>OU862871.1:100829330-110829330 GCA_917880715.2 Matsumyia berberina | reverse complement strand
TCCTATAAATACAATTGTGTATGGCGCGGCTCACCTGGATGCAAGGCGACTAAACGAATGCTCCCGAACGCCTGTAAAAACTAGCGGCATTCTTCCTGTCACTCAACAGAAGAGTCTGTAGACAACTTATTGGCGTTCTAACGGAGCACTTCGCTTTTGCCAAGCATCTTTGTATGTAAAGTGACACCACTGTCTGCGATGCCTGAGGAGAGGGCGACAATACTTCGGATAATTTCCTTTGTCCTGCTTTTCTTCGGATCAGGTGGCAGATTTTCAGTGCTGATGTGGTGAGTGCTGATACTGTAAGCTCCTTATCATTTAAGTGCCTTCTCGGTTTTCTCCAAAAATCGAAAAAACTCCAGTAAAATGGCTAAATACCAGGTCTTGCTTTCTGGTAGTACAATGAACAAGTTGCGTCTGAGTATATAGCGTTTCCAAACACGACAAAAAAAAAAATCCAAGGACAAAGCAACTTCAGCTTAAACATTTCAAAAGATAAGACGCATTGAAAGAAAATTTAGTAAATTGACAAAATTAATTTAACAAAATTGATTCTTTTCATCCTTTGAATCAAAATCCTTGCTTGCTCATGTTAAGGGAAAGTATTGGTTGCGCTATAGTTATTGATTTGAGACTTTAAACAAACTTGGTGTGGAATCTACGTTTTTTTTTATAATCCACACGCAGATCAAGTATATGAATATTATTCACACACCTCGAACGAGGTGCAGTGGTTTGAAACTCAGGTGGTATAAGGTTTCATTGGCGTCGGAAACTGGTGTCCAGACTAGCTGGGGATGTTTGTGGTGTTTGTCACTGCTATAATTCACGGTTTTTTCGAAACTGCTGCTGCCATTATCAATCAACTTGAAGGTGAACAGCCGAGCCAACTGCCTACAATACTTCTATGAGCACTATGGAAAAGAATGCCTTCACGCGCAATACGTTAGATGTATTCGTCCTCCTAACCTTTTCGCATCAAAACATCGTTCACTCTTTTTTTCGTTGAGTGTTCTTCGTCCTTTTTTCCTAATTAACGGAGGACATTATTTCCTTTTGTTTTCAATCAATTAACTCCGATGCCGAAGAAAACCTTATTAGTCTCCATTCTTTTTTAGAAATAAAACAAAAAAAAGAAAAAGAATCACTAAATTCAAGTCGCGCATGGACCACAAATCACCGTAAAAGGAATCCTTTCAAGTTATAAAATGAAACAAAGCTCAAATCGAATTCAGACATAAAAGGAGATATTATCGAATTGTAGTCCCTTTTCCTTACGATCTTCTATATTATTTGCTAAAACAATGACAGGGGTAGTACTCCTCTACCCGTACACGTTACACTTTTGCCAAAATGAGAAACTCAATTCAATCCTTTTTACCACATCATGTGTGCCCACGCATACAGTCAAGTCAATAAAAACAGCGTTTCCCATCTCATTCGTTGAGGTTGAAAATGATAGAAAATAAAACAACAATCCTTTCCCCTTATTGAGGGAACCTTCTTCAGCTAAAATACAGTTTTCATGTCACATTCGTCGTTTGTTTTAAAATTCAGGACGATCCCCTGCTTACTTTGATGTTTCATCGTCGCCCGTATATGTACCTACTCACCTCCTTTTTGGGTGTGTGGAACTGGTTCATTTAAGATGAACTCCTTGTTGTTTGGTTATTTCTATCACATGGCACTTGGGTGACACACTGATATGTTTTTGCGCGCGCTGATGGTACTGATGGGACAAAGTATTACGTTGTGGGATTCGGTTCGTTTAGTCCTTCTACTACCAGTTGGGTTCGGCTTATCAAAAATGTATATTTCTCTACTAAATAACGCACTCGAACGTCATTCCATGCGAAGACGATGGTTTGTCGCTTTTTCACTTTTTCCATTCTCCTTCGCAGATATTTTCTTATCAAAATTTCAATTTCCTTAAGAACCTTAAGCGAACATTGTCGTTTGGATGGATGCGAGTAGACTGTACACAGAGTGAAAGTGTTCGAGTGCGTAAGTTTAACTTTTTTTTTGTTGATTTGGTTGGAAGAGTGGTTCCTTGTTGAAATTTTGTTTGAACTTAAAGGAGAGTTGAATAAAAGACGAATAGTTTGTTTTAATAATAGCCTTTCGTTAAAACCTGTACTGTAAGAATGAATGAAAGTATTTTTTAGTATTTATGAGATATCTGCATTTTTTTAAATGTTTGAACAAATTAAAAAGTTACCCAAAAGTCCAGTGAAAAAAAAATTAATGATGATTCAATCGTATTTTGATTGGCTAAACGTCTGAAAGTTGTTTAAAGAAGATGTGCGGTAGCGACTGGATTTTTGATAAAAAATTCTCGATTTATACAGGTAAACAAGAAAATACGTGGTAACATTATACATATAAGACAAGAATTACTCTGGACATGCACAAATCTCCATAGATATGTATGTGCCAAAAATCTTAGCATAAAGTTCTGCGCAACACCTTGTTGAGGAGAACTTTCCAAAATACATTCGAATCACTCTAAGTCGAACCTTCTATAACTCGAATTTCCCTCTAACTTTGCATTCCCTTCAGATTTCTATAGAAAAGTCAACTTCTAAGTCGAAATCCCTCTACATCAAAAGTCCCTCACATTTTTTCGTCTCTTGAACTATAACAATTCCTTTAAGTCGAGTTTTTTTTTTTTTTTTTTTGAGGACAACAAAATCTGAAAAAAATAACCTCTAGTGAACTTAAAATATTAGACAATTTTCCCACTGAAACGAAAACCGAGATTTCGGCAAAAAGTTTACGAAAGCTCTTTCAACCATTCCACTGAACATTGACTTGGTTTCAATTGACGTTTCAACCATTTTGCCACTTTCTGTGATTTTTTTTTGTAGGCTTAAGACCTTGGCTTTGATAACCTTTCGCAAATTTCTTATATCATGTATAAAAAAAATTATTCAAATATTTTCGGCCTACGAATATCCAAATATAAAAATATAAAAATGAATTTCAACACGTCAAAGGAAAGTAAACAGCTGTTTTTGACAGATATTGTCTTAGCAGCTTTACTGAAATTCTTTTAGTTCCTCTGCTGAATGTACTTAATGTTTTTAAATGTGATTTTGTTTTAACTACCTTGCCATTGCGAGACAGTTTCGAGTAGCTGCCAAATTTCTTGGGATCAGGTTGGTAAAAAGATTTCAATGAGAACATATCTTACATTTTAGGCAATAAACACAAAGATTCGTATTTTTGACTTAAAATTTCTGAAGTTGTAAGTAAAGGGTGGTTAAGGGCCGATGTTGAACGTGAACCACACCTAAACGTCAAGTTTTTTTCTGCATTTCATTTGTCATTTCTCAATTTCAGACTATTTCAATTTGAACCATGGAAAGATACACAATCGAGCAACGCGTTAAAGTTATTCAGGCTTATTATGAAAATGGGCGTTCAAATCAAAATGCATATCGTACACTTCGTGATTTTTTCGGTCAATTTAATCGTCCAAATGTGCGTACAATCGGAAAAATCGTGCAAAAATTTGAGCAAACCGGGTCTGTAGGAGATGTGAAAACACCAGTGCATGCTCGTACAGCTCGTACTGCAGAAAATATTGCTGCTGTTCGCGATAGTGTGGCTGAAGAGCCGTCCACCTCAACTCGTCGTCGTGCCCAACAATTGCACCTCTCACGCTCGTCGTTGATGAACATTATGCATAAAGACTTGCATTTACACGCTTACAAGGTGCAACTGACTCAAGAACTAAAGCCTCTTGACCATTTCAAGCGTCGTCAATGGTCAGAATGGTGGCAAGAAATGGCAACAGTGGATGATCAATTTTCGAAGAAAATCATCTTCAGTGATGAGGCACATTTTCACCTCAGTGGATTCGTCAATAAGCAAAATTGCCGCATTTGGACGAATGATAATCCAAGAGTGATTGTCGAAAAACCAATGCACCCACAAAGAGTGACTGTTTGGTGCGGTTTATGGGCTGGCGGCATCATCGGGTCGTATTTTTTCCAAAGGCCCGTCGGGCAGTTACTGTGAATGGTGTTCGCTATCGTGAAATGATAACGAACTTTTTATGGCCCGAATTGGAAGATATGAATGTGGACGATATGTGGTTTCAACAGGACGATGCCACTTGCCACACAGCTAACGAAACAATGGCTCTTTTGCGCGCAAAATTCAATGGCCGTGTTATCTCACGTGGTGGCGATGTCAATTAGCCGCCAAGATCATGTGATTTGACACCGTTGGATTTTTTTCTTTGGGGTTATTTGAAAGAAAAGGTGTACGTCGATAAGCCAGCAACAATTCAAGAGCTAAAGGATGAAATAATTCGGCACATTAACGGCATAGAACCTCAATTATGCTTCAGCGTCATCGAAATGTTGTGCCATTTGGCCGATATTTTGTTCCATACATAATTGAACCATACCAATATTATCATAATAAAAAGAAATGACAATAATTTCCTAAATAATTTGTGTTTTATTCAAAAATCAACATCGGCCCTTAAAATTTAACCACCCTTTATTAACTACATAATAATTTTTGACTCTCACTGTATGTACGTGGCAGTCAAGATTGTGTGGTGTGCCCTTCTGAGAAACCAGTATTTAAATATTTTTGTTATGTTCTTCTTTACTTAATCACAGACAAGAGAAATATAACATTTATTTTCGAAATCAACATGCGTATAGTAACGAGTGGCTCATGGCCTGTGTTGTATGAAATAACCTTCCTCCTAATTTAAACACTATATGAATATAAAATTAAATAACAAATAATTAGCCGGCTGACTCTATTCAGGAATTCAACCGTGAAATTCGTCGAAATCTTGAGGCATACAAAAATAAAACCTAAAAATAGAATCTCCCATGGATATTCCTTGATAATTCCTTCTTTATTCAACAGATGAATAAGGTCAAAATGGAAGATAAGAAAGAAAAACTATAAGGACTTTCATTTAATTCAAAGAGTTATTTACGTTGAGAAGTGAAAATGATGTCTGCAAATTCAAAAGTAGGCACTAACAATAGGACGGGGCTTTTATTGTCAAAGTTGAAATTCTGTAATCGCTATTACGTAGCACAGAAAGGTCAAAGGTTATGGAAGTCATAGGACAAAATGTCATTTTACCATCATGCAGTAAACAGTTTAATCTCTCAAGTAATAGTCATGTAAACTTCATTGTTTTTGTTTTAGTTTCAAAAAAAAAAAAACAAAAAACTACATAATGCTTTGGTTGATTTTCAAAAAATTCAAATCTCAAAAGCAACATTCCCGTTGGCAGTTTTGTTTGTACAGAATCTGCTAATTTTTACTCTCCAACAAGTTTTGAACAATGCACTTCATTAAAACCGGAAACCGTACACAAGAACAACAAACTCCTGCCAAACTACCCACAGAAAAAACTTTCCCCCAAAACTTCTCGCATCATCAGCCCTTCTACAAAAAATTAACTTGTGCTTGTTAATTTATTTAAAATTCGAAATTCGCCCAGTGCTATCCCCCAAATCTCACTGTAAAATTCATTCAAATGCGAGTAAAGTTTGATTTTGACTTTGCCCTGTGGTGCATGTATCTGTTCTTAGTGACGGTCCATCTGACTTATCACACTGCATATGCTGGATAAAGTTCCCATCATCACCCAATTGTGCGATTGTGACCAATTATGCAATTTCTCGTAATCCTGACAACTGTCAAACTTTGCCATCATTTGGCGAAATTCTATCTAAGCAAATTTTTCAAACTCTAGCCGAACTTTTTTATTGTCTTGGTCATGTCGAGGAGATGAGAGTGTGCCATGGCATGTGGATACTTCTGTATCGTCTGTCAAAATGCTCTCTCACTCGATCCCGGTATCTCACGGAGGCGATACGAATGGAATTTACATTCTGGATAATTGAAAAAGTTATTCAAATACTTTGCCCTCATTTACTTACGGCTCTTTTGTATCTAGATCTCTGTGCTTCGACATGGACACATGTACGATTCGAATGGATTTCTGCATAAAAAAAAGGTTGGGATTTTTTTTTTTGTAAGCAGATTTTCGAGTAATAAAAACTTTGAGAAATGAAACGAGTACATGTTGTGTAGATTGTTGTTTATAATGTTTTTCAACAGCAAAGTGCCGGCCGCGAGTGAGTTTTCTCAGAGGATAAAATTGAATAGATGGTTTAGACTTAAGATATTCATGAACAATTTAATTTTGAAGTAATGTTGAAGCAAAACAATACAAAAAGGGAAGAGAAACTCGTGTAGGTTTTTGTGGTGTTTGAGGAAGATTAATACTTTTGCAGTGACAATGTGATTTCAAGTTCAAGGTGACAAGTAATTAGAAGCTTACCTACCTTAAACTTTATGTCTATCTGTAATCTACTCAAAAGAAAACTAAAAGTTTAGATAACCTTATGTACTTAGAGAAGCAATGGAATTAAGACAACGCCTATGCGAAAGAAAGTTTAGTATACCCGCTACGATGCAAGCGGTCTACTATTTCTCGGGTATAGTAAGGAAAATATAGTCATGGAATGAAAATCATTCTAAGAGAAATTTTGGTAGAAACAGAAACTAAACTTATCCGCTTAAGGAAGGAAAGGAAGTTGGCGCTAGTGCTGCATAGGCAACCATCGAGAATTGACACACATTGCTGCACATAAGTCTGATAGACGACCCGATTTCGGCGGGACCGTCTCCTTGTGTACTTTATATGTACTTAAAAAATAAGTTCAACTGACTAGTATGTACATATGTATAACATCTTGTCTAACTACTGGTATCACCTGGAAATTCGGTTAAAATGTTCCAAATACGCCAAAGTAGTTTAAATTTGGAAAATGGAATATCCGAAATTTAAATTTTGCTGCTGCCCCAGCCTGTATTCTGAGCATTAGCATCGCAACATATGAGTAGTCCCAATTGCCGAGTCATTACCGAGTCAATGAGGAAAGTAAGCTGACGAAATGACGAAGGTTTTCCAATTAGACAAGCTCTCGGTCTTTCAGATTGATCGTCACAGAGTACCGCGATACCCCGAACACCTCTGAAACCACAGATGCGCTTTTTACACACCCATGGTTCTTTAGAAGAACGGTAGCAGCCTTGGAATGATGCGGATTGATCTGAGTGAATATCTCAGATTTCCAATATGCACTTATTTGAAAATAAAGCGAAAATTAACCCTTGCAAGGTGCAAAAAAGGATGTATGTCATACACAGATTTTATGACATCGACAGAGCTCTTGTCTAAATCCACGAAAAGAGAATAGTTCTTGCTCTTCCTGTGGGAGTAAACTGTCCACCCCCTCCTGTCGACGCGAGGATTCTGCGTGTGGAGACGCGCCAGCATTTCCGCCGTTTTTCTGAGATGCTCCGGGATATAGCAAAGTGCACGCTTCAACCTTGAAGGCATGAAGGACACAAGAGAAGTGGCCCCACGCGTCCGATTTTCAGCACCAGTTTGCCAAGCCATTCAAGGGTTTGCTGTGAGGAGCACTTCATCACAAGGATTTCGTTTTTCAATACAGAGCCCTACACCTCAATGAAAGCATTCGCTCTAGCCGCTAGCTCCCAAAGATGATCTTTGTTAGGTTTTTCCACTCCGCATTGGTCATCTTAGGGTCATAGACAGCCTTCTCAATACAAATCTTCAGGATGGAGAGAGCAGCTTCTTTGTAGGAAGTCAACTTTTTCCACCCCTTAGATTCGGGTAAATTTTTACCAGTGGCTCTATCCGCTGCAGCTCCGTCCACTGAGGCTGGTGAACACCCGTGTTTACCAGATTTTGGACATGGACATCGCCAACAGTAGCCGGTTTTCTGTCAGAAGGGCGCATAGTAGACCCATACGCGCTTCCTCCAGTAGCAAGCCCCCCAGCGGCTTCGTCTGTTTCAGACAATCTCTGTCCACCAGTTGTAAAACCCTTGAAGGTAACAGCACCAGCTTCACCCAGATTTTGTGCGCATGCAACTCCACCCAGAGCCTCCAGCAAAGGGGCGGTCGTCAGATGCGCACACCTTTCCCGCAGTAGGTGCCTAGCCCACAACTCGTTTCTTCCGTTTTGCCCTGTTCGAGCTTGAAGAACAGAAGGCAACGTCGGGTCCAAGGGCTGAGTCAGTTCCGGTTGGAGTACCTTCCGCTGACCTAATCCTCTTTCCCTCCGCCATTAAAGGAGGACTGCGATCGGTGCTTGCGCCTTCAGCTGATTTAAACTCTTTGCGCCGCTCGAAGGCAGCCTTCCTCCTTTCCCTTTTTCTTGGGCTCTTAGACAGGAGCCTTTCGGGGCGCGCCACTTCTGAAGCTCGTTCAGCTTGCGCTTCCCCAGTCAAACCATCAGCAACAGCACTACGATCAGCTGCCTTCACTTCCTCCTTCCTTTCAATTCATCGTCACGAACGAATCAGAGAGTGAACTGCAGGACTCTTCAGATGCGAATGTATCCGGAGATGTATCATCGCCTGAAGAGGCGATATACTAAGACGCAAAAGGGTCCATTTGTACGCAACTGAAAGGATCCATTGGAAAACGGCATGTTCGAAGGTAGATATACGTGTGTTTTTATGAATTACTTGATGATGATTTAACAGTTTATGATTATTTATAAATATTCTGATTTATCCCGATTTTTGAACTCTGATGTTCCGATTGTATCTTTCAGCCCTAGCTGGAGAACAAGTAGGCCTTTGAAATTTTGATCAAGACATGGACTAGGAATGCAATAAATTAAGTCACACTGTTCCGTTTCAATTCTGTCTGTGGTATTGCGTACATCACTTGGAGAGTTGTAACTCACTAGAAAGAGGCAAACATTGCTGACGGTTTCTGGGTTATATTTCAGGCATCTTCTGGGCTTATGGTGTTTCTCAACCAGTATCAAATATAATAATTGATGATATATTCTACATACATACATATATGAATCCAATACGAAACATCATTGGACAACAGAAGCTAAATTCACGATAAAGTGGGACCTAGAATGGACAAGAAGGTAAAAATCACGGTCGTGTCCTAAACAACAACAAGCAGTTGCCAATCAGGTGTTAATAGACCCAGAATGCATATTCCAACTCCATTAAATATTCAATATAATTTCGCCAATGATAACTGCAATGTTTACGCAGCACAGTCTGTTCTATCTGTCCAGTAAAATAACGACAATCGTCCTATTGCTTCCCCTGCATTACTACCAATTTCTTTTATCGCATCCCAAGGTCAAAGACATTTACATTACCCTTCGCCCAGACACATATATAAAGTATCCATCAATTGTATTGCGCATTTTTCTTTTTATCACACATCCTACAGCCATATCCTGGCACTCTTCTCACCGCCAAATAATGACACAATAAATCTTGTCAACCGAAATGTTGTGAAATTAACACATTTTCATTTTCACACTTCTGTACACCCATTGTTGACACAAAAATATCGTCCGCCAAAGCAAAAAAAAAAATCGTAATAATAAGCATATCAACAGGTAGGACATTCGGTTGCCAAAATGTCTACCTTTATCTTAATCACCGCGAAAATGCTTAATGTGCCCAAAAATTACCATAATGTCCTCATTTTTTGTCATTAACAAACGATTCCAGGGGAAATATTTACTTGGCCCATTAGACGATTGCACGAAGAAATGTTTAAGGACAAAAGTGTGTTCATATTCAGCGCGAAAGAATTCATTAGAATATTTTAAGGCCTCATTGGGGGTTTTTGCCTTGCATTAGGAAACTTGTTTTCTCCTCTTTCTCTGGGGATACAGGAGTTGAATTGGCGAAAAGTCAAACCAAATACCGAGATAAGAGATACACAAAACGGCAAACAGCAATTGCGCAAGAAAAAGGATATGTCTACATCATGTTTAACAATAATACTGTGTTTCTTCAATGCGGGTATGTGTTCATAATCCCAAATTGGCTTTTGCCTATAGTTGTTCATGGCCTCAAAGGAGCCAACAAGAAGACACAGCAATTTAAAGCTGACTTTGCAAGGACAGACATACTGATGGCAGGATTGTATGGCACGATGTGGAGGACCTGATGATAGCAAGATTGGATAACTTGATTTGCGTGATTACATGGTTGGCAAAATCCATTGCATTAATTCGGTATCCATTCCTTTCATACAGACTGTTGCATGCAGGGCAGGAGATTGGGACTCATTATTGGCTTCCCTTTAATGGCTTAAAATAGAATCATTAATAGTACTGGCACTTAAGTATGAATCAAATATAATAGCTAAGCTTCTCATTCTTGGCATGCTCCACTCGATAAGTTGTCATCCCGTATGGTGCTAAGTAGAGACATTTTGGTGAGGTGCAAGGTGGCCTCTTATCTTTTCCATACTGTGGTCGAAATGGGGGATTGAGATCCGAAAAGACTTACAGCAAATTCAAATGAGGACACTTTTCTTCTACGAAAAACAAGTGAATACCTAGAATCATCTGACACAAAAAGCCCCCACAAACGAAGTGAGAAGGCAGACAGAATTGGCTTCTGTGTAAAAGCAGATTTTCTTCTTGGTTTCCTCTTGTTTTGTGAGTGGTCAGGACAGCTGGACTAAGAAAACGTTTTCTTAGGAATTTTATATTTCACCAACCACTTACGATGGGATTTGTTTTGGGGAGGTGAACAAGTTCAAGTGAATATGCAAATCGGAGAGAAATGCTTTCGAGGACTTTTAGTTTACTGTGAGAGCACGTACAGAGTACATATCATTACCTAGTTTGCCCAGCACTATTGTGTGGTTCTAATGTTTGTCGTTTGGATCCTACAAGTGTGCATTTTACATGGACAGCATTTTCTAAGAGTCTAAGTGATTGAATCATTTGATTGCAACCTGTGTCATGAAATGATTTGGATGTTAAGTGTTGTTTGAGGGACTGTAAGAAGTTAAAGTCTGTTTAAAGACTTGCAAGCATCGAGAAAACACCTCTTTTGTCTGGCTGCAACTATAAAAGAAGTCCTTATTCCGAAAACCTCTTACACAAGCCCAAAAGACTTCAGCCGTTTCTCTTTCCTACTTAAAAAGTTAAAAATCTTTAAATTTGCAACAATATTTAAGTCAGAATGCGTTCGACTTCGCAGCATTATTACTGTCAAGATTGCTCACAGGCAGAACAGTTAGTATCAAGCTCGGCAATACCTCGGCTCGCAGATCCGTGAGATACGGTACTCCCCGTTCTCTGGATTGTGGCGGTTAATAAGCTGCTCCTCGACTTGGCGAGGGATGGATGCGAAATGATTGCAGATGATGTTGCGATAGATGTCTTTAGTGTAATGAATACCCAAGCACATCTAGTGAACTTCTTCAAAACGCCCTTTCTATCCTCTCAATATCGGCAGCTAAAAGCGGTCTGGTTGTCAACCCTAAAAAAACTGAACTAGTCCTCTTCACCAGTAAGTACAGAATTACTCCAAAAGACCCTCCTTCTCTAAACAGGACCCGCCTGTGATTTGCTAACAAAGCCAAATTTCTGGGTCTCATTTTGGACAGTAAATTAGACTGGAAAGCCAATACTATTGAACGCGTTAAAAAATCCATTGCAGCGCTTTACTACATTTTAACAGGGAACTGTAAGGCCGATGAACTCGCCAAACGTGTTACTAGTCTAGACATCCTACCAGAACGGAGGAATCTGGGTATTCCACTCGCTACACATAAACTTTTTTTAGAGTACGATGCGATCAGCAAGACAAACAAGATGGAGGACCGGTACCACGTGCCGTACCTTCAAAAAGATTTTGCCTATGTTAAATTTCACTCGATCTTGCTTGAAAGGGACCTTCATTGGAATTCCTACCGGCCACCATACCATTGGCCTTCAAGCTAAAAATGACCTTTGTGGGAGTTGTAGGAACAAAGAGGAGGAAGAAACGATCTTCCATTTCCTCTGCATTTGGCTTGCCCTCTCCCGAACAACGAAGCTCTATCTAGGAGCCTATCACCTCGACAACTTGGGCGAACTATCATATACTGACGTCAAAAGTATACTCAGCTTCATCAAGAGCTCCAAATAGTTTCAGTAAAGTGAGTGGGGTTTTTCACGGTATAGATGCAAGTGGTAACACAAAGGGCCATTCCAGGCCTACGTGTGTCTACATATCCACTGGCAAAAGCAAAAGTTAATGCTTCACAAATCAATGTCCCTACCAGTTGTGGTACATATTGCCCATCAACCTTAAAAACTTCTAACTTAAGGAAACTAAAATGGAAGCATTCAAACACATAGACGGACACCAATAGAATAAGCAGGGGAGTTTTCCAAAAACCTCACCTTGTCCACTTCCTTTGCCATTACCCTAGTCTCTGCCATTTAAAAAATAATTTTTTCGGACGGCACTTTTCCGAGGATATTGAAGAATTATCCGATACACCGGTGGACCAAAAAATAAGATTCATCAAATCCACAGGGTGGGTTGTATCACAGACGCAGTAAGTTGGTAATGTTCTGCTGATATCCATATATAGGTATGCAACTGTAACTATTGGATAGCGTTCTTACGGGTAGGGAACTGACCTGAATATGGCGATATGATTCTTCCCTCGCCTGCCCACTAACCTTACCTAACCTATCCACATGTGTTAATATACCCTCTTGACTACTTTGTCTAGTAATCTCTCTCACTAGTTTTTTGGCGTGTGACGCGAAATTTTCAAACAGTGATCCCTGAAAACCTTGTCGTTGACTACCACCGGGACTCCCGAAACTGGTTCGGACTAGGGTGTTCGAGAAGCTTGGTTGGCTTACGACAGTTGGGCTGATTGGAGGGACCTAGAATTGAAATTGTATTACAGAGACAATTTGGATGAAAGAGGTCCAAAGCCAAACCGCTGTCTTCCGTTTGTCAGCTTCAAGCTTCCCTTTTGCAGATCCGAGGCACTTCGTTGAAGCTTGAGCGATCCTAAAAGGAAACATTTGAAAAAGTTGCATCTGGTGGAAATTAAATTCTGAATCACAATTAGAACTTGGCGAACTTAAGTCGAAGCTACTTCTTCACGGAACTGGAAAACTTGGGTGATGTCGAGCTGAGGGACCTCCTGAGATTAATTTCTTTATCTGGGTGGTTTTAAATCAGCGGTTTCCAACCCCTTTTCTCTTTACAGGTTCCCGGAGTTAAATTGGAAGATGGGCACAATGGACCCTTTCTTGGTCTAAGTGAGCAGTGACATTGTCACAAGGCACCCATTAACCTAAGCTAACCTTAGTCGAAGCGACTCGATGATGAGGATTGTGACGACTCAGGCCTATCATCATCCTTTTTGAAAAACTGTTTAATCATACCCTCAGGATATTGTATCTTACTTGGGGGATGATACACTAAACCAGGATCTAAGTTTGAGGATGAAGTCTCAAACAGAGACTTTTTGTTTTATTCATATATACACTTCCGTGATCCATACATACCTGGGGAGCATTATGAGGTCCAAATACATTGTGTAAACTAGGTGAAAGATCTGAGGATACCATCTTCGATACAAAATCACTGAGCGATGAGTATGAGGAACTGGTACTTTCGGCTCCGCATTGGTTGGGGTCAATGACCATTCGGAGAGGAATTCCACGGCTTGAGTGCGATGCGAATTTATTCCAAAACACCGAAGCTCTAGGTCAGGATCTCAAAAAGCTATTGATTTGGAAGACCGGTCGTGGATATAGACGAAGCGGTCGGGTGTGTTTCGTAAAGTTAGCGAGTGAGTTAAAGAACCGAACCTGGAGAACATACAATTACATAAGTAATAGAGATATCCCAGGCCGTGTTGAACTCACCATAGCAACTCTTGTTGCGACATCGATGAAGTCTATGAATTTACTGGCGGAGGAGCGCCAGGACTAGAATTTCGCTGATTCGCCTGTGGTAAGGATGGTGATTGCAGGGGAAGTCGAGCTGATGAAACACGTGAGAGAGAAAGAGGGCATACGTCTTACGGTGATGGAACCGATATTTTTTTGACATACACTAATGTCGGTGGTTGCTGAAGGATATCTCGAATTCGATGCTGCTTGATTGCTGGCAGATATTAAAGTTAGGGCTTTGAATGTATACAGTTTCTGTTAATGACGATGAGTTATGGTACATATATGTTTGGGTTAACTCAAAAGAACCATCATCATCTGAACATCTTCATATGTGAAGTACAGCTCCTTATAACTGCCACAAATGCATCTCCTCTCAGAAATAAATGTGCCCCTCTACGAGGTGATAATAATGTTTATAATGAGTACAATACAAGCACTTGTTGTAAAACAAGACAGCGTCTTAAATAACATGATTCTTCTTCTACAAGAAGTGGTCATATCATTTGCTATTCATTATCATACAAAACGACAGGCTATTAATTTTATATCCTTAAGACTTTATTCGCCTATTCCTCGCGTTCTTAAACAGAAAACGCTAGTTTCCGTTGACAAATATCTACACATGTCGACGATATTTAAAGTCGTAAACTACACCACTCTACAACGTGCAGGATTAAAAAAACAACTATCCCGACATTTAAGATGTACTCTATCCTTATCATTGCAAAAGCTTTTAGCAATGCACATGAGTCCACTTTTGTGACGAAAATTTATGCTGCAATAAACATTGGAATGCATACACATGTATGTAGGTATGTATATCGTAACCGAAAAATACTAAAACACATCCCCTTCCGCGAAATCATTACGTGTTGGTGCGGGTCATTGTATCTTTTAGAAATTCTGTGATAAAATACCTCCATGCACTCTAAAGCTGAGAAAATAAAACAAAAGGATACGTCGTCTGTAACTATCTGATGAACTTTTAATATTTTTATTTTGTGAAGCTTTCGACGTAAAAATGCGCTTCCTTTCTTGATTGTGGATAAAGCTTATCAGATTATCCGTAAAGATAAGGCGCAGAATCAAGTTGCAGTGGAATTCTTCTCGGATCCTGTATTTTCAATCTCCAAATTCACCTGTCGCTCTATAAGCCAGGATATTACGACATTTATTTTGCCATTGTCTGGTGAGGACGATACATTGTTTGCCTTGGGATTAAGCTCGTTAAATTCAATTACGAGTGCAAGGACGAATATTCATTTAGTTAGAATAGCAATCACTTTAATGCGGTTTATACTGGCACACAAAAAGTTTAATTAATGGTGGAATTTCAATTCCCATTTCTCAACTGATTGGCAATCACTCAATACCTACCACTCACCACCGTTTAAGCAACGCAGCCTTATAATTTATTGGGTGTCAATGCCGCTAATTGATGTATTGTTATCCCAAATGGACGCATTTACGACGCACATTCGTCCCAATTCTGTGAGTCCTGCTGTACGCCGCTGGTCATCTGAAAATAAAAAAAATAAACAATTGTCCTTCCACGCTAGTACAAGCCTATATCTGATTAACGTCAGAGAGGAGCTTTGTTTTGCGGAAACACATTCCGGCACCAGCAGCGAACCGAACAAAATACAAAGCCGGTTGAAAAAAATTTAAGCTTTCCCCCGGCCATACACCACAATCCCTCAACGAGACGTTCCCACCACACTATGCAACCGTTTTGTGAATAAAATATGTTTGAGTGGTTGTCGGCATGGTTTTTGTAATAAATGATGGTCTCCCTATCGCGCCTATGAGAGTGTGATGGAAAATATATGGCTGACATATATTGTACATATGTAAGTGCATTGCGGAATGGAATGGTGGCAGTTAGTGGTGTTTAAGCCTTTTTACTCATTCGACGGGTTTGAATTCAGTTTGATCAATTAATTCTAATTAAAATTAATTAACTTAAGGAATGTCGGCTATTTGTCTAATAGTGGTGCACCACAAGGGATGTCTATACTTTTGAGAATTAAACTGCACTTTTGCATTGGAAATGCTTTGCACTACTCCCAGTGATGAAGGATCAGATCTTCAGATCCATTTCAATTAAATACAGGAAGCCTGCATTCTAGTCTGAGGACAGTTCCATATTCTTTATGTTAGGCTTTTCAAATTGTTTCTAAAGGGTTTTTCAATAGGGACGCTACAAAAGTAGAGCGACAGGGACAGCAAACGACGCCATATTTTTCTTGCGGTTTTTTGACATTTCTCTTCAGTAAGGTTTGCCATTTCATGATGGAAAGATATACGAGCCAACAACGAGTCGAAATTATTAAAATTTACTACCGAAATTCGGAGTCAGTGGCCTCAACGTTAAGAGCGCTACGTCCAATTTATGGTCGTCATAATTTCTGGCTGGATGGCTTCGTCAATAAACAAGATATGCGGTATTGGTCAGGCAGCAATCCATACGTACTCCATGAGTCATCATTGCATCCCGAAAAAATTACGGTTTGGTGTGGTTTATGGGCCGGCGGCGTCATTGGGCCGTACTTCTTCCGTGATGATCAAGACCGGCACGTTACTGTGAATGGGGATCGCTACCGTTCAATGATAACCGAATATTTTTGGCCCCAATTGGATGATATGGACTTGGAGGACATGTGGTTCCAACAGGACGGCGCCACAAGCCACACAGCGAATGTCACAATCAATTTATCGGAAACCAAGTTTGGAGAACGTGTTATCTCACGAAATGGTCCAGTCGCTTGGCCGCCTCGGTCGTGCGATTTGACGCCGTTAGACTATTTCCTGTGGGGCTACGTCAAGTCTATGGTCTATGCCAACAAGCCAGCGACGATTGATGAACTTCGTACGAATATCGAACGTGAAATTGCAGCAGTATCGGCCGATTTATGCTTGAAAACCGTCGAAAATTGGGTTCAGCGTCTGGACTTCTGCAAGCGTGCCCGTGGTGGCCATGCAAAAGAAATCGAGTTCCATACATAATGGCATCGAACGTACTTTTACAGGAATATAGAATTTTATTGATATCCAAAACCGTTTTTGTTTTATTTAAAAAAATGTTTGTAGGGCTCTTATTGAAAAACCCTGTATTAACGTTCATGACACAGTTAAATTTATTTTTATTATGGTATGAGAAATAGAGTTTGCAGAACGATGAGATAAAGACGGAGTTTGCACGGCAGGTTACGAAAGATTTAAACAAGTTCCAACGGCAAGTATAGAGAAAGATTGGCAGTTGTTTTCAACAGCAGTCATTGCCTCTACAGGAGAAGTTTGCGGAGTCAAGGGGCTTGGTGTGGCCGCTGGTTGTGAGAAAAGAACTGCATGGTTTAAAACACTCGGAGTTCAAGAAGCCATAAGGGAGAAGAAAAACGCCTTCAAGGTGTGAATACAGTTGGGGGACTCAGCTGGTCGAAACCAGTACATTGGAGTACGAAGAACTTGCAACATGGCTGTTAAAGCAGCTAAAGAACAGTCTTGGAAGGAATTCGGCGAGAAATTGGATCGTGATCATAGATCTGCAAACACGGTGTTCTGGAAGACCATCAGCCGCCTCAGAGGAAGGAAGTTTAATATCGTCGAAGGGGTCAAATCCAAAGATGGTTTACTTCTTTCAGATGAGAAGGACATCTTAAGAGCACACTTTGGAGCTACTCAATCCCAAACAGGGCAATGAAGATCCATGCTTTTGAGTAGGGCGGAAAATGGTCCGACAGTGAAGGAGGTGACTTTGGCGATTAAAGCGCTAAAAATCGGCAAATCTGCTGGTGTGGATGAAATCCGGCCAGAAATGCTTTACGGCTTTGGGTAAAGAGGAAGTGGAATGACTCTCTCGTGTCAATAAAGTGACCTGGAAATGCGAAATTCCTCTTTTTAAGAAAGGGTATAAGAGAGATTGCTCCAATTATAGGAATATGTACATATATCTCTTCTATGTCTCCCCGGAAAAGTCTTTGGTGGAAGCGCGTTCCAGAGCTATGGTCGAGTCCAGGTTGGGCAATGAGCAGTGCGGCTATCGTCCAGGTAGAACTACAACTGACCAGCTGTTTACTCTCAGAATGGTACTTGAGAATGCCTGGGAGTATGACAAATTGAACCTGGAAGCCTGGTTGGCTTGGTGGGCTTTGCCTGGATATAATGCATTTACATAGAAATACTACAATTTACAATAGGATCTTCCAGTCCCGCAGAGGGATTCACGGCTAATAAAAAGGACTGAAGCAACACTTTTGGTTCCTATCAGTGCAGTTCACTGAGCACAGTATGAGTAACAAACTACCCAGCAGCCTGGCTGTCGTTGGATTGAGTTTCACTTTATCAATTAATCAGAAGAAAGGTTTACTAAAATGTTTCCACTCAACTTTCGGATTCAGTTCCCGTCTCCATTTTGAGTCCATCGGTATGCCAGATAGAGTCAAATGTCAAATGTACATATTTATTGATAAAAAAATGTTAAAGCAGCTTTATGATAGCCTATTATCTTATTATAAAAACCATCACCATTTTTTTAAACCTCTAATGCCTCGTTAAAGGCTTCATTTCGTTTCACAATTTACGATTTCCTGTTCTACGTGTGCAACCACTCGAATCAAACCCAATGCAACTATCGTTTAACTTTCCTACTACAAAATATTGTTATCAAAGAAGTTTTGAATTAAATTAGTTTTGAAAACAAATTTATTTATCCCTAACTAATAGAACTTATGTACATACTTGTGTTAAAAACTTGTTGCTGATGATCTATTTAATTAGAAATATGAAAATTTACTCGATTTTCGTAACCAGACTTCAGAATTACATGAACATTTGGAAGCTAAAAACTATGCATAATTGGATTTGCAATTATATTAGATTTGTTTGGGAACAAAACCAATTTGTTATTTTGGTAAATTGGGTGAAAAATGTATTGTAAGGCAAGTAGGTAAACAATTTAATGTAATAAGAAGATCTTTGTCTGGTTTCTGAAAGAGCGGGCAAACGGGTCGGAGTCCCATGGCTAAATAGTCGAAAAATGATAATGTAATACTTCGACTTCGACCTAACCTGCCACTTTTTTCATTATGACAAAACTGGTATCATTTCCAATTAGTTGTCGCATCCCAATATTGAATTTCAGCAAAAAGACTTTATCCTGAGTGGAATGGAGAATGAGGAGGTGACTTACCGATGGTTCGGAAGCTAACTTTGCCGTAGGCTCGAAAATCTTTTCCGCGACTCTCCGATGGGTCCGTAGGTCCGATAGATTCTGGTTATAAATGAATTATTGACAAAAGTGAAATAAAAGTAGCAGCATACGCAGACGATAGTGCTGGTTGTTACGGAAAAAAATTCTAACTGGAATCAGTGAACTGCTGCAAAAATCCTAAGCATTTGGACGAAGCAATGTGGACTAGGGGTAAACCCCCCGAAAAGCCAATTACTGTTGTTTACTCACAGAAGACCGATTCCAACTTTTACGCTTCCGACAAATGAAGGAACTCCCCTTAAACTGTTTGAAAGCGCGAAATACCTAGGTCTCACAATACTTAACTGGAAGCTGAATATTAGAGAAAGGGTAAAAAGGGTGCCTTCTATACCTATATAGAAAAAAAAAAAAATTAAATTGGTCTAGAATAACCCTACAGAAACACTGGTCTGGTGCCCGTCAACCTCAAAGATATGAAATGAGGACACAGCCCATTTTCTTTGTCACTACCCATGCCTCTGTCAGTTAAGAAATAGAACCCAAGGCAAATTCTTCTTCGATTATAACGACGAATTGTCTGATGGTTCACCGTCAGAACTTCTCAAATTTGCAAGGCCGACCGGATGGATGCCACCGAAAAATTTAAACTGCAGGAGGAAATATCATGCGTATCACAATGGGTCTACATAGGCCACCCTCATCCCACAAACATAACCTAACTTTTGGCAGTGGGCGAGGTCTGTCACTGACACTCAAGCAGCCTTCAATAGCCTTGATTCAACAAACATATCCTCAAAAAAGGTGGAACAGCGTCAAAAAGAGTTTGTACCTCTTTGAAGGAATTTCTATATCGTCTTAGTCTAGAGGTTGAGGAACTTCAGCTTCCACGGCTGTCCAATGCACTATACAGTACACTGGGTTACGGAGACTACGTTTCATTCAAATTGCTGAACTCCAAAACGCTGTTATATTGAATCCAAAATTCTATGTTCACAGCCTAGCGTCTTGTTTTCCTTGGATGGCAAATAAAACACCAGAAGAAAGCAAAAGACAGTCAGAGCTGATATGATCAGTTCTAACTCCTAAGCAGTGCACCCATTTGTTTGCTTCTCCTCCATATTTTTTGACGGGGGTTCCAAAAAACCCAAGGTACTCCCCGGAGCCAAATCTAAATATGTACAACCCCCATTGCTTCAAACAATCAGATGTCATTGGAACAGATTAACTAAACCATCTACCGCCAATGCCAATTTGAAACTAAAAGAGCAGTTTGGATTGTTATCTTTCAATAATTACCAAAAAGTCAATTTCAAAAACTCCAACACCACTAGTGTGTGGGTTAACAATGCAATCGGACTGTAAATTCAATTTCCCTGGTCCTATCTGTCCATCGAACAATTTATGGTCACATTCCATCCATTGGCAATCAATCAATTTCAGATTTATGCTCCTGACAAGAGCCCTTCGAAGATACATACAAATGTACACAGGACTTTGTGCAATAAAGGTGTGTGTACAAATCGAAGCGTTATGCTTAGGGAATTTTAACATGACATTGAGTGGGAGTTCTGGGCCGTGGGTGATTTGGTACAAAATTGAACATTATTCTCTGCATTATATGTCATCTTGTCCGAATGTCATCTATAAATCTTTCAAATGGCATCATACCGAAGGAGGGTGTAGACAAAAAAAAAACTATTTTCGCTTGAATGCTTACCGTGGTGGTGTATGTGAAACAATGTCCTTCGGACGAGAAGTTGATCTAATTCTTTTAAGCTTTTCATGTTAGGTCATTCGTGGGGAAATAACAGGGCAATCTTTAGACTTACAACGGTTTTTATAAAAAGAACCCGGAAGCGTAGTCACCTCAGTTGCTTTACAATGATCGTTAAGTAGATAGTGGGTTCGTTGGGGATGGGAATTTGGCGTTAGAAAGAGATGGAAGATGATGTGTTCCGACGACGAGGGTGAATGTGACACCGGGTGATGTGGAGTAGTGGTTTGGTGTTATTTGAACAGCTATCATACTCTTGTCAAATATAGAAATACTATGGAAATTCAGTTTTGCGATTAGTGCACGTGGGTTACTGAGAAATTTGCCCTAAGCAAGTATCGCCGGCAACACTGTATCTTAAAAATAATTGATGAGAATAAAATTGGACTTCTTCTTCGCTTTCTTTATAACGCTGAATTCCTATGCCCAAGTAAATTAAAAAAAAAACACGAAAACAAATCCAATAACATCCGAGTTCCCATCACCACCAGAGTAGACTGTCAAATTACTTATTTAAATACCAATCCTCAATTCAATTAAAAGTTTAATAGTCGTTGCTCATGCCACACGCCGAATTACCTATGTAAGTGTACCACAACTTACCCTCTCTCTCTTCCTAAAACCATGCCCAAGTGACAGCACCACAAGATCTCGCTGCAGTCCATTTGTCCCCCGAATTCTAGACCACCCATGTTACTAAAGCAAAGCGGAACATCTATGCTCAAACTCCATATCAAATGGCATATGTACATAATAAGCAACAAAATTACTCATTAAATCCAGAACCAACAATCAAACCAAAAATTAGACAATCACAAGATCTACTGCCGTACGACAACTATAATGCTTCATGTCCCTGTCCCTATCCCTGAACTCCATTTCCCTCGTTCTCTCGTTCTCTCTCTCTCTCTCTCTCTCTCTCTCTCTCTCTCTCTCTCTCTCTCTATCTCTCTCTCTCTCTCTCCTTATTTCGATCATAGGCCGATAGGCTATACCAAATTACTTATTAAATCAAAATCAACTATACAGCCATAAATTAAACGATCATTGTCGTTGTTTCTCGATCGACATAAACAAATAAACAATTACATCCGCTGCCACCACCAAACCACGACGTCACACCACTCGGTACCACATTTGGCACACTTCAACTCCCATCTCTTTCTAACGCCGAATTCGCACCTACTTTATTAATACCCAATTAGTCCTTATGTATTTTTCTTATACAATCCTGGTTGTAACTCATATACATACTGTATTCCAGCCTCTTAACATCTGAGCTAAATGGACACTCATCCTTATGGCTCATTGCCAGTACTTTCCCAGCTATTTATCCTTAAGGCTTGCAACGAGCTTTACAAATCTCTTCGACGCAACCGCATCATCTAGCCATGACGCAATTCCGGTGCCTTTTTTTTTGTTCCTCCTTCTTCATCCTTTGCGTCTAAATACATACCCACATCGCTTTGTCCAGTCTATGCCTGGTGTTGTGAACTCCCACAATCCTTGACTTACCTGGCATTCACTTAACATCCGGAACATTGCAGTGCGTGTGCATAAAGGACAACCGGTAAGAGCATTCCGAAAACAATACACAACAATAACAAAACCCATTTCAGGTTACATTTACCACTCGTTCTTTTTTTTTTCTGCGGTTTTTTTTTTCCCGTAATTCTCACGGAACTGCGGAGCCAGCATATCCAATGCACCACACAACAGACCTAAAGAACAACAAAAATAATGCCCAAGGACAGAAACAACGGCACAACAAACTCAATAACTACAAATCTCTCCGGATTTTGAGTGGTGGAAGCGGATGTAACGCAGAATAATTCAGGGATAACGTTGCACGAGGACAAATATGACAGACAATTGAAAAGCGGCCATTTTCTTTTTTTTAAACTTCTGTTTCAGTTGTACAATGGAAAGATTGAAGGACGACATGTGGGTATGAACGGGTGCGAACATGAACAACTACAACTGGGTAGGAACATGAACAACTCCAAGTTGTCTACTTATGCCAAACTATTGTGCATCAAGAGAAGTAGGCCAGCAGTTTGGTTATTGTGAGTGAAAGGTAGAGACTTCTTAGACTAACCTTCCTGCGCAAGAGGCTGACATATTTATTGTCAGTGTCGATGAAATTGATTTGATTTTGGTCCTAATTTCACGAAATTTAAAACAATTGAAATAAATAACACCAATGCGATCAGCCAGCAGCCCAGAGGACGCATTATTTTTTTTCACAAAAACAATTTTCTTTTCACGTTTGTCGAGTGACTGCCGATTGACATCTAAAAACGTCAAAAAAAAAAAAACTAAAAATCCGGAGTGACGTAACATGTCACCTCTCCACTTCCCCTTTTGGAGTTGAAACTAGTGTCCGTGTGATCTGGTGAGTCCTCCTACTTCTTGTGAGAAAGCTAGGGTGTCAAACATTTTTTTATCCGTACGAAGCTTCCCCTCCGGTATTTTCGTAAACCCCAGAGTCTCGCTAGGGCTGGACAATAGCATTGGTTAAGTCCTCTTATTCTTCTCCAATTCGTCGTCGGTAAGCTAAAATCTATTCATTCGAGTATCCCTTTGATTAGTCCCACCATCTGCCCTATTGATCTCTGCTTGAGCGTAAACATTTTTGAGCGAGAAGGTTTCTTGATGTTTGCCAGAGGTTGGCTCAGTATTCTTAAAAATCCCTTTGCATCTTCTCGTTGATTGCTGTTCAAATTATTGTAACTACCACTGTGTTTTCAGCCAGTTCGTCGGCTCGTTCCCTGACCCGGTATTCAGATAAAGCGCATGTTGATTTGGCAAGCAGCTTCAGCTTGAGTTGAGTTTTCCTTTTCCTAATGCATGCAGTATTTTTGACACAAACTCGGCTTGCTCTGCCATACTAAAGGTAACCTTTACGAGTTCGCTTTCAAAAAAGTAGTTGGTGCGACAGCTCGGGGTGACCCAAAGCTTTGCGCAACTCATGTTGTGCGTGTTACATTTTTCGCACGAAGGGAAAGGTCCTACAATTTATTGCCGACTCCGAACGCTGAACTGAAAAGCGCGAGAAATGTTCGGTGGATACGGCTGAGGTTTCGACCCATGCAGCTTGCTCAGCAGTCCGACGCTCTTAACACTGAGCCACGGTGGTCTTTCTTAAGCCTGTCTCTAATAGAGACAGTGATATCAACAGCCAGCTGGTAGAGGCAGATGTAGCAGCACAAAATGTGCTGAAAGGAATTTCTCCAACCCAACCATATCTTTTGTCTTGGCCTTGAACTTGAAAATGACATTTAGGAATTTACTCCTAGTAACAGTCGCAGTAGAACTATTAGCTCGGTGGAACTCGTAAGCATTACTTTTTTTTCGAATATACGGTTATAGCTGAATGTCACAGCTAAAGCGCTCAGACCTTTGTTTTACATTACATTGTTTGGAAATATTATACATATTTCAATATTGCTGGTGTCCTGTGTATAAAAAATGAGGCTTTGTTTCATAATTAAATGGAAGTTTGCCAGAGCTATCATTGCAAGGCAAACGAAAAAAAAAAACGTATCCCTCGAATCGGTTGTCCTTCATCAATCGACATACATATGTATGTAAGCGTTTTGGGTTCAAAAATATTTTTTATGCAAATAAGTTTTAAATTCACAAAGCTATGATATGATATGAAAAAATGGAAAAATGGAAAAATGGAAAAATAATCACACTTAACTATCAGGGCGAAGTGGACACTTTGTCTGTGTAATTGAACTTAATATCACGGATACATGTAGTGATGAAAAAATTTAATAAAATACTCGAGTGTCGAAATAAAAGGGAAACAAAATTGCGAGTAATGTGTGCAGTAATTGATGGTTCAATTATAAAATTGACGAAGAATTTTCCAATTAAAAAGTTTCGAACGGATATGAGTAGGAAACAAGTAAAAATTAGCTAGTGTTTAACATTCACTTGAAAGGGTGATAAAAGGAAATTTAGTTATGAAGTGATAGTGATTGATGCTTTGGAGTCAGGTATATACCTTACCTCAGCTAAACTAAGCCAATGGTTGATTAATTATTGGTTTAAATCAGCGGTATTCAGTTGATTCCTGAGTCGAGCAAATCAATCAGTCATTTTCCAGTGCACCAACTTTGTCAAAAAAAGCGTCTAATTCGCCATTTGAATACGCTCATTAAAACTGCTAATCCGTTCCAATCAAAAAATATAACACACATGAGAGGCTGCAAGGAACTATGACGCTATATTTTGGACATGTTATCCTTAAATATCATCTCAAAAGCTTACGGTGGATTGAAACGGGTCAGTGTAAGTTGTCATGCCGTCTTCTGCAATTACATCACACCATCCTCCGCATGGGTTTGTTGTATTTTTTTCCAGATTGAACGCCAGAGAATCATTCTCAGTAATAAAAGTTTTTGGATGTTCATCCAATATATTGTTAAGATCCGAATGTGCTCTAGCTATTGTTACCAGAAATATCTTGGAATAATGAAGCTTTATTGGGTGTACGTTAACGCCTTGATCTGAGGACGCTTAGCTCGTTATGACATCTCACAACCAACTAGTTTTTTTTTAATCATCTAAACAGTAAGAGGTGGAAATACTATGAACTCGGCCATCTACCTGCCATCGATCGCTGCTATACAGTCCTTTATTGAGCTAAAATCAAACAGAGGGAATTTTATTGCTCTAACGGTTGTGTAACATGGTTCAGTGTCTGGTGGCTGTTTATGTTTATGGCGTTTAACTCCCGATGGGTTAAGTAAATCGAAAATTTTAATGTAATGGGTTTAAGCCCCTGCCCCAGCACTATCCACCGAAAATTGTTCGCGTTACCACCTCTAGTCGGGATATGACAAGCCTTCGAGAGTATAGTTTGTCAGAAAAAAGGTTCTCATTTCGCCGCTCGAAGTCGAGAATAAATTGTAGGTCTCTTCCTACATAACACGTAAAATATTAATGATTGCGAGAAGCTAGGCCTTGACTTATTATAAGCCATCGCGACAGTTATTTATTTATTTAAGAACTTACTTAATTACTTAAGGTAAGTAAGCCGATGTCGCTGTACAGCCGGGACAGTTTGTCATTGTATCTCCTCCTCCACTCACCGCCTACGCAGACAAAGCCAAGAGCAAACTTATCCACTTTTGACAGGGAAAATGTACCGTAGAGGAAGACTGGGACGATTAAGGTCTTATAAAGGGTCACTTTACTTGTTCGAGAGAGGGCTTTCTGACTCAATTGCCTTCTCGTTTAATTTCAGCGCTGGTGTCATTGTCTGAATTTATAGCAGAGCCTAGGTAGACAAAGTCCTTGACTACCTCAAAGTTATAACTATCAATATAGACGTTCTGGTCATCCTCTGATGTTGGCGCATGTGTTTCGCACGATTCTCTTACGAACGATGTTGAAGAAGTCGCATGATAGCGCGTCGCCTTGTCTATATCCTTTTATGACATCAAACATTTCGGTGAGGTCTTGACAGGCCGTGCTGGAGCAGCGAACATTCTCCATCGTCGTCCTGTACAAACGGACGAGTTTGGCAGGGATGCCAAAACTAGACATGGGTCTGTATAGCTCGTCTCTATAAGTGCTGTCATAGGCGGCCTTAAAATCGATGAAAAGGTGGGGCGTATCGATTTGAAGTTCCTGGATTTTCTCCAAGATCTGCCGCAGTGTGAATATTTGGTCGATGGTGGATTTTCCTGGCCTTAAACCACACAGGTTGTTGACCAACGGCTTTAGACGTTCACACAACATGGCAGATAAAATCTTACAAGCGATGGGAAGAAGACTGATGCCCGTGTCGTTTCTTGAGGATCAAACAAACAATGCTGAGACTCCAACCATATTTTACAGATGAGTTGGTGCATGCTCCTTACAGAACAGCTCGGCAGCTAGGCCATCAGCTCTAGCAGCTTTATTGAAATTAAGTTTAGCTATGTTCACTTCGTCCAGGTCAGATAGACGGAATTGGTGGTCTTCATCGTCCAGGATGGGATTCGTCGTCTCCGTTAAACAATCTGCAGAAAGAGTTCTTCCGTATCCTCAGCATTTATTGCGATTCTGCTACGATGTTCCCTTGATAATCCTTGAAGGCTTCCGTTCGAGCTCTGCAGCCTTGACAGGTTTTGTTTTACCCTTTGGTAAAACTTCCGGACCCCATTCCTGCAGTAGCATCTCTCTATTTCCTCGATCTTCTCATGTTCTTCTTCATCCTCATGAGAAGTCGGTGTTCAACTCTTCTCTTCTACCCGCGAGCAGCTCTGGTCCTTTTATCTTGCGCCGTTTTGTATGCCTCTTATTTCGCTGTATGTATTTGCCGCCACTCGTCGTCAAACCAGGGCTTTAAGAACTTATGAAGGAATATAAACATTAAGAAGTTTGTAAGGTTCATATAATTTAACTTTAAGTTGGTCCACATATAATCCTTTCCTTTTCCCTCGCAGATGGCGTTATCCCTTAAGCCTTCAGTTCTTGTTCCAGTTACTGGTAATAACAGCAATTCTACAAAGTTCTGAAAGCACCATGTGTATTTGAAACGATGATATCCACAGAGACTTAAGTTTGGCTCTTCCACTCTAGACGCAACTGCATTGCAGACGCCAGCGAAATACATTAAAACTTCTGTCACCTTACGTCCAAAGAAAAAATTATCACCTCCCCAGTTACGACTTTCATAATTATGTCCTGGAACAATTCCTCCATTACTTGAACGCGAACTGTTCATCAACTGAACACTCATCCGTTCAAGTATAACTCATACGATTTGACACTTGCAATTTCCCGTCGGGATAGCTGGCGAGTTTCACTGTCCACAGAGTGCATTTAATGGCTATCAAGTGTCCAGCAATCGCCATTCATTGCAGTGCAAAACCGTAAAATGTTTTCAGAACTCTTGCTCCGAAAAAATATGTTTAACAATTGCATTCTTATTAAAAACGCTCTCGTAACATTTAACCAAACCAAAAACACGTCAGATATGATATAATGCAGTGCGGCACGTGAAGTGCCGGCCTTAACCGCAAACGCACCGCATCTGTCTACGCAGCGCAATCACGCTGAGGTCATGAAACAAACCAACCAGAAACTTTAAACGAAACTGATCGGCTTGAAAACCACTGAATCACTCACTCGGGGTCAGGCCGATAATAAAATGTCATTCTGGTGCATTCAGCAACTTGGTTCGCTGTCCCAGCAGATGCAACCGAATGCGACTGGGACGAATTCCGTCACTCGTGGCTGACCTTTGAGTGGTACATTGTGCGGTTGTAATTCAGATTTTATGTACACTTAACCAAGACAAACGGTGGAAAAATAATATTCTGAAATACTCTTTTAAAGTTAATTGTGTTTACGTATTGGAACAGAAAGACGGATGGGGGAGCAGCTTTTTATTCGCCGACGTAGTAGCGTGATAGCTGTTGGAGGAGGTATTATAAATTATTCACTTGGACATGATACATTTAACAACTGCGGTTCCCTCGTATCCATTCACTCGAAAAGGGGATGTGCAAAGGGACAATTGTGTGGAATTAAAAGAATATACTTTTTCCAACGAATAAATGACTTGATGAGTATTTAAGTCATTAAAATTCATTAAAAGTTTTACGAGTAAGTGCTTCACACGTTAACCCTAAGGATCTGCGTCCCATTAGTGTATCTTTATACTAAAAACACTGAAAAAGCTACTAGACTCCCATTTACGTTGTTGTATAGGTGCCAAGCTTTTGTCAGCGTTACAACATGCCTATTTCAAAGGCAGATCTGATGAAACCGCTTTGCACCGAGCGATAGTGAACCATTTTTTTTTGGACGTCGAAAACCCCTTCAATAACGTTAAATCAGAAACGATCACCGAAACTGGGCAATGCCTCAGCACGCAGATCCATGAGCTGCGGTACGCCACAAGGTGGTGTTCTGTCCCCCTTTTTTTCAATAAAAGGGCTGGATACCAATTGATTACTTATGCAGATGATGTTGCGATGGCGGTCTCTGGTAAATGCTCAAGCGCACTTAGTGAACTTCTTCAAAACGCCCTTTCTATCCTCAACAGATAAGCAGTTAAAAGCGGTCTGGGTGTCAATACCGAAAAGACCGAACTAGTCCTTTTCACCAGGAAGTACAAAATTTCTCCTTCTTCTCTAAACAGGACCCCCTCGTAGACTGGAAAGTCAATACTTTTTAACGCGATAAATGTGTCACTGCACCGCTATAATGCTTCAAAAAAGCCCTTTGTGGGGACTGCAAGCTCGTACCACGCACTGCTGTTACGTGTTCGTTGGCAGACCTATACTCCTATATGGTGTGATCGTCTGGTGGACGTTCTTAGAGAGAGCCTTATACCTTAATTTAGAGGGGAAAGTGCAAAAATCAGCATACATATGCATAAGCGGAACACTAAGAACCATCACATACATACACGGCACTTTACGTGCTCGTGTATCTAAATACTTCCTCTTGATGCAAACAGTCAGTTGTTAGCGCACCCATCCTACTGAAAGCCTCCTCTCAATGGTCAAACAACCATATTGATCACTCCTTGATCTTAGAGCCCCTAAATTTTATACGGAAAAGTACCGACTACATACCGTCTAAGTTGAATTTCGACCTCAACTCCAGAGTTCCATTCCAAACCAGAGGAGTGGGACAATGATGACCGCAGAGACGAGCACTCCGTTTATCTCTATACCGATGGTTCCAAAACGGAGAACGGAGTGGGACGTTGTGGTTTCTCCAACGTGCTTAAATTGAGCATGCCCTTCTGTCTACCTGACCACTGTAGCATTTTTTCGGCGAATATTATGGCCTTGTCCTGGCTTAAGCAGAGTGTGATATCCTTCAACGATGTTAGCCAGGCTGCTATAAAATCCCTGGAATCAGTAACATGTACATCAAGAGTTTCTCCAGATTGTCGCTCATCTCGCATGAACATTCACCTATGCTGAGTACCTTGATATTTCAGGGAACTGTAAGGCCGATGAACTTGCCAAACGTGGTATTACTCTAGACATCCTACCAGAACGGAGGAGTATTCCACTCGCTCTGCGTATTCCACTCGCTACATGCAAACTTCTCTAAAAGTACGACGTGATGAGCAAGTCAAACCAAAGATAGAGGAATGGTACCACAGGGAAATCTGACCTATGCTAAACCTCACTCGATCCAAAAGTCTGATATTACTTAAAAGATCGCACATTAGCACCGTCATTGGTATTCTCACCGGCCACTGTCCTACCGGCCTTCATGACAGAAGAATCGGCCTTCATGCTAAAAATGACTTTTGGGAGAATTTCAGGAACCTGTCCTGCCCCATCCCGAAAAGGAAGCTCTATCTAAGAGCCTATCACTTCGACAACTTGAGCAAACTATCACATACTGAGGTCTAAAGAACCCCCGAGCTTCATCGAGAGCTCCAAATGGTTTCAATAAAGTGAGTGGCGTTTTTCAGGGTATAGATCCAATTGGTATCACAAAGAGCCTTTCCTGCCCTACGTGTGTCTGTGGGAAGCCACTGCACCTACCTACCTAGTGCTATATATGAAGCTCCCGTTCCAAATTTCAATCGAACAGTAAACAGTCTAATATAAGATTTCGGACTCTCCTCGTGCTGAACTCATGACTGTAAATCTCAACCCTACATTTGGCTTTGATTTTGCATAACAAAGCGAAACTTCATGCACCCAGAATACATTACCTCTCGGATTATGTCTCTGGAACTTGAGTGATCCTTTAACCTATTGTCACAAGGGCATTACGATAACTTCTTGACTATTGAAAGCGAAATGAACGAGTGAAACTACACTGATTGAGAGTTGAATGGTCTTTCATCAGACAATCAGACAGACGTTCAAAAAGTTTGATAAAAGAAAACTTTCGCATTTTCATTTCAATTTCGATTTTTATTTTCCTTGCATATCTCTAACAAGAAAAATCACTTTACAGTCAGCGTCAATCATATTTTCCATTTTTCTTTCGCCCTCCTGTTACGTAGCTGTTACAACAACAAGCACAACGACAACAACGACAAAATGCTAGATTGCTACTGTATCCCAGTGATACCTCTCGCATTCTGGTGCTGCATTTACAGATGAAGGACAAAACGAAACTTCCTTTCGCGAAATATATTCATGGAAATTTAAAAAAAATGCAACTTCACTAACAACTCGCAATCCTCTCGGAGCAAAAATGAGTTCACGTGTGCACCATTTTCTTTTATTAGAAATTCAAATGTAGCAACGGAAATGTGTCAGCACATTCGTCCTATGGGGTGTTAGGGTGGCGAATAGAGGATATGAATCCTTTTCACAGTTGAGCATGACGCCCTTAAATATGCATCAAAAAAGTGGTATCACAGATGATGCGAGTGTATATGCACGCAGGATTTTCCTCTTTTTTTATTTTTTTTTGAGTGCGAAAGTGAATATCCTGTCAATGGAGCACGAAATTTTGTATGTGTCATCAGGGGGCTTAGTTGGAATGTCTTAATGGTAGGTGAAGTATCTGCAGTCTATGTTTACATACTTTTGTGCGTTGAAAGAATTTTGATGTAAATGAAGTAAGGGCGTTGCGAAGCGATGTGAAAGTTTTAACAAAGCGTATCATGTGTTACTGAAGGAATTACAAATCCTATTCATAAGGACTTTCTTAGGAAAGGAGGAAATTATTCTCTGTAATCAATATTTTCTGAAACTTTTCACCCTTAGTAGTGAGATACATTAATTTGGACGAGTGCACGATATTTCCATTGCCTTTGCCGATCAAGGTACCCTCGAGAAATTCTCCAGTAGCAAGAAGAAGCGCAAGATATCAGTGGCAGAACTGAAAGTGAGTGGCGCCACCCAGAAAGGGAATATACATCTCAGGAGTTTCCTAAAATCAGCGAATTGGAGGTCATCCAGCCCATGGGAGGAGCTACTACCAACATTACGCGGGACAATCACATAGCAGATGCTGAACGGATTCTATTTCCTCTTCGTCTCTGCAGCTTCTGCAGTAGTCATTGTAGGGTAAACCAAGACACCCCGCATGGATTTCTATTCCGCAGTGCCTTGTAAGGACACCGGAGACGATTCATACTTCCCTTCGACTAAGTTGTACGAGATTTTTGGAACTCTTCTTATCGAAGGCTGGCCATAGAGCTTTTGCACATGTGTCCATGTGACGGCATTGCGTATTACCTCTGATCATGGTTTTCCCATCTATTTTCCCGTAAAGAGTGCTAATGCGTGTCCTGCACCAGTTCCAGTTCTGCACCTTTCCTTTCCAGGTTCTTCCGCTATCTCATTACCTGATTTATCTTTGTGGTCTGGTACCCAGCATAGGGTTACCTTATTGGTCGTTGATATATCCTTGAAAGTTTGTCTGCAGACCTTTACAAGCTTCGATTTTGTCGATGCTGACTGGAGAGACTTAATAGCCTCCTAGCTGTCAACATTCTCTAACAATGTTGTCGTTTTTAGTTAGCTTTGCGGCCTGTAGAATGGTAGTTATCTCGGCTTGAAAAAAGATTGGTTTACACTTTTGGCTTCAAACAAGATACCGGCACCAGTACCAGCGTCTATTTTGCATTCGTCGGTGTAGAGACTAGCTCTTCTTTAGTGCAGGCTATACCCTCATCCCAGTTCTCTCTTCTTGGTATTTCGATATAAAATCTCTTATCGAAGTCTGAGGTTGGAATGATGTAGTCGGTATCTATGTGCTCCGTCGTGATAATCCATTGGGTTAGAATAGAGGCGTGACCATAGGTGTTTGTTTTCTACAGACCTACTTCCCTTAGTCTGAGTGCTGTTTTTGTCGCTCTTTTATTACTACAGTGTATGTCTACTGGAACTAAGTTCAGCATTGTATCAAGTTCAGCTGTGGGTGTTGATCTTATCGATTCTCTTATCCCTATGCAGCCTGCTCTTTGAATTATGGTACCGTGTGTCAGGATGGGTCGTACTACAGCAGTGTACAGCCAGTATACCTCCATGCATAGAAAGCAATATACGCCTTTTTTAGGCGGTCCTCGATATTGGCTCTCCAGCTCAATTTCAAGTCTAGGATAACGCCGAGATATCTTAACCTCTCAAGTGTCACATTGATTCAGTCCATACATGGATTCTTGAAAGGTGGAATTGATCTTCTTCTTGTGAAGAGCGCAATCTCGGTTTTGGATGGGTTAACTCCCAGACCTCGCTTTTTGGCCCAGCCGCTCGTCAATGACAATGCCTGATTGAGACTTTCGCTAGGTGTGGGGGTGAATTCTTCTGAGACCAGAATGACGACGTCGTCAGCATAGGCCGTTGAAGCCGTAGTTTCCAGTGTTTTCAGGACATATGCATATGCATGAGGAAAAACAGCATGAGAAACATGAGTTAGAAGAAATCCAAAGAAATTACGTCAGGAAACAGATCCAGAAGTTTTGTGAAAGGGTCAAGAAGGCAGCCCAAACTATCCACGTGCTACAAGGACAAAAAAGAGAATACCATAGAGGGAGATTAGTAGCTACTGAGTCCATGAAGGGATCCAGAAGTTTGGGCCAAGAAGGCTTCACTACCCACACGATTCAAGGACAAAAAAGACAGTACCATGGAGAAAGATCAGTAAGTGGAAGATCAGTTCTGTGGAAGTTTTATAGTCTCATTCTGAAGGACATCTATTTACTGCAACCGCCGAGCAGGAACGAAATTGAAGCAGCCAAAGTTAGGCTTAAATCCGGTTGCAAGCTCAGATAGCCTTTGAGTTAATGTGTTCAAGGCTATAGGCAATGAATTGGTCGGGAACGGTGAAAGCATGCACGGTGCATGGAAACCTGGCACCATTCACCCGCTTTGTAAAAAAGGAGACTTTCTCACTTCCGCCAATTACAGAGTTATAAGTCTTCTAAACATCACAGACAGAATTATCTTTGGTACAGTGATGAAGCACCTGAAACCATGTGGAACTTTCCGACAGGCCAACCCACTCCCATCCAGCTTCTTCAACCAGGTACTGGAGAAAATAGTGCGATATTTCCATGTCGACACATCAGGCATTATTTTCCGCAAGGCATATCAGATGTTTGATTATACAGACAGAAAATGATGGATGTCTTCACTGCTAGAACGGATCGAATTGTATACAGAATAAGGAAAGGGACATGTTTTGCGAACACCAATCTCTCGGTACTTTTGGGAGGAATACATTCATCTACCATTTTCCCACGACATCAGCGCAGAGCGAGCCCGACTTCGGCCTAAGTGCACATCAACCCTACATGGCTCATCATACCAAGGATACTCGACGAACTCTGGCATTGTACACATTCGGAGCTTTTACCTTCACTTAACGTGTCAGATGTCAACCAAGTGAAGCATCATCCATCGACCAGTCACAAATGGAATCAAACAAATTGATCCTTCATACTTAAAATGCTCGTCAGGCTTATTTTAGCCGAATTTCCAGTTAGCCAATATTTGAATAAACCGATCAGTAAATCCAAGAAAACTCTTCCGTCTAACTGCTCCGTCTACTAACCACAACTCAAAGTTAAAGTATCTAAAAAGTTTCTACGGAAATTACTTCAATCCGTGCTGTAAAATGTGTGAAATTAATTTTCATGTATACGTTCAAGGACACCCTGAACAAGCACCATTAAAACGGAAATTTGTTGATTCTTCGTTCACTTTATCCAGTTCCTTCGTCTCTGCTGCTTTAATTTACCCCCCGAAGTCATTAATCTATGTAAATTTGCCCTCCTCAAGCCATCCGAATCCTGGGCAGGATAATGCACACAGAAGTGCAAGACCAATTGCCCATGTAAGAACAAAACTTTTCGTCCGACATGAAAATTTATATCTCTCCTTTCATGTGGCAATAATTTAGGTCGGGCAAACAAGAGCGCGTCCCCGCTCGTATATAGATGAAGCCAGTGCACCAGTAATCGATATCCTGGGAAATCCCGAAAATTATCATACGCTTCCGTAGCCCGGCGATAATTTTCTCCAAGATTTTCAATTCCATACCCTGGGTATGGAGTATCCTAAAGGTATTTTCTTTTCTTTTTATTTTTTTGTAATTTTTTTTTTCGTATCCTTGGTAAGGAAGAAGAAATTGAATTTTTTGTACTTGTAATGCACTCTGCAGGATATCCTCTTTGTAGTTGTAAGCATCGCATCGGTTGCATACGTTGGCATAGGTTCAAGGAATTTTCATTTTTCCTAGATATGAATCGATTATGGGCGAAATTGGACGGGGCTGAGCGGTTGAGTTGAATGTTTGGTAGTGTGTCCTACTCCAACGAACAAGGGACGATAACACCACTCATGAATGGAGAACAATAATTTATGGGAATTTTGATGTGAACTTAAGAAAATTGCAGGATTGCAGTTTTCACAGTTAAGAGGGGATAAAGAAGAACTTGAAAAGGTCTTTGGTTTTGAAAAGTCCTACAAAGTGCCTGGTGTGCCGATTTTATTTTATTTTTGTGCTCCATTCGAAGAGCGGCGAAGGATTTTTTTTGAGTGTTCGTTCTAGGAGAAGACTTTGTTAAGTTATTGACCTAAATTATGATAAACTCTTTTGATGTCCAATGAAAAGAAATACAAACAAGGACTTTGATAGATGTATGATACATAGATGTGAGAAATTTTTGAAGAGATTACAGTAAATCCCTAAGTGAATTTCAAGGACTTGGCGGAGAAGAAAACCTATAGTATGACTGGTCTTTGAAAAATGTATGTCTAGCTGAAAAAAGCTGATGTTGGACGAATATTTGTGGAAGATGATAGAATACCGCAGTGAGGGTGCAGGGAAATATATTAAGATACATTTGTAGGCAGTTTCCAGAATCAAATCATCTGAACATTAAGTTAAGTAAAAGATGTAAGGGTTATCCACAACAGTTAGCTACTCTGAGTGGTCCTCCAAGAAGAGGTACACTTAGATCAGAAAAGTAAATCCATTGTGGTACCACTGACTACTGGGGTTTAACCCTTGCTTACTCCTGAAACCATTTAGATTCCGTAACTTAGCTGTTTAGATCGGCCGTGCGGTCGGGATTCAGATAATCTAGATCGTTAAAGTAGTACTGGCCAAAGATGGCTTTCTTGATGCTGGCACGGGCAGAACACGTGGAGAGGAAGTGTCCAGTAGAGTCCTCCTCCTCCTCCCTGCAGCTCCTGTAGAAATCTTAACGCGTTGAGCATGCCTTCCTAGAATGCAGTACCCCGTGAGAACGTTGATTAGTTGTGAAAGTTGATCTCTTTTAATTCGTATTAATGCTTTTGATCTTTTCACATCCAGGACAGGCTAGATCAGCCTGGCATTGTTGCAATAATCGAAGTGTTGCCATTTACGATTTGCTTTCTACAGACCATTGGTGTAAGTCAGGTGTTTAACAAACGACATAGGCACTCTGACATGGTCGACCTTCCTACGTCTGTACATTGAAAGGCTAGTCTAGCAAATTTGTCACCCACATGGTTCTCTTGAAAGTTAGGGACCAAACAGAGTGTGACCTTATACTGGTTAGCGATCTCGTTTAGAGACACACGGCAGTCCTTCACTGGCCTAGATTTCATCGTGTTGGATACGAGGGACCTGATCGCAGCCTGGCTGGCTTGATATTGGGTTAGTCACAGCTGTGACCTCGGGTTGGAAGACACTACAGTAGTTGCGGAGACTGATGGAGTGGTGGATGTCCGGGTCATCTGAAAAGACAGCAGCACCGACTCCCTCCGCTGTACATTAAGGGTAGAAAACGACTCATGAAAAAGGACTTCCCACTGACTCCAGGCGCTTCTATGGGATATTTTGTGCCTATAGCCTATGTTGAAATTGTTTTCGGTGGATAGCGCGTTTGTTGATTTAAGAAGGTTGCGGTACGTTGATAGGATTCTAACATGTCCCACATTTTAATCACACCATTGGTGGATATATCACAGTCTTAGGGCTGCGTAAGTGGCCTGTTGCATGGTACAAATAAAAAATGGCAATCGGCGGAGGTTGGTATGAAGCGCAGCTGTAGGAGAAGTTCTCAGCGCACCAGTAATGCTGTGTCAAGCCACACATTGGACTTTCTCGAGAACTTTAATTCGGGTTTGCTTTTCTAAAACCGGCCACCAAACCATTATTCCATAAGAATCGGTCTTATAACTACAATAAAGGGCCAGTGCCCGATTTTCGGCTGTAGACCCCATCTGGTACTTACTGTTCTTTTGCATGAGTGGAGTGCTACCAGGGATTTCTGGGTACGTTCGGCAATACTATATCTCCACAGAAGCTTTTCATCTAGAATGAGTCCTAGATATTTCGCACTGTTATCCACCATTATTTCATTGACTTTAAACCACGTGAGAGCATGGAACATATCATCCATAGCCTTATCAAGCAAGTTTCCTTCTGATAAGCATACCTTGTTTCCTTTCTGAATTCTCATCACCATCATCATATTCCAATGGCCTGCTTATCACTACGAGGGACGCAAGTTTAGGGTGGCTATGTAAGTTGACCTTCCACATCCCCCGATCTTCCGCAATCGACTCTTTATCGTCAGGGGCTATCCCCATACGGATATATGATGAGATTTCGAGCTTTGTCCACTCATCTCATCCTTGGCCTATCCAGGTAGGGCGTGGATTCCATGGCACGTCTTGGAAACCGTGTTGGGGCAAGTATTTAACCCCGAGATACTTAAACTTCTCCATCTGTCTGAATGGAACCCCACTAACATGCAGAGTGCATTGAACAGGCCTTCGGGAAATTGCCATTACTTTCGATTTATTCACGTTTACCTTTATCCTAGCTTCCTTTCTGAATTCTGGTTCATTTTTTATTTGTTGAACATCATCAAAGTACGAAAGGATATTAACAAAAGTATGGAACTTCAAATAGAATCTGGTCGAACTAAATACTTTGGGATTACCTCTTACATGGATGAATAAAATGGATTGTCATCCATGTTCTGCCAATCTTGTCATCCATGTTGGAGGTGATTACCTTAAAGTTAAATGCAATCGGCTTATGATAATCCTACTTCACTCATTTGTGAAACCCGATTTTATATGGCAAGCACTGTACGACTATCAGAAAAAGATTTTAAAAATATATTTTCCTAGTTTCTCTCCAGAGTTTGCAAAATATCATGTCCAGTGCAAGTGAAGCAAAATTATTTACTGAGTGAATAATTTACTAGAATTCCTTGCTATAAAGTTGGAGGAGAAAAACTATGTGTTGCACACCTAAAGGCATGCAATACGTAATTTATTAAATTGAGTGTGAATAACAGTGCTTAGGAAAGTGTTTTAAAACATTCCAGCGAAGGGGGTGTTTAAAGGTTACTAACAAAGTGGAACAAGAATTTTGATTACTTTTAATCGAGTATAAATATTTTATTAAATGAAAATTTAAAGGGTGCCCTCATACGGTTTGTTCTTATTTTCACCGATTTAAGCTTTTTAAGTTTTTTTTTTAAGGTACCCTAGAAAATGGTAAAGAAGTAGACGTCGTGGCTACTGAATTCAGTAATTTGATAAGATCTCTCACCGGATCATACTCCTTAAGGTTAAAGCTCTCGGTTTCCCCCCTTTGTTTGTTAAATGACCTATGTTCTATCTAAAAGATCGCAAAGAGTCTTTTCTAGAACTAGCATTTCAAAAACAATCAAGACAATCTCAGGAGTGCCCTATGATCTTTGTATTGACTATAAATGACGTAGAGCTTGCCATTACGCATTTTGACCGTAAAATCTACACAGGCGATATGAGGATCCCCAGAAAAATGTCATATATTGCTGGTTCTCACTCAGTACAAGCTGACCTTAACATAATCTTCATCTGGTGCCAAGAAAAACTTCTAAGAGGTCAATGTGAAAAAATGTCTATCTATTACTTACTCTCATAAACGCCTCAAGCTTGTTCCTTCTGTAACCTCAATGCGTGATCTGCGCATCATCTGTGACACTGAACTTAACTTCCATTCGACGCCATTATTAGCAGAGCTTATAGCCAAGGCTTTGTGAAACGTTGGTCGAAAGAATTTTCTAACCCTGACGTCACCAAATCCCTACATATAACCTTTGTCAGACCGCTTCTTGAATATGTCAGTCAGGTCCGGTTACCCTACCACCAAGTCCACATTCAGAGAATTGAAGCGTAGATTCATACGTTTTGCTTTGCGTGGTTTGGGCTGAGATGATCCATTCAGCTTACACCTCTACGAGAACCGACTCAAACTGTTAGACCTGCAGTCCTGAAACAGACGTCGTGTTGTATACTGTTTGGACATCAGTTATTTACTGGGATCTTGGCTGGGAAACATAAGCGGTAAGAATAATGTCTGCAGATGAACTCCTCAAGGTGGAGCGAGAGCCTCAACTATGCACTACTACTACACGTTGGACCCAGCTGGAACATTTGCAACTTTTAGAAACTTATGGACGGGTTATAATAAGAAGAGATCTCTGTATCTCTCTGGACAAACGAAGTCGGCGCTAAGCAAAATTCGTCTCCGGCGTTAATACTGGGCACTGCGCCATTGGTACTCGGTATACATCACACCGACTGTTGCAGAAGTTGTAGGGACGAGGAACAAATCGAATCTGTTCGTCTCCTGCTGTGTGAATGTCCTGCCCTTGCAGGGAGTTATTTCTTCATGGAGCTGGAAGACTTACGCGACATGGAACTGAGTGACTCCCTGATATTCATATCCTCATCTGGGTGATTTTAAATCAGCGTCTCCCTTTCTCGGGAACCTGTATCCGGAGTAGAATTCTTAAATGGGCACAATGAACCCTGTTGCTGGTCTAAGTGAGCAGTAACGAATGTCACAAGGCACCCATTTATCTAACCAAAGCTTTTGAGTGATACCAGTTGAGTTTTCCTTTAAATATTTTTCGAAATAATCGAATAATTAAATCGTGTTACCAACTAGCTGTTAACACAACCACTCACTACTGCACTGCAATTTCTCAAACCCCGTGTGGACAACTTAAAAGCTCGGGAATTATTTATTCAGTACTGACTCCACTTATCGTAATTAACACGTACACCTACACGTGCATAAAACTGCACACGTTTAAGGGTCGACAAGAAACTATAAATTGAAAATCCCTCAAGGACCTCGTCACAGTGTCGCAATGCATTTAATACCATACATCGAGTTAGTTAAGGTCCCAGTATTTTTCTACAAGATGATTGGACAAGAAATGCTGGAACCTGATCCAACACTTCGCCTGCAAGCTAAACTTCTGAAGGTTCTGTTCTACTTTGGAATGATAAACTATCACATTCAACTAAGCGGAGAAATAGCTCATTTCTTCGTGTCGTTAAAGTTGTCTTCAATGATGGAGTTGACTGCTGTGGCACCGTGTATGTTATTTGGTTGCGTTGGTTCTATGAAGCTGAGCACATTGAATAGGAATAAATTGGCAATCAGAGGAATTCTTCAGAAGTTAGAGAATATCTACCCGAACACAAAGGAACTGCAAAGAGAATACAACCTGGAGAGACATGTTAAAACTCTGAAGCCTGTTATGAATCTTTTCGCGAGTATCTGCCTCTTGAACACGTTTTTCTTTGGCCTTATTCCGGTTATTCTCTCCACCGCTTCAACTTTAATCACCGGCACAAAGTTTGATTACCCTATGGGATTTCCCATCTGGCATCCTTACGATCGATCCAAGAATTGGTTGCTGTACGCTCTGTCGTATTGGTTGCAAATATACGCAGGCTATATGGCTGGAGTGGCGTTTTTGACGGCAGATCTCTTGCTGGTCTCCTCGGTGAGTCAACTAAGCTTTCACTTTGAATATATTGCGAAAACTCTGGAGGAATTTCAACCCAAATCGGATGAGGAGAACCTCAAATTTCTAACTGGAATCTTAAATCATCACAGGAAGTGCTTGGAGTGGGTAACACACAATTTCATGAAAAGGATCAGTGAATTGAAAGTTTGTGCTTTTTTCCAGTTTGAGCGAGTCTCTTGACTCGATGTTTAGCTTCTCTTTGCTTCTGAACTTTTTGGCATCATCTGGAACGATTTGCTTTGTCGGCTTTCAAGTTGTTTCTGCATCAACCGAGGAAATCGTCCGATACAGTGTACTCTTAGTGACATCTTTGAGCCAAGTTTTCATCATCTGCATCTATGGGAATAAACTTATTGATTCTGTGAGTTGCTGAGTTCATTCACAATAAATCGACAGAATGATCATTTCCTTTTCAGAGTGAAGCAATCGGTGAAGCAGCTTTTGGTCATTCATGGTACGAGTGTAATTTGGTCTACAGGAAGTTAGTGGTGCTAATGATTTGCCGGAGCCAGAAGTGTGCGGCCATCCATGTGCCAACCTTTCCGCCAATTTCTTTGGTAACTTTTATGAAGGTAGGTTCACAATAGAGAGTCATTTTTGATGAAAACTAAAGTATCTCATCTTTTAGGTGATAACAATGGCTTATCAGTTTTTTACTGTACTGCAGACAACCAGCAGTAACGATTAGAGTGATAAATTGACAAGTTGATTGGTGTACCCCATTTTTAAATCACAAAATGACATTCAAAACACTTAAGCTGCACATGTTGGCACTGAAAAAGGCAAAGAAAAACGCTTGTGCATTCTTAAGACCAAAGGTCAACAAGTCACTTCGATGTAACACGCCAACGATGCTTATGCTAATACCCTGAAGCGCAAAGAAAACACTTTTTTTTAGTTTCCTCAATCCTTGCAACCCTGGTTCACAGAATACCACTCTTGCATGTAATCAAGACCAGATTCGAAAGCAGAGGTCAAATACATATACAAACAAGAAAAAAGAAAAACACCAAACAGACTTTTAATACAGAACGTATCCTGGTCGATGTACTCATGCCAGGGGTAGACCATGACATCGCTCTCACTCTCGGACTCGTATTCTCTGGTTCTTTGATATTTTGTTCTTCTTTTTTTCTTCTCAACTTACCTCGAACGTAATGTACACATTAATTCTTCCCTCTGGTCGGTGTCTGTTTAATTACTGTAAACAAACACTGGTCATGCAACACACCTTGTTCTAAGGCTGCTTCTGCTTTCACGATGAGGTTTTCATTTGAGCTCCCTCTCTGGATGAAAGCGCCTTTTGCTAGAAGTGCACAACAAGTTTTAAATGGCATCAAATGCACAAAGTGAACAGATGAGGTCCAGCTATATCAGTGTTGGTTTTGGGAAGAATACCTACTCAAATGGATACATGTACAGAAGTGGACTCGCTCCTATGGACGGTATCAAGATTTTATTTAGTAATATTTGTGGTCTACAGGTGCTTCGGAGTGTGGTTCACCTAAGAATAGAATTTCGCCTGCAACGGGTACATATTTATGCCATTTCAATGAGAGCCATTGAAGCTTCAGACCGCAATGGTTGTTTCTGCAATATTTTGGGGATCCTTTTGTGGCTGTAATGGCAGAACGGCAAAGTTTGTCATAAAGTTGAACGTTGGATTATGAGGAAGGATACCTTGACTCACCTGAAAGGCATTCAACTGTTAGAATTAAAGTTTTGGCTCTGCAATAATTGAGTGTCGCATTTTCCTGGAGTATATACGTGTTACAAGGTGGCTGGAGCATCTAAATTGGAATTGTTTTAGAGTTTAATAAAATTTGATATCCTCCCCATTTTCCGTGGACGTGTTAGTGTTTATCTCATGTCTACTTAGAAATGCACAAAAAAAATTTTCTCATCGAACGGATGAATGACCCTTCAAAGGATAACGCCGGTGTACACTGATTTGAATAGTTCATAAGATAAACCGAATGGGGTTCAAAACAACATTGCAGAGAAAGTTGGAAGTTCAAATCGGGAATTGGAAGTTCTTGGTAGTCAACCTGCATGAGCCTCTCTTTTCCATATTTGAAGTAATCAGCTTGGTCATCGATCAGGATGCTTTCAGATTTAGTTACAGCAAACTTGTTTGTCATGCACGAAAGAGACATGCGGAATAAAATGGCTGAGATTGGTGCAACGAATTTATTCACCAAAGCCTTCTGTGAGTCTGGCTCTGGAGAAGCCTCACAAGGAGCTGTCCGCAAATGGATACAGACAAATTGTGGTACCAAAGAATCTTTTCGCAACAACTCCGACTCTCCGAGGATATCAACATAAAAGGCACCAGCATTGCCGGTTAAAAATGTTTCCTCAGAAGTTTTAATCAAATTTTGGAAGAGTGTAGTTTTAGTAGCTGGATCACTGCGACAATGTTTTGAAATGATTAGCTGTACTGGGCTGGATCTTAGAGAAAACCCAAGAAGTCCAAATCGATACCTACCACCTTTTTATCGATTTAAGGCATTGTAGCATCTATAGAGACGAGCTATTCAGAGCCATGTCTAGTACGATTGTACAGGATGACGATGGAGAATGCAAGCTGCTCCATCAAGGTCGGTCAATACCTCACCCAGACCTTTGATGTCAAGAAATTATTTAGACAAGGCGACTTCTTTAACATTATTCCCACATTGCAAAACTCACGCGGCAACACCAGAGGCACAGTCTTTCAAAAACCCGTCCAATTACTCGGATGCGCCGACGATATTGACATGTCGGAAGAATGCAGTGTGATGTCACTGTCACATATATGGGTATTGAGGCGGAGGCGGCGAAGATGAATTTATTGGTCAGTGAGGGCAAGACCAACTACATGCTGTCAACAAGAAAGGACTCAACACCGACACCGACGTCTTGGACAGAATTTTACAATAGACAGATATAACTTTAAGGTAGTTAAGGACTTTGTCTACCTAGGCTCTGCTACAAATTCAGACCACGACACCAGTGTTGAGATTTAACGAACGATAACTCTTGCCAATCGCTGTTTCTTTAGGCTAAGAAGCCAATTGAGTAGCAAAGCCTTCTCTCGAACGACTAAAGTGATTCTGTATAAGACCTTACTCGTCCCAGTCCTGCTCTACAGCGCAAAGCCATGGATTCTGTCAAAAGCAGATGAGGATGCTCTCAACTGTTTCGAGAGGGAAATTTTTCGGGTGATTTTCGGTTCCATCTACATAGACGAGGAGATACAATAAGGAGCTGTTTTTGCTGTACAGCGACGTTGACTTAATCAGAAAAGTGAAGGTCCTACTACTGAGGTGGCTGGGTCATGTAGAGCTGATGGACATCAATGCTCTGGCACGGCAAACCTTCGAAATTACACCGGGGGCGGAGCAGCAGCAGGGAGACCGTGACTCAGGTGGTGCACGCAATTGGAAGAGGACCTTAATCAACTTTGCGTGCAAAACTGGAGATAGCTGGCTAAAGATCGAGCTGGCTGGAGACGCTTTTTGGTTGAGGCCCAGGTCCAGCACGGACAGTAGCACCACCTTAAGTTAGTAAGTAAGTGGTAGCGATAGATGGCATCGGGGCACTCATCAGCTTTACTACAAGTACCTACTAAACATTTAAGTTGTCCATTTTGACCTTAATTTTGATTGTTGTACATAAATTTGTACTTGAAATTATGCTGTTGGCGGGGGTTTTGCTTAAATCTTTTAAGGCGATTATCGTTTCCCGTATTAATTGCTTTGTATCATTACATGTAGGCCTTAATAAGCTGATGGAAGTCTTCGGAAAAGGACTCATCATTCATAGCTATCAAATAAATTATGTTTCCATGTGTATCCACTTACGTATAATTTTAATACGAAAAGTGGTGATTGTGTTGCATGTGATGTGAAGCACACTGATGTCTGAGGAATGCTAACTTGCACAGTTTCGACGGAAATAAAATCAAATTTATAGTAGATCTCGATACTCAAATTCCAACGCCTTGCAATGAAAAAGTCAAAAAATATCGTCATAAATTTAACAAGTCATTTGAAAAGCATAAGAACCATTCTAAAATGAAACACTTTTCAAATACTTTCCCATTGCATTGCACATCCTTTACCGCATTCAGCTTCTCGCTCATAATGCTGATGCAGCAACATTAGCAAGGATAAACTTCAACGATTGTTGCTGGTCACCTTGGAGCAGTAAAAACTAATAGTTACCCCCAAGGACAAAACAATAATTCGTCATCCCTTCTTTACAGTCGTTTGGCGATAGTCTTCTTCTCTTTGACAACTTGACAAACCGAATCGAACTTGAATGAGTTCGAACTTTTGAAGGCAAATGCATTATCATCCTTATGCATAAACAACAACCGTCCAGCTCCAGAGTGTGGGCGAGATGAAGTAAACGGATGTCACTGCTACTGCTGTCTTTGCTATTGCTTGGTGTTTCTGACCATGACATCAATATTAGAAATTCAAAAGGGACATTTCTCTTCCTCTCTCTCTTTCTATCGAATAAATGATGAGAATTGTTTGCCTTTGTCCTTTTGTCTCTTTCAGAGCTCTTCTTTGGTCATCCGGTGACATGCCAGTTGAGTGAATCAGCAATACCAGCAGCAGGAGCATAAAACAGCAGCTCCTAGGACAACACCAATGGAGACTTCCCTCAAGCAGTGGATCGTAAATCTCCATCTACAGTCGATTCAATTCGGAATTGTCCTTAACCGTACACAAAAGCATGCAAGATGGATGAATACCATGGTTATAAGGGATGAGTATAGATTGCTTGTGTCCTTGTGTTGTATTCACGTGGGAGACTAGCTGGATGTTAATAATACAGAGACGTTTTGCATTGCCCTCAGAGGTTAAATGGATTTAGTCTTTCAGTGACATAATAGGGATTCCTTAAAATTTCATCGGGTGGTATGTTACAACATGAGAGCTTTGCCATTAAATGAATATGCGTAGTTGATTTATTTTGATATTGAATCTTAAGATCCGAGAATAAAAACGTCCCTTTTTGTCACCTGACTAAGTCACATTTATTGGATTTTTTGTTAAGGGTGCGTTCTTTGGGGGAAAAAGTTGTATTTTCCCTTTTATTCTTTGATTGACGGTCCATCTGTTTGAATAATGACGCTTGAGTTCAATTGATTGACTGGCAGTGAAAGGTTATTGAATATGCTTTCATGGTTCATCTGCAGGTGTTACCGGAAAGCGGAGAAAGACAGATATTTGAAATTGATTTGAATAAATTTGTTTATCAATTTTTTTTTAGATATATAAAAGTATATAGTGTTGTAAGGATTGCATAGTACCTCTGAAGCACGGAACGTTGAACTAATATCTGTGTGTACATTTTTGAAATTTATTTGTTAGTTAGAGTGGTTCTTCAAGAAGAACTACACTTAGACCAGAAAAGTAGGTCCATTGTGATGCCACTGAGTACTGCGGTTTGACCCCTGCTTATTCCTAAAATCGACCGTGCTGGCGGAGTTCAGATCCATTTGAATCGTTGAAGAAATATTTGCCTACGTGTAGAGGAAGTAAGCAGTGCACTCTTCCTTCTCCTTGTCTCTGCAGCTCCTGCAGAAATCGTTACATGCTATACCCAGGCGTTTAGCATGCCTACCTAGAACCCAGTGCACGGTGAGAACGTTGATTAGTTGTGGAAGTTGGTATCTTTTAAGTCGTATTAATGGTTTTGATCTTCTCAGATCCAGGACAGGCTAGAGCAGCCTGACATTGTTGCAATAATCGAGGTGTTGCCATCTACGATTTGCTTTCGACAGAGCGTTGGTGTAAGTCAGGTGTTTAACATACGACATAGCTGCTTTTACATGGTCGAGCTTTTTGCCGTCTCTGCATTGAGACCCTAGTTTAGCTAATTCGTCGGCCGCACACTTCTCTTGAATGTTACAGTGACTCGTTTAGAGAAACGCGGCAGTCCTTCACTGCCCTAGATTTTATTGTGTTGGATACGAGGGACCTGATCGCAGCCTGGCTGTCGATCGCAATATCTGTGCGTGATATTGGGTTAGCCTTCAGCTAGCTGTGGCTTGGAAGACACTACATTAGTTGGGGAGACTGAAGGAGTTGTGGATGTCCAGGTCTTCTGAAAAGACATCGGCGCTAACTCCTTCGGCTATCTAAGTGCAGAATGCAATAGTCCGTTTTAAATAAAAAGGCGTTTCCCTCACAGAGGCGTATCATTCTTTAGAAAAGTGGGGAAAATTTAAGATGGGAAAATTAAAACTGGTTTAGGCGAAAAGTAATGCTGGCTACCTTTACCTAGTGTGCGACTATTGCTGCTTTCTATGTTTCCTAACGTAGTAGCCGTGGCTCAATGGTTGGAACATTGAAGTGTTGTGCGAACAGCATGGATTCAAGTCCCAGCCATGTTCACCATTTTTCGCAGCACCACCTCCTACTTCTAGTTTGGTCCATAAGGTGACTTACGGGAACCTGAAACCATCAGAAAAGACAGCCCATGTTATTGGTGCTTGGGCATGAATGGAAGAAACATCATCATCATTTTCCAATGGGCCGCTTATCCACTATGAGGGTGGCGGGTTACGCTTAAGTAGATCCTCCACATCTCTCTCCGCTATCGACTAAGATTTCGTACTTGGTCCAACCATCGCATCCTAGGCCAATCAACGGGACGCCTATTTGATGGCACGGATTCCATATCGTCTTGGAAGCCAACCGCATCACCATGGGTGGGGGTCGGAACGAACATTGAATTAAAGACCGATGTCAAGTTCAGCTCTCCTGATAAAAGATTGACAAGCTGCCTCAAAATTGCTCCATCCCGACCAATCCTATAGGATAACTAAGTATTGTACCCCTGGCGAAGTCCAACGCCCGCCGTGAAAGGTGCCGATTTAACGCCGTTGAACGCAACACAGCCTTTACAGTTTGTGTATAGAGATTGAATGGCCCTCAGAAGAACGCTGTCAATTCTATACTCCTGTAGTTCACTGCAGAGTTTACCTTGAGGGACCCGATCATATGTTTTCTCCAAATCCACAAAACAAATGAAGATACGTTTGGCATACTCTCAGGACTTCTCAAGTACTATTCTTAGAGTAAATAGCTGGTTGAAAAGATGATTAAAAGGACATTTGTGCAATTTATGAAATATCTCTTTAACAATTTGAAACAGATAGGAAAACAGTTCACTCCTACCAGTTGAACGCTTAGCACACGCCTCAGCCGATCTAATAATATCACAATGCTATCTGTAACCAGCCAGATGTCCTTTGTCATAATTTAACCACTTAAAACGCAAACACACCTTACCGTGTTGGCTTTTTTAAATCGCCATAAGCAAACAATAGGAAACAAAAAAAAAAAAATCGGTCACGCAACACGATAGTTACCCGCAAAACTATAGTAACCCACAACATGAAAACCTCAACCACAAAACTAAAATAATCCCCATACTTCGTGGTTAAGAACATTCTATTAGGCCACCCCCGTACAAGTCGGTATGGTTACATCAACTTTAATGTTTTTTTTTCCTCTCGCCAGCTGCTGCTTTCATGAACTTTAAGACCATTGTTCTATTTAATCCGATTAATTGGGATTGTAATCGTATAAACTTGGCGATACTGTGATGGAAAGTGCTTAAACGAAACGATTCAGCCGAATAATTTAGCTGTATTAATTCAGCAAAACCTTGAAGGTCGTCTTTAAAAGGTATCCATTTCATCGTTGGCCAAAATAGAAGCAAACACACAGTTCGATGAATATTTTGTGACTAAATACAGGCACAGGGCCTGAAACACAAGCCATTGTATCAATTTTTGTGGCGTCTAGACAGTGACCCAATTCCTTTCGTTCCCTTGCACAAGGATAAGGTCGCACAAATAAAGAAACAAATTAAATGAAAGACATTCTTTTGGTGAATATTTTTGGTTTGAATTGTAAACAAGATAAAATGTTATCCCTTTTCATGAGAAGGACTTTGACTTACGGGGGTGATACATAGATACATACGTAGTAGTGTTGGATTTTTTTTCTTTTTTGGTGGGGACAACTCTCGAATGGAGAATTTTTTTCTATTCGCATAATCTCTCCAAGTCAATGTAAAAAAATAAAAACACAGCTTTTGTGCTCTTATTCATTTCTTTTTTGATGATTAAATCTGTTGAGAATGATATTTTGCACTGTAATATCCTGAATAGAATCACTACAGAGCTGACAGGTAATCACAGCTTGCGTCAACACAAAGTGACGAATTTAGAAGTGTCCTGCTAGTTATGGATTAGGGCCGCCTAAGAAGATAAAAGGAGAATATTTCTACCGTACGGAAATACATTGTGGATGAGCGTCAGGGAAAGAAGGCACATACACATTACCAGTACTCCTCCCGTCAACATGTAGACATAGCCGCGATTTAAACACTGAAAAATAATAAAACGACTGGATTTGAAGACATTTCTTCCGAATTATAGGCATACCAGCTTTTTAATATCCGGCGTTGCTCGAGATCTTTCATTATTAAAATAAATATGTACACGTGTGTGGTCGCCGTGGCTCAGTAGTTAGTGTCAATATTTTTCGCGGCACCACCTCTCGTCGAGGAATGACAAGCCTCAGAGAGTATAATATGTTATGAAAAAGCTTCTCAATTCGCCGTTCGGAGTTGGAAATAAATTGTAGGTCCCTTCCATTCGTGTGAAAAAATGCAATACGCACAACATGAATGGTTGCGAGAAGCTGGGCCTTGGCTCATCAAGAACTGTCGCGCCAGCTATTTTTTTTTTTTTTTACATGTGTGTGCCCACACTGGTAGGTCAGGTAGGTAGTAGCTTGATGTTAAGGTTTGCCTCACTCGGATCGTCAAGGAACCATTGTAGTCCCCGTTGTAAGACCTATATTCATGGGAAGAGAATAGATTTTTTTTTTGATCTTTATAAGCTCCTCTAAGCCACATTGAATTCAGTATACATTTAAGGATGACCTTCGGTGGCATGGTTCAGAGTTGGCCTGGTTCACTAAAAAGGGAAGCATCTAGGGTCTTTTTTCTGGTTCTCCTGAGGCTTGGACAGTCGCAGAGAAATTGAGATGTGTCCTCCTCCACGTCTATATCGCCACATTCTCTGCAGAGCTCAGTCGTGCTTAGTTGCATTCAAATGCGATCTGTTGAGCGTAAGTATTTCCTTTGTTTTTCCTTTATACAGTTTTAGCCATATCTCTCCTCATATACGACATGATGGAAGTGTGCTCCATCTCTGATCGGCAAGCTCTCAGAAGTCCAAGTATATTTCTTGCTTTAGAACTTCTATAAGGGTCAGAACAGTGTGATGGTGATCAACCTTATTTGGTTCAGTTTCGATCGCTTTCTTTCCAGTTAATCGGCGTTTTCATTGGCATCGATGCCCCCGAATCCAACCAAGTGATACATTATGTCTTAAATTTAGAATCCTAAGCTGGCTCCGACCATTTTTATTACAAGCGATTTGGGTATTGTGGTTACACGGCTCTGATGGCAGCCTGGCTATTTGACAGACCACAGACCACACGTACACTAGTGTCAACTCCATAATTGTTTCCACCTTCCCAAGATCCCTCCCAACATATGTCCTATATCATACGTACATACCTATCGCTGCAGGTTCGAGGATTAAAGGAGGGGAACACAACGGGCCCGGCAGAGGCCTAAGTGAAAAGCTTTCAGCTCACCCTCATATACCATACCATACCATACCCCCCTCTCTTAAAAAGCGTCGCGATGTAAACGATGTTCATTTTGTCCATCAGTTATAAGCTGGCACCATTTCAATCCTCATAACCTCAGGTCGTACGTACCTCTCCTTCGTTTCGCTGCCCATCGCACTAATTATGGCAAATACGAGCCAATGTCTAGAATGTTGCGTAAAGTCAATATCGCGCAAAACATCTCTGACTTCCATTCCAGCAAATTCACTATCAGAGGTTTGCTTCACGCCTCACACTACGACATTCTCTCCTCCTGATCCGTCGCTTTTATTCAAATATTGGCTTTAAGTTTTAGTGTTAAGTCTTAGCTTTAAGTTCGGCTTGTATTAAGCTAAAAAAAATAAAAAAATAAATATTTTTCAAGGCTATACATACATATACTCGTATAAGACAAGAAGGACAAATCTTCAGTTCCCAATTTATATTTGAATTTTCTATTTCTCTGAAGCGATTTGTTATTCATTAGAAATTATTTTCTGGCTCTCCCTTGGTGGATTCTAGAAATTTCAATGTCGAATTCTTTACAATGTTTTCACAAACCCTGACTCACACTTGCAGCTCAGTGTACTTATGCCAAAATTGATCTTCACAACAAGCGCTTATAGCCGAAAATTGTTCAAACATCGTTATTTTCCAAAGAAATTTGTAGGAAAGGCAACAAGTATCTCCTACCAGTTATTTATCCTCAAATTGTTCGTCATGTACTGTACTGTCTCACCGGCCGGCACGAGTCCTCGTTCAAATCCAATTGAAATGCTTGAATATAATGATCTCATCTAAATAATAGAATTTATCGTTAAAATATTCCACAAGTTGACGTTATTTTTTCAACCAAGAGAGTCCAAAATGAATGCGCGCCATTATAAATAAAATCCCAATCAAAAGGACGACACAGGTATTACAATGAAAGAGAGCTTTTCGTCTTGAGATTTTCTTATCATCGTTGGACCATTAAAATATTAATGGTGTCTTAAATTTCGCATACAAGACAGATTCGTGTTCAATGAGTTCTAAATTCTAATGGAAAAGGAATACCGATTCACAAGCCCTCCCTGCTTCGTTAAAAAATGCTATACACCTTAGAAGACAGGATGGTTGGTCTTTTTTAATTCGATTTCGTTGGTTTATTCATTTTGATTAGGAACTTCGCCACCGGATCACCGAACCACCCACGTGCAATCAAACGATCAGATTTCAGAGAGTAAGTTAATTTGGTCACGAGTATAACGCCTAGAGGACAACGGAATGCCACGCCATCCATTAAGCTGTCTGGCTTTTTAATTCTCGCCTAAGGGTCTTCACAATCAAAATAATAACCGAACTTGTGCAGAGAAGGACATACTTCAACATCAGTTGTGTGTCCCGAATAGCAATACCGTCCAAATGGACTGCAATTCCCGTCAGGAGACCCATTCGAGTGCAAGTAATGCTCATTCAATTAAAGACCAGCCGTTGGAAAATAAAGTATCTCATCTGAGTGGGTGAACAATTTCACGCCTCGAACTGTCCACAGTGTCCCTCTCTAAAGGAACTTAGCTGCTTTGCTGTGGTGTTTTTAACGGATGACAAGTGAAAAGCATAGGATACTTCCAGTATACATATTTGCGTACATAAACTGCTGTAGTTTCAGGAAAGTACGAATGACTTTGGGGTATTTGTTGCTAGATTATAATTTAAATGGCAAATGAGGAATTCTTTACGAATATTGACAAATATTTTGATAGGTGGTCGACGTGACTCAGTGGTAAGTGCGTTGAACTGCTGTGCGAGCGCCGTGGGTTCAAGCCCCACGTATCCAACCACCTCTCGTTGAGGAATGACAAACGTCCGAGAGCATAATTTGTCATGAAAAAGCTTCTCAATTCGCAGTTCGGAGTCGGCAATAAATTGTATCTCTCTTCCATCCGTGGGAATAATCTAACACGCACAACATGAATGGTTGCGAGAAGCTAGGCCTTGGTTCATTCCGAGCTGTCGCGCCAGCTATTTATTATTATTTTTCTTTTTTTGGGGCAACGGAGTAAGTGCTTCATGATTTAAAATCTTAAGTTCAATGCATCCTCATCCAACAATCAGATGGCTAACGATTACACAGGCCTGAAAATAACTGGATCATGTCAGTTGTTGGTAAGTTGAGAGTCATTTCCGAAGTAAATTTTTGCGACGTTTGGCTACCTTTGAGGTTATGTTCAGGGTGCGCAAATTTTTTCTGGTGCCTATCTCCAGTTACATCATTTACATAGTACTACTCTTACTCTTCAATTTAAGAGTTTGAGAGATCGATTTCGATTTTTTTTCTAAAAGTTACGGCTGAAAATTGGTGAAAATTGATACAACCATCCACCATGTTTTGAAGTGGGCACATCAGTGCGCCACCATCGAATTACATTTCCAACTTTCTATTCGGTTTAACTTAAACTTTGTCGCAGGGTTTGGTGAAAAGAAACGCCTCGTTATGATTCACCGAGCCATCTTCGGTTCAGTTGAACGGATGATAATCATCTTCACAGAGAATTAAGTCGGCAAATGGATATTCTGGCTGTCACTCGGGCAAGTGATGGTCGTTCCAGTGGGTCCCAGCTTCGATGAGTACACCCATTTGGTTCGAGATCAACCGGACGATACTAGATTCATGGTCGAAGTTGGCATCGACGCAGGAGAGAGAATCAACAAGCAGATTCGCAATGCTTAGTTCAACTTAGTATTGGTCGTCAGAGAGAAGGAACGCTTATCGGGCCCTTCAGAGCCAGACCTAGAGAGTGGCAGCGGCGAGCGTCTGGTGGTCGGCTTGTTCCACTCGGCAGCCGGCCGGGTTCAACCCGAAACGGCTATGAGCTTCCCGGCAGCCGAGTGCCAGACATTCACAGAGAATGTACTCAGAGATTTCTTCCTCTTCCAAACAAAACCGACGCTCTATATCCGAACAAAGGTTTTCTTTGTTGATATGATATTTAAGGTGGTAGACCCAGTTAGAATTTTGAAAAAATCAAAGATATTTGCATGATATGCATTTTCTCAAAGTAAGATATTTCAAAAGTATTCTCTGAAAATTTCAGACAAATTGGACCGTTATTTATGGAGATAAATAATTTTGAACGGAGCCGTCTCTAGTGCATATGTAACTACTCGTACTCAAAACTTTAAACGCGTTTTTCTCGAAACCATGTCTTCGAAGTCGGTGATCACTGTAACTTAAGAACGGCTTTGCCGATGGGTTTGAAATTTTTTTCACTTATTCAAAACATAATTGTCCTCCGGTTGAACGAAGGAATTTTTTTTTTTGGACAATAAGTTTTTTTTTTATACTCGAAAATGCGAGCGAAATTGTAGTCGAATTAAGAATTTTGACTTTCAACATCCGTCATTTTGTGAAAGTTCAAAATTTTTCAAATCCCTTCGTTCAACCGGAGCATTATGTAATTAACTAATGATCCCTTTTGTTTTTTTTTTGAATTCGCATGATCCATTGACGAGCAGCAGTGATCACCGCAAAACACTTTTTTTTTTGGACCCCTCCCAAATTTGCTGTATCTCATTCATTTTTTAATATTTTGGCAGTCACAACTGGGTCTACCCCCTTAAGTCCGCAATGGCCGGTAAAGAAGCCCACTAGCTTCCTCATGTGGTTAATGTCGAGGTTTCTTTATGGAAAAAGGGCTTTATAAGCCTTTTGGATTTCCTAATCCTGGAGACATTTTTCAATGGACTAGGCGTAGTTGGTGTTCCCAGTTCTTCGAAGATACCTTTCATGAGTAGATCAAACGGGTATATCTGCTTGTGCCAGAACGATTGCTGCCGTTAAATACGATTAGTGCCAGATTCGTTGCACGAAAGTTACCGTTCATTGTACTAAAGAAAAATGTGACGGATTCCAGCATCACACCGTATTGTCACACTATCTATCATCTATTGTCTTAGACGAGGCGGCTTTGGTACTTTGGCTGGCTTCGAGCAGAGTCTGAGCTTGGACGGGGGTGTAGTCGAATCTTCATGGATGGCTTCAATACCAATCATGGATCTGGTGCTGGTGTCTTCGTTAACGTCGACAACACCAGACTTTACTACTCGTCGGGCGAAAATTCCTCTGTTTTTCAAACGGAGACTTTTGCTATCCTAATGCTACGGACTATATTGTTAAGAATAGGTGGAAGGCTCGGAGCATCGGCTCCTGTGGCGATAGTCAGGCTGCGCTTAAAACTTGCTAAAATCTGAATTCGGTCGCAAGGCTGAACGCTTTGACTCTTATCTCCAATGAAATTGCTCCACAAGGCTCAGAAGATGTTTTCTCAGGACCTGAATCTACGTTGAATCTTCACGCGTCCTCGGTCAGGGCCGACAATTGACGATTGGGTTTTCTACAAACACAATAGTGTGTTACGGTTAAGTGGCACCACTGTCTGTTACGCATGTGGAGAGGGCGACGATACTTCGGATCATTTCCTTTGCGATTATTCGGTGCTGATGTGATAATGCCTGATACTGTAAGCTCCTCAACATTGAAGCGCCTTCTTGGCTTTCTTTGAAAGTCAAGGAAATTTCAGTAATATGGGTAAAAACTGGGTCCCGCATTCTGGTAATACAATGCACCAGTTGCGTCTGAGTGCGCATTTCAAATTCGACAAAAAAACATATGACATATGGGAATGCAGCCTCACATTAGGTTAGAAAAAGGCTTGGTTCGATTGATCACAACGAAATTAGTTTCTGAATGTAGTTATTGACCAACGCTGCTGAATTTTGGAACCGTTTCGTGAGCAATTCTGTAATTGCTTGACGTTGGTGACAAGTGGTTGATAATCCTCGCTGCTTCCTTCAGATTGCCCTTCGAATACTGAATTCGTTCGATATCCCTTAAGGATATGTTCTTGTGAACCAATCGCTCAAATAGTTCCCAAAACGGTGTCCATTCTTCATACCTTCCTCTGAAAGTTGGTATGTTTATGCTTGGAAGTTTGACGAGGTTCAACTTAGTAAACTTTGGTGGACACCTAACGGAGTAAATATAATAAAAACGGCTTGGGGAAAAAACAAGACCAACAGGGTCGAAGATTTCAGTTTAAAAAACTCTTTGGAATTCGGGAGAAGGGCTTTGCCATTATATTGATCTCTGCTTTTCAATGAGAAACATTCGTTGTCATTTAATTCCTTCAAATTTGAATTCCTTCTTTGGCATGTCTTGTAATCGATACATATTTTATGTACCCATTTTCTTTTATTTTGATCCCGAATCCTTTTCCGCCTTCATCCAAAATTAATGCAATCATTGCTAACTTCATACGTACACAAAAGTTGCCACATAATAAAACCAAAACAAATACTTACTTACATTTTGCAATACAAGTCAAACGATTTCAATGAAAATCTCTGTAGCGAGTTACTTATAATCTACAACAGCTTTAACAATTTCCCTGACTTCGATGTTTCATCGTAACAGATTTAAATCCCCGATGCCCCTCTTTACTGGAGAAACCCATTTATTTTTCAAAATTATTTATTCATTGCATTGAAAACCGGCCTTTCGCCTTCAGTCATTATGTTCCACAGCTGACACGACGTATAGCCTTACAATCGCCAGAGTGAAGGAAATTCATTACATTAAGAAGTTTTTCGCAGCCTGAGCTACATGGAATCAATCGGATTTCCGTCTGAAAAAATGCTACTCTCGCCCTTGCGATGGCTTAACTTCGTCCAACAAACACCATGGGGATTAATGTAATCTTCATGTGATCTCAAAGTTTCCTATTCGACGAATGTCTTCTAATTTTTTTTTTCTTCTTGTTTCAGCTCCTCGTGCTTCAAACTATTTAGTCGGAAATAATGAAAGTGTTACGAGTCAAAAGCACGAGTGTGAGGTGGCTTGAGAGATGCGGGATTGTGTTACTGCTTTTAACCACCTGACACGAATTGTAATTAGCTAATGCAGTCGGTTCCTAGTGTGATGGGCTCAAATGTGTTTTTCTCCTTGGAAAATGTGTTTTTTTTTAGTTCTTTCGTTATACGTCTGCCAATGGAATACCAGAACTTTCGGTTTCTCTTAAGTTTTATGAGTCTCAATGAATCTTTCAGTTAATTAATGAAAAGTTTAAAAGGATGGTTGATGTCTCATTTATTTATTTTTTTTTTTTGATACCCTTCAATGCGTAGCTGTTTAAGACATTCTGTGTGAATATGTAATAAATATAGAAAAGATGAAAATAAATAAAACACTAAAAATCAGCTTGAAGTGTATTTTTGAATTTTTTTAATAATCACGTCACCTCATGACGAGCAGCTTAATAGAAACTGCTTTATTGAGATGAGATGACTAAATAACTAAAGAGAAGGAGAGCAGATAGAAAGGTGTATACAATTTAGTTATATGAATTGCTTGTACTAATGTGCGTTTGTACATACATACATACGTACATACATTATGTTCTATTGCTAGCGACCAAATATATTACAACGAAAAACAGTTCCAAGTTTTCCGTCATCACCATAAGTGTGCATCGGTCCACAGTAGGTCTGGCGCTTTTGCCTCCAACGGGGGCTTTCTCCAGCATGCATCAACGGCTAAACAGGAATAAAAGTGTTAATTGCACTTCGAAGAATAAACCCTTTACATACCTCAATAAGGACTCGGTCGTCGTGATCAGCTTCCCGTAAGGCAAATTCACTGTTCTCCAGTGGTTTCGGGAATCCATATGCCATTGCTATCAAAGCAAGGAGGAGAAAAACTTTAACTGACATGATGTTCGAGTTAATCTAGAATGTCTGGTGTTCGATGGAATGGGGTAACCGGTTTTTATACGATTTTATACTACACTAATTAAGCGGTTATACTGCGGCGATATTGAGAAGTCAAAGGTCGCTGTTAAATAAAATTATTCAACGATGAACTCATGTTAATAATCTCTATGGGAATCGATAAGATGATCACTTACAATGAAATAGAAATATTTTCAATCGACAAGACAATGTGCGGATTGAGCTGGGAAGGCCTTTAGACCCTGATAACGCTCAGCTACTGAAGCGCAATCAATGCAAAACTAGGCTGGAAAAGTACATCCTCTGAAAGCGTATAAAATTCATCAGATCAGAGGGTGTAGACAAAAAAATACTAGAAATTTCTAAAAGGCAGAAAACGCACTTTTTTCCACAACTGATTTAAGATTCCTTCAAGATATGAACCATGACATGATGTGCCTTTGTCTACAGGAAGTGTTTTAACATTGTACAGGCAGTGTGCAAGGTCACTTCTCGGACGACACCATATTGAGAAATGAACTTTGTAGTGTACCCAGCAAGAGACATGCTTTTCATGCATGAACACAATTCGAAGCAGAATTCATGGGTTCAGTAATTCATGGGCGTTTAAGCCGGCTATGGTACGTCGGCTGTTCACGGCAGTTGTGAGGCCCATTCTAATGCATGGCTCACTAGTCTGGTGAGCCATGGTGCTTGAGAACCAATATCAGGTTTCATCGAGGCTTCGAAAAGAGTATAACGGCAAGGACAATTACTGTCTACATCGAAAGCTAGGCAGCCGTTAAGAGTCCGCGATAACTAGATCGAGCCTATCGAGAGCCAATAGGGCGATCCTATGTTGGGTACCATGACATATGAATATCTCAGGTTCTCAGGTAACGAAAGGGCTGACAAACTTGCATGAAAGGGAGCAGCGCTGCATGCCTCACAGGCTCCCCTCTTTGCGAGGATTCCAATTACAATAGATCGTTGAAAAGATATATTGAAGCTGAGGCCATCAGTCGTTACAACACACGTTGGACCCAGCTAGACGATTGTGTAACGGCTAGAAGCTTTTGGACGGGTTATAATAGGAGATCTCTGTCACTGGTCAGACTTATGTTAGGTTAGGTTAAGGGGGTGCCGGCTTGACCCCTCCCGTACCTGTTGGGACAAGAATTGATTATTTATTGGTTGTTAATTAGCCCCGCTAAACCACCCTTAATTTAGTATAAATTCAACTATCAACCTTCGGTGGCATGGTTGATAGTTGGCCTAGCTCACTAAATAATTAAGCGCTTAGTGTCTTCTTTCTGGTTCTGCTGAGGCTTGGGCAGTCGCAGAGAAGTGCGTCGTGTCCCCCTCCGCGTCTATATTAACACATCCCCTGCAGAGGTCAGTCTTATTTAGCCACATTCTCCTTAGATGGGCCGCCAGCAGCTTGTGGCCTGTGAGGATGCTGATCACGAGAGCTAAATGTGCACTGTTCGGCATAAGTATTTCGTTTGTTTTTCTTTTATTGAGCTTTGGTCACATCTTTCTTGATATGCGGCATGACAGAAGTGTGCTCCCTCGCTCGTCTGCAAGCCTCCAGAAGTCCAAGTGTATTTCTTACTTTTTAACTTCTTTGGGGGTCAGAACAGTGTGATCGACCATTATTTGGATCAGTTCCGATCCCTTTCTTGCCAGTTCATCTGGCTTTTTATTGCCATCGATGCCTCGGTGCCCCGGCACCCAGCAGAGTGATGCATTTTGTCTTGAGCTTAGGATCCCAAACTCTCTGCGACAACTCTTTACTACAAGTGACATGAGTATTGTATATGACGGTTTTGATGGCGGCATACCCCTTCCTTCATCTCACCTTTCCCTTGCTGGAAAGAGCGTTTGAAAATGAAGTTCGAAGTCAGGGTATGGTGTCATGAAACCAGCTTTTGTTTATAGTCTCGCTCATCTAGCGATACTTATGGGACCTATTTGGCTCTGTTTCCAAAAGCTAGATACTTGCAGTCGTAGAGCGCTTTTTGCTACCACTTCTTTATTGTATAGCTCTGGTCAGACTTTGTTGGCGCGAAACAAGGATAGTATCAGGCATCATTACTGCGCCGTTGGCACTCTTGGCAGTTAGGTTAGGTAAGGTTATGGGGAAAGTGCCCAATCAGTGACTATGCGTTTACGGGGGCCTACTGGTCCATTCTATTCTAGGTGGGTTGTCTATCGCCAAAACAACCTGTTTTGGTAGTTACTTCTTCACAGAAATGAAGGACTTGCGTGACATCGAGCTGAGGGATCTCCTGAGATTCATATCTTTATCTGGGTGCTTTTAATCCAGCGGCTTCCTTTTTCTTTACAGGTTCCCGGGTAGAATTCGAATTAGGATCCAGGAATGGACCCTAATCCTGGTCTACATGAAAAGTGAGGAATGTCCCAAGGCACCCAGTGCAAGCGCAATTGTCTGCAGGTCGATGTTGTGAAATGCTCCTTCGATGTCGCGAAAGGCCACCAGAGCATATGCTGAAAATATTTGAAAATATTTTCTCCAAGCAGTATGCTTCGATCGTCTCAATTCTTTATTGTCATCTTAAATTCTTTTATGTTCGTCCCACTTTCTCATTTACCGTGCTGCCTGACTTACCAGGTTTTGAAGTTAATTTAATATGTTCAACTTTTGCCTTTCCACCTTTTTTGACTTCTGTCTGGACGTAGAAGCAAAGGATATTGTACTTTTTATACTCACGTGTCAATCGACGTGACCTCAAGGTAACATTCCAACCCTTCACGTTTCAATTACAAAAGTTCTTCAAAATGTGCGGAGAACATTTTCTGTTAATGTCTGCAAACTTCAAAAAGTACATGTGATCCCACATTCCCCTCTCAATGTGTGACAAAAGTAAAAAAAAAAATGCCAAAGGAAACACAGTCAACAAATGATAATATAATCTGTGAAACATATCACTCATGGTCCCTATTATATTAGCCTTCAACCGTTTCTATGTAGAAACTGCTCCGCTTTAAAACCTTCATTTTCATAATTTCCCTGCTAAAGCCGCAGCACACAAATGAAATTCCCTGCAACGGATACCACACCGGTTGAGGCTACAACACTTGGTAGCAAGGAACTTTTTTTTTATAGGAAACAAGTGCATTTGCAACGCTTAATCACTGGGGCTAATTACACCCTCATTTAGGTTCGTGTTCGTTTCGTACGGTTTTCCGCCTCCTGTCACAGCAGTGCTGCCAAAAAGACTTAAATTATTCGCCTTAATTAGCTGCATCCTATGAACGAGTAGGGCCACACTCGCACACAAACCTACCTATGACTTAGCATACTTAATTGGTTTGAGGTTTCATTAAACGATTTATCCTTGACAAGGATAAAGAAGCTCGGGGAGTGCGGCTCAGTGAAATGAGCAACGGACGCGCAATGTAAAATTATAACAATTTGTTGCGTGAATTAATATTAAACTGCGATGCAGGAAAACGGAAACAGGTCATAAGGAAGTAATTTTCAGGTGTAGATGGGCGTGCCAATCATCCCTGCGACCGTAAACTCATTTATGCCTCGTCTCACCCCATCGTAAACTGCGACGTCCAATTATGCCGGTGGAGGCTATTGATGGTTGTTACTGAGGTTGATGTGGTTGATAGCTGCAACGGTGTAAGGAATAATGCACCGCATCGATGGCGTATTGGTAATTACTGCGTACATTTCTAGAGCTTTCAGAACTTTGCTAATAGTCGGTGCTATAAATAAGTTTTTCATGGTCTTGCAGTGCATTAAAAGGAATTAAGCACGAATGGAACATAGTGCTCTCTATTGAACTAGTAATCTTGTACAGTATTTACTGTGAAATAATTTTTCACGTAAATGGTCGCCGCCAGAGTGAATGACTTTTCAAAGTGCTTCGGGCACAATAGCGGCCATTTCCTGTCGTATAAGGTCTTTTAAGGCTTCTAGAATTCATAGCTTGTTGACATAAGCTTTGGACTTTAAATAACCCAAACAGAAAGGAGTCTGGAGGAGTTGAGTCGGGTGTCGCGGAGGCCAGTCAAAATCACAATTTTTCAAAACTAGGCGTTCGAGGAACAAACGACCCAATAAAGCGATCGTAACTCGGGCTGTATGATCTTTGGCGCCGTTCGGTTGGAACCAAATGTTATCCATAGCGTTGTCAGTCGGAATTGGGATCAAAAAATCCGTTATCAGGGATGCTCAACTACAAAGAACAGCGGCGATTCGATGTTGTCGGTAATCTCTCAACGCTGGCTTGTACAGCCTCAATGTTCTCATCAGACCGCCTCGGACGAAATTGGCGGTGGCGATACATTTTTGGTGTAAACACCTGAAGAGTGTAAAGCTGCACGATAACAGCCCGTTGTGGTCACTTGGACTGATGTTTCGAAAGCGAGCCGTTATAAGCCGATCTAAAAAAAGATGTCAAGGTTATAGGGTTGCCAGATGCCGAAGGTTAAAATGGCCCACCCTGTAGTTCTGATTATGAGTCATTATGCATTTTCTACAAGACTCCTTTTCCTTCAGCCATATTGCACGGTTCCCGACACTTTTGGTGCAAAGGTTAGGTAAGGTTAGGTTATGTAAGGCCTACCACGTACACTCGGAGATTTCCGGGACAACCTTAGGATCTATCCTACTGTTGGGTGTTTTTTGAACCAATTAGTGCTCTTTATGAATCTGAGTAGGTTTGTTAACCGTAAATCTGTTACCTCTGCTATGCTTGCGTGAAATAAGAATATCAGTGTTTAAATTATTATAGGGGGTCAGGTAGTCCGATGTAAGGCATTAGCTTAATTATGTCGAGTTTCCGAAAAAAAATTATTTTTGCCGAAGGAAAAAAAAATGACTCTTTAATCTTCCACGAAAATCGATTATGTTACCCATTTCAAATACACATAAATTTTAAGATGATCCGACGAACCGTTGCATACTTTCAGATACTTTTAATTACTTACGAGATTTTCATTACTGATGCATATTTTCGGTTGTTCCGAAGATGTCAATTTAGCAATTACTAACATTTATTGTAGTATTCCTTTTAGTTGTGATTCGCTGATTTTTCTAGGATGTTAAGAGTTTCTTGCTTTTGTAGTTATGTTATTAAGCAAATAGGAAGGTAAAACAGCAAATTGTTCGCGTTTCTCTACTCGAAAAAGTGTTTTTCTCACTGGTCCATCGGAGATTTTAATTGTTTATAACTTTCTTAATAAAAGCGTCCTCGCAAAATAACTTTTATTTTCGCGTTTCTGAGACAATTTTACGTCAAAAAAAATTTAATTACGGTTATTTGTTATAGTGGCCTATTGGAAAGCACAGCCGGATCATATCCAGATCTGCTAGCGTTGAATGTTTTATGACTCCCGTGTAGCTAGCCTTTGAACTTTGTAGAGTTTGTTAGGATAGCGTTTGATTTTTGTTGCAATCTACCATACTTAACCCCTGCAGGAGATGATCGATCTTACGATCGCTGTGTAAACAAAATGAATGATACGTGGTTGCAAGGCTCATCTTTTCCCAAAGGTCCTCTTATAAGCGTAGAGTGCAGTCATTCCTTTTCTCATCCTGTCTTCATCATTACTTTTTCATGTTAGCTTCGAATCAAGTATGACGCCGAGATATTTCGCCTCGGATGAGAGATCTATTGTCATAGCGTCTAGCTTTGGCAGAGTAAACCTGGATATCTTCCTTTTTCTAGTGAACAGAACTAGCTCGGTCTTTTGTTTTGCCCACCTAGAGAGCTCTTTGAGAGCGGATTCCATTAGTTCGCTGATCGATGGCAGGCATTATCCACGTAGGCTACAATTTTTAAACTCTGCAAAACTTTTAAGAGTTAATGATAAGAAGAGATAATAGAGGGGACAGTTCTCCTCCTTGTGGCGTGCCTCTTGTCTTGATGCAAAACTAATGACTGTAATAAACACAATTAGTCCATTTGGACTTTTAGTGTGTCTGGACCATTCGCTGTTGTAACATTAAACGATGATTAACGCTCCCCAAACCTCATTAATTAGCAAAGTGGTGTCTTTGACTTTGTGGGACGTCCCTTTGCCTTGTATAAAATAAACATCAATTGTGTCCGAAAAGTCAAAACCACCTCGAAACACTGCAAGCGCGCCAAATCTCTTTTTTTTTACGCCTCACGTATTTCAATTTCCCAGTAAACACCTATAAAACACCGCTTCATGAAAGGGATGTAATTCTCGGCACCGAAACAAGGAAAAAAGAGCAAGCAGCAGGCAGCAGGATGCACCCATAAAGATAAATCAAGAACGTGCTTCTGCTTTGGCAAAATTCAATTCAAAGTTTTTTTTTTCATTTGCCGTGCGTCGTCGTCCTCTCTGTCGGAGTCATTTAAAGGATCATTTCAAGTCCTAAGCAGCTTACCCAGTCTGTTTGCTGTATTGTTCTTCGCTTAATCCTGAAGTATTATCCTCGTTGACAAAAATACCGCATCGAGAATGGAATTCTCTGGCAAAATCATTTCCCTCCTCGTGCTGCGAAATCATCCTGTTTGCTCCGTCAAAGGAAAGAATGAAACGGAATCTATAGGACGCACGTGAGCCCATGCTCCGGCATTGATAAACCTATGATATAAATTTTACGCTTAAGTTCTGTGTCCTGGCTGGGTTTGTTTGTACCCGCAGCCCACTCTTTCATTTTCAAATATTATAAAGGATCGACGGTTGCCATTTGGAGTGTGGTACCCGTGTCAAGTGTAAATCAAAAGAAAATAACAAAAAAGAAAAACAGAGAACCGTGTACAAGGGCACCGTGAGCGCGCAAGGTCGTAAGCGTAGAGAACGCATTTGAAAAGTGTCAAGAAAAGGCGGAATGAACAGCCAGCCAACAAGGCAGGTATCAGGTGTGTTTACCATAAATTGATACGCAACAAGCACATAGCCGCCGTACAAAGGGTGGAATGAAATGTTTTTCGATTACTTAACCTAACAATGGTTGCTTCGCTATCCTTTTCTCTTCTTCTCAAGATAACACAGCAGGTGTGGCAAATTTCAATAAACTACACACAAGGAATGAAAAATCAAGAACATTTTTTTTTTTTTTCTCAGGAAATGAACCAAAGTTGGAATGGGGAAGGTAAATATTTATAAAGGTTCACGGCACGCTTAAACTGCTCAGTGCTGTTATAACTTTTATTTTGGGCCTAATGTGAATGTGGAAATTAGGGCAGGTTTATCGTAAAGCAACCTTATAGCTGATTATGGAAAGTCAGACAAATTTGTAAACAGCTTTAGCGTAGGGGCACGGAAAACAGATTTTATATTGATTTATCGGAGAAAATTCTTAAAGGACTCTTAATATCCCATTCAGAGCTTCGCGACGTATTTTAGCTCTTTAAAGCTGGCAACAGTTTGGTCACATTTTTGACTGCGGCATAAATATTTGTCATCTTTCCTATTATAGAAGGAAGATGGTCTTTCAAGCTTTGAGGGTCGTGTAGTAAAACACGAATGCTGGGATGTGTAGGTTCTAATCGCACTGTCGAACAATTCGTATGAAGGAGATATGATGAATCAAGGAATTAATCTCGGCAATGATGTTGGGGTAAGCCCCAGCACTCATTATTTTCATTATTGAGGAATGGTTGGTCCGCTCTAGCATTGCGATCTCATATATGTAGAGGCCTATTGTGCTGTCCCATGTGTTTTAGAGCAGTTTATCTGTTTCAGTGGCTCTCAGGAAGCTAATCAGCTTCTTTAGGTGGAGCGTGGTAAGTGCAGTTGGTGAGACGAATTCACTGCCTATGGTTCGCTTTCTCACATGGATGAGGGTGGGGCATACTGTGACGATGTCAAGAGAGTTTTCGTCACTTTCTAAGTCTAGTCTGCAGTTAGAGTCCGGTGACAAGCCAAGCTTGTGTAGATGCCGTTTCAGACTGCACTAGCCACTTAGGATACCGGTAGAATTTTAAGGTGGTTCCTGCCTAGATTCCGAAGAAACTTCGAATTTTTTTATGATAGACTACTTAAGAAGTGTTTGGTACATTTCTATCCCATACTTCCCATCCAAATTGTGTCCATTTTAGAGCCGTCCGTGTACCACACTTGTTCATGCTCTAAAGGATGAGGTTTGAATTTTTTCCCAGTCGTCACTCGCGGGGATGACTTCTGAGTAGCTTCGTTTGAATCAGTACCTTGGGAGAGTGTCATCCAACTGCATGCTGAACTCGCTACTTTGGAGTAGAGAAAAGAGTGTTTAGGTGACCGTCAGGAGGATTTTTGAAGCTGATGTTGTTTAGTTGGAAGAGCCTGTGCAGGCTGAGTTTTGCCTGGGTTTGGACATGGACTCGTACTGGCGGTAGACCGAAAATGGCGTTAAGCGAGGCAGTTGGAGTGGAGCGCAGGCAACCCGTCATACATCATACAGATTTCAGCTGGGCGTTGAACCCGTTTCAGTTTCTTGGCTGTGGTGGCCTCATTTACCTTTGTCCGCCAGGCTATAGTCACATAAGTCAGTTTAGGTCTGACAACCATGGTGTAGATTTTAATCATGATTTTGAGACTTAATCCCAAAGTCCGAGTCCACAGTGCTCGTGTGGCTTTTTCGGCCTCTCGTATAGCCCCAACACTTGCTTTAGTTTAGAAAGATCAGTGAGTTCTGGTCACTTTCACTTTGTTTGGAATGTTTCATGTATTGATTCCATGTGAGTTTTTAGACAAAAAATATTCCTATTCCTTTGACTTAAATGGGACACAAATGCGTTTTAGCAGGGCTTACACTTAGCCTTCCAGACAGGTTTACGATAGAAGGATTTTGGATAAATTTCTGATCTGCTGCTAGCTTTAAGAACGGAAACGACATTAACTTTATACCAAGCTAAGGAGCTGTTTAATAAGGCACTGACGGCTTACCCGACGAATTGATCAAAGCAGCTTGAAGTGACTTTGTAGAGAGCATATGTACATCAACTCATGAGATCAAGCGAAGGATAACTCTTGTCAATCGCTATTTCGTTGGGCTAAGAAGGAAATTGAGTAGTAAGGCCCTATACCGAAAAACTAAGAAGATTCTATATAAGACCTTGATCATCTCGGTCCTGCTTTATAGTGCTAAAACATGGACTCTATCGAAAGCAGATGACAATATCCTTCATAAGATATTTGGTTTCGTTTGAGTTGACGGGGTACAGCGATATCACCCTAATCAAGAAGATACGAATCCATCGGGTGAGATGGCTGGGATATGTAGAGCTAATGGATACAATTGCTCCGCAGAGAAAGACCTTGCCTAAGGTGGGACGCACAAGTGGAAGGGGACTTCAACCAACTGTGGGTGCGCAACTGGAGGCAGTCAGCTTAGGACCAGGCTAACAGGATTGACTTGTTGGTTGGGGTCCAGGTTTACCCTGAATTGTAGCGCTACCTTATTAAGTAAGTAAGATAAGGAGTTGAGTGGGCTTGGACACATTGCAAATAAGCAGGAAATATTCCATCTCAACCCGCGTTCTTAAGGTCTTCAGAGAGGAGAAAGTGTTGAAAAAACGCTTTTACTTTGAAACTGTTGAAATTGAGTTGAAAAGTGTTTTTCTGCGACGGAAACGGTTGGACAGAAAGTTGTACGGTGGACATTAAAATGATGGGCCTGAGAAATTTAGCTAGTAGAATGTTACATTTCTAAAGATTATTCCTTAAAGAACCCTTTGGAACATTTAGATGCCATCCTATCATATAACAGGCATCAACTTGCTGTCAGTCGTCAATGAATCAACGGTTGCAAATTGGTCACTACTGCCGGATCTTCTGTACATTAAAAGTCCTATTTGTCTCTGCATGCCATTAATGAGTTGAAGGCAATCTTTTGAAAACGTTTTGTTTTCAACCAGCTCGTGAGGCAAAAGCTCACTTTTTTAAGGACATTCGACCGGATGAAACTCATTTCAGAGTGGTAATCTTAGGCGGTTAGTTTGGAATAACTTGCTTTACTATTGCATCGTTTTCGTATTGTAAAGTTCAACGAGAAAAAAAACCGTTGAATATACCCATTTGTATCTTCCATTACCGAAGGTAGTTTAGATAATCCTGTCAAAGAATACATTCCTTTTCGATTTTAAAGTAAATATTTCAAAACGTACCTGTCCTCCTTTGGGCATTGATAGTAATTTTTTCTCTGGTAGCTTTTAGGAGCCATTTCTGCTGCTTCTGCCTGTCTTAATGCGTCTTATATGCCAAATTAGTATACAGTACCTAGAGGGTGGTTCTCGTATTTCCGGAATAGCACCCCAGGGTCATCTACCGCTTATAATTTAAATTTGTTTTATGACCGGAAAATGAAATTCACACTCTTCAGCTAGTTCATTACGGATGGGTACCAGCAATCGCCATTAACAGTACCTCTGGCATCTATTTTATTTATCTAACTAGTAAATTTTGAGAGCTGTGCCATTTAAAATTTAAAAAAAATCCACTTGTTCCCAATGCGGCGAGGTAAACATTTGTTTTTCAATAGAATACATTATTCAACAGTACTTGGTGCTTTTCTAACAAGGACACAAATCATCTCATTTTATTCAAGTACAAATTTTGGTAGGACGTCCTTGAGATGAAAATCACTTTTCATGTCTAAACTGCGGCCGCTTTCACGATACGAGAAAGCGAGAGTAATTTTGGGGAAATATTGCAAATATTTACACGACCTACTGACTATTTCATCTTAAATTGAGGAAAAAAGGAGAAAAGGTCATCTAGGATTTCGTAGACCTACATACATGCGTACACACATAGATATCAACTTCAAAATCCCTCCGTTCTATGAAAGTCACAAGTTTTTTTTTTCATTCATTGGTGTGATGCGAGTGAATGGAACTTACCCTCTAGGGAAAAATATGAAAATGAATTTCTACCTCATTCCGGCACGCAATTGTACGCATTATTGCGGAAGGCAAGACAGAGGAGAAAACAAAATTTATTCACTTTTCATCTGAGGGAGAGTAGACAAATCTTCGGTTAAACAATTACTGACGGATGGGGACACGAATGAATGGATTCGGGACCCAGGATTCAAGGGTCAGTGGGAATTGTTTTAGAGTCTGGTGAAAGCTGTTCAAACAATTGTTAGCCGATTACTCTTTGTGTAAACAAGTGTCACGCGAGGAATTTGAAATTAGAGAGAAGGAACAGGGCATGAAACAGACTAAGAAACTACTAGGAAACTATCAGACAAGCCGAAACGCAGAGGCACAATATTTCATATTTACTGAATCATCATCGAGTATATAAAACGCATACAATTCTAGCATTTTCTTATTATAGTTTTTTTTGTTCGAAAATACATGCCCCGTCTAGCAATCACCGTCAAGCTCTTTATAGATTTAAGGTGTCCTTGCTCGACAAAGAAGTCCAGTACTTCAAACTTTCAAATTCCAAGCTAGGAAGAGAGGGCATCTTTGGTAATACCGTCGGTACAGCCTACACGACACCACCTCCGTTAACGAATTTAGGCTGATCGACTTTGCTGCGGGACGGAACGTTGTCGTGGTTCCCACATCTCGATATTCATAAAGGAAAATGGAGACCTCCTGATCAATCAACCGTCAACCAGATTGACCACGTTGCGATCGACGCAAGGCACCCCACCATTTTTTTACATACTTACAGTCCACTAGCAAACCACTAAATTAGGCACCACCAGTATAATGGATGTCCGAACGTTCCAACATTGACTCGGACCACTACCTTGTTGTAGCCAAGGTACGGCTGTGGATGTCCCGAACACCGGTAGGACAAGGAAATACTGTGAGGAAGTTTGACGTCAGACGGCTGCAATCGCAAGAGATCACCAGATACTTTTTCGATCGAGTCTCTCTCAAACTCTCAAGAGGTCCTATGCCTCCAGCATCAAGTATTGAAGACTAGTGGCAACATTGCCAAAAAGCCATCAGAGATGCCGCCTCTGATGTGCTGGGTTTCACATGGCCACCACAACGAAATCCCTGGTTTGACGACGAGTGCCGGCAAGTACATACAGCGAAACAAGAAGCTTACAAAGCGGCCCTGCATAGAAAGACCAGAGCTGCTCACGAGCTCTACGAGCAGAAGAGGAGAGACGAACACAAGCTTTTCAGGAGGAAAAAGATAGAGCATGAAAGGCGAGCGATCGAGGAAATAGAGAGATGTCACAGCAGGAATGAGGTTTAAAGGATTTACCAAAGGGTAAACAGAAGCTGCCTCAAGGCTACAGAGCCCGAACCGAGGTCTGCAAGGATGAACAAGGGAACATCGTAGTAGAATCGCAGTCGATGCTGAGCATATGGAAGAACTACTTCTGCAGACTGTTTAACGGCGACGACGAATCAAATCTCGCTGTCAGGCAGAATGAACCATTCAACCTAGGCGAGGAAGACCAACAATTCCGTCCATACGACCGGGTCGAGGTGAAGATAGCCATATCGAAGCTTAAGGCCAATAAAGCTGCTGGAGCTGACGGCCTAGCTGCCGAGCTGTTCAAAGCAGCAGGCGATGACTTGGTAAGGAGCATGCACCAACTCATCTGTAAAATATAGTCGGAGGAATGTATGCCCGATGAATGGAACCTCAGCATTGTTTGCCCGATCCTCAAGAAAGGAGACCCTCTGAACTGCTCCAACTACAGGGGCATCAGTCGCCTTAATATCGCGTATAAGGTCTTATCTGCCGTGTTTTGTGAGCGTCTAAAGCGTTCGTCAACAACCTAATCGGTCCATATTAGTGTTCCAGTATGGTTTCGGGCCACATCGACCAACTATTCACATTGCGGCAGATCTTGCAGTAAACCCTGGAACTTCAAATCGATACCCACCACGTTTTCATCGACTTTAAGGAGCAATGTCTAGTTTCTGCATCCCTGCCAAACTCGCCCGTTTGTGCAGGATGACGATGAAGAATGCACGCTGCTCCGTCAAGATCTGTCAAAAGCAGACTCTGGACTTTATTAAAGCCAGATTAGGTTGCTCTTGCCTGTTTCTAGAGGAAATTTCTTATGGCGATGTTCAGTTTTGTCGGCATAGACGGTGAATGAAGGAGGGGATAAAATGACGAACTGTACGGGCTATATAGCGACAGGGACTAAGCCAGAGGAGCGCAGTTCCAACGATTGAGATGGTTGGGTGGTGGATGTAGAGCGGATGGACACCAATGATCCGGCCCGGAAAATGTTCGAATACATACCCGAGAGACGGGAAAGTAAATGAAGACCGCGACTCAGCTGGCGCACGCAAGTGGAAGGCCGCTGCCACACAATGAGTGGCAAGCGGCAAAGCGGCAGAATGGCAGAAAATTTGCTCAGAAATGACGCTTGCCGCTGAGCGACTGCGAGGTCACAACCATACGATTTCATACGTTTTAATTTTGCCACTCTGTCGCTTTGCCGCTTTGCCACTTGCCGCTCATTGCATGGCAGGGGCCGAAGGGGACCTTTACCAACTTGGCGTACGAAACTGGAGGCAGCTGGCTAAAGATCGAGCTGGCTGTAGAGGCTTGTTGGTTGAGTCCCAGGTCCACCCTGGTCTGTAGCTCCACCAAGTAATTAATGAAGCCAACACGGAAAACTCTTCTGAATCAAGTCCCTTATGCTGGAGAAGACTACGCGTGTCAATGTCTCAGCATCTTTGAAATATACAGCTTTCATTCCAAATCTTTACCGTAATTATCAGTCAAATTTATAAGTGCCAACTTGAATTCTTATGACAACAGAACCAAACCGGGAAGAATATCCTTCAAAAAAAGTCAACAGATTTCAGCAAATTCAAAAGTTATGATTAAAATTATGGTTTCAAACTATTTTGCTGCACGAATACATACAAGAATGGGTCGTGGAGTGTCCTTAAACACAGTTCGGGCTGTAATCTGTTGAGCGTCTCCAGAACAACGACAAAGATCATAAAAAAAAATCTCCAAGGATACTGTCTAAGAATTTCCGTGGGTGAAATATTTTCAAAGCAAATCCTCAAGGATACCATAGCGACAGCGAACTTGGCAAAAGTCCCTGGATTTCCTTGTAACTCATGTTACCTGATATTCTTCTCAAATTAACGATGGGTATTGTCCTTCTGAAGCACCAGTCTTGTTCGCCCCTGTTGCAGTTGCTTTTTTCTTTTCTCTTTTCTCGTCACAAAATGAAAATAGTTTTTTAAAAACTTTTTTGCATTTAAGTAAATTCTTGTAAAACTGAGAACAAGCGGACGGAAGAGTCCTTCAAGATAGAATAAAAAAAATATTAGCGTTGTCTGAAATTAGGTAGGCACATACACATCATCTCGTTTACAGCAGCATAGGAATATGATGAAGATGTAATCGGATGCCTTTGCCCGGATCTTCAATGGAAAGTTTTCCTCTCCGTAAGGAAATTTCCTTTTCGAACATTTCCATTGAATATCCTTGCTGCTTGTTCAGCAAACACTGAGTACGTGGGTGTGCAGCATCATCACCATCCTTGGCATTTATGATAGTTACCTCGAAGTGGGATCAAAGTGGTAACGTCAATGATGCATCTCTTGTTCTACACGGCACTGGGAGGGATACACATGGTGGGCGCACATGTTCTCAAGGATTGAACAAAAATTTATGGAACTAACTTTTCACAAAAAAAAAAAAATATAAGTAGATGGATACGACAGACAAACAGAAAGAAGTTGTAAAATTCTATCGTTCGGTCGATTTGATAGCTAACAGTAAGTTTTCTTGTGAAGGGAAAGTATTTTTTGATGAGATAAGGGCGGTGTTGAGAGGGCGGCTTACGAATGTTTATTGAAATTCCGAACGGAGTAGCATAAGGGAATGTAACACTAACCTGAGAATTATGATGATGGCCACACAATGAGAAGAAGTTTTTGAAATATTTAAGTGATTGCATATTTTTTGAAGTTGTAGTGGCTGACGGGTCAAGGATTTCTGCCCAGAGCTGTGATAAACAGGAAATAAGAAAATTGGCAATGTTTTTGCTGTTCTTATGGATTTTAAGAAGAAAACAGAGGGATGACTTCAAATTTGAAGTACGTTGAGCTGAGTGCCCGTATCGGTAGTAGCTTTACGTATTGACCAACTTTGACCTGGAGATAAAGTTTCTTATCTTTTGGACATTGAGTTCAGCTAGATCGCCTAGCATATCATAGAAGTATTCCCCGAGGGTTTTCCTTGTTAATGTTCTAAGGGCAAAACAAGTGCACAGTAGGTGGATAGTGGTTTCCTCCTCCTCCTCATCTCTACAGCTTCTACAGAAATCGTTGGAGAGGACTCTTAATCTGACACTTATTAGTAAGTCTTAGTTTTTCTGGTGAGTAAATAAAAGTCTCTCCGTCTTTTTTAAATTCAGCTTGGGCCAGATTTGTTTTGACAAGAGACAAGTCAGTGGTTCGTGCGTTAGACAGCAGTGCGGGCTGCGTGGATTCAAGCCCCAGCCATGTGCACCGATTTTTTTTCGCGGCACCAAAAGCTTCTCAATTCACCGTTCAGAGTCAGCAATAAATTGTACATTTGAAAAATGTAACACGCACAACATGAGTGATTGCAAAACGCTAGGCTTTGGCTCTTCCCGAGCTGTCGCGCCAGCTATTTATTTTTTTAGTCCAAAAAGGCCTTTGCCTTTGTCTTGATCCACCTTAGGAGTCCCAGAGCCCCTTAGCTCTCCAAATCTTCTCCAGTTGCTGTGAATCCTCTTCAACTTCTCTGTGCCAGGTACAATTTTGTGTTTTTTCTTTGCAAGAAAGGTAAAACTTGTAAAACTTTAAGCCACTTAAATCATATATACCTTTTTAAAGTCGGTTTTCCTTGCCTTCAGAACTGTAGTCGAATCTTCACGGATGGCTCCAAAACCAATCATGGGTCCGGTGCTGGTGTCTTCGTGGAAGTCGATAGCACGAGACTTCACTACTCGTTGGGCAAGTATGCCTCTGTTTTCCAAGCAGAGACTTTTCCTTTACTAATGGCCACGGGCTATATTGTTAAGAGTAGGTGGAAGGCTCTGAGCATCTGCGTCTGTAGCGATAGCCAGGCTGCGCTTAAGATCTTGCTTAGCCAGCTAACAATTCCAAAAGAGTGCGAGAATGCAATAACTCTCTGAATTCGGTCGCAAGGCTAAACTCTTTGGTTCTTGTCTGGGTCTCAGGTCAGACTGGGATCTCTGGAAATGATATCTCCGATAAAATTGCTCGAAAAGACGCAGGGAATATTTTCCCAGGACCTGAACATGCGTTGAGTCTTCCCGCGTCGTTAGTCAGGGCCTCCATTGATAATTGGATTTCCTACACACACAATTGGTTGTGGCACGGCTCACCAGGATGCAGGCAGACTAAACAAATGCTCCGGAATGTCTGTAAGAAATCAGCGGCATTCTTGCTATCACTCAGCAAAAAAGACTGTAGACAACTTATAGGCGTTCTAACGGGATACTTCGCTTTTGCCAAGCATCTTAGTGTGTGAGAGTTAAGTAACACCCCTGTCTACGACGACTGTGAACAGGCTGATGATACTTTAGATCATTTCCTTTATGATTGTCCCGCCTTTAGTCGGATCAGTTGGTAGATCTTCGGTACTGATGTGGTGAGTGCTAATACTGTAAGCTCCTTATCACTAAAGCGGCTTTAAGGCTTTCTTTGAAAGTCGAGGAAATTCCAGTAAAATGGCTAAAAACTGGGTCCAGCTTTCTAGTAGTACAATGAATCAGTAGCGTCTGAGTGAGAGCGTTTTCAAACCCGACAAAAAAAATCTCTACTTCTGACCCCAGATCGTTGCTTCTTCTCTTCTTCATACATGTGGGCCTGGTGTGGTAGTAGAAATATGTACCTCACCAGCGTAGTCAAATTGTTTGAGTTGACTTTGAAAGTTTACCGAATTCCACCATTCCCCACAAAGCACACCGCTAACTACCAATAAATGCTGGTTCATCAAGTGTATTGTGTATTGTGTATTGTATTGTGTACAGCAGAATTTGTTACAGAATCTTATAATCTTCAACGTTGAATCCCATTCTCAGCTTTTACACTTTCCTGAATTTTAAATTACTCAAAGTCATTGACACATAATCTAGGCATACATGCCCCAATACACAAACTCATTTTACACACCCCATCTCATTTACGATACAATAAAAAAAAAAGTACTTCAAAGTCGTCTTGGAAAAGTAATTATAATGCATGTAATCCAAAACCTCAACCAACAACAGATTGCTGAGATCCTTGACATACTGTGAACCCATGTCTCCAGAAAAATCTTTTGATTAGATCCAAAAACAAGAACAGCAGGTTTGCTTGTTTAATATTTAAAGCTGTAGCCATTCCCAGAACATGACAATTTCCTGCCACATAATCTTTGTGTTTTAATCCGCGACTTTTTTGCACCCTTAAACAACTTTAACATCCCCCGAAGGTGTGCAATCAAGATTTATACTTGAGGTAGCTGTTGAAATGCGAAATGGTTCCCATCGTCTGTCGTCGCTGTCGTTGTCGACTTTATGCCTGGCACTAGTACATGCGATTTTTGTAAGCCCGTGCTCTGGTTGAGGGAAAAAGTTTTTTTCTATGAATGGGGTGAGGATACCCAAAAAACGAAGTACAAAGTATTTTCCAAAATTTAAATATTTTATGCATGGCGGATGATGGGATATCTTTGGTTTGACAACTCCCTTACATTGTAGCCCGGCAACAGATTGCTAGCTGTGCTCTGGATGGGGATGATGAAAATGGATTTCGGTTATCCAGAAGTGATTGCTTTGCCTACTTTTCATATAAGGGTTGATGTCTGATAGTCTTTGGAATATCTGTAGCATAAAAGTGTTGCTTCTTAAGGAAAATTTAAGTGTATTTTTGTAGAATTGAGCGCCTTTGTATGGGCAAGTGTTGAAGCACTGCGTGTTTTGATAGAAGAGCAAGTGTGCTGCAAATATCACAGAAATGAACTAATTTACTTCGACATGCACGCAGTTAAAGATAGATGGACTGAGTTATATACATAGGTTACCTTGATAAATCAACTCTTGGAGGATGCTTTGGATAAGGTTCACTCATGGCCCACGAGCAATGGCTTTGGAGTGAATCCGGATTAGACCGAAATGATGCTCTTTACCACTAAAACCAAGGTACCGGAATTCACCACCCCTAAATCCTCAGTCGCTTTCATTAAGCCATAGTTCAACATACTTAGGCTCAATATAGAACAGCGGGTGAAGAAAGCAAGCGTAGCGTTCTATGCCTGAAATAAAACATTGGGCAAAAAATGGGGACTCAAGCCAAAGATGACCCTGTAGATGTACACCCTCGTTGTGCGTCCACTTCTTACATATGGCGCCATCGTCTGGTGCCCTGCCCTGAGTAAGAAATGGAATATCAATAAGTAAAGAGATCGACGTGTGAAGGTAGGATTGGGATCTTGTCCTACAGATACTCTAAGAATGATCCCGCACTTGATCCCCCTTAAAATTCACTTCAAAGACACAGCTACCTGCAGCGTAGTCCCGCTCATGGAATCTGTGTCTTAGACTGCTAAGACATACGTTGACAGATCCTGGAAACAACTCCAAGCGATTTGGTCGGGTCTTCGACTGATTATAAGAATTGTTTCTTGCTTAATTTCCTACCAGAAAAAACTGGAAGAATGGAAGCGTTATCAATGACAGTGATATTGGTATAAACACGGACGATTTGAAGATGAACTGTGGAGTCGGCGTAGGCATCTTCTCTGAGCAACTAAATATATCGAAGTCTGTTCGTCTCCCAAACTCTGCTAGTGTTTTCTAGGCGATGTTTCTCGCGATTTGGGAAGCCTGCCGCTTGCTGAGCAATCTCTAAACATCCAATCACAACATCGCTATTTTCTCAATAGCCAAGCCGCTATCAAAGCCATTGATGCGGTTATCACATCCTCAAAAATGGTAGAGCAATGCCATTTTGTGCGTGTGTCCAGGAGCCGCAAGGAAAAGATTACTCCACTTAATGTGGGCCTCGGTCAACCTAGCGAAAATTCGGAAAATTGAACCTAAGGCTATACTGAGGTTTATCAAAAGCCTCAATATAACCTCTGGTTAAACCATATGGGCCACCACAATAGACCTCATAGGTCTCAGTGCGCATCAAACATTTTAATTTCGTGTTCAGTGCTTAGCTTTTTCCACTTAAAAAAAGCTATTTGTGACAAATGGCGCTTTAAAACTCATCATGTTATCGATTGAATAATATTGTTGACATCAACTGGAAAGTGATCTTTGACTTCTCAGTATCTGCGCAGTACAACCACATGAATCATGGAAGTATGGCGAGCAAGGCGTGTGGTATAAAATCGTATAAAAGCAGCCTTCCACATTTCATCAAAGACCAGAAATTTGAAATCAACTCGAACATAATGTCGATTAAAGTTGTTCTCCTCTTCGCTTTGATAGCAGTGGCATATGGATTCCCGAAACCTTTAGAGAACAGTGAATTTGCTTTACGGGAAGCTGATCACGTTGACCAAGTTAACATTCAGGTATACACAAGTTTTGTTTTTATTCTCGGAAATGTGATTAATGCTTTTATTCCTGTTTAGCCATTGATGGATGATGGACAAAGCCCTCGTTTGAGGCGAAAGCGTCATACCGTGTGCGCCTGGGGACCCGGTTATGATCGTGATGGAAAGCTTAGAAATATCATGCATTGTCGTACACTATAGGACATATGCACTTACCTACATAAATAAATACATGCAATTCATATGTAACAATGTTTAAAGAAGTGCTTGATAGAATGCCAATAAAAGTAAGCGATTTATCTTAACTAAATTCAATATATCTTTCTACCTGCTTGCCTTATTTTAATTTATTTAGTCATCACATCTCGATAGGTAGGAATCTATGAAGCGCCTTGTCAAAGGTGACGCGATTAATCAAGAAAAAAAAATAAATACTTCAAGCTTGTGACGTGACTCGAATGATTTTTTTTACACGAGTCACTCGTTTCATTTACGAGATTAATTGAGTTCTACTCGAGTAGAAATAAAAACATGTTCTCCTGGCGATCACATATAATGCGGTACACAAAATTTGCTCCATATTTTTGTGTCGATTATACAACATGTACGTTCACATGCGATCCACGCGTTAAGGGATAAAATTCGTTCAAAAACCAGCGATCTGTGACTCTGACTACTGCTGATGCTTGTTGATCTGAAATATATCTAAAGCGAACATATGTATAACATAAGGTTTTTCAGACGGACACACAATTTGTATTTGTAGACGTTCTTAAGGTATGTTGTGTGTGCATGCATGCTTTTCGAACTATTATACATTCACTGAAATCAGCTATGCAACTCGAGTACGATTGAACTCGCGTACGAATTGACTCGAGTACTATTAGACTCGAGTACGAATGCACTCGAATATAAGAAAATCGAACTCGAGTACGAGTTGAAACTAAATTACTCGAGTCACTCGAATAAAAGTCAACTCGCTGAATGTTTTAGGGAGCTACGCACTGAAGGGTATTTCAGACAAAGAATGGACTCTGTATTCTCGGCTTTCATAAAAATAGTAAAAGTAATCTGCTGGGCAGACTGTGATGATACAGTGCATTCTCTATTATCGCAACTTATAGAAATCGGGGGTAGTTGCAATGTACTAGGTTGTTGCTATAACCGAGTCAAAAACTTTTTAAAGGTAAAATGTGATTAAAACTATGTTAATAAAAAATTAAGAACCCCGAACCCTTAAATGTTTAGATAATGCAAAAACTTTATCAATTTTTTCCTAAATTTTACTTTTTCTTTAATTTTACAATTTTTTGAGTAACACCCATTCTTGAAAAAATTAAGCATGATCGATCACCAAAGAAAATTTATAAGCCAAGTACACATAAAAGTTGCACTTATCGAGAAAGAATTTTTTGAAAAGTTGAAGAATCTTTCAGAAGTACTATGATCAAATCAAATTTAAAGGATAGACACAGCAACCTGTCTGTCCTGCAGGAGTTTTATTTTATTTTTGTTTCCTAACCGCTATCTTTTAGGGCTATGGTTGTTATAAAAATAATATATCACGACAAATATTCGATTTTACTCCTGAGGAACTCCGCAAAAGAGGAAGACCTCCTCTTCTATGGCGTGTGGAAGTGAAAAGCAACCTCAGCCAACTGGTTGGATTAGCGCGTTAGTTGAGGACCTGGTTTACCTACGGCTACCACATAAAACTTTATAAGAATCGGGATATCAAAACCCAAAAATCCGGACCAATCGGGGCATTTACAAATAATCATAAAGTGTTAGACACGCAATAAAGAAACACATAAACACACACATACATACCTACCTCAGAACATGGTATTTTACAATGGAACCTTTCAGTTGCATAAAAAAACGCTAATCTGCGCCTTAGTATTTCTCATCAAGGATTGCTAAACCTAGAATACTGTGGCGTATGTGGAACATTCTACCCGATTTTTGATGTCATGTCAGTTCTGATTTCACGCGCTTCTGCAAAGTCGGAAAAAATTAAAAACCTAATATAAGGTAGAAAAAGTCGTGACGAAATCGGGACAGAAAGCGAGACATGGTTAAAAAGTCGGGACAGTCATGCCAAAATTTGCTTATTTATTTATTTCGTTACCACAGCTACTGTAGAGCAACATAGATGAAAAAAAATTCCACTGTAAGAGTCCATCCCGAACAAGTTTTTAAGAAGTAAAAAACATAACATAGAATATGAAAAGTTAAAATAAAGCAAATTAAACTCGCTTATTGGGGATATTCTCCCAGAAGTCAATAGACGTCATGACTGGCGGCGTGGACTTAGCCCCAAAGATTTCTGCATAAACATTTCGACGTGCATTGGTCATTCGTCTCTAGTTTCTAGTTTCTAGCACAGGCTAAGGATGGCACTAATCACAGGACACAATAAATAAAGACACGCAAACAAGACCTTGAAATCTTTCTATGTCAATGCCCAGTCTAAGCGAGAATACTGAGAGCTGAAATCATATGGTGGATTCTAATGCTGGTATTCAGTTCTAATACCAGGATGGTCTGTGCCGCCCTCTTTATTAGAAAGAGATAAAGGCGTTGCAATTCCGTTCAAGTCCGTTTTTCCATCTTCGGCAAAGAAATTTTCCAAGAATTCCATGAAAATTATGAAAAAATAAATGAAGGAGGAATTGTCTAACATGGACTCCCACACTACACAGGACCCATACAAAAAAGCAAAGCCCGCAAAATTCTATATAAATTGTCTACGTTACGACAGGTGATCACCTTACTTCCGGCTTATAAATCGCTAATGAGAACACGAAATATCTTAAGGCGAATGCCGTTCCAAAAATAAACAGGAAATAATTTATTCTGATGATACGCGATCCGACTGAGCCATGTCTTGAAAGAATCACTTTAAGGACTTCGTCCACATCTCTGTACAGCATAAAGAGTAGGCGGTTTATTCAACCTCTGCGCTTAAAGTTTAACAACCAAGTTATTTTTATTTTTCTTTATTTAACTTTCCGTCTGAACTTGGGAAAGATGCTTCCATAGTTTATTCTCTTTAAATAGGCATCATTATTTCACTTCAGACATCGTCATTGTTATTCGCATAAGTTCTTAAAAAAAAAGTACAAACAAAAAAAAAGAAAATAAATAAATAAATGCTTCCTCATTACGAATGATGGATGGACAAACTGTTGGAAGGCAGCGAAGCCCCATTAAAATGTGAAAAATGTGAAAAGGTAACAAAGTTAATTCGGGACTTCCATCGACCGAAAAGAATTACCGCAAATGCCCCCCAAAAAACAACTCAATCGAAATATAACAAATGAAGACTGTTAAATCCATGAAATCCATGTGGTTGACTCTTTTTACCCTTAAGGACTAAAATTACTCCTGTGCCGGTGTGTGATGCTGCTTTTGGCAATCATTCTCCGAAGTTGCACGACATTTGAATATCTGATTCAATGACTCGGATTAAGCTCTGCGGCGGTGATGATGATGACGAAACAACCACTATCACAGGAGTATATTATCCCTACATCTGAAATGGCAACCCCGCATGTAGTGTTGTGTGACAACGAGGATGACGACGACGACGGTGACGACGATGATGAAGCCAACGACAAATGTCCCTGGATTGTGGACCGTGGAAGGTTTTACCATACTGTAAGTAGGCTAGGCACCTTGACATGAAGACCCATCAACAGATTGCGAATGATGACAGATTTTTGGTTATATGGAAATCCTCTCAGAAGGGGATTTCAGTAGACAGGATTACTTTTGCTTGGGATCAAGAATGTGATGATTTTTCATGGGGATTGCCTCCGTTAGGTGAATACAAATCGAGTTTCAGGTAACAGATTTCAATTGATGGGTTAACAAACCATCGGGTCAGGAATGATTAAAATGCAAATTCATCGATAATGTCATCCAGTGATATCCACTTCAAAGGTTAAGAAAAATTGTAAGAATCTCTAATGATTTTTGACTGAAACCATTTTAATTGAAAAATGTGATCAATTCATATTGCCAATTCTGAATTTCCTGCTTCTCATACAGCCATTACGTACATTTCAAAGTCCAGGCTCTAGAGTACTGGCAAGAAGAAGGCTCAGAATAGACCACCAAATTCATACAAGAATGTATAACGGGGACCATAATTCAAACATGGAAAGCTTCATAAGGTTGTACCAACCATTTATAAATAGTCGCCATGATGTTGCGGAATATAAAGTTTAAGAAGAAAATCTATAAACAAATTGTGGATTTCTTTAACATTTTGAAGATATTTTACATAGTAGATACATCTGAGAAAATTGAACAGATGCGTATTGGAAGATTAAATTCTAGTTGACTGATGTTTTGTTTTGCGATGACTTGGCGAGGAGCAAGCACAAACTCATCTATAAAATATGATCGAACGAAAATATGCTCGATGAATGGAACCTCAGCACTGTTTGTCCGATCCTAAAGAAAGGAGACGCCCTCAACTACGCCAATTACAGAGATTCTTAACGACGCCTACAAGACCTCATCTGCCATGTTGTGCGAACGCATGAAGCCGTTCGTCAACAACCTGATCGGTCCATATCAGTGTGGTTTCAGACCGGGAAAGTAGATCTTGGAAAAAACCCAGTAACCTTAAATCGATACCCAACACCTCTTCATCGATTTTAAGGCCGCGTATGACAGCATCTATAGAGACGAGCTATACAGAGCCATGTCTAGCTTTGGCACCCTGACAAACTCGTCCGTCTGTGCAGGAGAATGCACGCTGCTCCATCAAGGTCGGCCACGACCTCACCGAGACCTTTGATGTCAAGAAAGGATTTAGACAAGGCGACGCGCTGTCATGCGACTTTTTCAACATCGTTCTTGAAAGAGTTGTGCACAACTCACGCACCAATACCAGAGGTACAATCTTTCAAAGGTCCGTCCAACTACTCGCATACGCAGATAATATTGACATAATCGGAAGAACGCAGCGTGATGTCAATGGTGCGTTCGTGAGTATTGAGACAGAGGCGGCGAAGATGGTCTTATATGCTATCAAAAAGAAAGGACACTCAACACCGACGTTTCGGACAGAACGTAACTATAGACAGATAAAACTTTGAGGTTGTTAAGGACTTTGCCTACCTGTACTTTGCGAACAATTTTTGTGCCCAAACTAGTGAAACGGAAATCCATGATGAGATAACTTTATTGAAGCATAGCTGTAACATTGCCAGGAGGAATTTTCGATCTACCTAGATTCCTTCATCACAGTCTGCCCAGCAGATTAGTTTTACTATTTTTATGAGAGTCGAAGTTTTTTTAGAACATCATCTTAGACAAAGAATACAGAGCCCATTCTTTGACTGAAATACCGTTCAATACGTAGCTCTCTAACACATTCAGCTAAATAAATAATTAAAGCACAAAAACTGCCTTTTTAGGTTTGAAAAGGTGCTTGAAGTGTTTTTTTGAATTTTTTGATTAATCACGTCACCTTATGACGAGCAGCTTAATAGAATCTGCTTTATTGAGATGAGATGACTAAATAACTAAAGAGAAGGGGAGCAGATAGGAAGGTGTATACAATTTAGTTGGGAGAAATCCCATAGTTTTATTTTTTCATATGAATTGCTTGTACTCATGTGCGTTTGTACATACATATGTACATACTTTATGTTATATTGCTAGCGACGACCTACATATGGATAACAACGAATAACAGTTCCAAGTTTTCCGTCATCACCATAAGTGTGCATCGGTCCACAGTAGGTCTGGCGCTTTTGCCTCCAACGGGGGCTTTCTCCAGCATGCATCAACGGCTAAACAGGAATAAAAGCGTTAATCGCATTTCGAAGAATAAAGCCTTTAGGTACCTCAATAAGGACTCGGTCGTCGTGATCAGCTTCCCGTAAGGCAAATTCACTGTTTTTCAATGGAATCCATATGCCATTGCTATCAAAGCGAGGAGGAGAAAAACTTTAACTGACATTATGTTCGAGTTAATATAGAATGTCTGGTGTTCGATGGAATGGGGTAACCATTTTTTATACGATTTTATACCACACACCGTGCTGCCAGTGCCAACGTGCTGAAGTCAAGCGGTTATACTGCGGCGATATTGAGAAGTCAAAGGTCGCTGTTAAATAATATTATTCATCGATGAATTAATATTAATAATCCCTTACGTGAAATCGATAAGATGATCACTTACAATGAAATAGAAATATTTTCAATCGACAAGACAATGTGCGGAGTGAGCTGGGAAAACCCTTAAACCCTGATAACGCTCAGCTACAGAAGCTCAATCAATGCAAAACTAGGCTGGAAAAGTACACCCGCTGAAAGCTTATAAAATTCATCAGATCAGAGGGTGTAGACAAAAAATACTAGAAATTTCTGAAAGGCAGAAAACGCACTTTTTTCCACAACTATTTTAAGATTCCTTAAAGATATAAACAATGGCATGATTGGCCTTTGTCCACAGGAAGTGTTTTAACATCATACAGGCAGTGTGCAAGGTCACTTCTTGGACGCCGCCATAGTAAAAAATAAAGAAAAAATAAAAAAAAAAAAAAATGCCTTGAGGAGCAAAAAAAAAAAGTGTATATTTAATTATACATTTAGTTAAGGTTAGATTAAGATTTAAGGTTTTATATATAATTAAAATAAAAAGTGCGTTCACTAAGTTTTTTACTTCCCACCTTGGTAAGGGAAGTATTGTAATCGGTCCGATCAAAAAGTTTCGAGATATGAACAGGGCTTGACATTACTATACACTAGAAATCGTTTGCACCCATTTTCGAAATGATGTCTGTGTGTGTGTGTGTGCGTGTGTGTGTGTGTGTGACAATATTTTCCTCCTACGATATCTGGAGAACGAAACAACGTAGGGCCATGCTGTTTTTTTTGTTTTATTTGTCAGCGTAAGACTTAAAGCTGATTAGATTTTGAGCACAATCGGTCTGGCGGATGCTGAGGAAATTTAAGAAACGTTTTTTTTTTTTTTCGAGTTCGCGCAACAACTCTTTGTGGAACAATATTAAACAGTGTGTCTTCGAATTTACTGCTCTCTATGCATGTTTTCTTTAATTATTAAATAAATAACAATATCACTGTTTTTGATATAACATAATATGAGGTGGGAAGTATAGGACTGGCTCCCTAGTCGAATTTTTTTTTTTGTAAACAAAACAATTTTCTTAGTTTCAATAGTTAAGTCATTAGTTTTAAAATACACTTAAGTTAGTTTAAGTCGAAAGACATATTTTTAAGAATTCTGTTAAGCTTAGAGTGCTCGCATAGAGCCAGTAAGTTAGATATAAGTAGCAAATAGTTGAGTTAATTAAGCTAGTTTTAAGCGTTTTTGTTAGCTTTTAAGAAAAATGAAGTTAATAATGAATAAAATGCGTTAAAAAAATGAAAAATGAAATGACGCCGCCATAGTCAGAAATAAACTTGGTAGTGTGCCCTGAAAGAGACACGCGTTTCATGGATGAACACAATTCAAAGCTGAAATCTCAGACGTTAAGAATTCTGATTGACTCATGCAGCGGCAACAAATAATCTCTATTGAAACTAACAATACATAGAAGAAAAGAAAATTGGCTGTTTAAAAATTTCGCTGACAAACGAAGAGAGAAACTCAAGTAATCGGGGAACACCCTTACGATATTAGATGTCGTTGGTTTGTTGGTTGTGACCAACCCGACTATATACTGTGAGACAGGGGACCGCCCAACTGACGAACACACAATTGTCTAAAATTGCGGTCCTCACCTAGATATCATTAGAGTTTGAGGTGAACCAGGCGTCGCAATTTTGGCGGGACAATCCCAGTTCTTTAACCCTGTCGCGATTAAGATAATGTCCCAATTACGTTCCGACTTTTTGTTCCTTATATATAATTTTTGCTTTTTTAATTTAATTTGATGGAACACAACATAAGCATGTGTTACGACCTTAACCACAATAGAAAATTAAAGTTGTTTTCTTTTTCCGTGCCTTTATTTAAGTACATATTTAGTTTTATGACGACAGCATGGCGAAAGAAAAATAACAAAATGTTCCACATACGCCACAATATTTTAGGTTAATTGATCCCCGATGAGATATACTCAGACGCAAGGGAGCAAAGTTTTAAACTTTTCATAGCTGAGTGAAGTGAAAACTAAGATCGCCTCAAAGATCGGTTAAAATGTTCCACATACGCCACAGTATCTCATTTTTAACGATCCCTTATGCCATACACTTAGATGCAAACGGGCGTATTTTTATGAAACTGAAAGGATTTATTGGAAGATGGCATGTCCGAAGTTTCAACAGAAAATTCGGTAAAAATGTTCCACATACTCCCCAGTATTTTAGGTTTAGCGATTCCCAATGAGAGTCGCCGGATGAGTGATCGCGGTGGCTCAGTGGTTCGTGCGTTGGACTGCTGTACGATCGGTGTAGGTTCGAGTCCCACCTCGGTACCATCTCTCTTTGGCGAAATACAATCCTCCAGGAGTATAATTTGTCATGAAAAAGCCGGTCAGAGTCGGCAATAAATTGTACGTCCCTTCCCTTTTGATGGCCGATGAGATATGCTTGGACGAAATGGGAGCATTTTGATGCAACTGAAAGGATCCTTAGGATAATGTCATCTTCGAAGGTTCGTACGTTTGTATTTTAATATATTTCTTGATTTCATGTCTAACATTGTATGCTTGTTTGTCCCGATTTATCTCGATTGTTGATCTCTGATATCTCGAACTTTATGAAGTTTTATCTAGCAGCCGTAGATTCCTCACCATTCTAAATCGTTCCCAAATTAGCGGCTACTTTATCTCATTAGTAAAAGTTGTAAAGATGCAATGGACTAGAGTACTGCCGAAACCTGGACAGCTGATTAGTAGGTTCAAAGCCTTATTAAGCGCACAACACACCTAAATGCGAGGTCTTTTCCAATAGAGGTAATATTTCATGTGAAAACCAACGAAAAGGACGAATGAACGGCAATACATTCTAGTTAGACGTGGAAATGCTTTTACTTGCTTCGTTGCAAATCATCGTGACTATACCCCATGTGTAAGTAAGTGTACATAAAAACCGTAGGAAAAAAGTAAGCATGAAATCCTTCATTTTCTCTCTTCTATCTTTTTTTTCCAAACTCCAAAGATGCCTCCTCGACTCCCTGAATTATTAAGCATTGAATCATTGAACATCAAGAATTTTCCCAATTGGATTCTAACCGGATCCACATATGCGAGCTTAAGAGCTTAAAAATGTGATACAAAGTCTCTTTTGTCATTGTTCTACGGAAAAGACCTTCGTCCTTGTAACCATTTTTTTTTTTTTACAAAACAGAATATTATCCTGCGACAGGAATTCCTCCAAAGGCTCTGCACCTTTCAGAAGCCCCATGATGATGATAATGTTGATGATGATGATGATAAGAACTAGAGAAACCACTTTCATGTTTATTTTTTTGATGCACAAGCATCAACTCAGGTGGAAGAAATTGAATTGAAAATTTAAATTGGAAAAGTTTGCATCGATTTAGGCGAGCGTACTCCAGTACGCATCCAACTTAGGAGTATAAGGTTTGTTCCTTTTGAGCTCTCTCTCTCCGCAGTTATTTCTTCGGCGGGTATATCTCAACAAATCATCTTGTCATTGCGATTGTATCGAAAAATTTATTGCAGTTCTTGAGCACGAAATGGGTGCATTTGCCGCACTTATGTTGTCTGTCAGGTGGAATGTTACCGAAAAACTTTTCAAATTGTGTAAGTTTTTGCACGGAAAAATTTTAATGAAAGAATGAACTTTTTTTTTCGGTTTGGTGCCGTTCAGGTCAAAGTTGTTTTTACAATTCGGCACGAAATGGTTGAGATTGTTTGATTGTGCATGTAACTATAAGAATCGAATGCTATCTTTGGGCTTGTAGTCACCTGGATGAAAGACAAACTCTTTTACCGAATCCGTTACTAAATAGGTACTTACGTATTTTTTTGGAAGAAAAAACAGCGACGAGTAGCCTATGATAATCGAAAAAGTCTAGACAACGATCGGGTCAATGACCAAAACCCCTTTCACATTGAAATGCTTATCTGTAATTACCAACTCTTCGTTCCTGGAATAAGGATACACAGGAAGTTGGAAGAGCTGGCATTAGCCAGCAGACACGGTCCAATACTTTTGCATGACATTACAAAAACTGCTAATCTGGTGCTACGAGATCCTTGTGCCCTATCTCATCTCTTGGCTTAATACGCCACTTTTGTCGCAGTATTTTGATTGTTTTATCCATCTGTGGACTTCAAGACGAATGCGCGGCTTTTTGAGAGATGTGGGTACGAATAACTAGATTAAACTTTTCACGTAAAAGGTACAATGGCTCTATTTTTAGGGTTTACAAAGAGGACTTTGCTTATCTTGCACTTCTCTGCACTTCTAACAGCGTTACAGCACTTCCAATATCGAGGCTTCAAAATATTCACTGACGGGTATTGCTTCATCATCTGCATAGCCTTTGGTATCTATATCTTATATATTCAGTGAATGAAGACAGCTATCAACTATGAGCGACCAGAAAAGTTGCGAGAAATACTCTCTTAAGGACCACATTGTATGGAAAGTGCTGATATGATATACACACATCTATCCCTACTAGTTTGGATTATTTTTCCATTAGGCATATTCATAATCTATCAACAAATTATTGAAAATAAGTTCATATTATTGAATGCTCGGTAAAAAAATACAGCGATCGGCATGTGTAGGTACAGATGCTCTAAGCCTAATCCTGGACCTGATCCCCCTTGAACTTCACAGCAAAGATACAGAACATGCAGCGCGGTCCGACTTAATAAATATGTGTGCTGGACTGCTAAGCCATACGGTCACTTTAAGATCCTGGAAACAACTCCAAGTGATTTTGTCGGGTCTTCGATCGATTACATGATATCCACCGTAAATTTTAGAAAGTTGTTCCATGTTGAATTTTCCACTAGAGAAGAATGGAGAAATGGAAGATGGACCGCGAAATCGGCACAGATTAACTAAATACACCTATCGAAGTCTTTTCGTCTCCCAGACTCTGCTAGTGTTTTCCAGGCGAAGCCGGCCGCTTGCTGAACAACCTCCAAACATCCAATCACAGCATCGCTATTTTTCCGAATAACCAAGCTGCTGTCAATGCCATTGATACCATTATCACATCCTCAAAATTGGTAGAGCAATTCCGGCTTAAAATAAATCAATTAAGTACTCACTCCATAACTATACTCATCTGGATTCCAGGTCACAGCAATCATGAGGGCAATAAGCGTCCCGACGAGCTAGCTAGAAGAGGAAGGGCCCTTAACAATTCTCTACCGAAAAGTGTCCATATTCCGCTGGGGACTGTTAAAAGCTTTATACATCTTCACTTCCCCCAGCTTGCTAATCATGTATGGAACGACCTGACCAGCTGCGTCATTTCAAGAAAGACATGGTCTAATTACAACAGACCTAAGTCAAATGAGCTACTTGTCAAGGCTAGATATTGCCAGAATTGTAGCCATTACCACATGTCGCTGGCCATTTGTAGACCATGTGGTCAAGCAGGGACATTAATGAAAAAAAATCTCTACTTCATTTTCTTCGCATGTGTCCGGCCCTAGCGATGACCAGACAGCGCGCTTTAGGCAAACCCTTCTGCGTGGACCTCGGCGAGAAAGCTAAAAAAAGGATTGGAGAACAGATCCTGTATATGAACTCCACTGGCTGGATTTAACCACATCATCCCATTACAACCAATCAACACTCACATACAAATACGAGTTTTCGTGGTAGCAAAACGTCTCACTCCTTGCGCTTATTGGGTTCTCAGGAACCTAATGCCCGGTTGGTGGATTTGTAAGATGTGTAATTGCATGGTTCTTCGATATATTTGAAAGCAACAGGACAGATTTTCTTTTTGATTTACGAATGCTTTAGCTTCGGGTACTTAGTCGTTATGGACTGACTCAGTTTGTTTCACTGGTTGGTAGACATGTTGAAATTTTCACAGAGAAAGACGAATAATATATTTCACTTGTTGAAAATGTTTCCATGTACTTGAGGATCAAGGACATGGAACTAATTGGACGGAATGATTCAGGGCTTCTAGTCATATTCTAACTATCACATAATTAAGTATGCCTGTACAGTGTACATATGTCACCTCTCTTTAGGTAAATGTCCTTAAACAATCCTGAAGCTACCCGGCTATAATATGGTGTTTTGTTTGTTTAAAAGAAAAAGCAAAACAATTGTACATTCAAAATTCGTCTTATAGGTTGAAGACTAGTATGTACATACATGCATTGTAGATATATGCACTCATATAATACCAAATCCAATTTCAATTTAAACATCCAATGAAGAGTCATGCAAACTCATCCTCTCTGAAGAGGATGAAATTAATGTGGTTCACCACATAATGGAATCATTATTTCTGTAAGTACTTGAATGGATGATGTTCATATGCATATATGCACATAACCTATGTATTCCTTTAGTTGGAAAGGATCCAAGATAGTTATTCGAATCATAGATGGATTTCGTAATAAAGTGTTTAGACGTAAAATATGAAGTAGTTAAGTAAATAGGGCGAAGACGAGAAAGACCGATATGTAGATACGCTTATTTCAAAGCATACCAAACAGCTTAGGAGAGATTGTGCTTTGAAATGATGATTCCATAAGAAAGCCTTATTGCATCACGCTCTGCGCAACGTTGTTTTGCTACAATGCAACACGCCACATGATTCCAAAGAATTACTTATATGAATTTTCTTCCGAGAATAAATCAGACTTAACGCTTTGCTTTCCTTTTCTTTGCCCCACCTAATGTAGTTTCGCTTAAAGTCGAGTTTTCCAGGAACGCATTAACGACTTTAACCGGAGTGTGCCTGTATTTTCTTATTATCGCTTTCAATGACTAATTGCTACATTTGAATTGACGATGTAGGTCAACTCAGTTCAATTTCAGTAAAATTATTTAAATTGCGGTTTTACCTAATCTGTATAAATTTAACTTCATGAAATTTTTTTGAACTGAGTGATTAAAAAAGACGATAGGTAATGTTGAGCAGATGCCATGTCTTGTGTTTTGGTATACTTATCACTCATCAAAACATGCTGCCTGGCAATTCTTATTAAATGAATTTTAAATAAAATGTACGCTGTAGCTAGGTCTATGAAAGAGTACTGCTGTTCTTCTGAATCGAATACAACGTCAGCCGAGTGCCCACTTTTAAAACGTAATGTTGCTACCAGTTTGTTTGTTCGGTATAAGAGGTTGTCCCGAAACCATCAAGACTTGAGATACATATGTTAAGGTTTCGTCAACATAACTACTGGGTTGTGAAGAAATGAACGCCTTAGAGACAATTCCCAGGATCCATTTCAACAAATGAGAACGTATCCAAGTCTTTTGCCAGTGCTTCGGTGAACGGTAGTTAGATCGACTTTACTTCACTTAACTAGGCCAAGACCATAATCCACTGACCATCATTAGGCCAATTCTATTCTATGGGTGTCTAGTCTGGTGGCTGGCCGCGGAAAAAGCCACAAACTTAAGACATTTACAAAAATCCAACGATTGGCATGCATCAGCACAGCGAGCGCCACAAGAACGACCCCACAGCAGCCCTCGAAACGATACTCTCACTCCTACCGCTCGACCTATACACCAAAGAATTGACAACAAAAAAGTGCCCAATGACTGTAAGCATCTAGCTTTTCGAAAAAGGGTCAAATAAGTCGTTGTCGCTTAGGATGCTAAGTTCAAGACACATTGTATCACCATGTTGGCTGAGGCACGATTCTGACTCCTATAGAAGTTCTAAAGCAAGAGATACACTTGGATTTCTGGAAGCTTGCCGATGAGAGATGGAGCACACTTTCTACTTCCTAAATCAAGAAAGATGTGGCCAAAACTAAATAAAAGAAAAACCATTTCGCATTTAGCTTTATTGATCAGCATCCTCACGGGCCACAACCTACTGGCGGCCTATCTAAGGATAATGCGACTAAGCACGAACTAGATTCTGCGGCCTTCCGGTCGCGAAGACACCCATTAGTACTCTTTACGGGGATATAGATGAGGAAACCATCATCAGATCTAATACGCGATGGTGTCACATGGACACATGTGCAATAGCCAGATCACTATGGCCAGCTTCAGTTAAAAAAATTCCAAAAATCTCGTACAACTTAGTCGAAAGGAAATACTAATTGTCTCCGGTGTCCCCACAAGACACTGGGGAATAGGAATCTATGCGGAGCGGCTTGGATTGCGCTACAATTGACTACTGCAGAAGTTGCAGGGACGAAGAGGAAATAGAATCCATCCAGCACCTGCTATGCGAGTGTAACGCACTGGCCACCAGAAGACTGCATACTCGTGGTAGTAACTTCTTCCATGGGCTGGAGGACCTTAATATCGCTGATTTTAGGAAACTCCTGAGATTTTTATACCTTTTCACCACCACCCGGTTTCCTGGTTAGCCAACCTTATCGCTTGGTTTGGCTCCCATGAGTATGGGTGCAATGGACCCGCTTTAGGTTTAAGGGGGGGGAAAGACGATTCTAGGCGCTTACTTCTTCAATGACCCAGGCGAACTCTCAACCATGCCACCGAAGGCCATCCTAAAATTCATACTGAACTCAGGGTGGCTTAGGAAGGCTATTAACGAAAAATAAATAACCTATACTCGCTTCCCGACAGGTACATACATGAATGTTGGATTGCACAACGGAGAACACAATCGATCCTTGAAGATCCGAGTGAGGCGGTGCGTAACATCAACAACCAAGCAACCAAATCTAACCTTACGTATCTCATAGAATGAAATTCTTCACACTTAAACAAAAATTGTATTTTACCATCTTTGTACATAATTTACTACAATCTAAAATACTCTCTACTTAGAAGCTTTATCGCTGAGAATGTCAGGCAGCATTCTCCAAATTCAATCCTTCAGCCTTCATTGGATTCCTTTAGAGATAAATTTTGTAACTACAAGTTAAAATAAGAAATCATTTAACTTTACCTTCAAAGCTCGGCTTGCAAAATCAGCTATTTCCGCAGGATCGAAAACTCTGTAATAGTAATTATCAACAATTGCTGGAACTTCCAAATCATCGAGTAAGACAAATTCAACATCAGTTCTATCAATTATTCCTGGGTTACCATAAGCCACATCAGTTCTATCAAGAGCAACAGCGTGACCATAAACCAAAACGATCCCAGTAAACACGATAATTAGCTTAAGCGCCATGTCAACACTCACAAATTCCTAGCTCAACTGGACGTACAAATATCGTCAATCTACTAATAAAACATTTCGAAAGTAAAAAAGTAAAAATAAAACCGTCAATCTGGGAATTTGATTTCGCAAGTTCTAATCATTAAAATTACTCTGTACACATATTAATAAAGTTTTATCAGAAATTATGACGTGCTTTTCTACTAAGCCCCCCCTACGCTGACTCCGAGATTCAGTAGCGCCACCACATCATATGACTGCTTAGCTTCCATATTTAAGTTAATTTGCCTTACTTATAAATATGTGTATACAGACATATATGTATATGTACATATGTACCTTGTGGCTAACTGTTTCAAATTGTCGCAAAGCTTGGATTTTATAATAAGAGCGTTCAGGTAGGTTTTTGTAAAAATACCCACTCTGCACTTAGTCTCTATTTATTGGTTGTAGATCAGGCATTGGAGAAATTAAAGAACATCGTGTCCTCATGTGAAATTTTTGGAAGTAAGCAAAATGTTTTCTTCCCTCGAACAAAAGGACCCTTTGTTTGCCCCTTGCCAAATTTTGAGCAATTTTTTCAAATCTTCCATCAGCAACAATGTTGCCAACACTTCCAGCGAATAGACAGCAACGACCGTCGAATGGAAGTAGAAAGCGCATTACATATTCATAACCCTTTTCTGAAAGGGAAATAGAGGACTTTCAACCTCCACCAGAGTGCAAAATCACTCTCAAGAGACAGGATTGGTCTTCTTTTTTGCTTTCCAAAACCCATTCTTCTGGCTCTAACATTATTCTGATTCTGGGAGCTTCCTGATAGTTCGAACTATTCACATCGTAATCGGAGAATCCAAATCATTATTCCTTCGAATGATTATAAATTGCAAGCAACTGAAGGGTCACTCTATTAGGTTTAAATAGATCCCGATAAGTATCTGGCAAGAATATATTCTGGAAAAAAAATTCCGAAAAATGCGTAAAATGTTCTCCAAACCTGACCTCTCTCTTTAACATTCCAAATATACTCTAGGCTTAAGCTATTTTCAGACGATTGTCAGATCTTATAATATTTTCAGCTCTTCCAATGAAAAATGTATCCGAGATGCCTTACAATCGTGTGAACTGATAATTTTTTTCTGACAACGTTGATGGAAAAGCATTGTCAGGTCTTTGTAAAGCCGCCATCTGACAATGAAATTGTCAGAAATTGGAACAACATCTTACAACCATGGGAGCTGACAGTTTCACTTTGGAAGGCAATTTGTCATTGTCAGCTCATCGACAGCTAAGAGTCAGCACATTGGAAGACCCGACAATATTGTAAGATCTTACAATCGTCTGAACGTAGCTTTACTTTCGGCGATCGAGAATGGTAGTCAAACTTTTAGTCCAGGTGATCAAACAATGTGCAGAGAGCAATATCTAACCTAGAACGCTACTGTTACGGACAGCTCGCTAAAGAAAAAAAACTATGGACATCTCCTCGACTCATATACCGGACAAGCTTTCCCCTCACATTCAGGTGTTCAAAGCACCCCTACGCGGTCTGTAGTCCAGAAAGTTCTCAGTCAACCAAGATTCAACGAATTTTGGAGAAAACCCAAAAAGTTCAATCCGATACCCACCTTTTCTTTTTCGATTTCAAGGTCTACTATAGCAACATTTACAAAAACGAGCTGTATGGAGCCTTATCTAGTTTTCAGCTAATCCGTGTGCAGGATGACGATTGAGAATACTCTCTCCTCCATCAAGATTGGTAATGACCTTACTTTTACCTTTTATGTTAAAAAAGATTTTGACAATGTCCTGTTTTATGACTTCTTTAGCATCGTACTTGAACGAATTGTGCAAAACTCGGAAGCCGACACCAGAGGAATAATCTTTCAAAAGACTTTACAACTTATTGCGTACGCCGGACATATATTGACACATATTATCGGCAGAATAAAAGTAGCAAACAGTAAAGGGTGCATTCAATAGTATAGAAATAGAAATGGCCGCAATGGTTTAAGCAGTGAAAGGGGACAAAGCCAAGTATTTGAGGTCAATTTAGTCTTTCAAGACCAGCACAATGGTATGGTAAGGTATGGTATGTGAGGGTGAGCGGAAAGCTCTTCACTTAAGCCTCTGTCGGACGCGTTGTGTTTTCCTCCTTTAATCGTCGAAACTGCAGGGATAGGTTTGGCTTGGGACGTATGTTGGGAGGGATCTAGGGAAGGTGGAAACAATTATGGAGTTGACACTAGTGTACGTGTGGTCTGGCGAATCTTTCTGTTTCTTTGGTGAAGGCCAGGATAACTCCGATTCCTTTGTCCTTGAGGTGTTTCAGGTCCGGTATCCACATGAGTCTTCTGTCGCATTCTCGCTAGGGCTGAGCAATGGCATAGGAAGTGTTCGAGGTATTTTTCTTCATCCTCGTAGTTCTTACATGTTTCTATCAGTGAGGCCCATTTTATGCGTGTGTTTGTTTAGGTTACTGTGTCCTGTGATGAGTCTCACCATCAGCTTCAATATCTCTCTTCTTGAACCTAGCTCATTCCTGGTGAGCAGGTTGCTAGGTTTACCCACGAGTGATCTAGCCACTTTGCACGTCGGGAGGTTTGCCCAGTGATCCTCGAAACTCCTTTGCATCCTCTCGTTGGTTGCTGTTTTAATTATTGTAAGTGTGACTCCCACTGTGTTCTCAGCGGTTCGTTCTATTGCATGCGCCCCTTCTCTTGCCATTTCATCGGCTTTCTTGTTCCCCGTGACACCTTCGTGACCCGGTACCCTGACAAGGCGGACTTAGTTATGCCTCGCAAGCCTATTGAGTTTGTCTTTGCATTCCCTGACCAGATGAAATCTGGATATTAGATGGCTTTAAATGCTGCTTGCGTATCCGAGAAAATTTCTATTTTCCTTCTTTTGGTATGCTGTTCCAAGAGAACTCCAGCTCTCCTCAAAATGGCAAGGACTTCTGCTTAGAAGACTGTGGGGAAGGGACCTTTGTCGTTATTTTAGATTCCAATCTAAGCTGTGAAGAGAACATAGATTATCGCTTCAAGGAAACATCTATAGCTTTCTAGTCCTACACACTAACGTGAATGATTCTAGCCAGTGTATCAATAAAATAAGTAGATATTCTGGGTACCCTCTATCTCTTAACATGTCAATATTTCATTAAACCTTAAACAATGTCTTTAACGTCTTTGTATCCAGCCAACTTGGAGTATTTGAAAAGAGTCAAATACGGGTAATTTTCTTATACAAGTTTAGACTTGGACACATGCAGCAGAAGCAACCAGAAACATCAACACGGGATTTGGAGAAAGCAGAACTAGTGAACGCACAACTAGGTGTTGATTTCATAAGTTTCGTTTCGTTGTCACCCTAAATTGGCCATTGACAACGATGAACTATGGGTTTTGGTGGAATTCGATGGACGTCCACTATTTGACAGTCACTCGTCATTTGAAAGCAATTGGCAAAGTGAAAAAGCTGGATAAATAGGCTCCACACAAATTGACGGAAAGGAACAAGACGCGCCGAAACGAAAGCGATTCACTTTTGCATAGAATTGTTACATGTGATGAAAAGTGAATCCTTTATTATAATCGTTGACGATTTGCACAGTGGCTTAGCACTAATGAAGCACCATAACAAGTGCCAAAGCTAAGTGTTCACCCAAAGGATGTTATGGTGACGGTTTGGTTGGATTGCAGCAGTTATTCACTTTACCTTCCTAAGACCTAGTGAAACAATAGATGCAGAAAAGTACTGCTTGAAACTAAAACATTTGCATGAGATATTGCCAGTTAACAGACACGGGGTTATACTACTCCATAATGAAGCGATGCCACATGTACCAAACACAACGGTGTAAATCTTCTATCGACTGTAGTACAAAACTCTACCTCAACAACTTATATTCCCCGGACCTTTCCCCCAACCGATTTTCATTTGATAAAGCATCTGAAGCATTTTGTTGCGAAGAGAACATCTATGAACGAAGAAGCTGTTAAAAAAGGCTTCGATTCGAAGACTTCATTAGCTCCAGGAATATTAGTTTTTATAAGAAAGGCGTCAACGCATTATTATCTCGTTGGCAAAAATATGTCGAAGTTAATGGCGAATACTTTTTCTATTTCCTTCAAAAGTTACAAGTTTTTAAAGTTTTATTTCAAAAACGGCCATTTCATATGCATTCCGGAATTAATTCTTTCCCGGATTCCTTACCAACTAGACTCTATCAATCCATTCAGTGAATGTCTGCATGAGTTCTCGCAAAGGAGTCAGATGTACTTCTGACAAAATCTAATCTGAATACGTGGTCACCGTACAACCAACCGAACCTCTCTATTTGTAAGTTGATAAGACTCACGGATCCCTGCCCCCTACACAGGACATAATGGACCACCAGTTTCACTTTGATTATCCTTTCAGTGGAAGTGCACATCAGAATGACAAGGGCATTTTAGAATCAAGAGATTTTTCAATAATACCAGCGAATGCAAAGTGGTTTCTGCTGAATTCCGTATTCAAGCTTTTAAGTCAAATACGAGAACGAAGTAAAGAAAACTGTGGATCAAAAAAAATTGTATTTATTTCTGTATTTTGAAATACTTTTTTATATATAACAAATAAACAAAGGTTCACCACCAGTTGTACCCGTAAATGAAGGAGACATACATATATCTCGTGAAAGATTCAACGACCGGGACCTCTCACGAATTTGCTTGTATTTTTTCCACTATTGAATCGTCTATCGCAGATCGACAGTGACACTGGGCGATCAGTGCTAGAAGCACCACAAGTTTGTACACCATTTTTCCAATTTGAACTTAATTCACCCCCTGGTTCCAGACTTAACTTCGTAGACATTGCATTGTATCTTTCATTCCGCGCGTATTCTACTTTAGAACATTGTTTCATCTTCTTATGACCGGAATTCTGTGTGTAACTTGTTCGATCGGAATTTTTTAATTTCGCAACTCGTTTAAATAAGCTTTCTACGAATAAATTACACCACAGTTCGCAAAGTTCGTGGAAACACAACGTACCGACAGATTTATTCCGAACCGTGAATAGCTGCACGTCTATTTCTAAAGCAAACGATAACTGAATAGAAAGATGAAAAATGAAAATATTTCTCAAATCAAATTGCGATGCATTTTCTTGAAGTGGGGTTGTCAGTTCAAACAGAAGAAATCCATGGGTTAAGTAAGGAAGCGTGCTGTTTGTTTTCTATTTTACTCTAGGCATTTTGTTCGTTAGATGTAATTAGCCGGTATTCCCGCCTGACGTGAATTCATTGACTAAGGTCAGCAAGTATGAGTTGTGCATAATTGTAGCACGTGCCGGTTGAGTGGCTACTTGAAGTAAATGATAAATTAGAAATCAATGAGAACTTACTCACGCCTTGTTTAACGAGGAAACGAACTAAAAGAATCATGGCTTTAGCTTCATATAGTGTATTTAAATAAGGCACAGGGTGTTTCCTTGGAATTTTGCATGACCTATCGCCTTCAAAATCTGATTTTAACAATTCATGGTAAACTGCTTAATCTGACGGTGCCGGATGTAAGGGACTGTCAACATTGATTTCGATCTGAATAAATTCTATTAAATTGATGGGAGATACTCACTTGGTTAGCTAACTGCATCCAAGTTGAAATACGCAAACACACTGCCATTAAAGCCTGCAGTGATACTAGAAATCTCATAAAATCTCGTTTAAAACAGTATATCCTCCATGATAACGCAAAGGATTGTCGTCAAACGACATCAATTTGTGTTACATAATGGATAACAGATAGTATAACAATTCCAGCAATATATTGTCCCACAAATAAAACATAACTTAGGTTCAAACTGCAGCTTCAAGATTATAACACCAAAAGGTAGACAATGATGCCCAAAAAGAAAAAAAATATACATTGCTCATACGACACCGAGAATAGAAAATTAGTCCTTGAAAGACGAAAACCAAGCCGCGGGATGACCCAACGCAGGTTCAGGTCCTGAGAAAACATCCTCTGAGCCTTGTTTAACAATCTCATCGAAGATCTCATTTCCAGAGATCACAGTGTGATCTGGGACCCAGACAAGACTTCAGCCTTGCGATCGAATTCAGCTTAAGGCCTTAAGCGCAGCCTGGCTATCGCTTTAGACGCAGATGCTCCAACCCTTCCACCTATTCTTTATAGTATAGTTCGTCGGTATAAGGTAGCAAAGGTTTCTTCTTGAAAAATAGACGCATGCTTGCCCAACGAGTAGTGAAGTCTGGTGTTGACGACTTCTACGAAGACACCAGCACCGGACCTATGACTAGTGTTGGAGCCATCCGTGCAGATTCGACTACAGTCCCGTCCAGGTTCAGACTTTTGCCGAAGCCAGTGCTGAAGACAAGAAAAGTTGACTTTAAATTTGAACAGCAGCCGAAGTTCTGGTGTCATTACATCAGACGGCATATCCATGGAACTAAGGCCGTAGAATAAGTATCGCGCAAGGTAATCACAACTCCAGTGTGAATAATATCAAGAGCCCCTGTCTAAGAGCCCACGATATGATATGTATGTAGGTTAAGTAGATCAAGCAGAGCGTCTAGAGCAGCGCCAGGCGTACTCGGAAAAGCTCCCATGCATCAGAGACAAGCCGTTCCTTAAGGTTTAATGCAGTAAGAACTTACATATTTGCGCGAAAACCCCTTCCACCAAACAACCGACGCATAAGCTTAAAACGATCTTATTACAGACTTATAGATCCAGAAAGCCTTTTTCGTTAATAAGCCCCATGTCTTGCCAAAAGCTCTCTTACACTGCCAGAAAACTGAAAGCTCCTTGCATGTCTTCAACTTGACAAAGAAGTTTTTTTATGCAGGATCACTTCTAGATATTTGACTTCATCGGAGATCTGCATATTGACGCCCTATACCATTGGCTGGGTAAGACCGGTTACAACCCTCCTTCTCGTAATGTGGAAAACCTCAGTTTTCAGGAGATTGACTGAAAGCCCATACCTAGTACACCATTCACCGGTCATGTCAAAAACCACCTGTGCGTTAACACAGACGGCTTTGAGGCATGACCCGACAGAAAGTATGGCAACATCATCCGTTTATGCCTGAGCGTGGTCAAGATACTTAAGAAGATATATCGCCTTTTAGGTCAGAATCGAAGTTGAGTCCCAGTATCGCATGCAGATGAGAGACGTCTTGCGTACCGTGTTTGTGTATGTATGGCTAGGTATAAGAAAGTAAGTAAACGTCCTATTTAAATCATCCAAAAAAGTTAAAAGTCAAAAAAGAATGCACATGTCATGGACTCATGGTAGACACACTAAGCCCCATAAACGAACAAAAGCCATAGACAAATTTCTGTCAAATACGCAGGTGAAACTTAACCGAAAACAAAATCCAATTTAATTTTTTATGTAAAAAACACATATATTCCTTTCTCTCCGAATTCATCTTTGAGATGAAAATGTTTAATATTTTCACTATCACAATTTAAATTAAAAATAAATAATTTTTTTTTATTCTACATCAATAAAAAAAACTATGTAGCTTCTTAAGAATAAAATTATAATTCTCCATTTTGATCCCTATATCAAAAATGGCCCAAATTTTAGTTTTAACCTTTTTATACAGAATATTAATATTTCTTCAAAATAATACGAGTATTGAACGACTTTATTTTCATTGACTTCATCAGCAAATAAAAAATAACTTTCGACGGCCTCTGGAACCTTATTAACAGATTGCAAATCTAAACTGGTATTCTGTGACAACTCCGTTGATGCAAATCCATAGGACAAGGTGATCACAGCAAAAACGAATACGATAGTCAGAACCATTTCCAATGGGATGTCTGGATACTGGTAAATACTTCGCGTGACTGATCATTCATTCTAGGGGAACAAAAACTTTTATACGTATGCAAGTCTCTCGTTGACTATATGTTCATACGTATAGGCATACGATAATAAAAAAAAAACCGTCATTTTTGATACGATTATATGTATTTCGTCATAACCTGAAACCAAATTATTTCATCTCAAAAAAGCCAAAGGGGGTGTGTTAGTGGAACTATGTTACACAGAAGAAATGCAGAGAAGTCAAAAAGAAGAGGAATACGATAAGAATACGCCACAGTACTTGGCAAATTAATTTTTTTATTGATGATTCGATTGACTTGACGCCAATTAATAATCGAAAACCTCAATTCTGTCGGCTAGGAATATTTATATTTTGTATGACGTTAAAGGACTTATTCAAATGATATTTAGGGTTAATACATATATCGGCATAAGTCACGGCGCTAGTTAGTAAAAGCTGATGTTAAAGTCTATCAGAAACTTAGCATCAGACCCACAAGTTTTTAAGTTTCTTAAAGTAACCCTTGTCAACAGAAGTGTCTAACATCAAGAGGTTTTCCTGGGGTCTCCCTTTTAACTGGGTCTGTCATCAGAACCTATGCCGTTCAAGCTTTAAGAGCTGTTAGTGTACACAGCATTTTCATAGATTTTATTATTCACTAGAAAGCTGCAGCTAGAATAAAAGTAAATAAACCAGGTAATCTTGTGTATCATCTGAAAATACATACTTCACTCAATTCCAAGTACGGACATGTTCTGCACTATCCCCGACTTTATGGCCAGGGAGTACAGTTTCGGAAGGTTAGATGTTAGATGTTAAAGTTGGGGTGTGTATGCACAGCGACCTGTACTCATATTGGCCGATAAGTCTCGACCTAATGAACCTCCTCCAATCCAATCACTCTGATAAATCGGAGTATCTGGATTGGGTGCAACGATGGGAGATCCGTTTCGGAGAAAATGTACGCTCCCAGGTGTGCTCTTCTTTTGTGGGTCCAATGGTCCACAATCCTCGGCATCGCTGCAGAATCTGCAGTTTCCGTTTGCTTCTATTCCCATTTTCCTGAGATGCTAAATTCTAGACCGTGTCGACTAGTCTAATGGAGGACCCGTCCCAGGATTTTTGGAACGATTTACCGACGGATCAAAAATGGCTTCCGGAGTAGGTGTTGGCGTCTTTGGACACAGTACTAAAGTCTCGGTAATAATGGGCATGTGCCCCAGTGTATCACAGGCTAAAATCCATGCTATTGAGACCTGCGCTGGGATAAACCTCGATAAAGGTATTAGAGACGCAAAAATATATATCTACTCAGATAATCAGGCAGTGCTTAAGCCTAAACTGTAACAGCCTAAAAAAAACGTGTTTTTTTGTCATTTTTTTTTGGGTGGAAGGAAAGGTAATAAAATCATAATATTGATGGAAGTTATTTATCGTATATTTAAGTAACAAAATAGAAAATTATTATAAAAAAATATTCAAAAATGACGCCACCACAGCTATTTTCGCGAGGCACCTAGAATTTGAGGCGCTCTGCGGCTGCTGCAAATTTGGATCTAAAAAAAAAAAAAAAAACCCTTATTGTACATGCTTATACGTAAGGGATTTCAAAAATATTGATTTTTGTGTGATTGCCGAGTATTTGAATTAAATCGTTAAATTTTCAACAAAAAAAAAGATAATCATTTGTTAATAAATAATGATTAAATTAACTTATCGAAAATCCCCTACGTATTTCTCTTCAAAATATTATTTTCAAAATATTGTAACAAATTCGAATGAAAAAAATTAAAAATTGTTGGAGTTATGCTGCGTGCCGTTTTGAAAAATCGTGTTTCGAGAAAAATGCGTTTAAAGTTTTGAGTACGAGTACTTATGCACTAGAGACGGCTCCGTTCAACATTTTTTATCTCCATAAATACTTCAGAGAATACTTTTGAAATATTTTACTTTGAGAAAATGCAAAAAAAAAAAATCGATTTTTTGAAAAATTTACAGTGGTGTTACCCCATAAAGATTTGGCATCCCACTTCGTGGAATCTAGGTCAGTCAAGTGCTGCTACGACACACTTTCTAGCCACAACAAGGTCAAGCCTGGTTGGATGCACGGCCACGAGAACATTATAGGTTCGTGTTCCGTGCTCTTGGGACCGGAAACCTTCTATGGCCTCAATTGGGCTACCGCCACAGCTTTGTTAAACAACTAGGAACACCAACTTCGCGTAGCCCATTGGGAAAATGTCCCCGGACTTAGGCAATGCAAAAGACTATCAAGCCCTTCCTTTACAAGGAATTTCTAAACCTTGAGAGGAATAGCATGAGAAAGCTAGTGGGCTTCCTTACCGCCCGTTGCGACCTTAAATATCATCTCAACAAACTAAACCTCTGTTCATATGTAGAGAGTCGGTTCTGTTTAGAAGAGGAAGACATCGCTGAGCAGATTTTTTGTGAATGTCCGGCACGTAGACGGATCTTTCATAGAGAATTCCGTTCGTCAGCCGAGTTTAGAAACTCGACTACTAATGACATACTCACTTTCATTAGGAAAGTAGTAGACCTATTAGGCTAAGAAGACCGGTGACACAATAAATATTGCTAGGTCGTAGTGTCAGCCATAAGGGCTGTTCTCTTCCATTCAGATGCCATGTGTCGTACAGCGTATCAAAACCTATTAAGACCGTATTTGGCCCGTTGGCTTTGAATTGCTTTTGAGACTTCCCCTAAAACTGAGCAGTGCTCTGCCTCTGTGCTACTGTGTCTGAAGCAGTGGAAAATTCCCGCCAATTTTTTAATCTGTATTAAGAGGAATTAAAACAACTAACTCACATCTCTTTTTTTCCGAGAAATACATACATACATTTGTATATTATTGGCAACAAATGTTTCAAAGTTCAACGGAATTTCTTTTTAGCATTTTCCTGATAAAGGCGAGCGTAGCCCTTTATTATCAGCAAAACTGCTTTCGTCGGAAAAATTAGATAATCGGAATTCCCACAAATTTTTTTTTCTTCATCAACAAATGACGTGAAAGCACATGCCAGATTAAAAACAATAACAACGAGTAAAATCGCCGGTGGTGTAATCTTTGCAGTTGAACAAGTCGCTTCGCGATTAGTTTGTTATTCTGGGGAATTTGAGAAGTGCGCCGGTTTTTTGTTTACCTCTGCGCGTACTAAGTGAGTCAGAAATACTAGTACGCCTATACGGCATGCTGCATTGAATCCATTTGAATACGAATGAATTTCATCAATGGTTGAAACTGAAAACTGTAGGTTGATGTGAAATTGTTCCATTGCGGGCGGTATGTATTCAGTATAAAATGCCACTTAGTGCTTGGTGGCGTTATCAGTTTCCGTCGAGTTACCTATTCAAGCAGTACGAACGTTCAAGTCTCCGTAAGAATGATGCTAAGAACTCTGATTTTCTTCGTTTTGGTAGCACTGGCTTATGGGTGTTTGCCGAATACAGTGTTGGATGTGGAGGGCGGTTGCGACATTCCAAAGGTTATGGATATTTACATAGCACACGACATGTTTCTGAATTACGTTGTAAGTGTTGCGAGTGTTAAGTGAAACTGATACAAAAATGCTGATTGTGAATATTTTTTATTTTGACAGTGAAGCAATGTGAATGGGTTCCAATGAGGGCGACGAAGCGTCTGAGTGGAAATATGTCTGAGTAGAAACATGCTGCACGTGGGATAAAATTCGTATGAATAAAGGTTCTTATTCAAGTAAAGACATGCTTTTGTGTTAAGCATTTTATACAGATCACAATGGTTGTGTGCTGAGATTAATGTTATTGAATTTTGTTAGAAAAAAAAAATTATAAACTTTGTGCTGGTTTTATCGCACAAATAAAATAAAAAACATTTTTTTTACGAATTTCGATCTGAAAAAGGCCTCTAAGATTTGCTTAGGTTAGGTTCGGTTATGGGGGAAGTGCCCAGTCTGATGACTGTGCTTCCACGGGGTCGGGCCTTTATGCTGTGCTCCATTTTCCAACATTGTGTTCTAAATTGGTGTTCTATCGCAAAACCAACCTGTCCTCTTAATAAAGTGAAGTATGTTCGTTATTGGTACTTTTATTAGGTTTCCCAGTTCTTCAGACAGCCTGTTTCCCATGTGTCGGAGTCGGTGGTTTTTGAGATTGGGACAGAGTAAGTGCTTGATGGTTTCCGTTTCTTGCATATCCTGACAGCTGCTGCAGTAGTCTGGGGAGTTGATGCCGAGATTTTCTTACATCGCCGCCAAAATTTTGGTTTAACGTCCGCATTTTCGTTCCGCTTACGCAAAAGCACGGGGCTGGCCTAACTTATTTCAACCATTCACTGAAACGCCGCATGCAAAAATTTTACTTTGTCGCGGTGTGGTTTGGTATCTGTTTGCGTAAAGTTGGGAGCAGTTATTAGCTGGGGTCCGGTGTTGATTACTTAGGACTTACTGTCCTTGTTTCCCTTTCCTGGCTATATGGTCAGAGCCCTTGGAGAACAAGCTATGAAATTGGGCCTCCTTTCGCTGTTTCCTTGATTTTGCTCTCCTCGGTGCTCCCGCAACGTCTTCCGGATCGCTTTAATTTATTGACCGTACCTCTGGCGTTCAGTTATTTACGCTATTTTACGGTTTTCCCACCTCTTCTGGGTACGGCTGCAGCTGGCGATAGGACGATTAGCTCGGCCTCCTTTTGTCGTAACTGACGGCGCTGTTAGTCCGCGATGGTCAGTCGTCTGGGTCCCTCTGTTGGGATGTTTGGGAATTCGGACGATGTAACGGGTCTTATCCCAGATGTTCTCAGCAGTCAGCAGTTACCTGCATATATGTATGTATGTACATATGTATTTCGTCACGTTCGAAACAGTTCGATAAATTTAAATATCTCGGACAGGTTAGTAAGTTGAAGGCTCTAACTCGTGTTCATCCGGTAAGGTCAACTGAACATATCGCCGCAGTAGCTGAGAGTGTGACGGAAAACCCAGGTATGTCTATTTTGAGACGATCACAGGAATTGGGCCTATCCCCAACCACTTTGCACCACATTTTGCATAAAGATCTTGGCCTACATCCCTATAAGGTTCAGGTGCTACAAGAATTGAAGCAAGCAGACAACGCACAACACCATGCTTTCGCTAAAAAGAAAATGACACCTCGTGTTGGATGATCCTATACCACTAAAACAATTTTTTTATTTTCTAACGTAACTGTTCAGACAGATACATGCATATGTATGTAGATCGCTGAAGAAATATTCTGCAAGGACGGTTTTTCTAACTCTGTTAAAAGTGGAACACAGAGAAAGAACACGACGGATTGCGTTATTGTGCCGAGTACAAGATATCTAATCGCAGCTTTGCTGACGATACAAATCCCACTCCATGTGCTTGATATTGGACTAATCTTCGGCCTTACGCCTTAGATCTGACTCTCGGCCAAAGCACGATATATTGCAGGGAGACTAAAGTAGTGATAGGTTAGGTTAGGTAAGGTTGAAGTGGCTGCCAGCTAAAGCCAACACACTTAAACCGATGAGGGGTCCGTTGTGATACCACCAGGATCTCGAAAAGATCTCCTGCCTACTCATTGAAACCAATTGGAGCTTCTTATGAAGCGTAGAAGGCTACTGACATCAATGTTAATTAGGTCGCCTAAGTTTGTAAAGAAGAAAGCTCCCAAGTGGAGTCTTCTTTTGCTAAACAGGTGCAAAGAAGATGGAGAATACATAGTCTCCTCTTCCTCCTCGTCCACACAGCTTTGCTTAAATGCCAAGCCTAGTGGCATGCTTGCCTATTAGACAGTTTCCAGTAATGACACCTATTATAGTGCTAACATGCGATCTATTAAGAGAAATCAAATACTTAGAGCGTTTCAGATCCAGCTTGGGCCAAAACTGCTTTGTCGCTAGACATTTTATACCACTTGTTCACCTAAGATTTGTTCTTTCGATAGCATCTAGTTTGCAAGTAGCGATCGGTATACCTAAGATGCCCCTATCAGGCCCAATAGGTAATGTTGTTCCATATCTAGCTAGTTCATCAGCCTTGCAGTTCTCTGGAATGTCAGTGTGCCCTGGCACCCAGCAAAGGGTGAATTTGAACTGCTCCGCCATCGCTATAAGAGACGATCGGCAATCTAGGGGTGTTATTGAATTTAGAGCGACTGATTTCAAGGTCTTCAGTGCCGCTTGGCTGTCCGAAAATATGCTATAATGATGCATACAAAAGTTTTTTGAAAGACATCTACTTTGACTCCAAGTACTCATGTGCAATGTTACAAGTCTATAGCCCAAGTTGAAATCAGATTAAGTGAGCTGCGATTCTCTGGAATTTTTAATAAAAACAAAGTCAAGCCTATCAGTTTGAGATTCTTAAACAAAGTATAAGAAACCTTACCTGCTATAGCCTACAAGACAGTCACCTTCCTCCATCGAATGTAGTCATCTTTCTACAGTCTAGCCACTCTAATGGCACTAAAATCCATTCAATCAAATCAAAGCTAGTGGAGAAAAACCGGATGAAATGGCTAGACTGGGGTCAGCCATGAATATTACTGAATCGGATACATCCATACCAACAATCCATGCAGAAGTTGTGGAGACAGGGATATTGTGGAATCAATGCGCCACTACCTCGCTCTTCCAGAACGTCGACTAATTTCACTGGGATCAAAGTCCTTATCAGCATCGCAGTGATAGGTGCTTCTCAGATATCAGAGATGAACCAAGGCCTAGCTTCGCGCAACCATTTATGTTGTGCGTGTAACATGTTTTGCACGAATCAGACTTACTGAGTTTTATAAGGAGCACCAATCTCGAACCGGAGTGTAACAGGCTAGGTGTTTTCATTGGAAGTAAGCTTCTTTTGCTTCCAAGCATAGAGTAATCACAATGGACCTTTCGGATCTCCGATTCAATACACACCCTTTAAATAGAACCCAACCTAACCTACCTGCTATGGGTATAAACACTTCCTTCAGCTGAGTCCAGGCACCGTGTGGTGTACCACAATCTAGTCAGCCTCCTAAAATATTCCACAGAATGTCCTTCAGGTCAGTGATTAGTGCGTTGGACTGCTGTGCGATCTGCGTGCGTTTAAGCCATGTCCACCGAACATATTTCGCGGCACTACCTCTCGTTGGGGAATGACAAACCTTCGGGAGCATAATTTGCCATGAAAAAGCTTCTCAATTCGCCGTTCGGAGTCGGCAATAAATTTATGGTACCTTCCATTCGTACGAAAAATGTAACACGCACAACATGAATGGTTGCAAAAAGCTAGACGTCGGCTCATCCCGAGTGGTCGCGCTAGCTATTTATTTATTCAGCTTGTAGGTCCGTTGTCATAAGAGGAAAAAGATAAAATAGCGTTGCAAAACTTAAAGGTTGAAATTTAAGACTTTTTGAAAGCAATCATTTCGGTTATACTCATTAAATATTTTTTAATAATTTTTTTGTTTTACACAATTTTTTAACACTTTCGGACAGAGATGACCCTTCCAGATTTAGTACGAACTTGAACAGTTCGACAAGCCCGTTTTTCCCTTGCTGGAGCATTCGCTTCATCATCATCTGACAGCTGTGAAAAATTCAAACATTTTTCAACGGAAACACAAGTTATGCATAAAGACTTACCGGACTTGCTTCATTATCCTGTCCAAGGAATAATTCTTGCAAATAGCTGTCAACTGCCACCGGAATCTGTCCAAGTGCTTGCGAATCTGACGAAGGTTTATCAGTTGCAGGTAAGCCGTAGGCTAGTGCAACTAATGCAAACAGAAAAACAATTTTGAAAGCCATTTCTTATAAAGTTTCTGCTGTGTATGATGTCTTGACACTCTTGGAGGCAACAAGTTACTGATGCTTTATTCTAAATCAAGAATAATATTTATACTGACCCTTGATTCAAATTGTTAGCCGTTTTACGTGAGAAGCATAATCAGAGGTGTGGTTGCATTATTGAAAATAATAATTATTTTACATAGGGGATGTACGGTGAATCGAAACAATGTAACTTTTATATATTCGACTCGACGATTTGTGGTTATAAGATCACGACAGAGTTTCTAATTGCGTATTCTAACTGTGTTCGGGAGCAGGCCCTTTGAAAATAAATTCCAAATCTTTAGACAGGGTTAGATTATTTTATAAGACTCTGTCAGTCCCTGTGAATTTAATAAAGTTTTATACAATGATATGGGTATTCATCCACTCCTTGGTAGGGTGCAAGATAATGATATCCTGTGTATTTGAAAGGGCCTTTCATGTAGTAGACTATTTAGGCTTCAAGAATGGCTACTTACTCAATAAAGCTCAATAAGACTCATTCTTAAACTGCGCTTACTACAAATGCAGTCTTCTTTACATTGCCTACAAGATCTTATCTGCCGTGTTGTGTGAACGCCTGCAACCGTTGGTCAACAACCTGTGGCAGATCTTGGAAAAAAAAACCAAAAAACTTTAAATCAATACCCACCTTCTTTTAATCGATTATAAGGCCGCATATGGAAGCTTCTATAGAGACGATCTATACAGAGCCATGTCTAGTTTCAGCATCCCCGACAAACTCGTCAAGCAGACTGCAACAACGTGCATGATCACGGTAGAGAATGCTCGCTGCTCTACATGGTCGGTCAAGACCTCACCGCAACGCGTTGTCTTGCGACTTCTTCAACATCGTTCTTCACGCGCCAACACCAGAGCCAGAATCTTTCAAAAGTCCGTTCGCTTACTCGCATACGCGACGATATTGACATAATCGGAAGAACGCAGTGTGATGTCATTAGAGCGTTAGAGGGCTTTGAGAAGGAGGCGGGGAAGATGAGTTTAGTGGTCAATGATGGCAAGACAAAGTACATGCTGTCAACAAGAAAGGACACTCAACACCAATGTCTCGGAAGGAACGTCACTATAGACAGGTTTAACGTTGAGGTAGTTAAGGATAGGCTTCGCAATCAATTCAGACAACGACACCAGTCCTGAGGTCAAATGAAAAATAATTCTTACCCATCCCTGTCTCTTTGAGCTAAGAAGGCAATTGAGTAGCAAAGGCCTCTCTCGAACAACGAAAGTGACCCTTTATAAGATCTTAATCATCCCAGTGCTGCTCTACGGTGCAGAGGCGTGAACTCTGTCAGAAGCGGATGAGGTTGCTGTTGGGTGTTTCAGAGGAAAATTCTTCCTCTAAACCTAAGACTCCTGGATACTTCTAGTGTATTCCAAGCAGAGGTTCTGACTGTCCTCGTAGCTGCGGAGTGCGGGCTGAAATATCTGGAAGGGATATCACCATTTACATTGATAGCCAGGCCGCACTTAAAGCGCTAGACCAAAATTTCGTCAGATCTTCACTTATCTAGAAATGTCACGTAATGGCGAAGACACTGTGTGCGCAGAATCAAGTAAAAATTTTTCACTATGACATTGAGAGAAACGGAAAAGCCGACAAATAAGATAGGTGGAGAATGGGAATACATGTAGATCCTCCTTCACATGGAGGGGGGAACCACTGTGGATCCTTCTCTCTGTGTAGCTAAAGCAGAAACCCAAAGAATAAGTATAAGTAAGGCAAAATACAGATGATTTAAAGGTATCCAAGGCTCTAAAGCATTAAAGGGAATTGCCAATGCACGTATGAAATTTCTTGTAACCCGATTCATTTGTCGAACCTCCTATCAAATGCAATTGGATTAAATTCTCTCTTGACACTGTGAAATGCCTTCCCTCTGCTTACGCCACAAATATCTGAAAAAAAAGTATTCCTTTTTATTCGCCTCGTCATTACAAATTTCTTTATCAAAAACTTGCATCGGAAACACTGTTCCATACACATAAAATAAATAGACATCAGTTGCTGTCAAATTGCTATTGAAACGCATTCCGTCACGTTGAATCACTACTTTCTCCACACACTAGAAGTACCGAAAACTAAACTTTTAATATTTTTTGCAGTTTTCTGATGAAATATCACTGTAATTGCATTTATTCAAACCATTAATACATAAGAACAATCGTTGCAATGAATTTGTAACCATATTTTCATCGACAAACTAATTTTTCAAAAAAATCTAATACGAACATGTGCACAGCCAAAAAGTGCAGTGAGTTCATATATGAACTGAACGCATTTTTTCCTCTGTTTTGTGTCACGCAAATGGAATTTTAAATCTTGTGGGGTTTTCGATGAAGTTTTTGGCTGTTTTTGGATGGTTTTTCTGTTGGAAACATGATGAAATTAAGGGAATGGTGTGAAATGCAGTTAATTAACGAAAATTGAGGGAAATCTCTCCGCATCGATTGCGAAATAAATTGAAATTGAGTTTTTCCCCCCAAAAACGGATAATAAATGAATGAAAATTGTTTTTCCATTTGTCTCATATTCATGACAAGCCTTAATTGGATCAATTCATCCTCAGAGTAGATATGGATTAGTGATAAGCGCCCCAAAGAGTCTACATAGACCTAAGTCAGATGAAGACGATCTAACCCAGCATAATGCATTTGGAAGCACTGCACGACGTCCAATTGACACCTATCGATGGGTTCTTTTGGAAAAATCCCCTAATTCCTAAGAAAAGCCATTTGAACTGCACGTTCACTGATTTTTATTGACGTACTTAGTTAAACCGTGCCACTTGTGGCGTATCATCTTCATTACATCTACGTAAATTGTAAATTACAATTTGAACACCATTTTGTTAAATCCCCGCTTGACCACATTTGCTGCAATTGAACAGCCTTGGGCAACTGGGTTCACAAAGATGGACAGGTATAAATATGATCTCCACAGCCTAAGTCTACTATCAGTCAGTCAGCTGCTTCTCTCAAAAATATCGAGACCTTACCTCAATAACTTAACGAAAATGAGTTTAAAAATTGTATTCCTTCTTGCATTGGTAGCTTTGGCCTATGGAACTTCTGATGTAAAGCCGAAAGACCTACAGGAAGTCCAATCTGTTGGTCAAGTTCCAGAAGCAGTGGATAGTATTTTAAATAGCCTTTTTTCCGGAGAAGGCACTGAGGCAAGTCTGGACATCGAGGTAGGCACTCCTTACAAAAAAAAAAAAACATTTACTAAAATTTTAACAATTTCGCAGCAGCCAAAGGATATCGATGAGATCACACCAGTAAGGGCAAAGCGGGCTGCTTGCCGAATTGTCCGATATCGTAGTAAATCTGGAAGGATTATCACTTTAAGAAGCTGTTAGTAAACTGTTGACAATAAAATAAAATTATTTCGAATATTAAAAAAAATGTCTACCCTTTATGAAATTGGCATCACTATGTCTAAAGGTCACTAAGAGTCATTCGCTTACTTACATAAAAGATAGCTTTAGATTGTCACTCGTTCCTCGTTAAGATGGCTGAATAATTTAACATTCATCTTATTGCTTTGATTTTGGAATAGCCTATATTGGTTCTACTGTACCTGTAGTTGTTATTTTTTCTTGCCCAACGTCACCTGACGATAATTTAAACCAGTAGGCGGCTGATAAGCCAGAAATGCAATCATCAGATAACTTTATTCTTCTAGTTCAATTCCACACCATTATTAATCGTCTAAACCATTCCCCAGTAGATGGCGCCAAAAATAAATTCGCCGCAGACCAGCTTGGCACCACTGCAGCTGCTAATGACAACCATCTGACATTTCTTTTGCAATGTAAAGAAATCGTTTTGCCAACAATTACATTGCTGTAGAAAATATCAATTTTTCGCAAATTATTAATAAGTTTTGCCCCCCAAAAATGAGACCACTATCTAATAAAGTTTAATCAGTAGTGAAATAATATATTACTTTCATCCCAGACATTAAATATGTCGAAAACTAAGAAAAAATCCAAACGAGAAGCCGAATCCGGTTCAGAGGATGCCGCTTCGGCGGACTCCGATTCCGATACTTCTGGAAGTAATACATCTTCATCATCATCGACGTCGTCATCATCATCTGACGGCGATAAAAAGACACGAAAAAAACCATTAAAAGTAAAATCAGCAAAAACGAAACCAAGCAAAGATAAGAAGAGGAAGCGTAAACACGATAGCTCCGATTCGGAATCAGATGATTCCTCTTCCTCATCGACATCTTCTTCGTCGTCAGATGATAAAACTTCTAAAAAGAAAAAACGTATTCCCCCCACAGACGTGGAACAGAAAAAAGCCAGACAAAAAGAGTCTGATCAATTCGAAATAGAGGGAAAGTGTCCAGATGGCAAGCGAAGTTCACCAGAGACTAAGAGATCGAGGTCTGTGGAGCGTACAGAGCGCGGTGGCGATGGTGGTAATTGCTCAAAATGGGACAGTCCAGGTAGAGAAGGACGTCGTGGCGGTGGATACCAGAACAATCGCAACTTTGACCGAAGAGGGGGTCATAATTGGAATCGCGGCTGGAACAACGACTGGCGTAATAATCGCGATAATGGATTCCGAGGAAGAGATGGATTCGGTGGTGGTCGTGAAAGAGACTGGGGTAGGGATCGACGAGATGAAGGCCCGTCCTCATTTCGTGGCGGACGCAACCAAGATGAGAGATGGCGTAATGATGACAGAGGACGAGACGACGACAGAGGACGTAGCGACTATAGAGACCGGAGGCCTTTTGATCGGGAAGATAATCGAGGGCGAGGTGGACCGGATCGCAATGACTCTCGACCTGATAGGGAGCGAGAAAACGACAAAGAGCGCGATCACGAAAAGCGGTAAGTACATGTTAACCAATGTTTCATGTGAATCCATTTTTTACTCGCCTTTTTCAGACGTAGCCGAAGTCGCAGTCCGCGAAGACCCCGGAACGTTCCACGCCGCAACAATGACGATCACGACAAAGAGTTCGAATGGGGCGGACGTCGCGATGAGCCGCGCGTAAAAAAAGAAGACGATCAGAGTCCCGCGGAAAAGGAGAAACCAAATTTCGGTCTGAGTGGCAAACTGACAGAAGATACTAACACTGTCAATGGTGTAGTAGTCAAATACGCCGAGCCCGTAGAAGCGCGCAAACCCAAACGCCGATGGCGCCTATACCCCTTTAAGGGCGAAAAAGCGCTCCCCACTCTGCACATTCATCGGCAGAGTTGTTTCCTTATCGGGCGTGATCGTAAGGTTTGTGATTTGCCCGTTGATCATCCCTCATGCTCCAAGCAACACGCAGCGCTGCAGTATCGTTTGGTTCCCTTCGAACGCGAAGACGGTACATCAGGTCGTCGGGTTCGTCCCTACATTATAGACTTGGAGTCAGCGAACGGCACTTTTCTGAACAGCAAGAAAATTGATCCCAAAAGATACGTTGAGCTAATGGAAAAAGATGTGCTCAAGTTTGGCTTCAGTTCGAGGGAATACGTCCTTCTACATGAGAACAGCAAAGATGATGAAGAAGACGACGATGTAAAACAAGAAGACGATGGTGTTCAAGTAAAGGAGGAGCCCGAGTAGATGTTAAGCGCTTATGTCGTAGTGTACACGTCAAAATTAATTTTTTTTTTCTCCCCTAATGTTTGAGGAAATAAAGAGATCTCCTCTCCTTTTCGATTTTTAGAAAAGTATGTCACCGATGTTTGTTTCTGTCAAGTATTTTTGGAGGCAAACTTCAGTGGTTCTCGAGGGAGGCCTTAAGGAAAGTAAGTAAGACCATCGATGATGGGCGTGTAGTGTTGCAGTATTGCCTGAGCTGAAAGTGGTTAGCTGAATCAAAATCATGTGTAGCCTGAACCAGGCTAACCGGTCCACGGAGATTCGTACGTATGCAGCAGACAGTTGGAAGTGAAAAGATGTGAGTTTTGTAGTTTTCTTACCACTACGTAACATACGAGGGAGTATTTCCCTTTGTGTAGATGCTTTTCAGGTAATTAATACACAAGTGTTACCTTAGAGTTGCAAGAACCCAACTTTTTGGTTCAGACGCCTGTTATCTTAAAACTGGACAACGTGGTATGCACATGTGATCCTTAAAAGATCTACCAGACAGTTCTTTTTAATTTAAAACAAAAATGTATTCCCTGTAAAGGTTATAAATAAAAGTCATGGTATAAACAAGCCTTATGTCTAAAATCTCGATCGTCCTTCATTAACGTAATGAACTGACTTCCGCTTTCGCTGAGTTCCATTGGTTTCTGGTTCGTTTGATGTTGATGTTGATACCTTAAATGAGGCAAGTTCACTTGCGTTATCTTCATTTGGAATTCTTTGGTCTGACTTCACTTGTGAAATGAAGCTGCTATTTAAACTCGATGACTGGTCGTCCCTACTCGAAATTGTAACTGAAACTAAAATTGAAAGACACTTTAGCTTTGCGTCTAAATTTAATGAAATCGTGGTACCCACCTTTCGACTCACTGTCTCCATCTGAATCTGCGAACGATTGATTTGTTATACCATCTTAAAGAAAACAAAGCCTTGATTAGTTTAATAAGAAATTATCATTTCATAAGTCAGAGCAACCTTTATAGTCCTTGGTATGCCTTATATTCAAAAGCTCCAACTTCATAGATAGTAACTCGTTGAGACATTGTTGAAAAGTGGGTCTTTCTTCAGGGTCATGACTCCAGCACTGCATCATCAGTTTGTATCTGCAAAAATAAAACCTTTAGCCGAAGCAACAAGATTATCACACGTTGGTGTTACAATTTATCAGGACATTCTTCGGGTTGCTGCAATCTCCCGCCTTCTTTCACAAAGTTTAGTACTTCCAAGTTGCTTTGCGCTGGATAGGGTTGCTGGCCGAGGCTCAGAATTTCCCACAATAATATCCCGAATGACCAGATATCCGACTGTGATGTGAAAACACCGTCGACCAGGCACTCGGGAGCCATCCAACGAACTGGTAGCAAGCCTTCGCCCTCCTTGCGATAATAGTCGCTTTTGTAAATGTCCCGAGCCAGACCAAAGTCGCCAATTTTCACAACACGAAATTGTGCATCCAAGGAAGAGACCAAGCAATTTCGACAAGCTAAGTCTCGATGAAGGAAATGTAGATCCTCGAGGTAGCGACAACCTGTGCACACGTCTAAACACATGGCCACCAGATCGAGCAGCGACAATGTTCCAGGTTTGCTCTGATTAACCGAAAAATTAGAAGAGATCGTGTTTTTTTTAATCAGTTAACTTACGAAAGTAGGTCGAGCTTGTCGAAGGTAGGTCTGAAGATCCCCGCCTTCCATTAACTCCATGATAATACAAATTGAATCCAAGTCAAAGCACACGCCGATCAGCTTAACAATATTATCATGTTTGAAGTGGCTCATAAGGTGAGCCTCTTGCAAAAGTTCAGTTTTTTCCTGTTCACTAGCGCCCTTCCGAAGAGTCTAAAGAAATCGAAGTTATGCAGAGGTTCGTGTATATAATTATGAGATGCCCACCTTTATTGCTACCCGATCCTGTGCTCCATCGTCGGAGTACGTAACCAAGCCCTCGTACACCTCTCCGAAGGCTCCACTACCCAGAAACTTGTGCATGGTAATCTGACCACGACTTATCTGTGGCAGCAGTGCTATATCACCATCAGTCAATGGCTTCCCAGTGTACAGCATGCTACTGGTTTGTGAGAAATTCCGACTTCTAGCCACCTGCTGAAGCGTGGCCACATCCAGACCCCAAATACTCGGCCGCGACTCGTAGAGAAGTTTCTTCGCATGCTTCCGCCTGCCATGAACTACGAATGGAGGGGACTGTCTTAAAGTGAATGAAATCTACGCTGATACTACGGATTATACTTACCATATCGGATCAGCATAGCCATACTGACGCAAGTCGAGACAATCGTTATCGGCGCTATGATGGCGAAGACCAACGTATCTCGCTTTCGCGGTGAAACAAACGGTTCCGCAATCATTTCACTATCGGCACTGTAAGGTCCCCAGCCGTACGAGTTTCTTGCGCGTCCCCGAAACATAAGGAGTCTCATTGTGTGAAGATCAGTGATAATGCAGTTAGTCTCAGTTCCGTTGCAGTACGGAATCCATTTGTCCTGAACTGGCTCTATCTCCTCAGCCCACGGTAGTTGGCCAAGTCGTGCCAACGTTTTGTTATTCACGCGGCGACCATCGCTTTGACCGAAGAAGTGAGATCGTCTTACTCGTTTTACCAAGCTTGACTGCAAAGCCTCTAAGCTGTATTCTTCAATCGGAGCTCCATTGTTTTTTGCCGGCTCCCAGAAAATCTTAAAGACTTCTCCCTTGATATGCTGGATAAATGGTTGCCCGGGAGCACTCGGTCGATCGCCTAGGGTTTCAAACACGAATCGGTTGTCCGGCGGCCAAACGTATGGATATACCGAATGCGAGTAGAACAACTTGAGATGAAAACTATACTTTGTCTTCGGTTCGAGAGATTCGATGATTCGCCCTTGAGAGTCACTTGTAATGTTCACACTTATAGGATCATCCACATCAAGAGGAGAGTACAGGAGAAAGGCGGATGTTATATTTGCTGAGGTATTCCAACTCAGAGTCAAACTGTAGGCAGTGGAATTGACAAAAGACAAACCGTTCGGTTCGGAAAAGGTCTCGAAATGATATGTCGAACTTATGTTGAATGCTGTATCAGTGGAGAAGACTTTTATCCAAACGAAATACATCTGACGCGGACGAAGGCCGGACAACAAGAAAGCATTCCACTTATATTCACCCTCTGGAATGATTTTCTGATGGCGATGGACAACTCCATTACTGGGACTCTCCGTCTGCCAATGGATTTCATACCACACGTTGTCGTTGTTTAGCACTTCGGGATGTATCCATTCAACTAAACCATCCCGTGGACTAACCGCCGAGACAGTTACGTTACGCGGTATCGATGGTGTTCCAGGAGCCGTGGTAAACGTGACTCCCGGGCCCAATACTTCTGGTAGTCCGAGTTTCTCGGAATAGTAGTTACTGATCTGAAGCTGTACAGTGTATGTAGTGAATGGCTTTAGGTCCGTCACATTCACTCGAGACTCAAAACAATGCAATTCCCTAACCAAGTCGCCTTCTTTTTTCGCTTCTTTCACGAATAAATTGTACTTGAGAGCGGGAATTTTAAAATCGCATCCCGGAGGGGCTGAAATCTTTGGAAATCGAAACTCTAGGCTGTGCTTTGTAGAATTGAGAAGTTGCGGAACGAGTAAGTTTGTTTCGACAAGGGGTTCCTCTTCGTAATCGGGTAACAAACACCTCCTTTCTGGATACGGCTGAAGACTCAAGGCTGTGATTTCCTTGATCCCTTCTGTGTTGACCATGTACTCCAACGAATGCTTCCGGCGATTGTAAGCTCTTATCGAATGATTTTTCAAAGCGTAAATGAAGCCATTATCCCAGGCCAGATGCAAATTTTTTGAATCCACACCGACCTTCAAGGGTTGACAGGTATCTGCCCGAAAGTCGAGAATACAAATGTTCTCCTTTTCATCCACTACAATTAGGGACTCCATATTTTCCTCAAAGGAACCAGGATACAGGTTGTGGTACGATAAATTCGTTCCCAAGAGTAAATTTATCTCACTCAAGTCTTTGAAATTCCATCCACTCATGCTTCCATCTTGCGCAAGCCAGAGTAAGGTCTGACTGAAAGGAAGAATAACCAAGTCTTTGATGGGATTTGGATTGGCGATTAATAATTGGCCACTTAGAGGCTTTCCTTCGAAACGGTTTAGATCCAGGGAGTGTATGGTACTACCACCTCCATGGTCTGCCTGGGACCAGTAAACAATGCGAGAGATCCAATCCACTGTCAGAGCTTGAACCTCAGAGTCCAACGAACTGAGGACGCTTTCGTTTTCCTTGTAATACGACATTAACTGTCCATCTTGGTTTATCCAAAACACCCGGTTTTCCTCCCGAATATGGACTAGATACCTTGTGGAGCCATTAGTCTCAGTCAAAATCTCTGTAGAATTCAGGTCCATATCCAAAACCCCGATATATTCTGAATTCGCAACTAAAATCTTTGGAATCGATTGAAATTCTGAGTTGACGGTAATTTCAACCGGAGCCGAGGTAGCTCCTCCAGCCCCCGAGGTGAAGGCCTGTGCACGAAATGAATAGGTGGCATTTTCTTCCAAGCCCCAGAATTCCGCATTAAGATCAGTCGAGTTTTGAGCTGAAACGAGCTCTTCTCCTTTTTGGCAAATAACGGTGTAAAGGATTATTGGTCCGTTTGGCTCTGATGGAGGATCCCACCGAACAACGGCTGAAATATTTTGACCCGCCTGCAGGGGATTGTGAACACGGTTGATGAAGGCTCTCAGTCGCTGTGGTTCCGATGGAGCTGCAGTTGGTGAAAAAATCTCTACAGCTGTCGTCCGGCTACTACTCCAACTAGAACTACTCGTAATCCACACCTTTAGAGGAGAATATGGTGGTAGATCGGTGCGCGGATAGCGAACTAATGGCTCAGAGCTCTGCAGAAAGACATCCTCTCCAATTTTTATAAAATAACTTACATTGTATTCGCCTTCTACCGCTACTGGATCCCAGGTTATGTTGAAGTTGTCCCAGAGTCCAATAACTTTGATAGTCGAATTATTCACCGCATCGGGCAAGACACTGTACGAAGCTTCATTGAGCTTCTGATCTGATTCTGCTACAGCCACTCCAGTGACCCTCTCATGGAGACTCAAGAGGGCTTGATTTTTGCCATTTTCATCGGCAATAACCAGCGAAGTCTCATTTGTTGACCAAATCAGTCGTCCGGATGCATACGAAAACCAGTTTGCTACCTGAAAGCCCTCCAAAGGCGTCATCACAAGGTCATCATCCATCTTGGGCTTATGAGCCATTGATGCGTTAAACAGAAACCCATCACTGTCAGACTGTGTCATCCAGAAAACCCGTCCATTCTTCAAATCCAAAGCTGGACCAATCAGGTCCTCTTCCGAGAACAGAGACGTTCGATAGAAAGTGATACATGATCTTCCACTCAAACTACAGGCTTCAATTCGCAGGCCGGTCGAGTAGTATACATATCCATTTTCAGAATCCAACTCCAACTGCTTGACTTTGAAAATTGGCAAAAGTTCTCGGTCTGTTCCGTCCAAATTTACTCGAGCCAGGGCTCCTTTCGACTTTTCGGTAAAATACAGCCTTTTCCCTTTCCAATCGTAGGCCACGCTTCCCACTGAAGTTCCTTCAAGAATCTTTGTAAGATTTGACTCTTTCCACTGATTAATCTGCGAATCTTTTACGAGATATGAGGTTCCATTGATCCAAGTCAAACTGCTAATAGATCCATTTACCAGAATTTCCAAATCATCTCCAGCTTCATTCGTACGCAGCAGTCCATTCGCCGTACCCCAGAGCAGGTGTCTATTCTCTGAAGCCGTCCATGTTTCCGCTTTGAACCATTCACTCCACGGGCCGTCAGCACCGTTCAAAATGGTAGCCCTAACTCTGAACCAATATTCCGTGTTTGGTTTAAGCTTTTCAACAGTAAAGAACTCGCTTTTGATATTCCTGATTGCCACGCTAACTTCCCCTTCCCGGATCTCTAAGTCGTAGTTCCAAGCTGCCCAAGCTGCTCCACCTTGAAAATATACTTTTTTTGGAGCACTCCAAGAGAGTTTTGCCATATCTGCAGTAAGAAGAGCTTGAAGATCTTCCACCGGTTCAGTTGGTCTTGGTATTCCTTGAATCGAGGGTTGAAAGAGTTTAAAAAACTGACACCTGTCATAGAGCACGGTTATGGATTGATTGCTATAAATGTGCTTTCCATCGGTCCAGTAGAGGTTAGAGTCGAGGTTAGCTAGATCCACCACTACCTCTTTGGAGATCCCCATGTCTTCTTCAAACGAATATCTCCCATCCAGTGACATTTTTATAAATTTCCCATCCGCTTTCGAAGAAGTCGTTATAAGGTACCGCTTATAGTCCACAGTAAAGGTGTTAAGTCCGGATCTCTCATAAATCAACTTCCAACTTTCATCGGCCAGGTTCAACCGATACACTCCTGATTCCAACGTGATCCAGAAAAGAAATCCATTCAGTGAATCTACTTCCAGTTCAAGAGGTTTCTCGTTTAAACCTTCTACAACCATCCTGAGACCATTTCCGGTGAAGCCACTTTGAACTATAACCCATGACTTTGAGTCCAGCTAAAAGGGGAAATCTGAAAATTTCATTGACTTTGAGAAGAAGGATGTGCTCTTACCTCATTTTCAGCTTCTCCCACGATGTAGAGATGAGAGTGTAACCAATCCACGGATAATTTAGATGGAATTACATTCGGCAACGACTTTGGCGACAGTATCGCATCACGCTCTGCCTCGTTATGCATGTTAAATCTGTTTGAATAAAGATTTTGAGTCTAAGCCTTCAATGACCTTTGTAATGCGTTTGTACCTATAAACGTGTCCACTGTCATCAGAAATAAATATTATTTGCTGACTGGTTAGGATGTCCAACCCCAGTATGGGGTGATCACTCTTGTAGAGTTCTTTAGCTGTAGAACCATCCTTGGAAGTGTTCAACAGGGAAACTTTATACTCGCCGGCGATGATGAATGAAGGATTTGAGATCGTTTCTGGCAGGCCAGCTGTTGATGCACCTCTCATTGCAGATGGACCTGTGCCGAAGGAATTTTTCATCGATACTTCAATTTCATAGTCCTGCTGAGGCTTGAGATGATGAAGGATGGCGTAGTTATCTGTTGCATTGACGACCTAGCAAGATTGGCAAGCAGTGTGTATATGTATTTCTGAAGATTTGAAACTATTGGCTAGAACTTTTACTAACAATTTCTATATAAATGTACAGGCTGGATCCACTGACCTCTAGGGGCACTTCAGCCAGGAATAGAAGAACACATTCGACCACAGCTTTAATATATGTTTCGCACTGCCTAGGTGGGTGCCGTGGCTGAGTGGTTAGTGCGTTGGACTGCTGACCGAGCGGCGTGGGTTCAAGCCCCAGCCAGAAAAACACCAAACATTTTTCGCGGATCCACCTCTCGTCGGGGAATGACAAGCCTCCGGGAGTATAATTTGTCATGAAAGAGCTTCTCACCTCGCCGTTCGGAGTCGGCAATAAATTGTAGGTCCCTTCCACTCATGCGAAAAATGTAACACGCACAGCATGAATGGTTGCGAGAAGCTAGGCCTTGGCTCATTAAGACTTCAAGATGGTTCGAAACCCTCTGGCAATAGGAGAGTGCTTTGGGTATTGCTTCTTGAGCCAACGGTACCTTCCCCCTAAAGTGGGTATAACAATGGGTCTCTACTGACCTGAATGTGTAGCCAATCCATTTACCTAACCTAACTTAGCCTATGCAGGCAAAGATCTTTGGAGATAGCTTGAAGTGAGAAAAGAACAGAGAATTAACTACAGAGGAAGTCTATTTTCCCTACAGCTTGACTTAGGGGTGATTAAGGAAATTATTGACTTAAGCTAGCAAAATTGGCTACTTACAGCTCATTGAATATTATATTTTCTGAACTTTATTAAAATAATCTTTTAAGTGAAGCATTATTTTTTAAATCTTACGCTGACCTTACGCTGGCTTGAGGGCTAATTAAAAAATTTAAAATGAATGTATGTGTCTTGACTTAATTGCAATCATAAAAAATGAGTGAGACAATTAAACAAACCAGATGGCAGCACTTTTGTTCTCCAAATGTCGTGTTTTAACTATAGCACTTCTCGTTGGATTTGGATGACAGCAGAAGAATTCTCCAGATGGAATCAACGGCTTCGGATGTGGCAGACTCAGGCCATAAGTCTCACACTTCCGATACATAAGCGAATATCAAATGACAATTCGCATCAATGATTAGCCTGATATACGTTCATGTCTCCACAGAGGACAGGTGATGCAACCAACATATGTTTGCACAAGTTCCTCGACAAAGCATTTTTTTTGTAGGTTAGGTTGCCTCAACTTTTATAACAGGTTGGACTACAACCTATAAGATTTATTGTGCCAAAAGTTTGTTAGGGCAGGGCTTTAATGTTTCTAATGAGCTTCAGGGACCAGGGTGTCCTTGAGGAAAATTCGCTTCCTTATGTATCAGAGAGCTACACACTCAAATAATATATGTTCTGTTGTTTCATCTTTCTCTAGACAGAATCGATATTCGGTAAGTTGGGTAATTCCCATCTTGTGCCAGTGATAACTTAGACTCCAGTGTCCAGGAAAGAAACTAGTGAGTCTTCGAATATTCATATTGCGCCCTATTGTGTTTTAGAACATCCTTCAAGGTTTTATTCATGAGCCTTTTTTCTTGTCGGATTCTTTGAATGTTATCCCAGTAGGATAGATATTTGTGTTTTTTTCCTCCTGTTTAGCTTCGATATAAACAAAGAATTAGGGAAGCCATAGAAGGGTTCCCCACCTATGTATGTACCTTTCGGTAGATCCTTTCCTGATTAATTGGTCAGCGATTTCATTGCCTTCTATGTCTCTGTATACCGGTACTCACCAGAGTTTGACATTATTTTGCTTAGATAAGTTTTGGAAACCGCCGTTAACGGCTTTTGAGCCAAGGTACTGAGAGGTGGTTGAGGCCCAGGTTCACCCCGAACTGTAGCGCCACCTAACTAAGAAAGTAAGTGGGAGCCCAGTGCTTGAAGCTCTGCTTGACTATCGGTAAGTATATATGAACAAAGATGGTTGCACCTTTAAGCAAGATTGATATCAGCACGGGTTTCAATGGCAAACCGCTTTCGAGACTTTGCGGTTGGAACCAAAGACACTTGCCCCAACACCAGAGTCCATTTAAACAGAGTCCGTATACCAGCAGATGATCAACGGTTTCCCGTGCCAAGCGATTCAGGACCTCGATTTGAAATCTTCTCCCAATTTTGAGCGATTTGGGCATGGAGTCCGATACCGTACCGATCATTTTTAGCCCAAAACATCAGGGAATCGCTAAGTGAGCCAGCACTGTGTTTGGCAGATCGAGCTTTAAAGGTTTACTGCGCTGCGTCCTGCCACCAAGATGTGCAGAGGAGTAAGCACAAATAGAGCCTTTCAGGCTGCCGTGGAGTAAAATCGCATAGCCGGTGATCTCGAGGCATGCTAACCTTTGAAGTCATTGCATCGTTGAAATCGACAAAGCATATAAGCAATGTCCTCTATATGACCCTCATCTGGAAATGACCTTATGTTAGTTGACTTCGCTGCGGGGCGAAACGACTGATCAAATTGATCACATTGCGATCGACGCAAGACAATTTTCCAATATTTTGAATGCCCCATCCGAAACTTTTGAACTGTCAATATCGAATAAAATTTGATTTATATTCATGACAATCTTTAATTGATTCAATTAGTCCTCAGAGTAGTTCTGGATTAGTAATAGATCTTGTGGTATCACAACGGATCACTTCTGGCCTAAGTCTGTTTGCATCTAGGTTCGGACAGCTACTTTAATATAGCCTAACCTAAGTAAATGATAAACACAGAGATACAGGTCTGCGGACTTGAATAGGAGGGTAAAATTCACTTATTGAAGATCAGTGATTGACTCAGCCGTCTCGCAAAGCCCCTATCGAGAGCTAATGTGTTCACACACTAAAAAATCCTAAAAAAAGAGCTAAAAACCTTTAATTTGGTAGCCAAACTTCATATATTTATTATCTTGATATTTTTTCTCAACCCATCCATTTACCAATTGACATTCACTCCAACTTTGGCGTCGGTATTACCATGATCGAAATTCTGCGAGACTCCTCCATTGACATTTACACTCGTTTTACCATCCGAACTGCTCCATACCTGCTTATTGGCGTTAATAGATCCGCTTGTGCCAGACTTGTCATTATGATTTATATTCACTCCAACTGATCCTCCCTCAGCTGATCTTATCTTCCGAATAGGAACAATTGGTTTCCTATTTATAGGCTTCAACGGCTAAGAAATCAAAATGATTAGACCAAAATGTCGAGCGATATTTTGTAAATTGACTCACGAATATCTTTGAGGGCAACTTTGGAGTAGGACGTGGAGGCACAACCAACCCCAGGGCGATGCAGAACAAACCGAAAAAAATCACAAGTTTAAGTGCCATTTTTGTATTTTTTGCTAAGTAGACAATGAGCATTGAAGCAGCTCTATAAAAGTGTTGATCACTGTTCAATAGCAGTTGGGTTTTTATATAAATCTAGATACTATCCAGGTGCATAAGGGATTCCCTTTTCAAAACGTATCTGGTGATGTTTCTTATCATCACCAAGGTGATTTCCAGGTGCTTTGTCTAGCTAATTAAATATTTTCACATTTCGCGATATAAATTACAGAATAGAACAGGGTCAATGCACCACGAGTGGTCGGTGCTTTACTTGTTACAATTCAATATTGCCTTAGTAAATATGCAATATCTACGGTTTACTCCAAACAGTTGTAAAACAATGGCAAAATATGATTTCTTAAGAAAAACAAATTTTAAAGATAACATCGTGTATTTTTTATCAAAAGACTGACGATAAAGGGGAAGTCGATTGATTGATTTATTTCCATCGAAATTCTGTTCAATGACTTGGGCACCTCTTGTTTAATATTACCTAAATTTTTTGTGGAGACGACCTACAGTTTTATTTTCGACACCTATGGTCGAATTTGTAAATTTCTTCGTTGTATTGCTAGGCTAACTCGTCGTGATCGAGTTAGAAACACCAGAATACCCGGGGCACTAAATGTCGAGCAGGGACTTCTTTGACCGGAGAGGTCCATACTTCGATAGTTTGACCACGTTAAACGCATGCCCCCAACTCGGCATCCAAGACGTGCCATGGAATCCGTGCCATGGGGTAGGCGAACCCTGGGTAGGCGCAGGATGACATGGTTGGACCATGTCCGAAATCTCACCTCCACCCATATGAGGATAGCACCTGATGATATAGAGTCGATAGCAGAAGTTTAAGAGGTATGGAGCGTCCACTCCATACCTCATAATGATAATGATTTTGCTGAGATTTGAACTTGTGTCAGCTAGCTTTGTTGGGTAAAAAACAAACTCAATTTAGGTCTTCCTTGTCGTCTCAAACCTGGCTGGAGTATATTGTTCGATATTTATTCGAGCCAATCTACCCGACTTATCTGTTCGCATTTTGGACTACATCTTGAACCTTATATAGATTATTAATTTCGCGGCTAAATTTTCCCCTCTATTCGACATGCTCATACACGGAACCAAATACTGGACGATGTACAAATGTATGATATTTTCCGCCCAAACGAATTCTGTATGTCGTCTGCTTTCCTATTTATCGTCCAAAATGTTTCGATGAGACGTAACACCTTACTTATACTTATACTTGGTGGACGACTTAGTGCATGCACCCTAAAGGACTATTTGAAAAGGTCCGCTGGCATGCCATCAAGGCTTCTCTATGACTGCACCAATTTTTCTTTTAAATCAAAAGGAAACACTGCTTTTCAGGATTTAAGTTTCTTGTCCTATAACTTCTACACATATCTATAATTCCCTGCATCTCGGTGACTAGTGTATTGCTAGTTGCTTAACTTTGTTGAAGAAATTCCAAGCAGTTGTTGTGCTCGCAACATTTTTCCTTGAGCTAAACAGAATTTTTTTTTCTCTTTTTCGGGGTAAAAACTCGTGTCTCGCTATCATGCCGGGGTGCAAATTCTTTCTCTGGACGGTTTCTCTGGAACGATTTTTTTTTATAAGAACCTGCCCTTATGGTTGACACTGCGACCTAGCAAGATCTATTGTGTCTTCGGTCTACTTAGCCTAATAAGTTTTCTACCCTCCTAATGAAGGTGATTATGTCATTAGTAGCCGAGTCTTAAACGCCGCTCACGAACAGAATTCCCTGTAAAAGATCCGTCTGCGAAGCCAGTATAGTGCCGGGCATTCACAGAGAATGCGCCCAGAGGTCTCTTTCTCTTAAAAACAAAACCAACACTCTGTTTCTGAACAAACGTTTAGTTTGTTAAGACGATATCTAAGGCTGCAATGGCCGATAAGGAAGCCCACAACATTCCTCATATTGTTCCTGTCAAGGTTTAGAATTTCCTTGTAGGAAAAATGCTTGATAAGTCTCTTGGATTGCCTTAATGCGCAGATATTTTCCCAAAGGACTAGGCGAAGCCCAGTTAAGGCCATGGAAGGGTTCCGGTCACAGTAGCGTGAAAGGCGAACCGGCCCTAGCCAGTAGCATTGTCTACTATGCCCTGTTGGCCGAGCACCCAACCAAGTTATACCTTGTTGTGCCTGACAAGTGATTGTAGGGTATCGTAGCACGTTAACTGGCTTAGATTCCACGAAGTGGAATGTCAATGTTTTAAGCGTTGACTGACTATCTGAATAGATATTTATTTTTACGCTCCTAATACCTTTATCGAGGTTTATCCTAGCGCAGGTCTCAATAGCATGAATTTCAGCCTGGAACATGCTGGGACACATCGTTATTGTTACCGAGACTTTATTGTTGGGTTCAAAGACAAACATATCCGTACTTGGAATTGAGTGAAGTTTTTTAAGATGACACACAAGATTACCTGATTTATACTTGTGTTCTAGCTGCAACTTTATAGCACAACGGGTAACGATCTTCCTAGTGAAGATATGTAATCGTGAGAGCCCGATGACAGGGTCTATGGCTGAAGTGGGGCAGGTACCCCAGTGGTTTCCTTTTACCTTTTTAATGTTCGCATTGTGGTTACCAAATACTCTCACTTAGGTTACTCCTATAGGTATTTTAAAGCGAACAAAATTGAATTTTTTTTTTCTGGGCGATTCGCAACTTCTTCTGGTGGGATAGTCGAACTCTGAGTTAAGCTGGAGTAAGGAAATGGTCAGAGTTGTTTGCCAATTTGGGAAACTGCATCAAACAAGATCTCATAAAAATCTTTTTTTACGTGGTAAGGCAGTTACCCCGACGGTGAAGTTTGGGACATATCTTATGTAAAAAAGTCTGCAACCGACACTTTGTTTGAGCGGAGGGTAAGTATCCAGGATGACCGGCAATAGATATTTTTTTGATTATGAATACGTGTACATACTTTAAAAGGCTCTTCGGGGGAAGCACATAGAATGTTGACTAACCAAAGTACTTGAAAAATCGGACATTCGACATTAAGACAACGGAAAAACACGCTAACAGATATGTAAGTATGTGAATAAACATAGCATACAGGAGTTCTAGATTAGTTATAGATCCTGAATCCACATTTGACTCTCCTTAGGTTCTATAAAAGACAAAGAAACAAAAACAACGTTTCCTAATTGCATGGGAATAAGTAAATCGCAAGTCTCATAAAGAAATTAAATGAAGATAAGCCAACAAGGAAAAGAAGAAATTACGCTAAAAATCGCTTTCACAAAGATAAGGTGCAAAATATCATCATACCGATCGGTATAAAAACGCTGCTTCCACCGCAAACAGTTAATCAGTCGTGAAGAATCCTAAGTCACAGTCACAGTCTCTTCACATTCTACAAGAAAATGACCATCAAACTCGTAATATTCCTTGGTTTGATCGCTATTGCCCTGGGATCAACCATTAAACCAAATCGGTTAACTATAACTAGCCCCAAGCCTTCCACTACCCCCAAACCTACGACAGTAACTAATCGGGTAGAAATAGAATGGATTGTAAGTATCTAAATATTTAATAAAAAAAAAAAAAAAAAAATTAATAACATGTTTTAGGAACCTAAACTCATCCCCGTCCGTCGGCCACGATCACCTGATAGCGGATCGGTTGGAGTTAATGTCAACCATAATGATAAATCTGGTACCAGCGGATCCATCAATGCAAATAAAAACCTTTGGAGTAGCGCCGATGGTAAGTCAAGTTTGGCTGGCAGCGCTAGTGTGTCCAAAAATTTCGACCACGGTAATTCTGATAAAAATATTGGACTCACATTTAATCAAAAATTTTGAAAATATTAATTTTTTTTATGTTCGTGAATCATTTCTGACCAGAAAAATAAATGAATATTCTTTTGCATAAACCTTACTGTCCTTTCTATTTGTAGGGGCTACAAATTTCTATTGACTTACCACTTCATGATTATTATTTTCATTTGAATCTAAGATCCTCGCTTTTATTTCATAGCCTTCCAGTGGACCGTTAATAAAACGTCCTTGTTGCCAGAACACAGCAACATTGTTATGATCTAATGTAAGAACTTTGGTGATTTCTGGCGCTGATGACGGTATTCCCATGGGCATTGTTTGCAACACCTCTGATTCGGATGAATAAACAAAGTCAGGATGTTCAATTGTAACCATCAGGGCTACCCTAAACTGAAAAGGAGAAGTTCAAATTTAATTCTGCAAAACAACGTGCACACGCAACTCACCCTATATTTGGTATATGGTTGGAGCTTCTCTATAACGCATGTGTAGCTGTCAAGCCAATGAAAATTCGATGAGTATCTCCACTTGCTGGGCGCTTCGTCATAGCTCCATTGCAATACAAGTCTTTCTGTAGAATATCTCTCCCGACCAATTTGCCATGATAATGTCAAAGAAGTGCCACTGACTGTATCATTGGTTAAAACTGGTGGAATTTTAAAATCATCAAGTTGCTTTAGGTAGTCCATGATGCCATTAACCGCTTCATTGCAGCCGGAAATGCAAGCCAAATCACAAGGTGATAATATTGTCTGCCATGTGTCATCAGACTAAAATGTTATTTTGGTTAAGATTACGTTGGGGACAAACTGGAATAACGATGTTACTTACGCAGACTTGTTTGCATGTCGATGATGTTGATAGCTTCCATTGATTGCAACCCTTGGAACACTGAAAAAGAACAGAAATTATAACCTAAATAGGGAAATGGTAACAACCCGTAGTTTGAAGTTGGTACTCATTTTTAAAACTCCCGTTTTGCTTTGGAAGGATTAAAATGCATTTTTGAACGGCTCACTTCCTGCAAGGGTACACATCCCGCTAGGAGCGGTAAAAGGACAAAACCCTACACACTTCCTGCAGAAGGCCAACCTCGAATGGAGCGGGTTAACCAACTTGGCCATATCAAGGAAGATATGGCCGATCTACTATAGGATAAGAACAAAATATCTCCTTAACCGAACCCGCCCAGAGCTGCCGAGCTGTTGAGTAGGAATCGAAGTCACTAGGAGTAAGCTGAAGGGAAATGAAACACATTGCAGAACTTTGCACAATAAGGCGTTGACGCCCTAGAGTCTAGAGGTAGGGTCCGGTAATGGAATAAGGCTGAAGGCCAGTAGCCACGCAGGGCACTGATTAAGGTTTTGGATTGATTTCTTCTCTGATTCAGGTAAAACTATTTGATAAATACCTTCACTGGTTTTTCGTCAAGATTACAGTGGATTTGTTCCCTCGTGTTCCCTCGTGTGGATTAGAAAATACTTCTACTTTCTGGAAAGTGCAAAGATCAGCATGCATATGCATAAGCAGAGCATTAGGTTAGGCTAGTTTGATGTGGCTCCCAACTAAAGCCAACACACTTAGACCAATGAAAGGTCCCTTGTGATACCACAAGAATCTTGAAAAGATCTCCTGCCTAGCCATTGAACCAATTGGAGCAGATTCTATGAGGCGTAGGAAGCTTACTTACATCGGTGAAAGTGGATCACTAAGAACCACCCCATCCACGGCACTTTACGTTTTCCTACACCTATGTTCTTCCTTTACATATTTTTTTTAGCAAGCAGTCAGTTGCTAGTGCAGCCCTCAGACTGAGGGCTTCCTCTCAATGGTCAAACAATCATATTGGCCACTTCTGGATCTTGGAACCCCTAACATTCATTCCGGAAAACATCGACTACACACCGTCTAAGTTGAACTTCAACCTCAACTTCCGGACATCAATCCATTTCAGAGAGGAAGAATGATGAAGCCAGAGACGAGCGCTCCGTTCACTTGTATAGAGTATGACGCGATCAGCAAGAAAAACCAAAGATGGAGGAATGGTACCACATGCCGTATCTTCAGAGAGATCTGGCATATGCTAAACCTCGCTCGATCTAAAAGTCTGATCTTGCTTAATGTTCTCACTGTCCCATCGGTCTACATGCCTACATAATATTCCTCTTCTTAAATGACTTCTGCAGGAGCTGCAGGAACGAATAGGAGAAAGAAACGATCCTCCATTTCCTCTGCACTTGTCCCGCCCTACCCAAAGAAGGAAGCTCTATCTAGGAGCCCATCACTTTTCCAACTTGGGCGAACTAGCACATACTGATGTCAAAAGTATTCTTAGCTTCATCAAGAGCTCCAAATGGTTTCAGTAAAGTGAGTGTCATTTTAGGGTATAGATCCAAGTGGTATCACAAAGGGCCTACCTTGGCATACGTGTGTCTTTGCCTCTCCCTTCACATAATGATGCCGTATATTTATCGAATTACGAAAAGCCTTCTGTAAATAGTCAGTCAAACCCAAATGATACCTGAGACAAATAAGTTATCTTTAAGTGCCTATAGCTGAATCTACTAAAGAAAGCATTGACGTAGGTTGCTTTTTCTTAAAGTCGTTAGAATTGTTGGTCAACAGTTTGTCATGATTCAAACACTAAGACTAGGAATAGTTCCCCCTTCTCTTTGACTGCAGAATAAGATGAAAAATAAGTCTAATAGCCGCATTATTTCATACCATTCAATTAGCACTTATTCGAAGCTCCTAGGTATTGTATCAAAAGAAGACCCGATGATCAACCGCCTTCACGACGACAAATGTGTCCACTTTACTAGGTGATATGGACGTACATACGTACATACATACTTGGCATAACAAGATATGATTAAATAATTCACTTTTGCATTAAGATTCAGATTTCATTGTTCGTACGTCATCGGTTAGGCATTGTTGCACATCCGGCGGGCACAAAGTCGGCGCAAACAAACGCCATATCATATCTGATTTCACTTTCTTCAATTTATACAAGAATTCATGCTCAAGACTTGAACTTTGAAGTACCCTCGAACGTCAATGGTGTCCGGTTACACAAAACACTTGGCATGGTAGGTAATTGTTACATAATCGCATTCAGTGTCGAATGTCGTGAGAAAAAGTAATTTTCCTTCCTTTGACCGCAAAACAGCGTAATTGTATCCTTAAGAGGCCCTTTAACGATTACAGAATTTATAGAGCAATCAAAACACTTACCAAATCCTTATAAGTTTCACATCCAAGTGCTGGCAGGTTCCCATAGTACTTGTCCTGGAAATACAAAAAAAATTAAAGAAATACAATATACGAGTAGTTACGAATGCATGTTTGTATGCCATTTGATGTCCTTTAACCGTTTAAACAAATTGATGTTAAAGGAGGAAAAAAAAGACCGTGGTCCACGACCGTGACAGGACTCGAACCTGCAATCTTCGGATTCGAAGTCCGACGCCTTATCCATTAGGCCACACGGTCCTTGTGCAGCATCCCTTCTGCGTTGTAATATCCACGTATAATCATCCCTTTAAAAAATCAATAACCCTGTCGTTTTATACAGAGCTCACACCCTCTTTATCCCTCATGTGATTGAATGGTAGAACAATTGAATTGAGCAGCTGTTGCTTTGCAATAGGTAAATATTTTCAATGAAGGACAATGGACATAAACTATGTTTGACTAGAAGATTGTATTATTTCCATCAACGCATGAGGCAATTTAAGAAACAACGAAAGGGTTTTAAATGCTGATGATATATCCACCAAACTTATAAAGAAAATTGTAACTTGTAGGGAAGAAACTAAAGCAGTGCAGGACCAAGATATAACGAAGAAGGCTGAGAATTAATTCACCGACGTTGCATGTACATAAGTGAACTAGAAAGGAACAATTGGAATAAAACTAAAGCCACGTTTTCCATTTTCCAAACTTCGATACTCCAAACAAGGCAATTATCACTGAAAATTTGAGAAAGTCCTCGCAAAATGTACTTACTCTCCACACCCAGATATTATATAATATCGTCACCTGAATGCAAGAACTAGGTAACTCAATTTATATGATTCACATGGGGTTGTCGTTAAGAATAAAAAGGGGAATACATATTTATTGTTGTATAATATTGCTAGTCGGAAAAATATTTTAAATTCTAAAAAAATAGGTCGAATACAGGTAGCCGAAAACCGAGATATCTAAAAATGGTTCTTGCATTCAAGTGATGATTATAATCCCATCTAAAACTTTTGCTTCAAACGGTCAGATTTGGCCGGGATGTCCCAGTTTATTTGATTTCTTCTTAGAAACCCGACAGATTGTGATATTGTTGTGGGCACCCAGCTGGTTAAGTGCGGTTAGAAGGCTTCAAGGAAGGTTTGAGTCAACATGAACATTTTTTCTCCAAGATAAAACTGTTATCGTATGTAGAAATACGTTTATGCAATGTAATAGATATCCATATCAGAGGCCGGCTAGAGATGTCTACTCCTCTGCACTCGAGTCAATATGTGTACAGGAAAGGCGAATCCACGGAGTCTGCCCCTCACCATGTAGTCAATGAGATGAGAAAAAGCACACAGCTCAAAGGAAATAGCCCTATGTGCCTTCCTATACATCGAGGGCGCTTTCGATAATATCGGCTACGACTCGAAAGCAAACCAATCAATGGAGAGGTTTGAGTGTCTGTAACCGCAATAAAAGGTTGGATGTAAATAGTAGGTCTCTTCTCTTCTGTGGTCTTTACTCACTGACAATCTTTTAGTCAATCTCCACAGATTGGACTTAAAAGCTATTGGTTATGCTGATGACCTAGCGATTATTATAAGTGGTAAACATGACATGACGATCTCTAATGTCATGCAGAGTACTCTACTGGAGGTTTTAAAATGGTGCAACATTGAAGAGCTCTCCATCAATACTTTCAAGACTGTTCTAGTGCAAGGGATCAAAAATGGCTTCCGGAGTAGATGCTTTTGGACTAAGTGAACGCGGATGACAGATAGCTTGGTCTAGAGAACTAAAAGTGTTATTGAAATTAAGGTGGGAATAAATATTGGTTAGTAACTCAGTGACACCCACAGCTTCTTCATAGATTTTTAAATTCTTTGGAGGTAGAGTGCCTTATTGAAGTTCTGTGAAAGGTCCACATTGAGTCGGTAGTGAACAAAGTCAACCGAGCACTCATAATATCACGCCGTATCTCAGGAAAATCCCAGGGATGTAAACCAGCAATGCTGAGGTGGATGAACATAATGATGGTCAGATCCGTCATAACATACGGGGCAGTAGCCTGGGCAGGAGGAAGTAAGCACAGCAAAACAAGGCCCTGGAAAAAATTTCAGAGACTGGGATGCATCAGCATCACAGGAGCATTGATAGGCTGACCCACCCCTGCAATAGAGCTGATCGTGGGGCTTACACCCCTTCACATTGTGTTTGAAAGGGTAGCAAAGGAAACAATCCTTGGAATTGTAACAGAGGGAGTGGGTAAAAGCATCTTACGCAAAGAGCGAGAACCGCTCTCCAAAGCGGTCACACTATCAGATCGGCCTAGAGACGACACAATACTACTGTTTTGAAAAGAATTACAACACAAAACTGAGCCGTAAAATAAAATAAATAGTACATCGACGACGGCTCCACAACACAAACATGTACCGGGGAGGAAGTATACGGGGCCCGATCAAATCTTAGAGTCCCTTGGAACAACGCCCAGTACTTTTTAAGCAGAGATATATGCGATTGACAGATGTGAATAATTCTGCCTTAATAAGAGGTATCGCGAGCAAAACATCGCGACAGTCAGGCAGCCATCAAGGCGCTGAGGTCCTATGAAATCAGGTTAAAAGTGGTTTACGAGTGTCTGGAAAAAACAAGCAGACTGAGCCAGAACAATAAAGTCACCCTCTACTGGGTACCAGGTTATGTAGAAGTAGAGGGAAATGAGATTCTGCGGGCTGAGACCGCATCGAATCCAAGAGGAACGGCAAATAGAGGAAGAATGCAAAAGAGGGTATGGGAAGTACTCCAGGCAAAGGCTCTTCTCGGCAACTACGGCCGAAGGAAGAGCAAAGCCTGCCTAGGTACCAACAAAAACTATCAGATTCAGGGGGCATCTCAGAAAAATGGGAATAGAAGCGAATGCCGAGGAACTCCCATCACACCTCCTTATGGACTGTGAAGCACTGATCCACAAAAGAAGAGCACACCTGGGAGCGTACACTTTCCCTGTCGAGTTTCATCGACCAACATGAGTTCGAGGGAGCATACAGGTCGCAGTGCATAAATACCCCAATTTCTAACATCTAACATCTAGACTGCCTTATAGTAGTGGCCTATACTGATGCCTATTAAGAGTCCTAAGTTTGCCTCGAGAGGATTTTCTTGTTATCATGTGTCTCTAGTTTTCTTGAAGTCCTGCATAATAGGATTGTCTCGCATCTATAGTCAGTCAACTTTATCAAGTCTGCGCTTATGTAGGCTTCTAGAAGTTCCCTTGGAGTTAAGACTGAGTGGTCTGTTAATATATTGCTCAGTTTAGAACTTCTTCTACCCTCGTTGCCAATAGCATCTCTATGTCCTAGCACCCAACATAAGTAGTATAATACTGTGGCATGAACGATAAACTTTTACTTAGAAGAAAGCCTTGTCTGAGAGATTTTCAAAGCTTCTGGCACAGATCTTGTGGGTTTGTTACCCACTGGCGATAGTTCCGTGACCTGACTAGCTACTTGCGCAGATGTTAATGTGTTGCAGGCGTCGAAGAAATGCAGGTGTGCTGCTAAGAAATAATCTTGAACTCCCAAAGGTTTATAAATTCATCTTGCGAAGTCCTATTAGTACTATTACTACTAAGAAGCTTTTTGCCAAAATCTGATCTAAATCTAAGACGGGTTACAGTCTACGGGTGAAGTTAAGAGAAAAAAAAAAGTAAAAAAAAAAAATTGGTTTGAAGGATACGAGGACCTGGTAAATGGTATTAACGACAGTTTGACTACGTTCGAAAATACGTACATAAGTTCTTCATGATGAATACTACTTAAGTTCATCCCGAATTGCCAATAACTTCAGTAAGAACGCACTAGTACTCCTTGTTCATCTTTGACTCATCTTCGCAGGGAATGTCGTGGGAGTAATAAGCAATGAACTCCTCAATTTAACTCCCGATTAAATTTAAGAGATAATTTTCAATCACTCGTTCAAGTATGAATAACCAGAAAGTCCGGTTTTCAAGACTTTTATGTGAGAATTGTTTACACGTGCGGAATTTCCATGGCATGTTTACAGAATGCGAAAAATGCAAGTCATTGAGTAAAGTACGGTCAGAAAAAAAAAGAACACTCCTTGAAATAGGCTCTGAAACTCATCGAGATTTGAAGATTAATTGCAATTCAGAAAACCGTCAATGTTCTGCAGTGACTGCAGCCAACTTCATGTTTGAATTGGGTATAAATTGAGACTTCGCAACATCAACACTGTCCGTCTGACACAATTAAACTCAAAACGAAGCCACTTTAAATGAGATCACTCCGCAATAAGGAATTGAAATGCCAACTACGAGAACCTACTACCGGTCAAATTAAAATGTTTGAACCACGCAATTAACGCGAAGCTATGTGCGTTTCTTCAAAATATCAACAGAGCTTCTCGTCGTAACCCTTAAACTACTTTTAGCAGCTTAGATCCTGAAAATTCCGCAGTTCTCTAATCAATTTCGACGTCAGATCACTCCATTGACCGCATTAGCTGACAAGCAGATTCTTTATCCAAGCTTACGTGACTGTTTGTCGTTTGAAAAACCCAGCCATTTCCCAAACTAATTCCGTTTCGATTTGAATATGTCTTCCATTCAACCTGAAAAACGCAGATCACAAGACAAGACTGGATCATATTGTTTGGCCTACGCGTTCGTTGCTGAATCTCCGCTACATTCAAATGTCTGTCAACGCGGCTAAATGATTTACACAGCAACTATTGTCCGAAAAATTAATTCAATTAAAGCGCTTTGCCTAGAAAACACAAAGCATGATTTGCGACACAACAAACAGAATGACAGAACATATCTTAGATACTTTCTGGACTTGTACCCAGTCGTCGCGCGTCACTCATGTTGCTCCCAATAGATTTGCAGTATCTGTATCTCAGGCAATTATATTGCAATCAAGTGGAAGGAAAGAATAATAATAGAAATACTAAGTGATTACAGCACAGACACGAGTAGGTGTAGGTACCAGCGTCTACACCAAATGAAAGATGATCAAAGCGCTGAACTATGGCACCAAAGTGCAAAATCATCTAAACTGAATGTTGGAATAATTAAACATGGCGTTTGGCAGTGTTGGTGTTCGAGGTAATTAGTTATGAACGATCGTAATATTTTCAGATAGGAGAACTTCAACCCTTACCTCCTCTACGCATTTATCCAAGCAACTAGCGATGATCTCATCGTATTCACTTTCAGCATCGGTTAACCAAGCATCTGAAACTGAAGACGTATTTTGGTCCACCCCCGATACCGCACGCGAACATAAATTAATTAAAATGAACGAGATTACGAGAAAATTGCGTGCTGGAAGCACTGGCCCGCTTCGGATGATCGGCTTTACGATCATAAAGCCGATCGAAGGCATGTCTGTTTTGTAATTTTGTATTTAAGGCCGGCTCGACTCCTCTGACCTCGGCCGCTTTTGAAGAAGATCAGCGACAAAACTGGGCAGTTGATCTAGTAATGAACTTCAGTACACATAGTGTGTCGCATTTTTATTTGAAAACATAGCACGCGTCACACAGTAATCACATATTGCTAACACTGGCACAACATCGATTTGGGATTGAAATTCAAATTTTTTGTTTCTCTCTACAGCCCGTGTCATGTAAGATATCTTTTTAAGTCAGGTATGTCAACCAACCGGTTTCCGCAAAGCCCGTGATTAGAGAAACAATGACGAACGTGAATAAATCTTTAAACAATTAATCAACTCAGTACGGTATAGAGTAGAGTTTATATTTAATTACAGCCAAGTTATGATACGAGCGCGACGACGATCGTATTCGTGTATAGTGTACCGTGGTCGAACCGCAACTGATTTTTATTTGCTGGGGCAACTACTTCCCCATGGATATGGTAATTGTTCAAGTCAAGTTTTTTTTTTTTTTGAATTGAAAAGAAACATTGTCGTCGTCGGTCGAGTGGAACATGTGTAGATGGTGGTGCCAAGTTGCACTTGTATGGATACGGATGAGTCGGCATTGCTTATGAGGGATGACGGTGACGTTAAGATCGACACCTGACTGATTGTTTCAGAGCCTTTTTACTCCACTTTAACATCACCCTTTCTTCGCTGACTTTGGGTCTGAAGAGTTTCCAATGCATAACTTTTGGTTCTGTGCAAAATCGGAGATACGATCACTTGCGATCGGTTTGAATAAAGGGGTGCTTCAGCTCAAAGCTTCCACTCACAAATAGTTTGGCGGCTTCACCTACACTTTTTTTTTCGGTTTTCCACTGTCTGTTTTAGAACGATCAGTGATCGCCAGTTGTTTTTTTTTTAATGACACACTTAACAGAAGCACGATCACATGACTGAAGAAACGTCGTCTCATGGCTAGAGATGGTCATGTGACTGGCTTGGGTCCTTTTTTTGTGAAAGATCAACAAAATAGTTATGTGTTTTCTCAAAGTCTTGTTAGTCCGGTTCTTGATTTGATTTTATTGCATTTGTGCAAAGAATTTATTTTAATTTGAGCTGTTTGCATTCGTTAGTCCTTTTAATGGGATGTACATTCTTTTCAAACAGTTATTGCTTTTTTCTCGTTTTTTTTTTTTTGGGAAATTAAACGCTCAACAGATTGCGTTTTGTTTTACTGGAATTTTTGATTAATTCGATGTGATGATTCTCACGAGACTTATTGGATATGTTGCGGTTACTGGAAATTAAGCTCAATTACGTCTAGCCTGCCGTTGTCAGCCGTTTCAAAAATCTGGAGCAAGTGCTCAGTTTAAACGGCCAAAAGAGGCATACATAAGTGATTTAATAAGGAGGGCGAATTCTATATGACATAGTTCTACAAGAAGACCTTCAGTGAATTTCAGAGCAAAATCATTTTGTCTAAATAAAAATGTAGCGACGATAACTATAGTGAACTCTGGAGAGTTCTGGTATCACTATACCGAATAGGTTAGGTGAGATAGGTCTCCTCTAGGAGACTAACTTAGCCTCAAGGGCCATTGTGTCTGGTTGGTATTAGTTGTTGTATCAAGCAGAGAGCGCCCGATACTCAAATAGAGCTGAAATGCACCGTTTTGCTACTACAGTTCTCGTGAGCAGTTTGTTAGATCACTTAAGGTGGCGCTACCGTCCGGGGTGGACCTGGGCCTTAACCAACAAGCATCTCCAACCAGCTTGATCTTGAGCCAGTTGTCTCCAGTTTCGCACGCCAAATTGGTTAAGGTCCCTTTCTACTTGCGTGCGTTACCCGAGTGACGGTCTTCCTCTACTGCGCCGTCCCTCGGGTGCAAATTTGAAGATTTTCCGGCCCGGAGCATTGGTATCCACCAGCTCCAAATGACGCAGCTACATCAGTCGTTGGATCTTCACTCTTCTGGCTAAGTCGATATAGCTGTACAGCCCGTACGGTTTGTCATTGTATGTGTCTCCTCCTCCATTCACCGTCTATGCAGATGGGACCGGAAATCACCCGAAGAATATTCCTCTCGAAACTGCCGCGAGCAACCTCATCTGCTTTTGACGCTTTAGGCATGCCTCTGCGCCGTAGAGCAGGACTGGGACGATTAAGGTCTTATAAATAGCCACTTTAGTCGTTCGAGAGAAGGCTGCTACTCAATTGCCTTCTTAGCCCAAAGAAAAAGCGATTAGCAAGAGTTATTCGTCGTTTAATCTCAGCGCTGGTGTAGTAGTCTGAATTGAAAGAGGAGCCTAGGTAGACAAAGTCATTAACTACCTCAAAGTTATAACTGTCTACAGTGACGTTCTGTCCGAAACGTCGCTGTTGAGTGTCCTTTCTTGTTGGCTTGTCTTGGCCTCTTGCCATATAGTAGTTGGATCCATAGTGAAGATGTCTTTAAATGAGCAGCTGCATTTGCCATAACTTCTTTGGCTAGGAAATCCAAACGTGGGAGGTTCAGAATGGTCTCTAGGGTAGCGAAAGGCGATCAATCTCAAATCACCGGTTATATAGAGACAGGCCTTCCTTTGAACATTGAGCATACTGTTGTGGTATGAGCAATTTTCGAATATTCGTTATACTAACACTGGTTAATGTGGGACAAAGCTGCAAACCTAACCATGAAAACCAAAATTTATAATTTTAGCAGATGTAAGCATTCCAAAAGAAAATCGAATGGAAATAATAAGAAAAAACAAGTTAAGTTCCCTTTTTTGGATTCCCAATCCGCTCTTTCTCAAGGCCTCAATTAATAGTTTGATTAAAAATAGTAATTATACTTACAGAACTGTAAAGATACATACATAAAGAAAAATTCACTTCAACGACACACTTCAAAACTGCACTTCAATCACATTACAAAACGGGCTAACCAACAACCACGATGGCACGATAACAAAACAACCAACAACAACACTGAATATGCTTATACTGGCTGGAAAATAATATAGAAAATGTTGGGAATCATAGAATTTGAGTTCTACGCCAACGCCAGTAGCTAGTTTAAAATGCCTCGGATCGGCCATGCTGGTTCACATCGTTTAAATCGTAAATCTAATCGAAGTATTCGCCTAAGGTGGTTTTCCTAATGTAGGCAAGTGCGGGACACGTGCAAATAAAGTGAACTCTTCATCCTCTTCCTCGTCTCTGTAGCTCTTACAGAAATCGTTACATGCTATACCTAAGCGTTAAGCATGCCTGCCTAGAATGCAGTTCCCCGTGAGGACGCTGGTTAGTGTTGAAAGTTGGTCTCTTTTAAGTCGTATTAATGCTTTTGATCTTTTCAGATTCAGGACAGGCCAGATCAGCCTGTCATTGTTGCAATAATCGAGGGGTTGCCATCTGCGATTTGCTTTCGACAGAGCGTCGGTATATAGTCAGGTGTTTAACAAACGACATAGGCTCTTTGACATGGTCGAGTCTAGTTAATTTGTCAGCCGCGCAATTCCCTTGAATGTCACAGTGACTGGTGAGCCAACGGAGTGTGACGATATGTATACTGGTTATCGATCTCATTAAGATACACGAGGGATGTCCACCCCGACAACGAATCAAATTCCACTGTCAATCAGAATGAGCCTGCCTGTTAACGAACCCTTTCGTCAACATGGCAAAGCTATTTTTAAAACTAAGTCACACAAAGTAGCAGGAGGTGTTAAAATCAGTAGACGCTGGCTTCATAAGGAACAAACCCGATGAATGAAACTGCTGCACTTTTTTGCCCGTTCATCAAGAAAGAATATCATATAAACGGTGCTAACCATAGAGGCATTAGTTGCCTTAAAATGCCTTTCAAGTTCCTATCTGCTGTTTTATATAGTATGTATGTATAGTCAGCCTTTGTCCACAATCTGATTGATCCATTTTTAGGTCAGCATCAAATCGAATTCACATTATAGCAGATCAATTCAATATCTATCACATCTTCATCGATTTTAAGGCTGCGGTTAAATTCATATACAAAGATAGAGAGGAATATCTAGTTTGACATTCCTGACAAACTCGTAGTGTTACACAGGATGACAAGAAGAATGCAGAAACCAGTGCTGAGATTAAAAGAAGAATAACTTTTGAACGCTGCTGTTTGTTTGCGATAGGAAGGCAATTGAGTATCAAATACCACCCTCGAATAACTAAACACGAGAGAGAGTGGAGTGACTACATCCCCTGTTTTATAGCGTAGAGACATGGACTTTGTCAAGAGTGGAAGAGGTCACCTTTTAATTTTTTTGAAAGGAAAATACCTAATATGATCTTTGTTCCAGCCTGCATGGACTGTAGAGTGGGAAAGAATACACCAGAACAACCTGTATGAGTTCTATAGCTACATGGCCCTAGTCAGAAGTCTCTAAATACAAAGACTAAAATAGCTAAACCAACTACAGAGGATGAACACCAGCATTCCGATCCGGAGAAACGTCGAATCTACCCCAGAGGTACAGCGCACCTAGAGAAAAATCGCGAGGACACTTGTGACTCAGATGGCACGCGCAAGTGGAATGGTGCCTCAAATAACTGAGCGAACGAAATTGAAGGCATCATGAGTAAGTAACATGGGTTCTGCTACATACCCTTTATAGACTGCTTAAGATTGCTTAAGTGATCACCATGTTGAAGGCTGAGATGCTAAAGAGAATATAAGGTGTAAATCCTTCTACTAAGCGACTTTACGTTGGTTGAAGGGCCGTGCATGTAGCGTCGTATCCACCGATTAGCTTTTTATATGGGTTGGACAAGTAATTTTTTGAATGACTGAATGCTATCGTTCATTGATTGCCCATGCAATTTTCTTATTGTCAACTACCTTAACGATGGTTCCGAAATAGAAATAAAAACCGTTAAAATAAAAACCGTCAATTAATAAGCAATGGCAAAAACCACAGATATCCTCAGTAATGTAGTCTAGACACCAACCCAGTGAAACCAAAAATGACCTACCAACAAACAACCAAATTCTCTCCTATCTCCTCTCTTCTTTCCCATTCACGTCGTGCAGGCGTTAATCGATATAAAAAAAACCCAAATATAATTGAATTATATTGTATGTTAGTTTAACATTTCCTTGAAAATATTTTCTAAACAAACACACCCAATGGTTAAAAGCTTAGTTGAGCATTGAACTACAAAGCTTCTACGTTCCTCCTATTATCCACTAGATGCCGGTATGTCAGTTCGCCGCATAAATTCTACATCGCTTTTCCCCGATCTATTTATCTCCCTTTATCAACAGCCGAATTGAAACCAATCATCCATCGAACTGACACTTGAATTCACGGCGAATATATCTCCAAAATGGCCCCAGTCCATTCGTTCTCTCTCTCGCATTTGCTAAACCTGTCAAAATTCAACTAAAAACTAATCCAAAAGGAAAACACACACGCACACAGCTCCCACAATCGTGTAAAGAACGAAGAACAGGAAAAGGGAAAAGGTAGCAGACAATAAGCGAGCGTAGTACACCGAGAGGTGAGAGAGCGAGTGTCTGAGTGCGCGAGACAACGACGACGGGGTTTGTTTTCCCACCCAAGTTCATCATTATTTTTCCCCCTGCTTTCGACGACGTTCACCGTTGTTCAATGTTCACCCACGAAAAACAATAAATACACGCCTGCCAGAGCATAATTTTCACCACCACCACCACCAATACTGCCGTCATTGCTGCCACCACCAGCATTACAACAAAAACCTCTGCAGACATAAATTTCGATTCGGTGCGACGAACGGTGTAGTAAAACTTTTGATTCGAACAAATTTTTTTTTCGGTTTTCAGTGGCTCCGAGATCCTATTTTTGCGTCGAAGGAACGTCAGAGATTTCTCGCTGGTGCAGTGCGCTGCGGCGAATAGTGCAAAAAGTGCGACCAGTGGAGTTATGTGAAAAATCAGATTGTCCCCTCCCCCCGTCACTGCCATCGATCAAAGGAAAATTAAATAACAGTGCGCGAAGTGAAAATAGTGCAAAACGCGAATGATAATTGCGATGATGGTGTCGCTGCTGCAGATGTGATGATGATTTCGATTGTTGCGATGATAGATGGTAATTTGACAGCTGGCCCAGCGACAGACGTCAAAAAATTTTTTTTTTATTTTTTATTTTCATCTTTCGTTGTACTCGTTGCCTTATTTTGTGTTACCACATAAGAATTCACAAAAATTCAACACAACACCAAACTCGTCGGGAAGGAGTCAGTGAAGTGAGGTGTCGGGTTAATAATAATTATGAACTTTGTTTTTTTTTTTTTTTTTAAATATTTTTATTCGCCCTGTGTGTGAAAGAATTGTGTGTGGTAAATAAGTGTAATCGTGGTTTCATACGCGACAGCTACAGCGGCAGCGGCAAGAGTGTAACCGATGGAACAGCAAGGGCAGCAGAAGCGTAGTATAGCAAGTGCCGAGTCGAAGCGGTTAAGTGGAGATACCCCAAAAAACCAACAACAACAACAAAACAACTCAATTTGCAACTTTTAAACTGCCAAGGTTAGTAAGTGATTTTAGATGCTTCCTCCTTGTCTAGCGCACGCAATATTTGGCATGACAAATAATTTCATTGATTATGAACTTGGAGAGAGTGTTTTGGAGCCGTTTTTTCTTTACATTTTTTGGCCGGAAAAAGTTTTGTGGCAGGATTTGCCCTTTGTCACGTAGCTGACCTCTCCACCTTCGCCCTGGGTACCACTCGCATTATCAAGTTCATGTTAATGGCATATGATGGCGATTGGTGGAGGAGAGATATTTCTATGTAATAACAAAAATGTGACACAGAGTTACCAGATAAGAGGTGATATAGCGCACGAATTTTTTAAATTTTTACTGAGTATGAACGCGGGTCGTTTTTGTCAGGTGACTCGGAGGCCGATTTGAATGGAAGTACAAGCACTATTACATATACAGTCAAAATCGCTTACAACGACATCGGTTATAACGATTCAATTTTTAGGTCCCGGCTGAGCTCCATTAACTAACCTTGATATAGGGACCCTTCGCTTATACCGACCAATTTCGTCGGTCCCTTGAAGGTCGTTATAACCGATTTTGACTGTATAAAGATACTAAACCATAGTGAAGGTTACGGAAAGGATTTCTTCTGTATTCCTTCGTTATAGCTAAGACCAGCGTTTTCACAACATAGACTCAGACTTGTTGGAACATTTCCTAGACTACGATGGAAATATACGATAAAAAAAACTCAAATAAGTGAGCCTACCGAGAGGTTGCATCGCTAAAAATATTTGATTAATTCGGGCTCTAGCTTGTATCAGTTTGCTCAGCAGCCCAACGTGTAAGCCGCCACGGCGACTGTTTCTGTTTAGTATGTTCACTTAATATCTACATACAAAATGACAAGAGACGGTGGCTTGTCGCAAAATAGTTCAGAATTTCTCTAGCTTGCCCAAAGCAATCCATTCACACTGTTCAACGACGTGTCAAACGTCTGGCCAGTATTTACACATCATTTTGTCTATTTTTTGTGACAATTAGGTTGAATTCACAGAGCTCTTCATTCGAAGTGACTTTTGATACCCACTCAATGAAAGTAGCCACGGTCTCTTAAATGGTTTTTCCCTATTAAAATGGGATCTATTGCGGCCCGAGACGTCTGTAGTGTTCGCTGCTACATGCCCAACTGAGGAGTGGTCTTCCTTTACTGCGAGCCGAATTGTTCGTATTCATTCGCTCTGTATGACCTAGGCATCGCTGTGCAGATAGTATATTTTGTCAATGAGTATCGTTCTTCAAACTCCACCAAGGCAAAGAATATTCTTATCCGCCTTCGATACAGTTCATGCTTCGAGTTATAGAGTGGTACTGGGTTGATAAAGGGTTATATAGGTAGACTCTCTTCAGTTGCTCAGGTCTTGTATAAAGTCTCTTCAGTTGTTCAGGATAGGACCTTACTGTCCAGATACTTTCTTAGCCGTTGGCAAGAGCTATTTTTCGTTTGAATTTTGGTGAGATGCTGTCAGAAGTATGATACTAGCAGAGATAAGGTAGACAAAGTCCCTTATTATCTCGAAGCTAAAGCTGTTCACTGTGTCATTCTGTCCAATTCATCGATTTTGGGTGTCCCTTTTCGGTGAAAGCAAATATTTGGTTGCCCTCATTCATCGACAAACCTATTGTGGTCTCTTCTGGTTTTTTATGCGTGAACATATTGGTGACAGCTCGCTGAGTAGGGAATGGTGTTGGCTTAAGCGTTTCATACAATTCGTTCAAGTACATGGCATGATAACCCGTCATTTTGTTAAAATCCTTTTTTGGCATCAACGGTTTGGGTACAATCTTTACCGAACTTCGCGGATGAGCATGCATTCTCCATTGTCTACGTGGCCTTACATACTGTGTAGCTCTTCTTTATAACTACTATCTCAGGCTGCCTCAAAGTCGATTAAGACATGAAAGGTTTCGTTTTGAACTTCTTGGCTTTTTTCTTAGGAATCTGCTAAAATGCTGTCGATTATGGACTTTCTTGTCCTATCACCGCTTTAATAGCGGCCAAGCAGGTGACGGAAGTTTTCAGTCGTTATCACAGTATGGCTAAGGCGACTAAATCTTCTGCAGCCAGTGTAGTTAGGTTAGTTTAAGTAGATGGATTGGCGAGGGAAGAGAAGCCCTCAGCGCCACACTCAGGAGGATGGCGCCTATTTTGGAGGATGGCACACCTTGCTCGTGGAGCAATAGCCAAAGCATTCTCCTATTGCCCCAGGGTTTCGAACCATTTTGAAGCCTTAATGAACCATCAGATGTCCCTGAAAGGTACGACCCTTAATTCTTCGGTATCCTGGAAAAAGTGCTTTCAAAAGGATTTATTTCTGAGGTGGAAAAGACCTTGGCAGTGGCAGAGGAAGTGGGTTATGTCCTCATTAACTTACTCGTCTTCGCAAATCCCCCCAAATGTCGTACTCACTTAGTCTTAACTTTTTCATGTGATAGCGCAGAGTGTCAGTGTAGTTAAGGGGTTTCCTTTCTTGTAGATCGGACAAGTAATGCTGAAATTCTATTCATCAGGCCTACACTGGTGTGACTAAATCCTGGAAATGAGCTGTATTTAAAAGCTCGGCAGGTAAACCGTCAAGTAGTTTGGACATTACTATTCCCGTTTCGGTTTGTTTAGGTGGACGGAAGGTTTGGGAATCATTGTAAGTGTTTTGTTTTGCCATCGTCCTTGTACAGTCTGCTGCAGAAGTGGTTTTCGCGATTTCTCACCACCGGCTGTGACGTTTTCTTCCCCACAGATGTTAGAAAGATAGTAGTAGCGTTTTCAGCTTTTTTTATTACGTATTTATGCGTGTCGTACTGTTAAAATAACAAAATCATATGAATCACTGTGACACAAACGCAGTTGTTTATTTACAAAAAAATATTTTCATATTAATAATTTTAGAATTCAAAGGTTATCTTAGGCATGTACGCCCCCAAACCAGTTACCTACACCAATTCTCAATCCGGCGTCATTTTAAATAAGGTCTCCTAGCTCAAAGAACGATCGAGTGCCCTTATTAATTCCCACACGTACCCTATTCAGATCTGTAATCGTTTTCCCTTAAAATAAAATGTCATGTCATGCATATGGTAACACCATGACCATATTTGTCGCCGTCGTTTTATTTGGTTGTCTTGTCATTGTTTGCTTTGCCCCCGTGTTGTTGTTGCTGCTCCATGGCCTTCGACAACTTTATTTGCTTTATTTATTTTGATTCTGGCTAATTTGGTTGTTTTTATGATTTTTTTTTTTTGTTCGTTTGTGGTTTTACCCTCTTTACAATGTGCCCCTCCCCAGCCATTCCACAGCGACTCGCTTAGTCATTGCATTTAAATGATAAATATTCCAGTTCCAACCCCCGAAAAGCACACAACACAAAGGAACCAATCGTTGTGTTTTTTTTTTTTTTGTTATTGTTAAACTCATTAACAAATCTGGTGATAAAAGAATTTCGCTGACAAGTCATCATCAATCTATCTAACTACACACAGAAAAAAAAAAAAAAACGACGACTTCACTTGATCATCTCGAATATTGTATCTGTTTTGGGTATCTTCGTTTGGTAGTCTGACAGGGTGGTGTACGAAAAAAACATGACGTAGGTCATGAGAAAATACCCGCAAAATTCCAGAACGACCGATGAGTGAAAAAATTTCGAATGCCTACCCTATGCTTGTCGTCTACAGAAGGTAGACACATGTACGTATTTGTGTATGTGGTGGTCGTTGGACACCACACAGTGGTCAGTGTAAATCAAAATTAATTTATTGAGGCCCTAAAAAATTTGAGAGCCCCCCCGCTTCTTCCACCTGGACTTAGAGGTCGGGACGGACAGAACCAATGTATACGACGTGAAATCTCATTAGCACTGCTTGGGCCGGCCTGCGCCGGGAAATCCGCTCACTCATTCAATTATATTTCGAATCAATAAAAAAAAATCGTATTTCAATTTTCAGAGATACATTCGTCTTTAAGGTTCGATTAAAGTGTGTACACACATCTAACACTTCCGGGGGCGACGGCGAGGGCGACGGACGGTGGTGCTGGTGTTGATGACAAAAACCATCAGCAGCGCCAGCACCAGCACACAACACAAACAGAGTGATATCGGTGTTAGACTAGCAAGAAGGAGAGAATACGACGGAAGTGGGTCGAGAAGAGACAGCGACGAAAACAGAAATAATTTTCGATTCTGCTTTGTTTGGTTTTTTTTTATTTTACTTTCTGTTTGATTGAGTATCTGTGTGAGGCAGGGTTCCACAGTGTATGTGTTTTGAGAGCCGCGGCGCGGCGGAGCGTACTGCGCTTTACAGATGACCGAATGGTTTCTTGATAGGGGTAGGTCTGGTTTCGGTTACAGTACTACAGATACATTCTGTTTTATTGAGTACTATGGCATTTCTGGTCGTCCGACGTCCAGTGTATCTTTTTTGATTTTCGCCTTGTAATTGATATTTTTCTTTGGTTTTTAATGAGAAGATTTGATAATTGCTTTTCCTTTTTCCTATTTTCCTGGGTTTCCTGATTATTTGCCGTATAATTATATAATTGAAGGGAAGGCAGCGAAGAGAGGTCGTAAATTGTTTTTTTTTTTTTGTTATTCATCGTACCGGTGTTTGTGTTGCTGGCTTCTGTGTGTTTTGTTTCGTTTTATGGACATTTAATCTTTTGGATTGATGCTGCTGTGGACTCTGTTTGTGTGTGGGGGTCAGAGGTCTTGGAGATCATGGAAATCGGATGGGTTTCGCGAAACAATGGAATTGTGATTATGGTAAAAATTTTTTTTTTTTGCGTGGCACTATCTATGAGTAGTTGTGTTGTGCCCCTAACATAAAATTGTGGTTAATAACACAGAAGGCATTACCGTCGGTAATGTCTTTATCGTCGGTCATAGATCATCGTGGCGAATACAGTTACTCTAGGATTATGCCACTATCTCGAGAGATGTCGTCGCCTGTAATCTCAAATTTATCACAGAGGCTTCCATAAAGCAGCGTGTGGCAATTGGAAATTTTAGGTCTTGATAATAAATAAAATGGCCAGGGTCAGGCCGCTGTGTAAGAGGTACTACATATACGAAATTTGATTCAATTTTATCGTTATTATTTTAAAAAAGGATGAACCTACAAATACGTCTCTGGCTAACGGCTTACACGTTTACCAATATGTAGATGTTCTCAGTTATTCCACTGCTTTAACACCTGTCAATATACTCATAGACAGGATTTTGTTAATTTTATTTTTTTAATAAAATGTGGTCTTATGGCTGGCACTAGGTGAGGTTAAGATAAAGTGGCTGCCGGATAAAGCCAACACACTTAGACCCATGAGAAGTCCGTTTTAATACCACAAGAATCTCAGAAAGATCTCCTGCCTAGTCATTGAACCAATTGAAGCTTCTTATAAAGCGTACGAGGCTATCAAAATCGATGTTAATCATGTCGTCTAAGTTGGTGGAGAAGAAGGCTCTTAAGTGCAGTTTTTTTTTGCGGGAGAGCGGTGGACAGGTGCAAAGAAGATGGAGAATAGTTTCCTCCTCCTCCTCGTTCATATAGCTTCTGCAGAAATTGTAAGCGTAGACGCCAAGCCTTGTTGCACGCTTGCTTGTTACACAGTTTCCAGTGATGACACCTATAGTAGCGTTGATATGCAATTTCTTGAGGGAAATCCTTAGAGCGTTTCAGATCCAGCTTTGGCCAAATTTGCTTTGTCGCTAGACATGTTGCATCACTTGTCCACCGAAGATTTGTTCTTTCTATAGCATCTAGCTTTGGTTTAAGTTCGGTGATCGGCGATCGGTGTACCTAAGATACCCTTGTTAGGCCCAATAGGTAATGTTGTTCCATATCTGGCGAGTTCATCAGCCTTTTAGTTCCCTAGAATGTCATTACGCCCTGGCACCCTATAAAGGTGAATATTAAACTACTCCGCGATCTATATAAGAGAGAAGTGAATTTAAAGCGACTGATTTCCAGGACTTTAGTGCCGCTTGACTGTCCGAAAGATGCGGAAATCCGTGGCTGATATCACGTTTTTCTTCAGCCAAGGTAAGACTTCTCTGATCGCCATGATTTCCGCCTAAAACACGCCACAATGATTTGAAAGACGAAACACAAGGTTGAGGTTAAGCCTGTTAGTTTTTGAACCGCCTGCTAGTTTTTGAACCAACTCGACGGTGTAAAACTGAGTCGACTTGTCTTCTGAGAATACATCGTGCCAGAATGACCTGAGAGGGATGGTTACCTCGAAGTTCACTGCGACCTAAATTTTGTTTCGTTGCTACAATGCTCTGGTGGTCAGCTGCGGAACGAAGTTCGGCCTTATTGTGCCTTGTCCAGCGAGTGGACAGCAGCACTTGACTGACCTAGATTCCATCAAGTAGGATGTCAGTGCTTTAAGTGCTGCTTGGCTATCTGAGCAGACTTGTGTTATGACGCAACTAATACCTTTATTACTGTTTATCTCAGCGAGAAGCTCCATAGCATGGATTTCAGTCTGAAACACACCGGGGCACATTCCGACTGTTACCAAGACTTTAGTGTTGGGTTCAAAGACGCTAGCACCAACTCTAAAAAAAAATAGCTGGCACGACAACTCGGTATGAACCAAGGCCTAGCTTCTCGCAACCATTCATGTTGTGCGTGTTTCATTTTTCTCACCAATAGAAGGGATCTGCAAGGCATGGCATTCCCTGATGAGAGGTGGTGCCGCGAAAAATTTTCAGTGACTCGCAACTCGCACAGCAGTCCAATGCATAACCCACTGACCCATGGCGACCACCAACTCTAGATTCCATTTTTAATCAGTTGGTGAACCAAAGCAGTCCTCTTGGGTCCAATTAGAGTTCTCCATTAGACCAGTCAACACGGTCTAACATTTCTATCTCAAGTAACTTTCTGAAGCAGTGCTCGCATCACATCGGTGCAAAACATGTCCCTACTTGGAATTGCGTGAAGTATTGTCAGGTGTCCTACAAGACAAGAAGCAACGGGCAGCGTTCTTCGTTGTGATTGGTCAGGCCTGCAAGGATTGGTGGAAAGTCCTTGAAGTAGGCTACACACAAATATTTTTGGACAGTCATTTTCGCTCAAATGGTAGTGTGTAGCTTGAAATGAAACTTTGAAATATTACAGTTTAGGGATCTCAACCCAAAAATATGTGACAAAAGTTGTCATTTCATGTTTTCCACTTATAACAATGACTAGGTCATCAGCATAAATGATAGCATTGTAGCCTAATCTGTGAATATTGGCTGAACATTGGGTGGTGTGAATAAAAACTGAGGGAACACTTTACTCTTGAGTAAAGTGTTTTCTGAAACTTGATGAAACTAACTTTTATTCAATTTAAATTGAGTGTTTTTCCACAAAGTTGAGGGTACACTCTGCGTCAGTATTTATTCACACAACCCATTGTCACTGACTTAAGTTCACAGAACAGGAGAGAGAATCTCAAGACAGGATGCACCTCGCCAAGGTGTGATGTCGCCAATTTTTAGAGTTTTGTTTCACCGTTGACGAATGTCACAACTGTTGTTGTATACAGAGGACATTTTACAGGAACTTCCACTGCTGCAAGCAACACATTGCGCCTGTAACGCCGAGTAGACAATTCGTTGTAAACTGTGCAGTTTTTGGCTTTAGTTTGCTCCTTATAGTTAAAAGGACCACAGCCTTTGAGGAAACAAGGCGCGTAGTTCAATGTATGTCTGCAGTCGAATAATTCTCTGTAGTAAGAACGTTTACTGTCCAAATGCTGTAGGCTTGATCTTGTGCAATGAAGTTCTGGTCAAGGGCTAGATTTGGTTTATTGCTAACTCAGAGGTCGCTACCATGTAACTTTTTCTTATCTTATCCAGGTTTAATTCGATAACCTGAACAGTCGATATTTTAGGATATTCACGGGGTAAATTTTCTACACACTCGTCAACCATACATATCTTTGGTGTAAAATATAATTTTACCAACTAAAGTACAACAAAACAAAAACTTGTTACGGATGACGAGCACTGACGATGAGTAATCTTGAATTTTCGACAAAATAAAATGTTATTTACAAACTCCAAATCGCCCAATTAAATGCGTATCTTTTTTTCTTTTTTGTATTCCAATGCCTTATTGGAATTATGAAACCATCTGTTCGTGTTGTGTAAATATTTACTGGTATTGGTAGTGTTATGGGTTATCTAAATTTGAGTGCTAACCTTGATATATTTACTGTTTACACCGATCGTTTGGGCTTAAAAAAACTTTGTATAGATCGCCAGCTAGAGAGTTCATGTAATTAGTGATTGGAGTCATTAAAGTAACGCACGTGTGTGTATTTGTGTGTGTGTATGTATGAGTACTTGTACATATGTATATCGACGTACTATAAACGTAATTTTAAACAATTTTCTTATCGATTTTATGTACGTAAATAAAGATTTATTAAGAGTTGACTTATTTATTACATGTAAACTTAAAAAAAAAACGGGAAATTACTTATTGCCTCAGTGTGAAGATAATTAATGGATGGGCTGCGAGGATACAGGGTCCAACGTCAAACCGAAAGGTCACAATTTGTATTGGTAGTCAAGCCAATCGATTTTGAAGTCATCGTTTTGCATTTACTTGCTCTCTTGTCATCTTGTGGAAGTTCTGCAACGGATTTTAGCTTCCTTCAGCCAGTTCATCCCCAGTGATCCTGATTCTTCCTTTGTTGGTTGGTTTGAGTGGTTGTATCAGACAGAAGTGCCCGATACTCATATAGTGCTGAAATGCATCGTTTTGTTACCATAGTTCTCGTGACCGGTTTGTTAGATGAGTGTGGACTTGTGTCGACAGACCATGGTTGTTGGTCTTAAATCCAGCCTGTGGAGTTAAGGTAGAGGAGAATGTTAGAGATTTTCTTCTGTGAAAGTTTGTCGAGATTGTCGCGGAAGGGTTTTCCTGGCGCATTGAGTCTTTCTATGACAAGTGCCGGTCATTTGCAGAGGAAGTGTTTTAAGGTTTCCCTCTTATTTGTGTCTTTGCAGCTGCGGCAGTTGTGATTAAAAGGGATGCCAAGCTTGGTCGCATGGGCACCATCTGTCTAGTGACACGTACAGATGCCAACTAAGCGCGCAATTTCTGTTCGGGTTCTTCTAAGGAGGTCACTTGTTTTCCTATGGTTGCATGTTGGCCAAGTCTGTCAGGATATGGCGCAGTTAACAAGGTTGTTCCAATTGTGTTTGGCTACTGTAGGTTGATTTTTTCCTTAATAGCACCTAATGGGATGAGAACTTCTCTTGCGAGTGACCTCTGCCTGGGAAGCTTATGAGCCCTTTCGTTCTCTTAAATGCCTATGTGACCTGGGACCCACACGAGCGTTAAGAAAGATAAGCTTCCCAGGCGGACGAGCTCGGTTCTGCATTGTGCTAGCTGCTTTGATGAGGTGGTTGTGGAGGCAAGAGCTTTGCGGGGAACATTTCGTTTGGGGGTGGTGTCGTTGTAAGCGCGTGACAGGCGTCGTAAATTGCGAATATTTTACCCTAAAATACACTGGTAAAGTTCGGGAATATGAATGATCTCGGTACTTTCAAGGCTGCTGAAAATATACCCGAATCTACCCCGCATTCCATTTTCGAACCGTCCATGATTCTTTCTTAGAGTGACCCGCACTTCAGTTAGATTAACTGGCGCGACAGCCCGCTGCTAGCGTGATACCTTTTCCGCACGAATAGAAGGAACCTACAATTAATTGCCGTCACTGAACGGCGAGTTGAGAAGCTTTTTCATGACAAATGGTACTCTTGGAGGTTTGTCATTCCCCGACCAGAAGTGATGCCGCGAAAGGTGTTTGGTTTGGTCTTGGACCTACGCAGCTGACACTGAAATTAATTATAATCTTAAATGGCATTTGCAGGATTTTTCACGGTGGCTTAGTCGTGGCTTTCAATTTGCAAAAAAAAAAACTTCTTCAACCCTTGGTTTACATTCACAATTGCATTAGCATTGACCAACATACGTCAAGCCCTTAATGAACTAAAGCCCATTGTTGTCAATAAAATTATCATTTGACGTATCAGGTGCATACTTATTGCGAATCAAAACAAAGAAGGAAACAATATGCAAGTGCATATAGCACAGATATAAATTCATAAAGATTACACCACTCAATTGCTTAAGACCATTTGTAAAAACACGGAAGCATTCACTTACAAACAAGTGTCTCTCGTCGCTCTGGCAGCATTCCCTGACTAAACGATGCGATATTTATAAAATGCGCTACTTACTAATCAATCATTAACTTCTAGACACTAAAACAAATAAAACGCCTTATTTATGCACTTAATTGCGTCAATCGTTGTCGCCCGACAACTTTTGAGTGAAGGTAAAAGAGGGTGTTAGCACACTAACTCACATCAATATTTTTGTCATTACAGAGTGATTTGACACTACCAAGTTTAAGTTTTGCACTTGAAAAGTGAAACTAAGTTATTCATCATTTTATTATTATTTAAAATCTAATTCAGTTGTATCATGACCCTAGACAGTTTATCTGTGTTTCGTCAGAATCATGAGTTTTGCTGTTGAAATTGACTTAAGTGATTTTTCGGTTGATGTAAATCCCTCTTAAGTGGACAGCAATGGTGCTAAGTGGTTTGTCTGTCTAAAAAAGACTTGGCCGCTTAAAGGAGAGCAGGAAAAAATTGTTATTATTTGACGAAACTTTGAAGATAACTTCTCCAGATGGACATTAGAACTGCATTGATGACGAAAACACAGATGAATACATGAGTATCTGGTAGAATGTGTTTGTGTACGTGCATAGTATAGTGTAGGTTAGGTTAGGTTAGGTTATGGGGGAAGAGCCCAGTTTAATGTTCACGGGGGCCTACTGGTCCATTGTGTTCCCCTTTGTGTTGTGGTCCATGTTCCATCCTTGGGTTCTAGATGTGTGGTCCATCACGAAACTATCCTATACTCCTAATAAAGTGAAGTATGTACGTTATTGGTACTTCTGTTAGGTTACCCAGTTCTCCAAACAGTCTTTTTCCCATGTGTCGGCGGTTTTGGAGATTGGGACACTCACAGAGTGGTTGATGGTCTCTGTCTTCCGCATCCTGACAGCTCCTGTCCCTTCAGTACTCCTAATGGGATGCGAGTACCTTTTTTATTCATATCCAGGAAACACTTTGTTTTGTTCTGGTCTATTCTCTTTTATAAGCTGCGGGATATAATGCAGTCGTGTTGATAAGGTCTCATTTTGTGGTCGACCTTACCCTTCAATACATCGATAGGGAAGTTTATCGATGTATGGGTGTGCTCACTTTCTAAAGCTGATCCCTGCCGAGCCAGTTTATCTGCTTTCTCGTTACCCTCGATGTCGCTGTGGACTCAGCGGATGTTGACTTCGTGGATGACGTCTATACTGTTTAGGATTTCACGACAGTTGGACACCGCTTTCGAATTGGTGCTAGCATTATCTAAAGCCTTGATAGCTGCTTGACTGTCGACGAGGATGGTGATTCTAGTTGGGTTCAGTCTCCTAGCATCTATTGTCCTTGCTGCTCTATCAATGGCGAAAGTTTCAGCTTGGAAGACACTACAGTCGTCCGGGAGTCTGTATGAATCGTTTATATTTAGCAAACTACTGTACACCCCTGCTCCAGTACCTTTCTCCATCTAAGAACCATCAGTGTAGATTTGGATAGCTTGTTCTCCCGTTAGGGTGTTGGCTTCCCAATCTTGTCTGCTGGAAATAAGGGTGGAACAATTTTTGCCAAAGTCAAGAAAAAAAAAAAAAGTAATTACAGTGTACTCTCTCATAAGCGAACACCGACGGTATCGAGAAAATTGTCCGCTTATGAGAGGTGTCTGCTTGTAAGAGGTGTCCGTAAGGAGAGAGTACACTGTATGTGTGTATTTTTGTTCGAATGTTGTATCCATGTCCGTCTAAGGGAGAGCCGGTCAAGAAGAAAACGCATCAGCACAAAGATTGCACGTCTCTCCTCCTCCAAAATGATCGCCCTTAGTGATTAGAACCCAATCTTCAGACATAGTTTACATAGTTGTATTTCCAAGCTTTGAATAAGCCGAGGTTATTTTAGGTTTGGTTACGTAGGGTGTGTGGATAGGGTCTCATCACGTTCACTCGTAGACCTGGAAGTCCATTGTGAGGACCCTTTTAATATCGTGGAAATAGCAATATGGTTCCCGGGACAATCTAGGGACCTATGTATACTATTGTTGGCTGTTTTGTGAACCAGTTAGTGCTCTTTATGAATCTGTGTACGTCCATTAACTGTAAATCTATTTCCTCTGCTATGCTTGTAAATAACCTTGATCCTAGTGCGCATAGACGTCGTTCTTGCAGGGCGGGATAGTGACACAGCAGATGTTGGATTCATTCCACCTCTTCCTCATATCTGGAGTTTCTGCATAAATCGTTGAATTCGATTCTCCACTGACTCCGGAGCATGACTCCGATGGAAAAGTGTCCTGTGTTAACTCCAGTGAGCGTGCGGATAGAGAATCTGTCCAGTGCCAAAAGACACCTTGTTTTAGTTTTATTTAATTTCGGCCATAACGTCAAAGAGATGGCGCAATCTTCTCTGGCAAACCAGGAGGAATTAGTTTCTTTCTCTATTATGCTGTTTATTACCCATGACATCTCCCTATCGGTGGGGGTACAGATGTGTCCGCTTCGCTAATGTTCATAGCCGAACCCAATCTTGCCAATTTATCAGCTTTTTCGTTCCCTTCTATGTCCTTATGTCCGGCAATCCAGCAGAATTTGACTGTATGGTGCCTTATGGTGATCAGCGATTCTCGACATTTCTTGACTGGCTTTGATTTGATTGAAATGGATTTTATCGATTTTAATGTCTGAAACACAATACTGCGCTGGTGATAGCGTTGAGTTTAATGTTCAACCAAAGGAATGCAATGGCACCAGCCACAATCGTGCGTCGTGCTACTGTTCTACGTTTAAGAACAAAAGTTACTCTCTTTCACGTAGGCATACGTAACAATACGTAACAACGCACTCTCTCTGAAGAAAAGTTCAACTCGATTGAACTTTTGTCTGCGTTCTAACATTTCGCATCGCAGGTTTTTTTTATTGTAGACAATTTGTGCGGAATGTTGTGCAAACAACTGATAAATTTGAGAACGTCAGTTTAACGCATCTGTTCATCCAACGTAGCGGAAGAATGCTAGCACCAATGCAGTATTAGTGAGGGTGGCAATCTCTTATGCAGCCTGCAGCTTTTTCTATTCCCAGGATCTCGGCTTGGAAGATGCTACATGTTTCTGGAGATCTAAAGGATTCCTGTCTTTGTAGGGTTTTCGAGTAGAATTCGCCTCCTGTTCGTGTTTCAATTTTTGAGCCGTTAGTGTAAATCGCGATTTCGTAATAATTGATTACATTGTTTGACTCTCAGTCCTCTCGGGTTGAATAAGCCAACCTCAAAACATTCTTTTGTCAATTTTTTATTTGTATATTTTTAATTAAGAAATCAAACCATTCGATCAGGTTAAATGTGGTCTGGGCACATTGTCAAACGATATTGACGTCAACCATGGTCGAATTAGTGATTAAGATCTTTTGTTAAACATTTAATTAATTGTAAGCAATTAAAAAATCGTCACATTCGTGATGGAGTACACGCATATGCGTACGTATAACGACTAGAATTTTAAACTTCTCTAGATCTTACGCATTCTGATAAAACAAATTTATTAATTCGACGTGAATATTATCATCTCGTCTGTTTCTTTTTTATCTGTGACCAGCAGAACTAACGGCCGAAATTTACCAACCACCGAATAAAGTGGCGTTGAAAAATTATCGGAGTAGGTCCTGATTTTATTTGGAAAGAAGGAAGTGGAAGCACCCTTTCTGTGAATGTCCGGCACTATACTGGCTACGCAGACGGATCTTTCATAGAGAATTCTGTTCGAAAACGGAGTTTAGAAACTCTGCTAGTAATAACGCACTCACCTTCATTAGGAAGATAGTAGACCCATTAGGCTAAGCAGACCGGAGACACAATAGATCTTGCTAGGTCCCACTAGGACTGGTGAAAAGTCTATAACTGGAGCCTCCATCCTCTTTGATCAAAGACAAGCTGCTTTCAGTTCTCCAGATCAAGCCTTCTTACATGCGCAATCACTTGGTCTTTCTGGTTATTTCGAACCTGGTGATTGGGAATAAAAAACCCTTTTGGCTGGAAGTGCTAATTCTTATCCATTCGCTTGATGCGGATGAGTCAATGTAAATGGTCGGGGTGTCTTTGCTTTTTGGACTGCATCTTGATACAGCTCATGGATTACGCGCTTACTGGCGTTGGACCATTTGTGTGAGCTGAGTAGGTGCGAGCCCTACCACTATCTACCGAACATTTGTCGCACCACCACCTCTCGTGTCACTTGAGAACGCTTGGGAGTACGTCAAACCTATCTACAGTTGTTTTGTGGATTTGGAGAAACCATATGATCGGTTCCCTCGAGGTAAACTCTGGAGTGTACTGCAGGAGTATGGAATTAACGGTTCTCTTCTGAGAGCAATTTACTCTCTATACACAAACTGTAAGAGCTGTCTTCGGATGAACGGCGTTAAATCGACATCTTTCGCTGTGGGCGTTGGACTTGGGCAGGGGTGCATTCTGTCACCTTTTCTTTTCATTGTGTATATGGATTGGATGTTACAACGCAGCCGTTGCAAGGAACGGTTCGAATTGGGAGGCTCAAGGATAAGTCATCTGCCTTTCGCTGATGATTTGGTTATCCTGGGTCTGCATCCAGACCGAACTTTAACGCGCACTTGACAAGTTCGTAGCCGTTTGTGTTGAAGCTGGGATGAGGGTAAACGTGAACAAACCAGAGGAAATGGTAATTTTCCGAACGCCTGTTCAATGTACTCTGCTTGGTAGTGGAGTCCCATTGAAACAGGTGGAGAAGTTTATATTGTATATCTCGGGGTCCTATTTAGGAGTGATGGGAAGAGCAATACTGAGTTATCCTGTAGGATTGGTCAGGCTGAAGCTATTTTGAGACAACTTGGTCAATCTGTTATCAGGAGGGCTGAACTTGGCATCGGAGTTAAGCTATCGGTCTTTGATTCAGTGTTTGTTTCGACTCTCATCTATGGTCATGCGGTTTGGGTAATGACCGATCGCGGATACAAGCTGCCGAAATGAGATTTTTTCGTTGTTTTTCTGGTAACTCGTCGAGATTGAGTTAGGAACACCAAAATACACGAGGCAGTCAATGTCAAGCAGCTACTTCTTCGAACGGAGTAGTCCATACCTTGGACACGTTAAACGACATACCAACTCGGCTTCTAAGACGTGCCATGGAATCTGTGCCATCAGGAAGGCGTCAGCTAGGTAGTCCCATGATGAAATGGTTATACCAAGTCCGAAATCTCAGCTCTATTCGTATGGGGATAGTCTCTGATGATTAAGAGTTGATTGCGGAAGATCGGAAGATCTGGAGAGTCCACTTAAGCACCCTAAACCCCGCGACTTCATAGTGGATAAGCGGGTCATTTAAAAACGATGATGATGATGATGACCACCTCTCGTCGGAAATGACCAACCTCCGAAAGTAGAATTTGCCACGAAAAGCTGCCCAATTCACGTTTCGATTTTAGCAATAAATTCTAGGTCCATTCCATTCCATTCGTGCGAAAAATGTAACACGAATTACATGAATAGTTGCGAGGAGCTAGGTCTTGACCCATCTGAGGATATCGCGCCCATTCTTGTTTGTTTTATTCGCCCTTTCCACTTATCCTCTCCTCTATTTCCGCAAGGGTGTTATTTCCGAAATTGATGTTTACTCTGGGATAGGTGAACTCCTTAACTGTCTCGAAGTCAGAGTTGTTATGTACTTGGTTTGCGAGAAAGCCTTTATGCAGGTACACTGGCAACATGCGATTATTTAATCATTGTGTATACAATGTATCCCACCAGCCGGACAGATTTGTGAAAGATAGTGCTTTCCGTTCTTACACCTAACTTGTTTTTGAACTGATTTCAAACTGCATCGCGTGCTTTACAACATTGCGTGACACTATCGGATTAGTTTTAATGGGATACCAAAACATTCATCAAAACTTTAAAGTCGATGAAGGTATAATGAGGTTTGACTTTAAATTCGTTGGTATTTTTCTGCCTCCCCGGGCGGATTGGTGTACTTGACACTTTGTGCGAGGCACAAAATTGCCTTTTTTGAAGATATGCCTTATAAGGCTGATGGTCTAGTCTTGGACTTGGTGCATGCACTATATTAATTCAAAAAAATTTCCAATCAAGTTCCGATGCAGTCATACTTATGACTAAGTTGCCTTAACAGATTGAAATAAAATTATTTCCCTGCACACAATTTAAACTTATCATCGCCTGTCAGCGTATCTACACACACACGGCTCTTCCAAATGGGGATCGAAAGTTAATTAGACCCTACAATGAATAACAATCGGCAACTGCCGAAAGCAAAAAAAAAAAAAAAAAACAAAAGACCAAACTCAATCTCTACATCTACGTCAATTAACCGTCAACCTGGAGTTCGATTCCATTTCGTCAGATTAGAGACACTGACTGTGGCCTGTCCTCCTACAGAGTCTCTCCTACTGACTGACCCGTTTCATTGTCCATTTCAACTGAAGTAGTAATTTCTCCACACTTAGACAAGTTTAAGTAACGACTTCCAAAACAGGGAATGTAACAGTCAGGCTCTCTATACAAATCGACGGGTTAAATGAACCTTTTCTCGCGTCGATTCAATTGTAAAAATTAAAAGTTCCAGAGGAACCTTCTAAAAATAAATATTAACTCTCTTCTGCGAATGCGAACTCCGCTTTCAAATAATTGCCGACCACGCAAAAAAGACGAGAAAAAAAAAAACTAACGCGCCAGAGCAAAAAACGAACTTCAATTCGAAATAGAAAAGAATCTAAAAGTAGTTCAAGAATTGCTAAAAATAGCTCGCGTACTTAAACGAATCAAAACAAAGTCTTCGTATCGTCAAGACTGTACGTTGCGCGAATAAAAGACCGTGGTAACTATGCTGCTGACCGCGACTATGATGATGATGCGGATCATGCGGTGAAGTGAACACACATTTGTTGGTACCTCACCGCAAGACAGCACAAGTTTCATTCAACAAAATCGGATTAAGCCAGGCCAAGCCCCGAAGATGTTGAAAAAGAACAAGTGGCGGCGGTGGTGGTGGTGGCCTCTTCACTTTAGTGTCGACGACTGTGTGTCTCACGAAGTTTCGCACGAAAAATTGCTGCAAAATTTTTGGATGGTTTGACCATTTGTTTGAGTTGTGTTGCCTTTTGGCAAACTTACCGCTCTCAGAGGCTTGGTTTAAACCTGTTTCTTCCATTTTTTTTTGCAAGCTTCGCAATGTCTTGTGTTTCTTTTGTGGTTCGACCAATCTTCATGCTGTGGTTTCATGCTCATCTCAAGCACATAAGTAAGTGGTTTTCGAACAATTGCGGCGTTTAACTGCGTTTTTCGCAGAAAAAGAAAGAAATCGGTCCTCGGACCGGCCCCCTGGTAACCATGAGCTCGGTCTTTCCGTCCATCATTGGTTAGAGTCTATCGATACAGATACACACAGGAAACAATATTTTAATAATCACCGAGAGTGTGAGTTCTTTTTTTTTTTTGAGAAAACGTTTGCAACGTTTTTTTTTTGTCGAGTTTTGGGATGAAAATAGTTCGAAAATGGCTGTGGGCCATTGGCCTCTTCAGCAGCAGCCCGTAGGCTGCTTCCATTAACTTCAATTATTCGGTTTCTATGGCTACAGTCTTTTTTTGTTTGCCCGAGTGATTTTTATTGATATATGGAAAGTTTGGCGGGGCGAGGGCGGGGGCGGCATATCTCTAAAGCCAAGTCGTTATGAAATGCGTGTTGTTTATAGTTTAAGTTTTTAAGTTGAAGTTTTTCTCTATCAGTTTATTTCGGGCTTGTCTTGTTGTACTTGTTCTGATTTTGGTTTGTGGGTGTTTACATTGAAATTCCTAGAACTGACCTTTACTGGGCTTGATGGTTCGGGATTTTTTTTTTTTTATCAATTAACCTACGAGCGAGCTGCCGCAGGTCAATGAATCTAGGAGTAATGGCGCCGTATATGAGGGTACTATCTATGTACGCTTGGAGTATGTTCGTTTTAATGTTCGGAATTTTTTTCCTTTGCCCCGGCTGATAGTGTGGGAAAATGTTCGTTGATAATTGCGATACAATTTGGTTGTTGGGGCGATTGGCGTTTGGGGGGCATTTGGGACGCGACGCAGGTTTGACCGGTTTCATTTGTTATTGAAGATAATTTGTTTAATTATCAGAATAATGACCCGACTTTCTCAAAGTTCCTCATTGTCTTTGTCTGTTTGAGAAGTACAAAGTCTACTTCAACTTTGCATGCATTTCAACAAATGTTGTCTTAGAATGTTGCTTACTTCTCCTGTGGTGTAGCATTTTTGTTTTTCAATCCGAGTCTTCTTAGAATTCTTCCACGAACTTTCCCACGTAAATCACTAGACATTTCCTCCCAACTATACTAGACTTTGGTGCACTGTCTTGAGATTTTCTTTATCTCTTGGTGGAGCTTCCATAGGTCCATTCATTTGGCGGGATATACGATTGAAATTGACGCTTCTCAGTAAGCTGTCTGAAAGGCTTCTACGGCGATTCAAGGAAATTCTCAGGAATTCGGTGTTGAAATCAGCGGGGATGGGACTTAATATTCACTGTCGACAGTCGACTAACAAAGATCTCTCTGTCTAGGACAAAAGTCCACTATCGGCAGCAATAGTGGATGTAGGCAGAAGTAGTAAATGTAAATGTAAACTCCACAAATGGTCTTTGTTGAAAAATAAGCACTCGAAACTGCTGCAACTTCAATTAAGCAAAACAGTTGGAGTCAAAGCTGAAACATGATGATCTAAGGAGCACTGATCCTGCTGGCTCTGCTGTATGGCGCTGAGTGCTGAGCTATAAGCACAAAAGCAGAGTCGTCATATATTTCATTGCATCCTTTCGATTCCTAGACCAAGACGATTTAACGAGGAAACCAAGACGAGCCTTCCATTCTTCTCATAGACTTAAATGGTTAGTTCGTCCATGCCGTATAAAACTATGAATCCCTTTTTGCTAAACTGCTCGATGAACCTGTGATTTTGCCGAAGGGAAACTAATCATGTCTTTTCTGGTTCTTTTGCTTTGATAATTCTCTAACTCCCCGGATTGGATGATCAGGGTCTGAACGTGTATAAGGCAAAGTATGTCCGCCACGTTGGTTGAGCCTCTGGGTATGGAGGTACGGGCTCTAGGTCGGACTTTAAGGTAGAGATTGACATTGGCCCAAGGGGTTTTGGGACCGTAACCTTGAAGAACTCCACTGACTTTTTGTTGCTAAATTTGAGTAGCTTAGCATCGTTGAGATATAAGCAAGCATCCAAGAGGTTAAGGGACGTAGTTGCCGGGCGTTTAATGTAATGCCTCGGAACTTCCGACGACCTGAGATTTGCGCTCATAGTTCAAAGAAAGGTCAAACTGTTTTTACTCAGAATTCGACTTAGTTGCCTTGTCAGTGTCTATGTCTACAGCGTCTCTGTAAATATGTCGTTTAGTCTGTTCGTTTTCCGGGTTGTAAGCGTCGGTCTAACTCTCAAGTATAAGATAGTTTCCCAGGCTATAGTATTCTGAGAGAAAACCTTGCTTAGTCTTTTGACTTGCACCGTTTTTCACTAAGTCTTCAGGAATCACCTCTCCTCTTGCCTTGCACTTGCCTGTGCGCATTCTGCATGCAATCAGTGGCTTCTCGCATGTGAAGAGGTGATTCCTGACGACTTGCTGTCAATATTGCTACTAATCGTCTGTCGGTTGTCCTGCCTCTGCGAGATCTGTGGAGAGCGCTACAGAAACTTAATCAGCATAGGCTTTTGCGGTCTGTTGCGATTATAGGGTTAAACGTCGAATTTCCACACAGTGGCGATTATTGTCGCAACATTGGATACATATTCGCCTTTGTAGCTTTGCTGCAACAAGATATTCATTTTTACCACGAATCGTTTAAACATTAAACGCGCCTGTGGGGTAGACTCTACTATGTTTTCCGGGCATTCGGTGCATCTCAACGCACTTCTTGACTTTGTAGCGTTTGAGGATCTCTCCTAATTCGTTAGCCACATGATTTCGTTCAGAATACGAACACTCCGCGGGCATGTCCTTAAATCATTGTCCTTTATACCTTTGCTGGGATCGTCGGGGGTCAATTAATTCAGACCTATTCAAGGCTCGTACTATAGTCAGCACTTATAGGTTAGGTTATGTTAAAGGGGTGGCGGCTTGATGTTTGGCGCCGCCTTACTCGGATCTTCAAGGATCAATTGTTTTCTCCGTTATGAAACCTACAATCATGTACCTGTTGGCAAGAGCATAAATTATTTATTGGTCGTTATTAGCCCCCTAAGCCACCATTCAGTATACATTTTAGGATGGCCTTCGGTGGCATGGCTGAGAGTTGGCCTGGGTCACTAAACAAGTAAGAGTCTGATTCTGCTGGGGCTTGGACAATCGCAGAGAAATTGAGACGTGTCCTCCTCCGCGTCTATATCGCCACATCCTCTGCAGAGGTCAGTCGTGCTTAGTCGCATTCTCCTTAGATGGGCCGCCAGTAGGTTGTGAGGATGTGTGTGAGGATGCTGATCACTAGAGCTGACGTATCTAAGCACTTATAGATATGTAGGTATGTTCCCTTTTGTGATCGACAAGTTATGCAGTCTTGTTCTTCATGGGCGCGCAGATGATACGATTAGTGCCCCACCATAGCCTAACGCTTGTCATGAAAGTGACTAATGCCTTTTGGCCCCCGTTACCTGTCATTCGTTTTTGACTTAATTCCAAATTGAAGCCGGCATTAATTGAAAGATATTGTATCTAAATAACTCAATTGTGAAATGTCGATGGCCTCTTATTAAAATCAGGTTGGAGGTAATCGTTATGCACTAACGTCGCTTCGTCACTAATGCAAATCTGCGTCACGATTTGTCACGCAAATTATTAAAATTTAAAAAAATCCAATTGAAGTCTGAATACATAATTGATTTGATTAAAGCACAACCAATTACAATGGTCGTTGGCAGCAAATTACAATTTTTAATAAATGACGTTTCTTCTGCTTGCTGTTTACATTGAATATTATTACCGACACCCCATATCACGAACCATCACCATGATATGAAACGAGCACGACTAGACGAATGCAAATATGCCCATTCTCGGGTATCAGCCACCCACTTGAAATCAAGACGCCCACCCAGTCAAGTTTTCCATCCATAATTTCTGCAAACATGAACAACAAGAAAAAAGTGAAATTTTTTTTTTCTAAGGAAACCCTTGAAACGAAGTGTGTCATCTTTGTATCGTTTTAACCCTCGCAACTTTTCACCGCATCCCCGTGGCCTGGCACCCTCCAACATCGATCCATTTAATTGAAGGGGACACATGTTGCCACCTGTTGAGTTAATTCCCGTTTCGGGATTTGTGCAACAACACGATACCGCATGTACAATCACAGGCGCTTGTTATCTCTGAATTGGTTGACTGTGATTATCCTCTGGTGCGCTGCAAAGGACACACACAGTTTGATGTGAAATTAACGATCTATTTTATTTCAATCAGGTCATGGCGTGACCTCTTCGGGCTCGTAGCCGCCCCATGTCATAGTGTACAGTGCCGCTTCGGGCTTTGTGCTTTTGAAATTGGAATTAAAAAGTCAAGGGGATAGATAAACAAGCACGCACGGTATTCTCATGTGTGCACTGGGCGACCGTGGACGGGTGGTAGTAATTCGTCTTATTAATACCGTGGGCTGTGATTGACGAATCAAATCCTGATTCGTCCTCTACTCGGCACCGCACCGCGCTCCGGGGAGTGAGTAGTTAGTGATGACGGTGTCCAATTTATCGTCAAGTGTTTGCTCCTTTTTTTGTTCGCTGCGGAGGATATTTTTAGACTTTGGTGAGTAGGTACGCATTGTCTACGTAATATGATCAGCGCGAATAGAGTAGCATAACCGTTTCTATTATAAGGACGATACACGTGTTAAGTTCGAGAAAAGAATTCCAGAAAATTTGGCCAAATGGCAAAGGATGATGGCAGTCTGTGTATGAGCTCATTCTGTCTGGCGTGTTGTTTGCTATCAAAATCAATGGTGGAAAGGGGTGAAGGCGGCGTATAAAACAATGTCGGTAGTTGGAATCTTTTTAAAGAAGTTGCAATTGATCCTGTGAATACAGGGAACGTTTGTTGAAACCTCCGACCATGCTCATGGATTAGTGGATTCGCATTATTATTGCAGATGAATTGTTTCCTGCATAGATTACTCGTATCCAAAGGGCTGTCATTCTTTTTTAATGTGAGTCTTGAGTCTTGACCTGAGTCTTGAGATGTTGTAGACCATGACTTGCTTATTTACCATGTGACAATCTCGTGTTACATAAGCATTCGAACAGCTCGAGATGCTGACGTAACTTACAACTTTTGTCTTTTGTCATCTTTCGGGACTGAATTTTTCGAGAAAGCTACTTTTGTGCTCATCATTGAAATCTCCAGGTATACTCCAGGTGCACTTGGTTCAAGTTGTTCCCATTAATATTTTCCGCTGTCCCAATATACGCTAAGTTTATGTCAAAACCATTAGATTGTAATCGAGGTACGAAACACGGTCGACCTACAGGAAAGTGTAAGGTTCTGCGTTTTATTTTAGTATCACGCGACTCTGCAGTAAATCGACCAGGATTGGGTGTATATACATATGTATCTGCAAATTATTAACACGCGACGCAGGTTCTATGACAAAGTTGAATGATATACAATTTTCCTCTTCCTCTCCCCCACTCCCAATCTCTTATGTACATACAAACATATATACATACATATATATGTACATGACGCACGCATAAACCACTAATTCAAAGCCTCCTCCATAATGCTATACAAAGTAGCTGTGTGTATCGGGCTCGTTAAAAGCTTCCTCAGTGGTACGTCAAATTCTAGGGCATTGGAAAGTTTAAAATACGTCTCTTTAGAGGTTGAAGATTTGGTCTTGTAGAGATCATGCAGTGATAGATTTCTTAATTAAACTGTTCGCAGTTCATGTCTGTAGTTTCCCGTTTCCATTTTCAGATATTTCCTGATGTCCTACTGACCTTATCATAGGTTAGGTTAGGTTAGAGAGGCTGTCGACATAGCCGGCCCACTTGGACCAACAGGAGGCCCATTGTGATGCCTCAGGATGTAGGAGTAATTCTCTTTCCTAACGTGGATCCTGTGGGGGCTTTTAATAAAGCGAACTAAGTTTTCTGACATTTGCTTGTGCTAGATCGCCAAAATTGTCAAAATTGAAGGCATCGTCTTTTGCGAGAGCACAGGCCAGGTACAGAGGAGATGGAGGATCGTCTCCTTCTTGTCCCTGGAGCTTCTGCAGAAATTATTTGCAGGAATGCCCAGGCGAGTGGCATGTGTGTCTGTGACGACATCTATAGTAGCTCCAAGATGCCTTCTACTTAGTGAAATTAATATCTTGAAGGGCTTATGGTCTATAGAGGGCCAGATTTGCCTTTAATTTCAGTTTGCATGTATGACTTGCTAGGAAATTGTCTTTCCACTTTAAGGGGTGTCCGATGCAACTAGTTAGTTACATAGTTAGAGTGGTCCCCCAAGAAGAGGTTCACTTAGACCTGAAAAGTAGGTCCATTGTGATACCACTGAGAACTGGGGTTTGACTCCTGCTTACTCCTGAAACCATTTAAATTTCCTAACGCAGCTGTTGAGATCGGCAGTACTGGCGAAGTTCACATCACAAAGAAGTATTGGCCTAAGGTGGTGGCTTTCCTGATATTCACAAGGGCGGGACACTTGAAGAGGAAGTATGCAGAGGACTCTTCCTCCTCCTCGTCTCTGCAGCTCCTGCAGAAATCTTTATATGCTATATATACCCAGGCGTTGAGCATGTTTGCCAAGGATGCATTGCCCCGTGAGGACATTGGTTAATTTTGAAGTCTTGTTAATTGTTTTTCAGGAAAGGCCAGATCCGCCTGGCATTGTTGCAATAATCGAGGTGTTGCCATCTACGATTTGCTTTCGACAGAGCGTCGGTGTAAGTTAGGTGTATAACAAACGACATAGGCGCTTTGACATGATCGAGCTTTCTGCCGTCTGTATATTGAGAGCCTAGTCCGATGCCAGTGTCTTCGCAATTTTTTTTTTCTTTTGATTCCTCACCGTTCCGCATGTGGAGATATTTTAACAAGCGACTGTAAGATCCTTAGTATAGTACGTGAGCATCTGTTACAAGTGCCAGTAGGGTTGACTTTAAACGTACTACACACATCAAGAGGTAGGTACTCAATGTTGAAGCGACCCTGGTGGTCATGTTAAAACAATTTCTTAGATTTTGAAACGAATTCCGAAGGCTTTAGTGACTTCGCTGCCCATATACAGGTCTTTGCCAATCTAAATTTATGCATTAAAAGACTTAGTTCAGGTTAGGTTAGGTGGCTCTCCGTCTTCTTTAAATCCAGGTTAGCCCGGAATTGTCTTGACAAGAGACAAGTGCTGATGTTGTTCCACCTGTACTTAACCAGTTTCTTGGCATCCGTGGCAAGGAGGGATTTGATCGACTCAATAGGTGCAGGTGGTTCCCCCAGGTTTTCAGGGAGATACCGTCCTCCGCCTTCTTTTGCCAGCTCGTTGAAAGACTTACTTAAGTCCAGTTTCTCCTTCCTTGTCCTAGGACCTTTACTATACCTATGTACCATTGTCTAGGGTTTCTGGCAATATGTCTCAGTGCACCGGTCGACGCACTCTTCTGCCATCTTGGGACGGTGGATTCCATTCCGTAGCATGGTTAGCTGTGAAGCTGTAGTCTTTTCGAAATGCATGCAAGTGCAAGGATAACATCACTGATAACCACCTCGACTTCACTTCTAGTCCTCTGACATCTTCCCTTAGAACGTGTAGAATACGCCACTGAGCAAATTCCTATGTCACCGTAATCATGGCTACGAGTTTCTTTTTCCGAATTGTCCCTCCTGCGCAAGGCGAGCCAAAGCGATTTACGCTATCGAAAGCTCTCGAAGTCGTTAAAAAGCAGATAAAGCGGAGACCTTTACCCATCGGATGAATCTAAATGTACTCTGATCATATCATGGCAACTGCCGAAGAGCACAAACACCTCTCCGGCTTCTCACAGTTCATCAGATTTTCCTTCCCCGGTTTAGTGAAGCCATCTCATTGAAGTTTGCTAAGTAACTACAAAACCCATCCAGGATCTCAGAGAATGTAAATCCATCCTACGTACACAGAAAACTGCCCGACCCTACATGTTCTTCTTCCGTTAATTAAAATTCGAAAAGGGATGATTATATTTCTAAAAACCCCCCCATCCCACCCGAGTATAATGAAGTATTTGATTCCTCCGCCCTTGGGCTTGTAATAAAGATGAATCACTTTTCCTAATTTAATTGCTTATTACATCTTTTTTTTTTCCCGAACGCCTACCGCTACCACACCCACTGTCGCCTGGTATTTCTCTCAGCTCCCCCAGTATATTATGTGTAATGGCTGAGAAAATAGACCCAAAACAATAAATTTTGTTCTCTACAGCAGCAGAAGTATATAGCTACAGCAACAAAATGTATCTATGCATATCTATGTTCTGCGATTGTGTACTTTTTTTTTTGTTGTCTGCGAATGTATTCGCAAACTTCAAGGTCTTCTGTTATCAGCCGGAGCTTTTTTTTTTTTGTTTTGCTTTCCTGCGTCTGATGTAGATATAGATGGATTTTTTTTTCTGTGAAAAGAGAAAAAGAGAATAAAGTGCAAAAAGGCGACACGCAAGTTGTACCTTAGCGCCGCGGAAATCTCGTATTCGGTAGTATGTCGGGCCATATACAGTCGTAGGTTTGTGTTGTTTTATTTATTCGTCCCAACCTAGATATTTGCTAGAAATTAGGTCGAGGGTAAAGCTAAGTTGAAAGGAAACACAAAAAACAGAAAAAAAGGAAACACAATAATTTTTTTTTGTTTTAAGTAGGTTTGGCTTGTTTATTAACCCCTCTCATGCTATATAGCGCGCGGTCGATTTTTGGTCATTTGGTCGCTGCTTACAGAATTAAAGTTGACGTAGATTGATAAGTAGTATCTACATTCTATGTGCTGGGGTATTATTGTTCTTGAAGCGCGGCACGGAAAGTTACTCGAAGGGGTAGAAAAAAAAAATATTTCGGAGGCAACTTCACGATGATATTTTTAGATTTCACTGCAAATGAGCTGTCTAATTGATGAGGGCAAGGTACAAGGTCGATGTTAGAAGACCAATTGTTAATTTGATGAGTTTATTGATTCAAAGGAAGTATTAGAACTCTTTTGTAAAGCTGGCATAGATTTGTGATGGAGAAGGGTGTACATTTTGTTTGGGAAGTTCTTTTGAAATGTGCTTTGGAGTTTCGTACATGTGTGTGTATTTGTTGCCAAGGGACTGATGAGTGAAGGCGACCAAAACATTTTTTTTTTAATTTTTACAGACAGCCGCATTGTAGTCCACAATTTGGATCGCAAATGGAGTATTAGGCAAGGCTTGAGGCTTTAAAAGTACCTAAGGGCAGACTCTTAACCTTAATCACAGAGTATGCACTTTTTTGTGTAGTGCACTTGGGGGTGGTAAAGAAAGGAAACGATAGTGTGAGCTAAAAACATTCTACATTCGTGTTGTACGGCAGGTAATGTTAGGTAGATGGGTTAGCGAGGGAAGAGAGAGCCCTCTGCGCCACACTCAGCTCAGTAGAGAGCCATTGTGATGCCCCTTTTTGGGGGAAAGGTACCCCATTGCCCGTGGAGCAATACCCATAGCACTCTGCTATTGCCCCAAGGTTTCGAACCATCTTGAAGCCTTAATGCACCTCCAGATGTCGCTGATAGGTACGTCACTTTATTCTTCGGTATTATTTCCGAGGTGGCAATTACTTGGGCAGTGGCAGAGGAAGTGGGTTGTGTCCTCATTAACTACTTCGTCTCCGCAACTCCTGCAAATGTCGACTTCATTTAGCCTTAGCTCTTTCATGTGATAGCGCAGAGTATTATGACCTGTAATTACGCCTACAAGGATGGAGAGCGTTTTCCTGTCGTTCTGCATGAAAGTATTAGTTCTGGAGCCGTTGTACATTGGCTATAGTTTTCTATTTATTTTACAGGAGTCCAAAGAGCTCCATCTTTCATTCGCTTCCGATAGAATCCTGATCCATTCTTCGTGTTTGAGTTTACATGGCGGAATATTCAGTGACAAATCACCCTGCTCTAGGTCTAGCGTAGATCCTTTCCTTGGCAATTCATCAGCCTTCTTATTTCGTGGTGTGCCCTCATGTCCAGTGACCCAGCACAGTTTTACCTCATGCTGTGTGGCAAGAGCACTAAGCTCTTCGCGACAAAACTTCACAGGAAAAAATTCATGTATTTTTCAGTACGTTTAAGCTTGAGCTTAAACTAATGAGCCTTCCTTGAGAGGCAAGGATTGAGACACATTTTTGAAGGGATAGGGAGGAACAAGTAAAATTGCGATGGTATCCGTGGCCATCCGTGACTCAGTGGTTAGTGCTTTGGACATGCGTGCTACATATGTAGGTTCGAGTCCCGGCAATATTCACTAATTTTTTTTAATTTTTTGGGAGGCATTAGGGAATGAGAAAAGAAATAAAGTAGTTTTCAGGAGTACCAAACCAAATGTGTGCAGTGTCTTCAAGCTTACAGTGAATGTGCGCTCTGTAAATGGCAGCTTAGTAGATCAAACGAATTTCGAAGGAATTTCTTGAGCCGTTTAAATAATCCTAGACATTTCGCAGGCTTGCCATTTGTTGTCATTCCTTTTTCATGGCCAAAGATCCGTGACGTAAACGTGTGAAAGAATATCAAAAATTGAGTGTGCTGTTATCAGCGAATGCATGATTTGGATTGAAAGTAACAGACAAGAGAGTTGGAGACAAAACTGAGCATAAAAAGTTTATGTACCAAGAAGGTCAAGCAAAGTGACCATAGAACTTGTCTCATAGATTTATATGAATTGGCAGCGAACCTCCAACTGGATTGGACACTCAGCACTGATTGCTAGTTTTGGGGGATGAAAGTCAATGCAGGACCGTTCAATCGTGGAACGTTAGAGGTGTGAAGCACGTTTAGAGTGAACGAAGAGGCCCAACGCAACAAGTGGTACATGATATAAAGGTTCTGGAGACTGGTAGGGTCGGTAGAGAGGTCCTCATGATGAATGAATCTGACCTGAGTCAGATTTCCCCTGTAGGTAAGTAAGAAAGAGGCTGTTTTCGTATGTCTTTCTGTCTGTAGTTCTAGAGACTCTACAAAGTGCCCAAATCCATGATAGAGCGCCCCAGCTGTCGTCTAGCAAGGAGAACGTTTAATTTTGACAGGAAGCAACTAAGACTGATGGTCGGCCTGTACACTGGATATATCAACCCGAATAAACATGCCCACAGACTCTGCGACTGCCCCGCCGCAGGTGCGCTAAGACACAAAAGCCTGGGAAGACCTGTTCTACTCGGGCTAAGGTCTCTTAGGCAACTTAGTTTCGAGAAAGTCCTATAGTTCGCTGGGCGGACAGGACGTTTCTCGGATCCGTGAACTACATCCGACTATCTATCCGCTAACCTAAAACCCATTTTTTCGTCAACAGATGCTTTAAAGGGGAACACAACGGTCCCGAACGGTGGCCTACGTGACGAGGTTCTTTCGAACTTCACCCTCCCAAACCAAACAAGCCTAAGGAGTGCATAACGATTAGAAGATGTCTATTCACTCCTGGAATCAGAAAAGATTTTGACATTGGATGGCGCGTGATCACGCAATGATAACGCCGGTTTTCGGGATCTCGTAGTGCTGCAACAATTTAGAGACAACCTCTGCAAATTAGCCTTTTTTCGAGTTAGACACGCCTGATGTTCGGCGTTTACCTACCCCGGTCAAGACCGGTAGTTAGGTTCGGATGGAGCACAGTCCGTGTTCTGTGCCCTTCGATGTTACATATTGCCATCTAGTCACCTGAAATAATTAGCAAATTTTCTTTGATCTAATCTCTAAGGTTGTTTTTGTTGTTTCGAGAGTTCTGCCCATCCGTGTCTCTCGACATGTAGAACAGAGAAACGCTTCATGTGCTCCTCCTCGTTGAGTAAACAACTCAGCACATTAACGTGTCCTTACGATCGGATCTTCAGCGTCTTATTTTTGTTAACATGTCCGCCCCCTTCATCCTTGTTAGCGTCTGCACCATCACCAATTGAAGACCTTTGTGAAGCAACTCACACGTCCATTTGAGGTTATCACGGTGCTGAGCTTTCGTTGACTCCTTTCCATATCTAGAAAGTCTTCGACACCGTAGCGAATGTTGATCGTCTTCGTGCCTGAGTTAAGGCCAGCTTTAATGAAGTTCCAGCTTGCATGATCCATGATAACATTGTCAACTTCGTACTGTGATCGCCTGCGGGGACTCAAGTCGCACCGCTTTTTCAGTCGCGCCTGACTCCTCGGTGTGCTGCAGTGCTGTCGTCCTTCAAAGCCTTTTTCTCTGGTTCGTCCGATTCCATATTTCTTAGTTCCAATAGCAAATTGTTTCCCACGATGTCCCTCGTTGTATACATAAACAGTAGTTCTTGTATCTAAGTCGGCTGAATTTTTTCCTGGCCGAGTGCGCACACTTTTACTTGGTTGGTCACGCTTAAATCGCAGGATTGACAATAGAAAATAATTGACAAGATATCCAATGAATATATGAACTACAGTTGGACGGATTTACCATGACAAAGTTGTTTAACCTTCAAATTGAAATATTTTATTTTTACCATCTTTGAGTTGCTCTTCGTAAACCTAAACATTTAGCTTCAGAGCATTAAATCTATTTTGACTTGAAGGCGTGGCTCAAACTAAAGAATTATCTTAAATGAATATAAAATTAACGACCTCGATTCGGTATGTATAGACGGTGACATTCCGTCTGAGTTTATGGTGACTCAATAGTTTTTGTTTTGTTTTGTGATGATATCATGTTTTTAACTTGTTTTTGTTTCTCCCCCTAGTGTCGTCTTGATAACTCTTGTTTATCGGCTTCCTCGGTAATTTCTAACGTTCTTAGCCTGAGGCTAAACTGCTTTGATTCTCGAATTACTCTGCCTGCCATTTTCGTCTAATCGATATATTAGTTTTAATAGTCGGCCACATTGCGTGGGCCACTTATAATTATCACGGCTTGGATTTCAAAATATGCTCTAATGAAGTGTCATGTTGACTGTGTGACTCGAGCTAATGAGTTTATTGCCTTTAATTAGACAATGACTACATCCAAGTCGTCAAACAACTCGTAAAGCTTATCGTTGTTTTGCCTTCTGCAGAGGTCTAGAGGTTTATAATCGAAGAAGAAGATGTTCTTTGAAATTCAAGTCCATAGTTGAAAGTGCTTTGTTTAATGGATCTGCTTTTGGTGGTCAATTGAAGACTCATTTTGATATAAAGTTGTTGTCTGTTGCAAGGCAGACGGTGTTCTAAATTAATGCCCCAATCGGCATGGCAATTAAAAACATTTCTGATCCTATTGTTGTTATGCCTTTGTTCTTTAGAATGATTTTTATTTGGAGAGGCCAACAACTTCTTTATCACTAAACCGCATCCCAGCTAAGACGCGTCATTTTTTCAGTTGGATTGTGACGACTCTTCGTTCCTTAGGGCTGCTGCTTTATGCGTATCTCCACCTCAATGCTTCAAAAAATTCTTCTTAAGAAACTATGATGCAACATGTTTGTCAGTCATTAAAAATGTGCACGGTTCTGTCACGTATAAAGTCTTCATATTTAGTTGGGAGAAGGCTTAATTCCCTAGTTGTCTAGGCGAAGAAAGTCCTTTGCTATTTCAATATCGGTGTGTCAATCCTGAGTGAGATTCCTTGACCTCACAAATGCTTCACTGATAGCCTGCTTGTGCTCTAAACAACCTAACCAAATGGGTAGCTCGGTGTGGTTAGGGCGTGAACCCCCAAAAAACTGAGCGGGTGCTCTTCACTTGGAAGTTTAAAATCCGACCCTCCTTCCATTGGTGATACAAGTTTAGCTTTCTCCAACGAAGGCTTGTTAAGACCCATCTTGGATCTTATTTTGGACAGGAAATTAAGCTGAAAACCAAACATTCAAGATAGAGTAAAGAAAGCTACAGTAGCCCTTTTCTGTTGCAAAAAGTCCATCGAAGATAAATGGGGTCTGCAACCTCGCATAACGCATTGGCTCTATACTTCGGTAATAAGACCGATACTTACATACGGTATAATGGTTTAGTGGACCGCCTTGGGTTTAGCCACAAACCGCAATTATTCAAGCAGAGTCCGACGAAAAGCTTCGATGTGCATCAGCGGAGCTCTTCGCATGGCTCCATCTGCAGCACTGGATATTCTGTTTCATCCCTCGACATTTTCGGCAAACAAATGGCAGCTACTGCAACCATCCGCTTCAAAGTACCCTCACAGCGGTTCGAATGCCCAGAAGCATAGGCTACACCACACCCGAGCTAAGCTTTGACAAGAACTTCGAGGTTACCATCCCTACCAGGTCATTCTGGGAGGATGTATTCTCAGAAGACAGGTCGATTCATTTCTACACCGACGATGGCTTAAAAACTAGCAACGGAGTTGGTGGGTTGTTTTCTCCGACAGGATTAACCTTAGCCTAGCGTTCCGTCTTTCAATTCATTGTAGCGTCTTTTAGGGGGAAATCATGGCGATCAGAGAAGTCATTTTTTGGCTGATGAACAACCTGATATCAGCCACAGATATCCATACCTTTTCGGACAGTCAAGCGGCAATAAAGTCCTTTGTTTTGTTTTTTCCACTGTGCCGTCACTCCGAGATGGATTTTCAGAATCTCTGAACTAAAGCATTGGAATCCGAATTTTTAGAAAGAGGGTTGTTATTGGAGTCACCATCTTCTTTTCCAGTATCTGCACCAAGACGAATACTGGTCTTTAGCTCAGTGTAGTTGACGAACTTGTCTGTCTCATTTTCCTCTTAGTAGTACCAGTACCAGCAGTACATGGGCAAAAATGGGGAATGATAAACCTCCGAGAGTACAATTTATCATGAAAAAGCTTCTCAAATCGCCGTTTGGAGTCGGCAATGAATTGTAGGTCCCTTCCATTCGTACGAACAATGCAAACACGCACAACACGAATGGTTACGAGAAGCTAGGCCTTGACTGACCTCGAACTGTCGCGCCAGCTACATATTTATTTTAATTTATGCCAGGTTCGGGTTGACACATTTGTGTAGAGCTTTCGGTGTTGATTAACTTGAGTCGACAGAGGGCCCTGCTTAGTCTTTATTTTTTCCTGGCGATCAATGAAAATATCGGCAGCGACATTCCCGATAGCTTGTTCTCATAAACATTTTCCACTTGAAATTTTTTTGGTGATAACGCTCTGACTTTGCCTGATGTTATCGTTCCCATGGTTCAATGAATAAGTCATTCATGCAACACCTTTCTAGTGCGACGCGTTTGACGTATGATTTGCCAAGAGCATATCAATTCAAAACAATGCTTCTACTAAAAGTCAAAAGTTCACAACGACATTTTTTTTTTACTGATTATAGTCTTTTTATCTAGCCTTCGTTTTTTATCAAACACTGAGAATCTAATCTTATCTAATCCTTGGGAGTAATTTACAAAGCCGTCTTTTGATACTCTCTACACGGCACCAATGGATTCCATCTAGACCACCATTTCTGTGTTTAACGAATAACGGATGTAATTAATTTATAAAACATTTTCTTAAAAAGAAATAAAAAAATCAATCAAAAATAAAGCTAATTCAAAAAAAAAAACCAAACTCACTCATAATTCATCCTAACCTCTTCCTTTCGACGCACAACCACCCTCCATATCGGCCACTTGAAACTTGGCCTTGAGAATAAAAGTTCACCAGCCGTCCCGTATCTATTTTTAACCACCCCACAAAAAACGAATATCAAGTAAAGCTAATCACAAGAGAAGAACGCAAATAAAGAAAAAAAAAAAAAAACGCACACAAAAAACGAAACAACGAAACGTATTCGAATAACAAAATATTCAAATAAAAAATGACGAATAAAAATTTTCGACTAAGAAAAAAAAAATTGCAACGAAATTAAGAAACATAAAAAACTAAAACCATAAAAACGTTTGGCCTTTATGTTTCATCGCTTCGTACATCCGCGCCCCACCTGCGTCACCCCATCCCCCATAACAACTACCACCACCGCGCCCCATTCACACCTTCAGCTAGCCGCACCGCCCATCTCTGCCCCTGTGATGTGCTAGCACAAAGTTTTAATTCAATATTTTGTCAGGCAGAAAAATAAACTTTTATTTATCGTTTTTATACTTAAGCTCTCCTATAAGGGATGTGTATTGGTTTCGTAAAAATTCGGTTGAAAGTTGGTTTACCGGAAAAGGCTCAGGAAAATTCGAATACATGTACGAGTATCTATCTTTTTAGCTGAAGACTAGGCAATTTCGTTTTGAGCATCCTTCGGTCAGGTGTGAAGCCTAGAACATTGTGTTTATCTCTTACAGAGTCAGGGACGCAAAATTTTGAAGATCTTGTTGTCAAAAAGGAGAAGATTAGACAGAAAGTTCAGAGTAAGGCTTGTTGTCAAGCAATGAATTAAGAAATTCAAAGAAAAGTCTTAAGCAACCTTAATGCATTAAGGATTCGGCGTCATCCTAGCATACTCCATGAAAAAGGTAGATTGCACACTCACACTTGTGAGTAACTTTATAATTTTACACACTTTTCCTACATCCTCCGCAAGGCGCATGACAAACCTGACCTATTTTTAAAGTTCCGTCAGAAACACAATTCGCCCTACTGAAGGCCAAGTCAAAAGTGTTCTCCCACTCTCTGCGACGCCTGTAGAGAGGGCGACGATGGTTGGTTGGTTTTGTGCGTGTCCTCAAGACTTACTTAGACCTCAAGCGGGTCCATTGCACCCATAAAAAGTATACTCATGGAAGTCAAATCAAGTGATAGGGTTGATTAATCTGGAAACCACCCAGAAAGGGATAGAAATCTCCGGAGTTTCCTAAAATCAGCGATATGATATGGGCCTCAAGACCATTGAAAAAGCTACTACTAAGAGCACGCAGTCTTCTGGTGGCCAGTGCGCGACATTCGCATAGCAGGTGCTGGATGAATTCTATTTCCTCTTCGTCCCTGCAGCTTCTGCAGTGTTCATTGTAGGGTAATTCAAGACGCTCCGCATGGATTCCTATTCCTATCCCTTCGACTAAGTTGGACGAGATTTTTGGAATTCTTCTTATCGAGGGCTGGCCATACTGATCTGGCTATTTTACATGTGTCCATGTGACAACATCGCGTATTTGCCCGGATCATGGTTTCCTCATCTATATATCCCCGTAAAGGGCGCTAATGGGTGTCTTTGCGACCGGAAGGGTATATGCATATGAGGGCGACGATTCCTTTGTAACTGTCCTGCCTTTTTCCGAAAGTCGAGAAAATCCCAGTAAAATGGGTAAATACTGGGTCCTGCTTTCTGGTAGTACAATGGACCAGTTGCGTCTGAGTGCTCCAGTATAGCGTTTCCAAACACGACAAAGAAAAAATTCTATTCCACAAATGTTGAACGTATCTTGAATCTTTAGTCCTTCGTGGCCCTTGTTTTGAGCAACTTGCCGACAGTCCCAGGTCAGCCTTAAACCTCAAATAAAAGGAGTAAAATTCTTTTCTCATGGAATGAACGTCGACGTTTATACTGGCGTTGCAAAGGTTATGTCTAAAGCCTTGAAGATCTGAGTGAGGCATGAAGCAAGAAATGCTAGACTCTGCTGGTCCCTGTGGTCACAGTGAATGAGGGAGCTGACGAACTCCCAAGAAGGGAAGGTTAATCCACCATATGGGCACCACAATGAGTCTTCCTAGACCTAAGTGCGATGAGGGTCTGTTATGTAGCGTCGTCATCAACTCAAATTTATTGACGGCCAAGGAGGGCCAATCATATGCTACTTTGTGTCGCCCTCTTACACTCAGACCCGTTGCGGCCGCTTTCGCCTCAATATTTATGGCAGGGTATGCAAGAACTGCACGAACTCTTGAAATATATTACATCTGGCAGAAATTAATTTACAATTCCTGCAATTTTTATAAGAATACTAAGGACCTTTCTAATTTTTTTTTCTTTTTTTTTTTTTAATTTTAAAAATTTTATTGCTACCATGTTAGAGTATGTTTTCTAGTTTCCAGCTTCTTTTGCGAAAAGCTAGATTTTCTTGTTGATAAGTTTGCTTTTTAAAAACCATTTATGAGCAAGTACAAGCGACCGGATCGTGAACTTAATTTTTTTTTCTATTTTTACTCGTTTTCTTTTTGTTTCTTCTTTTCTGCGTATATTCTCTTCCAGCATTGGCATGGCATTGCCCAAAATTTTGGTTACGCACTCCCACTTAAAAGTTCATTGCTGTTACTGTGTGGGGATGTTACACGTATTTTTCAACTTTACGCACACTTGCACCCCTTACGCGTTTGTATACGACAATATAACGAACTTGAACACAAGAAAACAAGAAAAAGAAAAAACTCACACACACCCACAAATACAATCTCAATTTGTTTCAAGGACGCGTAAAACATCATCAGCCGTTTTATAGCCTTTTTTTCAGTTTCACTTTATCCGCCTGTTCTTCTTTATTCTCTTCTTTGGTGGGGTTTTCTCTTACATTTGAAAGCTTTCAACTTATTCGTCGTATTCTTCTCTTTTCGCTCTGCCCACTTTTGTGCTTTATTTTCTTTGCCTTATCAGCTGCTCTACGCATTACACTTTGTTTGTTTATTCTAGGTTCCTATCATTTTTTTTCTTTTATGGACCATTTGACCAAATTGATTTTCTTTCTCCGTTTTGTTTTTCTATTCTGTTCACTTTATTCACCCTGTTTGTCTGTGGATCTGGGTACGACGACGACCGATGGGTGGAAATTTGTTTGAATGGAATGTTGTGCTGGTGTTTTTGGGCAGTTTTTTGGTCGGTGGGGTGTTCATTGCCATTGGCCTGGGAACGAGGCGAGGTTGAACGAGGCAGAGAAGGAAAGGATAGAATTTGAAAATGAAGATCTGGAGAAGATACCATGAGTTGGCTCGATATCACCTGTGAATTAGCATTGCCAGTAGGCTTTTTATCATTTTTCCTTTGTTTTGTTTGTGGCTTTCGGTTTTGTTTATCCATGCCATTGTTGTTACTGCTCGGCGGTGTTAATTATGTGTCTGCCTTTGGGATGAGGATTGTAATTCATGGATTTGTTGAAATGGATTAAGGTTTTTTTTTATTTCTTTTTGTTGTGTCGGGTCGCACTATTTCTTTTTTATTGTCGGGTCAATTTTTGGAGACAAGTTGATAAGCGGATAAAAAGGGTGAACGATGTGAACATTTGTAGTGCTCCTTGATTTGTTTTAGTTTCAATATACAGTGGTGGTCCAGTATTCATAAATATTAACATGTGTACATACTGTTACTCTCAAACTTTGAACAAATTTACGAGGAGACTGAGGTTGACCTAAAGGTGTATCCAAAAATCCACCAGGGATGAATTGGTACTGAGCCTATGCTTAGGTGCTACAAAGGACCTGTTAGTAATCTCAAAACTTCTTGGAAGTAGCCATCAGTATGGCTCCAGTGGAAAACACTCCACAGTTGACTTCGCAAATGGTCTCTCCTAGCTGGGCCTTAAAAGTTTCAGAGAAGTAAGGCAGATGGCTCAACCATATAGTCTTGCTAAAACTGGTTTGAGAATTTTTCAACAAGAGCTGTGCGTTAATTTGTTCAATAAAAGGCTATGAGAAAGTTAAGCGTTTTATCAGCCAAATGGCGTCCTCGACTTCCTTGGCTTGAAACGTCCTTTTAAAAAGCTTTCCATCACTTATTGGCAAAATTGTGGCTATATTTCCCCAATACCTTTATTTGAACTACGTCTGACGTTCTCTAAGATTTTCGGTCATGGAGCTTGTCTCCTTTTAGTAATCCAAATGGAAAAGAATAAACAGTTACAAAAATCTAGGTGGCTATGCCACAAAAAGGGAGAAATGTTTCTAAAAAATCTGGAGCGCAATAAACTGTCATGTGAGATGTGGTGTTTGAGATTTACACTAGAGATTGAATGGCCCTATCCCAAACTCCTGCAGTACACTCCAGAGTTTACCTCAAGGGACTCCATCATATGCTTTCTCCAAATCCACGAATAAACTGCAGATAGATTTGGCATATTTCCAGGCCTTCTCAAGTACCATTCTGAGCGTGAATAGCTGGTCGGCTGTGCTTCTACCTGAACGAAAACTGCACTGCTCGTCGTCAAACCTGGACTCGATCACACCTCTGGAACGCATTTCCAATACCTTAGCAAAGACTTTTCTGGGGAGCAATCCCTCTTATCCCCTTTTTTAAAAAAAAGAACAATCACTTCAGTTTACTAGTCGCTAGGTGTTTTACCGCATTCCCAGGTCATTTAAATGACACGAGAGCGAGAAATGACACACGGCCGGATTTCATCCACAGCATCAGATTTTGCCGGCTTTCAGTGCTTTAATCGCCAAATTCACCTCCTCTACGATGGGACTATTTTCTGCCCAGAACCATGGGTCTGCCATCCTCAGTGCGGGATTGAGCACTCCAAAAAATGCTATCCCCATCTGCTCAAGATGTCCTTCTCATCGGAAAGAAGTACTCTATCTTTGGATTTAACTCCTTTGATGATATTAAACTTCATTCTTCTGAGGCGGCGGGTGGTCTGCCAGAACACCTTCTTTGCAGATCTGTGATCACAGTTCAATTTCTCGCCAAACTCCTTCCAGGGCTGATGGTTAGCTACTTTAACAGCCAGTTTGCGTTTAAGTTTTTGTGATTTGTTTCTTATTTTCTATAATTTTTAAAGCAAATACAGTGAAATAAATTTTAGTCCTTAGTTTGAAATTGGAAATATCGAAAAATGATACCCACACCTATTATTTTGTCCAGCAGTGTACATACATAAATACATGTCTGTACATCTCGCACTCCTCTGTAAAGTCGCAGAGCCATGCAGTCTCCAAATATTAAGCTAAATACGTATTTTTTTTTAATAATGGCGTTTGTACTTTTACGCAAGCTTCAAGTTGTTAATTTTTATGATAATTAAAACTAATAAAGAAAAAGAAAAGAAAATAGAGTTTTGTGAAAAAAAGAAGAATTAACGCTTTTATGCTATTTATGGTTTTTCAAAAATGATATCATAACAAACAAATTGATTCGAAATATGTACATATGTATCTTCCAATGTGGTAGCGATATTTGTCACTATCGAATGCATTTTTCCCTATAACATGTTTGAGCATTACATGTCACTGTCATTGGTTGCGGTGGAATTCAAGTCGTCGACAGCCATGACGATATCTCTATTTGGTGTTGTGTTGAAGACAAAACCAAGTTGGTCGTAAAAGATCTCCTTGTCATCACACTAGAGTTCCATGATGACGTTAGGCTTCGGCCAGAGTCTGAGCCGGGACGGGGCTGTAGTCGTATCTTCACGTATGGCTCCGGTGCTGGTGTCTTCGTGGAGGTTAATAACACCAGACTTCACTACTCGTTGGGCAAGCATGCCTCTGTTTTTCAAGCAGACATCTTTGGTATCCTAATCTGCCTCTGTAGCGATAGCCAGACTGTGTTTAAGGTTTTGCTCAGCCCTTTAACCATGTTCGAAAATAGTCATAAGGTTGAACTCTTTGACTCTTGTCTCGATCCCATGTCACACTGGGATCTCGGGAAATGAGATTTCCGATGAGTTTGCTACACATGGATCAGAGGATGTTTTCTCAGGACCTAAACCTTTGTTGGGTCTTCCCGCGTCCTCGGTCAGGGCCTCCATTGACGATGGGGTTTCGTAGAAACACAATTGTGTGTAGGACTGCCCTCCAGGATCCGAACGAATGCTCCCAAATGTCTGTAAGAAATCAGCGGCATTCTTGGTGTCACTCAACCGAAAAGACTGAAGACAACATCGCTTTTGCCAAGCATCTTAGTATTGTAGGCTTCAGCGACACCACTGTCTGCGACGCTTGTGGAGAGGGCGACGATACTTTGGATCATTTCCTTTACAATTTTCCTGCCTTTGCTCGGGTCAGGTGGCAGATTTTCTTTGCTGATAGTGTAAGCTTCTCATCATTGAAACACCTTCTCGGCTTTCTCCGAAAGTCCAGGAAATTCCAATGAAATGGGTAAAAACTGGGTCCTGCTTTCTGGTAGTACAATGGACCAGTTGCGTCTAATTGATCCAGCACAGTGTTTCGAACCCAGACAAAATGGTGACGTTACACTGTATGATGGTGATGCGTCTTACTCTAATCTGGTAGAGCAAGTCTCTGCGTGCTGCATGCTAAATTTCGGTTAGTTTACCAGAATAAGGTAGTCCAGCGTTACGCCACCACCACTCTTCACTTAGCCCCAAAGCATCCTTTTTTTGGTTGTAACCGCTTGCTCTATGTCATTCACTCATTTTATTTATGGTTCCATCAGTTCGTTGGCTTACCAGCTCTTCAAGGACCTTATATTGGTACGCGTCAGCTGTTCTTTGGTTTTCAGCTTGTCCATCTTCCCTTTCCTATACACTGACTGAATTTGTTTCTCCAAGGCAACCTACAGTAAATTGTAGAGCATTTGGATTCTGAGTATAAAATCATTGAATGTCTGTCTATTCAAGGCTGTCGATGGTTCGTAACATTAATACAACGCTGTGATTGTAAACTAAAACACAATTATTATGCTGACTAAGCACTTGAAGTCAAACATAAAAAAGGCAAATAAAACTGTAACAACTCTGTACTTCTACAGTCGTTAACTTGGCACAGAGTTGTTACAGTTGACCTTACCTTTATATTAAAAAAAAAAAACACCGAAACGATGGATAAGCTATAGAACATGGTTTTGCTTCAACACTTGGCTAGTTTACCAACTAATGGCTTAAGCCCACATCGGTCTTAAAATGGTGCAATAAAATTAATGTTTATGGTGTCATGTTTTTTTTTTTACGGGATCGGTCTTTTTTTTTTTTTGAGTCTTAAACGTTGTTGTTGTGACTGATTTAGTGTTTTCTTGGTCCATCAACAACTCGACAATAAAATACTCGTAGCAACTTAAAAAACATTTTAATATATTGATTTTGTTTTTTTTTATTTTCAGCTTAGACACAATAACAACCAAATTGCTGCCATAAATCAATAACAAAACAAATAAAAAATAAAAATAAAAATATATTAACTGAATGATAAGAGCTCTTCAGCGAAAAGCTAAAGAACAAAAATGAAAAATTAAACAAACAATTTTTTTGATATACCAATTTTGACCAAACCAAACAGAAAGATACGTCGATTTTATATTTTCAAACGGCAAACGCCCTTTCTGGAATAAATTTTACAAAACATAATCACAGATGTACACAGAGTCACAGAGAAAAACAGAAGCAAAATGAATCAACACGGTAAAAATCAGAATATAATCATAATCAAACAAATACCAATAAAGCGAGAACTAATGCCAAATCAAAGAATCAACGCAATAAAGTGCGAGAGTAAACCCGAGGGCAATGCAAATCGGGTGATAGTGACTGCCACCTCTTCAGCGGCTGGAACATCACCGGGAACATCAAAATGTTCACAACAGCTATTGGTGACCCCAACAACGGCCATGGGAGCAACCACCAAAATGCCAATCATACTGACCGGTGCGACACCGAGTTCGGTGACGACTCTGGCCGTTTTGACACCGGCTGCTGCAACGGCCAGTGACACGGCGATATCGCCGGTCCTCTCAACAAAATCATCATCTACATCGACCACATCGGATGCGGAGACATCGACGGATATGATGGCCAGTGTATCGGATTATTCGGATAACCAGAGTGATGATAAGCTGTTAAAGTGAGTAGATTTTTTGATTTTTTTTTCTATAAATACTGTTTTCGATTTAACCTACGTGAGAATATTTAGATGATTTTTCCGGAGGATGCGAATTACTTTTCAACTCACTGTGACCTCTGCTTGATATTTAACTTTTAATCTTTCAGTAGTTTCTAAGATTTAGATGAGACTCTTACTCCCTAGGAACATGTAATTTCTCCGTTCTTGATACAATTTGACTGTTTTCTATCTTCGCTGTCCTTCCTCAAAGTTTCGGTGCTTTAATGAAGTTTTAAGATTATTCTCAGTTCATTTCTTTAATTCTGGAGGCCGCAAGGCCTACGTTCTTTTGACGCGTCTTCTTATATCTGCCAGACTACCGGGTGGCTGAATTGTTCAATTCCTGATAGCTGGAAAGAGGATTTTATCATACTGACAAAAGGAAATCTAGGTTGATGCAGTTCTTGACCTAATCCTACTGGACCGGATATCGCCATCTATTGAATTTCTGTTGCGCTGAGAACAGGAATGGGGTACAACTCGTAGACACACCTTACTGATTAAGACGACAGCTGCAGAATATACCTAGAGGACTTACGTCCTAAGCGGTACGAAAAATGTGCGTTGGGTAGCAAAATTTCGTCCAGTCCGCGGATAGAAACCCCCAAACCCAAGGCGGAATTGCAATCACCCAAATGCAAATGTGCATCAAAGTCAAGATGCATGCTAAATGCCTCATATACTCCACATCATATTCCAGCCTCAGTAAGCATTAACTACTCGAACCTTTAGCCTTTTGGAACCATTTCACAGAAAACACCAGCCGCGATAAATGTTCAGTGGACATGGCTGTGGCTTTAACCCACACACAAAGTCACTCAAGACAGTTAAAATGATGCTGAACTCGTCATTAGGGATCCATGATATACATTACCTTTGTTAGTCTTATTTCGATGGTTTGGGCACGTTCAACACCAACTCGGCTTCCAAGATGTACAATGAAATCCGTGCCATCAGGTAAGCGTCCCCTGGGTAGCCCTAGGATGACGAAGTCCGAAATCTTACCACTACCCGTATGGAAGTAGCCCCTAATGATTTAGAGTCGATGGCGGAAGATCGGGAGATGTGAAGAGACCACTTAATCACCCTAACGCTGCGACCCTCATATGGGATAAGCGGGTCATTGAAAATAATGATGATGATGATCAGTTTTACTTACTTGCTTATGGTGGCGCTACAGCACGTGTGAACCTAAGCCTTAACCAACAAGCGTCTCCAGCCAGCTCGATCCTTAGCCAGCTGCCTCCAGTTTCGCACACCAGGTTGGTTAAAGTCCCCTTCCACTTGCGTGCAACACCTGGGTGACGGTCTTCCTCTACTGCGCCGTCCATCGGATGTGAATTCGAAGATTTTCCGGGCCGTTGCATTGGTGTCCATCCGCTCTTCATGACCCGACCACCTCAATCACTCTTTTGGCCAAGTCGAAGTCGCTGTACAGTTCGTCGTTGTATCTCCTTTTCCACTCACCGTCTGTGCATTTTCCTCTCGAAACACTTTAACCACTTTTCATAAAGTCCATGGCTCTGCGCCGTAGAGCAGAACTGGCGCAATTAAGGCCTTATAGAGGGCCCCTTTAGTCGTTCGAGAGAGGGCTTTGCTACTCAATTGCTTTCTTAGTCCAAAAAAACAACGATTGGCAAGAGTTAGTCTTTGCTTGATCTCCGGTGTCGTTGTCTGAATTGATAGGGGAGCCTAAGTAACTACCTCAAAGTTATATCTATAGTGACGTTTTGTCCAACACGTCGGTATTGATTGTCCTTTTTTGTTGACAGCATATACTTGGTCTTGCCCTCGTTGACCGCTAAACCCATTTTCGCCGCTTGCGTCTCAATACTGACGAAAGCGCCAGTGACATCCGGCTGCGTTCTTCCGATTTTGTCAATATCGTCTGCGTATGCGAGTAATTGGACAAATTTTTGACAGGTTGTGCCTCTGGTGTTTGTGGGTAGGTTTTGCACAATTCTTTCAAGAACATTGTTGAAGAAGTCGCATAACAGCTCCAGTCTAAATCTCTTTTTGACATCAAAGGTCTTGGTGAGATATTTACCGACAAACGGACGAGTCTAGCAGGGATGTCAAAACTAGACATTGCTCTGTATAGCTCATCTCTATAGATGCTGTCATACGCGGGCTTAAAATCGATGAAAAGGTGATGCGTATCGATTTGAAGTTCCTTTGTTTGTCTCCTTCTCAATTATATTAGCCACGTAGGTATGTATGTATCATGAAGTATATACCATGAGAATCGACATTATCCAGCGTCCTGGACAGAGAACCATAACTTACCGTCTTTCCTGGATCGTCTGACACTGATTTACTAACAGGCGTTCAGACGTTGGAAAACCGTTGTAAAATGATTTCTTGCAATACCAACCCCGCAACCTAAGGGGACATGTACTCGACTAGAAAATTCTGAAACCAAACCTACCCTCCTTTTATTGATGGCCGTCATCTTTTGCCATATCAACTTATCATTATTGTGCTGATAGCGCATATAGGAAGGACTTTTCAAGAAAATTTTTCATGTGTGTGTCCAAAATGTGCTTATTATAGTTTCCGGAATCATTTTTCAGTTTAAAATTAGTTAGTCTGTCCTACTTCCGATTCTTAAGTGCGCTGCCTAATCCTTAATCCTTCTAAGCCAAGTCTGTTTAGCGACACACATTTCTTTGACGGTTTCGATAATTGTGTTCTTTAGACACCATGCAATGTATGAATGCAATTTGAGCCCGATAAAACCTGCGAGTCGGAATTTTCCTAAATTTTTGAATATACGCTGATGTGCATATCTCGTGCCTACGGGCAGGACTATGCTTAAAAAATGAAACTTTTTTCAACAAGTAGTGTCAGTCCAATATCCTTAAATTGTTTCAATACAGTGTTCATCTTGACGATAATAGCCACGAGTTTTTCGGTATACCAAGACCAGTCGTCGTAGCAGGGCAAATAAAGGCGTCTCTCTATATTTTGATTCATGTGTTTCTTCTTCCGACAGCCTTCAGTTTCTTTTAGTGTCACACAATAACCTAATGAAATATTCTATCTATTCGTCTTGCTGGAGTATTCCCAGCAGAATAATATGTCATTTAGATTATGCCTTCGTTACAGGCTTCATCATCATAATCTCTGGACCCAGAACTCTAGTCACAATGATTGGTTAAATATTTCAACGCCGTCAAATCGCGAACCCCCTTTATGATCTGCGATAGATGTGTGAGTTTCTTTATCAATTATGTACCAAATAATGCTCTCAACCAGCTTCATGAAGGGAATTAGTCGCTCCCGCTACTATAAGTCAACCTACGCTCCACGCATTGTTTTCATTTCTTACGAAGAATTAGTTAACATTGCCTAGTCGTAGTCTCCCCCAAAAAACCAGAAACCAAAGAAGTAACGCACAAAGGAAAGTAACAAAGAAGATACATGCCCGACGCGGTGAATGCTCCTTAAATATTTACACTCAATTGTCATTTATTTTGGGGCGTTAAACAAAATTGTATTTTGTATCAGGCCTTGTGCCCTCTGGTTCGTCTGTAGCTTCCGCTTCGCTCAGCCTTCGCCGTGGTTCTTGTGTGACGAGAATTTTATCGCATCTCTTATCACTTGTGCATACAAGAAACGTCGTGTACACATAGTATCAGTGAGATTGCTGCCCCTCTCTCTAGCCCACTGACGGCAAACAGTGACGCACTTTGGTGGCAGTAATAATTTTCCTATCCGCAGCAAACACAGGGCAGGCTGTAGGTTTGACAGATGGATGGCCAAAAATCTGAGCGAAGTCACACACAAGTGCGTGATGTTTGGAACGTAAAAGAACGTCCACACAACTGTCAGAGATGAGCGACATTTGGTTAGGGACAACAGCGCCCGTACCTGTCAATTCTGTCCCACCGGATCTAACAAATCTGAGGTGTGATTGCAAATCAAGCATTTGCGAGTAATTAAATGTCATTTGCACCTTAGCCAATGTAAATTGATTAAAACTCTTAACCAGACTAGTGGGGGTGGTTCTTAAGAGAGAGCACGGCCAGTGGGGGTAGTTTAAGAGAAACTATCTTAAACTTTCTCCCTGTCGTTGTAATTGCGTATCGAATCATTCGGAGATTAAGAATTGAGATTCAATGGCAGTTGTTAGTGTGTTTCGCTGCTGTCTGACAACTTTGTTGTTCGCAAGCTTCATGTAAATTTTGTTCGCCCTTCGTTGCTGGGTGGTACCTGAAAGCTAAGAGCTTTCCGTAGATTTCCCCTTGAGAGAGATGGAAAATATGATCGAAGAGAGCAAGTTAGTGTTTGGCTCTCTCAACTACGCAACATTACGCATTAAGTAATATCCCATCAACGTTTTAGGCAGTTCCGGTCGATAAGGGGGATAAGCTGTAAGCTATGGGCTGGGGGATTAGGGGCGTTTGGCTTAAATTGATAAAAATAAGGCAAGGTCAGTGTTTTTTGGTGAATCTCCATTCAGTTGAGTATAACTATGGATAAAGCAGAATGGAAAAAAAGAAAAGTTTAGAATGATGGGGTACTGGCACTGGTACTCAGATTTGCGTCAAGGAGAACGTTGCTGAGTGGGCTCTCTTGAGTGGAAATTGATTGAATTGGATGGTGTTCATGTTCGCAAGAGAGCGTTGCTCGATGCGTATTCACGCGTAGGCGGTGCGGTATCAGGCATTGTATCCGTGCTCCTATTCTCTGTTGTCATTTTGTAGATTTTAATTTTTTTTTTCTGTAAGAAGGCTCTGATATGTGTATATGTATAGTATTTCTGGGAAATATGACAAAAGAAAGGAAAGACAGAAGAAGGAGGAGAAAGTAACGACATGGGGTGGTGGGGGGTGGAATTTAAAGGAGGCATTTGATTTTAATTTGATTCCAGTGTTTCAAGGACTTTTGTATTTTCTTTTTATTTATTTTTTTTTTCGTTTCGTTTTGTTCGATGGGATGGGAGTTGGGAGGATTGGAGGATAACGATATTTTTTCTTCCTTTAAACTATACGGATACATAGGGATAGGAGCAGGATAGGGAGAAAAAAAAAGTATTTTACTTAAGTTTCTCGCTAATTAGTATTCAGTTTGTGTATTGCTAGTAAGTTGTGTTTGTTAAAATTGTAAAACAGAAAGAAGGACAAGATAATAACCGTGGCGATGTTAGTAAAAGGCCTTGAGTCCAAGAAAAAATTCCTTCAAAGTGTCTGAAAACAATCTAAATAAATTATTCCTTTTTTTTTTTTTGTAGTAACTATGTATGTTCTCCAGGGGTTGCTATAAAACTGAAAGTTTTGTTTAGAATTTTCTTTTTTTTTTATGGCTTTTCTGTCGCTGTTGTGACTGTTGGGAGTTTGAGAGTTGGACCACATCTCACTGCTGTTTGTTGAACTTTTGGGGGCTATAAAGTGTAAACGAACTTTAGTGTTGTCAATTTTGTATCTATGTTACAATTTTGCAGTTGCTGATTCAAATTCCGATGAACTTTGACTGAAAAACAATAAAATGCGCATATGTTGTTAAAAGGACCGGCTGGCATGAAACAGATGTTCAATATGCATTCATTTCTCTGTTCATTCATCTCTAGTAAAACTATCACACGAGACCTTAAAAGTTATAAAACGGTGGTGGGTATTGATTTGGAATTCCTGGGATCTCTTCCAGATCTGCCGTAGTTTGAGTATTTGGTAGGGGATGGACTTTCACGGCCGAAAGCCCCACTAATATGGAACAATCGGGTTGAGTGATGAAATAAGAAGTTCTTGAAGTTTTTTTTTAATAAAATGCATAAAAATCAGTTCAATAATCAAAAATTGTATTTGAGCTGTTAGTTTGGTTTATGACAATTAGTATTTGAAAATAATGTCATGTAAATGTTGTCCGCAACTAGCTCTCAGATGGTCCATTCTGTGGGTCAAATTTTCAAGCTTCTCTCGAGCATTTCAGCCCGTATTCCGTTAATAACTTGTATTATGTTCGCTTACAAGGCATCAGTCGATTGTGGTAAACAAGTTATTTTACATACCCTCACAAAAATTATCCAGCGGGGTCAGATCACATGATCTTGAAGGCCAATTGACAGGTCCATTTCTTGAGATGATGTTTTCGTGAAAATTGCATCTCCATAAGTGGATGGTTTCGCACGCTGTGTGGCACGTTGCACCATCCTGTTGAAACCACAAGTAATCTTCAGCAATGTCTTGAACTTTTGGCGAGAAAAATTCACGAATCATTGTACTGTAGCGTTCGCCATTACGCTCCTCCCTTCCGCATTTTCAAAGAAATACGGTCCGATGATACCACCTGCCCATAGACCGCAGAAAACAATGTATTTTTTCGGATGCATTGGTAGCTCTTGGGTCGCTTCTTGCTACTCATCAGTCCAAGTATGACAATTTTTTTTGTTGACGTATCCGTTAAGCCAAAAATGAGCCTTGTCGCTGAACAGAATTTTTTTGATAACAAGACGGATCAAGTTGGAGCTGTTCCAAGGTCCACTTATCAAATTCACCACTCAACGCAGAACACTGACAATGTCATTTATCACTCGTGCTATGGCCGAGAATCTCTATTAACAAAAGGACCTCGTATTGGATCACCCTTTATTTCAGGCGCTCATACAACACCGCAGATAAGATCTTTTGGGCGATGTTGATGTCCCGCTTAAAGGGTTCCTTTTCTGAGTATCGGGCAAATAAGGCTGAAGTTTCCCTCAAGCCTCCAAGAGTCTTGGCATGGTTTTTTTTTATCTCTTTGGTAAAGCTTCTGAACCTCATTCCAACAGCATCCTCCTATCTTCTCGCGTCCTCTACGAGAAAATTTTTCCTTGTGAGAAGCCGGTGTTCGTCACCGGCAGGCGTGTTTTGCTGCATGTACATACATATGTATGTACATACATACTTGCCGATATTTTTCGTCAACCGAGCGATATCGTTGTAGTGCCCAAGTGAAGTGTGACGCAAGTCAGATGCCGCACCTCTGATGGCTCTTTTGGAATATCATCACTGGCCTTCAATACTTGATGCTGGCGGCATAGGACCTCTTGAGAGATTGAGGGAGACTTGATCAGAAATTCGCAGCCATAACTTGGCTTCAACAAGGTTGTGGTCCGAGTTGCTCCTCGGAACGTTCGGACAGACATTGTACTGGACGTCCGTTATACTGTTTTTGGCGTCATATCTCTCCTCCGTATGGGAGTGTCCCTCATATTGACTTTAACGTCAGATACAGAACTCGGATTCCTAGCAGAAGCGCTTGGGAGTCCGATGCAGCTCTGAGCGATTCCGCAGTAGAAATATTCACAGACAGATTAAAGAAAGCGTGTGACATATGTAGTTATTGTCAAACGACTACCGGATCACTGGAGTGTGTTTCAAGAGGAAATGAAATCGCCGACATTACGATCAAGTTTGGTAAAGCACTGCAGCAAATCTCGTAACGAGATTGCAGACCATAGAGATGTCCCAGGCAACTGCAGGGCGGAAGAGCTGGCAAAAAGGGGTGCAGGACGGCATCTCGCTGATAACCTTGGAGATGTCACCTAACCTAATCTAAGGGGCATGTGCGCACATTAGGCTTATGATGGCGAATTTACCCTTGATGTGAGTTGTTATGATTCTCTCGTTGATATGCCAGACACTCAAAGATTCCTCATTTTGCTCGACCCATCCTATCACACGGTGGCGGTAAAATTAGCTTTGCAGCCGTTCATTACCTCCGCTAATTATTCGGTAGGCGATCTGTTAAAAGACGTAATGTTCCACGTGGAATTTTTCAGGAGTCCTGAATAGTAGATCCATCCGTATTCCAACACTTGTAGGCGATTGTGTCTTCTGGGATGCACATGTCTATCCTTCGAACCCAGAGAGGCAAGAGGGAGGTTAAGATGTGCTGTCTTTGTTCTGAAATCTTTGTTTATTTGCTGCACAAATTATTAAGAAAATTAGAAAAAATGGCAAATGTTCGCTGTAAAGTTGGACTTTACCTAAAATGCGATGTCCTCGAGCAATGTTTAAGAAAGAGTCTCCATTCTTTCCCATTTAAATTCTTCGCCCATTCAAATAAAATAAATTTAGAAAACGACCCAAACAGACGATCGCGCCTCCATTAATTTCGATTCATAACATCTTTTAAAACCATTCACCAAGTAATAATGTCTACACTTCTCCCAAGAGAATTCATTTATCTCAATTTAATTTACCGCAGACTCACAAATAAAACAAAACAATTGTCATTCTAATAATAAAAACTACACACACTTCAGTTGAATATAAATAATTTAAAAATAAAAATAAACGAACAACCGATATAAGTAAAAATACAAATAAATTGACACATAAAATAAAAGCAAATGAAATTTAAAAAAAAAAAAAAAAGTAAAAATAATGAATAATTCAAATGTAGATCACCATAGCACTTGGTGTAGCACCGCACATCCCAAAAAAAAACCGAAGAAACAGCAGCTACAGAGAATTCTTTCAATTAATGTACGACTACCTTACGGTTAATGTAATTCATTCCAATTTCGAATTCCACTGACAGAGTGCAAATACAATTTAAACCAAAAAAGAAATACCGCCAAAAAAAAACCGAAGAGAAAGTCCTAAAAAAGATAAATATAAAAAAAAACAGGAATTGCTAAAAAATTACAAACACAAAAACTGCATGATGTAAAACACGCATAATTTTATTTTTATTCTTTTAAAAGAATTTTCGAAAACATCTCTTCCTCATTTGGGGAGATTGTTACATTGTATTTCGCTTCGTGGTTCACCTCATAAATTAACCATCAGAAGATAAAAATTTTTTTTTTTTCGTTTTGGATACGTACGAGATAAAATTCACCAAAGCGGATATCACAAAGCTTTTTTTCAGATTTTTCGATTCTCCTCATAAGCTCTGCTCCCAGCAAAAAAAGAAGAAGACAAACTCCCAACTCAAACCCAATTTGGAGCCCGCACTCGCAATGTCAATGGCAAAAGGCACAGAAGCACACTTGTGGATTGCGGTGCTGATATTTCTCATCGAAAGGAGGAGAGACACTGTCACGGAGAGTCGAGCTGAATGGAATTAATTTACTTATTATTCGCTCATACAATGTATCTTTTTCACAACACCCCATAGCCCCCTTCGAGATACTTTGTAGTTAAGTTTGTTTTTCCTACTTTTGGCTTTTCATGCTCTCTTGGGCTCTCTCACACCGAGAATGACAGAGAGAGTGGAGAGTAAATTGGAAATCAGCTTTTTAGACGTCGTGAATCGTGATAACCTGCTAAACTAAACTTTAATACAAAAAAAGTTATACACGCTGTGTTAAGGCAACCGGAGAACGGCAAAGAGCGCAAAGTGTTGTACACTCCGTGCGAGAGCATAGTAATACGAACATTCGGGCGGGTGTACTAAAGATACATTTTTTTATACCTTTTTTTTTTGTTGTATTTCGATTCTTTTTCAACAACAACAACAACAAGACGAACAATATTTTCGACGACACTCCGCCAATCATTTGAAGTCGCGTTTCGACTCAGTATACAAATTGAAATTCTGCGGATAACTGCCGCAAGAAAACAACGTCGGTTCGCTGTCGGAGTTTTAGATATTTTGTTCAGTGGGTCTGCTCATATGATAGTGTATGAGAAGAAAAAGTATCTATTGGATAAATACTTGAGTTTTCTTTTTGGTTATATATTTTTTTTTTAAATAGATCCACTGACGAATTTTCGTAGATTTATTTCGGTTTGTCTTCGATTTTGGTTTTTTATTTAATTCTATTTGTTTTACTTGTAGTTTTTTGCGCGAAAACCTAAGCGAAGGCGCTTTATTACCGACTACGTGCGGTGCGGTACGGTACAACGTGATACCACAGTGCGATATAGTGCCAATCTATTCTTTTTTTCCCAAAGAGAGGGAGAGAGTTGTTTCTTTTTTTTTTTTTTAAGAGTGGTTTTCGGTCGCGGGTATCATATTTTTGTTGACGTTGTGCATTTTCGTTTGATACAAAAAAAAAAAAAGTAAAATGTATATCAAACCTCATGTGCGTTATGATTACGTTTGCTATTGTGAGATATCAAGGACTTTTTATAGTTGCTTTCCCTCTCTCTCTGTATTTTGTTTGTCTTAAAATAGTTCAAAAAGTATTAATTTTGTTTTGTTTTTTGCTTGTTCCCCTCTAAAAATAATTCATGAGTTCAAAGTGTGATAAAAAAGAAAAAAATCTATATGTATCGCTAAAAAAAAAAGGAGATCATAATACACGACAATCCAACAAGTGAATTAAAAAAAAAATAAACAAGTGAAAAACGTTTAACTAGCAGCCAAATCATATTAACAAAAATTGCTTAATAATACAATTTTGCACGGAAATTTTAGCGAAAAAAAAGCACATCTTCGTTTTGTTTTGTCGGTTTCATCGCGTTAACGCGCGCTCCTCCATCTACAGTCTAGTTTTACCGCAGCGCGCTTTTTTTTTCCTTCTTTTTTTTTCCTACTCTCTGTTAATTTATTAAATTTTTTGCTAATTTAATTTTTGTCCTCCTTTTCGTTTTCTTTTTCTTTCTATCGCTTTCTCAAAGAAAGAGCCAACCAATCATAAAAAAAAAAATCAAACTACTACTACTACTATACTATTTTGTCGGTTGATTGGTTTTTTGCGCGCTCGTTACAACAACACAACCTGAAAAAAAAATCGGAAACAAAAAACCGAAATTCGGATAGAAAAAAAAAAAACAAATTCAAAGAAAAATTCAACCAAGTAATGTGATGTGAATTTTTATTTTATACATATTGTCTCTGTTTTAGAGTCTGCGACAATTTGTACAAGTTAAACAAACGGTTTTACAGCTTTTTTAAAGTACAAAATTTAAAAGGAGAAGTACAAAAAGCATTTATTATACAATTTATAAATAAAAAAATCATCCTCAACTGGTTTCAAATAGTTACTATAACAACATATTAATGTACAAACAAGAAACATAAACTTGTAGATAGTTAATTTTAATCAAATATATACACAAATCACAAACAAGGATTAAACAACACTACCAACTGGAATTTGGAACCAAAAAATAAACAAAAACAAAAAACAAAGTCATGGCATTTAGTGGCTTATGGAAAAATCTCCACCAGACATATACAAACCATTATAAGGATTAATCTCCTCTTATCCGTAAGAAATTAATAATTTTATTCGACATAAATTTAAAAAGTGTACTTAAATCCTTACGCAATACATTCATCAATGGGAATTTTTTTTGTAAAAGAAAATTTGGAAATTAATTAGCAATTCGTAGGTTTAATATTCAAATTTTAGGCGGATATAATTATAATAAAAATTTGTTTGTTCTCTTAATTAGGTATTAATGTTTAAGCTTTATGCAAAAATATTCCAATTGCTTAGATTTTGCAGGCTGATTTTTTTTTTCAAAAATTAGTGTTTTTGCCTGGCAATTTCGATAGAAAATTAGAATCTAAAATGCTAATTTAGGTTTGCCACCATGTGTTTTCGATGACAAAACATACCGTCTGTTTTCTTAACCAAACGGTTAAATCTCCTCCTGCTAGTACGTAGATGAACGTCTTTTCATCCGTAAAAGAAGAAGAACAACTGTTTAGTAGTTGCAAGATAGAGTTTGTCAGAAGTTTTGTTGGAGCATTGAAAAAATCGCTTTATGTCCTTACTTCTCAATAAAATTGAGGAAATCAGACTATTCCAAATAATGACGCGAAATGTGCGGGTATTTCCCGTTTTTGGTCAAGAATCTGTCGAGGCACTTCGTTAGGATTTCCAATTAAAGTTGTGTTGCGATATGGCATACAGGAGGGACGTTATTGGGCTTGTAACAATCTGTACAAGTCACCGGACTGCCGGTAACCATGTACCAAGGTATCCCCTTCAACACTGCCGCAACAGTTGACTAGACAGGAATCCTTGACCACTCCATATGTGAATGCTTAACTCTTGCCAGAACTAGCCTTCACACAGTAGGCAAACTCTTCTCCAACAACTTCAAAGACTTTTTGGGAAAAATTTCTCTGACATACCGTCTTCAAGTCTACAAACAGAATTTAAAGATTACAGGATCACCAAGCTCACTTGAGCCTTCTTCAACATCACTAGCCAAGCCAGAATAAACAGAGAACATCTCATTTGGGTGCCTGGACACAGCGGCCATGTATGCAATGGAATAGCAGGCCAGAAAAGGATCCGCATCAAACTTCATGATGCCAAGACTATTAGCACTGCTGAAAAACAGAGCTTACCATTACTGGACGAACAATGAAGGTAACAGACAAGCCAAAATGTTCATGCCAAACACCTCCCATACCAGAACGAAACAACTCCTAGGACAAACCAGGAGTCAGGTTCGAATGGTCACAGGTTTCCTAAGAGGACACTTTCGAAAACACCTAATGACTATGCGAATAGTACAAGACAACGCATGTAGAGTTTACAGAATACATTTTGTGTCACTGTAACTGTCTAATCAGAACACGTCATCGTCGTCACGTCGACCGCTCTGCATTCATCTCGAACTCAGGCATCATGAGCGAGCTCTAATTGGAGGAAATCACAATAGGCCCATATCTGTGGCCACAGTGATAGGGTGAAACGGACCCATCTCTACCAATAATCTTAATCTTAAGCCACATCATGCTAGGAAAGCATCTATATCAAAATTCCTAATAAATATATCTGAATGATGATTTTTCTGAGATTGTTCAAAACTCCGAAAAATTTAACCACGTAGTAGGAACCAAACCACTTCTGGTGCAGTGTATTCCAAGCGGAAATTATAGCAGTCCGCGAAGCTGTGGCTTGGCTTTCAATTAACACGATAGATTGTAGCGCTATTGTGCTTTACATAGATAGTCAGGCCTTGGAATCTGGCAGATACTTTAACCAGATTGCAGACAGATGCAACGTTACCCAGTGCTGGGTTTCAGGATGTAGGGATGTTATAGGCAACTGCAGGGTGAACGAGCTGGCAAAGAAGGTGCAGGATCGGAACTGCCTAAAAATCCCATTAAATCCATCGAATTTGTCCATGATACCGATGCCAGCAAATTTGCAAACAATATCTGACCGAAGCTGGATTTAAAAAAGACTGAAAGAATATTTTCCACTAACCGGACAAGTTTAGCTTCACTAATAGGCAGACATGCATTAGGATTGGGAATTCCTTCGAAACCTAAGTATACACTGTGCATTTGCCCTGCCCTTGAAACGTTTAGAAGGAAAATCCTTGGGGAATATGACGATCTTAACGATCTAGCCGATCTCGACATCCCGAAGATAACAGGCTTTATCTCCGGGTCAAAGTATTTCAGTACACAGGTTCACTACCATCACGGTAGTCTTCACTGCCCCCAGCTTTCCAATCATATGTAGCTGGAACGGCCTAACCAGCTGCGTCATTTCGAGAAAGACATGGCCTTATTAAAATCAGCCTAAGTCAAAAGAACTACTTGATAAATCAAGACCACAAATATTGCCGAAATAGTAGTCATTATCACCTTCTGCAGAAGCTGCAAGGATATTAAAGAAAAATAATTTCTACTTCATTTCCTCTGGAGGTGTCCGGCCCTAGCGAGGAACAGATAGCGCACGTCAAGTAAACCCTTCCTCGTTATTCTCAGCGGGATACCTGAAAAAATGATCGGAGAACTGATCCTGTATCTGAACTCCACTGGCTGGATTTGACCACTTTATCCCAACATAACCAGTCAACACTCACACACAAATAGGTTTGAACGGTTGTTCGTGGTAACAAAACGGGGCACCCCTTGCGCTAATTGGGTTCTCAGGGACCGCCACTCTACCTTCCTACTGTCATGGTTTCCCAGCTTAATGCACTTTGTGTAATATTTAGAAGGAAATACTTGATGATATGATAATCTTAACGATCTGTCCACATACTTCACCTAACCCAGACAAGAAAATTTCTAGAAGAAACCGTCGGTCCAGTATGGGCTTAGGGCAAAAAATTATGCCTTGTACAGTGGTGCCGCGAAAAATGTTCGGTGTACCTGGCTGGGGCTTGAACCCACGCAGGCTTGCAGTCCAACGCACTAACCACTGACCCACGGCGACTATTAGCTCCTTAATAAAACACAGGCAACTTTTACTTCATCTTTACTCACTGTTTAGTCACCAATAAGTGGTAGCTGTTATTGGTGTAGCCAGACTGCAAAATGCGAATAGAACATTATGGCAGAAAGTTTCTTTAGAAGAAGACCCATGAATTAAAAGCATTTTTTCTTAGACTTAAAATTCCAACTATTTGCAAGTGGATAGCAATTAGTAACTGATAAGTATTGAATCAACTTTGTGTCTTCCATACTTTTAAACCGCCCCATGGATCTATCGCTTAGCATAGCTTACTCAACTGTTAATTATTTATTGGGTGATAAAGTTGTAATCGTCACTAGGCAATTAATTACATAAACCTCATTCGACACCCACGTGCAAAAATTGCAGGCTTGAGTTGCTACTGCTTACTGCAAGCCGCCTATTAAGCCCATTAGACTAATCTGATGAATTTTTATTGATATTTATAGCAAATTTATGTTTTTTCTAGTGGGCGTATCTGTAGTAGTTCACTGGTATTTTTTGACTGACCTAGGTCAAGATTCATAAAACAAAATGACATATCATCCTGGGTACAGATATTTCGTCACTTGCCTTTCTTGTAGAAGAAGTCAATGGCATCGTTATAAGCAATAAATCAACCAGGACTAGATTTAATTGTATTTCTTTAAAATTAATATTAAGAAGGACAATATAAGGCCTTCAGTCGCCATCAATCCTTTTGTTGGGTGAGTTGAGCGCAGTAAGCCGGCGAACACTGGGAGCAGAGTTTTCTTAAATAAAAAAAACTGACATGACATTCCCGAACGTCGACATCAATCAATGCACAATGTAAACGTCATCTACATGATACTTGTACTACGACATGCTACTCGTTTCGACTTAGATCTATTAGTCAGCTTTAGATTCAAGCCAGTTGGCGACGTAAATAGTTCAACGAACGTGACTCGGATGTCTTGTACGTGCTAATATCTGGAAACTTACAAAAGTAGAGTTGTCAGGCTTCTAATTGCGCGTCGTATTAAGAATGTACGATTGTCGCAAATTGCGCATCTTGTCTTGCTGTCTAGCCCCAACGATCACCATCACCATGAGTGATTTCGAAAATTCTTAAGACAAAGGTTGCGTATTTGAAGTGACACAGGGTTTTTGAGACTCCTTAGTCGTCTGGTTGTCACAATCTATTACTACAAGTGCCTATATGCCTTTCTAACCCATCGGCAATCTCAAATGGTTCTTTGTTGACAATTTGCCCTGCGCCTTCATATTGGCAACTTCTTCATGGGTCTCACAATCTTGTCAATTAGGACGTTCTTTTTCACTGTTATCCTTGCAACTGCGGCTGAAAGTGTTGTGGGGAATATCTAGCTTGGCTGCGTGGTCTCCCACTGGCCAGTGGCCTGTCTCGCAATATCTTGTCTTGATTAGCTTAGTAGCTCGTTTGTTGTAACCGGGACAGATTTTCCTCGATATGACGCAGTTGCTAACCCTATTCAGGAAGTCGTGCTGAATATTGGCCTTAACGGCTCCTAGCGGGATATTAACAGCTTCCGCCAGTGAGTCGTCAGGTCATTGTCTTTTTCGTTTTCGTCAATTTTATTATGACCTGGACCCAGGTGAGAGTGATCCTTCACTGGACTCCCAGCTGATTTAACTCTTCCTGGCATTGCTTTAGCAGCTTTGAGGATGTAGTGACCGAACCAATAGCTTTGATAGCGGCTTGACTGTCAATGAAGATGGCAGTGTTGTAGTTGGGTGTTGGAGAATTTTTCAGCGTACGGCAGGCTTCCCGAATGGCAAGGAGCTCTGCTTGGAAGACACTGGCAAAATTCGGAAGTCGAAAGAATTTCGACATATTCAGTTTCTCTGAGAAAATGACTGCGCCAAAACCGCAGTCTATTTCCGTGAAAATAGTCGTATCAGGTTGGAAAACTTACTGAAAAACATTTAGTGAAGTTTAACTTGGGAGTTACATAAGTAGTCAGTCGAAGACGCGACCAATTCGTTTGGTATTGTTTCCAGTACTTTATTGTGACCGTAGGGTCTTGCGGTTCACAATACTATTTCTTTGATATATATGTTAAGTGGAAGTAGGTGAAGTAAGGCCATCCAATGGGCACAATGTCAGTGCGCCTCGCATGCCTATACTTGCCATTCTTTGGACTTTTTTAATTCAGTCAGTGTTATACTTTTTACTTAATGCTTATATGGTCTAGTTGCGTCACTCATAATTGGAAAAATGTAATTCACGATTCCCCAAACGTGATCGCTGACACATCATATCATGCCTTTGCTCCAACCATAATCCTTTAAGAATAATCTCTCACTGAAGTTTTATTTTAATTTAATGCTTGCAAAGCCAAAATTCGTCCGACCTACTTTCGCTGATAAGATAAGCCGGTTGAAATTGCATGCCTCTAGCCCCAAGTAGTCCAAATATCATTCATCAAAACTAAATAGTTGAAATAGATTGTGTTACACAATCAAATTCATTTCCCAAAAGTTATCTCATAAAATAAAAATTGGCAATCTCTCGTCGCTAACTTAAGCTTGTGTAGGAGTAAGGCTACACATCTTCAAATATCAAAAAAAAAAAAAAAAAAAAAAAAAAAAGCGAATATGAAACAAATTCGCAAATATGTACCTCGTCATCGCTAAACACGTCTTGGCACTTTGCACCCAGTATCGCTCTAGCGCCAGAGTTGTCAGCAACAACAAAAAACATTTGTATCTCCTAATCTAAACAGCATAAACCTAATCGAATAGCGAAAAAAAAACACAGAAAACTATCTACAACAGTGTATCTTATCATCAGAGGACCCATAGACTGTCAACTTAGTTGTGAAACTAGTGTAAGTACTGTTCAGTGCACTTGTCGAAGTGCCCTCTCAAATGAAAGGGCTTCTGCAATTATACAACGCACAATGACAGAGCAACAGAGGGCCTACTTTGTATCTCGACCACTTAAAACTGAATGTTTGTGGTTTCTAATCGCTAAGCCCCTTGGCAAATATTTGCTCTACAAGTATATAAAAGTATCTTATCAGCGCCGCCTGTTAACTTTGTTGCGAATGTCAATAGTGGATTTACGAGAGCAAATAAATATCTCAAATCAATTGATTAATTGACCGCTAATGAGGGGAATGGGAGGCCCGAAGCAATTTAAATGAATTCATGTTTAATCAGATGCTGAATTGATGGGTAGTGGAACTGTAAAATGGAAAGAAAACACGTTGTAAGTGGAGGGATAGGGCGAAGTACATGTCTTTTAAAATAATATGGAGGAGGCAGATATAATTATCGTAATGTTGGCTATTAGATAGATTTGGGGTCTTTACAGGGAGGTTTTTTTTTTCCTTTTTTTTTTTTTCTGCATCACAACAGATTCTCCTTTCTATCACCTGACGTAAACGGTTATCAATGCTCGATTTAGGATTGTTGTTGATTGTTAAGACAGAAATTGGTCCGATATCTCCCCCCTGACGTCAGAGACAGAAAAAGGGTAAATGAAATACAAAAAAATAGGTACAAGAACACCAACAGAATATTTCTTTAATCAATAATATTTAATTTGACACGACTTTGACTCTATCGACATTCATTCCATGGCATCTATCCCCAAAACCTAAATAGGTATAATGAGAATAATTAAAACTGGCACTTTATAACTGTTTAATAATTGATTCAATTTGGGAAGGGTATTGCTATCTATTGCTTTGAAGTATTCAGTCCCCTCTGCATACATAATTCATTTCTTACAAAAATGTATTGCTGTCTATTCAAGTCTTTCCCCGCAATGCTTTGTGAACAGTATTCGGGGTAAAAGGGAGTGTTTTCTTGGACTTTGTTTCGTAAGTAATGGCTTTTAGGTTATTTTACAAGTTGCCCCTAATTCCAGTTGAAGAAATTTTTTTTATCAGAATTTGCCACATTGAACTCATTGTTGAAAGTAATGTCTCGTCGATAGAACTCCTCTTCGTCCTTCTTAGTAAAATCCCATTCGATCCGGTTTCAATTATGTAAATTAAATTGCGACGCATTCGAAAAGATAAATCTTTGACAAATTTTAGTGATTTCTTACCCGAAAGCTGTGCTTTGTCACTTGTCATGACGTCAAAGCACACTGTCTGCTTTTCCTTTCTAATTTAAGCCTGTCAGCGAAAGATCTTTAAACAACAAGTTCAACTCACCTTTTTTTGACAGACTGTATTGTTTAGGTTCTTTGCTGTGGGTTCTTTTTTAAGGTCTAACTCAGAGCTATAATTCTTCGTGTCCAACAGAATGCAGGATTCTTATCTCTTTCTATTCACCTTCCTTCTGGATTTTATCAATTGTTCTAGACACTTCGAAATATAGGGAAATGAGGAAGCTCTGGCCAAAAGGGATATTTTATTGTCCTTATGGATGACACTGCGACCTAGCAAGATCTATTGTGTCTCCAGTCTACTGAGCCTAATAGGTCTACTGCCTTGCTAATGAAGATGAGTATGTCATTAGTAGCCGAGTTTCAAAACTCCGCTGACGAAAAGAATTCCCTATGAAAGATCCGTCTATACGTAGCCAGTATAGGGCTGGACATTCCAACGGTGTATCGGATAATTCTTCAATGTTCTTGAACAAGTGCGGTCCGAGGAACTTATTTCTTAAATGACTGGGGCAATTGCAAAGGAAGTGGGTTGTATCCTCGTTAACCTCCTCATTGCTACACCCCCTACAAAGCTCTTCTTTTGTAATTTGAAGGTTTTTCATATGGTGTTATGCCCTTCGATCACTCCTATAAGGGTAAATAGGGATCTTCTGTCGATCTGCAGAAGTCTGTCGGTCATAGTCTTAACGAATTTTGGCCATATCTTTTTTGTGGTTGCACAAGTGTTTCGAGAGGTCCATCTGCTGTTAGCCTCACTTAAGGCTCTATTCCCTGCTTCGAACTTAAGTGTGCAAGGCGGGATGTTGATCTAAGTCTCGGCTTGTTCCGGGCTTGTTGCCGAGCCGTTTATCGCCAGTTCGTCAGCATTCTCGTTTCCTGGGATTCCCTTATGTCCAGAGACCCAATAGAGTGTTCCAAGAACCTTAAGCCCCTCACAAGCTTCAACTTTATTTCGTTAGCAGAATTTGCTTTTATTACTACCTGCCTGTCAATGAAAAAGGTGATATCTTCTCGTGGTATTGCCCTCATCGCAGTCTCACAGGCGGCTAGTGTCACTGCTAGGACTTCTGCTTGGAAAACACTGCTGTGGTCCGGAAGCCTAGTGGACTTGGAGATGCTCAGCGTTTCGAAAAAGATACCTGTCCCCACACCCAGTGTCCATTTTGGATCCATCGGTGTAGATAGCTATGGAATGTGCGTTTGGCATTTCCCCTCTTTTCCAATCCTCCCTGCTCGGATATAAGCTTAAAAATTGTCTTTTGAAATCTAGGTATGGTGTTATGTAGTCCTGTCAAGGTTTAGAATTTCCTTGTGGAAAAAGGACTTTATAAGGATTGGAATGCCTAATCCTGGGGACATTTTCCCAATGGGGTAGGTGAAGTTGGTGTTCCCAGTTTTTTAACAAAGCTGTGGTGGTAGCCAAATTAATGCCACAGAAGGTTTCCGGTCCCAAAAGCGCGGAAGACGAACCGGCCCTATCCAGGTCAACCGCAGTTTTATTTCCTACAATGCAAACTGTGCGTCATAACAGCAAACATTTGTGCTAAAACAACCGAGAAAGCAGACAAAAAAAATTGCTTTCGCGACATCCCGGGATGAGTCAAGGCCTTACTTCTCGCAACCATTCATTTTGTGCGTGTTACATTTTTCGCAAGAATGGAAGGGACCTACAATCTACTGATTCCGAATGGCGGATTGAGAAGCTTTTTCATGACAAATGGTACTCTTGGAGGTTTGTCATTCCTCGACAAGACGTGGTGCCGCGAAAAATGTTCGAGGGATATGGCGATAGCTCAGGCAGTCAAGTATTATTTCCATTCTGCGGAAGCATGATGCTGTGTTCAACATGAATGTAGATACTGCAGAAGATGCTAGTTCTGCTGCGTAAAACTCGTTGGAAAGCCCGCCTCCAAAGCAATTTATAGCAACCAAAAGAAGTTAGGATCTTTTTCATAACAGAATACATACTTCTATTCTCCGGAGCTTTCAACTTCATTGAGGGAGGAGTTCCGGTTATTCATTATTTTAACGACAGCCTAGCTCCGTTAAGCGTTCTTTAGGTACTTCATCCTTTCTATCTATTACTGTCTTCACTTCGCCTTTGCTTTTCTCATTCGAAATAAATTCATTGTTATCGCTGAAATGCATTTAATTGCATCCGAGACCTCCTGTAATGACATCATGGGTTTGACCGAATTATGCGAAATAGAAAGCTGTCCTATTTTTATTCCGAGTCTTTCAGGCTCTGCTGAAAAACGCGAGAAACAGGCATCTCTTGAATCTTCCAATTTCCTTATCGGATTAATGAAGGATATACAGTGTACTCTCTCATAAGCGGACACCGACGGTTCCGAGAAAATTTTCCGCTTATGAGAACTTTCCTCTTATGAGAGGTGTCCGTAAGGAGAGAGTACACTGTACCACTATTCCATGGCGAAACTGAGCTTGTATGACCCTAGGTAGGTAGGAAGAGTGGCGGTTCCTAAAAACCCAATTAGCGCAAGAGGTGCGCCATTTTGTTACCACGGAAGATCGTTCAAATCTATTTTTGTGTGAGTGTTGATTAGTTGTGTTGGGATAAAGACTCTATAACCCTAGTGACGTTTAAAATTACAATTATTCTGTCTTTAGTCAGTTTCCACAAAAAAATATCAACATGGATCGTAAACTTAGATGTTTTAACGATGAAGCTACGCCTGAGTATGTCTTATCTAGATAACGCCCTTTTTCCTTTCTTTAGAGAAGTGCACACCCACTGATATTGGCTTTGGTAGTAAAAGCCCAAAGATCTCGTTTCTATCATTTGTAAGACTGGGAATAAAAAATGTACGTGTATCGTCGAAACTGAAATTTACATGACCAAGGCAGCATTCGCTAAATGTTGTCCATAGGATATCTAAACAACCAAACTTTCTGCTAGAAACGGTTCTCTTCTAGAATAAAATCGATCACCTATGCAAAGAAAACCCTCACAACATGGCTGAGAAGCAATTGAAAGGCACTTCAGGTGCTCTCACGCCCAAAGTATACACAGAATCAAAGGGAAATCACATCAATCTCCGTCACCAGCAGATGCGTGAAAAGAATTAACAATTTCATCGGCTTAATTCCGTTTCAATGAATTGCTGAACCAAATTCAATATCGTGCCACCCCAACTCCACCCTTAGGCCGCAAAACAATGTTTCCTACATTTCCCAATAATATTTTCATCTCTACCCCTTGTCAGTCACACAAGTAGTAAAAATTGTAAAAGAAATAAACGAACAATTACCTTGAAAAAAAAAACGAATCCTTAACCCTCGTTCACCCCAAACTGACATCAAACACATTTGATTGAAGTGTGACACTCGCGACGGGGTGCCGCCGGTCGCCAATAGACGTCAACACTTGGCCCCCAAAATTTATATTTGAAATCGTATTCTTCTCGTTTTTGATTCTATAAGGGGAAAATATTGGTTTGGTGAGGATTAGACTATGGGATCTTTAAGTTCACATCCAGGATCTCCAAAAAAAGTCCTAATTTTCTAGTTAAAATCCAGTCAATTTACAAGAAGTAGAGCCAGAAGGTGCGACCCCTAATTATGCACTTCTCCTCACATTTACTTTCGATTTGTATTTATTCGTTCGCTTATCGTCATCGCCATCAACCCCAGTGGCGGAAATTTCATTGCAGATACACTCGTATCTATCTGACACGAAGCTGACCACAGAGCAGAGTCAGGCATTTGGAAAATTCTCTGACGACACCCAAAACACATCGAAAAGATACTTAGTATCTGTTGCTCACTCTCTGACTGAAAATGTTGTTAAATATAGTTTTCGTGGTGACTATGTTGCCAATTTTTTTTATCTCTTTACTTTCATGAGATACTTGCTCTCGTTTGCTTTTTTTTTCTTCGTTATTTGTTCGCGTAATTAGCATGACTGACGTGTATGTTGTTGGCTGCTGCTGATGCTGTCAAGTTGGAGGAAACATGCCAACGCCGGCCGGTTAGTTTGTGAGTAGATTCGAGGTTAGAATGCCGGCAAAGAGATGTCTCAGCGAAATCGGTTTTTTTCTTTTTTTTTTGTTCGCTTTTCAATCAACGTTTTGGGGGGGAAAAAAAAGAAACAACAAAGAAATTTGGTGTAAAAATAATGAGAAGAGGAGAAATTGCGTTTTAAACGATTTGTGATGTGTATCTGTCAGAAGGATATTGACGTTTTGCAATTCTTTTTCTGCGATATTCTGGCCTGGTCTTGGGGTTCTTTTTGTGAAAAGAAAGATGAGGATGAGGTGTGATGAGATGTACATGAATATTTTTCGGTTGCTTTTCGATTTGTGCTAAATTGGAAAATTCGAAAATTTTCAAAATTTGTTGACCCCCGAAGGCACTTGGATGAGTTATTGAAATGTACACAGCTGTGTGTGCAAAATTGATATCGAATCACCTAGAAGCAACTGTATAAACAAAGAGAATACTTCGGTAGTCTTAAAGGCTCAGGGGAATATTTTTTTTTGACATTGCAGCGAGTCTTTGGAAGTCAAATGGAATACGTATCTGGACGAGAAAGGTCTGGAATAATTTATTCTCTGCTGAGATTTTAACAAAACTTGGAATGGCGACGAATTATTATTCGCTGAATATTTTCTTTAAAGCAAAAAACGTGCTTGATATGGTGAACTTGTTGGTTTTCAGGGGGCAATAACCTGTACTTTGATGTGGAGTTAATTGATTTTTCTCGGGATAGGCGTTCCTCAAAACATAAATATCGAGGTCTCCTATTTTATACATAAATGTGCTCAATTGGCCTAAATTTGGTCCCGGTCTTGCCTAAAGAGACAACTTACTGAACCCATTCTTATCCGCTTGACATTGTAACCCACAACACAGTACCAATGTATGAAGGATATAAAGGATTGAACAATGCTTTACATGGTGATTTCCCCAAACGACACGATGAAATTTTGTGCCAAAGTTCGTTCCTTATCGTTTCACAGGCCGACAAAATTGTAAACCAGGCACTGGACTATACTTTTCCGATGGACTTTGACGTGCTGAATACAAATCTGATCTCAGAATTGCTCTATCAGGTCAGGTTGTCGAGAAATTCTAACCTAAAAGCTAAAAAAAATCCCGAGGCCAAATCGTCGTATAATGCGTCACAGAAAAACGAGCATTCTGGGGTCAAATCGTCTCGTTCTTACGTGACAAGTTATGCGATCACGGAGGAGACGATTTGGGCCACGAATTTGCGGTATAGGTATTTGAGGTTATGTTACATTACGAAGTAATTTTTATCAATTTTTCGACCATCTGCTTAAGAAGGTCGGTTAAACTTTGTCGGCTTGTGTAATCGATCCTATTCCAAAATTAAAAATAATTGTACTAGAACTTCCATCGTTTTACCACCTGAAATACAAATGATACTTCTTTCAAAGTCCTATATTCGGGATAATTCAATTCTATATTTTTGTATACCAGTGGACTAAGTACCCAAACTATTTACAAGGTGACCTTGTGTAATATCAAATAATGTAACAACAATTTAATGACTTAATTGCGTGAAGCACCCTTTTATTAACGGTCACAGTCGAAAATTATCAACTCATTAAATTTATGTATTTTGATAGCTTGCCTCGGACGATATTTATCAAGTTTTTCAAGGGTCAAGAGTCATCACAAAAACAAAAGTATTTGTTTGTCAGTTAGCGAGACTTTGACTGTTTTCGTTGTCAACGATAGTGTAACGACTGAGTGTTTTGTTGTTGACTTTTTTAAAAGTTATCGCACTAAGTTTGATTGGGGTCATAGGGTCAATTCTTTCGAAAATATCGGTGGAGAGTTTCTGCTGAGACACAGAGTCTCTGCTAATGTAACTTATTTATCTAATCTCTACTAAATTCAAGGATCTATTTCTTAAATTTTTATGAAATGGATGCTCTCGTATCCTGCGTGAGGTTCTAAATTTTGTCACAGAAGGGTGAGCACATGTTGCTTGCCAGCTTACTTGGAATTAATTTGAATGAGGGACGAACAATTCTAGGTTCGGTTCCCACGTAAGCCTCCGAAGAACATTCTGGCTGATACCCACAGAAGACAGACTTTGCCGTAGCTAAGTTCTGAAGGCCATTGAAGCACACATTCCACGAATTTTGAATTCTTCTAGTTGAAATTTAATGCTTTATAAGCCACATGACTGCCTTGAGCCTTAAATGTCGGATTTCAGGTTAAAACTTGGAGCCTGGAATACACTAGGACATTTATCAAGTGGTTTCGAGATTTTGTTGTTGGACCCAAACCGGAAGCCATCCGTATGCTACATAGAGTAGATCTTCTGAAGCCTAATTATCATAGCATGGGATCTTAATCTCAAATTTTTGTCAAAGCAGTGTGAATTTGGTATAAAGTTGTAAACCTTCCTGAATGTCAACTGTTAGGGAAAGACACTCACTGCATTACGAGTTGTCACTATTTGACCACAAAATTTAGTGGGGTAAGTCCAAACTTTCGAGCTCAAGGCAACCAAGGCTGACGCTGCAGGCTTGTTAAAGATTTATTTATATCAGCTTCTTTCTCACTCGATCTAAAAATTGCATCTTCCTCAAAAGGTCACTCATTAGCACCCTCATTGGTATTCTTACCGACCATTGCCCCATTGGTCTTCATGACAGAGGAATGAGGCTTTTTCCAAACGACTTCTGCAAGAGTTGCAGGGACGAAGAGGAGGGAGAAACGATTCTCTCTTTCCTCTGCACTTGTCCTGGCCTATACCAAAGAAGGAAGTTCCATCTAGAAGCCTATCACTTCGACATTTTGGGCGAACTATCACATACTGACTTCAGATGGTTTCAATAAAGTGAGAGTCGTTTTTCAGGGTATAGATCCAAGTGTTATCACGAAGGTCCATCCTAGCCTTCATGTGTCTTCGCACGAACAGCCACCCTACCTGCCTACTTACCTGCCTGCCTACCTAGCTTCCTTATGGCTAGATCGGTTCAGCATACGGCTACTTCCACACCAAGTTCAGTATGTTATCCAACTTCTCGGATCTTCTTAGGAAGATAGGAAACATGATCTCGTAAGTAGGATGCGACCCTAGATCTTGTGAATTTGATGAGTTTTTCTTCCTCAATCTGTCTTACGTCGGTATTTGCCTACGGAGTTGAGGTGTTGGACACGAACGTCTTTAGTCCTTCAAGAGTGCTATTTTCGCACTTCTTAATCTCTTTGAAGGTAGTCGGCTGTCCAAGTAGGGGAAAGATTGCCCTACTTTACAGAGAGTCTCGTTCACACCATTAAGAATCCTCGTATTTAGCAGCTTCCACTAATCCTCTGTAGTCTAATGCATTGCCGTAATCGACTACCATGATCCAAGGACTGATTTTCATAACGTCAGCGTGGGTATTTGCTATTTTTTTCATCGGTAAGAGTGTCGAAATCGTCTGATTCAGATTTATGCCTGGAGTCCATATCCGAACCTATCGGAAGTTGCATAAATAATTTTGGCTGCTACTTTTTTTTTTATAATCCACACGCGGGTCAAGTGGATATGAATAGCCTTTCAATGTTATTCACACACCGTGAGCGAGGTGCAGTGGTTTAAAACTTAGGTAGTATCCGGTTTCCTTTGCGTCCGAGGGTGGTGTCCAGACTAGCTGGGGACATTTTTGGTACTTGCCATTGCTATAGTTCACAGGATTTTTTTTCGAATCTCTTGATGTCATAATCATTGTCAACTCAAACACCTCCGTTACGCGCTGCACCTTAGGTTTGAACTATGATATTTTGCTGTTATGTTCAAAATAAAAGAATACGTCATCAAATTGGTTAAGTTATTCTCCAGTCGAGGACAAACAGAAATTTATTAACCAATCCAAAATTTAAAAGAGAAAATTTTTTAAAAATATGTTTCAATTTATTTTCGGCACAAGGCACATTCGAACAAACCGCCCACCATCCGCACAATGACAAATTGAATTTTAACGGCAACATATTCAAGTTTTACCAGTGTCTCGTGCTACAAAAGAACATTTTTCACAAAATTTTCTGGTTAGAACTCCCCTAAATAGAAATTGTTTATTTTTTTTATTTTATCAAATGAATTAATAAAATACACTGCGCTATCAATTAAAATTTTCGTCATCATTCGATGGTTATCACGTCATCTTGTACGTACTATTATAGTATAAACAAATAAATTCAACAATTAAAAAATGTAAACAAATGAATCCTCATTGGAATTCCGCCCGTAGCTGAAAGTTAATTCCATTTTTGGATTTGATAGATTTTTATTTTATTTTTTTATAGCTTTGATGTTACCGATAGCCTAATGTGGAAATCGTTTAAAAAAAAATGTACGGCGATGTTATTGTAAAATAGTGGGACGAACCGAATTGGCAATGGTTGAGAGGTAAAAATCAAATGCCTTTGGTGTAGGTATGAGTATTTTAGAGGTTTGTATCCAACAATGGGTACACATAGGTTTCATAAAAAGGTGAGTTATACGGCATTTTTGGTGAACAATAGACAGTTTTGCGCGAACAATTTGCTCCAATTAGCAGTAATTGATTGGTTAGTTAGAAGGACAAAGGACGGGAATTTGGTTATTATACTCGTATCTTGTGGAGAAGTAAAATTTAACGTAACTTTAATTCTTGGAAAGTCTAGTTACTTTTTGGAGAAACATGTGTTGTGTTGAAAGCAAATTGGGAGTCTTTTGTCACAGATGCATTCTCATGGGCTTAAGGTTTTACAGCTTTCGCAATACGATTTGTAGTTTGTATTTGAAGCTGTTTAGCGAAATATTTCTTCAAGTGACGAAATGGTTGCAACCTAACGTGTTCCCAAAACTAACAAGCCTGGTATGCCTCTGAAATATTTCTATATTGCCGCTTGTCTCTCGTAGAGATGGCAGAGCAATTTACCATACTCCTCTATTGGGTACCAGGATACGGAGACATTCCGAGAAACTGCAAGGCCGATGAGCTCGCCAAGAATGGTACTACAATACAGATTCTTCCTGAAAAAGGAAACCTCGGAGTGCCACTAGCTACATGCAAATTGAAATTAAAGGCAGATGCAATCACCAAAGCCAATCTAAGGTGACGGTACAAGCATACAAATCTGGGCCTCAATAGACGGCATCTCGGAGCTACCATAGGTATCATCACCGGACACTGCCTCGTAGACAGACATGCCACTCGCCTGGGCGTTCCTGCAAATGATTTCTGCAGCAGCTGCAGGGAGAAGGAAGAGACGGTCCTCCATCTCCATCTCTGAACCTGCCCCGCGCGCTCTTGCAAAAGACGCGACCATCTCGGTGCCTTCTTTTCGACAATTTTGGCGACCTAACAGAACAAGATGTCGGAAACCTAGTTCGCTTTATTAAAAGCTCCCACTGGTTCCACGATTAGGAAAGAGAATTTCTTCTAAATCCTTCGAGTGGGGCTGAACTTACAACTTGCGCGAATTGGATCTCAACGATAAACTACCTTTCCTATCAAAGCGTAAACCAAAGCTGGTGACCCATCTACGGAGGGAGAGTTTGCAGATCGATGAGATACGGAAAGAGTTTGCATGGAAGGTATCCGTAAGGTTTGATTGAATTCCCACTGTTCCGATAAATGTAGAGGAAGAATGGCGGTTGTTTTCAACAGCAATCATTGCCTCTGCAGGAAATATATGCGGAGTGAAGCGGCTCGGTGTGGCGGCTGGTAGTGGGAAAAGAACGGCATGGTTTAAAACACCCGGAGTTCAAGAAGCCATAAAAGAGAAGAAAAAAGGCTTCAAGGTGTGGATACTCTTTAGGGACTCAACTTCTCGAAACCGGTACATGGAGGCGCGAAGAACTTGCAAACTGGCTGTGAAACTAGCTAAGGAGCTGCCTTGGCAGAAGTTCGGTGAGAAATTGGACCGTGATCAGAGATCTGCAAAGAAGGGGTTCTGGCAAGCCATCCGCCGCCTCAGAGGAAGGAAGTTTAGTATCATCGAAGGAGTGAAATCCAAAGATGGTATACTTCTTTTCGATGAGAAGGACATCTTGCACAGATGGTGCGAGCACTTTTCAGAGCTGCTTAATCCCGAACAGGGCACTGAAGATGGCAGAGATGGCGGAGAATAGTCCCACCATAAAGGAGGTAACTTTAGCAAATCTGCAGGTGTAGATGAAATTCGACCAAAAATGCTCAAGGCTTTGTGTGAAGAGGGAGTGAATTGGCTCTCGATGTGGCAGGGGATGTCCGAAATCTCACTTCTACCCTTATGGGGATAGCTCCTGATGATTGGGTCGATGACGGAGATGTGGAGAGTCCGCTTAACCATCCTAAACCCGCGACCCTCATAGTGGATAAGTGGATCATTGGAAAATGAGAATGATCATGATGAGAAGTTCTTCTTTAATTGAGATTCTTGTTAGAGCTACAGAACATCCTTAAGGTGTTTTGTAGGCACCTGCAAATTTACGTTTGCAGCTTTCTTGTGATTGAGGAAGTCCCTTTTCAAGTTTTCCAAATTATGTATTGAAGCACGAATTCAACATTGAAGCGAAACGATCGTAGCTGTTTACGTTGTTTGACCATATTTTGGACAGAATTCCAAATATAGACTTCGCTTGGTCGATTCGACAGCAATATCTCTCTAGTATCTCTTTATACCAACAAAAATACCTTTAAACCAAAACTTCAGCTCAAAAGTATAACATTCGCGATTAAATAAAAAAATTCAATTTACCAAAGTACATATTTAAATATTTAACACATCATGCTTTCTGAATACCTATGGACATTGCGAATTATTGACCACAAAAGTCGCAGCTTAATGTGACCGAAACGTGAAGTTCCCATTAAGACTGACCGCCAGCTAATTATACGTAATCTGCTGAGCAAATAAAATCGATTAAATCACAGATTAATTTTAGACGAAAAAATTCTTTATAAACAACGAAAAATATTTCCCAAAATAAAAACAACAAACCAGCGCGACAGTGCAATGTGTTGATGGCCGCCATCGGCGAAACGGCATCAAATTCCGTTTACATTCGCAGAAATGGCTCCGGCGCGCAACCACAAAACCTTTGCGTGAACCTGTTTTCTTGGACTTTAGGATGCAGCTCCGCTTTTTGGAGAACGCTTATATTTGCTGATGTAGATTTTGTTTTTTTTTAGACCTAATACTTCGCTTAATTAAGCCAATAAAGGAAAAATATTCTGAGTTCATCATTTTGTTTGTTTGCTGAATGGCTGAATGGGTGGCTGACTTCAGATGCGGGACAACCGACGACGAAAAGTGATAAATTTTATTACCAGTTTTGGATCTGTCCCGCAATTAACATATGTTCAGCTCATATGTCGCGACGAGGTTTTCTTTGACTTTGACTTACATAAATACATATTCGAAATGCTGACGAAACATTTAATACAGTTTAAGGTACATATAGCGACTGTATTTAACTTTTTCTCCCATAGAGGGAGAGAGAGAGAGAAAAACACGGAGGTCTTGGAATGTCGGAATATGTGTGTTTTATAGGCGTCTAACTCGAGTACTTAATCCCTGACATTTGGGTCAAATCTTAGGATTTATACGTGTTGACTTGTACGCACGATGGGAATCGTAAAACTCAACCGACGTCATTTTGTCGTGGGATAGGTGGTCCAGTGTCAGAATTGTAACAAATTGACGTCAAGTCAAACTGGAAGTGAGTGGTGGTCAGTATATTTTCACAGCGAATATATCACTGGGAATTTGACAAAAACATCGTAAACTAATCACGTTACCCTGGTGTTTAGTTGGATGATTAAATCTTTTTCAAAAGACGAGTTTTGCATTCACAAATTACGATTTAAGCTATTTTTAGTGTGCCAACCTTGATTGCTTGATAGATTGCGACACATCTTGACTTCCAGTTCTAATTCACAACTTATTTTGTATTTTTGGGAGATTTAGGTGTGCAGATTGCAGAAGGGGGCGTGCAACGTCAAGGTGATGGTAAAGGAAATGAAAGGCGCTCTTCAATGGGGAAGAAACATTAAGAAATTACCTTAGCTAGAAAGAAGCAGTTATTTCTGGTTTGACGACTGTAAAAACGTCAATTTAAAATTCAATTGGTGAGCCATAAACTAGGGAGACGATCGTTGATTTCACGTGACTTTAAGTCGTTTTCCTAGAAAGAAGGCAACTGTGCTGAGAAAAGGCCATCTATTGGGGGTGAATTTGGTTGATTTAAACCGATTCAGCCTCTCTTTCTTTTTTTAAACTGTCTTACTAGGTCTGATGTTGTGTAGATTTTTAGTGGATAAGAAGTGTAAATGGTTATCCTAGTATCCCACGTTAAAAGGTGGGAGTTTTGACCCGATGCAGCGATGATTATTGCACAATGCACAGTCGTGTTGTGGACTTTAATCCACTTGAGCCCGTATCATTCTGCTAGTTAAACATATGTAGGTCTGAAAGCAAAAGTGGCTTTGGTGTCACAGAGTAATAAATTACTTCAAATAGTCAAAAGCTGAATATAAACAAAAGCCATTTCCCCGTGGAAGCAACAAATGGAGGAACTGATGAGGAGAAGGGTTTGTTTGAAATGGTGTTCAACCAGTAGTCACGATAAAGCAAGGTGCTGTTTAGCACAGCGCGATAAAGCAGCGTGACCCAATTCTTAAGATTCCAGATACCATGGTCAAGAGATTTGGTTTCTACAGAAGTTTCAAAGTTGTTATAGGCGACCGCAAATTCCCAAATCTGGTATAGAGATGGTTCAGAATTGAAAAACGGCAGCACAGGTGGTGGGGTTTATGGTCCCAGTTTCCAACGCGCGGCAACGCTTAGAAAGTCGCATACAGTATTTTAAGCGGAAGTCCCGCTATCGAACTGTATGCAAGAGAATGCCTGCGGAGAAGTTACCAAGAAACTCGCATCTACATATTTTCAGATAACCAAGCAGTACTATTAGCCCCTAAACCCTTAATGGTGGGGTCCAAGCTTGTCTGGAACGGTCTCAACCTCCTCGAAAGTCTTGCATCGGTATATAAACTTTCCGTAGCCTGGATCCCAGGACATGAAGGGTTTGAGGATAACGAACGGGCTGACTGCCTGGTCCCGAACCCCGTTTTGGGGTACCACCCAACAGTGCCTTTTTTAAGATAACATAATGGGAGATCGCCAAACACGCTGACTACTGGGCCAACCTCCAGGGCCTTAGACAAGCGAAAAAAAATCATTAACCTTAATCTATACAAAGCCAGGGGTTTACTTGATCTCACCAAGACGAGTTGAGAATCTTAAAGGGTTATCTACAGGGACATTCTCTACTCAGATACCATCTACATAAAATAAAATTATTAGATAACGATATTTGTCAGCTCTGTGGAGAACAGAAGAGATCACTGAACATAGCGTATGTCCAGGAACTGCATGGAAAGATTATTCAACTTGACGCGGATCTCGGTTAACCCAGCGGAAATTCGGAAAATCGAACCTAAGGATGTACTGAGGTTTATCAAAAGCTTCAACATAACTTCTGGTTAAACCATATGGGCCACCACAATAGACCTTATAGACTGCAATGGGCATTTAGGGCTTCGAATACAGAATGCAGAATAGCATGCCCTAAGATTTATTGCACATATCCAGAGTGATTCCTATCTGAATCTGAATGGCTAGTACCGCACATCTTCTCGTTTACATATAAAAATCAAGAATTTTTTGATTAAAAATGTGAGTCCTGGCCTCAGTCAATTAAAATGTGTTTCGTTGGATATGCAATCATCGTAATATTGGTTTTTACAACTTTTTTGGACCTTGGAGCAACAAGCTTGCTCATGTCCAATATTTTTCGGCTGGTTACGGGGCTGAACTATGAAGTTGATTTCTAGGGTTTTGGGAATGCTATACCCGCTTGCCGAAAATCATTGAATTTTTGTGGGTAAAATAAGCTGTAGGAAATGTCTAGATCAAAACTTGTTGTAAAAGTTTAAACAGTACTTATACTTATGTCCTGTTTCCCATTGTAATCTGCAACCCCACGAAGTTTCTCTCTCTCTCTCAACACTCGCTGTTATTTGGTGGAGTTTCATAATACTATGTGATAATAATAATACGTCGTCAGCGTAGTCAGCGTAGTTGAGATGTAAGAGCTTATCGAATTCCTCCGTTTCCCACGGACAGGGCAGCGCAAATTGTTTTCCAGTTCTTTCTTTATTCGCTCAAGAATTACTTTAGCTATTACTTTGGCTACAGCAGGCAACACACAAAACCTCTCAGTTTTCGCACTGCATAAGATTGCCTTTCTTGGGGAGCTTAACGATCATTCCTTTTTTCCACTCATCAGGATACCTTTCGACTTCATACGCCTTTTCTTTAAGTTCCACAGCTATACCATGAAGGTGCAGGGAAATAACTGCACGGAAATTTGCACCACTTTCTCGTGGGAAATTACTCCACATTTTTGAGGTGGAGTAATTTTCGACTTCCACATTTTGAAGGTCGAGTAATTTCCCACTTAGAAAATTTTAAAAATTAGAAAATTTAAAAAATTTTCGTGTGGAGCAATTTCCCACTTGTGGTGGACTAAATTCCCAGAGGGAGCAAATTCCGGTGCAGTTATTTTCCTGCACCTAGCATGAAGTCCTACCACCTTGTTGTTTTTTAATCCTTCGATCGCGATACTGGTCTCATCATTACTAGGAGTTGTGGTGCGTATTCGGGTAGTTCTTGCTTCGGGGGCCTCAACCTGATTCGGTGCAAATCACTGACGAACACACAGTTGAAAACCGTAGCTAAATGCTCCTTCCCTCGTTTAAGTTGGTCCTCATCTGAAATTAGCAGAGAACCATCTAGGGCTTTCACCTGATTCTGATTCTGTTGACCGTTCTGCTATCGCACCTGTAATTGCGCTTGTCTCGTCGGACGCTACGCTACGACACATGAACCCAAACCATAAGTAGTAGACGTTTCATTTATTTATTTACGTTTCATGCATGTTTACCTTTTCTAAATAATTGTCAATATTCGACTACCAATTGCTGCTCATCTACATAAGTCTCTGATATCAATAAGTCCGAAAAAACCCTACTTAAAAAAAGTTCTACCTGGTAGACAGAAGCGGATCTTATCTGTTTCGATAGACGACACAATTTTATTATCAGCTAAAAATAGCCCACCAAGTCTCATGGTCATTGCGGGACCAGCCTATCAATAAATACCCGGCATTCACAAACCTGTTGTGTTTCCAAAATATCTTCCAAATCAAACATATACCACCGCCGCTCGAGATAGTCAACTTGTTTTTTTTTTTAAGCTTGAAGTTGAATACTTACTCAGTGTTTGCAAAGGAGCTGACATCAGAGACCTTAACCTTAAGATTGACGATCGCCGTCGTTCGAACTTTACTACGACTGCGACAACGATAGTGTCTAGACATTCCAAATTAAATTACCTGACTTATATACGCCCTGTCGCTGGACTAAAAACACATTTTCGAGCTGTTGGTCGAGACAGATCTTGTTGAAATTCCAAATTTTATACCCGGCACGTTTATGTTTAATGAAAAGCATGACCAGACCCGGATATCTGATTGATTTGTCTTTTAACGACTTGTTAAGGAACACTGGCGCAACGTAACCGAATCCATCACTCGGATCTACCCAAAAGCGCCGAAAATAACAAGATGCTTCATAAAACCGTGCTGAACCCACTTAAATACCTGAGCGTTCTACTCAGCTTCGAAAACATTCCCCAGCGTCTACACTCTAAGAGCCTGGCCGGATTTATGTATATTCCACAGTTTGGGCCGTTAATTGACATGTTTCCGCGCGTTAAATCTTAAAATATACTACTCAGTGGATTGTTTTAAATAAATTATAATTAATGCCGCGTCGCGGTGCTCTCGAACGTAGACCAGTTTGCATACGCTTAATGCCTGTTTACTGTCATCATTATCGCCGTCGTTTCCGCCATCTTTGGTTGACCACTGGTAAATATTTGTTTGATAAACATTTAGAGAGGGGGCGGCGCCCTCCTACGTATCGCATAGAATTTTTGGTTCGACATTTTTTCAGTTGGCATTTGCATAACGATCGGATTGGTTTAATCCACCGCCAAAGTGCGGATTGTAGTCGTCTTCGGTGGCATAGACATCACAATGGTGTGGTGGAGTGATTGATCTTTTTTTTTTCTACCTTCAAACCGAATTAGTTGAGTCATCTACTCACTGATAAATTAAACATATCTTGAGAGAGTTTGACGACCGAAAGCGCAGTTTGAAAGGAATTCTTGACGTTTAATCACGATGAGCTACTTAGTTTGAGGGTGTGGGGCAATCCCACAATCGCTCAGAGCGACGTTATGCAATTTGGGTGTTTTAACATTCTGTTTGGGTATAAGAGCATTCCAGTCCATAAATTATCGTAAAAATTCAATTAGTGGAGCAACAAGGCTACTTAAATTTTTAAATGACCAGTGTTGGTGCTATGTATAACGAGAAGCTAGACAGAAAAGCAAGTCAGACTGAGTGGCTATGTTAGAAAATCAGATACGTCTTGTTTACGATCACGACGGCTACAATTCATCGTGAAAGGTGGTCATAAACGTATTTGAAGACCGGCACAGTAAAGGGAGACTTTTCAAAGTTCGAGCAGATGTTGTCAAGATTTGTGTTTCTATTTGAAAAGTAGCAACTCAAGGTGAACTTGTGGATACTTTCGTTGACAATTATCACTTTCACATAGATCAGTTCTACGCTTCAAATATACACCGAGTTCATCAGATTTGCCTTAGCGTATGCGGCAGTTGTTTAGTGGGCGAAACTAAGGCCTAGTCATCTAGTTAATTAGAATGGTTCTCCAAGAAAAGGTACACTTAAACGAGAAAAGTAGCTCCATTGTGATACCCCTGAGTTCTGAGGTTTGACCCTGCTAACTCCTGAAACCATTTAGATTTCTTAACGTAGCTGTTGAGATCGGGATTGGTGACAAAATTCGGATCATTTAAATCGTTAAAAAATTATTGGGCAGGACACCTGCAAAGGAAGTGCGCAATGGACTCTTCCTCCTCCTCATATTTGCAGCTGCTGTAGAAATCGTTACATGCTATACCCAGGCGTTGAGCATGTCTGCCTTGAATGCAGTGCCCCGTAAGGATGAATAAGTTTTCCGCATCTCTTACAGTTCGCGAGGCTTTTTAGACAAGGGAACTAGCGACAAAGACGAAAGAACCCCAAAATCGAATTCTGTATCACCGTGACTGCGTGGTTAGTGCGTTGGTCAGCTATGCAAACTGAGTGGGTTCAATCCCCATTCATATTCACCGAATATTTTTTGCCGCACCACCTCTTGTCGGGGAATGACAAACCTCGAAGAGTACAATTCGTCAGGAAAAAGCTTCTCAATTCGGCATTCAAATTCGGCATTACATTGCGGGTCCCTTCTAGTCGTGCGAAAATTGTAACACGCACGACATAAATGGTTGTTGGCTCATCCAAAGTCAGGTATTTTTTTTCTTCTTTTTTTAAATCAAACTGTGTCTTCTGTCATTAAAAAGCAACATAAGCTCTCAGTCGTTATCCATAAATTGCATTTATCGTTCAAAACGAAAAGCTATTTATTCTTCTCCGAAAATCTCCGTCCAACTAACCGATGTAGCCAAGTTTGTCTGAGTTTTAATAGCGGATGTGTTTTACTCCATTATCGCTTGATACGTAGGCGGCTTTAGACGTCTATCATCTAAGTCTTAAAGGTATCTATTGCCAATTTAGTGAAGAGGTTCTCTTTTTGATGTCTGAAATAAATTACTATCAAGAACTATTTTAATAAATTTACAGGATAAAATCGAAAAAAAAAAATTCGACTGGGGAGCCAGTCCTATACTTCCCACCTCATATTATGTTATATCAAAAACAGTGATATTGTTATTTACTTAATAATTAAAGAAAACATGGATAGAGAGCGGAAACTTCGAAGACACAATGTTTAATATTGTTCCACAAAGAGTTGTTGCGCGAACTCGGAAAAAAAAGGTTCTTAAATTTCCTCAGCATCCGCCAGACCGATTGTGCTCAAAAGTTTTACGCTGACAAATAAAACAAAAAAAACCGCATGGTCCTACGTTGTTTCGTTCTCCAGATATCGTAGGCGGAAAATATTGTCACACACGCACAGACATCATTTCGAAAATGGGTGCAAACGATTTCTAGTGTATAGTAATGTCAAGCCCTGTTCATAGCTCGAAACATTTTGATCGGACCGATTACAATACTTCCCCTACTAGGTGGGAAGTAAAAAACCATTGTGGTTGCTTTAATTCCTTAAAAACTTGAAAGGGCATTTAAATCCAAATTTTTCTTAAAAGCTTAAATATACCAATGATCCACATTCCCAGCCATTAACCTTGAGACACAGTAATGTGTGCGCTGCCAATTACGTCTGATAAGTATCGTAACATATTTTTCGTATCAGATACAAAGGAAAACCTTTTACAAGTCTGCATCTGGTTAACAAGCAACTTACACAATACTGCAAAGGACGCAACATTCATTTAAATTATCATAAAAGACTGTCAACTGCAGTCTTATGATTAAAAAAATAAATGCACACGGCAAATTAATTCACTGCCAAGGTTTAATCCGAGACAAAAAATCTCAGCAAAAAAAAGGAAATGTAAAGTCAAAGGTGAATCAAAGCGCGACATTTAGTAATTCGACTCCGAAACATAAAACATAACCACGCAAAAAAGTCGACCACAGTAAATCTCAACCACACAAGGTTTAACGAATCCATTTGGAGTTTTATTCGTTTTTCTTTTGTATTTACATTCTGAACGAGCCCCATCCTAATGTTCCTGTTTGACAAGACGTTGTGACAAAACCATAAAAGGATACATTGCATTTATCGACACTTTTGAGGTTAAATCAAATTTAACATAAGACATATCCATACCAATGAATATATGTATATATGTATGTTGACGATGAGCGTAACTTCGTCTTAAATTTTAAGTCAATTTATTAAAGTTAATCCGCGAGGGCTTTATGTGAACGCTGTCCTTTTTTGGAATGTGCCACTCAAGTGATTAATATTTATTACATTCTTGTTGTTTTTTTTTTAATTTAAATGGCAGCCTCTTGGGCCAAAGATGGTAAAGAAATTTATTTATATTACGCCAATTAGGAAATTGTTTTGTCCACATTTGAAAGTGAAGATTAATGAAACCAGAACTTTGAAGGGTTGTTGTTAAAAAATTTTCCAGGGTCACGATAGGCGAAGTGTTATTAAATTATGTGACCCTTGTGACTGTAGAAACTGTAGCCTCTACAGTGTAGATCCGTATTGGCTATTAGACCTTAACAAATCGAGATTATAACGAAAAGGAATATTGCTGGAATAACTGCAGGGTGTGATCCAAAAAGTCAAAACCTGACAATTGTTTTAACTCAGGTTATCTCCACTTTCCATCGTCGCCGCAACTCAGTGGTTAGTGCATTCGACTGCTGTGCGAGCTGCTTATGTTTGAGCCTCAACAATATTACCTGAAAATTGTTCGCTGCAGAACCTCTTGCTTATATGTAATTTGGCATGAAAAAGCTTCTCAGAAGCCTTCTATAAATTGATGATCTCGGCCATTCGTTCAGTAAAAAAATTATTGTGGAAGGAAGTCTAACGCCATTCTGTTGAAACTATTTTGTTCAGTACTATTTTCCAAAGTTGTTCCCCATTGACGCCTAAATAATCCGGTTGCACAAGTAAAATGGCATCTCTTTTATTTTTTATATTTGTTTTTTTATTTATTTTTTAATTAGGTGCCATCTTCTCATCGCAAAGTAGATTTCATTAAATTTTAGTTTGCTATAATTCAAGTAGCGTGACTATAGAATAGAAAAAAAACCGTTGTTTATACGCTATCTAATCATAGCGTTAATTGGTAATATCTGACAAGGTTAACAGCATTTTGCAAATTATTTGCAAATAAAACGAATAGAAACTATTAGTTTCGTCGTTTGAAATAGGAGTTGAGAGGAATGCTTTTAATTTGACGAGGTTTTTACTTGCGACATTTATTCTATTCTGATGTATGTGATGATCTTTATAACTCTTGTCACCTTTTCCGACCTGATATCTAATTGTCATAGAATTTTCGGTAAAAACGCAATCCACGTAGTAAAAGGATGCGTGCACGTAACCCAATCCTCCTTATTTTAAGCCAACCCAACGATAACCTGGATATGGACTTCTCTCACGATCTTGTCGAATTTAAGGGTATTCCCAATGCTGCTACTTAGCTGTCAGTGTCGGGATACATTCGTTGATTCGTTGAAAGCTAATCAACTTCTCAGTGTGGAGCGTGGCAAGTTCGATTGGTGAGATGAATTCACTGTCTACGGTCCACTTTCTCTCTTGAATGAAGGCGTGGCATTCCGTGACAATGTGAAGAGAGCTTTCATCGCTCTCCAAACATAGTCTGCAGGTAGGGTCCGGTGACAGGCCAAGCCTTCGTAGATGCCGTTTTCGACTGCAGTGGCCACTTAGGATACCGTTTAGAATTTTAAGGTAGCTCCTGCTCAGATTCAAAAGAAACTTGGATTACTTTTGTGATAGATTGGGGAAAAAGTATTTGGTGCATTTGTGTTCTATACTTCCCATCCAAATTTTGTTGGATTTGAGCAGGGTTGGATTTGTTTACTCCACAGGGTGGTTCGGGATCAGTGACGGCGGTTGTTGTACCTATATTGGCCAGTGAGTCCGCTTCTTCATTGCAGATGTGGCCCTGTTTTTTCCTAGTTCCAAGAAACCATTTTACTGTCTTCAGGATTAGTTTTGATTTTGTTGTGGCTGAGTTTTGTGCTTTTAGGGCAACCTGACTGTCAGGGAAGATAAAGTTGGTTTTGCCACGGAAGTTAGAGAGCAAGTTTAAGCTTATGCACTGTTTTATGGCAAAGTGCTACACGACTCCCCGATTATTCCAGCCCCAGATCCACTGTCTATTTTAGAGCCTTCCGTGTACCACACTTGATCATGCTCTGACGGACGGGTTTTGAAGTTTTCCCAGTCATCACTCGGAGGGATGACTTCTGAGTAGTTTCGTTTAAAGCAGTACCTTGGAAGATTGTCATCCAACAGCATGCCGAACTCACTGCTTTAGAGTAGGGAGGAAAGAATGTTAAGGTGACTGACGGGAGGGGGTTTAGAGTTTTGCCTGAATTTCTATATGGACCCGAACTGGCGGTAAACTGACAATAGCGTTCAGCGAAACGGTGAACGGTGAAGCGCAGGCAACCCGTCATGTAGATATCAGCTAAGCGTTGAACCCGCTCCAGTTTCTTGGATGTGGTGGCCGCAATTGTCTTTGTCCACCAGAATAATGCCGCATAAGTCAGGGTAGATCTGGCGACCAAGGTGTAGACTTGGAGCAAGATTTTTGGACTATGTAAGTCCCCAGTTGTTGCCACAGATGCGGCGACAGATCCACAGTACTCGTGTGGCTTTTTCGACGGTGCAATCAATGTGGGGGTTTCAGGACAATTTACTGTCTAGGATTACTCCAAGGTACTTAATTTTTTGCTAGAATTTTTAGGTTTGGGTTTCTTCTTTTGGTGAAAAGGACGTTAGACGTCTTTCTACCACGAAAATTTTGTTCGTTGATTTTTCTGAGATTCGAACCTGTGTCAGCTCGCTTGAAGTTCAATGCACTTATTACTGAGCTATCACTCATTATCTTGCAGATAGTTGGTTGCTGAATACAGTCTTACTGTTGATGATGGATTTGGTCTTGACATTCGTTGATGCTTTTCAGTAGCGTCTTGCCACGGGCCTCAAGACTAGGTGTTCTTGGCACTGTCATTTATTTTCTTTCGTATTGTTTTTTTCCTATAAAACTTCTTAAGGGTAGAATTGAACTTGAAAGAAACAAGTTTACTTTCAAATATGCTTGACACCTTTAAGATCTTCTGTATGAAATGAAATAAAAGAAAAAATTCTTACCGGAAACTTTATTTCCTTATTATTTCTCATAAAAGCCTTCTGCAATTTCCTTAGACTGCATGATGAAGTTAAAGACTTCCAAGGGCTCTATGAACCGTAATGGTTTCAGTTCACTTACATATCATTCTCCCTTTCTCAACCGCTGTTGCAGAACATACAATTTCATGAGTATGTGGTGAAAGGGCTGCAAAGTTATCAACAACTGTATTGTAAACTCTAAATAATATCCTGGTGCTGGCAACCACATCAATGCACACCCACTGTGCTCTTTCATTGTGGATTTCCATTGAATGTTCACCATAATTGATACCTCAAGTGAGTTGTGCACGTCCATTACATCACACTCAAGACAATTTTCCCCTCATAAACGAAGACCCTTAAAGCTATTCCCTAGGCATTAGAGGGCGGCACCTAAAAAGGGATACCTGACGCCTAATAGCCTCCCTTCAATTTGGATATCAATTTAAGATTTGATTATTTCTATTGAATTATAGAGGGAAACACCCTCAGGGGACTTTGTATTTTGATTTAAACTTGCTTTTCCATTTAACGTTAAAAAATATTGACTGACAAGGGATTTGTATCCCTTAACACTGGGATACACACACATTGATGAATGTATTGCGGGTAAGGAGTCACTTACCCAAATTGATTTAAACAAAAACAAAAAATCGTTCTTTTCAGAAATAAAAACATTTTTTTAAATAAAACCAAACCCGGCACTTAAATTTTGAAAAAGAAAAATCATCTCCAATGGAATTATCCGAAACTCTTCATAATGAATACATCGAATTTGTGTCCTGGAACTCCCAGTAGTGATTCGATTCAATTACAAACTGACAAACTGAATGAGAATAGTGATCTGCAGGAAGTGTTGACACCACACTCAGGTGGTGATTTATTAAGTGAACCTAGTACTTCGCAACAACAGCAACGGCAACGGCTACCGAGTGAAATAGATTATAATTCTGATTCAGAATATATGCCGAACATTCCTTATTATCCTGGTTGTAACGACGACAGTGATATTGGTGCGTCTTGTGGTGATTTGGGTGACATCGAGGACGACGAATACATTGATCAAGCCATCGAGGAGGAGCACAATATGACAGCGGCGATGCAATCACGCCTGCTGGATCCAGCCACGTATCCACATCCACATCAATCTGCGACGCATTTGAATAGTTATAATTATCCAGCGGAAATGTCATTTCGACCTCCATCATCGTCAATGTTACACTATACGTACAATTATCCGCCACACGGTAGGGCTGGTGCGATGGGCCCACCACCGGGCTATCACAGTGGTGCTGGACCGGGTTATCCATCGAATTTCTGGTATCCCAGCAGTAGTTCTAGTGGATATTACTCGCCACCACCCCCAACGACACCGTCACATCTTCATGGTCATCATGTGGGACATTATCCACCGCCGGGGCATTATGGTGGACATCCACATCATTCAATGCATCCGCATCATCATCATTTGCATCCGGGAGCAGTGTACGGCGGGCATCATGATCAGATGGTTGATATGTTACAATTGTCGAACAGGTATGTGTGTTTGGATTAAATAATATTTTTTACATAGTAGATGTCTTGTCAGCGCTGTAATCCCATATGTGAAGAGCCCGTGAAAAATTATTCATTGTGTGCTTTGGTGCTATGTGTTCACGTAGAGATATTCGATGAGTTCTATGCGCTCGATACTGTTTTTGTTCTTAAATCTTCAAGACCTTGAGAATTGCTTACTTTGTTCCTTGACGCTTCAATAAACCGATTGTTCTTTGTGGGAAAGAATCTAAACCTCTTGAAACAGATATTGGTTAGTGTTTTGTGCTCCACAATGCGGGAGTGTGGACAATCCTTGTTTGGGATGTGAGATAGAGGACCGCCTTTAACGCTTCATGCGTAAATTTAAGGCTAAACCAACAAGCCTTTCCACTGGCTGGTGTAAGACAGGGTCGCACTCCAAAATGGTTAAAGTTCTAATCCACTTAATGCCACCAACGCCACCTAAGAAGAGTTATTCCTCCACTGCATGTTTGTTTGCTGTTGATGTCCTTCCAACCTGCGCAGTTGGACTGCGCATACATACGTATGTATAGTTCGTCGTTTCCCCCTAAAAGCGCGTCAAAGTAAACGGGACCGAATAACTTGCGAAGAATAATTTCTTCATCCGTCTGTGGTAGAGTGGAAGCTTCAGCGGTCCTTTTCAAAAGCTATAGCCGTCCCCTGTGACGTTTTGTGGAAGTGCTTATTCTGCCTGAGAGCAGTACGTGAGTCTACCTGAGTCGCGTCGTCCCTTGGGTGTGGATTCCAAAATTTTCCGAGTCGGAGCATTGGCGTTCATCCGCTCAACATCAGTCGTTGGACATTCACTTTTCTGACTAAGTCGATGTCGCTGTACAGCTCGTACAGTTCGTCCTTGTATCTTCTCCTCCACTCACCGTCTACCATGTTGAAGAAGTCGCATGCCAATTCGTCGCCTTGTCTAGATCCTTTTTTGACATCAAAGGTTTTGGTGAGGTTTTGACCGACCTCGATGGAGCAACGTGCATTCTCCATCGTTATCCTGCACAAATGGGCTAGTTTGGCAGGGATGCCAAAACTAGACATGGTTCTGTATAGATCGTCTCTATAGATGCTGTCATACGCGGCCTTATCGATGAAAAGGTGGTGCGTATCGAATTGAAGTTCCTGGGTTTTCTTCAAGATCTGCCGTAGTGTGAATATTTGGTCGATGGTGGCGGTCATAAATGTGCGTAAATTTACTACAAGAATTCGTTTTTCATCTTCGTACGAGTCTTGCTACAGGGATAAGTTAGGTTAGGTAGATGTGCTGGCGAGGAAAGAGAGAACTTTCTGTGCCACAATCAGGTAGAGACCCATTGTGATGTCCATTTTGGGGAAAGGTACCCCTTTGCTCGTGGAGCAGTACCCAAAGCACTCTCCTATTGCCCCAGGGTTTCGAACCATCTTGAAGACTTAATGAACCTCCAGATGTCCCTAATAGGTATGTGCCTTCTAATGGATATATGTCTGAGGTGACAAGGACCTGAGTAGTGGCAGAGGAAGGGGTGGTGTTCTCATTAACTTCCTCATCCCCGCAGCCCCTTCTAAGGTTTCTTCACGTGATAGCCAGGGTTTTCCTGTTCTCATGCATGAGAATATCATTTCTGGCTCTGGTTTATCTTGGCCACAAGTTTCTAGTTATTTTACAGGAGTCCAAAGAGCTCGATCTTCCATTCGCTTGCGTTAGAATCCTGAAACATGCTTCATGTTTTGAGTTTACATGTCCGAACTTTTACTGAATGATCATCCCGCTCTAGGTCTAGCGTAGATTCTTTTCTTGCAAATTCATCAGCTTTTTTATTCGCTGGTGTATCCACATGTCCAGGGACCCAGTATAGTTTTACCTCATGCTGTGTGGCAAGAGCACTAAGCTCTTCGCGACAGCACTTCATAAGCTTCGATTTTATTTCAGTAGCTGCTAATAAAAACGAGATAAGTCCTTTTTGTCTTTTAGTAAAATGTTTGTTTCTGAAGTACAATCTTTCTCATAATTATTCTGCTGCCTTTACACGTATGCCTCTTGTTTTTCTACAGACAAAAGATCATTTTGAAATGAAAGTGGAGAGGCCAATGAGTGAAGTCACAGAAGCGAAACGTCAAATTGTTTATTAATGACGAAATTTACACGAAAATAATCATTCTATGTGTCTGATAGGCCAATTCACCCACTTTATGCTTGGTGAAGCGGATCCACTGATTACCAAATTGGCCCAAATGAACAATCGATCATTAAAAACCGATAGAGAACTAATAGCCAAATTTGTGGCCTTGCCCTACCCTCCCTTGTAATGAAAATGACTCATTTCCTCTTTGGACCTAATTTTGTAATATCGCATATATAAGTATAGGTATGTATCTTACATTCTTTCTAGCGAAATTAGCTTTTCTGCCGGTTAAAAATTAAATTCTCCGAATTACCAAACATAAGACAATGCACACGCTCACCTCATCATTCGATTCTCGTTCTAATCCATTTGTCTGAGCGTAGGAAAGATCATCAACCTATCCAGTGAAGGACACTTCAAAAGTCAAAAACGCTGCTTTTTCGAGAAACTACTAAACTACAAAGAAACACCTGCCCACCGAATCGAAGATGAGTAACACCGAAATGTGTACATATGTATACCTCGGGCTAACTACCAAACTAATGACTGACTTCTTTGATCGATATCAAATTTAAAAAAAAAAAAAAAAAAATTATAGTTCCGACAAACCTCTAATAAAACTCAATTCTGCTTCCAGAATTGTTTTACAGAAACCCCACTCTGACTCAACGGTCCCATTCGCTTGACCAAATAAACTACGTAAAACAAAGTATTAAATTATTGCCGCCATTGTATCGTATTTACCTAAAAATACTTCGAACGAAACACACAAAATTTGGCTTTCAATTAATTCAATGTCATTTGTCAAAAACACGTCCCAGTGGTAATAAATAAAACGTAAAAAAAAAAAACACAGCAAAACAGCAATAAACGTACGAGTATCCCAACAACAAATACCACGCAAAAGTCGTTCTCTATGTCATTCCTAACACCTGTTGTGGTCTTCTCTTGATCTTCCAAAAAAAAAAAAAAACAGAAACTGCTTACTTTTTTTTTCATTTCTATTTCATTTTGTATTTTGTTACTAATTTTAATTTAAATACATTTCTGCATCACGCCTTTAAAAATAAATGGTGGCAGTAAATCGAAGAGAGAAAATGGGGAAAAGAAAATTGGAGAACACTTAAGTAAACCGCCCGGAGGAAAGAGAAAATATTTACCCAAGAGACCTGAGACTTCTTCGACAACGGTATAGTAAATTAGAAAACATATTTTTTCCTTTTTTCTCCGCTTTTCGAAAAGGAAAAGGCACCTGGAGAGAATCGGAAGACAACCGCTGGAATGAAAGTGAAAGGAGAAAACAAAAAGAAAAAAAAGAAAATCCCGGAAACCCCCAGGGAAAGCATCCGATTAACTCGACATTTTCAATATCCTTTCAGTGAGGAGGGGCTAAGTGTTTTGTTGGCGCGCATCAAAGGGATTCTTTGATATTGTTTTAGTGTCAGTTTATTGAATTGCATTGACAGTGGGAAAAGGGTCAAAGAAAAGATACAGATAAAGAGGGACTTGTTTCGTGATATATAAAAATAAGAAAATTACGCTATTAAGACAATTTCCGTAGGAAGTTTTTCCTGGGATTACTGCGAAGGATACCTACACTATATCTGAGTATCAACGGCAGCAAGAAAAAGGTGTCCTAAGGATGGATCTTGAAGCTTGAAGGATGGATCTGTCAAATACTGGCATAAACTTAACAAGGAAGGAAGGCAGGTTAGGTCAATGGGTGCCTTCTGCAATAGTCGTTGTAATGTATACCAAAGCGTTGCGCATGAGTACTAATAGCACTGTCTCCAGTATGATGCCGGAGACTATCCTTGGTTCGGGCCCACTAAGTTTGACCAGATACAGAGATCTCTTCTTTTTATAACCCGTCCATAAGTTTTTAGCCGTTGCACATGTGTCAAGAAGGGCAGGACATTTCAACAGAGTGTAGTAAGATTTTCACAAGTACTCCAAACGGACCGATTCAGGGGAACAAAGAAAAGAGTTGGAACAACTAGGTTAGGTTAGGTATTTGGGTTGATGAGGGAGAAAGTACTCGACCTCATTACAATTAGGTCCTTGTGGACCCATTGTGATGCCAGTGGGGTTTGATTCCGAATCCTAACAGGCTTCTACCTTACTGCTCGTTGTTGGCTTGGGTCTCCAGCCATCGTGATGTCCTCAGAAACTTGTTGTATGTTTTGTTTCTCAAGTGACAAGGGCAGTAGCAGAGGAAGTTAGGAGTATCCTCTTGAACCTGTTCGTCACCGCACCACCAACTTATATTGTCCTCATTGAGTTTTAATTTCATTGTGTGGTTTCTTAGGTGGTCGCCGTGGCTCAGTTGGTCGTGCGTTGGACTGCTGCCCGAGCGGCGTGGGTTCAAGCCCTAGCCAGGAACACCGAACATTTTTCAGGGCACCACCTCTCGTCGGGGAATGACAAGCCGCCGGGAATATAATTTGTCATGAAAGAGCTTCTCACCTCGCCGTTCGGAGTCGGCAATTAATTGTAGGTCCCTTCCATTCATGTGTAAAATGTAACACGCACAGCATGAATGGTTGCGAGAAGCTAGGCCTTGGCTCATCCTGAGCTGTCGCGCCAGCCATTTGTTTTTTTTGTGTGGTTTTTTTAGAAGGTTGTGACAAAGTAGGGGCTGAATCCATTGCAGAGCTCGATTTTGGTCCATTGTAGATCTTTTTCTTGCAATTTTGTCGGCTATCTCATTTCCGATTATGTGCTTGTGACTAGGGGCCAGCAGAGATTAACACTGTGCTGCAAGCTAAGAACCTAAAGCTCTTCGCGACAGCGTCGAACTAGCTTGGATTTTATTTAAGAAGCAGAAATTGGGTAAATAGCCGCCTGACTGTATATGAAAATGATGATATAATTTCGTAATACTGTCATCATTGATACCATACTGGCTGCCTCTGTCACTGCCAGGACCTCCGCTTGAAAGACACTGCTGTGATCAGGGAGTCTGATTGAGCTGCGTATGTTCAGTTCTTCGGAGACTATACTGGCACTAGCACCGGCACCTGTTCCTATATCCATCTTAGACCTATTTCTCGTTGGTTCATTAGTTTTTCGAAATCACTGCTTACGTCTCCACCTACGAGCTTTTCCAGAATTTCTGTATGTCCTTCGAGTTCCAACCATGTGTTTGTTTGACTTATCTTCAAGGCACTCTTAGTGGCAGACTCCTGCATGTACAAGTCTAGCGGTTGCACGTTGAGAATTGTTTTTAGCCCTGCTGTGGGCGTTGTTCTCATCGGGCTGGTTGTTCCTATGCCTGTGGTTGCTTTGTCTGCAGCCCGCCACCAGGCTGGAGAAACTAACTTCAATACCATCGCTCCTTCTTGAGAGCAGTTTTGCAACGCATTTCAGCTAGCCTCCCTGTGACCTAGCTTTCAGCGTGACTGTTGTGGGCTACGTTTATTAAGGACGACCCACTCTTCTGACTGAGTGAAGAGATTCCATTGCATAGCAAAGCTTAAGTTAGAAAAGATAACATAGCTATAGTGGCAGGGTCTGGACACATATAGTCCATTCTGATGCCACTGGAATAACCCTGAAGCTCTGAGTAGGCTTTGAAAATCTGAGGAATATTTACAGAAATGACAGAGGCTCCAGAGACCTTGTTACATTTCGGGTCAGCTGAATGATTTTCTTCGTCATTCCTGCAGGTCCTTGTCAAGAGATGTTGACTCCCTGACTGTCTATGTTCAGGACGATTGATTTCCCATCTTTCGAACACAACGAAAGCCTGCTGCCTGCTTCCAGAATTCCAAAATTCGGAACACACCTGGTGTGGGGGATCATTGCCACTAATAGGTCCGCGAATTTGCCAAGTGATTATCTAGTATAATCTACGAAGTGCGTTTACTAAGGACTAGCTATATGCAATTGTTTTTAGCAACAAGTAACTCAGTGATGCACTTTGACTGAGAAAAGGTCTCTGTGTGTGCTGAACTCTCGTTTTGGGAATCTTGCTTAAGGTGGTCCTGCAGTCCGGGGTGGACCTTCGCCTCAACTAACAAGCGTCTCCTGCCAGCTCGATCTTTATGCAGTTACCTTCAGTTTTCCACGCCAAGTTGGTTAAGGTCCCTTTTCACATACGTGCGCCAACTGAGTCGAGGTCTTTCTCTACTGCCCAGTCCCTGGGGTGTAAATTCGAAGATTTGGTCGATGGTGGACTTTTCGGCCCTGAAGCTAAACTAATGTGGACCGATGAGGTCGTTTACGAACGGCTTCAGGAGTTCACACAACACGGCAGATAAGATCTTGTAGGCGATGTTAAGAAGACTGATGCCTCTGTATTTGGCCCAGTTCAGGGGGTCTTATTTCTTGAGGATCGGGCAAACGATGCTGAGGTTCCATTCATCGGGAATGCTTTCCTCCGATCATATTTTACAGATGAATTGGTGCATGCTCCTTACCAAGTCATCGCCTGCCGCTTTAAACAGCTTGGCAGCTAGGCCGACAATGCCAGCAGCTTTCTTGGACTTAGGCTTAGATATGGCTATCTTCACCAGGTCGGATGAACGGAATTGTTGGTCTTCATCTCCGAGGTTGGTCTTGGGAATCCATTTAACATTATTGTAATTATCGGAAGCATTTGGCATTTATTTATTTACTTAAGCTTTAGGCACGCGAAACTTAAAGCTAACATTTAAAACTAATTGTTTGGACCTTGCTTACTCCTCTCACAGTTCTTACAAATTTTCATCCTTTTAAAATCCCTTTGTCAGGTTAAAGTATGGTGTCAAAATACTGAGAAAAAACATAACGATGGAAACAAAAAAAAAAAAAAAAACACAACATAACCATTCTTCATACACCAATTGAATCCGCTTGAGACAACATAATAAAGATTTATAATCTGATACCACTGGAGCATGGAGCATGGAACACGAAACACCATGCAATCCAACAAAACAAATGAAAAGAGAATCAGTGCGGAAAAGAAGAAATCTCTTAGCACAACAACCTCTCAAGGATATTTCAAAGGCAACTGTCACAGGATTTCTTCAATCATCATTCATATTACCTCTTCACGAGTTTTTTTTTTTCTCTCTCTCTTCCTCTTCCGCTTCTACTTATTTTCAATCGAATAAAATTCTACAAAATAAACAAATGACAAAAAAGAAAATGTCAAGGAATATGTACTCGTATATCCTTGAGAAGGTTTTTCCATATTGATATGAAATGAAAAGTAAAAAAAAAACAAAAAAAAAACGATCCAATTTGATAATACAAAGACAATAAGGACTTTTGCCCTCCTCTCGGTTCTTATAATGTTTGTGTGTATTCTGGTTGCCAAATCAACTGGTATTAAGCCTCATTAAATGGTACTTTTGATGTTATCAACAGCTTTACTTCCCTTCTCTAGAGGAAAAGGAGCTAATGTTTCATTTCTTTGCTTTTGAAAACAATTTACATGCACATATAGGTGAGGGATTCTTTCCATTGAATACATGAACGACTACCAATGATCTAGCGCCTGTTTTTATCTGCAGAGGTTTTAAAAAAGTTCAAAGTCTTTAGTGTGGAATAGGATTTCGTTCCTCTCGAATGTGTTGAATAAAGCGGTCACTGTTTCTCTGTGGTTAGTACTGTGAACTGCTAAGCGAGTTGATACGTGTCCGACGTCAGAAAAATCAATATTTTCACCTCACCACCGTTGACAAGATATGCCAAACCTCTGAGAATATAATTGGTCTTAGAAAATTCCTCAATTTACCAACCTTGATCGTATTGTCGGCGATCCCAAGGCTTTGATAGCTGCCTGACTGTCTATGTATAGTACACTAGCGCTACAATCTATCGCGTTAATTGAAAGCCAAGCCGCAGCTTCGCAGACTGCCGTAATTTCCTCCTGAAACACACTACAGTGATCTGGCAGTCACGTGGTTATGGCTAAGCCAGATGCATTAGATCCGTCTGTGAATATTTCTAGCGCGGAACACCAGCTTCCAAGAGCTTCTGCTAGGAATCCGAGTTTTGTACCTGACGATGAAGTCAATGTGGGAACAGTGTAGTGTGCTGATCGGCTGGGAGGATTCTCTGAGCCTTAATGCTGCTTTGACTGCCATTAGCTTCTCAAAGATTTCAATAGGAAGTAGATGGAGCATTGGTATGATATGCCATAATGTGACTTCTGCGATATTTCTCTTGCGATCTTCAATCATTTGTAGGCTATTCGCGTAAACCCAATTTAGACTGCCGAGAACTTTGAGGAACTATCAATCTAGTTCAGTTTGCCCTTATGACCGCTATACGTAGGTTTTTCGAACGGAAGTAACAATTTTCGACTATAATAGTCCAATGAAATGCCTCACTCTCGATACATGTGATATGCGCCACAGATAAGCCAAGGCAGACCAACAATCTACTGAGCTCATCGAATAAGATCAACTTGACCTTACAGGCTTGTTACTTTCAATTTAGCAACAGACAAGTGTATGTATCTCAAAGAAATTGTGATGAATACGTTCAACTAGCCGCATCAAAACTTTCTGACACGAACCGACAGAATTACCAATCAAAACCAAAAATGATAATGTTTCAGCTTGAGTTACATACATATTATCTGTTTGCCTTGGCATTCATCACACGAAGGTCCTCTTGTGGGAAACACGCTTAATCATAAAAACAATGCATTCGGCAAGGGACTAAAGTGTCTCCATGAAGTCATTGTGTCACATTCAACCAAAGACATGAATCATGAACCCTTCTCCTCCATCAAGAGAAAAAAGTGAAGCGAAGGTTAATTGTCCAACTGGGAGAAATCGGCTCAGTTTGAATCCTTGTTTCTATACACCATCACTGATCGCATGATTGCCTTCTGTCAGAATGGGTAAAGTTGATTTGACTGCATCGTCATCTAGCAAAGCGTGGGAGGTCTGACCTCAATTTTTTATGTAATTTTCTTTCCATATTCAATATTAAATCTACATATTTCTTTTTCTTATTAATTTCACTACCAATATGCCTCTAACATCAATATTCATGTGAAATATAAAATTCTAGTTTGATGTCATTAATAATTCGAATGGTATAGATTTTTTTGGTTAGGTAAATAACTTTATGAATATTTTAAAGTTTTTGCCCGGAGACACCCATTTAATTAGTAATTCTAGCGAAATATTTGTGTGGGAAAATATTTTAGTACTAAAAAAGTCAACAATTTTATTATAAAAACTCAACCGAGTGGGAAAAAAAAATTGCCGTGTATGACATGATAAATTATTCATTATTTTTAAAAACTAAATTTTAGAGAATTTGTATACGTGGTAGAAGTGGTTTGGATTTTTTTTTAACAAGTTCCGTTTAATTATAAATGAAATGCATTGTCTTATTTGTTCGCGTTTATTTATCCGGTGATATGCTAGGAAATTCCTCCGATAAAGCTGCCATTAGAAATGCACAATCTAAATTACCCCTCTATTTAGGAGCCTCAAACTATGATATTTGAAATGTGCTCCTTCTTTTATAGTGAGCACACGCTAAAGAATTTATGACTAGAGCACGGGCTGCAGGGAAGTTAGGGGAGAGACCAATGAACATTGGGTTTGAGTTTGTGATGAAAAAACGCAGAGCTATGGACATAACGTAGGTAAAGAGTAATTCAATAAAAGGTGTGTACAAGTAGACTACTCAAACTCGGGCTCATAATGATAATTTAACCTGTAATTTGTGCATTATTAGTCCGGTGAAAAAGGTTAAGCAGAACTCAGTCGAAAAATCAAAGCTACAAATTGCCAGTTCCGGCAATATGGACGTCATACTCTTGTGCGAATAACAAAACGGTGGCTCACCGCACTAATTAAGTAACAGGGGCGGATTTTTGCGTGATACGACCATGTAAGTAGTCCGATAGTTCTTACAAGACTTTTGCATACAACAGTAATAAGGGCCGCCGTCAATTCATCAGAAGGATCAGAGCTGATCGCGAGCTCTACAGGCAGAAGAGATGAGGACCGAGATCGAGAAAATAGATAGATACTTCTGCTGGAATGAGGTTTGAGGACAACTTTGTCTACCTAGGCTATGAATTCAAACAACGACACAAGCGCTGAGATCAAACGAAGAATAACTAAATTCTTTTTCTAAACGACTAGAGTGATCCTTTATATCCTTAATCGCCCCACTATTGCTCTACGGCGCAGAAGCATTTACTTTGTCAAAAGCTCTTGGGTGTTTTGAGAGAAAAATTGGGTGATTTTCAGGCCCATCTAGGTAGATGGTGAGTGGAGGAGCAGATACAACGAAGAACTGTGCCGGCTGTACAGCGATATCAACTTAGTCATAAGAGTGAAGGTCCAACGACTAGGGTGATTGGGTAATGTGAGCGTGAAGTGAAAGGGGACCCCAACTAACTTGGCATCCGAAACTGGAGACAGCTGGGTAAATATCAAGCTGGCTGAAAATGCTTGTTGGTTTAGGCCCAGGTTGACGCCGAACTGTAGCGCCACCTCAAGTAAGTAAGTAACTTCAAATCAACTCCAATTTAAAGATCATAAAAAAAATTCTGCTTCGCTCTGCTGGAACATTGAGTGCTAAGGACTTTATGTCGTAAAAATCCAGAACGAAGCGGTGGGATCAATGGGGGCCCACTTCAAGTCACTTCTTAAACAGTTTGTTGCACTTATAAATTAAAAATGCCCAACTTGGTAGGTGCTGGAGTCTATGAACCTGACTACAAAGTAGCAGTTCTCATACATAGCTTTCAACTTTTAGAGCGAAAAGTTCTTGCTATAAAATTATGGGTCAGGGAATGCATCTGCAGAAATCTTAGGAAAAAAGACATATCCTTACGGTCCATCAAGCTGCTGTCAAAGTTATTTTTCCCCCAGTCTGAGTCCAAGTTTATTTGGAGCTGCTAACGAAAAACAACAATAGTCCGGGTTTCCGATCAGAATACAATGAAAGGACTGATCATACTCATGATATCAATCTCTGCTGGGTTCTCGGATCTATGTATGTACCTCCAAAAATGTTAACTGATAGGGCATTGCATGATAAGCGCAATGGGCGCTAGGTTAGGCCAGGATACGGAAGAAGTAGAAACAATCACTTGCTTTGTGAATGCCCAAATCTCGCAATAAGTCACCCCCGCCATATGGGAAACAGATTCTTTGGAGAACAAGAGAATTCTGTGTTGGTCCCAAAAAGGAAACGATATGTTTCGTCAAGAACTCAGGTTGGTTTGTAAACTGTCTAACCCACCAATGAGCACCAAACGATAATTGCCAAACAGAGTGAGGATATAAACTGAACCCGTTGAAAGAAGATTTCTCAGTAGCGTATGTCGAAAGAGTATGAGAGGTGCGCTAGCTTACGAGTAGTATGCGGTGGTGCCGAATTGGATGTGCATACATACGTACATGCGTTTAACCTGAACAAGTAAAGCTATGCGATAGCACTCACCCCACGCATGGTGGAAAAAGAAAGTGTCCTTCAAGAAAAGTTAAGTGTGGGCATCTGATCAAGAGAAGATATTGCAAATCCGAGCAGAATTCAGGTAAAAATTCAAATGGCCAATATGAATCAACAAGAATCATTATCAATATCCGGGTTTTTTGATTTTATTTCCTCTTAAATTTCAACAAAGAATGTAAAGAAAAATTTCAAAAACACCCATTAAACGTTGAAAAACAGCGAGCAAAAGTATTTCGGAATTTATTAGCGACGCCCACTACTGAGGTAGAGCGATAAGAATCTCATTCCCAAATCACAGGGACAAGTGCAAAAAAGAAAACATTAGACCGCATTTTTTTATTTTTTTTTTTATTTTTCACTTTTAGATAAATGGTCTTTTAAAAAAGTGTCAAGACTATTTTTATACACTTTTTAATGACTTTCTTCTTTTTTCTGTTTTTAATTTTTATAATTTGAGTGCTCCGCCGCCGGTCTAATCACGGCAACGTGAAGAAATGTTTATTTAATTTTAATATTTTCTAATGATTATGATTCAGAGTTTAATTTTTATTAATTGTTTATTTTTTTGAGCGAAGTGAAATACCTAACCATGACAGATGAACAAGTTTTTGGCTAAACTATTTTCTGGTGTAATTTATGATTTTCTTATGTTTCGAGGGGATGTAGTCTAACCAGAAAGAGAGGTGTTGGAGAACAAAAGAAAGAGCTAGTTATTAGTTTTCTTTTCTGTCTTTGAAATCTATTTTCGAATGATGTTAAATTAGAAATTTTGGTTTTTTTTTTTTTTTTGTTGTGATATTTTGAGAAGGTGATAAAGAAGTGAAGATAATTAATGAACGGAGAGTTAAAAATGTTAAATATAAATAAATCTTGTAAGTAGAGTATGGCCTCAATAAAGAATTCGACAAACTAAACGAAAGTTTAGGTGTCGTGTAAGAACGGATGAGCGATGGTCGGTAAAATATTAAATTTGCGGTCAGAAAGGCGTGGTAAAAAAATAAATTGAATCAGCTCTTTCACTGAAATTATTGCTGATCAATCATTTGATCTTGAGCATCATTTATCACCCGGTTTGTAATACAGATCATGGAAAAACAACATGCATAATGATTTTTTCATGGTAACTTTTAGTGGATGTCTAGAAATGTTGAAATAAGGTTAAGCGAAATTAACGAATGCGTGTCTCTGCGACCGGAAGGTTATATGCATATGCTAGTTCTAACTCTTAGGGTTAATACGGTTGCCCATTTCGCTGTGCTCTGTGTTACATACTTTGGTTCTTAGTGCTGGTAAGCCGGTTCTTCATCGTGGTATCACAATGGGCCAATCTGGCCTAAAGTGTATCCCTGTCTAAGCGGGAGCAGCCACCTAAAGAAATGGTGTCTTACATATAACTTTATTCTAAAATGTATAAACTTTAATTTTTCGTGTATTGCGTTTTACTGGTAAAACAAATCGCATACCTCTTAATGAATCACGATTACCATTCACATAACATGACACAGTGTCCCTAACTTAGTTTTTGAGTGCCAGCCTCCCTTTGCTGACCTACAGATGCAAAAGGGACCCATCTCTGGTTGTAGACGAGGGTGAGATTTCGTCAATATCTTCTGTTGGCGCAATATGAATTTGCTTTATACCCCTTTTTTCGTCCTTAAAATGCTTTTCAACAATTTTACCTATGTATCATACAAAAATAACATTGAAACTAATTTAGTTTTAATTTTTTTTCTTTTCAGGTAAGTGCAGTTGAATTTGTAAAAAGTAGTAAGTAGCATTCGAGTAAAGTAGAGATGAACAAATAATTGGATTTCAGAATGAAGTACGAAATTTAAAAGGAATTATGTACAGCACGTGTTTTGATCACGTAAAAAGGAAAGATTCAACGAACTTTCCTTTAGTTTTAAATTTTACTTTTGAGGTGCACTTAATAGTACACTCGTTACAATTATCATCCAATCGTTATCCTCCAACTCTTCAAGTCCAGTTTAATGTCAACGCAACCCACTCTTGATCTTAAATTTTGAAACCGGTCTCAAAAGCATGTCAGGAGGTCCTTCATGTTGAATCAGACCAAAATTATCAGGTTTTCATTACTAGATCAGTGAGCATCACCACAGTTTCAAGGATTAACTTTGATTCCTCCATAGCTGAGCCAAACTCATTGCAATAGTGGACCGAGAGGTTTGCATAGAATAAATTGCAAATTCTTGATCCAGACAAGCACGGGACATGTTGAAAAAGTTATGAAGAGCTCAAAACGATGAATGTTATCATAGGCGTCGATGGCGGTCCATTTTGATTTGACATTTGTTGATTCCTCAGAAGTCCTTTGCATCGGTGGCTAGGTTTTCTTCGCTATTTCAAAGAGCTTGCGTTCCGGTCTTGAAGTCAGCTGCCAGTTGCTTGGCCTTCCTATAGAATTTGCTTGGTTTCTTGAACGATTTTGATTTCCCTGAACTGGCTAACTGCATATGCCCTCTTCGTAGGATTTTCTTCTCCCGTTTTCTGCTTTGACATTGTGCAGTTGTTGAAGCGCATTTTCTAGCACATATGCAATTGTCATCATGCCATGGGCTCTTTAAAGGGGGTTACTTGTAGCGCTCTGTTAGCGCTTTGATCAAACCTCAATCTTGGTTCCACAGATTGTTGGCGTACGTGGATGCTGAATGCACAACAAAAATTCTCTTACTCAGACACTCATTGTAGGCTCTGACTACTCCAGTCGTGCTAAGGCTTCCAACTTCCTTTTTCTGGGCGGTTTTCGACTTCTCGTTGCATAATCGAGCTCCGAAGTTGTCTGCAAGAAAGAGTGGTCAGAGTCGATCTTTATCGCTCTGAATGTTTGCACGTGGTTGAGTTGACTAACGATTCGGCCATTTGAACACCGCCAGATATCTTTTGCATTCGTAGTCTTGGAAACGTAAAATGATAAAAACCTCCTTAAGTTTTTTACATGTGTGCGAAGAATGTTACACGGAAAACATGTCGAGAATGTAACACGCAAAACATTGAGAAGCTCTTTCATGACAAATTTTACTCCCAGAGGCGTGTGATTCGCCGACGAGAGGTGGTGCCGCGAATAATGTTCGATGGACATGGCTGGGACTTGAATCCACGCCGCTCGTACAGCAGTCCAGCGCACTGACCATCGAGCCACGGCGGCCACGGCATTTGGTTAGACTAGTTTCGTCAATGCGACGGAAATGATTAACAGGAAACAAGAAGAAGCGCGGCAGGGGTCTAAGACTCCCTTAGTTTTTTGCGTACCTGATCGCATCAATCGTATCTCCTGGATCGCAGTAATTTCTGCTTCTCAACATATTTCGGGGATGTTCCAGATCGTTATCCTGAGTTGATGAGGTGCATCTCTCATAACTATTTGCTTTACGTGGCAAGAAACTTGTCCCAATATGGCACAACCTTTATCAGTTTCATCTTAAAAAAACAGCCCCTAAAAACCAGAGGCCGGCTAAACCGAAGTGAGTAACCCTCTCTCTTTCCCAAGACCTTGACTCATTCTTGGAAATTCTTATCAGACCTGGCTCCCTATATGTCGAAAGAACCCAGATAAGTTGTTATCACCATTCCGGAAGTTTTTGGCACCACCATTGGTTCCATTCAGGGAATTCGTTTGCTGTTGTATTCACAGTGCTGCAAGTCTTGAGTTCAGCAAGTAAGGGGTTTACTATTCATGTGACTAGGCATCCACAGTTTGCCAGACAGGACCTGCCCTATTACTACAACATCCAACCAATAGATGCCTCCCCTGCTTCTTCAAAGTTTTGAGATACTTTCTGTCAAGTGACTTGTGACTTGATGTACACAGTCGATGCCGAAATATTGCGAAATTTTCGCCGAAGCTTTGTTGGTAATCGTTGTGTGTTTCGCGTTGTTTTTTTTATACAACTGTGTATAGACCCCACTCTCTTCCAGTAGTTTTACAAACAAATTATACACGCGACATTCATTTTCAGATAATCCGCACTATCCACCACATTTTGGTTCGTTTTCGGTACAGTCCTGTCTTTCGATCGTTTTCGGTCAAAATACTCAGCTTGACCTTATGTCATTGTAGCCCAAGCTCAGCGCTTTTATCAATTCTCATTCTAACCTTAAGTAAACCCGCGATTTCAGAGTACAATCTCATTCCAGCGCGCCATGTGTCCATCCGAGGTGACGAATACTTTGATTAATACTCATAGTTTCATCTCTAAAAATAAAATTTTATTTAAGAGATCTTGGCGCTTTTGACATGTGAGGCGACCTACTAAAAAAGAACAAACTACAAGAATTCATCACACTCTCTGCTTTTTTACCATTCATTGTGAGTTTTTTTTTTGTTTTTTTTTTTTCTCGAAAAATTTGAAAATTTACGATCCAAAAAAATAACAATTGGATCAATCAATATGCGCGGAGTGGAATAAGATAATTTACTTGTTTATGATTAACTGAATCTATTTACTACTAAATTTCGTTTTAAGTAACTACTTGCAAACACACATACACACAGTCATTTCGACACTGAAGCCCGACAACGTACGCATTGTTTATAATTTAGTAAATTGTATATTTTTGTTTGTTTTTTTTTTTTTATTATTTTTTCTTTGTGTATTTCCTCTGCTTTGAGTTGTCTGAAACACTCCAGCGACCTTGACCAGCACAATACCTAAAACAAACCAAAAAAAAACCATAGAGCGAGGTACATAAAAATGTTTGTGTGTGTATCTGTGAAGCTTTTAATTTATTTCTATTACCTCAAAATTATATCCCCCCCTCTTGGTGTGTGTGTGCGTGAAATAGCTGATGAAATATAAATGATAATGACGAAGGCGTCAAAGGGGGTAAGAGAGAAGACGAAAGGAACCAACTCCAAAATTACAGTATTTAGTGTTTTATTTCCGTGCTCGGACTGTTTGAACACGTCCCACCAACAGGGCCTGCTTAAAAGGGGGTTAAAGTTTAAAAACACTTTCCACACGCACACCGACGCACAGTCACGCAATCGGCAGCGAGTGAAGTAAAAGAAAAATTAACCTAGATACTATGTATTCTGTGTGCTTCCCTTTTATATCCTCCGCTCCATAGTCACAGCATAGTTTTGATAGTGAAACTGAAAACTGAATAAGGGTTGCGTTGCCTGTGTGCTTCGGTTTTCTTCTCTTTTTTTCTTGGCGGGGGCGAGCGGAGGTCGATGACATTAGCCAAGACAAAAAGCGGAGGCGCCCCCATGACAGGGAGAATAACAACTTGTGATTATTTGGTGGTGGCTTTGGCAGCTACATACATAGTATCTCCGTTGTCGATCGCGTAGTTTCTTTTGAGGTCACCGATGATGTGATACGAGGCGAAGGACAAATCCATCGTTCTCTCTTTCATTATTTATTTGTTTCGTTTTCGTTTTCATTTTCATTGTCATTCGGTTGTGTTATTCTCTTGGTGTCACTGTCATTCTCGGTCAAACTGAGTTTGTCCCAACTAAATAATTTATCGGTTCTTTCTTTCTTATAACGAGGGCGGGAGGGCGGTTTCTCATCTTTGAACAAATAATAACGACCTCCAGTACAGTAGGAATACCAGAACTCACGCACACCCTATACACTGTACACAGTTCTATCTTATGTAAGCATACACTCACATTTAAAGTGCTTCTGTCAAATATTTCATACTTCTTTTATGACAGCGAAATAGTCGACAGAACAAGACACGACGATAAAGATGAAGAGAAGAAGTAAATTTAAGTTTTTATGGATTTTTAAGCTGACATTTGGTAACAACTGCTTGCTGCCGATTGTGGGCTTTTTAGGGGATGGGGATGGTCTAAGTAGATTTTTGTGTTTGTTTTGCGTTTTACTTGGCTGTGGGGTTGTTATTCGGCGACGAACGATGATGAAAAGGGGTGAAACTTTTGAACATAAAATGTGAATTAGAATAATTCGAGGGCCTACTTAAGTGGCGGGGAGGGAGGGGGTGCTGTTTAGCGTTTGAATTTTTCATTTCCCAGTCCAAATTCCAAAAGGGGAGCACAGTGCACGCAGTTGCGAGTGTGGTGTGTGGCCTATTCACCTTGTCGTGTGACCGAGTCATTAACACATTTTTTTTTATTATTGTCGTGCTGTGGTGGTAATGAGAGGGTTTTAGTCAAAGCTTTGATAGCAGTTGTGGGCGTTTGCTGTGCCACTCGGAATTCACTGTTTTGACGGATAATTATGTACTTCCTGAGTTCTTATTCAGAAATGTTCAATTCGACAGTAGAAATGGAAAGGAACCTCAAGAATCGTGTAACCGAGTTGGACGATGTGACTTTGTGACGATAGTCTAGAAATTGTTTCTCTTTTATGGTCATTTTCCATCTGTAGGAATACTCTGAAACACTCTTTAACAACATTCTTCAAAATTTTGGATCCACTTCCTCTAATTCCAATATAATACTCGTGGATCATAGCAGTTAATGTTACCGAGATCGGACGAAACATCGTCAACACGTTCAGGATTGTTCAGGAAGTTAAAAATAACAATCTCTCAGCCCAACCCAACAAGTCCTTCAACTTAGCGAAGAATAATTACAAAGAGTTCTCATCCATCTGTCGACAAGAGCAGTAAATTCGCACAGCGGTCGACTAACCTTAACTAGAGATAGGGTTCCCTTCTTGTTTAAGACCATCTGTTCTTACCATACCCCTGCAGAGTGGACGAGCTACGAAAAGAAGGCGCAGTTCGGCATCTCCTCGAAAACCTGAGGGAAACTTGACACGGATGTCAAGAATCTGGCAAGCCACAGGTTAAACAACATCAGCATCTGGATTTAAGGAAGACGGAGGCAAAGACGGGGAGAAAGAAGAAACTACAACGTTCCTGTGATCATGTCCTTCCCTTGCGATGCTAAGAAAAAAAACCTCGGGGAATACTTTTACGATGATCTTGACGATCTGGCCGAAATCGACATCCAAAAAATAAGAAACTTCATCTCCAGGACGAAACGATTCAACTCTTAGGGTTAATGCAATTACGGTTCCCCATCTCGATGTACTCTGTGTTACATACTCTGGCTCCTGGTGCTGGTAAGCCGGTTCTTCCTCATGGTATCACAATAGGCCAATCTGGTCTAAGTGCAACCCTGTCTAAGCGGAGGCAGCGACCCAATGTAACCTACCATCCTCTACCTAATGGCCCACCCTTAATTAACTCGAGTTATGGCTTCATGCTTGATGTGTGTCTCCAGGGAGTTGATTGGAAGTCTTACAAAGAAAACAGTCTTTGAGATAAGCAACGTTGACCCGTTCCACTTGAGTTGATTAGTCCATTCATTACCTGTGCTGGGCTTGGGCTTTGCCAGGCATTGCAATCATCATTTACTATAAAAAAGCAGTTCACTCCAAGGGCTTAACAGAATACCCCGGCTCGTATACCAACGTCAGTATAGAAGACCAGGGGCCGAATGACCGCAATCGATAACGAGTGAGTGAATGGCACTTGTGATCGAATGATTGGGAGCGGTAAAGCCAAATCCTCACATTTCGATGACAAGTTACTCGTCAACGAGTGTGGTAATTCGGCCCCAGTTTTGCTTTATTTCTGACCAGTCTGTCCTTTAGTATTTTTTTTCGGAATTCCTATTCAATTTTTTCGTTACAAAGTCAGAGAAATATAGATTCTGAGCCGGGCCTCTAAGATTTGTTAAACGGGCCCTGTACCTAGAAAAAGCCTAACTTGACTCAGTTTTGGTTGTATCCGATGTATTGTCGAGTAACTACTATGGTCAGATTCCTCATTAATAACTGTAAAGCGATCGGGTAACAGGTATATGTTCTTGAACTCATTGGTTAGCCTATTCAATTTACATTTTTGAACTCAGTGATTCCAAACTTAAGAATTTTAGGCGAACCCTTGACCGCTTGCAAAACTTTCTGCTGGAGTTGGCCTGCATCAATTTCTTGTAGAAGTAATTCTTGCAAAAGCCTTTCCAATCTTCAATAGGTCTTAACGAACGACACTGGAGGGATTTGTTTTTTAAGAACCTGCCCTTATGGTTGACACTGCGACTTAGCAAGATCTATTGTGTCTCCGGGCTACTTAGCCTAAGAGGTCTACTACCTTCCTAATGAAAGTGAGTATGTCATTAGTAGCCGAGTCTCTGACCTTCGCTAATGAACAGAATGCCCTATGAAAGATCCGTCTTCGTAGCCAGTATAGTGCCAGACATTAACAGAGAATGTGCTCAGAGGTTTGTTCCTATTCCAAACAGAACCGACACTCTGTATCTGAACAAAGGTTTAGTTTGTTGAAATGATATCTTAGGCCGCAATGATCGGTAAGGAAGCTTTCTCATGTTGTTCTTGTCAAGGTTAAGAATTTTCTTGTAGGAAAAGAACTTGTTAAGTCTCTTGGACACGTGGGGACATTTTCCCATTTGGGTAAGCCGAACTTGGTGCTCCCAGTTAATCAACAAAGCTGTGGCGATAGGCCAAATAACGACACAGAAAGGTTTCCGGTCCCAAGAGCGCGGAGGCTGAATAGACCCTAGCCAGCTTATCCGCAGTTCCATTGCCTACAACGCCCTGTTAACCGGACAGTCAACCAAGTTTGACCTTATTGTGCCAACTGACAAGTGATTGTAGGATATCGTAGCAGCACTTGCCTGATCTAGATTTCACGAAGTGGAATGTATTGTAAATGTTTCAAGCCTGTCTATCTGAAAAAATAGGTATTTTTGCGCCACTACACCTCACTCGCGCTGTGTGAGTAACATCACTCCTTGCTTGTGAGTGGATTAAAAAATTTTAAATTCCATTTTCAAACTTGCGCCTTGAAAACGTAGACCCTACAAAAAGTTACTGCAAATCTCTTTCATAACTCAACCTGTTAGACAGCATTTTTTTTTTTTTTTTCTTACTACTGACTTCACAAGTGCCCTTCAGATCTCTTCTGTCTCACTTAATCAATTATAACCACACTAATGACAGCTCATGTATTCTGTGCACATCTCGTCTTAACACGAGACAATCGCTCAATGTTCGTCTGCTATACCACCACGCTTGTCTACCTAAAACCCGCCACCCAATGGTCGTCTCATGCAATCCGTAACCGCGCAAGCAATTATCAACATCGACCGGCCAGACATCCAGTCAGCCCTCTGTGGAAACAAACTCATGGCTATCTCATGTTTCCACCACTACATGCGGCCTGCCCAATGGAACAACTATTTCCTGTTTGCACTTAATGTGTCGCATCCCGCACAGACGATACTACTATTGAATTTCATTCATCGTCCAGTTTAGGGTGTCAAAAGCGAACGACAAGTGGTCGTATCGCACTCACATTGGGATAGGTAACTATCCGCCTTCGACTTCACCATTGTCGTCATCCACCATAGCGGGGTATGCACAATTTTATCTTGACTTTGACTTTTGTTGCGCGGGCTTTTAAAGCGAATTCCACTAGCTGTGCGCCGTATTATAGATACAAATGTTAGAAATTTTTCCATTACATCAGTCTTGTGGATTTTTGTTAATCAGAGTGCATTTTTGCGGTCGTTAATTACACACATTCGGCAAGAGGTCTTAAATTTCCGTCTAGACATTGTTTATAATTTTTTTTATTTTTTTTTTCCTTTTGGTCTTTTGTTGCTGGCGGGCAAAGTTGTCAGAGTTGTGCTTTTCGATATTGGTGAGTGTGGACGTAAATGATATTTGGTTAAACAAACAAGACAAAATGTTTAGTATCGCATAGGTCTGTCGTCGATATCTGCTGGGGGTATCACGTTTACGATTCCACGAAAAAAGAAAATCCAATTGGAATATGTCTTCAACGAAAACGAAAGAGCACCTCTCTGTGCGTCGAAAATTTGAAAAATAAAATATTTTGCCATGAGATACGAGTATGTATGCATATGTTATAGGTACATAAACTATTTTTAATGATCGTGTTCAACAGAGAGATTTCATTGGATTGACTGAGTGGATATGTTCACCGGTGATGCTTTCGAAATGTATCACTTGGGAGAATTGGACCAGATATCGTGAAGCTAGTTGATGTGCTGGGCAATTCTGTTTGAAACTCTGGTAGTCTTAGTTTTGTGGTAATTTCTATGATTGAATCCCTAATTGGGGCCCAAAAAGTCAATCAATTCCATTGAAGTTGAATCAGTTCCCTAAGTTTAGATACTTCCAACACACAATAAGATTTGGAATCCAAGTCACGTCTCTGTCGGTCCGAAGCGAACAGCTTCAAATCTGATAATATCGGCGTAGTTAAGCTAAATGTTACCATCCTTAATAATTGAGTTGCCTAAAAATATCTTTTCTAAGCCAAGCAATAGCTGAACTTACCCTGGGCTTCAATCAACAAACATCTACACCAACGCCAGCAATAGAAGGGGTACTTAACATCCCACCAATAGACTAGCTGCAAACTCGGCGATCGGACTGAGAACCCTTGGCAACTTCGACGACAGGTCGTATATAGGGCTTTTGGAAATCATCAGGACGGTACGAGAAACAACAGCACTGATAGATCAACCAAGCGACGTTGCCGACAAGAGCTTCAATTTTTTCAACAACTTCTCAACGACTTTTCCCTTAAGGGAGCCATGGATGCACAACAGCAATACAGGACACTATGAGGGAATAGCACTATCCACAGACGGTCTCAATATCGCAAACGAATGGGGTGGGATTATACTACATAAACCGCAAATTGGTCATACATCTCGAAGCTCATGTCATAGTCTTTCAGACAGAAGTCTTCTCGATCCAGAGGGCATTGGAGGCCCTTATAGGACACCACACCCAAGGAAAACGCTAACAAACACTGTATCGACATCTCTACTCGTGCACGAATGCAAAAACTTGCTAAAGCTCCTCGGCATTCGAAACAATCTGCAGTTCTGCATCGGGTACCGGGACACACAGGTGTGACGGGAAATGTGAAAGCAGACAAACTGGCGAGAGAAATTCCCGGAACAATGGTGCATATCACAAACGACAAGATAGGAGCCGCATCAACAGTCATCAAGTCGGATCAACACCGGATTCCGGGGAGATCTGACGACATACAGAATGGCAAGATGAATTAGAACAGAGCAAAACTGAGTTTAATGGAGGGGCTCCTGACTGGGCACATAAATCTCAACAAGCACGCACACAGAATGGGATTACCTGACACCCCAATCTGCACAAACTGGGAAGAGGTGGATGATCTGGAACACTTTCTCTGTCTGTCCAGTTACTGTAAGACTACGCTAACGGGTACTGGGATCTATGAAGATAACGTACATAAAGCAGCAAGAGTAATCGGTGAAATCCCAGAGTTTGCAAAAACCCACAGGAAGATTTTCCCGACCTACACACAAACAACAGATACTCTATTGACTTCCCACCACCAACCCTTCTACCCATACACCTCCTACAACAGGCCCAGCTGAGGCCTAAGTTCAAAACGATTCTCACCCTCTAAAACCAACAAACCAACAAGCATCTTCAGGCAGCTCAATCGGTATTTAGTATTCTGAATTAGTGGGCCTAAATCTGCACTGCGACCTTTGAAGTCAAGCTGAGACTCTTAATAAACCTTAGTAGCCTTAGGTTCCACTCTCTAGATTTTCGCCGTCCCTCCGTTGAAGATTTAAAGACTCTCCGGGTCGAGTTGTTGGTGTTCATCCGCTCTTCATGTCCCGGTGAACTTAGTCACTGTATTCGGACTCTTCTTTTTAAGTCGATGTCGCTCTACATCTGTGTTCCAAGCGTTTGGTTGTGCATAAGTCGAGTTCGAAGTAGTCTCCATATATTTTGGTATGGTATGGTATGTGAGGATGAGCGGAAGGTTCTTCGCCTAGGCCTCAGTCGGCTGCGTTGCGTTCCCCTCTTTTAATCGTCGGAACTGCAAGTTTGGTTTGGGATGTATGTTGGGAGAGACCTAGGGAAGGTGGAAACAATTATGGAGTTGACACTAGTGTAGGTGGGGTCTGGCGAATCTTTCTGTTTCTTAAAAGAAAGACAGGATGCCGCCGATTCCTTTGTCCTTCAGATGCCTCAGATCCGATATCCACATGGACTTCTGTCGCATTCTCGCTAGGGCTGGGCAGTGCCATAGGAAGTGTTCAAGATCTTCTTCTTTTTCCTCGCAGTTCCTACATGTTTCAATGTCAGCGAAGCTCAGTGTTTGTTGAGGTTAATGGGCTGAGGCTGCCCACAATCAGCCTCAATTGATCTCTGCTTTAACCTAGAGCCCTCGTAGTGAAAGCGTTGCTTGATTTCTTTACGAGTTATTATAGATACATATGTAAACAGAAGTACATATGTAAACAGAAGTGTGATACTCTGAAAGGAGTGCATTTTTAAAAGGACCTTCAATGTCAAGAATCGATACCAAGATGAATTGCTGGTTCTCGAACGACTTTTCACTGTTTCCGACTATAGGTGCAATGCAATGCCTCCATCGAGTTACATGAGGTGTAATCCTTTAAATGTGTGTCAGTGTGTCCTCCTTACTTCTTTAAGATGAAGGGGAAGCGCTTACATAGTTTAAAATCTTTTGGTGTAGAATGTGAACCTTTACCACCTTTTTTGTTCAAAGAAAGCTACAAACCTACGAGTAAGGTAAAAACGTTCTAAATCTGTTATAGAGCCATTCGATGAAGTATAATTCAAGATCAGGTATTTGTTTCTCTGAAATGTATCTCAAGAAAACCAATCAAATATTCCCAAAACAGCGGCAACATTCAGCCGAATTTAAAGACTAAATAGAGGCCGACGATATCAATAAACTTTTGCAGACAGCTTTGTAAAACATTTATGTCCACTTCATTGCTTTGGTGGTCCATTTGAAATTCTTTCCATTTACCTCTGCCGAACAAGTCCTCTCATATCCTATACAAACGCACCCGTCCATAAAGATCATAATTTATGTAGTCCGGCACTGGTCTAGAAAAATATTCCCACATATCTTCACGTCAGTGGAAACGCCCCAGCTATCTCAAGGTTTTGATCGAATTTTATCACAAAAAAGACACTCACTCGGCACGGATGAGCATGGATGATCCACAAACACATCACGTAATCGCTTAGAATTTAAAACAAAAACAAAAGACAGCAACAAAAAAAAAAAAAAATTAATTTCCTATGTCAAACTATCTGTGTTTTCCCAGAGAGTTTCTCGGATGGGGAGAGACACTTTCCTGCGACAACGCTTTCACACCTACATGCTAGTCGGCGCTTCTGGTGGCAGATGTGACGGTCCGTCGGCAACTAGCTGGCAGAGTCTATCCGAGAGGCAATTGAACTTAATCATTCGGTCAGTGAGTCTGTGGTGTCGTCGATTGATGACGACATTTGCATAATCCCGCCATAAATCGCACATTTGGAATTCATTGAGAAGATTTGAGAGGGAATTGATGACGCGCTGTTGCTCGATTAAGTTTAACAAAAACGATCAATAAAACTCGCGCGAGTACTGAAGGAGGGGGAGGTGCAGGGGGGGTTGAAGAACGGTGACCGAACTTAAATCGCCAGAGGGAGAGAAACTTAATTAGATGCGTAAAGTTTTATTGTTGTCGTCGTTCCTTCCCCCGAAAACGATAAGTGGAAAGGCAGTCTGTAGTCCGTACTTTGGCGAACATCGGAGGTAACTACTTTGAAAGTCGTTTCTCTTTTGTGGAAGATAATGACGGCGGGGGTATCCACTTGGCGATACGGTGATTGTCTCGCATAAGTATTCTTAATCGATTTGTGTTTGTTGAGCACAGGTGATTAGCCCGCTGCTTTGTATCGTGATCCTTGGTGATGCGAAATAATTTGAGAACATTTCTTCAAGAGATATTAATCGAGAGGAAAGTGATTTTGAGATGGGGTTCGATGACCCGTGATACCTGGTCTACGTCTGCGAATAGGTAACCTGTCTTTTTTTAGATTTAAAAACTGAATATGCTTATGGACTGACAGCAGAAGACTACCTTTTTACAGTCAAGACAGAAACTTATGACTAAGAGGATATCATTCTGAAAGCGTAGGGGTTGTCACAGGCAACATAAGTATATACTTACGACAGCACTGGAAATAAAATACTTTGTTTTGTTGCACATGAACTTGCATTTCTTCCTCTCCAGACTATGGAGGAGCCATTCCAGATTCCAGTGAGATATCGAAGCATTCCAACGGACTACCACAAGAAAAGCTTTAAGCACCATTGCTCTGTGAATCAGTGATCTATTGTACTCCCTACTGAGGGGTTTGTTTCCTGATTAAAGTTTCCCTGCATTCAAAAACCCTCTCAGAATTATTTTTGAGAGTACGATACTTTGGAATGAAAATGAGAAGCGGTTCCAAGGTAGACCCATAATTCATTTTTTGCCTGTCAGTACCCCACAAGACTCCAGAAAATGTTCTAGAGTCGTCCTGGACTCTGCAGAATCTAAACACCATTACTTACGAAGTCGAAGTTGAATTAGGTTATAGAGGGAGTTGGGTAGAGAGTTGACACTAGAGTGCGTGTGATGGAACAAGTCTTTCTGTTTCCTTGTTCAAACCCAGTGTGTTTCCGATTCTTTTACACGTATTCTTGACGTGTTTCAGGTCCATTATCCATACAAACCTCAGGATCTTTTGACGTTTTCTCGCTACATCTGAACAGGTTTACTTAATTTTAATATTAAACAGAAAATTAGGGATGAGGACTTGTGTATTTCTTAGATTGTCACACAATTCGCAGAAAGCATTTACGCGAAAGGAAATTATTTTTTGTTTTGTCTTAAAAGACCGGCAATTGCTGGAACAGGCACTTTCACATAATGTTGCCTTAGTCTTTTCAAAACCGATTTATATATTTTAATGATTTCGCACGAATTATGTGTGTATATCCACCTTCAACGTTTATTGGAAACCATGGCATACAAACACGGATTAGTGTACATAACAATTTAGGGAAATTATTCGCTGAAAAACGACAGGCTTTTCAAATGAATTTTAATCAGCACTGGAGTTTGGAGTTTCCCGAAATTCAGCTTTAGATTGCACTTTAACTGTGAAAAGATTTTCATCTTCACTTTGACTTCCAGTTAGCCAAATGTTTACAGTGATATGTCGTTAATGTTCCTCATCGATGTGTTTGCTTGATAATTTGAATTAATCGCTACAATCGGAGGTCACACTCTAAACCAACAGGCCTCTAAACCAACAAGCCTTTCCCCTTAAATTGGTTGAGGTTCCTTTAATGAAGTCAGTGCTTTTTGTCCCGTAGAGCAATACTGACATGGTGAGAGAGTCACTCAAAGGAGGAGCGATTGAGAACAGTCATCCTTCATTTAATCTCAGCACCAGCAGAGTTTATAATGGAAAACAAGGTTGGTAATATCCTAGAAGTTGTTTCTTTCGTGACTTTTTGTCCAATTTAACTCGTGTGACTTAAGGTCAAAGTTGCGTTCAGGGACCACCCATCATAGGCCTACATCAATATTTATAATATTGGCAGTCGATTATTGTTGACAGCACGAACATATGTACATACATACAGGGCAGGTCATAGAGTTCAAGGTTGAACCTGCTCCTCCATTTTCGCTCTTTGAACAGAGGACGGTAAATCTATTCCGCTTCTCTGCATATCTTCCAGCATTCAGCATGAACCGAGCTGTCAATAGCGGAGTTCTCTCAAAAAGCACATCTTTAGAAAGTCTGTGCTTACTCGTATACTAGATTGCCGAAGTTCCACCGAACGTTAATACTTAGTGATCTGCGGGTGTATTTTTCAAATCCAAAACCAACAGTTCTTTTGTTCTCAAAAATATATGTATCTATTTTTTCCTGGTACCTAATAGTGTTTAACGTTGTGACGTGAGTTAAGAAGGTTTAGCTCGATGCGGCATCTCATCTCAAGTCTTGACTTTATCAATGGGGATGAGACGGCCTTAATAGCACTCTCTAAACTCCCCACTGGGCTTTTGTTACCTTCCCTTACATATATACATACCGTAGGGGAATTTTGTAAGGAAGTTATGCAGTCGATTTTTGTTTCCAACTTTCCCCACTTAGATCCGTGTAGTGGCCTATTTAGCGAATTTTCTAGGGCTTATCCACTCTGTAGATCTCTGCAGTAAATTATTTCGTAATTTTTATATTTTTTTTAAGGTTAAATTCAAAATGCAGAACATAATTCAATTACCCCACAGAACAGTCCCAATTGAAAAATTAAGCACGTATTACATCGGTCCACGCAAGTTTTAAACCATGATTTCAAAAGGAAATCGCGGACTCATAATTGGATTGGTTTAAATTCGTGTGCTTTCAGGAAGTTATTATTGCTGTATTGGGAAGAGTAAACTAGGTTAGGTATAAATAAAATTACCAGAGGACTTAATTTTGTCGGGGCTCTCGGAGTGAATCCACGTCTTGAGTGGATTAAATCCCACTTATCTGTGTATACTCGTATGCAAACATTATAATCTGTCGAGAGACGCCGATGGGCGGTATTCTCGAAGCATAAAAACACCCTTGCAGATTGGCTCAAACAAAAATTGCTGATTAGTTCAGGTGACTAGATCGCAATATATATTAACAAAAGGCACAAAACATAGACTCTGCTCCGTTCGGGCTTAACTACCAGTCTTGGCCAGAGTAGGTAAACGCCGTACATTATTCCTGTTTGACTCGAAAAGAAGTGAGTGCAATACAAGAATCATTGGCAATATTGAACGTTTAGCTCGGCATCCACAATCACTCATGAATGCCATTCGCGACGTAAGCGCACATATGATGGGGCTGCGTGCCAGAGTGTGCATTCATCCGCCAATGAATTCAAACAATTTTTCCGCACTCGTGCCCGGAATATCATTTATGAGTGATTGTGGATACCCAGCTTTAACCCAAACCGCAGAATGTGAAGTTCTTTAAACTTTTAAATAATTGCTAAGAAGTTGTTTAATTGAAAGCATGGGCGGCATCAGTCTTTTAGTAGGTGAGTGCTCCCTAATTGCAGATGTATTAGGACCTGGTAAATAGCATGGTTATGGCCTGGGACCCAGCAGAAAGTGACTTTAAGCTGTTTAGTGATCACATCCAGAGACTCTTGCCGACCATTTCTGCCTTTAAATATTCTTTAACACTTAGGGGTTGTTTTACAAAGTTTTTGTAATTTTAAACTTCGTGAAACTCAATGATGGAGAGAAAGGAAAGGCTATGAAGGAGAATAAAAGAGTAAAGCCAAAGGATACAGAAAAATTATTCCACATTTTTCTCGATACAAGGTATCTTTCACAATATCTGTTCATTGTACCGGGTTAAAATTCAGCCTTGCGGTGGCCTGACGTTTTGCTATGACTTCAGCCTGGCAGATAGGCAGTGGTGAGTGACTAGTGAATGTCAAGGTCTTTAAAAAAGGTGGACATATGTCTGTCTCAGAGCTAAATGCAAAGATCAATTTGGTCTCATTAAAAATGTACTCCTTTCTGGTATTGTATGTTTGTAGCCCGTGCTGAAGTCGATTTCAATGAACAGAATATCAGTTGATTACGAAAGGCTCACTCCATTGGTGGGTGTCTCCTTTCTGATTCCCTCAAGGCAAATTTGGTGTGTAAAGACTACTGGCTCGTTTGATTTATTATAGGTGCATTCAACTGTGAAGAAGTTGCTCAGATGCAGTTAGTTGGTTGGTTGGTTTAAGTTTAGGCAGGAAGCGCCCGATACGATAGCGCTGCAATGCAACGTTTTGTTACCACAGGTCTCGTGACCGGTTTGTTAAATGAGTGTAGATGGCTGTCGACAGACCATGGCTTTTGGTCTTTAATCCAACCTGTGGAGTTGAGAAAGAGTTGAATGTTAGGAATTTTCGTCTCCGTTGAGGTTGTCAAAGAAGGGTTTCCCCAAGGCCCGAAGTCTTGCTTTGGAAGTAGCGAGGACTTGCAGAGAAAATTTTCTAGGGCTTTCCTCTCCGGCATTAAGGGCAAAATAGGATGCCGGGATTGGCTGCATGGGCACCTACTGCCCATTGAGCCGTACAAATGGCGAAAAAAGCGCGCAATATCTTTACGGGTTCTGCTAAGGAGGTCGTTTGTTTTTTTTTTGGTTGTATGTTGGCCAAATCTTCTTGGACATGGCGCAACTATTATGGTTGTTCCATTTGTGTTTGGCTACTGAATAGAAGTTAAAGTTAATTCTTCACTTGATAGCTGCTAGTGGGATGAAAATTTCTCTTATGAGTGTGCTGTCAAAGGTCGACCCTTGCCTAGAGAGCTCATCAGCCTTTTCTTTGCCTCCGATGCCGCTGTGACCTGGGACCCATACGAGAGTTAGGGAGGATTAGCTTCCCAGATGGACGAGCTCACTTCTGCGTTGTGCTACCAGCTCTGGGGACACGAGCTTTGATGGCTGTCTGGCTATTGGAGAGGACTGCAACTTTTCGTTTGGAGGTGGTGTCTTCGTTGGACGCACGACATGCCTCGTAGATTACGAGCAGTAAATTCCATATTAATTACTTATCCGGCAGCCACCGTGGGGAGTTGATGATGCTGATGATAAGAATTAATGCCAATGGACATCTTCAAAGTGACGCATTTGTTTTTATTTGTGATGAAGACACCATCCGATCGTATGCGAGCATGAATCTTTGACGCACTCCGTAGCCTTTAAGTTGCTCATGGAGTATGTTCATGGTTTATGCAAAGCTTTGCAGTATACATAGCGTCGGGATCAGAATGTTGAAGTGTTGCCTTTTGCATAATTGATATGTTTTGGTACTTATTATATTGTTCCAACCTACATACATATGATCCCATACAAAACGCCAATAAAGGTTCTCTGCTTCCTTCATCCTAAGTGTCTTTGCTACAAACACGTTCGAGTACTTTTTTATGCATCGAAACTTCCGTATATCATTATATACCCGCAGACACTTCCTATAAACTTCAATATTGAATACCCATCAATACCATCCCCATCCCAAGGCGTCTCTCTTTCTTCTTTTTAACAAGTTATTGCAATGGTAATTCATATTTTATCTGCCACTTTATGCTACACCAGACTTCTCGAATAAACACAATAAAAAAAAAATACAAAGAAAACAAATAAATAATAATAATTTTATGGGAATAGACAACAATACACGACGATTGAATAGAAGAACAACAATAAACAAAACAAACAAGCGAGCAAGCAAGAAAAGTAAAAAAAAATAAAAATTGTTCAACAAATTCAATGAACCTGCAAACCCAATGGATACACTTTTCGTGAAGATACAAAATATACATCTGTACATGCGTTCCATCATTGAATGAACAGCACACATGTTAACATTGATTGCAAATAAGTTAACTACGTTTTGAATTCAATGGATACGTCAGTCACCCACATAGCATTAATTTTTTTCTGTTTTCATTTTTTTTTTAAATTTTCAACAAATCAAAATTTATTTAAAAATAAATAAATTAGAGAGCCCCATCGTGTGTCTTTTCGAGAAAATGATAGATACGTCGTTGGATCAAACAATTTAGAGATACTTTCCAACACAAGAAAATACACTGTGACATATGTTTTGTTATATTTACAATGAATTAGTGAAAAACATTGGCAACAAATCTTCACGAAGGAAGGGAATTCTAGGGAAGAATCATAGCGATAGGACCACTGGTACAAGGTCAATGTGTTTTACGAAGACGTATTGCCAGCTTAAGGAATCTCGAAGCGCCTGAACAATCGATAAAACAAAGACTAGACTTTAATTCGGTTCAAAAGTCGACAGTGCCCGACGACCTTATCTTATCCTTACAGCACGTGGATTAGGTGATTAGGTCAATTGTCAGACGTACAACTTGGACAACATGCTGAAGAGCCCAAGGATTGGCAGACTTCTTTGTTAAAAAATGCTAATTTCCATGGCTCTGCTTTGTCTAATTTGCACCGTATATTGTTTATTGGAAATTATATTGCGACTTTGAATAAGTCGCGTAGACGATGACTCAGAAAGCCATGAATTTATAAGACACATGTTGAGCTTGTTCATGAGTAATGCTTAGAACAGTGGCAGGTGAAGACTTTTGACCTTTCAGATTCACAGAGCTACTATATCAAGTGTTAAATGCGTTATTAGTTGGTTATGGCTCAAGCCCTATTTTTCAGTAGCTTATTGCTTCCTTGTGCGTTTTAGGTTTTTCTTTTTTATAGCTCGTGGTAGTTTGTATGTATAATCCAAGTAAATCAAATCTGATTAATGAGATACTTGTTTATACCTTTGTTCAAAGTCTTTCCCTACATGGGAAACGAATGACTGATGAAAAACGACCAAGTGTCTTTATGCTCCAAGGCCAATAACTTAGCTTCTTGTATTCAATGTGAAACTTCTAGCACACCTCCTCAGCCACTGCTCACCAAACTGTCATCTTAAATAAAATAAATAGTTGGCGCGACAGTTCAAAAAGGGAGCCAGGCCCTGGGCGCTCGCAACTATTCATGTTGGATTGTGCGCGGTGGACGAATGGATGCCAACACCAAACGGCGGATTTTAAAGCTTTTTCATGATATATCACGGAGGTTTGTCATTGCTTACCGGATATTCGAACCTGTGTCCTTGCGTATGCAGTTTCCTAAGTACCTGCCAACTTTGCTTGTTCCAGACTTTTACATCATCGTCAAACTTTTGAGCTTGCAGAAAGAGAGAAAAGCAGATTCCCATGAAACGAAAACCCGCTTTCAACCGGGAAAAAGTTTTCTTAGGTTAAAGCTGTTATACAGATCTCAAACCCTCAGCGAGGTTTCACCCTCATCTCCATACTTTCTTTCAGATTTTCGCAGCCTCTGCCTGATCCACGAGACCTTTGATCAAAGCACTAAATTTGATCAAAGATGTCCCAGGAATAGGCTTTTCAGTAAGGTAGGAAGGTAGAGAAGGCGGTTCAACTGAACCCAGTCACGGATTAGATCTCGTATCCCTTTACCCGAGATGTCGCTATGGTCATCGAAGAGTGGTTTGTTTAGTGCACGCAGTCTGGCTCTTGCAAGTGCCGGACATCTACAGAGGAAATGGGAGAGAGTTTCCTTCTCATTTTTATTTCCGCAGCTGCGGCAGTGAGGGTTGTATGGAATATCTAGTTTGACCGCATGGCCTCCAATTGGCCAATACCCCGTGGTTTTCGCCGTCATTCTGGCGATATATAGACGGGTTTTGCTTAATCTTATCGTAGGTCGGCCATATATTCCTTGATATAGCGCAGTTGGTTAACCCCCACCAGTGGAGGTTAACACCTCCTAGCGGGGTGCGGACCATTGTCGCGAGTGCGCCGTGTAAAGCTGACTGCTGAGCCCTTCATAGTTAGCTTATCTGCACGCTCGTTTCCTTTTATGTTACTGTGCCCTGGAATCTAGAACAGTGTGACGCTGAACCGTTCGCCCAAGCGGGTAAGCTCGTCCCGGCACTCTAGCAGCAGTTTGGCGGATATGGTAACCGAGTGAATAGCTTTGATAGCGGCTTGGCTATCTATGAGGATAGCATTGCCAGTAGTTCCGCCTAGAAGACGCGGCAAAATCCGGAAAGCGGTATGAGCTTGCTATTTCCAGTGATTCCGTGTAGACAACGAGTAGATGACGGTGTAGAATTTCTTTACCACTTCGTTTTTCTTCCACTGTGCTCTGGTGGGTAATCCCACCAGCACCCAGATTCTTTGAGTCTGACTGCGCTGCATAGTGCGGTGTTTTTTGTGTCGAGGGGCTGAAGATGGAATTGCACGGTAAGGGCATCCATTGGAGCCGACCTCAATGCGCCCATAGTGCTTGTTCTCGCTGTTTTTTGAAGCCTTTTGCGTTCCGTTAGGTTGTTAAACGCGGGCCACCGCACTAGCAATCCGTTTTTGAGAATTTGACGCACTACGGCTGTGTACATCCACAACATCATCCCCACTTCTTTCCAAAGATTTTCCTGTAGGCATAGAAGGATACACATGCCTTCCTTACTCTGTGTTCAATGTTTTGCTTCCAGTTAAATTTTGGGTCAAGCATGATACCCAGACACCTATGTAGCGCTGGAGGATAGTGTGAGTGGTTGACCATTAAGACGAGAAAGGGTGAAGGCAGATGTTTTGGTTTTGGTAGTGAATAGCATCAGTTCACTTTTGCTCGGGCTTACAACCTGTGGCCCACCGTGTCTAGAGCTGCCTCCATGATTTCATGGAGGGAAACATTCCTGACGCTAGTATCACCACGTCGTCCGCATACGCGACCATCTTGACCCTTTCTCTGTCTAGTCTTACAAGAATTTTGTTCGTAACCATTAGCCAGAGTAGATGAGAAATCACGCTTGTACGTTGTAAAAGGTTCTCTCTATGTCTAAGGAGGAAGCTAGGGTATATTCTTAGCATAGTTTTTTTGATTGTTGGAACTACTTCGTGGGGAGCCGTTTCCGTAGATCTTCTCTGAGGTAAGCGCGCTGTGATTTCTGTAGCTACGATTCGTCTAGAATGCTTCGCATGTGGATGTCTTAGACGCGGTCTAAGGTTTTAGGCGCAAGGCGGGTTAAACTAATTGTCCTGAAATCCTTCGATGTCTCGTGCCCGCGTTTACCCAAGTACGTCTCCAAGAGCAGGGTACTTGGTTCAGTATTAAACATATTCTCAAGATCTACGCTAGTCAAGGTATTTTTAGGTCTTGCGTTCTCTATGGCATGACGGGTAGTATGCCGTTAGGGCCCGGAGGCTGCTCAGTAAACTCAGCTAACTTATTTTCAATCACTTTAGCAGGACCAGCCCATTCCATCAATATAGCCCAGGCCAGATGAACCGGGAGATTTAACACGTCATACTTTCTGCCGATCTGCAATTAGATTACATGACAGTGTCTGGTATCCTTTAGGAGAGGCGGAGAATGCACCGTCGGGAGGGTTGTTGCACTCACCTGGTGTGTCAGACTCCTACTGACTAAACTCTCCTTCTACCATTGGTATCCTCGGTGACCCCCCTGGGACTGGTGTTTGCATTACTTCAGGGGGTGGGGTCTTCTTTATGCCCAACAGGGTTCCGGTATGATTTTTATAAGGTTATGCTTTCGTTTCCCCCCCTCTTTTTTCCTCGCAGCACGCACTCGATAAAGGAGTCTATTTGGTTCCAGCTGTCGTTGCTTGAGATCATCATTTTCACGACGTTTTCCTGGGTGATGTTTCCTGTCTCTAGCTCCAGCCTGGCCCTTTCTGCTGCCCATCTGCTACAGTGAAAAAAGGTGTGGTTTGCATCATGTACTAGGGAGTCGCCGTATCGGCAAGCTGGGCTTCCCACTCTTCCCATCTTATGGAGGTAAGCGTTGAAGTTTCCATGTCCGGTTAGCAACTGGGTGATGTGTTTACTTCTCCATGTTTCCGCTTTATCCATTTAGGAACGTCTCTAATCAGTCTTGCCGTCCACCTTCCTCTAAATTCAGAGATCCACCGCTTTTGTCATTTTTGTTTGGTGAGCTCCTTTCCTTCTGCCGCCTCTACTTCCACTCCTGTTTCGGCTTTATGCTCGTAGACGAATTTTCTCTCTGGCGCAAGGAGATCGATGGGAGTCACTCCCGCCACTACTAGAACGGCTGGTTCCGACACCGTTCGGAAAGAGATTGCTACCCGGAGGGCTCCGCGTCTCTGTACTGCATCTATCTGTTTGCTGTACTTCTCTTGCTTAAGGGCCTCGGCCCAGATCTCGTAGCCATACAGATAAATGGCATGCGTGGTCGACATAAGAAGTCTTCTACGTTTCCCATGAGTCTGCTGAATAGTGTGGTGACTTTCGCAGCTCGCTACGATGAGGCCTTTATCTGATGCCAGTAGGTGAGTTTGGAGTCTAGGGTCATTCCCAGGTACTTCGCAGCACTTTTGCTGGTCTATGCCGAGTCTATTTGAAACTCCATCCCCGCCGGGACCTGTCTCCTAGTCAAGAAGGATTATTTCTGTTTTCTCTGCCGCCAGACTAAGGCCATGTCCTTTCATCCAGGCATGCATGCGTCTCATCTCTTGGTTGAGTCTTCGCTGTTGGTCATTTAGACATAACCACCACTGAAATACATATTTCACTCATGAGCACACGACCACCTGCAGTTTCGATAGTGTGTGACGACGACACTGTAGAGTACTTCCGCTCGCAACAGGCTGCAATTTTCTAACTCTGACGTAGAAAGTGCTGATAACCTTATCATTATAGCGATTAATACACATTCTAAGAACCACAGATATATATCAGTGTGCTGAGTGCTACTTTCCAACGAACAAACAGTCACTGAACCCTCCTCTCCACACACTAAAACTCCGTCGAAAAGACTATCAAAAAAAGATTTTTCTCACTTGTCATGTTTCTTAAATAAAAAAAAACAATCTACTTCAACTTAATCAAACAGAACACGAAAGATATCCGGAAAGGGCCGACACCAAAAATTTCAGAGGACAAAATTAGAACGAAAAAATATTCAACATACGTCCGAGTGACTGAAATTAGCTCCCAAAACAGACCACAACTACGAGTATGTACAGTGCGATAGACAGATAAGCGAATGCGGATCACATTCTATATCAATACAACGTATCTGCTAATAATATCTGCATTTAATCATATATCACCGCGTGACAGATAAACACATTTAACTACCCCCCTCTACGTTCCCATCGCTGTCTGTTTCTTGACCTTGTGAGATATTGTATTGCCAATCTCCTCTAGTCTTTCCTGCAAAAAAAAAAATTTTATTTTTTTTCTTTCCTTTCTTTTCTCTTTGTTTTTCTTTCTTTTGCTGTGTAATAAAGTTAAGATATTTTTTTTTTTTGTATAATTTGCACAAACATTTTTGTTTATGCGAAAAAATGGGAAAGACGATGAGCACAAAAGTTAACTCATTAAATATTTCGTTTGTTTATTTATTTAATGTTTTTTTTTTTTCTTCTCTTTTGCTGTTGTTATTATTGCACAAAATTGAATGTTATTAGTCGAAGTTGATATAAATTTAGTTTAGTCATTGGAATTGTAAATATCATAAATTGTTCTCGTTTATTTGAGTTTTTTTGGTCGATTTTGTATCTCAGCAGAGACAAAGCGGGAGCGATGAACATTGAATTATGAGATTTTAAAACGATGCGATATGGATACAGTTATGGGTGGTGATTTCGGATAAGGAAAAGCGACGGATATGATAAAATTTATAAAGGAGCTCGCATCTACTTTTGTGGCAAAATATGAATTTCAAATTAGGGACGATAGATCATTCGGTATTGTGAAGTTTGCAAAAATTTGAAACTTGTTTTGATACTTTGTTAGGCTGTAAAGTCGACTTCTGTGTGTTACCAAGACTCTGTAGAGTTGCTTGCTGGGGAATTGTTCATTTACTACTATTTTGTGGATAAGGGTAGGAGCAGATCGAGGTAACCAGACATCAGTGCCATTATTGTTGAGATGATGTGGCTAGTGAGGGTTAGGGAAATGCTTATTGTTTAGGCCTCAATCAGGTTGTGTTCCCTCATTTAATGGGACATTTGCGAGAGGGATTGTCACTGTCACTACCGTGCCTGTGATCTGGTGAATTTTTTTATTTCTTTCGGTGAAAGCCGGGATGTCTGCGATTCCTTTATCCATGAGGTGTTTCAGCTCCGAAGTGCACATAGTCTCTTTGCGCTGAGGCAGGGCGGTTTCATAGGAAGTATTGGAGATTCTCGTCTTTCTCGCAGTTACTGCAAATTTCTGCGTCGGCGGACCTCTGTCTTTGAGGTGTGAGGTGTCCCACTACCAGCTTTAATCGCGCTCAGCTTGAACCTAGAACGTTTTGGTTGCATGGTTGTAGGGTTTCAATGATCTTCGAAATTCCTTTGCTTCCTGTTGCTAATTTTTGTTGATTCCCAGGACGTTTCCAGCGGTTTGCCAGGAAAGGCCCTTTGTGATACCACTAGTGCCACGCACGGCGTCCACCAGACGATCACACCATACAGCGGTATAGGTCTGATAACGGATGCGTAAAGGTTGCAGGCCCCATTTTTTACCAATGGTTTTTCTGCAGGAGTACAGCTCTACAGTGTCTTTTTAAACGCGTTCGAGAGTGTTGGCTTTCCAGCCTAATTTAATGTCCAGAATGAGGCCCAGAAATTTGGCCTTTGTTAGCAAAGCACAAGTGGGTGTCGTTTAGAGAAGGAGGGTCTATTGAAGGATTTTTGTACTTCCTGGTGAAGAGGATTAGTTCAGTCTTTTCGGTGTTGAAACTCAGACTGCTTTTAGCTGCCCAATACGAGAACAGAGGAGACCCGAATCTCAGAGGTTGTATACTTACGTCACCTAAGGGTATTAAGACGGCCAAAAGCAGCTCTTTTTGAGCTTAAAAACCTGCAGATACGAGTACAAAAGCATACCAAGCAAATGCGGAAAAGAAACCGAGGTCAGTCACTGAGGTAAAATCCCTTACTCATGAAATTTTAATTGAGTGCAAGGATTTGGAGATGAGATACTGACCAAGGAAGAATTATGCACGGCCGTAATGGAACATTTTCAAAAGCTGAGAGATATAAAAGGATCAGCGATGAAGTGCGTTAGAAAAACGCATGCTAGTGCTTCAACAGTAGTTGTTTACCTACCAACGAATGCGAATGCGAATCCACATTTTTTTCCCGTCCACTAGGCAACCCGGATTTCAGCTAGGCGTTGAACCCTTTCCAGTTTCTTGGCTGTAGCGGCCTCATTTGTCTTTGTCCACCAGACTAATCCCGCAGAAGTCAAAGTAGGCCTGACGACCAAGGTGTAGATTTGGAGCATAGTTTTAGGACTAAGTCCCCAGTTGTTGCCACAGATGCGGCGACTGATCCACAGTGCTCGTGTGGCTTTTTCGACATCTTTCGGTCCCTTTACTTGTCTTCTCGACCTCTATTGCTGACGTCACTATCTTTTCCACATTTTTTCTTTTTTAAACCTTGGAACTAATATTTTAAGTCGCTCCCGACTTTCCATTCGTTGTCCACGCCAGTATTAATGTCGTGGCTTCTTTAGACGGATCTAGGATTAAGCTCAGCCACTAGTTCGCTTACCTTTCTTATAACATCTCCGGCGATTGGTTAACTTCATTTCTGATTGCCTAGACTCATTGGCATCTTAATCCAATTAAAGCTTTAACCAAACAAAGACTCAAACTATTGTTCCACATGCGTCGTAGTTAATTCTTCTCCGTAGAACTTGTGTGGTTCTCTAAATCATCACAGTAATGACCATTTTTTGTCAATAAATTAACATTTTTTTGAAATAAATTATTTAACTCAGTCATATATCGTGATTTATGTATATTCGGGTGGGTAGAATCTATCCACTCGACAGGTGGCCAACATTCAGTACACCGGTGACAAATGTCGTTAACCATTCACCGCAGGAGGCCCAAATGCGCCGTCAATTGGTGTGAAAATTTTCACACAATAGAGCAAAATTCCGTATATTTAACAAAATTATTTTATTTTACATTACAATAATCTTTAAATCTTTTTAAAACGAAAAAAAAAAAAAAGAATTAAAATTATAATTTTAATTTCTTAATGGATTTGTCAAAACAGCTTATGAGTCTGCTCATACTAAATGCGTGTGAATCTGAAGTTATTAGTGCTGACATCTTAACGTCGCTGTCATGTTGTAAATATTTTGTTTGAACAATAAATCATATAAGAAATATTTTATAAACAAAAATGGACGGATGAAGAAAAAAGAGCTTGTCCTAGAAATTCAGTCATAGGGGCTTAATTTAAATGACATAAATCTTGTCTATGGACTTGAGTAGGAACCTTGTTCGGCTATACTTAGATTCTTTATAACTTTCAAGATCATATTTTTTTTCTATTCAAATTTGTTTTTGGGTATTAACCTCATTTTCTTGATTTTTTTCTTTCTTTCAGGTAAGTCCAGTGAGGTTTGAAAAATAATCGTAAGTAGCGCACTTTAAAGCGGAAGCTTGGGCTTTTTTGCCAAAAAAAAATGTCTTCAGTGCTCTTATACACACAATTTTTAGCCGCGCAAACATGTCGATCTTAACGTCCTTTCAGTTTCATATTTCTTATTCTTAAGTGAAAATTTCGTATCGCATATTTATAAGAAAAGCTTTTTTTGAAATGATCTCCTCTAGATCTTTTATCGGATAAATGTTGGGTTATGGATTAAAAACTGAACTTTCCAAAACTTGCTGAATCAGACTGTCTAACCACCACTTCAACTTCTGCACTATTAGTTCCGAATTCGATTTTGTATTCAAATGGAAACTTAACTATCCATGTGCCATCTCTTCCATAACATCAGCATTGGCTGTCGGGAGTCTTATTTACTAACTTAGTCCTCTCCAGTTGGTTCGGTTCCTAGCTAATTACATCAAGTTGTACAAAGTTGTTCCGCTTCTATTATAAAGATGCTGATTCCCTTAAGCGAGAATGTTCCTCCGGTGTAAACTGTTTTCCATGTCCTAGCGTCCGATTCTCAGGCTATGATTATTTCCCGGAAGCTGCACAGCTCGTATGACTCATTGATTGAATTGTAGTTGGTCCTCTAATGCCCATCAACGCACACCGAACCAAACATCGTTCAAAGGATAAATCGCGAAACGATTTAGCATATCGTCCTCCATCAGCTTCATAGAGAATGAGATGAGTAAGGTCGTGTATAGAGGCTCTTCAACTGTTCGGGATATGACCTAATTACTCAATAGCGTTCTCAGCCCAACGGAAAACCGATTGGCAAGATTCGTTATTTGTTTTATTATGTTGTCTGCAGCCAGCTATTTACTCTCCGAATGGAACTTGAGAAAGCCTGAGAGTATGCCAAACATATCAACAGTTGTTTTGTGGATTTGGAGAAAGCATATGATAGGGTCCCTCGAGGTAAAGTCTGTAGTGTAGGAGTATGGAACTGACGGTTGTCTTCTGAGGGCCATTCAATTTCTATACACAAACTGTAAGAGCTGTGTTCGGGTGAACGACGCTTTCACTGTGGGCGGTGGATTACGCCAGGGGCGCGTTTTGTCACTTCTCCTTTTCATTGTGGATTGAATGTTACAGCGCAGTTGTGGCGGGGAACGGTTCGAATTGGGAATTTTTGGTCATCCTGGGGTTCACCCAGACCGAACTTCAGCGCGCATTAGATAAGTTCGCTGCCGTTTGTATTGAAGCCGGGATGAGGGTAAATGTGACCAAATCAGAAGTAATGCTAGTTTCCCGAATGCCTATTCAATGCAATCTACAAGTTAGTGGAGTCCCATTGAAGCCCGTGGAGAAGTAAAGGTATCTAGGAGGCCTATTTACGAGTGATGGAAGGAGCAATACAGAGTTATCCTGTAGTATTGGTCAGGGTGGAGCAATTTTGAGGCAACTTGGTTAATCTGTTATCAGGACCTATCGGTCCTTGATTCAGTGTTTGTTTCGACTCTCATCTATGGTCATGAGGTTTGTGTAATGACCGAAAGAATGAAATCGCGGATACAAGCAGCCGATATTAGATTTCTTCGTTGTATTGCTGCGGTAACTCGTCGAGATCGAGTTTGGAACACTAAAATGCCTGAGGTACTCAATGGTTTGGGCATGTTAGACACATGTCACCAAACTCGGCTTCCAAGACGTGCCATGGAATCGGTTTCAACAGGTAGGCGGCCCCTGGGTAGGTCCTGGATATGAAGGTTGTACCAAGTCCTACCCGTATGGGGATAGCCCCTGATGATTTACAGTCGATGGCGGAAGATCGGGAGATGTGAAAAGTCCACTTAAGCATCTTAAATCCGCGACCCTGACAGTGGATAAGCAGGCCATTGGAATAAGATGATGATGATTTTTTCGTCAGAAGTAAGAGAAAGGAGAGAGTGAGAGCAAATTGTGGTACAATTCCCTCAAGTATGATGTTTAAAGAATCACATGACAGCCGGTCATTTTGTCTACATCCTTTTCTGATATCAAAGGTCTCGGTGACATTATGACCGCCGTTGATGGAGCAGCAAGCATTCTTCATCGTCATTCTGTACAAGCAGATGAGTTTGGTTTTAAAAATTGCTGTTGCGAGATTTCGAGACTTGTGACTGTAGGCTGTCGATGTGGTATGTATTTTCTACGTTATGGCCTTTGCAATTTTCCCATTCGGTTAGATTTTGGCAGCTCGGAAGTTTCGGACCTTCAGACTACTGAAGGCGTGTCACTTGTGAATATTGAAATGAAGAAGCCATAACGTTCCACCCCACAGTAACAAAAAGCCTTAAATCCGAACAGATACACTTGGGCTTTTGGAAACTTCCCGATGAGAGATGGAGCACACTTTCGTCAAAAGATGTGGCCAAAACGTAATAAAAGAAAAACAAAGGAAATACTTACCCTGAACAGATCGCATTTATGTAGCTCTAGTGATTAGCACCCTCACAGGCCACAACCTACTGGTGGCCCGACTAAGGAAAATGCGACTAAGGGCGACCGATCTTTACAGAGAATGTGGCGATGTAGATGCGGAGGAGGACACGATGCACTTTCTCTGCGACTACCCAAACCTCAGCAGAACCAAAAAAAGAACCCGAGGCGCTTACTTCTTGAGTGACTCAGGCCAACTCACAACCATACTACTGAAGTCCATCCTAAAATCCATACTGAACTCAGGGTAGCTTAGGGAGGCTACTGGACGAACAATAAATAACCTATTCTCACTTCGCAACAGGTACTGAATGAAGGATCCCACAACGAAGAACGCAATAGATCCTTGAAGATCCGCTTGAGGCGGCGCCTAACCTCAAGCCACCATCCCTCGAACCAAATCTTACCTTTTCTCTTCTAAACACAAAGGCTCTCAATTGCAACGCCGAATTAGATTTTGATGGGCTCCAAGGTAATCACGACATCCTTAGCTTTGCGTTCAAAGCGGGGAAATTTATAAGAAGAGATTGTATTGCGGCCATCTTTTCTACATAAACATACTCGTACTTGCCTTTCTCCAAAGAGTTTAAGTAGTTATTGGAACGACGAATGTAGACCATTTTTAGTTTGAAACTCGACTAGTTTCCAGGCAATGAAATAACGCCGATAAAGTAGAGGTTGGTTTGAGCATTTTCAATAGTTTGTGCACGATTAACACGAGACTTCCTGAACCAACATTTCTGTTTGCCTACCTTGTTAGTAGGCGTTTGCAGCAAATTCGCTCAAATGTATGACACGATAATTGTTTCGTAATTGTTGTTGACGTCAATTTACAATTTGCCTGACAATTCACTACGTCATAGTCAAATGAAACTGCAAGTCAGCAAAACTAAAAATGCCCTCAACCTCAACCTTCAAGAACCACCTTTCCCAAGAAGTTGCTTTCTCATCAAGGTCATGTTACATATCTTGATTTGTTCTCCCATCCCCTCTAGGCATGACATAAGAAACTTTTAATTGTTCAACTTACATTATCCATTGTGTGTAAGAAGCTTTCATCCCCAAAATAGGATCCCTGTCTCAAATCAATTATTTTCGAAAGAAATTCCTTCTAATTTAACATTTTAATTAATTCTCCGATATTACACTCACACCGAGGCAACGATATTGTTGTATCGCACACAATATTTCCATTTTAACTTGCTACACAGTGCTTACAACACCCTCGGAGTAAGGGCGAATAAATTGTACGCGCAACATCAAAATTCCATTTCACATGTCGATCTACGTGCTCTCCCCACGCCGCTGAGGGTGCCTATTAAAGATTTAATAATTAGGCCCTGGCTATGTGTAGTGTGTTCCCCACCAGCCCATAACCGGGCATAAGCTTCTATACATCAAAACGACGAAAAATTTCGTGATCTATTCCCTCAAATGGCTCTGAGAAACGGAAGACAGGAAAAATTGCCTTTTAATGTGTTTTTCTCCCCCCTGGTCCCCCTGTAGTTGGATGTTCTTTTCTTTTTTTGAGGGGGGGACTATGGTGGTAGCCTAGTGATGGCATAACATAGAAACAGCGGGCATGGCAAATGCAAAGTGATAATAAACAAAATCCTCTCTTAGTGCGTCTCTATGATGATAGAGAGAGAGGAGCCCAGTGAGAAAAGTGAAAGTATACACACAGGCTCTGCGTGTCGTGTCCTTGAATTTGAAGTACCACGCACAACCATAAACCGAGGAAAAGCTGGGGTACGGGACGCCCTCTGTGTAAAGCTTCCACTTCATGTACACGACACAGTGCGTATCTGCGATTTGTATCTCGCCCTTTCGGTCGTTGCGAATGTTTACATTATGTACACTTCATGGCCACCGGAGACGTCGTCATTGTCCTCGTCGTCGTCTTGAAGTATCCGGGCCCTACGAGCTTTCGGGTTTTCCTCATTCTGCTTTAGAATTTTTCTTTTTTGTTGTGGCATTGTCCTTCGGTCGTGTGATTGCTCCCAGTGGTCCGCCCCAAAACAGGACGGATGGTGAAGTTCTGATTTATGAGGCAGCATATCAGACGCATAAATAATGTCAAAGTTGGTAGGCTCTCTTTGCTAAGAGAGAGAGACAGAGTGAGAGTGAGAACCAAATTTTGACTCTTTTACATACATACGAGTAGATCTGTATGTATGCACAGAGCTATGTATATTTTTATCCTTTTTCCTGGGCACTGGTAAACAACAAATCGAAGGGATGGTGATGACCAATATGGGGGCGGGAAGGACTATCAACATTGCCCTAGTTTATTTGTGTATTTTTCGTTTTTCGTTTCGTTTTTTTCTTCTTTCGTTGTTCCTTTCTTGCTTCCTTCCTTTTTTGGGGGTCTATTGATTTGGTTATGTGCGTCTTTTTGTGATGGTTTCCGGCGACGCACGTCGAGGAGGAGTTGTGCGCGGCAGCGGAAACAGGAAACAAGGTCATATGCGCGCCTATATACGTATGTTTTGTGATTGAAGTGGTATTGACGTTGTGCGGTTGTCTGTATTTTATATTTTCTTGTTCTTTATATGTTCTCCTTTCTCTCGTTCTCTGTTTCTGTTTCTGGTTGTGTATGTATTTTGTATAGACATCGACAATTAGGGGGATATTCTAAGTTTTTTTTTTTTTCCAACGCTTATGGAATTTTACACAGTGGGGACTGTAATCGGATTAAGGAGCAAAGAATATTGTAACCGTCAACTGATTGTAAAGCCTCATGATATTGTATTCAGTTTTAAATGGTATTTTGTGCTTTGAAAATTTAATTAATTGGAAGTTGTGTGGAAAAAGCCGATTAATATCTAGGGAATTTTCAAATGTGTTGGATGGTATAAATATTCACAAAAACAGAAAACTAAAGACTGAAATTCCCACGCCAAATTGTCAATATCAAGACTGTGGACTCTGGAATACGCCGAAAGTGCCTGGCCATATGAATCTCGCCATGAATATACATATGTATTTCTTGTCAAAGCTTCTAGAGTCTTTTGTGAAGGAATCCAGCTTTGCGTGAAAAGCCGATAGTGAGTGGTTGCTTCAACATTCCATATACCCAAGAAATTGAGTTGAAGAAATTTGAGTTTGTAAGACGACAGCAACGCTGCAGCATAGATATCAAGCTTCTATGATCGTCCCAACATGCTTATGGCAAAGGCAGATCTGTCGAAACTGCTTTGCACTCACTGGTATGTACCATAAAAAAATCACTTAGCGTCGAATTCACCATAGTTGCCTTTTTGGACATCGAAGGAGCCGTCAACAACGTCAAAGCAGAGGCGATCACCAATACACTCACGAACATGGGAGTCGAGGCTTCGCTTAGATTTTTAATAGAAAAACTGCTCATAGGTGTAAAAATTAGCACCAAGCTGGGCAATGCCTCGACCCGCAGATATCTGAGCTGTGGTACGCCGCAAGGCTGTGTTCTGTCTCATTTTCTCTGGATTGTGGCGGCTAATAAACTTCTACTTGACCTGGTAAGGGCAGGATGCGAAGTTATTTCTTATGCAGATGATGTTGCGATTGCAGCCTTCTTCCTTTTCACCAAGAAATACAAAATTCCTCCAACAGATCCGCCTACTCTAAACGGTGCCAGCCTGTGCTTTGTTAACGAAGCCAAATTTTTGGGTCTCATTCTGCACAGTAAATAAGACTAGAAAATCATTAGTAAAAAATAGGGCGGGCAACCTCATACCATGCACTGGCTCTACGTGTCCGTTATCAGACCTAAGATGGGGCCTTACACCATAACTTTTGGGGAAGGTGCACAGATCAGCATGTATATGCATTAGCGGAGCATTAAGAACTGCACTCGACGTGGTCCTACCTCTTCTTCCCTTAGATATTTTTGGCAAGCGGTCTGCTGCTATTACAGCCCTGAGACTGATGGGCTCCTATCAATAGTCAAATAACCATATTGACCACTCCTCGATCTTGGATCCCCTAACATTCATCCCGAAAAACACTGACTAACACACTGTCCATTTATTCCCAAGAGGAGTGGGAGAGTGATGACTCCGTTAATCTCTATAACGACGGTTCCAAAACCGAGAACGGAGTGGGTGGAGGTATCTTCTTCGAAGTGCTCAACTTGAGCATCTCCTTCCGTCTACCCGACCACAGTAACATTTTTTCAGGCGAAAATTATAGCGATCAACGAAGGCTTATCCACAATTTCTACTGATAGTCGACTGCTATAAAATCTCTAGAATCAGTAAGGCCGCTGAACTCGCCAAACGTGGTACTACTCAAGAAATCCTACCGGAACGGAGGAATGTGACTATTACACTCGCTACATGTAAATTACTCTCAGAGTAAGACGCGACTAGCAAGACAAACGAAAGATGAAGGAATTATACCACATGCCGAGATTTGTCCTTTGCTAAACCTCACTCGCTCCAAAAGTGTTCTCACTGACCACTGTCCCATCGGCCTTCATGCCAGAAGGATGGGCCTCTTCTCAAATGACTTTTGCAGGAGCTTCAGGGAAAAAGAGAAGGAAGAAACAATCCTCCATTTCCTCTGCACTTGTCCCGCCCTATCGCAAAGAAGGAAGCTCTGTCTAGGAGCCTATCTCTTCGACAACTTGGGCGAATTGTCGCATATACTGATGTCAAAAGCATCTTCACTTTTATCAGGAGCTTGGAATGGTTTCAGTAGTTGGAGTGACCCCTAGGGTATAGGACCCAGTGTCGTCACAAAAGCCTATTTGTGTCTGTGCCTTGTATGAACAGCCACTTTACCTACCTACCTAAGACGACAGCACCAATGCTAAGCTGCCATTTTTCCAATTGCAATCGCCAGTTCGATGCTTTTTTTTTTTAACTGAAATGGACATATGGGGCCAGCAACGCTCATTGTACTAAAGGTTCTCCTGAGAGTGACTGGTAGTCCAATGTGGTCTGTGCGGTTTGTGCTTAGTGATTTAAAATTAAAAGTTCTCAACTCAAACGCTTGACATTGATTATTTATTTTCGACGGAGAAAAACTATGTCAAGCCAACCCAACTGAATAGAATAGTCATTCACTGCCGTAAATGTGCCCTTAACGTGCGTATTACTTCCACGCAAAGTTACACCTACTGTCGCCAGGCCATTTTGTTGATTTCTTAAATACATACGTATCCCTTATTAAATATTCTTCTGCTTCTTGTTATTGCATAACCTTCAATAATTTGTCGACTGGACAAAAGGTTACATGCCACTTTGAATGATTATCTACATGACAGACAGCACAGGCGGCGACATATTGCATCTCCATCACAACATACATACATATGTTGGCATGTATTTCAGGTTGACCATCATTCAGGATGTTCAAATCAAATCGGCAGGTTCACAGCCAAATGGAATTACCAAAGTAGGCGTAGAGCAGAGTGGACGTGCTCGCAAACATACATATCTACACTTCTGTTTAAGGAAACCTTTAATACTCGTATGGTCTTTAATGCTGTGAAAGTTATTTATATTACTAAATCTTACTGACAGACAATTCACACTTAATGTTATTTAAATGCACAACAGTCAGCAAAACATAAGTAAGCGTTGAAGGGTTTAAGAAAGAACATTATAAACATTTAACCGATAGTTCCAGGTTAGTGGTTGGAAACAAGATCATTGACATTTTGTTTCTGTTACAGTCTTGAAACTGTGGTCGCCGTGGCTTAGTGGTTAGTGCGTTGGACTGTTGACCGAGCGGCGTGGGTTCAAGCCCCAGCCAGGAACACCGAACATTTTTCGCGGCACCACGTCTCGTCGGAGAACGACAAGGCTTCGGGAGTATAGTTCGGAGTCGGCAATAAATTGTAGGTCCTTTCCATTCGTGCGAAAAATGAAACACGCACAACATGAATGGTTGCGAGAAGTTAGGCCTTGGCTCATCCCGAGCTGTCGCGCAAGCTATTTTTTTTTTTTAAGTCCAAACTGTCACTCGTGGATGGAGAGGTTATTCCACTATTTCTGTTGGGTTTTTGGAGCCCCAGCTACGACAGTCTTGTTTGTTTCCGTACCCAGACGAATGGAAATGAGCCTCATCCCTCAGAATACTTTTGCGTAAAAAATCATGACCTTGTTCATGTATTTCCAGCACACAATCAGCGAAAGTACGGCATTGTGTGTGGCTTGCTTGAATTCTTATGTCAATTGGACCTCATAAGCATGTAGGCCAAAATCTTTATGCAAAATGCAGTGCAAAGTGGTTGCGGATATGACCAATTCCTGTGATCGTCTCGAGGAGGAAACACTCTCAGCAACGAAAGCAATATTTTCAACTGACCTTTCCGGACGAACACTTCTGACGAAGATTTCTAGTTATCCACCACAATGTTGAAAACTTAAATGCCGCGCTAGAAAGAAGTCAGTCAACCGGTGCGTTCCTAGCACACTTTCAATTCTAGCGAAAACTTTCTTTTTGTACCAGAATGACAGATAACAGCTGACGGGAGAGGAGCTATTATCTGTCATCCTGGTACAAAAAAAAAGATTTCGCTAGAATTGAAGTGCGTTAGGAACGCGGCGTATGCAATTCAAATGTTTGAAGTTTTTACCTTCACTGTCATTGTTTGACAGTAAACTGGGCTTAGAATTTTCCCTTGTGAAATCCTTTTGATGAAAATAACAAAACAAAACGTTTTTACCGGTTACGCCTCTTTATCATGCCGCAAATCCTTTCATTTGGAAAGAGCGGTTTTTTTTTCCATCGGGCCAATATTATTTATTGTATTCTTGGTAGATCACCAAGGTAGAAGGACGCTTTGATTCATTGTAATTGGAATTCCGGAAATACATACAGCGATTCATAAAAGTTCGATTTATTTTTCTTTATTGTGAGAGTTGGTTACCTTTGAAATTTGGGAAAATGCTCAACATTTTGTCCCTTATTTTGCTTTGAATTTTCGTTCACTACAACGGTGTATCGGAGTATCATTTGCCAAAAATCAATTCGGATTTCAGAGAATGAAACAAAATTACATATATCGGTTTGAATGGCAACGGTATTATAAGTAAGATTAGAACGCTGGGTGTATAACAGCCAATAAAGTGTGTATTTGAGGGCACCACTAAAATTTAATCTGTACATTGTTTTGGAAGTGAATATTAAATGCATTTTTGTTGTGAATGCTTCTTTTAATTGTTTTGGAATCAGTTGGGCATTCGACTATAAAAATTATACACTGAACGTGGTAGTCAATTTGAAAATTGTTGAGGTGACGCAACTCGGAGCGAAGTCACAAACCACTGTGAAAACTTTTATGAGATGGGCCTACTGGCTACTTCATGAGACCTACCCTTTATTTAGATTTACAGAGTACAATGAGATCCCGATGTGCTGTTGGAAATGAGCGGCTACCTGCAAAGTATTTCTTGGAATTTTTGTTTGAATAACTCGATTTTTTAGGCCATCCTCTTGGATGTCTTTGAGGCCCATGGTCAGACAATTTAGCAAGAAATAAATAATTCGCGATAACGTGCGATGGACTCTGCTGACTAACTACAGGATTAATTTTTTTGTAATCCACTCGAGGGGTTATGATGTTTTCCACAAAACGCAGTGATTCAAAACTCAGGTAGTTTCAATGACATCCGAGGTTGGTGTCTAAACCAGCGGTGAACTCTTGTGGTGTTTGTCATTACTATAATTCACAGGAATTTTTTTCTCGAATCTTCTGATGTCATAATCATGATCAGCTCAAGTCATGACATCCTACTGACAGTGTTATGCCTTCGCAATAGAGTCGACATTATCTTTTGCAGCTGATCGATTTTATTTACTTTTAAGAAATAAATGTTTTCCGAAATCAGGAGTTGAACCCTGACATTCAGCGTGACAAGTGGTGATGATCGAGCTGATAAAGGTTGCTGATTTGATCTAACCTAAACTCAGAAGGTCAAATAGACTCATCTTAATCTGTAATAAAAGCAGAAGCAACGTTGCAGAGTAGCCAGATATGCGAGAAGACATTCCAGTGATTTCTGCAGAAAATGCAAAAAGAGGCGGTCTATTCAGCTTACGAATGAAACTTCAAAACTTACGTAATCGTTGGGTTGAAACCGCACAATGTTTTAGGAAATTCTTATTTGAGGGTCAAGGCCCTAGAGATGTTTAAAATAGGCTAGAATATTTCACAAAAGGCTGCAGGAGTATAAGTGTTGCTACAATGGGCCTATCTCTTGGTCTAAATAAGTCCTTGTCGCAATTTGAGCAGCCATCCAACCCATAACTAACTTAATAAGAATTTTACACAAAATTTGTTTAACCCAGCAATATGTATGTTTTTTCAATTGGTCTTGTCGTTCACCATGTATTCTGTCCGTGAGCGTTTCCATTTTTGATCATTATTTTTCTAAAAAAGACTTCTTGTAGGTAAAAGCGGATTTAACCTCAACCAAACCTTTGTATCAGCCAATTATAGCACCATCCTACAACCCACGCCTAATTCAAATTCCTAAAATTGGCCAAAGTACCATTTTCTCGAAGGTCCAGCTAAAAATATTAAATTAACTTCGAAATCCTCTTCAGTTTCCCTTAATTAAAAAAAAAAAATTTTTATAGAAATCCTTGATCAAATTTTCAATCTATAACGTTCAAAAAGAAACTACTTACTGTAAGCCCATTACTGTTGAACTTGAACCCCTCCTGGCCGCCTCTGTGCCAACCTTGAAGCCCAATCTCTTTCAAAATTTTAAGCTCACTTATTATATCAAAAGTCGGAGTAAAATAAATATCAAAAATACATACATACGTTCCACATCCTCCTGCCGACGACGTGCCAAAATAGGATAAGGGCACTCTGGTTGCCTTGGCGGTTCTAATTTATTTTTTTTTTCATTTTCCAACGACAACGGATCAAGAACCACTTCGATATTTAGCAAGTAATTTGACTCCCCGTTCCACCTAACGTTGAAAAAAGGAAATTACGACAGAAAAAAAAAAAAAACAGAAAATCCCTTTGTGAGCTTACGAGTATACGTATGTATGCGTGATGTTGTTGGGGTATATTTCTTGTGCGTCTCCATTCATGTTTCCACCACCCTCCCAGTTCCAATGAAGGTTCCTGCGAGTGCAAATCAAAATCAGACGTTGACGTTTCTTTTGGTCACCAAAAGAAAAAAGGAAAATTGAAAATTCTTCATCAAAAGAGGATTTTTCCTTTCGGTTTGCTTTTCCTTCCGATTTTATTGATGACGCAAGGGAATTATTAATTATTTTGACCTCCAACCTACAAAACAGCAAAAGTTGTTGTTTTTGTTTTTATTTTTGTTTTCCCTTCTTTCTGCTCATGCTTCCGTTTTCATGCATAATTATGTTTTCTTTCGTGTTTTCCTTTTTTTTTTTTGGGGTTTTCTTCTCATATATTTTCTGTGTTTTTGTTTGGGGAAAATTTGTTACTCAGTGGGATATTTGAAAGGATTTTCGCTGTCGTACATACGTCTGTTGTTGGGTTTTGTGTGTGTTATTCGTGTTCCGGAACATAAGTGGAAAAGTTTTCACATGAATGCCTGTTATCATGAAAAGTCAGAAGTCCTGCGGTCTAATTAGGTTGATATATAGTACGCGGGATTATAGATGTAAGCAAGACTCTGTTCTCCTACATGATGTATTTATAGCGAAGAAAACATGCCCTTGAGTACATGCATACGAGTATACACATGTGTAATGCGAATAAAGTTGATTTAATGACTGGCGTATACTCAGAAAGCGGAGTAATTTACCTTTATTGGTACTTTTCTTCTTAGATGTTAAGACGCTTGAAAAACTAGCAAAAGGATTTTCGTTCACCTTGCGATAATATTACTAGGATTTGTCGGCAGTCTTGTGCGCGTATGTTAACTCAGGCGTTCTGTCCTTTACCATAATCTGATGCTGTCTTGTTGGTTGACGACTTATACTTGGTTTTGTACCCATTTACTTCCACACCAACTCGTTCCGCTTCATCTTTAATTGTCGTGAGAGCCTCTAGAACGGATATTCCAGCATCTGGATAGAGTTGTTGAAAACTGTCAACTCATACTGAGACAAAATGTCGCATCATTATCTTCAAGTGTTGCCCGTTAAATAACTTTCTTAGAGCGAACTAACTATTAGTGACTGTTCAGTTGGACCTTTGAACTTGCATAAAGTCTTATATGTACATGCTTACTTACTAACTTAAGGTGGCGCTATAGTCCGGGGTGCACCTGGGCCTCAACCAACAAGCGTCGCCAGCGATCTCGATCTTTAGCCAGCTACTTCCAGTTTTCCATGCCAAGCTGGTTAATGTGCACTTCCACTTGCGTGCGCTACCTGAGTCGAGGTCTTTCCCTGGGGTGTAAATTGAAAGATTTTCCGTGAGAATATTTGGTCTATGATGGACTTGCCTGGCCTGAAGCCAAGCTGATATGGACCGATCAGATTGTTGACGAACGACTTTACACGTTCACACAACGCGGCAGATAAGATCTTGTAGGCGATGTTAGGGAGATTAATGACGAGGATCGGGCAAATAATGCTGACGTTCCATTCATCGGGCATACTTTCCTCCGACCATATTTTACAGATGAGTCTAAAGCCTGCCGCTTTGAACAGCTCGGCAGCTAGGCCGTCAGCATCAGCAGCTTTGTTGGACTTTAGTTTAGATATGGCTATCTTCACTTCGTACAGGTCGGGTGGACGGAATTGGTGATCTTCGTCGTCCAGGTTGAACGGTTTCTTCTGCCTGACAGCGAGATTTGATTCGTCGTCGCCATTAAACAGTCTGCCGAAGTAGTTCTTCTATATCCTCAGCATCAACTACGATTCTACTAAGGTGTTCCCTTGTTCATCCTTGCATGCTTCGGCGCGGGCTCTGTAGCCTTGACCCTTTAGTAAAACTTTCGGACTTGATTCCTGTATTAAAATTGATATACACAAATAAATAGTCAAGATGAACCAAGGCCTAGCTTTTCGCAACCAATCATGTTGTGCGTGTTGCATTCTTAACACTAATGGAACTTAGACTAGCTCAGGTCATTACAATTGTCCATGGCTCAGTCCGTGCCTTAAAATCGAGATAGCGGCGGAGGAACCCTTAATAGGTTAACGTGTTAGATTTGCAGAGGTTTAAAGCCCACAAAGCTGTTGAAGAACACTACAGGCGTATAGAGAACCCTTCGCTCGAAAGGCGCTCGGTGGAGACATAAGAGATATTCTACAGACTCTGTTTGTCTTTTGCCCCTACAGCATTTGCAAAAGTCGTTTTGCAAGTGGCATCTTCCGAGAGACAAACCGAGCCTATAACGAAATTCTAAGTTTTTTTTGCGCAACAAATGCTGTTCTAAGAAATTTGGTAGATACGTTTTTGAGTTATCTTAAAACAAACAAACTTACAGACTCGTGCTTGGTACCAAAATCCTTCAAAATTAGCGAACAGTTGGCAACTAATGCAAAATAATGCAAAACTGCCCCCTGTCCAAGGCAGAATGAATTCAATATTAATCGTGGAATATCTTCAATGTCAGTCACCTTTAATTTCGTTAAATTTTAAATCGAAGTGTTTGTCTCTCTAGTAACTATAACATCCTCAGCAAGAACATCCCATTTGAAGTACATACATACATATTGCCAAAAAAAATCTAAAATGAGAACGTGTAATTTTTTTTTTAAACGTCTGCTCTCGACGTGTGATAGTTAATTTGAAGTTTGATCGCTTTGTTCAACTATGCTTTTCAAGATTAATGACAGCTGAATCCTCCTAAATCTGCTGCTACTTATGTACATCGCTTTCGTTGGCCAGACAGCTGTCTATTGGCACGACTTACAATGCCTCTATAAACAGCAAGACCTAATAACTTTCCTATTGACTTTATCAACCCGTCACAAAAAAATCGAAATTTTTCTCCATTCGATACCGTGGTTACAAGTTCTTTGAAATCTTGACATCTCCTGACATGTCATTCCCCAAAGTAATATAAAAATTGTTCCATACATGGAACCATCATTCCATCCCTTGCCTTCCCACCTATCCTTATGAAAAAAAAAGTGAAAAAAAACATTCAATTCCCGATTTGCGACATAAACATCATTTAAGTGAACCGCTCAAGCAAATTCATTGCCCATCCCATGTAAAACACTAATACAAGCAAATTGATAGGATTCCAGAAAATTCTTTTCTGACACATACTCGTATCTAGATGATTTCGGTGCGAAAATACGTAGCTTCCTTGCTCCCTCCATTCGAAAGCTAGCAGAGCAACCAAATCACCTTCTATTCTCCTCGAGTTCCACTTGCAATTGAATGCTCATGCTGTGCGTAGTAGTAGATGTTTTCGAAGCCTTAACATTTGGTCTCAGCACGTGCCATCATTCGGTAATTCATCCTCTTTGACAGCCGAACGATCTCCTGTGGTGTTCAAGATATAATCGGTAAAAAGAAATTCGTATCTGTACAAAAGGACCATTTTTTTTTTTTTTAATTTTTCCTTGGTACCAACATTAGAATGAACAAAAAGGAACTAACCAACTCGAATGGAATGGCAAATTACTATGCACGAATGCTGCTCAAAATAGAATGTGTAATTATTTGGAATATCCCTACCTACTTACCTTTCCTTCAGGTTTTTTTTTATATTTTTATGAGTCGGTTGACGAAATATCGAAAGGATCTGCTGTGAACCTTTGAGAGGAGGAAAGAAAATTGAAAATTTGTTTGAAGTATGTGGGTGAGCAGGTCACTTTAATTAAGACTTATATCGACTGAATTAAAGCCGCGCAAAGATTTCGGTATCCACAAAGTCTTGTGGTCTCAAAGGCTTTTTGTACCTAAATTCATGATAAAGTTGGATTTTCTTGGTAAACATTTTTTGCTGGCATTTTTCCTGCTTAATCTCAAGAAAGACTCCTGCAGACATAACATAACAGTTCAGAGCAATAAAGGGTCTGATGTCACTCATATTCTGTCTGATGTCACTCATATTCACTATGAGCCTAATCCAGAAGAGGTGGTTTTTCGCAATTTATGTTTTCAGGACCAAACCCGCTTAAATTTTGTTTCGTTCGCGTTAAGGGATCTACTCTCAGCTATTCAGACCATCATGTGGTGAGTATCGATCTGGAACTCTTGAGTCTTCTTTGAGATTTGGCACAAAGTGAAGATTTGGTCAAGGGTTGATTTTGTATGCCTTAGAGTCACACGTGAAGTGGTGAAACCTGTTACTTAAGTACAGGCATTTCTGAAGGCTTTGCTGGCAATACTGCGACTGGCCTTCTACGGGTGTTGTTACTGTTGAAAAATTTCTTCAGAACTCTAGGGAAATGCGATTGATTTTTGAAGTCATTTGCCCTTGCAGCCTTTCAACGTTGAACTTCATCACAATAGTGGTTCTGGCCGTGTCGACAGCTAACGCCGACGCACACCGTTATTTGGATCCTTTACCTGTTCTTCACGATCGGTCTTTACTTAGTTTCCTACTTCCTGCAAATGTAGCTGAGGTGATCCAATATTCGTCAATGCTCCATGTTCCGGCTTATTCATTGCGCGTAGAAGTAACAATGCGTTTCGATGCTCCAAAACGTTATGCGCAAACTACTAGTGGATTGAATACATGGACATAACGACTTTTATATCTAGAGAGCCTATAATGAAAGATGGAAGAAGCAAACTTCCCTCGGCAGTTAAGTTCGGTAAGGTTGGCGAGAGGAGAGAAGCCCTCTGCACCACACTCAGGTCACTAGAGACCCATTGTGATGCCCATTTTAGGGATACTCCTTGCTCGTGGAGCAATACCCAAAACACTCTCCTGTTGCCCCATTTTGAAGCCTTATTGAACCTCTAGATGTCCCTGATAGGTACGTTCCTTAGTTCTTCGGTATCCTGGAAAAAGTGACTTGCAAAGGATTTATGTCCGAGGTTGCATAGAGCTCGATAGTGGCAGAGAGAGTGGGTTGTGTTTTCTGCAAAGGTCATCCTCACTGAACCTTAGCTTTTTCATGTGATAGCGCAGAGTGTTATAACGTGTAATTACTCCTAGAAGGATGAAGAGAGATTTCCTGTCCTTCTGCATAAGAGCATTGCTATACCTTGACCATAGTTTTCTATTTATTTTACAGGAGTCCAAAAAGCTCCATTTTTCAATTGCTTCCTCTAGAATCCTGATCCACACTTCATGTTTGAGTTCCCTCGCCAATTAAGCAGCCTTGGAATGAAATCTGAGCAAATCAGACCCAGCAAGTCGCACCCAGCAAGTTGTCTTATGGGCTCGAAAGGTTGCTCACTCTGAATTGTGTTAAAACTGGTGGATTGACTTCCAAACTGTCAATCAAGTTTTAGCTTACTTGTCAAACCAATGGACAAAATCAAAACGTTTTAAAGTCCATGATCGTTTAAAATAAGTGTGGATATTTCCATTTTGTTTAAATTAACAAAAACGTTTTATTATAAACAGAAAAAAAAATAATCAAAGAGATAGCACTTGGATACCGGCATTAGACACTGTAGGTGTATATCCAAGTGATATCCGCCAGTCTCAGATAAATTAATTAAAATTCATTAAAGCCGACACTTATCCCAATTTATCAAGATACGCTTTTAAATTGTCAATCTCATCGTGGCAGCATATTTTGATGGGAAATTTCTTTAAAAAAAAAAAAGAGTAAAAAATTAAACCCCGACACCGTGTTAAATTGAAAAACAAGTTAAGACCAGCTTCACCACCAAAATAATTGTAATCAACTTATAATACGACGAAATGACTAAATCGTGAATTCAAAACTGTTATTTATCATGCAAACATTATGTATGTATGCCTGTATGCAAATTTTAGTTAGATACTTTTTTTTTTTTATATAAAATTTAACTGTTGGCCAACCTTGAACTCTGAAGAGATTTAAATATTGTTGTAGAGTTTAGAAAAGCGATGGGAAAGACACTTACTTCGTCAGTTGTGGAGCTTTTACCACGCCTACAAATTCTTGGCAGCCCGATTGCATGATTTGTGGAGTTTATCCCAAAGCTGCAAATTGTTGGGCAAATGTCCGCAAATGAATGTCTGCAAATTTTTTTTTAAGCATTTGTTGCCCGATTAGACGGTTTGGCGACACATTCAAATAGCATATTTGCAGACCCATTTGCAGAAATGGACTTTTATTTATTTGGAGGGAAGAGGACGATGAAAGCGAAGAGACGACCAAAGCGAATTGCCGACGAAGCATCGCACACGTTCGAGAAATGCGAGAATAAGAGCCTCCACATTATATCAGAACATTTGCGGACAAATTTGGCATTTGGACTTGTTTCTTCAAAGTCACATCTGCAATTGTCAGAAGTCCGCAAATGCGTGTGGACAAATGTCCAAAACACCGCAAATCTGTGCAAACGGTCCCAAAAGGGTGATCACACGATTAACGGATGACGTGTGCAACCGTTTACGGACGACGTCTGCAAATCGTTCGTAAATGACATGTGTGAACTTATTTGAGGACAGATATTTTTGGCCACCCAATTTGCGGACGTTTGGGACACATTTTCTGCAAAATTTGCGCACATCTGCAAATCGTCTGATCGTAGCTAAATACTGGAAAGGAAATGTTTGACACAAAGTTTGACACCGTGATACCAAATGTACTCGAAGGCCTTACAACAATTTCCAATTTCTGTATAAGAAAATCCAATCACAATATCAAGGATTTCTTAGCAATTAATTTGTAAAACACAATTAATCCATCAATTAGAAAAAAACATGTCCAGCTTCTTGAATTGAATCTCAACCCACTCGAAAATAACGCAATTAAAATGGTTCAAACGTTATCACAAATCGGCCACACAGCATAAAATGAAACCAATAACAGACAAAAGAAAAAGACTCCTCACCCACATCCCTGTTGTAAAGTGTGTCAATAATTGTCGTTGGAAAATTTCAATTTTACAAAACCGTCAGTCCAACATAATATTCGCCCGACCACCACAACAAATGGCACCCACCCCGGGCTGGAAAAAATTCCTTTCCAAGACAAGCAATGTGTCATTATTACACCAGCCAACGACAAAACGCCAACGGGGGATTCTCGCCCTCCCTACCAGGTCTGTCTGTCAATCCGGACATCTTAGCAGGAGGCAGCTCTCAATATTTCACTGCATTTGCAATGTAACTCGAGTGGTGTTGTGTTACACATTACAATGGGCAAACAAATGAAATCTATCCTCGAGACAGGCAAGGAGTGTGTACTGTGTGTGTGTGCACTGGCACTCGTTAGTGATGGTGCTTCTGGTGTTGGTATGTTTTTGGGATTAGTGTCAGAGACGAGTGGAGCTTGTGGTGGATGGCGGCAGAAACGTTGATAATCGGAAAAGTGGGTTTCGAGGTGAATTCGAATTTACAAAATTCTATTGTAAATATTGTTGCGGTAGGTATCAGATTTATGTCATCATCTGTGAACTTAGATTGGTTGTGGAACTTAGTTATTTGGACAGCAGAGGACAGATAATCTAATTTAATGATGTAACACGATTTAAAGGCAGGGTTTGTACTTTCTTTTACACTGGGACTGGCAGCGGGGGTTGTACGTTCCTTTACTAGTTGAACTGTGACGGCCACAAGATCTTTTTACTGATGAGTCCTTGAAATCTCTTCCTGGCACTTTCTCGTCTTTGATAATGAAATCCTTGCTTCGCATGTTAAAAAAAATGCACTTACATACAGAAGTAGTCGCCGTGGCTCAGTGGTAAGTGCGAGCGGCGTGGGTTCAAGTCCCAGCCATGCCCACCGCACATTTCGCATTTTTCCTCTTCAATGATGAGGAGCTTATAGTATCAGCACTCACTACATCAACAACGAAAATCTGCCATCTGATCCGAACAAAGGCAGGACAATCGAAAAGAAAATGATGTATCGCCGCCTTCTCCACAGGCGTCGCATACAGTGGTTTCACTTAAGCCCAATACGGTTAGAACGCCTATAAACTGTCTACAGTCCCTTCTGCTGAGTGACACCAAGAATGACGCTGATTTCTTACAGAGGTTGGGGAGCATTCCTTTAGTTTCCCTGCACCCTGGAAAGCGGTGACACACAATTGTGGTTGTAGAAAACCCAATCGTCAATGAAGGCCCATACCAAAGACGCGGGAAGACCCAACGCAGGTTCAGGTCCTGGGAAAACATCTTCTGCGCGTTGTCTAGCAATCTCATCGGAGATCTCATTCCCAGAGATCCCAGTGTGACCTGGGACCCAGAGTAGAGTCAAAGAGTTCTGCTTAGCGACTGAATTCAGAGAATTCTTACATTCTCGAACTATTTTGCAACTAGTTTAAGGGTTGAGCAAGGTGTTAAGCGCAGGCTGGCTATCGCTACAGATGCAGATGCTCCGACCCTTCCACCGATTCGTGACAGTATAGTCCGTGGCCATTAGGATAGCAAGGGTCTCTGCTTGAAAATCAGAGCCATGTTTGCCCAACGAATAGTAAAGTCTGTTATTGTCGACTTCCACGAAGACACCAGCACCGTCCCCATGACTGGTTTTGGAGTCATCCGCGAAGATTTGACTTCAGCCCCATCCAGGCTCAAACTCTGGCTGAAATTCTGGCTTAAACGGGCAGATTAGGTCTTCTTGTAGTGCCCATCGGGCAAAGCCGCCATAAAAAAAGGCTTAAACTCACTCGAACTACAGCAATACATTATGGTTACGATGAACTAGTGGATGACAGATCTTGCGTACACGGCTTCATGGTTGCTTAAGCCTCCCGTCCTTAAGAGTGTAATCGTGATGAGCCTGCTTCTCATCTGCAATATCAGCTTTAACCTTTGCATTTTATCGTCTTGACGCTGAAGTGTTACCAGCCTGTCATCGTTGTGAATGTTTACAGCATACACACCAAACTTGTCTTCATGATCTTCATTGCAAACTGAGAAGGTGTCTTCCGAGAGGTTCCTATTTAGGCAATCCACATGAGCAATGGCTGTCTCAGGTCGATGAATCCATGAAATGTCAAACTCCAGTAGTTTAAAGAGCCGCCTAGATACTCTTAGAGTTGTCTGCGTCTGCGATCGAAGTGCCACTACTGCATGTCAGTCCGTCATGACTGAAAATGGGTTCGCAAGTAGATATACATATTCGGAATCTCTGTACACTTTCCACTACCGCCAAAATCTTCAGCTCATAGCTATGGAAGGCAGCTTCTGCTTCGGTAGTTCGATGACTACAATAGCTCTCAGCTTACCCTGTTCCGTCCGTTGTTGCAAGATACAGCCGAATCTCACTGAACTTAAATCGCAGTGCACCCCATGTTCGCAATTCGGGTCTTATATTGCTAATACAGGATCCTTCGTCAGACACTCTTTCAGTTGATTAGAAGCCCGATGACAGTCGGCTGACTATTCGAATGTGACACTTTAAACATTTGTTTTTCCCTTGGGCGGACAAAAATGTCAGTCGCTGTCCGCCTAAAGGAGATTTCACTGTATATGTGCGTACGTATCTTTTCTCAAATTCAGATCGAAGGCTTCCCTTTCCCATAGGTTTAATTGGTTCCACTTCACGTCTCCAAATTTTCATAGCAATTCCACCAAAAAACATTCAACCAGTTTCGTACTTAAATGTGGAAATGTAATCACATTCATGAACCTGACCTTCTCAATGCCAAATGCCTGACCTCGCTCTCTCTGTCGCTCCTCATATCTCATTGTAACCGCCACGCCACTGCATACATTATTGCGCGTTAATTTTTATTTTTTTTTACATCACACCTTTCGAACCATAGCTACCCAATACAATTACATTTCCAGCACACACCCAAGTAGAAACAAAAACAAAAAGTAAAATTTAACTTCAACTTGAAAAAAACACATCAATAAAATTTAAATCAACAGATAGTGCTACTTTGTAGGCTCCTAATCGGCAGGCTTAGACAGACCCATGGCCCTTTCACAGCGCCCGCCAACTGTCACGTTTGCTCGTCATATACGAGCCCGTATCTGTATCGCTTGCAACTATAATTAATTTTTTCTTCTTTTGTTTTCATTTTTCATAACTGGATGTGTGTTGTAAAATTCATTACACGGTCGTAGACGGTTAACTACGTGGCTGGGCTTTGTCGTAGTTGTTACTGAAACCGGTGAATGGGGGAACACACATCCCTTGCTGGGACAGGTGGGCGAAGGGCGGGCGACACATCAAAACTTTAACACTTCCCAAGGAGCGCGCATTACATTTTGTTGTATGCTGATAACGCGCATTAAATTGTTGCACAGTTTATTTGTTTCTGTTTTTTTTTTTTTATTAGCAAACACCTAGGTGAGGTTATTCCAGACAAGGAAATCAAGTGCAGTATCGGTCTGGGTTTGGGTTTGGGTGTACAGCTGATGTTATCTGTCTGCCCGCTGGGGCGGGCGCAATTGGAACGCAGTTAAGGTAAACGATAGTGACTGTTGTGAAACAGAAAAATGTATAAATAACACATGTGGGTTGCGGGGGGAGGAGGCAATTGTGCACAAAATGGTAATTTAAGTTTTTCTTATCTGTAAGCAAGGTCAGGGATAAAAATGTTTTTTTCAAAAATAGATGTGGGGGATAGCAATGTGGGTTTTCTGTCAAACACATGTCTTTGTGGCAAATAATTACAAATTACGGTTTATTTCGGAATTGACATTTGGCTATCAGCATGCTGTAAGCCATGGAAACTGTCTTAATTTCTTTTGAGTGGGAAGATTTGATGTGTAAATGTTTGACATTTGTTTGCTTGGTCTTGTAAACGAATAGGGACGGCGTTGGCATGAATCTTAACCTCACACCTTACAACGCTAAGTAAAGAGAAATGTTTGAATATAGCGTTTGTTCTGCACTTTAAAATGGCGTTGCATCCAGATATACCCTCTCGCCTTTGCTGAAACTTGCTTACTTATTTAAAGTCCGGGCTGAACCTGGGCCTCAACCAACAAGCGTCTTCAGCCAGCTCGATCTTTAGGCAACTGCGTCCAGTTTCCCACGCCAAGTTGGTTAAGGTCCCCTTCCACTTGCGTGCGCCACCTGAGTAACGATCTTCTTCTACTGCGCCGTCCCTCGGATGTGGATTCGAAGATTTTCGGGCTCGGAGGATTGGAATTCATCTGCTCTACATGATCCAGCAACCTCTGTCGTTGGATCTTCACTTCAGAATTGTTGGTCTTCATTGTCTAGGTTCAATGGTTCATTCTGCCTGACAGCGGAACTTGATTCATCGTCGCCGTTAAACAATTTGCAAAAATAGTCCTTCAATATCCTCAGCATTGACTGCGATTCTACTAAGATGTTCCATTGTTCATCCTTGTTTAAACTATTTTGTGTTTCAAATCAAATTCTAACTGTTCCTTTACAAAAGACCATCTGGCGAAACTCTGCATATTTATTCATCTCTCTCTTGCGACAATTACAATATCAGTCATGATTGAAAGTCAACCCGTTGATGGGTTGATTGAAATCCTTCGAAACTCCCTCATTGACATTCACCCAGAATTGGCCATCGGGAATGTCCCACAGTCTTAATGGATACAGTAGTGCCAGATTAGTCAATATAATTGATATTCAGCTCCCTCAACATATGATCTGCCCTTACGATCTTGGATCGATTTGTCGTGGATTGGTTTCTAAAAAAAAAAAAAAAAATAAATGAAAACAAACTCCAAAAACGTTAAAATTGATAAACTTACGAATAGTTCCAGCGGAAGTGGCCTCTTCACTATCGGACTAATCAGTCCTTCATCTGCGGGAGGGATGAAGGAACCCATGGCGATGGCTAAAATGCCAAAGACAATTAATAATTTGACTGCCATTGTAGGTAACTTGTTCTGGATTCGGACAAAGTTAATCTACGAGTGTTGTTCAGTCGTCTATTGTTGGCGATCTTTTATATCCATCTGGGTACTGTATACTGTGGGATTCCCTGGTAATTATCAAGTTGAATTTCAGATGCATTCCGATAATCTCACGTACTGGGGAATAGACATTGCCCTTTACAGCGGTGATTTACTTTTGAATACTGAGTATTATAATTCTGTGGAAAGTATGCATCTAGTTGTGTTTTATTCAGCGTTTGGGTAGTGTATGATCTGTACCTAGGTGAAGTTAGGTACCATAATGGACCCATTGCGATCCCTGTGAAACCAAAATGGCAGAACCTAAACCATTTCCTGAAAGCATTTGATCTCTAGCTGTAGCCTGCTCAAGTTAAGAATATCTCTTGTTTTTCTGTGGTCTAGCGCATGCCATAGAGCCTTAGATACCCTATGTCCACTTATATTGGAACATCTCTGATTTGCCTTACTTACAGTTATTCTGAGGATATCCGCCTTAGCCACGCAGGAAGGAGGATCCACGGTGGTTCCCCCTCCGTGTGTTGCCGCTCTCCACCTAGCCTACACAATTCGTCGGCCCTTTAGCTTCCCTTCCTGCAGAGGCAAAGACTGTTGTTGAAAACAACTGCCCTTCTTCCTCTACATTTGTCGGAACAGTGGGACTCCAATTAAACCTTTATCTGCCTGCCGTGCAAACTCCTCCCGTATCTTATCGTTCTGCAAACTCTCCCACCGTATACGTGTCACCAGTTTTGGTTTACGCTTTCGTAGGAAAGGTACTTTGTCGTTGAGATACAATTTTGACAAGTTGACAGTCCAGCCCTTCTCATGTTTTGTGTTGCTTCCCAACAATGCCTCTGTCTCGTTTGACAGATTTGTAACAAACTGTGTAAAAGCTTAGTTGCAAGTCTGCTTTGATTTATCCAGCGAATCGTTGTTGTACATATTTCATAAGAAAGTACCTCGTACTGACCCGTTGGTACCAATTATTATACAATTTTATTTGCTCACCTCGTCCCATCACCCTTTCGTCCACTAATCTACTGTTATCACATCTAGTTCCATAACAGCATTTCGTTCCTTACTTCAAAATTTTAAAGTTTCTTCCCCTTTCTTTTGGGAATCAAATCGAAAACACGTGCTAACGGTTTTAGTTGCATTGGAACTATGTGTAGTTGACTCTATAAACCGCTTAGCTTAAAAGTTGTTCCTATTTATTTGCAAATAATGTTGTTACGTTCTGTTCCCTTTGTCCTGGATGTTGAGATGATAAGTTTGAAAAACCCTTCAACATGTACCAAATTATTTTTGGCCTTCTTCGATTGTTTCAAGTCAATAAGCGTATTCGTTAGTGAGTTTGATCTCGTTTTGCTGACGTAATTGGGTCGCCTACTTTAAAAATTCGTTCTCGTAAGAATTTCTCAATTAATGGGAGTAGGTCTTCAGACTTTTTAAGTTTGAATTGAAAGTTGTCGACCTCTATACGTTTTCTGAGACTAGTCTTTCATCCCTCAATCCTTCTACCTTTTGGTTTATCCCTTTGCAATACATATGTACATAGCTTATTAATTGTGGTAAAAAGAACTGGCACTTTGCAGACAGCGCAATGTAAACAGATTATGCAGCCCACTGTACCCAAGTTTCATCGGTATTTTCACAACCAACATCCAGAGTAGGTGGTATGTAATCCTTCCTTGGAGAGGGTGTCTAGAGATATTCACTTCTGATTGGGCACCCCCGGATTTATAAATATACCTTCTACTGACCAAGTTTACTTTCGGATTTGTAAGATAGTGGTTAACGTTGGTATTTATTTTGCTACTCTCGACATTGTTCCTTTACCCCTAAAATCTTAAAATACATGAAGCGTATATTTTTTAATTTGTTAAAAGCCATGGTGCATAAACAAGGGACGTCGTTCAGTGCTGTTTGAATGACCAGGTCCTTTTTATGGGCATATTACTCAACACACAGATCGCTGCAGCTTAACCTGCGTACATGAGGGTCAATTACCTGTGTATTTATTGGCCTTTAGTAATAATGTCCCATCTGTGAAAATGAGGATAACTTTCACTTCCTATCAAACTTTGAATATGTGACCAGATTTAAGATTTATCAATAAACCTCAAAGTTGTTAGTGAAAAGCTTGGGCTTATTTTGGCTGTAATATTTTTAAGACGTACCAAGTTTGGATATTTTCATTTATGGAGATTTAAGGATGCTTTTTTTTAAGATCACCATGACTTGACTGACGCTACGATCTAAAAAAAATCTTTTGACTTACTTCGCTGAAGTTCGGGATTCATCTGGGCCTCAACCAACAAGCCTCTCCACTTAGCCCGATCCTTAGCTAACTGCCTCCAGCTGTGACGTTCTGTCCGATTCGTCAGTGTTGAGTGTCCTTTCTTCTTGACAGCAAACACTTGGTTTTGCCCTCGTTTACCGCTTAACCCATTTTGGACGCTTCTATCTCTATACTCGAGAAAGCACCGGTGACAGCTCCCTGCGTTCTGCCTATAATGGCAATATCGTCGGCGTACGCAAGCAGTTAGACAGATTTATGAAAGACTGGCTGATACCCGCGACTACGTCCGCGTGGAAAACGTTTCATTATTCCCTATATCCTTCCCCAAGGTTTCAAAACATTGATGAGTAAGTATAGACTCTGAACTCTTTATATTAATTCTTTCAGGCGTCCCTCTGAACATCGTTCCTTGTTTTTTTTTTTTTTTCTGGCTCGTCGATGACGAGGCTGTCAGGTGAATTGACTCTGAGCTCGCTATGGGAGAAACCGTCATTCCTCAGAACCATATTATCTGCTTTCAAACTCTGTCCATGTACCTTATTGATGTTCCTGGCGTATCAAACCTCAACAGAAAATTGCAGACGTTTGAACTCAAAGTGATAGTCTAATGGGATCAGAGAAATGCGGGGGATGAAGACGGTTTTTCTCTGATTTACTCTGAAAATCCTGGCTTTGATAACGTGGTCCTACTTTGAAGTTGAGGATGTGACGTGGGTTTTCCGGTGGATCGAAAGAAGGCGTGACTATGGCTATACATAATGTAAAGATTATTTATAGAGTAAATGAATATCTACACGTAAGTTTTTTTTTCGAGATTCTTGTAAAATTACTCAAAAAAGTGCGTTTTTCGAAAAATGGGCGTTGCAGTGGGAGGATTTTGAAAATGTTTAGCCTATGTTCATTCCCTAGGCTTAAGCTATCTCCGTACTAAATTTCGTCGAAATCGATTCAGCAGTTTAGCCGTAAAAATGTAGCAGACAGAGACACTTTCGCATTTATAATATTAGTGTGGATATGGATTGTGCCTCTGGTGTTGACTTGAAAAATTCGCACAATTCGTTTAAGTATGATGTTGAAGAAGTCACATGACAGCACGTCAGCTTATTTAAATGCTTTGTTGATATCAGGGAGCTGCGAACATTCTTCATAGTCATCCTGCACAGACGGATGAGATGCCAAAACAAGACATGGCTCTGTATAGCTCGTCTCTGTAAATGATGTCGTAGGCGGCCTTAAAATCGATAAAAAGGTGGTGGGTATCGATTTGGACTTCTTAGGTTTTCTCCAAGATCTGTCGAAGTATGAACATTTGGTCGATGGTCGACTTTCCCGGCCTAAAACCGCACTGATAGGGGCCAATCACGTTGTCGAAAGGTTTCAGGCGTTCACAGAGTATGGCAGATAAAATCTTCTACCAGATGTTGAGAAGGCTGTTAGCCCTGTAGTTGACGCGGTTGAGGGGGCCCTCTTTTTTGTGGATCAGGCAAACGATGCTGAGATTCCACTCAACAGGCATATACTCTTCTGACCAAATCCTAGAAATGAGTTGGTGTACGTTGTCTACCAGGTCATCTTCAGCTGCTTTAAATATCTCGACCGGAAGGCCATCGAGTCCAGCAGCCTTGTTAGATTTTAGTTGAGATATTGCTATTCCCACTTCGTTTTCATCAGATGGACGGAAATTTCTGCCTGGCAACGGGATGTTTGTCTTCGTCGCCAGTCTGTAGAAGTAGTTTAAAAGGCTAATAGACTCCCTACTTCTCTAATGAAGATGAGTATGTCTTTAGTAGGGGAGTTACTAACATCCACTGGGAAATGTCACTCCTTATGAAAAATAAGCGATAATAGCCAAAATAATGTGAAAGATATTCTCAGAGAATGTGCTTGGAAGTTTTGTTTTCAAATTTCAGACAAAATCGACAGCAATGGTTAGAATTAGCTCACCAGCTTCCTGTTCCTTTCTTTCTTTAGGTTAGAGATTGTCTTGCAAGAAAAAGGCTTGATTAGTCTGTTAGATAGCCTCAGCTTCGAAATAGCTTTCCTGTATAGTAGACGATGTTGACGTTCAACAAGACCTGGGGATATGCTTATCTACGCTTTATGATTTTGATTTTTTTTTTTTTTTCACTAGTAACGTCACTTTGACTTATAATAAAATGTCCTGCTTTTTTTCATTATGGCAACGTCATGAAGAATTTGTACATGTCAAATGTGAAGTCGCCCTTACTGCCCGTCGTTGTCAGCTAGGCAAATGCCTTTCGATCTCCCTTAGACCTTCTGCACACGGACAGTCTCGTCATAAAGAGGTACTAGATTCATCCGTCAGCGACGATTCCTCTACGCCTAACAGTTCGGAAATGAATTGATTTTCAACCATTTGTTGCGGAGATGTCAAGTGATGAATTATCTTTGTAGAAAAGCGTACAGCAACCGACTGACACCGCTGTACGCGATTTGTAGCCTGTCTGCTTTTCTGCTTTGACGAATCTGTTTGTAATTTTATTCTACTTTTCAAAAACTACAATGTTGCAACTTTTACTTGATTGACAACTTCTGTGGGTAAAATAAAACTTCATCTAATGAAAAACAATGAATAAAACTGAAGGGACGGCAAAACGTACTTATTTCCAAGGTCCAGATGTAAGGCACCGGTCCTCCGTAAAAAAAAACTACGACCTACATCTTTCTATCAAAGCTGTCAATTGATAAGAAATTTTTTATGCATGTCTAACCGGTTCGCCTGTCAACATGAAATGTCTTCCGAGAGACAGTCCGACATGCTGAGCAAAGGTCCTGCATTTTGTAACCTATTTACTTTTTTTACGTTCTCTGTATTCCCGTCACGACATACAGTTGGATTCGAAATTTGATTACCTAATTGACATCGTCTCCATCTCCGTTGCTGCGAATTCGTTGGGTTCTCCCAAAGTCAAGCAAAAAGGAAATCGGCACACGCATATTGCTACTCTGTTGCTGACTGCTAGTCATCGTTCCGTCATCTCGTTGATTACTAATTAATTTTTTTTTTCTTTATTCATTCTCTACCTTTTCCACATGGCCTCGAACGATTTTTTTTTTTACGAATACGTACCAAAAGTGATTTTCTAATTAATGATCCGATGTCGATGTGTAGTATCTGTGTGCCGCCGATAGTCTATCGTACTTCACTTGAACAAGACCACGAACAACAAATCCAAAGCGGTAATAAATTATTATTTCCTTTTTTTTTTGGCAAATAAATTCCAAAAAAAGAAAATTGGCGCAATGCCTTTATGATACTTTCGGGGGATGCACAGGTTTTGATGTTTGAGGACATTCGGGTGAATTCACGTGCCTTTGTCGTGTGTCATCCTCCGATTCCTGAGTGTTTCTTGATTTAGTATCTAAGCAAAGAACCTCAATTCTGATACGCACATGAACGTGACAAAAAAAAAGGAAGAGGGAACCGCGAATCCCCAATATGGCAAAAAGCGCAATCAAATATTTAATGAAACAAAAAAACAGACTTCTGTGTGTGTGTGTGTGGTTGTATCTTTCGTTAGTGGCAGTTTGACGTTGTGAACTTTTGCTGAATAGACAGACGTCAGTTTTGACGGCGCCAAAACCAACGATTCGTTTTCTTTTTAGGGGTGCGATTTCGCATTGGTGGCGACAATTTCGCTCGTTCGTTTTTAATAGGCTAATTTGATTTAAACGTAAGTCTTTGAATAAACCATAAGTGGGTGTGGCACACAGGAACCTTTGAATACTTAAGGCACAACAACGTTGACAACGACGCAACTGACGAGACGAGTTTTTTTTTTTATGACTTTGCATCGGAGTTTGATGGAGTGCCTAGTTCTTGGGGTTAAAACATAAATGCCTGACATGACTTTTATAGTCGTAGAAGGGTCTGATGATGACTAACGCAGTGAAAAATCGATTGACAAGTGCTTAACCACAGAAATGGTGGGGTAGTCCCAAATTTAGCGTTTACATCGATTTTTTGTGATTCGTCTCATGATTTGTTTTTATTGCATCGCAATTGGAGTTACCTAGCTAAATGGTAATTTTATTCTTTGGATCCAGGTAGAGATTTTGATTTTATTTGAATGTCCAACTCGTTGGTTGGTTGACATGATTGTTTCAGACGACTTGCTCTTATTACTCAATGGTCCATACAAGTTGCGACAATGTCTGTGCTGAGAAGGTGTTTTGTTTCATTATATGTGGGCCATGTGTGGGTATCTGCTTTACCTGCTCACCCCGGCGTTTAATAAATACATAGTATGAAACGATGCATCCCTTGATAGTTCCGAGTAGAGCGTAGACTCTCTTTGCAGGGCAATCGTGGAACCAGTGGGAGCCTTTAATAAAGCGAACAAGGTTTCCAAGATCTTGTTGTGCTATCAAAAAACAAGGCACCGAGATGGTTGCGTGTTCCGAGGAGATGGACGATCCTCTCCTGGTCTTCCTTGTTCCTGCAGCACTGGAGAAATCATTCGCAGGACCGACCAGGCGAGTGGCATGTCTGCCTATGAGACAGTGTCCTGTGATGACACCTAGAAGTAGCTCCGAGATGGCGTCTACTCAGCGAAATTAATCTCTTATAGCGCCTATAGTCTATTGAGGGCTAGTGTAGTCTGCTAGTTTGGCAGGTGGTGCCACTTGACCACCTTAGATTGGCTTTGCTGATTGCATCTGCCGTTAATCTTAGTTTGCATGTAGCTCCGAGGTTTTCTTTTTCGGGAAGAGTCTGTATTATAGTACCAGTCTTGGCGAGTTAATACTCAGCCAAGACAGGGCTTCCTACATCGCCAAGATCTTTGCCTGAAAGACGCTACAATTCTCTGAAAGGCAAAAGGAAATTTCGAGGCTTAGATTATCGGTGAAAACACCTCCTCCCACAACATCTTTGGTTTTATAAGTGAAAATCATTATAAAAACTAATCCACATCTGTTCCAAACAAATGTCCTCTTTTCGGTCCAACATGTCTGCAGGCAATGCAAATCGAAAATGGAAGCGCTGCACTCTTGCATAAAGGCAGCAGATTGAGTATTGTTCCCAGACTCTCTGTTGGAGTTGTTTTGCACTGGTTGTTCTAATGCATCTGGTCCTTTGGCAGTCACAGTCCTCAAAACATTCTTCAATAAAAAATTCACACTTATAGTTTACCATGATACCGAGGGAGCTTTCAACAATGGGAAAGTCGATGCTATCAGACACGCGTTGTAGCCTTTGCACACACAAACCGTGGTCGTTGTGGCTCAGTGGTTAGTGCGTTGGACTGCTATGCGAGCGGCGTGGGTTCAAGCCCCAGGCGTGGCAATTCTCTGGGAGTATACTCATGCCATGAAAGAGCTTCTCGATTCGCCATTCGGAGTCGGTAATAAATTGTAGGTCTCTTCCTGTGAAAAATGTAACACGCACAACATGAATGGTTGCGAGAATCTATACGTTGGCTCATCCCGAGCTGTCGCGACAGCTATTTTTTTTTTTAGCTGTCACTGAAGAATTCCCTCTAGAAACCATGACGGGATAACTCTATTTACGGACGGCTCCAATATCGCAGGCAGCTGCGGTGCTGGCGTATATTGCAACAACTCACCGGCAGAATTTGTGATTTATCAAGATCCCTTCGTCACACTTTTCCAGCAAAAGTCCTTGCCATTTTGGGGGAAGCTGGAGTTCTCTTGGAACACCACACCCAAAGAAGAAAAAAATAAATCCGTTCGGATAGTCAAGCAGCATTTAGAGCCATCACAAATCCAACATCCAGATCTCATCTGGTCAGGGAATGCAAAGACAAACTTTTCATGCTTCCCATTCACAACGACATCCACCTTGTCTGGGTATCGAGTCACGGGAATGAGAAGACCGACGAACTGGCTAGAGAAGGGGCGCACGTGATAGAAACAACCGCGGAAAACACAGTGGTAGTGGCAGTGGATGCAAAGGGGTTTCGAGGAAGTGCAAAGTAAAGACTCGTAAAGAAACCGACCAACCTTGTCACCAGAAAAGCTCTGGGTTCAGGCAGAGAGCAATTGAGGCTGATGGTGAGACTCATCACAGGACACATTAACCTCATGGACTGGCCCTCGCTGACACAGAGACATGTAGAAACTGCGGGTGAAAACCCCGAACACTTTCTATGCCACTGCCCAGCCCTAGCGAGAATGCAACAGAAGACCCTGGAGTCCTTCCGAATACCAGACCTAAGACATCTCACGGACAAATGAATCGGCGGCATCCTGGCCTTCACCAAAGAAACAGGAAGATTCGCCAGACCACACGTACACTAGTGTCAACTCCATAATTGTTTCCACCTTCGCTATATCCCTCCCAACATACGCCCCAAAACCAAACCTATCCCTGCAGTTCGGACGATAAAGGGAGCGGAACACAACGGGCCCGACTAAGGCCTAAGTGAAGAGCCTTCCGTATGTAATCGTCAGGGAAGACATTATTTTTACGAAGTGAGGATTTACCGTAGCTAGAGTTTTAAGTGATGACTTGTCCACCCAATTACTTGAAAAGAAAAGTAAATTTTTGATCGATGGTCTCCGGTGGCTGGACAATCAAAAAGTCATATCCTCATCAAATCTGTGGATGAATTCTTGTTTTGGTCGAAGCAACATTTTTAATTTCGAAAACATCTTTATTGGGACGCACCGCCTCCATTTTGTCAATCATATTTAAGATAAATCTCTTATTGACCTGTTTCCGAAAATCGAGAACCAGTCTCTTTGTTGTCGTCGTGTGCATTTACATAAAGCGGAATCGTGAAATCTGACACTTGGTCGATTTGGTGTCCCAAAATGCCAGCACCCCACCACTTTGATTGACTGAATGAATTCGCGTCAATTTTCATTCATTAACATCAGCTATCCAAAATTGTTGGCTTTTCTTCGTTTAGTGTTTTTTTTTTTTTTGTCTTTTGTTTTTTTTTTTTTTTTTATAATTTATTAATTAATGATAATTAAATACTCAATTCACAAATGTTATGTGCTGTTTATTTGTTTTACAAGAGCAGCTTCATCGTCGTTGTTTTGTTTTTTTTTATTTTGTTATACCTAACGATCGTATGATTTTCGAATTTTCGGATTCCCTACTGTGATTCGATGATGTGATCTAGAATATTTATCTTTAAGCGTTTGTTTCTTTTTTTTTTTTTTTTTTCTTCGTCTAATTAGTGAAGAGATATTTTTTTGTGATTATTTTTATTATTAGTGTTTTGCGTTGGCCCCACTCCTCGCGCAGAGCGGAAACCACGCAGTCTTCAAACGCTCAAACGTTCGTCTTTGTGTCAAAAAACTAGTTAAACTAGTAAATCTGGAATTGAGTTGAAAGATATTAATTTCGAACTCGTTACCGAAAAAGTCTTATAGAAGTTTGTACGTGTATCTACTACTGTATGTGTCTGTTGGCCAAAAGTATCTTGCGGAAAAGTGTTGGCCTGATTTGAAATTGAATTTTTCCTTGGGATTTTGAGAGAAAATTGTTTTGTGAAAAACTTATGCAAATGTCAGCGATGGGAACTAAGGCAAACTGTTGACTATATACAAATTTTGAAGTGGTTTTAAAATTTCAACCACGACTTTCGTTAAGGTTAAGTTAACAGAATCGATTTGTTTGCCTAACCACACAACGACGATGGCAAGGGAGGAAAAGAGGAGAACTCATCATGGAACCGGTTGCTTATATGGTGGAAGACAGAGATTATGAGTAATCCTATTATTTAATAACATGATGTTGATTCTGGAGAAGATAACCTACGCTTTTGACAAATCCGCACAAAGCACCAGGTGATTAAAAGCGGGAACACAGTTCGGTTCGGTTCGGTTCGGTTCGGTGTGGTGTGGGAATATATCGCTTTAAGGTATAGCTTTTTGTTTGGTTTATTGTTCAAGAATAAAGATGATCAATGCTTTGTTTTCCACTTGATGAATATTTTTATTTGTCTGCGGAACGATGTCTGTTGGTCCAAACCGATTGGCGGGGAGAATTCTGTAACCGTGATTTGATTTTTTAATTAGAATCTATATTCTTTGATGAGTATGCTGACAACGATGACCGCAACGAAGATTGTGGTGATGTTGACGTTGTTGACAGATGTGAACAATGGGTAATGAACAGGAATTAAAAATTATTTATTTTGTTAAAAGAAAAACAGTTAAATGGACGAAAAAGAGTGTAAACAAGACACGGATTTAGCCGTGAAGTGTAAACAATGAAATTGAATCAGTCAGGGCTGGTAAGAACCAACTCTCGGATACAGTCGTGTTTTTGTGTTATTTGAACAATGTTGGCCTATTAGTGAGAAGTGCTTAACGATGGTCGTTTTATTGTACAGGTAAGGACGTACTTTTGGTACTCAAATAGTTTTTATTTTACTAGTGTTCCGGCTGGAGAAGTTCCGCATGTGAAATTTAATAACAAATTCACCGCCATCGATTGAACACTTCACAAGGATTTCTAAGTGATTTATTTTTTTAAGATTCAAACAGTCTGTCAAATGTGATTTTGTCATCAACTCAAATAGTGCTATGGGATGGTAAAATGTTTGGCAAGAAAACAATCCACAGAAGTGGCTGTTGAGGTTCGTTGGAACCCAACCTTTTGATTTAATCAAAAAGCCTCACTGCTGGAAAACTATTAATATGGCGAAAATCATTTAAGACCACTTCCGTGGTTGCATAACTCACGTAAAAACGAGACAATTTGGCCCAGAATACTCGTTAAACGATCGCTGAAGAGACTATTTGGCCCCAGGCTTAAAAACTCAAATTTTTGTTGAGTTCGGGTCATGAAAGATGTATGTCCCTACTTTCGTTTTCATTTAAACTATCTTTTCTTTGTTAATGGAATTGATTTTGAAATATGACTACCAGTCCTTACCGCTGCTTAAATGTCCGAAAAGATTTGTACGTTCTTCAGAGATCTCTGATTCCACTTATGCTGGCAAGAATTTCTCTTCGGAATACTGAGGAATACGAAGTTCTACCGGTGGGTTTTATTTTTTGTTTTTTATAATTCACACGCGGATCATGGGGATATGAATACACACCGCGAGCAAGGTGCAGTGGTTCGAAACGCAGCTAGTAGTTGGTTTCATTGGCGTCCGAGGTTTGTGTCCAGACTAGATGGGAAAATATGTGGTGTTTGTCATTGCTAGAATTCAGCGGAATTTTTTCGAATTTCTTGATGTCATAATCATTGTCAGTTCAATCAAACTCTTCAAGCCACCTACAACCCTACTGCCAGTGTTATCCCTTCGCAGTAGAGTTGACATTAGCTGTCCTTCAAGGGTGAATTCGAAAATTCTCCGGCCCGGAGCATCGGTGTCCATCCGCTCTACATGACCCAGCCATCTCAGTCGTTGTACTTTCATATGTCGCTGTACAGTTCGTCGTTGTATCTCCTCGGGGCCGAAAATCCCCCGAAGAATTTTCCTCTTGAAACAGCCAAGACCAACCTCATCCAGTCCATGCTTCTGCGCTGTAGAGCAGGACTGAGATGATTAAGGTCCTATAAAGGACCACTTTAGTTGTTCGAGAGAGGGCTTTGCTACTCAATTGCCTTCTTAGTCTAAAGAAACAGGGATTGGCAAGAGTTATTCTTCGTTTGATCTAAGGGCTGGTGTCGTTGTCTGAATTTATAGCGGAGCCTGGGTAGACAGAGTCCTTAACTTAAAGTTATAACTGTCTATAGTGACGTTCTGTCCGAGACTTCTGAACCTCGTTAATACTCGTATATAATATTTGAAATAAATTTTTTTTAACAACTTTACCAACGCTTATGTTTTCTTGTTTCGTTCTAGCAGTGGTCGGGAGGCGAGAAATCGTGCCGAAAAGAATCGTCGAGACAAATTAAATGGATCAATTCAGGAGCTATCCACAATGGTGCCACATGTGGCGGAATCTCCACGTCGTGTTGATAAAACTGCAGTTTTACGATTTTCCGCGCACGGACTCAGGGTTCATTATGGTAAGTTGTGGCGCTTAGTCTCATTTCAAAATATAACATAACCTTTTCTTCTTTGCAATAGTTTTTGGACAAACGATCAAGAAGCCACCCGCTGCGAGGACCCAATTGACCGATTCCCTTATGAGGCTGCTAGACAGCTTTCACATTACCATAACGTGCCACGGACAAATTGTGCTAATATCGGCTAGTGTCGAACAACATCTGGGCCATTGTCAGGTATGAAATGATGAGTGTTTCCGTTTTATATACATAATTTCCTAGTCCATTGTATGCTCGTCTTATCCAAACGAACAACAGGTGCTAGTTGGGATGCTTTTTTTTTTGGTCAGAATAGTGTTCGTTTGTTGGGGTTATTTCTCTGCGAGATTAATTTGCATTTGATGCTGGATCTGTTAATCTGTCTGAGAATAATTAATTAAGACTTAATATTAATTTAGATTTCATCAGAATTTATTCTATTGATATTGTTTATTGGTTTATTATACGAATGTCAAAACGTCCATCGTGACAAAAGTGATGATCCAACAAGTGGAGTGGAATATGCCGTTCAATTTACTAGCAATTGACGGTTATAACATCTGGTTTTGAGATATAATTGTTTCTACTGAACCTTGTTTGGAATCAAAACGTCGAGAAATATCTGAATTATGATCCTGGGTCCATAGCGAAAAGCCTGTTTGCACTATATCAGATCTCAAGTCACTTAAACAGTAGCATTCGACTTGACAATTTGAGAGAAACCATGTGCGATTCTGAAGAAGCTTACTTCGAAGTTTCTAAAATTCAATGAATTTGGTATTAAGGACTCACATGGTGTAGTGTGAAATTGAAGCGACATTTGCTGAACTTCAGCAGTATAGTATAGTGCCATGTCCACCGAACAATTTTTGCGGCATCACCTCTCGTTGGGGAATGACAAACCTGTAATTTGTCATGAAAAAGCTTCTCAATTCGCCGTTTGAAGTCGGCAATAAATAGAAGATTCCTTTCATTCGTCGGAAGACTGTAACACACACAACATGAATGGTAGCGTGAAGTTAACCCTTGGCTCATCCCGAGCTGTCGCGCCAGCTATTTATTGTAAAGGCAGCTGAGAGAAGCCAAGAATCTTTAAATTTCATATCGAATATTCCCAGCTGACTAATTTCAGCTTTGAGAGCTTTGTATCGACTTATCAGAACAAGAGCCTTTAGTCAAGTGAGCCTGACGCACGACGTGATTTTTATCGTTTATTGATTTTTCGGGACGGGTCTTTGTTTAGTCTTCTACTTCCTGAAGAAGTTTCTCAGGCGACATGACAAGTGGGCTACAAGAGCCGAACGGTAGCTGTAGTTCTAGCATTCGGTGATGGTGCGTCCCTAGGTACCATCAGCAACCGCATCGAAGAAGTATCGTTACGCTGGGAATCCACGATGACATTTCGGTCGATTCACCTAAAGGGATGTCTGTTGATGCGTGAGTATGTTTTCTTCTTAAAGCGGATTTTTACCGAGCCATTTGCTTTTACGTTATCCTCGGTATCACTGTGTCCGGGAACTCTGTAGATGCTGACCATGTCTATGTCACGTATTTTATTCAAAATTTTACGACAACTGCTTTAGACTTGGTGCTTACAGTGGCTACTGTCTTGATAGCTGCTTGACTGTCGACGAAGATGGTAATCCTAGTCCTTCAGTCTCTTAGCATATATTGTCTGGTCTAAAGACGGCGAAAATGTCTGCTTAGAAGACACTGCAGTCCTCCGGGAGTTTGTATGAATCATTAATATTCAATGAACTATTGACCACCCCGGCTCTAGTACCTATGTACTTCCATCTTAGAACCACTGTAGAGCTTCAATATCCAAGAAGGTGGCTAAAGTATATTCCCTATAGGACTGTATCTTCTCGATGCAGGGAACAACCTCGTCTTGCCTTGCATGCTGACTGTCACAGAGATTGTGTCTGTGTAAAAGCTGCCTCAGGTCGCTGTCATGCAATGAGCGGCAACGCGGCGGAGAATGGTGGTCAGAAATGACCCTTGCCGTTGAACGACGGCGTGGCCATAACCATACGTTTTAATTTTGCCGTTCTTCCGCTTGCGACTCATTGCATGAGGTCTTGGCCTTACGTGCATATATATCGATTAGTCTTTCAGTGACTTCAGGAGAAAGGAGGGGAGACTAATGGGTCTAACGTCTTTTGCGATAGAGTGAGTGTGTTTTTTTCTACCTTGGGTATGAAGGTGACATTTACCTCTCTCCACAAGATCGGTACACATCTTAGCTTTATGCAGATCTTGAAGATTACTTTTACCCACATGGAGATTGTATCGCGAGCGTGCCTATAGCCTGTGTTTGGTATTCTGTCAAGCGATTTCGTCAATGTCTTCATTACTTGGAATGGAGTGCGGTGTGAACTCACTCTGTTCGGGGTTCCTACATGCCGAGATGTGGTCGTTTATTAAAAGTTGAGTCGATTCTTGCCTCAAATCTGTCGAGAAGTTGTCATCTCTTTTGGGATATTCTGGACAGGGTCTTTGGATAAGGCTTTACCTAATCTAGCAGTCTCTCTACCTTAAGTCAATGGTGTTTGCTTTCAAAGTAACAGAAGTAACTTCTGTTGTATATTAAATTCCTGATAAGATTTAATAAACGTTTCAAGCAGTTAAGCACAAATGATTTTTCTCACGCACACATTACAAGTTCAAAGAACCAAAAAGGATGAATCCTCAAAACTCTTCATAATTAGAAATCATCTTTGGCCATTCAGAAGTTTGTCTGTCTGATTGAAACACCCAACATGAATACACACAAATGTATTTATGCACATATTTCTAAATTTGCTTCATGCCACAAGGATAAATTCAAATTGAAAAATGAAGCCATAAACACAAGAACTGATTACTTTCAATTCTATTTTTATACAAAAATAAGGAAGAAATAAAAATCTTTTTGAAGCCTTCTGGAAAAGGCATTTCAATTTTCTACGAAGGAACAAATGCGAAAAGTTGTTCCCTTGCTCCTCTTGAGGACGATATATCCTGAAGTTTGAGATGCAATTAAGAGGAACCCTCAGTGGAGTTAATTATAAGGAATATTGCAGTTGCGGTTAAGGCCGCTGAAACCTGCTGTGATGGATGGTTTTTGGAACACGTTTAATGAAGTCGATCAGGTGCAGTGTATCAAACAACTGAATTGAAATTTCGAATTGGAATTGCATAGTGTGGTGGTGCATGGACTTCAAACCATAATGAATATTCGAATAAAATGTATAATTTCTCCAAACGTTCAAAATAATTTCTCTTATTTCCTGGTTTCGTTAGCCTGAATATTTTTAACGTGAGAAGGGTGATTCAAGAAAAGGTGTAGGATTTGAATTTCACGTCGGATTCATTCTATTTGCTAAGAACATTGAGTTGAATTTTTAATCGAGTAAAGTAAAAAGCTTGCAACCCTTGCGATGAAGGTCAAAGATGGTGGGAAGTGACTCAACGAATTGTGCAAATCAGAGAGAAACTATGTAGGTACATGGATTTCATTCTACTCGAACTGAATTCCTCCATCAATATGGTCTCTGATGTATTCTATGAAATAATTGTATGCGATTCCTTGAATATTACTCCAGAAGACAAACTCACTTATGGTACAAGTTTTCAAATGTCGAATCAATCTCCTAAAATAGCTCAAGACGGGTGTATATGTGTTTAATTGTCAACTATAGGCTTCACACTTACTTAAGGTGGCGCTAAAGCCCGAGGTGGACCTTCATCTACTGCGCCGACCCGTGGGTGTGGATTCCAAGGTTTTCCGGGTCGGAGCATTGGCGTCCATTCGCTCTACATGACTCAGCCACCTTAGTCGTTGGAGCTTCACTCTTCTGTCTAAGTCGATGTCGCTATACAGACCGTACAGTTCGTCATTGTATCTCCTCCTCCATTAACCGTATATGCAGACGGAACCGAAAATCACCCGAAGAATTTTCCTCTCGAAAAAGCCAAGAACAACTTCATCCGCTTTTGACAGAGCCCATGCCTCAGCGCCGTACAGCAGGACTAGGACTATTAAGGTCTTATAAAGGGTCTCTTTAGTCGTTCAAAAGATGGCCTTGCTATTCAATTGCAATGCTTAGCCCAAAGAAACAGGAATTGGCAAGAGTTATTCTTTGTTTAATCTCAGCGCTGGTGTCGTTGTCTGAATTGATAGCGGAGCATAGGTAGAGAAAGTCCTTAACTACCTTGAAGTTATAATTGTCTAAAGTGACGTTCTGTTAGAGACGTCGGTGTTGAGTGTCATTTCTTGGTGCCAGCACATACTTTGTCTTGCCAACTCTGCATTGACCGCTTAGCCCATCTTCACCTCCGCCGTGTTAGTACCCACGAACGCGCTAGTTTCTTCCGATTATGTCAATATCGTCGGCGTATCCGAGTAATTGGACGGACTTTTATAAGATTGTGCCTGTGGTGTTGGCGCGTGAGGTTTGCATTATTCTCTGAAGAACGATGTTAAAGAAGTCGCATGCCAGCGCGTCGCCTTGTCTAAATCCTTTTTTGACAGGCGTCGGTGACGTCTTTACCAACCTCGATGGAGCACCGTCAATTCTCCATCGTCATCTTGTATAAATGGACGAGTTTGGGAGGGATATAAAAACTAAACACTGCTCTGCATAGCTCGTCTTTATAGATGCTGTCATACGTGGCTTAGACATGGCCATCATCACCTCATCAAGGTTGGGTTGACGGAACTGTTGGTCTTCATCGTCCAGGTTGAATGGTTCATTCTGCGAAATATGAATCGTGGTCGCCTCAACATCCAGTCCAAAAAAAAAAAACCTGTGCTTATGACCAGACGCTCAAGGAGTACTAAGCGGAACAATGAGCATCTTAAACTCTAAATTCTTCTTCCGTCTGCTCACCCGTTTACCACCATGCCTCGTGCAATTATAAAATTGTAATAAAGGACTTGTGTCCTAGCTTTAGTCACGATTGTATGAAGCTTTGACTATCCCCTTGGAAATTGGCAAGCAGTTACGTTGTCTCATTGGTCGTGTTTTTCTCACTTTTGATGGTTATCTCGATCGATTCCATTTAAAATAAAAATGCATTACCAACGCACGTTCCTTGAACAAACTCAATTCGAAATCCGTCGTAGGAAAAAAAACAATCATTTCCGTTGTAGCTGCCGTCCTCCCTATTTGCATCAGTCACACACTGTTAATTGCTATCGTCGCCGACAACATTGTTTCAATAGATTTAGAATTAAATTAAAATAGTTTTCCAGTAAAATCGATCATAAATTTCTGCGAATGATTGCGCTGATTGTGTTTATACCTTAGAGCTGTGTGCAGCTATCATCACCCGCAGTATGCGTTCACTTGTCCGCCTGTTTTTCTGGCGCTAGAACTGAGATCCCCAACAAATATTTCGATTTAATTACATTCATCTGGTTTTAATTTTGCCATCCGAAAACACCCTCGACTAACAACTCAACTACACGCACAGCACAAACAGTACACTTCCTCCTACTTAGAGGAGACTTTGTATCTGTGAAATGCTATGAAATAACCTACTGAAAATTTCACCGCAAAAAATCCATAATTTCATTTGTTTACAATGAGCAAATGCAAAATAAACAATCAAGCCAGACAGGGCAGGGGGCTGTGGGGAGTTCCACCCCCGGTCGGTTGATTGCGGCGAATACGTGACAAACGGTCAAAAGCTTGGCCAACAAGAGTTCGTGCCTTCGTGTCACTTGAGTCTGTATGGCCAAGGGGTTATTGTCAATGCATAGCAAGTTATCTGTATCCTTGAACAATTGGTCCGGTATCGAGGATGCAATATGCATAATTTCAGCTACAGCACGATTGCAGCATCAGCATAAATATCATTATCAGATGCAACAGCCGCAGTCCCGGCACGTTGCACACTCTTTTGCTGATTGTTATTGTTTTTGATTTTGTTAGTGCGTGGGTTGAGCACTTGGTAATTAGTTGGTCTAGGAGAGCATCTGCCGTTTGCATAGACGATATAGTTTTGCTAACAATTTCAATTTTCCATTTGCAGACTGATTTGTACGGACAGAACATCATGAACATCACGCACCCGGATGATCAAGCGATCCTACGGCGTCAGTTAATACCGACAGACTTGGAGAGCTTATTTGATATTCAGCCAGAAGATGAGTCCGGGGAGCCAAGGCCCAGAACGCAGGAGGAAGAAGAGATAATCGATAGACGACTGAAAGCGGATTCCAGAAGTTTCACTGTGAGGTAAGAAATCGATTTTTGGCATCAACTTGCACATATGTACTTATGATTTCACCTCGCCTTGACGACATACTACCCATCATGGTGTAAAAATCACAAAACTCATGGGCTTACATCGATCTTGTTAGATTCTACCTGACTACATCCCCCTTAGTCGGGGGCAAGTGCGAATTTATACAGAAAGTGTGGTCACGAATCCACTAAGGATTTGAGACCAATTTCGATCGTACATTCGAAATTCGAACACTCGAATGACTTTCTTTTTTCAAAGCCCACCACGCATGCTTAGTTCTCAAAGTCGGTTGTTTATGAAGTTGTTCGGACGATCGAATGGATGATCCATCATGTCCACCAGACTTCTGGCCATTGAGGGTGCATTCATCCGGCTTCATACTGAACCTGAATGCTGCAGACTTAGTTTCACGCAAAACTGAACTGATGCTGTTTACTATTACAAACAAAATAGCTTAATGACTCCTTGGCTTAATGCTCGCATTGCCCCATGATCCTTGATCCAAACTATGCCTGCAGTAACACAATATATCTTGCCAGGTCGCAGTGTCAGCTGTAAGGGCAAGTTCTTAAAAAAATGCCTTCAGTAAACCCTTTGATGAAAAGTGGGTCTTCAACCAACGATTGTCACTTGGATGTACATACATTCATCGCTGTGCTACGTCCTGTTTTCAATTAAACGTCACTGGTCTGATGTCTGCTTTGTATAGAGGCTGCAATATCAAAAAAATCAACAGGATTCGCAGAACTACTAGAATAGGAAGAGTGAAGCCACTGCGGCTATGTCCAATCGATGGTGTTTCTGGGCTGATGCACCTTCTCACTCCTGATCGCTTTAGTAAATTTATAGCATCATGTAGCGCAGTCCGGATGCTTGACCGCTAAGCCCTATGGGCATAGTAACATACCGAATCGTACTGGATACAACAAGAGACCTTACAGAGTACACCACTGACAACACACACAAATCTAACTTCGGGAAACAAAAACTTTACCATAAGATTTTCCATTAGGCCGTTGTGAACGACGACGATTCAAGAATGGAAGAATATTTTTAAAAACACTTCATACGGCTTATGTTAGATGTTGTGTGTGTGTATACACTGGGACCTGTAGAGATCTATTGTCCTCCCTCGTGTTGGTCGATGAGTCTCGACCTGTAGCACCTCCTCCAATCCAATCGCTCTAAGGAATCGAAGTATGTGAATTGGGTCCAACGATGGGAGATTCGTTTCAGAGAAAGTGTACGCTCCCAGATGTACTTTTCTCTTGTGAATCAATGCTCCACAGTCTATAAGGACGTGTGACGGAGTCTACTCGGCGTCGCTGCAGAATCTGCAGTTTCCATTCGCTTGTATTTTCATTTCCCCGAGTCTGCAATGGCCCCTAAGAATCCGAAGCTGGTTCTTGTTGGTGCCTAGAAAGGCCTTACTCCTCCTTTGGTCGTAGTTCCTGAGAAGTTTCTTTGCCTGCCTTAGTCCTGGGAGTGCTTCCCATAATCTTCTTCTTTTGCATTCTTCCTCTGTTTGGAGTTTCTCTTGGATTCTCTTGGTCTCGGGTTCAAGAAATAGTGTTTCTGACCCTTTTCTTGCCAGTTCATCGGCTGCCTTATTTCCCTCTCTCCCTACATGATCTGGCACCCATGAGAGGGTGACTTTATTATTCCGGCCCAATCTGTTTGTCTTTTCCAGGCACTCGTAAACCAGTTTAGATCTGATTTCATAAGAACTCAGTGCCTTGATGGCAGCCTGGCTGTCTGATAAAATCGCGATGTTTTGCTCGTTATACCTTATATTGAGGCTGATTTGTATACATCTTTCGATTGCATATACCTTCTTACTGGGCGATGTTCCCATGGACTCCGAGAACTTAGTTCGGAGCCCGTATATTTCCGCCCCGGTGTCCGTGTGTGTTTTGGAACCGTTGATGCATCATTTCGTTATTCCACTCTCTGAGCGGTGTAGCTCAGTTTTGTATTAAAACTCTTTCCAAAGCAGTATTTCTTGATTGTGTCGTCTCTAGAACAGTCTAATAGTGGGTATGTTTTGGAGAGGGAGTTTCGCTCTTTACTGGCAAAGACTGATGGTCACCCGTTTATCCAGTGTCCAATTCCACTAGTTTAGATCTTTAAATAAACGAGGAAATTGTTCATCCACCAATTTAGGTTCATATGACGGGAAAAACCTCCACTGCAATAGATTACCCAAAGAACAATCAATGAAAACATCAATAATGCCATTCTGGCTTTTTATATCTTGCTAGGCCGGCCATCAGGCCAAATAACACCAAAATGGGTTTTCCTTGAAGGATATTTAACGCAAAAGCCCCTTGCTCCTTCCCAACGGCAATAGTGTTTATTGAACCTTGGCTTACCAATATTGAAGTGTCAGTTCCAGCAAACTGATCAAATTATCCTTCATTCAAACATTCAATTTCCTTAATTGACATCTAAATATAGCATTTCAGTGGATTTTCTTTATGGTACTCATTTAGTGCGCTAAGATTCCCTGTTTGTCCTTCGTTCAATAAATAACAAGTACAAGATGCATGCGAAAATCCCTACACGTCCAGTAAGTCTCGTAAAAACGAACAGTAATAACGAAAGTCCGCTCAAGTCGTAAAACAGTGCACAGGACATTGCAATTTCTGCACTCTTATCCCCACCCAACTCAGTTCATTGCGATTCGCACATTTAAATCCTGTAACATGTCTCTAACTCTTTTTCCTTCTTACTTTTATCAGATTAGCACGAGCTGGTCCCCGCTCTGAACCCACTTCCTATGAAGTTGTTCGCATCGATGGCTGTTTCCGGCGTTCAGACTCAGCGCCGCGTGGTGTAAAATCAAGTAATTTCCCATCCGGGCTGCAGCTGATACGAAGGGCGAGAGGACGAGATGACAGCATACCCCTGCACAGTATTAGTGGGAATGATATTGTAAGTAATACAAACATATAGTATACGTATGTGATGTTTAAGTTTTCCCTTTCTTTTTTTTTTGTTTTCAGGTCCTTGTGGCCATGGCAAGATTGATACGTCCACCGAAACTTAACAGTCGCCTGCTGGAGGCGAATGCGTTCGAGTACCGCACCCGTCATTTAATCGATGGCCGCATTATCGACTGTGATCAAAGAATCGGCCTTGTAGCTGGCTACATGAAAGGCGAGGTAACTGGATTGAATCCGTTTACATTTATGCATCAGGACGATGTGCGATGGGTCATTGTGGCATTGAGGCAGAGTAAGTTTAGAAGCTAACTTTTATTTGAGTTTGATAGTTGTATTCTGCGAGTTTTTTTTTGGACTCATCGGTATAACCATCGATTTTTTCTCCGCAGTGTACGATTGCAAAAGCGACTACGGAGAATCATGTTATCGCTTGCTTACCCGCAACAACCGTTTCATCTACCTACAAACAAAAGGCTACCTTGAGATAGACAAGGAAACAAACAAGGTTCACTCGTTCGTGTGTATTAACACGCTGGTTAGTGAAGCGGAGGGTCGCCGCCGTGTTCAAGAGATGAAAAATAAATTCTCTCTCATTATCAATACAAAAATTCCTCTCTCGTCATCGCTCGATATGCCTGCTTCGGAGAATCCTCAGCAACTGGAAAAGGCAGTCCTGTGTTTAATACAAAATTTACAAAAATCAGGTGATGATGATGACACTGATGCGTCAACATCTAGTGCCCATCATACCTTCTCCCTCTCACACAACGAATCCGGCCCATCGACAGGTGTTATGAGTCCGGCGGCGAGAGCAACATCCAGTTGCTCGATACGTTCAACGAAAACACCACCGCTTGCCCTAATTCCTCCAGAAGCATCTGCCGTCAAGTCATCGATATCAAAAAGTGTCGATGTTGTTGCGAAAAATATTCGAAATGCTCGAAATATGCACAGTCCGCAGTCTGGTGGAGCGCCATCTCCAATATCACCTGCGGTGAGTCGAGATGATAACTCAAATGATTCGACCAGCACCAATGGCTCGGGAACGCAGAACAGGCCGTCAGTTTTGCATAGAGGCAACAGTGTAATCGGCGATGAACCGCCTATAAAAATTAAGGAAGAGTTCTTCCACAGTCCACAAAGTCGGGTACCTCCACTGCCAAATACAAATTGTAATTGTTACTATGAGATAGGTGGGCCACGGAATGATTGTCTCACCTGTCAGGAGTTTGCAATTATGGCTTCACCACCACCCACCGCTGATGTACCAATCCATAGTGCACACCGATCGCCGAGTTCGTCAACACTGAAACGGACGCACTCGGCAGTATCATCCGATGGTGGAATGTCACCATCCGACCAGGGACTCGGAGCGGACGAGGTTGCGAAAAGAAGGTTGATATATCATGAGGCGGCCGGTAGAGGTGAGAGGTGAAGCGAGTTTTTGAATCCCTATTTTTTTCTGACACCTAGCTCTTTTGTTCTTAGATATCCATCAGGCGCTATCGAATTCCTTACAAGAGATTGATCATTCTCTAAACCACATAGAGAACGTCACAACAGAACTACGGGGTCAGTGCAATAATTTTACCGTACCAAACACAAATCAGCAGCTGGAAGAGATTTTCGTAAGTATTTACCTGTAGACCAAGCCAATCGATGATTTATGACAACATATTTAATTTTCATTCGCAGGAGGAGCATCAAGAACAAAAAAAGATGCTCGTGAACATAAAGAGCGAATACGAAGCCCACCTGCAGAGTACTTCGTTCATTGAATCACCAATCGATGAGCAAACATTGAATCACCCTGCCGAAGACCACTTCCCTCAGAAGAATGATCTTAAGCCCAGATAGGGAAAAGCCGCGAGCGACCGCAGCTCATCTGAAACCTAAATGCGAGAGAGAAATATACCTTTTTACCTTTGGATACGTTTTAGTCACCCATTTCGCAGCGGCGGCAGTGGTCACTCCAGCGATTAGAGCTCGAAACAGAGAGAAAGTGAGAGAGCAAGAGTACACTTAGTAGAGAAAATTTTAGTAAATCTGATTAGAAAATAATTTTTAAGCAAAAAAACTTAAAGAAAAATCTAAAAAAATACTTTTTTGTTAAGTTTGTAACTTCGTCCTTGTTGTTCAGTCTGTTATCAGTGTATAAAATCATTGTTTATATATTTTATTTTGTAATTATTATTTTATTTTATTTTTTTTTACGTTAGTTTTCGTTTAAGAAGTTAGTTTAAAACAAAAGAAAAAAAAGGAAACACACAAACACAAACAAACAAAAAACACATTTATACAAAGGAAGCTTTTTTGGTCGGACTTGTCATGCTTGTCAAGCCTTTTATACCACTTTTTACCTTAGAGAGGAATGGTAGGTGCACTTGTAGTTCAGTGCCGCGCCACACACACAATCACACAAGACGAATACTCGTGAATTCAAAACCAAACACCGCCACAATACAAAATCCTTTGCTCACAACCCACTTGTAAATTACACCCAAAACTAAATATTGCTAAGAATATCCAAAACCTGCACCACACAGAGAGTTAAAACGACAACAGAATGTACCCGCTAGTTACAGATTTAATTATATTAATTACACACTTGATTTTAGGCCTGCATGTAGTTTTTCTGTTAGCTCCAAGAGAGAACTATGCATAAATGTTTACTATATTTGCGAAGATAAAGGAAAAGTGATATAAGACTGTTCAAGAATAAAATAAAAAAAAAAATAAATAAAATTAAACATAAACTTATGGAAAAACATAGAAAACATATAGTCATAAGTGAAAACAAAGTGAGAATAAAACAAAACAAAAGAAACAATTTTTAATTTTACATTTTTGTCATGCAGTAATATATAATAAAAAAAAAAAGTAAAAATACAATTATACTACAATAAGTACCTACCTACTAGAATAATGTTTGTAATTATTATTTTTAAACAAAACCAGAGTATAGTTAGTTAATGGAAAACAGAAGATTATAGGTATATGTATACATACATCTATATAACATATATATATATATACATACAAACAATAAGTTTTAAGCTACTAAAACAATTATTATTGTAATTATTCTATATATTGTAAATATATACGTGCATATTATGGTATATATTTAAGAGAAACAAAACAACAATATGTGCAAATTCATCGTGTTTTCAACAACAACAACAACAAATGGGAAATAAAACAAAAATAATTTGAAAAAAGTATGAGACACTCTTGTTGCTGTGATTATTTATCCGAAGGCTTATAAGCATCATTCGCGTGAAACTCACATCGAGATCGGTACTGATTTTTACATATCTGAACTGTGTGCAATTGACAAACTTTCTTGCGAATTAGTTACAGATCCTGCCGCTTTATCCAAGCGTGATTCAATTAGAAGTGTAGGATTCGCATTTTGCGTCGTGATTGTTCCATACAATTTTATTTATTTATTTTTTCGGCTGTTGTACCCTAAAAAGTAGAGAAATTTATTATTGGGCGAATTGCAGTTCTAATAAATAGCTGACGAGACAGCCCGAGGGGAATCCAAGGTCTAGAACTTCACGTTTTTAGTGGCAATTCCGAACGTTGAGTTGAGGAGCTCAGTACCGTCGAATTTATCGTCAAAACCATATCCAGTTACCCCAATTCTAAATGTTGTATGCCGACTCGTAGTACTAGTAGTACTGAGAGTGGTCTGGTATTTAAATTGCTATTCACAATGATTAGGCTTACGACAACCCATCGCAAGGAACGCATTCCATCGCTAACTTCAAACGTCAAATGTCAACAAACGAAAATTAAAAGAAAGTGGTTTGTGATTGCGGTTTCGAAGAAAGAAGTTTATTTTTTAAGTACTTTCTTTCCCCGTTTAGGACTTCTGTAAATAATTCTTTTTCTACAAGTTTTCGCAGTTTCTTTAAAAAATTGTGTGGCGTCCATAAACCCCCTTTCCCCCCCCTGTACGAACACGACCCAGCTGAGCAGCCGAAGACGCAGCAAGGGTCATTGCTGCAAATGTTGGGAATTCGGTCGCGCGCACCGGGATTTCCCAACAAAATGGTATTGTTTTAAAAAGGAAATATGAATTCAATTGATTTGCTTTTTGACGATGATGGGGGAAGATTTAGCATCAGCCCGCACATTTACACGAGTTTGTTCAAATCCATTGCAGCTATCCTGGTGTGTTTGAGAGTTAAAAAATCGAATTTCAAATGTTCTAAAATATTTCTTTAATATTTCAGCTTCAAAAAATAAATTGAACCACAACCACGGCGGCCCAAGTGAATTAACCCCAGTTTCGAGAAGAAGAATTTCTTCGACATGGGGATTTGGGGTGAATATATGCACATGCAAAAGGTAATGAAAATATCGAAGAAACTTTTATGGCCACAATTAGATAGATTTAGGCGATATTTGATTTAAACAGGGGGGTGCAACATGCCACAGCACATGAAACAATCAATTAATTGGATTCAAGGTATTCTGAAGCCGTTTCTAGTTTTCTTGAAGCTTTATGCAAACACGGGACAATCGATTGAAGATCACAAAGATAACATCCGAGCAGGTGTCACAGAAATAGGGCCACAATTCTATTATACAGTAGAGCGTCAACTAACCGAAGCGTAAGTTATCCGAACGCAACATCGGAAGCAAATGGACGTCAATTATCCGAATGCCAATCAGCCGCAATATCAATTATCCGAACTATGTTTTAAAAGGAGAAAACAAAAACGAACGCAGTGTTCCTGAGTTAAGGGTCTACTTTGAAGGGGATCCATTTGGAATGGCTGCTTACGAAACACACGCATACATGCGTACCCGTATGTACATATCCGCCGAACGTTGCGGATTTTATTCGTGATTCAGTTAAGAAAGTGCTTTTTTCCAAGAAAAAGGAACCGAAATCCTTTTAGTTTATGAATGTACATATTTTTCCTTGGTTTCAGGTACATGAAAAGCGACGACAAACCTAATTTTTATTCGATTCGCTTATGGGTTCGATTATCCGAATTTTTTGTACATACATATATAATTATCTGGACCACCCTCGATTCCAATAAGTTCGAATAATTTACGCTCTACTTTAATTCATGAATCCTAGTTCCTCTAGGTTATGTGATTCTATACCTGCGTCCGAGCTTGTGACCTCCAATCTTGTGGCCTTGTTATTCTTAACTTTGATCTTACTTACCTAAGGTGGCGCTACAGTCTCGGGTGGACCTGAGCTCCAGCTAGCACGATCTTTAGCCTCCAGTTTTGCACGCCAAGTTGGTTGAAGTCCTATTCGACTTGTGTGCGCCACCTGAGTCGCGGTCTTCCTCTACTGCGCAATCCCTCGAGGGTGGATTCGAAGTTTTCCATCCGTTGATATCCATCCGTTCTATAATACAGGACACAGTCACCTCTGTCGTTGGCCCTTTATTCTTTTAGCTAAATTGATGTCGCTGTACAGTTCGTCATTGTATCTCCTCCTCCATTCACAGTCTATGCAAACTGGCCCGAAAATTACCCGAAGAATTTCTCTCTCGAGACACCCAAGAACAACCTCATCCGCTTTTGCAAAGTCCATGCCTCTGCACCGTAGACCAGGACTGGGACGATTAAGGTCTTATACAGGGTCACTTTAGTCTTTCGAGAGAAGCCTTTACTACTCAATTGCCTTCTTAGTCCGAAGAAACAGCGATTGGCAAGAGTTATTCTTCGTTTGATCACACCGCTGCTGTTGTGGTCTGAGTTGATAGCTGAGCCTAGGTAGGCAAAGTCCTTAACTACCTTAAAGTTATAACTGTCTATTGTTACGCTCTGTCCGAGACGTTGGTGTTGAGTGTTCTTTCCTGTTGACAGCATATACTTGGTTTTGGTTTCATTGGCAGGGATGTCAAAATTAAAACTTAACTTTGATCTGCCTAGTTCAAACATTTGACTAATTTTTTTGCAATTTAGCGCCGACCTGTGATACCTTGTGTCCTTTTTAGTCTACAGTCTACCTTCATGGCTGTTTTATCCCAAATGATTGCCTTTACGAAAAACACCCCTCCGTTCCGTTGTCAAAAAGCTACTCGCTTCTTACCAAATCGTACGAAAATTCTTTCCCCCTTATTTTGCAGTGTCCAGATAACAAGCACATTCTAACGCGGTTCTACATAAGTAGTATCTTAAGCATTGTGCGGCAGTTTTTTTTTGGATCTAATGACATCTGATTCCAGCATTTTGGGCACGCTCTGACTGTCACTGTAAACACCTATGTCGCCGTTGGATATCGATCTCATCAGCGTGGAATATACTGCATGTATGCAGAAGTCTTAACGATGTTCTAAGGTCTGCCTGGCTGTACAGAGAAGACGCCGAAACCTGATCTATATATGTATGGCCTTAAGTAGATCCTACTACTAAGCAGACTTTAAAAAACAATGGCATTCGAAAAGACAGGTGCCTTGCGGTCAAGTCTGGCTAAACGTGCTCCTTCACATCCTGCCTCTGAACCTGCACATTAAATATGTATTTCGTTTCCTGTAATGCAGTACACGTCTTAACGGACGGCTCTTAGATGGAATGCGGTGTCAGATCGGGTGTCTTCTTAGCTGAACTGAAATCGTATCGGCTTCCAAACCTCTCTAGCGCACTAGCCATGAGATAGGCCTGTGAAATACTTAGCCTTAATCCCACAGCTTTAAGCAATGCAGCAATCTCTATTGATAGCCAAGCCAAAATAGCTGGCGTGACGGGCCCAGCTAAATTGTTCGCACGAATGGAAGGGACCTAGAATTTATTGCTGACTCTGTCCAACGAATTGAGGAACTTTTTCATGCCAAATGGTACTCTTGGAGGTTTGTCATTCCCCGACAAGAGGTGGTGCCGCGAAAAATGTTCGGCGGATATGGCTGGTGCTTAAAGGTACGCAACTCGCACAGCAGTTCAACGCACAAACCACTGAACAACGGCCACCACTCACCAGGCTAGGCCACCATTATTGTGCTTAAATCAGACACCACGTCCTTCAAGTTCGTACAAGCGCTGCCAAGTTAAATACTCCTTTCAACACCGACTGCCCGGCACTAGCTAGAGCATAGCAGCTAAAACATGGGAAAATCTATCATACAATTCTGTAACATTCATCCTAACTCCACAAGTGCTATTTGTGTTCCTGGAAAGACAATTCAGACAGCCATTTCTACCTTACTTCCAAATCCTGCTCTTTGACGCTGAAACGTGGACTTTATTGAAGGCGGATAACGATGTCCTTGGTCTCTTGGAATGAAAATTCAATGATGAATAGTAACAAACTTGTCTAGAGAATTCGCATTTCTCGTTTAAGGTAACACGTAGAGCGTATGAGCATCAACTCTCCAAAGTACAGAAACACCCGGCGAGCGAACGCATCTGTGGAACAACTCGCATATCAGTAGACGAGGACGTCAATTAACTTGGAGTGCGCAACGGAACATAATCTACCAAGGACCGAGCTTACTGAAGAGACTTGTTGGTTGAGGTTCATGTTTAATCCGAACTGTAGCACCATTTACGTTAATTTAAAGTGTTGCTCTTAAAAACTGAGAAGTAGGTAGAAGTAGCTTCCCACTTTAACTCTCCATTTGCCATAGAAAGTTTGCTTTCCTCAATTAAGGTTCATTAATGTGTTATATCTAGGCAGGTTATATTTATTTAAGGTTTTCTAGTACAAACGATTGTTTATTAAAAGGATTTGAATGAAAATGGAAGTCCTTTGAAATGCTATCGAATCTGTTTTAAAGTGTTCATCAAAATGTCAACTTCCGACATTCTTGCGCCTAAGAGTTTACCTCAAAGAAAATCCCTGTACACAGCCTGTGTGCCATTAGAAATGACAGATGTCGCTGTTCACAATAGAAAGCCGGTGGCAAATTCATTTTCTTATTAGATGTAATCATTTGAAAAACTGCAAAAACATCATGACAAACTGCAGAGTTTTAATTTAGAATCATTACTAGTTGAGTAAATTTAGTAATACCTTCAATTTTCATTCACACTATCTGATTTTTTTTCAATCTAAAGCGCAGGCACTGCACACAAACTATACAGCTGACAACTGTCAAATTGGAGCAAACCAAAATGTCGATTGTGTTTGTGTGCCCCCGGAAAGACGAGTACTGTTTCGCTAGCAGTTTCGAGAGAGCATCGCGTGAGAGTGGATGCCGGGCGGCTAGTTTATTCTCGTTTCCTTCGACCTGTCTCGTAAAATATTCAATTCAAGTGTCTTGTCTGTCGGTCAACAAATCTAAAAACCGGTATTTAGCTGAAATTTTCAAATCCAACACAATTTTGCATTGCAAATTCGATTAATTTCTGTTTCACTGTTTCACTTGGAGTTTTCATTTAAAGTTCTTCGACTCTGACACCGTTCTCGTCGAACAGGGGGGAAAGGCTTTGTGTCAGCGGAATTTTGTTGTTTTCTTCAAAGAATTCCACCACGCGCTGAAAGTTTAAACAAAAACAAAACAAATTTAGTACCGAGAGTAGGTACACACAATTCAACGTTGTTTACACATTAAACAGAATTAGAGCAACGGAATTGTTTATTTTGTGTTAATTTCCGTTTCTGCTCGTGTCCCTTCACTATGCACATTGTGTCACCCGGTCGCGGGGGGGTGAAGTGGTGAAAATTGTGCGAGCGTAGACTACGGTTGTAAAACGCGCGCATTCCACACGACGAATCAATCTAGTTTATCTTCCTTGTCCAAGTTACCACCTCCGCCCTCCCGGATGTGCTAACTCACCACCGCGTGACATTTCTGACAATCAACCCTTGCCGTGATGGGTTTCTTCCTCGAGTGGAGTATCTGAGCACTGTCACGACAGGCGGTCGTCAACACTAAACCGTGGTGTCCTTGTCCGGTTATAAAATCACACACGACCATGGGTGAGCAATAAAAAAGGAGGAAAAATTAATCCCACTCGCCGCAAGAGGATACAAAAAGGATTCTGAGGTGAATATCGCTACGCTGGTGTTGGTGTAATAAATAAAGCATCTCGCTGGAGCAGTGTGAGGGAAACGAATGCAAATAAGTGTTTACGCAACATCGAGTCCATCGTGAAAAAAAACCTCGAAATCCAATTGAATCCTTGGAGATTCACACAAAATTCGTTGACTTTCGGTGAAATCCTCTTAATTTCGAATGTGAGATCAAATTTTCCAATAAGAAGAAATTTTCCCTTTTGTGTAATCCTGAAAGTGTGGTGAATTTCTAATGCAATCCATTAGAAATTGAAAAAAGTAAGAGAAGGAAAGAGAAACAGTGTAGGCCAAAAGTGCCAAAAAAAAGCTGCATGCATGCATGCATTCCCCGTGGGTTATGTCCTTTTTCGCGTGCCATCACATCCGTCGTCGCTGTCGCTGTCGGAAGTGTTCTCGTGTGTCCCTTTGTGAAAGAAAGTGAAATGACAGTGCTGGTAGTGTCGTGAATTTGTCCACCACTTTTGTGGGCTTTGTTTGGGTCTTTCATCAAAGTTTTTTTTTTTCTCCATTCTCTTGTGTTTCTTTTATTTTTAGTGATTATCCTAGAATCTATCCATGTATCATTGTGTGGGGCTTTTCTTTCTCATAATCTTTCAGTGTGTGGGGGTGCAAAAGGAAAAGTGTGGTGAAAAGGAGAGCACACAGGCAAATGTGTATGCATAATATTTTGTGTGTTTTTAGCTGACTGTCAAGTGGAATATTATCAGCAGTAGAGTGGAAGAACAGTGGATTATTTACTTTGCGGCAAAACACGGATAATAAACTTCAATGAGGCGGGAATGGTGAGTTTTTTTCCTTGTCTCCGACTTAATTTCATAACCCCATCCAATCTGATTATTACCTTCGTTTGATGGAGCAATTTTGATTCCACTTTGTTGTATGATTCACCTGAAGTGCGCTCGCAGTGTGTTTACTTATCCACAGCTTTGGAGGTTAAGTTCAGTTTCAGTCAGTTGTCAGTCAGTCAGATGATGACTTATTTGAGTTTTCCACAGATGCGACTTAATGTGGACAAACAAAATGCTTTTAAGTATCACAACATTCAACAATATTAACATTTGTAATTGCGGACAATTTTAGGCTATGATTTCATATTAGCGTGACCTTTAGAGTCGAATGATGCAACATTTGTTTGTTTTTTTTTGGACATTTAAACGTATTTAAGCCATTTCTGTCTTAAGTCTGGGACATTTTCTTTTGCCGACGACTTTTAACACGATCGGTGTATGATGTCAGCTTTTTATGGATTATTTCAACTAAATATGTATAATGGCCTAGTTACCAATCGGACTGTTTTGATATCTAAGCCATCTTTGAAATAACGTGATGCTTTCGCCTTTCCTGATGAAATCGGTCGTTAGTCCAAAACAAAAATCATCCTCAAGGAATGACAAACATAATTTTTTCGAAGCAGCACACATGCATTCAAGTCGAGATAGGTAGATAGCAGGCGCGACAGCTGGGGATGAGCCAAGGCCCAGCTTCTCGCAACCACACATGTTGTGCGTGTTACATTTTTCGCACGTATGCACTTTATTGCCGGTTCCGAGCGGCGAGTTGAGAATCTTTTTCTTGGCAAATTATACTCTCGAAGGTTTGTCATTCTCCGTGGACGTGGCTGCGGCTTGAACCCACGCAGCTCGCACAGCAGTCCAACTCACTAACAACTTAGCCTCGGCGACACACGGCTTTCGGTCAGTCCTTTTCGGTCTTCGGGACAAAACCAGTACCGATAAAGCCAAATACCTAGGACTCATCCTGAATAGTAAAGCGTCAAGTCGAAGACATCCAAGGCTCTCGCATTTTTCCGGTGCGTAAGGGGCTTTCGCATAAGTTTTTGACTGCCTTCTGCATTAAACTAAAAAATCTGTCGAGTTCGCTTGACGCTGTTTTAGATGATCTGCTTGATTGATCTCCTCTTGATATTTTATACTATATACAGTACAGTCCTACTGTCAAGGTAAACTATCATCTTGGCCGGGCGCCTTTCGGTATTATACACACTGGAGTTTCGACGACATTGCGCCACAGTTATGTATCGTTCGAACCTGGTTCCATGGATATGGCATCTGATTCAATGGCATTGAAACTTCGGCTGTTTTGCAAACTTAAAGTCGACTTTGCTTGGGTTCGGGCCTGAGCCTGGGTTTGAGCCTAGACTGGGCTGAAGTTGAGTCATGGGTTCGGTGGTGGTGTCTTCGTGGAGACCGACATCATTAGGCTTCACTGCTCGTTAGGCGAGTATGCCTCTGTTTTCTTAAAGAGACTATCCTAATGGCACAGGTCTCTTTTAAATCAGGCTGGGGTTGATCACAAGGTTAAGCTCTTTGACTTTTGTCTGAATTACGGATCACACTGGCATCTCTGGAAATGAGATTGAAAAATAAGACTCACAATACCCTGCGTTGGGTATTCCCGCGTCCTCGGCCAGAGCCTCCCTTGACAGCTAGATTTGTTACAAACACAAATGTGTATGGCACGACTCTCTAGAATGCAGGCGGACTAAACGAATGCTAACGAAGGTCTGTAACAAATCAGGTAGGTTCTTGCTGTCTCTCAGCAAAAAAAATTGTAGATAGCTTATTGGTCTTCTAAAGGAACACTTTGTCCCTCAGTTTGTTAGACTAAGGTTTCATTACTGTGATGCTCTACAAGCGCTACGATTCTGCGGATCATTTTCTTTATGAATTCCCTGCCTTTGCTCGGATCTGTTGGTAGATGTTTGATGCTGATGTGATGAGTGTTGATCCTGTAAGTTCGTCATCATTGAAGTGTTGCTGTTCATTAACTCTGCATATCCTAGCAAATGACACCTAATATCTTAGATCAGGTTACGTTGATGCGTTGGCGAGAAGAGAGAGAACCCTCTGCACCACACTCAGGTCAGTAGAGACCCATTGTGATTTTGGGGAGGGAAAGAACCCCTTGCTCGTGGAGCATTACCGAAAGCACTCTCGTATTGCCCCAAGCTTTCCAACCATCTTGAAGCCTTAATGAACCTCCAAATGTCCCTGATAGGTATATCACTTAGTTCTTTGGTGTCCTGGAAAAAGTGCCTTTCCGAAGGTTTTATGTCTGAGGTGGCAAAGACCTGGGCAGTAGCAAAGGAAGTGGGTTGGGTTCTCATTAAATTCGGTTCATTTACGGAATATCTTACTGAGCATTTTTCGCCTTTGACAGAGTTCATGCTTCAACTTCATAAAGTAGGACCAGGAGTGTTAAAATCTTACTTAAGGTCTTCTTAGTTGTTTGTGGGAAGAGCTTACGACTCAATTGCAAATTCAATTTTTTCCGTTTATTTGTTAATATGGTGTCAGATAGTAGAGCCAAGGTATACAAAGACACCTACTTCCTCGTAGTTCACTGTGACTTTCTGCTTATGTTGGGTATCCTTTGTTGACAGTAAGTATCCTTTGTTTTGCGACTTGTGTGATTGGTGCACATCTCGCTGAGTTCTGCTAAAATCAATATCGCTGGCGCGCCGCGGCGTACGCAACTCGTTGTACAGACTTGTTAAAGATTGTATTTCTGATGTTGGATTGCTAGTTTTACACAGTTCATTCAAGTGTGATGTTAGAGAAGTCAAATGAAAGCGCGTCAATTTGTCCAAAATCCTCTTTGCTATGAAAGGTCTCGATGGTGTCTTAATCGAATTTTATGGAGAAGCGTGCAGTCTTCATCATCTTGCTAAACAGGCCGGTGAGTTTGGAACAAACGCCAAAACAAGGCGACAAATGTTCTTACAGGCTTAAAATCGATAGAGGTATAGTTGGCATCGATCTAAGGATTTCCCCAGGATCTGCCAAAATGGGAAAATTTCGTCAATTGTGAACTTTCCTGGCCTTAAACCCTACTGATAGTTGTAAATCAGGTTGTTTACGAAAGGTTTCAGACGTCCACACAAAACGGCAGATAGGTACATAGATCACAAACGCAATGCAGAGGAGAAGGATAGCCTTGCAATGGAGCTACTAAGCCGTCCTCTGTTTTTGTGCATTGGCTAAATGATGCTGAGATTTAATCCATCAGGCATATACTCATCTGACCAAATCTTAGAAATTAGTTTGTGTATGCTCTCTAGCAAGTCATCTCCAGATCCTTTAAAAAGCTTCACCGGTAGGTCGTCAAGTCCAAATAAAGCAGACTTGTTAAATTTTAGTTCGGATTTTCCTACTCACACCTTTTTTCGTTCAGGTGGACTGAATGGCGCTTGAATTGTGCGTATGGCTTGTTGGGGGGCAAGTTGGTCTTCGTCGCTGTTATATAGTCTACAGATGTATTTTAATTTCTCAGCACCACCTGTGACTTTATTACAAGGTTTCCTCCTTCATCTCTAGGAGTTTTTGCAGAAACTTTGCTATCCCGACACGTTCTTGGAATATAATTTCTCAATATCTCCGTTTCCCTATAAAACTTCATAAAAATCGGAACATCAGAGCCTAAAAATCGGAAGAAATCAGGACAAAGTACTGTGGCGTATGTAGAACATTTTAACCGATTTTGACGCGATCTCGGATCTGACTTCACTCGCTCCTGCAAAGTTTAATACTTCCAACATGGCATTTTCCAATTGATCCTTTCAGATGCACAAAATGCTCCTCTTTTCGTCGAAGTACACCTCATCGGGGATCGCTTAACCTAAAATACTGGGCCGTATGTGGAACATTTTTATCAATTTTTGAAGTGTTCTTCTTTTGTGGTTAAGGTCGTAACTTATCTTCAATTTTTTATTCCTGAAAGTTTTCAAGCGAAGTAGAATAACAAAAGAAATGATAAAAAGGTGTGAAAAGTAGGTACAAAACCAGAACATTCTGTAAATCGGGACGGGGTTAAAAAACGGGACTGTTCTTCCAAAATTGGAACGTCTGGTAGGTCTAGGGTCATGGCAAGTCAACGTTTCGACACCAACTCTCTACAGGCTCCCCCAGCTCATGTGTCTGAGCCTCTCCTTAGAGGATGTTAATTTTTTATTGATGCGTAGAAATGACCTTCATGCCGATACCAGCTCCTGTGCGTTTCTAAAATTCATGGATGCTTCTGGAGAAGGCACAAATTGGCTTTTACAACTTCTTCCCACACACACACATAGCACTTCGTTAACGTTTATCAACTTGGAACATAATTAACTTCTCCTTCCGCTCCCATGGGAACAAAACATGTTTCCAAAAATCTACCGCCTGTCCCGCCTTTGAATACGCAATTTTCAAATTAGACAACGAATTCACCCCAAAAACAACTGTGAACCCTGCTTTTGTTGCCCTAATTAAGAAAGTCAGTCCAAAGACGTAAATTAAAAAGCCATGGCGCCAGATGAATGAAAATCAGAATTTGTTCTGTCATTTCGGAGGCTCGCACATTTAATTCGCGAGCGCCGCCGCCGCCAACCCTACATAACATATCCTTTCAACGCTTTTCTTCTGTTTACATCGCACAGAGCGCTGTACTTAGGTCACCCCCTTGAGACTCATTTAAACGCTGCTACTGCTGCTGTAATCCAAATCCAGTTCAACCATAAGAAGGGGTTGCTCTTGCTGGCAACTTCGCTTTCTTGCTCCCTGCCTACTACTGCACCCCGGTTTTCATTTTTCCTCCCGCAAAACAATGCAAATTCTGTTCGTTTTACTGGTTTGTGTACCCTGTGCCGTCCGTCGCCATCCCCCTGTGACGCTTTAGAATTTTTCGCATCCGTGGTTACAAGTTTTCAGTTTTCGTTTCTTTTTTTTTGTTCACCCTCTTTTGTTTCCAACAGAGAATTCTGCACAAAAAGCGACGAAAAGAAAAAAAAACAAGGTTTTCATCTTGAAAAGAAAAGAAAAGGAAATCGTTCCGGCCTAGGCCTGGGTGGGTATGTGCATAGGGTGTGTGTGCAGTTATAACGACCGCCAGCGTAGCGATGATGTAATGCTTTTGTCGTAAACGTCACAGTCCTTTTGGCATTTGTTATTGCACAGGGGGGGATGTACATAGTTCGGATGGGTGGTGCTAGGTGCAAGAGTTGTTTAGGGTGCAAAGTACCTTGCAGCTGTTTATTCCCTTATTGTGCTCCGTGCAATATTCGCCCCCTCTGGCTTTGAGAATTTATTGCAATCGTATATGCATGTGTACACGAGCTTCATGATTTTATGTTTTCTCCTTTGGGGTTTTGCAAGGTTTTTTTTTCTTCATGACGCTGTTAGGGTTGGGGGAAAACTGCAAAGGTCAAAGTTTTTTAAACTCGATTCCGAAAATTGTGGCAAGGATGGTGTGGCAAGGTGGTTAGAATGCAGTTACAGTGTAGCTGATGATGATGACGGTGATTTTCTAGTTTCAAATTTCGAGTTTCGAGTTTTCGGGGTCAGAGCGTTCTTGGTGTAGCAATTTGCATCGCCAATTGTTTGAGGCAGAACTTGAAGGTAATTCATTTTCAAGAGCCCTTAATGGGCGGGCGGAATACATAATTGAGAAAGTAGGATTCGATTTGGTTTGTTATTGGAGTTTTATTTGAGAGGAAAATTAACTAGGTTCAAATGAATGTAGGTAACTCTGCCGTATACATACACACATACGTACGTAAGGATGTACATAAGTGCATATGCTATGGAAGTTATCCTGGCAGATGCCAAACATGTAAACGAAGTTAACCCGTCAGGTCACTGTGCGATAGGCACGATGGCCGCTAGACTTGGTATAAATTCACCTGACTACTGCAGGAGCTGCCCGGATTTAGAGGAAATAGAAACTATCAAGCATTTACTGTGCGAATGCACAAATCTTCAAATGCGTCGCCTCCGTTATATGGGAAACAGACTTTTTGAAGAACTTGAGGACCTGGCGCAAATCCCTATAATGATACGTTGCGTCAAGAGCTCAGGTTGGTTGGAGAGACAGTTAGCAATGGCACCACGAGTTTTTAGTAAAGGGAACGCAATGGACCAAATGGTCCCCGTTTAAGCACTGATAGTGTGCACTTCCCCCTAATCTAACCTAAACTAACCCGATTAACAGGACTAGAACTCTTGGTTTTGTAAAACCCTAGAATATTGGAAAAGTTGAGATCGTTTACGTAGGACTTCCACATATTTTTTAGAACCTTGAATAGCCTCTCAACATAGTTTCGATCTTTACATAACCCTGTCTTATAGAACATGCGTGCTGCTTCAGTGCCTCACTGAAGCGGGTGAAGTCAGAATCGAGACCGCCGGTTGAAATGTTCCACATACGCTACAGTATTCAAGGTGTAGCATGTTCGATGGCGTGTACTGCGACAAAAAGGGACGCATTTAGTGCAACTGAAAGCATCCCATTGGAAAATGCCATGTTGGAAGTTTTAAGCTTTGCTGGAGCGAGTGAAGTCAGAAATGAAATCACCTCAAAAATCGGGTAAAAAATCCACATACGCCACAGTATTTTAGGCTAAGTGATCCCTGATGAGATGTACTTTGACGGAAAGGGATGCATTTTGTGCAACTGAATGGATCCATTGGAAAATGCTTTGTTCGAAGGTAGGTGTGTGTGTGTCGTTATGTGTTCCTTGATTGCGTGAATTTTTTTCCGGATTTTTGGGCTCTGATGAACCGATTTTCATGAAGCTTTATCTGGCAGCCCTATGCCTTACCCCATTATGCTTTCAGGGAAGGCATAGTGCGTGGTTCTGGGTCAGCAATAGAAGCTGCAACATCGCAGAATAGCTTGCGGTGAGATAAACGCAATAACATCATTGAGCTGGCCACTAAAGCAGAAAAAACAGCAAACAGATGTAATAGCAGAACCGCCTACAGAATCACTTAAGCTGTTCAAAGTTCCAGCCAAATCCCGGTGAAAGCCCTAAATGGTTTTTTGCTTATTTTGGATGATCAACTTTGGCTGAGGGCCTTTATAGTGAGGGCCACCAGTGATGTTTATTCTTATCAGGTTGAATCGCTTGAGACAACAATTCACCGAATATGCATTACAACATTCAGTAAGGCGGTAGAACTTGACTATATGCCTATTGAACTCTTAGGAGAAGCACCAATAACACCTAGCTTCTGTACACACTTGTAAAGAAGGTGTGCGATGTCGAGAGCTTTTCCGATGAGCGAAAGAGTGAAATGTTTGTCAAACTCCGGAAGATTCAGTGCGAAAATTGAAGAGTTATCTTTAAAGCTGCTTGAAGTAGCCAAGGTAATAGCTAAATTTGTTCCCAAGTGAATAAAGCAACAACTTTGGAACAAAGCCCACGTTGAACAAGCAGACTTTTGCTTTGGATCCATCTGTGTCGACGACATAAACACCCTTCGAATCATCATTGAGCGGTGCGTTGAAAACTCTACGCCACTTCAACTGCTGTTCATCGATTTTATGTCAGTTTATGACGTTCGATAGTGTCAACAAAGAATTTATCTGGGTTGTCTTGCGCAGGAGAGGTATACATAGGTGGTAAGGCAACTTGTGATGGGTCAAGGTGACACGTTCTGCACAAAGGAAAGGTTCGAAAAGGCTGCATTCTTTGACTAGCGATGTGCTTTGAGTTGCCCTCTCGATGAGAAATGAAAGGATTCCATTGACTCCTCTTCAAATTGAGAAGTTAATGCTCAGAAGTAACATTGTTTCTTCAGTTTTTATTCAAGATGAAGGTATGCTTTGCACCCTAGTCTTTCAATGTCATCATCATTATAGCTATACTCCTCGATACAATGTCGATACTCAATTTTTGTTTGAGGATGAAGAAGAAGATATCTAGTAGTAAATGTCTTACTGCTCGCCAAAGCTGACCGCATTAATCGTCGTTTAATGGAACAACGGTGCTCCAAGAGGTTGGTTGGTTCTTGTCCTAAAGATTTATTTAGACCTCAAGCTCATGAATCGTGAAAGTCAAACCAAGTAGTATGGTTGGCTTATCTGGAAATCACCCAGAAAGTGTTCTTCCAGCCCATGCGATACGAAGCTACTACTAAGAGTACGCAATCTTCTGGTGGCCAGTGCGGGGCATTCGCATAGCAGGTGCTGGATGAATTTTATATTCTATTCGTCCCTACAGCTTCTGCTTCTAAAGGGTCTTCCAATAGGGACTTCCGAACTTTGACAGTTGATAGCGGCCATATTGTTGAAGCTACATCTGTCAGATTGGCTGTCGTTTATTCAGTCTGCCATTTATTCAGATTACCAACTTCTTTTGGTCTCAATTGGATGATATGCATGTGAACGACATGTGGTTCCAACAGAACGGCGCTACGTGCCACTCGGCGATTTCAGGGCATGGTCATCTCACGTGGAGGTGATTTGAACTGACCACCGAGATCGTGCGATTTGACCCCGTTAGACTTTTTCTTGCGGAGTTTCCCTAAGTCGCAGGTCTATGCCAATAAACCGCAAATGACCAGCGGTCCTCAAAGCCAATATTACCCATGCCATTTGTCAAATTCAGGCTGATTTATGCGCCAGAGCCACGGAAAATTGGAAATTTCGAATGCGCGCCACCCAGAGAAGACTCGGCGGTCATTTGAACGATGTTATATTCCATACATAATGGCATCGATAGGCCTTTCGATGATATCTCACACAGACTTTGTTTTATTTCAATTTAAAGATAGGAAGCGCTTAATGAACGACCCTTTATTTTCTCTTCGTCCCTGAAGACGCTCCGCATGGATTCTTATTCTGCAGTACCCTGTAAGGACACTGGAGACGATTCGTATTTCCCTTCGACTAAGTTATACAAGATTTTTTGAACTTTTATCGACACCAATGCATATTAGCCCTGAGCATGGTTTCCTCAATGGGTATCCTTGCAACCGGTAGGGTGTATGGGTGTTTCTGGTCTGGCACACAGCATAGGGCCACCTTATTGGTCGTTGATATACCGTTGAGAGTTTATCTGCGGACCTTTACGAGCTTCGTGGCCTGGCTGTCAACATAGATAGTAACACTTTCTCTGACAATTTTATCGTTTTTGATTACTTTTGCGGCCTGTAGAATGGCATGCATTTAAGAGGTCCTTCGTGATACCGCAGGATCTATCATTCATCCAGACTTACTCTGAGAACTTACTAAATCAATGTTATGAAACGGAGGACACTTCTTACGTCAGTGCGCGACATTTCGCTGAGATTATCGAAGAAAGGAGTTCCCAGATGGAGCAGGTCCCGACAGGCAGAGGCAATGAATAATTAATGTGACAAAGTTAACATAGTTTTCAAAGTCCAGTTTCAATGACAGTTCCCTGAGTAGCCTCAATACAAACTTTTTCCCTATAACATCCAATCAGTAAACAGTAAACAATAAGTTCTATTTCACTCCTTCTGTCGCCAACCACTATCAACCAATTCAAAATTGAAAAACTATACAAAGCCACAGCAACAGTTCCCATCCTTAGCCAGGATATTGTCCACAACCGCTCGTGTTTCCTTTGTCATTCACATTTGTTTCCTCTGTCCAGCTTCTGTATCCGAACTCTGTTCAAAAACCAGACAACACATCTGTTTAACATGTTTTGCTGTTCAGCACTTTAACTCATCGACAATCGGGAGCGAAAAAAAAACAAAGATACTTCCCCTATCAACAGGATATAGGACCAAAGATAAGAGAAGCAAAAAATATATTAATATCCCACATATTGTTCGAACCGATTTGAAATACACAAAAGGGACAAAGGAACGATGCCATTGGCAGATGTTACCCCTTTCCTGGTTGCATCCTTTTTCTCTCAACAGATGAATATATGGGATATGGGTTTTCCTTCTGGTGTGCAGTGGCCAACTTCTAAGTGGCACTGTCCTGCTGGTTGCGATAGACACATTACGAACATTTAAATGATTTACGACCCCTCTGTCACCAGAGTTCATTGACGAACCGGTTTCATTCCTCACCAAATCAGCACAAATGACGATGATAATGCTCCATACTCCAGCGATGACTATTCGACAGCGACAGCGACAACGACAACGATAACGATGACGATGGCGGTGACGGTGACGATGATGATTATAGAGATCTGTTGACCCATGGTCGTTGGTATATCTATTGCGAAATGATGAATCACCACCGTCATTGTGGTCAGAGATGGAACGCTGTTACGATGGTCAGTGACGGAGTTGGTGGAGATATTTCTTTCATTTCGTCGCTGGTTGGTCTTGAGTATAATTGGTCTTTGGCCTTTTGTCTGTGTCCAATCAGTTGGTTTTCCACTTCATTATGGACACAGAAAAAAAGAAATGAAAACGACGCCAAAGATGAAAAGAAACGAAAGAAAGTTGCCTGCCAGCTGCGGTTTAAACCGGCTTAAGCCATCGATGATGACTTCGTTTATCTGGTCTAGAATTGATTTTATGCTTATGGAGATTTTGAAGACAGTCGACTGTTAATGAAGTGAAAAACAAATCCCGTGTCATGCCCACATATTACATTTTCAAGGTTTTTACCGGTTTTTATCGTCTACCTATGGTGGCAATCGAAAATTTAGTTTATTTGGATTTTTTTTTTTTTTTTTGAAATTTCACAGTTTCGCTGTTAGGCGGTACAATTCGTTTGAATTTCAAAACAGCGTGAGGCAGTCGCTTTTATTGTTTGTTGAATTCGTGTCAGTTGGGAGTTGCTTTCTGTAGTGAACTGCTTCACGGTTCAGCAGACAGCACCTGACCAAATTTACCAACTCCGTCATCCATTCTCGTGGTGACAATCATCATTTTCTTACAAGATATCTGCGTTAAGTGAGAAATAAAATTTAAACGTCCAACAGACTTGAGGATAATTAACACTTCAAGAATGACGCGAAAAAAGTTTATAGGGCGAATCTAAGTTAAAGCGTCACATGGCTACTAAAAACCGATCACAGATACCACCGTACCTTGCTCGCTGAATCTATCTGAAAACGTGTAATTGCTTCTTAAGTGAAGACTTCAAATATTTTTAATGTTATGTTTACTAATTTTGATTAAAAACTCGTGAATTGAAACCAAATAGAGGACAAGACAGTGTCGTACATACCTGCGCGTATCTGCTGCATACTTTGCACCCCTGCTAGGACGGTGCAGAGAAATTACTCCACGGGAATTTATTCCACCTGGGAATTTACTCCACCACAAGTGGGATATTACTCCACTTTTTGAATGTGGAGTAATGAATCCACTTTTTGAATGTGGAGTAAATTCCCACTTCCACAATTTTGAGGTGGAGTAATTTCCTACTTAGAATGGGCAGAAATATTACTTCATTCTTGGAATCCTCTAATCACAGACAATAGAATACACAGACGTACATAGATTCTGGTCAATTTCGAGTTTTACTTCTTTATTTCCCATTTGATGGCTATAGTAACCCCCTAGTTGGGATAACTGTTGGATTTGGAGTAAGTATGCAAAGTTTCTTTAAATCCATGCGAATAACATGGAACAGCGTTTGTATAACAAACCGTGAAATATCTATGCAACCCTCCTGCCTGCGGGTAGCATGCTCCCCCATACATATTCTACGGTTTGTTATACAAATGCTATTGCGAAATTGAGGTTTGGGGTAAATGCCTTCCATGCAACCAAATTTTTGTGTTAAGCAATTTCCCACTGCCACATTCGAAAAGTGGAGTAATTTCCCACTGGTTGTGGAGTAATTTCCCACTGGTATAAATTCAGATTTACCCAAAGCTGGATCTGAAACGTTCTAAGGATTTGATTTCCCTCAAGGGATTGCATATCAGCGCTACTACAGGTGTCATCACTGGACACTATCTAATAGGCAAGCGTGCAACAAGGCTTGGCGTTTACGCAAACGTTTTCTGCAGATGCTGTATGGACGAAGCGGACGAGAAGATTATTCTCCATCTTATTTGCACATGTCCAGCGCTTTCCCGCAAAAAGAAAAACTCCACTTAGGTGCCTTCTTCTACAATAACATATGCGACCTCATAGATATCGATGTTAGTAGCCTCCTACGCTTCATAAGAAGCTCCAATTGGTTCAATGACTAGGCAGTAGATCTTCCCGATATCCATGTGGTATCACAACGGATGCCTCACGGTTCTAAGTGTGTTGGCTTTAGCTGGCAGTCATTATAACCTAACCTTGCCTAACCTACTGCCGGACATCTGCAGTTTCATTCTCGTTTTTGTTTCCGTGATATAACTTAACTTGTTTGGCCGCATGGTCTCCAATTGGTCAATGCTCGGTAGCTATCGCCATTATTCTGAAAATTTCGGTTCTGGTTCTGTGTATGAAATCTCTTGTTTTAGTGTTGTCGTTGTTCCGCCATTCCTTGATTTGACGTAGTTGGTTAGCATCTTCCATTGGAGGTTGGTCTTCTACAGGAAACGTGAATGGATTTGTCCTTTAACCGATCTTTGCAGGGTACGGATTCTGGCCGTGAGTGAGCCATGCAGAGCTGAGCCCAGCTTGGTCAGTCCATCTACAACGCTCGTTTCCTTTTATATCACTGTGCCGTGGAACCTAGAGCAGTGTGACCCTGAACCCGAGTGAACTTTGATTTTTGGCATAAGAAATGAAACCTGCGGTGTAGTATGGACTTCCACATGCCTGCGGTGTCACCAACATTCTGTTCCTTCAAACATTACATCATCGTAGGCTCTTCATCCGGCCAGGAATGAATACTTTCGGCTGGAATCACTGCTAATTTGGTGTCCTCCTAGTTTTCCAGGCCCTAATCAAGGTCATGCAACTATTGAAAGATACTTTCGAGTCGGCGTCAAGAGGAATGTGTAGAGCATCGTTTAAATTCCTGTGGAATTAATCATGTCCGGAGTTCTTCTCCGCAGAACTCACATCTCTGCAGCTTCTAAAGGAATCATTGGAGGGTGACCTCCAGTCTGAGTGCATGTCTGCCTATCAAGCAATGTCCGTTTAGGACCCCTATTAGTGAACCTAAGTTTTTCCTGTTAGTGGATAAAAGTTTCTCCGTCTTGACAAGAAACAAGTGCTGATATTGTTGATCGATTCGATAGGCGCAGGCGGTTCCCCAAGGTTTTCGCGGAGATGCCGTCCTGCGCCTTCTTTTGCCAACTCGTTCGCTCTGCGGTGGCCTAGAACGTCCCTGTGAAAGGATTTATTGTGTCTATTGAGGAGACTCCATACAGAGACATACAGAGTTGGAACGTCTTCTCCTTCTCCAGGAAGCTTATCCTATAAATGCGTGGCGACGGTCTAACTTGTCGGAACGTCTTGTTTCTCTTAAGTGCTTTGATCGTAGTTAAGATCTCACTGATGCGATAATAAGGACGCTGTGGAAGCCACCTCCTTCGACTTTCGAAACTATCTACTTTTATGCACCTTCAGGGCGGACCATATTCTCCCTGTATACCTGGGTCTGGCCGAATAAATCCTCTTTATCTGCAGGCAATCCAACTTCGAAACTAATTCTTCTATAACTTCAGGGTGGAGCAAGATATCGATGGAAATTACTCCCACGACCACAAGAATAGCTCTTTCTGATGCTGTTCGGTACGAGCTCGCATACGCAGAGCTGCCATTAGTTTTCTATATTTTTCTTGGTTGAGCCTATCATCCTGGATCTTTTCATAGAATTCGTGGCTATCATATGTAATAAATAAATATCTGGCTTTTTCACAAATTATATTTCCGGAGGCTTGCGATTCCCAGACGAGAGATGGTGCCACGATTAATGTCCGGTGGATATGGCTGGGGCTTGAACTCACACAGCCCGCACAACAGTCTAACGTACTAACCACTGAGCAACGGCGACCACGGCTGCCATATGTACTCTTTGGCTATTTACCATTGGTCCTCACAAGTTCCTTATTAGTTTGCTCAAGGCTATCTTGATGTTTGTGGACTTTTCAGACTCAAACTTGATATGATGCCACTATGTGAATTTTGTCCCCGATTTCGGTCCTACATATGTAAGTGATTTACTGCATCTTTGGTGTTTACTGAATCCAGCTTTTTAGTCAGCAGGACTGTCTGCATTTTCTTACATCCAGAATCTGACTCGGTAAAGCCGTTGGGCGTTTTCGATGTTTCGTGTGGTTATGATGCACGTAATCAATCTCCAATCATAGGATTCCATCGATGGAAATATTCCCAGGATTGAGTCCTGTGTATTATTGTTATTATTAGTGGGGAGCGGTTTGTCCACACTAGCACTGCGGTTTCATATAGAAGCCTATTGTGCTGTCTCATATGTTTAGAGCAGTTTGTCTGTTCCAGAGGATGTCAGGAAGCTAATCAGCCTCTCTGGGTAGAGCGTGGCAAATGCCGTTGGCGAGACGAGTTCACTACCTAGTGCCTAGGGTCCACTTTCTCACATGAATGGGGGTGGGGCACTCTGTGACGAGCCCTGTGTAACTACCAGAAGTGGAAATTAGCTTACTACGACTTTCTTCTGTGGTATAATAGATCACTCTTCCTTCTCTTAGTTAACATTACAATATTCCCAGGATATTCGTGTATAATGATTTAGACCATGGTAGAGTGGACACAGTAAGATGAGTCCTCCAATTCAGAGACTGTGCACACGAGACGACCTCATTTTTCATCCAGAGCTCAAATAGAGAGTGAGATCAACCAACTCGGTGTATGCAACTGAAGATAACTGGGTAATGGTTTAGGCCCTAATAAGCTTGCTTTGAAGTCCGCTAAACAAAGTGAAACTCATGACGTATCTGCGTCAACATTTTGACGCAACCAATACGTGACCCTTAAAGTTTTCAAGTTAAACCCTTACGACCGTATTAAGAATCAGGCGTTGAATTTAATGACGATCTAAACAGCACGTTACGCTTATTTAATTTACCCATTAGCCCAGATTAGCATCTATCACTTTGGAAAGACCAAAGGCAGCATCTTACCGGAGTCACGGGTATATATTTGTCGTGGCACGTTGTACCTGGTTTAGCTTCATCCAAAGTCATTAACTCTGATTCATTTAATTTAATTTGCACCTCACGCCGAGAAATATGGTGGACATTTGATTAGATTCATCGTCGTCGTCTGAAAGGCGTGTGCAAACTTCCATCATGATGACGCTGACCTTTGCCGAATCCAGTCTCCCTCATCAAAGCGTGTCGTCGTGAAATATTGAAAAATCGCTGGAAAAAAAAATTGCGCCAACTCTGGCAGGTTGACATGTACACAATTTTTTATTGCCACCCTTCTGGGGACATCCGCAAAAGCATCGCCCGTTCCACAGACCCGTTGCCAAAGCTGTTGTGAAACAATGAAAAGCAAGGATATTTCGTGTAACCTTAAAAGTTCATTCAAACAAAAACACACGGAACCGGTTCAGAGAGTGGGCTGGGTGCGGGTTACCTCCAGGGATAATAAGTAAATATTCATCTCCCTTTGTGTACCACAAAGCTATACAAACACAGTCACATGGAAATATATGGAGGGAAACGTGCACACAATGCCGGGCTTAAGCAAATTTCGGTGCTGCACTGTGTCAGCGTTAAAGGTCAAAAGGTGTTGTTTGGGAAAAGTTCATCGGGCTATGGATTCCTTTTACGTCCTTTTGTCCCTTGAAACAATTCCTACAGTTTAATCTGTTGAAGTGAAAATGATAGATTTGCCTGTCAGAACCGGGGCTGGAGTAATATACCCTTGCATCCCGCCACAAAGTGGGATCTCCTAGAGCGTCCAATTAAAATTCAACTTGCACTTGGATAAGATGAAATCAGGGCTCTCTCTGACGTCGTCAGGTGATGAGTTTTTCAGTACAAAGTTTTCACATAACGAAGGAGTGCCAGGCTGTGGATGAAGGGATGTATCACTTACATATGCAGCCCTTAATTTGACGGGCTAAATGAATATGACTGTACTAAAGCTATGCCCTGTGGGGGAGAACTGAACATTGTTGTGGAGAATTTTCAGACTCGGGAAGATACAGGGACGTGATGTGTGGCTGTGAATTAAAAATGATTAGATGAGATTTTTAGAATTCATTAATCTTGCCAAAGTGTCTGGAATGACTGCGGCGTCCTTCGATTACAGCTGCAAAGTTATTTAATCAAGGAAGTAATTCATGACATAAAATTGGAATCATTGCCAACTTGCGGGACATAAATAAGGAAATTTAGGGGATTTGTTTATTTTGAGCACCCCTGTCCATTTGGCAGGTATTGCGATTTTAAAGATTCGTTGTATCTCAAGGGTGTCATCAGCCTAATAGACCTAGTTACTCGCTTATGCAGGTTAATATGTCTTTTGTAGCAAAGTTCCTTAATTCCACTGGTAAACATTATTCTTTGTAGAAGATTCGCCTTGTTAATCAGTGTACGAGGTTTCCCTCTATAAGCCTTTCTCCCATTAGTTCTTCTAACCCTTTTGCAATGCGAAGTTGGTGTTCTCAATGGTTAATAAGTGCTGTGCTAATACTCCAATTGATGCCACAGAAGTGGTTTTGTCCTAAGAACGCGGAAGCTGAGTGGGTCGTGGTCATTTGATTCACATATTCATTACCAACTACTCGTTGATGGACACCCAGTCAATTTTGACCTTGTTGTGTCTAGCAAGTGATTGTAAGGCATTGAAGCAATACTTGACTGAATAAGATTCTATTGAGAAGTTACTGCGTTAAGCTGGTAAAACAGTGGAAAGAGAAACTCGCTTCACTAGGGCGTCGCTTCAAGATCAGTCTCCTCTGAGAGCCAGGGCATAGTAGCATAGAGGGGAACGACTGGGCTCATGAGCTAACGAGACAAAATTCAGCCATTGATAGATCTCGCGCGAAGGATATTTACTTCCCATTGTGAGTTGTAAACGGAAGAATCCTATTACACTTTCTATCAATGGCTAAAATCAGGTGGCACGTGTTGCGGAATTTTAGCATATTACGATCGATGTAGGTAACACTAACATTCAGGTCACGTGAGTTGAGGCTGGCGCTAAAGTAAATCGCTTATTAGGCTTTGGCATGGAACGCTGAAGCTACCACTTCTATCTACCTACCTACTTAGACTTAGACTGCCTCAAAGCCTGCCTGACCTCTGAATGAAAGTTTGTTCAAGCACAGATTTTCCTGGAGCCTGAAACATGTTTTTGGCCCCGAAAACATTAGCTTCAAGGATCCCTTATTGAATCAGTCAACACGTGCCAATATTTTTCCTTCAAGAACTCCCTGGCCATATTGTCGGGGATAGTACAAAACATGTATTTTCAGCTTTCTTACCAGATAATCTGGTTTAAACTTGTGTTCAATGACTGCAATTTTGTAACACACCTAGCATATCCAATTTAATGAAAATATGATACAATAACAGGCTTTAGGGCTGAAGACAGGCAGTTCTCTATTGATTCTCATCTCTATATATTCTCAATCAAGATTGCTCAAAAACTTTTCGCCACCAAACTATGGCTGCATATGTTATAATCGGTATAACTATTGAAATGTTCCGCAACTCGCTACCCACGTAGTTCAGTGCTCTGCATGACGCTGACGCTGACGATGGTCATGTTATGTTTACCTCCATAAAACATAAAATGTTGTAAAACACTAAACGCCACAGAAGAGAAGAGAGAGCACATTTTAAAACGTCTCCGAAGGAAGAAGTTCGAGGTTCCAGCATGACTCTTATCCATATGCTGATTGAATCTTCGATCCCTGTACTACTGAATTGCCTTGCTATAGGGTCGTAGCTGGTACTATCAAACATAATGTCTAGAGAGGCACATCGATCTTTTTGGAGCGATGTACCTATTCCATCTTTTTGACTAGATGGAGAAGGGCATCCTCCGTGGTTTTGCCTCTTCTATACTCATATTGACTCGAGTGTAGAGTGGTTTACACAAAGCCTTATCAAAGGGGTTGCAAGGAAATTTTTAGAATTCCAAAATTCCAAAAGTCCAGCATTCGCTGAGCATTTCGGTATTCCTTCAACGATTGAGCAGGTACAAGGCTCGCCAGTATTTTTTTTTTAAAATATAGGAAAATCAAGACACTTCTAGCCGGCCTCTGAAGAGGATTTTCAACGCTGTTATGATAAGGCTGTCTGTAAGAATTAAGCAGCTCTGTAGATCTGTTGGTCGCCGTGGCTCAGTGGTTAGTGCGTTGGTCTGCTGAACAAGCGACGTGGGTTCAATCCCCAGCCATGTCAATTGAACATTTTTCGCGGTACCACCTCTTGTCGGGGAATGACAAGCCTCCGGGAGTATAATCTGTCATGAAAGAGCTTCTCAATTCGCCGTTCGGAGTCGACAATAAATTGTAGGTCCCTTCCATTCGTGTAAAAATATTTATTTATTTTAGATCTGTTGTCCGGCTTGGGAATGAAGATCACGTTAACCTGTCTCCCAAGTCAATAGAACATATCCCCACGTACTTTCTCTAAATAAAGCGATAACTGCCAGCAGTATGCAGTGACAAGCATTTACCCCTGTTCAAGCTTACGTTTCCGTCTGATAAACTTGCTTTATTTGTGTTCAGTTGTGTTTGGGCCTGTCTTGCATTCACAAATAGATGTGTCTGGAAAATGCACCTGAACCAAGGCTATAAGGGAATTCGTTCGGTTTATTGTATGAGTACCGTCATCTTTTTTAACGAGGCCTTACACTTCTTGAATGATCAGTTTGAAGCGCCTTTTGAAATCTTTCGGCCACTGGCGTATCAGAAATGTTGTCTCAGTAATTCCTTCGATCGTCTTAATTTTGCATTATATTCTGTGAGGGTCCTTTCCCCAACGCTTGTTCAGTGCACTCTTCTTGTTAGTGGAGTTCCATTGAAACAGGTGGAGAAGTCTAAGTATCTCAGGGTTCTATTCACGTAATGGAAGGGGCTGTTCTCTAAGATTGGTCAGGCTGGAGCAACTTTGAGACAACTTGGTCAGTCTGTTATCAAGAGGACCGAACTTGGCACCGGAGCTAAGATATCGTTTTTTAATTCACTTTTTGTTTCGAGGCTCACCTATGGTCATGAGGTTCGGGTAATGACTGAAAGTATAAGATTGCGGATACAAGCTTTATAGTACTGCGGGGGTAACTCGTCGAGATCGAGTAAGGAACACCAGAATACGCGAGGCACTCAATGTCGAGCAGCTACTTCTTCGAACGGAGAGGTCCATACTTTGATGGTTTGGACACGCATATCTCCAACTCGGCTTCCAAGGCGTGCCATGGAATCCGTGCCATCAGGTGCCTACCTGATCCCGTCCGCTAGGTGGGATGGCTGCATTAAGTCTGAAATTTTATCTCTATCCGTGTGGGAATAGCTCGTGATGATCTAGAGTCGATGGCGGAAGATCGGGACATGTGGAGGGTCCACTGAATCCCTTTAAACCCGTTACCCTCATAGTGGATAAGCGGGTCATTGGAAAATGATAATGATCATAAATTCGCACAGATTGCTGTGTAAATGCCGTCAAATGTTGTCACAGCATTTCCTCCAAGCATTACGCTTCGATCGTCTAAATTCTGTCAGAGCGTTTAGGATGATTGCCTGGGTTTCTTTTGAAGATTTGTAATCTGGTTATTCCACCTTAAGTTTACACACACGGGTTTTAGAGACACAACTGCTATGACAAGAAGTTAGTAACTTCATTGAGCTTACATGTTCCGCCACCTTAAAGTGGACTTAATAGAGTGAGCGAATTAGTTAATGAAAAATTAACCCAACTTTTTCGACTACAACTGCAGCGACAACTTTTTATATGCAAAACGAATACGATATTTTGACTCATTAAAACACACACATAACCTCAAAAAACCTAATTTTTGCGGCTGGAGTCAAAATCCTTCATAGATAAGCATCATACTTAAAGTGTCAAAGGGTCCTCATTTTAACCCTTAAAATTGACTACCCACGTGTTCAAACTTTGTCACAAAGTTTTTAAGATTTTATCTCGATCTTTAACGCGTTACTCATTCATTTCCCTCTCATCACAATCGGAAAGCCATCGTCTTCCTCTTCGCACCAAAAAAGGATTGTGAAAGCCAACCCGCAGACATGAAAATAACTGCCAACAAAACCGAGTACAAAGCAAGAACCCTTGAGGTACCCACTACAACTTTCCCCACACACATCCTCTGTTTAAGTTGTCATCCCTCTTTGCCGTATCTTCACAGAAATATCTGCAAAATTGCAAGAAAATTAATTACTATACAAACACACCGAGAAGACTGCAACAGCTCAAGCTTTTGAGTTTCTTTATGGCCAACGTTTAGCAAAATCTGATAGAAGGCGGTGAATGTGTGGGTGTGGGCCTTAACGTTGGTCTTATGTTTGTCAACAAAATTTGCGGCTGTTTCTTTTTTGAAAAAACTCCAAAGTGACATAATTATGAATGAGATAATTAAAGACTGACTGCGTCCCCACGCAGTTCTGGGATTCATTCATCGTAGCCAGGAGTGTGGACAGTGCTGTTCTCCCTAACTTTTTCGCTGATGCTGATGAGACGGAAAAAAAATTGGGTAGGACGAGCGACAGATTTCGGTTTTTGGCCACAAAAAATTAGGTCAGCACATTTTTTTTTTTCGCCACGCACTTCAGACAGTCCAATGATGGATGTGTAGTGAGCGTGAAGATGACTCAAGCCGAGAGATTTGAGGCTGAATATTTCATTGAAAATTGTGTGTGTGTGTATCTAATGGTGGTTTGTACATGGTCCGAGGCGGATACTTAAGATTTATCTGCAGAGGAGAAATATTTTTTTGTTGATTTGTCGAATTTCATTTTCGTTAATGGAAGCAATCAATAAGAGTGCGTGTCTATCTTTCATTTTAAGTACCTCAGATGGTTTTCAGACGGAAGGGCTACTAATTGGACAAAGTATGGTTCCGTTGCTGTTTACATTTACAACTTAATTCCAAAGTTAGGCATTAAATCGTTTCTGTTAATTACGCAGCACTGGGGTGTCATTATTCACTGCCTTTGGAAAGGAGGCGTTTTTGTGAGTAAGTGCGTAGGGTGACTCGATGTCGGTAAACCCACTCTGAGCGATTTTACGTTCGTATTGAAATGAATTTAATTAAATCAATAAAAGTACTTGATGAAGTTTGAAATAATCTTTGCAACACTTTGTCGACAGCTTTGCGATTGGAGGTGGGAATTTTTCAAAGACAAGGGTGGTGGGATTTCTAACCATTTTTGACACTATCCTAGAATCCGCGCATGATCCGCATTCGATTTTTTTTCCTCCAAGTGGGTTTTACCTCAACCTTTGCTATTTCTTCTCCCATCTATTGTTGTTTCATTGCCTTTGCTTTATTTATCCTTTTTCCGTTTCCTTTATTTTTCGAGGTCTCGCAGATCACATCATTATGCGTGTATTACGCTCTTACTGACTCATGATGACGCTACAGATCGTCTTACAGTGAGTCTCGACCAAAGAGCGTTATTCTAGAATTGCTTTCTTTGCGGACTGAGCCGGAAGGCTCCTATTCTGGCATTCGTAACCAAAAAAAAAGCTCTATGGGGCCCCATACCCAACTGGCGATGGCCTTTAGCATACTGCGACATAAAGGATCTTTTGTGTCAACCAAGTTCTCCTACAATTGAGAAAAGTTTTGAGCAAAATCGAGGTCATGGAGGAATACCCTACCAAAGTGTTTCAAGTCTGCAACGAGCTATGACGGGACATTTGCACAAAATATGCTCTGAAGATTCTTGCTCTGGACTGATGCCCAGTTTGTTCAGATGATAGTGCACAATGTCCAGTAAGGATAAGCATCACTTTTGTTTGGTGCGAGAATTTCTTCTCTTCTTTTGTGAAGGCATCAGTATTCTTAACATCGCTTACAAGATCCTATCTGCCGTGTTGTGTGAACGCTTGAAGCCGTTCGTCAACAACTTGATAGGTCCATATCAGTGTGGACGGCGCAATAGAGGAAAGCCGCGACTCAGGTGGCAGAAGTTGTTGTGAGGAATACCAAGCTTAACCGCTTTTTCTCTTATTGACCAGTGGCCTGTGATAATGGCTACAATTCTGGCGATATCTGGTGTTGATTTGTCAAGTAGCTGTTTCAAATAGGTTTGTTGTAATTAGGCCATGTCTTTCTTGAAATGACACAGTTCGACAGGCTGTTCCGCCTATGATTGGCAAGCTGGAGGAAGTGAAAATGTATAAACTCCTTAACATTGCCCAGCGGAATATCGACACTTTCCGAAAGAGAATTAAGGGCCGATTCTCTCCTGGCCAGCTCGTCGGCACGCTCATTGCCCTGATGATTGCTATGAGCTGGGACCCAGATGAGTGTAATTATGGAGGGAGTACTTAGTTGTCCGATTACAAGCCGGCATTGCTCTACCAGTTTTGAGGATATGGTAACCGCATCAATGGCGGCTTGGCTTGGTTGGATGTCTGCAGATTGTTCAGCAAGCGGCAGGCTTCCTGAATCACGAGAGCTCCGCCTGGAAAACACTACCAGAGTCTTGGAGACGAAAAGACTTCAATATACATAGTTAGTTGGTCAGAGAAGACCAACTCCGCAGTCCATCTTCGAACCGTCCGTATTTGAATGTTCGAACCAAGGGTTAATCGGTCTTGTTTTTAAGAAGCTTGGTTCACAAAAATACCTTAGCCTGACTGTCACATTGGGAAACCAATGACTAACTTTATGCATGCCCTCGAGTCATAGCATCTCAAAATGAATAAGGAAGCACTTTAAAAATATTCTGCCTTTAAGGCATTCCAAAAGTTTTTGCCTCACACTTGTCGAATATTGAACAAGGAATTCTAAGAAAAGTAAAGATTTCAGTGGAAATTTAGAAATCAGTTGGATGAAAAATTCACTGCTATATACGGATGTGGCCAACTAATTTTGTCAAATTTAAATTAGGTTACCACCGTCAATTTAATTTGCAAAACACAATAAGATTCCCCAAAAAAAATAGAAAAAAATTCCTCCACAGGTTATCCTTGGCTTGGTATCAAAAAAACCGAAAACCATTTTCTTGTTTGAAAAGACTTTTTAAGTAAAAACTCTCGTTAAGAAGTTTCACGCGCTTTTTCCGTTTGACACATCCCTTGTTGACCGAAAAGTTTTCCCAGAACTAAACTATGTACATAATATATAGCATTTCCATCTTTTCATCCTCCATTCGCCCTCCATCAAAACTTTCAACGGAAATGCAAACTTTCCTACAGGTGTGTGTGCGTTGGACAAATTTCAATTTCAACTTCCTCACCAACACCTTCTTGTGTCCTCTCCCCACTTGTTAGCCGAGCGTAATAAATTGTACGTCAACTGAAATGGATACTTGCACCAAGTCGCACAGTTCTTGGTTTAATCGGATAATTTAACGCAACACAGCTATAAATCTGGTCCCAAAATGAAATTATATCTTCGGTGTACGTATTCGTCATTCGATGCAATGTTGCGGCTAAAGTAAGCGCCCGAGGCTGCTGCTTCCACTTACACCTTTGAGCTCGCTGTTGGGCATTTTTTCTTTGCCGGCATTGTGGTTACGTCCAAATACGCGTACGCAACGTCGGATAGTCGGTTAGAAATATTTCCCACCATTTAACTGACCGACCACAAATTAATTAGTTGCATTTGAAAGTGCAATTTATCAAGCCCCGCTGAAGGCCTTAGGTGGTGATGGTGGTTGTTAATTGCCAGTAAGGGTGCACAGATATTGATGGTGGAGCAAATTGCTTACTGATGAATGATTAATTTTTTGATACGAGACGTCCGTTCGAATGCAAGCGGGCTTTTGTATCATCAATCACTTTTTACAATGGGGATTGGGGGGGAAATATTTTGTAATTTTTTTTTTTTTTTTATGAATTTATTGAGCTGGGTAATGGAATGATTGCTTTTCGTTGTTCCAAAGGGGGTTTATGTGTTTTTGGGGTAACTTTGAAACAGTAACGAGTTCCGAAATTGATGGACAGAGTTTAATTAACAATTTTCCTAAAAAAACATTAAACAGGAAGTATTTTGTCTATACGGTCAGGGCAGACTTTTCATTCTGTGAAGCCCAGAGGGACATCACACACAATAGTTTTTCCAAGCTACATGCGATCGTAAATTATGTTAAATTGGTTGAATTGTTATTGTTTTGTTTAATAGATGGGAGTGGAAATTCATTAAAGTGAGGGCCTAAGCGAATGCTTCAGTTGGTTAGCCTAAGTCTGGCCCTGTATCGGAGTCAGTTAATCGGAGTCGTAAAAAATCCATATAAATAGTAATAGACAGATAGGTCATAAAACTTTGCTACTGCAACCGTCAGAGGATTAACTATGAAGTTAATGCGATGCAATTCCAAGTCAATGACATTCGATGGCTTAATGCTTGGACTTAAGGTCTATATGACGGTAATGGCATCAAAAAGAAAGCCGCAATCGCATCATGCAAAAGCTGTATAATAAATTGCGAAACTCTCACTGTAAGATTAGACCATATGTCTGTATGTAAGTACATATTTGCGGCATACAGCAGGTCGGTTTCGGAGCACCGAGATATTCGTCAATGGAGTGAGAAAAAACTGGAGCATAGCAGGGAATGTCTAAACCCTCCCAGCATGGTCAACGTGAACTATCTGGTTTAAGTAACTCTACTGTCTGCGAGGCTTGTAGAAAGGGCGATGATATGTTAGGTTAGGTTTTAGGGGTGTGTAATGGATCGAAATCGCATCACTTCCACTTGGAGACCCGAAAGGTTAATTTTGTTAAATTTCATCCTGCACTAGATGTAAGCAGTCTAAGCTTCTGTTCCTGTATGAATTTTAGAGCCATAGGTAATAAAAGGCAGCGATTAAAGCTTAACTGCTCTTAAGCAACTAGCTCTCTTCAACAAGATCACGATTCATTGGATTTCAGGTCACAAGGGAATTGAGATCGCAGATGAACTTGCTAGACAAGGAGCCGATTCTGCATTGATAGGCCCATCTCCCGTCTGTGGTTTACCCACTAGCCACATCCAGTTGGAATGCAATTCAATCAAAGAATCAAGAAATAGAAGTCAGTTGTAGGACTTTTACTTAATTAAAAGCGATTTGCAAGACTTATTCTCTCTCTCGCTCTCTCTCGCTCTCAGCGCTTTTGTCGTTGACTGAATTTAAAGCAGAGCATAGGTATACAAAGTCCTTAACTACCTCAAAGTTATAACTGTCTATAGTGACGTCGGTGTTGAGTGTCTTTTTTTGTTGACAGCATATACTTCTTCGCCGCCTTCGTCTCAATACTCACGAACGCGCCAGTGACATAACACTGCATTCTTCCGATTATGTCAATATCGTCGGCGCGACTAATTGGACGGACTTTTGAAAGATTGTGCCTTTGGTGTTGGTGCGTGGGTTTTGCACTATTCTTTCAAGAACGATGTTGAAGAAGTCGCATGACAGCGTATCACTTTGTCTAAATCCTTTTTTGACATCAAAGGCCTCGGTGAGGTCTTGACCGATCTTGATGGAGCAGCGTGCATTCTCCATCGTCATCTTGCACAAACTAGACATTAAGCTGTATAGCTCGTCTCTATAGATGCTGTCATACGCGGCTTTGAATTCGATGAACAGGTGGTGAGTATCGATTTGAATTTCCTGGGATTTCTTCAAGATCTACCGCAGTGTGAATCCGCAGGTTTTTGAAGAACGACTGTGTTTGCACAACACGGCAGATAAGATCTTATAGGCGATGTTCAGAAGACTGATGCCACTGTAGGGGGTTATCTTTTAGAGGGTTATCTTTCTTGGGGATCGGGCAAACAATGCTAAGGTTCTATTCATCGGCCATACTTTCCTCCGGCCATATTTTACATATGAGTTAGTTATGCTCCTTACCAAGTCATCGCCTGCCGCTTTGAACACCTCGACAGCTAGGCCGTCAGCACCAGCAGCTTTTTTGGACTTTAGCTTAGATACAGCTATCTTCACTTCGTCCAGGTCGGGTGGACAATGGTTCATTCTGCCTGACAGCGAAATTTGATTCGTCGTCGCCGTTAAACAATCTACAGGAATACTCCTTCTACATCCCCAGCATCGACTGCAATTCTATTAAGACGTTGCCTTTTTCATCCTTGCAGGCTTCGGTTCGGGCTCTGTAGCCTTGACAGGTTCTTTTTACCCTTTGGTAAAACTTCCGAACCTCATTCCTGCAGTAACATCTCTCTATTTCCTCGATCGCGTGCTTCTCATGCTTCTTCTTTTCCTCCTGAAAAGCCGGTGGTCGTCTCTCCTCTTCTACTCATAGAGCTCGCGAGCACCTCTGTTCCCTTGTATGCCTCTTGTTTCGCTGTATGTGCTTGCCGGCACTCGTCGTCAAACCAGGGGTTTCGTTGCGGTGGCCGAGTGAAACCCAGCATTTCAGGCGCCTCTCAGGACCAATCAGCAAGAAACTTGTTTTGTCATCATACCTTACTTTGCCTGCAATCGTTCGTTATCTCTTTTAAGAAGGTTCCGATTGACCTTCTCGGGGTTGGGACGTCGTGTATTTATTTGCTTTTCTCATTCTACAAGTGCTTACTTGGAAAATTTTATGCGAATTTTTACGAATTTTCGGTCATTACTGCATACATACGATGCCATACATCTTTCTCACACTCTCGTATGTACATTATTCAAAGAAAATATGAATAAATATGGTTTCAATCCATCAATACCCTCATCCACAGCAACCTCCTCTCCCCAAATAAACACGTTCACGTCCAATAGATACTTCTTAAGATGGATGTTTACCTTCCTACATGAGGCAAATGGTAAACACATTCGCCGGAACATCTAAATACTTGTATGTATCTTCAATAAAAATTAGAATTAGAATCCCATTCCACCTTCGGCTGGTTTATTTACAACATATAACGGTAAATCACCGAAGACGCACACCGATCGATCAGATAATTGACAGATTATATCGTTGAATAACAAAATCACCAAATAGGTACACAAACTCGTACCTACTCGTACCTCTGCTCGGTGAATATGTATCTCGTTAACGCTTGTGTAACAATCTTAATTGCCTTGAACTTTGCCACACACTGAACACGATTCCATTGTTAGGCAACACATCGTTTAAAGGTCAAATAAATCGCAGTTTTTCAAAAACAAAAACATTTTTACAGGTTGCTTGGAATTCGATTTATAACGATGAGCAGCACCTTCCTGGTAGTACAACAAGGAAATGCGTCGCCTCCATGATGCTGGGTGCATCTCACCTCACCACACCATCACCACTCACTAGGTGGCATTGTTGTTGATTCTGCGGATTCGGTTTCTGTTTGTGGAAGAAGCAGATTTCCACTTGAGAAGTATTTTTAGCGCTTCCCGGTTCACTTTGATGTTAACGTGTGGCTTCGCCTATGCAGAGGCAGTGTTCCAGTGATGCATCTGCATCGCGAAAGGATTACGTGCCTGTATTGCATACTGAGGGGTGAAGTGAGGCAATTAAATTTACCGGAACTGAACTGAATTGGTAGCAGCTGTCAGACGGTAGATGGTACAACGATCGACGACCAGCAGACGGCTAGAGTCTCTGCTCGTTCAATTGCCGATTGGACTGAAGTGAGTTACAAGTTACATGAGTGATATTTAGTAATTGGAAATGCGTGTTGAATGCATCAAGTGTTCTCATTTCAAGTGAGGAACGGCCACATCTGGCGAGGAAATGTGAGAGGGACTTGCTGTGCACTGTTGATGCATTCATTCTTGGAAGTGATGCGAACGGTATCGAGGTTACCTCACGTTCACGATATAGTGATTGGATGCGTCGGTGCGGCAGTGACACGGAAGTGATTTATGGCGATTTCCTGCAGCTTTTTGCTTGTAAGCAAATTGAGCTGTTTACCGATTGACTTCCTGGGTTGAAAAGTAATTTGTTGATGGGTTTTTATGGATTTTTGCAATTCTTAAGTACGGCTACGTGTCGTGTCGTGTGCTGAAAGTGATTACTTGGAACTGTTTCATGGTAGGGATTTTTCACAACTTGTTCAAATAACACATCTGTGGTGCGTTGTAAATTTACATACACGTTTCTTTTCGCGTTTAAGTTGTTGATGGCGAAATTCAGAGGAATGTCAACAGTTCCGTGGTGGCTGTAATGGTTATACTTTTTCGGAATTCCTTTAGGGATGTCCTTCCCTTAGACAAACTTTTTCATTTTTATGTCTTTTGTACCCTTGTCAATTTAACGCAGCTTTTTAACAGCCCTCAGGTGGTGATGTTTGGAGATGAAGAGTTGGAGGTTAGAGTTCCGGGAAACGTTCTGTATGTCTAGTGAACTCCAGGATTTTTCGGAAGCTAAAACGTCTCAGACCAGGTGAAACATGTGTTCCTAGGTACTCGTGTCTTAGCGTCTCTATTGCGGTGCAGTCGCAGCTCTCTCACTAGGAGAACACAGCCCAAGTGAAACATGTGTTCCTAGGTACTCGTGTCTTTTTTTTTTTTCGTCGGGTTTGAAAACTAGAGCACTCAGACGCAATTGGTCCACTGTTCTACTAGAAAGCTGGAACCAGTATTTTTCCATTTTACTGGAAGGCACCGAAAATCTGCCACCTGACTCGAGCCAAGGCAGGACAATCTCAAAGAAAATGATCCGAAGTATCGTCGCCATCTCCACAGGCGTCGCAGACAGTGATGTCACTTAAACCTAACACACTAAGATGGTTGGGAAAAGCGAAGTGTCACGTTGAAACGCCAATAAGTTGTCTACAGTATTTTCTGCTGAGTGACAGCAAGAATGCCGCTGATTTCTGACAGACGTTCGGTCAGGGCCTCCATTGACGATTGGGTTTTCTACAAACACAATTGTATGTGGCACGGCTTACCAGGATGTAGGCAGTTGAGTCTGGACGCGAGAAGGCCCAACGCAGGTTCAGGTCCTGAGAAAACATCCTCCAAACCTTGTCTAGCAATCTCATCGGAGATCTCATTTTCAGCCACCAGCCATTCGTGAAGATTCGACTACAGCCCCGTCCAGCCTCAGACTCTGGCCGAAGTCAGTCCTGAAGGCAAGGAAAGTCGCCTGTAAATTTTCACAGCACCCGAAGTTCTGGTGTCATTGCATCAAACGGCATATCTATGGAACTAGGGTCGTAAGACTCGTGCATAAGCGATTCTGTTGTGGCGCAGTCACAGCTCTCTCACTCTTCCTCAAACCCTGGGCAAGTGTTTGATCCCACCAAACTTTGTAGTCCTTACTAGGCAGTTCATCCTTAACTTCGTTCCCTCTGAGAAGGTTTCCAAGATGGAAAGTTTTTCCTTGCACATTCCCTCGACAGTTCGAGTTGAAACAGTTCTGTTGCTATGGTTCCGGTACTAAGAACTTGCAGTCCATCTCATACGGCATACTAGGACAAGTATGCTCGAAAATTCCCAAAATCTCTGCCTTGATGTCCTTGATAGCATGGCTTAGGTAAGTGAATGTTCTTCCCAAGAAGTCGATGTTGTTCTTACTTTGACTTATCTTCGTTTAAAATGAGACGATATTGCCCCAGTATGCTTGTTTTTACGTGACGAATTATACGGTCACAGAAGAGACGATTTGGCCCCAGGCGGCGACAAGTCTCAAGTACTTAGAAATCAATCCATTTGACTTATAGACAAATCATTTAAAAGTCAATCGTTTGCCTATAAATTATCGATGAATTGCGTGCAACCAAATTATTTGTTCTTGTTAACCTTTTCCGTCAACCTAAAATAATCAATGTGTTTACGTCAGTTGGAATGTTATCTAAAGCCGTCAAGTTGCGTGCTCTAAACCTGGACTAGTAACAATTATTTTTGACAGTATACAACGTAGAACAAACCATGTCTGCTGATAACGAACCTATTTCATGAGAGAGACGTATAGTACTCGAATGGTATAGTATATGAGGGTGAGCGGAAGGCTCTTCACTTAGGCCTCAGTCGGGCCCGTTGCGTTCCACTCTTCAATCGTCGGAACTGTAGAGTTACACCCAAAATCGCTTACAACGACATCGTTTATAACGACCAAATTTTAAGGTCCCGACTGAGCTCGATTAAGTAAGTTTGATATCGGTTATTGCGACATTTGTAACGAGCAAATTCATCGGTCCCTTGAAGGTCGTTATAACCGATTTTGACTGTATGTTTGGTTTGGGACTTATGTTGGGAAGGATCGAGGAGCTATATGTGTGGTCTGACGAGTCTTCCTGTTTCTTTGGTGAAGGCCAGAATGTCGCCGATTCCTTTGTCCTTTAGGTGCTTTAGGTCTGGTACCAACATGAACCCCAGGAACTCCTTCTGTCGCATTCTCGCTAGGGCTGGGCAGTGGCATAGGAAATGTTCTTTCTTTCTCACAGTTCTTACATGTCTCTGTATTTTTTGAGGTTAATATGTCCTCTGATGACTACCACCAACAGCCTCAATCGCTCTCTGCTTGAATCTAGAGCCGTCTTAGTGAACAGGTTGCTTGGTTTCTTTACGAGTGATCTAGGCACTTTGCACTTTGGGAGGTTTGCCCAGTGATCTTTGAAATCCCTTTGCGTCTTCTCGTTGGTTGCTGTTTTAATTATTGTAATTGCGACGCCCACAGTGTTTCCAGCGATTCGTTCTATTGTATGAGTTACGCATTCAATCGAACACGTCTTATGAAAAAATGTTTTATTGACTCGAGTTCATCCTAAGATCAACTTATCTAAGTCGACCAGTACTGTGGCCAAACGCTTTCCGCTCTCCTCCTCGAGCTGCTCTTCCGACGTGCATGGCGAGCTGTTGTTGATGGCGGTGGACCACATGTGCCCGGTTCTGTCGGCTTGGCGTCGTTGCTGCTGGTGTTCAGCTGTTGACGGGTACATAGTCAGCTGTTGTTGGCACTTGACTACACGTGCCTGATTCGGCGTCGGCTTGGCGTTGTCTGCTGCTGTGGCTGAGCTATTACCAGGTACATAAATACAGGTAATGTTGACACGCACATGAGTGCATAAAATTCGTGCGCCCCTGTTCTTGCCAGTTCGTCGGTTTTCTTATTTTCCGTAACACCTTCGTTACCCGGTATCCAGACAAGGCGGACATCGTTGTGACTGGCAACCCTGTTGTGTTTGTCTTTGTATTTCCTGACCAGCTGAGATCTGGATGTTGGATTTGTGATGGGTTTCAGTGCTGCTTGGCTATCCGACCAGATTTCCATCTTTTAGTGTGGTGTTCCAATAGAACTTCAGCTCTTCTCAAGGCAAGGAATTCTGCTTGGAAGCCATGGAAGACTGTGATGTGATTAGAGAGACGTGGTCTGACTAATCCTTGGACGTCCCTGTCTTTTAGACAAAAATTCTTCAGTTTTCGGCTATGAAAATGACCATTTTGACTAGAACAAAGACTAGGAAGAGGATGCAGCTCAAATGGCATTGCCTGCATCATCACAGATTGGAAAATTTCAGAGCAATCACGAAGTTTCATTTCTATTTTCTGATTCATAGCCAAACACATCATAGATGAACACACACACACACAAACTCATGACAACGCAGTAGGCCATGCCATTGCTAGAATCTAATTACATTTTGAGTAAAGGCATCCGCTTGCTCGAAATAAAAACAAATAAAAGGAAAATAAAAAAACATCTCACACCCTCCCACGATATAAATATTTCTTTCGTTTGTGTGATTTTTTTAAGGCCCACCATATCAGCCGCCTGGCATAGCCCGTCTGACTTACGATCCGGCAAAACTGACAGAAGAATGACTGGCACTGATTTTTGCCATAGATACTATAACATGAGACTGCTACTTGTGCTCCTCGTCGAGTGCTCGTATAACTCAGTCAGATGAATTGAAGTGCATTTATGGCGCTCACGTAATAGTAAAATATGCAAATTGGAAGGAGAATCTGATTCCAAGTATCTGGAGCGGACTGCAAACACCGTGACGACGAGGAATGAAAAAAGAAAAAGAAATGGGAAACGAAAAAAGTCGCCTGTCGACTGAGGCGAAGGAGAAAGGGAGAATGTTGCGGATTATGATTACATTTGAAGTATGCATAAATAAAGATGTCATTCCGAGTCTTGACAATTGAATTGGAATTTTTTTTGTGTCGAGCTCGATTCGGCTTTAAAGTTTAATCTTTGAAGATTGCAATCGGATTTTCTTTGATTGGACTCTGGAGGCGGACAAATAAGAAAAAAAAAATTTCTATGACAATAGCTGAGTGGGTGGTATTTATGAACCTGTGATTCAGACATGAACACTTGACAGTGGATATCGTAATTTGAGCTTTTTATTCTCTGCAAATTTTTACTGCGCAGATTTTGGGATGAAAATGCAGAAGAAGAAGGAAGTAAAAAGATATAGATACTGAAACTCGTCTTGGTCCAAAAGTGTGCTGTTCAGAAAAATACCAATCACATAAGTAACTGTCTTCGGGCATAGGACTTCAACTGAACTTGCGGCTCATCCTGTTTGGATATCTCTGTTGTCGAAAGTACCACCAAAGGGCGCGATTTAGCTACTCTGCCTAAGGCATTTTTTGTTTTGTTCGAGCCGTACCCCACTGTATCAAATAATACTTCTGTCAACAGAGACTCTCCGACCTTAATCATTCCAGTCCTGCTCTACGGCGCAGAGGCATGGACTCTGTCAAAAGTCTTCGGGTTATTTTCGGTCCCGTCTGCATAGAAATTGAATGGAGGAGATACAATGACGAACAAACGAACTACGCGCTGTACAGCGACATTGACCTAATCAGAAGAGTGAAGGTCCAATGATTGAGGTGGCTGGGTCATTTAGAGCGGATGGACACCAATGATCCGACCTGAAAACTTTTCGAATCCACACCCGAAGGACGGCGCAGTAGAGGAAGACTGCAACTCAGGTGGCGCACGCAAATAGAAGGGGACCTTAACCAACCCGGCGTGCGAAACTGGAGGCAGCTGGCTAAAGATCGAGCTGGCTTGAGACGCTTGTTGGTTGAGGCCCAGGTCCACTCCGAACTGTAGCGCCACCTTAAGTTAGTAAACGAGGTGGATTCCCGAGAATGTATGCCGTCACAACAATGCGACCCCCTTTCAACTTGGAGCTTTGAGCTTGTGGAAAAGACTCTAAGCTCGCGAGCATGATCGTTTGGAGTTCTGACCAATTTGTTTTTGATGTTACGCCAAAATACAAAGCTTTTGTAGACCTTGAAGTCCAGCATACTTTTCAACTCTTAAACTTTTTACTAAAACGACAAAGCTCTTCTCTGAAGACAGTTAACCTGGCTTCAAGAGAAATTGAGAGATTTTCCTTCGTGGTAGCTCGACAAGATCCTTTGTTGACAGAAAGACCAATAGGGTACGACACAATCCATTGCAAAGACAGTATAACTCTTCTGTGCTCTTAAATCTGTTTTTTTTGTTAAACAATTTAGACAAATGGGATGAAATTCATCTTAACTGTTTTTTAATCCAAAAGTTCAAAGTTTTCGTGTAGAATTCTCCATGTCCGTGGAAAACCGCACAATCTGTTCGAGGGGGAAAAAAACCAAGCAAACCGATCCGCCGACAGATGGATGGACAGACAATCTATGGGAATCCGAAACCGTAACAAAGCAGTGAATCATGGGATGAGACGATGCTGTGATTGCATAACACGTTGTACGTGTGTGCCTATAACGTTTCGCGTGCCTTTTTCTGTGCTTCGAACGTTTGATGACATAACTTACAGATTGTACTGTGCGTGGGAAAAGAGACTAATGAATGGGGTAATTAGTAATTAGCACTAATGCGCGGCAATAATTTCTCACATCATGCTAAACGTACTTTGTGACTTCTGCCTGTGAGATGGAGTTGTGTTGTGAAATACGATTTTATCTTGGAGAGATGAATTACCATCGTCTTATTCAATTATTTAGGAGATTTGTACACACATCTGCCATCTATTGCTTAAAAATTGATAATTAGAGTGAATCATCGTCTTTTGCTGTACACCCCAGGATCCTGTCAAAATGTGCCTTGCACGCTAGAAATCTAAATTCTGTTGCCGAAGTCGAAGAAACTTCTTTAATCCAACGCTGGAGCAGATAGTGACCAGGCCAAGTCTTAACACGGAAGGGAATACCAATGTAAACAGAACACTTATGGATCTGCGGTGTAGGTGCTTGAATTTTCTCTGGTGCACTCCAGATATCTGAGTCGTCCTAGTTCCCAAACTTGACCAGAGTCTTTAAGGTCGATCTGCTTGCAATACTCGAATCTGCCGCCTGATAAAATCCCACATCCATCCAAAACATTTCGATCCTTGTTGATAGCCACACTACCATCAAAGGATCAAACACGCAATTCTTTAAGCTGGTGGATCAATTTCAAGGTCAGTAACATAGGGGAGAACGACCGGGCTGACAAGCTTCCATTGAACATTGTTTCCTTTGCGATCTGGCTGTAAGTAGGGTCAGATATCTCGAAGAAAAAGATAAGCGACTTAGTCGGCTTTCTTCAAGCCACAGGATGGATGTAAGGACCTCCGACCACTTCTCTTAGGTTTTCTACAACAACACTAACATTCAGGTTACGTTAGTTGTGGTTTTAGAATGGCGCAAATAAGGTTTCAGGATATAGAATGCTAAGCAACCACCTCTATCTACTTTACGGAGACAGTTCCTATCGGGGTATGGATGCTTCTGGGAGTACCTCCACAAATACAGGCACGTAGATAATCCATACTGTCCACATTGTGAAAGCAAGATCCAGAACGCAAAACATGTCTTGATGGAATGCCGGAGGTATACGACGAACTTCACTCTTCTGGCTAAGTCGATGTCGCTGTACAGCCCGTAGTTCGTTTGTTCGTCATTGTATCTCCTCCATTTAACGTCTATGCAGACGGGACCGAAAATAATCCGAAGAATTTTCCTCTCGAAACAGCCAAGAGTAACCTCATCTGCTTTTGACGGAGTTGATGTCCCTGCGTTCCAGTTAACAAGGTCTCCTTTCTTGAGGATCGGGCAAACAATGCCTAGGCTAATTCTTCGACCTTATTTTACAGATGAGTTGGTGCATGCTCCTTACCAAATCATCGCCTACCGCTTTGAACAGCTTGGCAGGTAAGCTGGCAACTCCAACAGCTTAAGCTTTGATTTGACCATCATCACTTCGTCCAGGTCGGGTGAACGGAACTGTTGGTTTTCATTGTCCAGGTTGAATGGTTCATTCTGTCTGACAGCGGAATTTGATTCGTCGTCGCCGTTTAGCGAGTCGACCTAGATACCTAAATTGATGAAGCCTAGGGGAAAGGGCAAACGTGTCGGCCATAATTAACTATCACACCAAATTGCTGCTGTCAACAGTTATCGTGTCTTGCAGCCGACAATAAAAATGCCTCTCCCGGATCACAATTTGGATTGATAAAGACCTCCCGAATGCTTCTCAATTAGTCAGCGACGCCGCCGGTTTCCATTGGCGCCTGATAATGAAAGTAAATAAACCGACGGAACATAATTATTATCTTCAATAAAAAAAAAAGAAGCAATACAGCTAGAGGAACAAATATTTCGTATCCATTACAGATAGCACTGTGTCTACACACGCTATGAGTAATGCCGCCGAAAATAACATTGTCAGTGCAGCCAGGAATGCCCAAGTCGGGAATCATTCTGTCAGATAGTATACCAAATAGACCACCACCATCCGGAGAACAAAAATAGACTCATGCCTTTGTATCTATTATACGGCCGATTTGATTCTAGAAATTCGAATTTTATTCGACACGTGCTGCGCGGTCCAAGGGATGGCGATGACATAGCCTTGGATGCCCGCCGTTTCTCCTGCAGAGAGGGAAACAACGAAATGTTCATGGAATGTTTAAGGAAATTCCAACCAGATGCATACAAAGTGTGATATCATGCTCGTGACGGGACGGAGGGACCATGGAAATTGACTCCTCCAGACCAACACTGTATTGAAGTGTCTTTGTCGCTTTTGGTTTTTGGTTTTGTTCCCGTGGGAGTTCTCAAAGTGACTTGGTGTGCTTTTATGGAGGGAGTAATACATTTTTAGCAGCCTTTCGAGTTTAATTGTTGCTGGCGCTGGGTTGTTTAATTTATGTCTGAGTGCGAGGGAATTAACGCGTTCTGGCGACAGCAGCGGGTTGATGAGTGAAATTTGCTGGCAATTTGTTTCGTAACGTTGGAGCGTGGATTTCGTCTACTTCTATGAGGGAGTTTTTAATTAGGCAGCACGCACGAATGATATAACTAGTTAAGTGCTAGTGGGTATACGCATACTTCTGCGTTGGATTGTTGATTAGAGATGAGAAGCTTCTGTGAGGTGAGTGTTGTGTTAATAATTTTCCCTAAATGCGGAGCTAATCCAATAGAATGCAGTTCTCCTGTATTCCAAGTCGGTAACGAGTATTTTAACTACTCAGTTGTTTTCACCTCAGATGTGTGGATGACTGCTTCTTCTCGTAGACACCGTGCCTCAGTGATTAGCACACTGGACTGCTGTGTGAGTTGCGTAAGTTCAAGCCCACCTACAGTATAATTTTTCATGAAAAAGCTTCTCAATTCGCCCTTCGGTGTTGGCAATAAATTGTAGGTCCGTTCCAATTGTGCGAAAAATGTAACACGCACAACATGAATGGTTGCGAGAACCTAGGCCTTGGCTCATCTCGAGCTGTCGCACTAGCTATTTTTTTTTTACATTTTCTCGTACCTTAGGTGTGTAACGAAGAACTCCTTTGGAATCGGCATTCGTAAAATTCCTGAAACTTAGGACAAATCACCATGGCAAAAGGTACAGCGTCGAGCAACTGTTCGCTGTCTGGGTTCTGGAACAGTTGGAAGCAGAACCCGATTTCAGCAAAAACGTCATCTTCAGCCACGAGGCCCATTTTTGAATCAACGGGTACGTCAACAAGCAAAATTGGCGGATTTGAGACGATACCAATCCACACGAGGTCCACCAAGTGGCAATGCATCCGCAGAAAGCCACGGTTTGGTGTAAATTGTGGGCCGGCGACATCATCGTTGATATCGAAAAATATTTTGCGATATCCTGTATCTTGTAACCGAGGATGAAAAGGATATTCCTGTACTACTGCATCATTTTATTCGGTCCGACCTTTATTTTACAGGAGCTAAAAGAGATCCGTCTTGCTTCCACGCGATACCTATTCCCTGCTTCGGGCTTAAGCCTACTTTTTGACTTTTAATGAGTGATAAGCTTGTTCAAGGTCTAGCTGAAATCCATTTCTTCGCAGTTTATCAGCGTTCGCATTCCCTAGTATGTCTTCATGTCCAACGATTCAGTATAGTTTTACCTCTAATGTCTTCGCGGCAGCACTTTATACTTGGATTTTACTTCTACAATGATGAAAAAGTTTGTTTTATTGCATGATATTGCCTTTATCGCAGCCTTATGGGCAACAATTTACACTACTCGAACCTTCGCTTGGAAAACACTTCTATGATCCGGGAGTCTAACTACTTAAAGAGGGCTAAGTTTGTCAGAAAACATGCTCACACCTATGCCTATGTTCATCTCAGATCCATGGCTGTCAAATTACCACTTACTCACTTTTCTGTGCTCGAAAAAGTATAAGAAAAATCTATGTAGGGCACTGTGGACATTGGCACTGATTGCTACCCTAGATGCCTACTTACTAAGGATCTGGCCATCTCCCGTCGTGCTCAATTTTCAGCCATTTGTCTGGCACATTCTCAGGACACTTCTAGCCGCAGATAGTACTTGTAGCTACAATGCACGCCAGTCTTTGTATTTTACTACATCTGTCCTCTTACTTTTCTTACGGCTGTTCTCTAGTTTAAGGTAAGTGCGCGTTAATAACAAAAAAAAAAGAAGTGTGATGGCCTTGAAGTTGGCGGCTTTGCCAGCAGATTGCCACCACACAAGGCTGCGATAGGTAAGTATAGGCCTCACAATAATCGTGTACATACAGAGAATATTTCTAGGGCTTGGTCCCCAGGTTTCTACTGCACGAGTAAAAAGCTATCGTAGCCTTCTTAACTTTTTAGTTGATATTCTGTTTCCAATGCAACTTTTTGTTAAGCACGTATCTTGCACTGTCAAAGATTCTGAAGGGGATGCGCCCAGCAAAATTTGTAAAGAGCTCTTTTCTTGGGGGTTCAGCGCTAGTTCGCATTTGCTGATCATTGTGTCTAACATCTTCAAGACTCTTTCTATATGATCACTGAGATTTGGAAGGAATTTGCTCATCACTAGTGCAGCACACCATCATCAGCTTATGCAGTGTCTTTGTTGAAGTATCTAATTCAGAACTAGAACAGTGCCTCTAGAGGCGTAAACTTTTAGTTGAGTTCCTCCTAGTTCTGTGTTAATATGTCTCTCCTGTAGCATGCTCAGCACTCCGTGAATAAGGCTGTGATTTAGGTCAACTAAGGCTTTTTGTACCTCATCTGTTTTGACAGGTTGCGTTGAAGAGCCCTTCACAACGCATATTGAGTGGGACCCAATCAGTTCATAGCGCTCTAGATCTCCTAGAGTCACTTTCCCTTTTGTGTGACATTACGAGTATTTGGTCACTTAGATTTTGGGATTCGACACTTTTTGATTTCTCCTTAGGTTAGGTTAGGTAAGGTGGCTGCCCCCGCTCATACAGAGAAATATTTAGACCAGATAGGCGGCCCATTGTGATACAACGATGAAGAACCGGCTTAACAGCACCAGAGTTGAATGCCAAGAGTATCTTGTGGATGTTGCGTTCGGCCAGATCGCTAAGATCGTCGTAGAATTATTCCCCGAGGGTTTTCCTTCTTGGCGTCGCAGGGGCAGAACAGATGCACAGTAGGTGGGCTGTAGTTTCCTCTACTTCCTCGTCTTCTACAGAAATCATTGGGAGTCCCCAGTCTGAGCGCATGTGGGCCTATCAAACAATGTCCAGTGAGGACCGTATTAGTGACCTAAGTTTATCCGGTTAGTGGATAAAAGTCTCTACGTCCTCTTTAAATCCAGCTTGTGCCAGATTGGTTTTGATAAGAGACAACTGCTGATGTTGTTCCATCTGTAGCCAGTTTCCTGTCATCAGCATCGAAGCGAAATTTCATCGATTTCACTAGGTTTTCGGCGAAATGCCATCATGCGCCTTCTTTTGCCAGCTCGTCCGCTCTGCACTTGGCTAGAACGTCCCTGTGTCCTGGGATCCATCACAGGTTTACGTCGCACCTCTTTGCAATCTCGTTATCTCTTAACTGTGGCATTGCTTTACCAACCTTGATCGTACTTTCGGCGATCCCAAGGCTTTAATAGCTGCGTGACTATCTATGTATGTATGTGTGTGTATAGCGCTACAATCTATCGAGTTAATGGAAAGTCAAGCCGCGTCTTAGGAACATAGGACTTAAGAGTATTTGGCTATTTACATTTTTTCTGAAAAGTCCTTCAGGACAGCTACTGTGAAAAAACCCCTGTCTTTGTGCAAAAAAAAACCTCCTTTCAAAGCGACATTGGCAAATTCGCAAAAAGTAAAATAGCTGGCTCAACAGCCCCAAAGGTACCTACAGTTGCTACATACTCTGATCAAAGAATTCATGTCCTTGCCTGCAAAGAGAAAAATCGTTGGTTGATTTATCTGGACTCGAACTTGTGTCAGTTCGCTAAGCAGACCAACGCATTTACTACAAAACCACGGCAATTAGTTCCGAACGGCGAATTGAGCAGCTCTTTCATGACAAATTATACTCCCGGAGGCTTGTAATTCCTGGACGAGAAGTGCTGCCACGAAAAATGTTTGGCAGACATGGCTGAGGCTTGAACCCTCGTCGCTTGCACAGCAGTCTGACGCACTTACCACTGAGCGACCACAAATTACCTATCTTTGCAGGTTCGAAAAATTACGTTCACACCTCAACAATCTTTTGTTTTTCTTTTCTTCGTCCTGAATGACAATAACCAACGGAATTGCGTTCACGAAATATGCTACCAACGACATGTTTTACAAATTCCTTCAACTGTTTCCTTGCTCTGTTCTTCAGAGATCATGAATACATTTTCCAAGGTAATCGTGTGCACCCCTCAGTGGTCGCAGTCAAATGGCCAACCTCTCACAAATTCAATTGCAGGCAATCTACACTGCACCTTTGATGGCAAAACCAACATCTGTTAGCCACAGTTAGCGACATACCGTCGCGCCACCACACCGGTTACAACTAAAAGCAAATACCCAACCACATCGATCAATGAACCCCCTTTCTGCATCGGTGTACAGTATACCGTATAAACACTGAGCGCATTTATAGAGTCACCTAATGGACTCGATGCCGCCCAATTTGTTTAGCCCATGCCAGCCCCAGAACCCCAGCAAAACCGAGTCGTAATCAAATATTCCTTAGCCCTCGGTGCGAGCTGATTAATTGCTGTGCCCAGCAGAAAGGAAGGAAACCATTTCCCGCGGGCATATGAGCGCAGAGCGCAGACCTTGTGTTCTTATTTGGGCCCTGATGCATGCATTGGTTATGCAAACATGAGAAACATGTCAAAAATGAGGGGGAAACTGGTTGTTTTGATGGATAACAATAGAATGTGTGCTGCAACGGTAGATGACGTTTGTTGGATCCGGTGACGTCAGTGTGTTGTTAAATCGATTTTCATTCTCCATTGTCCTGGTCTGCCATTCAGCCGTCCAGGCCATGGTTACCTTCGGCACAGATTTACCATACAGAGGAGAAACTGCACTCGAGCGTGCATGTCAAGAGCTGCCCGATGACATGACGCGTGCCGTCATAACGCAAGCAATGCACAAGAGAAAAAAAATTCTATTCGCTTTAATATGTTTAATCACGTTGTGTCGATTATGTATGTTTTCTGTTTTTTTTTTCCGAACAAGAAACTGTGTAGTCGGGGTTTGTCGCTTAATTACTTTATAATCGATTGAGTGATTAAACAAAACGGGGTGACATAAAAAGTGTACCGGTTGATTAGACTACACAGCTTTCCGGTTTGAATCGGATTTTTTTTTTCTGTTGAATATTAATCGACTGGGGCTGGGTGAGGGAACGTTTTTAATTTTTCAAATCAAAATTGATCGATTTTCCTGGGAAAGTGCGGGGGATGGGAATGTTTCACGGTTCATTGCACGATGCACGAGACAACGATTGAGTCACATATGCAGCAGACATACGGATCGGACGTGCAACAGAAGATGAGAGTCAGCAGAAGATTTCTGCATACACAGCGGGATGTTGAATGCGACAGTCATTCGCTTGTTGGATTTATCAACCCCGCCCACGACATATTATTTGTTTTGTTTAGTCCTTTCGCTGTTTGTGTCTAGAATTTTCATTTAATTTCCATTGCAGATGATTGTTTTGTTGTGGTTTTTCCATGTGAGTGACACTCGAATCGTTACTGTGCGGAACAGTCTGCCACCTTTTGTTCTCGTGAAGTCACTATTGTGTGGTTTAGAATGTGTTTGTTGATCCGATGTTATCAATTTGTGATTGTTCGTCATTTGACATGACTGCAAGCCTTTGGATTTCCAGTAATTACTTTAATAGATAACTCACTTTTTACTAACTTTAGTCATTTTCCCCCCTCAGCCTAAGCATAGTCCAATGTGTGCCTCAAACTCGGACTGGTGTGGGAGCTGTGTAGGTTCGAGCCTCAGCAATATCCATCGATTATTTTCGCAGCACCCTCTCTTGTTGGGGAATGGCAAGCCTCCGGAAGTATAATTTGTCATGAAAAAGCTTCTCAATTCGCTGTTCGGAGTCGGAAATAAATTGTAGGTCCCTTCCATTCGTGCGAAAAATGTTACACGCTCAACTAGCTCGGTTTTGAGCCAGGAAGACTTGTCTTACTTAAATTTGTAAAAATACGGCCAAAGCCTCCTTGTTATCCCTTCAAAACTAGCAGTAAAAGCAAGAGGGAGAATTTTCGTCCTTAAATCTGTGGAATAAAGCACGAAAATATCCAGAGCCATTTATGAGACTTGCGGCTTGTCCATGTCTCTATACTCGGAATGAGACGATTTTTGTTTTGGTTTTTTCTTTAGTAGAGGTGGAGAATGCATCATGCACCATCAGAGGGGTTGTTACACTCACCTGGTGTATCAGGATCCTACTGTCTAAACTGCCCCTATCTATTCTTTTGTATCCTCGGAAACCTCACTGTAACCGCTGATTGCATCACTTCAGCGAGACCCTTCCTTATGCCCAATAGGGTTCCGGTATGATTCTTATGAGGTTATGTTTCCCCTATTTTTTCCTCATAGCACGAACTCGCTTAAGAAGGCTATTTGGTTCCACTGTTGTTACTCTAGATCATAATTTTCACGACGGTTTCCGGAGTGATGTTGCCTGTCCAGCCTGGTTCTTTCTGCTGCTCATAAGCTACAGGTAAAAAAGGTGTGGTTTACGTCATCTGCTATGGAGTCATCGTATCGGCAAACTGGGCTTCGTATTTTTTCCCCATCTTTTGGAGGTATGGATTGAAGTTTCCATGTTAGAAACTGGGTGAAGTGGTAGTTTATTTCTCCATTTTTCCGCTCCGTCCATTCAGCAATGTCTCTAATCAGTCTTGCCATCCACCTTCAGAGGTTGCAGAGGTCCACCGCCCTTGCCATTTTTTTGGGACCTCCTTTGCCTCTGCTGTCGCCACTTCCACTCCTGTTTCGGCTTTATGCTTGTTCCGACACGGTGCGGTAAGAGCTTACTAGGGCTCCGCATCTCTTTACTGCTGCCATCTAAGGAAATCGGCACAGATCTCGCAGCCGGAATTAAACGATAGGTCCATCGGACTTTGCCTGATACATTCCATTTCACTCCGCTACCGGTAAGCAGAGGTTTTTAGTTCCTGATTTCATATTAATTTTGAAACTCCTGGTCCATTTTGTCACTTAAGAATAATCGTGCAACTGCACAGACTGCATATTTATCGGAATGTTTGGAACTACTCATATCGCTAGATAGCTCAAACAGACTGAAACTCATTCGAGTGCAAGGACACGCCGAGCATGAAGGAAAGGAAAAAGCTTATGTGCTACCCAAAACAGGACCTAAAAAAATGGGCGCCACAGGCGTCCTGCCCTATCCCCAAGAAGGAAGCTTATCACCTCGACAATTTGGAAGATTTATGGCCTACTGATGTCAAAAGTATCCTCAGCTTTATTAAGAGCTCCAAATGGTTTCATTAGTTGAAGTGGCACCTTGGGTATAGATCCGAGTGGCATCACAAAGGGCCTTCCTTAGCCAACGTGTGTCTGTGCCTCGCATGGACCTTTCCTACCTACCTACCTCCATAGGTAAATTTTACCTTGAAGTCGATGAGATACCTGCTAAACCCGTCAAGGATATAATCGGATTTATCACCATCGAACTATTGTTTGGGACAAAATCCCAATATGGATATTTGTGGCCACAGTGATAAAACGACCAGATCTCACCTCAACAGTCAATTAAATCGAATTGAATCTAGTAGCTTGGCGATCATCGCACTATTGTCTGCAAACCCTACGATCTTAGCTTCTCCATTCTGCCAAATGCGATGGGGACCGCGAACATATGTAGGATTGTATGTATCCCATCACATCTCTAACATTTCACGGAAGTGGATCTAACACTGAACCCTGTGGCACTCCTCCTCTGACAGTATACATTTGATGCCATAAGAAGGATGGAATGGATTTTGGGCTGTATACTACCCTACGTCACGATTTATCATTTCTTGTCTCTATGTCAACTATTGGACAGCGTTAAAGCTACATAAATCCACACAAGTTAAGCCATCTCTAATCCTGTATTCTGTGGAACCCTAAGAAGATGCCGTCGCATCGCTTCGGTTGTGCATATAAAGACACATTTCAGATTATTTAACTACCGTCGTGACCATGGCTCACAAATTTCATACATTACGAATCGTTCATTGATTTGACCAACACATTACAGCCAGAAAGTCTTAAATGCAAATAAACTTCGGCAAGGCCAAATAGCTTAACGTACATATCAATGCATAATCCAGCACAATATTGTCGTTCCACATGTACATTCCACCCATGACCTACCTCTAGCCGAGAACGTGCCAAGAAGTAATAAAATAATTTTTATCCGATACGTTAGAGAGCGACATTCGCTCTTAGCCTCATTCCTGCCATTTGTCATTGAGTTGTTGGGACCTGTGGCACACTATCATTCCACAATCATTTAAAGCAATTAATCCCATGGGAAACATTCAATCCCGGAGATCCAGTCAATGTATCAATTAGTTACATTTGAGATTTACAATGTAAGTCGAGTGGAAGTGAATGTTTAGAGAACAACTATCGATTCATTGTGACTCTATAAGTTGTCAAACGCTGCTGGCAGGATACTCACCCCAGAGCTTTCAGTGGCGCAAGTGAAAATTTGTCAGAAAAATAAAACTTTTGCTGAAGAATGTCACATTTCCCAGTGGAACCAGAGAGTGTTTTGAAAAATCTCATTCTATTTGAAAAAAGTTTTCCAATTAAATTGTCCATACAAGTTTTTTAAACAAAAAAAAAAACTTTTCCATCAAATACATTTAGTGTCCGACTCAGAGAACTATCACAAGTGTCAGACGACATTTGTCACATTTCCGAGAAAAGTTCATGTTCGACTACACATGCACTGAACTGTGAATACACGAAGTATGTAACGCACGTGCATGTTCATCTTCTGGACGAAATGATGTAATCATACCCTCAAAACCGACACCAAATCAGGGTGGAAAAAATCGAAATCCAAGTAGAAATTGCAAAAGTTTCACCTATGGCTGGTTTGGCGAACCGTAAAAAATCTAGGTAACCCTCATCATCGCCATTTCCAGCACTGTAAAGTAACGCTGCGGTGTAGGCGTTCCATTAGGCAGGCGACAGGTGTCTTCACCGACGAATCATACCTTTGCCTTGGAAGATTTTCTTGTTCATTAAAAATTAAAACTTTTCATAAATTAATTAAAGGCAAGGCAATCTTGAATCTACTACGCCCGTATGGATGTTGTGGCTGTACGTGACCCCCTTCCACGCCTACTGTTGAATATAGTATTCATTTTCGAAGCCATAAAAGGTAGTCAGTCATGAGGGTGGGTGAAGTGAGAAAGGAAGTTCGCACAGTTATTACAATTCCGGTGACTGTGTGTCACTTCGTATTTTATGCGGCATATAGTTTCGTCGAAGCCACTTAAAAGGCGGATGCAGGACAGTATGTGGAGAAATGTCGACTTTCAAGGACATTCGTGCGACAAATGTAACACGCACAACCTAAATGGTTGCGAGAAGCTAGGCATTGGCTCATCCCGAGCTGTCGCTTTTTTATAAAGAAATTTTTTTGTTTCAAAAGACAGTCTTTGCTGTGGAAGAAAATGGCTTGAACAACGCACTAACCCTTGAGCAACGACGACCATATTATGTTTCATCCCATGCCCCTAAATAAAGATCTTCGGCAAATACATTGGGGTTTGAAAGTCACATGGTAGTGGTCTACTCTCAAACTGGCCACTCCTCTATCCTTAGTGTACAAATATTACCTTTGGAAGGAGGAAATGCTGCTGCTTTGAATGTTGACAGTTGACAGATGGCAACACAGCTCCATTTGGAGTGGCTAAGTTAACGATGGTTTCTTTTCAAAAAAGGTCATTGTCGGAGATATTCCAGTGAATTTCATGGGTGAAAAGCAACCAAAACACAATACGACCCTTATCATGCCGAAACGACGCGAACTGGGTAAGCCGCTTGCTACATGTAAACATATTCTTGAACTGGACGTGATCAATAAAACCAACCGTAGATAGTTGGAAGCCACGATATGCCAAAACTCCAGGCAGATCTGCCCTAAGCTAAAACAGAATCGATAAAATGTTACGGCTTGGAATTCGGAGTTGTTATCGGTTTCCTAGCAGCACTGCGTCGTAGACCTTCATGCCAAGATGTTAAGTTTCTCTTCAAACGATTTCTACAGAAGCTGCAGCGACAAAGAGGGAGGGGGGAGGGAATGGAGGAGCATGTCCAAAAGCAGGCTGTTCCTCCGTCCTCTACTTAATTAGAAATATTAACGTCAGAAATATCGCTCGCGGTCTTACTCACGAGTGATGGAAGGAGCAATACTTACTTATCTTGTAGGATTGGTCATTCCATTAGGTGGTGCTGCAGTTCGGGGTGAATCAGCTCCTCAACCAACAAGCCTCTCCATTTAGCCCGGGCCTTAGCTAACTGCCTCCAGTTGCGCACTCCAAGTTGGATTGGCCAGGCTGGAGCAATTTTGAGACAAGTTGGTCAATTTGTTATCAGGAGGGCTGAACTTGGCACCGGTTGCTACACTATCGGTCTTTAATTCAGTGTTTGTTTCTACTCTCGCCTATGGTCATGAGGTTTGGGTAATAACCAAAAGAATAAGATTCCGCCGAAATGAAATTTCTTCGCTGTATTGCTGGGATAGCTCGTTGAGATCCAGTTAGGAACACCAGAATACGCGAGACACTTAATGTCGAGCATCTACTTCTTCGAACTGAAAGGCCTATGCTTCAATAGTTTGGGCACGTTAAACGCATGCCTCCAACTCGGCTCCGAAGACGTGCCATCAGATATGAGTCCTCTAGGGATGTGGGATTTTCTTGGGTACCTGAATAAAGAAAAGTAAGGTAGTACGTTCCTTTCTCTGAATCGACTCGCTCATCCCGACTTCAGTATGAATTTTAGAATAGCCTTTGGCGTCATCTTAAACAATACGCCCAAGTCGCTGAAGAATTATGCGCCGAGTGCCATCTTAAGGTTTCAACTTAAGCTTGAGCAGCCATAGAGGAAGTTCGTTGTATTTTGTTCCACGTGTGCATTCATTTGTCATCACAGCTCCTGCAGAGTTCAGGAGTGGTTAGGGGAATTTTCGTCACTTGATGCTTGTGCCAAGAGTAGTCTGTTGAGTGTTAATTATTGGATGGCTGTGTGAGCTGCTAAGGTTTGACACCAGCTAAATCTACCTCCCAGAGTATAATTTATCATGAAAAAGTTTTTCAAGTCGCCTTTCTGAGTCGGCAATTATAGATCCCTTTCATAGGTGCAAAAAAAGTAACAGGCATAAGTTCCATTGTTCCGAGAAGCCCAATCCAGGCTGTCGTGGCAGCTATTTATTTGTTTTTTCTGTTTGAATCGTCTCTAAGCTCCAGCTGGAGATAGTCGTCTCTGACTGCTGATGCATCGCCTGAATTATTCGCTTGAGGTTCGTCTCCTTCCCAGCCGTCGACACCGTCTCTTGTTCCCATCGGCGGCACCCTCGTACAGTGTTGGTGGCCATTTGTCGGTGGGTATATGATAGAGTCTAACCCAGTAGAGGGCCTCTTCTCGGTCACCATGGGAAGAGATGTTCGATATTGAGTACATATTTTAGGACAGATGTTGTCGCTGCGTCTTTAACTACCTCACGAAACAAATCACGGTTCATTTCGTCGTCTTTAAAGCTTTTGTACGGATAATACATGTACAAACGAGACTTGGAGTAACTCCGGCTTAGTGGTCCATCTTCCATCTTCCATTTCTCATCACCAAGGAATCAGCGGATTAAAGTATTTTTCTGGATTGGTAATAGATCCCTTGGTATCCCAATTAATCTCTTCTGGTCTTAGTGTGTCTGCATCCAATTCCAGACAACCACTCAAACCTAACCTTTCTGGTTCGTTTCGGGTCATTCTCAATCTAGTTTTTATGCCTCCTTTGCTGTCTAAAGGAGAGTTCACCGAAGACAAATTATATCCCTGACCTTGACTTTGATGGCTAAGACTATCCACAGCCTTTCAATGAATCGCTTATAAAATCACCTGTTTCCTGTCTTCTCCCACACACTGTATCGTAAAACAAAACCCAAAAATCAGGAGTGTGGGCAGAAGCAGAAATTGTACTGAAAAAAGAAATCAATTTGGTGTTCCGGAGTAATTTTCAGGTGTGGGTCGGGTCTGTCGTCGTCTATCCTCGTATTTGGCTTATGGCTACCTTTTCCATATTTTATACTATCGCACCCCACAAGGGGAGAAAAAAATATAAAACCTCTTCTCCACAGTTGTGGTTGTTCGGCTTTTCCCTTTCGAGACACATTCGTACGACTTAATTTGGCGGCGTGGTGGTGGTGTGCCTAAGCGGGTTGATAGTATCTCACCACCGTCAAGGAGGGGACATTTTAATTGGTCATTTCACGCGCAAAGATGCATATCTACACGTTTACCTTTACGGTTGATATTTCAGTTACACCTAAAGGTTATAATTTTTTTTTTTCTGAGTGGTTGGAGTGCCAAAAACGTTTTCGTTGTAACTGCCGGCACGTTTATCTGAATCCAACGCAAAAATTTATGAGCGGTTTTGGGAAATTTCAATTATTTATTCAAATTTTCGAGTAATGAAATGCAAATGTCCCACAGTGGCCCTGTGTATGGGCTGGTGTGCAGCGTGTAATTATCATTTAATTAGACGTTGAATTATGGTGGTTAAGAGCCGGGAACCGGGTACCGTCTCTGGGCATCCAGAAATAAATTCCAATTAGACTGTAATTTGAGTTAACGATTGGTAATTATACTGGCATATGAAACATGTGGTGATATATGTTTCAAATGTTTCCAATAGCCAAGGATGGGTTGCTATTAAATGTTTCCAAACGGATGAATTGCCAATGGCGTTCTTATCCTGTTACTGTTGGAATTGTAAATTAGTAATTCGATAGGGGCTGCTATTCTATTGATTAATAATTTCTGAAGGGGTTGGGATGTTTTAAATTTCAGATACTATTTTCTTCCAGTTCCCAGAGTAAGCGTTAAGTGAAGTACAATGTCTGGACACGCAATTCGTACGAAAAGTACGGATGTGACCTGATTAAATATTAAGAAAATAATTTGTAGAGAGCACGACCATGTTGTAAAGTATCTACTTTAGGACACAGTGTCTGTGGCTAGTGGGTTTTCAATTACATTCATATTTCTATTGAAGAAATGAATGTGCTCACATGTGGATAAATGAAATAAATAGCTGGCGCGACAGCTCGGGATAAGCCAAGGCCTAGCTTCTCGCAACCATGCATGTTGTGCGTGTTAAATTTTTCGCACGAATGGAAGGGACCTATAATTTATTGCCGACTCCGACCGGCGAATTGAGAAGCTCTTTCATGACAGATTATACTTCCGGAGGCTTGTCATGAAGAAACATCTATCCTATCCCTCTAGTTCTGGTCAGATTGTAATGATGAATGATCCACGAACTATGTTAGGTTAGGTTAAGGTGTTTGCCTATAGGTGTACAGACATACTTTGATCGATGTCGGTCCTTTGTGATCAACCATTTTCGCGGCTATCCTTAGCAGAGATAGTTTTAAACCAATTGATGCTTATTATAAAGCTGAGGACACTACCTCATGGTTAGTGTTAGGTAAGTTACTAAGATCATCGCAGAAGAGAGCTCTTGGGTGGAGAGTGGAGTTGTCTTCTTTCCGAACAGGTGCAAAGAAAATTAAAAATATTGTCCTCTTCCTCTTTGTTCGTACAGCTTCTGCAGAAGCCGTTGACCTTTTAGACAGTTTCTCGAGAAAAAACAAATAACTACGCCGATTTCGGACCGCTTAAGCCATCCAACCAATTCATTGAATCGTGACATATGAGATACTGTAGGGCGAAGTCAGTCCGAATACACGTAAAATATTTCAAAAGTGGAAAATATGGTTGTTGGATTGGTTGTGGGTGTCCTAAAGACTTATTTAGACCTCAAGCGGGTCCATTGTACCCATAAAAGTAAACTTATTGGAGTCTAACCAGGGGTAGGGTTGGCTTATCTGGAAACCACCCAGACAGGGGTAGAAATCTCAGGAGTTTCCTAAAATCAGCGATATGAAGGCCCTGCAGCCTATGGAAGTGTGGAACATTCGCATTGTAGATACTGGATGAATTCTATTTTTTTGTTCGTCCCTGCAGCTTCTTCTTCTGTTTTCTCTTCGTTCTTGGAGACGCTCCGCATGGATTACTATTCCGCAGTGCCCCATGAGGACACCGGAGAGGATTCGCATTTCCCTTCGGAAACGGATCTGCTATCAGAGCTATTGGATTGGAGGACTCATCGACCAATACGAGTTCGGAAGAGCACAATAGATCTCTACAGATCTCTACACACCCCAATTTCTAACATCTATCAGACTTGTAACGCATAATAAGTCTTGGCCTGAGGCACTTCAGCCTTCTATTCACTTCCATTTCAAACAAACTGCCCCCAGTTTTCATGACCAAGAATTCTCATATCACTTGTTCTTCGCAACGGATGTTCGGTCTACTTTTAGCTGGAATTTAAAGATTTTCCTGGTTGAGCCGAATGTAGTCGACGTGTTTAGACTTTGAGAACTACATCTACATTTTGACAAAGGTAATAGACAGAGTTCGCGGTTACACGTGGAACGTTGTGTCCGACAAAGTATTGCTTTCTTCAAGAAGTTCTCTGTTGTCTCCATTATCGTTTAGCACTCGATGCCCTGTTATAAGACTCGAAAATTTTTCCCCATCGAAGACAACGCATTTATTTTTGCCTAACCGACCGCGACGTAGTATTGGTCTCCTTGGGTTATAATTCGTCGGATGTACACAAGGGTGTCAGTTCACTCTGAATTAGCGGTCCACTTTAGCACTGCGGTCTCACATAGAGGTCTATTGTGCTGTCCCTTATGTTTTAGAGCAGTTTGTCTGTTCCAGAGGCTGTCAGGAAGAAAATCAGCTTCTCTGGGTGGAGCGTGGAAAGTTGGTGAGATGAATTCACTGCTTAGGTTCCGTTTTCTCACGTAAACTAGGGCGAGCATTCTGTGGCGATGTGAAGAGAGCCTTCGTCGCTCTCTAAGCATAGTCTGCAGGTAGGGTCCGGTGACAGGCCAAGCTTGTGTAGGTGCTGCTGCGTTCAGCGCTTTCAGGGCAGCTTGACTGTCGGAGAAGATAAAAATTGTTTTGCCAAGGAAATTAGAGAGCAAGTTTAAGCCTGTGCGCTGATTAATGGGAAATATTTCTGTCTAGAAGATCGATGAGTATGTGCTTAAACTAACCCGTAGACGACTCTCCTAATATTCCAGCCACGTCCAGTTTAGAGCCGTCCGTCTACCACACTTTATCGTGCTCTGACGGACGGGGTTTGAACTTTTCCCAGTCGTCACTCGGGGGGATGACTACTGTTTGAAGCAGGACCTTGGAAGAGTGTCATCCAACAGCATGCTGAACTTGCTGTTTTGGAGTAGGGAGGAGAGAATGTTAAGGTGACCGTCGGGTGGATGTTTAGATCTGATGTTGTTTAGGTGGAAACGCGTGTGCGGGCTGAGTTTCGCCTTGGACCCGAACTGGCGGTAGACCGACAAAATCATTCAGTGAAGCGGCAGTGGTGGAGCGGAGGGAACCCGTCATGCGGATTTCAGCGAAGCGATAAGCCACCCTCGTTTTGGTTGTCAATAGTGACGCTGTCTTATGCCGTGAGTCAGCTCGCACCAGAGTCTTTAGCTCCGCTGGGCGAAGATAAATGATTGTTCTTTGTTCACTTCACTACATCCATGACCAAACAACAAAAGAAATGGGTAGTCATGCCCATGTCAATTTTAGTACAATCTACATTTTCATAAATAAAGTCCCATATGGTCACGCTGTTCCATTAAACTGTTTTCAGTTAATGACCTCTTATCGTGGCTGAGTCACTTCCTATATCAGCATCAATGTAACGGGCATTACAAAATTTAATGTCATCGTTTCCACTTCCTTCGTCCTTCAAATTGTCCAACTTAAGGCGAAGAATGAACAAAGAAGGAACAGAAATGTCATGGCTCATCCATAATTCTTTTATTTGCACTTTAAAACAATTCTTCTTGTCGTCCTCATCGTCCTCGACTACGTTGTCTTCATAAATAAAAATCTCCTGGCACCAGTGTTATCGATTGTGCAGTACATTTTACAATTTCATTACTTTTCTGGCGCAGTCATCAAATGCTAATATGTGCCCTTTCCTTGGCGTTTTCCTTTTCGCTTCCAAGTGAAAACGAGAACGGTTCGATGTGCATCGCGGGTGTACAAATATAAAACTGCATCTTCATCAGGAACTCGCAAATGAAATCAGATGCCAGGACCCAGAGCTTGGATATGAAATATGAAAATGGCAAGTCGTCTCATCGCATGGTGGAAGGATGCAAAAAGGAGCGAAAGGAGTTGAACATTGCTTGGCAAATGTCCCAGAGAGAAATCCTTTTGCCTCTATCTCGCTCTCGCTCTGGCTCTTCCTCTGCATCTGTTTCTGTTTTTACAGTGACAGATGAGAAATGCGAGTTAACACGGCAAACAAGATGATCGGTCCCACCGGTAGGCAAAGCATTTAAATTGACGATGCATCAAACCGCGCAAGGATGAGCAATATTTGGAAATGCTATAGAATCCAGTTCCACGATGACACCGCCACCCGTTTCATCAGGATTGATATGGGCGAGAGCCAAAACGATTTTACCCGTCACAGCTGTTGGAAAGGATACACGACTCATTTGACTCATGGCGGCCATGGGACATTTTCTCCACAAAGAGTTTAAGGTCAACTCTTGGAACTACATGCTGTGCGGTTTTCATTAGAAATAAAACAGTGCCTCTGACGGGGGCATATTGGTGACCGGCTACACCGGGTGACTCAAGGGATTCATAGAGTAAATGTTGCGAAGGAAATTCCTGCCAGGAGACAATAAATCGATCCGATATGGGATCTGCCTTGGTGGTCGAATTTTTGCGATTTTTTTGCTCATAATTTTTACCGCACTATGATTTTTATGAGTCGCTTCTTGGGCGACGCGAGACCCGATAGCCGGATTTGCATGTTTTATCGCTTCGCAGAATGGTTTTATTGGTCGATAAAATGGTCGTGGTAGTACTTAGGGTTTGGAAAATGGACGTTTATGTGCTATCCCAATGGGATAATTCAATGCAGTTTTATTGATTTTGGCAGATGCTGAACCGAGAAGGGTAGGTTCAGGTTCTTGCGTTTCAAGGACAGCGATTCCGTTTATAGTTCTATAGTTCCGAGAAAAAAGCCATACGCCGCATACTCGAGTGGAATAACCAAGTGCTCTAAATATCGTTTGAAGATCATGTACATATTTCAATTGCATGGTACTTAACTTAGCCACGGAATTGAATAGCGTTTTTGCGAGTAGAGGACATCTCGCTATTCCCCCCTACGGGTATCACAATGGCTCTGAGTTGAACTGTGTGGGGCGAAATGGATTTTTATTCCTGCCCACTTATCTAACCTAACCTAGCCAGGGAAATATTGGGAGTCTTTCTAAGAGACTTCGAGACAATTTTTAAATCAATTAGAACCCCTTGCGATTTGTAACCAATCAGAATGGTTATGCTTCACTGCTTGGGACTCAATTTTTGATCTTCTTTTCAGAACGAACCATTTAGTTTAGACGATGGTAGCCAAAACTTCTGTCTACCTGATCAAAATAAAGGGCAGATAACAAAACTTTATTTAAAGTCCAACAAGGCTGTTAAAACTGATGGCTTTACGATCAGATTATTTAAAGCAGCTGAATATGTCGCTGGAAAGTATGGCTCATTTTTAGGATTTGGTCAGATGAGTGTAGACCTAATAAATGTAGTCTCAGCATCGTTTGCCCGATCCACAAAAAAGCGGATCCTCATTCCCGTTAACAACAGAGACGTCCAATATCATATCCAATGTCATATTGCCTGACAACTTGATTGATCCTATCAGTGCGGTTTCAGACCAACCAAAAACCACAATTTTCACGCAGTAGTCCAAATGAATACCCTCCATCTCCTTATCGATTTCCAGGCACCCTATGACAGGATGACAATGGAGGGTGCACGGTGCTCCATAGAGATCGGCAAAGACATCATCAATGCTTTTCATGTCGAAAAAGGAATCAAGTAAGGTAAGATTAGGTAAATGGATGCCTTGTGACATTCGTCACTGCTCACGTAGCCCAGCAATAGGGTCAAAACCCCCCAGATAAGGCTATGAATCTCAGAAGGCTCCTCATCTCGATGTTACGGAATTCCTCCAGTTCCGTGAAGAAGTAAATGCCAAGAGTCTTCATTCTTCTACGGGCTAGGGCAGGACAATCAAAACAGCAGGTGACGGACAGATTCGATTTCTTCCTCGTCCCTACAACTTCTGCAATAGTCGTTGTGATGTAAACCGAGGCGCTTCCCATGAGTGCCAATAGCGCAGTCCCCAGTAATGAAACCGGAGACTACCTTTGCTTCCCGACGACTAAGTTTGACCAAAGACAGGATTTCTTGTTATTATAACATGTTCTTAAGTTTCTAGCCGTTGCATATGTATCCAGCTGGATCCAATGTATGTTAGCTCGACTGATGGCCTCGTCTTGGGCTCGTCGAGCCTATTGGAATCCTCGCAAAGCGGAAAGTCAGTGAGGCATGCAGCGCTGATCCCCTTTGTGCAAGTTCGTCAGCCCTTTCGTTACCTAGGATACTAATACGCCCTGGTACCCAACATAGGGTCAACTTATTGGCTCTCGATATTTTATCTATGTAGATAGTTTTTGTAGCTTCTTACAAGCCTCGATCTAGCTATCGCAGACTCCAGAGCCTTAACCGCTGCCTGACTGTCGATGAATAGTAATTGTCCTTTCTGTAATATCCTCCTCGGGTATAGTTTTCAAGGCCTCCAGGGTGGCCGTGAATTCGGCTTAAAAGACTCTCCAGTCGTCGTCTATACTAAAGGAGTGGTTTATTCCTAGGGCCCTGCAGTAGACCCCGGCACATTTACTAATAGAAAGATAACAGTTCGTCCGTAAACATTTTCGTTGGACATTTTCAATGCAGTTCTCTACAAAGGGATGACACGTGATTGGAAAATTTGTTTACACCCTTACTTTCCTAACGGGCTGTTAAGCAGAATCTCTTAGGCTACATAATTAGACAGGCTGACCTCACATGGTCGAATATAGGAGAACACTGGGTATCCAAAGCTCTATGACCGGCGCTCGATAAAAATTCTTAAGGTAGAAAGATTAAACCCAAGAGTAGCTGTAGAAGTCCTATCTGGACATAGCCTTCTGAGAAAACGCGCTAGGAGACTACGACTCACAGAATCGGACGCATATAGATACTGCGACGACTTATGTCTTAGAAATCACATACATTCTATGCGATTGCGAGGGAATGGCTCTAAAGCGGTTGGTAGATAGGAAATCACTTTTTTAGGAACTTGGTAGATTTAGGTTCTATCGACCATGAAAGGATTTTTAAAATTTGAAGCTTTTCTTAGGGACTGCGAATGGGCCCATTCTGGTGTCCGGTGTTTCTAGAAATCTGTTTCCTAATCATATTTTTTCCTAACCTTACTTAGCTAACAGTCACGAAAGAGTGAAATTTGCTTTCCCCAGAGTTAACCTTTATCATTACCAATGTAGAGCTGCACTGCTACTCTCCCTTGCATGTAAAGAAAGAAGAAAGTCCGTCAAGGGTAGAGTGTTGCCGTTTGTGTTTTCAGGCCTGACACTGCTTGGCAATTTCAATTGTTGAAATAAATTTGCTTGGACGTTAATTTTCTGGTTGCGCCGATGGATGTGTCAAAGACACCATTATCCTGCACTTTTGGCGTCCACGATTCGCTGCTTTGAATAATCGATGTCCGATATATGCTTATGCTCCTGATCTTACTGCTTCAGCTCTCCTCTCTCAATTCTCCGTAGTTCTTTTTGCACATTTATTACGAGCGTGCAAATTTTCATGCAAATGACCTCTGACCACACCATTTATGAATACTGCATACTCTTCGTGTACACATTTCGGGCAAAAAGGTGGTTCTCCGAATAATTAGCTGGCCGCACATATGTATCCTCTGATACCGTATTGATTTTTGAAATTCTTGCAACTTGTTAAGGGTTGGATCCCCAAATAACACGTGCATGTCACAGGATTGCGCCTGTGGTAGGTCTATTTGTTAACTTTCCAATCTACGATATGTAGGTCACTTGTACCCTAACAACATCTCAACACTTTCCATTCCAGGATATTTGATACAATTTTGCTTTAATTGCGATATTCCCGGACGTGTTTACATCCACATAACAAACTTGCTTTCTGTTTATTCGACCTTCGTTTGCCTGTTCTCTTGTCACAACAATCCTCACGTTTATGCACTTCATTCTCAGTCCTGCTCCGCAAACAACAACCGATCTCCCACACCCTCTTATATCTCTTCACATTCACCCCATCATCCCAAATAACCACTACTCGAAACTGTCCTTTCAACACACCGCCATATCCCATGTCACAAATTGAGTTATGAAACTTGAAATCGAAATCCCCTGTCAGGATTATTCTTGGATATGAACTTGATAGGGGTCTACTGCTTCCATTACCAACTAATCCTAAATCAATAAGATAAACACACACAAACTCGAATGTAAACTGTCAACATCCCCACAGGAGTCTAATCCAGTGCTGTCTGCTTTTCTTTGTCATTCCAGAAATCCATCTACAGCAACCGACCAACCCAGCGATGTCCTACTATGAGAACTCAATCGAACGGAAAATGTTGTCCCATTGTAATCATCTCAAATTCACCAAAAGGATTTGATAGAGAAAAATAAGAAAAAAACGTAGAACCAGCATAGAATATAGAACAAGAAGAAGAAGAAAAAGTAGAAAAAGAAGAAGAAGAAGAAGAGAATTAATTAAAATTATAAGAAAAAACGGAAACAAAGACGATACCAAATAATTTCCTTCCGCTCGTCCTCATCACCATACTCCTGCTCCACTCAAAAATGCTCCTGATAAGTGCTTTAGCTTTGGGTCTGGTCGAGACGACCAGTCCGAATATCGCCGGTAGTAGCACACATATTGGTGGCTTTAATGTGGCCAGCGGCGGCGTTGGTGGTGGCGGCGGCATAGCGGACACTGTGATAGGATCCATTCCGACATCGGCCCACTCGTCGGGTACATCGATTGCACATGCCACACCTAATGGTGGTGGATCGACAATACCATGGGACAACAATGGAACCCTGCGGTCGGCCGGTCCTGGTGATTGGTCCATCGAACAGTGTCTCATCTGGCAACGACCTCATCATCTGTACTTTCAATTAGGCAATGCATTCTTCTTTATGGCCTTCCTGGCACCGCACGGGCCCTTCGGAATGCTCTGGCTGCGCTCTGTCATGGTCATCGGCTGTGTACTGATGGCAATGTATGGCTGGCTGATTGAGTGCACACCGGACGTGGTGCTGTGGTCGGGACTGTTTCTAGGCGTTAATCTAATTTATCTGATAGTGCTGTTGTGTCGGCTGCGACCGGTGCGGTTCGAAAAGGAGATCGAAGCGGTGAGTTAAAAAAACATTTTTTTCAAAACAATTTTTTTTAAGGCAAAGGATTAAGGCAGTAAATTTGAGGAAAGTGCAAAAGCCTGCACTCTAAACCTGAACAGAGTTCAACTGTCGAGGTTTGCACTTGTGTGCCATTATCCTCCCATGCACCTTCTATCATAAAACTTCCATCTGCAAAGCATGAGTTCTTTATGGGAATCCAGTTCAATGGCTCTCCAGAGCCACCTCCCTCCAGGTCCTCGTCAATTCTGTGAATTTCATTTCCACCGATGAAAACAAATCTTTTGAATGCACCGCATTCCGTTGCCAAACAATAGAAATGCAGTCGTAGTCTGGGTGACAATCTGGTGGAAAATATTTTCCCCATTGTTCCACTCATCCAGAATGAAAGTGGCCATTATCGTGTTATCCACTCTCGGTATTTGTCATTTGTGACGTTATTCCATTTGTGCTTATTTTTGTTGTCGCCATTTTATTTACACAGTTTTCCACACCCACACACAGAGTCAATGAATGTGTTTTCTGGTTTCCATTGTCTTCATTTTGTTAATTTTTCTCTGCATTTTGTCGTAGTTCGTGTGTGTATCTTCTCTGTTGACTCTTTTTATTGTCAGGTTATTAGCACTAGTTTAAGTCTATTCTCGTCGAAGTGATGAGCTAGGGAACTAAGATAATGGGATTCGGCGGAATCTGTCAGCTGCAATGTTGTAATGATGCGGTGCTAACTTAGGCTTCACGAATAAGCAAGATACGGTGGCTATTAGTTTACTTACATGATCGTAAGTGATGCTATACAGGGAACAAATTCTGCTGGCAATCGAGGAGTCAAGTCGGGCTGTCAGTCATAACCCTGTAACACAGTAACACATTGCTACCATCAGTGATAGGCAAATCGCTACCGAAATTGGTGGAATAATGTAAGAAGGAGTAGTCGCTGTGACTCAGTAAGTGCGTTGGACTGCTGTGCGAGCGACGTGAGTTCCAGCCCCAACCATGTCCATCGAAAATTTTTCGCGGCAGCATCTCTCGTCGGGGAATGATAAGCCTCCGGGAGTATAATTTGTCATGAAAGAGCTTCTCAATTCGCCGTTCGTGCGAAAAATGTAATACGCACAGATGTTAGATGTTAGAAATTGGGGTGTGTGTGTGTGCACTGCGACCTGTTTAGATCCATTGTGCTCCTCTGTACTCATATTGGCAGATACGTCTCGACCTAGGGAACCTCCTCCAATCCAATCACTCTGAGAAATCGGAGTATCTGGATTGGGTCCAACGATGGGAAAAATTGGCCAGGCCAGGATCAGTCCTTCACAGGTTCGATGTGAAAGTAATTCACACTTCGATGTATGTACATATGTCCTGAACGTTAAACAATTTTTTTTTTATCTTATAAGAGGTGAACAGTTTAGATATTTGTATCATACCCAGGAAGATGTTGCCCTTCTTCGATCGGAACAAAACATTTGGGCTATTAAACAGAATTCTGACTTAAATTACCAGAGTTGCAGCAAGTTGCATGGCCCACTGGCCATGGCAGCTCCTTCAACGCACGCTGTGAAAGTTAGAGTGACGAGATAAAGCTGATCTAAGCCATGCAGTTAAGAAAACAGAACATGGCTATCTCTGTGGGTCCACATAGACCTTAGGTTGATAAAGACGTTAGCTAACGTCTTCATCAACCGACAAACCATACCTAATCTAAGATCCACGTTTGCGTACTAAACTAAATGTCATATTGTTTCTCTCCTGTTTCTTGATTTTGTGAAAAAATCTCCGGATCTGATAGAAATCGTGGGATTCTTCGACATCCTTGAACTAAGAGGCTGCGATCAGGTCCTTGGTATCCAACGCAATAAAATCTAGGACAGTGAAGGACTGTGTCTCTAAACGAGATCGCTAACCAGATAACGTCACACTCTGTCGGGTCCTTGGTCACTGCGACATTCAGGGGAACTGTGCGGCTGACGAATTATGTACAGACGGCAGAAAGCTCGACCATGTCAAAGCGACTATGTCGTTTGTTAAACACCTGACTTACGCCGACGCTCTGTCGAAAGCAAATCGTAGATGGCATCGTAGATCGGTTATTGCAACAATGCCAGGCTCATCTGGCCTATCGTGGATCTAAAAAGATCAAAAGCATTAATACGACTTAAAAGGGACCAACTTTCAAAATTAATCAACGTCCTTATGGGGCACTGCATCCTCAGCAGGCATGATCAACGCCTGGGTATAGTATGTAACGATTTCTGCATGAGCTACAGAGACGAAGAGGAGGAAGAGTCCACTGCACACTTCCTTTGCACGTGTCCCACCCTTGCCAACATGAGGAAAGCCACCTAAATGATCTGAACTCCACCAGTTTTCATCTGTCGACATGCATTATGCTTATGAAAGAGGGAAACCCGTGCTGCTCTGTTCGAGAAGCAGTTCACCCAAAAACATTGAAGTACGGCTTGGGAGGCTTTCAATAAACCTCCATAGCGCTCTAGGTTCCATATTTGTTGGGCTTGACGTGTTCCGCGTTAAATTAAAAAAATATATTCTGCCGACATGTTTCTGTATCTGATCGTATCATTTTATGCAGATGATACTTGAGTGGATGGTGTTCTTTTGGATAGCCCCTTCAAGAAGTTCAAGTAATTCATCATCACGTTTTCGTTTGCCTCAGGCCGTTTAGGTTTGTCCAATGTTCAACAACCTTCCCTTTATGTTATTTGTAAGTAAACCCAGCTAGTTGGCGCCCTAAAATAGGGTTCAGGACTAACGAGTAAGAACCAAGTGTCTCTTCTCGCCAGACAGTCTGCCACCTCTACAAGGATATCTATCTTCCCGCAAAAGTCTTACAATTCTGGATTTGCTATAAAGAGGCTACGACTTCTTGTACAAGTCCAAAATCTGACACATATCCATTTGAGAATAGACCCTGTTGATTTCAAGTCGATGGCGGAAGATTGGGAGACGTGGAGATTCCACTTAAGCACTCTAAACCCGCGACCCTCATAATGGATAAGCGGGCCATTGGAAGATGATGAATGATGGTGAACTTTATCGCTGCTTCTGGCTTAAGTTTGCAAGTTGGTCACTTAGTAGAAGCGTTCTGGACGTTTTATATCCAGTGCTGAACTCTATTTTCGCCACGCGTCCCAAAAGAGTTTTATCTAGTCCTGCGACACCTTACATTTCTCCACGAAATTAGATTTTACAGACATTTATGTATTCCGCTGTCTTCATTGTAGTCTCACAGTCGGCTATTGTCTCTACCAGGACCTTGATAAAAGATGATGTGATCTGAAAGTCCGGTTCATCTGAATATGTTCACCTTGCTGGTAAAGACCCCTCGTGACTATGCCAATATTTATTCCTGGTTGACAACTTTATTAGACTCCCAACTAGCGCTAGAGGCTTATTTCTTTATTAAATTTTCGCCATTATTTCTTCAAATCTAAGATTTCGTTGGTGACTGCAATGCCAAGAGTCACATTTACATAATTGTAGCTATTTGCTACAGAATAACTCTCGTGTTTCTGTGTCATTAACGAGTTATTCCACAGCACTTACCTACTTTGTAGCCCTCAGTAAGCGAAGAAGTAAAGTTTTCACGACCATGATCTCCTTAAACCATTTTAATCTTTTCACGAGGATCGATATCCTTAAGCAAATTAAAACTTTCGCACCTGACACTCTTACCATAAATGTACCTACGTACATATCTGTATGTAGGTATATCTCCATCTTCCCTATACGACTATTAAAAAACCAAAGCACATTCTTTCTGGGGTGTATCTTCGTCCTCAACTTGGAATTATATCTCAAGTTTTTACACTCCATTTGGTTCGTGATACAGGCGTCCAACAGGGATTGCTGTTCTCATGTGCAAGACTTGCTCATAAAATATGGAAAATTCTTAAGGGAACATATCCGGATACTTGTGTCAGTTTGACATTAGAAAATTTACTTCACCATGTTGTATTTGTTTTGTAGGTACTTTTACGAAAGGAGACAAATATGATACCTTCTCCTTGCATCACATCACAAATGCAGTGCAATGCCTGTTAGAGTGTAAACGTCACTTTTTATGATTGAAAACTATAAAAATTGTCACATACTTTGTGGATTGTGGCAAACTTGAATTTATGCACTTGGACGGACTGGAAAGGTGACACAAAATGTACATACATACTTGTGTACGTATTTGACAAGTAGGAAAGAGACTTCTATTCGACATTTACAGGCTTTTGCAATAAGAGCGCTACAAAAGTTTTTTTTAAATAAAACAAAAACGGTTTTGGATATCAATGAAATTCTTTATTCCTGTGAAAGTACGTTCGATGCCATTATGTATGGAACTCGATTTCTTTTGCATGGCCACCAAAGGCACGCTTGCAGAAGTCCAGACGCTGAACCCAATTTTCGACGGTTTTCAAGCATAAATCGGCCGATACTGCTGCAATTTCACGTTCGATATTCGTATGAAGTTCATCAATCCTCGCTGGCTTGTTGGCATAGACCATAGACTTGACGTAGCCCCACAGGAAATAGTCTAACGGCGTCAAATCGCACGACCGAGGCGGCCAAGCGACTGGACCATTTCGTGAGATAACACGTTCTCCAAACTTGGTTTCCAATAAATTGATTGTGACATTCGCTGTGTGGCTTGTGGCGCCGTCCTGTTAGAACCACATGTCCTCCAAGTCCATATCATCCAATTGGGGTCAAAAATATTCGGTTTTCATTGAACGATAGCGATCCCCATTCACAGTAACGTGCCGGTCTAAATCATCACGGAAGAAGTACGGCCCAATGACGCCGCCGGCCCATAAACCACACCAAACCGTAATTTTTTCGGGATGCAATGATGACTCATGGAGTACGTGTGGATTGCTGCCTGACCAATACCGCATATTTTGTTTATTGACGAAGCCATCCAGCCAGAAATGAGCCTCATCGCTGAAGATGATTTTTCGATGAAAATCCGAATCATTTTCAAGTTGTTGCTCAGCCCAATTCACGAACATACGACGCTTCTGGTGGTCAAGCGGCTTCAGTTCTTGCGTCAATTTAATCTTGTAAGGATGTAGGCCAAGATCTTTTCGCAAAATTCGCCACAACGACGTCACAGAGATGCCCAACGCTTGAGAACGACGTGTGAGAGACACATTTGGGCTTTCTGCAACTGAAGCCTCAGCGGCAGCAATATTCTCGACACTACGGGCACTTCTTTGTCTCACTGGCACGGGAACATTTTGTACTGTGCCTGTGGATTCAATTTTTCCACTAGACGCTCAATTGTTGATCTGCTAGGACGATTATGACGACCATAAATTGGACGTAGCGCTCCTAACGTTGAGGCCACTGACTCCGAATTTCGGTAGTAAATTTTAATAATTTCGACTCGTTGTTGGCTCGTATATCTTTCCATCATGAAATGGCAAACCTTACTAAAGAGAAATGTCAAAAAACCGCAAGAAAAATATGGCGTCGTTTGTTATCCCTGTCGCTCTACTTTTTTAGCGTCCCTATTGAAAAACCCTTTATAATAAAACGTTTTCTATTTGGAGACACAATAGATCTTGCTAGGTCACAGTGTCAGCCATAAGAGGAGGTTCTAAAAAAAATGAACAAAATCCGGACATCGAAGGGAAGTTTGTTTAAGGAGAAGTGGATATTTTCGTGTTTTAACTCAATTAATCCAAATAAGATGCTTTAATTTTTCATCTTCAGTTTGGTGGAAAGAAATTGCAATGAAGGAAACGACGTAGTATTGCAACTGAGCTCCATCATGGAGGTCGTAGATTCCTCCCTTATGGAGTGCTCAGTCTATTTAGTGGGACACATCTAAGGCTGATGTCGTAAAAATTCTTCACCGTAACCGATTTTCCGCGATGAATTCGCTTCCTAATATGTGGAGTCTTTTGTGGCAGATTCATAATGGAAAAAACTATGAGTCGAGGCTTGGCACATGGCACATCCTACCCTTTCGATACCAATGTCATCTGCCTTACAGTGCAAGAGGACAAATTCAAGTTTCTAAATAGCACTCGGAGTGTAAAGCATGCACACCGTTTGTCGGATTTTACCAGCGTTTTCCAAGCGGATCTACTGGCAATCCGAGAGGCTTGCACGCAACTTTGGCGTGACACAACGTATACTCAAAACTCTGATATCCTCATAGATAGCCAAACCGCTATCAAAGCTATTGACTGGGTTACCACATCTTCTCAACACGTGCAAGAGGCAAGAGTGCCGGAACGAGGTTGCCCTTGGGCAAACGCTTCAGGGTCACACTGCTTTGGGTTCCAGGGCAAAGTAACATAAAAGGAACCGAGCGTGCAGATAAACTGACCACATAGGGCTCAGCTTTGCACGGCTCGGTTAAAGGACAAATCCTCTCACACTTCCTGCCAAAGGCCAACCTCCAATAGAGCGAGTTAACCAACTGCGCCATATCAAGGAAATATGGTCGACCTACGATAAGATTAGAACAAAAGATCTCCTTAACAGAACCCGCCGAGATAAGGCCAGAATAACGACTATCACCACGGGGCACTGGAGACAATTGAAGACCATGCGGCTAAACTAGGTATACCATACAACCCCCACTGGCGCAGCTGAGGAAATGAAAATTAGAAGGAAACTCTCTCTCATTTCCAGTGGAAATGTCAGGCACTTGCAAGAACCAGACTGCATGCACTAAACCAACCTTTCTTCGAAGACCTCAACGACGAGATCTAATCAGTTTTCTAAACTCCACAGGCTGGGTCTAGGCACTCCCGGCTGTCTCACCCATTAACAATAAGGTAACACGAGACGTGGTAACGTGAACTGCCACCTCAACCTACCTACGTCCATACGTATCAGGTTCCTACTCATAGATCATTGTCCATGCACGTTAGAGGACATGCTGACATTTGAGGAGATCCATTCATTTCTGTGACAGGAGTGTCTCTCCGACGAGCGCCAAAATCCTATCCTGGAGCACGGAGTCCATGGTGGAAAACCTTCTGTACGTCACGGAATGATTCCACTCTGAAAACAATGTCAGAAACTGCTTCCACCATCTTTAAGCCTCTGACTCAGGTCTTGAACGTTAAGAAAGGTCTCCCCTAGTCTGACTGTAGAAATTCAGTCAGGGATCTAGGTTCTTGCGTATTTTTTTGTATATGTGTTGATTATTTTGGTGCAACCTTATCCATTATTCCCTGCAAATCCCCCGCGACTAGGCTTCTTCCACTATCCCTATGAATCCTTCTTTCTCCTCAAACTCAGCAGATATTCTATTTTATCTTTTTATAAGCACACTTCGGCAAAAGATTTTTTAATGACATCCAATGACACCCACCAGGGACTACCTCTTAAGTGGTATCCTTTGCCATTTGAAAAGTAAAAAATTAAAGAGCGAAGTTTACTTGCAAAAAAAAAAGACAGAATATAAATCGAAACGCAGATGAGCATTAAACATGCATATTTGGTAATCACTAAACAAACACCCTGCCAAAGAGAAATCGCCGCCCCATCATGACGTCATCCACCAGCAGCCTCTCCAATAAAATAATGGAATCAGATAAAACGTCCGTTTTCTCTAGCCATTATTTCTGTGCTCCCTCGTTCTCCCAGGTGACCTAGAAATTCAAACCAACACACACACAGGCATATACGATCAGTAAGCCAACTTCATCCTCTGTCCAAGGGTAAAATATCCAGTCACTGTGCAAAGTTCTAGGCTCTTGATGTCAGAAGCAGTGGCAGCAACCCCATCACCCTCTCAGTCTGTCACATCACATAGCCGACCCAGCAGCAACGCGCCAAATTCCCATGGCGGTTGTGTATGAATAAAATATGAAACAAACAAAAACCATCCCCATTAGCAAACGAACGGGGTTGGCCGATGGGTGGGAGGAAAGCCTCCAAAGGACGAGTGGGAGGACGAAGTAAATTAAACTAAAATCTATGCTTCCTGTAACTATATCTACTCGAAAAATGGCTTTGTTTGTGTTTCATACATTTCTTTTCCCCTTGCACACCGGCCTAGCTGGGGCAGTTTGGCATGACTCACTTACAAAAGGAACATTAGGTTTCAGTAGGTTGATTGTGGGTGGTCGGTCGGACCTACCCCAAACCATTCACAGCAGTCGCCTGGTTGCCACGTATCTCGTTTCGTTGTTTCCCGTTTCCCGTTTCCCGGCTACTTGCCGATGACTTTGTGCAATGAATTTCAATTTTATTTTCTGTGTTCCCTGCTGCATTGTTGCAAAATGCAATTTAATTTGTTGATTCTAAAAGTTTTCTTTTCACTTGCCTGCTTCTCGTTTTCGCTTATTTTTATCATATGACTGCACAATGGGAGGGTTGGCTCTGTGACTAGGCAAGTAGGGCTACTCTAGCCACGGGTAATTTGCCTGTGGAGTTTGGACGACTTCATTCTGAGGGATAATTATGATCAATGGTTGTGGCTAGGAAGTGCGGCTGGGATAATAAGTTGTTTTGTTGGTATTTTATTCAATTCACTCGCCGTAATTGGAAAATGCACGCCTCCTGTTGATCAGCCATGTGCAAATGTAAGCTATAGGGAAGATGCCTTAATTGAGGTTATGTATCCCACGGTATGGAAAATGTTAGTTTCTATTAAGAGGTTAAGTGAGTTCTTTAGACAATAAGGAAAACGAATTTTCTTAGAGAGAATTGTAGTACCATAGGCAATGCAAGGAGCGCTTCCTGATTTTTTGTAATGTTTTCATTTTTCCTATATTTTTGTTTCAAGTCTTTAAGGTGCATCAGAGTGAATGTTGCATATCTGAGGGCGTAGTCATATTTTTAATTGGAGCCTACAGTTTTCATTTGTTTGTATGGAGTTGTGGGAAACGCTAGTATCCAGTTATGACATTTAAACACAAGGAAATGATGAAACCTTTACGTCACAATATTTGATTGGAAATGACAGCTGACAAAACACCAACTGGAGCACCTTCATAGTGTTACTGCTGTTTATGGCACTACGAATATCATTCTCCAATTCTGTCAAAAGTTGTGGCTTGTATATTGCGTGGCCTAATACCTCCTCCGACCTCAAACGTGTCTATTATACCTTACTCATGGGAGTTTGACACCGGGGCAAGGTTGGCTAGTTTGGAAACCATCCAGAATGTGACAGGAATTTCAGGAGTTTACTAAAATCAGAAATATGACATATGTTTTTTGGCCCTTTGGAAAAAGCTACTACAACGAGTACTCAGTGATCAGGTGGCTAGTGCGGAACACTCGTTTTTCAATTACGACTTACAAGGAACTCTGATACTTTCTTGATAAAAATTGTTAGGAACTGATTATGTCGTTGCCAGTAATGAGTTGTACACATGGACTCCTACCTAAATTCTCAACCAATTTGGGCGCATTTTCTGGAAAGACATATTTAAATCCAATAACCCTTCATTGGGCATAGGGCGTTAACAACACCTGCGGGATCCTGAAACACGTTCCAGCACTCGTCGACTTGTCCCCGGTGGCCTTGTTTCTTCCTCAACTATTCCGCGTAACATTTCATTAAGGCCACTCTACTACCTGATTGGGTTATGCTCAAGGCGCGTTGTAATACATATGGAATTCCTTACGACGGAGAATTCTACTCGTAGAGCCATTTAGAATTGTTGATGATGGGTAGGTTAGGTATGGGGGTTTGGTTAAAGCCATTCTTATCATTAAAGTGATAGTAACTTAAAAGTCTCTTCTCCCTGACTATGTGAGGGTTAGGTTTGGTTAAGTTAGGTTAGAGAAGCTGTCAGCGTATAACAGCCGACGCACTTCGACTAGTTGTAGGTTCACTGGGATAGCTCAGGATGTAGCAGGAATTTCCCTTCATAAACTTTGAACCGATGAGAGTTCTAGCTACTAAACCGAACTAGGTTCCCGATATTCTGTTGTACTGGGTCGCCAGGATCATCAAAAAATGCACCGAGATGGTTATTTCTTTTACGACAGAGCGCTGAACAGGTACAGAGATGATTAATGATTGTTTCGATATTTTTTTTGTCGTCGTAGCTTCTGATGAATGTGCATGATATTCTGAGATTTTCTTTTTTATCAAGAAGAATCTTTATTGTAGTACTATGCTAGGCAAGTTCATTGGTCTTGCAGTTCTCATCGCATTGCAATTTTTGCATAGAAATCGTCTCTGCACCATAGCTCTGTCCGGTTCACTCCCATTTTCTATAGATTTTAGATGCGGTTCTGGTAGAAGCTAAAGAATGCATATATAATCATAGGCAGACATCTTTTAGCATAGGTTGGTTTATGAATGTCAGTATTAGTCACCTTCCTGCTGCTTACATCTAGTTCGGTGCAATCGTCTGCTAAGACAGCTCCATATTCTTCCTAAATAAAAAAAAAAAAAAGTAGACTTTCTCGACCCCCTGTCTAACAACGCTAAGTTGAGCGTTTGACCTTTGTTTTTGCCATATTTGATTAAAGCCCTATTATGCTAGTCTCAGTTTCTACCTCGTTAGCCTTAGGTTTATTGTCTTCTGTGAAAGCAGGCAGCGTTTTTCGGTTGAAGGAGAACGGTTAACGTATATAGATAACAATGGCAAAGATGGGAAACCCTGTTGTGGCTCGCTTTGCACTTCAAAGTCGTCTGACTTGTTGTGCTTGTCTTCTTAACGCTATCTACGTCAGTGCCAAAGATCTTCAGCCTATTAGTACAGTTACAAATAAAATGCCCAATAGTTTTCCACTAACTTACTTACTTAAGGTGGCGCTACAGACCGGCGTGGTCCTGGGCCTCAACCAACAAGTCTCTCCAGCCAGCTCGATCTTTAGCCAGCTGCCTCCAGTTTCGCACGCCAAGTTGGTTGAGGTCCCCTTCCACTTGCGTGCGCCACCTGAGTCGCGGTCTTCCTCTACTGCGCTGACCCTCGGGTGTGGATTCGAAGATTTTCCGAGCTGGAGCATTGGTGTCCATCCGCTCTACATGACCCAGCCACCTCAGTCGTTGGACCTTCACTCTTCTAGTTTCCCAATAATGGTTCTAAAACCATCCGTGCAAATTCTATATTTACTCCTTTTTTGACTAATATTTCATTTAAAGAAGACGGAGAGACTTTTATCCACTAACCGAAAAAACCTAGGTCCTCACCGGACATTGCTTGATAGGCAGACATGCACTCAGACTTGGGGTCCCTTCCAATGATTTCTGCAGAAGCTGTAGACCTACACCTACTGTTCACGTGTTCTGCCCTTGCGACGCTAATAAGGAAATCCCGAGGGGAATACTTCTACGATGATCTTAACGATTTAGCCGAACTCAACATAAAGAAGACAAGAAACTTCCTCTCCGGGACGAAATGGTTCAACTCTTAGGGTTAACAACATTACGGTTGCCCATCTCGATGTACTCGGTGTTACATACTTTGATTCTGGTGCTGATAAGCCGGGTCTTCATCGTAGTATTACAGTTGGCCAATCTGGTCTATGTGTATCCCTGTCTGAGTGGAGCAGCCACCTAACTTAACCTTGACTCATATTTTGGCGGAATGCAGGAATAATTGACTTTAAAATTTCACATCAGTCCACTTCTCAGTAATTTGTCAAATCATCGTGCAAGGTAATCTAAAGTCTAGTCCTGTCAAAACTCGTTTTTTTTCGCAGCGTTCTAAAGTTTAAGTTTATTTCTTTCTTGACTCTTTTATTTAAAAATGTTGAAAAATTTATATTGGAGTGATTAAAACTTTACGAATGTCTCAAAAAATATTGCAAAATGTGGGAGAGTTTTTGATGGAAATGGTTTCCTATATCCAAACAGAATTTGAAAGGTTATAAAAGAACTCAAGGGAAGTTTTAATGGCCTCAATTATACGACACAATCAGTTTATTGCGCATTAAATTTTCCCAAAGCCATTCCGAGTTTAAGAAGAGCTCAGGAACAATATCCTAGGAGGTATCGTAAAATAAGGGCCACAAGTGTTTCAAAAATGTAGTGAAGATTTGCAAAAGCCTTGATCCTGAGCTTTTAACATACTTTTTCGTTGGTCACTAGTCACTCGACTACCATTAAACAAAATTGAGGGAAACTAGATTCATTTCAAGAAAAAGTATCAGGAGGCCTTTCTATTATGTTCCTGATCCCCTTTAAGATATTCAATGACCAGAATGATTTATCGATCCCTAGAATCTTTTATGACTTCATCTTCGTCGCATAAAAATCTTCACAAACAAAGACATAACCAAACCTAACCTCATCACAAAAAACCAACACACGAAAGAAGTTTCCATAATTCTTATACTTTCCTAAGTGATATCATATCCTGGATCCACACATACACGTCCTGATTATTTGCTTTCGTTCTTCTTTAATTCTTTTCTCCCTTTTTTTTGGATAGATGGTGGAAAGATGTTATTTCTCCATTTGTGTATGCTCTCTTGTTGAAGTGGGCGACGAGACGGGTAGAACATTCTTCTCAATTATTCATATGAGCTTTCGGGAAATTAAAGGAAACACTACACTCTTCCGCTGTGTGTGCGAAGACTGTGTATTTGTTTTCGCCTCAACTGCGTCTTAGGACGTGTAATTAAGTTCAAAATAAAATGTTCCGTTGAAGAAGTTTACTTTTTGAGTAATTTGTGTGGCAAATATTTGCCAGCATACGTACGAGTGTGTGTTTGAGTTTTATGATTTGTTTCTTAATTTTTTCCAGCAAAAACTGAGCAGGGACTGTCGGAATTCATGGGAGGAAATAAATAACCAAATATTTTGAGGAGTCTTGTAGGAGACACGCGAGACGGATTTTACCTTTGCCGAGATGAATTGAAAGACCTGGCTTCGAATTTATTGATTTTGTCATTCAAGCCTTGTAAAAAGGCGTGAGAATTCTTATGTCACATTGTTCCTTCATATTCATGACTTTGTTATGACGACTTGACACAAGCAGTCCAAAGTGTCTTAAAATGTACATAAGATCCAGGGGCAAATCGTCTCTTCCGTGATCGCATAATTCGTCACGAAAAAATGAGACAATTTGGCCCCAGAATGTTCGTAACATTACGAACGTTACGTAACGAATTATACGATCACTGAAGAGACCAGGTTTCATTAAAAATTAAGCCTGTGGAATACTTACTTATGTCCTGTTTCCCTTTGTGGGTCCTAGGGCATCTACTACAATAACGCGCCATCGTGTGCGGTTTCTGCCTCAGTTCTCTTGAACTATTTCCCAATTACCGAGACTGTTCTACACCATGTATTTCTCGGTCAACGCACTCTTTTGCCATCTTGAGTAAGCGGAGCTGTCACCTTTTCGAAATGTGTGACCAATCCACTGTCACTTTCGTCTTTGAATGGTAGTGCCTATCGGTTCCTAACCTGTTCTCTGGCAAAGATTTTCGTTCGAGATAGGCCAGAAAATCCTCAGAATGTTTCGTAGACACCTATTAACGAACGTTTGCAGCTTTCATGTGATAGTCGAAGTCACTTTCCAAGTGCTGCACCCCTATACATATGTAAGAGCACGGATTCAACATTGGAACAGAACAATCGTAGTTTAGTGCTTAAGCTGATAATATTGCTGGACCATATTTTGGACAACATTCCAAACGCCTGTTGAGCTCCCTTTTCAATAGGCTTAGGCCAGAGTTTTGGGATGGTTCTTGCTCAAATTCGCAAGAAGCTTAAATTTCTAAGAGAGATAGAGCAAGGAAAAATATTTGGTACATTTCTGTCCTTGACTTTGGGTAGAGTTAGTCCTCTCTTGTGCATTTGCATGGTTTAGGATCAGGGAACGAAGTTAATACATCAACTTTGGTCAGTGAGTTGGCCGTTTCCTAGCCTGTGTGACTATTGTGTACAGTGTGACCCTGTCTTTCTTTTCTAGTTCGAGCAGCATTATTAATGTCCCCAGACCTAGTTTCGTTTTTATTGTCGTTGAGTTCTTTAGGGCTTCAACTGCGATTCTAGTACGATGTTCCCTTGTTCATCCTTTCAGGCTTCGGTTCGGGCTCTTCAGCCTTGACAGATTCCTTCTAACCTTTGGTAAAACTTCCGAAAATCATTCCTGCAGTAACATCTCTCTATTGCCTCCATCGCGAGCTTCTCATGCTCCTTCTTTTTTCTCCTAAGAAGCCGGTGTTCATTTCTCCTCTCCTGCTTGTAGAGCTCGCGAGCAGCTCTGGTCCTTCTATGCAGCTTTGTATGTCTCTTGTTTCGTTGCATGTGCTTGCGGGCTCTCGTCGTCAAACCAGGGACCAAATTACCGCAATCGATAACGAGTGAGTGAGTGGGACTCGTGATCGAATGATCCATAAACTTCATTAGGAGCGGTAATGCCAAATCCTCACATTTCAATGACGAGTTACTCGTTACCGAGTGTGGTAATACGGCCTCAGGGGTTTCGTTACGATGGCCGAGTGAAATCTAATACGTCAGAGGCGGCATCTCTGATAGTTTTTTTGGCAATGTTGCTACTGGTCGTCAATATTTGATGTTGGTGGTGTAGGACATTTTGAGAGATTGAGAGAGACTTGATGGTGATTTCTTGCGTCTGCAGCCGACCGACTGCAGGCGATCGAACTTCCTCACAGTTTTTCCTTTTTTTTGGCGGTGTTAGGATATCCGCAGCCGTACCTTGGCTACAACACGGTAGTGGCCCGGCTGCACGCGGTCTGTTAAGGGACCTAACATTCCCCGTGCAGATCCGAAGATCGTTGTCCTTATTTTGTTTTCCAGGGTCGTCAACAGGTGGTTGTTTTCCTTGGTGGAGCCGTCAACCCCACGCACAACCCCCAACCTGGAGGGCTAGGCCTTTTGTTGAACCACTTGGACTTAAAGGGCCGGGTAGTTGGGTCCTTATTAATCTTTAATCCGGTTATATCGGAGTAGCCCAAATGAGGTGTTCACTAAGAAGTTTATCCTAACTGAAACTGTGGACGTCACCGTTAATTCCATAATGGAAGCTCCTCCACTGCCATCTGGATGCAAGGGAAAGTGGTTTAGTGTGAACGCCTTCACGGCCTCCCCCTTTCCCCACCCTCGTTGGCTACCACCAGCAAACTTCACAGTGATTGAAACCCTACTTTCAGTTGAGATACTAGGCACCCAGCGTTCACCGCGTGGAGGTGAGAGTAGGAGTTGGTAGACAGGGGTTGGTCTAAGAAAAAACATCTGGACACTTGTGTCCTATTGAATGCACATACCTACCCTTCAGGCTACTGTGGGCTTATTAGAAACACCAGGTCTTCTTCCTATTGTATTGCGTTTTCTAAGTGGCTATTCCCTGATTTCGTGGAGATGACCTAATTTTACTCTGACCAACATGGTATCCGCGCCAGTTTATACACAATTTCCGTGCAACACACAAAACCAAAATCAGGTCAAATAAAAAAAGAGGAAGAAACGAAGAAGTGGCGAGCTCTCTACCAAGTCGAAAACATTATTCAAACTTGAATCCCATTAAATCTGGAGGATGCATGTACGAGTATATTCCATAGCCTGAGAAACTAGATCAATGGAGTATTTCATTCGCCTCTTTACGGTTTCGTTTTTTTTTTTTTTATATTTAAATTCCAGTAGGAGTAGGTACTGGTACTCCCCTAGTTTGAGTATAGAATTAATGGACTTATCGTACTGCGGAGGGAATTTTATGTCCCGCTCCATCACCCGAAGGACTCCTTAAGTGGTACTTAGTTTCCTTTTCATTGTTAGAAAACAATGTTATTACCCCGAAAAATGCATTCAACTCCGGAAGTGAGTCCTTTGCCAGAGCTACTGCTACTGCATGTGCGGGCCAACAAGGAACGTATAACAGTAGCGCATGCAAAGGGAGTTTCGTATATCAACGATGAACAAAAACCCCTCATGAGGGTGTATGCTGAAGTGGTTCAATGCAAATAAAGTGGATTGAGTGGGGTGATGCGGGTGGAATGGTTGTGATATTGATATATAATCGATTTTTTTTTTTTTTTACTTTTAAACAAGATTTCATTTTATTTTCGGATGTGAGGAGGGCAACTACTACCGAAAATCGTTTGCCATGAGTTTATTGATTGATTTTATGGAACCGGAGGGACGTTTTTAGTTCGACTGAAGACATCTCAAAAATGTTGACTACAAGAATGTCGAAGTACATAGATGTTACTTATATTTGTTAGTGCTTGCAGTCATAGATAAAATACAACTTGAGTCACTCAATATCCTTTTCCTCCCCAATCATTTTCTTTAAGGTTAAGAGAATCTTCTCCCAAGAACACAATAGAAAGTAAAATAAAATATTTGCACTTCAGCTTTGAAATACGAACGTTCGATCGCATGATGTCTGATCTCAGACATGGTTGAAGATTCAAACCTTTTTAAATTCATCATCGTTTTGTAAGTTGCTTTACTGGTTAAGGACTTCAGTCGTATGCACATGAAGGGTTACTGGTAAATAGTTTTTTTTACTTTTCCCTGTCGTGCTGACACTCTAACCTTTCAAGCGTTACGCGCTTTGCATTTTCGACAACTGCATCGTAAGCCTCCTAAGTTACGTTACGTGAATTAGGCCTAGTAAACTTTTCATAGATACACCAGGCACCAAGATACCTGTGGGAACCAACCAAAACCTAAGCGCTCATTCCTTGAAACTATTTATTTCCCTGCATTATTTCTGCTTTTGGAATGTGTTCATTTGATGTCTTAAAGTTATTTCCATTGAGTCGAGAAAATGATACTGACTAAGAGGCCGCCGTCAGAATTGATGACCATTCGGGCCCGAATTATGGCATTTTCCATCACTCTTGCCAGAACTTCCGACGATAGGCCCTCGCATTCTTGATGGATATTCTCTTTGAGGGCTTCAAGAGTCTGGTGCTCGTTATCATAGACTCGTGACTTCAAAAAATTCCACTAAAAGAAGTCTGGAACGCTTAAATCAGGCGATCTTGCCGGCCAGTGCAAATCGCCAAAACGAGAGATCAGGCTTGAGCGTAGATTAAGCGCGCTTAGCGCCCAACAGCTAAAGGCTGATGCACTTTCTGCACTTTGTAAGGGAACATCGTACAGTCTTTCACCAAAATTCTCGGTAAAGACCGCCGATTGATGCCCAATTGCTTGGACGTCGTCTGGTCGATACTCCGGGGTCCTCTGCGACATCTTCAGCCACAGCTGCCATATTTTCAGCAGAACAGCTGCTCCGGGGCTGGACAGATCTGACAGCATCTCGTGTTGTCCCATATTCTTCAGGCAAACGGCTTAACGTCGTAGTGTTTGCCCAGTTGGTGTCGGATGACCGGGAAATCTGCGCCGAAATTCACGCTGCGCCAACACCACCGACGAATTATTCCGCAGAAAAAATCGATTCATGTGATTCATATCTTGTCGTATCTGTTTACTTCACAAATGTCAAAGTGTCATGCTGCCTTTCGTTAAGATGGTTCAGTTTCCCAATTGAGATTCTCTTCTTATATACCAACATCTCGAAACCTAAGCAACTCAGCCTTCGACTCTTGCATGCTCACAATTTCTCATAACAATTCATCAAAGCAATTGAACTCTGTGTTGACAATGATTCCCAACCAAATAAACGAGTCGTTCTTCGCTTCAAATTGAACATGAACCGCATGTCTTGGCACATTTGCACCTCCAAGGCGATACATTTGTTTGGCTCGTGCTAATGACTTCAACGTGACATTAGTCGTTTCCCAAAGATTTGCGCATCTGTCATGCTGTGCGCTTCCATCAGAAGCGATTAAAATATGTAAACAGACCCCAATTCAACGGATTCCGAAAATAAGTGTCATCACACCTTTAAATAGAACACTCTTAGCCGTCCCATCCTTCAAATGTGTAACCAATGCCGCTTCTTTCATTCTCAAAGCAGACCAACCCAAACCAAGAGGCAAGTGGGCCACCGTGCGTCTTCGTTGTCGTGCTGCCACCGTGACTCTAAAGTGTGAACAGGAACGTGACACATCGTCCCGATTCGATTATATCAATTTTACTGAAATTGGATTCGAGGATATGACAATTTAATTATGCCTCCGAGCGCCATTCAGTGCCAGGATCGTGAGTGGAGTCGTGAGGGTTATTCTCTTTCGTTTTTTTTTTTTTTTTCTGCTTCCCGACTGACTTCGTCGTTTGAAGTCGGCTTATAGAGAGAACTCTTGGAGGCATTTCCGGACGCAGAAAAGAAAAAGATGTGACTTCCTGGAGTACTCCCATTGAGTTGGAGAACTTTTTCTGTTTTTTTGAGATTCAAATCCACTGGATCCTCTCTGAATCCATTTTGTGGTTAGAACTTGGATTTTGTTTTCTCGACGGGTGAAAGGACCTTAAAATGATTTCATGCTGTTGAACGAAACGACGGATAAAGGGGCCTTAAGCGATTTTCACTAGAGATTTTTCCATCTCGGGCGAGATGTGTGTGTTCCTGGAAAAATCTCATAAAATCCCAACAACAATGTTTGTGGTGTGCACGGTTGAGTGCTCGACATGTGCACACAGTGCACATGTGAGTGCACGGAGGAATTGTTTGTTTTTTGATGGATTTTCTGCTTCGTGGTGCTTTTTTCGGGAGGCTGGGAGGCGGTTTTTTTTTTGTAGAAAATTCTTGGAACTTTTTTCGCTTTTCATGCACGTGACAGTTACAATTTGTGTTCGAGATTGTCATCCTAAATGTATGCTATGACGGAAGAGGCATTGTACTTGTACTAAAAGCCATACAAATTTCCCGTGGGGGATTTTTCTCTCCCTAATGATAGTTTTGCCCCTAAATGTATGTGGTAGTATAATGATGAATACATATTTTCGGGAACAGTAGTGTCACTCAGAAAATTAACATTTTCTGGCTGAATTGCGCTTTCATCGGATATTATTCTTTCGAGAAAATGCAAATTGCAATGTAGGGAGGGGAGTATTTATGAACAAACAAAGTCAGTACACGAGCGTGGATTTAGAATATGATGAGTTCAGCTCGCTCTACGGACAAGTTAGGGTTAATTTAGGTGGACTTCGGGAAGGGTATGTGATGGTACAACGATCATGCTTTCCCCGAGACCATGAAGTGTCCGCCGTGGCCCAGTGCTTAGTGCGTTGGACTGCTAAGCAAGAATCGTGGGTTCAAGCCCCAGCCATGTCCACCGAACATTTTTGGCGACACCATCTCTCGTCGGGGTATAATTTGTCATGAATAAACATGAATGGTTGCGAGAAGCTAGGCCTTGGCTCATCTCGAGCTGTAGCGCCAGCTATTTTTTTTGTTATGAAGTCCATTCCCAGACATGATACACTCCTTTGGGCTTCGGAAGATGCAATTACTTCGAATTTTCTAGCTTTGCTGCGATATCCAAGGCTCTGTGACCCTGAGCGCGGGGCTGTCGTGCTTGTAGAGTGGGTTAGTGGTATAGGAGATGTTGGATTGCTTCAGTTTCTTTTTCAACTCCGCGACTTGTACTGATATCGTTGGACTCAGCGTGCCCTGGCTACACACGTCGTCCCAGATATTTGTGCCTTGCGAGGTAGTCGCCGAGGAAACGCTTGGTGTCCGGCGTGTAGAGCAATCATCGGTCTTAGTTGGTTTCTACTAAGATTAAGCATACTCTTTGGTCGACAGGAGCAAAAGACACTCTTTCATAGTACCCTTTCCACAATATTTCGGGACGTCTTTCAGACCAGCTGCTATATACAGTTTTTATAGCATTTTAGGCGTAGGCATACGATTATAACCATGGGAATGTCCCCGTCTACCGTTCCCTTTCTCGCTAGTCCATCGGTAGCTAAATTCCCTGATAAATTACAATGACCAGGTATCTAAGGCTACGCGCACAGTGGCGTGATAAAGCGATGCGATGCGGGAAGCGAGAAGTATGCGATAAAACTTTTCACATGAATTTTTATCGCTTCATTGTGCTCACGTACATAAGAATACAACCGAACAGCGCACGCTTCTCGCATCGCATCGCTTTATCGCTTCACAGTGTGTGCAGCCTAAGAATACAACTGAACAGCTTTAGCACACGCTCCTCGCTTCTCGCATCGCATCGCTTTATCGCTTCACTGTGTGTGCAGCCTAAGAATACAACTGAACAGCTTTAGCGCACGCTTCTTGCTTCTCGCATCGTATCGCTTTGTCGCTTCACTGTGTGTGCAGCCTAAGAATACAACTGAACAGCTTTAGCGCACGTTTCTCGCTTCTCGCATCGCATCGCTTTATCGCTTCACTGCGTGTGCAGCCTAAGAATACAATTGAACAGCTTTAGCGCACGCTTCTCGCTTCTCGCATCCTATCGCTTTGTCGCTTCACTGTGTGTGCAGCCTGAAGCAGGGTATTAAGTTTTTCCTTGCATTCCCTTGTTTCGAGTTGCTTTTTGGGTTTGCGAATTCTATTTAGGCTGCCTAACTTTTTGAGCAGATGTAAGTGTTTTTATTATGGTTTCCGGTACTAAGAAGTAGTGCCCTTGAGTATCGCAAAGATTTCTGCCTGCAATATTCGGTTCTCTACTGAAGTGTGGTTCATCCTTAAACAATTCTGTTCCCCTCCCGTCAGCAAAGGGTTTGCCTTGTTACCATTTATCTCGTTGTCCTGTGTCAAAAAAAAATAAAAAATATTCCTAAACATAAAGGCCGCTAGGAGAATTTACGAGTCCACAGGGCGCCTAATTTTCCTTCCAGATAGTCCTCGGTCCCGTTTAAGCCCGTTCATTGAAACAACCTGGAGTGTTGAGTCTAAGAGCAACCAGCCCAGTTATTCTTTTAATTTCTTGGAGTAAGTTGAAGGATGTCTCCATGGCTGTTGTGGGGGCACTGGCTTGGGATTCAATTATCCCCAAGTAGGTCATTCGTTGGATATCCGACAGTAATGCGAGGGTATACTTTTTCCACCATAATGTTCAAAAGTTCTCCCTTGGCACTGCTTCCAGTCAATCCATTTCTTTTATCGTTTTATTTTTAACAAATGTTGAAGAGTCCTTGCCCTCAAGGTCAACCTCTAAATGTCAAATTGTATATTATTAACTTTTTATATTTTAAGCAATTTCTTCATAAATTTAATTTTAAAACGAGATCAAAAAACCTCTCAATGTGGACTAAATGTTGTTTGCATGTTTCTGAAGTCAATTCGTTATTTCTTGGTTGTGTTCCTTTTTCTTTGGAGAAAAGCAAAAATAACCAAACCTTGTTGTGACCTCATCTCAATTAATTTAAATATCAAATTAAGATTACTGCCAGGTTCAACTGGAAATTGACAAGAATCCAACTGGTATGTAGGTCTTGTTGCGAATTACATTGATTGTGCTCGGCGCCATGTAATCGTTTCTTGACCTTCTACTCGGCGAGGACATGCTGACCGTCAATTAGGACATTTTATGTTTTGTCGTTAAAAATAAATAAATGACAGTTGAGATGGATTCCTTGGGATTTTCATTGACGAGAATAATTGATTTTAATTATTCATTTGATTTCGGGAAGGAATTTAGATTGATTAAGTGGAAAAGTCGATTCGGTATCAATACCAGAAGTAGTCGACCAAATGGAAGTCGTTACTCTGTGGATAGAAAATGATGCAGATGATGTACCGACAAAGCATAAAATCCGTAATCTAGCCAATTAAGAGGCAACGATCCTGTTGCAGTAGCTAACTACTGTGGAATTACAAATTGAAGAGAGGTCAAAGCCGGTATGAGTAGATAGCTAGTACGTCTTCGGTATAGACATTAGGTTAGGTTAGGGTAGGCTGTCCGTTCAGACAGGGACACACTTAGACCAGATTGGTTCATTGTAACACCATGATAAATACAAGCACCAGAGACCAGTAGTATAACGCTGAGTGTGTGGAGATGAGCAATCCTATATATTGAACCACTTTGACCTGGACTTGGAGATAAAGTTTCTTATTTTTTGGATGTCGAGTTCAGTTAGATCGTTTAAATCATCATAGAAGTATTCCCAGAGGGTTGTCCTGCAAGGGCAGGACAAGTGCACAGTAGGTGGGTAGTGCTTTCCTCCTCCTCCTCGTCTTTGCAGCTTCTACAGAAATCGTTGGAGGGGCCCCCAACTGAATTCATGTCTCCCTATTAAGTTGTGGGTACCACAACGGGTATACATAGACCTAAGTGAGATGAAGTCGTCTTCATTGGCCCGCTAACCTAACCTAACCTATCAAGCAGTGTCCGGTGAGGACTCCTATTGGTTTTAAATCCAGCTTGAGCCAGGTTTGTTTTGATAAGCGACAAGTACTGATGTTGTTGCACCTATTGTTTGCCAGTTTCCTGGAATCACTATCGAGTCAAAATTTCCTAAGAGCAGATGGTTTCCCCAGGTTTTCGGGGAGATGCCGTCGTCCGCCTTCTTTTGCCAGCTCGTCCGCCTTGTAGTTGCATGGAACGTCCCTATGTCCTAAGACCCAGCACAGCACTGTCTGCAGTCACGTTAAGAGATCTGTGGCATTACTTTACGAATTATGATTGATCGTAATGTTGGCCATTCCAAGGCCTGACTCTCTATGTACCGTACTATAGCGCTACAATCCATCGAGTTAATTGAAATCAAAGCCGCATCTTCGCGCACTGTCGTAATTTCCGCTTGAAACACACTACAGTGATCCAGTGGTTTGGCAATATCTATGTCAAATGCGTTGGAAAAAAAACTGCCGCCCCATACCACACGCTGTCTTGGATCCGTCTGCTCTATCGCGAAATCGCTCAGAACTTCACCGTACTCCTAAGGGCTTCTTTTAGGAATCCAAGTTTTGTATCTGACGTTGAAGTCAATATGAGCCAATAGAGTGTCCCGTTGTCATGCTAACCAGCTGGGAGGATTTCCTGAGCTTGAGCGCCGTTTTTGATATTGCTCTCATCGCCTTCTTTATTCGCTTGGAATTCTGACAAAGAATCTTTATCTTTATATATATAATTCTTCTGTACGTGTGTATGTCACTGAACTCCTCCTAAACGGATGGATCGATTTTAATAAAAATTTTTGTGTGTGTTTGAGCGGGGGCCTGGATGGTTTAGATTCACCCTCCAATATTTTTTCATGAATAATTGGCCATTAAAACCTTCTGAGAAGTTGTAGGAGATGTGTTCGGCTGAATGGCGTTACATAAACATTATTCCCTACGAGCGCTGGCCTTCACCAGGGGTGCTTTTTGTCACCTCTCACAATGATCAAATAATTTAATTGTGCCCGTACGAAGTCGGGCCGCTAGTATGAAATAAATATTTGATGTACTAGTCCATTTCCACTTGGAGTATCGATATATTTCATCAAGCCAGGATTTAGGTCTGGCCATTACGATTCGCTGTCCAGAGACCAGCTACTCTGAGTACTTACTGAAGAACTTTTGCAATATACTTATGCAGATACGTATATCTATACGTATAGAGGAAGATGTATTTTCGCTTTCAGAGCTGCCACTGGTGTTGACCTTACCACTCATGCCTGACGGGTTGATGTGGGTTCTCTTAATTTTTCTGCGCTGGAATTGCCGTACATGTAGTTCAATCGCGTGAGCCTCTGCTCGAAAGATGTCTGCTTAATTTCCAAGCGCTACCGCACATTGGAATTTGGGACCATAAACCCCAGATCCATTATTGCCATTTTCTAATTTGGAGTCTGATTGGATTGTCCTTTCTATTGAGCCACCAAGTTTTACATTTCTCCTCCATTCGCACCCGCCACACAAAGGACCATATACCCTATGCAGAATATTATTTCCAGAGCTCTACTCTTCTGCTACAGCATTCGGAGACTATCAGCGAGCTCTGAGTCCATCTCCACTGGGGCTTGAACCCACCCAGTTAGCACAGCAGTCCAACGCACTAACCGCTGAGCCACGGGGACAAATTTTAAAATCACCTTTGTACATGTCGATCAATGGAAATTATCTTCAGATGTCCACCCAATACTCTGGATGTCTGAATGGGATCTTGTATGAAACTTTTGAAATGAATGTGTCTTGCCAATCATTATGTTTGAACGCCGGCTTTGTATTGCCTTCGATTATTTTTATCACATTTGAGAATTTGAAAAAGTCTAGCGCAACAGGTTGTTCTTCCTTTATGGTAGGCTGCCAAGTAGTCGACTGTTTAGTTTGTCTATCTACAACCGCCGGTTTTAACCATCTGCCAGTGCAGATGACTGTGAACCGTGAATGTCTCTACTTTCCTCTCTTGCTTCTGGCTCTTTACTCATCACTCCGATTTTTTGTGGGCTTTATACGGAAGCCTTTCTTGCTGCTGTACTCATCAAACAACGGTTCCATCTCTCATACTCGTTAACGGGTATCTCGTCATCGAAATGTGAGGATTTGGCATTACCGCTCCCAATGAATTTTATGGATCATTCGATCACGAGTGCCACTCACTCACTCGTTATCGATTGCGGTTATTCGGTCTCTGGTTGTGGGTACTCGTTAAGCTATGATGTGGTTGTAAAGGCTGATTGCATTTTTTTGATCTGTAGTTGATTCAGATGTGCTTACCTTAGCCAAGACATTCAACGTTTTCTGTTTCCTTTTTTGTTGGACAATTCACGTTCGAATCGGATTCCGACCAAAAAAATGGTTACGGTTGAAGTTTCTTACTTGAACGATCTAGTTGATTCGTTTAACGATTTCATCATCTGGAGAAAAAAAAATTGTCTGTAGGCTTTTGGTGTGGTAAGCTTGTGTTGCAACTGCAAGCCGTCAAATTAATAGGCAAAGCTGTTGTCTTGTCTTGGAGGCTCTTGGAATTTCTTAAGAACAGAACCGCTCCATGCGAGTATATGGCATACACCAGTCCTGTCTAGATCCATTGGTACTGACAAGTGGAAGGACACTCGAGTTCCGCTTTTTTTGTTCGTTTTGCAAAACGATTGGTGTAGGTGAAGATGTCTTCCAGAACAAATTTGAAAAAAGTTAAAGCCAATGGACATATTTTTTTTTTTTCTTTATGCGCTGGTAGGTGTGAAAGTCCTTGATGGATACTCTCCAATCCAGTCAAGGTATTCCTTCGCAAGGGCAGGTTTGACATTTCGTCGTCTTTTTCTCAACTGCCTAGTAGTTTCTTTATTTCTCGCTGCTCTTTCCTCTATTCGCTATTACGCTTCCCGCTCAACGACTGCGTGGCCACAACCATACGATTTCATACGTGTTAATTTTGCAATTCTGCCGCTTTGCCACTTGCCGCTCATTGCGTGGCAGAGGCCTTATACTTGTGATAACTTCACTTGCAGTCTCTCGGCCCTCGCGCGTCGCTTGCATAAATCTGATCAGGCCTCTTGGGGTCAATTGGCCCCCAATTTCTCTCTCCAGGATAGCACGTGCTCAGCGTTCTGGGGTTTCCATTCACCGTGCTGGCAGAATGGGTCATCCACATGCTTGTACTTGTAAAGATACTCCCGAAAGCATCAATGTCCTGATAGGAATTGCGTTAGGTAGTAGTTTACCTCTCCATGCTGTCTACAGGTCCATTCATCAATATTGGGGATCAGTCCATCACCCGTTTGTGTGGTGTTTCGACTTATAGTGAGTCGCTGACCTCCAATATCTGGGTCGCATGCTGCTACTGGGCCTTCTCGCCTGCATACGCTCCCAGGTACCAATTCACATATGGTAGAGACTGTCCTTGCATATCCAGTTGGAACAATACGATTTCCAAAGTCTACTTTCTCGCAGCTATCACCAACTGGCACGTGACCAACCCAAGACATTTAGCAAAGCCCACGCTTATAGCATCACTTGCAATTGCAGTCCTCATGCCATATCAAGGTTGTATGTGTGTACAGATGCATGTTTTTCAAAATGCACCTCACGTGCCTCACGTCGACGCTTACTCAATATGCTTATAGCAAACTCAGAACAAATCAATATCCTTGAGTCAATATTTAGTTTAAAAATTTTTCATTTCCTCTCTTTCCCTGAGCTTGTGTGCTCCATTCCACATTCTGCACTGTTTCTGGTATTTATTTCAAAAAAGCAATTTATTGTCTTTGCACGAAACAAACACAACTATCAGAGCGCTTTCAACTACCAACAACCTACTTCCATCGTTCAATGGCAAACAGACAAGCTGCCTTTGTCTAGCGATTCCTCACAACTGAAAGAACCCATTGGAAGTATTTTTAAAGAGGAAATGCAATGGAAAAGAGAAAAAGAAGAAAAAGAAGAATGAATCACATCCAACAGATAAAGGATTCGTAGTGTCGTCTACTTAAAAAGACGCTCACCGACTGACAAATGCGGTCGTACACCTGAATGGAGAAATGCAACACTGCAACGATTTCTCCAAGGATACATGATACCATGGCACCACCCGCTCTATGTGTGGGGTTTTTTATACACCCACCTCCTGACGCCACTGCTGTTGAAATGCGAATAAATAGCTGAACAACATCGAATTGATTATTTTCTATTTCTCACCTCCTCCTTCTACACTAATCCTTGGAAAAGCATATTTTTCTTCCTAAAGTTTTGCACAACAAAAAAAAAAAAAAAAAACAGGGGGAAGGAGAAGGCTTGAAGGACACAATAGGAAGTACTTATCGTAAATTCTGTTGCTTTCCCAGCGTAATGTTAAACTAAACAATTTTCTTTCTGTTTTCTCCTTTCGTCCTTTTTTTTCTTGTTTTTTTGCTATATTATCGCATTTATTGCTGTCTATCTCCGTCGCAATAATAAATTTTCATTTCGTCTCATGTTTTCGGGTGGGAGTCGATTTTTGGGGGTGTGGCGTTTTGGGTGGACGTCGTCCTTTTTTTTGACCATATTTACTCGACAAAGTAACATTGAAGTGGATGCCATAAAAGGGACACTCCATCGATTTTTGTCCCTTCTCGGAGTCGCTGACTTGGTCATTACTCATTATGTGCTTGGTTAGGTCCTATGATTGGACAAAAGGGACATAAAACAAAGCCGAAACCGGTAGGAGCGCGGCTTATATGTATACGCATCGAGTATGCATGAGAATTTGTGTGTACTTGACGAGTCCTTTCGTTTCATTTGTTTGATTATTATTATTTTTTATATTTTTTTCTCTGTTTATTATGCCGGCAACATATGTGGGTGTAATCAATAGGCAATGGAAGGGAAGAAGGCTCATGTGTCTGTGACCTACTTTTTAGTCATTACGGTGTGAGAATTAATGCGCTTTGATGTTTTTAAATAGGCATGGCAATGGGTGTGACCTATTTCTACAATACGTAGCCTTATTTGTTATGCCCAAGGGGATATTAATTCAAGTCAAACAGAAGATAAATATGGACGATAATCTTCGCATAATGTGTACACAAATTATAATCATGAACATTTACATCGATTGAGCCATGTTTGTTATAGGCTTTTGCGTTGTTGGAGCTAATAAGAACGAGGGTATTACATGTAGCACCTTGGGAGGTATTAAGGTTCTTGCAAAAATCGTGTAACGTGGATTTTCTCGCTTCGTATTTCCAGTATTGTCTAAGAGGTTGTTCGTTGTTATTTTTGAAAAGAAGGCTTATGAGTCCCCCTTTTACCTGACCCATTCAACTACATGCAGTCTGTAAAAGATCCGAACATTCGACATGCTTAGGTTATGGATTTGGAATGTTGTAGTTAAGACAGCGCAACTGACACTGAAGAGTTCCCTATGAAAGATCCGTCTACGTAGCCAGTAAATTGCCGGACATTTACAGAGAATGTGCTCAAAGGTTTCCTTCTCTTCCAAACAGAATCGACACTCTGTATCTAAACAAAGATTAAGTTTGTTGAGATGATATCTTAGGCCAAAATGGCCGGTAAGGAGGTCCACTAGCTTCCCCATGTTGTTCCTGTCAAGTTTTAGAATTTCATTGTAGGAGAAGGGCTTGATAAGTCTCTTGAATTGCCTAGGCCCGAGAAAATTTTCCCAATGGGCTAGACAAAAGTGATGTTCCCAGTTTTTTAACCCACAGAAGGTTTCCGCTTCCAAGAGCGCGAAAGCCGATCAGACCCCAACAGGCTCATCCGCAGTTTCATTGCCTGCAATGCCCTGGTGGACGGGCACCCAACCAAACTGACTTTTTTTTGGGGCTGGCAAGTAAATGTTAGGTATCGTAGCAGCATTTGACTGACCTTGGTTCCACGAAATGATATCTCAATGTTTTAAGCGCCGCCTGACTTACTGAATAGATACGAATTTTTGCGTCACTAATACCGAGGTTTATCCTGGCGCAGATCTTAATAGCATGTTCATGTTTGGCACATCCCCACTATTACCAAGACTTTAGTTTGGGTCCAAAGATGGCAGCTCCTACCCCGGAACCCATACCAAACATACTGAGCCTGATACGGGTCCTCCATTAGACAAGTCGACACTACGTCGAATAACCTTCAGAAACTGTACTCCCTGGCCATAACGTCGGGGGTAGTGCGGAACATTTCTGTACTTGGAATTCAATGAAGTATTTTCAGATGACCCACAAGAGTATATAAACAAGTATTTATACTTGTGTTCCAGCTTCCAGCTGCAGCTTTATAGTACAACAGGCAGCGATCTTCTTAGTGAAAATATGTAGGAGTGAGAGTCCGATGACATCCTCTATGGCTGAAGTGGGGCAGATACACATAGCACCTGTAACACCGAGACAGACAATTCCTTGTAACTTCATTGCCGTCGTTCGTTCAAGTATTTTTGGTCATCAAACTATGGCCGCATATGTTATTATGGCTCTAGGGCCTCAGGTTCTACCGTAGAGACGCCGGGTAGCCCATGGGGGCAAACCTCCATGCGGTTATAGACTTCCATTCTTGAGGACCTTGGTGTATTCTTCTAGCGTGAGGAGCCGAATAAGGAAATAAGGTTTTTGAAAATAAGCGTTGGTAGACAGAGTTAGCTAAGAAAAAACATCTGAAATCATGTGTCCTCTTCAATGCAAATGCAACTGTGTCCACATCACAGTTGGGGCTTAAAATTTGGCAAAAATACTTCTACAGACTTTATAACAGCGACGAAGAACACCAACCCGCTGTTAGGCAGAACGGACCATCAATCCAGACGATAATAGCTAAAATTTCCATGCACCGGACAGAATCGAGGTGCTATCAGCAATATTCAAACTGAAATCCAACAAGACTGCTTGATTTGTGGAGTTTTTAAAGCAGCTAAAAAGGACTGGGTAGAAAAGAAATTCACAATCGGCCAAAATTTTACGAGAGAAAACTCGAGAAGTTCAAACCGATCTACCCTGTTTTTTCGAAGTTTTTGAAGCATTTATAGAGATAAGCTATACAGAGTCATGTCTAATTTTGACATTCCTCGCAAACTCGTTCATCTGTGCAGCATGACGATAAAGAAGGCTCGCTGCTTCGCCAGGGTCAATCACATGAGAGCGTCTCACTTTGTCTAAAGACTTGTTGATAGCAAAGGTGTCGGAGCGGATACTATCGACGTTGATAGAGCAGCCAGCATTCGTAATTGAACAAATTTTGCAACATTCTGAAGTCACCACAAGTACAGGGTTTTTCAATAAGAGCGCTACAAAAGTTTTTTTAAATAAAACAAAAACGGTTCTGGATATCAATGAAATTCTTTATTCCTGTGAAAGTACGTTCGATGCCATTATGTATGGAACTCGATTTCTTTTGCATGGCTACCACGGGCACGCTTGCAGAAGTCCAGACGCTGAACCCAATTTTCGACGGTTTTCAAGCATAAATCGGCCGATACTGCTGCAATTTCACGTTCGATATTCGTACGAAGTTCATCAATCGTCGCTGGCTTGTTGGCATAGACCATAGACTTGACGTAGCCCCACAGGAAATAGTCTAACGGCGTCAAATCGCACGACCGAGGCGGCCAAGCGACTGGACCATTTCGTGAGATAACACGTTCTCCAAAATTGGTTTCCAATAAATTGATTGTGACATTCGCTGTGTGGCTTGTGGCGCCGTCCTGTTAGAATCACATGTCCTCCAAGTCCATATCATCCAATTGGGGCCAAAAATATTCGGTTATCATTGAACGGTAGCGATCCCCATTCACAGTAACGTGCCGGTCTTGATCATCACGGAAGAAGATGATGGCGGACCAATGACGCCGCCGGCCCATAAACCACACCAAACCGTAATTTTTTCGGGATGCAATGATGACTCGTGGAGTACGTGTGGATTGCTGCCTGACCAATACCGCATATTTTGTTTATTGACGAAGCCATCCAGCCAGAAATTATAACGACCATAAATTGGACGTAGCGCTCTTAACGTTGAGGCCACTGACTCCGAATTTCGGTAGTAAATTTTAATAATTTCGACTCGTTGTTGGCTCGTATATCTTTCCATCATGAAATGGCAAACCTTACTGAAGAGAAATGTCAAAAAACCGCAAGAAAAATAGGGCGTCGTTTGCTGTCCCTGTCGCTTTACTTTTGTAGCGTCCCTATTGAAAAACCCTTTAGAACATCCCAAAAAACTAAGGAGACTGTCAGACCTTAATTATCACTGCCATACTTTATTTCTTTGAAGCAGGAACTCTTTAAAAGCCGGATGAGGATAAACTTGGTCTTTTCGAGCGAACAATTCGTCGTAAGATATTCTTTTACGTTGGTGGACTTTAGAGGAGGTGATTGAACAACAAACATCGACCAAGTTGGAAAAAACTGCGGGACTGGAATGTCTAGGGCATGTAAAAGAAAATGACCTTAACGCTTCTGCCCGAATAGTTTTCAAATCTAAGCTGTATCTCTATCCTTATATTTGACAGTAAGCTCAAAAGTAGGCTTAAGAGTAAACTGGTGGGCATTCGAAACATGTGGCGCCACCTTAGTAAGTAGTCAAAGCAGTAACTAGCCGAATTAATAGTTACTGCTTCCTGTACTCTCGTATCAGTCTTTCTTTTTACATTGAATGTGCCTGCGTCTAATCGAACGAAGTGATACGCTCTACTTAGCTGTTGCAATCTCAAGGTCTAGAGTGCAATTATTCTAAATGCAAATAGTTCGAACTTGTAATTTCACTTACGAACACCAACCGTAAACAATTAAATGCATTCATGACAGAGTATTTAAGAGTTTTTCAAATAAAAAATTTTCTGAAGCACGTTAAGGTTGTCGGTAGTTTCCAGTAAAAATATTAAAAGGCGACACTTTATCTCTAAACGGAATGGAAATTTAGGAAGTAGACAGGAAATTTTTTTAATATTTCGAAACACTTGCAACTTTTTACTGTCACTGATGTGAAAGTCCAAAGGTAGACAGTCTATGTCGAACTACACTTAAGCGTATTTTTCGAATGTCGGATCGGTGCTCTCTTAAATGTAGTTTGTGTCTAACCAAAGTAATTTTGTTCAACTTACAGGAAAGCATGATTAATGATCTTGGTATGTCCAAGAAGAGTAATATCGCCTATTGGGGTGAAAGTTCGTTAAGTTGACTATATCTTGTGACGTATCCATAGAAGTTCTCTTCTTCGGTGAATACTTTTTGACAGAAACCCGTGGGGGTAAACTAGATTTGGGCAGAAGTTTTCATGGTTATAAATGAAACTTTTGCAGTCGCGTTAAGGGTGTATCTACCTATTTTTAGACTCTCAAAGTGTTAAGTTTGATAAGAAATGTATACTTCGACGGTGAGACTCATACAAATGATACCAGCTATATTAGAAAAAGCACAACAATTAGTCAGCGTTCGTAGAGCAGATGCACAGAGATCAACATCAATCGATCTCGGCAAAAGAACAGATAACGTAATACCGTACATTCCTACAAGAGTTACTCCATTCATATTCCCGGAAGAGAAGAGTGGGATTCTAATATATAAATTTATTCGGTTTTGAGTAGGGTACCCAAACCTACACTCAATTAAACGGGTTAAGAGAAAGACTTGTTATGGATGATTAAATAAGAGGTTTGCAATTTGTTTTCTCAACAAAGCATTAAGTAATTAGAAAACCTTAAGTTTACAGTTTATAAAGCGAAGTTTAAACTTAAGATTTATGTCTATAAGAAACACGTTAGTAGGATAATTTGCTTCCTCGCCCTCCTTGGCATGGTATTATCGTTGGGTCTATTTCTGCAATGTCTGCTCCGATTTAAGCGATTGGTTCGTGATTTTTGGCATAAATCTTGCCTTTTAAATAGCCTTTAGGGCAAAAATCGAAAGACGTCAAATCGTAAGCACCAAATCTATTCTCACAGCAATAGACATTCCTATCCTGTAAGTCATCTTACCAACGCTGCCTTGTTTTCCAGGGTTAACTTTATTATATCTCCCAGTTTATGGATAATACTAGATTGTAGATTGCAAGTAGAGGTGGGACCGAGTCACCTTATCACTGCCTGCGCCGATGGGTCTATTGTGATTTTCTCCAATTAGAGCTCGCTCATGATGCCTGAATTCGAGATGAATCCAGAGATGTCCTTGAGTGAGCTTGCAGATATATTCTCCATTTTCCGGTAGAATTTGCCCTAAATGACGATGACGTGTTCTGATTAGATAGTTACAGTGACACAAAATGTGTTCTGCTGATTTTTCGTCTTCGTTGCACATTCTGCATGTGTTGTCTTGTACTATTCCCATAATCATTAGGTGTTTTTTGACTAGACAGTGTCCCGTTAGGTGTGGTCGCCGTGGCTCAGTGGTTAGTGCGTTGGACTGCTGACCGAGCGATGTGGGTTCAAGCCCCAGCCAGGAAAACCGAACATTTTTCGCGACACCACCTCTCGTCGGGGAATGACAAGCCTTCGGGAGTATAGTCTGTCATGAAAGAGCTTCTCACTTCGCCGTTCGGAATCGGCAATAAACTGTAGGTCCCTTCCATTCGTGCGAACAATACAAGCACGCACAACATGAATGGTTGCGAGAAGCTAGGTCTTGGTTTATCCCGAGCTGTCGCGCCAGCTATTTATTGTTCACAGACTATTTGGACAACTAGAGTCAAGAGTTCAGACTTGTATGTGGGTATGATGACCAGACAACAGATAAACGGCACCACAAATAAAACCATGGTCCTTACAGTCACCGTGTAAATATTCCCAATGTGCACTTCTTTCCTTACCTCACCCAAGTCTAAATAGCAGTGAGCCTACAATGAAGTTTAGCTAAGTATTGAAGGACATAAATTGTGCATTCTACTTAGTGTTACGACAATTCACGTCTGATTGTAGTCTCTGAGGATTGTCAAATGTGCTATGTAAAAACTGTGTTAGGACTCGAAGCAAACCTTTGTGAATATTCAAAAGCATTGTCATGATCGCTGATCTGTTTTGGGTAATTTTAAGCATTTTTTCCATTCTTTCAAACCAACGCTAGAATTTTTAAGAAATGCTTGCTACTTTGCGTCTATGAATGTCCATTACATACATGTGCTACTTTGTATTCTCACAACTTATTCTGAATTATAAAACAAATTAAATCAATGATCTCTGTAATCGTATGCTATAGCACTGCAATTAATTTACAAATGATTAGTTCAATTCGTGTCACCAATCAGTGATCGGTTGGCATGCTCAGATCAACGGTGTACGTAACCGATGATATTAAAATTTATTTCACAATATTATCTGTTAATCTGATCAAGTATAAACAACTGTTTCGTTGTGTATAAGGGTTTTTTTTTTCTTGAACTTGCACGTGTGCCAATAGAGACATTATTAAGATTGTTTGCTCGTCAAGCACTGTACTACTGTACTGTAGCACTGTCTTGCTATTCTTAACTTTCAGTGCTTGCAAATTTTCTAATAATACTACCTATGCCGAATTTAATAACACGCCTATTAGAATTATTTTATTTTTAACTTTTATCGTTGACTTCCTGTTTGATTTTGATTTCGTTGCAGTTTTTTCGTGTTTTGATAATGTTACGTTTTTTCTGGACATGTGTTTAAAAATTGTAACTGCATTTCAAAAGTAACACAAAAAATGTTGGCTTGTTCCCGAAAAAATTCTGCAGTTTTTAAGTTACGATCTAGATGGCCGACTTTTAAATCATCTCGAAGATACGCGTCAAAAAAACTCATCTTACAGCAACGACTTCTGCAAAAAATAAAGTTATAGCGACACACGACCAACCCTGGTTTAAAAAAATCAATTTCCATCCATTAATTATTCTCACTGGACGCAGATGTTAGGAACCCCCAGCTAGTTCCGAAAGTTCGTCATAAGAAATTCCACATCAAATGATACTCAATGTGTTTAAGGTGAACATGTACATATTTACATACCTTTGGCCTAAACTTGTCTAGTCAACCACCCGCATCCAATCTAACTCTGCAAACCCTGCTTTCTTTTGAAGTGTGTTTTGGACAAGTGATTGGGATTTAGGCAGCAGATTTTCTAAGTTTTCTGCTGATGCGGTTGGACTTTCCAATGACCTTATATTGTGACAATCCGATAGATTTGTAATACAGGTTTGCAATTAATGGTAGAAAGTAATTTTACATATTTTCCGATGATTTCAAGATGAGCAGATGGGTTTGCGATGGACATTAAATTTAATGACGTTATTCCCATAAAAAAAAAACTCGTACTTTAAATTGATCAGGGGTCGAATTATCGCGATCGATAACGAGTGAGTGAGTGGCACTCGTGATCGATTGATCTATAAAATTCATTAGGAGTGGTAATGCGAAATCCTGACATTTCAATGACGAGTTTCGAGTGTGGTAATTCGGCCCCAGGTTTTTGCGGATTTTTGTTTTTTGGAGGGTCGCTAGAGACCATCCTCAATATTAGGTTCTAAAAAGGCTCAAAGTGTTCCTCTATTAAGGGGTTATTCTGGTTAAACATTTTTGAAAATATGTACTGTACTGCAAGAATTTGTATTGTAAATTCCACTTGTTCAAAGTTTTGGGAGGTTAATCCCGCAGTTTTCCGACAGGTTGTATGCCATGTGAATCAATGTTGCCCTCAAGGCCGTCAATTGTTGCTGGTTTGTCAGCATAAACTAGAGACTTGACGTATGTACCTGCACAAGAAATAAACCAGAAATATTATAAAGGGTTTTCCAGTAGGGACGGGAAGATTTCAAAATTGAATAAAACAAGTTGTGTGTGAGATATCAATGAATTTTTTTGTTTTTTTTTTTAAAGGCCTATCAATGACATTATGTGTGGAATATGACATCGTTCAAATGGCCGCCGCGGCCTCGCTGGATGGCACGCATCTGAGAGATCCAATTTTCGATTACTCTGACGCATAGATAGGCTGAAATTGAGCGATGGCACGAGTGATGTTGACTTTGAGGGCCCTGGTCGTTTGCGGCTTATTGGCATAGACCTGCGACTTAAGGAAACCCCACAAAAAAAGCCTAACGGGTGCAAATCGCACGATCTCGGTGGCCAGTTCATGTCACCTCTGCGTGAGGTAACCATGCTCTCAAATCGCTCGTGCAGAATATCCATTGTGCCATGAGCTGTGTGGCACGTAGAGCCGTCCTGTTGGAATCACATGTCGTTCACATGCATATCATCCAATTTGGGCCAAAAGAAATTGGTCATCATCGATCGGTAGCGCTCTTCGTTTCCAAGAAGTACGGACCGATAATGCCCCACAATCCACACCAAACAGTGACTTCATGCGGATGCATTGCCACTTGGTGGACCTCGTGTGGATTGGCATCATCCCAAATCCGGCAATTTTGTTTGTTGACGTACTCGTTCATCTAAAAATGGGCCTCGTCGCTGAAGATGATTTTTTTGCTGAAATAGGAGTCCGTTTCGAATTGCTAAAGCTTTACTATTTACATGTGTTGCTCGACGCTGTAACTTGCCATGGTGATTTGTCTTTAGTGTCTGAAAATAAACACCGGGGAAAACTAACAATAGATAAAACAACGCCATGTACTGCCAAATCTACCTGTCCCTACTGGAAAACCCTTTATCAAATCACACAATCTTCTATGCCAATTGTCAGGTCCACTTCATCCAATCAACTAATCGACAAATGGGAGTTTCTATAAGCCTTTAATTTCGTACGCAGTGTGTTATGTTACGTCATCCTGTTGAATCCGTTCTGTCATCCATAATTTCAAAGAAATATTGATTGATCATGGTTATGATCTTTATGGACAGTAACATAAGCTTCTGCGTCATTTTTGGAACAAAAAAGGTTTGATGATGACCAACCACTTCATATGCGACAATTCTGCTTATTAACAAACCCCTATAGAGCACAATCAGCGAAAGAACAGTGCATTCTGCCTGCATCAGCTGGATCTTACGCGAGCTAAGGCCAAAATTGTCCACGTAATGGACTGCCAGAGCCACTGATTTTCAATCAGTGAAGCGACGTTATGCCTTTCAGTATGAACATTTTTGAACGAAATTTTTCTACGATAATGTTCTTCATATGAATCATGAAGTTGCCTACAAATTTCGCAAAGTGTAGAGGACTCTTATTCAAGTTGTAGCCAAATTCCGAGCCTTCCAAAACGTTCACCAAAGTCCAGAACTCATGCTCCTCCGGGTATTCTTCCAAAATTATAAAAAAATAAAACACAAAGAAGTAAATTGTTTAAAAATTAATTTAGTATGAGTAATTTTTTTATTTGTAGTCCTTATAATTTATTTTCTAATCACTTCTCTTTTCTCTCTTTTCAATTTTCTTCAGTTTTTTTTTTTTGCTTACTTTTTGTTTGTTTTTTTCTTTTCTTTTTTTTTCCTATAAAATTCTTATATAGAACACAATTTTTAATACTTTTCTCCACTTACAACACTAACAAAAAAAAATAATTAAAAATAAAAATCATAATGTACTACAATCAAATTTCAAATTCATATTCATCATTCCATGTTTCTCAAACACATATCCAGTTACATGATTTTTCTTTTTTAAATTTTAACCATAAATACTCAAAACAAAACTAAAAACACAACAAATTAAAATCAAATCCATACTAAAAAAAAAAATAAATACTTTCCCATACATACGACTGGATAAAGTATAAAATATAAATAAATACTAACATACAACTTCTTTTTTTGTTAAAATTAAATGATGTATGTATTTATAATAGTTTTTGTTTTATGAAGTTTTTATTAAATTTAGAATTTAGTTGATTTTTTGGGTTTTTCATAATTTTTTTTTTTTGTATTGCGATATAAATAAGGATGAGGGATGAATTTTGTTTAGTTAGTGTTTTTTTTTAAATTTAATTAATTAATCTAAAATTATAGAGTCAGTTTGCATATAAACATATGCGCGGGTTTCTTTTCATTCTTCTTTTCTTTTGTTTTTGAACAATTGGGGTGTTTCAGTGTTTTTTTGTTTTCGGCTTTTCTTTTGTCCTGTTTCCATAATGATATTCGCCGCATAAATATCACAGACATACTCGAAATATGTTAAAAATTTCCATTTCAGTTTTGCTTGTAGCTTATAATTTGTAGCTCACTGTTTGTTTTGGTTTTTCTTTTCCTTGTTTTTTCTTTTGTTTTTGCTCTTTGTAGTCCAAAGTGAATTTGAATACTTTTTTCTATAGTTTTCTTTTAGTTTTTTTCATCGAATAGGAGGGAGTTGTGTATACTTATTGTCTTAGATAAGAGATTTTTCAGTCCCATCCTGTGGGTTGGTATTTGTTTGGCTTGCTTATCCGACACTTATTTTTGAAGCCAAATAGTGCAGATGCAAGAAGGTGCACACGAGTGCTGTCAAATTTCCCATCGCAACTGTCATGTGTATGCGACGGAATGCCTTGTGGATGCCCTGATAGTGGGGGCATTTCACAAGATCTCCCTGTTCGAGTTGTCCGACTTCTTGTCCACTGCCGACTGTAATTTCAAACTTGTGTTTCTCGCGCATCAAGCGGAGTAGTGGTGGTGCCAAATATAGGCGAACTGTCACTTCGATGACAGCGCATATGGTTAAGGCGATAACTTGTACGTATGATGAGAATTCCCAGCGTCCAGCTATGACTTTGATAAACAGAATTAATGTGAGAATACTGAGCATCGAGTTCATTGCAAAGTATTTGGGGAACAGGATCTGTTGACAAAGGCCAAAAGTGTGACGTGGTAGTGCAAAATATAGAGATAGTCCTGAAAAGAAAAAAAACAAAATTGAAATTAGTCTTCAGTTAAATTTTATTTTATAAAAACTGTGTAGCTAAAATTGTGGTACTTTTTGTGGGCGATGTTAAGTAGAAAATCTCAGCTCTCTTTTAAATTTCAAAAAAAATTTCGAATAATCTTAAACAAAATCAAATAGATTTTGCAGTAAATAAGAAGTATCTAATGCCTGCAAAATCTATCTAGAAACCCACAGTTTTCTACGAAAAGCTTTTCAACTTTTTTTAAATTCTTACCTGAGACAAATGTCATCCAAATTTGTGCACCAAAATGTGTTGCAAACGCACCCAAATACGCCACCAATGCCCAACCACTTTTTTTCTCATTGGAATGCAGTGCAGCCTCCTCGTTCTCAAGTAGATTTGGCCAAACGGCCAACAATACAAATGATAGAATGCCAACAGCTATGACATGAGCCGGCTGTGTTGATTTACTTAAAACTCTGTATAAAGAGAAGGAAATAAAAAGAGAAAACATGTTTAGTTAAAATCTTCTTCTTTTTTTTTTAAACGGAATTTTTGAAAAAATTTAAAAATACTTTCATTTGACCCTGTCGTATCGCGTAATCTGCATGCATTGATCGTTGCATAGCAACCACGGAACAATGCAAGCACCTAAGTAGTTCGTCTATAACAAAACAAACTGCAAGCAACCAATTTTTATACAAATTTTTGTTTTGTTTTATTGCTACAAGTGCCTTTCAGTGACAAAATGGTCTACGTGCGAAAACGCACTCACCGTTCAAATGCAGAGGCGCGCAAAAAATTAAAAAAAAAAAAAAACGTCTCAATAAAAAAGAAAGAGAAACAAAAAGGCGGACCGCAGAGAGCAGAATAAGAAACAGAGAAACGAAGACATAAATTAGCACACGAAATTATAATAATAAACTTATAGCGCTTGATAATTCGTAGCAAACGGCTATGCAGCGGGAAGCACGAGAGAGCTTTAATGATTTACGATGGACTGCATTGACAACTCGACAGAAAGAGGCTTGGCCAGAGCAACCACTTGTCCATCTTGTGGGTGCGGATGGAATTAGAGTTATTTATATCGAACTTCGACATTGATATTGGGACTCATAAAGAGTTAAAAATATTTCCCGATTTTTAAATCAGATGCGATAAGCCCTATGTGGTCCATTCAAGGCGAAATCTTTAAAATTATATCCCATAGCTTGACAAAAAATTAAAATTTTGCGAACTGTAACGGGTTTTTGTATAAATTCGAGAAAGTATTGTCAGGAAGTGCAAGTTTGACTGCAATTATTTTGTAAATTCTTCTGAAATTGTTCACCCTACGTAGAATGAAAGATTTATTAGGTAAAAAACTTAGTTTCATGCCGCGCTCGTGCTCACCCATTATTTATCTACATTTCAAAATTCCCACCGATAACCACGTATCTCATGCACCTTGGCATTCGCTTCTCGTGCCTAATTTTTTTTTCTCGTAGATACCAACATATGTACATTTTGAAGGAAATTAAATTTTTTTTCTAATTTTTTTTTGTGGAAGTTGCATTTCTGAACTTCCTCACTCAACCGAACAAGCAAAAGGCTGTAGAAAACAATTCAATTAGCGCACCATTTCACTGCAATTTAAATTGAAAAAAAAAGGTACAGCTTGTCAAGTTTTTTTGACATGAGGTCATGTCAAATAATAGTTTTAATTAAAATTAACATGAAGGGTGACACAAAGAAAAAAAAATAGCATGACATTTACTTTTCCATTTTTGTGTGTACGTATCTAATATTCAATTAAATGAAAATCAAAGTATGAATCTGCTACAACACGAAAATAAATGCTGTGCACTTATTTATTATTCCATTACTTTTGGAAGTTAAATTGAGAACATTTTTATTTTTTTTATGTTCGTGTATCTACTCTGCAAGGTGCTGCAGCAGCACCCCGAGGACATTGCTTTTACTTTGATTAATTTAACACAAATTTCATTAAACTCTCTCGTGACTTGTATATCTGATTGGGTGTCATTTATCTTATTTCCTTTCGTGATTACATCAAAAGCGAAAAATAAAGGGGAAAAGGAAAACATTAACAATGAGAACAAACCCATATGTTTAATTTTTTTTTTTGTTGTTTAGCCTTTTTGTGTGAATTTATAAATTGATTGACATGTCAGTGGACTCATACTGACATAACTGAACAAATAAATTAACCTTTGTGGTTTAAATAAATTTTAAAGGATAGTTGTTACGAAATATTTGAAGGAAGGCAGTGTGAAATGCCGCAGGTTAGGCTTTTAGTGCCTGAACTTGTTCTTTTTTGGTGGTTACTAGCATGTTGAATATTTTTGGATAAAGTCGACGTACGAATCTATTTATTCTTCATCAAGTTTAGTTGGCTTCGAGACTTCACCTATCAAAGTAGTCTACAACTAACTCTAATCTTCAACATCATCCAACAGCCTGTATTGCATTCCAATCTTTAACATGAAATGCACTTAAAATTTGCATACCAACATTTTTTCGAATCATTAAAAGCATTTTGCTGCAAGCTCCTACGTCTTATTCACAGAAGCCATGCGGTAGATACATTTTATCTTTACATTGCGTCAATCACGCAGATTTTTTTTTTCCTAAGCTAACGCACACGACTAATATACCTTTTACCTGTGCGTAGTCATTTGCCGACAAAAATCTCAAGCGGAAAAAAGGAGAAAAGAAAACTCGTGTTTAATCAGATACCTCTGACTACACTTCATTATCGAATGCAAAGAGTGTTCAGTGTACAAAATGTTCCTACACTCTGTAGTGTAATTATAGTCATTTTGTTCGTCGCTTGCATACATCTATAATGTGTATATGCTTATCAGACAAAATTAAGTGGAAAATTGTTTTTCGTTAAATTTTCTTTCTCCTCTTTCTTGCAACCGCCACCTACCACCAGGCATCGCACAATGACATCCGTAATTAAAGGTAGGAAGCTGTTTTTTTTTTGTATGCTTTAATGACGTTGGTACACACAATATCGCGCGATGATTACTCATAACATGTCAACAAAATTAATTGCTATCTAGATTGTAATCATTTTGAGTTCATTTTTGTATCAAACTGTATCTATGCTTAACAATTTGTTCAATAAATTGTTACAAAAAGTTCACAATGTGTGTGGAGAGAAACTGGCACACTGTTCAAGTCATTGATGTTTTGTGTATCTAAATTTGAAAAAAAAAAAGTTTGTATCTATGCCGAATTTGACATGTCTGAAATGGGATTATGGAGGCAATTGAACTTTAGAAAAACTATTTATAACCAGTTTTTGGCGAAAGATTCTGTTAAGTGTCAAGCTAAGAAGAATTGACCGAACGCTTGTGGTGTTGTTTGTTTTATTCAAACGAGTGATTTATTTTGATTTAAACGATTCTGTAGAGTATCTTAAGATATTTGACAAGTAGTGTTGGGCGCCAGAAGGCATGGAAATTGTTGTAATTTATCACATCAAAATGGTTTCACTGTGTATCTTTTGACGCAAAACGATGCGAAAAATCACCTCTGTCGGTGGCTATAAATTTAAAAACTCAGGTTAAGCTTGTAGTTTTAGAAAATTGATAGAGTGCCAAGAGGTTGTCACTTAGGACCTTAATTAGTTGATTTATTAAAAAAAAATTAAAAAAAATCAGATACAATTTGCGTAGATGCAGGGTTGAGCTCTACTAGGTCTCTTATCCAAGAAGTCAAAGACGAGCTTTTTACTACAATTTTTCACTGCAATCGTCTCTCAACATACATTTTCCTATCTGCATTTTCCTCATCTCTAATTAGAAATAAAAAATCATCTTCAACGTTAAGCCACTCCAATTTTGAAATTCTCATTTAGCAAATTACCCATCACTTCATATCTATCACCTGTCATATGTATCTACAGTACTTCTATCATTCAGCAAATGCATTTCGAACATTTTGTTAATTAATGTGAAACATGAAAACTTCATTCCAGTTGCATAGATACGGCATTTCAAATCGTTTACAAAGCGCAGATAGTCACAGTATACTCGTATATCATACCCAACATAGACCTGGTTATCTATTCGTATGTAAGGTAGAGCAAAAGTATGTATGTGTTATCCTACTCTTTCAGTGGTGCGTAAACTCGTTGTCAGTAGTTACTCCTTACTCGTATTCATAGAGCAAACATGATTTTTAATTACTCTTCAATGCAGAGGTATGCTTGAATCGGTTTTCAAGGGAGAATACTTATACGCATGTACGGTTGTCATATCTCTTTCATTAGAAGCTTTTCTGTGTATCTACAACTTTTTATTCACGTTTCATCACACTTCAAAGAGTATCTAAATATACTTAGTATCTTCGAATTCATATGTATATCACATGACAATCATCAGACGGTAAAATTACAAATTAATTTCACACGTAACCCTTAACTTGCTAACCAAATGGTGAATTGGAGGCATTCGTTTTCTCATATCAGCCAATTATAATTAGCGTGGCATACGGTGTGAACTCGTGCTGGCACTTGCCAAACCAAAAAAAAAAAAACCTAACCCAAAACTGAATTGAAAGACGCCAGCGACAGAGCTAGCCAAATGTGCTTATCAGTTATGGTCATAATTACTTGATTATCACTATCTATACCCCCGCGCACACCCTTCGGGAAGAAACAAATCACATGATAAGCCACAGAAATAAAAGAATAAATTTGATTCATATGACTTTTGCTGGGTGGATATGACGTCTTGAGAGTCTTGAAACTGACTTCAACTAAGTCCATCTATCTGGCGTAGATTTTTTTTCTGATATCTAAACATCTTATCATCTTTGGCCTTATCAATTGTATAATTTTATTCGTCTCGTCGTAGATATACATGTATCTATGACTCTACCCAACCTTGACTGGCGCAAGGGTGAACGTGAGGATTGGCAAGTAGCTTGTCGGCAATAGGCTAGGGGTTGATGTTCTTCTTTTGAATTCGCAAAAAAAAAACGCGCTCGATGATATACGTATATTTTGATTAATTGTGAAATTAAATGCTTAATAGCGTGAAACGATTTTTAGCCGACAGTGAAAAAGAGCAGAAAAATAAAACACCAAGAAAAAGAACTCTCGTGTCACGATTGTTTACAGACATTTTTGACTGGAAGATACAGAAGATACTGCACAGCATGTGATCTGCCGAGTGTATGTAATTAACACTTAAATTAGGATTTTCACTGTCACATTGAGACACATTTTTTTTTTTTTAGGCTGATAGCCAATGCTATTGAATTATGTATGTGAATTATAGTAAATGCGACTTTGGATGTTCTTAGGGAGGAGATGGGTACTGTTGTTCTATAGTGCGTGGTAAAAGTTAGTTTTGAATGAATTTTTACACCGTGAAGTGCGACCAAATGACAAAGCAACAGGATGGCATGAGCCATGAGCCGTGAAACATTTATTTAAAAGTTAATCCGGTTCGGATCATGTGCTGCTGTGTGTTATTTGTTTTTTTTAGCCATCGGAAATTTTATAGCATTTTTGCTATTAAGTGTTAAGCGAAGGCGATAGAACGAGTTTCTAAAAATGAAAGTTGGAGTAAGATTTGATTTTAGAGCTTAGATTATGGAAACAGATATAACACTGGAGTTGCGAGAGGGTCCAAAAACAAGTACAGTGAAATCGGACAGCGGACAACTCTCTTAGGTGAACAGCTCCCTTAAACGGACATTTTTTTCTAAACAAACCTAAAAAAACAAACATTTTGTGTGTCCTTGGACAGACAACTCCTTAGGGCGGACAAAAATGTTGGTACCGTCGCTGTTTGTCTAAGGGAGACTTCACTGTAAGTCAAAAACAAAAAAACTTCTGACAAGTCTTTTACTTCTTACACTTCTGACACCTCATTAAAATTGCAAGCAATTTTAGTTAAAAATTAAATTACAAGAGAATATATATTCCCAGGCTTAGGTGCTAAATAGTGACTTCTACCCGAATGCAGGTGGAATTTAAAAAAAAAAAACAAAGTCCAGCTTAACCTACATACAATGAATTGCATGTTAATTTATGTCCCATACAAGAGAGTGATGTATGCAAGTATCTTTCAGAGAAAATCTGAACAAAAACAAGTATCCGCCGACAATTTACAATGGGCTTGCATTTTTCTTGTCATTCCCTTTTAACCTCTGGCTACAAATTGGCCAACTTTTTCATTGTGGACAGCATAAAAGTTTTCGTTTTTCTTTCACTGTATATTCTTTCCTGGGTGCACGCAAAATTTCATGACCTTTCCTTTGAAGCTCACTCTTTCTTTGATCACTTTCGCACATTATACAATCTCCTGCGTATTTTTTTTTTTTTTTAGTATTTTTAGCTCAAAATTATCTTAAATGTTGAATCGTTTATCTTCTCTGTCTTTTTTATGACATTTGGAAAATTTATTGCTTCTTAATGTTGCACCGATACAACATGAATGGCATTCCACTTGAATGAAGGTGGTCACTCTTGTTTGTGAGCTTTTTGGCTATATGAGCTAAAAATATACATTTTTCCGAAGCGACAGGAGACTTATTTTTAGACCGACGACACCGGCGGATCATTGGCGTACGAAAGGGTTATTTAAATTTTTTTTATCTTTATTTTAAACTGGAAATTTGACTACACATTATGAGAAGGTATACGTGATATAATTTAACACCACAGAAAAAAATTAATGAAATAAAATCTTTGTACCTTGCACCGACAAGATCGATTCATATCGCGATTGTTTTTTATTTATTATATTTTCTACAACTCATTGTTAATTTGCTTTACCCCAGACCAGAGGTCCCACTTGGCATGATAACAAAATTCACACCATTCAATTAGAATGATTTGTAGATACGACCGGGTTCAAGTGTTGTGGACATATAAACAATGAGATGTATTGTTTTTTGCTGGTCCTTTGAATGATCGTGCAGATTTTTTTTTTTGTCAAGAGGCAAGTGTTGTGAAATGTATTTTGCGTCACATTCATTATGCCTCCCACAAAATTTTTGGCACGCAAGATGCGAAAACAATATTCATAACCTACGTCACTACGTGTCAGCTGACATCAGCAAAAAAATTTTATGTGAAAATATTTTTATTTCTGTGTTGAAAGATTTTGTTTTCCTATCCAAGGGGTTACCAAAAAAGGTCCTGAGTGCATCTACTGTTTGTAGCTGCAGCAGAGAGAGAGACGGATTTCATAGAAATCAAACAAAAGACCGGAAAGAGTTCCATTCACCACAAGATTCCACAAAGAGGAATGGAATGCCTTTTTTGTTCCCCTTGCGGTTTTTTTTGCATTTTAATGACCCAGCATCATGTTCTAGGCTTTGATGAGTTCATTAACTTTGCTCAGTAAGTGTGGCTGCTTGCAAGGTACTGTACTATACTTCAAAAGAGAACAAGGACAACGACAACGACAAGGTCTTATAAAATTCGAAAATAAAATAAAATCTGAAATAAATATCTGTAGTGTATTTTTTTGTATCTTTACCTGTAAGTTCTGGATTTCTGCACTCTGAATGCAACTAGATTGACTTTGTGTAAAACTTTCTTAGTTAATTGCGTGAATACAGCTAAAATATCTTCTTGATATGTGTGTGTTGTAGGTGCTGGAACTGATGATGATGATGCTGTGTTTGATGATTGAGATTCTGATTCAATGGCTCTACTATTGGCCAACAGACCAGCCATGGGACATGTTCTTCTACTTGATTTTCTACTGCTACTCCTGAATCCTGTATCTGAATCCTCTAGAGATTCATCAGAACTTTCATCTGTTGTTGTTGTTAAAAATTCATCACTCTTCACCGTTGGCACCAATTGATTTGACATTTCTTCATCATCACTACTATTACACACACATCGATTTGTAAATTTATTACTTTTTGGATTTAAACAACCACCGCACTGTTTACAATTTGTACAACAATTATTGTTATTATTATTATTTGCAGCGGCACGTTTTTCCAGCGTTTTTGCAACAGATTTGCCCAGTTTACGCGGCATACCGTTCTCAAATAATACTTCGATTTGTGAACTCATATCGTATTTTTGTTGCTGGCACATTTTGATTTAACAGTGTGACAGAGAAAGAGTTATAACTTAATTAGTGGAATTAATTAATTTAAAAATTTTTTTTTTTTTGTTTTAATTGTTCAATCACGCACTATCGGGTCGGCACTCACGATTCACATGTATCCAAAAATAAATAAATTCGTAAATAGGAATATTTAGTTGTGTAGAATTTTGTTTAAATTTTTTTTTTATCTTATATTTTGTTTAAATCACTTTTAACACCAAGTTCTTGGGATGAGCCTTAAGTTTTTGTCAGAAGGGATGTTGGATAAAATCGAAAAAGAAAATTTTGACGATCGTTGTATACCGACGGATACGTTAGCCGTCGTCGTGAAGTCAACTTGTGATATAAATGATTCCAGAGCGGATTCACAATTTTTATAGGATTTAATTTTTAAATTTTTTTCTCTTTTGTGGTTGTAAATTGAAATTCTCTTAAATGATTACGAAAAGGAAAAAAAGAAGAAAAGAAAGATTTTCTCTTTTTTCAGCGCAAAACCGCATGGGATCAGTGACGCTGGCGATCGTGTTTCTCTTCTCTCTTGTGATTTTTTGCTCGAATTTAGTTTTGTTTTCGATTGAAATTGGAATACGGCGGGTGGTGGTTTCACACTTCATTAGAAACTCACTATCCAGGTGTGAATTTACCTTCTCTTCTGATTGCGAAGTCATTGACGTACAAACATACACACCTGTATCCAGTTCGTAGATAGACCGCACTTGGTTTTTTCATTCGATTTGTGAAATCCATAAGTCAATTGATTGTGAATTGTTCAATTCTTGGGGCTGGTCTTCCTTAGAAAAGGGCGATGGACGACGTGCAATTTGTAAGGTGGCCCATATTGAAAGACCCTCCAGTGTAGGTGTCCGATAAGTACTTGTATCATCACTTCGGGGAATGACTAGTCGTATTGCACAGTTTATTAACGCCAGGCTATTGTTTGTTTTATTTTTTTTGTATTGAATTGGTTTGCCTAGCGTCATTTTGGCGTGCGACCTAATGATTGCTCATGAACAGGTGTAGCAGCTGTCTATAAGTGTGAGTCAATTTTTTTTTTTTGTGGATAGAACACTAATTTTTTGAATATCAACGGGGAAAGTCTTGCATAGTTTTTGGTTCTATATTTTCTTAGTGAAATTTAGGTTTCTATGTGATGGTCGTAGGTCAGTGAAAAAGAAAAAGGTGTGTCATAAATTTTTATCATTTGATTGAATACTTTTTTTTTCTAGAGAATATGTCACACGAGATAATCGGGCGTTAAGGGGGTGTTGACACATGAATTCAGTCTTTTAGTCATAGAACGTCTACGAAATTTGGTGAGTGAATCATGGCGTGAATGTTGTTAATTGATCAGGGAAGCCGTGTTGCAAAGTGCAAAGAGTTTTTGATTAGAGTTGGACCTTGAATTTCTATAACGAAAATCAATGATTGATGGCTGTGACGAAAAGTTAAATGACCTTCATTACGAGGTTCTTTTTTCAAGTTGAACGTCTTAGGAAGTTAAGGTAAGATAAGTGTCCCGTAGGGGACTCACTTAGGCTCAAGGCCCATTGTGATGCGTGTAGAACTTTAAGACTTTGATTTGTTGATTAAGGATAGAAGTTTTCTTATTAGGGATTGACACTGTTATCATTAAAGTGATAGTGACCTAGAAGTCTTCTTCTGCAGAGGATAGTGGCAGAAAAGGTGAGTTGTCGTTGTTTTCGCCTTTACATCTTTCCAAGAAGCCAATTGTCTCCTAACGCAGATAACTATTATCTTGCTTCCTTTAACATTAACGCAGTTTAAGCCTCCGTACTGGTGCAGTAGAGATTGAGAGAAATTAGTCTAATATCATATTGTCCCAATTCAAGGCCGTATTACTAAGACGATCACAGCTCCGCCTCACTGAGACTAGATTCCGATTAAACTGCACTACACATGAGAATGGAAATTACATGGTATTATGGTTTTCAAGAGCACTGTCGTGCCATCTCTTACGATTCCGTTGTCCCCATGTTGGATAATCTGTGCGCCTTGCAATTTCTTCGCAAAGGCCTTCCACAATTGATCTATACGGCCACAGTTTACAGCCAGATTCGACCTAAAACCCCAAGTTTTCCGAAAATAGTGTTTTCATGAATAGAAAGGAAAGCCGATTTTTTTTGATGCGATCAACGACGTTATCTTTTCAGCTTAACTTGGAATCCAATGATGCCCCTAGACGCGTTGCTTTTTAAGACACATTGAGATTAATCCCGTCATCCCGAGCTGTCGCGTCAGTTATTTGTTTATAATGGAGATTTTCATGGTAAACGTCTTTATTTGTTTACTCCCAAGCCCAAGAGATCTTAAATGTTAAAAATTTGGGGTGTGTAGGCCCTGCGACCTGTAGAGATCTATTGTGCTCTTCCGAACGTGTGTTGGTCGATAAGTCTCGAATTATAGCATCTCCTCCAATCCAATAGCTCGGAGGAATCGGAGTATCGGGATCGGGTACAACGATGGGAGAACCGTTTCAGAGAAAGTGTGCATTCAATGCTGTGCTCCTTTTTTGTGGATCAGTGTTCCATAGTCCATAAGAAGGTCTGATCGAGTCTCCTAAGCATCGCTACAGAATCTGCAGTTTCCATTCCCTTCTATTCCCATTCTGCTGAGTCTGCAATGGCGCGTTAGAATGCGAAGCTCGGCCCCTAAGGTTGAGCGAGCTTTACCTTAGGACTTTCACCTAAAAAATGTCTGTACTAACATCCAGCTATAGAAAGTATAATGAAGGACTGACTGCAGTCGTAATTATTACAATGGCAGATGTTTCGAAGAGCTCAATCAAATTATGCCTACAAAACATTGACGTTCATTTAAACAGGGAAGGCATCTTCAAGGCGTTGGAGGGTTAAATTAAAGTAATATATAAGAAGAGATTGAGTGTCGGTCATTGACCTCGACGCGTTGATATTTCAAAGCTGCTGTAAGCTACAAAGCCAGCTTGTTCAATTCAATAATTTTACATGGAATCGCTCTAGAGTTTATGGTGTAATTGATTTTTTACCTTTCAATGTCCAACTGGTCCAAGAATTGAAGCCATAGGACCACGGTTTACGGCGAATATTCGGAAGTTAGTCTTAAGACCGATTGCAAAATGATTCTCTGTCCTTACAAAAAATATTTTTGAGTGGAGTAAAAAATAAACAGAATGGGCCAAGGCCTAGCTTACATTTTTCGCACGAATGGATGGGACCTACGATTTATTGCCGACTCCGAACGGCGAATTGAGAAGCTTTTTCATGACAAGTCTTTCTCTTGGAGGTTTGTCATTCCCCGACAAGAGGTGGTGCCACGAAAAATGTTCGGTGAATGCGGTTGGGGTTTGAACCGAATCAGCAGCCCAACGCACTAACCTCTGAGCCGAGGCGACTCACATTTTTTGATCAATGGTTACGTTAATAAGCAAGATAGCCAAATGTGTAGTGATTACTTCTAAAAGAATATATCGTATGGTGCGGACTTTATTAGATGGAAATCACATCGTTGTATGGTTGCGCTGATTTCTTCAGAGGGATGCCATAAACGAACGCGCTATTCACTAAAAATAAAATAATATTCTCGACTTTAAATAACAATCTGCTTTTTTCTTCATAATTACTTCTTGTGCACGTGTCATTTTGAACGTACGCCAATAGCCTACGCGACATTCAGCTCATAGCTCAATAAAGAACAACTCCATCGATTCCTAAGAAATATGGTCTTCAAAAGTAATCCGATCGGCATAATCTCAGTTTCAATATCATACCATGCACAAGCCATGAGTAAGTGATATCATTTGATTTGCGTAGAAAATATTTCATTTTATTCATCAGGCGTAAACAATTTCTTTTCTTTTCCTTTTCCGATCATGAACGTCAATCCCTTCAGGGAAGTTTGTCGTCACACATCGTTTTTCTCTTCCGTCACCAGACGTCACGTACTGCAAAAAAAAAAAAAAAACACCTTCCCAAGATTTTTGGTTTCCAAAAGTTTGCTGGAAAACAAATTAGTCACAGGTTTGTTGTGTTTTTAAATGTTTATCCCCAGGTTGTTGGGACGATTGAATTACAAATCGGTTATCCGCTTGCAGTTTAAAATTCTTATAAAACTTAAATTTGTTTACTTAAATCTTGTTGATTTCCACAAAATCAATGACGGTCGGGAAATGTACCCATTTTTGGGACGTGAGTTTTTTTTTTTTAAATCTGCATTATTCTTAAATTTAATTTCTTTATTTTATTTTATTTTTTCCTCTCAGTCATGACAAATTGTCGTGTGGGTTTGTTACTGATGGGTTATTCAACATTGGGTTGAGACTTTTATTGGTTTGTCTTAAAAACGCGTTATTTCAATGAGACGATGTCTTTGAAAATATTTAAATATTTAGCGTCAATAGATTTATGTGACTAATTTTAAAAAAAAAAAAAGAAAAAATTGCTGCAGCTTTTAATTTTGCTTTTGTTTTTTTAAACATTTCCGATGTCGCCGTGAAATATTCGAGTTCACAAAGGCGAGTCAAATAACCGAATGTCTGAAAAAATAATATGTATAACAAATACGAAAATAAACAAAATATTTTAAAATCTCAGACACATCCGTCTTAGTTTGTGGGGAATGAAAGAAAAATCTAAAATAAAATGGAATTATGTATGTATTATAGCTTAACCCGACCGTTTCAAATTTTGAAAGCCACGCGTTTTGATGAAGGATGGCCATCTTGAATTCACACATTATATCGAAAGAAATACATAAATTTATTCACATACACATGTGTTGAAATGTCGTAATGAAATAAAACCAAATAAATCTCTTAAAGCATGAGTAGTCATAGTCCAGGCAGTCGTCCCTTGAATCCAATTATGGCTTATGTCGGGTCTCTTGTGATTACCCGATTTATATATGGCAGTGGCTTGAGGAGGGGACTAGAAGTTAATAAGAAAATAATCAAATTAAGCAAGTTGTTTTCCTACCTACTCATTTCTTGTGAGATCTCCTCAAAGTGGTCGCAAAAGGGTAAACGTAGAAGACACTGTTTAAGATTTGTCCTTGCTGGATATCTATAGAAAAAAGTTTTACCTCCTTCTTTTCTTTTCCTTTTATCAAAAAAAAAAAATTCCGTAGGATGAAACGGGCAAAAGGACGATGGAAAATTGCTACATGGACATTGGTGATTGCTACCGAAGACAAAGTCCACCATTGGAGGTAAGCTTAGGCCAAGATTATTGGTATCAAAGCATATTTCGCAAACACAAGGTTGACATGCGCATATGTCCAACAAAGGAGAAAGATGATGACACCAAAAACGACGTTCTATGAGCTCTTAAGTTTTGATCAGACAATTTGCAGATGTGCGCACATTTTACATAAAAATGCGTCCAAAAACGTCCACAAATCGCGTGATCAATAAATTTTTATCCACGAATGTTTTCACATATGTCATTTGCGAACGATTTGTAGACGTAGTCCGCAAACGTTTGCACACGTCATCCGCAAATTGTATGATCACCCTTTTGGGACCATTTGCAGACTTTTGAACACTTGCGCACACGCTTTTGCGGACTTGAAACATTAGACGATGTTGCTTTGAAGAAACATATGCAAATGACGAATTTGTCCGCAAATGCTCTTCTGTGCACTTCGTCTCGCATTTCTCGCACGTGTGTGATGCTTCGTCCGCAATTCGATTTCATCGTCCTTTTCGCTGCTGGTCTCAAACCGATATTACTGCGAGGGTATCTTGAGTTGTTTCGTCCTTTCATATAAATAAAAGTAACGTTTCTGCAAATGGGATGTGTCGCCAAGTCTTGTGAGCGGGCAAAAAATCTTCTGAAAAAATTAGGACACGCAAACATTTCCAGCTTTCCGTCAGTCCATTCAGGGACTGTGTATCTTAATATTAAAAAAAATAATCGGGGCTAAAATTTGTTATAGCTAGGACGTGGTTCCCGCATCTCGACATTCTAAAGGGGAAAAAGAGATCTCCTGATCAATCAATAGTCATCCAAATTAAACACATTGGAAGCAATGTTCCAGTATAGTTGGTCTCCGAACGTCCCAAGAGGCGAGCATTGGCTAAGCTAAATACTATTAGAAACTTTGACGTGGACATCTATAATCGCAAGACATCCCAAAAGCCTTTTCCGATCGAGTAATTCAGGAGTCCTACGCCGCCAGCCTCAAAAGCACAAAAAATGTATCTTCTAATGTGCAGTTGTCCTCGACACCTCAACAAAAGGAAGGAAAACAGCAACAAGTACACGTAGCAAAAGAGGAGTCATAGGGTGCGGCGCGGTGCTGCAAAGAAAGACCAGTGCTGCTCACGAACTCTACGAGCCAGTGTATGTACATATGTCTCACAGGCTTTTGAGAAGGAAAAAGGAGAATGAGGAGCAAGCACGTTGTATCAGGGAAATAATGCTGAAATGCACCGTTTTGTTACCACAGTTCTCGTGACCGGTTTGTGTGGATGGGTGTCGACAGACCATGGCTGTTGGTCTTAAACCCAATATGTGGGGTTTAAGCAGAGTAGAATGTTAGGGATTTTCTTCTTTGGTAATCGAAGGAGGGGTTTCCCTAGAGCATTTAGTCTTGCTATGAAATGTTCTCTCATTACTGTCTTCGCAGCTGCGGTAGTAGGGATTAAGAGGGATGCCAAGCTTGGCCGCATGAGTACCTACTGCTCAGTGACCCGTACAGATGGTATCAACGCGCGCAATGTCTGTTTGGGTTCGGTCTTTCTGGATATGGCGCAGCTAGCAAGGTTGTCCCATTTGAAGTAGTGTAGGTTAATTTTTCCCTTAAGGGATGAGAACTTCTCTTGCGAGTGAGCTGTCAAGTACCAAACGCTCCATGGCAAGCTCATTCATCATTTCGTTCCCTTCGATGCCTGGGACCCATACGAGGATTACCGCCTCCTGAGGCAGTGTAGCTAGAATGCTGCATTGGCCATGGTTCCTGGCCGACAAGGAGCCAAATTATCTGAGTCTGACCGCACTACAGGTTGCCATCTTTCTGACGTGATGGTCGAGGGGTGGGAGCTTTAGGATAACCGTCGGACATGAACTTATTTCACCCGTGGTACCTATACCAGCGGCTCTCTGGATTCGATTTAGTTTAGTGAAGTTGTATCCTTTGTTCAGTGCGGGCCACCAGACCAAAGACCCACATGTAAGAATTGGACGTTCTACGGCAGTGTACATCCGCAGGTCCCCACTTCTTCCCAAAGGTTCTGCTACAGGCATAAAAGGCTATGCATGCCTTTTGGCCCTTTGTTCTATGTTTGATTTTCAATTTAGTTTGGGATCGAAAATGATGCCCAAATAAGACGAGGGTTAATTGTCAAATCGTTTCAACTCCTATTTTCTATTTATAAAATCTCTCTTAAGCCTTCAGAGTAGCATTTACCAAGTGTATGGAATCAGGTTGTACTTAATTTTCGAACCTCTACGAAGGAATTCACCAAGACCTTCCTTTTCATTTTTATATTTGCAACCTTGACAATTTTAGGATAGCTGCAAGCTGAGATCTCAGGTGTAGGCCCGAGTAGTTCCGTGAACTCAGTACTCCTTATATTTTTCATCATCCAATATGCAAAGTCTGCGACCTAATAATTGTCCTTTATAGTACAAGTTTTCAACTTCATGTGCAGCAGTTATTTATGTTAAGAACATCTATATGTACAAAGAAGTTTATAACCGGTCTTAGTGCTTTCAGGTCACATTGTGGTTTCCATTGACCGCAAACTGAGTACTTTGCCAATTTAAATGGACTGCACTCGTGACCGCAACTAAATTACCCCATCAGTAATGAGAACACATTTTAATCAGTCATCTACAACCCTTACTTCTCAGGGAGTCGATAATAATCATTTGTTTTCCAATCAATTGACATGATTAGAACGGCGCCGGCTGTCTAAGGGAAACCCAGCTTATAAAAAAAACCTGAGAAATAAATTTAGTTTATCCGAAAGAAAATAATATGAATAAAATCTTAATTTTCCTAATAAATATAATTAATTGTTTAGTATGAACAAATGAGACTATAATGAATTTATTTGCGAGCTACGAAACCGGTTTAGTCTGAGGCCTGTGTGTCGTATGCTCCTAATATCTTTCAATTAAGCGTCAATCTTGTTTGTTAGCAGTTATTATGTTAAACGAAACAAGGATGTTGTGGAATTCAAGTCTTCGGTCAAAATCGATCAATATCGGGGATGATTTGTGGTTTCTTCTAACCTCAATCTCGTCCCGACGTGCTGAATAGATTAGCTTATCCAGTGTGAATCCCAGATAAAATAATTTTGGAATTTCCATCACCTTGAGGCGAATGAGGTCAGAGTTTTGTCTGTGGTAACACAGCCACATCAACATCTTTCACAAGTCCACATGGAATCTAAACCTCTCAATAGTTTGTCTTCAGGGGCATTTAATTCACAGAAATACACAACAAATAGAAAAGACCAACAAATCCCCTTCATGACACCAATGACAGTCACATCCAAATGCAACACGAAAACTAATTAAAATCAATAGGCATTCAGGCTGCAGTCCACACCGCTGCTTTGACTTGACACAAAGTTCATTTCTGTTACAAGTCTGTGGTCAACATTGACTTGTGGTCCTTTTTGTCCTGAGTGACAACAATGCAACAGCTCCGAACAATAGACGCCCTACGGCTAAATGCTCCTACGACCTGCAAAAGGTGAACCACACAAACAATTTGAATAAAGACCACGACTGTTACAACTGACGACTGTAAAGTGTGCGACATCAATGATTGTGCACTTGCTCCTTGCTGCCTGGGTAGTCGAAGCTAAATGGTGGAAAAGGGGACGAAATGCAAATGTAATTGATTTTTCGATTTTTTTTTTTTGTGTCCTTTCTCCAAGTAATCGGGTGACTGACAACAAACTGTCACTGTGTATCCACCCCAAGGCGAAGCCCTGAAAATTCGGAACAGAGTCGCGCCAATTAAAAGTGGACGTGGCTCACAGTTGATCAACAGAACTAAGTTCGCAGGCAATATTGATTACGGACCTGCCTGGCGGCGGGCGGAACGAGTCCTTTTGTGTCTGTGTATCAATACAGATGTATAGATGCTTAAATGTGGTTGCGCAAATATTAGACGGTTAAGTCGGATGCTGAATTCAATTTAAATGCGGTTAAGATAACAGAGCACGAAGCGTGTCCTTCGATGACAATTTGTTTCATTTAGTGCGTGTCCTGTTTTCTCAGTTTGATTGTTTATTTTGTGTGTTTGGGGCGGGGTGAATCCCATTGTGAATTGAATTGACCTAATTTGTGGTTTTGTGCACATTTTCTGTTTCCGAAGAGAGTGGTAATTAATTTATGTCCTTGGCAAATAGCGCGAATGGTTTTTTGGGGAACTGACAATTCATTATAAAGCGTTGCTTAAGGCGACTGTTTATCCCTTCGAATTTAAGAGATTAAAGCGAGAAATATTTAGCACACAAGTCAAAAATGTTTTTGAACAAGAAGGTTGATTGGGGAACATGATTTTCATTAACACGTGTCAATTTTAAATGTTGATCCACCGGAAATAGCAGATGTTTGTATTATTCAAAAAAATAAAAGTCTTTCGGTACATAGTGAGTAGGAAAAGTTAAAGTTTCTCACCCTGTTAAGAGCTCCCAAGATTTGGATTAACTTCTGGATGTTTTATACATAACTCACCTGTAAAAATGAAAAATGTGCGAGGGCTACTATGACGACTACTGCAATGAACATGACAGCAGATGATTGGGCGCACTTTGGCAGTCGAAGGCAGACTTAAGCAAAAAGCCTTAGGCTTTCAATACGTACTATGTAAGTGAGCGAGTGCATCATAGCGAAATTCCATAATATTAGTCTGATTGGTATTCGCGTCCCACAGAGGAGAACGACCAGGTCATCTGAGACTGTTTTAACGAGCTCTTTCGATGACTTACGAGCATTGCTAAGATAGTCTTTGAAGATTTTGAGGCCAAGGTCGGAAAGGAAGACGTCTTTTTAGGACTATCGAAAGACATGCCCTGCGAGTCATGACCACTAGACACGGATTAAGGCTCATTAACAAGGCAAAACATTACAGTGTGTAGCGATCGACGAAAGACACAGTGTATTGGATGCTCCAGAAAGAATGTTCAGCATTTAAAGACTGCAATCGTAATTGATCGTAAGAGATTTGCCGACTGAGCTTGGTAGAGCTCCCGTGGAGCTCTCGAGGAGAGAAACAGGCGCAGAAGACCATTGGTAGTACTGTCAGCAACCCATCAGGAATTCCGAGACTGATTTTCTAGGTTTCAATCGTACGCCTGAGGGAAATGCTTAGTTTGATGCTAAATGCAGACAAAATGGCTGCCTATAAAGCAGGCCTACAAAAAAGTGTGAAAATTGTTCGTCAGCCCTACCTACAAGCAGAAAAGGAGAGACGAAAAACGATTCATGAGATCGAGGATATGCAGAGACATTGCGCCTGGTAAGGCATCCCGAGATTTTTCAACTCCATACTGGAGACTAAAATTTAAAATAAAAGCGGAGGTCATGGAACCCGCATCTACATCTTTTTAGGCAGCCAAGCAGCATTATTAGCCCTTAAATCCTTTACGGTAGGGTTCAAGCTTGTCTGAGACTGTCTCTATTTCATGTCTTGATTGATCATGTCTGGATTGAGGGCAACGAATGGGTTTTGGGGTACCACCCAACAGTGTCTACTACAAGATAATACAATGGGAGATCATCAAACACGCTGACTACTGGGCCAAGCTGCAGGGCCTTAGACAAGCGAAAAAGTTCATTAACCCCAACTTATACAAGGCCAATACTTTGGTTGATCTCAACAAAGACGAGTTGATAACCTAAACGGGCTATCCAGCAGAGCATTGTCCACTCCGATACCATCTGCATAAAATAGAATTATGAGATACCGATATTTGCTGGTTCTGTGGAGAACTGAGGTATGTCCTGGAGCCGCAAGGAGAAGATTACTCCATTTGATGCGGGCCTCGGTTAACCCAGCGAAAATTCGGAAAATAGAACCTATAGCTATACTGAGGTTCATAAAAAGCCTCAATATAACCTCTGGTTAAACCATATGGGCCACCCTAATAGACCTCAAAGGGTCGCAGTGCGCATTTAATACGGAAAAGCGGAAGCCACTGTTAATTAGTCTGATAGTTTCAACTTAAAAGACAGCCTATAAATGTGACTACCGGAACGAATCAAAGTTGAAACAGCCGTAGTTGAACTAAATCATAGAAGACGACAAGCTCAAATGACTCAGAAGGTAAGCTGTTAAAGGCTGCGGAAAATTACTTGGGAGAATACTGGTACCAATTCATCTAGAAGGTATGATCCGACGAAATTATGGCCGGTTATTGAAACTTTTTGGGATAATACATGAGGAGGCTGTCTTTTCTGCGTCTATTGAAGAGGTATAGTCTGAAGCGCCTGAAAACATCGAACTGGTGAGAAATCGTCAATACGGTGTTTAGGTTTAAAGAACCAACGATCGACCAAATCCTAACTGTACGCCAAATCCTAGAGAAGGATTAAAATCAGTACTTAACATTTCCCGGCGCTTGAACCTACACAGCCCGCACAGCAACCCAACGCACTAGCCACTGAGCCACGGCGACCTTATTATTTCACACCTTATCCATTTTGGGTATAGAATGACGATGGATATCTTTTGCTGCTCCGTCCAAGGTCAAATAAGACACCACCACTGTTGAATTGAAGTGATCCTCGATAGAATGCACTTCCGCATGCGATCGCTGAGACCATTGGTTAGCTGGACAAGGAAGTGGCTTACTGTCGATTTCTTCTTATTGTCTTTTCAGCTCCTGTTGAAGTCGTTAAAGTGTGTTCATGATCTTCTTAGGTTAGGTTAGGTTAGGTGGCTGCCCACGCTTAGACAGGGATACACTTAGACACCAGATTGCCCCATTGTGATACTTGTGATACGATGAAGAGCAAGCTTACCAGCACCAGGAGTCAGAATATGTAAATAACACATAGTACATCAAAATGGGCAACCGTAACGGTATTAACCATCAAAGTTGATCCATTTTTTCCCAGAGTTGAAGTTTATTTTCTCCTGGTTGTCGAGTCCGGCCAGATTGTTAAGATCATCGTAGAATTATTCCCCGATGGTTTTCCTTCTTAGCGTCGCAAGGGCAAGACACGTCCAACGATTTTGGAAACTAAAAGTAAAAATTGAGTATAAGAGGTTTACTGCGACTTCATAATCAAAAAAGAGCCCCCGTCGGTGTACATCTTCCCTTACCTCAATATATTGCATAACAAAGAGACAATAATCCAAGAAACAGGGTGAATGATGACCCACGTCAAAAGACTACCGTCCATCGTTACTAACCTACTAAACACGCACGTGGTCAAGTGGGTCAATTAATTTCCTGCTCATACCTTCCACACTGAAAGACTTGTATCTCCCATTGTATATGGTCATGACATCTGAGCATGCTTCTCCAAAACAAAAACAACGTCAAATACATTTCCATTGCGATTGCGATTGTACTAATCTTTAACGAGAATCGTAAAATAAACACAAAAACAGTACAATCCCGATGCTTCTGTCTATCATCATGTGCTAAAAAACCATATTTGGGTGATAACCTTTTTCTCTTTCACATCTGAACTGTCACATCAAATGAACTTGAAGGAACTCCGTCTTGACACTTTGACTAATCACACGCAGTGCCGAGTGGTACAGCTCTCTTCATCGCAATCTCTTCTCTGAATTTGGTAAGTATTCCGTTTAGCTTGCCAATGGAATCCCCGACCATCTACGTAATACCATACTTCCTCAACTTGTCAGATTGCTTTTGAAATCACCGAGAAAACAAAAAAAGAGAAATCACCGAAAAGTATCTAAATCTGAAGATGAAGACTTGTTTCATCAGCAATCGGCCGACGAAAGTAAAGAGAAACATTTCATTAACTTGACCAGACTGAGACTCACTTGCTGACCATCGAAGAGAGTCGTTTTCTTGACGTCCGACTGTGGATGACTAACATTTCTGTGAATTGTTACGGTAAGGAATATCAATTTATGGAATCCATGGCGTTTCGTTATGGGGTTTCGCGGATATATGTCCGAATTCTAGTTAATTATTCAGACCGTATGCCAGAGTGCGCGCTCGATTGGAGTTGATTCATTAATTCGAAGGAAGTTCGGAGGTTTGTGTTTTTGGCATTAGAAACTTAGTTCGGGGGTTTTGAATTTACTTCGAGGATAATCTCAATTCTAAGAAAAATTCTGCTTTTGGTGGTGTGGTGATCTGCTGACACGCATGTACGTACAGATTTATCCGTGTCCTTTTGAACTTGAATTCTGATTTGTTTCTAGGGGCATCTCAAACACACTCCGTCTAATGTTGTCAAAAAGCCATTTAGATTACCCCCATGGTGACAATCTACGCCTTGGGGTGTGTTGCTGGTGCTGATAAGGCTCCTGCGAAACAAACAACACGTTTAAAGCTGTAATTCCCTTACGGACTTTTTCTTAATCTCAATTTATTTTTGGTTATTTTACACACTCGGCGATGATTAGACATTTCACAATTTCTGGTCGAATGTGGGGCACTACGAAGTGACCATTTTCGTGTGAAATATGTGAGTCAATCAGGTACATACACATGTCAATCAGGTTTACAATCGATTATCATGAAATAAATTTCAGACGACTGCTTTTAATTTCGACGCCTCGTGATACTGGGTATAATAAAATACAAACTACGATAACATGATGGAAACATCATATGTAGATGTGTTTGTACACCAGGCATCGTATTGGACCACACTTGCTATCTCCAGAGACATATCTCCAGCACTTGATCTTTCTGCGACTAAAAAAGGGCAACACTAGGAGTGTTTAACCTTCTGTGATCAGACATTTATGGATAATCATATTTTTGACAATCGATTTACTAACAATTGCTTACAGTTGTGGAACCACTGTTAATTTTTTTTCTGCAAACCCCATCGAAGCACACGATGTCAGATGGGAAATAGTGCCACAGTTTCGTAATGAATGTTGCGGTTGCTGCCTCCAATAAATTCCTGAGCACCTTAAGTGAACTTCATCAGAACATCCTTTCAATCCTTTTAAGATGGGAAGCTAAATGTGCATTACGAGTTAAGCCCAATACAAAGTTCTACATTTTCGTTATCAGACCTATACTTCTGTATTTTGTGATCGTCTGGTGGACGACCTTAGATAATTCCTTACACTGAAACTTATTGGGGAAAATCCAAAGGTCAGCATGCATATGCATAAGCAGAGCATAAGCTCCTACTTCAACTTCCCTTAGATATTTTTGGCAAGCAGTCAGCTTCTAGCGCAGCCCTCAGATAAAAGGCCTCCTCTCAATGATCAAACAACCATGTTGGCCGCTCCTCGATCTTGGATCTCTTAACATTCATACGGAAAACACCGACTACAAGCCGTCTAAGTCGAACTCCAACCTTAAATTCCACACATCAATGATGGGGCATGATGACGCCAGAGACGATCACTCCATTCATCTCTGTGCTCAACTTCAGCATCTTCTTCCGTAAGACCGATGAACTTGCCAAACGTGGTACTACTCCAGAGGTGCCACCAGATCGGAGGAACCTAGGTTTCCACTCGTTACATGTAAATTACTCTTAAAGTACGACAAGACAAACTAAAGATGGAGAAATGGTACCACATACCGTAACTCCAGACAGATTCGGCCTGTGCTAAACTTCACTCGGTCTAAAAATCTGATCTTGCTTAAAAAGTCGTTCATCGGCCTTCATGCCAGAAGGATGGACCTCTTCTCAAAAGAAACAATTTCCCATTTCCCCTGAACCTGGCCTGCCCTCTAGGAAGCTCGATCTAGAAGCTTATCACTTCAACAATTTGGGCTAATTATCACGTACTGATGTCAAAAGTATTCTCAGCTCCGAATGGTTTCAATAGATGGAGTGGCACCTAGGGTATAAATCCCAGTGGCATCACAAGGGCCTTCCTTGGCCAACGTGTGTCCGTATCTTGCATAGACAGTCATTTTACCTACCTACCGTCGTGATGAAAGTTTGAACCTTTTCCTTCAACAAGCTTTTTTCCTTTTTTTGTTTATACACTAGTGTCCATCAATCAAGTCTTGGAACTTATCTTGACTCACTCAGTCTCCAGATCATACCATGGCAGCCACCATACGCACCGCCGTTTGAAAGTCTTTTACCTCATGCAATGTCAACCACCACAGACAGACATAACCTTTAAATATTTCTAAATTTTTGTTTATTCAGCTTTTGGAGTGTTAGAGATTGAATTCTTTCAGAAACCTTTTTTTCAGGGTTTGTGGCTTCCAGCACCTTTTCTACAGTTGTCTCCTTAGTACTTTTTCGTTTTCGTCAGGGCTGGATTGTAGCTCTAACTCGCCTGGTGATGTCTGTGTGTGCTCTGGTAGTTTACCTTCTACTCCGCGTCTTATGCTAGATACTTGCTCAACTATTCCATATTTATACAAAGCCTGCTCGCTTCTGCAATTAAGGAGACTTATGACGATGTAAACCTCTCGAATAGAATGTTTTCCCTGGCATTTGTAGTGCGTAAATCCTATGAGATTATATGTTCGACCTTAGACCTCCAATCTTACCCTCAGGATGAGATTCCTTATCTCCTCCAAAAGAAAAACAAGAAACACCATTGAAATTAATCAAATAAATGGCTGTCATCGATGTATCAAAGTATGATACATCAAAGTGTGAAACTGGTTTCATTAAGCGTCATTGCGTGCGCCTAATTGCTTTCAACCAGTTTCTTCGATGTGCATTCTACCTTAAGTTATCGAATTACTTAAACTGATTAGAAAATATTTATCGACTCGAGTAACCTCATTAAGTTGTCAATAGTTTTCGGTGTTCTTTTTAATCACGAACTAGTGTCAGTTTTACAGTTTTAGTGATAATTTGTAAAATTAACTTGTTTATCCAAAAGCTTACACTTTGAGACATAAATTGTTTAAAGTACAAATGTATGAGTATACTTTAGCTAAGCTAACAAAAGTTTGGACGGGCATCGTCGTTGCCAGATCGAATTTTTTAAGTAATTTTCCAAAAATCACTTATTTTTTGTGCCTCTCACACCAATTTTTTATTAATTTTTTCCCAAATAACCCTCGGTTGTTTTCTTATGTAACGTAACGTTTAAATGGTCATCCTATATGCGTTGCCTGTAAGTTATGAAATAAGTGAATAATTTCAAGTTCATTGCTTTTGTTAATGTTCACCGGTACTTAATTTTGTAACATTAAGCCCGGAATATATGGCACGGTATTGACGCACAGTAGAGCACGGTATGACATATTTCACAACTTCTCTCAAGTTATGTAATTTTTGTTGAGTAATTTCCCCACATTGCTTTAGATTTAATGGCTTATTGACGTGCACGAGTAACTTCAAAATATCATAAAGCACGAAGTCTGAAGCACCCATAATGGCCAATCGTGAGAGGGCTTTATTGCTTGCCTGTCAATAAACGTTACATGATTCCTTTCAAAGTCTCTGTGAAGACTAGTAGACATCAACATCGTCTCCAGAGTAAATTTAAGGGACATTTCTCCGGTTCAACATGCCTGTCTATATGAACTGAAAATCAGTAGCCAGGACTGAAGTGCAGTCGAAATCACTGTACCACAAAGAATGCACGCCTGGCATTTTCCTAATAGGAGCAGGAGGTAGCTTTCAACGTCGTTAAGGTCGATGATTCTAGACACGCTTTGGGTGAAATGCATGCTCAGAACGAGAACAATCTCAATAGAACTAGGAGGTTTGCGAACTCAAGTTCTGGCTGGCAGAGGCACACGTCAAGGAGGAGCCGGGCTCAAAAAAAATCGTTACAATTATCAGATGTCATGTCATGCTGGCCAAAGCTTTATGACGCAAGCTATGACCGCCTTTTTGGCTTTCGGCAGTAAAAAATGAAGGTCTAAGTTAGCTCTCAAAGTTGCAGTTGGACAGCTGCATCTGTAATGCCAGTGTAGGTAAGCCTCTAAATATTTTAAAGTAGAGCTTTTTTCAAATATATTCCCACCAAATTGCATTGATGGTTAGAGAGGACAATTAACATGCGGTAGCTGCTTAGAGTGGTCCTCCAAGAAGATGTACACTTAGACCAGATAAATAGGTCCATTGTGATACTGAGTACTGGAGCTTGACCCCTGATAACTCCTGAAATCATTTAGATTTCCACAGGTAGCAGTTAAGTTCGACTGTGATGGAGGAGATCAGATCATTTAGATCGTTAAATACGTATTGGCCTAAGGTGGCTTTCCTGATGTTGGCAAGGACGGGATATGTGTAGAGGAAGTATGCAATAGACTCTTTCTCTTTTCTCCTTCTCGTCTTTGCAGCTCCTGCAGAAATCGTTACATGCTGTAGTTAGGCGTTGAGCAAACCTGCCTAGGATGCAGTGCAGATGCAGTCCATGAGGACGTTGATTCATTTTGAAAGTTGGTCTCCTTTAAGTCGACCTTTTTCTTTTCCGATCCGGGACAGGCTAGATCAGCCTGGCATTGTTGCAAAAAATTGAGGTTTTGGCATCTAATTGCCAAAACGAAGGACCTGATCGCAGCCTGGCTGTCGATGTAGCGATGGCTTGATTAATAACTGTGACTTCGGCTTTGAAGACACTACAGTGATTGGGGAGACAGAAGGAGCGGTGGATGTCCAGGACTTCTAAAAAGACACTGGCACCGACTCCTTAGGCTGTTTTAAAGCCTCCCGTAAAGATAGAGATAGACTCGTTAAAGAGGACTTCGCGCTGACTCCAGACGCTTCTATCCGGTATTTTGTGCTTATAGCCCATGTTGAAGTCATTTTTAGTGGGCAGCGTGTCTGGGAAGGCTGCGGTGAGTTGATAACACGAGGTAACTCTTGAATACCATTTTTGGCCTCAGTCATCCCTCTGCTGTGATCTATACTTGATTTGGTCAAAAAATTTTTTGATGGCAACTCTAGTGTTTGGTCTAGAATTATGCACTCTTGACTTCCTTTGGGAATGGAATTTGAACACCGTCTACCCCAGCCCTTGAACATCTTCACTTTCAGTTCCATCATAGCTAATCCTTCAACTCAAGTATAGTCACCACTTTCAGCAGAAAAATGCTTAGTCATATTTCACAAAAGTGTAAAACAATTTGCATTTCAGACTTCCTTTCTCTGGTGATCACCGACGTCAGATCAATTTCACGGAACATTTAAACCGCACATCAGTAAATAAACTAAACACAGGATTTCCTCTCAAAAAATCACATCAAATTGAAAGTCACAACTGGGAAAGTCCATTCGAAAATGTCCCGAAAAATACAAAGAAAGTCGCTAAATACCTCAGAGTGAACCACGAATGTGACCGTGTCACGGTTTTTTTCTCTTTAATCGATGTTAACACCCTCAACTCCCGATGAATTCCAAGGTAAATTCATTAAAATCACCACAACCGGAAATTAGCTTGGGAATTCATGATGTCCTCTTCCGCCAAAACAGTGATTTGCATTTCTTCAGTTTCTTTCGTTACTGTGGCGGTTTTGCATAAATTATTCAACTGTCGGGGTGTTAAAATTGCAGAAAGGATTAAAGCCTACACCGCTTCAATGGTAATCGATTGCAATCGCACATATACATCCCCCACTGACCCATATCCTTGCTCATGGACATTTCCAAGCGATTGCCAGCAACCCCGTGTGCTTGAGAAATGCAAATTCACTTGCCTTTGTTTCAAACCATGCAACAGGCACAGCTTTCTTGTTCCGTAGGATACTGTAACTGTTGAATGACATGGCAGACGGCGGCGGCGGCGTGTGTATTCTCTGTTTATCATCACTGTCAGCACATAATCTATGTGTGCGGCACCGAGGAGTAATTCAGTGCAAAAATAAATTGAATTCGCTTAAGGCCGGTGGAAGCGGGACGCGCTATAATGTCGGGAGCAGTGGTCCGCACGTATTGTACGGAACCCCCTGGAATGGGGTTGCAATTGTCGCTCGTTCAATTGGGAGGAATGTGCAAATAATCAGAGAACAAATCATTTCTGAAGCCTGAATGCATATTATTACTATGGTTGGGGCCTCGACCAAGGGGGTGGCTGGGGTGGAGAGATTTTTGGGCAGCATGGCGTTTGGTCACGTATCACCTCGGGAGTACGGACTGAATGTGTATGATGATACTGCGGGGGATATCTGATGAACTCAATTCGATTAGAGAATTGCTGCACTTTTGAGTGTAAGTGAGGCAGGGTGTGACGGTGCACGGTTCTGATTTCCATGGGTGGCCATTGGGCAGGTCAAGTACACTGGGAGAGTGGTGAAACCAATTTGTGATGAGGTGATTGGAAATTTGTCCAGGAGAATTGTTCCCACTTGATTGTTGCTAAAACACTTAATAGGTTCAGGTTGATGGAGGAGAATCATAGTGAAATATTTCGAGAGGTACCCAGACTGAGACTGATGGATCCACGGGCACATTGGCAGTCCTCATTATCTAGTTGCGAGCAATTGAGGAAGTAATGAGGATTTCCAAGTCGTAAAACACGACAAGGGGTACTCAAAACTATTGCATAAGTTGTCTGTAAGGAGTTAAGTGCGTGCTGAACTAGAATATCCGGCCTCTTTGTCTTTAAAGTTGACCTGCCCTCAATGATTGAAGTCCAGGGAACGATCTTTAGAGCCGATAAAAATGGTTGAAACTCACTATAACGATAACCAATCAGCTTTTGTAATAGTTTTGCGTTCAAATAATATCGGTCACCTCCAATTTGATCGCTTTAGTGGCGTAGTATTTTCTTATCTGAAACTATTAGCCGGCTTTCCATTCGTTTGACGTACGTATCCAATAACCTTCGTAGTAGGGTGGAGAGGTTTTCTTTAATTTAATCACTTCAATGGAGGACTTACATATTAGCAGTGTTTGCTTGTAAGGCCGGGAAATTTTAAAATTACCTCAGCTGATCTTAAGGGAAAGGCTCATCATAGATAGGAAAAATAAATGGTACAGAAATTAAACTTATCTTTAAATCCAACTTAGAAAAGTGTGTGTACTTTTTGAAATGATAGTGTGTTTTGATATGAGTCAGCCCAGCAATCAGTGATTAGCGGTGGAGAAAGATAATAAAGTGATTAGTCATCTGAAATCGTTTTCACTTGACACGAGTGGGGGGCAATCTGTGTTTTCCTTATCAATTCACGGAGTATAGATTTATAATCACGGAAGAGCTGTGGTGGTCCAATCTAGTGGTTCAATTACATGAACGTTCGTGATGGCACTAGATCAGCGGTTCTGGACAGCCCAGAACGTCGAGTTCGACTGTCACCTACTCTGTGAATGCTTAATGCAATAAAACGCAAAAAGAAGCTTGGCGGCCACTTTTTTGATGAATTGAACGATTTTAGTAATACTGTTTAAGTAAATAAAAGGCTTTATAGACTCGATTTTGATGTTGAGGATCTGGAAGAGCTTTTTCTGCAGACTGTTTAACGGCGACGACGAATCAAATTCCGCTGACAGGCAGAATGAACCATTCAATGTGGACGATGAAAACCAACAATTCCGTCTATCCGACCTGGACGAAGTTAAGAAAGCCATATCTAAGCTTAAGACCAGCAAAGCTGCTGGACCTTACGGCCTAGCTGCCGTGCGGCAGGCGATGGCTTGGTAAGGAGCATGCACGAACTTAACTGTAAACTATGGTCGGAGGAAAGTATGACCGAAGAATGGTATCTCAGCATTGTTTGCCCGATCTTCAAGGAAAAAGACCCTCCAATTAGAGACATCAGTTTGCCGGAGCCGTTCGTCAACAGCATGATCGGTCCATATCAGTGTGACTACAGGCCAGGAAAGTCCACCATCGTCTAAATATTCACACTGCGGCAGATCTTGGAGAAACCCTAGGAACTTTAACTCGATGCCCACCACCCCACCCACCTCTTCATCGATTTTAAGGCCGCGTATGACAGCATCTATAAAGATGAGCTATTCAGAGCCATGTTTTGTTTTAGCATCCCCACCAAACTCGTCCCCTTGTGCAGAATGACGATGGAGAATGCATGGTGCTCCATCAAGGTCTGTCAAGACCTCACCGAGACCGTTGATGTCAAAAAAGATTTGGGCAAGGCGACGCGCTGTCATGCGACTTCTTCAACATCGCTCTAGAAAAAATTGTACAAAACTCACGCGCTGACACCAGAGGCACAATCTTTCAAAAGTCCAATTACTCGCATACGCCGCATAATCAGAAGAACGCAGCGTGATGTCACTGGGGTGTTCGTGAGTATTGAGATGGAGGCGGCGAAGATGGGTTTAGCGGTCAATGAGGGTAAGACCGGGTATTTGCTGTCAACACCAACGTCTCGGACAGAACGTCACAATAGACAGTTATAACTTTGAGGTAGTTAAATACCTTGTCTACCTATCAATTCACACTCGAGAGACGGCGCAGAAGAGGAAGACCGCTTCGTCGTCTATTGCAAACTCTCATCTTTAGGAAGACTTTTTGAATGAGTGGCCACTTTTGAAATAAGTTGACGGTCGGAATTCCGTGAGATCTTAAGCAGGCATCGGCAGCGTTATCTAAAGTTTATGAACCAGAAGAGGTAAGAGACTTTATCTGGGTGAAACATGTCTCTAATCAGAATTTTATTGGTGCAGCTATCTCAAACTCTACTTCGAATGTAAAATTCTCCTTAATCGAAAATGTCGTTTATTCTTTGATTGTCGTGGCTCAGTTGGAAAGTTGGCACAAGGTCTAGTCTAGCGATCAATAAAACTTTTTTCGTACTACAACCTCTCAGCATAATTCGACATGAATCAGCCGGCGGGAATCAGCAATATAAACTCCTGATCCTTCACTCTCACGAGGCAATACATCTAAGCGACGCGTCAGACCTTAACATAAAATTTAATTCGTCCAACTGTCTAAATAACCCATAGCTCGACTTTTTACGCACAAAATACAAAGGTCGCCACGTGAATTCGAGTTTTCGTTATCTTCAGGTTTCTAAATATAATGTTGATGTAGTCCCACTGGTCACTGTTTCGGACACTAAACACCTTAAGTGTACATACTTATTTCCGTCTGATAAAGAAATTATTTTATGAATTATAATCGTCGGACCAATCCAATGTAATCCGAATAAAATATCACTCATACGCCCCAGTGAAGTGTCTCTGTACCTTACTCATACTGATACTACTGATACGGTGAAGATAAAAATCTTTATTTATGTGCGTAAATTATCGGATTAAAGCCTGAACATCTCTCTTACGTGATCTTAATTCCAACAATAAGACATTGGATGTGCATGGCACAGTTAATCCCTTTTCGCTATTCAGTGCAATGAAATGCGTAATTAAACAACCACAGGTGAAGGTGTGGATGGTAATTCCCGACATTTAAATGCGGAAATGACATCTAGAAGCCTTAGAAAAATACTTTCGCTTTACAAAATGAAAAGGTGAAGAAGACTTAAGCGGCTTTACGTTCTCACTAACGCATTATGTGCATTCCGTGGCAAGGAAGGCATGTCTTTAGGAAACTATTCGACTTGTTTTTGTGTGGGATTAGCTCGTTTTGTTTGTATCTTAAGGGGGAATGAACTACCTACTTAGTTTGGTTATTAGTAGCACTTGCTGCTAATGGGTCGCGATTAAAATGTTTTGTTGTACTGTGCGCGTATTTGAAATGAAGAAAGTCTCCGGATTTGTAACATACATTAGTAGAAATGAGATTTTGCAGTCCAATGTTAAGACTCATCTTTGGCCATCGTGTTGTAGTTAGCATCACCGCTTGTCACGCTGAAAATCCGGGTTCAACTCCTGATGCCGGAAAAAAAGATATTTTTAAAAAATAAAACCGATCAACTGTGAAAGCCGGTTTCGACTCTACTGCAGAGGCAAAACACTGATAGTAGAGTGTCATGGCTTGAAGAATTGATTGAACTGACCATGATTATGACATCAGGAGATTGGAAAAAATTCCCGTGGATTTTAGCAATGACAAACACCACAAATGTCCCCGGCTAGTCTGGACACCATCCTCGGACGTCATTGAAACCTAATATTAACTGAGTTTCGAACCACTGCACCTCGCTCGCGCTGTGTGAGAGGGAATTCATAACTCTTTGAAGCGCAAGTGGATTTAAAAAAAATTAGAAACATTTTTATTTAAGAATAAAATCTAAACCTTTTGCATAAATAAATTCTTATTATTTTCCTTTCATTTCTTTCAGGTAAGTCCCAAAAATTTTGGATAAAATAGTAAGTTTTTTTTTTTTTTTTCTTTACTTTAATTAAATAAGTGATCGCCGTGGCTCAGATGTAAGTGCCTTCGACTGCTGAGAGAACTGATACTAGTCCGAGTCCAACAAAATCCACCAAACATTGTTTGCCAAACGAATTACGCTTCACCATTAAATAAAATTTTTAGACGGAAATACTTATCGCAGACCACTTAAATGTTTTAAAGTATACTTTTACTTTTTGTCGCATTGTCTCAGTTTTGGTAGAGATTCTTTGGACTGATTGAACTTATCAAATCGGGTGTTTCATACGTCATCGATAACATTGTTCATAATAGCAGCACTATGCGGCGCCTATACTTTATGGATTTCACAAACAATTATAAAACCTAATTATTATTTTACTCAGAACCACGGATTTTCTTTTTTTTTTTTTTAGACACATTAAGCTAATTACGATAATAGTCGAAAGAGTTATCTTGACGGGGAATTTATTTCAAATATCGATTTAATGAAAGGTATTAGGCTCTTTTCACGAACTCGAATCGAAAGTACGTCATAATTAAGGTTATTCCCACAAGTTGCCACTGGACTACGACTTTATACAGTTTTTTATATTTTATTGATAAGGAACTGCGTGACGTTTCTTACATACTTAAGGTAGTGCTATAATTCGGGGAGGACCCGGGGCTTCAACCAACAAGCGTCTCAAGACCGCTGCCTCCAGTTTCGCGTGCCAAATTGGTTTAAGTCCCCTTCCACTTGCGTGCGCCACCTGAGTCTACTGCGCCGTCCCTCGGTTGTGGAATCGAAGATTTTCTGGGCTAAAACAATAGGCTCCATCCTTCTTACAAAACCCAGCCACCTCAGTCGTTAGACTTTCACTCTTCTGGATAAGCCGATGTCGTACAGTCCGTACAATTCGTCATTGTATCACCTCCTCCACTCACCATCATCTATGCAGATGGGACCAAAAATCACCCGAAGAATTTTTCTCTCGAAATAGCCAAAGGCGACCTCATCCGCATTTGACAAAGTCCATGCCTCTGCGCCGTAAAGCAGGACTGGGACGATTAAATTGATATAAAGGGTTACCTTCGAGAGAGGGCTTTTGCTACTCAATGGCATCCTTAGCCCAAAGAAACAGCGATTGGCAAGAGATATTCTTCGTTGAATCTCAGCGCTGCTGTCGTTGGCTGAGTTTATAGCGGAGCCTAGGTAGACAAAGTCCTTAACTACCTCGATGGTATATCTGTCTGCAGCATATACTTACTTCGTCTTGCCCTCATTGACCGCTAAACCCATCTTCGCTGCCTCCGTCTCAATACTCACGAAAGCACCAGTAACATCACGCTGCGTTCTTCCGATTATGTCAGTATCGTCCGCGTACGCGAGTAGTTGAACGGACCTTTGAAGGATTGTGCGTCTGGTGTTGGCGCGTGAATTTTGCACAACTCTTTCAAGAACGATGTTAAAGAAGTCGCATGACAGCGCGTCGCCTTGTCTAAATCCTTTTTTGACATCAAAGGTCTCGGTGAGGTCTTGACCGACCTTGATGAAGCAGCGTGCATTCTCCATCGTCATCCTGCACAAACAGATAAGTTTGGCGAGGATGCCAAAGCTAGACATGACTCTGTATAGCACGTCTTTATAGACGTTGTCAAAGTGGCTTTAAAATCGATGTAAAGGCGGTGGGTACAGATTTGAAGTTCCTGGGTTTTCTCCAAGATCTGCCGCAGTGTGAATATTTGGTAGGTTTGGTTTTCACATTCCTGACCTGAAGCCACCCTGATAGGGACCGATCACGAACACGGCGGATAAGATCTTGTAGGCGATGTTAAGAAGACTGATGCCTCTCTAGTTGGCGCAGTTCAGAGGGTCTCCTTTCTTGAGGATCGGGCAAACAAGGCTGAAGTTCCATTCATCGGGCATACTTTCCTCCGACCATATTGTACAGATGAATTGGTGCATGCTCCTAACCGCATAAGTCCAGCATTTTTGTTGGACTTAAGCTTAGATATGGCTATCTTCACTTTGTCCAAGTCGGGTGGACACTTATGACTAATGTACCAATAAAAAGTCTACTGGCTGGAGAAGGATAAAAACTGTTTGCAAGCTCTGTGAGCAGACCAGAACGGACGCCCTCCGACCACACAAAAGGAAAAATAAGCACCATGAGAAGCGCATGCTCTAAAATTTTTTAGGAGTTTGTAGATCCCTGATCGTTATCTTACTTATGATGGTGCTACCTTCTAGAGGGGACCTGGGCACCTGACAACAAAAGCTTTAGCTGGGTTGGTTGTTACCTGTTTGCCTCTGATTAGGGTCATTTTCTATTTGCGCGTGTTACATGAGTCGCGACGTTCTTCTAGGTCCCTCTAGGCTAAGGGTAAATTCAAAGATTCTCCGGCTGACAGAAGAGTGATCTCACACTCCTGATTTGACCACTTATTTCGTTGTCCTGCAATAGCATTTATCTGTTTCGTTGATCTGATACACGCATACACGTCCAAATATGTGCGTAATCCAGTTACGTCCATCTGCTGCTCAGCTAACCTCTTGGTACACCGTACCAATGGATATTCGGAAACGATCTAACCCACCACAGATAAAAATTAAAAATTAATAATTTTATCAGGTAGATGACAGTAGGGAAAGTCGCTCTGAAAAATGTTCATCCTAGTGTCCATCTGCTTATGTGAATAAGTGCAGAACATTGTGTAAAAATGCAGAGTACCTCATGACTCTCTGGACATATTCTTTAGAAAGAGTCTGACTACAGATTTAGTTCATGGAGTTTTGGAGGCAATGCCCACTGACAACGTAACTTAAGATCTGTAAAGTTGAGTCGAAAAAAAGTGAAAACAAAACGTAGGTTAAGAATGAACCCTTCTTTCAAAAAATCTAGACACTAACATGATCTAAAGGCTCTGTGAAAATTTGATACTTATTCTTCTAGGCTTCTGAAAAGAAGCTGCCTAAAAATGTCCATCAATTGCCAGCGATTTCCTGGCACCAAAACACGCTGGTAATACAGTTTTGTGCAACAGCAATAAACATATTTGTGGATTCTGTTATTTCCTTGTAAAAGCCGATCAAATTTTAGTGGATTTTTGTGGTGATAAGTTCCTGAATTGTTTCAACTGACTCAAAATAAATCCTCAGGACCAGTATCGGCTACACTGGTCGCACTGAGAGAATCAGCTCTTTTTATGTGCAACAAATCCAAGAGATCGTAAGTTTCGAGAACTTGTGAATTTACAAACTTAACAGGTTCCGTCATATATCAAATTACTGATCAATTTAAAATTGATACAATATTGTATACAAAATTCCTATTAGGCTTACTTATGGTCTCGTTACACGATTAATAACATTTTTGCTTATCTCTATCTCATTTCCGTCTGGGGCACAAATCCTTCTCACATGTGCAAAACAATTATCACTTTAAGCGCCGCTTATCGAATATCTTTTTGAAAACAATTAACTTATTGTTTTTTTTTTTAATTAAATCAAATTAAATTGATTGATAAGCCTATGCCTACAGGCACGTGCCTCTTCATTATTTCTTATTTTGATGTAATGAGCAAAGGGTAGATAAAATGTAGTCACATGTATCAACAAAGCTCTTGTCGAGTGTATGTAGGTCTAATGGATCATTATTTGTAATTGGTGAAGGAAAAGATAAAGATGGCTTGAACAATACGTACATATAACGAAGGTTATAAGGCAAAGAACTGTGTTTGATCCGAACGATTTTATAGGTGGAAGAACTTTTTCAATGCCTTCAATGCCAAGCGTAAATGCTTGCGTTCCCATGTCACCTGCAACCCTCTTTTGGAATCAAGTACAAAACAAAGAACATTTGTATAAGGAGCTGACAAAAGTTTTGGTGATGTAGAAGAAACGAACGCGAGAACTACAAAATTCATCACCAAAAAAATGCTCTGTAACCATTTTCAATTCGATACCGAAGTAAAGAGAGAGTAATTGGAATACATGATGGGAATTTCGAATCAGTGGATTCTGAAACGAATGGTTCCGGATCAAATTGCGAACAAAAGTTGACCCTCAACTTTGCTCGGAATCCTAAGATCTGTTCCGCCTTCTCGCTTTTCTTGCAGCAGTCAACCGAAAAGGTTGAACAAATGTCTCGCCTAATTGGAGTAACTGCCATTAATTGGCTGAGTTCACATTTTTAGTTAAATTTAGGTTTAACATTGACAGATGCTACGATAAATTTGATTTTTTTTCTTGGTCCTTTTTTCTGCTCGTTAATACTGGCTCAAGTCCTTTTTCAACAACCTGATTCTACTATCGGGGAGCAAAATTGGTGACATACTAATCTGTTGGAAACCAAATGCAAAAGGTTGTACTGCAATTCTACAGCCAATTCTATAGCCACAACCGGCTACATAACGCCATACCTAGATTTCACAAGACCATTTTTAAGCACCTACCCGAGCAGGGCGGAATGAAAAAGCGGGCAAATCCCAAAAGCGCAATCCATAGCTGTCTATACTGATGGGTCCTAAATGGAAACTGGTGTGACTACAGGTATCTTTTCCGAACCACTAGACATCTCTAAGTCCGCCCGCCTTCCAAACTACAGCAGTCTTTTCCAAGCGGAGGTCTTAGCAGTGATACCAGACACCCGTGAGACTGCGTTGAGGGCTTCTTCTTCATCGACAGCCAGGCAGCAATAAAAGCAATTTCTGCCACAGATATAGAATCGAAGCTTGTGAGGTGCTGTCGAGAAGAGCTCAAGGTTTTTGAAATTCAGCACAAGGTGACACCCTGCGGGCATATCAGGAAACGAGAAGGCCGACGAGCTCACTTAAAATGCCTCGGCAACGAACACGGAACAGCTTGACACTTCGGTGAACGTCCCGCCTCACACATTTAAGATCGTAGCGGGTAAAAGACACTTAATAAATAAAATTATGATAAATAGCTGGCGCGACAGCTCGGGATGAGCCAAGGCCTAGCTAAAGACTCTTAAGGGAGGCAAATAGTAAATGGATATCTCTGGAAACCTGTGTAATCGCAAGGAAGATATAGTCTTTATTCGATAAGGCTAGGACCGACAGACTTCTACAGATCAACAGAAGATCCTCATCTGCCCTTGTAAGACTGATTACAGGCCATAACCTGCTGCTATACCATATGAAAAAGCTTCGGATTCCTGAAGACGACCTTTGTAGAGGGTGTGTCGATGAGGAGGTCCATGAGGTTACAACCCACTTCCTCTGGTCAATCCATCAGCATGTACATAGACTTGGTCATTGGGATACATTTTACAAAGATGTGAAGTGATTACATATGCAGGTGGTGAGTGATCCTCCAACATGTTCTAACACAGCTTAGATTAAACCCTGATCTCCTCGCAATCAAAAGTAAGATATTGTACATCCCCGCGTTACAAGGATTAGTCATGCCGGATTCTGAACCCTCCATTCCATTCGCATATCTTTCTATTGTTCCCACATTTCCGTTACCAAAATAGTTTACATTTCATTAAATTGAGTCAAACTTCCGCTAAACACATTAAGCAAATTTGTGAATTAATTTTTCCTGATCCCCGCTTACTACTCAAAAAAATTCAAAACAAAAAAAATTCTTTAAAAGTCCTCTCAAAATATTCCGCTTCCCCCAAAACCTGATCGGAATGCAGAAGAAATCACTGCAATGAGTCTTCAATTTTGAATTAAAATTCCAATCCAAGCGTCGAACTGTGGATCCCCCCACAAGTGCCTTCCTACATATACCACCGCCTTACTACAACAGACCATGACCTAGGCTTATAAGAATCTCTTTCTCTCACTGTCTCTCTTCGTCAGTCACCCATTAGCGCCTACCCATTATCGGCGAGAAATTATTCATTCAAGTCACAGCTCACCTCTATAACCGCAGTGTAGCGCCAACAGGACATTCCCCTCGGTTAGCCAAGGTAAAAGAAATCCCCCCCGCAGTAAGAATACGTCAAACGATTTGTAAAGCCGGCGCTCTCCGCCCAGCGAAAGCAGCTGTCATTCTTATTTCAGCCACACAAATGCTTTACATATCTCAGACGTCACCGAACGTTTCTCTGATTAAATTTTTTCTTTGGCGTTTTTTAGACTCAGACTCACGTGAACAATTGCAAAGCAGACGACATCGTCGACGTCAATCAAGAAATTCCCAAGCCCCATGAATGAATGGAAGAAACGTTGTGCCGTCTCTTAGCTCCGATGGCGTTGGTTGGTTTTTATTGCAACGAATCTAAAGAGACTCTCTAGTTCACTCTCTAAACTCAGCGCTAGTTTTGTCAGCGCGACTCGACTATGGTCGAAGAGAATCCGAGAAAATTCGCAAAAACGATCCGCGGTAAGAGCGAGCGAGCACCAGGCAGGATTGTGGCAGCTAGGTCGGCAGCATCGTTGGCTGGCGTACGTGACTAACACTCTATCATTGATGTCTGCGCTCCAAAGCGGGTCGCGTTTTTTTCTAGGTTGCCCGCTGCCACCGATGTCGTCGCCGCCGCCGTGCAAATTTGGTGTCAGTTTGCAAATCGCGTTATTTTTTGCTTTAAGTGTAAAATGAAAGTACAACAATGGAAAACGCCACGAAACAACCAGCAGCGAGCAGTTGATATGAGAACCAAAACTCGAGACCTGGCGTTCGATTGTGCACTGCTTTGTGGCGTGCGCTTAGGTCAAGCTTTGGAAAGGCCAAATTGGGGGAACTTGGTTTGCCTAACCCCCACACTGTGCTCATTATCTGTGTAAGTGTCCGACCTCGGTACATTGAGGGCTGATGACGATGATGATCGTTTTTTGCGCGGCGTTTACCTCTTCCGCCACGATTATCGTCTGTGGTGATCTGCCATAGTGATGTCTCTTCCCCTAGTGGCACGGAAGCCATAAAAGTTGCGTTTTCACTTCAGGCGTCAACAGTTCTGTGGAGGATCACTTCTAAACATATGCTGATCACCCGCAAATGCGGACAGATCAGGTCCAATCTGGTAACATTATCGATACTAATTGCATCCCATCGCAGCGCAGCGCTGCAATCTCGTATCTAGATCGTCGCTTTGATGATCTTGTAACGATCGTGTTGTACATGTCGTAATTTGCCGTGTTGTGCAACTAATTAACATCGAACGGAACACAAAAGAGATTTATTTTCAGCTTGTCTATTCGAAGTGTGACATAATGGCCAGAGCGAGCGAGAAGAGGGCGACCTGGAATATATTTTTTTTTAAATTTAATTTAATGATAAACTTACTATCGGTAAGGTTAATGGCACTTTGAACAAGTTGTCTAGTTTCGTGCTGGCTTATGGCGTATGGCGTTCGCCAGTGTGATTGATTTTCAGTGAAACCCCAGCGCCAATGCGATAGCAATGAGTGGGAAAAAATATTTATTAATTGATTTTGTAGCATATTGATATTTTTGATTCGCGAAAATTATCAGTTGATTGGAATTGTGATCAACATAAACGGCGGAAGCTGGCACGCAATCAAAATATTGTTGTTATGATCTTTGAGGTGAGAAAAAATGTGATAGAGCCAAGGGAAAATATTTTTCATTTGAAATAATTTATTAGGGCGTTAATTACGAAGTGTGATCTTTGAAGTTCATCAGAACATTTCACAAGACTCTTGAAAATTGCGAGGAGGCGTTGAATGATGATAATTATCGTGGACTAATAGGTGACTATATTGGGCGGCGCCGAATTTGTCAGCGTGTTTTAAGCATGAAAGACAAATTAGTTGGAGGCGTCGAAATGGGTTCAAGTCACACTTATTGCGTTCTTATCTTGAACTAGTTATTGCTGGAAGTTTGCACGTAAATATATTGAAGGCACGTGTGCTACTTAAAATGATCAACGTGGGCACTACAACAAGTGTAACTGAGGTTAAAGTTCGTCAAAGGCTGACCAACACGTTTGATTTAAAACTCAGTACCTGGTTATTTCCATGATCACGATTTACATTAGCTCTTGAGGTATACTTGTCATAGCAAAGAAAGCTAAAGAACCTCTAGAGGTGGTGTGCATACATAGCTATAGCAACTCAAGCTAAGCTCGTTTGTTAAACAACTCTTACCAGGCAATTATCAAAGCCTCACCCCAGTAAACACGTGTTGTAAAAATTGCGATTGCATCCTTGAGAACGCGGCTTACCATCCGGGAGGCTTTCTGTATTTGATTTATTTTATGGCACTTGAAATAAAAATGGCAAACAAATTATTATTTCTTGCACGCCCACCTATCGTTGGCCATTTCTGCGGTTTCTCTTAGGGTCTATAGTCTGTCGGACGCGCTTCAAATCACACTGATACGTGCCGATAAACGAGCTGTGTAAAGGCTTAAAAGTGTCAATCTTGGTTAGGGACCTGGCCACCTGACCAGTATAGGCAATGAATCTGCGGATAAACTGGGCTTAGGCAATCCAACTGATTTGCTGAGCCCTTTTCCTGCAATCAAATTGTAAACCCTGACGGGAAAAGCATGGGGAAGTCAGTGGACTTCTTTACTGGCCATTACGGCCTGCGATATCATCGCAACCAATTCAACCGTTATTCAGATACAGAGTGAATTTTCAGTTTGGAAGAAAATAACATTCTGTCTGAATATCCTGGTTTAGAAGATGGATCTTCTATAAGGAATTCTGTTCGGAACTCGCCTATTAAAAACATTCTCACCTTCATTAGGTTGGCTAATTGTACCCTTGATACAATAGATCTTTCTAGGTCGCAGTGTTAGTCATGTTTAAAAAAATGCCTCAAGACGATCAAACAGTTGGTTGGTACATGTAACAGCGATCTACGAGACGAGTTCACTGCTTAGGGTCCGCCTCCTCACATGAATGAGGACAGGGCACTCTGTTACGATGTGGAGACAGCTTTCGTCGCTATCCAAGCATAGTCCGGTGACAGACCAAGCTTGTGTAGATGCGGTTTTAGTCGGCAATGGTCGCTTAGGATGCCAGTTAGAATTCTAAGGTGGTTCCTGCTCAGATTTAGAAGAAACTTGGATTTCTTTTGTGATAGGTTGGGGAAGAAGGGTTTAGTACATTTCGGTCTTATACTTCCACTCCAAATTGTGTTGGATTTGAGCAGGGATTGCTCTTTCGTGAAGTTTGTAAAGATGGATTTGTTTACTCCGCATCCTGATTCAGGACCAGTGAGGGGAGTGTTTGCACCTATCTTGGCCAGTGAGTCCGCTGTTTCATTGCCAGTGTGGCACTTTGGAGCAGGGGTCCAGTTTAGTATATAATATGTTTTCCCAGCGATTTGACTGTCTCTAGGACTAATTCCGATTGAGTTTAGTACTTTTAGGGCAGCTTCACTTTCACTGTCAGAGAAAATAAAGACAGTTTCGCCACGGAAGTAAGAGAGAAAGTTTAAGCTTGTGCGCTGATTTATGGCAAATATTTCTGCCTGGAAGATCGATAAGTATGTGCCTAGACTGACTACTACTGAATTTTACTATCCATTTTAGAGCCGTTCGTGTACCATACTTGATCATGCTCTGAAAGACGAGGTTTGAATTGTTCCCAGTCGTCACTCGGGTGGATTACTACTGAGTAGTTTCATTTGAAACAGTACTTTGGGAGAGTGTCATCCAACGGCATGCTGATCTCGCTACTTTGGGAAGAAAGCGTGTTAAGGTGACCGTCAGCGGGATGTCCGGAGCTGATGTTTTGCCTGCATTTCTGCATGGATTCGAACTGGCGGTTGACCATCAATGGCGTTAAGCGAGGCGGTGGGGGTGGAGCGCAGGGCGTTTATGGTTAGTAAATGCACTCAGGAGAGTTTCACACTCAGGGGCTTTTTGTGGACTTTGGCTTTTTTGGGACTTTTTCTACCCAATTCGCGACTTCTTCTTATGAATAGTCGAGCCCTTACTTTGCCTGCAACAAGAAAATGTTTAGAGTTGACCCGTTTGAAAGTTTTTACATCTAGAAAGTTGGCTGCATGTCTAACATCGATTAGTGCATTCTTTAAAGTACTGACTAAGGAATCTCAAAAGAAGAAAAATAGGTTGTGTATACAGTTCTGTCAGAGGAGCTATAAATATAAAACCGGCCAATCAAGCATGTGTCATTCAACAAGGTCTTATAAAAGAGTTCCATTCTACATTTATCCAATCACGTTCAATTTAGGTAATTCCAATCGAAATAATAAAACCGTGTATTTAGTGAATAAGAATTCGTCGTAAATTTTGAATCATTTGATTGTACTGACAAATGTGTTATGTGCATTTGGATACGTGCAACATCGTTTAATCCAAATGGAGAGAGAACAATTCACGCAAATCTTATCTACGCATTCAAACTTAGTTTTTATTATTCAGTTATGGAACCATAACCTCATGTGATGTGATGAGATGACTTTAAAATGAATTTGCAAAATAAGATTGTTACTTTACGATTTAAATTACCAACTTTATGGAAATGTGAGGAATTGTCAAGATATTGTGGGATTAATATCATCACGCCAAGATTTTAAAGGCAAATTAAACTGTCGGGAACAGATTGCAATGTCAAGCTTGGAATTTTTTTTTTCCTCCTCACCAAATATATCTTTGACGTCAAAAAAAACTTACAAACAGAAACTAAGCAATTTCCAAGGTAATCCAAAGCAAAAATCGAAATTGCCCAGCTGTGTAGATAAAGCTGTTGAAGAGAAAAACTGGGAGAGCATAAAAAAATTGAATTAGGTACGAGTAATGTTAAATTTTTATAGTTTGTGCAAAATTTTATTGCACAATAATTCTAGGGCTTAAAGATTTGCAACTGGCACTTAAAAGTTGCATGCCACAGGCCACTCCTATTCAACGTCATGTTACATAGGCAATGCATGTCCTTCTGATTCAACGTAACTTCTTTACGATGACTTTCGACTAAGGGTTCGTTTATGTAATTGTCATTCATTAAAAAAAAAAAACTGTTTCATTAAAAATATTTCGAGGTGGCAACACTATATATAGTTCGATCTTGAGTCCAGACATAGATATGGACATATACAAAAAATTAAAAGGCGAATACCAATCTACTTTCGGTATTTTTATCTATTTTAAAAGTTAACTGGAATATCCAATGGATACAAAGACACGTACGAGTAATGTCCCATCTTCAACCATTTTTTTCGGATCTAAAAAATAATTTAGGACAAAACAGTAGACAAAGTAAATCCGCCTCAGCATTCACATTTCACACTCACTCGTCGACATCCTGAAGTGTGATTGACGTCACACTCTCCATTATCTATGTATGCATACGACACTCACTTCATTATAGGAATAAAAATGCGAATAAAAATAATTTTTAGCGTGAACGTGCAAGCAATTAGTTATCGTTGAATGCATTCGTAACGCAAGTAGGATGCAAGTGGCGTAAATTTAGCTTTTCTCTCACTAATCAGTGGGAGGAGGGAGACTAGCTGATTGGCTATGAAACAGTGAGTAGCAGATCTGTTCGAGTCCCATAGTTTCACAGGGATCGAAACTTGGACCACGATGCAGCGATAGTCGTAGCACATTTATGCCTTGAAACTGCAACACAACTAATGCAAGCTGAGTACGAAATCGCAATTTCTAAAACAAAAATGGTGGCTTTGAAAATTGCATTTGTCAAAATGCGCTTTAGTTAGGTTAGGTGGCTGTCCCCGTTCATGTGATACTACGATGAAGAACCGACTTTTCAGCACAGGAAACCAAAGTAGGTACACACGGTTCATCGAGATGGGCAACCGTATCGGTATTAATCCTAAGAATTGGACAATTTCGTCACAGACATGAAGTTTCTTATCTTCTGGATGCCGAGTTCGGCTAGATCGTTAAGATCATCGTAGAAGTATTCACCGAGGGTTTTCCATCTTAGCGTCACAAGAGCAGGACATGTATACAGTAAGTGGGTTGAAATTTGTTCCTCCTCCTCGTCTCTGCAGCTTCTACAGAACTCATTGGAGGGGATCCCTAGTCTGACTGCATGTCTATCAAGCATTGTCCGGAGAGGACCCTTATTAGTGAACCTAGGTTTTTTCGGTTTATGAATAAAAGTCTCTCCGTCTCCCTTCCAGATGAAAAGCTGGCTATGATTTTCTATTAGTTCATAGAATATCGGGTTAGTTGCAGGGTCATCCAAAACTAGGTGTGTGTAGTCTGCTGTCTTCAATTCTTGTGTCGGCTAGAGTTTAGAAGCATATAGGCCGAGATCTTTTTCTTAAATGTGGTGCAAGTGGTTACGGATAGGCTCTGTTCCGGTGAGCGTCTCGAAATGGACACAACTTTGTTTTCAGTCACACTCTCAGCAAAGTCGGCGTGATTTTCAACTGATCTCGCCGAACAAACACGAGTTGAAGTCTTCACATTACTAACTTATCCGAGATGTTCAAATTTATCGATTAAATTTACTTTAGCTTTTCGAGAAGGCACTTGATGATGACCAAAAGCAGTATGAACTTTACTAATCGTTTTCGCAATATATTCACCATTTTTGTAGTGAATTTTCACTATTTCAACACGTTGTAGAGTGTGTATCGATCCATATTTCATGTTGTCTCCATGTTGTCAAGGTACCTATAGTCTGCTGTTGTCATCTTCCACCAGCCCCCTTTTTTTTTAAATGACTTCTAAAGTTTTTACAAAAGGTCTATTTGCGAACTTCAAGCGTGAGACTAGGTTAAGTTAGGAAAATGGGTGCCTTGTGACATTGGTCACTGCCCACGTAGACCAGCAATGGGGTCCATTGTGCCGATGAGTACCAATGGCGCAGTGCCCAGTAATGATGCCGGAGACTATCCTTGCTTTGCGATTACAAAGTTGTACCAGCGGCAGAGATCTCTTCTTATTTTAACCCGTCCATAAATTTCTAGCCGTTGCGCATGTGTCTAGCTGGATCCAATGTGTGTTGGTTCGACTGATGGCCTCGTCTTCAACGAGCTTATTGGACTCCTCGCAAAGGGGAAATCCTGTGAGGCATGCAGCGCTGCTCTCCTTCATGTAAGTTCGTCAGCTCTTTCGTTACCTGGGATATCTAAATGCCCTGATACCAAACATAGGGTCACCGTATTGGCTCTCGATATCTCATCTAGATCTTTCCTACAAGCCTCGATCTAGCAATCGCGGACTCCAGTGCCTTAAGGACTACTTAGCTGTCGATGTAGACCGTAATTGTCCTTGCGGTGATATCCTTCTTCTCGACAATTTTCGAAAGCTCTATGATGGTCGTGAATTCGGGTTGAAAAAGACTGCAGTCGTCGTTTATCCTACAGGAGTGCTTTATTCATAGAGTCTGGATCATATGATCTGTTTCTATCGATCTGTCGGCATTCTCCCATCGAGACAGCACGGAGGCGTGACCATAGGGAGCTGGTGTCGTCCTTCTCCCAGTCTCGGAGCATTGAGACGACAAACATTCTTATCGCCTTGTTGGTTTGTCTGCATTTTTCCTCGCTTGCCCACCCTTTTAAATGTTGATTCGTGGCCTATTTACGCATCACATCCGCTGCCTAAGGCAACAAATGGTCTGGAGCCGCAAAACATCAAGTTTGACCCTCGCTTCGCTGCATGTTCTTTAACCCAAACCGGTGTCAGATCATTCTGGACGGACTGAATTACAGTCCGACTTGTTTGCCTGATCAGAGCTTGATTGTCTCGCGGTAAGGACTTGCCCTGTCCGGCCATTGTCTTCTCAGGAAGCACGCTAAAAGATTAGGGCTCTCAGCCGCAGATGTCTGCAGATACTGCGCCGCTGAGGACATAACACACATATGCGATTGTCAGGAAATTGGCAGGACTCGCATGAAAGACGAGCTAGGCTATGTCAGCTCTAGGAACATGATAAGACTCTGCAGGGAAATTAAATGCTGTCAGGAAGTGGTTTAGGTTCTGCCTTTATGGTTTCACAGGGATCGCGATGGGCCTACTATGGTATTTAGTGTCTTATGCAAGTGCTGGCTGCATAACCCTACTCTGCCTAACCTAACCCAATCTAGGACTTGCCCTTCCATCACCTTACCCTCATGTAGGTGATCCACACTGAGGTTTTTGTCATGAGACTTCGGTGGTAGGCTAACGTAAGTTTCTCCGAAAAGCCACCTGCTTCCGCTTTGCAATCCAACACCGGATCTATCAATGAAAAGTGTGATTTCTGCCAATGAATTTTTCTGCAGAATCGATCCATTTTCCTTTCAATATAAAGACCTTCTTGTCAACTCTTGCTCTTCTCATTTTTTATTATCATCAAGGTTTTCCTCTTTCCATAGATCGTTCCGAGACAATGGCAGTTGACATTCTGGTCCAAACTAAGTGTTGTGGTTTCCGCTGAATTCTTGATAAATAAATTCAATGACGGTGGTCCTAACAACACTTCCTATGCAAATATTAACACACGCTATGCTTTTTTTCTCTTCCCCGGTGCTTCTTCGTGGTAATTTCGTTATAATTTATTCCAAAGCCACACCGAAGCATATGGGAAAATGGATCTAGCCAGTATTTCTAAATTGCAATTCCATTTTACCATTGCATTCCTTTTCTTGCCCACCCTGTACTTGACTTGAATACAAAAGATAATTATTCTACGCCTCCGTTTGACTGAGGCTAACGTTTAGATAGGTTTAACGATTCACTATTGCAACCTCATCAATGTACGCATTCCACTTTGGCGTCCACTGCCTGAACCAGTCCCATGAGATGTCCATAAAGTTTAGTTAAGAAAGAATGCATCGTATGAGTAAGAGTTGGGAAATCTCTTCTTTAAGAGTTTATTCCAAGCTCAAATGAACTCTCAAACAGTTTTGAATATGTTCACCCGTAAAACAAGCAATTACTTCATTTTCCGTTTCCGTGTTTGCTGAAACAATTAATTGTTGCGGTTATTCCGAAGCACATTGCACCAATGACGGACATCGTGGATCACCCTTCGAGACCCACATTGACGTTGGTTAACAAAAATACAATTGTTTAGCAAGTACAAAATTAGTTTCCATTTCCAGTGAAACATTCTTCACCAAAAATAATCTTCTGCACAAAAATAGCATCGCAAACAGTGACTAAAGCCTAACCATTGACTTCCTGCTTTGAGCGAGCTTCTTCAGTACCGACCCACCCCTCCCGCCATTAATTTTCATCCTCATCCCCCAGAAGTGCACGAGTCATAACATATGATTACGGATAAGGTTCAACAAACGCACAGTATCCCGTAATTTCCATTAAATTAGCAAATATCGCTCGGTCGCCGTTTGCCTTTATCACGAAACAAAGCGCGACTGCGATAAAAGTCCACACGCTACCGACCCATAATCAGCTTATGCCCCACCACTACGTAAATGCCCCCAACCACTCCCACAAATTGTGCAAAGTAATTTTCCAGACAAGTTTTGTTTTTTCTTCGTTTGCTCGTGCTTTCGTGCCTTCTTCTCGGGTTTCTCTTCCTCGTGCCTCTCGTTGTTTTCCGCGAAACGAAATTGTAGCGCAGAAATGACAAGCTGCCATGTTAACAACCTAATCGAGTGGCCAGCCTATCGTTTATCATGTCGATCATGCCAAATTTGGACAACGCAATTTATTCAGCAAATTTTTTTTTTTTTTTTTCTGTTTTCTTCTCATGTGTTCTGCTTTGGCACCTGAAAACTAGTTAATAATAGTATACGTCGGACAGCCATTAATGTGTTCTCATGACGGTCGATGTGAACTGTGTTACTATGTGACACGGACTGATCCGAGTTCCCAACAAAAAAAATGTGTTATACCAGCAGGTTTATGACTTTTAGACTGCTCGTGGGTCAGATCCGCATTTAATTGGGTAGACAGCTCGACGAATGGAATTTAAACTTTGATCGACATTTTAACTTGGAATTTTGAAAATATTTTTAGAAATTGATGATTCTGATTATTTTTTTGGTGAATGATCAGATCGAATTGGGAAGCGGGCGTAGCGTGGATGATTGATCATTTGGCACGCTACATATGACGCCGACGGTAATAAAACGACGGCCGTAAAATTCTTCGCGACACAAAGATTTACGAGCACATTTGTCAGGGATGGGCGAACGAAAGGGATTCAGTTTTATGTGTCTGCTCTGGGGACACACCCTCGCGCTTGGACATGGGCGTCGCTTTAAGACATATTTCTTTAGAAAAAAGTCCAAGAATTGAAAATTTAAGTTGTAATAGTGCATTTGAAGTCAAAACATCGTATCAAGACTTGAGAAAAGTGTCATTAAGTGTCAAATGACACCAAGTGATTTACTAAACGGATTACATTCGTAGTACACACAAGGGCGATTCAATAAGAGGTGTAGGATTGTAGTTTTATGTTGTATTAATTTATTTTTTTTTTTGCACTGTTATAACGCCCTATAACGCTCATGCAGAGCACAATTATTGAGATGATATCTTAAGCCCATTGTGCAGTAAGGAAGCCCACTAGTTTCTTCATGTTGTTCCTGTCAAGGTTTAGAATTTCCTTGTTAGAAAAGGGCTTGATAAGTCTCTTGGATTGCCTAAGCCCGAGGACATTTTCTCAATAGGCTAGGCGAAGTTGGTGTTCCCAGTTGTTTAACCCAATTAACGCCACAGAAGGGTTCTGGTCCCAAGAGCGCGGAAGCCGAACCGGCCCTAGCCAGCTCATCCGGCCTGGTGGCCGGGAAACCAACCAAACTTCAATTTGTTGTGCCTAGCAAGTGATTGTAGGGTATCGTAGCAGCACTTGACTGACATAGATTCCACGAAGTGAGATGTCAATACTTTAAGCGCTGCCTGTCTATCTGAAACGATATGTATTCTTGCGCCCCTAATACCTTTATCGAGGTTTATCCTGGCGCAGATCTCAATAGCATGGATTTCAGCCTGAAATACGCTGGGGTACATTCCCATTGTAACCAAGACTTTAGTGTTGGGTCAAAAGACGCCAGCACCCACTTCGGAAGCCATTTTTGACACATCGCACTAATAATCAAAGTGACAGATTTCAAGATACAGCTTTCTTCTTTGTGACAGTGCTGAACAGTTACAGAAGAAGTGAAGGAGTGTTTCTCCTTTCTAATCGTCCGTACAACTTCTACATTGCATTCTTGAACTATTTTGGAACTTGTTAAAGGGTTGAGCAAGGCCTTAAGCGAAGCCTTGCTATCGCTTGATGTTCCGACCCGTCCACCTATCTTTACAATATATTCCGTAGCCATTAGAATACATAGCTAGAGTCTCTGTTTGCAAATCAGCATACTTGCCTAACGAGTCAGTCTCCATGAAGACACCAGCACCAGACACATGACTGGTTTGGAGCCATCTGTAAAGCCAAGTACAGGCTCAGACTCTAGTCGAAGCCAGTCCTGAACGCAAGGATAGTCGATTTTAAATTTGCGAAGTTCTGATGTCATCGCATCAGACGGCATATCCATGGAACCAAGGTCGTAGGATAAGTGTTGTACAAGATGGGTCCTTCAGCCCATGGAAGAAGCTACTAAGCAATCTTCTGGCGGCTGGTGCGGGACATTCGCATAGCATAGCATAGCTGGATGGATTTTATTTACTCTTTGCCCCTAGAGCTTCTACAGTAGTCATTGTAGAGTAATCCGAAACGCTCCGCATGGACTCGTATTGCGCAGTGCCCTCATAAGACACCGCAGACAATTCGTATGTGCCTTCGACTAAGTTGTACGAGATTTTTGGAATTCTTCTTATCGAAGGCTGACCATAGTGATCTGGGAATTGCACAAGTGTACAAGTGACATCAACGCGTATTAGCCCTGATCATGGTATTCTCATAAAATTTCCTGTAAAGTCCTTGCACCCGGGAGGCTGTATGCATATGCTAGTTTTGCGCCTTTTCTGGCAAGCTCGTCCGCTATCTCATTATCGCCGTGGCTCAGTGGTCGCCGTAGCTCAGTGGTTATTGCGTTTGACTGCTGACCCAGTGGCATGGGTTCAAGCCACAGTCATGTCCACCGAACATTTACGCGGCACCACCTCTCGTCGGGGAATGACAAGCCTCCGGAAGTATAATCTGTCATGAAAGAATTTCTTAATTCGCCATTCGGAGTCGGCAATAAATTGTAGGTCCCTTCCATTCGTGCGAAAAAAGTAACACGCACAACATAAATGGTTGCGAGAAGATAGGCCTGATAGGCCAGCTATTTGTTTTTTTTTTTTTGGTACCCAGCATAGAGTCACCCTATTGTTCGTTGATATTTCGTTGAGGGTCTGTCTCCAAACCTTTACAAACTTCAATTTTGTCAATGCTGACTTCAGAGACTTGATGGCTGCCTGGCTGTCAACATTGATAGTGATAGTTTCTTTGACAATGTTGTCGTTTTTGATTAGCTTTGCGGCCTGTAGAATGGCACTTATCTCGGCTTGAAAAACGCAGCATTCGTCTCCAATTTCGAAGAATTGGTTTACCCTTGTGGATTCACAGAAGATATCGGCACCGTGGGTGTAGAAAGGTAACTCTTCTTCAGTGCAGACTTTACCCTCATCCCAGTCGTCTCTTCTTGGTATTTTTCTATAAAAGTCTGAGGTTGGAATGGATGTAGTTTGTATTTATATTTTCCTTTGTGGTAGTCCATCGGGTTGCAACGGAGGCGTGACCATAGGTGTTAGTTGTCCATAGACCTACTTCCCTTAGTCTGAGTGCTGTTTTTGCCGCTCTTCTACTACCGTGTTTGTCTACTGGAACTAAGTTCAGCATTGTTTCAAGACCCGCTGTGGGTATTGATCTTATCGCTCTCAAGAAGGGTCCTTCCTTGTGGTTCTTCCTGTCTTGTTTTGAAAGAAACACAACATGATTTTCCTCCTTTTGTTCTAACCCTTAGTTACTTTCCTTTTCATCTCTGCCCTATCCACCCTTCATAAACATCGTCTTATAGAGGTCTGATCTGTTGCCCACATGATCTCCATTTTAACGACTTCAACTGTTCCCTAGTTTAACAAAGAAACATGGCCATAACTGGAAGAATTTAAGTGCCCTCGCAGGCAGAATTCTCTCCTTTTATTGTTTCAACATTGTTCTCCATAAGCCAACGATCCCTGCAGACATAATGAAAAAAAAAATACAAGTCCTCCTCCGTTCAGGAAGAATATTCAAACCTAATTCCTGATATATACAAAACACTCAGAGTACAACTCTCTAAAAGCCTTGACTACAATCTCTTTTCTGTCGAACCCAGCAGCGTCCAAGAGTCGCTCAACCTGTCCAATGTTTCATCTTTACCGCAGACGCCGTCGTGCGTCCGATAGTCGCCAAATGCGTAATCACTTAACCAGATCCGCCGATCAACCGAAAGACGTAGGTGTCTTGATAATTTCCCATTGGAAATGTCATGAAACAGCCACACACTTGAAGGCGATGAAAAGCGTTCTAAAAATACCAACCCGTCACGCCAGCTATAAACACAAGCAAGACCCCACATAAAAGGATATCCATATGCGTGGCGTGGTGCATTCCACATGCGTGCCAAGGCAATAAAACGCGAGGCGTCGACTTTAATTATGCGCCAGTCATCCGTGATCTGCTGCCATTCGCCGGTGCAGTGTGCAAAGAGACGAACGATGGAATATGTGCCAAAATGATTAATCTCTGAAGTGAGTTCAATTGCAGAGGCGACCACAGTCAGGAAAGGAACTTGCTGTTCAATTTGTTGGACTTGTAGTTCTGAGACTCGGGACAAATTGCCTATCTGTGCCCCCCCAGCGGAGTTACATGTGCATTAGCTCCCGAATATGGGCTGAGGTTAAAAGGGATGTCGCCGGGAAGGAGTTGCTCCTTAAAGTGAATCGAAACGCGGCAGGCTTTGGGGATCGAGCTTAATTATTGCATTTTGTACGTTGTTATGCTTTACAGTTCATTTGACACGCTGTACGTGCCCTTTTCGCCTGTATGTGGAGCGTGTAATGCTTAAGAGATGTGGTTTGGATGCAGCAGCAGTAAAGTGCTTGCAGCTGCATGAAACATTTATAATTAAATTGGAAATCTGCTTGGGGTACGTGTTTTGATGAAACGATTCAAATTTTCAATTACGTAACGTGAATCTTGAAGATACCGTTAGTGTGGTTGCCGAGTGAATAACCCTTAACACGTGCTACGTTTTGATTGAATGTTGCGCTGCTCTGAATATTCGGAAGAAGGTGTCGTTAAATGGATCAAGTAGTGGCTGAAGTCTCCAATTAGCACGCATTTTACCGACGGAGACCAATACGTGCGTGAATTTAATGAATTAGATGCAGGAAACTGTGTACCGCCGGGGGAAATGTTAATAACCAAACCAGCCCCAGCTTTGGATAAGGCGAATGAGACAGTCTTTTGGAGACTACAAGTGTTGCAAGAATAAAGAGAAGAAAATCTGTTCACCTGCCTGTCAAGCAGGATTTTGTTTTGTCACACTTGAGCGCCAGCACATTCAGAGTATTTTAGTTCTTTGGTCCTTCGGTTGGGCTATGAGCAGTGCGGCTTTTTTCCAGGTACAAGCGCAACCGTCCAGCTATTCACTCTCACTTGAGAATGCCTGGGAGTATGATAAACCTATCTACAGTTGTTTCGTGGATTTGGAGAAAGCATAAGATTGGGTCCCTCGAAGTAAACCCTGGAGTGTTAACGGTTCTTTTCTGAAGGCTATTCAATCTCTATACACAAACTGTAAAAGCTGAGTTCGGGTAACCGGTGTTAAATTGACACCTTGGGTGTTGGATTTCGCCAAGAATGCGTTTTGTCTCTTCTCTTTTTCATTGTGTATATGGATTGGACGTTTCAACGTCGCCGTGGCGAGGAATGGTTCAAATTAGGAGACTGAAGAATAAGCTATCTGCTTTTCTCTGATGGCTTGGTCATCCCGGGGTTCACCCAGACTGAACTTCAGCGCGCACTTGATAGGTTTGTCGCCGTCTGTGTTGAAGCTGGGATGACGGTAAACGTGAAAACCTGTTCAATGCACTCTGCATGTTAGTGGAGTCCCATTGAAACAGGTGGAAAAGTTCAAGTATCTCGGGGTCCTATTCACGAGTGATGGAAGGAGCAATACTGAGTTATCCTGCTGGATTCGTCAGGATAGAGCAATTTTGAGACAACTTGGTCAATCTGTTATCATTGCTGGGGTAACCGTTGAGATTCTGGAGGGACACCAGAATACGCAAGGCGCTCAATGTCGAGCAGTTACTTCTTCGAACGGAGAGATCTATAGTTCGATGGTTTGGACACGTTAAACGCATGTTCCCAACTAGGCTTCAGGAAGGTGTCCTCTAGGTAGGTCCAGGATAAGATGGTTTGACCAAGTTCGAAATCTCACATCTACCTGTATGGAGATAGCCCCTGATGTTTAAAAGTCGATAGCGGAAGATCGGGAGATCGGTGATGATGGTGATGATGATCTTGGTGATGATGATTGGTTAAGTGCAGAGGAAATGGGAGAGAGTTTCCTTCTCATTTTCATTTCAGCAGTTTCGGCAGTGAGGGTTGTATGGAATACCTAGTTTGAGCGCATAGTCTCCAATGTTATGGACGGGTTCTGTTTAGGAGACTAGTTAGAGAGATCTAGGAGATCGTAGTTCGACCATATTTTGCTTGATATGGCGCTGTTGGTTAACCCCCTGTATTGAAAATTGGCCTTCTGCAGGACTTGTGAGTAGATTTGCCCTTTAACCGCTTCTAGCGAAATGTGGACTCTTGTCGCGAATGAGCCCTGTAGAGCTGAACTTTCCCTGGCCAGTTCATCTTTACGCTCGTTTCCTTTTATGTCACATCCCAGACCGATGTGACCCTGAACCCTTCGCCCGAGCGGACAAGTTCGTTTCGGCACTCTAGCGCCTATTTGGAAAATATGGTAACCCAGTCAATAGCTTTGATAGCTTCGCTTTCTATGAGGATATCGATGTTCTGTTTGTGCGTTGTGTCACTATGGATTATATCCCATGAGGGGCGAAGCGATTAAGCTTGTAAAGTGCTGTCGGGAAGAGCAAAAGGTTCTTGGCACGCAGCGTAATGCAAAACTCTGGTGGGTCCCTGGCCACAGTGGTGTGCCAGGAAACGAGACTGGCGAACTGAGAAATTGGCAAGGAAGAGATCAGCCCTAGAACCATAGCTAGCGGATGGTCACTTCGTCATCTGAAAGAAACAATAAGGCTTAGATCCTTAACTGAGGCAAATAATAAGCCTAAAACACTAACCACGTGCGAAATTTCAAGAAGGCTATGGCCAGAACAACCAAGCTTCTACATATGAACAGGAAATGCCTGTCACTACTGGTTGGATTAATTACAGGCCACAATATGCTCAGACATCATACAAAAAAGCTGCACCTGACCGCCGACGACCTATGCAGAGGATCCGGAGGAGGTGCATGAGGACACAACCCCAAGACTATTAGAAAAAGAACATTGAGCAGGTACCTCTTCGATAACATTGAGAAGCTATCCGATGGTTCAGTGTCGGATCTGCTCAAGTTTGCAAGGACAGCCAAGTGACTGTCATCAGGTATATAGAATCACGCAGTAGGAAGTAGCTAATAAAATACATGGGTTCCACAATGAGTCTACATAAACCTAAGTGAGATAAAGAGGGTCTCATCATCTTCATCGGCCCGCTAACATAACCTAATCTAAGTCAATTGATGCACGGACCAATGGATTTTTTAATCTCCGTTGTCGGTCTATTGAAACTCTTTTAGTTTTATATCTACTTTCAGAATTTTATGACGTCATTACGGACTTTAAAAGTTTTTAAAAGTTTTGGACTATCTCCAGTCGGCTATAAATTTAGTAAACTAGACAAAATGGCAGTACATCCAACACTCCATGCTTGAAATGGTTCTCATCTCAATGCTTACTTACGTCAGAAGTCACAACTTTTTTGAGGTAAACGCTTGCATAACCAGTTTAACTTGTTACAAAAGAGGTGTCTGTCATCAATAAAGGAGTGACCGTTTGCCATTTATTTTATTGGCAATAAAAACATATTTCATAAACATGTCTCACTATATTTTTAGAATATCCTATGTAGCTATAAATATCTTATTTACTGAAAAAGCCTAAATGTTACGTAGATCCGAATAATATTTCTCATTTGCAAGGCCATTTGTTTCCTCCATCTGGAGATGTGACGCTTTTGTCATTTTAATCGGCAAATTGCGAATTGAACGCCGCAGTCTATTATTTTATTCTAAATTCTTTAGTACTGTTCACTTTCAAATTTATGAATGTCTTATAGATATTTATGAATGGATGTTTATTCAGCTCATGCCAACCAGGATGGACTACTTGACAAAAGTCACGGACACCGTAACGTCACGTGTCATTTTAAAATATTATAAATGCATCGGAAGTAAATTTTAACTGCGGTTAAAATAAATTATTCTCCAACTTGAAGATCTTGTAGAATTTAGTAGGTAAACTATCAAATATGTAACCAGTTTTCGACACATGTCTTCCTAAACCCAACTATAGATCGATTTGAATCAGCATAAAATTATTCTCAAATTAAATTCAATTAACTAAATGTTCTTGTTTTACTGCTTAGGTTGAACTCTAAGCTGGCAACATTACCGCAAATAAATTTATCGGCGACTGAAACCGCGAACGGTTGATGACCCATTTTGAGTGGTGAAGGCTTTTAGCCGATTGAAAGAGTGGAACCTGTTATTTTTAATCGGTTGCTACTTGTTTCTTTCGTCGGCTATTATTCTTCGGTTTGTCATTCGAATATGTACATGTCTATTTATAGCGGAGGAACTATTATTTACAGACTTTCGTTTGTTAAACAAAAAATGTGGGCTTTTTGTTTATTATTGAGAGCAGAACTCTTGACGTACTTATGGGTTTCGTCTTCTAGGGTTCCGGCCTGATCTCTAAAAATAAATCCGCATGCGAAAATCAAAGAATCACTTTGGAGAATCATTGAATTCTTGAGGCAAGGGATTAATAAGGATCAAGAATACATTCCAAGGTCTATTTTGGAAAAGGAAAAGTAAAATTCATTTTCGGTCCGGTATTGTATTGATAGAATATAGAGAAGAAGGCATATATTGCAGACTGAGGTTATGACATTTAAAGTCAATAGGAATAGGACGACGCGCTAAAGTAAAACAAAGAAGGGAAAATTGAAAAAACTGAAGCCAAACCAAAACTGAACCGAAAGCTTGTTGGTTGAGGATTAATCCTACTCCGAGCTCCGAGCGAACGTTGTCACAAAGTTGTCAGCATCCAATTCCGGGTGTAAAAACTCATCATCATTTGAAACCAGTGCCCTCTGAATAACCTGAGAAGTCAACTAATGGGGAGCGTTGGTCTCACGCGATCCAGTAATCGTGTCAACTGAGCACTTTACCGAACCGAAGTTTAAGCAGACATAGCAGGACTAAATTATGTACATCCGCAGGCCCAGGTGCCTCTGATGGCCTATGAGCTGAGCTGCTCAAGGCTGATATTACTTATGAGTGATGACTTCATAGGGTCTGTGCACCAACTCATTTAAGAGATATGGTTCGACGAAAGCATACCCTGTGATCTAAACCTCGGGACTATTTGTTCGAACCATAAGAAAGAAAACCGCCTCACTTACGTCGCTTACAGAGACATACTTCTTCGAACGGAAAGGTCTATAATTCGATGGTTTAGACACAATAATCGCATGTCTCCAACTCGGCTTCCAAAACGTGCCATGGAATCCGTGCCATCAGGTATGCGTCCCCTGGGTAGGCCCAGCAGGAGATGGTTGGAGCAAGTCCGAAATCTCATCTCGTGTGAGAAGATGATTAAGAGTCGTTAGCGAAAGATCAAGAAATGTGGAGAGTTCACTTAAGCACCCTAAGCCCGCGATTCTCATAGTGGATAAAAGGGTCGTTGGAAAACGATTATGATGATGGTGATCCTGGAGAAAACTATTTTTTGCTCTATTGCGGAGTACATGGTTGTGATATTCCTGCAAAACTATTTTATATAAGACGACGACGGAAAAAGTTTTAAAAGACACCCCCAAGGCCTTCTACACCGCTAGAGGTTTTGGACTGGGCGACGCGACGCTGCTGATATGAGTCTTTTTTGTCAGGGATGTAAAATAATAGTTATTTTTTTAATTTTTATTCATAAAAATCAAGAATAACTATTATCGAAAATTTTTATTTTTTTCGTGATTTTTATTTTTTAAAAATCGTTGATAATAGTTATTCTTGATTTTTATGAATAAAAATCATAAAAGTTACCGTCCCTGTTTTTTGTAAATGAGGATAAAACAAAGTGCATGTCTGCTATCCACAGTATAGAATAACACTCCCTGGTACTATGGCTTTATGAGACGTCTATTTAGCGAAGACTCTATCGAAAATAATAAAGAGGATGCTATACAAAGTCTTTATAAACCCCATCCTGGTGTATGGTGCAGGATGGGGTGCGGTCTGTTCTCGAGCAATCGAACAGATTTAACTTCAGTGGTTACAAAGAGCCTACCGCACTTTCAACTTCAATGTGAGATGGAGAATGTCACATAACGACGCACTTTTCTGGCCACAACTGGATGACTTTAGAGTAGGTTTCTGGTTTTTTAAACTTTTAAACTTCCTCGGTCTTTTTTCACAACGTTTTCTTTACAGTACCTCTGTCTGATACCCTGGAAGCTAAAAAAATCATTGTAAATTAGTGGCCTCTTGGTTTTTTTTAGCTTTCTAATTGCTATTGGAAGCATCAAAGCTAGAAGACGCCCCCTTTGAAGATTTAGAAGCTTCAAAGTTAAGTGTACACTTCTGCCCGTCTGTTCTTTTTGAAGCCTAGATTTCCTCCACTGGAAATGAATAAAGAAAGCTGAAGCGTGTTTAGAATTCCGACAGCTGTGACACGTACCAATAAGGAATATTTGTCATGACAAAACGTAGAAAGAAGCCTCATTTTCTCTATCAAAACCAATTTAATGCTCCAAATTTCTAATTAATCAAAAAGATTCTTTAATGTCTCTAACTGTCACCAGATGACCACAACAGTTAATTTATGACTTCATTTTGGAACTTGTTTAGACAATTGAACGCAACCTCCGTGGCACATTTTAGCTCACTCCTGACGCCACTCTGCACTCATCACTCCACAATCATGACACAATGATTTAGTCAGCTCTGCGCGGTACCAGAACAAACAAAAATATAACTCAGTTCTTAATTATTTGATGAGTTTGCTCTCTATAAAGGCGATTAATTACGGATTTACGGACTTTTACTTTTCAAGTCTCCTCACACCAAAAAGTGGTTCCATTGAACTCCCACTCTTGGCTGGAGTGCCTGCAGTAAGTCACGTTCATCTTAGGCTGTATCGATGGCATTTCCCGAGTCCCCTATCAATCAATAGCATCTGGTTCCGCCTCTTAATTACAGTCTTTCGCTTTCAAACCAACGCCGATATCCAAAATTAGCCCCGTGACTCACTTTTTTCATCCGAACCTAATCCGGGTTTTTTTTTCTTCTTAATCTATTGACCCTCAAATCCGTGGGAGTTAGATACAAATCTCGATATCCTTCAAGGTAACAATTCTGGGCACCGTAAATCAATGATTCACCTACCGCTTAACTCGCACATTTCTCTTGCATGTTTACGACTTGTTAATGGCACCATCTCCTCCATATGAACAACTCGAGGCGCCCCTAAATGGCACAATCCATAACCCAACACGACCTTAAGTGGTGTAATCACGCATTACAACCGAAAATACGTGCGAATCACGATATCATTCTAATTTCGGCGATTGAACTTGATTCCATAACTCGCGCTTGACGTTTACCCCCACTTGGGTCGACATGTCAAACTAATTCGCTCAATTGTACGCGATAACAACTTTCATTAATCAATTCCTAGGAAACAGCCCCACGTCAGTACGCACCCCTCTACGAAACCAGCCTATCCGCTACTAGCTAGCTAACCTACCCACGTGCTCATTAAATTCAGCAAAGGAAAGCGCGTAGACTTTTTTTTGTCACTTTGCCAGGCAACGGTCGAGGGGCCGCCTTCAAAGTCACAAGACCCTGAGCGATGGTGAATCGGTATGCTCGAATATTTTTTTCCCCAAATTCCAAATGAGATACGCAAATAGTGCTCGTAAACAGTTGTGTATCTGTGCGAAGACTTTTTCGGCATTTGATTGATAAAAACAACAGCAGCGTGGTAGCGGAGATACACTACGACTCACTCACTCACACTCGCGTCGAAATTGTGACGTTTAGTGCGGAATACTTTGCGATTACGTCAGCTGACACACCTCCTGTTACACTACTGCCGTTGGCATGGTAATTGTAGACGATAACTTTACGCACAAGTGTGCTATACCGATGGCTTATTGGTTTTCTTCTACTAGCGCTGGTGAGCTGTTTGTAGCTCGCAATTCGCACGCGTCATTGACATTAACACTCGTGTTGTCAAGCCAAATGGATTCCTTGATACGATATAATTTTCTCCCAAATGGCAATTTTGATCTTCATCCAAATGTCAAGGCTGCAATTGCGGCAGGAAATACGTTTCCCAGATATTTTCCTGACATTTGGTCGTCGGCCAAATCAGGCATAAATTTTCGCCTGGCAATGTTCTCAATGACACTTTTATAGGTTCGTCCAAAGAGATCGTTAATTATTTTGGCACTTGCGAGACTGTCAATTGTCACATGCTCAGCGGTCAGGTGTAATAATGTTTACGATGGATCGTAAGAATTTATAAGGTTTGAAAGGAAAAATATACATAAACTGTTCTGGTCTTATGATTTTTGTAAGTGAAAACTTGGCACAGGACCACGATAAACCATGTGCGAAGCTTGTGGCTGCATCATGCGCTGAAAAGGGGAAATGGTACGATTCTCTGGTTGATCATCGTCCGTCCAGATTAATTAAAAGTTTGCTTTTGTAGAAAGAGCGATTGTGCATTTGCTTATGAATTTTTGGAAAATTTTAAAATGTGTGGGGTCAGCGTTTCTAGAGACGTCAGAAATCAGCTGAAATCAGCAATATGAAGGTCCTTCAGAGCTGAGCATAAGCTACGACCAAGAGTGCCTAGTCTTCTGGGGTCCAGTGCCACAGCAGGTGTCGAAAGGTTTAGATTTCCTCTTCATTTATGCAACTTCTACAGCAGTTATGCAATGCAGTCAATGCAGACACTTGAAAGGATTCGTATTTTTTAAGTTTAATTTCTTCTTATTGAGACAGTCTCCGATTATAGAGAATTCACTGAATTGTTGGCAAACTTCGTCCAGGTTGATTGGTTCATTCTGCCTTACAGCAGAATTTGATTCCTCAGTTGATGTTTTCAGTACCGACTTTGATTGTTCATTTTCGTCTTGTTCTTTGTAACCTTTGGTAAAACTTTTGAACTTCATTCCTGCAATACATAGCATCTCTCTATGCCCTCAATCATATATTCTCAACATTACGAGATTGTGTTTCAAGCATTTATACTCATAGAACATAAAGTAGACAACAAGAAGGATATCGGGGATGCAAAAGCTTAGATAGAAGGATGCAAAAACAGCACTTTTAGCTTGAAAGAGCACAAGTTACTGAACCGCGATAAAATATTTCGGAAAGATGTGACTCACTGTATGTATACAGAAATCCGAAGATTATGTTTCACCAGAAAGTCAGCACCACTTGCATAAGAATCCTTGGAGATCTATATAGGCGGTTCCAAAAACAAGGATCGATCCTATCAGGTGTTTTCTTCAATGATTCAAACCTCAATCTCTCCTTTCGCCTTGGCGGGTATTGAAGCGTCTTCCAGACGAAGATGATGGTTATAAAAGGCCTATCTTGGCTGAGGGGTAATGTTACATTTACACGAATTTTAAACACTTTTAACAGAGAGCGAGGCCGAGTTCTATCAGTAGGGCTACGAGATAAAATGCCATAAAAATCGGGACATCAGAGCGGCAAAATCGGCAGAAAACAGGACATTTTGAAATAATCCGCGTAACCAAGGAACACATAAAAGCGCACACACACGGGAATCGCTAAACCAAAAAGACGGTGGCGTATGTGGAACATTTTTACCCAATTTTTGAGGTGATCTTTACAACATTTAAAACTACGAAGATGGCATTTTCCAATGGATCCATTCAGTTGCACAAAATCAACTAACAACCTGTATATCTTGTTAAATAATCAGGCGCTGTTAGCAATGTGAATGATTAGTGAATACTGTCTTTCATTTTCAACCTAACCTACCCTAACAATACTCAAATTTTTCTTTGTATACATCACTGAAGTGATGACTTCCTGCTTCATAATTTATGACCAAATTTTATGCTAAATTTAGTGAAAATATTTTCCATCAGCCTTAGGCAATTATAATTTAAAAATAAAACTCAACAAGATTTCTCAATTACCAGGCAACTTATTTCCCGAAATCTATGCGAAATCTAGATATTTATGTTTATAAATTTGTTTAAGTGATCACGATGTCTAACAAATCGTTTGCGAAACTATGATGATACATTTTATGCAAATAGGTAATGGTCTTCTTGGTCTCGGACTTCTTTAGACATCTCGATACAGAGGAGTAGATTTGTTTGTGATTTTTCGTTCCGTTTTGTGGAGCCCTGATGCCAATTTATCTTACAATGACAATGGAAAACCGCAAGAGATTAGGATTAAGCGTATTATTTATTTGTTGCATTTTATTTAAATTTATACACAATTTATTAGAAAGAAAAGAAATGAATGACCGAAAGAATAGGATCACGGACGCAAGGTGTCGAAATGAGATTTCTTCGTTGTATTGCTGGGGTGACTCTTCGAGATCGGTAACATCAGAGATACTCAGTGTCGAACAGCTACTTCTTCGAACGGGGAGGTCCATACTTTAGCGGTTTAAGGACGTTAAAATCATGCCCCCAACTCGGTTTCTAAGACGTGCCATGGAATCCGTGCTATCAGGTAGGCGTCCCCTGGCCTAGGATGAGATGGTTGAACCAAGAACAAAATCTCACCTCTACGTATGGAGATAGCCCCTGCTGATTTAGAGTCGATGGGGGAAAATTGGGAGATGTGGAGAGTCTACTTAAGCATCCTTAACCCGCTAATGATAATGAAGAAGAAGAGAAAATACTAAAATTGAAGATTGAAAAGTTTTAAAATCGCTCAGTAGGTTTGGGCTAAGTTAAGGACAAAATGGATGAGAATGACTGGCAAGCCAGTTTAGGGTTATTTCACGACACGACGGCAATTGTGATTAGGCTGGAATACTCCCTATTACTAAGGGTGCAGAGGGCGCAAATGGCTCAACTGCCGCTTCCCTAAAAACCTCCTAGATTGAGCAAAATGTAAGCGGAATGCCAAAGCTAGGCAAAAGTTGGAGAACCGTGATTCTGATGGGCAGGACAAGGCTCGAGTTCATCCGGAATTATTTTTCCTGGTAGCGCGTTTCAATATTTGCTAGTCTGTTCTTTGTTAACAAAGCCAAATTCTTGGGTCTGATTCTAGAGAGTAAATTAAACTGGGGAGAACTACACTTGAACGCGTTAGAAAAGCCACTAGCGTTGTACTGCTGCAGAAAACCCATTGGTACAAAATAGGGCCTACAGTCTTACTTACTTACACTTCTGTATGGTGTGATTGTCTGGTGGGCGGCCTTAGAAAAAGTCTTACACCGTAACCTATTGGGGAAAGTGCAAAGATCAGCATCTATTTGCAATAGCGGAGCACTAAGGACCTCATCTGCAGCACTCGACTTGCTCCTACATCAACCTTCCTTAGATATTTTCGGCAAGCAGTCAGGTGCTAGCAAAGCCCTGAGACTGAAGGCCTCCTCTCAATGATCAAACAACCATATTGACCACTCCTCGATCTAGGATTCCTGGAAACACCGGCTACACACGGTCTAAGTTACACTTCAACCTCAACTTCCAGACATCAATCCCTTCCAGAGGGGTGTGGGAAAATGATGACGCCCAAAGCGAACGCTCCGTTTTTTTCTATACCGACGGTTCTAAAATCGAGAACTGAGTGGGAGGTGGTGTTTTCTCCGAAGTGCTCAACTTGAGCATTTTCTTCCGTCTCCCCGGCCATCGTAGCGTTTTTCAGGCGGAAATTATCGCGATCAACGAAGCCTTATCCTGGTTTAGGCACAATGTGATATCCTTCAGGGACATTACAATTTTTTCCGATAGCCAGGCTGCTATAAAATCTCTGGAATCAGTAACATGTACATCAAAAGCTACTTCAGATTGTCGCTCGTCTCTCATGGAGATGGAAGAGCAGTTTAAAATTTACCTGTCTGAGCTGGGCACCTGGTCATAGGGACATTCCAGGGAATAATAATTTCGATGAAATCGCCAAACGTTTTACTACTCTAGAGATCTTACCTAAACGGAGGAATCTGGGTATTCCACTTAAAAAAATAAATAGCTGGCGCGACAGCTCGGGATGAACCAAAGCCTAGCTTCTCGCAACCATTCATGCTGTGCGTGTTACATTTTTCGCCTCCTAGAGTACAATTTGTCATGAAAAAGCTTCTCAATTCGACGTTCGGGGTACGGGGGAACAATACAACAAGCACAACATGAATCGAGCTGGCGCGCCAGCTATTTAATTTTTTTTTTTAGTTGGAGTGGCACCTAGAGTATGGATCTCAGCGGCATCACAAAGGGTCTTCTTTGGGCGACATGTGTCTGTGCCTCGCGTGGGAAGTCACCTTACCTGCCTACCTGGTTCTAGAAGGAAAAGAATTTTGGTAGAGCCAAGATCGTGCAGGTGTCAATATTTCACTTTAGAGGGCACATCGAGTCCTTAGTATATCTAACATTTCAAATGTATGTATAATTCAACTCAAACAAACATTTTCTTTTTCTTTCCAGGTGTACGAATCTCTGTTCAAGCCGCTACGTGTGTCACGACATCAGTTTAGGAAAATTTTAAATTGCATGAAACTGATACGATCGCTCAAGTATCAGGAGGTCTATGCCCAAGAGAAAGTCACTAAGGTCGATAGTTTATCATTAGTATTATCCGGAAAGTAAGTACAATATTAACAAACATTTCTCTCTATTTACCTTTGCTCATTCCATGGCAACTGAATCAAATTTATCTTCTTCTTCTTTCCATAATCACTTATTCATTCTCTCTCTTGTGGTAAACACAATTTTGTTTATTTATCTTTCGAATGAATTTGTGAAATTTTCAAAATAATTATCGAAAAAAAGTTGAGGAAAAAAGAAAACAAATCTACATTAACGCGTATTTGGGTCAATAACATAACAAATGCACATTTGGAATCACCCTGACATGGTCGCGATGAGGTCTGAGCTGTGTGAAATCTCATAGCCGAAGGAGGTACATACACAACACAAACAGATTCTGTTTCTGATTGGATAACAATGTGAATGATTATGTAGACAAATCCAATTCGAAGGTATCCATGGCTATTAGCCGGATTCTATGGTTTTTAGAAGGCGTTTACGCTCGTGTTGCTGGGTTGTTGACGACTTGTTACGTAGCAACGTTTATGTTTGCTCAAGATAAAAGTGCTGGCCTTACGGACGTCATCTTTGCATGTCTGATAATGATTTCACAATGAGTATCCATTTCTTCGTCACTCTTGCGAATACATTTAGCCGTGTTGAATTATGATATGAATACTATAATTTATCACCGTGTTGATGTCGATATCGATGGAATTTATGTGCTAACGCGACAGACTTATACATATTTCATCGTTCGATAACCTTCCTACAGATTGAACTAAGAATTCTTCTCTTAAATGTATATTAGCTTCATCAGACAATTAATGCCTAACAGATGCAGGGAATTCATCAAGCAGTCTAATGACTGTCAAACAGATCTTATGATCGATTCGTTTAATGTTAAGTAGCAGGACGATTTCTGTCAAGCAAGGACAGTCATTTTTGTCTGTGTATTAAAGCGTCTCACCTCCCCTATGGTTTATAGTCATCGATCAACTGCTTCATGACGTAAACAACTTCAAGGCTACTAATTGATAAAGCCATCTTTATTTAGTTCGTTAGAGTGGTCCTCTAAGAAAAGGGTACACTTACAGTAAGACCAGATAAGTAGGGCCATTGTGATACTACTGACCCCTTCTTACTTCTGAATCGATTTAGATTTCCTAACGTAGCTGTTGAGATCGGCCGTGCTGGCGGAGTTCAGATCATAAGGTGGCTTTTCTGCAGTGGAATCTTTCTCCGCCTCGTCTCTGCAGCTCCTACAGAAATCGCTACATGCTATACTCAGACGTTAAGGAAACCTGCCTAGGATGCGGTGCCCCGTGAGGGCATTTTAAAAGTTGGTCTCTTTTAAGTCGAACTTGATCTTTTCTGATCTAGGACAGGCCAGATCAGCCTGGCATTGTTGCAAAAAATCGAGGTGTTGCTATCGATGATTTGCTTTCGACAGAGCATCAATGTAAGTCAGATGTTTAACAAACGACATAGGCATTTTGACATGGTCAAGCTTCCTGCCATCTGTACATTGGGAGCTTAGTCTAGCTAATTCGTCAGCCACACAGTTCCCTTGAATGTCGCAGTGACCAAGGACCCAACAGAGTGTGACGTTATACTGGTTAACGATCTCGTTTAGGCGGCGGCTTGAGAGACTGAAGCAGTGGTGGATGTCCAGGTCTTCTAAAAAAACATCAGCACTGACTCCTTTGGCTATTTAAGAGGACTTTCCTCTGACTCCAGGCGCTTCTGTCCTGTTTCTGTTTTATGTTTATAGCCCATGTTAAAGTCGTTTTCGGTGCCAGCGTGTCTGTTGATTTTGGAAGGCTACGGTGAGTTGATAGGATTCTGGCATGTCCTACAATTTTTCTCACACCATTGGATAGTGGCCTGCTGCATTGCATATGCATATATGTATCTATTGGCAATAAGTGGAACATGTTTTGAAGGGCAGTTGTAGAAAAAGTTCTCAGCGCACTAGTAATGCTGAGGCAAGTCACACGTTGGACTTTAAGAATTTTAATGCCGGTTTGCTTTTCTACAACCGGCCACAAAACCATTATGCCATAAGTAAGAATCGGTCTTACAACTACAGTATAGAGCCAGTACATGATTTTCGTAGGCCTTATCTGGTAACTATTGCTCTTTTGCATGAGTAGAGGGCTAACAAAGATTTCCTGTCGCGTGCCGCAATATTATCTCACCACAGAAGCTTTCTGTCTAGAATAATTCCTAGATATTTGGCACTGTCTGAAAAGCTCAGAGGAGTACCGTCGAGCTTGAGCTGTTCGAAAAAACGGTTGCGATCCTCGGAGGTCGAGGATTCTCTCCAGCTTTTTTTTTTATAGAAACGAGGTTGAGCTTATCGGCCTGATATCTTTAGGGATTAGGGAGTATGTGTGAGGCCATCTCAGGAGAATATACATATCTCCAATGATCTAAATGATCTGCACGCTACCAGTGTGACCGACCTTATCTGTTACGTTAGGAAATTTGAGTGGTTTCAGGAGTTGACTTCGGCTTAACTATAATGCTCACAGTGGTATCACAGTAGCCCTACATACCTCCGGTCTAAGTGTAGCTCTTTCTAGAGGAGCACTCCAAACTAACAAATTAATCCAAGGCTAAGCCGTATCGCAACAAGCTTCGTACATCCGTCGACTTTGTTTGAAGGATTAAAAAAGGGCAGTGCATATATTTTGAGTTGTTCCGTCATAACTCATGGCAGGCAAGAATCTTTTATCAGACGTCCACATCCGCAGATTTAGTCAATCATTCATCCAAAGGCATGATTTGAAGGCTCCTCTATCATATCGGTTTTGCTCTGGACTGGAACTAAACTTTACAGGAACTTTACTTTGGACAAAAGGTCTTATAGGTCAAAGTACTCTCTGGCCTTAGTTTTTTATATAAAGGAGGCCAGCCTATTGCAGATAAAATCAGAAAAGATGTCTTCCGTCTTCCCCGAGATGTTTACTTATTCATGATGGCACACTCAGTTTGCCGTGTACCAGGACCATATTAAACAAATCTCTCTAGGCAGCCGTCTTCAGTTGCATGGGCAAAATTGGTTGATGCCACCCTCATTTTGCGCACGCCATAAGCGATGATGCCCTTTTTAACCAATTTATGAGAATTGACCTTGCAAAATACATAGTTGTCGTCAGGCCATAATAACAGTGATTAGCGAGTGTTGTTCTACGTGGTGTATCTGCTGCTACCGCTGCCCCTGTTGTCGTTGGGAGAATTGATAGTTGAGCCTGGTAAACAAATCCCTTCACTACTTCAAAGTTATAGCTGTTTATCGTTATCGTCTATCGAGACGCTGGCTTTGCTCTGCCTATGATGTCAATGTAGTCTGCCGTCACTACGTGCATAGTTTTACTGAATTGTAGAAAACAGTATTTGATGTACTGACTTGAGAGTTCTGGACTATTTTCTCCAGTACCAGGTGGAAGAAGCTATATGCGTCATCCTGTCTCACAGCTCAAGTGTTATTAACGATTTCGTTTGTGACTTTTCATACCTTGACGGAGCAGTAACTGTTCTCAATCATGACATGACGCAAAAAAGCTCATTTCTATTCACACTGTCATAGTCTGCCATAAAATCGATGAATAGACGATGAGTATCGATCTGCAATTCTTGAGTTCGTCTCCAGGATTGAACGCAAATTGAAGATTCGGTTGATTGCTTTTTGAGCCCAACAATTTACTTGCAATTCCACACCAGCTTATCGACTTGTAGGTTCTCTTGCTTCAGCATTTAACCGAACAACTATTAGTTTTCATCATCATCAGCGTTGTCCTTCTAAATGCTATTTGACATTTGAATATCTAAAATTCAGAGTAGAGGGTTTTCCCTTTCTGAAGAATGAAAATTTCAATTGTATCCTTTGACTGAGCTCTTAATGACAATTTTAACTGTTAAGATGTGTCAAAATCTGTTAAAGTTAAGAAGTATGTTTAAAGTTTTCTCGAATTCCATGAGTAGTATCAGAGTTTTCCTGCCGTTTGCTTCCACGAATCCTTTTGAAAATTAACATTCATGTGCTTCAAGCGTGTACAAGTGTAGACCCAAACTTTTTCCTTTTTAAAACCACTTCCGTGCCAGGCCAGGATGCCAGCACTTTTGTGGTGTTAATTCTGTTTGTCTGTTTCACCAGCCGTGCTCACACAAAGTCGTTTAGAATTCCATTTGTACAATTTCATGGTGCCAGACAAGACAAATCTCTAATCCTTAATTTTCCTCCTCTGCGTGTGTATACAACGTGTTAATTTGTTTTTGCTTTTTTTCGTTTTGCAGATTAGTCGTATCACAAAATCAAAGAGCTTTGCACATAGTGTTTCCTCATCAGTTCCTAGATTCGCCCGAATGGTTTGGGGTGTCAACGGACGACTATTTTCAGGTAAAATCGGACAAAATTCACATATGTATGCCCTTTGCTTGTCATTGCACTGTTCTATTTCTTTTTAGGTGTCAATTATGGCCATGGAAGAGTCCCGGGTATTAATCTGGCATCGGGACAAACTGAAACTCTCCATAATGGCTGAGCCGTTTCTGCAATCGGTATTCGATCATATCCTTGGGCGGGATGTTGTCAAGAAACTGATGCAAGTGACGCAGGTATGAAGCCAACGATTTCATATGATTGAATCTGATGACATTTTTGATTAGGTCAGCGAAACAATGGCCAGTAATGGTTTCTTGCCATCCGGCGGCTACGATGATGCCGAGGATAAACCAATGTTAGTTATGAAAAAGGGTACCGAGGGTCATGGGTTAACAGCTTTAATTAACCGACAGTTGCAGGGTAAGTTGAGTTTGTTTTGGATTTCTACGGTGGCTGGTCGAATATGTCAGGAAATTTGTGTCCTGAGTTCTGCTGTTTATACTTTTAATCTGCTTTCTGTTCACTTATTTGCATGCTTTGATGGATGACGAATCGATGTTGTTTTACTGTGCTTAATTTTCTATGTTGTATGCATTTGTTTTGTAACTTTTTCTAACTAACTGTTGGTGTATTGAGCTGTCATGTTAATTCTACTAATTCGGTACATGTATCGGGTAAACTTTATGCTGATCGGAGATAATTTTCTTTTTCTTTTTGTCTATTTATTCTATTGCCGTTGAATTGAATGATTTATTTTAGTTTCATACCTCATTCTTTATTTGAATTTTCGGAAAACAATAAATCTGAAAAAATGCAAGGAACCTAATTTTATTGAACGCTGTACTCTAAAGATACTGAAAAACAGATGCACCAGTATGAGGAAAGCCAACCACTCAGTTTTTCTATGGCTCTAGCCCTAAGTACTCGGTTTACTTGTATTTGCAGGGTCCTGCCCTGCATTGCATTGTTGATGCTTTCGATGCTGTGTCCGACATCCGCCTGTCTAAAGTTTATTATCTGCAAAGCCAATTATATTCGGTGATCAGTCTTAGGACTTTGCCATAAATCAGTGGTGGGCCCCAATAAAAAACTTTGAAGGACACCGACTGTTATGTTGTCATTGTTGCTGTTATATTTAAAAAAAAACAGTCCACCAGTATTCTCTGGAGGAACTTCTGGACCACTATGAGAATGAATGTCATGTTTCTGCCCGATGCTTACTTACTTAAGGTGGCGCTACAGTCAGGGGTGGACCTTGGCCTTAACCCACATGCGTCTCCAGCCAGCTCGATCTGTAGCCAGCTGTCTCTAGTTTCGCAGGCCAAGTTGAATAAAGTTCCCTTCCACTTGCGTGCGCCACCTGGGCCGCGGTCTTCCTCTACTGCACCATCCCTCGAGTGTGGATTCACAGATTCTCCGGGCCGGAGCACTGGTGTCCATCGGCTCTATATGACCCAGCCACCTCTGTCGTCGGACCTTCATTCTTCTGGCTAAGTTGCTGTCACTGTACAGCCCGTGGAGTTCGTCATTATATCTCCTCCTCCACTCACCGTCTATGCAGACAAGACCAAAAATCACCCGAAGTATTTACCTCTCGAAACAGCCAAGAACAACCTCATCCGATTTTGACAGAGTCCACTGGTAGCACTGGGATGATTAAGGTCGTATATAGGGTCACTTTAGTTGTTCGAGAGAGGGCTTTTCTACTCAATAGCCTTCTTACTCCAAAGAAGCACCGATTGACAAGGGTTATTCTTCGTCTGATCTCAGCGCTCATGTCGTTGTCTGAGTCGACAGCGAAGCCTTGGAAGACAAAGTGCTTAATTACCTTAAAGTTATATCTGACGTTCTGTGACTGTTCTTTCCTGTTGACAGCAAAATAACTGGTCTTATCCTCACTGACCGCTAAACCCATCTTCGTCGCCTCCGTGCCAATACCCACGAACGCGCCAGTGACATCACGCTGCGTTCTTCCGATTATGTTAATATTGTCGGCGTATGCGAGTAATTCGACGGACTTATGAAAGATTGTGCCTTGTGGAGGTGTGTTTTGCACGATTCTTTCAAGAACGACGTTAAAGAAGTCGCATGACAACGCGTCGCCTTGTCTAAATCCTTTTTTGACATCAAAGGTCTCTGTGAGGTCTTTACCGACATTGATGGAGCAGCGTGCATTCTCCATCGTAATCCTGCACAAACGGCAGGAATGACAAAATTAGACATTGCTCTGCCTTTCTAGACGCTGCCATACGCGGGCTTAAAATCGATGAGGAGGGTGGTGGGTATCGATTTGAAGTTCCTGGTTTTTCTCTAAAATCTGCCGCAATGTGAATATTTGGTCGATGGTGGACTTTCCTGGCCTGATGCCACACTCATATGGACCGATCATGGACCGGTGTTCTTATCTTGTGTTTTTCACACAGATCTCGTAGGCGATGGGAAGAAGACTGATGTCTCTGTAGTTGATGCAGTTCAGAGGGTCTCCTTCTATGAGGATCGGGCAATTAATGTTGAGGTTCCATTCACTGGGCATACTTTCCTCCGACCATATTTTACAGATGAGTTGGTCATGCTCCTTACCAAGTTATCTGCCTGCTGCTTTGAACAGCTTGGCGGCTAAGCCGTCAGCTCTAGCAGCTTTGTTGGACTTAAGCTTAGATATGGCTATTTCCATTTGGTTATTCATTTCCATCGTCCAGGTTGAATGGTTCATTCTGTCTGTACGTTGCAACTGAATAAATAAATAAATAGCGGGCGCGACAGCCCGAAAGGGCTAATGCCCATCTTCTTGCAACCACTAATGTTGTGCGTGTAATACTTTTTCCATAAATGAAGCGCGCCTACAGTTTTTTTGCAAATTCAAACGAAGGTTTGAGAAGCTTTTTTATGACAAATCATACATTCGAAGGATTGCCATTGCCGGTAGGTGACGCCAGTGCCAGCTTAGTTTATACGGAACGAACATGACATTTTGATGGTGAGCAGGCTCTCACTTGAAAGTGAAAATTCATGAACTCCGATGTAATCACTTGTATTCAAGTAAATTATTCGTCCACTCTCTTTAGTGGATCCATCGCGACTCCATTTTTATCTGCAGATATCGGTGTTTGTCCTAGAGAAGGCTAGAATTTTGTGGCGTAGCTTGTTGCATTCGCGGACATCTAAGTAATTAGGGAATGCAAATCTAAATTTGATTAACTTTGACTAACATATGCGGGAAACAAATCGACAGTCATAACTCAGTACGCATTTATTGCTTTCCACCTTCATTTACTTCTATCTCTCATTCTTCATTCAGCGATTTCCTTTTTTGCCTAAAGCTTCTATGCCTAAATTTTGCTTCTCATGCCTTTCGCTAAAGCTTCCTCTAATAGTGTCTTCTCATAACTTCAGCTATGTTCATCTCATTAAATCTTTTAGTTAGTCACTTCTCATACCTAAAATTTCGTTTTCGTATTTTTCTTCGTATTTAATTTTTTCTGTTATTTTATAGAAGAGCATGCCCCTCTGCTTGGCCGTACGTATCCAAAGCGAATTCGATTGGTGTCCTCTGCTGCTGCTGCTTCAGATTCTACTTCGAGTAAAAATAATAATGTAGCTTATAGAGATCAAAAGACATCTCCCTGCTAACATATTTTTTACATTGAAAACTAAAGTTTTACTTTATTGTTTTTTTTTTTTTTTTTTTCTAAATAATTATGTCCTCAATCTTCTTATATCTGATGTTTGTGTAAAAATTATTTTTGTTTGTTTTATGTTGTTTTTTTATTATTTAGTTTTAGTTTTAGTATTGAATTCGTATTTATGTTCGAAAAGATGCATTTTGTTTTTATTTTCTTTGTGTTTTCCTTATTTATGTTATTAGTGGTTTGTTCACAGTGCAATTGTTTATAAGGTCTGGTAAATAAGTATTGAGGCTTTGTGATATAGAGACAGATTGCTTTCATGGGCTTAACTTGGTTCTTAACTCTCTTTTTCAAAGTGTGAACGCCAATGGCATCTATTAAATTTCCTGAAGAGTTTTCTGTAAGATACTCTTCAGTTTTCTCCATGAGTTTTGTGCAATATAGGTTTTATCATAGTTTACAATTCGATTGGTCAATTATTTGACTCTACTTAGATGGCACTACAGTCTGGAGTAGGTCCGAGTTTCAAGTTCTTCCAATCAACGCGAACATTAGCGCCCAGTTAGAGGACTTCCCCACAGACAGCTCATTGACGGATGGGCGTTTTCAGTACGAATAATAGGTTTGAATGTCTAGGCGTCTAAAAGAAACCTTTCGCAAGCATTGAGAAGAAATATGACATTTATTTTGCCCCAGGGAATGGGCCAAAACATAGTCTATAGCTATTTTTCAAAAAATCAATGTATAGGGTCATCCAACAAGAGTGTTATTTTTTTTAGCGAAAGTACGGCGTTGTAAGTTGTCTGCTGGTTTCAATTCTTGTGTCAACTGTACCTTATAAGCATGTAGGCCAAGATCTTTATGCAAAATGCGCTGGTTAAGGATAGGCTCAATTCCTGTGAATGTTTCGAAATGGATACAGCTGGGTTTTCAATTACACTCTCAGCTACGACGTTGATATTCAGCTGATCTTGCCAATTTGGAGTCTTTACATCACTAACCTGTCCGAGACATTCAAATTTATCGATTAAATTTACTATGGCTGTGCGAGAAGGCACTTGATGATGACCAAAAGCAGTACGAACTTCACAAAATGTTTCCGCTGTATTTGTGTGAGTTTTCACTATTTCAACACATGTGCGAGTGTACATGGATCCATATTTAATTACCTCCTAGTTTTAACTTATCAAAAGTCATCGCAGCGATAGTTGAATGTTGACAGTTCAACAATGGCGCGAAATTTAAAATGACACCTCTTGTTGAATGACCCTATTCAAGAGAAGTTATTTGGCCGATGCCAAGCTGTTTTAATGCGGGATACATATGTATGTATTTCACCATTATCTCGAGGGATTCGAAGGATTTTCGGGTGGATATGCTCACTTTATTCTGTCTGCGGTGAACATACAAATGTGCATATGTATGTACCAAAAGCCTCTTTGATCTATGGTCAGACGTTGGGCTTGGGCGGTGATTGCCAGCAGATGGGGAGGAAGAAGAATCAAGTGTTCAGTTCATAGTCGGGAAAACGGGTTTGTAGTATACAGACCAGGACTTCGCTGAAGTTCCTAGTACAATTGCCGTCTTCTTTTTTTTTATAGACCGAAGCCGTTTTCTGCCTTTATGAAGAAGTCTTTCTGAATGCTGAACGGTTTGCGAAGGTCTACGATGCTTTTGTAGAGGAAGTGATGATATAAGTTAGTTTAAAGATATCGTTGCTCATCTTTTGCGAGAACCTAAATCAAAGGACCAGCTTCTGAAAAAAACTCGAAAGGATCCAATGCTATTCTTGTATGTCAGTACGTTTTTTACTTTTACTTTGGAATGAGTCTATCCATAGTCATATTCGAAATCTATTTTGTTAAATGAACATAGGTTATAAAAATGCACAATGATTCAACTTAAACAATTTAATTTGAGAATGTTTAGAAAAAAGTTGGGATACCTTTCATGTAGATTTTCCTTGTTTGTATATACAGTGTCTCCTTACGGCCACCTCACATAAGCGGACAATTTTCTCGGAACCGTCGGTGTCCGCTTATAAGAGAGTACACTGTATAAGCAATGTATGTACATAAATATGTTTAAGCGGAGGTTCAAAAGCGACTTATTCACGACGACCTATTCATCAAACAATGATCTTAAGCTAGAACTGAAAAACAAGTTTCATTATGATATTTAACTTAAATTCTAAAAATTTCTTACTTTATTCTCCAATGACAAGCTCCTTATTGCCTCAATACTTATTTCAGTTTATTTTATAAAAAAGTAATCCAATTTTAATTTGTTTAACAACCTAAAATTAAATTTATTTTAATTATTGTTTTAATTTATTAACCAAAATACAAAACAGAAAAAAATATATTAATAAATAAAAGGCATAACAAAAACAATATTGGTTTTCAATAGTAAATCTCCGCAACGACAAAACAAAATTAATAATATCTACATGAATTATTAAAATTTTCTCAACAAAACATACTTCCACCTAAATTCGCATGAGATGTTCTAAATGTCGTTATTAGATACAAATAATGCACAAACCTTTATAAATCACCCTTTTGAAAACACCTAACAAAAAGAAAAAAACAAAACCTATGAACTCTGATTTGTTAACTTTGTTTTACTTTCCAAAATTCCTATCATTTATGTACCTACCTTTCTCGCTCACTGTCTCTCTCCCTCATTCATTTGAGATTAAAATAAAATACAAATTTAAAAAAAAAAAAAAAATACAGCAAACAAAATCTAAGTTTTTTGATAAAAATCCAAAAATATTTGTTTCTTTTCTTTTTCTGATTTTTTTCCGTTTCACTTGTTTTTTAAAAACAAAAATGAAAAAAATTCCAAAAAAAATAAAAAAACAAAACAAAAATATATATGTAAACCCAGCCCTGCCTAGGATATCAAAGTATTATTATTGCGGTAAGTTGTAATTTTATTTGTATTAATTTACTTAGTGATGATGTTGTATTGTAACGTATAAATATTTGCAGCAGAGAAATTTTGTTTAATGTTATAACTCGTATATTTTATTTTATAGACAAGAATGTGTTCTTTTTGAAAGAGAACATTTTGAAAGCATAACCTGTAACTACATCCTTTCATACATTTTATTTTTTTCACGTGTTAATTCATGAATTTAACAAACCTTTCATTAATAGTTGTGTGAGTTTTATACGTCCTGGCGTTTTGTTTGTGGATATAAATTGTTTAAATACGTCCTTCAGCCTGCACATTTGACCAGTCCGCGACGGGCATGGTCACCCGTAAGTCAGTTTTGAGTGAGATTCCAGCTATTGAAATACGTCAACGTTAAGACAGAATACAATAATTGACACTGCAGCATTTTGCATTCCAAGATCCTCTTTGCGTGAGCAGTGTTGTCCTTTCGTGAATTCTTAGCTACGTCCAATGGGGTATTGGTTACTTACTTACTTATTTAGGTGGCGCTACAGTTCGGGGTGAACCTGCGTCTCAACCAACAAGCCTCTCAAGTTAGCCCGGTCCTTGGCTAACTGCCTCCAGTGCCGCACTTCAAGTTGGTTGAGGTCCCCTTCTACTTGTGCGCGCCACCTTAGGGGAGGTCTTCCTCTATTGCGTTGTCCCTCCGGGTTAGACTCGACGACTCTGCCAGCCGGAGCCTTTGTATCTATTCGCTCTACAGGCCCCAGCCATCAGATCCGATGGATACGTATCTTCTTGACTAAAGCGATGTCGCTGTACAGCTATTAAAGTTCATCGTTGAATCTTCTCCTCCAGAACCCACTCAACGCAAACGGGACTAAGTATCTTACGAAGGGCGCCAATGACATCGCGAATGTGCTATTGCCCCTGAACTAAAAATGCTGCCTAAATACATACATCTACGATTCCCTTCGATTCGGTGACTATGCTCCTTCGTCTGCTTCGAAGATCCCGCATTCCGGGTTTGTATGCAGTTGCTTATTCGACTTGGGAGACTTTCTTTCTCTGATTTGACACTCATCGCCCGCCGCCCAAGTTTTGCGCTGGAGCGCTTGTTTGTGGGCAACTTCCTCTATTTGCTAAACGCATTCATCAACATTCCACAGGCTCTTAGTCGCATTGGTGTGACACTGGATCAATTTAATTCAATTCCGAGGCTGGTGTCTCCTTCATAACTATTTTTGCTTTAATTGGCTAAGCAGTTGCCCCAATGACTCTGTACATAAACGGCCGGTTAGTTAAAGCGATTCTAAAAAAAATTTATATTGGTGAACTGCGAAATATTTGTTCATTTATTTAATCTTAACTTACAAAATAACGCTTTAAACAAAAAGAGCACATTCTATCCAATAAGTATTAGCTAGGAATTAGTTCATCATTGAAGAAGGTACACAAATATTTTACTAAAAGGTTTAAAAATCCATTTTCTTATTATTTTCTTGCTTTTAATTAAAAGTGTAAATATCACATTGTATAATTTTTAAAATACCTAACAGTGACATTATTTTGTACTTAGGAAAAAACAAAGATAAATATTTTTTCTACAACTTTTTTTATTTTTGATCCCCTTCCCCAAAGATGAATGAGTATTCCTGCATTTTTTTAAATGCTACTTGGTATTCGAACTTAGTCTTAGTCTTAGTTCAAGTAAATGTGTAAGCATGTTCTTGTTTAAATTTTTTTTTTTAATTTTATAGGGAAGCAATATGAAATAGATTATCTTTGTTTAATTTAACTATTCACATCGGTTTTATATATACCAAAATTTCTTTCTATAGCAGGTGATCCGAATTCATGGCGACTGGGACGAATAGACGAGACAGACCACGAAACGGCAGTCTGAGAGGAGTCGACATTTGTAATTTATATAATACACTGAGTAGTTATTTATACGAAGAGAAAAGAAAAATTTAAATTAAATTTAAATTGAATATAGTCAAATCAAAAAAAACAATATAAATTAACAAATGCTAAGAATTATTTAATAGTATTAATTTAAATTAATATTTATTAATAAAAATTTAAAGCAAAACAACATAAAAAAATAATGCAAAATAGGAAAAATGTATTTATTAATGTTTCCACGACTCTATTAATTATTATAAGAAAAATCAAATCAATGCAAAGACGACCGATTCAGAAAAGTAGGGTTGAAAGTTGGGTTATGTTGAAAGAATATCAAATTTAAGAACGAAACATCAACATAAGCGGGAAACTTATGGTTTTTCCATTTTCACCAGCGCAGATGCATTTCTTTTTTCATCACAGTCGAATGCTTTTGTTATTAGACGGAAGACTGAACCGAATTTAGTTAAGGAATAGTGGAAAGAACAGGTCCTACATTTTCAAGGATATTGGTGTGTTGAGCTTTTAACTTAGTTTAACATTTTTAGCCATTTTTTCTTATTCAGCCCAGCCTGTTCTGCAAGTAAGTTTAAGTAGAATGTAATTAATATAATTTCGACGGTGAACTAGTTAAGTTGTAGCCCTGAAAATTAGTTAAGAGCGACCAACAGGTTGAAACTGTTATGGCAATAGCTAGGGTGGTATTAACTTAAAAATGTTAAAAAAAATAAAAGGCAGAGCCTTTTAAGGAGACATTTTCCATTCAAGCCTGGTGTTGAAGAAAATGATTATAACTTTGTATCCCAATGCTAGAGGGATTGAAGCTTTCCGCCGTCGATTTGTAGATGCATTTTCTTTAGAATTTTGGACTACGGTTCATTCATGGTAAGGGCATGAATAATTCGTGTGATGTCAAGTGTAATGTCGAGTTGTTCTTGTATTCGCACAAAGACTATTTTAGATATTATCTTCGCTAGGCCCGCAGGTAACTCTCTGGTTTTCACACATCCCATTCTTCCACTCATCCGGAAATAGGGCTGCCAGAAATGAATCGAGACATCATAAAATTCGTGATATCAGAGCCCACAAATCGAAATATTTAGAAATAATCAAAGAGTCTCCAACATGCAATCAAGGAACACATTAAAAAAACACGCACATACCTACCTTCGAATATGACATTTTTCAATGTATCCTTTCACTTGCACAAAATCCGCCCCGTTTCGTCGAAGTACATCTCATAGGGCATCGCTGAACCTAAAATACCGTGGCGTATGTGGAATATTTTTACAGATTTTTCAGGTGATCCTAGTTCTGACTGCACTTGCTTCTGCAAAGTTTGAAACTTCGAGTATGGTGTTTTTCAATGGCTCTCTGGCAGGCCTATCCGAAAATTAACCAGCCTACTCCGCTTTTAGGTAGAATTTAGGTCAAGTTAAGTCCTACCACCTCCTTTTTCAGTACTTTGATCTCTGTAGTGATCTCCTTTTGTGTCCTGGTGTTTATTCGGGTAATTGTCACTGCGGGCGGTTTAACTTGATTTGGGTGCATACCACTGGGTAAGGTAAGGTTAGATTAGAAGGGTGTGTGATGGACTAAGGCCTCATCACTTCCACTCGGAGACCTGAAGGTCTATTGTGAGTACCCTTTTAATTTTGTGGGAATAGCAGTATCGGACAGTCTAAGGACCTATCCTATTGTTGGCTTACCACTGGGAATAAACCGTTCAACACCATACCAAAATGATCCTTTCGTCGCACGAATCGATCCTTATCCGAAATAAGCAGAGAAACGTTAAAGTGTTTTACCCAGTGTTAGCAGCGCCTCCACCACCTGTAAGCTTCTTAGTGATTTGTAGATGGTATTACTATCGCGCCTACTTGTTACTTCTTTTCTTTCAGTCGCCGGAATACTGATGTATGATAACTGCGCTCATCTAGTTTTCGCCGGTATTGACATTTTCATGCGATATAGGAATTCTAGTTCCTTTCTCCCTGCTGTAATTTCTGCAATATGGGCTTGAAGCTATCTTGTAACCGTTCACAGAAAATAATATTAATTTATAGTTCAATGCAGTTGAAGGCTTATGAAGACTGGGTTTCTGAAGTTCTTAATGGTAAAAACTTTTAGTTAGATGCTGTGGGTTTAAAAGGTTTCGTAGTCATAAAACCAGTTAAATGAAATAATATTGTCTTTCATTTTCCCTGTTAAAAACGTACATATGTATGTACGTACAGTCGAAGTCTCGTATTATGTCCACCAGATTATAATTTAGTTCAGTTTTATATGGCATTGGTCGGATTTTTTTTGTGAAATTACTTTGCAGTCAAATATATTGTGATTTGGGCTGATATCACGAAGGACTAAATAGAATGACCAAATTCGCTACTGCCACCAGTTATGGTGGAACTCAAGAAAGAAAGAACTCAAACAAACATATTCCTGATCCAAAGACTAGGTTTTGTTCTAAATATCCATTTATTTGTGAAGACCTTCAATCGCGAAATATTCTCACATGTGGGTGATCGACAACTGAATTGTTTGACTTTTTTTTTTACTTTGGCTTAAGGTAGACACAAAGAATTATATGAATATATTTACTTACGGAAAAGCCTTAATATCATAAAAGCGAAAGTGTATTAAAGTACATCTTTCTCTTGTTTGAATAATGAAATTCAGATAATTTATTCTAAAATTACTGTTGAGATGCATTTTAAAATTTTAAACAAAATTAATTGGAATCCCCGAAGAAAATTATTAACAAGATGTTTCCAGAGACAATATGTAAATGTATATTATAACTAAAATAAGTTACATTAAAATTATTTCTATAATAACCACAAAAAGTATTTGTAAATATATGTATGTATACAAATTTATTCCCCTTTTTGTTTAATTAAAATACATAAAAGAGTTACAACTTTCTTGGATGGGGGTGCACAATCTTAAATTTATTTTTTGCCTAATTTTTGTTAAATAAATTAAATTTATTTTCAGGCTGACATTTTACTCGTGAGATTAAACAGAAATATTTTTACTTTACAAATGCGAAATTTACGACATTTACTCCAACTTGTCCACTTCCACTTAAATATTTATTCCATTACGATAAGAATCATGTGCCTTCGGTCGATTGTTTTAATTGTGATTTTTGATTGGCATTTAAAAGAGAACCATTTCAGTCAACATTATCGAGTTGATAATTAATTCTGCGTTTAATTAGTTACGTTAAGGAATTTAAAACAAAAGACTTTGACGAGTTGATGTACATATAATTTTGATTGACATATTTTCCCCCATCCAATTTATGAAAGGAGACCGACCTTGCTCAAATCCAGTCCAGGACAGCAAATACGTTTCCTGTTTCATTTCGTATTAAATCTAATACACTTCTGAATCTGAGCAGAAGCCACCTTAATATTCTGATCGGACCATGCCTGAAGACTGTGCGTTGAGATGGGCGAAACCTCTCTCTATATTGTACAGAATACCCGGCCCTCAGCAATAAATGTGAGAAAACAATCTCTTTGGCAGTGAATTTATTTCACCGACTACACTTGCCGCATTACACTCTAATGATCTTACTAGCAACCCCTGGAGTAAATAAGTTACCCAATGCATTGACACAATCTCCGAGAGATCGCAATACTGAAGCGAGCCAATTGCAACGTCAAAAATAACCAAAAAGTTCAAATGTGAGTCAACAAAAGCTAAAGAAGGATTTGGTTTCGTTTTTGTAAGTCTCGGCTTGCAACCTGTCTTCTTCTTTCTACGCAAGATGTTATTTTCTACCCTTTCTCTGGACAACCATCTCCTGCTGGATAATTCTTGCGCTGTAGAGCTTGTTTACCTAGAGTTTCTGTCCCTGCACTCGTATGATGAACTTGATGATCATGTAGTACAGGATCCAATAGTTTTTGGCGTTTATGGTTGGTCAATGTAAAGTTTATTACGAATAGCGAGTCGAACGAAAAAGTCGGTGAATGTGACTATTTGGTACTATGGTTAGTGAATCAAATTAACCCTTTCATGCCCAATGTTGCCTATAGGCAACATTCGTTTAATATATTTTTAATATTTTTTGTGAGCACTTTCTGATTATTATAGTGATCTCAATTTGTTCTTTCAAGTCTTGTTGATTCTTATTGGCCATAACATCCCTTAAATGTCACGTTTTCGCTTTCATTCGTGGGGTTTTTTACGTCGCGGCGCGTTCTTGTTGGATGTGGAAAAACTAGTTGTGAAAACCTCTGCTTGGTTTTATTAAAAAAAATTCTTAAGCTTGTTGCTAAACTTAAACTATTAGTCATGAACTAAATTGATAAAAGTTAAATCTAAACAAAAATAACAAAAAGTAAGGCAAAAACTTGCCAGTTTTTTTACTGTAATTTTTTTTTTTACTTTTGCTTGTCCTTGCAATAAAGGTCACTAAGAGGTCACATAGAAATTTAAATTTTTGTATATAGATTCTCCGAGACTCAAGTAAAAATTATTTTATAAAAAAAATTTTTTCTAACGCCCTGAAAAAATTCGGGCATGAAAGGGTTAAGTTCGCCTCAAACGTCAAAGAATTGGCGATCTGTGATTTCACCTTATAACGGCTAGCGAATTTTCGTTAAACTTCTGTCAGAATCGGTCGAATCAAAATATTCTGTGAGAAGCAGCTTAGTGTTTTTTTTTTTTTTTGTATTATAATTTCTTGTAACAAATTTTTCAAAAATGTTTCTTAGAAAGGAAAACAACCAAATAAAAGTTTTGATGCTGGAATTCTTCTGTTTTTTTTTTGTAATCTTCAAGCTTTTGAAGAGTAAACACAGACTGGTTAGCCAATTTTGTTCGGCTGATGAGAGCGATACCACTATGGTATAGAAGCATTGGGGTCTTCAATGCGAATCCAAAATGCGCTCGCCATTTTGCCACCGTCTTTCCAACACTAGTTTCTGCTCACTAACCTTCTGCACAAAGGTATCGGGTATGGAACCAGTATATCTAGCAATGACGTAGCGGATATTCCTGCTATGGGCAATTTCTAAATTTATTTAAAAATCAGACTATTATAAAAATGGAAAAACTCACTGCCATCGCATTTAATTTGCAATACCCCACGGTTTAAATACTAGTAGCGTAACTGAACAGAAGCAACATGTCCGATGTGTTTCATTCACACATCCGATTATTCGAGGTAATCGGGCTTTTCTAAAGAAGTAGGGGCATGCGTCTTGTTTTTCTCTTTGAAGCAATTGCCTTGGTCCAAGATAGGAAAATGTATGCTTCAAGCACTCCAGTTAAGACTCAAAACAGTCAAATGAATCATTACTGATCGAAAATAAGTGCTAAATTGAATGTTTATTGAAAATATTTCCAAAAGCTCACGAATGATGTACAATTTCCGAGAGATTAGATGTATCTCGCATTTTATTTCGTAGTCTCCAACTAGACCCGAAATCGCTTTTGATTTCATAACCCGCTCACACTCAGTATCGTCATGTAAGGCGTCTTATGTTCCTTCTAATGAGAATACACATTTTGTGTCAATTGTTTTCAATTATCATTACCATTATCATTAGCATCGTGCACCCCTTGTTAATTTAAAAAATCCTTTTTAGTTAAAGTCAACTTAAATTAAAAATATAAATAAAAAATTATATGTATGTAATAAAGTACAGACCTACCTACAGTTTACAAATAAGAGGCGTTACAATTCCCAACCCAAAACAAATTAGAGAATGGTACAAAAAACAAAAGAAAACCTAAACAACGCAAAATATATCATTTTGTCATCGAACAAAAAAAAAATCAAACCAAATCTACATCACCAACAAACCACAACAATACATATTCATTAACGAATTTGCATACTTGCGATCAAAAAAAAAATAAAACAAAAAATAATCACAAGTTATTATGTATAGTCCAGTTTCAATACCAAAGCGAAATCTACCTACTACCAGTACAAGTTACAGACAAAATAAATCAAAAATCATATATGAATGTAATTATTTTTTAAACAACTTATTTTACATTAAAATCGTTAATATTCAACAAACAAAAGTGTTAATTGTACATAAATAAGTGCAAATGTAACTAAACTCGATTAACAACAAAATAAAAAAAGAGAAACTTAGAGATTAGTTTTCATTAAATTTCTAAGAACTAAAACTAGCAACTGCATAAGAAATAAAAAAATTATATTTAAGTCTTTAACTCTTAAGTCATTTAAACTGAATTAAAAAAAAAATTCGAAGAAGAAAAAAACAAATGCCTTTAATTTGTGGAAAAAAAAGAATGGGATCCTACATTTTGCTAAAGATAAACTTAGTTTTACATTAATTTTGTTATAAATTGTACAAAATTAAATACATTATTTATTTTAATATTTTTAATGCAATTTTTTACGTGTAACAATGTTGGGTGAAGGGTAATAATAATTCGATTGAAAGTGCGATTTTAAAGGGATTAGAGAGGGAAAATATTTGTTTTATTGTAGCTTTACCATTGAAATTGTTCTTTTTAATGATAAAAAAAAACAAAATAAATTAATATGTATATTTTAAAGTATAAATTAACATTTTAGCCTAATTGTATTTATGTATTCTTTTGTAAACATAATTTTTTTGTACCAAAAAAATAACAAATATGATAAATCTAATCGGTGTTTGTTTGTTAAGTTTCGCAAATGAGAAAAAGAAAAAAATGTTTTTCAGTATTAAAACTTAAAACAAAAAATCAACAAAATGGAATGCAAAACGAAATGAATAAAAATCTTACGATGAAAATATATCTATGGAAATGGCTTTTTTCTTAACTCGGTTGAAACAATAAATTTCTCTTTAGAAGAGAGAGCTTATCTAGGAACCTGCAAAAAGGTGGCTTAATTGAAGGGGGCTACTAAGTTAAGGGCTTATAGATAAATCGGCTTAACTCCTGCGAAAACTAAGGTACAAGATAATGAACACGGGCTATATGCGCTAATATAGGTATAATCAGACCGAAAATCTTATATGATACTACATAGCTACAACAGGGTGGGTGGTGGTATTTTCTCCAACAGGCTTAACCTCAGCCTAGCGTTCCGTCTTCAAAATCATTGTAGCGTCTTCCAGGCGGAAATCATGGCGATCAGAGAAGTCTTATTTCGGCTTAAGAAAAAAGTGATATCAGCCACGGGTATCCGCATTTTTTCGGATAGTCAAGCGGCATTCAAATCCTTGGAATCATTCGGTTCAAATTTACTAATTGCCTTAGATTGCCGATCGTCTCTTATGGAGATGGCGGCGCAGTATAATGTTGAGTTCCAGGGCACAGTGACATTCCAGGGTACTGTAAGGCTGATGAACTCGCCCGATATGGAACAACATTACCTATTGGGCCTGAAAAGGGCACCTTGAGTACACCAATTGCTTCTTGTAAACTTAAACTAAAGCTAGTGCTATCGAAAGAACTGGATCTGAAACGCTCTAAGTATTTGATTTCTCTTAATAGATCGCATATTAGCACTGTGATAGGTGTCATTACGCTTCATAAGAAGCTCCAATTGGTTCAATGAGTAGGCAGAAGATCTTTCCGAGATCATTGTGGTATCACAACGGACCCCTTATGCGTCTTAGTGTGTTGGCTTTAGCTGGCAGTCACTTCAACCTAACCTAACCTAACCTAACCTAACATACATACATAGTTAAATAGACGAAACCTAAGAAAATCACCACAGTTAGAAAACTAAAATAAATTCAACGTCTAGTTGGAGTTTACATGTCAGGCTGCATACGAATCGAGCAAACCGTTGCATTCAATGTCATATGGGTCCTACCCCCAATCGAAATGCTTATACAACTGAAAGCTAGATTACGCGTCCATCGACTCTTTCATTTAAAAGATTTTGATTCAAAATTTTATCAAGGAGATCAGACACATGTGTGTGTAGGTATCCCTACTTGAAACATTGAATTAAGATATACAGGGTTTTGCAATAAGAGCGCTACAAAAGTTTTTTTAAATAAAACAAAAACGGTTTTGGATATCAATGAAATTCTTTATTCCTGTGAAAGTAAGTTCGATGCCATTGTATGGAACTCGATTTCTTTTGCATGGCCACCACGGGCACGCTTGCAGAAGTCCAGACGCTGAACCCAATTTTCGACGGTTTTCAAGCATAAATCGGCCGATACTGCAGCAATTTCACGTTCGATATTCGTACGAAGTTCATCAATCGTCGCTGGCTTGTTGGCATAGACCATAGACTTGACGTAGCCCCACAGGAAATAGTCTAACGGCGTCAAATCGCACGACCGAGGCGGCCAAGCGACTGGACCATTTCGTGAGATAACACGTTCTCCAAACTTGGTTTCCAATAAATTGATTGTGACATTCGCTGTGTGGCTTGTGGCGCCGTCCTGTTGGAACCACATGTCCTTCAAGTCCATATCATCCAATTGGGGCCAAAAATATTCGGTTATCATTGAACGGTAGCGATCCCCATTCACAGTAACGTGCCGGTCTTGATCATCACGGAAGAAGTACGGCCCAATGACGCCGCCGGCCCATAAACCACACCAAACCGTCATTTTTTCGGAATGCAATGATGACTCATAGAGTACGTGTGGATTGCTGCCTGACCAATACCGCATATTTTGTTTATTGACGAAGCCATCCAGCCAGAAATGAGCCTCATCGCTGAAGATGATTTTTCTATGAAAATCCGAATCATTTTCAAGTTGTTGCTCAGCCCAATTCACGAACATACGACGCTTCTGGTGCTCAAGCGGCTTCAGTTCTTGCGTCAATTTAATCTTGTAAGGATGTAGGCCAAGATCTTTTCGCAAAATTCGCCACAACGACGTCACAGAGATGCCCAACGCTTGAGAACGACGTGTGAGAGACACATTTGGGCTTTCTGCAACTGAAGCCTCAGCGGCAGCAATATTCTCGACACAACAGGCACTTCTTTGTCTCACTGGCACGGGAACATTTTGTACTGTGCCTGTGGATTCAAATTTTTCCACTAGACGCTCAATTGTTGATCTGCTAGGACGATTATGGCGACCATAAATTGGACGTAGCACTCTTAACGTTGAGGCCACTGACTCCGAATTTCGGTAGTAAATTTTAATAATTTCGACTCGTTGTTGGCTCGTATATCTTTCCATCATGAAATGGCAAACCTTACTGAAGAGAAATGTAAAAAAACCGCAAGAAAAATATGGCGTCGTTTGCTGTCCCTGTCGCTCTACTTTTGTAGCGTCGCTAATGAAAAACCCTTTATCTGCCAGCCTGATTTGGGAAGGCCTAGCTTCTCGCAACTAATCATGTCGGGCGTGTTGCATTTTTTCCCATGAATGGAAAGTACTTACAATCTATTGCCGACTGCGAACAATGAATTGAGGAGCGTTTTTATGACACATTATACTCTCAGAGGCTTGTCATTTCCGGACGAGAAATGTCGCCGCGAAAAACGTTCAGTCGACATGGCTGCGACTTGAACTCATGCAGATGACACATTAGTTCAACGCACTCACCACTTAACCAAAGCGACCACGGGGCTCGAACCTACTCCAACGTTTAACCAACTAAGCCACGTCGACCTACTTTCGCAAAGAGCAGACTACACAATTTCTACAAGAAGGACCAGAAAAGCCACTCTGTTTGAGTCAATATCCCAGAAAGTCATCATAGCCCAAGAACCTAATCTAAAGGTCTTGACCATTCCAATCTGAACTACTTCCGATAACAAGAGGCAGCTGTTTCGATAACTCTCAATTGGTTTTCTACGAATGTCGATACTTGAAAATTCTGGATTTTGCCTCGAGTGAACTCTAACCAAAGTATCTAACTCACACTGCTGCGAATCGTGGAGTGTCCAGTTAAGTCTACCGATTGCTATCGAATAAACAGGTGCCACCTTATCTCGTTGGTTTATTTCCGAAACAAATAAATTTTCATAAACTTTTCCACCCCACAAACTGTGACGAAACATTGTGAAATATGGCGGCGCGGTTAATTTCCGTCTTCCATGTTAAATAAAAGATATCCAGTAATGGCGGCCTCTACTTGCACACGAAAGAAATATTTTTGAGATTATTATGGAGTACTTAGCCATTCGCGTGACCACTTAAGGCCAGACAATGGGAAATTTTAACAAAACTTTGAGTTAGCCATTTTGAGAGTATCGCACTCCAGGAGCCACAATTGCTTTAGATGTCGCCGTGGAGAGTTCAAGTGGCAACAAATTATAAAAAGTGAAGTGGTTAGGGATTATCTGAACGAGCAACATCAAATGGGCCACACACAGACGATGGATTTAATCCCAGAGATTGAGAGCAACAGTTGCTTTTAAATAATAAATTAACTGTAATACATAACAGACACATAATCTTGTTTCTGGGAAAACAATTCCTGGGATAAAAGGATTACGGTCGGAAGGGGTTAAAAGTGGAATGTGGGAATGTTTATCTAACAAGGACAAGATAGCAGGCAACTTGTGTTTATCTACATATATGTATGTGACATGCTGGAGAGTTTAGGAGAGGATTTTAGAATTGGCTTCTGTGGTCAGAAAATTGTTTTGGGATGCAACTTTAAAGGAGTATTCGTATACGTCCGTATACATATTACATACGTGTGCATTTATAGAGTTAAAGAAAGGATTTCATTTTAATTTTGGGGTTAGCTTGGGCTCTAATTTGTGTTGGAATATTTTTGGAATGAAGACGTGCTTTTGTACCTTTAAATGGCTGTCGAGACAGACCAAGGGGCAAAAGCTTTATTTAATTTGGTGCTTATTATTTTTTGGTCGCCGTGGATCAGTGGTTAATGCGTTGGACTGCTGACCGAGCGGCATAAGTTTAACCCCCAGCCATTTTTTGAGGCTCCACCTCTCTTCGGAGAATGACAAGCCTCCGGGAGTATAATCTGTCATGAAAAAGCTTCTCAATTTGCCGTTCGGCAATAAATTGTAGGTCACTTCCATCTCTGGGGAAAAATGCAACACGCACATCAATGGTTACGAGAAGCTAGGCCTTGGCTCATCGCGAGCTGCCACGCCAGCAATTTTTTTTTTTTTGTTAAATAAAACGGAACAAAGTTATTGTCACGTGGAAGAAGCTGATAATGGTTGCGCCGATCCAGGCAAAGTGCTTCACAGAGATTATAAATGATCTGAATGATTATGACCAGTGACTTTGCCTGGATCGGCGCACGCGACCAATAATACGTAACCTGTCGCAGTTACTATTCAATTAGTTTCCGGAATAAACAGCATTTAGTCACGCTACGTCCACAAGATGATAGAAACTGATTTTTTATCTGACGGTTTAAGCGTAATTATTTGCAGTTTTCCACTAAAAACAACGTTGCACCATACGTGTAAGTCCACGTGATTTCATGTAGGCCAGCTAAACGAAGTATAAACGTCAAGGACAAAGAGAAAAATGAACAGCAGAACTTTTCGTTGGATGAAAAGATGACTTCTACAACCAACTACGAGATTCGCTTAATTTAAATGCGATGGGGGTCTGACGGAACAATGGCTACTCAATGCATGTTATTGAGAGAAACGGCGGTTTGCAAATTATCGAAATATCGGTCGCACCTTGTGTAACCATAAGCCGGACCAAAAAAATTAATTCTTTAGGAACTTAAAGCAGAGGAACTCGATCCTACTTTGAACATGTGATGTTAGTTCGTTAGGTCTTACCACCGCCCGTACATAGTATATACTTGCTACATTTTCGGTTTGTATTCCCAAACGTTGATGTGGTTTACACTGCGCACAAGTTCCTTTCTTTTTACGCGGTAGTGGGCTTCGGTTTCCTACCGCTGTGGCTCCAGCAATCCGATTTGGAAGTGATATATGCATGCTTGTATGAATATATGTATATACATACGCTCTTCGATCAGTCTCAAGCTGTCTGTCGACAACCAGATAAGACCCAAATGATCTTGTCTTAAGCATCCTGCTCAAACAGTGTGCTTTCATCTGGTCACCGTGAGATTTCCAAAATATGAAGTCGCATGCATTCGAAGTTAACGTGAATCTTACTCTGAATTCACAAATGCTTCCGACTGGTTTTCCACAGTAGAAGAAGACTAAGTGTTATTAGTTGGCGAATATCAACATCCAGTGTCCAGTCATCATAATTCACACAAGCCCGAAATGTACGGGTACACCCTATACTGAGTTTTGATTGCCTTCATTACATGAATCGAAGAATCCAATCGTTATCCGCAGTCTATAGCTAAAATTCGTCAAAAAACTCCCTATGCGCATACAACACATTTGTTTGCGTTGTGTAGCATGGCTGGGCGACGGGCCAACCGACACTTATCCTATTTTTTGGAGCGGGTCACCTGCGTCATTCGTTCTTTTTAGTTTAGGGAAGAACATGCATACATATGTTGGGAAAACAATGAAGATGCTGGCAAAAGGTAGCCACTTTCACACAAATCTATATGCCATTCTCTGTTGACATATTCATATTCTAATCTAAAGGAACTCTCAAGAATTTTGAAGCCGGCTATGTCCCACGGATAACGTAGCCAGGTTTGTTTACATCAAAATACTGGTGATTTGTCTATTGAAACAGACTTCTATTTGAATATTGGCAGATCGCAAAGGTCCTCCTCCAAAGCTCCAACGCTGGACTTCTTTAAGCACGTCCTTTACAAGTTTAGATCTTAAAGAACGGTTGAGTATTTCTTCCGCAAGAACCCCTGAATATTGACATAACTCATCTTGTTTCATTACTTTATTGGAGCCACAAGCCCTTACTACAAAATACAACATGGTTTTAGAAAAATCTACACAAATCACAAAGAAAATACTCTATATACAAACTTAATTAAAACTCAGTTCAGAAATGCACTGGGTCGTTTCCACTACCGAATCACTTAATATAAAGCAAGGACATGCAAATACTTGTCACAACTAAAATTCCTTAATGTCTACTTTAATACAAATCAGTTCCCGCAGAAACTTCGTCCACGTCCATATATTTACGCCTCTCTCGTTGTACACGCCTCATTTTTAAGGAAATGGGACGAATTGTCTTTTCGCGGGAGTTGCTTCGTCAACTGTATCGATTGACACTGTGCTTAGACGTTTCACTGCCGCATTGGCAAGTGCATTGAAAGAAAATTTCAAATATTTCGCTTTTTGCAGCAGATGAGGATCATGATGAACGGTAAGATGTCGATCTAGGATAAGTGTATGTGCCAGTAGATCTTGTGTGAATGGTCGTACTGTTGGTGGCGGCATTATATATGGTTCCGGTTCAGAAACTGAAATTGAAATAGGCCGCTTTAGAACACGCTTCTCTAACGGAACAGCAAATGTCTTATAGATACGCAAAAGTTCATCGTATGGTAGTAATTCGATGCTTGGAATATTCAAATAACGCTGAAACGGCAGATATTTTATTGTTTGTTGGATGCAAATACACAAAAAAAACTTCGAACTTACTTCGGTTAGAACGTTCGTAATCTCATCGCGGGATAGGAGTTCTCGGTTCAAAGGTTCCATGGTCAGTTTTAGCTTATGCAAGGTTGCATGTAGTAAATTATCTTGTTATTATCGAACTTGTTAATTTTTCTTGTTTTTGATAACAAAACGCCTCTGACTTATGTGGTGGATTTTTTTTTTTTTTTCAAACAATTCAGAATCATAATCGGCAAATGCGTCGCAAGTGTCAAGTTCCTTTGACACACTGAACTGCGAATAATCAGACGGAGTTGCCAACTATTGAAAGTGTTGTTATTATATATTAAAAGGTAAAATTAATTTTCAATGTAATATCATCACCTCTTGTTAACTTTTTTAAATGAAATGACAATAAATGACACTGCGATTTCGAGAAGCTGGAAAGTATGTCAGGCTGTAAAGGCAGTAGCTTAGCTACTTGTCCATGTCAGACCAAATCCAACAACTTCCTTTATCTATTCTCGACCACAACTCTTACCTCAAATCGGCAACGGCTACTGAAATGAATCCTCCAAACCAGTACAGAGATTTTACTTAATCGGTCTAAATCTTTTTTCTCAAATAATTTAAAAATGCACACTCAACCTTATTAGTTCTTTCGCTGTGCATCTCTCGTGAAATCAATACAGCGGCTTACTTAAAATGTCACCGGCTACTTGACATCCGAAATGGTTTTCAATCTGTCAAATATTCACAGGAAAATTTGTGTGAGCATCGTTACACTTGATTCCTGTAAATTAATATAAAACGCGATAATTTATATCTAAATCCTAGTAAATTAAATAAAATAAACCTAGTTAAGATGTTCAAAAAGTAAGTGACGCCAAATCAATTAAAATTTCTTTGATAAATTCGCTTGCTATTGAAAAAAAATCAATTGTGCACACGTCAATTTGGAAAATTTTCCAAATATCGCTTATTTCTCAACGAAATTATTACAGATTTGAAGAAAAAGAAAGTGTTTCATCCATCCAACAACTCAAGTCATCCGTACAAAAGGGAATACGCACAAAATTGTTGGAAGCATACCCACAGCTGGAGTCGCACATTGACCAGATTCTTCCGAAAAAAGAATCCTTTAGGATTGCCAAATGGTAAAGTTTTCCCTTCCCTTAATTTCACACAAAGAATCACTTGGTATTTTTTCTTCAGTCATGATCACATTGAGGTCCTACTCAATGGTATTGGAGAGCAGGTTTTCTTCCGCCACCGTGATGGGCAGTGGATGCCCACGCTGAAGCTTTTGCACAAATTTCCATTTTTTGTCACGATGCAGCAGGTCGACAAGGGTGCAATACGTTTTGTTTTAAGTGGAGCGAATATTATGTGTCCGGGCTTAACCTCGCCGGGTGCGTGTATGACGCCTGCTAAGAAGGACACTGTTGTGGCAATTATGGCAGAGGGAAAGGAGCACGCGCTGGCAATAGGCATCACGACGCTATCAACGGAAGACATGTAAGATAGTGATCGACGCCGCTAAGTATTTAATGTGACACTTTATCGTCTTTTCAGTGCTAAAGTGAACAAGGGAGTCGGAGTGGAGAACTGTCACTACCTCAACGATGGTCTCTGGAAAATGAAACCACTAAAGTAGACGAGTGTTCGAGTAGATTCCTGCATTTCTATGGACTTGTGACAGAATTACATTTAAGCCTCCTTTTTTGAAAGCAAAACACTCATTTTGTACGTGTCTATCCTTGTTTTTGTCTGTGAAAGCCATAAAATCGAATTTTTAGCCCAACAGTGTGTGATGGCTTTTATTCGAAATGGGTATGAATTCTGTAGGGATATCGAACTAAATCCAGAGAGCGGAAAATAGAAGGATTTGGTGGCTATTGCAGAGATCCACCATTGAAGTAAGTAGCCAGCGCGTATGCACAGCACGTGTACAGGACACATGCACTCTTCAAAGAAATTGTGAATTATTTAAACTACCCGTCAGGGGTAGCCCCTGATGATTTAGAGTTGATGGTGGAAGAACGGGGAATGTGGAGAGTCCACTTAAGCTCCCTAAACCCGCTACCCTCATAGTGGATAAGCGGGCCATTCGAAGATGATGGTGTAGATGATTACTTATCGTTGGTACCCTTTCGCTTTCACAAAACTCTAGTGCCTCTTAAACAAATAATCGATAGGTTAGATCTCTATCTAGCTATTCATACCAATACGTACCGGAACAGTGGAGAGAAAAATGTATTCTAATGGTCCTCTGGATCCTCTGCTGGCTTAAGACAAGGAATAAGGAAATGAGGTAGGATTGAATTCAGGAGAGCTTTTTTCGGCTCTTGCACTGCTGTTCCGTAAGAACACTTGCGCCATCTCTTACAGAGTCGAATGTAGTTTCTTTACTCCAGAGACTGCCAGGAAGACGAATATCTTCCGTGGGTAGATGGCCATGAGGTTTTCTAACAAACGACTTGGGTACTGAAAACTCACCTTCCGGAGCGAAAGAGATCTTGGCAATCTGTAAGAATGTGAAGAGTTTTATTCACTCTCGAAACACCGCATTCTGCAGATCGGATAACACATTTTTTCAAGGGGACCTTCGTAATGCTATCCTGTTTCAGCAGCTTGGAATATACATCTGCTGGTGTGTTTTGGCAGCTTTTACTAACCCATAAGAACGATTCACGGCCAATGAAGGATGTTAAAGCACCAGTGAATCTAATGTGAGAAAAAAACCAATGAATGATAGATAGAACATAGATTGTTTCTTGCCAGTTCCTTGAATGCTGTATAGTCTCATACACTGATTATACCAAAACCCTTTGGCTGGAATATGGAAATAAATTTACAAAGGCTGATTGACAAGTTTGCACAGTGATTCTCTAATCACCTGTGGAGATAAATGGTCTAAAGCTTCCTCATGATCTATTAACCTACATATTATCCTTCGGCCTTTAAACAAGTTAATGTCGGGAAAAGACGAAAAAGCCTGAACATAGTTTCGTTAATGACCAGGAGACAGATCGAAGAGTGGATTTCACTTCAAGCTAGGATTCCACGCTTCCAACGCTTACAAAAGAAGGAAGTTCAGCGTAATGCGAGTCATGATAAGCGTAGCCGCGTTAGCGCTTTAGCAACACAAGCAGAAGACGCAGCATGAATGAAAAACATGACATAAGTATGTACATACGTAGGCTGAAGATGCAGTAAGGAATGAATATAGCGTTACCAAGAAACTAACCGGTCACTCGGTCAAGAGTTTGGACGATATCCATATTTTCACGGATGAGCATCAGCTCCCGGCGGTCTTAAGCCATTAAGATGGGATTATGATGTTCTCAAGATTGATTGCGTCATCCGATGAGTCAAATTGCCAAAAGCGCACCAGACCTTCTACCAACATAGAGATTTGAAATAGCATCCCAGCTAAATTTTCAAATAAGAGTAAGTTGACAGAGCTTTTATTCCCACACTTGTATGATGCATGAATTAACTTAGGTCTTTTCAGAGGAGTGAAAGAATAAATTTAGCATTAAGCTGTTAAAGAAAGGAACTCTGATGAAGTATAGAGATGCGCGAGACTGAGGCTGGCAGAGTAGGGCCATACATACGCGTTTCAAACTCAAAAATTCAACAAAACATTGCTGGCCAGGAGGATGAGAAAGTCCACTGCTTTCTTTATCAAGGATGTGAAGAATAGCAGGTATAGGCATCACAGGCGCGCTGAGATCGTGCCCAACAGACGCCCTAACTATCATTCTACACCTACTACCATTTGATCTACATATCAAAGAAATACTATTATGCAGCGCAGACCGGTTCAGAGAATCTGGGTGCTAGACCGCAAAGCCCTATGGCCAAAGTAAAGTGCTGGAAACAATACTTCAGTAAGGTTTCCAACCACGGCAGACTGGGAAAAGTGATCAAGGTTTTTGATAGTACGACTATTTTTCCAGACGTTCCGAAAATGGACTACGGAGTTGGCGAAGGCATTTTCTCAGAGAAGCTGAATTTTCCGAAATCCTTTCGACATCCATATTTTACCAGTGTCTTCCAAGCAGAGGTCCTTGTTATTTGGGAAGCTCGCCGCGTGCTGAAAAATTGTCCAACACCCATCTACAATACTGCTAACTTCATTGACAGCCAAGCCGCTATCAAAGCTATTTATTCGGTCACTACATACTCAAAACTGGTAAAGCAACGCCAGGAGGAACTAAACCAACTTACCTGGACTTCAGGCCATAGTTCAATTGACGGCAACGAAAGAGCCGATGACCTGGCTAAGCGGGGATTAGCCATTAACGACTCATCGGAAGTTGTTAATATCTCGCTAGGAGCCATTAAGGGCAATATTCAGCACCACTTTCTAAAGACTACGTCATATCAAAGAAGATCTTGCCCGGTTAAAACAAACAAAAAAACCAACGAGCTACTAGGCAGATCAAGACCAGATATTGCAAGAATTGTAGCCACTAACACAGGCAACTGGTCAATAGGAGACCATGCAGCTATGTATCCCCCATAACTCTTTCTAGTAGTTCGTAGTTGCAATTATAACAGCAAAAAAGAATCTCTGGATCATTTCCTATGTAAATGTCCGTCTCTAGTGAGGGTCAGGCGGCGCGCTCTAGGCAAACCATTCTTTGACAACCTCAAAGATATTTCCAGGAAAAAATATTGGTGAAATAATCCTGCCCCTTAATTCCACAGGTTGGATTTAAATATCTATAGGTCTATCAACCTATAACGCCCACAAACAACCAGGCGCCGAATTACCACACTCGTGAACGAGTATCTCGTCGTCGAAATGTGAGGTTTTGGCAATACCACTTCCTCACTCAATATCGATCGCGGTAATTCGGCCTCAGGTCAAATGAGTTGCGGTTTCAAAACGGGGCATCCCAGCGCTAATTGGGTCCCTTAAAACCGCCACCTCTACCTACCTACCTCATCAAGATGGTAAGGTATTGCCCGATATTGGCACCAACCTGAATGCGAGAAAAAAAGCGTTAAAGTGCCTTCGGAATGGAATATTATCACCACCTATACTTGCTAAGACTGTTTCGCCTCAACATTGGAGGGCCAAGCTGGAGCTAAAATCTTGGAAATCCGAAATCTTGAAAACCTTCTAAAAATGCCAAGACATTGCGCAAACCTAGCGCAAAGCGTCCTCATTGGACACCTCATACACATCAGCCACCTAAACAAAATAGGTAAGTGGTCCTTCCACTCTTGTGTTGATGATTCGTTACAGTTTCTTTGTAGACTTAAACATTTGTACGGGGTTTTCGAGTCCGCGCTTTAAGATACCCGCAATGGTCTTAATGTCGGATCTCTGCCCTGGTGGCGTCAATGGAAACACAAAAGAACCAGCACCTCCCCTGCAAGATCCAGCACATCGTAAACTTAAAAATAATGCTGCCAAGTCCGGTTGCCCTTTAAAACTTGAGCTTGCACATGTACATCTTCCGCATGAAAGAATATTTTTGGCTGTTTTTATCCGTCGGCTTTAAGCCTTTTTCAATCAGCACCCGTCCTTTTATTCCCAAAGGCGAATAATAGAGAAAGAAAAAAAAAAAAACAAATGGCGTACATACATACATACCTATATACACAAACATTAAAGGTTTTCCATAAAATCATCCACCCGCACTTAACAGATCAGAGTTCTTTCAAAGCCACATCTCCATCTAAAATGGGTATGGATGGCCCGCGCCCAAATTGCCTGGGAGCATCATGTCTGTCCTCGTGACTACCACAGTTCTTCACTGCTTCAAAGGTCAACAGCATCATAAACAATACATGAGTATTTTAAGCCTCCATTGCTCTCACACTTGCACAGTAAAAAAGGCAATTACATTGGCCATAAGATAACACACAAAAACCTTCATCCACGTCATTGTCAACAACAGTCTACAACAGTCCTAGCCCTCTTCCACCTTCAACACCCCCGGCCCCACTCACATGGAGTGCATTCTTTCTCCCGTTGTCATTCTCAGGATTTAATAATTTCGCCCCTACGTACACAATGGCGCGGAAGACCGCCCGCGCCACGAAAAAGGGACATAACCGCACAAAAATGATACGGAAACTTGTTAAAGGAGATGTAATTCGAGCGGCTATAACGACAACGCCGGCGACTACGACGACGACGATCCGAGCCCAGACGGAGGGACAAGAAAAAATTTTGCGCGGACAATAAAGCAGAAAAGCCCTCCTCCCCCCATCGGGCAAAAACAAAACTTCTTTCGTTATTTTAATAACCGAAATCGATTTTACTACGACCACCTGTTGGTTGGTGTACTCTGTACACTGTATACCCCTAGCCCCTAATCAGATGTGGTATGACTCGTTCCAGTCATACGTCAAACGTAAAGCTTGGGCCGATAGCCCCGGTGACGCCTATGCCAGTGTGAAAACCAGGGCGACGAAGCAGTGTCTATGTATGTAGCCTCTGCCTCATGAATGGCATAAACCAGTGAGTCAGCGTCAAGCGCAGGAACGTAAACAAAGTAAGCATGTTTTGGTACGAGCTACCCCTCAATTCGTCCCGGCGTGGTGGCTTCTGGTTTGTGCAAAACACGTGCCACAACACGAGGCTATCTATGTACAACCGACCTCTCTGAGAGAACCCTGCCCGTCCGCCACCCTCCCAACCACAGGCTACATGTTACAACCGCCCTCTTAAGAATTCCAATATGGCCGCTGTGGCGGTTGACAGGTGTCGTATCGATTTTTCCACGCCATGCGCACTTCCGCTCTGACATTTTCGAATGTCAGAGGAAAAAGGGAAAACCCGTTTGTTGTCGCCACAAACGGCTACAACGAAGACGACAACGAAGGCTGTCGAAACTCTGCAACGGGCATATACAGTTAATTTCTCGAACAATATGGCCGTGGTCGGTGGTAGTCGCTCGGAAAAATTCTGAGAAAATTTCCGTTCTTTTCATTTCTCGCCAAGGAAAACGTTTCCTTTTTTCCATTTTATTTTGTTTTCTCCACACGCACGCAGTGTTGAGATGAAGTGAAAAAGTGCAAGAATAAGTGTTATCCTCTGTGAAATTAATTTTCGGTGCATAAACGGTACACAAAAACATTAACGGACACGATTAAGAAAAAAAAAAACAGAAGAAAAATTTAAGTTTACAAAATTTGGTAAGAAATCGGTAGGAAAAATTCAATACCTGCCGCAGGACATTTTTTACTCGCCCTGCGGAAGTAATGCGTCATTCACTTAGGCTTCTGCGATGCTAACCTTCGTTGTGCCAATAAAATTCTCGTAAAATTTATCGGCAATGGCTGGTGATGATGGTGATGAATCAGATCCCAAAACAGGCAGTATCCTTGCAACCTCACACACAATGTTGTTGATTAACTATCGATTTGTCGTTCCCACTGTGCGTCCCCGGGGGCCGTAGCGTTATGGTATTGGAAAACAAGTGATTATCTCCTTTGCTGTCGAAGCGTTGTTGCATGAAACAAACGAGAGAATGCATTTGAATCCTTTACACTCGAGTGAGAGCCACTTCAAGGAGTCGGTGTCATTCCGTTTCGAGGATAATAGCCAGAAATAGCGCACCTCCCAACACTAATTCGACGCCTTTATGTTTGCGCCATATGTTACCCCACCGCTTGGCATCCTGCTGCCAGGACATTATCCTAATTTTCATGCTTATTTCACAGTTAGTTTCACACTTGGTTTTGTTGTTTCAAAGGTTATCTCTCGGGGGCATGTGTATGTCCTCGATTCCGGATTTTCATCATCCTCCGCGCGTCGGTGGGCCTTCGTGTCTATTCTCCTACTTAAGGACATCCGTGAAATGTGGTAATTAAAAAAGTGCACCCACACAGAAGTGAAATGCGTGTGGTGCTGCTGCTGCTGCTACTGCGGATGATGGGAAGACGGGCTCTGCTTTTGTGTGATTAATCCTTTTTTTTTTCTTCTCATTTTATTATTATTTTTTCTCTTAAATAAATCCTTGTCAAGGATGTTGGTGAGAAAAAAAAAAAGTACACACTAGCTTGGGCATAGTGGGGACATATACATAAATTGAAAAGGAGGCCGGCAATTGCGGGGAATGGATGACGGAAGAACGAGATGTACTTATTTGCGGTTTGTTGATTTGTGAATGTGGTTTGGAGAAACGGATGTGAAAGGACACGATGCTGACGATAGTGGTGGTGCTTGTGGAGGCAATGGGAAAGGAGTTTTACTTTATTTTTTTTGCCCTTTTTTGTGGTTTTTTCTTTCCATCTCGTGTCCCTTTGGGTTGGTGGTAAATGTAAGGCAAGTTGATCCTCTTAAATTTTGATTTTGGCTAAGGGAAATGTAATTGCTTCGTCTTGGAACGGGGCTAGGATTATTTTTTGAGCTCCGTTAAGCGTCTTAGAGAAGCAATTGGACCAGGGGCTAACCTCAACACAAGATATGTGAAGTCTTTGAAGTGTACATACGTATGTATGCGGTCAGGAAGTATTTTTCATAAATGCATGTGGTTTTGATCCTTCGCTAGGCTGAGTCCATTAACTTTGTGAACATCCAATTATTTCTAATTGTGTAGAAGTGCTACGCGACTGTAATTCCTATAGTGGCGTCCGTTTCATTTTTATTTTATTTTCACCCACCAAGAACAGAACAGAAAACGCACACACTTCCGCTAACGACTAACACATTCCGTGCACAACTGTCACGCAAGGACTCTAAACCTGTTTCCGTAGTTTGATAGCTCTCTTCTATTGGCTGGTGTATTCGAAGGACATTAAAGGTTTCCTTTCAGTTTTTGAACACTAAACGAATGTCGCATGGCGCCAAGTCTAGTCGGTATTGTGTCTATAATGGTTTGGATTGATAGTTCCAATTGGCAACCGATACGAATCTATGTGGTATTGCGAGAAAGCATTTATCGTTTATTCCTTTAGGGCTTCTTGTCCTATATTCGAAGGTGCTGCGGTACCGACGAAGTAGTTAAGTAACGAGTTTGGTGTGAGGTTTATGACAGCTTACAGCTTATAGACTCTGCTAAACGATTTATATAAGCTCACTTAGGTAAAGCCGCGAATGGTGTTTTATGCCGTCGAGCGTTATCACATTTCACTTTGCAATTTATCGTCCTTATCATACATAAACCACTCGAGGTGCAAAGGGCGTCAACAACGCCTGTGCATCGTGTTAAGGAAAATTCTGCACAGAGTTTCATCCGCCTACAGTTCATCCACAGGGACTTCGGTTGTGAATTCCAATGCTTGGCATATTTCTCAACAGAATCGCATACGGTGTGCCCGAAACACTGCCATTTCCTTTGCCGTATTGGGAACATTCCTTGCATACGAGGAGCTGGTCGTTTGAGATGCTGTTGTTGTAGGTAACAAGTGACAGTAGAGGTCTCTATCTAAGTACTACACCGATACAGAAGTACTGATTTAACTGTTTAAGCCTGGTTTTAGGGCTGAGAACATTATTTTTTACACATTCGAAGGCATATTTTGTTCGCCGAGTTTGCTGCCCGCATCGAATTCGATTCGACAATCTCGACAGAGGCGAATTTCCTGGATAATGGAAGCAGTCAACTTTCACGACCTCTCGTGTTTAGTGGAGCCTTTGAAATCGAAATGTTGTTTCCAGTTTGTGAGCCAATTGCTGTGGATCCATAATTCCTCGAAGTAGACCAGATGTGTCAAATAAGATGTCGTTATCTATTGTATACATCGGTTTACCTCCGTCAAAGTGGAACGAATAACATCACTACTAACTCTTACTATCGGTCAGTCCAGGCACATATGTACTCTTCGATCTTCCAGTCAGAAATATTGGCCATAAATCAGTGCACAAACTTAAACCTGCTCCGTGGCAAATCATCTTTATTTTCTCTGACACTCAAGCTGCCCTGAAAGCACTGAACTCAGCCACGATAAAATCGAAAGTAGTCCTAGAGACAGTCAAATTGCTTCTACAAACAACTTGGTCATACTACACTCGATTCCCGCTCACAAGGGCCACACCGGCAATGAAACAGAGGACTCACTGGCCAAGATACTAGCTGTAACAAATCCATTTTCAAAAGCTTCATGAGGGAACGAACCCTGCTCAAATCCAACACAATTTAAATGATAAGTGTAGGACAGAAATGTACCGAACACTTCTTTCCCTATCTATCACAAAAGAAATCCAAGTTTCTTCTGAATCTAAGCAGGAATCACCTTAAAACTCTAACCGGTATCCTAAGCGACCATTTCCGACTAAAACAGCACATACATAAGCTTGGCTTGTCACCGGACCCTACCTGCAGACTATACTTGGAGAGGGAATTCGTCTCACACCAAGCGAATTCGGCTCCATCCAGAGAAGCTGATTAGCTTCCTGACAGCCTCTGGAACTGCTCTGAACATATGGGCCAGCACAATACGCCTCTATATGAGACCGCAGTGCTAGAGTGGACAAACCGCTCCCTACTAATAATAATAATAACTTTTAGTATCACAATGGTTAGAACTCCGATTTAAGTGTGTCCTGGACCGGTCAGGTCAGCCACCATCCCTAGATTTTTGATATTAAAAATTGGGGTGTGTATTCACTGCGACCTGTGTAGATCTGTTGTGCTCCCCCGAACTCGTGTTAGTCAGGCGAGCACCTCCTCTAATCCATTCCCTAGATTGGGTCTAACGATGGGAGATCTGTTTCAGAGAAAGTGTACGCTCCTAGGTGTGCTATTTTTTTGTGGATCAGTGCTCCAAAGTCTAGTCACCTTCCCTAACCTATGCTAAGGGGAAGACAGTCTTTTCGACTTCTAAAAATTTTAACACTTTAAACGCATGTCTCCCACTTGGCTTCCAAGACGTGCCATGGAAGGTGTCCCCTAGGTAGGCCCAGGATAAGATGGCTGCAGCAAGTCCAAAATCTCACCTTTTATAGCGATAGCCCCTGATGATTTAGAGACCCTGATAGTAGATAATCGGGCCATTGGAAAATGATGTTGATGATGATGAAAAATTTGTCTAAATGGTCTCTATAAGCTTGACTATTGTTGTAGAAAAACAAATAAATTTTTGTGCATTGCATGCTGTCATCTTAGTCGTTTAAGATAGTTGCGAAATGTTCTCTATACTGCCTGAAATGGGAACCAAAGGAACCTTCTAGATTATTGATCGAATGTTGTTTATGAGCTGGGCCTACCTGTAAACACATGGTTAATGCTATAGACGCTCCTACTGTCAACTGTAGCTTCGTCTTGTGTTGTTGAAGCCCTGATGTGACTACGCGTGTCTTCGAGTTCGGACTTTTTCAACGTGCTGTAGTTTCTCTGTCTTTTAACGACATATTTTTGTGCCGTGATTAGCTTATGGTCGCAAATTGTGTGAAAGTTAGAAATGCTACAAAGGATTAAATTGCTTTTAGCTTAGAGATGCCCGACAGTTTTTGACCAAATAAGATTTTATTGTCGATGGTTCACGTTTTAGTTGTTAACGATGCTAGGATTCAGTACCGACTTCATCGTGATTGTAGGCTTTCTTCGGTATATTGTTTGGAAAATCGATATGCAGAGATTTGACAATAAATTCTGTGTCCGTTTCAGAAGGTTTTGTTCTCAAATATAGTCAAGTGCGCTGGGAGTTTTTGGCAGGATCTCAAGCTACGAGCAGACGGTATGCGAGTCTAACATCATTTTTGCGTCATCATATGCCATTCTTGATCGCATATCGTCTGAACACCTTTCTGGGACAATCCGCATATGATCGTTAACCATATGCCGAAGATATGCGACACCCAGATTGCAAATCAATTTTCGACTTTTCCGCATATCGTGTGAACACTCTCGCATATAATTTATGAAAACTTGTCAGCGTATGGGAGCGTATGACAATGTCCCAACCATATGTGAGCAAATAAGTTGTTTTGATTCTTGTTTTTACCAGGTCAAGAGGTTCAGTCACATGTATTTGGCTTGGCCTGATCTTTTTTGTTTTATAATTCGCGCGCACTAAAGGGGTTAAGACAACCCTTAAACGAGAGCACGAGCATAAGGGAAATTAGAGGAAAGACGAAGGAGATACTAAATGCTTGTGGGTTGTAGTGAGCTATTTAGACTAGACATCGGTCTTAAGAATCAGACTCTGCACCCACCTGTGCTTCACAAAGTGCCAAAAAAGCTGATTTCTGTAATTGAGTGTGGGGCTGAAGCCCTAAATGGCAAAAAAATTCATTCTCATCCCATCAATATTGGAAAAATCAACTCTAAATGTTTCCATCACTACAAAACACAAAACATAAAAACCCAACACCGACGCACCTAAACACCCTCGATCCCGTTGTCGAGAAATCGAAAGTTCACTTATACTCCTATCATTTTGTCGTCATCGGGAGTTTCGCTCCAATATCCATGACTGGGTTTTACGGATAGACTAACTATTTAAGGTAATCCGTCCACCCTTCCCAGCCATGTTCCCCGCCTTCCACCACGAGGAGGTCAGATGCCGTTTGCAGAACGACGAGATACGGGAAGAGTTTGGACGGCAGGTATTCGAGAGTTTGAACAAATTCCAACTGTTCCGACAAATGAATAAGTAGGGAAGAATTACAGTTGTTTTCAACAGCAGTCATTGCCTTTGCAGGAGATGTTTGCGGAATGAGGCGGGCCGGTGTGGCATCTGGTGGTGAGAAAATAACTGCGTGGTTTAAATTAAACGGAGTTCAAGAACCCATTAGAGAGAAGTGAAGTATGGATACACTTGCTTCTCGATACCGGTATAGAATTCGGCGAGAAATTGGATCCCGATCTTCAAACAAGGTATTCTGCTAGGCCATCCGCCGTCTTAGAGGAAGCAAGTTAAATACCACCGCAAGAGTTAAAACTAAAGATTGTGTACTTCTTTCCGATCGGAAAGATCTCTTGCGCAGATGGGGCGAACATATCATATGCTTTTTGCGATTTTTGACACAAAAGTCGCATATCGTGTGAAGTGTGAACACGTCTATATCCATTTTTGCGAGCTCTGCCATACATATAGAATTTTCGACACATTTCCGAATTTTTTCGTGACGTCAGCACTTGAATATAAAGGAATTTTCAATAAGGACATTACAATTTTGAGTTTTAATAGAAACCCATCCTTAAACTTTTTTTATAATCTGTTAATGTCAAAATGTCAGTAAAGATTTACATTTTTATCATAATGAAATTCACGAACGAGCAATGTTTGGAAATTATTAAAAATAAATTCTGAGTCGGTGGTCCAACGCTTACTCCAACTTTCGGTCGTAATACTCGTCCCACCAGACTGGATGTGCGTGCTATAATGAGTGACACAACGGACCGGTCGGATTCCGAAAATATCCCAGCCGTCTCAGTCCACATTGTGGCGAACTGTGCGTAAAGCTCTTGACCTACACCCTCACAAGTCAAATTAACTCAAGAACTGAAGTCTCTTACTCATTTGAAGCGCCGAAACTTCTCCGATTGGGCTCTACAAAAGTCCTGAAAATTCTGAATTTCATCGAAAAATCATCTTCAGCTATGAAGCTCATTTTTGGCTTAACGGCTTTGTCAATAGGCAAAATATGCATTATTGGACAGCAACGAACTCACATGTGCTTCAAAAGACTCCATTTCATCCACAAAATGTGACCTTGTGGTGTAGATTTCATGCCGAAGGGGGTGTGATTGGATCGCATTGTTACGGCAGTGAAAATGATCGCCATGTTACGGTCAATGGAGTTCGCTATCGTGCCATGTTTAAAGACTATTTTTGACCAGAATTGGATGGACTTGACATCAGTGATATGTGATTCCAAAAAGATGGTGCTACGTGCCACCCATCGTGTAATCTCGAGAACAAGTCCGGTCGAATGGCCAACTCCCTCATGCGATTAAACGCGATTGGATATATTTTTATAGGGTTGAGTTAAGTTGTTGGTTTATGCCAACAACGTTAGAGGAGCTTAGGAACAATATCGAACACGATATGAGTGAGACTTCCACCACATACCAGCCGGTATGAGTGAAAGAGTGGTGGAAAATTGGCCCCAAGAAATCGATCGCTGCAAACTTGTTCGCCGGAGACATATGACCGAGATCGAATTTCATACTTAAATTTAACATGTGAACTACACCTGGAATAAATTTTAGCCCGATATCTCAACTATTCCGTGTTTTACCCTTCAAAAAACCCTTCATGTGCTACTTTTGCATACCGTCTGCTCGTAGCTTAACTCTGCTGGCTTCACTGTGTTTCTCCACAGATTTAACATCAGATGGTTCTCGCTGTGTTTACCTGGAATAATGGTTTTTAAGTTCACGGTATAAAATGTTCAGACTTGATGGTCCTTTAAGCTTCTTCTGTAAGCCTCTGTCTGTAGACTCAGTTTAGTCTTCTTCTCTGGGTTTTTTTCGCCCTTATCGTTCCTACATACTTATAGGGCGTGATTAAGACAGGAAATTGTTCATGGCATTCGTAACCTTCGCCACCTAGGAGTCAAGGCCTTTTTTGCAACCATTCATGCTGTGCGTGCTACATTTTCTCTCGAATGGAAGGGATCTACCCCAAACGGTGAGTTGAGAAGGTTTTTCATGACTACTGGTTCTGTTGGAGGTTTGTCATTCTCCGACAAGAGGTGGTGCCCCGAAAAATGTGCGGTGGATATGGCTGGAGCTTGAACTCATCTAACCACTGAGCCACGGCAACTCATTAGTTAGTCCTCTTAGCGTTGCTAAAAGATACTTAAACTCCAGCTGTGCTGTCGTTAACTGCTTTCACACAGGCAATATAAGTTATTTAGATAAACTCTTCTGTTTACGTGTACCAACATCACAAATCTGTCATTTTTACTTACACAGCGTTGTGTATGATGATTGTTTACCCTTGGAGCGAGCTCCGCGATGAAATCCTTTTTGAAAAACGTTTCTCACAAATGATACTCTCCTGCCACACACCCAATTTTTTTTACAACATTCATTAACCGTTTTTATGGTTCTTAAAACAGACACGGAAAAGATGGCATGAAACTCTTCTTTCTGCCTTAACTTCCGTTTCATTTTCGTTTCAATATTGAATTACCGTCACCCTGGAATAAATAAATTGATTCCTCGCAGGACCCATTTAATAAACACTCGACTCCATCATGTGTCTTATCTGACACGGAGCGCTAAGGATATCTATCCGCCATTCTTCATGCTCGTTCTAAATTTTAATTCAATTTAAATGCAATCACAAAAACGAATCAACATTTATCAGGAGCGTTTGACATTTTTTGATCATCCGAACACCTCTTCTCCAAACTCTGGCGTTGTGTTGCCGTTCATGCACAAGATCTCAAGGGCAATTTTCGCTTCAATGCGGCAGGATAAACAGAATGCGGCATTCTTCATATCATCCAAAAAGCAGCAGCAAGTCAGAGAGACGAAGAGGAGGGGGGAGGGGGCACAAAACAAACTCTGCTTTGTTGCCATAATACCTCGCACTAAGGCTCTTTAATCCTTAGAACAGGGCCAAAGCGAGCAGTATATAGTCGTATACACCAGACAACGACGAAATTGAGTAAAAGGATATTTTACTTCTTTTTTCCTTTTTTGTTTCTACTCGAGCTCGGTTTGTTTGTTCGACTGTCGTGTCGTCCTCAAAATCTGAATTCGTTCATAAATACCGGATTAGGTGTAATCAAATGCTAGGATATTAGGCAGACGACACAGACGTGGGTGTCTGAGGCCTCGGTAGTGACAGAAAACAAGACGACTGACAACAAAAACTCATTTAAGGTCGAGTGCAAACAGCATAATCGGCCGAATGGGGTTGGCATTTGCGGGGGTGCAACCAGAACATAGCACCCAGCTCTAGGTGTGACCATTTGAGTCGGATGGGAGGCTTCAAATATCGAATGGCGAGTTTATTGACATAGAATCTCAGACTTGTCAATCGGAACTCATGGAGAAGCAATCAATTTTACGGCAAATATTGCTTTAGATTAGGGCGGGATTTGGTGCGAACGAATGGGATTTAGGGAGGATGTTTGTTTTAATTATAAAAGTCGTTGAGGGATTTCGCAGATTAATGTTTTGCCCGCGGGCAAAATCCTAAGATTTTCGCAGAGCGACGGAGATTAGACGGGACATTAGTTTCGTATTAAACATGAGCGGGATGAAATTGTTTCTCTTTTTTTTATCGAAAATGGGAAAAGTGTCTATTAGTTGATGGTTTAAGTGTGGCTTCCTGAGGAGGACATTAAGTTAACGATAAACTTTGCGAGGGAAGCTATCAAATCATATTGCACAAGTTAACAACTGAAGTTACGAGTATTGTGTGGGGAAATCCAAAAATTTTGCTCGTAAAGTACACATCAACAATTATGTTTAAGTGCCCTCATAACTTATGTTTATAGTTTATCCGGTTCCATTAAGTTGAATGGATGCAATGCTATTGGGTTGTATGGGGTCATTCAACAAGAGGTGTCATTTTGTTTTTAGCAAAAGTACAGCGTTGTGAGTGGTTTGTTGGCTTCAACTGGACCTTATAAGCATGTAGGCCAAGATCTTTATGCAAAATGCAGTGCAAAGTGGTTACAGATAAGCCCAATTCCTGTGATAATCTCGAAGTGGATACAACTGGGTTTTCAGTTGTGGCGGCGATATTTTCGGCTGACCTTGCCGAGTTGGAGTCTTCACATTACTTACCTGTATGAAACGTTCAAATTTATCAATTTAGTTTTAACTTACTAAAAATAATTGCAACGATAGTTAAATGTTGATAGTTCAATAATGGCGTGAAATTTAAAATGACACCTCTTGTTGAATGACCCTATACAATCTACTTACTATGAAAGTAAAAGTGAACCCCCTTCATTGCAGCAGAAATGCTTGCTATGCTTAACGTCCTTAATTTGGGTATTGCATGCATAAATTATGCATATATATATGTATGTAGGTCCGGTGACGAACCTTGGGGGACTGTTTTCAATAGCATTCGCCTACAACAGTGTTCAATACGTTTTAGCTTTCTGGATCTAAATTAACGAAAATCTTCCATATTTATAATTCTACGAGTGAAAAGCAAATGGTTTTGGACTTTTGTTGAAGTCTTTGCTTCTCTAAATTTTTTTTTAAACTACCAGTTCTTGATTTGAGTGAGACAAGGACTCGTTAATTGCTATACACTTCCAAAGTTTCGCCCTGTCCCCTTGGGTAAGTAATTCAGTAGTCAACGAGCTGTTAGTCGATTTCGAGGGAGTAGTGTGTAAAGTATTTGCCTATGCAGATGACATTGCTACAGATGTTAGCATGTGATGCCCGGACCATGAAAATGTGTAAAGATCCACATACATGTGCATAAGCGATACACTTCGAAGAAACAAGTCCCTTCGGAGCAAATCACATTATCTGATATTCGGATAAAAAGATGCCCACCAGTGCAATCATTTGGTTAAGAGTCCCTTGCAACGGTCTAGTACCGAGCTGGTCACTCTTATTTTCATTTTGTACAGACTCCCACTTTTGAAAACACCGACTACATTCCTCTGATACTTAATTCTTAATCAATCAAAAAATATTTGGCAAAAAATAGTGACTCCAACCAAAGATGATCCTATGGATGTACATACATATGTATACTCGCGTCTTGCGTTCTATTCTCACTTAAAGCGTTATCGTTTGGTGGACTGCCTTCAGAAAGGAATACAATATCGGCAAGTTCAAAAAAGTGTAGCTATCGGCTTGTGTACATAGGTGTTATAGGAGCATTGAAGTCTTACCCTACAGATGCTCTTAGTGTGATCCTGCATCTGATGATCCCTTTGAACTTCACATCGAAGGCACAGTTACATGGAGCACGGTCCGACTCTAGGTGGAAATCTAGGTGCTGGACTGCTAAGCCATACGGTCACTATAAGATCCTGGAAACAACTCCAAGCGATATGGTCGGGTCTTCGACTGATTACAAGACACCTACCCACAATTTTAAGAAATTATTTGTTGTTAAATTTTCTACCAGAGAAGAATGAAAACTTTATTAATGACTATGATATTGGTATATATATGGACGGGTCTAAGATGGATTGCGGGGTCGGGGCAGGTATCTTCTCTGGCCAACTGAATATATCAGTCTCTTTGTCTTCCAGACTCTGCTAGTTGTTTCCAGGCGGACTCCAGATATTGCCCAAGGACGTCGACGCCTGGTCAAATTGTAAAGTAATATCTGCCAGGGATCTGAGCATTTTCACGGATAGCCAAACGACAAGTTATTCCCTGGCATCGTGAATATACCGACAACCACGAATATCACCCACAGAAGAAGGATGGTACGACATGCTGAATTGAAATCCAACCAGATCTGCTTAATCCTGCTAAAGCGATCTCAAATCAGTACCATAGTTAGTCTTCTCACAAGACACTGTCACAAAAATCTTCACACTGAAAGGGCATATTTTTAAATGATTTTTGTAATAACTGTGGGGACAAAAAAGAAGGAAAAAACTATTTTCCAAAGTCAAAAGTATCCTTCCCCTCAAAAAAATCTCTTCTTGGTTAAATCAGCCCTTTAGGTAGTTCTGAATAAATGGATTTTAAGGGATGGACCTGAGCATCAATTAACAAGCGTCGTCAGCTCGATTAGCCAGCTTCCTCCAATTTCGCACGCCAAGTTGGTTAAGGTGCTTTTCCACTTGCGTGCGCAACCTCAGTCGGAGTCTTCTTCTACTGCGCCATCCCTCGAGCGTGGATTCGAAAATTAAAATCAAGTGGACGGTCCTGAGATATCAGAATGGACCTATTCTGGTCTATATGTGTTTGAATCCAGGTGCGGATGGACAGCCTACATCGAGATAGGCTTACAGTATAGGTAAAAGATCCACTTTACCGTTTACAATGAGCCACAATGAGTCGGCGAAAAAATGATTTGAACATTAAGTCACGGTTGGTTGGTTGGTTAGAGTGGTTGTATCAGGCAGAGAGCGCGCGATACTCAAATAGAGCTGGTTTGCACCGTTTTGTTACCACAGACCGGTTTTTTTAGATGAGCGTGGACAGTTGTCGACAGACCATGGATGTTGGTCTTAATTCCAATCTGTTGGGTTAAGTTAGAGGAGAATATTAGGGATTTTCTTCTCTCAAAGTCCGCCGAGTTTTCCCGAGGGTTTCCCTAGCGAATTTAGTCTTGCTATGCCAAGTGCCGGGCACTTGCAGAACAAGTGTTCTAAGGTTTCCCTCATATTTCTGTCTTTGCAGCTGCGGCAGTGGGGATTAAAAGGGAAGCTAAGCTTAGCCGCATGGATACCTACTGCCCAGTGACCCGCACAGATGGCGACAACGTACGCAATTTCTGTTCGGGTTCTTCTAAGTCGGTCGCTTGTTTTCTTATTGTTGTATGTTGGCCAAGTTTTCCTGCCCAAGCGCAGCGAGAAAGGTAGTGTAGGTTGACCCTTGGCATCTTTTATGAGAACTTTTCTTGCGAATGAGCTGTCAAGGGCCTACCCTTGCCTGGCAAGCTTATCAGCCATTTTGTTCCCTTCGATGCCTCTATGACCTGAGACCCATATGAGTCATACAAACATTGAGTCAAAGTAATTAAGAAACGTTAAGTATATAGGACTGTTGGGCAAGCACAGGTACGAATCTCGGTAAAATAACTATTGTAGATGTAACCTCATAATTGATAGACGCACTGAAATTGGTTAGAGCACGGAAGGAGCACGTACGAGACAGTCAGTGTTACCTCGGCGGTCTCATCGGCATTGTTGAAACCTTACCAACAGCCAGAGCCTTACAATGCCTACTAACAATTGCAGATTCGACTAGATATTTGCTCCTGTGATTACTTTTACAAGTAAATATACTAGTGATTCAAGAAACTGCTTAGCTACTGATGAGTAAATTGTCAATTCGGTTTCTCCTCTCGTCGTTTTTGTTGATAGATGGTTTTGTGCAGACATGGTGTAGCTCTGATGAAGAGTTGCTTGCAATCACTGCACTGTATGGAAACGTCACGTAACGTCACGAACGATAGCTGAAGGGATTTCATAAAGGAGAAACCGCTTAGCTGTGTTTACATGATTTTTTTTTTTGTACAAAAGAAAGCTCTGATTATCCTTCACCTCATTCCTCGTTTCAATAACCGTGCTAACATTCAAATGCCACCCTGAACGTGGAACATAGCCTAAAGACTTGTTATCAACATTAAACACGCAAATTATTCCAAACGAGCATCGTTCTCTTTCGTTCTTGATCCTGTGGATTACAGACCTTGTGTAAAAATCTCACAAGTTTTATCTTCTCCGACCTCTTTATGTATCAAATGTAATTACCACTAACTATGCCCAGAAACACGAAGCATCCTAAACCGGAACACTTAATGCTTCTCTGCCGAATCACTTAAATAGTTGGAATTACATCATCTCCGGCAGCATTCCACTACCAAAAGTTTATTTCTTTCGTTCTTTTTTCAATTAAAATCCCCACGAGAGATTACCCACTTAAGCGTGAGTTTGCACCACCAACTCCTCATCCTCAGGCTAATTACTACCACCACTCATAAAATTGTGATTCGATGTCATTGTGCGGTGGCCACATGGCCTGGAAATGGTGTCGTTTCTGATTCCTAAGAATTTCTTGAAGAAAAAAAAAAATTAAAAGTCTTCCATATCCCCAACTGGATGAGCGATGGGGGATGAATGAAGCCGAAGCCACATGACAGTCCTTATTCTTCTCATCAAGTAAGCATTTACTAATCCATCCCTTCTCTATCTCTCATTCTCCAGAAAATGAACTAATCCTTGCCAGAAAGAGGGACAACAACAAAAAAAAAAGCATAAACCGAGTGAAAGACAACTACAGTTAACAAGTAACCAAACGGAAACCAAAGCTTAGGCACAAGCAACACAAAAAAGAGAGGAAAATAAGCCCAAACAAAATGGAGGACTTATTCCTCCTGATAATCAAGGAATCAACTGGGACGAAACATAACACTCTGAAGCAAACGGCCCAGATAGCTTATGGTAAGGACTGTGTTCACAAAAGAAGGATTATTCTATTCTTTGGTTACTTTTGCAGATAAACTCTATCGTCAACATGGCATTCATCGGGATCCGTCGCATGAATTGCGTTCGGTTTGCTTCACTGCACTACAGATGGCGTTGGATACGAAGCGACCCAAATTCATCACAATGGGTCTCAATGGATTGCATGTGAGTTTTTCAGCACATGCCGGGTCCTCCAAGACGTGTTCCAAATATTCTCTTTCTAACTGTTTCAGAGAATTATAAAGGACGAGAGGTTCTACATCGGTCTTGAGCCAGAAGATGACTCTGTGTGGTTACCGGCACAGCTCCTTCGTGCCACAGCTGGCATAACTCCGGCCACGAATAATGAGGATACAGTGGTGAATGTTCTGCGACTTTTTCTGGCTATGGCCTGCTCGCCAACGTGCACCCTGAATGGGCGGTTACTCATTGAGATTCTCTCGAGGTGTGGCGAATGCTGGGAGGCTGGTTCGAGAGCAATTCGGGCCGCTTCCCTTGCTGCCGCAAGTCAGTGTCTTCGAACATTTTGTGCGTTTTTGATCGACGAAGCGGAGGAGGTGAAGAAAACCGCACCCGCCGGTCTGATGACTATATCACAAGCTTCGGCTGTTTATAACGAGGTCATACCGGTTATGCAGTGGCTGTGTAGCCGTCTTATCGAACCTCGTGTTGGCAGTCCGAAAAAGAATGAGGCTTGCGGCTCGCTATACCTTACAGAATGTATTCTTACTTTGAGTTCTGCTCTGCCAAGGAATGTACACGCGAATCCACATTTTACATCGTTCCTATGGCAAAAGTTTTGTCCAACCCTAGCGGCGGCCCTCGGATCACCGGGCAGGGTGAACTTGGACAAAAAGTTCACATATAAGTGAGTTCAGTTGAACTGTTTTTTGCTTAAACTTGCATTTAAAATTCTTTCCAGGGATGCCCTACACTTGATTGAGAACGAAGCGAGAGGCTTTTTCACCGGTCCTGGGCTTGATGGACCGCAGGCGAGATGTGTATATCTCACCGGGATTCAGTTACTTCGTATTGCGGGTGCTCACGGCTCACTGAGGCCAATGTTGGAAGCTTTGTTCCACAGAATGTTGCTGTTGCCAGCTCCTCAGAATAGAACTGAACCACTTAAGTGTGTAAGGGAAATTTTTAAGAGCCCCGAGCGGTTGATAGACTTGGCTGTCATCCTTTACTTTGACAAAAACACCGCTCAAGGCTGCAGTGACGAGATGGCACTATTCAGATTGTAAGTTTTTCATAGATAATCTGAGCTTCCAGATGACACCACAATCTAAGATAGGCTTTGAATCTGTCTTCTAATTGACAGAGGTTTCATGTTCCTTTCGGATTGTGATGGTATCAAGCTTCATTTTTCTTAACCCTTTCTTGACACCTTTTACAGAATGATCGACGCTATGGAGGAATGTGCTTTCGCAGCCCACACTGGAGCCGGAGTTGAAGCAAGTCTTCAGGCAAGTGTGGAATGCATGGTGGCCCTTCTAGACAGTCTGCAGACCCTGTGCTCTGGAGATATAAATGAGAACATGATCAGTGATCAAGTGAGTCCATTGCAACCTACTTTTTTCCAAATCTTAATTTGGATTCAACTCAATTCTAGATCGTAGACACAGTCAATAGCCGACATCCAAACCTCCGTGAAGCGGATTATTCCGGGCCGCTGACATACCAATCAATGGCTCGTCTACCGGCGCCCTACCGTGATGCTATTGCTGAGTTCCGGCAGTCAATTTTCGAAACTTCCTCCGGGTCGGAGAGCGACAATGATCACAATGCGGAGAACGACGCTGCATCCAATGGTTCTGGAGATACCGAAGGACCCGAGGATGACATACCCTCATCGTCCAGCGATGAAACATCGTCGAAAATAGAAAATCGTTGGCCATACTCTCATTTAGAGGCACCGGTGATCCCTGTTCGTGCTGATACCGACAACGATCGTCAGCACGCCCGAGATTTCGCCAGAGCCCTGCGCATAGATCTTGTACCGAAATTGCTTCGTCTACGATCATGTGTTGAGGTCGACGAAGCGATGCAGGAATTTGCCTCATCAGTGTGCCAGGAGAACAGCATGAACTACTCAGACTTTGAGTATAACTTGACTGCCATCAACGCTGATGGCATCTATCTGGCGATCTATTCGGCTCTGCTTCTGAGCTTGCAGCTTACTCGTGCAGGGCATTACGATGATTTGGAGAAGGAGGTTTTGATTCCAATGTCAGAACAACAATTTGTCACTTCCGTCCAGAATACAGGTGTCTTAGTATATCTATCCACGCCGTGGTTATGTGAACTCTATCAGTCGGTTATTGTGTTGAATCCCTTGGAAGCTTTGGAGCGTCACGAATTAGACGGCACACGATGTGCTTTGGTTGATATGTTATGTGATGCCGGAGGCATGGGTACCACTCAAATGATGTCCGAGTGGCAAAGGCTGCAGTCGGTGGTGAAGTACAATGATGAACAGCAAAATGATCGACGTGAAGCTGCAAAAAAGCTCTGTCGGAGACTGTTGACCTGCTGCTGGGATTCAATGGTCATCGTGTTGAGTTCAGGGTTGGGCGATCTGACAGGCACTAGTGCTAGTAAGCTGATGGCATTATCCAAGCGGACTCTAAGAGTAAAGATCAATAAGGCGAACAAGAGCAATGGTGAGGCCTTGTATGCCATGTGCTTGGATGGATTACATTCAGTAAGATACTTATTCGACCTCAAGGACTGTCTTATGAAATTATTCTCTTTTAGGCTGCAACCTTGAGTAACTCACTCAATCTTCAGCACTTGGCTGGAAAGATTCTCAACCTATTGGCGTCAAATGTATGCCAAACATCTGGCCCTCGGATCTCTGCGAGTCAAGCCATGTCGATGGATGTCGTTTTAACTGGTGGCCTCAATCTGGGCTCTTACAGTCCCGACTGTTGGCATTCAGTGTTTGCTGTGTGCCGGCACGTCAGTCAGCTGGAACATGACATTTTTAGCCTTCAAAATCCACCAATGACTACATCTCCAGGAACCAGCCGCAGAGACATGGAGACCGGGGAGAAACTGAACCCACCACCTGGAAACGACAAATTGAACTTATCGTCGATTCCAATTGATGACGATGAGACTTGGTGAGTTATTTTTCTTCCATGACCGTATGACACTCTTTGAGTAATTCAATTCCATTTCCAGCGTTGACGTCTACAGTTTCCTCCAAGCTCCCCTACAGAGCCCCAACACCAATGTCACGTCAATCCTCAAAGTATACTCCGGGACAAATGAGACTGTTCTACTCAGTCAGACAGACACATCGAAGGTTCTCTGTGCCCTGTCACATCAAGCAGAGAATCTCTTTGGAGACGCCGCCGAAAGGCTGAGTCTACCGTCTCTGTGCCAGTTTTTGAAAAATCTATGTCGAGCTTCAAGGGAACAGCTCTACAAGAACACGGCTACGCGTAAAGGCAGTAGGATCTGGTGGCCAAGTAAAGGCTGGAAAAAGATAGACTCATTGCCAATGTCCCTGTTGTTGCACAGGGTTGGTGATGTGACACTAAAGGTGTTCCGGAGTTCAAGGCCGCTATTGCATATTTTAAAGGTTTGGGCGATTACTGGACCGCATTTAATGGAAGTAAGTGTGGAAGGTCAGGTGCTGATGTTGATTGTCTATAATGGGTTCGTTTTTGTTTAGGCCGCTTGCCACAAGGATCGTGTCATTTCTAAGCGTTCCATCGAGTATATCCATGACATTATCACAGCTCTGCTAGTGGAACAGTCAGAGCTACCACATTTTCATTTCAATGAAGCTCTGCTAAAGCCATTCGAGAACCTTTTAAGCATGGATTCTTGTGATGTGGATGTGCAGGTAAGACCTGGTCCCCATGGATCGAAATTTATTACATTTTTCCAACTTACAGGATCAGATCGTCGCCTGTCTCTACGAGATCGTTGAGGCTCATCGTACAGAAATCCGATCCGGTTGGCGCCCACTTTTCGGAACACTGCGCAATGCCCGCAGTCGTATGCTTAACATGAGCAACATCATCGACATCTTTCGCGTGTTTCTCGACAGTGACAACACTTTGGTGTTTGCAAATGCCGGTCTCGATTGTATTCTCTGTCTCCTGTCGTATTTGGAAATCTCCGGTGGCAGCAATAGCACAAATGATGACAACGACAACAATTTCCGCCCGATCGAATTCCTTCACGAGACTCTTCGTTTCCTCGAACGCTGTTCTTCGATCCTCGGTTTCATGTATAACATGCCAAAATGTCCGAATTTCCATTCAACCTACAAGATCAAGGGAATCTCCTACACGCACATCATAGACGCCAACATTCCTAATTCCATGGAGAACTTTACGTACTTTGGCAATGACTATCTGCAGACTAAGAACGAACAACACATGATCTCCTATCGATCGTTACACATTGACAAGGACGCTATCACAAAGATTGATGAGATGGACAAGTCCAGTGGTGTACTCAAGGTTTGGTTCCTTCTCCTAGATGGTTTGACAAACTCTCTGATAGTCTGTCCGAATTCACATCAAGCGCCGATCTTGCAGACGATCTTCAAACTCTTCAAGAACCTCACCACTAGCCCAGGAATTGATTTCGGTTTCTATTGCATCAACCACCTATTGATCCCGATGATCCAGGATTGGTTACGTTACATTAATAAGACTGGAGCCAGCTGGCTGGCAATTGAAAAGAATTTCAAGCACTGCTGCTGCATGACCACCGATTTAGTGGTGGAGTTCATTGAGAAATCCGAAAAGAAGGCAAGTGGTGTGGCAAAGCCGAGGGTGACCTCGTTAGTCCTGCCAGTGGATAATCTGAAGTATTCGCAACTGAAATTGGTAAGTGACGGTGCGGGTTCTCCAAATCAGACGGGTGGCAATTCATCCAGTGAAGAGAGCAATATGAATGAGTCTCCGACAAAGATTTCCGGATCGGCTACACTGGCGCTGAAGCAGCTGCTCTTGGTTTTGATTGAATGTTCAGCACAGGCTCAGGAGACCATCGCTAGAGTGGGAGTTTCATGCCTAAAACATGTTGTCTTGTCCACCGGAACTCTGTTCAATGAGTCACAATGGATGATCGCGTGCTCGGCTATACACAGAGCCTGCACAGTGACTATAGCCCCACTGAGGCAGCTGTCCTTCGCGTTCCATGAGAAATCCAACAGTTTCTACGGAGACTGCGCAAATGTTAAGGTGGCCGCAAGAAGGGACAGCACTTTGGATGAACTATCACGGATCTACTCACTGGCGCAGCAGGTCTTCTTATCGGACAATCAGAGGGAGCCTGGTTCGGCGCGTGGAGGCACACACTTAGACAAGCATTTAACCGACGACCGAAGTTACTCTTTTCTCCTCTATCCGCTCAACAATGGCTTTAATTCGAATCTCGATAATTTTGTCATTCGAATACCGTTTAAAAATTTAGTCGTCGGTCTACTGGCCAATCAAATGCTCCTGCAGCTGGTCGCTAAGCTTCTCCTGTCCCGCTTAAAGTGCGTTCCTCAAGCCGTCTCCACATGCATATTCGACAACTACTCTACGACGACTTCTAATTCCGAGTATGACTTGGATTTCCGTTCTAAGGAGATCCTATTGCGTTGCGTGAAGCAGTATTTAACCAGCTCCTTGGAGTTTGACTCTAGGCCCGGCTTGAAGTTTCTCATGCAAAAGGTTTCGAACATCGAGTTCGCTGCGAATCTTTACAAGCAAATGACTTCATCGTGGATGATCTACTACATTGCTCTGGTGGACTCATATCTCAATGATATCGTGGTCTACAACTTGGGTCCTGAGGACTTACACTTCATACTGGAGTCCTGTTCGCGCCTCAACACAACAACCGTCAAGAAGAAGGAGAACTTTGTGCGATACCTCTTCTGCCTGCAGGACGCTTGGAATCTCGTCTGCGAACTCTATCTAAACAACTCAGCCATGCATGATGTGGAGAATGGCAGCTTAAAGGACGAGAAACGTAATAAATCTCTAAATCCGTTCCTCACGCGTCAGAGCTCACTAACCGATCCCGACCCTGGAAGTTCCTCAAGCCGCTCAGAAACCGCAGAAAGTTCTCCAATTAAATCACCCGAAGAGGACAGTGTCACGATGACAACGCTGATCAGTGAATTTCAACCGAAATCAAGAACAAACCCATTCGACACAAATCGCCCGCAAAAGCTGGAGTCCGAACAGATCTCCCCGGAGATTGAACAACAGCGGGCGACAAGTATTTTGAAAGATTCAAACTACAAGCGAGCCGCACTGGCCCAATTGGTTGTGGCCTCGATGGAACTTCTGCGATCGTTGCCCGGCGAGGCGGAGGATAATTTGAAATTGCTTATGACGCCGACAATACGCGAAGCTTTTCGTTTGGTTCAGTTGCAGGGTAACGAGCTTAAGGTTAATCAGTTCTAGGTGTGTGCTCCTGGAGATGATTTTTTTTTGATATTTAAATACGAACGTGAGTGTATGTGGAATACACTCGATGGCATATACATATGATAGGTAAGATACGTGTCGAACACATTTTTCTTTATAATTCTTGTGAAGAGTTTGATGTATAAGTTGGTCATTCGAATCGAATATTTTTTTTAAATTTTTTTAAAAAGAAAAAAATATGAAAAATCGTGTAGAATTAGATGACATACCTGTTCTACTAAACTCTTTTCTACTCACCTGTCTGCTGCATTGCTTCAATCAGTATTTTTTTGGGAATGAAATCAAGTTAATTGCTGCAAAGGGAAATTCCTAACTTCTTTAAATTTTCTAAGACTATTACGTATTTTGCGGTTGGATATGTTCTTCAACTAACAAACTATGTTGTTCCTCAGATTCCTCAAGTTGGGCGTTTTTTGATGCGAAGGGCTGATGTAAAATGCGCTCTTACACCCTGTTTCACCTCTAGCAATGGTTGACACTTGACACATACCGACACTTAAGTCCGTGGTGGATTTGGGCCTCAACCAATAATCGTCTCCAACCAGCTCGTCGATATCTAGCCGCTTTCCATTTTGCACACCAAGTTGATTGAGCCTACTTTCCCCTTGCGAGTAGGTTAGGTTAGGTATCTGGGTTGATGAGGGAGAAAGCACTCGACCTCATCAGCCTTTGGTCCTGGTGGAGCCTGTGATGCCCATAGGGGTTGATCCCAGTTCCTACCGTGCAAGTAAGCCACGGTCTTCTCTTTTCGCGCCATTATCATGAACATTCTCCGGGCTGAAGCTCTGGTATTCATCTGCTCTAATCGTTTCCAACTTCTGTTTAAATTTGTCTGGCAAGATGTGTATCGCTGTTCAGTATGATTTCCTCCACTCGCTATCGATGCAGATCTGGCGAAGAATATTTCTTTTGAAGCAATCGAGAGCGACCCTTTCCATTCTTGGCAAAGTTCGTGCTTTAGCGCCATAGGGCAGGACTGGGACGATTATGGTATTTTATAGTCACTACAAAGAACCTACTGTGCACGTGTCCTGACCTTGCGTCGTTAAGGAAAAAAACCCTCGAAGAATACTTCTATGACGATCTTAACGATCTATGTGAACTCGACATCCCGAATATAAGAAACTTCATCTTTGGGACGAAATTGTTCAACTCCTAGGCTTAATACCGTTGCGGTTGCCCATCTCGATGTACTTTGTGTAACATACTCTGGTTCCTTGTGCTGGTAAGCCGCTTCTTCATCGTGGTATAACAATGGGCCAATCTGGTGTGTCCCTGTCTGAGGGGGGGCAGCTACCTTACCTAGTCACTTTATTTGGCTGAGAGAGGATTTGGTACCTAATTACCACTTTAGCCTAATGAATCAGTATTTGGAAAGAGCTGTTCTTCTTCTGACTTTAGCACTGGTGTCGTACTCTCCGGGATGTTGGTATTGCATGTCTTTGTTTTCTGCCAGCATGTACTTTGTTATGCCATTGTTGACTATCTTTCTGGCTGCTTACGTCTTAAGAATCACGAATGCTCTTCTGACATTACGCTACGATCGTCCGACACTCGTCAGCGTATGCGAGCAACGAACAGGACTTTTTTATGATAAAGCTTCTGATGTGGGCTTGTGAGTTCTGCAAAATTCTTTTAAGAGCAATGTTCAAGAAATCGCATGACAGTGTGTCTAAATCCTTTTTTGTAATCAAAAGTTTCGTTGAGGTGTTTACTAACCTCTAAGGAGCAGCAGTTGAAACTGCTAAGGTCCTAAACATGCTGCAATGCACGATGTAGTTTTGAGTCCACATTCCGAGTAACCCTCTAAGGCCGTATTGGGTGACAACCGGGTTTTTATGAATTTTATTATACCATCCCTTAGACAGTACTGAGTGGTTTCTTTATTCCAGAGTCAGAAAGATGAGCATCCTGTCTAGAGAGATGACTGCAAGGTCTTCTTATCTTCTTACCGAAATATCGCTTTCTGGGAAAAAGGAGCCCAGGGAATTTCTGTTAGAATATGAAGAGAAGTCTCGTTATTGTCAAAGGTCAGTCTTCAGATAAACGTTTCATCCGATGTCGATGTTTTTTTTTTCAGAGGGAATGGCGAATTATTCGGGTAAGGATTCGAGGATTGTTTGCATCAAAATTCAAAAGGAAGTTCTATTTATTTTCTGATGTTGTGGTAAAGAGCAGCTTGTGGCATGGTTGTTGTTATTATGTGTTCTTCCAGGCTTACCTTGGATGAGCTTAGGCTTTTCATTCATTCAGCAACAGCGTCCAGCGTAGGAAGGTAGCAACCTTCAAAATACAAATGTGAGCCTAAGTTCAATAGGACCTTGTCTTTCTATCAGTCAGATGATAATTTAATTCTCCGTAATATCTTTCTACATATCTACGGCTTGACTTGCGATATACTCGAAAGTCCGTCAAGGCCCTTCTCCAAGACATGCGAGCGGACTTGGCATTATCTTACATGTTGAATTCTTTCTCCTATCTGCCGATTTTACCCACTCGACTCACTTGCATACTGTCCACTATTATGAGCGTGGTATTTGCGTTTTTCTTCATTTTCAAAGATGCCTACTGAAGGCATTTGCAGGTGGCACCACTTGATGTAGTGCGAAATACATAGCAGACTCTTAATGCACACTACACTGTTGTAATACGTCGCTGAAGGGTTCAAAGGCAACTAAAGGTGTCGTAGCGCCATCTGTCGCTAGAAAGTCAGCTTTTGTTACCATTGGCTATATTGTGAGCTGGAATCGAGTAAATTATTCCTTTCCACTTACCTTTGTACTGTGCTAGTCTCCAGAAGTTGAAAGAGCTCCATCGCTTGTTAATCATTGAAATTCAGAATAACATTGCAGAAGTATGGAGACTTCCGATGGTCTCTAGTCTAGATGGGGAAACATGTTTAAAATTCAAGTTCAAAATTCGCAATTACGGCGTCTGGTTTTTCCTCAAAATTCTTTACTGAACGACTTGTGTAAGGTCTAGATACTGGCATGCTAGCATTTAAAACTTTCCACTGAACGACTTATGTTAGGTCGGAGAATGGTTTGCCAGCTGTCATTGAATATTATCATTTCTTCTTCAAAGCTCTCGCTAAGTCAGTCGTCTTAAACAGGGCTCTTCCACTGCACAACCTTCTTGATTTCATTTTCTTTTCCAATTTCAATTTCAAAATTTCATCATAAGCTACGTATGCAAGTTTTGAAGCATCTTAATCCGAATTCATCGTTAACATTTTATTACTCTACAAAGATACTTATCAGTCACCGTCTATTTCTAACAAATTGCTTTCCAATAAATTTCATTCTTATTTCTAAATAAAAAAAAAAGCTCTTTTAATAAGGAAGAAAACATTATAAAGTAAAAATAAAAAAATATATGTATGTACTCATAAAACTAAATGTTAACAATAAAATTAAGCTTAAAACCAAAATAACAAATATTGAAAACGTATTTATTAGCTTACACAACAACAGACTATTTAATAAAAAAAATGAATAACTTATATGTATATTCTTTAAAGGAAAACAAAATATTTTTGATGGGCGTGTACTCTACAAATAAATAATATTAATTATATAACAAACAGGAAACAAAATAAAAAATACTACATAAAACAAGAAAACAAAAAAAATGAAACGTAAATTGCTGTGCTGTCTTTTATCTTCTGTTCAATCGGGAATTTCAAGCTTTAACTATAAGTTTATATAATTGAATAAAATATGAACAAAACAAAAATAAATTAACATTAACTATTAAGAATTATAAATGTTATAGATTTAAAATATAAGGAAAACACATAAGAAAAAAAAAAATAATATTAAAACTTTACATCGTCTTTTCTGCAAGCAGAAGATGAAATATATTTGTGCTATATATACATTGAATAAAAATGAAATGCTTTTTTCTCAAAGTTCTAAGAGTTTTAGTGATTATGTTTAAGATTGTTGAAACTTTTTAGGAAAATTAGAAATCCCTTACAGAGTTCAAATAGAGGGTAAATTAATTAGAGAACTGTAAGCTTACTGATCCCCAGAAGGAGGTGTTATATCCCTCCCTGCTTTGTGTCCTTATCGTTAATGAACTACTCATGAACTTGAAAAACGGCGGTGTAAAGGTGATGACGATGTTGTTGGGCAAATATCTGGACACCATCAGTCAGCTTATGCAAGGTGCTATAAACACGGTTATATAATGCGGCTTGGGGGTGAATTCATAGAAAACCGATTTGGTACTGTTTACCAATAAAATAATTCTACCAGAGTTCACACTGCCTAACATTGAGCCTTAAACTATCGAACAGTGCGAAATACCTGGGACTTATTCTGGACAAGAAATTGAATTGGAATCTAAATATTATAGAAAGAATCAAAGAGGCCTCATTCGCTTTCTACACTTGCAGTAGGATTTTTGGGAAGAACTGGGAACCTAAACCCAGTATATTTCTATGGCTGTTCTCTGCGATACTTAGGCCGATATTAACGTATGGAGGTTTAGTCTGGTGGCAAGCTGCAACTAAAACCACTAACCTCAAAGCCTTGACCAAGATACAAAGACTGGTTTGCATTGGAACGACCAGTGCACTGAGATCAACTCCTACAGCAGGGTTGGAGACAATTCTCAATCTGCTACTCCTTGAATCTGCAGTAAAAGAGATTAGGCCAGTCTAAACTCTGAAAAGCGAGTTCATATGGACACTCCAAGATTTTGGACAAATATCCGGGCATAAGTATCGAGTCTGATTACATGATTCCGTATCTAGAATTCATCAAAACCTTCTTCTGCATCTTTCCAAGCAGAAAACAGTGCGAGAACAAAGAAATTCTTAATGAAACAAAGTCCATCTACACGGATGGCTCCAAGACGAACATAAGCACGGGTGCTGATATCTTTTCTGAGGAGCTACGACTCAGCAGCTCATTAAGACTCCCACACAACAGTAGTGTTTTCCAGACAGAGGTTCTAGCAGTGACCAGAGCTGTCTAACTGGCGTCAATGCTCACGGTATCACGGGAGTATATCACGATCTAGCTGCTACTCAAATTGCATCCAAGCTTGTAAAGTGCTGCCGCGAGGAACTGAGGGTTCTTGGCAAGCAGCATGTAATGCAAACTCTGCTGATCCCCGGCCAGAGTGGTATGCCAGGAAACGAGACTGCTGACGAACTGACAAGGAAGGGATCAGCCCTAGAACCAGAGCTAGCGGACGCTCGGACATGGCTGCCTATGAGATTGGCTATTGTCGCGGACCTTAGAATTCTCTGCATGTCTCTTAGTTCTAGACTTAGTGGTGACAAAAGTCCCCATTTATTCGTTTTAATACAAGCTAAAATTAAACTAACTTAAACAAACCAAAAATTAAAATTAGTTGAAGTGGTGAAGGAGAAGGGACTTGAAGTAAGGAGTGGTTTGGGTGAAATCGAAGATGGAAAGGTTTGAGTAAATCTCTCGTGGCATACGAGATATTGGTTCGTTCAAACCATAAGAGGAGTGATGGGTCGGTTGATAGAACAAGCGAGGGTTTCGTGGATACCGAGTGTTAGTATGGAAGCAAATAGAGTTGAAGAGGGAAACACAATCAACGTGACCCGAAAGAAGTCGGTGAATGAAGAGAATGCCGGCTGCGTCTCTGCGTTATTCGAGGGTATTCAAATTTATGAGATTGAGGGCAATTTTTAAAGGAAGGCAGTGTAAAAGGGTCGTTGCACGACAGATCTCAGAGAGCAAAACGACGAAAACGGCGCTGGATGCTCTCGAGTCTCGTAATAGCGACACGATGATCATACCATACTTGACATGCGCACTCTAAGAAAGGGCGAACAAAGGTAGCGTAGAGGAATCTGGTTACGTATGCATTGGTGAATTCTTTGGACCATCGTTTTGCAAAACCGTGAACAGAGTTGACTTTAAGGATTATCTCATCAATATCTGACCGGAAGTTTTGTTCCCTATTACACAAAATGCCAAAGTCGGGAAGAGATTGAACGGGTGGGATGGGTTGGTTATGCAGACGAGAAGTTATACGTAAGAAGGATTGGCATTTGGTGATATTAAGTTCTAAGCAATTTTTAAGACACCAAATCAAAAAACGAGGTCTTGTTGAAGGAGGATGGAGTTTTGGGGTGAAGACGGAAGGAAGGAAGGCTTGTAGGAATCTGCAAAACGCATCTAGATAATATATCGAAAGCCAATACGGTGACCCTATGTTGGGTACTAGGGCATATGGATATCTCAAGAAACGAAACAGCTGACGAACTCGTACGAAGGGGAGCGGCGCTGCATGCCTCACAGGCTCTTCCCTTTGCGAGGAGTCCAATAAGCTCGTTGAAAAGGTATATTGAAGACGAGGCCATCACTCGAACCAATACACGTTAGATCAATAAATTTGCAACGGCTAGAAACGTATGGACGGGTTACAATAAAAAAAGATCTCTGGCCAAACTTTGTCGTCGCAAAGCAAGGTTAGTCTCCGGCATCAATACTGGGCGCTGCGCCATTGGTACTCATGCGGGGCGCCTTGACATACATCACCTTCACCACGACTATTGCAGAAGTTGTAGAAACGAGGAAGAAATCGATTCTGTTCGTACCTGCTGTGTGAATGTGCTGCCCTCGACGGTACACGGTAGTTACTTCTTTACGAGCTGAGGGACCTCCTGAGATTCATATCCTTATCTGGGTGGTTTTAAAACAGCAGCTCCCTTTCACAATGGACCCTATTGCTGGTCTACATAAGCAGTAACGAATGTCACAAGGCAACCATTCACCTAAACTAACCTACACTACATACTCCCTCTACTCCAATTCCGTCATCATGGAAGGAGCAATACTGCGTTATGCAGTAGGATTTGTCAGGCTGAAGTAATTTAATTCTGCTATCATGAGGGCTGAACTTGGCATCGGAGCTAGGTTATCGGTCTTTCGTTCAGTGTTTCCTCCGACCCTCATCTATGGTCATGAGATTTGGGTAATGACCAAAAGAATAAGATCGCGGATACAAGATGCCGAAATGAGATTTCTTCGTTACATTGCTGGGGTAACTCGTCAAGATCGAGTTAGTAACCCCAGCTTATGCGAGTAACTCAATGTCGAGCAGCTACGTCTTCGAGCGGAAAGGTCCATACCTCGATTTCCCTAACTCGACTTCCAAGACCTGCCATCGAATCTGTGCCATCAGATAGGCGTCCTCTGGGTAGGTCTAGGATGAGAAGGTTAGACCAAGTCCGAAATCTCACCTCTACTCGTATTGGGATAGCCCCTGGTGATTTAGAGTCGATGGCGGAAGATCGAGAGTTGTGGAGGGTGAACTTTAGCATCCTAACCCAGCGACCCTCGTAGTGGATAAGCGAGTTATTGAAAATTATGATGATAATGACGTCTATGATCCATGATGTCAGCTCTCTCCAACTCTTCCCCAATTAATTATTTAACGTGGCCGAACATTTCTTCTATATTCCTGTTGTGTACCTTAAGGCAGTTCTCGCGTTACGGACTAGTTTCATATAAGTGTTTAGTATGTTTTGTGAGCTGCCCGCCATGCAATATGAGTTCCCTATGAACCCTATTAAACCCCTTCCGCTTTCTCAAAGTCGATGAACACTATGTGCAAGTCCCTGAGGCATCTTGATGTTCCTCTATCTGATTCGAGCACGATGATATGTATTGCATGCTCAGCGCCAACATCTTAATGGTATTTTCATGTTTCTACGGAGTCAAGGATGTAGTACCACAGAATTCAGGAGTTCATTAAAATAGTCCTTCAAATTTCATTAAAGTAGTTCTGCTGCTAAATCTGTACAAATATTGGCTTGGTATTTCTCAGGAATTTTGCAAAATTCTCTATTGTCGGGTTAAGAGAATCGTAGTGAGAACAGTTTGTATGGAAATTTATAAATTTAATGTAAATTTGCAACAAGGATCTTCCACTCCCACTGGCGTTTTTGACATCTCGTTCTCATTTAATCTTTTGCAGGAAAAAAAAAAACGCCTAGCGTGCAAAATTTTTCTATTTCCCCCTCACCCCCTTAATAATTGAGATGTACACGTTCAGAGCAACCAACGTCCAGCACTATTCATTAAAGCTCACAGCCTCAAGGCTGGATTGCTCTTTCCTCCCCCTACCCCAACACAGAGGAACGCAATCATTACTACCATGCAAATATTACGTTCGCCCCCCAATCGGTGTCAGATACTTTCACTTTTTCTTTTCCCTTATGCATTTTAATGAATTTTTTGTGAATGAAATTTCGAATGCACTGACAGAGAAGGTGATGGGGCGATGCAAGAGATTAAATAGAGCGAAATGGAAAAAAAAGGAGACACCATTATCCTGATTTGCCTAAGGCAGTGCGCTTTTACTGTTGGACATTTTGCACAATTTCAATTACAATTTGGTTCGGTATGTACAAGCACTTTGGGAGGTCTAATGGGGGATTTTACATTTTTTTTCATGAAAGTAATTAAACAGTCTGTGTCTGTGCTGGAAGAAGTAATCCGCCGTGGGCATAAGAAAATACTAGACTTTTTGATGTATGATGATGGGAAGATTAGGATTCCTTAGATGCCAACGGTCAACATTGGCCCCTATACAGACTTCAATGTCCGGTACAAAACCCGAAGCCCTTGGTAGTCCGCGCTAGAAAGGATCTTAAACAGTGTAAGGTACGGAGGCAGGGGCCTTCTCCAATACGTCTGACTTAGATGACTTACCACGCGACTGGCGGATCACTGTAGTAAGTTTACTGGGTTCCAGGACACAGGGCCGGTTCAACCAACTGCACAACAGACGAGGTAGCAAAAGAAGGTGCAGGACGACATCTCCCCGAAAGCCTGGGGGAACCACCTACGCCTATCAAATCGATTAAATTCCTTCTTAATATGGATACCACGAAACAGGTGAAACAGCATCACCACTTGTATCTTGTCAAATCTAGCCTAACCTGGATTTAAAGAAGACGGAGAGGCTTTTATCCAAAAACCGGAAAAATCTAGGTTCATCAATAGCGGTCCTCTCCATTGATTTCTGTAGAAGCTGCAGAGACGAGGAAGAAGAAACTACAGCGCACCTGCTGTGCACATGTCCTGCTCTTGCGACACTAAGAAGGAAAACCCTCGGAAATTTAGCCGAACTCGACATACAGAAGATAAGAGACTTCATCTCTGGGACGAAATTAAGCTTAATACCGTTACGGTTGCCCATCTCGATGCATTCTATGTATACTCTGGTTCCTGGTGGTGGTAAGCCGGCTCTTACTGTATCCTGTCGCACAAGTTGAAGGGTACCTCAACCAACTTGGAGTGCGCAACTGGAAGCAGTTAGCTAAGGACCGGGCTAAATGAAGAGGCTTGCTGGTTGAAGCCCAGGTTCACCCTGAACTGTATCGGCACCTAAGGAAGTATGATAAGTAAGGTTTAGCTGCTAGCTGTGTAGCATATGAAAAAATACAATGATTTTCGGATGCTTCAACGGAACCCTCAATAGGCCATGTGTAGCTGAACAGCTTAAGGAGAACTTATCCACTGTAAAGCAGACTTTACTGCGAGGTAGAGAAGAAGTCTCAAAATTGAGACATGTGCCTCCAAGAATTACTTATATGAACCACTCAACAAGTCTTATGTACGTCCTCTGTGATTGTAACCCTAATTTAGGAAGGAAGGTCTTCATGAAACCACATCGGAAAATGAACTCGAGCAATATCAAGCAAGGTACACTTTTCCCACATCTTTATATTCGCAAGGGGATCTGGCAGTCTCCTGAGCATTCCGAGGAGTTAAAAAGGAGCGGATATCTCGGAGCCCGTGTAGCCAAACAAATAATTCGAAGAAATTTAACGTCGAACGGCTATAATCGCAACAGACTCCCAGCATTTTTGTCGGTTTCAAGAGTAGAATACAAGTGGCAACAATGCATAGTGATGTGCTCTCAAGGCAGCCAGGTTTATGCAGCCAAGCATATCTGTGCTGCAAAGTAGGACTAGAGCTGCTTGCGTGCCTCTAACACCTTTCGACAGCAATTCGATCGGTCATTCTAAGTGCGGTTTTATACCAAATCGTTGATTGTTTGTCAAGTCTGTATTGAAAATGAGTGAAGATCCAGATCATTTTTCGAGCAAGACATTAAGGACATTTTTAGAGATGTCACTTACAACCGATAGATTTGCAAACATTTATAAATATTTCTCCATTGAGTCAAGCAAAACCTTTGTTTGCAATGCAAAGTAGACAACATATTTGCACTATGCCGCCAGTCTCTCGAAGGACCTTTCAAGATAATACGTATTCTTCAAACATTAAATATTTTTCTTATATCCCTCATATTCCAACAGAATCTGCACTCAAGAATGAAGGACTGTTCACAGAAATTGTGAGTGACATAACCTTGAAATAAACTTCAATAATATTGTAAATAAGAAACCGACAAGCATTTTCCCTTCAAGACAAGACAAATTCATTTCCTGTTTCCTTTCAATTTCGTTGAGTGTACCTACTCGCATTTGTCGTTACAATAATTACGGATTTGACTAATTTCCTTCGTCGACTGTATTTATTCTGGAATCGTATAGCCCAACTCACAGACTCAAGACAACATCTGTTCACCCTCGCGTAAAACAGATTGCCAATAATTGCCCATCAAGCAGTGTCCTTGCTGCGAAATGCCATCCCACCATCGGATATCACGTTGCGGTCGTAAATTCTGACATTTTCTGACCTTTTGACTTTTCAAAGAAAAAAAAAATCGCAACGTTATGTACATATAAGAGACAGCGCCATTTGTGTTTGATTGGCAAGTGAATATACTCGCAGATATGCATACCCATATTGTGTGTTCCCTTTTTTATGGTTCAATCAACTTTAATGCACTAAAATCTTAAAGTCACCCACTCCACAAAAATAATAGAAATATCGTTGAGAACAAAGTGCAAAAGAATCATCGACTTTTTAGCTCTTAAATCAAATTATTTTGAATTATTCCACAAACGACTTGGATGTGGCATCCACCAACGCCGCAAGTGCATCCCTTATCGAACATTGGCCCTTTGGAATTTCAGAAATACTATCTCCGTTTTGAAAATTTTGGACACGTGCCATAAGCAGTTGCATATCATTTATTATATAAACTTAGCTCGCAATGGATACAACAGAAAAAGGACATACGATACGAGTACACCCCCAAGGAATGGTTCATTCAAATGGCTGTGCATTGCTCCTTGCACGGAGGATACGTTTATTTCTCATAAATATTGAATTATGTTACATGATTTCGTTGATTTATTTTTAAATTACACATGTAACTGCTGCTGTGGGTCTTTGTACTACAAGATGGAATGATCGATGGAATGCAGATACAATGAGTTCTATTCTTTCGCACACGTCTTTTCCACGTAATAAATGGAAATTATTTCGCAGCAGGGGAATACTACGTTTTTTTTTTTTAATTAAAATTAAAATTCATCGCGCAATCATTTCGACCCGGCCGCCGCCGTTGTGCACTTATGCAAAGTGGCCAGCGTACAGTTAATCCTTTTTAAAATTTAATTGTCCTTACAGTTGGCAATCCTCTGCTGCTGATGCTGAGATGGAAATAAAATGAATTAATGGATAAATGAAAATGGCGTGAATCCTTGCCGGAGCGATGTTTCGTGTGTAATTGAAGGAACACTTTGTGACAGTGTACCTACAGTGGGGCCAAATATCTTTATATGCGTCATCAATTTCTCAGCTTCTATTTCAAGCCGATGTGCATGAAAAAATAAAAGTTTTTCAGAAATTTGGGACAAGCCGTCCCAGAAAATAGAGATAAACTGGAAAAAATTGAGTTACACTTTGGGGCTTGATCTAGTGATGGCACTGAGCTCACTAGATTGGGGTATTTAGAAACTCAAGGCACTGAGTTGGTTAAGGTCCCTTACCACTTGAGTCGCGGTCTTAATCTACAGCGCCATCCTTGGAGGGGTGGATTCAAAAATGATCCAGGCCGGAAAATTGATGTCCACTCGCTGCCACCTCCAGTGTTGGACTTTCACTCTACTGGTTAAGTCGATGTCGCTGTACAGTCCGTACAGTTCGTCGTTGTATCTCCTTCACCACTTACAGTCAATGCAGACGGGACCGAAAATAATCCAAATAACTTTTTCCTCAAAACAGCCAAGAGTATACTTCTGCGCCGTAGAGCAGGACCCTTACTGGGGCTGGGCCACCTTACTCGTTAGAAAGAGAACTTTGCTACTCAATTGCAAGAAACAGCAATTGGCAAGAATTAGTCTTCGTTTGATCTCAACGCTGGTGTCGTTGCCTGAATTGTTGGCGGAGCCTAGGTAGACAAAGTCCTTAACTACTTCAAAGTTATATCTGTCTATTGTGACGTTCTGTCCTTTCCTGTTGACAGTATAAACATCGTCTTGCCCTTGCCCGTCTCAATACCCACGTGACATCCCACTGCGTTCTTCTAATTATGTCAATATCGTCGGCCCATTCGAGTAATTGGACGGACTCCAGCAGCTTTTTCGGACTTAAGCTTAGATATGGCTATATTCACTTCGTCCACGATGGGTGGACGGAATTGTTGTTCTTCATCGTCCAGGTTGATTGGTACATGGTTGTACAGTGCTGTTAAAACACTGTTTTTTTAATAAATGCCTTTTGCCATCTAATTTGACCTATTCTTACTTTTTGACATCAACGAAATCCGTTATAAACTTCCACGATTTTAACTTAAATATTTTCAAACACTCCACTGAACGACGCCACTGTAACTAAGTTCCCTCAAGCAATTTATGTGAACGCATCCCTGCCCCACTGCACTGTTATTTGAAAAGTCTCGTTCCAACTACAAGTTTCGCTTGTTCTGTGCCCTCGTCGAGCAATGCATAATTTATTCACCGCCACAAATTTTCGAACTAAAAGAATTTGTGCAGCAGTAGCAGCAAGGGCGCATATCTTACCCCTCCAAGCATAGTGAATATACCTGAAGGAAGCGGCAGCACGCATCGTTGCCCTGCATCACCATCATCATCATCATCATCCACTCAAGTTCCGTTCGGTCTCGTTTTTTCTGTTTGAAAATCATCAGTTCCACTTGGAATCTAAATACCCTTTACGGCTTTACAAGACTGCAAATGCAAAGAGCACTATAAGCGCGTCCGAAGCACGGAAACCACCATCTCCCCCGCTGTGTTCAGAAGTGAGGGGTTGATATCGCCACTTGTCTTATCACGTTCGTGATTCGGAAAGAATTTCCTTCGAGGAATACACCCACTGCTTCCTCGCTTCACTGTGGTTATTTACTTTAAGGGTTGTTATCCGAGTTGCACTGTGCCGGGAAATCGCGGCGACGTTACAGATTGTATGTGCTTGCTTGGAGGTGTGAAGGGATGTGATACAGTTACGCCATTTGTGGATATAGTTTTTGTTATTAATAATTTATCCATGCACGCCTTCAGTTAAGAACGTGATTTATGGTCGTTCAGCTTTGCAATTGTAGTTGGATAGCAGAGAATGACTTTATGATTTGTGTTTCGGAATCGACTGTAGGAGAATTCATCAATCGATAGGAGAGCAAAATAACAGGATGTATGTAATTGAGTTTTGATTTTATTTTTCCCTTGCGTTTTAAATGGCGGGTTGGATGGGGTGAGTTTTGATAGTTTACGTGAGGATAGTAGTTTGCCTTTGGTGACCTTCATAGAGTTATCAGTGTGACGGGACCAATTTTTTGCTGGGCTTAAATTTGAAATCTGTTTTTGTTTGCTTACAGAGTTCGTGCTGCCATTAATCTAACGATAATTCTGCAGCAATTTTAGTTAGCATCGGCACCCGAACTCCTAAACCGATTCAGATTGCCTAACATAACAGTTATACTGGAAGTATTAATTTATTCACAAGGATGTACGATGGACTGTTCCTGCTCCCTCAATATCCAAATTTTGTAGAACTCTCTACAAACTAGGCTTGCGATCTCTAAGAATCAAAGATAGACCAAGAGGCTGTGGTACCTACTACGGTAGTCAAGATGTTTCCATCTTTGCTGCCTTTAAACGACGCACTAGTGTGAGTTCGGTGTATAACTAAATGACTCATTTGCTTACGGATCCAATAGGATTTAAAAATTACCTGGAAATCAGCAGACTGTTTTTTTTTTCTTTTTTTTTTTTTTGATGCGCAAGTAAATTTGTAAATCCTTTATGGATACTCGCCGGCCCGTGCCATGAGTTCTGCCCGACTCCATGCTCTTGCATGTCTACGTGCTAAAAAAAACACCCCCTCCTTGCTTTGTCTTCTGTTTGTCCCCTGTGGCACCAACAGTCAAGGCATTCCTTCGCAGAGGCAGGTTTGACATTTCGTTGTCGTCTTCTCAACTGCCAGAGTTTGCAGTTTCTTCATTTGCTCTTTCCTATTTCCTCTATCCGCTTTTTGCTGCCTTATGCTTGTGATAACTTTACTTCCAGTCTCCCAGCCTTCACGCGTCGTCGGCATAAATGTGATCAGGACTTTTGGAGTCAATTGGCCCAAATTTATCTCTCTAGAATAGTTGTAGCACGTGTGCAGTTTTGATATTTCATCGGCACATGCTCAGGGTTCTAGAATTTCATCCACATGCTTGTACTTGTAAAGATACTCTCGAAAGCATTCATCCCCTGATAGAAATTGCATTAGGTAGTAGTTGAACTCTCCGTGCTTTCTACAAGTCCATTCGTCAATGTTGGCTGTCAGTTTATATGCCGATCGTCCCTTTGTTGTGGAGTTCCACTTAAGTTGCCATTCTGTTTTTATAGCTTCCCTGGTTGTTGTCTGTCTGTCTGTCTCAACAAAGTGTTACATTATACGATCGCAAAACATCTCATTGAGTGGCAGGCAATAGTCCTTCACTGCCCTTGCATTAGATACATACATACGTCTGTAGTCTGTTGATATGAATCATATCTGTGACTTGAGCCCGCTACCTTGCAGGATCTAACCCACCCCAGTTTACTAAGCTTTGAATCCAAAAAGCAGATAGGGGTACCAATTTTATCTCAAGAAAGTTCGTTCGACTCGGCTTCCAAGACGTGCCATGGAATCCGAGCCATCAGGTAGGCGTCCCCTTGGTAAGCCCAGGATGAGATAGTTGAACCAAGTTCGAAATCTTACCTCTACCCGTATGGAGAAAGCCCCTGATGTTTTAGAGTCGATGGCGGAAGATCCGCAGATGTCAATTTTAGGCAAACAGTTCACAAGCAATTCGTCGGCGAAGAATTTTAGGTGTTTATACATTACACTATGTAGAACAATTCTTTCATTGTCCTTTTCACAACGATAACAGCAAATGCAGCAACTCGTTTCGGACGTCGTCAAAATTGCTTGAAGGTCATTCGCGACCAAGGAAATTTGTCATTGTAGCCAAAATTTCGTTGTAAGCGAAGTCCTTAGGCTGCACACACAGTGAAGCGATAAAGCGATACGAAGTGAGAAGCATGCGCTAAACTGTTGACTTGTATTCTTATATACATATGTACGTGCGCACAGTGAAGCGATAAGAATTCATGTGAAAAGTTTTATCGCATGCTTCTCGCTCCTCGCATCGCATCGCTTTATCGCATCACCGTGCGCGTAGCTTTATAAAAGTGTTTGACTGTATAATTGATAACCGAAAAGATCTTATTTTTCATAAATAAGTACATGCATACAAATTTTTTATAACTTTCTCCATACCATCCCTGTGAAAAAATTCAACTCAATTCTGTTGCGAGTGCCGCCAGTAGATATCATTCCTCAAATGAAGATAGGCTTATCAGCTCAGCTCTCCCTCAACACACACAAAAGAGTTCCCACATCTTTCACGTGGCGAACGTAAACAAAAAACCAAAACACTCATTCAATTGAAAAGCATCAGTAGGTTTAGCGTCTATGTACGCGGTGCGGCCCTCCTAACCAGTGTTGAACCACTTCCACTCATTTGCGTACAAGTACACCAGACCGATACCACCGCAGCTTGAGTTGCTTGCACATTTGCATTTCTTTTCTGCGCAAGTTCGCTCCACCACACCATCACTCAATATATACTCCCAAAAGCTCTACACTTGTTCTTATTTGTTTTCTTTTTCGACTTAATCAAAAAAAGCTCTCTTCACCTAGAGTTGAGTGAAAAAACCCATTCATCAGTTGAGTTTTATACGTGTAATCGTTGAGTAGTGCCGCGGACGGTTGCACTATCGCGATTCGTAAGAGGAAAAAAAAAAAACAAGTGCATGGTAAACGGGGACAAGAAAATCTGCAATTTTCTCTTATTTTACGTTGAATAAGTGAAAAATTTACCAGCAAAGGGGGACAGTTGTATTTCTCTGTCAACTTTACTTCACACAAGTGTTTGAGTGCGAAATGTAGGCCGAAGAGGAACCGAAGAAAGAAGAACTTTTGTTTTATTTTTTTTTTTTGTATGGTTTCCGTGTGAGTGATGTAATTTCTGCGTACACCGTGCCGGGTTCACCACCGTACAACAGCGTGAGAGAAAGCTACGAAAATCATCGGCAAAAAGAAAGGAGATTCGGCTTTCGGTTGGATTCTGCAGAATTGCTTTTGCTTACTCGTGATTCCTTCCTTCTCGCGTCAGGTTCTTATCTGAAACGGATTTTCTCCACTGTGTTTATCTGACTTTTATTTCCTCCTTCGCGGTTGCCATGACCACCAGAAGTGAAGTAAAATTGTGACAAAAGTAGAACAAACAAACGGATACCAGTATCACTTCTTTCTCTGTGCGGTTTTGTTTTGATTCTTTTCTTCCTCTCGTCGTGGCATATGTCGATTGTCGTTCCAATAAAAGTTTAACCCTTTTTTTTCTTCTTCATCTGCTTTGTGTGAATATTCTACCCACTCACCACCTGTGTTGAAAACAAAACTAAAACACTGACAACATATGAGAAGAAAACTTAAAGAAGTGCTCATGTCTATCTACGCATTTAGCGGGTGCAAAAGTGCGTGCGTAGGATCAAGGATTTCATCCTAAGATCCCTTCTCTCTCTCGTTCTCTTCTTCGTGTCGCTACCTGTGTGTGGGTGTTGCGTTTGTGTATCTTCCTAATTTTGCACTCTCTCGTTCTTTCTGAGTGAAAATCGCAAAGGAAAAAAGCTAAGGAAAAATCAAAGAAAGCGCTATGAATGTGTGTGAAAGGAAAGGAAAAAGTGTACACACAATTTTTTGTGTGTAGAATAAAAATGAATGGGAAATTGGTGAAAAAATTTCATTCTAACAGTGTTTTTTGTGTTTTGGCTTCGTTTTATTTTTTTTGTTATTTTTTTGCTCTTCTGTGATGCGAAGGATTAAATGTTGACAATTCTACGTTGGTCGGGGTATCCTTAAACTTTTCATCGATTTCGTGAGAGAGAGCTGAAGAACGGAAGAAACAGAATAAATTCGTTTTTATTCGGGATTAAAGGATTTCGAGGTCTTGAATGAAAGGTAAGTACCGAGATTGGTGCGTTGAAGTGGATTAGAGAGCAAAATGAAGTTTGAAATTAGTATCTACATTCGTTTGTGTATACACAAAGTATTGAATATATTTTTGGAGGGCATTCGGGGTTATATTGAACGCAAATCACTATAAAGAAGTGTGCAACGAAAATGGATTTGCCTTCAATTATTCCGGGAGGCACCACTCTTGGTTCAAATTGCCGAATTGTAGCAAAGTGGGTTACTTGGTTGTGTTGTAACAGCTTTTTGTTAAAGAATGCAAGTATGAGTTGTCTTTTGCAGATGGGACATCTGTCGTTTCCACCGAAGGCATATTAAGCTTAAACTTTGAAGTGATCTCTTCGATAGTCTTTTTGTCTTTTTGTCTTTTTGTCTTTTTGAAAAAACACTTAAACCAATGTTGACCGTTTGCACTGTGAGATGAGTCGCATTTTGTTGTAGTTCTCCTGCCTTTGTTAGATAAACGATTACAAATTGCGCTTAGGTGACAGATATGAAGTCATCGAGAAACCCAACTGTCGTTAGAAATACTAATCGATGATGCTGAATGATCTAACGCAGTTTTCGGTCCACTGGTTGATAGTAGTTTCTGCCTGGGGTGATTACAACCCATGACCGACAGGTTTAAGTGTTTTTAAAGGAGTAATGTGCCCCAAGTGCCCGATGGCTTGTTCCAAGCAGGGCAGGACATTTACTAACTTAAGGTGGCGCTACAGTCCGGGGTGGACCTTGGCCTCAACCAAAATGCGTCTCCAGCCAACTCGATCTTTAGCCAGCTGCTTCCAGTTTCGCACGCCAAGTTGGTTAAGGTCCCCTTTCCGCTACTGGGCCATCCCTCGGGTGTGGACTTGAATATTTTCCGGTTCGGAGCATTGGTATCCATCCGCTCCACATGACCCATCCACCTCTGTCGTTGGACCTTCACTCTTCTGGCTAAGTCGATGCCGCTGTACAACCCGTACAGTTCGTCGTTGTATCTTCTCCTCCACTCACAGTCTGCAGATGGGACCGAAAACCACCCGAACAATTTTCCTCTCCAAACAGCCAAAAGCACATCATCCACTTTCGACAGAGTCCATGCTTCTGCGCTGTAGAGCAGGATTGGGATGATTAAGGATCACTCTAGTCGTTCGAGAGAGGGCTTTGCTACTCAATTGCCTTCTTAGGCCAAAGATACAGCAATTGGCAAGAGTTATTCTTCGTTTGATTTCAGCGCTTATGTAGTTGTCTGAATTGATTGCGGAGTCTAGATAAACAAAGTCTTTAACTACCTCAAAGTTATATCTGTGTACAGTAACCTTTTGACCGAGATGTCGGTGTCCTTTCTTGTTGACAGCATATACTTTGTCTTGCCCTCGTTGACCGCTAAATCCGTCTTCGCCGCCTCCGTCTCAATACCCATGAATGCACCAGTATCATCCCGCTGCATTCTTTTGTTATTGACAATGTCGTTGGCGTATGCGCGGAATTGGACGGACTTTTGAAAAATTGCGCCTCTGTTGTTGGTGCGTGAATTTTGCACTTTTCTTTCAAGAGCGACATTAAAGAAGTCGCATGACAGCGCGTCACCTTGTCCAAATCCTATTTTGACATCAACGGTCTCGGTGAGATTGTAACCGACCTTGATGGAGCAGAGTGCATTCTCCATCGTCATCCTGCACAATCGGACGAGTTTGGCAGGGATGTCAATACTAGACATGGCTCTGTATAGCTCGTTTCTATAGATGCTGTCATACGCGGCCTTAAAATCGATGAAAAGGTGGTGCGTATCGATTTGAAGTTCCTGGATTTTCTCCAAGACCATTTGGCAGGACATTTGCAAACGTAATAAGCAAGTATCGATGGAAAGGTCAACAATATCCGTGCAACTGTGGAACTGAATGTTAGATGAGATATCATATTATGCAGCATGGGTTTCGTATTGGTTGTGGCAATTCGTGCAATGTTCCACTGAGGGGGTCTTCTGTTCTTTTTGGAAGTAACGCGGCTGTCTAGTCTGGTCCGCCTTTTCTTAGCTTTTGTTAGTTAGCTCTTCACTTAGGCTCCTCTCTTTAGGGGGTTTGAGCACCTCTTCTCTTGCCAGTTCGCCGGCATTCTAATACCTTCGTAGGCCGGAACCGAAACAAGATTGCCGTCATTGTGGCTGGCAAGCAGGTTGAGTTTGTTTTTGCGTTCGCTTACCACATATGATCTGGATGTTGGATTTGTCAGGACTTTAAGTGCTGCTTTCCGAACATATTTTTATTTTCCTTCCTTGGGGGTGGTGTTCCAAGGGAACTCCAGGTCCCTTAAAAGTGACAAGAACTTCTGTTTACAAGACGGTGGCGAAAGAATCTAGTTAAATCATAAATTCTATTGGTGGGTTGTTGCCGTATATCCAAACCGTAGAGTTGCCAGCGATTTAAGAGTAAATACAGTCAACCCGTCATGGTTTGTTGTTTCGGCCCTCGAGGGAAATTCTGTTTTAGAATTTGTTGACAAAATTTCATTTATTTGTCTCCAAAATCTTTTGATGGACATTCGACTAGTCTACTTACACCTCTTTTGGAACTCTCATCAAAGGAGAACGCTATACTTAGCTTGAAATAGTTAAGAGATTATCAGCTGTCAAGTGCTACGCAGCTCACGTATTCTCCTGTAGAAAACTTGATACATGTACGAAGTGCATTTTAAAATTTGGTGGGACTACAAAGCTATTGGCTGATGACCTAGCGAATATTATAAGTGGAAAACATGGCAAGAAGATCTCCAACGTCATGCAGAATGCTTTACTAAATGTTTTGGACTGGTGCAACATTCAAGGAGTCTCCATAAATCCTTTCAAGACTGTTCTAGTGCCTTTTACGAATAGAAGATTGGTCAATTTCGGACTTATCATCGTCAAAGGCACCACTGTAGGCTATTCTAACAAGATGTACCTCGGCGTTATCTTAGACGGGGCAGACCTCTTAGACTAAGTAGACCGGTGACACAGTAGATCTTTCTAGCTCACAGTGTCAGCCATAAGGGCAAGCTCTTAAAACAAAAAAAATAATTTTTGGTGCCCTCAGTGTCTCTTCGGGTTTCATAACCCAGAAATTTCAAGAACATCACACAATGTGGTGCTAACATGCTGACAGTCAAGAATATAGACACATGGGTTAAGATAAGCCTCACGTCGACTTATATGCACATCCAAGCTGAAATGTATTCGTCTTCCCAACTGCAGAGAGTGAGTAAGTCTTTCATTGGCACTTTTACAACGAAAAAAAAACACTCATATTCCGCTGCAATAAATTTGAATTTTTTTTTTAAAATTCGCTTTCGTTTTGTTATTTGACGCCTAGCGCCATGTAGCGTGTAGAATTCTCCAACACCGAGTCGGCTTACAATGGAAACATCTGTGCGCGGCTTGATTTGAATTTCTTCGATGTCATGTTAGCGTGCCTCGTATTTCACTAATTAGTTTCGGTTTTCACTTTTTATCGCTTTGTAATATTTTTTTTTTTTTTTTTATTAAAAATAATGATTTCATCGCAATGTGTAAACAGAAATGACTAAAGCACTGCGCACACCATTCCCCTTGTTCGCTTTCTTCATTCATTCTCAGTCTCTATGGCGCTCTTTTGTTGTCAGTTAAGGCTTATGCACTTATAATACGTGTTCCATGTTACATGTCAAGCTCCATATAGGTCGCGGCCTTTCGACATTCTTCTTCCACTCTGACGTGCAAAGAAATCCGCAGCAAGGCATGTCTCACATGCGAGCGTAATCCTTAGGCTGTGTTTGCACTGGCAAAGTACTTTCAAGCTGCACACCGTAAATGTTATTTATGACCATCCGAAATCTCTGCATGATTTAATCTTTCACAAATAATACGAAATTAAAACCCGAAAACACGAGGGGATTTGTGCAGAAAAAGAAACAATAATCGAAATTATCTTAACCGTGTTATCGTGGCGCGATAAATGTGCTACCTAAGTGATTTTGCGTTTTCTTTTCTGCGAAATGACATTTCGTTTGGGCAAAATTATGTCAATTTATTGTTTTTAAATTGATTTACCACCGTGACAAGACAGTATTTTTTGCTGTCAAAACTATACTCGCGGTAACGTTAAAGCTTTGCCCAAATGTTCAGTATGCCTGTCATGTGGGCCATTGCATGCGTGTAAAACATTTCCCTTTCCCGGGCACTGAGGCTAAATGTGAAAAGGGCGTTAATTATATGCGCACTGACATATACGGCTCACGTTTAGGTGTTAACGTGTGTTAACACGGCTTTTAAAAAGGTCAGCATTGCCTTTTTTCGTTTAAGTTTTTAACATAACAGTGATTAATCGGAATAGTGATGGGCGATTTGCAAGTAAATGGAAGCGAATGTGATTGTTTTTAAAATGTCAAGCACGTCGTGGGGTAATAAATTGTTTGCTGCTAGAAATGTGTAGCTTGTTAAATTTGGACTTTGAATTTATGGCATAAAAACTTGCAAAAAGATTTTTTTAATTTTTTGTAAATTCATGGAACTGGAAAGGGATGATCATCAATTTAAACAATTTTCAAGAAAATGCTGATAAATGAAGAAGGTTTTTGTTGTTCTCCATTTACCTTTGTAAACCCTTCTAGTAAAATTGACGTTAACGAAAGAGCCAATGACCTGGCCAGACGGGGATTAGTCTTTAACGACTGGCCCGGTTACAACAAACAAAAAATAAACGAGCTACTAAGGCGATCAAGACCAGATATTGCAAGAGTAGTAGCCGCTAGCACAGGCCACTTTGCCAATAGGAGATTACGCGGCCAAGCTAGGTATCTCCCACAATATTTTCTGCCGTAGTTGGAAAAATTAATGGGGAAAAAGAATCTCCGCATCATTTCCTGTATTAATGTCTGAGCGAGGGTCAGGCAGCGCACTCTAGCCAAACCCTTCTTCAAAGACCTCAAAGATATTTTCCTTAATTCCACAGGTTGGATTTAAATATCTTCTATCAACCTATAACAGCCGCAAACAACCAGGTCAAATAAGTTGTGGTTTCAAAACAGGCGCGGCGGATCCCAGCGCTAAATGTGTTCTTTTAGAACCGCCACCTCTATGTACCTACCTGCCTACCTACCTATGTCCTGTTTTCTATTGTGGATTCTATGGCTTCTTCTTTGCCTACGGTTTCTGGCAATACGTCTCAGATCTCTGCAACTTGTCCCCAATTGGCGTGACTTCTCCTCAACGGTTTTGGCCTTGTATTTCTCTTTATCCACCCACTTTTCTAACATCTAAACAAAGGAGCTGTCGTTTTTTTTGACTAATCCACTGTATGACTAATCCACTGTCACTTCGGGCTTCGGTAGTACCTATAGACTCCTTATCCGTTCTTTCGTAAAGATTTTCGTGAAAGATGTTTCTTAGCAAACGTTTAGAGCTTTCTCGTGATAGTGGAGGTCAGTTTTTTAGTGCTAAACCCATCCAACAGCACGGATTCAGCAGCACAGTCGTGTCGTGTACTTGGACAACATTTCGAATCATTTTGCCGATTTGACCAGAAAATTTTCTGAGGTTTCACCATTTGCCGGAAAACACCGACTGCACACCATCTAAGTTGAATTTTAACCTCAACAGCCGGACATTCATTTTTAAGAGGAGTGAGAGACAGATGACGCTCTATACCGACGGTTCCGAGAACACTGTAACGTTTTTTATGCGGAAGTTATGGCGATCAACCACGCCCGTAGCTAGGAATGCTTTCTAGAGAGTTCTCAGGAGATTTTGAAGGACGCTTGCACACAAATCCAGAAAATCTTCTCTTGGTGATGAAAATTTCGAAGGGAGCTCCCCAAATCTCAGAGGCAGCTCAGCTCCCTTCAGCATCGAGCTGGCTACAGGCGTGCGATCAACGAAGCCTTATCCTGGCTCAAAACCTACTTGAAATTGTCGCTCATTTCTCATAGAGATAGCAGAGCATTTTAACATTCACCTATGCTAAGTACCCGGTCATAGGGACATTTCAGGGACCTGTAAGGCCGATGAACGCGCCAAACGTGGTACTACTTTGGACATCCTGCCGGAATGAAGGAATCTGGGTATTCCACTCGCTACATTTAAGCTTCTTTTATAGTACGACGCGATCAATAAGACAAAGCAAAGGGAGATCTAGCTTATGCTAAATCTCGCTCGATCAAAAAATTTGATCTTGTTCAATAGGTCGCTCATTAGCACCGTCATTGGTGTTCTTACCGGCCATTGGCCTTCATGCCAGAACGATGGGCTTCTCCTCAAATGACTTCTACAGGAGCTGCAGAAAAGAAGAGGACGAAGAAACAATCCTCCATTTCCTCTGAACTTGTCCTGCCCTATCCCAAGGTAGGAAGCTATATATAGAAACCTATCACTTCGACAACTTGGACGAACTATCACATACTGACGTGAAAAGTATCCTCAGCTTCATCAAGAGCTCCAAATTTTTTCAACTAAAGTGTGTGGCGTTTTTCAGAGTATAACTCCAAGTGGTATTACAAAAGGCCTTTCCTGCCCTACATGTGTATGTGCTTGGCACAGACAGCCATCCAATACTCCCTAGATAATGGGAGCTCTCTTATTTCTTTACCGGTTGCCGACCGATGCTAGCTTGAGTTGAGAGGTTTGTTCCGAGGCTGATGATTTTGGGGTTGGCAGTGTTATTATTTAGGTACCCACTGTAATTTGGTGGAGGTCCACAATCTTATGTGATACATCGTAGTAGAAATATTTGTTCGCAGTAGTGATGTCCTTCACATTTTGAGCTACAGTGTGTGATCATTTGTTTTTCGACCTGATTTCAGTGCAAATCACTGGAAAATACACCATAGCAACCGTTTGAGTTGTTTCTCATCCAAAATTAACAGAGAACTGTTTAGGCCCTTCGCCAGGCGTTGATTGGAGCTCTGACCGCCTACAAGTTCTATAGGAAAACTATAGACGGTTGTGCTATGTGCTTCTTTTCAAGAGATAAAGCGACTCTTGCGTCCCCTAGCTGCTGAATCAACTGCAATGCGACTGTTCAGCTGTTTTCGAACGTTGATCCTTCTCACGGACTCCTGCGATCACTGAGAGAATGATACGAAGACATATTTCACACTACACCGATGCTTTTGCATGGTGCTATAGATAGTCCCTGAAGTCTAAGGCTTGTGTGTCTCCTGACGGGTCCATTGCCCTTTTAACAAATTTTATCCATTGAAACTTGGTTGATTGTACTTTGATCCCGATGACTATCAAGTTGCCTTTTAGATGTGAAAAGTTCCTGCTACACACTAACAGGAAATGTAAATTTAAAGTGCAAACGTCAGCAATCGACTGCTACCTTTAACATAACAGCTTTTTGTTAAGGTTTCACACAGAATTTATTAACTTAAAAACCACTACGCAATCAGTATGCAATTAGTTTTTTTTCATGTCAACTGCAGTGAAAAGTTAGGTCGTAAGAAGGGTTCAAGTTATTGTCGTTTTTGATTACAGCGTTGTTCAAATATTCAATTTCTTTCAAACAACCAAAAAAGTGCTCATGCATAATGTACAGAGCTCCGTCAAAGGCTTAAGTGTTAAATGGATTACCTACCCTGCTTTTTTTTAAGTTCAAACAGGTCATGTTTTATTCATATTTGTATATTTTAAGTTAATTACACTCATTAAAACTCTAATTTTAGTGAAAAAAAAAATTACTATAATAAAAATTAAAAATAAATAGCTGGCCTGACAGCTGGGGATGAGCGAAGGCCTAGCTTCACGTAAGCATTCGTGTTGTGCGTTTTAAATTTTTGACGTGAATGGGAGGGACCTAGAATTTTTTACCGGCTCCGAGTGGCAAATTGATAAGCTCTTTCATGACAAACTATACTCCCGTTGTCATTCCCCACCGAGAGGTCGTGCTGCGAAAAATGTTCGGTGACATGGCTGGGGCGAGAACCCAAGTACCTCGCAAAGCAGTCCAACGCACTATCCACTGAGCCACGGGAAAAAAAAACGGTCTTATCTCTTGAAAATGAACAAGAGCCCGATTATTCTCTCCGACCAAGTATGTTGTGTAGAAATACGTTGTCGGTAAGGCTCGCAAGCAGACCTTGTCCTTTTGCAGGAAGCCTGTTTTCTTGCTTGAAACCCCGTAGAAGCAATCCTTGGTAGCACCATATCTTTCCCCTATGGAGCCGTGTGTGCACTGTAACAAGCGTTCACTTGCATGCCTAAAGCTTAAGACTTGTTGCTTAAGTCGCACCCAAACGAGCATTTCTTTTGCTCTCTGTAGTAGTAATGAATATCACAGTTTTCCATCTTTTTTTCCCCAGGTCTATCCCATCGCACTTCCTGGACGGCCTTACAGCGGACTACAGACTATAGGGTATTCTGAAGTTTTTTTTTGCTACATGCGGTATTTTAAGGGCTCGTTCATTGCATAATCATTTTCCTTTTCTCCTATGCTTGCGTTTTCGTATCCGAGGTTTGTTTGCTTCGTCACAGACTTATTCCAGGTTTCTTTTTTTGAATTCTCCGACACTACCTCATTCTGAAGATTACTTGTTAGGATATCTGAGGTGTACTAGAGTTAATCAGGGCAACAACTTGCATCCTACTCAAAGTTTTCGTTTACGTCGACTTCCTGAGATGGACTTGGGCTCTATGAAGCTTCAAACCTCGTCTGGTTTGTTACATTATGGTATGAAGTTCACTCAAGCTTAAGCAGTTCTGATTTTTTTGGTACTCTTAGCAAATTACCTCTAAAACTATTCTCTGGAGGCAAGCTTAGCGTTGCAAGTAATACTTATTTCAGCCATCAACCCTTACATTCTTGACGTGGGCATGTCACACGTCTTAGCTCTATTTTTGACGCATACAACAGCTGATACTCTTTACAAAATAAGAGATTAAAGGAAAAAACTTACTAATTGTTTTCGCTATAAAACGTTCAAGACCCCTCCGACGCAAAACTTTATCATATCTGGTCAATAACCTCCTAAACTCGTTCTCTACAAAACCTTAAAAGCCAAACGGAGTATTTAGATTTACCCGCTCTTGTGACTATAATTTACAAGCTTCTTTCGTAATTCTCACATACTTCCTCTTTGGAGGTGTTTTCACGGTCAGACACAACTCGTTCAAAGTTATACAACAACTTCGTCGTTGCCGGCACATTAAAATTTTGTTAAAAAAAAAACTCAAGTGAACAAAAAGTGTTGAATAACTTTGAACGTAAAACCAGTTTAGAAGAGGTAATGCGAACAGTGGTTCTATAATTAAAGATTAGCGATTTTTTTTCAATTAGAATGCAAACACCAAATAAATCCGTCATTTGATTAATCATTTGATGCAATTTTCATGCAATTGCGTCATCACTTTCAGTACTGATAAGAACCACGCACTCCTTGAGAACAGGAATTCCAAGCCACTGAATCAGCTGAATGAACATGACACCATAAAAAAAACCTCAACACCAACTTGACTGGAACAAGCCATCACTGGAGAGGAAAACGAAATGAAAACACAAAAGATGTCAGGCCCTCGCATTTGACGGAAACACTGTGATTTGCTTGAGGTGTGTATTTTTTCTTTTTGCACTTTTAAGCACAGCTCCAGCAGAGGAAAGGCAAGAAAGCACTTCGACTCTGACTTATTGGATTGAAACCCATGACATCTGTGGGATGCAATGACGGTAGATACACGCCACACGCATCCTAAACATTCAACAGTGCTTTGCTAGAAGAGAATCTGCATTTGCGTGGCTGAGTATCTGTAGTTGAGACACAGGGGCAAACAATTTCACTATAAACACGTTTGTGAGTTTGGCATCTGCCAGGCGAAATTAATTCTTTTTTTATTTCAAAGTGCTTAATGCATGTTTTAAACAGTTTGAAGGCGTTGCAGAGTGTTTGCCAGGGAATTCGGTTTTGGAATTCTGGCAAAACCGGGGCACACTTAGAACGAGGTAAGATCAAACGTGACACCTTTGGGATAAACCGGAAGCTTCGAGCTTATTGTGCAAAGCTGAGAAATATCCATAGATAAGATAAGATATAGTTAGACGTGGGATACGGTGATTTATCCAGTCGAATTCTAAGGTGTAAGGAGTGAGTATAAGCCGGACTTTCAATTAGAATGTCCTTTGCCATGATTTCAGCCTAAAAACTGTAAGAACTCATTAGGTGATTGTGAAGTGTACAAAATATAATCGAAACCTAGTTAGTTCTGAGTTTCTTCATCTTCAGGGACTTTGAAGAACAGTTTATTGTTTCCAAAATTGAGGTGACTGCGTACATTTATTTTAATAGATCACGCAGTTCTTCAAAGAAGTAATTTCTTGTGTAGCTCACTAGCTTTTCATTTTCCGCCAGCCATTAGATCACGACTTCTTATAGCGAAATAGTCCTTCGATCTTCTTGAAGGGCCTAGATTGTCTAGGCTTCTGAGAAAGATTAGAACCCATCGTATGAGGATTATCAGCAATTTTTAGTAAGTTGGTGTTACAATTGGGAAATGTTTCCTTTGGCGCCAGATCTGGTAATTACGTTGGAATAGGGCATCTTCCAAAAGACAAGCAGATCCTCTGGTGTGTTGCCATGGTTCAAACCTCAGTTTTACAGTGACGCAACTTTTGAATAATTTGGATTTGTTGAATGGCAGGAAATGGGTTGTATTTTCATCGACTTCCTAATCACTACACCTCCTACAAAAGTCTTCTTTTCCAATTCGAAGGTTTTTCATATGATACCGCGGCGTATTATGCCTTGTGATCACTTCTATAAGATAGATAGGGATCTTCTATCAATCAGCAGAAGTCTAGTCGGTTCTAGCCCTGTCGAATATAGGCCATATCTTTCTTGCGGTTACACAGGTGTCTAGAGAGGTCCATCTGTTACAAGCGTCCCTTAAGGCCATTTTCTCTCCTTCGAGCTTAAGTGTGCACCGAATTGTCAACTGGTTCCGAACTTGTTGGCAAGCCGTTTCTCGCCAGTTCGTCAGCATTTTCGATTCCTGGTATGCTGTCACCTTGCTGTCACCTGTGTTACAAGAACTTTGAGCTCTTCTCGAGAGCACCTTACAAACAGTGTTGGAAGTTCCAGTATAAGGATCGTATATTCTCCTTTTGGAGGGCACTATATTAGTCAGACAGTATGGCTTTGTGTAGAATTTCTAAGAAGATTCCTGCTTCGGTTTTTTTCTCCATCAGGGTTTCCGGCGGCTTACGAAAATCATCTCTTCAGTTCAGTTCGGAGTGGTTGTATCAGTTAGATAGAACTGCTTTTTGTGACATGATTTGGCTTGGTTCAGTGGTTGTCTTTTAAGCTTCAAGATCACATGGTCCTCTCAATTTTTTTGATTCCGATATTCGTATTCTTTTCCACTGTGAAATACTATCAGACTCTACTGATTACAGAACGTCTTTCGCCTGTAAAACTTTGTAACTTTGTAACTTTGTAAGTTCAAAATTAGATCGGAATTTCAGTTTCAGCACAAGAAAAACGCATTTAAGCTTGTCTCTGGTTCCAAACAGCGCTGTTGAAACGGCTGAAGGATATGCCCAGTCAGAAAATTTTAGAATTAATTTCCTATCAAAGACTGATGTCAGAATCAAGGTGATCTACCAGCCTTAGTTGCTTTGTCTAAGGAAGTCCAAGTCCAGATTGGTATCCTCGAAGTTGACAATATTAATTCAAGTATGCAGGACGTTTGCTTAGGCATTTTCGTAAGTACTCATGGTGTTTCTTAAACTTAACCCCTGGCTCAGTTATACAGAACACCATCTAGCCATATGCAATCGTATCACTAACAATATTCCCACAGTTTATGTCTCTTGGACCATAGTCTATCGATCATCAGAGAGGGTGTGGACGTCGTCTATTATTTCATGTTTTAATTAAACTAAAAAAAAAAAAACTTTAAAACAAACTCCATTTTAGAGTAAACTTCTAAATGCAAGTGAAAAAAACTTTTCCACTCACCCTACCCGACTAACCCCCCAGGTAAACTAGCAAAATTAATTAAAACCGACAAAAAGGCGCTGCTGCTAAACTCGAAGGATAACATGCCTCAGAGTTTTCTGTGGGAGCTTGCAAACTACTCGTACATATTTTATATTTTGTGCTACCACCTCCTGGTCTCCTGGGAGCGACAATTTTTGCAATAAAAACGCAACATTTGGCAGCGTTAACTCAGAAGTAACGCAGTGTAACTCGGAACTTATCGCAGTCGAATACAAGTGAAAACGGCGCGGCTTTTCTCGTGGTGGATTGTGTGCGACTAATTTCTAGTCTCTGGTGGCAACTTCACGGAATGAGGTAACAATTTTCTTATCAACAATTTTAAATGTGACATAATAACTGGTAGCGTTGTTGATGTAAGGCTTGCTAATTGCGAATTATCATTAGCTGGGCTTGTGTTGATGGAGACCTTTGAGTGTTTTTTTCACAGCTCTGTCCCTGGATGAGGCAAGAAATCATGTGATGAAAGAGTTTCGTTTGGCAGAAGGTGCGCCAATTTTAATGTCTCAGTTTCATCTGTTAAAAGTGTCAATTCACTTGATCTTGTAACTGAAAGCAATTTGTGACAGGTTTGAGCTCATGATTAATTGGCGTAATTTGAGCAAGGTGTGCTAAGCAAGATTCGAATTTATTGGCGCAGTTCAAGAGAGACTTACGGGGTAGAGTATCTATTTGTGCTGCAAAATTGCGGAAGCAAAAATCCTAATCTCTTGTATCAAATTATTTGTGCTTGGTTTTAATATAACGGGTTAGCCTTCTCTACTATTTGAAGCCTGGGGCTTAGAACTTAATTGACCTCGAAAGTAGACTAATCGGAGCGAAGTGTTTCTACTACGCTTTGCTTCAATAAAATGTTCATAGTTATAGATGAACGCTATCATGCGACAACTTTCGGGAAGGAATGCCATGCAACAGACAGAACAAGGCAAAAGGATTCTTCATACTGAAAGGACTGTCAACCTCAAATTAGAGTCGAATTACGCGAAGAAACCTTAAAGCAAGGTATGGTGACTAGTGTCTTATGCAAGCGCTGGCTGCATAACCCTACTCTACCTAACCTATGGTAGCCAATGGCTGCCAGAAATGACAGATCGAAAATGAAGCAGATAATGAGAATCCAAAGCTGCTTGCGCGACTAAGCAAACACACTAGCATTTCAGTCCCATCGATAGTGGTTGCTTAAATCTATCCTTCACTGGAAGTCACCACATCTCTTGCAACGATAGCATATGATCTGTGGTGCCTTTCGAAGTTAGAGACTGGCTGACTCCTAGAGTCTGTAGCAGGAGTTAAGCAGGTCAGATAGACGTTTAGAGCCGATGTTATTTAGGTGGAAGGGTCTTTGAAGGTTAGAGCCTGTCTGTATTTTTCTGTGAACTAGCTGGAGAGGTCGAGGATAGAGTTGAGGGTGTAGTATGGATGGAGCGCAAACAGCCCGGCACGCATATCACAACTAGGTTTTTGACTCGAATTTTAGCTATAGTGACCTCATTTGTCACTGATTCCCCGTCTTAAGAGACAAGAAGCGATCTAAAGCGGCCGTTGAAGTAGACGGGTATAATTCCAGAGCCTTAATTGCCTCGAGTTCGAATATTCGCGGCAGATATTACATTGTCCACCGAACAACTGCTGTGTACATCAAGGTTGGTCTGACAACTTTGGTGTATGTATAGTACCAGAATCATTTTGGTCTTCAGTTCCTGTAACAGTATGCTCTTGGATTCTTTAAACGGCCCGGTCAATATGGAGGTTCTTCCATATTCCCTATAGATGAAGGGGTATGTGAGAAGATTAAAATTATTTCTTGTTAGGATTTAGTGCACCATCTTTGGATCTTAGATAATTCATATTGCTGCATCTCTGACGCGGAGATATTATGTTTGGACCTGATGATAACTTCCACTTCGTGTGCGTAACCTATGATCGCAAACAATAGGTATTTTAGATACCAGAGTAAGCTTTTCCTAACAAGAGATCAGACCTATGGCAGAGAACTGCTTGATTATGGAAAGTCAGACTTAAGTAAGGTGCTTGCTCTGTGATACTCCACACTTATACCAACCGGGCAAATCTAATGAGTCAGCACTCAATGATTTAGTAACTAGAACTGAAACCTCCATCGACGATATCTTGGTCGTCAGACTTACCCTGACTTACGCGTCAATAGTCTGGTGGACAAAATGAGGCCACCACAGCCAAGAAGTTGGAACGGATTTGAGAGAACTGCTTGATCATGGAAATCTGCATGACGGGTTGCCAACGCTCCATCCCAACCGCTTAACGCCATATAGAAATGCAGGCAAAACTCAGTCCGCACAGGCTTTTCCACTTAAACAACATCAGCTCTAAACATCTTCCTGATGGTCACCTTAACACGCTTTTGCCTTCGAGTGACGACTGGGAAAAAATTCAAACCCCGTCCGTCAGAGCATGACCAAATATGGTACACGGACGGCTCTGAAATAGACAGTGGATCTGGGGCTGGAATATTTGGAGAGTCGTCTAGCACTAACATTTCGGTCAGTCTAGTCACATACTCATCGATCTTCCAGGCAGAAATATTTGCCATAAATGAGAGCACAAGCTTAAACTTGCTCTCTTACTTACGTGGCAAACCCATCTTTATCTTCTCTGACAGTCAAGCTGCTCTGAAAGCACATACTACACTGGATTCCCACTCACAAGGGCCTCACCGCCTCACCGCGGCCATTGCCGACTAAAACGGCACCTACACAAGCTTGGCCTGTCCCCGGCCGGACCCCACCTGCAGAATATGCTTGTAGAGCGGCAAAAGCTTTCTCCACATCGTCACCCTCATTCATGTGAGAAAACGAACCCTTAGCACTAGGCAGTGAATTCGTATCACCAACTGTACTTATTTGGTACTTAGTTTTGGTGTGACTACCATATTTTTTGTGAGTAAACCGAAAGAAATGGCCTCCTCGTAGGCAAGAACTTTACTATCAATACCAGCGATTTTTCCAATAACTGATTGAAGTGAGCTGATTACCACGATTTTACTTGCGGTCACAACATTCAGACGTTCGGAAAATACTGGACCCTTGGGTAGTCAAAGAATTTTTATTCCTAAGCTCCACCCGATAAACTGAATAACCCCTACCAATTGTTGAACGTAAATAGCTCGAAACTATCTACCAATCTATCAATACATAGTATACCACAAACCTTAACTCACTAAATTATCAACGGGAATTGTAATTGTCAATAATAAATCCATCAACGGAAAAAAAAAACTTAATTTGATTTTCCACGCTGCTACATTCCAACGGCCTTATCTTTATGACACAGTAGGTCAAATGAGGTGAAACGATCATAATCTCCCCCTCGTCAGGCTCCTGCCCGCCCCCAAAATTATGGCAAATCGTCGTTCTCCCGTCGCGTATGATTTATGCCGTAATTAGCCTCTCTGCGAAGGCTTACGTTCGTTTTTTTTTTTTTTATTTTATGGTCGTGATTAATACTTTTGCCTGCGTTCGCATTAAATTCCCAAAAGTTGACAAATGGACTTTGATAGGCAAATCAGAAAACTACAGCAAAGCGATGAATAAAAAGAAATGACTCAGCGAAACGGAAATTAAATAGTTTCGTAGCTAAGTATGCTAAAGTTCACCTTTGCGATGGAGACTTCTAGTCTAAATTTTTCCTCTTCTTTTTTTTTTGGGAAAAAATTAATTTGCGTGACTTGCTGCATCTGCGGGATAAATAAATCAATTGGCAACCTTGACGAGATTTTTATTATTAAAACTAACGTACACATTTTGTGTTGATATCTTATGGATACGTCGAAACGCAGTGACACAGCGCTGAATTTACATAAAAAGAAGAACGGATGAGGCGCTTGGCATGGGAGTCCGTGTTTAATGAAAATAAACAGCAAAAATCGATTTGCGGAATAATTTACATTTTCACTAAATTCGGATGCCAAAGTATTTTTAGCAAAACGTTTTATAGGTCGCTTTGTTGGTTTTTTATTTCTTTTTAATTCTTTGGAAAACATACACGACAAAACCAGATGGCAAAACATTGATGTTTGTGTGCAGGATGAGGAAGAACCTATTTTTAGGGACGTGGAACATGTGTGCGCTGCGCGAGCCTACATTTTAATTTGGTGTACTTGACAAATTTCCATGAATAGGAAGAATGGCAGGGAGAGTTGGGTTCTTTTTTTTGTGATGCTGGAACACGCGATGGTTTAAGTGAAGCTATTCACTAGGGGAACACAATTTTCCACCCGAAGTACGAGATTCAGAGGATAATGGATGCTTTAGGAAAAAATTAGGTCACACAGAGGCAAATATTAATTTTTTTTATTTTATTTCAATCCTTAGAGAATTTTTGGGGGCTACTGATTGGTGGATACTGATTATCCTACTGGTGGATATTACTTATGTTAAGACTGTAATCGTTTATTTTTAAAATATCTTTCGAAGCCGTAGTCCGCCTCAGAAGGGGTTTTCGTATTTAAAAAGCTTGACATTGACATGCCTCTACTGTCCTGCTTGAATGCTATTTTGTGTGTAATCTTCACTAAGTGGTCGTTCGGGCTTTAAACTACTAAGCGAACTGACATGGGTGCAAATTCAACAATTTCCCTTCAGGAAAAAATTTGTTGGTCCCTTTCATCCGTGGAAAAAATATAACATGCAGTAGATTGTAAGAAGCCCGGCCTTTGTGTCCCTTCAGTTGTGGCGCCGGCTATTGTATATTTTTTAGAAATACAAAGTCGCTCTTGATCCTCGCTTGTCTCCGTGTGAGTTACACTGGGTTAAGTGTTGGGCGCCAAGACAGACAAACGCTACAGGAAATTGTAGAGTTGATGTGCCAAAATATTACCGATTCTACTGGAGAATCGCTGCCAGTCAGACAAGCTGTAGACAGGGGTCGCATTACTGGACAGATCTGGTCCGATCTGCTACGTCAGCAACGTTGCTTGGGCTTCAGTACCATAGCGCTACAGTTTGAGATGAATCTGACACTCTTCAGTTAGCCCCGTTCTTAACTTACTGCCTCCAATTGCACCCTCCATGTTCGTTGAGGTCCACTTTCACGAGGTCCACATTCACGAGGTCTTCCTCCATTTCTCCCCGGGTTAAATTCGAACACTTAGCCAACCGTAGCGTTTGTGTTTATTCGGTCTTAATTTTCCAGTCATCTCAAACGTCCATTGCGCAGCTTTATGATTAGACACATGTTCAGCTGTACAGCTTTGTTTAATTCGTCAACCGTCAAAGCCCAGCGAGGCATATGGAACTGGTCTGAGTGTATCCCCGATACAAACCAACACGCCTTCAGAAACGCCTTTGGACTTTAAACCACCTTGAAGCTTTGATGAACCTACAGAGGTCCTTGAGAGGTTTGTCGCTTAGTTTTTCGATATCCTGTAAGAGACACTTCTTGAAGAAATTTATGTCCGAGATGCCAGGTCCTTGAACAGTGACAGTGAAAGTGGGGTGTGCTTTTATGGATTTGCTCGTCTCTGCAGTCCCTGCAAAGGTTATTCTCACTTAGCATCAGCTTTTTTATGCGATATCGTGGAATATTTAGCACTGTAATCACTTCGGCAGGAAGATGGCTTAAGTCCAACAAAGCTGCTGGAGATGATCACCTATCTACCGAGCTGTTAAAAGCGGCAGGCGATGACTTGGTAAGGAGCATGCACCAACTCATCTGTAAAATATGGTCGGAGGAAAGTATGCCCGATAAATGGAACGTCAGCATTGTTTTCCCGATCCTCAAGAAAGGATACCCTCTAAACTGCGCCAAAAAGGACGCATCAGTCTTCTTAACATTGCCTATTGGTGGATCTACAGCATATACATAAGCATTAAGCAGTGCTTATGACCTTATAGATTATCATCCTGTTTGTATGACTGATCAGATTCTTACAAGGAAAGAACATGTTTTTGCCAGATTCCAGCTCATATTCACTCTCATTCTACGGGATATCATTGTGCCGTGGTACACATTACTCAGCAGAGAGTCAGCGTTCATCTGTATATACCCACGGGGACCGTTTCCCAGTCACACTTTATTTTGCATAATATCCTCCTCTGCAATATGAAATGCACTTTACTGAACGCTTGATATCTAGACTTTTACAGAAGAATTCAGCTGGTTTACCGGTTCCCGCTTTGGATCTATTCGAGTAAAAGGCTCGCCCCGTCTTCCTGGTTTCTGCCCCATAGTTTCATTGGTTTCTGTCAAAAATCTTGGCATGGAATCTCCTGTCAAGTTGTAAACTCGTGGGCAAGTAGTCAGTTGATGCACCAGAGTTACCTTGTCTGCGTGGAATATTCATACAGCTCTGCCTCACTGAGTTTTACTGCACATTTGTCTCCGCTGCATAGTGGAGACATGCCTTGGAGACGCACTTGTATAATGCTTCCAGCGCTGCAGCACACAACAACTAACAGATAAACGAACGAACAAGAGAATTGGTTGAAGTTCATGCGAAATTTGGTAGATTTAGCTCAAATCATTAAAATCTTTTTCGCCTCCGGTTCTTCTACATGTACATGCATACATATGTTCATGGCTGTACAATCATCGAATGGTGTTTGGTGTTGTCTCTCTGGTAAATTGGTGTCTTCGCGTAGACAGATAACCTTGGAACAACAGCTCCCAGCTCCCATCGTTATGACCTCTGTCTCGCCAGATACTTAGAACTATCCAAAGTATCGATAAATTCCAAAAACCCCATCATCCTTTCATTGTGATAAAACAAAACGAAGAGATATCTTTACCCCGAAAAACACAAATCTCTTCGCATCGTGCGGTCGGGCGATTAGATAAACACGTCCACTACCTCTTGAACCCTGAACACTTAACGATTCTGACAACAAATCGAATTTACAACCAATAGATCGCCTGACTAAGCCTCCTTATCGCTCTCCAACCGATAACCGTTGAACAAGGGAAAACCGATACTTGTCACTTCATCGTGTGTTAAGTGACCCCTTCTACAGAGAATATGATAAACTTCCCAGAACGTTCAACTGCTGCCATACAGATACACTGTCGCACTCGCAGTGTTATTTCCTAAAAGTCCACTGCCACTACTGAACTACATCGATTTGCATGGGACACGCTACAGATGTGAGTCCCTATGTCATTTTGCCGGTTCTCGCACACGACATGAATGTGTAATGCACGCTGTCCCCTACTCCGCCGAAGCGCTTTAAAAATCGATTTTCCTGTTTTATTTGTTTGATCGAATCCGACACAGACACACATGGAGGAAATATCGACTGCGGGGGATACACAAAATATGCAAACGTTGCATTAAATTTAAATACGAGTTCCAGATACGTTTTGCAAGGGGGCGGGCGGTGGTTGGGCCCGAGTTCAACAGGAAAAATGCATTTGGTGCAGCCTCGCCTAGGCGTAGTCGTTCACTTTTGCCGACTCAGGGGGACAAGTGGATAATACGATCTGAACGACGGCCATAACGCACTTGCGGTGGTCTACATAACGACCACAGGCTGCCAACCCTTTGAACGATAAAAAAAAAGGGACGCGTGCAGCGCGGTTACACATGCAGAATTGATTAAAACTGAATGGTAAGTATGTAATTAAATTTGGAATGTGTACGGTTTTATGCGCCATTCGGGGGGAAGGATCAAAAATTATAATTAAGAAGTGGGTGAAGGATTCGCTTCTGGGACGTGCCAACGGACATCACACGATTGTTGTGTGATGAAACATAAAACGCTTAATGAATGCGAAAAATTAAAAAAAAAAACTCATTTCAACCGGATTAAGGATGATGACAAATGACAGTCGATAAAAATGACAGAAGAAGACGGAAGAAGATGTCAGTCAGAAGTGGTTGTAATCCACGATTATTCCATGAACTTATGCGAATGTGGACAAATGAAAAGTTAACGAATCGGAAGAGAGACGATGACAGCCCTGTAAGGTCGCCATCACTGTCAGTGAAGTGGGGGTTTTCCATTGTTTGCCGTCCGGGTAGTTTACGAATGCTTTTCTAAATACGTGACTTATCTACATAATTTGTTATTGCAAGTGAAGTTAATGTTCTGGAAAAAGTGTTGCTATTGATTGTGTTAAACATGATTTGTACGAGTAGAGTAACACAACATTAATTGGTCCTAAGCAGGGATTTTTGCTACGAATCGGTATAAAACCTTTGGGCACCGAGTTCCGACGCGATTTTTATCGGCATAAAAATATTTGATAAGGTAATAATATATCTTTCCAAAAATAAATGAAAAATTTCCCCTGTAAAACAATGAGAAAGCTATGGTCAATGAACAACATATAGAACAACAAGGACAGCCAAATTCTTTCCAACCTTGACGAAGCTGGCGCTATAGCTCGAGGTGAGTCAAGGTCTAGCTCCTCGCCACCATTCATGTTCTGCGTTTTGCATTTTTACCACGAATTACAATTTATTCCCGACTCCGAACGGCGAATTAAGAAGCTTTTTTCTCTCGGAGGCTTGTCATTTCCCGACGAGAGGTGGTGCTCTAAGCAATTTTCGGTGAACATGGCTGGGGTTTGAACCCACGCAGGGCTCACTTGGACTTCGAGAGACCCTTTTCATGGGCCTTTCCAAGCAGAGAACAGTGGCAAGACAACGAAATGGTGAACGGATCCAATTTCATACACACAGATGGCACAAAAATGGATATAGGCATAGGAGTAGGTATTTTTTGAAGAAGAATTAGGACTAAGCAGCTCCATAAGACTCGCGGATCACAGCAGCGTTTTCCAAGCGGCGGTCCTAGTAGTGCCAAAGGCTGCCCAACTAGTGACAATGCTAACAATATCACAGGAGGATATTACGATTTGCATTAACAGCCAGGCTTTCATAGTGGCAATAGTTGCTACGAAGATAACATCGAGGCTTGTGAAGTGTTGTCGCGAAGAGATTAAGGTTCTGCTTGGCCCCTGGTCACAGCGGGGTACCAGATAATAAAAAAGGTGACGAACTAGTAAAAATGGGTTCAGCCCTGGACAGAGAGCAAGCGAACGATACAGTCAAACCTCCACTCTGCCATCTTAGGGCGAAAATTCCACAAAAAACCTTGATAGAAGCAAATAACAGGCAACAATCGATAACCATCTGTGAAATATGTATTAAGAAGGTTGTGGGCAGAGTATGACAAGGCAAAAACCTGTCAGATTTTACAAAAAGACAGGAAATCGCTATCCATGCTGGTGGGAGTGCTTACTGGCCACAACGTGCTAAGAAATCATTTCCATTTGTTATTCATTCGAACACACACTTTATAGTTTCACTGGCTTAGGCTTGCCTGCACTCTTAGCCTCCTCGCCGGACACAAAGAAATTACGCCTAAATGATATACGATATATGTATGCAGAAGATGCTGTGACGAAGAGATCCATGAGGACACAGCCCATTTCCTCTGTCAATGTCGCTATTCCCACAAGAGATGTCTGGGAGAAGCCAAAACCACTTACGAAAAAACCTTGGAGATCTACACGAACGGTCCTAAAACCGAAGATGGTATGGAAGGATGTGTTTTCGCCGATGAACTAAACCTCGAGATCTCCTTTCGCCTTCCAGTTTACTCTAGCATCTTCCAGCGAAAATCATGGCGATAAAGGTGGCCCTGTCTTGGCTGAAGTGGAATGCAATATCTACTCGGGATATTAGCATATTTACAGACAGCCAGGCCGCCATTAAGTCCCTGGAATCAGTCTCTGTAAAATCAAAAATAGGTCTAGATTGTCGCTCGTCCGTCGTAGTGATGGCAGAGCAATTCAATTCATACTCCTCTGCTGGGTACCAGGACACAGAGACATTCTAGGAAACTGCAAGGCCAATGAACTCGCCAAGAATGGTACTACAATACAGATTCTTCCTGAAAAAACAAAACCTCAGATTGCCACTAGCTACATGCAAACTGAAATTAAAGGCAGGTGCAATCCGCAAAGTCAATCTAAGGTCGTCCAATGGTATTACCATTCAAAATAGCCCTCAATAGACCATAGCGCTCCTAGAAAATAATTTCGCTAAGGAAACGCATCGCGGAGCCACTATAGGTGTCATCACAGGACGCTGGCTTGAAAAATAGGCAGACATGCCACTCTCCTGGGCGTCCCTAAAAAAAATAAATACTCTAAAAGCTGCGGGGACGAAGAAGGAGAAGAGACGATCCTCCATCTTCTCTGTACCTATCCCGCGCTCTCTCTCTCTCGCCTTTTTTTTTGACAATCTTAGCGACCTAGTACAACAGGGTGTCGGAAAGTTCGCTTCATTGAAAGATCCTAAGGCATAACAATGGACCTATTATTGGTCTAAGTGTAGACAGCCTCTCTAACCTAACCTAGTCATTGTGGCTGAAGTGGTTAGAACAGGTTCGAATCCCAGCTTAACCCAACTAATTTTGTTTATGGCACCGCATTTCAAGAGAACGACTTCTCCACCATCTCAGTCGGTTTGTAAAACACAGCACAAATGGTAGCTAAAAGTTCGGCCTTGACTACGCCTTCTCTCCAGAATTCTTATTATTTTTAGCGATTTCTCTATAGAATATTGATTTGAATACTTGTTCGTTGATTAGAAAATAATGAAATTCTACAGAGGGATGCTCAAATCTGAATCTCATTTTGGAAACTCCTACATAACCTAATTTTTATTTATTTTGCTCATCAAATATTTACAACTGATAGCTGTTACACAAAACAAAAAGAATGTTCACAAGCATAACAAATCGATAAAAAAAATGAAATCAATTATCAGCTTAAGTGGTAATCCCGTAAATGTCCACTCCCCATAAATGGCACCGAGCATAACCGAATTCATAATGATTGAATTGGGCGCTATCCGCCGACCTTGACTTTAACGATATTTACCCGAAATCTCATTTTGTTTCGCATTTACCAAGTGATTTCAAATAAATTAATCGATTAGCACTCAATTAGCCGGGCCAATCAACTTGCTTATACACAAATGAGACTTAACAGCCGGAAGTTATTTTTAAATCGCTCGAGGATAAGTAAAAAGTTTTCACGTCACAACGTGGGAGAAATTATGGCGCCAGGAGCAGGTCGTTGCATTTATTGATTTACGGTTACAAAATGTCTTACATACGAGTACTCGTGCTTAAGAGTTATTTATTTCTTTCGTTGAGATGCAACCTGTAAGTTGCAGCTCTTCTGACGAGTCCGACGAAATTTTATCGTTTTTGGCATACAGCTAACTAAGTAGTTTGTGAATGTTTATGAATGTTATGATGGAGGAAATAAAAATAAAGGCATGTCAAGAGTTGAGTTAGTTTGGTCTTCGGAACTAAGACGTAGTGGCTGCCAAAATAGCCTGCAATGTGATTCGTAATTAAAGTGAAGTGCGATTCGTTATTAGCTTCCTGAAGTACAATAGTTGGGTTAATGGAATACATCGTCTGCTGAACATGTGTTTAAGTTTATTTTTGTTTAGAGTTTATTTGCGGGAACGCATGATTCATGGAAACGTGCTAAAAGGTGTCTGAAAAGTGATACTTTTGTGACGCACGGGCGCTTGGAAGGGGCTGAGTGAGATGCTACGAACGGGTGTTCGTATTGGGGTTATGCTTCCGTTTAAATTTTGGGATGCAACAAAAATGTTTGGCGTAAAAAGCACAGAGAAGCTACGATGCAAATTGCGATTTAAGACAGAAAAAGCTAAATGTTCTCACACACCCCATTAAAATTGCTGGAAATGATTATTAGATTTCAGGCTTTCGTTGCAGCTTTCGCCTTGAATCGCCCATTCTATAATCACAAGATGCGAGGGAATGGGATTATCTTTTTTTACAACGCATCTTGAGCTGCCTAGTTTATTTCCTAAGATGTTGAATATTTTTATCCTTATATCAACTGGTTCGACTCTCATGCCACCCTCAGAGGCGATGCTTCGTCTTGTTTTTTGAAAAAGTTCTGCAGAAAATCATGCAATCATGCAATCATGGCATAGCGAGCTTAGTAGACTTTAATAAAAAACTACGCGCTCTGCAAAACAGCTTCAAATATGTACTTACTTACTTACAAGTACTTACATGAAATCCCAGTCATTACTTGTAACATTAATTACAGGCCACAATATGCTCAGGTACCATGCAAAAACCTGCATTTGACACAAGGACAGCGTATGCAGAGGATGCGGGGACGAGGAAGTGCATGAGGACACGACTCACTTTCTCTGTCATTGCCCAAGCCTCTGCAATGTAAGAAAAAGAATTGGTCAGATACCCCTTTGATAACATCAAGGAGCCATCCGATGGTTCACTGTCGGATATGCTTACGTTCGTAAGGACAGCCAAGTGGCTGTCATCAGGTATATAGACACGCAAATAGCTGGTAAAATTCATGGGTAGCACAACGGGTCTACATAGACCTAAGTGAGATGAAGAGGGTTTCATCATCTTCATAGGCCCGCAAATCTTACCTAACCTACTTAAGGTGGTGCTACAGTCCGGGGGGGGATCTCAACCAACAAACGTCTCCAGTCAGCTCGATCTTTAGTCAGCTGCCTCCAGTTTCGCACGCTGACTTGGTTGAGGTCCCTTTTGACTTGCGTTCGCCACCTGAGTCGCGGTCTTCCTCTACGGCAGCGTCCCAAGGATTCAATGATTCTCCGGGTCGGAGCTAAATGACCCAGCGTCTCGAAACAGCGAAGAGCAAACCACGGCCTCTGCGCCGTAGAGCAGGACTGCGACGATTAAGGTCTTATACAGGGTCTCCTTAGTTATTCGAGAGAGGGCTTCGCTACTCCATTGCCTTCTTAGCCCAAAGAAGCAGCAATTGCCAAGAGTTATTCTTTGTTCGACCTCAGCGCTGGTGTCGTTGCCTAAATTGACGGCGGAGCCTAGGTAGACAAAGTGCTTTACTACCTCAAAGTGACTTTTTGGACAAGGCATCGGTGTTGAGTGTCCTTTCTTGTTGCTTTCATTGCCCCTAAAACCCATCTTAAGGCTCAAATAAAAATAAATTAAATAGCTGACGTGAAAGCTCGGGATGAGCCAAGCCCTACCTACAATTTATTACCGACTCCGAACGGCGAATTGAGAAGCTCTTTCACAACAAATTATACTCCCGGAGGCTTGTCATTCCCCGACGAGAGGTGGTGCTGCGAAAAATGTTCGGTGGATATGGCTGGGGGTTGAAAACACGCTGATTACCCAGCAGTCCAACGCACTAACCACTGAGCCACAGCGACCGTCCGTCTGTTCGTCTCAAATGGACACCAAAATTATCAAACCCAAGAAGTGAGAGAATCATCCTGGGGTGATAGTCAATAGAAGTCACTATCGACAAAGGAGGGCTACCTGTTTAGAAATATTTTTCTCGTCAATGAGTTCCAGGTCCAATGCTCAAATAAATCGGTCATCATGGTCATTCCGTGTTCCAAGGTTTTCATTTTGGCATGAGTGTAAAAAGAAGCATTTTCTTGGGCATTTAACATGACGAATGTATGAGTCTGGAATGGTTGGTTGGTTGATTTTGTTGACCTAAGGACTGACTTAGACCTTAGAAATCGCGGGTGTTTCCTAAAATCAGCGATTTGAAGGGCCTCCAGTCCGTGGAAGAAGCTACTACCAAGAGTACGCAATCTTCTGGTGGCTAGTGACATTCGCATAGCAGGTGCTGGATAGATTCTATTTCGTCTTCGTCCCTGCTGCTTCTTCAGTAGCCATTGAAGGGTAATCCAAGACGCTTCGCATGGATTCCTATTGCGCAGTGTCCTGTAAGGACACCGGAGACGATTCGAATGTCCCTTCGACTAAGTTGTACGAGACTTTTGGAATTCTTCTTATCGAAGGCTGGCTATAGTGATCTGGGTATTACACAAGTGTCCATGTGACACCATCGCATTTTAGCCCTGATCATGGTTTCCTCATCTATTTCTCGCTGTAAAGTGTGCCAATGGGTGTCCTTGCAATCGGAAGGGCTCCTACCAAGTTCATTCGCCATCTCATAACCTAATATATCTTTATGGCCTAATACTCAGCATAGGGTCAACTTTCTGTTCGTTGATATATCATTCCAAACCTCTACAAGCTTTGATTTTGTCGATACTGACTAAAGAGACTTGATGGCTGTCTGAATCTCAGCAGAGGTAGTGATAGTCTCCATGACAATGTTATCGTTTTTGATTAGCTTTGCGGTCTGTAGATGAAAAACGCTCCATCCGTCTCCAATTTTGAAGAATTGTTTGCCCTTCTGGCTTCACAGAAGTCCAATTGGATCTGTCAATGTAGAAGGCTAGCTCTTCCGCAATGCAGACTATACCCTCATCCCAGTCATCTCTTCTTGGTATTTTGATATCAAATCTCCTTTCAAAGTCTGGGGTTGGAATTATGTAGTCGGTATCTAGATTCTCCTTCGTGGTAGTCCATCGGGTCAGAATGGAGGAGCGTGACCATAGGTGTTGGTTGTCCATAGACCTACTTCTTTTGGTCTGAATGCTGTTTTTGCCGCTCTATTACTACAGTGGATATCTACTGGAACTAAATGAGTAAATGAATCTGGAATAGTTCCAAGGGAAAATCGTTTTATAGAGTTGATCAAGACAACACTGCATTGGTTCTGCGAATACAAAGAATGTTATTGCATTTGGTCATATTGCTGTTGCTGTGTATTTCTAGCCAAAAACTCGAAAGGGTCCAAACGTTACAGAATCGCATCGTTGTTGACCCATTTGGCAGCAATAATTGATCCATGAGGCGTTAAAGTTTACCCACAACCAAAGCGAACTTGGATTGTTTTTTACCACAGAGTGCACGTCATTCGTCCACTCTAAGGAAGGCTCTACCCCAGTCTTGTGCGAAATAAGTCCTATCAAGAGATACTGCCTTTGCTAATCATTAACTATGCTCCGAAAGTCACAACTTAAACCACCTCATTCCAGAATTGCTCCCTCAGTCGCATTTCTTTCCCTCTTCTTTTTTTCTTCTCAAGTGTCCTCTTAAGTGGCCGTCCTTTGGAAAACTGTGTTTTAAGTTTTATGAAACACTTTGTCGCCTTCTAGACGAAGCGGTATACCAGGTACTTTGCAAGAATTTCTTTTAACGACCCCAATCTAGCGTCCTATTTAAATATGAAAAGCAAATAAATTTATAAACGAGAGGGGAATCTCTCCACAAAAAAAAAAAAAAACAAGGAAATGGAAAACCGGAAGGTGCACCGGTACAAGATAGAAGTGTGTACATCACTGTTTCTGATGAACTTCTCCAAAGTACGAGTGGAGTAGGTACTCTATTTTCGCCGTTTCAGATGGTTTCATTAGCGTTTTTATATTCTTCTACTTCCTCGGTCTCTCCTTCCACTGATGATGATGTTGATGGTTATGATTACAGCTTTGGGTATTAAGTTTCTCTTGTGCTTATTTCACTCCTCCACCAGTTCATTTGCGTCTTCCCCATCCGTTCAATTAATTAACATAGCACCGAGCAGGGTCTGCTCAATAAGACAACATCTGTGTGTGGCCCGAACTACAAAGGCAGATTCAATTTCAAGAAAACGAACACAAAAACTGTTGAGAAAATAGGAAAATGAGGAAAAAAAAACGCAAGCAAAATCCATTTTTAGATTTTAATTGCGAAATGATTTAGCGAGAGCGACCGCAAGGAAAAGTCTGCTAAACTCCACCGGCAAGACCACAGAACTGTGACTAATGTTGCCATGGTGTTGTGACATGGAGTCGTAGCCACAAATCGATTGGTTAAGGGATTCTAACTTCTTTTTTTTTGTGGTGGCTCTCCAAAGTTTTTCTTTGTGTGACACAATTCCACCTACCACCCAGTGGGGGGCACGGGGAGATGAATTCAAAATGAAGTCTGTGGTTACCCCGAAGATGTGTGTAATTGGGGCATGTGCGTCCCGATTGTGTGTGGTATTTCTTTCTGCGATATTAATAGGAATTCGATTTATACACAAAGATTGGAGGTGAGCAGGGTCTTTAAAAAGCTATTTTGAGTTAATTTATACACAATCACATGGTTGGTCTTGTGACTCATACTCTGATTTGTGATTTAGTGGTCCAACGGGGGAAGTAGGTATACGTTGTTTTTGCTAGAACCAAAAAGTGTCCTGACAGAGCTTGATAGATAAATTTAAACAAATTTGCTTATATACAACGCGATTCCACCATCTCGACCAGTTCGGCGTACGCACTTGGAGGGAGTTGGTTAAAAATCAGGGTTGCAGTTCTGGTGGAATCAGGACATCATTATCCACTAGAACTGCAGCGCCCTCATAAGTAAGGAAGCTTAAAAAAGGCATTACAAAGACTAGCATGTCTCGGCATCATTAAAACCTGCTCTATGGCAGCCGTAGAGCCACTTATTGGACTTACCCCATTGCCCTTAACCTGACTTCAAATTGGCGGAGAGCCAAGGGCTTGAAAATTACCCTTGTACGTTGTACCCCTTTCCAGGAAGAGAAAGAATGATCTTAAGCAAATTTCACTGGAAATCATCCCCATCAAGTTATCCGGGGAAACCAAGTATTTTGGAGTTATTCTCCATAAACAGTTTAAGTTGAACTCTCACCTGCACAAGGTGACTAGGGCAATATTTATGTACAAGAACCCAAGATGATCTATTGGTCAAGGTCAAACCAATGACCTTTCTATGCATCTACAGCATGGTGACCAAAAACCCTGCGAAGAGGAATTTAACCGACTATATCGCTTAGCCTGCGTGGGTATCACCGCAAGGACAATTACGATCAACAGCGACAGCCACGCAGCCGTTAAGGCTCTGGAGTCCGCAATAACTAGATCGACGCTTGTAGAAATCTGCTAAAAGCATCTAGATGAGATACCGAGAGCCATTACGGCGACCCTATGTTGGGTACCAGGGCACACGGTACGCAGGTAACGAAATGGCTGACGAACTCGCACGAAGGGAAGCAACGCTGCATCCCTTACAGGGTCTTCCCTTGCGAGGGTTCCAATAAGCTCGTTGACGAATGGGCCATTAGTCGACACAACACACTTTGGATTCAGCTAGACACATGTGCAACGGCTAGCAAATTATGCACGAGTTATAATGTGAAGTTATGATCTCTGTCTCTGGTCGAACGTAGTCGTCGCAAAGCAAGGATGGTCTCTGGCATCGTTACTGGGCACTGCGCCATTGGTATTCATGAAGAGCGCCTGGGTATACATCACAATGATTACTGCAGAAGTTGTAGAGACGAGGAAGAAATCGAATCTGTCCATCACCTGCTGTGTGAATGTCGGTAGAATGAGGACTCTTGGGAGTTACTTCTTCACGGAACTGGAGGACTTGCGTGCCATTGAGCTGAGGGACCTCCTAAGATTCATATCCTTATCTGGTGGTCTTAAATCTGCGACTCCCCTTCTCTTTACAGGTTTCCGGGGTAGAAGTAGAAGATGGGCACAATTGACCCTATTGCTGGTCTAAATGAGCACTGACGAATGTCATAGGGCACCCATTTACCTAACCTAACTTAATGCGTAGTCTCACACTGCTTAACCTGTGTGCTCTTAGCTTGCCCCAGGTGGCGCACTGGCCATCAGAGAATCCTAGAATATATCGAAAGATATTCAATTTTCACAAGCCCAGATAAAATGCTCAAAAAATTCTGGTTTTTTCAAAAAATTGGAGGTTATCACAGGTCACTGCCACGAATGGGAAAATAAAGACCTCGTTACTTCTATCAAATTCGCAAATTTGGTACACGATGCCAATTGTAAGGTTAGGTAGAGTAGGGTTATGCAGCCAGCGCTTGCATAAGACACTGGGCACCATAGTGTGCCCATCGCGATCCCTGTGAAACCAAAAAGGCAAAACCTAAACCATTTCCTGAAAGCATTTTATTTCCCTGCAGAGTTTTACCATGTTCCTATAGCTATCATAGCCTAACTCCTCTAGATTACTAAAGAAACACTTGCTGAGAAGTTTCATGCGAGTCCTGGCACTTTCCTAACATTCACAAAGTATGTGTGTTATGTCCTCAGTAGCGCATAGATCATTGCAGTATCTGCAGGCATCTGTGGCTGAGAGCCCTAATTTTTTAGCGTGTCTCGTGAGAAAACAGTGGCCGGACAGGATGCCAGTGACTAATTTTAGTTGTGCCCTGCTTATGTTGAGAATATCTCTTGTTTTCCTGCGAACCAGAGCAGGCCATAGAGCCTTGGATGCCCTTTGCCCACTTATGTTGGACCATCTCTGATTTGCCATATTTTCCATTATTCTTAGGATCTCTGCTTTAGCCACGCAGGAAGGAGGATCCAAGGAGGGGCCTGGCCATTGGAAGGTCACCAGCTATCTTTCAAGTGGAGGCTCACGCAATCTAACTTTGTATGTGCACGGGAATGCCTGCGGAGAAAAATTAGACGACCCCGCATCTTCATCCTTACGGACAGTCAGGCGGCACTACGTGTCCTTAAATGCTACACAATAGGGTGAAAGCTCGTCTGCGACTGTCTAAATCTCCTCGAAGACATTCCGACCAGAAACTAGTAACAAACTGTAACCTGGATACTAAGACACGAAGGTTTCGAAGTTAATGAACGGATAGACTACCTGGCGAAAATAATCGCTGCTCGACCACTCGTTGGTCCTGAACCCTATTTTGGGATTTCTGACACTGAAGTCATAGACATTATCTTAACAAAACTGTTATAGTTCAGGAGACTGAAGGCCGTTTTCCAGGAATGATGAATCAGCAGGACATGTGAATGTGTGATTCCCAGCTACATAAGGAAACGCATTTTCCTCAAGGACACTCTGAGCCTTAGGTACAGGAGACAACTTAAACTTTATTTATAGATCACAGCGCCTCTTGCTTTTTCTACTGCACAACTTAAGCAGACTTAGGGTTTACAATTATCAAGATTTCCTAGTTGATCATCGGATCGAGCAGTGAGATCTACGAAATGACATTTCCCGCTTCAAAAGCTTTCTAGAAATCAACGTGAATCTCAATTTTGATTCTCGTGGGTAAGAAGAACTTTAAAGTTTGTGCTTGACTCCGGTTACCACCCCCACGTTTTTTGCTTAATGTGTTGTGTCAGAAAATTACTTCAACTCAAAGCTGTTATAAAACTAAATCTCCCTCGAAGGGCGTTTTCCGGCTAAGACCCCTTCACTCACCCCTGCATTTTCCCTAATTACATCAGTGTTTTGTAAATTATCTCCTTACACCGAATATTGCCCGGTTTTCCTGGGTACCTGGCCCTAATTACCTCCTTTAGTAGGTAACTGCGTATCAAAGAAACTTAATTATTCATTCCATTCCGTTCAACAGCCTTCACAGTAAAATCCTTCGCTAATAAGCGACCGACAGACAAACTCTGCAAATCTTCCATCAACCGAAACAAAATCAAATTATCAAACTAATTCCAAAGAATATAAAATGGCCAACGGAACACAAACTTTGAGAGGCACAGCGCTACCACTTTGCCGCATCCGCACCCAAAGGAAAAACTTTATTTACGAGTGGATTACACCGAAGCACAGTCGGATGAGCGAGGGTATATGTAGTTTCTCGAACTGGGGAAACCCCTGGAAATGAAATCGTTGGAGTGCATTTACCTCCACCCACCAGTGCTGCCCCATGCTCATGCATTGCACCACAATGAGTCCATTATGTTTTGCTTTAATAAATTTAATCACATGCACACACAGTTCATTCAATCGCTGCGCGAGCAGCAATTTAATGAAGCCGAAGTGCACTTGGAAGACTTCATCGCCAGTAGATCCAAAAAAGTACAGCAATCGGTGGTGATGGCGGCGGCATTACACTTAATGAAAAACGAATGCGAGCAGCTAAAGAATGTTTTTCTGTTTTTGTGTGTAAACGCTTCAATGATTCGTGACGAATCCAGCCCGGGAGCAGGGAGTATCTGGCACAATGATTCATCGCATGTTACGAACTAGCTATGTGTATGGAGGAGCATCATAGCCTTTGATGTGTACATTTGTTTGGAAGATACTATCTTACGCAAATTGCTAGTGGAATTGTGAGCTGCCAGAGAAGTGTGACTATCGTCTGATTTGACGATGAGAGTGCTTCTCATTGTGGCATCATTCCAGTCATTATCATGACTCTTAAACTGACAAATAGAGTTGGAACAAAAGGATGGGAATCTGGGATTCTGATGATTCATATCTGTTGAAGGGGGTTGGAAGCTCGGTATCATTGAAAGAATCTTTAGCAGGAGGGGTGACCATATTAACGAGAGTTTCACTTAGGAAATGTTGGATAGGAGAGGTTTGAACTGATAACTTGTTGACAGGATTTGGTGTTGGATCGGATTTTGAAACATTTCTTGACCAAAAAGGGCTCTCCAAGTAGTAGATTCTAGCAACTTGTGAGCGAATTCTTAAGGTTCAGACTTGTCCTCTTAAAGGTACGTTGTGGTCATAGAAGCGGATGATTTCTGGTCACCTACGCGTAACACTGTCTCACTGTGGATGCAAGTCTAGTGTCTAGTTTCATATCCTGGAAGCCATGCAGTGTTTAGGACAAGATTAAAAAAAGTGACCATTACTACTCATTTAGAGAGATATCGAACCAAGCCACCTTGATTGGACGACTTTTCGTCTTTCTTCCACTGAGAATCTGAGTCCAGGATACCCTCCGAATATCTTCCCAGTTCCTACCTTATCTCCTTTCCTTGTGTCATCAAAAGCATCTGGTTTTTTGATATTTTACCTAACCTACGAGTTTCCATTCAAGGGCAATCCAAAATCAAACACCTTCTGCTGGCCAAGGCTGGACATTGGCACAATATTTGTGCCTCTGTCTCCGCGCCTTGAAGGTATAGTCTGCTGTCATCTTCCATCAGCCCCATTTTTTTTTAAGTGATCTATGAAGTTTCCATGGCCAATGTATAGCGCTCCTCACGTAAGGCTAGAACTTCTCTCTTAATGCAACCAGGAGACACTTTGGCTTTTCTGCGATTTGCCGAGTTTGCTCATCTTTTTGAGAGTTCATTGGTTGTCCGTTTGATAAACGCCACGATACTTCCTGGAAAGACTTGCAAACCTGCAAAGTGACCGAATGAAAGGTAGAGCGCCCATACTGTCGTCTAACAAGGAGAACGCTTGATCTTAGCAGGAGGCAACTAAGACTGATGGTCGGCCTGTTAGGTTAGGTTAGGTAGATGGGTTGGCGAGGGAAGAGAAGACCTCTGCGCTACACTCGGGTCAGTAGAGACCCATTGTGATGATTTTTGGGGGCAAGTATCCCTTGCTCGTGGAGCAATACCCAAATCACTCTCCTATTACCTCAGGATTTCGAACCATTTTGAAGCCTTAATGAACTCCCAGATGTTCCTGATATCGATCAGGGACATGACGTATCCACGACACTTAGTTCTTGGGTATCCTGGAAAAGTTTCTTCCAAAGGATTTGTGTCTGAGGTGGCAAAGACCTGGGCAATGGCAGAGGAAGTGGGTTGTGTCCTCATTAACCTTCTCGTCTCTGCAACCACTGCAATAATCGGCCTGGGCACTGGTGTGAGAAGAAGGAGGGGAATCTCGAACACTTTCACTGCGAAACATACTCTGCCCGGCCTAAGCTCTCTTAGGTAATTTAGTTTCGAGAAAATTCTGTAGTTCGCTGGACAAACAGGGCGGACCTGTAAACCCCAACCGACTCTATATCCGCTAACTTATAACCCTTCACTTACATCACTTCTACTTCAACTGATGCTACAGAGGGGAACACAACAGGCCCAAATGGTGCCCTACGTGAGGAGGTTCTTCCGAGCCTCACCCTCCTAAACCAACCAGCCACCAATCCCCTACCTATGAGAGCAAACAGTTCGGGCGCTCAAAACTGCAAGATTGACACCTGTTTCGCAGACTTTTCGTTTCCTTAGAGTTGTACAAGTCCTCTACCCAAACCAGTGCCAGTTCATTCTGGGCTGCATATGCATTGAGTTTCTGGACACACTCCATCGTCTGTGATGACAGAACTACGGTCCGACTTATTCACCTGTTCACAGCTTGAACATCTAGTTCGACTAGTACATGCCTTTCCCTCAAACACCACACTAAAATTTTTGTCCCCAGATTAAGAAGGCAGGCTGGATTAAATTCCTCTGAAAAGACCTCTGCTCCCGTTTTGCATTCCACCAGCAATTCGTCTGTGAAAATTGTGCTTTCTTTCAATCTCCTCTGCGGGATCGATCCTAACTCTTATCCTCCTTGTTTCACTCAGGTCTCCTACAATTTTGTTTAGATTAGGTAAGGTTACGTAGGTAGCGTGACTGTCCATGCGAGGCACAAACTCATGTAATTCAAGGAAGGCCCATTGTGATGCCGCTGGGATCTATATCCTAGCTGCCACTCCAACTATTGAAACCATTTGGAGCTCTTGATAAAGTTGAGGATACTCTTGAGATCAGTATGCGATTATTTGCTCAAATTGTCACAGTGGTAGGTTCCTAGATAGAGCTTCCTTCTTTGGGATAAGGGAGGACAAATGCAAAGGAAATGGAGGATTGTTTCTTTCTCCTCTTTGTCCCTGCAGCTCCTGCAGAAGTCATTTGAGAAGAGTTCCATCCTTCTTGCATGAATGCCAATGGGACAATGGCCGGTAAGAACAACAATGGCGGTGCTAATGAGCGATCTATTGAACAAGATCAAATCTCCCTTTGGTTTGTCAGGCTGATCGCTTCATACTCTAAGAGTAGTTTACATGTATCCAGTGGAATACCCAGATTCTTCTTTTGAAACCGTCGGTATAGAGATGAACGGATTGATCGTCTCTGGCGCCATCACTCTTTCAATTCTCTCGTGAAGAAATGCATGCCCCGAAGTTAAGGTGTTTGCCGAGAGGAGTGTTAGGGGATCTAAGATTGAAGAATGGCCAATATGGTTGTTTGACCATTGGGAGGAGGCTACCTACTTAGGTAGGTAGGTTTCTCCATTCATACCGTTTTCCTCACACTTAGGTCTCCGTTGACCCATTGTGATACCCACGGTTGCATTCGACTACGTGGTCTAGAGCCTTGGTGCCAGCCATCAAGTCGGTTAAATTGAGTAGAAACAAAAACTGTCATAAACTTGTTTCGCGAGTGTCCTAATCTTAAAATTCGCCACAACCACTACATTGAAGCACTAGAAGACTAAATGGCCCCAGTTCCTTTCTCCTTTTATTGCGAAACGATTAACAAACTTCCGTAAACTTTTACTCATTTCTACGAGCTAGACACATGCACATAGGTGTAAACACAGCTGTAAACTCTTCTGTAAGTCCCAAGAGCTACATATATCAAAATTTGGATGTAAGCCCACACGATCTTTTATGTCAGGAAACTAAGTCTAGCAAATTTGTTCACGATGTTATAAATCTTTGTCGTGATTCTAAAAATTAGGGTCACTGCCATGCAGCTCCACCTCCACCTGTTGCGCAAAATTATTCTATTTCCGCTGAATCAATAAATCACGAGTTTCTATTTATACGCCGTCCTTTCACCTGCCGAATTAGATGAATTTTTTTTATTTTTATCCGAGGTCAGCGATTGCCACATGTGCTCTCCCTAATCGATTCATCGATGAAAGCCCGTAATACACACACGATTTTCATCGGAGCAAACGAACTCATCAACCCAAATTCAGCAGCGAATCTCTAAATTAATTAACCCTACCCGAGCTCTACAATAGAATGCACTTGAGTACATATGGGCCATCCGATCTCTATGGCTGCCCTTCTGCAGTTGGTTCAACGCACACACACAAACAGCCTCAAAGCGCTTGGCCTTTAATCAACAACAACCCCGTTTCCAACTCACCACCCATACCTTTGGGACTCGTGTACTCTCCTAATTGCTGCGAGGGGATTCCGATAAACAATTTCATAAAGCATCCTGTAATCGCTGGCATTATACACACATTTTCCTGCTTCGCGAGTCGTCTTCTTCGTCTTGGGCGTTGTCTATGGGGATTGTATGCAATAAGCCTCCCTTCCCCGACGAGGCCTCCGTTTTCTTGAGCAATTTGCTAAATCGGTCACTTTTCACAATTAGTACCGACGTACGTATACAAGATTTTAAATTTATTTGCATTCTTCAGCCGAGTGCTCTAGTTGTAGTCGTCTTAATTTGTCAAGAGGGGAGGTATCCCTGGGGGCTGTGTGTGTGCCATGACTTGGATGGCGCTATTTATAGGGGGATGCGGTGCAGTAGTGCGACTTTCGCGTTGTCATGTTTAACATAATTTATGACGATATCGGTGTAGTCGATTTTTTCTTGGTTCTGTCATCCTCCTTGGGTGGCATATTCAACTGTCAAACAATGGCAAGGCACCCAACACACCCTGTGATTAGTATTTTGTGTACCCACTGTTGATTGCGACAATCCCGCCATATTTGTCGAACGGAAATGATGGGGGCAAATACCAAAAGTCAACAGACAGTTGAGTAAAGTTTTGAAAATTGGTTAACTGGTTGTTTACTAAAGACTTGAAGATTAAATAAGAAACTAGACGGGTTGTATAAACACGACAGTGGCAATTTCCTGTTGCGACCTCTATTGGGTGACAATTCTTCACTCGTTTTGAGTGTATGTATATTTTGATTCACTAACCCCCTCTAACTGAAAAGCAAGAGGCGCGTCAGTGCAGAATTTCGATCGATGTTTGCCTGCATTGTTGTCTCTGAACAGCAGATACAAGGGATTGGATTGTTTCCCTTATATCGATGAGACAAATTCGCTATTGCTGTTTTTGGCAATCAATTTTATCAGTTTAGCTTTAACAATTCAACCTGGACGATGAAATCCGACAATTCTATATCAAAGACTAAGTCCACCAAATCTACTGGAGCTGACGCCCTAGCTTCCGAGCTGTTCAAAGCGGCAAGCAATAACTTGGTAAGGAGCATGCACCAACTCATCTGTAAAATATGGTCGGAGGACAGTATGCCCGATGAATGGAAGCTCAGCATTGTTTGCCTGATCCTCAAGAAAGGAGACCCTCTGAACTGCGCCCACTACAGAGGCATCAGTCTTCTTAATATCGCCTTCAAGAGAGAGCTCGTCCGCCGGATTGTGTGAACGCCTGAAGCCGTTCGTCATATCACCTGACCTGATCGGTCCATATCATTTTGGCTTCAGGCCAGGAAAGTCCACCATCGGCAGATCACACTGCGGCAGATCTTGGAGAAAACTCAGGAACTTCAAATCGATACCCACCACCTTTTCATCGATTTTAAGGCCGCGTATGACAGCATCTATAGAGACAAGCTAAACAGAGCTGTGTCTAATTTTGCCATCCCTGCCAAACTCGTCCGTTTGTGCAGGATGACGATGGAGGCTTCGCTATTAATTCAGACAACGGCATCAGCGCAACGGCATTAAACGAAGAAAAACTTTTGCCAATCGCTGTTTCTTTGGGCTAAGAAGGCAATTGAGTAGCAAAGTTCTCTCTCGAACGATTTGATCCCAGTCCTGCTCTACGGCGCAGAGGCATGGACTCTGTCAAAATCGAGAGGAAAATTCTTCGGGTGATTTTCGATCCGGTTAGCATAGACGGTGAATCGAGGAGGAGATACTGTGACGAATTGTTTGGGCTGTACAGCGACATCAGCTTATCCAGAAGAGTGAAGCTTCAACACTGGGGTCATGTAGAGCCATATTTGTCGAACGGAAATGATGGGGGCAAATACCAAAAGTCAACAGACAGTTGAGTAAAGTTTTGAAAATTGGTTAACTGGTTGTTTACTAAAGACTTGAAGATTAAATAAGAAACTAGACGGGTTGTATAAACACGACAGTGGCAATTTCCTGTTGCGACCTCTATTGGGTGACAATTCTTCACTCGTTTTGAGTGTATGTATATTTTGATTCACTAACCCCCTCTAACTGAAAAGCAAGAGGCGCGTCAGTGCAGAATTTCGATCGATGTTTGCCTGCATTGTTGTCTCTGAACAGCAGATACAAGGGATTGGATTGTTTCCCTTATATCGATGAGACAAATTCGCTATTGCTGTTTTTGGCAATCAATTTTATCAGTTTAGCTTTAACAATTCAACCTGGACGATGAAATCCGACAATTCTATATCAAAGACTAAGTCCACCAAATCTACTGGAGCTGACGCCCTAGCTTCCGAGCTGTTCAAAGCGGCAAGCAATAACTTGGTAAGGAGCATGCACCAACTCATCTGTAAAATATGGTCGGAGGACAGTATGCCCGATGAATGGAAGCTCAGCATTGTTTGCCTGATCCTCAAGAAAGGAGACCCTCTGAACTGCGCCCACTACAGAGGCATCAGTCTTCTTAATATCGCCTTCAAGAGAGAGCTCGTCCGCCGGATTGTGTGAACGCCTGAAGCCGTTCGTCATATCACCTGACCTGATCGGTCCATATCATTTTGGCTTCAGGCCAGGAAAGTCCACCATCGGCAGATCACACTGCGGCAGATCTTGGAGAAAACTCAGGAACTTCAAATCGATACCCACCACCTTTTCATCGATTTTAAGGCCGCGTATGACAGCATCTATAGAGACAAGCTAAACAGAGCTGTGTCTAATTTTGCCATCCCTGCCAAACTCGTCCGTTTGTGCAGGATGACGATGGAGGCTTCGCTATTAATTCAGACAACGGCATCAGCGCAACGGCATTAAACGAAGAAAAACTTTTGCCAATCGCTGTTTCTTTGGGCTAAGAAGGCAATTGAGTAGCAAAGTTCTCTCTCGAACGATTTGATCCCAGTCCTGCTCTACGGCGCAGAGGCATGGACTCTGTCAAAATCGAGAGGAAAATTCTTCGGGTGATTTTCGATCCGGTTAGCATAGACGGCGAATCGAGGAGGAGATACTGTGACGAATTGTTTGGGCTGTACAGCGACATCAGCTTATCCAGAAGAGTGAAGCTTCAACACTGGGGTCATGTAGAGCAGATGGACACCAATATTCTTGCCCGGAAAATGTTCCACACTGGAGAGACGGCGCGGTAGACGAAGACCGCGGGTGAGGTGGCGTACGCAGGTGAAAGGCGACCTTATCCAACTTGGCGTGCGAGACTGGAGACAGCTGGCTGGAGACGCTTGTTGGTTGAGGCCCAGGTCCACCCCGGACTAAAGCGCCACCTTAAGTAAGTAAGCTTTAACAATTTCGGCGTATCTTTGTCACGGTGTCAGGAAGGATATTGCAAAAAATCGGCTGATGGGTTTTTTTTTTTTATAAACCACTCGCGCTTCAAGGGGTTATGATGTTATTCACACAGCGCGAATGAGGTGCAGTAGTGCGAAACTCAGGTAGTGTTAAGTTTCAATGGCGTCCGAGGGTGGTGTCCAGACTAGATGAATTCCCATGTTCTCTTTCCCGCTAAGAATTTGCTGGCATAGGCGATATCGATGACCGAATATGCACTTGCTCTGTTATAGAAGCGCTTTTAGATTGAAAGCAACATCGACGTTGTCTTCATGTAGGTTAGGTTAGGTTAGAAGGGTGTGTGATGGATAGGCCTCATCACTTCCACTCGGAGACTTGAAGGTCCATTGTGAGCATCCTTTCAATTTTGTAGCGGTATGGTTCTCGGGACAGCCTAAGGACATATCCTATTGTTGTCTGTTTTGTGAACCAGTTAGTACTCTTTAAGAATCGGAGTAGGTCCGTTAACTGTAAGTCTGCTACCTCTGCTATGCTTGTAAATAACCTTGATCCTAAAGCGCGTAGTCGTCGTTCTTGCAGGGCGGAGCACTGGCACAGCACATGTTGGATTGATTCTACTTCCTCTTCATCTCCCCAGCTTCTGCATAAATCGTTGGACTCGATTCTTCACCTGTACATGTCTTCATGTACAGATTGTACATAGTAAGGGGTCTTGACACATCTGCGAGTTCATAGGAAAGGTTTTCATCGCTAAGGCGTTGATCTCCCTACCATCCGATGCACTTGTTTAAAGTTTAGTGGCAGAATTGTTGTGCGAAGCTACGACAAGCATCCTAATCCATTGAAATCAGCAAACTTTGCTCTCAGGGAAGAGATCTCTCTTCTCTGTCATAGTCCATTGTTTTGACCAGCTGCTATATGAACTCAACCATTCTGGCTTTCTAATACAAGCCTACGCCGATGTCTTAGTCACCATAATCAACGGAAATCATGAAATTACCCTCACCATCTTGTCGACATAGCCAACGCACTTAGACCAACAGTAGGTCCATTGTTATGCCTCAGGATCTAGGGCGAATTCTCCTTCCTAATCGTGGAACCAGTGGGAGCTTTTAATGAAGCGAACTAGGTTTCCGACATCTTGTTGTACTAGGTCGCCAAGGTTGACATAAAAGAAGGCACGAGTTGGTTGCGTATTTAGCGATAGAGCGCGGGCCAGGTACAGAGGAGATGGAGAATCGTTTCTTCCTCTTCCTCGTCCCTCCAGCTTCTGCAAAAATCATTTGCAGGAACGCTAAGGCAAGTGGCATATCTGCCTATGAGGCAGTGTTCTGTAATGACACCTCTCTTGGAGAACTTGTGGTCTATTGAGGGCCAGATTTGTCTGCTTGTTTGGCAGGTGATGCTATTTGTTCCATCTTAGATTGGCTTTGGTGGTTGCATCTGCCTTTTAATTTCAGTTTGCACGTAGCTAGTGGCGCTCCGAGGTTGTCTTTTTTAGGAAGAATCTATACTGTAGGTGAGTTCATCGGCCTTGCAGTTTCCTGGAATATCTCTCTGTCCTGGTACCCAACAGATGAATATGTAGAATTGCTCTGCCATCTCTCCGAGAAACGAGCGGGAATCTGGAACTATTTTTGATGTTACAGAGACTGATTCCAGGGACTTAATGGCGGCCTGGCTGTCTGTAAACATACTAATATCCCGAGTAGATATTGCATTCCACCTCAGCCAAGACAGGGCCTCCTTTATCTCCATGATCTCCACCTAGAAGATGCTACAGTGCTCTGGAAGGCGATAGAAGATCTCGAGGTTTACCTCCAACACTATCTTGTAGTGTAGAATCCCATTCCTAAGGGAAGTCAAGTTTTTAGGAGTAATTTAAGACAAAATACCTCGAATCCACATTTGAAGAAGATCACCACTAGAACTACGTCAAGCTTTTGGGCCTTTTAACTTCAATTCATTCTAAAAACATCTTAGAGTCGTGAAATATCAGTCACCAATAACCTACAATCAACCGTATCGACGGATCAAGAACTGAAAATGCCAGCTTACGTTGAATTTCTTCTGAGCTAAGCTCTCCAACTATGCACAACCACAACCCTCTCTCATCAGTGCATCGATTTACTGAATTTCGTGACCATTTCCACACAAAAACTATCTCCACTCTCTTCGAGTGCCTCCATTATTATATCTCCCTTCCAGTGGCGCAATTAGAGAAACTATCTCCAATCCTCGTTGCTCTTGAGACAGGATAACTAAACTCTTTATATTCTTCCAGCAGCTCATCTCGGCCTCTTATCCCACTAAATTCGTAATCTCTGATCTCCAAATCAAAAGTGCAAACATCTCGAAACCACAGCAACAAAAAAATGTAAGCCTCTACCAAGGACAATTTTAATATGAAATCCTGTGAGTTTTTCATTCCATCATAAAACTAGTCTTCGTTCCCAGGAAACTTTGCCATTTACTCGTATCAGGGCTACGCCTGATTTTCTCCCCCTCCCTCCCCCCAAAAGTGGAGTGAAATGTCATGGCTGTGCACACTCTCATTCCCCGACTACGTTCGAGGAATCGCTTTATCCTTTTCATTATTACCGTACACTGCCACTTTTATAGTTTCATAACAATTCGCCATAAAATGTCAAGATACGAAGATGAGTACAGACAGACGACTGAGGACTAAAAAAAGAAAAACGTGTTAAGCACGATGGCAGAGGAACAACTAGCTATGTGCATGCATTTTATCATCGTCGTCGTCCTTGGTCAATGTTTCGTCGGCATGGTCGAGTTGTTGTGTCATTTTCGATCTCGTCATCACTATCACCGCCATCATCGTCGCCATCGTTTTGTGTAATCTTCAACCATTTTATTGGCCATATAAACCGCTCATATACGCCGGATCGATTTCGTATTACATGTCGAAATTCCTCAACCCAAAGTTGTTGGCCAAGATAATCCATGAAATACGTCGTTGACTGCTTGTCCTTGGAATGCTTCGGTTGGCACAACTCCCAGTTGGATCGTTCCTATACCGTCGTCGGAGGGATTTACCTTTGTATTTGTAACCACTGCATGTTCATTCGATGGCAAGGGCTTATTGCATTTCGCCGTTTGTCCTGATGAATGTTGCAAAATCAATGAATGAAGGACATTTACTTTAAAGGAAACTGAAATGGAACTACGATGACAGCGACAAGAAATACATTCCCTCTGACAGTCTACAACGTCGACAGAATCGTATAAATTCAACAATTTCATTACTGTCAAGGAAGGAAGCACCTCTCTCCCGTTGAAGGCTTCCGTGCGCCCGGTAAATGTTTATCATAAAAAGTAACAACATTATGCAAAGTACCAACACAAACTAACATTTCCCGCAAAACAGGTTTTTAAAAAGGTCAAAGTGTTGAAGGCGCATCCACACCCTGTGCCAGGAGGAGACAGAGAGGGTTTTTCCCGTGTAAAGAGTGCGCCGACATTTTGAATAAATTTTATTCGATTGATTGAAGTGTATACCCTTGTGATCCAATTTGGGAATGATTTCAGCGGGTGGGAGGATTAGAATATCCTTGCAATATCCTTGATTGGCAAAGAATCTCGCTGTTTGTTAGTAGAATGGAAATTTGTAGAAGCGGTAGCTGGGCGAGGCTTGATAATTGGAGATTTGATTTTTTTTTTTCTCACGTGGGTTGGCTACTCAGCTTGGATGCTAGTTAGGTGCAAACAGATAGTTTCAGTGATTGCGATGGATATGTATCAAGATCCATGAAAACTAGATTGGATTTTGGAATATTTAATTGGAATCCATGGAATGAGTGTCCTCTGAAAATGAAAATAGTTTTTCCAAGCAAATTATTGAAAGATGGCTGTCCCGTGCCCCGTCGACTGACGCTTTTTTTGACAAAGCCGTCTCTTAGCAGGATAATAAAATTCACGTAATCGAAATCCATAGACAAAATCCTTGATTGGCAAAGAATCTCGCTGTTTGTTAGTAGAATGGAAATTTGTAGAAGCGGTAGCTGGGCGAGGCTTGATAATTGGAGATTTGATTTTTTTTTTCTCACGTGGGTTGGCTACTCAGCTTGGATGCTAGTTAGGTGCAAACAGATAGTTTCAGTGATTGCGATGGATATGTATCAAGATCCATGAAAACTAGATTGGATTTTGGAATATTTAATTGGAATCCATGGAATGAGTGTCCTCTGAAAATGAAAATAGTTTTTCCAAGCAAATTATTGAAAGATGGCTGTCCCGTGCCCCGTCGACTGACGCTTTTTTTGACAAAGCCGTCTCTTAGCAGGATAATAAAATTCACGTAATAGAAATCCATAGACAAAACCTTATCACTGGGACTTCTTGTCCGATTTGTCAACCTCAACTAACGTCGTTAAACAGTGTCATTACTCTCTAGTGGATGTAGATGTTCTTCACGTGTGTTTTGGTTGAAGAGCTCGCAAGTAGCCATCGTATTTCTTTACAGCTCCTCTTTATATGCATACTAGCTGAAACTCGCGAATAGGTCCGCGAGGAAGACGTCACATTATACTCTATGTCGTTCCCCGGGTTTCAAGATATTGATGAGTAAATATAGACATTCAATTCTTTATATTAATTTTTCAAGACCTCCTTGTAAACAGCATTCCTGGTTGTTCTTTACGGCTGGAGGATGACCAGACTGTTAGATAAACTGACCTTAATAACGTCACATACAACTGGCTAACACCACTTACTTTCAAGCTCTATCCCTGTACCTCATTGATGGCCATGGGAAGAAGACGGTTTCTTCTTGTTTGACGCCTGTGAAATTTTTGGCTTCGATTACGTTTTTGTACAGATTCTTCACCCGAAGCCCGGTGACATTGCACAGGTGGAGGGCTTAGAGGGTTAAGAGCTCCACCTTTGAGGTACAGGACCTGAAGTGGTATTCCTGGTGGATCGAGAGTGTGCAAGAACTCTACAGGGTTATGTCCTACAGCATGTTGGGGTATATTCAAATTAATCAAGTCTCCCATAACAATGCAAGAGTAGCTCAGAATATTTATTCTTCTTTTTTCTTATTTTCCTTTTCTCTTCCCTAAATAGTAGGCAGAGCTATCAGAAGGGAACGTTTTGTCGGGATAAAAACTTATAAAAGGAAGTTGCCTGGAGCGTGTGTAACTATCCGTCTATTATTTTATATCACGAGGAAATGCAATACCGGGTATCCTATGTGTTAATCCAGAACACGGTTTATCTACGGTCTATCTATTTCATCCAAATCCGTTCAGCTGTTTATGCATGGTTAAGTAACAAACATTCAAACATCTTTAAAAAAATTCAGATTTGTAATGTTAGTGCAAGCTTTATTCGTTAAACTATGGCCTTCGTAGTGGCTCATTACATTCAACGTTTCTGATGGCACGTTGCTCTTAGGCTCTTGATATGCTGGCGAATTAGAAGATGTAGAGAGACATCGGAATATGCGTTTCACAAAGATTCTGGTAGTCTCTTACGATTGCTTTCTATCTACGTATGTACATGAATCTTTCTTTTTTTTGCGCTTGAAATGTCTGCATTTGTACCCTAAATGAGACGAGGTTGTGATCCTAGCCGATTTTAGCAGCTTGGAAACTGTACACATTTAAAAGACTGGACACGTGATTTGCGTCGTTCACAATGTTAGTACATAATGGTAATGCTGAGGCGCTCGTCAAAATAATTTTTGTTTGCATCATCCTAGTCATGAGCAAAGATGCAAAGATATTTGGTCAAGTTTGTTGCCTAAGTCTGTCTTGTATGGCAACTGAATGTGGAAATCACCATAGTCATGAATTTTGATCCTCCTTTTGCCAGTTCACCCCGTCGTGTTTTTTTTTTTGGGATGGCGGTAATGCTTTCATACAAATGTATTTACGTTACAGGAGGCAGGGCTTTGACTTGTTGTTCGGAAGCATGTGGCCTGTTGTAGGTCCGAATTTAACTGAAAATCGTTGCCAGGCTCATCCACTGTAGGTATGGTATGGTATGGTATAGGGTGAGCGGAATGCTTTTCACTTAGGCGTCAGTCGGACCCGTTGGCTTCCCCACCTTTAATCGTTGGAACTGTAGGGAAAGATTTGGTTTGGGACGTATGTTGGGAGGGATATAGAGAAGGTGGATACAATTAAGGAGTTGACGCTAGTGTACTTGTGGTGTGGCGAATCTTCCTTGAGGTGTTTCAGGTCCCATATCCACATGAACCCCAGAAGTGTTTGATAGTTTCTTTTTCTTTCAAAGTCGGATTCGAACCACAATGTAATTCCAAGAATACAATGCCAGCAAACTACTCGTATGTCGCATTCAATTTATTCAGTATATTCATGGACAACCTACAAATGCAAATACAGTTGTACATAATCTACTTTCAAACTTTACCATCCATCCATTTTCCCCAAATGCATTACACGTACACCCACTCCAAAGGCAATCAGATCTTCCTGTGAACAATACAATTTTGCAATTCTACCCATCGAACTATAGAACCACAGCAGGCGAGGGAACAAAAGAACCCTTTTTCGACTAAAGCACTCTAAAATGAACGCCCTTTCGTCTCTATTAATTCATCCATTCTCCAAATACCCACTAAATACGACGAAAAAACGAGTCCTTGTAGCAAAAATTAAAATTTCCCATTCTCAGCATTTTACTTTTGCTCTGCCCACATTCAAGTCTCACGTTGTGCCAATAAAACACAAAATGTGGGCGCTTAAAAGGACAACCGAACAGCCACCAGTCACCACAGAGAACAAAAACAAAACCGAACTCAGCTCTCAATTGAATATCGTCCTGTATTGAGCTTTGTTGAGTGTAGGTGGCAGTGTTTGGCGGCACAACTATGTGCAAGCCAAGTCTAAGTGGTGTTACACCAGCCTGTCACCACCCCGAATCAGTTATGAGTCCCCTTGCTTTGTCATAAATTTCCGTCACTCTGTTTTTTTTTTTGTTGAACTCCTTGAAGGATATTCAAAGAAGAAAAGGCAAAATCCACCACACGATTCCTTGACATTTATAAAAAAAATTAAATTGCATTCAACGTTGAGTTGAAGGATGTATAAATTCTATTATGAAAAGTAATACTCGTCCTCTATGTGTGCTGTGCATATCCTTGCTTTCATCCTCTGAATTCCTCCACGAACAGAAGATACCATTGAGTTTCAAACTTGCGATGATGGTGCGGGCTTGCTGCTGGAAAAAAAAGGATAAAGGAAATATATGGGTGTAAACAGGGAAGTAGTTTGTGTTTGACGACAACGGAAAAGAGAGAGAAAGGACGACACATAAACATTATGTCAAGTCACTTCCTGGATATGTACGGAGGATATCTGACAGCGGTACGACAACTAAGCTGGTGTCGTTGAGTGTCATCCTTTATGCGGGGAATTTACAGAAAAGAGTCACTATGTGTGTGTGTGTGTGCACATATGTGGGTAAGGATATGGAATTGGGTCAAGTCTCAATGCCCTGGCAGTTTAAATACCGGGACGTTTTCAATCTACGTGCGAACACATGAGCACTCACACATTGAATTTAAATTTAAACTGACAGTGGTGAGAGTCAACCTGCTCTTGGGAAATCCTTTGATTTTGCCACAAACATTCGTTACTTCGACCAACGAGTTGAAGCGATTAAATGGATTTACGACTTTCGATTAGGATTAGCCAGGTTGCAGAAAAGGAGGTGGAGTAAATAAACAAACTGGTGGCGAGAAACTGTGTGGGTGTGAATTGCAGGATATCCATTATCCACCTGTCTCATTTGTCCAATGCACGCGGAGGGGGGGAAACTGTGGAAATGGGAACATTTCCGTGTTTTTTCCTTCAACTAAGCAAAGGCGTACCACCAGTTAAGAGGCAAAGAAAAACGACAAAAGGAAAAGGAAAATACGAGGAACCAAATGATAAATGAAAAGATATCCTTTGGAGAGGGAGAAACTATTGTACAAGGAAGTTCCTGCAGAGAATTAACTATTCTCTTCGTCTCGCAAAAGGAAACATCGCAGATGAATTCCTTTATTTTGAGGGGCGGGAAATAAGTTTTTTGCTGAAGCTGCTTTCCAGCGAAAAGCTTCTTACGGAAAGTAGGAAACAACTGCGACCGGTCTTTAGTTGAACATTGCGTATAAAAGACGTAAACCCATGGAGGCATGATAAAACAAGTTTGGTGTATACAAATTAGTGGTGTCGACCAGTGCCACAACCAGCAAACGAAGCCTCCGACTGGACAAGTTAATCTGCCTTGACCCCTTTGTCTTTCATCTACATTCTGTCTACGAACTTTTTGTTTAGAATAAATTTCGTTTCCCAATTTGTCATTCTCGTGCAAAGTCCCTCAATTTTCTTGTTACAGACTTAGTACTCCGCTCTGGATGTACAAAATATATGATGAATAAAATTCAAACAACTTTAAGGAGGGCGTCTCTATCTCCATGTCAACACTACCATGCACATACCTCGAGAGAGGTAAATGTGATTTTCATCCCTAAACCAGCCAAGTCAGCTGCCCAAGACATACCGTCCTATTAGATAACCAAGAAACGATTGCTAATCAATCCCTGTAGGACCGTTCAAGCACTTTTCACTTAGAGAAAAAAAAATTCGTCTCAGAGCTCGGTGAATTTTCCACATCCATTTCGGACCCACTCTGACCACATTACTACTGATTCTTGGACTGCCCTTCGATCTCCGACCAACTGCGCTTTTCATAACAAAATATTCTAACGAAAGGCATTCCCGTCTCTGATCTATATTATTGGCACCCTAGAGACCCCGTTTGTGGTATCCGGTAGATACCGTGGGTTCGTGGGTTCGTGGTGGATGTGAAAAATTATTCACCTCGGACCCACTTTGTCCAAGTATTGATCAATTTTTAGACATCATTCCGATTTCGTCGAGCAATTGGCCTTCTTAAAACCAAATATTCGCTGACTATCGCTGAGTTGCAAACTTGACACCTAAGAGGCGCTGCGAGTGAATCGTGGTGGCCAGGGCAAAATGTCTTTAATCAGTGAGCAGAAAACCATTTTTCCGTTGCACCCACTCCCACGACGTTGCGATCGATTTCCCATTGTAGTACCAAATTTTTAACGAAACTTGACTGAAGGAAATACCTTCTCCCAGCTAAGATGTAGATTGCTGCTCTAGCGTGTGGAAAAGACGCTTCTCTCACTGCTACATGAGCTGCTCATTAAAACCAGCTGTGGAATTGGCCCTTAGCCTCAGAAACCTCCAGCAAAGGGCGCACAACTGCTTTAGCGGCGCTACAGTCCGGAGTGGACCTGGGCCTCAACCCACAAGCGTCTCCAACCAGCTCGATCTTTAGCCAAGAGTTTTGCACGCCAAGTTTGTTAAGGTCCCCCTCTCACTCGCGTGCGTCACCTTAGTCGCGGTATTTCTCTACTGCGTCATCCCTTGGGTGTGGATTAGAAGATTTTCCGGATCGGAGCATTGGTGTCCATCCGCTCTATATCACCCAGCCATCTCAGTCGTTGGACCTTCACTCTTCTGGCTAAGTTGATGTTGCTGTACAGCTCGAACAGTTCATCGTTGTATCTCTTCCTCGACTGACCGTCTATGCAGATAGGACCGAAAAACGCTCGAAGAATTTTCCTCCCAAAACAGCCTGCGCCATAGAGCAGGAATGGGGCGATTAAGCCCATAGAAGCAGCAATTGACAAGAGTTATTCTTCGTTTGATATCAGCGTTGTCTGAACTTATAGCGGAGCCTAGGCAGACAAAGTCCTTAACTATCTCAAAGTCATAGCTGTCTATGTATATTGACGTTCTGTCCGAGAAGTTGCTGTTGAGGTGACTCTTGGTGACGGCATTGACCCATAAACCCATCTTCGCCTCTTCCGTTTCAATACTCACGAACACGTCAGTGACATCACGCAGCGTTTTTCCAATTATGTCAATATCGTCGGCGTAGGCGAGTAATTAGACAAACTTTTGACAGATTCTGCCTCTGGTGTTGGCGCGTGAATTTTTCACTGCTGTTTTAAGAACGATGTTGAAGAAGTCGCATGACAGCGCGCTGCCCTGCCTAAATCCCTCTTTGTTATCAACGGTCTCGGTGAGGTCTTGACGGAGCAGCATTCTCCATCGTCATCCTGCACAGACGGATGAGTTTGGCAGTGATACCAAAACTTGACATGGCTCTGTATAGCTCGTCTCTATAGATGCTGTCATACGCGGTGTTAAAATCGATGGAAAGGTGGTGGGTATCGATTTGAAGCTCCTGGGTTTTCTTCAAGATTTGCCGCAGTGTTAATATTTGATCGATGGTGGTCTTTCCTGGTGGTCGCTGTGGGTCAGTGTTTAGTGTGTTGACCTGCTGACCGAGCGGCGTGGGCTCAAACCCCAGTCATATCCATCGAATATTTATCTTGGCACCACCTATCGTCGGGGAATAAAAAGCCTCCGAGAGTATAATTTGTCATGAAAGAGCTTCTCAATTCGCTGTTCGGAGTCGGCAATAAATTGTAGGTTCCTTCCATTTTTGAGAAACATGTTAGCTAGGCCTTGGCTCATCCCGAGCTGTCCACCAGCTTTTTTTTTTTTTTTTATCTTTCCTGCCCTGAAGCCACACTGATATGGACCGATCAGTAGTGCATGCTCCTTACCTAGTCATCGCGTGCTGCTTTGAACAGCTCGGCAGCAAGGCCGTCAACTCCAGCAGCTTTATTGGACTTAAACTTAGACATGGTCATCTTCATTGTGTCCAGGTCGGGTGGAGGGAATCGTTGGTCTTCATCGTCCATCGGTTCATTCTGCCTGACAGCGGAACTTGATTCGTTGTCGCCGTTAAATAGTCTGCAGATATAGTCCTTCCTCTCACTATCTAATGACGATAATACTCCATAATATACTCCATAATCATATGCCTTGACATGAATAAGATTCTGGCAACCCTTTTCGTAAAAACGAGATGACCTTCTTCCCAGACATATCAGAGGCGCGATTGAGCTGTTAAAAAATGTCTCAGGTTCTACTGGTCAACATGTTGTAGTCTGATACCCCGCATATTCCAAATCACTTGATCTTTAACTTCAACACCAAACAATCGCCAGCGCTCGTACATCCTTCGAAATAAATTCATCGCCTTGACCCAGAAACTTAAAAAGATATGGGTAAACGAGTTCCGTTTCCCTTTAGGCGCACGTCCTTCCTAAGATCATTTAGCCCAAAACAATATCCTCTTGGAAATGTCCTTTTCGTTTTCCTTTCATTTACCTAATGAGAGGATGGCAAATGCGATTATCGTTCATTCCCAAATGAACTCTGATTCGTCCTTTACCAGAGTGACGACCGAATATTCTACACAATAACTTCCACATAATTACCAACCTCCTCTATTCTGATGTAGTATACCGCAGCTGTCCTATTTTACTCAGAAACTTTACCTCGTTCCAATGCAAACCGATTTCATAACCTACCCAACCTCATTAATTCCCATCCACCTTGCAATAACAAGAACAGGTTTCCTGTGCAGACGTCTGCCCCATATATCATTACCCCTGTCCCAGGCCCATACCGCAGCTACGATGTTCCAGGAATTACCATTCAGGAAATAATCGAGAATCCAAACACTTACAAACTAAGAAAGGACGGAATACAAAACCGTAAAATCCCAAATCAGGACCTATCCATTTCATTGATTTTGTCTTCCTTGTGTCCAGCCTCCGTGGGCCTCTTTGCATTTTTTATTCAGTTTTACGAGCACTCCCCAGAAATAAACGAGGACATGAAAAATCCTTCGGAATCATTAAAGCGGAATCCTTTTTTGGCTTCGTTTCTGGGAGGACTTGCCTCACTCACCGCACTCGCCCTTCTGTCATCCTATGACAAATTTCCTGTAAATTTCCCAGAGTTGGTGTTCGGGAGTTATGGTTCGGCTTAGTTTTTTCCCTTCCAAGGACACCCAAAGGAATATCTTTATCGATTTTGTCTCCCTCCAAGGCGGAGAGTGTCAAAAATAAGAAAGTGTTTGTGTGTATCTATCTATCTATCTATCTGTATCCTTGTGTGGTTATCCTTTTGAATCAACCAGCCAAAAGCAATTTACACAATCAATCATACATCGGGATATTAGTCTAAGGATATGCTATACGGATGCGCTGGTTAGATATGTCTGTTTGGACAGGAATTACATTATCCTTTTTTTGGTGTTCCCAGAAAATATATATTAAATTGCCGATGCAATCAATCAATTTTACGAGTCGGTATTTCAATGTAAACACAATTTTCCCCCACAAAGGCGGGGAATGTGAAACGGAGATGCGAGGATGAAAGCTTTTATCCTTTTTACTTTTACCCCTTTCACGTCTCACACTCTGATTTGCCTCAGTTCCCTATTGATTTTGGCTTCGCCTCTTTGTGTTTTTGTGGCACTTTGAAATAAAAACAAATTTTGGGCGCACGAAAGACAAAAAAATTGCGGCAATTTACGGGTCAAAAAGTTGTCAATTTATGCTGTCAACTGCTGCGAGAGAAGAAATGTCTTCTCACTGAAGAAAAAAAAAAAAAAGGATTCAGAAGCGGTCGGGGCGACCTTATGGGGGCCATCCACAAAAGGCCAATTTCTTTGATAAATAATGTGAGGGATATATTAACGGTTCTTGTGTTTATTTGGTTTTGCTCTTAGCTTTAGTGGAAAGGGCTGAGAGCCTGAGCACAGATTTGAGACTTCTGTAATGGGATCGGTCGCCTAAGCTGGGGTTTCGACCATTTGGAGAAACTTAGATACCTCTTTGGATTCTTTACCGAGGAATCACCTTATTACGAGCTGTTGTCGGTAAGTCTGTTGTCGTGTTGTGGAAGTTTCCGACTACTCCGTCGAAAATGTTCTTCCTACGGAAGTGGACAATAAAGTCCCCGAGTACGAAATTGATTTCATACTCCGTAAGCCCCATCCAGTAAAACTGCAAAGCGGCCAAATGCATGGTAGAGCGCCCTTGCTGTCGTTTAGCAAGGAGAACGCTTAATCTTGGCAGAAGGCAACTAAGACTGATGGTCGACCTTCACACTGGACACATCAACATGAATAAACCTGCCCACAGACTGCTGCAATTAAGTATTTGCCCGGGATGTGAGGAGAAGGAGAAGAGCCGCGAACACTTGTTTGCGATAGCCCCGCCACAGGGGCGTTCAGACACAAAAGCCTGGGAAGACATTTTCGGCCGGAGCTAAGCTCTCTTAGGCATTTTTTTTCGAGAAAATTCTGGTTTTTGCTGGACATACAGGACGTTTTCTCGGATCTGTTAACCCCATCCGACTCTCTGTCGCCTAACTTATAACCCTTCACTTACACGCCCACCCCACCCCTTACTTCACTTCTTCCCCAACAGATGCTACAGAGGAAAACACAACGGGCCTAAGAGGCGGCCTACGTGACGATGTTCTTTCGAACCTCATCCTCCTAAACCAACTAACCACCAAGCTCTGTCCAGTAGGTCATGCAATTATTCCTTGATGGCGTCTTAAGCCTTTTCAGAGGTGGCGCATGCACATGTTAGGCCGAGTGATTTTATAAAAAGTGGCTGTAGTGTGGGTCACAGCTGCCGCAAGTCACCCCTCCAGCATTCTGGCCGTCATCATCGTTTATAACACTAATTAGGGCGCAAGTTTAAGATGCTTAAGTGAACCCTCCACATCTCCCGATTTTCCACCATCGAATCTAAATCATCAGGGGCTGCCCCCATATGGGTAGGGGTGAGATTTCGGGCTTGGTCCAAACATCTCATTCTGGACCTACCTAGTAAACGCCTAGCTGATGTCGCGGATTCCATGGCATGTCTTAGAAGCCGAGTTGCGAACATGCGTTTAACGTTTAACGGTTCGGAGAAGTAGCTGCTCAACATTTTCTTATTGCATCCCAATTTCGACGTGGCTCAGTAGTTAGTGCGTTGGACTGCTGACCAAGCGGTGTGGGTTGAACCCCCAGCCCACTGAACATTTTTCGCGGCGCCACCTCTCGTCGGGGAATGACAAACTTTCGGGAGTATAATTTGTCATGAAAAAGCTTCTCAATTCGCCGTTCGGAGTCGGCAATAAATTGTGGGTCCTTCCATTCGTGCGAAAAATGTAACACGCACAAGATAAATTGTTGCTAGGCCTTGGCCCATCTCGAGCTGTCGCGCCAACTATTTATCAAGACGCGTTACGCGACTACGTTGGCTCAGCCACACCAACAAAATGGACAATAATCCTCCAATTAGGAGAATTGTTGAATCTAAGGATCTCTTAAATGCCAGAAGACCTGAAAGCAGTGCAATTAGTTTCGGTAGACGATGAACGGCTGCACGGTATTAGGCAGAGTCTCTTGACAAGTCGGAAAAAAGCTGCTGTTCACTAAGACAAATGATGCAACACTTTAATCGTCTTTCTATAAAATAGAGCCATTTCTGATGGCTGTAACATCCTCGTCGTAAAAAGGACAAACTTTTAAGAAATTGTTGCCAATTTAGATTCAAAAATCATAGCTTGTTGCACCAAATGCCGTTTTTCCCGGTCCGCTCACTGCTTACACTCCCTTCAGCAGTCTGAAATGCAATATTCAACCTCAATCCGATCCAAATCCAAACGACATCCTCCCATCACAATGGCAACACAAATAAGCATTGCCAATTCCCAGGACAAATTTACAACCCACATAAAATTCTCACTCAACTTAGTCGACCGCAATTCCCAACGTCAAACTCGCCAAAGCATACAATGGCACGGAAAAGTGCCAACTATTTGTATTCTCCGACCCTAAGTCACCCAGCAGGTAAGGCTTGTTTACACAACACTCGTCCTTCTGGCACACCGAAGGAATTATCCTCGAATTAGTTTTTATGTTGATGACCCCGAAACATTAATCGGTGACAAGAGAAGAATAAACACCAATTAGCCGCACTAATTTTTCCGATGCTAAAGGACTCAGAATTATCGGTTTTCGGTTTTTGGGTTTGGGGCGCGCCATGCAATAAGTCAATTGAATGAGTTCCATGCGAATGGACCCAGTGCCGGCGGGGAATTTATGTATAACTTCCATGGTCCTGTTGAAGTTGACTGGTGCGACTGGTGGTGGTTGGTGTGTTTAAAGTGAATCGATAGTGAACAGATTTATTGCCTAAAGTTCGGGCATATTGTGTGGCTCTGCGGTGGTTGACGCGCTCCGAAAGCGTTATTTAAAGATGGGTTTGATTAATTAGCGCACTTAATGTGTTCCAGTGGTTTTATTTGATCTACGAGTTAGTAGTTAATGGATTTTAAAATTTTTTTTATTTTTTTTTTAATTTCAGATGCCTGGATTGGTTGTATTCAGACGGCGATGGTCGGTGGGATCAGATGATCTTATAGTACCGGGAGCATTTCTATTAACAATACATATTATATGGTGAGAAGCACATTTTGATAATTTATAACTTTGTAGATAGAATATGGTTATACGGTTACAAAAATTTAGAAAATACCCAACTGAGGATTGAGTCAACAAGAGGTGTTCAATTATTTTTGTCAATTAAAAACAAAATAATTAGAAAATTCAAAGTTTCTTGATTTCAATATAAAGTTCACCTCTGGGAATTATGTGTCTAATAATATCTACCATTCGCAGTGAACCAGTACCTCAAGCAACAGGCCTCTTTAGCCAATACGATTTTTAGTCAGCTGCCTCCAGTTACGTACACCCGTTGGTTGAAGTCACTACGTACACTACTGTACTCGGTTCTAACATCCAAAGTTAAACTTTCTTACAGTAGATTACCCCTCACCCCTCTTAAACTAGAAGGCATGGAAATTCAATTTGCAGACCACATCAAATACCTGGGGGTAATTCTTGACAAGAAGCTTAGCTGGAGGCTGAATATTCAGGACTGTGCAAGTAAAGCCTCCATTGCCTTGTATTCCTACCCGAAAGTTCTTGGCCCAAAATGGGGCCTGCAGCCTAGTAGACTGAATATGTAAGGCAGTGGTGAGCCCGGTCCATATGAACGGGGTACTGGTCTGGTGGACAGCACTGGCCAAAAAGAGCAACAGTAGCCTGCTTGAAAGATACAAAGGAGGTCATGCATTTCCGTAACGGGTGGTACAGCCCCACTACTGCACTGGAGGCAATGGTCTATCTGCCTCCTATTAGTATCTTTGGGAAGCTAATAGCAGTCAAAGCAGCATTAATTCTCAAAGAACCCTCCCAACAGAGAAGCACAGCATCGGTTCATCCTATAATTGCTAGTGAAACGGGCTACGTTGTCCCACATATTGACTTCAACGTCAGGTATAAAAATCGTAAATGTAAAGTTTTGAGCAATTCCGCGCTTGAAATATTCACAGACGGATCTAAGACAACGGGAGGTAGGGGGGCTGGAGTTTTCTCCAACGCATTTGGCTAAGCAATTACCACGCAACTGCCAGATCACTATAGTCTGTTTCAAGTGGAAAAAACGGCAGTTCACGAAGCTACGAGTTTACTTTCAATTGCATAACTCGATAGATTGTAGGGCTATTGTAGTCAGGCAGCTATTAAAGCCCTGGAATCGCCAACAGTACGATCAAGGTTAGTAAAGCAACGTCGCAGACTTCTTAACGAGATTGCGGACAGGTGCGACGTAATCCTGTAATCCTGCGCTGGCAAATAAGGTACAGGATGGCATCCCCCGGCAAACCTGGGGAACCATATGCGCCTATCGAATAGATCAAGTTCCTCCTTGACACGGATGTCAAGAAAAAGGCAGGCGGTACAACTTCAGCACTTGTCTCTTGCTAAAACAAATCTGGCCTAACCTGGATTTAAAGAAGACGGAGAGACTTTTATCCATATACCGGAAAAACCTAGTTTCACTAATAGGGGTTCTCACCGGACATTGACTGATAGGCAGACATGCATACAGACTGGGGGTCCCTCCAATGATTTCTGTAGAAGCTGTAGAGACGACGAGGAGGAGGAAACTACAACGCACCTACTGTGCACCTGTCCTGCCCTTGCGACGCTAAAAAGAAAAACCCTTGGGGAATACTTCTACGATGATCTTAACGATTTAGCCGAACTCGACATCCAGAAGATAAGAAATTTTATCTCTACGGTACGGTACGGTTGCCCATCTCGATGTAGCTTGTGTACATACTCTGGTGCCGGTTCTTTATCGTGGTATCACACTCGGCCGACTATGTCTAAGTGTTTTCCTGTCTAAGCGGGGGCAGCCACTTAAGCTTACCTAACCTCAGGGTGCGTAGAAGATGTCGCACATGTTTTACGATTAAACAGACAGGCTGGCGAGAGACAACTGTATATTTCATCGGAACAGTTGTGGTGAAAATACCGGGATAGGAGTGCCAACCATTCCACGTTTCAGTGGTGTTCAAGAGAAGGAATTCGACCGCAAATTTATTGATCGCCAATCAATCTAAACGCTTGCTGATGAATACGATCGAGTAAACTCAAGCATGAAGCAGGAAAACCTGGCCAAAGATAAGATTTCTAAAACGCAGAACTGTTTGGAATGCCGGGGCAACTGGCACCACCTTTAGGGATCAGACATTTACTGATTCGAACGAAAGGGCTAATGTGCATGCCAAGTATAGACAAAGAATTTGTTTCCTTAATGTCAACTCCATAAATTTTTAGTTTGGTAACATTGGTATCCCGCTTTGAAGCGTTGAACTCAACTCGGTTTTTAGCACCCCAATTGATGATTGCATCAATATCTAAGTTGAGTTTGGTTGACATTCGCTGAAGCTTTGACTCACCGACTTGGGGTCCTTGTCGCGGCTTTTCTAAAGAATATCTGCAGTCGGGAGTGCTATCATCCGCAAAGGAATGGATTATATTGGGAGTCAGAGAGCGGAAAGTCACTGATAAATACAAAAAAAAAAGTGTCGGAGAAAGAACAGAGCCTTGGGGGACACCAGCGTTAGTTGAGAAGGGAGTAGAAGTACCTCCATCTAATACTGTATTGAACGACTACTTAAGAAGTTCGCAATCTATTTTGAGAAGACATTAGCATATATGCCCACAGAATAAGAAAGGTGAAAAGGCTTATGTAGAGGTTTGATCAGGGTAGAAGAACACCTCTTCAAAACAAGGGCAGATATTCCATCTCACTCTAACTGTACCATATGCAGGTGGGAGTACGAGAATTTGGTTGTCACCAGACAATGATCTGACGCTCCTAAGGGAGCAGGGAGTACAATTGGGTATTTATCCGGAGTAGAGGTTACAAACAAGTCAAGAGTGTGTTCGTCGTGACTGTTGACATCGAGAATTAGTGACTATGTAGCTGAGTCAGGTTGTTCATCTAGTGTTGTGAACATTGAAGTCTCTTGCGACGATGATTGACTGCGAGAGTATACTAGTAATAGATTCCGAAATTTGGTCAAGGTTGGCATCTACATATGTATATCTTGTATGCGATTCGAGTCGACATTTGTTTTTGGGCGAATATTCTCACGACATTCCTTTTTATCTCCATAGAAATTTGATGGTTTCTAAAACGTCTGGGGTTTTCAAAACCCAGTCCAAGATTATAATCCGTCAATACAATATAACTAACGGTTCTGAAAACACTCGAATATTGACTATAGAAGCATCCTGCATCGGAATCAATTTCATTTCGACAACAATTGCTTTGGATTGAAAAAAATATTAACGTTTCACTTCTAGATTCAAAGAATATCTTTATTTTTTGTCACCTTAAGCAATCAATTCAAAAGCCCTTCGAAGCCTCTCGGAATAAACCGAAAGCAGCTCTAAGCCAAACACCACCAGAGCCAAAGCCGTCATTAACAAATAAATACCATACACCGCCTTGAGACGTGTATTTTGTATTGACTGGTTCAGAGGTTTCCGATTAGTTTTGCTTAAGCGCGAGGGTTGAGTGATATAATACCTGGCGACATATTTCCCTATCCCGGAGTAATAAATGGAGAACAGCTTCCTGCTAAACGGGCCAAGGTAAATCGAATTCTTTGGAAATTGCATAACAATCTGATACATCAAAACAACTTCGTCCAGCATAATCATATCACTGCCTTCGTTGTGATCCATGACCTTGTAGTACATATAACTATCTCGAAGGGCGATTGTGGCATATTTCTCATGGCTTTGTGCTATAGTCTTAAATCTTTTTTCAAAGCCTCCATCCAGTGTTATGGTTGTTAGATTTTTTGGGAAAATGTTCAGTTGAGCGAGCTCGGGTAACAGGAGGATCTCATAGTTCCACTCTATGAGATCGTTCAGTCCCGCTGGTATTCTGGCGAATTTATCCAGTCGAATGAGGTGGAATAAAGATCCTTGATAGGCATTTCGAAGCACCAGTGTAAATGAGACCCACGAAATTAGAAGGAATCGCGCAAAGTTTCTACGTGGAAGTCTAGTAATCGAGTAGCCCAGGAAAACCGCAACGAAATTAACCGTCGGAGCGTTATTTCTCTCACCAAACACGAATCTACGAACAGCAGCCCCCATGAATCGAAGAATTTAAATGATAATCATGCCAGAGATGCAAAAGGCCGCCAGACAAATCCAAAGCCTGTAGTTGAAGGGTCTGGCAAGGCGACGCATAGAACTCATTGTTCGACCGCCACGTGCTACGTAAACACATGCCGAATGGTAATAGGCCCAGGATGGAGAGATAAATTTATGATTGGGATCGGCAGCACTGAAGCCACCGATAGCGACATCTGCCTTATTCATCACCAGCTACAAAGCAAACGATTAGGAACTTGGAATTGAGACAAATTTAAATTCACCTGAGCGAAACAGCCGTAAACTTTTGAGTCCTCAATGTAACTCCGTTCAACCGGGAAAGGCAACAATTCAATTGTGAAGTTAAGTTCTTTCGCCAGCACCCTTAGAAGCATTCCCTCTATTCCAACGAGATTATTCCAATCTCCTTCAGGTTTCGGATCACTTTGGTTGCCGCTAAAGGATAGCAGAGGTGCGGAGATACGGGCAGTAACTCTCATCGGACACCCATAAAAGTTGCCAAGCCTCTTCGGAAAGACAGCCTTCAAATGTTGAAAACCCAGCTTGAAATTAAAGTAAAGCACGGGTTGGACAACTCGACACTTATTCTCGGTGTATAGCTTGTAGGTGAACATGCCAACGCCGCGTTTAGGATGATCAAGGAGAACGTTGGCGTTTAAAACGTAGAACTGATAGCAAAGTTTAAAGATTCTCTCTAGGACGTTGTGAAAGTTTGGAGTGAACTTGGTCAAGACGATCAGAAAGTAAAAGGTTCGTTCGTAGAAGTTCGTTGGAAATTTCCAACGCAATGCCCTGGAAAGTGCTCTGGTAAGTGATTGAAGAAGTTATCGACAGTTTTGCTTACCTTAAAGCCTCGAAAGAGTGAAGCAAAATGAAAATGTAGTTTTCCCAGAATTGATTTTTGTCATCTCCAATGGCAAGCTGCACTGCAATTCTCCCTTGTAAGTGAACTAGAAGTTGCTCCAGGAGAAGGGTATTTGCCTTGGCGTTTTCAGGCTTCGCACTCTGCTCAGCAATCACAACTGTCGATGCGTGTTTGCTTAGATGTTCGCGGGCGATGTATAGAGTGACATTGGCCAAATCAAGGTTCTCGTCGTTGATGGTCCAATTTTGGGCATTGGAGACCAATGGCCATGCGGCACAAAGAATAAGGAGCCAATTCACGTTAACCATTGCCTTCGAACGGATGAGGTTCGTGGCTGTTGCGGGCTTATTTATCTTAAAAGATTGACTATCGATAGCGGGTTTATTAAGTGCTGGCCATTTGTCTCCGCGCTCCGATAATTTTCAGGCTGCATTTTCATTTAGATGTATTCAATAGATAGTTGAGGGGAAACTATAAGCTCGACAATGGTTTCCATTAATCTTCGAGGCCGTGGACGACGGTTGTGAAAGGACATAAATTAAAAAACTGAAACGCGATAGAGATAGGGTCACATCTTATGAATTAGCAGAGAGGAAAAAGTCCTTGAAAATCTTTACTTGTTCAGGGCAGGAAACTGGATGACCAGAATCACCAGAATAGATGAGTACACTAACTGAAATCAAAGGATTGCCGGTAAATTGGAAGAATGAAAGCCCAAGATGTGCTCTTAGGTTAGATTAGCTAAATGGGTGCCTTGTGACATTCGTCACTGCTCAATTAGACCAGCAATAGGGTACATTGTGCCCATCTTCTAATTCTACCCCGGAAACTTGCAAAGACAAGGGGAGCCGCTACTTTAATCTCAGAAGGTCCCTCAGCTCGATGTCACGCAAGTCCTCCAGTTCCGTGAAAAAGTAACTTCCAAGAGTCCTCATTCTTCTACCTGCGAGAGCAAGACATTCACACAGCAGGTGACGGACAGATTCGATTTTTTCCTCGTCCCTACAACTTCTGCAATAGTCGTTGTGATGTACACCGATGCGCTCCGCATGGGTACCAATGGCGCAGGGCCCAGTAATGATGTCGGGACCTCCCTATCCTTGCTTTTCGACGACGAAGTTTCACCCGAGACAGAGATCTCTTCTTATTATAACCCGTCTAGCCATTGCACATGTGTCTTGCTGAATCCAGCGTGCATTGGCGCAACTGTTGGTTTCAAATTCAACGAGCCGACCGTATTGGCTTTCGATATCTCATCTAGATCCTTTTAGCAGATTCCTACATGCCTCGATCTAGTAATCGCGGATTTCAGAGCCTTAATAGCTGCCTGGCTGTTGATGTAGACCGTAATTGTCCTTGGGGTGATAGTTTTCGGACTGTGATTTCGGCCTGAAATACACTGCAGTCGTCATTTATTCTCAACAAGTGGTTTCTTCCTAGGGCCTTGGAGTAGACCCCGGCGCTTTTACCAATATCCAGTTACAGTTCCATTTTATTGGTAACTTTATCTTTCCACTACTCAGCTCTGTCAGGAATTCTGATACTGAATCTCCTGTCAAATGGCAGAGTCTGGATCATATGATCTGTTTCTGTCGATCTGTCGGCATTCACCCATAGAGACAGCACGGAGTCGTGACCGTAGGGAGCTAGTGTCCACCGTCGTCCTTCTTTCAGTCTCAAAGCAGTTTTAGCTGCCGTGTAGCTACAGTACAGATTCAACGGAACAAAACTTAGCATGGTTTCCATTGCCGCTGTTGCTGTTGTTCTCATTGATCCCAGAATTTCTACACAGACTGCCCTCTGAATCTTAGTTAAGCACCTTCCACCGGACTAGTGAGCCATATGTTAGAACGGGTCTCACAGCCGCCGTATAGACCGAGTGTACCACAGACCTTTTAAAACCCAATGTATTTATTACTGGTGATGTGGTCTTGATACGCTCATCGATGATCTCCTTCCAGTTTAGTTACTTAGAACTGAAAGGAATTTGTCTGTTACCTCAATGACCACATCGTCGACATAGACCTTCACATTAAAGCCATTGTCCCTGAGTAATACCAAGATCCCGTCCACGACAAGAAGCTATATTAGGGGACAGAGGACTCCACCTGTAGGAGTTCCTCTGCAGACATTCTTCTTTCTGCTAACGTTTCCCAATTTCGAGTTGATGACACGTGATTTAAGCACCAGCCCTATCCAATTGCAGAGTCCGATGCTGAATTGGTCTTTTTGTAAGCAGAGGAAGTGCTCTTACACAGGCTGGATAAAAGAAAACTTCTTTAGGAAAAAAAAGCATGTCTAGAAGAAGACATTCAAGGTGCTCTTAGTTTTCCAGCAGTGTAAGGGTGCTTTTGGCTAGATATGGGGCTTATCACGGAAAGGGCTCCTTAAGATCTATACGACCTAGCCAAAGCCTAGCTTTTCGCAAGCATTCATGTTGTACTTGCAACATTTTGTTCTCGAAAGTGGAAAGAACATGAGGTGGTGCCGCGATGCTTATAGGGCTCTAGCCTACGTAACTCGCAAAGTTTGTTAAACTCTCTAGCCACTGAGCCAAGGCAACCACTTTGAGTTAGGTCCATGAGCATAGATTTGTCATAGAAAGCCTCACAATTTGCCTTATGCAGTCTACAATAAACACTGTGGACCGCTTTTAGTCTGAAATGAGAGAAGCCAGTCCTAGAAATAACTAAAATATGCGGGACTGCTGTTCCGCTTCGAAAAGCTTCCTGCAAGTCAGCGGTTAAGAGATCAAGCGATACTTTATGGTGATTCTGTATAACAGTTCACAAGGAAAATGAAACAGTCTAAGTCCCATCGCTCGTCTTTAAAGCACCGGTTTCTGAAAATCTGGTCCATGGCAAGTTCAGTTTCATTAAAATGTTATCTGATCCTGCGAATCCCTGACACTAATGAATCTTGGAAACTGAAAACTGATGGACTAATTCTCCAAAAATAAGCATTCCACCCGCCACCCAACTTTGAAGGGAACCCCCCTCTTCAAGTCTAAAACATCTAGATTTCAGATCCATTGTTAAGTGCGCAGTTTATTATTTCTCCTCAATTTAATCTCTCTGCCATCATCATCAGCAGCATCATTATCACAGACATTGTTATAGCTACATTCATTCCAGCAATTACCCATTACCCCACATACGCCCTTGTACATCCGCTTAGGCGTTTTCTCGATTCCATTTCCAAGGAAAAAGTTTATTGACCAGAGATCTATACGGCAAACAACAAATTTCCAGCAGCCTCTCGCTTTAATCTCCAACACCACTCTACTGTGGCTTGTTGAGTTTCCTGCTTTAGTGTTCGTTGAACTCCATTGTCAATGGTTTCCTCCTCACACCCCTAACGCCTTTGAAATAAACGACAATGATGACAACAGCGGTGACGACTAACCTAGTGAGAGGAGGCTCTCTGTGCATGGAGGTTATTTATTCACCACATCTCTGCCTGCATCCAGCCCTCCCGATGTTGGGATTCATTGAAAAAGTTCTATCCTCTGACAGAATCAGCTAATCCTGGAACAACCAACTAAATGTACCCAAAGTTCCGTAAAAAAAAAACTTTTCACTCGTCTGTCCCTGCACTTTTCCTTCCTTAAATGGAAGTCGAGCACTGTTTGTTTGATCCTCCTAAAGGACAAACTAAGATAGAAAAAGGACCTTTCCTGAATAAATGTCAAAAGTCCAACAGAAATGTGATCTCCGAGGGATAAAAATTGAAAAATGTTCAACTTCCGTCGAACGACATATGCAACGCGAGTCCGACAGTATGTGAGCAGGAAGCAAAAAAAAAAACAATCCTCTCTGCTCTCTCGCACATGCACATGTACACAATTAGTGAATGCCGACGAACTTCATGTACGTCCTGCTGAGCCATTCCCGGTTTTCTTGTGAATAATTCATTTAACACACATATGGGGCTGTCAACCGATGTGTGTCGTTTTATAGTCGTCGCCGTGGTGCCGGTCGGCCTTGAACTTTTCCATCACCGTCTAATGAACTCGTTAGCCGGAGGTGGGTGTGCATTCAGAATAAAGGAAGGCTATGCCCAAGGATGTGATTATCATGAATAGAATCATTGCTTGATGATAGGTGGTTTGCAGTTCGAAAAGTTCACCGTTTCGGTGATGCATTCTTGTGAGTTCAAGTGTATTCAGAGGGCTTGACATTGTTAATTTATTTTCATGGAGTTTAATGGGAATTTGTTTAATATCCCATTTCAGGGCTGCGAAGAAATTAAAGAGACATTGGTTGGCAAGTCGATGTGCCGAAGCAAAGTCTTTGCTTACACGTCAACCGCTTACCAGTTTTGAGGTTAATTGACGTACTTCAGACTAAGTAGTCATGGGACTTAAAGTTGACAGCAGGTTGCCTACGTAATTAAGCTAAAAAATAAAATTTTTATAGACATTCAGCCGATGTACGTAGCTGATGAAGTCAGTTCACCCTTCTGACGTCAATGAACGCAGGTTTTCAAATAAATGAGCTCGCTGTGAAGATCGACTTTCTCCGCGACTCCCATTGAAGAGGACTTCGTGCAGAGTCGAGGCGCTTCTGCTCGGTATTGCATCCTTGCAGCCTATGTTGAAGTTAGTTTTAACGGGCAACATATCAGTTGAGTTCGAAAGGCTGCGAAGAAGCATTCAAATTCTCGCGTGCACCCTATTTTTCTTATTCTATTGATGAGTGTCTTGCAGCCTCAGCCGCGTTTCTTGGTTTCATGGAGTAAATAGCTATTGGCAGCAAGTGTAACTAAGTTTGGCGAGCACCCTCGGTTCGTTTTTAAGGATTTAGACTTACTGGGATCTCAGACGGATTAATTATATCCATACAAATTGACGCATGGGGATGGAGCCGGCTTATTTGAAATCAAAATTCGCTGTCCGGCAGAATGAACCATTCAACTTGGGCGATGAAGGTCAACAATTCCATCCAACCGGCCTGGACGAAGTGAAGAAAGCCATATCTAAGCTTAAGTCCAACAAAGCTTCTGGTGCTGACGGCCTAGCTGCCGAGCTGTTCAAAGCGGAAGGCGATGATTTGGTAAGGAGCATGAGCCAACTTATTTGTCAAATATGGTCGGAGGAAAGTATGCCCTATGAATGGAACCTCAGCATCGTTTGCCCGATCCTCAAGAAAGGAGACCCTCTGAACTACGCCAACTACAGAGGCATCAGTCTTCTTAACACCGCGTACAAGATCTTATCCGCCATGTTGTGTGAACGCCTGAAGCCATTCGTCAACAACCTGATGGGTCCATATCCATATCACTGTGGCTTCAGGCCAGGAAAGTCGAACACCATCGACTAAATATTCACATTGCGGCCGATCTTGGAGAAACCCAAGTCCCCTCTGCATAGACGATGAACGGAGGAGGAGATACAATGACGAACTGTGCGGGCTGTACAGCAACTTAGCCAGAAGTGTGAAGAAAATCTTCGAATCCACACCCGATGGACGGCACAGTAGAGAAAGACCGCGGTTCAGGTGGTGGACGCAAATGGAACGGGACCTCAACCAACTTGGCTGCGAAACTGGAGGTAGCTGGCTAAAGATCCTTATAAAGGACTATTTTTTTCCTTTAAGAGCTCATGTTCTATTTTCTTAGAAAGCTCAGATCCCTTAGCTAGTGGCTTACGTGAAGGGTTGTGTCTATCTACACAGCAGTTATCAGTTTGAGGATTACTTTTACCGACAATCGCAAAGAACTCTCAAAATCATCAACACTATTCTCTCTCGTCTTTGAATACGCATCTGCTTTTGTACTAAATATCATGAATCTGTCTAGACTCCTTCTTGAAGGAGATTCCATCTTTTCTCATAAATCGCTACAAAACCCTTTGCTGAAGACGAGAGAGAAACATCGTGTAACTGTTTACAGCCTTGGTAGAGTCCGCCGTGAATGTTCTTTGCAACCACATGCAGGTGTTTATGACCACAACTGTTACATAAGAAAATCGTAATAATTTCAGGAGTAAACTTTGGGTTCAACACCAAACCTCACAGTTGTATCGCAATCAACCTGCCTTTGATCGGAGTGCACTGCCGTAGAACACCACTCCAAACTTCAAAACTAACTTCACTACTCGCTAGACAAGCAAGCCTCCGTTTTGCAAGAAGAGGCATCTGCGTCTGTAGCGATAGCCAGGCTGCGCTTAAGGCCTTGCTCAAGTCTTTAATCAGTTCCAAAATAGTGGGAGAATGCAAGAACTCTCTGAATTCGGTCACAAGACTGAATTCTTTGATTCTTGTCTGGTACTCAGGTCACACTAGTATCTCTAGAAATGAGATCTCCGATGAGATTGCTAGACAAGGCTCACAGGATGTTTGCTCATTACCTGAACCTGCGTTGGGTCTTCCCACGTCTTCGGTCAGGACCTCCATTGACTATTGGGTTTCCTACAAACAGAATTGTGTGTGGCACGGCTATGCAGACTAAACGAATGCTTCCGAACGTCTGTAACCAATCAGAGGCATTTTTGCTGTCACGCAACAGAAGAGAATGTAGACAACTTACAGGCATTCTAACGGGATACTTCCCTTTTGCCAAGCATCTTAGTGTGTTAGACTTAAGTGTCTAGGTGTCATGGCGGTGGCCCCTGAAGGTTATTGAAACCGCTTTAGCGGGTCCTTTGCTAAATGCCACGAGATTTTCTGGAAAGGCTTCTAAAAGGGTTAGTTGGTTGGAGAGATCCATAATTCGGTGACGCATGTCTCCTACTCGGTTTCCAAGACGTGTCGTGGAATCCGTGGTAGGCGTCCGCTGGGTAGGCTCAAGATGAGATGCTTGGACCACGTCCAGAATCTCACCTCTTTTCGTATGGGGATCCAGGGGCTATCCCCTGCTTTAGAGTCTATGACGGAAGGTCGGAAGATGTGGAGGGTCCACTTAGTCACCCTACAACCGCTACTTTCATAGTGGATAAGCGGGCCATTGGAAAATGATGATAACGATGATCTAATGGGCAAACAAAAATCTAGTTCTATTCACCATAAGCTCTCAATTTTGAAAGTTGCAAAAATAAAAAAAAACCCGAATAGCTGGTGTCACATCCCTAGATAGGCCAAGGCCAAGCTTCTCGCAACTATTCATGTTGTGCGTGTCACATTTTTGGCACGAAAGGAAGGGACCTACAATTAAATGCAGCTCACACAGAAGTTCAATGCACTAACCACTGAGCCACGGCGAACAAAGAGGACTCAACAAAGTCATTTAAACCAAAAACAAACTCTCATCGGCTCCCTCCATCCATGGCACCATGTGAATGTCATAATATTCCATTTCCTCTGTCCCCAGCTTGAATTGACATTGTAAGCCCGTAAGGCATTATTTCCTTAAAACGCTTCACTTAAAAGCGATTGCCGTCAATTTAACCACAATTTGCTTCAACTAACAAGGACCTCCTCTCTTCCCAAAATGCCATTAACCAAATTACCGCAAAAACCCCATACGGAGTTTCTCACATTCATACGCTATTCAAACGAAAATATTGTTTTTTCCTCTCCAACCGCCTTGGTCCTTCTAAGTTCTAAAAAGCCGTAAAATATCCTCGCAAAAAAAAAAGAAAAATTTCTCTTACCCCGTTGCTTAACCACAATGCCATTATACACACTGTAAAGCTTCTCTTGTGTTCTTTCTTTTTCGCCTGCTTGCTTAATCTAGTAATATACTCGTAGTTGCCACACTATGAAAAAAACGACCAGGACTCCTCCGTGTCTGGGCATTTCAATTTGCTCATGAATTCCTTGCGTTTCAACTCAGTTGATTGCCGTTGATTACAGAAATTCTCGAAAAGAAGGGAAAAAAATATACAGAAATGCACAAAACACATGGAACTATGGGAGGTCCTTTCCCAGAGCACAGCTCTCCCAAGAGGGATCCTGTTCCTGTCTCACCGAACAAAATGCAATAATAAGAAAAATCCTTTTTTTTTCCTTCTCTCTCGGTGTCTTCAAATGTATAATGGCTCATGGAGTTCTTTTATTTCTCCCTTCTCTCTATTGTGTGTCACATTCACATATCCTTTCCGTATCAAGGCATCTGGCAATTCACATTTCGACGAGTAGTGTAAAATAATACGGACCCCAGAACAAAAGGACACACATCGTCTAAAGAGTGTTGATTTTCACACTCGAAAAGTCATAGAATTCATCCATATGCATGTCTTGAATGAATGTTCTTTGATTGACTTCTTAATTAATATTTAAATTTTTTTGTACTTTGGTCCTTTTTGACTAATGACATTTGTAGGCGATTTTCAATTTGGTAGCTGCCTTCGACAGACATGACCTGGTGTCAAGTTAAATTAGAAAAGAAATCCCAGAGAAATGCAAATTCATCACAGTGACACGTTTCTTTTGGGATAACTTTTCCTTTTTCGTCCTTTTTTTCTTTCCATCATTTAAAGCAATTAATATTCAACCCAGTGTCATAGTTTTCAGTTCACTGTGGCACAGAGTAAACCCATAGCAGATACTCCTTCACAGCTTGAGTTGGCAGAATGTAACCCAAACCACATGCAGACCTTTTAACAAAAAAATGCTGTTTTGCGTCCTTTTTGTTCTGTTACCATCTCATTGTGGTTTCCTGAGTATGTCCTTCAGTGGTAGAGATGAAGTTTACTGCTTTACTTTCCGTAAACTCACACACAAGCACGATAAAATACAGACACATTCCTATTTTTTGCATTTCCTCCGAGTTATAATCAAATCAAAAAGGAACCAACATCGACGACGAGAGGGTACGTACATTTTTATTCACAAAAGGAAGTGCAAAACAGGACTGCACAGGATGCGCCATATTGTTTGGTGTTTCGCTTTCCTGAATTTTGACTAAGGATTTACCGTTTTTTCCGTTTTTCCTTTAGGTTCTCCGGGCTGTCCTTTTCCGTCCCACGCCCCCCTACGGCGAAAATGTTATGAAAATTCAATTCATACAATATTCGAAGGACTTTTTGTTTGGTTTTTGTTGGACTATTTATCGTTTTATTTTGGTTCATAAAGGATTCAGTAGCGAGTGTTCCTTTTGAATGGGAAATTGAGGAAAACCTCGTTACCCAGTTTGTTTTTTAACTTTTTGTAGCTGAAGTTGGACACTGGTGGTCCTGAAACAGCGTAGGAGATATGCATTCATGTGTGTTACTTAAATAAATGGGTCGGTAGTTGGTCGAAGGATATGGTTTAGCGGAATTCATAGCACAAGTGTTAACGCAAAAGGCATAATGCCAAGCTGCTGGTGTTGAGTTGAGCGGATAAAACTGACGTTATGGTGCGTTGGCGCTGGTTCCCCTTTTTTCGTTCATGCTCTTTGAGATTACAGTCCGGTGTGGACTTGGGCCTCAACCAAAAAGCGTCTCCAGCCAGCTCGATTTTTAGCCAGCTGCCTCCAGTTTAGCACGGCAAGTCAGTTAAGGTCCCGCGGTTAAGGAGTCGCGATCTTCCTCTACTGCGCCGTTCCTCGAGTGTGGATTCTAAGATTCTCCGCCGACCCAGCCACCTCAGTCGTTGGGCCTTCACTTTTCTGTCTAAGCCGATGTCATTGTACAGCCCGTACAGTTCGTCGTTGTATCTCCTCCTCCATTCACCGTCTATGTAGACCGGACCGAAAATCACCCGACGAATTTCACTCTCGAAAAAGCCAAGAGCAACCTTATCCGTTTATGACAGAGTACATGCCTCTGTGCCGAAGAGCAGGACTGGGACGATTAAGGTCTAATACAGGGTCGTTTTAGTTGTTCGAGGGAGGACTTTGCTTCTTAACTGCCTTCTTAGCCCAAAGAAATAGCGATTGACAAGAGTTGTTCTTTGTTTGATCTCAGCGCTGGTGTCGTTTTCTGAATTGATAGCGGAGCCCAGGTAGACAAAGTCCTAAACTACCTCAAAGTTATACATATGTGGCTACAGTGACGTTCTCTCCGCGGCGTCGGTATTGAATGTCCTTTCTTGTTGACAGCATATACTTGGTCCTACCCTCACTGACCGCTAAACTCATCTTCGCCGCCTCCTTCTCACGAACGATTATGTCAATATCGTTGGCGTATGTGAGTACGACAGACTTTTGGAAGATTGTGCTTCTGGTGTTAGCGCGTGAGTTTCGCACAACTCTTTCAACAACGGTGTTGAAGAAGTCTCATGACACCGCGTCGCCTTGCCTATATCCTTTCTTGGCATCAAAGGTCTCCTTGAGGTCTTGGTCGAACTTCATGGAGCAACGTGCATTTTCCATCGTCATCCTGCACAAACGGACGATTTTGGCAGGGATGCCAAAACTAGACATTGCTCTGTATAGCTCGTCCCTATAGATGCTGTCATACGCGGCCTTAAAATCGATGAAAAGGTGGTGGGTATCGATTTAAAGGTCCTAGTTGTCCTCGGAGGTGGACGTAAGGCCACACTGATATAGACCGATCAGGTTGTTGACTTAGGGCATCATGCGCTCCTACAACATGGTAGATAAGATCTTGTATACGATATTAAGAAGACTGATGCCTCTCTAGTTGGCGCAGTTCAGAGGGTCTCCCGGGCAAAAAGTGACTACCAAAGTCATTATTATTCGGGAAATGAACGTCTCTACCAGGAACTGATAACTTAGAATGGGTCATGTGGTAGCTCAATCTTGAGTAAAGCCTTCCATATGAACTTTTCGTAAAAACTATCGAAGGTCTCTTGAAGTCTATAAAGAGCAGGGAGATCCGTATTTCGGGCATATTTTTTGACAATGACCCTTAAGATGATGATATGGTCGATGCAGGAGGACCCTGACAGAAAACCTGATTCTTTTTTATCTTAAATGCTTTCAAGGTTTTTCTAAAAATCCTTCGAGTTCTCCTAGCTTTATCTTAGCAATCACAGGAAAGACACATTTACCCGTCCAGTTCGCAAACTTAGCTATGCTGCTTTTCTGCGGAAGCTTCACAATCATTCCCTTCCTTTACTGGACAGGAAAGTTCTCGGTGTCCTAAGTTCTTACTAAAATTGAATTCAAAACCAGCACAGAGCCGTCTAAGTCTTACGCAAGATATTGTGTGCTCTGACCTATCAACTTTTTGATGACTCTGTAAGCTTTGGGTTGTTAGTCCATTTTTCTTCTATGACAGAGCGCGCTACGCTGGACTTCCCTCATGCTACACTGGGACCCAAGCTCGCTTCTGCCGTCGCTGCATTTCGAGGCGTAAGATATCTTCGCTCTTCGATTGGTCTTCAGGTATCTACCGCGTGTTATGGTCTCTTTGCGGTATCCAGACATTTTTCTAAGCGCTGTTATGCTTTTGCGTGGTACGGGCTGCTGTAGTAAGAAGACAGAAATATTCTACCAATGGCCGCCACGGCCTTTATAGGCATTAAAAATACTATCAGACATCTACTGATTGCTGTATGATCAATTCTTTTCACGTCGCCGTCGATTTGTGAAACCAAACTGATATGTCGATGATGCTTCTTTAATTTTCCCTGGCTGATTTATAACGAAAACCTCTGTAGAATCACCATCCCCGCCTCAAATCCAACAGCACTGCCTCTGCCACTGCTTAATTGAAATTTCGAAATCAAATCCATTTTGGCAAACGTTGCAACCACTCATTCCCTCCTTTCGTGGTTTCACTTAGGTCTGCTCAAAGCAAAGCACTTTCGATTTTGAATTTTCATCAAAGCGAACGAAAACCGTTGAGCACCCTTCTGGTCAAATGAGTTGCCCCCCACTCGGCCGGCTCGTATCAGGTGACAGGTTGCATTAAAATTACATATAACACAGCGCCAGGGGTGCCATGCCTTGTGACTTATTGATTTTGTCCGTCACCGTCGCCGTAGCCGGAACATCAACAACAGTAACAAAATAAAAGGACTTATGTACTTCCTTTCAAACAATTCACAGCCGTCATACCATCCATCTGCCCAGACTGCCTCAACCAGTTCTCCTTCAGCTTAATTCATTCCATTCACCGTACTGTGACCCTCGTCGCTGCAATTGAAAACAGACAATTTCCGTTCAGGCGAATAGCTATGTGCTGTGTAAATTTCCGGTGGCAGCTTTTATTTCATACCCACTATCCCATGCCTCCTCTGTTCCATCACAAACGCTTTAGAATTATCCTTGAAAGGCTTCAGTCTCTCACTTTGGCTTTCAGTTACATATGCCTCGAACAATTATCCGACGTGTGGGAGTGTGGAAATGGCCGGATGTGACTTTTATACAGCACTTACAGTCGTACACTCGGGTGAAACCTAAGCTCTGGTTCTTTGGCCTGCCTGCTAAATGAATGCATACCTACATACGGATTTCTATAAAAAGGACACAAATTGTTCGAGTTGAATACCTTTCACGAATGCAAACTCACGTCTCCATTAGAATTCCGTTCTCGCATAGTCTGCTGACCGATTACCCCAAGGCGAGATGGAACACACCAGCAACTCCACATCAACCACCCAAAACACAATTAATTTAGCTCCGGATGGTTGTGAGGAGTCAGACTTGCTTTCTGGCCCAGGTGTAGATTCTACGCGCGTGCATTTGAGAACGCACGAGGATTATGCCAGACTGTCATACACGAAACACCCTAATTGGATTTAATCTCCTTAATGATCGTGTATCCCTTAGTTTATAACTCTGCGACACGACGACACGTCGAGCAGGAGAGAAATGATGCACCTTCTTATTCATCGGTCGCCCTGTCGGACTCTAAGTGCATTCATTAAGGCCATTTACGAGGGTGATTAAGTTCGCTTTCATGGCCCGGAATGCGATGGAGGTGTTATCGTTGGTTTATTGAGAATGTCATTTGGTTTGATTGCGAGATGGACTGCCATTTAGAGATTACGCTTGGATTAGCTACGGGATAGATGGGATGGATTTAGTGGCTTCATTTAATTAGAAGTCGCCCCACAAGATGTCATGATAAAGGGGAAGTTCATTGCGTTACACTGCAGTAAAGTTGAATGCAATGAAATGTCGTAGATGGAGAAATTTGTGGTACTTATTTTGTTTTTCCTTTACAATCTGTATCCACTCATTGTAGACGAATGTCAAATTTCGATGGGCGTTGAACTTTGTTGCCTTCAGATGGCATCGCTTTGGTTTTTCATCTCATCATTGAAAATCAATTCCAAATGTGTTCAGTTGCTTTCTTTCTAATTCAATTTGTACGCATGAGTATAACCCAAGAGTCGCACGTACCAACTTCCGTAACCCATTTTGGTAAGCAACTTCCATCTCGGTCTTGAAAATAAACTTCCAGAGCACGCGAGAGAATGATAAGTTCAAAAAAACACGTAAGAAGCTAAGAGAACCTTGCAACGTTGACGGCAGCCTCTTACCCTAAGATGTTCTCAATGAACAAGCGAACTAGCTTGCTAGTTCAGGGCCTCCTGCACTAGCGCGTGCCTCTAATGTGCCATCACTCTAATCAATTTTAGATCAAAGCCTGGGTAGAAAAAAAAACCCTAAATACCTCAAAGATGTGTCTGTCAAGGGTGAAGTTCTCTTGGAGAGAACGAGTTGTGTGTCCTTATTTGTTATCAGCATGTAATTTTGTAAATTTGTACCTTTGGCCTCTTCTGACTCAATATTCACGAATGCTCCACAAACATCACGCTGGGCTTTTGAAATAATGTCAAAAGCATCGACTTACTTACTTAAGGTGCCGATACAGTCCGGGGTGGACCTGGGGCTCAACCAACAAACGTCTCCAGCCAGCTCGATCTTAAGCCAGATGACAAGTTGGTTAAGGTCGGTTCCCTTCCCTTCGCGGTCACCACCTGAGTCGCGGTCTTCCCCTACACACCCTCGGGTGTGGATTCGAAGATTTTCCGGGCCGGAGCATTGGTGTCCATCCGCTCTTCATGACCCAACCACCTCAGTCATTCGAACTTCACTCTTCAGCCAGAAATCGTTACGTGCAGAAATTGTTACATGCTATAGCTAGGCATTGAGTATGCCTGCCGAGGATGCAGTGCCCCGTGAAGATGTTGATTAGTTTCCGATCCGGGACGGGCCAGATCAGCCTGGCATTGTTGCATAAAATCGAGGTGTTTCCACCTACGATTTGCTTTCGACAGAGCGTTGTTGTAAGTCAGGTGCTTAACAAACGACATAGGTGCTTTGACATAGGCGAGCTTCCTACTGTCTGTGTAGCTTTTTCATCAGCCGCACAGTTCCCTTGAATATCACAGTGACTACGGACCCAACAGAGTGCGACGTTATACTGGTTAGCGATTCCCATGTAGAGACGGCCGGCAGTCTTTCACTGCCCTATATTTTATCCAAGCGGCGGCCAGATTAATAGCTGTGACTTCGGTTTGGAAGACACTGAAGGAGTGGTGGATGTCCAGGTCTTCTGAGAAGACACCGGCACCGACTCTTTCGGTTTTTTAAGAGCCGTCTGTTAAGACATATATAAACTCATTGAGCAGGACGCTGGCTCCAGCCACTTCTGTCAGGTATTTTATGGTCTCTTGCTAGCTTAATGGACACTCGATGGAAAAAGACCTTAACAAACTAATGCAATATAATTAACTATTCTACGTCAAACCTCCTATAAGATCCAGCGGGGGGAGGGTTTGTTGCATCTATATTTCCCAGTGAGCCCACTGTTTCATTGCCGGTGTGGCCCGTGTGAACCAAGTTGTTTTTTTTCCTAGTGCTAGGAGTGATTTGACTGTCTCCAGGGCTTATGGACTCTCGTGGCTGAATTCAGTGCCTTTAGGGCAGTTTGACTGCCAGAGAAGATAAAGATGGTTTTGCCATGGAAGTTAGAGAGCAAGTTTAAGCTTGTACAGTGATTTTGACAAATATTTTTGCCTACAAATCGATGATTATGTGCATAGACTGACCGATACGACCGATAGTGCTAGACGACCAAATATTCCAGCCCCAGATCCACTGTCCAAGAGCCGTCCGTATACCGTACCTAGTCATGCTCTGAAGAAAGGGGTTTACATTTTTCCTAGTCATCACTCTGGGGGATGACTACTGAGTAGTTTCGTTTGAAGCAGCACCTTGAAAGAGTGTCATCCAACGGCATGCTGATTTCGCTACTTTGGAGTAAGGAGGAAAACGTATTAGGCTGACCGTCAGGAGGATATTTAGAGCTGATGTTGTTTAGGTGAAACAGCCTGTGTAGACTGAGTTTTTGCCTGCATTTCTATGTTGACTCAAACTGGCGGTAGAACGACAACGGCGTTAAGCGATGCGGTGACGGTGGAGTGCAGGCAATTTTTTGGCTGTGATGGCGTCATTTGTCTTTGTCCACCAGAATATTGCCGCGTAAGTCTGACGACCAAGGGGTCGATTTTGAGCATGATTCTGAGGCTTAATCCCCAGTTGTTGCCACAGATACGGCGATAGGTCCATAGTGCTCGTGTGGTTTTTCCAACAGGTTTTTCCAGGACAATTTACTGTCCAGGATTTCCCCAAGGTACTTTACTTCTTGCGAGAACTGAATGTTTTCGGGGCGAATAAGAAGAGTTAGGTGTATTCTTTTGGTACAAGGAAGGATGCATGTCTTTTTGGGGTTCACAGAGAGGTCTTCCTTGGTGTACCGTCTCCATATCTCAGATAGTGCGTCTTGCAGCAGTTCCAAAACAACGCTTTCATATTTGCCACTGACGATAACTGCCACCGCGTGTACGCAGCCGATGGCCTCAATCCATAGGTTATTTAGGGACCGAAGTAGGCTGTCAATTAAGAGCGACCAGATCAGTGGCGACAGGACTCCACCTTGAGGTCATCTCCGAGTTGTTAACGCCGATATTTCAACATTGTCGATATACGTGTGAATAACCCTACCTTTCAGCATGGACATAATCCACTTATGGTTGGTAAGAGGGTCATATTGCTGAGTGCACGTTTCGGCCGGCCTAACTTAAACTGTTCATCGCGTGAAGTAAGAAGTAGTAGTCAGTGGTTTCCTTGGGAAAACTTGTGGGCGCTTACGCCCTCCTAAATTATCACGTCTACTCTTCTAAATCCGAAAAGAGCACACTGAAACGCATGACTTGAGAGCACTATGTCAGACGAATCTACGCACGGTACATGACAAAAAAAATAACCTCTGAGGAATAAGAGGAAGCATTTTACATTTAAGTACATGTATGCTTACGTATTTAGTGTATAATTGCAACTTTCGCTCTCATCCTTTTTTTTTAAAAAACCAGGTCTCTACAGAGTTCCTGAAATGATCCCACTTCGGCAAAAGATTTTCTTCATTTAAAAACAATACGTCAATGTATGTAGACAAGAGACCCACTTCTCCCAATAAATACCACACTCCATCTGCTTAATGCCATAAACACCATCGTGTTAACAGGATGAACAAAAAAAAATCTTCCAATAACTTTTTCTATGCCACCCTCCTACAAACGGTTTCCATAGAACTCTGGGGAAAAAGACACGATTCAACGAAATTTATTATCAATTTTCTCATCCGCATGCACCTCTGATGCTATTTCAATTCTCCAGCGCCTTTTCATTCTCACCAATGTGTTCAATCTCGCCCACCACCCACCGGCACTCCGTTCAGTGTAAATGCACCTTAAAGACCTGCCGCGCATACATTGCCACATAGCTCATAGCCTCCTTCACATGCCATCCTCTTCTAGTGAAGCAGAAAAATTCCATTCCTGCATCTCCGCTTAAATAGGCGAACACTCTCCCTTGTGCCTCTGCATCCTGGTGTATCCAAGGAGTAGCACAGCCAAGTGGAATGCAACAATTTATTTGCCAGCTGGAGTGGAGCAAACGCATACGAGCACGCTGTGGAAAATTCAAAATCAGTTTTGAAAACTTTTGTTGTGAACAAACCCTCCACCAGAGTGCTCAGAACGTCCTTTAACAATCCTCTCGAGGAGTATACCGAATGCATGCCTCATTGGGCAGGAGGCGGTAGGAAAAGGAACAGCTAGGCGGGGAAGCACAAAAAAAAAGAAAAAAGTTATGAGATGGATCCACCTTTTGCATGAGAATGCATACAAATCTTTTCTAACAAAAGGGCACCAGCGTTCCGCGTTATTATTGCCAGCAGAGAGGGTTGGCAAGGCAGTACTTCTTCTGTCTAAGGGCTGAACAATTGCCGGTGTACTCGTAATAGCGGTAAAGGATATTCTCAGTGGAAAAGGTTTTATTTTTCTGCAAAACTTTTGTAATTTTTCGGACGGAACCGCACAGTTAATAGATCCAAGGAGAAGTTATGCAAGATTTAATGGAGTTCAGAGCTTTGTTTGATTCATCACCTTTGCCCCTGGACCGGAGGACAACTCGGAGATGATGGATAATTTCTCAAGGACCGGTCCTTGGATGGAAGATAATAAAATCGGACTGTTATTACCCTTTCAGGAGATAGTTGAATGAAAAGGAGAAGAAAATGAAAACAATAAAGTGAAAATGAGACACATACCGCTGGCGGCATATCAAATGCTGTCCTAAATCCTCCTCCCGCTGAGGATTGTGCTGAGGCAATCAAGGCGTTGGCTAGTAGCAGACGGTCACGACCATGTCTGGTGAAAATCGTCGGGAGGCTTTTATTTTTTCTCTGCTCTGTTTGTGTCATTTTATTGTTTTCTTTGTTAGGAGAGACTGGGAAGGGTCCAACACGAGTAAGATTGCAGTCCGTTTAAAGGATTTGTCGTTGGACCCGAGTAAGCATTATGTATGTGTGTGTCATGAGGGTAAAATGGCCTTGTGCACGATTTTTCGCTACATAAAGCACGTAGTTGATCGATATCGACTATTGGCGGAGATTGTTTCCACGATCCTTTACGATTAATGTGATGGCAATCAGAGGACGTGCTGTTCACTGTACTCGATAGAGGCGATGTTCAAGTACTATTGCGGAAAGTAAAGGTTGGGATTTTGGGCGGGAGAATTGTAGAGAATTTATGCGGCATCAATAGCGGTATCAATTGGAAAATGAATTCGGTGGTTAAGCTTTGAACACACTCCCAAAACCAGATGCTTCTGGCGCCCGATTTGTCTAAAGCTCTATAGTTTTATACAGTCTTGAGCATTAATCGCCATTAAGTTAGGATTTAAAGGAGTCCTCTTCCACTCTAAAAAGAGTAAGCGGCAAAGTAACAAAAATGCGACTGAATTTGACGGCTTGGCAGTTTTAATAGGGAGCTTGCCTTATGCACTCCCTTTTGCTCGTCCGTAGCCGTCCATACAGGTTTTCTCGAAGGAAAAAGTTAGTTGATCCGTAAAATGAGGACACGCCGATTGTTATTGGGAAATAAAAGATTCCCTGTTCCAGTACAAAAGTATAGACGGCCATAGCTTTAAAGAAGATTCGAGTTAAGTAACCTCGTGGATAACCGGATGGAGAACCGGGGTGGATCACATTTTAGTGGTACTGGAAGTGAATGCCTTTAACGTGATGATAGTCAGTAGCGGTCCTCTAAAAACAGAGATCTTTTCCTTTCACTCAGAAAGTTAGATCACCAACTTTGGACTGCAAAGATTGGGAGGGGGGAACTTAGTCTTTCAAGATCAGCACAATACCTGGGTGTACCTTAAGATTGCAAATGAAACAGGAAAGAGAACATTGATGCTGATGAGCTCCTTAAGGAAGCATTTGTAGCTTTCTACTCATCCGGATAGATAGGAACTGATTTTATGACTCCGCTGCTCACATTTGACAGGAGATTCACTATCAGAATTCCTGACAGAAATTACTGGAGGAACCGACAATTCCAAATGCGATATGAAGAGCAAGAAAGGACTCCACGTCCACGTTGTTTATCTCAAGCTTCTCCCCTCCGCAATAGTTTATTTCACTCGTCGAAAATACGCATCAAGTATAAAGCCATTAGTCAAACCAATAAGCACATAGCCCAGCTGGGACTCTATGACCGGCCTACGACAAGAAGAGATCCCTTCTTCTTATTGAGCTTAACTTCAATAAGGCACGTGTCATCTCTTTTATCATTACTGGGCACTGGACCAGTGTTATCCTTGCAAAATGTTGGTTGTACAGGACCGCAGTCTCGTTCCCATGTCCATGTCCAGGTAGGTATGGTGGCAGTTTCTGAGAACCCAATTCGCGCTAGGGTGCGCCGTTTTCTTACCACGAAACTCGTTCAAACCTCTTTGTGTGGTGATTGGTTGTGGTGGGATGATGTGTGATTAAATCCAGCCAGTGGAGTTCGGATACAGGATCAGTTCTCCGATCTTTTTTCAGAGACCTCCAATTTATCGCCGACGGCGAATTGAGAAGCTCTTTCATGACAAATTACACTCCCGGAGGCTTATCATTACCCGACGAGAGGCGGTGCGCCGAACAATGTTCGGTGGACATGGCTGAGGTTTGAACCCAGGCAGACTTCCACAGCAGTCCAACGCACTAACCACTGAACCACGGCGACCATTCTTTTGACTTAGGTTTGTTTGTAAAAAGGTCATGTCATTCTTGAAAAGGCTGGTCAGGCCGTTCCATCCATGATTGAAAAGCTGAAGGAAGTTTGTAGCCCTTAACAGTGCCCACCGAAATATCGACGCTTTCCGCTAGAGAACTGTTAAGAGCCGATCCTCACCTAGTCAGCTCATCGGCACGCTCATTGCCCTCATGATTGCTGTGACCTGAGTCCCAGATGAGTGTAATTATGAATCACTGTATCTATAGCGTTGAATATTGGATGCATGTAATTTGGATTCATCCGTCTCACGCTCGAATTCGTAGACAGTGTAAGTGGGATGTGAGCAAACATTTACCGAGCGAACTTACTTTCTATGCGAGTCTTCAGGCCTCAGAAAGGCTAAAATGACGACCAAGGATGGAAGACAATTTTTCAATGACTTGGGGGAACTGTGAACAAATTCACCACAAACCATCATTAGATTGTTTTTGTGTTCAGGGATGCCTTGAGCCAGTAATCACACCTCGGTATGATGATCCGTCGTAAGCGGCTCAATTTTTACAGCACCGGGATCCCTACCCTACCTACTTAACCTTTGTGGAAGAAAGTTGTAAGCCTGACTATGTGTTTGAAACTAGAAAAGAAGTGACGTATACAATTGGTATTGTAGAAACAAACTTCTGTATCCTCATTTCTTCCAAATGTAGTGTTCTCTCCCCGTGTTCCCTTTCACAAATCTCCCACTTAAGTTGGTAAAAGTCCCATTGTTGCCTAAAAATTTTTTTTAATTACCCGAAAATCTTCTCATTTTCACCCTAAGTTTACGGCGATGAAATACTTCACCCGTGGTTCAACGATTTTAAGAAGCCGTTCGACTGTGTCAACAGATAATTTATCTGAGTTGCCTTGCCCAGGAAGGGCCAAGGGCTTAGGTTCTGTACAGAGGAAAACTGTCAGAGGAATCCGAGATCCAAAGTAGGGTTCGACAAGACTGCGTTCTTCGCCAATATTGCTTTTACTGGTGATAAGCGGGTTGCCGTGGCTTAGTGGTAAGTGCATTAGACTGCTGTGCGAGCGGCGTGGGTTCAACCCCAGCCATGTCCACCGAACATTTTTTTGCGAAACCACCACTCGTCGAGAAAGGACAAACCTCCGAGAGTAAAACTTGTCATGAAATAGCTTCTCAATTCGCCGTTCGGAGTCGGAAAAAAATTGTAGGTCCCTTCCATTTCGTGCGAAAAATGAAATACGCACAACATGAGTGGTTGGGAGAAGCTAGGCCTTGGCTCACCTCGAGCTGTCGTGCCAGCTATTTATTTTTGTTTATTTAGCAATGTGCTTTGCCCTGCCCTGTCAGTGGGAAACGGAGGAATTCGATGGACTCTTACATTTCAACTCAAACATCTTGACTACGCTGATGGCGTATACCTATTACCACACAAGATTTTCTAACTCCACTAAATGATAGCGGGAGAAACGTCAAACATCGTGTGGTTGAAGATGAACACGCCCAAAACCAAGCCTTGAAGCGAACTTATCATCTCAAGTTAGCATTGCTGGACAACCGGTAGAGAAACTAGAACACTTTCAATATCTTAAGAGTATTGGCTCGACCAATGGTGGAACCGAACAGGATATTGTCAGCCGAATCGGCAAAGCGAGGTCTTTTTTTGGAATGTTGTCCAAAATATGGCGAAGTAATGTTTTCAGCTTAAACTCCAAGCTACTACTGTTCCGTTCCAATGTTGAACTCGTGCTATTATGTGGCTGCAGGACTTGGAAAGTGACCTCTACTATCACAAAAAGCTGCAAACAGCTGTCAGGAACTGGTAAGCACAACCATCCAGCGACGAAAGTGGCAGTGGATTGGTCACACATTTAGAAAAGGCGACAATTCCATCGCAAACTACGCTATGCAATGGAATCCTCTCGGCAGAAGAGTGAGTCGAGAGTAAGTCTCGGCAATTGGGGAAGACTTGGAGAGAGCTGAGACACAAGAGGAAACAAGTAAGCAAGTTTACGGCGATAGAAAAAAACACGAATAAGTTCCAATGTTTTCGTGAAAGTTTTGGTGACACCGAAAAAAAGTTTTTCTAAAATCTTCACATATGTATGCACAAGTTCTTCTTAATCATAATTTATCACATAAAATGCAGGTCACATTGGTAATGGACGGCATAAGAAGATAGTTTTGGACTTTTCAGTTCAAAGCGGGAGAACTTTTCAAATATTTTCCCTCGGTTCAGTGGAACTTTCTCCATCTCTACTCTAGTTTATCTGCCGTTTAAATGAGTTTCCCCTAAAAGCAGAGAGTAGAAGTAACAAGTCACTCTATCCGTAGCAAGGGGGAAACTTTGTTCATAATTTCATTTTATCTAATAAATATCAATTTCGGGTTGAAAACTCCTTTTGTTCGAACACCTTATCTCAAGACCCGCAGTGCAATCCCCATGTGTGTAGTTCTTCACATTGAAACTTCTATATTCGATGTGAGTGCGGTAGGGCACTGTTTGAATGAGCTATTTGTTTCAATTAGGCCCAGGAGAAGGAGAATGGCATTGTTGCTTTGCTACCCGCCCACTTTTTCATAGCGCTGTCTACGGCAGAGACGCTCTCTCTTCGAACTTTAGATTGACAGGTTAATCAACTTGAAATAGTGAGGGTATGTCCTCGTAGGTAAAACGATGTTCTATTCATTTGGCTGGCAGGTGAGGGTTGTGCAAAAACTTGTAATTGAGTTGGTGTTGTTCTCTCTTTCATCGATTTTGCTTTAGAATGACAATGACAATGAGTGAGGTTAAGTGCAGATTTTGAAACCGCCTTTTGGAAAAAAAAAAATGTATTTCTAGTTTCCCCCGGACGTAAACCGTTTCTGCCTGAGGCCCACTGACAACCACCGGGAGTAGCAATGGTAAAAGTGTACAGCGCTGTTGTACCCCGCTTTGAACTTTAAAATCCCCTTTTATCCTGCCAATGTGTAGAGCGCTACACCTTCGTATGTAGTCTCAAAAAATCTGTGAGGCTTCCCGAAATGACCGTCCTACGCAAGGCCAGCCAAGTGGAATTTCGTTTCATGCTGTCAAACGCCTTCTCAAAGTTGATAACAACCAGATGAAGCGAAGACCTTGATGCATTGGTCGATCTTATATGGAAGCTGGTTGGTTGGTTTGAGTGGTTGTATCAGGCTGAGAGCGTCCGATACTCAAATAGTGCTGAAATGCACCATTTTGGTACCACAGTTCTCGTGATCGGCCTGTTAGATGAGTGTGAACAGACCATGGCTGTTGGTCTTAAATCCAACCAGTGGAGATAAGGTAGAGTAGAATTTAGAAGATTTTCTTCTCTGAAAGTTCGTAAAGGTTGTCAAGGAAGGGTTTTGATAGCGCATTGAGATTTGCTATGGCAAGTGCCGGGCACTTGCAGAGGAAGTGTTCTATGGTTTGCCCCTCATTTGTGTCTTTGCAGCTGCAGGAGTAGGGATTTAAAGGAATGCCAAGCTTGGTCGCATGGGTACCTACTGCCCAGTTATCCGTACAGATTGCGAGAACCCGCCCAATGTCTGTTTGGGTTCTTCTAAGGAAGTCGCTTGTTTTCCTATGGTTGTATGTTGGTTTAGTTTTCTTGGATATGGCGCAGCTAGAAAAGTTGTTCCACTAGTTTTTGGCTACTGAGAAGTAGTGTAGGTTAACTTTTCCCTTGACAGCTCGTACTGGGATGAGAACTTCTCTTCCGAGTGAGCTGTTAAGGGCTGACCGCTGCCTCACAAGCTCATCATAACCTGGGACCGATACAAGGATAAGGGAAGATAAGCTCTCCATTGTGCTATTACACAAGCTTTGGTGAGGTGGTTGTTGAGACAAGAGCTTAGATGGCTGCCTGGCTGTTGGAGAGAATTGCGACTTTTCGTTTGGGAGTGGTGTCGTTGTTGAGCGCACGACAGACCTCGTTGGTTGCGGGTATTTCAGCCTGAAAAACACTGGCGAAGTTCGAGAATCTGAATGATTTCGATTCTTTCAAGGCTACTGAAAATATACCTGAACCTACCCCGCATTCCGGTCGCCGTGGCACAGTGCGTTGGACTGCTGACCGAAATGCGTGGGTTCAACCCCCAGCCAGGTACACCGAAATTTTTCGCGACACCACCTCTCGTTGGGGAATGATAAGCCTCCGGGAGTATAATCTGTCATGAAAGAGTTTCTCAATGCGCCATTCGGAGTCGGCAATAAATTGTAGGTCCCTTCCATTCGTGCAAGAATGTTACACGCAAACATGAATGGTTGCGAGAGCTAAGCCTTGGCTCATCCCGAGCTGTCGCGCCAGCTATTTATTTTATTTTTTATTTTATTATTGTTTGCTAGGGTTTTTCGCATGTGCATGTCCAAAATGTGTTCTAGGGCCTTGAGCACGAACGATTAAAGACTGATAGGTCTGAAGTCCTTCGCCGTTTCGTGCCCTCGTTTACCCGCTTGTGCGGAAGCTAGTCCGTTGGACTTTGAGAGTTGAAATGGAATGTCCCTTAATCCTTTCCATAATTATTCTAGCCAGTGTCTTGGATCAAAGGTGCACACACCGCGAGCGAGGTGCAACGGCTTGAAACTCAGATACAGGTAGTATTAGGTTTCATTGGCGTCCAAGCAGACATTTGTGGTGTTTGTCATTGCTATAATTCACAGGATTGTTTTAAAATCTCTTGATGTCATAATCTATGTGTTGATAGAAGATTCAGTTTTTAAAATTGGTTCCGTCGAGAAATGAAATGCGAAATGCTGTCTTAAGCTCCTAAGGAGACGGTTCCCTTCTTATCCTTAATGAGAAGGGAATTTCACCAAGGGTGGTTGGGAGCTGCTTCCATCCAGCTTGCTGCAACTTCAGCTTGTGTTGGCATGGCGTTGATGTATATTTCAGTAGAAATCATATTCCTAATCATCATTATCATGATTCATCGAAGCTTGGGAATATAAAATCGATTCCTACTAGGTGACAACGTTAATTGATTCCATATGTTCATTCCATTTTTGACTTGTCCTGTAACTTTCGAACTTAAATTCCTTCTCCTGAATTGCATAAAATATTCTTGCTTTCAACTTAAAGTCAAACTCCCCTCCTATATCGATCGTCCCTTTTCAAGAGTATACACACTCAACGCTGCTGACACTCAACATCCTTCGAAATACTCATACAATTTCGTTTCCAACTACACATCCCGACACTTTATGCCTCTAAAGAGTCCTTCCAACACACCATCCTGCCGAAATATAGCCCATTTCGCAATTCGTGTATTATGTGTGACAAAATATTTTCTTCCAATTACACTTCATCTACCACTCGCTAAGGATACGCTCCATCTCATTATGAAAAGATTAACTGTTTCGCAGCAATTGGCAAATAATTCATGAAAATTTCCTCTCTGTATAGGTACCGGCTTTAATGTTAGGCTTGAGAAAATATCCCACAATTACAATCGCGCGCCTTCACACCATCAGGATATATGCGAAATGGAAAAAAACAAAAAAGGACTTTTGATCGTCAGAATTCGTAATAACAACCACAAATGCCAAGGAAATGTCGTCGACGACAACACGGATGCTGTTGGTTGTTTTTGCAAACCTAAATAATTCAAGGACACACTTGCCTTGATTATCCTTTCATTTTCATTTTCATAGCAATTTGTATACGCACATATGTACATTGTGTGTTTGTGTGCGCACGCCGCCATGGTATTAATATTATCCTGTCAAGCTAATACAATGAGATTGTAATTCTCTCGTTCGTCCTCTTTTTTTTTTTTTTCAACTTTCCTCTTTAAATACGTAATTACCGAGTGGGTGAGGTCTGGGGGTTGTTAGTGGAGAGCACAGCACTTCCTACCTCACTCAGACAAAAACAGAAAAAGAATAATTATATCCTTACTTTTGTAAATTTTAAAGCTTTTGATTTAATTTTGTGCGCCTGAAAGCAAATGTGACGAGGATCCTTTTTTGCTGTCTGCCTTGCTATTAATTATGTTGATGAGCGTCGCCGTATGGGATTTTGAAGTACTCCAAATCATATTGGGTCTTATGATGACAAACAAAAAAAAAAAGGGGGGCGGGACCGGTACGGTTGAAGGCCTCAATTTGAATTTGGGGCAGCGACTGATGAGATGAGGATAATCTCATGCAACAAGTCCTCTGTACTGCCATTGAACATGTTTTTTTATTTTTTGTTTGGGCCTGCAATTGAAAGCCGACATGTAGGCGCCCGCACTTTGTTCCTAAGGATTTGCGTCCCATCAGTCTATCATCCTTCCTACTAAAAGCACTGGCGAGACTGATAGACTCCCGCCTTCGCTGTAGCATAGATAGCAAACTCCTATCAGCTTATTGCAAAGACAGATCTGTCGAAACTACTTTGCACTCAATAGTAAATACAATTAAAAAATCACTTAGCGTTAAAGAGTTCACCATGGTTGCCTTTTTGGACATCATACGAGCCTTTAACAACTGATGCACTCACGAATCTGGGAGTCGAGGCTTCGCTCAGAATTTTAATTGGAAAACTGCTCGTAGGAAGAACAATTAGCACCAAGCTGGGCAATGCCTCGGCTTGCAGATCGGTGAGCTGTGGAACGCCGCAAGGTACTGTGGATTGTGTTAATGGCAAGGGCTGAATGCGAAAAAATTGCTTAAGCAGATGATGTTGCGGTTGCTGTCTCCGGTAAATACTCGGCCACTCTTAGTGAATTTCTTCAAAACGTCCTTTGAATCCTTTCAACATGGGCAGCTAAAAGTGGTCTGGGAGTTAATCCCGAGAAAACCGAACTAGTCCTCTACACCAGGAAATACAAAATTCCTTCAATCGACTCGCCCTCTCTAAACAGCATCCGCCTGTGCTTTCCTAACTAACCCAAATATATGGGTCTCATTCTGGACAGTAAATTAGCCTGGAAAGCCACCACTCTTGAACGCGTTAAAAAAAAGCCACGTTAGCGCTGTACTGCTGCAGAAAAGCCTTTGGTAAAAAATGGGGCCTACAGCCTCGTACTACGCACTGGCTCTACATGTCCGTTATCAGACCTATACTTCTGTATGTGAACGTCTGGTGGACAGCCTTTGAAAAAGCCTAACGCCGTAACCTATTGAGAAAAGAGCAAAGTGCATGCATATACATTAGCGGAGCACTAAAAACCACCTCATCCGCGGCACTCGACGTGCCCTACATCTGCTGCCCTTGAATATTTTTGGCAAACAGTTAGCTGCTAGCGAAGTCCTCAGACTGAAGGCCTCCTTTCAATGGTCAAACAATCATATTGGCCACTCCTCGATATAAGATCCCTAACATTCATCCTGGAAATCACCGACTACACACCATGTAAGTTGAACTTCAACCTCAACTTCCGGACGTCAATCATACATACATAGCTGGCGCGACAGCTCGGGTTGAGCCAAGGCCTAGCTTTTCGCAACCATTCTTGTTGTGCGTGTTACATTTTTCGCACGAATGGAAGGGACCTACGATTTATTGCCGACTCCAAACGGTGAATTGAGAAGCTCTTTCATGACGGATTATACTCTCGGAGGCTTGTCATTCCTCGAAGAGAGGTGGTGCCGCGAAAAATGATCGGTGATCTTGGCTGGGGCTTGAACGCACTAACCACTGAGATACGGCGACAACCGATAAAAATCTCTGGAATCCGTAAAATGTACATGAAAAGCTGCTTTAAATTGTCGCTCATCTCTCATAGAAATGGCAGAACATTTTAACATGCACCTATGCTGGATACCCGATCATAAGCGCATTCCAGGGAATTGTAAGGCCGATGAACTCGTCAAACGTGTTACTACTCTAGAAATCCTACCAGAACGGAGGAATCTTGGCATTCCACTCCCTGCATGTAAATTACTCTTAGAGAACAACCAAGTCAAGCCAAAAATAGAGGAACGGTACCACATGCCGCTTCTCCAGAAAGGTATGGCCTATGCTAAGCCTCACTCGATCTTAAAGTCTCATCTTGCTTAAAAGGTCGCTCATTATCACCGTTATCGGGTTTCTCACTGGTCCTCTTCGCAAATGACTTTTTCAGGAGCTGCAGGGACGAAAAAGAGCAGGAAACGATCCTCCATTTTCTCTGCAATTGTCCTGCACTATCCCAAAGAGGGAAGCTCTATCTAGGAGCCTATCACTTTGATAACTTTGGCGAATTATCGCCCACTGATCTCAAAAGTATCCTCAGCTTTATTAAGAGCTCCAAATGTTTTCATTAGTTGGATTGGCACCTAGGGTGTAGATGCCGGTGGCATCACAAAGGGCCTTCCTTGGTCTACGTGTGTCTGTGCCACCTCACCTACCACCTATCTAGGGTCACTCTATTGAAGTTTAACAGAAAATAATGTTTTGTCGGCTGAAAATGTCGCACCAAAATAAAATCAAACTGACATTTGTCACATTGACATTTGCATTCGAATCTAATTCTTCTTTTTCTTTTAATATTTCATTTCAGCCTGATAGCTTTATGCACCTCATTGATCATATTCGAATATGATACAGAAAATTTAAGTATAAAATTTCTGTGGTACTATCAACTAAGCTACGTAGTTATATTAGTGTGTAAGTTGGCCGTCATTTTAACTATTTTGTAATGACAGATGATTGACAGATTGTTCTTTTGGTTTTTGACAGTATCGGTATGCATAGAATTAGCAATTTGTATTATTTCAACGAGGGGTAGTATACTGGATTCTGGGGCCAGAACAACGATAAATATATGGATTTATATAAAAAGTTGTAAGTACAACTATTAAGCGCCATCTACATAGTTGTAAGATATATACAATTTTTTCTTGATTTTTCTTCCAGTTGTGATATTATTTGATATTACGTGGTTAGTCTTAGGTCTAATATGGGTTAAACAATACTACTTTGATGCTCCAATGGAAGCAGCTAAGAAAATTTTTTTAGGTAAGTCCTTCCTTCCTCCTTTATTTACATACATATGTGTGTATAATTGTTTTTTTTTTATATTGAACAGCTCTAGTTATATGCAATTGGTCGTTGGTGTTAATAACGCTCATAACAATATGGTGTACATTTGATACTGCCGGCCGATCGTGGGTTAAAATGAAAAAATACCAACGATCGATGAGGGAGACTGAGTCTAGGTTTAATTACAAGCGAAGTGGCAGTATGAATCGTAATTGGAGGCAGCGGTAAGTTTTAGGCTATTGATGTTGTAAAACAAATTTAATCATCGTTTGTTGTATAGAAAGGTGATTCGAGCCTATCAGGACAGCTGGGACCATAGATGTCGACTACTATTTTGTTGTATGGGAACATCGGAACGAAATCGTAATTCATTTACGGATATTGCTCGATTGTTGAGTGATTTTTTTCGTGAACTTGACGTGGTCCCATCGGATGTGGTGGCTGGTCTCGTTCTTCTCAGGAAGTTTCAAAGACTTGAAAGGGAGGCTATTGTTCGACAGGTAAGAGAAATATTTTTTTTTAAAAGTCGGTGAAGCACAATGAAGCGAAAAGAATTCATGTGCAAAGTTGTATCGCATTCTCGTTTATCGCATTGCTTAGCTTCCTCGCATCACTGTGCGCGTAGCCTTACTCTCTAATATTTTGAAGTCTGCTTCCTAACTGGAATATTTTTGCACTAAAACCGTTGAGAAATTCTAAGTAAAATGCTAGTGAAACCCGCATGCATGAAATCAGATTTTGGAAGACGTTTGGTATTGGTATGGCAGAAGCCTTGAAATTCGTCCATTCTGGTGCTAACATATGAATGCTATGTGTAGACTTGGGTGGAAGGAATCCATAGTTTTTATTGGCGACTCCGAGATCCGAATTTTTTTTTTTTTCGTGATTACTGGGTTCTTGCCTGTGTCAGCAGTCCAAGGCACTTACCACTGAGCCATTGATCTCAGTGGTAAGTGATCTTATTCTTTCGTTCGTTACCCAAACCTCATGACCATAGGTGAGGGTCGGAACAAACACTGAATTAAAGACCAATAGTGTAGCTGCCGATGCCAAGTTCGGCCGTCTTGATAACAGACTGACCAAGTTGCCTCAAAATTGCTCCAGCCTGACCAATCCTACAGGAGAACTCGGTATTACTCCTTCCCTCACTCGTGAATAGGACCCCGAAATACCTAAACTTTTCCACCTTATTCAATGAAACTCTAATTTGTTCACCTTCCCAATTCAGCACAGATGGCTGCGAACCTACCTCGTGCGCTCTGGAGTTCGGTCTGAACATAACTAAGATAAGTATGACTTAGGCAACGATGACTAAGGTAAGGATGACTATATCATCCGCGAAAGCAGCTGGCTTATCCTTAAGTCTCCCTATTGGAACCGTTTATCACCAAGGCTGCACTGTAACTTCCAACTTATATACACAGTGAAAAGAAAGGAAACAAAACGCACAGTAAAGGCGTCGATTTAACGTCTTTCACCCGAACACAGATCTTACAGTTTGTGTATATGAATTGAATTGCCCTCAGAAGAGAACTGTCAATCCCATACTCCTCCAATACACTCCAGAGTTTAACTCGAGAGACCCGATCATATTCCTCCTCCGAATCCACAAAACAACTGTAGATAGGTTTGGCATACTCTCAGGCCTTCTCAAGTACCATTCTAAAAGTGAACAGCTGGTCGGTTGTGCTTCTACCTGGAAGAAAGCCGCACTGCTCATCGCCCAACCAGGACTCGACGACAGCTCTGGAATGCGCTTCCAACACCTCAGCAAAGACTTTTCCGGGGAGACTAAAAAGAGATATACCCCTATAATTGGAGCAATCCCTTTTATCCCCTTTCTTAAAAAGAGGAACAATCACCCCAGTTTGGCAATCGCTAGGCGTTTCACCGCATTCCCAGGGCATTAATGACACGAGAGAGCCATTTTACTCCCTCTTTACCCAGAGCCTTGAGCATTTCTGGCCGAATTTCATTCAAACCAGCAGATCGGTCGACTTCTAGTGCTTTAATTGCCAAAGTCACCTCCTCTACGGTGGGACTATTCTCCGCCCTGCTGAAAACTATGGGTCTACCATCCTCTGTTCCCTGCAAGTTGTCCTTTTCAGAATAAGACCTCAATCTCACTGAGTCGAAGGGATTAAATGATTAAACACACCCGAACATATGAACATGTAGGTTTGCATCTCTCATTGCATCCCTCGTCCTGAATGCATATTATAGATCCAAAAGTTTTGGCTTAAATTTCCTTCTCCAATTTTATTTGTATTTCACTTATATTTGAGGATAAACTGAGTTCCTATGATATGATATTATTTACATAAATATATCCTTGAACCATCTCATACACATGATATGTTGTTTTGCAAAATAAATCCACCATCGTCAACGTTGTGTGCATGATAAACATATTTCCTCATGCATGATAGAGTATCTTCCGGAAGGATGAGAAGGATTATTAAGTTCACGCTCATAACTAATTAGTGGAGAGGAAGTTGTTCGGTGGCGTAAACAACATTTCTATGGGGAAGGAAGTTTTTAGCGAGGAATTATTCAATGCTTGTCGGATGAAGGATAGTTGGAGCATAATTGCTGTGGTAGACTTCGTCTGATGCGAAATACGCTTAATGCAAGATGATAAGAACTTTTAACTTTGAATGGATTTCTATACAAATGGACATGACACTGTACAACAAAATTACGTAGCTGTCAACACTGCTGTCATCACACGTTTAAATATGGAATTGGCCTCGTGTGGTGCTGTATAGCACACACTTAAGTATAAAGGATTCATACTCCTTGAAGAGAAGATTGCGATACCCATATCTACATTGACGGGTCTCAAATGGACAAAGGAATCGGTTTCAGAGTTTTCTGTGTTCGTTGTCGGATCTATACTCATGTATGGTATGATCGTCTGGTGGACGGCCTTGGACAGAGCCTTACACCGTAATCTATTAGGGAAAGTGCAAAGATCAGTATCCATATGCATGAGGGGAGCACTAAGAACCAGCCAATCCGCGGCACTCGACGTGCTTCTACATCTACTTCCTCTAGATATTTTTGGCAAATAGTCAGCTGCTAGCGCAGCCATCAGAATGAAAGCCTCCTCCAAATGATTAAACAACCATATTGGCCACTCCTTGATCTAAGATCCCCTAACATTCATCTCGAAAAACACCGACTACACACCGTCTAAGTTGAACTTTAACCACAACTTCCGGACACACATTACTTCCCGAGAGAAGTGAGAGTGAGCCAGAGACGATCATTCCGTTCATCTCTATACCGAGGCTTCTAAAACCGAGAAAGGAGTGGGAGATTGTGTTTTCTCCGATATGCTTAGCCTGAGCATCCCCTTCCGTCTACCTAACCACTGTTGCGTTTTTTAGGAGGAAATTATGGCGATCAGCGAAGCTTTGGGCACAATGTGATATCCTTCAAGGACATTAAAATGTTTACCAACAGCCAGGCTGCGATAAAAGCCCTGGAATCGGCAACATTTTTTTGGGTAATGACGGAAAGAATAAGATCGCAGATATCAGCTGCCGAAATGAGATTTCTTCACTGTATTGCTGGGGTGTATCCCCGAGATCGGGTTAGAAACACCAGAATACATGAGGTACTCAATATCGAACAGATACTTCTTCGAACTTCGATGGTTTCGACACTTTAAACACATGCCCCCAACTCGGCTTTTAAGACGTGCCATGGGATCCGTAGCATGAGGTAGGCATCCCCTGTGTAGGCCCAGGATGAGATCAATGGACCAAGTCCGAAATCTCACCTGTAAACGATCGAAAGATGTAAAGGCTCCATTTAAGCATCCTAAACCCGGGACCGAATAGTAGACAAGTGGGCCATTGTAAAATAATGATGATGATCGGTAACATGTACATTAAAAGCTGCTTCAGATTGTCGCTGGTATGGAGATGGCACCTTTGCTGGTCATAGGGACATTCCAGGGAACTGTTAGGCCGATGAACTCGTCAAACGTGGCTGGACATCCACTGGGTATTCCACTCGCTACATGTCAGCTACTCTTAGACTACGACGCGATCAGTAAGACAAACCAAAGATGGAGACATGGTACCATGTGACGTACCTCCAGGAAGATCTGGCCTATGCTAAGTCTCACTCGATCTAAAAGTTTGATCTTGTTCAATAGGTCGCTCATTAGCACCGTCCTTGGTATTCTTACCAGAAGAATGGGCCTCTTCTCAAATTAATTCTGCAGGAGCTGTAGGGACAAAGAGGAGGAAGAAAAAAATCTCCATTTCCTCTGCACGTGCATCCCAAAGAAGGAAGCTCTATCTACGAGCCTTCCTTTAACGCAGTAAATACCTTCCTTACTTAAGTAGTAAGTACCTCCAGGCTATGAATACTCCTTTCACGATGTCATGTCCAGCGAAACAGAAAATGGAAACCTGCCTCTCCATTGAAAGATAAACAACAGACAATCCACTATCCCAGCCACAGTTTAGGCTCAGAGCATTCCTTCAATAATATGTGATGTATACGTAAGCCAGGGATAAAGGATTATTTGTTCACTAGGGAACAACCATTTAACCAAAGTCGCCCGTAGAAGAACACTGCAGGCTGGCGTGATCTCGCTTCTTCTCATGCTCTTGCCCGTGAATAACACTCTTAAGGAATTGTTTGAGGTTTACATGCATATTTCAAACAATCCGCGGGCTAATCCATGTCATAATGTTTTTTGTCTGCGTATGCCACCCGGAGATGGAATTTTTTAAATTTCATCTTTTCCGTTTCAGAGAAAAAATGGAACGTACGAGTTTCTGAGCGGAGTTCCAATCACAGAGCACACACAGTTCCTAGCGTTAAACGATGCCAAAAACTATGATTTCTTTCAAACTGTCATCCATTACATGTACTTCGCACAGGGTGCCTACGGTTGGCCCATGTACTTCATTATACATCGTTCCGGCTTATGGCATCTGTTGCCTGAAATGAGGTAAGTGCCGCCAGTAGTAGAACCTCCTCCTCTGACATAACATCTATTTGCAGCTGCCTTGGTTGCTGTTGTGGTCACAGCGATGAAGCTGAAATCATTCAGGACAACTGTTGGTATTGTAACTATGCCGCCCTCAAAAAAACTCTGCAAGTTGGTGACATCGAAATCACCTATGTCACGTACCATGTAGATGTTGGTGAGACACCATTCTTTGTCGCCGTCGATTACACACAGAAGAAAGTCGTCGTCAGTATACGTGGCACTCTGAGCATGAAAGACATACTCACCGACTTGAATGCTGAGGGTGAGGTTTTACCTCTCAATCCGCCACGAGATGATTGGCTGGGCCACAAGGGAATGGTGCAGGCAGCCATCTATATCAAGAACAAATTGGAAGAAGAGAATCTCATCCAGAAAGCCCTAACACACAATCCTGCCAGGAATACACAAACTTTTGGTTTAGTTTTAGTCGGTCATTCGTTGGGTGCCGGTACAGCTGCCATTCTTGCCATACTCCTTAAGCCAGAGTATCCGACTTTGCAGTGCTTTAGTTACTCGCCGCCAGGTGGGCTGCTGAGGTAAGGAAATGTTTATTTATTTGGAAATGTCTCTTTATGTGCGATTCTCTCTCTAGCATGCCCGCTGTTGAGTATTCAAAATCTTTTATAACGTCTGTGGTGTTGGGAAAGGACGTCGTGCCGAGGATAGGATTACATCAGATGGAGGCACTTCGTGCGGATTTAATAAATGCAATACAAAGGAGCGTGGATCCCAAAGTAAGTGTGTCCTTGTATCGAGGAGAGTACGCTGGCACTAGAGCCCAATTTATTGTGATAGTTGGTGCAGCATATGGGACGTAAATAGAAGCCGCTGAGATTGTTTCCAATATTGGAATAATTTTATGCAGATTGCGAATGCAGATGGCCCTTGAGTTGTGTTTTCTAAATAGTCACGTACCAACCTGAGGAACGAGCATGCAATGGAATTTATGAATATGATTTGATTGGCACAACACATCCGTGAAAGATGGGTCCACTCGTCCTGAGAAACTAAATTGAATTTCATCCTCGTTCCTCACTCGAAAAAGAAATCTTTAAAATCCCCCTGAGGGTGTCTGGAAAGCATGTGGAATAATGGAAAATATTTAGTATATCCTTGCTCCTTTTCTTCCTTTTTTTTTGCCTTCGTATAGTGGAAGACCATATCCTGTTCTGTGATCTGTTGTGGCTGTGGTCCAGAGCCAACGTCCGTAGTAGAGATGTCTGGCAAGGATACACATATAAACCAGTATCAAGAGGTGAGTGACCGAACATAATCTTTTTGGTCCTTCCCTTTACTCCCACTCCATATAAAATATGAATGTTCACTACATACATCCTTGTACGAACATGGTATTTTCTATTACAGGAGCGCGGCACCGCTAGAACGACAAGTGCTCATCCCACAGATAGCTCGATAGCTTTAACGCTACATCAGCCATTGTATCCGCCCGGAAGGATAATACATATTGTTCGACACCATCCAAAGCCCGACGAGTAAGTAGAATTTATTGTTTTCGTTTTTTTTTCATTCTGTGTGCGCGTTCTTTTGCTGCCATTGCTGTGGTGAAGAGTTTAAGCTTTGCGTTTGCCGAAAAATATGCGCTATGTCCTGTCGCGCGTTATTGAATACCACTGCATCCGCTTTTCTAAAAAAAAAAATTATAGAAAGTTGAGAGAGAGAAAAATAAAACATCCTTCCGGTAACAGTACGCTTCTATGGATAAATAAGGTCGCTAAACGATCTGAGATTGCCGTAGCTGAACATTCGAAGTACGATGCTCTTGTGTGTTTATTCTATGTACAGTGTGTCTATCAAGGAGATGAGCCGTCCCTATATGGTCCTCTTAATGGCGGATAAATCAATGGCCTTAATCAATTTTTAAATTAACTAAAACTTCACTTAAGTATTTGCTCTCACTTGAATGCCGCTATCCAAACGATAGTGAAAGAGTCTTGCGATCGGTTGTGATTGGAGCCTTTCAACGTTGAACTTTCTCAGAGTGTGCTGTCACGGCGCAAGGTCATAAGTCCACAGACCAAAAGTCCACAAAGGACTTTTGAACCACCTGGGTGGATTATCAGTTCACAATTGGTTTATGGAATTATAACCCACCCAGATGGGTCAAAAGTCCATTGTGGCCTGTGGACTTATGACCCTACGCATGCTGCAACAGGGTATTGGTCCAAATCGATGTTCGGACTTCAAAGCGTTTGAAGACACACTGGAGAATCTTTTTTCGATTGCAGCACAATCAATTTGGTTGGCGGTAATTTGATCAGGTGAATAATGTGGGCCATATCTTCCGATAGTTCTGCCAAAAATGACCTCTTTTCCTCGGGCATTGCTCATAGATCTTCGCTAACAGATCGATAAAAACAATCTTTTGTGACATCGTCTTTCTCCTCTGTGGGGCTGTCTTACAAAATCAAGCTCTAATACGGATCGTCATCACATAATCACTTTCCGCGTGACGGAAGCTCGCGACGTTTAACCTCTGGCAGCAAAACCGTATTGAAATAGCCGCTGTGTTCTCTCGTGATAGTATTTACATTAGCAAGTGTCGCAAGTATTTGTTATCAGGACACCCGGTCATTCCTAGCGCACTTCCTGAAGAGCGGTATGATCCTCTTTAAAGCATTCAAGGATCTCTTCTAGTTGGCTAGGTGCACGCTGTCTCTTACGAGTACGAAAATTCCACTTCCGCATCCGTCAAAAAAAAGTCTTATGAGCATGTTGCTCTAGAGGGGAGACGACGGTTTCTGAATTCCGGCGGTTGGAGGCTCAATCTATGATGTGGAAGGCAGCCAACATTAATTTTTTTTCGTCCAGTGACTTCTCGATTGTACTCGTTACTCTACGTATCGCTTTTTTCATAGAGCTGCCCATGTGTACAGCTCCATGTAGGTGTGTTATACGCTGCTGCATAAACACTGGTTTAAAAAAATACTGACCGACCGACAATTTATTGCCGACTCCGAACGGCGAATTGAGAAGCTCTTTCGTGACAGATTATACTCCCGCAGGCTTGTCATTCCCCGATGAGAGGTGGTGCCGCGAAAAATGATCGATGGACAGGGCTGTGGCTTATACTCACGCAACTTACACAGCAGTCCAACCCACTAACCACTAAGCCAAGTTGCCCACTGCTAGCAGTCTTGGAAAAATTAAAGACTGATTGGCCTATAGTCTTTGTCTCTGATACGACTGGGTTTTCCTCCTTTGGGAATGAGTACCACATGAACTTCTTTCCATTTATCAGGAATCCCATCCCATAGTTAGAAAATCGACGCCTTTATGACTTTTAAGGCATTAGACCATGTGGACCTGCTAAATTGAATGACTGGAAAGATTCAAATGCCTTATTGTTACTAGTTCTTCATCCAAATATAAAGAGAAACTTCCTATCGGCCTGAGTTGCTGTTAATTAAAGTTCAACGCCCTTAAGCACTCGAGAATTCCTGGATACAATCTTGTAAGACACACTGTACATATCGAAAGTGTGAAAAAATTAATAAACAATAAACAAGCACCTGATGAGCTGGGTGCTGGGTGGTGATGTGGTTGTGGCCTATGCGACGACAGGAAACAGGACGATTCCAACAACAATTGAACAAATAAAAAAATAAAAACAAAACAAAATCCCCAAAGGACATCAGGGATATTCATACTCTTTTCATTTATGCACAAAAACAGAACTCAAAAAAAAGGGAATATACTTGTACACGTCTTTTTTTTTAGCCTGGATTTTAGATTTTCCTCTTTTTCGCACGTAATCGGGCGTGGGGAGCTTTAGGATTATTTTACATGCAAAAAAAAATTTCCAAGAAAAATTCCTGTTATTTTATTCCTATTTTTCCCGTTTTCTTTTTTTATTTTCTTTTTACAGACAAAAATACGACAGGGGTTGGAGGTAGGCAAATTCTGTTACATAAATATAAATGTATACATACGTAGAAAATAGCAAAAAAGGACTCATATTTTTTTCTGTTATTTTCTTGTCAAAAGGATTTGCATGTTTTGCATGATGATGACGGTGGTTTTCGTTAGTTGAAAAGAGATAGGCTGTTAGTTAAACTAGAGACGAAGGAGGATGTGTTAAATGCTTTCGAAATTGAATTTTTCTCAAAGCGGATGTGTAGAGTTGGTTGAATTTTGAAAATATTTTCATTTTTCCTTTAACTTTTGCTTTAGCGCTGAAGATCGTATGTAAAGTGAGCAACATTTTGTGTTTGTGTGTGTGTGTTTTAAGTAGCTTATTGGTAGTAATGAGACAACAAATTGGGTCGTTGTCGTTAGAAAAATAACTTGGAATTTGCAGGACTTAATGAATCAATAATGGGTTTCAAGGAATGGGAGTAAGTGTGCCATGAAATGGTGTGATGGGAAGAGGATTCAACCAGATGTTTCGTCAAGACGATGCTGATATTTATTGAATCCATACAGAGCGCTACCGCTCTCCTATTGACTTTGAAGTCAAAACCAGAACTTTGAAAATGTTGAGAAATTCGAAATAAATCGGGATTGGGTGTCTTCAATACTAACTGTGACATGAATTGAGATGAAAACTCTCCTTGGTGTTTCAAAAACCGCACGAATAAATTGTTTGGTTGTGTTATGCCTGCTTTAAGAAACATCGGAATCGCCTGCTCAAAAAAAAAAAAAGCTTGAGATGCGGAGAAAGAATGTCAAGGCGAAACCAATTGGCAAGTAGCAGTAATTTCTCTAAAATTATATATATACCAACTGCAATATAGGGTCAATGATGCGAGTTAGTGTCATCAAAGCACTTCCAGTGAAGCAGGTCAATTGACTTCTTAAGGTGGCTGTCTCGGGCGACTTGTTTCAGGCTCAAACAGCGGTTGAAGTGTATACCCGGGTGGTGCAGGGACGGCCGTTGGTTAGATCCAACCTGTGGATTCTAAAAAGAGTAGTATGTCACCAATTTCGTTCATTGAGAGTTAGTTTAGGTTACTTAATAAGGGCTCGCCCACTCCACGATGCCTTATTCTAGATAGTACCGGTCTTTTACAGAAAAAGCAAGCAACCGTCAGACAACAAACAAAGGCTCTTTTATCTTCGTCTGTTGTTGTCAAATGGAGAACCCGTATCAGACCCAGGATGTTTGGTATGGTTTACCGAAGAATCAAAAATGTCTTCCGGAGTAGGTCCTGGCGTCTTTGGCCGTTTCGGCTTTCGCGCTCTTGAAACCGGAATTTTTCTATGGCGTTAATTGGGAGACCGCCACAGCTTTGGTGAACAACTGGGAAGATCAACTTCGCCTAGCCCATTGGGAAAATGTCCACGGGCTTAGGCAATCCAAGAGACTTAACAAGCCCTTTTTCTACAAGGAAATTCTAAACCTTGACAGAAACAGCATGACGAAGCTTCCTTACTCGTGTGGGCTTCCTTACCGGCCATTGCGGGCTAAGAAATCATCTCAACAACCTAAACTTTTGTTCATATACAGAGTGTTCACAATCTCTGTGAATGTCTGGCACTATACTGGCTACGGAGGAGGATCTTCCATAGGAAATTCTGTTCTTTGGTGGAATTTAGAAACTCCGCTACTAATGACATACTCACTTTCATAAGAAAGGTAGTAGGCTTATTAGGCTATGTAGACCAGAGACACAATAGATCTTACTAGGTCGCAGTGTCAGCCACAGGGGCAGGTTAAAAAAAAAAGATCCTCGTCTGTTTATTTTCATACTGGGCATGCCAGAGCAACAAAATGGATATTTATAGATCCGAGTAAAGACTTCATCGTATGGATGTATCCGAACCCGCCTACCTACTGACGCGACGTATTCAAAAAGAAAAGTGACCAAAACCTGCTACCTATCATCTTTGGGGCTGAAATCTTAAAAAACTATAAGTGGTGCAAAGAGCTAAGAGTCACTAAAAGAGAATGTAAAACAGGAACCAACTAGAGATGATCTGAGCACGTGGCCTGCAAGACAAACAACAGATGGGCCAAACGCATTCATTGGTGGAAAGTAGATAAATAGGGATCAAGACCGAAACCAATGAGAGCATCTGGAGAAGCCCTATGTTCAGCAGTAGACTGAAATGCCTGATTGTCGATGATGATGATGGTTTATGACTTCAGAAAGTAGACCGCTGTAGAATTGAGTGCTGTGTGGTTATACAATAGGTTTATAGGTTAGGTAGAGTAGGTTTATGTAGCCAGCGCTTGCATATGACAGTATTAGTGGGCCCATCGCGATCCTTGTGAAACTAAATTGGCAAGCATTTGACGTCCCTACGGCAATTTACCACGTTTTTATAGGTTTCATAGCCTATTTAGATTACGTGAAGAAATAGTTTCCGAGAAATTGCATGCATGTCTTAGACATTTCCTGACATATACTATGCGTGTCATGTCCTCAGCGGCTCATAGGTCTTCACAGTACCTGAAGCTGAGGGCCCTTATCTTTTAGCTGGCTTCCTCAGAAGACAAGCCGCCGTTGACTAGTTGTAGCTGTGGCCTTCTTCAGTTAAGAATATCTCTTGTTCTCCTACGATCTAGCGCAGGCCTTGGATACCTTATGACCACTTGTATTAGAATTTCTGCTTTAGCTATACAAGAAGGAGGATCCACAATAGTTCTCCACTCCATTGCCGTTCTCCACCTAGTTTGGCCAATTCGTCGGCTTTTTTGTTTTCCTCAATGTCACAGTGACCCGGTAACCAACAAAGTCTAACTTGATTCTGCGCTCACAGTGCCTTCAGCATTACGCGACATTTCGAGACTAGTGCTGATCTGACGACATTTGATTTTAGAGCTTTGAGTGCGGCCTGACTATCAATGACCATATCCCTTTCAGATATCGATTTCATCTTAAGTGATTCCGCAGCTATGAGCACAGCCCGAATCTCTGCTTAGAATACACTAGACGTATCCAGGAGTCTTATGGATACTTTGAGGTCTATCTCTTGGGAGTAGATCCCTGAGCCCGCTCCCGCTTTCGAACCATTCGTAAAGACCGCAGTCTCATCTGCGGTGATGTATCGAAGTCCTGGACGGAAGCCGTCGCATCTGTTCTTTTTAGAACCCTGGAGTTACATATATCCACTCAGGATGAAGTAGTGTCCAATACTGTTTTTCCTAAAGAAACCTGAATTAGTGAGCTTCAGCGCACTATTGCCGACTCGGTGTTTTATCTGTAAAAGCCGGGCATCCACCATCACTCATGAATGACATTCCGAGAATGAGTGCGGAATTCAAAATTGTTTGAATTCATACGCGCATGAATGCGCACTCTGGTACGTAGCCCTATCTACCGGCATTCAGAAGTGCGCGCATTCCGGCATGGTGGTACCCGGCTTAAGTCTAGCGGTAGCAAAGACAGAAAAGTGTCTGATGCTGATGGTTACCTATCACCAGATGAGCGCTCCATAAGTAAATATGGGTCTGACTATTGCTGTATATAGCCAGTGCATCATATTTGGTTTCAGACCCCATTGCTTCCCTGCCCCCTTCTTGTACGCAAACATAAGCATTGAGGGCCTTTCGAACCCTTTCCTGGGTATTAAGACTCCAGTTTAGTTCTATGTCAAGAATTGTCCCAAGATATCTGGCGCTGTCTGACAGGGACAGCTTGACCCTTCCAAGTTTAGGTAGTTCGAAGGGGGGCGTTTCCCGGTGAAGAGAACTAATTCTTACTTTGCCGGGTTAACGTTCAATCCACAATCTTTTGCCCAATAATTGGTAACCGATTCGCAGTATAAGCTTAAACAGGATATTGGTCCATCTTAAGTTACTAGAATTAAATTTGCTTACTTGTGAAATAGAGTTGTTACAATTTTTACCAGTTTTTCATTATTATTTGGCATACCAATTACAATTTTGTTTTTAAAATTGAATTTAAAATGTTGGTACGTTCTCAGCTGTTAAGAGTTATCGTATTTAGGTTTAGTAATTGATGTTCAATGTTTTAGTCTCTAGAACTAATCGTTTCCCTAGGACGTTCAAACAAATACAATTTTATTGTTTTCTTTTCAATCCATTAACTAAAAACAAAAAAACACTAACATTAAAATTAATCCAAGCATGAGTTGTTTCCCCAAATTCGAGTCAATACCTTCCAAAGCCCTAGGTTGCATGTGAAATTGATTTGCTCATAAATAAAAAGTAACTCCCTATTGGATACACAAAACACACTAAAAAAAAAAGGACAACCTCTAACCTCGCACTCATGTGTTGCGCATGTTCCTCTGTTTGAATTGAATTTATTTCTATTTTATTACAAAAAAAGTTTTAAAGCTTCTCTTTACTTCTCAGACATGTGTTGAAAAATCGTGAGCCCGTCTATCAAGCCATTTGGGCCGATACTACCGACTTCGATGAAGTACTCATCTCACCCGTCATGCTGCAGGACCATATGCCGGATAAAGTTTTGGCCGCACTAAAAAAGGTAATTGCCGATGTTACTGTGGAGAAAACGTCTGAAATTGTTTAAACAAAATACATTTTGGTTTATTTAATAATTTTTTTTTTTTACAAGTTTATCACTTTTTTGAGCTTTTTGACCTTTGTTTTGTTGTATTTTATTTTATTTATTTATTTTGTACCATTCCATCCAGAAATTGATTTGAACAAAAAATGCTTAATATGTATTTAATTTTGTTTTTTTACGTTTATGAATGTATAATTTGTAAATTTATGTTTATATTATTATTTTAGTTGAGCAGCACATGAGAAAAAAAAATAAAAAATTTATTGCACTTTTGAAGCGTACTTTATTTGTTTTTAGTTTAAGCTTTAATTTATTGTAAAATGCGCACTTATATTGTTTAATAAAATTTGAAACATATTTATTTAGTTGTTGGTTTTATTTTTGTTTTTGTTTCCAATTTTTTTTTTTGTAAATGTTTAGTTAACACTTTGATTTGATTAATTCTGGTTATGTTACGCCTGGTTTTTTGGGCCCTCATGACTCTTCAGCTTATAGCCCTCTCTCTCTCTATATAAATATATAAATTAAGTGTAAAACTGAAACTGAATGGTGTGACTTTAACAACACAAAAAGGAAATAAATAAAGTTTGTTTATGTCCAAGCCCCCTGCACGTAGTGTTGGTATAAAATGCACAAAACGTAACAAAAAAACTAATTAAATATGAAAAGTAAACAATGCATAAGGCTTACACCAAACGGCTGTGTTGGTGGTGTCTACTCTTAATTATGTGAACAGCGATTGTCATACCTTTAAACCGCGAACAAAATAACTCAGTCCTTAATGGTGTTATAAATGTTATTAAAAAATAAGAAAAATAAAAAGAAACATTATTTATTGCTGCAATAGTAACTAGTATAACTAGTTGTGACATATCAAGTTTAACTAATTTTATTTTTGAAAATATACACAAATCTACAGGTGGTGGTTCATAAAGATCAGTGTAAAAATTATGCCAACCAAAGAGAACCGACGTCTAACGTAGATTTGAATACAAAGCCCATTTATGACACCAGGTATTCAATGAAAAGTTTTTTTGTTTTTCTTTTCGTTTTTTTTTTTTAGAAAATCCGTCTAAAAAAATATATATATCTCGATGTGTGTATGATATTTTGCTCATGTCCCTTGGTGTTTATACATATATTCATGTCCTTTTTCTAATTTTCATACGTGTGGATATTCTTTTTTTTAACTTTACAGTTTATTTATTTTTTATTTTCTTATAACCTAAGTGCTGTGGCTAGATATAGAGAGGATAATCTCTAGGCTGTTCCAGACGCAATTTAGGACGCGGAACCATTTCACTCGAATCCGAACTGAGATAGCGAGAACTGTTGAAATTAGCACTGGCCACTGCCCATTTGGCAAACGCGCTGCCAAGTTAGATATTTGCTTTAACACCCACTGCAGTAGTTGTAGCAAAATACAGAAACAAGAAACCCTGTTTCACTTCCTCTAAATTTGATCGGCACTAGCCAAAGTGGGGCACTTTACACTTGACAAAGCCTCTTTTGAAGACTTATCAGAAATTTTCGTCATACAATTCTGCAACATTATTAACTTTCTTCACTCCTGGATGGATGGATCTGAAAAAGATTGCTCTTCAACACAGACGTAATTAAGCCAAGCAAAACCGGGTTCGTTTGACTCTCGTAGAATCATCATCATCATTCATCATCATTTTCCAATTGCCCGCTTATCCACTAAAAGGGTCGCGGGTTTAGGGTGCAGTGAACTCTCCTCCCAATCTTCCATCATCGACTCTTAATCATCAGGGGCTATCCCTATACCGGTACAGGTGAGATTTCGGACTTGGTCCAACCATTTCATCCTGGGCCTACCTAGCGTACGCCTATCTAATTGCAGGTCTTAGAAGCCGAGTTGGGGGCATGCGTTTAACGTGCCCATCGAAGTATGGACCTTTCCGTTCGCAGACGTAGCTGGTCTACATTGAGTGGCTCACGTTACTCCAGCAATGCAACGAAGAAATCTCATTTCGGTAGCTCGATCCGCGATCTTATTCTTTCGGTCGTTACCCAAACCTCATGACCATAGGTAAGGGTCGGAACCGAGCTGTCTCAAAATTGCTCCAGCCCGACCAATCCTACAGGATAACTTAGTATCGCTCCTTCCATCACTCGTGAATAAGACTCCGAGATTATATAAACTTCTTCACCTGTTTCAATGGGCCTACGGGAAATTACCATTACGGTTGATTTGTTCACGTTTACCCTCATCCCAGCTTCAACACAGATGGCTACGAACCTGTCAAGTGCACGCTGAAGTTCGGTCTGGGTAGACCACGGGATGACCAAGTCTTTGGCGAAAAGCAAGTCTTCCCATTCGAATCGTTCCCCGCCACGGCTGCGCTGTAACATCCAATCCATTCTTGTATATTATCAAGAGCCTTGCAGCCAATGTGGTAAATGGATATTACTTACAGTTTCCTTACGAATTGCTTTTAGCAAACAGAATTTGAAAATGTTTAACCAAGTCGACGTCGCTGTACAGCTCTTATAATTCGTCATTGAATCTCCTCCTCCAAATTCTGTTAACGCCAACAGGACTAAATATCTTCTGAATAATTTTTAAATCAAAATGATCAAGGATGCGTTCATCCATCTTCGATGGGATCCAAGCTTCAGTGCCATAAAGTAGGGCTCGGTTGATTAAGGTTCTATAGAGATTTTGGACAGAGCCTTACTAGGCTTAGGCCCAAGCAAACAGCGATTGACAAGAGTTATTCTTCGAATGTTTCTCACTAGATGGCAGTTGAACTTTTAAAGAGAATGGCACAAGACACTACAACACTAAAATGTCGTAGGTAACTGGTCGCAGTCATCGCAATATAAGAAGTGATCAGGCCAAAGACCATACCTTTTATACCTTTTTTTTTTATGTAGAACTGCGTCTTATCACCAAGATATAATTTATTTTCCTGGTCTCTAAAGCGTTATAGACTCTAATGAAGAACTCGCAAGGATAACCATTCTCTGAAAAGATCACGTATAGAGTGCGTTAAACATTGTTGCACTTCTCAACTCTGCATGACTGGAGCCCAGGTAGCACCGCAATCTTAGAATTGACAATCGAAAAGGAATCGACATCCTTTGTTAGATTTATCCCACCGCAAAATAAACAAACTTAAAGATTACAGATATTACAGACACTTTTCAGGACTTTGAACATTTATTTCAGTGCGCTTTGAATGCTATGCTTCTCAGATCATAAAGGCAAATCAATGTCTTTGCCGCTAATAAGTTTCGTGTATAACATCTGAGCACGTTCGACAAACCATTCTTCGGCGACCTCAATGACATCTCGGTTAAAAAGACAAGGGATCTTATCTGCTGTTTATTTCAGCGAAAAAAATGAAGATTAAATAAGCCTTGGAAAAAAACATTTTCCAGGACAGTCAAGCGGGAGTTAAGTCCCTGCAATCGTCCTCACTTACTTCAAAGGTGGCTCTTGAATTTCGCTCGTCTGTCGTAGAGATGGCAGAACAATAAAACCCATCACGGAGACGTTACAGGAAACTCTAAGACTGACGAACTCGCAAGACATGGTACAACCTTAAACATCCCGCCGGAGTGCCACTTGCTACGTGTAAACATCAACCTAAACTAGACACAATCAGAAAAATCTACTATAGATGGCAGAAAGGCACGACATTCCAAATTTTCTGACCCATATTACTTCAGAATTGATCCAATGGTTTATTTCTGCTACTTACTGGACACTATCCGATAAGCTTTCATGCCAAGAGGCTAGGTCTCTTCTCTAATGATGTAGGGATGAAGAAAAGGAGGCGACTATTCTCCACTTCCACTTCACCTGTCCTGTCCAAAAGAAAAATTTAGGGGCACCTTTCTACGATGACCTTGGTGGCATTGGGAAAATTGACGTCAGAAGTGTTCTTCGTTTAAAAGTAGCTCTGGTTGGTGCAATTAGCGCTGGTTAGTAACAAATCCTGGCCTTCGTGTGTAGGCACCTTAGGTGTGGACAGCCTCAACCTAAGGCCGCTGCAATGCAATAAGCGGCAAAGTCACGGACCTGCAAAATTAAAACGTATGAAAGCGGCAAACGTCATTTCTGAGCATCTTTCTCCGCCGCTTTATTGCATGGCAGCGGCCTAACTTAACCTAATCTGCTTTCTTAACTCCATAGGATGGATCATTAACCAGGTCACGTGAGTTTTGGTAACAAAAAGGTGTTGTCAGTAGGAACAGCTCACGAGTGCTGTCATAGCTCGCCATTCTACTTTGGAATACACTGCCGTTGTCTGGAGACTTATTGACCGGGCGATTGCTTGAATGTAGGTTAGGTTAGGTGAGGTTATGGGGGCAGTGCCGAGTCTTATAACTATGCGTCCACGGGGGCCTACTGGTCCATTGTGTACCCCTTTGTGTTGTGGTCCATGTTGCAACCTTGGGTTCTAGATGGGTGGTCTATCGCGAAACCACCCTATACTCTTAATCAAGTGAAGTATGTTCGTTATTGATACTTCTGTTAGGTTTCCCAATTCTCCAAACAGCCTGTTTCCCAAGTGTCAGAATCGGCGATTGTGAAGATTGGGACACTCACAAAGTAAGTGCGTGATGGTTTCCGTTTCTTTCGCATTCTGACAGTAGTCTGGGGCGTTGAAGCCGAGTCTGGTGGCCATAGTGCCGTCAGCACACCTGTTAAGATGTGAGTATCTTTTTTGTTCATAGCCAGGAGACACTTTGTCTTGCTCTGGTCGATTCTCTGCTTTAAGCTGCGGGATATACTGCAGCCGCCTCTGACGAACTAAGAGGTGTTGATTAGCTCTCTCATCTTGTGGCCGGCGTTACCTTTCAGTACACCGATGGCCATGTTTATCGATGTGAAGATGTGCTCATTTTCTAAAGCGGATCCTTACCGAGCCAGTTTGTCCGCCTTTTCGTTACTCTCGATTGCACTGTGTCCGGGGATACAGCAGATGGTGACCTCGTGGGTGACACTTATTTTGTTTAGGATTTCCCGACATGTGGACACCGTTTCGATTTGGTGCTAGCATTAGCTAAAGCCTTGAAAGCTGCTTGACTGTCAACGAGGATGCGGAGCTTGGATGGGCTCAGTCCCCCAACATCTATTGTCTTTGCTGCTTTATCAATGGCGAACATTTCAGCTTGGAAGACACTACAGTCACAAGAAAAAAAAAACAAGAAGACATAGAGACTGATGTTGTCAGTGGCCCTCCCATTTTTTACCGCAAAAACTAAAGCTAAGTAGAGACTAGAGTCCAGTGGAGCCACCAGTGTTTCACAATTTTTTGATCCTAGAAGCTGCTAGATTTGGCACAAGAACTTCATGTTCGTTACCCTGCCTTTCCTGGTGTTATCGATGTATTTATCCAAATAAATGTTACTAAATGTTATATATCCCATTGTTATAGGCGTTTACCCTTAGGATTAAAACTCCTTTTAGAGCTTTTGATGTGCTACCTTTCTATTGTACTGGCTAACGCGTGTACTTACTATCAGTGTGAACCTATAATCAAACTTGTAAAGCGTCAACTTCCCGTCAATTACTTTTTGTTTTTTTCTTTTTTAATTATTATAATATTTAGCACTCCTCTTTCTTTACTTTTAGTACATATTATGTAGCCCTCTGCAGTGTAGTATCATTCCCATCAATTTGGAAACTAAATTTCTTAATAACTTTCCTTTCGTTTAGGTTGTAACTACAAGCGGTCCACGAAAACCACAGCGACAGACATCGAACGCCTTCTCGACATTCTCCAATGATATAGCCATGGACCATCCTCTCTCCTCCAATGGCATCACGACAACCACCGGTTACTGTTCAAATACTCGCGCACAGAGTCCAATTTCCAATATTACGAATTCCGTGTCAACCCCGAATGCAACTCATAAACTTTGCCTCGAAACGTCGTTTACTAACCTGCAGAGTCCCATCGATATGCATCCGTCGTTGCCGCTGTCCTGCGGCTTGAGTTCCAGTAAAGCGTCATCGATAGCCGGCAGTCTGTTCGGTCGCAGTCAGATGAGCTCATCCATACAGCAGTACGACATATCAAGCATGTTGGACGAGAGTCAGGGGACCAATGCTGCAAGCACGACCAATGGCCGGAGTCCTTCGGTGCCCAGTGAAGCGACTACGGTTATTATGACCGATTGTCCACCGCTGGATTGCCCCACGCTGCATAAACCGAAGGCGGTCGCCTTCGATATGGCTCTGAACTATTCAGCGATTGCAAAGTCACCGTCCCCACAAATGCCACCGAGGAGCATACTCCATCGTCAACAGTCTGCTAGGGCAGGTAAGAAGCCGACCAGTTTGCCTCTGGCTCCGTTGAGGCGAGCATCGGACTGTCCCAAGTCCGTGGATTTAATTCACGACGATTGGTTCGGTTTGGCTCCGCTCGCCAGCCCCGAAACACTATCGGAGATCTCAAGTATTTCGTCCCGCACAAGTGCCGCCATGAGCTTGGCAAACAGTATAGAGAGGTATCTGCAGAATATGACGATAAGTGAAAATGGCAACCAGGAACTGATGGACGGGATCTTTGAGTCTCAGCTACATACGCCGAAAATTCTTCGCCGAGCGCCAAAATTCACCGAGAATCTCTCGACCTGCGCTGAGGATACGCGCTACGTGGACCAATACAAGCGAATGGGTCAAGTGTTCGTGACCTTTCCGCGCATGACGTCAATGCAAAAGAACAGCCGTGATGACTCGAGCGATGAAAGCTTTGAATCGGCCACAAGCCACTCCAAATCTCTGCCGAACAAGAAGCGAAAATCCAGCTCCAAGTCTGCCGATCAAATCGATGATAACGAAGAATCAGCGAATACTCAAAAGTTGGGCAAAAAACTTACCTTCAGCGATAGTCAGATCCTTGACCGAGAATGTACAAGTTCCTGTCCGAGCTGTCCATGCCGAAACGAATCTTCGTTTGCCTGCTGCCATCGAGTGGATCACAGTCAATGTCAGGGCTTAACGGCGCCTCAGTCACAGATCAATGTCGGCTCCCTGGACACTTACTACAGTGCTAATTCGTCCCTAGATCAATTTTCCACGCCACAAAGTCTTATCCGTCTGCAGTTGCCGCCTCCACAAACGCCACCATCGAATGGTCACATTGTGGTGTCAACGGATCAACGCCGTCCTGGAGTGCTGGAATCACACTTCCCCGTCTATGATCCCATTGTGGGTGACACCATGTCAGAAGAGGTTTCACTACTGCCGCAAACGTCCTCTCCCGTCGCCCAGATGACCAGTAACAGTTTTATACATGCACAAGTACAAAAACGTTCCAGCCTATTGCGAAAGCGTAACTCCACCGAGGAGCGGATATTCTCGCGGAATGAGTCCTTACCACTGTTGGCCAATTTATCGGAAAGGACTTCCTCTGCGTCGCCATCGCCGAGTTTTGTCAAACGGAAAAGCTGTGTGTATCCGGCTGATAGTAAATTCAGCGGTAGTAGCAATGGATCACCGGGCAGTGTGAAAGCGTTTGTTTCGACCTCGAGTAAGAACGAAAGCAGTGTCTAAGCAGAAAGTGGAGCAAGTGGAAGGACACCTGAAGGATGAAACTATGAAACGATTGCAGTGTCTAGGCAGAAAGGGGGGCAAGTGGAAGGACACCTAAAGGATAAAATTTAGTTTTTTGGATACAGAAGCGTTTTTCTACTTGGTTGAGCTCTTTTATAGATGGGCTAAGCTCTTCTAAATTGGGAGGGAGTACTGCTTCTGTGTTGATTTGACTTAAGTATATTTTTTTCTTATTATATCGCTTTCCCGCTACATATCTGAATGCTGTCTAAATACCTATGTCTCGGTGACTAGATGTTCTTCGCAGTTTCGTATAGCCCGCGTCCTGCGTTTGAAGCTAATTGCTTGACTTCCTTCTAGAAGTTCCGGATGTTTCTGTGCTCAGCAGTAAATACTGCCATAATTTCTTCTCTTTGTTCGTCCTGGCTCGATACTCAGCTCTAGCTGTCGTAGTTTTGCACTGCACTGCTTCTTCTCCTGTCTTCTTTCGTAGAATACACTCATCATTATACCACAGACTGTTTTTGGCTGACAACAGGTGGTTTCAGTTTCCAGTATCTCCTTCATGATAGTGTGATACCGGATGCACTGGTTGGCGTTTATCTAATCAGACACACTTACAGGACCAACCATCGATTTTAGGTAAATGGGTGTCTTGTGACTTACACCAGCAATAGGGTTCATTGTGCCCACTTTTTTTATTCTACCCCGAGAACCTGTAAAGAAAAAGGGAGCCGCTGGTTTAAAGCCCAGATAGGGATATGAATCTCAGGAGGTCCTTCAGCTCGATTATTTGGAAATCTTCCAGTTCTGTGAAGAAGTAAGTGCCAAGAGTCCTCATTCTTTTACCGACGAGGGCACGACATTCACACAGCAGATTTCTTTCTCGTCCCTACAACTTCTACAATAGTTCTTGTGATGTATACCGAGGCGCTTTGCATGAGTACCAATGACGCAGTGCCCAGTAATGATACCGGAGACTATCCTTGCTTCGCGACTACTAAGTTTGATCAGAGAAAGATATTTCTTCTTATTACAACCCGTCCATAAGTTTCTAGCCATTGTACATGCGTCTAGCTGGATCTAACATATATTGTCTCGACTGATGGCCTCGTTTTCAACCAGCTAATTGCAATCCTCTTAAAGGGAAGAGCCTATGCGACATGCGGAGCTGCTCCCCTTCGTGCGAGTTCATCAGCCCTTCCGTCACCTGGGATATCCATATGCCCTACCACCATATTGGCTCTCGATATCTCATCTAGATTCTTTTTGCAGATTCCAACTCGCCTTGATCTTCTTATCGCGAATTTCGGAGCCTTAACGGCTGCCTGGCTATCGATATAGACCGTGATTGTCTTTTTGGCGATACCCTTCTTGCGTACAGTTTTTTTAGGTCTCGATAATGGCTGTTATTTCGGTCTGAAAGACACTGCTAGGACCTTGCAGTAGATCCCAGCGCCTGTTTCAATGTCCATCTAAGAAGCATCGGTGTAGAAAGCCAGTTCATTATTATTGGTAACTATGTGCTTCCTCCAGCCATCTTTGTCAGGAATTCTGATACTGAATATTCTGTCAATATCGATGCCAGAGTCTGGATCATATGAGCTGGTGTCTACTGTGATCCTTTTGTCAGTCTCAAAGCAGTTTTAGCTGCCGTATTGCTACGGTACAGATCCAGCGGAACGAAACTTAACCATTGTACGAACTAAAGATAAGATGTTATACTCGATGCTGACGAGACTAATGGCTTCATAGTTGGCGCACTTCCACTTAGTAGGCACACAAAGGTCCGGTTAAATCTAAAAACTGAACAACGCAAAAAAAAAATCTAATAATTTTTTGCAGTACCACCTATGGACGCTTTGAACACTCTTTCGCGACTCTTCTCTGTCTTCTTTCATTTTTCGTGAATTAAATTTCATCTATGGGTCTTGCAGTTCGGACATAACAATTTTAATACAAACACATCCTTAAACTTCTTTTATAATCTGTCTATAATGTCAAAACGTCAGTCAAAGTTTACATTTTTATGAAGTTCATGAACAAGCAACGTTTGGAAATTATTAAAAAAAATCCTGAGTCGGTGGTTTCCACTTTAAGAGCACTTGCTCCAACTTTCGATCGTAATAGTTGATAAATTCGAATCAACATATTCACTATTGAATGTTCCTGTGTCAGTGAGACAACGCACCGGTCGAAGTACCGAACATATCGCAGACTGCTTCAATTCAAAATGGGCCAAATCAGTCGATTCCATGCCGTTCATAGGAATTGAGAACCTTTAAGTCCAAAATGTGGCGAATTTTACGTAAAGATCTTGACCTATACCCTTACAAGATCTAATTAACTCAAGAACTTTTTGATCATTTGAAGCACCGAAACTTCTCCGATTGGGCTCGACAAAAGTTTGAAGAAAATTCTGAATTTTATTGTTATGTCCTTATTGAAAAGTCCTTTAGAAGAAAATTACAAGAAAAATATGAATGAGATTTGTACCTCTTTCAACTTCCTTAAGTCTCTCAAAATGGGTAGGCTTGTCAGATCTTTTAGGCCACACTTAGGCCTGTCCTCCAGAACTCGAATCAAAAGTCATCCTTTGATAATACAATACCCAGTGCGCAACAATTTATAAATCACATGCGTGCGCGTGTTTTTTTTTTTACGAAAATAATACTTCGACCAATAAAATCAATTGCAAGGTACTTCAACAAAATTTAATATAAAACTCCGAAAATAAATAGATTAAGAAAAAAAAAACAATTAAACAATGTTTTGTGCCAAAAACTAATAAAATTAAGATTAGTAAAATTTTATGAAAAAAAAAAAAACAGAAATTAAAATCAAATGTCAATTCGTATAGGTCACGTAGGACGTTATAACAAAAACATGTTATAGAAAATTAACAAAACCCAAAACAGTTCATTAACACACACAAGAAAAAAAAAACTTAACTAGACTCCTAATTAGTTAGTAAATTATAGTGCATAGAGGTAGATTTATTTTTTATTTAAAACATTCGATGAAAACTATTTATAAACTTTCCCAAATTGAACTCTGTTGAAAACAATAATTAAGAAAAGAGAGAGAAAAGTTTTTTTGTTTTATAATTAAATAGAGATTACTAGTTATTTAATTGTGTAGTTTACATGTAAATTAAGTATTTATCAGTAGTTATATAATACTTGTACCTATATACTATAAATATATTAAAAATAGATTATTTATATTTATTGTAGAGATCTCTATATATATAAGTAGTTTTCCATTAACAAAACAACAAAATTAGATTTAACGCAATTGTATATGAAAAGGAAAAAGAAAAAAGCAAAAGTTAATGAATGAATATAAATGAATGTTAAAATAAATACTTAATGAAAAGAAAATTATTATTAGATGAAATGTTTGTTTAAATTATGTGAATGTCTCCTCTCTATACAGAGAAGTATGTGTAAGAGGACTTTTTCTACTACGTTTACAGTCAGTGCAGATGATGCTGCTATAGCCGTCTCAGGAAAGCACCTCGATACCTTAAAAGAACTGTTCCAAAGTGCTAAATGGGCAGCTTGGTGCGGTTTGGGTATGAACCCCCACAAAACTGAGCTGTTACTCTTCACTAGAAAGTATGAAATTCCATACATCCACCCTCCTACCATTGGTGGTACAAGTTTAACTTTTTGCAATGAAGGACATGAAATAAAGCTGGAAAAACATTCAAGAGAGAGTGAAGAAAGCTACAGTAGCCCTTTTCTCTTGCAAAAACGCCATCGGAAATAGATGAGGTCTGCAACCCCGCATAACGCATTGGCTGCATGTTTTAATACTCACGTACGGGGTGATGGTTCGGTGGACCGCCATAAACCGCGATAACCTAAGCAAAATTCAACGAACAGCTTACATGTGGATCAGCGGAGCTCTTCGCACGACTCCCTCTCCAGCACTGGACATTTTGTTTCATTTATCACCGCTCAACATTATCGGCAGACAAATGGCAGCTGGTGCAGCCATCCGTAATGTCTAGTAAAGATTTTGGCCACGTGCCCATTTTAAAAAGTGTCAAAATTTCTCCGAGGAACATAGACTACACCATACCCAAATTAAGTTTTGACAGGAAATTCGAGGTAACCATCCCTCCCAGTTTATTCTGGGACGATGTATTCTCAGAAAACAAGTCGATTCACTTTTACACTAGCAACTGCGTGGGTTTCTCGAACAGACCTAAACTCAACGTTGCATTCCATCATTTATTGCAGCGTGTTCCAGCCGGAAATCATGGCAATCAGAGAAGTCTTATCTTGGCAGAAGAAGGTATCACAACGGACCCCCCTGGGTCTAAGTGTGTTGGTTTTAGCTGGTAGCCACTTCAACCTAACCAAACCTATAGTCGCAAGCAAGGGCAATGACTGATGCCTTACGTACCGGCGTAAGAGGCAGACCTTGGCCCCAATCAGAAAATCTCTTCATCCAGTCTGACCTGTAGCTTGCTATCTATCCACTGCAAGTTTATTGATGTCCTTCTTCACATGTGCTCATCACAATAGTTAATGGGTTGAACTCCTATCACCACATCCCAACCGCTCCGTAAATGATGACTGAAATGTTCAAGGTCTTATGCAGGTTTTACTTGGCTGTTATTGAGTAGTCATTTTTGTCGTTTTCATTTTTGCGTTAGTTTGGTTAGATTAGAGAAAGTGGATAGCTTGGCAGGGCCAGGACGTACTTAGACTATAGGCTGGTCCGTTGTGATACTACTTGAGCGAGCCCGAGTTGCTTACTGTAAAAAACCTTGAAATGAAACCTCAGACAGAGTGTCTGGTTAGAGATGCTAGGAAAAAGGGTGCCTGAGTTAATCTAACCCTTGTGATGTCCCGCCATTAAAAACAGAAGAGCAATTGATGCTGCTTAAGCTCCGGCTGAGCTCAGGCTAGTAGTCGAGTACCTAGGGTGACCGATGAGTTGCTGCTAAGTGTAAAAGTGTGACTGGGATCCTTGTGAGTGCATGGAATACTGCTTGTAGAGTTCTTACTTGGGTTCGCCTTTCAATTGTCCGACACTCTATTCCTTGAAAAGAAAAGTTTTTGGAAAATACTTTGTAAAATAACATCCAGATATTTCCGAAACAAAATATGAAACATAATTCAAAAATCAAAATTTATTCAGGAGTATCTGGTTAGTTTGACCACTGTTGCTATTCACCATGTGCCGGAGATCCTCATGCAAGTCTTAATATGGAAAACACAAAAAAGCACATAAATGAAGATAATATATTATATTTTCAGCCTGCAGTTATCGGAACTATTTTACAATTGGCAAAACGAACATATTTGAATTTCAAAAAAAAAATCAAAAAAAATATTTAAAAAGTTTTCATATCACATCTCGCGCCATCTAGGTTTACATAGCAGCCAAACCACGCGCTGAGTGAGAAAACACTAACAGCTGATTATCTGTCATCTAGATGACAGTCCGTTTCTACTTCTAGTACCTACCACTTTGCTTTCATAACAAATTTCTCCAAAATGTGCCTCTGACTCTCGGAGTACTTTCAGTATTTTTTGTGTTTTATTTGTTGGTGTTTTGTATTTTCTATTTAATTTTTTAAATACTTATTTACAAGCTGAAAAGGTTCATTCAGAATGTTACTGCCAAAGAAAATACAAACACTGACGTTGACAGTGCGATTCGCCTCCTCTTACACAGCTGATATAATTTTGAGTGCAGAAAATCGCGCTAGATGTCTCAAATGCTTAAATGCACTGCCACCTATGGGCATATGCCTAAGTAAAACGGAGGTGGAGAGAAAATATGCTTCCGTTTTGATTCCAGTGTGTGTCGACGAATCTGGAGAAACGTCTATTTTGTATACCCGGCGGTCGGGTTCGATAAGTCGTCACGTCCGGCAGATTTCATTTCCAGGTACATTTATGCATAGATAACAAGTGACAATAACTTAATTTCGGTTTTTTTTTTAAAGGCGGAATGAAGGATCCCGAAGACGCCACTTTTGAAGATTGTGCGTTGCGTGAAACAGAGGAAGAAATTGGTTTACCTAGGTCACGAGTGGAAATATGGGGCAGTGGACCAATGATATCACCTCCTCATACCGCGACTATAATGCCGATATATGGAATTGTCAGGAATTTAAACTTAGATGAACTGGTGCTGAACAAAGCAGAAGTAGACGAAGCGTTGAAAATTCCCATTGCTGATTTAGCTGCACCATCTAGCTTTCGCCACACCCAATTCAAGAGTGGCTACAGTGGACCAGTGTTTGTCGTGGGTCATCATCGAATCTGGGGTATTACAGGATATATGACGAATAGTTTCATGCACTGCATATTGCCCGAAGAGGAGAACTGCAAAAGACCGCGGGTCAAATATATAAAACCTTATAAGGCAAAATAAGCAATAAAGTGTGACATGGTTTTCTGTGTCGATAAAGTAATGGTTTTGTTTAAAATTTAACTCTTAAGACACATCGATTAGATTACAATGATTGTACGATTGTGTTTTTATTGCAATCGAAAATCGGTTAGTAATAAAGAGAAAACAGGTCATCTTGGTTGAATAAGCTCAACTGAACTGAAAGATTGTAAACCTTGAAATGGATAAGATAAAGTCCAGCTGGCTGTGTAATTTACACAAAAGACACCAACCCACCAGCCTCTGCTGTTAGCCCGGTCCTTAGCTAACTGCCTCTAATTCTGCACGCCAAGTTGGTTGAGGAAACCTTGTACATGCTCGCGACAATTTAGGTGAGATCTTCTACTGATGGACTGCGAAACTCATCTCTAAGGCCCTATCACTGTTCGTGTCGAAGTTGGTTTCTAGATACATCACTACTGAGGAGAGTTTTTGAAGAATTCCGTCGAAGCATACAAGAACAAAATGTTGGTAATATCAACAGTAATAACAAAATGCGATTGTACCAGATCCACCCATATCTGCAAAAGTTTTCATCTTAAAAGGCTGCCATCGAAAACCTCCAAGGAGCCAATTTAAGTTAATTTCATTCTATTTCCAAATGCTAACACGATAAGGTAAATCTTATACAAAGTGTGTTAGGCATGCAAAAGAGTGTTGAGATCGCCGACAATAACTAACTCTATCAGCAGCAATATGTTCGTGATGATAAACGAGCAAACAAAAGATTATTCACAGCGCCACGGCGTAACAATCAAAAGAAAAACAAATCCCTATTAAGACTATTCCGTTGACAGCACAACAATTGAAAAAAGCCCTCTTTGCTAATTGCCACATCAATCCACCTGAAGTACCTTAAAGCCCTTTCCCGGAAAAAGACTCTTCTGCACAAATCGTTTATCTTAATTCATTTAGACAATAACACTCCACCTCAATTATCTGCCCTCAACTGAACCATATATAAGCATTCACGCCTTCTACGTTCAATCACTTTCGAATCTTCACTTCAATCGGCAGCTACCTGTTCTTAAAATAATTTACAAAATGTTCCGTGCAATTCTCTGCAGTCTTTTGCTAATATCCGCAGTAACTGGAAATGCAATTTCGAAGGTTTCCAACATTCCAGACGATGTCGACGTCCAAGTTATTTTCGTCGACGATATCTCCAAGTTGGAGAACCTCAAGCAAGGTGCTGAGTTGATTCCGATGAAAGCGGATTTTAACGAAAGGTTATATCAAATTCGTTACACTTTGGGAAATCGTGTTTCGGGTAAGTTTGACTGTGAAAATCCTGATCTCAAATACTGATGATTTCTACTTGCCCTTGCAGGAGATTCTCTGGTCTCACAAGGATCCAACTCCTATTCGTATTCTTCACCACAAGATATCCGACTAACCCTTCGTTACCCAGCTAGTGGAACCGGAGCGATGGTTACATACGTCGAAATTATTGTCAACCAAAACTCGAGCCTTGGCCAAGCTTATGTGACATCCGGTGGAATTGGACAACGTACCATTACGATCGTTGTGGAGGCTTACAACACAAACTACTTTAGTTATTCTGCAAAATTCTATGGCAGATGGTAAAGAACCCAAGCCTGTAATCTGTGGTTACTTTGTTTAATAAAGACGTTCAAGTGAACTAATAGTTTCAGGACGTTTGTTAAGATTATTAGATAGGATCAGATTGGATGGGGGAGAGCTTATGAGAGTTGTGGCACAATCCTTTTGTGCCATCTCTTGATGAGTCTAGAACAATTTCTTTACCCAAAACCATTCAGGAAGTCAAGTATCTTCTCTGGATGAATGCCAGTGATTGGATTGCTTAGTGTATGTGGGCACGATATTCTACATGTGCATTTTTTTCAGAAAGGATCGGCCACTGATTATTCCATTCAAAATTATGCGGTGGTCCCTAGGTTTACAATGAAATCGAGTTTTTCTTGGGTTGGGCCCACTTTTAACTCCATAAGCACGTGAAAGCCTTATACATATCATGGGCATTGATGACCAGAAAGAAGAGTAACCATCATTTAGAGTGACGCGCCAACGGAGTCTGCGTCCGTGAAAAAAAGGACGATTTCTATAGCAAACTATGTGGCGCCCGCAATTCAATACCAAATGGAGACATCGTCGAAAACAAAATCGTTTAGGTTTCCACAAACCGTCAGCAATGTTCCAAATACATCACATGGCGATCAGTTGACGTTTTAGGAATTGTCTTTCAGATGGCTGTAAAAGGCATGGCACCGACATCGGAATGGAACGAGATCATCGTCTTATTATAGCCTATATCCGCCATCTGACTGCATGAAGCGGTGGGAACGCAGCTAGACCAAGGGAACCTATTGTGTGCCAACAATTTGGGGACCACCTTTCTCGAGGATCAAAGACACTCAGCAGCACCGTGCTGCAAAGCATAGAGGAGTATTGAAAAGCTGTAAAGAATATGTGCTAATAGCACGTGGCTGTCTGCAGATTCCTGGAGCGGACCGAAGAAAGAAAATAACTCAAAGTTTGAGCACAGGTTAGAAGTGAACTTGTGCCTCAGGATCGCATATTCAGGGCAGCATGCGTCTTAATAAAAAAAAAGTACGTATATGTACAGTCAGGGCCTGTACAAGCTGAAGAAGCTGCAAGTAGGTACTTCAGCAAAACTGTGTGTAGAATGAGCAAAGAAATTGTAGGTGATCACGGCTCACGTTAACATCTGGCAAAGAGCTCTGACTAGTGCTTTTGGATAATAATCAGCTGAAAAGATGGGTGGAGCATTTTTTTTCCTTCGTTTTTGATCGCAATATGGACGGAAATTTGCCTCAATTTCAAAACCAACCGACGATGAGATTGTTGCTGGCATGAAGGCATTCGAAACACATAAAGCAGCGGCAAGAATGTTATTAAACCTCTGGTTGAGCTCTACAAAACATCGTTAACACCATCAGTATACCCTCTCCTTCCCTGTCGAGTGAAGGATTAATTGATCGTCATGCTCACAAAGAAAATCAACGTATCAGAATATGAGTACTTAAGGGATATGTGCGCATGCCATTCTCCTGTATGGCTGCGAGATCTGCTCCGATGCCCTTAGAAAAGAGAAATACAGAAAACCGATGGCAGCAGTATAGAGACGCGGAGCCCTCCGGGTAGCAAGCTGTTACCACACGGCGTCGGAACCAGCGGTTCTCGTAGTGGCGGGAGTGACTCCCATCGGTTTCCTTGCGGAAAAGAGGAAATTCGTCCACGAGCGTAAAGCCGAAACAGGAGTGGAAGTGGCAACGATAGAGGCGCAGAAGTTCATTAAACAACAATGGCAAGAGCGATGGACCTCTGAAACTAGAGGAAGTTGGACGGGTAGACTGATTAGGGATGTTACTGAATAGACGGAACGGAAACATGTACATGTACATCATCCAGTTTCTAACCGGACATGGCAATTTCAACGCATACCTCCATAAGATGGGAAAAGTGGGAAACCCAGCTTGCCGATACGGCGACTCCCTAGTAGATGACGCAAACCACACCTTTTTCACCTGAAGCAGATGGGCAGCAGAAAGAACCAGGCTGGCGCTAGAGACAGGAAACATCACCCCGGAAAACGTCGTGAGAATGATGATCTCGAATAATGACAGGTGAAATTCGTGCTGCGAGGAAAACGAAAACATAACCTCATAAGAATCATAGCAGAATCCTATTGGGCATAAGGAAGACCCATGAAGTAATGCAAATAGCGATCACAGGGAAGTTGCCGAGGATACCTAAAGGTAGAGGGGGAGTTTAGTGAGTAGGAGTCTGACACACCAGGTGAATGTAAAAACATCCTCTGACGGTCTATGATCCATTCTTCGTCTCTACTTAAGGAGAAAAAGAGATGATACCTAGGATTACTCCCGAAAGCATTACGGAACACCTTAAAAACTCTTTGATAGTATTAACAGAGAGTTTATTAAAAAAAGTCCTTACGCAGAAGAGACATTCCGGATAAATGTATGGCTATTACCTGAAGCTGTCAGAGGAATTAGAGACCCGACACGGCGGCACACTATCATCGCTTCTTTTTCCAGAGGTAGTCAGTGATGTGGTGCACAATGCTTTGTCGATGGGAAGCTGCGGAAACCAATCAAGTCTAACAACTGCTTTCTATCGCACTGAATTATGAATTTCCACCAAATGTCTATTAGTTTGGTGGCAGACACAGGGGCAGAAGCCTTTGTAAATCGTTATCTTGGATACAAACTGCGAGTCTTTTAGCCAAATAGAATCTCCAAAAAATAACTGTATGAGAGAACGGGTCAGGAACGTAAAGAAACAATTATACAGAGGCCAAGGTGGCAATGGATTAGTCACACACTGCGAAAGCCGATGATTGCTATGCAGTGGAACCAAATAACCCAAAACGAAAACATAATGGGCCATCCTCGGACTATCGATAAGAAGTCTCGGCAGTTAGGAGAAAGCTTGGTAAATCAAGATCAGATATTATCAGAATCGTAGCCATTATTTCAGGCCATTGGTCAGTTGGAGACCATGCGGTCAAGCTTGGTATTCCTCACAACGACTTTTGCAGAGCTGCAAGGACTTTAATGAGAAAGAATCTCTACTTCATTTCCTCTGCAGGTGTCCGGCTCTGGCAAGAACCAGACAGCGTTCTTTGGGCAAACCTTTGTTCGTGGACCTTGGCGAGATAGCTGATAAAAGCGATTGGAGATTGGTGCCATTGGTCAGGCGTCCACTGGCTAGGCCTAGGATGAGATGGCTGGACTAAGTCCGAAATCTTACCTCTACCCGTATGGGGATAGCCCCTGATGAGTTAGAGTCGATGGCGGAAGATCGGCAAATGTGGAGAGTCCACTTAAGCTCCCTAAACCCGCGACCCTCATAGTGGATAAGTGGGCCATTGGAATATGATGATGATGATGAACTAATCCTGTATCTGAACTCCACCGGCTGGATTTAACCACACCATCCCAAAACAGCAAATCAACAACCACACACAAATAAGGTTAAACGAGTTTCGTGGTTATAAAACGGCGCACTCTAGCGCTAATTGGACGCCACTTTACTTACCTACCTAGGAGAAAGCTACGACATCAGTAAACCGCGCACAATGGTACATAAGCCTGATAGACGCTCTAAGACGTACAAGTTCTACCGGCATATATGCTAAATGATTTCTCCTGAAGCTGCAGGAATGACTTGTAGAAAAAAACCAACTTCTCCACTTTATTCACCTTTGGGATGGAAACTATAGTTAAACTTCAATTAATCAAGACAAAACAAGAATATTTCTATGGTCTTTGGTAAGCTTGGCGTAAGTTACCGGATTAAATTCAGAACTTTTATCTTTCGCATTGATCCTGCGTATTAACCTAGATTAATCATCAATTCAATTAAAGTCTTTTAAGGCCATTTCCCGGAAATGACTCTTTTACACAAATCGCTTATCTTGGTTCATTTAGACAATAACACTCCACTTCTACGTATTATCTGCCCTCAACTGAACCATATATAAAGCATTCACGCCTTCTACCTTCAATCACTTTCCAATCTTCACTCCAATCAACAGCTACCTGTTCTAAAAATAATTTACAAAATGTTCCGTGCAATTCTCTGCAGTCTTTTGCTGATATCCGCAGTAACTGGAAACGCAATTTCGAAGGTTTCCAACATTCCAGACGATGTCGACGTCCAAGTTATTTTCGTCGACGATATCTCCAAGTTGGAGTACCTCAAGCAAGGTGCTGAGTTGATTCCGATGAAAGCGGATTTCAACGAAAAGTTATATCAAATTCGTTACACTTTGGGAAATCGTGTTTCGGGTAAGTTTGACTGTGAAAATCCTGATCTCAAATACTGATGATTTTTACTTGCTCTTCCAGGAGATTCTCTGGTCTCACAAGGATCCAACTCCTATTCGTATTCTTCACCACAAGATATCCGACTAACCCTTCGTTACCCAGCTAGTGGAACCGGAGCCATCGTTACATTCGTGGATATTATTGTCAACCAAAATTCGAATCTTGGTCAAGCATATGTGACAGCCGGTGGAATTGGACAACGTTACATTACGATCGTTGTGGAGGCTTACAACACAAACTACTTCAGTTATTCTGCAAAATTCTATGGCAGGTGGTAATGGAACCAAGCCCATAGTCTGTACTTACTTTTATTATAATAAAAACGTTCAAGTGAACTGATAATTTCAGGATGTTTTTCTCTTGACTAAACGAAGTCTTTACGCATTTTGCTTGACTCTCAATTAGAAATGTTCCAATTGCTGAAAAAATTGTTGCAATAAATTTCTTTGCCAAGAACAATTCAGTATATTGGTCAAGGTTATACGGTTCTTATCTTATTTCTCAAGTACCTGCATAGATACTGATTGCCACGCAAAACGATAATGAAAAACTTAAGTCGAATGGATTCTGTACACTTATGCCGCTTTAAACTGACCACACTGTATTGCAAAACTGACGATTCGATTCATTGCTTCTTGTTGACACAGAAAGTTGTCAATTTTTTTGATTAGTTGAGCGCCAAAATTTGCAACTTCCAAGGCTTTATTTAAGATTTATTCCCACTTTGGATAGAGACCATCCTCGGTCTGAGATAACGTTAGGTTTGGGTGGTTGTCTGCACCCTGAAGATACCAATTGAGATACGATAATACACTAATCCAGAACTATTCAGAGGCAATGTCACTGAGATCATCAAAACACAAGCTCCAATATGAAGGACATTTTCAGTAATTTTCATGAAGCATTGTAGAATAATTTTGTTTCCGTTTTTATCTCCGTAGCTTCTGCAGAAAAACTTGAGAGAAAAATATGCCTGCATGGACGGTATACGCAGCTCTCATTGTTCTGGCAAGATACTTGGTTAAAAGGACCTTTGCGGAGATAAGACAAGTCATGGTTAATGACCTCAAGCAGGAAGGGCAACAGAACGGTAGCCTTTTGTGGATTCGGAAAAACAAGATCAGACTGGGTAAGCGCGAAGTCTTTGCCTTAGGTTGGTATGACCGTAATTCGCGGAGGTCTCTGTGAAGAGATGTTTGTTCAGTTAAGAGTCAAACAAATATAATAATTTAATCATAACTCTTTTTGGGAAAGCAATTCAGCAGCAAAGGTCAGCATGATGTATATATCATATAAGAAATCAGATGAGATTGACCCAATAATTAAATTTTCCTTTTACATATTGTATCAAGTAGGCCCCCAGTTAGTACGCCTTCTGTTCTTCTATGAGAAATAATGTCGGTGGCTTCGAGTTGGTATTCAAATATTTGAATGACTGGAATCGGTTACATGGAATCCATTTCTTGACGTTCAATAGAGTTTAAGTTCGAATTCTAATCAATAAAAATCCTCATCAAGGAGAAATCCTCGTAGACGGTTATATGTCCAAATCCTAAGATGAGATCAACGCTCCGTGAAGATCCTCATAAGAAAATGAATCCTAGGGAGAAAACAACCGCGATGGTAGAGCTATACATGGCCAGAGGTTGAGAGGTATCTTTCAATACGCCATTGGACTTTTCGTGTCAGTTCTGTGCACCCTAAAAGACTCATAATAAAAGTACAAAGTAATTTGGTGGGTTATGTACACTACCGTTCAAAAGTTTGGGGTCAAGAGTGTCTGACACTTTAAAGCGAAATAACTTCTAAACAATCAAAGAATTTTTAAAAATTATTTTTTATGAGTATAGGGGCATGGTTGTATTATAAAATAAAATCAAAAAAATTCTGTTGGTTTTTTTTTAAGGGAAACACTCTATTTTAACTTGTTTTCATTAAAGTAGTTTCCTTTATTTTTGATCACCGCATCACAAATTCTGGGCATTCCTTTGATTATTTTTTTTAAACTTTTACTCGGTAGTGATGCTCAGATTATCTGTAGAAGTGTCCAAATATACGGTTTTAGTTTTGGAAAGCTTTCTTGAACTCTCCTATCGAGTTCGTCCCATTCAAGCTGTATAGGGTTATGGTCTGGAGATTGGGATGGCCATACCATATCTTGAACAAATTTTCGTTGCTCTTTGGATTTAAGGTATCCCCTACAAAGTTTTGAGGAATGTTTGGGGTCGTTATCTTGTTGGAGCCAGAAATTATCCCCAGTTTGCCGACTTACTGACAGAAGACCGCAGTCTATCAGAACCCTCTTTGTTTAATATGCCATCGATTTTTATCAAATCTTCAACTCCTTTATAGCAGAACAATCCCTAGACAGTAACCGAGACGGCACCATGCTTCACATGGGGCACCAACTCGACCTATAAGTCCGGCCGCAGCTAAACGGTATTTTGCGGTGCTGACAGATAGCGGACTTCTCTGTTCCTATTAACTTCTGCTTAAATTCCAGGTGCTGTAAGCCGACAATTCCTCTTTGAAATAACTCTAAGGTTGAGACCATTTGAGTTTTTTGTGACATTTAGCATTTTCGAGCGTTTTTTGTCGTGAAAGGTACCTACTTCTTTGTAATGTTTAACGGTAGAGTAAACGCCATTGCGCGAATTTTTTAATTTCCTTGAAATTTCCCTGAGGGAAATGTTTTCTTTGTACAATGTAATAATTGCACACCGCGTTTCTATGCAAATTTCTTGTTTTGGTTACATTTTTTAAAAAAAAAAAAAGCAAATTCAGCTCTAGCTCTTGTTGCAACCAGTGATACCAAGTGAATGGATTCATGAGTATGGTTGCTCATGAAATAATGATTTTTTTCTCTCTCTCTCGATCAAGTTAATATTCTGTGAGAATTTACGACTCATTACTTTTAAATAATAACGGCAGTATGCGGTAAAAAAGAAATTTGAAGCTGAATACTTTGAAGGAAATAAATAAATAAATTCACTGTCTCGTATAAGAACCTTTATAACTTTAATTGTTGTCTGCTTTTGTAAAAATCTAATTTCAAACAACTTAGTATATACTCAAACAATAACAGCACAGTTAATAATTTTTGGAACAATTTCGTAGGATTAAGGCCAATGGCGCTGAGATTTCTGATTGACCCTAAACTTTTGAGCGGTATTTCAGCTGGCATTAGATAATTTAACCCGTCAGCGAGACAAATTTTGTACACTCTGTTCGTTAATCGAAGGAAAATGAGCGAAGACTATCTTCCTTAAATCCTCATGCTGCACCTCGCCATTAATTGGAATTTCACATGGAACTCTCTCTTAAGCCAAATGCGATACACAAAATGTTCCTCCTTTCGTCGAAGTACATCTTGCCGGGAATTGCCAAACCTAAAATACTGTGGCGTATGTGGAACATTTTTACACAACTTTTGAAGTGATAACGGACCTAATAAAACTGTCTTCTCTCAATCGTATGACGAATTTTCTTTCTCGATTCACGATATCGAAAGCGTTAATAAGTCGATGAAAGCAGATAAAACAGAGACCTCTTGTGTTAATATAGCCGTCGCAAGAGGATCGGGAGCAGAATCCATTAAGTTCAACTTTGAGAGATGAATTTAAATATTTTCGGAATTAGGAATATCTAAGTTTCTCGTGGCAGTACTTGAATAACCCGTTAAGCGCGACATTCCATCAAAGTTACCTCTTTTGGTAGATTTATGATTAAAGAGTTCCATTTACTTTGTCTTTCTTTTTATAAAACCTTCCCACTCAAGGGTTGATGAACAACCTTATGAGGTTGTTCACACAGCGCAAGCAAAATGCAGTGGTTCAAAAGTCAGGGATGTTAGGTTTCAATTGAGTCTGAGGGCGGTGTTCAGACCTCGTAAAGATTCTGATAGCTGTTGCAATCCTTGTGTTGCCGGAAGGTGAAGTGCGTTTTGGGGAATTTTCTTTCGTCGAAGGATCCATTCAAGTTCTGCAACATGACACTGTTTGTTAGAGCCGTTTAAATACTCTCTGTTCATAATCCTTATCTGAGATAAAAGAGAACCATCTAGAGGTACTGTTTTGAACTGCGTCCATTTATTAGCTCCGTGGCAATGCAATAGATGGTCCTACTAGCACACCCGCTTCCTGCATCCTTGGCTTGTGTTGCTAATGTATTTATGTATCTATGCTTATCACTCCTTACGATACAGAGCTTCTTCATTGCTGAGGCTGCTTTTATCCGAATTTTAAATGAAATACCCTTCGATTTGTCTTCAGCCGTCTATCGATAACCAAGCCAAGTCCTCGTGGCTTTCTTCAAAATGCCTCTTTCTGCTGTGGTTATAAGATTTAGAAGAACATCATCTATTTGCTACCAAATTACAAAGAAAAACACTTAACTGACATTGACAAAAATGAAACCTCTTTATTCGTTCTTATAACCATAAATGTCAATTTCATAGTTCAACGAACGTGTGTTGGGCGCTAAAATGTTTATCGTTATCAGTGCACTGTCGATGGGCCCGGAAATTGTGACGTCGTACGCAACGTCTAGTGGTCGCAAAAGTACCTGCACATACGTCACTTCAAAGAAATCCTTGATCGGCCAATGTTCTGGATACAAAACCGATAAATACTTGGTTTTCTCTTCCTCCCACTCAAAGTGTCCAATAGATTGGTAAATTTTTGTGTCCTTATTGCCATCCTTTCGCACACCATACGTATAGACAAGTGATTCATCTCGACTTAGTGAAGTGATTGTCGGTTGCAATGGACGAATATGAATTTTATCCATAAGCCCGTCGATCAAAGCAAATGAATAAATTGCTAAAATTAATGTTAACCACCGATAGGCCGACAACGACATTGCGTTAGTTAATATTTTATTTAAACTGAATTAAGACGAGAGTACGAGTATGTAAGTATCGGTAGGTCTGCTGATAACAAAATATTCTCAAGTGGTTCATGTTGATTTGTTTTTATTGTTTTCACACGGACAAATCATTGTAAAACGTAAAAAATTGCTCTCTAATCAAAAATGTTGGCAGCCCAAAAGTGAGGTGAATGTGTTATGTGGTTGGGCAGCTAACAGCACACTGGGGCCTAATAAAATTTTTTTTAAGAATTTTGCTTTTCTAATTTCACTGGCTGTCAAGATGTGGTCAACTTCTTTAGGGAAGCATTGAACTACAGTGCATAAATGCACCATAAAATGTTTCTCGTTGGATTGGGAATCTCTGTTGTTAAATGGGATGAACCAAGGCCTAGCTTGCCGCTACCATTCATGTTGAGCGTGTAACATTTTTTCACACAAATGGAAGGGACCTGAAAATGATTGCCGACCCCGAACGGCGAATTGAGAAGCTTTTTCATGGCAAATTGTACTCTCCCGAAAAATGTTCGGTGGATATATGCAGCGGCTTGAACCCACGCAACTTGCACAGCACTTACCACTGAACCACGGTGGCCGCATCCGCTTTCCTATAGTTACTGAATTATTTAACTTAACAAGTAGACAAAGTAACAAAATTCTCAGCAGAGTCCTAGTAATTAAAACGTGTCCAGATATCTTCGTCGAACGCGTATCCCGAAATGCCACCAACATCAAATGTCGAAGACCAGTGGCAGCGCTGCCAACAGACCATCAGAAACGCCGCAACTGATGTCCTGGTTTCACACGATCATCACCCCGAAACCCCTGGTTTGACGAAGAATACCGGCAAGTGCATTCAGCCAAACAAGAGGCATATAACTCAGAGCTGCAGAGAAGGACGAGGGCTGCTCGCGAGCTCTACGAGAAAGAGAGATGAGAAGAACGTCAGTGTTCCAAAAGAAAAAGAAAGAGCATGAGAAGCGTGTCATCGAGGATATTGAGAGATTATACTCTAGGGACAACGGACGGAAGTTTTACCAAAAGTTAAAGAGAACGTGTCAGGGAAGCAGAACCTGTACGGAAGCCTGTAGAGATGAAGAAGGAAACCTTGTAGTAGAGTCACAGTCGGTGGGAAGAATTTGGAAAAACTACTTCTGCAGACTGTATAACGGCGACGAAGACTAACATCTCGACGATGACAGCCAAAATTTCCGTTCACCTGACCAAAACGAAGTGCGAATAGCAATATCTAAACTAAAATCCAGCAAGACTGCAAGACCCGACAGCCTTCCGGCCGAGGTATTTCAAGCAGCTGAAAATGACCTGGTAGAGAGCATACACCAACTCATTTCTAAGATTTGATCAGATGATTGTATGCTCGATGAATGGAATCTCAGCATCGTTTGCACGGTCCACAAAAAAGGAGACCCCCTCAACTGCGCCAACTACAGGGGTATCAGCCTCCTTAGCATAGTGTACAAGATTTTATCTGCCATACTGTGTGGACGCCTGAAACCTTTTGTCAACCTGATTAGCCCCTATTAATGCACGCGGCTCCATCAAGACAAGGGGACGCCCTGTCATGTGACTTCTTCAACATCATACTTGAACGAATTGTGCGAAACTCTCAAGCCAACACCAAAGGCACAATTTCATAAATCTGTCCAACTGTTTGCGTACGCCGACGATATTGACATTATAGGCTGAACGCAGCGAGCTGTCACCGGTGCTTTCGCGAGTATAGAGACAGAAACGGTCAAAATGTTTTTAGCAGTAAAAGCATGCAAAACTGAGTATTTGCTGTCAACAAGAAGGGACACCGAACACCGACGAATTGGACAGAACGTCACAGTTGATAGCTATAACTTCGGCGACATCCTGGCCTTCACCGAAGAAACAGGAAGATTCGCCAGACCACACGTACAATAGTGTCAATTCCATAATTGTTTCCACCTTCCCTAGATCCCTCCCGATCCCAACATACATATGTCCCAAACCAAATCTATCCCTGTTGTTCCGAAGATTAAAGGAGGGCAACACAACGGGCCCGACAGAAGCCTAAGTGAGGAGCATTCCGCTCACCTTCATATACCATACCATACCACACCTCGATACCTCGCAGACCCTATGACCACGACGAGGACTATGATGATAATTTTATTTGCTTCAAAGAAGTGTCAAGGGCCTTTTAATTATTTATGTTGGCATTGACATGTCTGCATGTCGTAGATTCAAAAGTGTCGAGCCATGTGTTAGGAACTGAATTTCGAAATGTTTACATTTACTATTAAGTATTTCAATAACTGATGGCAGCAGGCTTTCAAAGTCATACTCTTGTTTATCTTTTATGGCAACTGTTGAAGGAACTTTGTCAACATATTCTTCGACCGAATACACTTTAGAAGCTGATCGTGAATCGAGATATAATTTTACGCCTGTGATGTGTGATGTGGCCGAACCCCAGTGTAGACATTGTATGAAACACGGTTTTGCCGAATTGCATTATTGTTCTTTAAAAAATGGTGTAGGTGTGAAGATAGCCTGGTCCCTTACTGCTGACAGCGAACTCTGATCATACGTTGGCGAATACGTTTGATGGTTCTGGACCACCACTGGGTCTCATTTTCTCGACTGGCATCATTCCGTTGTACTTCCTCAAACGAAGAGGACGCTATTTTGTCTTTCCAAACTAAGTCAGTCAGAATTTATTTGAGAAAATGGTTCGGTTCATTGTATTGTGTGCGTTCATATTCTCAATAATTCCAAGTATTATTGCGTCAGTTGTTATTATTGATATGAGAACCCTCGGAGGACCCCTCGGAGTCCAGAACCCAGTTGAATTACAAAAATCGTTCGAAGTGCCAAGCACGGATTCTTCTGAGTGGCGGAAACATTTCACCGTGGAGCACGTTTCCGAGCCGAAAGAAGCTACTCCAGGACCGAATCTCCTCTCGTCTATGAAGTTGACTGCTGTTCCTAGCACCAAGGTGGGTGATTTCATTCGCTACACCAATGGCAAGCGCATTCCGAGTGAGTTTATTAATTCCTTTCGTTATAGAAACTTTAATGATTCTTAAATCGAATGTCAGATGATCGCCTAGTCGCCACATATTCCGACCACATTGTATATACTGTGCCCATGGATGTGACTGTAAATTTGAGATATCCTCATAATGGACAAGGGGCCAAGGTTACTTACGTAGAAATTGTTGTCAATCAATGTTCGAATGTTGGACGAGCTCAAATAATAAGCGGTGGCATAGGACAACATTTTATAATGATCACCGTTGAGGCCAGTAACACATTATGGTTTGCATATACTGCACGGTTTTATGGAATTTAGAATGTCACGTTTCACATTTTAATCTGGAAAATATATGTAAACTGTATTTCGTTTTTATTTTGTTTTCTGTAATATATGGGTTTAACCAGACGGACTTGATGGGTTCAATGTTTAAATTTTTAGGTGGGTTTCATAGAAATACCACCTGTTTTTGGATGTGGTATTGCGACCTACATATAAGACCTATTGTGCCAAGAGCCGGTTAGACAAGGAGGGTCTCAATCTTCCTTATCAAGTCGAAGATGTCGCCGTTGAAGCTTTTCTGATATCTCAGGGACCAGAATTTTCTTGAGACTTCCTAATGTAACAGAGAGCCAGACACTCACATACGTTCTGTTGTTTCGTCTTCCTCTAGGCAGAGTCGACATTCGGTTATCTGGGCAATTCCCATCTTTTGTAGGTAATCCATATCTTAGACTCCAGTGTTGCCGAGAGGAAGCTATAGCGAGCCCCAGTCTGATTCCTTGAATATTATCCCAGTACCTGTCACCTGTTTAGCTCGGATCTGAATGAAGAGTAATGCCACTGATGGTCAGAAATAACGCTTGTCGCTCAACGACTGCGTGGCCACAACCATACTATTTCATACATTTTAATTTTAGCGCTCTACCTCTTTGCCGTTTGTCTCTTATTGGCTGGACTTGACCTTATATTAGGAAAGCCATAGAAGGGTGCTGTACCTATGTACCTTTCGGTTGACCCCTGCCTGGCTAATTGGTCAGCAATTTCATTGTCTTCAATGCCTCTGTGTCAGAGGGTACCCACCCGAGTTTGACTTAATTTCGCTTAAATAAGTCTTGGAGAACATTAAAGCAATCGTCGATGTTTCCATCTCAGACAGTGTAAACCTTTGGGACGAGCAGTTGTAACTCCTGTCTGCTTTGAAAACAGGTTTTCTGGAAGAACTGGTGAACAGTTTATCCATCGGTGTTCTTGTGGAGTTGACGGTTCTTTTTTCTTGTCCCGGTATATGCTCTTCGTCTTATCTTTTCTGCTCGTAGAGATGGCAAGCGGCTGTTGTCGTTTTGCAGGTGCTTGTGTACATTCAGCATTAAACCGATGGTCTCTCACAAGCGAACAAGTGAAAGCAAGCACATCAGGCATAGCATTCCTGATTTCTTGTAGAGGGCACTGCCGCTAGGTTTCTGTGCTAATGGTTGATGCAGTTTACGAGGGCTCAAGGGAATCTAGATCGGTAAACCCTCTTACAGTCGGTTTGGTTTGCAATCTTTTTCTCATAGTGGTGATTCTGGTCGAAATATTACGGAAGTTTTCCAAGTCGTTGTTTGCACCTCAAAACGTTCGAACATTAAATACACTGGAGGAGTGTGTTTCGTCGATCGCAACGTGATCAATTTTGTTACTTACTTACTTAAGGTGGCGCTACAGTCCGAGGTGGATCTGGGCCTCAACCAACAAGCGTGTCCGGCCAGCTCGATATTTAGCCAGCTGCCTTCAGTTTCGCACGCCAAGGTCCATTTCCACTTGCGTGCGCCACCTGAGTCGCGGTCTTCCTCTACTGCGTCGTCCCTCGGGTGCGGATTCGAATATTTTCCGGGCCGGAGCATCCAGCCACCTCAGTCGTTGGTCCTTCACTCTTCTGACTTGATGTCGCTGTACAGCCCGTACAGTTCGTTACCGTTTCAAAAATCACCCGAAGAATTCTCCTATGGAAACAACCAGGAACAACCTCATCCGCTTTTGACAAAGTACATCCCTCTGCGCCGTAGAGCAGACTGGGACGATTACGGTCTTATAAAGGGTCACGTTAGTTGTTCGAGAGATGGCTTTGCTACTTAGTTGTATTCTTAGCCCAAAGAAGCAGCAATTGGCAAGAGTTATTTTTCGTTTGATCTCAGTGCTGGTGTCGTTTTCCGAATTGATAGCGGAGCCTAGGTAGACAAAGTCCTTAACTACCTTTAGGTTATAACTGTCTATTGTGACGTTCTGTCCGAGACGTCGCTGTTGGGTGTCCTTTCTTGATGACAGCATATACTTCATATGACTCTCTTCACCGCCTCCGTCTCAATACCCACGAGCGCGCCAGTGACATCACTCTGCGTTCTTCCGATTATGTCAATATCGTCGGCATATGCGAGTAATTAGACAGACTTCTGAAAGATTGTGCCTCTGGTGTTGGCACCTAAGTTTTCCACTATTCTTTCAAGAACAATGTTAAGGCAGCCACATGACAGCGCGTCCCTTTGTCTAAATCCTCTTTTGACATCAAAGGTCTCGGTGAAGTCTTGACCGACCTTTATGGAGCATTGTGTATTCTCCGTCGTCATCGATGAAAAGGTGGTGCGTATCGATTTGAAGTTCCTGGGTTTACTGAAAGATCTGCCCCAGAAAGCGCTGCTTCTGTTGTCCGTACCAGACGGGCTGTACAGTGACATCGAACTAGACAGAAGAATGTGGAACGTATAGGGCGGATGAACACCAGCGCTCCGGCTCTAAAAACCTTTAAATCTACCCCGAAGGGTGGGAGAAGTAGAGGAAGACTGCAATCCAGGCGACACGCAAGTGAAAAAGAACCTCAACGAACTTGGCGTTTGGAACTAAAGGCAGATAGTTAACGATGGAGCTAACTGGAGATCTTTGGTGGTTGAGGACTACTCGCACTGTAATGTGATCTCAAGTATGATTTATAGTCCTCTTTACGCTGACGGTAGATAAGGAAAAATTGCTCCAACAATGACTAAGGTGATAAGGCCTTGTGGATAAACACCAGTACTCCAGCCCTGAGCAACAATGCAAAAAAAAGAAGAATCCCATTTTTTACGGGGCTGACGAGAAGAGAATGACCTCAGCTCTTTTGGCATATGTAACCAGAGATGGTTAAGGCTCTGGTTCACCCCGAACTGTAACGCACAAAGTTAAGTAAGTAGGTAAGACCTACAGCTATGTACAGGGTTTTAAAATAAGAGCGCTACAAAAGTTTTTTTAAATAAAACAAAAACGGTTTTGGATATCAATGAAATTCTTTATTCCTGTAAAAGTACGTTCGATGCCATTATGTATGGAACTCGATTTCTTTTGCATGGCCACCACGGGCACGCTTGCAGAAGTCCAGACGCTGAACCCAATTTTCAACCGTTTTCAAGCATAAATCGGCCGATACTGCTGCAATTTCACGTTCGATATTCGTACGAAGTTCATCAATCGTCGCTGGCTTGTTGGCATAGACCATAGACTTGACGTAGCCCCACAGGAAATAGTCTAACGGCGTCAAATCGCACGACCGAGGCGGCCAAGCGACTGGACCATTTCGTGAGATAACACGTTCTCCAAACTTGGTTTCCAATAAATTGATTGTGACATTCGCTGTGTTGCTTGTGGCGCTGTCATGTTGGAACCACATGTCCTCCAAGTCCATATCATCCAATTGGGGCCAAAAATATTCGGTTATCATTGAACGGTAGCGATCCCCATTCACAGTAACGTGCCGGTCTTGATCATCACGGAAGAAGATGATGGCGGCCCAATGACGCCGCCGGCCCATAAACCACACCAAACCGTAATTTTTTCGGGATGCAATGATGACTCATGGAGTACGTGTAGATTGCTGCCTGACCAATACCGCATATTTTGTTTATTGACGAAACAATCCAGCCAGAAATTATGACGACCATAAATTGGACGTAGCGCTCTTAACGTTGAGGCCACTGACTCCGAATTTCGGTAGTAAATTTTAATAATTTCGACTCGTTGTTGGCTCGTATATCTTTCCATCAAGAAATGGCAAACCTTACTGAAGAGAAATGTCAAAAAACCGCAAGAAAAATATGGCGTCGTTTGCTGTCCCTGTCGCTCTACTTTTGTAGCGTCCCTATTGCAAAACCCTTTATAGCATCTCAAATAGTTCGAGTTAGATATCGTTTGCACTAATCGTGTTTGTTGAATGGGTCATTTTGAATCACGATTGGAATGCAGTCACACAGATTTGAAGCATTCGTGTGCCGCAACACTATAATTTTAGTTTATAAATAGACTGTGGAAGTGCAAAGCTGTTGGATTTGCTTGAATAAAAAAAGTAAATCCCAGCAATAAGTGCTGAATGGCGGAGAATAATTAGCAGCTGCGCGCAATCACTTCATGATTCACTGCATCTCGATTTAATCATCTTCAACCGCCAGCCGTAGGTAGTCAGATCTCTAGTTTTCGTCGCGGATATTCCCTGGCGAAGACAAGGGCCGTTGCACCCCCTGACTATCATATCCTGTCTAACAATCAATTTCTTGTTTCTTGTGCGCGTATCTTCCGATTTTTATTGCACTGTACATACCCTTGTTTGTGCATAATTGTAATGTACATTGGTTTATCAATTCTCGGATAACTAACTAAAAAGAAAAACTGGACATGAAAAGATTTCAAGAGGTTTTCCAAAATATTCGTAGAACTTACTCACAATAAGCGCTTATCGCGAATTAGCCGCCAACGTTTGTGTGACATGTCGGAGCCGCAGATAAGCTATAAAAAGCAGCTTCAATGCTGTAGTACCCAGTCATTAGCTTACAATTAGTTTCAGCAGAATGTCGCGCTTCGTTGTGTTCTGTACTCTCCTCGCGTTTATTACGGTCGCAGAGCCGCTAGCATCAATTTCAAATGAAGTCAACGATGTGGATTCTATTTCTTTCGGAGTGCCAAACTCTTTTGAGTTACAAAGGTCTTTCGATGTTTCCAAAACTTACGGAGCGCGAAACCCTTTCGAAGTGCAAGACTCTTCTGGATGGCAGAAAATTTTCAGCATGGAAGACATTCCCGACCCGAAGGAGCCTACTCAAGTGAAGGATCTCTTCTCATCAATCAAGTTGACTGCCGTTCCCAGCACCCAAGTTGGTGGTATCATTCGCTATACCACCGGCAAGCGGATTTCAAGTGAGTTTATTACTTCCTTTCGATAAGAAACTGTTGTAATCGAAATCTATTGCCAGATGATCGCCTAGTGGGCACCGGCTCCGGCAGCAAGCGATGGGCTGTGCCACAGGATGTGACATTGGCCTTAAGATACCCATCTACCGGCGATGGGGCAATTGTTACCTACGTAGAAATTGTCGTCAATCAAAGTTCGAATGTTGGACAAGCTCAAGTGATAAGCGGTGGAATCGGGCATCGTTTCATAACCATCGCTGTGGAGGCCAAGAACACAATGTGGTTCAGCTACACTGCAAGTATTTACGGAATGTAGAATCGTGAATAAATGGTCATATCAACCTAACTGCTTAGAACCCCTGGGGGATGTCCTATGAGTGCATAGAATAAAAACGAATGTAATCCAAACATAACTTTGAGTTTAAATAGAAGTCAAGACTTCAAGTAATTCTACAGGTGCCACTGTTCAGTTTTCAACTGATTGCTGGTTGAAAATACCTGATTCGTGCGATCATGATTGGAAATTGTTTTGTGGTCAAACTGTACATTTTTTTTTATCTTGATAGCTACTCTCAATTTGTGAAAAAAAAAACGAGAGAAAACAGTGGGGTTCAATTATTTTTATTCGCCTGGAATTTAGTTGAATGGAGTTGAAGGTATAGCAGAACAGAGCAAAAAGCTACACAACCATGTATGTAGGTAGGTAGGTAGAGGTGGCGGTTCAACTGAAGCCAATTAGCACTAGGATGTGCCTCTATTGTTACCACGACTCGTGAGACCTGGTTGATGATGTTTGTTGTTGAAAATGGGTGAGAGTTGGGTGTGCCTAGATCCAGCTTGTGGAATTTAGAAAGCGAATTAGATCTTGTATCCCTTTACCCGAGATGGCGCTGAGGTCGTCGAAGAATGGTTGGTTTAGTGCACACAGGCAGGTTTTTGCAAGTGTCGGACATTTGCAGAGGAAGTGGAAGAGAGTTTCCTTCTCATTCTTATTTCCGCAGCTACGGTAGTGGGTGTGGTATGGAATACCTATTTTGGCCACATGGTCTCCAATTCGCCAATGCCCCGTGATTATATCTCGCCGGGTTATTTTTAGGAGATCTTTTGTTCTAATCGTATCGTAGGTCGGTCATATCTTTCTTGATATGACGCAGTTGGTTAATCCCCTCCATTGGAGGTTGACTTTCTGCAAAACGTGTGAGTGGATTTCTCCTTTAACCGCTCCTAGCGAGGTATGGACCCTTGTCGCGAGTGAACCGTGTAGAGTTGAGCCCTGCCGGGCTAGCTCCTCTGCACACTCGTTTCCTTTTATGTCACTGTGCCCTGGAAACCAGAGCAGTGTGACCCTGAACCGTTGGCCCGAGCGGGTAAGCTCGTTCCGGCATTCTAGCACCAGTTTGGAGTATGGAGGAAATGGTTTTACCAAATCAGTTTTCCTGAGGTATTCTCCAGGGATGACAAATGGAACGTCCAAACTGACGAGGTATTTATGTTCTTTCGAGAAAATTTAGATTCATTTCCCGAAGTCTAGCCTGCGCTCAGGATCTTTTTGCGTCGAATATGTTAAGACGATGGAATCGTTATAAAGAAATGTGTCGAGTGGTCTTCGCTTTATTTGTTTTTTTTAACGACTTGGAGAATTGAATTGGTTGGCTTTATGCAGAGGGTCTATTCCATAAAATCTCATAGCAACTACTAAAGTTTAGCCTTGGCCCATCCCGAGCTGTCGCGCCAGCTATTTATTTATAACTACTAAAGCTACATATGAACGTTCTAATTGTGATGCTCCACTCTACATAGGAGTAGAATACCAGAGTGCTGCCAAATAAAGGTGGTGCTGGGAGATCATCTTAAAGGCATTCTGACTGAAGAATCGAAGTATCTGTGGATTGGGTCCAACGATAAGAGATTAGTTTCAGAGAAAGTTTACACTCGCAAATGTGCTCTTGTTTTGTGGATCAATGCTCCACAGTCCATAAGGAGAGCGATTGGATTGAAGGAGGTGCTATAGGTCGGGACTCACCGACAAACACGAGTTCGGGGAGCACAATAAATTTCTACAGGTCGCAGTACATACAAACACCCCAACTTTTAACATCTAACATCAAAAGGAAGATACGGATAACACATATTTCATTGCCAAGCCTATCCTTCCTTATAGAACAAATGGTGCTGTCAGAGGACAATTGCATGCAAATTTGATCCCTCGTGGCGAATGTACAAAGCGAGCTACGGATAAAGACGAGCAGAAGCAGCAAACAGAGGAAACGCCCTTCGCACACTCCAGCGGAAATTTTTTGAAGTCTATAGGGGAAGCAAGAGCAGAGACTACATGTAGTAATATACGCTACGGTGGTCTTCCAAAATCACTAGACCTGATAAAGTACCAAATAAATGTATACGAGGAAGCTACAGCGATGATCAAATAATTTAAAGAAAACTGCTGAAGGTGGTATGGACATATTATGCGGGGTCCTGAAGACTATGAGAAGCCTACAAATTCCAACCATAAACAGAGGATGAGGCCGTCTACCAAAAACGTAGAATAAAACAATCGAAAAGGACATGCAACAAAGAAACGTCGACAATCAGATAACACAGCATAGGAAATCTTAGCTCTTGCGTATGAGGAGAACTGGCCCCGGATAATGAAATGGCCGTTAAGTTCACACGCGTATTCCTTCCACTGATCATTTTGAATCCACCAACTCCGCCTATTGGTATCTATGAAGATTTATTGCCACAAGCAAAAAAAAAGGCCTTTGAAATTTAGAGTGGGGTTTGACAGGTCTTCACACTACTATTATTCTTGGTTTCATTTATGTTATCGGTGCAACTTTGACTGTGGAAAATCGAGGAATAACAACGAACAATGACTTTTTAGTTTTTTAAAATTTAGACTACACGGGTGGTACATACATATCTGTCTGCTTTCACATATATATTGGATCACAACCTGGAAACCTAGGTTGGCAGAGTGGCTCTAAAACATTATTCGAAAACTGTGAAGCTTTTTGAAAATAGGTACCGGATTGTACAGATGACTTTCTAATCGAATCGTTCCTCAAACGAACCGCTTCATCAGCAGATGTCAGCAACTAGTAGACATCTTAACGCAGTAAAGAAAGTGGGACTAGATCAGATACCCCTGAAGAAGCGAATGCAATTAAATTTCGGAAAAAGCTGAGTAGCATACATAATATGTTGTCATTCCATAGGTACTAAGTAGCTGATCTTTAAATTTCGAACGATTGCCATCTCTTCCAACCTAAGGTGTTCGAAAACACTTACGCCACAGTGTATCGTTATCATTTTCAATATCACTTATCAATCACGATTGAGTATACATAGCCATTAAGATAAACATCCTACAGCTTGACCAACATCATGTCCATCTACTCAAACGTACAAGTTAAATTTATTTTGACAAACTAATCAGTTGAAGCAGCTCCATTATGGTTTCAAGAATCGCTAAAACAATTTCTACTGGCTTCATAATTATTCTGGCCATAACCTATACACAAGCTGCGTATTTAAACTCAGAATCCAATGGAATACATACATTCGGCCAACGGGTCAACAGTAAGCCATTTAAAGTTTCAAAATATGCAGCTGACACCCTTCCATCCATTTCAGATGACCGAATTATTTATCGTGTAGAAAATCCCGTCGGGAATGCTGGATTTTTCAACTTTAAATTTGGTGGTCCCGACTCAGCTGGCGGTCCTGATATAACCCGCGTTGAAATCGCTGTTAGCGACATTTTCAACGAGACTCATGCATACATATCTTCGGGTGGTATCGGTGAGAAGTCAATAGTTATAGTTCTGGCTGTGCTTCATAAGACACCATTCTCCTACAAAGCTTCAGTCTATGGTTTGTAATTCTCGAACAGTGGTCAATAAAACAAACAACTTTTGTTAATAAATTTTTGTAAAACTTTCTAAATTCCATAAATCTTTGAAGTATAGTTGAACCAGTAGGTGCTGTTACCCTCCACAATGGCCGTAATAAATCTTTTTCCAATTCCACCGACTATTACACGAGCTCGTCCAATATTTGAACTTTGACTAACAGTCACCTCTGCGTAAGTAACAATTGCTCCGCGTCCACTAGACGGGTATTGCAGTATTAATGTTACATTTTGTGGCGAAACCCAATGATACGAATCACTATTCTGGGAGACTAGACGATCACCTGAAAGAATTGATGGGATTTTATTTGATGACCGCCTTCGGAGATGGATAAACTTACGTGAAACTCGCTTTCCTATCCTGTAGTGAAGTGTACCTTCAACCTGGGCGGCAGGAACAGCAGTCAATTTACTGGAAGAGAAAACTTCCTCCAAATCGGATGAGTCTTGAATCTCAGATATGTCATCCACCCCCGAATTGAAATCGACGATGACTACCGGATCAACATCGTTGGGAATTGTTGGGATTGATGTTACAACAGTTAGAAGCACGAGAACCCAGCACAACACGGTAGAACGAATCATTTTCTCTGACTAACTAAATTTGCTTAGATAGTGCGGTAATTGTTTATATACCTTGCAGTTGTACCCAATGTTTTGAAATTGATTCGTGATAAGACCGATGACTAACGGTTGAGGGAATCCACTTAATGTAAAATAATAATTATTGTATGTACAGTGTGCCATAACCGTATAACTAATGCTGTTGGGCATTTCTGGATAAGATAATTTGCCAAATGATCGATGCAATGGCGACGATTATTAGTCATCAACCTCAACAAGTGCCTTTACGGGAGCATTATTTTCGTCACACTAATCAGCATGAACCAGTGCGGCTTCTTTGGCCCGGCAAATCAATCATAGACCAAATCTTTGTACTAAGCAAACATTTGGAACATTTTTTTCGGAATAAAGTCTTCCCAAAGTGGTAAATGTGAATCTAACAAACCATTCCTCAGTGTGCTCAGCATAGCTGGTTGCCTTACAGCTTTTAATACAGGGTTTTGCAATAAGAGCGCTACAAAAGTTTTTTTAAATAAAACAAAAACGGTTTTGGATATCAATGAAATTCTTTATTCCTGTGAAAGTACGTTCGATGCCATTATGTATGGAACTCGATTTCTTTTGCATGGCCACCACGGGCACGCTTGCAGAAGTCCAGACGCTGAACCCAATTTTCGACGGTTTTCAAGCATAAATCGGCCGATACTGCTGCAATTTCACGTTCGATATTCGTACGAAGTTCATCAATCGTCGCTGGCTTGTTGGCATAGACCATAGACTTGACGTAGCCTCACAGGAAATAGTCTAACGGCGTCAAATCGCACGACCGAGGCGGCCAAGCGACTGGACAATTTCGTGAGATAACACGTTCTCCAAACTTGGTTTCCAATAAATTGATTGTGACATTCGCTGTGTTGCTTGTGGCGCCGTCCTGTTGGAACCACATGTCCTCCAAGTCCATATCATCCAATTGGGGCCAAAAATATTCGGTTATCATTGAACGGTAGCGATCCCCATTCACAGTAACGTGCCGGTCTTGATCATCACGGAAGAAGATGATGGCGGCCCAATGACGCCGCCGGCCCATAAACCACACCAAACCGTAATTTTTTCGGGATGCAATGATGACTCATGGAGTACGTGTAGATTGCTGCCTGACCAATACCGCATTTTTTGTTTATTGACGAAGCCATCCAGCCAGAAATGAGCTTCATCGCTGAAGATGATTTTTCGATGAAAATCCGAATCATTTTCAAGTTATTGCTCAGCCCAATTCACGAACATACGACGCTTCTGGTGGTCAAGCGGCTTCAGTTCTTGCGTCAATTTAATCTTGTAAGGATGTAGGCCAAGATCTTTTCGCAAAATTCGCCACAACGACGTCACAGAGATGCCCAACGCTTGAGAACGACGTGTGAGAGACACATTTGGGCTTTCTGCAACTGAATCCTCAGCGGCAGCAATATTCTCGACACTACGGGCACTTCTTTGTCTCACTGGCACGGGAACATTTTGTACTGTGCCTGTGGATTCAAATTTTTCCACTAGACGCTCAATTGTTGATCTGCTAGGACGATTATGACGACCATAAATTGGACGTAGCGCTCTTAACGTTGAGGCCACTGACTCCGAATTTCGGTAGAAAATTTTAATAATTTCGACTCGTTGTTGGCTCGTATATCTTTCCATCATGAAATGGCAAACCTTACTGAAGAGAAACATCAAAAAACCGCAAGAAAAATATGGCGTCGTTTGCTGTCCCTGTCGCTCTACTTTTGTAGCGTCCCTATTGCAAAACCCTTTACCATTTCTACTTCTTGATATCGATCAAAGAATCAAATATCGGACCAAGGATTTTCTCTCGAAGGAGTCCAGTGTATGTCCTCCTTTTAAGCAGCAAAGATAACTCGACGGACTGGAATCACTGGCTGTTACTAGCTTACATCACTTACGTCAGAGTTTGGTCACTTGTGATATCACTAGAATAGTACCGGTCTAACAGTGAATCATATCTGGGGATAAATAAGAGTATAAGGGATCTCAATATACCCATTTAAAGGCAGGGTAGGATGGCTGATTCATTCATTCATTTTCTCTGACCAGCTTATCCACTATGAGGGTCGCGGTGTTAGGACGCTTAAGTGGACCCTCCACATCTCCCGATCTTCTACCATCGACTCTAAATCATCAGTGGTTATCCACATACGGGAAGAGGTGGATTTCAGTCTAATCATCTCATCCAAGACCTACCTGATGGCACGGATTGACTGATTCAATCGAACCCATCTGGAGTTAGTATATGCAGGGCTATGATGTGGTAGACTATGACATGGTCGACTTCAATTCCTCCTTAGTAATGGAAACCAAATAAAATCAAACATGGAAAACCAAAGAGTTTACAAAAATTTGTTCAAAAGGAGTTCTGCACTCTAGCGATCATGTCCGGCTAGCAATACAAGTGAACCCCTTGGAGACCATAAAGATCCCAATACTGCCAGAACTTGAAAGTGTGCAATAATGGTCTTCGCCGACATGACCCTTTGAAATAAAAAAACACGATGATGAGAGACATTATGACAACATCGACATTGAGGCGAGAAAATCTTTTACTTTACTAACAGCGACGTCTTGAAAGAGCAGATGCAACCAAACGCAAAAATTGATGAGGTGGAATTGAACAAATCTACTGCAGTTTACTTACTACGTGGTGAATTTGCACTTCAATAAAGAAGCCTCTTCGTTTTAGACTGGTCGTTAGCTGACTGCCTCCAGGTGCAAACTGTAAGTTCATTGAGGTCTCCATTCACTTGCGGTCACATTAAATAAGGTTATCATCCTCTGCTATGTTCCTTCGGGACTTCCAAGACTTTGCGGGTTTGAGCATTGCATCACATGTCTTACCCATCCTTAAGTTCCGATGGCTTGAGAGCATCAAGGTAGAGATGCCAAAATCGGGCATGCTTTTGTAGAGCTAGTCACAGTAAAGATGGTAGGTTTTTACTTTCGGACTTCTTGGGCTTCAGGATCTGACAGTGTAAGCATTTGGTCGATTGCTGCCTTTTTTGACCTGAAACGGCACTGACGGCGGCCTGATTAGGTTATTGACGCAAGGTACGTTTCGCATCATAATGCGCCTATAGATGACGCAGTTGAGGTTTTCTTTCTTGAGAAGGTTTTATTTCTTATTTCTTAAGAAGAACAAATGTTATTTATGGTCTTCACAAAGTAATCTACAGCTGATTTGAATAGCCCGGTCGGTTAGCCATCAGGTCCATCGCTTTACTGGATATAAGTTTAGGTTTTAATATTTTCATTCTTTTTCTCTCATCATCTATGCTAGACTCAATAGTTTGTTCTGCCTGATAGTAGGTTGTTAGTATTCGTTGCTATTTTACAACCTGCAGAAGTCGTCTTTCAAAATTCCAGCACCGACTGTGGCTCTACGACAAAGTTTCCTTCTTCATCTCTATACATTTTTGCATGGGCTTCGCTCCTCACATTATTTTTACTCTTTAAGACTGCCATCACGCCGGTGCAGAGTTTATTACAACAAGTATTTACAGCAATTAGAAAAATAACAAGCAAAAACCCTTGGAACGGGTTATTTATTATATGTACAAGAAAACGAGTGCGATGGCAACTGAAATAAACACGCCTCTCCAGACACCCAAGAATACACAAAATGCTTTGCCAGGAAGCAGATAATGTGTTAATGAAAGCACCAACCAAGCGAAAAAGCAATTAAATAAGGCACTAAAAATCAATAAGCCAGTTGACACGGTTCCCAAAGCAGATCTCTCAAATAGAAGCTCCGATTGGAAAACACTTGTAATCTGGGAGAATCTTTTATTACTAAATGAACAAAGTGCAGTCGACTCTCGATAAATAAAACTCTAGCCCCTTTTAAATGATCAGTTCAGTTTCTGTTCCAGTTGAGCTTTCAGTTAAACTAATGTCTAATTGCAAAAACTGGAGAGTTTAGCTGAAACTGAAGCTGAGACTGATACTTATGGAATTCCCATCAGTTTACAGTTCAGTTGTCAGTTAAACTGAAGTGCAAAAGTTTCAGTTCAGTTCTCCTTTCGAAGTAGGTACAATTGGCGTCACTAATTGCAGTAACTCTAGGTATATGCTCTCACTCATACGTAAATAGTTTGACCAATCACTATGTTCAAATCTTAACCCTCCGATGGGTAAGAAGGGACCTTATACCTTGTATAGCGGTGTGATCGGAGGGCTAATTCGTTCATTAAATAAACGTGCGACAGTGATCGTCTTTTCATTAGTGACGACACTATAGCTATTGCAATAAGGCTTTCTTCGTCCATTACGTATATTTTCTAAACGTTCGTCCATTGCTCACGAATAAAATGAAAGCTCAACTGAATACCGAACTGTCGTTTAAAAACATTGCCTTTGTCAACTGAACTGACAATTGAACTGACAACTGTACTGAAACTGAAACTGATTGTTTAAAAGGGGCTAAATTAATCTCGATAAAATGAATCTCGCGTTAAACTGAAATGTTTCTTTGGTCCCTTGAGAATCATTGAGTAAATTGAAGAAACTCTATGTATTTATCTACACTCGGTTATTTGAAGCGATTGTGCTAGCTGTTTCCGACCCAACACGTTATAAATAATTGAAGTAGACGAAGAGAATTGTCGATAATTTGAACTAACTAACGGACAGGGAATGAGTTGCTTGTTCGAACCTGTATACGTTTACTGAAAACTAAATAATTTTGTTCTCTACATAACTTGGTTTGCATTTGAGTGTGATCCATTGGTTTCTTGTTGCGTTGGTGTAAGTGTTGTGAAGGAAAATGAATCGACGCACGTATGAATAAGTGCCACTCAATCGGTTATTAAAACTTTCGTTAAATAAAAGTCTCAATCATTTGAACTTGTTGACAGGTCCTGAGGTCCCCAGTGACTGTAATTAATCGAGAGTCAACTGTATAGACTAAATTCTTCATTGTTTTGACAGTCTTTCTTTTCATCATCATACAGTGTATTGTTCGTTCACCACACATTTAAAAATGCATATTTATAGTTATTGTATCAAATTTTTATATTTATTTTGATTTCTTGTATAAAATTATATACAAAGTTACTCTGTTCATATCACTGTACGTAGTGGTTTTACAATTATATTATATAACAACTTTAGATTAAGTTATGTTGGGCTGATTTACTGTTCCTGATAGAACAGTATGTCTAATTTGTTTCTTGTTGTGTAATACCGTTTTTTTTTTTAATATTATTTTATTTTTTTTTTAGCAAAAATGTAGGCGCAATTTTTAAAGGCGGAATAAACTTTTTGTTAAAAAGTTTTTTTTTTTTTTGGAAGATAACGCAGGTTACATGGAAAATTAATAATTTTCCATTTCAGCTTTTTGTAAGTTAAAACAAAAAATATTTCATATCAATCATTACTGTATACATATCAGTTATAAGCCCTCCGCGTGTAATATATAGTCAAATTAAATTTGTAATGGAAAGTAATATTAAACAAAATATTAATAATAACAATGCATTTAATGTATGCACTTAAAAAAAAAACAGGAAAAAAATAGAAACAAACAGTTTAGGTGGAGGGATGCCTTATATCCAAAAACAATTTTGTATAATATAGTGTCTCCCAGCCATGGACTGGCGCTTATTCCGAGATATCAATCGGAATTGACGTTGTGAATGTTGGTGTCTCCAGTTCTTCGTGTTTCTTCATTTTGAGCATCTGGAAATGATAGAATTGTTGGAATTTACAATATTTGTTCAGATATTTGATTTTAATATCCCATGCAGGATTATTTCGGCAGCTAGATGGTCGATGAAAATTATTCACAAAATGGGCATGATCTACTTGTTAATTTAGCGAGATGGTCTCCTAATACTTAAAGTATTTTTTTGAAGCTTTAGAAAGCTTGTACGGAAATGTTGACTTATCACGTTGGTGTTAGACAAGGTTAAAAACAATGAAATAATCTCACACTCGTGTGTTCTTTTGAGGTTGACAGTCTTTTAGCAAAAGCATTTGCAGTAAAATGCAACTCTGTTGATCCAAAAAAGAATACGTTCCGTAGATAAACGAAAGACGTTTCTTAAGATACTCAGAAATAACTTCGAATCGACGCCTACTCTAACGCTAAGTTGATCATATTTTAAAATGTCATGTATCCCCTAAATTGCTTAAAAAAATATAACCTTGTAGAATTAAAAAATTCATCGGTATCGTTACAAAGCCATACGCGAACATCTCAGTAAGACTCATGTGAGTTCTTTAACATCGTTCTCGAAACTATAGGGCAAAAGTCACGCACCAACACGCGAAGGACAATCTTTCAAAAGCCCGTATAATAACTCGGATACGCTGATGGTTTTGATATAATCGGAAGAACGCAGCGTGATGTTACTGGCGCGTTCGTGAGTATTGAGACAGAGGTGGCGAAGATGGGTTTAGCGGTCAATGAGGGTAAGACGAAGTAAATGCTGTCAACAAGAAAGGACACCCAACACCGACGTCTCGGACATAACCTCACAATAGACAGCTATATCTTTGAGGTAGCTAAGGACTTTGTCTACCTAGGCTCCGTTATCAATTCAGACAACGACACCAGCGCTGAGATCAAACGAAAAATAACTCTTGCCAATCGCTGTTTCTTTGGGCTAAGAAGGTAATTGAGTAGTAAAGGCCTTTCTCGAAGAACTAAAGTGACCTTTTTTAAGACGTTAATCATCCCACTCCTGCTCTACGGCCCAGACGCATGGACTCTCATAAGCGGATAAGGTTGTTCTTGGTTGATTCGAGAGGAAAATTCTTCGAGTGATTTTCGGTCTCGTCTGCATAGACGGTGAATGAAGGAGGAGATACAATGACGGCTGTACAGCAACATCGACTTAGCCGGAAGAGTAAAGGCGGATGGACACCAAAGCTCCGGCCCAGAAAATCTTCGTATCCACACCCGAGAGACCGCGCAGTAGAGGAAGACCGCGACTCGCAATTGGAAGAAGAGCTTTGTCAACTTGGCGTGCGAAACAGGAACTAGCTAGAGACGCCTGTTGGTGGAGGCCCAGGTCCACCCCGGGCTGTAGCGCCACCTAAAGTAAGTAAGTAAGTCGTTGTCACTCCAGTTTGCTACAAAGCACCAGAATTAATCTCTGCTAAAATGTTTCGAAGACAGAAACAAAACATTTGTGGTTTGTACAACACGAAAAACGCTGTTCACTACGCGAGTGAAGAATACAACTTTTCTCTGTCGCTTCTTAACTCTTCAGAAAATTGAAAATTGTCAATGTGTATGCTTACGCTGCATTTGCTGTAATGATCAATTTGGCGCCATAAACACGTTTTCGGTGTGCAGCCACACTTACACCACTTAGGGGAAATTCACGAGAATAAATTCGAAGAACTAGAGAACTACACAAAAAACTTGAGATTTTTATAAGACTTTCGCGCAAAAAGAATATTAGAGGACAACCTCATCTCCCTTCGCATGTACAAGAGAATAGTGAACTGAATTGATTCGGCGTACACAACCCAAGCTAGCTGGCTAAGAATCGTGGTAACTGTAGAGCCTTTTTGGTTGGTTCACCCCGAAATGTAGAGTTGTCATAAGTAAGTTTAGAAGAAAGCATTGTAAGAAATTGTCATATTCTCTTGGGAGGTTCACCTAGAAAACTTTAAAATCCGACCCGAATTGGTATCGCCAATGCAGAACAAAAAAGGCTTAACTATGACGTGATCTCGCAGGCCAAAAATGCTTTTTGACTGAAACAAAGTTTCTTCATAGTTTTCAACACCAGGGAAATTGCCCTTTCAAAAATAAACAAAGATTCAGCATTTTACTCAACAAAATCTGTTGAAAAACATTTACAAGTACTACACTATTTTAGACTTAATATAGAATTGAGTGCCGTTGTTTTTATGGTGCATATTTCTATTGTTACTACTTTTTGTATGAGTTGTATTATTTATAAAATGTAACGCTTCATAAATAACCCGTTCCGAAACCAGATTGTTAATTTTTCAACAACAACAAACACAAACTACTCAAAAACTGTCCACACTTCGTTTTCTCATTAAACATACCTGTCTAATATCACCTTTAGCCTTTTGTTTTCAAAATACATATATGTTTTGAGTCAGTAGCAAAGAGAATAAATAGAAATATTCAACATTAGTTAGTTCAAAAAGAGGAAAATAGAATATTCAGGAAACAGTTGAGGACCAAAATGTGTGCATAAACATAAATAACTCATTACCTGTTGCAATTTGTAATGATTGATAATATCCTGATCGGCTGGGCAGGATTGTGTGAAGGCATCTAATTGATACATATGATACATGTAACGCCACAAGTCTGTCAGGTGAGTCTAGAAAAATTCAACAAAATGTTTAGAAATTCCTCCCTAAGACTCAATTATCAACTTACGGGTATTTCAAAATCAACGAAATACTTTCCGGCCACTCGAATGTGCTGTAACCTTGGCATTAGTTCACAATCAAAGCAACACATAGTGTCGCCTGTCAGAAAGCGTGTTGCACGTGATGCCAGATGATCGTTAATTTTCTTTAAATGTGATAACAATGCGTTGTTTTTGTTTTCATCCTTTTTGACCAACATGAGTTTTAGTTTAGAATATAAGTTCTCAATCAGGGTGGCCACTTCTTTGTCCTATAAAAAAAATTAAAATTTTTTAAAGACATGTATTGTTATGACAGGTTACACTTACCTGCACGAAAAGATTGTATCCACCAGGGATGTTCTTCATAATGTGCCTTTCGATCTTATCATTCTCAAGGATAGCCAAACCATTGTCAATTAGAATTGGTGGATGTGTCGCCTCAAAGTTGGTACGGAAATCTGGTGGAGGTTTTTGCATATCAACTGTTGTGACCTGAAGAAAAGAAAAGAAATACAGTGCGAGTCTAACAAGAATCATCAACTATCCCTATGGGAAGTAAGATGCACTCTGCAATGCAATAAGTCTTTACAAGCTTTTAATGTAAATCTTATACTGTTCTGGCTAATTCAACGCGATGGTTTGATAACATAAAGTAAATTCATGACATTTCAAATCGCAATGTGACAGTACAAACAATAAATGTACATTTGTATGTTTCAACAACCTGCCACAATAAATTATTTGATTTATAATTGTTGACGTAGATTAGACTAAAATATAAAATTGTTACACATTAAAAAAAAATGTTTGATGCCTTGCCCACAAGATCAGCAGCGCAATTCGGAATGGGAACATTTCCAAAATAAATAAAAATACAAATTTTTAGTCTATTTTCATCGCTTTCGCCGAAACTAAACATGTTTCCCGATATAATTTTGTTATTATTCATCGCCGTGGGTTTGTGTATATGGTAATACGTTTGCACTTTGCCATTATTCCGGATGTTTAATTGAAACTTAAAGGAAATAGATTCATTAGTATCGTAAAATAACTTTATGATGTATATTTTCGCCGCAGACAAGATGATTTTTGAAGCAAAGGTATATGTATATTCTCTCCTATGGATATAAGCGAAATAATTTATTTTATTTTGAAACGCATTAGGTACGGCTTAAGCTGTTTTAATATTTCTGTAGACTTTAACACGTGTGCGTATTAAGTGGTCTTAAACGCGATAAGTCCAGGCTGGAGCAAAGATCTTTCTCACCAAATATTCCCCACTCAACAAGGATTTGAAAGCAAAGGAAATGACAAGAAACCGACTTTGATGTTGTAGCCTTTGGACAGGAAAGGAGGAATACTGATAAAACCAGCAGCTACATTTATAGCATAAGTGGGAAAACAGCTACAGTCAAGAGTTAAACACTGAAAAGCAATAACCTATCGTTCGGCTGTGATCCGCATCCAAACCACATTCTAATACGTGCTCACGCCTTTCTGAAGCGATTACTCGTTGACTTCATTGCTAAAATTGGTAAAGAAATCATCGTTTTGATTAGTGCAAGTGGTGGTTCATAAAAACCCAATTAGCACTAAAATTCGCCACTTTGCAACCACTACTTACTTCACCTGGTTGTGGTGTGTGTACAAACAGTGGAATTAAGAATAAGTATTAGATCGCCCGATCCTCGAAAAAAGACTCTCGGAACTGTCCCCACAACAGAGGCAACAGAGGTCTCCTTAACATCGCCTATAAAATTTTATCTGCTGTGTTGTGTGAACGTCTGAAGCCTGTCGTCAACAACCTGATCGGTCTATATCAGTGTGGTTTCAGGTCAGGAAAGTGGACCATCGACCAAATATTCACACTGGAGCAGATCTTGGAGAAAACCCAGGAACTTTAAATCGATACGCACCACCTTTTCATCGATTTTAGGACCGCCTCGTTCATCAACGTCTACAGGGACGAGCTATGCAAAGCCATGTATAGTTTTAGCATCCCTGCCAAACTCGTCCATTTGTGCAGGATGACGATGGAGGTTGGTCAAGACCTCACTGAAACCTTTGATGCCAAAAAAGGATTTAGACAAGACAACGCGCTATGATGCGACTTGTTTAACATCATTGAAAGAATAGTGCAAAACTCACGCGCCGACACCAGAGGCACAATCTTTCAAAAGACTGTCCAATTACACGGATACGCCGACGATATTGACACAATCGGAAGAACGCAGCGTGATATCACTGGTGCGTTCGGGGGTAATAATCGTCCCAGTCCTGCACTACAGCGTGAGGACATGGATTCTGTCAAAAGCAGATGGTTGCTGTTTCGAGAGGAAAACTCTTCAGTCTTATCTGCATAGACGGTGAATGAGGAAGAAAATACAACGACGAACCCCAGGAGCACTCAGACTTTTATCGGTCCATTGTACTTCCAGGCAGAAACCCCTTTTTGGTGCAGTGGTTTTGTTTTTGTTTCGGCGGCTATGTATTTTGCTGTTCCCCGATCGGGCTCGAACATGTACAGTTCGGGTCACAAGCAAATACACTACCCACTACATCGTCCCACCGACTACAGCGACATCGATTTAGCCAGAAAAATGAAGGTCCAACGACTGAGGGGGCTGCCTCATGTAGAGTGGATGGACACCAATACTCCGGCCCGGGGAATCTTCGAATCCACACCCGACTCAGGTGACGTACGCATGTGGAAGGTGACCTTAACCAACTTTGCGTGCGAAACTGAAGGCAGCTGGCTAAATATCGAGCTGGCTGGAGACGCTTGTTGGTTGAGGCGAAGGTCATTTGTTTCTTTCTTATTGTAACAAGGTAAACCGCAGTAAGCCTTAAGTAAAAGGTGCGGATGTATTTTTTTCTGTAACAGCTTATAATACAAAACAAGCAATTTTTGTAAGTGAGCTATGTAGGACTGAGTTACCATTTCATCGCACGCTTACTTCCTTCAATGTCACTGTGCCATGGAACCTAGGGTCGAGTGTCCTTAGATTTATCGCACAGGCACACAAGCCCGTAACAAGTTTCTCGTACAAGTTTAAAGGAAAGCAAAGGTACAGAAACGCATGTGGCGGATTAGTCAGAAAACACAGCCTACCTGATATGTACATCAGACAACGGCTTTAGACTCACCAACAACAGAAAGAAAGCCCAGGACCAGTCGATGAGGAATTCCTCCTTTCAAATGAATTTCATACCAAAGTTCACCTTTATCAATGTATGACATCCTTGACCTCTATAAGGCGAGGGCTGAATTCGGCATCCGAAAATACGGATCAGTGCAGTGAAATTTTTTGTAATCTTTTCTTGGGAAAGACAAAGCCACCCCAAATAGTTTGTACTTCTCCGGATTTGTTTGAGATTTGAATTGGATTTCAACAAGGACTGACAACGTGTTCACGATCGAAGATGATGTAAGTCTGAGTTTTCTCAGGCGGACTCTTCACGGGTCGTGATCCCACTAAATAACAATGTAGTTATCATCAAGAATCGCAGTGCAGATACTGTTTCACAAGTCTTAGTACAGAAGGAATTCTTAAAAAATTCGTCACTTACCTTTAAGCTTATTGTTTTCAATTCAGCCAACAGGTACAAGTCCATGAAATATTCCTGGCAAAAGAGGCACGCCCCTTTACGTCTTCCATCGATTGTAGATGCCTAAAAAAAAATAAACAATGAAAAATAATACAAAAAAAATATAATCAGATTACCGCATTCATTCGGTTCCCAGTAACAGCATGGAGTAGGATTTATTTTTCATAAAAAAATATAAAAAAAATGTCTCTTTCCCTTCACCATATCAGAAACACCGAAATACTTATTTTTGATAAGAACGTCTCTTGTTAAGTTTTTTTGCCAAGTAAATGGCTTATTTTTTTTTTGCAAGAATAATGTATGCATATGCTGCTATTATTCTTTTTTATTCTGACTCAAATCACAGCCACACATATCAGATTTAAAATCGCACGCAACAGTTTCAGAGTAATCTTAACCCTCTAGGTTGACGCTTGGTGTCAAAATAAGGTCGATTCGACTTTAAAAATAAAAACAAAATCAAGTTTTTCCTCAAAACTAACTTTAGTTCAGTTTATTCCTTTCAAATCCTATTTCAAATAAGTAACAACAATAAATTCAACGTTTTTACTACAAAAGTTGCACCACAGGGCAAATAATCTATTTTTTACATACTTCAGTTACTCAAGCTCTCTTTTTACATATTCCTCAAAGGTTTCAAAGTCAAAACTGATCAAAAAGTCACTATCATCGCCGGCAGTCTCCTCCATTTGTTCACAATAGGCGTCAACATCAAAGTCATCCAAATTCACCTCCTCACTGTCTTCCAATTTATCATCTGGGACATCTGGAACATCTGGGACATCTTTGATTTCTTTTTCCTCTGTTTCTGCAGGAATTGACGCTGGTTGAACTTCTTGAGCTACTTTCTGCTGGGAGGCCTTAAATCGTCGAATGTGCTTCCACAGCGTTGACGGTGGTATTGAGTAAAACTTTGCCGCAAAACGTATCGACATACCGTTTACCCGGCAGCCACGAAAAGCTTGGATGACACGCTGCTTCATAGCTACTTTCTCCGATGGATCAACAGATGGTTTAAGTTTCACATTTGATGGTAACTGACCACGCTGCGCAAGTCGAACTTTATGCTGATGCAATGTGGATTTGGCCACCTTTAACGATCTCGAAATCCCGGATAAGGACTCCCCAGCGCATATGCGATCAGTGATTTGCTTATTCAAGTCTTGATCGACCTTTTTTTTGCAATGACTTGTATGTTTGTTGACCTCCTTCCAAAGGGTACTCTTGGTCACTTCAAAAACACTAGCAGCCTTACTTATGGTCATCTTCTTATTGACTACAGCATCTAAGGCCTCCATGAGCCTCTTTCGCCTGTAAGTCCGTCGAGATTTTGGTGAGTTCTCTTTAGTCTCTTCTTTGTTACTTTCTACTGGTATTTGTACACTTATAACATATGAAGGAGCTTTAGGATGCTCCTCACTTTGGTCCTGAATATCTGGTGTATCAGAGTATCCAGGATCACCATCGTCCCTTGGTGGCTTCTTTACTTGTGTGATGACATAATTGTACATTGGTTCCGTATCACTTTTCAATTCGAAAATGACATACTGATCAGTCGATGGAACAGCAGATGGTTCTATTGATTGAGCTGGCATTTCTAGCAGCGGTGTTTCTTGAACGACACTTGAATCACTGTCATAGGCATCGATGCTTTTAATTTCATCCTGGAATTTGTAGAGTTAAAATAATAGGATAATTCATCGCCATTGAGAGGAAGACAGAGAGAGAGAGAGAGAGAGAGAGGGAGATTTTTAAGATTTCAAACATTTTTTATTGACTAACATGCGTTGTTTACACTAAGTTTACTAAGTTACTTTACAAAATATTAACTGGATTAACTATTGAAGTCGTAAAACGAGTTTTTTCTTTCATTTAACGTGAACCCTCATACAATACGGAGACGACAATTGAAGGGCAACGATTCAGCGTTTTAAGGCTTCCTGGAAACAATGTCACAAAGGCATTCAGTCATGCATTCGATACCATTCAGCAAATTCACTTTACTCGTACACAAGATATCCAGGTGCATATTTTCATCGTCAGTACTTGATTGCTACACGTAAGCGAAATATGTACAGTGCCAAGGCGAATGGATGTGATAGGTCATCACATATTGCGAATTCAAGATCAAGAGATTAGATTAGTTCAATGCAAATCGTATATCATTTCAAGATATGAAGCTTTTTTAAGAGCTGATGTTTACGTGTTACGTCGTTTGTGATTAACATTAAATTGGAGCATAATACAATAAAGTGTTATGAAGCGATTCATTAGGGAAAACCAAAGAGTTCAATGTTTATTCGGTATCAAGGTTATCATTTAAGAATTTGGCTTTAACCGAACGAAAGCCATGTCAAAATGATTTAGAGAGATCATGACGAATAAAATCGCTGCTGAAATGAGATTTCTTCTTTGAGTTGCCGGGATTGAGTTAAGAACACCAAAATAAGTAAGGAACTCAATGTCAAGCAGCTACTTCTTCGAATGGAACGGTGCTTCGTTGGTTTGGGCACATTAAACGGAAGTCCGCAACTCGTCTTCCAAGATGTACCATAGAAGCCGTGCTATTAGGTAGGGGTCTCTCGCTAGGCCCAGGATGAGGTGTTTAAACCAAGACCGAAATCTCACCTATACCCGTATGGCTATATCTCCTGATGATTTAGGTGGCCGAAGGTCGAGGCGCATAGAGAGTCCACTTAAATCCCGGATCCACAAAGTGGATAAGCGGACCGTCGTGAAAATGATGATGATGAATTTCAAGAATCGGAATTGATCTGACACTTAAGAGTACGGCAAAATACCTCGGCGTAATCCTAGACTCAAAATTGAACTGGAAAGCCAATATCAAGGACCGCATAAAAAAAGGTTTATATTGCCTTGTACGCAAAAAGATGTTCGGAAACACATGGGCTTTAACCCGAAAGTGGTACACTGGCTGTATACTGCTGTAGTACGACCCATCCTAACAAACGGTTCGATTGTCTGGTAGAGGGCACTGAAGAACTAATGCCATGCCAAAATTCAAAAAGCAGGCTGCATAGGGATGACAGAATCAACACCCACAGCGGCTCTTGAAATTATGCTGAACTTAGTTCCAGTTCTCTACTGTAGTAATAGAGCAGCAAAAACAGCACTCAGGGTCAGCACTCAGTAGGTCTATGGACAACTAACACCTATGATCACGCCTCCGTTCTAACTCGATGGGCTACCACGAAGGGGAACATAGATACTGACTACATCATTCGGACTTCAGACTTTGATAGGAGATTTGATATCAAAATTCCAGGAAGAGAGGACTGGGATGAGGGTATAGTCCGCACTGAAGAAATCCTAGCCTTTTATACCGACGGATCGAAAATGGACGCTGATGCTGGTGCCGGTATCTTCTGTGAATCCAAGGAAGTAAACCAATCTTTCAAGATTGGAGATGGACGCAGCGTTTTTTTTAGACAATTGCCATTCTACGGTAACATTGTCAGGGAAACTATCACTATCTATGTTGACAGTTAGACAGCCATCAAGTCTCTGCAGGTTGCATCGACAAAATCGAAGCATGTAAAGGTTTGCAAACAAAATCTCAACGATATATCAACAAACAATAAGTTGAACAGGCCACAAAGACATATCAGATAATGCGATGGTGGACGAACTTGCCAGAAAGGGTGCAGAACTCGCATATGCATACACCCTTCCGGTTGCAAAGACACCGATTAGCACTCTTTACAGGAAAATATATGAGGAAACCATGATCAGGGCTAATACGCGATGGTGTCAAATGAACACTTGTGCAATAGCCAGATCACTTTGGTCAGCCTTCGATAAGAAGAATTCTAAAATTGTGGTACAAACTTAGTCGAAGGGACATACGAATAGAAATCCATGCAAGTAGTCTTGGATTACACTACAATGACTGCTACAGAAGCTGTAGGGACGAAGAGGAAATAGAATCCATCCATCACCCGCTATGCGAATTTCCCGCACAAGCCACTGGAGGACCTTCATATTGCTAATTTTAGGAAACTCCTGAGATTTTATCGCTTTCTAGGTGGTTTCCAGATTAGCCAGCCCTACCCCTTAGTTAGACTCCCATGAGTATACTTTTTATGGGTAAAATGGAACCCCTTGAGATCTAAGTAAGTCTTTAGGACACCCATAAGACCAACAAACCATGATGATGAATTACGGCATTTCTGGAATTACTTTTGCAAACTCTTAAAATTCGGTACAAGTCAGAGATGCATAAGAATGTTCTTCGCCATTTTACATTGAATGTAGATCCTATAAAAATCAGGAAATTTAAAGTCAATATGTATTGTATATGCATTACTGAGATCAAAAGAAGGCAATTAAGTATCCAAGTTCTGCTGTATGATCGAAAAATATCAACAGCTTGGCAGTTGAATTACTGTACCTCTGTTGGTAGCTAGCAAGAACATTGGAAAATAATTGAGCTTACAGGCTCTTCAACGGCTCCGAACACTTTTGGAAGGCCAGTATGAAGCCTGGCAAAAAAAAAAAAAACAACCCCGCTACTGTTCTCCATATCGTCTCAAAAAAAAATCCAAATTTCGCTTTTACCTCGACAAGAACAATCTTATAATCATAACGCGTATATCAGAAGGCAATGATGCCTACATTGAATGAAACTACTTTAGACACGCTTATGGTGCGAGTGTTGAGAAAAGTTATTTCTAAGCCTAGGTCCTAACCAAAGACGATACTCATCAGATCTACGTATAAAAAATTAATAAATAGTTGGCCCTACAGCTCGAGATGAGCCAAGGCCTAGCTTTTCGTAACCATTCCTGTTGTGCATGTAAAATTTTTCGCACGAATGCACGTGAATTGAGAAGCTTTTTCGTGACAACTTATACTCTCGGAGGCTTGTCATTCCCCACGAGAGATGGTGTCGCAAAAAGTGTTCGTTGGACATGGCTGTGGCTTGAACCCACGCCGCTTGCACAGCAGTCCCACGCACTAACCACAGAGCCACGGCGACCACAGATCTACGTTCATATGTAGACCAAAAATAGTTGTGGATTCCCGCTCATCTCTTATAGAGATGGCAGAGCAATTCACCATACTCCTCTGCTGGGTACCAGGACACAGAGACATTCCAGGGAACCGCAAGGCCGATGAACTCAATAGACGACATCTCGGAGATGCTATACATACATATGTATGTAGGTGTCATCACCCACTGGTTCCACTATAAGGAAGGAGAATTCCTCCTAGATCCTGAGGCATCACAATGAACATACTGTTGGTCTAAGTGCGTCGGCTATGTCGACAGACTCTCTAAGCCAAACATTGTAGTATAGTCAGTCTTGCAGTGTTTAAAGGACATTCTTGTTGCGTTTCATTTAAATGGACTGCCGCACCCTTTGTCATGAATTCCCAGCACAACATGTCACCCGCAACTAGTTTTCCAAATACCAAAAAATTATTCGCACTATAATTTTCCATTGGTTTTGTGCAAGCAATCAGATTCGTTTTCATTTCACATTCCTCTAATCACACCACACTTTTACCATTAACCTCAAGCATCGAGCACAGTGCAGATAAACGCATGAACAACAACTTGTGCATGTATAAATGGATAATGACTAATGCCCAGGCACGCACGGCTTATTCAACTTTCCATTTGCATCCTTGATCGGATATGTAAGTACGAGCATGAAACTATCAACTGCAGGTTGACCTAAAGGTCAGTCTTTAAAGAGCAGAACTGCACACAGATAAAAACGGCGCTCTAAGCTATTATTAGCGGTTATTTACAATTTTGCCGCTCGCCAGAGAGAAATACATTTTAAATAATTCATTCGAGTCATCATTTGTCCATTTTTTTTATTTTTCGCATACTGTACATACATATATGGGATGTCGTGGCGCTCCTCAGTTCTGCCCAACATTTGTTAGTTTGGTTCATTGAGGTTAGATACGGCGGCGTTTGGTTCGTTTTGCACTTATCATGATTTTAAATGCAAGCCACCCAGATATGTAAGTCGTACTGTGGAATAGCGATTGGGAGTGGCGGTGCCCATTTTAATGCATTAAATAGGGTCGATGTCGGTGGAATGGAAACTGTGATGGAAATTCCATTTGTTCCGTTGGAGTTGAACGAACCTTGGCTTGCATTTCAAAATGAAACAAATTCAAATGCAAATTTTACTGCTCTGAATTGTGATTCATCGCGGCATATTTTCTTCGACAACGATGAATGCCATACAGTGAAGGGATTCCTGTCTAGATATTAAAACAGGTTTACGAAGAGAAGTTTTGGGATGACAAGATACGTAAGACATAAATGAAAACGTCGTCATATATTGATGACTTAACTTGAGAAATGAATCCAGAAATCTAGATGTTAGTCTTTCAAAGACTCAAAATTAAGCAATTGGTCATTTTTAGCGTTTCTTATTATGTGCACGTCACTGTATATTCTGGGTATAGCCAGTGTATTAGCGCGAATATCAAGCGAAATTAACACCTCCCTGATGCTCTAAACGAGCTAACCGAATAGGCAGCTCGGTGTGTTTTTGTAGTGAACACCTACAAAACTGAGCTGATACTCTTCGCTAGGAAGTATAGAATTCCATACATCGACCCTCCTACCGTCAAAACAAAATGCTTACGTCTTATTTTGGACAGGAAACTAAGCTGGAAACCAAACATTTAAGAGAAAGTAAAGAACGCTAGGCCATCGGAAATAAATGGGGGCTGCAACCCCGCGTAACGCATTGGCTCTATATTTCGGTAATAAGACCGATACTTACGTACGGGGTTTTGGTGTGGTAGACCGTCTTGGATATAGTCATAAACCGCGGTAATTTAATCAAAGTCCAACGAACAGCTTGCATGTGTATCATCGGAGCTCTTAGCACGACTCCCTCTGCAGCACTGGACATTTTGTTTCATCTATCACTCCTCAACATTTTCAACAGACAAATGGCAGCTAGTGCAGCCATCCGCTTCAAAGCAACCTCACAGTAAAGATTTTGGCCACACCTTCATTTTGCAAAATGTCAAAAATTCTCCCAGAAAGATGGTTTTGACAAGAACTTTGAGGTAATCATCCTAGAAGACATCTCAGAAGACAAGTCGATTCACTTTTATACCAAACGGTTTAAAAACTAGCAACGGGGTGATGGTGTTTTCTCCTCCGACAGCCTTAACCTCAACCTACCGTTCCGTCTTCCAAATCATTGCAGCGTGTTCCAGGCGGAAATCATGCCGGTCAGAGAAGCCTTATCATAGCTGAAGAAAAACGTGATATCAGCCACGGATATTCGCATCTTTTCGGACAGCCAAGCGGCATTAAAGTCCTTGGAATCTGTAGTTTCAAATTCACTAACAGCTCTAGATTGTCGATCGTCTCTTCAAGAGATGGCGGAGCAGTTTAATATTCACCTTTGTTGGGTGCCAAGCCACAGTGGCATTCCAGGGAACTGTAAGACTGATGAACACGCCTGGTACATATGCAACAGCATTACCTATTGGGCCTGATAAAAGCACCTTCAGTATACCAATCGCCACTTTTAAACTGACACTAAAGCTAGATACTATCGAAAACACAGGTCTTAGGTGGACAAGTGGTACAACATGCCTATGGGAGCTAATAAATCTTAACTTGCTGGTTTGAGTTTGAAGGACGAAAGGGCTTATCTTATCGTATAAGGAAGATGGTGATAGCAACTCCTTCAAATTAGTTTGAAACTTAAGAAGTTAGATTTCATCTGAAGAGGTGTAGATGCACTGCGACCTTTAAAATTGGATTGTGCTTTCTCAAACTTATCATAGTATTATAGATGCGATTCTCGAACTATAGCACTTCTTTCGATCCCAGTGCTCTGCGGAATCGGAGTATTTGGATGGGGTCTAACGATGGAAGTCCAGTTTCTGAATAGTGGTAAGCTCTCAAGTGTGCTCTGTGGATCAGTGCTCCACAACCGTCTCTTAGGCATAGCTGCAGTATCTGCAGTTCAAGTTCTTCCCAGTTTTCTTCGGATGGTCATTCGAAATCTTTCCGGTTTTTTATTGGTGCCTACGACATTTGCCCCTTTTGCGGTCTTAATTCCCGAGAAGTTCCCTTCGCTTGACTTAGTCGTGGGAGTTCTTCCCGTAACTTTCTTCTTTTGCATCCTTCCACTTGAGTTCGATGTGGTCTCAGTCTACCGAATAGTTTTGGACCAACAAATGGGGTCTGGCAGTTCCCTCAACAGATCATCGGCTATTTTACTGACTTTATTATTTTGGCTAATTTTGTTTAATTTAACTCTCTCTTTGGACTCTATCCCCTTCTTGCACAATGCAAAAAGGGGATTAGCCCCAGGATAACCTTTACTGCAGCTGTGGGATAACTTCTCATTGCCTATACTTTGCTTTAGACTTATCTTTGCAGATTTTCCAGGACTTTTCAGGTTACGAAATTTCACTAGTGTTTCTTGATGCTAATAATGCGATTATCTATTGCGAAGTGCGTTAAAAAAGACTTGGGTAGACGGCAGAGGAGCCCAACTAAGACCCCATTACCAATGATACAGAAGAGCTTATCTATAAGTATCTTTCGCTAATGGACATAATCGGAATCTTGCTTATACAAATCATCCGGCAGAAGTGTCATGAGTAATGCTTTGCTTATAATTTTTGAAAAGCCTGTTTTCTTGTGGCGTATTGTTTAGGACCAATGATAAAGATAAAACTTTAAAAAAAAAAATCATATCAACAAAACCTCGTCAATCAGTGAGATCATTCAACCTCATGATTCATGTACTAAAAACCATTAAATCCAAGTTCACCTCATCATAGCCAAACAACGCAAACGACTCCCCAGAAATTACCGTCAGAAAACATTCCCATTTCAAGGTAATTACCGGGGAAAATTAAAATATAAAACAAATATTTAATCAATACATCACACTACAAGACCGCTAATTAAACGTCGAACTACCTTGCCGACTGCTCTCCACACCCTACCCAACGAGCACACCTTGGTCTGGTTCTTGTTCCTAGGTTACTATGACTACATCTTATTATTTTTTTCATACATTTTTCTCATATGGAATTCACGTGGTTACGCCCGCGGCGAAGACGAACCGAACTACTACCACCACCAATCGGGAAGTGAGTTCCTTGAGTTCTTCTTTTCACCAAACCACATTCTAGTGGCTGAGTAAGCGTTAAATTGATTCTCATCGCAGAGGTGAAGGCGGATGCCGACAAGGAGAAGAAAAAGAAGCAAACAGAAGGAAAAAGAAAAAAAACAACGAAATGAAACTAAAAGATAAAATATTCCAACATATGACCTCATCGTTCCATCGGTTTTCAGCACTATCCGGAGGGAATGTAGTGGAGGCTCTGTTTGCCGGTTAAGTTGTCCCGCCAATGCTTTCTTGACAGCCAGCCAAGCTAATGTGGCTGTGTCACTGCGTTTGGAGTTTTGGAGGGGCTTGTGGTTGTGGGTAACTTGCGGTCGTAAAAAAAAAACTTTTTTTTGTTTGGTTTGGTGACCGATCGATTCCGATTTAAGGCAGTTACTTTTTCTGGTAACGTCTAGAAGACGTTTTTTTTTTCTAGAGAGGGAAGAGCTTCAGGGAAACCTTAAAATATGAAGTTTTGCATTTCTTTTGTCATTTTTTTTTAACAAACAGAAATTTTTTTGCGGTGAAGTAATGATTGACTTGTAGCTGCGATATTTGTTTGCACAATGATGCTCTCACACATTTGGTTCATAAAGTTTGGTCACATGATGAGAACATTATGCGTGGAGGCAATTCGATGAGTCGTGAGTGGAGGCTACTAGTTGAGCTTTAGTGTTGACAGAGAATCAATACAAATTCAAATTGAAAAGCAAATTCTACAAACTGCAAGGCTAGAGAAAGTAAAAAAACTAATTCGAGGATGAGGAGCACTGCCAGCAGGCAATCATAGTCGCTGCGCAATGAATATGAATTCACCTTATCCACCTGCGAGAAATGCTAAATGCGCACGGAAGAAAGAAAAAGGAGCACAAGAAACCTAGGACTGATAAGATGCAGCGACACAAACAAACGACTTAACATGACCCCATAAAAAGTAATCCAACGGTGTTAAATCGCATGAGTGAGGTGGACCGATCTGACAATTTCTCAAGATTACACAATTATCGAACTTCCCCTTCAATAGATCAATTGTTTGAACAACTGTTGGTATGTGGCACCATCTTATTGGAACCTCATATCGCTGATGCCAAATCCATCCAATTCCGGCCAAAAATAGTCTTCCAACATGGCACGATAGCGAACTTCATTGAGCTTAACATGGCGATCATTTTCATTAACGAAAAAATACGGTCCAATCACACCTCTGGAATGAAACCCACACCACACGGTCACTTTTTGTGGATGCAATGGAGTCTCTGTCTCTTGAAACACATGTGGGTTTGTTGCTGTCCAAAAACGCATAATTTGCTTATTGACAAAGCCATTAATCCAAAAATGAGATTCATCACTGAAGATTATTTTTCGATGAAATGCAGGATGTTCTTCAAACTTTTGAGTTAATTTGATCTTTTAAGGGTGTAGGCCAAGATCTTTACGTAAAATGTGCCACAATGTGGACTGAGAGATTCCCAATTCCGGTGAACGGCGTGGAATCGACTGATTCAGCTCATTTTGAACTGCAGCACATACGCCTCCGATAGTTTCCGTACTTTCACCTGTCCGTTGTCTCCTCACTGGCACAAGAACATTTAATCGTGAATATGTTGACTTGAAATTGGGAGAAATTAGAGTAATCGCTCTTAAAGTTGCGATCACCGACTCAGAATTTCGGTAGCAATTTTCCAAACCTTGCTCGTTCGTGAACTTCACCATTATAAAAATGGAAACCTTAAATGACGTTTTGAAATTGACAGATCAAAGTTTAAAGGTGCGTTTGTATTAAAATACAATATTAGGTGTGTTTGTGTACCCTCCCAAAGCAGCTAATTTTTACGAAATCCTGTTTGAGTATGCAAATATTTCGAAGGTTTTCTCAAAAGAGAGTGCTCACGAAAGAGTAAGAAATTTACCCATGCTGCGAATTGTAGTGCATGAAATTTCTTTAGGCTGGTTTATGGAATCTGTCAAATCTTCCAAACAGCTGTTCGTCATTTTTGTGTGGTATTAAAATTGTTAGATATTGGAGAGTTCTGGAACAGCCAGCTATCATGCATGCACTTTTTTCAACTTTCCAAATGTGAATCATAAATTTTTTCCTGTATACTTTTCTTAGAGTTGACCTTTGACGTTTGACGTTTCTTGTTCAACGCGTTCGTTTACTTTTTCATAATTTTACTTCTATCTGAGTAAATTTTAGCCCCACTCTTTAAAATTTGACAAGTTATGAGTTCAAAAGTACGCGAACAGACCTATGTCCCCATTGAAAACCCCTTTACAAGCTGTACAGCAACACCGGCCTAACAAACATATTCGTCTACGACGATTAAGATGACTATGCCAAATAGAATGAATGGACACCAAAAAATCCTTGATTCCATCGCTCAGGAATTACGCAGAAAAGGACCACGTCATCTTAACCCAAATGTCCGCAGAGACACTAAACTAAGAAGAATGTAATAAATCTTAAGTTGCTCTTATCTGACAGTTACGATGCAAGAGCTGCTGGTGCCACCACCAAACGCTCGGATGACTTATATGTTTTATGTATTCAATTTTACCACATATCTACCGATCTGCTACTTCAATAACGACTGCACAACTCACGATAAAAAGAAATTGATAACAAAAAGCTTCCAATTAAGAATAAGTCATTAAATGAATCTTTTGCAAAAATCTGATTAATTTTTTGCACAATTTACAGTGCTTCACCGTACGGCCAACAATAGAAAAAAAAATTATATATCTCATAAGGCAAACTTTCCTATCTCTCCCAGCAGCAGCCCAACTAAGGGCCTAAACCACTTTACCGGTTAAGTATCTGTTGCCACTCAGCAAATTATCTTCCTCATCTTCTGCAGCAAATGTCTATCGTTCATTACTCAATGACAAGTCATTGACAGGAGGCAATTGCGCGTCGCAGCCATCTCCCGCTGTCAATCTTTGGGTTCATTGGAATCTTTTCCTACCGATTTTTACTCAGAGATACCATGCGCCAGGTATGGTAAAAGCTAGATAATAAAGATGGCAGCATCTAGCTATAGTCACCATTCACTTACTCACTGAGTTGGCTCTCATTATGGCGCTTTGAACTTTTCCTTTCAATTTGATAACCAGCTGCTGTGCTACCGATTGCATGTTGCACAGTGCGCGGTAGACACACATGCAGCATGCAACCAGCAACAAAAAAAAAACTGTGTGCGGGGGAGTAGTTGCGCAAAAGAAAATAAATAAAATCATAATAAAACATGAAATGGTTAGAGAAACACAATTTAACGGCCAACAAGGGGTCATTAAAAGAAAGTAAAAGTTTTTCGCCACTTTTCTTGATAATTTCACTGTTATTGGTTGTTTATGTTTCAATTGGCTTTTTCCTTGTTTTCTTTTGTTTTTTCCTTATCACTGATGGAAGAAAACTAAGAATTTTCTCATGAAACATTAACAAAAATGATTTTGTCCATTTCGACCATTTAAACGTCTAACGACTGTGAGTTCACTTTCCCCGCACTTAAGCGATTTTGCATGCTAATAGCTCTCTCTCTTTCTCTCTCTTTCTCTTATTTATTATCCAGCATCTGTAATTAGTTTGTTAATTATTTTTACACGTTAGCGCAGTTGTTTTATGCTTTTACATTAAACTATTGGAAAGAAATTTCAAAGGAACACAAGCATAAGCTGCAATGTATCCATTAGACGTTAGCATGCATGTGCAGCAATAAATTGTTTTTTTTTAGAAACTCATTAAGCAAGAACGGTTCAATAAATTTCATTTTTCTGTTGCATATTTACATCTTTATAACAATATGCAATGTATTCTTCAATTATTTGTCAATTATGGTCTCTGCGGCCCAGATATACTCGTCATTACATACTGGACTGATCTTGTTTCATTCTGTTGAATATATGTCTTGGACTAGTAAGAGATGCGATTGGATTCAGAAGTGCTTTTGCCGACTCGAGCACTCGAGTGGTATTTTTTGAAACATATTGTGCCATGCCTAAAAAAGTCTCCAGTAGCTACGTTACTCAAGAGTCAATCAAGAGGTCGGGTATCCTTTTTTTTGGATAGATGACTGCAAGTATTGAGATGTGCTGGGTTTCATTCGGCCACCACGAAACCCCTCGTTCGACGACGAGGGCCGGCAACCACATGCAGCGAAACAAGAGGCTTACAAAGCGGAGCTGCATAGAAGGACCAGAGCTGAAGAGGAGAGACGAACACCGGCTGGTCAGGAGGAAAAAAAAGAGCAGAATGAACAATTCAACCTGGACAACGAAGACCAACAATTCCGTCCACCCGACCTGGACGAAGTGAAGATAACCATATCTTAGCTGAAGTCCAACAAAGCTGCTGGTGCTGACGGGCTTGCTGCGCAGCTGTTTAAAACGCCAGGCGATGACTTGGTAAGGAGCATGCACCAACTCATCTGTAAAATATGGTCGGAGGAAAGTATGCCCGATGAATCGAACCTCAACATTGTTTGCCGGATCCTCAAGAAAGGAGACCCTCTGAACTGCGCCAACTACATAGGAATTAGTCTTCTTAACATCGCTTACAAGATCTTATCTGCCGTGTTGTGTGAGCGCCTGAAGCGGTTCGTCAATAGCCTGATCGGTCCATATCAGTGTGGCTTCAGGCCAGGAAAGTCCACCATCGACCAAATATTCGCACTGCGGCAAATCTTGTAGAAAATCCAGGAACTTACGCACCACCTTTCTAGTTATTTTAAGGCCGCGTATGACAGCATTTACAGTACAGAGACGAGCTATACAGAGCTATGTACTCATCCGTTAGTGTAAAGTCGGTAAAGACGTCGCCGAGACCTTTGATGCCAAAAAAGGATTAAGATAAGGCTACGCGCTGTCGTGCGACTTTCAAAAGTACAATCTTTCAAAAGTCCGTCCAATTACTCGGATACGCTGATGATATTGACATAATCGGAAGAACACAGCGTGATGTCACTGGCGCGTTCGTGAGTATTGAGACGTTGGTGGCGAAGATGGGTTTAGCGGTCAATGAGGGCAAGACAAAGGAGGACACCCAACACCGACGTCTCGTACAAAACGCCACAATACAGTTATAACTTTGAGGTACTTAAGGACTTTGTCTGCCTAGGCTCCGCTTTCAATTCAGACAACGACACCAGCGCTGAGATCCAACGAAGAATAACTCTTGGCAATCGCTGCTTCTTAGGGCTAAGAAGGCAACTGAGTAGCAACGCCCTCTCTTAAAAAACTAAAGTGATCCTTTAAAAGAATTTAATCGTCCCAGTACTGCTCTACGGCGAATAGGCATGGACTCTGTTAAAAGCGCATGAGGGTGCTCTTGTCTTAGCCAGAAGAGTGAAGGTCTGATGAGTTGGCTGAGCGGATGGACACCAATGCTCCAGTCCAGAAAATCTTGGAATCTATACTGCGCCGTCCAGTAGAGGAAGACCGCGACTCAGATGGCGCACCAAATGGAACGGGACCTTTACAAACTTGGCGTGCGGAACTGAACGCAACTGGCTAAAGATCGAGCTGGCTGGAGACGCTTGTTGGTTGAGGCCAGGTCCATCCCGGACTATAGCGCTACCGACTTATGTTTCTTCCAGTCTTCCCTGGGTGGGAAAACTATTGAGTAGCTTTTGTTGACGCAGAAGCATGTAGCCTAAAATCCAACTAGATATTCTGTATCCTGCTTCAGTTATGGGATTTTGGATGGATCTCATTAGAATTGAAGAGTCTACCTTCCATTTGTATGAATATTTCGATTGGGGGTAGGCCTAATATGAAATTCAGTGCAGCCGTTGGGGTGATTCATAGGCAGACTGACATACAAGTTAAACCTAAGGAAATACTACATATGAATTCACAATCCTTAAAGAGCTAGGAAGCCCATGATCCACCAAAATTATTTATAACAGCTTGTGGACGTAACGTGATAACTTATTCGCGTCAAACATGAAGTACCGATCTCTCTGTGTTAAGTCTATCGGAAATCAATTAAATCTTAAAAGTGTGTCCAACATTATCAAATTGCTGAAGCCCATCGAGGTAACTAAGCAATTGGAATTCAAAAGACAATACCGTCAGATTTGGACATGGGAAATCATTTTCATTCACTGTCACAGGCAGAGACATGAATGTCCCTTGGTTTAGCACTATTCCGCTGCCACTCAAACGTGTAAGCTCTTTGTATACTTAACAGACAAAACCAAGGGAAATAAATTCAAACAATTTACCTTCTGTGGTAAATTCGGTCAAAAGCATACTCTTGCAGGAAGACACGACAAAAAACGTGAGAAATTTCCATACGTCTAAGACGGTGACTACAAATACGAGTACTATTTCGGAATTTAAATGGAATAAACTTTGCGCTTGCAGTGTGCACGTAGATCCGCAAAAGTTTTCCTTCGGCCACATCCAATGGGAAAACGTGAGTCAGCCAAACTGAAAATTGTACCCACAACAACGACAAAGAAACTAATACAAAAGGAAACAAAAAATAGAAAGGAAACTGTTGTGTTGGAGGCAGTTTGGAAAATGTCATTCCGACCCCCGTTTGCTCCACAATTCCTCCACATGGTCGCACAGCACTAACACGTCGGAGTATGCATCTCGCTGGTTCGCCTGTTGTTTTTGTTTTACCCATAAAGTACAGCACTTAATGACTGTACGCTCGTAAGACTCCACATAAATTTAGAGACATTGCGCTGAGAAACTAATACAATAGTTTATCACTTGGAAACGATTACGATCTACTTTCTAGAACCTCTATACATAGCCCATTACGTAAGATTCCCCTTAGTCTCTCTGCTGTTACTGATTACCAATCCATATTTTTGGGCTGGCTTTCCAGATAAGGAAATACGCCTTTGGCACATACCTGGAAAGAGAAAGAAGGCAATTATTAAAAATAGACTTTTTGGTAATTGTTTTGGATAATTTTTATTTTTTTTTTTGAGCTTAATAAATTAACTGTACTCAATCAACCGGAGGCGAAACAAGAAGACAAAAACTCAAGAGCAGTTTCTTTCTAAACGAATGCTTTGTCCACCACAAACCAATGTCCGACAAAATAAGACAAGACAGGGAAGAAAGTGGGTCAAAACCTATTCACAGAAGAATTAACATATGTTACTCGTGGATACCACGCCGCAAAGCCTAAAGTGAAGTTCACAAAAAAATGAGTTGTTCCCCCTGTGCATGGTGTGCATTCACTAGAGGCGTGAGAGGGGAGACTCCTATCTGTGTGCCAAGTAAACGTGACATTTTTCCATAATGTTGCATCTGGTTGTGGAAATATGATGTATGCTGCTACCGCGTTGTTTTTTTTTTTTTTTTAAAGAAAAGTCCAAGACAGAGATAGATAATTTAATGTTTGATCTAGGGTTTCATAAGTGAAACCATGGCTTTGCTATCACTTGAGTCATGAACATGACGTGATGATAGTTGGCGGCAGTCGTTTTTAATTGGCTGCTTGTTCAAAGGGAAACATAGTTGTGTATGTTACAGGCTGCAGGCTGTAGTGCACATTAAGGGCAGTGAATACAGTTTATTGTACTCTTCAACATTGGAATTTACTGCGTTTTGTTGACTTTGTGATTGCATCTCTGTCGCTAGGAGGAGAGGAAACATTTAAAGAAATATTTGTTACCAAAACAAACTGACACTTAAACATTTTGAAGTCAAATCATTACAATTACAATTACAATTACAATTTACTTTATTGAGACAAGAAAAAAATCAATACGATTATTGTTTGTACAAACGTTGTTATAATACGGCCGACTAAACATAATGTCTGGCTAAACAGATACAGGTAAATGTTTTTATACATTTATATCAGATTTCCAATTATATTTAATATTAAAAACGTATTAAGTTTTTGTTTCCAAACAATAATCCCAGGTGTGAGACAGGTTTTTAAAAAAAAAACTTGGCATCACTTATTGGTTGAGATTTTCAGAAGAAACCAGAACTTGAGTCCCGCTTTAATCGTTCTTGTTTCTTTCTGCAAACCCATTTAAGCACCGACTCAAAGCAAAAGAAACAACAAAAATGTCCAAGCTTAGCAGGAGACGTTAGGATTGTTTTAACTAAAAAAAGATATGGGTGCTTGTCAAGCGGAGTTCTAAACCTGACTTGTGTAACTTTGTAATTTTCATAGATCTTTCGTTCTAGTATCCACAGCTTTTGTATGTCGCCTTGGCTCTGTGGTTAGTGAAGGAATGACATAAGTATAATTTGTCATGAAAAAGCTTCTCAAAGAGAGGAACCCAACAGGGCCAAGCTGATCCGAGTGAGGCTGCACGGTTTTTACAGCGCCACCATCCGTATAACCTTACTTAGAGATACTTGTACAATCACTAACACCCTGAGATGTGATTTTGTGTTTTAGAAAGCTTGCGGCAAGATGCCATGTAATTTTAAGACCTCAAGCACCTAAAATTGGCGGTTTGGTACTTGAAGCCTGAGAACCAATACCGACCAGAGTCGATGCACGATACTGCTGTATTGAACTGCTGGGTATGCTCATGCTCGAGTCCCAATCATAGCCAACAATTTTACATTACCCCTCGGCAGGCAATGAAAAACTTTTCAATCCAGAATCTAATCTCCATCAGCAACCAAAAATACACGTCACTCAACAGGGTGATAAATGTTCACTACTGTTGCTCTTTAGTGGTCATCAGCGTACAGCACTGACTGAGGAAAAACCAAAGAGTTAAATGGAATGCTTTCACACAGGATAATATATTAGGATAACGTAGGTAGAGTGGTTCCTGCAGAAGTCATTTGAGAAGTGGCCCATCTTTCTGGCATGAAGACCAATGGGACCATGGCCGGCAAGAAGTCTATATGTAGCGAGTGGAATACTCAGACTCCTCCGTTCCGGCAGGCTGTCCAGGGTAGTACCACGTTTGGCGAGTTCATCAGCCTTACACTTCCCCAGAGTGTCCCTATGACCGTGTACCCAGCATAGGTGAATGTTAAAATGTTCTGTCATCTCCATGAGAGATAAGTGACAATCTGAAGCAGCTTTTGATGTACATGTTACTGATTCCAGAGATTTTATCGCAGCCTGGCTATCGGTAGAAATTTGAATGTCCTTGAAGAATATAACAGCCAGGATAAGGCTTCGTTGATCGCCATGATTTCCGCCCGAAAAACTGAAAAACGCTACAGTGGTAGACGGAAGGGGATGCTCAGGTTAAGCATATCGGAGATAACACCACCTCCCACTACGTTCTCGTCATAGAGATGAACGGAGAGATCGTCTCTGGCGCCATCATTCTCCCACTCCACTCTGGATTGATGTCTGGAAGTTGAGGTTGAAATTCAACTAAGACGGTGTGTAGTCGCTGTTTGTGAAGGGATACAAGATCGAGGAGTAGCCAATATGATTGTTTGACCATTGAGAGGAGGCCTCTAGTCTGAGGGCTGCTCTAAAATATCCAAGGGAAGCAGTTATAGGAGCACGTCGAGTGGCGCGGATGAAGTGGTTCTTAGTGCTCCGCTAATGCATATGCATACACTTTGCTCTTTTCCCAATAGGTTATGGCGTAAGGCTTTTTCTGAGGCCGTTCATCAGACGATCACACCATACAGAAGTATTGGTCTGTAGAGCCAGTGCGTAGTACGAGGCTGCAGGCCCCATTTTTTACCAATGGCTTTTCTGCAGCTGTACAGCGCGTCCGTGGCTTTTTTTAACGCGTTCAAGAGCGTTGGCTTTCCAGTCTAATTTACTGAGACCCATAAATTTGGCTTTGTTAGCAAAGCGCAGGCGGATGCTGTTTAGAGAGGGCGAGTCGATTGGAGGAATTTTGTTCTTCCTGATGAAGAGGACTAGTTCGGGCTAATATAACCCTGGACCGGCTAATTCCTTAGGATTTATATTGCAGATCTAGAAAATACTCTGCTGACCACGGAATATATCTGTCACACGTTTATGCCTCACAGAAGTCGTTAAAAGGTGCTACCGACTGTGTTGCTACACACAATTTGAGATGATATCGTGGTACACCTCAAAGATTAAACAATAACTCGAAGCAACAGAACACATCTGTTTGGCATTATTTCATGCCACATATTGACAGTTTAATGTCAGTAAATACCGTCAACTGTTCAAAAAAAAATAAACCTCCCCTTTCTTTTAATTCACGTGAAAATCTGTTTGCCATTGTTAAAAGATTTTTGACAGATTTCTGTTGAATCACCAACGGATTCAGACTACTTTAAAATGCTTTCGCAATTGAATTGCTTAATCATTTCGTTGACATTAAGTCGATCCACCCCAATTGAGTAACATCTTCATATTTCACTTATCATCGGCCATGCAAAAATTAACTTGAAAACATAATCGAGAAAAAAGGGAGAAAAGAAGGCAGAATGTCAGCAACTTCCAACAACAAATGGTTTTGTTGACTTTTAATAAACGTTGATCCCCTCTCGAAGTGGATACCGTCTCAGCTCAAAATACCCAACAATATAGGCTGCTCTCCCTCCACCAGCCGCACTCGAAGGCCTCTCGATATCACTTTAGAGAAGAAAACAATTCACATTCGAATTGACTATCAATTGGATTCCTTCAAGTTTTATCTTATCTTAAAATAGACTCCTCGGGCCTGATGTTGTTCCAATTTATTGTGTGGAACACAGACCTTAAACGCTGGCACGCGGGGAGATAAAAGTGAAAACGAGAAGACATGAAAATATTCACCAAATGAAGGTTAACGTTTGGTTTTCTTTTTTTTTTTAAGTTCTGAGTTCACGAGTTAGGTAGTTAACTGATTAGAGGGGATTGGAATAGATGAGGAACGTGATGTTGTACAACGCGGGTACAATTTGTCATAATTAGCTCAATTTGAACCGAAATATTCGACGTTTTCCCGCTTCCAGTTGGTTAGAGTCGTAGTCGTTTTATCTTTATAGCAGGGGTACGAGTACAAATTATTGAGTTTAAACGCCTTCTCCTTTGGAATTTTTCGTAGCGGTGATATCATTCAACTTGAAAACAATTTGTTGTAAAAGCAATTAGAGTGATATTTTCCTTTTATCAGAATGTGGTAATAAAATTTCAACGGATTTTATCGTCATGGAGGTGATGTTTTTGTTTAAAATACTCGCATGTGCAAAGGCGTCAAAAACAGACGTGTTAAGATAGCTGAAACGCCTTGGCGAGGCTCAGTAGTGGTATGAGGAACTTCTGTTTGTCATTATACATAGACGCTGACTATCAATTCTCGAGGCCCATACGACGTCATCAATGCCTCCGCCCCATTTTGCTTAGTGTGCTGCAATGCATGATAGCTCTCTGCACCTCAAACACCTCGTTTTCTCTAAAAAAAAAACATTTGTAGGCCAAGTTTGCTTAGGTCGACCACCTCTACCTGTCGAAACCACTGCATACCATATGAAGTTGTGTCCTATCGCCATGCTAAACATACCAATACGTCGTTCGCGGAACAGTTGAGTTCGGGAAAAAATGTATTCTAGTGGTCCACTGGATTCTCTAAAAGCTTAATTCAAGCGACAAGAAAATAAAATAGGATTGAGTTCTAGAAAGCTTTTTCCAGCTCTTGCACTGCTGTTCTGTAAGATCCCTTTTGCGCCACCTCTTATAGAGTCGAGTGTAGTTTCTTTACTCTAGAGACTGCCAGGACTTCCGACTTCCGTGGATAGAAGGCTACGAGGTTTCTTCATTCTCAAAACACTGCAGTCTGCAGATCTGACAAGACAAGAGTCAGTGGGCTTTGTGATGGTGTAATAGTATGCTGTTTCAGTAGCTTGTAACATACTTCTGCTGGCCTATTTTGGAAGATTTTACTAACCCAAAACAACGGTTCACGACCAATGACGGATGTTAGAACACAATGTTTCACCAATGAATCTACTGTGAGATGGAATCCAATCAACGATATCTACATAGATTGTTTCTTGATAGTTTATTGAATGCTGTATAGTCTCATACCCTGATTAAAGCACCCTTTTGGCTAGAATATGGAAATGAATTTACAAAGACTGACTGAGAAGTTCGCGCAGTGATTCTCTAAGCACCTGTGGCGAAAAATGATCTAAAGCTTCCTCATGATCTATAAACCTAGTATCCTACAGCCGTTTAACAAGTAAATGTCGGGAAAAGACGAAAACGCCGGCACAGGGTTTCGATAGTGAACAGGAGACAGATCGCACAGTGGATTTTACTTCAAACTAGGATTGCAACGGCCTCAGTAGTAGAGAAACTCTAAGTCGAGTACCTCTTAAAAAAGAAGGAAGTTCAGTGTATTTTAAGGCAGGATAAGCGTGGCTGCGTTAACGCTTTGCCAATGCTGCAGCAATAATGTATGACAAACATGACATATGTCTGTTAGCTGAAGTTGCAGCAAGGCATGACAGTAGGACCGTATATAAAGAAACCAAGAAGCTAACCAGTCACCAGGTCAAGAGTTTGGACGATACCCTTCTTTTCTTGGATGAGCATCAGCTTCCGGCGGTTTTAAGCCATTTTGATGAGATTATGATGTTCTCAAGATTGATTGCGTCATCCGATGGATCAAATTGCTGAACGCGCACAAGACCTTCTACCAACATAGATTATGGAACATCATGCCTGCTAAGTTTTCCAAATAAGAGTAAGCTGACAGAGCTGTTATATCACAGAGGAGTGAAACAGCGAATTTGATTGAGTTTGGAGACTGACAAGCTTTTTGTGTTCTTCGTCCATTGCTCAAACTTATAGGTAAGCAAAATCTGGGTACTACTTTAAAGTCCTAAGCGAAGTACGATAGCGTCCACACTACTGATCTCATCGCACCCAAACTTAACTTCTGAAAAATGTATAGACTTGTGGGATCAGCGCACCAATCTTCTCAGAAACACTAAATATATCAAAGGCCCTAGACTTGACTTCTTCATATCTAAATTGGTGAAACAGCGTCGGAAGGAGGAGCTTCAAATTTGGCTGACGAACTCTTTGATGTGAAGAAAATGTCATTTTCGAAACCTTTCGTTCAGAATCACAATGGACCTAACCGCGGTCTTAGTGCGTCGGCTATGTCGACAGCCTCTCTAACCTAACCTAACTTCCAACAAAAAACATCCATCCATGATAGATTCATGATTTATTGAAAGTTGGAATCATGAAAGCTTTGTTCAATTTGTTCAAGGCTGTTTCCAACAGTTCGGAACAGAAAAGTACAAGAATTTGTGTTCAATGAGAGAATTTTCTGTGCGAAACTGTTCTGCTCTGTGTTCAATGAGGTTGTTCCGAACAGTTTGGAACAGGAAATCTTGCATCTACTCTTGAGGTAGAATAGAATTGTGGAAAATGTCAAAGTCAGCTGTGGCTGTCAATTTGGTATGTTTTCAGCATTTTATTTGTTCAAATGACATTTTTTAATTTTTGATAACTAACATATGGGCTTTTCTGTTCTAACTTGATCTGACATTATTCACAAATCTGTTCTGTTCTTTTCTGGTTTCTTCTCATTCAAGAAAGCTAAAAAAATTCAAAATTTTCTCCAGCTATGTCATGACCAACGAATCATTGCCCTTTTCAAGAACTCATAACCGCAATATTTACAAAAAAAAATATTTACGCTAAAAATGATGACTCGGTACTCCTACAAAAAGCAAAACAAAATCTGATGAGGTAATGCCTGAACGAGTCACTTCGTAATAGTCTGACGAAACATTTCAATAGCAAACAATTCTACACTTTAGTACTTTTTTTTTGTAAATAATTTTATAATTCAAAAACAATATCGTAGGCTCATTTTATTTTAAGAAAATTCCCCTGCCTCCAGGGAAGACATCTGTCCACCTGACGGTAGAAATTGTAGACGGAACAAGTCGTTAATATCCACATCCTTTACAGAGTTCAATCATTTCCTACGCATATACTCTCATTTCCTTGCACCATTTGAACGTGTTTTATAGGCGAACCGTTAAATGAAAGCCACACGAAATACACATAAATGTCATGTGTGCTTAAGTATCTCAAGGAAATGTTTATCACATCGTGGAAAAATATCAAGAAATGGAAAAAAAAAAATTAAAATACCCAGTAGTATGGGGACGTGATTTGACAGATAAGACCTATCAAAACTGGTTGTAAAATTCAAGCAACTCTGTACGATGAAGTAATCCAAATTATTAGCTTACTAGTTATCAAAGTGTGTTATTAGCTAAGAAAAACTTAACTGACGAAGGTTATTTGGTAATCGATTGAAAATAGAAAATACCATAAACACTTATCGGGTTGGGTACGTGCAAATGCACATATGGCTCAGATAATGATGTAATTTCAAAAATATTAATTGCCTGGGAATATTCTCAAAGTGCACCATTTTGAAAGTGACCTTTGAACAGTAAGCCACCTAACAGAGGATAGCCCTCTAATATGCGTCTATTTTCGCCGTGTTGATTAGTAACCTGTCGTAGTTTTTAAGTGGCAATTTGATTTATGTAAAAAAAAATTGTGCATTGATGTGCTAATAAATAAACTTGGAGCCTCGAAAGATCCATAAAGACTTGGTTGTACCCTGGTTGAATCTGTACCTTCGTACTGAGCTTTAGTTCAGTTTTTGACGTTGATAAGTTAGGTAACGGGAAAATGTGGCTGACCCTGTCAGAACAAGACCCAAGACAGACCAGGAGCCGAATTACCGCAATCGATAACGAGTGAACGAATAGGACTCGTGATCGAATGATTGATTAACCTCATAGGGATGATGGCACTCGAAAGCCCACGTATCGAATGAAAATCAAATTGTACTAGAGAAATTCTACTACAACTCAGGAAGTGACGTTTCTAGGGTTGATATAAAAGATAGAAAAATATTATTTGCAGTGAAATTTAAGTAAAGAATGGATCTAATGGATCTAATGGAATGGAATAACTGGTGGAAATATTCTTTGCCAAATCGGGGTGTTTGGCCTTAGCGCGTGCTGTCATCTCAAATTTCGATACTGAATACTCGATCACGAGAGCGGTAATGGCCAATCTTCACATTTCGATAACGAGTTACTTGTGATCGATTGCGGTAATTCGGCCCCAGAGTTTGGTGCATTGTGGTATCACTGTAATTGGCCGGAATATCGGACATACCGTGACAACCTTAGAGTATCTGCGGAGGTAAGATCTTGGGAGACCTCGATATACCATTGAAAAGACGGGGTAGACTGATTGAATTCAATCGTACCCCAGGGAAGAACTCTTTAAAGGAGGACGGATACCTCGCCAGTGTACAGAGGAAGTAATTGATGCCGTCGAGTGTTAGGAGTAGAAAGGGTGACTGATGCGAACAAACTGCTGCTACTGACTAACTTATTCTGCTTGGAGTTCTGGGTCTGTAAATTGCCATGGTCGGAAGCCTTGGTTAGGTGGACGCTGAAGGTTTTTTTGTTTTTTGCCGGATGATCAAGTGACTGTTTCAGCACAAATCTCGTGGTGCAAACAAGAAGAGGAGGGGCTAGAAAGTGGTGGAGAGGGACAATGAGTGAATGATTCAGTCGAACCCTTATTTTATTAAGACACGAGCGCCTTGGCTTTTTTTTCTTTTAAATGCTCTACTTAGGTATCAGTTAAACAATTTTGATCTTGAGATAAATTCACTTATGGAGGATAAATCGATTTATGAAAAAGGTCCTCGAAAAGTGCAGCCCTGGCAAAGAAGAGGAGGGACAAAATATTACCAAAATCGGGCTAAGGCATGGAACTTTCGCCAACAAAAAACGCTTCAGACCTAGGAAGACGACCAAAAGGAGACATTTAATATAAATCCAACATGCCCTGAAGGACCCTTTTGTCACTACCACGGAAATAAGGGCGCGTATGAAAGAAGAGTATGGGGTAACAATTGCGGCTAGGATCGTCCGACAGCGCCTTTTAGAAAGAGACTTTCGCGAATGCTAATTAGCTTGCCACCCGTGTATTTCCTCAGAGTGTAAGTGTCTACGAAGTAAAGATTGATTTCTTGTTCTTCCTTGTCCCTGCAGCTATTGTAAAGTGACCACTGGGCTTGTGATATGTGTTCTTCAGGAGCGAGGTGAATGATGTTCTACATCAGTATTGTTTCAAACAAAATTATTCTAAAGCCATTTCCCATGCAGCTGTGAAACTAAGACTCTGCCCTACAGAAACCGACCTAGTTTGGTGCACTAATAAACTTTGATGGGCCCCTGGCCATAGTGGCATACCACGCAAGGAGAAAGCAGACAAACTGGCAGGGAAGAGGTCTGAAGAACCTGATATCTCTTCTATCAACCCGAAATCCCATCTAACCTAGAATTGCTGACGTCCACAACCTTTATCATTCTGCCGTACAACCAGCAATTCATCCAAACAACCCTTTAGCCACCGCAGTAAGCATTGTTCTGCAGTGCATTCTGCAGTCATCGTGCTAGAGTTCGAAAGTTTCTTCTTCTGGGAATCCAGATGACCAGGCCTTATCGCCCAGATAAGGTTTGTTCTACAGTACATCTAGCAACGCGTCCTGATAATGCTTCTTCAGCTGGTAGATAGAGGTTGGCTTAAGAAAACCTGTGTATTCTTGTGTGTGGTGTCCTCTTGAATGCACATATCTACTCTTTAATCACCCCACTGCAGTAAACATCGTTTTCAAAAACGTCCAGCCCCTTATCCGCACAGCGTCCTCTAGAGTACAGCAAGTTCCCTCTTAACGCCTTAGACTACCGTCAAGACAATTTAAGAACCATCCAAACAACTTTCTGTTTCCTCGGGGTCTTAAGTAGAATATCACCAATGTTGGTGTTAAACCCCTAGTCTTTAATAAATAAATCTGGAGTATACAGCGTAACCACTCTTGCAACCCCCTCAATTATAAATGATGATCATTACTTAATGTGGGAAAACAATCTTGGGACCAATCTTTACCAATTTTCACAGCGATTGACACAACTATCAAAACTAGTGTCCCAAATTTGGTCGGCTACTTCAAAACAGAATTTCACTGACCCTCAAGAAATTTAAATTTTCTAGTAAACTTGAACAGGTCACTGCCTCCTAAAGAAGCATCTCAACAGATCGAGTCTCTCGCCGGATCCTATTTGCTTACTATTCGTAGAGAGTGATAAGAAATACCACTCTGCATATAACTAGAAACTTCACCGTCTTTATCCCACCACCACCCAATGTTGCTCTGCATCCGAAAAAGTACATTGATTTTCTAAAAACAAAAATGAATGACAAGAGAAGTGAATGTTGCCAGACTGAATGACACTAAATCTAAAGCCTATTTCAACCGCCACACACTGCACATATTCTGAACTTAATCCAGTTTGGTCGTCGTTTTCCCCCTACTGCTCCAACTGATATGCGCTTCAACCCCTAACCAACCACAAAAATGTGCACATTCTCTACCAATTTGCGTACACAAATACGAAATACGAAATCCGATACGGGAGCCCATTTGCATTTCAATTCGATTTCAGTGTCGACTGTTTGCACCACAACAATTCAGCTGAACTTCCGCACAACTCCAATCATCATCTCACCATATCTATAAATCTCGTCATCGGCCAGGCCACATCTCTGTCTAAATATAAACATGTGCAGCGGGTAGAGTTGTGCCGCTGGAAGTAATTATCACAGTTTGCGGCAAAACTGATACCGGACACGTTTTTCCATTTCAAACGAATTTCGATTTTTCTTCAAGTTCGCTTGAGCTCACGTACCAACGAACGGCGGTGTTGCAGAGCACTACTCCGGACAGCGAACGCGTTATCTTATCGCGGAAATATGTTTTCTTATTATTCTTCTAATTAATTTAATGTAATTGAATTTCAATGAGATATACGCGCGTAGTTATGGAATGTTGCAGACTTTTCTGCGGCACGGCGCCAATTCATAAGACGCCAGCCTATAAATTAGGTTTCATAAAGAAGAAGATCAAGATCTTCATCACGTGTTTATGTGGAAAACAAAACCACCTGTCTCTCTAGGACAGGAAGACCTTTCTCTTCTTCTCGTGTTCTTCGTTTGCTTTGACTTTTTCTGCCTCTTTATCGCTTTTTTTGCTGTCGTCATCCGCTGTTGCTAACATGGCGTCATTATGAGCGGACAAATTACTCAAACGCACGCTGATCGGCGAACCCTTGTTTTGCGATCTTGAGATCGCATCAAACGTCGATTTATTTGTGTACGATCAGCACTAGAAAGAAAATTTAATTGTAGTCAATAAATCTGTAATTGTGCAGACAACTTTCCCGCAGTGAATTACAAATCACTGTCGCTTTCAACGGAACCAGTTACCGACGAAGAGAAAGAAATTCAAACTCTGCTAAGGCCAAAGTTGACACAGTGATGCCAAAGACTAAAAATGCCATACACCACTCTTTTGGGTTTTGCTGACTGTTATTCTCCAACTGACAACTCGCGGTGTCTTTTTATATGACTTTCGTGTAAAAATGCAACGCAAGCGAAAAAACATTAAAAAAAAATAAAAAAAACAACCGACTTCATAATTAATGGCTTTCACTTTTGTTCTTTCACCGCGAGATTGTGTGCGATGTGCACTTCAGCGGTTCAGCTCTGTTCAGTTGTTTTTTGAAAAATTATTTGCGCATCACGAAAAATACCATTTAAGGCCTTGCTGCCCGTTGCCTGCCACCTCAGTCACTAGTTTTTAGTGGCTGCGCTTATTTATTCAAAATGAAATCCATGACCAGCCATTTATACTTGTGACTCTCTATGGTTTTATTATCTCAATTCATTAGAATCGACTTATGATTGGGCGGTTGTTGTCAATGATTCGAGGTGGAGATGGAAGGGGAAGGAAAACCTGTTTGAAGTTGACTTCTAACCATTCGGTTAGATGGAAATAATTCCACCTAGGGCTTTAAATATTAAACTAATATCATGAGAGAATGCTAGCTTAAAGCAGTTTGTAGAGATGATCGGGTAAACAGACCACGTGTCAACAGCTTAGACTTGGATTCATTTGCATGTTATTTTGGTCAAAAATGACCCAAAGCAAGAGTGAGAAATATATGTATTTCGGTTTTCTTTTAAGAATTGATTGACGGTGATATACTTAGAGGCAAAAATTCGTTCAGAGCTCAAGGTGCTCTTTTTACATAACATCATATTGGGGGACATTCTTTGCTAGTTGAATGTTAATGAGTTGATCACGAGAATAAACAATGGAAACACTTTTCGCATAACAGTGCTGACATGACAGCAGTAGATCGATGGAAATATCTGCACATACAATCGCTTGACCTTCTTAATAAAATGAAAGACAACAAGGCCAATGAAAGTTTAAGAAAGTGTCACCTTCTCCTGATCCTTATCATCGATAGTCCGCTTCAATGTTTTAAAACTTAAGAAGTGAACATCTAAGATGTGTTACCGTTCAAAATTTTGAAGAGAATAAACTTTTGCTGTCATCAGAATGGCGAAAAGTGTCAAATTTCCAGTCGGCCTTAGCTTTGTTTAATGAGAAACCATAACAAGGGTCAAATTGTCTCTTCCGTGATCGTATAACTCATCACGCATTCTATTCTGTCAAATTCTATCGTTTTTACATACGTGACGAGTTATGCGATCACAGAAGAGATAGTTTGGCCACAGAACAGAACAGATTTGTGAAAAATGTCAGATCAAAATGTCAGTTATCAAAAATAGAAAAATTTCATTTGAACAAATAAAATGCTGAAAACTGACAGCCACAGCTGACTTTGACGTTTTTCACAATTCTGTTCTACCTCAAGAGTAGATGCAAGATTTCCTGTTCCAAACTGTTCGGAACAACCTCATTGAACACAAAGTAGAACAGTTTCGGACAGAAGCTCGTACTTTACTGTTCCGAACTGTTCAGAACAGCCTCATTGAGCAAAGCTCTTAACTCAAGTGAACCCCAGAAAGGAGTCATCATGGGTAAGTCATCATATGGTCAGCAATATTTTGTGAAACTTCCTGATGTGCATGTGGATTGTCTTGAGTTATAACAGGCCGCATATTCTCACGACTGCTGAGCGACTACTTCTTGATTTCAACCAAAATACATACAGTCAAAATCGGTTATAACAACCTTCAAGGGACCGATGAATTAGGTCGTTATAAGCGAAAGGTCGCTATGACCGATATCAGATTAGCTAATGGAGCTCAGCCGAGACTTAAAAATTTGGTCGTTAAAACCGATACGTCGTTATAACCTATGTATGTCGTTGTAAACGATTTTGCCTGTACATACATATACATACATTCCAAACTACATAAAAAGCAAAAGACTTTTTTCAAAAACTTGAACGCCGAAAAGCTATCGTTGAGCACTGAATAGTCTTTCTCCATTTTTCACACATGAATTGAGTATCATTTCCAGAAGATAAATCGCGCCGACCATTATTGTCTGGAGAACAATCTGAAAAAAAGCCAAAACCGGTTGGTGATTGCAATTAATGACTGTAAACATAACCTCTGTTAGTTATTTTGTCTGCCGAAAACGCTGAATTGCGTTGATTTTAACTGGAACCATGTTTTGATTATTGTATAACTTGGACAGTGACAGTTTGTTGCTTGAAATTTGACACCACAACAAGGTTTTTGTCTATTTAAATGGACCGACAACTTTTTTTTTTACTTTGCTCGAACCACAGACACACGTAGGCCATGAAAGCCCTTTGTGATACCACATGGATCTGTACCCTGAAAAACGCCACTCTTTTAATTTAAACCATTTGGAGCTCTTGATGAATCTGAGGATACTTTTGACGCCAGTATACGATAGTTCGCCCAAGTTGTCGAAGTGATAGACTCCTAGATAAAACTTCTTTGGGATAAGACAGGACAAGACCACAGGAAATGGAGGATCGTTTCTTCCTCCACTTCGTCCCTGCAGCTCCTGCAGAAGTCATTTAACAATGCTTCCATCCTTCTGGCATGAAGACCAATGGGGCAATGGCCGGTAAGAACACCAATAACGGAGTATTGCGCGACCTTTTGAGCAAGATCAAACTTTTAGATTGATTGAAATTTAGTGTAGGTCAGATATCACATTGCGCCTAAGTCTGAAAAACGCTACCGCATCACAGACGGGTGCCATTTAGAGTGGGAGAGTCTAGAGGACTTGTTCGGTCTTTTCGAGGTTGACACCAAGATCATTGCTATCTCTTGGAACTCTGATCCATTGTATGTATACATATCTAGACATGGGAGTCTGTAATGGAACGACTAGTGTGGGAACCGGCTAAAAAGGAGTCTCAGCCTGAAAACACCGATTTGAAGGTCGCCCACCCCGTGGAAGAAGCTACCACACCTTTTGGTAGCTTGTGCAGTCGCATAGCAGGTCCCGTCCGAATTCAATTTCTTCTTCATCCCTACAGCTTCTATAATGGTCGCTGTAGAGTAACTTTACCATTCTAGTTCCCTGCAAAGACAGTTGATATGACCCGAACCTAACCTAACCTAACCATGATATTAAAATAATCACATGTTTGCGCGTCACCTTACCTAGAGACACTTTTTGGCATCGGAGGTCGCGCTGAGATCAATATTGATCGTGTCAGAGGGACGTGCATTCTCCATTCTGCACAGACTGATAAATTTGGCAGGGATACTAAGACTAGACATGGCCCTATAAAGACATCGATTTTAGATGAAGAGATGGTGAAGAGGCAAGCCGTGTGTGGTTGTGTCTATGAGAAATTTCAATAAAAATTCTTACTCCAGCCGACAATTTTAAATGCTAATAACTACAGACCTTGGAGCTGATCTGGACCGAAAGCTGACTTTTTTCTTTTTTTTTAAATTTTAACGAGTTTTGATTCACTTCTCAGATGATAAAACGACATGCAATTTGCATTTGTTTCTTTAACTTTGTGAATATAGTTTGTTTTGCATATTTACATTTAGATAAAACCAATTTAAAACAAAAACATAAATAAGCTGAATAAATAATTAAGATTGGATTTGACAGACAGTGACAGATGAGATCAATTTTTCTCACAGTGACGTAAGAAGAGAGCATGGGAATGGTGAAGAGTTATTTCCGTAGAAAGGTCGTGACTCACGAATGTTAAACATCTGTAGAGAGAAATGTTTTCTGGTGATTCCTGGTGCCAAAATTTTGTATACCAAATCATTTGAATTATTGAAAACTATTTTTAACCAAAAGACCTAGGGATTAATTAGCGCAGCAAAATTTTGCACGAAGAATAGCAACAATCAGCAGCGTCGTACCTCTACCACAGAAGAGCACTGGAATGCCGTGAAAAATGAGCAGACAGCTTCATCAATAAAACAGAAAGGAGACATAGTACGTGGCTTTCCGAAAATACCGGGCAGTTCGCATTATATCCACCCATGCTGGGGGAAATAGTAAATTAGCGTTCTAAGATGGTTAGAATACTCGAATATTTATTACCAGGAAAGAATAGATCATAACCACCGCTAGACTTGGCGGGTTTCCTGCACAATCCTGACCAACAATTTTGTCAGACCTTACATCCACTTACAGAAAGGGTTCTGAGTGGCTGAGACTTTCCCAGATGGGTGGAGGAAGAGAACGATTGTCAAACTCCTGTACAAAAGCAATCTGTGGTTTAGCATGTGAACCTGAGTGGGATGATCTTCACTTACATAACTCGCAATCGTCCCCGTCGTGTTCCCTATTTTATGCGGCAGAAGGTATAGAGCAGTAGGAGAAGTGTTGGGAGGAATCGAAGGAAAGGATGATAAGGATGATGATACACTAGTGTCTGTGCGATCTAAAGAATCTTCCCGCTTCCTCGGTGAAAGGCAGGATGCCACTGATTTCTTTATATATGAGATGTTATGGGTTCGGTATACACGTGTATCCCAGTCTTCTAACGCATTTCCACAAAACTTGGCAGTGATCTAGGCAGTGTTCTTTGGCGTTTCTACAAACTGCTGCACACTGAGGCTAAAAGTGTCTGTTGAGGTTAATATGCCCTGCGATTAATCCCACTACCAGCTTCAATCTCTCTCTGTTTGACCCGGATCCTTTTTGGTTTGATTTGCTTACGAGTGATTGTACATCGAGAGGTTTCTTTAGTAGCCGTGGTATCTGAGAACTGGAGGGGTAGGTATGCAGACAATCCTCTCTGATGCTAATTTTACCCGTAGAACCATTAAGATTCCTTAATAAAGGAGAAGAGGTTTCACCGGTATACTTGAGATTAAAGGAATCTCTTCGTTCTGTAAGATAGCGCTGGGCAATACAAGAGAAGATAAGTTGTGGTTTCTTCTTCCTCCTCGTTTCTACAGCTTCTACAAAAGTAGAGGAGTATGTACATATATGCTTCCAACAACTTCAAAGAACATCTCGAAACTGTTCTCGATAGCGAATAGGTCAGTTTCTTGCTTATCTCATATGGCAGGAGAACATTTGCAAAGCAATTGGTTGCTATCATCAAAGCATCCTAAGAGGGCCCAAAAAATCACTTACTGCACAGGAGTATATAGAATTTGAATCTCAAAGAGATGTCCAACAAGACTGTGTACTGTTCCCATTGTCGGTGTGAAGCGGAAAAATTCAATGGAGACCAACCTCAAACTCAAGCAGATGATGTTAACCTACTCGCACATCAAATAATGGAAATACACAAAATGACTAATGGTGTGGTGAGAGTGGCGAACCGGTGAGGGTTGCATTTCTGCATATCTTAGTCTGAGTAACGCCCCAACTTCAAAAGTATGCCTTGCTGATTAAGTGTCTTCGGGGCTTTGTAACGTTCGTTACCTGCGAAGTGATTGGTGCAATAGCTGTCTAATCTGCGAATATTCTGGCCACATTGAATCTCAAATGAAATCCTTATGAGAATATGAGCAGGTTACAAAAATGTAAGTCAGTGGTTAGTGCGTTGGACTGCTGTGCGAGCGGCGTGAAGTGAGTTCAAGCCCCAGCCATGTCCACCGAACATTTTTCGCTGCATCTCCTTTCGCCGGGTAATGACAAGCCTCCGGGAGTATATTTTGTCATGAAAGAGCTACTCAATTCGCCGTTCGACTTCGGCAATCGTAGGCAATTGTAAGTTCCTTCCTATCATGCGAAAACAATGTAACACACAACATGAATGGTTGCGAGGAGCTAGGCCTTACTTAAGCTATTATTTAAGTACTAATGGATTGCAGTCTCGCCAATGCGGCGCTTGGATTACCTGCCAAGAGCTCCAACAGCCTTATCATGCAGAAAAGGAAGCATATCAGGACAATAGTAGGTATCATCACTGGACACTGCATCATTGGTAAGCATGACAATAGACTAGGCCTTCCTCATAGCTTTTTCTGCAGAAACTCCATTGGGGAAGACTAGAAAGAAACGATGCTTCATCTTCTTCGCAAGTCTCCGGCACATAGGAGGCCACAGTGCTTCAAAGTAAACTATGGCTGGTTCTGCGAGTAGCTCTGAGGATTTGCCCAGATCCTTTTGGTATCACAATGGACCTAAGTTAACCTAAACTATTGCTAGTCAAACCACTCAATGGAACCCGCTCACATAAGAGGGAAAAAGGAGTGACAAAAAGGAGTCAGGGCCATTAAGGAAAAACTAGGGAAAATTAATTCACCTAACCAGGAAACTGCACAACCTAAAATAACCAGATGCGTTAAAATTTCCAAAAATTTGCTTTTTGATGTTGTGGTGATGCATGAAAGTTTGTTAGACTACACAATAGACAACAACCATGTCAAAAGCGATTCCTTCTTCCTCTTTTCACAGCGTAATACATTAGGTTTGCTGTCCACTCTGTCAATCAGCATGCTCGAGATATGTCCCGACATCTTATTTGTTTTGAGCGATAGACCGATAAACAAACAGTGCCCACTGGAAACGATGTCACAAGATAACCACAATCGTTTTCAATTGAATCATGAATTCTCTCCAGCGATAGACCCAAATCTTTTCTGGAAATTAAATTTCCAATTCAGGTTCAATCAAAAGAAAATTCCAAATTCTACACAGGTCCCAATCTATAAATAGGAATCCAAACCGAAAACTCTTACTTCTTTCCTCAACTAATGTATTCCACCACCGCTTCTATTCAAAAACTGGTCTCCCAAGTCAAAGTGGGGCACACGATCACAACACCAAAGTGTACAAAAACGAAAAAGTGTTAACTTTCCTCTTCTCCAGTCTGCTCGGGCATAGCCCACTAAATTCTTGTTCTCTCTCCACAATACCCACAACCCACCGCGACTCAATGCCAGAGATCGATGTGAAAAAAAAAATTTGTAATTTGAAAATAAAATTCAACGTTAGAGAGACGAAAAACAGCAGAACAACCACTGGCAACCAGCATCACCAGAGCCTAAGCCCTCTAGCTCCTCGTCGCTAAAGTCCGATAGCTCCGCGTCCACATCCACACGATAGATGACGCATCAATGGCAACAGCAGCAGCAGCGCAACTTGAACCGCGCTAACTTGTTTTTCTGGAGGAAAATTTCAATTTTTATTCTAAAAAAATTTTTTTTTTACTATTTGGACGGAACCTTTTTTTTTTTATTTTTTTTTGCAAAGCGATTACGTAGCTCTCCACTTGAAATGAAGGGGACGGCAGAGACTACAACGACGATGGCGACGACACAAGAAACAATAGCCCTGCATACTGCTGCTGTTGGTTTTCTACCGATATGTACTGATGGTTGGCTGTCGTTGTTGTTGTTATTCTGCTAGCCAACATCATACACATGAAGCAATATAGAACGTGACGCAGAAGTAGCACCTAGCTGTAGCTGGTAATGCTCCAAAGTAAAGCAGAAAAACTCAATATTTCTGCTTAATGAATTTCCAGCTGCAATTATGAGAAACAATTTCCCTTCTAAATTGCCGACGCTGCATGGCGAGAAAATTGCGTAATTAATTCTAAGCACTGTTGCACATTGCATGTTAGTTTTTCCCTTCCAAAGAACAATGGAAAAAACCAAGAGAAACATGGAAAAAGAAACCGAAAAATCAGAGCAAATAGACCTGCGTTTGGTTCCGTCGTCGTCTCGAAAAACTTCCCATCCGTCCATTCAAGGTCGCATAAACGAAATAAATTGCATTTATTTATAGTTTTTTGATAAAAAGAAACAAAAAGCACACATGCTGTGGATGTGATTGGCCTGGCGCGCCTCACCTACCTTAATAATTAATTCAATCTCTGGGACGTCCCCGTTGGCGGTTCCATTTTCTTGGTTATCTTCAGACATAGTCGCGGCGGTGTTTTGTTAGTTTTCGCTTTTTTTTTTTTTGTTATGTTTGTTTTAATCCACAAGTGTCTATTTTCGGATGAGAAACACGGAAAATTCAAGGATTGTAGCGAGATGGATTTTTTTTTTTAGAATAACTTATTTAACACCTCCGATGGGAACCGCAATTACAAACACTCACGTACAACAACCAGACAAAACGACAGCTCAAAGTACACTGAAGAAAAAAATTTCATCAGACAACGGACATAAATGTGGTGTGGAATTGTGAACTGAATTTTTGCTTTAGGTGAGGTTACGATGGGCAGATTGATTGTCATTTTTGGTATAAATGGAATGGAGAATATGGAAATATGGTTAGTGATGCCAAACCTAAAAAATACATAAATATTTGGACTGGGTAAATGAAATTTGAAAATTTTTACAAAGATGATAGAAGCGCCAATGCTGCAAAAAAATTAAACCGTAGTTGTCTAGTCGATTCTTCGATAAATTTACGTTAAAAATGTCACGAAAGGTTGATTCGGGTTCCTTTCTGCTTAAGAGCTTGAGACCTTTGTATAATAGAAAGTCACATAGCAGGACGCCAAGTTCTCTAAATCCCTTTTAACATCAAAGGTCCCGGTGAGACTATTACCGACTATATATAAAAGAGCAGCGAATATTCTCCATCGTCATCTTGCATAGCAGAGAAGAAAAACATTACATTGTTTAGGTACATACGTTGTTCTACTGTTTCTCCTGCACGGACGAATATGTTTGGCAGCGATGTCAAAACTAGACAAGGCCCCGAATAGCTAGTCTCTTTAAATATTGGGACTTCTTGTTTCTTCTCCAGGACCTACCGGTGTGAAAATTTATTCGATTGTGCACTTTCGTCTCCTAAGACCACAATGATGGGGGCAAGCAGGTTATTGACAAAAGTTTCATTCGCCCAATATGGCAGATAAGATCTTAGGTTTGAGGCGAAGGAGACTGATGCCTCTGTAGTTGGCGCAGTTGAAATGTTTCCTTTCTTGTGAATCCGGCCGACGATGCTGAGACCCTCTCATTAGGCACATGCTCATCTAGCCTAGTACCTCACAATCATTCTTGTGACACATTTTTCGAACGGACAAAAGGGGCCTACATTTTTTATTATTAACTCCAAGCGGCGAATTGAATAGTTCGACAATTTATAGTCTCAAACGTTTGTCATCGCCTGGCGAGAGGTGGCGTTGCTTATTCTTTTTAGATTTCACTGCAGTCGAACCTGTGTCAGCTCTTTCAGCACTAGCCAAGCCTATTGCACCTTGAACTAGATCAAACCACGACAGACCATCAATAAAATACACTGAATGGGAAAACTAGTTTTTTTTTTACTTTAACCACCTAACTATATAGAAATTTCTTTTTCCCACTCTCAGTAGGGATAACCCGTTCTTCAGAACATGGATTCCATTGGTGATCACCTCGGTTATGTTCTGCGCACGCTTCTGGTTGATGTAGAACCCGCCAGCGGTTATTATTCGAACCGCGTCACCTGCAAGAGATTTTATCTATTAATACGCACAGCTGAAGGAATCTTCTTTGCTTACTCTCTGTTGGAAAACACTTGGCTTTTAGAGCCAGCTGTAGGATAGACAGCCCTGGCTCGGGTAGGATCTCGACTATAGTTGCACCCTTGAATGTCTGTCTGATTTCGTTGTAATTCAGCTCACCCAGGCCGTCAACATTGCCCTGGTAAAGTGCATTTGTTACTTTCTCTGCTTGTTGGAGACCGGCCTCTGCAACGAAATGGAATTGCGTTCGTTCAGGTCACAGAGCAATTGGTAGACTCACCTCCATGGACCAACAATGTTACATCCTCTGCTAGCATCGTTTGTGCTTTACGCTTCTCAGGTGTTTTACGATGTTCCTCCATAAGAAACTTGATTTCGTCCAATGAAATAAAAGTGAATAACTTTAGGAGTTTCTCCACCTCAGAGTCTGGCATCCTCATGAAAAATTGATACAGCGAGAAGGGCGACGTCTTTTCTTCGTCCAGCCATATGGCATTGCCAGCAGATTTACCAAATTTATCGCCCTCCTCGTTGGTAACAAGTGGTAGGGTCATTCCAAACACGGCTTTCTTTTCCACGCGACTGATGAGTTCATGCCCCGTCATCAAATTCCCCATTTGGTCACTGCCGCCCATTTGAAAACGACAATTGTAGTCGCGAAGCAGGTGTAGCCAATCGTAGGCTTGAAAGATTTGGTACGTGAACTCAGTGAAGCTCATACCAGCTTCTTTTTCAAGGCGGGTTTGCACAGAAGACCGCGAAAGCATCGACCCTATGCGAAAGTGTCGCCCCATATTGGCCACAAAATCAACAAGATTTAGATTAGTATACCAATCGGCGTTGTTCACGACTCTGAAAGGCATGAAACACTTTTAGTTTATGGGTGCTCCCGCAATGGCTTCTCTTACCTAATGTCCTTCAAATCTTTTTTATGTTTTCTATCATCCCACAGGACATCCTGATGATTTTTAAAAATCCTCTTTAGTTGCTTTTCGATTGCTGAAAGATTTCTTTCCATAACCGAACCAACAAGTTGATTTCGCTCTGAATTTCTTCCACTAGGATCACCAATTAGGCCAGTTGCACCACCCACTAAAGCAATTGGATTATGTCCTGCACGTTGGCAGTGAAGTAGACCCATAATTACTAAAAGGTTTCCAACGTGCAAACTGTCGGCGGTTGGATCGAAGCCAGCGTAAATTGTTTGCGGTTTACTTGTGAATAACTTTCTCATATCTGGACTGAAATGTATACTTATTATTTAAAGACTCCTTAAACTTTTGCCACTCACCCAGCCGTATCTGGAAAGAAATCCTGAAAGAATCCTCTATCTGCCAGTGCTAGAAGATCCTGGTGTGCAATTTTACGCCGGGTATTATGAAGACAGAGTTTAGACTGAAGGAATAGTTGCCTTCGTATCATTGTGGAGCCTCAATCTTAATTAAATTTGATAGGAAAAGACTCGAATAATGTTTCTTTGTATTTAGTTGTGGATGTTAGATTGAATATTATTACATTAATCGGTTTTAAAATGTAACAAAACTGTAGAAGAATTATTTAACACTATCAGAACGAGCTGACATAACGAATAATGTTGGAAATGTCATTTTGCCGACTGTGGAACGACACAGAGATGACAGGTTCACAATAGGAACATTTCCTTTTTATAAAATCTCTCATGAAAATTTGAAGGGGATTTTTGCAAAAATCATTTCTCTGCGACAACGTTATTGACTGTTCTAAATGTATATTCACATTTTCTTTACATAGAAGTTACACAATGAATTGCTGTCAACGTTCCCTTTTCAAGTCATCGATTGCAAATGAATACTTAAACTACCGGAAGGATCGCGCCCATCTAGACAAGATTAACTAGATTTTAAAAATTTGGTTTAAAGGAAGGGAGTTTAAGAAAAAGTTCAGGACATGCTTGAAATTACGTTATTATTCTCTGAAAAAATAAAAAACATGCGTAAGATTTCTTTTTAAAGTGATGGTAGTAAAATATTCTAAAATCGGTTTCATAGAGTTTTTACGTCTTTCTGTTTATTCATGTGCACATTTACCTGCGTTGTGTTGTAAAATTCCTTTTGAAATGGCTATTTTCCTTGATGGTTTGTAGAAAATTTCAACACATTCCATTTTTCTCTTCAAACTCTGCGAACACACTCTGTGCCAATTGCCTTACCATTCCTGTATAAAACTGACAAATCAACTTGTCACCGCAGAATTCCTCCACCACACAAAATAAATTGACATTTTTCTCGCTCTCTCTTTCGTTCGTACTATTCGCTTTTGTTTATTGTACTGTACTGCTGGTGATACTAAAATCAAGTGCGGCTCGGACGGACACGTCGACAAAAGATTTTCTGGAGCGCTCTTATCCAGCAGCAGGATTTATTTGTTCCCATCGTTCAATCCGTATCTAAGTTTAGAAAAGTGCATTGGTTAATGCATATCCCATTGTAAATTGTGTATAGTGCGCCGGGACCATAAAGATGCGTTTAACCAATTTCCGAAGTGGACGTATCATCCGCTTGATCATTTGCGCCCTAATTATCCTGCCACTAATCTATTTCCTTGCAACATGGTCCGATGGCCAAAAAAAGGTTCAAGATGTGTACAACAGTGCTAAGCAGACGGCCCTGCGGAAGAATCGTCAAACCCCGATTCTGAACACAGGTGAGTACCGGTTAGAATTAGGATTTCCATAAATGTAGTCGGTCATGGTCTGGCCTTGACGATCCCGCATATCACACAACACCGTCGGTTTTCTCCGGCAGTGATCCATCGGATGTGCGGCTGGTGAAAGCTAACTGGACTCTTAGCCGCTGTTATCTGCAGCCCCATTCTGCAGGATAGTTAAAACCCGTTTCGATTTGAAATCTCTAGATCATAGCCCACCACATTGGCCCCGACCCGCATTGCGTTTTACAAATGTCTTTCAATTAAAGGAACTTGTCTTCGTTGTCGTTCGTTAGTCGACGCGCTCACTTTGTTTGTTGTGATAACGCAAATATTGAAAATACGGCGCGGGTGTCGAAGGTGGAGGTGATGTTTGTGTTATCTGTCTACTGTGGTTCCACGGCGAGCTTTGCTGCGCTGTGATAACTTCACATTTGTTTAAACATAAAAAGTGATTTTCGGTTCCCTGTGGCGAAGCATTTGAATGTAAACACCGAGGAAAAATTATGGAGGAACTTCTAAAAAAAAAAAGGAAGCGCGTTCTCATAATTTATGGTGCGCGAAAGCCGCTTTGTAAGCGAAGTGGGTTAAGAAAATGATTTATTACTTCTTCTACCGGTTGGAGGTCCATTAATGGCACTTTTTTCCTTTTCATTGCGAAAATTTCGGCTTTCACTTTCAATTCCTCCGGGGCACCGAATGGGTCAGCAATAATTATTGTTTTCTTTAGCCGTACTTAATGGCACTTATTGTCGTTCCTGCCAGGTACAAACAGATCTATGACGGAGATGGGTTTTTTTTTCTAAAGAACCAGCAGCAGTTACTCAATCACAATCCAACTGGTCATTTACAGAACTTGGGATGAACACTTGAAGCGACAAACAACTGCTGGATGCTACTTTTTATTATTAAGTTTGCTTATTATTGCCCTCGTTGATGAACAAACATCTGCAAGTTACATGTAAACTTAATGGATTTTCTACATGTCCCCTGGCAACATGTGTTCGGTGTTTATGCGGTTGCAACAAGGTGAGGAGAAAATTTGACCTGAAGGGACGAAAGGGAGAGGAACCAATAAAGACTTACTTAGCTGTTGATGTACTTTTCCTTTCTCCCTAATGTTTTAATCAGAGCAACCTGGCTTTCTCTTTTTTTTCTTGCATCTCCCAAGTCAACGGTCAAAAGCCATCGACAGATGATTTCATATCGGAGCCGAAGTGAACGGTTGCTGGGCACATTACTGTCGTTACAAAGGTCTAACGTCTAAGACGTCGACGTTATATTTTTCTCTTTGAAGGAACTGTTTATGCTTTCTAAATGACCTTGTTATGGTTTATTGTTTTCATTAGTTACTTCACAAATGTTTTCTGTTTTCTATCCATCTTTCGTTTAAGATTCACTTTCAGAGCTCAGTATTCGCAATTTAGACACAGTCATGATGGTCTTAGGTTTAGCTCTACATAGTGCAATCCACCATATCGGTAACTGACTCTATATGTGATTCAAAACTTAGACATCTGTTAATGATGGTGATTCAGCCAACAATTGTGAGTTGTCTCTTGCGCCCAAGCAGCCCATAAAGCGCATTAGCATCTTATAATCGTTGGTTTCAAGGAATAAAGCGCGTAGAAGGAAACGAAAACGCTAAAAAACTTACTAAGCGAGATGATCAGTTTCGTCTTATTTGCCATGAATCTTCTTATGGCGCAGCAAAGACTACGAGAACAATGACGTTGGCTGAGACGAGGCATACAGACTGAGCGTAGTGTCTATTTTCGGTATTTCGTTCTTCTGTTGCTTGTGCAGTCACCCTCCAGGTTTTCTTGCTGCACAATAACTGACAGTGGTATCGGCAATCTAGGTCCAAGCCACCTTTTCCAATCATGCTTCCAAATTTGAAGTTTTACTTCGATTTCTGGATGTAGTTGCATGATGCAGCGAGTTCCAATCCACATTTGGTTGGTTTCAAGGACATTGATGTCAAGTCCCACATTTCTTGCGTCCTCGGTCATGGGGGCCAGCAGGTGTTGAATGTCGGCAAATGTGTGTGTCACCTTAGTAATGTCATTAGCCACTATGCTGTTTGCTGCTTCGATGTAAGTTCGGGCCTTCAGTCTGTGCGATGCTACCAGACAGAGTAGATGCCATAGAACTCAGCCTTGCTTTGCTTTGTTGATGTTGAACGGAGCCCTTTCGGTGTCATTTGAAGCGAACTTTGGAAGGCACACTTTGATACAAAAAATAATTAGATCCGGAATGGTAAGGTTGTGTTAAGTGTTTCAGTTAGTTTCCCCGTCAATCGTATAAGAGTCTCTGTCGATATCGACAAACAGAAGGTAGATCGGTGGGTTCCATTCGACAGACTGCTCGAAGACGATTCGCAGTGTATTGCTGTGATAAACGTACGATCGATACAGTCTTAAATTTGGCCTGTTTTCAGGACAACAATCCTTATTGATTTTGAAGTTGGAAATGATAGCGTTTCTTGCAGAGACATGTCTAGTTTTGGCATCTCCACAAAACGTACCTCTCTTTTTAGGATTATTCTTTAAAGCTAACGTCAAACCCAACCTACAAGACTAGGCACATCCAACTATGCATTTATATACGGCGACGACATTGACTTATTTATGATGACGCTTCAGTCCGTGGTGAACTTGGGCCTTATCCAACAAGCGTCTCCAGCCAGTCCGATCGTTAGCTAGCTGCTTTCAGTTTCGCAAGCCAAGTTAATTGAGGTCCCTTTGGTAACCTTTGGTGGTAACTTAAAACGAAAACAAAGGATCGTTGAATTAGATTCAACCAGATAGGAGCACAAACTTTGAAACATTCGGAGAACTTCTCTGCAGCTTCTGCGTTGTGCAAAGCTTTGAGTCTCTTCGAATTTATGTCAATAACGGGATGAATAGTTAAGACGTCTGAGATGGCTCATACTTCCCTTCGACTAAACTTGAACAGGGAAATAAATTTGCTTGTGTCAATCAAGAGCTACAGGATCCTTGCAGTCGCGCATCCGTTCAGTTGGATCTATCGCAGACTCGCCCACTTAACGCCTCACTGTCTATCTTAATATTTGCATGACTGAGTAGGATTCTTATATTTTTCGTAGTTCCGCCTCTTTCCTTGCAAGCTTATCAGCAGTCGCATTTCCTAGGATAGCATGCAGTCACCGTATTTGCCTCCGATATTTTATTTCCACATGTGGTCGGCGGTACTCACTGGTTAGTGCGTTGGACTGCTGTGCGAGCGGCGTGGGTTCAAGCCCCAGCCATGTCCACCGAACATTTTTCGCGGCACCACCTCTCGTCGGGGAATGACAAGCCTCCAGGAGTATAATCTGTCATGAAAGAGCTCCGCAATTCGCCGTTCGGAGTCGGCAATAAATTGTAAGTCCCTTCCATTCGTGCGACAAATGTAACACGCACAACATGAATGGTTGCGAGAAGCTAGGTTTTGGCTCATCTAGAGCTGTCGGGCCAGCTATTGATTGATTGATTCCATTTTCACATAAACATACCAAGCACTGTTGTAGAAAAGACTGCCTTGAAAGTTTTCGTATTTCGCACCGCGCTATCAAAGAAATAAAGTTTCGTGTTACTTAAACTCGTGATGTTTCAGATAAAGTATGAAGCAGTTGTCAGCGGTTATCTTCAATTTATCTATATAGCTACTGGGTTTGATGATGATATCGACAATTTTTTGCATTGGCTGTGTGAAAAGGAATGATTTCAAAACTAAATTTTGCAATTATTCTTAAAACGAAAATATCCAATTGAAGGTTGGTGATAGCCTTGATAGGTCTAGTCATGCTTACTCGGGTATCCGTTCACATTTTGTAAGGCATCACTTACTCGCCATTCTAAGGCTACTTTAGTTATTAAATCTCCCCCATTGTGTCTATTAAGCAGTTTTAAGTTCATAATACAATAGTATTTCATAATTTGAAAAGGTAACGCTAATGCTCTGCGATAATCTGCTGAGCAAACAAGCATTAATTTTTATTTGCATCCAAACATAAATCACCATTAGCGCGTGTATGTGGTTGCCACCTTTTTGTTTGTGAGTTTCTGAAATGATTAAAAGATTAAGTTCCTAAGCAAAGTCTTAGCAGGCTTAGCATTCTTTTCGTTGTTGGTTTTGTATTGTTTTCGCTAACAAAAGTGTAAGAGTTCGTTCTGAGCTGGATGAGGAACGTTCTTATACAGGGTTTTTCAATAAGAGCCCTACAAAAGTTTTTTTAAATAAAACAAAAACGGTTTTGGATATCAATGAAATTCTTTATTCCTGTGAAAGTACGTTCGATGCCATTATGTATGGAACTCGATTTCTTTTGCATGGCCACCACGGGCACGCTTGCAGAAGTCCAGACGCTGAACCCAATTTTCGACGGTTTTCAAGCATAAATCGGCCGATACTGCTGCAATTTCACGTTCGATATTCGTACGAAGTTCATCAATCGTCGTTAGCTTGTTGGCATAGACCATAGACTTAACGTAGCCCCACAGGAAATAGTCTAACGGCGTCAAATCGCACGACCGAGGCGGCCAATCGACTGGACCATTTCGTGAGATAACACGTTCTCCAAACTTGGTTTCCAATAAATTGATTGTGACATTCGCTGTGTTGCTTGTGGCGCCGTCCTGTTGGAACCACATGTCCTCCAAGTCCATATCATCCAATTGGGGCCAAAAATATTCGGTTATCATTGAACGGTAGCGATCCCCATTCACAGTAACGTGCCGGTCTTGATCATCACGGAAGAAGTACGGCCCAATGACGCCGCCGGCCCATAAACCACACCAAACCGTAATTTTTTCGGGATGCAATGATGACTCATGGAGTACGTGTGGATTGCTGCCTGACCAATACCGCATATTTTGTTTATTGACGAAGCCATCCAGCCAGAAATTATGACGACCATAAATTGGACGTAGCGCTCTTAACGTTGAGGCCACTGACTCCGAATTTCGGTAGTAAATTTGAATAATTTCGACTCGTTGTTGGCTCGTATATCTTTCCATCATGAAATGGCAAACCTTACTGAAGAGAAATGTCAAAAAACCGCAAGAAAAATATGGCGTCGTTTGCTGTCCCTGTCGCTCTACTTTTGTAGCGTCCCTATTGAAAAACCCTTTACTTCTGAAGTGCAAACACTTTGCTTTTAGAGAAGTTACAAGCTCATTCGGAGCGTCCATCTTTCAAACTTAATCAACAAAAAGGATAACCAGGTACTCTATTGGAAACTGTTTAGAATAATAAACTTTCACACTTTCCACCTCACAAGCGGGATTAGGTTCAATGGACTTACTAGAGGTATAGTCTATCCGGTCAACAAAGCACCGTGATCATAGACACACTTTTAGCGATCATTACGGACTAGTCAATTGCAGATCATATGGCTAAGTTCGATATTCTTTAGTATACACACAGGTCTGACTATAGTACATACAAAAATATTTGCGATGTGGTGATTGGCAAGAATCCATTCCTTCGCGGATGATAGCACTCCCGACTTCGCATATTCTTTAACGAATCCGTGGCAAGGGCCTCAAGTCGTGGAGTCCCTGCGTTGGCGAATGTCAATCGAGCTCAACTCAGATATTGATGCCATCGATTTGGGTGCTAAAAACCTTGTTGAGTTCAATGCGTCAAAAACCCAGTGCTGTCTACTGTCTCTGAAGCGGGATACCAATGACCAATGATATTGAGGAAATAAAATGCTTGCCTATGCTGAGCTTTCACAAAAGATCAGACCTTCGTTGGAACCTGCAAATTTCTGATGCTGCTAAAGGTGGTGCCAGATACCTCGGTTTCCTGAATCGTTGTAAACAGTTCTTCACTCCTGCCGACTTGGCTACGATTTATAAAGGTTATATTCGTCCGAAACTGGAATATAACTCTCATATTTGGGCAGGTGCTCCTAGTTCATGTTAAAGTTAATTTGCTTAAGTTTATTTGATCATGTTCAACGGCAAACGTTTAGATTGATCGCTGGTCAATCAGCTTATAGGCGAATTCCTACTCTTGAACACCGCCGGAACGTGGGATGCTTGGCGCTTCTATTCCAGTATTTTCACCACAACTGTTCGGATGAAATATATAGGTGTACCCCATCAGTTCGTCTATTTAATCGCAATATACGTGCAGCATCTTCCGCACACCCTTGCATCTTTAAGTCTGCTTTCGGTCGAACAGCGAAATATAAACGATCGGTTTTTAAGCACACAACACGACTATTGAACAGTCTGCCTTCCATAATATTTCCAGAAACGTATAATCTACAAAGGTTAAAAATTTACATGCATAATCACTTCACTATCTTCCCAATGTCCTCTCTTTTCTCTCCACCACTAAGTGATAATAAACCTTAAAGGACACAGTCCTAAGTGATGCGGAATTAAAAAAAAAATACAGAGTGGAGGCTAGGGTTGAAAAGGCAGGAGGCCCCACAGATAGTCGTCAGATAAGCGATGTAGAAGTGTGATAGCAAGCCGTGAAAAACGCGTTCAATACTACAAAATGGAGAACCATCCTACAGTGACTCATCACCGAAAGGGTACAAGACTTTCTATCAAAGATACTGATGGAATATTTCCGAAATTAGGTACTGCTGGTACAAGGCAGTACAAAATACAGGCGACATCCTCAAGGACACTGTACTAGGCCTACTGATGTGATTACGATAAAGTTTCAAAGCTAAAAATTAAGTACCTTGGTGTCAATATGCGAAACCAGGTAGTACTGTAATTTCTGAGAACTATACTTTTTGATAAAACTTGTAGGCGATTGGTTCGCGGCCTTGTTCTTGTGCTTTTATCCAAATTGACTACATACTGTCTTACATTTAGAGGGAAGTACCTGTAATGTCAACGTTTTGGTAAGAATGCCTCTAGGTTATGTATCGTAGTATACTTTATATCAGACAGGCAAATGGTGTACATGACTCAATTCACAGTAGTGACATTCACCCACAAAAGCAAGGTGATAGGTACAAACATATGTACGTGTGGGACTAAGCGTTTGTAAAGGGTGGTTACATTTTAAGGGCCGATGTTGATTTTGAATAAAACACAAATTATTTAGGAAATTATTGTCATTTCTTTTTATTATGATAATATTGGTATGGTTCAATTATGTATGGAACAAAATATTGGCCAAATGGTCGCCGCGACCTCGGCGGCACACCTCCATCCGATGGTCCAAATTTTCGATGACGCTGAAGCATAATTGAGGTTCTATGCCGTTAATGTGCCGAATTATCTCATCCTTTAGCTCTTGAATTGTTGCTGGCTTATCGACGAACACCTTTTCTTTCAAATAACCCCAAAGAACAAAAATCCAACGGTGTCAAATCACATGATCTTGGCGGCCAATTAACATCGCCACCACGTGAGATAACACGGCCATTGAATTTTGCGCGCAAAAGAGCCATTGTTTCGTTAGCTGTGTGGCAAGTGGCACCGTCCTGTTGAAACCACATATCGTCCACATTCATATCTTCCAATTCGGGCCATAAAAAGTTCGTTATCATTTCACGATAGCGAACACCATTCACAGTAACTGCCTGACCGGCCTCATTTTGGAAAAAATACGGCCCGATGATGGCGCCAGCCCATAAACCGCACCAAACAGTCACTCTTTGTGGGTGCATTGGTTTTTCGACAATCACTCTTGGATTATCATTCGCCCAAATGCGGCAATTCTGCTTATTGACGAATCCACTGAGGTGAAAATGTGCCTCATCACTGAAGATGATTTTCTTCGAAAATTGATCATCCACTGTTGCCATTTCTTGCCACCATTCTGACCATTGACGACGCTTGAAATGGTCAAGAGGCTTTAGTTCTTGAGTCAATTGCACCTTGTAAGCGTGTAAATGCAAGTCTTTATGCATAATGTTCATCAACGACGAGCGTGAGAGGTGCAATTGTTGGGCACGACGACGAGTTGAGGTGGACGGCTCTTCAGCCACACTATCGCGAACAGCAGCAATATTTTCTGCAGTACGAGCTGAACGAGCATGCACTGGTGTTTTCACATCTTCTACAGACCCGGTTTGCTCAAATTTTTGCACGATTTTTCCGATTGTACGCACATTTGGACGATTAAATTGACCGAGAAAATCACGAAGTGCACGATATGCATTTTGATTTGATCGCCCATTTTCATAATAAGCCTGAATAACTTTAACGCGTTGCTCGATTATGTATCTTTCCATGGTTCAAATTGAGTTAGTCTGAAATTGAGAAATGACATATGAAATGCAGAAAAAAACTTGACGTTTAGGTGTGGTTCACATTCAACATCGGCCCTTAAAATTTAACCACCATAATCGTGTCCTTTATAAACTATCCATCATAAATATACTATAAAAAAGTACGTTAATCTTTGAACTGCTATGACCTACAGCATCTACTTTCTTTTGAACGGACCCTCGCGAAGTCTTTGAATTGGATGTTTGACTTCACCAAGTTCATCAAGTGCTCAGTACTGAGTTTCTATTTATGCTTTTTTTTTCTCCTTCTGCAGTATTAATCGTTTAATATAGAAAGTTGGGCTACAAAAAAAAATATTGCTTAGTAATTGCCATGGAATCTATTATGCAACGTGTGGCTCACACGTTACGATTGTGGCCAGTAACAATTAGTTTGGATGTTTGTTGTACCGTGAAAGGCAACATATTACCGAATTAGCTGCCGTCTACGTCTGTGGATGTATATAAATAGTAAGTGTTTAATGAACTGTAACTGCTGTTATGTTTAAAAAAAAAAAAACATCAAATTAGCCGCAGACGAGTAATTAAATTGTGTTTGGGGTTTCAATTAGAACTAGCGTTCATCTCTAAGGCCTGACACGAAAAGATTTAGTGGCGCACATATTTACATCTACACATGGCTTGATCGCGAACTGCCGTAATATGAACCACCATGGTATCAGAAACTTGTTTTATTTAGAAGAAGAAATTGTGAAATACCCATCAAATATGCAAAACTGTCTATTTACTAGAGTTCAACGACTGAAACCCATGTACGGGATATTTGTAGGTGTCAAAGATTTAGATAAACCGATAGGCAAAGATAACAATTGTGAACGTGCGCATGAGTGACTCAAAGATGGACGTCATTTATTTTCCTGCTAACATTTTTGCGGACACATTTTGTTGAATTAATATGACAAATGAATTTTATATGCGTTTTAGACAGGTAATTTATGTTAATTAGAACTGAATTCGATTTATGCTGATTTGCTAACCTTTTCATCGCATATCAAGGTCAGATTCCACACATTTAATAATAAGACCGATTTGTTCGGTCGTAAATATTTCATTTCTTTTGATGTCTTTTGGCTGTTTCTAGTTTTTTTATTTATTAACGGCACAAACAAGCCATGACGGTGAATGAAATGTTGAAAGACAATAAAGCAAAAGGTCCTCCGAACTTGTTTGATAAGTTATTTAAATATTGTGCAATAAATAGTTCCGGGAAATGTTATCGTGATCGTTATCGTTATCTTGATGGTAATCGGCGAGTGGGCGTATAGTTATGCACAGGGTACCAGGGATCATCTATTGCAAAGAATATTATAATAAATAAGTCAGTTTAAATTATGCTAAATATGGGAATCGCTCTATGATCCTCAGCCGGATGTGCAGTTTCGTACGCCAAGTTGGCTGAGATCACCCTCAACTTGCGCACGTCATCAAAGATGATATCGTCCTCTTCTGCGTAGTCTCTCAGTTTTGAATTAGAAGATTCTTTCGGCTGTAGCTTAATGGTGGTACACGTATTGTTGATTGTCTGTCCGTAGAGGCACTCCAGAGGGTGGAGTCCTGTCCATCATTCTTTGGAATTTGGTGGAAAATTAACTATTGATAATCCCGGAAGCGGGAGGCTGCGAAGTGATGGCTTATGCAGATGACGTTGCTCTAGCCATCTCGGGAAAGTACCTTGATACCTTAAAATAACACCTCCAAAGTGCTTAAAACAAGCGAACCAAATGGGCAGCTCACAAAACTGAGCTGGCACTCTTCACTAAGAAGTATAAAATTCCATACATTGACCCTCCTACCTTTGGTGGTACAAGTTTAACCTTTTCCAACGAAGGACAGGAAATTGAGCTGGAGACCAAACATTCAAGAGAGAGTAAAGAAAGCTACAGTAGCCCTCTTCTCTGGCAAAAAGGTCATCGGAAATGAATGGGGTCTGCAACCCCGCATAACACATTGGCTCTATATTTCCGTAAAAAGACGGATACTTACGTACGGGGTGATGGTGTGGTGGGGACCGCCTTGGATATAGCCATAAACCGCGATAATTTAAGCAAAGTCCAACGGACAGTTTGCATGTGTATCAGCGGAGCTCTTTGCACGATTTCCTCTGCAGCACTGAAATTTTTTTTTTATTATCGCCCCTCGAAATTTTTGGCAGACAAATGGCAGCTAGTGCACCCATCCGCCTCAAAGCAACCTCACAGTGGTTAAGTTAGGTAAATATTTTGGCTACGCCTCGATTTTGAAAAATGTCAAAATTTCTCCCAGAAACATGGACTACACCACACCCAAGCTAAGTTTTGTCAAGAACTTCGAGGTAACCATGTATTCTCAGAAGACAAGTTGATTCACTTCTACACTGATGGTTCAAAAACTAGCAACGGGGTGGGTGTTTTCTGTGTTTTCTTTGTTTTCTCCGCCGGGCTTAACTTTAGCCTAGCGTTCCGTCTTCCAAATCATTGTAACGTTTTCCAGGCGGATATCAGAGAAGTCTTATCTTGGCTGAAAAAAAACGTGATATCAGCCACGGATATTCGCATCTTTTCGGACAGTCAAGCGGCATTTAAGTCATTGGTATCAGTTGGTTCAAATTCACTGATAGCCCTAGATTGCCGATCGTCTCTTATAGAGATGGCGGAGCAGTTAAATATTCATCTTTGCTGGGTGCCAGGGCACAGTGACATTCCAGGGAGATATGAAACAACATTACCTATTTGGCCTGATACCAATCGCTGCTTGTAAATTTAAACTAATACTAGATGCTATCGAGAAAACAAGTTTAAGGTGGAGAAATGGTACAACATGTCGAGCATCAAAGCAGATTTGGCCAAAGCTGAATCTGAAACGCTCTAAGTGTTTGATTTCTCTTAATAGATCGCATATTAGCACTGTAATAGGTGTCATTAGTGGACACTGTCTAATAAGCAAGCATATTTGGCATGTGTGGACGAGGAGGAGGAGGAGACTATTCTCTATCTTCTTTGCATCTGTCCAGCTCTCTCCCGCAAAATAAAACTCCACTTAGGACCCTTCTTCTATACCAACTTAGGCGACCTGATAAACATCAATGTTAGTAGCCTCAAACACTTCATAAGAAGCTCTAACTGGTTCAATGAGATTTTTCCAAGATCCTTGTGATATCCAAACGATCCCCTCATGGATCTAAGTGTGTTAACTTTAGCTGGCAGCCACTTCAACCTAACCTAACCTATTGTTGACTAGTGCTATGTAGCTGTACTGCTTGTATAGTTCGATTTTCAACTTGAAACATTTTTTTGGGAAGATTCTAAGTTAATTTTTATTCGAGGTCAACAAAGTCCATGCTTCGGCGCTATAGTAGCGGGGCGGGGCCTTTCCTTGATTTTTCTCAATAGGACTTCGTTGCATAGTTGTCTGTCTGACAAATGCTTTCGCTACGCCAAAGTTACAGGGCAGGGTGTTCGTCATAACTTTCTTTCGGAAAGGTTTCAGTGACTACTCGCTTCGTTCTACCGACATTGTCAATGCCGTCTGCATATCTTATTTGTATGTACTGATTGCGTCAATTTATAGAATATGTGTTCATCACCTAGGAATTTCACCCTATCTTCTGCAGTGACAGGGTAAAGAAGTTGCATGATATTGTGTCACACTGTCTTAAATCGTTGGTGCCATACAGGTCTTTGTCTTTTCCTACATTGATGGAGCAGCGAGGAGTTCTCCATTGTCGTCCTAAGTAAACTAATAAGTTTTTTAAGAGTGTCAAAACTAGACAAGGCGCATCTCCATTCACACTATCATACGCGGCCTAGAAATCGATAAATTGATGTTAAGTGTCGATCTAGAACCAGATCCAAAACCGCACTCATAAGTTCTCACCCGTTTGTCGACAAACGTTTTCCGGCATTTCTGCATTTGTTTTCAAAATTTTGTTTACTTCAAGTCTTCATTATGCAGGGAAGTTGTTTCTTGTTGTTGTTCTTGTTTGCGATCTAGGTATCAATATCATGGTCATTGTTACGTCAGAATATGACTCCTTTAGCAAAACATTCATAGTTTGTTCTTCTATTTTTTTTTCTCCCGATGGAACTAAAAATTGATTTAATTTTTCAATTTTTCATTTTCAGAACTGGGTAACTTTGAACCACGTGATTTGGAAAAACGTATCGGGCCGGGAGAGGATGGCGAAGCCTACGTCCTTCCACCGGAGAAAAAGAATCTCGCCGATGATTCCGAAATGGAATACGGTATGAATATTGCTTGCTCGAATGAAATCTCCTTACATCGTGCGGTACGTGATACCCGTCTAACAGAATGCAAATACTGGGACTATCCACACGATTTGCCAAAAACTTCCATCATAATTGTGTTCCACAACGAAGGTTTCTCCGTACTTATGCGTACCGTCCATTCGGTTATTGATCGATCTCCAAAGCATGTGCTGCATGAAATCTTGCTGGTTGATGATTATTCCGATAAAATTGACTTAAAAGACAAACTCGACACATATCTGGAGCAATTTGATGGACTTGTTCGCTTGATAAGGAATGAAGAACGAGAAGGTCTTATTCGAACGAGATCTAGAGGAGCTAAAGAAGCCACCGGCGAAGTGATAGTCTTCCTTGACGCTCATTGTGAGGTGAATTTGAATTGGTTACCACCACTGCTGGCGCCAATCTATCGCGATAGAACTGTAATGACTGTGCCAATCATTGATGGAATTGATCATAAGACTTTTGAATACCGTCCAGTTTATGGCAACGGCCATCATTACCGTGGCATCTTCGAATGGGGCATGTTATACAAGGAGAACGAAGTTCCAAAGAAAGAACAGAAACGACGAGCACATAACAGCGAGCCCTACAGAAGTCCGACGCATGCTGGTGGACTGTTTGCCATCAATAGGGAATACTTTCTGGAGCTGGGCGCCTATGATGCTGGTTTACTGGTTTGGGGCGGTGAAAACTTCGAATTAAGTTTTAAGATTTGGCAATGTGGCGGTAGTATCGAGTGGGTACCTTGTTCGAGGGTTGGCCACGTCTATCGCGGTTTTATGCCATACAACTTTGGCAAGCTGGGTCAAAAGAAAAAGGGACCGCTGATTACTATCAATTATAAGCGAGTTATTGAGACTTGGTTTGATGACACACACAAGGAGTACTTCTACACGAGAGAACCATTGGCCAGGTTCTTGGATATGGGTGATATTTCAGACCAGTTGGCTTTGAAGGAACGTCTCAAGTGCAAGAGCTTCCAATGGTTTATGGACAATGTAGCCTACGATGTGTATGATAAGTTCCCCGCTCTTCCGGCTAACTTGCACTGGGGCGAACTACGTTCTGTGGCGACAGATAACTGCCTGGACTCGATGGGTCATCAACCACCAGCAATTATGGGCTTACAACACTGCCATGGAGCTGGTAACAACCAGCTAATACGACTGAATGCAGCTGGTCAGCTCGGTGTTGGTGAACGCTGCGTGGAAGCTGATCGACAAGGAGTGAAACTTGCCGTGTGTAGACTGGGCACAGTGGACGGTCCATGGCAGTACAACGAAGATACTCGTCACCTCCTTCATCGAGTGAATAAAAAATGCATGGCACTGCATCCACAAACATCGCAACTTCTACTCAGTCATTGCGATGTCAATGATGGCTACCAGCAATGGCGGTTTAAACCCATCAAACCGAGATGGTAAAATAAGTTGACTCAGTATTTATAATTTGACAAGTGATTTTGTCGCGTAATACGTTAATTGTTATCAGCAAGTTTTCTAAGTTTGCAAAATTCAACAAAAAAATAGGCAATGCATTCGATAATTCTGAAAGGCACATAAGTGCTATACACAATTTGCTTGAAATACGTCTTTCAACTTGTGTTTCCGAAGTAAATCTAGTATTTTTATTTTTCCAATTTTGTTATTAGTTCTTAAGTTAGCTGTTTGACGTAAAAATCTAATTTTTATTTCTCTCTTAACTTTTAATTTTGAAATAAACGTTAAAAAAAAACATAAAACTTAAATATGTGATAAAATGATTCAAGTTGTTCTATAAAAAAAAATTTAAATTAAAAAAATAAACGAAAATGTTAGGTTAGATCGTAAGTAGAATCGTAAGATAATTCGAAAAGCAATGAAAAAATCAATCACAAGGATCAGATTGAATCCCTTGAGAATTGATTAGGTTAACTAGTGAATCTCAATTGTTTCGAACTGATCCGGACGTTTGTTAACCCCTTTACATACATACATATATTGATTTCTTTTAAGTCCTTAACAGTTGATAAAACCAACGAAAAAAAAAGAAAACAAAACGATATAACAATCAAGCTAACCTCGCTACAAATATAAAAGAATTGTTAAACTACTCGTACATACTTGTCACGATAAGCTATGAAATTTCTTTTCAAAAATGCGTACATAAAATGACAGTTTCAAACGTTATGGTGCTGCTCAGGTCGTCACTCTTAACAACAGGTAAACATTTTTGATTCATAATCCCTCTGATGTGTTGACACATTTCTGTTGGCGGTGTTGTTCGGTGCCGAAAATTGAGTTTAGTTGCTTTGTTAGTCACTGGGTAGTGTATGACTATCTAACACTTACTACTGCCACAAATATTCAACTCGCTTTGTTCCAAAACATTTTCAAATGACAATCAAACGCTGTTTATCGACTGTACGATTTTTGAAATGGAAATTCTCCTTTCGGTTTCAAATTTGACATGTAACACAGCTTCCGCACTAGACTTAATCCAACGTTAAACTAAATTTGTTTCGGAAGTAACTTTGTATACGTTGAACATTTCACTTGGGTTGTGTCGAGCTTGCTTATGTTTGCTCGAAAATTTTGTTTCTGTTTGTTTTTGTATAAACTAAACATGGAAAAATAAAATCATATCAATGGATTAATAATGTTCAACTCATTTCTATCAGTAGCAAGCTCACATCCAAATCAATTTTACATGGCCCTTCTCGTACAAGTCTTAAGCAATGCATACACATAATACATTTTTTTCATTCAACTGTGCCTTTATCTATTTATAAACAAAAAGGAAAATACTAAACACATAAAAGTTAAAATAAAACCAGTGAAACAAAAATATTTAAACAGAAAATGAGAAACGAACAAATGTCAAGCGGAAACGGCATAAGTTAAAAAAACATTAGGTACTAGAAAACGTTTAATTCAATCGATCACTTTTGTATGTCGAAATAAAAAAAAACAAATGAAAACTGTTATTCGTATTCGTCAAGTGACAGTTTAATAACGAAGAAAAACAACTAAATTAAGTGAACCGGAAAACCAGTTAAATAGTAATAAAACTTAAGTATGTCATACAATAGAAATAAGCATTTATTATTATATATATGGATCGTTCGTAGTTGAAATAAACAAGTTTATTATATGTGACGTGTGGTGTTTTAACTTGTGTAAATATTATTCTTTAAAGTGTTCAGCTTGTCTGCTTAGAAAGATTTTAAATGCAGTTGTCGATATTAATATTTTTCGATGCAGCATTTAAATAATACTGACGTCATTTCATTAAGCGCAATCTGTATGCCGCAAACATTACTTGACTGGACAGCTTTCTTTCTGGCATGCTGGTTTGTTAATTTGCATTGAATTTCATGTTCTGCATAGCTTGCGTTGGTGTGTCGTTCAAAGTATTGTACTTAGATTTGGACTACAGAAAAATTTGCTGTTTAAATTATGGTGCATAATCCTGTTTTTGGTCGACCACTGGGGAATGCTTTTGTGATTTTTACAATTTTCGCTCATTTTCCATTTGAATTTAGATTTTTGTATGTACATACTAGAAAGCATGCACATCTTTAAAATAACTATCAATCCCAATATCACATGCCACGAGCACATTTCAACTTCGAGAAATCAGTATTTTCAAAACAGAGCTACTGAGCTACTTTTTCACAAAGCACAAGATAGGCCAGGAATCGAATTCATGGAAAAAAATGAAATAACGCGTGTATCCACTTAAGACTTTGCACAAATGTTTTACTAAACAAATGATCAAGCATGTATTTTACAGATTATACGCGCCTCTAAACCTACATATAACGTTGCATTACATTTATCTACATTCTTCTGCTAATCATGGGACATGACACGACCGTTCTATGCTGCCGCCAATAAGTAAAACCCAAGCATGTACGTTTTCGCTCACTAATGAGGTATCCTGACCACGGATCTAAATCGAGATTGTAATCCCTTTCAAAATGTTAAATTTAGCGGAAATTTCACGCATAGCTACTCGTTCACCATTATTCCTCGCAAAGCTATACGACATAGTTGAGAGCTGTTGAGCGAAATGATCGGCAGCAGAGCCAATCACTGAACTTTTAAATGTGAAAACTACCCCCGAATCAAGTTTCGCAAATCTTTAGCCCTGTGTCTGCACCTGGACACACTGTTTCCACAGACAAAGTTAGACCAGAAGAAGTCCATTGCGATGCCACAAGATCTATCACTTATCCAATCTGAGGACCAATTAAACCAATTAGAGCTCCATGTAAAGGGTGGTTAAATTTTAAGGGCCGATGTTGATTTTGAATAAAACACAAATTATTTAGGAAATTATTGTCATTTCTTTTTATTATGATAATATTGGTATGGTTCAATTATGTATGGAACAAAATATCGGCCAAATGGCCGCCGCGACCTCGGCGGCACACCTCCATCCGATGGTCCAAATTTTCGATGACGCTGAAGCATAATTGAGGTTCTATGCCGTTAATGTGCCGAATTATCTAATCCTTTAGCTCTTGAATTGTGGCTGGCTTATCGACGTACACCTTTTCTTTCAAATAACCCCAAAGAAAAAAATCCAACGGTGTCAAATCACATGATCTTGGCGGTCAATTGACATCGCCACCACGTGAGATAACACGGCCATTGAATTTTGCGCGCAAAAGAGCCATTGTTTCGTTAGCTGTGTGGCAAGTGGCACCGTCCTGTTGAAACCACATATCGTCCACATTCATATCTTCCAATTCGGGCCATAAAAAGTTCGTTATCATTTCACGATAGCGAACACCATTCACAGTAACTGCCTGACCGGCCTCATTTCGGAAAAAATACGGCCCGATGATGCCACCAGCCCATAAACCGCACCAAACAGTCACTCTTTGTGGGTGCATTGGTTTTTCGACAATCACTCTTGGATTATTATTCGTCCAAATGCGGCAGTTCTGCTTATTGACGAATCCACTGAGGTGAAAATGTGCCTCATCACTGAAGATGATTTTCTTCGAAAATTGATCATCCACTGTTGCCATTTCTTGCCACCATTCTGACCATTGACGACGCTTGAAATGGTCAAGAGGCTTTAGTTCTTGAGTCAATTGCACCTTGTAAGCGTGTAAATGCAAGTCTTTATGCATAATGTTCATAAAGGCTCTCAGCCAATCAAAACGCGTGAATTTGAATATAAATTCAATTGCCTAGAATGCCGAACGCGACCTATATGAATTTAATTTGCAATCTGTGTGTACGCAGAAAGACATCTCTCCATTCGTCCATAAATTGGTTATTTTTAGCATTTTTGCATTTGACATAGTCTCAGTTCATCAAGTCTCGTTTTATCAAGCTTCTTATCGAAAACCCATCCAAAAATAGCCAAAAACCCCAAAGCAACAAGATCTGAAATCGCATTTGTGTGGCAAGCGAGTCGCAGTACGGATTGAAATCGGCTTAGCCCTGCGGTTTTATATAAAACCTACTGTCACTTCTCTTGGCATTCTTAAAAAAGCTTGCTCATTTCGGATTCTGTTAGAGAAATTGCAAGAGGTCGACTTTCTAGGTCAAAAATTAAGTCTGGGAAGCTACTCATTTAGAAGTTATTGCTGATGATGATTCAGATGAGGTATTCCTGTTCAAGTTGAATACTGTCTGAATACTGAGTATCGTAAAATTTTCTTAGATTTTATCAAACAAGCTCCTCTGTAAAGCACACGGTTGTCAGCATCGGTGATAATGAATAAGACCTTCCATTTCTCTTTCAGAAGCATTACCGGAAGCGGGTTTGGAGCCTGTCTTTGAGTGAGAAAATAATTATTGTTGTCAAGTCAGAAAAGAATTGATTCTCACCTGGTCTCACATAGCCAACATAAGATTCATAAAGGACTCAAAATTTGCATTTTGCTTTTAAAGTAATAATACGACGGAACACTTCTCCTGTCAATGCCTCATTTCCGTTAGAAATAGATTGCGTAATTCGTTACGAGAATTTTTTTTTTCCTCAATTTTCTACGCTTTGTCAAGAAGAACTTTGCCTAGGCGTCCATAGTGCTTGAAGTAAATTTTTTTCTTAAGGACCTGCCCTTATGGCTGACACTGCGACCTAGCAAAATCTATTGTGTCCGCGGTCTACTTAGCCAAATAGATCTACTACCTTCCTAATGAAGATGAGTATGTCATTAGTAGCCGAGTTTGTAAACTCCGCTAACGAACAGAACTGCCTATGAAAGATCAGTCTGCGTAGCGAATGTAGTGCCTGACATTCACAGAGAATGTGTTCAGAAGTTTCTTCGTCTTCCACCGACACTCTGTATCTGAATAAAGGTTCAACTTGTTGAGATGATATCTTAGCCCACTAGCTTACTCATGTTGTTCCTGTCCAGATTTAGAATTTCCTTGTAGGAAAAGGGCTTGATAAGTCTCTTGGATTGCCTAAGCCCGGGGACATTTTCCCAATGGGCTAGGTGAGATTGGTGTTCCCAGTTGTTTAACAAAGCTTTGGCGGTAGGCCAATTAAGGCCACAGAAGGGTTCCGGTCCCAAGAGCGCGGAAGCCGAAGCGGCCCTAGTCAGCTTGTCTGCACTTTAATTCCCTACAATGCCATGGTAGCCGGGCACCCAATTAAGTTTTATTTTGTTCTGGCTGGCAAGTGATAGTAGGGTATCGTAGCGGCACTTGACTGACCTAGATTCCACAAAGTGGAATTTGAATGCTTTAAGCTCTGCTTGACTATCTGAATAGATATGTATCTTTGCGCGTCTAATACCTTTATTGAGGTTTATCCTGCCCCAGATCTCAGTAGCATGGATTTCAGCCTGGAACACGCTGGTACACATCCCCATTGTTACCGAAACTTTAGTGTTGGATCCAAAGACGCCAGCACCTAGTCTGGAAGCCCTTTTTTATTCATCGGTAAACCATACCAGACAAACGGGTTCTTCATTAGACCAGTTGACACGGCTGGTATTTCTACCTCAAATTGCCTTTCGAAATTGTACTTCCTGGTCATAACGTCGGGGATAGTGAAGTAGTGAAATTGAGTGAAGTATGTATTTCCAGATGACCCACAAGATTACCTGATTTATTGAAGTAAGTAAGGAATTGAGCAAGACCTGTTTAAGTTAATCGTTAAAGTATAAAATTTATTGTTACGCAATGTATGACGTTCCTGGGCTTATGATGAAAAGCGATAATTGTTTCTGTCAAAAGAGAAGAAGCACCTTGATTGATATAGAACCTTGCTTGCCCAATTGCGATGATTAAGATGATTAATATCTTTATTACTGACCCACTTCCGCTGCAATTTTATGGCCACTTTTGTGTCGGTAGTACTTACATATGTCGATTTATTACTCATACAAGTGATTTCTAATAAAAAAAAAAGAACTTAAACTTTAATAAAATGTTAAAGAATTTCGCCGAAAGGGGGCGATAACATCAATCAAAAAACGAAGACCCAAAACACTGTCTTTTTGAACAACAATTTCTTTATCAACTGTTCGTTATGTTAACAAATTGAACAACTAATTTATCAATCTTAGTAAGAATCTTGTAATTCATTCAATTGGTGTTGACATGAACTTTTGAGAGCAAAAAATAAAAAAAAGTCTCCCATCTTATCTATGAGTGAGCACACCTGCTTGCTCCTTTCGAATGAATCATCAAATCATTGTCAAGAAATCACGACTCAATGGCTTTGTTTATGTTTACTTCTTTCGTAAATAGTCCAGAACTCTCCACTCGGATATGACTAGGAAATATATTAACTCTGTCAATTAACTTAATCAACAAAAAAATCCACCAATCAGTGGACACACTCGTAATTGAATTCTTCGGAAGCTAATCAACGGTGCTATTCATTGGACTCTTATCGGGAGGTTCACTTATGATTTTGCATCACGTCCGCACCCCTCTCTTATCGTTCGGCAGAAATCACAGGTATCGCAACACTATCAGTGTGTCCCGGTATCTGAAAAACCCATTTGTTTGGAGACGAAAATAAATATGGTCTGCGTTCGATATAAATTACCGAACGCTGATTAGTTCTCAATTAGTTATTAACTTGACGCTCAACGCGACTTAGTTACTCGCCGTAGAAGTTACCCAGAAATTAATCTCAATTATCCTTTCAAAAAGATGTCCGCCATTATTCGTTTGAGTCTCATGTGTGTGGCTGTGGTCCTTGTGGCTGCCACAGTCAGTGCAAAGAATGTTCCAGCTGGTACAGTTCAAAAGTTAAAGGATATCACTGTTGTCAAGGATATCCGTAACTTTGCCGCCAAGCATCCTGGAATGAAAATAGTTCCAATGGCCAAGGAGCAGAGCAACGCTCGTACACAATCGATTCGATACAGCTTGGGTGGTCGTGTTGGTGGTGAGTCTTTAAACTTTGAGCTACTTCAAGGGATCTCTGTTAAAAATGATAAATGTTCTCCTTCTCAGGTGATGGTTTGGTGGCACAAGGAACTGATACTTTTGCTTATCCAGCTCCAAATGATGTCAGTCTTCAGTTAACCTACCCCGAGAATGGTACTGGTTCAATTGTAACTTACGTGGAGATCATCGCTTCTCAGAGCAATGATCAAGGCAATGCTTATGTGGTAGCTGGTGGTATTGGCCAGCGATTCATCTCGATTATTGTCGAGGCTCAGGAAACTGATTATTTCTCGTATAAGGCTCAATACTTTGGAACGGACTAAGGATGTGAATATGACTGAGAGTGTGCAATAAAATTTAAAAAATAAGAGATTTAAAGACAATTTTTTTTATTTTGTGCTCTGCCTCATCGAATTAGAACTCGTTCCAGTTTTAGAAGATTATTTGAGAGCTTCATTATGATTGCCAACATTGCCATTGACGATGTCGCCCTTCAGTGTGTAGGTGGCACTTAATTGATATAGAAACAGTTTTTTCTCTTCCGCAGTCTCTGGCTTCGTTGAAGCGTAATCTTATTTCGTGGTCACTGTCCTTACTCTCATCCTAGATTCGGCCGTTTGTACACGAATTTGCTGCCAAACTGTTCTGAGAATCAGTCAATAAAATTGGTTGGAGGTCCAAAACAATTGGACTAAAGTAGCTGCTCTAACATAAATATTACATCGACTAGAGGCCAAGTAGGGAGGCACAATAGATCCACTAGCTCGCAGTGTTAATGCACCCATCGGCTTAACATCTACATCTGACTACACAGTTCTGTTCTTTTCCAAACAGACAGAAATGGGTCAAGAGCACAATGCCAAGCAAACTATACAGATGCATCCAATAAGGACATTGGCTTAGGTGCAGGCATAATTTCTGACAAACTACGCCTTTTTAGGGAAGTGTTGTAGAACTGACAATGGCTGTCCGTAAGACTGCAACGAAATATAAATAAATATGAAATATGAAGCTTTGACGCATTAAGCAAAACCAGGCTAGGTCCCTGGATATAAGGTCACACCAGGGAATGAAAAAGAAGATGAATAGACAGGAAATGGATCTTCCTTAGACAAAGAGCAAGCTGACCACTGAATAAAAGTCTGCCCGTGCAAACTTAAACACGAAGCAGGGAATAGGTCTTTCGCGGAACCAAATACCTATGGAGTTCCTGGAGCACTTATAAAACAAAGAGATGGCTAATGTAGGACAAGATCAGAACGAAGTAGTACACTGATGCAGAAGTTCAGTGATATTCTTTCCACCCTCGAAAGAGTGATTATAGGGCGTAATATTCTGCGAATTCGTATGAAAAAGGTATGAGATGCGAACGCCAATGAGGAGACAATCCCCTTCCTCTGCCACTGTTCAAGTCTCTTCCATCACATATATAAATTGCTTGGAAGACACTTTTTTTTAGGATAACGAAGAAATTAACGACATGCCTTACCTCTTTAGGATAGCTGTAGGTTTATCAAATTATTAAAGTTTCAAAATGCTTCGGGTTCGAAACCCAAGTGCAATCGAAGAATGCTTTAGGGGATACTTTTCCTCCAATAGGGAAAACATTGGATCCTGACGGACTTAAGTGTGGCGGAGGGGGTTCTCTGCTCTTTTAACTTAAGAAGGCGTCAATATCAGGTCAGTTTTAAAAACAAAAATAGCTGGCGCGACAGCTCGGAATGAGCCGACTCCGAACGGCGAATTGAGAAGCTCTTTCATGACAGGTTATACTCCCGGAGGCTTATCATTCCCCGACGAGGGGTGGTGCCGCGAAAAATGTTCGGTGTTCCTGGCTGGGCCTTGAACCAACGCCGCTCGGTCAGCAGTCCAACACACTAACCACTGAGCCACGGCGATCAGGTCAGTGCTAGGCGTAGAAAATAAGAGGCTCTTATGCTCGATCGGTGACGTAAGCAAGCTTACGCCGGACTCATGCGTGCTTCAGTACATGTTTCTCGAATAATGTACGATAGTGCTTCATCCGAATCGAACCACCTTGCCTTGCTTTGTCCGAGGATGCCAAGTTTGTACTGTTTGAATAAAAGTTGGTGGAATCTAGCGCTCTCTTTTTTAGTCAAGGAGCATTCTCATATATAAAAATCGAATCGATAGTCAATTTTCGTTTACAAATGATTAGTCCATACCTGAGGAGCACCATGCGTTTTTTTTATTTCAGTAACGCAGAATGCTTACCATACTAGAGCACCGAGCTTCTACATACTTATTTGGTCGACCGGGGGCCACCACTAGGAGGTAAAATAAACACTTGCCAACGAACTTAATTGCTGTACAATCAATAGTTTGGTAACCAATTATGGCACAAGCCCCAAATGTGTTTCACTTGGCGACACGACGCGGGCCCCGATTCAAAATAGGGCGCGGATAAACTTTTTGCCGGCCCTGATCTAAAAATGTTGCCTTTAAATAAAAAGCTTTCCTGTTTAAATCTTTCACATAAAGCTTTTCTGCAATTAAATTGCTCGCATACTTTTAGACACACAAAGCTTTTATCAAATACTAAAACATACCCTTAGGCTTTTAAAGTGACTCCAGCTGGCATAATTTATTTAACCACCGATATGCCCCGAAAATAAGTTCAGTGCTGCATTTCTCTGCAAATAAATCATGCGCTATAGAAACAATCATCCAAAGCATCACCATTTATTCAAAATGTAAGTTCGATTCAAAGCCCTGCAATGTCTTTTAGAGATCCTATCATGAGATACTGAGAAAGGTAGATATACGTTAAAAATTGCTTGGAAGTGTTACGTATACGCCCCCGAATGACGTGCTTGTCACTAAATATACATTTTCCCCGTAGAAGATAATAGATCACACCAAAGTAAAAAAATTGCTATAAACATACAAAACAAATTTAATCCGTCACTTGGATTAGAAATTTATGGTCTCTTTTATCGAGTACCCCAACTGGAGTGGCTATTAATTTTGAACTTTTATTGAGGGTGAGGGTTTTTGCCGCAAAACAAATAATGACTATTTTTAGCAGAATTACGCGCGTCTCATGCAAGCTAAATATGTCTTTCATCATGGTTCAAGCAATTATGACAGGGAAGAGGTGGGTGGCAGGTGACTAACCTCTTGGAAGCCCCTCATCGAATCATGTAGATATTATTTATGTGTCCGAATTCGATTTTGTGAAAGGAAATTATGTATCAAGGGAAATTTGGATAGTAAATGGAATTATGTATGTATGCACATGTATGTGTGTAGTTCTTGAAGAATAATTGAAACAAGTTTTGGTTTAAGAGCTCTCTAGAATCACTACTATCTGCCAAATAGTTTTCATATCTAAAGGGAAAGTAGGAGCTTAGTTGAATCAAAAGGAAATTGAGAGAAAATGATTGATATGTGACAGTACTTATGACTGGATGCAAAGTACACACAATTGTGCTTCGAGTGTTTGAAGGTTTGCAATGAATTAGGTTGAACGCCGAGACAATGCCGTAGTTATTGAAAGTGGTACGATGGTTTTTCAATAAACAAATGATAAAATCAAGAAATTGTCTGGCTAGAAAAAATTAAAATAGATACTGAATGTCCGAGTCACAGTTTATGGAAGAGAAATTCGACAGCAATGATGCCTTGCTGGCAATATTTCCACCTCTTTTGCATTCGATAAAGAAATATTACGTACACGCCACCGTTGAACCGATGATTTTTGTAAGTAGAATGACTTAGTTTTGTTTGTCGAGTAAGAAGACAATCCACTGGAGCACTTGGACTCTACTGGTCAAATTTCACTAATTTTACTGGAACTTTCTCGACTTTTGGAAAAAATGTCAACACATCAGCAGGAAAATAACAAATTGCCCTGGCGCTCTCCACAGCAGTGCTACCTTATACTAGCACAGTGAGATGTTTGGCAAAAGCGAAGTGTTACGTTGAAACGCCTTTAAGTTGTCTACAGTCATTGCTGGTGATTTGTTACAGACTTTTGGGCTTCATTCGTTTAATATACTTGCATCCTCGACTCGAAAATCCAATCCTCAATGACGGTCCTGACTGAGTTTGCAGGAAGACCCTCCGCAGGTATAGGTCCTGAGAAATTATTCTCTGAGTCTTGCCTAACAATTGTGAGTGAGTAAGTTCGGAATGGTTTTATTTTAGAGGAATGCCCTTACAGCAAAGCTAGGTCCCTTGTGATAGTAACAATTTCAAACGTGATACCCATATGCCCTGGTATCCAACATAGGGTCAACGTATTGGGTCTCAATATCTCATCTAGATGCTGTTCGATCCCGGCACCGGTACCAATGTCCATCGTAGAACCATCGGTATAGAAAACCAGTTCCTTTTTGTTCAGAGATAACCTAATTGCAGTTACACATATGTCAGGAAATTGCTAGGACTCGCATGAGACTTCTCGGCGAGTATTTCTTTAGTAATCTAGAGGAGCTGGGCCATTCTGCCAGCCACACAGGGATCGCGATTATCCCACTATGGTGCCAAGTATCTTATGCAAGCGCTCGTTGCATAACCCTACTCTACCTAACCTAATTTCAGTTAAATTTTCGATATATGTCATAACAATATCTGGGCGTAGCAACGCATGTCGGGTATTCGCTAGTCGTGATCGTGAATAAAAGCTCCACCAAACAGAAGGCGAGCCAGCGGTGCGGAAAAGTGATTCTATCCGCCGCGTACTGTGTAAAATTTAATCATTTTGTTCAAGCAGAATGCAGGCATGTAAAGCGGGCCAATCGAGCAGAGTGCAGATATAAGATTGTAGTTTTTTTTTACGAAGATCGAGATGGACATGCAGCAATTCTGACTGATGAGGTGGAGAAATTAATAGATTTGATGCGCCCAAATGAGTTTTTATATGAAACATGTTATGTATTTCTACTGCCTTTCTCCAGTTCGTAGACATTTTTGCAGTCTTCATTGCGATGAATTCATGTATCATCTCAAACTGCTCTCGAGACATACAAAAATAATTGAAGAAACGGGTCTCCAAATAAATTGAGTTCCTTACAAAGATGATGGAATTCACCATAATCCTTCCTTTTTTGTATTTATTTCATGAACCCAAATTTTTCTCTTCTTTGACGCAAGAGTAAGAAGAAGAATCATTTCGTCTTCCTCAGAACTACTACTCATTTCTGCTGCACAGCGACCGATGTGTTCTGGAGAAAATCACTTAAATAACCGAAAAGCTGAAAGCTGTCCCCTTTATGTTTGACATCCCTGACTGCGGCGGGAAACAGAGCGTTCTGACCTCACCGCTGGGCCGCGTTCTGTTTGGTGGAATCTTAATTGTCCAAAAGCAACAAAAAGTTTTGTCGGGAAAATTGATATCGTAAATAAATTTTCAATGGAAATATTGTCATGAATTTCCCCGAATTAAAAGTGTGATAAAACGGATTCCGTGGAAAACGTATTCCGATGGACGTACCCGATAACATTTTTTCCTCGGAATGGCAAATGTGGATGTATGTATGTATATCTTCTTATTCTTAAACAATCTTGCATTAGTCTGGTTATGGTTAGGCCAGCACAATAGATCTTATCGGTCATAGTATACAAATCTGACAGTGGTGCTTGGAAACGTTTGTAATTCTGTGAAATTGTAGTTTATTTTGTACCAAAAATAGAAACGCCAGCAAAATTATGGCTGCTGGTCCAATTGCAGAAAGAAACCAAGGGGCCGTAGTAAACGTCCACATGCGCAAAGACCGCGTTACATAAATGCATCAAGGATTCGGTTTTGTAGTGTTTCTTAGCGAAAACGACGCTGATTATGCGATAAAAATCATGAACATAATTAAACTCTATGTCAAGTCAATTCATGTGAACAAAGCGTCTGCTCATCAAAAGAACCTTGATGTTGGTGCGAACATATTCATTGGCATTCTTGACCCTGAAGTTGACAAAAAATTCCTCTATGACACATTCTGTGCGTTCGGTGTTATACTTCAAACTCCGAAAGTCATGAGAGACCCCGAAACAGGTATCTCCAAGAGTTTTTCGGTTACAAACTTTGCTAGTTTCAGAGCGTCGGACACGGCTATGGATGCCATGAATGGACAATACCTCTCCGTTTCGTATGAATTTTAAAAGGACTCCAAAGAAGAACGTCACTGTTCAGGGACTGAACATCTACTCGCCGTACAGAATCCACTGTCACACGCTGATCGTCCACATCAACTGTTTGCCGATGCACCAGTGCCTCAAATGATGCCCGTGATGCCTGGTCAAATGATGCCTCCACCAATGATAGCACTACCACCTCCTCTAACCCCACCAGGTGGTATGATGCTACCACCACCGCCTGTACCGTCACCACAATCGACTTCATTCTCCTCATCGGTTCACCACCACCACTACCTCTGGGTGGGTGGGTATACCAACACCGCGGCGTATGATTCCACCACCACCATGGAAATCAGATCAAGAGCCCGCTTCGCCACTACCAAATTTCTCCAATGGACTGCCAGGACCAAGAGCACTTTCGTTTGGAGTTCCCAGACCGCCTCTATCCCCTAATATGACTTCTTGTCGTGGACGGTCACACCTCGGTACTATCTCAATGGGAGAATGCCAACAGATCGACAGAAACAGATCATATGATCCAGACTCTGGCATTTGAAAAAAGAATTCCTGACAGAGACAGGAACTGGCCTTCTACACCGATGGTTCTAAGATGGACGTTGGTACAGGACTCAACCACTCCTTAAGAATAAACGTCGACTGCAGTGTATTTCAAGCCGAAATCACAGCCATCATTGACTGTTCGAGAGAAGGACATCGCCGGAGAATCAATCAATGTCTACATCGACAGTCAGGCAGCCGTTAAGGCTCTGAAGTCCGCGATAACTAGATCGAGGCTTTTAAGAATCTGCAAATCACATCTAGATGAGATATTGAGAGCTAATACGGTGACCCTATGTTAAGTACTAGGGCATATGGATATCCCAGGTAACGAACGGGCTGACAAACTTGCACGGAGGGGAGCAGCGCTGCATGCCTCACAGGCTCTTCGCTTTGCGAGGATTCCAATAAGCTTGTTAAGACGTGGCCAGCAGACGACCCAATATATGTGCAATGACTAGAAATTTATGGACGGGTTGTAAGAAGAAGAAATGTCTGTCTCTGGTTAAACTTAGTTCACGCGTATTCATACACATTGGAATTCATGCACAGCGCCTTGGTCACATCACAACGACTATTGCAAAAGTTGTAGGGAATCGAATCTGTCCGTCACCTGCTGTGTGAATATCCTCTTCTCGCCGGTATAAGAAGGAGGACTCTTGGTACTTAGTTACTTCTTCACGAAACTGGAGGACTTGCCGAGGGACCTAAGATTCATATCCTTATATGGGTGTGGTTTGAAATCAGCGACTTTTCTTCTCTTTATAGGTTCCCGGGTTAGAATTAGAAGATGGGCACAAAGAACCCTATTGCTGGTCTAAGTGAGCCGTGACTAATGTCACAAGGCAGCCATTTACCCAACCAATCCTTACCTAGGTTGCGAGATAAGACACGATTACGTCTGGGATTGTGATGTTAATCAATTTCTCTAAAACCAGCGATACGCTTTAGTTTTGTGTCGTGTTGTAGGGTGTTCTGTTTTGATGGCTACGGGGAGATATCTGACTCCAGATTAAAAGAAATTAAACTTGATACCAAACATCCCCTTGTGGGGACCACCTAACAAATGAATAGATCTTTATACGATACAAAAGTGTGTTGTTTATTTCAAACGACAAAAGCTGTCAATTTTACAAATTTATTAAATTTATTTGCTTGGACATATGTATATTTCACTAAATGTTCAACAACGAACTTGATATAATCCACATACTAAAGTTAATTCAAAATACCATTGTAAAACAATTGAAATACACACGAATGCAATAAATCGATCAATTGCCAATTACCTGTCAGCCACAAACACCTTTCTTTGAACATTTTAAATTCCCGCTAATATTTGCGTCATGTGAATTTATTTACAACCAACAAATAGTAAAACAGAATAAAAGGCTTAGTATGCCTGCTGACACTTGTCAATTTTTTCGAATATCACACGACTGATTTGTGGCTACCTTTTGGACCGGAATAGAGTGATTTATGAGATACAAGTCTTTTTTTTTTGGAAATCTATTGATTTCGCGGTTGATAGGCGCCAATAGTAATCAGCTGACTGTAAAATGAAATTTTGGCATATTTTTCTTTGGAGCCTAATACACAGCATCTTGGGGAAGCCCAGTAGTTTTAAAAGTGGATTTATGGGGAAAAGTAGAAAGCGTTTGATTGTACGTAACCTGAAACACAGCAGTTTTCGATCCTTGGCGATTTTGAGAAAGTAGATCATTTTAACCGATTTTTGAAGTGATCTCAGTTCTGACTTCATTAGCTTCTGCAAAGTTTAAAACTTCCAACATGGCATTTTTCAATGGATCCTTTCAGTTGCGCAGAAATGCACCCCTTTCGTCGAAGTACTACATCTCATCGGGGAGCGGTAAACCTAAAATACTGGGGCGTATGTGGAACATTTTAGTCGGTTATTACTGCGATTTCATGTAACTTTTTGCGCATTTTACTTTTTTAATAAAACTGTCCAGTATGGGTGCATGCCTTAGGGCGATGAAGACGGTTTATATCCTCTTCATCATACTTAGATCTATGCGATTCCATTGCGATAACCATGATTTGTATCTTATTACGTGGCTTAGTTTTCTTATACTACTCACTAGGTCGTCCTTGCTCTGTATTCTCTATTAAAGGCCCTTAATGCGCACTGCAATCTATGACGTCTAATGTGATGGTCTATATGGTTTTACCAGGGGTTATATTGAGGCTTTTGATAAACCTCAGTATAGCCTTAGGTTCAAATTTCCGAATTTTAGCTGGGTTGACCGAGGCCCGCGTCAAGTGAAATAATCTGTTCCTTGCGGCTCCCAGACATTCGCACAGAATATGTTCAGGAGTCTGTTTCGGTTCTCCACAGAGCCGGCAAATATGGGTATCTGATACTTACAATTTATGCAGATGGTATCTGAGTGGGCAATGTTCCTTTAGATAGCCCGTTAAGGTTCTTAACTCGTCTTTGGTGAGATCAAGTAAAATCTTAGCCTTGTATAGATTGGGGTTGATGAACTTTATCGCTTCTCTAAGGACCTGGCGGTTGGCTTAGTATTCAGCGTGTTTCTTAAGCTCCCATTGTATTAGCAATGGTTCGGGACCAACAAGTGGACGGAAAGCGCCTCTTCTCGGCAGTCAGTCAGCCCGTTCGTTACCATCAAAGCCTTCATGGCTACAGTAACCTTATTTACGGATGTAAGACTTTCGAGGGGGTTCAAGATAAGCTTAGACCCTACCGTATAGGATTTAAGGGCAAATAGTGCTGCTTGACTGTCATAGATGTAGATGTTCTTTTCCGCAAGCATTCTCTTGCACACAATTCAGTAGCGTGCACTTCGGCTTGAAATATTATAGGTCTCGGTCATCCTTTAAAATTAAGTAGATCTGAAAGCGAGACATCAGACTTTTCTTCGATGTGATCAAATATGTAAGTCTTTGATTCAGGGCCTTATTTCTTACTTGGCAGAGGTTCGTCTTCAACGCACCTGATATACCCATTGCCGAACGACTGCCGGATCACTATATTGTGTTTCAAGTGGAAATTACGGCAGTCTGGAAAGCTGCTTAGTTTTCCATTAATAGATTGTAGCGCTGTTGTACTATACATATTTAGCTAGTCAGACAGCCTTAGAATTGCCGACCAATACGATCTAAATTGGTAAAGCAATGCCGCAGGTGTCTTAACGAGATTACGATACAGGGACGTTCCAGGCAACTGGAGACTGAACGAGCTGCCAAAAGAAGGTGCAGGACGGCATCTCCCCGGTAACCTGGGAGAACCTTCTACTCCTATCGAATCGATCAAATTCTTTCTTGATACCGATGACAGAAAACTGGCAAACAATAGGTGGAACAAAATCAGTACTTGTCTCTTGTCAAAACAAATCTGGCCAAACCTGGATTTAAAGAAGACGGAGAGACTTTTATCCATAAATCGGAAAAAACTTGGGTTCACTATTAGGGGTTGCTTGATAGGCAGATATGCAGACTGGGGGTCTCCTTCGAAGAATTCTGTAGAAGCTGCAGAGACGAGGAGGAAGAGGAAACTACAACGCATCTACTATGCACGTGTTCTTGCCTTGCGACACTAAGAAGGAGAACCGTCAGAGAATACTTCTATGATGATCTAAACGATCTACCCGAACTTGATATCCAAAAGATAAAAAACTTTATCTCCGGTCAAATTAGTTTAATACATGCTATATAGGGTTGCTACCGATTCGATCACTAATTTCAATGCAGTCGGCTTTATACTCTTGGTATCTAGTGCTGGTAAGCCGATATTTATCTTGGTATCACAATGGACCAATCTGATCTAAGTGTGTCTCTGCTTGAACGGGAGAGCCACCTAACCTAACCTAACCTAACCTAATCTGCCAGAGGTTTGGGTATGATAAAATGGGTTACGCCCTCATGTACCTCTTCGTCATTACATTCTCTATATCTATCAACATTATTCAGATTTAGATACGTTGTATCCTGTTAAGATAGATTATCTATGTATAGACTCCCTTTAAGGTTGTTTTATTTCAAATGATTGCCTTTACAGCGCACGAGGATCGATAACGTGCCTTTGTGGCAGAGCTACCTTGCTTCTTGCCCTTTCATTCCCTATTTATTCCCCTCTTTTCCGCAATGTGCATGCACAATGCCTTAAGCATTATGCACCAGTTAATTCAAATTAACTGGCCCTTCTGACTTTACTCTTATAATGAATCTAAACTTATGTAAGAGAAAGCCTTGTTCTTATCTATCGTCACAAGCTGTCACCAAAGACACACTGCTTTCTACATATGAATACCTGTAGACTAGACAATTGCTTATCCAAATTGGTTGCTGGAATCTTATCTCATGCATTATCGCACGCGCATTCGTATTTATTTCATCGAAAATCTTTTTTGAAACCAATTTCTCACGACTGACGGTATATTGATGAGAATCAATCACGTGGGAACCGAGATTACTATTTATAGAACTCGATCTAGCCATAGACAGTTTGTCGGCATTTCTAGAACCATTCTCTCACTTTCACGCAAAAAACAAACATTTCCCTTGACACGGGTCTATTCCACCTAATCTGTTAAACTCACCATAATCTCAAAAGTCAATTACCCTAATCATTTCAATTAAGTCAGTTGTTGAATTTAATTCAAACCATCACCCTACCAGTGTCTAATTATAGAACATCGACATCAAACAAATTCAAATCACTCGTAGCTTCTGCAGGCGTCACACTTGTCCTAAGATAAGCTATCTACATATGTATGTACTCTTGAGATTTTATGATATTTCAAGTCCCGATCGGTATCACTCTCCCCATAAACACACACCAAAAACATTTTAGCGAGATTCAGATCACGAGACGTGGACTACGGACTCCTTCCTGAAAGTGCATTCAGCCCAAAAGTGATGGAAAGCTCCGAATAAATCATAATAAGACTGCCCTGCCCGTTCAATTTGAAACCCGGAGCCTTATCTCGTGCAAAAAAAGCTTCATATTTCGCAAAAACTTATCAATCAATCGCCACACGCGATATCTTTCAAATATAAAGGCCAAGTGGTTGGTAAATAGCCATATTGGACACTTTTGGAGGTAGTCAGCATTAACGTTCAAAACGCCATAGACTACGGTACTTGTGTTGTGTAAAAAAATACGTGAATTTTTGAAAAATCAGAAAACAGGCATGGCATGCCCTAAGTTAGCAATTGTTGCTCTTCTACTTATCGGCAGCACACTCGTGGTGAATTGTGTTGATTTGGATTACACGGATATAACAATCGTGACAGACGAGACCCGGTATCAGACGTTAAATCCGGAAGCGACACTAGATCCATTCGATAAAATACGTCATGTCAAGGGGAATATTTACTTTTCCAAAGGAAAGCGGATTACTGGTAAGTGAAGTGTGTGCATTGGCAAGTGTTTAACGGTGAAATCACGAAGTGACAGTTTGGCGGAAGTTATCATGGTTTGACAGATTATCATAGTTTCCAAGGGCATATCGTTGGAGGTACTCGCGATTTTAATGAAAGTTTACGTTGAATTTCAAGTGGTATTTGAGTTTGTTTTGATTGGGAATGGCGATCGTTCACGGTGACTAATTGTTATCTACGCTTCAAAAACAACGCTCTTCGGAAACTTTCCCTACTTAATTGCTTATGTCCTGTTTCCTAGGGGTTCTACCACAACAACGCGCTATCATGTTCGATTTCTGGAATAGAAAGGGAAACCTTCCCTGGAATAATGCAATTGTTTGATGATTGCTTTGCATGGAGTGTCATCGTGCTGAAATGACACATTTCGTTCCATTCTGGCCTACGAATGTAGAGAACAGCATTGCTATTCGAAAGCTTGACATCATTTTGGAATAACCGACGGCAAATTCAAATTGTTGGATACCTTATAGTACTGCGACCTGAGAAGATTTTTGCACTGTAGATGGGTGCACTTGGACCTGTGTAGTCCTTTGGAGTGTCCAAGGGACTCTAGAGGTGCAATTGCAGGAAAGTAGATGTATTGCGATTTTTTTGGTAGCTAGTAGGATAAAAGTTTCGAAGAAATCTAAGGCTCATTGGCAGGCAAGGGAAGGTACATTCATAAGTTCCTTGTCTAGAAATTTTTCCAAGCTTAGGCTAGATATTCAAAAATGATATGCTTACCGGTCTGGTGATTTCTTACCATATTTGCCAAAGATCCGGGAGAACTTTATTCAGTTTCTTGCGATGCTAATTCTGTGAATAGTGTCCTTTCAGCAAATCCTTCTTATTTTCTACTAAGAGAGTGAAGTTCACTTGCTTGAGGGATAGATAAATCTTTTGGTTTAGGGCTTTCATTTGATAGTTTATTCTTTCTACGTCTATAAATATAAAAATAAACAGATAGCGCGATCTCTTTCAGCCATTATGTACATGTTACTTTTATTTTTAGCACAAATGGAAGGGACCCACAATTTATTGGGGACTCGGAAGGGCGAATCTTTTTGTTTGAGAAGGATTTTTACACTTTCACGAGAGGTGATGCCGCGAAAAATATTCGGTTGAAATGGATGGGACTTAAACCTATGCTGCTTATACGCCTGTTTAACGTACCAACTACTTAGCTACAGTGACTGTAGTAATATAGGCTATTTTTACAGTGGTAAGGGGTAGTGGTCGCTGTGACTCAGTGGTTAGTGCGTTGGACTAGACTACAAAACGGTTACAGGTCGATGAAAGGTGTTTCGGAAACCTCTTCTTGCGAGTTCATCCGCTCTATTCATTCCAATCAATTCGCCTTGTGACTGGAACCCAGATTATTATTTTTTTTTATTAGGAACAGCTAGTTGCTTCAGTACGTTCAGGTAGCTCCAGGCAAGCTGAGGCCCAACATTGAAGGAGTAATGAGCTTTATAAGTAGCTTGACTGCCGGGGAGAAGATTTTTGTTGGCTTTTCTAGAGTAACGATGAAGTCGACTATCCTGATTAATCGACTACTTAGTAGTTGGATCCACAGACGTCCACATCTACTTCGTTATCTATTTTCAGTCCATCATGTGCTTGGTGAGTGCAATTGATTTTTGGAGGAATGAAGTTCGTAACTCTAGAAGAAAGAAGCGTGTGCCTTGTGATGTTTTGTTTGCGCTTTTGCACAGGAGTCATTGCAATGGTAGAATGCCGGAAGAGGGATTTGTACAGCAATTTGTGGACTACGTTTTACACAGGTTTTATTTATCAAACTAATGATGTTTACGTTATAGTTGGAATTACAATTCTAGGTCCTCGTCGGCCTAGGATGGGTTATGTATGTTTGTGGATTGACTGAGATGATGTCTATCTTTGTTAACCCACTTATGCACATATGTAGGTCTTTGTGGACCCCTTGCGATATCTTTTGTGTATTTTTCTACTACATGGTTTAGTTTTGGTGCCAACCATCTCTTTCTTCGTTGCGATAGCGGAAGTATTTGCTAGGGAGTTGATTTATTCCTCTCAGTAACAAAAAAAAAATCGGTTGTAAGCTTCCATATTGTCATATTTATGCAAATGATAAGTCGCAGGTGGTTAATTTGTTCCATCTGTCAGTTGTCGACCTGCAAAAAATACCGCCAGCTGTCAGTAGTTGTCGATAGAAAGATTTCTTGACTATTGTGCCAGATTTTTCGAGTTCCTAGATGATTTAACTCGATAATAATTGTCAACATGAAGTTGAAAATAGGCATCACCTCTCAGAATATTTGTCTCAAAAAACCTATGGTCTCCTGTTTTCATTTTAAAAACGCAAATAGCGAGTGTATAATGTTAATTTTAGATTCGCTCGCACACACAAGTGTGTAGGCCAAGATTCATACGCAAAATGGGGTGAAATAAAGATATTTGCTGTAAACATTTTGCGGCACCACCTCTCGACAGTCGTTAACGAACTTCTAAGAGTATATACTTACTGAAGATGGTGTTAAGGTTTAAGGTGGACCTGGGTCTCAACTAATAAGTGTCTTCAACCAGCTCGATCTTTAACTAGCTGCCTCCAGTTTCGCACGCTATGTTGCTTGAGCCCCTTTTCCGCTTGTCTGCGCCACCTAAGTCGTGGTTTTCCTCTTCTGCATCGTCCCTCCGTGGCGGATTCCAAGATTTTCCAGGCCTAAGCACTGGTGTTCATCCGTTCTACATGACCCAGACACCTCAGTCATTGGACCTTCATCATTCTCGCTAAGTCGATGCCACTGTACAGTCCGCATTGTTCGTCGTTGTATCTTTTCCTCCAGTTACCGCTTATGAGATGTGACCGAAAATCATTCGAAGAATTTGTCTCTCAAAATAGCCAAGAGCAACCTCAAAGGCCTTGAGAAAGTCCAAGAGTACATATTGTCATGAGAAAGCTGGTCAATAACACGCAAAACATGAATTGTTGTGAGAAGCTAGGCATGGACCCTCTCGGACTATCGCGGAGACTACTTATTAGTCTTATCAGTCATCTGACTGGCCAGCTTCTTTCGCATGTTGGCATATTACCATCTTTCTTCCGAAGTTTCCCAAATTTTTTTTTTAAAATCTATGATTCTATTTCTATGATATCGGCTTGGAGGTTATCCTTGAGTCCTTCAATCGTTTGCGGTTTGTTTGCATAAACCTTTGGCTTTAAATATCCCCAGAGGTCTAGAGAACAAAAACCTGATCGTGTCATGAGTTGTACACCATCTTGTTAAAACAATACATTGTCTTAGACCGTCTCATATATTCAAGACAATAGAAGATTAGGGATCGCACATGTGATATTTTTTTTATCAGAAATTCAACCCAATTTTCTTTTAGTTATTGAATTTTGATAGTAAATTTGAGCTATCTGAAGGCACATCTAAAGGGTGACTCACGCCGTAATAAATTAAACAATTTTATAGATTTTAACAGTCAAGAAAAAAATAAATTAAATTTAGTAAAACCATTGCGTAACGTAAAAAGCATACACATCTTATTGAATCACCTGTTACTAAGTTGCGAGAAGATAGGCCTTGGCTCACCTCGAGCTGTCGCATTAGCTATTTACTTATTTATTAAGATGAAGTCTATTTTTTTAAATTTTATCCTAAGTATTCTACAAAATTCTTTCATGGCTCATCATACCTAATTTTCTTTTTATGTTTTTTTTTTTTAAAAGGTGATCGTCTGCTGTTGAATCATCTTGATAGTGAAAGCTTTCCAAGAAATGAGGACATCCAAGTGTATCTTCGTTATCCCGCGGTGGGAAGTGGCCCTACAATCACTTTCGCAGAAGTTCTCGTCGATCTGACTTCAGATGATGCTGATACTTCTTTCATTGCGGGAGGAATTGATAAAACCTTTGCTGAGTTCTTAATCGAGTGCAATAATACTTCTAGTTTCACCTACGAAATTTTTATCTATGGATATTGAAACAAAATGGAGGAAAAGAAGCTGAAAACATAATGGAAGCCCAAGTGAAAGGATTGATTCAAATTGTTGCCAACAATTTGCACACACATGCTTGAAACTTGAATGAAACTCATTAAAGACTCATTATCTGTGATCGTTTTGTATGTATTTTTGTAATTTTCTTTAATTTAAAATTAACACTTAAAAAATGTTTGTAAAGCTCATGAGAGAACAAATTTAATTATTTTTTCTGTGAAAGAAATTTCGTTTTTTTTTGTGGATGAATTTGTACGAGAAAAGTATCGTTAAGATAAGATATAGACGCGACAGTCGGTAGGAGTCGGAAACTTTTTCGTCACAAACTGCATATACTCCTGTCAGTTTTCCATTGTTTGCGAAGAGGTGGTGCCGCCAAAAAATGTTTCTTTCTTCTTTTGCTGATATTTGAACCTGTGTAGTTCAACGGATGAAGAAAATCCGGAAGTTGCATGCAAGCAATAGATGACGCATACGATTCTCACGATTTGTTTTGGATTTTAATTAAAAACTAATTGCGACTCCGATTGCATATCTTATCTTTGGTTCAGGCTTCCTTATCTTGGGGTTGGGGGAATCCATGTTTTCCCATACGGCTCTGAGAGATTGCTTTTACGTTCGTTGGGTGTCGTATTTGGACATTGTTATCTTGCCATTGCAATTGGCAGACCTATGGAGGCACGAGGCGTCTCTGATTGCTATCGTAGTTGTTGACAGAATTGTATGCAGTGGGAGAAAGTTTTATGATATTTTTTTGGCCGATATATACATTTTCTATACCAAGAGTTTAGATTTTTATCTGTGTACAATTATTATCTGTGTACAACAGTCTTAATTACGTCCACGATTAACTTTTCGGAGTCAACCAAAGGCTGGTGAAGCGAGGGCCAATACTCAATCCTTTATCAGTGCTAACATATATAACGAAGACATTTAAGAGTTCCTCGAATTTCGATCGATAGATTTTCCATGAATGTTACAACTTGATCCATCGTAAGTTGCCTTAATAATCATTCTAAAGATGTTCGTACAATGGAACGTCTCGACTGCTTTTTCGAATTCCTAAACTTCAAACTCTGCCTTGAAGCTTAGTTCGAGATTTTAGTAAAATTCTCTCTTTGACCCGTTTCCACGTGTCCAATAGTAACCTTTGTAATCCAAAAGTATCCTTTGTCTTAGTGGTTTCCTACGATAAAACTTCCAAAACAAATCACGGCAGGGTGTTTCAAGCTAAAGTTCTAGCGATAACCGATGCCAAGGATCCTAAGCTCAAGACATGATGTCTCACTTTGTTGGGTCCCGGGGCACTAAGGCATCGATGGCAGAAAAAGGCCGATTAATTAGCAAGAAACTGAACCAAAAAATGGTCGAACTATAGAAGTTGTAAAGCAAGAGATACACTTGGAGATACACTTTCTTGAGCACACTTTTGTCGCGCATATCAAGAAAGATGTGGCCAAGACTTGTGATCGGAATCCTATGGGTGGCCCATCTAAGGAGAATGCATCTAAGCAGGACTGACCTCTGCCGAGGATGTGGCGGTGTAGACGCGGAGAAGGACACGACGCACTTTCTCTGCGACTGCCCAAGCCTCAGCAGAATCAGAAAGAAGACTCTAGGCGCTTACTTCTTTAGTGACCCAGGCCAACTCTCAACCAAGCCACCGAAGGCCAGCCTAAGACGCATACAGAATTCAGGGTGGCTTAGGGGGCTAATAACGATTCATAACCAACAGGTACATGAATGTATTTACTTGAAGATCCGAGTGAGGCGGCACCTAACATCAAGCCGTCACGCTTTTCACCTAACCTAACCTAGTGATTCATAGATGTTTTGACTACGTTTAACGTAGCCTTATCGCATAGAATGTGTGTGATATCTTCTGTGACGCATACGTCGTCGTATCTACACTTGTCCGTTTCTGTAAATCCTAGACTCCTAGTTTTCTCACAAGCCAATGTCCGGATAGGACTTCTTCAGCGATTCTTCGGTTTGATCTTCCTAGCTTAAGAATTTCCCTCGCCTTTTTCCTATCTAACACTGGCTACTGGGCTTAAGATACCCTGTGTTCTCCTATATTCGACCATCTTGTCTAGTTATATTGCGTAAGGCGAGCCTCTGATGACTATCGCCTGATTTGTGGGTAATTTTCCGACGTTGATCCGTAAGTTCATTTCCCTCTAAGCCGCACTCGATTCTGTGTACCTTAAGCATTGACCGACAGTTGACGACAAGTCTTGATCTGATGACATTCTATTCTATCGCCTTAAGCGCGGCCTGACTATCGATGTACATTAGTAGCTCCAGTAGTTCCGCAACTTCAAGCAATGATAGAACTCCAAGAATCCGAAAGCATCATGAACAGTTTTAGTTTTGGCTCGAAACATAAGATGCCAAAGCCCGTTCCGTCTAGGGTGACTCCTACATCCGTGTATACAGCTATTTCTTCCGGTTGCCTTATTACTTTCTTCTGCCATGCGTCCCTTTTAAGGCACCTGATCATATATGGTGTATCGAAATCTAGTACAGGAGGGATGCTCTCTATACCAGGAGGATTTTTGGTTGAACTTCGACTTAAACGAAATATTTGAGTCGCTTGAAATTTTAACTGGCGAAATTGGTTAAAAATAGATATCGCCAACAAGGCATCATTGCTGAAGAATCTCTCTGTCATTGGCTGTGACTGTGACTCAAACATTCAGTACAAAATTCATCGATTGAGCGGTGGCGAATAAGTATCATTTTTTTTGTAAAATTCAGGAGAAGTGGTAATATTGGCAACAAGAACTTATTGATCCCGAATTTCTCTGTGACTGTGATTCGGACATTCAGTATGTAGTAGCAAAATGCAAACAAAGCAATGGGCAATTGCTAGCTTCTAGCAACCATTCATCTTCTGCGTGTTACATTTTTCGTACAAATGGAAGGGACCCACAATTTATTGCAGACTCCGAATGGCGATTTGAGAAGCTCTTTCATGACAAATTATGCTCCCCCACTTCTTGGTAACGGTTTAGTCTGTCAGTACCTGGTACCTGGGTATTCGTGTGTTGACGTAGCACTGTCGGACTATGCTCCAAAAGGACACTGACGTTGTAAAAATCTACAATTTATTCACTTTTGCCAGGTTGGTTGCCTATTCCATGATTTCCGATGATATGTCTGAATTCATCGTTTTTATTGACTACAATTGGGGCGTTATAGCCCCCATAATCATAAACTTGGCGCATAGTTGTTCAGAGGAGGTCACCTTTTAGTCGCCAGACGAAATCTCCGTTGGGGCGTAGGACTTTATGAGAGCGACGCCAGAATCTGGTCATCAAAATCCAATCTCCATGCAGATCTCTATTTAACGCAGTCGATTCATTTACCACGAACTACTACTAGGATTTATCTTCCACAGATTTATATGCCGCGTCCACTTGCGATCAGATCTGCATAACAATTGCATGCACAGAGGTGCGCCAAACTTTCCTAATTCCCTTCGACAATATAACCTAAAATATCTGCTTGCCAGCGTGAACGCTTCCGACAAAGAGTTCAGCTCCCAATGTTTATTCTAAAATCCAATAATCAGCCGCAAAAACTCTCAGACGCATAATACCAAGAGAAGTCTGATTTCAATAGCAAATTTATTTATTTCCACGATGCATATCTACTCCGTTTACATTTTTTTCCATTAATTAGATTATTTTCCATAAATTTCAATCTTATAGCTGATCTTGTGGGCATTGTTTGAAACAATTTTCAAGTTAGCACTCTTCTGACCAACACCTCCACTTTGAATGGTGAACTGACTGTTTCCGGCATCAAGCATGGTTGTTGCAACAATCTGAGTTATCTGGGCGTTGTTAGTCGCGTCCTCCTGTGGGAATGGTACTTCCATTGTGATAACTCTGGCAAAATCAATCACCTGGTTACCTTTGCCTGACCAAATAAGTTTGTCACCTAAAATGATGGTACTTAGTAGCAATGTCAAGGAAATACTGTACAAGGATCTTACCAGCTACCCTCTTGCCGGCATTGAATTTTTGAATTCCACCGCTGGCTCTCTCTAACAGGGAGTCAGATTCAAGTGGAACTTGCTCGATGGCAAGTACCGAAAGGACTAAGCAAGAAAGTGCAACAAGTCGCAACATTTTGTAGAATTTTTACAGTGATACTATGAGTTTTGAAAGGCAAACGCCCTCTTTTATACGGCCACCTGAGGGTGAGTTTATCGGGCTAAGTGCGTTGAAGGACACTTCTAACTTAATTAATTCACCAATAGAGGCATTTGAGTGGAACTAGCACTCAACTTGATTGCTTTTCCAAATAGTCACCTGACTTATCACTTTGATTTCGAAAACGTGTGCAGGGTGAGTAGGTAGGTAAAGCCGTGGAGTATGCAAAACCTCCCTCCCTTGCTGGTTGTTTACAATTATTTTCTTTTCCAGACAAAAGATAAGGTACATCTAAGAGATCGTTCAAAGTCAAGTTGTTGACTTAGATTAGTTGTTGAGTTTGATTCAAAGACAGGATGATATAAAAGCGAACTTCACAGCGTTAACTTTTCACTGTTTAACAACTTGTAATCCTACGTTGTCAACCATGTATCGAAGCGTTGCATTGATTTCATTAGCGCTCATCGCTGTCGCCGTTGCAGCTCCCCGGAATGCTCCTGATACAGAGTTTACCAATTTTAACTCCCGCGTTCCTGGTAAGTTACTTGAATGTTTAACGTGAACAAATTGGATTTGAAATACTTGTAAATTTCAGGTGATCAATTGATTTGGGAGTCCTCCCTTTCACAACAGAATTTGGACTTTTTCGGTCAGTCGACGTATGAAATTAGCTACCCTCAAGACGGATCACGTTCTCCATACATCATCACTCACATTCATATTGATGCTAAGGAAAATACTGGTTTTATGGACGTTGGCATGTATGGAGGATGCGGTACTGATTTCGCTAGGATGAGACTCAATTCGAAAAGTGTGAAGAAGGGCAATTACAAGATTTACATCTATGGCAAGAAGAAGTAAATAGTTTTGATGGACTTGATTTTGAAATAAAGTTTGATATCACGTGTAGGTAGTTTTTTCTATTAAAAATTTATTGAACAAAGCTGCCTGCCATATTCGTTGTAAGCCTTAAAGAAATCTTCAGATCCTAGAGTTTGAAAATTAAGTCCAAAATACGGTAAGCGTAGGCAACATAGGCGCGCTTAGATCTCGTCCGTCATCAGGGAAATGGTACAATGTTCTAGAGTCCGGCTTAGAGAATTCGGATGCCGAAGTTGAGTTTTCTCTGCCGGAGAGATGTGCCTGTTTCCGATAGTGCTGTGATCCTCTCAGTGTAAACACAATCATTAGTTACCCCTTTGAGGAGGTGTAACCGCAATATGTGTGCTCAGAGACTGCAAGTTTACATTTTATTAATTTGATGCTGGCCCCCAACCAATTGGATTTCACACTGAGAGTATCTTGTTGGCATTGCTCATGTGAATGGCAGCTGAATAGTTGACTCTCCGACGGAGTAACATCATTAATTTGGATAGAGCTTGTCACTAGGGTGCGACATTGAAATTAGAAAAGTTTAATTTAATAGTGGATTCGGTGTTTTTCACAATCTAACAGTTTGAAACAGTGAATTGTTGTACTTTGGGGGAGTAGAACTTTTGGATTAGTTTATGTTGTTTTAGGTTTCGTGGTCCATTAAGACTCATAAACAACGCATCACGGGGTGAGTGTTCATCAAGATTTATATTAACTTGGCGTATGGCGTATACGTAACATAATTGGTAAGTTTCTCTGGCTACATTTTAATGGATTACATTTTAGTTGTTGTAAAACTGAAAATTACGATTGAGAAAGGGCAGGATCCAGCGATGGAAATAATGATTTTGTCACGAAAGACTGAACTCTTTGTCTGAAATCGAATGCATAGGTTAGGTGGAATGTCTCCTGGCTATGAATAAAAAAGATACTCGCACCATAGTAGATGTACTGACATACAGCTTAAAACACACCCTGGCGTAGTTTGGAAGCTTTATCGGCCTGGCAATGGGGGGTTTTTCTGAGAATATTCCGAAGCCTACCCCCTCATCAATTTTTCAGCCGACGGTTAAAATGGATAAATAACCGGCTTGTATGAACTTCTCTTCATGCCGAACTGGAAAGAGTGTTTGGAAATTAAGTTCGAAGTTAGGGTAGGGCGATTAATTTTTGTTTCTAGCTTCGCCCATCTACCGATATTCGTATGATCTATTTGACCCTTTTCCAAAATCTAATGCATAACGTTGGACTTTTATGCTGCAGGATATGACTTTGCTTTGAGAAAGTTAGCAGTCTCATGTCTGGTCAACCTCACAGTGAGCAGATGTTGATTGCAAAACTCCAAATCAAAGTTAGAAAATCAACACGGAAAAATGTGCTGAATATATGTACATACCTAACTGACATCTCAGTGCATGCATCTAACAAAGAATTTTATTACAGTAGTATTCTTAGGTAATCTTGATTCTTTTAGCAAAATGACGGTGTCAACATCAAGAAAAATAAACACTTTACATTGTTCACACCACCGCCTGCTTATTGGTTGTCTAGACTATGACGCAACATCATTAAAACAACTCTGTGAGAACTCTTAAGCGAAAACATCTGTTAATATCTCTGAAAAGCAGCCAAGTTGTGTGTGACTATGTGTATTGGAGGACAACATTGGAAAGCTTCTCCAGAGAATTAATATTCAGACTCAGACCAATTATAAGACATTTATTTGTCTGCCGGTGATTAGCCAACTTTGGACACGTATTTGAATCAGAAGCTTCGCTTATACTATGCAATACAAATGGATAAAGTGTAAGAAAAGCAGATCCTTCCGATCATTGAGCAATTCTTAATAGTCTTTCAGTCATTCCAATCAATGTAAAGGGTTTTTCAATAGGGACGCTACAAAAGTAGAGCGACAGGGACAGCAAACGACGCCATATTTTTCTTGCGGTTTTTTGACATTTCTCTTCAGTAAGGTTTGCCATTTCATGGTGGAAAGATATACGAGCCAACAACGAGTCGAAATTATTAAAATTTACTACCGAAATTCGGAGTCAGTGGCCTCAACGTTAAGAGCGCTACGTCCAATTTATGGTCGTCATAATTTCTGGCTGGATGGCTTCGTCAATAAACAAAATATGCGGTATTGGTCAGGCAGCAATCCACACGTACTCCATGAGTCATCATTGCATCCCGAAAAAATTACGGTTTGGTGTGGTTTATGGGCCAGCGGCGTCATTGGGCCGTACTTCTTCCGTGATGATCAAGACCGGCACGTTACTGTGAATGGGGATCGCTACCGTTCAATGATAACCGAATATTTTTGGCCCCAATTGGATGATATGGACTTGGAGGACATGTGGTTCCAACAGGACGGCGCCACAAGCCACACAGCGAATGTCACAATCAATTTATTGGAAACCAAGTTTGGAGAACGTGTTATCTCACGAAATGGTCCGGTCGCTTGGCCGCCTCGGTCGTGCGATTTTACGCCGTTAGACTATTTCCTGTGGGGCTACGTCAAGTCTATGGTCTATGCCAACAAGCCAGCGACGATTGATGAACTTCGTACGAATATCGAACGTGAAATTGCAGCAGTATCGGCCGATTTATGCTTGAAAACCGTCGAAAATTGGGTTCAGCGTCTGGACTTCTGCAAGCGTGCCCGTGGTGGCCATGCAAAAGAAATCGAGTTCCATACATAATGTTCTTTTACAGGAATAAAGAATTTCATTGATATCCAAAACCGTTTTTGTTTTATTTAAAAAAACGTTTCTAGCGCTCTTATTGAAAAACCCTGTATTTTAAAAAATTCAGACTTCTATAACATTATCATTATCATCATAATTTTCAATGACTCGCTTATCCAGTGTGAGGATCGCGGGGTTAGGGTGCTTAAGTGGACTCTCCACATCTCTCGATCTTCCAATAACATGTCTCTCCAATTTATTGAAAGAATAAAACTCGCTAATTCCACTTGAAGTGTCAATCACAAAACCATCGATTCCTCATCCCCTCAATCACATTGCTGCTTTCCAACGATGATGTAGGCAGTTAAAGGAAACCCACCCATCACCACTCCATGAGTCAAATGAATTAATAAAAAAAATTCAACTGAATAATTCCCAATGTAAGCTTCTGAGAATAAATTAAATTTTAATTATCGCTCTTGAGAGTCTGAAAAATTTCGCAGAATCCTCCACTCCAACACAATAAGGAGAGAAGGACATTAATCACAAGATTACCTACCAATCACCGCACAATCATTTGAATCTAATGAGACCATACAGAACAAGTCGGTGGCGTTTTAACTCTCAAACATGTTTTACAGTGAGGCTACCAACCTGAGTAGACTGAAAGAACGGGAAGGCCATTAAGGATTTCAATACGCTAATTTACATACATAGATGACTTGAAAATAGGCTGCGGCTTGGCGCAGGTATCTTCTCAGACAATCTGAAAATATCGACCTTCATTCATCTATCACAGCTGTTTGCTATTCGCGAAGCCTGCCTCGTGCTGAAAAATTCTCCACCAGCAAATTACAACATTGCTATCTTAATCGATAGCCAAGCCGCCGTCAAAGCTTAATACGGCCACTATATCGTCAAAGCTGGTAGAGCAATGTAGGTAAGGTTAGGCTTTAGACGCTGTCGACGTAGGCGACGCACTTAGATCAGCAGTAGGTCCATTGTGATCTAGGAGAAATTCTCCTTTCTTATAGTGGAACCAGCCGAAGGTTTTAATAAAGCGAACTAGGTTTTCGACATCTTCTTGTGCTAGGTCGTCAAGACTGTCAAAAAAGAAGGGACCGAGATGGTTCGGTCTTTTGCAAGAGAGCGCGGAACAGGTACATAGGGGATGGATGAGATGCTCTCCCCGTCTCTACAGATTCTGCAGAAATCATTTGCAGGAACGTCCAGGCGATTGGCATGTCTGCCTATGAAGCAGTGTCCTGTTATGACACCTATAGAACTTCCGAGATGCCGTCTAGCAAAATTCATCTCTTGCAGTGCTTATGGTAAAGTGCTTGAAGTGCTTGTAGGCCAGATTTGTCTGCTGGTTTGGCAGGTGGTGCCACTTGACCAACTTAGATTGGCTTTGTTGATTGCATCTGACTTTAATTTCAGTTTGCATGTAGCTAGTGGCACTCCGAGGTTCTCTTTTTCAGGAAGAATCTGTATTGTAGTGCCATTCTTGGCGAGTTCATCGGTCTTGCAGTTTCCTGCAATGTCTCTGTGTCCTGCTACCCAGCAGAGGAGTATGTTTAATTGCTCTGTCATTTCTACGAGAGACGAGCGGCAATTTTAAATTATTTTTGATGCTACAGAGACTGATTTTATGGCGTTCTGGCTATCTGTAAAAATGCTAATTTCACGAGTAGATATTACATTCCACATCAGCCAAGAAAGGACCTCCTTTGTCGCTATGATCTCCCCCTGGTAGACGCTACAACGCTCTGGAAGGCGAAAGAAATCTCGAGAAGAAAACACTTCCCCTACACCATCTTTGGACGGTTAGAACCGTCTGTGTAGATGTCCATGGTTTCTTTCGTAGGTAATTTTGGGTTCTTCCAGAAATCTCTTGTGGAAATAGCAACATTGAAGTTTCTCTTGAAAGAATACCTTGGTGATGGTGTAATCTGTGTTTTCAAAAATATCAGTGTGTTGGTTTAGAATTGAGCCATGTGCAGTTAGTCTACTGGTCAAAGCGTCCGTGGAAGTAGTTCTCAGCGCACCGGTAACCCAAAGACATGTGGATCTTTGTAATTAAACTATTCCGGTTGCAGGCCCCAAAGTGCTACGGTTCCTTTCCTTATATGTACGTTCTTGGTTATTCGGCTTCCAGCTTAACTTTCTGTCCAGAATGAGACCCAGATATTTAGATTTGTCTGTTAGGACTAGGCTGGTTTCGTTTAAAGTAGGAGGAGTGAGACGACTAGTATTGTGCTGCCTGATAAAAATAAATACTTCGGTTTTGAGTGGATCGCACCTGACCGCGCATTTGGAGAGCTAAGGCAGCGCGTTTTGGAGCAGCTCGGTCAAGGTACATATCAGGAAATTTTCCAGAAACGGCAATAGTAACATTGTCCGCATAAGCGATCGCTTAACAGCCTTCCTTATAGCGATATAAGAAAGAACTAAACCAGTTAGACTTTCGTACTAGAGCAACTCTAAACCTGATGCCAGGACATAGTCAAATCGAAGGCCTTAATGACTTATAAGCAAAAAGCTTGGTAAGGGAAACATTCATGCCAAGCAAAACTTGGCTATGACAAACCGAAAATGAACGAACTTCTAAGCAGATCAAAAATCGAAACCTGGATTTTTGTTGAATAAACCTTTATAAATAATCCCTTTAGGATAAATTCCAATCCTACGGACGACAACATATTTCTTTCACAGGATTTTGTCCATTTATTTTGTGTTCTGTTTTAAAATTACGGGTATGAATTCAAATGCGTTTATAAAACATATTATTAAGCTAAATGACGGATTAAAATAATAAAAATTCAAGTCTTTATATCACAAATAAACTAGGCGACTAGGAGGCTTATGAGGGCCACACGACACTCTCGATCCAATTCAAATAGAACGCTACTCTGGCATAGACGGAGGGTACAGCACTCCCGCATGAGAGTCCAAACGATACGATTCCAACAATTGTTGAGGCCTTGTTTTCAACCAACTGCAATGGTCCACCGGAGTCAGACTGGCAGGCGTCCTTTTTCAGCTCTGGATCATATGCACAGTAGTGTCCTTCGTTAAGACCATTTCTATATGATCGAGACACACCATAAGCGACGTGAGTGGCATTACATTCTTGCAGTGGAACGCTGGTTACATTTGTCATCAACAGCATTTCAGAACGAGCACGTGCTGTAGAGGAGGATAAAGGTCTTTAGTGTGAAGGGAGAAGTTTTTAAAGGCGGAACTTACTTTGCACATTTGTAACGCCCCATCCGATAACAACGAGTGGGGTAGCCGTATCGATATCGTTCATTTCGGAGTACAAGCAGGCAGGACGAATATAAGGTGTAAAATCTACGTTTCTTCTTAGTCTAATGAGTGCTATGTCATGGTAACGCAAGTGGGAAAGGTATTCCGGATGAATTGTTATATTCTGGAAAAAAAATTAAAGAAATCTGGTTTAAATCTAGTAACAGATCCAAGGCTTGGCGCAGTGCTTAGATGGGTTTTAGAAAAGCTTTAAGCGGTTTCAGTAAATCTGCAGCATGAGTTGATTAACTTTAAAAACTTTGAACGGCTTTCGCGAAGGTAATACCTTGCTCACGTTTGTTTGACATTGACATTGAGTACTTAGACTGTCGGAGTAGTATCGACATGTTCTAAAGCAAAAATAGGATCCATGGAGATCTGAGTGAGGGCTGCATCATATAGGATGCAATCACCCCTTCAACCTAACCAAAGCAAAACATGGCAAATGAAAGGTCTTCTGCCACCAAATGACAGAACACGTTAGCAGCGCATCGACCTTTTTCTCCTTAAACTTAAAAGTCGACAATTGTCTCTGAATACATCGCAGCACTGTCTGCTACGGAGGTGAATTCGTTGTCGGTGATTACCTAAAGAGCCAAGATGTCATGGCTAAACAATGTCATGACGAGGTATAAGTAAAGCTTGACTCAAATCGACACGACCTCGATCGTATGACTATCAGTTGAAATTTGTTCGTAATTCGCTCCTCGACCTTTCAACCTCGACTTTGCCTTGATAAAATCTCAACACGCTGGGCTATTACTGGATCTTACCTCAATTTCCACGTCAACTGGCAGAATGTCAACATCAGCTGAATTCCATACAACCACCCCCAATCGCACCGTAGTTGGCAGAGACAGAGGATCGTTTACACAATGAGCTGCTGTCAAGGCATAACGTTCCGATATCAATGATGATCCACAACGGACATCAATATCAGAACCACCACCAAGGGGATAAATCAAACCACCCATATGTGGGTAGTCTCCGGGGTTCACTGGAACTCCATCCAAGATGTGGAAAGTAAGTGAGGCAGGATTAAACTCACTAAAACGGCGACAAGCTGAAAATGCAAAAGGACTTTTAGTTGTTGGGATTTTCTATGATGATATTTCTCCACTTGACTACCTGCTTGTGAGGGCCTCTCATTCAGATTACGGGTTAGGACTGTCTGGACAGTTGACGTTGTCGTGGGCATCGTAGTCCTTAAATGGTAAATGTATGACAATTAGCAACGCAATATAAACAAATTAGTATTTAGAAAGCTAAAGCATGCAATAAGCGATAGAGTAACAAATATCATGCAAAAATTAGAGAGAGAAAAGGAACAGTTGTAGAATATTAAGCCGGGTTTGAGAAAAGCTGATGAATTGATTAATGTTGTCTCAAACTACATTTAACTTTTTGATGGCATAATTTAGATTTACTTACAAGGTAGCCCAAAATGCATCCCTTTATCGAAAGATGCTATAACTTTTGCAAAAGGCGGTAACTGTCAGACTGTTTAATATTTGTGAAGTATACAGACGCAGATTATACGTCGACAAGCCATGGAACGCTATACTCCTCAAGATTGCGGAAGACTTCTGATTATTTTTTTACGGAATAAATCGTCGGTGATTTTGGCACTACGTGAATTTTGGCGCAGATTTCCCGGCCGTCCTACCTTAACTAGTCAAACACTAAGGAGACTGGAGCAAGACGTAAGAGGCACAGAAAGACCTCTTAGTCCTCTTTCCAGCGAGAATATCGCAGCTATGGTCGGAGATATTGCGGATGAGCCATCAACGTCATATCAGGCCCGAGTCATACAGAACAATGATCAACGAGTTTTTACTGCCGCAAATTCCAACAGGACGATCCAACCACACACACATCGCGGGACAATGGACATTTTGAAGGAAGCGTTTTCGGGTCGCCTAGATCTGGCCGGCAAAATTGCCCGACTTGACCGCTTTTTGAAGTCACAGGCCTATGAGAATAAGCCACAGACTCTGGAAGGTCTAAAAGAGAATTTTAGGATTTCCTTACAAATCATATGGACAAGGTCTACACATATGTACTTTCTGACACACAAGAGCCACAAGGGCCACGTCGGCAATGAAACAACGGATTCACTGGCCAAGATAGGTGCAATGACCCCCCTCACTAATCCCGAACCAGTCTGTGGAGTAAACAAATCCATTTTCAAAAGCTACATGAGAAAATAAACTACACTCGCAACCATTGACGTTGTGCGTGTTACATTTTTCGCACGAATGGAAGGGACCTACAATTTATTTCCGACTCCAAACGGCGAGTTGAGAAGCTTTTTCAAGACAAATTATACTCCCGGAGGCTTGTCATCTCCCGACGAAAGGTGGTGCTCAGTGGAAATGGCTGGGGATTGAATTGACGCAGCTCATACAGTAGTAAAACGCACTAACCACTGAGTCACGGCGACCGAGATAATTCGTCAACATCGAAAAAGAGGACAGTTTGTGCAGGACAGCTGGTAAACACAGACAGACCAAGGTTTGGTTAGGTAAGCATAGACAGGATTTTGAAGTCGTGCTGTTACAGACATAATCTCCCAATAACTTCTATTTCGATAGCATCAGTCCCTCAGAAATGGCTCAACCATTATTCTCTGTTCCATCCATCCGCTGTCAAACCTCTAAATAGCTGGCACGACAGCTCGGGATGAGCCAGGGCCTAGCTTCTCACAACTATTCATGTTGGGCGTGTTATATTGTTAGCACAAATGGAAGGGACCTACAATTTATTGCCGACTCCGAACGGCGAATTGAGAATCACTTTCATGACAGATTATACTCCCGGAAGCTTGTCATTTCCCGACGAGAGGTGGTGCCGCGGAAAAATTTTCGGTGTTCCTGGCTGGGGCTTGAACCCACGCCGCTCGGTCAACAGTCCAACGCACTAACCACTGACCCACGGCGACCACCTGTCAAACCTCTGCTTTGACAAAAAATGCTGGCAACCACATGAAGCAAAAGGGAAGGCATGTACTTGTAAAGTGACGCTGCAAGGAAGGACGACTGTTTTGCGTGAGCCCTACAAACAGAAACCTGTAGAAATGAAACCGAGATTGGACAGATATAACAAGAGTGGAGTGGTGGACCTATCCACGATATCAGGGGAAAAGACAAGTGCTGGCCGGCGCCCCAGGGGAGTACGAGTACCCCCTCAGTGCAACACGATATCTAGGAGGATTTTCATAAAAAGCAGTCGCTGAATTCTGAAAGGGTTCGAATTTTAGAGCTTAGGCTTTCCAAACTGATTGAGATGAGTCTTTTGTCCCACTGGAGTTCAGGCTAGGACAGGCATACTGGAAGTTTTTCTTACGTCACGACTTGAGTGGAGCTCTATGATATCGATCGGAATAGATTGAGTCGCACTACCTCGAGGTAGATGAGTTCTCAATAGTTTTAGCGAGGTCCTGACCAGAGACCCGCCATAGGGTTGATTTGCATCGGTCTGCGAACGAGTTAAGAGATGTGCGGAATTGCTCAACCAGTTTAGATCTTATCGTTGGCGTTTGTTGCAAATTGACTTCTATGTATGTATGGTATGAAAGCAAGGTTTTTCTATTGTGCACATTGAAAACCTGATACTCCCTTTCGCATTGGCGTAATCTTCGCCAGAAGTTGTGTGCTTTTAGGAATTTAATCACCTACGCCACAGCTGCCAAGGGATAGCAGCACATTTTTGACATAAACAGTCAACACATTGATCCCTTTAGCTTGATAAACTAAACTAAAAAGCGTCGGCATAAAAAAATTATAAGTAAAATTATAAGTCAACTGTCACAATAGCAGCTACTTCTTCGAACGGAGAGGTCCATACTTCGATGGTATGGACACGTTAAACGCATGCCACCAACTCGGTTTTCAAGACGTGCCATGAAATTCGTGTCATCGGGTAGGGCTGGGATTGGGTTGCTGGACTAAATCCAAAATCTCACCTTTACCCGTGCGTAGATATCCCCTGATGATTTAGAGTCGATGGTGGAAGTTTGGAAGTTGTGGAGAGTCCACTTAAGCTCTCTTATCCCGCGACCCTCATAGTGGATAAGCGGGTCGTTGAAAATAAATAAATGAATGAATTAAATTTGCAACTCTAGCGGCCAATAAATTTTGCTAAATATACCGCGCTGGGCTGTCGCTGCAATCTGGATATTGGGTAGCAAAGCTTTACACAGTTTTTTCAAATCAACTATATAAACTGCGCAGACAACTAAATTCTTGAAAGCACCCATGTGGCCTAGCCTATGTTGTTGCTCTCATACCATTTGACGCTTTAGATCCATACGTGAGAGTCCCATTTGTTTCTGCTTAGATTCTACTTTTGCATTTAATTTCAAAGTCAGTGTAAGAGACTAAAAAGTCCGTCTTACTTGGTATATTTAGTTTCTTACACTATTCAACACCATGTCAACGGAGAGAAGGTGAATCAATGGAGTCTCTTGTAAATAGGTAGTTAGTTGAGATGGATTATATCGCGGGTTAAAAAACTATTTTCTATAAGAAAATCATTAGTAACAGGACCTAAGACTTGTTTCAATTAAGCTACACAACTTACCCGAATCGGACATCGATATCTGGAGCTTCTGTCGTAGAAGTACTAAATGAATATGTGCGTGGTAAAAAGTTATAAGTACAATTCCAATCACTAGATATAGTAAAAATCTGATACAAATCTTTGCACAGATCCCAGGAACTGAAAGGTTGAATGATTATAAGAAGATAAAATGTAACAAATAAGTGGAAATGAAAAATCAGCCAAGGAGGAAGAGACATTCAACATGACACCAGAAGAAGAAGAAGAAGAAAGGCTTAAAGAAAGTATAAGCCCACATGATATATGCAAGTCCAAAAAAAAAAAAAAAAAAGAACTCCGTAAGAAAGTCTGGCGATTCTTCAACGCACGAAGCGGTGGGACGAATATAGGTTTGCTCTTACTAAATGCTGTTTCCCAGGCCAAAGCGGCCCTTTATACCATCTCAAGCTTAATATATACCTCAGGCTGCTAGATCTGTTTGGCAGAGGAAGAAACCTTTGAGCACATATTTTGTGAGTTTCTGGTTAAGATGGTTGGTGTTCCACAGAGAATTAAGTTCATTAGCGCAGATCAGGAACTAAAAAGTGACAGTCACATCTGGCATAACCTAGTTAGTCAAATCTGCTTCACTTCCGGACGTGATTCATGAAAAACTTCTTCACGGTTTAGTAAGCTTCGTGGAAAGTATGTCAAGGTCAATGCAGAAGCGACGAATCAACTAAGCAAAAACCAATAATAGAAACCTTTCAGCGTGTGGACACATTAGGTGATTCAAGGCGGGTAAGTTTTAGTCTGAAGCACACCGAGTGTGCTCTCCATACACAGTCTAGCACAAAACTCTATAGAAATAGAAAGGCATCACACTTGTGATGATAACGGTGGCTGACTGCAGTGCAACCAGCGTGAGTTCAAGTCCCAGCTATATCCACCGAACATTTTTCGCGGGATAACCTCTCATCGAGGAATGACATATCTCCGAGAGTATAATTTGTCATGTAAAAGCTTCTCAATTCGCCGTTCGGAGTCGGCAATAAAATGCAGGCCCCTTCCATTCGTGCAAAAAATGTGTCACGCACAACATAAATGTTTGCGAGAAGCTAGGCCTTGGCTCATCCCGAGCTGTCGCGCCAGGTATCTCATCACACTTGTGAATTTTTTCGTGTTTACACCGAGTTTTTTTCGTCCTTTTTTTTTTAAGCGTTGACCGTGACCAATGACTGTGACCTTTAAGAAATTTTTAGCGTCATGGGTCACTATTGAGGCCAAAAGACATTCCACTCTCGTTATGGAGATGAGTATGCATTTGAGCGATGCCCATCTGCCATATTCGGGGAAGAAGATTTCATTTTGAAGAATAGGTTAGGCTAATGGATACCACTGTTGACAGAACTGTCAAGGGTTATGACCGTTTTAATGAAAACTTCGTCTGTTTCAAGCGAGTGTTGGATATCGACAGAGAAATCTTTCTAGATGATTAAGAACGCCATCTAGTTGTCAACATGCAAATAAATATTTATTTCCAATAATACTTTCAAAAATACTGCAATATCTTCCTCTAAAGTTCTGCTCATCACACCCCAATTGCTAACAGCTCTCATCATTTCCCTTGGACTTATTCTCAAACTCGGCTTAAAACTCACACAATAACCCGGCCACCTTACACAGAAAAGGGTACCACACCAATAGCAGGAGTAGATGGTGTACTAGAAACTGAAGCAGAAGTCGTTACATCACGTAAAGCGTCCATCATCCAATCTTCAAGAATCGGTGTAGTGTCCACGATTGACGGTCTTAATGTTGTGGTCGTTGTGGTGGTTGTGGTCGTTGTAGTGGTTGTTGTTGGTGTCGTCCTTGGTGTTGCTGCCACCGTTGTAGCTATATTTGACGATCCCCATCCCCATTCATCATCATCTTCCAGCTCATTGTTGATGATCGCTCGCACTGTGCTGGTTTCGACCAGAATATCATCATCATTGGAACCTGGACGAAATTGAAACGGTGCAAAGGGATCAGTGAACACAGCAATAGGATTTGCAATTGTTGTGGATGAATGTTTTGGGAATTGGACCATATTCGAGGAGGTTGGTCCTTGAATGCTATTTGTTGCCGGCGGATTGAACCACTCCGCATCGGGATTAAGTGGATTCTGTTGAGGCCTTCTCACAATATTTCGTGAATCATGCGGTATATTGACAGGAATCCGTTGGGGCCTTTGAGTAGTGGTTGTAAATCTCACAACATGCCGGGGATCAGTAGGCACATGGAACTGTGAACTTGGTTGATTGTGAGAACAAGGCCGTTGGACGTTACTTCTGTCGTGACCAACTTGGTTGGAACATTGAATCCGTTGGGGCCTTTGAGTAGTGGTTGTAAATCTCACAATATGGCGGGGATCAGTAGGCACATGGAACTGTGAATGCATTGGTTGTCTTGGTTGATTGTGAGAACCAGGCCATTGGATGTTATTTGTACCGTGACCAACGTCGTTGGCCCATGGATTTAACACTAAGTTTCTCTCAACTGGCTGTGGAATATTATTCAGTACCGTGGGTATTAAACTATTCGGTCGACGCCTTCTTGTGGTTGTTGTTGTTGATGGGGTTGTGCGCCTTAAGATCTTTGATAAATCAATATACTTCTCGTTACCTGTTATAGTTACATTTCCTACGACAATTGGACGCATTGTCGTTGACGTTGTTGTTGTAGGAGATGTTGTCACTGGTGGTACTATGAAAGTTCCCGAACTATATGAAGGAGAATGCGTTTGGTTTGTTTTTTTTTATGCAAGATTTTGAAGAAAGAAGAAGATAGAGAAAGAATAGAGTTTAGAATTAAGCTCAAGCTAACACCATAAGTTCCAAATACTTAAAAGTTCACTTACCCCGTCGATACACTTGTTGTGGTGGGAGTTGTAGTTGGTGTACTACTTGGAGGACAACATATCACTTCGTTGATACCAACAAAGGAGCAACGAACCAAAGAGTTGTATGGAATGGTTTTCTTTCGCAATCCCTCAGCATACGGTTGGCAGGTTTCAATCAGTTTGCACACGCCGGGATCGCCATTTCGGAGCCGGCAATTGTCACCTTCAGAGAGTACAACTGGAAAGAAGATCAAAAGTCAAAGTCAAAGGGACTCATTGCAAGAAGAATGTTCTGTCAGCCCCATAATGTTGATAGAAACTGTTTTCGAAACATTGAGTATACAAATATTGCAGTAAGACTCAGCCTGAACCTTAATTCCAACACTACATCACCAACTACAATCATCAGGACTACCTTTTGTGTCATTTGCGCAACCTATCATCATCATTCAAATATGTTGTGACTATGAGGCCCAGCTTCTCACAATCGCTCATGTTGCGCTTCTTACAATTTTTGCTCGAGTTGAAGGAATCTACAGCTACAGTTTCCATTGGCGCCTTTCAACGGGACTCTCAATCCACCTCAGATTTTTTCCTTTTCCTTTTCACCTTTTTTGTGAGAAAACATAATCTCGGAGGTTTGTCATTGCCTGCCGAGAGGTGATGCCTAAAAAATTTCATGCGTCTCGATCACCATGTTTTTCATGGTCTTGCGCACTAGGTCTTTGCTGATAGGAGAGCCCTTACCGATGTTATGGATATAATTTTCAGTTACATCCTACCCCACCCTTTGTAAGGTTCTACTTTGGCGTTGCTGAAGAATAGCGCGACCGATAGCTTCAATTTTATAATAAGAACGTTGATGTATCTGACACAGCAACTCGGTTGAATATTCGATGAAGTTCAAAGGTTATGTTTCTTTGCATAAATAATATCTCTCTTGGAGATGGCAGAACATTTTAACATCCCGTAATGATAGATAATCGATCATAGAGACATTCCAGACGTGACACTACTCTAGAGATCCTACCAGAACGGACGAATCTGAGAATTCCATTCACTACATGCACCCGCAATCAGCAAGTCAAACCGAAGATTGAGGACCAGAGAGATCTGGTCTAGATTGTAGATTGTATGTAGAGGTGGGACCGAATCACCTTATCACTACGGACGCCGATGGGTCTATTGTGATTTCCTCCAATTAGAACTCGCTCATGATGCCTGAATTAGAAATGAATCCAGAGATGTCTTTGAGTGAGCTGGCAGATATATCCTCCGTTTCTATGTAGAATTTGCCTAGACGTGTTCTGATGATGAGATCTGGCCTGTGTTAAACCTCATTCGATCTGCAAATTCGCTCATCAGCACACTTATCAGAGTTGGAGGGATGAAGGGGAGGAAGAAACAATCCTCCATTTCTTCTGCACTTGTCCTGCCCTGTCCCAAAGAAGGAAACTCTATCTAGAAGCCCTTGACAGGGCGAACACTTACTGACGTCAAAAGTATCCTCAGCTTCATTAAGAGCTTCAAATGGTTTCAATAAATTGATTGGGACTTTAGGGTATAGATCCAAGTGGTATCACTAAGGGTCTACGTTGACCTTCGCCAAGATCCTATTTTATCTGTGACGAGCCCGTTCCTTCCGTAACTTTAGTGCGTGATTAGGGTGTTATCTGCGGTAGAGAACTAAATTTCCGCCGCCATTGGATAGCATTATCAAGCGAGCCACTTCTGCGCTCGGTTTCGTGAAACTCGAACCCCTACGTCACGAAATCCCTCTACTTCTCATTTGTCAAAACAAATATTGAATACATACCGCCATGTGAACTCAATCTTGAAGCAGGGATCATGACTCTAGCGGAAGCGAATAAAAGATGGAGCTTCTTAGACTCGTGTAAGATAACTAGAAAATTATGTTCAAGGTACAATGGAACTGATGCTCTGATGCAGAAGGACAGGAAAACCCTCTCCATCCTTGTAGGAGTTTTCACATGAAAAAGCTAAAGCTAATTGAGGATGACCTTTGTAGGGGTTGCGGAGACGAGGAAGTTAATGAGGACACAACCCACTTCCTCTACCACTGCCCAGGTCTTTGTCACCTCAGAGAAAAATCGTTTGGAAGGCACCTTTTTCAGGGTAACGAAGAACTACGGGACATAACTATCAAGGACATCTGGAGGTTCCTTGAGGCTTCAGGATGGTTCGAAACCCTGGAGCAATAGGAGAGTGCTCCACGAGCAAAAGGTACCTTCTCCCTCAGAAATGGGCATCTCAATGGGTCTCTTCTGATCTAAGTGTGGCACAGAGGGTTTCTCTCCCCTCACAAAACCATCTATCTAACCTAACCGTGCCAATAAACTTTGTTTTATTTTTCGAAAAGTTTTACCAAGAAAATTCTCAAACAGTGGTGGATAGGATTTGCCAGAGTTACTATGCAAATCTTTTCCCTTTTTTTTTATTCAAATGAAATCTGTGAATGAGTTTTAGTGTCCATAACTCCCGGTATCCATAAAAATATCATTAAATTACTTAATATATTTAAAATTATGTGAATGTTAAACGGCTCACTTATAAAAAAATGATTCAGTTTAACTACTTCACACGAGGCTAAAATTAAGAATAAAAGGTGCTAAAATGTTTTTTTTTTGGCAAACCTTGTGGGCTGAACTTAATTAGTCAGAACCGTAAAATGTTTTTCTATTTAATTCTGAATGCGATCATTTTTTAGAAAGGTACAGTACATAAATAATTTTTCGAAGAACTGATATGAATATTCATGCAATTTCTTAAATTTCGGGGCTTTAATTTGAAGGTGCGAATAGAAGTTGGCATGTGGACTTGAAGGGGATCTTCCATGTGGAAATTTGGTAAAAACATTTAACCACATCAATTGGTTTTTTTTTATTATCTGCTTTGCATAGGCAAATTTTTATCAAAAAAGTCTTCTTCAGATATAAAAATGTAAAAACTATACTCTCGTGGGTGTACTATTGCTAGTCAAAAGCCTGATACAGCGAAAAATCTAGACCATTCCTGGACTCGAGTATGTGTCACCTTGTTCAGCAGTTCAGCACACTTACCTGTAAGCCACGGCGACCAGCCTTCTTTAAAAAAGGTAAATACCCATAGATCACGTGAGTAAAACGATGACTAATGGAGAATTGTTTTCTGTTTAAATAACAATCACATGACATACGGTTTTTTAAGCTGAATTAATTAAAATCAAGTTTCATACATAATTTAATATAATAAATCTTTGAACTGGGCATAGGGGATAAAATAGTCATAGAATGGTCCTATGGTTATAATTATTTGTGAAACTAAAATAATTCCTTCAGTTATATGAAATAAATCGACCATGAAATAGGCTAAAAAGGTTATAGCCTCATATGAAGATTGCAAACTGTTTCCCTAGTAGAATAAGCAAAGGTTCTGAGGATATTTCCATTGAGTTTTTCGGATTATCTACCGTGATAGTAGGTGCGGCTTTTTGGATAGGCATAGGGTATCCAAGGCTCTATGGCCTGCTCTGGACCACAGGAAAACAAGAGATATTCTCAACTTAAGCAGGGCACAACTACAATTAGTCATTGACATCCTGTCCGGCCGCTGTCTCTTCTCAGGAAGCATGTTAAAAGATTAGAACTCTCAGCCACAGATGTCTACAGATACTGCAGCGACCTATGCGCCGCTGAAGACATAACACATATATTATGTGAATGTCAGGGAATTGCCAGGATTCGCATGAAACTTATCTGCAACTATTTTCTCAGTAATTTAGGGGAGCTAGACTATGTCAACTACAGGAAAATGGTAAAACTTTGCAGATAAATCAAGTGCTTTCAGGAAATGGTTTAGGTTCTGCCTTTCTGGTTTCACAAGGATCGCGGTGGGCCGACTATGGTGCCTAGTGCCTTATGCAAGCGCTGGCCTAACCGTGATAGTATCTGTGGTATACCTTCTGTGGTGTTAATTGGGTTGCCACACAGCTTTGTTAAACAATTGGGAACACTAATTTCGCCTAGCCCATGGGGAAATTGTCAAGACACACTCTACTTGAATGCCATATAGAGAAGAGTAGGAGTCGCTGTGAGTGTGAAGGGGTGAATGATATTGGCACAGGATCTGATTTCTGTCATAAATTGATGAGAACCATTGGAATTTTCGAAATTAAAGGTTTTTCAAATTGAGATCTTTGCCATGAATCTGGCAGTACTGGTGACCGAAATACTGAAACTACCTCCTTTGGGAGATGTAATGGCAGCCAAACTGCGACCAAAGTTCTATCTGCCCCATGGAGTTCTTAAGAGTTTGATAGAGTTTTGTATTGGAACACCCAGGGGGAAGACTGACAGAACCGCAGGACAGAAGACCCTCGGGTATTTTGACACAACGACACCGAATTTGTGACGGAAGAAGTGCGTTTAAAAACGTGGGCAACTCAGGGACTGGCGTGCTTTGCAATAACCCAGTGTAAAAAGTTCTAATAACGCCACAGGTCGGCGTCATTTCTCTCTACTCTTTCTAATCGTTATGAACTAAATTCTTGTAAGACTAGAGAGAGAAAAGGTCAAGGTGGTGGGGTATGTGGACGATGTGGTGACAGTATTGTCACCTGGGCAACAGATTGTGGCCTTGGTGTACCAAAACCAAAACTTCACCCTTCCTCGTCTTAGTGGACAACCACTCACACTATCCTCCAGCGCTAGGTAGCTGGGTATCACGCTTGACCCAAAACTTAACTGAAAGCAAAACATTGACCACAGAGTAAGAAGGGAATGTGTACCCTTCTATTCGTGCAGTAAGATCATTGGAAAGAAGTGGAGACTTCAATCAAAGATGACCTTCTGGATTAACATGGGTGTAGTGCGTCCAATTTTAGGTGGATTTCATAGAAATACCACCTATTGCAGAGGTCCTCATGACGCGACTTTCAAAAAATTTGAATGCCATTCGTCTTCGCTATTATAGTTAACACTAACCTCATACTCCGTTAAAAATTTTATATATATATATATATGCAATATAACGGATTCTTGTGGACACGATTGAGGCCGCAATTATGAACCGATTTGAATAAAATTTGGTATACACGTTCGTATGCCGAATACCTCGGCTAAGTTCGTAGATGGGCATAATCGGTCCAGAGGGGGGCGGGTTACGCCCCTTTTTATGTCTCAAACGGTACAATTTACAACTCAAATAAATCCCAACTTCCGGTTTTGATTTTTTAGTACTATAGTAGATAACAGTGAACAGAATCCGCCTGCTACCAATTTGGGCGCCATCTTGGATCCGCCCCATCTTGAAATTCTTCAAAATTGATCGGATTTCGTTTAAATTGAAAATCCTTATAAATCTTGAGGTAATTAGTACAAATTCGTTTTTAAAGTGGAAATTTTTGTCCGCCATTTTGTTTCTACCATCAGAATAGATGACATAAGAAATCCACCTATCTCTTGCGGCGCTTGCCGGAAGGTTCTTTTTTACCTACGGATTGCTAATATAGTTATCCGGGCGGAACAAGGGCTAGAACCTTTAAACACTAGAGTTTATCCAGCTCGGGCGCATAGAGGTCGGCTCCAATGGATGCCTTTACTGTGCTTCTGCATCCTTTTCATAGATAACTAAGCCGCTATCAAAGCTGTTGACTCGGCTCCCAAGTCACACTGCTCTAGGTTCAAGGAAGATATGGCCGACCCGCGATAAGATTATAACAAAAGATCTCCTAAGCAGAACTCGCCCAGAGATAGTCAGAATTGGAGACCATACGCACAAACTAGGTATTCCATACAACCCCCACGGCCGCAGCTGCGGAAATCAAAATGAGAAGGAAACTTTCTTCCATTTCCTCTGTAAATGTCCGACACTTGCAAGAGCCAGCCAGACCACCCGTTCTTCGCCGACCTCAACGAAACCTTGGATAAAGGGATACGAGATCTAATCCTCTTTCTAAACTCCACAGGCTAGATCTAGGCACTCCCGCCTGTCTCACCCATCTTCAACCAGGTCACATGAGTCGTGGTAACAAAAAAGGCACATCCTAGTGCTAATTGGGTTCAGTTGAACCGCCACCTCAACTTACCTACCTAGTATCTAAGTTGATGCCAAAGCCAACGAAATGGTAAGAGAAGGACCGCACGCAGAAGAGCGAATCACTGAAAACACAGTCGAACCAACAATAATAAAGAAAATATCTAACGAGGATCCAAAAAGGATTTCCAGTATTGCTTAACGTTCCAAGCCATATCAAATAGTCAGAGGGAACGAATTGACAAAGCAGTGCTTAAAGATAAATATTGGGCACGTAAAATCTAGTATTCAGGATTCGTTGATTTCAAATTCAGCTTAACAGTCTGCCTGGATAAATGGAGAAAAATGTTAGTGGTGCTGTCTGATAACACTTCAGCTTTAGGTATGAGCATAAAACAGAAATTCTTCTGAAATACATATGTAACTTAGCTTATACATATTTCTTTACAAGTTTCGAATAAACAATAGGAATTGACTCTTTTTATTTGGTATAGGACCTAAGCCTCCTCGAAACGGCAATCGGATTCCGATGAATTTTATTTCCTTCGCTTGCGACTTGTAAAATAAATTCTTGTAAAATTCAATCAAATCCGTGCTCCATCACAAATATTTTTAATCATTGCTGTAAAAATGACGGCATTGTACAGCTTACTGATTAATGTTCACATTAGTAATTTAAAATAATTTAAAATTGTGATGATCGATGCACAGCACTAGGGATGCTGTAATCAATCACACGACGATACCTTGTCATCCGTATTGTGCAATTAATTGTCTTATTAAATTTGTTTACATTTGTGTATTACTATTTTATAAACGTGAATGAATGGAATAAAATTTAAATAAATAAATAAGTTGTTTCCTTCATCCTAAAACCATGACCGCTTTCGCTTACGAATTTCAAAGTTATTCTTAATTTTTTTTTTAATTATTCTTGATAACGAGTTCGATGAGTTCAAAATGATAACAAAAGCTTCGGTATCTGTGTACTGTGACAATGTGGGCTTTTTAAAAACTTACACACAAAATAATGATTTTTTTAATTTGCAAAGATAAGGGTGTGGTTTTATATAAAAAAAAAAATGTTTTAAATTAAAATTGGTTCAAGGTCTAAGAAATTTTCTGAAAGTAGCAGTTCGTTGGAAAAATTTAAATAAATCCACCAAAAACTAGAATTTTGTTCAGCAGATTGATTCGGAGAAAAGGAAAGAGTTGTTTCCAACTGATCAACAGTAAACATTCAAAAATCGTACTAGACTTCCAAGGTTTTACCAGTCTTTCATGAGTTTTAGAACCAAGAGTTCAAAATTAGGTCAAAAAACGATTTGATAGTAAGCCGACCTTTTATTGAATTATGTACTCACGATCAACATTTAATCCACAGATTTGTTTACTAAATTTCATGCAAAAAAAATAGTTTCTCGTTCTTCATACATTCGTAAGAACTAAAATGCGTAGAATCAATGACGAATCTCTTAATCCGGTTGTTTATCTTTTCGATTTGAAACTGAATTTTAATTATTTCTTTTATTCTTTTTTTCTTTCTTTTGATTAAGGTCAGGGTGTTGATTTTTTTCAAAGACATGAACAAATAACCATTTTCTAACAAAATAGACAGTCTTAGCAGCTCTTTACTCTGACGTAAGTTGATTCAAAATTAAGACCAATTTTAAGAAAGAAGGTATACGCTTGTGCTCTATGTAAGCAATGGATTTTTTAACACAGAATTTGGTAGTTCGAATGACCTCTTTTCGCAGTAGTTGTTAAAGTTGTAGTTGAAAATATGTCCTTTAACCTCTTCTTTCTATACCGAAGCTCTAGTTGAAAAAAAGGACTGACAAATGAATGAAATGAATTATAGCAATGACAGACACGACAAATGTCACCAGTTAGTCTGGACACAACCCTCGGAATGAAACCCAATACTACCCGAGTTTGAAGCTGCTATGTAAATAACATTAAAAGGATATTCATATCAATTGATCTGCGTGGGGATTATTAAAAAAAAGTTGGCTTCGCCATCCTGGAGCTGAGATAAACAATTTGACTCAACTTGTGGGAAAGGCGACACGCATTCCCGATGTTGACAGTCACAGACAATACACTCTAGCTAGACCTGTTTTTACGTTACGGTTACGTAAGGAAGAAACACCATAGAAGAATACTTTGACATTATTAGGACACCGAATGGTTGCTGTGGCTTAGTGGTTAGTGGGTTGGACTGCTGTGCGAGCTGCGCTGCATTACCTCTCGTCGGAGAATGACAAACCTTCGAGAGTACAATTTGTCAAGAAAATGCTTCTCCATTCGCCGTTCTGAGTCGGAAATAAATTGTGGGACCCTCCCATGTGAGACATGAGTGGTTGTGAGAAGCTAGGCCTTGGATCTTCGTGAGCGCCAGCTATTCATTTCTTATTTTTAGAGGACCGATTCGTAGGCCGATAGGGATGGAAATGATAAATCAATCTGTCTAAAGGTCGCAGTCGCTCAGTGGTTAGTGCGTTGGACAGCTGTACAAAGCTGTGTGGGTTCAAGCGCCAGCCATGTGCAAAAAGCTTGTTTGCAGCATCACCTCTCGTCGAGGAATGACAAGTCTCCGAGAGTATAATTTGTCACAAAAAAGCTTCTCAATTCGCCGTGCGGAGTCGGAAATAAATTGTAAGTCACTTCCATTCGCGGGAAAAATGTAACACGCACAACATGAATGGTTGCGAGAAGCTAGTCCATGGCTCACCTCGAGCTGTAGCGCGAGCTATTTATTCTTAAAGCCAAACTTTGAATTCCGGTTAAAGCGATCTTTTCGATTGCCATCAGCAAGAAAGAAGAGATTCTTGCTAAGCTCCTTCTGAGGAGAGCTAACTTCACCATTACGCCGAATGTAGAATAGCAGCCTCAATTATCTTATTAGTTTTTGATAGAGTGTGGGATAGCATTTTCGTAGACAAGTATATGGTCTTGGTAAGCATCGATCACGGCATGTTGCACTGAAAGGACTGATTTCTACTCCTTTTTTCAATCTAAGTATGGCGTCAGTCATGGCTTAAATCTCTGTCTAACCCTTTTGCTAACATGTATATATAAACAAACCTTTAGTCTTTCACACTCGCTAGGTAGCTAGTTAGAGGCGGCGGTTTAACTGAAACCAATTGGCACTATGATGTGCCTTTGTGTTACCACTACTCGTTTGACCTGGTTGATGATGTATGTTGTCGTAAATGGGTGAGACAGCCGGATCCTAGATCTAGTCTAAGGAGTTTGGAAAGCGGATTAGATCTCGTATCCCTTTACCCAAGATGTCGCTGTGGTCGTCGAAAAATGGTTGGCTTAGTGCACCCAGTCTGACTCTTGCTTGTGCCGGACATTTGCAGAGGAAATGGGAGAAAGTTGCCTTTTCCATTTCGCATAGTCTCTAATTGGTCGGTACCCTGTGGTTATCGACGGTATTCTGGCGATATCTGGGCGGATCACACACTCATTCCAATCTATTTTTCCACTCTTTCAGTCTAAATTCTTAACTCTTCTGCATACTATTTCCATTCTCTCCATAGCTGGGTTTGTCGAAACTTCAAGCGAGTTTTTTCTAGTACCGCAAAACATTAAAACAAAAAACTCAAAAATGGATTTTGTGCATTCATCATCAAACCGATTCATTCTCATTTGGACTACAGATGCATCTAATTGGTTTGCGTGCACATGGTGGCAGTAGAACTTAACAATGGCTGAACCATCAAATCATGGACATTTTTTAAAGCTGCTTTAGTAATTTTCCAGATAACGCCTATAGATCCAAATCATGGAATTCTGTTGCACGGAAACCAGACAATTATCAAGCAATGAAAAAATAAAATAAAAAAATTATCGAACTACAATAAAACCCCATTCAGTAGATCAATTTGTCATTTTAAATCACGAATCATAAAGACTGAAAAAAACTGAAATGGCTGTTCCTTGACACTAAAAGGCATGTCACCAACTTTTAGACAAACTGCAGCACCATCTCTCCATCGCTTGCTTTGAAAAAATCTACCAGTGCAATGCCAACAACACCAAAATCGGGATTTGAGCTTATCCTCAACTTACTCCCGGTGGTTATCTTTGTACGACCCTTGGTGGCCATCAGTTCATTACGAATAACTCAGTCAGATTGTTGGAAACCAATTGCAAGGGGCCATACTGCGATTCTACAGTAATATCAAGGCACAACCGACCATATAACACCATACTTAGATTTTACAAGACCATGTTTTAGCATATATCTGAGCAGGGAGGAATGGAAAAGCGGGCAAATGCCAAACACACATAAACGCACCATAACTGTCGACACTGATGTATCTAAAATGGATACTGGTGTGGGTGTAGGTATCTTTTCTGAATCGCTGGGAATCTCCAAGTCCGCCCGCTTTCCGAACTACAGCAATGTTTTTCAAATGCAGTTCCTAGTAGTGACACTAGCCGCCCGTGAGACTGGGATGAGGATACTACCACGAGAGGATATCATATATATTTTTCATCGACAGCCAGGCAGCAATAAATGCATTTTCTGTTAATGGGATAGAATCGAAGCTTGTGAGGTGCCGTCGAGAAGAGCTCAAAGTTCTTGGAACACAGCACAAGGTGACACTCTGCTGGGTCCCTGGAAAAGGTAAACGGGGAACCGGGAAACGAGAATGCTGCCGGACTAGCGAAAAGCGGCCCGGCAACAAGTTTGGAACAAGTTGAAGCTTTGGTGAACCTCCCGCCTCGCACACTTAAGCTAAAAGTGGGAAAAAGAGCCTTAAGGGAGGTTAGTAATAGATAGACCGCTTTAAATACTTTTGTAACCACAAGGAAGATATGACCTGTATTCGATAGGGCTAGGACCAACAGACTTCTGCATATCGACAGAATGGCGGAATGACAGAATTATAGGAATGATCACAGGGCATAATACGCTGCGGTACCATATTTGTAGGGGCTGTGGCATGAGAAAGTCCGCGAGGACTGCCATTGGTCAAGTCTCTACCATTTAGGAAATGAATTCCTCGGATTATACTTTTTCCAGGACATTAAAGAATTATCCGATACACCGGTGGACCAAATGATGAAATTATTTGATGAAATTCGTCAAATCTACAGGATGGTTGGTATCACAGATGCAGTAAGTTGGTTATGTTCTACTACTATTGTGTAGCGCTTTCGTGGGAAGGGTACATCCCTCAACAGGTATCACAATGGGTCTGAATTGACCTGAGTGTGCCAAAATTAATTTTTCTTCCTGTCGCCAAATCACTTATGTACGTAACCTAACCATTTGTTCAAGATCATTAAAAAAAACACAAACCGTGAGTGAGCGACCATAAGGTCAAAGTAAAGGCTTTCATCTAGCGAATCTTTTTAAAAAATCATCTAAACCGGATGTGACTTGAAGGGAATTTAAATGGAAAGTTTTGTTAACCGTTCAATGTCGTCCCGAATAACTTCCAGAGAATCATTTGATAATTCATACTGAATGTTTCATAAACTGGTTAAATGCAAAAAGCAGTGAAAGGTAAATGACCAGGAGCTTGATGAGGTTATGTCAAAATAAATCACTGAAAGGACAACCAGATTTCACATTATTACGGCTAAATACGATACTTAAACAATCGGAAGGAGGAGAAATTAGCGAATATGTCTTAATGGAAAATGAATTAAAGTGAGATTCCGTCAATGCAATTTAACTAATTAGTCATTTCTCCTTAAGTAGCTTCTCATTAACAAGTAAAAAAACTCATTTTCAAGTCTTTGCAAAGCAAACAGGGAACCACTTCCAGGAAACCATGTTAAATTGGCGATAAAACGGGTTGTCTGCCCCTGTGGAATGTATGCTAATTAGTTTTGTGTCAATAAACACTAACAGGTTCAATTGCATCACGCATCCATCGACCCGATGCAAATTGTTCAATTACACTAATTAAATTCAGAAGTCTCCAACACGATGGTACTTTCCCGCAAAAAAAAGAAAGATACAATACACTTGGCAGGCAATTGTAATTGCATCAGGGAAGCACAAATCTTTACAAGGTTCAACGATTCCGACTCAAATTAAGCGGAAACTTTCTTACATCTTTAAAGGGGCTAAAGACCCCCGCGCGAAGGGTTGTTCAATCAACTTACCTGTTGGATCACTGTCATACTGCCATCCACCGACGGTCGCACATGAGATTGCACTCATCATTGTCAATAACATCACCAACATCATCGTCCACCAACAGCCAATGAGTTTCGCACCGAAGGTCAACCGCATCATTTACGAATGGCGCCTCTCACCTGGTCAAACCGCCCCCACTCCCAATTGTACGAGTAGTCTCGACTAAAACAAACAACAACTTCCGTGGCTGCCAACAAAAACTCGAAACGATTTTTTTCAAGTTTATCTGCACTTGAACCAACGATTGAGCCGAAAGTATCTGCAGTACTTAAATGTGTATCTTCGCAGAGCTGGTTTTTGGAATTCGCTTCACACTCGTCGGAAAGTCAATTTTCACAGTTTACAAACTTCAGTAAGAGAACCGATCACGATCGCGTTTAAGTAGCAACTAACCGCTTGGACTGGTCAATCGGTTCAATTTGAAAGCTTCTCGCCTAGGCCCGACCGACTGGTTTCAAATGGGCGGAACAGTGGAATTGGATTAAGAATCACAGCTGTCGGTTGAAGACTTCTCCCTTAAGAGACTCTTACGAGTGAGTGGGTAAAGATGATTTAGTGAGTCAGTGACGCAGAGTCATATTCAGTATGACCGCTCTCCCACCACCAGAGTTGCTGAACCGGCTTTTGTATTTCAAATGAATAAAAGACAAACAACATGTTGATGTTTGTTTGTTGTTTTGTTTTCGTTTTTTGCTTGAGTTGTTGCAAAAGTTAATGAAATCCACACGAGGCGTTGCGGACGCCATCGGTGTTCTTGAGCGCACATGGATGAGGATGAGGATGAGATTGTTATTCCAATGGGGTTTTGCACTTAGAAAGTAATCAGCCATTACCTCCGGTGAGAGATCATGTCGGTGGGGAAAATACGGAGGTTGGAACTGAGCACATTGGGTGACACGCTTAGTTAACGATCTTATCTCAGGGTGAAGTTATGCAAACCACAGTTGGAAATTGTAACAATAGAAAAAGGTTTTTGTGAAAGTCCACCATTTTGTGGTTGTTACACCTAGGAATCCCTCAAAGTCGAGAGTTTGGTGAAATACCAACAGAAGAGTCATCAATTTAACCCGGAACATAAAAAGTTTACTCGACCGGCAGATGACACAGAACTTGGTGTCATTTGGCGGAACTCATTTCCGGTAAATGTGAATGACTTGTGAATGAAGTTCTCAAAGGAGTTAATTGAATGATACACAACTGTCACCTGATCTAAGTGATGTAAGACGACATTGCAATCTGTCGTTGACTGTGATGATCATTCAAATGTTGACAGTGATGAATGCGTTTCAAGTGGTAATGGTCACAACTTCGAATGCAGACAGGACAGACGATTGCGGGAATGCTGATCGCAGTAATGATGAAATTGTGGATGAGGATGATGGACGATATCTTGGGGCAACATTTAGTTAACTGGAATGTTGAGCACTTTGATTATAATTAGAACAAACCCGTTGATGATAGGCAACGCTTTCTGACCTAAGGGAAAAGAGTTGTCGGTTTGAATTGTCAGTAAATTTTTGTAATCCATGAAAGAAGAGCTGTCAGTCTTGAGTTGTGAGTATACATACATCTTCAAAGGTCAACCATCTGCAAACGTTGATTTGTGATGGCAAGTTTGAGCAAAGTTTTTACTTTTGTAATGGTCTTCCAAGCAATCTTTGCAATCTCTAGGGAAGTCGAACTTCCTTTAAACACTACAGTCAAGCAGCACTCAAACCCATCATAAATTTAACATCCAGATCACATCAGGTTATAGAACGTAAAAGCGAACTCAACTTGCTTGCGAGGCACGGCAAAGTTTGCCTTATATAGGTATTGGGTCACGAAATGGCGAAGAACGAGAAATCCGAAAAACTAGCATAAGAAAAAGTCCTTACACACTGACAACAAGTAAGACATCTACCTACGAGAGGATCCAGACATACTAATTGAATATCTGGACAAATTTCTCAACATACTTGCTAACCTACTTATGTCCCGTTGCTCCTTGTGGGCCCTAGGGCCTTCACTTCACCTACGCGCAACGTGTGCGGTTCCTGGCAATATACCTCAGCTTTCACTGACTCTTCCCCAATTGCCGAGACTCGTCCTCAACTGTTCTGCGCCATGTAAAGGGTCTTCCAATAGGGACTTCCAAACTTTGACAGTTGGTAGCGACCATATTGTTAAAGCTACATCTGTCAAATTGGCTGTCATTTATTCAGTCAGTTTTGCCAAATCACCATGGATGAATATAGCGTTCAACAACACTTACAAATAATAAAATTGTTTTATCAAAATGGGTATTCTGTTCGGGCAACATTCCTCGCGCTTCGCCCATTTTACGATCGCCATAATTGTACTTCCGAGAGGACTAGTCGCAGTGTGGTGGATAAATTTGAGTCCACTGGTTCAGTAAACGATCAACCAACACCCGTACGTCGACGAAAAGCAAGGTCTACCGAAAACATCGCCACTGTTTGTGAGAGTGTGCAGGAGAATCTGAGGCAGTCGATTTCGCGTCGCTCACAAGAACTTGGCCTTTCGCAGACCACAACTTGGCGAATATTGCGTCGTGACTTGGGTCTGCACCCGTACACCATAGACAATGAGGTGTGTTCGCTGAATGGGCTTTGGAGCAGTTGTAAACTGATACTAATTTTCATCGAAAAATCATCTTCAGCGATGAGGCCCATTTCTGGATGAATGGGTACTTCAACGAACAAAATTGTCGAATTTAGGACGATACCAATCCACATGAGATCCAAGAGCGTCCAATGCATCCCGAAAAAGTCACTGTTTGCTGTGGATTTTGGGCAGGCGGCGTCATCGGTCCATATTTATTTGAGAACGACGTTGGCCAGGCCATCACCGTCAACGGCGAGCGCTATAGGACGATGATTACCAACTTCTTTTCGGCTGAATTGGATGATATGGACACCAACGACATGTGATTTCAACAGGACGGCGCTACCTGCCACACAGCTCACGCCACATTGGAAATTCTTCTCGAGCGATTCGGGGGCATGGTTATCTCACATGGAGGTGATGTGAAATGGCCACCAAGATCGTGCGATTTGACCCCGTTAAACTTTTTCTTGTGAGGTTTTCTGAAGTCGCAGGTCTATGTGATTAAGCCATAAACCACAGCGGCTATCAAAGCCAACATAACCCATGCCATCGGTCAAATTCAGCCTGATTTATGCGCCAGAGTCATAGAAAATTGGACATTTCAGATGCACGCCACCCTGAGGAGCCACGGCGAACATTTGAACGATGTTATATTCCATACCTAATGCCATCGAAAGGCCTTCCAAACGAATAAAAAATTTTGATGATATCTCACACAGACTTTGTTTTATTTATATTTAAAAATAGGAAGCGCTTAATGAAAGACCCTTTATTTCTCAGTCGACCCACTTTTCTGCTATCTTGGGTTAGTGGATTCCATTGCAGAGTGTAGTGAACAATGGGGCTGTCACCTCTTTGAAATGCGTTACCAATCCACTGCCACCTTCGTCGTTGAATGGTTGTGCTTATCGGTTCCTGACCCATTTTCTGATAAAGACGTTCAGTAGAGATACGGTTGGGCCAGAAAATCCTCAGAATGTTTCATAAGCAGGAACGTTTGCAGCTTTCTTGTGATAGTAGCGGTCACTTTCTAAATGCTGCATCCATATCACAACATGGATTCCACATTGGAACGGAACAGGCATAGTTTGGTGTATAAGCTGCTAACATTTCTTCGCCATATTCCAAACGCAGGTTCCCCCATCGGTCGAGACAATACCCCAAGCATATTGAAAGCTCTCTACTTTCTTTACCAGTTGTCCAGCGATGCTAACTTTAGATGATGAGCTCGTTCCGAGGCTTGGTTTAGGTTGTGTTAATCTTCAACCCCACGACGTTTGCATCTCTCTCAACACCCGCTGTCATTTGGTGGAGTTCCATGATCCCATGTGATTATAGCTATACGTCATCCGCGTAGTCAAGATGTTTGAGTTGAGATGTAAGAGTCCATCGATGTCGTCCACTTCCCAATGACAGGGCAGTGCTAATATTACTAATCACCAGTAGAAACAATATTGGTGAAAGAACGCAGCCTTGTCGAACTCCACTTTATTTCTCGAATTCGTCTGACAGCCTTCCTCTGTGCTGAACGTGGTACCTTGACTCTTCATAAAATGCCTCCTAAACATAAAAAAATAAAAAATAAATAAAAATAGCTGGCGCGACAGCTCGGGATGAGCCAACGCCTAGCTTTTCGCAAACAATCTTGTGCGTGTTACATTTTTCGCACTAATGGAAGCGACCTACAATTTATTGCCGACTCCGAACGGCGAAGTGAGAAGCTCTTTCATGACAGATTATACTCCCGGAGGCTTGTCATTCCCCGACGAGAGGTGGTGCCGCGAAAATGTTCGGTGGACATGGCTGTGGGTTGAACCCACGCCGCTTGCACAACAGTTAAACCACTGAGCCTCGAAAATGAGCCCGTGAAATACTTCCTATGTTCAGCTTTAGCGAGAATGTGATCAAAGATTTTAGGGTCTGCATTTCATTTGCAACAGAATCAATGACATTCTGGGTTTTACCTAGAAAACAGAAAGATACTTCCTACTACACACGCATTAATCGTTTCCTTCTTCAAGACGTCATTGAAGTCACGACCTTGGCATTATGACTCTTTATTCAAAGCGATTTCAAAAATATCTTGACCTTCCCGTTCCATCCTTACCAATTCATAATTTTTGTCCACTAATTTCAATTGACTCACATCAGCAGTTCAGCTATCAACTCAACCGTCACTTAAAATTTCCAAAAACAAACCAAACCTTTCCCACTACGACCTTGACACAGAATCGACCAGAATGACAAAATGTAGTCTGAGTGACTTTGTTAAATGTAGTCTGAGTGGCTGTATCGTTGAAATAATGTCGGCTTTTGTACCTTCCACCAGTCATCATCCACTCTCCGACAATAACCGTCACTTGGTAAGTTTATTGCCGCCGGAGGCCGGGAAAGCCCCGAGCGCCATCCGCAACGGTCACTGGTCATGAATACGCAATAAATGAGAACTCATGTGATACCTACACCATGCCGGCCGTTGCCCCCAGCCTAGTAATTTATTCAAGACTTAAGCAGCAAGTTCATCGAGTGCAAATGGAAACTGTACACGTTCCATGAACACTCGATTCATAAGCGAAGATGCGACTTAATCAAATGGGTACCTAGTCCGAGCTGAGGATTAAGGTACACCTCTGGTCACAGGGAAAACTGGTTCTGCCATCGAATCACGACGCAACTATGAGGCAACCAGCCGGTATACGTTGAATTGACGTGCATCATGAGAGTATCTCAAGTTGTTTGCGTGGAGTTTGTTAGACTAAAACGTGTTGTTCCTGCGCTGCTAATCCATGGAAGCGGACTTTGATGCATGGGTCAAATAATTGCCAAACATCGTCATTTATTTTGACCAAATTTCGGCACGTTTCTCGCATGTCTCCCGAAAACAGTTCAACAAATCTCAAGGATCCGCATCAACAACAAAAACTGAGCTGAAACAGAGAAATCACAACAACTCGACTTCGAAAGTTTTTTAGGTTAAACCACACGTCACTGTATTCGTCAACAAATCAACAACATTTCATGGAACCACTTCATTTCTTTTTACCGTAGAGGAACACCTCAAAGTCGCCATTCTTGATGGAATTGAATATGATCTTGAGTTTCATGTAATCGGTACCCGGACCACCGGAATCAAATCTGGAACTCAAGTAGCCAGTGTCATCCTGTCCTGTAATGAGAACATGACTCAACATATAGTCAGAGTGTGGCAGATCCTGGGGATACCGGACTTCGACTCGAACATTGGCATAGAAATCAAGGTTTTGCACGGCATGTGAAGAGTGCCACAGCAATTGATCACCTATGACGGAGAAGGTACAGCTTAGGAAGGATTTTGTTAAGGGTGAGCAAACTTACCAGGAACACGACTATTGATGCTGTTGTAGTCCTTATAGAATTTAGCATCTGACAATGAAAATGACAGCGCAAAGGCAAAAATTGCCAACGAGAAAAGTACAGAAGTTTGCATGTTGGCGATCAGGTTTTAGTGGAGAAAGTAAATTCGAGCGACCTGAAGCCTTCCTTATATACTAAGCGACGTGGTTTTATCTTCTAATTGAGCACAAGTAGTTGGCCCTTCAGTCGTTCGATTTGAATATTAAATTTTCAAGTGCAGTTTCGACAACTTACTCAAAATAAAACCGCTTGAGACTTATCTTTCCCCCTCTTGAAAGACAAATAAGTGAGCATAAGGTTGGCAATTTAGTTCGGAGCATGCATGCTTTGGTATGTGTCTATTCATTCATTTTCCAATGAAGCACGTAATCGACAATAAGGGTCGCGTGTTCCATGTCATCCATTCCAGGATGACAACTTTGACATGGATAGCGATTTGTCGAGTAACCAATCCGACCAGCAGCGCAACAACCAAGTTCCTCCCAACTTAAGTAAGAATTTATGCGACATGCAGAGATGACTTGGGGGTGAGTCAAGTAAGTTGGTTAGATGCGGAAGAGTACGAATCCCTAACGCGTAACTCTTTACTCTATTCTGACAAACAATCGGAAAATCCACGGAAATCTGTTACTTTCATCAACACCACACAGAGACCCAATTTTCTGACAGCCGCACTTGGAAGGACAATTGACAGACAGATTTCGGACTAGACTCCGACGCATCACCTTTATGTAATCTTAGGCCTCTTTGGAGAGAATGAGATATTCTACGACTATCTAGGTCTTCCACACAGTACCAAAAGGAACCATCGTGGGAATGATTGACTTGAATGCCTATGCACACTATAACTACGAAGAGCTCAGACATGTTATCGGGAAATACGGACTACTCTCTGTAGTGGATAGTTTGTGGATTTATGAACCAGCAATCGCCTTGTATGTTTTTGAACTTAGATGTGGGCCATCTGACCGGCGACCAACATCCAATGAAATAGACTCCGTCATTTTAGACGGACGCTCGGACCTAATCAGCAATTGATCGACGATTAACACTCGAATGCCAAGGTATAACATCGACATACTCAGTACTACAATTCAAGAGACAAAAAATGGAAGTAATCAGCAGCTCATCGCCCGTCACCATTCAAAATCATTGCTATGCTGTGAAAGTGAAAGTCCGATTGCATGGAAGTTACGTAGAGATCTAAAGAAGGATCGAGGGTCAAAAAGGGGTGGACATCACATTGCAGCTACTCCTTAAGTAGGGAGAAGTACACTGAAGTTCCTTCGTTGCATAAGGATCAGAGAAATGTAGTGTAACGTGCGATGAACCAAGCAGACACGCTTGCCACTCAAGCAGAAGAAGCAACAAACAGATCCAATTCAATTGTCTTTAGGATCAGTAAAGAGGCCCATACTTCGATGGTTTGGGAATGTTAAACGCATGCTTCCAACTCGGCTTCCAAGACGTTCCATTAAATCCGTGCCATCAAGTACGCGTCCCCTGGGTAGGCCCAGAGATGGTTGGACAAAGTCCAAAATCTTACCTCTACCCGTATGAGGATAGCCCCTTATCATTTAGAGTCAATGGCGGAAGATCGAGAGATATTGAGGGTTCACTTAACAAAATAGCTGGCGCGACAGCTCGGAATGTCCCAACCATTCATTTTTTGTGTGTTATATTTTCCCCCACGAATTGAAGGGACCTACGGTTTATTGCCGACTCCAAACGCCGAGTTGAGAAACTTTTGCATGACAATTTATACTCTCGGAGGCATGTCATTCCCCGACGAGAGGTGGTGCCGTGAAAAATGTTCAGTGGCATGGCTGGGACTTGGACCCACGCAGCTCGCACAGTAGTCCAACGCACTAACCACTGAGCCACGGGTCCACTTAAGCCCCTTAACTCGCGACCCTCATAGTGGATAAGCGGACTATTGGAAAATGATGATGATCACCAAAGAGCGTGGTTAAAGCTCCAGCAAAACAACTATTTCGATCAGATTCGAAAGGAACTTATCAGTTTAAGTTAGCATCGCTGTACAGCATGTAGAGAAAATAGACACGAAAGTGCCCGAACCACCCGTAGATGCGTCTGTGAATATTTCTAGCGCGGAATCACTTAAAACTGTACCAGACTTCCAGGAGCTTCTGGTAGGAATCCGAGTGTTGTAGCTCATGTTGAAGTCGATATGAGAGACAATGTATTCCGTTTTACTAGGAATAGCATGGTTGACCTTGAGAATTTTAGAGTGACCGTCATCTGAAAGGATTCTCTGCGCTTTTATGCTGCTTTGACTGTCATTAGCTTCCCAAAGATATCAACAGAAACAGATAGAGCATTGCCTTCTGTGCAGCTGTGGGAGTTGTTCTCAAGGGACCCTTTATGCAAATGCATGATCCCCTTTGTATCTTTTCAAACAGACTACTGTTACTTTCCTTGTCCAGTGCTGTCCACCAGACCAGTATTCCGTAAATAAGTATCGGCCTCCAGTGGACTAGTTTAGGCTGCCGAGCTCTTTTTGGACCCAGAGCTTTTCGGCAGGAATATAAGGTAATTGAGTGCGTTCCTTGCACTGTCCTGAATATTCAGCCTCCAGTTGAGTTTCCCATGAAGTATGACCCTCGTGCCTTCTAATTTGGGAGGGGTGATATACGCGATATTGCGTCTTTTGAAAAGGACTAGTTCGGTTTTTGAGCGATTTACTTCTAGGCCTACCTTCTTCGTCCATCTTGCCAATATGTTAAGGGCATTAGGTCTCTTATTGTAGGAAGGAATTTATGGCATATGCCGTGGTGTTGAATTCCTCCCTCTCTATAGTGTGCGAGAGGCTTAAAAGGAAATGAGTACCTAGAGTAATTTGTTGCCACTTAGTGCGAACAATTCGTAGATTAGGTCACGGACGAATTTAGCCGACCCCTCCTCTCTGTAGATTTTTTAGTACAGAACCAACATGGTGAGATCGAATCTTATTCGAGATTAGGATATATGTATTCTTATCGATGATCAGTCAGAGTATCCCTGTTCTGCCATCTAAACTACGAATCGGAAATCTTTTTGGCGGACTAGTTGTTGCCAATTTTAAGTAAAGATATTTCACAGAGATTGAGTTTGTCGTACTCACGTCAGACTCCTTTAAAGGATTTAAGCCATGGTACCCAGACATAAGATTGGCCAAGTTTGCTAGACGAGTGGCATAATCTATCCGTCATTCAATCACATCTTCATTAAATTGAAATTAAGCTCTGTATTAGGATCAGAACGCGGTGCCATATGGATCACGGAACCACGGTATCATTGTTGGTAATTATAACCACTAATGACCAATTTATACAATGCTACATTTGACTTGGTAAAGTAGAGATAGAATCGTAAAAAAAACTGTAAACTAATTAGTTGAGCGATTTAATGTTGACGTAAGGTGACGATAGCGACTGCCACTAGTTTTCTAGCAGCACAATGCAAAAAATGGATCAACTGGTCATGTGTATAATCTTTATTTGATCTCAGGGGTGTTCAACCTTAGTTCCCCGCCCTACATCAACACATGTCAAACGTGGGATTACCATTTGTTTGTCCTTAATGTTTCAGCTGTCTTTTCAAGTGTTTTGTTCAAAAAATCTGAAGTCAACAACAACTATATCAACAATGCTTATCGTTCGTCTTGATTAGGAAATGGCATGTTGCATAAACTACGATTTTTATTTACCCAGTGCAGTAACTACACTTCAGCCCATCTCTTGATTACGTAAAGACCGTTTTTCCATTCACTCCCAGTTCTACGTTGCTATATAAGCAGCTTCATACCTTTCAGATCTCATAGTTTCACCTAGACTTGACAGTTTATTACCAAACATGTTGCGACTTGTTGCACTTTCTTGTTTAGTCCTTTCGGTCCTTGCTGTTCCACTTGAATCTAACTCCCCAGCGAAAAGATCCAGCGGTGGAGTTCAGGAATTTGTTGAGGGCAAACGGGTTGATGGTAATATCCTTGAACAGTATTTCCACTGCATTGCCAAGAAATTTTGTAATTTTAGGTGACGAGCTCCTTTGGTCAGGTGGAGGTGGTAAATCGAATGAAGTTGCTAAGACTATCAAAGTGGGTGTATCATTCCCATATTTCGGTATGAGGAACGAAGCTGAGATAACTCAGATTGTTGCAACAACTACGGTTGATTCCGGTAGCTCTAAGTTTGCCATTAAAAGAGGTGGGGTTGGTCAAAAAAGTGTTAAATTCGAAATTGTATCAACCGATGCCCACAATGTGAACTACAAGTATCAAATTTATGGCAAATAATTTCTAAGTTACTAGTGAATAAAATGGAAAAGTCGAACATGTAAGCATCCTGAATAGCGTTAGATGTTTCATTAAAAAAAATAAATAACTAGCTGGAGCAACAGCCAGGGAAGGGACAATGAATAGCTTCTCGTAACCATTCGTGCGTGTGTATGGTACATTTTTCCCATAAAAAGTTGCGACTTACAATTTATTGCAGAATCTAAACGTCAAATTGAGAAGCTTCTTCATGATAAAGGCAACTATACTTTGGGAGATACATACTATGTCATTTCCCGTCGAGAGCTGGGGCCTTGAAAAATGTTTGGCTTATATTGCGTGGGTTCGAGCCCACGTAGCTTGGATTGTGACTCTGTGAACTGCCAAAGAACTGGATTGCACATCATAGTCGATTCACTGGAATAGAAAGAGCTGACATACTGATAAAGTACCTCAATCCTTTAACGGGGCTAGTGAAATCTAAAAGATGAGTGAAAAGCCAGCCTTCATTTTAGTTTAGTGAAGTCTAGTAGAATGCTGAATCTTACTTACTATCATGAGTGGCACCAGTACTGTTCGGCATAAATCTGAGCCACAACCAATAAGCCTCTCCAGCTATCTTGTAGAATATCCTCCAACAAAGCCCGTCCAAGCAAACGAGTTTGAATACTCGTATATTAGGAAAGTAAGCAAGCGGTACAAAATGGTTAAAATGTTCCACATACGCCACAGTATTTTAGGCGATGCCCAATGAGATATATTTCGACGAAAAGAGGTGCATTTCAGCGTAATTGAAAGGATCCATTGGCAAGCTCTATGTTCGGGGTTTAAAACTTTACTGAAGCAAGTGAAGTCACAACTGAGATCACCTAAAAATCGGTTAAAATGTTCCACATACGCCACAGTATCATAACTTTAGCGATCCCCGATGAGATGTACTTCAACGAAAAGGGGCGCATTTTGTGCAACTGAAAGGATGCAGTGGGTAACGCCATGTTCAAAGGTCGGTATGTGTATGCTTTCATGCATTCCTTGATTGCTTGTTTTCATTATTTGTGAATGTTCCGATTTTTATGAAGTTTTGTCTGGCAGCCCCTACTTTTGGATGACTAAAGTCTTAGAAGTCGGGGTCCTTTTCACGAGTGATGGTAGGAGCAATACTGAGCTATCCTGTGGGATTGGTCGGGCTAGGGCAATTTTGAGACAGCTTGGTCAATCCTTTATCAGGAGGGCCGAACTTGACATCGAAGGTAAGTTATAGGTCTTTAATTCAGTATTTGTTCCGACTCTCACCTATGGTCATGAGGTTTGGGTAATGACCGAAAGAATAAGATGACACAAGCGGATACAAGCTGCCGAAATGAGATTTCTTTGTTGTATTGCTGGGGTGACTCGTCGAGATCGGGTTGGGAACACCAGAATACGCGAGGCACTCAATGGGCGTGTTTTTTTTAAAACCTAGCTAGCCAGTTCATTTAGATGATTCCCAGCCAGCCAAACCCAGTTGATTTTTATACCATCAAGTTGGTACGTGTGATTTCGTTCTTATGACATCCAGCGCTGCCAGCGCTGCCACGATCGTAGCAAAACTGCTACGCGATTTCCAAAAAAGTCAAATTTGCTACGCTGCTACGCACTCTCCCTAATATCCCAATTTTTGCTACGCTTCTTTAAAACACGAACTTTTAACAAGAATCTTGTAGTTTTTAGACCCTTCACAATCACAATCACAAATTAAAAAAAGATTAAACGGACGTAATATCAAACTATTCATTTCCACGACTCCAACTTATGTTACTGTTCTACCTTACCCTACACAAGCAGTATATATTTCTTCGTATATGTTTGAAATTTGACTGGATGCGGGCTGGAGTTCCACTAGAATTACAATGGCTTCGCTTTTGCTACGCAAATTTAGTTTTGCTAAGCAAAATTGATACGGGATTTTTTTTCTTAGTGGCAACACTGATGACGGTCAAATGTCAAAAAACAGAACAATTTGGCAGTGATACCAACGCTATAAATGAAAAACATCGCTTTCGGCGTCCCCTGGCCATGGGATATCGTAAAATTCCTAACCAGTTGCTTTTGACTGGGGATAAAATCAAGAGTTGTAGCCAGCTGGTTGTTGTATTTGTTTTACGTATAAAATTTGACTTTGCTAGCAACTACTGGCTGGCTAGGTTTCAAAAAAACACACCTAATGTCGAACAGCTACTTCTTCGTACGGAGAGGTCCATACTTCGATGATTTGGGCACGTTATACGCATGTCCTTAACTCGGTTTCCAAGGCGTGCCATGGAATCGGTGCCATCAGGTAGGCGTCCTCTGGGTAGGCCCAGGATGAGATGGCTGGACCAAGTTCGAAATCTCACCTCTACCCATATGGGGATAGCCCTTGATGAATTAGAGTCGATGGCGGAAGATTGGCAAATATGTAGAGTCCATTTAAGCTCCCTAAACCCGCGACCCTCATAGTGGATAAGCGGCCCATTGAAAATGATTGAATGAATGAATAAAGTCTTAGACAGGGACTGCTTAGCTTTTTTAGTGCCTTACTACTCCATTCCCTTCGAAGTCCAAAGAAGCAGCAATTTTCAAAAGGTCAGAGGTAATAGCTAAGTCTATGTAGACAAAGTGCCTTACTACTTCGAAACCATCCACTGTAAAATTCTATCACCTACCCTTAAACCGATTTTGGTCGGTTGTGCTTCTCGTTCACTGAATTCTGTCGATAATATCAATAAGATCGGCATTCGCAAGAAGTTGCGCAAATTTTTCCGAAATTGTGTTGCTGGTGTTGACCTTAAAGTATCATACAGAGATGCAAACGGTTCAACTATGGTGCTGTCACATGACAGCGTGTCACCTTGTTTGAATAGTTTAATTGACATCGAAGGTCTCGATGAGATCGTTACAGATCTTCATGAAGCAGCGAGCTTTCTTCGTCATCATCCTGCACTTGGTTTTGTAGGCATCGATTTGGTCTTAAAAGGAAATTCGCCAAAATTCTGTATCTTGATAAGAACTGTTGAATAGAAGTGTTAGGGATCCAAATTCAAAAATTCAATTTTTATAGTTGAGAAGAAATCGGCACAGTCGCGAAAAATTAAAATGCCGACTTCGCCTGCTTACTATGTACACAAATCGATTACTTTTATAAATTTTACTACACTTGACCTTTGTTAATTATCTACGGCACTATATATACGCACATGCTCATACGTATATGTTCATTTGGGGGAAAAAATAAAAAGCTTTCGTCTTTCATGGAATTCCGAGCTTACTGATAAATGGTGTGTCCTATCTAGAATCAATCATTGATCAGACACAGACTCACAACCGCTAGTTGATACTAAAACGCCGTCGTGTTCGGTCATATGAACGAATTTTTTTTTTTAAGAAATCGATTGTGTTAAAAATTTTTATAAATAAACAGCTGCAAACAGATACGAATTTAAATACTACGTATATTTATTTTTAATTTCCCGACTTGAGTAGTGAAAATTCCGCAAAAGAAAAATAATGCAACGTGAGCTCGAACTCACACTGATTCATGTATACGAATTTTATTTATTTACCTAATATGTACGCATACATACATACTTTAATTTAATTAAAAAAAAAAAAAATGCGCTGGATTTTGTAACTAGCTTTTGGTGTATATGTAAAGAAAATAGAACTAAAATTCTGAGCTTTCACGATTAAAACGCTTGTGTATTGGAGTAGGTCAATATTTATAAGAAAAGGACTTAAAAGTGTAGGCTAAATCACCTCCACATATCAAGTAAGAAAACTAAATGTTGAGGGTCTGCTTGTAAGTTGCATCTGTGTTGAATATTATTAAATTTATGTGGTCAACAAACGACGATTGACATTTAAGTTTTGGCATATTGTCACAGAGGGATATTGTTTCAGTTTACCAGCACAGAGGGACATTTTTGACTTAGCTGAACTTATCACTCTCTGTATTTAAAGCCTCTGCCCCAGACAAAGCTGCCGCTGTAATCGTTGAGGTGTGACAAACGAATCTTAGTTTTCTGGTATTAGTCAGTTGGTATTCCCGGTTAATTGTTTTGAAAAACACATGTTCTGTCTACGTGAACGAGAGGCCAGAATCCTGACAACACTTTTGGGTGGTACACTGTTGTACATATGTATATTCTCTCATTACATTAAGTTGGAAGCATGCCAGATATGTTTTTATTGCGATACCGTATGTATCTGCATTCATATACCGCTGCAGCAGTATCCAGATGCCCCCCTTTTGACTGGCGCTGTTAAATCAGGGGAAGGATATTCAGTAGAAGATATAAGACTGTGCATTGTAACGCATATTGAAATTGTTCATGCATTTATTTACATCGCACGAGGCCGTAAGGGCGGGAAAGTGACAACATTTTCACTATCGTCGACAGAGTGCTTTTTCAGATTTAACTGACAGTCGCTCTGGGTGAAAAGGTCGTTCATGATCTACATAGTTTTTTGGATTTTCCTTTGCATGATAATGAGTCTGATTTTTCCAATGTGTGTTTTCGTCAAGTTTGCAATGAAATTCTACGGGGAACTTTGCAAACAATCTGTCTAGACAGTTTTGCGGGTGCGAGAGCAATACGAGATAGGGTTAAAAAAAATGGACTAGGGAGCCAGTCCTTACTTCCCACCTCGTATTGTAATATATTAAAAACAGTAGTATTATTATTTATTTCATAATTAAAGAAAACATTAATCGCACGCAAAAAATTTGAATACACACACTTATTCCACAAAGAGTTGTTGCGCGAACTCGAAAAGAAAACATTTCTTAAATTTCTTCAGCATCTGCTGGACCGATTGTGCTCAAGGTCTTATCACCTCTAAGTTTCATGCTGACAAATAAAAAGAAAAAAACAGCATGGTCTTACGTTATCTCGTTCTTCAGATATCGAAGGCGAAAAATATGATCACACAGTCACACACACACACCCACAGACAGCATTTCGAGAATGGGTGCAAAGGATTCAAGTGTATAGTAATATCAAGCTCTGTTCATATCTCGAAACATTTTGTTCGGACCGACTGCAATACTTCCCCTACCTAGGGGGGAAGTAAAAATAAGCGCCTTACCTTACCAAATTCACAAAGTCTTTTACGCCTATGGCTCGAAATTAACAAATGACAATGGCGTGCAACAGTACTGGAAAACTCACCAAACATCTTTCAAATTCTACAAATACGGTTTAAGCTCGTCTGTAACTCGAATACCTAGCATCCAAAGACAAGGTTACTGTGCCTTAGATCAATGGCTGCAAACAAAAGATTACTCTATGTAACGCGGGACTCGATAAGCTCAGTAGTTACTTGTAATATGGCGCCTAAAATTGATTAAGACCCGGCTTGCAGGTAACCACCATCGTATTGTAATTTCTTATTCCGATGCAGTTTTTTTTTTAAAAATAATTCCTATAGTTCGGTGTAAACCTGAGCCTCAACCAACAAGCCTCTTCAGTTAGCCCGGTTTTAGCTTTTGATAAAGTCCATGCTTCAGTGCCAGGTCCTGTACAAAGTATCCTTAGTCGTTAGGGCCTTACTACGTGACATCAAAAGTCTCGGTGAGATCATTACCGACCTTGATGCGAACAGCGAGCATTCTTCATCGTCATCCTGCACAGACGGACGTGTTTGGCAGGGATGTCAAAACTAGACATGGCTCTGTATAACTCGTCTCTATAAATGCTGTTATAGGCTGCGTTAAAATCGATAAAGAGTTGATGGGTACCGATTACAACTTCATAGGTTTTCTCCAGGATCTGCCGAAGTGCGAAAATGTGGTCAACTGTGAACTTTTCTGGCCTAAAACCGCACTGACATGGACCGATCAGGTTGTTGACGAACGGCTTCAGGTGCTCACATAACACGGCAGATAAGATCTTGTAAGAAGACTGATGCCTCTGTAGTTGGCGCAGTTCAGATGGTCTCTTTTCTTGAGGATCGAACAAACGATGCTGAGGTTCCATTCATCCGACACAGTTTCCTCCGACCAAATTTTACAGATGAGTCGGTGCATACTCCTTACCAAGTAATCGCCTGTCGCTTTGAACAGCTCGCCTACCTTCACTGCCAGGTCCAGGTCGGGTGGACAAAATTGTTGGTCTTCGTCGTTCAAGTTGAATGGTTCGTTTTGCCTGTTGGTCTTCCTTGCCGTTGTACAGTCTGCAGAAGTGGTTTTTCCAAATTCTCAGCATCGACTGTGACTCTACTACGAGGTTCCCTTCTTCATCCCTACAGGTTTCTATACGGGTTCTTTGTTTATGTATAGATATAACTTTTATCATGCATATTTGTAATGTCCTTTCACAATAATAATAAATTTCTCCTGCATATAATGACAGTATAAGGTCCGCCCGCATTTAACCTTAAAGTTCTCTTCAACGTCCTTTAAATTAACAATTATACGCATCAGTAGTTTTAGCTGAAATAAAGATTAAATAAAAGTGTTGACATTCACAAATGATGCCGCTGACCTTAGGTCAGATGAATGTTGGCTGGATAAAGATATTCGTCCTGTTGCTGTCAATATTAAACACAAGCACGTCGGTAAATGGATTGCAGTTTGAATATTATCCAAATGGTAAGTTGATCAGGATTATAGTCATATCTCAATGAAGTTCGAGCTTTCACGGGGTACATCCGGTTGTTTGTTTTCTTTACAGATGATCCTTTAGAAGGCGATGACTGTCGCACTCCAGCTGGAGAGTCCGGAGTCTGTAAATACATCAGTCATTGCGAAGCCTTTACGGCAAAAACGGTTGACTACTATTCTCTAGGCCATTGCACCTATGTGGGTTTCTCCCAGGTGATATGCTGCCCAACAACGACAATGGGGTAGATAAAATTAGTGACAAATAAATTCCATAACCATATCTTCTTCTTTGCTTTGTTTAGTTGGTCTAGAAATATAGTACCAGCGATGGAAAAGCCTTTTGAGAAAACCACAACAAGAAGCCCAGTTGTCAACAGCATCGAACGTGCAAAGATAGAAGGTAACAATTATTGACTTTTGAACAATTTTCATTACAACTGCATATACTGATCCAATTTTGTAATTTTCAGCTCATTTGGGAGATATAAGCAGGTGGCTGTTTTCGAAGAAAACTGAAACTCAAACAGAAAGGACGTCAAATGGAGTCCAGGCCATGCCTTACACAATGGTTAACTCTCCAACGATCGAGCTACCATCCATTTTAGGGTAAGATGATGGCTTGGCTGTCTTCAGTTTTAAGCCGAAGGTGAGAAAAAAGATTTAACGAAAACAGATTAGATGGGAGGTGGTCACCATGGCTGACAAAGGTTTGAACTCAGCTAAATCAAGCGAACATTTTTCGCGGCACAACATCTCACGCAGTCACGGCCTTTGCTTCAAAGAGGTATTTTTGCTTGGGAATGAAACTCCATTCAATGGTACATGTCGCCAAGCCCTCACTCTTAACTAGCTTACATGTAAACGTGAGAAGGGTATCACCACAAGGTCCGCATCGACAGCCAGGTAGCTGTTAAGGCTCTGGATTCCACGATAACTAGATCGAGACTTGCAGGAATCTAGATGAGATATCGAGAGCCAATACGGTGACTCTATGTTGGGTACCAGGGTACGGCAAAGAGCAGATGAACTGGCATGAAGGGGAGCAGAGCTGGATGTCTCAAAGGCTCTCCAAAAGCTCGTTAGAAGGGTAAATTGAAGACAAGGCCATCTGTTGAGTCAATACAGGTTGGATCCAGATAGAAACACGTGCAATGGCTAGAAATTCATGGACGTGTTATAATATGAAGAGATCTCTGTCTCTAGTCAAACTTGGTCGACTTGAAGCAAGGATAGTTTCGGGCTTCATTACTGGGTACTGCGCCATTGGTATTCGGAGCGCCTTGGTATACATCAGAACGACTATTGTAGAAATTGTAGGGACGAGTCCGTCAAATACTATGTAATGCCCTGCTCTCACTCTTGGTAGTTGCTTCTTCATGGAACTGGAGGACTTGCGCGACATCGAGCTGAGGGACCTCCTGAGATTCATATCCTTATCTGGGTGGTTTTAAACCAGTGGCACCCTTTCTCTTAACAGGTTCCCGGGTACCCTCTTCTTGATCTACGTGAGCATTGATGAATGTCACAAGGCACCTATTCACCTTACTTACATGTAAACGTGAAATAATTTCTAATTCGAGTGTAAAAGTATAGAAATTAGGGAGCAAACTTTTGAACGCAATTGTCACATTCGGCTTAAAGTTATCACCTCTTGCTCTTCATGTCTTTTTTTTTGTTTTGTTGTATGTTTTACATTTATTTGTTTTTTTAATTAATTTCAAAAGCACAACAGTTCCAACAAAATCTTCAACTTTAAACAGAGTAGATAATCGTTTTGAGAGGCCTTCACAAGCAGGTATGCATTGAAGAAGAATTCGAATCACATCTAACCTATCCTTGATTTTTTTTCAGCTTGCCAGCGATACAAAGAACGTAGTCCTGCTGCAATTCCTTATAATAATTTCGATCGAGGCCTGGTCGCTCGTAGTTCCTACGTTGGTTTAATGTACCTCGACAATAATCGTCTCACTCTTTGCGTTCGTTGTGGATCGTCGCTGATATCCGAACGTTATGTGTTGACAGCAGCACATTGCGTAAAGGAATACAATCCAATTGTTGCACGACTAGGAGCAGCTGTAAGGGATGCAATAAATGGTGTTGATATTTTGCCGCTTGAAATCGAAATTGAGGTAAGTGTAAACGAAAGATTGTTGGAAGTAGGTTAGGTTAGAGACTGTCCAAAGAGTAGCTATTGCGTCGGTTGTTTGGTGGAGGGGGCTTTCGCGTAAGTATGCGACTGCCTACTGCACATAACTTTAAAGAACGGCTTGTGTCGGTTTCATGGGAGCTTTTCTGAGTACGCCTGGTGCTGCTTTAGATGGTCTGGTTGATTTATCGCCCCTTGATACTTATGTTTATCACGGGCCGTACTATCAAAACAATCTACCGTCCGCACTGGAGTTTTGATGACCTTGCTCGACACTTAGCCTACGACCTTAGTTCCATGGATATGTCGTCTGATGCAATGACATCAGAACTTCGGCTGCTGTGCAAATTTGAAGTCGACTTTTCTTGCCTTCAGGACTAGATTCGGCCAGAGTCTAAGTCTGGACGGAGCATCTGCTTCTGTAGCGAAAGCCAGGCTGCGCCTAAGGCATTGCTCAACCCTTTACCCAATATAGTGCGAGAATGCAAGAACTCTTTGAATTCGGTCGCAAGGCTAAACTCTTTGACTCTTGTCTGGGTCCGAGATCACGTTGGAATCTCTGGAAATGAAATCTTCGATGAGATTGCTAGACAAGGTTCAGAGGATGTTTTCGCAGTACCTGAACCTTCGTTGGGTCTTCCCGCGTCCTCGATCAGGACCTCCATTGACAATGGGTTTCCTACAAACATAATTGTGTGTGGTACGGCTCTCCACGATGCAGGCAGACTAAATGAATGCTTCCGAGCGTCTGTAAGAAATCAGCGGCATTTTTGGCAGGAGAGATTATGACAAATTATTGGCGTTCTATTGGGACATTTGGCTTTTGCCAAGGATCTTAGTGTGTTGGAGAGGGTGACGATACTTCGGATCATTTCCCTTGCGATCCTGCCTTTGCTTCGATCTGGTAGCAGGTCTTCGGTGCTGATGTGGTGAGTGCTGATACTGTAAGCTCCTAATCATTGAAGGGCCTCCTCGGCTTCTCCGAAAGTCGAGGAAATTTCAGTAAAATGGGTAAAAACAAAGTCCTGCATTCTGGACTAGTTGCATCTGAGGACTCCAGTATAGTGTTTCCAAGCCCGACAAAAAATAAAGGCCAAAGAGGTCTATTCTGGTACGATAAGAACTTTCATTAGCCCGGAACCTCCCGGAGGACTTAATGAATCATTTACGCATAGGTAAAGAAAGATAAAGGAGGTGGAGAATAGTCCTCCTCCTCCTCCTCCTTTTCGTCGCTGCAGCTTCTGCAGAAGTCGTTAGTAGTGAGGCCGAGTATTTTGGAATGAAGGCTCATAAGGCAAAGTGGCGACAAAAGCTAATTTTTCGTTGTACCTATGGATGGAGCTCATTAAAATTATGGTTGCATCATAGGACGTATTGATACCAACTTCTTATTAGAATCAAAGTTTGGGGAACATACTTCAACTCTAACACCCCTTTCGTACTAAACCTTAAGCCTTACTTTAAAAACCTAAGTAGGTATACTTTCCAAATCATAAGCCTCGACACGGTACTCACTTTCTCCAACAAATTTTTTTTGTTTTTATTTTCAGAATGCAACCATGTATCCAGATTGTAGTTTCAAATCACTTTACCATGACATTGCACTTATTCGGTTGAAGAGAGACGTTGAAATGACACCGCACATTAGCCCTGCTTGCTTGTACTCTGAGAGTAGTGACATAGATTCCACTGCGTCGCTAGCCGTTATAGGTTGGAATGATTCAAATGAAGCCAGTAAGTTACAGTTGTTTTGGAATTTCTCTTTCACAAGTGTGTCCTTTTGTTGCTTGACAGTGCTATGGGAAAAGAGGGTTACCACTCTTCCCTTAAACATCTGCAATTGCTCGTATCTCCGTTTTGGTGTATCACGTAAGTTAATTTCTGGTATAAAGGAAGGACAATACTGCGTACTGGATCCAGACTTGCGAGCAGAATCCTGTGAATCAGACCCAGGTGGACCACTGATGCTGGTTGAAGACAAAGTATCAGCAATATCAACGATTGTTGGAGTTGTATCATTTGGATATCTGTGTGGAAGTGAGGTTCCCTCAGTCTATACCAGAGTTGCAAACTACTTGGATTGGATCGAAGCTGTCGTATGGCCATCACAATCAAATGACTGAAATACTTAAGAGTTATCGTCAAGTAGATCTAAGTAGTAATATATTTGTGATACAAAAGGTTGTTTTTTTTTCCTAATAATTGTCAATGGCTTCAATGCTTCTAACTCGTCTGACAAACCTGAGTCCAAAAAGTCAAGATACGTGGACTTTGTTGGCAATTTAGCTAAAAGAATCTATAAATACCAGCACCTAGGTTTGAAACAAGGAAGACTTTTAAATATGTACAAGGTGGTCGTGGATAACAGAAGGCTTGATCTCGCGTGCGTGTTCTGAAGAGGATCCAACATGGAAATATCTTAGGCAGAGACTTAAATAGCTCGGGTAGAGATTTGTTTTAACAGGACTTTACCACAATTAGCTTTCATCATTTTCGAATGATCCGCTTATCCACTTTGAGAGTCACGGGTTTAGGGTGCTTAAGTGGACTCTCCACATTTCTCGATCTTCCGCCATCGACTCGTAATCATCAGGGACTATCTCCGTAAGGGTAGAGGTGAGATTTCGGACGTGGTCCAAATATCTCACCCTGGGCCTACCCAGGGAATGCCTATCTGATGGCACAGATTCCATGGGACGTTTTGGACACTGAGTTGGGGGCATGCGTGTCCAAACTATCGAAGTATGGACCTTTCCGTACGAAGAAGTAGCTGCTCAGCATTGAGTGCCTCGCGTGTTCTGGTGTTCCTAACCTGATATCGACGAGTCACGCCAGGAATACAACGAATAAATCTCATTTCGACAGCTTGTATTCGTGATCTTATTATTTCGGTCATTACCCAAACCTTATGACTATAGGTGAGGGTCAGAACAAACATTGAATTAAAGACCGATAGCTTGACTCCGATGCCAAGTTCAGCTCTCCTGATAACAGATTGACCAAATTGTCTCAAAAATGCTCCAATCTGACCAATCCTGCGGGATAACTCAGTATTGCTCCTTCCATCACTCGTGAATAGAACCCCGAGATTCTTAAGCTTCTCAACCTGTTTCAATGAGACTCTACTAACACGCAGAATGCATTGAACAGGGGTTCGAGAAATTACCATTACTTCAGATTTGTTCACGTTTACCCAGCTTCAACACAGACGACTACGAAGCTATCATGCGCTCGCTGAAGTTCGGTCCAGATGGTTAGTCATCAGCAAAAAGCAGATGGCTCATCCTTAAGTATCACAATGCGAACCGTTCCTCGCCACGGCTGCGCTGTAATATCCAATTCATATACACTTTGAAAAGGAGAGGTGACAGAAAACATCCCAACGAACGCCGTTGAAGGTTTCGATTTAACGCCGTTCACCCGAACACAGCTCTTACAGTTTGTATAGAGAATGGCCCTTAAGAGAGAACCGGAGTTTGATGAGAATGATATGAGAGAGCCATTTCACTCCCTTTTCTCTCAAAGCCCTGTTCGGGATTGAGCAGCTCCGAAATTTGCTCGCCCCATCTGCGCAAGATGTCCTTCTCATCGGAAAGAAGTACACCATCTCTGGATTTGACTCCTTCGATGATATTAAACTCCCTTCCTCTGAGACGGTAGATGGTCTGCCAGAACACCTAGTTGCAGATCTGTGATCACGGTCCAATTTCTCGTCGAACTCTTTCCAAGACTTCTCCTTAACTGTTTTAACAGGTAGCTTGCAAGTTCTTCACGGCTCCATGTATCATGTTCAATCTACAGGACGATGTGACTTTAAATTACTTCTTTATTTTCAAAACCAATAAGGTATAAAGAAATGGTTTTGTTGACGAAAATAATGACGGGTGGTGCCTAATTAACACAAATCATTCGACGAAAATCGCCCTGTTTTGCTTTCTCTTCTTAGTCCAATCGATGTTTATTCGAATCTTAAATTTTATTGAACTATTTTCGGGGCACATGCGAAAAACGTGCCGAAATTTGGTCAATAAAATGTTGTGTGACGACATGACGCCATTTAACAATAATTTGACACTTGCATCAAAGTCCATTTGCATGACTTGGCCGCACACGTTTTCATCTTAATCTTTATGCAAACAGCTAAAGACAAACAGATAGTGGACGCCAGCTGTACCTGTTTGTTGCTAGTCGCCTCTTGGTTCAATAACACAACCAGTTTTTTGGTGTGACCAGATGTATTGTTCAACCCATTCGCAATCATTCGATTTGGTCGTAACTGTAACTCATCTTTTTGGAACCGTTTTGTGTTTGCACGTGAGGTACTTTATTTTAAAATCTTGAATATTAGTAAGCGACGCACATATGTGTTCTCATTTATTGCGTATGCATGACCAGAGAACGGATGGCGCTGGGGGCTTGGGCTTTCCCGATCTCCGGTGGCAATTCAACTACCAAGCGATGGTAATTGTTGGAGAGTGAATAGTGACTGGTTGAAGGTGATGTCGAATCACAGTCATTCAGACTGCATTGGTTATTCTGATCTGAATTCTGTGTCAAGGCCGTTGTGGGAAAATTTGACGAATTTCGATAAGCTGTGGTGAAATGGCCAATTAAAACTTTAGGTGAAATTGAACGAGTTAGTCAGAAACGGAGAGGAATCCGAGAAACTTCTTGGAAACTGCTGGGTTTAGAGTGTAATCAAGGTGGGTGATAGAAATGCAATTGAATTTTAAGTATGCAATGGAAGCATTTGCAACCAAACGTGATGTCATAGACGGGTTTAGGATCTACATGGGCGTTAAGACTGAATTCTTCTCTGTAGGTAATACATCCAATTTATGCCACAGAAAATTATATTGAAATGTGTGCGTAACTACCGCGAGGAGCTACGGATTCTTGAGACATAGCCATGGAGGCACATATACAAGTGTATATTTACATATGTACATAGGTGAGCAGATAATGTTTAAGATGATGGAGAACCAATTGCAAGAGATCACCAGGACTTTTTTCTATCAAGATATCCTATGCTGTCAGCATCAAGAATTGAAGATCAATGGTAACATTGCAAAAAAACTACCAAAGATGCTGCCCTTGATGTGCTGGGTTTCACTCAGCCACCGCAACGAAACCCTTGGTTTCATGACGAGTGCCGGCAAGCAAATGCAGCGAAACAAGAGGCACAGCGGCTCTGCATAGAAGGACCAGAGCTGTTCGCGAGCTCTACGAGCAGAAGAGTAAAGACGAATAGCGCCTTCTCATGAGGAAGAGAAGGAGCATGAGAAGCGCGCGAACGAAGAAATAGAGTGATGTTACTGCAGGAATGAGGTAAGGGTAAAAGGAACTTGTCAAGGCTATAGAGCCCGAATCACAAGGATAAACAAGGGAACATCGAGGTAGAATCGCAGTCGATGCTGAAGATATGGAAGAACTACTTCTGCAGACTGTTTAACGGCAAAGTCGAATCAAATCCCGCTGTCAGGCAGAATGAACAATTCAACCTGACGATGAAGACCAACAATTCCTTCCACCCGACCTAGACCTAGAAGTGAAGATAGCCGAGCTATTTAAAGTGGCAGGCGATAACTTGGTAAGGAGCATGCACCAACTCATCTGTCAAATATGAACGGAGGAAAATATGTGGGATAAATAGAACCTCAGCATTGTTTGTTTGTCCAATCTTCAAGAAAGGAGACCTTCTGAAACAACTGGGGCATAAGTCTTCTTAACATCGCCTACAAGATCTTATCTGCCGTGTTGTGTGAGTGTCTAAAGTCGTTCGTCAACTATCTGATTGGTATGGCTTCAGGCCAATAAAGTCCACGATCGACCAAATATTCATACTGCGGCAGATCTAGAAGAAAACTCAGGAACTTCAATTGGATACCCACCGCCTTTTCATCAATTTTAAGGCCGCGTATGACACCATCTACAGAGACGAGCTATACAGAGCAATTTCTAGTTTTGGCATCCCTGCTGAACTTATTCGTTTGTGCAGGATAACGATGGAGAATGAACGCTGCTACATCGGTCGGTCAAGAGCTCACCGAGACCTTTGATGTCAAAAAATCACTTAGACATGCGACTTCTTTAACATCGTCCTTGAAAGAGTTGTGCAAAACTCACGCGCCAACACCGGAGCCACAATTTTTTAAATGTCCATCTAACTACTGACATACGCAGACGATATTGACATAATCGGAAGAAGGCAGCGTGATGTCACTGGCGCGAGACGGAGGCGGCGAAGATGGACTTTGTGGTCAATGAGGGCAAGACGAAGCATATGCTGTCAACAAGAAAGGACACCCAACACCGAGGTCTTGGATAGAACGTCACAATAGACAGTTATAACTTTGAGGTATTAAAGGATTTGTTTACCTAGGCTCCGCTATCAACGACACCAGCGTTGAGATCAAACGGAGAATAACTCTTGCCAATCGCTGCTTCTTTGGGCTGAAAAGGCAATTGAGTAGCAAAGCCCCCTCTCGAATGACCGAAGGGACCCTTTATAAGATCTTAATCGTCCCAGTCGTGCTTTAAGATGCAGAGGCATGGAATTTGTTAAAAGCGGATGAGGTTGCTCTTGGCTGTTTCGAGAAGAAAATTGTTTTGGGTGATTTCCGGTCCCACCTGCATAGACGGTGAAGTCCAACGACTGAGGTGGCTGGGTCATGTAAAGCGGATGGACATCAATGCTTTTGCGCGGAAATTTTCGAATCCACACTCGAGGGACGGCGCAGTAAAGGAAGATCGCGACTCAGGTAGCGCACGCAAATAGAAGGGGACATTAACCAACTTAACGTGCGAAACTGGAGGCAACTGGCTAAAAATCGAGCTGCCTGGAGAAATTTGTTAGTCGCCATCGTAAGTAAGTTAGATGAACAATCAAGGAAAGTATCATTTCTAAACTGGTTGCTATGACAATAACCATCCCACCTTGTAAATTTTAACATAAAGTCAGGAATTAAATACCATCGATAGGAAACCTGTGTAAAAACTAGAAATCTATGGAAATTTTACAGTAAGAAAACGTGTGAAGATTCTGCAAAGGAATAAAGAATCGTTATCCGCTCTAGTTTTTATGATTAACAGGTATCGTATGGAAAAATTAGAATCAAATGCAAATGACCTTTGCGGACGTTGCGGCTATGAGGAGGTACATGCTCCAGATATTGTTTTTTACTGCCCAGAATTCTATACACTAAGGTCTAAAACTCGCGGTAAAAAATTCTTTCAGGACCTTAACAGATTAATGAATTCTTCGGGCGAAACTTTTCTGCTGAATTGTGGTCTTGATCTAAAATAATCGCGATTGCCGTAACGCAATATTCAAATAGACAAATCTGAAAACGCGTAAGCACAGTCAAACATCTCTGTAACTTATATCTGAGGCGCCAATTGGTTTATTTGAAGGACAAGGCATGAAATCAGGTACAAAATTTCATTACAAGGAAGTTCGAAAGAAAGAAGTTTGACTGTACTCATGAGATATGCAAAAGAGCCGGTAACACTGCTCATTTATTCCCCCTGACGATGTCAATGTCACGATCATTTTCATGACATTTTTTCTATTTCCATACCCGCTGGCCTTGAGTATTCTGCAGATTTACCGCCCGTGGTGATCAAGTGGAGCGTAACACTTTACGGATTTTAACTGCCGGACTACCTGAAAGTTTCTCCAATACCACATAGACACATTCAGTGCACTTTAACAAGAACAACGACCGCTGTATGTGACTTTAAATATTTGAACTCGAAGCAAAAGGTCAAGTAGATGTGAGGGACTTATGCTTCTCCAATTTCACAGGGAATTTATCTTCTCACGTCATTCATGTTCACAGGAAATGAGTTTAAATTTCACAACCTTCTTGTAGCCTGCTCTGTGTCACCAGTGTGTTGAGTGATCTTTTGTATTTCGGATCAAACTGATGAGAGTCATCTTCTGGTATTTCACCCATCACTAGAAATTCGAGGGATTCTTAGGTGAGGTAACCGCAGAACTGTGGGCTTTCACAAAATATTTCTCGGTCTGTTTCATCCAGGTGATCTGTATAGCCTCACCTTGAGATGGGATCTTATATATCAAAAGTGTCACCAAATGCACTTAGTTCCGGCCTTCATTCTAATTACCACTGAAAAAAACAAAACACTCCATCTATCGCTTGAAGGTAATAAATGAATCACAGATAACTTTCTAGATGCAAAACATCGGTTGGAATAACCATTCCATCCTCATCCGTGTGCCTTCAAGAACACCGATTGCGTCCGCGCAACGCCTCGTGTGGATTTCATTAACTTTTGCAACAATCCAAACCAAAAAAAAAAAAAAACGAAAACAAAACAACAAACAAACATCAACATGTTGTTTGTCTTTTATTTATTTGAAATACAAAAGCCGGTTAAACAACTCGAATCCAGCGCATGTGGCAGTGGATGAGCGGTCGTACTGAATGTGACTCTGCGTCACTGACTCACCAAATCATCTTTACCCACTCACTCGTAAGAGTCTCTTGAGGAGAAGACTTGAATCAGCAGCTGTGATGCTTAATCCAATTCCACTGTTCCCATTTGAAACCAGTCGTCGAGTCTGGGGCGAGGAGCTTTCATATTGAACCGATTGACCACTCAGAGCGGTCAGTTACTACTTAAACGCGATCGTGATCGGTTCATTTGCGGAAGTTTACTACGATCTTGTGTGAGTGTGAAGTGAATTTCAAACATCAGCTCTGAGTAGATACAAGTCTTAGCACTGCAGATACTTTTCGCTGGTTTAAGTACAGATAAACTTGAGAGATTTTGAGTCTCTGGCTGCGACGGAAGTTGTTTGTTTTAACCGAAACTTCGCGTATAAGTGGGAGTGAGGGTGGTTTGACCAGGTGAGAGGCGCCATTCGTAAATGATGCGGTTGACCTTCGGTGGGAAATTCATTGACTGCTGGTGTATGACGATGATGCTGATGCTATTCACAATGTTGAGTGCAATCTCATGTGCAACGGTCGGCGGATGGCAGTACGACAGTGATCCAACAGGTAAGCTTGAATTGAATAACCCTTTAAACTGGAGACCCTTTAAATATTTGAGGAATTTTCCGCCTAATTTTGAATCGTTGAACCTTGTAAAGTCAACATGTTAAGTCTTTGGGCTTTCCCGCTACAATTTTAATTGCTTGCCAAGCGTATTTTGTTTCGTTTTCGGGAAATCACAATCGTGTGTGTTAGGGCGTTCTGAGTTGAACCAGCCTTATTGAACAATTTGCATCGGATCGATGGATGCGTGATGTAATTGAACCTGTTTGTGTTTATTGACACAGAATAATTAGCATACATTAGCCGGAACAGACAGGCCGTTTGTTGAACAAAACTTTGCCTGTTTGCTTTGCCGTGATTTGTGCTATTTTCTTCTAAAATGTTTGTTAGTCAATTGAACAGTTGAGTTAATTACATGCTGCTGAGAATGAAATGAACAATTGATTGAGTTGTAATGGCGGAATGTCACATTATTTCATTTCTCATTAAAAAACGTCTCGGATTTCGGAGCTCTTCCTGAGATTTGTTTGCACATAACTTCCACCTTGCACTGCTGTGTATGAATCCATGAAGACCCCCACTGCATACATTTTTTATTCCAGCAGTTCCTGGAAATGTTCATTAATTATCATCAATTTGTGCTTTGAAGAATGCGGATTATTTCATTTTCGTTTTTATTTACAAATATTTCGCAAAAGCCATTCGGGACTAATGATGAAGGACTGTCCATTTGAATTTCCAAATAATTGGCAAAGTATTTTTCTTAAATTTGCTTAAAGTTATTTATAAGCCGGTCTGGATGATTGTCACCAATTTGATAAAATCTGTCAAAATGAAAACCAAATAAGTTCAACATGTTCACTCTGTGGCCGGCTAGGTTTTGGAAGTTTGGTCACACTAATGGCACTGAAATTTGTTTAGTATCTTTGAACAATCAAAATGGAAATTTGTGCTAAATCAGTTTTCTTTCTGAATTTAAACGAAGCTAAATTTTAGCTATAAACTCCCATGTAAAAAAAACCAGGAACTAGTAGCTTAATGCATTTTAAATGCTTTTCTTGTTTATTATACTCAAACACTTTATCATTTTTCTTCTGTTAATTGCATGGTAATTATAGTCTGCATTCATGCAATTAAGGTTCATGATTTGGTTCTATAAATTTTTATTAAAAATTAGCGTGAGACACAAACGACATAACAGTCGGTTGAGTCGTTGCCAAGTTGCACATTGCACTTGATGTAATAATTTAAACTAGAGTAGATTAATGATCTTGTCGTGTGATGTTAGTGGATAATTTTTTCAATTTATGGCTTTGCTTATCCCTCCAACCTTGCTTCGACAGAAAGATCAGCATACCTGGACCTGGCATACTGGTAGACCTTAAATTACTTTTGACAAAATTATAGATTTCATATGAACTCGTTCTTTCGAAAACGTGAAATCACCTTAATTTCGTTTATTGTTGTTTTTATTAAAAATATTTGCATATTGTTTTTGCAAATCTGATTAATCTTGGAACGCATCGATGGCCTTCATTTTGTAGGTATCTTTTATTAGACGAAATTATGACTCAAGTTTGGTACTCAGTTGATCCAGCGAATAAAATCGAGGCAGATTAAAACGCCGGCCTCTATTCAATGTAGTGGCGCTACAGTTTGGAATGAATCTAGACCTCAGTCAACATGCCTCTCAAATAAGGGCGGTATTCAGGTACTTGCTTCTAGCTACTTACATCAAGTTAAGCTCTCCTTTTACGTCTGCTAGCCATTTTTGGTAAAGTCCTGCTCTCTCATGCATTAGATTGGAAAGACTCTGCGGGCCGAATCATTGATATGGTCGAGTTCGCAAAACCGCTGAATCTCCTCGTCCCAAGAGGTGAGATGTCGAGTGTAGCACAGCGAAGGTAGATAAAATCACTTACTACGTCGAATTTTCAGTTGTTTATTGTGACGATGCTTTGCCGGTCTATTGCGACGTCAGCCTCTTGACGTTATATTTCCTCACAGATTTTTTTCTATTTTTTTGTGGATTTTGCGATATTTGCATTCATACTTTGGGTGTAGTGCGCTTGATGTTAGGCGCCGCCTCACTAGGATCTTCAGGGATCCATTATATTCCCCATTCGTGAGATCCTACATTCATGTATCTGTTGGGAACCGAGAATAGCTTACTTATTGTTTGTTATAAGCCTTTTTAAGCCACCCTGAATTCTGTATGAATTTTAGGATGGCCTTTGGTTGCATGGTTGAGAGTTGGCCTGAGTCATTCAAGAAATAAGCGCCTAGGGTCGTCTTTATGGTTCTGCTGAGGCTTGGGCAGTCGCGGAGAAAGTGCATCGTGTACTCCTCCTCGTCTAAATTGCCCCATCCTCTGCAGATGTCGGTTTTGCCTAGTCGCATTCTCCTTAGATGAGCCGCCTATAGGTTGCGGCCTGTGAGGATGCTGATCACTAGAGCTAAATGCAATCTGTTTAGCCTGAGTATTTCCTTTGTTTTTCTTTTATTGAGTTTTGGCCACATCTTTTTTGATATGCGCGACAGAAATGTGCTCCGTCTCTTATCGGCAAGTTGCCAGTGTATCAAGTCCAAGTGTATCTTTTGCTTTAGAACTTCTATAGGCGTCAGAACCGTGTGATCGACATTATTTGGTTCAGTTTCAATCCCTTTCTTGCCAGTTCATCGATATTTTCATTGCCATCGATACCTCGGTGCCCCGGGAACCAACAGAGTGATACATTATGTCTTGAGCTAAGGATCCTAAGCTGGCTGCGACAACTCGACTATTGTGGATGACACGGCTTTGATGGCTCCGCAACTATTGATGAATATGTCGGTATTTCTTCTCGGGGTTACCGAGGATAGTTCTTTTGCGGCCTCGGTTATCTCTAGAATTTCAGCTTGGAACACACTGGCGTGGTTTGGAAGTTTTACCGACCGGGCAATTGCGGATTCGTCATCCATTTATCCATTTTTGAGCCTTCGGTGAAAATGGATTTATTGCCGGTTTTTATGACCCTTTTTTCATGCCCCACTGGAAAGAGAGTTTGGAAATTAAGTCCGAATTCAGGGTACGGCGCTATGCGGGAATTTTTTGTTTCCAGCTTCGCTCATCTCGCGACACTGGTGTGACCTATTTGGGACTTTTTCCAAAAGCTAGATGCTTGCAGTCGTAACGCTCTTTTTCCTTTCAATCTTTGAGTGTATAGGTCGAGCGGTAAGAGTGAGAGTATCGTTTCGAGGGCTGGTGTCGGGGTCGTTCTTATGGCGCTCGTTGTGCTGATGCATGCTAATCGTTGGATTTTTGTGAGTGTCATAAGGTATTTTCCGGGGGTGGCCACCAGACCAGATACCCATAGGTTAGAATTGGCATAATGATGGTCGTATATAGCCAGTGGATTATGGTGGGTCTTGGCCCCCATTTCCTCGCAAGGAAATGCATAGAACGCTATAATTGCTTTCTTCGTTCTTTCTTCGGTGCAGTAAGGTTGTCATTTGAGTAGACTTTGATACCTTAGAAGGATCCAAAATACTGACAGTATGACTTGCATTCATTTCAATGTTTTAAAGTTGATTGATTTTTTTATAATTAGAGTATTTCCCCACTTCCATTTCTGCATATTCAGTTGAAGAAATCGCATCGTGACAGTGACGTTTGCCTCCCTGCTCCAAAAGACGATAATGAATGACAGTTAAGCAACTACTATGATCAAGTTTGCACTGTCTGTGGTTGTCTTTGCAACCAGCTCATAATTCGTCCAACAATTTTCCTAATGACGATTGCAAACAACGCATAATCTCGTGCCCTCTTTATAATGGGTCAGGCTTAGATCCAGGAAATACCCTAGACTTTTGCTTAATTTGTTGGTTAATTGTTACTCTTATAAACTAACTCCCGACAGAAAAACAAAACGCGATTCTAAAGGAGCGAACATATGTCTTACGTTGTCGCATGCAGATCTTGACTGAATCAAATTCGCACATACCACTCATATGCCCGAGCTGCCATATCAGTTCCCTAACACTACTTCAGTACTAGTACTGAAAGGCAGAGTACGTAACCTGCGGTTTACACTCTGAGTCACTTCTTATGTACAACACATTATTATTATTTTCAAAACTAGTTTTGTTGGAACTAAACACGCACGCTGTACCACTTGGGCCACACTTTATCTTGCTTAAGCTAATGATTCATTGCAATTAATTCGCATGCGGCTAAAATTAGGAATCGCTAGTTAAGTAGCTATTTTTTTTTTTAATTTTTTGTTTTGAGTCAGAACTTCCGTACTAAATAAAAAAAACAGGGGATTCATAATATGTCTGTAACGACTTGAAGCCGGCATGTGGATTTATAAGGGGAACTACATCGGTGATAATTGTTAAAGTTTTAACCACATGTTTTTACCTAATTTCATAAGGCTGCGTAAATAAAAAAGGCCCGCGCTACAAAAAGGTAAATTTCCATATGATGGGCATGTACAGCAAAAGGTAACTAGCTACTAATTGACAGCAATTACAAGGTCATTCATGCTGAAGCACTATAATAAAACTATGGAATTTTAAGACAATAAATTTGTGGCCACAAGCGATAAACGCCTAAGTTTAAAGCAAAAAAGCAATTTTCGAAACAAGCACTTTGAAGCTTCATTCTCGGCTTTGAACAAAATGTATTCATTTAAAGTACAATCACTTGCCAGGCACAAGAAAGACAAGCTTGTTTCGCTGCCCGGCCACCAGGCCATTGTAGGCAATGAAACTGTGGATGACCTGGCTAGGACCAGTTCGGCTTCCCCGCTCTCTGGATCGGAACACTTCTGTGTCGTTAATTGGGTTACCAGTTTTGTTAAACAACTGAGAACACCAACTTCGCCTAGCCCATTGGGAAAAGTCCCCGGGCTTAGGCAATCCAAGAGACTTATCAAACCCTTTTCCTACAAGGAAATTCTTAACCTTGAAAGGGAACCCGCAAGAGGAAGCGGCCTAAGATATCATCTCGAGGAACTAAACCTGTGTTCAGATTAAGAGTGTCGGTTCTGTTTGGAAGAGAAAGAAACCTCTGAACACATTCTCTGTGAATGCCCGGCACTACACTGGCTACGTAGACGGATCTTTCATAGGAAATTCTGTTCGATGGCGGAGTTTAGAAAATTGGCTACTAATGACATAATCAGCTTCATTATTAAGGTAGTAGACCTCATGTGAAGGTTTTCCAGAAAAAAACCCTTTCTTAGCAGGCTTGAATAACTCATCGTCCCAGGTCATCGACCTGAGAAGAGAAGAGGTGCTTGCCACCCACTCGTTGCTCCGGAACCCAGTTTTGGGGTACCACTCAACAGTGCCTTCTCCAAGTTAACACAATCGGGGATTAAAAAACACGCTGAATACTGGGAAAGAGTTCATCAACCCCAATCTATACAAAGCTAAGACTTTGCTTGATCTCTCCAAAGACGAGTCATTCAGATACCATCTGCATAAAACAAAATTGCCAGATAGCGATATTTGCCGAAGGAGACCGCTGAACATATTCTGTGCATATGTCCAGGAACCGCAAGGAAAAGATTACTTCCCATGACGCAAACTCGAAATAAAGCTATACTGAGGTTTATCACAAGACCAAATATAACCCCCTAATACAGAATCTGCTATTCTATCCTATAATTATGTATATTTATTTAATTTATTGTAATTTTGTGGAACTCAGGACGATTTGTAATTTGTAAAGAAAATTATATTTTCTGCACATGGAATTCCAAATTAGAGAAGCAGAATACAACCTTCGGTCTGTTGGATTTCTGATCTGCGGCGGATTTACTCTAGGCGTAAGTACAACACATACTCAATGTCAAAGGGTATGGAGCTCAGTTGAAAGTTCGTTCTGAAGACTGGAGTAAAAGATAAAACTGAAAATCCTATTACAATTTCCATTAAGCTGCGACTATACCATTACCGTCTATAAACTTTAAACCCTTATAAAAAGACCTAGCGATAGTCCACATGAATCGATTGCTAAGTTTTCCGACTTACCACAACTAACCACGGCTAACTTCAACATAAAAACGTGATTCCACGCGACTGCAATTTAATTCCAATTAAATTCCATTTATTTTGTTTTTTTTTTAGTAAATTCTTCAGTTGCTTTACAAATAATCTTAGATTCATCTTATTTCACTGATGTTTGAGTGACGCCATTGTGGAGCTTAGTGATTACACTCATATCAGTATCTTCATGGAAAAACTAATTCATAATTGTGATGATCTATGTATGAACAGCACTAGTGATACTATAATTAGTCACACGACGATTCTTCGTTAGTTTATTGTGTAATACGTTTTCTTTTCTTACACACTTATATAAAGTTACTGATTCTAAATTATGTACATAAATTGTATTAAAATAAATAGTTGGCCTAGCTTTTCGCAAGTATTCATATTGTACGTGTTACGCTTTTCGAATGGAAGGAAGCTACAATTTATTGCCGACTTCGAACGGCGAATTGAAAAGCTTTCTCATACCAAATTGTACTCTTGGAGGTTTGTCATTCTCCAACAATAAGTGGTGCCAATGTCCGTTGCATAAAGCTGGATCTTGAACCCACTCAGGTTGCACAGCAGTCCAACACATTAACCACTATGTTGTATTGCTCCTGAATAAAACCCGAAAAATTGTTTAAAAGTCAATGCATTTCCTTCATTCAAAAAACATGAACATTTTCGCTTGATCAACTCGTGATAACGAGTTCGAATAGTTCAAGGTGATAACAAAAGCTTAGCGATCGTGCTAGCATAAGAAGAACGGGCATTGATGTTTTAATTTTTTTTCTATGTCTGAACATTTTTTTCGTTGTTAATCGACATTCTGAGCGCTGCCGTGATGTTCTGTAATTTTACTGACAGTGGCATAGACCAGACTCCTTAGACTTGCAAAAGACAGGGAGAGAAATCTGCAAAAGTGAGGCCTCATTGGAAAATCAAGTCTTGAGATTTTTCAACAAAATTGACGTTTCACAAATAATCCGGATTCGCGAAGTCGCATTACTGTGTCAAGAAAAACTATTAAATGAAAACTTCTCAACAAGGGGAAGGAGATCTAAGCAGATCCATTTTTTTCAATAGGAATGTGAGGATCCTTTACTCGTGATAGTTTTTTTTTTTTACAACAAAAACTCTTACAACCTATCAGTCTCGAAACCATTATAAGTTTTTTAGTTTAGTTTAGTTTAGTTTATTAGTTTATTATTTTCATTTAAAACCAGCTTAAGATTATTACAAAGTTAAAGTTACATACAGTTTGAATAAAGCGGAAAATAATAGTAATCAATCCGTAACTTAAAGTTAGTGTGGAAAGATACCGAATTAAGAACAATAAAAAGATACAATAAGTTTATGTGGGGGAGCATCGATTAATTTAAATTCAAAATTTAAGGAATTATTCAAATAAATATAATACATAAATTCAAAATTAAGAGAAAAAAAGAATAAAAATTTATAAAAATTCAATTAAAAATTAATAACAATTCGAAAATAAGGAAAAAGCTGACACTAAAAATACGGGAACGACTTGTGCTGATGTTTAAGATAGCAAATTAACGAAGTAATGATTCAAGGAATTCGTAATTGAGTGTAAATAACCAGTCTTTTACACGTTTTAGAGATGAATTAAATCGTAGGGTTGACCGAACAGAAAAAGGTAATTTGTTAAACGTTGAAGGGGCTGTAACAGTGTAGAAGCGCGAAAAGTGGGTTGTGCAGGCAAATGGAACATTTACCAGTTGCATGTTATTTGTACGAAGACTATAAAACTGATTTGTTCTACTAGGAAGATTTCTACTTTGCTTAAAAAATTCTTTTAGTACTTTAAAAACGTAAAGATGTCTCATTGGCAAAATTCGCTGATTTGTAAATAAGGGCCAGCTCGGAGTTAAACGATTTTTTTTACAAATAATTCTAATTAAATGTTTCTGAGCTATCAACAATGGCCTAAAAGAGTTGTTATAAGAGCCACCCCAACTTGTAATACCATATTGCAATTTAGAGTGGGCAAGGCCATAATAAATTGACTTTAACACATTTGCAGAGCAGTGTTGCTTGATAAGGTACATTTTGCGGGTTACAAGGAGCATATGCCTTTTTATGGTATGAATATGATCTTTCCAGTTCAAGTTTCGGTCAATTAATACTCCAAGGTATTTAAAATTTTGCACAGATTCAATGTTAAAGCAACTATTTGAACAGGGGGAGCTACAAACAAAAGTACTCTTTCCACAACTATGTACAGGCAAACAAAATTTTTTGCAATCGGGTGCATGGAAACCTAAATTAAAATTTACCAAATTATTGTTTGATAGGCTGAAGGACATTAGTTTTGTTTTTTCGCTAATAATCAGCTTATGTTCTGAAAACCAAAGTCTCAATGTTTCTAGATCTTCTGAGATCTTCGCAATACATTCGAATATTGTATCAAACGGATAAGTAAGGGCTATGTCATCTGCAAACGCTGTTGACACACCGTTTAGATTAAGAGCAAAAAGGGAGTTGATGTAAATTAAAAAAAGGACAGGACCAAGAACTCAACCCTGTGGAACACCATTTCTTAAGGTACGTGAATCACTAAAACTCCCATTTACATTGACCTTTTGTTTTCTACCCTTAATATATGAACAAAACCATTTGTGGATGACTCCTCTAAGACCGGCATTGTATAATTTCTTCAGCAAAATATCGTGGTCAACCAAGTCAAACGCTTTTGTCATGTCAACAAAAAGAGCCATGGTAGTTTGTTTGCAGTGAACACTTTCATATAACTGGCCACATACTCTTAGGATTGCATCTTCCGTTGACATACCTCTTCTGAATCCAAATTGACAACTAGTAAAAAACTCATTGCCGTCTAAGAAAGACAATATTCGCGATTTTATAAGTTTTTCAAAAATCTTGGAAAATGTTGGAAGGAGGGAAATGGGTCTATAATTTGACATATCTTTTTTGTTGCCTTTTTTCAAAAGTGGTATTACTTCAGCGTCTTTTAGGTGCTGAGGAAAACAACCACTTTCAACACTTAGGTTAAACAAGTAACTCAAAACGTCTACTACATTAAAACATACTTTCTTTAGCAATATACTTGATATGCCATCGCTAGTGCACGAGTTTTTGATTTTTAGCGAGAATATTGCTTTACATATTTCATTTGAGGAAAATAGTTGTAAAACGAAACTGTTTGATTGTGTGTCTTCTGTTGTTCTTGTAAAGCAGTTGCAGTCTAGGGAAGTTTCAAAGGATGGTTGGAAGTTTTCTGAGATTTCGGTAAAATACTCGTTGAGCTTATTTGAAATGCTACCTGAATCGGTGTAATTAATACCATCTATGTCCAAGCTGCTTATACTTATTGGTTGCCTACTTTTCCCTAAGATGCTGTCGATTACTTTCCATTCCTCCCTTATGTTACCCGTCGCTCGTTCAAACGATTCAGAATAAAAAGTGTCGCGTCTTTCTTCAATGTTCTTCCGCACGGATTTGCACAGATTGTGATAATATTGTTTCAGTTTTTTATTTTGTGGGTGACTTCTTATTTTATTTGCAAATTTGTTTTTTCTTTTAATCTGCTGCAAGAGATTAAATGTCATCCACGGCTTTAAGAATTTATTTTTGTTTGATACGTGAGGGGAAAAGGTAGTACAATTTGATATGTGCTTTTGCAAGGTTGTAAGAAAAAGATCGAATGCAATTGAAGGATTAGGTTCGCGATAAACTGGCTCCCAAAATTCGTATTTTTAACACTCGTTTAAAAGATTGAAATCTGTGCAATATCTTTTTTTTTTCAAATGTAGTTCCACAGTTAAATGCATTGGAGTTACAACGTTCTCATAAATTTGCACAACTTCTTCATTGGCTTGTTGGAAGGTTTTGTAAAGGTGTTGACTTTAGGTTTCAGATTTTAGGTGTTAAAGAGCTGGGTAACAACCGAGAAGGTAAGTGGCCCCCTCATACTCTTTCTCAGGGTTTATAGAAATTTTACTCATTGAACTTTAATTTTTCATGCGATGCTGTAACATGTTCTGTCCTGTTATTATGACTTCTATGACGAAAATCAACCTTCTGACCTTTTGTAAGATAGGTCGAATAGGGGAACTCCTTACAGAGGAGCGCCGAAGTTGCCGCGTATGCGGACGGCATTATAATTTTAGTTTGGCATTGGGCACTGAAAAGGGTTAGCTCATGGGCTAAGGGTTAGCTTGTGGGCTCTGTGTGAAACCCAGTCAGACTGTACTGATGCTTTTTACGATAAAGATAAAAATACCTGACTTTCTTCTTCCTAGACCCTGCCCACGGCTAATTCATCCTTTCTACCTACCTGAAAGATGGTTTTGTAGAGGAATTTTTTGCGAAGGCTTAACACTGGGACTAGAGTTGGTTGAGCTGACAATGATAATGGCATCAGGAGATTCGAAAAGATTCTTGTGAATTATAGCAATGGCAAACACCACAAATGTCCCCAACTAATCTAGACACAACCCTCGCTCGCTAATGAAACCTCATACTACCTGTCATTCAAATCACTGCACTTCGATCGCGGGGTATGAATTTCATTAAAAGCGTATTTATATCCTCTTGATCGGCGTTGTTTTGAAATTAAGTCCACTCCATTTGGGGCTCTCTAATTTGAGTATTTATATTCTGTCTTAATAGATAGAACTAGTCAACTTGCTCTGCTAACCAATTTTCGCAATTAAATTTATATTGAATGTTATCTAATCTACATAAATCGAAATCGAATCCACTAAGGACCATCCAGAATCTCATTAAAATTTTCCAAAGAAATCCTTCCATCTAAAGAGCAAAAGTTATTCGATATCATATTTTAGATAAACAAAACAAAAATATCAAAAAATGGTTTCGTGGAATAAACGACTAAACTCCTAATCCGGTTGTTAATTTTCTGAATTTGAATCTGAATATGTTCGTCGCCTTTTTTTTTTTCCTATTGATTAATGTCAAAGTGTCAAAATTGACTAAAGACAAGAACAAGAAGAAAAAAAAATTCAAAAACTCAATGAGCCGTCTAAACCACTCTCAGCTCTGACGCAAATTCAATCAAATGAAGATCGCATTTTACCAAAAGTGTATTATTTGAGACAAACCTTCTATTTATTTATTAAATGATTATTTAAACTAATAGATGTGAGTTATTCAAATGAATTAGCAACTCAATTACTATATGCATGAACCAACAGACTTACATGGTGTGAATTTAAATGTTAATCGTATAAAATAGTATAAATGGCTGGGAAGAAAGAAACCATTCACCTCATTTGTATGCTAACTTGTAGAAAAAGTGTTGGATTTTGCCATTTGCACTGGGGAATGTACGAATGACATTTTATTTGCAGAGAAATTTATTGGCGATCGGCGATCATCTGTATGCTTTTTGTACAGTCGGTCAAAGTGAAATTTGTACAAACGGCACAAAATGATTACGCTCTGTTTCAGATCTGTTTCAGTCCGCTTTCACAGAACGATTTTAACATCATCGTTTTCAGAAGAAGTAAGGAACTAAGTGGGTGAGATGACTACTGGAATGTTCTAGTGCTTGAGTAACTACCATCAGACTGTTAAAAAAGCGGATCAGAGCAAGATCACACGATCGTAGATCACCAAGTAAGGGCAGATTTCGCGTTAAAGACGCGACTTGAATGATTTCCGGAAGAGAATTAGACATGGCAATGGCATTGGTTGACACCAACTTTTTTTGTGACAAAAACTTTTTTTGTGGAAAAAAATGTATTACACTATACGCCAAACTATTTGAACTGATCGCGTTTTTTAAAATTCTAGCCGCGGAAGCTAATCACTGTTCTGAGTGCAAAAACCAAATAAGCCTTACTAAGTCTGATCGCTGTTTCTTTGGGCTAAGAAGGCAATTGAGGAGCAAAGCCTCTCAAACAACTATGGTGGCTCTTTATAAGTCCTTAATCGTCCCAGTCCTGCTCTACGGCGCAGAGGCATGGACTCTGTCTAAAGCGGATGAGGTTACTCTTGGCTGATTCGAGAGGAAAATTCTTCGGGTGATTTTTGGTCCCGTCTGCATAGACGGGGAGTGGAGGAGAAAATACAACGAGGAACTGTACGGGCTGTACGGCGACATCGACTTAGCCAGAAGAATGAAGGTCCAAAGACTGAGGTGGTTGGGACATGTAGAGCGGATGGACACCAATGCTCCAGCTCGGAAAATCTTAGAATCCACACCCGAGGGTCAGCGCAGTAGAGGAAGACCGCGACTCAGGTGGCGCACGCAAGTGGACGGGGACCTCAACCAACTTAGCGTGCGAAACTGGAGACAGCTGGCTTGTCAAGACCTTTTCTTGCGGCGCACACAAGTTAAATGGAACCTCGATCAATTTAGAATACACAACTGAAAGCAGTTAGCTAAGGACACGGACTTCCTTACTGGACCTTGTTCATTCAACAATCACAAGCTGAGCATTAGCCCATCGGACATACGCCGCGAAGATCGAGAAACTGCAGACCATATTTTCTGCGACTGTCACACCATAGCTCGCTGGAGACTAAAAACATTAGGCCTTGGATTCATCTAACCAAAAATAATCAACCACACTCCCATAGCACGATTCTGAGGTTCCCCCACGACCTCGAGTTTGCCCAAAAAGTGTCCTCAGTTATATGAGAACTTTCATTGACAGAAAAGATCTTCCAGGGCCATCGTCAGTTAGGTATAAGGTCACACTGTGCCTAATTTTGTTTACAATTACCAGAGTATGTACCTTCCGACTCAATTCGAGAAGAAAACAATTGCTGGGCTTACTAGAGAGACTTGTTTGGTGAAGCTCAGCGCTGACTTAGTAAGTAAAGGCAATTCGTTCCTCTCTCTGATTTCGAGTACTCTTCACACTTATTCATTTCTCAGCTCCTCATGGAGTCTTCAGTTCTAGTTCCCGTTTTGTAGGTTAAGGTTTTTTGGTTCGTATGGCTTTGAAATGTTCGTATAAGTTGTATTTCTGCTGTAGACTTTAGATGATCCACTTAGTGATCCACTATCACTTTTGTATGCCATTTCCTGGCATAGACGCACTCATAAATGCCGGTAGATGGGGCTGCGTGCGCATTCATGAGCGAACGAATTCAAACAGCACTCATGCCTAGAATATCATTTATGAATAATCGTGAATGCCCAGCTCTGGTCACACATAAAAGATCCATTTTCCCTGCAATTCATTCCGTATCAGTACAGTAATTCCATAAAAATATCCTTTTTTCCAGTTATACTCGCAGAAGGTGACAGCTGCCGCCTTAAAAATGGAGATGCCGGAGTTTGCAAACTCATTGAGACCTGCCAACCGTATGCCGAGGGATTGCGCAAGAAAACCATTGCATACAATTCTCTAGTCCGTTGCTCATTTGTTGGCATCAACGAAGTGATATGCTGTCCATCTACTACATCTGGATCTGGGGGGTAAGTACAGCAATTTTCTTAAGGACTTGGAATTTAAGGTTTAGCTTGAGCTTAATTCTTAACTCCATTCTTCTTCTATCTCGTTTTTTTTTCAAAATCTTGTGCAAAAAAGAAGACATTTTCCATCATTTAGTTCAAGAAGTTCTATAGTTCCACCAGTGACTACATCTCCTATAATCACATCAACATTTAGTCCTTTTGTCATGGGAAATGTAACTATAACAAGTATGGAGGAATTGATGGATTTCTTAAAGATCTTAAGCCGTAAGACGCCATCAACAACAACGACACGAAGGCCTCAACGAAACAGTTGGAATCCGGCAGTGCAGGGAAGTTTTCGAAACACGGAATTTAATCCAATAAACACACAATGGTCTGGATCCCAGAGCCAAACAAGACTTCCGCACTTCGATGTAGCAACAAACCCATGGCTTGCTTCACGACCCCCCAGATTGCCGTCTAATATGTCGACCAAACTGCAGAATTCCGTGAGATTTACACCAACGACCACAACACGAAGGCCCCAACAGAGGGCGTTCAGTATGCCAAATGATCGATGGAATGTTATGCGAAGGCCTCAACCGATCGCAGTTAACTCGAACCCAAAGTGGTTCACTCCATCTGTAGCGAATAGCATTGAAGAACCAACCTCCTCGAAAATGGTCCATTTCCCAACGCAATCATTCACAAGAACAACACAAAATGTTTATCCCAATGGTCGAAGTTTCCATGATGATTTACTGGTCGGAGAAAGCACAATGCGAACCATCGTCAATAACGAGCTTCACGATTCTGATGACTGGGTATGGGAAACGACAAATACAGCTACAACAAGGACGACACCAACCAAACCTAGCACAACGACTACAACATTAAGACCACCTACCGTGAACAAGACTATGGCTCTGGGAGATTGGCTGAGGCAGACTTGGAGTGAGGAAACAACAGCTTCTTCGGTGTCAGCTACTAACCCTAAAACTTCGATCGGTGTGATACCCTTTTCCCTGTAAGGTGACTGGGTTGTTGTGTGTCCTAAGCCGAATTCGAGAGTTAGTTCCATGGAAATAGGCTAAGATGGGCAGAATTTTACGACATCTACTGAAGTATGGTATTTTCGAAAATATCATCCAAAAATGCCATTCGATTTTGATTTTGTATTGATCTTGACATACTTACTTTACTCAACGGGCTCCCGACTTTCATCCTCTTCGGTCCCGTGACGTTGTTTTCAGTTCTTCAGACCAAGCGCTCTGGAATCCCCTATACATTGGTCTCTAAAACGGAGGTTTGGTGTTTCGTGTCGTCTCGATTCGAAAATCTCTTGGCTGGAGCATAAATGTGCTTTCGTTCGATGTGGCCAACCTAGTGTAGTCGACGTGTTTTGGCTTTTCGGACCACATCCACATCTTGTTGCAGCTGTTAGAGTATCTTCTCCTCCATTCGCCGTCCTTGTGTATGGGACCCATGCCTCATTTGGTGAATTTAAAAGTTCAAATCCATTCAAAGTTAGGTTTGGGAGTAAAGGGTGGTTAAATTTTAAGGGCCGATGTTGATTTTGAATAAAACACAAATTATTTAAGAAATTATTGTCATTTCTTTTTATTATGATAATATTGGTATGGTTCAATTATGTATTGAACAAAATATCGGCCAAATGGCCGCCGCGACCTCGGCGGCACACCTCCATCCGATGGTCCAAATTTTCGATGACGCTGAAGCATAATTGAGGTTCTATGCCGTTAATGTGCCGTATTATCTCATCCTTTAGCTCTTGAATTGTTGCTGGCTTATCGACGTACACCTTTTCTTTCAAATAACCTCAAAGAAAAAAATCCAACGGTGTCAAATCACATGATCTTGGCGGCCAATTGACAGCGCCACCACGTGAGATAACACGGCCATTGAATTTTGCGCGCAAAAGAGCCATTGTTTCGTTAGCTGTGTGGCAAGTGGCACCATCCTGTTGAAACCACATATCGTCCACATTCATATCTTCCAATTCGGGCCATAAAAAGTTCGTTATCATTTCACGATAGCGAACACCATTCACAGTAACTGCCTGACCGGCCTCATTTTGGAAAAAATACGGCCCGATGATGGCGCCAGCCCATAAACCGCACCAAACAGTCACTCTTTGTGGGTGCATTGGTTTTTCGACAATCACTCTTGGATTATCATTCGCCCAAATGCGGCAATTCTGCTTATTGACGAATCCACTGAGGTGAAAATGTGCCTCATCACTGAAGATGATTTTCTTCGAAAATTGATCATCCACTGTTGCCATTTCTTGCCACCATTCTGACCATTGACGACGCTTGAAATGGTCAAGAGGCTTTAGTTCTTGAGTCAATTGCACCTTGTAAGCGTGTAAATGCAAGTCTTTATGCATAATGTTCATCAACGACGAGCGTGAGAGGTGCAATTGTTGGGCACGACGACGAGTTGAGGTGGACGGCTCTTCAGCCACACTATCGCGAACAGCAGCAATATTTTCTGCAGTACGAGCTGAACGAGCATGCACTGGTGTTTTCACATCTTCTACAGACCCGGTTTGCTCAAATTTTTGCACGATTTTTCCGATTGTACGCACATTTGGACGATTAAATTGACCGAAAAAATCACGAAGTGCACGATATGCATTTTGATTTGATCGCCCATTTTCATAATAAGCCTGAATAACTTTAACGCGTTGCTCGATTGTGTATCTTTCCATGGTTCAAATTGAGTTAGTCTGAAATTGAGAAATGACATATGAAATGCAGAAAAAAACTTGACGTTTAGGTGTGGTTCACATTCAACATCGGCCCTTTAAATTTAACCACCCTTTATAAGTTATGTGTAGGCACTTTTAAAGGACTCAAAGCCAAATTTTGGAATGAGGAATCTTTTGGCCTCAGCACATATGTATATTTGAATTTTGCTTTTATGTCTTGATACTGATACAAGGGTTTTGCTTTCAATCTTCCCAATAACATGTTATGGTATCCGATTAGGTATGGCTTAGGTTTAAGTGGCTGCTAAAGCTAAAGCCAACACACTTAGATCCATTAAGGGTCCGTTGTGACCTAAGCATGGCTTCGGCAATGAAAAATGAATAAATAGCTGGCGCAACAGCTCGGGATGAGCCAAGGCCTAGCTTCTCATTCATGTTGTGCGTTTAACATTTTTCTCACGAACGGAAGGGACCTACAATTTATTGCCGACTCCGAACAGCGAATTGAGAAGCTTTTTCATGACAAATTATACTCCCGAAGATTTGTTATTCCCCAACGAGAGGTGGTGCCGGGAAAAATGTTCGGTGGACATGACTGGGGCTTGAACCCACGCAGCAAATACGACTTAATAGACAAATCCCATACTTCTTATCGTAGCTCCTTCTACAAACATAGGCACTAAACTTTTCCTTTATGCAAACGCTTGCCTTGGTGATTTTGATTTCTTCTTCTTTAATACAATTTTATTCTCAACACCATTCTGCCTTCTAGTTTTCGGAATCCATGTTTAGAATCGAATAAGAATCTCAATATACCCAATGAATGGAATTGTTCTTCTTATTATTCAACGCATCCGTATTTTTTTTCTGCTTCTACGACAGAAGTTCCACAAATCGATATCCGATTCGGGTAAGTTGAGTGCATTTATTCCAACCGGTTACTTTCTACATTCTTCAATCACTGGAGGAGGTTTTTCGAGCTCCTAGGACTTCTAGGATCACACAGCTTTTAAAGCACAGCCCTTTGGAACTGCACCAAACGAGACTTTGCCTGAAGCAGTTCATATAGATTCTTAAATTCTCATCCGCCTTCAACATTTCTTAAACATTTTTCTCAAATTCGGCTTAAAACTCAACAACGATTTCCTTTCTCTAATTTTTGCACGATTTTTCCTTAACTATCGCTTGTCGCATGCTTTGGCTATCTAAATACTCATCTATATTTATTTCATTTCTAATTTTTAAAACATTTTCTTCTTATAGAAATCCCACACCGACTTTAGCGTCAACTATTCAAACAGTCACAACCCGTAATCAGAATGAGAGGCCTTCACAAGCAGGTAGTCATGTGAAAGGATATTCATAGGAAATCCTTGAAACTAAAATCCTTTTAATTTTTTCAGCTTGTCGTCGATTTAGTGCATTTAATCCTGCCTCACTTACTTTCCATATCTTGGATGGAATTCCAGTGAATCCAGGAGACTACCCACATATGGGTGGTTTGATCTATCCCCTTGGTGGTGGTTCTGACATTGATGTTCGTTGTGGATCGTCGTTAATATCCGAACGTTATGCCATGACAGCAGCGCATTGCGTAAACGATCCTCTATCCCTGCCGACTATGGTGCGATTAGGGGTGGTTATATGGAATACAACAGAAAATGATAGTACAACACCAGTTGATGTCGAAATTGAGGTAAGATTCACTGAAAGGGGTGGTAAACTACTAAGAAACGGTTTAACTGTCGACTTACATGAATTGGATTAATTCCAAAATTGCATTCTTTGGAATTGCTGGAGGTCGTCAAAAAAGTGCGAGGAATTTGTACCATTCTTGCCGTTCTTGAGGTGTTCTTTCTCCTGCGCTAATGAACATGTTTTTATATTCCCAAACTTTTCTGTATTTTTGTTGCTCTTACCCGGCCATTTAGTCTACAAGACCCGTGGGTCTCGTCGAATGTTGGGCGAAAGCCATGGTTTGCTCGGAATATTCGCATTGCGTCAGTTCAAATTGAAGCTTCTTAGAGTATCACTGAAGTCCAAAACTTAAGAAGTACCAGCTTCAGACTGTGTTTCAGTTCACCAAGGATTGGCATCATTCTTTTTTAAAGTTTTTCAACGTTTGGACTCATTTTGAGATGCTATTTGAAGAAAGGTCTTGTGCCGATCATGATTCCTTATGCCTTTGAATTCTTAAGGTGATCTTCAAATTTTTTTTTTTGCAATTGATGAGCACACAGGTGTAAGCCATGCGTATGCTACTTCAATGGCACTGCTTCTGGCTAGTGTCACCTCTTCCAATTATCTTGGGGCCACGAATACAACGATGCTATCTGGAAATTTTACAATTTCAGCTTCCTGAGGCAGGGAGGGGGGTATTATTTTCCATTTTCACATACGGCTCAAAAATGGATGAAGAGGTAGGCTCCGGAATATACTCAGAAGAACCCACCATTTCCCAGTCGATAAAACTTCCTTGCGATAACCGAGGCCGCAAGAGGACTATCCTCGGTAACCCCGAGAAGAAATATCGACATATTCATTGATAGCCAGACCGCCATTAAAGCCGTGTCAACCACAAAACTGGCCAAAACTCAATAAAAGAAAAAAAAGAAGGGAAATTCTCACGCTGAACAGATCGCATTTAGCTCTGGTGACTTCTGCAGAGGATGTGCCGATGTAGGTGCGGAGGAGGATACAACGCACTTTCTCTGCGACTGTCCAAGCCTCAGCAGAACCAGAAAGACGACCCAAAGTAAAACACTTACGCCTTTAGTGATCCAGACCAACTTTCTACCATGACACCGAAGGTCAGCCTGAAATTCATACTGTATTCGGGCGCGGTGGTTTAGTGAGGCGTACAATACATAACAGCTCTGATCTCTTCTCATTTCCCATGAGGTATAGACATGTAGAACCCCACAACGGGAATCACAATGGATTCCTGAAGGCCTGACTCAGGCGGCGCCTAACATCAAGCCGCCAGCCCCTCCAACCTATCTTAAGGGCCGTATTAGCTACCTTCCAAAGCTCTGGTTCGAAACCTAAACCCGGCGTTACTTCTGCTGTTACTTTGCATTGATTTCGGCCTTTATCAATACCGTAGGTCAGTCTTCTTCAGCAAAGGTAGTCCTTAGGCCTTAAACACTCTTCTGGATATGTTTCCAGACCGCTGAATTGAAAGGATTGTCAATATCGAGTGTTATAATCGCACAGTACTTTGTGAATACAAATAAGTTTCCATGTTTTCGTTAAATTGCTTCTCGGGGCAAATCTACCTCTACGTTTTCCGATAGGCGTACTGGTAATCACCTCCTTAAGCTTATCACAGATAATATGTTCTAGTTATTTTTTCGTCTATACCAAGCTTGTGGTAGGGTTGGTGTGATGACGGATCTTATTGGGGTTTATTTCTTTTTTGAAGCAGTTCTTTCTCTCGGTCTAGATCCGCGATATTCTCACTTCATCTTGTTTTCAAATTTGCAATGTACGGCACAACCTATGAGAAGTCGTTTGTAATGTTGTCACTACTATTGCAAATAATAGCCAGCGTGTACCAACCCTATATTAAAGCTCTACGACGCTTATTGCTAATTCACTGAAACCACCCAAGCATTTTTCCAAGTGCATCAATTAACATCAATTAGCACCTGATTGTAATTTATTCACACGATCCAATGTATTCATATCCCATGTTCGACTCTGCTCATTAAACTCAATCACCCTGCGCCAAAGATCAGTAGGGTCCGTGAGACCACCGATCTTCTTCTAGATTTGCTACCCATATTGATCGACGATCTTTAATTGGATTTTCCTTTTTTTTCAGAATATAACAGTGCATCCAGACTACCTTTCCCACTTGCGTTACCATGACATAGCACTCATTCGGCTGCGGAAAGACGTTGACTTTACGCCTTTTATTCGTCCGGCATGTTTGTATGACAATTTAAATGACATCGATTCGGCTACACCACTCGTTGTTATCGGATGGGGCGTTACAAATATCCAAAGTAAGTTCCACCTCTCAATACTTTTTCCTTCATTCTTTTGACTGACTTCTCACCTCATAGCTCGTATTCGTTCTGAAATGCTGTTGATGACAAATGTTACCACGGTGCCGCTACAAGAATGTAATGCCACGCACGTCGCTTACGGTGTATCTCGATCCTATAGAAACGGTCTAAACGAAGGACACTACTGTGCATTCGATCCCGAGCTGAAAAAGGACGCCTGCCAGTCCGACTCCGGTGGACCATTGCAGTTGGTTGAGAATAGGTCCTCAACAATTGTTGGAATCGTATCGTTTGGACTCTCCTGTGGAAGTGCTGTACCCTCGGTCTATGCCAGAGTAGCGTTCTATTTGAATTGGATCGAGGGTATCGTGTGGCCCTCATAAGCCAGCTAGTCCCCTACATAGTTTATTTGTGATATAAAGACTTACAATTTTTATTTTTATTTTTATTAATTGCTTAGTTTAAATATATATATTTTGTTAATGCTTTTGAATATAAATTTGTAAAAAAAAAAAATACATGAATATGTGTCTACATTAAAAAAAAGATTAAATTTATGGAATCCCGCAAAAGCATTAGAAGAGTTCTGCCGAATGTTGAAAGAGCTCTATGGGAACGTCAGAAGAGCAGCAGGAAGGACCGAAAAATAGTAGCAGCATTGTCAGCAAAGATGTTGATTAGCTAACACGATGGTTTGCAAGTACACAAATACATCAGTTAACGAAGTAGATACGTTCCACAAAATCAGGCCTTAAAGTTAAATGACGTATAACGAGCGGCCGTATAGCGAGGTATGGGTGTAATTGTGACGAAATGAACTGATGATTAAAAAAAAGATTAAATTTATGGAATCCCGCAATAGCATTAGAAGAGTTCTGCCGAATGTTGAAAGAGCTCTATGGGAACGTCAGAAGAGCAGCAGGAAGGACCGAAAAATAGTAGCAGCATTGTCAGCAAAGATGTTGATTAGCTAACACGATGGTTTGCAAGTACACTCATATATCAGTTAACGGAGTAGATACGTTCCACAAAATCAGGCCTTAAAGTTAAATGACGTATAACGAGCGGCCGTATAGCGAGGTATGGGTGTAATTGTGACGAAATGAACTGATGATTAAAAAAAAGATTAAATTTATGGAATCCCGCAATAGCATTAGAAGAGTTCTGCCGAATGTTGAAAGAGCTCTATGGGAACGTCAGAAGAGCAGCAGGAAGGACCGAAAAATAGTAGCAGCATTGTCAGCAAAGATGTTGATTAGCTAACACGATGGTTTGCAAGTACACTCATATATCAGTTAACGGAGTAGATACGTTCCACAAAATCAGGCCTTAAAGTTAAATGACGTATAACGAGCGGCCGTATAGCGAGGTATGGGTGTAATTGTGACGAAATGAACTGATGATTAAAAAAAAGATTAAATTTATGGAATCCCGCAATAGCATTAGAAGAGTTCTGCCGAATGTTGAAAGAGCTCTATGGGAACGTCAGAAGAGCAGCAGGAAGGACCGAAAAATAGTAGCAGCATTGTCAGCAAAGATGTTGATTAGCTAACACGATGGTTTGCAAGTACACTCATATATCAGTTAACGGAGTAGATACGTTCCACAAAATCAGGCCTTAAAGTTAAATGACGTATAACGAGCGGCCGTATAGCGAGGTATGGGTGTAATTGTGACGAAATGAACTGATGCAAGGGGTCAAAAACTGGAAGATCGCATAAAAGATACTAGCTTCTCACAACCATTCATGTTGTGGGTATTACATTTTTCTCATGAATGGAAGGGCGCTACAATTTACTGCCGACTCCGAATGACGAATCAAGCAGCTTTTTCATGACAAATTATACTCTCTGAGGTTTAACATTCCCCGACGAGAGTTGATGCCACGAAAAACGTTCAGTGAACATGGCTGGTGCTTGAACCCCACAATTCACACAGCACTAATCACTGAGCCACAGCAACCACAAACTAATCTAAATACTTTGGAAATAATTGGAGACCAAACCCGAATGCGATCCTATGGAACTTTATGTACGTGTGCTAGTAAGTGGCCAACAAACCACCAATCTTAGAGCTCTGACCTTAATACAAAGGCTGGCATGCATAGGAACAACCAGTGCCATTCGTATAACTCAAACGGCTGGACTGGAAGCTATTTTTATTCTGATTTCACTACAAAAAACCATAACAATAAGCACTCTGGGGATTAGCCATTGAAAAACCATCACATCAACGACGTGACTTGGAAGGGGACGAGGTGCATGTTCATCTACACAGATGGGCATAGGCATAGAAACAGGTATCTTCTTCGAAATACTGAGCAGCTCAATACGACTCCCAGATGGGTAGGTAGGGAAGCACACACATTTAGGCCAGGAAAGGTTCTTCGTGATGCCACTTGGATCTATACCCTGAAAAACGCCACTCACTGTATTGAAATCATTTGGAGCTCTTGATGAAGCTGAGGATACTTTTGACGGTGATAGGTCGCCCAAGTTGTAGATGTGATATGCTCCTAGATAGAGCTTCCTTCTTTGGGATAGGGCAGGACAAGTGCAGAGGAAATTGAGAATCGATTCTTCCTCCTCTTCGTTAATTTAGCCCCTGCAGAAGTCATTTGAGAAGAGGCCTATCTTTCTGACATGAGAGTCAATGGGACATTGACGAGTAAGAATAACAATCAGCGGCCTTTTGAGCAACATGAAATTTTTCTATCGAGTGAGACTAAGCATAGGCCAGATCTTCCTGGAGGTACGGCACGTGGTACCATTCCTCCATCTTTGCTTTGTCTTCTTACTGATCTCGTTGCACTTTTAGGGTAGTTTACAAGTAGCGAGTGAATAACCTAGATTCATTCGTTCCGGTAGGATGTCCAGAGTAGTACCAAGTTTGGCGAGTTCAACGGCCTTTCAGTTTAGGTGAATGTTAAAATGTTTTACCATCTCCATAAGAGATGAGCGACAATCTGAAGTAGCTTCTGATTGTACATGTTACCGATTTCAGAAATCTAATAGCAGTCTGGCTATCAGTAAAAATTGTAATGTCCTTGAAGGACATCACTTTGCCCCTAACCCAGGATGAAGCTTCGTTGATCGCCATAATTTACTATTGAAAAAAACACTACAGTAGTCAGACAGACGGAAAGGGATGCTCAGATTAAGCATATCGGAGACAACACCACCTTCACTTCGCCGCGGTTTTGGAACCGTCGGTATAGAAATGAACGGAAAAATCGTCTCTGGTGGACTTCCAGATAACAGCAATTGTTTTTCAAGCAAAAGTTCTAGGCAAGGGCAGCCAAATTAGCCTCAAAATACGCTTAACACTTTACACAGGCGACTACTTGAAACCTTGAAACCTGGGCAACTTCTTTCTGTCTTTTCTGTAGAAAGGGCTGAATGCTGGGTCTGATAGTCTTTCCCTTTATTACTGATACCCCCGTTATGACCCATCTACATTTGGGTATACGTCCCATTTATGAAGTTTTCATCCTTAAACTAGGCAACATACCTTGTTAGGTACCGAAGTCTTCTGGTCCTAGTAGTCTTCTTCTCTATTCTTTTTGATGAAAAGGCTACTGAAAATTAATTTAAGAGGATTTGTCGGACTTGTAGATTTATAGAGAAGTCTTCACCATCTTGTGAAAAAGCTGGAGGAAGCTTATAACTCCAATGATCTGGTTTTTTTTTCGCTTTTTTGGATATAGAGGACACTTTCGATGATACCGGCATTTACTATATAGAAAGAGCCCTTAGCCATATTAAATTAAATTGTAGATTTGATCAGCAGATAGATAAGGGCCATTCTGGAACACCAAATCCTTACGAATTCTTTTGGAGAAGAATCGGTGTCTGTCAGAGCTGTGTATAAAATTCTGCCCTCAAGGCATTCTTTACTGAGGTCTGTAGTCATCGACAAAGTAGGCTATGATGCCATTGTTTATGCTTGTGAGCTGGCGTTCGTTAACGGCGGGATAATCATTTCTAGCTCAATGCAAAGTTTCTTGCAATTTGTTTCAGAATGATGCAATTGGCACCCATATATCGAAACACTCCATTGAGCTCAAGCATTGTTTTCGATAAGGGCCTTAGTGGGACCTTTAACTTTAAGTTCCCCATTTGATGGCCCAGTAGAGTCTTGTTTGCTTGTCGACGCTTGTTAACCTGAACTTAGTTTGAATTCGTCTACCGGTTGTATGCCATGATGCTAAGGTCTACCATAACATAAGCGAACCTTTCTTGTGAGCCAAAGTATTTCGAACAAAAACCTCCCTTAGTCATCTCATTAATTGGTATAAAGATTAATCATTAAATAGAATTGGAGACTGTTGTTGATATGATTGTCTGCCATGTGCCGTTATAAATTGTTGATCCAGAATAGTCAAAACAAGAAATAATGTTGTTGTTAAACAAAAAACAATTTAGAAAAGTGTGTAAGAAATAAACAGAACGTGTGCCTTAATAAACAAATGCATGCGCTGCTTAGGACGCTCATACTAAAACGTACACAGAAGCAAAGAAAGCTTTACATTAGTCTTGAACTAATTAAGTCAATCATATCTGTAGCCCCATGCACGTACACAAGTGCTTTCTTAAAAATTTAGTAGACAAGTGGGAGAATTTAAAATTAAATCAATGCCCCGTTTCAGCCGGCAGTTGATACTAATACGCGATCGTGTTCGGTTATATACCTGAAGTGTTCCAGAACTTAGCTGAGATTAGGTTCTTGAGATCATTCCTATCAAGAGAAAACAGATTCAAACAATAACACTATTAAATATTACGAATGTTTTTCGTTATTTCGCGGACTTTGGTAGAGTACAAGAGAAAAAATAATAGCACGTGAGATTAAATTTTAGATTAATAACAGAGTGCCAATTTTTGTTTATTTGTTTCGAAAAATATTATTTTACTTTTTTTTTAAAAATCGTACTCTTGTTTTGTGCCCGGATTTCGAGGGCTTTTTTGTTTTGTTTTTGCCACCCACTAGGTGACAACTAAAAACTGAGTGTTTCTAGCAAGCTCTAGTGTCTAGTGCATTGACGTGGATGAGATGTGTTGTAATCGTAGACAGAGTCCATGCTTTTGGTGGTAATAATAAAACGTCGAGTTACAATGTGCAAATTACAATGGCGATTGTCTGTGATGGAAAGCTACATATGTCTGCCCTGTACATAACCAATTTTCAGTGGTAAACACATGAGGACTGACTGACTGAAACCGACCGATGATTTAAATAAATTTTGAAGTTTTCAAGCGAAACCTACTTCTTACTTTCTTGTGACATATTCGTATTTCTGAAATAATTTGTTTCAAACCTTTTTGTAAGTATTTCACTTTGTAAAGCTGGTAGGAAAACACTTCACTGGTTTTACCCATTTCAATGGAATATTTTCTGCCTTTCGAAGAAAACCGAGAAACGCTTTAATAGCTTACAGTATCAGAGCTCATCATATCATCAGATCTGCCACCTGATCTAAACAAAGGCAGAAAACGATTCAAAATGTCGTCGCCCTTTCCACAAGCGTCACAGTGTAGCATATTGAAATGCTTGGCAAAAGCGAAGTGTCTCGTCAGAACGTCAATAAGTTGCCTAGAGTCTCTGCTGCTGAGTGACAGCAAGAGTGCCGCTGGTTTCTTACAAACGTTCGAGAGCATTCACATAGTCCGCCTGCATTCTGAAGAGCCGTGCTACGTATAATTGTGTTCGTAAGAAACTCAGTCGCTTTAACTGAGATCGCAAGAAGACCCAATGGAGGTCCAGATCTTAAGAAATCATCCTTGTCTAGCAATCTCATCTGAGACCTCATTTGCAGAAATCCTATTGTGAGCTGGAACCCAGACAAGTGTCAAAGATTTCAGCATTGAGATTAAATTAAGAGAGTTCTGCATTTTTGAACTATTTTCAATATGGGTAGAAAGCTAAGCAAGGCTTTATCGCAGCCTGGCTCCAATCCCTCTACCTATTCTTTACAATACAGTCCGTGGCCATTAGGATAGCATAAGTCGCTCTTCGGAGAACACAGGGATAATAGCCCAACAATTAGTAAAGTCTAGCTGAAGTTGTCGATCTCCACGAAGATAGCAGCAGCGGACCTATCACTCGTTCTGGAGTCACCACTGAAAATTCGACAACCCTCCAGTACAGGGTAAACCTCTGGCTGAAGCCGATTCTGAACGCGAGCAAAGTCAACTTAAAATTTTTCCAACAGACTAAATTCTGCATCAGTAGGCATGGAACCAGGGTGGTAGAATAAGTGTCGCGCACGATCTTAAAAACTCCAGTATGAACGAAAGACTTAGCTTAAAACGATAGATTGCTTTAATAGTGCGACATATGTTATAAATATCAAGGACAGGTAAATTAAACAGAGCATCGAGAGCAGCGGCAAATGTCCTGGGAAAATCTGTCGTACAGCCGAGATAGGGCGTACTTTGAAGATTAATAAAGAAAGCCGCCTATATAAACTAGAAATGGTCTTATTATACCCTTACATTAGTGGATTAGCGGAGCACTAAGAACCACCTCATCCGCGGTACTACCTCTAGATAATTTTGGCAAACAGTCACCTGCTACCGTAGCCATCAGAATGAAAGCCCCCGCCCAATGGTCAAAGAGCAATATTGGCCACTCCCCAATCTTAGATCTCCTTTTACTTTTCAACCTCAATTTCCGGACATCCATTCCTTCCCGAGAGGAGTGGGAGAATGATGACACCAGAGACGATCACTCCATTCATCTCTATACCCCCGGTCCAAAACCGACAACGGAGCGGGAGGTGGTGTTTTCTCCGATATGTCTAACCTGAGCATCCCCTTCCGTCTGCCTCACCCCTGTAGCGTTTTTTCAGACGGAAATTCTGGCGATCAACGAAGCCTTAATGTGATATCCGTGAAGGACATTACCATTTTTACCGATAGTCAGGCTGCTTTCAAATCTCTGGAATCGGTAACATGTACAATCAGAAACTAGTTGGCAAACATCTTAACATTCACCTATTCTGGATATCCGGTCACAGGAACATTTCAGGGAACTTAAAGACCGATGAACTCGCCAAACTTGGTACTACTCTGGACATCCTGCCGGAACGAAGGAATCTGTTTATTCACTCGTTGCATGTTAACTACTCTTAGAGTACGACGCAGCCACGTGCCGTACCTCCAGAGAGTTCTGGCCTATGCTAAGTCTCACTTGATCGAACAATTTGATTTTGATCAAAAGGTCGCTCATTAGCACCGTCATTCGTGTTCTTACTCGCCATTGTCCCATTGACACCCATGCCAGAAAGATAGGCCTCTTCTCAAATGACTTCTGCAGGAGCTGAAGGAACGAAGAGGAGGAGGAAACGATTCTCCATTTCTTTTCTGCACTTGCCCTGCCCTATCCAAAAGAAGGAAGCTCTATCTAGGAGTCTATTACTTCGACAACTCGGGTGAACTATCACATACTGACGTCAAAAGTATCCTCAGTTTCATTAAGAGCTCCAAATGGTTTAAATAAAGTGAGTGGCGTTTCTTTAGGATAAAGATCCAAGTAGTATCAGGTCTTTCCTGGCCTACGTGTGCCTATGCTTCGAACACACAGCCACCCTGGCTACCTATCTACATATAACCTTACATTTCCTGAGGACCTTTTACGATAATTATTCCCATATCTTGCTAAAAGCAACACTGCCAGAAAACTGAGAGCCCCTTCGATGTCTTTGACTTGACATGCTTTGTCTAAGGAAGTTTTTATCCAGGACCAGTCCTAGATAATTGACTTTGTCGAAGATCTGGATAGTGACATCCTTTAGCACCGCGTGAGTCGGACCAGTCTCAATCCTCCTTCTCTTCGTTAAGAAGACGAGTTGAGTTTTTCCAGGATTGACGGACCACTCATAGTTCATCGATCAAGTCTAAAGCCATCTCCGCTTTTAGACATGATCCGACAGAAAAAATATGGTAACATCATCCGTATAAGTCTGTGCGTATGCATTAGAACAGTTAAGAGTATGTAACAGACAGAGAGAGCGTGAGAGAGAAACCATGCATCATACCAGTGGAGACAGATTAGTATCTCACGAAAGACAATCATGAATGTCGACGATATTTACTCTTTCACAGAATCGGTTGTGAAATTTCATACCAGCTTGATACATTTGGACCATGTGCGATATAAACTATCAAGCCGTGAAAAGATCTTTTGCTCCCTTCGCTCCAAATGTAGATAATCTGTTCTACGTCATAAGATGCTTCCCTTAGTCATGATGCTACTAGAACTCTTGTATACGTATTTATCTCTAAAACAGTATTCGAATAGCACCGCAAAGAAGTTGATACGTAATGTACACAGATTGTAGGCTGTTTCTGTTTGGGTTCCATAGAAGTATTCATTACGTTGCCACTTGTGTATGACGTACTTTGTTACTGACGATTGTTTTGGACACACTCTAGATTACGAATATAGTGACGCAGTTTAAATTAAGATAAAAAAAGAACTAAAAATACTGCCATTCAAAGACGATGTGGTTGATCGTTAGAGGGAAAGATGCTGGCTGGACACACATAGCGATGATCTTGACGCTGCTATCTATGCTAAATATAAACACAACGGCACAAGGATTGCAGTTTGAAAATGTTCCAAAAGGTAAGGAAAGTAAATCGGGGCTTATGTCCTTATTTTATTTATAGTTTGAGTTATTGGGAGTGAAAAAGGGTTACTATAGGTCGGTGCAGCAGCTCCATACATATGTATACTTTAATAATTCTGCAAAGTCATATTGAGATAAAAGTAGAGTGGGATCAGAGTTTTCTGGAATACGTTCCAGAGTGGGTTGACAGTGAATTAATCAGAAATTATTATCATTGTTGTCACTTTGGTCCGTATCAGTTAAACTTTGCACACTATGAATACATAGTGCATATGTACATATGTATATATACGTACTGGATTCCGACGTTACTCATGTACATAATTATGTATGAGTTCATCTCTGTTGAAAATTATGATTTTCATCCATGAAAATATCATTTGGATGATAAATGATTAAGTTGCGTGTAATCATTTTTTTTAACAATTTTACATCAATATCATTTTAATTGGAGCTTATATGTACATCTTGTTACACTTAAACAACAAAATGAAGTCATTCATAAGATGACTTATGCCATGCCATTTTCCATTACTTAAAGAAGATTTTGCCTGCCGTGGTCTTTATTTATTGCTAAGGCCTCTATTGTAAAAACCGAAATTGTAAAAAAATAAATTGATTTTAAGATTTTCCGACATAATGTTTGTTGACTCGAGTTTTGAATGCGTGATCTGAATGAGTCGCTAATCATTCATTGAATCGAGCAATCATTTTTCATATGAAAATCATTTGAAATCGTTCAGAACTTTGAATTCATTGAAAGGTCTTAAAGTCATTTAAAGTCTGTTTTAATGGGAAATGTTGAGACTTTACTGGCAATATTGTTTTAAATTCCTCTAATTCTGGCAAAATTTTATGTATGTTCATAGGTTTGATAGACTTTTTTTTCTTTCCATCACTAAATGTTGTCTTGGAAGGAGTTCGGTGAGAAATTGGACTGTGATCACAGATCTGCAAACAAGGTGTTCTGGCAGACCATCCGCCGTCTCAGAGGAAGGAAGTTTAATATCATCGAAGGAGTCAAATCCAAAGATGGTGTACTTCTTTCCGATGAGAAGGACATCTTGCGCAGATGGAGCGAGTAGTTTTCGAAGTTGCTCAATCCCGAACAGGGCACTGAGGATGGCAGACCCATGGTTTTGAGTAGGGCGAAAAATAGTCCCACCGTAGCGGAGGTGACTTTGGTGTGGTGTGGATGAAATCCGGCCAGAAATGCTCAAGGCTTTGGGTAAAGAGGGAGTGGAATGGCTCTCTCGTGTCATTAAAGTGGCCTGAGGTGAAATACCTAGCGATTGACAAACTGGGGTGATTGTTCCTCTTTTTAAAAAAGGGGATAAGGGGGATTGCTCCAATTATAGGGGTATATCTCTTTTAAGTCTCCCCGGAAAAGTCTTTGCAAAGGTGTTGGAAACGCATTCCAGAGCTGTGGTCGAGTCCAAGTTGGGCGATGAGCAGTGCTGCTTTCGTCCAGGTAGAAGCACAACCGACCAGCTCTTCACTCTCAGAATGGTACTCGAGAAGGCCTGGGAGTATGCCAAACCTATCTACAGTTGTTTTGTGGATTTGGAGAAAGCATATGATCGGGTCCCTCGAGGTAAACTCGGGAGTGTATTGCAGGAGTACGGGATTGACGGTTCTCTTCTGAGGGCCATTCAATCTCTGTACACTAACTGTAAGAGCTGTGTTCGGGTGAACGGCGTTAAGTCGACACCTTTCACTGTGGGCGTTGGACTTCGCCAGGGGTGCGTTCTGTCACCTCTCCTTTTTATAGTGTATATGGATTGGATGTTACAGCGCAGCCTTGGTGAGGAACGGTTCGAATTGAGAGACTTAAGGATAAGTCATCTGCTTTTTGCTGATGACTTGGTCATCCTTACGTCCACTCAGACCGAACTTCAGCGCGCACCAGATAGGTTCGTCGCCGTCTGTGTTGAAGCTGGGATGAAGGTAAACGTGAACAAATCAGAGGTAATGGTAATTTCCAGAACACCTGTTCAATGCACTCTGCATGTTAGTGGAGTCCCATTGAAACAGGTGGAGAAGTTTAAGTATCTCGGGGTCCTATTCACGAGTGATGGTAGGAGCAATACTGAGTTATCCTGTAGGATTGGTCAGGCTGGAGCAATTTTGAGACAGCTTGGTCAATCTGTTATCAGGAGGGCCGAACTTGGAATCGAAGCTAATTTGTCGGTCTTTAATTCAGTGTTTGTTCCGAACCCTCATCTATGGTCATGAGGTTTGGGTAATGACCGAAAGAATAAGATCGCGGATACAAGCTGCCGAAATGAGATTTCTTCGTTGTATTGCTGGGGTGACTCGCCGAGATCGGCTTAGGAACACCACAGTACGCGAGGCACTCAATGTCGAGCAGCTACTTCTTCGAACGGAGAGGTCCATACCTCGATGGTTTGGGCACGTTCAACGCATGTCCCCAACTCGGTTTCCAAGACGTGCCATGAAATCCGTGCCATCGGGTAGACGTCCCCTGGGTAGGCCTAGGATGAGATGGCTGGACCAAGTCCGAAATCTCACCTCTACCCGTATGGGGATTGCCCCTGATGAGTTAAAGTCGATGGCGGAAGATCGGCAAATGTGGAGAGTCCACTTAAGCTCCCTAAACCCGCGACACTCGTAGTGGATAAGCGGGCCATTGGAAGATGATGATGATGATGATGATCACTAAATGTCAAACAATATGCCCAAAATGTTCATACATCCTTCTAGCTATTAAGCGGCTGACAATAAGAACATATTTTTAAGTTTTCCTGGAGAATAATCTTACAAAGCCATATGATATCAAGCAAAGAGTGCACAATCGGTATAAGATCAGTCAAGCAGTGTCGGAATGAGACTAGCAACGGCGCTTACACAAACGGCGCAAACACCTCAAACTACTGATGAACGAACAGCTTCATGTTTACCAGAAGATCGTATGCCCATGAGTCTTGGGAATGGAATGATGGGAAGATTGACCTTGAAGTTAGGTCGACACTTCCATCAAATTTTACCAGTTGTGCCGAGGTTTACTCTCACAAGCAAATTTGTAAGAAAACTTAACACAACCCAATGAAATTTCATTGTTCAGGCTTCATTAAAAATTAGAAATTCAATTGGTTTGGTCGCAGCGATCCTTAAAATGCCCATTACCAAGATGTACCCTGATATTAAAATAAATAGCTGGCGCGACAGCTCGGGATGAGCCAAGGCCTAGCTTCTCGCAACTATTCATGTTGTGGGTGTTACATTTTCCGAACAAATGGGAAGAACCTACAGTTTATTGCCGACTCCGAACGGCGAAGTGAGAAGCTCTTTCATGACAGATTATACTCCCGGAGGCTTGTCATTCCCCGACGAGAGGTGGTGCCGCGAAAAATGTTCGGTGTTCCTGGCTGGGGCTTGAACCCATGCCGCTCGGTCAGCAGTCCAACGCACTAACCACTGACCCACGGCGACCACACAGACCCTGATACTGCTTACGTGAAAAATGACTCCATAGAGCCGTTATGTACCATTTAGATACCTCAGAATGACGAGGCAATAGTCATTGTAGTTTACTTTAGTCGTTTTTGATCGCCGTGACTCAGATTAGTACGTAGGTTAGAGCCAATATCCACCAAACATTTATTTGCAGCATCACCTTTCGTCATAGAATGACAAATGCCCGTCATTGAATGTAATACGTCCGATTCACTATTCAGAGTCAGCACGAAAAACGTAACACGCACAATATGAATGGTTGCAGAAGCCAGACTTTGACCCATACAGGGCTGTCTATCCCATTTGTTTATTTATTTTCTATTAAATCATTCGAAGCAACACAAATGAAATTTAAATCTGTGAAATCTGTAGTACACAGTGCAATTCATTATGCCGTGAAAATTCTTAACACTATCAATTCTTCTGAAATCCCAGGTCCATTGCTTTGCACAAACCCTGCACTGGGACTAGGGCTCTATAAAAATCTTGTCTTGGCTACAGTGTTCATTAGCTGTGTTGTTTGGTTGGTTAGTTGGTTTTGTGGGTGACCTCAAGTGGGTTTATTGTATGCACTAAAAGGTTACCAGGGGGTTGGAGGGTATGCGAATCAGAACCACTCAGAAAGAGATATAAATCTGAGGAGTTTTCTTAAACCAGCGATATGAAGATCATCCAGCAAGAAGCTACTACCAAGAATATGCAGTCTTCTGGTGACTAGTGCTGGACATTCGCACAGCAGATGTTGGATGGATTATATTTCTTCTTTGTCCCTGCAACTTCTGCTGTAGTCGTTGTAATCCAAGTTGTTCCGCGTGGATTGCTATCCCACAGTACCCTGTGAGGACTTCCGAAACGGTTCCAATTTCCCTTCGACTAAGTTTTACGAGCTTTTTGGACTTTTTCTTATTGAAGGCTGGCCATAGTGACATGGTTATTGGATATGTCTCCATACGACATCATCGCGTATTAGCTCTGTTCAATGTTTCCACATCTATTTCTCTGTAAAGAGAGCTGATGCTGATGTCTTTGCAACCGAAAGGGTATATGAAGAATCTGGGTCTGCGCCCTTCCTGGTAAGTTTGTCCGCTCTCTCATTTCCTAACATATCTTTGTGCACTGGTACCCAACATAGGGTCACCTTGTTGGTCGTTAAGATATCATTAAGCGTTTCTCTGCATAGCTTTGCAAGCTTATATTTTGTCGATGATGATTGGAGCGACTTAATGGCGCTTGCCTGTCGACCTAGATGGTGATAGTTTTCCGATAAATGCTGTCATTTTTGATCAATTTTGCGCCTTGTAAAATGTGGTTTGCATCAGCTTGAAAAACGCTGCAGCCGTCTCCAATTTTAAGGTTCACAGAAAATGCCGGCACTCTGTTCTGGAACTGCAATGATGTAGTCGGTATCTGAAGTGGTGGTAGTCCATCGAGTTTGAATGGAGGCGTGACCATAGGTGTTAGTTGTACATACTTCCCTTAGGAAAGGTAAGGTTAGCGGGCTGGTGAAAATGATGAAAATTATGAGCCCCTCTTCATCTCATTTAGATTTATGCAGACCCGTTGTGGTACACATATATTTTACCAGTTACTTCCTACTGCTTGATTCTAATGACTGCGTGACCTGATGACTGCCACTTGGCTATCCTTGCAAACTTGAGCACATCCGACAGTGAACCATTGGATAGCTGCTCGATGTTATTGAAGAGGTATCTGCCCAATGTTCTTTTTCTAATATTACAGAAGCTTATGCAATGACTGAGCAAGTAGGCTGTCTCATCATGTACCTCCTACTTCCCTTAGTCTGAGTGCTGCTCCATTCCTATAGTGGATATCTACTAAAACCAGGTTTAACATTTTTTTAAATGCCGTTGTAGGTGTGGATCTTATCGATCCTGTTATCCATAGGCAGCCTGCACTTTGAATTTTGTTTAAACATGGAAGACGGAATTTCTTCTCAGCTGCCTTCCACCAGGCAATGGAACCATATATTAGGATACGTCGAAGTATAGCAGTGTACAAACAGTATACCACTTTCGGCTTTGAGCTAGCTGTGTTGCAAACCACTTCTATATACTGTAGTTTCCCTCATTCTCTGCTTAGCTAGTGACTTAGGAACCTAGAAGCAGTGATAAAGGATGACTGCTCCTCGCACAGTAAATTTTACTTAAAATTAACCTGCTGCTCCTTGGTGATCCAATAAATCACGTAACGTACTTCTGTAGCTCTCTTATAATTCATGATGGTTTTTTCGAGGATTCTCTTGGACAGCTCAATACTCAGGCAGCTGCCTAAAACGAAGTTCTACTAGAGAAGGATTAGGATGATCAGTAAAATTTTGGTCTAAAGTTTCGACTAATATTAGATATTCTACTGCAAAGTTCCCTCTTTCATTCATAGAGGCTTGTTTCCAAATTCATCTTTCTGCAACATTTTGAACTGAATTTGAAAAAAAAAAACACGAGTTCAAAATGGTGATCGTAACCCTTTAACCATATGTATCTCGTATCTTTTGTATCAATTTTCATCACTGAAAAAACTTTTTAAGAAATATCACCTTTCAGATCCACCCTCAGAAGGCGAAGACTGTCGCACCCCAGCTGGAGAATCAGGAATCTGTAAATACGTCAACGCATGCGAACCATATATGACCAAAGCTATCGATTACTACTCTCTAGGCCATTGCACCTTTATTGGTTTCGCACGCGTGGTATGCTGTCCCACAGCGACTGGGTAAGTAAAATGGATCCCATATGAACTCTTCCTAAAGTTAATCTGATTTTTCTCTTCAACAAGATGGTCCAGAAATATAGAGCAAAGGATAGTAGGTTCCAGTTCCATCGGCAGCGACAGCCCAACGACACAAAGTAATAATTTGAAGAATATTTGAGTTCATTCGCTGATTTATAAGGTTTTCATTTCAACTAGGATCGTTGAAGAATCCAAAGGATACTGAACCTCAAAACGGCAGATTGATACTCAACACAACATCGAATACGCCTGAGCAAAGACCTCATATAGCGACTTTCTCTCTTCCGGTCGGATCGACACCAGTTTCAGTGTAAGATGGTGACCTAGCAGTTTTAAGTCGAATTTGAAAATTCTTTGAGCGAAATTGTTTTGGGACATGGGACGTATGTCAACATTAACGACAATTCAGACTCCACACTAAGCTAAAGCCACTTACTAGAATCCAGTTTATTATCAGTTCCATTGTCGGTTGGTTGGTTGGTTTGGGAGGGTGAGGTTAGAAAATGAATCTCGTCCTGTAGGCCGCCGTTTGGGCCAATCCCAACTTTCAATTAACACCCCAGAGAGGGTACCTCAAATTAATTTCCTCAACCTCGACTTAAGGCTGTTTTGCTCCCCGTTCTTTATGCTTTCTGAAGTTTGCTCTGAAAATTAAATTACAAAATTCATTTCACAGTACCCCAGTATCAACAAAGCCCTCAACCGAAGATACAGATATGACATCTTTCGATAACGAGAGGCCTTCACAAGCAGGTATTCAATTAGACATTGAATCCTTTCAACTCATCCCTTTTTTCAGCGTGTCGCCGATACAGAAAACTGAACCCGGCATCACTTATTCCACTGATCTTGCACGGAAGTCCTGTAGCTCCACAAGAATTCCCCCATATGGCCGGTTTATTGTATCCCAATAAGTATCCCCCCCTTGACATTCGGTGTGGCTCATCATTGATATCTGAACGTTATGTCTTGACGGCGGCACATTGTGTGTCTGAAAATCCACTGCCAGTCATTGCCCGACTAGGAGCGGTTACATGGAATTCAGCAGAGTACGGTATTTTGCCGATTGATGTTGAATTTGAGGTAAGTTTGACAACATTTTGACAGGAAGTTTCTCTGTTTTCAGTTAAATGGTATTTTTTGTGAATATTTCAGAATATAACTATACATCCAGGCTATCGTTCCAGCAGACATGACCATGACATTGCACTTATTCGGCTGAAGAAAGATGTTGACTTTACGACATTCGTTAGTCCGGGCTGTTTATACTCAGATGTGAAGGACATCGATTCCGCCACACCACTCATTGTAATCGGTTGGGGTGTTACAAACCTAACGAGTGAGTTACATCTTGCCATTCCTCTTGGTTTATTCTAGGGAAAACAAATTTTTACAGCTGGTGCGCGATCAAACATACTATTGAAGACGGAACTCAGAACGGTTCAACTTTCTGAATGCAATGCTACAATTGCAAAACATACTAAATACCATCGCGCTGGAAGGGATCTAAATCAAGGGCAGTACTGTGCCTTTGATCCTGGTTTGGAGAATGACTCCTGTGATTCTGACTCGGGTGGACCCCTGATGGTGGTTGAGAATAAGCTGTCGACAATTGTTGGAGTCGTATCGTTTGGATATTCATGCGGCACTACGGTGCCATCTGTGTATACTAGAGTAGCACACTACTTAGATTGGATTGAAAGTATCGTGTGGCCATCATAATGGGATGAATTAAGTACTCAAGACTGTTTAAATAAATATTTTAGTGATTAAGACTTGTTTTCTTTACCGAAATGACAACCAATTACTGTAAACACTCCATCAGAACAAAGTTGAAGTAGCCAATGTTAGGTAGATGGGTAGACGAGGGGAGAAAGAACCCTCTGCTTCACACTAAAGTCAGTAGAGACCTATTGTGATGTCTATTTTGGGGAGCAGGTACCCCTTGTTCGTCTCCTATTGGCCCGGGGTTTCGAACCATCTTGAAGCCTTGATAAACCTCCAGATATCAATGAGAGGAACGATACTTAGTTCTTCTGTATCCTGAAAAAAGGACATTCCAAAGGATTTATGTCTGTGGGTAGTGACGGATTAAGTGGGTTGTGTGATCATTAACTTCCTCGTCTCCGCAGCCCCTGCAAAGGTCTTCCTCACTTAGTCTTAGCTCTTTCACGTGATAACGCACCTGTAATTACTCCTACAAGCATGGAGAGGAGTTTCCAGTTCTTCTGCATGAGAGTATAAGTTCTGGCACCGCTGTATCTTGGAAATAGTTTTCTCGTTATTTCACAAGATTCCAAAGAGCTCCATCTTTTATTCGCTTCCGCTAGAATTCTGATCCATTCTTCATGTTTGAGTTGACAAGGCGGGACTTTCACTGACTGATCAGCCTGCTCTAGGTCTAGCGTAGATCCTTTCCTTGCCAATTGCAGCTTTCAGAGAAGAGCACTAAGCTCTTCGCAACAGCACCTCACAAGCTGCGATTTTATTTCACTGGCAGAAATCGCTTTAAGCGCTGCGTAAAGCTGTATTACCTTCATCCCAGTGGCAGGGGCAGCTAGGACCTTCGCCTGGAAAACGCTGCTATGGCCGGGGAGTCTAACTGATTTAAAGAGGTTTAGTTTGTCTGCGCACACGCCAATATCCACTTTGAACCCATCAGTACAGATGGCTTTGTTTAGCATGCCTGGTATTGTTTCCCTAGTCCATTCCTCTTTGCTTGAGAATGAACAAGAGAATGGCCACCTAACCTAAACTGATTAAGAATCATAAGTCTTCTTAAAGTCATTCATACTGATGAACCTTTCTGATTTAATACTAAAGATCCGGGAACTATCAGTACGGTTTTAGGCCTGAACAGGGGCACACAAAAAATCTGTCTATGTAAGCCACAGTAGGCATATAACCCTACTTATCAGTCAAGGGCTGAACAGGAAACATAGTATTTGCCTACGCTGATGATTTAACGAGTATTGTCTCCTCACAATACCCGAGGACGCTTAGTGAACTTTTTAAAAGGCTTTTTCAATTCTCTCAAAAGGAGTAGCTTAAAGCGGTCCTTTTCACTAGAAAATATAAAATCCTTTCTTCCTTAAATTCCACCCACTTGAGTCTAGCAAAGTCAAGTTTTTAGGTCTCAGGTCTTAAAAGTCAATAAGACTAGAAAGCCTCTCGAATGCATTGAAAAATCCGCAAAGCTTTTGGTTAGAAGTGGAATCTAGTGCTATCAGACTTGAAGTCATGTATGGTGTGATAATTTGGTGGACGACCATCAACCGCAACGTATTGGAAAAAGTGTGAAGATCAGCAAAAAGCATAGCAGTAAGCGGGATTAAGAACTACCCCCTCCGTGACCCTTGGCGTACTCTAACAATTACTTTCCCTAGATGGTTTTGGTCAACAGTCAGCTGCTAGTGCAGGCATCAGAGTGAAGGTGCTAAAGTACGTGGTGAACGTGGGGCTCAGCCAACAAGCCTCTCCAGTTAGCCCTAGCTAACTGCCTCGAGTTGCTCGCCGCCTTAAGCGAGATCTTTCTCTACTGCGTTGGATCTCCGTGTTAGATTCGAAGACTCTGCGACCCGAAGCGTTAATATCCATTTCCTCTACATGTCCTAGCCATCTCAACCATCCAATGTGCAGTTTTTTGACTAGGCCGATGCCGCTGTACAGCTAGTATAGATCGTGATTAAATTTTCTCCTCAGAAACACAACGAGACCTAAGGCTTCTTATCAATGGTTAAACTGTGTCATTGGTCACTTCTCGTTCTTAGATCTCCTAGCATTCATCCCGGAAAACACCAACACTAGCGCCGTCTTCAGTTTCAACTTTCGAACATCGTTTCGCTTCTGAGAGGAGTTGAAACGTGACGACGCTAGAGACGAGTACTCCACTACACCTATACTTTATTCCCGACCCACATTTTTTTCCCAAATTCGAATGGCGAATTGAGAAGCTTTTTCATGACAAATTATACTCGCGGAGGTTTGTCATTCCCCGACGAGAGGTGGTGCAGCGAAAAATGTTTGATGGACATGGCTTGGGCTTGAACTCTTGCAGTTCCCACAGCAGTTCAACGCGCTTAACGCTGAGCCACGACGGCCAACTTGCCGTTAGGTTCTAGCCTATACTAAAACTGATTTCTTTCGAATGGCTTACTGTCTTTCTCCTAAGTATTGGCAGAGGTCCTTGGAGATGTAATTTCTTCTCTTCTCTTTTCTTTTCTTCATTTTCTTTCTTTCTGTCTGTCCATTCGTAGTAACTTAGGGACTCGCCATTTCTATAAGTTAATTTTTTTTACCTGGAACGAGATTTTTGTGTGCTGCAAGGTGAAGTTAACAAGAACCACCCCGCTACTGAGAAGACCAAAGTACATGGAATCTTTAGGAAAAAAGTTCTACTTTCGATAGAAATTTATGCAAAGCGAACGAATACTAATACTTTAGGCCAAATGATCTTCAATCCCGCACCAGAATGACAACTCAAAAGAAAATGACCTCACCTCGATGGCACGCGATCGAATGAATCACCGATCAAATGAATCACCTAATTGTATGCAATTGAAAGTAGATGTCTAAGAACCATGCAGGTTGGACAGAATTTATGGTTGGAGGTCAAGGTTCACCAAAAACGAGAACGCTAGTAAGGAATAAGCACAATGTCCTCTTTCCTGATTTCAAGTTCATATGTCAGTAAAATAGAGTTTTCACATCCGGTGGCTCCAAAATTGTTGATAAGAAACCTCTTCGTGACTTGCATGGAACCCCGTCGCTACTGTCTCATGAATAATGACTAATGCCTTAGAACCTGTAAGAGACACGAGCAAGGCGATTCAGCATACATAGGTACAAAGTACGAGATTTAGTCAGAAAATTACCAGTTTGAGACGTAAACACTTAAATCTTGACTCAGATTCTGTCTGGGTTGCCAATTTGACTTACTCCAAGTTGTAAGAATGTGCAAAATTCCAAAGCGGCAACAGTGGAAGATCTCCACTGTTTGATGTAAGAATCGATCGGCGAGTCTAGAAAAAGCTTTTAAAATAAATAGATCGACTTAGGTCCAGTGGTCAGTTGTGACTTACACGCGATCGTGCTCGGTCATTTGTGTTGTATGAAGCTTTGCTACGATCTTGTGAAAAGTTAACTCAATCAGAGTCTCTATTAGAGCGTTCGGTGTCTGCTAAATACAATTGAATTTGAGAAAACTGTCGCAAGATATTCGTTAAAATACTCCAGATACTTTCTTTATACCCGAAACACTGCTTTTGCAAGAAGAAAAATCTCATTTGTTGCCAATAATTGGCCGGTTTCCAAGTGTCAACAAACACACTTATGATATAAACAGATCGGTGGTGTGTTTCCTTGCTAAGTGATCGTATAAGTTGTGATAGATACTTTGTATGTCACAGAGTGTCCATTGCTCGAAACATTACAATTTGAATAAATTGAGTAACGTGATTTTGTGATTTACCCGGGACAGACTGACTAATATATACGTAGTGTGAGAAACGTCATTTGCAAAACGATGCGGCTTTACTTTTGCGAAAAAGATACTCACTGGGCGGCGATGAAGATCATTTTGATGACAATGTTCTCCTTAAGCACAACTGTGAGTGGATGGCTGTATAACGACGATTCAAGAGGTAAGACAAATAAACTACGGTGGTGTGGTCTTTAAGATGCCACCAATTATCTTTTTGGTTTTTACCGCAAGATGAATCATTCATTCGATCTAAATTGTTTCTCTGGCATGTGTAAGCGGGACCGAGAACTCTAGTCGCGCGTAAGGCAGTTCTCGTATGCTGATTACTATGCATAATTTGCCTGAAGGTATTTGACTCACAGTGGAATTAAACTCGAGCTTCTGTTTACTATTTGCTGGTAATGAAATAATTAGCATAGATTAAATACGAGAAACTGACAGGTCGGATTCAAGTGAATACGTTTTCCGGGAAAGATTTTCTTTTACGATTTTCACAATATGTTTTAATCGAAGGGAAGCAGTCTTTTGTTGTTTATTATCACGATGTAATCGCATGCTGCGTTTGATAGAAGTGGTTAATTTATAATAGGGACAAGTAAATGTTAGAATTGAATAAAGCAAGTTGTGTGTGAGATGTCAACGATTTTTTTTTTAGATGCCTATCAATGATATTATGTGTGGAATATGACATCGTTCAAATGTTAACCGCGTCTTCGCTGGGTGACGCGTATCCGAGAGGTCCAATTTTCGATGACTCTGGTGCATAGATCAGCCTGAATTTGGGCTATGTTGACTTTGAGAGCACTGGTTGTTTGTGGCTTATTGGCATAGATCTGCGACTTAAGGAAACCCCACAAGAAAAAGTCGAACGGGGTAAAATCGCGCGATCTCGCGTGCAGAATACGAGCGATTTAACTGGCTACCATTTTGGCATCAGCTGTGTGTTCCACGTAGGGCCATCCTGCTGGAACCACATGTCCTTCACATTCATATCATCCAATTTGGGTCAAAATAAACTGGTTATCATCGATCAGTAGCGCTCTCCGTTGATGGTGATGGCCATTGTCGTTTTCGAAAAAGTATGGACCGAAATTTAGCTTGTTGACTTATCCCTCCATCCAAAAAATAGACTCGTCGCTGAAGATAATTTTTTCCTGAAATCGGGGTCCGCTTCCAATTGCTCCGTTTTTTTTTTGCACGTGTTGCTCGATGCTGTAACTTGGCATGGTGATTTACCCTTAGTGGCCGAAAAATAAAAATCGGGAAACCTAACAACAGATAAAACAACATGGCGCCATGAACTGTCAAAATCAACCAGCCCCTATTGGAAAACTTTTTATAATAGTTTTATTGGGGCGAGAGCTTGAAGAATGTTTTGTCTGCACTCAATTAGAATTGATGTTAAACTCCTCAGTTGTATCCTAGATATGAAATATATCTGGTTTATGTGCTTCCTGAACAAGTTATTCAAAGTGTTATAGATACAAAACTGTTGAAATGAATAAACAGCAAAATGATAGGAAGATATTCGACTGGGGAGCCAGTCCTATACTTCCCATCTCGTATTGTGTTATATCAAAAACAGTAATATTATTATTTATTTCATGATTAAAGAAAACATTCATCGAAGGCGAAAAATTCTAGTACACACTGTTTAATTGTTCCACAAAGAGTTGTTACGCGAACTTGATAGAAAATATTTTTTCAATTTCCTCAGCATCCGCTACACCGATTGTGCTCAGAATGTTATCAGCTCTTAGTTTCACGCTGTCCAATAATACAAAAAAAAACCGCATGGTCCTATGTTTCGTTCTCCAGATATCGAAGGCGAAAAATATCATCAGACACACACGCACGCACACACACCCAGACATCATTTCGATAAAGGGCGCAAGCGATTTCTAGTGTATAGTTATGTCAAGGCCTGCTCATATCTCGAAACATTTTATTCGGACCGATTTCAATACTTCCCCTACCTAGGTGGGAAGTCAAAATCTTGCGGCAAAAGAAAACATGGCAGTAACAGCGTGATGGTTGGTGTACAGACGTACAAAGGTATCATTTTGCTTTACTAGAAAGTACATACAAAGTAACTTGTGTCTGATGATCCATTAAGATCATCTTTTTCTAGGGAAATACTTCTTTGAAGATCTAAGCGATCAAATAAAACGCTGCACAAGCAAATTTATTTCTCATAATTGAAAAGAAAAAGATGAAGAACTGGCGCGCTGAGGCTGCCGTCCGTAATAATTTTTGGATATTTTTGCTTTACTTGAGCTACGAGACCTTATTTAGATCCAATTTTCAAGATATTAGTTCAGCGAAAAGTATCCTACAAATTTTGATGACTGATTCGGTGAATCTGATTACGAGTTTTCGGCCACATCACACCATTTCACAGCGAGCTCATCACTTCCGGATTGTGCTTTGTCTTAAAAACTTCGAATTCTCAGGACCACCATGCAGGACTGATGGTATTTCACCCATAGTTCTGAAGAGGTGTTCTCTTTCATCTGTCCTATCCTTCTGGTCTATTTTGGAGCAGATGGAAAATTGCATTTGTCCCGCTGTCCTTAGAAGGGCAAATCTTATTCTTTCTCCAACTACCGACCCATTACACTTACGCCCCTTCTTTATAAGGTTATAAAAACGCTGATAAATCGTCAACTTATGAAATATTTTGACTCAGCAAAACTCCTCAATGATTGGCAGTACGGTTTTCGTAGCAACTGGGGATTTGGTGGTTTATCTCACCGAGAAGTGGAAGCAATCTATCCATCACTTTGGTAAAAGTAAGAGTGTTGCGTTTGATATTTCAAAAGTCTTTGACAGAGTTTGGCATCAAGCTCTTTTGTCAAAACGTCAGGCATGATGTGTAGCCAGCTGCCTCCGGTTGCGTACGCCGAGTTGCTTGAGCTCACCCCACTTGCGCATGCCATGGGCTGAGATAAGATTTTTCCCTTCTGCGTAGTTCCTCTGGGGTAGAATCAAAGATTCTTCGAGCTGAATTCTTCATCTATTCTACATGATCTACCCAGGAATTTTTTGACCTCTCAGTTTTAGGTAAGGTTAGGTTAGGTATTCTCTTCATAACTTATTAATGCATTTTCTCACGCGCTTTCATTTTAAACAAATTCCTCCTTTTGAGACAGACAGCAGGATTAAGATGACGTGGGTCTTATGTAACGTTTCCTTGAAGTTCTCGTTGACCTTAGGCGGTGTAAACGCATCGTCACTTCCTCGCAGGTTGCTCGGATAAACATAAATTAGAACAACTATGCTTCTAAGTGAGGTTCAATGCAAAATTTAACGCAAAAGGAAACATTTTGTACATTCGGATGTCTATTTCGGGACTGGTTACCAATATTTTTTGAATCTGACGAAAGATTAAGAAGCGATGAAACATTCAGTACAAACAAGTCGAAGAAAAGATGATAACGAGGTTTCCTAAAACGTCCAAACCCCATGCGAAAATTTCAACAACCAAATCAAGATTGAAGTTCAACTGCACTATCAAATTCACCTATGTATCAAGTCACTTTCGGTTTCGATAGAGAAGCTCGTATTCTCGATCGTTATCTTGCACAAATGGGGGTAATGCTTACTCTTGACCTATGAATCATATTGGGCGATAGGCGACTAAGGCGATGGAGCCTTGTGAGTTGAGGTAAGATGGGCTTTACTTGACGAAATTCTAGTGTTTGGTCCTGATCGCATGTAAACACGTCAATTGTATGTACTTTCTTCTGTAAAAATCCGCTGCAACTTGCTGACTGTACTGAAACTTTGGACATAAAAACAGCGATTCCATTCAATAACGAACAGAATTCCCTATGAAAAATCCGTAGTTCACAGAGAATGTGCTCAGAGGTTTCTTCCTTTTCCAAACAGAACCGTCATTCTGTATCTGAGCAAAGGGTTAATTTGTTGAGATGATATCTTTTTTCGCAATGGGCGATAAGAAAGCCCACTAGCTTCCTCATGTTATTGTAAGAAGAGGGCTTGATAAGTTTCTTGGATTGTCTAAGGCCGAGAACATTTTCTCAATCGGCTAGGCGATGTTGGTATTCCCAGTTGTTTAAAAAATCTCTGGCGATGGGCCAATTAAAGCTACAGAAAGGTTTCGGTCCCGCAGCCAACTCATACGCAATTTCATTGCATATAATGGCTAATCACCCCGCCAAGTTTGACCGTATTGTGACTAGCAAGTAGCAGCACTTGACTGACATAGATTCCACAAAGTGAGATTTCAATGCTTTCAGCGCTGCTTGACTATCTGAATAGATACGCATTTTTGCGTCCCTAATACCTTTATCCTCCTGGAACTTTCAATCGCATGGATTTCAGCCTGGAACTTGCTGGAGCACATCTCCATTGTTACCGAGACCTTAGTGTTGGGTCCAAAGACTCCAGCACCTACTCCAGAAGCCATTCTTGATCCGCCGGTAAACCATATCAAACATCCTGCGTCTGATACGAGTTCTCCATTAGACCACTCGACACGGTCTTATATTTTTACCTCATAGCCTTCCCTGATCATAACGCCGGGAATAGTGCAGAATAAGTCCGTACTTGGAATTGTGTGAAGCATTTCCAGATGACCAATAAGATAACCTGATTTATACTTGTGTATCGCTATCGCTTCAAAGACTTCTAAGACAACATGCGGTTACACAACCAACTACTTCGAAGTACTCGTAATATCTACCAATGAGTTGTGGTATCAAAACGGCGCATCCAGCGCTAATTGGGTTCTTAGAACCGCCACCTCTACCTACCTACCTACTCGTAATATCAATTCAAATTTTATTTCATTCCAATTCTTTGAATTTTCTGTTTCCACTGCAACTAGTTGCAATTCGATATAAAAAATAGTCTTTGCGTCTATCAGAATTTTTAGTAATAATTGCTGCTTAATTTGAATTTCTAATTGACTTTGTTGATCTCTTAGTCATGTAAGCGTACTAAAAAATTCCCAAGAATTGCTCTGCTGAGCAGTTCAAGCATTAATTATTCTGTTATCATGAAACGTACATATGTACGTACGCCAGTCTTGTCTATTAACATATTGCAATGTTTTGCAGAGTTAGAAAAGAAATTAAAAAAATCAACATCTGCAATTAAAAATTTAATAAAAACAGAGGAATAGGTATGACACAATGTATTGTATTTCCAATTACTTCAAGCGGCCTCGAACTGAAGCTGAGATAAATAGAAAACAAGTCATCCTCTTGTCTTTGGAATGAGCCTTCTGTTATAGGTCATTGGGAATAAGGCCTCGTATCCCGAGTTGCGATACTAATTTCAACTCCTCATTCTTGGTCTAGACTCTTGAGGTTCTGCCAATTGTTCGGCTGCAGGCAGTCTGTTGAGCTTCCGAGCATAACAAGTGCATAACCGAAAATCGTTTTCCATATTGAGTGTGCAAGATGTTAGTACTGTCGGAAAGTACAGCCTACACGACACCACCTCTGACAACAGATTTAGGCTGATCGACTCTGCTGCGGGGGGCATTGTTCTCGTAGCTTGTACGTGGCTCCTGCATCGCGGCATTCACAAAGGAACGTGGAGATCTCCTGATCATTCAACCGTCAACCAGATTGACCACACTACGATCGACGCAACGCACTCCTCTAGTATTATGGATGTCCGAACGTTCCGAGGCGTCGACATTGACTAGTACCATTACTTTGTTGTAGCCAAGGTATGGCTGCGGACATTTCGAACTCCGCCAAGACAAGGAAATACTGTGAGGAAGTTTGACGTCAGACGGCTGCAATCGCAAGAGACCACCAGATCCTTTTCTGATCGAGTCTCTCAAAATCTTTCAAGATGTCCTATGCCGCCAGTATCAAGTATTGAAGACCAGTTGACACATTGCCAAAAAGCGATCAGAAATGAAGAGGAGAGACGGACACCAATTTTTAGGAGAAATAAGAAAGAGCATGAGAAGCACCCGATCGAGGAAATAGAGAGATGTTACTGGAGGAATGAAGTTCAAAAGTTTTAACAAAGAGTAAAACTACTACTGAGCTCGAACCGAAGCCTGCGAGAATGAACATCGTAGTAGAATCGCAGTCAATGCTGAGGATGTGGAAGAACTACTTCTGCAGACTGTTTAACGGCGACGACGAACTAAATCCCGCTGTCAGGCAGAATGAACCATTCATTCACGATGAAGACCAACAATTCGGTTCACCCGACCTGGACGAAGTGATTCTCAAGAAAGTAGACCCTCTAAACTCCGCCATCAGTCTTATGAACATTGCCTACAAGTGTGGTTTTTTGGCCTATCAGTGTGGTTTTAGGCCAGGAAAGTCCACCATCAGTACATCTGCACAGTGCGGCAGATCTTGGAAAGGACTCGGAAACTTCTAATCGATACGCACCACCTTTCTATCGATTCTAAGGCCGCGTATGACAGAATCTACAGAGACGAGCTATACAGAGCCATGTCAAGTTTTGGCATCCCTACCAAACTCGTCCGTTTGTGCAGGATGACGCTAAGCGGTCAATGAGGGCAAGACGAAGTATATGCTGTCAACAAGAAAAGACACTCAACACCGACGTTTCAGATAAAACGTCCTGTCGACAGATCTAACTTTGAGTTAGGCTCCGCTATCAATTCAGACAACGACACCAGCGCTGAGATTAAACGAAGAATAACTCTTGCCAATCGCTGCTTCTTTGGCCTAAGAAAGCAATTGAGTAGCAAAGCAATCTCTCGAACGACTAAAGTGACCCTGTATAAGACCTTAATCGTCCTAGTCCTGCTCTACGGCGCAGTGGCATGGACTCTGGCAAAAGCTGATGAGGTTGCTCTTGGCTGTTTCGAGAGTAAAATTCTTCGGGTCAGTTTCGGTCCCGTCTGCATAGACGGTGAGTGAAGAAGGACATATAGCGAGCTGTACAGCGAAATTGACTTAGCCAGAAGAATGAAGTTCCAACGACTGAGGTGGCTGAGTCATGTAGAGCTGATGGACACCAATTCTCCTGCCCGGAAAATTTACGATTCCATACCCGAGGGACGGCGCCGTAAAGGAAGACCGTGACTCAATCCACTTGTGTGTGCGAAACTTGAGGCAGCTGGCTAAAGATCGAGCTGACTAGAGACGCTTGTGGGTTGAAACCCAGGTCCAAAAATGAAGAGGAACAATTTCGGCTTTTGGTTTAGCTTTGTACAAGTCCAGTTTTTTCAACGTACACAATTATGGTAATGATCCTGGCTTGATAGGACTCAGTCAGATAGAAAATATGTATCTCCATGTCAACCGTCGACTTCCATCTTACATTTGTTTAAGTCTATCACAAAAGACACACATTCAGTTCCATTAACCTTGCTCTTGTTGGCTCAGAGTGATAGAGCGGACCACATTTATCTTGAAAACTTGTTCCATATCATTCAATTCATGTCCATAGAAGACCCTTTCTTTTTTTCAGAGGCACTCTTTGAAGGTGAAAAATGCACAACGCGGGCTGGAGACGCCGGCATCTGCACACGTATTCATGCCTGTGAAATGTTCGTCATAGGACTGAAGAGAAAATCCATTGAATATGAATCTCTAATTCGTTGTTCTTTTGCTGGTCTTACCGAGGTGGTATGCTGTCCAACCGAACCAAGTACACCGTAAGTAAAACAATTTACCAATACGTACTTACAATAATTATCAAATTTTTTTTACAGCCCACCAACGACCCCGACGGTACAGGGCTTTCCAACTCGTCACGACGATGAACGTCCGTCAGTAGCAGGTATTTAACTAAGCACGTCGAATCCTTACAACTAAAATTACGTTGAATTTTTTTTTTAGCTTGTCGTCGATACCGTGAACTCAATCCTGCCTTACTTGTACCCCAAATCCTGGATGGAGCTCCGGTGGCTCCGGGAACATACCCACACATGGGTGGCTTAATATATCCCGTCGGTGGTGGCGACAATATTGACATTTATTGCGGAGCGTCTTTGATATCCGAACGTTATGCCTTGACAGCAGCGCATTGTGTAAACGATCCACTTGCGTTGCCAACTATGTTGCGACTGGGAGTGGTTTCATGGAATTCCACAGATGATGGCATCATGCCGGTAGATGTCGAAATCGAGGTTGTGTTGCATTGTCTGATTCCTGACGAGATTCTGTCTCTAACCATTTATTTTCTTTCAGAACGTGACTATACATACGCTGTATCATTACCCGTCACGCTACCATGACATTGCACTCATTCGGTTGAAGAAAGATGTTGAAATAACTTCCTTTGTGAGTCCGGGTTGCTTGTATTCCGATATCAACGACATCGATTCGGTTATAAAGCTCATTGTAGTCGGTTGGGGTGTGACCAACGTAACCAGTAAGCTTGATCTTGGATTTAGTGTTTGTTGACATTAATGACGTTTTGTGATCCTTTGCAGCTCGTGCCCGATCTACAGTACTATTGGAGACAAATGTCACTACTTCCCCTCTGAAGGACTGCAACGCCACACACCTCAAGTATGGCGTGTCTCGAGAGAATATCTATGGTCTCAGCAGTGGACAATATTGTGCGTATGACCCACACTTGCTAAAGGACTCTTGTTTGGCCGATTCCGGTGGACCGTTGATGTGGGTTAAGAATCACGCGGCATCAATTGTTGGAATTGTATCATTCGGCAATTTATGTGCCACTGAGGTGCCGTCGGTCTATGTTAGAGTGGCCTACTATTTGGACTGGATTGAGAGCATCGTTTGGCCGTCATAGCATAGTGGGTTTAGTTATCTTAGGTTAAATTTCGTTGTGATATTCTATTGTATGTTTGTTAGTTTATTTAATATTTTATTTTAGTTTAAATATAGATAAATTTTGTATGATTTTGAACGATAATCCCAACGAAGGAAATGTGTGTGTAGTTGAAAGTGTATATGAATAAAATTAGTATAAACGGTTCGAATGATAAGTTGGACAAACAACTTCAATAATTGCCTTTGATTTTACCCGGTAACCTACCACAGAAAACTCCATAGATGCAGACTTCACCGTCGGGAGATTTGATATTAAAGCAGCAAGCAGAGAAAACTGAGTTAAAGGTTTGGGCTGCCCCTTTACAAACAAACGCGTCAAAAACGGAGGTCGGTATGAGAGCTGGCATCGCTTTTGAAGCACAAATCATTCCTTGGTAAACGTAGACAGGTGCACAGTCTTTTAAGCAGAGGAATCGAAATGTTCACATGCCATGAGGATAGTTGAGGTTGACAACGAAATTTGAAAGCCAAAGCGGTTGCCAGTTGACGTCAACGAATTTTAAGTTGGCAGAGATGTTCAGACTGATTCCTTCATCATTTATCAGAAGTCAATGAGATAAGTTTATGCTGAGTATCGTGCCAAAGATAAGATAATTAAACGGATGAACCGCGGTCGCGGTATTCATCTACTGTCCCTCGGGTGTGGATTCGAAGATTTTTCGGGCCGGAGCATTGGTGTCCATCCGTCCTACATGACCCAGCCTCCTCAGTCGTTGAAACTTTGATGTCTATGTAGACCCCGTACAGGTCTTTGTTGTATCTTGTCTTCCACTCACCGTTTATGCAGATGGGGTCGAAAATCTCCCGAAGAATTTTACTCTCGAAACAGCCAAGAGCAACCTCATCCGCTTTTGCCAGAGTCCATGCCACTGCGCCGTAGAGCAGGACTAGGACGATTAAGGTCTTATACAGGGTCACTTTAGTCGTTCGAGAGATTGCTTTGCTACTCAATTGCTTTCTTAGGCCAAAGAAGCAGCGATTGGCAAGAGTTATTCTTCGTTTAATCTCAGCGCTGGTGTCGTTGTCTGAATTGATAGCGGAGCCTAACTCAAAGTTAGATCTGTCGACAGGACGTTTTATCTGAAACGTCGGTGTTGAGTGTCTTTTCTTGTTGACAGCATATACTTCGTCTTGCCCTCATTGACCGCTTAGCGTCATCCTGCACAAACGGACGAGTTTGGTAGGGATGCCAAAACTTGACATGGCTCTGTATAGCTCGTCTCTGTAGATTCTGTCATACGCGGCCTTAAAATCGATGAAGAGGTGGTGGGTATCGATTTGAAGTTCCTGGGTTTTTTCCAAGATCTGCCGCAGTGTGAATATTTGGTCGATGGTGGACTTTCTCGGCCTAAAACCACACTGATATGGACCGATCAGGTTGTTGACGAACGGCTTCAGACGTTCACATAAGACGGCAGATAAGATCTTGTAGGCAATGTTCATAAGACTGATGCCTCTGTAGCGGGCGGAGTTTAGAGGGTCTACTTTTTTGAAAATCACTTCGTCCAGGTCGGGTGAATGAAATTGTTGGTCTTCATCGTGGTTGAATGGTTCATTCTGCCTAACAGTGGGATTTAGTTCATCGTCGCCGTTAAATACTTTGTCTGCAGAAGTAGTTCTTCCACATCCTCAGCATTGACTGCGATTCTACTACGATGTTTCCTTGTTCATTCTCGCAGGATTCGGTTCGAGCTCAGTAGCTTTGACAGGCTCTTTTTACTTTTTGGTAAAACCTCCGAATCTCATTTTTCCAGTAACATCCCTCTATTTCCTCGATCGCGCGCTTCTCATGCTCTTCTTGTTTCTTCCTGAAAAGCTTGTGCTCGTCTCTCCTCTTCTGCTCGTAGACCTCGCGAGAAGCTCTGGTCCTTCTGTGCTTTGTATGCCTTTTGTTTCGCTGCATGTGTTTGCCGACACTCGTCGTCAACCAGGGGTTCTGATGCAGTGGGCGAGTGAAGCCCAGCACATCAGATCCGGCATCTCTGCTGACTTTTTAGCAATGTTTATGTTGCCACTGGTCTTCAATACTTAATACTGACGGCATAGGGCATCTTTAGAGATTTTAAGAGACTTGATCGGTAAAGGATCTGGTGATCTCTTGCGATTGTAGCCTTCCGACATCAAACTTCCTAACAGTATTTCCTTGTCTTGGCAGTGTTCGGGATATCCCCAGTCGTACGCAACTCGCCCAACAGTCTGATGCTCTAACCACTGAGCCACGCCGACCACAATCATTTTATTGCATATAATAATTTTGGAGAATACTCACTGTTTCAACAAAGGCGGTAAGGAGTTTCATAGAGAACTTTGATGTATCAAAACAATTTAGACACGGGAATGTACTGTCATGTGATTTTTTCAAGATCATTCTTAAATAAATCATGCAGAACTCACACGCATGCACCAGAGGTACAATATTTCAAAAGTCTGTGGCGAATCTTTATGTTTCTTTGGTGAAGGCCAAAGATGTTCTTGAGATGTCTAAGGTCCGGTAACCACATGAATATCGCATTCTCGCTAGGGCTGAGCAGTTCCTACATGTCTCTGTGTCAGCGAGGCCCAGTCTATGCATGTGTGTCTGGAGGTTAATTTGTCCTGTGATGAGTCCCACAATCAGCCTCAATTGGTCTCTGCTTGAACCTAGTGCCTTCCTAGTGAGCTGATTGCTTAGTTTTTTTACAACTCTGAACGTCGGGAGGTTTGCCTAGTGATCTTCGAAATCCCTTTGCATCTTCTCGTTGGTTGCTGTTTTAATTATTGTTAGTGCGACTCTCAATTCTCTCTCTCTTGTCAGTTCGTCGGCTTTCTCATTCCTCGTAACACCTTCGTGACCCGGTACCCAGACAAGGCGGACGTCGTTGTGACTGTCAAGTCTATTGAGTTTGTCTTTGCATTCCCTGATCAGATGAGATCTGGGTGTTAGATTTGCGATGGCTTTAAGTGATGCTTGACTATCCGAGCCGAGTTCTACCGGTGGGTTGTTACAATATCCACAGTAGGTAGAATAAGAATGAGACTTGTTGTCGGTACGTACCAGTCCAACTTCACAACCCTCGACCTGCACAGTCAGATTCCTAAAGTTTCCCCCTAAAACTAAACTTTATAGGTCATAGCTCAGAGTACGTCATACTTTTTCATACAAGACGTTTTATTAACAGTTTTACATAATTCGAACTGCAGTCGCTACTGTTGATTCCCTCTGAAGAAATCTCTTGCTGTCCCTCGAATCCAAAGAAGAGTTTTTTTCTAAATGGAAACCCTCCTTCCGCGCTATCGTTAGTTACTCCTGAAAACTTACCAAATGGGTTGAAACACAGTTTCCTCTGAGGTACAAGATCACCGGGTTTCACTGGGTGTAGGTTGGGGTTTGTGTCCTCTTAATTGCACGTGTCTATCATTCGCAACACAACAGAGAAGAGTCTAAACACAAGAAAGAGATGGCTGGGACATGTAGAGAAGATAAATACCGGTGATTTGTCACGGAGCATCTTTCAATCTTTCCTGAACTGACGGTGCAGTTGAGGAAGATCGCATGGCACACTCAAGTAGAAATAGACCTCAACCAATCATACTGTAGGTAAGTAGAATCAAGCTGGTTGAAGACAGACAATGAGCATTCTTTAGTTATGTAGATAAGACCGAGGAATATGTATTTTTAGATAAGTTTTTCAATTTAGAATTATTCGGTTGACATTCTTCCATCAATATGTAAAAGAACCGCAGTAAGAAACTAGACAAAGATCAAGGATGAAAGGAGCAAATTAACCATGGATTTCTGTGGGAAAAAAGGACCTGAAAGGACTAAAAAATTCTTCATTATTGTGGCTTTATAGCGCCCACTTGATTAATTCAATATATTTTCTAGGTACTCCATTGTCCTTGAATAATACTTAAGCCCCTTTAACATTCACTGAAATTGTATATCCCAAGCGTGCGTATCTGTAAAATGACCCTCAACGAAAGATAACAAAAAGTTTAATTTTTCACAAAAAAGGAACATTCTTGTGTTTCTTTAAAATTCCAGGAATCTACCGCTATCTAGCCATTTCCATACATTTAACAGTTAAAAGTTAAAAGTCTTATTTATTCGACATTAAAGCAAAGGAATACCGTCACACACAGATATGTATGCCTAGCCTACCCCAATAAAGCTTGAGAGAGTGATACACGTTGAAGGGAAATTCCCAAAGCTCGCGTGTAACATAAATGAAAACTGGAGAGCCCATAAACTAAAAGAAAAACCACCGGTATGTCTCCAACCGCCCCTAAACCTATCGTTTGCCTTTCACAAGGACACTATTCGGCATTCCACAATTGAGGCAGTAATCACATTAACATGGACTTGACTAGCCCAAATCCAAATTCCGAAGCATGGTCCAATGGGAAGCGCAACATGTGTCAACAGCAAGCATCATAAACAACCTCCAGGTGGCATGCGTCATTTCCCCTCAAAAGTAAAAGCTCTCCGTCGGCATTGCCAGTTGGAAAATTCACAGGAAACTAGGTTATTGCAGCCGGTTCCAGTTCTTTTGATCACTGAGAGTTGTTAAAAGCAACCTACATCTGCAACATGACTTTCAGTCTACCGCGATACTTCAAAACAGATACAACGGTCCTTGCGGGTAAATGGAAGTCCTTTTTTTGTAGCACAGAACCTGGGTTAATCATATTGTAAAGTGAAGTGCTAGTAAAAACTTAAAAAAAAATAAAAATAAAAAAATTAACAAGGAAAAAAATAAAATAGAATTCTCCCCAAAATGGGCTGAAAAAAAGTCCTTTTTGTTAAATTTTAAATTTTTTTCTGTGCAAAGTGCGCGTTATGTTTTTCTATTAACTATTAAACTCTTTGACCACTCCTTGGATTAAAACTAAAAGTAGCTACAGGAATACCTGCCCTTCTTTCGACTTACAAGGATACGACGATACACGCAGCTATTAGTTTACGCATCACGTCCAAGGGATTTTTGATTCCGTAAGTTGTTGATACCTCATAACAAAACCGTTGGGTAAGGGGATATCTTTTTTTGAAAACCGCCCACCCTTGAGCACCTCATCTATTTGCCACTATCTCACGTGTGGGTGATGATGCGATGGAATTTAAGGGTTATTAATGGTATCGAGTCGGTCCGGAGGATGGTCGGCTTAGTTAGCCGGTGTAAATGTTACGTGCGAGTAGAAAGCGTGATTTTATTTTGTTATAAAAGGGGGTGAATTCGAAAAAAAAAATATTAGCAACCCCCAACCGGACTCATATTTCATACCATTCTATTTATGACTATTATGCGGCGGAAAGGTATAGTGTAATGTGAATCGTAAAAACAGGTGTGTTTTGGAAGGATTTTCTTTCGGAGCGGCGAGTTCGGAGTTAATAAACATTTTTTCTTCATTTTCCGTGTAGTTATCATGAATATTTATACTAACTACATGTGACCAGGTGTCAAGGCTATTTATGATTATAGCTGTTTTCGGAGCCCAACCCTTTTAATGTCGGCATGGAGAAAGGAAAGCCATGTTACCTAATCGACATAATCTGGTAGCTTTTCATGTTTCGATTTGTAACGCGTTCGATTTACGAACCGTGTGTTTTAGAGGAATGTGATTTTATATCGCACTTGTAGAGATTTTTATTGCGTTTTGGGTTTAAATCCTTAAATCAACTTAGGCAACTCAGAGTGTTTAGTGCTTGATGAATGTTTATTACACATCCGGGATTTGAATAAATTCATCAGAAAAAATGCTTCAATCGATTATGCATTAGCTTTAGTAAATTGGTTTTGTATCATTAGTCGATATCCCGAATGCCTTTTTTCCCATAATTAAGGCTAAGTTTTACTGTCCAGGGAGAGAAAGCGGTCGAGTCATAAAACCATTGGCAACTATTTCATGGAAAAATTTCTAACCCATAAGTCTACAGGAACCAGATGTGCTTTTGGAAGTACAGTGATTGATTTGAGGGGGCGATAATCAATCAATCGAATCCGATAGACCTCGATTCCGACAAACAGCGAGGCAATAAAGGCAATCAAAGTGCAGGAATAAATCACTCGTTTTTATTTAAGATTGTTTAAAAAATTAAAAGGAAAAATTGAAATTAGGAAGCCCCTTGAATTTGTTGAAATTTTTGTCAAAAACTCATTAATTCGACGAAGTTCTCAGGTTGCTTTGCGAACCTAGTTTCTCTATTCTCTTCGTTTTCATGTTGAATACATTTTTTTGGAAGCGAGGCTTATTTCTTCCGTAAATCAAAAATCAGTATCGGCTTATGCATTTGTCTTAAATTCGTCAAAAAAAAAGAAATAGCTGACACAATAGCTTGAGATGAAACAAAGTCGCATTTCCGCACGACTGAAAGGGTCACAAAACTTATTGCTGACTTCGAACGGCGAATCGAGAAGCTGTTTTGAGAAAAATCATAATCTCGGATGTTTGTCATTCCTTAATGAGAGCTGTTTCTCAGAAAAGTTTTCGGTGAATATTGCTGGAATTCAAACTTACGCATCTTGAACAGCAGTCCAACTCACTCAGTGCTGAGCCACTGCCACCACCAATGCGAAATCGTGCCTAACAAATCGACATTCAACGCAATTTGAAATTCTAAGAATCCTAATAAAGAAGGTTAGCTTAGGTATATGGGTGCCTTGCCTTATGACATTTGTCACTGCTCACGTAAACCAGCAATAATATCCATTGTGGCCATCTTCTAATTCTACTCCGGAAACCTGTAAAGTGGATATGAGTCTCAGGAGGTCCCTCAGCTTGATGTAAACTTAGCAAGTCCTCTAATTCCATGAAGAAGTAACTACCAAGAGTCCTCATTCTTCTAGAGGCGAGGACAGGAGATTCACACAGCAGGTGAGAGAAAAATTTCTTCCTCGTCCCTACAACTTCTGCCATAGGCGTTGTGATGTACATATACCGATGCGCTCCGCATTGGGACCAATGGCGCAGTGCCTAGTAATGGTGCTAGAGACTGTCCTTGCTTCGTGCCGGCTAAGTTTGGCCAGAGATCTCTTCTTATTGTAAGTTTCTAGCCATTGCACATGTGTCTAGATGGATCCAACGTGTATTGACTCGACTGATAGCCTCGTCGTCAATATACTTATTTTAACGAACTTAGGAGCGCAAACTCTCCCCTTCGTGCAAGTTAGTCAGCCCTTTCGTTACCTGGTCACCGCATTGGCTCTCGATATCTCATCGAAATACTTTTTCCAGATTCCTACGAGCCTCGATCTAGTTATCGCGGACTCCAGAGCCTTAACGGCTGCCTAGCTGTCGATGTAGACCGTAATTGTCCTTTCGGTGATACCCTTCTCGCAGACAGTTTTTGAAGCCTCGATGATCGCTGGGATTTCGGCTTGAACGACACCGCAGTAGTAGTTGATTCTAAAGACCCCGGCACCTGTAGCAATGTCCATTCTAGTACCAGCTGTGTAGAAAGTCAGTCAGTTAATTTATAACTTTGTGGTTCCTCCAGCCGTGTCTGTCAGGAATTCCGATACTGAATCTCCTGTCAAATGTCAGAGTATATAGATCATATGATCTGTTTCTGTCGATATGTCGGCATTCTCCCATCGAGACAGTACAGGGGTGCGACCGTAGGGAGCTTGGCTTCACTGTCGTCCTTCTTTCAGTCTCAAAGCAGTTTTAGCTGCCGTGTTGCTACAGTACAGATCCAGGTTGAGCGAAACTTAGCATGGTTTTTATTGCCGCTGTTGATGTGGTTCTTATTGATCCCTGATGAAGAAACAACGTCAAAAAATGTGGACACGAATTTTATCGACCTGAGATGATGATAGTTGTTGCATTCAACTGAAAAGGATACTTCTTCTCTGATACAGCGTCGGTTCACCTATCTTCTCCTCACAATCGGCGATTTCCATAATTGCCTAAAACTTTGAAGCAATGTTGTTTGGTCCCACGGGCTCTCATGTTGATGAAAGACCCCTCCCACCACTTCTTTTGTTTGAAAATTAAATTTCTCTTTGCCTGGATCAGCCTTTGGAACCACTCTTTGTTTAAAAAATGAATAATTAGCTGGCATGACAGCCTGTGATGTCTAAAAGCTTCTCGTTTAGGGCGCCTTTTTCAACACTTTAAGTGGGATCGTGGAAGTTGCATTATCACCCATCAGTAATTGGGCTACTGCCTTCGGACTTGACGTCAACTCAACCAAAATGAAACTACTCTACGCACTACACAGTTGTCTTTAACAACAACCAAAATATACCTGCCTTCAACTGGTTTAAGTTTACTGGTGTGAAACTATCCTTTTCGTGATTTCGAATATGCCGAGGTTATGCATAAAATAAAAGTTCTACACTTCATATTTTTCTTTTCTTTTGATAAATCGTTAATAATGCTTTTAACGACAAAACAATAAATACCTCTCAACACTTCAAACTGAAACAAAACATTAGACAAGGAAAAGGTGTAAAAAATGATATAATTCACGTCGTCTTTGGCTCAAGAAAAAAGTTTCCAAGAGCGATAGATCAAACTGTTCTCTTGGAATGAACAAAAAGAAAAAACAAAAAAATCTTCTATCATCCTGACAGTGATGTATAAATTAAGAGAATATTCAGTTTTTGTTATAAAGAAATATTTACCATCCATTGGGGATACTGTCAAGGGAAAGGATGCTTAGAATACATTTACAACATGGTCTAGAATATTTATGTGCTTTTTGCTTTAAGCTCTTTCTTTCAATCGACGATGGCAAGTTGTTCTGTATAAATTTATACAGATGTTAAAACTGATGGAAATATAATTGTGCTTCGATGCAGCTACATAAAATTGACCCCCTGGTACTGCATACTAAATAAAAAGTCTGACCGGTGATGGTTTAAAGGCATTCTGCTTGAAAACATTCTTAGGCTCGGGTAGGCTTTTGTGTTAAAAGAGATTGGTCATCCAGGATGATTTCTTAAAATTTCATTTTATGGCAGAACTGAACCGTGGTACCTTTGTTTGAGTCAGCCCAACTCACTTTCTCCTTCTGTTTATGACAAATTTTTAACGCTTAATAGTGACTATCACTGTCACAATCATTTAAAAAAAATTTAAAGCGAAAGCCAACATTTAAATCATTTAATAAATTAACAATAGCATTTTCGATATATTTTATTCATTATAAGAATATTACAACACCAAAATCCAATTATATATCACTCAGTATCATACACAACAGCAGGGCGGCATAAGGCTCCTTTTCATTGCCCTGCTTTTCTAATTTTTCGTCGCAGTTATACAAAGCCGTCTGTATGTATGGATGAGGGAAAGGAAATTTTACTTATATCTCATTTAGTATTAATTTCAAGGTTAGCGTAATAATATTTTTTATAGGCTACTTGATATTAATTTTATGTGAACATTAACGCCTGAAAGTTAATAAAACCGTCTTTATTCGTCGTGATGTCGTACTTTTCTTTTCTTTGACCCAAATCATGTATGTAATAAAATGGGGACATATCCTTAGTATGGTCAATGAAAAAAAGAAAGATGTGTACATTAACGAAGAAATCCTTTTGAGATGTTCGCTGAGTTTGGGATTTATCTGAGAAATGTAATGTGAAGCAAATGCCCCTATGGTTTGATGAAGCACGATGCAATTTTGTTTTTAAGTTTCCAATCATTATTTTGTTCCTGATTTAAAATGGCTGTCCTAGTGGGGTCAGGTCAGGTCAATCAATTTTCTTTTGCTCGCTACGCAAATTTTTTAATTTTTGTAATGAATTTCCATTACTTCGAGAAATTTGTAAAGCGCGAATCATTTCACTATAATTTCCTCGACTCATAAGGCCCTCAAGATATAAAACTTCCAGGTGGGATTCATCAGCAGGGCACAGTGGCAGGAAAGCGAAGTGGTAAAGAATTTCGACACGGTCATCTACACCGACGGATTAAAGATGAACTGAAAATAGCAAGATCATACCGCTTGCTGGATTTTGGCAGATCTTTGGGAATCCAAAAGTCCTGCTCGCAACTCTGGCGTGACAAAACGCAGAAACAAAATATTGCTATCCTCAAAGATAGCCAAGCCGCTGTCCACTAGGCTGGTGCTTAAGTGCAGGAACTGGCCTGCCCGCTTGGGCGAACGGTTCAGGATCACTCTGCTCTGGGTGCCAGGGCACAGTGATATAAAACGAAACGAGCGTGCAGATGAGCTAGCCAAGGAGGGCTCAGTTCTACACGGCTTACTCGTGGCAAGGGTCCACACTCCGCTAGGATCGGCTGAAGGACAAATCCACACACATTTTCTCCAGATGGCTAACCCTCAACGAAGGGGATTAACCAACTGCCATATCAAAGAAGATATGGCCGACCTACGATACGATTAGAAGAAAATATTTCCCAAGCAGAACCCGCCCAGATATTGCTAGAACAACAGCGATATGGGGCATTGGCCAAATAGAGACCATGCGGCCAAACTAGGTATTCCACACAACCCCCACTGCAGCAGCTGAGGAAATTAAAATGAAAAGGAAACTCTCTCCCATTTCCATTGCAAATGTTCGGCACTTGCAAGAGCCAGATTTGGTGTACAAAACCGACTATTCTTCGACGACCTCAGCGACATTTCGTATAAAGGGATACGAGATCTAATCCACTTTCTAAACTCCACCGCCTGGAACTACGTTCCCAAGATCTTTATGCAAATTAGTTGCGGATAGGCTCAATTCTTGTGATCGTCTCGAAATGGACACACCTGGCTTTTCAGTGACACTCTCAGCTACGACGGACGAACACTAGTTGGAGTTTTCACATCACTAACCTGTCTGAGACTTTCAAATTATTCGACTAAATTTACTATAGCTGTGCGAGAAGGCGCTTGTTGATGACCAAAAGCAGTACAAGCCGTTTTTGTAGTGAATTTTTATTATATCAGCACATTATGAGAGAGTGTCTCGATTCATATTTAATAACCTTCTAGTTTTTGCCTACCGAAAGTCATCGCAATAATAGTTAATAATAGTTGAATGTTGACAGTTCAATAATGGCGCAAAGTTTAAAATGACACCTTTTGCTGGATGACCATGTATGTATGTACATTTTAATTGTTTAGAAGAATTATGTATGGTGATCGAACAACCAAAATGTTTGCATACTTTTCGTTTGAAGCGTCTCCCTCACATATGCAAGCAATTCTTACACTGACTCAAGAAATTCCATTTTCTGTAGATTCTCAAGCATACACACCCCTAACCGACTTAACGTGATCCTGATGAGGTAGGTCTTGACATATCCACAAGGAAAATAATCCAAAGGCTTTGAGTCGATCGCACGATCTTGAATGGTAGTTCACAGAAAATGACTCTATAGTCTGGGTCACAAATCCGTAGCTTACAGTGGATATGGCTGAATGGCTTCAGGATTGATGATACTCTATATGTTGCAAGTTTGCTTATTTCGGTACCTCTAAGGCCTAAACCCAAACTTGTGCATCAAAGTATAAAACAGATATAATTTTGCTATTGTCCTTGAGTATTCACCCCAAACATGCCACGCAAACCACTATCTTGTGGCATCAGTTCTTGGAATAGTTGGCTTTTGTATGAACGTAGCCTGAGATATTTTCCACGAAGTGGGCAGGCACTTGTATCGCACAACGTTGGATGTTAAGTCTCACTTCTATAACCAAACTTCCGCCTTATTGCCATTGCTGTACAATGAAGCGAATAATTCGTTCGGAATATTTCGACGGTTCTTCGAATAGAACGCTCCAACGCGTTCTTTTTAGAGTTGGACGAAGATGGTACTGATATCAAAAATGAATTTCCACGATTTGCAGGCGTTATTCAAGCGCAAAACATTTGATAACAATAATTACAAAAATGATAAAATGTCGAATAGAAATTATTCACTGACTTCATATCGAAGGTTGTACTGTGACATTCTTGAAAAATGCTCCTTGTCTCCATCCCAATGCATTTCATTTACACGAACATCGTTGTAAATCCCATCCTCAGTGTTGAATTTTCTCATTTTGTGCCATTATGACTCATCTGCCGCAATATATTGCGACCCAGTTGTAAATGTTGACCTTATGACCTAAACTTTTCACACGAAAAAGGATTGTACTTGTTAAACGTGACAATTGATCTGATAAAGTCCTCGTATACAAACAGGACTACTCTGTGCCAAAAATTCAGGCAGACAATGTTTGTCCAAATAATCTTAACGAACAAATCATTCGTAATTGGAGTCAGCAGTGCAAACGTGCACATAATTGATGAACTTTTCCGAGACTTTATTTGGTTTTTTTTACTTTTTCAATTTGGAAGATGAATTGACAGCTTCTTGGAAAGACTTTCAGTTTATTTTGCATTTATTTAATTTAAGTGGAAATGGAAGACTGGAGAGCAGAATCTAATACCAATGAATTCAATTGAATGATGTTGCAACCGTATTTAAAAAACTTTTTGCAGAAAGTATAAAAACTTGTAGTAAATTGAATGCACGTGCCATTTGAAAACTATTAAAGGCGAAGAGTTCTTAGTAGAAATTATTAAGGAAGGAAAACTGAACGAAAGAGGAGTACACAGGTGCAGGGTACATCTGACATTTTGTCAGAAACTTAACTTTAATCGGAAAACGTCTGACTAAAATCGGTCTTCGAAAATTGCCATAGCAAGGCAATTATTACATAAACACTAGCTGATACCGGCGATTACGTCTGCGTGGAAAGACGTCACATTATACCCATATCCTTTCCCGGGTTTCAAGACATTGATGAGTAATTATAGACTTTCATGGCGTAGCAAATCTCAACGGAAAATTGAAGACGCGTGAGTTCAAAGTGGTAGTCCGCAAAGCAATGCGGGGGATGAAGACGGTTTTTCCCTGATTGACACCTGTAAAAATCTTGGCTTCGATTACGTGTTTGTACAAAGTTTTCGCCTGCAAAGTTTCGGCAGGTTTGGATTGGGCAACAATTTTGAGGTTGAGGATGTGACGAGTGTTTCTTGGAGGATCGAAAGTGTGCAATCATGTTTTTAGCGCCAGCAGTTTGGGGTTTGCGTCGATGTCTGTGTCAGTCAGTCAGGACAAAGCGATTTATATATGTAAAGGGTTTTTCAATAGGGACGCTACAAAAGTAGAGCGACAGGGACAGCAAACGACGCCATATTTTTCTTGCGGTTTTTTGACATTTCTCTTCAGTGAGGTTTGCCATTTCATGATGGAAAGATATACGAGCCAACAATGAGTCGAAATTATTAAAATTTACTACCGAAATTCGGAGTCATTGGCCTCAACGTTAAGAGCGCTGCGTCCAATTTATGGTCGTCATAATCGTCCTAGCAGATCAACAATTGAGCGTCTAGTGAAAAAATTTGAATCCACAGGCACAGTACAAAATTTTCCCGTGCCAGTGAGACAAAGAAGTGCCCGTAGTGTCGAGAATATTGCTGCCGCTGAGGCTTCAGTTGCAGAAAGCCCAAATGTGTCTCTCACACGTCGTTCTCAAGCGTTGGGCATCTCTGTGACGTCGTTGTGGCGAATTTTGCGAAAAGATCTTGGCCTACATCCTTACAAGATTAAATTGACGCAAGAACTGAAGCCGTTTGACCACCAGAAGCGTCGTATGTTCGTGAATTGGGCTGATTCGGATTTTCATCGAAAAATCATCTTTAGCGATGAGGCTCATTTCTGGCTGGATGGCTTCGTCAATAAACAAAATATGCGGTATTGGTCAGGCAGCAATCCACACGTACTCCATGAGTCATCATTGCATTCCGAAAAAATTACGGTTTGGTGTGGTTTATGGGCCGGCGGCGTCATTGGGCCGTACTTCTTCCGTGATGATCAAGACCGGCACGTTACTGTGAATGGCGATCGCTACCGTTCAATGATAACCGAATATTTTTGGCCCCAATTGGATGATATGGACTTGGAGGACATGTGGTTCCAACAGGACGGCGCCACAAGCCACACAGCGAATGTCACAATCAATTTATTTGAAACCAAGTTTGGAGAACGTGTTATCTCACGAAATGGTCCAGTCGCTTGGCCGCCTCGGTCGTGCGATTTGACGCCGTTAGACTATTTCCTGTGGGGCTACGTCAAGTCTATGGTCTATGCCAACAAGCCAGCGACGATTGATGAACTTCGTACGAATATCGAACGTGAAATTGCAGCAGTATCGGCCGATTTATGCTTGAAAACCATCGAAAATTGGGTTCAGGGTCTGGACTTCTGCAAGCGTGCCCGTGGTGGCCATGCAAAATAAATCGAGTTTCATACATAATGGCATCAAACGTACTTTCACAAGAATGAAGAATTTTATTGATATCCGAAACCGTTTTTGTTTTATTTAAAAAAACTTTTGTAGGGCTCTTATGGAAAAACCCTGTATAAACAAAGTAAGATAGATCATAGAATATATGTAGATTCAAGACAATAGATTTTCAAGATCGAAGTGTGTCTGGGTCTCAGCATCGTAACCGTAATGTTTAGCGCCTTCGAAATCAATTATACATTTTGCATTCATTCTTAAAGCCTGGTTGTGGGGCAAATAGTGTGAATAGTCACGTTCGAGCTAAAACATCACCACTCATTAGACTCCATTCTTTAAAGCTTAATTCAAATTAAACTCATGCTAGAAGTTCAGTACGACGCCGCGGCGTCTTTTTACTATATCCTCCAAAGTTGGTGAAAGGGCACAATGATTGAACCCTTTACTACAACGAGCATTGGAATTTGTCTTTCGACAGATATCCTGCGTTAAATTCAGACTATCCCTGTCCAACTCTATGGCATCAGAGTTGGGAGTTCTTCAAAGTTACTAAGTAATGCATTTTGACACATCATTAGCGTAAAACTTTACCATTTGCCTCAAAAATAATACCATGGGCCTTGCATTGGATTCAGAAGGCTGTTTGTGTCTAGCAGACTTTCACTCGCGTGCCATAAAATCCCTTAAGATCTTGATAGAACATGGGCCTAACTAAACCACCCAGTTCTTTAGAATATTTGTTTCCCAAATCTGTTCGTTGCATCCTTTGAGGCCTTAGAATTGAGTCGACTGTGTCATTTGTGCCAAGATCTTATCTGCCGTGTTGTGTGAACGCCTGAAGCCGTTCGTCAACAACCTGATCGGTCCATATCAGTGTGGTTTCAGGCCAGGAAAGTCCACCATCGACCAAATATTCACACTGCGATAGATCTTGGAAAAAACCCAGGAACTTCAAATCGATACCCACCACCTCTTCATCGATTTTAAGGCCGCGTATGACAGCATCTATAGAGACGAGCTATACAGAGCCATGTCTAGTTTTGGCATCCCTGCCAAACTCGTCCGGTTGTGCAGGATGACGATGGAAAATGCACGCTGCTCCATCAAGGTCGGTCAAGACTTCACCGAGACCTTTGATGTCAGAAAAGGATTTAGACAAGGCGACGCGCTGTCATGCGACTTCCTCAACATCGTTCTTGAAAGAGTTGTGCAAAACTCACGCGCCAACACCAGAGGCACAATCTTTCAAAAGTCCGTCCAATTGTTTGGATACGCTTAAGATACGGTTAAGATCCCCTTTCACTTGCGTGCGCCACCTGAATCGAGGTCTTCCTCTACTGTGCCGTCCTAGAGCATTGGTTTCCATCTACTCTACATGACCCAGGCACCTCAGTCGTTGGACCTTCATTCTTCTGGCTAAGTCGATGTCGCTGTACAGCCCGTACAGTTCGTCTTTGTATCTCCTCCTTCACTCATTGTCTATGCAGACGGGACCGAAAATCAAGAGTCAAGAGCAACAGAGTCCATACCTCTGTGCCATAGAGCAAGACTGGGACGATGAAAGTCTTATACAGGGTCACCTTAATCGTTCGAGAAATGGCTTTGCTACTCAATTGCTTTCTTAGTCCAAAGAATCAGACGGACTTTTGTAAAGATTGTGCCTCTGGTGTTAGCCCGTCAGTTTTGCACAACTCTTTCAAGAACGATGTTGAAGAAGTCGCGTCACCTTGTCTTGTCTTGTCTTGTCTTGACCGACATTGATGGAGCAGAGTGAATGCTCCTTACCAAGTCATCGCCTGCTGCTTTGAACAGCTCCGCAGATAGGCCATCAGTTCCAGAAGCTTTGTTGGGCTTAAGTCATATAACATAGTTCCATTTTGTCCCTTCAAAATCTCGTATTTCTATATTCTCTCCGATTTCTGTATAATTCGCATCAGTCAGTGAGTGGATACCCGTTTTACCTCTAAGGTTTCCATTCTGCGAAAACGGAAGGAGATAATTGTCCAGCTTTGTACTGACATCCAGGCTTCTAGATCGAATGTCCTTATGAAAGTAGTGAGTCACCTTACCAGTTTTTGATATTAAGACAATTAAGTCCCCTCCAGGATTTTGAAGTGTAGACAGGGAGATCGTGGAGATAGGGGCAAAGTATACCAATCACTTGACTGTGGGTATTCCAAAGACAGGAATACATACCAACTTTGGTCAAAGTATTTTGCAAGTGTAACGAGATTACCTGCCCTTGAGCACAGATTACATGTGTAGCTTTAGAAACTGACAGCTTTCGAGTATTTCTTTGACAGTTTCCCTTAGCACTCAATTTAACTTTCATGCATAATGCCACCGCTTAGAATTTATTTCCAAAAGTTAATAGCTCCCGTCAGAAAACTTGGCCCGCAAAAAATATTCTCCCTAATTTGTCCACCCTTCCACTATCCCAAGAAGGAAGTTTCTTTCCAACTTAGTTTACAAGTAAACGACTTTTGGTCGCAGCTGTGCAGAGAGGACTATTGCGTGCCTCCCATACACTTGTAGGTGAAGTTGCCTAAGTATATTAGCCATCAATTTTAATTTAGCAATAAACATACGCTACTTGCTGACTGGCCACAACCTAATACATCATGTTCCTACCGAATTCTCATTCACAATAAATCGAAACAAAAACACACGAACTAGCGTTCCACTCTCGGATGGCAGGAGCAGGACACTCGGCATGACCAAGTATTTCATATTCGTTGCTGTCCCGAGGAAATAAATTATTGACGCATGAAAAAATTATCTACTCCAGTTGGCTACCCCACAAACTTTTGCCGGCTGTCTAAGTGTCGATAGACTCTCCACGCCATTCCATTCCACCTTCCAACGTCGATCGATTCTAGAGCAATTTCCATCGAAAAAAACCAGAAAAAACAACAACACTTGCTGGTTGAATGGATTGCTGTGCCGAAGGGGTTGCACACAGAGAGCTGGAATTTCGTGTAGTAACATCGATAACTATTATCAATTCCATAGTGAAATTTTAATTTATTAGAAGCCTTATCGTTGCCAGCGATAAGTTGGGTTCGGGGGCGGAGGGTGGACGGGGTTGATAGCTTTCTCGGACAGAATACAGTATTTTCCTGTGTGAATATCTTTATGATTTAACTATGAGAATATCGACTGGAAAAGCCAGGTGGCATTAAATTGGACTTTGCCAGTGTATGGGTGTAGAGAAAATTGACAGTTGAAGGTTGAATGGGGCTGTTGATGTTATTGATTGGAGGAAATTTATTCACAGACATTGGTGATTTTTTGTTGTCTTTTTTTGAATAATTTTCTGCTGACAATGTTGTTTTGTTAAGAAAAATATTTCTGTTATCAAATTGTATTCTGTGTATTGTTTGGGGCATATAAGTACATGAAACATGAGCCAAATGTGTGCACTCAAGAAGACTGAAGAGAACAAGAGAATTGGCCCTGAAGTTAATGGACACGCAACATATATGGATGAAGTAAGACAAGGTAGATAAGTACAATATCAGCTATCTACCAACATACATACCAAAAAGGCTGATCTTATGCTTCGTTAAGTCTATTGCGATGTAAGAAAAGGTCGCATAACAAATGCGAACTAGCGTTCGGAAATATTTTACATAACACTACTCGAGACAAGTAACAAAGTAAACATTTTGGAAAGGACTTCTGACTTTAGAGGCATTAAAGAGCGAATTACATATTCGATGAAATTCTATGAAAGTAAGACTATATATAGAAGGGATTTGGCAAATATTATACGCTAAGTGAATTGTAGGTTTGTCCGGGAGAAACGATTAAAAACTGACTTCAGTAAATTATGCGCAAAACTTATGATCCTTCGATCGCTGCAGCTCGGATATTTCCTGAACGGACAAGAATCCTCAAGCGAAGAGGGATATTCAATAACGTAAAGTATGATGTAGTAAGCAACCTTAGAGCACATTTTCGAGGAGGAAACCGTCGTGAATAGTTGTGGGGATGTAGTATTTTAAAATTGCGATATACCATGGTGCAAAGAAGTACCGTTTGATAAGCCGTGAATAAGGCTTTGGCCATTCTCCTATGCGATGAAAAAATGTCCTGCGTTCCATGGACTTTATCGCCCCTTAGTTACTTTTTTACTTAAGGTGGCGCTACAGTCCGGGATGGACCTGGGCTTCAATCAATAAGCATCTCAAACCAGCTCGATCTTTAGCCAGCTGCCCTTTCCACTTGCGTGCGCCACCTGAATCGGGGTATTGCCCTACTATGCCGTCCCTCGGGTGCCGGTTCGAAGATTTTCCGGACCGGAGCATTGGTGTCCGTACGCTCTACATGACACGGTCACCTTAGTCATTAGACCTTTACTCTACTGGCTTAGTCGATGTCGCTGTATATCCTCTTAGTTACCCATGAAATTAAAAATCTAAAAATATATAGATAGCGGGACAGTCCATTTATGTTGTACATCAACCTCTTTGGGCATGATTGCTCCTACTCCATTTCCGGTTTGGAGCCGTCTAGCTAGAAGTGAACAGAGTCAATATCCAGGATAGGTTAGGTTAGGTACGTAAGACACTAGGCACCATAGTGGGCGCATTGCGATTCCTGTGAAAGCTAAACCATTTCTTGAAAGCAATTGATTTCTCTACAAAATTTTACCATGTAAAGGGTCCCAAGTCCCAGATTTCTAAAGAAATAGCTGCCAAGAAGCTTCCTAGCTGTCCTGTCAATTCTCTGTTTTCAGTGACACGTATAGACCGTTGCAGTATCTGCAAACATCTGTAGCTGAGAGACCTTATTTTAAGCGCCCTTCCTCAGAAGACAGTGATCGTATAAGATGTTAATGACTAGTTATAGCTATGTACTGCTTAAACTGATACTAGCTTTAGTTCTTCTGTGGTATACCGGCAGACATAGAGGCTTGGATACCATGTGTCCTATTGCCTTGAATCTTGTTGCCTTAGACTATCTCTGATTTCTCTTACTTGTGCTTATTCTTAAGTTTTCTGCTATAGCTAGGTACTCAGAAGGGAGGATCTACAGTGGTCCCCATTCTATGTGCTGCTGTTCTCCGCCCAACTTAGACAGTTCATCGACCTTTTCGTTAACCTCAACGTGACAGTGATCTGGTACCCAACAAAGTCTATCCCTTTTGGATATCGACTTCATCCCATGTGATTCTGCAGCTATGAGCACAGCCAGAACCTTCGCTTGAAATACCCTGGAAGTATCTGAGAGTATGGATATTTTAAGGTCTGCCTCTAGGGAGTAGATCCCACAACCCATTTCGTTGGTAATCTTAGAACCACAGTCTTATCTGGTGGTGGTCGCCGTGGCTCAGTGCGTTGGACCAAGCCCCAGCGAGAAACACCGAACATTTTTCGCGGCACCACCGCTCGCCGGGGAATGACAAGCCTCCGTGAGCATAATCTGTCATGAAAGAGCTTCTCAATTCGCCGTTCCGAGGCGGCAATAAATTGTAGGTCCCTTCCATTCGTGCGAAAAATGTAACACGCACAGCATGAATGGTTGCGAGAAGCTAAGCCTTGGCTCATCTCGCCAGCTATTTTTGTTTTTTAGTCTCATGTGCTGAGATGATAGCCTTTCTCTGTCAGTCCTCCCTCTCAGGTGTATCGAAGTACAAGCCGGAAGACGTCTCAAATGTTTTCTTAGAACACCGAAGTTATTCAGGATGGAGCAGTGTCCAAAACTGCTATTCTTAAAGAATCTTAAGTGAGTCTACGCGCAGTGTTGCCTGCTCAACGTTCAAATCTGCAGCGTTCGAAATGTTGATCAAAGCCGAGTTTTAGAGGCATGTAGTCTGTTCTATTAAAAGGGAAGTTTTGTAAAAGAAATAACGAAACCAATGCGAGGATGCTTTTAAGCAAATGCTGCTATCTGTTTACTGAAAATATCTAGAGGTACCATGTGAAACAAAATGTCTGACTTTGGGAAGAGAGTTGTCCTTAGTTCACCTCTAACCCGCATGTTTGCAGATCTTTGCATGTTTGGAGATCCTTGCACTTTCTCTAGAAGCCGCCAAATGATCTCGCGCCTGCTAACGAACATGTCTAGGCAGAGTGTAATACGCCTTTGCCTTTCTGCAAGGGTAGAGAGTTTTACATACTAGATTAACTTATGCGTTCAAACTAATTCGCTTTCAGTTCAATTTCTTGTTTAAGATAAGACCCAAATTTCAAGCCTTTCCTTCAAGCTAAGAATGCTGCCATTTGTATTAAGAGGATATTTTTAAGGAATCTTACATTTCAGAGCAAAAGATTTATCTTAGTTTTGTTAACCCCGAGATCGCCGCAAGAAACGTTACAAAAGTCTTGAAAAGGCATTAATCTGCTACTCACAAACACATTTCAGATGTAAAAAATAAACGGTCCCGGACATTGACCCCTGTACTCACTCGATATGTCTCGACCTATAGCACCTCCTCCAATCCAATAACTCGGAGGAATCGGAGTGTCTGGATTGGGTCCAACGATGGGAGATCCGTCTCAGAGAAATTAAACGCTACCAGGTGTGATTTTGGTTTGTAGATCAGTTCTTCACGATCCATAAGGAGGTATGATAGGGTCTCCTCGGTTTCGCTGCAGTTTCCGTCCCCAGTTGTTAGTATACGAAGCTGGTTTTTGTTGGTCCCTAGGAAGGCCTTGGTCCTCCTTCGATCGTAGTTTCCGAGAACTTCCTTTACCTGCCTTAGTCCTGAAAGTGCTTTCCACAGCATTCTTCTTTTGTATTCTGCCTCCCTTCGACGTTTCTCTTGGATTCGATGCGGTCCCAGCCCGCGGAATGGGATCTCTGACTCTTTCGCTGTATTCCCAAATGACCTGCCACCAAGGAGTGGGTGACGCTATTGTTCGTGCCCTGTCTGTTTATCAGACACCAGACACGCCTTGATGGCAACCTGGTTGTCTGACAGTATTGCGATGTTTTGCTCGTGATCCCTTCTAATACAGCTGAATTGTGCACATCTTTCGATCGCATATTCCTCTGCTGGAAAAATACTAGGTGATGTTCCCATGGACTCCGAGAGCTTTGTCCGGAGCCCGTATACTCCCGCCCCGGTGCCCATGTGTGTTTTGGAACCGTCGGTGTACCATTTGATGGTGTTGTGTATACTTTGTCGTTCCCTTCTCTTTTACTGCTCAGTATTGTGTTGAAATTCTTTTCAAAGCAGTATTTCTTGATTGTGCCTACTCCAGGCTTAATAGTAAGACTGTTTCGGAGAGGGAGTTCCGCTCTTTGCGAGCGATGCTTTAATCCTTCCCCACTCCTTCTTTTACAATTTTTTATCTAGCGACAGGTGTTCCTTTTATCAGCTCCGAAGTCGTAAATAATAAATAGCTACTACTGCGGAAATCCCCATTTTACATCTCAGCAAGATGTGAAAATCGGATCAGAGTGGATTCGGATATTTTTATATTGAAAGACAAATGCAATTCATCAAATCATAAATCCATCCACCCCACATTCGCTACTAAGGAAACTCGGATCATTAATTCAACACTCAAGCCGACATCAAACTTTTATATCCATCACCATTTGCCTCGTATATGCCTTCTATCCCACATCCAAGAGAACAACTCGAATCAATGTCCTCGATACATCCCTACACTGTAGAACTTGCTAATTCGATTCAACACTTAAGACACCACCTCCCTCGATGTGAGGATGAACAGGTTGCTCAACATCAAAGTTCTCACCACATGCAAACAAGACACCAGATAATTGGTCCTTTCACTTTGTACCTTATGTGGCAATCCTGCTATAAAACATTTTCACACCCTTCCCCTCATTTATTGTTACTGCCACCGCCTGTGGCCATCATCATAAAAATTGTTCACCAATTTTCAATGAATTTTCTCCTCAACAGGAGTCATAAAAATTTTCCTTGAATATTGGAAAAGAAAAAAAAATGGGGGAAAAATGTGTGTTTGAAACTTTCACAAGTCAAAGGACGTAGAATGAAGGACGAACGAATGCAAACGATGAAATATTATTTTTTACTGCTTATTAATCCGCTGGTATAGTGCACGAATAAGGACACCACACTCAAGACAAGGACACTGATTTGGGATTGTGTGTCACGGAACAAATTGCAACTACACACATCGACACAGGGTTGAACGTAAAATATTGATTTTAATGTTAACAGCATTTTATTATTTGTTGTAAAGTGGTGACATGGTGGGGAATGAAATTCTGTGCCATGTCCTGTATGCAGTCAGTGGTGGTGAATCAAGAAAAGAAAATATGCACTGTGAAAGTTTATGGGGGAACACGATGTGTGCTTTGTAAGTGAAAGTTGACTCGGTCAAGCATTCTGGGTTACCAGTAGAATGGAGCCATTTGTGATCGAATAGTTTGCAGTGGACTTTTAACTTGTGGAAATGAAAATAACATTCATAGTGGCTTGAAGTGATGTGAACAAGGACATCCAATATTTTGAAGGAGGCAAGCGTCTTATTTTTTATCGGAATAGAATTTGGCTGACGCAAAAATATTGCTTCTAGACTGCTATGTCTGGTCTTATGTCACAAAGATGCCGCAGCGAGCTAAATCCTTTCAGCTCGGAGCAGATCGTCACACAGAGGCATAGAGGGAAAGAAAAAACCTCCTCGCGCTACAAAAACCATAGTTGAGATTCCTAATAGGTAGCATTTTAGGCCAACAACTATAACGGAACTGAGATCACCTCAAAAATTAGCTAAAATGTTTCACATACGCCACAGGATTCAAGATTTACATAGCAATCTCCGCTCCGCTATATTCGGACGGAAAGGGGCACTATTCTGCGTAATTGAAAGTATTCATCGGCAAATACCATGTTTGGAGCTCACAACTTTTCATAAGCGAGTGAAGATCACCTCAAAAATCGGTTAAAATGTTCCACATACGCCACAGTATTTTAGGTTTAGCGACAAAAAGCGGCGCATTTTCGCGCAATGGAAAGTATCCATCGGCAAATACCATGTTCGGAGTTTAAAACTTTGCATAAGCGAAAGAAGTCACAACTGAGATCACCTCAGAAATCGGTTAAAATGTTCCACATACGCCACAGTATTTTAGGTTTAGCGATCCCCGGTGAGATACATATATTTCGACGAAAAGGGGCGCATTTTTGTGAAACCGACTCAACACTTTCCATGTTATACTCGGACATTCTTATGCCGACGTTGAATCGTCAAACTGCAGCAATATGTAACTGCAGTTGTCGTAGGGTGGTGTCATTCGCATATTGACTCCCGATCTACCTACTTCAGACGCCTACCCTAGTGCCATCTGGCTCAGCAGTTTTGAACAGCATTTTCCAATCCCAAATCGGAATGTCTTCACCGCCACAAGTGTCATGGCAAATCCAACAGGTATAGGACTTCTTTATAAAACCAGCATGCACATGAAAAAGATGCTCAACAGTTGAACCAATGAACACTCAAACTTTCCAAATCCTTATTCACCACTCTTTCAGTTGCATTCGAAGCCTAGTACCTTACCATCGAAAATAGATATTCTCCCTTCCAACGCAAATCAGAAGGACATCCGTTGAGTAAAGAGCATTTTGCATACTAAGCATTTCTTGAGCTAACCAAGGTCACGGCATTAGAAGGGATTAACTGTGATTCTCTAGGATTCCACTGGTTCGTGCAAAACCTCTCCTCGCTAGCTCGATGCCATCCGGCGAAATAAGCAGACAAGTAGGCGGACTTCCGCCCCTAAAATTAAATTTTATATCTTTCTCCGGCTGTGTTGTCCTACGTTTTGTAATTTTAATTAGCTAGACATTGCGTAAACTAGTACTTGCGCCACACCACCAGTTCGGGGGAGGTTTATTTTTACTCTCGAGTCGTTCCTACGGGATTCCTTAATTGAAGGATAATTCCGTTTCCGGCCGGCAAAAATGTTGGAAGTGTATTGATTTGGGAAGAATGGCTAATCGATTTTCAATTATAAGCTCATTAGATTCAAATGATTGTGCGGTGATTGGTAGGTAATCTCGTGATAAATGTCCTTCTCTTCTTGTTGTGTTAGAGTGTTATCGCACAAGGATTCTGAGAAATTTGTCAGATTCTCGGCAGGAATAATTAAAATTAAATTTATTCTCAGAAGTTTACATTGCGAATTATTCAGTTGAATTTTTTTTTTATTAATTCCTCTGACTCATGGAGTGGTAATCGGTGGGTTTTCTTAAATTGCCTACATCACCGTTGGATAGCAGGAATGTGATTGAGGGGATGAGGAATCGATGGTTTTGTGATTGACACTTCAAGTGGAAATTTCGAGTTTTATTCTTTCAACAAATCGGACAGACATGCTATAGAAGTTTGCATTTTTCACATACATTGATGTCAAGTATGGGAATCACTAAAAAGCTTTTAAGAATTGCTGGATATTCTATTTAACGTTCAATGGTCAGAAGGATCTTGTTTTCTTTATTCATTTGTGTTGCTTCGATGCTTCGGATTCAAATATGAGTTCAAAGTTGGTTAATTATCAACAAACTCTGGATAAGGTGTTCATGGCTGTAAATAATCCTCCAACCTACGAAGTCACACACAACATGTCTGCCTTTAAGAGATTTTAACAGATGTTTTCGTTGAAGAGTTCTTACGTGGGTTATTTTAATGATGTTGCGTCATAGTCTAGACAACCAATAAGCAGGCGTTGATGTGAACAATGTAAAGTGTTTGGTTTTCTTGATGCTGACACCGTATTCAGTCAATTTTTTCCGCTTAACTTCAGAGCTTTGAAAAAAGTGATTCGAATCAGCGCTTAAATGAACCCTCTCGATTTTCCACCATCAACAAAAATTGCCCCATACGAGAAGAGGTGAAGTTTCGGACTTGATCCAACCATCTCATTCTAGGCGAAACCAGGGGACGCATACCTAACAGCACAGAATCCATGGCACTTCTTGGAAATCAAGTTGAGGAGATGCTTTTAAAGTACCCAGACCATCGAAGTATGGATCTTTCCGTTTGAAGAAGTAGCTCCTCGACATTGAGAGGCTCCCGCGCCGTATTCTGGCGTTCCTAACTCGGTCTTGACGAGTTATCCCAGCAATACAACGAAGAAATCTCATTTCACCGCGATCTTATTCTTTCGGTCATTACCCAAAATTCATGATCATAGGTGAGGGTCGGAACAAACACTGAATTAACAGCCGATATCTTAGCTTGGATGCCAAAATTGGTCCTTCTGATAACACATTGACCAAGCTGACAATTAATTACTTTATATGCCGTCTGCCGTGTGCCCAATCGTACCTTTCGTACTCACATTCCGTTGGACAATGTTGACTTTCTAAATTTGCTTTAGAGTTTTGCAATCAACATCTGGTCACTCTGAGGTTTACAAGACATGAGACTGCTACTCGCTCGAAGTAAAGTCATATCCTGCAGCATAAAAGCCCAATGTTATCCATTTGATTTTGGAAAAAGGGCCAAACATATCACGCCAGTATCGCTAGATGGGCGAAGCTAGAAACAAAAATAATGACTTCGAACTTAATTTCCAAACACTCTTTCCAGTTGGCCATGAAGAAAGGGTCATTAAACCTATCAATGCATCCATTTTCACTGATGACTCAAAAATGGACGAAGGGGTAGGCTCCGGAATATACTCAGAAGAACCCACCATTGCCCGGTCGATAAAACTTCCAAACCAGTATGTTCCAAGTTGAATTTCTAGCGATAACCGAGGCCACAGGAGAACTATCCTGGGTAACCCTGAGAAGAAATATCGACATACTTAATTGAAAGCCAGGCCGTCATCAAAGCCGTGTCATCCACAACAATCAAATCGCTTGTAGTAAAGAGTTGTTGCAGCCAGCTTAGAATCCTGAGTTCAAGACATAATGTATCACTCTGTTGGGTTCCGGGACACCGAGGTATCGATGGCAACGCAAAGGCCGATGAACTGGCAAGAAAGGGATTGAAACTGAACCAAATAATGGTCGATCACAGGGTTCTGACCGCTATAGAAGCTCTAAAGTAAGAGATAGCAAGCACGACTGACCTCTGCAGAGGATGTGGCAGTATAGACGCGAAGAACGACACGACGCATTTTCTCTACGACTGCGCAAGCCTTAGCATAACCAGAAAGGCAACCCTGGGCACTTACATCATTAAAGACCCAACTCTCAACCATGCCACCGAAGTACATCCTAAAATGCATACTGAATTGGGGTGACTAAGGAGGGCTAATGACGAACTATAAGTAATCTATTCTCTTCCCAACAATGTACGTCCTACAACGGGGAACACAATGGATCCTTGATCCACCCCTTTCACTTAGGTTAGGTTGGGTTAAGCTATGGGGGAAGTGCCCATTCTTATGACTGAGCGTCCACGAGGCCTACTGGTTCATTGTGTTCTCCTTTGCGCTGTGGTCCATGTTCTAGACGGGTGGTCTATCACGAAACCACCCCGTGGAGTATGTTCGTTATTGGTACTTCTGTTAGGTTTCCCAGTTCTCCTAACAGCTTATTTCCCATGTGTCGGAGTCGGCGGTTGTGAAAGTTGGGACACTTACAGAGCAAGTGTTTGATGGTTTCTGTCTCCTGCGCATCCTGACAGATCCTGCCGTAGTCTGGGAAGTTGATGCCGAGTCTGCTGGTCATGGTATCTATGGCACAATGTCCCGTCAGTACACCTACTAGGATGCGAGTATCTTTTTTATTCATAACAAGGAGACATTTCACAATCTATGCCTTCGATTTCAGACAAAGAGTTCAGTCTTTCGTGACGAGATCACTATTTCCTTCGCTGGATCCTGCCCTTTCTCAATCGTAATTTTCCAGCTTTACAACAACTAAAATGTAATCCATTAAAATTTAGCCAGAGAAACTTACCAATTATGTTACGTATACGCCATACGCCAAGTTAATATAAATCTTGATGAACACTCACCCCGTGATGTGTTGTTTATGAGTCTTAATGGACCACGAAACCTAAAACAACACGAACTAATCCGAAAGTTCCACTCCCCCAAAGTACAACTATTCATTGTTTCAAACTGTAAAACTGTGAAAAACACCAAATTCACTATTAAATGAAACTTTTCTAATTTCAATGTCGCACCCTAGTGACAAGCTCTATCCAAATTAATGATGTTACTCCGTCTACTGTTCAGCTGCCGTATACATGAACAATTCCAACAAGATACTTTCAGTGTGAAATCCAATTGGTTGGGGGCCAGCATCCCAGTTAGTAAAATGTAAACTTGCAGTCTCTGAGTACACATATCGCGGTTACACCTCCCCAAAGGGGTCACTAATGATTGTGTTTACACTGACAGGACCACAGCACTACCGGAAACGGGCACATCCCTCCATCAACTCTACAAATTTTGTATTTACCTCTGGGTGTTCAGCAGTCTATGCTGATGGTCTGCAACACTACCCCTGGATCCCGCAGAGAAAACTCAACTTAATTAAAACCCAAATTAATTCTCCCAAGGATAGCAAACATGTCAAAGTAAACTTATGCCCCCGGAGGACGTTACTTTTGTCCATCATAAATTCCGCCACCGCTACCCACCGAACCCCGAAGTCATTATTCAAGTAAGCGAATTGGAAGTGAAGGCGGGCACGCCGCTCACTATACACGCCCCATAAAAATGCGCGCAATTCTTCTTTTTTTTTTTTTTGACTCAGATCCGAGAACAATCGGCCGGCCGGTCGTAAACATATTTCGCTATGGCGGCACAATTTATGGTTGATCTGTTTTATTAATTAGGACAAACCGAATGTGGCTTTCACTTCTGTCGTCCCTCAATTAAATACCTCACGTGTGCCTGTCAGTTAGAGGGCTCGGTTGTGTGGCTTGGTGAGCGTGTTTGTCTGAAGTCAAAAGGGTTTTTGCGGCGAACGAAGGAATATTATATTTTTTGACAAATTATTGGTTTAATTAGAGAGAGTCGTTCAGAGACAAGTGGTTACATTTGGAGAAGTAGAAAGAAAGACGTCATGGCAACGTGTGTACTTCAACCGTAGTTTGGTGCGAGTTCTTTAAGGAGACGTAAATACAAAGTAATGTCTGCCTTTTGGACGAGATTCCTTTACCAACAGAAGTCAGCGTAGTCCAAGGGCTGTGAAATGTCCTTAATGAGCAATCGTAACCTTTAAATGAAAACTACAGTGAAAGGGGTGTATAACAGATTTCTGGTGTTAATTGGCAAAATAAAGTTCCAATTCTCGTTGACAAGGATCTTTAAGGATTTTGCCTTCTGATTTATAAATATTTTTTCTGTGTGTCTATACGTAGAGTAGAGCTCCTAACTAGGTAAAGTAAGGTTAGGTTATTTAATGCAGAAAGTGCACTTTGAGAGTGTTCTAACTTATTTATCCATCGGTTGGCCTAGGTTAAGTTAGGAAAGTGGGCTGGCGAAAGGAAGAAAAATCCATTTTGCCACATTTAGGTCAATTCAGATACATTGTCATACCTTTTTAGGAAAGAGAGATGTCCCCTTCCCATGAAAGCGCTACCCAATAGTATAAGAACATGACCAACTGACTGCGTCTGTGATACAAACCATCCTGTAGATTTGATGAATTTCATCATTTGGTCCGGTGTATCGGATAATTCTTAATGTCCTGGAAAAAGTATCATCCGAGGAATTAATTTCCTAGATGGTAGAGACCTGACCATTGGCAAAGAAAGTTGGTTAAGTCCTCGCGGACTTCCTCATCGCCATAGCCCTACAAAGGGCTTCTTCTGTAAATTGAAGGTTTTTCATATGGTACCGCAGCGTCATTCTGCAATTCTGTCGATCTGCAGAAGTCTGTTGGTCCTAGCCCTATCGAATAGAGGCCATATCTTCCTTGTGGTTACAAAAGTTTTTAAAGCGGTCCATCAATTACTAACCTCCCTTAAGGCTCTTTTTTCCACTTCAAACTTAAGTGTGCGAGGCAGAAGGTTCACCAAAGTGTCAACTTATTCCAAACTTGTTGCCGGGCCGCTTTTCGCTAGTTCGGCAGCATTCTCGTTTCCCGGAATCTCCCTTTTCCAGAGACCCAGCAGAGTCTCACCTTGTGCTGTGTTCCAAGAACTTTGAGCTCTCTCGATGGCACCTCACAAGCTTCGATTTTATTTCGTTAGCAGAAAATGCTTTTATTGCTGCCTGGCTGTCAATGTAAAAGGTGATATCCTCTCGTGGTATTGTTCTCATCACAGTCTCTTGGGCGGCTAGTGTCACTGCTAGGACCTCCACTTGGAAAACTGAGTGGTTCGGAAGGCGATCGGACTTGGAAATGCCCAGCGATGCAAAACCCGCACTTGTATCCATTTTGGATCTATCGGTGTAGGCAGCTATGGAATGCGAGTTTGGCATTTGCCCGCTTCTTCAGCCCTCCCTGCTTGGGTACGTGCTTAAAATGGTCTTGTAAAGTCTACGTGTGGTGTTATGTAGTCGGTTGTGGATATATTGCCTAGATATTTCTCTTGCAATTGGTTTCCTACCCACAAACCAACCTGAGCCCTTGACGAAACATGCCATGTTAATTATTGAGATTTGCGCAAAGTCCTCTAGTTCTTCAAAAAGTCACTATCCCATATGGCCGAGCTGACCCAATTGAAGACTCAGTCATTGGCAAAGTAAGTGCTTGCTAGTTTCTATTTTTTCTGTATCCTGGCAGCTCCTGCAGCAGTCAGGTGAATTGATACCTAGTCTAGCGGCCATTGCCCCTATCGCACAATGTCCTGTCAGTGCACCTGTTAGGATACTAGTCTCCAATGCCAATAGGCTCTTGGTTCTTTTTTCTTTCAGTGTTGACCATAAGGTGCGAGATATAACACAGTCACCTCTGGCGGACCAGGCAATGTTGGTTAGTTCACTTACTTTAGTGTCAATCATCCTTATCATTCATCATTTGCCAATGGCCCGCTTATCCACTATGAGCGTCGCGGGTTTAGAGTGCCTTAGTCGACTCTCCACATCTCCCGATCTTCCGCCATACACTCTAAATCATCAGGAGCCATCCCCACATGGGTAGAGGTGAGATTTCGCCCTTGGTCTAACCATCTCAGAGCTCGATAGCGGCTCTGATCCTAGGGAAAAGGCTCAGTAGAAAAATTGGTTTAATCACATTACCACCTTTCAATTTCAATTCAAAATTCAATTCCTAGTCCTGAACCGCTTTGGGCATTTTAACTCATCCACTAGAAAACCATCCGATTGCCTCAATATTTAGAAAAACTAGTTGAATAGACCCTCAAGCACATTTTCGAAATGTTCTGTCGAACCCGAAATCACCCGTCACACCATCATTACCTGTGTGATCCGAATTCTAATGCCTCGTAGTATTTATAGATTTATCACAAATCCCTATCGCATTTATCATTGCGACTGGCAGTTCCATTTAGTGTTCATTCCACTCAATTAATTGAAGCCTCATCCCCTGCAGCTGGTCCCGATTCGTACAACCTTGGAACTGACAGATAATTTTATATCCAGAAATACTCTCCCAACTGATAATCACACCGGTAAACACTTATTGCCATAGTTCGGCCAGAAATCATTTTCATCCATTATTAATCATTCTTTATTCGATTCCCACTGTGGATACGAGAGGGCACCTCTACAAGTCGGAAGTAACGTCGATCATTTATCAAAAGAGATGCAATTCTCGACGCTTTGACTCAGATGTTCACTCACATATGCTGGAGCATAAGCATTATTAATGACTGCCTTCAAACCCCTCACCGAAAATCAACGCTTTATGCATTTCCGTCTCTGTTTACTGGTTGTGTACATGACAGTTGAGTGGTGTTCCCTCATAACATTCCAGATTCTTAATCCAGATTGGGAAGAGTGAAATTGGAAAAGTTTTAGGATTTTCATGGTCCAGCAGGCGAAAACTCTGGACGGTTTCGTTTGTTGGCGATTCAAGGTTTTGTGTTAAGTTTTATCGTGCGTGAAAGTTTAGGAAAGCAGCTTAATGGCTTTTTACAATAAAGCTGGGAAGATGGTGTGGCGTATACGCAACATTTTTGGTTGAAAGTCATTACATAGTTTCAAGTGTAATTTTGGAAAACAAATTAAGGGCTTCTATCGCGCACTTGATTTGGCGTTTGATGAGACTAATACTGAAGACGTTTGACAAAGAAATGCATTCAGTACTCAAAAACTTTTCAAAATTAACAGCGGCTGGTTTATGGCCAAGAAGTTGTTGATTAATTTTGCCTTGCTTTTGCCATGATCACAATTCTCTACATCATCTAATTTAAAGTCTCTTACGGTCTTCGGAAACATTCTTGGGTACAGAGACTATGTGTGGGTAATTAGAGTGGCGCATCCTGAGGGAACCCAATCAGCGCTATGCCGCGCCGTTTTGTAACCACGAAACTCGTTCAAACCTATTTATGTGTGCGCGTTGATTGATTGTGTTGAGATGATAAGGTTAAATCTAGCCAGTGAAGTTCAGGTACAGAATCAGTTCTACAATCCTTTTTTCAGGTATCCCGCCGAGGTCCAGGCCTAAAGTGCGCTGTCTGGTCCTCGCCACGGCCGGATACTCGCGAAGAAAATGTAGTACAGATTCTTTCTTTAACGTTCTTGGAGCGTCTGCAGAATGTTTTGTGAGGAACACCAAGCTTGACCACATGGTCTCCGAGGCAATACAAACATAATAAAGAAAGGTGGTAAAGCTGTAGACTTTGGCTTGTATTGCTTGAGCAGAAATGAGGCTGAACCATCCGCATTGAGTTCTTTTATATTGCTGAAGCTGCTCCCGCTTCATAGAATAAAATAGTCGCTGAATTATTGGCACACTATGGGATCCCTTAGCCCGTCGGCATTATACCGTGTATAGTAAAAAGACGTGTAAGAACTAACATTCGACGATCGTCGCGTGTCGTTCCGAAATTTGCACTGTCACAGTCAATGACAGAGAACTTCCGCAGCAATGATGCCCAGTTAGCAACATTAACTGGAGGCTGAACGTCAAAGAAAGTGTAAAGAAGGCATCTGTTGCCTTCTACACCTGTTATAGATTCTCAGCTATCGTTAGACCGATACTCACATTAGGGGGACTGGTTTGGTGGCGCGCTGCCACCAAAACAGCTAACCTCAAAGATATGACCAAGATACAGAAATTGACTTACATTGGAACAACCAGTGCGATGAGAACAACACCAACAGCGGGGATGGAGGTAATTCTTAACCGAAAAGTGCTCTGAGAATAAGCCAATCTAAACACTAGAGACGAAATCCGTATGGGCATGCCGAGATACTTAGAAAACATCTTGGCGCAAATGTCAGCGCGGATAACACTGTCCCGGACTAGGACTTTGAGAAACCCTTCTCATGTGTCTTCCCAAGCAAGGTACAGTGGCAATATAACAAAGTTTTGAATGAGTTCAAATCCATCTATACAGACTGTTCAAAAATGGATACAGGCATAGGAACAGGTCTTTTCTCAGAACAGTTAGGACTTAGCAGCTCCGTAAGACTCCCGAATGACAGCAGCGTTTTCCAAGGGGAGGCCCTAGCAGTGACAAAAGCCGCTGCTGCTACGCAGATAACATCGAACCTTGTGAAGTGCTGTCGCCAAGAGCTTAAGGTTCTTGACACGCAGCACAATGTTAAGCTCTGCTGGGTCCCTGGTCATAGCAGAGTAGCAGATAATGCAAACCCTGATGAACTGGCAAGGATGGATTCAACCCTAGCCCGAAAGCAAACGGACTGTACCGTCAGACCACCACTCTGAAACTTAACGGCGAAAATTGCACAACCTGTGAAGTATCAAGAAGGTTGTGGCCAGAATATGATAAGGCAAACACTTGCCAGGTTTTACAAAAAGACAGGAGATCACTGTCAATGCTGGTGGAAGTACTTACTGGCCACAATATGCGATATATGCAGGGGATGCGGTGATGGGGAAGTTCAAGAGGACACAGCTCATTTTCTCTGTCACTGCCTATACCTTTGCCAGATTAGCAATAGGATTCTAGGCAAATTCTTCTTCGATCATATCGACGAACTAGCTGATGGCTAACGACTGGATGGTTGGCACCAAGGTATTAAAAACCGCAGTAGGAAATATCATGGGTATCACAATGGGTCTACATGGACAGCCCTCATCAGCCCACAAACCTAACCTAACCTTGCAATATTACCACTTCTTCTGCATTCGATAAAAAAAAAGTTACGTATACGCCACCACTCAATCGATGTTTTTTGTCAGAACTGGATGTCCGGGTCAGAGTCATAGTCAACGACAGAGAAATTCGGCAGCAATGATGCCTTGTTGGCGATATAATTAATTCGTCAACATTCGGCAAAAAAAAATGTTATCCTCTTCCCAACAGGTCCATTTCCGATGTATCTGATTCGATGTCCTTGAAGGTGCCAGTAAATTCTCTATTGGCTACTTGTTTCTACCGACGACGTCAATATCAATCGAATATCAAAGTAGTTGTACGGATTTGAGGCTTTGTTAATGAGGAAATTGGCACTATTTTCTTCAGTATTTACCAGATTCAAGAAACTTCATTGCAGTGTGTCACCCTATATAAAGCCTCTTCAGCCCTAAAATCGATACAAGAACTCGTAAAGTTTCCTAAATCTTCATAGGTACTTATGTGACAACAGACACAAAAGTATACGCCGCTGTCAAGTAGAAATCCACCTGAGAATCGAGTTTGTTTCCTATTTCTGAGGCCACTGACTGGAGTAGACGTAGAAAATTAAAAGTTAAGTACTGCACAGCATAAATATGTAACGGGCGAAGTTTAGAATACCGAATCTGGACTGATTTCGAAATAAAAGTTAAAATTGTTCAACTTTTAAAGTGGCCTTACTTTTCTTTGAATTACTTCTGTCTTATTAAATTTAAAACTTTTCCACAGCCAGTCGCTGCCGAAATGAGTTTCACATTAATATTTAACCCAAAATGTGACCCAAAATTCTCTTCACATACCTGCTTTATAAATACACAACGTTGATTAACTTTCAAAGGTAAGTCCTGTCTAGTGACTCCTTCAGTAGCTATATAATCTTTGGACTTCAAGCTCCCAGCACGTATACAAATTTTATTTTTATTTTCATTTGTCTTAAAAATAGCCAGGAATTTGCCCCATCATCAACATACACGTATACATATGTGCTAGGGAAAGGATGATGCCTGTTTATTGGTTTTACAACCTCAACCATGTTATTGGTTTGTCTATCATAAAACGATTTTTTTTTTCTTTACCCGAAATCCTTCCCGCTGCCGTTAGGGTTAAAGGCAAAAGAGCAAGTCACCTGGCGTCTAAAAGTTTAGCAATAAACACAAGACACGTGTGCGAACAAAAACAGCATTTCTGGGAAGCCAAATGGGAGTTTGGTGAGTGTGTAGATATTTGCGGGATTATTTATTCATAAAATGGATTTTGTCTTTGCATCTTGACTTGGCCATCGATTCATAATAATTTTAGAAAACAAACAAGTGACTGAAATACTTTATGTATATTAGCATCATTTTCTAGATTGAGAGCAGGTCACTGATGTCTGTATGGTAGAAACGGGGTGAGAGTGAACGATATCCTTCGACTGTAAATTGAAGTTCACACAAGTGATGAAAAAACGATGAAGAATGTATGGACAAGGGCCAACTTTTAAATCATGTTTCTGTCGAAAAAATGACCCAACAAAATGTTCAACTCACGTATTCGGTGTAATGGTCATTCATGTGTAAACTGAGAGTTCTAAGTATTCCAAAAGCGTTGTTTTCACAAAACCCCTGAACTCACAACGATTTTTCCTTGAATTTACCAGTCAATAGAAAAATTCGAATGAAATGCTTTTCAAAATAAACAAGCGCTGGTTCATCATGTACTAAGTACTTCATTGTCTATTTAAATATCAAAATTCCAAGTAACAATGATACGCGGAATCGAAGTTAAATCCCAGATACATATGTACGTACATACCTACACCATTCCGTTTAATTTCATTTGACCTGGATCAAGCGACCAAATCATTGCTGCATAGGATTTTTTTTTTTCAGAATTGAAGCATTCTGCATTTGACATTTTTGTTGACATGCCGTTATTCCCCGAACTATGTCGAAGTATTTTTTACTTTAACGACCTGATGGTCATAGCTAACTTATTTATTCGCAGAATTTTTTCAATACGTTGTAGCATGTGAATTTTTCCATACAATTGGATCGGCATTGTGATTTTAATCGATAGTAAGCCAATTCTACAGTGCCACTTTGACCTTAGAAAAAATACCTAAAATTTACTTTGAATCCTGTTTGATCCTGTGAAATCAATGGCTTTTATTATATCTTTTAGGGTTACCTTCTTTTTTATGTCGCACCAGGTCATTGTCAATGATCTTGAATCCGACCCCTCCCTTTCCCCGCGTTCGCTTAAAGCGATCCATTTCACTTCTTGACAAGGATTACACACCGTAAAGTGTGTTCGATCAATTATCAATGTAGAAATATACATTATCACTTCATAGTATTACAGTAGAGGAGGTGACTTTGGCGATTGAAGCGCTAAAAGTTGGCAAAGCTGCTGGTGTTGCTGAAATTCAGGCGAAAATGCTCAAGGCCTTGGGGGAAGAGGGAGTGAAATGGCTCTCTCGTGTCATTTAAGTGGCCTGGTAATGCGGTGAAACACCATATATATAGATATAACAGGGGGTATATCTCTATTGGTGTTGAAAACGCGTTCCAGATCTGTGGTCGAATGCAGGTTGGGCGATGAGCAGTGCGGTAAAGGCACAACCGACCACCTATTTACTCTCAGAATGGTACATGAGAAGGCATGGTAGTATGGCAAACCTATCTACAGTTGTTTTGTGGATTCGTGGAAATTATCGTGTCCCTTGAGGTCAATTCTGGTGTGTACTGCAGGAGTATAGGATTGACGGTTCTCTTCTTAGGGCGATTCAATTTCTATACACAAACCTTAACTGCTGTGTACAGATGAACGGCGTTAAATCGGTACCTTTTACTGTGGGCGTTGGACTTCGTCAGAGGTGCATTCTGTCACCTCGTCTTTTCATTGGGAGACTTAGGGATAAGTCATCTGGTTATCGCTGATGACTTGGTTATCCTGAGGTCCATTCAGAATGAACTTCAGATCAGATCAAGCTGGGATGAGAGTAAACGTGAACAAATCGGAGGTAATGGTAATTTCCTGAACACCTGTTCAATGCACTCTGCATGTTAGTGGAGTCCCATCGAAATACATAGGTGGAGAAGTCTATTCACGAGTGATAGAAAGAGCAATACTGAGTTAATCTCTAGGAATGGTCAGGCTGGACCAATTCTGAGACAACTTGGTGAATCTGTTATCAGGAGGACTTAACTTGGCGGCTAAACTAAGTGACTCGCCAAAATCGGGTTAGGAACACCAGAAAAAGTGAGGTACTCAATGTCGCTACTTCTTCGAACGGGGAGGTTCATACTTCGATGGTATGGACACGTTAAACGCATGCCCCCAACTCGGCTTCCAAGACATGCCATGGGGGCCGTGCCATCAGGTTGGTGTCTGTTAGGTAGGCCCAGAATGAGATTGTTTAATCAAGTCCGAAATATCACTTCTACCTATGGGGATAGCCGCTGATGATTTAGAGTCGATGGCGGAAGATCAGGAGATGTAGAGAGTCTACTTAAGCACCCTAAACCCGCGACCCTCATAGTGTATAAGCAGGCCATTGGACAATGATGATGATGATGATGGGTATTACAGTGGTTACTTCCCACGTACTACATCCTTAAACAAGTACTGATTGAACCTTGGAATGTTACAATTCAAACTTGATTCTGGCGCTGAAAATATCACACATCAAGATTTTGGAAAGCCGATCTTGAGCTTAGTTTTAGAAATGTGCTATTGTCCATTGTTTTTCTCGGCTTTCCTCCGCCAAAGCAAACGTTATAATCGACAGGAAAGTATTCGTTGCGAAATTACATGAAGACTTCAAAGTCCTCTGCAATAGAATGCGACACGTAGTGCTTTCGAGTGTAGCCTCTCATGCAAGGCCGTTCAAATAAAATCTCGAAAACTGCTGTTCAAAGCCTTACTGAAGTCGAAAACAATATATGAAACGAACTGTTAGTATGGACGCACGAATCCGAGTAAAAGCCAGCCAGTTCAAAAGTTCTTAACCTATTCGATAAGCCAAACTAAATAAGCAGCGGTCTTTCAAAGAATTGTTTTTTACTTTAAAATACTTAGACTCCCTAACTACTTCAAAGTTAGTGTTGCCAACAGCGACGTTTTATCCTAGGCAGCGGACAGATGCCCCTTTGTTTGTAAACAGAATGTATATTGTTTTGTCCTCATTGACTTCAAATCCAGTTGACCTCGTCAGTTCTTCGGTTGTCGTAAAAGCCTCTGTGGTCAGCAACAGCAAAAACCAAGCAGACTACTATGCGCCGCTGGCAAGAGCACTGCTGCGGAGAAACTAGGAATAGATGGGGCGAAAGTATGGCGAAGTGAATTTCTACATCTCTTTTCAGACACGAGTACTTTAAAAGGATGGAAAAAATGGTAAGTCCGGCATGCCAATATGGCGACGCGACACATGACAGCACATACCATACGTTCTTTGAATTAAATAGGTGGTTTGGAGAAAGACAGTAGGTAGGCGAAGTCACTATATCGTAACGGTAATGCGCACGAAAGAAAATAAATGGAACTGAGTGCGCTCTTACATAGAAGAAGTGCTGAAGATGAAAAAAAAAGGAAGAGCAGGACATAACCCTTAGGAAATTGGCACCTGACCCTGAAGTAATGCAAGAACCAGTCCCAAGTTTGGTTTTTGTCTGAAGGTGCAGAGGGTTAAGTCGGTGTAAGTCCGACACACCAGAGGAACATGGTCACCCGTGATGGTGCATTAGGCATTCACGCTCCAAAAACAGAAGCCTGTGTGATGACATGCTCGACGATACTACCTTCCGTGTATATACTTGCTCGGTAGACTATACATACATATCTTCCAGCACGATATTGAAGAAATCACAGAATGGACCATCTCTGTGCTAAGTTCTAGGAAATTTTTAAAAAAAATTTGGAACCTAGATCAGATTTCCCGGGGTATATATAGAGCTTAGGGCGATGAATGGGGCTTTGAACTCGATGAAATATGGTGAGTCTAGTCTTGAAATTCTTTGCCCTTTCGAAGAAATGCCTAAATGGGAAAATTCGGTCTATCGTCAGTCTGCCGCGCTGAAGGCCATATTTGTCGATAAGCGTGTTGCAGATGTACATAGATCGTGAACAGTGTGATCGACAAAATCTTATAAGCGACATTTAGCAGGGAAATGCCACAAGTGTGTAATGTTGTCGATGTGGCTCAGTGGTTAGTGCGTTGGATTACAGTGTCAGCTGCGCGTTTTCGATTCCCAACAATATCCACCGCAAACTTTTTGTAGCATCATATCTGATCTGATCATCATATCTGATCGCGGAGAAGAACTCTTTATTTGAAGTTTTAAGTTGGGAAAAAATTAAGGCCCCTACCATTCGAACGAAAAATGTTAAACGCACAACATGAATATTCTTGGTCTATCCCAAGTTGTCGCGCCAGTATGCCCCAATGTAAGTGCAAAACCTAGGATCGTCTAGGAATATGGGTTAATCTTCTGTACACTGATCTAGTGCCAGACGATCATCTCCATATTTGAGAAGTTTTGCTGATAAATCACCAGGGCTGGCGTTCAGTTCTTGATAGCTACGCCTTCAAATCGCCTGGCAGTTGGTTTGAATTCTTAAAGAACCGCCGTATACTGCTCCCGTCGCACAACTCATCTATTTTTTTAAGCTTGGATGCTGCATATTCCCTCCTCTACCACCTTATCTTTTCTTCTGGCTCGATAGTCGATTCGTGCTGGGGAAAACAATGATATTGGTTGAGAAATACTCAATTACAACCAATACGTGATCTACTTACATATTTAAATGATTGTGCTGCAATAAATACCAATATCATGGAGATACGTGGTATGTTTCTATTTTTGTAAGTCTCATTCTTTTTAAGAAGAGGAACCAGTAGCTCCTTAGTATATTATTGTTTTGTTCATCCCCTTTCTCGATAACAATTTCCCACGAGCTATTATCGTATGCTAAACCCACCTGTGCATACAAGGAACCTTCATTTCCTTCAGCACATCGACAGAGCAGGAACCAACTGCTGTCGTCTCTCAGTCTCTTTATGTACCCATCCCACTCATTTTGTGACATTTTTTTTTCTTTTTGGCTTCATATCAAATATCAATTTGAATAAAAGCCACAAAACACCATTCAATAAAAGGATACTTATATCCCTTTGATATTCCCGCCACTGGGGGTGCGGTAACCTACCAAGAATATAACCTATAACAAGAATAACTTCAAGATGGATGAATGTTTCCTTTTCGCTTCTTGGTTTCTCAGTAATATCCCGCGCCACACATCCTCGAGCAAAAAAACGGATTTTATGCTCGAAAAAATGTCTTTCAGGACATTCGATTCGAAAATTTTTTTTTTCAACAGAAATGGTCCCATGGAACATCGAACCCACACATGACGTGCGCAATTGATTAAATTGAGATGTCAGTTGGGCGTCGCCGATAACCCTGTGCACCCAGGCTTATCTATTTATCTTTTGCTCTGATGAGGAGTACATTTTCAAGGTCGAGGAGACAATTTTCCTGAGACAGAGGCATATGTGCATGATGGATGACAAACATCTGATGCTATGACTGAGAATGCCACCGTTTCATGTTTGAACAGAGGGCGTCAGACGTAAGACATGATGCAGATTGTTAAGTGAAATTTGAGCGGCAATTTCAACTTGGTGGTTTGGTATAATTGGGTGGGGGCTGGTGTTACTTTTTGTGATGGGAGTATGATGCGGATTCTACATGCTACCATGTGGCAGCAGATAGTATTCGGTTATCGGAGAAATTTGCGGTGTTCCCAAATAGAGCTTATCCCGGGTGGGTTGAACGTCAATTAATTTGTGGATTGTTGCCTACCAGAAGTGTCGAGACAGGTCTTAAGGGAGTTTCGAACAGAACACATTGAAAGAGAGTGATGTGAAGTGAAGAAATCGTGTCCTGTGTCATCTACTAGCCATTGCAATTATTTTACTATCAGAACACAGCATGGGTGTTTTGACGATTCTTTATGCATCTAGAACCTAAGGTTGGAACATGAACCACAACACAATGGACCAGTAGGCCCCCGTGGACGCACAATCACTTACTGGGCACTTACCCCATTACCCATTCGTCATGGACGTTTAGGGAAGGTGAAGCCATCTCCATTTGAAAATTTGTAGAATATACTAATTGCTAGCAAGTACATGGGTCCTTATCCCTGTACTTGTTCTATATTTAAACACACACATGTCCTTAGTTGGATAATCCCATTATTTTCTTTCCAATTAGCTAAGAACGTCATTTAGATCTCTTTCCTCTGCCCACTTTGTTTCTAGAAATGTTCCCTTTTAGAATCCATGTGGGTCCTTGTTTGCATTTACATTTTTTTCATATACAAAACCCTTATCTTTGAAACTTCTTTTAAAATTTATTTCACTTCTGAGGGACAAAACAGTCCCTTGAACAATCTTTCCACCTTTGCATATGTCTGATATCTTCTTTTTTGTATTTGGCTTTTAGGGAAATTGTTTTCTTTTTTTTTTTTTTAACATTAAATTTAAATTCTCCACAAATCTACAGTCGTTTATTTAAAAAACTCTCATTTATTTAATAGTCATCGAAATTAGTGGAAAATAATGGTAACGATAAATTGTCGGGAAAGTCATTGCCAACAGCTGCGGTAATGGCTTACAATTTAGCTACCAAATCGCATATAAAATGAGGCACATCTCGATACGTTTTAATTCGAGTAATCTAGTCCAGATAAATGAATATTTACAGCCTCGGCCTTAAATTTGAATACTGTTTATGTTTTTATTTTTTTATTTTACGTTCTCTTGAGACTCACATTGTCCATTAAAAGTTATCACATTATAACGTTACATTATAGTGTATCTATTTTAATTAAATGTAGTCCCCAGAGTTGGCTTCCTTTGAAAGGCTGCTATGTGAACGTTGGTTGGCTACTTAGTTTGATTTTGTTTACATGAGGCAAATGCAGTTTTTATAGGAATATGTGTGTACACAGCATGTGAAGAAGTGAAGTTTCTATTAAAAATTATAGTAAAGCTGACGCTGTATGAGAAGAATTTTGCTTGTGAGGCTTTAATGTAGTCATAGTAGGTAAATGGAAGATTAGGTATTAATGCCTTACAATCTTTGTTGATAACATCGACCTCCGTATGGAATTTTTTTTCTTCCGAAACCCATTCTACCCTTTATAGGAGCGGTAGCGATGAAATCTTCAGTTATATACGACCTGATGCTGAAGGCCAGATAGATTAACTGATTTGGAACCACCCAGATGACGGGGTTATTATATTCGCACAGCGGGTGAGGGACAGATTCAGTTTTTTTCTCATCCCTGCAGCTCCTTCAGTCTTGATTGTGATACATATCGAAACCTTTTGAATGAATACCAATGGCGCAATCCCAAGTTATGATGCTTGAGAGGACCCGTGCTTTGTGGCGACTTTAGCTTAATCAGAAGAAGATGTCTTTCTATTATAGGCAGTCCGTAAGTTCCGAGCCCTTGAATTTTTTGTAACCCTGCCCTTCTGTCTCCGGTCTACTTAGCCTAATTGGTCCACTACCTAATGAAGGTGATTATGTCATTAGTAGCCGAGTTTCTTAACTATCTGAACAAAGGCTTAGTTTGTTAAGATGATATATTAGGCCGGTAAGGAAGCCCGCTATGTAGCTTCCTCATGTTGTTTCTGTCAAGGTGTAGAATTTTTTTTGTAGTCTCTTGGATTGTCTAGGTCCGGAGACATTTTCCCAACGGATTAGGTAAAGTTGGTGTTCCCAGTTGTTGAACAAAGCTGTGGAGGTAGCCTTAATATTGCCACAGAAGGGTTCTGGTCCCAAGAGCGTGGAAATCGAACCGGCCCTAGCCAGCTTATCCGCAGTTTCATTGCCTACAATGTGCCTAGCCCTGTAACAAATGTCTACCTATGTAGATGCTGCTTTCGGTATACATATGTCTACCTAGATCCAACGTGTATTGGGTCGACTAATGGCTTCATCTTCGAAAACCTTGTTAACGAGTTTACTGGAATTATCATAAGTGGAGGGTCCTTGTGGAGTATGCCGCGTTGTTTTCTGCCGTGCAAGTTCACCAGCCATTGGCTTTCGACATATCGTTTAGATACTTTTTGCTAATTCTTGTAAGCCTCCATGTATTTGGTTATAGTTGAATGTAGAGGCATCACGGCTGCTTGGCTGTCAATAACTCTACATAGATAGATGTTAACGAGGAGTGATTATTTTTTTTGCAAGGATGTAAGTACTATTTAAAATACCTTCTGAGCAAGCAAGAAATTCATTCAGAAACTCTTGAGAGTCTGGTACAATTTTGAACAATTCCTCAGACACAGACGCATTTAAGACAACAGATGGTACGGGGGCAGAAGCCTTCTCTAACACATTTGACTTAGCCATTACCATGCGACTGCGAGATCACTGTAGTGTGTTTCAAGCAGAAATTATGGCAGTCTGCAAAGCTACAGGCTTGGCTTTCAATTAACGCAATAGTTTGTAGCGCTTTTGTACTATACACAAATAGTCAAGCAACTATTAAAGCCTTAGAATCACCAACAATACGATAAAGGTTGGTAAAGCAATGCTGCAGATCTCTTATCGAACGACGTAACCCTGTGCTGATTCCGAGGATACAGGGATGTTCCAGGCAACTGCAAAGCGGACGAGCTGGCAAAGAAGGTGCAGGACGGTATCCCCCTGAGAACCTGGGGGAACCACCTTTGACTATGGAATCGATTGCGAAGAAACTGGCAAACCGCATGTAGAACAATATCAGCACTTGTCCCTTGTCAAAACAAATCTGGCCTAACCTGGATTTAAAGAAGACCGAGAGACTTTTATCCAAAGACAGGAAACATTTAGGTTCTTTAATAGCGGTCCTCGCTGCACACTGCTTGATAAGCAGACATTTACTTAGACTGGGGGTTTCCTCCAATGATTTCTATAGAAGCTGCAGAGATGAGGAGCAAGAGGAAACTACAAAGCACCTAGAGTGCACATGTCCTCCCCTTTCGACGCTTAGAAGGAAAACCCTCGGGGAATACTTCTACGATGATCATAACGATCTGTAGGAACTCGGCAGCTACAAGAAAGGAAACATCATCTCTGGGACGAAATGGTTCATATATCAGGGTTAATACCATTACGGTTGTCCATCTCAATGTACTCTGTGTAACTTACTCTGGTTCCTGGTGCTGGTAAGCCGGTTCATCATCGTGGTATCACAATGGGCCAATTTGGTCTAAGTGTATCCCTATCTAAGCAGGAGGACCCACTAGAGGAGCTGGGCTATGATAGCTATAAAAACATGGTAAAATTCTGTAGATAATTCAAATGCTTTCAGGAAATGGTTACAAGAATCGCGATTGGCCTAGTTTTTTATGCAAGCGCTGGCTGCATTACCCGACTCTACCTAACCGAACCTATCCTGCTTAAGCCTGACTGAAGAGTCAACTCCGCAAGCATTTTTAATTTCCTTATGCAGACATTTTTTTATGTAAATCTACTAAGGGATCAAGAAAAACTGGTAAGAGAGGTGAATACTAGAAAGGAACGAGGTAATTAATTTTCGACTGTTTAATATTCCAAACGCAAAAAAAAAATAAAAAACGAGAACTAACCGAATTCAAATAGATCCTTAGTTTCCTAACAAAATGTTTCTCCATACGACGACAACAGTAGTGTTAAAGGAAAGAGATACAAAATGCATGTTTTTAAGTGGAGAAACCTCAAAAAGCAAAAAAAAAATCGAGAAAATGGTCCTCCTTGAGAGCGAGGATAAAAGTTTTTTTTTGGAACATCTGTTCGTGAAATGTTTTGCTTATACTTGTATGTACATGCAAACTTCAGCTGTATTCCAAACTTTATACATACGCTGCTAATCGCTGCTCGTTATTTTTTTACTCCAACTTCAGCTGAAGCTGTGAATAAATTTCACCAAAAATGTGGAAAATGTCTGTGGTTGTTGCAGGAACACACCCACCAGTTTATTTGGCTTTTGAGTGCTGACAGTGTTGCGTGCGAAAAGAGGTTGCTTTTACCTCTTAGGAAGATTGAATTTTATGAACTTTTTTTTCAAAAGCAGCTAAGAATTGATGTTGACTGGGTTTAAAATATGCAATCGAAATTAGTGTAGAACTGGGTACAACTACTTACAAACAGTGTTCGTCTCATTTGTGTGCCAGGATACAGAGCCAGAAAAGGATCCGCATCAAACTTTATGATGCCAAGACCATTCTGTGGATTATCAATCAGCACTGCAAAATGATCCATTAAAAACTGGCTGAAAGACTGGACCAACACTGACGGTAACTGACAAGCCAAAATGTAGGTCCAAAACTCCTCCCATATTAGAACGAAACAATGCCTAGGACTAACCAGGAGTCAGGTCCGAATTGTCACAGGGTTCCTAACGAGACACTGTCGAGTCAAAAAACATTTAATGGCTATGGGAATAATACAAGACAACACATGCAGAATATGCAACGAAGACGAAGAATCAGTAGAACACAATCTGTGTCACTGTAACTGTTTAAGCGGAACTTACCTCAAAACGGAGGATATATCTGCCAGCTCGCTCAAGGAAATCTGTGAATTAAACTCGAATTAAGGCATCATGTGCGGGCTCTTATTGGAGGAAATCACAATCGGTAGTTGCAGTGATAAGGTGACATGACCACCTTTAGGTTAGGTAAGGTATTTGGGTTGATGAGGGAGAAAGCACTCGACCTAAACACACTTAGGTCCTTGTGGACCCATTGTGATGCCCATGAGGGTTGATCCCGGCTTCTACCGGACTTCTACCTTACTGGTCGTTGTTGACTTGGGTCTCCGGCTATTGTTATATCTTCAGAAACCTGGAGAGATCGTTTATTGAAACATCAAATAGTTTTTGTACGTCCTGGTAGAAATGTCTTCCTAATGTTCTGTTTCACAAGTTACATGGACTTGGGTAGTGGCACAAGAAGTGAGGAGTATCCTACATATATTGTCATCGTTGAGTTTAAATTTCATTGTGTGGGTTCTTGGCAGGTTGTGGCAACATTGACAGCGACTTCCCGTCAGATTTCAAAAGTTTGTTGGTTCTGATTTTGTCGCATTTTGGCCAAAGTTTTGTTGATATGTCACAGGTGGTAAGCGACTTCCAACTACTGTTGGCTGTCGTCAGGGTCCTTCATTCCACTCGCTCTTTGAGATTACAGAATGGGGGCTTAGTCCATTGCAGTGCACGATTTTGGTCCATTGAAGACCCTTTTCTTGCAAGTTCGTCAGCCATTTCGTTTCCGGATCTGTCCCTGTGACCAGGAACCCAGCAGAGAGAAACACTGTGCTGCGAGCCAAGAAGCTTAAGGGGTTAGGTGGGTTTCGAAATTTTAAAAAATGTTTTTTTTTTTTCTTTTTATCTTAATAAATAGAACATCATGTCTAGAATATACTCCTAAAATTTTAAATCGATCAGAGTAAAATTTTAAGAGATAGACCCTTCGAAAATTCCGCCCATCAGGCCAAGTCAGCCTGGCGCATCGCACTTCAATCGCGTTTTTCTCGAAACTCTATTTTCAAAATCGATAGTCACGATTTCTCAAAAAGTTATGGACCGATCTTGTTGAAATTTTGCTTATTTCTTTAAAATAACATTATCTAGAACCTGAACAAAGGATTTTTATTTTTTTTTATCACAACTTATTTTATGAGGCAATATGTAGTGAAAATATGACAAAAAAATGGGTTTTTTTGTTCACAACTCCGCCAAAAATTCTAATTTCAAGCTTTTTTTTTTTTCCTTCGTTCAAGTTCAAATTTTATATATTTACTAACAGAAGAAAATTGATTTTTTTAACTTCGGATGAACCAGGCATGAGTTATCCTGACTACGCCGGGAGAACTTTTACTTTCAAGGTCAAGGAAAATGAGGTCCCAATACTCCCAATGGCTGAATTTTCCAAATTTTTAAACAAAAATTTCACAAAGTACTTGTTAAATATGTATCTTTAATATGGTTAATTGTTTGAATGAAATATTTCATTCGATATATTTAAAAAAAATCAGTAAAAATACGCGTTTTTTCAGCCCTCGAAACCCACCTAACCCCTTAAGCTCTTTGCGACAGCATCGAGATTAGATAAGATTTTATTTTAGTAGCAGAAATTGCTTAAATAGCCGCCTGACTGTCAATTAAAAGGGTGATATCATCTCTTGGTATTCCCATCGCTGATACCATACTGGCTGCCTCTATCACTGCCAGGACCTCCGATTGAAAGACACTGATATGATTAGGTCGTTTAGTTGAGCTGTGTATTTTCGGAGACCATGCCGGCACCTGTTCCGATATCCATCTTTGACACATCTGTATAGATGGATACAGACCTATTTCTCGTTGATTCATGAGCTTTTTCAGAATTTGTACATGCTCTTCGGGATTTGAGTTCCAGCCATGCGTTTGGGTTATTCTCAAGGCACTCTTAGCGGCAGACTTTTGGCTCTTGACTCACGACCACCTCTACTGACAATCTTATCTAATCTAAATGCAATGATGTTCCTGAATTGCTGGACAATGAAGCTTATTTTGGGATTACAGCTTTTTATGGGCCGCTAACTAAACTTAAATGAGCGTTCCGTGATCTAAAGTTGGTTAGACAAATCAATTCTATCAGTTTATGCGTAAATATAATAAAGGATCTATTGCACAATTCACTTAGTTAATAGTGACTGCTACTACCTTTCCTTCCTTACCCAAGAAAAACTACCGCTGTTTTAGGACTGATGTCAAAGTTATCTGCTGTGCCTACGTAGACCAAGTGCTTTTAAAATACTTTAAAACTGATAGTTTCTCGATCACACCTTAAACCTTAGTGTCGCCACTTCATCAGCGTTTGCTGACAAATAATTTTCCAATTTGGTTCTTTTATATAAATTTAATTATTATACATATATGTACGCATAAATTTCAATCAGTTTTTATGTTTTAATAATGTTAATGCTATAAGGACGAATTTACTGCTGTGAATACAAAAAAATAGGACAATATACAAAATTACACAACAAAGACAGTCGTCTTTGGGTAAATACTTTTCTTCGCTGGAATTTGAGTTATCATTCTAAATTAAAAGGTTACCTCTGCTACGTAGTATCATCAAGGGCAACTCCCACAGTTATTTCATATTTATGAGCGTGCATACTGTGAACAGCGGGATGCCAAAGTGAAACTTCCGCAATGGAAATTAAGCTTTCAAAACATTGACATTATTATAATTCCATCAAACTCCCGAAATATCCATCATACATACAGTGGATTTCTTCTTTTTCTTTTGAAAAACATATTGATGGATACCAGCTGTGAGGAAATGGAAATAGAAATTTTTGAATTATAATTTTTCATTTGAATAACTATGACACATAATTGTGTATGTTTATGTATGTATTTTCGATCCTATCTGGGATGTTTTCTAAAAGAACTCACAATAGGACAGAGTGGGCGAATTGAAAGCAAATGATGTGTGGCCCCATATCAGTTCGATCTCTTTATGAGTCAAAAAATACTAAATAAAATTTTATGAAAACGATGTAAAAAGCAGTTCCTATACCCCGTGCTGAATCGCTGAATTATAATAGTTAATAGAAAATATCAAAAGTCAGAATAGATAATTTTACAGGCTACTTATACACATGCAGTTGGGTCTTCCTGGGCCCTCGTTCACGGCTTGCATTCACGATAGGGTTTTCTACAAACACAATCTTGTGTGGCATGGCTCACCGGGATGAAGGCAGACTAAACGAATGCTCCACAACGTCTCTAAGACTAAGAAATTAACGACATTCTTGCTATCACACAACACAGGAGACTGTAGACAACATATTGGCATTCTAACAGGACACTTCCTGTTTTTCCAAGCATCTTAGTGTGTTGGACTTAAGTGACACTACTGTCTGCGAAGCCTGTGGAGAGGGCGACTATACTTCGGATCATTTTCTTTGCGAATGTCCTATCTTTGCTCGGATCAGGTGGCGGATTTTCGGTGCTGCTGTGGTGAGTGCTGGTACTATAAGCTCCTCACCATTGAATTGCATTCTCGGCTATCATCGAAAGTCGAGAAAATTCCAGTAAACTGGGGAAAAATTGTGTCCTGTTTTCTGGTAGTACAATGGACCAGTTGCGTTTGAGTGCTCCAGTACAGCGTTTCCAAACCCGAAAAAAAGGTGTTTATCCTCTCCTCAAAATTACGATAAGACAGAACTTGTACTTTAGTGGCCATTATGTTGTCGTAGACACAGTGGTTTGTCAAATTAAAGATTTTGGGTTCAACTCTGGATGACTTGAAGAGTTGACCGAACTGATAATAATAATGGCATCAAGAGGTTGAAAAACGACTGTGAATTATAGCATAATGCAAATACACACATTTAGTCTGAACACCACCCTTGGAAGCCAAAAAAAAACTGACACTTTGTATCTAAAAACTCATTTCAATTGCTAAGGTAGTATCTCAGTCCGCAACGGCCTGTCAGGAATCCCACCAGCTTATTAATGCTTTTTTGCCTGAGCTAGTGATTTCCTTATGGGAATAGGACTTTATTATTCTTTTGGATTGCCAAGCCCTGGATTTTTTCTTAGTGCAGACGTATGTAAGTGTTTTCAATTATTAATTGCCTTGTGGCAGTAATCAATTTTTTAGTTTAGCCAGCTCTACCCAGTATATCCGCAGTTTACTTACTTTCAATTAAACGTTAGACTTGGTACATAGTACAAGGTTTAAGCTTGGTGTGTGGTAAGGCATCGCAGCTGCACTTGACTGAGCTAAACGTAAATGCTTCCAGCGCAGTCTATCTGAAAAGATATGTATGTATTTCACCGTCCTGAACACCTATGTCAAGGTTTTGTCGTAGTACACAAAAGTACAGCCTCATTAAAGGAAAGATGTCTTCCAATTCACGATATCTGAACCGTAATCTATTAATGGTGCTACAGATTCTCCCAAACTGACATTGCCGTAGGCCGATAAGATCGCACCGAAAATGGTTTGTTGAGAGATTCACAAAAGCACTCTTGCCTAATCCATATATCAATATTTAAATTGTCGCGGCCTTCCCCTCTGGTAACGACTCTATTTTGTGTTTATAAATTATACACACGCACGTTATCACTAACACCTGCGTTATTACCAATAACGCTAATTGAGGTAATAAATTACTTGGCAAGATGTAATCCAGCCAAGTTCCATTAGTGGATTGGCATTGGGCAATTGCGTTGCACCAACTCAACACTGATAAGCCTTAGAGTTGCTGGGTAATAAGTATTTCCTCAGCCTCCTCTGTTCAGGTCTGGTAATTTTTAATTTTCCACCAGTAACCACTTGACAGTGAAACATGACCTTTTCTGCAATCTGAGCACCACTGTGTGCTAGGCTATGAGATATGTATATAGAAGAAGGTTACAGCAAATATGTGGGTAAGAGGACATTAAAGGGAAAAATTGTGTGGTTCTACAAATGTATGTATCTCTTCATCAGAGCATTCCAAAGAGCACATCCTCCGTCTTATTACAAATGAAATATGCTCGGTGTGTGAGATAAGTACAATTCTAAGCAAGAAGAAGTACGGCGTTTACAAATGAGCAGCAGTGGGTTAAATTGGCTACTCTTAGGCTTACGGCGGTGACTTACTTACAACCAGAGGTCAAATGAAAAAAAATAATTTTGTAAAAAAGGCCTAACCATCCTGGTAATGCTCCCTTTTCAGGAACTATTTTTAGCAGACGGATTATTGTGGTACATTTGCAGTAAGGCCTCCAACACCAGCAAGAATGCCGGTGATTTCTCACAAATATTCGGGAGCACTTGCCTGCATCCTGGAAAGCCGTGCAACACACAATTGTGTTTGTAGGAAAGCCAATCGTCAATGGAAGCCCTGACCGAGGACGTGGGAAGACCCAACGCAGGTTTGAGTCTCATTTCGAGAGATCCCAGTGTGACCTGGAACCCAGACCAAAGTCAAAGAGTTCAGCCTTGCGACCAAATTCAGAGAGTTCTTGCATTCTAGCACTATTTTAGAACTGGTTAAAGGGTTAAAGGCCTTAAGCGCAGCCAGGCTATCGCTACAGAGACAGATTCTTCGACCCTTTCACCTATTCTTACAAATCTAGTCCGTGGCCATTAGGATAGCAAAGGTCTCTGCTTGGAAAACAGAGGGGTGTGTGATGTTGTCGACCTCCACGAAATACCAGCATCGGACCCATGACTGGTTGTGGAGCCATCCGTGAAGATAAGACTAAAGTCCCGTCCAGACTCAAACTCTGGCCGAAAGCAGTCATGAAGGCAAGGAAATTCGACTTCAAATTTGCACAGCAACCGAAGTTCTGGTGTCATTGCGTAGGACGGCATATCTATGTAACTAAGGTCGTAGGAAAAGTGTCGCGCAAGGTCATCAAAACACCAGGGCGGATGATACCAACAGTCGCCCTAGTATAACCCATGATAAATGTAAGTATCAAGCAAGGAATCTAGAGCAGCGCCAGGTGTACTCGGAAAAGCTCCCGTGCGGCCGAGACAAGCCATTCTTTGAAGCTTAGTGCAACAAGCAGTCACATACTTACGCGAAATCCACCTCCTCTAAACAACCGACGCATAGGCTAGAAATGGTCTTATAATAGCCGCAAGAATCCAACGGAGCTTTTTCGATGATAAGCCTCATGTCTTGCCAAAAGAACCCTTGCACTGCTCGAAAACTGAGAGCGCCTTGGATGTCTTCGATTTGACATGCTCTGCCCAAAGAAATTTTTTTTTATCCAGGGTCACTTCAATATATTGGCTTCATCGGAAGTCTAGATAGTGACGCCCTTTAGCACTGGCTGAGTCAGGCCGATCACAACCCTCCTTCTCGTAAAGGGGACGACCTCAGTTTTCAGAGAACTGACCGAAAGCTCACTCCTAGTGCACCATTCATCGATCATGTCTTTAGCCGCCGGCGCATTAGCACAGACAGGCATGACCCGGCAGAAAGTATGGCAACATCAGCCGCATATGCCTGAGCGTAGACATTAGAAGAATTGAGAGTATGCAACAGAGGGTCAACCATCATGCACTATAGTAGTGGAGACAGAACTCCACCTTGCGAACAGCCCCTGTTAACCACCACCACACTTAAATATGCTTTGCTCTCCTTTATGTGTTCATCCGGATGATGTCTCTATTCCATTTCAGCCACTGCATTCATTTTGTCTGTCTGTCTGCTTATAGGTTTTTATCCTTAGTGCACTTGTCCACACTCATGTATTTTGCAGGACATGAGCCGATGGTCTTTGCCAATTTAAACTTCGCTCTTCCACTTGTAAGGCGACGTTCACACGAGCAGATCTGAGCGCGAGGAAAAGCAAATCCTGGTTCTCGGCAGCTAATTACCACTGCTTTTGGTATATTCATATCCACATTGGAATTTTGCGACTACTACAACCAGCAGAGATTGGATAGAAATTAGAAAATTCAAAATTCTGTTGCAGGATGTGAGTTTCAGATGTGCTACCTACCGATTCTTGCCAAATATTTCACAGCGAGGATAGTCATCTCCACCTGGGTTTCCTGTAGTGAAAACACCTACACAGTTTGCCTCACCTTCTAGAAATCTTTAACAAATAGTTCCTCGACGAATGGTAGCCGGAATTTCAGTATTTTGATTTTGCTTTGAGGAGAACAATTTTCTTAATTTTCCACGTGTGGGAAGGCAGCCCCAAAGGAACAACTGCCACTTTTATTCGAAACTTACACACGAGTATGTTTATTCCCAAACTAAAATACAAAGTTTCTCTAAGCCCCTGAGATACATTTACACAATTATAAATGAAATACTTTACATGCTTCACTTCAAAATACGGCACAGAGCCGAATAGTATTAAAAAGTCACACCAGTGGCAGCATCCCCCCGGGGTTTTTTCGTTCTTAAAATATTTCCACTGAATTCCCTTTTGGCTCGTAACGTGTGTTCCCATCTATCAGGGCATAATAACCGCCCCTAACGCTCTCGGGAAAATCAATTTCAATCTTCTCATGGTAAAGTTACAAACTTCCGAAAAGTTTCTCCAAAAGCTAGAAAAGGTTTAGGTATTTAAAGTAAAAGTGTGTGTACCCGCCTCCAATTGGTACATTTCAGTATCTAGAGACCACTCCACTTCCCATGAAAGGCATTAAAATGCCAACACAAAGTTTTCCGTCAAAATAACCAATTTCGTTCGCAGATCCCACACCTACACATGCCAAAGGCAAAGTATAATATAAATTAGGCCGGTTATCATTTTGTGTACTTAGCACTTCTGCGTGGCAATTGACAGGCTCTTAAAAGCCTTTAAAGTGTAATACTTTGGGAGAAATTTTAAATTAGTATGCAAACGCGCTAAAAGCGCTAAACACGTTCTCGCCTCAAACGATGCGAGTAAATAAAAATGCGTCTCCCCCCTCCCACCCCGCCATCGTGGAGATTATTCCCCAACTTTTATGGTTAAATAATTAATTTCGGTTGTAAGTAAATTTTTCATATACATACATATATAAATTCAGCTCTTGGAGTAATTACATGTACTCAAGTGATTAAAGGGTCATTTGCTTGGTTTTTTTTTCCCCACACAAGCCTGGGGATAATTAAGAAACGACCATCCCCCCAGAACTCATACGTTGTACCATCGAGGTCTTGCACTGTATGCGCATTAGAAGCAATTAAATTACTCTTACGATAAGGGGGAAGTGGTTCATAAAAGCCACAAAACCACTTGTGCGGTAGAGGCTGAGATCCGTTTTCTACCGTCCTATGATATTACGTTCACAATAATTACACAATTAAATCCAGGGGCAGTAAATTAATAGTACAATTTTCCTCTGCGGCACTCTACGGTATAATTATCCAGGTGGTTATTTCAATTTGAAACTGAAGCCACCCCTTCCACGAGGAGGGATGAAACTTAAATGTGAATTAAATTAGTTCAAAGTGGCAGAACGAGCAAGTGGAAGCAGGTCCTACTGACTGTTTAATAGTAATCTTGCAGGAGTTCTTTAAAGGTTTCAATCTCTTGACGCTCGGAGAGTTAATGACTTGAGAACTCAAATGTGTTTTTGACGTTAATTGAGCTGAGGGTGCGAAGTAAATTACTTTGATCCAGGAACAAGGTAAATGTGTTGCATTTTCATTTCACTTCCTTCGAAATTATTTCCCTTTGCCAGGTTTAAACAAAATAGAATGAGCTACGTCAAACGTAACGTCAGCACTGGATGAAGAAGTAGTTTGACTTACTTATATTTGTAGTTTTTGCCTCGAGAAGGTAGGCCTTGGCGCCAGCTCTTTATTTTAATCGCTGCTTCTTTGGGCTAAGAAGGCAACTAAGTTGCCAAGCCCTTTCTCGTACAATTGAAGTGACCCTTTATAAGACCTTAATCGTCCCAGCAATACTCTTCGGCGCAGAGGCATGGACTCTATCAAAAGCGGATCAGGTTACTCTTGGCTGTTTGAAGACGGTGAATGGAGAAGGAGATACAAAAACGAACGTACGGTGACATCGACTTAGCCAAAAGAGTTAAGGTCAAAAGACTGAGGTGGTTTGGTCATGTAGAACGGATGGACAGCAATGTTTGGGCCTAAAATTCCGGATTTCATCACAATTGAAAACCTTAAGGTTTCATTTCAATAGGCATGGATTCTAAAGATTTTCTTTCCAAGCTCGCAGGAGTTCTTCATCGTGACAGTACTTGGGCAATGTACTGCTTCATTTCACTTGTTTGATTTCGCATCAAATATCTATCAAATATATTTTTGGGTTGAACCTGGTTCCTCTAAAAATTTACTTGTTAATTTACTCCCATGATTTGCTCCCCCATTTGCTTTGGTCTGCTAAGCAAAATGACATAGACCGGAATTGGTTGAAGTCCGAACCCACCCCGCCGCATTTCGAAACAGCTTTTGTTTTCGAATTGGAGTATCACTTGGTACATCTATTCGTTAGCCTGAGGTCTAGCCTGAATCTGTTTTCTTTTAGTTTCGTTTGAAATTTATTTTTTGAAAGGTTCCACATGTTTCCATGAGTAAGCCGCTGAAGACGGCCCATCCTCGCCTGAAGGAGCTCTATGGTGTACGCTTAACTTAGATGATCCCACCTTCAGAGATAATTCTCCGGACAGAATATGACATGGAAAAGAAAATTTAAATCGTCCTCCTGACTTTTAGAATTATTGCGGAGCATCTCTAACAGTAACCGAAGGAGATGCTTGTTAAAATTAAAGAAAATAGCTATCAGTTCAAAAGAATCGCTCTTTGCTTTGTCTCTGTGGCGGTTTTCGTTCTAAATTTCAAATCAGTGCTTAAGAAGCTGAAGTCAATATTGCTGCTTGTAGTGGCGGGTTCTCATACCCAATCACGTTCGTGTACTGGTTCGTCCTTGTTAAGTGGAAAAAATTAAATTAATTAAGCTCACTGAGGCAGTGCGTTGTCTCAGTGAGCTTATTACTGGCTCGATGGAGTAGGATATACTTTTCAGCGTTATTATGCCCACGTGGATTATTCTGACACACTTTGCACGTCTGTTAGGAAATTTTACATGAAGTTCTTGGTCCGTGATGTGAAAATGACTTTATTGCCTTACACCCATCGAGCAGATTTTCAATTTTAAATTTCTTTTTAAAACAGTCAAGCACAGAGGGTTTATCTTTTTAGCATCACTTAACAGCTCATCACTCTAAGCACTGGTTCTTCAAATAATCTCACCCCCTGAATGGACTTCTTGAGAACTGACACACTGTGCTATGCCTGACACGGCATTCTTCGAACATGATTTTCTAGATAACCAAATAATTTAATATTCTTTGACTGATTAACGCCGTTAGTTAGTTTACATACCCTCCTCGGCTTTCATCTTCTCATTAATTAATTAATTCAATTACTTCCTCACCCTGTAGTATTTCTCATTGCGTCCACCATTCTTGCCGGCATACCTCTGTTTTCTTGTAATGAAATATTAAAATCAAGCAGATCTCTCAACATTTCCTTTAAAATATTCCTAGGAAGTTTATCCTCGGATTAATCTCAATTAGTGGGGACGAAACGTAATTTCCCTTTGCTATTCCACGGGGAGGGAGATCAACAAAATAATAATAATTACTTTGCTTTCCTCTGGCTCGAATTTCTGTTGACTAAACTCGAAAAATCAGATTTAAAATTCAATTAGGAGCCGAGTAGATGGAGCGTATGGAATTACGGACGAACTAATTGACCAAAAATGAAACGTATACGCCCCAGATGACAGATAAATTGACTCAATTTGTGAAGTTCTGCCTGTCAATAGCTTGATACAACACATCTCTACGGCAGATTGTTTAGATGTCAAACTTAATGGTAGGTTCTTTAGAAGTAATACACCTTACGTTATGATATCACCCCGACGAAACAGATTTGTGTATACATATATGTACTCCGCATGAGGTCCACCTTGGTGGTTCTGAGTGGGAATAAATACCTTTTCCTGGAATGAAATCCAATGCAACTTACCTTTGAGGAAAGATTGTCGATGGGATATTGCTTTCAAAATGATACAAGTCCTTGCATACGATATGGTTTCAGGCGGGGTATGAAGTGTAAAGTTCATAAGTTCAAGGTATGTGGATATATTTATACATTTCGAATGAAATGTTAGGAGGTAGGTGGAATTGGAAAAGTTCTACTGAATATTTCCTCAAAGCTGTTAAGGAAACATCGAAGAATTTCTGGTGAACATATCACTACCAGATACTGTAGCAGTTCTCCAGTTCCGGCAATCTGTGAAGGTAAAAGTTCAGCTAATTAAACTATAAACATCGGACTATACGACCTTATACGACCTTAGGTTAGGTTAGGTTAGCGGGCCGATGAGGACGATAACATCCTCCTCATCTCACTTAGGTCTATGTAGACCCGTTGTGATACCCATGTGTTTACCAGCTACTTCCTACTACGTGATTTTATATGCCTGATGACAGCCAGCCGGCTCTCCTTGCGAACTTGAGCAGATCCGACAGTGACCCATCAGACAACTCCTCGATGTTATCGAAGAGGTATCTGCCCAATGTTCTTTTCCTAATGTTGCAGGCTTGGGCAGTGACAGAGGAAGTGAGTAGTGTCCTCATGCACCTCCTCGTCTCCGCATCCCCTGCAAAGGTCTTACCCAGTCAGGTGCAGCTTCTTTGCATGATACCTGAGCATATTGTGGCCTGTAATAAGTCCTACCAGTAATGACAGGGATTTCCTGTCCATATATAGTAGCTTATTCGTTCTGTTCTTATTGTATTCTGGCCATAACCTTCTGGAGACTTCGCAGGTGGTTAGTGTTTTCCACCTGTTATTCGCCTCGGTTAAGGATCTTAGTCTTATTATTTCCTTCATATGACGAAGTGGAGGTTTAATTGTACCATCCGCTAGGTCTGGTTCCAGGGCTGATCCCTTTCTAGCCAGTTCGTCAGCAGTCTCGTTTCCTGGCACACCACTGTGGCCAGGGACCCAGCAGAGTTTTACATTATGCTGCGTGCCAAGAACCCTCAGCTTTTCGCGACAGCACTTAACAAGCTTAGATTTGATTAGTGTAGCAGTTAGTGCTTTTATAGCCGCCTGGCTGTCTATGAAGATCGTGATATCCTCCCGTGATACCGTGGCCATTGACACCAATCGGGCAGCTCTGGTCACTGCTAGAACCTCTGCCTGGAAAACACTGCTGTTGTCAGGGAGTCTTATTGAACTGCTGAGTCCTAGCTCCTCAGAGAAGACACCAGCACCCGTGCCTATGTCCATCTTGGAGCCATCCGTGAAGATGGACTTTGTCTCATTAGGAATTTCTTTGTTCTCCCACTGTTCGACCTTAAGGCAGAAAGGCAGAAAATATGACAAAGGAGGTTTAATCCGTGTCTGGATTTTTGGATGAATGATGTCTTGCTTTATTCTTATGTCTACTTCCTGATAGAAAGTTAAGGGATTTTGAAGAATTATCTGTCGACCTCAATTGTATGTAGTAATCCTTACTCCCGTGGTGGTGTGATCGTCTATGTGAACCGTACCAAGGATATAACTCTGAAAGTTTTTATTGGCCATTAATGAGCTCCTTAGGGTGCTTTGGGCCTGTAGTAGTTGAAATTGACTTTATCCACTAGCTCAATTATGAGGACGTGCACACTTAAGGTGATCTTACAGTCCGGGGTTGATCCAGGCCAGCTGGATCTTTAGCCAGCTGCCTCTAGTTTTGCACGTCAAGTTGGTTAAGGTCCACTTCCACTTGCATGTGCCACCTGAGTCGGGGTCTTAGTCTACTACTCTACTGTGTCGTCCCTCGGGTGTGGATTCTAAGATTTGTCCGGCCGGAGCATTGGTGTTCATCCGGTCTCCATGACCCAGCCACGTATGTTGTTGAACCTTTTATCTTCTGTTGCGATATCTTCTTCTCCACTCACCGTATATGCTGACGGGACCTTGCTCTTGACAGAGTCCATGCCTCTGCGCCGTAGAGCAGGATTGGGATGATTATGGTCTTATTCTTTGCTACTCAATTGCCTTCTAATCCCATAGAAGCAGCGATTGGCCAGAGTCATTTTTCGTTTAAACGCAGCGCTGGTGTCGTTGTTTGAATTGATAACGGAGCCTAGATAGACAAAGTCCGTAACTACCTCAAGTCTATAGTGACGTTCTGTCCGAGACCTTGGTGTGGAGCGTCCTTTCTTGTTTACAGCATGTACTTCATCTTGCCCGCATTGACCACAAAACCTATCTTCGCCGCATTCGCCTTCACCTACTCACCAACGCACCAGTGACATCATCCTGCGTTCTCCCGATTTTGTCAATATTGAGGCATATGCGAGTAATTAGACGGATTTTTGGAAGATTGTGCCTCTGGTGTTGGTGTGTGGGTTTTGCACTATTCTTTCAAAAACGATGTTGAAGAAGTCGCATGACAGCGCATGACAGCGCGTCGCCTTGTCTTGACCGATCTTGATGGATCAGCGAGGATTCCCCATCGTCATCCTGCACAAACGGACGAGTTTGGCTGGGATGCTAAGACTAGACATGGCTCTGTATAGCTCGTCTTTATAGATGCTGTCATAAGCGGCCTTAAAATCGATGAGAAGGTGGTGGGTATCGATCTGAAGTTCCTGGGTTTCCTCCGAGATCTGCCGCAGTGTGAATATTTGGTCGATGGTGGACTTTCCTGGCCTGAAACCACACTGATATGGACCGATCAGGATGTTGACAAACGGCTTCAGGTGTTCACACTTCTTGCCACATTAGATCTTGTATGCGATGTTTAGAAGATTGATGCCTCTGTAGTTGGCGTAGTTCAGAGGCTCTCCTTTCTTTCTTTCTAAAATTCGCAAATTATAGCAAAGCAACTACATAAATTCGTAGCCAAAGACACAAATTAGTTGTTGCTTCTGCCCTAGGATCAATCCTGTTATTAAGGAAGCAATGTTTCCATTGCAATAAATTAGAACCGTTGAACTGAGTGTCCTTGCGTTGAACTATGTTAACGCGCACAATGTACGAAGCACCCATTTTTGTGTGTTTTTCTACACTTTTATCTCTGTTTATCTTGAACAGTCTACCCAAAGCAATAATTCATTGTGCCATGCCGAAGGAATGAAAACAAAAGGGAAGACACACGGAAAATAATACGAACGTGAAATAAAATAAAAGAAGGAAACGTACGCCCTATAAGGAACGAGTCCTTTTATATGAATTCATGGCTCAAATGATATACACATCCTGCCTCGCAGATGAAATGGGTAATCATTTACAAATTAACCATGACACGGTAAATTGAATATACAAAGCAAGGATTTGTTTGTTCATCAATGCAAGATATATTTGCGGCACGCGTCGGATTGATCCTTTAATTACATTTCTCGCCGGCTGATAGATTGACAGCTAAAAAGCGGATTCAAATGAAAAAAGGCAGAAAATCATGAACATTAAATGCTTTTTGGATTCTAAGTCAAATGGAAATTTCCACGAATCAGTTTGGAGGTTTTTTTTTTTTTTGGGAAAATGTCATAAGGATATGCGAAGGTTATGTGGCATGTACATATGTGGATTTGCTTGTAGGGGTTAATTTTAATCAGATTTACTGTTTCCAAGCCTACAGAGAGGATGTGTAAGGAGTGTTGCTATGACAGTTAATATGTGCGGTGACAAAATGGGTTTCCTATGGCGGATTCTTGCCTAGGGGAGGATTAATAATAATCATTATGTGAGACAACAAAGACGATGGGTTCCTTTCTTGTTTCAGGCATCTTTCTGTATCGGATTAAGCGAGTTTCCCACTTAAGTTCAAGGTAAATGATGTATTTTCCAATATCTGACGGATGATGCTACATATTATGTGTCGTTGTGCAGACTCAGTAGCTTACTAAACAACAAAGCAATCGTATCCAATGATGTATGAGTGGCGTTTACTTTATTGTTACAAAATATTGACAAAGCGGTGATGATTTGGTGCAAGATGCTGATGAATGTGGTTAGGAATTAATGAGCAGCATATCTGTCTTTGTATGAAATATTCAAGAAAGAAATTGCTTTTCAGGGCACCTTAAGTTTGATCTATTTCACCACCAAGGATAACTATATCGTCTGCCGTCAACATATCAATTCCATTAAAATGTTCATGTAAATTGTCAGGGTATGTCTACTGACATGGCGCTTCATGAAGCGGAAAATAATCTCCACTACAAAGAATACACTCTTGCTACCGTTTTTGACATAGAAGTCGCCTTTAACAACATCCATACTAAAGTCATTCAGGAAACTCTCACGGAGCTGAATAGTTTCCATGCTAAAGACTCGTATCATTCAGACAACACTAGGCAACAGCAGTGTAACTAAGACGGTTAGTAGAGGCACCCCACAAAGAGGTGTTATCTCCCTTTTGCTGTGGCTTATGGTAATCAATAAAATTTTCGTGTGACTTGATAGGGAGAGGTGTAAGGTGGTTGCTTACGTCGATGATGTGGTCATACTAGTATCAGGAAAGGTTCTCCCACGATAAGTCAACTCATGGAGAGGGCTGTGGATAAGGTACACTCATGGGCCACGAACAGTGGCTTTGGAGTCCGGATAAGACCGGACCGATAAATCCAAACTAAATGGTCAGCCACTCTCATTAAGTCCTAGTGCAAAATACCCAGGCACAATTCGAGACCCGAAACTGAATTGGAACCTCAATATAGAACAGCGGATAAATAAAGTCAGCGTAGCGATCTATGCCTGTCATAAAACATTTGGCAAAGAATGGGGACTCCAGCCAAAGATGAGCCTGCGGATGTCTACTGCCATTATGCGTCCAATTCTCACTTATGGCACCATCGTCTGGTGGCCTGCCCTGAGTAAGAAATGCAATATCGATAAGTTCAAGAAAGTGCAGAGATTGGCGTGTGTAGGTGTTACATGAGTATTGAGGTCTTGTCCTACTGATGCTCTAAGTGTGATCCTGCACCTGATCCCCTTGAACTTCACATCAAAGACACAGCTACCTGGAGCACGGGCCGACTCAGGATATCTGTGCGCTGGAATGCATAGCCATACGGTCACTGTTAGTTCCTGGAAATAACTACAAGCGAATTGGTTGGGTCCTCGAACTCTTACATGACGCCTTCCCTCAATTTTAGGAAATTATTCTTTGCGAAACTGCGGAATCGGCGCAAGCATCTTCTCTGACAAACTAAATACATACATATATCAAAGTGTTTTTTCCAGGTTCGGGAAGACTACCGCTTGCTGAACAATCTCCAAACATCCAACCAAAATATCTCTATTTTCTCGGAGAGAATAGCCGCTATCAACGCCATTGATGCGGTTACCACATCCTCAAAACTGGTAGAGCAATGCCGGCTTGTAATCAATTAACTAAGTACTCACTTCATATGTAGTTATACTCATCTGGATCCCAGGTCAAAGCAATCATGAGGGCAATGAGGGCTGGCCAGTAGTAGATCGGCCCTTAACAGTTCTCTTGCGGAAAGTGTCGATATACCACGGGGCACTGCAAAGGGCTATATACATCTTCACTTCCTCCAGCTTGTCAATGATGGGTTGAACGGCCTGTCTAGCTGCGTTTTTTCAAGAAAGACATGGCCTTACGACAACAAAACTAAGTCAAAAGAGCTACTTGGCAAATCAAGACCAGATATTGTCAGAATTGTAGCCAATATCACGGGCCACTGGCCAGCTGGGAATCTCTACCTCATTTCCTCTCCAGGTGTTCAGTACTGGCATGTACCAGACAGACCAACAAAGCAAACTTTAGGCAAATCCTCCTTCGTAGACTTCGGCAAGATAGCTGAAAAATGGATTGGAGAACTGATCCTGTATCTGAATTCCATTGGCTGAATTAAACCACATCATCCCAACACAATCAATCAACACTCAAAAACAAATAGGTTTGAACGGGTTTCGGGGGAACAATACGGCGCAGCCTAGTGATAATTGGGTTCTCAGGAACCCCCAATCTACCTACCTACTAAAATCGTTTAAATAAAGCGCAATCAGCATGCATCTTAAGATGCATTCATACAGAATTCATAAGACATTCTTTTTGCTCCTGTTGCTTCATTTCATTCAGCTTTTCGCTTCTGTTGCCGTGCTACCCTGCTATATTTGACAGCACTTTCGTCAGACTGCATTAATATTGTTCGTATTTTTCATCATTTTTTTAAAACTTGTACCACTCTTATAATAAACCTCAACAGGAAGTTAAATTTTTTTGTAAAATCCCCGTGGCATATAAATGGAATTCTATCAGTATCCTCGAGATTGAGCTTTTCCATTTTCTAGTGGTGGATTATTTCTAAACTTCCGGTTGGAATATGTGTATACTTGCATCAAGCTAATCTCCATACGTCCTCTTCTGAATAGCTGACTGTGTATACGGTTGATATAAAATGAACTAAAAAATACTTGAATAGTCCATTGCTTTCGCATCCATCTGTTTAATCGAAAATCTTCCAACTTTTTGGTTACATTTTCCCGTAAGTTTCCCCATCATCCCTATCACCATTGGCAGTGATCCAAAATTAAATTACTTTAAGAGATAGTTAGGCAGAGATAAAAGTCGATTCATACAATGGACAACTTTCCCAAAACAATTTTTTGTAATTTAAAAATAACAAACAAAGTTCGTATAGTAGGTATACAATGCGGTTCAAACAAAACATTCTTTTGATTGGTTTTCACCGCGTAAAATAAAATTTCAGTGAAAACAAGTGGGAAGAGATTAAATTCCTGACACATTAAGATCGGCAATCTCCCTCAAGTATTTGCCTTCAGCATTCATCCCCTGGTGTACTAAATCACTTTATAAAACAGTACACGTGCTCTCCCTGGTGATAGGGCTTTCCTCCCCTCAATTCAAATTAACTGTCTAAATCGGATGTTGATCTCACTAACAAATTACCGACAGCAGTTCAATTGCCGATGGTTCTCAAGTAGTGAGATAAATTATCCCACTGTACGACATTCCCTAACATTTGCTTTCTTCTTTTTTTCTGTTCAATTTCAGATAGTAACGCCATGTCGACAGGAGGCGGAAGTCATCACAGCACTGCTGGTGGCAGTCATGGCAGCAGTGGGGGTGGTAAAATCACTCCCGAACTCGAGGCAAAATGGAAGGAAATTCCCGATAAGTATCTTATGATTATCGCTCATTTCCTGGCGGGACACATCAACGACACTGATGCCTATGAAAAGTACAACGGCCCCATAATGAAGTCGAGCATCAAATCGGTTTACTGGATTTTTCTGATACAATATGCCATTCTGGCATTGGCGGGTGTATTCATGAATGTGGCCATTATCGCGTATATAATGTATCATAAGCTCTACAAGGATGTTACGCATTCGTTTATCATAAATTTGGCGTTGTGTCATTTTGTGCAGTGTGCGGTGGTGCTACCGATTACACTTATGGTGATGATGATACAAAACTGGATATTTGGACAGTTCTTGTGCTTTTTCCTGCCCATGTTGCAGGTGAGTGGATATTTTTATTTTATTTTACCTCTTAAATAAGTTATGTATCACTTCTTGAAATTATAAGAACCGTGAGCCTAAAGACCTTGGAAACTGCAAACAAGCTCGATCAAAACAGGTGTAAGTTAACACTTCAAAACTCCGTTGCCTATGCAATTGAGTTTCGAGCCAAAAAGTTCGTTAGACTACCACTCATCCGCTCTTACATTGCTCCATTCACAGTTTGGAGGAGTTCGATGATAGATTAAGTCTTTAGAGGCAAGTTTTTGAGCAAAAATATTTCGTAAATTATTGTCGTATAATTTCTGTCCAGAACCTGCACTGATTTTGGTTCTGAGTCAACTGTATCATTGCAATTGTGATCCCTGTGTGCAGTGTGGACAGTCCAGTGTCGCCTGGACTAATCTTTATTTTTTCTTAGTTGAGCTCAGTGCCTTTAGATGCGGATGTTATATAGCAACTTTAAGCACATGCATCGATTGATGGCCAATATTACTGCCTAAGACCTCATTTGGTAGGTGCCAGGTTAATTGATGGATAAGCGATAGACGACCTGCCGAATATTCCAAATCGATTGTCGATTTTAGAGTCACCTGTGTACCATACATAATCGTGAACTGAGGAACACAGTTTAGGGTTTTTACAGTCATTACTTGGGGGATTATTTGCCGAGTAATTCAGCTTGAAGTGGCGATTAAGAAGGATGTAGTCCAGTGGTGTCCTAAATTTCCATAAAGGTGATGGTCAGACGACATGAGCAGATGTCATTTGAGAAAAAATAGTGCCACGAGCAATGCACATTTTAACAAATATCATATCTTTAAGTGTGGTCGCTCTGGCTTAGTGCTTAGTACATTGGAAACATTTTTCGCAGCACAACTTCTTGACAAACAATGACGAACTCATAGCGGGCAGGTAAGGTTAGGTTTGGTTACGCAGGGTGCGCGATGGATAGCCCTCATCACGTTCACTTGGAGACCTGAAAGGCCATGTACCCTTTTGTTGTGGGAATGACAATATAATTCCCGAAACAACCTAAGAACCTATTCCTTTGTTGGCGGTTTTATGAACCAGTTAGTGCTCTTTTCGAATCTGAGTAGGTCCGTTAACTGTAAGCCTGTTATCTCTGCTATGCTTGCAAAGAACCTTGATCCTAGTGCGTGTAGACGTCGTTCTTGCAGAGCGGGGCAGTGCCACAGCAGATGTTGGATGGATTCTACCTCTTCTTCATTTCAGCAGCTTCTGCATAGATCGTTGGGCTCGATTCTCCACTTGCGGGGCATGACTTCGATGGCACAGTGGCCTGTGATAACTCCAGTGGGTACGCGGATAGAGGATCTGTCAAGTGCCAGAAGGAGCCTTGTTTTAGTTTAATTTAATTTCAGCCATAAAGTCCAAGAAGTGGCGCAATCCTCTCTGGCTAACCAGTAGGAACTTCTCTATTATGCTATCTATTATCCATGCAATTTCCCTATCGGTGGTTCATAGCCGACCCCAATTTTGCCAATTGATTAGATTTCTTGTTCTCTTTTATGTCTATACGTCCGGGAACCCACCAGAGTTTGACTGTATGCTGCCTTATAGTGATCAGCGAGTCTTGACATTTCTTGACTGCCTTTGATTTGATTGTATTGGATTTTATCGATTTTAAAGCTACTTGGCTGTCAACGAAGATGGTTATATCCGATGGGAGATGGTATCAATCTCTTATGCAGCCTGCAGCTTTTTCTATTGCCAGGATTTTGGCTAAGAAGACGCTACAGGTTTCTGGCAATCTAAAAGATCCCTTCTTTTGTAGGTAGAATCGGGCTTCTGTTCCTGTTTTCATTTTTAAGCCGTCAGTGTTAATCGCGACTTCATGATATTTAATTACATTGTTTGACACTTAGTCCTCTCGGGATGGGAATACAACAGGAAGATCAGTGTTAAAGTCATTGTAAAGGGTCGGATAGTCCGATGGGGCTGTTAGGCTTTCGGAGTTAGATTTCTCGCCCATTTCGTCCAGTATCGTCGCATGTCCAGAGGTGGTCTGCTTCCACAGGTTGGATTCCCTTAATCTGAGTACACCTTTCGCAGCAGCCCCTTTTATGATCAGGTCAGGGGGGTGGTGATGAAGGATCAGATCCTGACCTGGTTGCGGTGAACTTCTTACGACTCCTGTGGTGCAAAGTGGAGCTGGCTTCGTACTTTATAGAGTTTGATAACATAGCTCTTGATTTCAGTTGCAGTCCACCATGTTATGCACCCATAGGAGATAATAGGTCTTACGATTGCTATGTACATCCAATGAAAGGTAGGCGGTGCAAGCCCCATCTTTTCCCTCCTCCTCTTACAAACGTAGAGTGCAATCATCGCTTTTCTAATCCTGTCTTCAACATTCTTTTTCCACGTTAGCTTGGAATCGAGAATGATGTCGAGATAGGTCGCCTCGGATGAGAGATTTATGTGATACTGCTTTGGCTATAAAGCTTTTGGAGTAAAGCTGGGTATCTTAATTTGTCTAGTGAACCGAACTAGCTCGCTTTTCTCTGCAAAACTTTTGATAATTATGGTGATGATAAGAAGCTATAGGCCTATAGGTCAACTTATCATGAAAAAGCTTCTCAAATCGCCATTTGGGGCTGTAATAATTGTATGTCCTTCAAATTATGCGAAACTGAAAAAGTCGGACCTGGTATATCTCGGGCTCCAACGCCAGCTAATTATTTATTAAAGTCACTGACTTCTTTCCTTATATTTAATTCATTACATGTCAGTAGGAAAGGTAGTAACTTTTGTCCAAAATGTAGGTAATCCTTTAAGAGCTCGTAGTCCAGCAATCATGTTTCTTGAATCTGATAATGGAAGGAAAGAGGCCACTCCTCGCATTTAAAAGGATCCTCTTTCATTATCCCAAGTAGACAACAAGATTTTCAAGTTCGCCCCTAATTTTAGAAATTTATTTTGGCAAAGCTGCTGTGTTCCAAATTTCACAGACAATATACGAGTAATCCGCCTTACTGCTTTCCACAATTGGTTTACGTAGAAATTACACTTTAGAGAATATATGTAAATTATAAGTACTTTCAGGTGGACTCGGCGAACTCCTACACAAAATCACAAGCTCAACATGCACTTAAATCCCTCTCAACAGGATTCCAGAATGTAGATTCAATGGAACTACTTACGAATCTTCTACAAAATGTGCAATCCACCCAACCAGTGTTGAATCGGATCAAATCAAGAACACTCAGAAATCCTGGAATTTGAAGCTTTTCAGAAGTTCTCCCATCATGTAGGGGGACGATGAGATTAATTTTCCCATTCTCATTTCTCTAAGTTGAATGACGACACCGAAAACCCTTATTGTCTGTAGAAATGTGAACTCATTTTCTCCACTTTCATCTGATATTTCATCTCATTGTCATTATCCTGAGAGGGATAACTTCGGACTATCATGTTGATTCGTTAAAACGAAATGATGACTTCCAATATACCAAGAGCGATGTCCGAAACTAATGCGAAGTCGAAACGAAAGAAACACACATGATGGGGGAGAATACGAGATTCAGTGGCTTAACACACCTGTCAAAATACCCCAACGATAATCCGATTAATTGAAATATAGCTCCGTTCATACACAGGGAAGTTCTATATGCACAGACAACAGGTAATGTTTTGTAAGACTTACATACATGGAGTACAAGTACAGGTGATCTGGATGTTCAGAGTCGATAAATTATAGGGCAGAAATGATTAAGGTAAAGAGGCTTACATTGCACATTTGATAGTTTTTCATTTATTTGAACCGTCTAAAGTGCACAGTCAGTTACTTAAAATAATTGAAGATAGATAATTGAAGAGGTATTTGCTCAAAGTGGTTCTTATAATATCTGAAAGCGCAGCTTCTTTTCATTAGATTCCCCTCAATTTTTTCCGAAGCCCGATCGGTATCAGAGTCTTGGTCCAAATTATTTCAGTTTGAGAAAAGATTTCAAATCGAAATTCTGAATCTTTGGGCTTTGAAAACTGTTAACCCTCTTCTGAACATCGAAAGCCTTGTGTGGTATACTGCGGGCTCTAAGATAGATTCTGGTGTTAAGGCGGGCGTCCTTGGCTCCAATCGCAAGGTCTAGAATTATATTTCAGTATTTTTCAGGCTGAACTGATTCCCTCCGAAATTTGTGCCAATATCAATCTCGACTATGGCACCAAAGGTGCAACATTCAAAATTTACCAATAGCCAAGCAGCGCTTAAAACACTCTTACTTCGATCACTTAAGTCAAAAGCCGTCGATGGTTGCTTCAAGGTTCTCTTTGACTTATCTTATCTTATCAACCCTGATGGCTGCCGAGACACAGATGCGTCAATGGTATTGAAATTGCTGACCAATTAGCCAGAAGAGGATTCACAGAAAAGTACACAGATGCCGAAGATGAGTGTGTAATTCCCTGTTGCATCAGGAAACCCTGGTCTCCGAAGACATCAGGAACACTTCGACAGCCGATATCCTTAAGTATTTTGCTTGGTTGGTTTAATTGGTGTGGACGAGCGTGAGTGAGTGTGGAGGGACGTCGACAAACCATGGCTGTTGGTCTTAAATCAAACCTGTGAGTAGAATTTTAGGAAGGGTTTCCCCGGGCACTTGCAGAGAAAGCGTTCTAGGGTTTCCTTGTCGTTTGTGTCTGTGCGGCTATGGCAGTAGTGGTTGGAAGGGTTGCCAAGCTTGACTGCATGGGTACCTACTGTCCAGTGGCCTGCACAGATGGCAACTATACGCGCAACGACTGCTCGGGTTCTTCTTAAGAGTTCGTTAGTTTTCCTATGGTTGTATGTTGCCCAAGTCTTCTTAGATATGGTGCAACTAGTAAGGCTGTTCCATTTGTTTTTGGCTACTGAAAGTTAGTGTATGTAGATTCTTCCCTTGACAGCTCCTAATGGGATGAGAACTTTTCTTGGTAGTAACCTATCAAGGGCCGACCCTTGCCTGGCAAGCTCATCAGTCATTTTGGGTCATTCGATGCCTCTATAACCTGGGACCCATACGAAGTCTGGGAGTCCCAAATTTTCAAGGCAACTGAAAATATGCCCGAACCTATCCTGCATTACATTTTCGAACCGTCCGTGAAAATGGTCGCAGTGTCGTTATCATTTGTGACCTACCCGCTGTTCCATTCCACTCTTGAAGGTTTCAACTATTCAAATATTTTTGGCTCTTTGCTCTATATTTGATTTCTAGTTCAGTTTGATCCCAAAGAAGAACGATTCCCAAATATTTGGCACTGGACGTTATCGTGAGCTCTTGACAATTTAGACGTAGGAGGGTAACACCAAGGGAGTGCACCCTTCATGATTTCGCTTATCACGGAGAGAAACATTCCTGATACAAAGATCACGAGGTCATTCGCGTACGCGTCCACCTTAATTCCGTCTGCGTCAAGCCTTGTTAGAATTGTGTACATTACCATCAGACAACGCAGAGGGGAGATAACTCCGCCCTTGGGAGTTCCTCTGTATAAGTAAATTATTTGATGGCTGTTACCTAGAGTAGATTGAACGACTCTGGTTCTCAGCATGGATACGATCCATCTGCCGAGGAATTCCTCTACACCTAAGGTGTTTAGAGAAGCTTGAATGGCTTCTATATAAACGTTGTTAAAGGCACCTTCGATGTCTAGGAAAGTTGCTGAAGTGAATTGTTTTTGGTGAATGAATTTCTCAATCTTACTAACCATCTCGTCAAGAGCAGTTTCTTTGGACTTTCCTTTGAGGTATGCGTGTTGGGATTTAGATAGTTCAATGTTTTCTAGGGCTTTGCGCAAACTTGTGTCCCGAATGCGTTCTAGAGTCTTGAGCACGAACGATAAAGGACCATTTGGTCTGAAGTCCTTTGCCGTTTCGTATCCTCGTTTACCCATTTTAGGGATAATGACCCCACGTACTTGGCTCCAATTATTAGGGACGTAATTGAGTGATCTAGCCGATATCCTCAACTTCCTTTAGAAAATTTAAACCCTCTCTATCTAACCGCCTATCGGCACATTAAATCTTAGACCTAAGCATTAGTGCCACCGGAATGAGGAGCCAAGCCAATTAAAAAAGAAAACTAACATAAGCGTGCCCAAATTGGCAAAAAAAACCCTTTCTGTTGCCAAAACTACACATGTGTGTGGTTGGTCCTTCAGAATTCCGTTTTTCAAACGAACGATTTAATTCAGCAAAATACTTTGCATTCCAGTGCACAATGTGAAATGCACTTGAGCTATGACCGCGATTTCCACCACTTGTATCTTGATTGTACGCGAAGCAAATATTAAGGCGCCACCATCGTCCTGTACACGATTTTCCCAAAATTTTCATCTCGAATCGTATTAAAAAATCATGTTCACCCGAGAATTGCTTTTGCACGTGCAATTCTGTATCTTACACCTGCCACGTACTCTCAAATTTCAAACACCGTACGCAGGATTGAAACTCATTAATCTTCTCAAGGATTTAGCTTCATTTGATATCCATTAACGCGAAGGATTCTCCGATGGATTAAAAAAAAATTCGAAGCGATAGCCATCTGAAAAATTTAAGTAGTCACGCATACGACCCAGTGCCCCACATGCGTACGCCTAAGGCAATCCGAATGTTAAACGTTAATAATTTATTGCTTAAGGCATGCTACGGCATTCAAAACACAGGCATTTACCTGCTGCTTGTGTAATAATTTCTAATTCAATTGTATTATTATTCTTTTCTTTACATGTGCGCCACCCTCACAGGATATACCATTGCATGTGGCTATGATCTCGCATATCCTTATTGCATGGGATAGGATGAGGTGGTTGGGGGATCCGCTGAGGGGGCGTTTGCCTGCCTTCGTTTGCTGCTGTGCAACTTGGCTGACTGGTATGGTTATAGCCTTACCATATCCCATTTACACCATGTACGTCGAGATTGGGGTAAGTAAACACAGTTTTTGCTCCTTTTTTTTCCTTTTCTTTTAAATCACTTTAGCTTCTTTAAACGCCAACGTTAAGGTTGTTGGTTGAAATCCCTTGTTGGGGGTGGGGGTGGATTATAGAGGGAAACGTATAAGAACTGCTTTTAATGCTTAAATGGATATCGGAGGTTGCTTGCACACTGGGTCTTGAAATGTGAACTACACTAATAGGGGCTTACTGCGTACATGTAATCTGTCAAAGCCGGATTAGGTGTTTTTTTTTTTACATTTGAGTGGAGTGTACGTAGTTTTTTATTTATGGGCTTAGGTGCCATGTGTCATCTAGAGTGTGACTTTCATGCACAAACATAAGTCTTGAGATTTGTTCAATTTATTTTCAGGATGAAATGGAATCAACGCGGGAAATGATGTGAAATAAATGGCGAAGCTGTGTTGGGGACATTATTGCGATTTCAACTAAAAACAACATGAAGATTAGTGGAATTTCTGTACGTCGAAAAACAAGGGGATCACCAAAGCTGTTAATTATAGGGAACTTAAGGTGCAATTGTGTTGTACTTGAGGGATGTTCATCAGTCTTCAAATAAAACTATGCTTTTGCACCACAAGGACGCTTATATCAGATCCGAAAGCATTTCTTCTCCAATTCTTTCAAGAGCCATCTTAGTCTCGAGAAAAATACTCAGTATATCAAACGTAGATGCTGGATCGCCCACAAGAGTATCCGTCGAGAAGAAGGCAAGTCCTAATTGCACTGGATAATCAAGCTGAAATTAGGCGAACGACTCATTGATTGTGATTCAGTTATCATCGGCTATAAATTATGGCCAAAAACGGAATGCACATGCAGCCATTGATGGAGGCAGGCATCTCCGCTAAAAGAGGGTCAACTTTAGGGTTTTTGCGGACCTAATACCTCTCGGTAATATATAGATCTAATGATAGCGGAGTACTAACGTCATTGTGTTCTGGAGACACTGGTAGTTTAATTTCTATAGGAACTCTGATTCTCTATGTTTATATCCACAACTTTTCCCGAAGAACTTGCAATAGGTATAGAAGGCGACTAATGTCGTTTTAACCATGTTTTTATTTACTATTCAAGTTTAAGATGAACTTAGTGTCGAGTTTCGTTAGAACATGCTGTGCTGTGGGCTAACGCCTTCGTCTTCGAAGAACTTCTGGCCAAATGGGTAGGTTTCAACTATTCAAATATTGGAATTCGAAACCAATACGCCTCTGATCTTCTTGAGGATCTTGAGGGCGAATACAAGTAAGATAGTCAGGCAGCCTTTACAGCATTGACATCCCACTTCGTCAAGTATTGCTACGATACTCTACAATCACTTCCCAGGTATAACAAGGTCATACTTGGTTGGGTGCCCGGTCACCAGAGCATTGTAAGCAATGAAACTGCGGATGAGCCTGCTAGGGCCGGTTCAGTTTTCGCGCTCTTGAGACCGGAACCCTTCTGTGGCATTTATTGGGCTTCCGCCACAACTTTGTTAAATAACTGTGAACTGTTGTTCCTTGACAGGAACAACATGAGGAAGCTAGTGGGCTTCCTTACCGGCCATTGCGCCTAAGAACTGAAAGTTTGTTCAGGTACAGAGTGCCGGTTCTGTTTGAATGAGGAAGAAACCTCTGAGCACGTTCTCTGTTAATGTCCGACATGTAGACGGATCTTTAATTTCGTAAGCGGAGTTTGGAAACTCGGTGGGTGGTACCCCAAAACGGGGTTCGGGACTAACGAGTGGTCGGAAAGCGCCAAACATACAGCCTGTTCGTTACCCTCGAAACCTTCATGTCGTGGGCTCCAGGCTAAGTTTACCGATGCAAGACTTTTGAGGAGGTTGAGATAGTCCCAGATAAGCTTGGACCGAAGCTTGAGCATGATATCTGGAATCTTAAGAATTGGGTCACTATGAATGTCCAGCATCTGAGAGGCAGTCTGAGATCATTAAGCATAGCTCCTTTTTGCACTGCCAGATATAGCGGTGTAAGGTTAGTATTGCTCCTATAGCTGCCGTTGGGCACGTTCTCATAGCCCCGATGATTCCTACGCAGACCAAGCGATAAACTTTGCTCAGTTTTTCCTGCGTTGTGGTCTGTTGAGTTTTTGGCCACCATACTTATGACAAGTAGGTGCTCATTGGTTTTTATTATAGCGTTGTACGACCAATAAATCATCTTGGGTTTCAGTCCCCAAGTTTTGCCGTACAGGCGTTGGAGCATGAACACTGCCCTAGTTGCCTTGTTGAAAACCATGTTTAAGTGATGGTGAAGGCAAGTTCCAGGTGAAGGTTTTGTCAGGTATAACTTCAAGATACTTTGCTTCGCTGGAAAGATCAATAGAGTGTTTTCTAATAAAACTTGTTTCAGGTTGTGATTCCTCTTTCTGGAAAAGCATTGAAGTTAGGTCAAGGGCATTTTGCGTCATATCTGATATGACGTCATCAAATTTTCTCAACTTAATAGTCAACTACTTTCACTACCGTTCATAATGCTCTCGAGTTTCTTTGCCTAAATCAAAAAAAAAAATTAAACAAAATGTGGAAGCTTTTGTGGTGATTAACATCTCGAAACAGTAAGTGAACACTTCTAGCATCATCTTGATGTGTCACTTCTGTTAGGAAAAATTTTTCGTCGAAAAACAAAGACGTATGTACATATCTAGGTCAGACCTGTCTTTTTTCCCAATTTTTGTGGATATTTATTGACCTATAAATAATAAATAAATAAAAAAAAAAGCTGGCGCGACAGCTCGGTATGAGCCAAGGCCTAGCTTTTCGCAACCATTCATGTTGTGCGTGTGAAATATTTTGCACGAATGGAAGCGACCTACAACTTATTGCCGAACGGCGAATTGATAAGCTCTTTCATGAAAAATTATACTCCCAGGGGGTTCCGCGAAAAATGTTCGGTGGACATGGCTGGGGCTTGAACCCACGCCGCCGCTCGCTCAGAAGTGCAACGCACTAACCACTGAGCCACGCCGACCACTTGTCGTAAATACTTGCCTTAAAAATTAAAATCGCTATTATACTCTATTGTTGGCAGCAGTGCTGTTTTGTGAAATTTTTTAACACATTTGAGAGGAGCAGATTTATGACAATCGACACACACTTCACTGCTCTAAAAGTTCGCTTTATCAGGATAAAATAATTGCTGCCCTCTTTCACTACAGAAAACTCAAAACTGGTCAATATGTGGTTGAAACGCATTGCTGATGATGTTATTTAGAACGAAAAATGCATCATTTTAATTTGAAAACATTTAACCACGCGCGCCTCGAGTGTAGCAAAGTAGGTACTACTATGCATTTTCTGTAGTGGTAGTCCAGATTAAAATATTGTAGCTCATCACTTGACCCTCATTCGTATAAGTGTACTAATTGCTGTAGGGTTGTGAAAATATTTTAACTCAAACTTGGAACAATTAAAACCAAAAACTCTGGGTAATCCCAATTAAGTTCAGCTGTTGTGTTACCGTCACGCATCGGAACAATTAAAACCAAAAACTCTGGGTAATCCCAATTAAGTTCAGCTGTTGTGTTACCGTCACGCATCGTTTCATATTTATAACAATTTCTCGTTTCAATAGCACAGACAAACTGAAAGCCCAGACTTGTCCTGTTGGAAAACATACATATATTTTCCACAGCAACTGCAATGCATCACAATTTGGTTTTCATTTTTCATCCTTTGTTATTCACGGTTTCCAAGAATAGCTGCTCACCCCAAATTCATCGCCTGGTGCTCTTATAGTCCTGGAGTAAAGTGAATTTATTTTTACAATTTAACAGAATCCCAATAAAATTGTTGTTTACGGGAAACCTTCCTCTGTTTTTTTTTTTTTGGTTTCTGCCCTTTTTTTCTGTAAATTGCGTACTTAATTTAAATTTACATTTTATTATTATTTTTATGCACTCACAATGCCTTGCGTACCCCCTGGAAGCTGTTGTTTGTTCCATCGTTATCCTTGTCTTATCCCATGCTACTGATGAAATTTAAAACACATTCGAAGAATTGTGGTTCGATGGCTTGCTAAGTAGAACCATACGCTCGCAGCAAAACAACAACTCATACCCTGCGAACGAGAGCGGTGGGTGCCGTGGGTACACGGCATTGCCATAACATCCTTCTCGTATGCAATTACCATATATTATTTACTTATTTAGATCTGAGTTACTTTCACTGAAAGCGTAATGTATTCAACATGTCAATTTGGTTATGGAATCTTCGAGATGAAAGTGAATCCCGTAAAGATGGCTCCTGTTCTTGTTCAAGTAGCAATATGGTGTGTAACACATATGCATGAGAGTGGTTATCATACCACTGTACCTGTGATACAAGAAATGTTTATTTTTCACCAAAGTGGGGGTGAAATTATTATTATTACCTCTCCTTTGCAATTGATGCATAACAAAGACGTTAAGACCATTTGAGTGTAAACAAGGTAACAGACTGAGGAGAATTTCATGCATGTGACAGAGGTTGATGATTTGGACTTATGTCGGTGGCAAAAGGACTTATATATTTCTGAGATTTTAATTTCTGATTTAAAAAAGGTATCGCTCATTTTTTGACAAGAAAACTGGTCAAATTGGATTAATTTAATAAAAATAAATAAATAGTTGGCGCGACAGCTCAGGATGAGCGAAGGACTAGCTTCTCGCAACCATTTATGTTGTGTGTGCCACACATTATGTCATTCCCCGACGAGAGGTGGTGCCGCAAAAAAATGTTTACTGGACATGGCTTGAACCCATGCAGCTCACACAGCAGTCCAACGCACTAACAACTGAGCCACGGCGACATAGCGCTCTGCATATTGGCTCTCTAGAAGTTTCCACCTATAGAACATCTATTCGTTTGAGTGAGAGGAAATACCAACGCTTAGGTGAAGAGAAGAGCAGGTTCAGAAAAATTTGGATATGAGTAATAAACGAAATATCTTCGAAGCACAATATTTTTTAGAAAGTCAGGAAAATTCATTGAGCATACCTTACCTTCTTACTTAAGATGGCCCAACAGTCCGAGGTTGGACCTTTGCCTCAACCAACAAGCGTCTCAAGCCACCTGGATCTGTAGCCAGCTCCCTCCAGTTTCGCCCACCAAGTTGGTTAAGGTCATCTTCCACTTGCGTGCGCCACCTGATACGCGGTCTTCGTCTACTGCGCCGTCCCTCGGGTGTGGATTCGAAGATTTTCTGGGCCGGAGCATTGGTGTCCATCCGCTCTACATGACCCAGTTACCTCAGTTGTTGGACCTTCACTTTTATAAATAAATCGATGTCGCTGTACAGCCCGTACAGTTTGTCATTGTATCTCCTCCTCCACTCATGGTCTATGCAGACGGGATCGAAAAGACCAACCTCATCCGCTTTTGACAGAGTTGATGCGTTTGACCTTGTCTTAATTGATAGCGGAGCCTAGGTAGACAAAGTCCTTAGTTACTACGTCTATTGTGACGTACTATCTGAGACGTCGGTGTTTGGTGTCCTTTCTTGTTGACATCTTTTACTTGGTCTTGCCCTCATTGACTGCTGAAGCCATCTTCACCGCTTCAGTGTGCCAGTGACATCACGCTGCGTTCTTCCGATTATGTCAATATCGCCGGCGTATCCGAGTCATTAGACGGACATTTGAAAGATTGTGCCTCTGGAGCTGGCGCTTGAGTTTTGCTCTATTCTTTCAAAAACGATGTTGAAGAAGTCGCATGACAGCGCTTCGCCTTGTATAAATCCTTTTTTGCCATCAAAGGTCTTGCTGAGGTCTTAACCGACCATGATGGAGCAGCGAGCATTTTCCATCGTCATTCTGGACAGTCGGACGAGTTTGGCAGGGATGCCAAAACTAGACATGCCTCTGTACAGCTTATCTCTATAAATACTGTCACCGCGGCCTTAAAACCGATGACTACCTTAGGCATCGATTTGAAGGTCCTGGGTTTTCTCCAAGATCTCCCGCAGTGGCCGGTGGTGAGCTTTCTTAGCCTGAAATCACACTGGTATGAACTGATCAGGTTGTTAGAGAACGTGGCATTAACACAAAACGGCAGATAAGATCTTATGAAGAAATGGATGTTAGGAAGAATGATGCCTCAGAGATACTCCCTTCTTGAGGATCCGGCAAACAATGTTGCGGTTCCATTCATCGGGCATACTTTCCTCGCTTTTAGCGACCAAGTCATCGCTTGCCGCTTTGAACAGCTCGCAGATAACCCCTTAGTTCCAGCTAGAGTTAGGCTTAGATATACCTATCTTCACCTCGTTGCAGGAATAATTCATTCTGTCTAACGCGGGAATTGATTCGTCATCGCCGTTAAACCTATTCTGACTAAGACTGGGAAAACACTTCGACCTTAAAGATCGTTTGTGCCAAGCAGTGTTCTCCTCAGAGCCATATCGAACGCATGGAGGAGATTCGTTAAGCTATGACCAGAAATTTAAGTTCTCTGTCGAAGTGTATTTGTAAACTATAGACGGCATACGTAAGTAAACCAGAAGTCATAATTTTTTAGTCAACAACTTTACTAATTTCCAAAATGCTACTTCAGGTCCTTCTTGACATTTTTCTGGATAATTTTTTTCTTTTTCTAAGGCGTAACTATCTTTGGTTATAAATTGAGACAAATATAGAGATTAGGGCTCATAAATTCATAGAACGAACATTGCTTATCCTTTTTTTTTTTAAAGGAAGGTCTTCGTTATAAACAGTAAGGACCTCGATTGGTGTTGCACAAGTAAACGAGGAGAATAAATAAATAAAAACACCACACAATAAACAAGTTCGTATTGCAAACAAGGAAATGTTCACATTTGTGTAAAAGCAGCAATTTGTTAAAATATTTCAGAAAAAATCGCCTTAAACTGACAACAATTCTTCGTTCTTTTTCTCTTCAATAGATAATCCTTCGGATTGAGTTTCCCACTTTTCATGACGTCCACACAATTTTTTCCACATTTTCCTAATCGTTTTGACGAAAATCACCCTTGGCATGCTCTTACCCTCATTAATCGAATTTCCATAGCAAATCTATTGGCAGAGCCGCTCAGCTAATTAAGAAAAATTGTCCTCGCGTTTGGCCAATCCTTTTATCGATGAGAAGTTATTGGAAAAAACGAAGTATCATTAGTATTCTCTTCTGGAATTTTTTCCTCGATTTAATGTCAGTTTCCACTTCCGTTAAATGAGTTAAGAGACATTCTAATTGATAGCTACTTACTTTCTCTATTCACTTTGAAACTCACTTATAAAATTATAAGATAAATCTATTCAAGAGTTTTAAGAGAACCTCTTGAATGAGAATACCCATTCCATTTCATCTGCTCATTGACTTTTATCCTTCTTGAGAGTGGATTATCATTTTTTTTTTTTTTGACCTCGTCAATATTTTTATATCCTTTGCCCTCTGTTTTGGAAATATTAATCCGATTCGGACATCATTTCCAAAAAGGAACACCGAAAGGACCCGGCAAAGAAAAAAACGGGTGCAAAAGTCATTTAATGAAATTTCAACACAGGCACCCCAAAGTGCCAACTCTTCTGTCATAACGAATCCCAAAATAAGAATCAAGAAAAAAAAAAAGGATTTCACAATCACAAAATATCGAACGGAACATTAAAGCAAAAGTTTATTCGTATCCTTTTTTTGCATTCTTTAGGTACAATCTATAATGGCATAAACATGTACCTTCTCTTTGGAAACGGGTTAAAATATGGAAATCTTTGGAATCAGGACTCACTGAGTGACGAAGGATTGAATTCAATGCTTTTCGCTACATTGCTCATTCTTTTGTTGTCCTCAAAGCTGGTAACGTGGAAATTTCTGGAATTATGCAAATCTACAAATGTAGCGAAAGAAAAGCATGGGTAAACGCAGATGTGTTAGACTAATGTTCACGGTTCAGGAGTCATGGGAATTTCTGCATTTCGAGGAAATTAAATTTTAAGTGAAACAATGCCTTTAGCTGGCACGTTCCGCGGGACTGAATGCCTTTGGATGTGATTCTATATGTACTTCCTCGCAGTCATGAAATAAAATTCTAAGAATTTAGTTTCTGCCAGCATCATGCAAAGGTTTTATTTCGGCCCACGTTTAATGATGCTTTGGTTTTACACGTTTTTGTGGGGCAAAGAGTGCTTTCCAAGAATGCTGCAGACCTGATAAACTCATAGGTTACTGAATAGGTTTCGTCGAATTTGAAATAAAATACTCTATGCAATAACCGTGGGGTTCGCTGGAGAAACTGCTCTGCAAATATCTATGGAAACAGACTTTGATCCTTTTGAATGGTTTCCGCAGGAACTATAAACATGAAGAGAAAGCACCAGCAGTACTTTAACGCACTTACCACTGAACCACTGCGTCTACATTTATAGTCAGCTTATAGACTTCTACACCGACGGATCAAAAACCAATGAAAAGGAAGGTGGAGGTGTTTTCTCTCATCTCCTTCCGTTTCCAAAATTACTATAGCGGGTTCCAAGCGGCAATAATGGCGATCAAGGAAGTCTTGTCTTGGCTTAAGAGGAACGTGATATGCACCTCAGATATCTTTTCGGACAGCCAAGCAACTATCAAGTCCTATGGAGATATAGGGTCATTCTGTACAAATTCAATAATAGCCAATTCAATAATTAACCTACGCCGGGTGCCGGGGCATAGGGACTGCTGAATTCGGCAGGTATGGAACAATGATGTCCATTTCATTAGAATATGGTACCTTTGGCATACCCATCGCTACATGTAAACTCAAAATTCAGCGAGATGCCCTCTAAAGGACAAATCTTAGATGGACAGGTCTAGCGTCGAAAGAGATATGGCCAAGGCTAATTCTGAAACGCTCTAAGGATTTGATATCCCTCAAGAGATTGGATAGCAAGGCTGCTATAGGTGTCATCACTGGACACTGTCTAATAGGCAGGCATGCAACAAGGCTTGGCGTCTTCTCAAATGATTTCTGCAAAAGCTGTGTGGGCGAACACGACACCTACCCTGCTCTCTCCCATAGAAGAAAAACTAACCTAAGTTCCTTCTTCTACAACGATCTAAGCGATCTAATTCACACAGATATTAAAAGTCTCCTACGCTTCATCAGAAGCTCTAAGTGGTTTAACGAGTAGGTAAAGGAGAATTCACCAAGATCCATGTGGTAACACAACGGACCTACCATTGTCCAAGTGTGCTGGCTTCAGCTGGCAGCCACTTCAACCTAATCTAACCTATAGAATTACACCAAAGTGTGTGTTACCACATAACTATTTTTGGTAAAGTCTTGACGGCTATGAGTGCCTATCAGTTAATAGACTTCTGGTGAATCACTAGCTTAAATTTTCGGTCTGCCTAGACCAAGATGGATCGCAATACTCTCGCTACTCGATTGTTTGCCGGCCCTACCGGATCGGCATTTCACTCGCAATACAATTAGGTTAGGAGTGGGATGTAAAAGGGAGTGAAGGCTAAGATATGAAGATTTCCTTATTGCGTGCAATGCTCCAGTTCTGGTAGCCACTTAGACCCTCTTGGACCTTTTGTCGCATTTTCATTACTTGCGGTATCAGTGAATTCCAGTACGTGCATGTACATGCTGATGTTATTATGTCCTGAAGTTAGTCCTATTTTCAAAGTTGATTGCTCTGCAGAAGACTGGGGATATTAGTCTACCGTACATACATATTTCGCTAATTTAAAATTACAGACGTGTACAGTACAATTTTAGAATCCACAAGGATAATCATGATTCTTGGACCTTAAACTTTTAGATGGAGAGATTGCTTGGTTTCCTTCCATCATACCTCTGGTAGCTGTCTTTGTTGTTGGCAGTGTGACTCCAACTATGTTTCCGTGTAAGTTTATTCCTTTGGCAGATTTCCAATGAGCAAACAAAGGCAGGATGAGAACCGCTTTCGCACCAGCACAACATTTTTGCAAAAATGTGCAAACAGAACTCCAAGTTAAGAAAATCAAAGTCCTCCTTCCTCATCATCATCATTTTCCAATGGTCCGCTTATCCATTATGAGGGTCATGGGTTAAGGGAGCTCCTTCTAAGGTCTAAATTCTCTTAAGCCAAAATAGACTTCGCATTTAGCACAAATCGATATAAAACAAGAAGTGCTTAGGAATCTGGACTTTAAAAGTAACAGAATGTAACACTGCACTGAAGGGGATAAAATTTCGTATCAAAGGTACAACAGGAACTCTGTTAGCACCTTCCAAACAGACTGGAGAGAACTACCTTCTACTGATGCGCTAGAGCTTCATAGTTTTCTACACCAAATTAAGGTAAACGAACCACTCTTGTCTTATAACAGTTTTGACAACCATGAGAAGAGGTAACAAAAAAATCTAACTTCTACCCCGACTGCAAAATATCAAGGACTGCATACGATTAGGTTGTCAGAGAAATTTGAGATCCGAAGCATACAAGACTGTACATATTCTCACTAGTCCAGTGAAGTCAAACAACTTATCTTTAATAAGAGACAAGACAAAATCTAACAAAGCAACAATCTTATCAATGTGGTTTTAGATCAGTCGGCAAAGGGACTACCATTGTCACAAGAGAGCTACTTCCTAAGTATTTAGTACACGGTGCGGGTGTTTTCAGCTAGGACTTCAAAATGCGATTTGGTAAAGCGAGACAAGTGATTGATCTTACTCTTTTAAACGAACGATGACAAGTGAATCCAGTAAAGTGAACCCACTGACCTAAAAATGAGAGTCTTGCCACAAGACAGAGGAAAGTTAGTTTTGCTAGTCAAAGAGCATCTGAGGACGGTTCAGACACCTTGCCAGACATTAGACACAATATGATAGATGCCTTAGAGCTGTAAGAGTGCGCACGAACTTGAAAGAAAGTATGTAGGTGTTAAGCTTTTTATCTATAAAAAGATATGTATGTATACACACACTGCCCTGCATCCATTATTCCCCATAATCATTCAGGCTTAAGCAAAGCTATACATTTATACAAGCCAGTATAGCTGATTAATTATTAGTCGCCGTTCATGATCGATAACTGAAGTCAATTACGATTTTGAAGTGTTAATTAATAATCGTTCGCGCATTAATGTCGCTAATAGGACTTATAACACCTGATTAAACAGTCGATGAAATTGCTATGACGACGTGCAATATGCTTTTATCAGATTACATTTGAATGGGAATTTTGTTGGTTATCTGTGTCCTGAAAATTTTCTTGGGCTTGAAGATTTCTTCACTGAAGTTCTATGAAGTGATGGCTAATGTAGGGGGTTGGGTACGATTTGCCGACTTTAAAAATGTCGTTAATGGATTAATAAATGAATAGGACAACAAGTGGCAGGAAAACGCCCGGAGCTAACGTTTTATTGATCATTTCAGTATAATTTTCCAATGATCCGCTTATCCACTATGAGGGCCGTGGGTTTAGACTGCTCAAGTGGACTCTCCACATCTCCCGATCTTCCGCCATCGAGTCTAAATCATCACAGGTAGAGGTAAGGTTTCGGACTTTCTCCAACCATCTCATCCTGGGCCTACCCAGGCGATGCCTATCTGATGGATTCCATGGCTCGTCTTAGACCCCGAGTTGGGGACATGCGTTTAACATGCCCAAACCATCGAAGAAGTAGCTGCTCGACATTGATTGCCTTGCGTATTCTGGTGTTCCTAACTCGATCCCAACGAGTTACCCCACCAATACAACGAAGAAATCTCATTTCGGCAGCTTGTACCCGCGATTTTATTCCTTCGGTCATTACCCAAATCTCATGACAATAAGTGAGGGTCAGAACAAATACTGAATTAAGACCGATACCTTAGCTCCGATGCCAAGTTCGGCCCTCCTGATAACAGATTGACCAAACTGTCTCAAAATTCCTCCAGCCTGACCAATATACGATAACTCAGTATTGCTCCTTACATCACTCGTGAATAGGACCCCGATATACTTGAACTTCTCCACCTGTTTCAATGGGGCTCCACTAACATAGAGAGTGCACTGAATAGCCATACGGGAAATTACCATTACCTCTGTGTGCCTCCTCATGCAGCTGATCTCCTCGGGGTATGAGGCGAGCAACATGTCTGGGAAGTGCGGGTGGAGTAGCTTAATAGTTGCTCTACCCGTACTGCGCAAAACGCCAATGATGACAAGAAGAAAACCAAGCCAGGCCTAGACAGCATGGCAGCATGCGAGCGTCTGGTGGTCGGCTTGTCCCGCTCGGTAGCCGGCCGGGTTCAGCCTGAAACGGGTACGAACTTCCCGCCAATGGTCCCGGAAACCATTACGGGGGTCAAAGGATGAATGCGGTATGCACCGATGAGGGCATAAGTGGACTTTCGGTTTCTCGACAACGAGGAGTTTGCGTTAGAAAAGTTGCAATTCGCGGTGAATCAAATCCAAGTACTATACTTGGTTAAACCGTATCGTGAGCTAAAAGGATTTAATCCTTTTCTCCGCCTGATGTTGCCGCTCAGGTAACTTCCTCGCACCACTAAGCGTATGTTAACAACTGTCAGGCAAGCGCCTTAAGCTTAAGTCTGAAAGTCGACATTTTTAGAGGTTTTCACCTACTCTACATTCGACATTCTAGTTGTCGATATTTTAACCTTTCAAAATTTTTGTTTGTCCGTAAAAGGTTTGTCGAGATTTTAACCAGTCGACATTATTTTTGTCGGTGTATCGTCCCTAATTTGAGAACCACCTGCAAAGAAATATCACTGGAGTTTTGTGCAGTTAGTGATATGAAGATCCTCCAGACCAAGGAAGACGCTACTCAATCTTCTGGTGGTTAGATATTTTTTACACAAATTGCTTTTAGAAGTAAACCTTCGATTTTAGGTACTAACGACATACATTTCCAAAGCGGTTGCTTTGACAAACAGTCAAGGGATGTTCATAGGACATAATGACAATGTTCCGGTAAAAAGACTAAATGGCGAAAGAAATAAAATAAAGATTATCAAGAGATTATGAGTCCCCTTCAAACAAAAAAAAAAAAAAATAATCATTAGCTGTCCAAAGAAAGCATCCTCCATTATGCAAGAATCCTTTCCATGCAAACGTCTCATTTTCCGTTCGTTAAACATTTGATTGTACTCGCAGGACTCTTTCTTGCGTTTCTTCCTTACACAAAGTGATAAACAGAATGAAATTGCTTGTAAAAGGATTTACTTCCATGTCCTTCGGGGTACACACAGACGTTGGAAAACGCCTGTTAAATAAAAAGTAAACTAATTAATGCGAAAAGATTTTTATTTAGATACGGGATTCAGATAGTTGCCCTGAAATGCTATCCAAGGAAATTATTGTGCCACAAGAGTTTCCAGTTGGACTTGTTTTTTTTTTTGCCAGGAAATTGGATTTGACTGCCATCGTTTGGTGGTCATAAAAACCACCACGATCTGACAGCCGTCAGCGTTCTTTTTCTGCGGGGACCGAACAAATTTATGACCGAAGCGGTGAGTGATGAATAGCGAATGGATGCGCGCGGCAACATTGTCTAACTTTTTTGATTTCGTGCCGTGTGTGGAAATACAATGAGAACTCATAACATTGGGAAGTTTTTTTTCCCTCAAAGTTATCCATGCGAGCGGGTATAAAGTTTTGATAGAGAGATTTGATTGTAATTTGAGGATACGTATGCATATATACATAGTCGTTCATATGTTTGTATTTGTTTTTGGGGAAAACCATAAAGCGCGGATGAATCCAGGTGTTTCATTGCCAACCGCAGCTTGCTTTCATTTAGATGAAAGTTTGTGGAAAATTTTAATGTCGGTAACTCTACGCTACGACGTATGTTAGTCCGGGTCCGCATGCAGTTTATGGGCTTCTTTCGGTTGATTTTGTGGTCGTTGCAGGCTTCAGCTCGGTGGTTTGCTTTACAATAAGTAAAACACGTCGTAATTCAGAAATTTAGGTTTGAAATTTTAAGTACAGGATAATTTAAGGATGTCTGGCTAAAATATAAAACCATTCACCATTTTATTATAACTATGGCAGTGGTTCTGAGCCTCTTAATAGTGGGAAGGGGTAAGAAGACGTTCTTGGTATGGCATACTACGTATTTTATGTTTCGATGTGATCATTTTACCGAAAGCTCGGTGGCAGTACCATAAAGGTGTGTACATATCGCCTTTCTAACTCCGAGATCTGTAAATTGAACTTATAAAACTGCGAGTATCTTGCTTTGTGGTCAGCAGCAGTAAGAGCAATAGACGTTAAAATATCACAAAAACCAGCGTTTACCAGGCATAACTCGCTCGTTAAATATCATTCTGACACCTTATCTTAAGAGCGTCTTACACCTTTGATCATTCAACATTTAAATGGAAAAGGCTTTTAAATAAAATAAATAAATAGATCCCACGACAGCTTGGGATGAGCCAAGGCCTAGCTTCTCGGAATTATTCATGTTGTGCGTGTTACATTTTTCGCACGAATGGAAAGGAGCCATAATTCATTCTCGAATCTGGACTGCGAAAAAGAAGCTTTTTCATGATAAATTATACTCCCGGAGGTTTGTCATTCCGCGGCAAGAGGTGACGTCACGAAAAATGTTCGGTGAACATGGCTGGGGCTTGAACCCACGCCGCTTTAACCACTAAACCACGGCGACCACCAACGAAGGTCTTACACTGAACTGAACTACTAAGTGCTCTTCTTTTCAAAGGAAAGCTGACTTGACCTCTCCAAAAACTGACTGTGTGTGACACATACAAAACGTCTCCTTGAGGAGCAGCATCTTCCTCACTTCGTTGTAAATTCAACCCAAGTGTCAAGGCCGTGTGTGAAAAATGCCAGAATCCTATCAACTCACCGCATCCTTTCCAAATCAACAGACACGCTGCCCACCGAAAACAACTTCAACATGGGCTACGGGCACAAAATACCTGACAGAGTCAGTGCACAGTCCTCCGCAATGAGTCTATCTCCGCAGACGATTATAAATCAGCCGAAGGAGTCGGTGCCGGTGTCTTTTCAGAAGACCTGGACATGCACCACTCCTTCAGTCTCCCCAACTACTGTAGTGTCTTCCAAGCCGAAGTCACAGCTATTAATCAAGCCGCCGCTGGGCTGAAGGCGTACCCAATATCACGCACAGATATTGCGATCTACATCGACAGCCAGGCTGCGATCAGATCCCTCGTATCCAACACAATACACTGCCGCGTGTCTCTAAACGAGATCACTAACCAGTATAACGTCAGACTCTGTTAAGTCCCTCCCTGGTCACTGCGACATTCAAGGGAACTGCGCGGCTGACAAATAAGGTAGACTAGGCTCTCAATGTATAGACGGGAAGATGCTCGGTCATGTCATAGCGCCTATGTCATGTGTTAAACACCTGACTTATATCGACGGTCTGTCAGAAGCAAATCGTAGATGGCAACACTTCGATTATTCCAGGTTGATCTGGCCTTTGCTGTGTCTGAAAAAATCAAAAGCATTAATTCGACTTAAAAGAGCCCAACTTCCAAAACTAATGAACGTCCTCACGAGGAACTGGATCCTAGGCAGGCATGCTCACCGCCTAGGTATGGCATGTAGCGATTTGTGCAGGAGCTGCAGAGACGGGGTGGAAGAAGAGTCCACTGCACACTTTCCGCCCTTGCCAACATCAGGAAACACACCTTAAGCCAATATTTCTATATGATCTGAACTCCGCCAGCACGGTCGATCTCAACAGTTACGATAGGAAATTTAAATGGTTTCAGGAGTAAGCAGGGTCAAACTCCAGTACCCAATGGTATCACAATGGATCTACTTTCTTGTCTAAGTGGACCTCTTTTTGGAGGACCACTCTAACTAACTAAGTGCATACGACGAATTTTGCGCGACTTATTGATTAGAACGACTATCTAATGCAGACATTTAGAGGTGTACGGAATGAAGAAAGGCGACTCTGGAATTTTAAAAGGGGAGATGGAACTGAATTGATCCAACATTCAGCACCCATGCCTAAACATTGCCCCACAAACCCTCAGTCTAATTCTACAAGGCAGTCGAAGGCAAGTAACTTCTGCTTAAATGTGGCGCAAAACCATGGATGAATTCATGGAATGATTTCTGCAGGAAAGCTTCAAACAGAGTCGGGCTTCGGAGCCCGGCTTACTGAGCCAAAGATCGAACACGCGGTTTGCCGTTCAGTAAATGTTTTTCTCAGAACTATACCTAGATAAGGATGAAAGGCGAGAAAACGCTGAATTCCTTGTATAAGTTTATGGCGTGATTTTAATTTTTTTGGACCTCTGCCATTCCACACATAATTTTGTAAAAGACAATCCAATGCAGTTCAACGAATACTATCAATCATTCAGTTGATTATATTAACAACCAAGACCCGATTGAAAACCTTTTTATTGCTCTCCACATCCTCAGCATCAACCAATCCTTCACTCATTCCGTCTCCAAAGTTACCTTTGTGTCTGGGAATCAAAATTTTCAACTCCATGGGTATAATTTTGAATTCTAAAGAGGGTATGACAATACCATTTTAACGAGGGTTACGCTAACCCACTGGAACTCCTAGCATACAGTTAACAAATCAAGACAATAATCCATAAGGATTTCAAATTTTTTTTTATTTTTCCTCTGACAGCTTCATGGCTAAATTGAAAATTATTTTTCGTATTTTAAGGACCTTCGCCCACTGTGGATTATAATTCAACTCGGTATTATTCCATACCGTTGACATTAAAATTATTGTTTGGATACCTTGTTGACATTGTGAATGTGAATCTGGATTTCAAATATCGACGATCGCCTATCGAAGCGCACTGAGCTGGGTCTAACTTGATTACCTTAGGACGGTTGATTGATAACACGAGCCGGCGTGTAGTCGCCTATGAAATTCAAAAAGAAGGACGAATATATTTTTTTTCCTGTAAAATTACTCCACAGTTTTTTTTTGTGTCTTAAAGGACAATAACTTTTACATCGAGTATCCTTGACAAAATATTATTATGCCGGGTAATTGGACAATAGAAAATGATTGGCTTCCTCAACAAAAGAAGTAATAATTTCGCCAATCATTCATATGGCTTCCTAGGGGCTACTGATTCACAGTTGTTGTTGATTATTTCATTGGAATTCGATTTGGCGTGTCCTGACTCAAATGTTTTCTCTTAATTAACTCGACAAAAAAGAAATAGGAAATCTGTTTGCAGCTTTTCCATGGAACTCTGAAAATAACTTGTTTACATAAGAAACCAAAATGATGCAGTCGTACCAATCACTGGGTATTTGTGGAACATAATTAGTTGAGACATGAACCATAAAGTACAAGTGTGGGCGATACATTTTTAGACTTGTTTAAGGCTTAAGCTTTAAGGATTGCTTAATCCTGCTAAGTAATTTTTAGAGAAAGCGTGTCCTGGAACTCCTCAACAACTCCTAGTATAAAGTAGACACATACAACAAGAAGCATATAGAGCAGCGCTGCAAAAAGGATGAGGTCTGCGAGCAAATTAGACGGAAAGAATCTCGAAAAAGCGCAAACGAAAACATAGTGACGAGTGAGTGATGTGAGTGACACCGTAAGACAGTATTCCAGGAGTATAGGAAACTTTACCTACTAAAGAGAGTAACAGTCAGTACTGAAAAGTATTTCTGACATCATACTGTCGGGCAAACGAAACTTTCAACCTACATGTAGAGAATAGCAATATCCAAACTAAAACCCAAAAGGGCTCGTTCTTAGCGTTACAAGGGGAGAACACGTGCACAGTGGGTCGTTGTAGTTTCCATACCATTGGAGGGAACCACAGTCTGAGGGCATGTCTGCCTATCAAGCGAAATCCGATAAGAAGCCTTTTTAGTGAACCTAGGCTTTTCCTGTCTGCGGATGAAAGTCTCTCCGTCTTCTTTAAATCCGGCTTAGGGCAGATTTGTTTTGACCAGAGACAAGTGCTGATGATGTTCCACCTGTGCTTTGCCAGTTTCTTGGCATCCGTGTCAAGGAGCAATTTGATCGATTAAATAGATGCCGTCCTGCGCCTTCTTTTACGCGCTCGTCCGCCCTGCAGTTGCCTGGAACGCCCCTGTGTTCTGGAAAACTGTACCAGGCTCCCAACAGCTTCTGCTAGATTTGTACTTGAGTTTTGTACCTGACGTTGAAGTCAATATTAGGCACAACGTAACGTAATCCATTTTACTAGGAATAGTATGATTGCCCTTAAGGATCCTTTCTAGAGTGACCCGTTGCTGTGCTGATCACCTGGGAGGATTTTCTGAGCCTTAATGCTGCTTTGACTGCCATTAGCTTTCCAAAGATATCAACAGGAAGCAGATGGAGCATGAACTCCAGTGCAGCAGTAGGGGGTTTGTTCTCAAGGCACACGTTATGCAGATACATTATCCCCTTTGTATCTTTTCAAGTAGGTTACTGTTGCTTTTCTTGTCCAGTTCTGTCCACCACTTTCTATGTCTAGTATTGGGATCCCTGCCAAACTCGTCCGACTATGCAGGATGATGATAGAGAATATCCGCTCGTCCATCAAGGTGGATAACGATTTTGGCGAGAAAGTTAAAAAAGTGACACGCAGTCCTTAGCATAATACTTGAAAGAATTGTGCGAAACTCTCAAGACAACGTCAAAATCACAATCTCTCAGAAGTTACATTTGTACGTACACCGATGATTCTAATATCACCGCCAGGTCTTGGCAATCTGCCACCGGTGTAGTCTATGTATGGCGAATGAACACTAATGCTCCGTCCAGTAGGGTTTTTTATTCTTACGTGGAGAATAATGAAGTAGAGGAAGACTTCTGCTAAATGGCGCCCACAAGTAGAAGCGAACCTTAATTGACTTGAAGTCGACTTGCCGAAGGATCGAGATAATTGCTAAACTTTATTGCTTGAGGCCCAGGTTCGGCCATAAGTGTAGTGGCTCCAAGTAAGTAATGGTGACCGTAAAACTAAAAAGAAAAAATATTTGTAAGAAGGATCATAGGTCAAAGTCATAGCCCCGATTATAAAATTCTACTTTAACAGATATGTATTCCTAGAATATAGATGACAAGTGCACTTAAAACGCCTCCCATCTATATCCATTCCGATTTCTCAGAAATATGGAATGATTCCGTAAGAGCAAACGAGTTGTGAATAACACATTTAAAACCAATCAAACCGCAGCGCCGGTTTTTCCAAGATTTTTCCCCTCATGAGTCATGACACGTCGAATGAAATTGATTTCCATAGAATTGTGCAATAAAATGATTTAATATTGCTTTTCCACATTTGCGTAGTACACCCTCAATTTCTCGTGAAAATCCTTTTTCACCACACCTTCATTATGTAAATCCTTCCCTTCAAATGAAATATCAATGTTTACGTATAAATAATCAATACTACCTCCTATCCTTCTTGAAGACTTTATACTTGTTGCCATGGTTATCCTATTGAAACCCATGCAAAGCATAGTGATTAACTGAAGTGCAAAAATTAGAACCGTTAATTGAAAAAAATAAAGAGGATAATTGGAATCCTAGTAAGGTGAAGTGTGCTCCCACGTGGACCAAATGCACACGTGTGATCCCAAGTTACGTTGAATGCGAAAAACCTCGTTAAGAACCTTGAACATTGATTATGGTTCTAAGAAGTTAATTTATGGAATGAAGTGGAAATGTCTATTCCAGTCGTTGTTCGTAGGAAAGGATTTCCGGAAAAAAGTCAACACTGTGCGACGACGAATTATTCTGAGAATTAACGGGCTTTTCATTAAGAGCAACCTCTGCAACCTTTAAATAGAGGTTCTTCTACATTTAACATTGTCTTGTGTGGAGCTTTAAATAAGTTTTATATATGTAGGCACATATGCATGTATGCACAAGACTTATCGTAGATGAAAAGATCATGACATTTGTCCTACACAATGCGTGAAATTATTTCGAAATTAATCTGAAATGCACTGTTAAACGAGAAAGTGTGAGTAAGGATTCCACGAAAACTGGGGCTGTCTGTGCCATTTTTGTCGAGAAACATTTCAAAAGGATCTTAAGTTCAATGCAAAATTTACACTAACTGCAAAGCTGCTAAAACTGCAGTAAAACTTACCCTAAGGCAATTCTGATAATCGGCGCCTAGCATCATGCTTCCATTCAATTTCGATTAGGAAATTGAAAGACTCTAGTAGTACTGGGTGACAGGATATACACAGCAATTGTAAGACCTATCATCTCCTATGGGTGTTAAGTATGGTGGAGTGCATCAGAGACCAAGAGCTATCTTAAAAAACTCTACAAAGTACAACGGCTAGCTTCACTTTGCACAACGGGAGTAGTAAGAACCTGTAGCGTCTTCCAAGCCGAGATCCTGGCAATAGAAAAAGCTGCAGGCTGCATAAGGGATTGTAACCTTCCCTCATCGGAGTTCACCATCTTCGTTGACAGTCAGGCAGCTTTAAAATCGCTGATCACCATAAGGCACCATACTGTCAAACCCTGCTGGGTTCCTGGACATAAGGACATAGAAGGGAACGAAAAGGCCGACGAATTGGCAAGATTGGGGTTGGCTATGAACATTAGCGAAGCAGATACATCTGTAATGCCACCGATAGGGAGATTACATGGATCATAGACAGCATAATAGAGAAAGAAGCCAACTTACTCTGGCTAGCCAGGGAGGATTGCGCCACCTCTCGAACGCTATGGCCGAAACTAAATAGAACTAGAACAAGGTGCCTCCTGGCACTGGACAGGTCTTCTATCCGCATGCTCACTGGAGTTATCACAGGACACTGCGCCATCGGAGTCATGCTCCGCAAGTGGAGAATCGAGTCCAACGATTTATGCAGAAGCTGCGGAGATGAAGAGGAGGTAGAATCAATCCAACATCTCCTATGCCACTGCCCCGCCCCGCAGGAACGACGACTACGCGCTTTAGGATCAAGGTTCTTTGCAAGCATAGCAGAGGTAACAGACCTACAGTTAACGGACCTACTCCGATTCTTAAAGGGTACTAACTGGTTCACAAAACAGCCAACAATAGGATATGTCCTTAGGCTGTCCCGAGAACCGCACCGCTATTCCCACAAATTAAAAGGGTACTCACAATGGACCTTCAGGTCTCCGAGTGGAAGTGATGAGGCCTATCCATCACACACCCTTCTAACCTAACCTAACCTAACTGAGTGACAGGAACTCCATTTCTAGACCTTACGGCAAAAAAGAATTAGAAAAACGACAAGTCACTGGTAGAGCTATGCGCAAGAGAAGCCAAGAAATGCTCAAATTGAACAAACATGATGATGAAGGGTTCAACGGGGTTTCTCAAGGGTTGCCAACAGAAATTTAAATAAACTAGAGGCCATGAACAAAAAACCCTGGACATTGCGCCCATAACCCCGGGCACATGGTAAAGGGAGACGTGAGAATCCACACACTGGATAAGGGGATTGTTTTTGTCTTTTTTATGGGGAGGATTCGGCATGTGGCGAATTCTGCGCGAGCCATCACTTGCTCTCTCAATCGCATCGGTCACGATCCACATATGGCTCGTCCATCGCAACTTCTCAAAAACGCCGAACACATTTCAAAAATACCACAGGACGTCTCCGAATCCCCTTCAAAAGAGAACTGTGTCCGGCGACGGATGGCAAGACTATTCCAGAGGCATAGATAGCTAGCTACGTACGTAGGGTGGCTGTCTGTTAGAAGTACAAACACACGTAGACCAGGAAAGGCTACTTGTGATACCACTTATACCCTGAAAAACACTATTCACTTTATTGAAACCATTTGGAGCTCTTCATAGTAATAATTCGCCCAAGTTGTCGATGTGATAGGCTCCTAGATAGAGCTTCATTCTTTGAGATAAGGTAGGACAAGTGCAGATGAAATGGAGGATTGTTTCTTACTCCTCTTCGTCCCTGAAGCTTCTGCAGAAGTCATTCGAAAAGGAGCCCATACTTCTGCCATGAAGGCCAATGGGAAAGTGGTAAGAACACCAACGGATGGTGCTGATGAGCGACCTTTTAAGAGAGATAAATTTTTTAGATCGCTAGATCTCCCTAGAGGTATGGCACGTGGTACCTCCACCTTTGGTTTTTCTTACTGGTCGCGTCGTACTCTAAGAGTAGTTAACATGTATCGAGTGGAATACCCAGATGCCTTCATTCCGGAAGGATGTAGTACCACGTTTGACAAGTTCATCGGCCTTACAGTTCCCTGGAATGTTCCTATGACCAAGTAAGTACCAAGCACAGGTGAATGTTCAAATGTTCTGCCATCTATATGAGAGATGAGCGACAGTCTGAAGAAGCTCCTGATGTACATACATGTTACCGATTCCAGAGATTTTAAAGCATCTGGCTATCGGTAAAAATTATAATGTCCTTGACGGATATCACTTAATGCCTAAGCCAGGATAAGGCTTCGTTGATCGCCATTTTCTCCGCCTGAAAAACGTTACAGTGGTCAGGTAGACGGAAGGGGATGCATATCGGAGAGAGCACCACCTCCCACTCCATTTCCGGTTTTGGAACCGTCGGTATGGCGTCATCACTCTTTCACTCCTTTCGGAAAGGAATGGATTACTGGAAGTTGAGGTTGAAATTCGTTATATTTATTTTCTGTGTATTTTAGGTTTCAGTTAAACTTTCTCTCAAAGATTATGCCTCAATCTCTCTGTAATATTCGTGTAATATTCGATTTCAAACCGAAAAACAAATGCAACACGTCAGTGGTTGCATCATAAACCCACATAAATACACTGTCTCTTAAAAAATGCTAAATTTGAGTGCATGTCGGTGTAATACTGGTCACAATGATATGGATAAAATACACTTTGACGAACAACTACATACTGAAGAAGCTGTAGGGACGAATTAGAAATACGGATTTTTCCATAGCTTGTGCGACTTGGCAAGGATACCGCTAGTATACATGAAATTATTCATTCCGAGAACTGTGGGGTTTAGACGGATGTTTTGTACATTATTCATACCATGCACATACACACTTTTTTTAGAAGAGGCGGAGAATACACCATACGTGGGTTGTTGCACTCACCTGGTGTGTCAGACTCCTACTGACTAAACTCCCCCTCTACCTTTGGTATCCCGGGAAACCACCCTGGGGCGGCTGTTTGAATTACCTCAGGGGAGTTTTCCTTATGCTTAGTAGGGTTCCGGTTTAATTCTTATTAGGTTATTTTTTCGTTCTCCTCTTTTTTTTTTCCTCTGAGCATAAACTTGAGAAAGGAGACTATTTGATCATCATTCTCACGACGTTTTCCCGGTGTGATATTGGCTGTCTCTAGTTCCAGCCTGGTTCTTTCTGCTGTCGATCTGCTACAGGTTTACTTCTCCATGTTTCCGCTCCGTCCATTCAGCAACGCCCCTAAACAGTCTTACCGTCCACCTTACTCTAGTTTCAGAGGTCCACCGTCCACCTTACTTTAGTTTCAGAAGTCCACCGTTCTTGCCATTATAGTTTGATGAGCTTCTTCGCGTCTGCCGTCGTCATTTCCACTTCGGCGGTATGTCCATGGACGAATTTCCTCTCTGTCGCAAGGAGAGAGTCACTCCCTCCACTACGAGGACACTTAGTTCCGACACTGTACGGGAGGGTTCCGCGTCTCTGTACTGCTGCCATCTGTTTCCTGTGTTTCTCTTTTCTAAGGGAATATAACCAAATCTCGCAGCCAAATTGGAGAATAACATACGTGACGGACATAAGAAATCATCTCCTCCTTGCAGTTGGATCACCAACATTTCCCAAGAGTCTGCTGAGTAATGCGGTGTCTTTCGCAGGTCGCTCCGATAAAGACTTAATCTGATGCCAGTAGGTGAATTTGGAGTCGATGGCTATTCCCAGGTACTTCACAACACTTTTACTGGCTATAACCTATGAGTCTATTTGAAACTCCACACTCGTGCGGATCTGTCTCCTAGTCAGAAGGACTATTTCTGTTTTCTCTGCCGCCAGAGTCAGGCCATGGTCTTCCATCCAGGCATGCATGCGTCTCATTACTTGCTTAAGTCTTCATTGTGCATCTTCGGTGTCCCTTGCTGTACGTACACACTTTACAGCAATGGAAATGGGCTTGATGGCCTCTAAGTAGGACACATAGGTTTGAAATGCTAAAAATCGACCATATTCTAGCCTTCTAAAGCAGAGAAAACCCAAACGAATGAACTAGGTAGAAAGGTTTGTACAGCAGTTGAATGATTTTGCCTTAAGCGCCGATCAATAGACTGGAAAATTTAAGCACTAACAAATTTATTTATATTGCTAGATAATTAATTTTACAAAATTTGACTCACCGTTGGATGCTAAACCCACATATCGATAATTGGGAAAACACGACCAAACTAGGGCAGACTTTGTTGTGTAATTGATTAGTCCTATCGGGTGGATAATCCAATAAAAATTATCCCCGTCAGCTCTGAATATGATGGTTGCATTGATTTATTTATTTATTTTTAATTTCTGTGAGTAAATCACATCTGTTGCCATCGCTGTTAATTTCCACGTGCCGTTGCACTTTCAAAAAAGAATCGATATCCTCGATAACAAACTATCATCAAGTATTTTAAATATGCAAATAACTTCTACGCTATTAAATTCTTAATTCGACTGCCTTCCCTTTTTCAGGATTATGTACCACGGTTGAGCGGCATTGGACTTTGCGTGGTCAATTTAATGGACGATATGCATGAGTACATGCGAGGACTCTTCGTCATCATGTAAGTGAACATAAATATTTAATGAACCAATTTACTGGAGGTCAAGTTGAGTGCGTATGAAAAAATATTCCACCACGGCTGTGATTAAAAAGTGAATTGTTTTTTTTTAAACATCACAAATGGGACACGATTGTAATAATTCGCCATAGCATGCTTTACCGAGCCAGTTAAAATTGTATAAATTAATTTATTTAAGCCATAGTGAACCACGAGCATTGAATTATTCTCTCATGTCTCCACAGGTACTGTGGACCCACAATTCTGTTGGCCTATCTGTACATAAGGACGTCCCAGGAGCTGAGACCACCAGATGGCCCATTTGCGGTTATGATGTTCGAGCACCGTGCGGATTTACGAAACCGTCAGAGGTAATAATTGAAATTAAAATTGAATTGTTCTGTAAAGAATTAAAGTTGTTTCAATTATTTAAGACAGATTCCGACCTTGATCTCGTAACCTTATTTATTTGACACGACAAACTCAAGGACATTCTCAGTATTTATTTTCTCCAACCAAGAACTAGAAGAAAAAAATAACAAAACACCCCACAACATTTAATTTAGTGAATCCTTCAGGAACCTTTTTCTCCTCAGTTTGCATAACCCTTCAGGCCTAAGGCGACTCATTATCATGTCGTGGCAAATGACATCCGCAGGGGCATACCCGGCACTTCCACGGCTCTCTGGCCAAGTCACAATTTAATTTGTGAACGTGCGTGGTAGTACATTTATCAAAAAGGCCTCAATCAATATGGTGTTAGAAATGTCTCTTACCACTTAGCTAGATGGCATTTGAAAGCTAAGAGGACGTGAGAGTAGAAACGAATGGAGCAAAAAAAAAAATGGTGGGTGATGGAATTTTATTTCGTTTTCCATTCTCTGTACAATTTATCTCGACAAGATTCTGGTAGAAACAGGAGAAAAAATGGCAGCCTTGAAACCCGGATCCAGTTTATATTCTTAATCGACGTTGGGCTTAATTCTTTGAGATCACTTTCCTTCGAATCTACCTTAGAGAGATTAGGCCATGAAGCTTTAACCAACTTGATGTACAAAATTGGCACAAATTGCTCCGCTTTTTTTTAGGCTGGTTTTTATAACAACCCTGGTTATTTGGTAATGCCTTTCTCCATCCATTTCTTACTCATTTAGCAGAGTTTGCCAATTCTCAGCAACGACTCCTGTTCGCCTCTATTTCACTCAGAATATTAGACTATAACTACTTACTTACTTAAGGTGGCACTACAGTCCTGAACTTGGGCCTCAACCAACAAGCGTCTACAGTCAGCTCAATCTCTAGTCAGCTGCCTCCAGACTTGTACGTGAAGTTGGTAAAGGTCGAGTTTCAATTGCGTGTGCCACCAGAGTAGCGGTCTTTCTCTTCTGCGCCGTCCCTCGGGTGTGGATTCGAAGATTTTCAGGGCCGGAGCATTGGTGTCCATCCGCGCTACATGACTCAGCTACCTCAGTCGTTGGTGCTTCCCTCTTTTGGCTAAGGCGATGTCGCTGTACAGCTCGTTATATCTCCTTCTTGACTCACCGTCTATTCAGACGGGACTGAAAATCACCCGAAGAATTTTCATCTCGAAACAGCCGAGAGCAACCTCATCGGCTTTTGACATGTCTCTGCGCCGTAGAGCAGAACTGGGACGATTAAGGTCTTATACAGGGTCACTTTATTTGCTCGAGAGAGGACTTTGCTACTGCATTGCCTTCTTTGCCCAAAGAAACAGCGATTGGGAAATTCGTTAAATCTCAGCGCCTGGTGTTGTTTTCTGAGTTAATAGCAGAGCCTAGGTAGGTAGACAGTCTTTATATCTGTCTGCAGTGAAGTTTTGTCTGAAACTTCGGTGTTGAGTGTCTTTTCCTGATGACAGCATACCAGGTATATGGTGTTGCCCTCATTAACCGCTTAACCCATCTTCGCAGCCTCCGTCTAAATACTCACGAACGTGCTAGTGACATCCCGCTCTATTCTTCCGATTATGTCAATATCTTCGGCGTATGCGATGAAAGACCGTGCCTCTGGTTTTGCAGCGTGAGTTTTATACAACTCTTTCAAGAATGATGTTAAAGAAGTCTCATGATAAGCCGTCCTAAACCCTTTTTCTTAAACCAACCTCTATCTACCAACTTATACTCCACGCGGTGAATGCTGGGTGCCTAGTACCTCGAGTGAAAATATGGTATCAAGCCCTGTGGAAGGTTTTTCTTGGCATCATGGCAAATGAAGGAGAGGGGCAGGGTTTTCACTAAGGCACTCTCCTTTGCATCCAGACGGCAACGGAAGAACTCCCACGATGGAATCAACGGTGGCGTCTACAGTTCCAGTTAGGTCGAACTACTTAGTGAACACCTCATATGGGCTACATCAAGGTAATCGGATTAAAGGCCAATGAGGACTGAATTATCTGGACTCTTAAGCCCAAGGTGTTCAACAGAGGGCGTGACCCTCCAGGTTAAAAATTATGCGCGGAGTTTCCGCATCCACAGTGTAAAAAAAAAAATATTTGATACGAAGCAACTACAAGCCTCGGATACAGACGAATTTATTACGACTAAAATCCCCTTCTAATATCTTCGAAGTTTCTCTCTAATTTTGATTCCTCATGTCATCGTTAGTAGTTGGTTGATTGAAATTTGACCTATTCTATTGCTTTCTATCCAAGGACAGTCATTGTCACAGTGTAAACGCCGCAGTTGACATCTTCCACCAGCCTCATTTTCAGCTGCATAGAAGGATTCCAAATGAATATCTTCCTGTTATTAATGTTTATGACTGTCCCTTAGAATGTTTTTGAAACACAAGTTTCTTGAAAACACTTTTGTCCTTTTTGACATAAAATATGTTTTGAAATGCATCTTGTTCTATTTATGCTCAAAAATCGATTGTCATTATAATAAAACTGAAAAAAAATTTAAAATTGCCAATCCATCATATATATGTCAAGACTAAGAGCAGGTGAGTCTTTGACAATGAAAATACTGTCTTAACCATAATTATTTCAAATTAATGATGCCTCATGTCTGTGAGCCTCGAATTCTTTGAATTTGATTAATGTCGTCTGCTTTTGTCTGTAATCCGATTACGTAGGTTGTTTATAAATTATTTGGACACAATACCGACAATATCATGTGAATTTTCCTTTAATGTCCTTTCGAAATGACAGCTACTTTGGTGAAGAAAATTTTTTCCCAAAGATGAAATGATTTTGGCGACAGAATTTGTATGAGCTTCCAATGGATTCCTTTGCCTCATTTCTTTTTCCAAGAATCCTTTATTATTCAGGAGGTTTCTAAGTTACTCAGGCTATTGAGGTAGAGCGACGTACAAAAATTAGCAGTAGTAAGGCTTCTCCCAAGACCCTATTATGCAGTACTTTGCAAAGGTCCAGAATAATTTTTTTTCGCCCACAGGCCATAGAGCAAATCAAATTGATTGAAGTCTGTGCATTCCTTGAGAATGAAGAAAGCCTTTCAATTTTCCGAACCAAATAGAATCTGGTGACTGTAGCAGCGTCACAGTTCTTAACTCTTTTCCACTAAAATTTATTATGGGGTTTGACACTTTCATGGCTTTATAGAATAGATGAAGGTAAACTGCAAAGGACCGCTACTGCCTCTCTCTTTACCTCTTACTTTACCAGCAAAACTGTCCTTTTCTTGACTTCAGTAAACGATGGCTGAAAAGTAAAATACTAATTGTGAGCATTTCTACCATCCTGAGCTCAGTACAAATTCAAAGAAATCATTGAAGGCTTATGAAGTCGCAGAGAAAGAGTATCTTCTTCTGTGTCTATGTCGCGCTATCCCCTGCAGAGGTCTGTTGCGCTTAGGTGCATTCTTTCAGGATGCCATCATTAACCTTTAAGGATGCTTATCAGCAGTGCTAGGTTATGTTAGGTTACGTTAGGAGGCTGCCCTCTCCCAGACAATCATATATGTACTTAGACCAGATTGGCCCTTTGTGATACCACGATGAGGAACCAGCTAACCAGCACCAGGAACCAGAGTATGTAACACAAACTGCATCAAGATAGGCAGCCGTACCTGCATTAACCCTAAAAGTTGAGAAATTTCGTCCCAGAGATAAAGTTTCTTATCGTAGAAGTATTCCCCAAGAGTCTTCGTTCTTAGCGTCACAAGGGCAGGACACGAGCATAGTACGTGCATTGTAGTTTCCTCCTCCTTTTCGTCTCTACAGCTTCTACAGAAATGATTGGAGGGTACCACCAGTCTGAGTGCATGTCTGCTTATCAAGAAATGTTCAGTGAGGACTCCTATTAGTGAACCTAGGTTTTCCGGTTTGTGGATAAAAGTCTCTCCGTCTTCTTTAAATCCGGCTTGGGGCAGATTTGTTTTGACAAGAGAGAAGTGATGTTGTTCCACCTGTGGTTTCCCAGTTTCTTGGCATCCATGTCAAGGAGGAATTTGATTGATTTAATAGACGCAGGTGGTTGCCCTGGTTTTCCGGCTTTTGCCAGCTTGTTCGATCTGCAGTTGCCTGAAACGTCCCTGTGTCCTGGAACCCAGTACAAGGTTACGTTACATCTGCCTGCAATCTCATTAAGAGATCTGAGGCATTGGTTTAGCAACCTTGATACTAAGGCTTTTATAGCTGCTTGAGGATGTATGAATAGTAAAATACACAGCCACAGTCACAGCCTCACGGACTGACGTCATTTCCGCCTGAAACACACTACAGTGATCTGACAGCCGCGTGGTAATGGCTAAGTCAGGTGCGTTGGGGAAGGTTCCTGCCCCCTATTACCCGTCCTAGATTAATTTGTAAATTTTTCTAGCGCGGATTCGCTCAAAACTGTAGCTTCTGCTGGGAATCCGAATTTTGTACCTGACGTTGAAGTCAATATGAGGGACGACATAGTCCGTTTTACTAGAAAAAGGATGGTTGCCCTTGAGGATCCTAGAGTGACACGTTGCTATGCTGATCAGCTGACACCATTTCCAAAGCACCCTTTAGGTAGATGCATCATCTCCTCTGTATCTTTTGAAGCTAGCTACCGTGGCTTTTCTTGTCCAGTACTGTCCACCAAACCAGTACTCCGTACATAAAGATCAGCAGTGCTTAGTGTGATCTGTTGAGCTAGAGTACTTCTCTTGTTTTGTTTTTGTTGTATTGTGGTCATATTTTATTAGATATGCTCCTTACAAGTGGTCGTGGTATTGTGTTATCATCTCCGCTTGTCATTCTGAAAGTTTCGGGTTCAACTCCTGATTTTTGCAAATAAATGAAAAGTCGATCAGCTGCGAAATCGGACGTCTACTCTACTGCAAAGGCACAACATTGGCATTAGAGTGGCTATGGCTTAAAGAGTTGATTGAACTGATGATGGTGATGACATCGAGAATGTTGGAAAAATACCGGGAATTTAAAAGCAATGGCAGAAACCTTACCAAATGTTCCCAGTTAGCCTGGACACCACCATCGGACGCCAATGAAACCAAACTTTACCACAGTTTCAAACCACTACACAAAAAAAAAAATTTCTCACTTTCTCTCTTCTTTCTGGTCTAAGTGGTGCATTTAGGGACTATGTCCTAGGCGTACAACAATATTAAAAAAAAAAAGTGACATGATGTGAATGCGTTCTATGCCTCGTCGCTAAGCTTCTTAAAAGCCATGCCAATGCTGGATTCTACTGGCCCTAGCTGATCATTTTACGCTTGGCAGCTCATTTCACCAACGATACAAGAAAACTTGATTTATAGTTCACACAAAATGTAATTACGAATAAATTAGATCCCATTCCGTTCTACAAAGAGTGAATGCCTCTACCTTAATTCACTGAAGCCCACAACCAACAACTCTTCATTTAGTTTAGAGGCTTTAAATGAATGTCATTAGTGTAATGCTACACTCGAGGTTTTGGTCTCTAGGCAATTAGCTGGTAACGCAAGGATTTCGAACGTTAAATTAACTCGAGGAATTAAAAGCAACGCACGTGATGAAACAAACGAAGTACACAAGTTTCGAAATTCACACGAGGTTTTCATTTTCATTTTCAAATTCAAATTACCCACACATGCATGCACACATCATTCTCGTTAAGTCACAAAAGAGGGATGGGAATAGGTATTCTCTCGAGTCAATTATTCCATTGAACCAGTTCCCAACGACATGGGACTGGAACTATAACATAGAAAACATTTTACTTTGAAATAAATGTACTTCGCCCGAAGGGATTACGCAACTAGATACAACTTTTCCAATTCAAAGTAATTATACACATTACAAATAATTTCATTTTATAAAATTGTGTATCATCTCAGTTTAATTTCCTCCAGATAACCGGAAATTAAAATAAGAAAAGTCAAAGCGATACAAAGTTATAAGGAAGAGGATTCTCAAGACCTTTATGGTTCTTTTTTTTTAATTAAAAGGACGCAAACTAAGAAAATAGGGAAGAAGATCCCTTTTGCTGTTTGCTTTTGCAATCCCTTCCGCATAAAAAAAAAAGGAATGAATTTGATGGAAAGAAAACAGGAAGTATGCCGTTCTCAACAGAAAATCAAAATAAAAGGATTTATCTCAGAAATAACTTACTACCAATGAATAAAAAATCTACAAAAATAAATTTTCATTGAAAGTTTTGACATTTTTATTGTTTCCATTCGGAGCAATGTGTGGATCTCAAAATAGAAAACAATGAGCAGCGTTTGCTATTTTTAGGTATTAAAAGGATACGCTGCTGGCACAACTTTGTTATGAATTTTTCCACCGAAGCCGGAGATATGGATGGAAATATATTTTGTGATTTTTCAACAAATGGAATACCTTGTGTGTCTTTTTATCACGAAGAACATTTATCAGTCATCCATGAGAAGTGCTTTCACTTCCGGCTGAAACTGCAGCCGTTTATGTTGATCATAAGTGAATTGTTGCTCAATGACATCAGCCATACAAAGTCGTTGCCAAGAAATATTTGAAGCTCTTAGAGAGGTACTTAGAACTGAGAACTGTAGAGGGTAAGGATCAGAAAAAGTAAACAAAAGTATGCATGAGAACGGACAATACCCTTCCTCGGCTATAGAGAACAGCAAGTATGACGTCGAAAACATTCAAAGTTTTTATTTTTGACACAAAAAAAAGCTCCGTCCTTCTAAACATGCACAATGCCATCCACTTTCCTGCAAGTTTCATAAAATAGGAATTTGTTTGGGATGCAGAATAGAAGTTCTCCTTGTAGTTTAAAGGTCATCGATATTTTGTCCATGCTTCTAAATAATTTGGAGTATGTACATAGGTTCTGCGCCATTGGTATTCATGCAGAACTTTTTGGTATACATCACAACGACTATTGCAGAAGTTGTGGGGACGAGGAAGAAATCGAATCTGTCCGTCACCTGCTGTGTGAGTGTCATTCCCTTCCCGGTAGAAGAATGAGGACTCTTGGAAGTTACTTCTTCACTGAACTGAATGACTTGCGTAACATCGAATTGAGAGACGTTCGGAGATTGATATTCTCATCTGGATGGTTTAAATCAGCGGCTCAGTTTCTCTTTACAAGTTCTCGGGGTGAAATTGTAGAATGGGCACAATTGATTCTATTGCTGGTCGATGTGAGCTGTGACGAATGTCACAAGGCACCGATTTACCTAACCTTATCTATCTTCATACATATGTACGTTCTTAAGCAGGAAATATATTTTTATGTACTTGTCGGTGAAAAACTCGGTCATTTTGGGTCAGCCATGGCCTCTTTTCAAGCTCTTTACCTTATTTTACTTAACAAGAACCCAATCCGCAAAAGAGCATATAAGTACCTAAGACAGCATACCAATCCTTCCATCCCCTTCGATTTAATCCACGATTGCTTGATCTACAAACATATAAACCTGATGAGCGGTCTTTTGGAGTCTTTTAAAAACTTGTAGGCATTTTGCACTTTGCAACTTATCGAACCTAAGTGACAGTTGCTCCTGAAACCATTATAGCCATCATAATGTAGCAAATTTTACTTAATTAGGTGGCGCTACAGTTCGCGGTGAACCTGGGCCTCAACTAACCTGGTCCTTAGCTAACTGCCCCCAGGTGCTCTAAATTAAAATTGGTTGAGGTCCTCTTCTACTTGTACCTTAGGCGAGGTCTTTCTGTACTGCATTGTCCCTTCGAGTAAGACTCGAAGATTCTTCCAGTCTTGTTTATTCGCTCTACATGCCCCAGCCATCTCACCCGATGGATTCGTGTCTTCTTGACTAGGGCGATGTCGCTGTCCAACTCGTAAAGTTCATCTTCCCCTCCAGAGCCCGTCAACGCAAACGGGACCGAATATCTTACGAAGCATTTGTCTATCAAAGCAACTGGGGTTTACCCAGACCGAACTTCAGCGCGCATTTGACAGGTTCGTAGCCGTTTGCGTTGAAGCTTCTATTGAAACAGGTGGAGAAGTTCAAGTATCTCGGGGTCCTAATCACGAGTGAGGGAAGGACCAATACTGAGTTATACTGTAGGATTGGTCAGGCTGGAGCAATTTTGAGACAACTTGGGCAATCTATCGTCAAGAGGTCCGAACTTGGCTTTCGGTATTCAATTCAGTATTTGTCATGAGGATTAGGTAATGTAAGATCGCGGATACAAGCTGCCGAAATGAGATTTCTTCGTTGTATTGCTGGGCTAAATCGTCGAGATCGAGTTAGGAACACCAGAATACGAGAGGTACTCAATGTCGAGGAGTTACTTCATCGAACGGAGGGGTCAACACTTCGATCTTTGCACACGTTATACGCATGCTCAAGACGTGCCATGGAGAGTCCGCGCCATCAGGTAGGCATCCGGTAGGCAAGCCCAGGATGAGATGGTTGGACCAAGTTCGAAATCTCACCTCCATCCATATGGGGATAGACTCTGATTTTTTTTTTTTTTTTTATAATCTACGCGCGGATCAAGGGAATATGAATACCCTTATAATGTTATACACACACCGCGATCGAGGTACAGTGGTTTGAAACTCAGGTTTCGTTAAGTTTTTCATTGGCGTCCAAGGGTGGGTCCAGTCTAGCTGGGGACATTTCTGGTGTTATTTTGTCATTGCTATATAATTCACAGGAATTTTTTCGAATCTCCTGATGTCATACTCAGTGTTCGCTCAATCAACTCTTCAAGTCAAGGCACTCTACTGCCAGTGTTATGCCTTCGCAGTAGAGTCACCATTAGCTTTCACAGTTGATCGCTTTTTATTTATTTACGAAATAAATGTTTTCCGACATCAGGAGTTGAACCCGGACTTTCAGCGTGACAAGCGATGATGCTAACCACTGCACCATGGCCACCTTCTAATGATTTAGAATCGATGGCGGAAGACCGAGAGGTATGGAGGGTTCACTTAAGTACCCTAATCCCGCGAGGCTCATAAGCGGTCATTGAAAAATAAATGAATGAATGAGCGAGTAGCCAACGATAGAATCCATGCTTCAGTGTGACTGTGATGAACAAGGTCTTATATAGAGTCTCACTCGTTTTTCGGAATAGGGCCTTAGTCTTCTTAGTCTGAAGAAAAATCGATTGGCAAGAGTTATTTTTCGTCGGATATACTTCGTCTTGCCCTCATTGATTGTTAAACTCATCTTCCCCGTCTCCCTTTCAAGACTCACGAACGCACCAGTGATATCACGCTGCGTTCTTCCGAATATGTCAGTATCGTCAGCGTTTGCGAGTAATTGAACTGACTTTTGAAAGATTGTGCTGGTATTATTTCAAGAACGATGTTCAAAATGTCGCATGTCAGCGTGTCGCCTTATCTTAATCCCTTTTTGACATCAAAGGTCTCGGTGAGGTCTTGACCGACCTTGATGGAGCAGGGAGAGCAATCCCCATCGTCATCCTGCACAAACGGACGAGTTTGGCAGGGAAACTACAACTAGAAATGGATCTGTATAGCTCGTCTCTATAGATGCTGTCATACGCGGCCTTAAAATCAATGAAGGGGTGGTGGGTATCGATATGGACTTCCTAGGTTTTCTCCATGGTCTGCCGAAGTGTGTAAATTTGATCGATTTGCCTAAAACCGCACTGATAAGAACCGCTCACGATGTTGACAAAGGGTTTCAGGCATTCACACAATATGGCAAATAAAATTTTTTCTTTGTGAATGGCGCAGCTGGGGGGGTCTCCTGTTCTTGTAGCAAATATTACCAACACAATTATCAACCTCGAAGCCGAATACTGGTTTCATAATATGTAAGCGTGCACCAAAGATTCATGAATAGAGCATTAGGAAAACAATAAGAGAGACGAACTACATAGGGATACACATACATTTCAAATGATTGCACTCCTACATCTGGACATACTCCGAAAAGTATACTAAAGGGTAAACTTGCGAGTATTTGAAGCATAACACGTGAAGTAAGCTAGAAATTTCAACCCAATTCATGGAATGGAAATGAATATAGGGGAAGGGAAAATTGCAATTATCTGTCTCCTATTTCAACCCCTTTTCAGGTTGGGTTAATATTTCACTTCAGAAAAGCAATCCCCTACGGTTCTGGGAATTACCCAGACATGTAATTGCAAGCCAATGCAAACTCTCACTGCAGTCTAAAAATTCACCCGATGCAATCAAAACACATTCATTACCCAATTATTGGTTTCTGTATTCTCCATTTATTTTATTTCATTTGCAGAAATTCCTCGACATCATCGGTTGAACGTGCTCCAGGAAGGACGATAACAACCGATAATAACACGACAACAGTGCCAAAGTCCTACGATTTGTACAATGCCGAGATGGACGTCTGTCGAGAGAAGAGAAAACAGAGAAATCTGGGTTCAATGGCAGCTGCCCAGGTCCTTTGTTTGTGTCCCTTAATGATCCTTCGATTGGCCCGAATGGTGATGGTCGAAACCTACGAGAACACAAAACATTTCGATTTCACTTATTTGATGTTTGTCTGGATTGCTTTCCTGCCGACCGTCATATTTCCATGTATCTACGCCTCACAGATTTTACCAAGGTAAGTCAGACTTGCAATTTTTTAAAATTTCCTATAGAGTTTGAGGGTGTGGTTGTTAAGTTATAAACACTCTCCGACGAACGAATTAGAAAACTACGTCGCCAATGGCAATATAGTAATCGCCCTGTGATTTTTTTCCTGCGTAAGGACATTATTAGAAACTTAATTTGTATATATCTTTGGCATGGAGGTCGTGGGGGAAATTTCACCCAAGTCACAAAAGTTTTTAATTGACTGGTCGAGAGGATTTTAGTTAAAATGCAGATTTCCTTTTTCCTCAAGGAGTCTTTCAGAGATGTAAAAAGTTTTTTACTATAAGAACCTGATGCTTAAGTTTGAAGGTAGTTTGAAGGTTATTTGAAACATTTTGTTTATCTTCGTGAATTCTTCGACGTCCAGGTAAATTAGTTGAATTTTGAGGCGAAAGAAAACAGTGGTAGGGATATAAGATACACGGACTCAGACAAAAGTCTGATGCGGGATCCAGAGATAATCCTCTTGAAAAGAAGTCTTAAGAGCTCAGAATTGTGTGTTGTGTCTGGACTTCTATATTTTCTTTCGTCAAATTTGCTTTTAGAAAAAAGAAGAGGTGGTAGTATTGTCAAACAAAACATCATTGCTGCCGAATTTCTGTCATTGACTGTGACTGTGACTCGGATGTTCATTACTAACAAAAATCATCGATTGAACGGTGGCGTATACGTAACATTTGTTCACCGAATGCAGATGAAGTGGTAATATCTTCAACAAGGCATCATTGGTGCCGAATTTCTCTCATTAACTGTGATTGTGATTCGAACATTCAGTGCTAAAAAAAAACATCATCGACTGAGCGGTGGCGTATACAATTATGAAAAAGCAAGTGATGCGTAAAAGTTCTCTTTTTTAATAGAGCTTTCAAAATTTAGTTGCAGGAAGTAAGGTTGAGCTATTTGTCTGCATTCAATTTCCAAAAAAAAAAAAACCTTTGGAAGTTTGTCTAAGTATTTTGGTGTAAAATAGCACTTTATTTGTCAAATATACTGTTTAGTGATATGGATAGTGTTGACTGAACTCTTCTAGGTGTCAAGCAAGTCATTTAGTTGAAAATTTTGAACTTGTTCAACAAAATGTTGAAGGAGAAAATCGAACATAAGTACACAAGCAGTGAATTTTGTGTTAAAAATCTGGGTATTTTTTGTGTATTTTGAGGAGGGGTCTTCAGCGTATTTGAATGAAAGAGTTTAAGGCCAGCAAAATAGCGTAAAAGATAATTTTTATTTCACAACCCACTCGCGCTTCAAGAAGTTAATACCCTTGTGATTTTATGCACACAGCGGGAGCGAGGTGCAGTGGTCCGAAACTCAGGTAGTATTAAGTTTTAATTGCATCCGAGGATGGTGTCCAGGCTATTTAGGGACATTTGTGGTGTTTGTCACACTACATGGCTCAACTAAAATACCTGAACCAAAAGTAATCAGTTTAGAAAGTTCTCAGAAATGATCCTATTGGTATCGAGATTTTGGTGTTGGGTTCATATACTATAGTAGGCCTTAAGAATGCAGGAATGGGCCACCATCGGACCAAATAATTTAAAAAGATTCAATCAAATTTAATTCCGAAGTAAAGTTGTGTGACCATCCCACAAGGAACTGTACAAATGACCAATGACTGCTTTCAGAGCTGTCACAGCTTCTCTTATACGAAACTATGCGATTCTTGTGAGCTTCTCAAGTCTCCTGCCAGAGGTGATTTCGAGTACATTGGGTCACCAAACGATAGTGACAGACATACTTATGCACGTGCACGTGCAGGTGCAGATCAAATTTTTTAACGCAGTTGGTATCATTAACTGTAAAGATAAAGATCATAAGTCTAAGCTGGCTATTTCCAGAAACTCAGGGTTTACAATTTAATTGACGTTACATACCATTGCTGAAAACTAAGAGGGAGAACATTTCTTAAGACATTGATAGACGCTCATGTCGCAGTGTAGGGTCAAAAACGATTGGCCGAAGAACCATACAAATGTACTTAGTCAACTACGGCTGCACTAGAGACAATGCTCCACCTGCTTGCTGTCTTTATCTTCGAAAAGCTAGTGCCGGCCAAAGCAGCACATACCCTTAGGAAACGCTCTCAGCTGGTCAGCATAACAATGGGCCCCTCTAGTATCCTGAATGGCAGCAGTACTACTCCTAGAAAAATGTCGCTCATATTGACTTTGGTATGGTATGGTATGTAAGGGTGAGTGGAAGACTGTTAGGTCTCAGTTTTAGAACGTACATATGTTGGGAGTGATCTAAGGAACCTGGAAACAATTATGGAGTTGAAACTAGTGTACGTGTAGTCTGACAAATCTTCCTCTATCTTTTGTGAAGGCCAGGTTGCCGCCGATTTCTTTGCCCTTGAGATGCTTCAAGTCCTGTATCCACATGGACCCCAATGTCTTTTGTCACGTTTTCGGTAGGGCCGGGCAGTGGAATAGGAAGTGTTTTAACGACAGATTCAGAACGCGGATTCGTAGCGGAAGCGCTTGGGAGTCCGTTGTAGCCTTAATAGACTCCTCGATGTAAATATACACAGACGGGTCCAAAACAACGTGTGGTGCGGGGACGGGAGTTCCAATGCACCTGACAAAGCTTTTGCTAAAAAACTGCCATATCAAGTGGGAAGTACGGCAGTCCGAGAAGCTGTAGCTTGACTTTCAATTAACTCGATAGATTGTAGCACTATTGTTCTATACATAAATAGACACAGAGCTATTAAAGCCTTGGAATCGTTGACATTACAATCGAGGTTAGTTAAGCAATAGCCTAGACCTATTAACGAGATTTCCGATGGATGCGAAGCAACCTTGTTCTGGGTCGCAGGACATAGGGACTTTCGAGACAACTGCAGAGCAGACGAACTAGCAAAATAAGGCACAAGACGCCATCTCTCCGAAAACCTGAGGAAGTATCTGCTCCAACGAATCGATCAAGTCCCTCCTCAATACTGATACCAGGAAATTGGAAAACAATCTGGTCCAAGCTGGATTTGAAAAGAACGGAGAGACTTTTATCCACTAGCTAGAAACAAATAAAGTTCATTAATAGGGGTCCTCACCGCACATTGCTTGATAGGCAGACATGCACTCAGACTGGGGGTCCCCTCCAATGATTTCTGTAGAAGCTGTAGAGACGAAGAAAGGGAAAAAACTGTAACCCACCTGCTGTCCACTTGGCCTGCCCTTGCAACATTTAGAAGAAAACCCTTGGAAAATACTTCTACATTGATCTTTACGACCTTGCCGAACTCGACAAAGGGTCACCTATCTCAACGCACTCTGCGTTATACTCTTGAATCCTGATGTTGGTAAGCCATGGACCAATCTGGTCTAAGTGCGTGACTGTCTGACCAGAGGTAGCCACCTAACCTAACCTACTTACACAAAAGAGGACACATACAATAACTCAATAAAGAAGCGACAAAAAATTGTTGCAGGAATTCCCAGTTGCCCCTATCACTAATTGGTGGTTTAATTAGAAAAAAAAATTACAAAATAAAAATTGCTACCAATGTAAAACTTCTCCCCTCTTAGAGATTTATCTTCGTAATTCATGTCACCATAGTGAAAGTAAGGTGAAAAGAAAGAACTTATCTAAACCCCTCGAGGGTGGATATAAATTTTCAAATTTCAAAGAAATATTATTAATGACGAAAGACACAGCCGCAGACTGTAATATTTCACATGGTATTTAAAATTGCCTCATATTATGTGATACATTGGGAATATTTTGTGTACAAACAAAAAAAAAACCTACCAAACCAAAACAAAGTTAAAATGAAATTAAAAATCCAAAGAACAAAGTTCATGCAGTCTGAGCAACAGATATACCCCAAAGGTTATGAATTCGCAGGATCTTAAATTTGTTTTTATTCATTTTTTTCATTTTGTCTGATTTGAGGGTCCTTCTTTGTATACTTCGGTAATGGCTTTTTTTTTCTTCTGTAGATAAGTGGAATAGCTATGACTTAAGGCTATCGATGGAAGTTTGGGGTGAGGTATTTAACTTACAAAAAAAAGTAAAGTTCAAGGATAATTAATTAAAGGAAAATAAAATGCTTCCTCTAGGCCGTAAGGTTTTTATAAATAATAAGTTTAACGATTTTTGAAAAAGAAAATAATTTAAAAATTATATGATTCAAAAGATGGTAGCCTAACTTTGCGAGCGATTGGGGACTGAAGTAATTCTGAACTCTCATTAGCACTTACGTTTTACGAATATTTTAGAATTTTACCAAGGACGATCAGTTTCTGATAATCGACTGCATTCATTATTTGCTAGACACCACTGGACCCATTAGATGCCTAAATTTAGTGGTCTATGACCCTAGTTCCATGGATATTTCGTCCAGAACTCTGGTTGCTATGCAAATCAAAAGTCGACTTTTCTTGCCTTCAGTACTGGCTTCTGCCACAGTCTAAGCCTGGACGGGGGTGTAGTCAAATGTTCACGGATGGTTCCAAAAGCAGTCATGGATCCGGTGCTGGTGTCTTTATGGAGTCGATATCACCGGCCTTCACTACTCGTTGGGCAAGCACGCCCCTGTTTTCCAAGCAGAGATCTGAACTATTTGACTCTTTTCTGGTTCCCAGGTCACACTTGGATCTCTGGAAATGAGATCTCCGATGAGATTGATAGACTAGTCTCAGGGGATGTTTTATCAGCACCTGTATCTGCGTTTGGTTTTCCCGCGTCCTCGTTAGGGCCTCTATTGACGATTGAGTTTTCTACGAAAACAATTGTATATGGCACGGCTCGCCAATGAAATGAAATGCAGGCAGACCAAACGAATGCGCTCAAACGTCTGAAAGAAATCATAGCGTAGTTAGCAATAGAGCTGTCACCTTTTCGAAATGTGTGACCAATTCACTGCCACTTTCATCGTTGGATGGTTGTGCTTATCCTGACACGTTCCCTTGTAAAGATGTTCGGTATAGAAAAGGTCACTTTCCAAGTGCTGGACCCATATAACAGCACGGATTCAACATTGGAAGGGAGCAGTCGTAGTTTGGTGTTTAAGCTGGACAACTTTCCAAACGCAGACTTCACTTTGCCGATTCGGCTGACAATATCTGGTTCGGTTCCACCATCGTTCAAGACAATATTCCCAAGATATTGAAGCTCTCTACTTGTCCAGCGATGCTAACTTGAGATGATGAGTTCGTTTCGGAGCTTGGTTTGAGGTGTGTTAATCTTCAACTCCACGACGCATCGATACGTTTGCCTTTCTTTCAACCTTTGCTGTCAGTTGGTGGAGGTCTATGATCCTGTGGTCGTCAGCGTAGGCGTGGTGTTTGAGTTGAGATGCAAGAGTTCACTGAATTCCTCCATTTCCCATCGACAGGGAAGCACATCGCTAATAACCAGTAAAAGCAATATTGGTAAAAGAACGAAGCCTTGTCGAGTCCCACTTTGGATCTCGAATTCCGCTACGTTCCTCTGTGCAGAACGTAGCACTCTTTTTTTCTTACGGATAAATTTGCTGTTGACACTGTCGAACGCCTTCTCGAAATTGATGACTAGGACAGGGATAAACTTTCAAATTCTACCAATGTCATTACAGAACACTGTATCTTCGGCAGATATGTTCAACGACAAGGTATAGTCTATAATGGTCTCCACAGAGGCTGCTGAGATAAAGAATAGACTGTTTTAGGTTAGGTCAGGTAGATTAAGGGGCAAGTGCACTTTAAAAGTGCTTGCAAGGAGGTCATTTGTTGCATTGTGTTCCCCTTTAACGTGGTGCTACCGATTCCAACTCGTTCGTCTATTCTTCGGCTTATTCACAAATTAACCTGAGCTCTTGACATAGCATATCTCGTTTATTATTGAAATTTGCACAAGGTCCTTTAGTTCTCCAAAACGTTTGTTACCGATAGGACCGCGACGTCTGTGACGTATTTGGAGATTTAATAGTTTCTGTGTGTCTATATCATTCATTGCTGCTTGATTATCTATGTACAATACATACATTTTAATCCTAGGAGATGATCAAAGTGCACTTCCCATACACATGTCGCGCTTTTGTCAGATTTAAAAAAACCATCTAAGGAGAAAAAATTTCTTGAACAATCAAAATGATCTGAACACTGCAAGTATGGCTGCATTGAACTGAAGCATTCTACGCCAAATTATCTTATTAATTATATATCTACGTCGAGCTATAAAGTGACCAATTTTAACGGGCTATCTGAATGTTATAGGCTCATGCCAATAAGGACCATTTTTTTCCCAAGATCTACATAGTAGGAGCACACATTATAATCTGGTGCAGTAGAATAGGTTTTCTACTGGTCATTTCATCAGATCGCAGTCTCTGTACTGAGAATGCACATGTCCTGTACTTCGCCTTTTGAATTGAAAAATCCATTTACAGCGAGTTCCAAAAAGAAAAGACTACCAAATCGTGTGCAGAAAAGGTCATCCGACTCCTTGTGAAAGGAAATAAAAATATATCCTGCACCAATGCATATCAGAAATTACATTTTCCACGAAATTAATTTTAATAACAATGGCACCCGTTGTTTGCATAAGTTAATGCTGGACATTGCGAATGGCATCCTAGGTAGACTGACGGGTAAATAAATGCATTTTTCACATTCTTTTTATTTTTTATTTCAGTTTAATTTAAAATTTACACGTGTAATGTTAACTGAGTAAAATTTTCAGGATTTAAACAAGCAAACAGGAAAAGAACAAATGTCCTTTAAAAATTGTAACGATGTACGCGAATGCGTTTATTTATTTTTCATTGTTCGAAGGTGTACAGTTTTTTTTTTTCCAGAATTATGGAGAATTATGGCGAAAGAATTTTGAAGAATTGGCCAGGTATGGTTTGTCATGTCGAGTTAGCAGACACCTTAGATTCGAAATGTTATACTACAGAGCAACACGTAGTTAGTTAGTTCGTTAGAGTGGACCTCCAAGAAGAGATGTACTTAGACCCGGAAGTAGGTCCATTGTGATGCGACTGGGTACAGGGGTTCGACTCCTGCTTACTCGTAAAACCATTTTGATATCCTAACGTAGCTGTTGAGACCGGCCATGCTAGAGGAGTTCAGGTCATTTAGATCGCTAAAGAGGTATTGGCCTAAGGCGGCTTTCTTGATGTTGGCAATGGCCGGAGACATGCAGAGGAAGTGTGCAGTAGACCCTTCATCCTCCACGTCTCTGCAGCTCCTGCAGAAATCGTTACATGCTAAACCCAGGCGTTGAGCATACCTGCCTAGGATGCAATGCCTCGTGACAACGTTCTTTAGTTTTCCAAAGTTGGCCTCTTGTTTTTGTTCCTTTCAGATCCAGGACAGGCCAGATCAGCCTGGCATTGTTCCAATAATCGAAGTGTTGCCATCTACGGTTTGCTTTCGACAAAGCGTCGGTGTAAGTCAAGTGTTTAACAAACGACATAGGCGCTTTGACATAGTCAAGCTACTTCCCGTCTATACATTGAGAGCCTAGTCTAGCTAATTCGTCAGCCGCGCAGTTCCCTTAAATGTCGCAGTGACCAGGGAGCGACTCAACAGAGTCTGACGTTCTACTGGTTAGTGATCTCGTTAGAGACACGCGGCAGTGTATTGTGTTGGATACGAGGAATCTGATCGCAGCCTGGCTGTCGATGTAGATCGCAATATCTTTGCGTGGTATTGGGTACGCCTTCAGCTAAGCGGCGGCGGCTTGAAAAATAGCCGTAACTTCGGCTTGGAAGATACTACAGTGGTTAAGGATATTGAAGGAGTGGCGGACTTCCAGGTCTTCTAAAAAATCACCGGCACCGACTCCTCTGTGTTACAGCCGTCCGTAAAGATAGAGATAGACAAATTGTGGAGGACATTGCGCTAACTCCAGGCGCTTCTGTCAAGTATTTTGTGCTTGTAGGCCACGTTGAAGTAATTTTCGGGGGGCAGCGTGTCTATTGATTTGGGAGGGCTGTGGTGAGTTAATAAGATTCTGGCATGTCCCACATTTTTCTCCCACCATTGGTGGGTTTCTCTAAGTCTTAACGTGGCGTTCGTGGTTTGCTGCATACCATAGATATCTATTGGGAGTAAGTGAAGCGCAATTGTGGGAGAAGTTCCCAGCCCACCAGTAATGCTGAGGCAAGCTGCACGTTGGACTTTCTCGATAACTTTAATGGCGGGTTGCTTTTCTAGAATCGACAACCAAATCAAAGAGCAACCAGTATAGAGCCATTATTCGGCTTTCGGCTGTAGGACCCATCTGGTACCTAGTGCTCTTTTGCATAAGTAGAGATTTCCTGGCACGATCGGCAATACGGCTCCATAGATGCTTCCTGTCTAGAATGAGTCCTAGATATGGAGTGAAGGAGATGACAGATTATACTCCTGGAGGCTTGTCATTCCCCGACGAGAGGTGGTGCCTCGAAAAATGTTCGGGGTTCCTGGCTGGGGCTTGAACCCACGTCGCTCGGTCAGCAGTCCAACGCACTAACCACTGCGTCACGGTGACCATTTGCGAGAGGTCATGCTACGAAAATTGTTTCGTCTATTTTGCTAGGGATCGAACCGACACAGTTCGGACAGCAGCTTAACGCGCTACTGCAGCGCTAGGTGGAAGTGTTTACTCAGTAAAATTCCCATAAATTAGACTTGCAAAGTCTTGACATATGCGAATGACATTGCTGTAGCCATCAGAAATCTGATTAATTGAGCCAGCGAAATGGACTGACATAACATTGGACTTTACTCTGAGTCAAGGGTATTCCAGTCTTGCCAAAAAAAATCCTTGTCACCTACTTCTTGTTTCGTCTCCTAAGTAACACCCATTGATCCGTGTTATTTGCCTGTTTTAGGTGAAGTTTATCTCGGTTTTGGTGTTTTCCTCCACTTTTAAGTCAAACTGACTCGTGCAATGTTGCCACCCACCTAATGCTCCAACTAATTACACGTTTTTTTTTTCTTTTATTCGCAGAACGGAAAAAGAACGCCTACGTGGTTACTTCCGCTTGTCGACAAAACGTTTCAAAAAATCCCGCCAAGACAGTCAGGAGGAATCCATCGAAAAGGACGACACAACCACCACCACCCAGACAACAACAATTATTCAGAACGGTGGAAGTAGCATCCATGGCAGTGAACACAAACAAAAGCAATATCATCGCAACACGTCATCGTCGATTACATCAAAGGACTCCGGTAACCAAGGTGCTATTAAAATCAATGTCATCGGTGATGGCAGTAAGAAGACGTCATCTGCACCATGTCGTAATAATGGATATGGAGGTGGACTTGTTTCGAAGACAGCCTCCGCTGCACCCAATCACAAGGTAATAAACGGTCTTCGTCCGGCAGCTGGTAGTCGCAGGGGAAAGAACTCCATCGATTCGATCAATAACTCGTGTTCGAACATAACTGCCAGCACCTATTGCAACAATAGCAGCATGAACGACGCAGGCAGTGGCTATGACGGCGAAACCTCGTCTATCGTCAGCGGCATCACGGGCACCACCGACAAGGATGTTTATTTCGAGAAGAAATGGGAAAGCGTCAATGGTGCACCACACCTTCTGCGCCATAAAGATGCATCATTCTCAGAGTGTGGCTCATTTTCGCGAATGGATTCGTCCAGCACTTTGGAACGAGATTTGGAAATCATAGATTTATTAGAGCGCGAACGCAGCATGGACATCCAAGACATGATAGAACGTGAGAAACGAAGCGATTCCATACGGCTGATAAGTGGCAGCGGAAGCGAACGACGTCGGTTGCCAGATTTGGAGAAAATCTGCAAATCACCGAAACCAAAAATGGATCCGTATTCGTATGAGAAGGTGGTGCCGAGTATGCCGTCACACCCCACTACACCGCAGCAACCTCCAGCAGACGATGGTGTTATTGCCAATAAGAATGCCGTCGGTGCGGATGGTGAATGCGTTGAGGTCGCAGCAAGTGACTTTTTCAATGATGACTACCAAGTGCCACCATCGGCAACGGCATCCACCACATCCTCCTACTACCATCCCCACTCGAGACGACTGAGCCGAAAGAGCTCTCATCACAGCAGCCATTCGAGCCGCACCAAGAGGGACAGTTTCAATTCACTGAATGGTGACCTTATTGCAGGAGCATTCGGGGAGCTGGATCCCACCCAACCGCTGAGCAAGATGTCTGTGATAGAGGGTCGGATGCGGCGTAGCAGTGGACGCACACCGAGTATCTCATCATCAGGACGAAGTTCGCTCAAGTCCCGGGATTACCAGCCACAAAACTCACACCCTGAGTTGGATTTCAGGGAAAACATATTTGCGGAACTGTAAGAGGAGTGGTGGTTTTAATTTTCGACCGAAGTTTTTCCAATTTTTTATGTTTCACGGTTGAGTGTGGTGCTGGAGGAGGAAGGGTGTCGCAAACCCGTGTATGCATGCTCACCCTTCCTCATCCTTCGCCAAGTAGCTGATTTTTGAAAACGAAGGTTCTATTAGGAATTTTTTCGATACTACTAACTAGGCCCAGAATTTTCTTACAAAAAAAAGTTGCATACTTTGAGAGGAGGTAGTGACGCTTATAGGCTGGTTTTTTACACAAAAAATTTAAAATTTAACAAAACGAAACTTTTGAGAACAAAATGTAAAAAAAAAAACAATAAAATAAAAATATTTTTTTACATTTTCAAATATTTGCTAAAGAAATGAACATTTTTTTTGTAAAAAACAAAAAAAAATGTATGTACATGCGTTAGAAACGCGGAGTCAAGTTTGTTACAAATAAAATTACAGATTTCTACTTCATGTTGAAAATCGTTTATACAAAAAAATAAATACTATTGATGTTAATATTAAATTTAAATTATATACATGTTTGCACAAAAGTCCTGTGCAGATCAACTGTTGTGTGTAACATTCACTACATATATTGATATACAAAACAAAAAAATTATTTAATGTTACTCTTAATCTTTAAAAATATTTCTAAATCAATTATGAAATTTAAAAAAAAATTTATTTAATAGGAAAAAAAAAATAACTAAGAAATTTGCCTAATAAGCTAAAACATTTTTTATTGTGCCAACTATTTAAGTGATAACAAATAAGTAAAATAATTATATGCATATGAAATACTTAAGAGAAAAATGTTGTGGAATAATGATAAAAATAAAGTGTAAAGTAAATATTTAAATGGTAGTTAAACTCGAGAGCTGTGTCGGTGAAATTTTAGTTTTCTTTTTCTATGATGTGAAGCTAGGATCGAAGTTTATGAAATAAATTTAAAAAAAAAAATATAAACATAAGTATATTAAAAATAATTAAATAAAAATCTAATTCTTATGAGCCCCAAGGATTAACCAAAAAAAAAAAAACGTTTAATTTTAAAAACTGTTTAAAAGATACATAACGCTAAAATGTTGGATGAAAAAATAATAATAAAAGCTATTATAAATAATTGTGATTAAAATAAAATTGTGTTTTACTTTGCTGGAGTGTTTCAATTTCAGAGGTGTAGGCCTCAATTTGAAGAATGCTGCTGAAATTTTGGACAAGTAAGTACTCTGATACATATGTAGTTTTGTCACCTCTTTACACTTCAATACTTGACGTCTGAAACTCCTTTTTTATAAACTTAATGGTAAACTAAATTTCTCAATGTAAACTATCTAAAGCAAAATTTGGATCGAAAACTTTCGCGGATAGAAAATGTTGCACATAGGGGACGGAAGACATGAAAAAAAAAACATCGTTGGTCCCAGGTGGGTTGGTTGATATCGCGGTCGAAAGGCAAACCCTCATTTGCGACATACATGCCTATGTAGCTGATAGCTATCTTTCGGACCTTAAACCATTGCATTATGAAAGCCCTATAAAGAGGATGTCTTTGCATCTCCGTTACGCTAAGAACTCTCTAACTGCTACCTCTAAACTGAAAATATGCTACAGTTCAGAGTAGATCTAAACCTCAACCAAACAGCCTCTCAATTCAGCCCAATCCTAAGCTTACTTCGTCCAATTTGGTTGAGATCCTCTTCTACTTGTGTGAGCCAACTTAGGTAAGGTCTTTCTCTACTGCGTTGTCCCTCCTTTAAGTTTGTTTTAAAGATATTGCTCATACCTTTCATCGCATTATCTTGCTCTTCTGTGGGGCCAGCCTGTGGGATTTTGCTACCTAGGTCTATTACATGCGGCAAATCTGCATCCGAATAAGCATTGCTTCTTCTCCCTGTAACAATCTCAATAGGAGACGATAAAGTTTTCCATCCCCCTTTTGCCCGGCCCAATGCATTGCACTTCCTGGATGGCGGTTAATTCTGCATTTGTGCAGTCTAGAGCTTCTGCTACTTGTTCGACCTGTTAAGGATCCGAACATTCTACGCTCAAAATCGAAGACCGTTGTCCTTATTTTGTGTGACAAGATTCAACACTAGAATCGCAATTATCAGAGGCTTTTACGTATATGTATCTTCTTTGTTCCAACTACGAATTTCATCCTTGATTTTGTCCCTTCCAAAGGCGTGTTTGCTAGATTACACCTCGACTGGTGAAAGTAAGAATTGATGAAATTTTATTCTCTCGACATCGTATGACTGAAATGTATGCTTGAACGATGGCTAATCCCCCCAGTTGTTTGAACATTTGTGTGACAAGGTTGACTGCAAAGCGGGAACACAGCTCTTATAAAACTGACGAGCTGGGAAGACCAGCTTTACAAAATTTTCTAGACCTGTTCCTCTCTACAGAGCCTGGCAACAGGCAATTTTAAAACTTCTTGGATCATAAACTTCGTCTATTACCAACACCGACAACAAGACCACAGGACCACCAACGTATAGTTGGGAAATACTATCTTGCTATTTGGGAGAACCTTCATGATTTGGCAGCGTCATATCGATGGACTTCGAAACAAGCAGACGCGCAATCATTTTCCTCGAAATCGAGCTCTAAATTTTCTATGTCATAAAGAAATCGACTGCCAATCATAGAAAGACAAAAACATAGTGAAGAACGACGGTCACAACACCCCAAAAAGTGGCAGACCTCCTCCCAAGGACTTTCAAAATTCTATCATTGACTTTGACTGTAGTACTGGATTACCTTACTAGCGTCTGTGAATAGCCAAGTTCTGTTTTAGAACCACTGAAAGCGCCCTTGTTGTAGTCTCAAATTTCCTGCAGAAAAACATTAAGATGCACGTTGGTATTTACAATATGACATTTCCTTGATAAAATCTACTAGTGACTGATTAAGAACACGGTGTTCTGAGGAGTGAGGTGAGGTATTTGTTTCGTAGTGTAAATTATTTTCCGTTGCCGGGCAGGACGGTAACCCTAGAACCCAATGTTTCCAGTCGAAGTGGTGGTAATCATTATGACAGACTATGGCCTGAGAACGGTGAATCTAACTTTTTTTTAGACAAACCCGCCCCTTGAGTCTAAACAATACAAGTCTGCTTCACGGACTTAGTCATGATCAATAAGCTGAGGGAACTCCTGAGATTCATTTCTTTATCTGGGTGGTTTTCAATCAGCGGTTTCTAACCCCTTTTCTCGTTACAGGTTCCCGGAGTTAAATTGGAAGATGGGCACAATGGACCCTTTGTTGGTCTAAGTGAGCAGTGACAATGTCACAAGGCACCCATTAACCTAACCTAACCTTACCTAACCTAGTCATGATCAAGTATAGCAAATGGGCCTAATTACTTTCAGGAACGTATCAAATAAACTTAACACTGGTTTACAAAGCTTGAGAGTACTCCTAGTACTTTTAAATTTTATTGCAGCATTCTTCCAAAATATTCAAGTGATTGTCGTTCCCAGAATTCTTTTCAAAATAAACATTTACAAACTTTGTAGATCATACGAATATCAATTAAGTGCCATAGCACCTGAGAACAACAATAATTCCCAACACCAGTGAAACTTAACTCTTCAAAGGATCATAATTGAATCGACTGCAGATAGAGAGAGTGAGAGCAAACAGCAGCAGCAGTGAAACAGTATCCTTTTGAGCAAATTAATTATATTACCACCATCATTCCACGGCGCAAAGTGCTAACACATTTCACTTAGTTTACCAATTCAAACTGCAAAGTGCCTCGTGCTTTCAATATTGAAATTATATTATAAAAAAAAAAATTTGTAATTAAACTTAAAAAAGGAAAACAGATTGGAGGCTATAAAAGACACAAGGCGTGCATGCATGAATGCACATTTTATGGAAACATGTAGTATCCTCAATTCAATCGGAGGGTGGATGGTGCGCCTGGAAGATATTAAAATTCAACACACGTGCGTGTTTCATTTTGAAAAGTTTCCAAGTGATAATGAATATGATAACGATGATTTCATATTGCCTTTGTTCATACTTAAGAAAAAAGTTCATTCTTTCAGTCCATCGAGTTAATGAGGATTGTTTTCCTTTAATTAGTTGATAGCAGGGTGTGGAAGGAAGATTGTTTGAAAAATTGTTCATGTAGCAAGGTCATTAGAAAGCGTCAACGTTACTTGGAAGTCTGGTCGAAGTTCTCCTTTAATGGGTCGCTGACAGGTCGAATTTTCACGGATGGCTCCAAAATCAGTCATAGGTCCGATGCTGATGTCTTCGTGGAGGTCGAATCACCTGACTTCACTATCCCTTGGGTAAGCATGGCTCTGTTTTCCAAGCAGAAACCTTTGCTATCCTAATCACCACGGACTATATATTTATAAACGGTGGAAAGGGAGGAACATCTGCATCTGTAGCGATAGCCAGGCTGCATTTAATGGCTTGCTCAACCCTTTTACCAGTTCCAAAAGAGTGCGAGTATGCAAAAACTCGCTGAATTCGATCGCAAGGCTGAACTCTTTAAATCTTATCTGGGGCCCAGGTCATACTGAGACCTCTGGAAATTAGATCTCCGATGAGATTGCTAGACAAGGCTCAGAGGGTGTTTTCTCAGGACCTGAACCTGCGTTTGGTCTTCCCGCAATCTCGATCAGGGCCTCAATTGATGATAGCGTTTTCTACAAACACGGTTGTGTGTGGCACGGATGCAGGTAGACTGAACGAATACTCCCGAGGTAGGTAGGTAAAGGTTGCTGTTCGACAGAACCCAATTAGCACTAGGATGTGCCTTTTTGTTACCACGACTCTTTTGACCTGATTGATGATGTGTGTTGTTAAAAATGGGTGAGGGAGCCGGGAGTGCCTAGATCCAACCTGTGGAGTTAAGAAATCAAATTAGGTCTTATATACTTTTATTGGAGATCTCACTGAGGTCGTCGAAGACGGACGGAAGACGCACGCAGTCTGGCTCTAGTAAGTGCCGGACATTTGGAAGTGGAAGAGAGTTTCCTTCTCATTTTCATTTCCGCAGCCGCGACAGTAGTGGTTGTATGGAATACCTAATTTGGCCGCATGGTCTCCAATTGTCCAATGCCTCGTGATTATCTTCGTTATTCTGGCAATATGTGTGCGGGTTTTGCTTAGGAGATCTTTTGTTCTACCTGTATCGTAGGTCGGCCATATCTTCCTCGATATGGCGTAGTTGGTTAATCCTTTCCATTGGACGTTGGCCTTCTGCAGAAAGTGTGAGTGGATTTGTCCCTTAACCGCTCCTAGTACGGTGTGAACCCTTGGCGGAAGTGAGCCGTATAGAGCTGACCCCTGCCTGACCAGCTTGTCTGCACCCTCGTTTCCTTTTATGTCACTGTGCCCTGGAACCCAGAGCAGTGTGATCCTGAACCTTTCGCCCAAGCGGGCAAGCGCTTTCCGGGACTCGATACAATAGCTTTGAAAACAGCTTGGCCATCTGTGAGATTAGCAATGTTTTGTTTTTGCGTTGTGTCACGCTCGACTTGCATGCAAGCCTCTCGGATTGCCAGTAGTTCCCCCTGGAAGACGCTGGCAAAATCCGACAGGCGGTATGATTTTGATATTTTTAGTGACTCCGAGTAGACACCGGCCCTTACACCGCAATTTATCTTTGATGATGGTGTAGATGACCGTGTCGAAATTCTTTACCACTTCGTTTTTCTTCCACTGTACTCTGGTGAGGAATCCCATGTAACAGTTGAATTTGGGTGTGATGTAGCTGGTTGGAAATGTGACCATGCCGTTTGTTAGCGAGTCCAGGATGTTGCTGTGGGAGTAGGGCCGTGCGATCCAGCACCCAGATTATTTGAGTCTCACTGCGCTGCATAGTACGGTGTTTTTTGTGTGTTTAAGTCTAGAGGCAAAAGATGCAGGAGCACATCCAGGGCATCCGTAAGAAATCAGCGACATTCTTGCTGACACTCTGCAAAAGAGACTCTAGACAACTTTTTGGCGTTCTAACAGAACACTTTGATTTTGCCGAGCAGTTTAAGTGAAATCACTGTCTGCGATGCCTGTGGAGACGGCGACGAAACTTCGGATCATTTCCCTTGCTATTGTCCTGTCTTTACTCGGATCAGGTGGCAGATTTTCTGTGCTGGTGTATTCTGATAGTGCTAGCTCTCCACCATCGAAATGTCTTCTCGGCCTTCTCCGAAAGTCGAAAAAATTCCAGTAACATGGGTAACTACTGGGTCCTACTTTCTGGTAGTACAATGGACAAGTTGCATCTGAATGCTCCAGATGAATGAATGCTTAATATCTTTAACAGGCAGGCGCTTCTTCTTAAGAGACTGTATTTAAGTCCTAAATGTAATTCGTTGTGCTTTGCTTTGAATTCGTTTTGCCAATTTTAATTTTATATATGAACTTAACTGTTTTTCTCATCAACAACAAAAAATTGATAAACATTTTTGAAGCGCAAAATGCAGACTTTTCATCCCCATCGTTAACCTTGACAATTCTATGACAGTTCGTGTCATGCACAAAGGCATGCGACCAACAAAGTTGCACAATTTCACATTCAACTTGAAATTATTTGAAATTTCATTCGAAATGTACATTAAATTATTGTCTTGGAAAAGTTATACACCGACGGCTCTCAGCAAAGCAAAGCATAGTAAAATTCTTCGAAATTGCAATATTCCCTTGAAATGTTGAAACTATGCACATAAGCTCAAGCAACTAATAAAAGTCCCCACGACAGTTGTCAGGTAGTTACATTGCTGCGGATATAACTGCTGCATAGTTGCTAATAATATTAGCGATACAGGAATTGGATTCAAAATTGTCTTGGTGATACGTGACTGCAAGGAGAATTAGTCTTGAGCTAATCGACGTTAATCCCAAATACGTCCATAAACAAAAATGAACTGTTTGCTGGCACTGTCCGTAATATCAGAGAGTTAACATTAATATCACGAAAACGTGGATGTTGTTCTTTAGGAATAAGAAAACAAGGTTGACGGATCAGGTAAGGTTAGGTTAGGCAAGTGGGCTGATGAGGTCTGCCTCATTACACTTAGGTCCATGCACTGCGGTTTTTAATTCCTTGGCGCCAACCATCCAGTCGCTCTTGCAAATTTGAGAAGTTCTGATGGCGAACCGTCAGCTAGTTCTTCGATATGATCGAAGAAGAATTTGCCTAAGGTCCTGTTTCCTATCTGGCAAAGGTATGGGCAGTCACAGAGAAAATGAGCTGTGTCCTCTTGGACCTCCTCATCACCGCATCCCCTGCATATATTGTCGTCATTCAGGCGTAATTTCTTTGTGTGATATCTTAGCAAGTTGTGTTCAGTAAGTACTCCCACCAGCATTGACAGCGATCTTCTGTTTTTTTGTAAAATCTGGCAGGTTTTTGCCTTTCCACATTCTGGCCACAACCTTCTTGATACTTCACAGGCGGTTAGAGATTTCCACTTGTTATTTGCTATTTTCGATTTGCAGAGTGAATGTCTAACCGTACAGTCCGCTTGCTCTCGAGCTAGGATTGAATCCATTCTTGCTAGTTCGTCAGCTTTTACATTGTGCTGCGTGGAAGGATCCTTAAGGTCTTCGCGACAACATGTTGACAGCTTACTGTAATGAACGTTGATTCATCGTTTGGGCTCCACTTTGATGCATTTACTTTCTCAGCATTGTGTAACCTGAACCATGTTTCAAATTAAATTTAATTCTTAAACAAATACAAATCATAAAAAAGATGAGATTGCAAATCTTTGAATACGGTGGAAGGTACTATTAAATAAAAAACAGGGGAGGGATATCAAATTTCCCATGGATGAAGCAAAGGTATAAATGCACAGCAAGGGGCGACTGATTTTTTTTTTTTTTTTTAACGTGTTTTAAATACATTTTCTATTATTAAATTACCGTTTACAAGTGTAGAGGATAAATGCATGTTCGCTGCTACAGATAAGGAATTCATTTTCATCTCATGTTGAAACAAAAATATTTCCGCTAAAGCACACACAAGATTAATTAAACGTGATGTGACGACTGACGATCGGGAAAGGTTACTATTGGTACAAAATAGCCAATTAAAATGTTGTAAATAAATATTACTGTGAAATTGCGACTGGGAGGAGAGATGTATGCATATTATCCAATAGTGGAACCAAACAAATAATATGAAATAACTGCGTTCTAAGTTTAATAGTTGTAGATACTTTTACTAGCTCTTTAATTTACATCTGCCCAACAATGCTAACAGCTTCCCTCTGTTCTTGGTTATCTACACAGTTCTGAGCTAGCCGCTCACAACGTGTGGTAGTTGCGCTCGTTTCTAGCTTTATAGAACTTGTACACCACAAGGCAAATGGCAAAAAGTCCTAGAGCTAGGATAATGCCGCCAATGAAAGACGGTCTATCGAATCGGCGGAAAGGAACCGGTGCTGGAGAAGCTGGTGTTTTTGTAGTGGTTGTTAAGTTGTTTGGTACTTCTGTGGGGCTCGTTTTTGGAGTCATAGTTGTAGTCGTGGTTGTTAGCGTAGGAGTCGTGGTTGTGGTTGTTGTTGCAGGGGTTGTAGTTGGTTTTGTATCAGGGACAGGTGTAGTGGTCACCGGAGCTGGAGTTGATGATTTGGTTGTAGTTTCCAGAGGCGGTACAATGCTACTGTTCGTTGGAGGCGTTGATGTCGGGATTGTTGGTTCGGTTCTGATTACACTGTTACGTCGCATCATCAGCGTCCGCTGCCTCAATAGATACTGACGCTGTTTTCTCTATTGCTAACTCTTCTTCCCCAAGCCCTATTCTCAGTTTAAATCTCTTCAAATGGAGCAAAGTTTTATGGACACAGTTTTAAGGCTCTCCATTTTATAGGACCTTCCAGTCGTCGATCGGAAATTTCGGGTGTTATTTTCGGAGGAATTGTTCCAAGCTATTCTTAGCTATGCTTGGGCCCGAAATATGAATTGTGGCTTTAGGACGGATTGGTAGGCTCTCTTGTTTCTGCAATTTGTGGGCAAACACTTTGCCACTGTGATTCCTATCTTGGGCCACTTTCTTACTTGAGGTGGCGCTACAGTTTGGAGTGGACCTGGGCCTCAATCAGTAAGTGTCTCCAGCCGGCTCAGTCTTTAGCTAGTTGCCTCCAGTTTCGCCTTCCATTTGCGTGCGCCACATGAGTCGCGGTCTTCCTCTACTGAGCCGTCCCTCGGGTGTGGATTCGAAAATTTTTCGAGCCGAAGCATAGGTGTCCATCCGCTCTACATGACCCACCCACCTCAGTCTTTGAACCTTCACTCTTCTGGATGTCGCTGTATAGCCCGCATAGGTCGTCATTGTATCTCCTCCTCCATTCACCTTCTATACCGACGGGACCGAAAATCATTCGAAAATGTTTCTTAGTCAAGAACAACCTCATCCGCTTTTGACAAAGTTCAAAAGCGGTGTATAGCAGGACTGGGACGGTTAAGGTATTACAGAGAATCACCTTCGTCGTCTTGCCCTCATTTTCCACTAAACCCATCTTCCCCACCTCCGTCTCAATACTTACGAAAGCACCAGTGACATCACGATGCGTTATTCCGATTATGTCAATATTGTCGGCGCATGCGAGTAATTGGACAGACTTTTGAAAGATAATGCCTCTGGTGCTGGCGCGTGAGCCTTGCAGTTTACGCAGTTCAGAAGATCTCCTTTCTTGAGGATATGGCAAACAATTAAGGATAAATATATCTTGACAGGCAAAAATTCGAAACGTTCTTGACCTGACTATTGAATGCAAGAATTTTGAACCCAGATTTTTTTATGTTACGCTAGTTTAGAAAGCCCAATATGATTAAAACGTCTGATGGCTGTTCTTGCGTTTTCTAGCTCTTTCGCCTTCGGTGTAGTCGTCCTACTGTTAGTCTGTATATTCCTACCATTCTGTTAATTGACTTAAGCGGCTCTACACATGGAAATGGATTAAAACCACCAGGGGTACTTATCTCGCTTCAACTGTGTTTGTCGGATCTGGGTGTAGAATACGTTGTTTCTGCTATTTTTATCCGTACCTCGACTAAGGAGCTAACTTTGGCTGTCGTGGACAGCGGCGTAATTAACATATCTGAATTGTTTGAGCTGTTACAGGAATGGTGGACATCTGCCTTCAGTATCCTCCTTCTTTCTTATAATCTTACTTATGTCTACGCTCTATCGGATCTAATATCCATAGTGTCAAAGACGACTATTTTGGTGCATACGTATCTTCCTCGACATTGTTGCCCTGACTTTTTGGCTGATTTTGACTTTTGTTCCTGGTGTTTCTAAGATTCATAATTAGGTCCCACGAGTAGCGCGGGAAGGAGTGATTTGACTGCAGGGAGGTTCAAATTAGCTTGTCGCCATATACCTGGATACTCTTTCAACGACAGAACTATTTTTTTGATTGGATCCTCAGTAAGACTGTCCTTCGACATGGGTCATGTTATTTCTTAATCCAGCTCAGGAAAAATAGGTGAGGATGGGAGACGACGAATGAACGGGGAGGAAGAGGCGGGATTGGGTTGACTACCGCTTGCTCTTCGAGACTAATCGAGACTCTTCACAAACCACTCTTCTCATCCAAAATGTGTGGCCTAGGAAAAACATCAACGACTGCGGCCCACAGAAAGATTGATCGCTGGTTCCACGAAAACCCTATTCGGCTTCCAACTAGAAGAAACACTATTTTCAAAATGTTTACACTCTCATGTATTTTATCTACGGCATAATTTTTTTTACTAAATTCAATAAATAGATTCTCAAGTTTTACACGAACTTTCTTTTATCCAAAATAATTTTTTCCAAATTTAAGGGATCTTCCTCTCTGGTCGAGGTCCTTGGGAGTCAGGAGTGCTTAGAAATTATAGGCCAAGTCACCGCTGGCGAATTTGACATGGGACACTTGATTCGATGGTGAGTATTGAACGCCCAACTGGCTAGGCACTGGTTCAGAAGGTTCAGCGCTTTCAGTAGAAGACGCTGGATTTTGGGCGGAAACTGCTTTCAGTTGAGGCTGCGCCAAGGGTTGAGCGTATTGGGGTTGTTGAACCTGTTGTTCACGTTGTGCTGGAATAGTTTCAGCTTGGTTGTAGAATTGAGGTTGTTGTTGCTGTGCTAAGTAAGCGGCGTATTCCTGGGCTGACAAGAATTGTTGCTGATCCTGAGGCTGTTGGGGCTGTGGCTGTGGCTGTGCCTGTGGTTGAGCAAAGAGTGGGTTCTGATACTGTGGCTGATATGGTTGAGGGAAGGCCCCGGGATACTGTGGCTGATATTGCTGGGGTTGATATTGTTGAGGTTGATATTGCTGCTGCAATGGCTGGTATTGCTGTGGTTGTGGTTGTGTTTGTGCTTGTGCCTGTGGCTGTTGGGGATAATACGCAGCCTGTTGGGGTTGATATTGAGACGGCTGCTGATAAGTGGTGTACGTCTGTGGCGCAGCTGGGAACTGTAATTAAAATGTTTATATAATGAATATAGTGTCGAGCTCACATTTGTTTTTGTGTCTATAATTGAGGGTAATTTGCAATGAAATCGAAAAAAGCGGTGAATATTACAATTAGATTGATGCTCACTGTCACTGTCAGATGCACAATACCGCGGCTGTTGCATGCAATCGTGTTATCGGTCGGTAATTATCAAAATTGTTAACAGGAAGGTTTCACAGTTTTTGCAAGGGTAAATTGGGTATAAATAGGTCCACTGGGGGTGGCAATGAGTTAAGTTGTAGAACTTCTATCAGTTTTGAAGGAAATATAAATCTTTTCGGTGATTGACGATGAAGTTTGTTGAAAAATGGAGCAGGTTGAGCCTGGTGTTTGGAATACTTATTTGCTGTACTAATGCTTTTCCAATGGATGCAAATGTAAGGCAATGTATTTAAAGAAATCTGTGTTACAAGTGAAAAACAATTTTTTTGCCTAATCATCATGATCCTTTTTCTCTCAAAGACTGACATTAACTTCATTCCTTATTGCAGGGTGTAATGGAAGCAGCACAGATGGCTGCTATGAACACTGCTGGTATATTTACAGAAAAGGCCCAAAGCCTCGGGGGCCATGTTGACCATGAACAAGGAATAAATATGGGACCATTCCAAGCCAAGACAAGTATGGGTGCAAATGTTGGCGATGCCAAAGAAAGACGAAGAAGGTCTTCTCTCGATGATGAAGCAGTCTCGATGCCACCTTCTCCTGAAGACCATCGTCAAAAGCGATCCCCATGCGGAGGTAGACGTGGGCCAACTACTGCACCGACAAATGGGGCTGCGGGAGCGAATGGAGCTGGTGGAGCTGGAGGAGCGGGAGCGAATGGAGCTGGGGGAGCTGGAGGAGCTGGAGGAGCTGGAGGAGCTAATGGAGCTGGTGGACCCGGAGGCGCTGCAGGAGGTGTAAATCCCGAAATTCCTCGTCGTAAACGTTCAACAGATGACAACGATGACAACGAAATTATTCCTAGAGATGCGAAATTCAGAGAAAAAGCTCAGGAAATTGGTGAGGCATTTCACAATATGATGAATAACATGTTAGACGGCATAACGAAGATGATTGAAAATCTAAAGAGCAGTCTACTTCCACAACAAGAGTCGGAGTAAACCAATACAATGTGAGCACAGTAACTTATCAAACAACTTGTAGAAAAAAAAATTATATATGTAGTTCCTTTAGTATCCCCAAACTGACAAACAAGTGTTTCTGTTATTTTCTCTGAGAGGATTAATATCGCCAAAGTTCATTAGAATAGAAGGTAAGGACGCAGTAAGTATCTACGGTCGAAGGAAATTGAAACGTTACAGAACCTCACAGCCCTCTCTAATTAAATCCCAGCAAATGGATCCAAACTTTTCGTTGTCATTAGCAATGCCAGAAGGTGGGGATGACACAGAGGATGATGGTGGTGACCTCTGTTTAATGAGATATTTACTTGAAGAGCACATTTTGAGTGATTTTAAACAGACAGTGGTAGAATGTAATGAAAGAGATAAATGAACAGAGAAAATTGAGTTAAACGAAAGCTTGAGATGGAAAAGTTCTGAGAAAGTGGACGTAAAGAAACGGAAATCTGATTTTAAAATAGATACCTGAAGAGGGGTGAACATTTTGTTAAATTCACCAATATCCCAAGGACAAGTTATCAAGGGACAATGAACTGCTTCTGTGACTTTAAGGATGGGGTGGCAGCACGACAGTGACAATGGATATATCTTTAAAACTCTAACAATTCATCGAAAACTAGAGCAGTATTCAAAAGCCGGTGACTTTCATATATTCTCTCAAATAGAACACCAACTATTAATTGACGCAGGTGCTGTGGAGCTTGCATTTTCAAAATTTAAGAATTGAGGTTGAAAAAAGTCCACTTATGCCCCATCGGTAATAGCTTTTGGGACCCTTGCCAAAAAGCTCGTAGTCGTTTCGGATTGAACGCTGCTGGCTCCCGAGTGGGACAAGCCGACCACGCTTGCATGCTACCACCCTCTAAGCCTGGCTCCGAAGGGCTCCATGGCTTCCTTTATAGACGTTACTAGCTGATACCCGCGACTACGTCCGCGTGGAAGACATCTCATTATACCCTACATCCTCCCCCCCGGGTTTCAAGACAATGATGAGTAGGTACATATAGTCTTTCAATTCCTCATATTAATTCTTTAAGTCGTCCCTGTAAAAGTCATTCGTTGTTTTTCTTTCTGACTCGAGGATGGTCAGGCTGTCAGGTGAATTGGCTCTGATCGCGCTATGGGAAAAAACAGTCACTCCTCAAGTCCACATCATCCGCTTTCAAACACTGTCCATGTACCTTATTGGTGTTCATGGCGTATCAAACATTAACGGAAAATTGGAGCGTTTGAACTCAAAGTGGTTGTCTAATGGTATCAGAGAAGTTCGGGGGATATAGACTTTTTTCCTCTGGTTGACTCCTGTGAAAAGCCTGGCTTCGATAACGTGGTTCTACAAAGTCTCTACTTGAACAGTTTTAGAGGGTTTAGATTGGGCAACAACTTTGAGGTTGGGTATATGGGGTGAGTTTTCTGGTGGATTGAAAGTGTGCTTTGTATTCCCAGTTGGCAACTTCTCCAGCAGAAAATTGTTGATGCTCTTGGCTAAGACGTTTATTTGAGCGAAAATAGCTCAGCCATGAATTCCAAACTGATGAACGTTAAGGTACATTCTATTCTGTCAGTCAAACTAATCATATCTCCCATAAATTTACAAATTCAAGAAATAAGTAAGAAAACGCTTCTGCCCTCAAGTCACGTTGAAGATGGACATGAATGTATGTTAACTCTCAAGAATAGGACTTTGATATAAGGCTATCAGGTGGATGACTTAAAACAGGGCTTCGCTTCATTTGCCGTGTTCCCCGTTAAACAACAGGCTGTTTGGTCTGTCTAAAGGCACCAGCCAAAAGCACGTCTTTCGTGATAAGTGAAGAAAAACAACAACAAAGAAAAATGAAAAAAACTACCCTTGTAAATGGTGGTTAAATTTTAAGGGCCGATGTTGAATGTGAACCACACCTAAACGTCAAGTTTTTTTCTGCATTTCATTTGTCATTTCTCAATTTCAGACTAACTCAATTTGAACCATGGAAAGATACACAATCGAGCAACGCGTTAAAGTTATTCAGGCTTATTATGAAAATGGGCGTTCAAATCAAAATGCATGTCGTGCACTTCGTGATTTTTTCGGTCAATTTAATCGTCCAAATGTGCGTACAATCGGAAAAATCGTGCAAAAATTTGAGCAAACCGGGTCTGTAGGAGATTTGAAAACACCAGTGCATGCTCGTACAGCTCGTACTGCAGAAAATATTGCTGCTGTTCGCGATAGTGTGGCTGAAGAGCCGTCCACCTCAACTCGTCGTCGTGCCCAACAATTGCACCTCTCACGCTCGTCGTTGATGAACATTATGCATAAAAACTTGCATTTACACGCTTACAAGTGCAATTGACTCAAGAACTAAAGCCTAAAACCATTTCAAGCGCCGTCAATGGTCAGAATGGTGGCAAGAAATGGCAACAGTGGATGATCAATTTTCGAAGAAAATCATCTTCAGTGATGAGGCACATTTTCACCTCAGTGGATTCGTCAATAAGCAGAATTGCCGCATTTGGGCGAATGATAATCCAAGAGTGATTGTCGAAAAACCAATGCACCCACAAAGAGTGACTGTTTGGTGCGGTTTATGGGCTGGCGGCATCATCGGGCCGTATTTTTTCCAAAATGAGGCCGGTCAGGCAGTTACTGTGAATGGTGTTCGCTATCGTGAAATGATAACGAACTTTTTATGGCCCGAATTGGAAGATATGAATGTGGACGATATGTGGTATCAACAGGACGGTGCCACTTGCCACACAGCTAACGAAGCAATGGCTCTTTTGCGCGCAAAATTCAATGGCCGTGTTATCTCACGTGGTGGCGATGTCAATTGGCCGCCAAGATCATGTGATTTGACACCGTTGGATTTTTTTCTTTGAGGTTATTTGAAAGAAAAGGTGTACGTCGATAAGCCAGCAACAATTCAAGAGCTAAAGGATGAGATAATTCGGTACATTAACAGCATAGAACCTCAATTATGCTTCAGCGTCATCGAAAATTTGGACCATCGGATGGAGGTGTGTCGCCGAGGTCGCGGCAGCCATTTGGCCGATATTTTGTTCTATACATAATTGAACCATACCAATATTATCATAATAAAAGGAAATGACAATAATTTCCTAAATAATTTGTGTTTTATTCAAAATCAACATCGGCCCTTAAAATTTACCCACCCTTTACAACTGGGCAAAACAAAAACAACACACTACCACGAAACAATATGTACCGCTGACTACGGTTGCACATAACGCCAAACTTTAACCCCCTGCATCTAAGCTCACAGTTATAGTTTTAAAAAAACGGTTAAACATGTGTTTTATTTGTTCTGTTCTAGAATAATACCCACTAAATTTCAATTCCAAAATCCAATTTAATATTTTTTTTTCATACTAACTTTAACACCCTGTAACTCCCTGTAAAAGCTGAATTTCGGAATGTTCTTCCTTATTCTTTATTCTACCGTCATAAAGGGAACCTTTGTGCAAAATTTCAGCTTTCTAGGTCCAAGGGTTTGGGCTGGGCATTAATGAGTCAGTGTTCATAAGAACTGATATTCGAACGAAATCGACAAAAAAAACAGTTATTTTAAGAAAAGTGCCCCTAGAAAGTAGGCGTGGCTAGTCATAATGTAAGGATTATTTGTTGAGTAAATGAATATCTACACGTTTGCTTAGTAAAATTTTTCGAGTTCCTCATAAAATAACTTAAAAACGTGCGTTTTTCGAAAAATGGGCGTGTCGGTGGGAGGATTTAAAAAATGTTTAGCCTATGTTCATTCTCTTAGCTCCAGCTATCTCTGCACCAAATTTCATCGAAATCGATTTAGCGGTTTAGCCGTGAAAACGTAGCAGACAGAGAAACTTTCGCCTTTAAAATATTAGTAAGTATTTTAGAACCGTCTATGAAAGTGAACTGAATCAACATAGCGCTGTAACATTTTTCTACTTGTTGCGAGCAGCAATAGTTGCTTGGAAGTTTTGTTCAAAGTTGTGTCCCGGAGGATTGTCGTTCGTATTTTCCGAAAAATTAAACTTTTTTATAGGCTTTTCTCCGGAAATGCTTGACAGCAAAATACTTATCTGAAGGTTTATTCACGACAAAAATGTGTTTCTGGACTTATGCCTCGGACTCTGCATCAACAGAAATATGTAGCAAACTACCGCTGGATTCGTGGATCAAAAAAAAAATTCCAAACCCCTCATTATAAAAGGATGATTTCCAACAATTAACAGTAGATAATTAACTATGTAACTCCAGCTTGTAACCAAATTGGCTGTGGATTAGGAAAAAGCTATTACTCTCTCCGTAATGGAGTATTTAAAGTTGTTCACATTTTTCGGTAAATTACCCTATAATTTGACTCGGATTACGAAGACAGGGCAAAAGAGATGGAAGTAGTTACTTAACAAATGGAATGAGAAACAAACGTGACCACCATAATTGCATGCCGGACAGTCCACAAAATGATTATGAAACACATTTGGCATGCATCCATAGTTGTGAGCGTTAACCTCGTTAACGTAGCTTCATAACCGACGAGAGGATTTTCAAGTCGACCTAGTTAAACTTGAAAGATGGTGTGTATATCGTTCGTTGTGGTTAGGTTCAAGGCCGCCATAAATATTTACACAAATAATGCCACTTTCTGTGACTATGTTCTGTATGCAGTGGAATCTCCCTTAGGTGGACAGCGACGGTGTCAACATTTTTGTCCGCCCAAGGGAGTTGTCCGTCCGAGGGAAGAACAAATGTTTAATGTTTTCTGGTTTGTTTTGGGAAAAGATGTCCGTTTAAGGGAGCTGTCCGCAATGGGTTTTTCTAGACTAAGGTGCAGAATAAATATCTGAAAAGGACCCGAATACGAAGACCTCATCTGTAGTAAGCCTCGTTAGTGTGGATTCAAAGCTGATGAAAGGATTTCTACCCAAACACATTATCACAGCCTCCTCCAAATCAAATGTTGAAAAACCCTATCCGCCGAAACATGCTCTCGTAAAAAAAAAAATCCAACACCCTTTGCGAAAAGGACACATTCTACCGAAACACCACTGGTAAGCCAACCATCCACCCTCAGGATATACTAACTTAATCCTTTCCCTTCCTATCCCTTCATTTTAGTTCACAATAAAGAAATGTTTCTCTTGTCATACCTGTGGCTGTTGCACCTGGGGCTGTTGAGCTAACTGTGGCTGCTGCTGCTGAGGCTGTTGTTGCAGTTGCTGTTGTTGCGGACGTTGACCGCCAAAATACCGAGTAAATGATTGCTGCAAGCCAGGAGCCTTTAGGGTGAACGAATTTGAGGTGGCATCCGTGTGAAAGGCCAACTGTGCCGCAGATGGTCCCCACAATGCGACAAGGACCAGCGCAACCACAAACAACGATGATCGCCTGAAGAACATTTTTCGTTTTTCCTTTTCTGTGTGTGTATCCTTTTTTTGTGACAAAGAAGAAGTAGGTATGTGAGTTATTTTGACGCACCGAGACAAAAACAAGAAGAAAAAAAAAACAAAAAACTCACACAAAACCGGACTAAGAGAGGTAATCAACGCCGTGTGCTCCGTGAACTTAAGCTAATCACGTTTAAGTGGTATCTGACTTTGATCACCTTTGGTCGAGTCGGTTTTATATTATTTCTTCGTTAACTAGACAATTAGTCGTAACTAAGTCCCCTCTCCGATTGTCGTGCAAAAAAAAAAAATGAAGAAAAATCCATGTCCTCCCCACCCACCCACCGTTGGCCTTTTGTTTTATTCATGACAGGTTGTCGCTTAATGTGGGCTAGAAAAAGAAGCGCGATGGCAGACGCAAAAGAAGTTGGAAAGAGCGTAATCGAGCATTTTTTCACTTTCGATTTCGGTGGATTTTTAATTTTTTTTTCTGTTTTTGTTTTCTTTTAATCGGATTTTCTTCGCACAGTGCACATAGAATGGCGTAATTATCGCCGGACACACATACGAACGAGGTAAACGCCACCGTGCTGGACTCACTGTACTCACGTCTTCTACGGGCGAAATGGCACTTTAATGCCGCACAATCGGTGCGGTCACTGTGTTGTCATATCACATTCATGTCGGCTGGCCATTTCGAAGTAGGAAATGACAGTTTTTGAATTTTTATGAAACACATAGTGGAGCAAATGATATTTTTGCTTTTTTTAGATTGAATATGCAAATAAAAGTTATTGTGTCGGGCGTTGCGTGCATTTTAAATTTCGGATCTTATCAGCGTTAGGGGGGTGGTTTCGCTTTCGTTGGGTAATTTTAGCATTCTGTACAGTTGGAGTTGGTGTGTCCTTGGAGATAACTCAATAATTGAGTTTGACACTAATGGCATCTTGATGGCACTGTGGCACTACACAGGTATGCTTGGAAAGTAGAATGGGTCATCTATGCGAAATGCACTCACAGTATTGGCGGGAGCAGCGACTATCACTTGAGCATACTGATGCGATGGACATTGAAATTGGACAGTAAAATTTGATCACGAACTAGATGTGATGGGGTTGGAATGGTACTCTTACTTGTTTGAACAAGGTTGGCGGTTACTCATTTGATGGACAACGGGGAAAGGTCAGAGATACAATTGGGTTTAGGCTTGAACTTTCTACGGCTGTGGTAGTTCAACTGAAATTACAAATTCTGAACGAGTTCAATGGTCAAGTTGAAGAGCAGGACTTTGAAAATGCTGAGTCATGTTTTCAAAGTGCGATGCGTAACAAAAGGCTATGAACAACAAAGACTTACTTACTTAACGTGGCACTGCAGTTCGAGACGGATCTGGGCCTCAACCAAAAAACGTGTCCAGCCAACTCGATCTTTAGCCAGCTGCCTCCAGTTTCGCCCACCAAGTTGGTTAAGGTCCTCTTCCACTTGCGTGCGCCACCTAATAGGCGGTCTTCCTCTACTGCGCCATTCCTCGGGTCTGGATTCGAAGATTTTCCGGGCCGGAGCATGGGTTACCATCCGCTCTACAAATCCGCCACCTCTGTCGTTGGGGTTTCACTCTTCTGGTCAAGTCAATGTTATGATAAAAAGCCTCAGAATCTCATCTGCTACAATGTCACACACCGCGGAATTTGCTAGAAACGTAATTCTGAGCCATGGCTCTAATGATGCACAAATATGGTTCCTAATGTCTAGCGTACAATTGACTCTTGCTCGTTGAGCCATTCGATGACATCCATTTCATCATTAACACATCACAAAGTCACAAAATCCTCTATGATTTTCATTATTTCTTTGCAATTCTTTGCCAGGATTTCTTTCTTTAGGTCATCCTCAACACCGGCAAAGTAATTTCCCCCCCCGATTTCATTAGATTTCCCTGACTTGCATGCAAGGTTCCTTGTCGCTTATTAATCTCCGGTCAGAATGAGTCTATCTAAATTTAGTTCAATTTAATATAGCTCTTCGCCTGAGGGCAACTTCCTATCTCGCAACAAGATACTCGTACTGCAATAATCTTTGAGAAATCCATCACGTCGCAACAACTTTGCCTGCTTTCTTATCCTGTGGGCATTTTGGCAATAAAGCTTCCACTACGCAAACTGTAGGCGAAGCATACAAATTGCCTCAAACATAAACCATAGGGAAATGGAGTACTCGCAGCTTTGTTAGTGTCTTGATTACGAATGGTTTTCTCCCTGCCATGTAGCCATGTCCTGGGTAGTTATCTTAACCTTTGGGGTTTGTAGTGAAATTAAATTGCTTCAATTTACATTGAAATGGATCGTTGAGGACATTGCTGGTTGCAATGCAGATAAAATGCAATTGAAGGGATGTTTATGGTTGGATTTTTTTTTTAATCCTTATTTGCATTGGCTGTCGTTTGGTGTGACACATGAACGTGGTGGTTTGGTCAGCGGGTTGAATGGTTTTCCCTGATGCAGGAAATGGTGTCGAACCGAATGTCATTACATTTCCATCATGGTGCAGTTGGCATATTTTCAGAAGGGGAGGATGGCCGCTAGGTTGAAGTGTCTAAAGGCATTCATTTCATTCATTTGACGTACTACATGTACACGGGTCCATAATCCTATATAAAAGTAGACCTCTATGTTTGTGCATATGAGCTGTGAATTTGAGATGTTTCAATCCCCAGTGGTCTTTATTTGAGGAAGGACAGCGTATCAAATCTATTTTCCATCGAAACTTTGTTGAAGAAGGGTTTGATTGGTTCTAGCAGGAGTTCGGCAGTCGTAGAGGAAGTAGTTAAAGGCAGTAAGTCTTGAAGGTGAAACCCAATCCTATTGCATGGTAGTCGACAGTCTAACGACTAATGCAGCAAACCGAGAAATATTCCTTCGGATTTTACCAAGAAAGTTTTGGTTCCAGTCATGCATAGACGTCCGCGTACATTTCCATGTGGAGCACGTTATCGAAGTTACCTGGGCGACTTTGTCATTTTCGGAAATGCCTGCAACCCCACAACCAATTATCGATCTATTTGGAAAAAGCTCTGCATGCTTTTCTATTCCCTTCTGGTAAGAAATCTTACCATGAGGTAGTTGCTTTGGCTCACAACCAAGAAGTGGTTCATCGAGTTGAGAATATTGCTGTGGCCAGGTAGTCTAGCATACAGAGTCGCCTAGTCCGACCGCGTTGCATGCTGCGATGAATACAGTGTGTACATAAGTCAAGGCTTGAAGAGGCAATAGAAAAGTTAGACAGTCAGTGGGTAGGAACGCAACAAACGTAAGGAAGGCCGATAGCGCATAGCCTCGCAATTCCTTGGACTCAGTTTATTTTGATGATGTTGAATGCTTTGGCTGACCAAACAAGCTGTGTGATTTTTTTGACAAAGTGCCATTTCTTTTTCAAACATTCTGTTACAGGCGCGGAAGGCTATTCATCCCATTTTTACTTCTTGTTCTATGTTTATTCTGAGTTAAGGATCACAACCAGTGCCTTAATATGTCAAGACTGGAAAAACAAGAAAGGCTTTGGCTTTTTAATTTAGGAAGGAAAATGTTTGGTGTCGGAAAGAGCATCAGTTCAGTCTTACTAAAGATCACACTGAGGCCAAAGTTTGCAGCCCTCTTTTAGTGTTTCCTTAATGATTTCACTGAAGGAAACAGTTCTTGTGGTACTCACTTGACTACCTGATACTTCTGATCTTCTCCGTCAGTATCGTATAAGAGCACTATGTTCCCGAAGTAAGTAGTCCCTTACTACATATATTAATTGCATGTCCCGTTTTTTTCATTTTTTTAAGAATTTGAATTACCATAGAGTCTAAGACCGTCTCTGCTCCTTTTCCGATCGATTATCTCTCAATCTCTCAAGACTTCCTATGCCGCCAGCATCAAGACCAGTGACAACATTGCCAAAAAGAAGGCAAAAAAAGGAACATGAGAAGGGCGCGATCGAGAAAATAGAGAGATGTTACTGTAGGAATGAGGTTCAGAAGTTTAACGAAAGGGTAAAAAGGCTACAGAGCCCGAACCGAAGCCGGCAAGGATGAATCGCAGTCGATGCTCAGAATATGGAAGAACTACCTCCGCAGACTGTTTAACGGCGACGACGAACCAAATCCCGGTGTCAGGCAGAATGAACCATTCAACCTGGACGATGAAGACCAACAATTCTGTCCACCCAACCTGAACGAAGTGAAGATAGCCATATAGAAGCTTAAGTCCAACAAAGTAGCTGGAGCTGACGCCCTAACTGCCGAGCATTTCAAAGTGGCACGCGATGACTTCGTAAGGAGCATGTAACAACTCATCTGTAAAACACAGTCGGAAGAAAATATACCCGATGAATGGAACCTCAGCATTTTTTGCCCGATCCTCAAGAAAGGAGACCCTCTGAACTGCGCCACCTAAAGAGGCAAAAGTCTTCTGAATATCGCTTACAATATATTATCTGCCGTGTTGTGTGAGGGCCTGAAGCCGTTCGTCAAAAAACTGACCGGTCCATATGAGTGTGGCATCAGGTCGCTAAACCAAATATTCACACTGCGGTAAGTCTCGGAGAAAACCCAGGAACTTCAAATCGATACTCACCACCTTTTTATCGATTTTAAGGCCGCGTGGAACAGCATCTGTAGAGACGAGCTATACAGAGCCATGTCTAGTTTGGATATCCCTGCCAAACTCATCCGTTTGTGCAAGATGACGATGGAGAATGCACGCTGCTCCATCAAAGTCGGTCAAGACCTCACCGAGACCTTTAATGTCAAAAATGGATTTAGAAAAGGCGACGCGATGTTGGCATGAACTCAGTCAAAAACGGATGACGTAGTTCTTAGCTGTTTCAAGAGGAAAATTCTTTGGGTCATTTTTAGTCCCGTCTGCAAAGAGGTAAAACGACGAACTGTAGTGAAAATAGTGAAGCTTCAACGACTGAGGTGGCTAGGTCATGTAAAGCGGATGGACACCAATGCTTCGGCCCTGAAAATCTCTTAATCCATACCCGAGAGACGGCGCAGTAAAGGAAGACCGCGACTCAGGTGACGTCCAGAAGTGGAAGGGGACCTCAACCAACTTGGCGTGCGAAACTAGAGACAGCTGGCTAAATATCGAGCTTTCTGGAGACGCTTATTGGTTGGGGCCCAAGTCCATTTCGGGCTGTAGCGCCACCTTAAGGAAGTAAGTAAGTTTGTGAAGACTTTTGTGCCATTTTGATGTGCTACGTCGCTAAATTTCGCTATCTCATCTTTACACCACTCCATTTCCAGAGGCCACTATTAAGCCAAACTTTATGCAAACTGTCGAGGAAAGGGTCAATGCTCTTTCTAAGGTCCCTTTGATAACAAAGAAGGTATAGGCAAATCGTTAAATCGCCTACGTTAGCCTTCTTTGGTTAATCTTTTACTGTCGTAAATCTTAATTAAAAAAACCAAACAATTCCAACAAAGTTTCTGGTGGTTAATCAGAAAGATAAAATCCACAGAAACATTTATTGCTTATATTTTAACACTTTACTGTCATAAGTAACTTTATTAACAGTCATTTGCCATCATAAGGACTATAAAACCAACTCATCTTCCCGAGATGGGATTGAATCAAAGTTGTCTAGCTCTTACATTTTTAACAGAGTCATGGACTCCAATTACGACCGAGATAACTGCCACTCCTGAAGTCCGAGTAATGGACTACAAATATTTATTTTCTGTCAACAATTTATGGACATTTCTTAATGACGAAGTGGCTGACTGATTTGAAAGAGCTTCCGTCATTTACAATAATACTTTTTGCTTCAACCCCATTCAGAACAAGTGCAAGGACCGAATTAAACCATTGTTCGGTCTCTAATTAAAGGACCTTTTCATTTCTATCGCAATAAAGCTGGAGCTATTAAAAATTGCATTAAACACTTCAGAGTGAATGAATCTGGAATGTATTAAAAATATATACGAGTGTATTCCCCGCCCACGGAGACAATGAAATATCGATTGATATGGCATATGGCGAGGGAGTTAAAAACTCAAATGGTCCCGGTATGAATGCAAGTGGAGACTGCGGGATATCGATGTTTATTCGCTTTCGACACAATGGGATGCCTGGATAACAAAGAGATTGAATTGCCTTTGTTTATCGATGGAAAATGGGAAGTGTCCTGCAAGTAATTTCGTTATATCTGAACATTTCTTTTCGAAATCTGTTGATTTGAAAAAACGAGTTTAGGGATAATTTTGATTCCCAAAGCTGTATGACGAGATTGCTTTGGAATGTGCAAACCTGCTCATCATTATCATATTGACATTCGTCACTCCTCACGTAGACCAGCAATAGTGCCAATTTCGACCATTTTAGAATTTTAGCCCAAGAACCTGTAAAGAGAAGGAAAGCTGATAAGAATATACATATATCCAGTTCTGTAAAAAAAAGCAAATACCAAGAGCCCTCATTCTTCTACCGGCAAGGGCAGGACATTCACACAACAGGTGATGGACAGATTTGATTTCTTCCGCGTCCCAATAACTTCTGCAATAGTCATTGCGATGTATACTGAGGCACTCCACATGAGTACCAATGGCGCTAAGCTGAGCCCAGCAATGATTCTGGAAACTATCCATGCTACGCGCCGATTAAGTTTGGCCAGAGATGGCAATCTCTTCTTATTAAAACCCGCCCATAAAAGTCCAGCCATTGCGCATTTGTCTAGCTGGATCCAACGTCTAGTAGCTCGACTGATGGCATAGTCTTCAAAATACTTATTTAAAGAGCTTATTGGAATCCTCACAAAGGGGAGAGCTGCTCTCATAAGTGCAAGTTCGTCAGCCCTTTCGTTACCTGCGATATCCGTATGCTCTGGTACCCAGCGTAGGCTCTCAATATCTCATCTAGACACATTTTGATGATTCTTGCCTGGCTGCCTGGCGGTCGATGTAGACCGTAATTGTCGTTCCGGTGATATCCTTTTCTCGGACAGTTTTGGAAGCCCCGATGATGGCTGAGATTTTGGCTTGAAAGTCACTGTAGTCGTCGTTTATTCTAAAGGAGTGGATTATTCCTGTGGCCTTGCAGTAGACCCCGACACCTTTACCAACGTCCGGTTCCAGTTCCTTTTTATTGGTAACTTTGTGATTCCTCCAATCATCTCTGTCAGGAATTCTCATACTAAATTTCCTGTCAAATGCCAGAATATGGATCATATGATCTGTTTCTGTTGATTAATCGCATCCTCTTATCGAGATAACACGGAGGCGTGGCCGTAGGGAGCTGGTGTCCACTGTTGTTTTAGCTGTCGTGTTTCTGCAGTACAGATTGAGTGGAACAAAACTTAGCAGGGTTCTATATACTCCTATACAGGCCGCCCTCTGAATCTTAGTGAGGTTTGAGAGTCGATGTTGCTTCTCAAGGATCTTTCTCCAGACTAGTAAACCATATGTTAGAATGGGTCTCACGACCGTCGTGTACTGAACGCCTTCTTCAATGAGTAGATAGCTACACACGCCATCTTGATGCGCTTATCAGTGTTCTCCTTCCAGTTTAGTTTGGAATCAGGAATAACGCCCGGGCAGCGTATTGATCTCGAAAGATTACGTTCAACACCCCCGATCTTCGGAAAACTTGAAGTAAGGGATTCATCTCTTCTAGTGAAAAATCAATCCTACAAAGACAGAGACTGTATCTTTATAGTATTGACTCCCAGCCCTTTGCTGCTAGCCCAAGTACGTATATTATCATGCTAACTGCCTACAGTCATGTCCACCGAACATTTTTTGCGTCACCACCTCTCGTCAGGGAATGACAAACCTCCGGGAATATGATTTGTTATAAAAAAGCTTCTCAGACCGCCGTTCGGAGTCGGCAATTAATTGTAGGTCCCTTCCATTCGGGCGAAAAATTTTACACACACGACATGAATGGTTGAGAGAAGCTAGGCCCGAGCTGTCGCGCCAGCTATTTATTTATTTTAAATGCCTACAGCTAAATAGGTGATGAAGCTTTCCTGCACTGCTTTGTTTATTACTGGCCCTAATGAGTTCGGTTTTTAGATGGATTGGAACTTGGGCTATACACTATTCGCCAAACTCGTGTTTACCTTCTGGTAAACTATGTCAGTTTTCACAACTTGAACGCCGTGGAAAGGCTCGACAGTTACAAAAACGATCTTTTATCTCTTGCCAAACATTGGTAGGGTGACAAAAACGAGGAGAGAATCCTTAAAAAGGACAACGACCACAAACATCGAAACAAGTTTTGTAGCCAGTCGAAAGGGGTATACAGTATCGTCATGCTAGACTGGCCGTCCGTATTTTGACAAAGCAATTATTTTACGGATTTCGTCTACAACTTAGGAGGTGTTGTTATGCTAAATTATACAATTCCTTTCAACTCTGTCCTAAGTAAATAAGAAGAATCTTCTCAGAATTTTTGAAGCACCAAATCACAGATGCTGTTTAAGGTGGTGCTACCAGAATTAACTGGAAAATTTATTCGAATTTTTTGAATATTTTAACTAAATCACAAACCAAACAATACCCACTTAAGCGCATGGTCGATTAATAACAACGTCATCTAACATCCGAAGGACAACGCGTCATTTCTCTATCGGCACGTAAAACCTTATCAAAAATGAGGAGTCTCTCAAGCAAGGATATATTTATAGTGCTTAAAAGGCCTTAACAAAGAACGTCATCCTGCTGAGGATACAGCTTACTAGTAAAGGAAGCCCACGCCCGCTCTTAGCTTTAAAACTACATTCCGTCAAACTTGTGCAAGGTTAATAAATCATTTGAACGATTCACTTTGTCCTTTCTTCGCTTTTGTTCTCCTCTTGTTCCTCTTGTTCATGGATACTCTGTAATCCTATTCCTATTGAGGTAGATGCACCTTAAAGTTCAAACGTGCAGAGACCATCAGCCATTGGATACTTTTGTGCAACAAACAAAGAACGACTTAATATGCAACCCCACAGCTACATCACGTGAAATTGTATCCTTTTTGCTGGTGGGTCTGCTCCACACATGTGAGTGATGAAGTGAAATTGAAATGTCGCTGATAATAAATGAGCGGGTATACGAGTACAGTATCAGTGTCGTCAACAGGGTTCGACTAACTATCAGATTAGAACGTTGACGTTCTGGCAAATGGATTAATTTTTTTTACAGTTTTTACAACCAATAAGTTTTATCCACATATGGTCCTATGACAATAAAATACGAGGCACGTTTGGCTGGCTTCATTATTACAAAGCAGACAGGATGAATGAAATACGATTGGTATTTGGAATACTTTTCTGAAAATAGACGCGAATAGGATTTATGAAGACATCGGTATGTTGTGAGCCAGAGCCGGACAGGACGAGAATAAAATTTATACGCTGGGCGGACAGACGAATTCTTGGAAAAGTGATGCACTATACGTAGGCTACCATATGTCCACGATAGAGGCATGTGATTACTATTGTTGGATTTCCAGGAATTTCGCTGCGTAAAGGATCTACAATCTGGTCATGTCAAACATGAAGGTGGACATTGGAAGGCCATGGTTATGAAATTGTATTAACCCATAAATACGATTTTGCTTCTGTGGGATGACATGTCTGCTTGGAAAATATGTGTCTAGAAACTTGTTGATACTTACGAGGTTGAAATAAATGTGAGAATGGTGTGGCTATTTTTAGATCTAGTTCCATTTGGATGCCTGCTGAATATTCCATAGATTGTTATTCTTGACTTGGAGTAATTGGCGATATCCACAGCCTTTCTTATGTCTTTTACGATTCGCCTATTCTGTAAGAGTCCTTATTCAACTTAACCGTGCATATACGCAAATGAAACCGGCGTACTTGTAATCAACGTACATTGCCCCAGACGGCACAATCATGGAACCAAAATCGTAGGACAAGTATGGCGGAAGGTTATCAAAATTCCAGTGCAGATAATACTCGTACTAAAAACCACCCCATCTAAGACGAAAGATTGCTTAGACAAAATAGCCATGTGATAAGTATCAACGGAAGGTAAATCAAGCAGATCATCTAGAGCAGCAACAACCATACGCTGAAAAGCTCCAGTGCAGCCGAGTCCGTCCTTTCTTTGAACTTAGTGCAGACAGCAGTCATATACTTAGGCGAAAGCGTAACCTTACAATCAACGCATAAGCTAGAAACGATCCTATTTCCGGGATCGGATCCAAAGGACCTTTTGCGGTTTTGCCAAAAGCATTCTTACTTACTTACTCACTTACTTAGGTGGCGCTCCAGTTCGAGGTGAACCTGGGGCTCAACCAACCAGCGTCTCCAGCCAGCTCGATCTTAAGCCAGCTGCAAACAGTTTCGCATGCCAAGTTGGTAGAGGTCCCCTTCCACTTCCGTGCGCCGTCTGCTTCGCGGTTTTCCGCTACTACGCCGTTCCTCTACTGCGCCATTACTCGGGTGTGGATTCGAAGATTCTCCGGGCCGGAGAGTTGGTTTCCATCTAAGTCGATATCAATGTACAGCCCGTACAGTTCGTCGATGTATCTCCTCTCCTGGACCGAATATCACCTAAAATATTTTCCTCTCGATACACCATGAGCAACCTCATTGGCTTTTGACAGAGTCCATGCCTCTAGGCCTCTAGGAGCAGGACTGGGAAGACTAAGGCCATATAAAGGGTCACTTTAGTCATTCGAGAGACAGGGCTTTGCTACTCAACTGCATTCTCAGCCCTAAAGAAGCAGCGATTCGCAAGAGTTATTCTTAATTTGATCTCAGCGCTGGTGTCGTTGTCTGAATTGATAGGGGAGTCAAGGTAGACAAAGTCCTTAACTACTTCAAAGCAATATCTGTGAATAATGACATTCTGTCTGAGACGTCGGTGTAGAGTGTCCTTTCTTGTTGACATCATACACTTGGTCTTACCCTCATTGACCGCTGAACTCATCTTCGCCGCCTCCGTCTCAGTACTCATTAACGCGCCAGTGATATCACACTGCGTTCTTCCGATTATGCTAATGGCGTCGGCGTATCCAAGTAATTGGAAGGACTTTTAGAAGCTTGTGCCTTTGGTATTAGTGCCTGGGTTTTGCACTTTTGTTTCAAGAACGATGTTAGAGAAATCGCATGACAGCGTTTCGCCTTGTTTAAATTGTTTTTTCATATCGAAGGTTTCGGTAAGTTCATGACCGACCATGATGGAGTAGCATGCAGTGTGAATATTTGGTCGATGGTGGACTTTCCTGGTCTGAATCCACACTGATATGGACCGATCAGGTTGTTGACGAACGGCTTCAGGCGTTCACACAACACGGCAGATAAGGTCTTGTGCGCGATGTTAAGAAGACTGATGCCCCTCTAGTTGGTGCAGTTTAGAGGGTCTTTCTTAAGGTTCAGACAAACAAAAGCGTTTTTACACCAACGAACTAAGAGCCCCTTTGAAGTCTTCCACTTGAACTTGACATACTTTACCCAGAGACATTTTTTATCAGGATCACTCCTAGATATCAAAATCCTCCTTCTCGCAAAAGGAACAACTTCCATTTTTAAAGGATTGACGGAAAGTCCACCTCTAGGCCAACATTCATTGACCATGTCTAAGGCCATCTGCGCGTAAAACACGACAGGGCTAGGACTCATTAGCATTCCAGGATTGCAAGAAATGTCTAACAACGGCCATCCCCAACAGGTTTCAATAAACACACAAAACCCTAAGATTCAAACTAAAATATACTTAATTAGCTGAATTGTCTGCCCTACCCCAATCCCCAAGCCATATCATGACAACTACCATTCTCAAATTTTGAAATCAAGGTTCTCCTACACAACATTGTCCCAACACTGTTGAGATGAGACGATTTACAGTTGGATTTTATGTCCCATTTCATTTTACGATCCCCAGGACTCTCACTAGGGATTACGAAGGATTCGACAATGTTTGCTCACTGATGGGGTGACTGTCTGTCGAGTGTGCCTTTTGCATACTCGTATGTTGCCATTTGGATTACAGCACGGGCAATAAATCCATCTCAAATGGACTGACCCTTACATCATAGCCAAGCTATCACTTCCATCAAATTGCAACGATGGCTGGGAAAAGCAAACTGATATTGACCAACACCGCAACGGAGCCATAAAACAGTGGCGCTGCCTAAATCAGCATAAGCCAAGCTCTTTCAACTTAAAAAAGCAGTGTGCCCGTCATTGTTATGTCACACACACCGTTGTCATATTACGGTCCCCTTCCACGATAATTTCTCCCGAAATTGTACAGACAAACGGACTATCAGACGAAATTTTAACACGAAATTTCACTCCCCACTCGATGAGGGCCACTGGATTTTTGGACGAACTCGAGGGAGTCATGTACTCGGAAGACAGAACGTACACCAGGTTGGCTGGCTGGAGTATGTACAACGTGCTTGAAAAAAAAACAATAAAAAATGCTTGTCACGTAATTTGTGCCACCAGTACACATCGCGTCCGTGTGTCCATTGAGGGCTTTGTCGTGCAAGAGTGTCAGTATCAGGCTGGTCGGGGGATGTTTCCCTTTGACAGAACATTATTTTGCCACTGATTTTGGATTCAAAATGTTGTATGCATCTCCAGGGCATCCAATTATGCAACCACTGGCAGTAGTCTGGAAGTAATTGGTATTAACATTGGGGCACAGAGGGAATGGTAACAATTGAGCTTTCATGTTTGTAATGCAATTATTTCAAGAATTTTGCTAGAATGAGCGACATGATTGACTGTAGCTGTGGGGTCAAGAAATGCGTTTGGCATTTCAAAGGGACATGGTGAAATGGATCCATGAAGTGAGGAGGAGTTTCGAGTAATGATTTATAAGGCCTTGGGAAGCCATTAATATTCTGTGTGTAGAACGATTTATGAACACTAGAACGATGTACCTTTCCGAAATATGCAGTTGCTGTCATCCCTGAAAAGATATTTCGGAGATAAATGGGCACATGGCACTTGACCGATTTGACGCTTCGCCAAATTTTGGTTTGAAGCAGTTGGAGACTTGTTCGACGGCAAAGCAAAGCTCATTTTGAACAAATTTTTGAATTCCAGTCCATAGACGGTACAACAACATTCTTTGCACCTCGCCGTCACTACACATACCTTCTGTCAATCGTAGCAATTGTTTCTCGAATTTTGGTGATGAGCGGTGGCGTACACGTAACATTTGTTTACCGAATGCAGAAGAAGTGGCGATATTGACATCAAGGCATCATTGCTGCCGAAGTTCTCTGTCGTTGACTGTGACTCGGACATTTAGTTCTAACAAAACTCATCGATTGAGCGGTGGCGTATGCGTAACATTTTTTTCTGTCAAATTGAGAAGAAGTGGTAATATTGCCAACAAGGGATCATTGATCCCGAATTTTTCTGTGACTGTGATTCGGACATTCATATGCAAAGGGTCTTCCAATGAAGACTTCCGAATTTTGACAGTTGATAGCGGCCATATTGTTGAAGCTTCATCTGTGAAATTGGCTGTCATTTATTCAGTCTATTTTGCCAAATTAACATGAACGGATATAGCGTTCAACAGTATGGGTATTCTGTTCGGGCAACATTCCACGCGCTTCGCCCATTTTACGGTCGCCATAATCGTCCTTCCGAGAGGACTATTCACAGTGTGGTGGACAAATTTGAGTCCATTACTTCATTAAACGATCAACCAACTCCCGTACGTCGACGAAACTCCAGATCTGCCGAAAACATAGCCGTTGTCCGTGAGAGTGTGCAGTAGAATTCGAGGCAGTCGATTTCACGTCGCTCACAAGAACTCGGCCTTTCGCAGACCACAACTTAGCGAATTTTGCAACGTGACTTGGGCCTGCACACGTACAAAATTCAACTAACCCAGGAGCTGAAGGTAAACGACCATAGACAACGACGTGTGTTCGCTTGATGAGCTTTGGACCAGTTGGAAACTGACACTAATTTTCATCGATAAATCGTCTTGGGTACATCAACAAACAAAATTGTCTAATTTGTGACGATACCAATCCACATGAGATTCAAGAGCGTCCAATGCATCTCGAAAAAGTCGCTGTTTGGTGTGGATTTTGGACTGGCGGCGTCATCGGTCCATATTTCTTTGAGAACGACGTTGGCCAGGCCATCACCGTCAACGGCGAGCGCTATAGGTCGATGATTACCAACTTTTTTTTGCCTGAATTGGATGATATGGACACCAACGACATGTGCCACACAGTTCACGCCACATTGGAAATTCTGCACGAGCGATTCGAGGGCATGGTCATCTCACCTGGAGGTGATGTGAACTGGCTGCAAAGATCGTGCGATTTGACCCCATTAGACTTCTCCTTGTGAGATTTTCGGAAGTCGCAGGTCTATGCGAATAAACCACAAACCACAGCGGCTCTCAAAGCCAACATAACCCATGCCATCGGACAAATTCAGCCTGATTTATGCACCAGAGTCATGGAGAATTGGACATTTCGGATGCGCGCCACCCAGAGAAGCCGCGGCGGACATTTGAACGATGTTATATTCTATACATAATGACATCGATTGGCATTTCAAGCGAATAAAAAATTTCGATGATATCTCACACAGACTTTGTTTTATTTATATTTAAAGATAGGAAGCGCTTAATGAAAGACCCTTTAGTAGCAAAATGCTCCTTCCATCGTTTTAGTCGGCTCTCATCTTTATTAACAGAAAACCATCTGTCGCTTTCATCGTATGCTGGCTGGCGTCTATAAGCTCTTTAGATATTCCGTATACAGTTCGCAGCTGATTGCTGCCTCTTCTGCTTCAGTGCTATTCTTCCCTTATCTTCATGCGCTATATGGACTCTCACGTGCTATTCCCTTTTGATGGAGTAGCTGCAGTGAGAGCTTTTATATTGTCTTTCATTTTCCATGTATCTTTCGAAGCCAGGCACTATGTCTTCTCTGCGTGATCAACCGAGAATTCTTTCAGTGTGAAATTTCAAAACATTTCTGTTATCAAACCAATGGTTTTGAATGGTGACGGACTACTGGTCATTTCCACCCCTTGCTAAAGCTTAAGTCTGTCAGTATTGTACCTGCGCATTCGTTTGTTGGCTTAGCATTGTCGAGCTATGTTCCAAAAGGTCATTGACGTTGCATTAATCTACAAATTGTTCACTATTGCCAGGATGGTTGCCTAGTCCATGCTTCCCGATGACACGTCTCAACCCATCGTTTTCATAGACTACAATTGGGGCGTTATAGCCCCCAGGTTAATGAAGTCGACACCTAGGTGGTCGTAGAATATCACCTTATCGTTATCAGAAGGAAGTTCCGTTGGGACGTCACTATGGTAGTGACGCATCCAGAATCTGGTCATCAAAATCCTCTCTCCATGCAGATTTCGACTTATTAACCACTCTACTGCAAATACGAACTACAAAGGATGTATCTTCTACAGATTTAGAAGCCGCCTCCACTTGCGATCAGATTTACAACACAATTGCAAGCACAGAGGTGCGCCAAACTTTCCCAATTCCCTTCAACAATATAACTTAAAACATCTGCTTGCCAGATAAGCTTCAGGGCACAACACAACCACATCACCCGCACGCACACCAAACAAATGTGGCTTATTAAGTTCATCGCCTGCGAAGCAACCATAAAAAGTTCACGACGGAGCACGAATACCATGTTGAATTCCAAGAAAATATCCAGTGTTTACCCATGCTATGCACATAGAAATAGACTGGGAACCGAATCTTCATTTTACACAGGGCTCTTCGTCGCCCTCCACGCCACGTCCGCACTGACAATGAATAGACTTAGACCGACGAAACATTCCTTTTGGATTAGTGGTGATGGCCCATGCCAAAGCAGCGTTCCAATGGACTTATGGACATGTTCTGCAGGAATTTACAATTTTGGCTCCCGTTCAAACAGGGACAATGGCTACAGCGCGAAGGAATTTTCTCCTGCTGTTCATTGTGCCCGGGACAGTAGTTGGATGGTGGCTGATAATCCTTTGGCATGTAACGAAGTTTGTGTTTATTTTAGGATGAAGACAGATGGAATGAGTGTAAGCGAAAAACAGAAACGAAAAAATACTATTTAAGCAGACGTAAGCCGTTTGGCAGCCAAACTATGTACTTTGTTTGGATTTCCTTGTTCCTGGGTAAGGATAGAGTTGAGCAAAGTGTATTTGGTTATGGGATTGATGGGGTTATTTCGAGGCGACAAGTAAACTGCGGAAGCTTATTTCTTATTGGATTAAAGGATGCAAATAATGAAGACAAAATGGTATCTTCAGCTGTAGAAACTGCAAACATCTCGCTGTAATCAACTTATCCCTTGGAACAAAGAACGTCCAAAACTTAACAATATTGCATTTCATGGTAAAACTACAGTTCGACGTGTCAACCTATAAACAAAAATTCGTGTAAATTTTTCCAACCACCAATCGTGTTTCGAATTACAAACCAATCTCATTGGGAACACCAGTCATGCCAGAAACCACGTGGAGTCCTTCCATATCCAACGGCCAAAGGATTCGCTATGAACTTGGAAAAGTAGGGCCAGAGTTTACATTTTCAATTTCGGTCAACACAACCGCACACAACTGCCGCAGGTCAGACATGTTGGTGCACAAAATTAATGACCAACAAAAAGGACACTCGTGTCTATATACAATACACAGATCCTTAAATATGATACCAGGAGAAGTTTACCCTTTGAAGTGCTTTTGGACGCCGTTTCTGAATCGTCCTGTCATTCCAATTCGTACGTGAGGTTATTGGTCAGCAGGCAATTCTCTGTGGTAGATGTGAAACGATGAGTTTACGTATAAAGGATTAAATAGAATTTCGACCTTTGAAGAAGGGACATGGTTTATCATACCAAATCAATAAATGAGCCTTATATACATATGTGGATTGAGGGTTATCTGGAAACATAAGACTGAGTGGCAGTAAAGGAGCATTTTTAAAGCGATTTGAGTGGAAGAGTGAGAAAGGACATATCAACATTGGTGACAATCTGTTATTGCCTATAAAACACGGGGACTGGGAGGACATATGGTTGTGGGTCGAAGAAGAAGAGCCAAGACCCATGACAACACCCAATTCTAGGGCGGTCTGCCTACGGACATTCTGTACAGGAGAAGGCTGTCAGAGGAGTTCGAGCCCTGAAGAAGGGCTCAACAATGCAGCATGCCCTAAACAGTGTTGCTTTTGACTGAAGATGGACGAATTCGATGGATTATTACATCTAAACTGAAAAACCTTGACCACGACGAAGACGTATATATGCCTACTATCAAAAAGGATTTTGAACCTCAACCAACTGACAGCAGTTATTGATGGAAGGCAAGCGTTTTAGGGATGAAGTCTGGTTGAAGTAAAACCATCTGCTTTGTAAGGAACTCAGAGAAAGTTGAGAACCTTGACCGATAGTGAAACAGATCAAGGTATTGATGCTTTAGTAAAGTATGCATCTTTACAAGAGAACGCTTGAGAAACTTACAGGCGCAACAATCTATTAACGAAAGTGGCAAGGGATCGGTCACATGTTTCAAAAAAGGCGGCAATACTATTTCCGACGCCTCACAATGACCACAGAACGGACGAGGAGGAAAAGTTGGAAACAGCTGTCAGAAATCGTACAAGATAGCGCTTTAAAAAAATTAAAAGCTGACGCTACAGATCGGGATGAGCCACTGAGCCATTCCGATAACACTTAGGAGTGGTAATGAAAGTCCTAGGACTCAGTGAGTAAGATTGAAAAGGCATTACTTATGGAGCTTCCAAGTCAGTTTGACTTCTACATCGCTGAGTTTTTCATCAGCGGAGAAAATTGAAAAGAGGTCTTGGGCTCCCCCGATAGCGGGATAGTCGAGGAAACTTTACCTACAATCCTAATTCCTACAATCTAACTGCTCACAGTCGTTATGAAGTTGTGACCGAATCTTCTTCCTTTTTTACAAATCCTCTGGAACTCTATATGTCTCAGTACTCTGAATGTTTCCGCTTCCACAGATGAGGGAGCAGGTCCTACATGACCTGGCACCCAGTTCGGAGTGACTGTATTGGCTGCTTATCTTTTCTAGTCACTCATAAAACATTTTTAGGATAATTTCTTTGGAGTTTAGTGTCTTAATGGGAGCCTGGGTGTCGGATAGCATCGAGATGTCTTGCTCCTGATATTTTTTTTTAAGAATCTGCTCTTATGGCTGGCACTCGGACGTAGCAATATCTATTGTGTCTCCGGTCAACGTAGCCTAATAAGTCTACAACCTTCCTTATGAAGGTGAGTATGTCATGAGTAACTGAATTTATAAACTTCGCTAATAAACAGAATTCCCTATGAAAAATCTGTCGACGTAACCAGTATTGTGCCAGACATTCGCAGAGAAAATGGTCAGCGGTTTCGTCCAGAACCGACACTCTGAGTCTGAATTTAGTTTGTTGAGATGATATCTAAGGCCGAAATGGCCGGTGAAGACCATTAGCTTCTTTATATTGTTCCTGTCAAAGTTTAGAATTTATTGTAGGAAAAGGGCTTGATAAGTCCCTTGCAAGGCCTAAGCCCGGGAACATTTTCTCAGTGGGCTAGGCAAAATTGGTGTTCCTAGTCGTTAAAAAAAGCTGTGGCGATAACCCAGTCAACGCTACAGAAGGGCTCCGGTCCTTGACCTTGTTGTGTCTGGCAAGTGATTGTAGGGTATCGTAGCCGCACTTGACTGCACTAGATTCCATAAAGTAGGATGTCAATGCTTTGAGCGCTAAATGACTATCTGAATAAGAATAAAATGAATAGCTGGCGCGACAGCTCGGGATGAGCCAACGTCTTGTTTCTTGCAACCATTCATGTTGTGCTTGTTACATTCTTCGCACGAATGGAAGGGACCGACAATTTATTGCCGACTCCGAACGACGAATTATGAAGCTCTTGAATGACAGATTATACTCCCGGAAAGCTCTCTCCACATCATCACAGAATATCCCGCCCTTATCCATGTGAGAAAACGGACCCTAGGCAGTGAACTCGTTTCACCAACGGCGCTTGCCACGCTCCACTCAGAGAGGCTGATTAGCTTCCTGACATCCTCTGGAGTAGATCAACTGCTCTAAACTCTTGGGAAAGCACAATAGGCATCTTTATGAGATCGCAGTGCTAGAGTGGACAAACCGCTCCCCACTAATAATAATAATACTCACGGAGGCTTGTCATTCCCCGACGAGAAGTGGTGCCGCGAAAAATGTTCAGTGTTCCTGGCTGGGGTTTGAAGCCACGCCGCTCGGTCAGTAGTCCAACGCACTAACCACTAACTCACGGTGACCACGATTATATGAATAGATATGTATTTTCGCGCCCCTGATACCTTTATCCAGGTTTATCCTGGCGCAGATCTCGATAGCATAGATTTCAGCCTGGAACACGGTGAGGCACATCTCCGTTGTTACCGAGACTTTACTGTTCGTTCCAAAGACGCCAGCATCTACTCCGGAAGCCATTTTTGATCAGTCGATTACTCATACCAAACAGCCTGGTTCTGATCTCCATTAGACCAGTGAACCAGCTGCTCATGATAAGTTCTATTGAGTTTGAATTGCACCCATCTTTCCATCGCATTTAATTCTTTTTAAAAAATGAAGTTCCAAGCCTTACAGAATAGAAGGAATATATTCCAACGAGACCTAGTAATCTATTGTGCGCTAAGTGAGGACGACCTTTGCAGGGGCTGCGGAGACAAGGAATTTAATATGGATACAACCCACTTCCTCTGCCATTGCCCAGGTCTTTGCCACCTCTGACAAAAATCCTTTGGAAAGCATTTTTTTCCAGGATAACGAAGAACTAAGTGGGGTACCTATCAGGATCATCTAGCGGTTCATTAAGGCTTCAAGATGCTTTAAAAGCTTGGGGCAATAGGGGAGTGCTTCTGGTATTGCTCCACGAGCAATGGGACCTTCCCCCTTAAAATGTGCATCACAATGGGTCTTTTCTGACCTGATTGTGACGAAGAGTATTCTCTCTTCCCTCGCTAACCCATCTACCTAACCTTACCTAATTTATTGTGCGTCACTATTACCTTGAACAGGTTTGTTTCCCTCGCAATGAAATTTCTTCCATTTTTTTTACGAGAGTCTTGTTCTTTGACTTAGCCTTGACGATGTCCAACCCACAGCACTTTTTCTAGTCCACTTTCTAATAAATTTGAGAATGAAAAGCGGGTTCATCTGATATTAGATATTCGCCCACATACTTCGCTTAGCGCCCCAAAACATCATCCGGAATCTCACTAAACTCATGGCCTTCTTTTGCTATGGCTTATTTCCTAAGATGTTTCTTGTGTCTTCAATTGCTAGTTAAGAAGCGTGTCAAGTAAGGTCTAAGTTATTCTTACTGAGGCCGATGCATGCTTTTTGCCTGTTTCTCTTCCAACGTCCCAGTAGGTTCTTAACGTGTCTTATTGCCCTGAGAGTTACTCCAGGTTCTGGCTTTGTTCGTTCACAATAGCTCTTCAGTTTTTTTTTCAGGGTGTGTTCTTACATATATGCTGAAAAATGGTTGAAATCCTTTGAAGTGTTTTACAGTCTCTTGCCTCACTAGAGAGTCCACTGCTTCTGACCTTATTTTCAGTCATAAGAGGCTGCTTATCGATTCGTCCACGGAAAATCTTCTATTGGTTTATTGCTTCTACGATCTATAGAGAAACTGAAACCACGTCCATACGCATTTTGTATGTTCAAAAATGTTGTCACACACTTTCATCACACACACACATTCACATAGGATGAGCATAAAGTTTGACTTAATCAGCCACAGATATATAGGTTACATCACAGGAATCCAGATGAAGCGAATATCGCCTTATCCAAATTTCAGTTTTGTTCTCAAAACCCCAACCGGTACGTGCGATGATTTAGGCATAAAATATTGTAATAGACCTTGGGAAGTGGGATTCGCACACAAGCCTCAGGTCCAGTAACAAATTTGATGGGAAAATTAAAAAAAAAAAAAAATGCAAATGGAGCTCCAAAAACTTATTATATAATCCACGAAAAACGACGGCCTTGGTTCGCCACCTCGGGCACGGTCAGAGCAGATCGAATAGAGACAATCTATTTGTTTTTAAATCCCGAACACGGCGATAAATCTCGGAGGAAAACACTGTCCCATTCCGTTGTGCTGACCAGCCTCACTGAGGATTGCTGCATAAACTCACTTTTGATGTGATGCATCAATAAAATACGCGTGCACATACGATTAGTTCGTATTGATCCTGGAGACTCATAAAAGAGACACTCTGGACTAAACTGTATTTGCAGTGGACGGTTGGTATACATACAAAAAAAAGGGAAGCAGAGAAATATACATATGTACATAATTGCATTCCAAGCACGTAGGCACACTGAGTATTCAAGCAAGGCGAGGCATACACTTCCACATCTGCAGGCGAATCGGAGTGCGTTTGTTCACTGTGCTCACATACGGCACGTGATTCGAGTCATTTTAGATGAATTTAAAGTGGAACCACGCCAAACCCAGACGACAAGTAGTCCAAACAAAAAGAAAACTGACTCGCCACGAAAGCTGAAAATCGAATCCGTCAATGCAGCTCAGAACCGATTGAACCGTTGAATATAAAAACAACGAAACACTTGTGGCTCGAATATGACACAGAGGACACATAAAAATTATGAAATAGAAGCTAGAAGAAGAAAACCTCTATATTGCAAAACAAATAAGAAAAAATTCTTGCTGCTAACCCACAACATTTTGAAAAAAGATAAACAAAACAAAAGTGAAACACTCCGTGCTCTTACAGCAGCTATTGAAGGGCAAAGAGTTCAACGGACCGCTTTCAGATCTTTACAACTAGAACTAAAAATAGCTGGACAAGCCTCTAATTCAGCTAGCATTTCAGCACAACAGAGAATCCTGAAAGGTTCTAACACCATTCTCACCACTTCATAAGTCCCACAATAGGATATTGAATCCCATAATGTTGTCTGGCTTTGCGCGATGCTTGGACGAATATTTTCTTTATTCCAGATAGGGTGGCTAACCATGCAAGGCACGGACTCAGATAGGACAAGGTAGGTTGGATCTTTTAACCGGAAAATATCACTCATTTCTCTGGAGTTCTTGATGAAGCTTGGGATACTTCTCATGTCAGTATGTGACAGTTCGCCAAAAATATCGAAATTTTACGCTCTGCTTTGAGTATGATTGCAAGCATCAGGTCTGGAACTGGCAGAGCACAAGACGGAAGGAGTACTAATAAGTAGCAGGACAAAGGTGGGACACCTCACTATAAAGGTCGGTGAGCAAACCATCGAGTCCAGTCTAGGCTTAAATCTAGGCGAGAGAACCTCTCGGGCTGTAGCTTCTCTGTCGAGAGTAATGCCAAACGTAGGAGGAGCCCGACAGTCAACTTGAAACCTGCTAGCAATGGTGAGCATGTCGATGCTTATGTACACGTCCCTTATATGGGCACCCTCGAAGGATCGACAGGCGTACAGGAGACGGATGAACTAGGTGCATAGAGTCGCATCGCTGAGAGTGAGCTGTGCCTCTAGAACGGTGTCAGCGAAAGCGATTAGCGGATCTCCGGATCTCCCATCGATGTGGAAATAAAAAAGTCCACACCACTAAGTGGGAATGTGCTGGAAGATAGGATAACCACCAGTGAGACTATATACGCAAACTGGCAACACAGGTGGAACACTTCACCCAAAGCAAGACGGACTCATTTGTAGAGTAGAAAATACGGAGAAGTAAACTTCTACCTATCAGGGCATGGATGATACCGAGAGTACCTCCACAAATACAGGCATTCTGCCCCCACTGTGAAGGCAAAATCCAGAACACAAAACATGTCTTGATGGCGTTCCGGAGGTACATCCTAAAAAGAGAAATTGGCGATCAAGTGATCAAAAGGGCTATTTGCATCCATGCTGACGATAAGCGAAGCCTGGAATACAGTAGACGAAGTCATCACAAGCATGATGCAGCAACTGCGCCTGGAGAAAAGGGCAGCGAGAAGTGAGGAGCCTACAAACCTTCGATGCTAAGGAAACGGAATGACCAAGGTTGCACACAAACACTAAAGGCAGAACTATAGACATTTTCACGCAGCAATTGTGCTTATATTGTCTCCAGATGGAAGCCATTGGATACTAGTCTACAAGAGAAGTAAATGTGTGGAAACGTAATGGGGACGAATGAGCCCTTAAGGTGCCAACGACAGAGCTTACATTTCCAAAGTGGCTCACTGACATCGGTTTAACCGATCACCCATCTTCAGTTTTTTTTTTTTTTCAACGTAACTGGTCGTCTAGATTGGAGGAGTCATTTTCTTATCATGTAAAAAGCGTACAGTCATGAGAGAGACACCAGCATCGGACACCCTCATTGAAGATCAGGACCCGCAACATCTACCTAGTATGAACGAAAAGTCTGCACTTGGAACGTTTGTAAAGTGGAAGGCACATGTGCTGCTTAAAAACTTTTTTCTGTACTCGCGCGGTACAAAGCAGATATCCAGGTCCAGGAGAATTGATATATAGAATTAGGTATATAAAAAACTCCAACAAGCAGGAACATGACAACAAGCACGAAATGACAACAAGCAATGGCTACCAACTGGTAACAAGTAGCACAATGTTTACAGAACTCAAAGTCCACAAACTAAATTTAAGCTCTTCAGAGCTACTGCGGTAACCATCTTCCGTTTTCCTACCTGCTGCTGTTTATAAAAACCGCTTCCGCTTTGTGTTCCACCAGCATGACGCCAGTCGAGCCCAGCCATTGACATACGGCTCTTAGTGAGGAGTTGCTGATCCGTCCCACCCCATCCATTAATTTGGCAGCGATGTCGTCGGCGAAACTTATAAATTGCTATCTCCTCAGGAAGAAGTATGTAATACCCAATCATACATGATGTTTAAAAGTAGTGAGCCTAAAACTAAGCCTTGTGGTACTTCGCCGGTAATTTTGTACTAATTGGATCTATTGTCTGTATCGTAGATTAAGACGCTGCGTGTTCGATAGTCCCGTACATTGCAAAGCAATATGTCGGGATGCTCTTCATAGCTGTAGAGCAATAGGCCCATAGATCTTCGGAAATATTTGCTATTACGCTTTTTGACCGGAATGACGATAATAAATTGCATGTTTATGATGGTTAGTACGTTGGACTCCTGTGCGAGTTGGGTAGGTTCAAGTCCCATTAATCTCCACTGAACATCTCTCACGTTACTACCTTTTATCGGGGAATGACAAACCTCTGAAAGCATAATTTGTCATGAAAAAGCTTCTCAAATCGCCGTTCGGAATTGGCAATCAATTTTAGATCTCTTCCGTTCGTGCGAAAAATGTAACACGCACAACATAAATGGTTGCGAGAAGCTAGGCCTTGGCTCATCCCGGGTTGTCGTGCCCAAATTTTCCAACTGCAAGGTTAGATTAGGTTACGCAGGGTGTGTGATGGATAGACCGCAGCACGTTGACTCGGCGACCTAGAGGTCCACTGTGAGTACCCCAGTAATGTTGTGGGAATAGCAATGCGGATCCCGGGACAATCTAAAGACTTTTCCTACTATTGGCTTTTTGTGAATCAGTTATTGTTCTTTATGAATCTAAGAAGGTCCGTTAACTGTCTGTTATCAGTTCGTTAACAGTCTGTTACCTCTGCTATGCTTGCAAAAAACCTTGATCCTAGTGCGCGTAAGCGTCGTTCTTGCACGGCGGGCCAATGACACAGCAGCTGTTGCATTGATTCTACTTATTCTTCATCTCCGCAGCTTCTGCATAAATCCTTGGATTCGATTCTCCACATAACTCCCATAGCGCAATGTCCTGTGATAACTCCAGTGAGCACGCGGATAGAGGATCTGTCCACTGCCAGAAGGAACCTTGTTTTGATTTTATTAAATTTCGGCCATAACGTCCGAGAGGTGGCGCAATCCTCTCTGGCTAACCAGGAGGAATTAGCTTCCTTCTCTATTATGCTCTCTATTATTCCATGCAATCTCCCTATCGGTGGCATAACAGATGTATCTGCTTCGCTTATGTTCATAGCCGACTCCAATTTTACCAACTCGTCAGCTTTTTCGCTCCCTTCAATGTCCCTATATGCGGGAACCCAGCAAAGTTTGGCTGTATGGTGCCTTGTGGGGATCAGCTAGTCTCGACATTTCTTGAAGGCCCACTGTAAAGTGCTTTTAAAATTTTAAATTTTATCAGAAGCATCAGATGCTGAGATACGTTCCTTTATTCCGCAATTCGAGATTGTTTCCTAAATTATACTCCTCATAGGCTGAGCTAAGAAATTTCATACAACACCGCCTCACCACAATGCAATGCACCTTTGTGCTATTAACCAACACCAATGCAAATATTCCAGCATATCCTGCTCTTCTTGTAAACCTCTTTGTAGTGGAAAGGTGCAAGGACGGAATCCTTACCGCAGCCTCATCACGCCAGCACCGGTGATAAGTGGGTGGAATAATTGCTTCGCAAATGAAGGCCGTTTGTCCGATTAATTGCTATTGTCCTGACCGCGTTCAGTGCCAGTGTCTCTCGCCTAGTCTATGCGTGCCGTGTTTAGTTGGCTTTCTTCTTCATACGGGGATGTTGTAAGAACAACGTACATGGTTCTTTTTTTTCTTCACAAAACAAACGGCGTTCGGTTTAATTTGAATACACGCGAACGTGTCAAAAACGAATGCGGATGCTACACACAGGTTGTTTTGCTATTGTTGTTGTTTTTCTTTTTAATGACACTTCAACTGAAGGACAACAAATGCCGGGCATGTTCAGCGTGATTAAATTGATTTCATTTATAAATTTTTTTTTATTGTTTTCGGTTTTTTTTGTTTTGTTGATGGGATTGGTCTGGCATTGGTAAATTCTAACTTTGTTGAGAGTGAGATACTTTTGATGGTGGAATTTTTTGTCCGATAAAGATCTGAAATTATTCTGATTCTACACTCAGAGGAGAAAGCGCGAAAAATGTTACGAGCTTTTAAACTTTTTTTACCGTGCCTGGAAGTTTAACGACTCTATTTTCAATTGAAGTGGATTTCTGGAAAAGAATAAAAAATGAACTGGTTTTTATGATTTATGGCGTGAACAGGTAATCAATCCAGCATGTGGTCCGAATTCGTCAGTAAAATGGTAGGTTGCTTCCACTTGTAAGGAGAATATAACATCAATGATTGCTACCTAGATGTTGGCTAGGCTTGGTTCTGCGCTGTCGCGAGAGTTTATAAAAAAAAAACTAAAAAATGCGTTCAAGCTAAAAAAGGACACCTTTTCCAGTAAGGCAATATGAACCATTCCAAATTTATAATTACTAGCTTATACCCGCGACTACATCCGCGTGCAAATCATCTCAATATCCTTCCCCAGGTTTCAAAACATAAATGAGTAAGTATAGACTCTCAATTCCTCACATTAATTCTTTAAGGCGTCTCTGTGAACATCATTCCTGGTTTTTCTTTCTTTCTCGAGGATGACCAGGCTGTCAAGTGAATTGGCTCTGAGCTCACTATGGGAGAAACTGTCACTCCTCAAATCCACATTATCCGCTTCCAAACTCTGTCCGTGTACCTTATTGATGTTCATGTGGCATCAAACCTCAACAGAAAATTGGAGACGTTTGAACTCAAAGTCGTAGCCTGATAGGATCAAAGAAATACGGGGGATGAAGACGGTTTTTCTCTGATTGGCTCTGAAGATCCTGGCTTCGATAACGTGGTTCTACAAACGTGATTCACCTGCACAGTTTTAGAGGGTTTAGATTGGGCAACAACTTTGAAGTAGAGAATGAGGCGTGGGTTTTCTGGTGGATCGAAAATGTCAAATAGCTCTACGGGTTATTATACAACATCCTCGAGTTTCATTTCCGAGTCCAGAGATATAAAGTATATAAAGTATGAATTTTATATTCTCAGTTGGCAACTTCTCCAACAGAAAAATGTTGATGCTGTTGGCTGAGATGTTTATTTGAGTGAAAATAGCTCGTAAATAGCTCAGCCATGAACCCCAAACTGATGAACGTTTAGGTACATTATTTTCTGTCAGTCAAACTAATCATATCTCCCTTATTCATTCGTCCTCTTTCCATCACCAATATCAAGAAATAAGTTAGAAAACTCCTCTGGCCTCAAGACACCTTGAATATGGACATGAATGTATGTTAACTCTCAAGGACAGGACTTTGATATAAGGCTATCAGATGGATAATTTGAGACAGGCCTTCACTTCATTTGTCGTGTCCCCCGTGGGTCAACAGGCTGCTTGATCTGTCTGAAGCCACCAGCGAAAAGCACTGTCGGAGAGGACTGGGCGATGATGAGTTAATGTTCGTAAGAACTGGTATTCTAAAGAAATCGATTAAAAACAGTTATTTTAAGGAAAGTGCCCCAAGAAAGTAGGCTTGCCTATATATAATGTAAGGATTATTCATACTGTAAATGAATATGCACGTTTGCTTATTTTTTTTCGAGTTCCTTGTAAAATTACTCAAAAAAAGGGCGTTTTTTCGAAAAATGGGCATGGCAGTGAGAGAATTTTGAAAGTTTTTAGCCTATGTTCATTTCCAAGGCTTAAGCTATCTCCGTACCAAATTTAATCGAAATCGGTTCAGCGGTTTAGCCGTGAAAACATAGCAGACAGAGATACTTTCGCATTTATAATATGAAAGTATGGATGACAACGACTCTCATTCAGCTGACTACGAGAACGATGAAGATACATAAATACATTTAAATTCTTCATCGTTAAATGAATAAAACTAACTTGATAGCGAGACCTAGCTTAACCCTATCCCAGACTGAAATCCATGCTATTGAGATCTGTGCTAGGTTTAACATCGATAAGTGTATTAGAGGCGAAAAAATACATGTCTATTCAGATCAGCGCTTAAAGCATTGACATCCCACTGCATGAAATCTATGTCAGTTAAGTCCTGCTACGATGCCCTACAATTACCTGCCAGACACAAAAGGTCAAGCTTGGTTGAGTGCCCGGCCATTGTAGACAATGAAATTGCGGATGAGCTGGCTGCGGGACCGGAACCCTTCTGTGGCGTTAATTGGGGTACCACCACAACTTTGCTAAGCAATTGGGAATACCACTTTTGCCTAGCCCATTGGGTAAATGTCTCCGGAAGTCCAAAAGACTTATAAAGCCCTTTTCCTACAAGGAAATTCTAAGCCTTGACAGGAACAACATGAGGAAGCAAGTGGATTTCCTTTTTCCTAAATTATCATCTATTTGGAAGAGGGAAAAACCCCCGAGCACCTTCTCTGTGAATCTCCGACACTCTACTGGCTACATCGACGAATCTTTCATAGGCAATTCTGTTCGTTAGTGGAGTTTAGAAACTCGGCTACTAATGGCATACTCACCCACATAAGGAAGATAATCCACCTAATAGGCCAAGTAGACCGGAGATACAATAGATCTTGCTAGGTTGCAGTGTCAGTGATAGAAGCAGGTTCCTTTAAAAAAAAATGTCTATCCGACACATCTTATCGTGTATTAGGCCTTTTAGATGAGCTCAGGAAAGTAAGGGTCGAGTGCAGTGGCGGATGCCTTATGCTAAGATATTTACACTTAGTTGTTGTTGACTTAATGAAATCTTGTATTCAAACTGTATCTGTACGTGATTTTGTTTAAAACGTGGAACAGAAGTAAACACACAGATTTTCGGTTTTCCCCATTTCAAGTATCAAGATGAAAATATTCCCAAAATGGGGAAAAATCAACAGATATGGCAACGCTGCCCTTCAGTTCTCACAGTTGCTTTTCTTTGAAAAGCTTTTGGTGTTCCCGATTGTTATGAGTAGATGCATAATGTTTATAGATTTTGAGATAAAAAATAATTCCTCAGTACGAATTTTATAATTAGACTTTGTATGATGGCAAAACTTTACTGTGGGAATAAAAATATCGATTCCCATTTATTTTAACAATTCACAGATCTCCATATCTAATCGCGCAAAACAAATAAACATTTCACAGAAAATTGAACGTTTAATGGAAACATAAAGGTACATCGGTAGAGTACGGCGGTAAAACTTTCGTAATCTCGTTCTCATTATCGCAAAAACTTGACGATAAGTTCATGGCATTGAGTCCAGTAAACCCAAATGAGTAGTTTTTAATTAAATGTCAAACCAGTGGCATACAGTGTTTTAACCACACCGGTCGAATATTGTTGCTGTGCTGTGAAGTACATACATATATAATCGCTCATTTTTCTGAAGAATCCTGGGCCGTGAAGGACATAATCGCGCTTTTTGGTTAAAAAATTCTGAATTTCTGTGCATCGTTTCTATTTTATTTCCTCTTCTTTGTTTGATACCAATGGTAATATAATTTTTTACAATTTTCAAAAACCAATTCAATAATTTTTAACACAACGGCGTGGTAGTATGGCCAAATTGAACATAATGTCTTCAAAAAAAAAAAACATCGAACATTTATTTGTACATATTCTTCTTGCATAGCTTTTTCGATATTGTGTTTGCGTCATTCAACTGTTTACATCAATAATAAGTTTTTAACGAATCAAAATGCATCGGTCATTGCAAACGGGTGACCTTCAAAAGAAATTTTCAAATTGAGAAGTCTTTTCGGTACCGATTTTGTTTATTTTAGGTTTTCTAATAATTTAACAAAGGAATCATTGACATTTTTTATTTATGCGTATGTTACTAATACAGGGTGGCCCAAAAATACCCGATGGTGTTTTCCTATATCCTTAAATTGAACCGACATAACTTAATAATTTTTTTTTAAATGTTTATGTGGACCTTTAAGTTTCTTTCCATTATATTTTGAAAATGATATTGATCAAGTGGGCGCCGCCATTGTTGGTGACCATTTGTGCTCTTTTTATCGCATTTTCAATCGTTTTGGCGAGAATTTCAGGCGATAAGTTATCGCACTCTTGTCGGATGTTCTCTTTGAAAGCTTCCAGAGTCTGAAGCTTGTTCTCATAGACCCGTGTCTTCAAAAAAACCCCAAATAAATAAATCTGGAGCGGTCAAATCGGGCGATCTTGCCCCCAAATCGCCATAAACAAGACATTAGGCGACCCGGAAACGCATCCTACAAAATGTCCATTGTCGCGCGAGTTGTTGCAATCACATGTCCTCCAGTCCTAATTCATTAATTTGCGAAAAAAAACTCGTTGATCATTGTTCTGTATCGCTCATCGGTCACAGTAACCGTGTTACCCGCGGCGTCCTCGCAAAACTGAGTCCTAATGACATCTCCGAAGTAAATGGCTCACTCCGGAGCCCCCTCTGTCACGTGCTGTTCCAGTATCTTTGAGGCAAGCGGCTAAACGCCTTAGTGTTTCACCACTTGGCGTAGGACGACCGGGAAATCTGCTCCAAAATTTACGTTGCGTCAAAATCCTTGAGTTATTCCGAAAAAAAAATTCACGAGTATTCCACGATTTTGAGGAGTATAACGTTCCATGGGTTATAGACGTGTACTCTGCATCCGTTTACTTTACAAATATTAAAACAAAACTGAAAGTTGCCGCCATTTACAAAAGTTATAGCATCTTCTGATAGGGCGATACATTTCGGGGCAGCTTGTATATTCAACTTCTTATCTTCACTTTTGCAGGTATGCATACATTAGGGTTAAAATTTATTTTAGGGGAAAAACCTTTTTACTTGAACTTTCTATTGATATCTAATCTTAAGTGGTCATTGTTATATCATCAATCAAAAATAACTTTTACCAATGCGTTTACTGATAATTATAAGAAAGAGTACCTTCGTTAAGTGATTTAAATTTCTGCAAACAAAGCTACAAATATGAAAACAGAGTCAAAATCACTTTCAACGACGTCGACTATACCGACGTATCGGTTATAACGAGCAAGTTGAGCTCCATTAACTAACCTTGATATCGGTTATAGCGACCTTTTGCTTATAAGGACCAAATTCATCGGTCCATTGAAGGTCATTATAACCGTATGTGGTTGTTGATTTGCAGTATTCAGATGATGAGGCTAAATCCAGCCGGTGGAATTCAAATACAGGGTTAGTTCTCCAATCCTTTTTCCAACTATCTCGTCGAGGTCCACGAGGAAATGTTTGCCCCAAAGCGCTGTTTAGTCCTCGCTTGGGCCGGACACATGCAGAGTTCTTGTGCGCAGCGCGGAATTGACTACAGCGGCGATATTTTCGGCAGATCTTACGTTTCGTTGACATACAGGTGTTGGGTAATTGTTCACTGAACCGGTCGACTCGAATTTGGTAACCAAACGATGAAAAGTCGACTGGGAAGGACGACCATGTAAACCGTAAAATGGACGCAACGTGCGCATCGTAGCCACAACAGAACGTGTTGTTTGACGCTGTAACTTGCCATGGTGATTTGCCTTTAGTGTCTGAAAAACTAACAACAGATAAAACAACATGGCCGCCATGAACTGTCAAAACCTACCCGTCCCTATTGGAAAACCCCTTAGTTGAATGCGAGAACTAGGGCCATAACCCCCTTAGGCTGTCGCACCAGAAATGTATTTACAACTTCGCATTAATGTTTCATTTTAATTTTATTTTCAGCTGACGACATGTGTCGAAATCGCGCAGAAACAATTGAGGGATATTTCAAAACGCGAAATGCCCTTGCTTCGAATATTTCTATGATGGCTGGTGATGCAGTTATAGCAGATTCTGCCCAAAGTGTCTACAGTTTCATCGAAGATCAAATTGAAGAATTTGCCACCGAAATAATTGAGGACACGCTGCAGTATCGAAGGTTCGATTTCAACTTCGCCGATAAAGTTTTCGAATACGATAAAGAGCTGTTTGATAAAATATTTCGGAATGCCATCACGAAATATTTTTCCAAAATTGGCCTGGAAACTGCCTTGATTAGTGTTCGTAACGTTAAGCATTTTACTCAGGCTATAACAGGCTACGAAGCGATTTACGATCAAATCTCAAAAATATCAGATAACAGCAAACAGATAGAGGAACTGTTGCAAAGAGTGCGGGAAATGATTGACATGTCATCATTTCATAACGCTTCTGAGGAAACCCAAAATAGAGTGTTGGAACTTCAGGAAAAATTAAACTTGATCAAATAAACTTGGATAACTTAAAAGTTGACGAAACGTTGTGATGAATTATATTCGGATATTTTGGTTCATGCAACTCAGCCGGCCTTACCTTACTAAATTTTTATTTTTTTTTTGTTTAAATTTTTTTTAATAAATTTGCATTTGCTGGCTGGGCTGGATATTGTTATGTTTTATTCGGAATTTGCAGCAACATGCAGCCCAAGTCCTAAAAACATCCTATGGATGTACACGGCTATTCTGAGGCCAAAACCTACCTACGGCAGCATTGTGTCATGCCACAAGTAGGACTAGAGGATATTCTCAACCTGCTTCCACTAGGCCTGTTCATACAGAAATAAGCGGGCAGAAGTGCCCTGAGAATCATCCAAACGAATGGCTGGAAGTCAAGCACGACGGGCCATGCCCAGATCCTAAGTAAGTACACGGGCAATGTAGCAATCACTGATTATACGGTGCCCTACCTAGACTTTTTTGACTTGGCTCAAACTCTTGGTTTGGGTTTTATATTTAAAAGACTTAGCAGCACTTCCCGGTGTACTTTCAGCTGATGATTAGACAACGACGCCGTAACTAACTTATTTATGAACAGTAGTTGGGAGTCAATCAGTCCCACAAAAAAAGCCTCTCTAACCAGCACAATCCTTAGTTGTCTCCATTTACGCATGTCAACCACCTCCGCATAGCCCCCATCAGGCAGGGTTGCCATCAGAAATTTCATAAAACCAGCAGTCATGGCTATAAGACCGCAAACATTCCGCCCATAACCCTGGACACAATAAAAATGTTGAAGTTAAGCTGGGGTGGTTTCCGGTTTTTTTGGGTAAAAGATAATACATTGGTTTGCTCTTTCGTTCGCGTCTGTCACGATCGACGCTTTGTCTGTGCGCTACCATCGCCACATGATGTTGGTACATTTTCAGTAAAAAATTATAAAAGAGGACGGTTGGCAAGCCTACCGCCAGGGATCCATTGGTGTACATCGGTTATATATGACATAGCCACCTTCATCATTGTAATCTTGTTTTTTTGACCAGATTATTGCCGCTTTCTAGCTCCTATAGTTCGCCATTAACTGTTTTCCTCCGCGAACCGCCAATGCAGGATCATTAACCGAATATAGAATTTTTTTGCTCCAAATTCATATCTATTTCAGCACAAGAGCAGACCTTGATAAATTGGTTCTTTGTTTTACCATCGCTTACCACGGAACCCATTTAGCAGATTCCGAAGTGTCTGCTTGTTCCGTTCTAACAAAGACGTCAATTTCGCCTCGGCATCCAAGTAGTTGAACTGAAATATTTTGACAGACGTGTTGACTTGGGAGATTTGTACCATTTTCTTTAGTACCAGGTTGAAGAAGTCTAAGGCTATGGTCATGTCTGTAAGAGTGTAGGCTTGTTAAGGCGTGTGCGGTTGTAGAGAGTGCAGCGAGCATCCACCAAAACCAGAATGAGACATCACTCATCTCTTTTTACACCATCTGGGCGACCTTGAAATTGATAAAAGGGAGGTGATTGGCGATCTTGGCTCTTCGCCAAACTTCGGTTTTTGAGGCCTAGGTTGGTTGGTTTAGTAGGTCCATTGTACCCATTAATAGTATACTCATGGGAGTCAAACCAAGCGATAGAACTGGCTTATCCGGAAACCTCCCAGCGATATTAGGGTCCTCCAACCATGGAAGAAGCTACTACCGAGAGAACGCAGTCTTCTGGTGGCCAGTGCAGGACATTCGCATAACAGATGCTGAATGGATTCTAAAGGGTCTTTCATTAAGCGCTTCCTATCTTTAAGTTTAAATAAAACAAAGTGTGTGTGAGACATCATCAACATTTTTTGTTCGTTTGAAAGGCCTATCGATGCCATTATGTATGGAATATAACATCGTTCAAATGTCCACCGCGGCTTCTCTGGGTGGCGCGCCTCCGAAAGCGCCGTCCTGTTGAAACCACTTGCCGTTGGTGTCCATATCATCCAATTAGGTCAAAAGAAGTTGGTAATCATCAACCAATAGCACTCGCCGTTGACGGTGATGGCCTGGCCAACGTCGTTCTCAAAGAAATATAGGCCGATGACGCCGTCAGCCCAAAATCCACACCAAACAGTGACTTTTTCGGGATGCATTGGACGCGCTTGGATCTCATGTGGATTGGTATCGTCCCAAATTCGACAATTTTGTTTGTTGACGTACCCATTCATTCAGAAATGGGCCTCATCGCTAAAGATGATTTTTCGATGAAAATTAGGGTCAGTTTCCAACTGCTCCAGAGCCCATTCAGCGAACACACGTCGTTGTCTATGGTCGTTTTCCTTCAGCTCCTGGGTCAGTTGAATTTTGTGCGGGTGCAGGCCCAAGTCATGACGCAAAATTCGCCAAGTTGTGGTCTGCGAAAGGCCGAGTTCTTGTGAGCGACGCGAAATCGACTGCCTCGGATTCTCCTGCACACTCTCACGGACAGCGGCTATGTTTTCGGCAAATCTTGCGTTTCGTCAACGTACGGATGTTGGCTGATCGTTTACTAAACCAGTAGACTCAAACGGACAGAACGTCACTATAGACAGCTATAACTTTGAGGTAGCTAAGGACTTTGTCTACCTAGGCTCCGCTATAAATTCAGACAATGACATCGGCGCTGAGATTAAACGAAGAATAACTCTTGCCAATCACTGTTTCTTTGGGCTAAGAAGGCAATTGAGTAGCAAAGCCCTCTCTCGAACAACTAAGGTGACCCTCTATAAGTCCTTAATCGTCCCAGTCCTGCTCTACGGCGCAGAGGCATGGACTCTGTCTAAAGCGGATGAGGTTGCTCTTGGCTGTTTCGAGAGGAAAATTCTTCGGGTTATTTTTGGTCCCGTCTGCATAGACGGGGAGTGGAGGAGGAGATACAACGACGAACTGTACGGGCTGTACAGCGACATCGACTTAGCCAGAAGAGTGAAGGTCCAACGACTGAGGTGGCTGGGTCATGTAGAGCGGATGGACACCAATGCTCCAGCTCGGAAAATCTTCGAATCCACACCCGAGGGTCAGCGCAGTAGAGGAGGACCGCGACTTAGGTGGCGCACGTAAGTGGAAGGGGACCTCAACCAACTGGGCTTGCGAAACTGGAGACAGCTGGCAAAAGATCGATATCGGTAGCGATGCTTGTTGGTTGAGGCCCAGGACCACGCCGGTCTGTAGCATAGATTCCTCTTCCGCAGTGTCTTGTGAGGACACCGGAGACGATTCGCATTTCCCTTCGACTAAGCTGTACGAGATTTTTAAAATTCTTCTTATCGAAGGCTGGCCATAGTGATCTGGCCAGCGCAGTGATGTGATTGCAGTCATCATGGGATATAGCGACTACTACTTGCTTCTCCGTTCTTTAGGATCCTTCTCCAGATGTCCTCCAAAAGCCAATTCTTTCAGCAAAAATCATTTTAACATTGTTCTGCTGATTATTTCCATTTTTTGCAAGAGAGATCCTTCAATCTGTGAATTCGTGTGTTGTCGTATAATCGTTGAACATCGACAGTATGCAGTTGCTAGCTAGTTCTTGTGCCATCCACATGTCGGCTTCTAGTCTATTCCAAACCATTTGAATTTGTTTTGGATTCCTGGTCAAATGTGGGTTAACCTTCAATAAAGCTTTTAGCGTTGCTGAAATCATTGACACTGAGGTTGAGATGTCCATGCTTCCCGAAAACATGTCTCAGCTCAGATGCCTTACGTTAGGTTATGTTATGGGAGAAATGCCCAGTTTAATGAATGCGCGTCCACGGAATCCTACTGGTTCATTGTGTTCTACTTTGTGTTGTGCTCCACGTTCCAACCTTTTGTTCTCGAAGGGTGGTCTATCGCAAAGTCAACCCATTCTTAAGTGGAGTATGTTCGTTATTGGTATTTCTATTAGGTCGAAGTCGGCGGTTTTGGAGATTGGGACACTTACAGAGTATCTGCTCTATGGTTTCCATTTCTTCGACAACCTGACAGCTCCTGCAGTAGTCTGGGGAGTTGATGCCGAGTCTGGTGGCCATGGTGGTCATATGATCCCAAAAATTCTCCTTATCGTCAATAGGCAAGGCTTCTGTGAGGGCGTATAACATTCACACCTCGTCCTCTTGTGTGGAACCTCACCATCAAAATCCTACCTTCTTACAGCAGGCAGCTGCTAAGGGCTGTGTGTTTTGTTGATGGTGAATTTTCGGATGGTGGCATCTAATAACCTCACTTTGCTTAGTCACAAAATATCACTTTAGCTCGAGTCTGTCACTCCAAGGTCCAACATCAAGTGTAAAAGAAACTTACATTTTTTTTTTTCATTATTTTTTTATTGATTTTCATTTGTTTTCTTCATTCAACCGCGATTCGTGTTGTTCTATGCTTAACAATATAACAGAAATTATACAAGAAAGAAATTATAAAACACACATCCTTTTACATTCTATACATCGTTTCGTTTTTGTGTCTGAGTATGTGTGCCGTTCACTGCACAAAATAAAGCAAGTCCTACCGTTTAGTACGCATAATGGACACCATGTCCAGCAACTGATGTATGCACTAAGGCAGGTGCAGCAACGGCAGCTCTGTTGATTAAATAGCCAAACATTGGTAACACAGTACCGGATAGTGTTAATGGAAATATAGACTTACTTCAGAATGGGTCCAGCAGCATAAGCTGGAGCAGCGTAGTGAGCAGCAGCTAAACCAAGACCAAGACCATGACCAGCAGCAGCTAAACCAAGACCAAGACCATGACCAGCCAAACCAGCGTAACCTGCTGTAGATGGAACCAAATTAAATTCGACTCTTCCTACATCAAATATGTACAAATATCCTTTTCCATATACAACAAACAATAATTCAAATGTCAAAACCTTAAGAACTAAAGTTACCCCCGCAACAATCCGACTGTGTTAGATACACAGACTTGCGAGAGATGAGAAAACGTTTTCTTTTGACGAACGGTCAACTTTTTTTCTTTCCCTCTTTGTTACAAACCGAGGGTGTCCGGTCATCCTTTATTTATACTTTATTTTTAAAAATATTGTTTCAAGGATTTCAGAAAGAAAAAAATATGCATTTTGGGGGTGGGCATGTAGATTTAACCTGTCTGAAGTGATGTTTATCCTAATGACGAGGGTACCAGATGCAAGTTGTTTACAAACACAAAAAAGATTCAAATTTTGTTTTGCTTTGAGAAGTCCTTTTGGATAAGTCCATCGGGATAAAGAGGCTTTACTGTCATAATGGGCAACAATGAACTTTTGTTTATTTTTTTTGTGTTTTTTTCTTGGAGGGAGGAGATTTAAATTTTCAATGAAAACTGAATGGGCTTTGAAAAATGGAAATTGTCTTAAGGACACTAACAAGGTTAAGCATGGAAAGGGAAAGGAACTGAATATACTGTTCAGAGACCACCGGTTTTTATTCCCCCTCCCCATTGTTTGCAATTGAAAAGGAAACAGAACGGCGGCTTTCAACTACATATTCTCACCTCAATCTTCTCGTACTTTGTTAAGGTTTTCCTCTCAAAAGTAACAATTAAATCTGAAAGCGGAAACGCGTCTACACTTCCTGGTGAAACTAAAAGATTAAAAAACGACGAGCGTTTGCCTCAGCTGAGCTATCTTTTCATGCACTAAAAGACTAAACCTATCTACAGAAGTTTTGTGGATTTGATCGAGGTAAACTCTGAAGTGTACTGCAGGAGTACGGGATTGACGGTTCTCTTCTGAGGACCATTCAATCTCTATACACTAACTGTAGGAGCTGGGTTCGGGTGAACGGCGTAAAGTCGACACCTTACACTGTAGGCGTTGGACTTCGCCAGGGGTGCTTTCTGTCACCTTTCATTGTGGGCGATGGACTTCGCCAGAGGTGCGTTCTGTAACCTTTTCTTTTCATTCTGTATATTAAGGGTATGTTGCGGCGCAGCCGTGACGAGGAACGGGTCGAATAATCGGATAGGTCACCTGCTTTTCGCGGAGGTTGAGACAGTCTCAGGCAAGCTTGGACCCTTCCGTATAGAATTTAAGGGGTAATAATGCTGCTTGGCTATCTGAAAAGATGTAGATGTAGGCTTCTCGGGTTTTTCTTCCAAGGCATTCTCTTGCACACAGTTCAATAGCATGGAATTCCGCTTGCAATACTGTAAGTGACTTTCCAAGCGCTGTCGCGCGTTGGAAACTGGGAATATAGACGCCAACACCTGTGCTGCCGTTTTTCAAATTTGAACTATCACTTGGTATGGTACATGCACCATCTTAGACATAGACTTAAGTCTTCTGAACATCGCATGCGAAATTTACAAATCAACACATCAGGTATATTGACCTTATTGATAGATCGAAGCGAGCAGCCACTGGCGCCTCCGCGAGCATCGAATCAGAGGCCATTGAAATGAGTGTTTTCTAAACGAGAATAAAACATAAGAATGTGCTGCCTACAAGCACTGAGACACAACGCGCTACCAGGAGAAACGTTTCTAGACGAAGTCGATCTCCAATAGTTCAAAAGCAGGATAAACAAACACCTGCATATATCTCGGAGCGCTACATAAAGGGTTTTTCAATAGGGACGCTACAAAAGTAGAGCGACAGGAACAGCAAACGACGCCATATTTTTCTTGCGGTTTTTTGACATTTCTCTTCAGTAAGGTTTGCCATTTTATGATGGAAAGATATACGAGCCAACAACGAGTCGAAATTATTAAAATTTACAACCGAAATTCGGAGTCAGTGGCCTCAACGTTAAGAGCGCTACGTCCAATTTATGGTCGTCATAATTTCTGGCTGGATGGCTTCGTCATTAAACAAATATGCGGTATTGGTCAGGCAGCAATCCACACGTACTCCATGAGTCATTATTGCATCCCGAAAAAATTACGGTTTGGTGTGGTTTATGGGCCGGCGGTGGCGTCATTGGGCCGTACTTCTTCCGTGATGATCAAGACCGGCACGTTACTGTGAATGGGGATCGCTACCGTTCAATGATAACCGAATATTTTTGACCCCAATTGGATGATATGGACTTGGAGGACATGTGGTTCCAACAGGACGGCGCCACAAGCCACACAGCGAATGTCACAATCAATTTATTGGAAACCAAGTTTGGAGAACGTGTTATCTCACGAAATGGTCCAGTCGCTTGGCCGCCTCGGTCGTGCGATTTGACGCCGTTAGACTATTTCCTGTGGGGCTACGTTAAGTCTATGGTCTATGCCAACAAGCCAATGACGATTGATGAACTTCGTACGAATATCGAACGTGAAATTGCAGCAGTATCGGCCGATTTATGCTTGAAAACCGTCGAAAATTGGGTTCAGCGTCTGGACTTCTGCAAGCGTGCCCGTGGTGGCCATGCAAAAGAAATCGAGTTCCATACATAATGGCATCGAACGTACTTTCACTGGAATAAAGAATTTTATTGATATCCAAAACCGTTTTTGTTTTATTTAAAAAAACTTTTGTAGGGCTCTTATTGAAAAACCCTGTATAAAAAATCTCAGCCAAATCGTGATGATAGACAACTATAACATTGAGCTCTACAAGGGCTCTGCTATCAATTTTGCAAATGACATCAATGTTAAGATCCAACATAGAATAAAATTCACTAATCGCTGTGACTATGGTTTTGGAAGACAACCACCCAAGTAGCAATCCATTACCGAGAAGAACCAAGGAGATGCTTTAAAATGTCCTCATTAGCCACGTCCTGCTCCATGGTATAGGAGCATTAAACTTGTAAAAATCAAATGAATCTGCTTTTAGATCCTTTGAGAGAAAAGTTTTACGTTCGATGTATGGTGTCACCTGCTTTGGTGGTTCACTAGCGAGAAGCGGCTCGGCAACGAAGAATTTTCGATTTAACCCCTCAGTCACTATGCAGAAGAGGACGGTATCATCTCTGACAACGTTCGCAAGTGGAGGAAGGACTCAACAAACTTAGCGTACGAAATTAGAAGCAATTGACTAAGGATCGTGGTGGCTGGAAGAGATTGTTGCTTGAAACAAGATTTGCATCGTACATTTACGCAGATATGTTCAGGCATGAATTCCATTCTTAATACTTAGGAACCTCTACGTCAGCGAAGGAGAAGGGGGGATAAGGTCCCAGGAAATCTAGTTAATGTCCGGAGAACGACCAATCCAATCGAGCAGCTCTTTTGGAATACAGACAGAAGTCAAATGAATTTTTCATGATCTGAACTCGAGTCGGCCAACACGACAAAAAACTTTTTGCAAGTTAGAAGCGACTTCTATTAACAGTCCTTTCTTGTACTTAGGTTAGGTTAGGTGGAAGCGGCTGCCAGCACACTTAGACCGATGCGAGCTCCGTTGTGATACTACAAGGATCCCGGAAAGATCTCAAGGCTAGTCATTGAACCAATTGCCAATTCAAGGTTGGTGGAGAAGAAGGCTTCCTAAGTGGAGTTTTCTTTTGCGCGAGAGAGCTAGACAGATGCAAAGAAGATGGAGAATAGTCTCCTTCTTCTCGTTGTCCATGCAGAAGTCGTTGACGTAGACGCTTTCATGTGCTTTCTGCAACCAACTAATAAACTCTCCTGAGTGTCTATGATAAGTCAAGAGATCGGACAGAGTTTCCAGAGAAATCCTTACGTTAAACGTTTTTGTAGTCAAAAATCTCTAAAAAGAAAGAAAGCATAACCCACGATTAGAGGCACTTTTGGGCCGAAAACGACCGCTCACTCTCCCTAAACAAAAATTGGATCAGTCCAACACCAGCATTCAATGCCTTACATCCCTGACAAGCGCCCTCCCCCATCGCACCACCCAAATGTGTTTGCTTCGTCTAAATGGAATTCTCAAACACTCGTTCATGTCCTGATTCTTGCTGCAATTGTAAGTCTCGTTTCGCTTTTACCTCCTGTGGCGAACGCGAAAACCTTCTTTAGAAAACTTGCTTCCGCCAGCGTGTTGTGCATTATCCTCCTACCTAATGGACCTGAAAAGAGAATTTCTCATCTCGCAAGCGTTCCCTACTAGCTCCCTTCGTTTCCTTTTCATACCACAGCGGTATCGCTTTTATAATTTCAAAACGAAAGTGGAACGAACCATTTAACATGTACATCCATCTAGAAAGGGAGAAATAAATTTTAAAACCTCTATTCTAAGTGCATTACTCATATGCCTTTGTGCATGTGTGGTGCATTGTGCGTAAAAAAAAAGCTTTTTTTCATTTGAAGCCAGATTATATACATACATACATACATATTTACAAAACATATTTACAAATACTAACCGTTCGATGCGTAGGCGATAGATGGAGCAGCAGCTACCTTCAAGGCAGTTGGAGCAGATGCTACATAGCTATGCGAGTAGGCTGGAGCGGCCGATAAGTATGCTGGCGCGGAGGCGACCTTCAAGGCAGCTGGAGCTGATGAAATGTACGAGGATATAGCTGGAGCAGCATATGAATGCGATAGTCCGGCGTCTAAGTAACCATGTGAAAGGGCCGGTGCAGCCGATAAGTAACTGGTAGAGATGGCAGGAGCAGCGGCAGCATAACCATGCGACAAGAGTGGAGCAGCGGCAGCATAGCCATGGGATAAGATTGGTGAGGCGGCAGCTGCATATCCATGGGAAATAGCCGGAGCATAGCTATGTGCAATAGCCGGAGCGGAAATAGCGTGTGCAATGGGAGCACCAGCAGCAACTACGTGACCTTATGTACAATTGTTTTGAGAATATTTAAGCAGTGCAAGTGGTAAGCTTCTAAATTCTACTTAAGCTTATGGTGCTGATAGTGGATTTTTAAATAAATTATCTTCTAGATACTTACCACCATAGCTGGGAGCATAGCCGACAGCATCGTTGGTTGTACTAGAGCGGGACACATGTGACACAGCATGACCAGCAGTCACTGAGCTAGAGTAGTCCGATTGGGAATTCTGTCCATAGTGACCCTAATAAACAAAAAAAAGTTGTTAGAACCCCCATCGAATTGGTGATGGGACAATGGCTACCTTAACGGTGTTCTCTTGTGTATTTCCAACGGAACCATGGTCAATACTTGGAGAAGAGATTGAGTAGGCAGCTGGACCACCAGCTTGGGTGCATGCAATCAGAGCGGCGATGACGAAGACAATCTGAAAATATCGAAGAGGAAAATCGTTAAGAACATCCCTTGTGATGGAAGGAGATTGGCCTTAGAATTGGTCAATTTAAAACACTACGAACGTCTTCGATTTAAACACTATCTTGTCAAAGTAATGTACAAACGTCTGATTTTGCTTACGCTTCTGAACCTAGAAAATCTTGATGGAATATTGACATCGACAAAAATAATCTCAACCCAAAGACTACAAACTATGCAACCTGTTGGCACGTTAACCCTCAACCTCTATACAATTTTGTGTGTTTAGGTATTATATTTCCAAAGGATCCAGTCTTGAATGTCCTTTCAATATCGACAGCTATCCATTGTCTGCATTTGTTTATCCTTAAACAGAACTATAAACAAATGAAAGACACGTTCGTGCAAACCGTTCATGCATTTGTGTTGATTCAGATGTATACAGCTGCACGCACATACGTAGATGTCAGTCTTTAGTAAACATGTCCTTAGGATATGAGATATCGATGCCACAATGAAACAGGGAATCTCATATTTGCGATGCCCTTCGAAAAGTTTTACGGTTTTGTTTTGTCTTCTACCATTACACACAGAAAACGGTTTCGCTGTACGGAAGTGGTTACATCCTTGATACGTTCCATTACGCGACTGTATCATTTCCAATACATAACTCTTTTCTGTGACAAACTCCGTTCTTTGCCGAAAGCCTCCTAGCTTGACAACGCTTGGAGTGAATGGAGTTTAAAGGAACAATCACTTCAAGAAGACTCACTGCCGCCACATGGCGATCACTCGGCTGACTGCCTTACAGCTTCATGTTAATCTTCCTGCAGCGTAACGAGCTTGGCAGCGGGTGACTCAGTTTAAGAAAAAAAAAATAGCTGGCGCAACAGCTCGGAATGAGCCAAGGCCGAACTTTTCGCAACCATTCACTGCCTCCGAACGGCGAATTGAGAAGCTCTTTCAGGACAGATTATACACCCGGAGGCTTGTCATTTCCCGATGAGAGGTGGTGCTGCGATAAAATGTTCGGTGGACATAGCTAGGGCTTGAACCAAAGCCCTAAAACACTCGTCTGCTTTCAGCAGCAATTGGAAAGGCTACCACTGACAAATCCTCCTATAATCATTGAGCGGGCAGATTCAGACTTAGAGATGGTTAAGGCTTAAAAGGCACAAAACTTGCTCACTAGAGAACAAATCGCCTGTATACAAGTGGCGATTATGATTGTAGGTGGGTAAAATTGACCGTTCAACTGAACCCAGAAGTATGCACAAGGATGCGCCTTTTGTTACCACGACTCTTGTGACCTGGTTGATGATGTGTATTGTTGAAAATAGTTGAGACAGCAGGGAGTGCCTAGATCCAACCTGTGGAGTTTAGAACACGGATTAGATCTCGTATCCTTTATCCGAGCTGTCGCTGAGGTCGTTGAATAATGGTTGGTTTAGTGCACGCAGTCTGGCTCTTACAAGTGCCCGACATTTGCATAGGAAATAGGAGAGACTTTCCTTATTATGATACTTCGACTGAGCTGTTTGAAAGCTCATGAAGCCACGATTCTATGACTCTTAATTTAGATGGGAGTCGCTCCTTATCCATCCTTGAGAGGGACCACAGATTTCACGGAAAAATTTTAACTGAAAGTGGTGCTTGTGAAAGAGGATTCAACGTCCATGGGTTCTTCCTACGAAGTATAGCAGAATGGACAATGTTACAAAGAGAACTCAACCTCGTGTTCGCAGTATATGATAAGTCACGGTTCGGTTAGAAGAACATAAAGGCCAAATGGCCTACGGCTTCAAAGGTATACAATTCGTTCGGAAGATTAAGAAACCGTCGTGTCGTGTCAGAGAACGACCTTAGTTTTGAAAAGGTCTACTGCAAACCCTTTCTCAGTAGATGGATCATCCATCACGTTGAGAGTACCCTGCGCTAAAATGACAAAAAAGTGACGATTTGGGAAAAAAGTGGCGACGACAACGCATCAATATTTACCGATGTTTCAAAAGTAGATAGGTCTTGGATACATTTTTGTCTTAGAGCCTACCAAAGTTCGACAGCATTTTTCAGACGAAGCTGCTGGCAACTCGCAAGGTTTTCCGTGATCGAACCTATATCGCGAAAGTCTGTATCGTAGGACATAATGGCATAGACGGAAGGGAGGAATCTGACAAACTAGTCAGGCTACGATCGGTCATTGAGAGCTCTCTTATAGTTTATATATTATGACAGTCTTGTTTAGATCAAGGCCCTCGCTTCGGCGAACTTTTCCCCTATAAAGGTGAAACAATGTGGAAATCAACTCGCATCTCTGTGAAATCATTTCTCAACTGTTTTAGTCTGGATCATAGAAGGAAGCAAACGAACTAGCAAAGCGAGAATCATTCGTCTTATCAAAGGAATATCGTTTCAAACTACAGGACAGGTGGGACAGTAATGCAACCTCCACAGGTGCATTATCTCCAGAACTACGTGGTCCAAATAGAATCTGCAAAGGAACAGACCTTCGAAAGAGAACCCGCTCAGACAACTAAACGTGATATCCTTTTGAATAATCACAAAGTTAACAGGGCAGATTGGTGAATTCAAGAGGACATAAGCGTCCACAGATTAACCTTAACCAACCTCCGTCTACCATGGATTGTTTCCACTAAGACACTTTCCCTTGGATCCAGGCATCTGCAGAGTCTACAGTTATAGATAAGGGCTGGCCGTGGAAAAAATATTTGTTACCATTACGAAACCACCAAAAGCCTCGGATGACGTAGACCTTACTGTTGACGACGACAACTTGTATGAAATAAGGACAATAGTCATCGGTTCTGTACATGAAATATTCAGACCGCAAACAAATAAATAAAAGGACCAAATATCCTTGTAAATCCTTCTTCAAACTATCGATACATTATTTAAATTTAGATGAACAGGAAATTGCTAGCTTCGTTTATATGCACATATTTCCTTACAAATTTATTATAAATGCATTATCTATACATTCGAAGAATACTTGACTCAAAGCTTCTACGTTAAGGATAGAAACGGAACAAGTAGGTTCCAAAGGATGATTCCACTTAAACTTAAACGAAAGATAGACGCTTTTAGTGGAAGGTTGTATTACAAGAGCTTATTTTCTATAAAAGGATCTATGGATTCCTGGCTCCAAGATTCCCCTCCAAATCGATTGCTTTAATTCTTCCGGAAAGGAAATTTGTTTCGAAATAAACGAAGAAGGAGGTAATGGATTCCAATTTTAAGTTCGCAAAACGATGGCCAATTGCCAATAAATATTTAGCAACACACCCAATAGGACACACAACAGATGTCACAGTAGGAGGAAGAGCGACATAATCAAACGCCCATTGCTATTGGATTGATTTAATCCTCAAATATAAACCTCCAACATAAATTTCAACACACAAAGTCATACCAAACCCACACAATGAAATTCCACTGACAAAATATCAAAACCTACCCTACTTAAGCCATCTTTTGTTGTAGCACAACTATCCACCCCCGAGGGCAGACACAATAATGCTTAAGTGATTAATAAACGAAACCCAAACCACCGTCAATGTGCCCAAAACATGTTGACATCGAAAGGAAGGACCGAATTTCTTAACCCTTCCCCTGTGAAGACATTGAAATACAGACAACAAGGGAGAAAATACGCATTTCTCTTGATGGCAGAACACTTTTTCTCTAAGGTCCGACCTTTGACATCTGAAAGACCATGTGTTTGAAAGACACATCAAGGATAACAAAACACACGTACCTTTATTTGTCGTTGCGACAGCAAATGTCCTGGTTTCTATTTGATTTGACTACAAGTTGAAATACATTGAGGACATCCATCAGTAATTGAAATTGAATGGAAGAATAACCTTCGAGGGATCAAGATATCCCACACAGAAATACCCAATACAGACATTTATAAAGGCAACTTTAAAGTCTGTAATGATTGCTAAATCAATTCGTTTAAATATCCTTTGTTGCCTTTGTTTTGTGATGTTTCGCAGGACTCCAACCACAGAAGCTTACCGGTAATGAAAGGGGACATGAATTAAAATAAAATCGATATTTTAAACATCAACAGAATAGTATTCCCTTTCAGACTTTTATCGGACAATGGAGGAATTGTAAATTGAGGAACAGGAGAAATTCGAAAATTTCGTTTGATGTCGTGATACTCGTGAAAGTAAAACACTTAATCCTTTGACTTGCTATCACAAGTGACAGAAGCATATTTCATTGAAATTTCTTTCCGAAGAAAATATTTAATAGCCCACGTGGCTGGAATTCTATGAAAGATCAACGCTCCTTGTATAGAAGCCAACGTTGGGCGCCAGACTTTAACAAATTGTTTAGAAAACCAAATCAATGGAAGGAAACTATTAGAATCAATGGTCTTTGTCCCAGAGTGCGAGATGTTTGAGATTATATACGCAAGCTACGGGAACAAAACAGATGCGCACTTGCCATACAATTTGCAGTAAGAAAATCTATAAGGTCGCTATAGCAGAGTTTTTACACGAAATAAGGAAGTTCAGATACTAAATTACCAAACGTATAGCCACCTAGGTAGTTAGGTAGGTAGGGTGGCTGTCCATACGAGGCACAGAAAGGCCCGTTATGATGCCAATAGGATCTATACCTTAGGTGTCTTACTAATGAAACCATTTGGAGTTCTTAATAAAGCTGAGGATACTTATGACTTCAGTATGCAATAATTCACCCAAATTGTCGAAGTGATAGGCTTCTAGATAGGGCATCCTTCTTTGGGATAGGGCGGAACAAATGCAGAGAAAATGGAGGATCATTTCCTCCACCTCTTCGTCCCTGCAACTCCTGCAAAAGTAATTTGAGGCCCATCCCATAAAGGCCAATGGGACAGTGACCAGTGAGAACACCAATGACGGTAGTAATGAGCGACCTTTTAAGAAATATGAGGCTTTAAGATCGAGTGAGGCTTAACATAGGCTATATCTGTCTGGAGCTGCGGCATGTGGTATCGTTCCTTTTTTTTTTTTTTGCCTTGGTGATCGCGTCGTTCTCTAAGAGTAATTTACATGTAGCGAGTGGAATGCTCAGTTTCCCCCATTCTGGTAGGATCTCTGGAGTAGTGCCACGTTCGGCTAGTTCATCGGCCTTACAATTCTCTGGAATGTCCCTATGACCGGGTATCCAACATAGATAATTGTTAAAATGTTCTGCCATCTCAATGAGAGGCGGGCGACAATCAAAGGTTGCTTTTGATGTATATGTTACTGATTCCAGAGATTTTATAGCAACCTGTGTATCGGTAAAGATTGTAATGTCCTTGCAGGATACCAAATTATGCCTAAGCCAGGATAAGGCTTCATTTATCGCAATAGTTTCCGCCTGAAAAACGCTATACTGGTCGGGGAAACGGAAAGAAATGCTCAAGTTGAGCACTTCGGAGAAAACACCACCTCCCACTCCGTTCTCAGTTTTAGAACCGTCGGTATAGAATTGAACGGAACACTCATCTCTGGCATTATCATTGTCCCACTCCATTCTGGAGGAGATGGACATCCGGAAAATGAGGTTGAAGTTCAACTTAGACGGTATGTAGTCGGTGTTTTCCGGGATGAATGTTAAGTAATCCGAGATCGTGGAGTGGCCAATATAGTTGTTTGACCATTAAGAGGAGGCCTTTAGTCTGATGGCTGACTACTTGTCAAAAATGTCCTAGAGAAGCAGATGTAGGAGCACGTCAAGTGCCGCGGATGGGGTGGTTCTTAGTACTCCGCTAATGCATATGCATGAAGGCCTTTGCACTCTTCCCAATAGGTTATAGTGGAAGGCTTTTTCTAACGCCGTCCACCAGACGCTCAAACCATGCAAAAGTGTAGGTCTGATAAGGGACATGTAAAGCCAGTGCGTAGAACGAGATTTCAGACCCCATTTTTACCAATGGCTTTTCTGCAGCAGTATAGCGCTGCAGCGGCAGCAATCGCAACATCGTCTGTACATAAGGTAGAGTTTTTTTTTATAAAGAACCTGCCCTTATGGCTGACACTAGGACCTAGTAAGATCTATTGTTTCTCCAGTCTACTTAGCTTAATTTGCAGCCGAGTTTCTAAAGTCCGCTAACGAACGTAATTCCGGGTTTGTAAAAAAAAATAAAAATATGTATACGATCTTAGTCTTGTTGAAAGACTTCAGTGCAGTTCTATGGTATTACGCTCAAAGGCCAGGGACAGATGTAAGGATTTTCGGCGCCTTTATGACATTTGCTTGAGTTCTCGGTTTCATACTCGAATGCACTCATATTTTTTTTTTGAATCCACTCGTGTCCAAGGGTTGCGATTGTTGATTGTGCATGCATCCAAATTATTTTGAAGCCACGCATGCTTTTACAGAAACGCCCAACGTCAAAGCACCATCTACGACTATGATCAGCCCGGACCTGATTGCTACCATAACCACAACAGAGAATTAAATTGCTATTCATAGACACACGCGAAGAAAGAGAGTATTTCCTTTGTTCGGTTCAATATTGTAACGCTTTTGTTGCTGCGAAAGTGAATGTGGGTCGGCGGCATGAATTAGATAAATGCATTTCCTAGTCGTGCGTCTATTCCAAGCGAGGTATTGAGAAAATCGATGGAAACATTCATCATTTCATACGAAAGAGAGTGCAAAAAAAGTAAATTTGTGTTATAAGAAGATCACAATGCATGACTTGGCTATGCAGATGCGTTACATAATCAAATTTAAATGAGTAGTTTGTGTTATGCTATGATTGGATAATTTCAAGAAATTTGTTTGCCCCTTTCATGTTGGCCGATGCGATTATGCGATGTATTATAGATGACTGTGTGAAAGGACTGGTAGAGGTTTGAGATGTCAGGCTCTGGCTGTTTAAGTAGTCGTTTAACAACCCTAAAGGACTGAAGTGATGTATCTTCAATTTTAGTCTTCTCTAATAGAATTGGAAGCACTGCTGATGCGAATAGGGTATCATACCCACGTTAGGTAGGTAGGTGGGGTGGCTGTCTGTGCGAAGCACAGACACACGTAGGCCAAGAAGGCCCTTTGTGGTACCACACGAATCAATACCCTGAAACCGCGCCACTTCAATGGAACCATTTGGAGCTCTTAATGAAGCTGAGGATACTTTTGACTTCAGTATGTGAGATTTCACCCAAGTTGTCGAAATGATAGGCTCCCAGATGGAGCTTCCTTCTTTGGGATAGGACAGGACAGTTGCAGAGAAAGTGGAGGATCGTTTCCTCCTCCTCTTCGTCTCTATAGCTCCTGCAAAAGTCATTTGAAAAGAGGCCCATCCTTCTGGCGTGAAGACCAATGGGACAATGGCCAGTGAGAACACCAATAACGGTGCTGATGAGCGACCTATTAAGCAAGATCAAACTGTTAGAACGGGTGAGATTTAGCGTAGGCCAGATCTCCCTGGAGATGCGGCACGTGGTGCCGTTGGTCCATCTTTGGTTAGTCTTGCTGATCGCGTCGTGCTCTAATAGAAGTTTACATGTAGCAAGTGGAATACCCAGATTCCTAGGTTCGGGAAGAATGTCTAGAGTAGTGCCACGTTTGGCGAGTTCATCGGCCTTACAATTCCCTGGAATGTCCCTATGACCGGGTACCCAGCATAGGTGAATGTTAAAATGTTCTGCCATCTCCATGAGAGATGAGCGACAGTCTGAAGTAGCCTTTGATGTACATGTTACCGATTCCAGGGATTTAATAGCAGCCTAACTGTCGGTAAAGATTGTAATGTCCCTGAAGGATATCACATTTTGCTTGAGCCAGGATAAGGCTTCATTGATCGCCATGATTTCCGCCTGAAAAACGCTACAGTGGTCCGGGAGACGGAAGGAGATGCTCAGGTTGAGCATATCGGAGAAGGCAATGTTTTTCACTTCATCATCACTTCATTCAAAGTCTTGAAGTAGAGTTTAAGCTAATGAGTCCGAGGTGTGCCAAAATCTGGCTTCACCCAACCATTCATGCAATGCGTTTTACATTTTTGGAAAAGACTGGAATAGATTTCTTTTTGATAGGCCCATCGATAATGGAACTGAATTCAAATCTCTTAAGCAAGACTAGTCTATAAGAACATGACTGATGAAGCGAAGATCAAATCTGTCTAGAGATGTGAGACTGTATCATTTACGATAATACGGGGGAGGAAGTCTTCTGCAAATCTCTTGGGACAAACTACTCGTATGACAGAGGTAAAGCGAGCCCACAATCACCAAACATTGTTTGAAGTGGAGCCACGGAGCCAGCTTCGGTGGAGGTGAGGAGACGACTGCAGCGACCCGCTTGCATTTGACAGTATCAGTTCATTAGAAGGACGCAATGTCACTGAGTAAAACAGTAGATACACGACTTTAATCGGGAAGAAGAAGAGAGTATAGAAATTATTTAATCTTGTGAAACTTTACGCAAAACAAAAACAGGGAATGAGCTTATTCCAACGTCGAATGGACTTGCAAGAAACAGGACCTAGAAACCTACATATGCTCGTATCAAAGAAAAAACGACGAATTCCGGGTAAAAACCTTATTTTATCCTAAGCTACCCTATGTGTTGAACTAATCACAAAAGTATTCCTACTACAACCGAACATAGACTAATCCTTAAACGACCGTCGCTCTGTCTCTTCCGCATATATGTAGTTTCGGAGAGAATCGAAAGGGCATACAGCGGGAAAAAATCTTTACCCTTTATTTTGCCAGCAACGAAGTGAAGATAGCCATATTTAAAGTTAAATGCAACCAAGCAGCTGTAGCTGACGGCCGAGCTATTCAAAGCGGCAGGCGATGACTTGGTAAGAAGCATGTACCAACTCATCTGTAAAATATGGTCGGAGGAAAGTATGCCCGATGAATGGAACCTCAGCATTGTTTGCCCGATCCTCTGAACTGCGGCAACTACAGAGCCAGCAGTCGGGACATATCAGTGCGGCTTCAGGAGATGGAAGTCTGCTATAGACCAAATATTCACATGCCGGCAGATCTTGGAGAAAACCGAAGAACTTCGAATCGATACGCGCCACCCTTACATTGATTTTAAGGCCACGTATGACAGCGTCTATAGAGACGAGCTATACAGAGCCATACCTAGTTTTGGCATCCCTGCCAAACTCGTCCGTTTGTGCAGGATGACGATAGAGCATGCACGCTGCTCCATAAAGGTCGGTCAAGACCTCATCGAGACCTTTGATATCAAGAAAGGATTTAGATAAAGCGGCGAGCTGTCATGCAACTTCTTCAGCATCGTTCTTGAAAGAGTTAAGCAAAACTCAAGCGCCAACACTAGAAGCACAATCTTTCAAAAGTCCGTCCAATTATTCGGATACACCGACGATATTGACATAATCGGAAGAACACAGTATGATGTCACTGGTGGGTTCGTGAGTATTGAGACGGAAGCGGGGAAGATGGATTTAGTGATCAATGAAGGCAAGACGAAGTTTATGCTGTCAACAAGAAAGGACACTCAACACCGACGTCTCGGACAGAATGTCACTATAGACTTCGAGGTAGATAAGGACTTTGTCTACCTAGGCTTCGCTATCAAATCCGACAATGACACCAGTGCTGAGATCAAACGAAGAATAACTCTTGCCAATCGCTGTTTTTTTGAGCTAAGAAGGGAATTGTTTAGCAAAACCCTCTTAATGTGACCCTTTATAAGACCTTAATCTTCCCAGTCTTCCTCTATGGCGCAGAGGCATGGACTCTGTCAAAAGCCGATGAGGTTGCTCTCATCTGTCGAGGGGAAACTTCTTCGGTTGATTTTCGGTCCCGTCTGCCTAGACGGTAAATGGAGGAGGAAATACAATGATGAACTGTTTGGACTTAGCCAGAAGAGTGAAGCTCCAACGGCTTAGGTTGCTAGGTCATCTAGAGCGGATGGATATCAATGCTCCGGCCCGGATAATTTTTCTAAGGGACTTTGTAGTAAGATCGAGCTGGCTGGAGTCCTTTGTCAGTTCCGTCCCGGACTGTAGCGCTACCTTAAGTTAGTAAGTAAGTTTGACAAGTCTTTGACTAGAAGAAGCTGTTTTCTTTGATAAACCTCAGTAGAAGAAATGTAGCATTTCTGTCGTCCTAACTGGGCAGTTGCATTCGTCTTCACTTAAAACGATTCAGGGTACATCACAATATTCTTTGCAGAAGTTACAAGAAAAAGCAAAATCGGTTTGCCATGTGCAAGGCGGCTCTCCTGCCCTGGCTTCAAGAAAAGTAAGTTCACATGGAATACCTTCAGAGATTTTTGTCTCTATGTGAGTGGTTCTAAGCCACCAGTTTCTGCGTCTAATTTCTAGAGATAGCTATAAGTGGACGCAATGTACCCACTACGCTGGTCTACGTAGGCACCCACTGTAGTCACAACTTCTCCTCTTTTTTTTTTTTTTATTTGACTAATTAGCTATGGATGATATATTTTATCTAACAGCAAGTTTTACATTAAGTGTTCAGTGGAAACCAAAGCTTAAACCGTACTGAAGGATTCCACTCCTAAAATTCAGCGTAACAAACCTTAGTCGAAGGGCCAGAGACCCTAAAACAAGAGAGAGCATGCCGAAAAAAATAGGAATTGTTGGTGACAATTAAGTAGCAGCCGAATCGAAATCGAAAAGGTGCTTTTTCTGCTTCGAAATGGATTGAAAACGTATTAACACATTTCCATTACCTTACATTCCTCAAAGTGAATTTATAAATTAGCCAAAGCCGATCAGGACCTCTCGGTTTCAAGGCGAGTAATTATTCCTTTCATGATGAAAAGACCACATTTGAAAAATATCCTTTTTAAAAAATTAAACACGCTCACTGGGATAAAATTAAAAAAAAAAAAAACTTGACTTAATTATAAATATTTCACTAAACAAAAATATAAGTACGGATATAACAAATCGTACCTTGAATGCCATTTTTAGTAGAATTATTTTCTTTATATCACAAAAATTATTTTATAAATAAAACTAAAACGTTTCGTTTACTTTCAGGGATAAACAAAAGCCGGAGATACGTTATTGAGTAACAAAATTAAACTGAATCACAGTTGATTCTTACGGTTTTATTTATAGGTGGTTGACTTAAAATGAAAATCGTTCGGCTGCACATCTAACATCCATACCACGTGGTCCAAGAAGAGGTGGAAGCTATAACACAGTACCACCACCATGCACCATCGAGTACCGAGAAAAAAAAAATTATGTTTACCAGGGAGGTGGTGGAAATGTTCGCCAACAAAGTAAAGCTACATCTATGGGTATCGCAAAAAAAAAAAAAAAACCTGCGCGGATATACTCGTACTCGTATAACTCCCAGACTGTATCTGGAGTACGAGTAGCTTTGTGTAGCTACGGCACAGAGATACCCATTCAAAAAGTTGATCTTTGGGAAAATTACGATTAAATCGGCGTATGGTGTTTGATTTTTTTTTTCTCTTTTTTACGTTTCTGTTATTGTCGTTCGTGGTACGTACTCTTTTTTTTGTGTGATTTCTCGTTACAGATACATTTTTTTTGCATTATTTTTCCATTGTGTAGTGCATAAGAATGGGGGGCTTAATGGCCTCATGAGCCTTACAGCTGCATTGGTATCTCCGCATCGTTAGATTTTTGGCCTAAATTTTCCTAGTTTTAGGCCTAAAACGATGTCTGTTGTAAATCAATCGCGCTGGTACTGGTTTTCTTTATTTTTGGGTCAGCTCATGTTGTTTTTGGCTATTGTCATGGACCTAGGACGGTAGTTACATTAATTAATTGCAAATTGGAAATTTGTCGCAAAATGTTCCCTTGGCAAGAACATACATACATTACTTCCAGTGGTGCTAGAATTTTGGGTTGGGCGCTGTCAAGCTATCCCCCATATGACGCGAAGTGACAGTATGAGGAATTTTTATGGATTAGCTGAAAGTTTGAAAAGTGACGAAGGAGTTGGCGGGACGAGTGGATAAATGAAATATTTTTTTCTGATTAATTTCGCACGCAGTTTCGAAAGTTGTTTTAGAGCCTATAGTCGGTTCGTGTGGGTCTGGTTTTTTTTTTTATAACGAAAAATTTATGCAAAATAGATAAACATGAATGAAACAATGTTTGACTATGCTCTGGATATCAAAAAATTCGATATGTTCAAATCAATTGATTAGTTGGCTTTAAGTCGCGCTAAGAGTATGAGCTCTTAACATTGCTGATACGAGGTTAATCCAGCCGGTGTTCCTTAAAGAATAGCAGTGAGTCCGTCTTTTACTGGATGAAGTTTGTCGTGTTAATTGTTTAACATAGACATGAAAACCAAAAAAATGACTTAGTATATTATTCCTCAGACTAAAGGGCTCAAAGTGAATAAGAGGTTCGTTCTCTCTTCCACAGTTGCAATGAAACATTTCAAATGATTCCTAGCTTATCTCTGTAATCTCTTATCTGCATGTCCCCAACTCGGTTTCCAAGACGTGCCATGGAATCCGTGCCATCGGGTAGGCGTCCCCTGGGCAGGCGGACGGCAAATGTGGAGAGTCCACTTAAGCTCCCTAAACCCGCGACCCTCATAGTGGATAAGCGGGCCATTGGAAGATGATGATGATGATCTCTAAATGACCAGTAGGTCGTAATAGAAACTTTGAGCGTACTTCATCGGCTTCGGATTGTAGACTATTTTTTGCTTATGAAGCAAGGCCTGAACCTTTTATGAATTCGCTATGGTCGCATTCTTTTTCGAAGCTCTTGGACTGTCTAAGTCAATCAAACTCCCAGTTTAAAGCAGTATTTTCCAAATGGAGGTTCTGACTGTAACAACAGCCGCTCAAGCAGCAGCAATAAAAGCGATACCACGTGAGGATATTCATTGACAGTCAGGTTGGAATCAAAGTTTGCCGCTGTTGTGAAGATCTACGGGTGCTTGATACGAAGCAAATGTAAGAGTATGCTGGGTCCCGGACTCAAAATTAGACCCGGCAATGAATAAACTGATGAGCCAGCACGGAAAAATTCAGAACTGGCTGATGTCACAGTAAATTGTCAGAAAATATGAAACGAAGAATTCGTCAGAATACGTCAGATGGAATAACAGAGTAAAAATATAAATCTCAAGAGGTCCCTTAGCTCGAAGTTACGCAAGTCGCCCAGTTGCGTGAAGAAGTAACTGCCAAGAGTCCTCATTTTTTACCCACGAGGACAGGACATTCACACAGCGGGTGACGGACAGATCGTCCCTAGATCTTCTGCAAGAGTCGTTGTGATATATACCGATGCGCTCTACATAAGTGACAATCGCGCAGTGCCCATGCCGGAGACAGTCATTGCTTCGTCCCGACTAAGTTTGACCAGAGACAGAGTTGTCTTCTTATTAAAACCCGTCCATAAGTTTTTAGCCGTTGCACATGAGTCCAGCTGGAGCCAACATGTATTAGCTCAACCTCAATTTCCCTTTTTAACGAGTTTATTGGACTCTCCGCAAAGGGGAGAGCCTGTGTGGCATGCAGCGCTGCTCTTCTTCGTGCAAGTTCGTCAACCCTTTCGTTACCTGGGATATCCATAAGCCCTGACACACAACACAGGGTCACCGTGAGCCAATGCTCTCGATATCTCATCTAGACACTTTTTGAAGATACCTACAAGCGTCAATCTATTAATCGCGGACTCCAGAACCTTAACGGCTGCCTGGCTGTCCGTGTAAACTGTAATTGTCCTTCCGGTGATATCTTTCTCTCGGACAGTTTTTTGAAGCCTCGATAGTGGCTGTGATTTCAGCTTGAAAGACACTGCAGTCGTCGTTTATTCTGAAGGAGTAAAGTATTTCTTTGGCCTTTCAATAGATATATGATCTGTTTCTATCTATCTGTCGGCACTCACCCATTGAGACAGTACGGAGGCGTGACGTGTCCACTGTCGTCCTTCCCTCAGTCTCAAGGTAGATTGAGCCACCTTTTTCCTGCAGTGCAGATCCAGGCGGAACGAAACTAAGCATGTTCTGCTGAGTTGAACTCTTTGCAAGCTGTTAATAATCGCGTCAGCGCTTATGTTGTTGAATGGGCCCTCGATGGCCATCCTACATAGGACAGAGAAAAAAAAACTGAAAACATCCTGCAAAGGAACAAAAAATCTTCACCAGCTCTAATCTGCATAATCACCGGGAACAACATGCCGAGAAACTAAAGTCAAAGGCAAATGACATCTGCAGAGGCTGGGTGATGAAGATGTGCATGCGAGTACTCCACACTTTCTTTATCACTGAACTCTCCGGCAGGTCTATGATAACCTGCCTCGGTGTAACTTGAAAACCCATAGGCTTACACGTGACGGGGTTTAATGTGACGAAGAGAAGTTTCCCTTCCCTTCGTCAACCCAATTACCTAACCAAATCTAAGTGAATGGCCAAATGAAGTTATTTTACAATGAATTAGCTGTCTACGAAGACAGCATTTGTTTCTTTGGGAGTTTTGGCATGTTTGACCGGACAATGAGCCTCTTAAGTTAGAAAATATTGGCAAAACACAGCAGTAGTTCTGAAGAGAGCTGTAATTTTAAGTGTGAGTCTGTAAACGTATGGATTTTCAAGCCAAATTGAATCTCCAGTCTTGGTTTTTCAATAAGAGCCCTACAAAAGTTTTTTTAAATAAAACAAAAACGATTTTGGATATCAATGAAATTCTTTATTCCTATGAAAGTACATTCGATGCCATTATATATCGAATTCGATTTCTTTTGCATGGCCACCACGGGCACGCTTGCAGAAGTCCAGACGCTGAACCCAATTTTCGACGGTTTTCAAGCATAAATCGGCCGATACTGCTGCAATTTCACGTTCGATATTCGTACGAAGTTCATCAATCGTCGCTGGCTTGTTGGCATAGACCATAGACTTGACGTAGCCCCACAGGAAATAGTCTAACGGCGTCAAATCGCATGACCGAGGCGGCCAAGCGACTGGACCATTTCATGAGATAACACGTTCTCCAAACTTGGTTTCCAATAAATTGATTGTGACATTCGCTTTGTGGCTTGTGGCGCCGTCCTGTTGGAACCACATGTCCTCCAAGTCCATATCATCCAATTGGGGTCAAAAATATTCGGTTATCATTGAACGGTAGCGATCCCCATTCACAGTAACGTGCCGGTCTTGATCATCACGGAAGAAGTACGGCCCATAAACCACACCAAACCGTAATTTTTTCGGGATGCAATGATGACTCATGGAGTACGTGTGGATTGCTGCCTGACCAATTCCGCATATTTTGTTTATTGACGAAGCCATCCTTCTTGCGTCAATTTAATCTTGTAAGGATGTAGGCCAAGATCTTTTCGCAGAATTCGCCACAACGACGTCACAGAGATGCCCAGCGCTTGAGAACGACGTGTGAGAGACACATTTGGGCTTTCTGCAACTGAAGCCTCAGCGGCAGCAATATTCTCGACACTACGGGCACTTCTTTGTCTCACTGGCACGGGAACATTTTGTACTCTGCCTGTGGATTCAAATTTTTCCACTAGACGCTCAATTGATCTGGTAGGACGATTATGACGACCATAAATTGGACGTAGCGCTCTTAACGTTAAGGCCACTGACTCCGAATTTCGGTAGTAAATTTTAATAATTTCGACTCGTTGTTGGCTCGTATATCTTTCCATCATAAAATGGCAAACCTTACTGAAGAGAAATGTCAAAAAACCGCAAGAAAAATATGGCATCGTTTGCTGTCCCTGTCGCTCTACTTTTGTAGCGTCCCTATTGAAAAACCCTTTAGAAAAGATGTTTTAGATTATAGTGCATTTTTGGTCTTCGCCAGAGAGTTAAAAAGCTTCACAGAGCCTAAATTTGGTCAAAATCTCAAATGCAATCAACTTGGAAAAATATCGGCAACAATCTCCAATCGAAGGACTGAACGTCTAAGGTCGACCTGAGTTTAGGTGTCACTAGGTGCGTTTTCAAAACTCCCACATGTTCACAATTTGGGTCACAAGTTCGTAACTCCTCTTGAAACTTTTTTAATAACTTTAACCTATTTTTCCTCCCACAATTCAATGTAAACACAGACAAACTCCACTCCAATGCCTAAGTTGCTTGATAAAGTCCGCAAATAACCTCTAAAAAAATGTCAATACTCCCCCGCAGGCGTCTGAGCTCCGGCTTTGCAATTTTCATTTGCCCAAATCCCAATGAAATCAGAAAAAGAATTTATCTGATGCCCATAAGACAGCATCGCTCCATCTCTAATCCCACAAAAATCAACAATAACATTAAACGCTTTACTTTATCTTTTCTCTTCGGTCCCAAGTAGGTGGCTGTGACGAATGAGTAATCTTATGCTGTCTACCAGAGGGGGAGCCTACTCTGCCAATGAGTCCCATAAACTTCAAAATTTATTTTCGCAGCTTAATCGCACACCCAACTGGCAAGTTCAATTGTTAGGCTTGTTTTTGCTTTGGGAGTGGCAAACTTGGAATGCCTGTAATGACTTTTGAAACTTCAACCGCAAGAGGACTTCCGAACATAATAACGATTAAGGAACGTCTCCACTTGTGTGTGGCTGCTTCCTCCACCAGGAAAGGAGAAATTATCTCCAACTAAGAGTACGAGTATCTCTACGATTTGAATGAATTAAAATGAATTAACCGGAAAAATGTTTGATTTGATGGAAAATTTGAGTTCCTCGTGTGATGTGACACGTAGGGGGTATCGAGTGGGTACGCCAATGAAAGGCGATCAAGATATCGTTTTGGCACACAACACTTCGTGTGCAATGTCTTTCAGCTGTGATTCTCGTCAACGAATTCGCAGCCAGAAAGTAAAAGTGTTTCACTTCACTTTCAACATGCTCCAGATATCAGTCAATTAAGAGAAAAAAAAAAGTAACGACTCCCAGTTTCTTGGGACTGCATGCAACAATGTTAGTTTGGGCAGAGTTTGGTCCTCCGCTCGAACACATTCGAAAGGGAGATTTTGGTCAGAAACCGGGGAAGGGATTGTCCACTGTATGTTAACGTTTATGACCCAATTTGCAATCATTTATGTGACAACGATAAGCGATATTAATGGCTTGAGTCCATAAACATGTGCATGAGTGCGCTGCTTTAGGCTTTCGATTGCCAATTGATTGTTGTTGCCTGGCCACTGGTGTGGCTTTGCATTCGACGAAAGGGAAATGCCATTTTAGATTGTTGCGACAGTTTGTGACAGGCGAGAAAGATGATGTTGTAACAATATTTTGATGCTTTTCTGGCTCTTGAGTGCCATGGGTTGTTTGTAATCTGATAACTACAAGACGTCGGTTTGACTTACGAACTTTACTTGGTCCCATGAGTGGCATTAAAAGACTATTTCTTGGCATATATATATAGTTCTTGGAAAACAAGGGTCTCAGCAAGTCTCTACTACAGCCAGCATGATTCTTGTCCAAAGACTCTGCGGGCCATAATATTGGTGTCCATTTGGTCTACATGCTCTAGGTATCCCAAAAGTCCAATGGGTTTTTTAACAACCCGACGTTACCGTACAGCTAGTCATTGAGATTACCCTTCCGAAGCCCATAATAGCAAATGGGACAGAATATCAAAAAAAGAGAGTATTCGCTCGAAACGACCAGGGGTCTAAGAAATCCATGCTTTTGCACTATTGAGTAGGACTGGTATGATTAAGGTCTTGTATAGAGCCTCCTCTGTTATTCAGCATAGCTCCTATTCAGCGCAAAGGAACAGCAATTGGCAAGAATTATTCTTCATCTTATTTTTGACTCTGTCAAGAAAGGAAAACCCTCGGGGAATCCTTCTATGATGATCTTAATGATCTAGCTGAACTCGACATGCAAAAGATATGAAACTTTTTCTCCAGGTCAAACTGGTTCAATACATAGAGTTGCTATCAAACTGATACGATCACTCGTTATACTCGCATCATACTCTTGGTGTCTGGTGCTGGTAAGCCGGTAATTTTTTCGGGGTATCACAATGGACCAATCTGGTGTAAGTGTGTCGCTGGCTCTAACCTAACAAGTGATGGCAGAGCAAAGATAGACAAAGGCAAAAGCACAGACATACATCGGTCAAGTTAGGCTTTTTAAGAATGCAAAAGAATACTTAACCCGGAAATGTCACCCAATTTAAAGGAACTTCAGTATAAGTATGCTACCACTTACGGTGCTGAACAAATTTTTAGATCGAGCGGGATTTAGCGTGTGAGGTTGAGCAAGAGCCAAATTTCATTTGAGGTAAGGCATGTTTTCCCATTCCCCCATATTTGGTTGGTATTGCCGGTCACATCATACGCTAAAAGCAGTTTACATGTTCCGAATGGAATACCCAAATTCCGTCATTCTGGTAGGATATCCAGAGTAGTGCCGTGTTTGGCGAGTTCATCTGCCTCATTCTAAGAAATGTTCCTGTGACCGGGTACCCAGCATTAATTAATAGCTGGCGCGACAGCTTAGGATGAGCTTAGGCCTAGCTTCTCGCAACCATGCATGTTGTGCGTGTTACATTTTTTCCCACCTACGGAAGGGACCTACAATGGCAATAAATTGTAGGTCTCCAAACGGCGAATTGAGAAGCTTTTAAGTGACAAGTTGTACTCTCGGAGGCTTGTCATTCCCCGACGAGAGGTGGTGCCGTGGAAAATGTTCAATGGACATGGCTGTGACTTTAACCCACGCCGCTTGCACAGCAGTCCAACTCACTAATCACGGAGCTACGAGTACCCGGGATAGGCGAATGATAAATGGTTCTACCAACTCAATCAAAATTTAACGACAATCTAAAAAGGCTTTTGATGCGATTGTAACTGACTACTTTATAGTAATAGTAGATAGGCTTCTGGGATCGTTGTAATTTCCGCCTGAAATCTGTGCTATAGTGGTCTGGTAGATGGATCGAAAGTCGAAGCGGTTGTGTACTGCCAAGAGAACACCACGGCTCGAGGTGTCGTCTCCCTTCGCCAAGTCAGCATCTCGGAAGGCATTAAACTCGGAGATAGATAGTTCATTGCTGTCAAAATAGGAGGATAAGTTCGTTTCAGTTAGGGCAAAAATACATATCATAAGGAGATTTTTGGGAGTTAAAAAGAACGGTGGAGGTTTCGGTGCGAAACCGTTGTACGTTCTGGTAGTAAACGGATATGCATTTGAGAGGAGGACATATGGGGAGCAGTTTTTGAAGGCTTGTTAGGAACGATAGTAGTTTTTAAGGTGGAAGCGTGTTCTTTGAAAATGTGAGAGACTTTGGAACTAGAGGCATATGTAGAGAGATCGTTATCTACACTCTCATGAAAGTATGTGAAGATGTGCTTCAGCTCGTTAGGGTCAATCGGAAGGCCGTCTTGATGGCCCGAAATCATGGTATTGGTCCTTGTTATTCCATCAATTCATATGGAATCTGGTTTATCGTGTAAGTAACCGATATAGACGTGGATACTTCCATCTCTTAAGCGTGATAAAACGTACTGGACATCTTCACTGATGTCTGCGAGTTGTTTTGTGATTTTCACTGAGGGAGGAAGCAATGAGTTTAAGAAGGGAGTGGCTGCATTAAACTGCGAACAGCGTCTGGGGATTTAGATGGAGCGGGTTTAAATGTGTGAGAGTGAATAAAATTAGACTAGTTCGCGTTGGTTTCGACCGGAGTTGGGAAAGATACTTTTACAAATGGGAGTCGGATTTGGTAAGGACCTGGAAACGTGTACTTTGCCCATTGAAAAGAGGCCTCCAGTATGATGGCTTCACTGGAAACTGTTTGCCAGTACTGTCTCCCAGTTTTAGCAGCAGATTGCTTCAGCTTCTCATCATCTATGAGGGTCGCGGGCTTAGAGACCTTAAGTAGACTCTCCACATTTAACGATTTTCCGCCATTGACTCTAAATCATCAGGTGCAATCCCCATACGGGATTTCTTCGTTGTATTGCTGGGGTGACTTGCCGAAACCGGGTAAGGAACACCAGAATACGCGAGGCACTCAATGTCGAGCAGCTACTTGCTTGAACGGAGAGGTCCATACTTCGATGGTTAGGACACATTAAACGTATGTCCCCAACTCGGTTTCCAAGACGTGCTTCTGCTTTCATACTCACAAATGTACAATACAAACGACACCTTGTTGAGTTATGCCAATGATATCGCATTTTCGCACGATTCGTGATAAAGTAGTCACATCATTGTGCGATTTTTCGTTTATCCATCGTGATAGAGCGAGCATTGTCCATCGTCATCCTGCATAGATGGACATTTAAGTGTTACGTATTATACGACTTGTAACAGAAATTGAAAAAATCCATACTTTTGGCAAAAGGTATTTCCCATCTTCCATGCATTTTCAGATGCTGGATCGATTGAAAAGGAAAGACGTTATGGTGAACCTGCGAAGCCATGGTTAGTATCGCTTGTCATGCTGAATATCTGAGTTTAACTCCTGATGTCGAGAAATATTTAAAAATAAATAAAATCGATCCTCTGCGAAAGCTGTTGTCGAACTGATAATGGTTATGACACCAGGAGATTAAAAAAATACCGTGAATTACAGCAAAGGCAAACACCACTTATTTCCCCAGTTAGTCTGGAAACCAACCTTGGACGCCATCGAAAACTCATGGCTGCTTTTTGAGATTCGAACCACTGAACCTCGCTCGCGCTGTGTGAAAACATCATTGAAAACGCCTTGAAGCGCGAGTGGATTATAAAAAAAACTACTACTTTGTGGACTAACTGATATAAAGATTGTCTTTTTCGGATTTGTTTCAAAGGCAACAGTATTCAACCATCTACTTCCTAAGACTTGAGTAAGAGTTTTGTGGAATAATTGCATTCATCTTGACTAACCATTATTTCGATGTCCTTTCGGGACTCCTTTTCCGTCCAACTCAGACGCGAAGTCCAAATATCTTAAGTCATACCAATCCTATCAATTACGTGGAAAACTTTTCCCAAAACTTCCACACTTACACCTCTTTCCACGACGACGAATTATGCTCCAACGAATCTGGAAAACATCTTTCACCGCCATCCAAAGTAGTAATGGAGTCTCAAGAACTTTCAAATCAATTTGCATAATTTTCAATATGCTGACGAAAGGACGAAATGAATTTTGCCTATCCTTATCCTCACTCACAATTCATTGAAAGTTTTGTCTCAGAAAATTGGAATTTGCCTCACCTCTCCGGAGATAACTTTTATTCGTTTCACCGATGAAAGGATGAAAAAAAAAATACCCTTATCCTCAAAATAAATACCCAACCACTTGAACTATAATAAATTGCCACGTCATCTGAGTGTATTCGTCCACAAAACGAGTTCCAAACATACATCATAAAAAAAAATGATTCCGACCACGTTCCCTGGTCGGCTTCAAGAGCTTAATTGAAACCTCCCAAGTAGGATACATCGTCGAAATGATACTCATACGTGGGATACTCGGTAAAAAGGCCTTAAGTGTGATTCTGTCATTGCTGCAGATAAATAAACTGTCACCTCTCAAGGAATCCGATTTAACTCTTATATCGGCTTATGACGCCGGCTTATGTTCCCTTGTGTGCGAGTGGGGAAAGCCTCTCTGAAATCCGATATAAATTTCAGTTTACCTATTATTTGGTGATAAATTTCTTCATCGCAAAACGTGTCCTTGGAAAGGATATTTTATGCTTTTCAAATTAATTTCAGAGAAAGGGCCAACGGGGAAGTTTGTTTATGGGCGGGTAAGGCCATACAACTTACGGCGGTGAAGGTAGAAAGTAGAAAAGTTTTGCGTGCTTTTTTTCTTATTTGGGTGACTGATGGTTTGTCGTAATCCTTTGCCATGGAGTAGTCGCAATAAGAAGGGCCTCTATGCGGTTTTAATGAATCGGCAAGCAGTTAAGATGTAAACAGATGTGCGGTTATTGTTATGGTAACCAGGCAAATTGATATCCTGCGTTGGCGATGCCATCTTGAAAGATAAATTGGAATTTTTTGACCTAATTAATTCACGTGACACTATAGCAAAATGCAGAACATAAATTTTGTAGTTTAAAAAGGGTAGAGTGCCTTATGTTTTGCGTTGTAAACCATTTTTCACTCGGAAGCGGTAGTGACGTCGTAAATTTTCGGGAAAATTAAACGAAAATTGATTGCATTTAAACCTATTTTCTGGCGTTTTGTCAAATATAGGGATTCTGTCATAAGTCGTACATCACGAATGTGGAAATATCTCTTGCTTACTGCAACCCACAATTTGAAACATCGGTATCTCCTTCGTCCGTCTACTAATTTCCCTAATGTCCGTGATCTCGTTTAAGGATGGTCACACACAAAGGTAGACACCTTTTTGTTAAAAAAAGGGATTATCTAGCCTGAGGATAACTGAAGAAGGGAATGAAAGCTTTGAGTCCTACAGCCTCCCAGTTTAAGAAGGATGAAGAGTTGAGCCATTGAAATTTAAAGAAAAGTGTCCTTTCCGATGAACTGTCATGCTTAGGATAGATGCGTGAGTAAACATATTAAGCACTAAAGCATGTCTGATTCTTCTGGTGTTCGGCACCATCTTTACACACCCTTATTGAAGAAATAGACGCTGCAAGTAAGATCCAAGTCAATTTTGGAGTTAGACGAGAACAGAAGCAATTGCATGATGTCATGGAACAAGGGAGCATCTTTTCGTCTGCGGATGGAATAAATGCAAGCCTTGAATAGAAGGACCGATTTAACGTCTCCTTACTTACTTACTCTAGGTGACACTTCTATCTGGGGTGAACCTGGCCCTCAACCAACAAGCGTGTACCGCCAGTTCGATTTTTAGCCAGCTGCCTCCAATTTCGCACGCCAAGTTGGTTAAAGTCCCCTTCCACTTTCCTCTCGAAATAGCTAAGAACAACCTCATCTGCTAACCTCATCTGCTTTTGACATAGTCCATGCCTCTGCGCCGTAGAGTGGGACTGGGACGATTATGATCTTATACGGCGTCACTTTAGTCGTTCGAGGGAGGACTTTGCTACTCCATTGCCTTGTTGGCCCAAAGAAGCAACGATTGGCAAGAGTTATTCTTTGTTTGATCTCAGCGCTGGTGTCGTTGTCTGAACTGACTGCGGAGCCTAGGTGAACGAAAAAGTTGCATGACAACGCGTCGCCTTGTCTAAATCCTTTTTTGACATCAAAAACCTTGGTGAAGTCTTGACCGACCTAGATAGAGCCGCGTGCATTCTCCATCGTCATCCTGCACAAACAAACGAGTTTGACAGGGATGTCAAAACTTGACATGGCACTGTATAAGTCGTCTCTGTAGATGCTGTCATACGCGGCCTTAAAATCGATGAAAAGGTGGTGAGTATCGATGGGTTTTCTCCAAGATCTGCCGCAGTGTGAATATTTGGTCGATTGTGGACTTTCCTAGACTGAAGTCCATATCAGTGACTGATCAAATTGTTGATGAAAGGCTTCAGGCGCTCACACAACACGGCAGATAAGACTGATGCCTCTGTAGTTGGCGCAGCTCAGAGGGTCTTCTTTCTTAGGGATCGGGCAAACAATGTTGAGGTTCCATTCGTTGGTTCATGCACCTTACTAAATACTATGTCATCGCCTGGTGCTTTGCACAGATCGGTGTTCCCTATGTTGTTCACTTGCTCATCCTTGCAGGCTTTGGTTCGGGCTCTGAAGCCTTTACAGGTTCTTTTTACGTTTTGTTAAAACTTCCGAACCTCATTCCTGCAGTAGCAGCTCTTTATTTTCTCGATCGCGTGCTTCTCATGGTCCTTCTTTTTCCTCTTGCCGGAAGCCGGCGTTCATCTCTGATCTTCTGATCGTACACTGAACCAAAAAGGTACATAAAATCAAGGAAAAAATGCATAATATGAATGAAAAAATTCATTAAATTTGAGCTAAACACCGAGTTCATACGGAATATGTATTTCGATTCATACGCGTATGAATCTCTTCATACGGCTATGAATAGTTCATACAAAGTAAGAATCTGTACATAAAATTAATGTATGGCGTTCATACATTTTTGTGAGTGTGTATTATAATTTTGATACAAAAACGGATATGTGTACTATGTGTGAATATGGTTATTCTACATGTGTGCGTGCGTTTCTTTCTGCTACATACACCCCTACAACGTATAAAAATTGGGCAGTGGTTTGAAACTCAGGTAGTGGTAGGTTTCATTGGCGTTCAAGGGTCCAAGGCTAGCTGGGAACATTTGTGGTGTTTGTCATTGCTATAATTCGCAGGAATTTTTTCGAATCTTTCCTCTTCAAGTCTCTACTCTACTGCTAGTGTTATGCTTTGCTAAGGTAGAGTCGCCATCAGCTTTCACAGTTGATCGATTTTATTTATTTTAAGATATAAATGTTTTTCCGACATCAGGAGTTGAACCCAGACTTTCCGTGTGACAAGAGATGATGCTAACCACTGCACCATTGCCACCCCTTGCCGTGAGGAAGCAAAATTTCTTAATTCTACTTCATCATGATTTTACACAAAGTGAGTGTGAGTGTTGACACAAAAAATGATATGCGTACTATGTGTAAACATGGTTATTTTACATGTGTGTGTGCGTTTCTTTCTGCTACGTAAAAATAGCCCTGCAACGTATAAATATCGTCATCGACATTTGTATGAATAGTTCATACGTTTTATGAAAAATTCATTAAATTAATGATCAGCGGTTCATACCCAAAATCTCCCATACAAATATTTTAATGAATGGAAATTCATGAAATTTATGAACTGTTCATAAAATTTATGAATTTTTTCTTGAAATCAATGAATTTTGGTTTATGAATAGCGTTCATTAAATTACTTTTTTCTGTGTAAAGCTCGCAAGCAGCTCTGGTCCTCCTAGGTCCACAGCGCCGCGTTGTATGCTCCTTGTTCATTGGATTATGAGAGAGACTCGATCGGAAAAGGGTCTGGTGATCTCTTGTGATTCCAGATCTAACGACTCCGGTAAATAGTTATTTAGAGAACAATTCAAGGATCTGCACGTAAAATGTTCGTACTCTGAACAGACGGCGTTCAGATAATGAACTAGTAGCCATTACAATGCATTTGAATGACCCTGTGCCAGAACAACAAAAACATGCAGCATCTACTATGGCATTTGCGGCTGTTTGAATGCCGTTTTACTCTCAAATGTAGATTTTGACCAAAAAGTTAGCGAGTGATGTCAATTCCCATTCAAAAAATCACCCTCATTTGTGCTGACGCCCCTGCAGAAGAGAAAGACGATGCCACCACAGATTGTCTCTACAAGTTTCTCCTGAAGGTTTACGAGCAATGTTCGAGGTATGACGTTGAGCTTATCTTTAAAAATGTCAACGCCAAGGTCGGAAAGGAGAATATCTTTGGTAGGATCATTGAAAAACGAAACCGACACGACACAACCTCCGAAAACAGATTCAGAGTCACTTTTGTCTGGGGATAGAGCATGGCAAAGGCCTTTGTCAATCAACCGCTAAACCTCTTGATAAGTTCTTCAGCAGCAACAACAAGTGCAGAGGGCCTGTGGCAGCATTGCCAGCAAGTTGTGTTTGTGGTCTGACATGCCGCACACTCTCTTTCAAGCAACCACCACACCGTTTACCCCCTACCCTTTCTTCCGTAATCTATTTTTGGTTCTAAAAATTACAATACAAGTTCGCCATTACATGAGGGCTTACAAGACTTCACTTTGCCAGATGCCACCAATCTGGTCGGAATATTTCGCATACGCATGCATAATTTGGTTATTAACGACTAAATACTTATAACCCCCACGTCTAAGATGAATGTTCACAAATTTATTAGCACTAAACCCGAGGCAGCGCCCCATATTCGCATGACTTCACTCAATTAGTGCAAATCTGCATAATCAATACGAACAGCTCATTCATCCTGAGACTCCTCTTCAGACGAACGTGAACCGAACCGAACTACCTACTGCGGTGTTCTCGAAGCTAGATTCGCAGATTCTCATGGCACCACACCTGTGTCCCAGCACGTTTTTCAATTTATTTTCCGTCGCGAATCGCGAATTATCATCAACTGCGAAGCCGAGAGCTGTGTGTATATGAGTGCTTTGCATACCACGCGGCGTCGTCGTCGCCTCCAACTCCAGTAACAACAGAGAGACCTGTAGCAACGACTCGTAGCCAAACATTATCTTAACCCCGCACTTAACCATCTGCATGCCATGCAGCCATGCAGTTTCCTTCACACGACAAGATGTGGAATAGACTACTTGCAGCAGCGGCTGGCGAGCCTACACTCAGCTAGAGCTGCTACTTTGGCCCGAATCAGTGCATGCCACACCTTTTCTATTCGCCGTGCAGGGTTACATCACATAATGGGAACGTGCCTCGAGAGTTCAATGATTGATTTAGGTCCCTCGATTCGTTTGTCTCGGCTCGAAAAGCTTAGCCGGCTCGAAAAGGTCACCGGGGCAATTTGAGACGTCAGCGTGTGACCACGATGTGTCGATGCGTCCGATGCTAGGGACTCGACGAGTGGTTTATTGCACAAATCGTTAAAAAGCGGTTCCGTGATCGGATTCAATTGAAACTGATTTCAGCCATAAATTGCGATTTCATCTTGAGGTGGGTGATGCCTGATGGGTGGCGGGTGGCACTTGCAAGTACTTGCCTGATTGAGTGGGGTTGTATAGCAGTGACATTCGATTGACTGAAGTGCTAATTGAAGAATGGCAGAGGCTTTGATGGCCAATTAGCTGACGACGACGGCGACGATGAGAACGACAACGACATAGACGCCAGTGGTTGTGTGTGAGGTGATGATTGATGATTATGTGTCCTTAAGTTTATCGATTCGGGGATGGGTCGACGTGAGCTTATTGATGAATCATGACTTGTTTAATGGGAATTGCTTGTGTTGCGGTAGCAACTGAGGTATGTTAATTGCGGTATAATGTTCTTAAATTTATGGCTTCCGAGTGAAGTGGATTCTGGATAATGATCGACGATGATACTAACAATTTCAGGGCTTCCAAATGCAAGCAACAATGTCGATGGAGAACACGTCGTGCTTCATCGTTCGGAACTCCAAAATGAAAGGAGCCATCAATAAACCAATCAGCACCTCCTTTGTCTCCTTTTACTTTACAGAATCACAGCTTCTCTTAGCTTCATGAACTTGAGAAGTCCTTGTTTCCGTACTGCGGTGTAATTATTGCCTTTAAGTGCCAATTTTCACTTTCCTCCAAAGTTTTAAAGGCTTTGCGCGAGTCTACTGATTCCTTGAGACTTACCTAACCAAATTCGCAAAGATTTACTTCACTTATAGGCCCCCAACATACTCAAGTTTCTAAGAAAGACTTGACTCGGGTAGGAACATCAAAGATCCGTCCTTCATTCTACACATCTTGGTACCACTTCAACTGAAACGTGTTTTCTTCTTTTTTTTCATGTCAAACTCTAAATGTCACATTAACCCGTTAAACAAGGAGTCAAACTCCAATCCACCGCCAAAGAGTAAAAAGCAAAACGATGTCGGAAAATGGAGAAAAACAAAAGCAAAAACAAAAACTATAACACAACGTAACACAAACACAAAGCAGAATAAGCAACATCATCAGCGTCAAAGTAGAGGCATCATCAATTTGCATTGCATTTCCCTTTTGCCGAAGGCTAATGCGGCAAGAGGCGCGCAATGGCTTCAAAAGTTCCCACGATCTCTGGAGCTCACGCGAATACGCCTCGTGGTTAATCTGGTCTACCTTCATGGTTGTCATCATTGTTGTCGGTTGGTTTCTATCGGGTGGTTCTATGTGCAGGCACACTTAATTCCCACTCCGGTATTGTCGCTATGTTTCAGTTAATGTCAGTTATAAAGCTTCGGAACAGCATATGGACCAACATTGAAGGGAAGAAAGTGAAGGAAAATGACAGGATGTCAGTCAAGAAGGGAAACAATGTAGAATGTAAGACGCTTTAGATGTTCATCTGGCCAGGAAAACTGCACTAGGACTAAGCGTAGGCGGTCTACAATGTATAACACATTGACGCATCCAATATGGACGTCGGTAAGGAAACTGCTGCTAGTTTACAAATCCGTTTTTATAATCCACTTGCGCTTCAAGGGATTACCAATATCATTCTTATTTTTTCACACAGCGCGGGCTATGTGCAGTGGTTCGAAACTCAGATAAAATTAGGTTTCGAGGGCGTCCGAGGGTGGTGTTCAGATAAGCTGGTGACATTTGTGGTGTTTGTCACACAGTTAGCAAGGTGTCATTCTGTTGAGTATAGTGGCACTTAAATGTCTCAGGAAACGAAAAAGCCGATAATGGGTAAAAGCAGGTCAGGAATGAATTCCTCGTGGACCCTAGTCGGAGCTCGTATACCGATCAGCACGTGGAAATACTCCATCAAATGAGCTTATAAATGCTAATGTCACTTACATACATGAGCTATGGCTAGACTAATATAACCTCTCTCGTCCTGAGATCTAAACTACTGCCGGCGCGCCGTGAATTTTTGACTAAACTCTGCGATAGTTTCTTTTCGCGGCCCGATTTCCCTTGAATATTCCGCCAGTTCAGAGTACCCTATACAGAGGCTTATACTGATAGTTAGTTAGTGAGTTAGAAGTAACCCTACGAGAGGAGGTGCACTTAGATCAGAAAGTAGGTCCATTGTGATGATGTGTACTGGGGTACCCTGCTTACTCCAGAAGCCATTTAGATTTCCTTACAAAGCTGTTAAGATCGGCCGTGCTGACGAAGTTCAGATCATTTAGATCGTTGAAGAAGTATTGGCCTAGGGTGGCCTTCCTGATATGGGCCAGTGCAGGACACGTGCAGAGGAAGTATGCAGTGGACTCCTCCTTCCTGCCTGGGCTTCCTGCCGAGCCTTTTCTAGCTAACTCGTCAGCCGCATAGTTCCCCTGAATGTCACAGTGACCAGGAACCTAACAGAGTGTGACGTTATACTTGTAAGCGATCTCGTTTAGAGACAGGCGACGCGCTAACACCAGAGGCACAATCTTTCAAAAGTCCGTCCGTACTCCCAGACGCTGATGATATTGACATAATCGGACGCAGCGTCATGCCACTGTTGCGTTCGTGGATATTGAGACGGAGGTGGGAAAAATGGGTTATGCGGTCAATGAGAGCAAGACCAAGCATATGCTATCAACAAGAAAGGACGCTCAACACCGACGTCTCGGACAGAACGTCACTGTAGATAGATATATGTAACTTTGAGGTAGTTAAGGATTTCATCTTCCTAGGCTTCGCTATCAATTCAGACAACGACACCAGCGCTGAGATCAAACAAAGAACAACTCTAGCCAATCGTTGCTTCCTTGGGCTAGGAAGGCAATTGAGTGGCAAAGCCCTCTCTCGAATGAATAAAGTGACCCTGTATAAGACCTCCTTCGTCCCAGTCCTGCTCTACGGTGCAGAGGCATGGACTCTGTCTAAAGCGGATGAGGCTGCTCTTGTCTGTTTCGATAGGCAAATTCTTCGGGTGATTTTCGGTCCCGGAAAAGAGATATATATATATATAGCTGGCGCGACAGCTCGGAATGAGCCAAGATCTAGCTTCTCGCAACCATTTTTGTTGTGCGTGTTACATATTTCGAACAAATGGAAGGGACGTACAGTTTATTGCCGACTCCGAACGGCAAAGTGAGAAGCTCTTTCATGACAGATTATACTCCTTGTAATTGCCCGACGAGAGGTGGTGCCGCGAAAAATATTTAGTGTTTTCCTGGCTGGGGCTTGAATCCACGCCTCTCGGTCAGCAGTCCAACGCACTAACCACCAACACACGGCGCGCCGCGGCGACCACAAGGAGAAGAGATACAACAACGAACTATACGGGGTGTACAACGACATCGACTTAGCCAGAAGAGTGAAGAACCAACGACTGAGGTGGCTGGGTCATGTAAAGCGGATGGACACCAATACTCTGGCCTGGTAAATCTTCGAATCCACACCAGAGGGACGACGCGGTAGAGGAAGACCGCGACTCAGGTGTCGTACGCAAGTGGAAGGGCACCTTAACCAACTTGGCGTGCGAAACTGAAGGCAGCTGTCTAAAGATTGAGCTGGCTGGAGACGTTTGTTGATTGACCCCGGATCCACCCAGGTCCACCCGGATTATAGTGCCCCATATGTAATTAAGTATCGTCTCTTCTTCTTTCCGATCTATGACATGCAAATACGGTTCCTAAAGGATATTGAATCCTTATTTTAAAAAAATAAATCCGAGACACTCTCAAAAGACCTCTACTATCGAAGTCTTTAAAATAGTTCTTTAAACGTACTGCTATAGCTCTTCCGATACACCTATATCTCGCTCATAGGTGTCCACCTTGAGTAAAGTCTACAACCTCACAAAACTATGCAGGGTTTAAACATCAACTCGGAATGGAACCACTGGTGCGTTGCCGTAAATTTCGACCAGAACACTTAACGTTCTTCTAAGCATCCTGCCTTGAATCGAGCTTCTTCCTTCTTCTAACACAGGTCGCTTATAGGGCATCTTGGCAAAAAAAAAATCGCTTCTTCCTTCGGCCGGTTTTATCGGTACCCTCTCTTGTAAGACACACTCCCACCAAAGCCATAGGACATAATAATTATGTTCTTCAATTCTCTGGGATCACTAGGCGACTGACTGACTGACTTTGGCTTCACTATTGCTAGAGTGCTGCGAAAAGAAAAGAAAAACACACTTTGGTCGTGCTCTCCGAAGGCTTACTATGGCTGAGTATCACATTTAGCACTGCACATGGCCAGAGGGTGAGTTGCTCACCATTGTTTCGTTGCACATTACAAGTAGCTATGGGAATGCAATGTTCCGATTTACTTCTGTGGAAAATAGATCGAGGTGGGTGGATGGTGGTAACTTCAAGTGAGTGTACGACCGGGTACGCCCTGGTTTTTCATGTCCTCCATCACACCAACACTTTGTGCTGCGAGACTTTTCTGCTCCACATGACTTTCGATTGTGTTATGTCACAGAGACGTTTGGCCACTGCTGTCTGGCTGTGTGTGTTGAAGCTCCTGGCTGTGTCACAGTTATTCTGCTTTTTGATGCTTGCGGCGGCATTGGCTTCGATGTGGAGCACCACTATTCGATATTGTCTGCCGCTGCCGCCACTTGTGCTGTCTTAATGATCCCAATTTTCAAATATCCCAGATACAGTTGCTTTGTTGATGGATGCCGGAGTGTAAGAGTCGATGCGATAATTGCAGCTCCCAGGGGGCAATTAAAAGCGATCGGACCCACTTGATGTGTTGCCATTGCCTTGCAAGGGGATGGTAATTAATTTTCTTAAATGTTATTGCTCGGCGTGATTGCGGTATTTATGAGATACGCGTGCATTCAGGATCGTATACCAAGCGATTTATGAGGATAATATGGTTTTCAATTAAAAGCTGGTTTATGTTTTGCTGTATAGGTGATGTGTGTGCATAGAACTGTGTGGCCAGCCAGTCGGGTGCTAAGTGTGAACGACAAAAACTAGTGGCAAAAGTCACAAGTTACGATTATTGGGATACGACACGACACTGCAAAGGAACGCCTTTATGCAATCGTTTGTGTTGGAAACGTTTTGGTTGGTACTGTGCTGTACTGGCAATGCCTGTGCAAACGTATGTACATATATATGTATAGGTCTATAAGTTGGATTAAAACTGAATTGCTGGACTTACTTAGAGTGCCACGATAAGTTGGGGAGTAAGATAATCTACTGATTATCTTTGAAATGACATTTGATCTTCACAAGTAGAGTTTGCACATGGATGCACAGTTCATAGTACTTGTGCACCACATGACTATACAAAGTCCGAACATGGGCATTTATTTATCAAGATCTGAAATGTTTGTTGTGCTAGGAACTAGTATCGAATAAAGGGAATATGAGGGAAAGATTTATGGAACTGAGATCATCACTGTTCAATTAGTCAGAGCAGGACCCACGATAAAAATAGGCGAAGACTAGCCATTTTCGCTGTCGATCACCTCTCATGGAGATGGCAGAACATTTTCAAATTCACCAATGATGGGTACCCAGTCATAGGGACATTCCAGGGAATTGTAAAGCCGATGAACTCACCAAACGTGGCACTACTCTATAAATCCTAGTTGAACGGAAGATTGCGAGTATTCTACTCGCTACATGTAAATTACCCAGTCGTCGTCGTTTGAACGAACGACAAACTTCCGGGAGTACGATTTGTCTTGAAAAAGTTTCTCAAATTGTAGATCCCAAAAAAGGAAGCTCTATCTAGGAGCTCATTACTTGGACAATTTGGGCAGTTTAAGGTACATGTTGATCCAAGTGGTATCCCAAAGGGCCTACCTTAGCCTGAACAGCCACCTTTCAACCTACCTAGCCATTTTCGTAAATTAAACCCATTGGACAAACTTCCAACAATCATGCAGAAGACGATCAAGCTCTCAGACTCTAGCCGAACCCTAGAATTGAGGTGAACAAGCCAAGAGCGCATCAGTAAAACATAACAAAATCAAGCAACATCCCAACACTTACAAACCAAATCTTTGAAATCATATGGATCAAAATCTTAGCTGAAAACCTAACATTCTAAGGGTTGTAAAGAAAGAAAGCCCCCACTGCTTTTTATTGTTGCAAATTTATTGGTTTAGGAAATTAATGTGGACCACAGCCAAGAATGACGTAACGACACTATATATATATTGGGTGCACTCCACTTTTTGAATGTGGAGTAATTTCCCACTGGCAGTTTCTTACATAACATATGATGGGAATTTACTCCGCAACCAGCCAGCCGGTGGGAAATTGCTTAACACAGAAATTTGGTTGAATAAAAGGCATTTACCCCAAACCTCAATTTTGGAACAGCATTTGTATAACAAACCGTGGAATATGTATGGGGGAACAGTGATTCCAAGAAGAGGGGTTGCAGGGGGGCAACATGCGCTGCATGTTCGTGCATTGTGGACTTACATACATATGTATGTATGTGGTTACTATAGCCATTAAATGCCAAAAAAAGAAGTCAACCTCGAATTGTCTGTGATTAGAAGGTTCCACGAATCAAGTAATTTTTCTGGCCATTTTACGTGGGAAATTACTCCACATCTAAAATGTGGATCTTCGGTTACAAAAGAGACCAAGTTTTTCTACACAAATGGCGCTGAAGTAGGTGGAGGTGAAGGTGTCTCCTCCAAGGACTTAAACCTTAATATCTCTCTCCGTCTTCCTAATCGTTTTAGCGTTTTCAGGCGGAGATAACTGCGAATAAACGCCTGTCACTTAACGTGACGTCTGAACAATTCAAAATTTACCTTTTTATAGGTGTTGAGGCATAGTGACATCACCCCTCGTATACGGGCAAATTGCAGCAAGTGCCACATTATTTTTTAGTAATGGCCCGTGTTAAACCTCAAACCCTCCAACTGTATAATTCTGCAGAAAAAGAATAACATCGAAACAATTCTCAGTGTCATCACTGGACACTGCATAAGGGGGTATGCATGCCAATCGGCTACCTCCTTTACAACATTCTTTTGCAGAAGGAGAATGGAAAAAGAGGAGGAAGAAATTATTTTTAACCTTTTCTAAGCGTGTGTAGCAGCTCCAATCGAAGGAAAATTCACCTAGAAGGCGACTTCATCAATGACTTGACAAACATAGAATGCCAGTTGGTTTTTTTAAGTAGACAGTTCTGGGGAATTGCTCTGATTGTTATGGTACCGCAATAAACCCAGATTGGTCTACGTGAGTCTGCATCTCGTACATACTGCAACTCGAAGCATAATAAATAGCTGGCGCGACACCTCGGGATGAACCAAGACCTAGCTTCTCGCAACCATTCATGTTGTGCTTGTTTGTATTGTTCGCACGAATGGAACAATACTACAATACAATAACTCGAACCATACCTTACCTAATAAATCGGAACTCTCTAGACCAAGAAGCCACACTTCACTTACTATATAAAATTTAACCAAGGCTTACCTTAGAAAAAACTCGCCGACCACTCTGTATCTAACCCAACTTCCGAAACCAACGTTCAGTCGCCCAACTGATCCAGAAAGCGTGAATTGCTGTTTAAAGCCCCTCTCTCTCACTAATCTTCCACGGAAGAGCAATATACAATTTTTTCCAAGTTTTTGACTTAATGTTGACAAGTCTAACCCGTCATTATCAGACCTCATATATACAAGCTAAGTGTGCCTATGCCTCTAACTAAGCCAAGAGAGATTCATCAGTCTTTCCGACTCTGACTCGAAGTAAACTTGACCCCAGTCGGCTAGCAGGTTTTGCTCGTTTACTGTGCATGACGGGTATGCACCTACTTACAGCTTGGAATACTTACAACGGGAAGAAAACTTTTGACAGTTCTAAGACTTAAATCATATTTCCCATCTCATTCTTCGCCTTCGAAGACTATTCACCACCGTACTCGTTTCACTACTAAGACATATGTATATGTACATACAGTCAAAATCGCTTACAACGACGCCGCTTATCACGACGTATCGGTTTTAACGACCAAATCTTTAGGTCCCGACTGAGGTCTATTAACTAATCTGAAATCGGTTATAGCGACCTTTCGCTTATAACGACCAAATTCATCGGTCCTTTGAAGGTCGTTGTAACCGATTTTGACTGTAATTATATTCCCTACTTCTTTGCCCTATGCTATCTCAGTCTATTTCTCCTGGAACCTGTACAACAACCCCATTTCCATTAATTGCTGGAGGTGAAATGTCTTGTCACCGGAACTCCAAAAAAAAAACACGTTTCCTGACAACCATCATGAGGAAGAGTTTGAAAAGATTTCAACAGAAAACATGTCTTTATATTTACCTACCGCCTTCCTAACCGGAACACACACTGATTACCAAACCCTTAAAAAGCAGCAAAACAAACAAACACTTTTGTATCCCGCAATCAAGTACCAACAGCAGTTGGAGCTTCCTGATAGCCTAATTCCACTAACAAGAGCTGCATCGGAATCCGAACAACCGGTTGATCACACCTATTTTCCTCCGGAACAGTAGTCATCATAACAAACCATTTACTGGTTACAACGACTTGTTTTCTTTTTCATGGTGACAAAGTCCCATTAACAACTCGAGATGTACACCCTCCGCTTTGCGCAGAAAAACGTGTGACACATACCGACCGGATTAAGGATTTCCTGCCAATGCACTATAAAAATCAGTTGTCCATGTCCGTTCCATAATCATGACGCAACCATTGCACTCCACACACAGAAAATCCCAGCAAGTCGTACTGAGGTCGATGGCGACAAAAAAGGACACGAAAACAAGACAAACCCGTTATCGGTCTGAATTTCATTTTTTACGCCTTTTTTGCGGACTTTAGCAGTCTTAATTAATCTGCGATTGAAACAATAATTGGATCTGAGTGCAAGTCTGTGTCGCTTGAGGTACCCACTGAGGTGTTACTTGATACTGCGAAAAAAATGACTGTTTTCAATCCAATTTTAGAAAAAAAGACTTTCTCGTGTAGTTATCTCGTGGCAGTAAAAACGAACTGGAATACAGGGAGGCTCAAAAGGCACAAAGGAGCTTAAAATGTCAACGTGGAAGTTTACACTGATAACTTTTTACGGAGTTTACATCCATTTTTCCTTCTCAAACACATTGTAGTTTTTATTAAGGTCCAACTTTTATCGTCTTTTAACCTTTTCGACAGAGTGACTTTACATTTTTGGTCTGGTCGGATTCGCATTTCATTAACCACCTTGAATTTTTTTTAACCTGACGGCACAGCCCCCAATCCTGATGACCCCATCCATTGTAAAAGGCCCTAGATCGAGGGGTTGGTTTAACCGATATGAGAAACCTACTTTGATCTGAGCTCTGTCACCATTTCTTTTTCAAGACACTGACTAATTTTTAGAAAACCTCATTGGGCCGAGGTCCAAATATGTTGAAATGGCCTAGATAAGGTGTTATTTCCGTTCCGAAAGTTTTAGAGAGGTTCAGCGTATAGTTGCAAACGCACTTAGGTTACGTTAGAGAGGCTGTCGACATAGCCGACGCACTTACAGTAGGTCCATTGTGATGCCTTAGGATCTAGTAGGAATTCTCTTTCCTAATCGTGGAACCAGTGGGAGCTTTTAATAAAACGAAGGACTCTGCCGCTTTCAGACATCTTGTTGTGCTAGGTCACCACCACGTTCTTCCATTGTTCGGGAGCTAACCTGCCTTCTAGATCGCTCTCTTCTATAACCGCTGCTGTAAGGTGATCCTTCAGTCTCGGTTTTTGAATGGTGATCACCTTCGTGGAGAGCTTTGGTCTTTAGGTGAGCTGTGGGAAATTGTGTTGCGATCTTTGTCCTTTGGACTTACTTACTTACTTAGGTGGCGCTACAGTTTGGGGTGAACCTGGGCCTCAACCAACAAGCCTCTCCAGTTAGCCCGGTCCTTAGCTAACTGCCTCCAGTTGCGCACGCCAAGTTGGTTGAGGTCCCCTTCTACTTGTGCGCGCAACCCTAGGCGAGGTCTTCCTCTACTGCGTTGTCCCTCCGGGTTGGATTCGAAGACTCTGCGTGCCGGAGCGTAATGTCCATTCGCTCTACATGCCCCAGCCATCTTAGCCGATGGATACGTATCTTCTTGACCAAGGCGATGTCGCTGTACAGCTCGTATAGTTCGTGGTTAAATCTTCTCCTCCAAAGCCCGTCAACGCATACGGGACCGAATATCTTCCGAAGAATTTTTCGCTCGAAGCAACCAAGGATATTTTCATCCGCTTTCGACAGTGTCCATGCTTCAGCGCCATAAAGCAGGACTGGGATGATTAAGGTCTTATACAGAGTCTCCTTAGTTCTTCGGGATAGGGCCTTACTACTCAATTGCCTTCTTAGCCCGAAGAAACAGCGATTGGCAAGAGTTATTCTTCGTTTGATTTCCGACGTGGTGTCATTATCGGAGGTAATAGCAGAGCCAAGGTAGACAAAGTCCCTTACTACCTCGAAGTTATAGCTATCAACTGTGACGTTCTGTCCAATTCGTCGGTGTTGGGTGTCCCTTCTTGTTGACAGCAAATACTTAGTTTTGCCCTCGTTTACCGTTAAACCCATTTTGGCCGCTTCTGTCTCTATACTCGCGAAAGCACCGGTGACAGCTCTCTGCGTTCTGCCTATAATGTCAATATCGTCAGCGTACGCAAGCAGTTAAACAGATTTATGAAAGATTGTGCCTCCGGTGTTGGCTTGAGAGTTTCGCACAATTCGTTCAAGTATGATGATGAAAAAGTCACATGACAGCGCGTCTCCTTGTCTAAAACCTTTTTGGACATCAAAAGTCTCGGTGAGATCATTACCGACCTTGATGAAACAGCGAGCATTCTTCATCGTCATCCTGCACAGACGGACGTGTTTGGCAGGGATGCCAAAACTAGACATGGCTCTATACAGCTCGTCTCTATAAATGCTGTCATAGGCGGCCTTAAAATCGGTGAAGAAATGGTGGGTATCGATTTGGACTTCTTGGGTTTTTTCCAGGATCTGCCGAAGTGTGAAAATTTGGTCAATTGTGGACTTTCCTGGCCTAAAACCGCACTGATAGGGGCCAATCAGGTTGTTGACAAAAGGTTTCAGGCGTTCACACAGCATGGCAGATAAAATCTTGTACGCGATGTTGAGGAGGCTGATACCCCTGTAGTTGGCGCAGTTGAGGGGGTCTCCTTTTTTGTGGATCGGGCAAACGATGCTGAGATTCCATTCCATTGTCCTTTGGACGTTGAGTTAAATTTAGACAATACCAGATGCTTGTCGACAGTGTCCTTAGCTCAGGCCAGGGTGTTATTTTCGGTTCTGGCGATGTTGGAATTTTCTCCAGATGGTGCAGAACTTTAAATGCAATACTGCATTCCCTGTAGCCTAAAGTTGAAGGGAGGATAGATCACAGGTACTAGGCATAACGATGCATTTTTTGATGCGATTTGCCGTAAAACGCTTCTGAGCTTTTGGCTTTACTCGAACTAGGTTTGCGAACCAAAGTCTTCACTGCCGACTCTGATGGGACTTTAGGTGTTAAACCAGTAACATAACTGCCGGTTGGCTTGAAAGGGAAGCTTGGTTTGACTTGTATAGGCATGAGGAGGGGTGTAACACCCTGCACCATTGGGCTATTGACATTGCTGGGACCAGGAGTGGTCTTCGCTGACTGCTCTTCAGGAGCAAGAAGTTTTGACCCGGTATCGAGCTGGGGGTCGGGGTTAAAGGAGTGCCGATCTCCATTTTTGTTTTTTTGTCATCATATTTGTTCTCACGAGTAGCAGAGAAAACAAAACCAACTTGCACAGAGATCCACATTGTGCAGGTGGAGCTAGTAGATCCGAAAGACGCAGGGTATTCGAATACTCCGCAAGCGACTGGCCTATTATTGATGTATTGGGCCCCTTACAAGGCACGGGTAGTGTGATGCCTTAATCCGGCCAAAGGCAAGGGGAGAGGGAAGGAAGAGACCTTTGACCTTACACAGTTTCAACACCTCGACAAGATGGATAGTCGGCTTAGGAGATGCACTTAGAGCAGTAACAGGCTCAATGCAAAACCTTGTGGTCTTGAAAAAATTCCCCTTCCTAATCGTTGAACCTTTTACCGACATCTTGTTGTCCTAGATCGCCAAATTTTTCAAAAAAGTAGACTCCGAGATGGTTACGTCTTTTCAGGCAGACAGATACAGAGAAGATGAAGTATTTCTTCTTCTTCTTCTTCGTTCCTGCCTTCATCAATCAGTGCCTAACCTATTTCTGAAACATCCAACCATCCCCAACTATGAGGAAAGAAATAAATTCAATCTGCAATCTTCTTGGTTTTTAAAGTTGTCAACTACAGTACGATAAGGTGCATTTTTGACTCTATGTACGTCCTGGTTCCTACACCTAGCACCTTGCACTCGAGATGAAAATATTAATTTTGTAATACAAACTGAACTTGTGGGACTAGGACATTCGCGGCATCTACAAAACGAACGAACTACCAAAGAAGGGAGCGGGCAAAATACTCTCGGGAAATAGGGAGGAACCACCTGCTCTTATTGAGTTTCGCCTTCACACTGAAGCCGGAAGAGTGACAAACAGCAGGAAGAATAATATTGAGACTGGCCTCTCATCGAGGCAGTTCTGGTCTGTAAAGACAGGGCAGACTTCTGCCTGTTATAAGATACTGCCTAAGATCTATAGTCACAGTAGGAGACCTCACGGCGTCTAGGTAGACACTCTAAAAGCATGGGTGTCGCTTCTAATGATTTCTGCAGAAGATGTAGAAGCAAGGGGGAGGAAGAGACAATAATCCGCCTTCCTGTCCCGCCCTATCAGGACATAAAAGGAAAACTCTAGAGACGTATTTCTACGGAAACCTCGCGGTGATGTAGCCAGGATCGACAGTTTTACGAAGCAGAAAGTGGTTGACACTGATTTGTTTAACCATAACATTATTTCCCTTATGAGAAGGGAGCCCATCAAGTTGCCGGTCCACGTATCAAAATGAACCTACACTTAGTCTAGGTATGTCCCCGCTAAGCAGAGACAACCACCAGTTCCAGTTCTATTCCTGACTCCCATTTTTCCTTGGAAGAGGAATGATAGACACATGCATAACCTTGTTCCGCGGCGTGACATTTGCTTTGAATACCCATGCAGACTGCATGTATCCAAAACATCACATGGACAGTCTCAAAAAACAAACCGAAACCAATCATCAACCGCTAAGTGTTCACTCCAAATCTGCCAACGACTTTTCTCGCGAAAATCTTCACCTTGCCTGTCCGATTATATCTTCATGATAAATTATCAACATTCACCTCTCCCTGTATCTCTAAATCCGTCTATAATTGATTAATTAACAGATTTGTTCATTCACCATGCGCCGCCACGCCGCCGCGTGCCCTGATTGATGTCTCACACCGGTTAGCCACTCCCGTCCAAAAAATATTGCATCCAACCATTGCGACATTGCGTGGTTCCACTCGCAGTGCATACACCTTGCTCACATGACAGCTCTGGATCTGTCACAGCTTTTGCCGGCACAACAACTATCTCTAATGTAATTAAGACCACCCCTAGTCCAGCTACGACCTTCGTTTGACTAAATTCAACAAATCCCAAACGTTTGTCTATTTTCGTAAGCGTCAACAATTCGCAGAACTTTAATCGCTTAAGGTTGTTGGACTTTTTCCTTTAAAGAAAAAAAAAACGCATTGCTAAGTTGCGTGGTGCGCACAATTATTGGTTGCGCAACCAATTTTTGCTGCACAAAAACCCGTTTCAACCATAAATAAACCGAGCTCCATTTAAGACTTTCGATTTTTCTACTGAACCGATTTAAGAGACCGGCCAACCGACAGACAATGATTTGATTTAGTTTTCAACGCATTAAGTTTGAAGTTATTTGCTCAGCGGTATCTGGCGAATTCCTCAAATGATGGTTTTACTGTCATAATCTTATACGGATGCCGGAATGTGCTGCAATGACATTTACCTGCGTTACATAGGTAAAGGAAGGAAGTGACAAGCCAAACGGATTTGGAATGTCATGCTAAATATGGCAGTGACAGATAAATGATAACTTTGGGTTAAACGCCAAACGCAGCTGGTACAACTTGATTTTGTTTGCCGTGCTTCCTTTGCTGTATCGAGCATCGGCAGACGCGACACTAAATTAACGATTTACTGGGAAAAGTGTGCCGCCAATATCCGGATAATGAAGTGTTTAGCATTTCCCAGAACTGCTGGGTGTGGGATTCGATTAATGCGATGAATTTTCACTTTGACATTTGACACGTTTTGTTGCAAAGCTCAAGAGCTAAACGGACGAATGTCTGTCAACTACCATGATTTCCTTTGTAACAGAATCCATCGCACGTTTATACATACAGTGGAGGTGGAGTATAACGAATGATATCGTGTTTGAGGTCATTCGCTGTATCGGGAGTGTTCGCTGTATCGATCGAGTTTTTACACTTTTTTTTGACATCTGTAAATGTTTTTTTTTTTTTTTTAATTGAATTTAATAAAAAAAATCACCAGTAAAACTTTTCTTTTCTTTCGCTATAAGATTTCAAGTGCAAAGCTTTTTCTTGAATCCATCTCAACGTAAGCATGTCAGTTATATTAGCAGCAACTTGTTCTAGACATCTTGGCTATGGAACTTACTTCTTCATCATTGCAATTTCGCTGTATCTGTCATTCATACTGGACGTCTACTGTAATTCAAAACCGAATGTTCAATTGGCAAAGCAACTTTGTCGAATCTTCCATTCAAAGGACCAATCGACATTCATATTGGTTCACATTCTACATCTGCCATTGTATACCTTGTTCCAGGAAAAAGGAAATATCCTCGGGGTGGATACAACAATTCAACACGTGTCAAGTGGAGCTTGGCAAAACAAGAGAATTTTTTTGAAAACATGGTAGTTTCCAACACACAAGGAATAGCACTATGCTTATGAATGTAAATATAAGGGAAAACTATTCGCTTCAGTCTGTATCAGGAGGGAAAGATTCAATGACAAACTTTATATAGTCAAAAAGGTAAGAGTTCAGTGACGGAGATGGCTGGGACACATAGAGCGCATGGAGTCTAATCAAGTCTTTGAATCTACCTCAGAGGAACAAAGCAGCAAAGGAAGGAACATTTACATCAACTCCATCATGTTTCATCGGCTCATCATCCTCGGTTCCCTGGGTTTGGGTGGGGTTATGGTCAAACCTGGGTGGGATCTCGTAGCCACATTCAGACTTTACCGCACCAGATCTTTTGCACTTCTCTAGGCATGAAAGCGGTTCTGAGGACCTTCGAGATGTCGGCCTTGAACTCATTGTTTTGAACGGGTTTTAAAGGAGCTTTTAACGTTTAATGATCTGACATGGGACCGAAAACCAGGCCTTCTGCAGAACGTATTTGCCCAGTTTTTCCACTTTGACCTCTTTGATTCGCAAAATGAAGGACCTGATGACTACTGTGGCGACGATTTTATCACAACTCGCCGTCCTAGACAGGACCATCGAATTGAAAATCATTATTCTCTATGATGCCCAATTCGTTCCATAGAGCTTCCTTAAACCTCTCATCGATGTCCTTTCATTGATTGCAGGCAATACGACCACAAGGGTTCTTCCCATTGACCGCTGTAACGAATACCCCTTCATTTGTGTCTTTGTATAGGCGGCGAGGGGTCGAAGTGCCAAAAATTAGCTTCTTTTGCCACATTGACACAATGGCATCAACTGATCTGCCCTATGGAAGCGTTCACGTTTTTTCTTTGACGAATGCCTTGGGAAATCTTCAAATCCACAACCGAGGGAGGGCGCAGACCACGACTCAGGTGGCGTACGCAAGCGAAAAGAGACCAGATCGAGCTGGCTGGAGACGCTTGTTATCTGAGGGCAAGGCCAAGGTCCAAGCCAATGTGGATTTATTTTTAGTCATTGCTCTGTTGGAAGAGAATGCCGATGGGTTGCTCTTCCTGCACGGCGGTATTCTTACTGCCAACAGTAGGTTTGGTCGCCGTGGCTCAGTGGTTAGTGCGTTGGACTGCTGACTAAGCAGAGTGCGTTCAGGAACACCGAACATTTTTCGCGGCACCACCTCTCGTTTTTTCCATTCGTGCAAAAAATACAACACGCACAACATGAATGGTTGCGAGAAGCTAGGCCTTTTCTCATTCCGAGCTGTCGCACCAGCTATTTATTTTTTTAGAAGGTTTGGTCCTACATTGGCCAGAACCGCCTTCGCTTGACTACATTGTGCCCATTTCCAAGAGCTAAGCTGATCAGAGTCCATACCAGCATCTTTGCTTTATCCGCCTTGCGTTGTGGATGAAGTACTTTGTCTGACACCTTTTTGTCTCACCTCCACGCTTGTGACGTGACTTTTCCACTTTTTTCTGGGGAATCTCTTTATGCTCATGAGGGTCCTATCAACCTCCTCACTACCACTTTCTAGTTTCTCTGGATTGCCCTTTGGATTCCTGAGGGTCCTATCTGCCTCCTCAATATAGCTCACCAGCTCCCATGATTCCAGCAACTCTCGATATGTACCCCTCTTCGAATCGTCATCACTCAGCAACATCAATGAAACACTGGAAACCCCATCCTTCACTTTCATACATTTAAATTTTGTTCCCAGTAGTATGCACGGTACAACTCTTACCTTGCTCACTGAAGGTCTTAGCAGGGCACACACAGGTGCTTGGCTTTTCCACCCGCTATCCAGACGCATTTCATGGTAACCCTTGGATTTCACCTTGTGTCCCGAAAGAAGAATGTCATTGTAGAAACTTTACCCCCAACGAGTACATTTTTATTTAGAAAAACTCCCAGAAATACATTTTCCCATCTCTTTTTCGCGTTAACTCATCCCCCCGTTTGCCGGTTACGAGAGCAATTAAATGTTCCCAATGAAAACATCCTTTCAGTTGCAGAGTTTCTTAACATGCGACCCCGAGGCGCACCGAGAAACCATCACAAAACATTGTTCTCCCTAATTAATTTAACCAGGATTCTTTTTCCGATATTTCGGGTTAAAAGGACATAAAAAAGCGCACACACACAGCAAGGACTTCTGACAAATAGAAGCATAGGTATAGGGACAAATTTATTTGAGTATAATGCTGACTTTTATTTCTTCCCTAGGTGAGCTATTGTTGTGTGTCCTTCTTTTTTTTTTCGTCATTTTCTTAAATTTTATTATTCTCTTAGGAAGAAGACCTACAAGGACATTGATGAGATTTTGGTTCATTTAAAGGTGATGAGTATCCGATAAAATTGCTAAAAAAACAAAAAACAATTTCAAATTAGGTACCGGAAAACGCAAGAGGAGAAGCGGCGGTTTTTTCTTTAAAGGACACAGCAAACCATTTTTCCGTGTGATGGGACTAAAGGTGAGATGGGATAAGAATACTCTGATAATTCGGCCACTGTGAATATGTCAATGAACGCCTCTAAAGCAAACAACGCTAGAAAAACGATTTCTGATCAAAGACACTTGAACGACACGACATAAAAAAAGGACAGTCGATGAAATTTGATGCGCCTTCGCGCTCAGTTTGTCGCCTACATTCCCAGGCTTTAGCGAGTCCACGTGCCGTTCGGATTCGATTTCACATCACCGATGGAAGAATAGCATTCATTAGGGGATTTTTCATTGAATTTTTATGTACAGCCTATTCCCTAGAGTACATTAGTTTTGCTAACAAAATTGAAAATACTGTATACAATACTCTTATGTATGAAGATACATATTTGTGTATGTATGAATCATTTATTTGTTACGTAGGGGATAGCTAAAAGCCTAAGGTAACGCTTTTTAAATGAAAAACTACTTTGTGAAGCTGACTGCATTTAATGTTGCCTCCTTCGTCAAGAATTTTACGCGTTCAGTTGTTAAGTAAGGTTAGATGGAACTGACTGTCGGCACTTAAGATGCAGACACACTTAGACCAGAGTATGTCCACAGGAATATTCCCGAGGCAGTGCGAACAATTAAAAAAATATATAAATTACAAAGATTATACCCTACTCTCCTTCTTAGACGTAGAGGGAGCCTTAAATAGCGTACAAGCTGAAGCTATTCATGAATCTCTGATCAAGCTGGGCATAGAGGAATTTATTAGTCAATAGGTAGTCTCTGTGCTCAGAACAAGAATCATTCATTCGTCTACAATAACAGTCACTTAACTCAAAACGCGCCAAAGAACAGAGAGTATAGGCACCACGGGCACATTGAGGTCGGCCCCAACGGATGCCCTTCCTGTGCCCTGCGTCTTCTGCCTCTCGATTAACACACGAAATACACCGCACTATGCAGCGCAGTTAGAGAATCTGGGTGCTGGACTGCACGGCCCTACGCCCACAGCAATATCCTGGACTCCCCACCAAACGGCATGGTTACGTTTCCAAGCAACTACATCACATACAAACTTAACTTTAGGAAAAACTTCCACGTGGGATTCCCCACCAGAGTGGAAGAAGATCGAAGTGGTTAAGAACTTCAACACGGTCATCTACAACGACGGATCAAAGATGAACTGCAGTATAGGGGTGCCGGATTTTGCCAGCGTCTTCCAGGCGGATCTATGCAACTACTTACTTACTTAAGGTGGCGCTACAGACCGGGGTGGTCTTGGGCCTAAACCGACAAGCGTCGCCAGCGATCTCGAGGTTGGTTAAGGTCCCTTTCCACTTGCGTGCGCCACCTGAGTCGCGGTTTTCCTCTACTGCGCTGACCCTCGGGTGTAGATTCAAAGATTTTCCGAGCTGGAGCATTGGTGTCCATCCGCTCTACATGTCCCAGCCACCTCAGTCGTTGGACCTTCACTCTTCTGGCTAAGTCGATGCCGCCGTACAGCCCGTACAGTTCGTCGTTGTATCTCCTCCTCTAATCCCCGTCTATGCTGACGGGACCAAAAATACAACTAGGGCGTGAAAAAACGCACAAACGGAACATTGCTATCCTCATAGATTTCCAAGCCACTATCGAAACTATAGACTCGGCTACCATATCCTAAAGTGCCGGAACAAACTTCCACGCCTAGACTAACGGTTCAGGGTCACACTGTTTTGGGTTCCAGTGACATAAAAGGAACCGAGCCTGCAAATGAACTGGCCAGGCAGGGCTCAGTTCTACATGGCTCAATCGCGGCAAAGGTCCATACCCGGCTAGGAGAGGTTAATATGGACAAATCCACTCACACTTCCTGCAGAAGGCCAACCTCCAATGAAGGGGATAAACCAACTACGCCATATCAAGGAAGCTATGGCCGAGCTACGATAAGATTTAAACAAAAGATCTTCTAGATAGGACCACGGGCATTGCCCAAATGGAGATCATGCGGCAAATCTAGGTATTCCATAGAACCCCGCAGCTGCTGAAAATAAGAAGGAAACTCCCTCCAATTTCCTCTGCAAATGTCCGGGACTTGCAAGAGCCAGACTGCGTGAACTAAACCAACTATTCTTCGACGACCTCAGCGACATCTTCGGCAAAGGGATAGGAGACCTAATCCGATTTCTAAACTCCACAGGCTAGATCTAGGCACTCCCGGCTGTATCACCCATTTTCAACAACACACATCATCAACCAGGTTACAGGAATCGTGGTAACAAAAAGGCACCATCCTCAGTTGAACCGCCACCTCTACCTACCTACCCATGTCCACAGGATATGGCAGTAATCCAAAGCTACACTAAAGACTGATTGAACCAACCAGAGCTGTTTATAAAGCGAAAGATATCTCTGACGTAAAAGTTTGAAATGCCTTCACAGGTTAGGTTAACAACAATTTATAAGGTTAGGCTATCATTTAAAACACTAGGCACCATCCTGAGACCAATACGATCTTAACCCTTTGCTCAAAACATTGCTCTATTTAAGCATTCGCAGTGGTTCAGTGGCTAGTGCGTCGGACTGGTATGCAAGTTGACTGGGTTCAAACCCGAGCCATGTCCACCAAACACTTTTCGCCGCACCACCTCTCGTCGGGGAATGACAAGCTTCCGGGAGTATAATTTGTTTTGAAAAAGCTTCTCAATTCGCTCTTCAAAGTCGGCAATAAGTTGTAGGCCTCTTCCATTCGTGCGAAAAATGTAACACGCGCAACCTGAATAGTTGCGAGAAACTAGGCCTTGGCTGATCCCAAGCTGTCGCGCCAGCTACATATTTATTTTTGTTATTAGGCATTCACTCCATAGATTTGTCATAGTCATATGTAGATGAGAAATATGCGCGTCCGGATCCGTTGACTACAATCTCATGATATGCTTACGCAGGAGCAAACGTCACGTAAAAACAAGACAAATTGGACCCATAATACTCGATTTTACGTGACGAAATATGCAATCACGGAAGAGACAATTTGGTCTCAGGACGGGGATAAGCAGAAGCAGCGTCCCAGCGCAAAACGTTAACACAACTGAAATATCTAGCCACAGGATGGAAGATATTTGTCGCATTCATGTGCTCCACATGGGATTAAGGAATCGTAAGAAGAAGTGGAAATTTCCATTTCATCTTATCTTATTATCTCACCATACCTATGCAATATAGGACCTAGACCCACTATAGGGATAAGAAATAAGCATAAGGCGATGGATATTATATTCACTTCTACCACCAACAGGCATTCCTATCGGATCACCGATTGATATGTTTTCAGCTGTAAATTCAACTTAATGCATTCGCCAGCTACAAACATCCCAATTTCGTTCCAAAAACACCTAAAAGAGCAACATTACAACAAGAAAAAGGAAGTTAGGATTCTACTTCGCATGAATGCAAACTGTAGTGGAATTTCCTGGACTATAAGAGTCAACCATAAATAGGAAAACGGTCGAATAGAATAAATCACTATATCAGCTGTAAGTACTTGTGGCCACATGGTCGTCCGCACCTTTCATTCCTCGTCAGACCTCTTGAATTTTACTGAAACCTCTTTGCTATTAGCATGCTTTCCTGAAACTCTGAAAAATACCCGAATTGACATAATTTTTTTTTTTTTAACTTTTTTTGATCTTCCCTTTCATTTTTGTTTTCACAATTTAATTTAAAATAGAACAAAAAGTCGGCAGTCATTTATTTTCAATAGTAAGGTGTGCTGATAAACTTCTTACCAAAAGCGAACAGATTTGATACCTTACTTCGCATGACAGCCCGCCATTCACCACCCAAACAATGTTACCAACTTGAACTGAAGAAAACAATTTATACCGGCAGTCGGCACGACAACAGCTGTCAAGCAAAAGCTTTCACTCACTGTGCTAAGTGCTACCCCACACCAACAAAGAACAGCTTTACCTATTCCTTTCGCTTTACTTTCAGATGATATCCAGCAGAACAAACTTTCCTTTCTTTCTTCTTTTGTTTATTTTGAATTTCCCTCAACTGCGACTGCGTCTGTCAGTGGACAGATGTCATCAGTAGTTTTTTTTCGTAGATTTACCGTCGTGTAGTGTGAAAAATTCATCGGGCATTTGTGGAAAAAATTCTCCAAAATCACTGTGAACTCAAATTTTTATTTTCATCTCAATTCAATCGCAACTGCAGCTGTGCTCAAATTTGACAAGTGTTTCTGTTGATTTCCAAACGCAAGACTGAGGTATTTTTATTTCGGAACTACTCTGTGTGGTCACCTCTGTCATATGTGTGCCCTTATTTCCCAATGCTTGACATCATTTCTGTTCCCCTCCCTGCCACCCCCTGTTAGATTTTCTAACTAGAAGTCCCCATTAGATGCACGCGTTTCCCTACTAACGTCAGCGCCATCATTCAGTTGACTAAAAATAGAAAATTGCGAATGGTTTTCCTAAATTTGTATGGTTTTACGGTTTTAAAAATAAGACTTTCCACTATCTCTGCTGAGTGTGTGTGGGTGCGATTGTGATGTTTTGGAAGAATCAATATATGTTGGTGAGAGGGCGCAAAGGGGGTCGATGCGATGCGAATAGCGACATGAAAACAAAAAAAGAGTATTCTGACAGTTCCATGTTGATAACCCGTGCTTTTGTTTATGTTCTCTCATTCGCGTGACATTTATTGCGAATGTCATCACATTTGATTATGCGGTGTTTGGTGTTGTTTTTACGAAAGAAAAAAAATGGCTTCAGTTCTTAACGCGAAATGCAAAGCTAAAGTTTAGATTATTAAGCTTTGCGGACGTCACGTTACGTTGCATACACACAGGGTTTAAAAATGTGCAGTTGGCTTAGTTACTTCATACTTTTGGGATGTCGAATATTACAGTTACAAGACAGAAAAAGCTTCTATATGCGAGGAAACTGTCTGCTATTTGTTGTTCGCAAAGTCTTACGCGTACGTTTGGCATTCAATTACATTCCATTTCGTACCGATTAGAGACATTTCTCACTCTCTGTCCGGAATAGCTTCGAAGGATACAAGAGGAAATCGAAAGTTATTGCCGCGAAAAGAACCTCCAACTGATCTTTGAAATCTATGAAAAATCGCATCTAACAGGTTGATCTGCTGCAAAACGGACATTTGTTCGGAAGCTGATCTAGATTATGTGATGGATGAAATTCTACTGGTGAAACGAACCTTTTCTATAAAGACTTCATCATTCCATTCTCTACTGTGTGAGTTTAGCTAGGTAGATTGGCTATCCGCGCAAAGCATAAACACACATCGGTCAAGGTAGGCCCTTTGTGACACAACATGGATTTATTACCCGAAAGTGTTACTTTTTCTATTGGAAAAATTTGAAGCTCTTGATGAAGCTTAAGATATAAATTATCGAGTTGATAGGTTCCTAGATATAGCTTTCTGCTTTGAAATAGGGCTGGACAAGTACAGAGGAAGTGGAGGATCGTTTATTCCTTCCAAATCCTGCGGAAATCGTTTGAGAAATGCACCATGCTTTTGGCATAAAGGAGGTAAAAATACCGACTATGGTGCTGATAAGTGACCTTTTAAGGAAGTTGAGGCTTCTAGTTCGAGTGACCCTTAGCATGATCCAGGGAAATAAAATGTTTCTTGCAATATGAGCTTAAGTCTTTGGAGCCTTTGTAGGTTCCCACAGGAATTGTGATGGGCCTATATTGGAGCCTGGTGTTTCTAGAAAATGTTTCCTAGCCCTAATTAACCTAAGCTAACCTAAGCTAGCATGGTCCAAATTCCTCTAAAGGATGGCATGTTGTGCCATTGAGGATCTGAGATCAAGAAGTGGCCCGTTTAGTGATTTGACCAATTATAGGAGGCTGCACTAGCAACTGACTGCACGACAAGTGCCACGAAGGGGGTAGTTCCTGGTGCTCTGTTACTGCATATGCATGCTGATTTACTGTCCAGAATGAGACCCAGAAATTTGGCTTTGTTAGCAAAGCTTAGGTTGGTGCCGTTTAAAGAAGGAGGATCTATTTTATACCTTCTGGGAAGAGGTCAATCTTAAGAGGGTTAAAAGCGTGTTTTGAAGCACAATAAGCTTGCTTGGGTGTTTGCCGAATCCAAGAATCCAACCCCTACGAGACACATGAATGTGTTTAGTGAGGCTTCTTCTTCTTTGTTGAGAAGTTTGTGGTAACCGCATTTGTGCTTTTGACTTCAACAAGGTTCTGATACAAGTCGATGTTGGCAACTTGGAACATTTAGACACAATACTGAAGGCCTTCTTTGCGTCAATCGCAATCCATTTGATTGCCGGTTTCATGCCAAAGAGACGAGGTATTAGGAAGTCGTCCAAAAAGATTTTAATGTCATAACTAGAACATTGCTCATTTGTTTTGTCAAAAAGCTCGTAGAAATATTTTTGGGTAGCTTTATCCCCGTCTACTGGGGAAGACGAAATGCACATTATGCTGCTGTTGGCAAATTTGGCCTTGAGATGAACTTTCAAATGATTTGCGATTTCACTGTTGTTCATTCTCCTTTTGCCTGGCCCAACTCATTGCACTTTCTAGATGACGGTTATTTGTGCATACGTACATGTTGCCAGTTAAAGTTCCAAGCATTTAACACGGATAAACCCAACATCTTTGCCCCTATTTTGTGTACCAGCGTCGTCACCAGAAGTGTCTTACATGAGACATATGTATACTAGATAAGCGGATCCTATTTACTTGAACAAGAAGACGAATTAACTGGTTCTGTTAGGATTGTGTCCCATTTACTTTTTGGCCTTATTGAAACTGTAGACACCACAGTTGATTCCATTTAGAGAATTCTTCCACTGCCGTCCGGATGCAAGAAAAATTCCTTAGTGAAAACCTTCTTAGAAGCTTCGGTTTTATCCTCGTTAAAAGTACAGTCTGGAAACATCTTTGTTTTATAATTCGCGCGCGCTCAAGGATATATTCACAGCAACATGAGTGTTGTTATAGTGGTTTGGAAACTCAGAGGATCTTAGGTTTCAGTGGCGTCGTAGGTTGGCGTTCAGACTTATAGGGAAGAATGTTCGGTATTGTAGCCATTGCCTATAATTAACATTACGTAGTAAAGTCCAGTCGCTCTTCACAATTTCTCTTACGGTCTTGAGCCACTCAGTCTTTTAGGAATACATACGTGTCATCATTTAAGACTGCCAACTAGTCAATCTACCCATGCCCTTGTGGCTTACACTGGAGCCTAGCAAGATCTATTGTGTCTCCGGTCTACTTAGCCTAATAGGTCTACTAAGGCAGCGGCAGCCCAATCAGCGCCACAGAAGGGTTCCAGTCCCACGAGCGCTGAAACCGAACCGGTCCTAGCCAGCTCATCAGATGTGTCTTTGCCTACAATGCCCTTGTGGCCGGATACCTAACCAAGCTTGACCTTCTTGTGTCTTGCAAGTGATTGTGGGCTCTTACCCGTATAAGTATAAGACCTATAATAGTTTCTGGATCTAGAAAGACAGGCGTAAGTCATTAAAAGTTGAGATCTCCACAAAGTCACGGCCTACGGCTTCTGTTAAGGTCCTTAAGTCTTTCACAGGCAAATAACCACTTGAGTAGTCACTTCTTTCCTAGAAATCTTTTGGGTTTTAATTATCAACTTGTCAGAACTGTCACTATTTCTGAGTAAATTATAGAATTTTGTCGAATTCATCGTATTCGTTCAAATTTGGGGCACCTGTTCCAGCTTTCCTCTAGTCAGATTCGTGCAACAAACGGTTTAAGTTTGGATCATTGGCTCTTGCAGCTCATCTTCTCCTCCGTAGAAACCAAAAACACGTGTTTTATCCTTTGAAGCATTGCAGTAACCACTTAACCATTACCTCATTCATCAAACTAAATCGTCTCATAGCAAAGAGAATGGCAAGAAAGTCCTACACCTACAGTGACACCAGCGGCGTGAGTATCTTTCCTTCGATTTGCATGCTTTCGTTTCCTTCGTTTATTTTAATTAAAAAAATGTTTTTCCTTTTTTTTCCTTTTGCTTCTCTCCACCATTCCCATGACAACGTCGTTATCAAATGCCTCGATAACATCGTCGGTTAACTATAATTTGAAGACTTTGGGGGATTCATTAACAAAAATATTTATCTAATTAATTCATCGCAACAAATCCCCTTGGATACCTCAGCAAGCACCAGACCCTGCAAATATTTTGAATATCGGTTGCTAATAATTTTATACTGTTCGTGTTACGCCGGCCGGTATCGGGGTGTGAGCATCCTGCCGCGGTGAAACCATAAATTAAATCAAAGGATTACATGCCGACAGTTTAATTACTAATTGGACGGTTAAAGTGTGTTTTGCAGGAGGGGTCTTAGTCGAGGTATCTGCTATTCCCATTTTGATGTGAAAGGTCGTCGATAGTGGAAAGGATTTAAATACTCCACAGACTCCAACTTGCAGCTCCGACTGTGCCATCCCGCGAAAAGGGTTGCGCAGATGATAATTTGTTTCGTAGTTGGTTTTATTGTTTTGGCATAATTTTCTCGTCGTAAATCAAAGGATAATCCCGACCAACTAATCCTCGTCAGTAATTAAGTACACTTTTTGCAAGGCACCTGAAGGGATGACGACAAGTTTTTGTGCGATTAAAATAAATATTTGATTTATTGTCCGACACTTAGAGAGGTGCCTTGCGGATACGCCTGTTTTATGTCGGAAAAGACTTGAAACCGTTCCAAATACTTCTTAACTGTCTGTGCAATCGAAGTACGTCTACCGTTGGTTGAAGCAATGTTCGAGACACTCAATATGTTATGAGGAGAGGTGGAAGTAATTGCTAGTTACTTATGTATGTATGTCCTGTTTTGCTTGGTGGGGCCTAGTGACTTTATGCGTCCAGACGTCAAGGCCTTCTTTTGAAAACATTTCAAGCACAGCCTTCGCCTTGTCCATTCGGCTGGCAATACTTTGTTCGATTCCGCCAAGATACTCCCCAGATATTGAAAGCTCTCTACTTTCTCTATCTTTTGTCCAGCGATGCTTAATTGAACTGATCACTTCGTCCTGAAACTAATTTTGGTTTTGTCAGTATTAATGTTCAACTCCACCCCATTTGCATTTTAGAGCAGTTAGTATGTTTCAGAGACTTTCAGGAAGAGAATCAGCTTCTCTGGGTGGATCTTGGTCAGTGCAGCCGATGAGACGAATTCACTGCCTAGGGTTCACTTTCTCACATGAAAGAGGGCGGAATATTCTGTGACGATGTGGAGAGAGCTTTTGTCGCCAATGATCAAGAGCCAGTGGCCTGTCATAAGTTGCCTTGATATTGTCCCTGAATGCATTGGAGATACCTCTCCGGTTCACGGCAACCCAAATAAATTCTCTGTGGACACAGTGGATCCCCTTCCCAGGTTAAGTGGTGAACTGTTTTCAACACCTAGCTCAATGGCGATCCACAATGGTGTCAATGTGGTTGACAATGGAGGGTCCAGAGCAAAAACCAGCTTAAAACCAGTTGTTTCTTGATTCGCTGAAAAACTGCTAAAGCCATAGCCTTGGCTACATACAGGCAGTATGCAAAGATCTCTCCAGTTCTCGCACTAGCGAGCTTGACGATCAGTCCACTCATCAAAAAAGCTTTTGATGTTCCACCCTTTCTCTGCAAGGAGACGCATTAGCTCAGCAAATGTTGGCGGTACTCCGGCGAGTTCCTGAGGTATAGCATCGACCTTTTGTTCTTCCTCTTGTTTTGTTTTTTCATGCTTTGATCGCGGCAGTGATCTCATTTTGTTACTTTGGACCACTGATTTGGGTGCAAATCACTGGCGAATATACGGCTCAAAACCTTTACAAATTGCTCCTCCCATCGGTTGAGTTAGTCCTCATCTGAAACTGGCAGAGCGTCTATGTATTTCTCCGGCTGTGGCTTGAGCTCTGTGCAAATATCTGCTGTTTAATGATTCTATAGACAGTTCTGTTGGGGCCCTTGCTTGCTTCTTTTTCTGTGTCATTGATCAGCGTATTGATGTTATTCCACTTGGCGCACTACGCTGTATTTCTTTCATCTTCATGCGATACAGGGAATTTAACTGGATTCTTCCTGCTGCTGGAGCAGATCCAATGCAAACTTTCAACTTCAATCGACCGGAAATTCTTCATCATCATCATTTTCGCGATTTTAGGGTGCTTAAATGGACTCTCCACATCTCCCGACCTTCCGCTTTTGACTCTAAGTCATCATGGGCTATTCCCACACGGATAGAATGTGACTTGGTCCACCCATCTCATCCTAGGTCTACTCAGCTGATGGCATGAATTCCATGCCACGTTTTGGAAGCCGAGTTAGGGATATGGGTTAAACGTGCCCAATCCGAAGCGTGCCCGCTCAAAGAAATATGTAGCTGTTCGATACAACGATGCAATACAACGAAGAAATCTCATTTCGGCAGCTTGTATCCACTATCTTATTCTTTCGGTCATTACCGAAACCTTATGGCCATAGGTGAACGTGGGGCTAAGCTCCGATGCCAAACTCGGCCCTCCTGATAACAGATTGACCAAGTTGTCTCAAAATTGCTCCAGCCTGATCGAGATACTTAAACTTCTCCACCTGTTTCAATAGGACCCCAATAGCATGCAAAGTGCAATGAACAGGCGTTCGGGAAATTAGAGGCAATTCTTTCAGCACCAAATATGAAAATATTTTTCACAACACACCAATGGTCGTAGACATTGAGAGCTGCTGATTATTTCCACTCCTTACGAACTGAATTGGCAACAAGAGATCCTTTGGTATACCTAGGTGTTCATTTGTTGGCGGAGAGATCATCGAAAAGCAGTTGCAAGATAGCTGTTATAAGGTGATGACGTCATGCTATGTCCTAGTTTTGTATTGTTGGTTATATAAGGATGTCCGGTTCAGTCCGAAAGTCCTTGAGATGAAAAGTGCAAAAGGCAAGTCATCATTAAGCTTCTAAGAAGCACACTCAAGGATGCGGCAAAAAAGTCACCACTCTGTTAAAAACTTCTAGTTTTTGCACTTCAAAAATACGTCATTGAGTTTGTCAGCTCAATGTCAATAACCACTTTAATCTAGGACCTGAATTGCTTGCGAGACAGGCACAATTGTTACGGTCATCCATCATAGTATGGCCTTACCTGCACGAGTGCTGCAGTGAATAGATTATTTAGTGCGACAGGCTCATCTATATTCCTTGTAGAAAACTGCTAGAACGATCTTAATCATCTAAACGACCCCAGGCCGTCCCTACTATGATACAATTCATTCATCATTCATGTGGAAAATTTTGTAGCTCCCACCGGCTATAACCCGCAGCGCAATAGCCTTAATGAGCATCAGGACACATTGAACCCATGGCTTCTAACAAATTTAATAACCTCACCACGTTCTACAGATTTCAGCGTTTTTTTGTTATATTCCACAAGAAAAACCTTCAAATTGTCTTCACGTTCGTCCTTAAGCTGTGTGAATTCCAGGTTCTGCGGCAATCTGCCACCTGCTACTGCACAGCCAAAACAAAAAAAAATGCAAAACACAAGCACACGCCAAGATAGCGATGGAAAATTAGCATTTTTCCAAAGTCTCTTGTGCTCAAAATATCGTCATCCTTTCATATCTCTTCGCTCATATCCTGCAAAGCACCATGCCACCGTTAGAGTTAAATCAAAGCCACTTGTGTGTAGGAAGCTCCCTCGTTGTTATGCCATGAAGTTCATTGCACTTTGAATCCAATATGAGCACACAGTGTGATAGGAGAATGAGCCCGAAGCTCTCCCACTGGGCAGGGCAGACAGCCTCCAACACATGTGTACATTTTAATTTAATTAAGTGCTGCTTCGAAGGCTGGCATGGGTCGGGATGTCAAGCACAAAAGCAAGCTGACTTAGCTTATATCCGCCTTTGTTTGAAAACCAGCTTCACCTAAGGATTACAGTCATGTCCTGATCCCGATTGTGTTGCTGCCTTTATCCTTACTCCCAACCATTGTCCCTTGTATTTGTTTGTTTTCATACCGCTATTTGTGCATTTGTTTACTTCTCCATGTAATTTGTTGTTCGTCCTTTTTTTTTTTTCTTGCAGTTTAGCTACACAATGAATGACGCATCGTTTGAAATGAGTGCACCGACATCACCCACTCAGACGACGGTAAAGAAGTACTATCGCAAGACAGCTCATAGGTGAGTTATACCTAGTTTAAGGACCCTCACAGGATGGTCAGGAATTTGCTTCTGAAATTTTCCTCACATATGTGATCGAATTAATGGAATTACCCCTCCGAGGACTCTTGACTACCTACCTACGAAAAATGCAGATACATACACCATCCATAGGATCCGTCATATTTAATCTATTGTGTATCCCTAAGGACGAAACATAGCACGTTGTACATCATCATATTGTCCACCCCCCCATGGAGGATGTTCATATGTTTACAAAGCTATTTTCAATTGTACTGCAGTGTGTCAGCATCATCGTAATCATCTTCATCCCAGTTATCTTTCTCCCTTGCGCAGAGCGGGAAGGATAAGCACAGCCTCGTGCCAATCAAAAATCCAATTTACATTTTTTTCCATTCCCTTTGTTTTTGTTTTCCCAGCTTCGGATACGGATTATAGTGATTATTTTTGTTTTTCCATGTTTGAATATATTTTTATTTACGTTTTTTTTTTTTAAAATGGCGCGTTCTGTTGTTGATTCTTCATGCGCCCTTGCATATTGCTTAGTTAGCGTAGCTCTTCATTGAATGTACAGCGAAAAGATTGTTATTTGTGTCAGAAAGCTGACGTAGGAACGACTACGTGATGCAGTTTACTGATGAACTTAGGAGACCTTACTGATAAGTATTTGCTGATTAGATAGACCCACTGCGAGTATGTTACTTGTTGTGTGCACGCAACTTTGTTATGTAGATCAGCCTTGGGTATGGTGTGCAATCCACCACCCACGGAAGCCTGCTGATTTGCTTAGAATAACTAAAGGTATACTTGAACACGCATTCTTTCACTTTTAATCTTAGTTCTGTGTATTTATCGCAAATGTCACGATTCGAGCTGGCCGCCGTGGCTCAGTGTTTAGTGCGTTGGACTGCTGTGCGAGCTACGTAGATTCGACCCCGAGCAATATTTTTTTTCGTTATGTTAGGTTAAGTTTGTGGGTTGATAAAGAGGTTTTACACCCATGTAGGTAGCTAGTAGTTAGCATTGCCAGCCATCCAGTGGCCACCACAAAACTTGGTAGGTCTGATACTGAGTCAGCAATTAGTTCTTTGAGAAAAATGTGCCTATAGAGGTTTGGACAAAAGGAATAGGTTGTATCCTCATCTACAACATTTTCACTGCAAAAGTCGTCATCGATTAGACGAAGTTTTTTTTCTATAATCCACTCGCGCTTCAAGGGGTTGCGAATACCCTTCACACAGGGTATGTTACAAACTTAGGTAACATTAGGTTTCAATGACGTCCGAGGTTGGTGTCCAAACTAGATGGGGACATTTGTGGTGTTTGTCTTTGCTATAAATCACGGGAATTATTGTCGAATCTCCCGATGTCATAATTACGGTCAGCTAAATCAAATCTTCAAGCCATGACATTCTACTGCCAGTTTTATGCACTTATTTATTTTTAGGAAATAAATGTTTTTCCGCGGCGTAAGGGTGCCTAAGTAGACTCTACACATCTCCCGATCTTCCGCCATCGACTCTTAATCATCACGGATTTCGGTACCCTAATCTCGCGACCATTATAGTGGATAAGCGTTCCTTTGAAGATGATGATGGTAATGATGTTTTTCCTATGATAACCACGACACCATGGCCACTTACAATCTCATGTTCTGTTTCCGCTTGCGGGTCCTAGGGCCTCTACTATGTCTACGCCCATCGTGTGCGGCTTTAGGCAATATGTCTTAACTCTTCCTCAACTGTTCAACGCCATATATTTTTCGATCGAGCCACTCTTCTGCAATCTTGGGTAAGTAGACCTGTCGCCTTTTTGAAATATGTGACCAATCCACAGCCATTTTCTTCGTTAGAGGGTTGTGTTTATCGGTTTCTGACCCATTCTCTAGTAAAGATGTTCGTTAGAGATACGGTTGGGCAACAAAATCCTTAGAATGTTTCCCAGATAGAAGAGGCCACTTTCCAAGTGCTGCACCCATATAACAGCACGGATTCAACATTGGTACGGAAAAGTCGTAACGTGATATTGAAGCTAGGATATTAGCTTCAATTCCCCACATTTTGAACCAAATTCCACACGCAGACTTTGCGTTGTCGATTCGGCTGGTAATATCACGTTCGGTTCCCCCATCGATCGAGTCAATTCTTCAAAGACCAGCGAAGCAAGCTTGAGATGATAAGTTTGTTCCGAGACTGATGATTTTGGCTTTGGGTGTGTTAATCTTCAACACCACGATGTTTGCCTCTCACTGTCATTTGGTGGAGTAAAAATCTATCAAATTCCTCTATTTCCCATCAACAGGGCAGCACGAGACACATTGCTAATCACAAAAATCAATATTGATGAAAGAATGTAACCTTGTCGAATCCCACTTTGGATCTAGAATTCCTCTGACAGCTTTCCTCGGTATTTATTTGTTAGTTCCGCGTCTCAAAATAATGCATTCAATGTTGACACATATGTAGTTCTCATCTTGTTGTAGAAACTTGTTAGTTATTGCTGCGTCAAATTTTTCAGCTTCAACTTTTGTTTGTTGCCCCTAAGGTACGTAAGTAGAAGTAGTTGTCTTCCAAAAACACAAATAGCACTTACGCGCATTTTTCAAACCACAACTCACATAACCTGAATGTCGATGTACATACATATGTGCCTAGAGGAAGTAGTTTTCGGATCTATCCTGTGGAGTTATGGAAAATAAAAATGGCTCAGACTTGATAGCGTGTGTGCCGATCGGCCAGAGCCGAGTGATTATCGCAACAATTCAAGCTGTCTCAGTTCGAGTTCTATTGCTCAGCTTGTCAGTCCTATTTTTGTTGAAGGGGAGCCCTATATATCTTAATTCGAAGCTGTTCCATTTAGAGTTGACAATTGATAGAAAGTGTTGAAATATTTTGCCCCTGATGAGTGTCATTAGAGAGTACAACACCTCTGCGAGGGAACCACCAAAAACTGAGCCCCATTTGGCTAGCTCTACCTTCTATACTTCTATGACCAGGAACCCGGAGTAGAGTGATGTTGAACCGAGCTCCTGCCCGAGCAAATTATGCCTTACACTAGTCTACTAATTTAGAAGACGTACTCTATGATTGGAGTGCTTTAAAGTCTTACTGGCTATCAATGAAGATAATTGATGGTTGTGGAACTAAATATCTTACAGACGGCCAATGATTACTGAGTGACGATTTGTCTATATCATCCGCTTGCTCTCGCTCCAGGACTGATCCGTTCCTTACAAGCTCGCCAGGTATTTCATTGCCTGTGCAATGCAAATGATTTAATAGCTGCTTGTCTATCAATGTTGATCGTAACATCCTTCCGCAATATTACTAGCATAAACCCTAATCAGGCGGCGCTTGTCGTCTTATCACCGCCTTTAGATACTAGCTTCAGCGAGGCTATAACAAAAGCACTGCCACCTTGTAAGTTCTTATAAAATAGCTTCCTAGGCATGGGCCAAGGCCTAGCCTCTCGAACTTACTCTGGGGGCTTGTCATTCTCCTACCAAAGAGGCACAAAATGTTAGTTAGATATTGCTGGAGCTCGAAGCTGCCCAGCTCGCACAGCAGTCCAATCCACTAACCTCCGAGCCATCGCAATCGCAAAGTCTAATCACATTTTCAAAAACACCGGATCCTTTCTTAGGATGAAAGCCCGTCTTATACAGGGTCATCCAATTCGTTGTCCGGTTTTGACATCTCTGTTTTAATTACATACGTCAAACCGAGACTGTATATGTTTAGTTTAGGGTTTGCCATTTCAGAATGTGGATCGTTTAACAACTGCAGAACGTGTTAAAATTGCGAAAACTTACCACAAAAATAGTGATTCTATAGTAGCTACGTTTCGCGCATTACGAGCAGATTATAGTCGACATAACCGTCCATCTGAGCGTACTATAGGCAAGACTAAAAAAATTCGAAGAGACTAGCTGTGTTATAGATTTCTTTAAGCCTATCCATAACCAAAATGCACGGTCTACAGAAAATATGGCTACAGTTAGTCAAAGTGTTGAAAACGAGTGTTTGTCAAGTTATGGTCGAGTTATAGCCCGATATGTGTCGGAAAGTAATCGAAAATTACCTTGCCACAATCGAGTCCTGTAAAAAGTCCCGTGAAGGTCATTTGAATGATATTATATTTCATTCATAATGGCAGGATCCAAGCAATATATTAACACAAAAATTGCATCGAAATTTACATCATAAATGTGTTTTATTTAAATTTACTTTCGGAACCACAAAATGGATGACCCTTTATTATAGGCAAACTATCCACCACCTCATACCTCTACTGCCTTCCGAAAATAACCATCTGATTCTCACTATTAACAGTTTTATAGTCTAAGTAATATATTACATTACATGGTCATAGCTCATAGTTAATATCTAATTAATTCCGATTTTCACATTAAGATTACATGAAATCCTTAAGCTAATGAAGACTTAAAATATCATCATCCTCATCTTCCAATGGCCCGCTTATCCACTATGAGGGTCGCGGGTTTAGGGAGCTTAAAATATAATAATTCAAAAATTCTTTTGAAAATAAAAAATCGTGGAAACTGATGCTTTTAAGTTATAATGATGTGTGTGCCATAAAAAACAAAATGAATTCATTTTTAACTCCATTAATTTTCAACAATGAAATTATATAACATCAACCTTAAATCCATAAATCCCAAAAGCGGCTTTAGTGATTTTTTAGAAAATGCATTGACAAAATATCCATAATCCCTCAAAGAAGGGTAAAGACCAACACTAATTATTAAAACAAAGTACTGAGTGAGCTCTGCATGCATTTTTTTAAAAGTATTGAACAAGTTATCCTCGAAATCCATTTAAACTGGTTCGAGGGACAAATTAACCTTTTATTCAATTATGGAACCAATTACCGACCGAATTTAACTATTAGTGAATGTGTAGACTGATATTTTGATGAAATTGATATAACCTTTGAGAAGGAGCTGCGAATGAAAAAGAGGGGGGTAGCTGAGGTTATAGGGATTTAATTTTAAAGGTACGGTCTAGCAGGTCTAATGTAGAAATGTTGAATATTTTGAGAGAAAAGCGTATTTTCGTCTCATGTCTGATCACATCATATCATCCTGTTTCATAAAAAACAAACAAAAAATAAATAAAACTTGAATACTTGAATCCTTTAAAAATCCTAAATTTTTCTAAATGTTCACCCACACAATTCTCTGGTGAACTTAATCCCGGCGATAAAAAAAAAACCTTTTACCATCGCAAAGCACGTACTTACGCCAAAACTGTCATTCAAATCTTAATCAATTGCTGGTTTGAATGACTAAAAGGGGCAACATTTTCCAAGTCATTGAGACTCCCGCCATGTCGACCAGTTGACGTTCCACAAATGGATCCTGGCAGAGCCTCCGATTGGCAGATATGTCATCCTTTCACAGGAACAACAAAAAAATCGATACCTTATCCGGCATTTTCGTTTTATGCTCGCTTGAGCCCTTTTTGGTCCCCAGTTTCCGGTCGTAAATCGAGTTATATCCTTTTATTCTTCAATTGAATTCCCCATCCAGAAGAATTCGCGCCCCTGGCGAGCGAAGTCACAATCACTCAATCAAATCGAATTAAGATGATTTTTTTGTTCCACTTTGTGTATATTTCAGGTTTGATGTCCTTTTGCCTGCGGAGATAATCTGGTCCGATAATCTCTTATTTACCCCCAACAAAGAGTTTGTTTGGTTGTTCCAATTCGCAGGACATTTTTGCATTTCCACGGAGTGTCAACCTACACATGCATGTGACACGTGTGTGTCAGGATTTGGTATAAAATTCTATTTTTCCCGCTGCCAATTCGAATGGAAATCTAGACGCCCTTGTGGGCTGCATTGCACTGATAACCATGTATCTGCCTTATCGGTGGGATGTTTTTGTTTTCTCAAATCAATGTCAAATGGAAATTTTTAACGTCGGTCGGTCAGTGTTTAAAATACCCATGGTCATTAAGTAGCAATGTTTGTGAGAACCAGTTGAGTGGTGGCCTTCAACTTGGCCTGTTTCCAACAAAGCAGAGCGGGTCTGCGAATTATTTCTTCAATTTAAAAGATAAAAATGAAGAAGGAAGTTCAAAGAGGAATTGTAAAGAAAATTATTCCATTGAGGAAGCAAACTCGTGATCTGTATGCATGCAGCATGCTCACGAGTGTCACGTACCATTGTGCATTATGCAAGCGATGGAGTTATAATTCAATGCTCTGCTATCTTCGTTTTTGATTTGAGGGCTTGTATGTACGAAGGTCTGTGAAATTAGTGAGATAATTTGATTTAAATTTGACTTAATAGTCTGTGGCATATCAGTAATATTCTTGGACTTGTGAAAAACATTGGGTTCGTATCGGTGGTGAGAGGCCTATTGGCGTCAAGCGCAATTCAGTATTTGAAATGGATATCTGTTCCGAAGAGTAAGGAGTGATAATCACCTGAAAAGCCTTTCGTCGTTACTCGAGCTTTCAAATCAACTATAATCTTCAGTTAGCTCTTTCCCTAGCTCCTCCTTGAGGTATTCTCCTTCTCGGAGGTCCCATCTACGGTTCTTTTGCACGAGCAAAGTGCTGCTATGAATTTCCTAGTAAGATCAGCAATATTTTCTCTCCACGAAAATCATTGGTCTAGGAATTGAGGGTGAATCATTTAGCTCGAACGGAATAATACGTTAAATTTTCAATTTCTCACCACGGAGGACTGACTCCGTTTTAGAGCCACAGCTATTCATCCAAGAGGGTAGTTTATTCAAATCATATATCTGCCTTGTTACTGGCTGAAGCATAAAAGAATTTTGAATCAGATCGCGAATACAACTTGCCGAAATGGGATTTCTTCGTAGTATTGCTAAGCTAACTCACCGGGATCGAGTTAGAACGCCAGGGTAAGCGAGGAACTCAATATCGAGCAGCTACTTCTTCGAAGGGAATGGTCCATACCTCGATGGCTTGGACAGGTTAATGCATGCCCCCAACTCGGGTTCCAAAAATTGCCATGGAATCCGTGCCATCAGGTAGATCCACGATGATATGGTAGGACCAAGTCCAAAATCTCTCCTCTATCCGTATAAAGATATCTCTTGATGTCTTTGAGTCACTGAAGCGTCCTTATACTGGATAAGGGGGCCGAAAAATGATGAGTGTCTCAAGCTTCTTCCATATCAAGGAGCCCACCTTTCGTGAATTCCCTAACCCTAACGTTTCAGTAGTTTTATGATCAAGTGGACGACAATTTCATAGGCGTGCTGTGATTTACATAGATGATCGGAGTCTAGAAAGCTCTTCAAGTTAAAAAATTTCTTTAGATCTCTACCTTATCGACCTGAGACCCTTAGGCCAAGGCCATGCAATTGAGCGGCAAAAGACAAAGCGGCGGAGCGGCAAGATTTAAACGCATAAAATCGTATGCTTGTGGCCACACAGTCGTTTAACGGGAAGAGTCATTTCTGAGCACCATTCTTTGAAGGTTTGCCTCTTGCCACTCATTGCATGGCAGCGGCCCTAGGGGGTGCATAACAGACCCTACATGCTTTGGATATGGAAAACTATCCTCACCTCTGTCGAAAAACGTAATATAACTCGAATTAGGGAGCCTCTACGAATTCCACCAAAATGTGCTGAATGTCTTGAAAGGCTCTTTGAAGTTGGGAAGAAAGATACCACCGCGTCTTCATGGTTTGTAGGGTTTAAAACTGCTATTTGCTTTTTTTATTTTCTTTTATCAGTTGAGAGTTGTTGTCATCCAGGTAAATTGGTAGCCACGGGCTTACAACCGGCAAAGTAAGTGTCTATTCGAAGACCCAGAAAAGTTTCCTCGGAGTCTATCCTAGTAGGTATATTGACGACGATTTAAGTATGGGGGACTCTCTGAACAAATCATTTTGAGCGAAATGTTTTCTGAAACTTGAAGAAACTCATTTTATTTAACTCAAATTGAGCGTTTTTATCCGAAAAATTGAGAGAATACTCTGCTTCAGTTTTTATTCACACTACCTATCGAGCTGAACTGAAATATGTGTGTCAATAATCGGTGCCAACATAGTTCTGTGCTTTCTGCACTCAAGGGATTATGAATACCCTTCTGATTTTGTTCTCGCAGCGTCCGTTAGTGAGGCTACGCGCACAGTGATGCGATAAAGCGATGCGATGCGAGAAGCATGCGATAAAACTTTTCACATGAATTCTTATCGATTCACTGTGCGCACGTATGTATGTACTTAAGAATACAAGTGAACAGTTTTAGCGCACGCTTCTCGCTTCTCGCTTCTCGCTTCTCGCATCGCATCGCTTTATCGCTTCACTGTGTGTGCAACCTGAGGTGAAGTGGTTTGAAACTCAGATAAAACTATGATTCAATGGTGTGGCGTCCCGACTAACTAGAGAAAATTTTGTGAATATAGTTGCTATTGCTTAACCAACTTGGCGTCCGAAACTGGAGGCAGCTGGCTGGTTGAGGCCCAGGTCCACGCCAGACTGTAGCGCCACCTCAAGATAGTAAGTAAGTTGCCATTGCTAAAATTCGCAATATTTTTTCTTTGATGTTTGTTTTTCTCTGATGTCATCATCATTAATCATTTCAATCAATTCTTTAAGTCATGACCATTCTACTGGCTGTGTTATACCTTGGCGGTTATTATCAGCTTTCACAGTTGATTGACGGTATTTCATAAGAAATAAATTTTTCTTGACATCAGAAATTGAACCCGGAGCCTTCAGCGTGGCAAGCGACAAGCGAGAGAAACTAGTGCTTGACCCTCAGGCTATCGCGTCAGCTATTTTTTTTTTTTTTTTTTTGTAAGTAACACTAGTAAAATCAGAGGAGAAGATGACATTTCCAAACACTATTCCATTCATATTTTACAAGCCACGGTTGTATGTACGTGAGTTAGTCTGATGGCACATCATCAAGGACCCCTCTCTATCGATATAGAATTGTCCGAATGCGTTAAGTGACTTTCAGTAAATGTACCCCTAATTGAGTTCTTGAAAGCGGAAAGGTGAGGCACCATCTATGAGTTACCAATCAGACATGTACACAAAGTTTTAGAAATTCCAAGAAAACATCCCAAGATGAGACTAAATCTAAGAGTTTTGCTTACCCAGGAAATTAGTCAATTTCTCTCCTTAATTGTGACTATCGAACCGTAGCGAATTTCTTGCAATAGTCAATTCCTCAATCATTTGGGCTCATTAGCAAGAAGGCAGCTCAGGTTCGTGCTTAGTCAGAATATCGTGCAAGGGTAGCACAATTAAATATTTTTACTCATCGTATCTAAAGGGCGGAAAAGCAAAGCATGAGCATGCAATATGGATTGTTGTCACGCCAGATAACTTTTCAGCAGATTCTATGGACAAATTTAAGAAATATGACCAGTCTTTCAACGCGATTGCATAAAACAAAGTGTCCGTGACGTCCATTTAAGATATGGACTGTCTTTTAATGACATCTGTGATATGTTCGTTGTAAGGCAAAGGCGTGTTAATTAGGTAATAGCTGTAAGACATATGAGTAAATTACAAGCTTATCTGAAAATGTGTCTACAATTCGCCAGAATGCCTGCAATAACCAGATTACCGACAGAGATTCGAATTATACTCTGTAGATAACTCAATAAACAACAAGACGTCTTAAATATTATTGCGATTGGCAGCAGAGATATCAAAACAGTTCTGGCAAAACAGTTCGTGCTGGCAAAGCAAGATGTCAGCAATTTAACAGAAACATAGAACAGCCCTCTTGATACTTTCGGACTTTACCGAACTAGCTACCCCTATCGAACTCACTTTAAAAAATCAACAAACACATAATTAAGCGCAAAAATGCATAACAAAAATTAATATTTAATTGCAAAGGTTGGCTATTAACACTTGTGAGGCGATAAGCTTTCTCCGAAACAATATTCACCGACGTAAATATTCAGGAAACGATTGCGGTTTTAAAAGGAAAAAAAATAATAATCTGTTGCTGCAATAGATAACAGACTTACGACATGTTTTGAGTTTTTCCAAGTTCAAGTGTGAACTTATTGTCAACTCCAACACTTACAAATCCGATACAATAAAAACCCTACTCAAAACAAATACACACGTACTCGATGTCTCCACCAACGAAAAGAACTGGATCTCGCCTGAGGAGCAAAGCTGACTCACCATTCAATTCCATCAGTTCCCCGCTCCCGAAACCAACACCAAAATCTATGGAAGATAACAGCTTTTTGTGGGAAAAAATGGACGAGCGTCTCAACAAACAGAGTGAGTTTATAATCTCCTTGATGTGTACAAAAATGTCTGAACGTATGTCTGAAACTGAAGCTAAAATATCGGAAAAAATCGATCAACAAATAAGTGAACTGAAACGCACTATTAGCGACGTAAACAACAGAGTAACTCAATTTGAATCTACTCTATCAAACATCAATTCCGCTAATGACTCGCTAAAATCGGAAATAACTGATCTCCGATTATCATTAATTAATGTCAACAAAGAGTGCGCTGACACCAAAACAAAGCTTGCCGAGAAATCGACTGCATTTTCTGATTGCAACAAATCACTTAATGCACTGGAAAACCGAATGCTGGCTAGTGATGACTTCTTATTTGGCATACCATACTCGCCAGAAGAAAACCTGCGAACACTTTTTAATCTGCTTTGCCATTCTATAAATATTCAACCGCCTATGTTAAAGACCATTTACCGCACTCGTCCTAAACCAAATTCAAATGATTCAGCGATATCAGTTAAATTCAACTCGCCGTTTGACAAAAATTTCGTCCTAAAATCAATTACTCTTTTCCGAAAGCAACACAAGACCGAACTCTGTTTACGAAATGTGGGACTCGAATCAAGTAGTTTTATATATCTGCGCGAGAGTTTAACAAAACATAACCACTCATTATTACAATACGCCTTAAAACTCAAAAAATGTAAACAGCTCGCTTCGGTCTACACAGCACGTGGGTCCGTGTATATCAAACGTCACTCCAACGAATCAGCTGTATTAGTGGACTGCACTGAAATCTTAGATGGAATTGCCAGATCAACCGATGATTAATAGTAAAGGAGGAGCGATTACCAACATACTATTACTTTAAAATTCTCTTTTTCTTTTTTTAAATATATTTGTTTGAATTATTATCTTTCTCTTTCTATTATTATTTTTATTGTCTATTTAAGTTTCTGTTGTGTTATCGATACTTTTATTTTTATATTTGTTAAATGGGTACGAATCAGCAAATTGCTGATATTCCAGTAGCGGGGCGAAATGGAAATTTACGTTTAATGGTTAAGGTTTTGAGTAACCAAAAATCTGGTCTCCAGGTCGTACATATAAATGCACAAAGTTTGCTGCCAAAAATCGATGAATTCCGAGATCTGTTCGAGGAATTCAAAGTTGATGTTATCTGCGTCTCCGAAACTTGGCTCACGGGTAGTATTAACACTAACATGTGCCGTCTAAGAGGATATAAAGTTTTCCGCTCTGATAGAAAGGACCGAGTAGGTGGAGGTGTAGCTATATACGTGAGGAAATGCATTAGGTGCAGGTTACGATGTTCCTCCCAGGATGGTAGTGAGATGGAATATGCGTTTGTTGACTTAGTCGGTGATGAAGGTAAGCTTATGGTCGGCGCAGTTTACAGACCTAATCGTAATATCAACATAAACCCACTCATAGCACTTTTGGAAGAAATCTCTGTAGTTTGTCCCAATATAATAATGTGCGGTGACTATAATTGCAATTTACTGAACGAAAATGATCTGGTCGAAAGTATGAGTGCATTTAACTTATCGCCAGTAAATGTCACCACTCCAACATTTTGAATAACATGCAAAAAGTGAGGTTTTACGCCCAACTATCAGCACCAGGATTCTCGCGGCATGATCTCATTTACCTCGCATTTGATTTTAAAATAGCAACTGTGGTTGAAACATTTGAATATAGGGATTTTAAGAACATTGACTACCCCCTACTGCGAGAACACGTCACGAGCATTAATTGGGAAACTATTTACTCCATACCATCATCCAGTTTACAGGTAGATTTCCTAAACACAAACTTAGTAAGTCTGTACAATCGACATGTTCCATTAAAAACAAAAACTTCTAAACCGAATAGTCAGCCTTAGCTCACTTACCGAATTCGCCAACTAATGCAACAACGCGACTCTGTCTATAACCTCTGGAAACGTTTTCGTCTGAACGAACATCGGCGCATTTACTGTTCCTTACGTAATAAAGTTGTTCTGGAGATACGCTTAGCAAAATGTCATGTATACTCAAATCGACTGAATCTATCTATGGGTGGAAAGCAGCTGTGGAGCAACCTCCAGAACATCGGTATTGGTAAGCAAAAGTACAATAGCGCTGAGGATGTAGACTGCAACGAACTAAACCGTAAATTTGTATCCTCGTCATCACAATCGACTTTACATACCGGTGAGCCTTCCCCTAGGTTTAGACCTTATCATAACTCATCTCCTTCTTCTTCTGGTCCTTGTTTCTGTTTTACAGCAGTAAATGGTGCTGATGTAGTTGAAAGTATACTCTCTATCAAGTCGAACGCAGTTGGTCTTGATGAGATACATCCCTTATTCCTTAAGTCTAACAACTGGTGCATTTCCAATGCAATGGAAAGTGGCGAAAGTCATACCCGTTCCCAAAATTCCTAAGGGAGACGAATTTAGGCCAATTTCAATTCTGCCATTTCTGTCGAAAGTCTTTGAAAGGGTTCTTCAAACGCAAATCAGTGTATATCTCAAATATAACAACTATCTCACACCAAAACAATCCGGCTATAAACCTAAACACAGCTGTATTACCGCCGTTTTAAATGTCACTGAAGACATACGACAAGCTCTAGACGAAGACAATGTTACATTTTTGTGTCTCCTTGACTTTTCAAAGGCATTTGATATAGTTGATCACTCAAATTTGTGCCACAAGCTTTATCGGCTGTACAATTTCTCACCGTGCGCTGTTAAATTGCTCTCTTCTTACTTGAAAGACCGAATGCAAGCCGTTGATTCAAACTGTAGTCTGTCAGATCTTCTGCCAACTACTAGTGGTGTCCCTCAGGGATCGATTTTAGGACCTCTATTGTTTTCCCTTTATGTAAATGATCTTCCGTCCCTTCCTCAATACTGTTCTTTGCACATGTACGCTGATGATGTTCAGTTGTACATGAGTTGTCCTTTAGGTCTTGTTGAACACTATGTGAGCTGCTTTAATGACGATCTCGAAATTATAGTGCGTTGGTCTCAAAGAAACGGTCTTCTACTGAACCCTAGTAAGTCAAAATGTTTGGTAATTTCGAGAAAATCCTTGAATGTATCATGTTTTCCACCTATTGTTGTAAACAATGCCATTGTAGAATACGGGGAAAGAGCAAAAAATCTCGGTGTGATTTTTAATCGCAGCTTAACATGGGATAATCACATTAGTAGCATTGTCGGCAAAACGTATGGGATCCTTCGTACTTTGTGGGCCACACAGTGCTTTACCCCCATTAGAACGCGCCTTATGCTCGTAAAGACATTGGTCATACCGTCGTTGACCTATGGGTGTGAAATTTTCTGCAATTGTAGCTCGATTAGTAAACGAAGGCTTAATGTTGCATTTAACAGTACCGTTAGGTATGTCTTCGGCTTACGAAGGTACGATCGAGTGTCTCACTTCCGAAGGCGCCTATATGACATGACTTTTGATAATTTTATTCAACTTCGCACTCTTACTCTGTTTTCTGATATCCTTTTGACCCATCAGCCTCCTTATCTCTATAAAAGAATAAGAACCGCTTCCTCGAACAGATCCAGCCTGTTAATCCATCCACGCTACTCATCCCTTACGTCCGAACGTCAATTTTTCATTAATGCTGTCCGACTGTGGAACTCTTTGCCGCGTTACATTAGAAGAATTGATAACACAACTAGACTAAAACTAGAGTTGAAAGAACTTAATTTTGTCTTATCCTACTATTTTTTTTTTTTTCATCTCTTTCAACTTTCATTCATTCATTCGTTCATTTATAATTATAATTTTTCACTTGCAAGCTTGTCACTAGCTTATAAGATATTATATCTTACTGTGTAAGCATTCCATGAAATAAATAAAATTAAAACTAAAACTTGCGAATGTATCTGGAATCTCTCATCACTATTAACATGAAAGTGCATTATTTCAGCGAAGCACAGCTCAATCTTGATGTATTCTTCTCTTGCTGAGGCACTAAACAGCTACCCCAAAATGAAGGACGTAGTTCAAATAGGCTTCTGTTCGTTTTCTCCTCTAAATTTTATTTAAAATTTGTTTCCAAAAACCACTCTGACCACACTTTATGCACACACTCCATTATTTAATCAGATTTTCTCAGAACACTATCGAAACAATGCATCGTTTTGTTACGATACCGTATATGGACATAAACATTGGTGTGAATAAATTTGACATAATATTTCAAATAGCCAATTGTTCAACGCTTTTTTCCGAAGATTTTGCGAGAAGGGAGAAATTTAGTAAAACGTTACACACTTCCGTAAGGTGATGCTACAGTCCGGGGTGGACCTGGGCCTCAACCAACAAGCGCCTCCAGTCAGCTCTATTTATAGCCAGCTGCCTCCAGTTTCGCACGTCAAGTTGGTTGAGGTCCCCTTCCACTTACGTATGCTACCTGAGTCGCGGTCTTCCTTTACTGCACCGTCCCTCGGGTGTGGATTAGAAGATTTGCCGACCCGGAGCATTGATGTCCATCCGCTCTACATGACCCAGCCACCTCAGTCGTTAGACCTTCACTCTTCTAGCGAAGTCGATGTCGCTGTATAGCCCGTACAGTTCGTCGTTGTATCTCCTCCTCAATTCACCGTCTATGCAGACGGGACCAAAAATCACCCGAAGAATTTTCCTCTCGAAACAACCAAGAGCAACCTCATCCGCTTTTGACAGAGTCCATGCTTCTGCGCCGTCTTATAAAGGGACAATTAAATCGTTTGAGAGATGGCTTTGCTACTCAATTGCCTTCTTAGCTCAAAGAAACAGCGATTTGTAAGAGTTGTTCTTCGTTTGAAGTCACCGCTGGTTTCGTTGTCTGAATTGATAGCAGAGCCTAGGAAGACAAAGTCCTTAACTACCTCAAATTTGTATCTGTCCAATGTGACGTTCTGTCCGAGACGTCGGTGTCGAGTGACCTTTCTTAGGTGACCGCTAAACCCGTCTTCGCCGCAACCGTCTCAATACTCATGAACGCGCCAGTCTTCACGCTGCGTTCTTGCGATTATGCCAATATCTTCGACGTATCCGACTTATTGGACGGACTTTTGAAAGATTGTGCCACTGGTGTTGGCGCGTGAGATTTGTACTCTTCTTTCAAGAAGGACATTGAAGAAGTCGCATGATAGCGCATCGCCTTTTTAAAACCTTTTTTTGACATCAAGGGTCTCGGTGAGATCTTGATCAAGCTTGTTCGAGCAGCGTGCATTCTCCATCGTTATCCTGCACAAACGGACGAGTTTGGCAGGGATGACAAAACTAGACATGGCTCTGAATAGCTCTTCCCTATAGATGCGGCCTTAAAATCGATGAAAAGGTGGTGGTTATCGATTTGAAGTTCCTGGGTTTTCTCCAAGATTTTCCGCAATCTATTTATTTGGTCGACGGTGGCCTGAAGCCACACTGATATGGACTGATCAGGTGTTGATGAACGGCATTAGGCGTTCACACAACACGCCAGATAAGTGTTTGTAACGATACACATGTGCATTTAAATTTCTCGAAACTTTAACAGCCCTTGCACGTGTAATTTGACTCTAACTACGATCAAAGTCTAATGTGCATTCAATCTCTTCCTCTACGAAGACCAAGCCTCTGTGGGATATTTCTCCATTCAGTAAATTTCATATAAGTAAATTCCGGTGGCCATCTGTGCTCAGCGGTTAGTGCTTTGGTCTGCTGTGGGATCTGCGTAGGTTCGAACCACAGTAAAAAATTTTCGCATCCTATTGGGGAATGGCAAACTTCTGGAGTGTAATTTATCACGAAAAAGAAAATTAACAAAGAAATCTTCTTCCTTTAAACAAAATTGACGCTAAGGTTCTAATAAACCTCCTCATTGGATTCTGTTCACTAAATAACCATCTTAACAAGCCGTGTTTTCCATCGGACATGTGCCGTCTCTACGTGAAAGATCAAAAAAATGCAGAGCAAGCTTTGTGCGACTGTTCGGTCATAAGACTGAAACGCTTAAGTAAGGGATTCGGCTCTCCAAAAAAATCAACAACTTTCCCGTAATCAAAATTCTGAGATTTCTCCACAGCCTCGATCTTGCTGGAAATATGGAGCAAATCCACGGAAAGTGATCTTCACCGAGCAGTGTCAAAAAGATCGAAATGGCATACCGCTCCAAGTAAATGATTCTATCTGTCTTTCTATATATCGAGATCTGTTCAGTTTATGGGTTAATGAAGACATGAGCTAACCTCTTCATCTCACGTAGATCTATGTGGTCCCATTGTGATAGCTATTCCTACTACGTGGCTTAGTTTTCAGGAAAAAACCATCCAATCACCCTTCCAAATTTCCGTAGATTTGATGGTGGGCCATCAGACAGTTCTTCAATATGGTCAAAGAAGTATTTACCCAAGGATTTACTTGACAGACGTTTGGGCAGTGATAAAATGGGTTTCGTCCTCATTTCGATATTACCGGCTACGACTCAAAAAAGCAATCAGTAGTAAAGGGATTGAGGATTGGTATGCTGAGCATAATGGAAGAGTTGCCTAACCCTCTTTCAAAGTCTTATCCACCTGGGAACTTTACGTTTACACACACTGATTTAGTGGGCACGACTGTTATAATTAAATTGATAAGTTCTTGTACACTTCATCAATAAACGTCCCCTTGTAGTCGAAATAAGAAAAAAAATATGAATCCTATGGAATGATCTAAACCATGACATTGCACTATGAAAAAAAAATCATGGCAGAAAAATATTGTTGAAAGAGCATTTATTTCTATATTATGCTCTGCATAAGTCTTAAACACATAATGGTCATGCAATTCCACCAAGCCTATGTGCAACCTGAAACACTAATCTTTCTAATAATGAAAACTTCATTAAAATCGGTTAAGTGGATCTCGAATTTATCGTGTACAAACAGTGACCTGGATATAGTAAAACATCTAAATAAACAAACGCATATAACAGTACTGGCCTTCGATGCATTTAAAGTGCATGTGTTTTGAAATCTTGAAGTCCCTTCTCTGTTTTAGTTTACTCTTTCTTTCCGTTGACATACACACGCCATCCACAATCCATAAGATCACTCTCACTTTCCAAAAAAAAGTCCACATTTTACTTCTTTCTTCACTTTGTTTACCAAAGCCACACAATGGCTACCAAAAATAATACTCTTCAACCTTACTTCCTCCACTGTGCTTTGTTTGGAAAAAAATAAAAAAAATTCCAAACTCCAAAATATTTTACCAACAATGCGCTGCGCTCTATCATTCTCTTTGTCAGCAGAACAAATACAACCAACTATCAAACACACACACCCATGCACTTAGATAGTCTCATCAAAAGTCTAAAAGTGAATAAATAATTACTTATACAAAGCAACAAATTAAAAATTCACTTTTTCGTACAGTGTAAGTACATGCTGGTCTTTTCCCCTCACCATACATGCCAACAACGGTCTGGTTGGCATTCAACAACAGCACTGCGCTTCGCAGTTGTATCTAGTACGTTGACCGGAACGCGATCGTGTCGGAAAGACTTCAAAAAAAAAGCCAAAAGAGAGGAAAACATCTGATCAAGTGAAGCAAAAAAGTGCTTATAAACAAAAAAGTTGGTGTTTCGTACTATACGGGTGGAGGAAGAGAAGACTGCTGGAATTTGACCTTGTTTCATGCTTCCGTTGACAGCTGTCAACTTGTGGGTTACCTGGAAAAAGTACTCATACGCACACCATCCGTGGTTGTATGTGTGGCAAAAAAAAAAGACGAATTCCGCGTCTAAATAGGGAAAAATATTAGAAATTACGATTTTGCCAAAGTATCTGTGAGTGTTTCGAGCGTATCTACGAGTTTGAAAATAGTATCTTTTGCGGTAAAACTATTCACATGTGCTAAGGCAACATCTGGAAGTATTTTTAAGTGCAGAGTGATGACGGACTGATCAAAATATATCACAGAGAGCATTTAAACGTGTGTAACAAGTACTTAAATAGCATTCCCTCACATCTGCATGTATCTCTCGAAGTAATTAAGATAGTCTGGCACTTGTTTCACTTAAACGATTTGTATCTAGGAAGTTTCCATACCCCCTATCTACGAATTGCACACAAACAAGAGTCATAAGATCAAAGGTGGTTGTCGTATACAAAAGACGCTGTCGTTGGCTTATCTTTGATTCGGCACGTAATACACCCGTCGATAAGCAATCGATGCGGCTAATCAGAGGCATTTTGTCACTTTTCATCAGACCATTTGTGGGTTGGTAGCAACCGGGAATTGCTCTTTCAGGCTGCCATATCAGAACGCTAAAATCTCTCTCCTACGCATAGACGGTTCTCGCTCTTTGTTGGTCATATCTTGGTCGCGTGTAGTTTTGTTTTAATATTTTCTCTGTGGCTTCGCGGTGTAATTGCAAAAAAAAGACAGACAGGCACAGTTGCTCACTTAGTTTGTCGAAGAGAGTTGTCGCAATCGGAACAGCATTTTTTTTTTTTTCGGTTTCGTAGATTAACGCGCGCAGTTTAGTTAGTTTTATGACCATTTAATGGTCTGCATTCGACTTGAGTGACGTAAGAGATATTTTTTTTTTATCGCATTAGATAGATATCGTTGCTGTGTTTGAGATTGTGATTGTAAATATTGTTATGCCTGAAATCTCACAAGACATTTTCGAGTTGTTGAATCCTATTTTACCAACTGCATCACCAATGGAATCACGTTCAGATTCTGGGAGCTCGAAGAATTCTCTTCGATTGAGTGCTCCTACAACGCCTACTATTTATGAGAACAATGTGCTGGGCTCGAACGGAATTGGAGCTGAAAGATCAAGAACGTGTACGATCGGCGAACAAGATATGGATTCGTCGTTCATAAATGGAGCACAAGCGGACAGCTATCAAGGACACAAGCGAGAACTGGGTCATAGGTAAGTTGGGAATGAATTTAGTCATTAACTTTGCGACAGTGACTGGTCTGGTTGTGAAATTAAGCAAACGGCGGTACAAAATTTGATTTTATCAACAAGCTACTGACTTGCTACTCGCATATCTTTTTGAAGATAAAACTAATTATTCTGTCTGCATGGATATTTGCCAGAAATTAAAATAATGTACATGAGTCATTGTAGATTAGATTAGTTCCGCATGGACCGTTTTCAGTCACATTTCTGTCGATCTTTCTTCCAAATTTTTTCCAAGTTTTTGCATTTTCGAGCAGGGAAAAAAAGCTCGCGAATCCTTACGAAGTTTTTAAGCCTACATGGTGCTGGGCATGTAATTTGAAAAAAAATTAGAAGTCCCTTAAGGGTTGCTATGGAAGAATAGCTTTACTTGTCCCGCAGAGGCTTAACACCTCATTTTTTGATCTACTTCAATGTGCAAAAGACCGTCTGTGGTCTTGGTCCATGTTATGCGGGCGATGGAATTTAATGACACTACAAGTCTCAGTGTTGTTATAGACTTTGGATGGAATGTGGCCAATATTTCCCACCTATTTTGAACTTTTATCTATTTCTTCCGCTTATAGCTCTTGATGTAGGTATTATTGAAGAGAAGTCTTCCAAATATATTACCTCGCTATAATTATGTTGAATATTTTCGTGTCTAGGTTTAGTAGTTAAAATTTTTATTGAGTATGGCGCACAGGGTGAGCACCTATCAGATTTGAAAGTTTATCGAAGGTTAATAATCTCATTGAAGAACTTAGAAATAATGCACAGCAGTAAGAGTAAATGTAACTCCGCAGACTTTGTCTTACTAGTGAAAAAGCCTCCCTTTATATTTGTACATTTTAATCTAAACGAGGGTAAGAGGGCCATTAGAAAATGATGAATGAAGAGTGAGACACCTAAGCTTTCGCGCCTTAAGACCGGAATTCTTCTGTCGTCTGTAGCGATATTTGCTTCATCATAATAGTGTTGCTTAACAACTATAAAGACCATCTTCACCTAACCCATTTGGAAAATGTCAGCGGCTTAGAAAATCTAAAAGATTTAGCCGTTTTCCTACGAGGAAATTCTAAACCTTGACAACAAAGGAGTGATCCTGGCTATTGCGATCTGAGATACCACTTCGACAAACTGAATTTTTGTTAAGACTCTCAACATTCTGTTGCCCATTTCTGTTTGCAAGAGAATGAAACCTCTGAGCAAATTCTTTTAGTCAAGAATTGATTTCATCACGAACTGAGCCGGAAGGCAATCGAGGTTAGGAGGAATCTCTCAGGAGTTCAGGAACTCGGGTACTAACGACTCGCTTTATAAGGAGGGTAGTAAAACATGGAAAGGCTAATTGTGTCTTTCTCGTTGGATTTCGTGGCTCAGTACTGCTGAGCCAGCTTAGTCCCCGGGTGAACCTAAGCTTCAATAAGGAAGCTTCTCCAGTTAGCCGGGTACTTGACTTACATTTGATTCTTGAAAATAAATAAAATTGATCAACTACGAAAGCTGCTGTCGACTATACTGCAAAGGTATTACACTGGCAGTAGCGTGTCATGGTTTGTAAAATTGGTTGAGCTGACCATGATTATGCTTTTAGAAGATTGCCGTGAATTTTACTACACATTTTCCCAGCTAGCCTGGACACCACCCTCGGACGCACTTGAAGCCTAATACTAATACTTTCGAACCACTGCACCTCGCTGTGTGTGAATAACATCAAGAGCGTCGAAACTCTTAAAGCGCAAGTGGATTAAAAAAAGAAAAACTGCATCCAGCCAAGTTCATTGAGGCCTCCTTGTTCTTCTCCGAGTCTCCCTAAATAAGGTCTTCCCCTACTACCTTGTCCGTCAGAGTTAAATTCAAAAACTCTACCGGTCGGAAAATTGGTATCCATTCGCACTACATGTCCTAGCCGTCGTTAACCTATCTTTGGCTGAGTGCATCTTGCTCGTTTGATTCATCGTCGAATCTGCTTCTCTAAATACTGTCACCGCAAACGGGACCAAATATCTTCCTAAGAAATTTTCGTTCAAAACCACCAATGATGTTCTCATCAGGTTTCTATATAATCTATACCTCAGCACCATACATAGAGTAGACTGAACCAGCTGGAGTCAGCGCGAAAGGGTTTTGAATGAGTCCATCTCTATCTTTACGGACGCCACTAATACAGCCGAAGGAGTCGGTGCCGGGGTCTTTTCAGAAGACCTGGACATCGACCACTCCATCAGTCTCCCCAAACACTGTAGTGTCTTCCAAGCCGAAGTCACAGCTAAGAATCAAGCCGCCACTTTGCTGGAGGCTAACCCAATATCACGCACGAATATTGCGATCTACACCAACAATGCCAGGCTGATCTGGTCTGTCCTGGATCTGAAGAAGGCCAATACTTCTTTAATGATCTTAATGATCTGAACTCCGCCAGCACGGCCCATCTCGTCAGCTACGTTAGGAAACTAGGAGTAAGCAGGGGTCAAACCTGGTATAAGTATGCCTCTTCTTGGAGTACCGCTCTAACTAACTAACTTACTACTATTGAGTAAAGCTGAGATGAGTTTTGGATGGGTCTGACATGTGTAGGTCACTGAAATGACAGTGTCATATGGGTCTCTTCCTGCTGTGAGAGCTGGATAATGGTAAAGGAGTAACAATAACTTTAGTTGCGTAAACAGAATCTAAGAACTTCTTACTCTGTAATGGAAATTCTTCCTTTTTTTCTTCCTTCCTTCTTTCCCCTCATTACTACAGCTTCTACAAAAGCCTAGAGAGCTCTTAAACTCCTAGTGCGTTATCCAATGTGAACCTGTGTAGGAAACCAGCTCGCTCGATTTTTAATCATTTATTTCAAGCCGAACGAGTCCGGTAGAGTGGCAGAGGTAATCACTACATACAAACGTGTTAAACAAACTCTTTAACTTCTCATAGCCATAGGCCTAAACTAGCACTTTGATATTCCCAAATAAATAAGATACAGGACTCTCTTTACCATCAAAGCCTTACGCTAAAAGACCCTAGAATAACCTTTAACACGCGTATAGCTAAATTCCTTTATATTCTCCCTTTAATGTAAACTTTTCATTTTAAAAAGGTTCCCCACAAACAATTTACTACACCAAAGGCACACGCAAACAAACAACAATTCCCTGGAAAGAGATTGAAAAACTTTTTACAAAGTAAACTGAAATAGAACCTTAAATTCTTTTCACATACATACATCAAGACCATTGCCATGGATTCTGTGGAAAAAATCAACTTTTCCTATCCTAGGCGCCGTCAGGTCCAAGTCCCGAAATTCTTGCAAAATGTTAAAAATAAGTATCTAACTTACTTGCAAAAAAGTTCACAAGATATTTCACCAAAGTGACTCATACAGCACATTGTTCGTCGTTGTATAATCAAAACGTCATTCCTGTCATCGCCATGCTAGAGGGTAATTCACTTAATATTCACCTTGGCATTGATGTAGTCATCAGCCAGTGTGGGCTAATGTGACACCTAACCGCATTGTTCTAGATACAAAGGAATCTGCAAATAGCTTAGTTGTCTTCTTCATCAATGAATGGTTGCCAATCAAAATGTTTTCCTCTTTTTTTTTCTTTTCTACACCTGTTTTGGTCTTTGGCCGATGTAGATAGCTGGTTAGTCGCACATGGCTGGACGCCAGAGTCGTGGAAGTATTCAGGTGTGTGTAGATATGTGTATTCAATTGCTGCAAACTAATTAATGCGTGGAAAATTCCATTCAAGCAAATGACTAAACAGGCTTTTCCTTTAAGAACTTTCTCATGCCTCACACGACAATTAAGTGATGAGTGGCTTAAGTGTGACACTAAGGAAACTTAGTTGTATGCCAATTTCATGGTGAAATTTGCGTTGGTAACCACTTGCTAATCAATTATCGGATAACGTAGATATTGCCCCTAATCTACCAGATAAGACAGTGAATTGAATTATGATCTGGGAATACCTGCAGATACATTCGATTTATTTTTATTGATGGGCAATAGGCTGACCACTGATAATAATTCATTTAAATTTAATTTTCGACGAGTTGATTGCTAGACGTATCTTTTAAATTAGGCTGCTTTGGCATAGGTTAGGTTAAGTTTGTGGGCTGATGAGGGCTGCCTCATCACACTTAGGTTCATGAAGACCCATTGTGAAACCCATGATATTCCCTACTGCGGTTTTTAATTCTTTGGTGCCAACCATCTAGTCTCTCTTGCAAATTTGAAAAGTTCCGATGGCGAACCATCAGCTAGTTCGTCGATATGATCGAAGAAGAATTTGCCTAGGGTCCTATTTCTGATCTGGCAGAGGTATGGGCAGTGACAGAGAAAATGAGCTGTGTCCTCATGAACTTTCTCATCACCGCATCCCCTTCATATATCGGCGTAATTTCTTTGTGTGACCAGTAAGTACTCCCACCAGCATTGGCAATGATCTCCTGTCGTTTTGTAAAATCTGGCAGGTTTTTGCCATGTCATATTCTGGCAACCTTCTTGATACTTCACAGGTGCTTAGAGATATTCACCTGTTATTTGCATCTATTTGCATCAGAGTGGCGGTCTGATCGTACAGTCTGCTTTCTCTCGGGCTAGGGTTGAACCCATTCTTGCCAGTTCACAAGCTTTTTTATTACCTGCTACTTCGCTATGACCAGGGACCCAGCAGAACTTAACATTGTGCTGCGTGCTAAGAACCTTAAGCCCTTCGCGACAACACTTCACAAGCTTCGATGTTATCTGCGTAGCACAGCTCCTTTGGCATACTTCATTATTACTAAAACCTGGTCGCTTAGAGACTAACTTAGACCTCAAGCGGGTCCATTGTATCCGTAAAAAATGTACTCATGAAAGTCTAACCAAGGGTTGGGGTTGGCTATTCGGGACCCCACCCGGAAATGAAAGTTTCCTAAACTCAGCGATATGAAGGTCCTTCAGTTACTGAAAAACGCTTTTACCAAGAGCACGCTGTTTTCTGGTTGCCAGTGCATTACATTCGCACAGGAAATGTCGGACGGACTCTATTTTCTTTTCGTTCCTGCAGTTTCTATAGTCGCTATTCCCCGTGGATTCCTATCCCACAGTGCCCTGTGAGGACACCCGAAACGATTCGTATTTCCCTTCGACTAAGTTGTACGAGATTTTTGCAGTTCTTCTTATTTTTTTTTTTATTAAACCACTCGCGCTTCAAGGGGTTATGAACACCCTAAGGACGTTTTTCACACAACTCGAGCAAGGTGAAGTGGTTCGAAACTCAGGTAGTGAGGTTTCAATGATGTTCGAGGATGGTGTCCACACTAGGTGGGAACATTTTTGGTGGTTGTCATTGCTATATATCACGGGCATTTTGTCGAATCTTCTGATGTCATAATCATTATCGACTCGATCAAGTCTTCAAGCCATGACACTCTATTGGCAGTCTTATGCCTTCGGAGTGGAGTCGACATCAGTTTTCGTAGTTGATCGATTTTTGTTTATTTTTAAAAAATAAATGTTTTGTATAGAAAGCTGACCATAGTGCTCTGACTATTGCACATGTGTCTATATGAAGCCATCGCTTATAAACACCGATCATGTTTTTCTTTTCTTTTTTCCTGTAAACAGTGCTAATGAAGGTCCTTGCAACCGCAAGGGTGTATGCATATGCTAGTTCGGCACCCTTCCGGGGAAATTCTTCCGCCATCTTATTACCTAATATATCTTTGTGGCCTGGTACCCAGCGTAGAGTCACATTACTGGTCCCTGATATATGGTCCCAGAGACTTGATATGCCAACATACATAGATGGTGAAAGTTTCCCTGACAATGGTGTCGTTTTTGATTAGCTTTGCGGCCCGTAGAGTGATCGCCGTGGCTCAGTGGTTAGTGCGTTAAACTGCTGTGCGAGCGGCGAGGATTCAAGCCGCAGCCATGACCACCGAACATTCGCGGCACCACCTCTCGTCGGGGAGTGACAAGCTTTAGGGAGTATAATCTGTCATCAAAGAGCTTCTCAATTCGCTGTTCGGAGTCGACAATTAATTGTAGGTCCCTTCCATTTACGCACAACATAAATTGTTGCGAGAAGCTAGGCCAATGGCTCATCCTGAGCTGTTGCGCAAGCTATTTATTTCATTATCTAGAACTGCAGTTACCTTGGGTTGAACAACGGTGCATCCGTCTCCGATTTCGGAGGATTTGTTTACCCCTCTGGATTCGTAGAAGATGACATTCTGGATCCGTCGGTGTGGAAGGCTAACTCTTCTTCAGTGCAGACGATACCCTCATTCTAGTCCTCACTTCTTGGTATTTTGATATTAAATATTCTATCGAAGTCCAGGTGTCATCCATGAGATCAACATTTGCTGGGTCCCCGGGAACAGCGACATCGAGGATAACAAAAAAGCAGAAAAATTGGCTCGAAAGGGATCGGCTTTAGAAAGTGAACATACCCACACATCAATAAACATTCCTATCGGTGTACTGAAAGGCAACGTCGACCACAAGATGAGAGACAACACCTCTTGGTCCGCCAGAGGCGAATGCATTATATCCCCACAGCTTATGGCAGAGAATCGACCAGAGCAAGACAAAATGTCTCCTGGCTATGAATAAGAAAGATACTCGCATCCTAATAGGTGTACTGACGGGACATTCTGCCATAAGTACCATGGCCACCAGACTCGGCATCAACTCCCCAGACTACTGGAGGATGTTGTCAAGATGCGAAAGAAACGAAAACCATCGAGCACTTACTCTGTGAGTGTCCCAATCTCCAAAACTGCCGACTCCGACACATGGGAAAATGGGAAACTTAACAGAAGTACCAATAACGAACACCACTTTATTAAGACTACGGGCTTTGCAATAGACCACCCACCTAGAACACAAGATTGAAGCACGGACCACAACACAAAGGTGAACACAGTGGACCAGTAGGCTCCCGTGATCTCACAGTCATTAGACTGGGCACTTCGCCCATAACCTAACCTAACCTATCGAAATTTAAGGTTGGAATGATGTTGTCGGTATCTGTACTCCGTAGTAGTTCATGGAATTAGAATGAAGATTATTGGTTGTTGTCTACTGGAACCAGGCTCATCATTGTTTCAGGTGCCTTCCTTCAAACAATTAAACCGTATGTAAGAGTGATTCGTTCTATAGCAGCTTTTCGGGTTGAAATCTCATGGATTGCCGAACCTCTTTTTACGGATACATGCATAAAAGGCAATGTAGGCTTTCTTCAATGATGGCTTTCCATGTAAAATTTGAGTTTAGGATTACGCCAAGGTATTTTGACTTCTTATGCTTCATCAACATTACTGGCACCTCTGGTATTTTTACTGACCCCTACGCCATATACATGTGAAACGCCTCTTCTAAGCCGGTAACAACTGCAGCTACAGTGTGATTTCACACTAATCAAACAATATATTCGTCAATATACTATCAAACTGGTTTACCAAAAGCATTACCAGTCGATACATCGAAATTTTAACACGAAATGAAAATTATTAAATTATAATTTCCAACCTTGCTTCAGTGAAGCTCGTAAAAACTTTACTGCACGGGCCCGTAAACAAGAAGATCATTAAATCCATATACTCAGGCCTAAGCAAATAAGGAGATTAATGCCAAATTAAATATGCATTAGGGTTCTCTCGTTGTGGACTCCACAACAGATTGTCCGTATATTGTTTATGAATAAATTCGCCAGAAAAACAAAAATATTTAGTTATGAATTGTTTATTTTGTATCTACGGTGATAAAATATTCACACGCGGCTGCATAGATGTGTAGATTGAATCAACCCATAGATGAAATTTTAATCTTATTTGCCCGTCCAATGAGCGCACACCATGGATAAAATTGTAGTTAAACCTCGTTCACGTTGAAAGGATTTACTTCAGTCAGTAGTGGGCAAATAAGTGCTTCACGGGTAGATAATGTGGTTGTTAAATAGGGTGGATTAAAATAGATTCGTTCTGAATGACCCATTGCCACATTCGGTTTCTATTTTGTCTCATTTTCTTTTGTTTGTTAATTAACTGATTGCAGTTAGTCAATCGACACAATGGTGCTAATTAAGCAGAGGATTTCATAATTATTTGTAATTGAAAAGTCGGTATAGTCACAGAATAGTCATAGAATAGTAAATCAATAAGCTGAAAGCGCTGGGGCTTATATTTGACAGATGACGGAGTAAAGGAGTCCGATCCAAGGCGGAACTAGACCGAGGTCAACGAATAACCATTCGCAAATAAAATGAACACTTCCTGTCATAAATGCCTGTAAACGCACATGTTCAACATTTCCATTGGCCATGTAGTTTCTAAAAGCCCCTCAGCCAAGACCAAAGAGCCTCGCGCAAATGTCAGCGAATGAAAAATCCAAACCGTGGTAGTGTGTCTCAAGCGGAAGTTCCTGAGGCTTCCTAAGAAGTATCGTCGATATTTGGATTCTGAACCTTTTCGGTCTAAACGAAAGTCTGGATAGTCGACTAACTAGGCAAAAGAGAGTTTGAACTAAACCCAGGTAGGTAAGTAGGTAGGTAAGGTGGCTGTCCATGCGATGCACAGGCACACGTAGGCCAAAGAAGGCCCTTTGTGATACCACTGGGATCTACCCTAGGTGCCACTCCAGCTAATAAAACCATTTGAAGCTCTTGATAAAGCTGAGGATACTTTTGACGGTTACAGGAGGTGGCGGCTTGATGTTAGGGAGCCGCATCACTCGGATTTTCAAGAATCCATTGTGTTGGAAAACGAGAAGAGGTTAGGGCTGTTATGTATTGTTCGCCTCGCTAAACCTCGCCGGTCGCATGGTTGAGGGTTGGCCTGTGTAATTAAAGATGTAAGCAGCTAGGGTCGTCTTTCTGATTCTACTGAGGCTTGGCAGTTGCATTGAAAGTGCTTTGTGTCCTCCTTCGCGTCTACATTGCCACATACTCTGCAGAGGTCGGTCGTGCTTAGTCGCATTCTCCTTAGATGGACCGTCAGTTGTTTGTAGCCTGTGAGGATGCTGATCACTAAAGCTAAATGCGATGCTGTTCAGCGTATTTCCTTTGTTTTTATTTTATTGTGTTTTGGTCACATTTTTCTTCATATGCGGCATGACGAAAGTGTACTTCATCTCTCGTCGGCAAGCTTCCAGAAGTCCAAGTTTTTTTCTCTTGCTTTAGAAGCTCTATAGAGGTCAGAATTGTGGGATCGACCATTATTTGGTTCAGTTTCGATCCCTTTCTTGCCAATTAGTCGGAGTTTTCATTGCCATCGATGCCTCGATGCGCCGGACCCCAACAGAATGATACATTATGTCTTGAGCTTAGGATCCTTAGCTGGCTGCGACAACCACTTACTACAAGCAATTTGACATCAGTGTGTGATAATTCGCCCAAATTAGATAGAGCTTCCTTCTTTGGGATATAGCAGGACTGGTACAGAGGAAATTAGGGATCTTTCCTTTCTCCTCTTCGTCCCTGCAGCTCCTTCAAAAGTCATTTACGAAGAGGTCCATCCTTCTGGCATGAAGGCCAATGGGACAGTGACCAGTGAGAACAGTGATAACGGCGCTAATGACTGACCTTTTAAGCAAGATGAGACTTTTAGATCGAGTGAGATTTTGCATAGGCCAGATCTCTTTGGAGGTACGGCATGTGGTACCATTCCTCAATCATTGGTTTGTCTTGCTGACCGCATTGAACTCTAACAGTTATACATATACATGAAGCGAATGGAATATCCAGATTCTTCCATTCTGGCAGGATGTCCGGAGTAGTACCACGTTTGGCGAGTTCATTCGCCTTACAATTCCCATATGCTCTTAGAGCAGTTTGTCTGTTCCAGAGGCTGTTCAAAGGGTGGAGCGTAGCAAGTGCGGTTGGTGAGATGATTTCACTGCCTAGGGTCCGCTTTCTCATATGAATGAGGCCGGGGAATTCTGTGATGATGTGAGAAGAAGAGAACTTTCATCGCTCTCCAAGCATATTCTGCATCTAAGGTCCGGTGACAGACCAAGCTTGTGTAGATGCTATTTTAGGCAGCCGTGGCCACTTAGGATACCGGTTAGAGTTTTAAGGTGGTTCCTGCTCAGGTTGCCGTGGCTCAGTGTTAAGTGCGTTGGACTGCTGACCAAGCGGCGTGAGTTCAAGCCCCAGCCACGTCCAAAGAACATTTTTCGCGGCACCACCTCTCGTCGGGGAATGACAAGCCTCCGAGAGTATAATCTGTCATGATAGAGCTTCTCACTTCGCCGTTCGGAGTCGGCAATAAATTGTAGGTCCCTTCCATTCGTGCAAACAATACAACACGCACAACATGAATGGTTGCGAGAAGCTAGGTCTTAGCTCATTCCGAGCTGTCGCGCCAGCTATAGTTTCCGTCGGGTGGGTGTTTAGAGCTGATATTGTTTAGGTGGACACGCCTAAGTTTTTTCTGCATTTCTATATGGACTCGAACTGGTGGTAGACCGACAATGGCGTTAAGCGAGGCGGTGGTGGTGGGGCGCAGGCAACCAGTCATGCAGATTTCAGCTAGGCGTTGAACTCGTTTCAGTTTCTTGGCTGTGGTTGCCTCATTTATCTCTGTCCACCAGACTATTGCCGCATTAGTCGGGGTAGGTCTGACGACAAAAGTGTAGATTTGCATATACAGTGCATACTGTCCATTGCAGACAGCTCCCTTAAATGGACATATTTTCCTTAACAAACCTAAAAACCTAGAAAAAATAATGTATTCCCTCGGATGGACAACTCCCTTGAGCGGACAGAAATGGTGGCATCATCGCTATCCACCTGCTCATCAGATTGTAGCCAAATTCGTAGCAGTGAAAAGTCGTTTACATATTTTGACGAAAGCTAGGCCACGATAGATGCTCCAAGGAATATTCGAATATCTAACGAGGCATGCCACAAGGATCCAACACATCAACATTGGCATTAAAGCTTTGGGTCACAAGTGAACATTTAAAGTTCAAAGGATATTTGAATAATTTCAGTTTTATATTCCAACATCGCGTTGAATAAATTTGATATTTTGAAAAATATTTTCGAAATCTTACGTTCAATTGGCATGTAACTTTCCAAAGACGTACTTTTATTCATATGACACATGAAGGGAATGGAAAATATATTCCTTTACCGCAAGATGCAGTATTTTTCAAATGTAAATGAATGTCTGCGTCCAGCAGACGCTCTTGAAGTAAACTTATCCTCATTCCATGGAAGACTATCAGTCGTTCAATTTCACCACAACCTCATCTTTGAAACTTCGATTACATCCATCGGTTTGTTGATGTGAATCTTGCATCCTCCCTTTTCACGGTGAAATCCTTCGCATGCTTCATATCCTTGATAAAGACATCTCTTCCATTGGCATCTTAGAATGCATTTTTATTCGTCTCATCAACTATTGAAGGGAAAATTTTATATTTTACATGCAATCCACTGCGTTCTTTGTAAAAGTTCTCCTTCTCCTTCTTCTTAAGGACACACATATTTTCTCCTTGAAATACGATTATGGTTCCGCTTAACATCGAGTTCAAAATACATGCGTGCCAAACCCCTTATTTCGTATATTTACCCAATAAATATGACAAGAAAAACTAATATACCAAAAGGACACACCAAATTGCCAAGAACGAGAAATTATGACGCCTCAAGGAACTGTAGCCTCGGCAACTTGGGATGCGAATAGGGTTGCACTCGTACTTTATTGAAAAAAAATTCGAATAGAACTTTTAAAGAATGGAAAATAATTTAAATGTTTTACGTGATCAAATGACACAAAAAAAGAAGAAGAGAAAAAGCTCCCCAAAGGACATGCAAAGGATTCACTCACATAAATGAGTGCCATGAGAATCGAGAAATTGCAATCGTTTTCCCACAGGTCCCGCAGTAAATTCGTTCATTTGAACGGAATTACGTGAATTGAATTGCGGACTAGGTCGCCTCGCCATGTAACGGTGGTTATGTGTGTGCGCGCAAGCCCTACTACGGGTAGACGTGTCACACCCCTTTTTTGCCACGTGAAGTATATAATTTCGTTAAATGATATCCTTGAAGAAAATAAGAAGGTCGGCAATGATGATGATGATGATGATGCTACTACACGCGTTTAGGAGCCTCTTATAAAGTCATTGCAAAGATGTTAAAAGTACGAAAGTTTATTTTTGTTCCCGGTATCTCTGTCTATATCTGTGCACTTCACTCCCATTTGACGTGTACAATGTGTGAGGAATACTTTTGGGGCGAATACGTGATTTCTCGGGAAATTTGTCATTTTTAATGGAAATTCACGATCAAAAAGTGAGACACTTAATTGGTGTGTCAATCATGGAGCACACACCAACTTTGACGCCAATCGAATTAAAGGTAATGACGTAAATTCAATTTGGCTTTTGGGCTTTAAGTGCACGGTTGTGGTGTCACGTTTGGATAGTATTCGAGGATTTCTTAGAAATATGTCAATTAATTGATCGGCATTTCAAGCAGAACATTGACATTCGTCTCTTTTCAACCACAACATTCGATTGTACAGTGAAAACTCTGTCGAGGATGATTGAGGATTTTTCTACTATTTTTTCTGTTTTGCATATGCATAAGTATCGTACAACTGGGGTAAATAGAACCTTTTAGAGACTTTAAGTTAAATCTCTTTAACCTGTGTCATATTCTGTCGGCTTTGACGAAATAATGAAGAGGCAACTTTTTCCACAGCCGTTAGATCACTTTTTTGCAGGCTTCCATCATTCTCTCCATCATTAAACGCTTCATTACATAAGCCGTTCCTAAAGTCTCGAGCCCTCTTACAGGGAATCACAGATTCTCCCATCTGAAGGGCTGGTGTCCATTTGTTTTGCATAGGCAGTCAGATCACTCGAATTTTCTTGCCTTAATGAACTTTATGAATGAAATGTCAAGCATCACAGACGGATTTATATAGTTGGAATGCCGAGATAGGACATTGTTTTATGGATAGAGCTCAAGACAATAAATTCTGTTAAACGCAACCTTACGGTCGAAAGAAAGAAATTTGCCTGAGTATTGCTTGATTTTTTTTCTCTAATGGCAATATGCGGTTCGAAAACAATCATGGAACTTGCCAAACTATCTGAATCGCTGCTTACAAGCTGAAATGGAACTTTTTTGAATGACGTGTTTCGATAGATTTTAACATGGCATATGTTCGCCGTTCTATAAACTTTCTAGTCATTGGGTGTGCGTTCATCTATTAGACCTACACTTGATCCAAAACATACCCTCTTTCATCTTCTCTCGGGTAAGCCGAGAACATACCCTCTTTTCATCTCTTTTGCTCGTTGAGCCAGTCAGCAGCCCTCGATGAGAGAAGACGAAGCCCGCCTTTGCTTCAATTTTTTTTTCGATTTTTAAACGCTTGAACTAATTTTTGACATTTATCAGTACTCCCATCGTTTGTGAATCACCTGGCGAATACCGAACCACCTCGTGGTCATTGGGACAGTGTCTGTTCGTGATTCCGCATGTCGTGGAAGTAATGGGTATACCCGTTGGTAGCTTCGAGATTGAATTTACGTTCGTCGTGGGAGACAACATTCTACCTCACTCCAGCAAACATACATGTTAGCGAAGGATAGCCGTTCTTCTTGTTGATAACGATGCATATCGGGTTCTTCTTTCAGACGTTTTGGTGATGTGGTCTTAGTTGTCATTATCACAGATGATTTTCATTTATTCTTGAGTGCACAAGGTCCCATCAATCCATCATCTTCCTCAGTGGTGGATAGTTATCACTATGGTTGAGATAGTAATGCAGATACATTAGGCTTCGACCGCACCTTCGCACACTGGCGTCTCCCATATTAGATTGTTAACAATCGCAATTTTATCGCTGGACAAATGGGTATTCGGATTCCTCGCATTTTTTGCCGAAGGATAAGCCGTGCCAGGGGGGTTGGGGGATATTAACCGAATTAAAAAGTTTACAAGGATTAGAGGAAAAAAAAGTCTTAAAACAATTGAAATAAAATCACAGGTCACCGAGTCACACACGGACAAACCCCCGGCACAAAAGTCCTTAGCCGAACAACGTACAAAGCAGACTGACAACATAGGCAAATGATATCGAATTCCTGAATGCTTCTTTTTTGATTTTCCTTTTTGGTTCTTTCTTGGATTCTCGGTCACACGGTCCTTATATACTCGTTGTCAAGAAGGTACACGAGCATTCTGGGACCAAATAATCTAGTTTTTACGTAACGAGATATGCGATCACGGAACTTCTTCGGACTTTCTGGCAACAGATAAGGTCCGCATCTTAACGAACTGTGGAGCTTGAATTGTTGCTGAGCAGATTAACGGCAATCGTAGGTGGCCCCTGGGCCAGGAAACGAAAGTTCCTAATGACAATTACTCACTCCGTTCTCTAGTATGGTTGTGAGATATAGGCCGATGCACTTTGGTAAGAGAAATATGGAAAGATAATGGCCGTAATAAAGAGGCACGGAGCTCTACGAGATGCAAGTTTGTACAGAACAGTGTTGAAACCAGCTATTCCCGTAGTCGCGGGACTGACTCCTGTTGATCTTCTTGCAGCAGAGAGGCGGAAATTGGAACGAAGGCAGTGGCATTGGAGGCGAAATAACTCACCACACAGCTATGGCAAGAAAGGTGGAACTAAAAAAGCTGATAGCGATGGGCTCAGAAACGAAGGCTAAGAACGTAACTAAGTAGAAGGGACGGAAATAAAGCGAAGTAAACTACTACGTCACATCCAGTTTTTGACCGAACATGGGTGTTTCAAAGCCTACCCCCACAATATAGGAATAACACTCCGCAAAAATGACGACTATCGATCAAACTTGGAACCAAGTATGCGCCTTTATAGGAAAGGTACTGAAAGCAAAAAAGACCGAGGAAGATCAAATACACTCTCATGTGATCATGAAAGCCTCAGGAGAGGGACCTGAAAAAGCCGGTGCACAGTGGGAAAAGAAAAAGAAAATAAAAAAATCGGGCAGAGCCGAACACTTGAGATGTAATGTTTTTGATATTGACGGAATTCCTATTAGCCTTCGGCACTTCTTACAGTTCATTTGTTTCCAGCTGCGTTTTGGGATACCCGCTCTTGTATCTTGGCTGCAAAACGATACTAAGGTTAGGTTAGTGGGGCTGTCGAAGCCGATGCACTTAGACCAGCATCAAGTTCATTGTGATCCCTCAGCATCTTGGAGAAATTCTCCTTCCTAATCGTGGAACAAGTGGAAGCTTTTAATAAAGCGAACTAGGTTTCCGACATCTTGTGGTGCTAGATCACCAAAACTGTCAAAAAAGAAGGCGCCGAGATGGTTGCGTCTTTTGTGAGAGAGCGCGGACCAGGTACAGAGGAGATGGAAGATCGCCTCCTCCTCTCCTCGACCCTGCTGCTTCTGCAGAAAGCATTTGCAGGAATGCCCAGCATGTCCTGCCTATGAGGCAGTAGTATCCTGTGATAGTAGCTCCGAGATGCGCTCTACCTAGCGAAATTAATTTCTTAGAGCGCTTATGGTCTATTGAAGGCCAGATTTGTCTGCCTTTAATTTCAGTTTGCCTGTACCTAGTGACACTCCGAGGTTTTCTTTCTCAAAAAGAATCTGTATTGTAGTACCATTCTTGGCGAGTTCATCGGCATTGTAGTTCCCTGGAATCTCTCAGTGTCCTGGTATCCAGCAGAGGAGTATGTTGAATTGCTCTGCCATCTCTAAGCGACGAGCTGCAATCTAAAACTATTTTTGATGTTACAGAGACTGATTCCAGGGACTTAATGGCGGCCTGGTTGTCTGTGAAAATGCTTTATGGTTATATGTGTCAAGGTTTGGACATGGCATGCATTGCGTCGGTCTGATTGGCGATTTTATGATAAGAAAGCCGCCACCTGCTATCCGGATTTAAAGATGAATTCTTAGTAGGAACATTGTCTATGTTAAGCAGGGGCAACCATTAATTCGCTGGTTTCAGTGAGCATGGGTCTAAGTTCCAAAATTGAATATGATGAGTAGCACAAAGGAAGCAAAATATTGAAACCAAAAATGCATGGTTCGTATGCACATACACAAAATAACATATGTATTTCAAAAGTGAGTTACAAAATTTCATGCAGCATACTTTTGTTTTAAAAATTGTTGATTAAATTGAAGTCAACGGCTTCGGAAATTTGCGAGATATCGATACACGTTATCTGGAAATACCAATGCGAATGTTTTGTAGTACCATTCATGTAGAAAATTCCACTAAAAACATTTTTATTAAAAATTGTTTTGCTGTTGAGATTCAATAAAACTCATGAAATACTCGGGTCGACATTTCTGAAAATCTTATTTTAAATACGAATAATAAATATACAGTGTTGGACCCAAATCTAAATGTTATGCTGATAACCGGGTGCGGGCTTATATTCATCATACAGCTAAGTCATATGACTTTTTTTTTGCGACATTTTTATCCCCTTAATCAAATCAAAGTCAGTTTGAATTTTATCTTTAAGAAAAAAAAAACTCCCAATCAGTTTGTTGTACTCACTTTTAAAATTGACTGAACTGCACATATAATGCTTTTTTACTATTCGCCACACTTCTGGTAGATAAGCTTTATTGCTTTCTTTAGATTATACATATGTACATTCATTTTTCGATAGACGATAAGATTTGATGAGATTTGTCTGCATATTCTTTTATTTTTATTTTAATCAACCGTAAAGGCATTTTTGCTTTCATCTAGAATAGTACGTACCTTCATTTCATATCTTTGTCAAGCGTTGACATGACATGACATCATAATGCTTTATCTGTCGTGCAATTCTATTATCAACATTTCCTGGAAGTCAATTAATATGTATAGACCATGCAGTGAAGTATGAATAAAAATGTGGAAAAATGGAAATATTAAATTCTTAGAAAGAATTTTTAATTTTAAGATAGTAAATTAAAAATGAAATAAAATGAAAAATGAAATGAATAAAATGAAATTATTTGTTTACTGCGCTGATAACAATGACAAGTTTATAAAAAAAATCGTTATTATGTTATTTGTAAAAATAATTTGTTCGCTTCGATTGTATGTAAGTAGAAACAAAGAATTCCAATGCAACCTGTATTTTTGTTAGATTCAATGCCTCCTTTTGAACCGTAACATTTTTTTCTTTTTTTTGAATTTACGTACAAAGTACACCAACTGGCATCTGCTTTTTGTAAATGACAATGTGCGGTGCATCCTGTCAGTATGTGTGTGACGGTTTTATCGTTCTTCACTAACACCACAAATAACGCTGATGAGTGTGTTCCTGCTTAGGTTAGATTAGGTTAAAGTGGCTGCCAGCTAAAGCCAGCACATTTAGATTAATAATAGGTCCATGTGATTTCACATGGATCTTGAAAAACTCCCCTTTAAATGCTCGTCAAACCTCGTGGAGACTTGCATGAAGCGTAGGATGCTCTAATATCTGCATCAATCAAATCGCATAGATTGTTGTAGAAGAAGGCACCTAAATAAGTGAGTTTTTCTTTTATGTCAGAGAGCAGGTCAGGTGCAAAGAAGGAGGGGATTGTTTCCTCTTTTTCCTCGTCCATGCAGCGACTGCAGAAATCATTGTGAGAAGAAGCCAAGCCTTGCTGCATACTTGCCTTTTAAACAGTATCCAGTAATGGCAGCTATAGTAGCACTGATTCTGAGAGCTGTTCAGATCCAGATTTGGCCAAGTTTGTTTTGTCCTTTCGGGACAAATTTTAAGTTTTCATATAGCGATAGATATCCCTAAGGTAATATATTCATTGTTGTCCTATATCTGTTTCATATCTGTCTGACACCCAACAGAGGTGAATATTGATCCACTCTGTCAACTCTAGAAAAGACGAATGACAATCTAGGGCTATTAGTGAAATGATGCGGATATCTAAGGCGTATATCAAGTTTTTCTCAAGCCAAGAAAATACTTCCTTAATCGCTATTATTTCCACCTGGAACATGCTACAATGATTTAGAAAAGAAAAGTTCAGATTCAGCCTGTCAGAGAAAACATCTCCACCTACTTCCATGTAGAATTGAACCGACTTGTCTTCTGCATGATGACTTCGAAGTTTTTATCAAAACTGCCGCACTGGCACCCATTTGCCTGCCAAAGATGTCAATTGATTTTAAAGGAAACAGAATTATCAGTGGTGTCTTGCAATTAATTACTTAAAGTAGCGCTACAGTGCGGGGTGGACCTGGACCCCAAACCAACAAGCGTCTCCAGCCAACTCGATCTTTAGCCATCTGCCTCCAGTTCCGCATGCCAGGTTTGTTAAGGTCACCTTCCACTTGCGTGCACCACCTGAGTTGCCTCTACTGCGCCGTCCCTCGGGTGTGGATTGGAAGACATTCCGGGCCAAAGCATTGGTGTCCATCCGCTCAATATGACCCAGCCACCTCAGTCGTTGGAGCTTTACTTTTCGCTGTAAAGCCCGAACAGTTCGTCGTTGTATCTGCTTCTCCACTCACCGTCTATGGAGACTGGACCGAGAACCACCCGATGAATTTTCCTCTCGAAATAGCCAAACGCAACCTCATTAGCATAATATTGACAGCGTCCATGCCTCTGCGCCATAGAGCACAACTGGGACAATTAAGATCTTATACAGGGTCACTTTGGTCGTTCAAAAGAGAGCTTTGCTACTCAATTGCCTTCTTAGAAACAGCGATTGGCAAGAGTTATTCTTCGTGAAATCTCAGCGCTGGTGTCGTTGTCTGAATTTATAGCGGAGCCTGGATAAACAAAGTCCTTAAGTCCATATTTGGACAGACTTTTGAAAGATTGTGCCTCTGGTGTTGGCACGTGAGTTTTGCACAACTCTTTCAAGAACGATGTTGAAGAAGTGGCATGACAGCACGTCACCTTGTCTCAATCATTTTTTGACATTAAAGATTTCGGTGAGGTCTTGACCGACCTTGATGGAGCAGCGTGCATTCTCCATCCTCATCCTTCACAGACGGATGAGTTTGACAGAGATGCCAAAACAAAACATGGCTCTGTATAGCTCGTCTCTATAAATGCTGTCATAAGCGGCCTTAAAATCGATGAAAAGGTGTTCGGTATCGATTTAAAGTTCCTGGGTTTTCTCCAAGATCTGCCGCAGTGTGAATATTTGGTGGATGGTGAACTTTCCTGTCCTGAAGCCACACGGACCGATCAGGTTATTGACGAACGGCTTGAAGCGCTTACACAACACGGCAGATAAGTTGGCGCAGTTCAGAGGGTCTTGCTTGGGTTTTTTTTTTCTCCGACCATGTTTCACAGATGAGTTGGTGCATGCTCCTTACCAAGTCATCGCCCGATTATACGCTTTCTCCAAATTCACAAAACAACTTTAGCAGCTTTTGGCATATTCCCAGACCTTCTCAGGTACCATTCTCAGAGTGAATAGCTGGTCAGTTGTGCTTCTACCTGGACGAAAACCGCACTGCTCATCGCCCAATGCTACTACATCTTTCCTAACTTTTTGGGAGTTGGGTTTCTGGCTTTGATTCCTATCCAAAATAGGACCCAAAGATTTTGCTTAGTCGAATGAAATTAAGCTTGTACCATACAAGGAGAAAAGGTTGATAAACGAAATTTCATATGTCCTTGAGAGTAGTACCAGTTCAATTGAATGGGGTTTCATACACGTATTCTTCTGTGAGATTAATGTTGAAAGTAATTTTGCCCTGTTCACCTCAATTTATTATTTTTCTATAAAGCAATATGGCCGTTACAATAATTATGCATACATTTGTATTAATTACTTCGCGCAATGAGGTACAATTTTTTTTTTAATGTGTAAATCGATATTATATTATTGCATTGCTTATTTATTTAATTTTTCTGTTTTTTTATTTTAATTTATATTATGTTTCATAAAAACTCGTCAATTCTGTTTCAACTTGAAGTGTTATTGAAACAAAATGTATTTATTTTTTGTATGTTTGAATAACGTATTTAATTAAATTTGCATTCTTTTGAAATTCCCTCACCTAAATTCGATTTAATGATATATTTTCATTATGCTGTATCCTTTCGAATCCTGATGCGTTAATTAGAATTTCGATTGAATACTCTTCCATGACGAGTGGGAAGGATTTTTGTAGTGGCGGGCTGGTCTATTTCAATTGGTGCCATGTGCGGTATTTTCGAGAGTTATTTAGCCTTAATGAAAGCGGATTGCATACAATTTTACTTTGTGGTTCAACTAGAGAATGACGAATAGAACCAGAGTAATATTCAATTCAGAGAATTTTGTATTACTTCTCATAGTACGAGTAAGGTTTAGTAATTATGTGTGGAGTATAATTTAGGGCAGTTTTTTTCAATTTTCATGTAGTGATGAATGCACTCAAAATTACGCCCTAATCCCTGAGTCACAGTGACCGGAATGGCACCAGGCTATTCTTAGCGATCGAAAAATTTGCTCAACTCAACCTTAACAGAAACCATGGTGTGAAAGACTTCGCTATTCTGTATGATAGCCAAAGTGTGATTCAGGTACTAAGCTCCCACAAGATCAGATCAAAACTTATATGGGAACAACTACCATATGGACACTCCCGCATCTTATGCAAATTCCATGACCTACCAAACAAATTTGATCGAACCCTTCCGATCAGGTCTTTCAAAAGGGATTTTAAAGTCACAATTTCTACACGGGGAGATTGAATTAACCTCAAGAAATCCTTCAATAAACAAATCGACTTTTATAACGACGGCTCTAAAACCAATGGAGGTGTGGGCTGCGGTATCCACTCTTACGATAGCCAAGCACCTTTAAAATCTTTATCAAATATCAAAAACAATTCCCAAATAGTCCTGCCTATCATCTCTTAACGATATGACAGCTCAATTCAATATTCACCTCTGCTGAGTGCCTGTTTATAGTGACATACCTGAATTTGGCAAAGCCAACGAATTTGCCAAACAATGCAGTGAAACTTAGTGTTAAACAAGCCATAACTAGAAAAATCAACTTTGGGTGGAAAAACAGTCTTATGTGTCATTCCACCAGACTTAACTGGCCTCAAATAGATGACCAAAACTCAAGGGAGCTGATTACTCTCAACAGAACACAAATTCCCACCATCACTGGGGCTATTACAGTCCATTTCTAAAAGGACAGCACGCCAGTAGCCTAGGGGCTATCTTCAATGATTTTTGTAAAAGCTGTAGAGGCGCACCTGCAGCAGAAGAATACTTCTCGGTCACTATTACTTCAACGACAATAGTGACGTGAGCCAAGCCCCCATTCGTAGGCTCATATTTGTGTCAACAACTCTAAATGGTTCTACGGGTAGAATTCTCCCTCAGAAGGATTCCATAAGCATCAAAATGGGCCTTGAGTCCTATAGGTGACACCTATCTTACCTAACCTTACCTAATATGAGAAGGCTTTACCAAAATCAACAAATTGGGGGCGGTCAATAGAGTAACCTTCTGCTCGGCAGCAAGACTTGAAAATAACTTCGTTAGCACTAGAGCCATTCTACGGGTTAGGACCGCACAAGATACAGGAAGAGCTAAGGAAAGAAGAAATAAACGACTGGGATGGAATTCTCATATTCAAGTAATCTCTGAGAAAAAGCAACTAGAAGAGGAGAAATGAGGAAAGGCAGATGAGTTGGCGAGGGGAGAGAGAGTCCTCTGCGCCAGACTCAGCTCAGTAGAGAATCACTGTGGGGATCACTTTTGGGAGAGGTACCCCTTGCACTCTCCTATTGCCCCAGGGTTTCGAACCATCTTGAAGCCTTAATGAAACCCCCAGATCTCACCGATAAGTACGTCACTTAGTTCTTCGGAATCTTGGAAAAGTGCCGTCCAAAGGCTTGTGTCTGAGATGGTAAAGACCTGGAAAGTGACAGAGAAAGTGGGCTGTGTCCTCATTAACTTCATCGTCTCCGCAACTCCAGCCAAGGTCGTGCTCACTTAGCCTTAGCTAAGCTGGATGGAGAGGGTTTTCCTATCCTTCTGCATGAGAGTATTAGTTATTTTAAAGGAGTCCAAAGGGCTCCATCTTTCAATCGCCTCCGCTAGAATTCTGATCCATGCTGCATGTTTGAGCTTACATGGCAGGATGAGCCTGCTCTAGGTCTAGGGCATATCCTTTCCTTGCCAATTCATCTGTTTTCTCATTCCCTGATATGCTCTTATAACCAGAGACCCAGCATAGTTTTTCTTCATGCTGTGTGGCAAGAGCACTAAGCTCTGCAACGGCACTTCACAAGATTCGATTTTATTTCAACAGAAATCGCTTTAAGCGCTGCCTGTCTGTCGATGAAAAGGGTGATATCTACATGTGGTCTTCATCCGTTGCCTTTATCGCAGTCTCCCGGGCAGCAATGGTCACTGCTTGGACCTCCGCCTGAAAAGCGCAGCTTTGGTCCGGGGGACTGCAGGCTCAAGAAGTACTGCAGATTTTGCAGAGTTTACCTTCGCATGGACGTGAAGCTTTATTTCAGAAAATAAGGAACCACTCCAAATACTTCAGGGTACCAAAGGAGTTCGACCGGAAAAATGTTCTAGCTCGAATACAACATCAACTAGAGGCCAAGTACAGAGGCTTAGTAAACCTACTAAATCACAAAACGACTATAACCATCAGTTCTACATTTACATTTCCATACATGCATACATATTCAGCGTTTCTGAGCTTCCTCTTCCTGCAATTCTTTAAATCCTGTTGAATGATATTGTAGGTTCTTGTCCAAGATACACCATAGTTGTGTGCGCGCTAGATATCCTTTTTGGTTACATACACACTTCTTGACAAAGGTTTTACTGCAGACGCAATAAGTTTTCTTTATTTTCGTGTTCGATAGTATAAAAGTCTTCGGCTGAGCTCGGGATCGACGGTGGCTCTTTTTTTTTTTATTGAGAAACTGCCCTTATGGCTGACACTGCAACCTTGCAAGATCTATTGTGTCTCCGGTCTACCTAGCCTTATAGATCTACTATCCTTCCAATGAAATTGAATTGTTCATTAGTAGCCGGGTTTCTAAACTCCGCCAACGAACAGAATTCCCTATGAAAGATCCGTCTGCGTAGCCAGTATAGTGCCGGACATTCACAAACAATGTACTCAGAGGTTTCTTTCTCTTCCAAACAGAACCGACACTCTGTATCTGAACAAAGGTTTAGTTTGTCGAGATGATATTTTAGACCCGCAATGGCTGGTAAGGAAGCCCATCAGCTTCTGTCAAGGTTTAGAATTTCCTTGTAGGAAAAGGGCTTGATAAGTATCTTGGACTGCCTAAGCCCGGGGACATTTTCCTAATAGTCTAGACGTAATTGGTGTTCCCAGTTCCAGTATTTTGGTTTCAGTAATTATTAGCATCAATTCAATTTGGCCTAGATAGACACTCAGTCTAAAGTGCTTCTCAAGTACCCACGTGCTTCCCTGCTCCAAGGCACCTTTCATTATTTCCCGTATCACGTTATCCTCATACGCAATCTCTCTCTGTCATTTCTAGGATTTTTTTAAGAACCCACAAGTCATAGATTATTACAAAGAGAAGTCAAGGATACCAATTCTACGAATCAGACAAATTCTATTGATTACATCTTTTCCAATAAATTTTAATTAAAAAAAATTAATGAACTGTTTTTTTTATCTCCTTTCAGGTAAGTTCAACGTGATTACAATTCAGTAAGTACTCGTTAAAAAAACGAAGTAAAACAAACCAACTTCAAATGAAATCGAGACATAGTGCCAGCAGTAGTCGAGGAAGACCAGTATACCAACAGTTATCAAAGAATTAGCGCTGAAGGCGAAACCAATCTGGGAATGACAGATACTAACAAATTAAAATCTGAGAAATACGTTTCCCTCATTAAAATCATAAAACTAAAAAGAAACCGAGAAACGCGACAATCAACGTCATTGGTAAGGAGAAGTCCTTGCAGTCAATTTATTCCAGAGAAGAGCTCGGTCCACAGAAGATACAAATTATTAGCGGCTTTGGCTAATGAATGAAAGTTATATGCATCTCTTAGAAGTTACATAATTGTTTATTTATTTATTCTCGGTGATGAAGGATGATGAGGTTGTCAGCAAATATTGACTTGGCATACTGTTCCCTCCTGTCGCTTGGTATAAGGAGTAACAACGCACGAGTTCCATTTGCATCAAATATTCGTATAAATTCATGCGCCCACCCGAAACGCCAAATATGCGTTCGAATATTTTATCGTTTCAAATTCAGGTTAAGCGTGCCAGAGGCAGAGGCAGTCGTCAAACTGGCTTTAAAGGTACACACGCTGGCATAGTTTTGGGGTTTCCATTTAAGGAAAACCCACACGCACACATACCGTCATACTGCCATACCGCCATCAAGCTGACAAGATTTCTTCAGAAGCCATTGCTTGAGTATCTCTGTATTTCCTTTCAAACAAGTTTTACATTTGATACCAATGTCCGAGTACAATGGAATCGATGGAATGGAAACTGATTTAGAAGGCAGCTGATGTAAGTTCACTTGCATTGTTGCCATAAAGATGCTTTCTTTTGCTTCGGGGAAAACACTTTTATACATTTGTTTGGAATCTTTTGAGGTCTGATTCTTATGAACCACGTCCTTTGCGTGGTTTTGGTTAAATCGATTTGGATTTCTTACAAAGATGGTTGAGCGTGGGCGAGCGTGTGCGGTCAAGTCGATGTAATGTGGTTTTAATTGCTTGTTGCTATGCAGAGAATACCAAGATGATGATATATTTTATTGCTGATTATATCTTTTGCGTTTCATTGGTTTTGAATCTTAATGAGGTATCAGCTAAAACCAATTAAAGAGACATGCAGACATGTTTGTATGTGTTGAAGAGTAAAGAAGCTTCGCCATTATGGGGTTTCATTTTAAAATTTAAGGCATTTTTAAGCCATGAAGCTACACAAGTGACCAAACCAATGACAGATGCACCTTCTTCCATGATCCATGCTAATAATTTAGAACCACACGTTCCTGTACTGCTAATTTAACACGAAATATTGCAACTGTGGAGGAGACGATGTTTCCTGGAAAGTGGCATAGTGTCTACTGCACTGAACTTGAAAAAACGTCTTGTCTCTGCTGCACGGGACGCTCTGATTGATCTACCTACCCTTTATACGTATATCATGGGCTGTACTATTAAAGCAATCTATCGTTTTAGACTATTAGTACCAGCCGTTTTTATAACCTTGCGCGACAGCTCGAGGTGAGCCAAGGCCTAGCCTCTTGCATCCACTCATTTTCCGACCGGCGAATTGAGAAGCTCTTTCATGGCAAAGTATACTCCCGCTAAAAATGTTCGGTGGACCACGTGGCTGGGTCTTGAACCCATGCCGCTAGCACAACAGTCCAACGCACTTACCACTGAGCCACGGCGACTAGGACACTGATACATTGGCACCAGAACTTCGATTGCTGTGCAAATTTAAAAGCGACTTTTCTTGCCTTCCGGACTGCCTTCGGCCAGAGTCTGAGACTGGACGAGGCTGTAATCGAATCTTAACGGTTGGCTCAAAATCAGTCATAGATCCAGTGCTGGTTTCTTCGGGAAGATCGACAACACCAGAGTTCACTTCTCGTTGGGCAGGCATTCCTCGTTTTTCCAAGCAGAGACCTTTCCTATCCTAATGGCCACGGACTATATTGTTACGAAGAAGTGGAAGGGTCGGAGCATCTGCGTCTGACGTGATAGTCAGGCTGCGTTTAAGGCCTTGCACAGCCCTTTAACCAGTTCCACAGTAGTGCGAGAATGCAAAAACTCTCTGAATTCGTTCGCAAGGCTGAACTCTTTGATTCTTGGCTGGTTCCCAGGTCATACTAGGATCTCTGGAAATGAGATCTGCGATGAGATTGCTACACAAAGCTCAGAGGACGTTTTCCCAGGACCTGAACCTGCGTTGGGTCTTCCTCTGTTTTCGGTCAAGACCTCCATTGACGATTCGGTTTCTTACAAACACAATTGTGTGCTGCAGGCAGACTTAATGAATGCTCCTGAACGTCTGTAAGAAATCAGCGGCATTCCTGCTGTCAGTTAGCAGAAGAGACTGTAGACTAGTTTTGGCAAGTATCTTAGTGTGTTAAGCTTAAGTGACTCCACTGTCCTGCGACGGCTTTGAAGAAGGCGACGATGCTTCGGTTTCTTTCCTTTGCGATTGTCCTGCCTTTGATCGGATCATGTGGCAGATTTCCGGTGCTGATGTGATGAATACTAGTACTGTAAGCTCGGCTTTTTTCGAAAATCGAGGAAATTCGAGTTAAATGGCCAAAAACTGGGTCCTGCTTTCTGATAGTACAATGGACCAGTGGCGTCTGAGTGCCCGATTTCTAAGGAATCTCGCAACAGGAACAGCATCCAAAAGTTTTGTAAAACAAAAAAAAACTAAGCATCTGGCTGTTGGTTTCCTTCGCGGAACGCATGCTCCCCGGAATAGCGAAAGAAACCTATTAACCAACGCGAGTAGGGAGTAGTAGGAACGGGAGTAGTAGATGTTTTGAAAGAGCATTTCCGAAAGAGCATTTCCAGCAGCTTCTGAATGGGCAACAGGCAGAGAGAATGATAGGGCAGACAAAAAACCCAAATCCAGTCGAAATATAAGTCCCGTATTCCACTTTGGAAGAAGTTGGGGCAGCTATTAATCACCTGAAAAACAACAAAGCCGCCGGCCCTAATGGCTTTCCATCGGAACTCTTTAAGTATAAAGTCTACCAAGCATGGGTAGTCGAATGCAAGCCCGACGACTGGAGTATTAGTTCTAAATGCCCCATCTTGACATTGCTATAGAGGCACTTAATGTTGTATCTAAGCCCAGCATACTATGTGAACGTCTCGAGCCTTATTGCAGCACACTAATCGGCACGTAGCAGTGTGACTTCCTACCCGGTAAATCGACTATAGACCCAATATTCACACCAAGGCAAATCCTGAAAAAGACCAAGACCTCAACCTATTCAACGATATTAAAGCCGCGCATGACAGCATCTATCATTTTGGGCTCTAAAGGAAATGACCTTCAGCTACCTCGCCGTAAACGTAAACTTCACGAATTGCACCTTAGTTGAGATCCGGCGAAGGAAGCCCACTAGCTTCTTCATGTTGATCCTATCAAGGCTTTGAATTTCCTTGTAGGAAAAGGACTTGTTAAGTCTCTTGGATTGCCTTAGTTTGGGGACATTTTCCCAATGACCTAGGCGAAGTTGGTGTTCCGAGTTGTTTAGCAAAACTGTGGCGGTAGCCCAATTAACACCACAGAAGGGTTCAGGTCTCAAGAGCTAATCCGCAATTTCATTGCTTACAATGGCCAGTTGGCCGGGCACATAACCAAGCTTTACCTTGTTGTGCCTGGCAAATGATTGTAGGGTATTGTAGCAGCACCCGACTGACTTAGATTCCCCAAAGTGGAACGTCAATGCTTTAAACGCTGCTTGACTATCTGAATAGATACATACATATGTATTTTTGCGCTCCTAATATCTAAATCGGTCGCCGTGGGTCGGTGGTTAGTGCGTTGGACTGCTGACCGAGCGGCGTGGGTTCAAGCTCCAGCCAGGAACACCGAACAGATTTTCGTGGCACCACCTCTCGTCGAAGAATGACAAGCCTCCGGGAGTATAATCTGTCATGAAAGAGCTTCTCACTTCGCCGTTCGGAGTCGGCAATAAACTGTAGGTCCCTTCCATTTATGCGAAATATGTAACACGCACAACATGAATGGTTGCGAGAAGCTAGGCCTTGGCTCATTCCGAGCTGTCGCGCCAGCTATTTATTTAATATCTAAATCAAGGTTTATCCTGGCGCAGATCTCACTAGCATAGATTTCAGCCTGAAAGATGCTGGGAAACATCCAGATTTTAGTGTTGGGTCCAAAGACGCCACCACCTACTCCGGAAGAATTTTTGATCCGTCGGTAAACCATACCAAACATCCTGTGTCTGATATGGGTTCTCACCTCACCTCAAATAAAAGACAAAGGTGATGCTCATTAGGACTCTAATCCTGCCAGTCCTGCTATACCGCGCCGAGTGGTGGACGGTAAGCAGGTAAGCAAAGCAGGAAAAAAAAAATTTCGTTGAATTTTCGATTCTATTTGCGACGATGGAGAAGGAGTTATGTATGTATGTATAACAACGAGCTCTATGAGCTGTATCAAGATGTGGATGTAACTCTCGTCGACTACATTTTCCCGGAAATCGAGCGAATGGAAGACAATGCTCCAGCTAAGAGAATCTTCGAATCGCGGCCGTCAAGTTCAAGTCGACCAGGAAGACCGAACCTCCAGTATAAGGAATACGCCATAGCACACTGGCAGCAACAAGTTTTGCTCTAGCACGTGACACGATTTTGATCAACAAATTAGCTATTGGACTTAGAAAACAAATTTATTTTTTAAAAAAAATTTAAAGCCACGAGTGCGATGTAGAATACAAGTCCTACAACTCTTTTGAATCACCCTTCGGTTCTCATTCAAAATCTGCAAACTAAACCCATCAATGAGCTTCGCGAACTGTGGATTAGAGTTGTTTGCCATCTCTTGTCCCCTTCTTGACATATGTGTTTGTCACGTCTTCTAGTCTGTAGATAACCTTTCCTAGATCGATAAGGACTTGATTCCTAAATTGGTACTTTCCCTGTATGAATCACATTTTTCCATAATTTGCGACTCGAATCTCAACCCCACACATTTTTCTTCCACCCTTCCATGCGACATTATTATGGACACGTTTCTTAAAAAAAAAAATAAACTCACATGCTGGCTTTCTATTCACTCCTTTTACTCATCAGACCCCACTAACACGCAAGCACAGTTCTGCTGAATTCCACTTAAAACAACTACTACTCTTGTTTCTAACCAATTATCCACTACAGCAACACTTCGTCGTTAACTAAATAATAAATTCGTTTCAACCTTCCATTTTTGGATCGCTTGCATGTTCTACCCATTCATGACTCTCGCCACGATCGCCCACGATAACATTTTACAACTCGACGATGAAGAAAAAAGGAACATACCTACCAACACACTCGACAAAGTGCACTTCAAACTCGTGTATCTTTCATCCCCGGTCATCGTGAATGCCTGAGTGTCTCGATAGCAACCTTAAAACAGCACTCACCTCCTCTTCTTTTTAACATGTCACTGCCGCCACCATTCAATCCGTGTCCAAGCAAATTACTCAATAATGGGCCCACAAATTGAACACAATTCGCCGTCCGTTGGCGCGTTGCTTTTCACTCTCCGTTTACGGTTTATTATGTGAAAAGTGACAGTAAGTGATTACTAGCCAAATCAAATAAACAAAAACGACCGACACCTACACCGATACCGATTGCCGACACCGACACCGTTGCGTTGCCCTGACACGAAGTAGTAGCGCAGTAGCGTAGCACTTGTGGAAAATAATTGGCACATGGTGGATTCCTTTCATACAAACCGCTTTCAAGTATCTAGATACATATTCATAAATATGTACAATATTCTCTGTTAGTTCCCTAGGCATAGACGCACAGCTTTTTAGACTACATACAGTTGACGCCGGGCCCAAGACACGTACGGACGGTCGGTCGGTCGCTTATTACACGTGATGGTAGTTTTACTCGTGCGGCAAAACAACAACCAAATTCCAACGTGTTCCATTGAAAAGTTCACTCTTCGATCAGAATTCTTTGTGGCGAATTGAATTGAAAAAATTCGCATGACAAAAGAGAGGTTAGCACGAGAAAGTTTCTCATCCTACTCCACTCATCCCACCCCGCACCATCATCTCATTCGTCCTTAACCTTGAACAGTGATTCCTTTTCCTTTCCTAGTACGCCACTCACTCATCCCTGCGGAAGTGCTTTCAATTATTTATCTGAGTGCGGTATTGAAAAGTGTGCGTTCAGCCAGAACAAAGATTCTTTTTAACGGAAGCTAACCAAAAAAATGTTGACAACTGGCCAAAGGTGATGCAAAAATAATTAAACAACCAAACTCTCTTTAGCTAAACAAAAGCTTTGAATTGTTCCCATTGATTTTATTTACTAAACTTGTGGATTGTGATATCATTGAACCATTTCATTGGATTATAGTTCCTCGGGGCTACAGTATGCTGAACAGGAAATGGTTACGATGGAAATATTTGTTAAATTTAAGAGCACTCGTATTCCCAGTAGCCTAGTTAGACGACATTACTTATTTCTTTCTGTTTTGTTAATGCTATGCATAGCTACCTGACAAATTGTTCAGCACAAAATTTAACTAGAGCGATTTGTGAAGCCTCAAACTCTTCGCTATCTGACAATAACACCTTCGTTTCAACTTAGCGTCAGAAAATATTTCTCAGACAGAAAAGATATTTCAAAATCCCTGTGATTGTTTAGTATTGACTTCGGAATGAACCAGGGGCTTAAGTCCGGTTTTTGTGATGGAACTCGTGGAGCGGTAGTGTTCAAACTGACATTTCAGATCCCAAAGGGCTTTGACACTTTAGCACTCTAGAAACAGTAGAGTAGTAACAGACCAATCACATGCATATGAGGTTAAACTCAGATGCTTGACTTCAGAACTGTACTGAGCGTCAGTACAATTACGAGAGTTTTTTGTCAATATTATTTGATTTTCGAGTCGAAGCTGAGCTATCGGTCTTTAATTCAGTTTTTGTTCCAGCGCTTACCTATGGTCGTGACATAGGAGCATCAGAATACGCGAGACACTCTATGTAGAGTAGCTACTTCTTCGAACGGAAAGGTCCATACTTCGATGGTTTGGACAGGTTAAACGCATGTCCCAAACTTGGAATCCAAGACGTGCCGTGGAACCCGTGACATCAGATCCGCTAGGTCCAGGGTGAGATGGATTAACCAAGTCTACCTATATGAGGATAACCCCGTTTTTTTTACAGTCGAAAGCGGGAGATCGGGAGATCTGGAGCACCCTAAGCCTGCGGCCCTCATAGTGAATAAGCGGGCCATTGGAGAATGCTTATCTTAAGCGTTAAAAATATTGTCACAACAGATTACTTGAAATGCATTTCCAAGTTACCTATCCTTCCTTGAACGTCGGCTTTCAGCAGATTTGTTGAGTCCAATTATCTCACGGCCTAGAAAGAAAGCCTAAGTCTGAGCGACCAACTACTAGCAAGAAAGTTCAACTTTCTAATGCCTCTTGGCGAAAAAATGGGGGGGGTCTTGACTTGAATAGATAAATTCTCCTTGAAACTCTTTTTATTCTTAGAGACCTGCCCTTATGGCTGACACTGCGACCTAGCAAGATCTATTGTGCCTTCGGTCTATTTAGCCTAATAGGCCTACTACCCTCCTTATGAAAGTGCGTATGCAATTAGTAGCCGAGTTTCTAGACTTCGCTAACGAACAAAATTCCTTATGAAAGATCCGTCCGCGGAGTCAGTACAGTTACAGAGTCCTTATTTTGCAACAATGTGGGATTTTTATCCACACCCACCTTCACCTTCCTTTTCACTGCGGTAACTACGGCTTTAGCATTTTAAAATAGGGGGATCCTGACTTATTTGCGAGCTAAAATATCCATGGTTTGGCAGGAGATGAATATGGTCTTATTGTGCCTATACTGACTGGTGTAACTAAATGAATAAGTCCACGTGGGCCTTGCTCAGTTCAGCGTATTGAAATGAAACTTCTTTAGCCGCGATGGGATTAGTTTCGCTCGACAGCGCAATGAAAAGCGAAAATAACGCCTAGTGTAGGTGAGGAGTAAAGAAAAAAAATGACATGTCAGTTCTTTTGGTACGAATAGTTTAACACTTTGCAGAAACGAGTGAAGTCAGAACTGAGATCAACTCAAAAATCGGCTAAAATGTTCCACATACGCCACAGTATTCTAGGTTTAGTGATCCTTGATAGAATATACTTCGGCGAGAAGGGGCTCATTTGAGAGAGAGAAACCTGTTGATGGATAAGCGGGTCATTGAAAATGATGATGATGATGATGATGATGATGATGATGATGATGAGAGCATGAAAAAAAAACTTGCCTTTTAGGTTGGTAAGCAGAGAAGCTGGAGATAGTGTGTAGAGTGTCACAAAGCAAGCTTAAACCTATGCACGGATTGGTGACAAATGGATGGCCGTGGGGTAGTGGTTAGCATCATCGGTTGTCACGCTCAAATTTCAGGTTCAAGTCCTTATATCACAAAAACATTTATTTCTTAAAAATACATAAATCGATCAACTGAGAAAGCTGGTGTCGACTCTACTGCAAAGGCATAACACTGGCTGTAGAGTGTCATGGCTTGAAGGGTTGATTGAGCTAACCATGATTATGAGATCAGGAGATTCGAAAACAATGCTGATTTATAGCAATGACAACCACCAAAAATTGTCGCAGGTAGTCTGGCCATTGAAACCTAATACCTAAGTTTCGAACCAATGCACCTCGCTCGTACTGTGTGAATAACATCAGCAGGGTATTCATAACCTCTTGAAGTCTATATGTATTTATGCCTGAAAGATTTTTGAGTATGTATTTCAAGTCAAAAATCACACTCCATTTTTAAAGTCATCCATATACCATACTCAATCGTATCGGGTTTTAACTTTTTCAAGTCAACCCCTATGGGGTTTGCTTCCCCTAAGAGCAGTAATTTAGGAGCATGTTATCCAATGCCATGTCAAAGAGTAGAAAGTCACAGAGTGCTTTTCCTCTTCTGTACGAATTATTTGCCCTTAAGCTTTCCAAATTGGATCTCTGGCGAGCAATTTCTTCCTATCCACTCGAATTGAATGGAATAGTCTACATCTTTAACTTTTACTTACTCTGATTCAATTGCTCTTTAAAGACATGAAATGCACCTCCACACAATAGTCAGTTAGAATCTCCTCAAGTTTGAAAATCGAAAAATCCTTGCTCTCTTGCTTTAGATACTGTAGCTGTCTTTTGCAAAATTGACTAGGAATACCAATAACCTTGACATTCATAGAAAGAGCTGGTAAAGCTTTTGTTCTGTTTGTGATTTGCAACCCCGTCCACGATAAACTTTTTCAAACTGAACAAAGCAAAACACTGTAGGGCATGTTACGCAAATAATTTCGCCTAAGGAAATCGATTTCCACTGCATTTGGTCGTGTGGCCATATTCCTCGTGCTCAATCCACATCCACATCGTGACACACGGTCGTGAATTAGAACTATTTCAATGGAATGCCCCATACGTATCGCAATAACACAATCTGAAAAGGAAATGGCATGCCAAATGCCAGAACGTTTAATTGCAGGTGCTGATTGCGTGACGTTTATTATGCTCATCCGGCCACCGTACCACCGTACCTAGTGACAAACAATTTTATCTGATTACAAAAATAAGCGCACAGAGTACCGATGATTTAATTAGATTTTTCCCCAAGAGATATTTATTTATTTGTTATTTTAATTGCACATACGAGTATGCCTGGTCGGCGAGTGTTACACTTGTCTGCCATCGATTCTCATTGTTGCACAAGGTTGTCGACCAGAACTAAACTATCCACTTCCTCTTCCAAGTCACATCAATCTAAATCATTTATTGTCCCCTTCCATAACAAATGAAAGGACCCTTCCTTCTTCCGAGGGAAAATCTCATTCATCTCGTCCGAAAAAAAATTACTTGCTGAGCCTACAGTTCAGATATAACAAAGCATCTGCTCCCATGCACTCATCAGTCTCCCCAGATTCCATCACATAATTGAAACACAATCACATTAGCTCGACCATTTGCGTTGTCCCTCTAATTCTTCAACTGAGAACCACCGTCTTCCGTTGATAAGTTGATGAGGCCTTTGCGTGATATCACTTTGATTATGACTAATTTCTTGTAATTTATATCCCCCACTCTCCTTTTCTCAACCAAGCGCCGCCGACCGGCAAAGCCTTGTTTGTATCCGTAGACGAGCCAATATTGATTCGGGAAAATTGTTCACAGAATTAACTTGAAGGATTCAAATGTTGTCTGACATGTTTAGGTGCTTTGCTTTGGTTATTAATTTTTGTGAAATCCATAACCTCTTCCAACTTTTAAGAAAAATCATATCCATAGGATCCTTCAAAGGATTCACTTTGCAGCTCTCAGAGAAATGTACATACTCGTATGTAGTAGCCTTTCTGAAATTCCTTTCAACCCCAGATAATTTCTTTGGAAAACTTTTTATTTTCTTTCGTAAATCCTTTTTGAGTGAAAGGGAAATACGAATAATATTCCTTTAGTCTTAAAGAATTTTTCTTTTACTGTATTACATCAACAAAGGGGGGAAAAGCGAAAGAGAGCTTGAGTGACTTTTTAAATGTATCCCTTTCACTTGCCTGGAAAAGGCGATCCAGGAGCATTAGAAGGTATCCAGAAAAGGGAATACACAGAGACAGGATATTGAATTTATTTTCAATTTTACTTCAGACAGGGGAATGAATATTGAATGTTAGGGATAAGGCACACGACATGAATTTCGAAATATTTTTTGGTTTTATTAAATTTAAAAAAAAATAAATAAAAAGCTTTGGCAGCTTCAATGTGTTCTATAGATTTAAATTTTTAAACATTTTTAAAGAAAATAATATTTTCGAAACCCCTGATAGAAGTCCGTATTTGATAAATCGGTGAATCACGAATTAAAACGACAGAACTTCTAGGTTTTCAAATACATTTACGTTTTTTAGACGCTTATTGGCTCAGCATATTACTTACTTACTAAAGGTGGCGCTACAGTCCGGGGTAGACCTGGGACTTCACCAACAAGCGTCTCCAACCAGCTTGATCTTTAGCCAGCTACCTCCAGGTTCGAACGCCTTCCACGTCCCCCTCCATTTGCGTGCGCCATCTGAGTCGCGGTTTTCCTCTACTACACCATCCCTCGGGTGTGGATTCGAAGATTTGCCGGGCCGGAGCATTAGTGTCCATTCGCTCTACATGACCCAGCCACCTCAGTCGTATAACTTTCAATCTTCTTGCTAAGTCAATGTCGCTATACAGACCGTACCGTTCGCCATTGTATCTCCTCCTCCATTCGGTGAGGTCTTGGCCGACTTTGTTGGAGCAGTGTGCATCCTCCATCGTCATCCTGCACAAACGGACGAGTTTGTCACAAACGGACGAGCTTGGCAGGCATGCCAAAACTGGACATGGTTCTGCATAGGTCGTCACTATAGAAGCTGTCATACGCGACCTTAAAATCGATAAAAAGGTGGTGGATATCGATATAAAGTTCCTGGGTTTTCTCCAAAATCTGGCGCAGTGTGAATCTTGGTCGGTGGTGGATTTTCCTGGCCTGATACGAACCGATCAGGTTGTTGACGAACGGCTTCAGTCGTTCACTCAACACGTCAGATAAGATCTTGTAGGCGATATTTAGAAACTACCTCTGTAGTTGGCGCAGTTCAGAATAATGCCGTCCGTCCTGGTGACTTAAATGGTTTCAAGCCTAGTATGGCCCACAGTATCTTGCTGGAGCGTTTGCATGGCTGGTACGGTCTCGTAGTACAACTGAGGAGCTGCCAAAGAAATGGGTGTCTAGAAGAAGGTCGACTGTCTCCTTAGTGAATGTTGTCCACTGTGCTTCTGAATTCCTTAGATAGCTTTATATCGTGGAGAAGATTTTCCGAGGTCGTGAGGTTTTCCTTTGTGGCCACAGATTAGTTTCCACGAAGCTCGTTGTTCCCTCCTCAATGATTTTTTGTATAATGCAAGAGATTCTTTGTAGCAGTTCCAGTTAACAAAATTTTCGGAGCTTTTGGCTTTATTAAAATTTTGTCTGCAGCTTTTCCTTAGGGCACTAAGCGGCTGATTCCACCAACCCAGTTTCTTCTTGCCGCGTAGTTTACGGAGTGGGCAGGCCATTGACATTGACCCAGTAAGGGTTGCAACGATAAAATCAAATTTTACAGTGCTCCTAGGAGTACCCGGTAGAGCTGGAGGAAGTTTGTAGTTCAGAACGTTTCTATACAGAGACCAATTGGTTTTACGGTAGCTTCTGAAAGCCTTTTGGTCTGGAGGATGGTCTTGAGAACTTAATTCGAGGTATCGGTGATCAGAGAAGGAATGCTCCTTTGACATCATGCAGCCCTTCACCAAGTCAGAGATGGAACCTCTTGTCTTCTCTATTGTGGGTTATAAAGGTAGGAGAGCTTCCTCTATCACAAAGGTTAGTGCCTAATATGAGGCTAACAGAAACTGAATGCAGAATTTTTGGTTAATTACTTATCCATATCTGAAGTTTTTGCAGATTTAGTTGTCAGCTAGTTCAGTTGTGTGCGCGACCTTTTTGAGGTACAATATTCCCTGTAAGACGTTCCACCTTTCATCCACGCAGTTGTGCTCTTTGGATGCCAAATTTCGTCCTTTTTTTGCACAGAACATTCGTCAACGTGAAGCACCCAAATTAAAGCTATTGATAGAGACTTTCGGTTTTAGGCTGTGGAGAGCTATTTGGTTTTGTCCTTGCTAATCTTGATATCAATTTCCGTCGCATTTTTTTCTTTGTTTTGCCTGCATAACCAAACATTGAATGCACTTTACTTAACACCCCTTTTACACGACCATTCGCTCTATGTTTCACAACAAAACCGAAAAAATCTTATGTGCATATCCTCGCTGAAATACGCTCAATCTTGTATGTAAATCCCAACAGTTGCGTTTTGTTCGGATTCCAAAATCAGTCATAGCCATTAGAAGCATCGAAATAATATGAACTAGTGAAACATTTGGCACGTTTTAGCTTATTTGTAGGCAACTATCGAAGTAAATGTCACGTCAAATATCAAAATTACGTTTGTAAAATTCTTGACAGTTCTGAGTCCTTTTCATATTTACAACCTTTCTTGCTGGTTGCTTCTTAAATTACGGCAATATTTCCTAACCCTCACAAGCAATTTAACTTATCATTGATAAAAATGACTTTACAACTCCACTAAGGACATGAAATCATAACGAACACCATAAAATACTTAACCCCAAAGCATAACTTTTCAAGGATAATAATTTTCAAGCGAACATTTCGAAGGGAAACCTCTTCACATTTACTTTCTTCTTGTGCGTTGTATCCCTCAAGCTGCAGTAATTCAGAACAAGGTGAACATTATTGATAGCATCACAACCAAGAGGAAGGACATGGAATAAAATAACTGACTTCATATCCTTTGTGCTCAATGCACTTGAACGTGAGCAACTGCGTAGCATCTTCATCATACAAGGCTAGCTACACACCATCTCACCGTTGAATGGAGATGCCAAAGGGACAGTAATTCCAAGTAAGAAAGGAATCATGACTTTTCCTTGATTTTGACTTCCCACCTGCATAGGGGAAGTATTGCAATCGGTCCGAACAAAATGTTTCGAGATTTTAACAGGACGATACACTAGGAAACGATTGCATTCATTTTTGAAATGATGGCTGGGTGTGTGTTTTTTTTTTTTTCTTGGTTGCACCATGGGATGTTGTAATCTTCTTAAGATACTAGTAACCCGTGCTACTAGCGTGCACGATTCGCAAGCCCGAGTACTCGATGAAGGGAATGCCCCTACCTACTAATCCACAGCCAGCAAACATCTACCACTCTCTCCGCGAGACTGCGTTTAGGTATTACTTCGCGGGCCTGGTTAGCAACATGTGCTATGTCGTCCACGTCTTCCGTTTCGGCCTTCTTAATTCATCTACACGCTCGTTACGTAGGAACAGATCTCCAGTCAGTCGTCATCTGACCTCACAATTTGGCTTCATAGAAGCTGCGTGCTTGGTAGTCTTGCTCTTGCCTCTGCGAAGCACCTGCAGTGGAGCTGGGCATACCAGGGAATGAAAAGGCTAATGAATTGGCAAGGAAATGATCTACGCTAGAGCCAGCTGATCAGTCGTTTGAAGTCCCGCCATGTCAACTCAAACATGAAACATGGATCAGGATACTAGCGGAAGCGAATGAAAGATTGAGCCCTTTGGACTCATGTAAAATAACTAGAAAACTATGGCCACGGTACAGCGGTGCCAGAACTAATACTCTCATGGAGAAGAACAGGAAAACCCTCTCCATCCTCGTAGAAGGATTACAGGTCATAATACTCTGCGCTACCAGCTTAGCTAAGGCTAAGTGAGGACGACCTTTGCTAGCTGCGGCGACGAGGAATTTAATGAGGACACAACCCACTTCCTCTGCCACTGGTCAGGTCTTTGCCACCTGAAAAAGTTTAGGAGGCACTTTTTCCAGAATACCGGGGAACTAAGTGACGTACGTGTCAGGGACATCTGTTGGTTCGTTAAGGCTTCAAAATGATTCGGATATCTGTGGCAATATTTAGGAGAGTGCTTTGGGTATTGCTCCATGCGCAAGCGGTACCTTCGCCCTCAAAATGAGCATCGCAATGAGTGTCTACTGACCTGATTGTGGCGCAGAAGGCTTCGCTCTGTTCGTCAAGCCATCTACCTAACCTAACATAAGGTGGTGTTTGCAGTCCCCGCGCCGTATTTTTGTCCTGTGCTCGCTGGTGTGGATCAGTTTGTGGGTTCACCTGCCTTACGTCGCGTAATCTCATCTGGTTTGCCACAATGCTACAGATGTTGCCCTCTCTTCCGCTTTTACCCTTCTAGTAACGGTGGTTTCTTGCTGATTTGCATGTCGTAAAGGAGGATGTCGGTGGGGACCATTCCGGCTATAACACATGCTGCTTTGTCCGAGATTGTTCAGAAACCACTTATTGCTCTAATTGCGCAGAGCCTGTGTGCGGACGAGAGCTTTATTCTTGCTTCCTTCGTTATAAACGTCCCCGCCCAGACCAGAGCACCCTATAAAAGGATGGAGCTGATCAATCTGGCTTACAGATATTTGGCAGGATCCGGGAAAGCGCTGTGCGTTTGAAAGTTCAGCCTGACGTCTAGCATTACTACTAAGTATCTTAATCCCCCTTAGACCTCATGGTTTGACTTCCAACTCATAAACTTGCGTATTACATAGTCTTTCGGCTGAATATTAAGACACCCTCGGTCTTGTGGTCAGCTAGTTCTAGACCGAGAGACTCTAGTCAATTTTTGATTCTGGCTGCGCTTGGCCACAGTAATCACGGCAATATCGGCAGAAAAGCCGATCACCTTTACTCCTTGCGGAGTGAACTCTCGCAGAACTCCCTCATACATTCGACGAAAGTCAAAGAAGAACAGAACAGCTTTATTCAATGTAGTATTGATATGTAGGTTGCAATTGGATAACGAACAGTTAGATCTACAGTGGGAATCAAAAGTGTATAAACGATATTTTTAATACTGAGAAACATATGTTTACAGTTCTATAGGAGAGGTAACGTCATAGTACCTCACGCCATCGTCGGTGCGATACCTCGGTTTCTTGTCAGTGACTCGTGACTATCCTCATCAGGAAGTACGGTGTACTCATTCTGGCCAGAGATCTACTAATGCATGACCAGTCCGCCGAGTTAATGGCGTTTTTAACGTCGAGCGTTACTACACCGCAGTACTTCTTTGTGCCCTATCGCCACTTTTTCCCCAATATTGCTTCAGCTGCTGTATCTACTATCGCCTTTATGGCTTCGACGGTAGAACGCAATTTTCTACATCCATACTGGACGTCTGACAAAGCTCCATCCTCCTCTGCCACCGCTTATAGTCTGCCGTATATGATACATTCCAGGATCTTTCCCGTTGAATCTAGCAGACATATTAGGCGGTACGACGAAGGCTCTCCGAGTGGCTTGTTTCCCTTTGATACCAACAGACCGATGTCTGTGGGTGTGTGTTTATGAGATCAGTTTTATAATCCCAATTACAATTGACTTCTAAGAGGAATTAAATATGTGAATGAAGATAACTGTCGTTGACCTCGTCTAAGAAGCCGTAAAAAATTAAATTTTTATGTCAGATAAATTCTTTTCGTCCTTTCTCCCTTTGTTGACAAAGAGGAATTGAATTGAATAAATGGTGACCCACCCACCCAGAAGGTGGGTTTCCAATAAATTGATTGTGACATTCGCTGTATGGCTTGTGGCGCCGTCCTGTTGGAACCACATGTCCTCCAAGTCCATATCATCCAATTGGGGCCAAAAATATTCGGTTATCATTGAACGGTAGCTATCCCCATTCACAGTAACGTGCCGGTCTTGATCATCACGGAAGAAGTACGGCCCAATGACGCCGCCGCCGGCCCATAAACCACACCAAACCGTAATTTTTTCGGGATGCAATGATGACTCATGGATTACGTGTGGATTGCTGCCTGACCAATACCGCATATTTTGTTTAATGACGAAGCCATCCAGCCAGAAATTATGACGACCATAAATTGGACGTAGCGCTCTTAACGTTGAGGCCGCTGACTCCGAATTTCGGTAGTAAATTTTAATAATTTCGACTCGTTGTTGGCTCGTATATCTTTCCATCATGAAATGGCAAACCTTACTGAAGAGAAATGTCAAAAAACCGCAAGAAAAATATGGCGTCGTTTGCTGTCCCTGTCGCTCTACTTTTGTAGCGTCCCTATTGCAAAACCCTTTATTAGAATACAAAATATGTCCGAGGGTAGAGTAAAATTTTTTCCTTAATTTAAGTGGAATGGAATTTTTGTAGAAGAAATTCCTTCCAACACAACATTTTCAGTTGAAGTTAACTGAAGTGCATTACATTTGAGATGTTGGGGATATTTTTAAGTCCTTTATGAGGATTGACAGTTTGGGTTAACAATTGTCTTGTTCGGGTGTGGATGGAGAAAGGTTTCGTAACATTTTGATATTGCGGTCATAAAGAATAAAATTTTGTGCACTCGGTCGTATGTGGAATATTTTTATTGAGAAATTTCGTTCCAATGTCAGTTTTTATTATTTTAGTAAAAAAAAATTTTGTGAATAGACTGTGAAAGGCGTTTCAAAGAAAGAAGCATTTGCATATGATTTCTCATCTTAAAACATGAGGCCTCTATCCTGCTTTTATAACAGAACCAACCTATAGATGGGTGGGATTTTTTAGAAGTAGTGTGAGCATTGGGTAGCGTCAACGGGATGATTTCCAGTGTCACGACTTAATTTCGTTTAGTTTACCTCTAAGTTGAAGCCATCAGCTAGTAGCTGCTGTCCACCTGTACTCGATTTGCTGAATTTATGAACCTAGGTGTTGACCAAGAAACAAGAATTGACAAATGGATGGCATTAAAAACTTCCAGAACGGAAATAGTACTTCAACGACTTTGAAGCTCAGGTGGATAAGGATTTCCAAAAATCAAGCAGGGTATTGAAAAAGAGCTGGTGATGGATAAGCCCTTAAGGGAAGACTTTCTATGCCATTGCCCAGCCCTAGCGAGGATGCGACAGAGGACCCTGGGGTCCATGTTGATACCGGACCTGAAACATCTCAAGGACAAAGGAATCGGCGGCATCTTGGCCTTCACCAAAGAAACAGGAAGATTCGCCAGACCACACGTACACTAGTGTCAACTCCATAATTGTTTCCACCTTCCCTAGATCCCTCCCAACATACGTCCCAAGCCAAGCCTATCCCTGCAGTTCCGAAGATTAAAGGAGGGGAACACAACGGGCCCGACAAAGGCCTAAGTGATGAGCCTTCTGCTCACCCTCATATACCATACCATACCAAGCCCTTAAGGGGTCAACAGCAGTGCTTATATCCCTAAAGTGAGTTACTGACATCGTCTTAGGGTTTTTCTCTTGCAATGCAACTGGCCCTCTAGAAGGGTTGTCAGGTCAGGATAACCATGTCGGAAAAATATCATTATTAGCCTCGGTTACCAGTGATCGCCTAATTTAAGATCACGACCGACCAAGAATTTTAATGGACTATGAATTTATTTTTTTTTTTTTTTTTTCCCCGGGGGTAGGTGAAAATCTTGCATAGACAATATGAGGACCGCAGACGCGTGCTCATAGTAATGTGAGATTCTTACTCACTAAAAACTCCTCCCTTCGATATAAACTTGTTAGTTACTGCAACTAAGTAAGGACTTATCAAGCAATTTTTTTATCACGAAATAGAGACGTTTGGCAGGTGGCTTTCCAATGAAAGTTCCTGCATGTTCCGCTATTTTGGAGCGGTTAATTTTTATCGTGCTAAGTCAAAAGGTTTGGTCCTTTGTAGACGGCGCAATAAATTTCTTTCGTCCAGAAGTTGTAGGACTGTATTATTTACGTGTTCGCTTATTCGATTTTTGTGCTTTCGCGCGAAGTTTTTAATTTCATTTTCGACTGTAGGAATTCCGAGATCCCTGTGTATATCATCATTTCTTACGTACCACGGTGCATTGACAATTTCTCTCAGCACTTTATTTTCAAAAGATTGTAAAATATTGGCGTTTGTTTTTTTGGTACAACCCCAGAGTTGTATACCATATGTCCAGACCGGCTTTAGCACTTGCTTATATATCAGCAGCTTGTTCTCAGTATTAAGCTTGGAATGTTTCCCAAGTAACCAATACATTTCTCTGTACTTGTTATCGAGTTCTTTACGTTTCTTTTTCACATGCGACTTCCATTTTAATTTAGCGTCGAGTGTCATTCCGAGGTATTTAGCCTCGTTTGCGAAGGGAATACGAACCGAGTTTATAAGGATAGGTAAACCGTTCGTTTTCTTGTAAGTGAAGTTTACATGGACAGATTTGGTTTCGTTGAGGGCGATCCGCCAAGCCTTTGTCCATTCGTTTACACTATTCACAGCGTTTTGTTGTTTAACTGTTGTTTCTTCGATCGTTTTGCCAATTGCTAAAATAGCAGTGTCATCGGCGAACGTAGCTAGAACGGTGTCTTCTTCTTGCGGTATATCGCGGGTATACAGAAGATACAGAAGCGGGCCAAGGACACTTCGTTGGGGTACGCCGGCTGTAATTTCTTTAAATTCCGAATATTCGTTTCCGTATCTGACACGGAAGAGTCTATTCCCCAGATATGTGGTCAGTATATTATATATGTAGGCGTGCAGGCAGAACCTGACGTAATTTAAACTTCAAGCCTTCTTGCCACACCTTATCAAAGGCTTGCGAGACATCAAGAAATACGCTTGAGCAGATCTTCTTTTCTTCAAGAGCTTTTTCTATTACGTCAGTGATTCTATGCACCTGATCAATAGTTGAGTGTTTGGTTCTGAACCCAAACTGGTGATCAGGGATAAGATTCTGTTCCTCGATGATCGGCTGCAGGCGCTTGAGCAATATTCTCTCGAAGATTTTAGAAATTATTGGGAGCAGCGAAATGGGTCTATAAGATTTCTTGTCACTCCGCGGTTTTCCTGGTTTAAGAATCATTATGACTTCCGCAATTTTCCATTCGAACGGGACATATTCTAATCTAAGCGCAGCATTTATAATATAGAGAAGCTTGATTAAGGCTTTTCTAGGCAGCATTTTTAAGACTTCTCCCGTTATGAGGCCGTAACCAGGAGCTTTTTTGGACGCCTATTCGTCATTGCTATTCTTGATTGGCGGCGTAGGGATTTTTGGTCTTTTCGTGCCTTTTATAGCTTTCCAAAGCGAATAATTGGATTCTTTTTCAGCGGTTAAATTTTCGAGGTTGCACGGTTCTTAAAATTGCTTATAGTCTGTTTCAATAGATTACTCAGTCGGTTTAAGTGAGAATTGATTGAGTATGTTATCCCAGCAGAAGTTGGTCTGATGGATACCTCGTTCTTCTGCATGATCTCCTAGTGGCCAATGGCGTGTGCTAGTTTCTTTATAATCAACTCGCGCTTTAAGGGGCTATGAATACCCTTATGATGTTTTTTCACATACCGCAATCAAGATGCAGTGATTTGAAACTCAAGTAGTATTAGGTTTCAGTGGTGGCGGAGCGTGGTGTCAAGACTAGCTGGGAGCATTTTTTGTGTTTGTCATTGCTACGATTCTTGCCATTTCTTATCTTGAACTGCTAAGTAACTCGTTTGTTCTCAGTTCATAATAATTGGACCAATTCTCTCTTGCTATGACGCAGTTAGTCAGCTTATTCCACTTAAAAAAATTGTAGTAAACGTTGAACTTGTTGGTTAAGGCCCTGGAAGGTATCACGAGCAAAGCATCGCGATACTATCACAAAGCCAAGCTGCTATCAAGACACTGAGTTCCTATGAAATCAGATTCAAACTGGTTTACGAGTGTCTGGAAAGGATAAACAGACAGACTGAGTGCCAGGTCATGTAGAAATAGGCCGAAATGAGGCAGCGAACTAGTTACCCAATCGAACAACATTCGTGTGTTCTACCAAAGATGCTCTATCTAAAATCGTCTAGGACAATTTTTACGTCATAGCTAGGGCACTGCTCGTATGTCTTGTCTAAGAGCTCATAGAACCTGTCTTTGGTGTCGTCGTCTTTTTCCTCTGTGCGCGCATATCAGGCTTATGGATGGCGGTGATATCTGCTTTACAGCAGTCTAGGGCCTCCGCTTGCCGAACACACGATCTATTAAAGGATCTAACATTCTACGTGCAAATCTGAAATTCGTTGTCCTTTACTTGTTTGCAGTAGTAATTTCAATGGGACACGCCATAATTCGTGGGCTTATTTATAAGGGAACATACAAAGATTATAACGAAACACATAAGGTCTAAAAAAGGAAAATAAATAGCTGGCGCTACAGCTCGGATTGAGCCATGGCCTAGCTTCTCGCAACCATTCATGTTGTGCGTGTTGTATTGTTTGCACGAATGGAATCTCTTTCATTACAGATTATACTCCCGGAGGCTTGTCATTCCCCGACGAGAGGTGGTGCCGCAAAAAATGTTCGGTGTTCCTGGCTGGGGCTTGAACCCACGCCGCTTAGTCAGCAGTCTAACGCACTAACATAAGGTCTGTGATGCAATATTTCAGGAAACAAAGTTGAGATTCCCAAATTTATCAAAGTTGTATCTTCTAACTTTTCTTCCTGCTTTTAGTCGATACAAATTGTCCAATATATGTACGTAGTTTCTTCTATAAGAAGTATTTCGACTAGATTTGTCAAATAGCAGCCCGTCCCCAAAAGCACAACTGCTCAGGAAGCAATAACGTCAATAACCCAATAAAAGATCATAAATATATCGATGGAATATAATGGAAAACGTGCGACAAATAAATTCCTTAAAGTGATGAATTTGTTATCCCCAAAATCGAAAGGAAAGTTTTTCACCCTGTTACCTACCCTAGAATTCACACAAAAGACTTCGACTCGTCCATCGTTTTAAATTTCCTTAAATTTGTCACGAGTTCCTATACCGTTTCCACAGCAACTTATAAGTCTCTAAAGTAGTAAATCACAAAACCAATGCAATATATCTCGTCTGACAAAATTTAGGAATTTCATATACTTCATCGCAGTATCCCCTGAGGAAACGATAACCACACATATAGCTCCCCGCCATCCCCAGTTCAGATCGATATTATTGATCACATGACACTTATACAAAGAATTTGCGGAACGAAAAAGGCAATTAAACTCGGCAATAACCAATAATCAGACCAAACACCACATACCAGGAACCCATGGCGTATACGTAACATTCTGGCCATTACGGCTGTGCGGTGGAAGAAATTGAATTTCCCAGAAATTCCCAGTCTTTGGGAGAGGAAGCCACAAACGCTCATCAATATATTAAGGATATTTTGTGGTAACCCATTTCAACGGATCATTAATTTAATTCCAAGCCATTAGCACGAAACCGAAAGCAGTTTCTCCTCGGTATCACCTTAAGTTTAAACACTTCAATGACATCCTTCGACAGAGTCTGGCTGTGCTGGTGTGTAGTTTACGCTTCCCCTCTTCGGTTTTTAATGTGATGGAGTCGTCTAGTAAATGTGACGCCACAGAAGATGCTGTGCGAATGGATAAGTTTGAATTGGATTGTGTTGCCAATGACACTTGTGCATTCGTACGACTCTAGGTATCGTAACCAAGGATACTCCAATGTGCACTGATGTTCGTAATGGAACTACGATTCAAATTGGCATACCCACTTCATCCATCGATGTATGACTGCTGATATCGTCCTCCTCTTGATTCCGCTTGATGTGATCTCATTTGTTGTGGTGACGACACATTTGTGCGTTATCCTCAAGGATACAAGGGACGCTAAACGTCAAGGATTTAACTGAATGGCAATGTCTTTGGAATGTGCATCTGTCGTAAATCGAAACAATAATTTGTCCTGTTATGGTATCTGCCTTGAATCTGTTTCTTGGTTCCTACGTGCAGTGGGTGTGAATGTCTGTTTGCTGTGTTCTCAAATTTCCACGATACCGAGAAGGACTTCAAGGAGCAAAAACAAAAACAATCACATTGGGAGAATCTTTGTAATACAAACTAAGGATTCGATTGGGAAAATTTCATTTTATGTATGAGAATCATACGCTAGAATAACCTTCAAGTAGTTTGTTGTGGCGACAGGACTTCCCTTGTTGTGAAGTGACAACAAAAGATGATTCCAAGAACTATTTTCAATATGTGCATCGGTAAGTCATCGCGTTTTCACGTTTTCTATAGAGATGGTGTAAATGCATACGAAATTGTGTGTGGTCGAGTGAACTCAAGAGTGCGAGGAAGTGGTGAGGTTAATTATGGTTTTGGGATCAGTAATGGTGCACGCTAGATGGTTACAGACGAAAGACATATCTCAACAAGGTACTGAGATGGGGGAAATTACAGACGTAGTCGTTATTAGACAGATGACACGTGTATATAGTACAAAGAAAGGTAAGTGATGTGAGCAGGGTCCTACGGGTAGTGGCTAATTGGGCAAATCATGTGGCACGTGGAGGTTGTTTGGAGCCCAAGAGACAAGGTCGGGCTAGATAAGGTGGTTAGTCGCCAAATTCAGTGGATTCACTCAAACCGAAGTAGGTCCAATCATCGATCAGTGCTCCACGGCCCATTAGGAGGTGTGATGGGGTCTCCTTGGCTTCACTGCAAAATCTGCGGTTTTCATTCGCTTTTACTCATTTTTTTCTGAGATGCGCCCTGAGTCTACAATGGCCTGTTGGGAAGGCCGTTAGAATGCGTTTTTACTGATGCCTAGGCAGGCCTTGCTCTTCCTTCGGTCGTAGTTCCCGAGGAGTTCCTTTGCCTGTCCTAGTCTTGGGAGTGCTTCCCACAGCATTTTTCTTTTGTTTCTTTGCTCTCTTCACAGTTTCTCTTGGATGCGGGCCATGCCCGCAGAATGGCTCGCATCTAGCGAATGGTGTTTCTAACCCTTTCCTTGCCAATTCATCGGCTGCCTCATCTGCCTCTATCCCTACATGATCTGGTTCCCAGTCTGTCTGTTTATCTCTTCCAGATAATCGTAAACCAGTTTGGATCTGATTTTATAGGAACTTAGTGATGGCAGCCTGGCGTTCTGATAGTATCGCGATGTTTTGCTCGTGGTATTTTCTATTGAGGCTGATTTGTGCACTTCCAAGATGGATCAGTGGTGCTGTGCACCAATAGAAAGCGTTCTGCATGACATTGACAATGGTCGTTTCATTTTTACAACTAATGAAACTCACTAGGTCATCAACATAACCTATAGTCGTGGAGCTTTATCTGTGATGATCATCTGAACGATTTTCAATGAAGAAAAGTCCCTTTTGGGGCAGCAAATTCATGCACCGACACTCTTTCCGAATTCTCAACATGGTCCTTAGTCTTTGTTTGGACCGATCTTCGATTTCTCTACTACTGATTGCCTTGGCTATCGACTCGTAGCCAATGCTATCGAAAGCACCCTCAATAGGACGAATAGCTTGCAGCAGTGAGACCCTTCTGTCTTGTTGGCTAGATAGTGAAGAGCCACCTTCCTAGATCTGATCTGATCTGATCGGACCCATTTCCAAAGTCACCACCTTGTACAAAGTTTATTCCAAGATCAGCTTTACACCAGACACTATCTACTCTTTCACTTCATAGCGAGTTTTCTCTTTGTTTTCAAATCCACACCACTTTCCACCGACTGGTTACCTTCATGATTTATTTCGCCGGGCAACGACCAATTTTCGTAATTGAAACCCCGTTCTTTACGACAAAAATTAACAATAAAATTGTTACTAAAGTGAACAGCACGCATAACAGCGTCTTTCATAACGACGCTTCATCAGCGGAAAAACCTCTCAAAATAAATTATTTCATAAAATTCCCGTCGTAAGCAGAGTATTTTTCTCTCGCACAGGACTACACGCCATTTTTTTTTTCTGGAACAACATCGTTCACGACCATTTATTATTTCTAACAACTCACGAGTATTTTTATGCTAATTTGTGGATGGTGAGAATTTTGGGGAATAAATTCGCGGCTCTTTCGACCTAAAAATTCACGTAGAGCTGCATCTGCAGTGAGAGACCCTCTGTTCGTTGCCAATAAACTCGGTAATCCTTTGTTCGTCCTGTGATATTTATTGTCGTCCATTAATCATGTCAGCGTGCATTAACCGCCTCCATGGGTTTTAGATACTGCATCGGAGCCATTGAATGGGAAACGATTACCCCAAGAACGGACCCAGAGCGAGACTCAATTTTTTATTATTATCTGTGAAGGGACATGCTCCTGGATACTGTGCACTCCATGGAGTTGTTGCTTTTTTTTTAAGCACAACAAATGCACAATAAAATGGTTGAAATATTCTAGAAAATCCCATTATCCTTACATAACTGAATCGCAGTCTACACAGCAGAGTGAAATACGAACAACATTTTCGATCGAATAGAAAAGAGATTTACCCAGCACGGCCGGTGTGTGAAGTGAAAAAGTACTCCTTTACCGTTTGATTTTTCCAGCTAAATCGTGTCGAACATTAAAGTTTCTGTCTTGTTCACCAAAGGAGTACAGTTGTAGGGTGGTTTGGGCGTGATGAAATGCATGACTGTGAACCAGGGGCGTAGATAGGATTTGCTTATGGGGGCGGGAGTTTTAGCGAAATGTTGTTCTCGCAAAAGAATTGCTGGGAAAAACTTATTGAAAAACATGCTGAATCTCAATTTCATAAAAAAAAACAACTTAATTGCTCTGTCAATACCGTTATCTGTCGAGGTACAGAAATTAGTTTAATACTGTGTCAACATCCACTATTACATCGCGATGTATAGGGTCATTCAACAAGAGGTGTCATTTTAAATTTCGCGCCATTGTTGAACTGTCAACATGGAACTGTCACTGCAATAACTTTTGATAAGTAAAAACTAGGAGATTTTTAAATATGGATCGATACACACTCAAATAACATGTTAAAATAGTGAAAATATCGCGGAATCGTTTCGTTAAGTTCATATTGCTTTTCATCATCATCAAGACCCTTCTCGCACAGCTATGTGAATTTAATTGATAAATTTGAACGTCTCGAATAGGTTAGTGCTATGAAGACTCCAACTAGTGTTCGTCTGACAAGATTAGCTGAAAATTATCGCCGCCGCAGCTAAGAGTGTGATTGAAAACCCAGGTGTGTCCATCTCGGGACGATCGCAGGAATTAGGCCTATCAGCAACCAATTTGCATCGCATTTTGCATAAAGATCTTGGCCTACATGCTTGTAAGGTCCAATTACTTCCAACCTTTTAAAGCGCTGTCGCGAAAAGCTAAGGGTTCTTAGCACGCAGAATAATGTTAAACTCTGCAGGGTCTGGCTACAATGGTGTAGAAGGGATCAGCCCTAGAGCCAGAGCTAGCGGACGGTACAATTAAACCTCCACTTCGTCATCCTTAACCTAGGCGAATAGCCGGTGAAAAACACTAACAATCCGCGAAATCTCCGAAGGATATGGCCGAAATATAATAAAAGCAGAACGACCAAGCTCCTACATATGAACAGGAAATCCCTGTCATTACTAATGGGATTAGTTACAGGCCACAATATGCTCAGGTACCCTATAAATAAGCTGCACCTGACCGAGGACGACCTTTGCAGAGGACATGACTCACTTCCTCTGTCACTGCCCAAGCCTCTGTAGTTAGGAAAAGGACATTGGGCAGATACCTCTTCGATAACATCGAGGAGTTATCCGGTGGTTCACTTCCGGGTCTACTCAAGTTCGCAAAGACTGCTAGGTGGCAGTCATCATGAATATCAAATCATGCAGTGGGAAGTAACTGGTAAAATACATGGGTACCACAACGGGTCTACATAGATCTATGTGAGATGAAGAAGATTGCATCATCTTCATCGGCCCGCTAACCTAACCCAAGGTCCAATTGACGCAAGAATTGAACCCAGCAGACCGCTGTCTTTCGCTGAAAAAAAAAACACCTCTGGTTGGATGACCATATTGCTTTAGGGAAGCAAGGCCAGTTCGACGATCCTCATTCATCGTAGGCTTTAAGGCGATGGAAGTTGTTCAAGTTATAAACACAGCACATAAGTTAGGAGGTACGTTGTGTGAAAAGGGATTCCTAGCTCTGGCATTGTCTGAAAATCAGGCAACCGCTTGGATGTGTATGAAATTTTCAATTTTCGTACTTTTTTGAAAAAGTGGGCGATGTATGTAGCTATGCGTTAAGGCTCCCTATACCTATGAATTTTTGAACCGCTTTAATCATGTGCTCGGTGGAACAACAGCAGCCAGAGCGTGTTTGCACGACGATCTTGAGGTCGGGAGTTCGAACCTTACCTGGGCCCAATTCGTCTGTTCCGTCACGTAAAAACGAGACGATTAGGTCCCAGAGTGCTTGTTTTTACGTGACGAATTATACGATCAGGGAAAAGATGATTGGACCCCTGGAGTTTAGTAACGTTGCATCGAGATGCCATCAGTCCTGCCGGATTTTGTAGGTCAGGTTTCACCGTCTGCCAACTGTACGGAGGTATCGTGTGATGCTGGACCTCAATTTGTCTTCTGTATACCCCCGTGCCCACTCAAAATATCGTCATGACATTACTTCAACACTTCCGCCCTACCCTCCATTGGGACAACTCGCTTCCATTTCTCACCCTCACTCATTAACTTAGGATACCTAACTGGGACACGCCTAAAAAAAAGATCTTCTCTTACCCTCCAATCCGGGTATGTCATCTTGTCGAACAACATCCAATATGCTAATGTAGCAGCCATCGTTCGTGGCTATCTCCTCATTCACCCAAGACAATGCGTCTGGAATTTACTGGTCGTACTGTTGTAATTTGAAAGCCCATCGAGCCGACCTACCCTGTGGGTGCTTCAAATTATTCAACCACAGCAAGGAGTGGTGGTCAGTCACCACGGTGAAGCTACTGCTCTTGAAATAGGACCGAAGTTTTTCAAGAGCCCGTAGTTCGGCGAGGCACTCCCGTTCCGTTGTAGAGTAACTCCTCTCGGTCCTTGACAAAGATCGTCTGAGGTAGCTTATCATCTTTTCTCCCTCGTCTGGTTGTTCTTAAGCAAGAACTGCACCTTTTTTGCATCCTTATTTCACAACCAATGAGGAGGGGATTTGAACCACTAAAACCCCCACTTGTCTACGCCCCTGCTGTGAGCAATCTGCAACAATTGATACAAGTTCAGTGTTGATTACCAAACGTGTACTCTCCAGAGGTTAAGTAGTATTTTTGAGATTTGCCCTTAGAGTACACATGCATCATCGACCTGGAAGTTAGCCATGCTTAGAGTTTTCCAAGTGATTCTCAGATTGAAATAAACGTGTTGAAATTTAAGTCGCATAAAATGGGTGATAAACTGTGGTTTTGATGGGTTTAATGGTCTTAACTCCTTTCATTTCTATTTCCTTCGTACTTCAGTATAATTCCGTAGCTTATCTAATAAACCTTTACGTTCTTTTCTCGTGTTTGTACTTTTATCGCTGGCTTACCTCGAAGTGATGGCAGGGCCAAGTGTCACTGCTGTGTGTGAATGTCGACTTAACGACGTAAGCACATAAATCTTACGTGTCTCCAATTCATCTTATCTGTTACACATATGTAAGCGCATGCATCTTTTATAGGTTGGTTTCCTGGGTGTCCGAAAGATTTACTTGAGCCTCCTCGGGCGGGTCCATTTTACCCTATGCATCTTTTATAACTGTCCGATGTTTGTATGAGAGATGTATGGAAGGACCATTTGCGGTTCATGGATCCTTTTTGAGTTATTTCTACACGCAGATATGGCATGACCTTATGCGTATTTCATTTCATTTCGTTCAAGAGCCCACTTACCTACTACAGCTCCTCAAAGGTCAATCATTCACTGAAAATTCATTTCAACTCTTACCTGTCTGGTACACTTCCTATTGACTCAAACTCAAGGATAAACACATGTATTCTCACAGAAATCATATCGATTCACCTGACACTCCAATCGAAACTTTAAGGCTTTCCAAAGCTTAAATCCACAATGAATAGTCAAGAAACGAACTTCAATGAACTACTAAGTGATGTACATTTACCACCGGATACGAATATTACCTACAACAAGGAAAATCTTCTTCATCAAAATGATAACAATATCCTGTCGTCTTGTGGTGTGGAAATTGTCAACCACAACAACGAGACCAACACAGATGACGATGACGACAATAACTGGGAGGAGAGTGAGAACAGTGAAGATGTCAACAATGATGAGGATGATTCCAGATGTGAGGATATTACGCAGGCATCCAGTTTCTATGACGATTGCTTTGTCCTGAATGCAAAGAATAACATCCCAAATGAGTAAGTGTTTTGTTGTGGCTGAACTCTTATCGATTTGTTTGGCTCCATAGAAATGGAGAGGGATTCTCAGCTTGAGTATCGTCTCCGATTTGGTTTTACCAATAATCAATCATCTTATTCTCGAATCCAATTCAGGAGAATCCAACAGATTCTATTTGCTGATATTAATAATCAGCTCCAGATGGGTATTCCTTATTGTCAGATGTTTGCCAGGGGTTCAATGGTTATTGTCTTTGAGTGCGAGTGGGAGGCTGAACTTGAATGATGGGATGATGGAAGTGGATGGATCCTTAATCAAGATTTGTTATTATTTCATTTTGTGATAATGGTAGGTCCTGGCGAGGGATGTGAAAATTACAGAAATCTGTTGCCGACAACATGTTGCATCAATGTTGGACTGATGAGAACGCTTATGCATTTCTTCATTTAATTAGCAAAAGAAAAAGGTTGGATGAAGTAGAGTTGATTGGTCATACTCTGTGTAGAATAGCAAGATTTGAAGAGGACACTTTCTTCGAGGACAGTTTCATTGCACTTTCAAACTTCAATAAAGGCCTAAAGGCCAATTTGGACTCAAATATTGGACCTTATTGCCTTGTAACCTGGAACATTGCTGTCCATCCACCCTGGAGGAACTAACGAGCATAGTGTAGATCACGATTTCCAAACCATTTTGTGACATCTGCCTGACTATCCATTATCAAATTTCTTCTGAACTGAACACGTTGTAATTCTTGACAGCAGCTATCGTTTATTTCATAGTATCGGCCAAATTCTATTGGGTGCCCCGTTCAGGCAGAGAAACACTTAGACCAGATTGGTCCATTGTGATACCACGAGAAAAATAGCATCTTACTAGCACTAAGAACCAAGAGTAAAACACAGAGTGTGTTGGAATGGGTGAGCGTAGCAGTATCGACCCAATGCTTTGATCCACTTTCTTATCTTTTGGATGTCAAGTTCGGCTAGATCGTTGAGATCGTCATAGAAGTATTCCCAAAGAATTTTCGTTCTTAATGTTGGAAGGGCAGGACAAGGGTATAGAAGATGGGTTGAAGTTTCCTCCTCCTCTTCGTCTCTACAGCTTCAATAGAAATCATTGAAATAAAATAAATAGCCAAGGCCTAGTTTCTCCCAACCATACATTTTCTGTGTATTGAATTTTTCTCACAAATGGAAGGGACCTACAATTTATTGCCGACTTTAAAAGGCGCATTAAGAAACTTTTTCTTGACAAATTATACTCTCAGAGGCTTGTCATTCCCCGACGAGAGGTGGTGCCGTAAACAATTTTCAATGAAGATGCCTGGGGCTTCAACCCACGCAGGTTTACACACGGCGACTACGAGTGCATGTCTGCCTACCAAATCTGGTTGGTGGATAAAAGTCTCTCGGTCTTTTTTGACTAGGGACAAGTGCTGATACTGTTCCGTCTATTGTTTGCCAGTTGTCTTAAATCAGTATCAAGGAGGAATTTGATCGATTCGATAGGTGCACATGGTACACCTGCGCTTTCTTTTGCCAGCTCGTTCGCCCTGCAGTTGCCTGCAACGTCTCTGTGTACTAGAACCCATCACAAGCTTACGTCGCATCTGCCTGTAATCTCGTAAAGAGATCTGCGGCATTGCTTTACCAACATTGATCGTAATGTCGGCGGTGTAACTCCAAAGAGCGATTGCAGTAGGTCCACCCAACTGTAAGTTCTCTGAAGGAAGTTCCGAAGCCAAAAAGTATTCAGCCTGATTCCAGCGTTAGCGGGTAATAAACCGTACCCAGGCGATGCAAGACTGAGGGTTAAATCAGCCATTAACGAACTCCTTCAAGTGCCTTGGCAAAACTTGTTGTATTAGTGCCGTATCCCAGCAAAACCAGGCGCTGCTGGAGATAAAAAATTTTCTTACCGGCTCACTCGTGGGACCAAATACCGATTAAACAAAATGAACAGACCAGAAAAATATAACAAACAACGATTTCGAGGGCAAACCTCAAGTGAAGGAACTGACTGATGAGGATACGGACAAGACAAACTCAAAGACGATGGAGAAGCGGTTTCAAAGGATAAAAATCGACGCCTACCGCATCGACAACTCCACAGTCACAACGGACACGGATTCTGACGCATCTGTTTCGGATGCTTCAACGGTTATCGAAAATTCCAGCGCGTGCCCTGTCGTGGGTAGATTCGTCCTAGACCATCTCCTGAAAAAGGGAGAGGCTAACTGGGATGCAAAAGAAAAAGAATCAGCCAAATGGGCAAAAGCAGGCTTGAACAGGGGTCCAGTCCACCTGTTATGGGAGGACAACCCTGTGGCAAGATCAACCAATAGTCTTGCCATCCGAAAAAGGAAGGCCCTCCGGGGGCTAATGTTGTTCCCAGACCAGTAACCCGGTAATCAGGATCTGTCTCACGACCGCCGTATATATCCAATGGACTACTTTAGGCTAAATGTTCCATTTCGGACCCAGAGCTTTCCGGGAGGAGTATAGCACAATTAAGGCTTTTATTGTACGGTCTTGTATATTCAGCCTTCAGCTAAGTTTGTTCAAGTATTTTGTTGTGATCGATTTGCCCGAGATCGGTTTTGCGATTAAGCCAGCATATGTCGTGCTAACGTATCCCTCCCTGCCTAAAGTCATTAGGAGTCTGATCACTACCAAAACATTGCTCTGACCCAAAGTGTTTTCTACCCTATGTTGTTTGGCAGAGTCACAAATGGTGTCAAAGGTCGTATTGGAAAAATGCCTTCTAATGTCCATGTTCCTATCAACTGCGCGTTAACATAATTCTTAGCACAAGGTGTGCTCCGTCTTTTTACCACGAAAACTCGTTCAAGCCTATTTGTGTGTAAGTGTTGATTAGCTGTAAAAGTGCTCAAATCCAGCCAGTGGAGTTCAGATACAGGATCAGTTATCCGATACTCTTTTCAACGATCTCGTTGAGTTCCACGAGGAAGGGTTTGCCTGGTGCTCGGTAGGGCCGGACACCTGCAGATAAAATGAAGTAGAGATTCTCTTTCATTTATATCCTTGCAACTTCTGCAGCAGTTGTTTTGAGGAATATCAAGCTTGACCGCATGGTTTCTAATCGCCCAGTGGGCTGTGGCTCTTTTGACTTAGGTTTTTTGTAATTAGGCCATGTCTTTCTCGAAATGGCGTAGCTGGTCAATCCGTTCCGCCTATGATTGGCAAGCTGGAGGAAGTGAAGATGTATATAGCCCTTAACAGTGCCCAGTAAAATATCAACACTTTCCCCTAGAAAACTGTTTTAGGCCGATTCTCCCCTAACCAGCTCGTCGGGACGCTCATTGTCCTCATGATTGCTGTGACCTGGGACCCAGCTGAGCGTTATGGTTTTAGTCAACAACGCTCTACATGAGACCTTAAGGCCTTCCTGTACGAAAAATATAGCTAGAGCAGGAGCATATAGAATGCAGAGCAGGAGTTCTAGATATCTCCAAATTTCTCAAAACAAGCTAAATGGTGTTTTGTTCAAGTCCTTTCGAATTGAATTCCAAGCTTTTTCGTTTAATGCAATTAGTGTTAGATGGATGTATGTACTTCTGCTCCCTTCTCCGCAAATGCTGGTATCCCCCAGGAATCAGTTCTCTCTCCTTTTTCTAATATTTTATGGCTACTACTGTCTCTCACTCTCTGTCTCCCACGCAATCCAATCCATTCCTTCGCAGATGATAGTATTTTTGACATCGCTTACTCTTTCATGACTCTTAGAATCCCAGGTTCCACCATCCAGCTATATACATTTGATAGGTTTGAGCAAGTTTTGCTGCTTTTTAGCTAATAGATTCGTTATTGCTTTTGCTGGACTCGAACCTCATTCAACTCGCTCCGCAGTCGAATGCACTAATCAGAGCTGAGGTGACCCCATCTTGCATTCCACTGCTGTGTTTATTTATGTCAATCATCTAACCTAGAGCTAAAAATATAAAATACATATTTACACTTGGCATTCAATTATTATCAGTCTCGCTGATAACCTTTAAATAGCCCCCGCGACTCCTCCCATCGTATCTATCAACTCTTCCATCGCCCACTGCACCTCCATCCATTGATAACAAAACAGATAATTTCGTCCACTCTTTAAGCTATTTATAGTCGAGTCATGTTATTCACGTAATTTAATGTTTAATTATAAATTCTAAAGGTTATGAACACCGGGAATAACCAGCCAGGATTCCTTTTGAATTCACCCCATCGTTTCACTGTTTCGGACGGAGGCCTTGATTCATTGTGACGTTTGCAATTTCCTTTAAAATCCGTAAATTGAATACGTAATTCAGCCACCGATAGGATATTGGCTTTTTGGGATACCGAGCTGACCATCGCCGATACATACGAGTGTATCTATGTACCTAAACCAACGTCAGTGTCGGGTCAGATTTAGCTCAGGGTATTTATTGACCCGATGATGGTCATGTGCGTATGTTTGCGTACGTGTCCTGCTGCGATTAATCGAATTCTATCGCAAGACACTCATGTGGAAACCTGTGACTTCATTAATATACAAATGAGCCTGGCTCGGACCCCAAGGCTGGGAGTTTTCGGGCCAAATTGCTTATGAAGTGTTGTAGTCTTATTATTTTTGTTTTCCATGGTGTCTATTTGCTTTGGGGGCTTGAAGCCACCATGCGACACTGACTGACAGGGGAGACGAGCAAATGCACACAAATCGACATTTGTGTTGATAAATAATTCATTCAATTACTTTTGCTGACAGTTGAAATTGTACCGTCTGATTGTGGACGAAATTGATGGGCCACAGATGGAGTGGGAGTGCGGAGTAGAACTCCAATGGGAAATTCTAGAAATCAATGGTAAATTACCATGATGCAAATTTGAATTAAATTTAATAAATTCGATCGGCTTTCCGCCCTATTTGTTATTAAATTGGTTATGCAGATTTATTCCCTGCTTCACACATACATATTGATGAAAATGTTTGCAATAGATACCTCAATATAGACTATTGCGACATAAAAGTTGCCACTGGTATATGTGCGTTTTAAACAAATGCAACAAACTCCCATGAAACATTTCACCTAATGCCTTGTCTAAAGAGCTCCTAAATTTAACAGGTTGCAGTTGCTACTGGTCTATCCAATTGGCAAAGAAGTCCTGTAAATGCTGCAGATAGTCATTGAAACCAAATTCATTACATAACAGAGCTGTTGTATGTAGAATAGTTAATCGTCAACAAGAAAAACGTACTTAAGTGTATGACAGGCTTCAGATCAGATGAAATCAAATAAATTTCCTACATGGTTTCATCCATGTCTTTGTTGCTGAAGACCGCATGAACTAAACTTGACTTACTAAGATGGCACTGCAGTTCGTGATAAACCTGAGCCTCAACCACCAAGCCTCTCCAGTTAGCCCGGTCCTTAGCTAACTGTCTCCAGTTACACATTCCAAGTTGATTGAGGTTCTCTTCCATTTGTGCGCGCCAGGTTAGGCGAGGTCTTCCTCAACTGCGTTATCCCTCCGGGTTGGATTCAAAGACTCTGCGAGCCGAAGCATTTGTGTCTATTTGTTCTACATGCCCCAGCCATCTCAGCCGACGAATTCGTATCTTATTGACTAGGTCGATGTAGCTGTACAACTCGTAAAATTCATCGTTGAATCTTGTTCTCTAGATCCTGTCAACGCAAACGGGATGAATCTGTTTCAAGTAAATGGAGCTTTTGGTGAAGGAATCTATCCCTCAAGAAATCAAGAGAAAAAGAGGCTGATCCGTCTTCAACCTCCCCTTTAAGTAAGTTGCTATTAAATAATGCTTCTCCTGGTCAAAATCGAAGACCAAAATATAGGCTAGGAATGGCTACGTCTAAAAACAGTGTTGTGCGAACAATGAAGGTTCGAGGCCCAGCCATATTCACCAAGCATTTTTAACGGCAACACCTCTTGACGGGGAATGAAGCAGCTTTTCAACTTTTTCATTCTGAGCTATTATATTTGTGTCTGAAAATATTTAAATCCTATTCTTAAACACAGTCAAGCATCTTGGAGTGGTTCTAGATAACATTCTTACCTGGTATACACAATTCTATGGGCATGCTCGAGACCATTTCCGAATGGGAAGATTGCTGAGGCCTTTCGTGGAACTTGATATCGAAAGACATTACTTAATGTCCAGTAATGTCTTTCGATATCAATTCTAAGAACTTCACCTGTTCAATGCACTCTGCATGTTAGTGGAGTCCCATTGAAACAGGAGGAGAAGTTTAAGCATTTCGGGGTCCTGTTCATGAGTGATGGAAGAAGCAATACTGAGTTATTCTGTGGGATTAGTCAGGCTGGAGCAATTTTAAGATAACTTGGTCAATCTATTTTCAAGAGGGCAGAACTTGGCATCGAAGCTAAGCTATCGGTCTTCAATTCAGTGTTTGTTCCGAACCTCACCTATGGTCATTAGGTTTGGGTAATGACCGGAAGAATAAGATCACGGATACAAGCTGCCGAAATGAGATTTCTTCGTTGTATTGCTGGGGTGACTCGCGGGTGAGGAACACCAGAATACAAAAGGTCGAGCAGCTACTCCTTCGAACGGATAGGTTCAGACTTTGAAGGTTTGGGCACGTTAAACGCATGTCCTCAAGTCGATTTCCAAGACAGGCGTCCGCTTGGTAGGCCTAGGATGAGATGGCTGGACCAAGTCCGAAATCTCATCTCTATCCGTATGGGAATAGCCCTTAGAATCGATGGCAGAAGATCGGAAAATGTGGAGAGTCCGATTAAGCACCCTAAATCCGCGACCCACATAGTGGATAAGCGGTCCATTGGAAAACTCCTATTCCTTCAAACCCTGCTGCATGTATTAAGGATATTATACTCCCAGGTTGACTTCTCAAGCTCCTTTAATCCCATGGTCCTACAACGCAACGAAAGACGCAATGATCCTTTTTGTGTGGCATTCGGATAGACGGAAAACGGATACCAGAGCAGCATGCATCTATGTCCAGAACTTTAAGCTAGCAGTCTCTGTTCCAAATCTGTTTGCCAAGCAGCAGTATACGCGATTCAGCTGGTGGCCAAAAAATTGATAAGACGAAAACATGGTATGGAACAGATTGCCATTTTCTCTGTCAGCGAGGCAACAATTAAAATTATAAATTCAGATATGAGGATTGTTGTCCATTTGATATTTAAGGAGGTATTCTCCTGAGACAATGGGTGGTGTAAATAAAAAGTGAGGGAACACTCTGAGCGAACCCTCTTGATCGAAGTGTTTTCTGAAACTTGACGACTCATTTTTATTCAACTCAAATTTAGGGTTTTATCCAAAAAGTTGAGGGAACACTCTGCCTCAGTTTTTATTCACACCACTCAAATACCTGAGGTTGATACTGGATTAGTCTTTACCCTTACGGCGACCTTGTATGGAGCTGCAGTGGCTAGAGAAACTTTAGAAGTAGTGAATGCCAAGGTCTTTTGAAAAAACACGGATACCAACATCCGAAGATTATAGGAAAGTTACCTCTCTTGTTCACCATGCGTACTTGATTTTGTCGTTATTTACCTCTAGACCAACCTGTTTCGTTTCATCTTCAAATGCCGCAAAAGCCTCTATGAGACCACGTCGGGACCGTCCGATTTGTCATGAAAAGCTTCTCAATCCGCCGTTCGGAGTCGGCAAATAAATTCCTTCCATTCGTGCGAAAAACGGAACACGCGCAATATGAATGGTGCGAAAAGCTAGGCCTTGGCTCATCTCGAGCTGTCGCGCCAGCTATTTATTTATTCATTTATTTTCCAGCGCCTGGATAGGTTTGTGAAAGATAATACCTATCGTGCTCACACTTGCTATGTTATCAAAATCTTTTCTATAAGTGGGTGCTGAAGCTCTGCCCAAAAAGTTGGTGAGGTTTAAAATGATTTGGCAGCAATGCTGTTAAATCCCGTCGCCAGTACCCATATTGCAATAATGGTCTCTTCTTTAATGGGGGGACAAAAAAATTCATTTTCATCCATATTCCTCATCCAAAACTAGGAGCGGATCACCTAAATTCTTCACTGGAAGTTAACCCAAGTTTTACCAGCTTTCAATTATTTAATGATTGTATAAAATGTCACATCTGCTAGCATTTTTCTCAGCTTGTTTAACCAGAGCTTTTACAAAATTTAAAAAATTGGTTTATGCATGTTTTTCAGTACCAATCAATGATGTGATCAAGTCGTTCATTATCTCTTAGACCGTCAGTAATTCAATTTTTAGAAGAACGTCTAGGTAGTAAAACCCGAACATCGAAAATATGCAGTCACGCCTTCGCCAACCCCAAAAATAGCTTAAAGGTGGCAGGTCAGACCTGAAGCAGTTTCATTTAATTGCAACTAGCCCCGAAATATTTGAAAGTTATGTTCACATTTTAATCAATTCTTGGCAAACATGACATGCATAAGTAGGTCTGACTTCTCTAAAATTCACTGCATTTCATAGACAGTTTGTTTAGTTTAGTTTCTCGAGACTTTCGTTTCAATTTTAAATAAATGAACATTTATCCCTTGCCAATTTGCATCTAAAAAAAACTCCACATGTACAAATCACCCTCAGAATGATGTAAACGTCATTAAACAATGTCGAAGTTTGACGTATGTCATTTATGCAACCAAACGTTGAGCCAAATGACAAAAGCGGCCATAAATGAGGTGTAACATCGTCAAAGAAACCATTTATTTCAAACAAATTGCTATTCGCCATGATAATGATCTTAAAATTTATTTTACCTCTGTTAATCAAAAGATGCATGCGCCACACAAATTCAAGAGCAACCTCGTTCTGTAGATTCAAAACCGCCTCATCAATTTGTCGAGAAAAAATTCTCTAATGACAAGACAAATCATCAACACAAATCAACGGACTTTTTGGTCGGACACACTTGGCCACACTCGGTCATCGTCGATGTGATCTTCACCTTGGCCATGCCAAATACGACGATGAAAACTGTGTCTTACCACACAAAAACCAAAATGGCGCCACTAATTCAGTTTGTCATCGTGAACTTCCGTGTTCGGAATTAAATGATCAAACTCGCGTTGGTAAAGCTCAATAAAAATTGGCCAACATCTGCGTGTGTGTTGGCGGGGTGGCAACGAAGAAATTAAATTGACGTAGATAAACACAGAGTCTTGCAAAATTTTAAATTAAAAATATATCTCAACTTAAGATGTTGACGTAATTATTTATAGAACTCAAGTTTTGGGATCCTATTTTCGGCGATACCAAGAGGAATGGATGATTTATTGACGCGTGGCATTATGATGCCACCTCCGACTGGGTGCTATTGCACACGATGATTTAGCTAATTGCATTGTGTAACCATTTTTGAGCTGCTCGTGTGACATGTCATTAATAAAACATGGAACATGGCCACGTTGCATTTTCGAACGTTGCACATTCTTTGCCAAAATGACAGTTTGACACGTTTTATGTGCGCGGTCAGTGTTCGAAAGTTAAATTTGTTGTGGTAAACGAATTAATGAGCCGAGCGAAAATATTATTTTTCTTTTTTGCCATTAAAATGGGTTAATTGGCTATGGCTATAAATTTAATTCAAAAAATGATATATTTCATGCGACGGAAGTAGTAGTATGTGCGACAGGATATCAGTGGAAACGTTCCTATATGCGACGTTAAAATTTCGTCCTACAAGAGGGAGAATTCTGTGGAAAAAAAACGACGCAAAACTTGAATTGGAGTGCCGCTCTCATTGCGAATGTCTCATTGGAAATGCCTCATGGGCCATGTAATGAAATTTTAAAAGCTATCATGGGGCTCGTACATGGATGGGAACGAACCCACATAACTTTAAGTTTAAATGAGCCGGAAAAAGGTATTGTTAATGTGGAATGGAATCCTACACCAGTTTGCCTTTAATTTGGGTCAGTGGGTCAAACATGTGTTGAATGCAAAATCATAGAGAGAAGTGTGATACACTTTTAGGAAGGTTGGCCAAGTGTAGACACGGCGGTGGTATCGTTTAAATAGATAATGATCGTTGTTGTAAGAATAATAGAAGCTAAAATAGTATGTAAACACAACTGCGTGTCTGCACAAGAGCAAGAGCCTTTTGCACGTATCCCTATTTTTGTAAACAACTTTAAACGAAATTTATTAGTATAGTAAGTCTTTGCGCTTTCTGCAAAGGAAAGGGTATCGACAAAGTTGGATCTTTTCTTCTTACTTATTTATGTCCCTACGAGAAGGGGCGTAGGATACTATAGGGCCTCTCCTACGCTTACGTGATATCATTTACGGTTTCTAACAATATATCTGAGCTCTATACAACTCCTCCTCAACCATTTTGGTTAAGCGGGTCCCATTACTTAACGTAGTTTACAATGGAGGTGTCTCCTTCTCGAATTCGATGACCAATTCATCGCCACTATTGTCGTTCGATTGTAGTGCTTATTGGTTCCTGGCTCTTTCTGAAATAAATCTTTACTAGAGATACGGTTAAACCAGAAGATCTTTCAGATCTTTCCAAGTGTCACACTCATATAACAGCACCCAACATTGAAAGGGAACAATTGTCATATTTTGGACAACGTTTCGAACGCTGATTTACTTTCGCTGATTCGATTGACAATGGGTGGAGTGAATAAAAACTGAGGGAACACTCTAAGCAAACCCACTTGAGGAAAGTGTTTCTGAAGCTTTATGAAGCTTATTTTTATTCAACTCAAATTGAGTGTTTTATCTAAAAAGTTGAGGGAACCCTCTGCCTCAGATTTCTTTCACAGCACCCAATATCTTCTTCTGTTCCACTGTCGACCGAGATATCACTCACCAAGTTTAGGAAGTTCTCCAATTTTTGTACCACTTTTCCGGCGATGCTGGTTAGACCTGACGATGGTTTTAGTTTCGGTGAGTTCAACGACACGATGTAAGCCTATGTATATCTCAAGAGCTGCTATCATTTGGTGGAGACGTTTGGTGCAGTGGTTTGAAACCCAAGTAAGGTTTGGTTTCACTGGCATCCTGGGATAGCACCGAGGGTTTCGTCCAAACTAACTGTGGTCATTTTTGGTGAGGTTTCCCATTGCTTTTAAATTCACGGTACTTTTTCTTCGTCGGTCGCCGTGGCTCAGTGGTTAGTTCAATGCGGTAAGTTGGGTACCAGGGCATATGGATATCCCAGGTAACGAAAGAGCTGATGAACTTGCACGAATGGGAGTAGCACTGAATGCCTCACAGGTTCTCCTCTTTAAGAGGATTCCAATAAGCTCGTTGAAATGGTATATTGAAGACGAGGCCATCAGTCGAGCCAATACAGGTTGGATTCAGCGAGACACATGGGCAACGGTTAGAAACTTATGGACGGGTTATAATAAAAAGAGATCTTTGTCTCTGGTCAAACTAAGTCGGCGCGAAGAAAGCATAGTCTCCGGCATCATTACTGGGCACTGCGCCATTGTGACTATACGGTATCCATCACAACGACTATTCCAAAAGTTGTAAGGACGAGCAAGAAATCGAATCTGTCCGTCACCTGCTGTGTGAATGTTCTGCCCTCGCCGGTAGAAGAACGAGGACCCTTGGTAATGACTTCTTCACGGAACTGGAGGACTTACGTGACATCGAGCTGAGGGACCTCCTGATATTCATATCCTTATCTGGGTGGTTTTGAATCAACGGTTCCCCTTCTCTTCATAGGTTAGAATTTGAAGATGGGCGCGATGGACCCTATTGCTGGTCTAGGTGAGCAGGGACGAATGTCACAAGGCACTCATTTGCCTAGCCTAACCTAATCTGTACGTATTCGAATTTTTGTCTAGCGTGACTCAGCCTGATTTGGATGGAAATCACTGGCAAATGAAAAGTTCAAAACCACCTGTACAGAGCCATCGAGACCTTCAACGGATGTCCGCTGAAGTTTCGATCACGTCCTTTGAACGAGACAGTATGTATTATAAACTGACACGCATACATACGTGCATATTGATTCTCCTAAATTGCAATGAAAATCTGTAGTCCACTGCCAATGAATTTTGTTGCCCTTAGCCCAGTGTCTGCGTCAGTAAGATTATCGCGTAAAAACATTTGAAGATATCTGACCCCTAACCATTGAAAGAGTGCAGAGCTTACGTCTGACATTTGCTTGGAATTTTTCCAAGAATAGTTATGACCACAGTAAACATGAACCAAATGAACGGAAACTTCCAAGAACCCTTAGGTCATTAAAGTCTTCCCTTTGATCTCCTACGCCCCATACAACTAGAATTATACACCAATTCCTGGAATTTCATATTCTTTCCACTCGAAAATATTCTTCGACAAAACTTTATTCCAAACAAAAGGGTATTCTGTAAAGTCGTTAGGATTAAGGAGGATTCTACCTGAAATGTGTACAGTCTATGCTGGCAATTCCTAAACTTTTGTACATGTATTAAATTTAAATAATTTAAATGCCTGTTCGCCTGTTCAAATCCCTGTTCGCACACCAATCAATCAAATGACAAACAAGAGCATTTTTAATGTCTGTCAACATTTGTACCCCAGAGGAGCACCACTCTAACGTCACTTCCGTCTTTGTAAGGTGTCAACTTTTTTACTCCACCTCCGTTGCCAGCCAACTGGGTTACTACCATAAATTAGAAACGACAAAAACAAAATGAAAATAAAAACTTTCCGAGCTGTCACAAGACACACAACCGTTTTGAGGGGAAAGGAATAGGCCCATGCATGACACATTAAAATGCTCACTTCCTGTCAACGGTCGAGGGAATACTTTAACTTTTTTTTATCATCTGCATTTCGTTTCCATTTTTGCGGAGTCAAATAAACAACCAACGAACGCCACATTGTTTAGGATTAAATTCACAATAAATAAATGAAGTTTTAACCAAATCGGCTCCATAGTCCCTCGAAAGGAAGATGAATTGTTTTGGTATCCTCTCTGGTATAGAACAGGATGCGATATAAAAACAGTAGAAAGGTTTAAAAAAAAAACCCAGCAGGAAGGATACACATGAAGAGTAGGTTACGTGTGGATATATAGTTGACTGCATGTCCCTAACCAAGGACACACTGGATTCGATCGTTTGGTGTGTTTGGACAATTGCCAGGAAAATTCTCAATTCATGTCTGATGGGCCGAATGTGAGAGGGAAAAAGGGAAAAAAAAATCCAACAAAATGAAATTACAGATTGAAAATCGCTTACACGCCAAAGTCAATGAAATAGATTTTCACCTGTGGACCGGAAAAAGGACACCAGGTGACTCCTCTTTCGGTTGGTTTTAGTCAACGTTCGCGATAATGGAATCCAATGAAGCATAAGTGCTGGGGTGTGTCCATTTATTTGGTGGCAGTCGGGGTTTTTTTTTTTGTGCCTAGGCGACAGTAATTGTTTTAAATCCGAGGCCGTTGAAGCGTGAAATACCTTCACGGGAGCGGGGAATAGATTGTAGACATAATCAAGCTGTTAAGGTTAATTTAATAGCGATTAATCGAATTGCCTTACAAATTGGTTGGCAATTTAAGATGTAATTGCCAGATGTCACACCTGTAATGTGACAATCAATGAACGAACGAGGGTATCCAAAAGAAATTAAAATGTTAGCCAAGTGACTAGATATTGATACTGAGATTTTTGAGAGTCGCAATGGGTTAAGCCTTATCTTGTGTATTCTGTATTAGGGGCCCTAAATGCGAACTGCGACCTATGAGGTCTGTTGTGGTCGCCCAGAGGTTAACCAGAGGTTATATTGAGGCTTTTGATAAACCTCAGCATAGCCTTAGGTTTTATTTTCCGAATTTCTGCTGGGTTGGCCGAGGCCAGTGTCAAGTGGAGTAATCTTTTCCTTGCGGCTCCTGGACATAAAAATAAGTAAATAGCTGGCGCGACAGCTCAGGATGAGCCAAGGTCTAACTTCTCGCAACCATTCATGTTGTGCGTGTTACATTTTTCACTCGAATGGAAGGGACCTACGGTTTATTGCCGACTCCGAACGGCAAATTGAGAAGCTCTTTTACGACAGATTACACTCCCGGAGGCTTGTCATTCCCCGACGAGAGGTGTTGCTGCGAAAAATGTTCGGCGGCCATGGCTGGGTTTGAACCCAAGCCACTCACACAGCAGTCCAACATACTAAGCACTGACCCACGGCGGTCACTAGTTCCTGGACATATGCACAGAACATGTTCAGCGGTCTCTTTCTTTTCTCCACAGAGCCGGCAAATATCGGTATCTGATACTTTTATATCATGCAGATGGTATCTGAGTGTATAATGTCCCATTAGATAGCCCGTTTAGGTTCTTAACTCGTCTTTGGTGAGATCAAGTAAAGTCTTGGCCTTGTATAGGTTCGGGTTGATGCATTTTATCGCTTGTGCAAGGCCCTGGAGGGTAGCCCAATAGTATTTGTTGAACTCACATTGTGTTATCTTGGAGTAGGCACCGTTGGGTGGTACCTCAAAACAGGGTTCGGGACCAACGAGTGGGCGACAAGCGCCTTTTCTCGCCAGGCGGTCAGCCCGTTCGTTACCCTGGAAGCCTTCATGTCCTGGGATCCAAGCTACGGTAACCTTATTTACCGATGCAAGGCTTTCGAGGAGGTTGAGACAGTTGCAGACAAGCTTGGACCCTACCGTATGGGATTTAAGGGCTAACAGTGCTGCTTGACTGTCTGAAAAGATGTACATAAGTGCGGATTCCTTAGGTTCTTCTCCGCAGGCATTCTCTTGACCCTCATGAGATTTGGGTAAAGACCGAAAGAATAAGATCACGGATACGAGCTACCGAAATGAGAAGGCAGAGTGGCGGCTCCTAAAAACCCAAATAGCGCTAGGCTGCGCCGTTTTGTAACCACTCGTTAAAGCCTTTTTGTATGTTGTATGTTGATTTGCTGTGTTAGGATGATGTGGAGTTCAGATACAGAATCAGTTCTCCAATCCTTTTTTCAGCTATCTTGCCGAGGTCCACGAAGAAGAGTTTGCCCAAAGTCCGACCCCTCGCTAGGGCCGGACACCTACAGAAGTTGTATTTCTTTGTATTTCTGTGGTAACTCGTTCGAACACCAGAATACGCGAGGCACTCAATGACAAGCAGCTACTTCTTCGAACGGAAAGATTCTTATGCATGCCTCCAACTCGGCTTCTAAGACGTGCCATGGAATCCGTCCCATCTGGTCTGCTAGGTAGGCTCAGGATGAGATGGCTGGACTAATTCTGAAATCTCTCCTTTATCCATATGGGGATAGCTCCTGATGATTTAAAGTCGATGGTTTAAGATCGGGAGATGTGGAGAGTCCACTTAAGCATCCTAATCCCGCGATCCTCATAATGGATAAACGAGTCATTGAAAATGAATCGATGAATGAAATGAATAACTAAGGCCTACTCTGGATTCAAAAAGGGTTTCCATATTCCAATAACCAATCTTTGTCTGGGTACGATACCCAAAAGTCCTCAACGTATGATCATCGCTTATCCGAGGCATGCTAGGCGTTTCGAAGGTGCATAGTTTTCCTTCAGAGGATACCACACCTTGTTCCTAGTCTGGTGATTATCCACCATCCATCCTGTGGTATTAAGGAAACTGATCAAGTCGCTAATCTTTTTCTCCGAGATTTCACTAAGTTTGTCGAAAAAAAGCTTCGCCTAGAGTACGATAAATGAATCTGGTTAGAACTGGACAACCGCAGAAGAGTGAAGCATTGTTTCCTTCCCACTCTCATTATTGTAGCTGCCAACCCACAATGTAGTTGATTGCGATGCCTTGTCTGAACGCATGTGTTCCTATAGGCCAGTGATCTGTACTGATCGCCGCGATCCTTGCAATTTTTATGCAGATTGTGGTTTTGTAGATCTTGTGTTTTGGGCTAGTTGTAGTTGGGCCACTAATGCCTTGATATGACACAATTCCGCAGCCTGTGCCTCCTGATGTTAGCCTCTGATTGATAGTGTGAGAGGACTCTTCCCTTGACGGCTCCCAAAGGAATATGAACACACTTCGTGAGGCATCTATCAAGGGCTGAATCCCGCTCGGTCGTTCGTCTCAATGTTACTGTATCATGGCACTCAGAGACGACTGACTTTGAAACGATGCCCTCCTTGCACTGTTTCACCAGTTTAGAGGATCTCGTTTTGATGCCAGTGCTTTGATGGCAGCCTAGCTATCAAGAAGGATGGCAATGTTTGGGTGGCAATGTAGGGTTGGCTTGCAATATGCGTCAAGTTTCGAGTATTACCAGTACTTCCACCTGGAATACATTGGACGAGTCTGGGAGCTGATATGACCGAGAAAATTCTAGCACCTAGCCCACAGTCTGTACAATAGTTCCCACTCCGCTCATCATCATATTTCCTCAATGCTGCAAAAAAATAATCAATCCTTCACCAGAATGCACAATCTCGGTAGACAGAAATAAATGCATCTGTACACAAAACATTTCCAGGACTCAACAGGCAGTCAATGAGTTCCATTTCATTTAACGCTCACTTGCATTGTATTCCTTCCGGATGGATGAATCCTTTAATCGGTTTAATTGAAATCGCATAACAATCTGTCTCATCCACACAGTCTGTTTTGGTTTTTCTCTTTTTTCTGGCGAATGGAATTCTTAAGGAATCACCAGAAATCCTATTGTATTTCGTCAGAACCATTGTTTGAAGTTTAAATTACAAAAATTTCCTGAGTCAAGGACTTTATTCATTGCATCCCAAGGAGCAAGACTTGATTACAAATTAATGTTTTTCTTTTTCTTTTCTTTTCTTTGCAGAATCTTTGTCAATAGATCATTGCATTTGGAAAACATTAAGTTCTATGGCTTCGATATGGATTACACCTTAGCGGGTAAGTACACCAAACACAGTGACTGACAGAAGTAACCTTTAAGAGAGCTGTTGCTTATCCTTTGGGCTAGTGGAGGCAGAAGTTTTTTTTTTTTGAAGCTGCGTATGATGTTGTCTGCTTGGAATTTCTTTGTTCTCAAATTTGAAATTAATTAAAAGGGCAATTACTTTGTGTTTAACAAGTGCCCTTTGGCTGGCAGGTACAATTGAGTCCTTTCTGTGATGCTATTGATTACATTCCTCATTTGCTGGAAGTTCTATAAATAGGACATCTCATAGCTATCAGGTGGGGTGATTAATAAATTACAAAGGTGTGTTTGGAAGAAAAAGCAGAGGACTTTCCCTTCTGTTAGAGAGAATTATCTCGACCGGAAAATGTTAGAGTCCCTAATAGGTTACTCGGAGTTTTGGATAGATTAGATATTTTTAGCAAGCTGCACCTAAATATGTTTAGATACAGAGTGTGCCCTTGTGTCTACAAAAGGACGAAACTTTCAAGCACATTCTCTACGTCAGACACTGAACTGGTCACGAGAGCGAATCTTTTATAAAGAAAAATGTTCGCTAGCGGAGTTGAGGAACTCTAAGGTCTATGAGGAAGCTGTTGCCTCTCGCCTTTTGCAGGACAAAAGTTGGTTCTCTTTGGATGGATGCTCTCGATTTTCGTTATATGGAAACAATGATATAGGGAACATACATGACTTGCGTACTCTAACAGAGGGCAAACAAAGGTAGTGTAAAGGGATCTGCTTACGTTTTACAAAACCAAGAACAGAGTTGACTTTAAGGATTATCTCATCTATATGTGATCGGAAGTGGAGTTGGCTATCATACGAAATGCCCAGGTCGCGAAGAGATTGAACTGGAGAGATGGGTTGGTTACGCAGAACATAAAGACGGGGAGGAGATTGGTGTCGCTTACTTGAGAAGGTTGACATTTGGCGATATTAAGTTCTAAGCAATTTTTGAGGCGCCAGATCAAAAAACCATTAAAGTCTTGTCGAATGAAGATGGAGTCTTGTGGTGAAGACATTGTTTTGAAATATTTTGTATCGTCGGCATAAATGGAGGTGTACGAGTGTCTAATGATCCTTTTGAGATCCTTAATAGTTAATGTAAAAAGAAGAGGACCGAGGTGGCTGTCTTGCGGAACACCAGAGGTGTCAAAAAATGGGGTTGGGAGGGCGGATCTGAAACGAATACTGTAAAAACGGTTATCCAAGTAAGATGATATCCATTTTAACAATATTGGTTCAAGGCCGATGGCAGACAGTTTGAAAAGTATTAATTAAAGAGAAATTTTATCAAAAGCCTTGCTGAAATCGGTTGCAATAACATCAACTTCGTTACCGTGCCCTAGGGCTAAGAGGGCAAGTTCGACGAGATTTGTAGTAGTTGACCTACCCTTTTGGAAACCATGTTGTCTAAGGGAAATGAAGGATTTGCACTGAAAACTTAAGGCTTCATACAAAATGCTTTCAAAATGTTTGGATATATGGGAAAGTTTAGCAATGAGACGATAATTGGTTAATTCGTTTTTTGATCCTTTTTTATGGATTAAGGTTATGAAGGAGATTTTCCAAACCTAAGGAAATTCTCTTTGTGAGAGGGATAGACGATTTGAAAGGGTAAAAGTTCAGTGGTGGTTCAGTGTTTCAGTGTTACGCGGCATGCCACAAGGAGGGGTAATGTTACCTCAACTATGGTTATTACAGTCAACGAAATTCTTCTGACCTAGAAAAAGAGAGCTGTTGGAGTATAACATATGCGGATGACATACTCATAGTTAGTGGAAAATATCTTCCAACGCTACGAAACCTAATAAAATCAGCATTCACCGGTCTAAAACAGAATCAGTCTTTTCGGACCACGCACTAAATGGGAAATTTTGACTATAAAGGAGATCCCAAATATGCCAGTAAAATCTTTAAGACACAAAATCTCGACGCTGACTCTGCAACAGTGTCTTCCAAGCGGAGCTCCTTGCTATTCGGGAAGCCTACCGTATGCTGAAAAATTCTCCAACACCTATTTACAACACTGCTTTCTTCATTGACAGCCAAGCCGCCATCAAAGCTATTCATTCGGCCAATTTATCCTTAAAACTGGTAAAGCAATGCCAGGAAGAACTAGACCAACTGGAGGTCAAGTGCACGATCACTCACACCTGGGTCCCAGGTCATAGTAAAATTGACGGCAACGAAAGCGCCGATGATCTGGCCAGGGGGGATCAGCCGTAAACGACTCACTAGCGGAAAGCGTTAAAATCCCGCTAGAGGCGGTTAAGGGCAATATTTAACGCCACTTTTTAAAGACGGCCAACCAAGCGTGGAATAGGCTAAACAACTGCGCCATATAATTCCTTGATCTGGCTCAGTTACAAGAAATAAAAAACAATTGAGCTACTAAGCAGATCAAGACCAGATCTTGCGAGAATCGTAGTCGGAGATCACGCAGTCAAGCTAGGTATCCCCCATAACACTTTCTACCGGAGTTGCAAAGATAACAGCGAAATAGAATCTCTGCATCACTTCCTGTATAAATGTCCGGCCCTAGCGAGTGTCAGGCAGCGCACTTCGGGCAAACCCTTCTTCGACGACCCCACAGATATTTCCAAGAAAAAGATTAGTGACCTAAACGAGCTGCCCACTAACGTCCTTAAAAAGAAAGATTCTGGGAGAATACTTTCCCGCCCAGGAGGATATCAATAAAATAGGGAATAATCCAAACGCCCAATAGGTTCCACAAAAACAACCGTCTTTCTGATCTAAGTAAGTCCCATCCGAACTTAACCCCTGTAGGCTCTCCATTTGGTATCAAACGTAAGGGTCATTCAGTAGCTATGATAGAAATATGACAGCCCACTGCGGCCATATTTGGAAAAATTTTGCTGTCATTCTGTTCTGTCATATTCACTGTTTTATCATGGAGCACTACACGATTCAACAACGCATTCGAAATCGTAAACATCACTACTATCACTACTATCACTACTATCACTACTAATATTATAAAAGTGAAACGTTGTCCGTTTGTTTGTTTGTTTGTTTGTTTGTTTGGATTTTACCTATGCGAAAACTACTAAACCAATCAACCTCAAATTTTGCACACAGAATGGTTGTATATCGGGTCATATAATAGGCTATGTTTTATAACGCTATCTTATTCAAGAGCCGAGCAGTTAACAAAAACGTGAAGCAAGTCAGAAGAAATTCCTTGCCGCACACGAAAAGATATTTTCTTCGATCGTGAGCCACATCGGTTGATGAGCGTACGTGTTGTTTTTGTTTTGCCCAGTTTCACAAGGGTAGTTTTTCATTTCCATTTCTGCTGTGTTGTTGTTGTTTTTTTTTTTTTTGTTCGTTCTTTGCTTCTATCTATTCGTGTGTACAGGGTAATGATTTGGTGGTTGGTGCGGTAGATACCTATATATACATACATACATTGGATGTACATCTGTACATTTGTATTTATATATTTATTGCATTACATATGTATTAACATATGTACGTACATATGTGCATACACAGGTAATCAAATTCAATTAACTCTGGAGAATTGAGTTAATGAGGGAAAAGGTCATAGCGCAGTTAGATCAGTTTACCCGTTCCATTTGTGGGCGAGTGAACTTTGGTATTGTTATGATGACACATCATCTTTTTTTCGAGCCAGCCGGATTATTAATTTTTTTATCCATATGCGCAATTGTCTACACATTTTTCCTGGCAATTTTTTTTATGGATTCTCTTTTTCGGTAGATAAAGGAATAGCGCGCCGTCGCGACGCGACAGGCTGGGTATGGGATTGTGTGTGCTTGATGTAGGTATAACATTGCCAGTTGCGGGAGGGGAATTTTTTGTTTTGATTTTATTTTTTGCAAAGGATGTATGTATGTATGTACGTATGTATCTATTTAACAAATGTATTCAAATTCCAAGGACTTCTGATTTAGAATGAATTTGACTTGGAGGATGACTTTTCGAAAGAAAACTGACAGGGGACAATAGGTGAACAAACTCGAGTTAGAGGGAAAATCGAGTTAGAGGGAAATTAGAGTTAAAGGAGGTTCGGTTCGACTTAAAGAATTTGATTACATTTGCAAAAGTGGCAGAATAAAATACAGTCGATTGGGTTGAATATAAAATTCCGATTCAGATTTAAGATGAGATTATGATGTATTATATAATCAGGATAAGTCTTTCATAAATTGTTTGAAAAAGATGTCGATTTCTGGATTGAAATGTAATAACCCCGAGCAACGCCGGGTATTATTCAGCTAGTATTATATAATCAGGATAAGTCTTTCATAAATTGTTTGAAGAAGATGTCGATTTCTGGATTGAAATGTTATAACCCCGAGCAACGCCGGGTATTATTCAGCTAGTTTCTTATAAAAATTTGGTATATGTTCGCCGAACGTCCGGTGCGTTACGTACGATTTATAGTCGTAATGGAGCGACCTCTGAGCTTACCATTCGACAATTATGGAGAAATTCGAGGAAAGTGGTTCAGTGGCTGATCGAGCAGTTCCAGTACGTCAACGAAACGCGCGGTCGGGCGAAAATATTGCTGCAGTAGTACAGAGTGTGCGCGAGAACGAAAACATCTCCATTTCGCGTCAGGAGCAGTACCGCGCCATGATAACCGAGTTTGTTTGGCCGAAAATTTATCGTTTGGATACTGACGACATGTGGTTTCAACAATACGGTGCATCGTGCCACAAATCGAACGAAACACTGGAGAAATTGAAGGCGAAGTTTCCGAGCCGCGTAATCTCACGAAGAGCCGATATCAATTGTCCGCCAAGATCGTGCGATTTGACTTTTTTCATGCCAATAAACCAGCAACAATTGCCGACCTTGAGGACAACGTTGTTCGCTCCATTGGCGAGATCGAGGCCAACTCTTGGCAGACCGTCGACAAGCAAAGCCGTGGGGGCCATTTCTTTCAAAACATATTAGTGTCGAATGCTCTTTAACTTGAAATAAAAACATCCGCTATACACCAAATACAACTTGTTTTACTTAAATTCAAAGATGCATCGCGCTTAGTGAATGACCCTGTAATTCTGTAGAACCTATTTTCACCAAATCTCACCACTTTGCCTCTAATCACCTACTTAATTTATAACGAACTTGTGCCCTTAGTCACCTCGCATTTGGGGATTATCTGCGATAGTGGACTCAACTTTCATCGATGAGTAGAGTCGACCCTGCACTTGGCTTTGTTAAACGGTGGTCAAAAGATTTCTCGGAATTATACGTGAAACCATTCCTCTCTATTACTTTTTTTAAGCCCCTCCTGAATCTTCCTTCGATTTCGTACTAATTTGTCATATTTATTTCCAGAGTACAAGTCACCGCAATATGAGACACTGGGCTTTGACCTGGTCAAGGAGCATCTCGTCAGCATGGGTTATCCGAAGGAAATTCTTCAATTCGAATATGATCCTTCGTTTCCGGTACGTGGCTTATGGTTCGACACACTCTATGGTAATCTTTTGAAAATGGACGCCTACGGCAACATTCTTGTGTGTGTTCATGGATTTGTATTCTTGAAACAGTAAGTCTTACAGTTTTCTCTTATGATCACGCCTCTAATTTTTTTTTTTGTTAATTTCAGTTCCCAGGTGTACGAATTGTATCCAAATAAATTCCTTAAATTAGACGAATCGCGTGTTTATGTCCTGAATACGCTTTTCAATTTGCCAGAGACTTACTTGTTGGCCTGTCTGATTGACTTCTTTACCAATAGTACGGACTACATCAGGTAAGGGGAGAACCTCCCAAAAAAATTACATTTATCGAGTCAATCATCAACTGATAGTGGTAGGTTCCGCGCCTAAATTGATTTGTTGAATTTAGCTACTCGCTTTCTTTGCCTTCTTTCCGTTACAAGTTATTTGTACGGTCTGACAGTGATTAATTTGTTTTCAGTTCTGGGTGCCATATTTCAGTGTAGAATTCCAAGTTGAATGGTTTGGAAAAGTTTAAGCCAGGTGTGCGGTGGTGGTGTTGCTGTGGGGAAAAGGATATTAATGGGTGTGTTCGTAAGTTACATATTTCTTATGAAATATGTTAGATATGTTTGCCTGGAGGTTTTTTTTTTGTATTTACGTGCTAAAATATTTCAATTTTTGTGGCTGCTTACTGCCTAGACGGCTGGTAAACGGTGACAAATTGCTTAGGGTGTTCCCATCACCGGTTTAACTTCTTAGCATTGCCATGCTAGACACTATCGAATAGGCGGGGAATACACAATAATGATTATAAATTGAAACAGATTTAATGTCGGCAGAGAACTTGAAAAGAATTATTCCACGACTTGAATGCTATTTATCATTGTAATGTGCTAAACTTTTTAATGCGACAAAAGACATTCATCACACAAGCACAATCTACTACATATGACAAGGATATTTGTACTGGAAAACAGCCAGGTAACACGGGCTTGTGCTATAAGTTAGTATTCACGTCGTAGAAGGTTGGGTATCCTTGTCACAAGAAGGTTGTCAAGAGTTCAATCTCGCCTGGCGAGTTCATAGATTGTTTCGTTTTCACTTTTTCTACTACATATGTCCTAGAGCCTAAATTAGAGTTACCCAGGTTTGCAATTTCCTAACGACATTGTTCTTCTAGTTTGAGAAACGTTGTCCGCTTCAACAAAGAAACGTGTTGGTTTTAAGGACGAATCACTTAAACTAAATGTGCGGATGTTTTTCTTTAAATTTGAGAAGCAATTGTTTTGTTGCAGGCAGTCAGGAGGAGGCGGAGCCTACCACCAGTAGCTGCCAGCTCTCAAATGCCTAACACACTGCCCCCCCTCGCCATGGCAAAGCAGCAATCCGTAGATAGGCTTTGCTAAGTAAATTTTCTGTATATTTTTTGGATTTGTTTGAATTGTGTTTCAGGTTAGGCATATCGGTATTTTACATGGTTTTCGCTGAATAGGATACGTTGCATCCTGTTCACTGTGTCAAGACATAACCAGATCTTTAAAACAGCTGTTCTGCATTGTCGACCCTCGATTAGATTAGATTGTCAGTAGAGGTGGGATCGTGTCACCTTATCACTGCGGTCACCGATGGGCCTATTGTGATTTCCTCCAAATAGAGCTCGCTCATGATGCTTGAATTCGAAATGAATCAGATATATCTTGCTTACATACTTAAGGTGGGCTACTGTCCGGAGTGGACCTGGGCCTCAACCAACGAGCGTCTCTAACCAGCTCGATCTTTAGCCAGCTGCCTTTGTTTTCGCGCGCAAAGTTGGTTGAGGTCCCCTTTCACTTGCGTGCGCCACCTGAGTCGCGGTCTTCCTCTACTGCGTCGTCCCTCGGGTGTGGATTCGAAAATTTTACAGGCCTAAGTTTTGGTATCCATCCGCTTTACATGATCCAGCCTCCTCAGCCGTTGGGGCTTCATTCTTCTGAGTAAGTCGATGTCGCTGTACAGCCCGTACAGTTCGTCATTGTATCTCCTCCTCCTTTCACCCTCTATGCACTCGAGACCGAAAATCCCCCGAACAATTTTTCTCCCCAAACAGCCACGAGCGACCTCATCCTCTTTTGACAGAGTCCATGCCTCTGCACCGTAGAACAGGACTGGGACGATTAAGGTCTTATACAGGGTCCCTTTAGTCGTTCGAGGGAGGACTTTGTTACTCAATTGCCTTCTTAGCCCAAAGAAACAACGATTGGTAAGAGTTATTCTTCGCTTGATCCCAGCGCTGGTGTCGTTGTCTAAATTTATAGCGGAGTCTAGGTAGACAAAGTACTTAACTACCTCAAAGTTATAGCTATCTATTGTGACGTTCTGTCCGAGACGTCGGTGTTCAGTGTCCTTTCTCGTTGACAGCTGATATTTGTCTTGCCCTCATTGCACGCACGCTCACGAACGCACCAGTGCCATCACGCCTTGTTCTTCCGATTATGTCAATGGCGTCGGCGTATCCGAGTAATTCGACGGATTTTTGAAAGATTCTGGTGTTGTCCCTTCAGTTTTGCACTATTCCTTCAAGAATGATGTTAAAGAAGTCGCATGACACCGCGTTACCTTGTCGAAATCCTTCTTTGACATCAAAGGTCTCGGTGAGGTCTTGACTGACCGTGATGGTGCGGCGTTCATTCTCTATCGACATCCTGGACAAACGGACGAGTTTAGCAGGGATGCCAAAACTGGGCGTGCCTCTGTATAGCTCGTGTCTATAGATGCTGTCATACGCGGCTTTAAAATCGATGAAAAGATAGTGGGTATCGATTTGAAGTTCCTGGGTTTTCTCCAAGATCTGCCACAGTGTGAATATTTGTTTCATGGTGAACTTTCCTGGCCTGAAGCCACTCTGATATAGACCGATCACGTTATTGACGAACGGCTTTCGGGCGATCACACAACATGGCAGATAAGATGTTAAGAAGACTGATGCCTCTGTAGTTGACGCAGTTCAAACTGTCTCCTTTTTCGAGGATCGGGCAAACGATGCTGAGGTTCCATTGATTGGGCTTTCCTCCGGCCATATTTGACAGTGAGTTGGTGCTTTCCAAGAGTCGCCTGGCGCTTTGAACAGCTCGGCAGGTAGTCCGTCAGCACCAGCAGCTTTGTTAGACTTAAGCTTAAATATGGTCATCTTCACTTCGTCAAGGTCGGGTGGACGGAATTGTTGGTCTTTGTCGTCCAGATTGAATGGTTCATTCTGCCTGACTGTGGGATTTACTTCTTCGTCGCCGTTAAACAGTCTGCAGAAGTAGAAATTTTCTATTAAAAAGGACAATTTAGGATTCGATACCCGATTGACTCCCGACAATGAAGGTCTTTAGGATATTTGCATTCTTGTCTCTGTGTCTCTTTGAACTACAAATCTCCTCTATAATAAACTCTCGCTATAGCCATCCAAGACTTTACGAAAATAAGGTTCTTTCTCGGCATTTGTGAACCTCTTTTGCTTCTCAGGAATTGGATTTTTATTTTCAGCATCCTTTTGTAAGGGGTTTGGCCTTCCACAGTTTTATGTTCGTTTCTTGCGTGTCAGACCTTGTCAACGATATGCATCTCAGTATTCCTCTATTCCTCCAAAAAAAAAAAATTAAAAATCGGAATTAAAATTCTGTCTATGTGGCATTGATAACTCAATTGGCAACATGTTATCCTACCAAATACATTGCAGATGTGGACTTCATACATACATAAATACAGTCCTACCCTGTTTTGCCGAAAACTCCCTCTTTCAATCTGTCCACGTTCCACTAGTTTGCTTCAGTGCTAATCAAAAGATTCCTTTCACTAAATCTCTGGCAAAATTCCAATTCATTCGCGTTAAGCCATTCTTCAAATTCATTTGCATCATCTACGACGTACTTCCTGGAACGTACTACGTCAACAAAAAAAAAATTTTGTTTAGCCATTGCCTCCGATGCGAATGTCACGGTCGCCGACCATGACCATTCGTCCAATGCGGAACGTCATTTGCAATGCCTATGCACACAATTCTCGTGTTCTGCGAAGAATTCAATGTCTGACTTCTGGAGCATGACCGTCAACGTCACCAACATGTGTCGCCTTCAGTCTTTTGAAGAAAAATATGTTACATACTTCTATTCTTTTATTTTTTTTTAAATTTTCAGAGATAAGACCGGAGTGAAAGCTGGAGAGCTATTTATGTCGTTTAAATCGATCTTCCAAGATGTGCGTCGAGCTGTTGACTACGTGCATCTGCAGGGTGATATGAAAAAGAAGACAACAGAGGTGAGTTTGGACAGGAATCCAATTGGGGAAAGTTTTCACCTTCAATTTTGGGTTTCAGAATATGGACATGTACGTTAAGAAGGATTCACGGCTGCCGATGGTTCTATCCCGCATACGTGAATCAGGAGCTAAAGTCTTCCTATTGACAAACAGTGATTATAATTTCACCGACAAGATTATGACTTATCTGTTTGACTTCCCACATGGTGCTAAGGCCGATGAGCCACATCGTAATTGGAAAACATACTTTGATGTGATTGTGGTGGATGCCCGGAAGCCGTTGTTCTTTGACGAGGGAACTATTCTAAGGCAGGTGGACACTACCACGGGAGCGCTTAAGATTGGTACCCATACTGGGCCACTTCAACAGGGGCAGGTTTGTCACGATGATGATGACTTCAATGTTCGTATTTGAGTTTTTCTCTATTTTTGTAGGTGTATTCAGGTGGCTCATGTGAGGTCTTTACTTCTTTTATCAACGCCAAGGGCAAAGATGTCCTCTACATTGGTGATCACATTTTTGGTGACATCTTGAAGAGTAAGAAAATCCGAGGCTGGAGGACATTCTTAATTGTCCCTGAGTTGGTTCAGGAACTCCATGTGTGGACCGATAAATGTCAATTCTTTGCCGAACTACAGCAATTGGACATCATGCTGGGTGATATGTACAAGTAAGTGTCGATATTTCCATCACTTCTCAAGAACTCTCTTAACTAATGCCATCCATTCGTAGAAATCTCGATTCGAGTACCAAAGAGAAACCAGATATATCCAATCTTCGAACAAGCATACGCGATGTGACGCACAAAATGGACTTGGCCTATGGCATGATGGGCTCCCTATTCCGTTCGGGCTCTCGCCAAACATTCTTTTCCAGTCAAGTAGTCCGATATGCAGACCTGTATGCGGCAACTTTCCTCAACTTGATTTACTATCCATTCTCGTACATGTTCCGTGCGCCGGCAATGTTACTGCCCCACGAATCAACAGTCACACACGAGCAACGATTCAGTATGGAAGCGCCGATGATTCAAAGATCCAGAGCCAAGGGTCCTGATGATGATAATGAAGTGAAATTGACGTCTACAGCTAACTCAGACACTAAGGGGACTCTACAAACGGTTCGATTAAACAAGAAATTCATATCATTCATATTCCTCTTACCAAATTTTTTTTTTATAGCTCTTGGGAACTGCGCCGGCACCAACTGTGCCACATACACGTCCGGAAACACCCAGAACTGTAACCCATACACACGATGAAGATTATTCCGATGAAGAAAGTGACCACAACACCAAATCAGACCATCGTAAGACTGATGCTTCTTCTTAAAATCAATCATCACACACTACTTGAGCTTTTCGAAGGATCAACCTGTGTCTCTCTGTTGACTAGAGTCTCAAGTTGGCAATTTAAATAAAAAACTATATTCTTACACCAATATACTCCGCTCGTTAAGTGTTAAAACAAAGGCAAAACCAACAAAACAAAAAAAAAAAAACATTTACAGGGTTTTTAGCAATAAAAAAATTAAACATATATAAATCCAAAATGTTAAAAACGCTGTATGTTGAATAATAATTTTTGTAAGTTATTAGTTATTTATGGTAGCATTTTTATAAAAACAAAAAAAAACGAAACAAGATACAAAATCACACACTTGTTACGGTTCGTCATTCTTAAATGAACTATTTTATGTTTTAATTTAAGGAAAGAAGAAAATACAATTTTATTAACGTGCAATACATACGTATATGTTGTTCGTTTAAAACAATCTCTCTCTTTCTCTCTCAGAGAGAAGTGAAAAACCATGAGTTTTCTTTTTTTATTAAAAGAAAATCCGAATTTACCTTTATTTGACGTAACAAAATGGAGAAAGTGTTTATTTGATATTTCTTATAAGTTATGTTAAGTATTTTACTGACGAAGAAATTATATTAAATTAACAAAACAAAAACAATAATTAATTCATAAATTTAGCTAAGCACTATGTTACTGTTTTTGCTGTGTACTTTAGCAATATAACAAAAAAAAAAACAAAGGAAAACAATTGTACAATTAAAATTGAATACAAATATATTTGAATAAAAGTTGCAATGCGATTAATATTTTCATTATGACTACTACATAGATGTATTGTATAAACATTATTCCTCCGGCCGACTTTGGCACGTAAACCACAAGCCATGGGTGACGGCATCGGATCGCAGTCTTGTTAAATGTGACGCACTGTTTCTGCTCTGAAACTTAGTAGTCAAAGAGGTGGTTGGTTGGTTAAAGTGGTTGTATCAGACAAGGACATGTCCAAAACTCAAATTAGATGAGTATGGACCATGGGTGTTGGTCTTCAATCCAAGCTCCGGAGTTGGTTGTTTGATTGGTTAAAGTGGTTGTATCAGGCAGAGAGGGCCCGATACTCAAGTTAGATGAGTTGGAACCATGGCTGTTGATCTTAAATCCAAACTGTGGAGTTAAGAAAGAGTTGAATGTTGGAACTTGTTCTTTCTCGTTGAGGTTGTCGAGGAAAGGTTTTCCCAAAGTCCGAAGTTAACGAGCTACTCCGCGATCTAGAAGAAATGGGATCTAAAGTCATTGTCTATACCAATGGCATTGCTAAAGTAAACATCCCAATAAATAAATAGCTGGCGCAACAACTCGGGATGAACCAAGACCTAGCTCCTCGCAACCATTCATGTTGTGCGTGTTATATTGTTCGCACGAATGGAAGGGACCTACAATTTATTGCCGACTTCGAACGGCGAATTGAGAAGCTCTTTGATGACAGATTATACTCCCGGAGGCTTGACATTCCCCGACGAGAGGTGGTGCCGTGAAAAACATTCGGTGGACATGGCTGGGGCTTGAACCCACGCCGCTTGGTCAGCAGTCCAACGCACTAACCACTGAGCCACGGCGACCACACATTAAGTTCATAAAGTCCGAGCTCTCACATGTACAAGGGCGGGTTGTTCCGTCCGTCGCAATATGCAGGGAGATTACATCATTATCTTAGCACAGTCTTTAGATGGCAAAATAAATAAGGGAAAACTTTCCTGAATTTCACGGAGCTTTTTGCTATAGGTTTTTTTTTAAATCGCTCCAGTAGTTTTAAAGTTATTGACGTTCAAACATACAGCAGCCATTAGAAAAATAATCAATAGATGAACAACAATGCAGATGAGTCAGCTTCACAAATAACTAACAGCAAAAGTTGAAGTGTAAGACCAGTTTGTAATACCTCAAACCACAGCGATTTTGTTATAAATTACTCAAGCAAAAGCTTTCAGTTTTTAATTGCACTATTTACATATTTTAAGAATTATTTACAAGTCTAACTAACCATCGGTTACCCTTATATCATTTGTTGAAAGATTTATTGCGCTTTAAATTATTCTTATAACAATTTCTCAGAAAAAATAATTGTTTATCGTTGCTTAACAATTGCTTATCGTTTCTAAATAGTTTGTCTCTTGTCTTATAATATTCGCATAGGAGCATTCACAACATTATATAAAACTTCAACAGCGAAGTTCCAGTGCTGTCTTCTCGTCAACGTTTGTGTTTTTCCATTCACTCACTAGCAAGTTTCCGTCATCGCTGAAAATGACATCCTTCTGGCCATTCTCGAACTCTCCAAACATCTCGAAGATGTCATTGTGTGATCTGAAATCATGGCCAAAACTGATGGACAACGATGCACACATATGAATCACATTGTCTTTTTCTATTTTGTCCATATTCTCACGAACCATCACGGTTCTTGGGACAGCAGCCTCAAAGTTACAACTGCTGGCCTCAGCCAGGTCCCCTTTTTGCAATGAAGGGCACAAAAGTTGAATGTTTTTGTGGTTGATCAATTGATCGGCCTTCGCAACAATCATTTTGGCATTGTTGCTTGTCTGGATATCACATGTGTTCAGACCACGACGCTTGTTCAAAAGTCCAGCTGCAGCGCGAGCACGATCGTCGGTGACATCGAATTTCCTACATATGAAAGAAAAATTGTTGATCTCTTCGTGAAAATATCAATAGATTCACTTACACAGGACTTTTCAGTATACCGTCCTTGCTAAGGCTAGAATCCACCCCCACAACGTAAACCTTATTTTCGTTTATGGTCTCGTACATGAGTGGTAGCAAATGCTGATCACGAGCATCCTTGTAGGCCTCACTCTTAACCACTGTTGCATCGGCCTCGCCCTCCTTAACAGCCTTTATACAGTTATCCTTCAATACGCACTCAATTTCTGGACGAATGTCCCGAGAATAAGCGGCACTATGCATTATTTGACATTTTTTCATCTTAATTTGTGTGCTCACACAGATTCTGAAATAGAAAGAAGGACAACTTAGAGCCTCGTGAGGCTGGAAGGATCTCTGGTCATAACCAACCTGATCTTGTTGATTGCACTGCCATCACGTTCAATAACATCCTTGTAACCGGCACGTTCCAAGTACTCTTTGGGTTCGACAATTTGTTCTTTGTTATGGTAGACCGATTCGGGTGTGATCAAGAGACCATTGGCGGCATTCCTATTTTCAGGGTGAAGGGCAATGGTGAAGAATTTTTGTAGACGAGTCTGAAGGGACTTCAAAGCGGACTTTTCCTTTACGGTATCTGTGTTACTAATATATCCCCTCCAGGGGACCTGACCCCATGAGCAAGCTGATCCAGTAATCTCCCGACGGCTGCCATCTTCACAGAGATATTCAAAGTCATTGGGTTTGGTGCTTTCTGGGGTAGATCCAGGTAAGAGCTATAAGAGGAATGAAACATTAGAAACCGAAGTGACCCAAGGTTAGCTGAAACCTACTCCGAAGTATTTCTTGACGAAGGATGTCTTAGTAAAGGCGACTTCGCCTCTGCCACTATCCAAACAACGAATAGCACCGTCGAAGCCAGAGAACCTATCGGGATAGTCACACTTGATGGGATCCTCACACAAAGCGCAGAGGTTGGGGTATTTCCTTTCTGAAAGGGCGCAGTTGAGAAAATACGTTAAATAGAAAGATAGATAGATAGATAGATAGATAGATAGATAGATGTACCGTTAAATTTTAAGTTATGAAATCATGCGTTGATTAATTTAAACCACTAAAACACTCACTCAAGGCTTGATTGATCTCGGGCTGTGGTGAGTAGGTTCCAACTAGACACATTTCTGAGAAGAATTCAGAAAGCGCTTTAAGCTCACGTTCGGTCGACGACAACCGGGGATCCATGGAGACCTTTAAAATTCCTCTGTTCTTCAATTTAGTGATGGGAATCTAGAACGAAAAACTAGGATTAGGACCAACAACTTGACGAGTTAAAAGAAAATTCTCACTTTGTAACCAACATTCCTTCCAAAACCAGTGTGGCACGACTTGGCACCTTGCAGATCCCTTAAGCTATGGAAATTGGAGTTTTTCTTCACTAGGATCACACCTTCGTTAAAGAATTCAGCTGTGAAGAACCGAGAAATGTTTAGCTAAGGACTTTTTTCTTTTTCCTTTAACTGACCATACTTCTCGCCTTGTGTCCTGAATTCGGAAATCACTTTGAAGTCCTGGTTCTGCTTCTGATAGGCGACATACATATCCTCTGATTCGGCGGCAAGAACGTCAGCCTTACGTTGACTTATCAAATCCAAGCATTCCATGCGATCGCGTCCTTTAACACATCCCATGTAAATTCCAGCTTCAGAGGGATCATTCAGAAAATCCAGACAGTCCTGGTAGAACTTCTCTGGCACGCACATTTTATCTAAAAAATGTAGAACGTCTATGTAGATTCACTTCGTGGCCGTGTCGCCCTACTCACAAATTTGCTCGTATTGGACAGGCCCGCCAGAGCAAGTGGAGAATACGGCCGCTAAGGCCAGCAGTAGGACGCTTCCAGTTAACGTTGTAGTAGACATCTTGTCGTGCAGTTGAACGTCAATCGACTGATAACTAATCTCGGAATCAAGTTCCTACGTCTATGTAGATTCACTTCGTGGCCGTGTCGCCCTACTCACAAATTTGCTCGTTTTGGACAGGCCCGCCAGAGCAAGTGGAGAATACGGCCGCTAAGGCCAGCAGTAGGACGCTTCCAGTTAACGTTGTAGTAGACATCTTGTCGTGCAGTTGAACGTCAATCGACTGATAACTAATCTCGGAATCAAGTTCCTTTATAAGAGTATGCATGTAGGTGTGGTATTCAGGGGAACTGTAATATTTCCATTGCGATTTTATTCATTGGTGTTTGCAGTTGTGCTGCCCTCCCCGTTCCTCCATCCTACCTATCTTTATCGTAACAAGTATTGTGCTCTAGCTTATTTGCATTTTTTTTTTCAAATTAAATTGTCTACTAGGGGGCAGCTGTAGACGGTCAGGGGCTATCAATTGAAGCTTTGACGAGGGAGAATTTGTGTTTTGATTTCTTTTGTCGATTACTCGGACTCTTATGCAAACTTAATCAGTTTATGGTCTTTTTTTACTTCCCATCTAGATAGGGATAGGGCAATCGGTCTGAGCAAAATGTTTTGAGATTTTAACAGAACTTCACATTGTGTTGGACTGCTGTGCGAACGGCTTGGGTTCAACCCCCAGCCAGATCCACCGAATATTTTTCACGGCACCACCTCTCGTCGGGAAATGACAAGCCTTCGGGAGTATAAACTGGGCAAAACAAAAACAACACACGATCACGTAACGATATGTGCCGCTGACTACGGTTGCGCATTGCTATAAATAGCAAAACTTTGACGCCCTGTATCTTGGCCCACAGTCATAACTTTGAAAAACGGTAAAACGCGTGTTTAATTATTTCTGTTCTAGAATATACACACCAAATTTCAATTTCAAAATCCAATATAAATTTTTTTTTTTTCATACAAACTTTAACACCCTGTAACACCCTGCAAAAGCTGAGTTTCGAAAAATCCCTTCTTAGTGGGTGTCTACGCCACAAAAGGAAACTACTGTCCAAATTCCAAGTTTCTAGCACCAGCGGTTTGGGCTGTGCGTCTATCTCAGTAAGTCAGTCAGTCAGTCAGTCAGGACAAAGAGTTTTATATACATAGATTACATTTCGATACGCTAGGAATCGTTTACATTCATTTTCGAAATACTCCGTGTTCCGCAACTTCGTCTTCCTCTGGGCATTCCGGGCAGGATGGTGAGCTGCCGTGTCCAAATTGCTGTAGCCGCCGTGACCGGACAGGAACTACGTAAGATGGTAGTTGCACTTCCCATGCTTTCGCCTTATCCAGTCTTGGATTGTCGGTATCAGCTTATACGTCCACTTGCCTTTTGCTGCCCAACGAGCTTGCTACATAGCTGCTGACGCATTCGTATCGTGCCGACTCAAGGATCTTCTTCTGTTATATACCCTTAGCATCTTGTTGTCGATAATGTCAATTAGGACCATACCAGCTATAATAGAGGCGACTTCGTCTGAGATGGTTCGAAAGCCGCAGATTGTCCGTAGCGCGCTGAGTCTGTATGTCTGTATGAGACGATAGTCTCCCCTGTCCTTAATGCCTGCGCACAGACTTAAGTTTACAAGTAGCGATCGGTATACCTAAGGTACCCTTATCAGGCCCAATAGTTTATGTTGTTCCATATCTGGCGAGCCTGGATTATCAAGTTGGCGCTTGGACCTACGACATTTAATTCTTGGTTATGCATTGAGTTTTAGGTCTTTTGTTTTCTACTTGCTATGATGAGTCCATAGTCTTCGGGAGTGCCATGATGAATACATCTTAGATTTACCATCGATCCTGTTTGGAAAATGTTTAGTTCTTAGAAGTTCGTTTAAATCTAGGAATGAGTGGTGTACCATTGTACTGTTCAGTTCCGAATCCCTTGCTAGGTAGTGCGACGAACCCTCTCGTTACAAGGAATGCCCTACCACCTAACAGCAAGTAACCTTGGGATGGTGTATGTATACTATCTACGTGTTAAGTTGTGATAAGGGTCTGAAGATTAATGGACTTTCCTGGAGCCGGAAGACATACGGAGAATACATATGTAATGGCTGTGGGCATCCAGTAATCAACAGCAGGTTTGACTATCCGCCTTTTCCAAAGATTCTGTTGCATGGAAAGCAATGACTGCCTTCTTTGTCCTTTACATCCAGGATATTTTGCCTTTACCAAGATATGGAATGATGTACCGTTTATATTCGGCGGCTCGAATATATTCTTTTCTGAGTAGGACTGCTTCCAGTTTGATGATTGGCCATCCTCAACGTTTGTCCAGGAAGCCTGTTTTGACTTATTGCGAGCTCATATTACACCCATAGGTATATCGCAGATTTCTTAGCAAATTCGACGCCATTTCTACCGAGATTGTGTAACACCAGCATTACTTTGTGCAGGCACTACACCACAGTCCCAAGAGAAAGTATCTAACCCACTTCAAGGATAAAACGATGAAAAATACAACAGATTAAGATTCTAGTTTATCTCGTCTTATATTATTCGCATAGGAGCATTCACAGCATTATACAAAATTTTGCAGAAATTTACGATTTCGAAATGGTGTTTCCACAACGAAGTTCAAGTGCTGTCTTCTCGTCAACGTTTGTGTTTTTCCATTCACTCACTAGCAAGTTTCCGTCATCGCTGAAAATGACATCCTTCTGGCCATTCTCGAACTCTCCAAACATCTCGAAGATGTCATTGTGTGATTCGGGCTCATTGCCAAAACTGGTCGACAACGAAGCACACACATGAATCACATTGTCTTTTTCTATTTTGTCCATATTCTCACGAACCATCACGGTTCTTGGGACAGCAGCCTCAAAGTTACAACTGCTGGCCTCAGTCACGGCCTTCTTCTCCAAGGAAGGGCACAAAAGTTGCATGTTCTTGTAGTTGTTCAATTGATCGGCCTTCACAACAATCATTTTGTCATTGTTGCTTGTCTGGATATCACATGTGTTCAGACCACGACGCTTGTTCAAAAGTCCAGCTGCAGCGCGAGCACGATCGTTGGTGACATCGAATTTCCTACATAAGAAACGAAAAATTTGAAATTGTTGACCTCTTCCTGTAAAAATCTTCACTTACACTGGGCTTTTCAGTATAACGTCCTTGCTAAGGCTAGGATCCACCACCACGACGTAGACCTTTGTTTGGTTAATCGTCTCGTACATGAGTGGCAGCAAATGCTGATCACGAGCATCTTTGTAGGCCTCACTCTTAACCACCGTTGCATCGGCCTTACTCTCCTTAACAGCCTTCACACAGTTATCCTTCAATACGCACTCAATTTCTGGACGAATGTCCCGAGAATAAGCGGCACTATGCATTATTTGACATTTCTTCATCTCAATTTGTGTGCTCACACAGATTCTGAAAATAGAAAGAAGGACAACTTAGAGCCTCGTGAGGCTGGAAGGATCTCTGGTCATAACCAACCTGATCTTGTTGATTGCACTGCCATCACGTTCAATAACATCCTTGTAACCGGCACGTTCCAAGTACTCTTTGGGTTCGACAATTTGTTCTTTGTTATGGTAGACCAATTCGGGTGTGATCAAGAGATCTTTGGCGGCATCCTTATTTTCAGCCTTAAGGCCATTGTCGAAGAATTTTTGTAGACGAGTCTGAAGAGACTTCAAAGCGGACTTTTCCTTAACGGTGTCAGTGTTACTGATATATCCCTTCCAGGGGCGTTGAGCCCATGAGCACGCTGGTCCAGTAATCTTCTTACGGCTGCCATCCTGACAGAGGTATTCAAAGTCATCGGGTTTGGTGCTTTCTGGGGTAGATCCAGGTAAGAGCTATAAGAGGAATGAAACATTAGAAACCGAAGTGACCCAAGGTTAGCTGAAACCTACTCCGAAGTATTTCTTGATGAAGGATGTCTTGGTAAAAGCGAGGTCGCCTCTGCCCTTATCCAAACAACGAATAGCACCATCGTAGCCAGAGAACTTATCGGGATAGTTACACTTGACGGGATCCTCACACAGCGTGCAGAGGTTGGGGTATTTCTTCTCTAAAAAGGCGCAGTGGAGGAGGAAAAATACATTAGATGGAAAGTGGTTGTGAAATTATGCGATCCACATTACGTTGATTAACTTAAACCACTAAAACACTCACTTAAGGCTTGATTGATCTCGGGCTGTGGTGAGTAGGTTCCAACTAGACACATTTCTGAGAAGAATTCAGAAAGCGCTTTAAGCTCACGTTCGACTGACGACAACTGGGGATCCATGGAGACCTTTAAAACTCCGCTATTCTTCAATTTAGTGATGGGAATCTAGAACGAAAAATTAGGATTAGGACCAACAACTTGACGAGTTAAAAGAAAATTCTCACTTTGTAACCAACATTCCTTCCGAAACCAGTGTGGCACGACTTGGCACCTTGCAGATCCTGTAAACTATGGAAATTGGAGTTTTTCTTCACTAGGATCACACCTTCGTAACGGAATTCAGCTGTAAAGACCCGAGAAATTTTTAGCTGAGAACTGAGAACTTCAACTTTTTTTTTTTCCTGAAACTTACCATCTTTCTCGACTTGTGTCCTGAATTCGGAAATCACTTTGTAGTCCTGGTTCTGCTTGTGATAGGCGACATACATATCCTCTGGATCGGCAGCAAGAACGTCAGCCTTACGTTCATTAATCAGATCCAAACATTCCATGCGATCGCGTCCTTTTACACATTCCATGTGAATTCCAGCTTCAGATGGATCCTTTAGCAAATCTAGACAGTCCTGGTAGAACTTCTCTGGCACACACATTTTATCTGCAAAATTTAGAACGTCTAGATCCACTTCGTGGGTGTAAGTCATCCTACTCACAAATTTGCTCGTTTTGGACAGCTCCGCCGGAGCAGGAGGAGAATACGGCCGCTAGGGCCAGCAGTAGGACGCTTCCAGTTAACGTTGTAGTAGACATCTTGTCGTGCAGTGGAACACCAATCGACTGATGACTGATCTCGAAATCAAGTTCCTTTATATAGGTGTGGTATTCGGGGGAATTTTGTTATTTCCATAGCGATTTTGTTCATTGCTGCTTGCTGTTGTGCTGCCCTCCCCGTTTCTCCACCTCGGTTTCTGTATCTTTATCATAACAAGTGGTGTGGTGTAGCTTTCTAGCGTTTTTTTTTCAAATTTAATTGTCTACTAGGGGGCAGCTGTAGACGGTCTGGGGCTATCAATTGAGGCTACTTTGACGAGGGAGGGTATTTTTCTGAGAATTAGTGTGTGTGTCTTGTTGGTGTGGATTTGTTTTGTCGATTACTCGGACTCTTATGCAAATTTAATCAGTTTATGATCTTTTTTTTTTTTGGTTTTGCTTTTAAATTTGTTTTCGGTTTAATCTTTCTGCTGTTTACAGCTGATTGGCACTTTATTTACCGGCCGGCGTTTTGCTGAGGCCTGCACTTTGGTTGCTAGTCAAGTTTAGAGCGTCCGATTAAAAAGAAGTCAAACTTGTTTACGGGTTTTCTGTGTTTGTGGAAAATTCTAGTCGTCGGTTTCAGGTTGGCGCTTGGACCTACGACATTTGGTTCTTGGTTATGCATGGCCGAATGTTAACTGCAATGATTTCAATTAGTATGCAGAAGTAAGTTAAAGAATTCGAAGTTCGAAAGCTTTGACAGTTCGAATGGTGTCAGAGTAATGTGATGGATGGTTTCGCTGCTGGTTTTGATAGAAATTCATTTTGCTTATGTTCACTCATCACATGATTCATGCCGGTGTACACGTCTCCGCCTTTGTGCCGAGTCAAAATTGTTCTTATGAAATGGATACGCAGTTGGAAACACGTTCTGTTTTCTTTATAACTTTCAATAATCGTTCTTGGTAAACATCAACGTTGTAAATTAGTTTCATTAGAGGTATGAATATAATTAATTTGGCTTCCTTATTCGATCGTATGAAGTCTGTTTGGAACTGTCAAATGCTCTGTTTTCATTTCTTATTTTGACCATCGTTATAAGCGATGGTCAATGATCCATCAGACATTCAGAAGTTCTCGCAAATTTAAATGAGTTTGGGTCGGAAGTCTTATTTCAATCCGATGTCTTGAGAAAGTAGCCTAAGGTTGGTAAAAAAAATGCTGCATATTCTTCCAAATTTCTATAGGGTCTCTACCCTAATCGTCATCACTAAATGTTAGGCACGCGTACCTAAAACAACAAAATAACTTTCAACTCCGCTGGAAGCGTTAACAGTTCTCTTCTTATCCTGTATAATAATCAGCTCAGGAGATGGAGAGAACATTCAAACTATTTAGACGACATCGTAATGTTCTTAAACTCTAATGAGTTTCCGCAACACAGAGTAGCGATTGCAAAGCTCTCCAGGAAACCAAAATGATGTATATTGATGGCATTTATGTTGAGTTCCTCCAGATGGCGTCAAATAAGTTGGTAGACCTGCTACATCTATTTAAAAATAATGCATGAGAAACTGAGATCTTCGTAAAGAGATCGATCATTAAACTGCGAAGGAAGGGTAATCCGATGAAATGTGGAAATTGGTGATGTTCTGTTCTGTTCTTTCGGAATCAGAGGACATTTGGATTTATCCATCAAAAAGGCTGGAATTCTCCTGCGTTGACCACATACATATGTAAATACTTTTCAGGCCATTTTGCAATGCACAGAGTATAGATCACCGCTCTATCTGATTTTTATCGACTTGCGAATCAAGATTTCATTTGATTGGCCTTGTGAAGGTTAAGTAAGGTTAGGCTGAGGTGGCTGCCGGCTAAAGCCAGCACACTTAGACCCATGAGGGATCCGTTGTGATACCACAAGGACCTCCTGTCTTCTCATTGAACCAATTGGAGCTTCTTATGAAGCGTAGGAGGCTACTAACATCAAGTAAGTTGGTATAGAAGAAAGCTCCTAAATGGAGTTTTCCTTTGGGGAGAGAGCTGGACAGGTCCAAAGAAGATAAGGAATAGTCTTCTCCTCCTCCTCGTCCATACAGCTTCTGAAGAAGTCGTTTGCGTTGTGGCCTTGTGTAAGAGAAGAAAAAAATACCGAAAACATCATAGCTACTAGCAGTGGTACCTAGGGTGTCAGAGGACCGTGACGTTACCCATATTACGTGTGTAAGGGAAAGCCGAGCCTGCCTGGACTTTGGACCTGGCCGAGTGGGCAAAAGAATTAGTAAAGCAAAAACTGAGTTCGGCATGATTCCCAAAATTTGGAGATAAAAATATTTTCAGCACAAAGTAATAATAGAATTTCTATTTTCTCTCGCCGGCATCCACCTATTCTAATTTTACCAAACTTAGGCTCTATGGGGACCTCCAATCCTACCCACACCAACTGAGGAGAGAGAGCATTTTGACCTATAAGATCGTTTTCAGCACAAAAAAAAACTAAGTTGAGACTGTATCGTTCAATCACTGTGTAAGTACTTTCTTACAGACGTAGCCTGTAAAGTGACCACTGCCTGTAAACTTTTGTAGTGTCTCCATATAGTCCTAAAATGTATTTGGCATAAGAACATCACAAGCAAACAGCTGGACATAAGAAAGAACTAAAGACCAATGCACAGCATAATAAGATGAAGAAATTGGCACCGGATTAGACACACCTTGCAGTGTAGCAAAACGACGGATCGCACTAAGCCAACAGGGCGCAAAGCATTTTAGAGGGAATTGAGGACATTAAAGATGAACCGGAGGGAGCCTTACCGCGTTTTAGAATTCTGCCGCTACAGGCGTTGTTGGCGAGGAGTAATAAATAAATATGTACAAACAATGGGTTGTAATATCAAAGCAATCTATCGTCTTAGACGGGAAGGCTTTTGGTGTGATCCGGAGTTTTGATGACCTTACGCGACACTTATTCTACGACCCTTGCTCGCTGTGCAAATTTGAAGTTGATTTTTCTTGCCTTCAGAACTGGCTTCGGTCAGAATCTGAGCCTGAACGGGACTGTAGTCGAATCTTTACTGATGACTCCAAAACCAGTCATGGGTTCAGTGCTGGTGTCCTCGTGGCGATCGACAACACCAGACTTCACTACACGTTGGGCAAGGATGCCCCTGTTTTCCAAGCAGAGACCTTTGCTATCCTAATGGGCACGGACTAGCGATGGACAGGCTGCGCTGAAGGCCTTGCTCGAACCTCTAACCAGTTCCAAAATAGTGCGGGAATGCAAGAAATGTCCGAATTCAGTCGGAAGGCTGAACTCTTTGACCCAGATAAGATTGGCATCTGCGGAAATGAGATCCCCGATGAGATTGCTAGACAAGGCTCAGAGGATGTTGTCTTAGGAGCTGAACCTGCTTTGAGTCTTCCCGCGTCCTTGGTCAGGGCCGTCATTGACACCCAATTGTGTGTGGCACGGCTCTCCAGGATGCAGGCAGACTAAATAAATGCTCCCGAACGTCTGTAAGAAATCAGCGGCATTCTTGTTGTAACTCAGCAGAAGAGACTGTAGATAACTTTCTGGCATTCTAACGAGGCACTTCCGCTGTCTGCAACGTCTGTGGAGAGAGCGACGATACTTCGGATAATTTTCTTTGCGATTGTCCTGTCTTTGGTCGGATCAGGTGGCAGATATTCGGTGCTGATGTGATGAGTGCTGATACTGTAAGCTCCTCATCATTGAAGTGCCTTATCGGTTTTCTCCGAAAGTCGAGGAAATTCCAGTAAAATGGCTGAAAACAGGGTCCTGGTTTCTGGTGGTACAATGGACCAGTTGTGTCTGTGTACTCCAGAACTGGTCCCTAGGGGCCTTGGGTGTTCTTCTTGTATTAAATCGAAAGAAAAAGTCGTAAGTAGAACAGACTAGAACGTTTAACACAACATTTCTAAGCACCAGGTTGTGAAACTTGAACATTTTTCGTCCAGAGACAACACCAATTTAGAGGTGGATTGAAAAATTAAAAAGCCGCGTTCGGTATGCTATCATAAAACCACAAAAAACAGGATGCAGCTATTGAGCCCCGCCCGGCAGACCATCCGCCCCAGCGTCCTTGATAGTCTTAAGTTCTAATATTCCTATCGCCATCGTACAGGTTGCATAGCTCATTTTGTCTGACAGCTGTCACCGCCGTTTACCAATCTGCAAACATGTTGTTTTCCAAATCCCTAGCACCGACTGTGAATCTACTACAATATTCCCGTGTTCATCTCTGCAGGCTTCTGTTTGGGTTTTGTAGCCTTGGGCAGTTATTTCTTGTTCGAACCTCGTCACGGATAATAATGAAATAAAATAAAACTATTCCTTGATTACTCTTGAGAATGTTCATATGATTTTTAGTTATAGTCACAGTTGGCACTACTACACTAGTAAGTGACCTTATTGCCCGCGTGCAAACAGATCTCATTGATTTTTCTAACTGTAAGATGAATCTTAAACAAGACTACATAATAAAATTAGAACATGAGTTTAAGTAAAATATTTTTTCCCAGATAATGCTTCGTTTATTTCCGTGAATTTTCGGGATTCCCTCAAACTTGACGTAATTCTCTAGCGATAAGCACAGTACTCATATAATGGTGTCGGTATCAAACTCCAACTACAGATGTAATAATTTACGTTAAAACCCAGAACTGATAAAGGGTCAAAAGTCTTACCAAATCTCAAGATTTCCAAGCAATAATATTTCATTTGGGGGAAAATAATACTAGAGGCTAAATCAGATTTCGAATTTTCATTATTTAACAAAGTTTAGATATGTCATTGGGTGGTGTGAATAAAAACTGAGGCAGAGTGTTCCCTCGACTTTTTGGATAAAACACTCAATTTGAATTGATTAAAAATGAGGTTCGTCAAATTTGATATGCACTTCTCTCAAGAGGGTTTACTCAGAGTGTTCCCTCAGTTCTTATTCACACCACCCATTGTTCTCAACAGAGAAGTCAGAAGAAAAACGTTTTTTTTTTTTTTTTTTTTTTCAAAATCTCAAGTGAAAATATTAAATTGCAAAGAAACACCCAGCAGTTCACAGTTCCGTAGGGGATGGTAGTGACGTTAGTTGTGATCAACTTTTACGTTTCAGTTGAAAGTAATTCGGAAGTCACCGCATCATTTTAACCTTCAAATTTTGAAAATTGCAATCTACTATGATGGCAAAATATCAACAAGCACTGACCGAATTACAAATTTAATTTATTTTGATTGTATAACAAGTAAAGTGGAACGATGGTAAATTGAAAGAAATCCCCCCTAGTTATCAGTCCTTGTGGCATGAGAATTGTATGAAGAAACAAATTAAATATTTAACGACAGCCATCACGATCAAGTGTAAGAAGTGGGATTCACCTCAAGACAAAGACGAATAGGCAAAGTTTAGAATTTCAATTATATTCTGCCTGATTATTTCTCCTATATAATAGAGGGCGAATGTATACGGAAGAATATTTGCTTATCTTGTATTCATATCCAAGTGTCATCATCACGTCTGTGTTGTCACCGGATATTCTCCGCTACAGCAACTCCTCATAGAAATCGCTACTACATCTTATTGTCAATTTAGTCTCTTCCCTGGGTTCAAATATTTTCTTGAAAAGAGATCCCAAAGAGTCCAGATTTGCTAGAACCAGTAGATCCATTGCAGAAAAACGATGCAAATGTTGTATAAAATGCAGATCTAGACTTCAAATCCTTGAAAAGGTAGTAAGATCATAGAGATAAAACATATCAAACTGATAGCTGGCGCGACAGCTCGGGGTGAGCCAAGGACTAGCTTCTCGCAAACATTCATGTATTGTTCGCACAAACGGAAGGGACATACAATTTATTGCCGACTCCGAACGGCGAATTGAGAAGCTTTTTCATGGCAAATTGTACTCTCGGAGGCTTGTCTTCCCCGACTAGAGGTGGGGTCGCGAAAAAATGTTCGGTGGACATCGCTGGGCTTTGAACCCACGCAGTTCGCCAAACAGTCTAAAGCACTAACCACTGACTCACAGCGAGCACTGATTTTTTACTGGGCCTTAATTAACCAACCTCTCCAATTAGCGTGGTTCATTGGCTAATTGCCTCCAGCTGCTCACTAAATTGGTTGAAGTTCCCTTCTTATTGTGCACCTTACCCAAGGCGAGGTCTCCTTCTACTCCCTCGGGCTTACATTCGTAGACTCTTCTAGTCGTAGAGTCTTTCGCTCCACATGTTCTAGCCATCTCAAACGTCCAATCGACACATTTCATGGATGTCACTGTACAGCTCGTATAATTAAGAGTTTAAACTCCTCGTCTAAAACCAGTCAACGAGACAGAATATCTTACCAATGATTTTCCCTTTCTAGATTCTTTTTTGACGTCAAAAATTTTAGGTTAGGCTAGGTTAGGTTGCATAGGGTTATGTCGCTAAACTGACATTCAAATTACTAGACCCCATGGAACCCATCATGATAACTAGAGAATCCGTGAACCTCAAACAAATTATTCACCTTAGTGCCTACTTCCTCTAGATTGCTGAAAATGTAACTGCAATAACCTTAACGATGATTTCTAAACTGTCTTACACTAAAGGGTTTTCCAATAGGGACGGATAGATTTTGACAGTTCATGGTGGCCATGTTGTTTTATCGATTTTTATTTTTCAGACAAATCACCATGTTAAGTTACAGCATCGAGCAACACGTGCAAATATTAAAACTCAAGCAGTTGGAAGCAGACCCCGATTTCAGCGACTAGGCCCATTTTGGATGAACGAGTAAGTCAACAAGCAAAATTGCCGGATTTGGGACGATGCCAATCCACATGAAGTCTACCAAGTGGCAATGCATCCGCAGAAAGTCACTTTTTGGTGTGGATTGTGGGCCGGCGGCATCATCAATCCGTACTTTCTCGAAAATGACGAGGACATTGCCATCACCATCACCAGAGAGCGCTACCGATCGATGATAACCAATTTCTTTTGGCCCAAAATGAATGATATGGATGTGAACGACATGTGTGTGTCCAACAGGTCGGCGCTACGTACCACACAGCTGATGCCACAATGGACCTTCTGCACGAGCGATTTGAGGGCATGTTTATCTTACGCATAGGCGACGAGAACTGGTCACCGAGATTGTGCGATTTGACCCCGTTAGACTTTTTTCTGTGGGGTTTCCCTAAGTCGAAGGTCTATGCCAATAAGTCGCAAACGACCAGTGCCCTCATAGTCAACATAACCCGTGCCATCGCTCCAATTCAGCCTGATCTATGAGCCAGAGTCATCGAAAATTTGACATCTCTAATGCGCGCCACCCAGAGAAAACGGAGCGGCCATTTGAAAGATGTCATATTCCACTCATAATGTCATTGATAGGGCTTTCAAATAAAAAAAAATTCGTTAATATCTCACACACAACTTGTTTTATTCAATTTTAACATCTACCCGTCCCTATAGGAAGACACTTTATATTCCTTACGATCAAATTCCTACCCTATGATTCCCTCTAAAAGCCCATCTTTATTTGAAGCTATGCAGATCAACATATTCTTATATTTTAATTTTAAACATAAACCCGTGTACTGAATTAAGAAGAGAACATTGTATTGAAACTAGAAAGTAATATGCCTTTAACTTTCTCTATTTCCGAATGACAGATGTCGACATGCACATAGATTAATTCAAAGAGACTGACGTTCAAAATGTCAACGACAATTTAACTAAACAATACAATACAATTATTTTAAATTATAACAATTTATCAATAGAACAATTTGCATTATTGCTACTACATAGTAGCAAAAAGATAGAACGTGCAAAAACAACTCACGATTACCATTTGGCATTTCATAGCTGAACCACTCTTCAGCTATTTTGAAGTTGTATTAATCTACATATGTACATATATCCCCAGCGGAGACCCCATGTCTTGATTTCTAAATGAGTAAGCAGATGTAAGCAAGAAATCAAACTATGACATTTCGGATTGTTCTTGTTCCACAAAAGCATTTAGTGCTAAGCATTGTAATGTGTGCAAGACGGGGTGTTCACTGAAGTGTAAACCTTTTCCGAGTTTGTCGGCGAGCCATTTTTCACGAGTTCGTCGACTTTTTCGTTTCCTGGTATGCCCTCATGTCCATGGACCCAACAGAGTGTCACCTTGAGCTCTTCTCGACAGCACTTCACAAGCTTCGATTTATTTTTCCATAGCGGAAAATGTTTTTATTGCTGCCTGGCTGTCACTGAAAAAGGTGACATTCTTTCGTGTTTTTGTCCTCATCGCTGTCTTTCGGGAGGCTAGTATCACTGCTAAGACCTCCGCTCGGAAAACATTGCTGTAGTTCGGAAAGCGGGCGGACTTGGAGATGTCAAGCGGTCCGCAGAAAATGCCTGCACCCACACCAGTGTCCATTTTGAACGTATCGGCGTAGACAGCTATGGATTGCGCGTTTGACATAGTGGTGAAAGTTTGCAGGCCTTTTCTACCACGTTTTGGTCTACAAAGTCCTCTGACATCGTAACCTTTGACATAAGACAACACATAACACCTTCATATGAAGCCTTTGTAAGTTCTCCGTGAGTTTGTTTTTTCAGACTGTCGTTTTTGCACAAGGCCAACCAAATGAATTCTCGAAGTCGACAATTAGCAGATGAAAAGGAGTTGTTAATACGGTCGACGTAAGAGAGTCCTATGCAAAAGACAGCCTGTGCGATTTTGAGAAATGATTTAATTTATATGATCTTTGATTCTATCCAGATTTATTTGGACTACTAGATTAGCTACTGGCGGAAGACAGTATTACTCGCAATACCTTACCGGTTTCCATATTTCATTTGATCTCCCATCCCTGGGAAGTCCGGTGTATGTTCGAGAATTTGTTGCGGAACATAAATTTTAAGCATTTCTTTGCACATATGTATATACATACATAAGTAGTATGTATGTTCTATAAACCTGTGGTGGACTCTTTCCTTGAATGGTGATTTTCTTGAAAGATATGTCGAGTTAGGTAGATTAGCATTATGCAGCCAGCGCTTGCATAAGACAGTAAGAACCATAGTGGGCCCTTCGCGAAAGATATGTAACTTCAGATGCTTTTCGGGATTTGTCAGTCGATCCTTAGCTAGCTGGCGAGTCCATGCTTATGATGAACGATTATTCTAAAGCAATGGTTATCTTTCTGAGAATACATATGTACATGTATGTAAATGTTCTTCGATTCTATCCAGAATTATTTTAACTACCATCTAGGCTACTGATGCGTTCTTCCGCCAATCGCAATACCTTACAGGTTTCCACATTTTATTAGATCTCCCATCGCTGGGAAGTCCGGTGCATGTTTAAGAATTTGTTGCGGAAGACAAATGTTAAGCATTTCTTTGCACATGTATGCATATATTCTAAAGCAATGGTTATCTCTCTGAGAATACATACTTATCTGCTGAAAAGTGGTAAAATTTTTATTGTTTATCTTTGCAAAGGCAATAAGATCAGTCTCCTTTTTTTGGCCTTGAATGATTTTATTATTTGAGTTGTAATTATCGCATTGCGAATACAAGTACAATGAGGTGGCACCTTTAGAGAACATCATCATCTGCTGTGATATTCATCACAGCTTGTTGGGAGGGGAGCATCGTGGTGTTAATCATAAGCGGCGTAGTTGTAAGACTGAAGTATGTATACAAAATGAAAGAAAAAATAAAAATAAATAAAACATGCGAATAAAAACTTTGTCTGACTCATATTAATTGTTGACAGCCTCGACCGTAATGATAAATTATATTAGAGCGTCCGATCTTCAATTCAATTAAAGTAAAGGACTTGAATTATTCTGGGAGAATACATATATTAGACTCTAAATCCCACTCCTCAGGTTGGATTAGTAAGTGGCAGCAATTTTGAAGTGATACCCAATTAGACTTTATTGTTATGATATGTTATGGACGAAGTCCGTAGGGTGTGTAGAATCAGCTCACTGTAAGGGCAGTGTCGACGTTGCGTTTGCGAACTCTGCCCAAAAAATATGCGGACTTCGCTTGTTTAGCTTTACATCGACGTTAACCTTAACTTCCAAACTAGGTTTCCCTCGTAATAAGATAACAAACACATGAGGCTTATCCGGTTCAAAAATGGCAACGGCTCTAGAATTTTCCCAGTCATCGCCCGGGTTGTCCTCAAGACTTACTTAGACCCCAAGCGGGCCTATTGTACCCATAAGAAGTATACTGGAAACCACCCAGAAAGGGATAGAAATCTCAAGAATTTCCTAAAATTTGCGATATGAAGGTCCTCCAGCCCATGGAAGAAGCTACTACCAGTGGTGGCCAGTGCGGAACATTCGCATTACATGTGCTGGATGGATTCTTTTTCCTCTTCGTTCCTGCAGCTTCTGCAGTAGTTATTGTAGGATAATCAAAGACACTCCGCATGGATTCCTATTGCACAGTGTCCTGTACGGACAACGGAGACGATTTGTATTTCCCTTCGACTAAGTTGTACAAATTTTTTGGAATTATTCTTATCGAAGTAATCTAGCTATTGCACATGTGTCCATGTGACACCATCGCGTATTAGCCCTGATCACGGTTTTCTTATCTATATCCCTAAACAGTGCTAATGGGTGCCTTTGCGCCCGGAAGGGTACATGTATATGGTAGCTCTGCACCCCCCCTGGCAAGCTCGTCCGCCCTTTTAAAGCATAAATCGGCCGATACTGCTGCAATTTCACGTTCGATATTCGTACGAAGTTCATCAATCGTCGCTGGCTTGTTGGCATAGACCATAGACTTGACGTAGCCCCACAGGAAATAGTCTAACGGCGTCAAATCGCACGACCGAGGCGGCCAAGCGACTGGACCATTTCGTGAGATAACACGTTCTCCAAACTTGGTTTCCAATAAATTGATTGTGACATTCGCTGTGTGGCTTGTGGCGCCGTCCTGTTGGAACCACATGTCCTCCAAGTCCATATCATCCAATTGAGGCCAAAAATATTCGGTTATCATTGAACGGTAGCGATCCCCATTCACAGTAACGTGCCGGTCTTGATCATCACGGAAGAAGTACGGCCCAATGACGCCGCCGCCGGCCCATAAACCACACCAAACCGTAATTTTTTCGGGATGCAATGATGACTCATGGAGTACGTGTGGATTGCTGCCTGACCAATACCGCATATTTTGTTTATTGACGAAGCCATCCAGCCAGAAATTATGACGACCATAAATTGGACGTAGCGCTCTTAACGTTGAGGCCACTGACTCCGAATTTCGGTAGTAAATTTTAATAATTTCGACTCGTTGTTGGCTCGTATATCTTTCCATTATGAAATGGCAAACCTTACTGAAGAGAAATGTCAAAAAACCGCAAGAAAAATATGACGTCGTTTGCTATCCCTGTCGCTCTACTTTTGTAGCGTCCCTATTGAAAAACCCTTTATATCTTTGAGATTCTGCCTGCAGATCTTTACGAGCTTCGATTTTGTCGATGCTGACTGCAGACACATAAGAGCCGCCGCAGGCTGTCAACATTGATAGTAATGGTTTCTCTGACAATGTTGTCATTTTTGATTAGCTTTGCGGCCTGAAAGATAGCAGTTATGTCGGCTTGAAAAACGCTGCATCCGTCTCGAATTTTGAAGGATTGGTTTACCCGTCTGGATTTACAGAAGACACCGGCACCAGTACCGGGGACCATTTTGGATCCGTCGGATTTGTCCAGAGACCTACTTTCCTTAGTTTGAGTGCCGTTTCTACCGCCGTACTACTACACCGGATGTCCACTGGAACTAGGTTCAGCATTGTTTTAAGTGCCGCTGTGGGTGTTGATCTTATCGATCCTATTATCCCTATGTAGCCTGCCCTTTGAGTCTGGGTTACACTTGTAAGATACCATTTCTTCTCAAGTGCCTTCCACCAGGCAATCCAACCGTATGTTAGGATGGGTCATACTACAGCAGTGTACAGCCAGTGTACCGCTTTCGATTGAAAGCCACATGTGTAACCGAACATCTTTTTACATGCGTAAAAGGCAATGTAGGCCTTTTTAATGCGGTTCTCGTTATTGGCTTTCCAGTTCAATTTTGAGTCTAAGATAACGCCGTGATATTTTGCCGTCCTTCCAAGTGTCAGGTTGATTCCGTCCATACATGGATTCTTGAAAGGTGGAATCGATCTTCTTCTAGTGAAGAGCACAATCTCGGTTTTAGATGGGTTAACTCACAGACCTTGCTTTTTGGCCCAACCGCTCACCAATGACCGTGCATGATTGAGCCTTTCGCTTAGTATGGGGACGAGTTTTCCTGAGACCACCACAACCCCTACAACCTATCCTAAGACTTCGCATAAGACTATTTTCACGTCAGTTCTCCCCTATCGCGAAAAAGCATGGTCATCATCAAAGACACTCCTCGACTGCTTCATAGGAAAAATTCTTCCAGTGCGAGAGAAGGCGAACTAAATGTGCTATTCAACGACATAGTAATAAGATTAACATTTTAATCCACTCCAGTAGTATAGCACAGCGAAGAAAATTCACGGATTGATGGAAAGGAATAAGAACTGTTCTGACACCCGTCGAGAGAAGTCAACTCCCTCATTAAAGAAGACTGCTCAGCGAAATCTATTGGAAAATTACTCGTGGGGCTGTTTCATGTCCGATTAAGCAAACCGATGAAATAAAAAAAAATCAAGACCGACTCTGATAAGCTCACTTGTTTTGTAGAATGATGTTCCATCATCTCGCTTTCGATCGCGTGTCATGTTGCTAAACGAATTCTTCCCACATCCAGGGAATTCCCAAACATTATTGACTCAATTCGAACAAAGCTTTTTAATTGATTGTGGGAAATAAATGAAACGTTTTTTCCACAAATCCTCTTACAAGTGCTATTGAAGCAATTAGCACTCAATGCGATAGCATCTAGAGTATTGGACACACACCAAGGGCATATGACTTGTGCATTACCTCATCGCGATTCTCATTAATTTATTATCAACTATAAGTCGGCTGATCTTTCTTATCAACAGATGTGCTTTCGGAAAAACCTATTTAAATTGATGATAAAGACCTGTACATCATTTATTCGTATAACTCGTGTGCCCCTCATAGGTGCCAAGAGATACTTTTACTTATGTTTCTGTTCCTTATCAGCTGTGGAGTTTGCTACTTAGTTGTTGTGGTTTATTTTTGAAATTTAAAATTATAAGCGAATTAGTTTAAAATTATGAGAAGACTATAAATGGAGGTATAGGCTTTCAATTTATCTTTGACTCGCAATGAAGGCTAATCTTGTACCAAATTTGAGACCAATGTAAGACAATTAAATAGGACACAGACGGGAGGCTTCAGCGCAGGAAAGTTCACTACCGACTAAATATTCACACTGCGGCAAATCTTGGAAAAAAACCAAGAACTTCAAATCGATACCCAACGCCTTTTCATCGATTTCAAGGCCGCGTATGACATCATCTATAGAGACGAGCTATACAGAGCCATCTCTATTTTTGGCATCCCTGCCAAACTCGTTCGTTTGTGCAAGATGAAGATGGAGAATGCAAGCTGCTCCATCAAGGTCGGTCAAGACCTCAACGAGACCTCTGATGTCAAAAAAGGATTTAGACAAGGTGACGCGGTGTCATGCGACTTCTTCAACATCGTTCTTGAAAGAATAGTGCAAAACTCACGCGCCAACACCAGATGCACAATCTTTCAAAAGTCCGTTCAATTACTCGCATACGCCGACGATATGGATGTCACTAGTGCGTTCGTTAGTATTGAGACGGAGGCGCCAAAAATGGGTTCAGCGGTCAATGAGGGCAAAACCAAGTTCTATATATTCTGTCAAGAAGAAAGGACACTCAACACCGACGTATCAGACGGAACGTCACTAAGACAGACATAATTTTGTTAGTTAAGGACTTTGTCTACCTAGGGTCCGCTATAAATTCAGACAACGACTCCAGCCCTGAGATCAAACGCCAATCGCTGTATCTTTAGGCTGAGCGTTGTCTCGAACGACTAAAGTGACTCTGTATAAGACCCTAATTATCCCAGTCCTGCTCTATGGCGCAGATACAGGGACTCTGTCAAAAGCGGATGTGTTTGCTCTTGGCTTCTTCAAGAGGAAAATTCTTGGGGTGATTTTCGGTCCCGTCTGCATACAAGGACAAACTGTACGGACTAAGCAGCGACATCGACTTAGCCCGAAGAGTAAAAGTCCAACGACTGAGGTCATGTAGGGCGGATGAATACCAATGCTCCGGCCCGGAAACTATTCGAATCCACACTCGAGAGACGGCGCAGTAGAGGAAGACCGCGACTCAGGTGGCGCACTCAAGTAGCAGCTGGCTAGAGACGCTTGTTGGCTGAGGCCCAGTTCCACACCGGACTGTAACGCCACCTTCAGTAAGTAAGTAAGAAGGGAACGAAAATACAGATGAATTGGCAAGGTTGGGGTCAGATATCAGCGATAGGAAGATTGCCTGGGGTAATAGACAACATAATAGAGAAAGAAGCTAGTTCCTCCTTGCTAGGCAGAGAGGATTGCGCCACCTCTCTGACGTTATGGCCGAAGTAAAATAAAACCAAAACAATGTGCCTTCTGGCACTAGACCGATTCTCTATCCACACAGGTAAGGCTGCTACCCATGCAAAGCACCGACACACATAGGCTAAAGTAGACCCTATATCCTAACAAATGGATGTACTATCCGGAAGTGTTACTAAATTTATTGGAACCATTTGAAGCTCTTGATGAAGCTGAGGATACTTGTAAAGTTAGTAAGTGACAGTTCACCTAAATTGTCGAAGGAAGGAAGGATGTCCAGGGTAATGCCATGTTCAGCGAGATCATTGGCCTTCCAATTCCCTGCAATGTCCTTATGACCGGGTACCCAGCTTAGGTGAATGGTAAAATGTTCTACCATGTCCACGAGAGATGAGCGAAAAGCTGAAGTACCTTTCGATTCCAGGAATTTAATAGCAGCCTGTCTTTCGGTTAGTGGTCGTCGTTGCGCAGTAATTAGTCTGTTGGTCTGCTGAGCAAACTACGTGGGTTCAAGTCCCAATCGTGTCCACCGAACATTTTTCGCGGCACCTCCTCTCTTCGGGGAATGACGTGATGAGAGCCCAGATCTCCGTTTATTGAAGCTGATGTGCCTTATGTTTAGTCCCACCATTAGCCCCAATAGCACCCTGCTTAAACTTAAAACTTGGTTTATTTATGAGTGATCTAGCCACTTTGCGCATCGAGAGGTTTGCCTGGTGATCTTCGAAATCCCTTTGCATCTTCTACTTGGTTGCTGTTTTGATAATTGTCAGTCCGACTCGCACTTTGCTTTCAGCGGTTGGTTCTATACCCTGCACCCCTTGTCCTTCCAGTTCATAAGCTTTCTTATTCACCGTGACACCATCGTGAACCGGTTCCCAGACGGCCTCTCTTTTGTTCAGTCCAAGATAACTTCGAGGTATTTGGCACCTGCTAAGTCATTGTCCTGCACTGCCGCCCACTAGAAGATTGACTATTCTTGATGGAAGCTTTTTTAGAAAACACAAAGATGCCTACCCCTTTTCTAGTTTGTTTCCGAATTCAATTCCAAGCCAATTGTAATTTTTCTGTAAACACAATAAATAATGATTCTGTCGATTCATTTAAACCTAATTGCTGTTCATGAATCACCGATGTATTGCAGTTATTGTTATGAACACGAACCACACCCCGAAAGTAAAACAAAAACACTGTACGTCTTGAAATGAAATCTAAATGCAAGCCGCATGTCTGTGGAGCAGTCTCTGATTTATTTATTCATTGCCAGAGTATACCCGTGACACCTGCCATCGGCTGTGGTGGTTCCCCAAAGTCCCCAACTAATCTACACTACTTCACTTTCAATTAGTAATTTCATGAACGACAGGTAGTCCACGTAGGTAGTCCAAATGGAGCAGCATGTTTTGAATTTATTCCAGCGAAACAATTTTATTGCTTTTCAAACGCGATTAGCGTTAAAGTGGTTTGTAATGAAGTTCCCATCGAATCAGAGGTAGGAAATGGTTGGTAAAAAACTTTATTTTTATATTTTACTGCGGATCAATGCAGTGTAACGGTCATAAAGTGGTTTCATGATCAAGGCTGCTTTTGTTTGTTTTACATCCAGTTACGTACGAGTAAATATAGAACTGTTGGCTGTAAAGTTGAACAGTGAAACTGGTTTTGGGTTCCTGAATAGCCATGCCAGGCACATCATTGCTCTGTAAGTGTCATATTTTACTGCATGCGATTTGAGAATTTGTAGTCGCATTGTGATTTCCTTTGTGTCTTACCTTCCTTATGAACCATAAAGTGTAATACTTTATACGCACCTAGGTACTGTACACAGTCAGACAGAAGATGTCGAAAGACATCTGCATTATCCAGTCACTTAATCGAAGGACACAACCTGGTGGGGTACTAAAAACCAAATGATCCTAAAAAAAAAGGCAGTTGGGGGTTAAGTTGTCAGTTTTAGCCTTTATTCGACGAAAAAAGAAACAAAATCAACGTAACCAGAATAAACGGGGATTAAAACAAGAAAGAAATACCGACCGTAGAGGGAAGGAAGACATGTACTAAAAGAAAACCACTGATGCAACATAAAATTCACCAAATAAAGGAACGAAAAGCAAAAGTGATGAATTATAGTGATTTCAGGGAATTATGCAACAAGAAACGAGACCGGAGTGGGCACATAACTCGAGAACCACTTAACTAACCATTTTCACAACTTCTTTGGAAATTAGGTCGAGAAGGAAGTACTCAGCAGCCATTTCATAACAATACTTCAATTGGTAGACACTTGCACTCAAGAAGATGCAAACATTTACGGGTTTTCCCAAATTAACTTCTGCCTACCAATTCCTACTTTCATCTTTGTGAAATGAACGCCGGGTGCTTAGTACATCAACTTGCGGTTGGTTTTTCAATCACTTGCTTTTTTAATTTGTGAGCTCAGCTTCAAAACCAGGTGCAATGCGACTTCTAAAGCTACGAGCAGACGGTATGCAAAACTGCATACTGCATACCCTATCGGAAGATGCTATAATTTTTGCAAATGGCGGCAAATTTCAATTCTACTTTGACATTTGTGAAGTAAACAGATACAAAATACACGTCAACAAGACATGAATCGCTATACTCCTATAGAACGCGGAATAATTGTTTCGATTTTTTTGTGGAATAATTTGTCGGTGGCGTTGGCGCAGCGTGAATTTCGGTGCAGATTTTCAGGTCGTCCGACACCAACTGGGCAAACACTACGATGTTTAGCCGCTCTTCTAGAATAGTATGGGACAACACGAGATGCTGTCAGGTCCGGCCGGCCCCGGAGCAGCCGTTCTGCTGATAATATCGCAGCTGTGGGTGAAGGTCGCAGAGGACCCCGGAGTATCGACCAGATGACGTGCCACGCAATTGGGCATCCATCGGCGGTTTTACAGAGAGTTTTAGTGAAAACGGTAAGATGTTCCCTTACAAAGTGCAGAGGGTGCATCAGCTGTTAACTGTTGACCGCCAATTCTGAGGGCTGCCTAATTCCGGGTCGCCTAATCTCTCGTTTTGTCGATTTGTACTGGCTGGCAAGAAGCTTCTCGAAACCGCTGCATGGCGGCGCGAAGAACTTCCAAATTGGCTGTTAAAGCACCTAAGGAGCAGTCTTGAAAGGAGTTCAGAGAGAAATTGGACAGGGATCACAGATCTGCAAACTGTTCTAGCAGATCATCCGCGCCGTCTTAGAGAAAGGAAATTCAATACCATCGAAGGAGTTAGATCCAAAGATTGTGTACTTCTTTCCGATGAGAAGGACACCTTGCGAAGATGGGGTGAGCACTTTTCGGAGCTGCTCAATCCCGAGCAAGGCAATGAGGATGGCAGACCCATGAGGAAGTGACTTTGGCGATTAAAGCGCTAAAAGTCGACAAATGTGCTGGTGTGAATGAGATCCGCCCAGAAACGCTGAAGACCTTGGGGGGAGAGGGATTGCAATGTTTCTCTCGTGCCTTCAAAGTGGCCTGGAAATCCTGTAAGACACCTAGCGACTTACAAGCTACATGCTTTTAATTTCAGAATACTCGCAACTTTGTTCACACACGTGAACACGTGAACACGTCTATATGCGAGTTTGCGACCACTGCCATACTGATAGAATTTTTGATACATTGGCGAATTTTTTTCGTAACATCGGCACTGGCATACCGTCTGCTCGTAGCTTAAGATCCATCGTGTCGGGAGCCAGTTAGAGAGGAACGGCCTCAAGCTCCCTGAAGTTGAGGATTTTGCCTGTCGAAGCGTTTCTGATGTCGTCAGGACTCAGGGTGTCACTCACACTCATATAGTATACAAACATATGCATGTTCTGTTGTTTCGTCGTCCTCTAGGGAGAGTCGACATCAGGATTCCAAATGTGTACATCTCAAGCTGCAGTGTCCAGAAAGAAAGTTCAACCCCTCTAAAAAGTCAATTGTGGAAGCTAACAAAGGCACGCCTCCTTGGATCCTGACAACAGCAAAATAATTCTCCAATAGTGGCGTCTACAGGTCGAGTTCCGTCGATCAACCTTTACCACTTATCACAATATATGGGCTACTTCGACATATTCAGTGCTCAGGCCTATTAGGACCCGTGCATCTGACTCCTCTCAACGCGTCTTGGACAGAACCTCACTATCGACAGCTATAGCTTTGAGGTGGTTAAGGTCTTTGTCTATCTAGGCTCCCCAATCAATTCAGATAACGACACCAGCGCTGAGATCAAACAAAGAATAACTCTTGCCAATCGCTGTTTCTTCGGACTATGAAGGTAATTGAATAGCAAAGCCTTCTCTCGAACAGCTAAAGTGACCCCGTTATAAGACTATAATTGTCCCAGTCCTGCGAATTTTCTCAGGCAGACACTCTTCAAGGATCGTCTGCGTGATAAATTAGAAGGAATTTTCAAAAAGTCGTTAATTTCAAACCATTTAAGCTGAGTCAATTAAATTCACCACGTTTACCCCAAAAAGTTCAATAAGCACACCTCGCCACAGGCTGAATAAAGCTTTCCCATAGGTTTCCGTCTAAACTAGAATAAATATCCCACTTGAATTAAATGTTCCCAAGCTATCCATTTCCACCACCATTCAACCGCCGACAACAACCCTTGGTATGACGAATTCTAATGCGCAAAATGTCAGCCCCACCCCACAATTGGTATACGGAAAGTGAAAGCTCCAGTTGAGTACCTACTCACCATAAATGCCGCCTCTCTGTATTGGTGTCGTGTAGATGGGTTACGTGGCACGTAACCAAAACCACATAGAATTCTTCCAAACCAATCTTACCCGTCGTACATGTGTTGGTAGATCAAATCTTCCACACAGAACCAGATGAAAGTCCAAAAATAAAAACAAAAAACATCTGACACAAATACTAACCTACTTCAACTGTTATTTAACGTCATTATGTAAAATTGGGCGACCGCGCACAAACACTGCCGTATTGCTTTACATACGTTTACAAAAAACCAAAACAATCCGCACACACCTGCACGAAACCCATTAAATAATTTCATCTTTAATTGTATGCGAAACTCGAAAGATGGATAAAAAAAAAAACACAGTCAACGTTTTGCCAAATGGCGTTTCAAAGTTGTTGTTGATTTAGAAGGGGGTACAGGGAGGTTACATGGGGAATAAACAGCCGGCATTTGGTGGATAAAAACAAACTACGCATTTAGCGTTTCTTTTTTTCTTTTTTTCTTTTTTGCATTTTCTATGGCCTGCAGATTTTCTGTTCATTCCACTGAACAAAATAATACATCGTTTGCCGAGGGGTAGGGAGGGACAAGCAGAGACTTGCCCAAGTCAAGGGTGGCGACAACAAAGTACTTGCACGGGGGTTAGCCTATCACATGTTTTGTGATTGTGTTATACAATCATTTTTCTTACGAAATAAACATAAACAATTGCAAGAGATACCGAATTGTTTATGAATATGTATCCAATTGTTGTGAAAATATCGTTGTGGGGGCAATAGCCTCGGGTTGATCGATAATTACGGCGATGAGTCATGACTGCGTTTGTTACTGGATAATTAATTGTAATTAATAGGGCAGTAATAGATGGCAGGGGTCTGGGGATGTCTGCTGAACTTGAACTGCGGTGCACTCTACGTGATTAGGTACACTTACACAATTGTCCGACTTGTGTACGCCGACACCGCATCATATTGGTAAAAATTAGCTTTTCTGTATGCGGTTTAAATGCGGTTAGTGCTGCGAAGTTACTCATTAGCAGCCTAGGTGTACAACTTCGAGCATTTTAGAAATGAGAAACTCGATTTGCTCACTCAGGCATCTATAGGTACTTTTGTACCTATAAACCAATTGTATCGTGAACTCAAATCCCAGTGTCTTTTGTCAAAAGATTTATCCAACATCAAAAAAAATTCTGAGGCCGAATTCGATAACGAGTGGGTGAGTGGAACTCGTGATCGAATGATCCATAAACTTCATTGGGAGCGGTAATGCCAAATCCTCACATTTCGATGAGGAATTACTCGTTAACGAGTGTGGTAATTCGGTCCCTGGTTGGCTCGAATTTTCTTAAATAAGAGCAGAATGACAAACATATTCAACAATCCTGTCTGCTACATCCTTTCAGATCAATCCATTTTCACAGTTCAGGTTGTGAATGTTGGAAACTTCAATTAGAATCAGGGTTAAAGAGAATATTTGACTTCTTCTGAGTCCCCTCAGATCCAGTGTTTCTGAACGAGATCGCTAACCAACGAAACCTCACACTCCCAGATCAGAACGAAACCTCAGGGCTGAAGAACTGACCAGATCAGGCTCTCTAGGTAAAAAGTATCTTGAGTACGTCAAAGCACATACGATCTAAACCAAAAAGACTTTCAATATAGCCCAGTTGGTTAAGGTCACTTTGCCTATACTGGCTAAGCAGACGAATCTTTCATCCTCATCCCCATCCTCATCCTTATCCTCATCCTCATCCCCATCCTCATCCTTATCCTTATCCTAATCCTCATCCTCATCCTCATCCTCATCCTCATCCTCATCCTCATCCTCATCCTCATCCTCATCCTCATCCTCATCCTCATCCTCATCCTCATCCTCATCCTCATCCTCATCCTCATCCTTATTCTCACCCTCATGTTCATCCTCATCCACATCCACATCGTCAGCATACAGGCTCTGCGCAATTAGAATAATAAGCGGTTTCCGAACAATCTCGGATGAAGCAGCCTGTATTATAGCCGGAATGGTACCCATCGACATCCTCGCCAACGAGATGCAAAGGATCTACCTTAGGCGATTCACAAACTGGCAAGATGCCACCATTACCAGGAGAGTACAAGCGGAAGAGAGGGTAATATCCTTAGTACCGTGGCAAAAAAGATGGAACAGCACGACGAAAGGGAGATGGACCAACGAACTGATCCCCACCATCGAAGACTGGAGAAAAAGACCACGCGGGAACTGCAACTACCACCTTAAATAGTTTCCTTCCGGGCATGGCGGCTAACGAAAATATCAGATTAAGAGATTTGGACACAATACCTCGCCCTTCTGCCCAGAATTTCCAGATAAGGAAGACACGAAGCACGCAATGTTTCACTGGAGGTGTTTCGCAGAAACAAGAATAAGACTACCAAGCAAGCAGCTTCTATTAAGCCAAATGGCGAGGTCAGACAACGACTGGCTAAAGATCTGCTCCCACATAAAGACGGTGCAGATTGAATTGGTCGCCTCAGATTGAATTGGTGGCTCAGTGCGTTGGACTGCTGACCGAGCGGCGTGGGTTAGAGCCCAAGCTAGGAGCACCGAACATTTTTCGCGGCACCACCTCTCATCGGGGAATGATAAGCCTCCGGGAGTACAATTTTTCTTTAAAAAGTTTCTCAATTCCCCGTTCGGAGTAGGGTGTAAATTGTAAATCGCTTCCATTCTTGCGAAAAACGTAACAAGCACTACATGAATGGTTGCGACAAGCTTGGCTCATCTGTAGCTGTCGCGCCAGATATTTATAATTTTATTTTAGATTTAATTGAGACAACTGTAAAGATTAAGAAGAGCCGAAACGTCCCACGTAGATGACATAACATTAGTTGCTAACCAGCCATATCCACATCCACATCCACATCCACATCCACATCCACATCCACATCCACATCCACATCCACATCCACATCCACATCCACATCCACATCCACATCCACATCCACATCCACATCCACATCCACATCCCCATCCACATCCCCATCCACATCCACATCCACATCCACATCCACATCCACATCCACATCCACATCCACATCCACATCCCCATCCACATCCACATCCACATCCACATCCACATCCACATCCACATCCACATCCACATCCACATCCACATCCACATCCACACCCACATCCACATCCACATCCACATCCACATCCACATCCACATCCACATCCACATCCACATCCACATCCACATCCACATCCACATTCACATCCACATTCACATTCACATCCACATCCACATCCACATCCACATCCACATCCACATCCACATCCACACCCACATCCTCATCCACATCCACATCCACATCCACATCCACATCCACATCCACATCCACATTCACATCCACATCCACATCCACATTGACATCCACATCCACATCCACATCCACATCCACATCCACACCCACATCCACATCCACATCCACATCCACATCTACATCCACATCCAAATCCACGTCCACATCCACATCCACATCCACATCCACATCCCACATCCACATCTACATCCACATTCACATCCACATCCACATCCACATCGACATCCACTTCCACATCCACATCCACATCCACATCCACATCCACATCCACATCCACATCCCATCCCACATCCACATCTACATCCACATCCACATCCACATCAAAATCCACATCCACATCCACATCCATATCCACATCCACATCCACATCCACATCCACATCCACATCCACATCCACACCCACATCCACATCCACATCCACATCCACATCCACATCCACATTCACATTGACATCCACATTGACATCCACATCCACATCCGAATCCACATCCACATCCACATCCACATCCACATCCACACCCACATCCACATCCACATCCACATCCACATCCACATCCACATCCACATCCACATCCACATCCACATCCACATCCACATCCACATCCTCATCCACATCCACATCACGTGACAACCACCCCCCTATCACGTGACTATCCCACCCCTATCACGTGACTATCTCACCCCTATCACGTGACTACCACCCCCCTATCACGTGACTATCCCACCCCTATCACGTGACTACCACCCCCCTATCACGTGACTATCCCAGCCCTATCACGTGACAACCACCCCCCTATCACGTGACTATCCCACCCCTATCACGTGACTATCCCACCCCTATCACGTGACAACCACCCCCCTATCACGTGACTATCCCACCCCTATCACGTGACTACCAACCCCCTATCACGTGACTATCCTACCCCTATCACGTGACTATCCTACCCCTATCACGTGACTACCACCCCCCTATCACGTGACGGGTGGTTGTCACGTGATAGGGGTGGGATAGTCACGTGATAGGGGTGGGATAGTCCGTGATAGTGGTGGGATAGTCACGTGATAGGGGAGTGATAGCCACGTGATAGGGGTGGGATAGTCACGTGATAGGGGGGTGGTAGTCACGTGATAGGGGTGGGATAGTCACGTGATAGGGGGGTGGTTGTCACGTGATAGGGGTGGGATAGTCACGTGATAGGGGTAGGATAGTCACGTGATACGGGTGGGATAGTCACGTGATAGGGGTGTGATAGTCACGTGATAGGGGTGGGATAGTCACGTGATTTGGGTGTGATGAGAGTGTGATAAGGGTGTGATATTGGTGTGATAGAGGTGTGATATTTTTGTGGTAGGGGTGTGATAGGGGTGTGACATTGGTGTGATAGGGGTGTGGTGAGGGTGTGATTGGGGTGTGATAGGGGTGTGATGGGGGTGCGCTGAAGGTGTGATTGGGGTGTGATAGGAGTGTGATAGGGGTGTGATAGGTGTGTGATAGGGGTTTGATGAGGGTGTGATTGTTGTGTAATAGGAGTGTGATAGTGGTGTGATATTGGTGTAATTTTGGTGTGATAGGGGTGTGATAGAGGTGTGATAGGGGTGGTATAGGTTTGTGATAGGGGTGTGAAGGGGGTGTAACGAGGATGTGATAGCAGTGTGATAGGGGTGTGATAGGAGTGTGATTTGGGTGTGATGAGAGTGTGATAATGGTGTGATAGGGGTGTAATAGGGTTGTGATAGGGGTGTGGCGAGGGTGTGCTAGGGGTGTGATATTGGTTTCATAGGGGTGTGATAGGGGTGTGACGAGATTGTGCTGAGGGTGTGATATCCACATCCACATCCACATCCACATCCACATCCACATCCACATCCACATCCACATCCACATCCACATCCACATCCACATCCACATCCACATCCACATCCACATCCACATCCACATCCACATCCACATCCACATCCACATCCACATTCACATCCACATACACATCCACATCCACATCCACATTGACATCCACATCCACATCCGAATCCACATCTACATCCACATAGACATCCACATCCACATCCACATCCACATCCACATCCACATCCACATCCACATCCACATCCACATCCACATCCACATCCACATCCACATCCACATCCACATCCACATCCACATCCACATCCACATCCACATCCAAATCCACATCCATATCCACATCCACATCCACATCCACATCCACATCCACATCCACATCCACATCCACATCCACATCCACATCCACATCCAAATCCACATCCACATCCACATCCACATCCACATCCCACATCCACATCTACATCCACATTCACATCCACATCCACATCCACATAGACATCGACATCCACATCCACTTCCACATCCACATCCACTTCCACATCCACATCCACATCCACATCCACATCCACATCCACATCCACATCCACATCCACATCCACATCCACATCCACATCCACATCCACATCCACATCCACATCCACATCCACATCCACATCCACATCCACATCCACATCCACATCCACATCCACATCCACATCCACATCCACATCCACATCCACATCCACATCCACATCCACATCCACATCCACATCCACATCCACATCCACATCCACATCCATATCCACATCCACATCCACATCCACATCCACATCCACATCCACATCCACATCCACATCCACATCCACATCCAAATCCACATCCACATCCACATCCACATCCCACATCCACATCCACATTCACATCCACATCCACATCCACATAGACATCGACATCCACATCCACTTCCACATCCACATCCACTTCCACATCCACATCCACATCCACATCCACATCCACATCCACATCCACATCCACATCCACATCCACATCCACATCCACATCCACATCCACATCCACATCCACATCCACATCCACATCCACATCCACATCCACATCCACATCCACATCCACATCCACATCCACATCCACATCCACATCCACATCCACATCCACATCCACATCCACATCCACATCCACATCCACATCCACATCCACATCCACATCCACACCCACATCCACATCCACATCCACATCCACATCCACATCCACATTCACATCCACATCCACATCCACATCCACATCCACATTGACATCCACATCCACATCCGAATCCACATCTACATCCACATCCATATCCATATCCACATTCACATCCACATCCACATCCACATCCACATCCACATCCAAATCCACATCCACATCCACATCCACATCCACATCCACATCCACATCCACATCCACATCCACATCCACATCCACATCCACATCCACATCCACATCCACATCCACATCCACATCCACATCCACATCCACATCCACATCCACATCCACATCCACATCCACATCCACATCCACATCCACATCCTTATCACGTGACAACCACCCCCCTATCACGTGACTATCCCACCCCTATCACGTGACTACCACCCCTCTATCACGTGACTATCCCACCCCTATCACGTGACTACCACCCCCCTATCACGTGACTATCCCAGCCCTATCACGTGACAACCACCCCCCTATCACGTGACTATCCCACCCCTATCACGTGACTATCCCACCCCTATCACGTGACAACCACCCCCCTATCACGTGACTATCCCACCCCTATCACGTGACTATCCCACCCCTATCACGTGACTACCACCCCCCTATCACGTGACTATCCCACCCCTATCACGTGACTACCACCCCCCTATCACGTGACTATCCCAGCCCTATCACGTGACAACCACCCCCCTATCACGTGACTATCCCACCCCTATCACGTGACTATCCCACCCCTATCACGTGACAACCACCCCCCTATCACGTGACTATCCCACCCCTATCACGTGACTACCAACCCCCTATCACGTGACTATCCTACCCCTATCACGTGACTATCCTACCCCTATCACGTGACTACCACCCCCCTATCACGTGACGGGTGGTTGTCACGTGATAGGGGTGGGATAGTCACGTGATAGGGGTGGGATAGTCCGTGATAGTGGTGGGATAGTCACGTGATAGGGGAGTGATAGCCACGTGATAGGGGTGGGATAGTCACGTGATAGGGGGGTGGTAGTCACGTGATAGGGGTGGGATAGTCACGTGATATGGGGGTGGTTGTCACGTGATAGGGGTGGGATAGTCACGTGATAGGGGTAGGATAGTCACGTGATACGGGTGGGATAGTCACGTGATAGGGGTGTGATAGTCACGTGATAGGGGTGGGATAGTCACGTGATTTGGGTGTGATGAGAGTGTGATAAGGGTGTGATATTGGTGTGATAGAGGTGTGATATTTTTGTGGTAGGGGTGTGATAGGGGTGTGACATTGGTGTGATAGGGGTGTGGTGAGGGTGTGATTGGGGTGTGATAGGGGTGTGATGGGGGTGCGCTGAAGGTGTGATTGGGGTGTGATAGGAGTGTGATAGGGGTGTGATAGGTGTGTGATAGGGGTTTGATGAGGGTGTGATTGTTGTGTAATAGGAGTGTGATAGAGGTGTGATAAGAGTGTGATAGGGATGTGATAAGAGTGTAATATTGATGTTATAAGAGTGTGATAGTGGTGTGATATTGGTGTAATTTTGGTGTGATAGGGGTGTGATAGAGGTGTGATAGGGGTGGTATAGGTTTGTGATAGGGGTGTGAAGGGGGTGTAACGAGGATGTGATAGCAGTGTGATAGGGGTGTGATAGGAGTGTGATTTGGGTGTGATGAGAGTGTGATAATGGTGTGATAGGGGTGTAATAGGGTTGTGATAGGGGTGTGGCGAGGGTGTGCTAGGGGTGTGATATTGGTTTCATAGGGGTGTGATAGGGGTGTGACGAGATTGTGCTGAGGGTGTGATATTGGTGTGATAGGGGTGTGATGGCAGTGTGATAGGGGTGTGATATTGGTGTAATATTGTTGTGATAGGGGTGTGACGAGGGTGTGCTAGGGGTGTGATAGGGGTGTGATAGAGGTGTGATAGGGGTGTGAAGGCTGTGTAACGAGGGTGTGATAGCAGTGTGATAGGGGTGTGATAGGATTATGATTTGAGTGTGATGCGATTGTGATAGGGGTGTGATAGGAGTGTGATAGGGGTGTGATAAGAGTGTGATAGTGGTTTGATAGGGGTGTAATAGGGTTGTGATAGGGGTCTGACGAGGGTGTGCTAGGGGTGTGATATTGGTGTGATAAGGGTGTGATAGGGGTGTGATAGGGGTGTGAATGGGGTGTAACGAGGGTGTGATAGCAGTGTGATAGAGGTGTGCTAGGGGTGTGGTTGATGTGTGATGAGAGTGTGATATTGATGTGATAAGAGTGTAATAGGGGTGGGATAAGAGTGTGATAGGGGTGTGATGGGAGTCTGATGAGGGTGTGATAGGTTTGTGATAGCAGTGTGATAGGGGTGTGATACGAGTGTGATAGGGGTGTGATTGGGGTTGATAGGGGTGAGATAGGCGCGTGAACTGGGTGTTATGTTGGTGTGATATTGGTGTGATAGGGGTGTGATGGGGTTGTAATGAATGTGTGATAGGGATGCGATAGGAGTGCGATAGGGGTTTGATACGAGTGTTATAGGGGTGCAAAAGGCGCGTAATAGGCGCGTGATAGGGGTGTGACTGGCTTGTGACTTTCGTTTGACTGACGTGTGACTGGCCTTTGACTGGTGTGTGCCTGACATTTGACTGGCGTGTGACTGGCGTTTCTCTGGCTTTTCACTGGCGTGTGACTGGCGTAAGACTGGCGTTTGACTGACGTTTGACTGGCGTATGAATGGCTTTTGACTGTCGGTTAACTGGCGTGTGACTGGCGAACTAGGTTTCAGACATCTTGTTGTGCTGGGTCGCCAAGATTGTCTAAAAGGAATTCACCGAGGTGGTCGCGTCTTTTGCGAGAGAGTGCGTGGCAGGTAAAGAGTAGATGGAGGATCATCTCTTCCTCTTTCTCGTCCCTACAGCTTCTGCAAAAATCATTTGCAGAAACGCCCAGACTAGTGGCATGTCTGCCTATGAGGTAGTGTCCTGTAATAACAGGTATAGTAGCTCCTAGATGCTGTCTACTTTGCGAGGCCCAGCTTTGTCCGCTAGTTTGGGAAGTGGTGCCATTGCACCACCTTAGATTGGCTTTGCTGATTATATCCGCCTTTAATTTCAATTTGCATGTATCCAGTGGCTTTTCGAGGTTCTCTTTTTCGGTCGAGGAAAGTTCTTGCAGTTGTCAGTAAATTAAGAGAATGTTTTGGAACCGAACTCTTGATGTACGAATAGTACTTGAATCTCTGTATAACTTGTGCCTCATGAAGAAGCATTTAGCTGCGATGATGTGCGGCATTATGTTGTTCTTAGTTTTGAAGATGCTGATTTTGCCAACTGGGATATGTGCATACAGAATAGAGGTACATACATATAGGCTTGTGCCATGTGATCATGGTTTTCCAATAGCCCGCTTATCCACTAAGAGGGTCGCGTGTTTAGGGTGTTTACGTAGACTCTCCAAATTTCCTGATCCTCCGCCATGGACTCTAAAGCATCAGGGGCTATCTCCATACTTGTAGAGGTGAGATTTCGGACTTGGTTCAACCATCTCATTATGGGCCTACCTGTTACCACCGATTCCATGGCACGTTTTGGAAGTCAAGTTGCGGACATGCGTTCAACGTGTCCAAACCATCGAAGTATGGACCTCTCCGTTCGAAGAAGTATGTAGCTGCACAACATTGAGTGGCCCGCGGATAGGTAACCTAAAGATATGACAACGATTTAGTTAAAATGCAAATTGGTCTACGAAAGAAATCAGCTGCCTAAGAAACAGGTTTTTCTCTGTAGAGAATCAGGTTCCACTGAGGAATCAAAGCAAAAACTTGCGGATATGTCCGTTAAGCGCGCTTTCATCTCATTTAAATTCACTGATTATTATACAATTGATTGCCTACTAAAATGTTAGTTATGAAATTATGAAAATACCAAATGATTTGGCTTAAGGTTTCTTTTGATCATACCAACTTTAATTTTCGAAAACACTTCGAAATTGGCTTTAATATTTGTTTTCAATTTCATAAGACAACAAGTTTATTATTCACTCGTTGCAAACACGCATGACACGCATATTTGTTTCGAAAAACAACATGTGCTCTTGTTCACCAACAACACGGCGCGAGACAATGTTTGATGGGTGCACGACGTGAGTCACGTAGACCGTTTCCATTCAGCCTACACCTTTTTCGTGTCTAGTTTCTGTCTACTTCAACAACACCAATTAGAATTCAATTTACCCTACGCAGAAGGTTTTCACAATTTTACACTTTTCTGTGAAAATAATTCACTGCAACCATCTCGTAGCCTTCAAGGGACCTACATGTCCCAATTGACCCCTTAAAAGCAACGTCGCTGTGCAAAATCCACCTCCGTGCCCCCCAGCTTTGATCCGAAAAAAAAAAAATTCCGACATCCAAACACTTCACAACTACACCTCTAAAAGCCGGTTTATCACCGATATAAACACATATCAATGCACAGCAAGCTGACGCACGCACACACAACCACCTAGTCGACTGACTGCTGTGCTGTCGAACAAAATAGAAAATAACAGAAAACCGCGACATCAGAAGAAATTCTCTTTTGAATGGGAAAAGACTTGCGTTCACTAAAAACGGAAAATTTCAAGAATAAATCGTCGTTTTTCGTGTAAAGAGATTTTCATCTCAACGTTTTTATCAAATTTCATCAAGAATCGAAAAGTTGCTTTTCAATCAGAAAGTTAAACAATTGGAAAAATAAATAAAAATAAAAATAAAAAGCAATTCAGTGGAGAGGAGAAAAAATTGTTCAATTGCTCTCTTTCTCCTACTGTTTCTCTGTGTGTGGTGAAAAAAAGTAAAATATTAAAGTGAAATAAAACAGCAAATGCCCTGCAATTGGTTTTATGTCTATGAAAAGTGTTAATAATTCCTAATTTACTCATCGCTCTTATGAACAATTTAACATAAACGAACAACAAAACCTGCAAGAAAAAGGATTAGTGGTGGAATTTCAATTCTTGTTGGTTAGAGTGAGAAAGGATATCATATTTTTGGTGGAATTTCTCTCTCTAGACTAGAACATAAAATTTTGAGCCCTCTCTCTGTTGTTTTGTCTGCTTGAAAAGGTAAATAAGGACGAAGGACATATCCTGACAGTAGCTACGTCATAAGACAAACGGTAAGTCGAACCTAAGAATGATTTTTTGTTTTTTTTTTCCAATTGAGAATTGCATCATGTTTTTGTTTGATCAAACAATAAGAATACATATAAAAATGTATATGCATGTGTGCGGAGTGAAGGGAGAGGGGTTGATAAATTTGAACGCACTGTTCTGCCGGTGGTGTGAGTGCGATAAGCGATGCGATGAAAAAATCCAGTTGCACGTAACATCGTCCCAGTGCCAATGCAATTTGTTTTACCTCGTACACTCTTTGGTTTGGTTTTCGTGATAAAAGGGAGAAGAAGCAAGAGAACGTTCCAGAATTTTTTTTTTTTTTTATAAGAGGACGATATTTTCTTACAACGGTTTTTTTGTATGATGAGTTGAAAGTTTTTCTTTCCACAAGCGGCGGCTGAGAGGGAATATTCGTTGTGTATCCCCATGCCAGGGAATATCGTAAGACGCAATTTTGTTTTTGCCGCCTTTTGGGTGGGAACATGTATACATTTTTTTATTTCTTTTGGGCGGAACGCTTGCTCGCCGCGCGGCTGCCCTTGCCAAGCAAAAGAAGAAGCAACGATGTCGGGAATCTGCGTTGCGAAATTTTGTGTAGTTCAGATTTGTTTTTGTTTTTAGTTGAATTTGCTTTTGTACTGAATGCTTATGTTGGTCGTAAATCAAGACATTTTGGGGGGAAAAGTGAAAATGTCATTCAAATTACCTGGCTTTGAGCGGGCGACTTGGTGAATTTGTTTGTCTACAACGCACTTTAGAGGTAGATAGTAAGTGCGACAGTGCCGGGAGGTATTTTATTCGTGCAACTCCACGTCAACACATAGAATGAAGCATGATGGATTGGATTCTATTTCGGTTTACATAGATACCATCAATCAAAATCCATTTGCTGTCAAATTTTGAAACTCTTTGGAGAAAGGACAGACTCTGAGCAGTCACATCTTTAATTGCTTTTTATCTATTCTTTAACACAGTCTATGAAGAATTTTGCCCGGCTAGGACAAAATGGAAGTCAGGTTCCCATCGAATCGCCCACTCTTTGCAATCCTTGCATAACACTAGTAGAAAATGTACAAGAGGTGTCATTTTAAATTTCGCGCCATTGTGGAACTGTCAACATTCAACTATCATTGAGATGACTTTTGATAAGTAAAAACGAGGTTTTAATTTTAAATATGGATAGAGAGACACTTGCATTTGAAATACTGAACATTTACTACAAGAACGGTAAAAATGTCGCGAAAATGTTTCGTAAAGTTTGTACTACTTTTGGTCATCATCGAGCGCCTCTTTGCACAGTTATAGTGAATTTAGTCGAAATATTTGAAAGTCTTGGACAGGTTAGTGATGTGAAGATTCCAACTCGTGTTCGTCCGGCAAGGTCAGCTGAAAATTACTGTCGTCGTAGCTGAGAATGTGATTGAAAACCCAGGTGTGTCCATTTCGAGACATCACAGGAATTGGGTCTGTGCGCAACCACTGCATCAGTTTTTGCATAAAGACCAGTTGACACAAGAATTCCAAGTCAGCAGACAAAGAACAAGAAAAATGACACCTCTTGTTGGATGACCCTATACAATCCATAATTTATAAAATAAGATCTTTTCTAGCACCACAGCAGTGGGTGAAATTTCGAAAATCAAATTCTATATCAAATTGACAGTGTCCTGAGAGGAAGAACGCCTGCTCTTGTACTATTCCGCTAACACACTGGACTTGATACTTACTTCTCACACTGATTAACACGATTTTGATGTCCATAGGTCGGTCATACCATGTCATATCAACAAACTTTTCATTCAAACTACACTGTTAAAAAAGAAATTTCTAAAAAGAAAGGAAGGAAGGCTACGAAAAAGTTTACATGATTAGGTTAGGTTAGCTACCCCCGTTTATACGGGGACACACTTATACCAGATTAGCCCATTGTGATGTCACGATGAAGAACCAGCAATAGGAACCAGAGTATGTAACACAGAGTAGGAACATCGAGATTGGTAACCGTATCGGTGTTAATCGTCCCTATGAGTTGAACAAGTTCATCCCTGTTAAGATCATCATAGAAGTATTCCCAAAGGGTTTTCCCTTCTTAACGTTGCAGAGGCAGGGCATGTGCATATTAGGTGGATTGTCCTTTCCTCTTTCTCCTCGTCTCTGTAACTTCTATAGAAATCGTTGGAGAGTAACCCTTGCCTGGGTGCATGTCTGCCTATCAAGCAGTGTCAGATTAGGACTCCTATTAGGTAATCTATGTTTTTTCCGGTAAGTGGATAAATGATTCCGTCTTTTTTAAGTCTAGGTTAGGTCAGATTTGTTTTGACAAGAAACAAGTGCTGGCATTGTTCCACTCATGGTTTACCAATTTTTTTGGCATCCATAACGAGGAGGAATTTGATCGATTCGATAATTGCAGGTGGTTCCCCCATGACATGACATGGCATGGCATGATTACTTACTCTATCCTCGGTATGAGCTCCTTTATTTAGTCAAAAATGTCTTCAGTGCCATATTTGACGTGCCACAAGAGGCGTACATAATATTCGTGAAAAAATTTAAAGAATTCTTCCTCTTCATAAATTCCTAAAGCTAATTTACAATGATAGTTCTGATGTTTCAAGTTCTTAGATGGAGCCGTTCTGTTTGCTGCAGACTTCGCAATCATCTCAACGCTCCCAGATTGTGCTCTGTCTACACCTGCATTTACATAAGAGCGTCGAATTCTCCATGGCACAAGTCTACTTCCGTACAGTTGGAGTACTTACAGATCATAACATTCACAAATGCGCTGGTCCGGGGGTATATTCCATCCATAATTCTGAAAAAGTTATGCTTTACACTGGCAAAACTAATGTGTAAGCTTTTTCATATGCTCTATTATTCTGGTCTCTTCCAAGTAAAGTACAATTGTCGAGCCAGTACCTTAAAAAAAAGAGAAAAAAACGAAACTGTCCCCAAATTTCCTTCTTTCGTTGGAATAAAGTTAAGGAAACGCGGATATCTTGAAATAAGGACCCAATTGCTGGAAAATGTTACCCAAAACTTGACGGGCAGGGTGCGGTTTGTGAGTGCTGGCCGCAAGACCGAATGCTGCTCCAAACATAGTATGGCTAACAACAGAAGGATCGAGACCTGTAATCTACAAACAATTCTGAAAGCAGCCGTGTACAGCACACATTTTTCTCCGATACAAATCCTCTTTAATCGACTCGGGCTCTTGTAAATATGTAGATTGAGTGAGACCACTTAATGCAAGCCGCCTGGCGGTCACCTTGGAATTGGTCAATTAGAATTCTGTGTATATTCTCTCACATGAAACCAATTCCTCTTTAAACTGAATTCTAATCAATCGTTCAGCACATGAGGCCGAACACACGAGAGACTAGAAAACCTTGTTTAGCACTTCTCAAATCGATAGGTAAAACGATAATTCATTTCCCGCTTCTTTTTATGATTCTGTTTACCACATCCACTTTCAACACCCACCTTATTATTTCAAGGAAACAACTCAAGCAACAACGGTTCTTTTATGTCTTTTATTGCGTGTTACTCATTACGACCGCATGGTACATAATATTTGTTTTGATAATTACACTCAGTGTACTTAGAAAAATGAAAGCACTTAAAAAATAAATTCCAGTAGTAGCCGGTAAAAAAAAAAAAAAAAAAACAGAAGTTGAAGCGTTCTGACTGAGTGCGACCTTGAATGTCAGCGGAATGTAAATAAAAACACGTCACGAAGTCTGTCACTTAAGCTCCAACCCCACCAATATTTCCAACCAGTGACAGTGCCGGCAATTTGAGTTGATAAACAAAATTATACGCGATTAGGAGAGGGGGGCTGCTACATTCTTCTGTTTTTCGTTGGGCTTAAGATCGATAAAGGTCTACATATTAAATGACATTGATTTATTTCGGTAAAGATCTGGAAACTTTGCATTGTTCCGCTTTGCTATTGGTGTGGACAGAAACAAGTGTTTTTTTTTTTTTCGGTTTCCAAGGACAATAGTTGTTAGATTTTGTTTGTGCCGAAGTGTCAAACCCATTTTCGGGGTAATTAAAGATTTGTAGATACGGGTAAATGCTGTGTATGGTTCCGATTTACGTAAGTGCTAGAATTAGATCATTACAGATGACAAGAGTTGGACGAAGTTGCTGTCAGTTATTTACGACTCAGTTTAGGAAACAACCTAAAGGGTGTTAATTAATCATTCATAGCATTATTGCCTTAGTCGTGTATCACTTTAACTTGAAATGACAGCTTCGGCTTATTACAACGTCGATTGACCTTATAGAATGAATGAGGTTCACTACTTAAAGGGAGCTTGACAAGCTGACTATATTTGATTTATTCGCTTTATTGTCCATTTTAGGGGAAATGAAGTGACCCAGGAGAAGCTAACGAGTGTAATGATGGTTTCAAAAGTCCGATGGTGGAGATAAGAGCCTAGAATGTAACGAAAGGACGACCAATTGAACTTGACTATATCAATGACTAAAAACCACAGAACTCCCCCTTGGGTGCATCCTTTTACTGCAAAAGTGTTAGTTGAATCAGATCTGTAAAGCCGGCAATAAAATATGTCGTAAGCAAGTCAGCTGGAACGAATTTAAACGACAAAAAAGCTAAACAAGCGTACGCCACATGGATTCAATGAAAGTTCGAAATACCCTCTGCCTATGCACGCCTTTCGAGTTGTGATGTGCGACGAGAAGTAGATTTTGTTCGACAATCGACGACGTTCAGCGCACAATGCTTAGATTCACCTGAACCTCCAAAGTGACGCCCTAATCCATAGCTCCATGGTATATAACTGTAGATTGCTTCTTTGATAAATTGACTAAAGGGAAATCGAACCCTTAACCCTTCATGGGTGTGCTGGGGTCACCGTCGCTACCGAAAACTTCAAGCTTCTAACACGAATAGGTGCTTTGCACTAAAAACACATTTTTTGTTTAAAAAAAAATTATATTTGTCTTAATATGTATGTGTCAGATCCCATGATAAGCCACCCAACCTCGAAATCCGTAAAAGCCAAAATTCTCTCGTTCTCTGTTCCCAAATAAAATCTCTTTCTACCCCCTCAATCATTTGGCCCATCAAAACCTCCTATCCCTCCCTATCACGTCTGCAATTGGGGCTGTGGTCTGTGGAAAATTTTGCGACGCAATTTCTCATTCTCTCTCTGCACCCAATCACCCTATGCTCCTATGGTGTTTACATGTCGGGGGGTAATGAGACGGTTTATTTATGTTTTTATCTACCGAATTTTGAAAAACAAAAAAAAATCGAGATAAACTTTAGGCACATACTGACGATAAACAAATAAAAAGTAGGTTAATTAGCGATGGCATTTTAAAAATAAAAACAAAAAAAAAAAGAGTATTAGAATGGATACGTTGTCGGAAATAGTGCGTAGCTATTGAATTGTGTTCTGCACCACACATACACGATTCCATTAAATCGAAGGTTATACTAAAAAATGCGGTCTTCTGGTAGGAGGATTCACTCTGTGCTGGCTGCTGGCTTCTGCTGCGTCGTTGTTTAAGAATAGAAAATAAATTTTATGTTGAATTTTCAATGAGACAACTCTACCAGTCCGATTTACATTTCAACGAAAACAACAACTGAAATGGAAAATACAAAATTTTATATTCTACTCGTGTTTGTATAGGAGGAACGTGGGACATTGAATTGATTTAAAAATTGAGATAGAGTTCAATAATAAAAGAAGCAATGATAGCTTTGTGAAACATCACAGGGCTGAAGTGATCGTTTGTTAAACGATAAGGGTCAGTCATTTCGATTGGTAGTTCCTTGTCGTGTAACCAACAAGTCGCTGCTTCTATAGATTTGTAACTACGTTTCTTAAATTGAGCCGAGCAGTATATAAAAAGCCGAAGAGCCCGACTGTCCTCATAGGTGGAAACCCGACAAATTACAGCAAATAGTATTCATAAGCGCATTGAATCCCTGCAAGACCAGCAAAATGAGTAGTACTGCAACTACTCTGCTTGTTCGATTATACTAGCTCTGGGAACAATAATCGGACTGACAAGATCCCCTTTTTTCATGTCTTAAACTAGGGAGTAGAAGGCTTCAGTTTGAAGTCTCTGTCGTACTTGGTTTCGTGCCATTTGTGAGGCACTTTCCCATGAGTGGCTGCAGCTTTCTAGTTCTCGAATTACTGTTCATCTCCAGGGGCCAAGTTGTCTCTTCCGTGACCGCATAACTCGTCACGTAAAAACGACGCGATTTGGCTCCAGAATGCTCATTTCTACGTGACGAGTTATACGACCACGGAGGAGACGATTTGGCCCCAAGTGTTTATGCCTCTTCTTCATCCTTGATAGTTCTATTCGATGGCCGTCTTTGTGATGCCGTTTGGACTTTTTCTCAAGGCATGTCCAGTCAATTCCCACATTCGTAAGAGTTTTTCTTCTGTTCTGTGCCGTAACAGCTGGTTGTTTATTGAGTTTGGCCAGGAGACACAGGCAACATCCTGTTTACCATGCTGCCTGGAAAGCAGGAATTCTAAACGAACACCACGAGACGCCGTTCTAAGGCGATGTGTTGAGGGATAGTAATATTCAGTCTCATTGCCTCGGTTTTGGTGGTATCGATTTGCAAGCCCACGCTGCGCGCCATGGCTTGCGTTTCGATGATCCTGTGTGATAGTAGGCAGATGTCGCCAACGTAATTCAAGTCCTCGAGATCTTTGGTTAGATGTTCCTATCTCGAAATGTACTGTCTCAAATTATGGCGGATATAAGAGGTAAAAGTGAGCATTCTTGTGACTTGTACTTCGGAGAAAGTACGCCTGTATTGGCTTTGTGTAGCACTACCAGTTCGGAATTATGGTACAATGTTCGCACCATGTTTATGTACTTTTGAAGCAGACCTGGTTCTACTAGTTTACGTGGCATCAAATGCTTTATTTAAGTCGATGAACAGGAGGTATGGCAGTGTCCACTACTCGCTTGTTCTATTATGGTTCATAGAGATTTGATTTGGTCTACGCAACTTCGATTTGGACAAAATCCTGCCTGTTTGATTCAGCATACCTTCGATGTTTATGTTCGATCCGGTTTTGAATTGTTATGGTGACGACTTTGTATAAGGAGTTTAGTAGGGCTACGCCACTTCAGTTGCTGCATTTAAACAATTTTTTTTTTCATCTACCGAGCGCGATAGGGTAGGTTATGGTCCACTTCAGAGAGTAGTACAATTTAAAGTAAAAGTTTAAAGGGAAATACATACAAAAGTTCAGGTCCTTAACAACCTCAACAAATTGTCAAGTCTAGAATTCGAGATCCAAAGTGGGCTTCGACAAGGTTGCGTTCTTTCACCGATATTGTTTTTACTGGTGATTAGCGATGTGCTTCATGCTACCTGTCGGTGGGAAATGGAGGAATTCGATGGTTTCTTACATCTGAACTCAAAAATCTTGACTACGCTGACATATGCCTATTGTCACATAGGATCATGAAACTCCACCAAATGACAGCGGGTGTTAAGACTTGAGAGAGAGGCAAGCGTCGTGGAGTTGAAGATTAACACGGCAAAAACCAAGATCATCAGTTTCGGAGAAAATTTATCACCTCAAGTTAGCATCGCTTGACAAGCGGTAGAGAAAATAGAGATCTTTCAATATCTTGGGAGTATTGTCTCGACCAATGGTGGAATTGAACAAGATATTCCCAATAGAAAAGCGCAAAGTGATGTCCAAAATATGGCGAAGCAATGTTATCAGCTTAAACACCAAACTACGACTGTTCCGTTCCAATGTTGAATCCGTGCAGAACAGTGAGGAGGAGTCTCGGCAATCGGGGAAGATTTAAGGGGGAACTGAGGAATATTACCAGAAACCGCACACGATGGCGCGTAGGCGTAGTAGAGGCCCTACGATCCACAAGTGGAAACAGGACATAAGTAAGATGCAGTTTCGCCCCTTGTTTAGAATATATTCGTTTACCCCGGACAAACATCTAGGGAAGCTCTTTCACTATTTCTTATAGCGTTGTGTCTGGTCTGTGACTCGATTTAAATTGGAGTACTAGTGTGCCATCTTCTATTGCTATCGGTTGAACACAAAAGTTAAATATGTATGTATGCACGTATGTATAACCCTGGTTTTATTGACTATGAAAAGCATAGTCCTCGTCGACAGAGTTATAATTGTGAAGAACTCTCCCAAATCCAGACAATTTCCCAAAAATATTCGTATAAACATCCCATTCTATGCTCAGCTACAGCCTAATGGGTTGTCTTGAAATAAACTCCTTAATGACCATCGGTACGGTTTCGGGTAATAGGCAATCCACCAAATATTTAATGACTCGACTGTCTGAGAGAAGGAAACAAAAGTATTCTTACTTACTTAGGTGGCGCTACAGTTCGGGGTGAACCTGGGCCTCAACCAACAAGCCTCTCCAGTTAGCCCGGTCCTTAGCTAACTGCTTCCAGTTGCGCACTCCAAGTTGGTTGAGGTCCTCTTCCACTTGTGCGCGCCACCTTAGGCGAGGCCTTCCTCTACTGCGTTGACCCTCCGGGTTAGACTCGAAGACTCTGCGAGCCGGAGCATTTGTGTCCATTCGCTCTACATGCCCCAGCCATCTGAGCCGATGGATACGTATCTTCTTGACTAGGGCGATGTCTTTGTACAACTCGTAAAGTTCATCGTTGAATCTTCTCCTCCAGAACCCGTCAACGCAAACGGGACCGAATATCTTACGAAGAATCTTTCTCTCAAAGCAACCAAGGATATCTTCATCCGCTTTCGATAGAGTCCATGCCTCAGCGCCATAAAGCAGGACAGGGATGATTAAGCTCTTATAAAGAGTTTCCTTAGTTTTTCGGGATAGGGCCTTACTGCTCAATTGCCTTCTTAGCCCAAAGAAACAGCGATTGGCAAGAGTTATTCTTCGCTTGATTTCTGCGCTGGTGTTGTTATCGGATGTGATAGCGGAGCCGAGGTAAACGAAGTCCCTTACTACCTCGAAGTTATAGCTGTCTACCGTGACGTTCTGTCCGAGACGTCGATGTTGGGTGTCCCTTCTTGATGACAGCATATATTTTGTTTTGCACTCATTGACCGCTAAGCCCATTTTCGCCGCTTCCGTCGCAATACTTGCAAAGGCGCCAGTGACATCACGCTGGGTTCTTCCGATAATGTCAATATCATCGGCGTATGCGAGTAATTGGACGGACTTTTGAAAGATTGTTCCTCTGGTATTGGCGCGTGAGTTTTGCACAACTCTTTCAAGTATGATGTTAAAGAAGTCGCATGACAGCGCGTCACCTTGTCTAAATCCTTTTTTGACATCAAAGGTCTCGGTGAGGTCTTGACCGACCATGATGGAGCAGCGTGCATTCTCCATTGTCATCCTGCACAGACGGACGAGTTTGGCAGGGATGCCAAAACTAGACATGGCTCTGTACAGCTCGTCTCTATAAATGCTGTCATAGGCGGCCTTGAAATCGATGAAGAGGTGGTGGGTATCGATTTGGACTTCTTGGGTTTTCTCCAGGATCTGCCGAAGTGTGAAAATTTGATCGATTGTGGACTTTCCTGGCCTAAAACCGCACTGATAGGAACCGATCACGTTGTTGACGAAGGGTTTTAGGCGTTCACACAATATGGCAGATAAGATCTTATATGCGACATTTAAGAGACTAATTCCTCGGTAATTGGCGCAGTTGAGGGGGTCTCCTTTCTTGTGGATCGGGCAAACGGTGCTGAGTTTCCATTCATCAGGCATACATTCGTCTGACCAAATTGTTGAAATGAGTTGGTGTATGCTCTCTACAAATTCATTTCCAGCTGCTTTAAAGAGTTCGGCCGGTAAGCCGTCAGGTCCAGCTGCCTTTTTGGATTTCAGTTTGGAAACTGCTTTCCTTACTTCATTTTGGTCAGGTGGACGGAAGTTTTGGCTGTCATCGTCCAGGTTGAATGGTTCATTCTGCCTGACAGCGGGATTTGATTCGTCGTCGCCGTTAAACAGTCTGCAGAAGTAGTCCTTCCAAATTCTCAGCACCGACTGTGACTCTACTACAATATTTCCTTGTTCATCTCTACAGGTTTCAGTTCGGGCCTTGTTGCCGTGACATGTTCTTTTTACCATTTGATAAAACTTCCGAACATCATTCCTGGAGTAACACCTCTCTATGCTCTTGATCATGTATTTCTCGTGCTCTTTCTTTTTCTTGCGGAGAAGCTGGTGTTCTTCCCGTCTCTTCTGCTCGTAGAGCTCGCGAGCAGCCCTCGTCTTCTTTTGCAGCGCCGCTTTGTATGCATCTTGTTTTGCTGCGTGCACTTGCCGGCATTCTTCGTCAAACCAGGGGTTTCTTGGTGGTGGCCTTTTCAAACCCAGCACATCAGTTGCGGCTTCCTTGATGGCTTGTTGGCACTGGTTTTCGGCATTTGGTGCTGGCGGCATTGGACTTCTTGAGAGATTACGGGATACACGATCGGCAAAGGCTGTGGCGGTCTGTTGCGAATGTAGCTTTTCGACATCATACCTTCTCACAGTAGTTCTCCGTTGTTGTGGCGTTTGGGATACCCGCATTCGTACCTTGGCTACAACAAGGTAGTGGTCCGAGTCAATGTTGGCTGCTCGGAAAGCTCGGACATCCAGAATACTGGAGGCGTGCCTTTTGTCGACTGCAACATGATCAATTTGGTTGACGGTGCGTTGATCAGGAGACCGCCATGTGCCCTTGTGGATATTGAGGTGTGGAAATCGTGTACTAGCTATAGTAACATTACGTCCCGAAGCAAAATCAATTAGCCTAAGTCCGTTTCCAGACGTGACGTCATGTATGTTTCCCGATCGTGTTACCAAAGAGGTCTTCCTTCCCTATCTTTGCGTTAAAATCGCCTAACACGATTTTTACGTCATACTTGGGGCATTGCTCGTATGTTTTGTCGAGGAGCTCGTAGAAACCCTCCTTGGTAGCATCGTCACTTTCTTCTGTCGGGGCGTGAGCGCATATTAGGCTTATGTTTTTGAATTTAGCCTTGATGCGAATTGTTATAAGGCGTTCACTTACATGTCGAAAGCTCAAGACTTCTTGCCTAAGTCTGCCGCCTATAACAAATCCGCATCCGAATAGACGCTGCTTTTGCTCTCTGTAGCAGTCACCGTAGTAAATGTCACAGTTTTTCATCCTCCTTTTGCCCGGCCCATCCCATCGCATTTCCTGGATGGCGGTAATATCTGCTTTATAGCAGTCTAGGGCCTCCGCTAATTGTTCGGCTGCACGCGGTCTGTTCAGAGTCCGAACATTCCACGTGCAGATCCGAAAGTCGTTGTCCTTTTTTCGTTTAGCCGGGTCGTCAACAGTAAATCCTTCCTTATCCGAGGCTGTTGGATGCTTCGTAACAATGTTGTTTTAAATGGTGGAACCGTTAACCCCACGCACAACCGCCAACCTGGAGGGCCAGGCCCTTTGTTAAACCCCTTGGACTTAAGGGGCCGGGTAATCCGGTCCTCATTGGCCTATAATCCGAATACGTCGAAGTAGCCCGAATGAGGTGTTCACTAAGTAGTTCGACCTAACTGGAACTGTATACGCCACCGTTGATTCCATCGTGGGAGTTCTTCCGCTGCCGTCCAGATGCAAGGGAGAGTGCCTTAGTGTGAACACCCTCCCCCCCCTCTCTCGTCGGCTACCACCAACAACCTTCCACAGGGATTTGCACCCTATCTCCAGTTGAGGTACTAGGCACCCAGCGTTCACCTCGTGGAGGTGAGAGTAGGAGTTGGTTGACAGAGGTTGGTTGAGGACGCTTGTGTCCTCTTGAATGCACATAACTACCATTTTACATAAACATAGGTTTATGGAACGCCAAAAAACAAAAGTATTCACCAACATTATAAATCAAGTTAACGGTCTAAGATAGGTACAAAGCTTTTATTTGAATGCGGCATAGTGCCCTCATTAACAACGTTCAAGTATAAGCTGTTTGTTACGTCTTCTCAAAATGAATTGCGAGCTTTCCAAGTGGGGATACATCTACGCCCTTATTATCTATTGCTGGTGCACTTTAAGGTTCATTCGTTATCCTAAACCTTTTCTTTAATTTTTATCTGTGACCCTTTCTTTTTTTTACTCATTATTATATCCATTTTCTAGTCCTCTTTATTTTAACATGGCTATAAGATTATCGAATACAAGGACACGCCAGCCAAACGCGATTCAAATTCGGCGCCGACACTTCTTAAGCGATCGTATACCCTCTGCCATTTCTGAACACCACCACGAGGTAATCAATCAACTAATTTGTTTTATTTTCTGTGCGAGATTATTTCCTGAAACAACCTTCAATCAGTTATAAATCAATTTTCAAACATGTAAAGTTAGTGTAAACACTTAGATTTCAGTTCAATGCAGTGAAGGGCTAAGACACCGCCTTTATATCTTTTGCCTTCTACATTAATCTCTCGCAGTCCATCCGTCAGAGCCAACGTGGAGTTCAGATCGTCATATACAAAGTAATCGAACATATTTAAAACATCTGCGGCCAGACTAGGGAAAAAAATCGTACAAACACACTTCCCCACTCACGCCATTTCTCATTAGCTTACATATTTATTTGTTTAAAGTTGCCTTGTCGTGAGTTTTATTTTTGTATTCGATACTATAACGCAAACATTCTGCGATACATGAACGTGGCGTTAGCATAGACTTTGTCTGTTTTGGTTGAGACGAACAAAACACTTGCCTGCCGCTGCGAAAGAAAAAAAAACCGGGTTTCTGATTTGTCTTGCTTTTTTTTTCTACTTCAAGATAAGCAAATTGTAATTGTTTTTATATTTCAGAGGAAAATAAATTAGAGATGGTGAAATCGGAGAGTTGGATACATTTTGCGCAATGAATGAGGTGTGTCCACTGAAGGAGTACTGTGCGGTTTTGACAGTCTCGATCATGAGTATAAGTTGTCCAGCATGGGAAATAGGATAGGTTAGGTATATGGGCTGGCGAGGGGAGAGAAGCCCTCTGCACCACACTCAGGTCAGTAGATACCTATTGTGATACCTATTTTGGGGAGCAGGTACCCCTTGCTCGTGGAGAAGTACCCAAAACGCACTCTCCTTTTGCTCCAGGGTTTCGAACTACATATTTTGAAGTCTTAATGAATCCGGGCCGGAGCATTGCTGTCCATCCGCTCTACATAACCCAGCCACCTCACTCGTTGGAAACTTCACTCTTCTGGCTAAGTCGATGTCGCTGTACAGCCCGTACAATTAGTCGTTGTATCTCCTCCTTCACTCACCGTTTATGCAGACGGGACCGAAAATCAACCGAAGAATTTATGGCATTGGCGTTCTCTAGAATATTAGTGGGACAATCAAACTGTATCTACAGATCGTGCGAACAGTTACATACAATTTACTTCTAGCTTCCTCTATCTGGTTCTAAGTAGGCCATTTTGGGTAAGAAGATTCAAAGCAATCGTTCTAACTGAAGTACGACCAACACAAACCAGAGTGCAGGGTCGGAACATTATTTTGTCCAAAATTTAATTGCATACCGTAGCTTAAAGTTAATTTTCTAAATCGACTAGTTGACCCGCCCAGCCTCGCTCGCTACCTCTCTGCTCTGTAGGCTAAAACCTGCCCAGAGAGCATATCTATAAACTGAAACCAAAAGTATGTAAATCGGATCAGTGGTTCTCGAGTTATAAGCCCACTAACGGATAGATAGACAGACGTGGCGTCTTATGTAATAACCATTGCTGCACTATCAAAGCATTATACCATCTTAGACGGTGCTACTTTTTGGTATCATTCACACTGGAGTTTGAAGGCCTTTCGGGGCACTTATTCTACATCCCGGTTCCATGAATCTGCCTACTCATACAACTTCGGCTCTGTTTTTCAAGCAAAGACTTGCGCTATGCCAATGGTCACGGACTTATATTGTAAAGAATAGGTGGAGAAGTCGAAGCATCTGGCCTTGTTCACCCCTTTAACCAGTTCCAACCACTCCTTTTGCTAAGCGTTTCAATGTGCAGGGCTTAAGTGTCACTATTGTCTACGACGCTTGTGGAGATGGCGATGATGTTTCGGATAATTTCTTTGGGGATTGTGCGGTATTTGTTCGGATTGGAGTGCTGGTACTGTAAGCTCCTTCTCGGAAAGAAAATCCAGTAAAATGAGTAAAACAGGGATCGTGCTTCTTTGTAATGTAATAGGACGGTTGCGTCTGAATACTCCAGTAAAGTGTGTCCCAACCTAGCGAAAAAAGGCTGAACTTGCATATTTTAGCAACTGGAGGTTAGTCCAGTCTACATTATTGGAGAGTTCACACTTTATGTATCTTTTGAGGTTTCGCTTAGGTTGCTTCAATCTTTGCCGCCACAATCCACCTTTAACGCCGGTTTTCTTTGTCGACTCATAATTTAAGCCGCCTTTTGGTTTTCAACCCAATAAGTTGGGCAGAAATTTAAACCATAGCCCAGACTAAGCGAAGCAGGTCTGAAAGCAGGATTCTTCGAAGCATCACTTGAATATAGTCTCTACTCCACCACCCCCTTCCCCATGTTTTGCCAGAGTGTGGCTAATAATGGTAACTTTCACATTTATGTTGTTAAAATCACCATTAATCATCTCACAAACAGAAACTCTCATTTCAATTATGCACTTCACCACAAGTGATGACAAATAACTGACACTTAAATAATGCATCATGGATGCTAAATGTCAAAAATGTCTTTCGATTTCAAGTGCAGAAAATTGGTTATAATTTGTTAATAAACTTCACCATCAAATTTATGATCGCTACCACATATCAAACTCACAAAATTTGAGATTTTATTTTTCGTATTTTATGATTTTATTTCGCAACCAGAAGGAGCCAAAAATTTCTTATCGCAAGTAAAGTCACGTACACACAACCACTTGACATAGAAATGTAGTCAGGTTTATGTATCTGCCACAACGAAAAAAAAAGAGCATTCAAGTAAACATACAATCCCAAGGCACGTCAAAACAACACCAATACGTTAAAACATGGACACACCTACAAGCACAATTTTTTTTTCGTATGCCGATTTATTTTGTAATTTTTCAGCGACGCAGTTTTATTTTTTTTTTCTCTTAACGTCAAACGCGCATACGCCGGTAGAAAAGAAAGAAAAAGAACGCAAGTTGGACTTGTTTTGAACTAAAAAAACATAAAAGGAATAAAAAAAATGAGTGGTAAAGAGAAGAAGAAGACCAGAAAGAATATGAAAAAAAAAAATATTTTTAACCGGCTGATTGGGATGATAAATGTCAGTTTGAAAGGGATCCGGGGGATCGTTTGCGTTTCATTACATTTTTGATACTTCAGTATATTAGGTATACTCGCACATACATACATTATGAAAATTGTTTATTCACCACAGATTTTTACGGCAGAAGTTGTCTTTTTTTTTTTTTTTTTTAATTTCTCACCATATATTATGTACAAATGTACATAATGTAATCAGCAAATAAATACATGGGTTGGTTTTTTGAGTTCTCCTTGTGGAATTTATTTTTGAAAATAACCTTGAACTTGAACGGGTGCGAATTTGGTAATGTAAACGCCGCACATGTCTGGAATCTGGATTGTCCGACTTTATGGGGGGTAAATGGGTGGCATAGATGTATACATGTAGTAGTTCACATCCTACATCCCTTTGTAACTAAAGTTTTGGCAGAGTTACAATCATTTCTCTGGATAGTAAATGAAAAATGGCGAAAAAAAGGTGCATGGGAACCCACCATAGATATTGGCAAACAGCGATAGAGACTAGGTGAACAGAAGTTGGGGATGTACAAATGTGTACAAAAATATTGATTCCATATGACCAACCAAAAGCAGTTCTGTTCATTGACTTAAAAAAAAAGGAGCTGGCGCGACAGTAAGTTATGAGATTTAGCTTATCGCAAACATTCATGTTGTGCGTGCTACATTTTCCGCAAGAATGGCAGGGAGCTACAATTTATTGCTGACTGTTTGTTATTCCCCGACGAGAGTTGGTGCCGCGAAAAACGTTTGGTGGTTATGGCTGGGGCTTGAACCTACACAACTCGCACAGCAGTTCAACGCCACAACATTTGGAGAAAGCATATGATCTGGTGCCTCAAAGTGAGGAACGGTTCAAATTGTGACACTTATGGATAAGTCATCTGCTTTTCTCTGATGACTTGGTCATCCCGGGGTCCATCCAAACCGAACTTCAGCGGGCACTTGACAGGTTCAAAGTTGTCTGGGCTGAAGCTGGGATGAGAGTAAACATGAACAAATCAGCGGTAATAGTAATTTTCTAAACGCCTGTTCAATGCACTCTGCAAGTTAGTGGATTCCCATTGAAACAGGTGGAGAAGTTTAAGTATCTCGGGGTCTTATTCACGAGTGACGGTAGAAGCAATACTGAGTTATCCTCTAGGATTGGTCAGGTTGGAGCAATTTTGAGCCAGCTTGGTCAATCTGTTCTCAAGAGGGCCGAACTTGGTATCGAAACTAAGTTATCGGCCCTTATTTCAGTGTTTTTTCCGACCCTCACCTACCGTCATGAGGTTAAGGTAATTACCGAAATTATAAGATCGCGTATGCAAGCTACCGAAATGAGATTTCTTCGTTGTATTGCTGGGATGACTCGTCGTGATCGGCTTTGGAACACCAGAATACGCGGGGCGCTCAATGTCAAGCAGCTACTCCTTCGTACGGAGAGAATTATACTTCGATGCTTTGGACACGTTAAACGCATGTCTTCAACTCGGTTTCCAAGATGTGCCATAGAATCCGTACCATCAGATTAGGCGTCTCCTGGATAGGCCCAGGATGAGACGACTGGACCAAGTCCGAAATCTCACTTTGACCCGTATGGGGACAGCTCCTGATGATTTAGAGTCGATGACGGAAGATCGCGTGAATGTGGAGAGTCCACTTAAGCTCCCTAAACCTGCGACCCTCATAGGTAGTGGATAAGCGGACCATTGAAAAATGATGATGCTGATACCTTTGTGGAATTTAGGGTTCAAACGATGTCTTGAAATCGTCTGAGAATTGTTCCGCGGCAACTGTGCTGTTCATTCACGATCTGTGGATGTGTCGAATTTTTGATTTACTTATTCGCTCTCATTGCTCTCTGGAAGGGATGTTCACAATTAAGGTGTTAAACATCTTCTAAACCACATAACGAATGACGTTGAATAAAGACAAACTGGGAGAAATGAGGTTTGCATTCATTTGCTTTTCTCTAAGAAGTTCGTAATCTTCCATTCAATGACAAGCACACCATGATGTGACATAAAACAGACAACAAGCTCCATTTGTGCCCGATCGAAAAATTTGCGATTGCAAGTGTTGAAATTCAACTCAATTCTGATGTGAAGAACCTTATCATGTGGTGTAACCTGTACTGCAGTTTATTAAATTTTCGAGACAGCTTGTTCCGGTAAAATCTGCTTATTTGTTTTTCCATTACACGAGAATGTGTCATCTTATTTATCTGCACCCCAATGTAGCATTAAAAAATGAACTTAGCTTGACGTGTACTTTGTTTATTTTCATCACCTTCAATGTCAAACTGCCGGTTGTGGACCTTGTTCTTATTGACAATGGAGAAATTGGTTTCAAAAATGTATTTAAAGATACTTACGCTTGTTTTGTTTAAACCATGTGCGGTCATATGATAATGAAGAATCTGAAATGATCTCAAAGGAAACTGAAAAGTATACGAACTTTTTGACAAGTTAACATGTAACCCGTTCGAAATAAGAAGTTGTGAAATATGTATTTATGTACTCTAACCTTATTTACGTAAACAACTGACATTTCATGTTCGCATCTGCATACGTATGCAAGGTGGAAAATAAAATCGCACATTCAAACGAAATTAAATCAGAAATTCCTTGTTCCTTGTCCCTTGAATGGCTACCAATTGGTTTTCTTTGTTTTCTCATGAAATAATTGCCATTGTGGTGTCCCGCCGTATCCAACATTTTTTATTTTTTTTTGCATATTGTTAATCCAGTCCGAAAAAGTTAATCTCTGTCAAGATCGAAAAAAAAAAACAAAGCAAAACCGGTTTTTCTGGCAACGAACCACACCACTAACCGTGTAAATCCTCTCAATTACAAATTCCATCAACGATTTCAGAAAATTACTCCGCTTGTCCTCCCCACATGACCGACAGCAGGCACTCCTTGTCAGGCCGAATGCAAAAATTTGCAACAAACGTCGACGACCGACGACAATGTGTCCATTAATTATAATTTCCACACGTATTAACGTATCCCAACTCCTCCTGACCACAAGGCGGAAAAAAAAAAAAAAAAAAGCAAACTACATGCTGCCTGTGGACAATGCACCTTCTCCTCATGATGACTAGCCAGGCGCTGGCTGGTTCGTTGGTTTCAAATGATGCCAGAGTACGCGTTCGAGGTTGTTGTTGCGACGTTTTCTAGCAATAAACAAATGGGTCTGATATATAGTATTGCGTTGTTTCTTGTGGTTTTCCATCGGAGATGCTAAGCGCCCGACGCGATGCAACACAATGTCAACGTCAAAGTTTCCTTGTGAATACCACTAGTTAAAATGCCGCTTTTCTTTGACGTAGTTGTCGCTACGAAATTTGATCTGTGCTCTTTGACTGGGATTAAATTAATTTTGTTCAGTAGAACGATCTTATATACAGTTAGTAGTTAAGTTACGTAGGTCATGCTACCACTGACACAATTCTAATGAAGGTTTTTTCTTGTTTTTTTTTTTCAGTACTGACTTCATAAAACTTATCCACAAAGTGACTTAAGGTCCGGAGAAGAAGAACCCAGAAGGTAGTAGCACTTAAACGAAACCAACGCGCGCTCCGAACATCTCTAGAATCTTCTCAATCTCCTCTGCCTTAAAAGAAATACAAAGTCAACGATAATCGCACAAAGTCAAAAGAACTCAAAGAAATACTCATCACCATGGAATGCGAAGCTATAGTACCCCTGAACGAAGTCGAGTCTCGTGAGAGCTCTGCCGAACGAGAACTCAATGGAAGCACTGGTGTCGAGTCTCCTAAGGCTGTCACGGTGAATGGAATTAAAAAACCTTTGCCAGTTGATAGCCACGAAAACCGCATCAAGAGAAAGGCTAAACGACTAATCAAACAGAACAGCCGAGAAGCTCTGGCCAATCCAAATGGAGTTTCTGGGTATGTGGTTCCTCAACGACGCTGGAAAAACAGTCGAAGATCTCGTAATGGTCACGGTCGGGGCCTTCCAAAGAAAGGCGGTGCCGGTGGCAAGGGCGTATGGGGTCTACCCGGCTCTGAGCTGCTCGAGGAAGTCTATGAAGATCAGAATGATCCCAATTATGACAGTGAATGTAACGACAAGAATATCGAGCTACGAGAAGTGATACCTGATATTACGCCGGAGGAGTTCTTCACGCTGGCGGAACCAATTGTTTTGGAATACTATGAGCACGGTGACACCCATGAAGTGGCTCTGAGCTTCGATGAGATTCTTACCGGACCACTAAGGCCATATGTCACAAGTGTGGTGGTGCAGATCTCCATGGACCACAAGGACTCACAGCGTGAGATGACTTCGGTGTTGATTTCGGATTTGTACAGCCGAGTCATCACAGGAAAGGATATCGAGAAAGGCTTCGATATCCTGCTCGAGAACTTGCCTGATCTGATTCTGGATACCCCGGAAGCGCCACATATTTTGGGTAAGTTGTTAGTGATGACATTTTGATGAAGTGTTTGCTTTATTTTTGTTTCCGTTTATAGCCAACTACATGGCACGTGCCATTGCCGATGACTGCATCCCACCAAAGTATATTACAAAACCTGACAACATTGCTTCAATGAATGAGCATGCCGTGGCGTCTGTAAAGCGGGCCGATACTCTGCTTAATATGAAGCAGGGTTTGGCCCATTTGGACAATGTTTGGGGTATGGGTGGACCGTTGCGACCGGTCAAATTCATAACCAGAGAGATGACTTTATTGCTAAAGGAGTATTTGTCGTCTCGTGATATTCAGGAGGCGCATCGCTGCCTACGAGCGCTGGAAGTTCCTCATTTCCATCATGAATTAGTCTACGAGGTTAGTTATTGAAAGAAAATCTAATTTTATTTTTGCTATAGAAGTGTGTTTTGTCTCTTAGGCTATTGTCATGGCGTTGGAATCTTTGAGCACAAGTACTGAAGAGGCAGTTTGTGAGCTATTAAAGTCGTTGGATCAGGCCTGTTTGGTTTTGCCAGCTACTATGGAACAGGTGAGTGAATACTTTTAAAATTCAATAAGAAATTTGCAAAAACACACGGAAAGAGTTAATAGACTGATGCACCGCCTTGAACATTTGAAGGCGACTTTTGAATAAATCTTTATCCGAGTTTTAAACTGCTGTTTGTGCCCACACAAGCCTAGATGGATGCAATTTATAACTCGCATATAACACCTACGGTGTGGTCTACTCCTATTCTTCTAAGCAATACCGATGCGATGCGAAACCGTTTGTCCCAACTGACCCCGGATGTTAATTTATAGAGCACGTTTTGCTACATTCAGTAGGTGTGATGCTAATTTTCATTAAATCACAAGATGCTGTTGCCTTAAATCACCTCATAATGGTCACAAATCAATCCTTTGATGAGATGATGATTATTTCTATTGAAATGTCGTTCTATTCTATTCGTTAACAAAATTGAAAGCATGGCTTTGTCCTCCATCAAATCAAATATCGAAAGTCAAACTGGCTATCTAACATTTGAACTGGTTTCAACGGCAATTTTCAAGAACAATACCGGTCTCAGGTGGGCGAAATAAACGGCGCTCGCATTGTAAATGGTACCGCGCCTCAATCAAGCAAAACGACGTGTTTTTACTTACTCGAGTGATGCATGCACATGCACTATGTAAAAAAACAAGAACGGGTTCCCCATAGTGCCACGCGATGGTGTGTTTAATAAATCCACGAAATACATAATAAAGATAAAAAATTTCATTCAACTAATTTCGCTTTTGGTGTTTATTTTGCTTCTATTTAACAGGGCTTCCAGCGCGTCTATGATGACATGGCTGACATTGTATTGGACGTTCCGTTGGCGTACATTATATTGGATCGTTTTGTGGAACGTTGCAGCAATGCTGGCTTTCTTACTGATAAAATTATTATTAATATGCCCTCTCGGTGAGTGTTTTTTGTTTTTTATTTATTTATTTTCTAATGTATCTTATCTTTTTCTATTGTTTTTTTATACGGGGTAAATAAATTTAATTATACTTGTGTTAGGAAGGGGAAAATGCGATTAGGCTAACAGATACTAATAGAAAGTCGAGTGTTTTGACACAAGCACTGTTCGCTGGTTATCTTGTGCTATTAATAGGCGATTATGAGAGTTTGTTTATTATTGTGCGAATTAATTCACGTGTAGAAGATGACTTTTAATCGATTGATGATTATTAATTACACGGTGTGTAGTACAATGTTGTGAATGAGCAATTAACAATATTAAGAGGAGGTCAAGTGTTGATAGCTTATGAATAATAGGAAAATGAATGATGTGTTTCAGGATGACTCTGGACTAAATCTTTTACAAGCATTTTGGTTGCATATACAGGGTTTTGCAATAAGAGCGCTACAAAGGTTTTTTTTAAATAAAACAAAACCGGTTTTGGATATCAATGAAATTCTTTATTCCTGTGAAAGTACGTTCGATGCCATTATGTATGGAGCTCGATTTCTTTTGCATGGCCACCACGGGCACGCTTGCAGAAGTCCAGACGCTGAACCCAATTTTCAACGATTTTCAAGCATAAATCGGCCGATACTGCTGCAATTTCACGTTCGATATTCGTACGAAGTTCATCAATCGTCGCTGGCTTGTTGGCATAGACCATAGACTTGACGTAACCCCACAGGAAATAGTCTAACGGCGTCAAATCGCACGACCGAGGCGGCCAAGCGACTGGACCATTTCGTGAGATAACACGTTCTCCAAACTTGGTTTCCAATAAATTGATTGTGACATTCCCTGTGTGGCTTGTGGCCGGTCTTGATCATCACGGAAGAAGTACGGCCCAATGACGCCGCCGGCCCATAAACCACACCAAACCGTAATTTTTTCGGGATGCAATGATGACTCATGGAGTACGTGTGTATTGCTGCCTGACCAATACCGCATATTTTGTTTATTGACGAAGCCATCCAGCCAGAAATGAGCCTCATCGCTGAAGATGATTTTTCGATGAAAATCCGAATCATTTTCAAGTTGTTGCTCAGCCCAATTCACGAACATACGACGCTTCTGGTGGTCAAGCGGCTTCAGTTTAATCTTGTAAGGATGTAGGCCAAGATCTTTTCGCAAAATTCGCCACAACGACGTCACAGAGATGCCCAACGCTTGAGAACGACGTGTGAGAGACACATTTGGGCTTTCTGCAACTGAAGCCTCAGCGGCAGCAATATTCTCGACACTACGGGCACTTCTTTGTCTCACTGGCACGGGAACATTTTGTACTGTGCCTGTGGATTCAAATTTTTCCACTAGACGCTCAATTGTTGATCTGCTAGGACGATTATGACGACCATAAATTGGACGTAGCGCTCTTAACGTTGAGGCCACTGACTCCGAATTTCGGTAGTAAATTTTAATAATTTCGACTCGTTGTTGGCTCGAAATGGCAAACCTTACTGAAGAGAAATGTCAAAAAACCGCAAGAAAAATATGGCGTCGTTTGCTGTCCCTGTCGCTCTACTTTTGTAGCGTCCCTATTGCAAAACCCTTTATGTAGTTTTATTTTAGTGATAAGATGCTGAACATGAATGTGATGAAGCAAACACATATGATTTGGGCGACAAATTAACACAGTTTTTCTATCTCTAAGAAACGATACATTATTTTTACTTACTTAACGTGGCGCTACAGTCCGGGATGGGCCTGAGACAAGCGTCTTCAGTCAGCTGCCTCCAGTTTCGCAAGGCAAGTTAGTGAAGGTCCCCTTCTACTTGCGTGCGCCACCTGAGTCGCGGTCTTCCTCTACTGCGCTCTCCCTCGGATGTGGATTCGAAGATTTTCCGAGCTGGAGCATTGATATTCATCCGCACTAGATGATCTCAGAGCTGGTGTCGTTGTCTGAATTGATAGCGGAGCTTAGGTAGATAAAGTCTTTAACTACCTCAAAGCTATATTTGTCTACAGTGACATTCTGTCCGAGACGTCAGTGTTCTTGCCCTGATTGACCGCAAAACCCATCTTCGCTGCTTCCGTCTCAATAATCTGTTCGCGACTTAAGTCCTGATTTTCGTCGTGTCTCTGAGTTTTTGTTACGCCAGTTAGTGCTATCTATACTTTAAGTCCAGTTTCTCCTTGCGGATCTTAGGGTTTTTACAACGCGTGTACAGTCTCTGGCAATACAGATGTACGTCTCAGCTTTCTTCAGAACTTCCACAATTCCTTATTTTAAGCGAAACTCTGTGGTGCTAACTCACTCAGTTGGAAACCAAACGAGTGAAGAAAGCTACTACAGCTCTATTTCGCTGAACCACTTCTTTAGCGACTCTCGACAAATAGTTTTATTAGCTGCCCCCTAGATAAATTTATACATACATATGGCAAACAAGTATCAGCCAGTGCGGCGACATGCATTAAAGCAATATCCCAGTGGTAGAGTTTTCATACCGGATATTCCATTAGTCTTTATGACTTAGAATACCTCTCGAAAGACACCGACTACACTCTTCAATCTACAAATGTTTTGAAACCAACATTATTTTCAGACTTGACTGTGAAGTTATAGAAAGAGTATTTGCCTCTACACAGATGACTCTAAAGCAGAATCTACAGTAAGTGGAGGTGTCTTTTCCAAAAAGACCGAACGTTAATTCATATCTCCTTCCACCGGTCTTCTAATCAGAGAAAACGCCTTGTCGTGGTTGAAGTATAATGTGGTATCTGCGCGAGATATTATAATCTGTGACAATCAAGCCACGACCAAATCCATGGAATCTGTCACCTACTACTTGTATCATAACGCGCTAGATGATGGGTGCCACGGCTTTTACTACACAATTCTGGCTTGAGTGCAATCTCTGACACTCCAATTGCTTAATCATGCAGAAAGGGAACGACATTGCATCACTGATAGGCATCGGCTAGACCCTCTGTTAAATGATTTCCGCAGAAGCTGCATGGACGAAGAGAAGGAAGAAACGATTATTCACCTTCTCTGCACGTGTCCACCTAAGAGTCAATTTCTAGGCGAAATCGGGAATATAAATATGAGGCTTCTCCAGTGCTTTATAACAAGACTTGATTACGAGATTTTTGTGGTCTCACACAGCATGTCATACAGTTTGACTTATCTCTTATTCCCTAGCTTTTATTCTTATGTATGTCGGACTGCGGTGCGCCAGCAATATCCACAAACACCATCTCTCGGGGACAAACCTCCGAAAGTACAATTTTTCATGAAGAAGCTTCTCAATTCGCCGTTTGAAGCTGACAACAAATTGTAGGTTGTTGTCATTCGTACGAGAAATGTAGCATGAACGCTTGCGAGAAGCTAGACTTGGGTCCACCTCCGGCTGTCACACCAGCTATTTTATTCGTTTTAAGGTCTATATATTATTGACAACTTATTCCAATTCACTCCGTGTGCCTCGAATACAAAGTGCCAAGAAAGTTCATGAAAATGCGTTTGTACACAAACACCTACTACCTTCACAAACCCTCCTTGAACTCAGTTGTCTGCATTCGTTTAAATGAATACATGCTCAACTCAACTCTATCCCCCGTGAAGCAGAAGTTTCAAAGCTAAAAATTAAAAAAACAACTGCAGTACGCAGAACAACACTATTACCATGCAATATGAAAACAAATAAAAGAAACGATCTTGAACTGAATTCAGGTTGTTGCTCTCTCCCGGCACTATATTTTCTCCTCCAGATCTGGTGGCGGTGGAGGCGACAATAGCGACGACTATTGGTGTGATGGCGAAGGCAGAAATAAATTAAAAAAAAAACTCACATGTGCGCATTGAAGAGCAGCCATATAGAGTCAGCGGTTTCAGGTGTTCCAACAAAAGCCAGCACGAGAAAGAGACTTATCTAAAAATATGAACCGGGGGTTGAGATTATATGATAAAGAGGGCCTGTTCGATGGTGGTTGACATTCCTATAATCACGTAACCAATGGCACGCAATCAGAAACTGGAAAATTCCATACTGAATTGTGAAATCTACCATGAAACCATGGAATACACCAGCGGTGATTGTTGCGACCGTTCTGCAAATATAGTTTTCTAATCAAGCTGATACAACCCTTGAAACACACCACCCACTTTGGTGTTCATATTTTTTTTTCTTTTTTTTTTTTTTTTTTCATGCGTTCCCCTGCCTTGTTTTGATTTCAACTTGATTGTACCTCCTCGACGCATAGAGTTCGCTATTATATCGTGAAAGTGTACGCGTTTATGTGTGAATATTTTTTGTTTTTACTTTGTTTACCGCTTTTATTGGTGGTGCGCCGGTGTCGGCTTTTACCCATGAAAATGCTTCTTACTATGAAAATAATGTTTTTGGCGCCAATAGAGTAGCCAACATATTTTTGTGACCTTGTGTAACAACTACGCGTTTAATTAGTCAACGACAAGTGGTGTTATGAATTTTTGTGACACTTGTTTGTAAATAAGGCTCTCTGTGGGTGAGGTTAGGCTTTTTCAAACTTTTGGTTTGTCTTCGTAGAAAAACAAAAAAAAAAAAAAAAAAAAACACCTCCTCCTTGCTCTGTCTCCTGTTTGTCCCCTGCATTCCCCTGCATGTTTGTCAAGGCATTCCCTCGCAGGGGCAGGTTTGACATTTCATCATCTCCTTCTCTACTGCCAGAGCTAGAAGTTTCTTTGTTTCACGCTACTCTTTCCTCTATTGCTGCAGGATGCTTGTGGTAAATTCACTTGCAGTTTTACAGCCTTCGCGCGTCGGCAACATAGATGTGATTAGGGCCCAAATCGTCTCTTCCGTGAACCCATAACTTGCCAAGTAAAAATGAGATGATTTGGCCCCAGAATGCTCGTTTTTACGTGACGAATTATAAGATCACGGCCTCTTGGGGTCCATTGGTCTCCAATTTCTCTCCCAAGGATGGTTCTAGTACGTGTGTAGTTTTGGCATTCCCTTAGCACATGCTCGGCGTTCTAGAGTTTCCCTTCACAGAGCTGGCAATAGTGGTCATCCACATGTTTGTACTTGTAAAGGTACTCCCGAAAGCATCCATGCCCTGATAGGGACTGTGTTAGGTAGTGTTTTACTTCTCCGGGCTTTCCACAAGTCCATTCAGCAGTGATGAGGATCAGTTTATACGTCCCTTTTGATCTTCCACCTATGTTGCCATTCAGCTTTTATAGCTTCCATGGTTGTTCGTCTGTCGTCGAACTCGTTTTCGCGCAATGGCGGAGCCTTTTTCGCTTCTAGATCGATAGGCATGGGGCCTGAGATTACACTTATAGCATCCGCTGACACGGTTTTAAAAGCGCAGCATACCCTTAGGGATGCAATCCTGTTCGCCGAGTTCATCCTTCTGACGTAAGACTTATGGTGCGTCGCTGACGCCCATATCGGGGCTGCATACAAGAGATGGACTTGCTCACGATGGGCAAAAGGTTTCTGAGCGGCTCCCTTGGTCCTCAAATGTTTGGCATGAGCCTACATAGTGCTGCTACTGCCTGAGAGGCCTCTTTGTCTGCGTACGTTAGGAAGGAAGCTGAGTCTGTGATCCAGCGGCACTCTCAGGTACTTGATGTGCCGTTTCGACTCGATGAAGTGCTTCCCGACCTGGATGCTTAGCTGTTCTACTTTTTTACGGCTGCTTAAGGAACGGCTTTGGTTTTGTGGCGGAAATGGGTTCCAAATGGGGGTGGCACCTACATACACAATGCCTTTACTTATGTAGTATGAACCCGAGCCTCAACTAAGAAGAGTCTCCATCCAGCAAGAGTTATTCTTCTTTTGATCATAGCATATGCAGGTCTAATTGTCTGAGTTCATAGCTGCGCCTACGTAGACAAAGTGCTAACAATGAGCCCGCACTTTACTCATACGATACTTCTGACAACCATTTTTGGCTGTTTTGTTAGTTGAGATTTTGTCTTAATGCGTGCTTATCGTTTGAAGGTGGATAAAATCACGGTCACATTATTTAATTTCCTTCTGTTTAGCCATTAAGACTTAAGCATACTCCTAGGCATTACATCAGAACAGCGCAAGAAATGTAAAAAATTGTTTATAACAAAAAATTAATTCTGCGTAGAACTACGACAAAATGCTCTCTAAACCGTAAAACTCGTTTTAAAGACTCACAACGCAATTAACCGAATGGTGTATACGAGTATCCTATTGATTAACATCGGCAGACAACATTCTCCTCAGGCAACGCAAAAAAAAAGCAATATCGCAGATAATAAATATTTATTAATGTGTCAAGCCGAGTGAAATCAAATACTTTGTATTACTTATCGCTGCCACCACCCTCTTTAAGACAATGTTTTCATTTGTAGTACGTATTTCGTGTTCTATATATGTATGTACACTGTCCTGTGTTGATTTGTGGTTATATCATCACATCGCTGGTTATTCTACTTTATTCTCGTTTTTCTTTCTAATCAGAAGAATAAGGAGGAAAAATAATATAATCAAAACAAATGCAATTGTGTCTATAAAAAGTGAAAGCTTCTGAGCGGTATTATATGGAACCGGCTTTGGGAACAGTACGTCTAGCAAGGAAATCCAATGAATTGAATGTCAACACGTACAAGCGAACTGGTGGAAACTACGTATGTCCAAGGCATTGTTTAGTGCCATTTCTTAGTTTTCACTTTCCAAACATTCTCGGAGAAATATGTGAAATAAGACTTCCAAAGGCAGAATTTCACGTAGCTCGAGTGTTTAACGTTCTCTGAGCCAGTTGTGGAAGTTCAAAGTTTATCGCGAAGATGGAAGAGCGCGTCACCATCTGACGTAAATTTGTCAGATTCCAATGGAGTGTTGTTAAGTTTAACTGAAACATAAGCATTTGACGCAATTTTTGAAAAATTCAGGGGAAATGTTTCCAAATTGCAGACTAAACCACTGTATGTATGTATGTAGGTAGAGGTGGCGGTTCAACATAACCCGATTAGCAGTGGGATGCGCCTTTTTGTTACAAGGACTCGTGTGACCTGGTTGATGATGCGTGTTTTTAAAAATGGGTGAGACAACCGGGAGTACCTAGATCCAAACCGAATTTGATCTCGTATCCCTTTGCCCGAGATGTCGTTGAGGTCGTCGAAGAATGGTTGATTTAGTGCACAAAGTCTGGCTCTTGCAAGTGCTGGACATTTGCAGAGGAAATGAGAGAGTTTTCTTCTGATTTTCGTTTCCACAGCAGCGGCAGCAGGCGTTGTATGGAATACCTAGTTTGGACCCATGATTGTCGCCGTTATTCTGGCGATATCTGTGCAGGTTACGTTAAGAAAAACTTTTCTAAACTTATCGTAGGTCGGCCATATCTTTCTTAATTAACCCCCTATTGGCCTTCTCCAGGAAACGTATGGATTTGTTCTTTAACCGCTCCTAGAGGGATGTAGCAAGTGAGCCGTGTAGAGCTGAGCCCTGTCTGGCCAGTTCATCTGCACGCTCGTTCGTTCCCTTTTATGTTACTGTGACCTGGAACCCAGAGCAGTGTGACCTTGAACTGTTCGCCCAAGCGGTCAAGCTCATTCCGGCACTCTTGCACCAGTTTGGAGGATATGGTAGCCGAGTCAATTGCTTTGACAGCGGCTTGGCTATCCAGTAGTCCCGCCTGGAAGACGCTGGCAAAATCCCGCAAGCGGTATGATCTTGATATTTTCAGTGACTCCGAGTAGACACCGGCTCCTCACACCACAGTTCATCTTTGATCCATCAGTGTAGATGACCGTGTTGAAACCCTTCAACACTTCGTCCTTTTTCACCGTGCTCTGGTGGGGAATTTGGTGGAAGTTTTTTCCTGAAGTTTAGTTTAGTTATGATGTAGTCGGTTGGAGACCTGACCAGACGAGTCCAGTATATTGCTGTGGCTGTAGGGCCGTGCAGTCCAACACCCAGATTTTTTGAGTCTGATTGTTCTGCATAGTGCGGTATTTTTGTGTGTAAGTCTAGAGGCAGAAGAGCACAGAACAGGAGGACAGTAAGGGCATCCGTTGGGGTCGATCTCAATGCGCCTATGGTCCCTATACTCACTGTTCTTTGAAGCCTTTTAAGTTTCTCAAGGTTGTAGCGTTTGCTCACCGCGGGCCACCATACTAGCGACCCGTAGGTGAGAATTGGACGCACTACGGCTATGTGCATCCACAAGGTCATTTTCGTTGAAGTGCTCATTACAACTGGATCAGTTTGCTTTGAATCCTGAATTCAGCCATTATCTTGTAAAGTTCTAGCTTGTGTTACACAGCTAAAAGGTTGGGCTTAAGTTCAACAGCCAATTTGTCTTGGCTTGCTGCTTCAATCTCAACTTGAGACTCTCAGCAACACAAATGTCGGGGCAAATTACCGATCACAATTTTGTATACTACAACGGCTACCACAGAAAAGAGAATAGGGTTAATTTGGATCCGGATTTATCATGAAACACTTCTTAGGTTTCAGTTACATTGCAAACGTCTGATGACAATGGTTAGTTCATTGCATTTTCTCAGGAAAACTTCCGGAATATAACACTGTGCCTTAAATATAACACTGAACCTTTTAAAGATCTCCTCGCTGTATAAATTCAATTTTGTCAGGTGAGAGTCCCACACAATGAAACGTTTCGTTCCTCTCTGTGGCGCATATCTAGATGACGATTGCTATTAAAAGACAGTCTTGAGGCAACGCTATAAACACAATAACCCAGTTGTGCAGATTTTTTATTTTTTTTTCTAATTTAAAACTTAGGCAAACGCAAATATAGCCAATGTTTGATCCAAAGCCAATAGCTTCCTATATACATACACCACGACAAAGTTGGTCACAGCAGATTATGGGTTTATAAATAAATATTCCCAATTTGTTGCTGTTTGTTATAAATAAACACGAAGCATGGTTGACACACAATCGTCGACCATGTGGCGGCAGAGCGCGAATAGATCTAAATACATACATATCTGCTATCCTACGCAACTTTATAATGTCACAGCAGTATATATACACATTTTCATCGCTAAATGAAAAGAGAAACTAAATAGACGATTGTAAAGTGCAGTGTAGCGCGACGCAGTGCAGTAGACAAGAAAAATGTGTGCACTATCGCATACTGCACTGTGGCTTCTTGGTGGTGGTGTGCAAACTATAAAAAGCTCAAAGCGGCGTTTCATGCTCACTTGTGTTTTTCTTTTCAATGGAAGTTCATTAACCCTCGTTGGCATTTATTTATTTAAAAGAAAAATTGTAGTAATTTTAATGTGCAGCCTCTGATGAGGTGGGAGACGAATGCGTTTGGATTACAACACAAAACGGAAAGACGTAGTGCATGACTGCTAAAGCACCAAGCACACCTTCTAGCAACGAGAAAACCTGTTTATTCGTCGTTGTATGCAATTTGTTGCGATTTTCTAATTGAAATCGACAATAACACGTAACCACCACAATGAAATTCGGAATGAAACACACATGAGAAGTGGTTTAATAAATCAGGTCCTTGTGGTAACTGGGAAATGTCGTAAAAATGTACCTACCATGAGAGTTCTGAAGTGGAATTTGCTTTGATATCGTTGTTAAAACCAATCAGACGTGGCCAATAAAATGGCAACGTCCCTTGAATAGAACCTCTGCATTGTTTGCCTCAGCCTCAAGAAAGGAGATCCTTTGAACTGTGCCCATTACAGAGACATTAGACATTCATCTTCATGTGTAGGTGCGACTCCACATCAGTCAAGTTCACCATTCACCAAATTTTCACTCCAGATCTTTGGCGATTTTATGTCGTCGAAAATACCTCCCGTGAAAGCATTTATAGAGACGAGGAATACACAGCAGTAAAAACAGCACTTAGACTAAGGGAAGTAGGTCTATGGACAACTAACACCTATAGTCACGCCTCCCTTCTAACCCGATGGGGTACCCCGAAAGAAAGTACAGATACCGACTCTACTTCATTCCAACCTTAGACTTCGATAGGAGTTTTAATATCAAAATCCCCAAAAAGGAGGTCTGGGATAAGGGTATAGTCTCGACCGAAGAAGAGTTAGCCTTCTACATCAACGGATCCAGAATGGATGCTGGTATCTTCTGTGAATCCAGTGGGGTCGAATGTAGGGTTTTGTTAGCCGAGATAACTACCATTCTACAGGCCGAAAAGTTAATCGAAAATGACAATACAGGGAAACTGTCATCATCTAGGCTGACAGCCAGGCGGCTTTGCAGTCTCTGCAGTCAGCATCGACAAAATCGAAGCTTGTAAGGATTTGCAGACAAACTCTCAATGAAATATCAACGACCAAGAAGGTGACCCTATGCTGGGTACCAGGCGACAAAGATGTATCAGGTAGAACTAGCATATGCATACACCCTTCCGGTTGCAAGGACACCCATTGGCACTCTTTACAGGAAAATAGATGAGGAAGGCATACGAGGCTAACACGCGATTGTGTTACATGGACACATGTGCAATAGGCAGATCACTATGGCCAGCCTTCGTTAAGAAGAATTCCAAAAATCTCGTACAACTTAGTCAAAGAGAAATACGAATCGTCTCCGGTGTCATTACAGGGCACAGCGGGATAAGAACGCATGCGGAGCGTCTTGAATTACCCTGCAATGACTACTGCTGCGAAGATGAAGACGAGTCCGTCCAACACCTGCTGTGTGAATGTCTCGCACTAGCCATCAGAAGACTGCTTACTATTGGTAGTAGCGTCTTCAGTGGGTTGAAGAACCTTCAAATCGCTGATTTTAGGAAAGTCCTAAGATTTTTATCGCTTTTTGGGTGGTTTCCAGATTAGCCAACCCGACCCCTTGGTTAGGCTCCCATAAGTACACTTTATGGGTGCAACAGAACCAACCAACCCAGCAATGCACAAAAGTTTATAGGTTGTGCATACAGCAATCAGCGCATTGGTGAAACTATCGTCTACTTTTTCAACTTGGACATTGTCCTTGTCTTGATGTGTTATTCAGACCAACAAACTTTCTACCATATGAAAGTAAGTGAATGGTTGCGAGAAGCTAGGTCTAGTCCCATCTCGGAGTGTCGCCCCAGCTTTTTTTCTTTTTGTAGGTCTATTCCTACAAAACCTTCTTAGATCTTGTTTTTGAACTTATCAATCGTTTATGCCTTGTTTGTGTAAATCTTTCCCTACAAATCGTTAAAAAAAAAATATCGAAGTTAACGTCACCAAAGGCACATGGTGCCGTGTGAAATAGTACACTATCTTCTGGTGGGACCATATAGCCTAAGTTTCTCTGTTAGACCAGAAAAGGTTTCTTTGAGTTGAAGCAATAGATTTCCTCACTATGATTAGGGGTTTTCCAAGTGGGTTAGGGTTAAGGATTTCCCCCAGTGGATTGGGGTTAGGAGTTTCCTCAATTGGAACCCTAATTTTTTCAGATATTGCGGTTCCAAAGGGCATTTTAAGGTGGTGCTCAAAGTTTATTTTTAACTCTTGAAGTTGGTTTCACAGAACGCTGGGTAGAACGCTAGTCAGCAGTAGTAATTGCTTATCACGCATCCTTGTATTGCCGGATAGGTCACCTGATTTTCAGTTGAATGAAAGGTAAAGGTTTGTGACATTTTCAGCGCCTGTGTGATGCTACCGCTGGGTGTCTATATAATTTTTATCACAAATCGGCGTAGGCTAAAATAAATTAAGCAAAACAACCACACCCTTCTTTTACCGGAAAGTTTATTTGTTCACCTATTTGACCGTGGCACAAGATTAGATAAAGAATAAATTGGAATTTTTTTTGGCTATAGATAGATAAATTATTTTTCAAAAGGCCCGTAATAAATTTATCAACTTAATCTAATATTTCTTTTTTTTTTTTTTTATTACAGAGGACGTAAACGTTTTGTCTCCGAAGGAGACGGTGGCCATATCAAACCACAAACAATTCCAATTCGTGACTAAAATTGTATGAGAATGGAAGATTGATCTCGTTTTCTTTGATTTTTGTTTGTTTTATTGAGAGAATTTTTAAAAAGAAAAAAAAAAATTATAACCCTAACTACAACCAACTACTACTATCAATAATATTCCTAAAACACACCGAAGGAAGACAACAATATACTATAATGTGTATGACGAGGAAAGAAAGAAAGAAATCAAATCACTAATCGAAAGGAAACAATTTTTGACAACAGCATTAAGACGGAATACGAAATTTACTAATTCTATTATAAATTTTAACAACCTAAAAGAAAAAAAAAAACAAATTGTGTATAATTCTACATAAGAAAACGAAAAAAAAAAACGAGTTAAAAAAATAACTATGTAAATCATTTGAGAAGAAAGTTTGCAAAAATATTTTACAGCTACTTTTCTTTCCTTAAAACATGTTCGCCCCTTTTTTTGAAAACCTTGAATACTTAGTTTTATTATTTTTTTTTTCTTTCACTTAAATGAATAATGTGAAGTTTAAGATAAACAACTCTTTTTTTTTTTTAGAAATAACGACTTGTATTTTTCACACTTAATATGAATTGCCTTTAATTTTTTTCTATTTGTAAATGTTTGACTCTTTTTTTTTGTAACTTTTCTACAACACAATAATTGGCACGAAGCAATTGTATAAATTTTTTTTAATGTATTTAATGAGTTAAAACTGAGATAAAGAAATTTTCGAAGACACAGATTTGAACAACGTTTCGAATTTTAAAACAAACAAAAATTACTAAAAAAAAGTAAATAACAATAAACTGCTATTATTAATATAACATTTACTTACTTTATATACAAAACAAGGAAAATATTACTATAATTATAATTATTACATGTTAAGGATTAAAGAAAAAATAATAAAAAAGAAAATAAAAAATAGAATCAAATGACGTTTTCTTGTGGATTTGTAAGTTTATTTTTTGCGGCTGTCTATTGAATTGAGAACAAATGGTCGCGGGACAATGTATATGCCTGAGACACTGCAGTCTTCCATTCTTTTCAATCCCGGACATGATGCTACCAGTTCAAGCGTCTGCAATAGTTTTGAATCCTCGTCGTCTTGAGTCTTGGGATGTATGTACATACATATGTAAATGCACGTTACCCTTGGCTGGAGCATTGTTGTCCATTCGCTCGATTTGTCGAAGCCAAAGAAGAGTCCATCTGGAACTCAAAGACCTTTACCCATTCCTAACCTGTCTTTCCTGCTGTAGCACCTAAGAGCCGATCTGTAGCTCAAAGACCTTTACCCATTCCTGACCCCTCCTTGCTGCTGCAGCACCTAACCAACGAAAAGTCACAAGAACTATCAGAATCATAGAAATTTAATATCAGTGACAATTTGAAACTTTGCTTATGATAGCGCTACCGCTTGGGGTAAACTAGGGACCGAATTAAAAAAAATAAATAAATAGTGCGCGCGACAGCTCGGGATGAGCCAAGGCCTAGCTTCTCGCAACCATTCATGTTGTGCGTGTTACATATTTCGCACAAATGGAACTCCGAACGGCGAAGTGAGAAGCTCTTTCATGACAGATTATACTCCCGGAGGCTTGTCATTCCCCGACGAGAGGTGGTGCCGCGAAAAATGTTCGATGTTCCTGGCTGGGACTTGAACCCAGTCCAACGCACTAACCACCGACCCACGGCGACCACCGTCACTGAATTACCGCAATCAATAACCACCAGTGAGTGAGTGGGACTCGTGATCGAATGCTTGTTTAAGCACATTTCGATGTTGAGTTACTCGTTAAGAAATGTGGTAATTCTCCCCCACCCTCCTAAGCTACTCCACCCAAATGTCTCTAGTTTCCCACGCTATCGAAAATGAGATCGTCCTGCGTAGTACTTCCAGGGTGTTTTTGAAGATTTTAAGGACTAGACCACAAGTGTTATGCGCTCTACATGGCCTAGCCATCTTAATCTTTTTGACCATTTAAGTTCCATGTACCGTTAACGCGAATAGGATCATAAATTCGACTTAAATTTTTTTCTTTCAAAGACTCTAAAAGCACAATGCCCATTCTCCATGCTCTATACAGTACAAACCACCATGTGGATGATAGGGTCCTTTTCGAAAGGGCCTTGCTTCCTAAGGCCAAAGTATATCGAGTGTTATTCTATAAAGGATCTCTGCACTGATGTCGTTGGCATAAATCGTTGGAGAATTCCTTCAGTATCTCAGTTATAGTTGTCCATCGTCAGGTTCTAGTAGAGACGTCGGTATTGTTGTTGTGAACAGCATATACTTTGGTATACATTTTAGCAGATTCTAAGATCGCGAAGGCTCTAGTAACTGCTGGCTTCATCTCACTGATGTGATGAAATGAACTGATTGATAAGCAAACTTCGCAGTATTTTCCTACGGGCCAGGGTCAATAAGCCATGAATCGCTCTTCAGAAGAAAATGCGTAAATCGTAAATATGCCGTCGTATCCTGGCTTACAGAGACTATATGGAGCTACAGCTAAAAAAATTTAAATGAACAGATGAACGTTCAGTTTATGGAAAGAAAATAATACAACTTTCACTTCCAATACTCGTATGTAAGTACTTTTATTTATCACTAAAGGAGGTTTCATAATATGGTATAATCTTTGCTAAGTACAAGAAGGTTATGAAAAATGGATACAAAAATTTGGTGGCATTTAGGCTAAATGTGCACAATGTGTCTGCAATTCTGTAACGGAAACGTTAGCCAAGCAAGTGGCTGTAGCTGAGTGGGAAGGGATACGCTGTCGTCAACGGCTAATAACGGGAAGGCCGAAAGTGCTTGAAAACAGCGCCGGGGTGTGTCCAATGGATCATTAGTATGTGTGTCGATGGGGTATTGTCTCAGTTTGTGATAAATGATTTCCGCTGTTTTTTTTCAAGTTGGGGTGCAATTCTGCTGGTCAGCTACTTGTTGTGTAGCCAATCTCTAGACATTTTGCGTTTCGAAGACTTCCGAAGCTATTTCTTGGTTCTTTAGTTATCTGTGGAAAGTTCGGTGTCTGCTTTGAACTCTGCGGTTAAATCCAAAGAGTGTTATGCTGCGTCGGAGTCGGCGAATTCTAATTGATCATTGGAATCTGCCAAATGCCATCTGTTGAATCACGCTTGCATATGATCTAAAGCACTTACATAATTCAAATGAAATGATTAGGTATCTTCATAATGCCAATTAGCATTATCGCTTGGTGTTATTTGATGAGATATAGCCGCAGGTATCTGGTTGTGGCTATTGAATTTATCGGCCCTTGCCATGGTTTGTTTTTGTTTTTCGGTTGAGGATGTTCATAGTGGGATCATCGACTGAAGACGAACTGCTCTGTTGTGAAGAATTTTTACATAAAAGCAATACGCAAGTTACATTAGCATAGGTTAGTCATGAAGTGAAGACCTTGCCTGAAGCACTGATGTTGTTCAGTCAATACAAGATTGCTTCAGATATTCTAAGTACAAAGTTGGCATTGGTCTGCAAAATGTTTACATTACAAAATTTGCTGCTATGAACTATTCAGCTCTTACACGATGTTATTTAGTCGCCTCACAGTAAAGAGTATACGAATGACTCCTTGGTATATTATCACTTGCGTGCAGGAGGGGTCCACGGCATCTAGAGAAAGAAATAGCTGTATAGTACTAAAAAAAAAACCACACTTCTCTGTCTTAAAACTAATTTTATTTCTAAGTTTGTATTTCACGCTCTCATTCCCGCAGTCATTTGCATATTCGACTGCTTCCTGTATTGGGTAAAATGTTCCAAATACTGATTAATTGTATCTATCGGTTCGTAGATTTCATTTTGCTTATTCGTATGACCCATGTTACTGATGGTTGGGAGAAGAAAGTATGCCGGATAAACTATAGGTACACCAATTCCAAGAAAGCCTTGCAGGACCTCTCGAATCATTTCCCAACAATTTGATAGCATCACACACGGTTGATATTCCAATTCAATGAGTATTCCTTTAAAGTTCTCCATCATTGCAACACTGCCCAGTTTAATCACGAAATCACCGTATTCAAAACGTGCGCCTTTAGATTCGATTTTTGTTTGTTTCTTGGACGAGTACACGGACGTCATCTTCAACATTAACAAATCGAAGAGATTATCCGCAACCAAAGGAATATGTCGGCTGGCATTATCCAGAATTGAAAAAGTCGAAGCAGGATATTCAGAATTATGAAGAACATGAACCGTTTTCGATGGACCGTGCGGCGGTGTAGAAATGTATGTTTCACAGTCCACCAGAAATTGGCCAGTCTGTGTTGCGCCTAGTGCAATAAGACGTTTTGTTAGGTATTCTATAGCCTGGGCACCACTTTTTCCTTCAGGCACTTGATAGGGTAAGAGTACTGTTACTCCCATTGTTGTGATAATGTGAATAAAATCGACAAAATCATCCAAAATAATAGAAAAGGTACAGAAAATTACGAAATTTGTGTTAAAGCCGGCAACGAAAGATGATTTTAAAATGTCAAAGTGACAGTAATACTTTGACAACTGTTGGAACTACAACCTTCGTAGCGATGCTTCTGTCATCTACCGGAGCATAGGATGGTTTACTAAATGGTTAAGAGCAGGCGGTTATTTTTGAAAGAATCATCAATTTTTATTTGCGATTCTTAATTTTTTTTTAATTTATCTGTTAGCTTGAGTGGGTATTATTGAGGCAATGAAAACGTTGTTGACGTCAGAGGAGCAATGCTTAATTTTTCTCCGCTACAGCTACACTGAGTTTGTTTACGCTTACCGGAATTCAAAGCCGGCGACCTAATGATCTTGAAATACATCCAAAATGACTTAATTTTTAAGATCTCAACAGATTTCGTGTCTCCAGAACGCTTAAAGTGGTCATTGGTGAACGCCATAATAGCCCGCAAGGCATCTAGGCTATCTAATCGTACACAGCCTTTCAAGATACCCGCCAGAATGTCTACACAGTTCGGTGCATTTTAGAGTTGTGTGGGGATGAAACCATGAAGTAGTAGAAACTACCTTCGTGACTTTTATTCTCATCAGTCTGACCTTGTGATAGCAAACATCCGCCAGTAGCTGTCAAGCCGAGTGAGTTTAGCTAGAACTTTTTCCTGCCTTAGCGCGTTTGCCATCCTTTATCCTAAAAGGCAGGATTGTGTGAACGTTCCGTAAAAGTAGAGTAAAAGTGAGAACAGTATTGTTTTGTCGTTATAGGTCCCAGATAAAGAGCGGGAAATCATAGAAAGTTGGAAATTTGTGTGATCGGTAAACAGTAGATAAACAAACATTCCTTGGCGAATCCCTAATACAGCAAGAGTTAGAACAATAACAAGAACAAATCCATACTTTTAGCACTGGCTAACCATTTAAGATTCGAAACGGCCCTCAACTAACCAATTGTTCAAAAGCCCCAGCGGTAGAAAGACATAAATGAAAAACTGTTTCTTTTTTTTTTTTTGAAAAATCTTCCAACGATTATTTCGACTTTTCCTTTTTCTCCTCCGATTTCTTAACGAAGGGTCTCCGAAGATCGAATATGTCTGATTTGATGGAATTGAAAGAATTCCGTAAGCTTGCTCTAACATTATTCATTTTACCCCTTGGCCGGTTGGCCTCAGCGAGTTGCTGTTGATGTTTTTTACTCACTGGGCTAGTGGATGATCCATCGGATAAGGAAGATGATCCGGTACTATCTTTGGATGTACTGCTCTTTAGATATTTTCTATTAAAATTCAGTTGAGGTGTTCCCCAATTCTTTTCTATGAAAGCTTCGAATTCTGGATCTTCAGGACACGATGTTTCTTCTTCCTTCATGATATCCTTTTCTTCGTCTGCTTCGTCCACTTTGACGTCAGCGGGCTGTCGCTTAACAATAATTTTAGCAGGAACACTTTTCAAATTGGCTCCTTCAATGTTGGTGTTGTTGAAGTCGACCGAATGTTTTCTGGCTGGTTTCGTGGGTACTTGACATACTCGTGGTGATTTGACTTCACAGATGCGGACGCGATAGCTGAGGGTCTAAGGAAAGTCTCATAAGCATACACATACTTGTAAGTTTTTTTTTTTTTACAAAATAACATACCTTGTCGGCATTTATAAATCGCGCCAAATCTGCCAGAGATGCGGTGACACATGTTCCGTCGAGCAGGATGTCCTGATCATACTCACTGTGTACAGGGAAACGCTGTGTTATGGACAATGCCTCGTTCGATTGGTTAAACATTTCCACCTCGTAGGCAAAGTTATATTTCCGTTCACGTACCGTAGACGTTATCGTCATCGTAAAGAGAATTCGATCCTTATCGTAGACCTGATAGAAATTGAACATTTCTCCAAAAGCTTCGAAGACGTAATATCCCGCAAGAGGCTGCACCTTGCCTTGCATATTCCATTGAAGATTGGCTTCATTGGTTTTAAAAACTTTATCGCAGTGTTCCGATTCTAAGTGATCTCTCCAGTGTGTTTCTTGGCCCGTCCAAGTACAGCCACCCCAGACACGGCCCATGAAACACTTCATTGTTTTCCAGACGCACTGCTTCTCGTGCCAGTCAAGTAAATCGATTTGCAGTCGAACTTGACATCCAGCAGCTGCGTTGTGACAACGGAAATGGGCCTTCGAGCATAGTGCCTCGACTGTCAGTGAACGTAAATCGGTGAAGGGTTCCTGCCAAGGATTTAAATTGATTAGAAATTATTTCGATAAAGAATAATTGCGTTTTTCAGTTTATATAGTGGATAATGAAACAATAGATAATTTTAGCGTGCGATTTTGAATTCGCTGTGAAGATATTAAAATGAAAAATAATTAGTCGACACGGCAGTCCGAGGTAGGCCAAGGCCTAGATTCTCGCTCATGTTGTGCGCGTTATGTTTTTCACGGAAATTAAAGGTTAAAGGGACCTACACCTTTTTTTTCCGACTTTAAACGATGAATTGAGAGTCTTTTCCATGACAAATTATCCTCTCGGAGGTTTATCATCATCGGCTGAAAGGTCAAAAATGACTGAGCTGGAATCGAAACGGCATGACTTCATTCAGTAGTTCAATACACTAACCACTCTGGTCATGGCGACCATGAAGATTGTTAGCTAAATAGTCTAGACTGCGAATCGTACTAATCAAGTTCATAACCAAATGCTTGCATCGCCTTCTTTTAGTGGCCGTCGGACGCTTTTGTATAAAGTATGCAGGCTAAATTTGGAATAAATAGTCTGATGCGTCTTGAGAATTAAAAGTGGATTAGCATTCCGCATTACTAAATTGGCACTCTATGCCTCGAATAAGGATTGGACACTTTGGGGTAAGCCAAATGAAGTAGTTAGACGAAGGACAGTATAAATCACGAAGGGGAAACACTGTACTTCCCTGCTTTGAAAATTCATTCAGAGAGCCACAGGAATCTACAATGGGTCTGCTTTCACCAGGAGTACGCAGAGACTTTGATTTCATACGGCAGCTTTACAGAGATAGAATTTCAACGGCCAGATTCCAGAATAAAGGACAACGTGTCACCCTTATACGCTCTTGTTTGACGACGAAAAGGAGACGAACTAGGTGCCGACTTAAATACAATGCAAAATGGAGACATGATCATGGCATTGAGGGACCATTAAGGAAATATCAACGGAGAGTTGAACAATACTTTAGTCTGTGCTGACAATGGCTAACGATCTGTCGTCTTGCTAGATGTGGGTTTGAGCATACACAAAACAAATTGGGTGTCAAATCAAGCCACCACCAGTCACATTGAATAGTTTGCAGACCTTATGGCAGCAATCGTACAACGGCGTACTGATGCAGTTCGAACATCGACATTTGAGGGACGTCCTCTTGCAAGGATTGAAAACAATCAGGAGCTCAACCTTCGTCTCTGCCACCATCCTAAATCATTGCAGCGCTGTGACAAATGTTTTTACATCTGGAGCTGAAAGAATTATCAGTCATTGGCAAGAAAGATATTGCGCGTGGCTTTCGGAAGGCACCTGGAGAAGAATCGACAAACGAAAACCGCTAAAAGCTTGAAGAAGCGAACTAAAGTCAGCTTTTGTGATGGATTTATCCAACTCCTCATTTCAGGAGAACATTAAGGATTCTGCCCTCCAGGAGGTAGCGCATTTTTCGATGAGACCTGTCAAGGGCAAAATCTTTCAGCATTTTCTATCAGCATTTTCTATTCCAGGTGGAACGGCTTAGAAAACTGTATCATATTCAGAAAGACAAGGCCCACCTACAACAAAAATTGGACACAAGACCTAATTAATAGATGCCGAGGTGAGACAGCTAGAATTGTTGCACTGGCTATTGGCCAATTGACACACATTCTTTCAGATTAGGTATTCCCATCAACATGTTTTGCTAAAGCAACACAGAGGCAAAGGAAACCTTGCTTCCCTTCTTCTGCAACTGCACAGCATTAGCTAGAGCTAGGCATAAACAACCCTGTGGATAGACAACACAGACAGCCACATCTTCCTACCTATCTACCTTCCACACAGTGGTTGAGCCATCGCAGTAATTAGCTAGCCACAAGAATTGCTAACCAACCACATGCCTCGGATAATGATGATACTTCGATTTAGTACGATCAGTCTACGAGGTGCTAGACTGCTATATGTGGATCGGTCAAAAGGAGGATGAGAAAATGTCATCTTTATGGTGATTATGACAGAAAGCAGAAGCAGCGCTTATACAGATGCGGATTTGTCATATGCAGTAGACTTAGGCAACAAGTCTTTAGCTTTCAATGTGTGACAATTCTCATCAATGCTTAATCACCAACATTCGCTTGATGACATCTCCAGAGGAGACAAGAATGACGTCGCCAACAGATGTTATTACGATCTTCCCAGCTAGTCTGGACACCACCCGCCATTGAAATCTAGTACTACTTGAGTTTCGAACCACTGCAACTCGCTCGCGCTGTGTGAATAATATTAAAAGGGTATTCATACCCCATAGACTTGGAGTTAAGATTGTGTTGGGCGATTTTAACGCCAAAATAGGACATGGATCAAATTTGGCAGGACGCTTGGTAGCCTATATGACATGTCTGGAAACAAATTTAGGCTAATTGACTTTTCTGCGGGCTGAACGTTCCTATAAGCCCACGATTTCGTCATTTTGATATTCACGAGGGGACTTGCCGGTTTCTCAATCACGAAAGAGTTCAATCAAATTGACAAGATTGCGATCAACAACTCGTATGTCCCCAGCATCAAGGACCAAAAACCAGTGGCAACGCTGCAAACAGGGCAAAAGAAAGCTCGAAACTAATGTGCTGGGTTTCACCAGACCTCAGCCATGAGACCCCTTAAGGGCTAGATGGAGATGTAGAGTTGACAGGTGTCGATAGGTTGCGAGCTATTGGCCTCTAGTCGAGGTAATCCTCGAGTTAGAGCACCTCCTGTAGTCTTCTTTGATTAAAGGAAGTATTCTGTGTGGATCCCCTGGAGGCAAATCATTTTCTAATATGATAAGACCCCAGCTGGTTCGTAAATTTGTGAATTTAAACATCACATTCCATGTGACGATGTACTGGTGTTTCTTCGACATACCAACATAAAGTTTTTGCTTTGACATAAAATACTGACAAGAACGGTTGAGACGAAAACACTTGTGCATCGAAAACTAAATTCCTGAGGCCGAATTACCACACTCGTTAACGAGTAACTCGTCACCGAAATGTGAGGATTTGGCATTACCGCTCCTAATGAAGTTTATGGATCATTTGATCACGAGTCCCACTCACTCACTCGTTATCGATTCCGGTAATTCGGCCCCTGCTCTGTCAGCCAGAACAAACCGAATAGCCTTGCAGATGATAACCAAAACTTTGGTCAATCTAACTTAAATGAAGTGAAATCTAAAATCCAACAAGGCTAGTGGACCTAACGACATACTGACCAAGCTATTTGGAGATGAGGACGAGTAATTGGACATGTTTTGGTAGGGAGCGTATTCCATCAAGAGCAGAATGGAACAGCGGGGTGGTCACGAAAGGCTACGACATATCAATTTTCACGGACGGTTCGAGAATGAAATGAAAATATCGAGATTATTCAGCCTCTCGAACTTCGCCACTGTATTTCAGGCTGAAATACTCGCAATCTACGAGGCCTGTTGTGCGCCCAACAACGACACCAAGCCCAAACGAAATGTCGCAATCTTCTCCGATAGTCAGGCAGCCATCAAAGTCTCCATAACCAACTCAAAGCTAGTAGCACAATGCAAAGCCGGGCAGAGGTCGGCTCTTGACAGCTTCCTCGCAAGAGAAGTTCTCATCCCATTAGGAGCTGTTAAGGAAAAAATTAACCTACACTAACCTTCTGCGACATATCCAGGAAGACTTCGCCAAGACTTCGCCAACCAACGAACAGATATTTCGTACGTTGTCGCCATCTGTGCGGGTCACTGGGCAATGGATACCCAAACTTGGTATCCCTTTTAATCCCTACTGCCGCAGCTGCAACGACACAAATTAGGGGGGAACCCTAGAACCCTTCCTCTGCAAGTGACCGCCGCTTGCTATAACAATACTCAATGCGCTAGGGAAACCCTTCCTCGACAAATTCGACGAACTTTCAGAGAAGAAAATCTTTTACATTCTACTCCACAAGTTGAATTTAAGACCAACAGCCGTGGTCTGTCCAAACCCATCCACACTCATCTAACAAACTTGTCACGAGAACTGTGGTAACAAAACGGTGCATTTCAGCACTATTTGAGTATCGGGCGCTCTCTACCTGATACAGCCACTCAAACCAACCAACCAACTCTTTTCTAGGACTTGGTCAGACGAGTGTATGTCTGATGAATGTATATACAGCATCGTTTGCCCGATCCACAAGAAAATAGACTGAAAGGGCCATACAAGATTCAACATCGACGAATCGGACAGAAAGTGACAAAGGACACAGAGTTTACTATGATTCAGCATCACTGACATCTCATCAGAAACAAACAATATACACAGTTTCTTTGGGGCTGAGAAGGCAATTGAGACAGTCTCCCGAATAACCCAAGAGACTCTGGATAAGAATTCAATCGTCCTAGTCGTACTCGCTGTAAAGAATGGATTCTTTTGAAAACATAAGAAGATATTCTCCGTCGTTTCGAGAGATAAAAATTTTCTAAAATATTCGGTCCCTTTGGTGTATGGACAGACTTTACAGGAGGACATTCAACCACGAATTCTACGAACTGTAAAGCGTCATTGATCTGAGGCCAAATCGTCTCTTCCATGGTCGTATAACTCGTCACGTAAAAACGAGCATTCTGGGGTCAAATTGTCTCGTTTTTATGTGACGAGTTATGCGATCACGGAAGAGACGATTTGGCCCCTGGTAAAAAAAAAACTGCGCTATGAAGGTTTGAGATGGCCAAGACCAAGAAGTCAGCCCACAGAGTTATCTTATTTAATCTGGAGAAACAACCCAGTCGAGGTGACGCGCGTATGTTGAAGACACCTCAACCGATTTGGAGTGTGCAAATGGAGATATTTAGAGGTAATTGGAGGGCTGATTAAGGGTCAGGTTCACCCTGAACTGTAGAGCCACCTAAGTAGGTAAGTAACCCGTATAATGTTTATAGGCACTGACTGCTTTGAAATTATTTTAAGATATTGAGCATATCAGTGAGCTGATAAGACAAGAGATAGAAATGGAAGATAACGCGTCACCGATAGATAAAGCGTCTTCCAACTAAAGTGTTTTCTTAAGTAAAGAACTTTTGTACGCACGTAGTACGTCTAACGAAACCCATATCATTGAAATCAATCATCATTCTGTTCGTTGGAAAGATTTATAAATAATAAAATTAATGCTGCCACACGTCACTTGAGTTCTCTGACGTCAAATGTCTGGTAACCGGATTGTGCAATAAGTGAAAAATTAACAAAAAACAAAAAAAAATCCCCTCTTCGATTAAAAACAAATGTATGGCACTGAACTCACCTTACAAAGTGGACACAGCATCAACACTGTTGTGCAGTGGTGACAGATACTGTGACCGGTGGCACAAAGTTTGATGGGCGCCTTCATGGGAGAGGCACATCCTGGACACTTCAATTCCTCAATCAATCGTTCGTAGTGATTCACAGATATGCCATTTACCGAGGTAATACTTGTGGATGGCGTTGATAATCCCGAATCGATCCTGCCACTATCGTCAGGGCAAGCAATAAGTTTTGGACACTGATTCGACATTTTATTCGTTGGCGATTGTTTGGCTGTTGGCGCACACGTTGGTACTGATACCGGCGGCGATACTGGCATTGAGTTTGATACCCGTTCTGGTTCAGATATTGTATTCGATGTCGGTATCGGTGTCGATGTTGGTAGTGGTGGTGATACTGCCTCATCAACTCGCTGTAAAACTCTTGGTTTCGTATAAAAACACACTGATGCGGATTTCGGCAAGTAGTGTTCGCCTTCTTCGGATTGCGTAGCTGGAATATCTAAATCCGATGAACTGTCAAGAAGCTCATCTATTGTGTGAATTTTGGCTTTACGTTCACTATCACCCAAGTTTGTGGAAGGTGAGCCATTGCATTGTGGGTGTTTTGATGAATTAAAAAAATTAAGTGTTTCGACTGTGCACGTCTTCTGTGGACGGTTTTCAGTTTCTGCACATAAAGTGAATGCTGAATCCACGGCAGAGGTTACCTCGATGGCATCCAAGTTTGGCAGTGAATTCTCGTTCGTTTCCTGTAATAGAAAAATGAAATTCGTTAGAGGGACGAAAAAATACTAAAAAGGTTACGACGATTGAGAGGGTTAAGATTGAAACGAATTCATCTAGTAAACTAGTTGTTGATCTGGCAATATCCAAGCTGGGTTATTACTTAAGAACTGAATAAAAAAATAGGTCTTTTCGCCTTAATGAGGATACAAACTTCTACCTACAACCTTCTCGAGTCAGATGTTGAAAAAAATGAGAATAGTATTGTAGAGTTGCAATTTTCACCCTCCTACCGTCGAAAATTATTAAAAATTTGAGTTACAGTGTAAGATCGGTTTTAAGGTTTTTCTAGGAACTTAATTAACAACTAACAGCAGACGTTCAATAATTCAGGCTTTTTTCGGAATAACAGTATTGAACACTGCTCCATTCTGAATGAATACAACGTTGACGTTCTAAAAATAAGAGATGAGACGGCTTTCGCCATGGACTTCGATACACCATACATCATGTTGTATCCTGAGGCCGAAGACTGGCAAAGAAACGCTGTCATCTCAGCAGATAAGATTGCGGTCTCACGGATGGTTCAAAAACCACCAGCGGAACGGGTTCCGGATTTACTTCCATGAGGCAGACCTTAAAGTATCCATAAGACTCCCGGATACTTCTAGCGTATTCCAAGCAAAGATTCTGGCTGTACTCGTAGCTGTGGAATCACTAGGGATGAAATCGATATCTGGAAGCGATTTCGCCATTTACATTGATAGCCAGGCCTCACTTAAAGTGCTAGAATGTCATTAGAGCTGAAGGCATTGCGCGCGTAAAATTAATGAAGACTTCGTTGAGTGCCGGGTCATTGTGACATTAAGGGAAACGAAATGGCCGATGAACTGGCCAGGCTAGGTGGGGAACGGCAACACATGGAGAGGGGAATCACAGTGGATTCTCCTTTCTGTGTAGCTAAGGTAGAGATCCTAAGAATAACTGTAAGTAAGGCAAATCAGAGATGGTCCAAAATAAGTGGGCATAGGGTATCCGGGGTGTAACCCCGAGATATCTATGTTTCTGTAATATCTTTTTGAATACTTTCGACATATGTACATAAATGGCAGGATTGTGATCAGTCTAAACTCGTCACTCTTGGGTGTTTTAGGAACAGGAACAACTTTGGCTAATTTCCATTGCATTTTTCAAACGCCAATGTGATGAAGATTTTCCACAAGAACCCATAGATGCATTCAATCACGCCACGTTGTCGCATGAGTGAAGGGATTCGGTTGGAGAACCAGGGTGCGCTATAAGGTAAGACGGTCTTCGTTCTTATAGGGACATGCCATTATAGAGGTGCCCAACGTCTTTGTTTAGGAAATTCACCTGCTTGTTAGGAGACACCACCGATTCTGGTGCTGGCATTGGTGATCGTTTCCTTCCTCGTAATGGTTTTGAATGCAATGTTTCGTCACACGGCGATATTGCTTCAAACTTGGGTTCTTGTACTGGATCTGGTGCCGGTGTCGGGTCTGGCATTGGTGATCGTTTCCTTCCTCGTGCTGGTTTTGAATGCAATGCTTCGTCACACGGCGATATTGCTTCAGGCTTAGATTCTTGTCCTGGCTCCAGTGCCGGCCTGGGGTCTGGCATTGGTGATCGTTTTCTTTCTCGTAATGGTTTTGAATGCAATGTTTCGTCACACGGCGATATTGCTTCAAACTTGGGTTCTTGTACTGGATCTGGTGCCGGTGTCGGGTCTGGCATTGGTGATCGTTTTCTTCCTCGTAATGGTTTTGAATGCAATGTTTCGTCACACGGCGATATTGCTTCAAACTTGGGTTCTTGTACCGGATCTGGTGCCGGTGTCGGGTCTGGCAATGGTGATCGTTTCCTTCCTCGTGCTGGTTTTGAATGCAATGCTTCGTCACACGGCGATATCGCTTCAAAGTTGGGTTCTTCTCCTACCTCCAGTGCCGGTGACCGGTCTGGCATTGGTGATCGTTTTCTCCCTCGTACTGCTTTTGAATGCAATGCTTCGTCACACGGCGATATCGTTTCAAACTTGGGTTCTTGTACTGGTTCTAGTGCTGGTGTCGGGTCTGGCATTGGTGAGCGTTTCCTTCCTCGTACCGGTTTTGAATGCAATGCTTCGTCACACGGCGATATTGCTTCAAACCTGGGTTCTTGTACTAACTCTGGCTCTGGTGCTTGTGTTGGTGCTGGTGATCGAGTTCTTTTTGGTGCTGGTTTTGAATGCAATGCTAGGTCGCACTGTGATGTTATTGCACATTTTTGTATTGGTGGTGGTTCTGTCAGCGACATCTTCTCTAACAAATTTGCTGACAATGTCTCTGTTAGTGTTGGTTTGGATATCCATGCTGGGACCGAATGCAAATGCAATGGATGGTCACACTGTAAAGGTAACGAAAGCCGATTTGCTTGTTCTGGTTCTGTCGGCGTCGATGCGGGCAGTGATGATTGTGTCCTTTTTGATGCTAGTTTTGAATCCAATGCTGGTGCTGGTGATCGTGTCCTTTGTGGGGCTGGTTTTGGATCCAATAGTGGTGCTGGTGATCGTGTCCTGGCTGGTTTTGGATTCAATGATGGTTTTGACGCTGTTTTTGGTGATCGTGGCTTTGATGGGTTTGTTTTTGATGGTTTTGGCGATAGTGTTGGTCCATTTGTGATCTCTGGATCTGATACTGAATCTGGAAATTGGTAACAGACACACGTTGCTTCTGATACCGGCTCGACTACTTCTACTGATTTTAATCCTTGTTTCGGTGTCGATACTGGTGCTGGTGACCGGATTCTTGTTGGGGCTGGTTTTGGGTCTAATGATGCGTTTAATCCTGGAGCTGGTGATTGTGTCCTTTGTGGGGCTGGTTTTGGATTCAATGACGGTTTCGACGCTGCTTTTGGTGATTGTGTCTTTGACGGGATCGCTTTTGAATCCAATAATGGTTTTGGCCGTGGTGTTGGAAATCGTGTCCTTAGTGTGGCTGGTTCTCTGTTTTCCGGGTCTGATTCTGGATCTGGGAATTGGTAACACAGGCATGTTGCTTCCGATACCGGCTCAATTTCTTCGGCATGCTTAAGTCCTTGTTTTGGTGTTGATGCTGGTACTGGTGATCGCGTTCTTGTTGGGGCTGGTTTTGAAGCCAATGCTGGTTTTGATCCTGGTGCTGGTGATCGCGTCCTTGGTGGAACTGGTTTTGGATCCAATGATGGGTTTAATCCTGGAGCTGGTGTTCGTGTTCTTGATGTGGCTGGTTTTGGATCCAATAACGGTTTCGACGCTGCTTTTGGTGATCGTGTCTTTGACGGAGTCGCTCTTAAATCCAACGATGGTTTTGGTGCATTTGAGTTTCCTGGGCCTAATTCAAGATCTGGAAATTGGTAACATGTTGCTTCCGATACGGGCTCGATTACTTCTACTCGTTTTAATCCTAGTTTCGGTGGTGTCAATGCTGGTATTGGCGATTGCGTCTTTGTTGGTGCTGGTTTCGGATCTAAGGATGGTTTTGGTGTTGGTGCTGCTGGTGCCCTTGTTTTGCCTCCTTTAGGATCCAATGATGTTTTCAAAGGTGGTACTGGTGATTCTTTTTGCCCTGGTTCTGGTGGTGGATCCAACATTGCGACACACCAACACTCTGCATCATATTCTTCTACTGAATCTGACCGTTTAGTCGATGTGGATGTAGTTGGTCCTGTATCGCACAAAAACGTCAATTCTGCGGCATGCTGGGTTGGAGGTTTATTTAATTTATCAACGAGCTCTCCAACTGTACAAATTATCAATTGATCACATTTCAATGGCTCGTTCGGTGTTTCACTCAAAGCTGTGTTTCCAATGGTACCCTTTGGAAGCGATTTTGATTTATCTTTTTTACTCGTAGCCATTTTGGACTTTTTCCAAATAACGCTGAGTTCCAAAACGTTGAAGAATATTCCGCTCAAGAGCTTCAAAGACACCAATCGCGTTGCATCGCTTTATTCATTTAAATATGACTCTTGTCAAAATGTTTCAATAATTGTTGGAAATTTTTCTTTAAAATTTTTTCTTAATTTAATCGCATTCGATCATTTTTATAAATTTGATAGTTCGTCAATGTTCGAAAGTGTAAATTCAGTTGATGACTTTTTCAAGGACGACAAGGCAGTAAGGTAGCTGGGATTCAGTATAAAGACTAAAGAGGCAATAAATAAATAATGTTCCTGTATCGTCTGTCTGGTGATTGAAGTGATTTTGTGTCTTAAAAGTTAATTATCTTTTTTGGCTGGGGTATCTAGGAAGGATGGCAACGAGATGCGTCTAAAATATCTGCGTATTGAGATATTTTAGCATGATGGCAATGTTTAAGGTCATTTATGCACGATATCGAAACTGGCATTAGACAAGTTGCCTGGGTTTTACTCTAGCAAGTTGAGGGCGACAGTAAGTCCATTCCACAGCCAAGTCGTGAACGAGGCGGTGAAGAGCTGTGTGAGATGTCCTTATGCTCATCTTTGTCATCACAGCCTCTACATAAATTGTTCTCATTCCATTTTAATTTTGTTTGTCCTTTTGCAGGGTTCTCTTAGTTCCAGTCTTGTTGTTCAGGGTCCAGAGTATTTCCCCGCACCATCTGATCTAATGTCTTGAGTATTTTGTTCCCTTCTAATTGTTTAAGATTGTATGGTGGGTTTTAATTGATGTAAAAGCCTGTTCTGAATCAATTGGTGAGACTTTCCTATGCGATTCATAGGCGTCATCGTTTCCTGGTCGTTCAATATGGAACCGCCAGCTTATGAGAAAGTAAGGAATCAGCTCTGTTTTTTCCTCTACCAATGGCAAAAATAAATTTTATTGGATCCTCGCTGTGAAAATAGTCACACGGTCGTACAGTATTGCTTAGATTTTGACTTTCTGGGTGGCAACTTTGTTATTTCACAATTTTTAGACTTCTGCCAAAAGTTTTACGTACTGTCCCCCTGTTTACCCTGTTCTCCCTTACTACGATTACGCTCCATCGTGAATGGTTTCTAGCACAATATTTCTGGTCGCTCCAGTTCTTCGTTAATTGCCGCGTCTCCTACGGTAACGCCGTACGTTTCTGTGCCGTGTAATTCTTGGTCAACCCACTCTTCTTCTTCTTCAATGGACTTCACTGCATTGCATAGTAACCGAGAATATTGGTGGAGCAAACTCTTTTCGATAAGTGTAACCAATCCACTGTCACTTTAGTCGTTGGATCGTTGTGTCTATTGTGTCCCCGTCCGTTCTCTGGTAAAGATATTCAGTAAGAGACGCGGTACTGTAAGATTTGAGAACATTTTCAGATTTTTTTTTTTCAAAAGTGGAGTTCACTTTCTTGGTCGTATGGTTGTACTAAAGCGGATGGGATTAATCCCCCACATTCTGGATAACATTCCGAACGCAGGATTTGCTTTGTCGGACGCATTAGCTCCAGTTCTGACCATTTGTAAGCTCTTTACTGATCTGCTATCGCATCTTATTGCTGTTTCTTCTGTTTCAGTGGCCAGCTCAGTAATTTCATCACTTTTGTCTTTGGTCACGCTTCCTTGCTTTGCAGTAGGTGATATGCGAGCTATCAGCTGTTTTTGTTCACTGACCCTTCTCCTTTCGAATGCAACTTGCTGTGTCTTCCTCGCTGTGTCTTCCCCGCGACAATTCTACCTGGTCATTCGTATGCTGTCGCAGGATCTTCAAACAGCAGTACGTATTTGCACTGTAGTTGACATATGGTCTGTTTCAGACGTCAAGGAGGGTCCTTAAATGGCGCCTTGGTATAGAGAATTAAGGAAAATTTGATTGCTTGCCTATCAGTTGTCTTAAGCATAGTCCCACCTATACAGAGAAGATTGGGGTTTCAAAAATCCCCAAATCGTTCAACGTTGTAACTGAAGTAACATAGTCCCTTCCTGGGGTGATTTTTACTGTGGAATTTTGAATTAAGCAAATATTTAAGCCCACGAACCCTTCATCATCTAAAAAGTGATGTTTGCGACTACACTTCCAACTGGGGCACTATAACTCTAGTCAATACGAGACGTGTCTGAGAAGGGGTGTACATATTTGAGTTAACCCATCAATAAACTCATTTCACTTCAAAGATTACATGTGCTATCTATAATATTTAGACAAGTAATTCCTTAAGTGTCGAAGTTTAGTACTTTACAAGTATCACTTCGTATCTCAAATTAATACGTAGGTAGATAAGAAGTGTATGCATGCCTGAATGTACATATATGTACATGCCTTCTATAAAACAGTTTTGCAAACATGACATGAATCAGTTAATTTTTGGGCCAATATTTGTTAGTGATTAACGTTAAAGATAAAATTGGGTTAAGAAAGTGTTTTTGAACACTTGAGCAGAATTAAGTATCAGGTTCTTGTAAAAAATAAAAAATTATTTGATTCATAAATAGGCTTTTTTTTATACGTTTAATGTCTTTAAATAGGAAGATATAGGGACGACTTTGTTATCCAGATGTCTTGGCGCAGTGGAACAAAAAAGATTCCTTGCCATTACATAGCCAAGCAAGTATGTGCCTTGCTATAAGAAGAAATAGACTTAAAATTTTTGAGAAAACGCTCTTGTGAGGAAAAAGTGCCAGTGTATGGACAGCTTAACGATCACATTATGCACCTTCTTGAGGTGCCGTGCGGTCACAAGGTGAACAAATAAATCCGCACACCAACGTTTTCAATGTAAATTATTCACTGTGCTTGTGGGACAAATTATCCTAAATTGATTCACCACACACTTATTTAATATATTTTCTACATCACACATGTTTTCTACAGCAGGTTACGAGATCGGGCAGATTCCTATATTTTTGGCAAACAGTCAGCTGCTAGCGCTGCCATCAGATTATAGGCCTCCTTCCAATGGTGAAACAACCATATTGCCCACTCCTCGATCTAAGTTTTCCTAACTTTTATTATGGAACACACTGACTACACACCGTCCAAGTTGAAATTCAACCTCAACTTTTGAACTTTCATTCCTTTCCGAGAGGAGTGGGAGAGTGATGACGCCAGAGACCATCATTCCGTTCACCCCTATAATACGAGAGATAGTATTTTCTTTGATATGCATCCCTTTCCGTGTACCTGACCAGTGTAGCGTTTTTCAGGCGGAAATTATGGGGATTAAGCCTTGTCCTGGCTTAGGCACAATGTAATATCATTCAGGGACATTACAATTTTTACCGATAGCCAGGCTGCTATAAAATCCCTGGAATCGGTAACATATGCATATGTCCATCAAAAGCTACTTCAAATTGTCGCTCACCTCTCGTGGATGTGGCTGAACATTTTAACATTCACCTATGCTGGGTGACCGGTGATAGGGACATTCCAGGGAACTGTAAGGCCGATGAACTTGCTAAACGTGGTTCTACTCTGGACTGGAGTACGACGCGATCAGTAAGACAAACTACAGATGGAGGAATGGTGCCACGCGTCGTACCTCTAGGGAGGTCTGGCTTATGTTAAATCTTCCTCGATTTAAAAATTTGATCTTTCTCAAAAGCTCGGTTAATAGCGCCGTATTTGATGTTTTACCCGGCACTGGTCCCATTGGTGTTAATGCCAGAAGGATGGGCCACTCTTTCAAATGACTTTTGCAGGAGCTGCAGGGACGAAGAGGAGGAAGAAACGATCCCCCATTTCCTCTGTACTTGTTCTGCCCGATCCCAAAGAAGGAAGTTCTATCTCCGACAAATTGGGCGAACTATCACATACTGACATCAGAAGTATCCTCAGACTCATCAAGAGCTCCAAATGGTTTCAATAAAGCTAGTGGCATTTTTCAGGGTGTAGATCCATGTGGTATCACAAAGGGTCTTCCGGGCTTACGTGCGTGACAGCCACCCTACCTATTTTACTCTTTCCAATCGCTATATTTTTGGGCTAAGAAGACAACTGAAGAGCAAAGCCCTCTCTCGAAGAACTAAAGTGACCCTCTATACGACCTTAATCGTCCCATTCCTGCTCTATGGTGCAGAGGCATGGACTTTGCCAAAAGCGGTTGAGTTTGTTTTTGGCAGTTTCGAGAGGAAAACATTTCGGGTGATTTTCGGTTCCGTCTACACATGGCATCGACTTAGCCAGAAGAGTGAAGCTCCAACTAAGGTGATTGGGTCGTGTGGAGCGGATGGACACCAATACTCCGGCCGGAAAATCTTCGAATCCACACCCGAGGGCTGGCGCAGTAGAAGACCGCGACTAAGGTGCCGCACCCAAGTGGAAGGGGACCTTAACCAACTTGGCGTGCGAATCTGGAGGCAGCTGGTTAAAGATCGAGTTGGCTGAAGACGCTTGTTGGTTGAGGCCAAGGTATTCCCCGGACTGTAACGCCACCTTAAGTAAGTGAGTAAGCTGTCAACACTTCATTTTTAAACAAGCAGGCGTTTTTTAAGGTAGATTTCTACCTTTATTTAGAGTCTGTTGAAAACACTTGTAGCCACTCCGCACTAATTTAAATTTTTTCGAAATATGTTTCACTCATGAGCTCTGAAGATGCAATTTGGGCTGCATCAGTTTTTTTATTTTCAATTAATTATAACTCTTGTCCTTGTAATAACTGTTGGAGATTTTCCATTGTATATATTTTTTGTTAATCTCAACACAATTGTTAATTTTTATAGTTTTGTTAGTTTTTGAGCATTCGAAAGTGTTCAAAGGCAGTTGATGACTTTTGCAATGACGACGAGTCACTTAAGTTTGGTGCGATTAAAACTAGAGAGCCAATAAATAAATAATGGAATTGTATTGTTAGGTAATTGAAGCGGTTTTATTGTCTCCTATGTCAGTTATCTTTTGTGACTGGGGTAGTTGGGCAAATTGGCAACGGGGTGACACTGCATAGACACTGATATATTTATGTATGACGACAGTGTTCAACGTCATTTTACAATGATGTGCTTTATATGTATGTAAGTGAACTGTTGGACGGATTGTCTAGGCTAGGCTAATTGTGGACGACAGTAATTGAACGAGAGATTTACAGCAGCGTTTGTAAGAGCTGATGTAATCATTGGGATTACTCAGATCTTGATTGAGGAATCAATTTAGTTAAACATTTTGTTGTACTTATGCATAGCAAGACTAACATTTTGAATGCATTGCTACTGCTCTGGGATACTATCGTAGCTAAAGACCGTAATGTGATCCAAGTATTCATTCTGAAACTTTGGAAGACCGAAAAGTAACCTCTTCTCAGATCGAGTCGAACTATGTACACTTCTTCCCTATTAATGCTATTTTTTCGGTTAGGAGTAAGTGAGTTTAGACCAAAAAGGACAGTCGTTCATGTCATTGCGGCAATATGTAGTAACAGTAGAGGAATCTTTGGGGTAACGACAAATGTCAGCGGCAGAATACACGACGCTGTCGGGGAAGCATAACAATAGGTTGAAATGCCTAAAGAAGATGTTAAGTCTGTCCCGATTGCCTTGCTCTTATCGCGAAACATTTCCTTTGAGAGTTTCTCCTTGTAGTCCTATTTTATCAGTGTGGAAAGTAAAAAACAAGTTCATTCTATTAACGGATTGACTTCCTACCCTCAAAGAATGAAAATCTGCTGCTAACTCAGTTCTTTTCTACACAGATGGCTTCAAAACTGAAAGTGGAGTGGCGGAGGGTGTACTTTCAAAAGAGCTCAATGTGCGCATCTTCTTTCGCCTTCCTGATCAGTGTAGCGTTATCCTAGCTGAAAGATAATATAATTTATGCACTGGGTTTTAACATTTTCACGGACAATTAAGCGGACCTGGAGTCGATTTCACTTGCCTCAAATGTCACTTTGGATTGCCGCTCGTCTCTTTTGGAGATGGCAGAACAATTCAATATTTACCTATGATGGCTGCCAGGCCACAGTGACATTCCAGGAGACTGAATGGCTAATGAACTCCAAAGACCGAACGATGGGAACTGGATATGACACGCGCGACGTGTAAATATTTTCTACACTCAGTCAGGATGCAGACAGGAGGAAGGCACGACATACCCAATATCCAGACAGATCTCGGCCACATGAGATTAGACCAGGGTTCGCATCCTGGCACTGTTACTTACAAGACACTGTACTACAGTTCCTGATGCCAAGAGGCTAGGCCTCTTCTCTATAGATTTCAGCAGGAACGAAAAGAATGGAGCAAATATTCTCCATTTTCTTCGAAACAGCATAAAAGAAGACTACGCTATCTGGGAACACCCTTCTTTGATGACATCGGCGACATTGAAAAAACTGATGTCCGAAGTATTGTAGTATCCTTTACTTCATAAATAGCTCTAACTAGTTCAATTAGTCCTTGATGAAGCTTTGGATAAGTGACAAATTGTGTAGTATCACAGTGGACCTACTTGGTCTAGGTGTGTACCAAGTAGTCATCTGTGAACAGCCTCATTAACCCTACTTAACCTAGCTAATTGAATTGCCAATGCCAATTATACAAGCATACTTATTTACAAGCTAGATTAAGTAGCTTACACCAGCAAAGATAAACCAGTGAACAACATGGCTTAGGTTAGTTTAGGTTGAAGTGGCTCCCAGTCGAAGTAGACCAATGATAGGTTAAACCACTTTGACCTTCTGATGAAGTGTAGGAAACTTCTAATATCTGCGTTGATTAGATTGCCTAGATCGTTGTAGAAGAAGGCACCTAGGTGCATTTTACTTCTGTGGGAGAGAGCGGGGAAGGTGCAAAGAGGACAACTTTCTAAGCTTAATAACAAAAAAGGTTATGGAAAGAGGAGTAAACTATCGCTAAACTAATTTTAGTAAAAAAAAAAATACTTTCACCTACCACGGCCTTTTTAGAAGAAATGCCTATCATTTCACACTAGGTCAGTGTTAGCATTACATGTTCAAGAGTGGTAAGAATCACAATAGCACATAACTTTGAAAACAAATTAAAAAGTAAAGCTAAATCAATGATGGACTCAAAACTTACGGTAGATATTTGAAACTGTGGCTGGGTTAGTTGTGACTAATATTTCGTGACAGTCTTTAAACATTTATGCACTTGTTGCTACAGAGTTCCTTACTGGTATAAAACTTGAACAACTACTTCAACAAAACGCCGATGCTTAGTACTTCTGTCAAAAAGAGTGTATAGGATTCTAAAATGCAGCACAAAGTACAACTTTTTCATTTAAAAATCGAATTTCATCACTAATCGCCAGCGGGATGTAATTTAAGCAGGGATTTCTTGTTAGTCAATCGATTAATGTATAATTCTTCCTCAAATCAATTAAACTTGAGCAATTCAGCACTTTTGCACAAACCCATGAGCTTTCAAATGCTTAGCTGAATTCAACTGACATTTGTGTCATCACTATACTCACTCCGTTTAACTTTGAACTTTCAATTTCAAATTTCATCTGTGGCATTATATTATTTATTTCTCCACTTGATATATGTATGTATGTTGTAAGGTGGGAATTATTTAACAATCACTATGCATAGCCACAAGTATTGTATCGTGACACTGTATGAATCACACTTTGGAGAATTTTTCACAACGTTTTTCTGGGTGCGATTTTCACTGGGATTGTCCTCCAGAAATTACGGGTATGTGACAACAAGTCGCATGATAAGAAAATCAATGCGAAATATAAAATTGGCAAAAGTTAAACAAACTTTAAAAATTTCCCAAATTAAATACAATACTTGAATTTTTTTTTGCGAACTACCGCGTCGTTCACCGAACTCGCAAAACGACCAAAACAAACTAATGCCGCAAGACTACCCATACTCGGTGCAGTGTAATGGGAGTCAACAGCAGAAGCACTTCAGAGTCATACGTCAATGTTGCGGCCGTCATGAATAGCGAGGCGCGTCGACTGTGCCGTCGTCTGTGTCAAGGACTAATCCCACCGATTCGTGGGCGGACCACCCATCAACACGTTCGTATTAGGTTCTACAGTAGAATCGCAAATATTTCCATTATCTCTTTGAATCGTGACGACTTGGGTGGAAAGTTGTATTTTACGTGTGTATCTGGATTGTTCTCTGTCCAATTACATCTGTGTGGGCACGCGAAATACCCCGTTTGTATTCTCTATCGATTTGACAGGTTTACATCGGACGGTGTTTTACAAGGTCATTCTCGGGGAATTCGTCTAATGGCTAATACGAAAGCACATGCGGTTGTTGGTTTTCCCCCGAATGCGGGCAACATGCCTCCTAACCCTCTAGGAGCGGCCGGGCATTATTCTCCGTACGAAAATTGTATGTTGTCTGCAAGTCTTGTTTAATGGGAATTTATGACCGGACGTGGTGCGATAATAAGTTTAAATGAAATTAAACTGAACTTTGGGAAGGAGTTTCGAAGTTCTCCATATTTCACACAAACATGACATGTATGTGTGTTGCATAGTACAAAAAAGTTACGTATACGCCCCGTATGAGTGTAAACTTTTCTTCAAGCTTGACAGCACTTTACGTTGTGCAAAGCTAACCCACTGAGCTTCACAAGATATGTCACTGCAATTTTGAATAATTTATGATGGTTTTTTTTATTAATATTTAAATTATAGTTAATTAAGGTCGGGCGTCGCGACTTCTTGAAAATTTCAACGGTTTCACCTACGACTTTGAATTATTTTTGCCACAATATGATCAAACATATACTTACATATGTACTTACATTTTAAAAGTTCAAAAAACTTCTAAGGAAGGTTTGCAAGGATGAGAATTAAGGTTAAGGTGTGGTTAAGGATGAGGACCAAGAGTATAAGTCATTTTAAACATGAAGACGCATATGGACATTAGTCGTTTTGAATGACAGAGCCCATATAATGGATTCACCATATTTGTTCGTACACATCCTCTGTCTGCTGGGAACGATTTTCTACATAAGTGCGCGTCGAAATGTCTTCCCTTCAAATGTTTAGAGATAAATTCATCGGCCGGTCGGTTGATCGAAGCCTCTTTTGGAGAATTCAACTATAAACATTATGTGCAGAACTCTCTGTATCTAGGCTGTTTGATCTCCTCCGATTCCTGCATTGAATTGGACGTTTGTAGACGAACTGGAGAGGTAAATGCTGATTTTGGTATGCTATCTAAGATCTGGAAGAGCATTGCAATCAGTTCAAGCATCAGGCTGGGACTGTTCCGCTCAAGTGAAAAGTCAGTGCTGTTGTATGGGGGTAGTACATGGAAAGTGACAACCAATGCTATGACCTTCAGCCATTCATGCGAGCCAGGCCAGCGCCACGGAAGCAATTTTGGTACAGGTGAGGAGGACGGGGCACGCTTGGGGTTGCTCGGCTCAACTCGTCGGACGGGGACCTCACCTTGTACCACCTAGCTAGTAAAAAAGTTAGAATTTCTCTAATACCATAATCGGACTTCAGACGGACAGAAAATTTATAGTAGGGAAGAAAATGAAGAAGCATTCCAGGAGCTTATGCCAGTACCGTAGAGAAACCCTAACTAGCTTAAACTAAACCTATGCAAAACTAAATATTCAAATAAGGCATTCTAGACTGTGCTAACTTAAAACTAATCTGCACTTAACCCTAAACGCGTTTCCTTCTTTCCTTGATCTTTCCAAGGCACGGGTTCATCAGGCATCTGAGATATGCCTAGTGTAGTTCGCAAAGGTTGGCCAGGCCACTCTTATGCCTCGCAACATAAGCGATGGCTATCTTCCTGGCATGTTCAACGAAAGATAGTCCCTTAACGTCCGTCCGGTTAACACTCTATAGTCGCGTAGGGGAGTCTGTCGTCTCGTCCTCGTCGGTGAGCATTTCGTCTTGTCACGTCATGTTCACGAGGAAACGGCCTTACCCCTGCAGTTTTTTGATCTTCCAAGTAGAGTAGATACATGTCCGACGGGCTAAGCGTCCGAGAATTTCTTAAGGGTGATGAACTTCTAAGATTGACCAAGTCCCAGTTTTGAGTTCCATTTGGAGAACTTTTCTTCGAGCACCCATGCGCTGAGTTTGATCTTAATGCGACTGGTGTGTAAATTACAGGAGGGAAACCGTCTTATCAATGCAGATAGGGCTCTTTGCCTGGCGAGCTTATTGCCCTCCAATCCTCAGTGTCCGGAAACCTTACAGATAGCCCTTAGATAAGCTCATTTTTGTTTTGCAGTTTATACAGCAGTCCCAGAAAGTTACCTCGATCTAGCTTGCCACTTCAGTCTTAGGAGAACTTTGTTTAGCATAAAACAAGTATATATATTATAGGTTGAACTATTATCCAGTTTTCGGTATGGTTTTTTCCCCCTTATACCACGAAGAAAGCAATGATATTATTCTTACTTGCGGTCATTGTTAAACGAGCTGATACAGGTTCGATTCTCAGTAAAATCAAGGAAAAATTTTTCATGGTAACATCTCTCGGCAGACAAAGACAAACCTTCGAATAATAGAGTTTTGCGAGAGGCCAGTCTTTGACCTTCTTAGAGCTGTCCCGAATGCTGTTTTTTTTTATAACTGATATCATGGGAGGTGGCTTGTGGACTAAATGTCAACTGAGCTCAAGCGGAACTAGTTCTCTTCACCACCAAACACAACATGCCTAACTACCTTCAATTTGCTTAAGCTTGAGATTTGTTCAAGTAAACATTGCTGAACGACTGTAAAACACAAGAGGTTTGCAGTTGGAACACTCTCCATTATTCGTTGCACTTTTCAACATCCACCATCTTCATTTTATGTCGTTATATGGGTACAGAACTCATACAGAAGTTGGATGGAACTAATGCAAATGATATGTAAAAAACGTAACTTTAACAAATCCTTATCACTAGCAAATGAATCATCAAAAACCACAGGTCTCTAATATCCCGCTTACCATTTTATGACCACTTCACAAAATCCGTTACATTCAAACTAAAATGTTTATATTCTGTCTTGTAACAGTCCGTAATGGAATTAAAAAAAAAATCTAGACACAATGACAAAGTTGGCAGAACAATAATAGTCCAGAAGTCATAAGTTCTTTTCATAAGTCTCTTTCTTTAGCGGTATTTGTACAACCACAACTTGTATTCTCAAAAAAACACATAACGTTCTCAGAATGAACACAAATCCTTTACTCCGTCAGCAGGTAAGCTATTCGTTTTGCACCGAAACCCCTTGAAAACGGAACGAATTCGAAAAGAAATATTTCGCGTTCAAATTCTAAGCACAACTGCAATGGACAAACAACCGTCTGCCAATGACAACATAAAGTAACATTCTTCTTTAATTGGATTATGTGAATTCAGAAAGCGCTAACCAATTGCGCGACGAAGACAACCATCGAAAGAAACGCAAACAAAACATTTTAACACATCAATCCATCAAGACATTTCCGCTTTATTTTTCAGTTCCTTTTTGAAATTAAATTTCATAATCCTCTGGGTGGTATAATTCGGTCAACAATCGATAGACATATGACGGAGCATGTCCACCCCTGAAAGCAGACATAGTTAAATCAAATGGGTTTCCTCTACAGAAATCGTAACTTACATGTTCGAAATGAAAAGTGTCACCAGTTCTGGGGGGACGTAGTCAAAAATGGGACTGTAGACCTTTGCAAATTTAGCTGCCAGTGAGTCATAGGGTATCACACCTTCGGCACAGCCGACGAGGTTAAAGGCGTCCGCTTCGTAGCTGCAGCGGTGGACCGGTGAGAGTTTATACATCGGAGCGAGGACGATAACCGGCACAGAGTAGTGTTTGGCAGCGAGGGCTACCGTATAGGCACCGCAAGCTGCACGCAATCCACCGTTGGCCAATACACTGTGCGTGCCAATGATCACTTTATTTACACGGGACATCATTGCGAAAATTGCAGAATCTGGAATGACAACGATTTCAACATTGCCAGCAGCCAAATTCGAAGCAAGGTTGTGACCCTAGAAAACAAATGCACGTTACGCACCACAATTTATTTGAATGCATTCCACCTTACCCTACAAGATGGGGCACACTCAGCCACAATGACAGTCAAATATTCTCGCTTCTTAGCAGCTCGTTTGAGGAAATTCTCCACACATCTCGAATGACCCAGGGTAAGAATCACCTCGGATGAATGAATATGCTCTTCGGCTTGAGTCGATATGTTTTCTGTGCTCGTTTCGAGTTCGATTTCAATTTCTTGCAAATGGTCAAGTAGTGCTTCACGCAGACCTTCCTGGGGCTGGGAGTAGTCTGTGTTAACGTCATTTTCACTAGTTTGTGTAACGAGCTTGTGCAGAGACAACGATGCTTGTGAATCGTCGCAGAATTGAACCTAAAGGGAATCGGTTAGCCTATTTGAATTGTAATTAGTAACTTAGCTGTTTCCCACCTTAGCTTTTAATGAAACAAATTCCTCGCGAATCAATTTCAACATTCGCCTTGCAATATTAGCTGTAACGGCCTCCTGAGGTAGTGCTGAGACCAGAATCTTACCCTGAGTTCGAATAATTTTCATGAGTCCCCTACAAACGAAGAAAGAATTTCATCACTTTTAACGTAACGAGAGCATACTTTTACTTACTCAGCATGATTCCAATCTTGTCCGTTGATTATTTGCTTGAATATTTTCAGAGTTTTTGTTGTGATGTTATATGAACCTACGACTTTGCTGTGAAAGGAAAACAATAAGGTTGGGTGCACGATTTATTCTTCATTTTGAGGGTTAATTACCCAACTTTGACATCGTGGATAAGTTTGGCAACTTCCTGAGTTGGGAGTTCTTGCGTTTTCATCTTGAATTTCTCTGTAATTCGTAAAAGGTTTACGAAATTATTCAGCCACGCAGAAAGAAACTTTTCTGAAATTTCAATGAATTGTCAAATGTGTCAGTGGAAAATGACAGTTTAATAACAATCGGAACAACAGATTATTTGGAACGGCCTGAACACAGGGATGACAGAGGGTATTCACTTTATTTTGTAAATGTTATTAGTTTGTTAAAATTTAAACAAATGGTACGAAAACTTTCTTGGTAACTCTTGTAATCGAATGAGCTGATCGGCATTTGATTCAAATTTGATTCATCAAAGTTAAATTTTATTTAAAAGACGTTAGCCAGAAGAACTTTTTTAAGTGCTTAGCCCAAGGAGAGTACAGTTTGGGTCTAGAGCACGACAATGAGGTCAACGGTAGTTGCAAAAACGTGGTGCAACTTATGCAATCATAGGTAGTGGCAGGAATGGCGATAAATTTCACGTGGAAATTGTTTAATTGACACGAAATAAACCATCAGTTGAAGTCGCGTGTAGATGTGGCAATAAAAGACAAACCACAAGGGCAAATTTTTCTTACCACCACAGATCGCCCGGATTCAAACTCGTGGATGGATAATTCCAACCCAATAAGAATTATTTAAACTCGACAAAACTTCACCTACTTAACCGCTGTACACACCGAAATGAGCCGCTTCACAGCCAGACGCAAAAAGCCTTGTCGGCTGAAATGAAAACACAAAATAAAAAAACTTAACATACCTATTCTGTGCGCAAGTTAATCGAACAACGAAGCCGTCTCCCTCTCTCATCGATACCGTTCCATATTAGTATCAATTTCCATTCCATTCCGGTTTGTGTGACAGCCGCATTTGATTCGGCCGCCGCAGTTCTTTGCGAAAATTCTCCAACTACTTTCTTTCAAGTATCGCCGCAGCTTCACGCGCCGCTTGTCGTCTCTTGGTCTGTCAGCGATCCTTCGTCTTCGACTCTAAGCTTACCAACAATTCAGTTCATTAAATTTCGATCAATGAAAATAAATTCGCCCACAACTATCCAATAGGTATCAGTTGACGAAAAGAGGAGTTGAACCGTCATCCGTGTGTTTTGTTTGTCCTACACAAAGTGGTTGCAGAAAAGTGAAAAACCAAAAAGCAAAAACCTACAGTCAATCCCCAGTGAATCGAATTTTAACTAAAGCAAAATTAAAAGTTCAAAGAGTTCTTACCTACATGCCAAGGTAGGAAAAGTGATAAACCAAACAAATAGCCAATTTTTTCCCCCAAACAATTTGTTTAAGTTCAAACAGTTTTCATTTTTACACTTTTCCGTTCTAGTTGTGGACGAGGTTCATAGTTTTTCTTTTTTTTTTTTTGTATTGTTTTCCCAAAATTAACTAGTTTTTCCATTAAATAGTTGCTCCATCCAAAATTATTACGAGAACAGCCGAAAGACTCGAGAAAAAAGAACGATTTTGACGAGGACCAACCAAGAAAAGTTCTTGTGTCGTCTGCGTATTATTGATTTTTTTTTTTGTTTTTGTGTTTCTCTTCTGTTTCTGCTGGAAAATTGCGAAACAAAATTTGGTTTCTATTAAAAAAAAAAAAAAAACAACCGACACAGACCGATTTCGAAAAGCTTAAATTAAACTTTTGTTTGATAGTTTTTATCGTTTTGTTAGAGCCAATCAAAAAGACACTTCGCGTGGACAGCCAATCACAGTATCTCTAGAGATACCCAAAAGCAAATTTACAAGTTTTTGTTAAATAAATATAGCAAGCAAAATTCAGATCATGCTAAACAACGATTCAAATTTTTCGCCGCATGTAAGTAAAAAAATTAAAAAAAAAAAATCAAAACAAAATTTTAGAGAAACACAACGCAACGCAATGTTGTATATTTCTCTCTCGCTGTTGTTTGCTTTTTATCGCTTCTTTTATCTTGTTTTCAGTTGTTTGCGGATTATTTGTTTATGTTTGCGTCCTTTTTTTTTGTTTGTAGATTTACTTGGCTACGCGTACAGTGGCAGCGAAAAATATTCGATTTAAGAAAGAAAAAGAAGGCACCGACGACAGATTGTTGTCATGGTTGGCAGGTGTATACAATTTTTTGTAGAATTGGTCAAGTAAACCAACGATGGAATTGTTTGTTTGGGCAGAGTAAACCCACTGATGCCATGGGGGATTTAGAATTCCTCAGAAAAGATTTGGTTTTTACTGAATATTAGCGGAAAAACTCTGAATGTGATACCAATATTTATCACAACATTTTGTTTATCTCGTAAACTTGGTCATAACAACAAGCTTTCTATCAATGCAGCGCAAAGGAAGCAAGATGCATGCATCTGCTAATAAAGAAGCAGCTGACCTCACTCTTATGACAGTGTTATCCAACGTTTGCATTATTTGTCTTGCTAAAGCACTGAAGGAGGCAGTACTCAGCTACTTTTGTGCTTTTTAAAATGACCCCAGCTGTTCCAAGGGCGAGTGATGACCACTCTGCTCTACAGTCGCATTCATTCAACTAATTAGATAATCACCTGAGCTTATTTCTATGGCAAAATATGATCAAGATTTGCAGAAGTAATAGCAGAGTCGAAAGAGTGCCGTTCTGTCCGACTCGCTGTTGTTGGGTGTCCGTTGCCTACCCTTATCCTAGTTCACAGCTTAACCCATTTTGGCCGTTGTTCTATAATCGCAAACTTAATGGTGACAGCTGGCTGAGATCTGCACAGCCAATTGCACAAATCTCTGAGAGATCGTGATTTTGATGTCTGATGCCTGGAAGGGTGCAGAACTAAATCACTCTATCGGTTGCAATGACACTGAGAAGCACTCTTCACAGAGATATAGATGAAGAAACCATAATCAGGGCTAATTCGCGATGGTGCGTATCAATAAGAAGAAATAAAAAAATATTGTAAAACTTAGTTTCGAAAGGAAGCACGAATCGGGCATTGCGCGATAGAAAGCCACGCGGAAAGACTTAGGATACCCTACAACGACTACTGCAGAAGCTGGACGAGCGAAAGTTTCAGACTAGCTGTGCGAATGTCCTGCACTAGCCAGGAGAATACTGCGTAGTAGCTATGAGGTGGAGAACCTTCATATTGCTGAGAGATTCATCTCCTACTCCTAAACCCTTTGGTTTTTATTTTCTTCGGAGGTTTGCTGAGATCGTTAGCGACCTTAATGGAACAGCGAGCATTTCCCACTGTTATTTCCCACAGACGGACGAATTTGACTAAACACCACACGGTTCTGTACAGCTTGTCGTTTATATCATTGCAGTCAGAGGCAGATTTAAAATTGATAAAGAGACAGTGGGTGTCGGTTTAGACTTCTTTGGTTTTCTTCAGGATCTATCGGAGTGTTACCATTGGTCGATCTGATCTAAAACAGCATTGATAGTGGCCAATTAGGTTGTTGGCGAAAGTTACCAGTCTGTCACACAAAATGACAGATAAGATCCTGTCCTCGATGTTGAGGAGACTGATGCAATTGGCCCAGTTAAGGTAGTTTTCTATCTTGGGAATATGACAAATGATGCTGAGATTCCATTTATAAGGGATAAAATGAATTCGTGCATGCTCTGTCCACTAAGTCATCTCTAGCTTTCGGCCAGCCGGCCGTCAGATTTAGCAGCCATGTTAGATTTTAGTTGGGATACTGTCTATCTTCACGTCGGTCCTACCAGGTGGACTAAATCTGCGGGTACCATCGTAAAGGTTGAAAGGTTAGTTCTGCCTAACCACCGAATGTTGGTCATTGTTGCCGTTATACACTGCAGGAGTGGTTTTTCAAAAATTCGCAGTACCGAATGTGATTCTACTACAAGATTTTCTTTTTCAACTCTCCGGGTTTTGTTCGTCTGACAAGTTCTTCCCATTTTTAGGTGAAACTTCCGTACATTTTTCCTGGAGTACAATCACTCAATGCTCTCGTCCCCTCTGCCAATAGAGCTTGCCTATACCGCTCGTCCTTTTTAGCTGTGCCGCTTTTTACGCGTCTTGTTTTGCTGCTTGCGCTTGCCAGCATTCTTTTTCAAACCAAAGGGGTTCGTAGTAGTGGTTGAGTAGCCGGAATATATAAGATTCTGATGGCATGTTGACAGCGTCGAGAGCCGTCTTTTGCACTTTATGCTGGCGTCATAGTTAAACGAATTTACGATACGCGTTCGGCGCACATTCCAATCGTCTTTTGACATCAAAGCCTTTTTTTCTCACAGTAATTCTTCTCTGTTGTGATGTTTGGAATGTTCGTATTTGTTTCTTCGCTCCAACAAGGTAGTAACCTACGTCGATGTTGGTAGCCCGCAAAGTACGTCCATCTAGAACATTGTAGGCGTACCTTGTTGCGTTCGCAATATAATTGATCGGAAGACCGCCATGGTTAACCAGAAGCCGAACTGAGGCTCTTAATAAACCATAATGACGCTTTAGGTGCTATGTTCCAAGTATCCACTGGGTACATCTTGTCCCATGTTGGATGAAGTAGTCTTTTCTTTGCGGCCCCTGTGCTCCTTATGTCACAATTTTTCTTCCTCCTATTGCTACGCCCAATTTATCCCACTTCTTAGAAGCCGGTTAGCATTCTAGAGGCTGTGCTTACTGTCGGGCTGCACGTGACTTGTTAAGGTCCAAACATATCACGTGTATAACCGAAGATCATTGTTGGCGTTTCATGTGCTATCCGACCTGGAGGACCGCATCCTTACGTGTTTGGAGATGACGAGTCAGATAAACCTATCCTGAATGGCCTGACCCCGAATATGCCTAGAGGTTCACTATGTAGATCGTTCTAACTGGAACTTTGAAAGCCATCATTGGTTCCATCTGGAGTTTTCTTGAACTGCCGACCAGATCCAAGAAAGAGTATCTAAGTGGCAATATTCTTCCACCTCTCTTGTCAGTAGGCCCAACAACCTTCAGATTAAGACTTAATCTGTAATTGAGAAACTAGGTACCTGGGGTTCACTGCGTGGAGGTAAGAGTAGAAGTTGGTGTCGCAAACAACTGTAGACGGTCGTCTCCTCTTGATTGCATGTGTCTGCTGTTTCGGGAGTAGCTAGGTGGATATTGTCAGCCTAGCGTTCCGTCTCCCGAATCATTGTAGCGTATTCCAGGCGGAAATCATGGCGATCAAAGAGCCACGTGATATCAGCCACGGATATCCGCATCTTTTCGGACAGCCAAGCGGCACTGAAGTCCTTGGAATCAGTCGCTCTAAATTCAATAACAGCTCTAGATTGCCGATCGTCTCTTATAGAGATGGCGGAGCAGTTCAATATACACCTTTCCTGGGTGCCAGGGCACAGTGACATTCCAGGGAACTGCAAGGCTGATGAACTCGCCAGATATGGAACAACATTACCTATTGGGCCTGATAAGGGCAGCTTAGGTATACCGATCGCTACGTGCAAACTCAAATTAAAGCTACATGCTATCGAAAGAACAAATCTTAGGTGGACAAGTGGTATAACATGTCTAGCGACAAAGCAGATTTGGCCCAAGCTGGATCTGAAACGCTCTAAGTATTTGATTTCTCTTAATAGATTGCATATTAGCACTATAATAGGTGTCATTACTGGACACTGTCTAAAGCATGCTACTAGGCTTGGCCTTTACGCAAATGACTTCTGTAGAAGCTGTATGGACGAGGAGGAGGAGGAGACGATTCTCCATCTTCTTTGCACCTGTCCAGCTCTCTCCCGCAAAAGGAAACTCCACTTGGAAGCTTTCTTCTTTACAAACTTAGGCGACCTAATTAACATTGATGTCAGTAGCCTTCTACGCTTCATAAGAAGCTCCAATTGGTTTTAATGATCCTGGTGGTATCACAACGGACCCCTCATGGGTCTAAGTGTGTTGGCTTTGGCTGGCAGCCACTTCAACCTAACCTAACCTAACCTAGGTGGATATTTGTCGATCCTTTCTATCATCATCATCATCATATAGCCTATTGTGTCCAAAATCGGACGTAGGCCTTTTCTAAGTGTTTCCACCATGTCCTGTCTTGTGATGAAACACTCGCACTCGGATGGTTCTTTTCTCCAACTTTTCTATGAGTGCTGTGATTATTATTCATGAATGGGCCTTGAAATCGCTGTCCTTGATGATAACATGTTTGAACTTTTGACCAAAGTCGTCTACAATACATTTAACAATAATCGAACATTTTACGTAGCCACTGTACAAGCTGGGCAAGCATTTTTTTGTTTCTTGTGCATTGAACGACAGAAAATAAAAGAACGCGCAGGCAATATCCCTCGAAAATTGGAAAAGCTTCTGAAATGACACTAGTGAACTTGTAACGCTTTTAATTTTAATTCGCACGCTTCCCAAAGTACTTAGATCGTCGAATTAGATTATTTACTTGTGCTACTCAATCATTTTATTCGATTTTCATTTGGATTTCTTTTTTTGTGATTTTTTTTTATGTGTTTTATGCACCAATAAATCTCTAGTGTAACATTTTCGTTTGACTAATGTGCAAATAATCGTTGAGGTAGATTCTGATGAGAGTAAATGTTTACATGATTCTCATTTTGAGCCAATTAGCTGCTGGGATTTCATTATTATTTTATGGAAATGAGGGTCATTCGACTTGAAATTTATAATTCAGTTCATTTATAGTTTCATGTTTTTTTTTCGTTGTTGTTGGCGTTTTTAGATTGTCTGAGAGATTTCATGGCTTTGATTTAGCCTCTTATCAAATGTGGGCACTTACTTCGTCCAATCGAATAACAATCTTTCGTCACAAAACAGCAGGGAATAGTTTTGCTCGTATTGAAATTTGCTCGAAAAAAATGGTGAAATGTTCACCTGTTTAGGATGTGTGTCTCCATTTAAGCCGCTGAACAATTTAACACTGGAAGCAGTGTTAAACTGCAATTATGCTTAGTTCGATAAACTGGTAACGTTTCAATATCTCCAAAATATGTTTGCAAGATTTTGTAAACTAGGACGGTGCTTACAGTGGTCAATGGTCAGTTTTTCACATCAAGAAAAAACTAAGCTCCCATTTGAAGAACATATCTTTGGTCAATTTTTGACAGAGAAGTTAAATATGTGCATACATGCAGATGACATCGCTATAGCCGTCTCGGGAAAGCACCTCGATAACTTAAAAAAAACTCATCCAAAGTGCTTTAAACAAGCTAAACAAATGGGTAACTCGGTGTGATTGGGTGTGAACACCGTAAAAGTCAGCTGGTACTCTTCACTAGGAAGAATAAAATGTCTCTACCATTAGGCGTGTTTTTTTTGAAACTTAGCTAGCCAGTCGTTCATTTAGACGATTCCCAGCCAGCCAAACCCAGTCGATTTTTTATACCGTCAAGTTGGTACGTGTGATTTCGTTCCTATGACATCCAGCGCTGCCAGCGCTGCCACGATCGTAGCAAAACTGCTACGCGATTTCCATAAAAGTAAAATTTGCTACGCTGCTACGCACTCTCCCTAATATCCCAATTTTTGCCACGCTTTTTTAAAACACGAACTTTTAACAAAAATCTTGTAGTTTTTAAACCCCTCACAATCACAATCACAAATCAAAAAAAACATTAAATGGACGTAATTTCCAACTATTCACTTCCATGACTCCAACTTATTTTACTGTTCTACCTTACCCTACACAAGCAGTATATATTTCTTCGGATATGTTTGAAATGTGACTGGATGCGGGCTGGAGTTCCACTGGAATTTCAATGGCTTCGCTTTTGCTACGCAAATTTAGTTTTGCTACGCAAATTTGTTACGGGATTTTTTTTTTTAGTGGCAACACTGATGACGGTCAAATGTCAAAAAGCAGAACAATTTGGCAGCGATACCAACGCTATAAATGAAAAACATCGCTTTCGGCGCCCCCTGGCCATGGGATATCGTAAAATTCCTAGCCAGTTGCTTTTGACAGGGGATAAAACCAAGAGTTGTTGCCAGTTGGTTGTTGTATTTGTTTTACGTATAAAATTTGACTTTGCTAGCAACTACTGGCTGGCTAGGTTTCAAAAAAAGTTTAACCTTTTCCAACGAAGCAAAATTACTGGGTCTAATTTTGGACAGGAAATGGCTGGAAACCAAACATTCAAGAGAGAGTAAAGAAAGCCACAGTAGCCCTTTTTGCTTGGAAAAAGGCCATCGGAAATAAATAGGGTCTGCAACCCCGCATAACGCATTGGCTCTATATTTCGGTAATAAGTCTGATGCTTACGTACGGGGTGATGATCTAGTGGATCGCCTTGGATATTGCCATAAACCGCGAAAACCTAAGTAAAGTCCAACAAACAGCTTGCATGTGTCACTGCAGAGCTCTTCGCACGACTCCCTCTGCAGCACTGGACATTTTGTTACATTTATCACTCTTCGACATTTTCGGCAGACAAATGGCAGATAGCCATCCGCCTCAAAGCAACCTTACAGTGGTCTAGTAAAGATACTTGGGAGCCTTATTCTACGCCAACTTCGTCGACCTGATAAACACCGATGTTAGTAGCCTCCTACGCTTCATAAGAAGCTCCAATTGGTTCAATGACTACGCAGGAGATCTTTCCGAGATTTTTGTGGTATCACAACGGACCCCCCTCATGGGTCTAACTGTGTTGGCTATAGCTGATCCGTCGTTTTGCGTCTTTGAAAGCAAAACAAATGTTAATTGGAGTCAAAATAAAATGATTCCCTACACGTTGATCATAGAATGTTAAGTAATGGTATGGTATGGTATGGTATGGTATCAGATGGTGTGTAGGATCCTTTATAGTTATCCAAATTTTTCGATGAAACTTAAGGAATAGGGTAGGTTTGGTCTATGTGGTAGAAAGGCTAAAGTTGACGCTGGGGTATGAGTGATTCTGTTTTTCTTGTGAAGTCCAGGCTGTTCCCAATTCTTTCTTGCAAGAAATGCTTCATGTTAGCTATCCAGATAGAACCTAGGGCTAGTCTGACAGGGTAGTGACATATGAAACATTCGAGATTTTCTTTTTGTTGTTTGCAGTTCTTACAAATAGCTGCGTCTGTTTTACTCTTTGTTAAGGTCAATGAACTCTGTCCCACCATTAGTTAGTTGCTCTCTGCTTGAACCTAGTTCTGGTTGCAAGCTGAACCTGTTTGTATATTTTCGGTCGAATATGAGGACAGGCATCAGGAAGAAAGTTCAGATAAGATAAGTCCTTTGTGATTGACTCAGTTTTTTCTGATCGACTTATTGCTTTCATGTTTTTGAGTGATTGGCGCTAGAACAGTGGTTAAGCTCCAGTCATTTCAAGATAGACATCTTTTAGTACTCTAGTAAGTGTAGTGTGACCAGATTTAATTGCTCTCTTTCGCCGCAATGGTGGGTTGGCTGATTGGAGCGGCTGCCTTATTCGACTCACCAGAGGTTCAATTTGCATTGTGTTATTTATTTAAGGTGGTACTACAGTCCGAAGCAACAAGCGTCTCCAGCCAGTTTCGCAGACCAAGTTGGTTATGGTCCCCTTCTACTTGCGTGCGCCATCTGAGTCGCGGTCTTCCTGTACTGCGCCATCCCTCGGGTTTGGATTCGAAAATTTTCTGGGTCGGAGCATTGGTGTTCATACGCTCGACATGACGCAGCCACCTTAGTCGTTGGACCTCCACTCTTCTGGCTAAGTCGATGTCACTGTATTTCCCATACAGTTCGTCATTGTATCTTCTCCTCCATTCACCGTCTATGCAAATGGGACCGAAAATCACCCGAAGAATTTTTCTCTCAAAACAGCCAAGAGCAACCTCACGCTTTTGACAAAGTCCATACCTCTGAGTCGTAGAGCAGGACTAGGACGATTAAGGTCTTATACAGGGTCACCTTAGTTGTTCGAGAGAGGGCTTTGCTACTTTATTGCCTTCTTAGCCCAAAGAAATAGCGATTGGCAAGAGTTTTTTCTTCGTTTGATCTCAGCGTTGGTGTCATTGTCTGAATTTATAGCGGAGCCTAGGTAAACAAAGTCCTTAACTGCCTCAAAGTTATAACTGTCTATTGTGACATTCTGTCCAAAACGTCGGTGTTGAGTGTCCTTTCTTGTTGACAGCATATACTTCGTCTTGCCCTCATTGACCGCTAAACCCATCTTTGCCGGCTCCGTCTCAATATTCAAATATTCACGAACGCGCCAGTGACCGATTATGCCAATATCGTCGGCGTATGCGAGTAATTGAAAGATTATGCCTCTGGAGTTGACCTGTGAGTTTTGCACAATTCTTTCAAGAATGATGTTGAAGAAATCGCTTCGCCTTGTCTAAATCCTTATTTGACATCGAAGGTCTCGGTGAGGTCTTTACCGGTCTTGATAGGGGAGCGTACATTCTCCATCGTCATCCTGCACAAACTGACGAGTTTTGCAGGGATGCCAAAACTAGACATGGCTCTGTATATCTCGTCTTTATAAATGATGTCATACGCGGCTTAAATTCGAGGAAGGGTGGTGGGTATCGACTTGAAGTTCCTGGGTTTCTCCAAGGTCTGCCGCAGTGTGAATAGCGTTGTATAGCCCCGCTTTATTACCTCGCCTGAGCTTTTGGTTTAGATGGATGTGCTCCTCAATGATGAAGAACCCATCCAACTGGGGCAAAGGATTCTGATCTTCCTATTCCCGTCGTGATACTGCTTTTACCATCGTTTAACTGAATATAAGACGTCTAGAAAAAAAAAGTTAAAGGCTATAATTTTGCTGGAATTCTTCGCACTTCAGACCACTGTACAACCATTACATAGATGGCATACACAAGTGTCATTAACATAACCTCTTCATGTGTGAGCTCAAAAAGGAATCAACTTAGAGGCCAACGTGTCGGATACTCACAAATTCGTACATTGGCTTACATAACACTGCGACTTCTTATGCGTTGTGCTATGTGATGGAAAATTGTCATAAGAAACGAATAAAAATACGTAGATATGTTTGTACTATGGTAGCATAATCCAAATTCACTTGGTAACAGCTTTACAGAGTAACAGACTGCACGTGTAAAGTGCTCCGGGATAAAATAAATAAACAATTGTCTTTTGTTTTGAAAAAAAAAAAAGAGGAGAAATATCCAATACACAATAATTGAAATGTTTATGTAGAGTGAATTATTTTATAGGCGGTTTATTGCGATTGGGTATAATTTATGTGAGAATGTGCCAACAGATCCGGAGAACACTGCCGCCACTGTAAGAGGGAATGTAGCGAAATGGTTCATGAAAACCATATTTTTACGCTCAGATGCACGACATTGCCTTTGAAGTCTAGTGGAATCCAAGGAGCCAAGCTCTACGTTGTTGACTTTTTGCATTTTTTTCATGATTGATGTCAGAACAGAGATGGTTTTAGGATTTATCCAGAGTATCTTGTTGTTTTCGACTTCTATTGTGACTTATGGATGAGTCAACGGCTTAAGTATGTAACGCTGAGATTAGGAAGTTGAATCCGTCACTTGTCCTGTGAATGCCTTGCTCAATTTCGGACTATTGGTAGCTGTTTTGTTGAGGCTTTAGAAGACCTTAGCAATATTGAGTTGAGTAGCCTTCTGAGACTCTGATTTAATGGTAATTTTCTTGGCATTTCAGCTTCGATAGGTACTCCCATTTAGGTTTCAATCTACATAACGCAGAGATTAAGAAAAATCGCCAGAATTTTCGTGACTTTGGTGTGTTCTATCCACAGTTTTATCCTTTCAAACTCTTTATCTGGTTTTGAGGCACTTTGTAAACCTCTTTCTCCTATGTTTACTCACAGGTCACAGCTTCTTCAGCTTCTTTACCTAGTGCTGGACCCGAACCTGTGTCGGCACTGGTTCCTTTTCACTTGCCTGTGACGTTTCGTTTCGGAAGTCCACGCTGTTAATGCCTGCGGAGAAGAACCCAAGGAACCCGCATCTACATCTTTTCAGAGAGTCAAGCAGCACTATTAACCCTTAAATGATATCCTTTGTGTGGGACTGTCTTAACCTCCTCGAAAGCCTTACATCTGTAAATAAGGTTACCGTAGCCCGGATCCCAGGACATGAAGACTTCGACGGCAACGAACGGGCTGACTGCCTGGTGAGAAGAGGCCCTTGCCGTCCACTCGTTGGTCCCGAACCCTGTTTTGCGGTACCACCCAACAGTACGTACTCCAAGATAACACAATGGGAGATCAACAAAGACGCAGACTACTGGGCCAACCTCTGGGGCCTAAGACAAGCGAAAAAGTTCATTAACGCAAACCTATACAAGGCCAAGTTTTTACTTGATCTCCCAAAGAACGAGTTAAGAACCTTAACGGGCTATCTAATGGGACATTGTCCACTCAGATATATGTATAAAAAAAGTATCATATATCTATATTTGGGTGGTCGCCGTGGGTTAGTGGTTAATGCATTGGACTGCTGACCGAGCGGCGTGGGTTCAATCCCCAGGCGGGAACACCGAACATTTTTCGCGGCATCACCTCTCGCCGGGGAATGACAAGCCTCCGAGAGTATAATCTGTCATGAAAGAGCTTCTCAATTCGCCGTTCGGAGTCGGCAATAAATTGTAGGTCCCTTCCATTCGTGCGAACAATACAAACACGCACAACATGAATGGTTGCGAGAAGCTAGGCCTTGGCTCATCCCTAGCTGTCGCGCCAGCTATTTATTTATTTTTATCTATATTTGCCGGCTCTGTGTAGAACAGAAAGAGACCGCTAAATATATTCTGTGTGTATGTCCAGGAGCCGCAAAAGCCTCCATATAACCTCTGGTTAAACCTTATAGGCCACCACAATAGACCTCATAGGTCGCAGAGCGCATGTAGGACCCCTAATACAGAATACTTCTTCGTTCCTTTTGGAGGGAATTCTAAGCTTATCCGGGTCGGAGTACTAGTTTTAATCTGCTCTTCATGACATTTGGAGTCTTCTCGCTGTCAATGTACAGTCCACACAGTTTGTCGACTAAAGATCACCGGAATCCATTCATTTAGTCTGCCTGCATCCTGGAGAGCCTACTGACATGCTGGGTAATCGCAAGGACTTTTGAAAGAATATTCCGTAGGCGTTTTTTCATTCGTACCTTCAAGAATGAGGTTGAAGCCTTGTGTAAATCCTTTTATTGGCATCAAAGGTCTTAACCATCAATTAAGTATCTAATATAATCCGACAACTCGACTTCTTAAGTCGTGTGGGTACAGGAACATCTGCAAAATGATCCTTTTCAATTTAAATGCTTATTTCCTGGTTGCTTTCCTTCTGACTTCCACAAAAAAAAGGAGGACCCAGAAAATAGAGATACTTTCCGCTAACCAACCAGAAGAACTCAATACAATCCATGAAAGGACACTGGCATCATTAAAAGTAAAACAAGAAGTCATCCATTTTTTTCCGCTCAAATGGCATCTCTATTTCTAAAAAAAAAAAAAAAACCCCAACTAAAAGTGTCCCACAACCCACTGAACGACCCTCTAAAGAATCTGCTGAATCCTTTCGATGCCATTTTTTCCTCTGCCAGCAACACATGGAAACAAGATGTTCCAAGGGGGCAGACGTTTACAACCCTGTTTCGCCGTGGCCTCATGCCTTTGGCATTTTCCTTGAAATTTTCTCCTCTTATTCTGTTTCGATATCAAATCTGATCTTTTCGATTTTTTTTTTTTTTTGGCTCAAACACTGTGTAGGGGAGATGCGGCCAGCATCTACCTGACCACGTCAATGTAAATTCTTTTTAATGTTCATGGCAATCAATTGAGTTCAAATCGGATAAACGAACAACCGAAAAAAAAAAAAATAAAAAAAAGTCTTTTGCTGATTTAAGTGACGTGGAAAACGACATCATAACGACTGAGGTCATTCGGGTTTTATTTGTGGTAATAGCGTGTGATTTTAATTTCGAGTATCGTTCTCTGGGTACTGTGCAGAGTTGCCATTACGTGCTGTGATTGGTATTTAATAGGATTTTTAGTAAATTGAAAGAAGTATGATTTTGGTAAGGGTTGAGATTAGGCGGCAGACGTCTTGTCGTTGTGAGGCATTTTTTTTTGACGTCTTGTAGGTATAAAACTTATTTTTGAAGAATAAGCCGTCCATTCTAAATGAGTGGCGGACAATGATCTCTCTCTATTGAGTCGGCGTATAACCTCAATTGTAGATGAGTTTAACTTGTTAAGATGGGATCTCGAGCAGTAGTGGCCTAAGGGGATTCCCATACATTTCTTTATCGCATTGGTACATCTTGATTAATCTTATGACTTGTCTAAGTCCTTGAACATTTAATTAAGAAAAACATCGGTAGGCGATCCAATCCTCGTGAACTCGTGCGGCCAAATTACATCTAGATCCCATTACACTGATTGTGCTGTGTGGCATGTTGCACCATTTTGTTGGGACCACATATCGTCTAAGTCTATCCTATTTAATTGGGATGACCCATCTAACTGGAGGGATTGCTCCAATTTACAGGGGTAAACCTTTTTTAAGTCTCCTCGGAAAAGTCTTTGCTAAGATGTTGGAAGCGCGTTCCAGAGCTTTGGTCGAGTCCAGGTTGGGCGATTAGCAGTACGGCTTTCGTCCAGGTAGAAGCACAACCGACCAGCTATTCACTCTCAGAATGGTACTTGAGAAGGCCTGGGAGTATGCCAATCCCATCTACAGTTGTTTAGTGGATTTGGTGAAAGCGTAGAATCGGGTCCCTCGAGGTAAACTTTGAAGTGTACTGCAGGAGTATGGGATTGACGGCGTTCTTCTGAGCTGTGTTCGGGTGCACGGCGTTAAATTGACACATTTCACTGTGGGTTTTGGACTTCGCCATGGATGCGTTCTGTCACCTCTCCTTTTCATAGTGTATATGGATTGGATATTACAGCGCAGGCATGGCAAGGAACGTTTCGAATTGGGAGACCTAAGGCTAAGTCATCTGCTTTTCGCTGATCACTTAGTCATCCTGGGATCCACCCAGACCGAACTTCAGCGCGTACTTGACAGGTTCGTCGCATTCTGTTTTGAAGCTGGGGTGAAGGTAAACGTGAACAAATCAGCGGAAATTAGGATTCCGTGTGCTGTTATTGAAAGCCGGAGATCGCTTTAGATTCCTCGTGGATTTCCAGATCGTTTTCCAGAGTAGAGCAGTACATCGCTTAGTCCCACAATGACATTAAAGAATTTTTTGCATCGTTTCTCTGTGTTTCTTCACGGTGAACTTCAAAATCCAATCGCTCCCATGTGTTTGGTTAGATAATCCTTAGTAACTAGTCGCAGCCTAAATAACTCGGCGCAGCCGTCCACTGAACTTCAGCGTGCACTATATAGGTTCGTCGCCGTCTGTGTTGAAGCTGGGATAAGGGTAAACGTGAACCAATCGGAGGCAATGGCAATTTCCCGAATGCCTGTTCAGTGCAGTCTGCATGTTGAGACAGGTGGAGAAGTTTAAGTATCTCGGGGTCCCTATCACGAGTACGAGTGATGGAAGGAGCAATACTGAGTTATCCAGCTTCGAGCACTTTTGAGACAGATTGGTCAATCTGATATCCGGAGGGAGGAACTTGGGATCGGAGTTAAGCTATCGGTCTTTAATTCAGTGTTTGTTCCGACCGTTGTCGCCGTGGCTCAGTGGTTAGTGCGCTGTACTGAACCTTTTTCGCGGCACCACCTCTCATCGGGGCACCACCTCTCATCTGTCATGAAATAGCTTCTCAATTCGCCGTTCGGTGTCGGCAATAAGTTGCAGGTCGCTTCCATTGGTGCGACCCTCACCTTTAGCCATGAGGTTTGGGTAATAAACGAAAAAAAAAGATTGCGGGTACAAGCTGACGAAATGAGATTTCCTCGTTGTATTGCTGGGGTAACTCGTCGAAATCAAGTTAGGAACACCAGAATACACGAAGCACTTAATTAGAGAAGCTACTTTTTCGAACGGAGCGGTCCATATTTCGATTATTTTTGGCATGTTCAACGCATGACCCGCACTCGACTTCCAAAACGTGCCGTGGAATTCGTGCCATCAGGAAGCCGTCCCCTGGATCTCTATTGGGATAGCCTCTGATGATTTGGAGTCGATGGCGGAAGATCGAGAGATGTAGAGAGTCCACTTAAGCACCCTTAAACCCGCGATCCTCATCATGGATAAGCGGGCCATTCCGAAAATGATGGTGATGACGATGATCAATCGAAAATTGTACACAATTTTTTTAGTGTATTACTTGTTGAAATTGGATAATAAATTTGCACTTTTTGTGAGGTTTTTACTACTCTATAATGATTGCCCAACTCTCTAAATTACAACAGTCAAGAAAACAATAAATAAAATTGTATGGATCGATTACGACCTAAAATGTAAATCCTACACGTCTTATTGAATCACCTAGTCATTGCAATAACCTTCAATGGTAACACTAGCTCTGTTAGCCCTCTGCCCCTTGTACGGATTTAACTAAATTTTTATTTTTATTTAATCTGCTTTACATCGATTTTGCGGTGTTTGCTGTTTTTTTTAAATCGAAATTAAAAGGGAAGCTGCAGCGTACCATAGGGTAGGTGCCTAGGTGGGTGGTTAAAAACTGCATGGTCAACAGAATCAACACGCACAGACATACCCACTCTGGTGAGTAATTTCGTGATGATAGTTTGGCATTTTGTGTTGATAAGCATTCATCCCATGGTCTATGTACATGTAGTTCAGGCAGGGGATTTTCTATGGTTATGTGTTATTTAGACGTGGTCAGTTGGTTTTACGGCGCCTAGATTAGACTAACTAAAGGGGATGTGCTTTTGCGGGGCAAAGAGCCAAGTGATGTATAATTCGGAGGTACGTAACCCCCATACAATTAGTGTATTTTGGTTGGAGTATATGCCTCGGTAAACAGTATGTTAGCCAGCTGGCGTAGGGCTTTATCGTGCATCATTAAATTTTAGTTCATTTCAGTGTGGAATGTGTATGGTTTTAATTAGGCGTACATTTTCCACATTGTCGGCGGGGTAATATCACACTTTGGATTAAATTATACGCCATTTCGTTGCAGTTCTGCCATATTAAATAATTTGCACCGATAAACTATCAGCAAATATTTGCAACAGTGGCTTTAATGCAAAAGGATGGCGTATGACCTTTCTTCAACACGTAAAGTGATAAGAATTGCATGAACAAAGAAGAGTAAATCAACTAAATAAGAGTAAAGTTTGTGAGTGTGAACGCTTTTGCTTCTTAAAACTTGGATAAGGGGCCGAAATGTCATTGCCGACATGGAAATAGAAACACTTTTGTGCTCCACTTAACTTATTTACCTAAGGTGGCGCTACAGTCCGGAGTGGACCTGGGCCTCAACCAACAAGCGTCGGAAGCCACCTCGATCTTAAGCCAGCTGCCTCCAGTTTCGCACGCCAAGTTGGTTGAGGTTCCATTCCAGTTGCGTGTACTACTTGAGTCGCGGTATGCCTCTACTGCACCGTTCCTCGGGTGTGGATTTGAAGATTTACCGGGCCGGAGCATTGGTTTTCATCCGCTCTACATGACCCAGCCAACTCAGTCGTTGGACCTTCACACTTCTGGCTAAGTATATGTCGCTGTACAATTCAATTTCAATTTCAATTCCAAAAATCACTCGAAGAATTTTCCACTAAACAGGTGTCGAAAAAGTGCAGAGGTTAGGTTAGGTTAGGTTAGAGAGGTGGCGGCTAGATGTTAGGCAACATTTCAATCGGATTTGGATCTTCATGGATCCACTGTGTTCCTCGCTATGGTATCCTACATGCATGTAGCTGTAATGTGTTGTTCTTCTCCCTGAACCATCCCGATTCCAGTATGAATTTTAAGATGGCCTTCGGTGGCATGGTTGACAGTTGGATTGGGTCGCTGAAGAAGTATGCGCCTAGATTCGTTTGTATGGTTTGAGACTGAGGCAATCGCAGAGAAAGTGCGTCGTGTCCTCCTCTGCGTCTATATTGCCACATCCTCTGCAGAGATCGGTCATGCTTAGTCGCCTTCCCTTTATTTGGGCCGCCCGTAGGTTGTGGCTTTTGAGGATGCTGATGTCGCTAGTTCTAACGCTGATCTCTTCAGCTTACATTTTTTTTTTGTTCTTCATTTTATTATATTGTGGGTATGTGTGGTTTGATATGCAAGTTTCCAGAAGTCGAAGTGTATCTGTTAGCAGGGATCAGAACCGAGGGATTATTTGGTTCAGTTTGGACACTTTTCTTGCCAATTGATCGGCCTTTTCATTGTCATCGATGGCTCTGTGCCCCGGAACCCAACAGAGTGATACTTTATACTTTGGAGCTTAGGGTAGGAAACTAGGAAACGCTTTAGTAGTTTCGATTTAAGTATTGTGGAGGACACGGCTTTAATGGCGGCTTGGTGATCGATTTATATTGCAATGTTTCTCCTCTGAGATATTAAGGACAATTCTCTTGAGGCCTTTGTTATTGCTAGAACTTCTGCTTTGAACACAGAGAATTGCATAACACTTGGAAAGTTGTTAAGAGATCTTGACACCAGCAGGACTCCAGTCAGTACAGGATCTAAGCCTGCTTCACCAAATTGTTCGCATCGTCTATTTGGGGGTTGCTGGGACTCGAACTAGGTTTGGCTACATTTCAGCAATCTAACGCAGGACATCAAAAAATGAAACGAGGCAAGCGGGTTCTACATTTCGGTATTACTAAGTTACGATTGATATTGTGATGCACTAATCCGAGAAAGGGTTCAATCAATGATGGTCCCTTGGATGAAGTCCGGTGTGTGTCACGTTTAATTCTCACTTTCAGGTCGCTAGTCTGTTGGCCTCCTTTGAGTAAAGTTTAAAATATGAAACAACTCGACAGGGTCCAACGAACTTCGGGTATTAGAACTAAGATCCCGTTGTTCTTAATGTGCTTCTGCACCTTCTCCCTCTTGATCTTAACATTTAAACCATAGCTTCCTGTAGCGGCGCAGGGTCATAACTCCACAGACTAAAAGTCCACAATGGACTTTTGACCCACCTAGGTGGGATACAAGTTCACGATTCGTTTGTGGAATTATAACCTACCCAGGTGGGTCAAAAGGCCATTGTGGACTTTTGGCCTGTGAACTTTGAATCCTGCGGCTCTTGTAGCGGGTTTAGACTACAGATGCTCGTCTGTGAGACCTGGTAATGGTAACAAGCACAACTGGTTACGTCACATCCCTATTTAACTTCGTGGACAATTTTCCTGTACACCTTCCAACCAGGATGGCTCACAGATGGAGAATAAGACCGAGAGACCATCTTTATCCGTACGGGAGTTGTTCCAGTAACATCGAGTATATAGAGGTTAGGTTAGGTGTAGAAGGGATTTTTAGAACTATGCACCATAATTGACAGCGACAACTTTCGGAAACTTCCGACATACTGAGAAAACCTAAACCCTTTCCTTAAAGCACTTGCTAACACTTCAGAATGCAAAAATTCTGTCAGGTTAGGTAATGTTAGAGAGGCCGTCGACATAACCCACGCACTTAGACCAACAGTAGGTCCATTGTGATGCCTCAGGATCTAGGAGAAATTCTCTTTCCTAATCGTGGAACAAGTGGGAGCTTTTAATAAAGCGAATTAGGTCTCCGACATCTTGTTGTGGAAGGTCGCCAAGATTGTCAAAAAAGAAGGCAATGAGATGGTTTTTTGCGAGAGAGCTCGGGGCAGGTACAGAGATGATGGAGGATCGTTACATCCTCTTCCTTGTCCCTGCAGCTTCTGCAGAAATTATTTGCATAAACGCCCAGGCGAGTGGCATGTCTGCCTCTAAGCCAGTGTTCTGTAGCTCCCAGATGCCGTCTACTTAGTGAAATTAATCTCTTGGATCGCTTGAGGTCCAAGTATGCTGAATTTTTGTTGTTACAGAGATTGATTCCAGGGACTTAATGGCGGCCTGGCTGTCTGTGAAAATGCTTATGACCCGAGTAGTTATTACATTCCACCTCAGACAAGACAGGGCTGCTTTTATCGTCATGATCTCCGCCTGAAAGACGCTACAGTGCTCTGGAAAGCGAAAGGAAATCTCGAGGTTTAGATCATCATCCAACACCATCTATGGTTTTAGAACCGTCCCTGTAGATCTCCAAGGTTTTTTCCGTACGCGGTTTTGGCTTCTCCCAGAAATCTCTTGTAGGAATAGCGACAACAAACGTTTTCCTAAAAGAATATCTTGCGATGGGGTAATCTGGGGTAATCAGGGGCAAGACAATGTCTAAAGTGTCGGTTGGAGTTGTTCTCAGTGCACCAGTTATACAAAGACATGTTGATTTTTGCAGCTTACCTAAACCGTTCCGGGGTATTGCTTTATCTAAAGCAGTCCACCAGATAATCACGCCGTACATAAGCAGCTCGGTTGCAGGCCCCACTTTTACTTACGGTGTTTTGCATATACGAAGTGCTTCGGTTGTTTTCCCTATGCGTTCTTGGACATTCGAGAATTCGTTCTCAAGCAGTTGCTGCCTTAAACGAGAGAGTAATTCCTTGTTAGGTGCAAATAGGAAAACACCCTGTCACCAACAACGAAGGAGAAAATTCTATAATCAAAAGGAATTACCAGCAATAACAAGAAAAATGACAATGTTTCCAATTACCAGATGACTAAGGAGTATCCTGCGTAAAAGCCATTAATACCCTCTGCAAATAAACATTTTCACAAAGTACCTCACTTCGCAATTTCACCATGAAATCACATAGCAGCCCCAATATCCAAAGTCAATGCCTATACAAACAGAGAACGTCTTTAGTTTTATGTATCCCTTTGTGACAAACATCCATCTCAAGCATAAGTGGACAATCTGCTGCTTAGCAGGAAAGCAAACCGATTAATGAAACCTAACCGGGTCGACAATTCCTGCCGCACTATAAAGAGCTCTATCAGCAGATAACTTCCTCCCTTCTCCACGACAACAAAGCACAAAATGATTCCCCAGACACTCCATCATCATCCCTTCACTATTAAAGCTAAATTGCGTCATGATAACACATTCACTGTCATCGCTCAACCCCCCAAAACCACTGACGAATTCGGTTCTTCTTGATTTTTTTTCCGAAACATTAATCAACTTTGAACATATCTCTTTCGATTTTTCGCTGTTTCGCACACATTCTCGGCGTATCTATCGAATAATTCGCATCGAACAAGAAAAAAAAAAACACGCACTCTAAATTGATATACAATAACCACCAAAACTGCAAATAACAACAGAGCGACAGCGGCACCAGCAACAACAACAACAAAATCAAAAAAACAATAATAATGTTCATTGTATAACATTTTTATGTTCCTTCATAATGATGCCTCGTCATTGGTTGGCCTTTCTATGCAACCCAGCCACCCCCTGATTGCTAGCTACCAACCCTCCGAACTAAGCAACTTACCAGCAACCCCCAACAGCACGTTGGCATTCTGCCGAAATCAATAAATAGCACATGGTTGGACTCATTCCATTTCACTTACTCATTCACTCACTTTCTCTCTTACCGTGCGCTGCTGCTAATGGTGTCGGTGTACTGACTGTGTGTATGGCGGTTAATCTAGTTGTTTGGCATCACTGTGGTTTAAGGGCTGCCACTGCTGCAGCGGTAAAGGGATCTCTCTTCCCCTTCCAGCAGATAACTGCTGTTGTCGATGGATGAAGGGTTCACCATCCAAGGGGGTTGCGTTACTATGGTTTGGTACGGAATTTTTCTGTGCTAAAGCTTTACGGTGATGCTGGGGTTGCAGAGAGACACTCACCTTTGTTTCGACAGAGGTAGGAGAATTTCCCAATTTCTTTTGGTATCTTGTTTCGGGTTTTGTATCATAGTGCAGCAAATATTTTTTCATTGAGATCGAGAGACTTTTTCGGACCATGCATGTTGCACAAATAAACGCTTTTGTTGATTAGGATTGAAGCAAGTGAGCCGCCTTAAGGAAGGTAAATGTTAATTGACTTTGCAAACTTTTGGATAGTTTTGCCTCCAAGGTGCGTAGAAAGAAGTGAATAAGAGAACTGATGGGGAATCAAAAGTCAATGATCGTAGCTTTCATTTATGCAAGTCAGTCTTTTGTGGAAGTCGTTGTTTGACCGGTAAACTGTCAGTAACATTAAAAAGGGGCCAACGCTTTGACAGTTCGAAGCTTGTAGAATTGAACGTGCCTATTGTTAACGTCTTTCTCTTTCAATGTGTGTAGACCAAGAGTCAGTTTATCAGTTCATTAACCAGGGAATTTACACTTGCTTTCATGATTTGCAGATACCTAGTTGCCAAGTCCTGCTGATTTAATCCGGCCATCCTAAGACCAATGGCGTGGGCAAAATTAGCCAGTCTTATCGCAAAGATTGGCATGCCTGTGCAATACTTGAGTCATGACAACATATTAAACTGCAGCCGTGGAGCTATCATACTTCTGGAGTTGAGTCTGGCTTGGCCACTCCGAAATAGAAGCTAATGAAGCAGCATGGTTTGGACCTATTTGAGGAATAGGATGGTATGGTATGGTATATGAGGGTGAGCGGAAGGCTCTTCACTTAGGCCTCTGTCGGGCCCATTGTGTTCCCCTCCTTTAATTCTCGAAACTGCAGGGATAGGCTTGGCTTGGGACGTATATTGGGAGGGATCTAGGGAAGGTGGAAACAATCATGGAGTTGACACTAGTGTACGTGTGGTCTGGCGAATCTTCCTGTTTTTTTTGGTGAAGGCCAGGATGCCGCGAGGAATAGGATATCACACTCTTCAGAAAGAATTTGGGGATCTGGAGAGAAGAAAAAGGCCCAGAACCTGGAATAATTTTAAGGACATGAGGCGGGTTGCTTTACTTATGTCCTGTTTCCCCTTGTGGGTCCTACGGCCTCTACTATACCTACGCGCCATCGTGTGCGGTTTCTGGCCATACGCCCCAGCTCTCTCCAACTGCTTCCCAATTGTCCAGACTCTTCTCAACTGTTCTGCGCCATGATTTTCTCGGTCGTACCATTCTTCTTCCATCTTGCATACTCGTGAAGTAGTTGGCATAGCTGTGAGCTTTTCGAAATGTGTGACCAATCCACTGCCGCTTTCGTCGTTGAATGGTTGTGCCTATCGGTTCCTGACCCATTCTCTGGTAAAGATGTTCGTTAGAGATACGGTTAAGCTAGAAAATCTTCAGAATGTTTCGTAGGTCTATTAACGAACGTTTGCAACTTTCTTGTGACAGTAGAGGTGACTTTCTAAGTGCTGCACTCATATAACAACACGCATTTAACGTCAATACGGAACAGTCGTAGGTTGGTGTTTAAGCTGATAACATTGCTTTGCCGTATTTTGGACACCATTCCAAACGCAGACTTCGCCTTGTCGATTCGGCTGGTAATATCTTGTTCGGTTCCACCATCGGTCGAGACAATACTCCCAAGATATTTAAAGCTTTCTACTTTCTCTACCGGTTGTCTAACGATGCTTACTTGAGATTATGAGTTCGTTTCGAGGCTGATGATCTTGGTTTTGGGTGTGTTAATCTTCAAGCCCACGACGTTTGCCTCTCTCTCAGCACCCGCTGCCATTTGGAGGAGTTCCATAATCCTATGTGATGATAGGCATACGTCAGAAGCGCAGTCAAGATGTTTAAGTTGAGATGTAAGAGTCCATCAAATGAGGCTGGTTAGTGCGTTAGATTGCTGTGCGACGTGCGGAGGTTTGTGTCAATCAATCAAACGATACCACCTCTCGGCAGGCAATAAGAGACCGTCGAAAATAATATGTATGTATATCATGGAGAAGCTTCTCAACTCGCCTTTTCGAGTCGGTAATAAAAACGGTGGGTCCCTTCATTCGAAGTAAGCTCTTTTGATGTTCGTTTTTTCCTTTAAGTTAGCAGAAATGTAAAGGACCTACAACAGACGTCAATTGATATAACTTGACGATTTTAGAAAATCGTATTTAATAGATTTTAAAATGAAATTATCTTAGGCAGGCTTAGGCAGGTAAGTTGGTAGGCGAAACGAAGAAGTCACACTCAGGTAAATTCAGACCCATCATCTGAAGGCTTTCTCTAGATTTTGATGTTGAGATTTAACTGGATTAACTCGGCAGTGGCCAGTTAGAAACACGTAACTCGAGTTGATTCACCATTTTTCTACTTTTCCTGATAGAAGGATTTTTCTTCAGTTTCAAGTTTTTTAAGTTGGTAGCCGCAGAATGGTCTTGACATGAGTTCGTCCTCCTTTTCGTTACTTATGTACAAAAGCACTGTGTCCTGGCACCCTAATGAAATGTACTCTATTGGAGTTGGCAAGCGATTTCATAAGTCGTGTGGAATTCAAAGCTATTGTATTTTAGAGGTTAAATCAAAGGCGTGGAAAACATCAGACAAGATGACAAAGTCTCATTGGTTAAGGATCTGCTTCTTTTATTGCATGTATTTTAGGTTGGCTTTTCTGCATTCTTGCACTAGGGTGTTTATATTAACGTAATCCGAACAGTCCAGTTCCAACTTCATCATCTGTCTCAGATCCGTCTTGTACCATATATGACAGGCAAATGTTGGTTTGTTCTGTTCCCAGTTTTGACGATTTTCATTTGTTTCGCGCCACGAGACGTTCGTAGGTGTTTGTTGATTCTGCCTTTTGTGGAAATATTTTCCCTGTAGAAGCAAGATGTGGCTGAAGTTTAATTCAAGTGCGCATCAGTCCGTGATTGTAATTCCAAGATAAACATTTTGATTTTTTTCCTGAACATCATTGGATGAAGTAGTCTGGAATTTGTTTGGTCTAAACTGTCCATATTGTATTTGGGACTACTTCTGACAGACAAAAGCTTTTGTTTGAAGTTTATTGTGACTGGTCTGTGTAGTTTCTTGCTCCATACGGGTGTTTAGGTGACGACAAGTCTTGTGCTTTGATACTGCATTCCTTAACGGACAAATCCACAACTATACTTGAACGCATGTGATAAGAGTAGTCACTAAAATGTTTATCTAATCTTATAATTGATCGCTTTGTACTTTATACATTGTTCACGACGGTGTTCCCTTCTTTTTTTTGCGCCTTATTGTCGAATAAACATTCACATTGTGAATCTCCATCTTCATCACACAGTTTTGTCCGAAAAAATTGCAATTCTATTGATTTTTTTTGCCAGTAAGTGACGCAACAGTCAACAGTTTACATATTTCCATCAATCTCCAATTCCTAAAGGTGTTTTTCAACATTTCACACAGCCTTTTCGACATCCGATACGCTGTTATCCGAGAATTGACGATTTGTTATGAAATTCTTTGAATAACTTTCTACGAGTATATCCGTCACAATCTGCCTGAAGTTCAAAATTACACTGAAAGTGTTGAAATGGGTCAATTGGATAGATGGCTTTCTACTCAATCTTTCTCCTTGATGTAGTCCTGTGTATTAAGAACGAAATTGACGTTTGCGTTTACCTTATCTTAAAAGTTCTCTTAGTACATTCGCCTGCCAAAAACGTTCACTTTGGTTAATTCCGCTTCCGCTTGTGGTTATGATGAAGTAATTTTGAATTATTGTTCTTATCCAACAACAAAAGTTATATCAGAATTGATCTAATGGTTCAGAAGTCAGTCGTGTATAAACCGAGATAAAGACGACCCCATCAAAATGAGCAGATTTGTGTCATAATAATAGTGGACGCCGTGACTCTGTTGTTAGTGTGCTTAATGAATCACAGAAAAACAACCAACGGCACCACCGATATTATTATTTAATTGTACAACGAGATTGGAATAGGATTGGAAGGGAAAACTTAATTCCAGCGGCGGTGTTGCGATTAAAATGTGTTTTATGCGAAAAGCGTTAAAGTCCACGATAAGAGTCCATCTGTCTTGAACGAAACCTGAGAAGTGTTACACTTTTACGGTGCATCATCATCCTCATACATATATGTTATTCCTGTAGTATATAGGTACATAGGTAGATCCCTTTTGCGACGCTTAAACCCAACCAATCTTTACAAATGAGGTGTGAAAAGATAAAGAATTTCCTGGAGCAGTGACGAATTGAACTTTCACTTTATAAAAATTAGAGGTTTCTCCGTCTCAGTCTATGAGGTTTGTTCATTTTATCAACAAATTTCACCGTCCACCAGCACTGGCGGCGGAAGGGGCGTTTCCATATGCGACAGTTTTCTCGCTAGTTTGGATGAAACAGGGTTCTAGTCAACCAGACAGGTTTGCGGGACAACCTCTCATTAAGCAATGATGGACCTCCGAGAGTTTAATTCGCTATTCGTAGCTGGCAATAATCAATTTCTTAATGGTTCGGAATAGACCCTTCCTACTCAATTGCCTCCTCGGCCCAAAGAAACAGGGATTGGCAAAAGCTAGGGTGCTTTCAAGAATTCTGTCGAGTGCGCAGTTTGTGAGACCATTTTGCAGTGGACTGTTGAAATGTTCAGACTTCAAAACATCTCAGCAGCATTTTTGACATTCGGCTCTTAACTTTGTCCGTTATGATTGTTTTAAAGTCTTTCGCCTATTCAAATATCAAACCTCAGATAGATTGTCTGTCTATATGCGAAGTTTTTGTAGCTGTAGCGCAGCCCACTGAAATCTTCAAAGCGCCTTCATTTTTCTTTTAATTTTTGATGAGCTATCCATGTCAGGTTAGAGCCGTCCACCATGACGTTCTATGTCCAAATAAAAGTAGCTTCTTGTGAGGTCCACTAGAATTCTCAATTTAATGCTTGCGGCCAACCTAACCATATGGTATGAGATAGTGGACCGCCCTGTGACGTTCTATTTGCCACATCGGTGTTGGGTATCCCCTCTTGCTGCTTAATTCATTATGACTGCTTTCAATACTCGCGAATGAACCGGTGACAGCTCACTAAGTTTCACCGATGGATAGTAAAGCTAAGATAGGCCAAGTCCCTTCTTACCTCGAAGTTATAGCTCTCCACTGTGACGTTCTGTCCGATTCGTTGATGTTGGGTGTTCCTTCTTTTTGAAAAAAAATAATTGATTTTACTTTTTATTTTTGTGAATTGCCAGTGACAGCTGTCGGGATTCTGCTATCAAAAGTGGGGTTATATGAATTTGGGTGTGATCAAGGGTACATTCATATAGAATGTGTTCAGGCATTTCCTCAGTTTCGTGACCGAGTCTACAATCGTTGGTGCTCTCTAGACCAATTTTTGTCTAAGCATTCTTAGTCTATTCTTGGTAGGTTCGACACACGGCTTCAATCTTTTCCGGTGGGATGTTCTTTCCAGTGATTATCTATTTTATTTTCCTCTTCATTCCTTTGCCTTGTTGACGATGGGTTCTTTTGCAGAAGAGTTCCGGATCTATGAAGAAGGGGGCTGTCGGATAGTATCGGATAGTACTGTCGGACGGATCTACAATACTAACAGCTTGGATTTCCGGTTAATTGTTTCCCCATTGGCTTGTAGCGTTTGGTTCCTGACCCAAACACTTTTTGAGCCATCTGCGTACCATTTGGATGAAGTGTCCTTTCCTTATTGCTGCCTAGCCCGTAGCATAGCTGTTTTGTCAGCATTTGGCCGATGGCATCAATATCATTAGCGTACTCAAGTTTTTACACAGACTTTGAAAGATGTGTGACAACATAACTTGTTCAAGTATGATGAGGATCTGCCTAAGCGTCTAAAATTGGTAGAGTGTGATTAATGGCCAGGGCCAGCAGCTTAGGGCGACCTAGAAAGATCTATTGTGTCTCCGGTCTACTTAGCATAATAGGTCTACTGTAGCTGAACTGGACTGTCGGTGTTATATAGTCTGCAGAGGTAGTTTTTCCAAATTCTGAACACTGACTGTGGCTCTACTTCTGAATCGCTACAGGTTTATATACAGGCTCTGCCTCCGTGGCACGTCCTCTGGTAAAACTTCCCTACCTTGTACTTCTTGAAGTATAATCTATACATACAATAAAACAGTAGAACCCGGTGTGTCTGTACATTGAAGAAAAGTAATAAAAAAACGAAAGCGGGTGACTAAAGAAAACTAATAGAACACAAATCAGTGATTTTTAGAATTCTGTTCTGTCTGTCTGTCTGTTTGTTCGCGGACATCTCTTAAACTACTAAACGGATTTTCATGTAGTTTTAACAGATGGACGGAGCATTTTTTGGAACAGCATATAGGCTTTGTTTCATTAAAATCGGATGTCGGAAAAAAAGTTATCGTCATTTAAAGATTTTTGGAATTTACTTTTGTATGTTAGAAGTTAAGCGTTGAAGGCCTATAGACGTCACGAACGGTTGTCTAAAAGTAACAGCCATTTATTTGTTTTAATAGAAGAGCACTGATCTGCGCAATTCAGCAAGCAGCACATCGTATGGATCTCAAATCGTGGTCGTGTGTTGCTTAGGTTTTGACCAAGGGTGGTTTTTCCTTCTCTGGACTCGGGAATAAAACTGTAGAGTTTTTCCACACTTTCGGTCCACCAGGAATACTACCTCACGCCCTCTACATTAAAGTTGGCGCTTCTTACTGTTGCGTAATATAAAAACCTCAAAGTTGTGCAATGGCTTCAGTTGAAGAATCTGCACAGACACGTAATCGATGCCAGCATTTTCGCAGGTGTCTGTCTACAGCCTCCGCATTGCTCTGATTTCATCATACTACCGCTTTGCATTCAAATGTCTGCAATTTTCCGTTAAGGTTTTCTACGCCATGACCATCAATAAGATCAGAGTTTGGAAGTGGATGGTCTGATCATAACGTGCTCAGAATCAGTTCGTCTCCCGGCCTGGACATCCTCGAGCCACATCACATAAAGTACAGTGTGGCTTTTTTCCACGCGAACTTAGTCGCGGGTACCAGCTAGTCTCTCAATAAGTCGTACCGGAATAAATTTTGAATCGACGAAGCAAATCTTTTTCTGGCCACGTTGCTATACCAGCTTTAGAACGTATGTCGGTCCATGGCTTCCTTTGAAAATGTGAAGTCCAATTACCGCATCGTGATGGTGCACATCTCGCATACGATCCAAATGCGCTTCTTCCACGGAGTTTGGTCAACTCGTTTACCTTGATGCATTCGCAGCTTTCCTAATTACCGTTCGATAAATTACATAACCTACAACCCAATCACCGTCCATGTTCCCCATTCTATCACCTCCAAGTTGCAGCAAGTGGTGCAATAATGTTTTTGCAACATCACCTAATTACTACTCGCATCATCCCAGATGGGCGGGCAAATCATTCCCAATCACGTTTGCCCACAAAATGTGCAATGGTTTTGCCTCTTAAAAATTTAACGCTTTCTTTTTGTTCAAAAAAAAAAATTGCAAATTAATTTTATTAATTGGCAAATTGTGTGTGTGCACAGATTATTCTCAAATCTCCTACTGCTGACGCTATGCCACTCCTCCTCTGGCGGCGCGATGTGGGCAAATATAAATATGACAATTAAAATTGTTTTCAAATGCTAATTCGATGCGACAAAATGTGCTCACGAATTAGGCTTGATAAATATTTTTTAATTTTATTCATAGGTTGTGCAAACAAAAGATATTTAGCGCGCCACCGTGCGAGTACTTTGACATTAATTGCATTTGAACAATGCAAAGGGCCATTGTTTGGGACGCCTTTTGTTTGCGAGATGTTACAATTAAATGAACATGAGAAGGACACCACCATAAGGCGTCGGACATGTTTGCGCCTAATTTTGACAAGTGAGCTTTGCGGTGGGGTTTTTTGGCGTCGCGATTGCAATTAGCCGATTGTTAGTCCTAAACATGAATCACGCGTTGCATTTTAGACGGGTTTTTGACAATGTCGAGTGCAGGGATCGTGGGTTAGGGGTATGATCCGCCGTCGTTGTCATTGAATTTGACATATGAAATTGACAAAGGCACAGGACAGATGGTGACAGAAATAGAACGGAATGGAAAGAAAGTTGTGGTTTTGACAGACACTGCGGTTGGTTCCGGGTTTTTGAACGGAATCTACTGTATGCAGTCTCAAACGCGATGATGGTTCTGAGTGTTCGTTAAATTGACAGCAGAAATCTCAAAACGTACTCTTATTTATTCTTTGGGCATCGAATTTGAAATTGTACTAAAAATAGTACAATTTAATAGAGCTTTATTTGCATGGACGAGATCTCATATTTATGATACGATACCAACCACGTAGCTCCGAGATCCACTAAACTTATTTGCATACATCCAGAGTCTGGATGCCGGATAAAATTATGAGGAAACTATTAAACGTAGAGCCGAAGAGTGTATCAAGCCCATGAGACCATTGATTTAAAAATGATTTTATACTTTGAATCTTAAATTCCAGTACAAAATTGGATACTTCGATAGAAAACAGTCCATGGCTATGTTTCCATGTATATAACGGGATATGAAGAACTCAATGCCTATCAAGGAACGCCATCAGCAACAAAATTCATTTTCCATGCAACAATCATCAAGGCTAAATGCTGGTGAGCCAGTTTTTGAACGCTTCGCGAATGTAAGCCTGTGGGAGTTTTGTGTCATTAACGGTGAAGACATGTCTGGAATACGTTTAAACTCTGGCGTTTTTCAGACAACGTTCTGGTTTATTAAATATTCAAAAGAAGAATGCGACAATTTTTTGTTTTGTATTTTCTTGGGATGGCGCAGAATATTTTGTGAAAATCAATGGCTTGACATCGAATTTTTAAGACACCCCTGGGATTCAATACGTTTTAAAGGCCGCTGCGGAGTATAAAGTTGTGGCATTAGTAACTTGTGTGATGCAAACGATTGGTGAGTGACCTTCAACGATCACGGCCATAAAAAAGATGGATTTAGCTGTAGAATGTCGTTTGAACTTTTGCCCAATCGAAAACTGAAGTTTTATTTACTCACTTACGACTTGTTTTATTGCTTAGATGGCGTTACAGTTCGGGGTGAACTTGCGCCTTAACAAACAACCCTCCTTAGATTACTGTCTTCAGTTGCACATTTCAAGTTGGTTAAGGTCCCCATCTACCTATAGGTAGATAACGTGGCGGTTCCTGAGAACCCAATAAGCGCAAAGCGTGCGCCGTTTTGTTACCATGAAAACTCGTTCAAACCTATTTGTGTGTAAGGTTTGATTAGCTGTGTTAGGATAAAGTGGTCAAATCCAACCAGTGGAATTCAAATACAGGATCAGTTCCCTGATTCTTTTATCAGCTATGTCACTGAGATCCTCGAGGAAGGTTTTACCTAAGGTGCGTCTGGTGCTCGCTAGGGCAGAACATCTGCAGAGGAAATGAAGTAGAGATTCTTTCCCATTAATGTCCTTGCAGCTTCTGCAGAAGGTGTTGTGAGATTGTGAGGAATACCAAGCTTGACATCATGGTCTCCAACTGGCCAGTGGCCCGTGATAATGGCTACAATTCTGGCAATATCTGGTCTTGATTTGCCAAGTAGCTCTCTTGGGTACATAATTGATTGATTGCAAGCCGGCATTGCTCTATCAGTTTTGAGGAAGTGGCAACCGCATCAATGGCATTGATAGCGGCTTGGCTATCCGAAAAAAATAGCGATGTTTGGAGATTGTTCAGCAAGCGGCAGGCTTCCTGTATCGCGAGAAATCCACCTTGTCTATCTACCTATATGTGCGTTATCTTAGGCGAGGTCTTCCTCTACGGCGCTGTGCCTCCAGACAGAGATTAAAAACTCTGTGGGCCAGAGCCTGACGAAGGACGATACGATTGAGTCTGTCTGACTATCGATGAAAAAGGAGGTATCATCACGAAGTATAACCTTCATCGTCACTGCTAGAACATCCGCCTGGAAAACGCTGCTATGGTCCGGGAGTCTTACTGATTTAAAGAGGCTCCGTTTGTCTGAAAACATGCTTGCGCCCACCCATCGGTATAGATGGCTTTGGTTCGCGTTGTTCATTCTTCTCTGCTTGGGAATGAGCAAGAGAATGGTCTTTTGAAGTCTAGGTAGAGCACCGTATAATCATGTACCCATGTACTTACTTAGGATCTTGGGATGCCCCGTCGTGCTTGACTTCCAGCCATTCGTTTGGCTGATTCTCAGGGTACTTCTGGCCAAAGATTCCTGTAAAAACAGGTATGGTGGAATCAGGTTGAGAATAGCCTCTAATCCTGCTGTTCTCATGGCACTAGGAGCTGCTATGCCCGCCAGGCCTTGTATTTTCATGATGGGCTTGAGGTTGACGGTCTTGGTAGCAGCTTGCCACCACACAACGCTTGGTGAGTATAGCCCTCACAATGGTCATGTACATTCATAGGATGTTTTTAGGGCTTGGTGCCCAGGTTTTCTTGAATATTCTACTGCAAGAGTAGAAAGCTCTGTTTCCAGTTCAACTTTTTGCGAGCACAGGGCCCAAGTATCTTGCACTGTCAGCTCCTTAACAGGGAATTCGACGTAAGAAAACGTTCAGCTGCATAAAATATGAATCGCGAATGAGACGTACATATACACCAGTTTCCTGGAGAAATCCAAAAGATTGGTTAATGGCAAAGTTCTCCTTTAAAGGACAAATTGGTTCAGCAATTTTCTCCATTTGTTTGGCGCATGAAAAATCGATGCTTAAGGCTTTGTTCCCAACCCAAATGTGTTGCTCGAATTAATCATGCAAAATTTGTCTCTAATTCACATATTCCAGTTGGGAAATTAATCAATTAATCATCTTCTTCCACCCAATGGATTCCCATTCAAGTACAGCAACATATTCATTATTCAAGATACATCCCACCTAAGCGGGTGATTAATCCACTGAATAAGTAGAGTAACCCTTCACCCGCTAATCCAAGATAATCCGTTTAAATGCAACTCTGAAGCTTCTTGTCGAAAACCATTTATCAACCCCAAAACATCCGTTGATGTCAAAATTCCCAATAAATAACCTCCCAATGCAAAATCCCAGGAAAAGCAAAAAAAAAAGGTCCTCGATCGATTGTGTAAATGTAATATCGCTTAAGCACTCCATGCTGCCATTAAACTTTTTCAATAATCCCGCCAATTCGAGAATGCAAATAAATCAGGACCCATTACGAAAAAGACCATTCGCCTCCTCCTCGTCCCAGTCCTATCCCTTAAATTTTTTTTAATTGTCCAATAAAAATTCAATTAAAACCGCAATCGTTATGCGCCCTCTCGTAAAAAAAAAAAAAAACCCGGAGAACATCATTGGGTTTATCCTTTCGGATTTTATGCTCAAGCACGCATCTCACACCGCAAGATGCATGCAATACGCTCGCAGTGCACCTTATTTGGAGAGTTGCTACTACACAATTTATGCGGTGTCAAGTGTTTTAATTAATTCGTCGCACACTACCGTTTGTGTTGCATAAAATTAGTTTTTCGGTTTCGTGTTTTGTTTTTCTTCCCCCCCAGTTGTGTACCCCTATTAGTCTGGGGAGAGTTGAAAAGTTTGCTTCCCTTTTGTGCTCAATTGTGCTCTTATTTGGAAAAGTACAATGAATTCAAGTATAACACTGCTGAAGGATACTCCGCCATGAGAAGGAGCATGAGGAGGATACAAGTATCTCGGGATACTTTTGCGCAAGAAAAACACTGTAAACACTTAACTTTAAATTGTGAAGTAATTAGCAGGGAAAATCCTTGTGTTTGCAGTTATTTTTGTGGTGGAACAGTCATAAATACCAGTGGTGTATCCTTTTGGACTCCCTTAAGGTTGAAATCGATTGTTTGTAAGATGTACAAACTTACGAATCGGCAAGAACAAATAATAATATGAAAATCATTTGAGTGTGGGCGGTACACGTGCGTGTCCTTGTGTTTGAAAAGTTCTGATTGTTTCACCACTGTTATGCACGACATTTCGCACTTTATTGGTTCTTTTTATTAAAAAGTGTGATTAGGACAGTTGTTAGTATCGGACAGAAAGTATAGAGGCAGCACACACACTAATTGAATGAAAAAAAAAAATGTAGTAACACTTAGGAAAGCGTTTACCGGGAATGGAAGAAGTTTTTAAGGATTATGGAGTTTTTATTGCGAATTTTTTTATTACCGTAAAAACAGAGGGTAAATGGGACGCATTCAGCACAAAATGGTCTAAAAACTTAAATGTGTGCGTCAACTTTTGCGTTCAACAGGATTACCAACCGTAGATTTCTTTAAAGTCGAAAAAAACAGTCCTTTTTGAGTCAGTTGAGTCAACCTTTTGTTTTTGACACATGATTCCCTCACAGGTAAGGTAAGTAAGTGGTGAGGTAATCCTCATTTACGTCACTGCGACAAATAAATATTTTTTCGACATGTCTAAAATTAGAAATGTCACTGTCACAAATGTTGACATTAGTTACTTATAATGTGGAATAGGAAATCAATTTTTTCTATTGTTTCACCTTGGGGTTATGTCACTACTGTTCTCAGTGCCTCTGATATTCCACGAATTATCGTAGCCTGTTAGGCCCATTTTAAGAAGTGGGGACTGCAACCTCGTACCACGCACTCTCTACGGTGTGATCGTCTGGTGGACGGCCTTATACAGAGCCGTACACCGTAATCTATTGGGGAAAGTACAAAGATCAGCATGCATATGCGTTGGGGGAGCACTAAGAATCACCCCATCCGCGCAATTGACGTGCTCCGGCATCTACTTTCTGCAGATATTTTTGGCAAACAGTCAGCTGGTAGCGCAGCCATCAGACTGAAAGCCTCCTCTCAATAGTCAAACAACAATATTTGGCACTCCTCGATCTTGGATTCCCTAGTATTTATCTCGGAAAAAAAACTGACTACACTCCGTCCAAGTTGAATTTCCACCTCAACTTCCATTCTTTCCTAATAGGAGTGGGAGAGTGATGACGCCAGAGACGATCATTCCCTTCATCTCTATACCGACGCTTATAAAACTTAGAACCGAGTGGGAGGTGGTGTTTTCTCTGATATACTTAACCTGAGCATCCCCTTCCGTCTACCTGACCACTGTAGCATTTTTTCAGCGAAAATTATGGCATTCAGCGAAGCCTCATCCTGACTTAGGCATAATGTGGTATCCTGCAAGGACATCACAATTTTTAGCGATAGCTAGCCTCCTATAAGATCCCTTGAATCGCTAACAAGTACATCAAAAGCTACTTCAGATTGTCGCTCATCCCTCATGGGAAACGGCAGAACATTTTAACATTCACCTATGCTGGGTACCCGGCCACAGAGACATTCCAGGGCCGATGAATTGCCCAAACGTGGTACTACTCTACCAATCCTGTCGGAACGTAGGAATCTGGGTCGCAACATGTAAACGACGTTAACAGTTAGACAAAACAAATATGGAGGAATGGTACCACGTGCCGTACCTCCAAGGAGATCTAGTGGTATCACAAAGGGCCTTTCTGGTCTACGTGTGTCTTCGCACAGATGGCCACCCTACCTACCTACCTAAGGTCCATTTTTCAGTAGGAACCTTTGCAGCTAAATTTGGTAAAAACATTTAAGACTCTGCCTAAACGAACTCTCAAGGAAAAAAATTAGTGACATACTACTCTTGTTAAAAGCTACACGTTGGGCCAAAGGCCTAAAGATTTCTGTTCCTCATCCGAACATACCAATGTTCGGAAAGTTCGGAAAAATCTCGTCACGTAGACCACCGTTAGCGCCCTTTGTGTTCGTCTCTGTAGCATCTGTTGGAGAAGAAGTGGGGTAAAGGGTGGAATGTAAGTGAAGAGTTATAGATTAGCGGACAGAGAGTCGGATGAGTTTAGATATTCTAGAAACGTCCTGTATGTCCAGCGAACAGTTTTCGATTCGATATTTGCAAAGGCGGCAGTGACTTCCCGTCTCATTTTACTGATGATGTTTATGGACTGCCTGACGTGATGACCTGGGAATTTTGCACTATTTTCTTCAAGACAGGGCTGTATGACAATACTTTGCCCTGTCTAAAACCTCTAGCAGTCTAGTGGTATTGAAAACCCGGGAAAACCTTAATACGCACATATGCGAATATTTTTTGCAGGCATATCAAAACTAGCTATGGGACAAAATAGCTAAACTCTATTCACACTTACTTGCGGTCCTGAAAGCCATAAATAGGTGGACGGTATCGATCTGGAACTCTTAGAGTTTCTACATGATTTGGTGTGAAGATTTGCTCCAGGTTCGGCGGTCTCTTTTCCTATGCCGACTCCGATCGCCAAATTGAGAAGCTTTTTCATGACAAATTATGATCTCGGGGGTTTGTCATTATTCCTCGACGTGAGGTTTTTTTCTTGTAATCCACTCGCGCTTGAAGGGGTTATGAATGCCCTTTTGATGTTATTCACACAGCGTGAGCGAGGTGCAGTGGTTCGAAACTCAGGTAGTATTAGGTTTCAATGGCGTCCGAGGGTGGTGTCCAGACTAGCTGGGGACATTTGTGGTGTTTGCCATTGCTATAATTCACGGGAATTTTTTCGAATCTCCTGATGTCATAATCATGATCAGCTCAATCAACTCTTCAAGCCATGACACTCTACTGTGCCGCGACAAATGTTCCGTGGATATTGCTGGGGCACGATGCTATGCAGCTCACACAGCAGTCCCATGCACTATATACAAGCGACGGCGACCACATTGTGGGTTGTCCTCTTTGCGTTTTAGAAAAGTTTCGGATCTTTTACCTGCAGTAACATTCCAGATTTTACGTTTTTGTTCATACGAATTCATGCTCCACTTCAGTCTGGTGCTTGTTGGCAGTGCTGCGACAGGTCTGCGCTTTTTTTTTGCTGTCAGAGGATTTCTTCAAACTCTTTCCAGACATTCAATTGGCAGAGGCTCTTGCAGCAGGGTACTAGATTTTGTTTCATCCTTTGACAGATCCAAGTGAAGTGTGAAGTGGCTGTCAATAGGTGAACGTCGTCTGGCCAATACATCGGCCTCTTCGTTACCACCCTTATACCCTATCCTATGGGACCCAGATCAAAGTGACAGAAAACCAGTTGCCAAGTTCTGAAATTTTCTTCTGGCATTATTTCACCAATTTGGAGGATGTGGTTATGGAGGCTTGATAACCGCTTAGCAGCTGGATGTTTTTTAAAGCTCGAGGCATACATCGAAAATCGGTAGCCTTTCCACTGGGCTTTATCTGTGCGTTTACTAGCATTTAGGACGCTAATTATCACACTTAAAGTTTAAAGAACCTTTCGTGCAAGTTCACAGCTGCTTTAAGTTGGTGTACTGGTAGATTATCACCGTTGTAGGTGGTGATACAAAAGCAAATTTAGCAAAATTCCTTGGACGTATTTTTTTTTGGTTTCAGTTCCATGGTTACATGACATGCATGTACTTGGACTCCATCCTCTTCCTATGATTTAATCGGATTCTCTGAATTCCATTGAATCAATTTAAGTGAAATCGTATTACTCGTTTCGGACAAAAGTTTGTTCTGTGAACATCGGCTGTAATCCATCCCCCTCGACACCTCAGAACTTATATTACCAGGAAGATGACAGAAATTGCCATGAACTACCCAGATATGCAGATGTTCGTGGAATATCCTAATGCAATGACAGGCACCACATCAAATTTGCCAACAAATGTGTGTTTTCCATTATCTATCGAACAGACCCACTCCAGTGGACCAAATTGAATTTTGTCCCTGCACCACGTTGCATCGTCTCGTTGCCCACAAAATGTAACTCAATTAAAGCAAATAAATTAATTAAACGAAAATAATCCAACAGCGATGCTCCTGTCAAAAATATTGCATCTTTCTGTTGTGAGATCGTAGCAACTGCAGCTTATCAAATTATCTCTCTACGCAGGCAGATACCGATTTCGTTCCAAGTGGACTCCATGCATATACATATATACACACACAAGTGGTTCTGAACAGAAGAAGATTTTCATTTTTGCAGAAATGTATCTCAAGTTGTTTCAACTTGGAGATGTACATATACTCGAACAGTACACCATCTGGAACAACGACGAAAAGAATGAATTTTTAGGGCAAATTGCGTCGCTACTTGACGTGAATGATAGTCAGATACATTTCTATTTCTCTTGCAGTCCCTTAGGATATCTTGATTGTGTTGCATTGTCTCATGAGACAGACAGAAGGGACGGTGTTTGTGACACCCGCTCACGATTGCATAAATTCAATAAAACGAAATTCGTTGGAAGGATGATAATTTTCACATCCGATTATGGTGGTGTACGAGTTTCCATTTTGAATGCAACACATTCCGGACGATTTATTAATTAACAAACACAGTGCGCAGCCACAATTACGATACCGCATTACGTTGTATGTCGAATCCAAGCCAAACCGCACCAAAGCAAGCCCGAAACACCAGTAAAAATAAAAAGAGCCACACATCCGCATGGGTATTACGAGATGCATGACCTGACCATCCCGATGCGGCACGGCACCGCATATGCCATGGTCCATCATTTACTGGTGCAGCTACTATGTCCTCCAATCGATAAAGAGGCAAACGGACGGCTGTGGGAGTGAACCGTGAAATTGGGGTTTTGTCCTGAATTAAAAATTCATAGACAACATCTCGGGTTTCGTTAAAAAATTTAAACTTTGTTTCGGTTTTTCCAGTACAGTGAAACAAATAAGCGATAGAGTGTGTTGAAGTGATGTCGTTGGCAAAAGCAACATGAGCTCCCACATGGTTTTGCATTATTTATTTAAACTTTTCGATAGCAGATGGCTTCAAAGGAAATCAAATGAAGTGAAGGGCTGCATCGTGTTTGGGGGAAAGTTGGGTTTGCATCCTGTTAAATGCTTGCCAAAGGAAACCCTAATGTCAATTTTGTTCTTTGATGGGTTTTCATGGTTTGCAAAAACTTTGATTTAGTTTTTAGTTTTTGTTGGCATGGTTCCGGCCATATAAGCCTTGGGTTAGCTTTAGTTGAATAATATGAGGTTAAATTGAATAAAGCTCTATTGTACTCGAAGATGAATAGGGGAAAATCCGAGTGAGAGGTTTCAGTTTGACCTTTGCATGTTCTAGGTCAGGGAGCTCCACCTTACGTGAGGAATAGGGTTGACATTGTCTTGTTCTGGGCAACAATGAAATGATAAAAGCCTTAGACAAGATTTTTTTTATCAATACTTGGCTCCTTGACACAGTAGTCTTCAGAAAAACTGCTTTTTGGAACCTAACCTCAATTTCCTTCTTCGTTTCTGTTTGGGCTTTCTGGTAACGAACTTTCTTGTAACGAACCTAAAGTTAGTTGGTAAGCTTGAAGTGGTACTCTAGAGGTTTTGTGGCTTACTTGGACCTCAAGCGGGTCCAATGTACCCATAAAAAGTATACTCACAGGAGTCAAATCAAGGAGTTGGGTTGGCTTATCTGTAAACCACCACTCTACAGAGTAACACTAAGACCAAACGTAGGTTTATTGTGATACCACTGTGAAGGCTGGGCTTGATCTCAAGTCTACTCGTGATTCGTAAAACCATTAAGATTTCCTAATATAAAAGTTCAGGTCGGCATACTGATAGTGTTCAGGTAACTTAGATCGTTGAACACCGTTCCGCAGGTCCTGTATAAATCTTTACAGATGTTCCCGACTCGTTGAGTATGTCTATCTATGATGCAGTGTCCCGTAATGACATGGAGTAGTTTCGGATGGTTGACTCTTCTTAATCGAATTACCGCTTCCGATCTCTTAGGATCGAAAATAGGCCGAATGAGCTTGTATCAATCTAAAAATTGCTTTCCACAGACCATCCATGTTAGTTTAGGTGCTTGGCAAATGACATAAGCAGGGCTTTGACATGATCAAGATTCTAACTACTGGTACGTAGAGAGTCTGGCTAGTTCGTCAGCTGTCCCCACCAGAGGGTGACGCTAAGCGATCAGGTTAAGAGACAGGCGGCGGTTCGTAACTGTCCTTGATACAAGGTATCTGTGCTGGTTACAACTGATTAACCTTTAGCCATGGGGCAGCCTGACGTACAGCTAGGGCTTTTGCTTGAACAACACTACAGTGACTATGAGGACGGAAGGTGAGGTGTGGTGGTTATCAATATTTAAAAAAAAAAAACCGCCACCACCAACTTCCTCGACTGCGTTAAAACCGTTGTAAAGATCAAAACGAAGCCATTAAAAGATCTTTACGTTGCCTTTGAACATTGTTCGTGAAATACCATCTGTTTTCTGATTCGATGACATAGAAATTGTATTTATTTACTTGTCATCATACTCGTAGTAATCATAGAGCTGGGAGACTTGACCATCTTCAGGGATGGTTCCACGACAGATGTAAGAGCGTGAGCAGTGATTTTTTTGGGGATCTAGATCTAGGCAGTCAGCCTCTTGTGTTTGAACTATTCACTGCCCTTGGTAAAGAAATGGTGAAGAATGGTAAAAATAGCGACTGAAATATCCGTCGGCTGTACTGTAGGACTAGGAGGAGGTCTTCACAGGTCACGAGAACGAGAAGATCGTTTTTTTTTAGTAGAACATGGTACCTGCAAGCTGTGGCTAGAGAATGAGAAGACAGCTGCCAATGTGTGTACTGTGGGAGTATCCCGCACTGATAACCACAACCATTTTTTTTTTAAATATTTTTTTATGCCTAGAACGCCTTGATCCAGAATGCAATTTCATTCTGTAATTGAAGGACAAACATTGGAAAGAAATGATTTCGTCGGATGCCAGAGAGTTAATCAAATATTCTCAAGACTAGCGTTGACATGAGGTTTCGCGCTTAAGAACGAGAGGCGAGGACGAGGAGACGAAGTGGACTCGATTTATTTCCTATTTATTTTTCTACCCATTGAGCTTCTGGTTTGACGGTAACGATACACTTCTTTGTACTTTGGTTGCATCATAATTTGTGTGGAGCGGAATTCCTTAACCTCACTTATGATGGCGCTGGGGTTGGGCTTGAACTTCACCCAGAAAAAGCCTTTAGGCAGCTTCATCGTTAGCTAGCGTGTGTATGTGGGAATGATGGTGATCAGGTTAGCGTGCCAGAGACTAAATTAACGTATAATTTCATTGTTTTGATACCACGACACTTGGGAACCTAATTGATGTAAGCATAAGTGAGGCTAGTGATTTGAGGGTGTCGTCTGGTGCTTATATATACTCAGTCCCTGGATTTGGGGAAGGACATTATATCAGAGAATTTTTGCTCCGAAAGGTCGGTAAGATTTTTGAAGAAATATTTGTCCAATGGCGAACGATGCCTTGTTCTGGGGAGAGTCGGGCATTTGTACAACCTGCTTACTTACTTAAGGTGACGCTACAGTCCGGGGTGGATCTGGGCCTCCATCAACAAGCGTTTCCAGCCAGCACAAGGTGCGGTCGAGGGTTTTTGTCTCATTAACATCTTTGGAGCTACAGGAGTACATCTTGAAGGCAATAGGAAATCTTGCTGCATGGTTACCGGCAGCCCAGTGACCCATGCAGATTGTTAAAAATCGAGAAATGTCCGTTCAGGTTTTTACTAAGGTTTGGTTGTCAAGTGAAATCTAAAATTGCGGACAGCTCCCTTATTCTAGCCGTTGCACATGTGTCTAGCTGGATCCATCATTGGCTCGAATGATGGCCTCGTCGGAGCCTGTGAGACACGCACTTTCATTACCTGGTATATCCTTATGCCCTGGTACCCAACATAGGGCCACCGTACTACCTTTCGATACCTCATCTAGATGGTTTTTGCAGATTCCTACAACCCTCGATCTAGTTAAAGTTACGGCTGCCTGGCTGTTGATGTAGACCGTAATTGTCCTTGCGGCGATACCCTTCTCGTGGACAAGTTTTCGAAACCTCGATGAAGACTGTGATTTTGGCTTGAAAGACACTGCAGTCTTCATTTATTCTAAGTTCCTTTCAGTAGACCCCGGCACCTGTACCAATGTCCATCTTAGACTCATCGGTGTAGAAGGCCAGTTCCTTTTTATTGGTAACTTTGTGGTTCCTCCAGTCATCTCTGTCAGGAATTCTGATACTGAATCCCCTGTCAAAAATGCCGGAATTTGAATCACATGATCTGTTTCTGTCGGTATTCTTCCATCTAGACAGTAACCGTAGGGACCTGGTGTCCACTGTGGTACTTCTCTCAATCTAATAGCAGTTTAAGCTACCGTGTATTTTGAAATCTCAGAGTGGTCTGCCAAATGCAGGAGTATTCCCGTATTAAACTGTGGACTGGTACCAGGCTTACTCCTGACAGGAGGTAGATTAGCTCCTGAGCCATTTAGCAATAGGCTTGTTTATGCCGTAGGAGAGATTGGCTCGTTAGCCATATAGCCCTGTTTCGTCTAAGAGTTGTTTCCTGAGTAGAGCCAGCTACCACTGGAAAAGCGGTCCTTCATACCCAAAAGTACCTACTTTATCCCACTACTAATTACTCCATCGTCACCACAGACGGCAAGTTGGCACTAATAGAGCAATCGATTAATCGTATGTGCCTCTCCGTCATCTTATTTCTCATTAATTGCAGCGTTCGTGCAAAAGCCGAACCTTCATCAAAGGATCGTTAGAGAAATTCTTCATCAGAACTTTCACTTCATTTGCATTTCCTCGGTTACCCTGGCAACGACAAAAAAGCTACTGTGCCTTATCATTCGAATGTTTAAAGGTCTTCAAGACATTATTTGCCATCCTTCCTTCTCGTTTTTGTTTTTCTTCCTCTAATTATCCTCTGCTTCCGGTAGATTAAACATAAAATTAAATCAACTCGTGCGGGCGTCATCGTGAAACATAGAAATCACTGCACCATTGCGCTATGTTAGCTCCTTCGTGCCCATTCCTCGGCGTGAAGTTAGATGTTTTCCTTTTGAAATTTGCTGTCGTACTCCTTGACAAACGGCACAAATAAACGACTCTCGTGTAATTGTACCGCACTTCCGGCAAACTAAACAAATCCTTTTGCAGATAGAAACACACGCACACAGAGGAGCAGTGCAAACACACACAAATTAACGGTGTGAGAAATTTAAAGTGAATTTTGTACGTTGGAAAATGTATTTTAGTTTACCTCCGAAGGATGTGGCGCTGGGCGAAGGAAGTCTGACGACAAAAAATTGCTTAACGTGTGACTTGGCGTGTGTTGAACTAAATGAAAGTTTATGTTGACCGAATGGGAATGTTTGAAGCGGCAGAAAGAGGCGATACAAAGCTAAAGGAGCGCATTGAGACAGAAACAGGACGACTAGTAGAAAAAGACAGAAAATGTGTAAATAAAACCGGAACTGAAGTGGTGTTGGTTAAATATTTGATTTGGGAAGAAAAGTTAAACGGTGGACACACATACATGGGAAGTAAAGTGGTTGAAATAAATTAGAATGGCGGACGGAAATGGTCGAGTTTATGCGTCAAAACAGTAAAGGAAAACGGAAAAAGTTATGCGGTTCAGGTTTAGGAGCGAAGTGCTGAGGGGGTGAGACTCCGACTTGCAACTGATGCCTGTCATTACAGGCTAATGGATGAATTTTCATTATGCGTTGACAGAATGTCTAGCCTTTGATACTCGGACTCATTAATTAAAAGTCTAGTGAACCTAATGTGAGACCGTGTTGGTCTCACGCTAGGTGCCCCAAATTTGTGTGAAGCCATGTTGGTCTCATGTGGCACTTTAAGTGTTAATGGCATGGTTTCGCAAGGATTAATGACCGGACAGGATGCCTGTCTAGCGATCTAGCGTCAGCCAAAAGGTCTTAGATGATGCCTTGGGGATCAAAGCATCTTAGGCTTAACACTTGGCTGTTTATTGGAGCCTTGAGATTCCTCTTTTTGTGTTGTCAACTAGGTGCCCTATTCAAAGGAATTATTTAGTGGACTCCTGACTTCTTACGGGCATGTTGAGCATGCAAGTCAGCAGATAAAGTTCTTCGCCATTACACCAACACTCATTCTTTGAAATCGGTGTTTCCTCTTGCTGACGTTTAAAAGCTTTGACTTGCGAAGTGGTGGATCCATGTTTTATTAATCTCAGTCACAAGTCGATAGTGTGGAGTTTCTTTTTTTATATCGGCTCCTCATCTGTTTTGGATGTCAAGGAGACTACTTCCAAAGCTTGCCTCTCAGTCGACGAGTGGCAGGTCTTGTGCTCAAATGTGGTTGGTTGGTTTAGGAGGGTAAAGTTCAGAAGAACCTCGTCACGTAGACCACCGATTGGTTCCGTTTTGTTCCCCTCTGTAGCATCTGTTGGAGAAGAAGTTGAGGAAGGCGGTTGTAGGTTAGGTTAAAGGGGTGGCGCCTTGATCTCAGGCACCGCGTCAGTCGGATCTTCAAGGATCCATTGTATTTCCCATTGTGCGACCTACAGTCATGTACCTCGAAAACGGGGGGTGCAAGTGAAGAGTTATAGGTTTGTGGGTAGGGGTTTAGAAATCCGAGAAACCCCCTAAATGTCCAGCGAACTCCAGCATTTTCTCAAAACCTAAGTGGCTAGGAGAGCTTAGCCCGGGCAGATCATGTCTTCATAGTCTTTTGTGTTTTAGCGCTCTTGTGGCGGGGCAATCGCAGAGGAAGTGTTCGAGGCTTTCCTCCTATTCCTCACATCGCCGGCAAGAACTTGATTGCACTATTCTTCGTCTGTGGCCAGGTTGATGTGTCCAGTGTACAGGCCAACCATCAGTCTTAGTTGCCCCCTGCCAAGATTAAGCGTTCTCCTTGCTAGACGATAGCAGGCGCGCTCTATCATAGATTTATCCGCTTTGCAGGTTTGCAAGTCTTTCCAGGAAGTCTCGTAGCGTATAACCTTTAGGGCCACCCCCACGGTTGTGGGGATGTCGCCGTTTTTTGCCACTTTTCTAGCCACTTCATCCGCAGCTTCGTTCCCAGGTAGATAAGGGTGACCTGTTTAGAGGTTGCCAGGGTATTGAGTTTTTCTTTGCATTTCCTTACCAACTTCGCCTTGGTTCTTGAGCCATTAAGGCAGCTTGACTGTCAGCAGATATAAATACTGTCACCGAAGGTTACCGCATCAAGTAGGAGTTCCGTGCCCCTAAGTATCGTGAAAATTTTTGCCTGGAGTACAGTCACGAACTGTTGATGTATAGCAGGATTGAATGGTGACATTCGGCAGTAGACCCCACCCCCGTTTCTTCGTTGATGAGCTCAATATAATGTAACCCAAGACAAGGCGATTGGGTTTCCAGAATCCATAGTCTTTCGTTGTCTATTTTGGAACTCAGAAAAATACTACCCAGCTGGTTGCAGGGGGTCGCCTTTTCGTCATGAAATTAGTTCTCTGTTGTGCGTCATAGTTCAGAATTTGGCCAGGAAAATCCTATCGCCGTTCAGCTGCCAGGAAGTTAGGATTCCGCCTGCTGTTAGTGAAACCAGGAGATCGCTCTAAATTCCCCGTGGATTTCTGAATGGTTTTCCAGAGTAGAGCAGTATTGTGCTACTATTCCGCATCTAACCAACCATCGCACATCGCTTAGCCCCACAATGACATTAGAAAAGGTTTTGCATTGATTCTCTGTGTTCATGGCAAACCTCAAAATCCAATCTTTCCTATGCGGCTGGTTAGACAATCCTTAGCAATTCATGACTCAAATACGTAGAAAGGACTAGGGATTTCTGCTCAGTGAAAGTATTTGCGCTACCCAAACGTTTCGCCAAAAATTGATAAGGACGTTTGAGAAACGGTCATGGCATCTTAACCACACAATCAAGATTTTTTACGAAATCCTGCTGCATTCAAAGTTGGACTCTTCCTCATTCGATCAATTCTTATCCAATTTCGGTGATGGAAGTCTCTTTCGAAACTTCTACTCGGTCCACTTAATCCAATTCCCAACTGTGTTTCTGGTCAACTGGCCTCATCTCTTTTAACTCATCATGACTTTTCTTCCGCTTGTCACCAAACGTTTGTTGTCTTTGTTTTTATTTTCCTTTCTCCCCACTCAACTTCGCGTCTTAATTCGCGGAAAGCATGCTTTCTCCTGGCGACACTTTGTGTCACACAGATAAAAAGTTTCCATACAAAGAAAACTTCTAGCGCGTCAAGGATCTCCCACCACACAACAACGAAAAAGCAACTTAACGATGCAGTGCAGTGCATAAAACTTGATGATTCCGCTGCGCGCCTCCTCCCAAAAGCCTCTATACAGATGGACTTTAATTAAATTTCAGAAAGGGTATGTGCAGCACCGCCACCCCTTGGGCAGAGCCCTCCCACCCCATTCGTCCTTGAGGTTTTTTTTTTTGCCTCCACTTCAACTAAAACATTTTGAAACAAAACCAACGAAGAAGCATAACTGTACCCCCCAGAGCTTTCCCGCCAAAACAAATTTCACGCGGAATTTAGTTTAAAGGAAAAAAAAATATGTCCAAATGGACGAGAAGGAGCCAAGACGAAAGAATCAAGTGTGCACCTAGCGAAACCAAAAAAGAATGAAGTGTAGATGCGAGAAGATGAGAAAATGAGGAGAGGCTGCATCGCCTCTTGTTCATTCGGCAAATGAACGAATTCAGGTCAATTGTCGTGTGATTAGAATTTACCTTCGCTTCGCAAATAGAACAGTAAGAAGAGCAAAAAAAAAAAAGGATCTGCAAGTGTACTTAAGAACATCATTCATGATTTAGGTGGATGATATCCTTTTGTGCTCTGTTTTCTTATCTTTTTTTTTGCTCTGTTGGTAAAAATTTGCTTTTATGCAAAAATTCTAGAAAACAACAAGTGTAGCGGGGAAAATGACGTTGCCCGCGATACAAAAGGACGAAGAGGAGGAAGAAATTAAAGTCAGAGTATGTGTGCGTGTAGGTGGATATGTTTCTCTCTCTACTTATTACCCTGTGTGTCGGTATGGTCGGTTGAATTTTGTGTCCACTACAGCGCCATCCTTCCTCCCACTCCTGGTTGAAGGTTAGCTGGGATTCCAGCTCTGTGCGCTTCTGTGCTACTTGAAAAGAATATGGTCGTCGTATAAGCAATAAGGCGAACGGTGTGTTATTATTCATCCACAGTGAAAGGAGTATGCATGGTTGGTTGGATTATCATATTTTTTTAAGGATCCTACATATGCTGGAGGAGGATGGTTGAGTGCCTGCCTCATTGTTGCATCGGGTGGCATGGCATAGAAGGACGAGAAACCTCTGCTTAGTTAATTGTAGTTTAAACAAAGATGGCTGTTTATTTTTTTGGCTAAGGTACTGGTTCTTAATTAATAGTTTTCCATTGTTTAGTCAAGGGGCGGGGGGTAAACAAATTGGCTTTCCCTGAATTAGAGCTCCTTCATTGTTTCTGGCTTCACCAGGGTGTTTGGTTTTGCTGACATTTTTATTTAGTACGCAAGGGGTCGTGGGCAATTTTGAACAAACAAAAGACTTTTGACAAAAGTCATTCATTTTGAAAAGTAATTGCCTATTAATTTGGAGGTTGATTCCCGCGAGCATGTTGAGGTGAACGGGTGAATTAAGGCGGAAGGGATCACTTGTTTGTCAAGTAGGTGAGCCTTCTTAATAGAAAAGAGTTTTCCTTCTTTGTTCGTTGTGAGGAGGGAAGGCGTCATAAATTTAATTTCCTCGACGTGAATGAGCAATACAGCGGTTCCAGCTAAATAGGTTGAACATCCTGATTATTTTTTTTAGCGAATTTAGTGAAATTTGCAGTGAATTATTTTCAGTGATGTTATTCACACAGCGCGAGCGGGGTGCAGTGGTTCAGAACTCAGGTAATATTGGGTTTCAATGGCGTCCGAGCGGGGTGTCCAGACTAGCTGGGGTGTTTGTCATTGCTATCATTCACCGGAATTTTTTCGAATCTCCTGATGTCATAATCATGATCAGCTCAATTAACTCTTCAAGCCATGACACTCTACTATCAGTGTTATGCCTTTGCTCTAGAGTCGACTTTTTAGTCGAGAGATCTTGAATGTAAAGGACAAGTTTGTTGGATGGTAACGCTACGACTTAGAGCAATATCTCACAAAATCTTTACTTGCTTGTAATTCTTTTTAATTCCCGTGGAGCATCGATCGGCAGAAACAACGCCTCCTGAAGAAAGCTTAACCGCTTTACAAGCTTTCTTCAGCTCAGCTTCAGTGATTTCGATTTCTCTCTAACTGTCATGCAATAAATGCGTTAAGGGCGACTCATTGACTGGATAAGTCAATTGCATAGCACTGTTCGCAACGGAATTATCTTCACGTCGTAAGGTGTATCCGATCCACTGCTTCTAAGATCCCCACATTGTGATATCTGTTAGTTCCTGATCCGTCTTCATGTGAAGCTGTTCGAGATGGGATTCTGTTGAAATTCGTCGACAACTATTAACGAAAGTTGTCAGCTTACCAATGACAGCTTACCAATGACAGCTTACCAATTACAGCTTACCAATGGTCCCAGTTTCCAACGTGCGACAGCGCTTGGAAAGTCACCTACAGTATTTTAAGCCGAAAAACCCTTAGATCCTACACGGTAGGGTTCAAGCTTGTCTGGGACTATCTCAACCTCCTCGAAAGTCTTGCATCGGTAAATAAGGTTACGGTAGCCTCGATCCCAGGACATGACGGCTTTGAGGATAACGAACGGGCTAACTGCCTGGCGAGAAGAGGCGCTTGCCGCCCACTCGTTGGTTCCGAACCCTGTTTTGGGGCACCGCCCAACAGTGCCTACTCCAAGACAACACAAGGGAGATCAACAAACACGCCGACTACTGGGCCAACTTCCGGGGCCCATACCCCTAAAGCTTTTCTGAGATTTATTAAAATCATCAATATAACCTCTGGTTAAACCATATGGGTCACCACAAAAAACCTCATAGGTCGCAGTGCGCATTTAGGACGCAGTGCGCATTTCTAATACAGAATACCTACTGACTTAACGTTGAAGCGTAACGGTCACAGCCTAGAATATTTGAGAAGCGCTCAGTTTCGCTTGCACTTCTTATAAGTGGATATACCAGTTCTAAAGACTTAGTTGGTTGGTTTTGTGGGTGTCCTAAGGACTTACTTAGACCTAAAGCGCGTTCATTGTACCCATAAAAAGTATACTCATGGGAGTTGAACCAAGGTGTAGAGTTGGCTTATCTTGAAACCATCCAGAAAGGGATAGAAATTACAGGAGTTTCCTAAAATCAACGATATGAAAGTCCACCAGGCCATATAAGAAGAAGCTACTACCAAGAGTAGGTAATCTTTTGGTGGCTAGTGCAGGACACTCGCATAGCAGGTGCTGGATGGATTCTATTTCCTCTTCGTCCCTGCAGTATTCATTGTTGGGTAATCCAAGGCTCCGTATGGATTCTTATTCCGAAGTCTCCTGTCAGGACACCGGGGACGATTTGTATATCGCTTCGACTAAGTTGTATAATAGTGATCTGGCTATTGCACATGTGTCCATGTGAAACCATCGCGCAATAGCCTTGATCATGGTTTCCTCATCTATTTTCCTGTAAAGAGTGTTAATGGATGTCCTTGCAAATGGAAGGACAGATGCATATGCTGGACCCTTCCTGGCAAGTTCGTTCGCCCTCTCATTACTTGATATGTCTTTGTGGTCTGGTACCCAGCATAGAGTCACCTTATTGGCCGTTGATATAGCGTTGAGAGTTTATCTGCAGACCTTCGATTTTGTCGATGTTGACTGCAGAGACATGATAGCCGTCTGGCTATTGTCATTTTTGATAAGCTTTGAGGCCTAAAGAATGGCAGTTATCTCTGCTTGAAAAATGCTGCATCTGTCTCCAATTTTTAAAGATTGGTTTAGCCCTCTGCATTCACAGAAGATACCAGTTCCAGCGTCCATCCGTAGGTGTAGAAGGCTAGCTCTTCTTCAGTGCATACTATACCATCATCCGAGACCTCTCTTCTTAGTATTTTGATTTCCTATATGTATATTTGATATCTATAGACTTAGCTCGCGCCGCCTCCTGGAAGATTTTTGCAGGGATTTCATCAATACCCACCGGTTTTTTTTTTTCATCTTGACTGCTCTGATCGCTGTTGTAATCTCTGTATGTCTAGGAGGTCCGGTAGGTAGTCGGAGATTCGTTCCATGGAAACTTCACGCTGTCAGCTAAATTAGCACCATTGTGAACTGCTCTCCATCCCTTAACCTGAATATCACTCAAAATAAGAAGGGAACCGTCCAGATAGGAGATCTGTCCATCTGTTAGCTTCTTGACGCCTCTGTATACCGTCTTACTGTTACACCGTCTTACTGCCTAACACGATGCTGCAGTTTCTTATATATTACGCGGTATAGGGCTTCAAATTTGGGTCAAATGCAGACTTTTACTGATCAGGCGTACAAAGAAGACCGATGTCAATACACATACTGACTTAGTCGACACTAGGTTGTGTTACAGCACACGTAGGCCTTGATGCAAAGCAAAAGGCGGATAACAGCGGAACAGGGGTCAGCTTCTAAGTTTCTTGGTCTTGAAGAAAATGGTGAGTCTTCCAGTAGATGTTTTTTGCAGGCTTAGTTTAGAGGATGATGGGTACTGTGTCCAGCACACGCTAGCAAACCAATGATATTTTCGGCTACCAACGCATTCAAATCCAACTGATTAGCTAAATGTACTTCAGACAAATGGTATTGTTCACACTAGGATTCGATTATATATCGGAGGGCTCTTCTGTCCAAGGCAAATTCTACTCCTACGTTCCTGTGTATTGAAAAGTTTGTGAATTTCGCTTACTAACCCTGGAAAAGACGCACGTATGCAGTTCAATTTTTTCATCTTTTTTTAAAGTCCAACGGCTTCCTAGCCTTGTTTTTACACACAATCATTCTTCCTTTCTTTCCTTTATACCAGATCATTCGCCTGATAGCAAAAGATTTATTTTCGGATTCCGAACACAGCACATCATTACCCTCAGCATGTGCTCGACAGCATCGTAATCCACATAAATCGTGTTGCTCATATTTCATTCACTAGCAAATTAAAAGCACAATTCAATGATTCTCCCATCGTGATAGGCACGCTTAGCCACCCCATTGCATGCGGCTTGGCCAATTCATGTCACAAGCACACCAGTTCCCAACAGCAGCTGACCATATCACTTCGCACAATTAAAATTGTTCCATTGTCCGTGCTTCACACTTCAGATTGATTTGCTGTCTTGTTTCGTATCTCGCACAGTGGCTCACATTTGTTGCGATAAACTGTTCTACCCCGTGCGTGTGCCCGCCAGTGCTACCTTCATCTCTGGCGGTGCTACATGTCCCCTATGCGACAGCGCACACTCTTTTAAAGGTGTCACCGAGAAATATGTCACATGGCTTTCCTGTGCTGTGCACTCGCCGTCAGCCCCTTCGCTTACATGAAACACTAATTAACTTTGAGGCAAAGTGCGTCTAACCGAACACAGCACCCCGGAATGTATCTGCATCTCGAGTGGCATTCGGCGATGCACTATGACTCTCACCCATGCGACTATTAATTAATTTCAAATCAAAACTACGATAGGACATGAGTTGCGATTTTGTTCTGTCATCCGTGCCTGCACAGAGGAAGAAAGACTGCCTCGGTTGGATTGGGTGCATGTAGTACCTTCAATTTGAGGAAAATGTAACCAGCAACTGTGTGCGCGGCTTGACAGAAAAAGACTTGGACAAATGCTCACAACAGTCTTTTACATGAACATTGGAAAGAAAAAAAGAAAAAGAGAAGGACGTGAGGAGGTAGGGAAAGATTATTGAAATAATTTATTTTCTTTGCCCTCAGATTGGGAAATTCTGTGAACCCGAGGGATTATTTCTATAGTGTGTATCGAAAGAGTGTGCATTCGGTGTGGCTAATATGCCACAAGGAGTTGCTGACGATATCGTCCTGATTACCAACACATCCACGAGATAGATTACATCACGGATGAAGCAGTCGTCAGTATTAAAAATTGGTTAGAGCCTGCTGGACTAGAACTAGCTGACCGAGGCTGTCCTAATAACCAGCCGAAAGCCTGTGGAATACGCAAATTCGCGGGTTGTGAGCGGGTTTCTAGTATATGCAACTCTGTAAGTAACTCCAAGAGTAGACCACCCTCGATGCTAACACCTTCTAAAACACCCGTCGAAGCAGTGAAACGCTGAACACAGACTAGCAGCTGAAACTCGAGATGTAGGATTTAAACGGGAGAAAATGCTCGACTCTGTTGATGTAAGCTGTGATATTTTGGAGTAAAGTGCAGAAAACTATACTCTGACCATTCTAACGTGCCTTAGGCCCAATTTTCTCCTGTTTAACTCCTCTAGGGAGCCCAGGGTTTTAGTTCGAAGTCTCCATCATATTGAGTGAGTTGTGGGCTTTTAGTGATGCGCTCTCCCAAGAAAGGCCATAGTTTTCTAATTCCCACAATAGTTTTAGCCTCCAGTTGTTCTTAGCACGTCCTCTTCTTCGAGATTTAACCGCCCTTGTGATGCTGTTTGGGTTTTGTCCCAAGGTATGGCGAATCTATTCCCACTTTTGCTTCTTTTGTTCTGAACCATAGCTCCTAATTGTTTATTGAGCTGGGCCAGAACACCGTGCAAATTGTTTGCAGGCTCTTGTTCAAGTTTCGCCTCCAAACAGTCCGGAATATTCTTGCGTGACCAGAGATTTAGGAGTTTCTCCATTATTTCTTAATCAATAGGAGCTACTTCCATACGGTTAGAGCTGAGATTTCGAAGTTGGTTCAACCATCTCATCCTGAACCTACCAAGGGAACCTCTACCTTGAAAAGTCAAGGCGGGACCTGCGTTTAACGCGCCCAACCCATCGAAGTACGGACCGCTCCATTCGAAGAAATAGCTCCTCGACATTGAGTTACTCAACCCTCATAGTGGATAGGCGGTTCATTAAACGAATGAATGCAATGTTTGGTCTATCTCCCATTTGAATTCTATGGCACAGGTAAGGTAAGGTAAATGGGTGCCTAGTGACATTCGTCAGTGTTCACTTAGACCAGCAATGGGGTCCATTGTGCCCATCTTCTAATTCTACCACGGGAACCTGTAAAGAGAAACGGGGTCAGATAAGGATATGAATCTCAGGAGGTCCCTCAGCTCGATGTCACGCAAGTACTCATTCTTCTACCGGCGAGGAGAAGACATTCATATAGTAGGTGACGGACAGATTCGATTTCTTCCTCGTCCCTAGTCGCTGTGATGTATACCGAGGCGCTCCGCATGAGTACCAATGGTGCAGTGCGCAGTAATGATGCCGGAGACTATCCTTGCTTCACGACGGCTAAGTTTGACCAGAGACAGAGATCTCTTTTTATTGTAACCCGTCCGTAAGTTTCTAGCCGTTGCACATGTGTCTAGCTGGATCTAACGTGTATTGGCTCGACTGATGGCCTCGACTGATGGCCTCGTCTGAGCCTGTGAGACACACGCAGCGCTGCTCCCCTTCGCGCATGTTCATCAGTCCTTTCGTTAGCTGGGATATTCATATGCCCTGGTACCCAACATAGGGTCACCCACCGTATTGGCTCTCGATATCTCATCTAGATGCTTTTTGCAGCTTCCTACAAGCTGTGATTTTGGCCTGAAAGGCACTGTAGTCTTCCTTTATTCCTAGGGCCTTGCAGTAGAACCCGGTACCTGTACCAATGTCCATCTTAGAACCATCGGTGTGGAACGCCAATTTCTTTCTATCGGTAACTTTGAGGTTCCTCCGGTCATCTCTGTCAGGAATTCTGATACTGAATATCCTGTCAAATGGCAGCGTCTGGATCATATGATATTTTTCTCTCGATCTTTCAGCATTCTCCAATCGACGAGGCGTGACCGTAGCAAGCTGGTGTCCACTGTCGTCCTTCTCTCAGTCTCAAAGCGGTTTTAGCTGCTGCGTTGCTACAGTATAGAGCCAGCGGAACGAAACTTACTAACTTGCCGCTGTTGGTGTTGTTCTCATGGATCCCAGGATTCCTATACAGGCTGCCCTCTAAATCTTAGTGAGGTTTGAATGTTAATATTGCTTCTCAAGCACCTTCCACGAGACTAGTGAGCCATATGTTAGAATGGGTCTTACAACCCCCGTCATGCCTTTTTGCATGAGTAGAACGCTACGTATGTCTTCTTGATGCGATGTCCTCCTTCCAGTTTAGATTGGAATCAAGAATACCGCCCAGATAGCGTGCTGATCCTAAAAGATTAAGATCAACACCTCCGATCTTCCTGTCACTTTTGGCATAAACGCGACTACATTGCTGCGATACCTGCTCGAGTGATGTCTTGGGCTCTCAAATTGTTTGAGTATTTGCCCTTCACATAGCCAAAAATAGACAGCAACTGAGTCCAATCCACCTAATTGGAATAAAAATCGCAATTTTCCTATCCAACCTAAACGCTTGCCGCTGAACACGACTGAGTAAACTCAAGCATGAAGCAGGAGCACCTGCCCAAACATGAGAGTTATATTCCAGTTTAGGACGAATGTAAGCTTTATAAATCGTAGCCAAGTCTGTAGGAGAAAAGACCTGTTTTCAACGTTTCAGGAAACCGAGGTATCTGGCACCACCTTTAGCAGGATCAGAAATTTGCTGGGTCCAACGAAGGCCTGGGGTAATGTGCATGCCAAGCATAGACAAACCAATTGTTTCCCCAATGCCAGCTCCATCCCTTTTTAGTTTGGCTACATTGGTATCCCGCTTTAAAGACAGGAACCAACACTTTTGACGCGTTGCACTGAAGGTTTAAAACCCCAATTGATGACTGCATCAATATTTGAATTGAGCTCTGTTCAACACTGAGATTCAACGACTTATTGCGGACTCGTTAAAGAATATGGCAAGTCGAGTGTGCTATCAACCGCGAAGGAATGGATTGGATTGCGAGTCAGAGAGAGAAGGTCATTGATGAAAAAAAAGTGTCGGGGAAAGAACAGATCCTTGGGGGACACCAGCGTTAGTTGAGAAGGGGATAGAAGTACATCCATCTAATGCGACCACTTAGGAAGCTCATAATCCATTTTGAGAAGACATTTCCAACTTCTTACGCTCGAAGCTTGTTTAGAAGGGCGCTGTGCCACACTCTGTCGAACGCTTTCGAGATAAAAAATTTCCCAAATTCTTAGATTACAACTATCAGAAAAGCGATGAAAACAATTCCATGTAAGGAATAAGACGTAGGATGCAGATCCTATACCTCTTATTGAATCAACGTTTACAAAGCACACGGAATTCCAAAATCAGCATTCAAAGCTATGTGTGTTAAAAAAACCCCGTCTGTTACCATTCTTGTCGGCCATAGTACATGCCAATGCGAATTTTTAAATTGTACGTGCGAAGTCCACGAATAGTACCAAAAATACATTTACTATCACAAAAAACCAACAAAACACAAATTTAATTGAAAATTAGTTTCCTATCCGTGCACTGAACCGACACGATAGACACACAGAGAGATACACAGATACACAGAGTTCGAGATCAGAATCAATTGCCGCTGCTGCCGGTGCTGCAGTCGTAGAGATTACCATCAGTATCATTAGTAGGGCGGATGTTGTACGGTCTACACCGGCATTAGTTCACCGTCGCCGGTCGCGCTAAGTTCTCTGTCGACCCTCGATATCGTGTACATATCTGTCGTCCATTAAATTCGATTTGAAATTTGCGCAATCGAAAGTTGATTATAATTTTAGCTCCCCTCGTCCGCCGGTTTGCATTTTGACAGAGTGAGTGCACTTCTTCTAATTGGACGTGTTCGTGTAGTCCTCCTCACCGTCCCTGTAGTGTCTTTGTTGAAAGTCTTAACTAAATAAATTATCGGATCGCTGTGCAATTAGTTTTACTATCACCTACTAACGGGGCGTGTCGAGAAACGCCGGCTAAAAGTGGAAGAATCTCCGAACGCGCGTGTATTCTTGTACGCTGTGCACAATGTTCAACGGCTATTACATGAGTAATGAGTCGAATAAATGTCAATTATTCGCCAAAAGCCGAAACTTTTTTATGCGTGCTCTTGGAGTAAGTATGCGACGGATGGAGGGAGGGACGTTGGCTTCCGTTGGAGTGAATCATTTTAATACATATTTTGAAAATTGGAAAATTTAATCGAGTGCTTTGGAATGTGAAAAGTGAACAAGTTGAATGGCATTTTGAGTATTTGATTTGGTTAATGAGGGCGTAGGGGTTGGAAATGAGCATCCGTGTTCGGTGGCGTTGAATGTGTCAGAATCTGGGATATTTTAGATTTGTTTGTTTGACGCTGCTGCGTATACATATCATCCTTCTTTTTCGCAGTCTTAACTCCTTGAAGTCGTTATAAAGACGAGGTGGTGACAGCATGTTTTTTGTTAGTTTAACACTTAAACACACTCTACACTCAATGAACAAAATCAAATAAAATGATAATGAATCCAAGAATAGAGGCCCCAAGTGAGTCACTTGTGGTGTTTCATAATTCATATGCAATCAACTTGAGTTTAATTGTCTGAGAAAGTTCTTTCGAAAAGTAATTCTATCCTGTGAGATGCAAGGTCTGTGGGAATCCATTAAGCCTGCGGGGCTCGTGATGCAAATTTATGTGTCTCACCTTTTTCCAAATTGTATCTCTCCATTCTATGTGCAGCTAAGAAGAGGGCAAAAAATAAAGAACAGGATTTCGAAAACATCCACAAGCCAGCTTTGGCGAGAATGCGGCTCAAGACCTTGTGGCCCATGGAGATACAGCACCTGAAGCATGGTATGAGTCAAGAACTCGGTGATGAAGGAAATAGGAACACCCTTCAGATCACATGCACATCAGTGTCCATAGTAGCGCCCTCCTTTCTTATATCCTTCCCAGTCCACAAACCTGGCATATTGTTTTAAATCTGATACTAAAATGGAGGGAAGTAAGGAGCCAGACTACTAGGAATACAGCCAGACTACTTGCTTTTACTTACTTGTTTTTTTATAATCCACTCGCGTGGTGTCCAGACTAGCTGGGGATATTTGTGGTTTTTGTCATTACTATAATTCACGGGCATTTTTTTAAATCTCTTGATCTCATAATCATGTCAACTCTTCAGTCATGACAACCTACTGCCAGTGTTATTCCTTCCCTTGATCGATTTTATGTATTTTTAAGAAATAAATGTTTTCTTATATTCACCGTGGCTCAGTGGTTAGTGCGTTGGACTACTGACCGAGCGGCGTGAGTTCAAGCTCCAGCAGTGTCCACCGAACATTTTTCGCGGCACCACCTCTCGTCAGGGAATGACAAGCCTCCGGGAGTATAATCTGTCATGAAAGAGCTTCTCAATTTGTCGTTCGGAGTCGGCAATAAATTGTAGATCCCTTCCATTCATGCGAACAATACAACACGCACAACATGAATGGTTGCGAGAAGCTAGGTCTTGGCTCATCCCGAGCTGTCGCGCAAGCTATTTATTTATTTTTATATTCAGCGTGACAAGGGATGATGCTAACTACTACACTATGGTCACCCTTATTTCTGCATAGATGTCATCCTCACTATTGTGAGTCCACTTAGTCAAAGTTTGATATTTTAATTGATTTCACTGCACCTCCGGTGTCGATTGAAAGGTGAATGTGATGTGAAATCTTTCGACCCAACACTATAGTGTCGAAACTTGAAGGCACCAAAGGAAGTCAAGTCGTCTTTCTCCCGAACATCACAATCGTCTTTTTTTCGGATTATGAAGAACTTCACTAGGCCATTCACACGCCCAGCACATTGAGATGCTTAGCAAAAGCAAACGGTTCTGTTAAAACGCGTTTTCTGCTGAAAGACCGCAAAAAGCCGCTGATTTCTTATAGACGTTTGGGCGGATTCATTTGGTCTACCTGCACCCTAGAAACCCGGCCGAAGACTGCCTAGCAATCTCATCAAAGATCTCATTTCCAGAGATCCCAGTGTGACCTGGGACCAACACAACTTTGCGATCAAATTCAAAGATGCTGTGACACATTCACCTATTCTTTACCATATAGTCCGTGGCCAATAGGATAGCGTAAGTCTCTTCTTGGAAAACAGAGGCGTACTTGCCTAACGAAATTAGTGTTGTCGGTCACCACAAAGAGCAGTAGTGGTAAAAATTAGACTACGGCATAAATCAGGCTCAGACTCAGGTCGAAGCCAGTCATGAAGACAAGGAAAGTCGACTTGCAAGGCAGACGAAATTCTAGTGCCATTGTATCCCTGGAATCAGAGGTGTAGGATTTTTTTTTTCAAAGACCCTCTCCTTGTGGCTGACACTGCGACTTAGCAAGATCTATTGTGTCTCCGGCCTACTTAGCCTAATAGGTCTACTACCATCCTAATGAAGGTGAGTATGTCATTAAGTAGCCGAGTTTCTAAACTCCGCCAACGAACAGAATTCCCTATGAAAGATCCGTCTGCATATCCAGAACAATGTCGGACATTCACAGAGAACGTGCTCAGAGGTATCCTCCTCTTCCAAACAGAACCGAAACTTTGTACCTGAACAAAGGTTTAGTTTGCTGAGATGATACCTTAGGCCACAATGGCCGGTAAGTTTAGAATTTCGTTGTAAGAAAAGGGCTTTGTAAGTTTCTTGGATTGCCTAAGCGCGGGAACATTTTCCCAATGGGCCAGACGTATTTGGTGTTCCCAGTGGTTTCACAGAGGTGTAGAATAAGTGTGGAGCAAGGTTGTCAAAACTCCAGTGCGGATAATATCAAAACCACCCAGCTTAAGACAGCAGATGGCATTGGTAGTACAGCCCATGATACACATACGCATAAAGGGGAGGAAGATCTAGCTGAGCATCTAGCGCAGGGCCAGGTATGCTCAGGAAATCTCCCGTTCAGCCGAGACAGAACGTTCCTTGAAGTTTAATGCAGAAGACAGCCACATATACATACGTGAAAGCTTTCTCCACCAAACCATTGACGCATCACTACAACCCGCAAACATTTAAAACCAACGTGCATCATTATCTCCTTCGTCTCTCCTCTGAATTCCTTTATGCCCGTGTTCTTGTTTAAAGGTAGACATTACCCCTTTATCGCGCGTAAATTATAAAAAAAAACTGTCTTATCATAGCCGTAGAGATCGAAAAGACCTTTTTCGGTGATAACCTCCTTTGGCTTCATCGGAGATCTGGAAAGTGAGGCCCTTTAGCACTGGTTGGGTTAGACCGGTAACCCTCCTCCTTCTCTTAAAGACAACAAAAGTTTTCGGAAGATTGACCAAAAGCTCACAGCCGTCTTCAAAGCAGAGGCATGTGCAATGGAGCTATGCCGTAGAGAATGCATTTGACGAAACTTTTATAGGCAACAGATTGTAATTTTTTCCAACAACCATGCAGTGATCAAAGCTCTCAGATCATACATGTTTGACTCAAATCATGTCTGAAGCTGTCTAAACACGCCAAGGCAGAAGTTAAAAAAAAAGGCAGCCAGCTGCTTATACCAAAATTACGATCTATGGACTGGCGAAACACAAGCATGTCAAATGTATCGAGGTGCCGGTGAAGCTACAGCTCGACGTATGTATGTATGTAAAGTTCATTAGCTCCTCAAGCAAGAGGAGATGTCAAGAAACGTCAATCTCCCAATGGGCTTCCTCACTTATCATTGCTCATTCAATGACAATATTACCGCGACAAGTTTGGCAAATATCCTTCAAATATGTGTCCAATATCAAGTAGGATGTTCCCGACAGGGCCTAATTCTAGAAACTCAAATCTAAGTACCTTGCGGCTTAGCCTGATGGTTTAAAAAAAATAAAACGTGGATAGGGTTTTCTAAAAAAGGTAGGAAATGTCTTCAAGTAGCTGATCCGTTAGACATAGGTGTTCATTGGTGAATGGTGGAGATAATAGCCATAGTTGGGAGGAGTGGACTATAAAGATTCACTTGTTTACGAATTCGTCCAAAACAGTCTAAAGATTGGACCGGGAAAAATAGGATCTTCTCCAGAACCTGATGAGATTAATATGAACTTAGCGTGTCATCAAACGCCGACATCTTGTGAAAATAAAGCAACACCCTTTCGCGTTTTAACACACAGATCAATCTGATGTGCTGTGAAGTAAGATTCAAAATTGTTTGTATGTATTTTAAGCCTCTGACCGTCCTATCGATACACACAGACACAACACAGTTGTCTGGGTTGACACATTCGTCATTGTATATCTTTAAGGGATATTAATGCAACCACAAATGTAAGTACATACTCCCACTCTAATTCATTAAAAAAGCTTTGCAGTCACATCAAATTTCCGATGAACAAAAGCTTCATCAACCCAATCAATCGGTTAAAGCGGAGTATCCCGAGAAAGTTATTATAAGCGTTCGCCGCAGAACAGTTGGTTCGAAGTTCATTCTTCAAATTTTTCACACTTCACGATCGATTCTTCAATTTTATTGATTTTTAAACGACAAAAACAGTTTTTATCCAGAATTCGGTACAAAGATTACTCGGCTTTTTTTTTGGAAAAAAAAAAATAAAATGTATTCAGTATTGAATGATCCGAATAAAATCTCCGATGTGGTGTGGCGTCACTTGCAGATGAATCTTGAACAGTGGGTAGAGGACTTTAACGAAATGGTGAATGAATGGCTCTCAGAATTTGAAAAGAGACTCAATCTAGAGGTCAGTTAAGTGTACTTATCGAATAATTAAAAAAAAAATCGATAGAAGTGCCCTTGGCTTGCTGGTAATACCGGAAGCTAAATGGCAGAATTGATAAGGTAATCATCAGTTGGCGTGCAAGCAAAACTATTCGAATTGCTTGTAAAGTCACATCTAGTCCAAGTGCAGTTTTTAACGGTGTGAAAAGCTTCTTTTTTTTTCTGTGTAAACTGTGTATATAAATATGTGGCTGACTTTCTAAACTGAAACAGAGTCGATTTCCATTACAGCAGCGAAAACCTAACCTAACGACATAATGTAAACAAATGTGATGGAATGTGATAAGAACGAATGTTTACAGACAAGTTTCGCGCGCTGCTCGTTTCATCGCTGATTCTTCTATCGAAAGAGAAAGAAATTCAAAGCTTACAGCTTTTTAGCGGCACTGTTGGTCACTTTACGGGGTTGGTGACAAAATTTGTTCACCCGGCTTTATCATATTTATTGTCATTGACAATCTAAACAATGATGGTTCCAATGATCTCATACAGTTTGAGGGGATTCTATTGAGCGACAAATCCACTATCAGTCCATGTATAATAAGTCAATGGACAAATACATAGGTTTGAGTTCTTGGTATCCAGCGAAGATCGCCATTGTTTTGGTTGACAATGTGAAAAAAAACTGTTGAATACCGAGCATTCCATAACAGATTTAAACAACTTCGTTTGAAAGGAATAATCCAAGGCATTTCGATTTGAAATTTTGATGGTTACAACTACTCACATGTGTCTGAGCGTTCAGCGTTGGCCATTTTTCTATCTATCCTTGATAAATGTGTGGTTACAGCCATAGAAGAAATGAAAGTTCCATTAAATGGAGACTCATGTTTTCCAAATTTGTGTGGACAAAATTTAAGAATTCCCTGAACCTTTAAAAAAAGGCGGCCAAATATTTAGAAAATTCAAACCTGATTGATTTTAAAATAAAGTTTAAACTTTGGAATTATGTGTGGAATAGAGTTTGTAGGCAATTGCCATCCTCGGGCTATTTGGCATGATCACTTTATAGAAGTTTCTCATCATTTTAGGTGGATTTCATAGAAATACCACCTATTGCAGAGGTCCTCATGACGCGACTTTCAAAAAATTTGAATGCCATTTGTCTTCGCTATCATACCAAACACTAACCTCATACTCCGTTAAAAATTTTATATATATATATATATACATATGTATATCCTATCCTATCCTATCCTATCCTATCCTATCCTACTTCCTATCCTATCCTACTTCCTACTTCCTACTTCCTATCCTATCCTATCCTATCCTACTAATATTATAATTGTGAAAGTTTGGATGTTTGGATGTTTGTTACCACGTATCGCCTAAACGGCTAGATGGATTTACATGAAACTTCGTGAGTAATTAGTCTGTATTATTATTCAATTAACACATAGGCTTAATTTTTATTTCAAAAAATGCATGCTTTCTAAGGAAACAGCCATTTATTTGTGTCCATAGAAAACCATAGAAACCCACTGACCTGCGCCATTCAGCCAGCAGCACATCGTATCGATCGCAAATCGTGATCGTGTTGCTTCTGCTTAAGGGTGGTTTTTCCTTCTTTTTTTTTTTGTTGCTTTTTTATTTCTCTCTTTGCCTTTAAATGATCGTTGCCTCTTAATGATCGTTTTCAATAAAGTGAGACACATCGGTTCGTGATCGTGTGTTGTTTTTGTTTTGCCCAGTCGTTTTTCATTCCTTTTATTCTGCGTTGTTTTTTTTTTTTTGTGTGTGAGGAGAGGGTGATGATTTGGCGGTTGGTATGGCAATTGTTTACTTTTTTCCCCTGGCATTTTTTTAGTGGAATTTTTTTTTTAGGTAGATATAAGAACAGCGCACCGATGTGTATGAGATTGTGTGTGTTTGATGTGTGTATAATATTGCAAGTTGGGAAACATTTTTGTTTTTGTTTTCTTCTGTATTTAGAGAATGTATTCGAGTTAGAATTAATTCGACTTGGAGTATGACTTTTCGAAGGAAAACTGAAGGAAATGCAAAAATAGGATGAAAGAATTCGAGTTAGAGGGAAATTCGAATTAAAAGAGGTTCGACTTAGAGGGATTCGAGTGCACTGTGCAATGGCTTCTGTTGAAGACTGCACAGACACGTAATAGAAGCCAGCATGTTCGCAGGCGTCAAATAGGGAGAAAGCGTCTTCATCCCACACATTCCCCTGATACCGCTTTGAATTCAAATGTTAAGGTTTTCTACGCCATGACCATCAATAAAGCACAGGAGCAGAGTTTGTAAGTAGATGGTTGGTTCTGAGGAGTGATTGTTTGTCTCATAGCGTGCTCAGAATCAGTTCACCTGACGACCTGGCCATCCTAGAGCCAGAAAGAAAAGCCAGGAATGTTATTTACAAGGAGGTAATATGAGGAATTGGAAGTCTATACTTAATTATCAACTTCCTGAACCCCGGGCAATCACATAGGGTATATTGTGACTTTTTTCCACGCGGACGTAGTCACGGGTACCAGCTAGTATATATATATATGCAATATAACGGATTCTTGTGGACACGATTGAGGCCGCAATTATGAACCGATTTGAATAAAATTTGGTATACACATTCGTATGCCGAATACCTCGGCTAAGTTCGTAGATGAGCATAATCGGCCCAGAGGGGGGCGGGTTACGCCCCTTTTTATGTCTCAAACGGTACAATTCACAATTTAAATAAATTCCAACTTCCGGTTTTGATTTTTTAGTAATATAGTAGATAACAGTGAACAGAATCCGCCTGCTACCAATTTGGGCGCCATCTTGGATCCGCCATCTTGAAATTCTTCAAAATTGATTGGATTTCGTTGAAATTGAAAATCCTTACAAATCTCGAGGTAATTAGTACAAATTCGTTTTTAAAATGGAAATTTTTGTCCGCCATTTTGTTCCCACCATCAGAATAGATGACATAAGAAATCCACCTATCTCTTGCGGCGCTTGCCGGAAGGTTCTTTTTTGGCATACTTGCTTCGATGATACCTATTCGAAAGTTGTCTTTGAGCTCTTCAATCATTTGTGGCTCACTTACTCTTCAGTTAGCCCGGTCCAAGTTGTTTGAGGTCTCCTTCCACTTGTACGCGCCACCTTAGGCGAGGTTTTCCTCTACTGCATTGTCCCTCCGGGTTAGACTCGAAGACTCTGTGAGCCGGACCATTTGTGTCCATGCCCCAGCCATCTCAGCCGATGAATTCGTATCTTCTTGACTAGGGCGATGTCGTTGTACAACTCGTAAAGTTCATCGTTGAATTTTTTCCCCCCAGAGCCCGTCAATACAAACGGGACCGAATATCTTTTCTGTCGAAGCATCCAAGTATGGATGTCTTCATCCGCTTTCGATAGAGTCCATGTCTCAGCGCCATTAAGGAGGCCTGGGATGAGCAAGGTCTTATACAGAGTCTCATTAGTTTCTCGCGATAGGGCCTTACTACTTAATTGCCTTCTTAGCCCGAAGAAGCGACTGGCAAGAAATATTCTTCGTTTGATTTTCGACGAGGTGTCGTTATCGGATGTGATACCGAAGCTGAGGTAAACGCAGTCCCTTACTAGCTCGAAGTTATAGGTGTCCACTGTGACTTTCTGTCCGATAATTCGGTGTTGAGTGTCCTTTCTTGTTGACGTCATATACTTGGTCTTGCCCTCATTGACCGCTAAACCCATCTTCGCCACCCCCGTCTCAATACCCACGAACGCGCCATTAACATGACGCTCCATTCTTCCAATCATGTCAGAATCGTCGGATGGTCATTTGAAAGATTGTGTCTCTGGTGTTGGTGCGTGAGTTTTTCACTGTTCTTTCAAGGACGAGTTGAAAAAGTCGCATGACAGCGCGTCGTCGTGTCCAAATGCTTTTTTGACATAAAAGGTCTCGGTAAGGTCTTGACCGAACTTGTTGGAGCAGCGTGCATTCTCCATCGTCGTCCTGCACAAATGGACGAAGTTTGGCACTTGTCCAGAATTTGACGGAAAATTCTGACACCTAGCTAGTCAAAGAATTTTGTCATTTGCTGTAAAGTTATTTTCAAACCGGAAGTTGGGTAGTCATTTTGGACTCGAAACTGAAGTTAGGATTCGAAGATCCCCCATTGCTGGAATCACTGTTGTCGCTTGAGGTCTACATTTAATTTTTTGATAGAGTTCACGAAGTTTTTTTTCGCTCAAGAACGCACGGCTTTTTGTGTTTTTTTTTTTCCGAGTAGAATGGATTGGGCAACAAACAAGACAATAATTGCGAGATTTGTTTTCATCTATAATACACTGTTGGCTCTTTACTGGTGCCGGCGTTTTCTTTTAGCCGCTCAATTTCTCAAAATTCATAAGACTTCCAGAGCATTGTACGTAGTACTCTCCTATTTGTGCCGCAGAAGTAAAATCTAAATTTGTAAGTTACTGTCTCGAAACTTGGCTTAGAATTTTCGCTGGGTACCTGATGAACTGACAAGTCTCAGTATTTGACTCAGAACAAGGTGGTACATCGATTGCAATATTTAGCAAGAAGTGAGCTAAGATTCCGTACAATTCCCAGAAAACTCTGGCCGCTCTTTAGCAAAACTAGAACCAAAAGAATTCCACAAGATGATAGGAGCCTCTTTCCGCTCTAGTATACTATACCTCATTTGACTCATAGGATCTCGCTAGATTGGAATCGAAAATGAACCAGATAAAGGCCGATGACTCAGTCCTGCCACCACTAGGACTTCAAAAGTCCGATATTGCCTTGAAATTCAGAAAACTCGCAAATGACGTTTGGAGTGGATTCACAACGTATCTCAAAGACGCGCAGGACAGGACTAAATAAAACGAAGGAGGATAAGGAGAATTTCTTCTTGTAAGCACTACGATAGGCCAGCTTTTGCTGGCGGTCCACTTAAATAAACTGCGTAGGGGATGTGTGGACGAAGATCCAAAGGAAGGACACACATCTTCCATACGAATGTTCAAGCATCAGAAAGTTAAAGCGTCAGAGATAGGCCAAGCGTTAGGCCAAGGCCATGCAATGAGCGGCAAAGCGGCAAAATCAAAACGTATGAAATCGTATGATAGTGGCCACGTAGCCGTTCAGCGGCAAGCTTCTTTTCTGAAAATATTTTTTGCCGCTTCGCCGCTTGCCGCTCATTGCATGGCAGAGCTCTTAGACATCCCTCGGAGAAAACCTCTTTAATGATCTCAGTGAATTGTCAAACAAGTCATCGAAAAGGTTTTTGAAATTTCTTCCTAACTCGACATGGTTCAGTGAGGCCAATCCAAATTAAACATCCCTCTGAGCTTATTTGGGTAAGCTTGTTCATTTAAGGTTTAGAGTGCATCCAGCCGCACAAGCTGATAGTGTGATCATGTAACGATGTAAAAAAATCGTTTGGATACCTCAAATTTTCTGTTATTGTCCAGCGCTTCTTAAGGTCAAAACTTTTTCAAAAAGCTAAGCGAACCTTATAGAAAGCTTGTTAAGTGATCGCCGTGGCTCAGTGGTTAGTGCGTTGGACTGCTGACCGAGTTGCGTGAGTTGGAACCCCAGCCACATCCACCGAACATTTCGTGGCACCACCTCTCGACGGGGAATGACAAGCCTCCGGGAGTATAATCTGTCATGAAAAAGCTTCTCAATTGCGCCGTTCGGAGTGGGCAATAAATTGTAGGTCCCTTCCATTCGTGCGACAAATGTAACACGCACAACATGAATGGTTGCGAGAAGCTAGGGCTTGGTTAATCCCGAGCTGTCGTGCCAGCTATTTGTATTTTTTTTTGTCCAGAGCTTTTTAAAGTCTAAACTTTTTCAAAAAGTTAAGAGAACTTTACAGAAAGCTTTTGAGTGATTTTCACACCGATAGGATTTTTTGCTGTGAAAAAAATTACCTTCACGTGTAAGGTGTCGTAAATTACCAATTTTGGGCATCACATCAGATCACCGATCTAAGTGTAAGGAGGTGAGAATCTACTTTTACAGAAAAACCAAAAGAAAAAAATGCGACGTACATACATATAATGATCAACGATGTGCCTTGGAATACTTATGTAGGACTCCCCTACGACATGCCATTTACACACATCTCGATTTAACTTTCAGCCAATCCGCCTTTCAAAGTCCTACCAAACTAATCATAGCTATCAGTCCTCAATTTCAACCTACTTTGTGTTCAACACACATTTTCAACTTTAAACGTATGTATTCCCTCATCCTTGCATATCCTTGAAAAAAAAAGTTTTTCCCACGCTTCAAAGGCATTTGGGATAATTTAATGCTCCTCGGGTCTGGTATCTGGTTTTCTTGTAAACTCCTGTGCATCCTTCAAATTTCTTCTAGTGTGTGTCTTCGAATCGCCTTGTTCTTCATATACTCGTATTCAACAATTTTTTTTGTTCCCTCCTTTCACATTTAATATCAAAATTGCACATCACATCCTCATACATGTGGGTGTGCGTATTCTATTGAAAGCCCCCATTTTTCTTTCTCCACCATCTAATGCAAATGACTAGCTGGAGGAAACTTCAAAGGTCCATAGCCTCACTCATCCGCTTCCGGTTCCATTCCACCGTGTTATCCTTCTAAAGATCAAAATCTCATTCCGTGCACTCTGCACCGCTTCCGAGTTCTTGTTCGTCGTTGGCTTGGCGTCGTCGTAGTCGTCGGTGTGTCGCGCTTGCCCTTACATGTCGCTGCTACCATAAATCATCTCACAAACACACTTCAGTGACTTTCTGCTGTGAATCCTGTGATTTCTGAATTTTTTGAATGCTTTTTTTTTTTAGTTGCACCAAAGTATAACTTTTTCCTTGTAGAGATTCACTTAAGATTTCTCCACGCTGGCTTTTTATTTTTGTTGATTATGTCGAAAAAGTGGGAGTCGCTAGTTTCGAAACGAAGTTTCTTATGAACGAGAAAAGTTTATCGGCACCTTGCATTAATTTTGAATTCTAGGACGAAGCAGTTCATCCTTATCAAATGGCTGGTAGTCTGTTTGGTTTTTTTTTTTTTTTTACTGCACCCGTAAGTGCATATGTCCTGGCAATTGTGTGCTATTTTCTGCAGTAAAAAACCAAGGCCTACAAATATGATGAAAATATGGAAGGACGAAGGAGTAACAAAAAGGGACATTGGCAGCGGTTCAAGAATTTCTACCGCAGCGCTGGCATAGACTGAAAATCAGACTCTAAATGACAACTGGAGCAAAAAAAAAAAAAAAAAACAGCAATTGTTTCCCCAATAAAGGAGACGACATTTTGCCGTAGCAACTTTCCTTTTAGTTTCTATTATCCTCTTGCTGGACGGGAAAGCCATTGCCTGCCATTCGGTTGGATTCTTCGTTTAATTTTTCTTTTCATTTGGTCGGTGTATTTATTTATTTATTTATTTATTTATGGATGTGTGTGCATTTATATAATTTTTTTTTGTTCTAAATGTTTTATCTCGTATTTGAATTTGAATGTTTATATATTTATGTGTGTGTACAGTATGTTTTGCGAATAAAAAAGGAATGCCTGGACTCGTCTAACAATCATTCAAATGGTCGAAAATGGGGCTAGACAGGAAGCATTTAGTTTAAACTGCAGGAAATACACTGAAAAAAATTGGGGTCAGCAGCCCTGGCGTAATGGATAGAGAACGGAAGTGTCTTTTAGTCGTATACAGGGTGGCCCAAAAACAATCACTTTGGTATATCTTTAAAATGAAACGACATAATTTTACAATTTTTTTTTTAAATGTTTACTTAGGCCTTCAAGTTTTTTTTCCATTACTTTTTGAAGATGACATCGGTCAAGTGGGCGTCGCCATTGTTGATAACCATTTGGGCTCTTTTTACCGCATTTTCAATCGTTTTGGCGAGAACTTCGCACTCTTTTCGGATATTCTCTTTGAGAGGTTCCAAAGTCTGTGGCTTGTTCTCAAAGACCCGTGGCGTCAAAAAATCCCGAAGAAAGAAGACTGGAGCGGTGAAATCTGGCGATCTTGCCGGCCAGTGCAAATCACCAAAAATAGACATTAGGCGACCCGGAAACGCATCCCTTAAAAGGTCCTTTGTCGCTTGAGCTATGTGTGCGGTCGGACCACATGTTCTTTAACCCCAATTTATCAATTTGCGGCTGCAGAGACGAACATGTAATGCCCAATTGAGTGGCACGTCGTCTGGTCGACGTTGAAGGCTCGATATTCTCGATGAAACGAGCACAACGATGCTTTCCTGCGCCTCTTCTATCATGTGTTGTTCCAGTCTCTTAGGGGCGAGTGGGTAAACGGCTTAGACCTAGGCCACGCAATGAGCGGCAGTGCGGCAAAATCAAAACGTATGAAATCGTACGGTTGTGGCCATGCAGTCGGTGAGCGGCAAGTTTCATTTCTGAGCATATTTTCTGCCGCTTTGTCGTTCTGCCGCTTGCCGCTCATTGCGTGGCAGGGGCCTTATTGTTTGACCAGTTGGCGTAGAACGTCCGGGAAGTCTGCGCCTAAATCACTGACGAATTATTTCGTAAAAAAATAGTCACGATTCCGCGATTTCGAAGCGTATAGCGTTCCTTAGCTTGTCGACGTGTATTATGCATCTGTTTACCTCACAAATATCAAAACAAAACTGACAGTTTCCGCCATTTGCAAAAGTTATAGAATCTTCCGATAGGATGATATATTATGGGCCACCTTGTACTTAGTACTTGAACCTTTAGAGCAAAAGAAGGAGGTTTCATGGGTGACCTACTTGAATCCGAGGGGCAGTGAGTGTTGGACATCCCTCCATAAGGCGCTATTGAAGCTGGGGCAACAAAAAGATTAAAGCACTGGACCTGCGACCTGCGAAGTGCCTACAGTCTTGCCGCTGAGAGTCCTGCCAATCTCTTTGCTTCGAGGTGTGCTGGTAGGATGTTTAGTATCACTGTCGAGGCTTGAGCGCCTGTTACTCCCAGGCAAGCCATTCGTCGTGTTTGGGGGACATTTCCTTTGCGTATTTGTTCTTTAAAGCTGGATTGGCTTGATGACCCAATTGTATATCCAGTGAACTTGTTTCGGTTTTAGACTCCATGTCTTGCCGAAAACTCTCTTGCATATCCAGAATTTTCTTTAGCCTTTCTTGTAGGGTCTTTCTCCATGTCAGCCTCTTGTCTAATATAAGGTCAAGATCCTTGACGCCGTCGTGGCGTTGCTGTCCTGGAATTCACTTATTATGGTCTTCTTGATAAAAGGAACTAATTCCGGTTTGTTTGAATTAACGCTAAAGCCATTTTCCTCCCCTCAGCTTGCAACTATCTGGAGTGTGTCTTGCAAGAGCTCCCCTATGCTGCTTAGGTATTTACCTGTGATCGGTATGGCAAGATCGTCAGGACGATAGTTTAAACTTTTCGTCGCCGATCAAAAAACAATCATCCGATTCGTCACTCATTTTTCAAAGCCATTGCTACAAATTCGACTGCCTTTCTTCTCAGAGTCAAGACAGAACACGAAGTGGTTCCAAGCTCTGCTATTTCCGTGTTAGACGGTATATTCATAGGACGGGAGTCAAAAAATAAGAGTCGCTCGCATAGGTAGGGTCGTAGGTAGGTTGTGTGTCACACGTAGGCAAGGAAAAGCCCTTTGTTATATCATTTCGTGCACTCTGCACCGCTTTCGAGTTTTTTCGTCGTCATCATCATCATCTCACAAGGCCAGGAAAAGTCCTTCGTGTTACAGCTTGGATCTATACCCTGAAAAACGCCACTCACTTTATTGAAACCATTTGAAGCCCTTGATGAAACTTGGCGTCAGAATGTGATAGTTTGCCCAAGTTGCCGAAGTAATAGGCTCCTTCTTTTGGATAGGGCATAAGGCCATTGAAACTCAAGCTCGTTTTATGTAGGTAGAGCACATCTTTGATAGTTCTTCCCTACCATGTCCAGTAACTTTGTGATCAGTGGTGGTTCTTAGACGCTTGCGGTATATTTTCCATATTATTCGAGCTGTCATTCTTATTTTTAGTTTTAAGAGATCAAAAATCCGAGAATAGGTTGTGCTCATACTGGCTTGAAGTATTTTCCTCAATTTCCACCTAACAGAGCTAAATTCACCACAATTCCTCATTAATACATTTCTGACACATAAAACTGAGGCATATACCTGTATATTGGACTTTAACCAAAACCCATTGCTAGCTAACGTGATTGCTTTACTTAAGTGTGTTCGCCCCCGCAAGTCATACTGTAAATGGTCCCAAAAATTGCAACAATTTTGACTTATGGATATTTTTATTTGATCATTCGCCTAGGGGTCTGGTAATGGATCTGAAGATTTCACCGAGATCACCCTAGATCCGAATTCAGACGAAAGTCAGAGTCCTGTGAGTATTAAAATGAATTCCTTCCTGTAAGACATACTGTCCTAGATAGAGTGTGTATTTGTGTTTGAATGTTGATTTTCTATCAAAAAATCTAAATGTTGTTGTCGATGTAATTCCAAAAATTGTTTTTCTTTAAAAAAAACAAAAACACCACGTTAATGATGTGAAAACTAATTGAATTGCGTTTTCTTTTTCCATTTTTTTTTTCCTCTTGTGGAAAACTAATTTACAGCCCCTACTGATACCAAGGGTGGACACAATGAACGGCTACAGTCGGAAAACACCCTCGAAACGACGGTATGAGGGCTCAAAATTTGCACGTAAGCATTTATTTTACTCTACCTATCTATATCTATCCTAACACTAGGACTCTTGGTTTATGAAACTAATTAAATTCCATCAGATGAGTTGGATGGAGAAGTGACACGTACTACTCTAGAAGCCCACATTTTCTTTTAATTTAAAATCAAAAAAAAAATTCATTTTTTCCTTTTTTCCTTTTAGTGCATCCAAAGAAAAAACCTCGTGCGGGGAAGGAACGGATACCACAACCGAAGAACACAGTTGCCATGTTGAATGAGCTGCGACATGGTTTGGTGTATAAATTGGAATCACAGACTGGACCAGTGCATGCACCACTCTTTACAATTTCAGTTGAGGTAAGTGATGCCTGGGGGAGGGGTGTTGTAATTTTTTAAAAATAATTTTCCTCAAGTAAGCATGATGAATGGTTGAAGGATATTAAGGGATTTCGGGGAAAGAATTTAGTGGTTTTGTCTTCACTGGCTTAGGAGTGGTGAAATGGCGAACGAAATGGTTGAGGATGGTTGTTTGTTCTAGGATGGAGCTGATATCTGTGTGGAGGTACTACATTTGAATGGGTATTGGGCTTAATGTTGAGCGCCAACGTCCGTCATTTAAAGCACGAATGGCGGTGACAAATTAAGAACTTAATCTCTGAAAATATGCATACAGCGGGTTTTGGTTAAAAAAAAAGGCTCTGTCTCGAATTCGGGGCAACTGATTAGTGTCTTCCACGAGGATCGATGAAGGCATTAAAACACTTCTCGATAGGGATCATGAAATGTCAGTTGGTAGTGGAGCTACGGATTATGGAGTTGATATGGTGGGAGAAAGAGTAGGATGCTCTTCACTTAGGCCTCAGTAAGGCTCGTTGTAAGTTCACCATGGTTGCTTTTTTGGACATTGAAGACGCCTTCAACAACGTCAAATCAGAAGCGATCACCGATGCACTCATGAATCTCGGACTTGAGGCCTCACTCAGACAATAAATTGGTAAACTGCTTACAGGAAGAACATCTAGTTCCAAGCTGGGCAACGCCTCGGCCCGTAGTTTCTCTAGATTGGGTCCAACGGTGTACTTTTCTTTTATGAATTAGTGCTTTACAGTTCCTGAGTAGACGCCATGAGGTCTTCTCGGCGTCGCTGCACAGTTTCAGTTTTCTGAGACGCTCTCTTAGAGTCATCATCATCATTTTCCAATGACCCGCTTATCTACTATGAGGATCGCGGGTTTAGGGTGCTTAAGTCTCCACTCCTCAGAGGCTTTCACCATACGGGTAAAGGTGAGATTTCGGACTTGGTCTAACCATCTTATCCTGGCCCTACCCAGGGGTCGCCTATTATGATTGCACGGATTCCATGGCGCATGTTGGAAGCCGAGTTAGGGACATGTGTGTGTCTCGCGTATTCTGGTGTTCCTATCTCAATCTCGACGAGAAATCTCAGTTGGGCAGCTTGTCCCGCGATCTTATTCTTTCGGTTATTACCCAAACCTCATGACCCTGAAGAGGGTCGGAATAAAATAATTAGCTGGGATGACCAAGGCCTAGCTTTTCGCAAACGAATGGAAGGGATCCACAATTTATTGCTGATTCCGAACGGCGAGTTAAGAAGCTCTTTCATGACAAATTATACTCCCGGAGGCTTGTCATTCCCCGACGATAGGTGGTGCCACGAAAAATGTTCGGTGGACATGGTTGATGCTTGAATTGCTGCTCGCACAGCAGTCAAACGTTTTAACCACTGAGCCACGGCGACCACGGTCGGAACGAAGCCTGAATTTAAGACCGATAGCTTTGCTTCAATGCCAAGTTCAGCCCTCCTGATAACAGATGGACCAAGTTTTCTCAAAATGGCTCCAGCCTGACCAATCCTACAGGAAAGCGCAGTATTGCTAAGTTGATGCCGTTGTCGAAAAACCGAAAGTTCACTTAAGCTCCCATTGGCGCATAGTGCATTCACCCATTGACCCCGTAATGGTTTGTGGGACCATTGCTGGGAAGCTCGTAGCCATTTTGGGTTGAACCACGGCGGTTACCAAGCGGGAAAAGCCCATCACCAGACGCTCGCATGCTGCCATCCTCTAGGCCTGGATCCGAAGAGCGCCCTGACTAAGCAGGCTAAGCAATATCCGAAGCCGGTTATATTCGTGTTGTCATCATTGGGTTTGTGCTTCATTAGCCATATCTGAGCAGCACAGGTAGTTCAACTATTTAGCTACTCTACTCATATTTCACAGACTTGTTGCGCGCCCGCCACCGCGAGGAGCTCAGCTCCCTTAGAGTGCGTAGTTAAATTTTTTTGGTGCCTAGGCCGGCACTGCACTTTTCCGGTCGTAATTCTCGATAAGTTCTTTCGCCTACCTTAAGTCTGGGAGTCCTTCCCATAACCGTCTGCTTTTGCACTCTTACTCACCTTCCTCTTGAATTTTATGACCTTTTCCTCGGCAGTACATCGACTACCCCACTTCACTCTACTCGTACATAATCTGGTACCCAATAAAGGATACTGTGACTCATGTTACCTACAGTGTATCCTCCACCTATTTTAAATCTCATTGTGGTTAGCTACTGAAACCCTTCGAACTCCACCTACATTACACTCGCTCTATTGATCTGTAAAAGACTACATTACCAGGACGTCCTATGACACGAAACAAATATCCACTCACATAACATGCTCACCACTAAATGCATAAACGGATTCCACCCAAGGGAACCTAGCAATAAGTAATTTGTGACACCCGACACGAGACCGCAGACCAAGTGGAAATTCCTAAGCACTCCTTTCACCCACTGGTCACTGGCAAAAGTAGAGGAAGAGGTTATTTTCGGCTTCAATTCAACCCACAACCGACCAACCCAGGGTGGTTTGACCAAAAATACCCAACCAAGTCCATCTAATCGCATTTTAATTACCCGCCCACACTCCCACCACTGGCACCACCGCAAGATGGATGCAAAAATAAAACTAATTGAAATGAATTTGTCAAAATCTGTTGCCCGACCTAAAAATAGATCCTTTCCGCGTCTTCCTTCGGCATCTGCCAATGCGTTGCACATCCGAGCAGTGTCATCTGCGCGAATTTCCAATCAATCGCAGCAATGTCGTTCACTCTTTCAAGCCCACTGCTGCTTTCCCCACCCATCCGAGCGCGACGCTCTCATCAATTCGCATAAAATGCACATAAATCGTTTGATTGCATTTACAAGCAACGAAAACTGACAGCAACAGACGGCCGAATATCTGTTAATGAGACTCACAAATCAATTTCCCTGGTAATGGGTGACCGACCATCTTCATCTGATGGTCTGTCCCATCTCGCACCCCCCAAAAGTACAAGAAAGAAAATTAAGCGTTGGTTGCGACTATTCACACAGGGTTGGCAGGGAGGTGTATTTTTCGATCGATGGCCATTGAAGTGTCGTTTCGTCTTTGTGGCAGGTACGAGTACTTTGGTGCAATTCTTGGCCCGGCCAAGTGCATTATCGTAAATCTTTTCCTAAATATTTCAATTTTTAATTAATTGCAGATAAGTGTTGGTGCGCGTGTGTGGGTCGTTCTGGGGGTGGTAAGAAACCAATCGAACTGTGACGCCCGTTGCGTGTTTGAGTGAAAACCGAATATGTTATAATTAAATTAAGTGAATCATAATAATTTTAAAAAAAAAAAAATAATAAAAATAGCATTGCTCGTCAAAGTAAAAGTTTTTTTTTGGGTGAATTCCTTTCATCTGACTACTCATGGGTAGTCGGGCGATGCAGTCAGTGATTACATCAAGGCTGGGTGCGGGAAAGGCAATTTAATTTTATAAACAGAATCAGGATCAGTTGCTGTATTCTGTCTTGTATTAGAAGCCCTAAATGGGCACTGCGGCCTACGAGGTCTATTGTGGTGGCCCATAAGGTTTAAGCAGAGGTTATATTGAGGCTTTTGATAGACCTTAGTATAGCCTTAGGGTCGATTTTCCGAATTTCCACTGGATTGACCGAGGTCAGCTTCAAGTGGAGTAATCTTTTCCTTGGGTCTTCTGGACATAGGCACAGAATATGCTCAGCGGTCTCTTTCTGTTCTCCACAGAGCCGCCCAATATCTGTGTCTGATACTTTTATTTTATACAGATGGTATCTGAGTGGATAATGTCCCATTAGGTAAGGTTCTTAATTCGTCTTAATTGGCCTTGTACAGGTTGGGGCTAATGAACTTTTTCGCTTTTATAAGGGCCCGAAGGTTGGCCCAGTAGCCGGCGTGTTTGTTATCTTGGAGTAGGCACTGTTGCTTGGTACCCCAAAACAGGGTTCGGGACCAACGAGTGGGCGGAAAGCGCCTCTTCTCGCCAGGCAGTCAGCACGTTAGTTACTCTCGAAGTTTTCATGTCCTATGATCCGGGCTATGGTTACCTTATTTACCGATGCAAGACTTTCTAGGAGTTTGAGACAGTCCCAGACAAGCTTGGACCCTACCGTATAGGATTTAAGGGTTAATAGTGCTGCTTGGCTGTCTGGAAAGATGTAAATTTGAGTTCTCTTGCACACAATCCAATAGGGTGAACTACTGTAGCTGACTTTCTAAGCGCTGTCGCCCGTTGGAAACTGTGACCATAACCCCAGGACTTGTGTTGCCGTTCTCCAATTTTGAACCATCTGTAGGCCAGATTTGGGAATTTGATAGTGTAGTAGGGCCTTCATTTCTCCTTCCGCAGAGGTCGCTTAAAACAACTTCGAAATCTCTTGGGCATAGTGTCTGGAATCTTAAGCAGTGGGTCACGATGAATGTGTTCTAATAAAGTCATCGACTTTAAGGGCCAGTTTCTGAGGCAGCCTTAAAGCACAGCTTCTTTTGGTATTGTCAGGTGTAGCGGCGTGAGGTTAAGCATTGCTCCTATAACTGACGTTGGGCACGTTCTCGTAGCCCCGGTGTCATTGATCAGTTACTCAGACGATCAGTTTTGCAGACTTTTGGCAATACTCTTTGCGGTATTTCGTATTCCATTTCGTGTCTCAAAAGATCCTCTAGGTCTAATTCCTCTCAGCCTCAGTCACATAGAAGGCCCCCACCGAGCCTAATGTTGGTAACTCCAGAAAAGATTCCCTCCAGCTTAGCCTGAGAAAAAAGCAACTGGAAGCTGTGATCTACCGAGAAGAATCAATGAGATGTTGTGTAGGGTCGCCATCTCAATGTTCTGCCGTAGTAGCATGGCTATTGTCAAAGTCGAAGAAAAGTTCTGTTTAAGTCCTCTAGACAACAAACTCTACGTAGAGGAGAAGTCTTCGCTACAAACTGCAAGACTGATGCGATTCACTTACTTAAGGTGGCGTTACAGTCCGTGATGGACCTGAGCCTGAACAAATAAGGGTCTCCAGCTAGCTCAATTTTTAGCTGGCCCTGGCTGCCTCCAGTTTCACACGCCAAGTTTGTTAAAGTCCCAGTCAACTTGCGTGTGGCACCTGAGTCTTCCTCTACAGCGCCGTCTCTCGGGTGTGGATTTGAAGATTTTTCGGGCCGGAGCATTGGTGTCCATCCACTCTACATGACCAAGCAACCTCAGTAGTTTGACCTTCACTCTTCGATATCTGGGTACAGCCCGTACAGCTCGTCGTTTTATCTCCTCATCCACTCACCGTCTATGCAGACAGGACCGAAAGCACCCGAAGAATTTTTCTCTCGAAACAGCCAAGAGCAACCTCATTCGCTTTTGACAGAGTCCATGCATCTGGTCTCGGTGAGGTCTTGACCGACCTTGATGGAGCAGCGTGCATTTTCCATCGTCATCCTGCACAACCGGACGAGTTTGGCAGGGATGCCAAAACTAGACATGGCTCTGTATAGCTCGTCTCTATAGATGCTGTCATACGCGGCCTTAAAATCGATGAAGAGGTGGTGGGTATCGATTTGAAGTTCCTGGGTTTTTTCCAAGATCTGCCGCAGTGTGAATATTTGGTCGATGGTGGACTTGACAAACGTTCACACAACAGGGTAGATAAGGTCCTGTAAGCGATTTTTAGAAGACTGATTCCTCTGTAGTTGGCGCAGTTCAGTGGGTCTCCTTTTTTAACGATTGGCCAACAATACTGAGGTTTCATTCATCGGGCATACTCTCCTCCGACCATACTTTACAGATGAGTTGGTGCATGTTCCTTACCAAGTCATCGCTTGCTGCTTTGAACAGCTCGGCAGCTGGGCCGTCAGCCCCAGCAGCTTTGTTGGACTTAAGCTTCGTCCAGGTCGGGTGAATGGTTCAGTCTGCCTGACAGCGGAGTTTGATTCGTCGTCGGGTTTTCAAGCAGACCATCCAAGTATCGTTTGGATGTGGGTATGTCTAGAGTAACAATCTGTAGCTGCATCTAAGCCTAGCCACCCTCTTTATTATAAATCTCCATACTGTTTAGCTTCATTAATTCAACATTGGCTGTGTACCAATGAAATTACCACTTCCCCTTCAAACCGATAAAGGATTCAGTCAGAAAGTTATCTCCACAAAAATACTGGTTGTGAAAATATCCTTCACATTAAAGCCATACAAACACAAATCCCTAATCCTATATCTAAACTGTGGGCAAAAAAAAAATGTTCTCTTAAATTCTTTTGTGGAATTTGACACACTTCGGACTGGAATAATGGCAGGGTTGTCCGGCAGACGCAACGAAAGTGTTTAAAGCACTAAGCCTCCCCAAAAGAGTACACACTCAATTCTGCACGTTTTAATTACCCCTAATACATATTTCCAACCCAGAGCCGCCCACCGACTAATTAATCCTGTTTTAAAGATACCGACACTGTCTGTCCGCCATGACATTGCCTTCATCAATTATTTAATCTAAAAATGAGAAAAGAAAGAAAAAAAAAAGAAACAAATAATCACCACCACCATCAGCACTCTTGTCGTGTTTTTCATTAAAAAGGACAAAAAAAAAGAACTGAAACTGTCGTCATGGAAAAGTCACCTCATTATGACAACGCAAAGCGTAGGAGAACCCGCCTATGCCTGTGTTGGGAAAAAAAAAAAAAACAGAAGACTCGCCTGAGGAGGGGTATGTGCTAGAACGCAAAATTACCAAGGCTATTCGTGGCCACTGGCATTAGTGGTGGTGGTAGACGACATCATATACCACACGTCGCCTTCTTCACTGTCCGCGCGTCACAAAAGGCGGAAGCACATCCAACGAATGTGTCTGACCTCCTAGCGCCTTCGTGTTTCGCGTGAAACACTCAGAAAGTCCCCTGTCTATTGATTTTCTTCTTTTTTCTACCAACTCGCTCTTTGAAGGAGGATCTGAGCTGAGCCATAAGAACCGTAGACGCACGTAGGCAAACAAGAAAAATGATTGAAAAAACCCCATCCCCATGGTGGTGGATCTCTTTATTTTGCAGGAACGCAGGGACCCTCTCGGCCGTTTTCAACTCTATTTGCCACTTTAATCCTTTTGTGCAGAAATAATGAATTTCATTGGCATGGAATTGATTCTCTTAGAGGCTTGATGCTGGTTGTTGTTATTTTTTCCGTGAATAGCTTTTCAGGATAACCAGGATGCTTTGTGTGGAGAGATCAACTTCAATCGAGAGTTATGCACACAATTTTTGTGTACCAAAGTGGCATAGTATCCTTTTGTTGATCGCACGCACACATCAAGCGCCAGCAAGTGCGCTTTGTTAAACATTTTACGGAATGTTGAGTTGAATTTTAGTGAAGTCTGCAGGATTTTTTTTGGCCTCTATCGACAGAGTTCTCGGTTGGTCAGAGCTGAAATTGGAGTTAACTGTGGTCCGATTCATATTTTTTGTTCGTCCTTTCTGTTGAGCATCCTTTCTATTTGTTTAATTGATTGGAAATGTGTGTTTTCGGAGTTCGCTTTCACACACAATGGACTTTGAAATCAGATGTCAATAAGGGTTTTGTTACCCAGAATCACTTGGTGACCGCTGGCATGTGCCAGCTATGGTGTTGTAAGCCAATAAAGGATGCGATAGAGGAGCACATATTTGCAGTAACACTAGCTGAGCCAGAACTGAAATTAACCTGAACTAAGACGAGCTCATCGTGAAGTTAGCAATAATGACTTGTTTGTCTTGCATTTAAATGGTGAGTGGATGATTTGGAATCAAATTTCTTGAAGATTTTAGCTGTTTAAGGCAACTCAGCTCAGCGGGTGGTACAGGGGCAGAAGTCTTTTCCAACGCATCTGGCTTAGCTATTACCATGCGACTGACAGACCACTGTAGTGTGTTTCAAGCGGAAGTTGCGGTAGTCCGCGAAGCTGCGGCTTGGCTTTCAATTAACGCGACAGATGGTAGCCCTCTTGTATTATACAGTATACATAGATAGTCAGGCAGCTACTAAAGACTGAAAATGGCTGACAATGCAAAGCAATGCCCCAGATCTCTTAACGATATTGCAGACAGATGAGACGTAACCCTGTGCTGGATCCCAGGACACAGCAACTTTCCAGGCAACTGCAGAGCGGACGAGTTGGTAAAAGAAGACGCAGGCCGGCATCTCCCCGAAAACTTGGGGAAACCGCCTGCGCCCCTATCGAATCGTTCGAATTCCTCCTTGACACGGATGCCAAGAAACTGGCAAACCCCAGTTGGAACAACATTAGCACTTGTGTCTAGTCAAAAAAAAAACCGGGCCTAACCTGGATTTTAAGAAGACGGAGGGACTTTTATCCACTAATAGGGGTCCTCACAGGGCATTACTTGTTAGACAGACATACACTCAGACTGGGGAACGCCTTCAATGATTTCTGCAGAAACTGCAGAGACAAGGTGGAAGAGACTACAACGCATCTACTGTGCACTTGTCCTGCCCTTGTGACGCTTAGAAGAAAAACCCCCGGGGAATGCTTCTACGATGATTTTAACGATCTCTGGCCGAACTTGACATCCAGAAGATAAGAAGCTTAATTTCCGGGACGAAATGGTTCAACTTTTAGGTTTAATACCGTTACGACCGTTCCTAGTGCTGATAAGCAGGCTCTTGATTGTTGTATCAGAACGGGCCAATCAGGTCTAAGTTTGTCCCTGCCTGAGTACAGCCACCTAACAGCCTTTTACCGCCCCAAAACCCATTTTCAAAGACGGCAGAGACCAGGTTTGGCCATGTTGATAGTCAATACTAGAGGATCTAGTGTTAAACAAAAGTTTTTTCGTCATCGGTAGTCAAATCCACATTATTTTTTGGTCGCATGTAAGGAGTGTCAAAAGAGAGTTTCAGAATCCTTTGCACTCCGAGGGCAGTTGTCTAGAACTCGTCTACGAATTTGCCCATGATGTTCTCTGCTACCTGTCGCAAAATACAGATTGGGATTTGTGTCTTTTCACCATCATCTATAGTGGAAAGATTCTTTATCCTTGGCGGCAAACGCCAGGATCATAGGCACATTTTAGCCCAGTCTGTAAGTTTTGTGCCATTTTCATCAGACATGTGGTTTTTTTTTTAAATCCCCAGCTGGGTGTTGATAGATAGGAAGAGTAGTTGTTGGCCAAAAAGAGTTAGGTGGCTTACAGATCTTAGCAATTCGAAGGTCTCCTAGTTGTGCAGGTACTAAGTACTTGTAAATGTAATCGCTATCCTTCAATGGTCGACGTGGCTCAGTGGTTAGTGCGTTGGACTGCTGTGCGAGCGGCGTGGGTTCAAGCCCCAGCCATGCCATCTCGAGCTGTCGCGTCAGTTATTTATCATCATAATCATCTTCCAATGGCCCGCTTATCCACTATGAGGGTCGCGGGTTTAGGGAGCTTAAGTTATTTATTTATTTATTATCCTTCGATACGATAAGGTGTTCGTCTTCAATCGTTAATTTGACTAAATGATGTGGCTTAACCGTACGCGTACAGATGGACAGCATCAATGAGGGTGTAGCCATTTATACAGCTTTCGGCTACTATCGTCAGGACACTGTGATTCTCGAGGCAGTAGCGCTTTGACTTTTTATTTGGCTAATGCCTTCAACATTTCAAGTTTGCAGCGTGAAGAGCCTGTGCATTACTCGCGCCCTTTCCTAGAAGCTGCGAGATTTCTTCACACTGCATTGGTGTTTTATTTTTTCAGTTTTTTTTTCGAGTGAGTCTGTTATAAATATATAAGGAGTCCCGCTGAGATAATTATGCGACAGGTATAGAGCGAGGATAAGGTCTTATTCTTTTGAGGAAAGACTTACCACAAAGGAGTCAACTATCTCAAGCGTAGACAGCGTAGACAGACACTATCTGAGAAAAATCAGTTCCGATGTGACTTTCTTGGCACAAGTAGTTGTCAGTAACGAGGTTCCTTGATAGATGACCAACTGACTTTCTACAAGTCCAGCACACATGTAGCATTCATTCAAATGCTAGAGATCTGTTTTTCTTAGATCCTCCTGGAAGAAAATTGCTCATTAATTGATTCTTAGCAAAAATAAGGAAAAACCGTGATAAGGGCTTGGCTGTTGCATTATTTGGCACTGTTGAAGTGAGGCAGGATGCCCAATATAACCTTTAAGTTACCTCACATACACATTCATTTAGAAAGTAAAATAGGACCAGCGTAACTTAGCTGTGGAACAACATGCTCTTTGCATCTTATAAGCGCACTTTGTCGCATAAGACACAGTGTAAATAATAAGGACATGGATGGATGTCACGGTATTGCTTGCTGTGGACTTTCAGCAGGCTTCGTCTAGAGGAACACAAGCCAATGAGTTAAGCATATCCGTCAAGTCATAAATGTTTGTAGCCACTCATCCAAAGACTTCCCTCAAAGTAACATGAGAATTCACTTGAGAGGTGATCTCTCTGTTGACTAATTCACAGCGAAGGAATTCTATACCATATTTGAGGTTAAGGTGACTATTCTTTCGGACTAACCCTCAATCGTGCCTCCTTAAGTTCCATTTATCGGGCATATTTTTCTCCTAACCAATTCATCGCCTGCCGCTTTGAACAGCTCGGTAGCTAGGCCGTCAGCACCAGAAGTTTTGGTGGACTTAAGCTTAGATATCACTATCTTTACTTCGTTCAGGTCGAGTGGACTTCGTCGTCCAGATGGAATGGTTCATTCTGCCTAACAGCGACATTTGATTCTTCCATATCTTCGGCATCGACTCCGATGTTCCTTTGTTCATCCTTGCAGGCTTCAGTTCAGGCTCTGTAGCCGGCCAATATCTACTGAACATTTTTGATGGCAACACCTCGCTTTGTAAAAAAACAGAGCGCTGAGAGTTTATTTCGTCAAGAAGAGGCTTCTCAATTTGTCTTCGGAGTCGGCAATTAAGTGAAGGTCTCTTCCATTTGTGTGAAAAATGTAACAAGCACAACATGAACGGTGTTCAAAAACTAGGTCTAGGCCCTCACCCCGGGCGGAGTGTTGACTTTCGTCATGGAACTGTCTGCAGAAATCGTCTCTCCACTTTAAATTTTTAGCGAAAAGATAATAAGGCTAAGCTAACCGTGTGTTCCTCCATAACTGAACTAATTTTCACATTTGATGAGGAAGACCTTGGCGGCGTTCCATAACCACGTTCCACAGTGTTACAATATTAACTTTTTATTATTAATGTTAACGACCGCGTCCCTTTCACTCAAAAATTCACTCCATTCCTGCGCAGATGATATCATGTATTATGACTCTGTTTATTTTTTAACGACTCCACGACAAGGGCAACGAATTACCTAGAGTCAGTAATAGCGAAACAGAATGTTCAGGGGTTTCCGTTCCCGCAAGTTCGACATTATTAATCAAAGCATTTTTGAAGTCCATTAGCTGTAGCTGTGTTTGTTCACAAAAGAGAGGCCTTCATCGAATCTTGATAGTTTTCAATGTAGTGAGGGTCACGTGTCATGTTACGGGCCATTGTTTTGGCGTGTCTTAGAATTGAGACGTTTAGATAGTTATAAGAACCAACCAGTGAACTCGACATTTGGAAGTTTGCCTCAACAAAAATGTGAACCTCTCTAAACTCTCTGAACTCTAAAGTGACTAAGGACACTATGACCAGAATGCGGTCTGTCTAAACATTATAGAGATTCTACAGCAAGATTTTCTCTGGCTCATGCCTCAGTTGTTGGATTTAAACCATCTTTACGCTTAAATTTGTTTGCCAAAGTGTCCCGCTTCAGAGGCAGTAAGTAAAAGTAGGACTCGAACGCTGACATTCCCTGCCGGTAGGACAAAACACCTCAGTTCATGTTCAGAAAACGTTGCGTCATTCATATTTGATTGACTTTGCTGAATTTTTCGTTGATCATGGACCTGTTTTCCCGTCTTTTCCACTTGTATCCCTTTCATCATTCCTTCCATTCGCTTCGCTGATTTTCCAATACATTTTTCCTCTCACCTGAAATTGTTTACTGACATCTACAGTGAAGTAAGTACGACATCTCCCGTGTGTCTCAAAATCGAAGGATACAAAATCTCAAAAATTAATTGAAACCACAAAAGTTTCCCCAACAATCTGTTCCCGACCCAAAGTGCCACTGCACACTGTCTTTCAGCCCATAAAACAGAATAAAAAAAAAAGTCTTACCTACCATTTTATCATTTTACAAAAAAAAAACGTTGAAAGTCAGCAGTTATTCATCAACTCAGCTATCTGCTCGACATGATGCGATCGGCCCCCCTTTCCTTCCGAATAACACACACGCTGCGGTTCCAGAAATGATTTATCCATTTATGCGGCAAACATACACAAAACTCTCAACTCTCTGTGCAAAACTCCCTATAAATGAAAGGACGAAAAAAAAAAAGGAGAAAGACGAAACAAAACAAGCATATCATCATCCTGTGTGCTGAGTTGAAGGATATTTCTCCCTCTTCTCGTTCCTTCTACTTTGTGTTGTTCGATGATGATGATGAAACAGTGGTTAGGAAGGTGGATGAATTTCACCCCGGGAAAAGCCCATTAAATAACGCAGTTTCTATCAGGAGACTCAGGGTCATTTTTCCTTCTATTTTTGTTCGTTATGTGGTGGGAATATACAGTGTGAGGCGAAAGTTTGTTGTCACTTGTGAAAAAAAAGTAGCTACAGCTCGAGGTGAGCCAAGGCCTAGCTTCTCACAACCATTCATGTTGTACGTGTTTGTAATGTTCGCACGAATGGAAGGGACCTAGAATTTATTGTCGGCTCCGAACGGCGAACTGAGAAGCTTTTTCATCACAAATTATACTTTTGAAGGCTTGTCATTTCCCGACGAGAGGTGGTGCCACGAACAATGTTCGGTGGACATGGCTGGAGCTTGAGCCTACGCGGCTTGCACAGCAGTCCAATGCACTAACCACTGAATCACGGTGACCAGTAACAAGTAATTGATGGGATTGGATTGAGGTAAGAAGTTGTTTAAGTCGCTTTGTCTCTAAAGTCTTCCACTGCCGGTATTTAGTCAAAATAGTTGCGTAATGAGAAGTCCTGGTCGATATCAACATTTAGATCCCACAAGGACGATTACATTTTTCCGGAATAAACTGGGGAAGTTTCGCCAATGAGCACGATGCGTATTTAAAGTTTAGTCCATCGGTCATCATAAACGTCTTGAAACGGCTGCAACTTCTACTAAGAACCTCGTTGGTTCCACAAGGTATGCGCTCTTGTGGGGAGCGAGGAAAGCGAAAGGTTTTATGACGACTTGGAAGTGACTTGGAAGCCCAGAAATCGACTTTGAACTATCAAGCGATCGACCATGAGCTTCTGAAGTCCCTAGACGAGTCCTGGAAGAAAAAGTGAACTTCAACTTACTTTCAAGGAGAGCATTGAACCTATAATAGAAACTTGGATAAAGATACACTTCCAATCCCACCAGTTCCTGCATGAACGTAACTAAATTGATCAACCGTGTTCAAAACGTCTTTCATGTCCCTCTTAACTATTTACGTCTCTCCGCACAAAAGCATCATCAAATAACTCAACGGATTCACCTGGCGTTCACGTATCTCACTGCTCACTCCTTCTCATTTTCCTCAAGATGTCACATTTTTTCAAGTGCCACTGTAAACATGTCCTCTATTTGTAGCCATTTATGAGAAGTTATCATCCGCGTTGGTGGTGAATTGGTGTGTGAAAGTGTGAAACAAATCAGGAAAAAGTGCACAGTATGGAGTTTCATAGGGTTTGCTGTTTCTGCCCTAACCACCTCTCTGCTGCTATCGACGAAATGACAGTGAAAAGTGAATTTGTCTGCAAAGTTGAACTTTTGAGTGGTAAAATGGAGAAATTTTTAGTTGGAAAACTTTCGAAAAATAATTATTGTGTTCGCGAACAATTGGATTTTGTGTGTTCGTTGGGGTTTTTTTGAGGTCAGTGTGGCTCGTGTTCGTGAATAGAGAGAGAACACTTGAGGAACACTTGTATTTATATGGTAATTTGGTTAAGTAATCAACCAATTTGCCTAGAATGACGTACATGTATGAATAGTGATTGACGAGAACTGACTTAGTTTTGCATTCAAAAAATTCAAAAAAGGCTCAAGTTTGAATAAGTGAAAATCAGCTGTTTAAAGACTGATTTTCTAGACTAGATTAAACAAGGATATATACAGGGTTTTTCAATAAGAGCGCTACAAAAGTTTTTTTAAATAAAACAAAAACGGTTTTGGATATCAATGAAATTCTTTATTCCTGTGAAAGTACGTTCGATGCCATTATGTATGGAACTCGATTTCTTTTGCATGGCCACCACGGGCACGCTTGCAGAAGTCCAGACGCTGAACCCAATTTTCGACGGTTTTCAAGCATAAATCGGCCGATACTGCTGCAATTTCACGTTCGATATTCGTACGAAGTTCATTAATCGTCGCTGGCTTGTTGGCATAGACCATAGACTTGACGTAGCCCCACAGGAAATAGTCTAACGGCGTCAAATCGCACGACCGAGGCGGCCAAGCGACTGGACCATTTCGTGAGATAACACGTTCTCCAAACTTGGTTTCCAATAAATTGATTGTGACATTCGCTGTGTGGCTTGTGGCGCCGTCCTGTTGGAACCACATGTCCTCCAAGTCCATATCATCCAATTGGGGCCAAAAATATTCGGTTATCATTGAACGGTAGCGATCCCCATTCACAGTAACGTGCCGGTCTTGATCATCACGGAAGAAGTACGGCCCAATGACGCCGCCGGCCCATAAACCACACCAAACCGTAATTTTTTCGGGATGCAATGATGACTCATGGAGTACGTGTGGATTGCTGCCTGACCAATACCGCATATTTTGTTTATTGACGAAGCCATCCAGCCAGAAATGAGCCTCATCGCTGAAGATGATTTTTCGATGAAAATCCGAATCATTTTCAAGTTGTTGCTCAGCCCAATTCACGAACATACGACGCTTCTGGTGGTCAAGCGGCTTCAGTTTAATCTTGTAAGGATGTGGGCCAAGATCTTTTCGCAAAATTCGCCACAACGACGTCACAGAGATGCCCAACGCTTGAGAACGACGTGTGAGAGACACATTTGGGCTTTCTGCAACTGAAGCCTCAGCGGCAGCAATATTCTCGACACTACGGGCACTTCTTTGTCTCACTGGCACGGGAACATTTTGTACTGTGCCTGTGGATTCAAATTTTTCCACTAGACGCTCAATTGTTGATCTGCTAGGACGATTATGACGACCATAAATTGGACGTAGCGCTCTTAACGTTGAGGCCACTGACTCCGAATTTCGGTAGTAAATTTTAATAATTTCGACTCGTTGTTGGCTCGTATATCTTTCCATCATGAAATGGCAAACCTTAGATACTGAAGAGAAATGTCAAAAAACCGCAAGAAAAATATGGCGTCGTTTGCTGTCCCTGTCGCTCTACTTTTGTAGCGTCCCTATTGCAAAACCCTTTATTTGTTTAAAGGAGTGTTGCAGCATCTTTTCTTTTCAAAGGTAACAAGTTACACACTTTCTTTGTTGGCTTCAGAACTGCGTTCGATACAGTGGACTGGAGCGCACTCTTTTGTAAGCAGCTTGAAGGGTCGAAGCAAAGTCAGGCGAAAGACCAAGGTTGTCCTCTTTATTGAGGGCAGGTAATCCACTTTTCACTGGCAATATAGGACGCTAACCGAAAGAGCCTAAAATCTACCAATCGAAGGAGTCTACAGCAACCAATTGGATACGATTCTGAGTTCCAGATGCACTTCGACCTGTATGATTTACTGTTCTATTCTATTAGTTAATCATAAGCCAAGTTGTCGCTCTTAATAAACCTGTCAGCTTCCCATTGAGTTATTTTAAATGGTACACTGCTGGGTGACACCCCAAAATAGGATTCAGGACCGACTAGTGGGCGCCAAGCCCGTCTTCTCAACATATAGCCCGTCCGTTCGTTACCTTCAAAACCTTCGTGCCCTAAGATAGTGGCCGCAGTAACCTTGTTTTTGGACACAAGGATTTGATTGAAATTGAGACAACCCTAGATGAGCTTTGACCTTATCCTGTAGAATTTTAGACACCTTAAGCCTGAATCAGATGTGCAGCAAACGTAAAATGATACAAGTCGCCGTGGTTCAGTGGTTAGTGCGTTGGATTGCTGAACGAGCTGCGCAGATTCAAGCGCCAGCCATCCCCACCGTACATATGTATTTCTCGAGACTACCTCTTGTCGGGGGATGACAAACCTCCAAGACTACTATTTGTCATGAAAAAGCTTCTCAATTCGCCATTGGGAGTCGGCAATAAATTGTAGGTCTCTTCCATTCGTGGCAAAAATGCGGATGCGGTTGCGGATGGTAGGCCTTGGCTCATTTTTTTGTGGTTACGAGATCTTATTTTTCATTTCATTGAGGTCACCAGTCCAAGGTGACCGCAACCATGAACCAATACAGCGTCTTCAGCCACCTTGATCGTAAGGTCCAATTTTGCCCGCCAAGTTGATTGAGGTCCCTTTCTAAAGGCGTGGTGCGCTTGAGCTGCGGTCTTCGTCATCTACATTGCCTCTTCGGCGTAAATTCGAAGATTGTTCTTCGGGCTGCGGTTCGTCTGCTCTACATGTCTCAGCAATTTTAGTCGTTATATGTATTTGGACGCTTTTGATTATGTCACCATTGCTATTCGTTGTGTCTTCTTGCCCTCTCACTGTCTATGCAGGTGGGATGAAAGGGAATTTTATCTCGAAGCAAGCCAGGGTAACCTCATCCATTCTTGACTAAGTTCATGCCTTTGTATGGAGTTAGTTTAGTTGCTCGAGAAAGGACTTTTTTACTCAATTGAATTCCTTAGTTCAAGGAAACATCAATTTGCCAAATATATTCTTCTTCTGATCTCAGCACTGGTGTCGTTGTCTGAGTTAATAGTGGAGCGTACGTAGATAGAGTCCAGAACTACGTGGAGATTAAATCTATCAAGGGAGACGTTCTGTTCTAAACTTTGATGTTGGATGTCCTGCGTGGTTGACAGCACGTATTTTGTTTTGTCCTCGTTGAGCGTTTGATCCATCCTTGATCCATCTTGGATCCATCTGAATCCGGCCTTCCTCTACTGCGCCGTTTTTCGGGTGTGGATTCAACCGAAAATCACCCGAAGAATTTCCCTCTCGAAACAGCCAAGAGCAATCTCATCCGCCTTCGTTAGAGTCCATGCCTCTCCGCCGGACAGCAGGAGTGAAACGATTACGGTCTTATACAGGGTCAACTTAGTTGTTCGAGAGAGGACTTTGCTACTCGATTGTCCTTTCTTGTTGACAGCATATACTTTCTCTCGCCCTCATTGACCACTATACCTCCGTCTCAATACCCACGAACGCACTAGTGACATCACGCGCCGTTCTTTCGATTATGTCGATATTGTCGGGGTATCCGAGTAATTGGAAGATTGTACCTCTGTTGACATGTGAGTTCTGCTTGTTGAAGAAATCGCAGCGCGTCTGAATCCTACCTACAATCGTAGAAAGTTCTTCCAATCACCTTACGACCTACACCTTTCAAGTTTCTCCCCTTCTAATTGAATAATTGAATTTTAAAGATCCTTCGAAAGTCACAACCCTTAGCCTCTCATGCATGCATATGCAAGTATCAACACAAAGTTGCTCCTCTCCCCATTTTCAACAGTGCAACAGAGAATCCGGGACTGTGTGTCAGGCTGTGTGTAAAGTTATGTGTGCAATTAAAAAGAACGAATGAATATTTATAAGGGACATTCCCTTGCAGGCGTGCTCATGCTACTCTAGTGCGCTATTCTCATGCAAGAGTTGCAACTTTTGCATAAAAAATCATTCAAACAGTCAAAAACAGCCACATACACACACGTAGAATGATGCAGATCCCTTAAAATGTGTGCGACTCCTTCCCTCATTAACCCCCAAAACGGAACCCACTCATCCTCGTTAAACTGAAATTGTATGACAAAATTTTAAAAGTTTCCACCATAAAATGTAGTTCACCATTTCCTTTTATTTACACTCACACTCGCACACACACGCCAGTCCTTAGTCGTAACTTGTTTCTCGTTTCCCTTTGTTCCCCTCCACATTGTTAAGTAAGTTTGCAGTGTTTTTTTTTTTCTTGTGGAAGAGGAATGCTTTCCATTCGTTGTAAGGATATGCCGCGACCCTGATACACATCCGCGCCACCATCTACATCACGCGGCCGCATTCCTCAAAAAAGAAAAAAATATGGAGAAACTTTCACATTCCCCTTTGGCTAAGGAGCGGTGACTATTGGCGGTGAAGTAAATGGGGCTTGAATGTATGTTTACAATAGCTGAAGTTGGCCTTCGTCCTTAATTCTAATGCGGAGTATTCAAAGTATTTCCTCGCAGCCGTGGGCGTCGGCGATGGGGGAGTTGGGAAGGTCCTGCTTTTAAAATTCCATTTTAATGTTTCTGTTTTGTTTTATTGTCGGTATGACTTCTCTATTGCGGTACTTGTGCTTCGGTCGCTGTCGCTTGTGCTTGTGTTTTTGCAACGGGCGCCACATGTGCTACTACGCGGTTATTTTAAGGATCTTTTCCATCGATATGTTTATTATTAGCACAATACAGTGTAGCGGAAAAGAATAACCACAATGTTGTGCTGATGGTACGTTTGTCTCTTGCATTGGGTAAAATGTTTACCACCTAGTGGGCGGCAAGCGCCTCTTCTTGGCAGACAGTCCGCTTTTTGATTACCTTCGCCGCCTGGGACTAAATGGCGCATGCGTTGCAGAGAATATGTCACATCTACCGAGTGGATGTTTAGGATTAAATACAATTTCAACACAGTTACTAGCATATTGACGGCGATTCTGCAGGAAAATCAAGGGCTTTGGGGCAAGTCTTAAGTGCTTTTAGTACCTTGTGACTATTGTTAAAGAGTCACTATGGTGCCTAGTGTTCTTATGACAACCTAGTTTCTTTCTTTTAATGTCAACAAAATCTGTTCCTTGGTCATTATCAGCAGAACCCTTATGCGCAGGCTATCTTTGCCTTTATACCTACTGCAAAGGTCTGGGAGCGTATCGAAGCAGTGTAAGACTGATATGGAGTCAATCAGGCTTGAGTCTTAGACTTTCGCAGCTGCTTAACCAGCATGCCCGTAACCAGGATTGAAATCTCAAAAAGGTATCAGAAGGTACTGAAGCTGAACATTTAGAGATTTTCGGTTAAAACTTCTAAAGGAGCTCGTGAAGGAAGCTTAGCTCCGTTTAATGCCTATTTAGTTACGGTCCTGCTTAACAGTCCGTGAGGACGTCGATGGGAACACATCTTATTCTAGAACCAAAAATGAATTTGGCACATTCTTGAATGGCATGGATCTCTGCCTGAAGTCCACATGTTGTTAGTTTGCAGCCTTGTGGAAACCGGCTTCGAATCACAAGAAGACGTCACACTCGCTTCACAGAAAATGCTTACCAGTGGAATGCTTATCACAATAGACTACATTACACTGAACTCAAGCCCAATGTCCATTGAGTCTCTCTTTGTTTTATTTTGTTGTAGCCCTGCTACATATCACTGCCAGTTTCTTATGCATGTCTGCATTAAAAACAGTAACGAATAATTCTTGAACCAGTCACAGTCTGTGGTATTAATTAATCACTCCGGTTGGCTAAATATTCGATTTGTGCAGCAATGATGCTAAAAAAAATGTCACCGGTCAATCGATGAGTTTAGTTAGGACTGAATGTCCGAGTCACACTTGTCCACTATGAGAGTCCCGCGGTTAGGATGCTTAAGTGGACCCTCCACATTCCCCGATCTTCCGCCATCGACTTTAAATCATCAGGGGCTATCCCCATACGGGTAGAGGAGCGATTTCGGACTTGGTTCAGCGCCATTTCATACTGGGCCTACCTCGGGGACGCCTACCTGATGTCACGGATTCCATGACACGTCTTAGACGACGAGTTGGGGACATGCGTTGAACGTGTCTTAACCATCGAAGTAGGGAGCTCTTCATTCGAAGAAGTAGCTGATCGACATTGAGTAGCTTGAGATTTCTGGTGTTTGTAACTCGATAGAACGATCGGTCATTACCCAAACCTCACGACCATAAGTGAGGGTTGGAACAAACACTGAATTGAAGACCGATAGCTTAGCTCCAATGCCAAGTGCGGCTCTCCTGATAACAGATTGAACAAGTTGTCTCAAAACTGTTCCAGCCTGACCAGGATAACTCAGTGTTGCTCCCCCCATCACTCGTGAATAAGACCCCGAGATACTTGAACTCATTCACCTGTTTCAATCGGACTTTACTAACATGCAGAGTGCATTGAACAGGCTTTCGGGAAATTACCATTACCTCTGATTTGTTCACGTTAACCCTCATCTCAGCTTCAACACAGACGGCTACGAACCTATTTAGTGCGGTCGGTTGTGCTACTACCTGGGCGGAAGCTTCACTGCTCAACCTGAACTCGACGAAGGCTCTGGCACGCGCTTCCAACACTTTAGCAAAGACTTTTCTGGGCAGACTTAAAAGAGATATACTTCTATAATTGGAGCAATCACTCTTATCCCTTTTTTTTAAAAAAAATAGGGGCAATCACGCCAGTTTGCCAGTCGCTAGGTGTTTCACCGCATTTCCAGGCTACTTTAATGACACGAGAGAGCCATTCCACTCCCTCTTTACCCAAAGCTTTTCTGGCCGGATTTCATCCACACCAGCAGATTTGCCGACTTTCAGCGCTTTAATCGCCAAAGTCACCTCCTCTGAGGTGGGACTATTCTCTGCCCTACTTAAAACCATAGGTCTGCCATCCTCAGTGCCCTGTTCGGGATTGAGCAGCTCCGAAAAGTGCTGCCACATCTGCGCAGGATGTCCTTCTCATCGGAAAGAAGTACACCATCTTTGGATTTGACTCCTTTGATGATATTAAACTTCCTTCCGCTGAGACGGGGGATGATATGCCAGAACACCTTGTTTGCAGATCTGTGATCACGATCCAACTCCTTCCAAGACTGCTCGTTAGCTGCTTTAACAGCCAGCTTGCAAGTTCTTCACGCCTCCATGTACCGGTTTCGAGAAGTTGAATTCCTCCAAGTCTCTCCACACCTTGAACTCTTTCTTTTTCTCTCTGATAGCTTCTTGAACTCCGGGTGTTTTAAACCACGCAGTTCTTTTCCTACCACCAGCCACCACCCCGAGCCGCTTCACTCTACAAACATTACCTTCAGAAACAATAACTGCTGTTGAAAATAACTGCCATTCTTCGTCCACATTTGTCGGAACAGTTGGAATTTGTTCAAACGTTTTGAATGCCTGTCGTGCAAAGTCCTCCCGTCCCCTATCGTTCTGCAAACTCTTCCACCGTACATGTCACCAGCCTTTGTTTACGCTTTGGTAGGAAAGGTACTTTATCGTTGAGATACAATTAGCACAACGCGAGGTGGTGACCAGTTGACAGTTCAGCCCATCTCAAAACACGAACAAAGAAGTCTATTAGCGACTTTTTCTGAATTTTGTATTTATGGATGATTTTATGCTCAAAGAAGGTGTTTATAATGGACATGCTGTTTGCACAGCAAGAATCCAACAACTTCTTACCGTTTGCATTTCCCGGTCACCTATTCTCCCAATCATACCTCCCCATGTCATTACGTTCACACTCACGTGAGCATTGAAGTCCCCAAACCGGAGATAAGAATCCATATTTGCCATCTGTTCTAAGGCGGCATCTACTTCATCCAAGAAAATTGTATACTCCGACTCCAGATTCTGCGTATAAACCTACACCAGAGCCAGAGTTTAAGCTTTGAGATAGCAGCTCTCCCTCTTAATGCCAGCCTGGGACTTGCGGGTATCCCCACTCCCGCCTGAGCAGACATTGAAAGTGCTACTCCTGACATGAAGAGTTTCCACCCATCCGTAAGGTCTACAATTCTAGAGCCCCTTTTGTTGAGGAGATATCTAGTATATGTATATTTAGTAGCCTCCCCAAAAAGGCTCACGGTCTTTTTCTGTGAGCGAATAAACGTTCCATGTGCATATGCCAAGTCGATGCCGTTGTCGAGAAGCCAACAGAGCATAGCGCACTCCCCCCTTGACCCCCGTGATTCCGTAATTCTTTGCGAGACCATTGCCGGGAAGCTTGTAGCCGTTTCGGGTTAAACCCGGCTGGCTGCAGAGCAAGACCAGACGGTCTCATGCCGCCACCCCCTAGGCTGGCTTCAAAGGGCGCCCTGACTTAACTTGGCAATATCCGATTCTCGTTTAATTTTACTTGTCATCATTGGAGTCTGCGCTTTGTTAGCCATATCTGGGCAGCACGGGTAGATCAACTATTTAGCTACTCTACCCATATTTCACAGACATGTTGCCAGCCCTACGGCGAGGAGGTCAGCTGCATGAGGGGGTCATCTTCTGCTTTCGATAAAAAAATGTTACGTATACGCCACCGCACAGTCGATTTTTTGTTAGTACTCCATGCCCGAGTCATAGCCACAGTCAATGACAGAGACATTCGGCCCTGCGACTAAAAGGATTTAATTTTGTTATCAAAATTTGGAAATCTCTCTAGAGGATTTGAGGATTTTTCTAAGGAAGTATTGCAATTGCCATTTTCAACGCCAACCAAATCCGCTCGCTGATCATGACCCTTTTCCAGTTGAACAATAAATTTCAAAACTTGACCACATATATGTACCCATGCATGTTTTAACAATCCTAATTCCCTACAATGCCTTCTAAGCTTTCAAGTTTCCATAGAAAAGTCAAAACCTAAGCCCCACAGGTAACAGTGTTAGTTATTCCACACTGCAGAGCAACCAATGCAGTTGTGTTTTCTAAACTTTCCCTTCGCACATCTCATTTTTCACTGCGCTGCCTTGACAATGCACCCATGATTTTTCCTTTAAATTGAAACCGGGAAAATGTAACCAACAAACACTACTACCAACCGTAATCTCATTCGCATTCGTAACTTGTATAAAAAGTAAAAGAGGAGGAACAAAAACAGAAAAAAAAAATTCGAGTGCCATGCAACCATTCGACCTAAAACCAAAACTAGGAGCTATCCAAATTTGCTTGCATTTCATTTTACGTAGCGCAATCCCACACACAACACCTAGGCCACCAAGGATATCCTGAGATTCCCACGTTTTGCAGCACCCACCTACGGCTAACGAATCCATGACGATGATGACACACCTTTGTGTAAGGGCGTGTATGTGTGTGTATTTAGCACGAGTGCTGACTGAACTCTGAGTTAGATGATGAACACACACTCAATCACTGTCAGTCACTCAGTCATCAGTGGAACTGGAGTGGCTCAACCTTGATTAAAGCGCACTAAAAAGATTTTTTTTTTTCCCCACCCGTGGATTTATCGGTAGTATCTGTTACACATCGCCTCTCGTTGTAGCGCACATTTTTCGCTTTTCTTCAGAACAAATAGTGGGGGCACTTCCACTTTAACTGCAAATACTATTGGGATACACGAGCACATGCAGTGTAATCGCAATTAATGAGTTATTTGTGCAGAAGTCCTTAATCTGTTGAGGAGTTGGGTGAGAATACGTGGTCGAGGGTGGTTGCATTGATTTTACTGTTTGAGAAAAATGATTCTTTTCAATTTGGTAAAGCTTTTTCGTCGTCCCGATGGAATTGGAGCAAAATGTTCAACAACGAACGAAGGAAATGGTACTTGGATGTGGCAGATCGATTTGTTCTAAACTTAACGTTAAGGTAGGCCAAGGCAAGCCGGGGTTTCACTTCCTTTACTTTGGTTTGTTTCATTGTTTCCTTCTGCTTGACATGCATCGGACATTTTTATCCACAACTGGAGTTATAGTTTTGTTTCCCTCAACAGATGCAGTGGAGGCTTACAAGAAGAAAAGCAATTTCAAAATGTAAATTGAAAAGCCCGACAAGGAATGTCAGCACAAAATGTTCTTCCTGTCATTTAGCTGAATTTTAAAATTGAAATTTGTAGATTCTCCCGTGTGGTGAAACGTGAGCTTGTCAAAGAATTTTTTATGTTTTATGTTTTTATAGACAGATGACATGTGTAAACGTTTCGCCCTCGGTATGTTGAGGCTTTTATGACAAACAGCGAAGAAGATAAGATTGGATGCAGGAGAGTCTTTCTCAGCGGTGGGACTGTGGTTTCTCATGAATTCTCTTCCTTAGACAATTCGATTCAAGTTTATTTACTTCAGATGCAGTGGAAATGTTGACTGTGATCTTTGGATACATGTCCGAGAGGAGAACTTCTTAACTTCTTTAAGAAAATGAAAGGATATTTCCTCATTAAGGCATGGTCTGCAGCTAAGTGGTTTATCCCTCGTCGTGGGTTTTTTTTTTTGCAGTGGAATTTGTCCAAGGGCATTGGACTTCGGTTCTGCATGTGAAGAGTTCTGAACCTATCCAGACCGCTTACAGGCGAACACTTAGCAGTTGTAGTTCACATCTCATTCCGAATGTCCATCTTTACATGGAAATCCCGACTTAGAATAACCCTATGGATGTTCTCAGCTATCATTAGACCTACATACATATACTCACGTACAGACGACTGTTCTAGTGCCGCGCTGTCACCAAAACCGCTAGATATGACCAAAATATACAGACTGTCATGCACTGGCACAATCAGGGCGATGAGAACAACACCAATGGTGGTGATGGAAGTGATTCTCGACCTTTTGCCTCTAGACCTCTACATGCAAGAGGCCGCAGCGAAGAATGCTATCAGAATCAGCCAGTCTAAACACTGGTTACCGAATCCGAATAGACCTGCCGAGATACTAAACAATCACCTGGGTGTCAATGTCAACTCGGATTACACTGTCCCGTACTTGGACTTTGACAGACCCTTTTCATGGGTCTTTCCAAGCAGAGACAGTTGTTTGTTTGTTTGTTGGGTCCAAAATGGATTTAGGCATAGAAGCAGGTCTTTTCTCTGAAGAGTTGGGACTTAGTAGCTTTCAAGCGTTTTCCGAGCGGAGGTCCTAGCAGTAACAAGATCTGCCCAACTAGTGTCAATGGTAACAATATGACTGGACGATATTGCGATCTACATTGACAGCCTTACTTACTTGCTTAAGGTGGCGCTACAGTCTGGGGACCTGGACCTGGGTCTCAAACAACAAGCGTGTACCGCCAGCTCGATCTGTAGCCAGCTGCGTCCAGTTTCAAACGCCAGGTTGGTTAAGGTCACCTTTCACTTGCGTGCGCCAACTGAGTCGTGGTCTTCCTCTACTCCGCAGTTAATCGGATGTAGATTCGAAGATTTTCCGGCCCGGAGCATTGTACTCCATCCGCTCTACATGATCCAGGCACCTGATAGACAACCAGGCTGCCATAAAAGCAATAGTTGCTACGCAGATAACATCGAAGCTTGTGAAATGTTGTCGAGAAGAGCTTAAGGTTCTTGGCACACAGCACAATGTTCAATTCTGCTGAGAATGGGTTCAGCCCTAGACCGAGAGCAAGCGGGCGGTACGGTCAAACCTCCACTCTGCAAGAGCAAAAATTAAACAAAGAAATCAAAACCGCAATTGGAAACATTATGGGTATCACAATGTGTGAGGAGGTAATCTTCATCAGCCCACAAACCTAACCTTCATGGAAATCGTTAAAGAGTGGTCTCAACGTACGTTCTTTGTGTTAAAAGATCTTAAGTAGGTTAGGTTAAGTATGTACTTCGTGCTTGACTTCCAACCATTCGTTTGGCTGATTCTCAAGGCACTTCTGGCCGCAAATTCCTGTTTAGGATAACCTTTAGTCCTGCTTGTGGCATGGTTCTCATGGCACTAGTAGCTGCTATGCACGCTAGTCTACGTATTTTCGTGATGGCCCTGAGGTTGATGGGTTTGGTAGCAGCTTGCTACCACACAACGCTGCCATAGGTGAGGTCTGAAGTAGCTCTTTAGTAGTTTCGTCAACTTTAAGGGTTCAAAATTGTGGATAGCCTTTTTTATAATCCAGTCGCGGTTCAAGAAGTTAAGTTTCCCACACAGCGCGAGTGAGGTGTAGTGGTTCGAAACTCAGGTAGTATTAGATTTCAATGTCGTCCAAGGGCGATATCCAGACTAGTTGGGGACAATTGTGGTGTTTGTCATTGCTATAATTCACGAACATTTTTCCCGTTTCATTTAAAGGGGATTAACTCCTTCTGGTGCAACATCATTACCCGGTCGTTTATAATAGAAATGGTACATATGTATGTAAATTGCCTAATCCATGTTCAATAGCACATTGTTATTGCTTTAGTTTCGCTCGAAAAACACAGGTACCTGCTGTCCAAATCATTTTTCCCATTTGATTTATGTTCTCAAATTCGACAAGCACCAGATTAGTTTGATAATTTTTTCGTGAATTTTCGTTATACACTTTTTGAATTAAGAATTAATCTGCACACTTGTATTTTTCATGTCAGATGTCACTTAAAATCCATTTTTGTCACTTTGATTACACTGCGAATAAAAAGCATACTGCGGACTGCTGATTCAATGATACCAAAAAAAGAACACAGCTTGCATAATGTGGGTTCGGCTCTGCATCCCAAAAGGGCAGTTGCCAATTATTTTTTTCATTTATCTCGGCCAATCACTGGCATAAATCATGTGTTTGATTATTTACCGGGGGGAGACAACCATTTTGCTTGGTGGTCTGTCAATCTGAATCCGCTTATATGAGCAAACTACTATACAGACTCCAATTAGTTTAGAGAATTGAAATGAACATAAATATGTATGAGTGAATATTATTTTATTTACAAGCATTATTCACTAAAAATTCATTTTACTTAAATCTTATCTGTCTTTTCTTTCTTTATTTTCAGGTAAGTCTGATGATGTGGGTGTATTGCTGACAATTTGTATGATCCACTAGCAGAAAAGGATTACAAGTAAAATTAGTATACGTAGTCGTTTTAAAAATATGCATAAGAAAAAGTTAATAGAGGTAATTATATGTAGGTTGGGGGTTGACGACGAATTAGGTCATATTCATCTCACGTTGTGGGATTTTTTGTTCCTCCGGTCAATAAAGAAATTACGTAGCTTGCACGACAGGTTGGAATGAGCCAAGGCCTAGCTTTTCGCAACATGAATGGTTGTGTGTGCTGTATTTTTCGGACGAATAAAACGAATCTTCGATTTTATGCCTTTTTATGGGCATCAGACAAAAAGTGTCTCCAGCCAGCTCGATCTTTAACCAGCTGCCTCCAGTTTCGCACGCCAAGTTGGTTAAGGGCCCTTCCACTTACGAGCGCCACCTGCGTCGCGGTCTTCCTCTACTGCGCCGTCCCTCGAGTGTGGATTCGAAGGTTTTCCGGGCCGGAGCATTGGTGTCCATCCGCTCTACATAACCCAGCCACCTCAGCCGTTGTAGCTTCACTCTTCTGGTTAAGTCGATCTCATTGTATCTCCTCTTCCACTTACCGTATGCATGCAGACGGGGCTGAAAATAACCCAAAGAATTTTTCTCTCGAAACAGTCAAGAGCAACCTCATCCGTTTTTGAAAGAGTCCATGGCTCTGCGAAGTAGAGCAGGACTGAAATGATGAAGGTCTTGTTCCATGCGTGCGGTTTGGACAGTTAATCCTTATGAATTTCTTCGTCACCACATCCTCTACACAGGTCATTGTCGCTGAGAGGCAGTTTCTTTTTGTGGTATTTCCGTGTGTTGTCTACAGTATGTACATATGTCTACCAACAGCGACAGAAATTGCAGAAGTTTTTTGGTTCCTGCTTCTTGGCATTTCACAGGCGGTTAGAGATTTTTACCTGATGTTTGTTGCCATTTGAATTTCCTCCTCATTATTACCCTAAGGTCACACAGTGAAGGTTTAAAAATGTGGTCAGCTAGTTCACGGTCAAGGGCAGATCCTTTTCGTGAGAGTTCGTTAGTTGCTTCATTACCTGGCATACTTTTATGATCAGAAGTTCAGGAGAGTTTCACAGTCTACTGTATACCTAGAACCCTTAGGGTCCTTTAGGCGCATACACAGCTTCTCTGACAGGTTCGAGTCGAGCAAAATCGAGTAGACACTTTTCGGTAATAAAATTGTAGCTTCCCTCCTTTACAACTTTACTTAAACTTTACTTAAGTGGTGCTTCAATTCAGGTTGGATATGGGCCTTAATCAAGAAGCCTCTCCTGTTCACCTGATCTTTTGCTAATCCAGTACCTCCGATTTCAGACCTCTATAGTAGCTCATATAGTCTGTCTTTGAAATAGGACTGGGATGCTTGAAGTTTTATGTAAAGTTTTCTCAATTTCTTGAGAGAATGCTTTAGTACTTAATTACTACCAGCCTAAAGGAACAGCGATAAGCAAAATGTTTTTTTTTTATATATAAAGGTGACTCGTCTTGTCTCCCATTTGGTGGATATGTTCTCTACTAATTCATCTCCTATTGTTTGAAATGGCTTGGCCATCAGGCCGAAAAATCCAGGAGCCTTGCAAGTTTCAGTTTCAATATTGTTGTCTGCACATTGGCTTGGATAAGTGGACGAAAGTGTTGGGTATCATCATTGGTTCTTCCCACCTGACAGATTGATGTTTACGTTTGTTCCATTATACAGTGTTGGCAAGTTAAGTTTTCCAAATTCTCAGCACTGACTGTGTCTCGACGACAAGTTTTGATTCTCAGGCACGTCCTTCCAGACTTGGTTTAACCTCCATACATTTCTCTTGTGGTATAATCTCTTAAAAAGGAATGTAAAGTGTGCTCTTTATGTCTGCTGAATCCCAAGCCCATCGAATAATTTTTAAAAACTACATAAATTGACCGGACTCATTTCAATTAGTAGTACTGTTCCTACTTATTGAAATGAGTCCTGTCAATCGCTACAATTGATGTCCTTGCTGGGCATTGTCTTAGGGCTATAAATATGTTCTAGTGATTTCTGCAGCACGAGACGCTTTCTAATGTTCTATGTACCTACCCTGGTCTATCTACCTTCAGAAGAAAAATCCTGGGCAATGAATTCTTCAATAATCTGACCGACTTGTCTAAGGTCGCCGTCTGTGGGTTTGCCTCTAACTCGAAATGACTGCTATAACAACGAACTGAGGGATCATCTCCTTTGTCCTTGTTCTACTTAAAAAAAATGTTACCTTTGGTCTCTTATCCAGATCGTACAATGTGCTACTGATTTAGAACGGGGAAATTAAAGCCTCTGCTGAAGTAAAGACTTGGGCATAGAAACAGGACTCTCTGCAAGATATATCTCGAAGGGAGGGAAGAATTTTGAACGTGTGTCATCTCTCTCGTGAGAAAGGTCATAAATTTCATCAAGTGGTGAGAAACCTTCGTTTTTTTTTTAGAGGGAATGCTTCATGCATATTCAGGGGTGGCCATAAGTCCATAAGTCTGACTTTGACCGACTAAAGCCTTACCATCTTCAAGCAATCCATGCCCGGAACTACTTCTTGAGAGTGGTGCCACTTGTTTGCCTCTATATGACTCCAATCTTCGATGGCTTTGACATATTTATGTCCAGTTCCTAGGACCTCTTCAACTTCCGCACTTTCTCAATGTCGGTTTCAATTTATCTCACTCGTGAGCTCATTGTTCGGCCTACCTCCATCTCAATTCTTCGTCTCTCTGCAAGTCGTCTAGTGCTTTAGGAGAACGTGTCCAAGACTCTCCTGCCATTTAGACAGGTAGTTAAGTAAGAGGAGCTAAAAACTCAAATTCCCATATTTGACATTTCTTTGCTTTTATTTTTGTTTGAGAAATTGTTAAACTCCTTTCAACGACGTAACCCTCATGTTGAATGTCATTTGCATACTATTACCAGATTTATTTTTAGTCCAGTTCGCAACCACTCCGCCCGTTTCGTCAAAGACCCATTTCTACGCAAAACTCTTAAATTGCATAAATTTCAATAAATTCAAACTCGAACGTGATTTATGACTCAGACTTAATGTAGAACGATTGCCCTGTCATAAATACATGGATCCCCGACATAATTAATGGTACTTCTGAAACAACAATCAAAATTTGCGTGTATGCTAATTCCGTAGCCACACTCCCTCAGTCCATTAAAACTTCGTTTCCCTTTCAATTCGCTAGGCATCCCGAAATACCATTAACTAAGTTCCCATCCATTCCTTCTGAAAGGGAATACCAAATCCATTACATAATTGCGACATCTTTAACCGAAAAAAAAGAGGAAAAAAAAAAGGATCAACAAGAAGCACACATTTGTAGGCCATCAAGGCGTATATGTAACATTTTTTTTTTCAAGCATCTTCCCTCCTTAACCACTTGAGGTATCACTACTCACAGTGGGCAGTCGAGTATTGTGTGCCCTCATTGCAGTTCTTCAACAGAAACTGCAAGTGTCAACAAAGAGAATTTCTGTCGTTATGCCCCTTAAGTAAATCTCCTTTTTGCCATAGTCGCCATGTCCCATCGGTCAATAAGGAAGTTTATGCATTCACACAGAGAGGACTCGAATGAATATGTAACCAGTGGTTTAGTTTGTGAGCCCCCGTCGGTGTTCTTTTGGTGCTGTCACTTGCATATAAATTGCATTTTCACAAGGATGGACTTAGGATATCCTTGTTTACGTTTTCACAACCAGGAAGACCACCCCACTATTTGTAAGGGTTTTGAATTCGTTTTTCGTCATCTCTTTGCAGGACGACGATGAATTACTCGTCGTAACAAACAGGATGTAATCATTTATTGCTGCACAGTGGGGAAAGCAGGAGAAACTCGCTGGCAAGTTTAGGAGCAGTTAACCTAATCCTAACCCATTGTGACGTCTTCCGAATGTCGAAATGTGCGTGTCGTGCTGTCGTAAATTTATAGGTTACGTTCGGTTGTCTCCTTGCTGCTGGGGCGTGCAAAGGAAGGCGGAACAGAGAGACACATTCCATGTCGGTGTGCGGCTAGGTTAATCGCTATTGTGCTCTTGTGGTTTATTAGATTTATTCGATTTGGCCGCCCTCGGTTTTGGGGACATTAACAAGCGTGCTGTGTGGCGAACAAGCAATGAAATGAACTTGAAGCGGGGAGGACTCCTGTTTGAAATAGGCGTGCAAATTTGGGTTTCCATAATAAATTTCTGAACGGAAATCCATTTTATTTACGGCTATCGCCGGCTGATTAAAATACGGTGTTAGATTTCATTGTGAATTACCGAAATTTCGAACTTAATGATACGTAAATGGTGCTTAACTGAAAAGTGAAGAAATGTGGCTTTCAGTTGGGTGGTCGGCTACTATTGCAGAACATGGACGGTACAGTAAGTCGAAGGATCTAGATCAGAAACGTGTCGCAATAGTCGTAAGAGAGATATCGAACCAGGCTCCCTTAATTTGGCTCCATTTCGTCTCTCTTTCACTCAGAATCTTAGTCCAGAGTTCCTTCCAAATGTCTTCTTTCTTACATCGACTCGCCGTTGAATGGAATTTGACGTATCCTTTGGGTTTCCAAGGGCATTTTGAAATTCCACACTTTTTGCTAGGCACAGCTGGAGCCTCTGTCTCCACGTCCTTGTGGTTTTTTTTTTATTAAAAGGGCGCTCTGAGTCTGAAGGCTGTGGTTCTGCGATTTCTAAAATATATTGTGAGGGGCGTCGTCAGTTAGACAATGAGGGCTTCAATCTTATATCACTTGTCGAAGTGTTTTTAGCCCGCTTAGTGATCGGGGCGTACTTAAGGAAAACTTGCCTCCTAATGTCAAAAAAGCCACACACTTGCATACATGCTCTGCTGTTTCATCTTCGTCTAGGCAGAGTGTATGTTTGATTTCCTGAGCAATACCCATCTTGTGTAGATGATATCTCAGACACATCTGCCTTTCAGTGGATACCGTTCTGACTAATTGTTCAGCGATTTTATGCCTATGTCTACCGACACCCACCAGAGTTTGACTTTATTTCGCTTAAATAAGTCTTGGCGACATCTTGCGCAGATGGGGCGAACACTTTTCAGAGCAGCTCAATCCCGAATAAGGCAATCAGGATAGCAGATCCATGGTTTTAAGTAGGGCGGAGAATAGTCCCACCATAGTGGAGGTGACTTTGCTAATTAAAGCGCTAAAAGTTGGCAAATCTGCTGGTGTGGATGAAATCCGACCAGAAATGCTCAAAGCTTTGGGTAAAGAGGGAGTGAAATGGCTCTCTCGTGTCATTAAAGTGGCCTGGGAATGCGGTAAAACACCTAGCGATAGGCAAACTGGGGTGATTGTTCCTCTTTTTAAGAAAGGGGATAAAAGGGATTGCTCCAATTATAGGGGTATATCTCTTTTTAGTCTTCCCGGAAAAGTCTTTGCTGAGGTGTTGGAAGCGCGTTCCAGAGCTGTGGTCGGGTCCAGTTTGGGCGATGAGCAGTGCGGCTTCCGTTCAGGTAGAAGCACAACCGTCCAGCTCTCTAAGAATGGTACTTGAGAAGGCCCGGGAGTATGCCAAACCTGTCTACCGTTGTTTTGTGGATTTGAAGAAGCCATATGATCGGGTCCGTCGATAGGTAAACTCTGGAGTGTACTGCAGAAGTATGGGATAGACGATTCTCTTCTCAATCTCTATACACAAGCTGTAAGAGCTGTGTTCGGGTGAACGGTGTTGAATCGACCTCTTGTACTGTGGGTGTGAGGCTTCGCCAGGGATACGTTCTGTCACCTCTCCTGTGCATAGTGTATATGGATTGGATGTTACAGCGCAGCCGTGGCGAGGTATGGCTCGAATTGGGAGACTTGAGTATAAGTCATCTGCTTTTCGCTGATGACTTGGTCATCCTTACATCCCCCAGATCGAACTTCAGCGCTCACTAGATAGGTTCGTCGCTGGGATGAAGGTTGACGCTGGGATGAAGGTAAATGTGAACAAATCAAAGGTTATGGTAATTTCCCGAACGCCTATTCAATACATTTTGCATGTTAGTGGTGTCCCATTGAAGCAAGTGGAGAAGTTTCAGTATCTCGGGGTCCTATTCACGAGTGATGGAAGGAGCAATACTGAGTTATCCTGCAGGATTGGTCAGACTGGAGCAATTTTGAGCCAACTTGGTCAATCTGCTATCAGGAGGGCTGAACTTGGCATCGGACCTAAGCTATTGGTCTTCAATTCAATGTTTGTTCCGGCTCTGGCATATGGTTATGAGGTTGGGGTTATGGCCGAAAGAATAAGATCGGGGATACAAGCTGTCGAAATGAGATTTCTTCGCTGTATTGCTGGGATGAACTGTCGAGATCGAGTTAGGAACACCAGAATACGCGAGGCACTTAATGTCGAGCAGCTACTTTTTCGAACAGAAAGGGCCATACTTCGATGGTTTGGGCACGTTCAAAGCACGGCCACAACTCGGCTTCCAATTCATGCCATGGAATCCCTGCCATCAGGTAGGCGTCCCCTGGGTAGGCCTAGGATGAGATGGTTAAACAAAGTCCGAAACCTCACCTCTACCCGAACGGGGATAGTCCCTGTTGATTTAGAGTCGATGGCGGAAGATCGGGAGATGTGGAGGGTCCACTTTAGTTCCCGCTTATCCCTCATAGTGGAAAATCGGTCCATTGGAAAATGATGATGATTAGCATTGAACTAGTCATCGACGGGTTTGGCAGTGAGATCTTAATGCTTTCAGCGCTGCTTGATTATCGGTGAGTGTATTGATGGTGTCAATGACAAACAAATCGGCAACTGGAAGACATTGGGAAACATTTCAAGTGCCTTCGAGACTTTGACAAGACGAGCGAGACTGTGGCAAGGACCGTAGTCCGTTCTAGAGCCATGATCTGGCTTTGAAATTTTTTCCCAAATTGGACATGGATTCCATGATGACCAAGTGAACCGGTGGTCTTCTTGTCGGGTTTTCGACGGAGCGAGTGGAAGATTTACTGCACTGTGTGCTGCCACTTTTTCGACAAAGATGTCCGGAGTGAATCCAATTAGCGCCTCTAGTGACTCCGAGGCATGTTAGCCTTTGTAATCGCTCAACGCATTAACATCTGAGCCACGCGGCCACAAACAAGAACCTTCCCAACTGTGAGACATTGAGCAATTCAACCGCGCAGTATGGATCAGCAGCATGGGCATTAGCGTCAAGGTTGAAACTCTGTGGTTTTTCCGCTACATAATCGTGTCCTGATGATAAATTTGGTTATTCTTCAATTTCTCGGTAATTGTCTCTTGGGCAGTTCGGTAGGGTTGCGGCACCCTTTGGTTAATCGGTGTGACCAGTTGACCGATGAGGCCCATTTCGAAGAACTTCTTCTATCGATAAACATGTAGGAACAGGTCCTTTCTGGTCGCGCTGTCCTGCTGTTTCTGCCTCTGAGTCTTTGGAGAGTGAAATGGACTCCCCATCAGCAATTGTGCTAATTAATTTTTTTTCGATCTGCACGCTTAAATTTTTTACGGTACTCTCGACCGTATTGTATTATATTTTCAGTGGGTACGTGTCTTCTTTTGTATGTGCCTGTAAAAGTTTGGCCTTCAGGACTCTTCTTAAGCTAACATCTCTCCGAAGTGTCACTTGTATTCATGTTTGTCGCTGATATTCTGTGAAGCCCCATGAAGTAGACATAAAAGTTCCTAAACACCGATGAACATAAAGCCAACTGCCACATCCTCAAGGATGGCTCACTTTTCTCCCCCGGGCACTGCCAAATAATATCAAATCTAATAAATCTCTTTGGAATACATTTGCCATCCACTTCAATCATCATAACTAACCTGAATGAGACCAATTTCAGAAGGATTCACAAAAACGACACGTCCTACATCCTCCCTCCGGCATTGTGACCGAGAAACTCTTTATCTGTTTGGTGTACAAATGGTTAGAGGTTATGCAAAAGAATGACCACCACCACCACCGTCATCATCATCATTGTGCCAGTAGAAGACTTCAAAACAACACGAAACATAACCTGAGTAATAATTTAAATCTTCACCATCCTCCTGCAACCCTTGCTGTGCAATTATATTGGCACTTAGTGCTACAATCACTTCAGTGTTATGTGTCCTCTCTAAGACCTATCGATTCCTTAATTCACCCCCCACACACTCGCAGAGCATGTCGCCCCGTGACATCGCCACCGTCTATGACCATTGCAGCTTTTTGCCATTGCTCCCCATCGGAATGTTGATTCAAAATGAAATACCCCCATTGGCAACGGCAATTGGCTGCATGCTCTTTCTCTGTGCCTCGTTTCGGATCCATTCACTCTTATTGATTGTGCCTTATGATTTATTCATAAGGGAGAGGAAGGGGCAGAATTCACCTCAAACCAAATGTACCATGTACACATTTACCTCGACAGCAGTTTCACCTACATCAATAATCAAACACCTACCCCATTGTCGAAATTCGAGCCAGCAATTTAGCACAGGCCTTCGCCTCCCCCTCCCCCCTGAATGACATAATTTTGCAATTTTCCCTGCTTAAGCTTTTTTATGAACCGCATCGAACGACGTATGGAAGGGACCTTATGTGATGCATACATTTCAAGTGACATCCGGTACCGAATGGGGAGTCTTCCTTCGACATAGAAACGTGGAAGATGCAATCCACCCCCATTTTATGGGAGGTCATGCATTATCTTACTTGGCACCTAATCAAAACCCAGAGGGGGTGGTGGGTGGTGTCACACAAGCAATTTTTTTTCCCTCAAATTATTTCTGGAGCCTTAATAATTAAAATATCGCTATGCAGTAATGGTAGCCAACGCTGGCGGAGGCACAAATTGAATCGGGCCGCGCTTCGGCGAATGACCAATAAAATTTTAATGAACTGTGCGCCTTCGACATGGTCAGTCCCCCTCTGTGTGAGGTAGCAGCATTTAATTGCATAAAAGAAGGCGGAAGGAAGGAAGGATAAGTGTTTCGTTTTTATTTTTAGAAGGACTGTGTGTCCTTTTCCACCGAATCACAGAGGATTTGTTAAATAAATTACAACCATGTACCATCACTAATCAAGTTAACGATTAATTATAATTTCTGCGCTGGATACGGCGAGTTAATCATGACCGACGGCAGCATGCCTAAGGAATTTTAAAGTGAAGCATTGGCGGCATGGGGATGGAAGTCGAATCTGTTGATTTAGGGTTAAAAAGAAGTGATTTTTGGGGGCCAATATGAAGAGAGCGATTGTGTTCATATTTTATGAGTACTCGTAGCCTTGTGGCTTTTAATTAAGTGGCTATGGGCAAAGTTGCCGGATCTGTAAAAGTTTTCGGGTACTGGGGGAGGGCCCTTAAATTAATTAAAATTGAGTCGCAGCAAATGGGAGGACGTAATTCGTCTTATTTTGATTTGACAGCACGTCCGAGTTTCACGGTCCTAATTGCTTTTAATATTTGTCAATTTTGAAACCAGATTACTTTTTGACTTTTTGTTGTTGTTGTACATTTTATGATTCTGTTCGCATCAGGTAGGGCTCGTAGAAAGTGAGTGAGGTACGTACAATGCAGGTTTGAAGCAATCCTGCTCTCAGCATCCAATATGGGAAATATTGGAAGGGGTTACGATCGCTTTCCAACTGCGGACGCCCCATCAGCTATAATCTTCAGTTTTTGACTTTTTTGGGCTGAAACGCCGATAAGTCCAAAGCTTTTTTTTTATAAATCGGAGGATACTATAGACGTTTTAACTAAGTCGTCTACGAGTAGATCATCGAAGAAACAAGCTTCTAGGTGGACTTAGCCTTTTTTGACAGTGTCGATAAGTTACTAAGGAAGGGGAAAGCAGTTTTTTCATCCTCTTCGTTTCTGCAGCTTCTAAGCATGTTAGGTAAGGTTAGGTGAAGTGGCTGCCCCCGCTCAGACAAGGACACACTTAAACCAGATTGACCCATTGTGATACCACGATGAAGAACCGGCCTACCAGCACTATGAACTAGAGTATGTAACACAGAGTACATCGAGATTCGTAACGGTATTAACCCTAAGAGTTGAACTATATTGCCCCGCAGATGAAGTTTCCTATCTTCTGGATGTTGAGTTCGGCCAGAGATCGTTAAGATCATCCTAGAAGTATTCTCCGAACGTTTTCCTTCTTCAGGTCGCATGGGCAGGACACGTGTACAGTAGTTTTCTACTCCTCGTCGTCTCTGCAGGTCCTACAGAAGTCGTTTAAAAAGAGACTTAATCTTTTAGGTTATAGGCCTACTAGACAGTGTCCTGTGAGGACAGAAATACGCTACAGTGGGAGGAGGAGATGCTTTAGTTCAGCTTTTTGTTTTGTTTGAAGTTTATCCACTCCACCTTTAGGGTAGGTAGGTAGAGGTTGCGGTTCGACTGAATCCAATTAGCACTAGGATGCGCCTTTTTGTTACCACGACACGTCTGACCTGGTTGGTGATGTGTTTTGTTGAAGATGGGTGAGACAACCGGGAGTGCCTAAAACCAGCCTGTGGAGTTTAGAAAGCAGATTAGATCTCGTATCTCTCTACCCGCGATATCACTGAGGTCGTCGAAGAATGGTTGGTCAAGTGCACGCAGTCAGGCTGTTGCAGAGGAAATGGGAGAGAGTTTTCTTCTCATTTCCGCAGTTGCGGCAGTGGGGGTTGTGTGGATTACCTAGTTCACTCCACCTTCAGTCTCGGATTTATCAGTTTTGAAGTGAATTAGCAACATTTTTTCACTCAGTACGTGGTGGAATAGTTGTTCGGAAGTTTCTTTCAAATATGAATTTCGATGAAGTGTAGTCAGTACTTTCAGAGGCGTCGTTGATGTGTAGACCATTTTAGGATGTCTTAAGGCGAATGCGGAAATTATGGCAATAAAGGAGGCTTTATCATGTTTAAAGTAGAACATTATATCTGCTAAGGATATTTGTATCTTCACCAATAGCCGAGCAGCTTTAAAATCTTTATCAAATGTCACTTACAATTCCCAAACAGTTCTCGATTGCCTATCATCTCTTAAAAAGATGACAGAACAATTCAATATTCACCTCTGCTGGGTGCTTGGACATACTGACGTACCTGGTAACTGCAAAGCCGACGAGCTTGCCAAATCTTGGACCACTCTAGAAATCTCCTCTAACACCAGACGCATGGTTACACCAAACATTACAGTGAAACTTATTATCAAACATCCCATAAATAGAGAAATTAACTGAAAAAACGCTCTTACATGTTATTCTATCAGACACATCTGGCCTGAAAAGGATGACCAAAAGTCAAGGGAGCTGATTACTAGCAACAGAACACGAATTCGTACCATCACTGGTGTTATTACAGGCAGTTGCCTAATAGGACAGCACCAGGAGACTTAGAGCTATCTCCAATGATTTTTGTAGAAGTTGTAGAGATGAGGAAGAGGAAATCAAAAAGCACCTCCTCTGTCATTGTTCGGCACTTTCTCGCAGCAGAAGAAGATTTCTCTGTCAATACCACTTCAACGAAAATAGCAAACTTAGCCAAACCTCCATTCGTAAGCTCCTATCCTTCATCAACAACTCTGAAAGGTTCTAAGGGTAGCATTCCTATAGGTTTCCTATAGGGCCTTGAGCCATAGGGGACACCTATCTTAAGTAACTTAAGGCAGATAGATGTACCATCAGCCGTCTGCTTAGCGACAATATCTAAGGGCACATTCTAGAATCATCAACAGAAACCTATATCAGCTCTTAAACAGGCTAGTAGTACATATGTATGTATCTTGTTCCGACTACGAATTTTAGCTTCGATTCCGTTTCAAAGGCCTTCTATGCATGTTTGTCAGACCTCGCTTGGCGGAGGAAAGAGTTGACGAACTTTTACTCTCTAAACATTGTAGACTGAAGTTTATGCTTTAGTTTTTGTGTTGCCTTTATCGCTCCTTGAACGATGACTAATCGTCCCAGTTGTTTGAACATTTATGTGACAAGGTTAACTGCATATAAAATTATGACCCAAAGCGAGTACAACACTCTTAAAGAACTGACAAGCTGCGAGGAAAACAACTATGATGTTGAAGTCTCTTGGACCATGCACTTCGTCTATTACCAGCACCGACAGCAAGGCCACAGGACTACCAAGATATAGTCGGGAAATACCGTCTTGCTATCGATATCGATGGCCTTCGAAACAAGAAGTGGCGAAGCAATTTTCTTCGAAATCGAGTTCTAAATTGTTCATTTCATGAAGAAACCATAGTTCGAAAAAAATAGAGTGAACAACGACGGCCACAACACCACAAAAAACGACAGATCTCTTCCCAAAAGTTTCCAAATTTTTATCATTGACTTTGACCGTAGTATTAAATTTTCTTACTAGTGTCTGTGAATAGCCCTATTGCATAGGAGGCATATATTTTTAAAACCTAACCAAGTTCTGTTTGAGGAGCGTTGAAAGCGCTCTTGTTGTAATTTTGAATGTCGTGGAGAAAAAAATGAAGAGGGCGAGTGGCCCCATAAGTCGACTTTCGAGCGGACTTTGGTATTCACCACATTTCCTTGGTAAAATCTTTTAGTGACTGTTTAAGCACACGGTGTTGACAGTTGAGCGTGAGCAGGTGGAAATTTTCAAGCACACTCGTGTAGGATTCTTTCCCTCAAAAACAACTTTTCGTACATTCCACTCCTGGCTATGGAGTCGACGACGGTTGAGCGTTACTTCGCAGGTGGAACTAATAGTTGTTCCTATTCCTATTGTTCTGCCACATACATGTGTACATATGTCCCTACTTGTCAAGGGTAGACAACCTCGTCATTACGCGTGTTATGTTCTTATCGACCGCATCTCATGCTCCCAACTTTGTTGGTGGTTCTCCAAAATTAAATTCTCGGTGTTTTCCTTTTGTTGCCTTTAAATGTACGTGTGCGACGTCCAACTTACATGGCATCTTTCAATCCACAGCAGGATGCCGATGTGTGCCCCTGCCTATCTCATAAGGATTCGAGCACTTTCGTATGTCTTATTTTTTCTGGTAGACGTCACCAAAATTAGTTTGGTAAACGCTCTCCTCACGATAGTTTCCTCAGCTGTTGACGTGTCCTTGCCAGAATATCGATGAAAGGAATTGATGTTATAACGTTAATTGCTCTCCTTGCTTAGCTAAGTTATACTCGTATAGGTAGGGAGTGCTTGCTTTTGCTATATTCCTCATATTTCCAACCCAAGTTGGTCAGTCAATGTTCATAGCATTGTCGATGTGATGACGGTCTTGACCCTTCTGTGGTGCAACCGACATATTTAAAAATCTCGTAGTTCCACCGCCTGTAGATGTGACAGTTGCTATTTCCTCTCTGCCTTTTATGAGAACCGCCTTCTTAAATTGTTAAGCAGTAAGTCCTTATGACATCTTGCCTCTGATATTTTATTCAAAAGGCTGAGCTCGATATCTTTATTGTAGTTTCCTGTTAGGAGGCCCTTCTTTTTCTACAAACTCTCGAACAAGTTTTAGGAAAGGTGGAAAGCTTCGAAAGCCGCAAGGCTCCAACTCCTAATACCCGTCTACGGAAGCATCCATGCCCTGATAGGAACTGTGTCGAGTAGAAGTTTACTACGCCGTGTTTTCCACTGGTTCACTCCTCTATGTTGAGAATCAGTGTATTCGTCCATCTTCCTTGGGGTGAAGTGTTTCATCTGTGTTGCCATTTTGGGTGTATAGTCTCGTTCTCGCTTAGTGCCGCGGACTTTTCTATTTTCAGAACGATGGCCATTCGACCAGAGATCATGCTAATTGCTTCTGCTGACACCCTTCTAGGTAGGTAGGTAGGTAGGTTAGGGGGGAAGTGCACATTATCAGTGCTTACACGGGGGCCATTTGGTCCATTGTTTTCCCCTTTACTGGTTGGCCTGTTCTCGAACCAACCTGAGCTCTTGATGAAGCATTTCATAAGAGATTTGCGGGATTTGCGCAAGGTCCTCAAGTTCTTCAAAAAGTCTGTTTCCCATATAACCCATTGAAGATTTGGGCATTCGCACAGTAAATGCTTGGTAGTTTCTATTTCCTCTTTATCCTGGCAGCTCGTACAGTAGACACAGCACACTAACAGCAATGCGACTCTGTGCACTGAGTTCATCCATCTCATGTACGTCCTCCGATCCGTCGCGGGTGCGACGCGTACATAAGGATCGACCGTGGTAGCAGGTTTCGAATTGGCTGTCTGGGGGTTCCTACACTTGGCATTAATATCGACAGAACCGCTACTACCCGAAAGGTTCTCTCGCCTGGGTACATCATGTGCTCTTTAAAGTTAGGCCAGTGGTCCAATAGCATTCCCGGACACTTAATGTGTGAATTAGACACGATGGTTTGCTTACCGATGTGTATAGTGAGGTGTGCCACCTTTGCCCTGCTACTTATTAGCACTGCTTCCGTCTTGCGCTATGCCAGTTCCAGACCTGATGCTTGCAGTCATACCCTCACGTTTCTGATTTCGGTCACTTTCTAGGATTTTAGCTACAACGATTAATGGAATGTCATCAGCGTAGCCGATGATGTCTACTCCGCTCGGACTTGCCGTTCTCAATATGCCATCGTACATTATATTTCACAGGATTGGGTCCAGCGCTGACCCTTGAGGGAATCCTCCTGTGAATTTGTACGTCTTCGGCTCTTCTTCTGTGTCATAGTGCACGGTTCTCTTATGGAAATAGCTGCCTATAACTCTCAGTAGGTAGTTAGGTACATGAAGGTCGCTTAACGCTCTAACTATGCCTTGTTCGACAGTGCCTTACAGAAATTGTATCTCCAGTCCGATAGTCCTACTCACTTACTGATGATGCCACTAGAGTCTGGATTGAACCTGGCCCTCAACCAAAATCTGTCTCCCAAAATGAGCCAGATGCCTCCAGTTTCAGAAACCTATTTGGTTGAGGTCATGTTCTACTTGAGCTTTTTTTTCATCCACTCGCGCTTCAAGGGGTTATGAACACCCTTTTGATGTTATTCACACAGCGGGAGCGAGGTGCAGTGGTTTGAAACTCAGGTAGTATAAGGTTTCAATGGCGTCCGAGGGTGGTGTCCAGACTAGCTGGGAACATCTGTGGTTTTTGTCACTGCTATAGTTCACGGGAATTTTTATTGAATCTCCTGATGTCATAATCATGGTCAGCTCAATCAACTCTTCAAGTCATGACACTCTACTGCCAATGTTATGCCTTTGGAGTAGAGTCGACTCCAGCTTTCACAGCTGATCGGTTTATTTTTAAGAAATAAATGTTCTTCCGACATCCACCTAAATGGCGATATTTCTCTATTGTGCCGTGGATTCGAATGTCCCCTCAGCCAGAGCAGTTTGGTTCATCCGCCCCACATGTCAGAGCCACGTTAAGCGTGGCATTCAGATTCATCTGACTCCAAGTCCCATTCTGAATATCGAGATGCGGAAACCGCGTGCTTTCTACGCCTCTAAGCCTCCGATTTATTTTTGAAGATGATTTGTGACGGGGTATATCCAATGTCAAAACTCATAGAAGCTGTCCACCATCTTCCTCTTCTGTGAGGGCTTCCCAGTTGGGATATCATTGCTTGGAGGTGAGGATAGGAGTTGGTGAACGGAGGTTTGTTTGTTCAAATGTGTGGATGCTTGTGTCCTCTTGACATGCCTGCGATCCGATAGCTTATTCGTGACTTTAAAGATTTTACTGTTGGCATACAGGATTAGATTAGGCAAAGTGGGGTGGCTGTTTTGCCAAAACCAGGACACACTAAGGTCAAAGACAGACATTGTGGTGCCCCTTGGGTTTTAAGGAAATTCCGGGCTTACTGTAAGACCCATAAGAATTTTCACTGGATATGGAAAGCACGTAAGAAACCCATGACTGGGGTTAGTGTAAACAAGATGTTGGATCCTTAGATTCCTCACCATGAGACAGTGGAGCAACTGATACAATTCTCACCCCAACAGCTGTGACAGAAACTTAATTGAACAAACAATTTACAAAGCCAAAAGTAGTTAACAGAAAAACAGGACTCTCAACTCTGTCCAAAAGAATAAAACTTATTTGTCACGTAACCAATCATGGAACCCCCTTAAATTGTGTAGGGATACTCATCCTCAATCTCATGTCGAAAACCCCGGCAAAATCCTTACAAATTCCTTCCGCAAAGTGCCCGTTTGGTCGAATCTGATGCTAGCGACTTTCCATCGCCATTTTCATTTCCAGATAGGCTATTTAAAATTCATTTCATTCATTCGAATTCATATGTCCTCACACGCATCCTCGTTTTGTTATTCTCAAATTCATCTATGCGCGCCTACTCCCGGATGGAACAATCACACCCACGTCCAATCCCTGCCATAATCTCCGCCCAGCATTACACAACTGAAACACACGCCGGCCGAGTGTTTGAATTCGAGTGTGTAAATTGGACGCACAAAAGTGCCCTCAGACCGTGAGTCGTATGCTGCCATAGATTCCCATTCAAAAAGCACTCTTAGCTGCACTTTAAGAGCTCTTTAGCAAAAAAAGGACGAAAAGAACAAAAAATCAAAAAAAAAAAAACCATGTTACACACTGAACATCCTGGTTTCTTGTTGTCGCACACAAAGAGCTTTCTTGATCTGTTCTCTGATACCCAGGAACTAGTGCAAGCGAAACCATTCACATACACACACACAAGCAAGGCTTGTGGTACTTTGATCGGCTTTTCGTTTGGTCCGAAAGGATAACAACATTTGTGTTCTCTATTTCTTATGAAAAGCGGAGGTCATAGGTTTCTGGGGCAAACAAATTACGATTATTATTGTTATTAGGATTCAATGAGGCTCATCTACAGCCAAAAAGTATACCCAGCAAGGATACCCCCCCGTTTGTATGTAGCACAACACACATAAGCGTCATTAACATTATTCATACAGAGGTTGTCCTGGGATTCCGGGTGTAAATATAAAAATGGAATAAACGACGAGGAGATGTGTGGATAAATCCCTAAGGATGTTTCCTTACCTACACTGAGTGTGAGCATGTTTGTACGCTGTTATCAACACATGAGTCTCCTTTGAGTTATGAAAATAAACTTATGTGGGGAAGGCTCCCCAAAAAAATAGTTTTTTTCCCAGCTGTCTACAGTGGGATGGGGGGCAGGACGCCGGGTGCTGTATTATGCGGAAGACGTGATCTTTTGATAATGTTCGGTTCGTCTTGCGTTCCAGCTGGAGGGGTTTGAGTAATGAATCAACGATGTTTGGCTTATTTTTTCTCCCCTTTTTGCCTATTTTTCAATACAGGCTCTTTGTACATAACCCTATAGATACGTACATTATGCATTGGCTTGCTAGGGAAGTTCCTTTTCTCTTCTAGTTTCCCCTGGAGGGTTGTGTTTGTATGTGTGGTGCAATCTTTGGAAATGAGATTTGGAAAATGCATTCTGCCAGTTTGCTCGGGCTGTTGAATTATGTATTCGTGCAATCAGTGTGTTTATTTTGGTATCCGGAAGTCTCAGAAGGTGGAGGCTTTCCAAGAATTAGGTAACGGCAATGAATAGAATTCCTTTATTCATTGAAGACGAACGGGGATGATGTAATCAAGTTGAAAGAAAAAAACTTAAAGTCTAGGATCCCAAAGAAAGTTTTTGTGTATAATGTTGTTTTCTTCGAGGTAGTTGAGTCCTCGAAGAAAACATTTTTATGAAAGTAATGAGCCTTCAAGTTTTGTGTGAAAAATCAACTCAAACGTTGCCAAGTATGGTGGAGAGAAAAAATTGAGATTAACTCCACTTATGTCTTCAGTTGTTGAATTCCTTGTGTTGAGTTCTACTTTGAGAGCTTCTTTAGAGCCTGAGACGAGTTCTAGCTTTATGTGTCTGGTGGAAACCACTGAATGAAAATGGGTCTAATAATGCTGATTCGTCTCTGCCGGCTTATTTTTAATTTTCAATTTCTCACTGAATATCCTTGCGTCTAGGAACACAATAGGCGCGTTGTTTTATTGTTAGAAGTCAGCTCTAGACAAGTCTTAGAACTAAGCTGTATGGACTTAAAGCTTTGATCGCTACCTAACTTTCTCAAGGTGGCGCTTCAGTCCGGGTGGACCTAAACTCCAGCCAGCTCGATCCATTCTTTTTTTTTGCGAGGGTAGGAGAAAATCTTCAAAAGACACTATGGGGACCGTTCCCACATAACGAAAGGGATTTTTACCCAGTAAAAAAACCTCCTTGATTAAGACGCGTTTGGCAAGAGATTCTCCACTGAGAGTTCTTGCTAATACCGCAGCTAAGCGCGGGATGAATTCACCGTGCTAGGTCAAGGGGTTTAGTCCTTTGAAGACGGCGAAAAACGTTACATTCGTCGAGAATTGAAAGGACAGCAGAGTTTATGTGCTCTTCCAGACGACGTTTGTGCTTACGAGCAAAATTCTTAATTTCATTTTCAATTGATGAAATTCCCAGATCGTACATATATACCAGGGTGCGTTGACGATGGTTCTTAGTACTTTATTCTGAAAACTTTGTAGTATATTTTTATTACTTTCTCTGGTACAACCCCATGGTTGTATACCATACGTCCAGATGGGTTTTAGCACTTGCTTGTATATAAGCAATTTGTTGTCAATACTTAGCTTGGAATATTTTCCAATAAGCCAGTACATGTCTTTATACTTTAATTGAAGCTCTTCACGTTTCTTTTTGACGTGCGCCTTCCATTTAAGCTTTACATCGAGAGTCATCTCGAGGTTTTTCGCTTCATTACCGAAGGGTATTTGAACATTATTTATAAAAACGGGCAAGTTATTCACGTTATTATACGTAAAATTAATATGTACGGATTTATCTTCATTAAGTTCAATACGCCAAATGTTCGTCCATTCGTGTACCCGATCCAAAATTTTCTAGTCGACTCTTCGACCGTTCTTGCGGATACCAAAATGGCAGTGTCGTCAGCAAATGTGCCTAGCACGGTGCCTACGTCCTGCGGTATATCGCTGGTATAAAGTAAGTAAAGAAGAGGACCAAGAACACTTCCTTGCGGTACTCCAGCTTGTATAGATTTAAATTGGGAGTATTCTTTCCCATGTTTTACACGGAAGATTCTATCAGATAGATAGTTTAATAAAATTGTGTAAAGTTTTCTCGGGAGGAATTGTCGAAGTTTGTGTTTTAAGCCTTCGTGCCAAACCTTGTCAAAGTCTTTGCAGATGGGACCGAAAATCATCCAAAGAATTTTCCTCTCGAAAAAGCCAAAAGCAACCTCATCTGCTTTTGACAGTGGCCATGTCTCTGCGCCGTAGAGCAGGACTGGGACAATTAAGGTCTTATAAAGAGTCATCTTAGTTATTCGAGAGACGACTTTGCTACTCAATTGCCTTTTTAATCCAAAGAAACAGCGATTGGCAGGAGTAATTGTTCATTTTATCTCAGAGATGGTGGCGTTGTCTGAATTGAAAGCGGAGCCTAGGCAGACAAAGTCCTTAACTACCTCAAAGTTACAACTGTCTATAGTGATGTTCTGTGCGAGACGTCGGTGTTGAGTGTCCTTCCTTGTGGCAGCATATACTTTTTCTTGCCCTCATTGACCGCTAAACCAATCTTCGTCGCCTCCGTCTCCCACGAACGCGCCAGTGACATCACGCTGCGTTCTTCTGATTTAGTATGTCGACATTGTCGGTGTATGCGAGTTATTGGACGAACTTTTGAGAGATGTGCCCCTGGTGTTAGCGTTTCAGTTTTGCACAACTCTTTCAAGAACGGTGTTGAAGAAGTCGCATGACAGCGCGTCGTTTTGTCTAAATCATTTTTTCCCTTTAGAGATTTCGGTGAGGTCTTGACCGACCTTGATGGAGCAGCGTACATTCTCCATTGTTATCCTAAACAAACGGACGAGTTTGGCAAGGATGCCAAAACTAGACTTGGCTGTGTATACCTTGTCATACGCGACCTTACAATCGATGAAAAGATGGTGGGAATCGATTTGAAGTTCCTGGGCTTTCTCCAAGATCTTCCGCAGTGCGAATATTTCCTCAATTATTCTGCCAAGCCAAGCGGGTTATCTCTCTCTCACTCTTTCTCAATGCCAAATGCTTGACAAATTTCCTGACAAGACGGTAGAGTTACTAGAAGTCTAGATTGTTTTTTCCAGAACACACAAATAGCCCTTGTGTGCCATTTTGATGCCAAAACTCGCTTCAACTGGATGTCAATGTCCAGTGTTTAAGGGAAGTCGATTTCAGATCCATCTAGCTGAGCTTCCATTTAAGCAGACTGAGATTTCTTGACAAGGGACTTATCTGCTCCCACAGAGACTCAAAATCTACTTCCTAACATGGTCTCAAGTTTTTTTCGTAATGAGAATCTACGATCACGTACTAAATCCTCATTCGGTGCAAAGGTCCAGGGAGAAAGCAATAATCCCTCAGATTGTAGTGCTATGAAGGATCAAGTAACATTTACATATTTCGACGGTATGACAGTCTTATCAAAATTTGTTGTAAAAGCTTTTACGGGCAAGAAAACTTTATGTCATGTCGAGGCAAACAAGAACAAATCAAAGCATCCTCCGGCAACAAAATATCACTTTCGACAGCAACAACTTCAAACTAGGTAAGGAGTTCACTCACCTCGCATTAAACGTAAAATCTATAAATGTGAAATTTCAAGGGAGAAAAGTTTTGCGAAATCGTTGCTGAAGAATAAGCAGGATTCCCTGAATTCCGAGTGTACAGTTGCAAAAATCACAAGAATTCCCTGGAAGAATTCTTTTCAAGTATCATCCACTTCTTTGCGCCCCCAACTGTTTCACTGCATTCAAATAGTTTTTTTTGTATTTCCTCATGCTGACAGAGGTAAACTTACTGCACAGCACTTGGCCAGGTGCTGTTCCAAATTTACTTGACACAGGACGAGGGAAAACAGCAATAGTACTCTGCCTAAGGACACCTTAAGCCATCCATGTAAGTTACTCTCCACGGAGTGCAACGTAGAGCACAACAACGCCTTCACAAGAATCTCCCCCACAAAATGATGTCACCAGAATAAATTAAACAAATAGCAAAGGATACATGCAGTGTCGGTTGTTATCCTGTCGCCAAGTTGCAGAAGAAAACAAAAAAAAAAAAAAAAACACCCACCCATACACACATGTGTGTGTTGTGTTCACAGATACAAAAATCTCTTATTCAATTTATTTTACTTTGCAAAACAAGGACACTTGGAACAACAGCAACAGCAACTGTCACCAACAAAAAAAAAACACAGCGCAGGGACAATAAAAATAGAAACGAAATAGAAAAGCACTCCTTCATGTGCTGCTCCTTCGTGACTTTCGTGAGAGAAAAACATGACGAACACGTGAGTTGCTCGATATCGAATCAAATGAGCATTTCACTTACAATTTCGCAAAAATAAATTGATAAACAAATTGAGGCGCAAATGGCACAGAAGCGCTCGTAAATCCCGTTATTGCATGTAAACAAAAGAGACATCATTTGGTTTCTAAGCCAAGCCCCCTCGGGCAGGATGTAATGAATGCCATCAAAGTAGTACTTGGTACGTAACGATTTAGTGAAGGATACGCGCGGTATTTAGAACATCAAATTGCGGTTAATTTTGTATCCCGACTTCGTGATATCAGGCAGTTCCCAAGCGACCGGATTAGGCTTTCATACGGTGCGTTGATGGGTGCATCCTGCGATTAAAGGAGAATGGCAGACAGGAAGTGTATATGCCAAGTATCATGCACCAGCATCATCCGCTGAGCTTAACCTCAGTTGGTTTTGGATGAAGTGCATTTCGTCGGAAGGATTCGGAAGGGATTTCACTTGTACACTGGCACATTGTGAAATTTCTTTTTCCTAGTGACCTTGAACGAGCATCAGCAGTCGGTCGGTGTGGTGGTTGTGAATGCTTCAGAAAGCAAGTCTGCGGAAGCATTGGATTTTTTTCTTTTTCCAACTTCAAGGATGATGCTGTTCTTTGTAGCTGAAGTAGATGGAGGATTTCGAGATTCGGGATTTTGAACAAAAGCTTACATTGTCTTTGTGCATCGAGGTGAAGGTGCTGTGCACTGTTTCATGAGAATGGGAATTTCTTAAGTCAAAATCACAGAATGCTAAGGATATGCTGTCGTGGAATGTGGAACGCAACTTCCTGAAATTTTCTGATTCTCTCGGTCACTTGCTATATTCTTTTGCTGATTTATGCTGTAGAAAGATTCGGTTTTTAATTGCACTCTGTGTAGTGTCCGAACACATGATCCTTGAAGTAAGATTTACCTGGGAAATGGAAGTATGTTTGAAGCGTTTAAGACCGTACTGCATTGCTTTGTGTTTTGTTGACCGTGTTGGGTGGAGTAAGTGGCTGTTTTTACAGGACCGCAACACACTTATATAGATCAGAGTTAGGTCCACTGTATCCGACAGGAACATCGACATCTACGTCGATAGCCAGGCCGCACTCAATGCGCTCGATTCGAATGTCGTTCGATCCAGACTAGCTGTGAACTACGGCACAGTGCTTAAGGCACAATGCGCGCAGAACCGGTTAGGACTATACTGGGTGCCTGGACATTGCGAGATTAAGGGTAATGAGCTTGCGGATCAACTACCAAGAGACGGGGGAGAACAACCCCAAGGCAACGCTGTAGTCGTCAAACCGCAGTCCTGCAAGATTAAGGCGAACCTCTTAGGCAACATAAACAGGCAAGCTGACCACAGGTGGTCAAATATAAGGGATCATAGGGTATCTAAAGCTTGATGCCCGAGGTTAGATAACAAAAAGACAAGGGAAATTCTTAAGCTAAAAAGATCAAACCTGAGAATAGGGGTAAAAATTCTGTCCGGGCATTGCCTTCTACGTAAGCACGCTATGAGACTGGGGTTTACCGAATCGGACGCGTGTAAATACTGTGTCGATTTATGCATTGCAGAAGATATTACACGTATTCTTTGCGAATGTGAGGGCATAATGCAAAGGCGTTTCGAAAATCTAGGAAACTCCTTTTTTAGGAACTTGGAGGAATTAGGTTCTATTAACCATAAGAGGATATTAAAATTTTACAGAAAATAAAAAATATATATATATAGCTGGTGCGACAGCCTAGCCTAGCTTCTCACAACCATTCATGTTGTGTGTGTTACATATTTCGCGCAAATGGAAGGGACGTACAGTTTATTGCCGACTCCGTACGGCGAATTAAGAAGCTCTTTCATGACAAATTATACTCCCGGAGGCTTGTCATTCCCCGGCGAGAAGTGATGCCGCGAAAAATGTGCGGTGTTCCTGGCTGGGGCTTGAACCCACGCCGCTCGGTCAGCAGTCGAACACACTTACCACCGACTCACGGCGACTACAAGCAAGAGATAGTGAGCAAGGGATACCGTCTTAAAAAATGATCATGTCCAACTGATGGTCTAGGCATCCTCCTGTAGGTGAAGCAGTACCGGATAGTTACGATTCAAAAATGGACTTCGGAGTAGGTGCAGAAGTCTCTTTGAAAGCCCCCAACTTCCAGGTGGAGAAAACTGCCAACTACTTAAAACCAATTTAAGACCCAAGCACAACATTGTCAATAGCCAAGCCGGATTTAAAGCCCTTGATTCCGCTTCTCCAAGCTAGTTAATCAATTCTTAAATAGAGTCACGCTCCTGTAGGTCTTCGATCACAGGGACATTGTCAGCACCAAATGCGCCCACGAACAGGCCAGGTACATCTATGCCCTTCACAGCTCACTAGCGGAAGAAGGTGGTATACCACTAGGCACTGTCAAGGGCAATATACTTATATTTACACTTCCTATGGCTAGCCCACCTCAGATGTAGCAGAATAAACAACAACACAATATCCAAAACGATCTGGCCCATCTACGTAGTGTGATTACGTCCTTTTTTTATGAGGATACAGCAATGTATGTAAGTCGAACGATAAAATCGAAACTAGATCTTGAGACAGTCAAATTGCTACTTCAACTAGGAAAAAACAACTCAGTTATACTACACTAGATCGCCGGTCACAAGGGACATAGCGGCTATGAAACAGCGGACTCACTGGCCAAGATAGGTGCAACTATTCCTGCCTGGTCCTAAACCAGCCTGTGGAGTAGACAAATCCATCTTCAAAAGCTTCATGAGGGAGCAAACCCTGCTCAAATCCAACACAATTTGGATGGGAGTTTTTGGGCAGAAATGTGCCAAATACTTCTTCCAGCATCTACCGCAAAAGAAGTCCACGTTTCTTCTAAGTCTAAGCAGAAACCACCCTAAAATTCTAACCGGTATCCTAAGTGGCCATTGCCTTTGCGTCTAAAACGGCACCTACGCAAGCTTGGTCGTCGCCGGCCCCTATCTGCAGACTATGCTTGGAGAGCGACGAAAGCTCTCTCCACATCGTCACAGAATGCCCCGCCCTCATTCATGTGTAACTGTGAATTCGTCTCACCAGCGGCACTTTCCACGATCCACCCAGAGAAGCTGATTAGCTTCCTGAAAGCCGCTGGAACAGACAAACGGCTCTAAAAATATGGGACAGCACAATAGGCTTCTATGTGAGACCACAGGTCTAGAGTAGACAAACTGCTCCCCACTAATAATAAAAAAAAAAGTTGAATTTCGGAACGAATATATATATTGTAACAAACCGAAATCCTAGCTACTGCAATCGCCTGTGAGCATAGATAATTTATTAGACTTAAAATTGCAAAATACTTTTCGTTGGCATGAAGCCGAAGATGAAGAAGAAAAGCACGAAAATGGAGTGAAGCGGATGAAAAATCACATTTTTCTCACTCAATTCAGTCGTTTTCTCTTTCTTTTTTATTAAATACTTATAAGAACAACGAAGCCAACGACAAAATAAAGGAGTCTACTTCCATGTGTCCAATTTGTCGTAGGAAGTAAGAAAAATTATTCCTGCACTTGGCCCACGAGTGGTGCATGCACAAAGACAAAAGAAACGACTAAAAAAAACAGTGCAGGACGAGCAGAGGACGTATAAAAAAAAATCAAAAGGACACCAGGAAGCAAGAGGATAAAAGTAAATGTTGTTTTAAATTCGAAACGGGGGAAGAGCTTAATAAGAGGAAACCATGGAGGAATGTTTAATAAAGACTGCAATTGAAATGAAGTGAATATCCTGCAACACCTTAAGGACTGTGTATCCAGAAGGATGCATTCTCGTGTTACAGTTTCGTCGACAACAACATTTTTATTCAAAGTAAGACTCGTAAAATGGATTCAGGACATATTCAATCGAAGTTGGATATCCAATAACTGTATGGAAGATCAGCAAGGATTCTTCGCAGTGGAAACGCGTTTAGTCCTTTATTGACCTTCAGGCCTTTCAAGGATGGCGATACATTTTTCACATCTGCAATTGCATTCGTCTTGGACAAAGGTATTGATGTCATATTTTGACATTTTTGTCATCCAATCACACACTTCACTGCTTGCCAGCCTCAATGCTTACTTGCTTACTTAAGCTAGCGCTATAGTCCGGGTTGGACCTGGGCCTCAACCAACCAGTGTCTCCAGTCAGCTCGCACGCCAAGTTGGTTGAGATCTCCTACCACTTGCGTGCGCCACCTGATTCGCGGTCTTTCTCTACTGCGCCGTGCCTCCGGTGTTGACTTGAAGATTTTCCGGGCCGGAACATTGATGTCCATTCGCCCTTCATGACCTTGCCACCTCAGTCGTTGGAGCTTCACTCTTCTGGTTAAGTCGACGTCGCCGTACAGCCCGTACAGTTTGTCATTGTATCTCCTCCTCCATTCACCGTCTATGCATACGGGACATCTCACTTTAGTTGTTCGTGAGAGGGCTTTGCTACTCAATTGCCTTCTTAGCCCAAAGAATCTGCGATTGACAAGAGTTATTTTCGTTTTATCTCAGAGATGGTGGCATTGTCTGAATTGAAAGCAGAGGCTTTGTCTACCTAGGACCTTACCAACCTTTAAGTCGTCTCGTCTAAATCCTTTTTTGACATCAAAGGTCTCGGTGAGGTCTTGACCGACCTTGATGGAGGATTGCACATTTTCCATCATCATCCTGCACAAACGGATGAGTTTGGCAGGGATGCCAAAACTTGACGTGACTCTGTATACTTCGTCCCTATAGATGCTGTCATACGCGGCCTTAAAATCGATGAAAAGATGGTGAGCATCGATTTGACGGTCCTGGGTTTTTTCCAAGAATATTTGGTCGGTGGTGGACTTTCCTGGCCTGAAGCCACACTGATATGTACCAATCAGGTTCTTGACGAACGGCTTCAAGCGTTCAACAACACGGTAGATAAGATCTTACAGGCGAAGTTAGGAAGACTGATGTTTCTGTAGTTGGCGCAGTTCAGAGGGTCTCCTTTCTTGAGGATCGGGCAAGCAATGCTGAGGTTCCATTTATCGGGCATACTTTCCTCCACCATATTTTACAGATGAGATGGAGTTACCAATTCATCGCCTGCCACTTTGAACAGCTCGACAGCTAGCTTTGTTGGACTTAAGCTTAGACTTGGCTATCTTCACTTCGCCCAGGTCGGGTGAACGGAGTTGTTGGTCTTCATCGTCTAAGTTGAATGGTTCATTCTGCCTGCGGCGGGATTTGATTCGTCGTCGCCGTTAAACAGTCTGCAGAAGTGGTTCTTCCACACCATCGACTGCGATTCTACTGCGATGTTCCCTTGTTTATCCTTGCAGGCCTCGGTTCGGGCTCTGTAGCCTTTCAGTTCCTTTTTAATCTTTGGTAAAACTTGCGACCCTCATTCCTGCGGTAACATCTCTCTATTTCTTTGATCGCGGGCTTCTTATGCTCTTTCTTCCTCCTGAGAAGCCGGTGTTCGTCTCTCCTCTTCTGCCCGTAGAGCTCGCGAGCAGATTTGGTCCTTCTATGCAGCGCCGCTTTGTATGCCTCTTTTTTCGCTGCATGTGCTTGCCGGCACTCGTCGTCAAACCAGGGGTTTCGTGATGCCTATGCCCAGATTTTTATTGTCTTTGTTGTGCAGGTCACTAGACTACTAATCATAAGGTAAGGTTAGATCATATCACCGGGGTGTAGGGTTGTTTTCATTTAAGCTACCACTTCTATGTTTATCTTCCGGTTGGCTTTTGGATAGAGTAATGTAGTCAAATTTTTGACATTAGATACTAGTGGAAGTGTTGCCAAAACAACTGCGGTATTGTGAAGGTTGTTGCAAAAAGCGTCAGGGTTCACACTGAGAGCACAACTTGTAACCTGACCAAGGAGAACATTCCTGATACTGGAATTTCGACACATGTATGTATCATATGTAGGTCTATGAAAAAAATTAATTTTTCATGGCAATCAAAGCGGTTTTGTTAATGTCCTCGTCCCATAGACAGCTGAAATGATGATGAAGCTTTCTTGGTCGCGGTATTCATCAACCACTTTCTGAAAGTTATCAGAGGAATCCCTTGCTATTTGTTAGTTGATGATGTGATTTTTTCTCATTAGAAGCGACGAACGTGTCGAATTTTTTTTCAATGTGCACAATACGTTCTGAACAGTCGATCCTTATTGATTTTTCATCACAATTTCACCATTTAATGACTAAACGGTCGTGACTTCAATTTTAAGAACACTTTACCGAAGTCATACGGCTTTGTTGGTCTCCTTGGGCATTGCTTGCTTCCATGAGAACTGGTACAAGGATTAACCATAACAAACCCAGTACTTAGTTGTAGAATTGCTTGACAAAAGATTGCAAGGACACTGTTGCTTCAAATTATTTGAAGTGTGATACACTCGTTAGGCTCCTTACAAATGTTAATTATAAATTCCTGAAAGGGCCTGTTCTGCATCCAGTGACCTTCACATACACTTTCACCGCGTAATTCACTACTCAACCATTTAAATTCCAATACAAAAGCCATTGTTACACCTCTTTGGACCCTAATGGAGAGGAGCCTAAGAATATTCTACAGTGATGCAGAAAAACACCTCTTAGTGACATGCATGACCGCCATCCTCATTGCTCTCCATCAACTATAAGTAACTTACACCTGTCCACCCACATGTGTTGACCTTCCTCCGTCAAGGATGATAGGGATAACAACACCTCCTTTGCACCAGGGTCGTCTATAAACGCTGGAGAATATGTCCGCAATTAGGGTGGACAAGTTGTTCAGCTGAGACCGAATCGAATGAAACTATGGCTCTTCAAGTCAACCGCTTCATGTTTCAGGTACACGTACACGTGTGCATACGAGTTGTGTTACTTATCCTTTTTTTCCTTTTTGTTTGTCCTCTATATGTGTGGTTTCCGTGGTGTTTTTTTTTCCTTCTATCTGTCGGCCACAACTTAATTCAATTTGTACATTCTGTCCAGGTTCCGTGACGTAACTCGCAGTAAGAGTATCCTCTTCCAGTTCTCCGGTTGATAATGTGCTTTTAGTCTAAAGAGGATGTGCAGAGAGTTGTTCTACACCAAATTCCGCTAATGAAAGCATGGCTTGGTGTTGGTGGCAACAGCGAATGCTCTGCAATAATCCGAAAAGCAGATAAGTTTCCTTTCGTTGGCTATTTCCTGAATATTTTTCGCTTCCATTTCGTTCATTTTGCAGCGAACTTCTCAAGGAAGGTGGAGAGTTTTTTTTCCCAGGATAGATGAAAGGTAAAAATAGACTCAGAGTTGTTCTTTCAACAATTTCGTGGGCGAAGGTATCCCTCTACGAAAAGTGGCAGGAATTTATTTGTCAGCTTACTCGTATTTTGCGTGATAATTTGCATATTTTGCGCTGCTATTGTTGGTACAAAACAGTGCAAGTGGACTGCAGGAGTTTGTACAGTTGATAGTGGTAGTAGTTCTCGGGCAGTAGCATATTCAAAAATTCGCACAAGGTGAACAGCGGGAGTTGCCAGAGGGAATATTTTAGTTTGAGAAATATTTGTTCACAATGGCTGTTCCAGGATAAATACATGCAAATCCTTTTTATTGAAATTGAAGCAGGATACACAAGGAGAAAAGAATGCATTTTTCTTCCTGAGGTATTTGTGAAGAATTTTGAAGTGGCATTTAAAAATTCCGGTTAAGGCTTTTGCTTGTGCCACGTGGATTAGACTTTAATTTTATTCTGGAAGAAAAGGTTTTCTTAGAGAGGCTATCGTTTTGTAGCATGAAATTGAACGTGACATTTTATATTGCGCAACCAGCAGTGGTTGCCGGTTGCTCAGTGTTTAGTGCGCTGAACTGCTGTGCGAACGGAGTGGGTTCAAGCCCCAGCCATATCCACCGAACATTTTTCGCGGCACCACCTCTCGTCGGGGAATGATAAGCCTCCGGGAGTATAATTTGTCATAAAAGAGCTTCTCAATTCGCCGTTCGAAGTCGGCAATAAATTGTAGGTTCCTTCTATTCGTGCGAAAATTGTAATATGCACAACATGAATGAAGGCCTTGGCTCATCCCGAGCTGTCGACCCAGCTATTTATATATTTTTATCCAGCTGTGGTTACAAAAGAAGCTTATAGGAGAGTCACAGTCGATTCTGAAAATCTGAAAAGGATACTTACTTTTGTAGGCTGCGAATTGGTAATAACATATCCACATATCCACAACATGGTTTGCTATAACTTTAGGAAAGGCATTCTACAGTGATGGAACAATTATTGCATTGTTTATCAGCCCTGAGCACTGCTACATTTTTTGATAATCCATACGCGAATCAAATGTTGTTCACACACCACGAGCGAGATGCAGTGGTTTGAAACTATGGTGGTATAGGGTTTCAATGGCGTCCGAGCGTTGTGTCCAGATTAGCATAGGGGACATTTGTGGTGTTTGTCATTGCTACAATTCACAATATTCATTTTCGAATCTCCTGATGTCATAATCAAACTATTTCCCACCGACAGGGCAGTGCGGGGTGAAGTGTCAAACGGTTTTCGACGCACTACTCAATGATTATCCGTAGGATGCTGATGTATTCGAAACAGGAGGATCCAGAGCGGAAACCTGCTTGTTCGGCATCGAGTGTGTTTTCCAGTTCTTCCTTTATTCGCTTAAAAATTATTTTAGCTATTACTTGTCATAATCATAATCAGCTCAATCAACTCTTCGAGCCATGTTATGCCTTTGCAATAGAGTCGACATCAGCTTTCACAGTTGATCGATTTATTTATTTTTAAGAAATAAATATTTTCCTGCAGAATCAGCTACTTCCATTTTTCCTGGGAGGTTCTTCAAGTCTACAGTTACTCTTTAAAATGTCCAGCCCTGTATAGTTCCTGAGAAGTCCTCTCGTCTGCCTTAGTCCTGAAAGTCGACGCATACATGCGATATTTGCATTCGTACCAAGGCTCTGAGAAGGAGGTGATTCGAGTCGAAAAGTTCGGACATTCGGAATATTGAAGGCATTCTTTACATCGATCAGGAGAGCGCCACATTTCTGTGTAAATATTTAGGAAACTTGTTAGATCGACGCCGTTCCGCCCCGCAGCAAAGTCAATAAGCCTAGGTACGTTTCTGGATATGATCTTGTGCAGGTTGTGCTTATCAACTGCCCTTCCAAATATGCCCCTCTATCCCATTTCGGCGTTTAAATCGCTTAACATTATCTTTACGCCATTTTTGGGACATTTAAGACATTACTGTTATGTTGTATGCAAAAAATTCGTTAGTGGCGTCGTCCTTGTCCTCTGTTGGGGCATCAGTTCAGAACAGGTTGATGTTTTTGAATTTAGCCTTGATGCGAATTGTCAAAAGACGTTTGGTTAAATGTCAGAAGCTTGTTGCCTAAGTCTCTCTATACCAATTAGCAGATGTCATAGATTTTCATCCCTCTTCTGCATGGCGAATAAGTCTGCATTATAGCTATCTCGGTCGTCAACAGTGGATCGTCTTTATCCAAGGGATATGGTTGGTTTGTAATATGTTGTGATAAGTTCAATCATGTCCAGATAGTCCATGTACATTTTAGACACCACCGTTGATTCCATTTCAAGAACTATTGTAGATACCCGCTGTTCACCACGTAAAGTGAAGAAAAGGGGTTGATAGACAGAGGCTGTTTTTAACACCTTTTTGGTAGTTTATATCGATTTGTTATAGCTCCAGGAGTTTGTTTATGGAGAGGAGACCTTTCTTTGTGGGATTCTTGTGCTTATTGTGATGGTGGCTTGCTTGATCACATTTTCAGTGATTTTTGTTCTCTGCAGCGGTTCAGTTCTTCTTTCAAAAACTTTTCTGATAGCCTCACACGAAGTATTATTCAAGGCTCGATGGATGTCTTAGAATGCACAGATGACTGTTACTTTGGAGATCAGTGCAGCTTGAATTTCACTCGTCAATTGAGATCAAGTCACAGTCACGCTGTCGAAATCCAACATGTGAGATGACGCACCTAATAACGATTCACTTTGTGGGTCTTTGTTAGACATGAGTTGAATTGAGGTTGAAGAATGTGGGCAACGTAAGTTACTGTCGTTCTCATCTTGATCCAAGAATTAGCTGCGACCTTTAAGTGATTTAACTCCGATGGGTGAACACTTGCCACATTGGCCGTATTGTAACACGCTTCTCTAATTTGCTAATAATATCTACATATAAATGTTGAACCCGGACTTTCAGCGTGACAGGCGATGATGCTATACCACGACCACCCCTAACGACACATCTCCAACGCCAGATTTACTATGATCATTTTTTTAACTTTGAATCGTACTTCATACTAATGAACATTTAATTTCTTTTTCATTTTAGGTGGACGGACAAAAATACATCGGTCAGGGTCGGAGTAAAAAGATAGCTCGCATCGAAGCTGCCGCAACAGCGCTACGCAGCTTTATACAATTCAAAGATGGTGCGGTCCTTACACCGCTTAAGCCAGCGTGCAATCTTGATTTCACTAGTGATGAGCATCTAGAAAACGGTATTTTGAACTCTGATAAGTTGGAATTTGCGGAATTAGTTGAGCTTGTAGACACAATTGTTAAGCATGCTAAGAGTGCAAAAAAGTTGATACCCTTCTTGAATGGCCATATGAGCATGTCAAGCAAGTATAATTTTGTATTTTTTTTTTTTTCGTTTATTTTTTGTTTCTTTTTTCTCTTAATTTATCTTTTTAAATATTTATTTCTCCTTTTTTTGAATTTTTATTTATAAAAAAAAAAATTATATTTTCCTTGTGTTCCATTGGGAGTTTTAGCGGAATGAATATTCAAAGTAAAACAAGTTGCGGTAAGATGAGTGGGTTGTTTCCTTGATTGCACTCCATTTCCCACTTAGGCTATGTGTGTCAATTCGTGGCTTAATTTTATCTTGTGCCTAAATTAAGGACATTTGTGTGAAAGGTGGATTTACTCTTTTTTAAAGAAAGAAATGCCAGTGGTAATGCCCGTTTGTGTCGAACTTAACCACACTTTTAATCGATTGACACATGTCCTTAAGGTTGGCTAATCATTTTTTTTTACTGATATTTGCCCGGGGAGATGAAAAAGTGTCACAAAAAGCACTTGGTATTGTTGTTAAACGTTTGACTGTTGTAATTTTATTTTTGAAGCATTAATGTTTGTTTATCGAATTTTTGTAGTGTTTCCTTAAAATATTTTTTTTTAAGGGAAGCAAGTGCCAATTTTTGATCATCCAGCAAGAAATAAAAAAATATTTTCCCCTCAAACTTTTTGACGCAAAATGTGTCCTCAGTTTTTTCTTCCTTTTCGTCGATTTTCACCTAAATCCCCACTTTCTACTAGCCAATGGATTGACTTTTACGTCCTGCTCGATGGACGAAGAAAAAAATCAATCATCGACTCTACCATTGACACTGACTAAGTTAACGGAATTAAATTTTCAAATTGATGAATTTTGAAAAGGTACCTTCTCTCCTTTTACGTTGGCGGATAACAAATTTCAATACATATCGAGGCCACCATACCACCACAGAGCGAAGATGCACTTCGACCTTAATGCAATTTTCACAAGTCAGTATTTTTGTTTGCTTCCGCAATTTTTATGTGACAATTTATCGAAAGTGATTGGTTAAATGTCATCACATCGAAATGGGAACGGAATGGTCGAAGGAACATTAGGAAATTATTTTGATTTTTTCCACTGAAAATGGATGAGGATATACATATTCGCATTTTCTAAATTGAAAAACTGGGCAGGGAAAAACGGAAATTTGATTGAAATCAAATGTCAAAATTGATGATTTATTTAGTCGGTGTTAGAAGTGCATGGTGGCATTGGTAGTCTATGTTGTGTATTTTTGGATGATTAATTGGTTTTTTTTTTTTGGGTAGATATTTGTTTTGTGGAATTTATAGAACCAATTTGATGACCCACGATTATGTTTTACGTCTGAATTTGCCATATTTGAATGGTTTTTGACCACAACGGTGGATCAACATGTATTTCTCCGTCGACGAGGACTAAACTAGTTGACGTCAATCGGTACATTGTTGACTGTCACTTAAGCGTTTATGCTGTCATAGGCTGTTTCATAAATAAGTCTACGGAGAACTGTATTGTACTTTTTTGTAGGATGACGTAGTTTTCTTCTTCCGTACGATTTCAGAGGAGGTTATAGGGTGTGTATACATATTTACATTTTTTGTCATATATTCAAGGTAACATGTGTTCTCAACTTTGATAGTTGACCTAACCTTAGTTAAGTTAGGTATCTGGACATCATCACACTTTTTTTATTTTTTAATTTTTAAAGAATCTGCCCTTATGGATGACACCGCAACCCATCAAGATCTGTTGTGTTTCCGTTCTACTGAGCCTAATTAGGTCTACTACCTTCCTTATGAAGGTGAATATGTCATAAGTAGCCGATTTTCTAAACTCTGCCAACGAACAGAATCCCCTATGAAAGATCTGTCTGCCTAGCCAGTACTCTGCCGTACATTCTCAGAGAATGTGCTAAGAGGTTTCTTCCTTTTCCAAATAGAATCGACCTTCTGTATCTGAACAAAGGCTTAGGAGATGATATCTTAGGCCACGATGGCCGGTAAGGAAGCCCACTGTCTTTCTTATGTCGTTCCTGTTACGGTGTAGAATTTCCTTGTAGGAAAAGGGCTTGGATTGCTTAAGCCCGGGGACATTTCCCCAATGGGCTAGACGAAGTTGGTGCTCCCAGTTGTTTAATAAAGCTATGACGGTAGCCCAATTAACGCCACAGAAGGTTGGTCGCCGTGGTTCAGTGGTTAGTGCTCTGGACTGCTAATCAAGCAGCGTGGGTTCAAGCCTCAGCCATTTCCACCGAAAATTTATTCGCAGCACCAGCTTTCGTCGGGGAACGACAAACCTCCGTCAGTACAGTTTGTCATGAAAAAAGCTTCTCATTTCGCCGTTCGAAATCGGCAATAAATTGTAGGTCCCTTCCACTCGTGCAAAAAATGAAACACGCACTACATTAGCGGCTGCGAGAAGCTAGGCCTTGGCTGTGTTTGATGTCCCGAAAATGCGAGTTAGTCGATTGGGCAACATCTTTACGTTCTTAAGGCGTCTTAACTGGTGTCTATTCTTCTCGACATAAATTATAGATATGATTCGTAATTTTTCTTGGATTCGATGCGGTCCCAGCCCGCAGAATAGCTCGGGTCCAACGAATGGTGTTTTTGACCCTGTCCTTGCCAGTCGGCTGCCTCGGCTGCCTCATTTCGCTCTATTTCAACTTGACCTGGCACCCAGTAGAGGGTGACTTTATTGTACTGGGCCAGTTTGTTTATCTTTTTCAGACACTCAAAATACTGGCAATGTTCCCATGGATTCCGAGAACTTAGTTCGGGGCCCGTATACTCGTGCTCCAGTGCCCGTGTGTGTTTTGGAACCGACGGTGTACCATTAGATGTCGTTGTGCTCAAATTGATATACTTCGTCGTTCCATTCTCTTTTACTGCTCAGTTTTGTGTTGAAACTCTTTTCAAAGCAGTATTTCTTGATCGTCTCAGGTCCAGTATATTATTGGGACTGTTTTGGAGGGAGAGTCTCGCTATTTGCTTTCGATGCTTTTACCCTTCCTCACTCCTTTTTTTTACAATTCTTAGGATTGTTTCCTTTACGACTCTTTTGGGACGGCTTCAGGATAGTTGATGTACCCTTCGACAACTACACCAAGCACATCAGAAGTGAATTAGTAATGTGAAAGGTATTTTGCTGTATCTAAACTCGGCAGGTGACTTTTTCACAGAATATAAAACAGACAGGGCTTAGGAGAAGAGAGGACCTTCAGGGATATATCAATGACCCGCTCTGTGCTCTGTGCTCTCCACATTTCCCGATCTTCTTCCATCGACTCTAAATCATCAGGGGCTATCCCCATACGGGCAGAGGTGAGATTTCGGACTTGGTCTAACCATCTCAACCTAGGTCTACCCATGGGGACGCCTACCTAATGGCCAGATTCCATTGCACGTCTTGGAAGCCGATTGGGGAAATACATTGAACGTGCTCCAACCGTCTAAGTACGGACCGTTCCGCTCGAAGAAGTAGACTTAAGTAGTACTTAAGTCACCATTTATATCATACTCCCGTCGCCTAAGCCGGTGCTACGGTTGACGAGTAAACCTCTAAGCATATGTACGCTTGAGATATTTGTGCTTGTGATTACAATTTGTATCTGTCTGAATTAATTCGTCCGCCAGCATATGTCCCTGCTGCCTTTGTCGCAATTAACCTCGTCCAAATAACATGTAAAAGGACTCTCCCGGGTCGAAGGTAACAATTATAAACTTTACCTTTTTGTCTTTGTTCTTTTTTTTTAAGTTTTTTGTTTCAAATCCACTGTAGCAATTTTTTTTTCTAAAAATTTTTTGTTTTCTTATTTTGTTGTTAATTCCGCTCTCAAGTCCTTTTTCTTTTGGTTACAATCTTTAAGGACCCACACACGTTTGCAGTTTTACCCGTTTTTTGATTTGATTTTTGTTTTTCTCTACAACTCTTTTCTCCCCTCGATGCTATTGATTTTGTACAAAATTGTTTGTACTAATTGATTTTTAATTTTTTATTTATTCCATGCAGCTGAAGTGTCTAAAGGTGTCATTACGGTCGATGGACAGAAGAAAGTTCCCGATAAGGGGCCGGTGATGCTCCTTTACGAGCTATTCAATGATGTACACTTTGATTGTTCAACAATAGATGGCGCTCAAAATAATTGCCGCTTCAAAATGACTGTGACTGTGAACAATAGCAAATTTGATGGAACTGGTAAGTAAGAGTAGATTTTTAGGGGCTCGTAGTGTTTCAGTCAAAAAATACTCCTGACGTGTCATATATGATGTATTTTGTCATATTGCCCTTCAGTGTCAAAAGGATTCATTTTTAACACGAAATTGTATGGCCCATAGCCGGTGTGGATAAAATTTCTTTGCTCGTTAACTTTTTTTAAAATCTGACACCTGACGTCAGGGATGAATTTGGTCGTTACTCAACCCGCTTGACAATTTTAAACAAAATGTCATGACACAGCTGTGACAAATTACTTAATAATTGGATGTCAGATGCACGCTAAGGACTTTACGGCTTAATATCCATACGAGTCAGGAGTAATTGGACGACAGCCAATCCAAGTGACACGGTGTGAACTGTAAACGCTGCCGGTAATTGTTTGTCATCCTGCTCGTGGAAATACAATTATGTATGTACATACTTAATCGTTTCACTTCACACCACACTTCACTGGACGGGGGTTAAATTAAATGGAAATCTATACATATACTTACTGCACCTATGGAAAGGACTTGGAGTTTTTATCATCGACTCTGAACAGTGAAAGTATGCTCTTGAAAGTTTGTCATTTCCTGCCGAGAGCTGGTGTTTGGTTGACTTTCGAACCTGTGACAACACGTTCGGTAGTCTAACGCACTAACCGTTGAGATAAGACGACGTTTCCTAACGATGACGTTTACTAATAATCTGTCTTCGAAGAACGATCTACTCACTTACTTACGGTGTCGCTACAGTCCTGGACCTGGACCTTAACGAACAAGCGTTTCCAGCCAGCTCGATCTTTAACCAGCTGCCCCCAGTTTCGCACGCCAAGTTGGTTAAGGTACCCTTCCACTTGCGCGCGCCATCTGAGTCGCGGTCTTCCTCTACTGCGTCGAACCTCCGGTGTGGATTCGAAGGTTTTCCGAGCTGGAGCATTGGTGTCCATCCGCTCTACAGGACCCAGCCACCTCAGTCGTTGGACCTTCACTCTTCTGGCTAAGCTAATGTCGCTGTACAGACGACACAGTTCGTCGTTGTATCTCTTCCTCCACTCACCGTCTATGCAGACGGGACCGAAAATCCCTCGAATAATTTTCCCCTCGAAACAGCCAAGAACAACCTCATCTGCTTTTGACAGAATACATACCTCTTCGTCGTACGGCAGGACTGGGACGATCTCAGCGCTGGTGTCGTTGTCTGAATTTATAGCCGAGACAATGTCCTTAACTAACTCAAAGTTATAACTGTCCAAGACGTCTTTGTCTTGCCCTCATTGACTGCTTATGCTAATGACATCACGTTGCGTTCTTCCGATTATGTCAATATCGTCGGACGGACTTTTGAAAGATAGTGCATCTGGTGTTGGCGTCAAGAACGATCGCCTTGTTTAAATCCTTTTTTGACTTCAAAGGTCTCGGTGAAGTCTTGACTGACCTTGATGGAGCAGCGTGCATTCTCCATCGTTATCCTGCACAAACGGAAGGAGTTTGGAAGGGATGTCAGGGATGCTCGTCTCTATAGAAACTATCATAGGCAGCCTTAGAATCGATGAAAAGGTGGTAGATATTCGAAGTTCCTGGGTTTTCTCCCAGGCCTGCCGTAGTATAAATATTTGGAAGAAATATTTAGTCAATTCCCTGGTATCTACCGGCACGATTCGAAACAGCTTCTCACAAGGTATGAATTAAACCACGTAGCAGCAATTACTTTAACACTCGCTTGCCTCCCAAAGTAGATCGCAATATTCTCCTATGCTAGCAATTGATAGCATTGATGCTAATTGGACGGCTGTTGTCACTGCAAGAACCGCCTCTTGGAAAACACTGCTAAGATCGGGGTGTCTTAGTGAGCTACTTTTCCTAGTTCTCCAGAGAAGACACATTCTGTTGGACTTGGAAGATGCACGATAAAGATTTTTTTTCTCTTGAAGTCAAAGAACATAACTATGTCGTTGGAGTTGACATTGGCGTACAGGTAGTCGCTAAATTATCAGAGCTTGGACCACTAGAGTTCGCTCTCCAGTATTTTGACTCGATTATTCTAATAACACTCTTTGCTACAGATTCCTGCATGAATAAGTCTAGTCTAAAAACAGATTACTAAGTATTGCGTCCAACTCCCTTGTTGAAGTTGTTCTCGTCGTAGTTGAATTTTGCTCAAACTTTTGAGGTTCGAGGTTTTAGTTGAAGCGTGTCTTCAGACCAGTTGTTTTTATATAAATATTGGACTTACGATCGTGCCTTACGTTAAGTGCCTTTCTAACACTTGGAGGTTAAAGTTAAAAATCCCAAAAATCTTTCCCCAGTTACAATCCTTTCCAGTATCACCAATTCATGTTCCATGTGGTTATTTGTCTAACATTCAAGACTGACTGCTTATTTCGAATTTGAATTTTCTGTGCTTCGGTTTCCAGCTTGCCGTCTTGGTTAATTGGTGGTTGGTTGGTTTTAATGGTTATATCAGGCAGACAGCCCCCGATACTCAAATAGGGTTGAATGCACCATTTTGTTACCACAGTTCTCGTGACTGGTTTGTTAGATGAGTGTGGATGGGTGTCGACAGACCATGCCTGTTGGTCTTACATCCATCCTGTGGAGTTGAGGTAGAGCGGGTTTTCCTAGTGCATTGAGCCTTGCTATGGCAGATGAAATGTTCTAGGGTCTCCCTTTCATTTGTGTCTTTGCAGCTGCATGCTTGGGCGCACGGATACCTACTGTCCAGTGACACGTACAGATGGCGACAACGCGCGCAGTGTCTGTTAAGGTTCTTCTAAGGAAATCGCTTCTTTTTCTATGATTGTATATGGACCAAGTCTTCTTGGATATGGCGTAGCTAGCAGGGTTGTTCCATTTGTGTTTGGTTACTGAGAAGTAGTGTAGGTTAATTTTTCCTTTGACAGCTCCTAATGGCATAAGAACTTCTTTTCCGGATGAGCTGTCAAGAGCCGACGCCTGCCTGGCAAGCTCAGCAGCCATTTCGTTCCTTTCAATGCCTCTGTGACTTGGGAACCATACGACGGTTAAAGAAGGTAAGTTACGACCTCACCAGTCGGGCGAGCTCGATTCTGCATTGTGCTACTTGCTCTAATGAGGTGGTTGAGGAGACAAGAGCTTTGGTGGCTGCCTGACTATCGGAAAAAACGGTGACATTTCGTTTAGGGGTTGTGTCGTTGTTGAGCGCACGACAGGCTTCGTAGATTTCGAATATTTCAGCCTGTAAAACACTGCCGAAGTTGGGGAGTCTGAATGATTTCAATATTTTCAAGGCTGCTGAAAATATACTCGAACCTAGCCCGCATTTCATTTTCGAACTGTCTTTGAAAATTGATGTGTTTTGTGACCTCCCCGCTGTTCCATTCCGCTCTTGAAGGAATACGTACGGCGAATTTTTTACTGAGTGCAATGCGGGTGGTAAGATAATCTGTGGGGAATGTTACCGCCTCCTAAGCAGTAAAACCAGAATGCTACAGTGGCCATGGGGACTGGCCGACTAGTACCCAGATTCTCTGACTCTTACCGCACTACAGGTTGCCATCTTTCTGACGTGAAGGTCGGGGTGGTGGGAGGTTTAGAAAAACTGTTAGTGCATCCGTCGGACATGAACGTATTGCATCCGTGGTAGTTATCCCAGCGGTTCTCTGGATTCCTTTCCTATTTAGTTAAGTGATGTTGTATCCTTTGTTCAGTGCAAGCTACCAGACCAAAGACCCGTATGTAAGAATTGGACGTTGTACGGCAGTGTACATCCATAGAGCCATATTTTCAGTTTAAGTCACCACTTTTTTCCAAAGGTTCGGCTACAGACATAAAAGGCTATGTATGTATTTTGGTTTTTGCCGTGCGTTTGATGCCGTCATTGTCCTTTAGGTTAGGTTGCCAGCTAATGCCAACACACTTAGACCCATGAGGTGTCCATTGTGATACCACAAGGATCTCGGAAAGATCTCCTGCTTACTCATTGAACCAATTGGAGCTTCTTATGAAACGTAGGAGGCTACTAACATCGATGATCAGTCATTGTCCCCTACAATTTATCAAAAGCGTTACACTTTTGTGGAATATTTTGGGTTACTTGACCTTTTGCATGACAGGGTTCCATTTTTCCTAAAAACCTCTTTATCAATAAAATTTAGAAAAAACCATCACCATTATAAATCTCTTTATCTGAAAGACAAATGAGAAAACCTCCTTTGGCAACATTTACCCACCGTGAGAAACCCACAGTGCCACAGGCTGTAAACACTCACAGCTGTTCTAGCGTACTTAAAAGCTTTTATTCGATGTGAATTTCGAACTCAATCGAAATACTTCCTTGAAGGCTGCAGCCCAGAAATGCGCAGAAATGCACACTCTGCTACTAGGCCGCTAAGAGTCCTCCTCGGGCATACTCGTACACTTACACTTATTGGAAATGGATTTTGTATTTATATTTAAAAATTGTTCCTTTTTTCTCGTTTTATTTTCTCAGGTCCATCAAAGAAATTAGCCAAAAATGCTGCAGCCAAAGCAGCGCTCGCTTCCCTATGCAACATCTCCTACAGTCCGATGATGCATCCCCAGAAGAACGTGCCGATTCCCATCGATGATAAACAGTCATCCATGGAATTGCCCCAAATCCATGCGGACACCATCGGCCGGCTGGTGCTCGAGAAATTCATGGAGGTGATTAAGGGTCAGGAGTCGTATTCGAGGCGGAAAGTTTTGGCCGGCATTGTCATGACGGAGAACATGAATTTCAACGAAGCAAAAGTACGCAGACACATATATGTACATATAATCGTGTTCAGGATGAGTGATTGCAAACAGACAAGTTTGCAAATGTTTTCATCATTTTCTATTTCGTTTGTTTATTTTTATTTTTTTTTTTTAGCGCGCACCCTTTTTGTGCTACGGTTACTCATTGTCTTTCTTTCTTTTCTGCGATTTTTCTAGGTCATATCTGTATCAACCGGTACAAAGTGTGTGAGTGGTGAGCATATGAGTGTTAATGGTGCGGTCCTGAACGACTCCCATGCGGAGATTGTGTCCCGGAGGTGTTTGGTAAAATTTTTATACGCTCAATTGGAACTGCAGACGAGCTCGTGTAAGTAAAGAAGCACTAGCATCACACCCACCATCGCTTCCATCCACCCGCGTGCTTGTGCGAGTGTGTGGGTGGTGGAAAATGGGAGATTTTCCGTTTCTTTTTAACACAACTTTTTTCCAGCAGTGCTGCTGTTTTTTTGTTTTCTTTCTTTCCTTCCATTCTGCTGGGCATTTTGTTGGATTTCTGTTTCTATTTCTATTGCAGTTTATTTGAGCAAAACTTTTGTTGGTTATGTTTTCTGTTTTTTTTTTTATTTTTTTATATTTCTTGTCCAAGGATATTGTTGGCAGACTGTTATTGCAAGTGAGACATACAGGCACACAATGGTCTATAGTGCTCTCTTAATTTGTTCCCATTCTTCTGTTTAAAAAAAAAAATATATTTCTCTCTTTTTGGTACTGTCCTTTGCTGCGTTTTTGTTCTTTCTTTGATTTCCATTGAAGGATGTTCACAATGCATGCGTGATAGATGAGCATTTTTAGTTACGACTTAGGATGGAGTAAGGATGTAATCGACAGTGTCCCTGTTTCTAGTGAGCTTGCATTCAGGATAAGTACAATTGGAAGAGCCGTATTAAGAGCTAACTCTACAATTGGTGTATTAAATGGAACACTTTGTAGGAAATTAAGTATTTTTTTAAAAAAAGACCGGAGAACACAACTCAGGTTATGTTAGCAGCTTAAGATTAGTCTAGCAGTCGAGTGACGGTTCATTGTAACTTCTAGGAGGCTTGCTGATTCTTCGCTAAAAAATGGTTAAATTTCTTGGATGTACATTAAGGTATTGTGTAAAAATCTGTAGTCACAAATTTCGCAAAGTTCCTCGAATGTCATTATGACCTGGGACATAACAGAGTGAATCGTTAAGCTGTTGGGCGATCTAACAGTCCTTCACTGTGCTGGATTTCATTGTGCTGATTGTATCTGATCGCAAGCTGTCGATATATGTATGTAAATCATAATATTTGTGCATCCTTTTCTTATGTCGTGTTGTTGATTGGTCCTTGGACTTCTACTACACCTACGCGCCCGTCTTATGTATATGGTTTAAATGTCGGAAATATGTCTCAGCTTTGTCCAACTTTTTCCAAATTGTCGTGTTTTTGTGCTTGACGTACAACCCTGAAATCGGTTTGAGAGACGCTATAGTGACTTGATAGACCTAGGGAGTGGTGAATCCAAAGGACTTGGCTGTTTTAGAGTTGTCTGTTAAGATAGTGGTGGGGTCTTTAGAAAAGACTTCGCCCTGGTCAATATGTGCCACCAATGTTGAAGTCAGTTTCTCTCGACAACTTGTTCGTTGAGCTCGGAATTAATATTTCTGCATGCCCCTCATTTAACTCACTCCATTGATGAGTATCGCACGGTCACAGGGTCGCTTTAGTAGCTTGATGGGTTCCATAAATATATGTATATTGATAGGAAATTTCAAAGTCCTTCACTCATCGTTTTGAGTCTTAGGATTTGATGCGAGTTTTAACTCTTTTCCTCGAACCAGGACGATGCATGTAAATCCTCAATGTTGAGTTAAATCTGAAGTTCTCTTCTGGCATCATGTAGAGCACATTAATCTTTTGCAACTGTTAGAAAACATTTACTCGGTAGGTCAGGTTAGGTTATATACCTGCCTCCGCTCAGACAGGGACACACTTAGACCAGATTGGCCCATTGTGATGCCACGATGAATAACCGGCTTACCACCACCAGGAACCAGAGTACGTAACACAGAGTACATCGAGATGGACAGTCGTAACGGTATTAACCCTAAGAGTTGAGTCATTTCGTCTCAGAGATGAAGTTTCTTATCTTCTGGATGTCGAGTTCGGCTTGCTCGTAAAGATCATTGTAGCAATATTCCTCGAGAGTTTTACTTCTTAGCGTCGCAAGGGCAGGACACGTGGTTAATAAGTGGGTTGTAGTTTCCTGTTCCTCCTCGTCTCTGCAGCTTCTACCTGTCATGTCTGCCTGTCAAACAATGTCCGGTGAGGACTCCCCTATGGAGCGGTTTGTGTCCAACAGATCCAGGTTAGGCCAGATTTGTTTTGACAAGAGACAAATGCTGATGTTGTTCCACCTGTGAACACAAAAAAGCAGAACTGTGTGGTGTTTTAGAGCTATTGCATTTTTCTGTGAAGTAAGACCGTTTAAATTAATTGTAGTTTCCATTACTGCTAGTTCCAATGCAAGAAATGTCTGCACCACATCGCATTAGTCGGTCAGTCTGTGTGACTACCTCCGAGAAGTCCCTTACTCCATCTCCGATCAATTTGTAAACAAAGTCTTATTTGCCTGTAAAGACTTGCGTGGAGATATTCATACTCTTATTGAAGGAATAGTTGCTTATAGTCTGTGCAGGTCATAAGTCCAAAAACACTCACCCGATGTTGTTTGGCTATATCTTTAAAATGAAACGACATTTTTTCATAATTTTTTTTTATATTTATTTGGACCTTTAAGTTTTTTTCCATTACTTTTTGAAGATGATATCAGTCAAGTGGGCGCCGCCATTGGTGATGACAATTTGGGCTCTTTTTACCGCATTTTCAATCGTTTTGGCGTGAACTTCGGCCGATAAGTTCACTGACGAATTATTCCGTAAAAAAAATAGTCACAAATATTCCGCAATATTGAGGAGTCTAGCGTTCCATGACTCGTCGACATGTATTCTGCATCTGTTTACTTCACAAACATCAAAAGAATACTGACAGTTGCCGCGATTTTCAAAAGTTATAGCATGTTCCGATAGGGTGATACATTTTGGGCCATCTTGTAGTTATTGCATTCTCTTAGTTTGAGAGTTCCCTTGGTAGCTAAGCTCTTAATAAAAAGCTCCAGAGATTTAAGGATTTAGTATTACATATTTCCAAAATTTTATTTTTCAGATGATTTGGTATAGACCGCCCTCGACCATGTTTCATCAGATATTTGTGCGTTCATGTTTTCTAAACCAAAAAGGCATGAGAAAGCTTTAATATTTAACCGTAATCAGCTACTACTAGGGAATCGTATTTCGGTTCTAGGAAAATCATGTATTTTGCGAATGACCTACCTCCAATATTTGTCGTAACAGGGTTGTGTTTCATACCACCAATATCCGTGTTTAAATCATTTCTTATCGTTACGTTGTATTTCGGTCTCCAGAGAACCATTGTATTCGTCAAAACAGTCATAACGATCAGTAAATATTTAATTTTCCAAAAACGTGCAACGAAGAGATACAAGATTAACAAACAAAAAACAATATGCGCTGAAAGAATTAAAATCCCATTCTTATTATCGACTTCATTTGCATATCATAACATCCTGCACGCGAAACAATTTTATTCCGTTTTACTAACTTTTGCATAATTGTGCGACAAGTGGCTGGCGGAACAAGATGTTGTGCTGCTATTCCATGCTAAAGACTTATTAAGATTTTAAAAGGGGCGATAAGTGCCACACGAAATGCCATTTAAAGAACAATGAAAAGTACATTCTAAGTGTTATTGGACATTTAAAGGAAGTTAACATTAAAAATTAACACGATTGAATTATTCCTTAAGAAGGGAAACGAACATTGCCTTTTTTTGGGGAAAGGAGTGAAACGACTTCAATTTATTGTGGAGAATTTAAAGAAGAAAATAACTGTAGACAATGCTTACATGCGATGTGCTAAATTTTCCTGTGACCCAGGTAAACAATAATAATCATATTGTCTCGAGGACTATGGGCACTGTCATTCGACAAAAATGTTAAGAAGTGTATGTTGCACGTTCACTAATTTGGAAAGACATTTCAACTGTCAACTCATGAGACATGGTCAAACTTTTTGTTGCACAGCTCTATGCCATTTTCCTTCAACTCCACTTGGGAGTGTTAAATTCACCATGAGACGGATTTCATATTCTTACTGTTGCAGGAGTATTGCGATGAAAGACAAATATCCTCGAACAGAAGGCATTTCACTCGTAGTTCATACAAAATATTTTCGACGTTGCACTACACTTTGGAAACATTCCCGAGTCGATTGAAATCAACAGCCTGCCTATAAAAGGCATTATCGGTAGAATGGGACTCTTCTTTTCCCTCCAACTACCGACTTATTGCATCTACCTTCCTTCTAAGGTCACAGGAACGCTAATAAATCATGAGCTTATGAAATGTCTTGACTCAAGAAAACTCCTCCATAACCGGCAGTATGACACAGGTCCACGCTTGATACATATTTTATGAGCATTTAGCTGAGTTTGGCTTCAATATTTCAGCTTTAGCCTAACTCTTTCTGAGGTGGTTGTTATTTTGGACAGTGTCAGGTCTGTCACCCAAAATGCTCCGAAATATCTAGGTTTCCTTCCTCAAAGATTTTCTATTGATTTTATAAGATTTCTATTGAAATCGAAAATGCATACGACATAATCGAATCCTTTTACTTACTTGCATTAGCGGTTGAGATGGAGAGGAAGAAAAAACCCCAACTCACATCCTTTGCCAAAATCTAGTGCTATCTCACAGCAGGAGAAGATTTCTATGCCACTATCACTTCAATGACATTAGCCATTCGTTATCTATTCTCTCTACGTATCACAATGCGTATTGAGCCTAAGTGAGTCACCTATTTAACCGAACCTAACCTACTTACTCTTTTGCTTTATGGGCTCTTGGCCAATGAAGAGTCTCTGGTTGTGACACTGCGGCTTACTATCCTCTTCAGTTGCAGGCTCGATGCTTCCAGTTATACAAACCATGCCTTCAGCGATCAGTTCGTCTATGAAACAGAGGTTCGGCCTTTATGGTCATCAAGAACATACCTGGCGGCGATTCAGAAATCCGCTTGGCTGTAGTATTTTTCGTCATACGTTCTGTGTGACCGAGCCAGGGATATCAATTTGTCTTGCTTTCTTGGATAGCATTGAATACTTGGTACAGAAACTACATCTCGTGGTTAAGTCTTCTTTGCTATTTGGACTCATCACCCAAGATACCCAATATTCGACGAAATGTACTTCTCTCAAAGGAGTTAATTATGTATCTGCTCCGCTATATACTTATAGAACTGGTAAGATCAACGTTCTACAGAGCATCCTCCTTTCAAGGGCGGGCAAGTTCTCCCGGTGTATCGGACTTTGATGGGCGACACCCTCTCCATCTTTAGTGAATCTAACTTCAGGGTGCTGCCACTTTTCCTAGTGTGTATGTGATCTCCAAGATTCTATGGGCTTGAAGGATTTATGTTCTGTTCTTTCTTCTTCATCTTAAGCACTTCCTCGATGTATGTAGAAGCACAATCGGTGTCAACTTTCTTCATTGGTGCGCCTTGCTGTAACGATATTGTCCGGCGTGATTCCGCCTACCTCCGTTTCTCGTCTTCATCTGTCTGCAAGCCATCTCTGGTGCATTCGCAAAATATGTGTTTGGCTTTGTCGTGAGTCGGGTCACCCAACTGGTATGCTGGGCTCGGTATTCGTCCCATTCTGTGTAAATAGTCGTTGAAACACCCGTATCTGGTAAGGATTTGTGCGAGATAGAAATTCACTTCACCTCTGCCCCGTTAAATTCCCTATGTTTCCGTTCAGTCTTGCATCGTCTTCCAGTTGCTATATCCCAGGGTTCTTTCTTCGCAAACTGAATTCTGACTTCAGAACCCAGCTGTTTTGTCAAACCGAAGTAGGAAAGGTTTCCTACACCTGATGCTTCCTCCAAAGTAGATAAACTTCCACTTTTAAGTTGTAGTTGCCAACCTGAAGTAGCCGAGGTTTCTTGGGATTATTCGTCCTCGAATTTCCACTTGGATGTCATTTTGTGGTGTTGATGTTTACTTCGAATTGAAGTAGATAAACTTTTTAATTAGCTTGAAGCTGTAGTTGTCAACAGTGACATTCCGTTGCTTAATATTTTGACAACATGCGAAAGCATCTATGATTGAACGCTGGGAGTGTCCGTCGATGTCAAAATCGTCCACCTATTTCAGCACCTCGATGGAGTAGTGAAAACTAGTTCGTTTTATGCTAATACTTGCCCTGGGCAGAGGACACGTTGATCCTTTTGTCCTCTGCGAGATCAGGAAGTCATGTTTTTTTATAAGTGAAGTCCTCTTTTTGCGATCGGGTCGTGCCTTTTCTGCGCTTCTGGCTTTTATTTCCTTTATCATTTCTGTTTACCTAAGTTTCGCCTTATTTAATTCACATTTATCTCAAAACTTTTATTTTAATTCAGTGTGCCCGCTTTGCGTTCTCAAAATAGAAATAGACGTAGAATAGTAAGCATGATAAAGTTTTTATTCTTTTCTCCATCTATTTCTATTTTCAACATCTCTATCGAAAGAAACAAACAAACAAAAAATATGTAGCAACCAGAAACAAAAAAAAATCAATAACATGTGTGTATATGTATATTCTTTATAGCAACAGCAAATCAGTCAATTTTCGTGAGGAATTCAGACAATGGGCAATATCCCTATAAACTAAAATCCGGTGTTCATTTCCATTTGTACATCAATACAGCGCCTTGTGGTGATGCACGGATTTTTAGTCCTCACGAAAATGACACTGGTGTTGACAAGCATCCAAATAGGTTTGTAAACATATATTTTCTCTCTTTTTCTATACGTCTTTACCTCCATATCCTGTCCGTTCCGGAAAAAAAAGAGCTCCTCTCCCCAGTCGAATCCCCACTCGCCCCCTTAATTAAAACATTCAAATATTTGACACCAATCCTTCTTCCACTTTTAACTAAAAAAAAAAAAAAACGAAAAAAACTAAACCAAAACACCAACGACACCACAGAAAGGCGAGGGGACAGTTAAGGACAAAAATAGAATCGGGTGAAGGAACAATCCCAGTGAAAAGCAGTGATGGGATTCAAACATGGGATGGGGTCCTGCAGGTAAGCTAATTTCATTCGTCAAATTTGGGATGATTTCATTCTTATTTTTTCTCCGTAGGGACAACGGCTACTGACGATGTCGTGCTCGGATAAGATCGCTCGTTGGAACATTGTCGGTATACAAGGTTCGCTGTTGGCCTCCATTGTTGAGCCAATTTACTTGCATTCCATAGTGCTCGGGAGCCTTTTGCACCCGGAGCACATGTATCGTGCCGTATGTGGTCGCATTGAGAAATCAATTCAAGGTCTTCCGCCGCCATATCATTTGAATAAGCCACGTTTAGCACTGGTCACATCTGCCGAACCGAGAAATCAGGCAAAGGCACCGAATTTTGGTATCAACTGGACGATTGGTGACACTGAAGTGGAGGTGGTCAACTCGTTGACCGGCAAGACAGTCAATAATCAAATCTCGCGTATAACGAAACAGAACTTCTTCATGAAGTATGGTTATTTGTTGAAGAATTTGCCTGGCATCCAGACAAGGAAGATAAACTTTGACTATGGAGAGACTAAAGCTAAGGTCAAAGATTATCAGGTGAGTTATTCGAGAAACTGCCACGTTAAGATGTATGTTTTAATTGTTTTTGTTGCGTTGATTTGGTTCACTCTGAAGAATGTTTACACGAACAAGTCTACTTTTTGAGTTTTTCTTGTACAACTGTCGCAGAAGCTGTCAAGTTGTTTCAAGAAGGGATAACAAAGGGCTATGTACTCCCACCAAGCCGTCTTTTGCATTGGTTTTTGATGTTGTTGGTCTAACTCTGGTGGTGATGCTCAGTGCGATCTCACCATCTTTTCCTTAAGAAAAAATATTCCTCAAGAGTCTTCCGTGTCCGCATGTTTAGAATACGCTCTTGTAAGTGCCAGACACCTGTAGAGGAAGTGTAAGGGTTTCTTTCTCATTTTTATTTCCGCAGCTGCGGCAGTGGGGGTTATAAGGAATGCCTAGTTTGGCCGCATGGTCCCCAATTGGCCAATGTCCCGTGATTATCCCCGTTATTCTGGCAATATCTGGGCGGGTTCTGCTTAGGAGATCTTTTGTTCTAGTCGTATCGTAGGTCGGCCATACTTCCCTTGATATGGCGCAGTTGGTTAATGCCTAGCAGGGTGTGGACCCTTGCCGAGACTGAGCCGTGTTGCGCTGACCCTTGCCTGGCCAGCTCATCTGCACGCTCGTTTCCTGTTATGTCACTGTGCCCTGGAACCCAGAGCAGTTTGACCCTGAACAGTTCGCCCAAACGGGCAAGCTCGTCCCGGCACTCTAGCACCAGTTTGGAGGATATGGTAGCCCCGTTAATAGCTTTGACAGCGGCTTGGCTATCTATGAGAATAGCGATGTTTTTTTTTATGTGTTTTGTTACGCCCGAGTTGCGTGCAAGCCTCTCGGATGGACAGTAGTTCCGCTTGGAATACTCTGGCAAAATCCGGCAAGCAGTATGATCTTGATATTTTAAGTAATTTCGAGTAGACACCGGCCTTCCCACGTGGAAGTTTTTCCTGAAGTTTAGTTTGGATGTCCTGTAGTCGGTTGGAAACGTGACCATGTGACCATTTGTCCAGCACCAAACTTATTTGAATCTAACTGCGCTGCATAGTAAGTCGAGAGGCAGAAGTTGCAGGAGCACAGCAATGGCATCCGTTAGGGCCGGCCTCAATGCTCCCGTGGTGCCTCTACTCGCTGATCTTTGGAGCCTTTTAGGTTTTGTAAGGTTGTAGCCCTTGCTCAGCGCAGGCCACCATATTAGCGACCCGTAGGTGAAAATCGGACGCACTACAGCTGTATACATCCACAAGGTCATCTTTGGTTAAAGTCCTCACTTCTTTCCAAAGGTTTTACTGCAGGCATAGAAGGCTTCACATGCCTTCTTTAATCTGTGTTCCATGTTTTGCTTCCAGTTAAGCTTCGGGTCAAGCGGGGAAGGGTGAAGTCTTTGGTTTTGGTAGTGAATAGCATCAGTTCAGTTTTGCTCGGGTTTACACCAAGACCACAACTTGTGGCCTAAGTGTAAACCTTGTCTAGAGCTGCCTCCATGATTTCACTTATCACGAAGGGAAACAACTCTGACACTAGGATCATTACGTCGTCCGCATACGCGACGAATGTGACCCGTTCTCTGGCTAGTCTTACGAGAATTTTTTTTCATAACCATTAGCCAGAGTAGAGGAGAAATGACGCCACCCTGTGGCGTTCCTCTGTCGGCAAATTTGGTTAAGTTACTGTTACCAAGTAATGCCTAAATGATTCTTGTTCTGAATTAGTTAGTTTGCGCATTTTTGATTTTACTTTCCTGCTTTTCTGAACGCACCCTCAACTCAAGGGAAACGGCATTCAACAGAATGCAGCTGTAGAAGATCGGCCATTTTTACTCAGATATCGCGGTAATAAACACAACTCATAATCCTGAGGAAAGCACAACGAAAGAGTCTCATTCGTATATATGGGTCTGACTATCTTTATGTGTAGCTAGTTCATTATTGCTGGCTTCAGTTTAAATTATTTCCCTTCCGCTTTATTCCGTTCGAAAACTGCTGTAGGGACTTTGCTCAATTTCCTAGTTTTTAGAGCACTTTTGGCTAGGCTATAGGCAGGTAGGTAGATAGGGAAAAGTGGTCGTATCAGGTCCAAAATTCGGGTATAATTGCCACAGTTTGTTTGTGTGGTTGCAGAGGGAACATAGAGCAGAGAGAAAATACAGTTTTTTGAGCAGATATGAACTCTAAAGACTAATTAAACCAATTTAAAGCTTGTCATGAATATCGGACAAATGGACAAACAAGTTGTACTCAGGACAATAGGTCTACGTAGGGTCGAGCGCTAGCAAAATCCACCAAACATTTTTCGTGGCATCACATCTCGTCATCACAATTTGTGTTCAAGAAGCTTCTCAATTTGTCTTTCGGAGTTAAAAATAAATTGTGTGTAGGTTCGTTTCATTTGTGGGAAAAATATAACACGTTGGACCGTCGCGCCAGTTATTTATTTATTTATTACACAAAATACAATTTTGTTTTCTACACTTTAAAGAGTCCTTTAGATCCTTTCAACTAATTGAATCGTGGTTTTTTCCTTTACAGATTGCCAAACGTGAATTATTCGCAGCATTCCGGCGCGAGGACTTGGGCAATTGGCTGAAGAAACCAATCGAACAGGATGAGTTCGCACTTCCTGAATGACTACTTTTACAGGGCGACATTTCTTACATCTCCTCCAAGAACTCGTTGAAACCAGATACCGAAATCCACAATGACAAAATTGTATTCGCCGATAAAACATTGGCAAATACATTATCATCATCATCACCATCATATTTTACCTATTATCACCGACAGATTTTTGCTCTCTACTATTGCTACAAATATTTCTCAAACTTTCTCTTCGTCTTCTTCTACTTTAACAATAACAAGAACAACAATAAGAATTCTTTCTTCTCCACTTTGGATCTCGGTTCAGAACATCTCTCAACATCAACACATGGATCTCAACAAAATTTTATTCAAATCGAACAGAGTGGTGCAGCATTCGAAACAACAATTATTATCACCATTACATCGATAAGACTAATTAACGTAAAGAAACATACAAATATGGCAAATACAAATAATTTAAACGTAATAATTTCTATAATTAACAATAATAATTATGACGACACTGTTATCAATGAGGGGATGCTATCCAAAGATGATGCAATGAAGCGATTACTGCTAAGTAGTGAAAATAATAATTTTATTATAAATACAATTAGTTCATCAGCAATTACAAGAAAAATTAGTCATAGTAGTGGAGCTAGTAGTAGTAGTTTGGTATTAATTGAGGTTTACATTAAATTGATTCAATTAGTAATGATATTGGCAATGCAACTGCAATTTATAATCAAAAGCAAGAACATCATCAACCGCAAATACACAACACACAGAATTCAAATTCAAATTCAAATTCAAATGCAAATTAAAATTATTAATAGTTCGCTATTCGGCAACAGCAACCACAATAATAATATAAACAGTGAGGCGGGTAATAAATACAAAATCACCAAAGCAACACAAGTGGAAATGATAATTGCAAAGGAAAGCTCGTGTCCTTTTTTTGGTGCTTTGCAAACTTGTAACGCTATTAAATCGTTCTCGACTTCATCGACGGATTGCATTATTCTTGCTGCTGCTGCTCCTGCTATCGGTCCTGCTATCGGTCCTGCAATTGAGAAATGCTCTAGAATATTTCTAGAATAGAATGTAGCTAATTTGCTGGAACTAAGTAAGAAAGTATTATGGCGTTTTAGTCTATTAAATACGTATTTCCTACACTCGAATACACACAGATACACTGAATATTTTTTTTTGGAAAACTTTTATCACTTTTAAAATGTTTTATTTTTACTATTTTTTCCTTTATTTATACTTAGTTTAACTTTAAGTTAAATATGATTTTTTTTTATGTTAATTGTTACATTTTTTTTAATTTAAATCTGATACAGCTTGACAGTATCATTTTATTATTCTTAAACTATGTAATAAACTTTTTTGTTACACATTGACCTTATTTTTATTATTATTTAATGAATACTACTACCGTGTGGAAAACAGCTGGTTCGTCCTCCAGGGAAACATCGATGCCTTACAGCAACCAATGAAATTAGAAGGGGATAAACAATTTTTCTTCGTTATGAAATAAAGCCCATTAGAGTTAAGGCGTCTTCTTACAGTAGCTAGAGGATTTCTCATGAAATGGATGGGAAATGACTTGGTCATCCTTACGTCCACTTCAGAGGGCAATAGATAGATTCTTCGCCAATCTGTGTTGAAGCTGGGATGAAGGTAAACGTGAACAAATCAGAGGTAATGTTAATTTCCTGAAATGCGTTCAATGCACTCTGCATGTTGGTGGAGTTCCATTGAAACAGGTAGGTAAGTTTTAGTATCTCGGAGTGTTTACGAGTGACGGAAGGAGCATTACTGAGTTATCCTGTAGGTTTGTTCAGGCTGGAACTTGGCATCGGAGCTAAACTTAATTCAGTGTTTGTACCGACCCTCACCTATGGTCATGAGGTTTGGGAAATTACCGAAAGAATAGGATCGCGGATACAAGCTGCTGAAATAGGATTTCTTCGTTGTATTGCTGAGGTAACTCGTCGAGATCGAGTAAGGAACACCGGAATATGAGTGGTACTCAATCTCGAGCAGCTGATTCTTCGAACGAAGAGGTCCAAACTTTTATGGTTTGGGCACGTTCAAGACGTGCCGTGGCATCCGTGCTATCACGTCCCCTAGGTAAGCCTAGGATGAGATGGTTAAACTAAGTCTGAAGTCTCTCCTCTACCCGTATGGGGTAGCCCCTGATGATTTAGAGTCGATGGCGCAAGATCGGGAGATGTGGAGAGTTCACTTAAGCGGGTTATTTAAAATGATGATAAATTATGATGTGTACAGCTATGTGGGGCTGGGAGTGTGTACTTAAGTGGTCTGAACAGCAACTAATGAAGTGTCAATCTGTCTTGGAAGCTCGCTCCTTTTTATTTGAAGCGCTAAATCTTGAGGGTAATAAAGCTAAAACCGTAGCTTATTACTCATAGCAATTACTTATTACTTAGCAAGAGGACTCAGGCACTCTTCATTGTTTGTGCGTTGGAAGAGAAATATTGCTGATCCTGATCATATCCAGGATCACTTTGAGGTTGGAAGGCTCGGTTAACTCACGCCACTTTATTTATTATAAGTGATTCGAGTTCTTCTGTAGTTGCTTGGCTGCCGGTGTAAACAATAGGTGCTAGAATTCACCACCGATCTTTCTGTCGATTTAACGAATGACCAAAACCTCCGCTTGGAAAACACTATTGTGAACCGGCAATCTAGGTCAAATTACCGCAATCGATAACGAGTGAATGAGTGGTACTCGTGATCGAATAACAGATTAACCTAATTGGGAGTGGTAATGCCAAATCCACACATTTTGATGACGAGTAATTCGTTAATGAGTGTGGTAATTTGGCCCCAGTTGTTCATTACTTGAGGACAAAGTCTCTATCAGTGACTTAAAGTACTTTACAAGCGTATAATGCGGTGCTTTGAGCGCACTAATTTTCCAGTCCAGCCTCCTATCCAGCACCAGACGTAAGTATTTATCGTGGTCAGGGAAGCTGAGCTGGATATCGTTTACTTTCGGTCGATTGACCTAAGAAATGTTGTGCTTCCTCGTGAATGTCATTTATACCTAAGCCTCATTAGTTAGTCCACTTGACCCATTCAGCTAGGGTTGCTTTCATAAGATCACCTATCGTAGGAAGATGTCTCCACTAAGATTAGACATAAACTTTGATCAAAATTGTAGCATGGGTCTTTTTTAAAAAAAAAAATCCGATTAAAAAATCTGCAAGATCAGAGACCCTAGACCCTGGATACATGGAAATGGTAAAGGTTTTTCCTACTCGCAAAGTCCCTACGCCGTCTAAGTCAACATCTTATCGTTGTTATATTTTTTGGTCTTTCTCCTCTTTTTGGCCGTGTGCGAAAAAAAGGAATTTTGCCTTAATGCAGATTGTGATTAGGTATTCACTCACATGCTTAAAGCTTAGCACTTTTTGCCTAAATCTGTCGCTGACAGCGAATGCGCACTCATACCAGCACTGCCTTTGCTTTCTTTATTTTCTCCGTTGCTTCACAAGAACATAACCTCGAGCCAGTCTTAGTTTAGAATACTTGCCAAGTTCTGTAAACACGGCTAATTATACAGGTTACACCGGTTGTTATTCTGGGTTTTTGCAAGGTCTTCTTTAACTACGGTGTCGCTTAAAGGTGGATTCGAAAACTATGCACCGCTCGAAGTTACAGCTGCGACATTCTCTAAGACTTTCTGCCTAATTGATCGATGTTGCGTATTCCTTCGTATTCTTGATTTTATCCTCATTCACTGCTAAACTCATTTCAGCCCCTTTTCGCTCTATACTGTGATAACAGCGTAAGCAAGTACCTGTCGTTCCACAACCTTTTTAATGTTAGTACCTCCAGCCAGGTTAGGTTGGAGAGGCAGTCGACATAGCCGACGTACTTAGACCAACAGTAGGTCCATTGTGATGCCTCAGGATCTAGGAGGAATTCTCCTTCCTAATCGTGGAACCTGTGGGAGCGGACTATGTTTCCGACATCTTGTAGTGCTGCGTCGCCAAGATTCTAAAAAAAGAAGGCACCGAGGTGGTTGCGTCTTTTGCTAAAGAGCGCGGGGCAGGTACAGAGGAGATGGAGGATTGTCTGTTCCTCTTCCTCGTCCCTGCAGTTACTGTAGAAATCATTTGCAGGAACGCCCAGGCGAGTGGCATGTCTGCCTATGAGGCAGTATCCTGTGATTACACCTACATATAGTAGCCCCGAGATGCCGTCTATTTACCGCCTCCGGTGGTAGCTTCAGAGTTTCATAATTCAGGCTGAAGTACCTATGGACCAACAAAGTTGAAGGTGCTAGGAGGACTGACGATTGAGTCAATTGAACCCTGGTGTAAGACTCTCCTATTGGAGCTAATATTAGCAGAATTACAGTTGATGTCCCGTCATTAAAAACATACATAGGGCTTAATTCAACCTCGAGTACCTAGGAGAACTGATCAGTCAAACTTTGGCTTCTGCTCAGAAACCGCGTACAAATAGTTGACTTTTGTGGTTTTGGATGTGTAGAATTTTTCTTGCAGAGGTCTTAGTTGGATGAAAGAAGAGGCCGTTAGTGGAAGTTCGGGGTGACTGATTCAGTACAAACCGCGTTTTGTTATAAAGTGGAGGCAGCAGGTAAAAGTGGAACGAGCGCATGCCATAGTTGCTTTGTGGATCTGCAAATATTTGTGTTGGTTCACATGTTGTAAGCATTTCTTAGAACTTCCGTGAACAGACAGAAAGTGACAGTGTTAAACCAATTTATATCCGTTTATAGTTTTCCTTATTCTTTGGTTAAAACTTAATTTTATTTCCACATGATATATCTCAATGCAATATTCGAAAAGAGTAGTGATAATATTACAAAAGAAAAAAACACAAGTATACATTTAAAAAAGTAAGAATATTTTATTATATAATTAAATGAAATTATACTAATAATAATTATATAAACAAATTTGATCTTATAAAATACTGTGATACTAAATTTTACTAGTACTTCCAGCATAGCTGCATTTTACCCATTCTAAAGATATTCTAAGCAAAAAATTTAAAAAAGAAAAACGAATAACAATTAATTTAAAAAGAAACCCCAATTTCCGTTTGTTGTTTAAAAGCTCACAAAAAACATATATCTTAACAAATCTTGCTTAAAAAAAAAATAGAATTTTTCTGTTCAAATGAGAAAAGTAGTTACAACATAAATAAATAATTAAAATAGAACTCTTGATCTTTAGACGAGTAAAAAACAGTTTTCCAACCTAATTACCAACAAAGACAAGACATTTTTTAAACGTAAATTTAAGAAAACCAAGCAAACTTAACGCCATGCATCATTCAGAACAGAAAGAGAAAAAGAAAGAAACGAAATCAAATACCTTACCAATATTGTTATGCTTAATTAAAATGAATTCAATTACAACTCTTAATTATGTATATTCAAAGTTAGACTAGATTATCTTTTTGATTTTCTTTCGATTCTTTCGAAATAATTAAACCAAAAAAAATAAATTAAATCGAGTTACTCGTACAGAACACATAAAAACTCCAACAACAGTATTCCAATGGAAAGTAATATTCATTCACACAAATATATAAATGATAATTTTTCAAACTCCAGACTAGGAAAAATATACAATAAAATAAAAAAAAAAAAAACAATTTAATGAATAATTTAAATTAAATTTAAAATTTTAACCCAAGAAAATGTTTTGCGGGAGAAGTGGTTTGTTGTTTCTCCCCTTAAACCTTAAACCAAAGGAAAATAAAAATAAATTGAATTAATAAAATTTTTTGAATTAAACAAAATACAAGTGAAAAACAAACGAAATACTTTGGAAAAGTTGAATAATTTTTTGTTGTTTTAATGAAAATACGAAAATAAAGAGAAATTTTACGTTGATTTTCAAATTTAATTTTTGTTAAGACACAACCCAGTTTGCGGTAATGCCCACCATTTTAGCTGGGGTTCTACATTTGGTGTGTGTATGTGGTGTGGTTGTTGTTTCTCTGTACCTTGGACACACTCCACTTGGTGAAATTTAGTTTGAGAAGCACTGTTGTACGTTTGAATAGAAACGAGGGAATTATTTCTGAAGACAAGTGCTGTTGACCGCTTATCGGAGAACTTGTCTGCGGGGCATAGGTGTTTCACGCCCATAGCCAGCTAGGTGCTGGACTGGAGGAACCTGAGTTTCCTCTGAGATTTGGCGAGCTTTCTTAGAAATTTTTATTCACTGAGAGAAGAATTTCTCGATTTGTGTGTGAACTGCCTTCAAAATCTCCTGAGTACTTTCGAGAATTCAATTCTGGTTACAGGCGTGAGGCGTTTATCATAAAAAAAAACATTCAGTGACCTAGAGGGCTATCTGTTTAAGCATGGTACTGCTGTTGACAGAAAATCTTTTTGGCTGCATATTGACAATCAGTTTTCGGAGCAAAGACATGGTTTTGATTCAAAAAAGAGTAATGTCTTGAATCACCTTCGATAACCCAATGTGAATATGATTCCCATGACGGATGATATCAACGCCACCCTAGGCTACAGCAATGGCTCGGGTTAGAGGACATAAAGAGATCAAAAGAAATGACAAGGCAAGCGTCCTTGCAAAGCAGGGATCCACCATAGATGGGAGATTGGTAAAGGACATGATTCGTAAACGGCCCACAAAAGAACACTCAAAAAGTTAGGCTAACGAGGCAAAGTGCAAAATGGCGATGAAAGCCTCTGCTGCATCAAGAGAGAAGTTCTAAGCCTCACGCGGGGAATTCTCAAATAATTCTTAGCGCTATCCACTGGAAACTTCTGAGATCGCCTAAGGAAACTGGAACTGGTGGAAGGTGACAACTGGGGTCGTGGAAACAGCTAAATTCACCTGCCAACACCAGAGGGGCATTAAACGATATTGAGATTTTTCGAAAACCGCAGCATGATATCAGTATCGCGTTCGTGAGAATTGAGACCGGAGTTGTCAACAAAGAAGGACACCTAGCACCCAGAGGTATAATTTTGTGGTAATTAGGGATTTGTCCTCCTAGGCTCCGCTATAAACTCAGACATCATCCTAGTCCTGCTCTATAGTGCAGAGGCATGTGATTCTTAATGGACGGCGAGTAAAGGACACGCCCGTACCCAGCTATGTGCTGAAGGGAGCTGGCTCTCTTTTAGATTTGGAGAGATCCCCTAGAATTTAATTTTTTTTTTAGCTTTAATGTTACGTGAAGAAGTGAGCTCCGTTCAAAATCTCCTGAACACTCTCAAGAATTCAATCTTGGCTACGGGCGTGATGGAGGAAAAGATACAACGAGGAGGAACTGTATAGGCTGTACAGCGACGTGGATCTAGTCAAAGGAGTCCATATACAAGGACGAAGATGGCGGAGACAAGTAAAGTTTATGATCAACTGCCTTCCGGCCTGGAGAACCTTTAAATCTAATCAGGAGGGAAAACCCGGTTGAGGAAGACCGCGAATTAGGTGGAAAGAAACCTCAACCAACTTGACCTATAAAAGTGGAGGGAGCTAGCTAACGACCGAGGTGGCTGGAGACTTATGTTGGTTGGGACTCAAGTCTAACCAACTCCCCCTTTTGCTTACCCACGTAGGTAGGAAGGTGAAGTGGCGGCTCTTTACGAAACTTTTTTTTTTTTTTTTTTTTTTTAGTTCAATATTTATTTATTTATCTTTCAAATACCAAATTAGATTACAAATCTTAACATATTTAGCGATACATTTTATGAATTCAATATCTTAATCACAACAAGTTCAGAAAATGTATGTATAGCGAGATTAAGAAATGAGGATCATTTAATTGAAAATTGAAAGATAAAGATACATTCTTTAGTTTGAATCAAACTAGTGTCGAATGCATCAGGTACAATATCAAAATAAAAGAAAATAACAATAACAAATAACAAGATGTGTATAGAGGGTGAAGGAAACAAATGTTAACGTTCATCATAAATATTTTCATTTGTCTGTATAGCAATTTAGACTATGCGACTGATTAAGAAGTTAATATCGGTAAGATCAAAATTAAGAAGCCATTTTTTAATTTGTCTATCATAAAAAGAAAAATTTCTAGTTCGTCTAATTTCAAGCGGTAATACATTGTATAATCTGGGAGCAACAGAAGAGTAAAAATTCAAAAAGTGATGAGTATTGAAGGATGGAATTACAGCAAGGTGATTGTTGCAGCTGCGAAGTGAATGATAGGCTGGATTCCTGTCAATTGAGTAACCACTCCTTAGAAAGAATATTTTTAGAACTTTATAGAAGTAAAGATGCTTAAGAGGGAGGATTTTAGAGTTGACAAAAAGCAAATAACTACTTTCGAGGCGACCCTTTCTCCAGATGATTCTCAGTAAATGTTTTTGAACAACAATTAAAGGTTTGACTTTGTTACTATGAGTTCCACCCCAGCAAACTAAACCATACTGCAATTTAGATTGCACTATCCCGTAGTATATTGTTTCCAACAGTTTCCTTGAACAAAATTGTCTTAAATGGTACATAATCCTTGTTATTTTTAATAAATATGATCTCAGACTTGTGGTATGATTACTCCAATTCATTTTGTTATCAATTTCCAGACCAAGGTATTTAAAAACTTCAGTTTTTTCTATATAAAAACATTGAGGTGAACACATTTTATCACAGTTATAAGAGTTGGAACATGAAGTTGAACTGCAAGTATCAGGACTAAGTAAAAACTGTTGGCAATTCGCACTATGAAAAATCATAGGGGGATAATTGACAACACTGGAAGACAAATTAAAGAACATTAACTTGGTTTTATCACTTATCACCAATTTATGCATGCAAAACCAATGCCTCAGCTGTTCTAAGTCATGGCTTATATCTGCTATTAAATCTATTGCAGAGCTATTAGAATAAGAGCAAGCAATATCATCAGCAAAGCCTGTACGTAAACCTCTAAACTTGATTTTAAAAATTGAATTTATATAAATCAAAAAGAGAATCGGACCAAGTACTGAACCTTGTGGTACACCAATTCTAATATCTAAAGTATCGCTGAAACAGTTTTCTATCCTTACCATTTGTCTACGGTTATTGAGGTAGGAAAGAAACCATCTGAGTATAAAACCTCTAAAGCCCGCTTTCTCCAGTTTAGATGACAATATGACATGGTCTACAGTATCAAAAGCCTTTGTGATGTCAATAAAAAGAGCAGCAGTGTATTTTTTGTTGTTCAAGCTATCATAATTAAAGCTGCAAAACTTTAAGAGCGCATCCTCTGTAGACTTACCGGCTCTAAAACCAAATTGATTATCAGAGAAAAAAGAAGATTTTTCAAGAAAAGCCATAATTCTAGTTTTCACTGCTTTCTCAAAAATTTTAGAAAACACCGGAAGAAGAGAAATAGGCCTATAGTTATTAAGAATTTTACTATCACCTTTCTTAAGTATAGGTATAACCTCTGCATTTTTTAAAGCATCAGGAAAAATACCGCTATAGATACTTTTATTATAGATGTGCGCTAAGACATCAACAATATATAGTGACATTTTTTTAATAATATTGTTTGACCAACAATCTTTTGTTGACGAATTCGAATTTTTTAGGAGATTAATGATCCGAAATAATTCGTAAGATGAAATCGGATCGTAAAAGAAACTACTAGCTAGACTCCCTTCACTGTTGAAGCATTCTTCCTTACAAAAATTTGATGAATCAGAGAAACCAGCACAAGTAAGAGTCTTAAAAGCAACATTTGTAAAATAGTGGTTAAACACATTAGATAATTCACTAGGTTTAACTATTTTATCTCCCTGAACAGATACACAATGTAGTTTTTTAGAAGAGGGCACATTTTAATTAGTAAGTTCATTAACTATTTGCCACTCCTTTCTTAAATTCTTTCTAGCTAGTTGCAGTTTGTTAGCATAATAATTTTCTTTGTAAATAGGCACTGCCGCGGCAATTTCTTTGCATAATCTATTATAGAGATGTCGAAGATTGGCATTGTTCGGATTCTTCTTACATTTAACACGTAGCCTATTTTTCTTTTCAATCTTATTTAATAAAGAAGTAGACATCCATGGCTTTAGTTTTTGTACTTTACGACGTCTCTGCGTAGCCACAACACATGCACTAACATGAGCTTTTAAAATATTTGTGAAAATATCAAAAGCGTTGGAGGGATCGCTCTCCTGGTAAACATCTGACCAGCATTCATGAAGCAGAGCATCGTTGAGACGTTCATAATTAAGTGCCGTTAGATTTAAAAATGGCAGAAACTTTTCATTTTGTTTATCGTAGCCGCCTTGAAAAACTAAACCAACCATACAATGATCAGAGATCTTAAAATCCGAAATGGAGCTAGTGATGGTATGTTTCGAACTGCGATCAAGTCTACCAAAAATGTGGTCAATGCAAGTTTGAGTTGATAGAGTTAATCTAGTGGGTTCGTTATAGCACGATTGCAAACCATTAGCCGATAAAACAGAAATATAGTTAAGAACAATTGGAGAATCAGATAGAATATCCAAATTAATGTCACCAAGAATAAATAAATTTTTAGACGTTTCTTCAGACAACAACGAGTTCAATTCCTCAATTTATCGAAATTTTTTATCGAAAATCCATATTTCAGATAAAAAAATTAAATCTGGCTTATGAACAAACGATTCTAAATGACTTAAGAATAAATCAAAATTTTTGCGCATACTGCGAATATTCTGATGAATGATAAAAAATGTCCAGAGCGTTGCTGTTGTCGATGTTAGGAACTCCAATGACATCAATACATTTACGCAAATTTTTTTGTTGCAACAAATTTACTGTACTCTGCAGATTATTTATCTTTTTGCACAATAATTTGTTTTCGTCTTGCAAACAGTCAATACGTCGCAAGGCATTAGAATTTACTTCTTTTAGTGCGGTAATTTCTTTGTAAAGAATGTCCAGAGTGATAGGAGTTGGAGAGACAATGTTTTCATTAACAGGTTGAGATGACACAAACTTAGAGGGAGACGGAAGCACTTCCTCTATAGGTGATTGACCACTATTTTTGTTAAGCACTTGTTTCGCTAACTGTGGAGCAGGTGGTGGAGAGTGTAAAGAATGACGCCGTTGTTTATCACACGACACACAACGATAAGCGATACTCTTCTTTTTCATGTATTCACTATCACTTAGCTGAAGATTTACACAGTGTAAGTGGTAGTAAACCTTACACAATGAACACTGAATTTTGGCGCCAATTCTGTCAACTTTTTGACCACATTTACACGGCATTTTAACAATACTATTGAAAAAAGAAATCACTGCCTACTGAATTACAGGGGTATATCGAAGTCTTATCAGTACAAGAGTTCACGATTAAGTCACTTTATATGAATTAAAGATTGCAAAAGAAGTGGGAGCAAAACGAAAACACTTGTTCACCTCAGTACACCTCGAACATGACAAATCAACTTTAGAAAGTAACAGCCTTAAACAAGAAGCGAATAAGGAATAAGGAATTCCGTGTTGAAAACTCCTGCAAGGACAGCATTGCAACCCTACGGATCATTGTAGAAGAACCCTTGGAGTATATAGGTAGAACTTGAAAGTTTAGGCCTACCATGTGTCTTGTTCCCTATTTACATATCGTTCAACTCAAAATAACATAAAATGCGTCTGGCGACATACCATGAATTCGCTGTAGCATACCTTTCCAAAGCCCCCCATCAATCCTTTAATCTTTTATTGTATTTTTAATCCTAGACAATGTCGCCACACTTTGTCCCCAGCAATAGGCGAGCAACCATTGGAGCAGTTGCCTTTCTAAATTCCCCCTCGGTATCTTCCTATTTTCGGAGACAAAAAATATTTTTATTGAAAACATCTTGAGCCCTTTTCGTATTGCATCCGTCAGTTCGTATTAAAAGTCCATTAAACAACGGCACTTTTGTGCTGCATCCCCGAGCCTATGACAACTGTGATCATAGGACTACTGGCTGGCAAGTCAACCCCCACCTGAGGGATGTCAATTCCCTGCTCTGTGAAGAATTTTAATTAAAATAAATCTCGCTCTCGTTGGCGAGATGGATCCCTAAACACTTCGTTGGAATATCCCATGGGATCACGGGAGTGACTGCTGCGATCATCTGCGATCAGCTAATTTCCTTTTTTATCCACGAAACCGTCAGCATCCCTTCGTCGTCGTCATAGTCGTCGTCTATACGAAAAAGATGAAACAACGCATCTCACGGATGATCGTTCGTTAATTATTTCGTCATTATGAAAAACACGTGGTTTCGGGAAGATGACTGTATCTGTATCCATTGCTGGTAGGAAAAAAAAAAAAATATGAAAATGAGTTTTCCACGCATCGGCGGCACTCAAAATTGAGCGCGTGACACTACGATGACGGATGGCGACATTTTTCTTCAGCCAGAGAGGCGGATAGAGACACGTTGCCTTCGATTAATTCGTCCGTGGATATTTGTACTTCTCCTTGGGAACGGGCTATTACGGCGCCGCACGCTTCTCACCGGGACGGCGGGCAAGGAACGGGAACACTTTCAATCATAATTAAGTGATTTGTCGGTGGGGATCCCGGGAGTGAAGGATTGTCTCTCCGTGGTAGTTATGAACGCGTTTTTCATCTCTGGATTTGTTTTGGGATTTTCCTGTCCCGAGTCCACAGAAATTAGACGGAACTTTTGTGATTTGTGGCACGTGGATTCGTCGTCTTAGTCTGCGTCAACGTCGCCTTTTAATTAATCAGTGCGACAGGAACTCTGCATCGGCGGTGCATTTGTCGCAGGCAACGATGCCTGAGTCTGGGATGAGGTGGACGGGGTTTGTTTATGATTATGACTTAATTTTTGACATGCAATTTGTGGAGAGGGAGCCTCAAACAGATGGTTATTGTGGAAGGGTTACGCCATACCGTTTGGAGGGGATAATAAAATGAGACTTTGGCGGAGGAAGTAATTAGCCAAAGGAATAATGGGGGGCGGATTGTGATTCATTAGGAGGCTATGACAATTTATTTCTTTTCATTTGCCAAGGGATGAGAAGGCAATTCGAACTGAAGGATGCAACAAGAAAGCCAACGATAGCAGAGAAGCAATTTGAATCAGATTGACGGACCAGTAAAATGCCAAAATGACATGGGCTGGAGTCAGCCAGGTTAGTCACTAAGAAACTTTGGACTTTGCCTCGATCATATGCGCCTGAAGTTCATGTCTTTAGTGTTGCCCTTTCAGCAGTCAGCCAGTTAGAGTGTTCAGCAACCTGCAGATACTTTTGCTACAACACGGCAGGTACCTAAGATGTGCAAAATCAGGAAAGAAGCTCCTCAAGGGTCAATGTCAATAAAAGAACGCCATGGCCGAGCGGAGTGAAGTTTGCCACGCTGGCGATACTGCAGTGGTCGCTGTAGCAAATACGCTAAAATAAGTTTCCGCAGTTGTGAGATTATGACTACAAGCATCAAATCTGGAACTGGCAGACTACAAGTCGGAAGCAGTTGTAATACAAATCATTAAACACAGGTCGGTAGGCATACCATCGAGTCCAGTTCACACATCAAATATGATACTTAGGAATATTGCTGGACCTCAGGCTTAACCTCAAAGAGCCTCCCAGCCCGTAGGAGTCATTGGCATTTAAAACCAAATACTGGAGGAGTCAGAAATCTGCTAGCAATGGTGAGTCAGTCGGCAATTGTGTATGTGTCTCCTGTATATGTATATTGTAGGTACCAGTGACGGAACGGAAATCGTACATACATTAGATGGATGAACTCAAAGCACAGAGTGTGTTGGCATCTTTAGAACGCTGTCATAGGAAGCGATTAGTGTGATTTCCGGCCAAATATCCATCGATTTGAAAGCGAAAATGACCTCATCTGAACGCAAGAATGAACTCGAAGGTAAGTGGAACTCTTTGCGAGGCTATACAATAAGAAGGAGTGAGTTAGCAAACAATGCGGGGAACTAAACTTAGTACCTCTGTTAAAACAAGCACGTGGATGGCCCATATCTGACATGTTCTGATGGAATGCTAGAGACATATGACATCTTAGGAAGGGAAGATATGGGCCCACCAAGAGGACCAAAAATAGTAATGTGAAACGAACCGTAGGGGATTAGAAACTAAGTCTTTACGAGCATGATGCAGCAACTCTGTCTGACAGAATGCAACCCTGGAGGCACAGCTCCTACGGTCACGGGTTCATACTTAATCTATTCGGACATGTTGATCTCAAAAGGAAAACGGACCATATCACCCCATATTTTCAGAATTTGGGAAAGATGACAACACCAGACAAGATAAGGAAGCTAACTCCCTAACGGGAGAACAAGCTATCCAAAGCTACACTGAAGGTTTAAAGATGGAGAAAAGTACTGGAGCAGGGGTGTACAATAATTCGCTAGATCTAAACGATTCATACAGAATTCCAAGCAGCAAAGACAATAGAAGCTAGAAGACTGAACCTATCTAAGATCCTCGCCAACAGTCTAGCATCTATCAAGGCTTTAGATAATTCTAGCACCAAATCGAAAGCGATGCCCATCTGTCGCGAAACCCTAAATAAAATAGGCGTCATCCACGAGGTCAATATCTGCTGGGTCCCAGGACATAGCGACATCGAGGATAACAAAAGGGCAGACGAACTTGCTCCGAAAGGATCCGCTTTAAAAAAGTGAACACACTTACCTATCGATAAACATCGGTGTATTGAAAGGTAACGTCGATCACAAGAAGAAACCTAATCAACACTTCTAGGTCCGCTATGGCAGAGAATAGATCAGAACAAGACAAAATGACTCCTGGCTATGAATAAAAAAAATAGACTCGCATCCTAATAGGTGTACTGACGGGACATTGTGCCATAGGCATCATGGCCAGCAGACCCGGCATCAACTCCCCAGACTACTGCAGGAGCTGCCAGGGTACCATCAAACAGTTACTCTGTGAGTGTCCAAATCTCCAAAACCGCTGACTCCGAAACATGGGAAATAGACTGTTTGGAGAACTGGTAAACCTAACAGAAGTACCTAAGAGCACAGATTGGTTTTGCGATAGCCGACCCGTCTAGAACCCAAGATTGAAGAATGGACCACACAATAAAGGGAAACACAATGGACCAAACAGTCTATTTCTAGGCCCCCGTAAATGCACAGTCATTAGATTGGGTACTTCCATCATAACCTAACCTAACCTTCCCTAAATCATGGTTGTAGAGAAAAAGAAGTTACGGAATGTTAATTCTACACCTTCAATTAGGGGTTTTTACCACGTTATCATGCTCTGAGCTCACAGAGCCTTGTATATAGGCTGTATGTTGCAAAAACTCCTATTTGTATCCCTTGTAGCACAATCAATCTAGAAACCAAAATCAGGACCAATACACGATGTTGCCAACGAGACACATGTGCTGTAGCTATGGGCAATCTTCAAACGAGGGAAGTACGAGTGCGGTGTCAGGCTTTCGCATGCGTTCACACAGGCTACTGTGGGATAGGGTTTCACGCAGAATGACTGCTGTAGGAGCTGCATGAATGAAGAGGAAATACAACATTTGTATGCGAATGTCCAGCAACCGAAATACTGACTATTGCTCATAGCAGTTTCTTCCATGGGCTGAAGGATCTTCAAATCGCTGATTTCAGGAAGGTTTGGTTTGTTTAGGTTAGGTGGTGCCCCGGCTCAGATAGAGACACACTTAGACCAGATTAACTCCTTGTGACACCACGATGCAGAACTGTCTTATCAGCACCAGGAACCAAAGTATGTAACACAGAGTGCATCGAAATGGGCAACCGTGACGGTATTAACCCTAAGAGTTGAACCATTTCGTCCTGGAGATGACGTTTCTTTTCTTCTAGATATCGAGTTCGGCATGATCGTTAAGATCATCGTAGAAGTATTCCCCGAGGGTTTTCCTTCTTAACGTCGCAAGGGCAGGACACATGCGCAGTAGGTGCGTTGTAGTTTTTTCTTCCTCGTCCTCTCTGCAGCTTTTGCAGAAATCATTGGAGGGGACCCCCAGTCTGAGTGCATGTCTACCTATCAAGCAATGTCCGGTGAGGACCCCTATCAGTGAGCCTAGATTTTTCCAGTTTGTGGATAAAAGTCTCTCGGTCGTCTTTAAATTCAGGTTAGGCCAGATTTGTTTTGACAAGAAACAAGTGCTAATGTTGTTCCACCTGTGGTTTACCAGTTCCTTGGCATCCATGTCAAGAAGGAATTTGATCGATTCGATAGGCGCAGGTGGTTTTTCCAGGTTTTCGGTGAGAGGCTGCCCTGTGCTTTATTTGTCCACTCTACACTTGCCTGGAACGTTCCTGTATGAACAGGGTTACGTCCCACCTCTTTGTAATCGCCAACCAATCTTGACCGCATTGTCGGGGATTCCAAGGCTTTAATTTACTGCCTGACTGTCTATGTAAAGAACAATAGCGCTACAATCGATCGCGTTAATTCAAAGCTATGCCGCAGCTTCGTGGACTGCAGTTATTTGAACTTGAAACACACTGAATTGATCTGGCAGTCGCGTGGTAATGGCTAAGCCAGGCTGCCAGGTGACAGGTGTGAATATTTCCTGCGCGGAATCGCTCAAAACAGTACCGGATTCCCAAGAGCTTCTGCTAGGATTCCAAGTTTTGTACTTGACTTTGAAGTCGAAATGGGGACAATGTAGTTCGTTTTACTAGGAATAGTATAGCTGTCCTTGAGAAAGATAGATTGAGCCGTTGCTGTGCTGATCAGCTGGGAGGATTCTCTGAACCTTAATTCTGCTTTGACTGCCACTAGCTTCCCAAAGATATCAACAGAAGGCAGATGGAGAATTACCTTCAATGCAGCAGTGGGGGTTGTTCTCACGGCACCTGTTACTCAGATGCATGATCCCCAAGTAGGCTACTGTTACTTTTCTTGTCGAGTGCTGTTCACCAGACCACTACTCTTTACATAACGATCGGCCTCCCCACAGCCGTATATATTCAGTGGACTACTTTAGGCTGCAGGCCCCATTTTGGGCCCAGAGGTAACCGCCAGGAATATAGGAAAACTAAGGCTTTCCTTGCACGGTCCTGAATATTCAGCCTCCAGTTGAGTCTACAAATTGGATTTCCATGCCTTCTAATTTGGGAGGGGTAATATACGGAACCTTGTGATTTCAGGAAACTCTTGAGATTCCTTTACCCTTCCAGATGATTCCCAATTTACCCATCACCTCATAGGTTCCCATGCGTAAGACTTATTGGTACAACGGATCCATTAGAGATCCAAGTAAGTCCTTAGAACAAGCAGAAAACAAACCAACCAAACATGTATGACAGCAGCCTATGTGCACACGTGATTGTCTGCTATAAAATCATCCTACAGGATACATAATGTTCGCCTGACGAAAATAACACACATTAGCCTCCCCATTATCGAACCGATCCCTCCGGAAGACGCAAAGTTCCCACAGCCACAAGCGACTACGTCGCACAAGCACAGAGTTCCAGCAAAAAACAAAATATGTTTCCTCGTCTAACAAGAAAAATCAATTTGGAGCAAAACGAATGACGCCATTAATCTTCGCCGCAGTATTCTCAGCATGCTCCACTCGATTTAATTAATTTACTCCTCGCCTCGGTGTACTCATCTTTGTCGTCGTTGAACCTCACACCGTAGGTCAGTGCCTAGCGCTTTGTCCAATAATCCCATTAACCAGAACCAAACCAGAGAATCTCATTAGTGATTATGAAATAATTAAGTCACTGCGTACAGGACATTCGACTTGATACGCATTGACAAAGAAATGTGTGTCGACGTTCACCGTCCACCGTGCCCGGTTGTCAGTTGTCAACTTTAATTCGGCCCAAGCCGATTCCGCTGAGTACCTTTGACTAATCCCATTCGGCGAGCCACTGTCATTTGTGTCGAACGTTTGGCACAAAGTCCGACTAAGTGGTCGAGTTGACCGCCCTGGTTGTGACGATGTTCACGCTGTGAAATTGCTTAAAAGTTTTACAATCGCAACGATGAATATTGTTATGCTTTTCTGTTTTGTTCGGAACACAATAGAAAGATTGATTCGTGTATTAACCACCTGCTGGGTTTTGATTGTTGAACTTTTTTGCTCTTGGCAGGTTGGTTACCTGTATTGGAATTCAAAGTTTATGTTCGCCATTGTGAACGGTGGGCATTAGCTAATTTTATTGTTTTTGCTTTTGTCTTTGAATTTTCTAATAATTTATCATAATTTTGTCAAAGTTTAGAATTCTTTTAGAAATCAACAAAAAAAAGGTAACGTACTCGACGCACAACTATGGTTTTGAAATGACACCAAAACCAGGTTTGTATTATGACAGTCGTCAAAGTACGGCTGCGGATATCCCAAACACCGCCAACACAAATAAATACTGTGAGAAACTTTAACTTCGGACAACTGGAATCGCAAGAGATTACCAGATATTTTTCCAATCGAGTCCCTCACAATCTGTCAAGATGTCCTATGCCGCCAACATCAACTATTGACGACCAGTGGCAACATTGCTCAAAAGCCATCAGAGATGCCGCCTCTGCCACCACAACGAAACCCCTGGTTTGACGACGAGTGCCGGCGCTGCATAGAAGGACTAGAGCTGCTCGAGAGCTCAACGAGCAGAAGAGGAGAGACGAACACCAACTTCTCAGGTGGAAAAAGAAAGAGCATGAGAAGCTCGCGATCGAGGAAACAGAGAGGTGTTACTGCAGGAATGAGGTTCGGAAGTTTTACCAAATGGTAAAAAGAATCTGCCAAGGCTACAGAGCCCGAACCGAAGCCTGAAAGTATGAACAAGTGAACATCGTAGAAAAATCGTAGTCGATGCTGAGTATTTGGAAGAACTACTTCTGCAGACTGCTTAACGGCGACGAAGAATCAAATCCCGCTGTCAGACAGAATGAAACATTCAACCTGGACGATGAAACCCAACAATTTCGTCCACCCGACCTGATCGAAGTGAAGATAGCCATATCGAAGCTTAAGTCCAACAAAGCTGCTGGAGCTGACGGCCTAGCTGCTGAGCTGTTCAAAGCAGCAGGAGATGACTTGGTAAGGAGCATGCACCAACTCACCTGTAAAATATGGTCGGAGGAAAGTATGCCCGATATGGTCGGAGGAAAGTATGCCCGATGAATGGAACCTCAGCATTGTTTGCCCGATCCTCAAGAAAGGAGACCCTCTGAACAGCGCCAACTACAGAGGCATCAGTCTTCTTAACATCGCTTACAAGATCTTATCTGCCGTGTTGTGTAAATGCCTGAAGCTGTTCGTCAACAACCCGATCGGTCCATATCAGTGTGGCTTCAAGCTAGGAAACCACCACCACCAAATATTCACACTGTGGCAGATCCTGGAGAAAACCCAGAAACTTCTAATCGATATCCACCACCTTTTCATCGATTTTAAGGCCTCGGATAACAGCATCTATAGAGCAATGTCTAGTTTTAGTATCCCTGCCAAACTCGTCTGTTTGTGCAGGATGACGATGGAGAATGCACGCTGCTCAATCAAGGGCGGTCAAGACCTCACCGAGGCCTTTAATGACAAAAAAAGGATTTAGACAAGACGACGCGCTGTCATGCGACTTCTTCAACGTCGTTCTTGAAAGAATAGTGCAAAACTCACGCGCCAGCACCAGAGACACAATATTTCAAAAGTCCGTCCACGCGACGCATCGTGATTTGACTGACGGAGGCGGCGAAGATGGGTTTAGCGGTCAATGAGGGCAAGATCAAGTATATGCTGTCAACAAGAAATGACCCCCAACACAGACGTCTCGGACAGAACGTCACTATAGACAGTTGTAACTTTAAGGTAGGTAAGGACTTTGTCTACCTAGGCTAAGAAGACAATTGAGTAGCAAAGCCCTCAATTGAACGACTAAAGTGAGCCTTAATCGTCCCAGTCCTGCTCTACGGCGCAGAGGCATGGACTTTGTCAAAAGCTAATGATGTTGCTCTTGGCTTTTTCGAGAGTTAAATTCTTCGGCTGATTATAGACGGTTAATGGAGCGGAAGATACAATGACGAACTGTACGGTCTGTATAGCGACGTCGACTTAGCCAGAAGAGTGAAGGTCCAATGACTGAGGTAGCTGGGTCATGTAGAGCGGTTGGACACCAATGCTCCGGTCCGGAAAGTCTTCGAATCTACACGACTCAGATGGCCCAAGCAAGTGGAAGGGGATGTTAGCCAACTTGATGTGTGAAACTGGAGGCAGCTGGCTGAAGATCGAGTCGGCTGGAAACGCTTGTTGGTATCCCTAGGCTCATAGAGTGTTGCTTGCTTATAGGAATTTTATATTTCATGAATAGGTTACTAGCTCCGTTTGTTGTGGGTTTACTTTTAGCCCAGAGTAGCTCGATAGCCCGATATAACCACAAACTCATCATTACTGGAAGAAAGAAGCCAAAAACTTTCTAACCACGTCTTGTCAAAACAGTGCGAAACAGCTTCTACAACTGACCAGGTGTCAGATTTGAACACCAACCGGATTCCTAACTGCTGAGTCAAAAAGCATCTCATGGAGAAGACAATATCTTCAGAAAGCGAAACGAAGACGAAATATCAGTAGAGCAAATCATGTGCAGAGCCACTGGAACTGTCTTATTAGAACAAGTCGTCTTTATTGAAGTAACTTTTAACTTAAAGCAGCGTACACATCAGTCTGTTTAGTCAAAGACCTGTCCGAATTTATAAGCAACTTCGGCCTCATCACCAAGATTTAATTATCGAGCGAATCACAATAGGCCCTTCGGTGACCGCAATAACAGGCGAGTAGATCACACCGCAACACCTACAATCTGCAATGCACCTGCTAGAAGAATGAATGAATGAATAGCTAGCGCGACAGCCCGGGATGAGTCAAGGCCTAGCTTTTCGCTACCATTCATGTTGTGCGTGTTACAAATTTTGCACGAATCGAAAGGACCTATAATTTATTGCCGACACCGAACGGCGAATTGAGAAGCTCTTTCATGACAAATTATACTCCCGGAGGCTTATCATTTCCCGACGAGAGGTGATGCCGCAAATAAATGTTCGGTGGACATGACTGGCGCTTGAACTACTGAGCCACAGCGACCACTAGCTAGCTGCTTCCTCTTAAAACGCTGTAAGTTCGTCATTTTTTAATATTTTAACTCAATTTGGAGAAATTTTAAATGAAAAATCGATTTCTTGATCCATCGCAGGGGTGTTTCCCCTTTCCTCTGTCTTAATGAATCCTCGTCTAAGTAGGTTCTCTAATATTTCTATTCCATGTGAAACGTGATAACAACCCTTAGGCACATCTCTAATTCATTTCTCAGAAGTTCAAGTCGCCTTTCTCACAGAATCGATTCCCGAAATTAATTGATTTTGGAATCACTCTGAACTCTGAGCTGATATCACCGATATCACTCAATCAACGTGACATCGGACATCTTGAACACAGTTCCATCGTTGCCTGGAGAATTCACAATTAGCCCTCTATCCTCGGAAGAACAAGGGGTGTTTCTTTAAATATTATTAATGAGTTTTCTCCGTGTGATTGTGTCAAACCCGTTCCCAAAAAAAAACTGATACCAAAACCTCGCAGGTGATTTATCTTAGCCAGTCTCTCTCCGTCCAGTCTTCTGCAACAGTTCAGCTCGGCTAAAACAAAAGATTGATATTATTTCCATCGGCTACGGTCTCGTAGATCCATTCCAGAGATAACTCTTTCTCTAACGAACCAGACATGGGACGGGACACTGTTTCTCGATTGCAACGTAAGACGGCTTTGGAATTTTCGTAAACAATGCGAGTTCAACAAATGCGAGGACCCAAAGAAATTTCCATTTTTCTCTGGAATCGAAAAGGGTCAGATCGGGAGATGGAGATGACATTCTGTTCGTTCTCTCCTCTTGTTCTCGGTATCTCCTTTGGGTTTTCCTTGGTTTTTTTTTGGTTCAGCTGACGGGTATACTCGATGTTAATCAGCAGAGAATTTGTGTCCCCTAAAAAGATATCCATCTCCAGTTGTTTGGAAACCTCGATCGCAAAACTCCTCCTCTAAGCTCAACTATTATTTATGGTTATGAGATCCATGAAATATGGTGAAAGATGAGGGAATTGTCAACGAGAAGTCATTGCCGGTTGCCATTCGATATCTTGTGTGTGGACGGCTTGAGTTGGAATGAATTCACCGATTGAATGTCAGTCGGACTGGTCGCAGCCAGAGGCAGACTCCTTTGTGTGTTCGCAGAATTTTCAAATGAAAGCTAAATTATTCGCTTCGGAGGAGATTGTATCTCGTGAAGTTATGGACATGTAGGCCAGTGAGCTGGGATGATGGTTGGACAATTTACATACTGGTTTGTCAGCTTGGTATGTGCCCAGAGAAAAGGATCTCATTGGTAGTCCGTTTATTCATTTCATAAATTTGTGGATAATTTGGCGTAATCTTTGGATGCAATCGTGGGAGGCAATTGGATGTACCAACTTGATTGGAAGGTCAGTTGCTGACTTATTTATCTGTCTCAGCATCCCACCAAATATCATAATTAAATCGAAAAAAAGTGGAGAAACTAACGTCGCTGGACGACACAATGACGCCACATGTTGAGCTATTAGAGTTCATAAGTGAATGCCTCCGGGTGGTGCTGTGCTTCAGCACCCACACACCAGCCGGCCTGCGCTCTAAATCAATTCCAAGGCCCGTTTCCATTCAACTCCGCAAATGGGTCTCCATTTCTCTTTTCATTTCAAATTTATTAGCCAAACAAAGTATTAAGTTGCAATCGCATTCTCCACACTTCCACCGCCGCGCCGCCGCCGGCTCCGACATAACGAAGGATACTCATGCATATTATCCGTCACCGCAAATTTAACAAATTATCCTTGAGCACGAATCGAGTGGTTGCTGGTTGCTGTTTGCCGGTTGCACGCATCCCCAGCTTTAGCAACAAACCATCCGGACAATACCTTGTGAACTCTCGTCAGATCATATTTCACCGGTGCACAGTGTGTGTGTGTGTGGATGGATGGATGATGCTGATTAAGGATTAAAATCTCACAAGAGAAGGGGGAAAACCATTTGCAGATGTCTCAGATCCCAGCGAATAAATCGCGTGCGTTTGGTTCTCAATGACTGGTCCAACAATGGAGGCGATATGGCACGTTTTCTTCGCTGACAAATTGAAGGTGAGCATTGGGAGGGAGTGACAGTGTTTTACTTGCATTTGCACCCCAAAAAAAAAGGTACTTCCTGCCCGTCATCCGTTGGAATTAAACCACAAAAGTTCAGCCGCAAGGCAAACAAAAAACTTGAACTCAAACAAGCAGCAGCGTCCGGCTATGTGCATTTTGCGGACGGGGAAGGAATAGCGCGTGCGGTTCGTTTTTCGCTTTGAATGGCTTTTATGACCGAGGGTGGTATTTTGAGGTTCACTGTCAAATGAATGTCAACGGGAAGACAGTGGTGAAAATGAGATTTTTCTCTTGAAGTTCCGAGGGTGGATTAAGGCTGGTCCGCTGACAGTCATGCACGGATATGATATGCAAATTGGCTGGATTATTGAACATTCATTTGGTCTTTTGTTTTATGCCTGCGCATTGTTGGGCTGTATGAAGCCGAGTTTACAACGAGTTTACATATTGACAGTATCCCGACTTCTTTGACGAACAAATGTCATCGATGGCTCAATATGCCTCCCGTTGAGTGTGATCGGGGCAAAGTACTATATTGCAGAATCTAGCACTAAGCAAGATTCAGGAGGAGGCAAGAAGTCTCGCTTGCGAAAGGTGCATTATCGACGCCATCGATGAAGTTGTCGAAACAACGAGAGAAGGAATCGATGATGGGAGCTCGACAGTCAGCAGTATTGCGCAATCATTTCTCTGGACGTAAAGAATGCGTTTAATGCCGCAAATTAGCTTCACAGTTTACATACATAGCTGGAGTGGTGGTACCTAAACTCCTGGAACACGACTGCAATGAAGCTATCAAAATGATTTGAGGTTGGCTGTCACCTATGGACTGCAGAAGAAATGACAAAAGTACCACTCATCTACAGAAGAAAAGTCATGGAGACTATGGCGGGAATGGTCAACGATGACCGCGTCGTTTTCAAGCCTGCTTCTGACATCGTCATTGAAGCACGTCTTGCAACATGCAGCTGATAAGGCAGCAAAATGGTTGCAGTTAGATAAGACTGCTATGAGTTTCAACGTCGATAATGCTCTACGGGTCCTAAATATAGGCCTGTGCCTTGAGGTTCAAGATAAATAGAAGAAAGACGGAGGCAGACGTCAACGTGCTGAGAGGCACTAGTGTCTTTCGGTCAATATCCAATGACGCGGCTTGTGTAATGGCTAGCGTAGCATCAATCAACCGTCTTGCAACAGATGGGAGGTAGGTCTCAAAGGTTAAATTGTTCAGCCATCTCTATTACGATTACCCAGAGTAGTGCTTCCGCAACTGGCATTATTTTCGCCCAAAACCCAGCCAATTTTGGAGCCATCTGTGTAGAAATGAGCTAAACTTTGGTTCTCACTAACAGCGCTTTCCCACACATCACGGGCGGAAAGTTTTTCTGGAGTCTAGTCAGTATTTTCACGAATTGCCAGATTGGTATTTACACCCTTGGATTGTGCTGAGGCTTTAAGACGAATGGAAGCTCCGAGACGGTATGAGGAGAGATGAGTGAGATACCGATGCACGTTTTAAATGCTTGACGGCTGTAGTGATGAGGAAACACAGAGCTCTGAGTGCGTGATCATTCCACATATTTCACATCGAATGAAGGCTTAAGGGTAAATCGATGACCATTCGAAGCATGTCGCGTATTGCGGGTGAAGAATTAAAAGAATTGTTTGTGGAAAAAGCGATAAAACCGTGAGAAACAGGAAACATTTCGTCGGTGTTTAAACAGGTCTATCGGCTTTGCAATGTTTCTGTCATCAATGAGTCTTAACATGCAATTTTGGATTCTATCTGGAATGTGCAAGGCAGTGGTTGGTGCAACAGACACTTGTTGATGCAAAAGACAAGATATGTACAAATGGGCGTTATATTCGAATTTTGGGCCAATGAACACCTTATAAATTGTTGCCAGATCAGAAGGGGTACACATCTTTTGCACCGCTTAAGGAAGTCTTGACATTTTGCAGCATTTTTGTTGATTTTGAATATATGTGCGTTCCAACGAATGGTGCCGCAATAATACACATTCAGTTTCGGCGATGCAAGTACCCTTCATGGTTAGATGGAAACAAGATGGAAACAATTATGGAGTTGACACTAGTGTACGTGTGATCTGCCGAATCTTCCTGTTTTATTGGTGAAGGCCAGGATGCCGCCGATTCCTTTGTCCTTGAAATGTCTCAGGTTTCTTAGACCCCTCTCAACATAAGTCACAAATTAAACCTATCTCTGCAGTTCCGACGAATAAACGAGGGGAACACAGCGGGCCCGACTGAGACCTTAGTGAAGAGCCTTCCTCCCACCCTCATATACCATACCATACCATGAGTGAAATGCCATCTGGACCAGAGGATTAGTGTGTTTCAAGGGCTTTTAGTAGTCCTGCAACTGTACGAAAAAAACGACACTCTGTCAAGTGGAGACAAAGCACAATAAGGGAGCAGAAAAGTGCATCTATGTGCAGACTGCATCTACATAGTGTTTGCAGATCTCTAGGGCTAAACCATTATATCCGTGACGAATGTAAATGCCCCTCTCAATCGTTAAAGAAAAAGGCCAACTCCCCCGCCGGCGCTATTAAAAAACAATAAACTACACCATCAAACAAATAAAAAAACCGCGTTTAACATAAAAAACTAAATATTTTCTTTATTGATTCCCATAAAACTTAAGTTTAACTATAAGATTTCTACATGGAATGAAAAAATTAAAAATAAAAAAAAATGTGCTCACCACACTCTCTCCATGTATTTTTTTTTTTTTTTTGTCATTTGTGCATCACATACACAATGATATCACTTTCAATCGTTTCGGTAAAATAAATTTCTTTTAAAAAATATATATTAGAATTTTGTGCAACTTCCGCCGCTCTACAACTTGTCGAATGCATTTGTATTTGTCAACATCTCCCTGGTCAGTCGCCACACCTGTTTCGCAGCATTCTCCAGGGCACTCGGCGACTTGCCCTTAAACATATCCAAACTGGGCAGAAAATAATGCGGACATCTACGATATTGTAAACATGAGATTAATTGCAAAAAGATGCCATTAATCCGATCCGCAACGCAACACTCGTCCCATTCGAACTCCCGCGGATGTTTCTCACACTCGTACAGCAGAAGATTCGTCAGATGATAAGCCGAGATTGGATTGCCGGGCAAATCCAAGTGTCGATCGCGCAGCGTTTTCAGGATACTTAGACATCGTTTGCGACAACCGCCTTAAGGAGACAGAGAGAGAGAAGGAAATTGAAAGTGAGGTAAAGTTATCAAGATTATGTCGGCGTGTCCCGCTCACCTTGTAAGAGTCGATTCTCGGCCTCGAAGAAGCTCAACACCCAAGCGTCACCTTCCATGCTCGCGTTCTTGCCCTGCATAATGATGCTCTCCTTGGAGAGTAAATCAAATCCTTCTGTCTTCACCTCGGCAACGAGACTGGGATGCGGCCACGGTATGCCGGGCAGCGGCCAATGTGCTGCCGATCGTGGCCATATGCCGGAGCACTTGAAAGACGGCGTTATCTGGACAATGTATCGATCGCGTATTCGCAACTTCACTTCACTCGTGTCGGCGATCATTTTCACCATGTCGCGGTAGATGCTTTTGTCGCACGCCTGGGTGACCAGAGTTTGAAAGCGGGAGCGGATCTTTCGCGATGACAGGTACCCAGAAGCTGTGATAAATTCCACCCACAGCGACATCGATCGTTTGCGGCCATCGCTGAGTTTGAGGACCGCACAGCCTGGCATGGTGCCGTCGTCGACAAAGTTGAAGACTCCCATCTGATTGAGATAGAGCACAATCTCGAACTCATTGGGGGACACCACTTGGACGCCTTCAAATCTGGGTGGGGACAGGTTATGGATTAGGGCGACTTGGAGAACTGACAACTCACCTTCCATTGCACTCGACAAGGCTTGAGATAAATCTGGGCTCTTGCACCTCGACTTCCTTGAGAATGTCCTGCACAATCTTGCAGATCTCCCGGATTGAGGTGGATATCTTTAACATTCGGGCCTGGACACGCTCGGCACAGAATTTATTCATCTGGTAGATCATCCGCGTTTGGGCGGCCATCATATCCGGTGGCACCAGCATCTCGAAACAAAACACCTTGTCACGTGGTGAATACTTTTCGAGGTCACAACTCACGGTAAAAACATTGAAAACTGAATTTTTTTTTTTTTGCTTTGCTTTACTTTTTTAATTACGTTCTTGTGGTTCTTATCCGAGGGTTTTTTGCTATTTTTTTCGTATTGAACGCCGACAATGACAGAGGGAAAAAATGAATTTCTGTTGGGGGAATTCGATACACGATGTCTTTATCTGAACTGCATCCGCAGTTTCCCATCAACTCTTTCAGTAAATCTTTACAATCTTTTCCAATAAAAATTGCACAATTCGCACACTACTGTGTGGGGGCTCAACACATTGACACATGGATTCGATGTGTGCAAGCATCCACCCACTAGGTGTGCAAAAAAATTGAAAAAAAATCGATCCAACGCCATGTAGATATTTTTGTATCTTTTTTGCCATTTCAGCGGTTGAATTGTGCGAAAATGAATGCTCACGGTTTGGATTGTGTTGCAGGCAGCGTGAGTGTGTGTGCTTCGGAGGCGTGGTTTCGTCGCTCCACCCTTGTGTGAGTGAATGAATGAGCCAGCCATTGCTGTCAATTCACTCCCAATCCATTCAGTAACACATAAGCGCTTTGTATCTCTATGTATCTTTAGTTCATTCATTGGAGTGGAGAAAACAAAAACCTCGTGTGATTGATGATAGAACGAGCATAGTATCTGTGGGGTTAGCGAGAGATAAAAATCAATACCACACCAACGAACAAAAAGTTTTCACTTAAAAAAAAAAAAAAACCGAACGCCATCTGTTGGATATATGTACACAGTCTGCATATATTTATTTTTCTTTTTAAATTTAAGTTTCTCCACTAAATTTTATTTTTTCCTTTTGTTTTGTTAATCGTGCTCTGCTTTATTAATGATTTTCCTGTGCACTTCTTCAGTTTATATTAATTGAGTCGTTCGATTTATGTTTTCAGCTTACGGCGGGTGTGAGTGCTGCTGGGGGAGATAATAAATTAGGATGATGGATTCGGTTTTAGTTTAAATTGTTTTCGGGGTATCTAAACAGTTTAAAATTTATTTTCTGTTGTTGGTATTAATTTGCAGGCTTTTGACAGTGTTTTGTTGAGTATAAGCTCTCCATGTGGACTAGCGGGGGTTTGGATTAAAGACCACTTTGCTGTGGTTATTGTTTTAAATTTTTTTTTAATTTACTCGTGAAAATTTATTGCACACGCGTGATATTTAAAAGTTTTATTAAATGAGTTAGCATGTCAACAATGGGAGTGGGAAGATTACTTTGAGAAGATTAACATTTAGCGAATGATACATGGTTTGTTTTAAAGTGGCAGTGAACTTTTGCATGATGACAGTGCCTTGGTATGAGGAAGTGAAAGTTAATGATGAATTTGCATATAAGACTCAAGCTGGGGTTCCTTACTTTCTTAGTAATATGTTGATTTGTTTACCCTACACCGTGAATAAGGCAACTTATAAAGGGTCAAGATGCCACGAAGGCTGTTAGAGGAATTCGAAATCCAAAATGGGATCGGACAAGGCTGCGTTCTTTCACCAATGTTGTTTTTACTGGTATTTCGTGCTGCCCTGTCGGCGGAAAATGCAAGAATTCGATGGAGTTTTACATCCCAACTCAAACACCTTGACTTCGCTGATGATGTATGCTTATTTTCGCACAGGATCATGAACCTCCACCAAATAATATCGGGTGATGAGAAAGAGTCAAACGTCGTGGAGTTGAAGATTAACACAGTCAAAACCAAGATGTAAGCAAAGTCATCATCTCAAGATGCTTACTTCAGATGATGACGCTGAACAACCGGTAGAGAAAGAAGAGACCTTTCAATATCTTGAGAGTGAAACTGAACAAGGTATTGCCAGCCAAATCGGCGAAGCGAAGTCTGCGTTTGGAATGTTGTCCAAAATATGGCGAATCAATGTTATCGACTGTTCCGTACCAACGTTAAATCCGTGCTGTTATATTAGTGCAGCACTTGGAAAGTTAACTCTTCTGTCACAAGAAAGCTGTATAAGTTCGTTAATAGGCCTATGAAACATTCTGAGGATTTTCTGGCCTAATCGTATCTCTAAAGAATATCTTTCCAGAGAACGGGTCAGGAACCGTTAGACAGAACCAACCAACGACGAAAGTAACAATGGATTGGTCACACATTTCAAAAAGGTGACAGCTCCATTGCAAACTACGCTATGCAATGGAATCAGTTTACCCCAGATGGCAGAAGAGTGGGTCGATCGAGAAATACTTGGCGCAGAACAGTTGAGGAGGAGTCTCGGCAATTGGGGATGAGTTGGAGAGAACTGAGGCATATTGCTAGAAACTGAAAACAATGGCGCGTAGGTGTAGTAGAGGCCCTAGCCACTTGAGGGCGAATCCAGATCTTCTTCTGTTCTTCAAGCTTCCCATCGAAAAAATAACCCAATAGTACAAAAATCTCTAAGAATAATGTCCTGAATAATCTATTGACCCTTACCTCAAAATTCTGTTTAGGAACTAAAGAATCAAATCGTAGCCCAAGAAAGGCCCTTTGTGACACCACTTGGATCTATACCCTGAAAGTGCCACTTACTTTATTGAAACCATTTGGAGGTCTTGATGAAGCTGAGGATACTTTTGACGTCAGTATGTGATAGTTCGCTCAAGTTGTCGAAGTGATAGGCTCCTAGATAGATCTTCCTTTTTTGGCATAGGGCAGGACAGGTGTAAAGGAAATGGATGATTGTATTTGATGTTGAAGTCATCGTAAAGGACTTCGTCAGTTTTACTGGGAATATTTTGTTTTACTGAGAAGAGTAGTTCCGCCATTGCTGATATTCCCTAAGTCTAAGAGCTGCTTTTTACGCTACTGACTTATGAAAGGTGTTGACTGAAAAGATCTGTGTAGCAAGGTTTCCGAGGCAGGTGAGGGCGCATGTAACCCAAATGCAGGCTGACCTTAGTAAGCGTCCAATGAACTTGCTCTTGTACTTCCTATCCAGCGCCAGCCACCAAATCACGTTTTCGTACAGCAAAATGGGCATTATAATCGCCAGGTACAACCAATCTATGTAGATTGGAATCCCCATTTTAAACCCAAATCCTTTTTTGCAGGTGTAAATGACGATCGGATCTTTTCTTGAAGGTTTAGTTTATTCGACGGGATACAGGGATAGACCCATCAGCCTAACTTTAATTCTCATGAAGACCCTATAAATGAACTGCGATATTCACAGCAGGTAGGAGATGTACAATTTCAACTCCTCGACAGCGTCAAGTATCTACCTTGGCACGGATAAGAAACTAATCTGGAGAAAGAATCTGGATGAAAGGCTCACCGATATTTTGACTCGATATCAATCATAAATCATCGAAAAACGATCACACCACTCATCAACTATCAAAGTGCCTTTGGAGACAAGCAAATCAGTTTTGTCAACAATGTCGAAACAAAATCAAAATCAACCAAAGAAACAAGAAATCATGACGTGATGACAGTATTCATAGACGGCTCTAACATAGCAGACAATTCTGAAGCTGGGGAATACTGCAGCTAGAACTTACGATTGATCCAGATCCCTTTGTCACACAGTCTTCCAAGTGGAAGTCCTTGCCATTTTGAGGGGAGCTGCAGTTCTCTTGGAACTATACACCCAGATTAAAAAATAAATAAGTAGCTGGCGCGACATGATGAGCCAAGGCCAGGATGAGCCAAGGTCTAGCTTCCCGCAACCATTCATGTTGCGCGTGTAACATTTTTCGCACGAATGGAAGGGACCTACAATTTATTGCCGACTCTGAACGGCGGATTGAGAAGCTTTTTCATGACAAATTATACTCTCGGAGGCTTGTCGTTCCCCAACGAGGGGTGGTACCGCAAAAAATGTTCGGTGGACATGGCTGGGGCTTGAACCCACGCCGCTCGGTCAGCAGTCCAACGCACTAACCACTGAGCCAAGACGAACACACCCAGAGTAGGAAAATAGAAATCTGCTCGGGAATCAAAAAGTTGAAGAACCACATGCCCTAGAGCTAACCGCTGACAACACAGTATGAGTCGCGCTGACTATAAATAAAACAACAACCAACGAGAAAATGCAAAGGATTTTGTAGATCACTGGGCAAATCTCTGGGGTGCAAAGTGGATAGATCTCGTAGAGATGCCAAATAACCTGCTCACTGGCAAGGTTCTAGGCTCAAGCAGAGAGCAATCGAGGCTGATAGTGTGAATAATCACAGAACACATAACTTTCAACAAACAGATGCATAGACTGAGTTTCATTGGCTTTGTAAAATCTGCGAGAAAAAAGAAGAAAATCTCGAACACATACAGAAAAACGATCTGGATACCAGACCAGACAATCAAATCGGACACATACTGATCTTCACAAAATAAACAGGAAGACTTGCCAGTGTCAACTCCATAATTATTTCCTCTTACCCTTGATCCCTCCCAATGTACGTCCCAAATCCACCACACCTCTACAGTTTTGATGTTTAAAAGAGGGGAACACAAAGGGCTCAACACAATGGGCTCTTCTAAGCCTTAAGTGAAGAGCCTTCCGCTCACCCTCATCCCTTTCTGATTGGTTTCCAAATAAGCTAACCCACCTCTTGGTCAGACTTCAATGAGTTAAAATTGTATTGGTACAATAGACCCGTGTGAGTTCTAAGTTAGTCTAAGGACATCCAAAAGACTAACCCACCAATCAAGGGACTTATCTTCAACGAGAGTTCTTTAGGGACAACTCCGTGAGCAAAGAATACCTTTCCCCCAAATGAGCATTACAATGGGTCATGCATACTGGCTCGAGTGTGGCGCAACCCATCTACCTAACCTAACCTATGCCAGTGAATCCGCTCCCAACATCAATTCCATTAGTCATTCTTTATTGATGTTAAGATATTCATTGAAAATTCGTTAATTCACATAACATAAGTTTTAATGGTCAGACTCGAAACCATAATAAATTTTAATGGAGTTACTTAAAATTCAAATGAAGTATGTGTACCTCCGTCCTCGCACTGTCAACATGTCAAAGCGAATTTACTGAAACACAGTCCGATGACAAAGAATGAAAAAAAAAAAAAAATTTCAAACCTTCCATCTGTAGATACATACGCGTACATAAATTTTATAAAATTTGAGGGAAACACACCACTTTTTTGGATTTTTTTTTTTTCTAAAACATGTCCACTACTTTGTCACTGTCAGAGTGCGTCCGTGTTCGTGGCAGGTATGAGGCTGTCCATACGAATTATCCTCCATGGAGGTAGGTGCACATTAAAGGATACACGCATGTGGTTTGTATGTTTTATCACACGACAAACTTTAAAACTCATATGGAGTTACTCTCTCCTCTAAGGCCATACCAGTCACTTCCTGTTTTTTTTTTTTTTTGAAAGAAATCCATTAAATAGAACTAAAAATATTTATTTATTTTAGTCCGGTGACTCTAATAGCAGGAATGGCTTATTATAAAACCTAAAATATAAATAAACATTGAATAAACTTAATTAGCTGTTTATTCCCATTCAATAAAGTCCCACTGTGACAGTCTAGCTGGGGTATACATATTTTTCGTGTCTGAGACTTCACAACCATTTGTGGTCGTTTAATTAAATCGATTGGAGATTTCTATCATCCGGTGACTGATATAAATTATTTTTAAAATTAATTTCTTCAAAAAATATATTCAGATCAATATCGACTGTCTGCTGACATATATCGCTGGGGTTTTGTCTTTCACAACTCGTTTGCATATCGGAGCCGAGAAACGAGGAAATAACCAACCGTAATTGGAGATGGCAACCGAAAGCGAAACAAGTTGCGATACTTTATTGATGCCAGTGAAGCGTTTCGCAATTTGTTTTATTTGTTTTATTTAATTTTAGACAAAGGTGCTGATGGGCTTCTTTTTTCTTTTTGTTGTTTTATTTGATAATGGTGGTGGGAATTTACAACTTGAAGTGTCACGGTGGGGGTATGTCAATTTTTTAAACAAATTTGTGGATGTAAATCTCATAAAAAAGCTGGTTTTGGTCAAAAAAAAAAAGAGAAACAAAAATTACCTAACTCTAAGGTAATTGGGAAATTTATACGATTGATTTATTAGAGACCCCGCCTGGCACAGCGGGTGCAGTACGGTACGAATCCGAACAAGATACTGAACTGGCATTTGGTAATTGAATTTAATTTGAATTTAGACAGATACTTGTTGTGAATCTACTGAATCAAATGCCACATGGTTAGGTGTCGAAGTGGATCATTTGGATGGAAATACTTGGGTCAATGAACTTGTCAAGTGCAACTTACAATCTTCATTCTGATCTCTTCCGTGTGTTGCCAATCAGGTACATTTCTTCACATTAAGGTCTATGTGGACTCATTGTGGTATCCTTGATTTGAATGTTCCTTCTACGTGGTTTTGTTTCTTAGAATCAGCCATCTGCAACTAAAACCACTAACCTCAAAGCGTTGACTAAAATACAAAAACAAACTTCCATTGGAACAAGATCAACTCTGACGGCAGGGTTGGAGAAAATTCTCAATATGCTACCCATAGATCTCTAAAGGGTTTTCCAATAAGCACGGGTAGATTTTGACAGTTTATGGCGGCCGTGTTGGTTTATTGCCAGTTGAACGTGGAGGCTGATTTCAGCAAAAAAAAAAATCATCCTCTTCGACGAGGCCTATTTTTGTATGAACGGGTACGCCAATAAGCAAAATTGTCAGATTTGGGACGATACCAATCCAGATGAGGTGACCAAGTGGCAATGCATCCGCATAAAGTCACTGTTTGGTATGGATTGTGAGCCGGCGGCATCATCGGTCCGTACTTCCTCGAAAACGACGATGGTATTCCCATCACCATCAACAGAGAGCGCTACCGATCGATGATAACCAATTTCTTTTGGCCAAAATTGGCTGATATGCATGTGCACAACATGTAGTTTCAACAGGATGGTGCTACGCGTGCCATACAGCTGATGCCACAATGGACATTCTGCACGAGTGATTTGAGGACATGGTTATCTCACGCAGAGGCGACGTGACTTGGCTACCGAGATCACGCGATTTGATTCCGTTAGACTTTTTCTTGTGGGGTTTCCTTAAGTCGCAGGTCTATACCAACGAGCCGCAAATGACCAGTGCCCTCAAAGCCAACATAACCCGTGCCATCGCTCAAATTCAGCTTGATCTACGTGCAAGAGTCATCGAAAATTGGACCTTTCGGATGCGCCATCAAGAGAAGCCGCGGCGGCCATTTGAATGGTGTCATATTCCACACGTATACGTAATGTCATTAATGGGCCTTTCAAATAAAACAAAGAATTTGTTGATATCTCACGCACAACTTGTTTTATGCAATTTTAACATCTACCCGTCCCTATTGGAAAACCCTTTGGTTCGTCCTTATTCTCGATACCAGGAATACCTTTCCAGGGTATGGAACCAGGAGTGAGTTGAGAAGGCTTATATCGTTTCGGGATCTCATTACTCGTCTTGATTGTATCACCGTGGATGGATGGACTTCATCACCGCTGTGTAAATCCGTGCATAACCACGAGGTTGCTTAGAACCTTTGTTGATAGGGAAAGGGAATCGAACCTTCCCTTTTAATTTCTTCAAAAATCTACTTAGAAAGGGCAGACCTCAATTTCAATTGTGTACAAGTTCCAGTCACGTTGTCAAAAGGTCCTTGCTGTCGAATTTTAACAATTTTATTGCCTGCGACGATCGTATAGTTTAACAATTCAACAGCACTTGTTCCCCAAAGCATGATGAAACAAAAAAAAATCCCATGATTGCTGATTGGATCCTATAAACAACAATCGGCCTCAGCAAATAGCAGTTTGATCTTGTCCTTGTTGCAGCTTTAACTGACACCAACAACATCACGACTTTTCCCCTTTGATCACTCGATTGAGTATGCCCGACGAGTACGACAGAAATTGTATGTTTGAAACCGATGCATGTCATGTATTTACGAGCATTTATGCCAGGATCTGCCTGCTTAAAACGTCCGCGTGTAATCAAATACCTTTGACCGCACCGCACACACTATAGTGTCACCAGAGGTGTTACCACGTTTACCATCACCGAGCTACACCTTCTTTTACTCGTCATTTGATTGCATCAAATTTTATTGCTTCCGAGAGTGTACTTATCGGGCTTGCGCACGATCACCACACAGCCACTTATGTTTTATAGGTTAATGCCACTCCCAGATCAAGAGCGTAGAATTGCATCGCATGCGCATGCCCATTGCTACCGTTCCCCTTCAAAGCGAGTTAAGTATGCCATCGACAACACCCCTATTCCCCGAAGCACCAGATCATTATCCAGGTGCACACAAATAATTTCCCATGGCCGTGCGGGATTTTATAGACGAAAAAACGATGAATAATTACCAATTGGTGGACAATTTCAATTCACCCGACGACGACGAGTTCGATTGCATCCAATCGATCGCTCGGATTGAGTTGCTGATCGCTCGCAATTAATTGCTTGTGTTTGTCAATGACTATCACGTACGTGAAAATGGGATCCTAAATCACCTCAATGGTAGCGGAGCAGCAGCATTGCCTTCAATCGACATTGAGCCCAGGGCACGTACAACTCGTTCACATATGAGCTACGATCGGGACCGCTGGCTGCCCCAACGACGGACGGATGGATGCCGAAAGCCTTTTAACTGCCATATATGGAGAGATTCCTTCGTCGTTGACAATGTCTGATTGATTTACCACCCCGTGCGTCCCTTTTTCACGTCGCGGATCTATCTCAGCCACAGTCTGATTGACTTTTTTGATTTTAATTCAATGGGAGTGGTGCAGACTACAAACGGATACGATACAACGCAACGGTCGCGTTGAGAAAAATATTTCATTTTGATGTACAGTTTTATGATTTCTTCATTACCGCTCGATGAATTTTAATAAACACATGTCATGCGTCCAGGCGAGCGTGTGACATTCATTCGATGTGTTTTTGTTTTCAGAACGAATTCAGATTTGATAGGCAGATACACACATTCGTGGCGGAGATAGCGCACAGGTGACGTGGGCTCTTGTTATCGAAATTTATGGGTGGGTTTCGGTTCGGGTGTACCTACACACTCGTAATTAAGATTCCTCTGCGTGGATTAGAATTTTTTTTTTTGTTTGTCATGGGAAAGTTTCGCATTTTTGGTGATGGTATTCCAATGGGACTCCGTGGCGCAACGGTAGCGCGTCTGACTCCAGATCAGAAGGTTGCGTGTTCAAATCACGTCGGGGTCAAATTTTTTTCGGTCATTTTTATTGATCTCGTGAATATCTATGAATTAATTTAAATAAAAACAAAACAGAGAGAGGGTTTGTCGTCATAAAACATTCGATTGTGGGAACCGGAGCGGTGCCATTTCACGTGTTGCAAATTCGGAGGCCAAACAGAATAATAAACGCGAAAGTCAGCAGACAAATGTTGCGGCACTTTGAAGAATTTTTGAAAAATTTGTCATTCGAATAGGTATGTACACATGTATCTGTGTCTTTGCAATCAAAGAGGATATGGGCACCTTTGTTGACAGAACGGTTCACTTAAACCACAGAAAGTGCATTAGGAAAATTCGTTTACAAATTTCTGAACATGGAATTTGCCAACTGTTAATTAGACCAGTCAGGAGTGTGCTAAGCTCAATGCTTCGCAGGTGTTTTAGAAAGAAGCTCTTGCCAAGGTCTTTGTTCCTTTTGCAGTCCCAAGCCAATTCATCTACTCTTTAGTTTCCTGAGACATCCATGTATCGCGCCAGCCAGCATAGGGGCACCTTGTTTTCTGTTGATACCTCATTCAGTTTCGTTTTACGAAGCTTGAGGAGCTTGGAAACATCCAAACTCTTTCACTTCGAACCAGTGAAGGCCGAAAACCAATCCTATTCCAGAGGCGGTGTCAGCCATAAAACCGTGCTCAACAATGAAAACAAGAATCAAGCCATCTACTAACGCGTTCTCATAGGCGCCCAGGCGAGGCGTATGATTTGTCAGCCTTACTCCGATAAGGTGGCACTGTCGTAGCGATAAGGTGGCACTGTCGTCCGACCTTCTAAACAAAACAGCAATCCAAAAAAAAAGTATAGTGCAGCTCCCACTTGAGTCGGCGGTAGATGCCATTGAAACTGTAACCCCCGATCAAATTGGAGCGGAAAATACCTCTGAGTCTAGCGCTATAGATGAACAGATCTCAATGGAGTTGGATGAGCATTCACTTACCAACCACGACTAGACTGTCCAGACAAAAGAGGCAAATAAAATGAAGGGGAACAATTTTTCTGAAGGTAGACAGGGTAATGTGGTCGCCGTGGCTGTGTGAGCGGTGTGGGTTCAAGCTCCAGCCATGTCCACCGAACATTTTTTCGGGGCACCACCTCTCGTTGGGGAACGACAAGCCTCCGAGAGTATAATTTGTCATGAAAGAGCTTCTCAATTCGCCGTTCGGAGTCGGCAATAAATTGTAGGTCCCGTCCATTCGTACAAAAAATGTAACACGCACAACGTGAATGGTTGCAAGAAGCTCATCCCAAACTGTCGCGTCAGCTACTTATTTATTTTTTACACAGGGACTCCGCTATTACTCCAGATAACGACACCAGCGTTAAGACTAACCAAAGAATAACTCTTGCCAATTGCAGTTTTTTTTTTTGGACTAAGAAGGCGATTAAATAGCAAAACTCTCTCTCGAACTACTGAAGTGACGCTGTATAAGACCTTAATGATCCCAGTCCTCCGTCAAAAGCGGATGAGGTTGCTCTTGGCTCTTTCGAGAAGCAAATTCGGATGATTTTCGGTCTCGTCTGTATAGACGGTAAATGAAGGAGGAGATATAGAACTGTACAATGACATCGACTTAGCCGGAAGAGTGAAGATCCAATGACTGAGGTGGATGGATCCAGAAAATCTTTGAATCCAGAGTGGGCAGATGAAAAAATCGAGAAAGACGTCCTAATAAGACCAAAGACTAGTGATCAAGCCCAAGACATGGAATGCAGGAAGGCTGTCATTTAGAAAAAGGGTTGCGTTGAACCACGCGGTACTGACGCCGGTAAGACGGGTCCTAGTCGAGGACAAAAGTTCAATCCGAAAGCGTAGCAATTTCTGTCCAGGATGGCTGCATCCAAAAAGGATGCAAAAAGTGTAAAAGGAAGTCCTTCGCAGACAAAAGGCAGGAATCCAAGAGAAAGGAATGCTGTTTCGGTTTTCAATTGATTTTGTTTCCAAGTTTCACGCTTTGACCCAGCATTGAATAGTTTAGTCACTCACTAAGTACGACGATAAATTTACTAAAGGGTAAAGTAGATGGATATTCCTCATCCGAAACTCGCATGATAGCACTTAACATTTTTACTGGGTGTTGATGAAAGTTTTAACCAAACCCTCCTATTGTTTTCGGTCAGGTGCAGCTTTTTTGCATGATACCTGAGCATATTGTGGCCTGTAATTAATCCTACAAGTAATGACAGGCATTTCCTGGCCATATGTAGGAGCTTGGTCGTTCTGCTTTTTTTTATATCCTGGCCATAGCCTTCTGAAAACTTCGCAGGTGGTCAGTGTTTTCTATCTGTTATTCACCTTAGTTAAGGATCTTAGCCTTATTAGTTCTTTCAGATGACGTAGTGGAGGTTTAATTATACCGTCCGCTAGCTCTGGTACTAAGGCTGATCCATTTCTTACCAGTTCATCAGCAGTCTCGTTTCCTGGCACACCACTGTAGTCGGGAGTTTTACAGACAGTTTTACATTATGCTGCGTGCCAAGAACCTTTAGCTCATCGCGACAGCATTTTACAAGCATGCATGTAATTTGAGTAGTAGTTAATGCTTTTATAGCCGCCTGGATGTCTATGAAGATCGTGATATTCTCCCACGATACAGTGGGCAGCTCTGCTCACTGCTAGAACCTCTGCCTGGAAAACACTACTGTAGTCAGGGAGTCTTTTTGAGCTGCTGAGTCCTAGCGCCTCAGAAAATACACCAGCACCCATGCCTGTGCCCATCCTGGAGCCATCTGTGTAGATGGACTTTGTTTCGTTAAGAATTTGTTTGTTTTCCCACTGTTCTCTGCTTGAGAATATGCAGGAGAAGGGTTTGATGAAGTACAAATACGGAATCATGTAGTCGACACTTATGCCCTCTGGACTCACAGTGTATACCGGCAACAGTACCAGCGCACTATACCATCATCCCAGTCCTCTGTAGCCTTTGTGTAGTCCATCGGGTAAGAGCGGAGGTGTCCCTTAGTCTGAGTGCTGTTTTGCCGCTCTATTACTACAGTGGATGTCTACTGGAACTAGGTTCAGCATTTGCCGTTCAGCAAGTGCCGTTATCCCTATGCAGCCTGCTCTTGGTTACATTTGTAAGATGCGTTCCTTCTCAAGTGCCTTCCATCAAACAACCGAAACGTACATATGGTAGGATGGGATGTTCACCTTTGTGAGAAGTGAAATCAGGAAGGTTGCCCTGGCCAAGGAAAGCACCTGGGGTACTAGTAATGCTATTCGTTACCAAAACTACCCCTATCCATCTAAATAGCTAACCACTTACACTATCCTTCAGCTCTAGTAATCTGGGCATTATGCTTCACCCAAAATTCAGTTGGAAACTAAACATAGAACTTAGTGTCAAGAAGGCATGCGTAAACCTTTGGCGAGAAATGGAGACTTAAACTTAAGATAACTTTGTGGATGTAAACAGCCATAGTGCGTCGAACTATCACCAACGGGTCACTGTTGTGGTGGTGCACGTTAAGCAAAAGCTACAACGCAACTAAACTCGAAAGAGTTCAAAAAACAGCACAGGTGCATTGTGGTCGTCTCCGATGGATGGCCTTACTGTGCTCATACATATTTTGCCCCTTGACTTGCATATAAAAAGGATCGTTCTGTGTAGCGCAGTTAGACTGAAAAAAAATCTGAGTACCCACTGGACTGCAAAGCACTACGGCCAGAGTAAAATTCTTGACATCCTACCAAATGGTATGGTTACGTCTCCAACCGACTACTCCAACGAGAGATTGCACGCCAGAGCACAGTGGAAGAAAAATGAAGTGGTGAAGGACTTCAAAATGTTCAACTATGCTGAGGGATCTTGGGCGAATTTTGCCAGTGTCTTTCAGTCGAAATTGCTGGTAATCAAGAGGCTTATATGCAACTCAGGCGTAAAACAACGCAAAAACAGAACATTGCTATCCGTAGATAGACAATCCGCCACCAAAGCTATTACCTCGGCTATCATATCCTCCAAATTGGTGCAAGAGTACCGGAACGAGCGATTGGCTTAGGATCACATTACTCTGAGTTTCAGGACACCCTGTCATAAAAAAAAATGAGTGTTGCCTGGCCATCCCAGTCTACTGGACTCTAATAGAAGTCTTATCAAGGAAGACATGGCCCAGCCACGACAAGGCCAGAATAGAAAATGTTCTAAACAGAACCAGGACAGATATTGCCAGAACAGTGGCGATAACAACGGGCCATTGGCCAATTGGAGATCATACGACCACTGCCGGAGATGCGAAGATGAAAACGAGAAAAAAAACTCTTTTTCACTTGCTTTGCGAATGTTCAGGACTAGTAAGGCCCGGACTACAGGCTTTCAGTAAAGCATTGATCGATGACCTCAATGACATCTCTGGTAAAAAGACATGAAGTCTAGTTCATTTTATTAAGGTACTTTCGGTTGTCTCTTTCTCCCTCTTTCCATCAACAAAACATATCATCAACCAATCCCGAGATTTGTAGCAACAAAATGGCACAACCCAATGCTAGTTAGCCCGCGACTTCTACCTACCTACTCACTCTCACTGACAACATTTTGTGGATAAAGTCAAGTACCCCTTGGCCCTTATAGAAAACAAATAGGTCGTGCGACAGTCTATGGTGCTCCCAGGTCTAGCTGCTTCTCTCGTAGTCTCTTAAATATTTTTTACACTTTCCTTTGCTCGACAAGTGACAAGGGACTCGAATTATGTTGAGAATGAATTTTCCAGAAATATAATGGCCACTGTCGTCAAATATAACATTCAGTTCCCGGGCGCCTTGATGTTCATTCGTTTTGACATGATATTTCATTCCCCTAACCTGTTCAACAATGCCGTCTACATAATTTAAAATTTAATGTAAAACAAATTGGAAACCCTACACTCGTCGCTGTTGAGACTAACAAAATAGGAATTCTCTACCAACGCCTCGCATCTCGATCGGCCACCAACAACAACCGAAGTAACCACATATCCTCCACCCAAGATGCGACTTCCACTTGTAAACTCACAAAAAAAAAAAGAACGCATCGCATAAAGCCACGTCTTCATCAGAACAGAAATACCAACACCTGTCATTGGCATCACTTTCAAACAGGCAAACTGTCACTTTATCCCAACGTCACTTGGAATCGCTCTCGGCCGACCCAACGCGCCATCAGCGCAAATTATCGCATGAAAGGGACACAAACCACATCCGTGTGCGCGTACACTCAGAGAGAAGCGCCACAAAAGGGCTACTCCGAGGCACAGTAGCAAATTATTCCATCAAATCCCAGTAGTAGCTGAGACGGACGACGCTCCTCATCATAACCTCACTCACGGTCATCTTCATCATCATTGTCTATCCATTTATGATGAACGCACAAATGATGCGGTGCGATGCGTTTTGCTTGCGAAATTAGCGCGAACGTCATACCACAAGAGGACTCCTTCGGCGGCTTTCAGTGTAGGGACATGTGTAGCTGACTCATCTGACCGGAATACTAAGTGAGTGGTGCAAAAATAGCCAAGCGCCAATGGGGGATCAGAGAACATCACAAAGATGCAGCATAGAACTGAAGGTTACACACATTCGGGACTCACATCCGAGCCACACACTTAATGGCTGTCACTACAACGCTCGGTATCGCTGTTTTACGAGCGACGAAGGCAGCCATCTCACAACTCCACTCGGTCGTGAACTACCGTGCTTCGAATGAGTTGAAAACCTCCATCAAAGTGGTCGTAAAAATTTAAATTTTCAAAACGACCATCGTTTCGGCGTGCGATGATGGGGACACTGGCTTGTTGCTCGAGCTCTCCTCGGCTGCGGCTGTGTGTGCTTCCCACCAAATTTATGTTGTTTTCAAATTAAAATCTCGTAAAGCATTGAATTAGTGCCATTTTAATTAGGACTGGGGGGGTATTGAGATAAGAGCTAGTACCGGTGGACGGGACGATTGCCAGCGCGAACAATTTAGATAAGATAACAAAAATGTGGGACAGCTCCTGTGGTGACAACTTAAGTGACGATGCGAACATGTTTTTGAGCTTGTTAGTGTAAATATTAAAAAACAAATAAATTAGGAAACAAGTCGAGGAAGAGTCAATGATGTGGAAGACTTGACTTTGACTAATAAGCTTGAATCTCTGTAGAGATCAGGACGTATTTCACAGAACATGTTTCGTCAATCGATTTAATGTGATACAACTTCTTTGCCGATCCATCCGCCATATTTATCCCTTTGAAAGATTTAAGGGAAGGGCCTGGACAAAAGCTCACGGATTGTCCAGTTGGTTAGAGGCTTAAACTCTGAAATTGCACCAAATACCCGAAATTGGTTCAATGAGGTTTATGTCGGCCATTACTGCTTGGAACAGAGATCTACCTGTCGTTCCGTTGTCATAATTCCTTTAAAGAGGAAAATGGAATACAGGCACTGGCATGTCAATAGCTGTTATGCAAGAGAAGTGAACTCAGTGAGTTACTGAACCGTGATCATAGATTTGCAAACAAGGTGTTCTGGCAGACCATCCGCCGTCTCAGAGGAAAGAAGTGAAACCCAAACATGGTGTCCTTCTTTCCGATGAGAAGGACAAGGAGAACAGGGCAATGAGAATGGCAGACCCAAGTTTTTGAGTAGAGCGGAGAATAGTACCAGCGTAGAGGAGGTGATTTTGGCGATCAAAGCGCTAAAAGTCGGCAAATAAGTTGGTTTGGGTGGAATATGGTAAGAAATACTCAAGGCTTTGGGTGAAGAGGGAGTGAAATGGCTCTCTCGTGCCATTAAAGTGGTCTGCTCCAATTAAAGGGGTATATCTCTTTGAAGTATCTTTGCAAAGGTTTTGGAAGCGCGTTCCAGAGCTTTGGTCGAGTCCAGGTGGGAGATGAGCAGTGCGGCGTCCGCCCAGGTGGTGAATTCCATCACTACGACAGTAGGCAGAACATTTAGGGAGACTTAATTCCGCTTAAAACCTCCAACCACTGAGGACTACGACCGATTCATGGCCACTATTCTAAATACTTGTAAAAAGTGTACATTTTCCTCATGGTTTTCGACAAGAATGGATGGAGTGCAGAAAGTGAGTTGCTCTACCAACTCCTCCTGCAGAGTGGTCATCCCGAACTTGATTTAAAAAAAACTCCTGAACACTGTTGATAGCATGAGCATGGGAAATGAAGAAAAATCATCGAAAGCCTGGACTTCACGCAGCCCAACGGAAAAGCATGGTACTTCTTTCTGCCACTTTTAGTTTCAGGAATGACCTTGAGCTAGTCGCGAAACAGGTTGTGGAATTGTCTAAGGGTAGGTACGTAGAGTTGAATGTTCAAAGCGCTAAAATGTCGTTCTGAGTTTCGATTTTATCGTGGCTGAGTTCAGCACTCTCAGGACAGCTTGCCTGTCAGAGAAGATAAGGATGGTTTTGCCACGGAAATCAGAGACCTAGTTCAAGCTTGTGCACTGAATTGTGGCAAATATTTCTGCCTGGAAGATCGATAAGTATGTGCCTAGGCTGACCGATATGTTAGTGCTCGAAGACTCTTCGAATATTTCAGCCCCAGATCCACTGTCCATTTCATAGCCGTCCGTGTACCATACTTGATCATGCTCTGGAGGACGGGTTTTGTTTTTTTTTTTTTTCAGTCGTCACTCGGGGGGATGACTTTTGAGTAGTTTCATTTGAAGTAGTACCTTGGGAGAATGTCATCCAACGGCATGTTGAACTCGCGTCTTTGGAGTAGGGAGGAAAGCGTGTTAAGGTGACCGTCAGGAGGATGTTTGGAGCCGATGTTGTTTAGCTGGAGGAATCTGTGCAGACTGCGTTTTACCTGCATTTCTGCATGGAGTCGAACTGGCCATGGACCCAAATTGGATTAAGCGAGGTGGTGGGGGTGGAGCGTAGGCAACCTCTCATGCAGATTTCGGCTAGTCGTTGAACCCGTTCCAGTTTCTTGGCTGTGGTGGCCTCATTTGTCTTTGTCCCCAGTGCTTTACATTGATTTACGTCTTTTTCTATATGATTAGCCATTTAGAGTGTTTGAAATTCAGCTCAGGCTAGAACTGTCTTGTACTGTAGCACGTGGTGACATCTGCCCACCTTCTGTTGATAATGTTAATCCGACAGTGGTAATCAGCCCCCTACGGTCACGCCTCAGTGCTGTCTCGTTGGGGGAATGCCGACAGACCGACAGAAACAGATCACATGATCCAGACTCTGGCATTTGACAGGAGATTTAATATCATAATTCCTGACAGAGAAGACTGGAGAAACAACAAAGTTAGTAATAAAAAGGAACTGGCCTTCTACACCGACGGTTCCAAGATGGATGTTGGTACAGGCTCCGGGGTCTACTGCAAGGCCCTTGGAATAAGCCAGTCCTTTAGATTAAACGACGATTGCAGCGTCTTCCAAGCCGAAATTACAGCCATCATCGAGGCCTCGAAAACTGTCCGAGACAGGGGCATCACCGCGAGGACAATCACGATCTATATCGACAGCCAGGCAGCCGTTAAGGCTCTGGAGTCTGCGATAACTAGGTCAAGGCTTGTAAAAATCTGTAAAGAACATTTAGATGAGATATCGAGAGCCAATACGGTGACTCTATGCTGGGTACCGGGGCATATGGATATCCCAGGTAATGAGAGAGCTGATGAATTGGCACGAAGGGGGGCAGCGCTGCATGCCTCACAGGCTCTCACCTTTGCCAGAATTCCAATAAGCTTGGTAAAAAGGTATATTGATGACGAGGCCATAAGTCAAGCCAATGCACGGTGGATCCAGCTAGATACATGTGCAACGGCTAGGAACTTATGGACAAGTTATAATAAGAAGAGATTTCTGTCTCTGGTCAAACTAAGTCGTCGTGAGGCGAGGATAGTCTCTGGCATCATTACGGGGCACTGTGCAATTGGTATTCATGCGAACGCCTCGGTATCCACCACAACGACTATTGCAGAAGCTGCAGGGATGAGGAGGAGATCGAATCTGTCCGACACCTGCTGTGTGAATGTCCTGCCCTCGCCAGTAGACTCTTGGTAGTTACTTCTTCACGGAACTGGAAGACTTGGGTGATGTCGAGCTGAGGGACCTCCTGAGATTCATTTCTTTATCTGGGTGGTTTTAAATCAGCGGTTTCCAACCCCTTTTCTCTTTACAGGTTCCCGGAGTTAAATTGGAAGATGGGCACAATGGACCCTTTGTTGGTCTAAGTGAGCAGTGACATTGTCACAAGGCACCCATTAACCTAACCTAACCTAACCTAATCCGGACGTAGGAAACTTTCAACGCAAATTGGTTCTGGTGCAGGACTACCTGAAGTACCTACAGGGAAAAACGCACCGAAAGGATTTAAAATAAAGACATGAGTTAGATCCGGTTCTCCAACGTATAATGGTTCTACAATTCAAGGAAATTTGGCGGAGATAAATTCTTGGGGTTGTCAAACCAGGGCTCTTTGCTCTTGTCTCGTCAGACGTTTAAATACAGTGCTTTCAAGGATTATTTCCTTGAGTGCATTTACCGTGATAATATCTGTAATAAGGACATAAGACTAGTCTTCCGTGATTCAGTGATTGAAGATTTGACCACATGTAAGCCGTCTGCGTAAATTCGAGCCACAGAAGTCAACGAAAGGGATGACTGCACAGCGTATTCAGGGATAACTTGCTCTAGAGATAGCGGACTAGAGAACAACCGCCTTAAATCGAACAAGACGGAGGCAATATTTTGACGAAGTTAACGACTGTAGTACGAGGAAGAAAAAAAATCCTAGTGCGTCCATATACATTCTGACAAATGTGTAGAATTCCATTTCATTAAATTCGCATGACAAAACGATAACACGGAACATTTATACGTTTCAACCACCCCCGCTGACAACATTCATTGCCTTGACCATTTCCCAAAAATACCTATTTCGCCATGCTAACCACCTCAGGCATCTCAAAAAAAGAAAAACCTCAGACGGCAAAATTTATCTATTCAAAAAGTCGAAAACATTAGTTGTGCCTGCAATCAGTTAAATCAATTAACATCCCGTCAACTTGATCATTAAAAATAGATAAACGTTTCGCAAAGCGGCACGACGACGCCCCCGCACTCTGCGCCAACAAGTATCTTCTGCAAGAGTATCTCGCCATCTTTTCGTGACTCGTACATCGTACTCAACAACAATTCAATTTGCAAATAAAAATTCATTCGCCAAAACTGTTTAATGCTCGTCATTATTTATTCCGCACACGGGGCGGCACGTCTTTTGTGTCAAATCCGCCTCTAAAGCCAACTATTCACAACAAAAATTGTTTAAACAAAAAAAAAAAAAGAAAAAAAAATGATCGCCAGCGTGTTTGTGCGGCATCGTTGCTGTTGTGGTTTTGCTGAATTCGTGATTAAGTTGACAATACTCTGCAAACGATCGAGCGAGGGAAAATATTTTTCCAAAAAATGCAAAACGCATTCGGATTTTCAATTCTATCACGATCCATCCGTCGTCGTTCATTGGGTGTACGTTTGTGGCTGGCTGTGCGGCGGATTGCGGCCGATTCATTGGTATTTCGTGGGACCAATCGATATGCTAAGTAATTTTTATTTTATTGCTGCTTGTTAACAGTCGTGAATTGCTTGTTATTGGCGATTTACGAGCCCATCGATGGTTTGGAATAATTTTTTTTATTCAAATTTGAATTCAATTGAATGAAATGCGTCTGCAGGCTGCACAATCTAACCTATGAATAGAAACGTGCTTTCACTTCAGCGATGGTCATGAAGAACCCTACAGTCAGGTCTAATTTTTTGCTCTCAAATCACACAATTAAAAGAACAAAATCGAAGAAGATGGCAAAGGTTGAAAAAGAGCCAATCAAGGCGGTTTTAACCGTTTTTTTTTTGAAAATTTTAACTGACCGCTTCTTGACAGCGTTGCAGGTCTCTATTTAATTTCCAGTCCAGTCCAATTCTTCACTGATGACACTGATCGAAAGCTAACTTCTTGTTCGTGGATGACCCTAATTAGGGTCTCCTTGACAGAAAGGTTGGAAACAATTCTCAACCTTTCGCCTCTGGACCTTTACTCTCATTCTAAGGCTAAGCCCGTTCAAGTGCTAGAAATCGAAGTCATATGGACACGTCCAAATATTGGGCAAATATCTGGGCACAGATGTTGACTCCGCCTTTACGATTCCCTAGCTGGATTTCGTCAAATCTTTTTCCTGCGCATTTCCAAGAATAGAACTATGGGAAAACAATTCTGATCCACCTATACCGATACAAGAGTCAAAATTGGCATAGACATAGAAGCCAAACTCTTCTCTAAGAAGCTGGAACTAAGCAACTAAATAAGACTCCTTAAGAGCAGACCAACTTCTCCTCAAAAACAAAACTTCCTAACCGCTGGCCTTGGTGTTTTCCAGTCTGAGGTTCTAACAGTGACAAAAGCCGCTAAATAAGCAAGACAGAGTGCTGACGCGAAGAGCTGAAGTGTCTTGGCACACAGCATGACGTTAAACTCTGGTGAGTTCTTGGTCACAGCGTTGTACCAGGAACGAAGACTGTTTAAACCTTAACCGAGAGCAAACCGTCAGTACAATTAAGTCTCTATCCTCTACCGAAGCAAATAACTGGTGCACGTTTCTAACCAAATGTGTCTCCAGAACAACTCCAAACGAGCAGTGGATTGCTATGACACAGTTTTCTATGCCGACGGCTCAAAATAAACTGCGAAGTTGATGTAGGGTTCTTCTCAGAAAGCCCCAACTCATCCGATTCAGTTATAGGCGGAGCTTTTTCCAGCCCGGAAAGTTTGCCGGCCCAAGCATAACATTCCTATCTTAGGTGAGATCCAAGCCGCAGTCAATGCCATTGATTTTATATCCTCCAACCTAGTAGAACAATGCATAAATGAACTGGAGTAGGTATATATATAGGAGGCAGGTTCAGAGTCACGCTCCTGTGGGTCCCGGATCACAGGGAAATTGCCGGAAACAAACGCGTTAACAAGCTTGCTAAGCAAATCTCTACACTTGATAGCTTACTCGCGTAACAAACTGATATACCACAGGACACTGTCAAGGACAATAAACATTCTATCGCTGTCCAAACTTAAAAACAGCAGAACAACCGCCTGCATAATGCTATGGTAAATCTTTAACAAGATCGGCACCAGAGGGCTCCAGAATCGTTTCGATAAATTCAGGTCAAGATTGGTGAACATGCAACGAAGCCCACCACACACTGTCGTAGCTGTAAGTATGTTACAGAGAAAGAAACTCTCGTTTACTTCCTCTGTAGATGACCAGCTGTGGCTAGAATCAGACAAAGCGCATTAGGCAAACGATTCTTTGACAACCTTAAGGAGATCTCGTGTGTGAGAATTGGGAGACTGATTATTTTTCTTAACTCCACTGGCTGGCTCCGAGGATTCCAATTAGGCTTAGCATCACTAACACTTCAAAAATTAGGTCACAGTAGCTGTGGCATGAGGTTTCACTGTATTTGGAGTTTTTCAACAGGATACCGAAAAGTGGCTTTAGTTGGCTGATCATGCTGAGTGCGGACGCCAAAGTTTGCTTTCACTTCTGATAATCTTCTTGATTCTGTTCCTTTTGTTGTGCAACACATGTATCTACTAATGCTTGCGTCAAAACCGTCATGACGTCCAATGAATTAAAATGAAATTAAACCGAAAACACAAATAACATGAAAGACCACTCTGCATCCACCACTGTCAGACAAAAAAACACTTAAAGTCCATCAGCAAGGAACAAGCTCAAAACGTTCCCAATTAAAAACGAATAGATTCATGTTCGACATAAAATGGCTACAAAACACGAGTTGTCATATGGTGCCGGGCAATTTGACAGCTCGTAAATTACCGCTACACACGGACGCACATCTCATAAAACTCATGTGACATATAAAACATTTTTGTTTTTTTTTTTTTCTTTTCTACAAATTGAGCGATGCTCCTCGGGATTTTCTTTTATTAATTAGTTCCTCTCTTCCTGCAGTCCCTAGGCGCAGGAGAAAACGGGCCTCCCATCTGATTGATAGCAACCAAGTTGGCAATTAATCTCCCACTCTCCATCACCGTCAGCGTCACCAATTTGCAGCCGTTATTACCGTCAGACAATGCGCTGCAGTGGTGGATAGGACCCATCATTTGGTCGTTTATCATCGTCTAGCGAAAGTCTGGTTTTGCATCTTCGTACCCACATCGTCGCCCGCGCGAATTGCACTGCCCCAGCCAAACGGGGAGGAGGAATAAAAATTAATATTTACCTTGTTTTCGGCAAAAGACTATAATCAGGACGATTGCGATGAGAGGATAACAGCCCGTAATTACACCTTGTTAAGGGGCCACACACAAAGATTGCTGCAATCTTGGTTCATCCGGCCCGAAATTGACTGCCGGCGATTTGATATTTGGATACGAACCAGTTGGACTATCAAATGTGCAATTTTCCCGGTATAAGGAGTCGCCCTGCGTCTCTGCCCACCACCACTGAGACTGGCCTTGGCCCTCGTCCTGCCTTGTAATTTAATGGATGTGAAAAATGGGCGATTACTGTCATCACACCGGTTCGTAAAAAATGTGGGACAAGTATGATGTGTGATGTGATGATTGCATGATAGGTTTTATGGAGACCGTTTAAGTGTGCCCTGAGGGTGATTGTCTTCGGGGGCTTAGATGGTAAAACTGCATAGTTATTAATTTCATAAATCATTCGGTGGATATAAGGAGAGTTGACATTTATTCAAGCTAAGAGGTAGTTGAAGTGAAGCATAAAGGTAGTTTCAGTGATCTACGATTCTATGGGACATTTCGGAATCTACAAAAAAGTCACACTGTTGTCAGTGGTAATCAGTGATCACGGAGAGTTGGACGAATATCAGTACAAAATATTTTTATCATAAGGAGACCACAAAACATTTGTGCCTTGACAGCAGGTATACCCTAATTATATAAATGGGACAAGAGTTGATAAGGAGAATTGTTGGTCTGGGAAATCAGTGGTTCTAACGCGATTCGAAGCTTGGTTTGGCATTAAACTCACAGAAAATTCGAACAGCCTCCGCACATGCGCATGCTATTTTTTAATAAACTGATTTTAAATGTGTAGTTTTCGGGACTCTCTGATGTCGATTCGCTATACGAGTCTCAGCAATCTTAGTTCTTACTAACTCTTTTTGTACAAACAATGATTGTTATATGCATTTTAGAGAATTGAGTTATTGTTTCGGATCTAGAGCGGCAAACATCGCCAGAATCAAGACTATAAACTCGAGGCATGTACCTATGTACCTAAAGAAGACACATTTCTTTTTCCTTTGCAGCTGTTCGACATTAGCGAGCGACAGACACTCCGCAATAGCCAATAGATTCTCTTACAACCTCAATAAGATTTTGGAGGAAAGAATACCTAAAATTTTTTCTTAATTCTACTAGACGTGCTAATGTTAATTGACAGCAAGATCATGTGTATTAGTGCTAATTGTGGTCATATATGTAAATTGCCACTTCGAGAACAAAACACCTTCTAGGTGCTAGCACGGCCCTATCAAGACTAAGAAAGAAAACTCTTGGAGAGTACTTCTACAAAAATCTTTGCGATTAAGGCAGACTTGATATTCACCAAATTAAGCTAAACGTGTATTCAGCAATATGAACCTCTTACCAGCCATTATGTCCATGCTGAAGGGTAGATTGATTCACGATATAACTCGAGGGTGTCCTCAAGGTGGAGTCTCATCGCCACTGATCTGGTCCCTCTTCATTGAAAGCCTTATTCGATCCCTAAAGAACGTAGGAACTGAGGCCATCGGCTACGCAAACGACGTGGTGGTCATCGTCAGCGGCAAATATGAAAGCGCCGTTTCGGAAGTGCTGAAATATGCACTATCTGAGATACAGAGATGGTGCATCGAAGAAGCCCTCTCTCTAAACCCCAGAAAGACGTTACCAAAAGGAGAAAGCTAAACTATCTCATTCGCCCTTCCATCTATGGCGAAACCATTCAGTTCTTGCAAGTAAAGTATCTTGGACTAATCTTGGACAGTAAATTGTAGTGAAACCCCACATCGACCAGACCATCGAAGAAGCTACACGAGCAATGTGAACCTATCGCCGGATCTATGGCAACAACTGGGGACTAAGTCTTAAAATCATGATTCAAATTTACACCTCGATCGTCAGACCTACTCTTACTTATGGAGCATTAGTCTGGTAAACAAATACAAATATGACTACCACAGCCAAGAAACTGGAACGGGTTCAACACTTTGCTGAAATCAGCATGACGGGTTGCCTGCGTTCCACCCCACCGCTTCGCTGAATGCTATTGTTGGTCTAAAGCCAGTTCGGGTATATATAGAAATGCAGGCAAAACTCAATCCGCATAGGCTCTTCCAGCTAAACAACATCAGCTTTAAACACCCAACAAACAGCATGCCGTTAGATGACACTCTTCCAAGGACACCCTTCTACGGGTACGAAACTCATCAGTAGTCATGCCCCCAGTGACGACTGGGAAAAGTCAGAGAAAGTGTGGTACACACACGGCTTTAAAATGGACAGCTCGAATATTCGGAGAATCGTTTTGCACTTACATATAGGTTAGCCTAGAAATATATGTATATGCAATATATGCTGGGCCTGTTACAGGACCCTATTTGCAGGCTATGCTTGGACAGCGATGAAGGCTCTCTTCACATCGTCACAGAATGTCCCGTCCTCATTAACGTGAGAAAGTGGACCGCAGTGCTAGAGCGGACCTACCGCAACCGCTCCCCATTAAGTTTTCGCGGCACCACTTCTCATCGGTGATTTTCAAATGTCGGAGAATATACATAATTTTTCTCAAAAAAGCTTCTCAATTGGCCGTTCGAAGTCAGCAGTAAATTTAAGGTCGCTTCCATTTGTGTGAAAAATTTTAAATGCGTCACATGAATGGTTGTGGAAAACTAGGTCTTGATTCACCTACGGCAGTCGCCCAAGAATTAAAGAAATATGCGAAACTCTCACTTTAACCCCAGAGGCACAATCTTTCAAAAGTTTATGCAACTAATTGCGTGTGCCGAGGATATTGATGTAGTTGACAGAACTTAGCGGGCTGTCACCAGCGATGCCAGATGTGGGGATTTTTCCCCATTTTGGGGAATTTCTCACTTAATGGGGAAAATGGGGAAAAGTGCTCTTGAAATGGGGAAAAACGAAATGCGTGCAAATTTATTAATTTTACGTAGTAAAAAATAAAACTCGTGTAATTAGCTTAAAAATAAAAACCGAAGAAAAAGAATTACAGCGTTTAAAGCGCTGCGTCACTGACTTTAACTTCAACTCCAAGCAGAAAGCACCGATAGCGATTCATTTTCAGACGATTTTGCGGCTTTAGAGCCGGGAAAGGTCAAAAGAAAATGAAAAGAAAAAAAAAAATTATTGACAATCCTATTGATAAAAGAGAAGCAACATTTTTTTATGTTTAAATTTATCCATTTTTACGATTTTTATTAGGAATTTAAATGGGGGAAAAAGTGGGGAAAAATCGAATATGGAATGGGGAAAATTTTCAAAAATGTCCCCAAAAATGGGGAATTTCACCAAAAAAAAATCTGGCATCCCTGGCTGTCACCCGTGTATTCCTGAGTATAATGCGAGAAGAGGGAAAAATGAAAAATGTCCCTTGAATTTTTTCTAAGGAGGCCTCTGGTTCCAATTGAATGCCATAACACCCTAGTGACGGCGCAGCAATCTAGTCCGTCTCCATCTATGCTTAGCCATTTTTAGGAAGAAAACGAATAAGTTAACCTTGATAGATCCAAGTGAAATGTGAACTTACTGTCAAGCGTTGAACCATCGACCGGGTTAGAGTGACAGAGAACATTTCCGTATCATGTTTGTACTCTCAACGATATCATCTTCGAATAATCCACCTTCGCCTTGAATTACCTTCTCCTCCTCCGCATTTAGTTAAAAAATAAAACAAAAACCAATACATCATCATTTCTTTATGATATTTACTTTTTAATTTATTTTATTTTTTTTTGTTGAAATTTGAATAAATTATCTAGTCTATAATAAAATCTACAAAAAAGGCATAATGAGCTACGAAAAATTAAAACATAACTATGAGTACTTCCTAGGCGTTAAGTAAAATTGTAACGTATACTTTTTAAAAGCACCATTCTTTCAATGAAAAGTTTAAAAAAAAAAAAGAAAAGATTTTCAAATAAATATTTAAATAAAAAACTGGCCACTGGTAAAGTTTTTTTTTTTTTTTTTTCTATAAAATTTTCTGAAAATTTGCAACTCTCACTCTGATTCTCAGTCATTCACATTCACATTCACGCCACTAAGCCACGAGTAACTAACATTTGTATTTGTGAACATTTGAGAGAAAAAATTAAAAAATAAAATACGACCTCCTGTCGTTGTCTACAGCTCCTCCAGGCAGCGTACATTCGTCAGCATTATCCTCGTCAGCCGCCACACTTGTTTGGCGGCATTTTCCAACGCACCAGGACTTTTGCCCTTGAACAGGTCCATGTTTGGCAGGAAATAGTGCGGACACCGTCGGCATTGCAGGCAGGATATCAGTTGCAGGAAAATTCCATTAATCCGGTCCGCGATGCAATTCTCCTCCCATTCCATTTCGCGAGGATGCTTCTCACACTCGTACAGTAAGAGTGTCTTCAGATGGTACGATGTGACAGGATTGCCAGGCAGGTCTAGATGACGGTCACGCAATGTCTTCAGGATGCTTAGGCAACGACGCCGACTGGCACCTGAAAATAGAAAAGCGGAGTCTGCTGCATTAATGGATATTGCGTGTTGCGAGTGCGGTTTTAAATGGTTTAAATGCTGCAATTGCATGGATTGATGTCTGCGCTAAAAGGAAATTAATTGATACGGAGATGGGTTGCTAGGTATTGAGCGCCAGCTGCGTGTGGGTCTTGATAACGTCTGACACTAATGGATACTTGAAAGATGAGACTGAAACATATTTTTTCAATTAAATTCCGATAAGCGAATGATTTGTGGCATTGCAATATCAGTGCAATCGCTTAGGAGTTAGGCGTCGACATGGACACAGAGCGAGCAGCATAACTTTGCATTAAGATTTCTGTGAATTTGAGAGCAGGTTGTGAATTTTGAAGACATTTGTCAAGTTGAGGCAAAGATCTTCCATTATCTGCATGAGAAATTAAACATATGAATTCTCTGACTCACTTAGTTGTACCCTACGCTGTCATAGCCTTAGCCCTTGCTTTTCCAACAAAAATTGGGAGAAATACAAACATTCTTCAGGAGATGAGTTCCCAACTTTGAGCGTCTCTAGACTATAGATAGCAAAGCTCATTTCTATATTTTTGCAGTGATTGAGGACACAGCAAAAGAATTCGCCTTTGAAGGCGGCCAAGGGACTGATAAACTAAAAAGAAGAAGTGCCGAAACACGCTTTAAAGGGGAAAACCATTCTAATAACTGTTTTGAACTCTGGATGAAGACTCCTACAATAATACAAAAGGGAATCAAAGTGGATCTAAGGAAATCGGAGTGAGGCGGTAAGCTGGCGCGACAGTTCAAGGTGAGTCAGGGCCTAGCTTCTCGCAACCACTGATGGTGGGTGTGTTACATTTTTCGGACGAATGGAAGGACGTGGAAACATTAACGCAAATAAGAGCCACTTCCACTGTCTCAAACAGGACCAAGAAAGTGTTGCGGCAGTGTCTCTGAGGTCTAGTAGAAACGACTTTGGCTTCGACTTTGGTGGCGGTTCTAAGAACCCAATTTGAGCTGGATGAGCCGTTTTGATACCACAACTCATTTGACCTGGTTGTTTGTGGGCGTTACAGGTTGATAGACGAAGATCTTTAGATCTAACCTGTGGTGTTAAGGAACAGGATTAGTTCCTGCAAATATCTTTGAGGTCGTCGAAGAAGGGTTTGCCCAGAGTGCACTGTCTAACCTTCGCTAGGGCCCAACACTTCTTTTTCGCTGTTATTCTTGCAACTGCGGCAAAAGTGTTGTGGGGAACACCTAGCTTGACTGCGTGGTCTCCCACTGGCCAGTGGCCCGTACTAGCGGCTACGATTCTCGCAATATCTAGTCTTGATCTGCTTAGTACCTCGTTTGTTTTCTTTTTATTGTAACCGGGCAGGTCTTCCTCGATATGGCGCAGTTGCTAAGCCTATTCCACACTTGTCTGGCCGTTTTCAGCTCCTAGCGGTATATTAACAACTTCCGCCGGTAAGTCGTTAAGGGCTGAGCCCCGCCTGGCCAGGTCGTCGGCTTTTTTGTTGCCGTCAATTTTACAATACTATGACCTGGGACCCAGGTGAGAGTGACCCTGCACTGGACTCCCAGCTGATTAAACTCTTCCGGCTTGAGGATGTAGTGACCGAATCAATAGCTTTCATAGCGGCTTGACTGTCAGTGAAGATAACAGTGTTGTAGATGGATGTTTTTCAGCTTTTGCTAAAAAAGGTGTGGGCAAAGCTCTCGACGTGTAAAGTGGCAGGATCACTCTAGGTTCACCTAAGGTTCTAGGTTCAAGCAGAGATCTACTGGACCGATATTGGGTCTAATCATAGGACAAAAACAAAAACCTCGACAAAAATACGCATAGTCTGGGGATTCGGCTACGCAGAGATTTATAGGAACGGCAAGGAAGAAGAGGAGGACCTCGAACAATTTCTATATTTATCCGGTCAGCCTTAGCGAGAAAGCAAAAGAAAAACGCTGTGGCCTACGTCATATCCAAATGAATCTTATGAATAAAGGAGATGCTGACTTTCACTAAGGAAACAGAAAGATTCGCCAGATCACGCTAGATTGCACGCTTTCTTAGATCTTTCTTAATACATGTGCCAAACTTGTCTTGTTTATATAGTTCTGACGCTTGAAAGAAAGGAACCTAAAGAGCCTGACTGAGGCCTAAATGAAGAGCATCCAGCTCACACTCAAATACTCTCACCCGCCCATATGGCACGAAAAAATGTCCTTTGATGGAGACTAGTTGCATTCACTTCCCATCAAGTCAGAGGGCAGTCATCCTGAGGCATCACAATGGACCTACTGTTGGTCTAAGTGCGTCGGCTATGTCGACAGCCCTTTTAACCTAACCTAACTTAGAGGGACGTGCCAAACTTTAAGGCAGTGCTTGAAAATTTTAGAGTGGGAGTAGCTTCTCATCCGCATATGCATGCACCTCCTTACCTCAACAACAAGTTTCAACCCATTCAAACTGGTCTTTGAAGCACTTCTTTCTAATCACAAGCTTCTTGTCACTTTTGTGGATCCACACACCCTTCCATTCCAATGTTAACTCTCGTTTAATTCTTGTTAGCGATATAAAATGTCAATAAAAGTTAACAGCCATTCGTACACAATAAATTCCATTGTTTTGATCTGAATTCGAAATTATGAAAATTTATTAAGCAGCACCACAGCTCCATTAACGTCGGCGTCAATTAATTAATTCATCATTAAATTGAATACAATATCGAGTGGTGGAATGTGTATCCCCATGATACACGTCTGGCAATTGACCAGAGACTGTAGGTACTTGCACTGAGCCACGTGATTGTTGCTCCGCTCAAGACGTACTATTTATCAAAGCACGGCGGTAACTGCATGTCAGCGATAATTTTTAATCCACTTGACATCGAATCCGTACACAAAAGTGACAAAATCATTTAAGTGTTTGAATATTTATTGGTTTCTAGATAAAAATTTCATTTTAATTCGATCATTTGAATGCAAATTTAATGTCGAATGAGAAGTGAAGGAAACGAAAAAGAAAAAAAAAAAGTGAACTGACCCCGACGTGATTTGAACACGCAACCTTCTGATCTGGAGTCAGACGCGCTACCGTTGCGCCACGGAGTCATATGAATGACAGTGAGCGCAATTGCCACCAGTCCACGGGAAATTAATTGAAGAAATTTATTTAGTTAATTACATTGTTGACAAAATTAGATTTTGTGGGAAGAGAAGAGAAGTACGTACTGAGAACTTTAAAACGGGATTCCAGTTTTGTTGTAAAAAAAAGGAAATATACGCTTTTTCATTCAGAATTCATTCCATATGTCATATCCACCATAGAGTAGTAAAAATGCTAAAATGCGAAGGACTTAAGAAGTAAAATATTTAGATGAAGGGGCTTCCAAGAGCGAAAAGATCAATTCCAAAAATTGCAAGGCCTAACCCAGCGTCACAACAGGCAATTTCTGTGGCAATTGATTGCAGATTGCATTGCCATTGCATGTGTTCTTGCTAATGGAGACGCTTTAGCAATGGCAATGCCAATATTGACTGCCAGATGGCTGGCAATGATTGGTTTCTATTGTAATAGTAATTTTTTTTGACATTTCGCTTTTTCCAAAATGGCTGAATTTTAACGCAAAAGAGAAGAACGCATCAAGATAAGCGAAAATCGTCGTTATCTTTCTTCTTTTTCTAATTTTTTTAATTTCTTCTAATTTCTTTTATAAATTTAATGGCACGGATGGCACCCAAATATTGTTCGACGACATTCTGACATTGGACAACTGAAATTGCCGGCAATGAAATGCCCACAATTTTTTTTGACGTTTCAATTGTCATTGCCGCAGATATCGCCTGTGGAGACGCAGTGTAAAGGTGAGCACAGCGAACTCGCCAATCAGATTGATTTGAGTTGGTAAAGTAAGCAGAGGGATAGATCGCTATCAATTGATCGAAAAGGTCCTTGAAACCAGGAGCTACTTCGGACCTCGGACAAACGGCAAGACAATTCGAAAAATATTGCCCTAATCGATACATTTACTGGAGTGAAAGTGGGTATATCAGAAAGTCGTGCACACAACGCCAAAAGTGCAGCAACGATACGAGTATAACTAGATGCACTGCATGGCCGTCTTTTCAAAGGGTGCTTAGGGACATAAAGCTTTGGGAAGCAGTGCATGACCTATTAGAGGACTATGTACGGAAAATGTGAATTAAGCGAACCGTATAAAGATATGCAGACTCCAACCAGGAGTGTCCTCGACGAAAGGACTGCAACTTTTAAAGCTGGGTTTATCTGGTTAATAAGAAGACGGAATTTAAGTAGAGAGCTACTCTGCACTGCCTTGAAGACAAAGGACTGAAGGACCCTAAGGAACTGTTGAACAATTTAATTATTGATGATGCGTAAGTTAAAGCATGGACTGTTCCTAAAAGAACAGACGTGGAAAGGCCTTAATGAAGACCTTCACAGTGCTAGACATTGTACTTGCAGACATCTCTCATTAGCAGCTGCTTGGTAAAAGGAAAAAGTAGAGACTCTGTGACCACAACACTTATAGGCATCATATGCTAAAGATTTAGCACCCTTGAACGACAAGACAAAGAAGGCCGCCAAGGGTCGTCAAGTGCGGAGGTTGTGTATTTGATCATAAACTTTAAAAGACAAACACGTAAAGATCCTAAAGCCGGAATCCACAAAAGTGAAAGGAAAGGTTTTATTGAAGTATACGAAGCAGACCCGAGATAGGTAGAAGTGATTGTCTGTGTTGTCCTTCCGGAAACACAAATAGCCTTTGTGCGCTATGTTCTACTAATTTGAAAGACGTGGTTTATGATTGGAGTGGTGTGTCAGGAAAAAGCCTAAAATATGGTAGCCGCCGACTTCCAATTGCCCGAATTTTTTGCAACATTGTAGGGCTGTTCCGATATATCACTTGTAGACAAAGACGTCCTAAAATCACTTTACATCCCCGCGATACCTACGACGGAATTACTTAAGATATGCAAACATTGGAGCAAAGCACCGACACCTGACGGTACCGCAAACATATGTAACACTCAAGACGACAATCAAAGTACACCTGACGTATTTGCCGAGGTATGTAAAATATTTCCCTTTCGAAGGAAACATGGAAACGACAAAAACTATTCCTCCTGAAAGGTAACAAACCACCAGTTGTGCTGGCATCATATCATCAATTGAAGAAACTGGAGGATTGTATGAATACCGTCATTACTCGTATTAAATTCCCAAAGTTTGTCCAATATCTGACTTATTCATTCAGTTCCGTCGGAAAAAGAAGGGGACACAAGTGGCTTGACTGAGACCTTGACTGAGGTCCAGGAAGATCTTTCGTGACACCACATGGATCTATACCCTGATAAACTCCACTTACTTTAATGAAACCATTTGGAGCTCTTGATGAAGCTGAGGATACTTTTGACGTCAGTGTGTGATAGTTCACCCAAGGTGTTGAAGTGATAGGCTCCTAGGTAGATCTTCCTTCTTTGGGATAGGGCAGGACAGGTACAGAGAAAATGGAGGATCGTTTCTTCCTCCTCTTCGTCCCTGTAGGTCCCGCAAAAGTCACTTGAGAAGAGGCCCATCCTTCTGGCATGAAGGTCAATGGGACAGTGACCAGTGAGAATACCGATAATGAGCGACCTTTTAAGCAAGATGAGACTTTTAGACCGAGTGAAGCTTAGCATAGGCCATATCTCACTGAAAGTGCGGCATGTGGTACCGTTTGGTTTGTCTTGCTGATTGCATCGTACTCTAAGAATAATTTACATTTACATTTACATTTAGTAGAATACCCAGATTCTTTCGTTCTGGTAGGATGTCTAGAGTAGTACCACGATGAGCGACAATCTGAAGTAGATTTTGATGTACATGTTACTCATTCCAGGGATTTTATAGCAGCCTGGCTATCGGTAAAAATTGCAATGTCCCTGATGGATATCACTTCGTTGATCGCCATAATTTCCGCCTGGAGAACGCTTCAGTGGCCAGGTAGACGGAAGGGGGTGTTCAGGTTAAACATATAGGAGAAAACACCACCTCTCACTCGATCCTCGGTTATGGAGCCATCGGTATAGAACGATCGTCTCTGGCGTCGTCACTCTCCCACTCCTCTCTGGAAGGAATGGAAGCCCGGAAGTTGAGGTTAACTTTCAACTTGGACGGTGTGTAGTCGGAATTTTCTGGTTGTTTGATCATTGGGAGAAGGTTTTCAGTAGACGCTAGCAGCTGACTGTTTGCCAAAAATATCTCGAGGGAGTAGATGTAGGAGCACGTCGAGAGCCGCGGACGGGGTGGTTCTAAATGCTCCGCTAATGCATGTGCATGCTGATCTTTGCACTTTCCCCAATAGATTACGGCGAAAGGCTCTGTCTAGGGCCGTCCAACAGACGATCACAACACACATGAGTATAGGTCTGACAACAGACACGTAAAGCCAGTGCGTGATACAAAGTTGCAGTCCCCAGTTAGGATTTCGAGGACTTCGAGGTTCACGAGAAAGCTAAATTTTTCTGAGATTGAACATGCTTTTCTGGTGTGTTCTGTCAGACTTCACTAGCATGGGGTTTTATTTGTCATTCAAAATAGGTGCTAGAGCGCCTTCTTTTGCAATTCTGTTCGTTGCCAATTCAGTGAGTTTTGTACGAATTTCTAGAACTAGCATGGCTTGGATCACAGGTAACCCAAACACTTTTAAAGCATTTTTGCTGTCTCGAGCAAGACCTGCTCGTTAACTATGAAGCTTTGGGAAGATCGTGTGGTTAAAAGAGGAATTGTCAACAATTCATCGTTGGATCATGTTGACGATTTGACTAATAATCGCCCTGGCTGGAGGGACTTGTTGGCTTTGGCCCTGGTTCTCACCAAACTATAGTGCCGTCGTTATGTTAGGTAGCAAGTCAGACTCTTTCACGTATGAGGATCAATCATTTTTGGTAAAATCCACTTCACCAAACAAGATCGTTGATCTTGTTAAAGAAAAAGTTCCCACATTCTCTGACCAAAAAGCCTCCTTGGACACGAAAAGTCTTCCATCAACGACAAACTGTCCAAGTGTTAACTTATTACGAAAATATTTAAAAGCCCAACTCTTTCAAGAATTCAGATTCGATTCCCATTATCTAATCGTTCCATCTTGGGACAACTTAAACGAGCACCGTTCCCATCTCGAGACGAGATATTTGAATTGATAATTCCTCTCGACCGCCCACCTCCGACGACTTGTGGTGGTCAGTGCCCGGCAGGTGCTACCAGCCAAAGGGGCCAATTTTAATTTACACTAAACACCGTGTCGCAGAATAGGACACTTCTCGTTATAATTCCTGCGTTTTGCATGAAATGAATTATTAATTCGAATCTAAATGGAAATTTCATCCACGTTGTAGTCTCCCAAAAAAAAAAAAAAAACAAAAAAAGCCCCTAATCGATGCGACTTGCAAATAAACCAAAGACATGTTTGGATAGAGCCACTGGTAATGTTAAATAATTTATTAATAAACACATGACACACACAGTCGCCCATTTCGCGGCTCTGCTGTTTTGTTTGTAGTCCCGTATTTTGGCGCAACATGACTCTTGGCTTTGAGATGAACTCCTCAGCCCAGCGGGTGGCGAACAGTATCTGTGTGGTGTGTACTGTGTGTGTTGGACACAAATTTGTATAAATAAAATATAAATCACTGGAGAAGCATAATAAAAACATAAAAATGATAACAATAGTTTCGGTGATGATGAGTACTCGTTGATTTATGCGCGATGCAATGATTTATCGTGTTTTGGGCTGTGGTGAGTGGATAAATCATAGTTAAAAGTAGCGCGTATCTGCTATTTGGTGTGTGAACGGGTTGAGGTAGAATTAGGACATTAACGCCTACCTCGGGCCATGGAGAGGTTGTTTTAGAGTGTTTTCACGAGGAATGATTTCGAGATAATTGCTTGATATGGGGCCGTAAATTAACGACCGACCGGGAAGAAGTTATTCAACTTTGAAATGGGGGAATTGGGAGATAATGGTTGTTAACACTCTTCGTTATCGCGTTCGTAAAACGTGAGAGGCGGCAAATCTTCCTGGGACCAAGGGCAGGGAGTAGAAGGTGGGGGACTAGAAGGTGTGAGTTCTAGAAGGAGATTTTTCCCATGGTGCGAGGTGCTCACTGAAACAGTGGCAGTTGTAAGAGGATTGTTCGACAACGAAATTGAGTTTGTTCCTACCTATAACAATGTCAAATGGCCTGGCGGGTCAAATCGACTGCAACCAAAATTTTCAAACAAAGTCCATTTGAGGCAAGGTTGGGCCGATTAGAAGGTAACAAACCTACCAAACTTATCCAACGTAAATGGTTTAAAATTGCAGAGGGTATGTCGTTTCTGGTATTTTATCAGACGATCTCGCCTTCGCCTAATAAACCCATGTAATGTGTTTCAAGTAGATCAACAAGGCCTCATGGAAACTGGTAAAGACTGGCAACTCCGCGAAGTGCTAAAAATGTTACATAGGCAATCAGGCGAATATTGAAGCCATCTAATCCAGAGTGCTGAAGTCAGGACTAGTAATGAGTTGTCTAAACCTCCTCAGCTGACGGCGTTGCACTCTGTTGAATCGCAGGACATTCTTAGACAAATTCCTTGTAACGAGATAGCCAAGGTATGCAAGGCACAGACACACGTAGGCCAAGGAAGGCCCTTTGTGATGCCACTGGGATCTATACCCTAAGTACCACTCCATTGAAACCATTTGGATCTTTTGATAAAGCTGAGGATTCTTTTGAGTATGTGAAAATTTGCCCAAATTGTCGAACTGATAGGCTCCTATTCCGTTTGTGGGATAGGGAAGGATAGGTTCAGAGGAAATGGAGGATTGTTTCTTCCTCCTCCTCGTCCCTGCAGCTCCGGCAAAGGTCATTTGAGAAGAGGCCCATCGCCAGTTGTCATATCTCCCTGGAGGTAAGCCTTATGTTTGTCTTGCTTATCGCGTCGTACTCTAAGAGTAATTTACATATAGCGATTGGAATGCCCAGACTCCTCCGTTCTTGTAGGATCTCTAGAGTAATACCACGTTTGGCGAGTTCGTCGGCCAAACGTCGGCCCTGGAATGTCCCTATGGCCGGGTAAAATTTTCTGTCATCTCCATGAGAGATGAGCGACAATGTGAGGTAGCTTTAGATGTATATGTTAGGGATTCCAGAGATTTTATAGCAGCCTGGCTATCAGTAAAAATTGTAATGCCCCTGAAATATCACATTGTGCCTAAGCCAGGATAAGGCTTCGTTGATCGCCATAATTTCCGCGTGAAAAAAGCTACAGTGGTTGGAGATACGGAAGGATATGCACAAGTCCAGCACTTCGGAAAAAACACTACCTCGCACTACATTCTTGGTTTTGGAATCGTTTGTCTAGAAGAGATCGGAGTGCTCGTCTCTGGCGTTATTTTGCCACTCCACTCCACTCTGAAAGGGATTGATGTCCGGAAGGTAAGGTTGAAGTTCAACTTGGTCGGCGTTTTCCGGGATAAATGTTAGGGGATCCAAGATTGAGGAGTGGCTAATTTGGTTGTTAAACTATTGATAGGACAATAGGAGGCCTTTAGTCTGAGGGCTGCGCAAGCGGTTGACTGCTTGCCAAAAATAACTAAGCGAAGTAGATGTAGGAGTGTCGCGGATTGGGTGGTTCTTAGTGCTCGAGAAAGGGTCAATGAACTAGCTATTAACCAGCACTCAGTCCTTACTACCTAGACTTCCTTAAGATGGCGATTTATAGATGGAAGGCCTTCTTCCATAAGGCACTTCACGAGGACTATGGATTGGCGTTGAACAAACACCTAAGGCTCCTTATAAGTAAAATTACCGACACCAACTCTTGCAATGTAAACGAAGAAGATATGACAATTAACTTCCTCTGCAGGAACAGAATGGTTGGCCTCGAAAAACAATTTTTCAACGACTTGCACGAACTGTCATTGAAACCACCAAAAACCATTCTTCAATACATTTTGGACCTCAGATAATTCAACAAGACATCGAGCCAATTATTAATCCTATCTTTCTTCTTTTCACACATCCCAACACCACAATGGATCCAAGGAGGTCTGCCTGAAGAAACGCGGTCTTTAAGACACTCCCACATTTACAAACTAACCAGATCTATGTGAAAACATAAACGCGTTTGTGAAACTGACTTCCAGACGTTTTTAAGCTCTGTCGCACTAACCAACTAATAGCTCTCAACTTCCTCTAGCTTTTCCCCTGTTTCGTGGATTTCATCGGCTCGCTTTGTGGACTTCTACTTCTGAATATGGCGTCTGCTTTAGATGTTCCAAGAGTGGACACATGAGTTTAAGAAAACACAAACGGCCACAGGTTTTCACAACAAGAACATCGATCTTCGGTTATTTAGATGAAATATTCGGACCTTAACAGGCCGCCTACAGGCGAACAATTAACTGCGGTCCTCAACTGTTGTACAAGCCGGGCAAAAAGGGAATGAGAATCTTTGACATATATTACACTAATTTTAACAGAGAACAGAAGATTCAAGCAACAAATCTTAAGCTGGGCATCCACGATCACTCATGAATGCCAATCCCGGGATGAGCGCATTTTTGAATGCCGGTGGATGAGGCTGCGTGCCAGTGTACGCATTCATTCCTGAATGAGTTCAAACGCTTTTAAATTCCGCACTCATTCCTGTGGTGTCATTTTTGAGTGATCGTGGATGCCCAGCTTTAAGCTACTGACACCTGAGCAAAAGTGATCAGAGAATTCTCATCGAAGCTAGATTCGCCAATATCAGTCTTATATGCCCTCATACCCCTCACACGCAACCAAAGACTGTTTCTACGAGCTCCTTGACATAGCATGTCCTAGACACAACGTAAAAATCGTGTTGGACGAAAACGGAAAGGAGGGCATCTCTGGAAGAACAGTTGGTAAAAACATAGCCTACACGATACCACGACTTGAAACGGACCTTTTCTAATAGACTTTGCCGCGGGTCAGAATGTCAGTATAGAAAGGCACAATTTCATGATCTCAATATTCACAAGGGGACGTGAGGATTTCCTAATCATGAAAGAGTCAACCAAATTGATCACAGTGCGACTGAGGTCTCCAATATTTTAGATGTCTGGACCTTCTGAGTTGACAACATGGACTCAGCTCACTTCCTTGTTACAGCCTCAATGCGCCTCAAAGAAGAAGATTTTCTGTGAAAAGATGCATCGTCGACAGGCTGCGATTTCACCAGAATCTTTGCCGAGCGAGTATCCTGACATCTCTCAACAATTTCTTTACCGCCAGCATCAAATGCCGATGACTAGTGGAAACTGCTCCAGCATGCTTTCAGAAACAGCGCAACTAATGTTTAGCCATAAGGAAACTCGCAGTTTGACTAAAATGCCGTCAACCACATGCGCCATATAGCAGCGCCGCAAAGAACTGTGAACAGCAATAGCTTCAAGGTAGTAAGCGACTCTGTCTAACCTTGGCTTTGCTATGTATACGTTTTGACAACGACATCTCATTAGAAATCAAACGAAGAAAAAATTCTGTCGCCTGCCGTTTTTTTTTTGAGTAGTTAGGCCGACTAAGGAGACTTTATATGAGTCCCGAATCCTCCCAGTCCTACTTTATGGAGCTCAAGCATGGACTCAATCGAAGGCAAATGAAGATATATGTTTTGGTCGTTTTGAGCGAATGATTCTTTGTAAGATACTTGGTCCTTTTTGAGTTGACGGGCTCTGGGGGAGGAGATCAAACCACGAGTTATACAAGCTGTACATCCTAGTCCTAGTCAAAAATATAGACAGTGGATCGGACGTTTGACATGATAAGGACATGTAGAGCGAATGGAGATCAACGTTTCGGCCGGAAGAATATTTTAATCTAAACTGGATGGACAAAGCAGTAGAGAAAAACCTCGGCTTAAGTACCGCGCGCAAGTAGAAAGGGACTTAAACCAATTTGGATCGGGTAACTAGAGGCTGTTAGTTACAGACCTAGCTAACTGGATAGGCCTGTGAGCTAACTAAATCACATCGTACTGTGGCACCATATTACGATCAGATTTATGTTGACAGCACTTTATTGCCACTACTAATAGAATAAACAATTAAATACATAAAAATATATTCGATTCGGTTTTTTGAAACCACATCGATAAATCTTCCTCCAGCTCATACGGACGGTTACCTTGAAAAAGAAGGTGTTCTGCAGATTAGAAAGGAAACTTCAACTAAAATAATGATTGTGACAAAAAATGCGTCGTGATTTATGTCAATTGAGTGACAGAATAATGAAGCTTCTCTGCATTTCTAGAAAGTAAGAGGGCGATTCGCTAAGAGGTGTGTGATTTATTTTTTCCGCAAAATTTTAAATAATGAGAGAATTTAAGATTTATTGATTTTCAAATAAAGTAAACACTCGGGAATTATATTCAGAATATAATATTAGGCCCTCTGTTGTTTAATTTCCCATCACTTTTTTGCATATTTGTGGTTCCATTTCTGCGACACCTGCGGATGTCTCTTGAATCGTTTTTGATTAATTCGCATAGCCCCGAACGTTGAATCGAAAGATCTAGGCGGCCATTTAATGTCACCAAAATTTAGAAATAAGGCTAGGAAATCTAATAGAGTGACGGAATAAATTGACATTCCCCACTGCATAACGTGTCAAATGGAAGTCTCAACTTTCTTTCTTCTCACGATTTCAGAGGCGAAAGAACAGAACTTGCTAAGACTAGAATTTCATGCATTTCTACACAAATGGTCCTAAACCCGAAATGGAGTACGTGGTGGGGTCTTCCTCAATAAGTTCAATGTGGGCATCTCCTTCTGCCTTCCTTGATCCTTGATCGCTTTCCAAGCGAAAATAATAGCGATTAACGAAGCCTAGTCCTGTTTGAGAAGAATTGCAATATAAATATGCCTTCGATATCAGCATTTTCAAGGCAATCAAGTCCCAGGACACCTTGTCACGGGCTTGTATTTTTCTGGAACTGGGTATACGTCTCGCTTAATAGGTGAAAACATTTCCCTAGATCAGTATCGAATCAATAGTTTGGTCCTTCTAAAGCGATCGCAAACCTTATCGGTGTTCTCACAGTACATTGTCCTATAGGCGTTAAGGCCAAGAGGATGTGCCTATCATCAACCGATTTCGGCAGAAACGGTAGGGACCTAGAGAAGCAAGAACAAATTCTCACTTTCCCTTTACATTTTTCATTTTAGAAGCCAGGCAGCCAATTAGAAATGAGAAGCGTTGGAGAGCAGGTCGATCCTTTTGTACGCGTCTCCTATATGGGCATCAGTGATGGATTGGAAATCATAGATAACACGAATGATCACGGCGCGTAGTAGGCCATCGTTAGAAGCAATTAGTTGAATTTTAGACCAAATTCCCATCGAATTAGAAGCGAAGGAGACTGCGACACTCCGCGAGAACTAGCTGAAAGGCAGGGGAACTACCAACGGAGTTTCAAATCAAGTGGAACCCTACACCCAGAAAAAAACTTGACACATACACTAATCCTTTACCTAGAGGAGTGACCGAACAGTCGGCAAAATCGATATCATCACAAGCATGGGGTCATGTCAAAGATTCCCCTGCGAAGTATGGCGCGCCTTTGAATTTCTGTCATACGAATCATTAGTTTCCGATCGCACTTGACCGCCTATTATGCAATCGAAAGAAAATTAAGAAGTCGTAGGAATTGCCTTAATGTTTAACTGAAATAAGAAGGATGAAGGCCGATATCAGTTCCAATCTAATGAAGGAGGTAAATACGTTCATCACACATGCATAGGGAGGTCTAGGTACCTTCTTTCCCAAAAACTGGCATCGGCTTTTATCCTCTTTACTTCGGTGAACAATTTACCCATTGAAAATCCTTAATCTTCTCCAAATCGTGACGAATTTTACTGAATACACACAGCTCTCAGTGCACTTCCAGGGCCTACAAAAGCCCTCAAGTTCCGCCCTTTTCCTATCTCAAGCCATCCCAAGACAACTCGATTAACTTAACAACCCACTACCGGCATGTGTGCATGCCGTCGGCAAAATGCCTATGCTCACCTTGCAACAACCGGTTCTCGGCATCGGTGAAACTCAACACCCATGCATCGCCCTCCATCGCTGAGTTCTTGCCCTGCAGCGCTATACACTCCTTGGACAGCATGTCAAATCCTTCAGTCTTAACTTCCGCCACAATGTTCGGATGTGGCCAGGGAATACCCGGCAATGGCCAGTGCGAAGCCGAACGCGGCCACAGACCGGCACACTTGAAGGCCGGCGTTATTTGCACAATAATACGTTCGCGTATCCTGAGTTTCACTTCGGTAGTGTCTGCGATCATTTTCACAATATCCCGATAAGCACACTTGTCACAGGCCTGCGCCACTAAGGTCTGGAACCGAGAACGTATCTTACGGGCCGACAAATACCCGGACGCGGTTATAAATTCCACCCACAGTGACATCGAACGTTTTCGGCCGTCGCTAAGTTTGAGAACCGCACAACCGGGCAGCGTGCCATCGTCGACAAAGTTCAGCACTCCCATTTGATTGAGGTAAATGATGATCTCGAATTCCGTTGGGGAAATCACCTCGAGGCCTTCGAAGCGTCCGTTATAGTCGTTCAGGGACGAAATGAATCGGGGTTCTTGCACTTCCACCTCTTTCAGTACGTCCTGCACGATTCGACAGACCTCTTGGATGGTCTTGTGAATTTGAGCTTTGCGCGCCTGCACCCGATCCGCACAGTATTTGTTCATTTGGTACACCATCTTGGACTGTGCCGCGATCATATCCGATGGAACGAGCATTTTTGCTATCAAACACTTTTCTCACTGTTATTTTTGAAATGGGAATTCCTATGTCATAACTCAGTACGCGAACACGATACGGTGCGACTGTCACCACAAGATGCCGCCGCGTGTCAAGATCTCAACAAAAACAAATGGTTTTCCCCGAAACAAATTATCAAACAGCGAACACATCCGGCGACGACAGTTGCTGTGCGTTGAATGCCAAAAGAGTAATCCCTCCAATCCACAACCGGATTGTATCTGCAGCGAAGAAGAATGAACTTCTTTCCGAGTGTGCGTGCGATATAAACGAGATGGCGCTGAAATGAGGCGTGGCCATCGCAGCGTGCCGTTGGAAACACCGCAGACATGGCGTAGATACATCTGTAGATACTTTTGTATCTGCATTCGTTTCAAGGGTACTTACAACTGATTTGGGTGTGTTTGTGAGTCGATACCGGCATCCAGGCAGGGCGGGCTTACAGCCGCGCATGTGTTGGTAAACGGTAGCGCTTGTGATTATTTCAATATTTACATTGAAGTGTCAAACTTCTTGGAGTTGGTGTCCACCTTCTTTGGCTTCTTGTGGGAACACACCCTTTGCGTGCGCACGTTGCCTCTGTGTGCGAGTGTGGAATATGTATCTATGCAGTCGCTAAGGGAACGTTCCTTCGTATGGTGTTTCATCCCGACTTTTTGTTTGTTTTGCGTTCGGCTGAAGTGCGAAATGATTAATGTGGCAATAACACGGATAATGTGTGTTTTTCTCTTCTCTGGTTTTTATGTGCGCGGCGTTATAAATGGCGTTTGCTCGGGCAAAAGGCAACAAAAAAAAACGAAACGAAAACTTTTTGAGAATTTGTGGAATAAAATCGAATTAATGCCCGGAATGGTTTTACCCGCCAATACATGGGGCGGAGGGTTGCCATTAGCATTTGGTTTTGGGACAGTGTGCTCGCCGACGGGTGTGTGTGGTTTCTTTTCAAAGTGGAAACGTTCTTCGTTTGAGGGTGTTTGGCGGTAATAAATCTTTGAAAAATGTAAATAAATATAAAAAAAACGTTAAAATTTATTAGAGAGAGAGAGAAAGAGAGTTGGGAATGTGTTCCCAATTTTTTTTGTTTTTTTTTGGACAGTTTACGTGTTTGTTGGGCAGCTTTGCGATAAGAATGGAAAACAATGGAATGGGGGTTGACATATGGAATGTTCTCTGATGGGGGAAAGTTGGGACAGCAAATTACTACCGAACTTTTGTAGATGGTGGAGATGTGTAACCTGGCGATGAGTGTAAAAATTGTCGGTACTTTCTAATGGTCAAGACAAGGAGTTCATGAATATTCATCGAAAATACACCGAAGAACTCTTAGAATTAGGGATGTGTTGATTAATTAATTTATTACCGGCGAAGATCTAAGCTTGTGATTAGGTGAACATGGTGGTCTGATAGTGCTTTTAGTTTTAAAGGCCCAGCTCGACGCAATCTTTCTTTGTTTGACCCATTAAATCTCCAATCTATGCAGATTAGACGTTATTCCTTTGAACTTTCCGACAAGGAGGAGACCACACAGCTTTGAGGGGGTTAAATGTCAGTCTGTATTTTTGGCGGCGCACTTTGCTGAGAGAATGCTGATTTCAACAGAAAATATATGGTGCAAGCGAGGTGTACCTACGCAGTAGATATTTGAGCCCTCTCTTAAGAAAAATTCTGTAAAGTAATCAAAATCCGCTCCAAAAGTTGCGAAACTACCTGAGAAGTTTGTGCAAATCAGCAATGCCACCATCCAACTGGTTCTTCACTGATTGGAATCCGTCGGTTAAGCTGAGCTGAATACTGGAGACCCTTGCTAGCTAGAGTTGTTGCGTCAATTGTGCAATGCTATCACCGGTCTAGACAAGAGTCATGAAAAAAATATTGTACATGTGTCAAGTTGGAGCCATAAATCGACTCTGTATGTACATGTTTACATTGGGTATAAGCAGCACCTTTCGCACAGCCTCAATCAATGCAATTTACAACCCGAAGAACTACAAAAAAAGACAGGAAGTTGAGGCTCACGACGAGATGGCAGTAAAAAAATGTCGGACAGAATATCAGCAACATTGAAGTGAAGCCAATCACCCAAAGGCCGATGGACCTACTGCCACCATTGAAAAGTGGATGAATGGTAAACAAACAGAGATAGACTTGTACATAACATTCATGGGTAAGTGTTGATGGGACATGGATGTTTCCGGTCATATCTCTACCGATTCAAACCTGATGATTCCTCTTGTTGTTTTTACTAAAAAAATGGTGGAGAACCAGAGAACATATTCTTTCATTGTCAACGCTTTCAAAGTCAGAGGCAACCACTGAGAGAAGTCTAGTGGCCTATATGATTGAATCCCTAGTGGAAAAACTGTGAGCAGTTCTGCCAAAAATATGTGCGAACCTTAGTTCAAAGACACCTTACGCCAGAAGAGAAAGCCAAGATAAGCTTTGTTCAATGAGAAAAAACCAGAACAGAACAGAAGAGAACAGAACACATTGACAGTCACAGCTGACTTTGACATTTTTTACGACTCTGTTGTCGGAAGATGTATGTAGATGTACCTCAAGAGTAGGTGCAAGATTTCCTGTTCCAAACTGTTCGGAACAACCTCAATGAACATAAAGCAGAGAAGTTTCGTCAGGAAAATCTTTCATTTGACACAAATTCTTGTACTTTTCTGTACCGAATTGTTCGGAACAGCCTCATTAAACAAACTTATAAGCAAACAAACTACATGGCGAACAGTTAATGCCACATTCCTTCCCCACGAGGAAAGACTAGGATGACGGTGCCGCTGATAAATAGAAGCAAGTCTGAACTGAGTATGGGCTGGACTCAGTTTCGTATTATTGATATTTCTATCTTCAAAAAAAAATCCCTCAAGGTATTCGTGTCCAACAGACGATTTGAAGGGAACAATGGGTTGTGCTCCCCAAAGCATGAGAATCATCAGAACCTGATGAGATTTTAGAAACCGAAAAGTAGGTAGGACGACGATTGGATTGTATAACATTAGGTACCTCCTCGACTTGTGGGATGAAATAACCAAAAAAGGCCCAAATCCTTTAACTCAAAGCACAGTTCACCCGGAATAAATTGGATACTTTGTGGACCAACTCTGAAGAGTTTTGCTTTACAGCCAGAAGCATTCATAGATTTTGAAAGGAAGTGATGCTAATTCTAATCTCACGGCTTAATATCTTGGAAACTTCAAAGTGAGCGGATATCTACAGAGCAGAATAAGAAAAATTACATTCGACTAATGACGATACAAATCCATCGGCAGAGATGACTGGGGCATGTAGAACAAATGGACACAAATGCTCTAGCTCGGAGTGTATTCGAGTCTAACCAGATGGACAACGCAGTAGAGGAAGACCTCGCTTAAGGTGGCGCGCATAAGTGGGAGCGGACCTCAACCAACTTGTAGTGAGTAACTGGAGGTAGTTCGTTAAGGACCGAACTAACTGGAGAAGCTTGTTAGTTTAGCCTCAGGTTCAGCCTGAACTGTAGCGCCACCTAAGTCAGTAAAGACGAACAGAAAACTTTTACATCCAAATACTCGTAAGTACTCCTCACAATTGTACCTATGGCGACATCAGAATTGTGATGAGGGATTTATATAAGTGCGCCAACAACTTAGGGACCATCAAAGATCAACTTTGTGCTCTGGAACTCTATGAACAATATTTTTGTGATAATGACGCGGTGAAGCCAAAGCACCTGGAGACGGCTTACAACACCCTCAGCGGTGGAAATCTCTATTTGAAGGCCAGTATCATGTAAAAGGGAAACAAAGTACAACACTAACGGAAATAGGACTAGGAGCTGATAGATGGATATAAATAGCTCCAAAAGCACTCAAACAAGAGTCCATATGGTTCCCTACTTATTACGGATGGGGATCAGGTCAGGCGATGGTGGTTGAGCACCAGTTAAGATGGGAACATGATCAAGTCTTCCGATTAAACAAATTCCCGAAGACGAACCGAATCCTCTAGCAGCAAAAATATCGCAGCTTCAATCAGAACACTCAAGAAAGACAAGGGGGTAGATATTGATGATATTCCTGGTAAGCTCTTCCAATCGGCGACAAATAGGTCGGTAGAGCTACTTAGCATGGAGTGCATAGAAAAAAGGAGCAATTTCCAGAAGAGTGAGACTGATCAATACCAAGCAACATGCTCTCAAATAAGACTCCTGGTTCAAGCAGAGAGCAATTGAGGCTGATGGTGGGACTCATCACAGGACGCATTAACCTCAACAAACACGTAGATTGGGCCTCCCTTACACAGAAGCATATAGGAATTGCTAGGAAGGAGAAGAAGATCTTTTCATTTCCTACGCCACTGCCCAGGCCTAGACCGATTGCGACAGAAGACCCTGGCATACCGGACCTGTGACATCACAAGGATAAATGAATCGGCGGCTTCCTGGCGTTTACCAAAGAAACCGGAAGATTCGCCAGACCACACGTGCACTAATGTCAGCTCCATAATGGAATCACCTTCGCTAGATTCCTCCCAATATAAATGCCAAACCTATTCCTATAGTTCCGACGGTTAAAAGAGGGGAACACAACGGGCCCGACTGAGGCCTAAGTAAGAGATTTCGCTCATCCTCATATCTCATACCATACCATCCTTATGTGGCTGAGTTAACTTTGGATAGGATTGGAGAACATTTGGACACAACTCTGATGTTATCCTTGAAGTTTTGACAGATAAAAGCTGAGGTAATATACGTATTCACTGGACGTGAATTTTATTTGAAACATTTGGACTATGCTGATGATATCTGCGGGATGAGCTGTGGGAAGCTAAAATGCGTCGCAGAACTCCGTACAATGCGCAGGCATTGTGGATGCCATATGTAGACTGTGGATGGGTGTCGATTGTCAACACACCATGGTTGTTGGTATTAAATCCAAACTGTCCAGTTAAGGTAGAGTAGAATGTTCGGGATTTTCTTCTCCGAAAGTTCGTTGAGGTTGTCGAGGAAGAGTTTCCTCAGCGCCTTGAGTCTTGCTTTAGCAAGTGCCGGGCACTTATAGAGGAAGTGTTCTAGGATTTCCTTCTCGTTTGTTTCTTTGCAGCTGCGGCAGTAGGGATTAAAAGGGATGCCAAGTGTGGCAGCTATCAAGGTTGTTCCATTTGAGTTTGGCTACTGAGAGGTAGTGTAGGTTGATTTTTCACTCAGCTCCTATTTGGATGAGAACTTCTCTTGCGAGTAAGCTGTCAAGCGCCGACCACTGCTCATCAGCCATTTCGTTCCCTTTGATGTCGCTGTCACCTGGGACCCATATGAGGGTAAGGGAAGATAAGCGAGCTCGGTTCTGCCTTATGCTACCAGCTTTGATGAGGTGATTGTGGAGGGCTTTGAATGCTGTTTGGCTATCGGATAAGATTGCGACATTTCGTTTAAGGGTGCTATCGTCATTGAGCGCACTACAGACCTTGTAAATTGCGAGTATTTCACCCTGAAATACACTGGCGAAGCCCGGAAATCTGAATGATGTTAATCTTTTCAAGGCTGCTGAAAATATACCTGAACCTACACCGCATTCCATTTTCGAACTGTCGTTGAAAATGTTTACGTCGATGTGTCGCAGTGTTTTGTTACCTCCCCGCTGTTCCATTCCGCTCTTGACGAAATACGCATGGAGTTTCCCATATTTGTGGGTATCCTACGTTTCTTTTGTTGAAGGGACGAGAGGCTCTTTTAGCCGGTCTAAGTCCTCTATTCGTCTCCTGAGTGGGATCAGCATGTAGTTCTGTTAAAAATTGTCCTAAACGTGGAGGCTGAAGTTCCACAGAAAGCTTTGGGCCCTGAGTTTGATACATGTATAAAGAACCCTAATACTTCTGTACCCACTAGAGATAGGTCTTCTCGCGAGTAGATAAGTTTTCAAAAAATGCAGCAGCTGTGCAGGCCTAGTCTTGCCTGTCGAAATCTTTATTGAACTACGTATCTCAAAGGCACACGATTCCCTGATGTTTTAGCAACCGGGGTACCCCAAGGTTGGCATCTAAGCCTTCTATGGCTCATTAGCTTTTGGTTTATAGTCACAGGTCTATTTTCTGTTCTCGACTTGTACCATGCCATGGAAAGACAACTCCCCATGGCCGTAGATGTTGTTAATTATTCACTTGGATACCTTTTGGGATCTGCCGACCATTCGATGATTAATTCTCAATTCGCCAAAAGAATGCAAACTTTCTTGCACAAACAAAAAACCTACGCTCATCCAAGTGGAAACTCCATCTCCACTGGAGATGCTATGTACAATTGCAGAGACCAACAAACACACCGCTGCTGCATCACGACACATCCCCGAGGAGTAGGGCAGACAGATTTTATTCCATTCCATCGTCAGTTATTTATGGAATCCCATTGTAAATTGGGACTCTCAGTCGATCTCTCTGCTCTGTGGCCCTTGAAATTACATTTTATTCTTGAATTCGTCGCAAGGATTAAGGACCCACCGGCAGCTCGACAATCCGACAGTTGGTTCGCATCAAAAGTCGCCCCGGTGCACAAGCCACGTCGATGAACTTGCGCCATGTAATTGACTTGAGGCCGGGATTTATACCCGTGCACCGGGGGTGGTGGATGTTGTGTTCCTAGGGTGGAATCTTATCGTTTGGTCTTTGATTTATGGATTTTCCAGAGGGTTCTGCCTAATGCTGTGGGTGGGGATGATGTTTATGTGCGGGATTAAGAGTTGGATTTAGAATCCATTACGAATTAATGAGCCTTGAGATTAATTTGTCAGTCGTCGTGTAATGCTGACGATGCTCAAATGAATATGTGAGTTGGTGTGATTTTTAATTAGAAGCAGAACCGTGGAATGTTTGTCAAAAATCCGCACGTCTTCCATTGGCTGCCTGAGGTACCGCCAAGCAAAGCCTCCAAGTTAATGAAGACCACTTTATGCTGATAATCCGATGCCACACACACAATACGTCGCATCGCGCCTCGGGCACGACTTTTGCTTAATTAAATTGCCCCTCGCCGACATCTTAATTCCGCCAGAGACAGTATCACTCGCCGAAAATCGATCACGCACGGACTGTGCCCTCCGCCAACACCAAGTCAAGCTTTGCCAACTGCGGAGCAACAGCAGTAACCAGCAGCAGCGTGTCCGCTCGTTTTAATTGAGCCAAACGACGATCTCGCGCTCGCGATCATAATCTTTTTTCTTTTTGGAGGCAAACTGTTCCTCGGAACACACACACCCATGTGGTGGATGCGTCGCCTTGCCACTGGTGGAAACTGGAAACAGTTGCAGTTGCAGCAACCACGATTCTCGCCGAGCAATACGTCATCCGCGTATCTGATCGTGGCGACACAGAGACACAACAAAAAAGCGTCTCCCTCCCAGCACTTAGGAAGCACTGCACGATCATTAATTTCGGATCCATTACAGCGTGTTTCGGGGGCAACAGCAGCCCAACCAGCAACCAGGCGGTGTCATCGGCAATTGAGGGAGGCGGCCTCGAATGAAATACGAGATTAAAAAAGGAAACTCCATGACATGGATCACTGATCATCGCTGACAGGCTGATTGTTCTTTGAAAAAATGTTTCCCACTCTCGACATGGAGTGGAGTCAGTGCCTCAGACTACAGACTGTGGCGACATACGAAACGGTACCATCATAGTCATCACCAATTGGGATGACATCTGAGAACGCAAACGGATTATATACTCGTGTCGATCTCTACGATCAATGATCACCTGTTGGGTCAGTAACCACAACGGCGACGACGACGAGGATGATGGTGACGACGACGACGACGAAGAAGATACTGAATCTCGAATATGAATATGAAGATGCGCAAAAGACCAGCCAGAGACTGCGCTGTTGCACCCTACCTGCTGCAGCGGTGGCGCCTGCATCCCGCCGTGAATTGTCTGATAATTGTGGAATGCGTCCGTAAGCGAGCGAACGAAGACACCGGGACGTGGTGCGGTGTGGCGATGCCTACAACTGTGCGGACGGTGGCCTAGGTGCGTTACAAGCGGTTCCTACAGCGAGCGACGCAGAGTTTAGTGTGGATTAAGGGGCCGAGTGCAGTACAGGGCAATCAATTGAATTTTGTTTGGCCTAGGCGTGAGCATGGTTATGTATGCGACTGTTGAAGCGCACGTTATGAGAAATTACCAAAAAGAACAAAGACGTTTGAGATTTATGACAGTTATGAGGGCTATCGGCCAGCAGGTAAGATTTGGATCATTAGAAAGAGTGTTTCGGTCAGTTTCGAGGAAGAAAGTGAAAGTTTCAGTTTAGAAGAAGGAACAGGAACTAGTTGAGTTTACGGAACTTCGTTGAAAGTGTCATGAATTGCGGCGGAGATGAAGATTTGTCCTTGAAGTCGGTGGAAGGTAACAACTTAGAGTTTCAGTAAAGGTCTAACTAATGGTTGTCCACGGCGGAGACGTAAGACAGTGCACAGAACGTGTTAAACAGGTGCCAATAATCTGAGTCTAATAAATCGTTCACCAAACACAGGATTTTGACTTTGGTGTGGTAATGCAAAAGGATTTCATTGAGGAAAACTTGCCACTGCCACCAGATTCCTACTTGATATGAGCATCTGGTCAGCTATGCAGCCTAGGTTAGTGTAGAAAAGCCAATCAGTAGCTACACGGATTGACATAGGGGATCTCTCAGCTTAATGTAACTTAAGTCCGTCCGTCCTTTGTTGATTCAACTCCTTCGCTATTCTGATTGTACATCATGATAGTCAGACCAATCGTCACCTATGCTGGCAGTATGTAGACTAAAGTAGAAGAGAGAACAACGATCTCAAAGATGCAACCACTTCAGGGGTTGGCATGTTTCACGAATGACTCGCTAGCTTCCTTTCTGGGTACTGCAGTCTAGACAAAGTGGGAATGGTCCAGGTTACCGAATGTCGACTGTGCCTTGGGGAAGATAAAACAGCAAAACATATACTACGTGAGTATGTGGCTCTTTGTTGTATTAGGAGTCAAGTTTTCTCAAGGACATCCAAGTCTCTGAGGACATCAAAGACACTTCGACGAATGATATCCTCCAATTCATTAGGAAGATTGTTGTTTCACCAGCTCTCGACATAATATACATAACTTACAGTTCGCATTGCCTCCTGCTTAAGAAGCTAAGCCAATGATATCAAAAAAAGTTTCTGCAGATTCGATAGCAGTCATTAGGCTGTTCAGCTTGGAGTGATGGCCTAGTTAAGAGGGGATCAACTAGGATTGACCATAAAAATGTGTTTTGAGTAAGAATGTAGGAGTGAACCCAAAGAACATGCGTCGAAGATATTGCGTGCATCTTCTTGATCAGGGCAGAAGTTGAAGCAATTTATGGCCAGTCATCTTTCCATCCGCTCCATTTGACCCAGCCACCTCAGTAGTTTGACCATCACTTTTCTGGCTAAGCCGATGTCGCTGTACAGCCCCTAGAGTTCTCACTCACCGTCCATGCAGACAGGACCAAAAATCATCCGAAGAATTTTTCTCTCGAAACAGCCAAGAGCAACCTCATCCACGTTTGACAGAGTCCATGCCCCTGCGCCGTAGAGCGATTAAAGTCTTATGAAGGGTCACTTCAGTTGTTCGAGAGAGTTCCTTGCTACTCAATTGCCATCTTAGCCCAAAGAAACAGCGATTGGCAAGAGTTATTCTTCGTTTAATCTCAGCGCTGGTGTCGTTGTCTGAATTTATGGCGGAGCCTAAGTAGACAAAGTCCTTAACTATCTAAGAGTTATAGCTGTCTATTGTGATGTTTTGTCCGAAACGTCGGTGTTGGGTGCCCTTTCTTGTTGGCAGCATATACTTGGTCTTGCCCATATTGGCCGCTTAAGCCAGCGGCGTGCATTCTCGATTGTCATTACGCACAAACGGACGAGTTTGGCAGGGATGCCAAAGCTAGAGATGGCTCTGTACAGCTCGTCTCTATAAATGCTTTCATACGTGGCCTTAAAATCGACGAAAAGGTGGTGGGTAGCGAACTTAAGTTCCTGGGTTTTCTCCAAGATCTGCCGCAGTGTGAATATTTGGTCGATGGTGAACTTTCCTGTCCTGAAGCCACACTGATATGAACTGATCAGGTTGTTGACGAACGGCTTGAAGCGCTCACACAACACGGCAGATAAGATCTTGTAAGCGATGTTAAAAAGACTGATGCCTCTGTAGTTGGCGCAGTTCAGAGGGTCTCCTTTCTTGACGATCGGGCAAACAATGCTGAGGTTCCATCCATCGGACATACTTTCCTCCGACCATATTTTACAGATGAGTTGGTGCATGCTCCTTACCAAATGTATCACCTGCCGCTTTGAACAGTTCCGCAGCTATGCCGACCGCTTTATCAGCTTTGTTGGACTTAACCTTAAATATGGCTATCTTCACTTCGTTCAGGTCGGGTGGACGGAATTGTTGGGTTTCATCGTCCAAGTTAAATGGTTCATTCTGTCTGACAGCCGGATTTGATTCGTCGTCGCCGTTTAGCAGTCTGCAGAAATAGTTCTTTCATATCCTCATCATCAACGGCGATTCTACTTCGATGTTCCCTTGTTCATCCTTTAGGCTCTGTAATCTAGACAGGTTCTTTTTACTCCTTTAAGAATATAAGAAGTGACTACTATTTATTTTGTTGGTTAGGATAAGGTTTTCGCAAAGCAGATTCAACTCTTTCTCCGTTTTTGCAGGTTCGATAGTAGTCATACTTTAAACTGGAGAGAAGCCTGCTACAGAACCCTCGCTGAAGACTCTAGATAGTTCTCATGCGTCTTTGTTTCACCTGCGACCTGCGTAAATAGAGTCAATTGGAAAAGAAAAGAAACCTGTGTGGGTTCAGTTTCGGCTCCATATGCTTCGGTACGCAGTACGGGGTCACTGCATTGGCTATCCTTGACTTGACTGTCATTGCTTTCAGAACTTTAAGGTTGCTTAAGTTTGTTTTGAAACAATATTGCCTTGACGATGCCTGTCGATTCCGAGAAATGACTTAGAGAAACTTTCATAAACTATGGGACTCCTAAGCATCTTTAATCCTCAAAACAAAATCTCCTTCTCCCACAATCTCGCGATATGCCTTACCGTCCACCATTCAAATGTTAACTCATTATCTGGCAAAACGAAGATAAAACACAGCTCCATCCCTCGTCATTATTCTCCACCCGTTATCGGTTCCCAGTCCCACTCCGTTTTAATTGTCCCGATCATTGGTCCCGCCGAAGAAAAACGAGGCTAAATGGTGATGTTAATGGAACAACTCTATCCCGTAATTAGCGGCATTTTTATTTTAGAACTCCAATCGCCTCCATCGTGCTCCTGCAATTTATCACCTGTGACATTTCACATTTGGAGAGTATCGATCAGCGGAGAATTCACGCGCGCAGACGCATCTTAATGTCGCCTCATGAATAATTCATTGTCACTCCACCAGAGTGAGATAGGCACAAACGAAAGAGAAAAGATAAAGATTGCCTAATTAAAAACTGGACTTGACCGCCTTGTAACGTGTGTGAGCCGTGGTGGTGGTGGTGGTGGTGGATTGACCCAACTCTAGCCACGAAACGACTCAATTCGATTGCTTGACTGCTTCAGCTGCTGCAACTGACTTTGCTGCGCCCTTAACCATTTCCAGTATCTAAATGTGTGTCCCAATCCCAAGTGGCCATGTTTGTGGGCCATAAAACTAAATGAGTCGTTGCCCAATGTGACATACTCCGTGTCCGAGAGAATCATAAAGCTACTTCTAATGAGATAAAAAGATCGTCAGCACGATCGTGGACTGACGACGTTGTAGTGGATAGGAGACAGGCTCACAGGTACAGCAGTTATGTAGACTCCACTCGATACTGGTCAAACTGGAATGCCTGTTGTAATTGGAAGGAATTTTATTACAAAGCTTGGAATGTAAATGGGTTGGTGGTTTCGTAACTGCGGGCGAGACCAGACCACGGTTCTGGGCGTTGACTACTACAACTAATGAGCGCGCTTAACGAGTGTAACTTGTAGAAGTTTAATGTAAGCTGAGGGGCAGATTGGTTTTAAATTCGCAATTTTATCGAAAGACTGGCTAGAGTGAGATGCATAGAGGGTGGATGGTATGATATTGTCGTGGGAACGTTACAAGATGTGCCACGGATACCGATTATGAGGATATTTTGCATACGATTATGGTGTGCGATGAGGTCTGGATATAAATTAGAGGCTTTATGTCTCTGGCTTAAGATTGATCGAGTAATTAACATGTGTTTACACGTGGCTTTGTGAAACATGTGAGTCTTACGGTGCCAAGGACGGACGTGTCCAATCCAAATCTGTATGACGCCATTTGTGATCACTTGAATCTACCAAGAGCTCTCAGAAGGAGGCATAGAGAGGTAGAGGTCTTTCCAAGGAATCAACGACGGCGTCTACATTTAGAGTAGAAGAGATCTTGTATGAGCTACTTCGACGTATTCAGAGCATAGGTTAGGTTAGGTAGATGGGTTGACGAAGCGAGAAAGCCCTCTGCGCTACACTCAGGTCAGTAGAGATCCATTGTGATCCCCATTTTTTGGGAGGAAGGTACCCCTTGCTCGTGGAGCAGTACTCAAAACATTCTCCTATTGTCCCAGACTCCATACCATTTTGAAGCCTGAATGAATTTCCAGATGTCCCTTAGTTTTTCGGTATCCTGGAAAAAGTGCCTTCCAAAGGATTTATGTCTGAAGTGTCAGAGCTTAGGTTATCCAGGGCTAAGTCAGGACCTAACGTTAGGTTAGGTATCTGGGTTGATGAGGAAGAAAGCACTCGACCTCATCACACTTAGGTCAAAGTCACGTCCTTAAATTAAAGACATGTCAGGCCACGATGCATCGGTAGCCTCTTCGTCTCTCCTCTAACTTTCCTAATGCTGGTACTCTCGTTTAAAGGTCGTAACTCCGTTAGTCTTCTAGTTTTGAAAGAGGCTTTAGCCTCGAAATTTAATGGGTCCTCACAAATGGTAGCTGAATGTGGACAGTGAACGTCTACGGATTATAATCTACTCATATGCCACCGGGAAATACACATCTTTATCAAAGAGGCTGACGAGTGACGACCGTATTCTACGACTTGCTGGTCCAGGGTATGATGTGAAATTTGTACTCAGGGACTTTTAGGCCAAAATTAGTATGGAGGACATCGGAAGCGGGGGAATCGGGAGTACAGCCTCATCGAAAAATCGGCGTAGAACCGGCCCTCTACGGTCTCTAAGTTCAAGGAAGTCAGTATCACACGGGCAAGCCAAGCGCTGACAACTGTCTTCGGACTTAGAATATAGGTTACAGAGATGCACGAATTGTAAATATGTCTAGGCAGCTGCTTAACAGGCATCACATAGAGAGGCTGATAGGTCAAGAAAATAAGCTAAGCCGAAATCTACCCAAGTTTAGTGAGCCAGGCCCAACGAGGTCACAGCGGTCAAAAAAGTGAGGCGAATTCAACGCCTAGCTCAAATCTGCATCACGGGCTGTCTGCTCCCCACTCCCACCACATCACTAAACACTATCGTCGGCTTACTGCCAGTGCAAGTCCACATACAAATACAGGCAAGACTTAGCCTGCATAGATTTTTCCATCTGAATAACATCGGCTCTAAATGTCTTCCCGATTGTCACTTCAACATGGTTATCCCTTTGCTATACAACAGGAAATTTACCATGATATTGGACGATATCCTTCCTAAGTCCAGCTTGAAATGCAACTATTCAATCAACATCCACCCGATGGATGACTGGGAAAAGTTCACATCCCGTCCAAGAGATCAAAAATGGACACTGGTTCTGAGTCTGGAGCATGCAGTGAGTCTTCTAGTACCAATGTTTCCGTCAGTCTAGGCAATTAGGTTATTTGCCACCAATAAGTTCATAAGCTTTAACCAACTTTCTAAGACCCACGGTAAAACCATTTTTATCTTCTCTGACAGTCAAGTTGCCTTAGAGGCACTAACCACGAAAACTAGTCCTTGAGACGGTCAAAATGTTTCTTGAGGTCGGAAAAAAACAACTTGGTTATACTACACTGGATTCCAGCACTCAAAGGCCACATTGGCAATGAAACACCAGACTCACCGGCCCACAAAACCCCTTCACTGACCCTGAACCATCCTGTGAAGTAAACAGATTCCTTTTCGAAATCCACACGACGGAACAAACTCTGCTTAAATCCAATGCCATCTAAACTAAGTGTAGGTTAGGTTAGGTTATGAAGGGTGTGTGATGGATAGGCCTCATCACTTTAACTCGGAGACCTTAAGGTCCATGGTGAGTACCCTTTTAATGCTGTGGGAATAGCAGTATGGTTCCCTGGACAACCTAAGGCTCTATCCTTTTGTTGGCTATTTTGTGAAACAGTTCGTACTCTTTAAGAATCTGAGTAGGTCCGTTAACTGTAAGTCTGTTACCTCTGCTATGCTTCCAAAGATCCTTGATCCTAATGCGCGTAAACGTCGTTCTTGCAGGGCGGGGCACTGGCACAGCAGATGTTGGATTGATTCTACCTCCTCTTCATCTCCGCAGCTTCTGCATAGATCGTTGGACTCGATTCTCCACTTGCCTCCGAAGTAAAAATTTTAACTTTCACCGTGGATTTTAGCCCCTCATCTTGGCAAGTATGTAGCTAAGCTACTTAGGATGAGTAGCACACCTACACGCTTTGCGAAGACCCTTTCCTTCCAAAGTGGTTGTCCAATCTCAAGCAAAACTCACTGAAAAGAGCTTTTATCTCTGTGAACTTCGAAACATAAATGACAGATGGATCATTTGTGACATAAGCTCAAGAAGATCACTTGTTGGGCTCATCGTGGAAACCATTTTCAACCTTTTTCGGTTGATCCACCTGTTCCGTCCGACACATCACCGGATTCCTTTAATTTAAGTGTTAAAATCCCATTTTATTGCAGATTTGAAAAATGATCATTTAACCACAAATTGACCTTCGGGGCGTGTTCGGCCAGTCAACCTCATTAGCAGGTCTCAAGAGAAATTACCTTAAACCTCTCGAAACCCATCAACCACTTATCCACACTTCCTTCCATCAACAAATCATAAAGAAACGGAGGTCTCTCTTCTCTCTAAAAACAGGTAGCACTTGGGCGCCCACTTCATTCGCTTTTTTTTTTTGTTCTCAACACCGGAACACCTCAATTGACCTCTAAAACTTCTCCCTGACCAGACCATCAGAGGCCAGAAACAACAACAACAGAAGGTCCTTCATTAGTTTGTTTTTTTTTTTTTTTTGTATATTTTACAGCGTGAATATGATTCTGTCAAAATGGGCGGTCACGCCCATAACTCATAATTCAAGACAGACCGGTGCGACGGGCACAACCGCAGTGTGTGTCTTGAGCATAATAACAATAAAAACCCAGAACAAGGGGCGACTTTGATATATGTACTTCCAAATCGGCTCCTGACCTCCTGCTGGTGGTGGCTGTAAGAGGGATCCCTCTCGGAACAAAAAAACGACGACTCCATGCTAAGTGGTAATCAGAGGTTTTGAGGTGAAACTCATTATTCTCTGGCGTTAATTTGAGATGATCGACGACGATAGCAGGAGAAGGATCGCAAATGACATTGGCAACTTTTGGGTGACATTTGACGGGGAAAAAATCGCTGATCGTGCTGTCGATTGTTATATCGCCTTGGAAGTCCGTACTGAGTCTCACGACTTGGTAGCATTGGGATGCGCAACTTGACCTAGAATCACGATCGATTTTTCTCCTCCCCATCCCATTTCAATCCTCGAAGTGGTTATCATAAGAAATGCCTCCCTTCACCAAACTGCACTACAAAACCGCCCTTTCCCACTCTGCTCCCAAGGACGACTAACTATTGTCGCAAAGAGCGTATTTCGAAAACAACCGTTTCCGACATTTATACCGCCACGAGTATCCATTGCGGGAGAGGGTGTCTGATTAAAATCAACACGGGGTATTGAGGCGATTATTTTCGGTCAATTTATGTGGCTGATACACTCCACTGGAGGATCGAGCTAAGAGAGTCAAAACGGACGCAGCCATGTCCACGAAAGCAAGTCAAGGTATTTTATTGATTCTCTCTGTTGTTTTTGTTCTTTTTTTGTTTGTTTCTTCATTCTTCTCCTTTGGGGATGGACATCATATAGAAATTGTTTTTCCTGTTTTATCAATTAACCAAGGACCCCATGGTGATCGTTGTGGTGCGTCGGTCGAGTCTGGGCGACGATGACGATGATGATGCTCTGGGAAGGAGATTCTACTTCTCTCGCAGAGTCAATAATCGAGGAAATAAAATGTTTGCATTGTAAATTAATTAATTTGGACCCTGTGATGCTTGTTAATGTCATTTAACGATTTTTATTGTTTTCTTGTTAATGTCGCTTCGCAGTTTTTATGTGATTTTTGTTCTTTTGTCCGCGTTCGCTGGCTGTCCGGTGCATCGGATGCAGGGAATGTTCTCGCTGGTCCGTCGGACATAGCAAAGTGTGCCTTTTGGGTGGGATTTTGATTATTTTTATGGCGGTGAATGGTTTTTTTTTCTTCTGATTTTTGTGTCCGTTTTAATTGATCGTTGGGATTTCATGAATGGAGGGATGTACAAGTGAGTCACTTGGGTGATTTGTCATTCGATTCGTGATACTAAATGAGTTATTGATCGGCAGGCCACACAGGAGTGTTGATTGTGTCTTGTACTTGGCATATTCGAACCTGTTTGACGACAATTGTCGTATCTATCATTCCTGTAGCTTCACATGAGAGGAGACCGTGAACTCCAATCCAACCGTAAGTCAGCATTGATATAACCAAAATTTTCTAATGAGAGGGTGTCTTTCGATAAAATTGTGAACTCTTGCAGGCGTCAACTTATTCAATTGATGGAGGACTTTGGTCTGGCGGTGATAAACGGTACCTCTAAAAGTGATAACTCCTGTGAATTCACATTTATATCAAGTCAAGGTTGTTCCGTGATCGACTACTGTCTATCTAAAGGCGAATGGATAAACATAATAGACGACTTTGAAGTACTTAATGCGAACTTCTCTTCCCACTTACCAACTAGGACGGTCTTGAACCTTCAAGGTATAGAACGTAGCTCAGAGGAAGTTGGCTTGAATAGGTTAAAGTGGTCGGATAAAAATGCTAATGCCTTCAAAAGAAGGTTGGCCTCCCAAGCAAGTCAGCTCGTCAACCCAGCGACTCTCTCTTGTGAGCAAATAGTAGAGTATCTAAATCAAGCTATAAGTCGGGCAGCTGTTTCAGGACTATCATCCAATACGCATGGCCATTCAGCTGCTTGGTTTGACTGGGAATGCAGAAGACTTCGAAACAAGTCTTTCGCCCTTCTGAAGTTGTTTCGAAAAACAAATAATAGCTTTTTTAAGTGTCTCTATCTAGCTGAAAACAAAGTATTTAAGCAGTTATGCAAGAGAAAACAAACATTTTACTACCAAAAAATTGCTTTTAATTTGCGCTTTTGCGGGGATTCTAAGTCATTTTGGTTTAACGTCAAATTACTTGGTGGCTGTAATGCAAAACCTGCGGTAAACATAAACGCAGAACATCTCGCGGACCACTTTAGGGCTCTTCTTGCTGTTCCACCCAACTTTACTAGTTTCCATTATGCATTACCCTATGTATCTGATGCCGAGTTAGATGCTCAAATATCTATGGCAGAATTAGAAGCTGCTCTGAAAGTCATGAAAAGCAAGAAAGCCCCCGGCTTAGATGGAATACCAGTGGAGTTCTATAAAAATCTCACACCTACCTTCTTAGAACTCCTACTGGCACTCCTCAACAAGTTGTTAAATCTAGTAACGATTCCTGAAGATTTTTTAAAATCAATAATTTTTGCAATCTACAAGAAAGGGGATAGAAGCCTGCCGGAGAATTATAGGGGCATCTCAATTCTTTGTTCCTTGCGAAAAATATTTACTCAAATAATATACCATAGGTTATTACGTTGGGTGCAAATAAACAATCGTCTCAGTAACTTTCAGGCAGGATTTCGTCCTGGTTTCTCAACTGTGGATCAAATTTTTGTTTTAAAAAGTATTGCGCAAAGATTTCTAAGCAGGAAAAAGAAATTATATGCTTTCTTTGTGGATTTCAGAGCAGCTTTTGATACTGTAAACAGGGACTCCTTGCTTTACAAACTTTCTTCGCTAGGGCTTTCAACTAAGTTTATCAGGGTATATGGACATCTAATCTCGAACACTTCAGCTACAGTGTGGAATGGTAGCGTTTTGTCCGACCACTTTGGGACAGAAACTGGTGTACCTCAGGGTTGTATTTTGAGCCCTATTGTGTTTTCACTTTACATCGACGATGTGATTAATGCGCTACCAGGTGGTGTGAAGTTGGGTTCAACGGAAATAAAAGTTATTTTATATGCTGATGACATTGTCATACTCGCTGACAACCCGCATTCTCTCCAGCTGCAAATAAACAAGCTTAAAAGATACTGTGATGTCTGGGACTTAAAAATTAACACCTCAAAATCTAAAATCATGATTTTCAGTAAGTCAGAACGAAGTTCATCTCCACAGGAGAACTGGTCTTTGGATGGCGAACCAATTGAAATAGTGAAGAATTTTAAGTACCTGGGTTTTACCATCACTTCAACTCTGGATATGCGGGCTCATGCTCATGAAAAAGCGGTGGCGGCAAAAACTGCGATTAATGTTATGTGGCGTCGCTTCTTCGCAAATCAGCGAATTGATACTACGTCTAAATTCAGAGTATTCGACGCTACGATCAATGCTTGCATGTGCTACGCCAACCAAGTCTTTGGCTACAAATTTCTTGAAGAATTTGAAATGGTTCAGCGCTTTTTTTTCAAACGTTTATTCAAACTTCCAATGTCAACTCCAACTTATGCTATTCATGTGGAATCTGGGCTCCCCCAGATATACATAAGAAACTTGAAGGCAAACGCAGATTACATTGTCAAGGTGATGCATAGATCTGACGCCAGTATTCAAAAACAAATTATGCAATTTGCATTGCATCATAATTTAACTCCCTTCAGGGAATGGAATGATCTGGCTGTTACCCACAATTGCATCCTAGAACTCGCAGAGACTAATGTTGATGAGTGGGAGGGAGGGTTGTATGATTGTATTCAAAAAGTCGATGATTATCTTTATCGCAGTTGGTTAGAAAGAGCTGAATCGTCGTCATCTCGGTCTACTTATAAAAATCTAAACCACTCACTCGGTGGGAACAATTACTTTAATAATGAGCTATCGGTAAACCAAATAAGCACGATATTTAAAGCAAGAACAGAGCTTTTAAGCCTAAACTATATCCCGCACAGACAAAATACTCCCTCAATTTGCAGTCTCTGTAACCGCCATGAAGTTGAAGATATATTTCACTTCATAGCAATTTGTCCAATTTTGCTAGAAGTACGTAGACTATACTTCTCGAAAGCCACTCTCTCATTAGAAGAAGCCAAATTAATACTCAATGGATCCCAGGGTTGGAAAGTTCTTTATCTTTACTGTAACCATGCCCTCAACTATCGTAATAGCTACAGTCACTTTTAATTTTTTATTAAACTGTTTGGATGCGCAAACTTTTCTGATTATACATACTTTCCGGTAATCATTAATTAAATCTACACGACTTTATCTCTTTTTAAATGAAATTGTAAAAAATGTCAATTTTCGACAGACGGCACTTTTTTATGCCATGTTCTTAAAGATTATTTTATAAATGAAGCATGTATTTTTCTATCTATCTTTTAATAAAAAAAAAAAAAAAAAAAAAAATAACCAAAATTTTAGCTAGTGCGAGCTGCGCAGGTTCGAACCCCCGTCGACCATCTTTGAGCTCCTTGTGGAAACAGTTTCGGAACGTCATGGGCGAGGTTTGATAAGTAGTTAGAGTAAAGCTTGACATCGTCAGCATACATATGAATTGAGTTGTAGTTGACTAAACTGTCACTGCATAGGTGGAGACACACTTAGACCAAGTGAAGGTCCAATGTGACAACGCATAAAGGAACATTTTTATGATAAATTCCCTTCTTTTGAGCGAGGTAAGCGAATCGGTGTAACTAGTAACATCAGTGGAGACAAAGCTCTTTATTTTGTGAGTACCAAGCCCAGCTAGGTCACTCAGTTCTTCATAGAAGTAATCCCTATAAATTTTTCCCTTCTCAGACTTGGCAGGACAGGATAGGTACAAAGACCGGGTTATTGTTTCTTCCTCCTCCTTATACCTATGGCTTCTGCAGAAATCTTTGGAAAGGACTAGCAGATAAACATTTTCAGCCCGCTCTGACGAAGTAAGGTTAGGTAAGGTTAAGTTAGGTTAGGTGGCTGCCCCCGCTCAAAGAAGGACGCACTTCGAACAGATTGGCCCATTGTGATACTATGATGTGGAACCGGCTTACCAGCACCAAGAACCAGAGTATGTTACGCAGAGTACATCGAGATAGGCAACCGTAACGCTAGAGTTGAACCATTGCCCCCATGGATGAAGTTTCTTATCTTCTGGATGACGAGTTCGGCCAGAGATCGTTAAGATCATCGTAGAAATATACCCCGAGGATTTTCCTTCTTAGCGTCGCAAGGGCGTGTTGTACTTTTTTCCTCCTCCTCCTCGTCTCTACAGCTTCTACAAAAATCAGATGACGTCTTTAAGTGAACCTAACATCTTCCACTTAGTGGCTAAAAGTCTCTTCGTCTGCCTTAAATCCAGATTAGGCCACATTTGTTTTGACAAGAGACAAGTGCTGATGTTGTTCTTCCTGTGGTTTGCCAGTTTCTTGGCATCCGTGTCAAGGAGGAATTTGATCGATTCAATAGGCGCAGTTGGTTCCCCCAGTTTATTAGGGAGATGCCGTCCTGCGCCTTCTTTTGCCAGCTCGCCCGCTCTGCAGTAGCCTGGAACGTCCTTGGAACCCACCACCGGGTAACGTCGCACCTGTCTGCAATCTCATTATTAGATCTGCGCCATTGCTTTACCAACCTTGATTGTATTGTCTGCGATTCCAAGGCTTAAATAGCTGCCTGACTATCTACCTATAGTACAATAGGGCTACAAACTCTCGAAAGCCAAGGATTTGATTACCAACATTGGATCCGGAGTTAGTGCCACTCCAGCTGTTGTTGGAGCTGTTGCCAAGACTGGAGCAGTCGTTGGCCCAGCTGAGGAAAAGAAAGAAGAGGAACAAGAGGACTCCGATGACGAAATGGACTTCAGTCTTTTCGACTAAGAACCAACACCTCTGTGACGCTGAATTGAAAGCCAAGCCACCTCGACGAAAGATAGGTGTTAATATTTTGTCACCTGTTATTCGCCGTTCTTCTGGCTTCAGTGTCAAGGCGAAACTTAATCGTACCATTTTCTAGAGAGGTTTTAGCTTGGCCCTTCCTTTGCTAATTCCTTCTCTTTACAGTTTCCTTGAGTATTCCTGTGTTCTGGGAAGCACTCCAACCCCGTGTTTCGTAGGCAGGTTTTTAGCTTTCGTAATCATACATCAGCACGGATTTAATTTTGGAACGGAATCGTCGTAGCTTGGTGACTTGAATTGCTTCGCAGACTTCTCTTTGCTCATTCGACTATCTTTTTCGGTTTCACCATCCGTCGAGAACGAGACAAAACTCTTATGATGTTGGAAGTTCTCTACTCCTTCTAAAGGCTGTCCAGCCTTGGTTACTTGAGCCTATGAGTTAGTTTTGAGGTTCATAACGTTTGCCTCTCTCTCAATGCCTGCCCTCATTTGGTGGAGATACATAATCATATGTGATGGTAGACATACTTCGTCAACGTAGTCGAAGTCTAAGAGCTGACTGAAATGGCGGACAGCATTCAACGCACTGTTCAATGATAATCCGCTGGGTGTGGATGTGGTTGACACAGAAGAATTCAGATCAAAATATGCTTGTTCACCATCGACTCCGTTTTCCACCTGTTTCTTTAGTCATATCTTCGGAAAGACCTGCGCTACAACTTCTTTAGATCGACCGACAATTCTTTCAGCGCCAAAGGTTTTCCATGGTGATAGGCATTGAACTACTGACTGTCACCACTGTTTGCGACAGGTGTTCCTTGAAATGTTCCCGCAGGAATCCTTTAGACTGTCGATGAGCACTCGTACTTGGGATGAGCATTAGTGCGTGGGATCTTCAAACTGCAGCAATACGCAGTTGCCTGGTGGTGATGGCTATTAACTGTTCAGGATATCCAATGGCAAAATCGTCAGTTTGATTGGAAGTTACTTGTCTACCAGGTGACTTCTAGCTGAATTTCTGATAGATCTTGTACCCAAACATGGTACCATCGGGCAATTGATTTACCATTATCATTGCCAACCACCTAGTCCATGATTTTCGATAAAATGAAGCCTTAATCACCATGATGATGTCCCCATTTGGTGTTGCGTTAAACACAGCTGGCGTAAAAATTTATTATGGTGACGTACCGCAGTCCTACATCTGTACATCGACATCCTGTCTCCATGCAACTGCTAGAAACCCCACTCAGTCCCATTCAATATATCCTTGGATATCCCCATGGTTTACCAGAGAGCAGTACGGTGTAATTGATTAGCACTCTCAAACAACTAACCACCACATTGTCTCAACTCCAAAATTTCCATCCAAAATCTCATGACTTCTTGCTCAAGTTGTAAGAATCCGGCGTTTCGAGATCTTTCGCTCTCTGAGTCGAAGAGTTTCCTCACACTCCATAGACCAGTCTTAGGCGGTTAGTCGGTTTCGTAAGCTTTTTGATTTCAGTGACGCGGAGTGCTAACCCATGCTACTTATTCTCGATCTACAAGAACGTCCGCATTGGCACTTTTAGAGGAAGGGGAGCACGAACCAAACTCGAGGGACGGCGCAGTAGAGGAGGACTGCGACTCAAGTGAAAGGGGACATTAATCAACTTGGAGTGCGAAACTGGAGGCAGCTGGCTAAAGATGGATCTGGCTGAAATCGCTTGTTGGTTGAGGCCCAGGTCTACCCCGGACTGTTGCGCCTCCTTAAGTAAGTAAGAAGGACGAGGTAAACCAAGAACGTGACTACAAATCTGGTTTCTGTGCTGCTGGTCCATTCTATGTTTCTATATCAGTCATGGCATTGAAGCCTGCGCATACGTTGTTGACAATATACTCCAGATAAGCCTTTGTGGAATTAATTCCACTCATCAGCTAAACCGTTGACATAAATTAGTCGGATGCTGTCTCTGTGAGGCGGCGCTCCACTTTTGAACTCAGCCGATTTCTTCCGATCAATCTGCATATTATCTTCCTCCATATCGCAGTCATTAGTTTGCCTTGTGGTCAGTGATATTCGGGTTCGAACGACGCTTTACTTATTTACATCCAACGTCGAGTGTGTGTTTAATGTTTTCCAATGGACTCCAAAGCAATTATAACCAAACCACTGCCCTTGAACTAAATAAAACAAAAAATCTATTTCACTCGATGCATTCGATCTTTTCATCGCTCCGTTGGTGACTTAAAATTCTCAAGAAACTCCCTCGGCTATGTGCGGAACCACCGGCGAAAGTGACGAGTAGCCAAAAACGAAATGTGCTGCCAAACCGCCATTTATCATCTCATCAAGATTGCCACTCTTTCTTCTCACATTCCATGGCACTAATACATCACTTTCATCGTATACACTCACCGAGGGCCCTCAAGGCGTCCAGGTCTAATTAACCCTTCAATTTATTTCAATTTCATCCGCGCGCCACAAAATCATCATCAGAATGTTATCGTGTCAAATTAATTCTGTCTTCCACTCTCCTGGGAGCCGCTTTAAATTGGTTTCAGTGGACCACTCATTCTGAGGGCAAACATCCATCAACCTGCCACAGGTAGATACCGTCCAATTGAATATTCGCCCGAATGGCACGCCAGTCCCCCGAGATCACTTCAGATGGGCAACATCCAATTCAGGGCCCTAATTACTGGGCCCTGTGTGGTGGCTTGTTTCGTTGCATCTTTTAAAAGTTAATCATGACATGTTGGGCTCCACCAACACTGCACGGGGGTACTGCCGCGGCCGAGACGACATTCCACCAAGTGGAACCCCGTCCGGGGTATTGCCAGTTTTTTTCTTTCTTCGTGTTTTTGGCGTTCCACAAAGATGTGCCTGCTGCCACATGGCTGTTGGCCCGAAAGGTTAACACTACGGGCGCTGCATGCTGCTGGAAAGAAATTTCACCTGCGGGTTGCAGGTTCACCTATGGGGTCCAACACACACACTGGTCCTACATCGTACCCCTGCGACCGTAGATTATCCCGTGTACATCGCGACCGTGACAGCGCACGGAATTATGATTGACGTAATGTATTTTTTCATAATAATCCGCTGCTGCTGCTGCTGTTGCTTCTTCTAATCCCGGTCGTCAGTCAGCCAAGTCAGCCAGCCACTAGCCAGCATGGTTGGCCGTAATGATAACGTTTGGGATTTGAATTGTCTATCGGGGGTCTGCATGCACCATGTCATCATGGACTTGGACTGTAAGGTTCTCGATGTTTGTGCTCTGCGCATTCTCTGGAATTCGCTTTCTACCTTCATCAACGTTTCCCAGCCCTCGTCTGACATTTGCAAAACTCTGTCGTTTTTGGGTTTTGTGTTATCCTCCTGTGGCCCCGCAAGTCGGAGGAATAGTATCAAATTCCCATGTTCGGATTGTCTTTCTGTGTTTCGTTTAGGCTGTGTTCGGTGGTTGTTTGTTTCCTAAATGAGTTGTGATGATGATGAGGATGATCCTGAATGGGAATCGCGAATGTAAGAAGATCTGTTTTTCCTTTATAGAGACATACATACATATATATATGTAGTGCCACTCTAATTGTACACTGAACAAAAAGGATATTATAATTCGTGGAAAGAGTTGGACATAGAAACAGGAGTCTCTGTAAGATGTGTCACGAAACGACCGAAGGACTTTGAACGTGAGTCATCTCTCTCGTGAGAAAGGTCATAGATTTCGCCAAGTGGTCAGAAAGCATTTTTTTGAGAGGGAATGCTTCATGCAATTTCCCTAAGACCAAGGCCACGCAATGAGCGGCAAAGCGGCAGAAAATATGCTCAGAAATGACGCTTGCTGCACAGCGACTGCGTGGCCGCAACCATACGATGTCATACGTTTTAATTTTGCCGCTCATTGCATGGCCTTGGGCTAAGTCGGACTCTGACTGTCTTTCCATCTTCAGGCAATCCAAGCCTGGAACGACTTCTTCAGTGTGTTGCCAATTGGTAGCCTCCATTTGACTCCAATCTTCTATGGCCTTGACGTATTTATGTCCTGTTCCTAGCACCTCTTCAGCTTCAGCACTTCCTCAATGTCGGTTTCAATATATCTCACTCGTGAGCTCATGTTTCGGTCTACCGCCGCCGCCGTTTTTTTGCAGTGCCTTAAAGAACATGCCTTAGAGAACGTGCCTTAGAGAACTTGTCGAATACTTGTTGTTGTCTTGAGTCTAGTGGCCACATTGGCATGCTGGGCTCTCTACTTTTCCCATTCTATGTAAATATTTGTTGAAGCACCCGTTTTCCTTTCCCTTTCAGATTAGTCTTGCAGTCCATCTTCACGCTATTGTCATATTCTTCCTTCCAGCTTTTGCTTTTCTATTGTGTGTGTATTTTCTCTCTGCCACTAGAAAGTCGATGGAAATTACTATTGCGATCACGAGAACGGTTGGTTCTGACACTGTGCAGTGAGAACTCCCCACACGGAGAGCTCTTCTTCGTGGCCATTAGTATTTTGTACTAATGGCCGCGTGAACCCATGCACCCAGATCTGACAGCCATAAAGTATAAGATGCGGGACTGTCATTAGAAGTTTTCGCCGACTTGCCATCAGTTTATGTTTGGTAAGGTGGTAAGGTAAGAGGGTCGGGACGCACTTAGACCATAGATATGTCCTTTTTAATGCCACAGTAGCGAATCGGAGTGCCGGGCTTACTTTAAGAAATCTTGGGAGTATCTGTGGAGGATGGGTGTACGAGAGACCGCAGATTATTATAGGTTAGAGGCGGTACGGGAGAAGGGTGATTGAAACAATTGAACCTTAGAATGGAAGGTCTTCGATTTGAAGCTAACATTAGCAGACTTAGTGTTGATATCGCACCATTGAATACATAGGAGGTTATTGATTCAATTAAGCCGCCGATTGAGCTTAGGCTAGTAGTCGGGTATCTAGGGTTACTGGTTAGTGGTTTAAGAACCACATACAAAGGACTGGCTTGGGTGGTTGTAGGTTTATGAAAATTTCTTCTTGTTGGGTGGGGGTAGAGGCCACTAGTAGATTAGTTTCAATACAAACCTCGAACCAGGAAGAGTCGAGGGATAAAAGTGAGTGGGGTGAGGAGGGGGCTAAGGAAACTTTCCTTTGATCCGCTCAGTGCTGTACTGATATTTGCAGCCCTTTCGGACCCAGACTTGATCTGCTGCAACCTCAACCTCACTCCCAAGTATCATAGTTAACTGCATCAGTGGTCATTGACTCCAGGCCTACCTGTCCCTCAAATACAGTGTGGGGTACTTGCCTCGTAGTAAGCAGAATTTTCTCCTTCTTCTCAGTTGGTCGACTTAATCCATGGTCTTGTATCCAGGGCCCAAATCGTCTCTTCCGTGGTCGTATAATTCCGTGGTCGTATAAAAACGAGCATTCTGGGGCCAAATCGTCTCGTTTTTACATAACGAGTTATGCGATCATGGAAGAGACGATTTGGGCGCAGGTTTGGACGCGTCTCATGACTTGGTTAAGTCGCCTTTGCTATCTCGTGTGGTAATAGCTGCCGCGATGGCATGTTCCATAATCAACCAGAAAAAAAAAATAAATAGCTGGCGCGACCGGTAGCTAGCTTCTCGCTACCATTAATGTTGTGCGTGCTACATTTTTCGCACGAATGGAAGGGACCTACAATTTTTTGCCGGCTCCGAATGGCGAATTGAGAAGCTCTTTTATGACAGATTATACTCCCGGAGGCTTGTCATTCCCCGACGAGAGATGGTGCCGTGAAAAATGTTCGGTGGTTATGGCTGGGCCTTGAACCTACGCCGCTCGGTCAGCAGTCCAACGCATTAACTATTGAACCACGGCAACCAGATACGAATCCAATTTTAGGATTCCATCGTAGGAAATATTCCACAAGTCGAATCCTGGGATTGAACCCTGCGCAGCACTAGGGGTAATTTTCTTCACTCGCTGTTTCACTGTTGTGTCTTAGATTAGCTCTCTGTTTCTGAAACTTTTAAGGTTTTTTTCTAAGAAACTCAGCCCCCATCCAGAGTAGATAAAAACATTGTTTACGTTTAGAGTTGCCAGCGTGCCGATTTCGCTCGAATAGTGGCATGCCCGCTAGACCTCGTGGAAGATTGTAACCACCTCCTCTTACTTACTTACTTAGGTGGCGCTACAGTTCGGGGTGAACCTGGGCCTCAACCAACAAGCCTCTCCAGTTAGCCCGGTCCTTAGCTAACTGCTTCCAATTGCGCACTCCAAGTTGGTTGAGGTCCTCTTCCACTTGTGCGCGCCACCTTAGGCGAGGTCTTCCTCTACTGCGTTGACCCTCCGGGTTAGACTCGAAGACTCTGCGAGCCGGAGCATTTGTGTCCATTCGCTCTACATGCCCCAGCCATCTGAGCCGATGGATACGTATCTTCTTGACTAGGGCGATGTCTTTGTACAACTCGTAAAGTTCATCGTTGAATCTTCTCCTCCAGAACCCGTCAACGCAAACGGGACCGAATATCTTACGAAGAATCTTTCTCTCAAAGCAACCAAGGATATCTTCATCCGCTTTCGATAGAGTCCATGCCTCAGATAGAGTCCATGCCTCCACCTCCTCTACTGTTCCTATTGTTGAGGGTTATTTTAGGAACCTGTGTCGCTTAGCGGATAGATCGCCTGCTTTCCAAACTGCTGCTGAAAGTTTTGACTTGAAAATCCTCTCTGTAGTAGTTCTTCAGTTGTATCTAGTCTGTATAAGGGCGAAGTGTAACTTTCCTTTGCTTATGAAAACCACTAGTGAGTTTTTTCCAATCTTTGTGGAGGATCGTTTCCTGTAGACAACGTTTGTTGACCAGAAGTCGGGAGTTTGGCGATGACTTCCACGACTTCTGCTGGCACTCCCGCAATTTTCCATGAAGACGACATGATTTTTCACCGTATTTTATCTTCTTCTTCTTCGTAAATCTCGTCATGTTGAGAAAATTTCGAAATGACCACACAGATGACACCGTGAGTTTATGTTCTATTTACGCAAATAAATTCAAATTTATCGTCGGTGTCTCTATTTATTTTGAAACATTTCTCCATTGCGCGTCCTTTTATCTTTTTTGTATGTCAACTCGATCAAAGAAACCAATCACGACGACTGATAAATGGGACTCACGTGAGCGGTGAGCCTGAGCATACGAATGTCTTTGGCAATCTACACCGCACCGCACTCCCAGGGGAATTCCCCTAATTGTCGAATGTCTTTTTAATTGAAAATATATATCCACCGCTCTCTTGTCGTCGTAACGATTTAATATGACACAGCCACTCGATTAGATGTGTAGATACACAACGGCCTTTGGAAGAGCCAACACACCAACCGTCCTCTTCAACGGAAAACCACTTAAAACCGACACAGCAACACAGTGCCAGTGGTAGCTAAACAGCTTGCTCTTGCTTTCTATCGCCGCGCGTGTTACGTTGACATAATTTATCGTCTAATTCACTTAACGCTTCGCGGTATCGTATGCATTCGATTAGCCGTTTGGAAAAGAAAGAAACATCTCGAGACACCCCCAATACACTGTGAGGATACACATCCCACTTTAACGTAGCGACGACCCCAAGGGACGCATACAAAATATCAATTCCAGATGGAAGTATGATCAGCTGTTGGCAAATGTCAAAAGTCCACTTGGAGTGAAGTGGAGACATGTTTGAGACTTTGTCGCAGCGGCACTGCGGTCGGATAGAGACTCTTGTTGGCAAGAATGTCGCCAATTAATGGGAAATGAATTCGAAAACCGAAGGAGCATGATGCCGCTACTGTTAATAGATATTTTATCAACAAATACACGAGTTACAGGGTGGGAGTTTATACTGGTTCTCAGCGGCATCAGCGCTAGTCTGATGCTGATAGAACAACTGTGGCACTTAAAGGGTCATGCTACTGAAGTAGATGTACGTAGCTGGAGAGAGCGAGCTACTTTGATGATTTCCCTGTGGACATATAAAACTCGAGATACAACTACGACTTTTGTGAAAAGACACAAGAGTGCTGAAGGGTGGCAGTGGGAACATGGGAATTACTTAATTGTGTTTGTTGAATGTGCCATAATGGCAGGAACAATTTGTTAAACGTCACTGGAGTTGGTGGACAGGAGAAAGAGTGGTAGGCTTGAGAATGACACATCAAAGTAAATGAAATGATACAACAACCTCTTTGGGGTTGAACTGGGATTTTTTTTGCAAACCTAGAGGGACCTAGGAGAGGCGACACTGCTAGTAATGTGTAATGTGACCCAGCTTGAGTTTACCGAGAAGCTTCTTTTGACAGTATAAATCCTCGGATGTTAATCATTTCCTTCCGAGAGGTGATGCTTTTACAATATATTATTTTACAATATATTTTACAATGCTGGGATTTGGACCGTTGGTGTCCATCCAGTCTACAGGACGCAGCCACCTCAGCAGTTGGAGCTTCACATTTTGCCTTTACCGTCTATGCAGACGAGACCGAAAATCACTCGAGGAATTTTTCCCTCGAAATAGCCAAGAACAGGACTGGGACGATTAAGGTCTTATACAGGGTCACCTTAGTATTTCGAGAGAGGGCTTTGCTACTCAATTGCCTTCTTGGCGCAAAGAAACAGCGATTGGCAAGAGTTGTTCTTCGTTTGATCTCAGTGCAGATGTCGTTGTCTGAATTTATAGCGGAGCCTAGGTCGACAAAGTACTTAACTACCTCAAAATTATTTTTGTCTGCAGTAGCGTTCTATCCCCGACCTCGGTGTTGGGTGCCCTTTCTTGTTGACAGGATATACTTGGTCTTGCCCTCATAGACAGCTAAACCAATCTTCGCCGCCTCGGTCTCACGAACGCACTAGTGACATCACGCTGCGTTCTACCGATTATGTTAATATCGTCAGCATATCCGAATAATTGAACAGACTTTTGAAAAATTGTGCCTCTGGTCTTAGGACGTGAGTTTTGCACTATTCCTTTAAGGACTATGTTGAAGAAGTCGCATGGCAGCGCATGGCCTTGTCTAAATCCTGTTTTGACATCAACGGTCTCGGTGAGGTCTTAGCCGACCTTGATGAAGCACATCCATTCTCTATCGTCATCCTGCACAAACGGACGAGTTTGGCAGAGATGCCAAAGCTAGACATGGCTCTGTACAGCTCGTCCCTATAAGTGCTGTCATACGTGGCCTTAAAATCGATGAAAAGGTGGTGGAAATCGATTTGAAGTTCCTGGGTTTTCTCCAAGATCGGCCGCAGTGTGAATATTTGATCGACGATGGACTTTCCTGGCCTGAAGCCACACTGATATAGACGAATCAGGTTGTTGACGAACGGCTTGAAGCGCTCACACAACACGGCAGATAAGATCTTCTAAGCGTTGTTAAGAAGACTGATGCCTCTGTAGTTGGCGCAGTTCAGAGGGTCTCCTTTCTTGAGGATCGGGCAAACAATGCTGAGGTTCCATTCATCGGACATACTTTCCTCCGGCCATATTTTACAGATGAGTTGGTGCATGCTCCTTACCAAGTCATCGCCTGCCGCTTTGAGCACCTCGCCAGCTAGGCTTTCAGCTCCAGAAGCTTTGTTGGACCTTAGCTTATATATGGCTATCTTCACTTCGTCCAGGTCAGGTGGACGGAATTATTGGTCTTCGTCATCCAGGTTGAATGGTTTATTCTGCCTAACAGCGGGATTTGATTCGTCGTCGCCGTTAAACAGTATGCAGAAGTAGTTCTTCCATATCCTCAGCTTCGACTGCGATTCTACTACGATGTTCCCTTGTTCATGTAGGCTTCGGTTCGGATTCTGTAGCCACGTTGCTGTTTGCTTCTCAGACGGAAACGTTTCAAATTTTTGCTCACATTCCCTTTTTGTGTTTCTTGACCAGTGCCTTGTCCCGTTGACTGAGACAGGCCGACTCTTTGCTTTCTCAAAAACCTCTGCGAAGCTGAGATACTTACCTTGGTAGGTATGTCGCTTATTTCTTCGATGTCCTAGAATAAGTGTCTGCCAAGGAATCGATGTCTGAGATAGCAGAGTCCTGGAGGGTGGCAGAGAAAGTGGGCTGTGTCCTCATTGACTTTTTCATCTGCGCAGCTCCTGCAAGGATCGTCTTTATTTAGTCTCAGCTTTTTCATATGATATGGCGGAATATTATGCAATATAATCACTCCTATGAGGATTCTTTATAGAAATAGTTCTGGCCTTGTGCTACATTCGCTATAGATTTCTCGTTGTTGGTGCTCAGAGAGCTCAATCTGTTATTCGCTTCCGCAAGAGACCTTTTCCCTGTTTCGTGTTTAAGTTTACACGGTGTGACTACTGATTATCTGGCTCTATATTTGTGGCAAGAAATAGATCTGCCCTAGATCCGACAAAGTACAAGTCAATCCCATCCGCTTAAGCCTGATGTAGACGTCAAAACTTTTGTGATTGTGTTACCAATACCGTTTAAGAACACAGTCTCCAGTGATTCTTTGCATTGATAAGCATATTCCTTGTCAAATAAAGGGAGAACTCGGCCGGTCGTCTATACTAATTTTTAGAATGGAGGCCACTCTGCCTCCTTAAATGACACCTACTGGGTTGAAAAAGCGTTATCTGGACTGAAATTGTATTATTTGACCATAGTCCGACTGCGCCTAAGAAGCTGAGGAGCTTCCAGACAGCCACTGGAGTAACAAGAAAACTGTATTTCCTGGGACACCTTGAATAGATCACCCGCCTACATTTCCATTTGATGAAACAAGTTCCATGAAACAAATTTCACCGAAACCTTTTTGGGCCCTCGAGCTCGACTTGATTTGGAAAACCCTAATCAAATCGATAAATTGGCATTATCCCAGAGCTGAATATCCCTCAACATCTCTCTAAGACTCTTCGACCAAAATGCCGCGCTTGTTAAAGTGATCCCTCTTCTAGAAACGATAACCACCGCCAGACAATCAAAGGATCTCCCCCAATTCACCGACTTCGATTTATTGAATCGCATCGGACATTAATCCCATTCAGCATTTAACCATGCGCAAAACAAATAAAGCCCTCGAGATCCATGGAACCCTTCTACCTTCTGTGCCCCGCGACATCCTTCATTTATCCGCCTGTTTCCTAAACAACATCGACACAAGACCCGAACCAACAAAAACAATCCAATCCAAGTGAGGTATCTCTGTTTTGGGAAATAAAAAGATACGAAACGACTATGGAAAGACCACAACAAAAGGATTGAGGACGCCATTACACCCCGTTGAATTGTTGGCCTCGATTGTGATTGTGGTGGAGGAACAAAAGGTGCAATGGATAAAAATCGAGAGCGTTAACATGGCAACAAAGGTGTCCCGCTGTGCCATTGAAATTATGTGAGCGCGACCGTGTGTTCCGTGGAGTGATTCCAGGGAATACTGCAGGGAATGGGGCAACACCACATGTGGATGTTATGTTAAACGTTGGATGGAGGACGGCAAACAAATTCAATAACCGGCGACAGAGGGAGGGAACAGATCGCCACCGTGTTTCGACATCGCCGATCAAGTTTGACTATTTTTTCTTCTCTCGAATTTCTTGTGCTCTTTTCGGGATATCTACTCCTTGTTGGGATATTGACATGGATCGCGATGTGGTAGTGAATTATGTTCCAAGTGCTGAAGGAACAAGGGTGGACTAAGTTGGAAAGTGGTGACTAATGAAGAGTTAATGGAGTTTGTGAGACACGAATACTCTATTCTGGAAAAGACGGTCCCTGCGATGCTAGATATCAACAACGATGAATTCTGTTTATAAGCTGGACATCTACGAATGAGATAAGCCAGCTCTCAGCGAGCTCGTCAAGTAAACGAACAATACGGAACTAGTAGAGAATCCAAAACATGCAACATCGAGACTAAAGGCATAGCCTTGCCTTCAATTCCAAATCGCCTACTGAAAGTATACATCGATAGTACGAGCCAATGAAATGTAGCTACGGACTTTGGCCGGATGATCAGCACTGGAATCCAATTGCTGCAAATACAGAGGCTAACGTGCATCTGCATAACGAGTGCACCGAGAACAAACTCAACAGTGGCACTAAAATTGTTGTCTGGAAAGGCGGGATTAATGACATTCCTATGAGTGACTTTTGCCAAAAGTCGTCACTAAATGAATGTGGTCAACCAAAGTATACCGATTGTCGACATCCTCCTCAGCTATTACAATATATTTTTTTAAACCACAGCACTAGGTAATGATCAGTAAAGGAAAAGGAAATCTGGACTTCTCATAAGCGTACAGACCTCTGTGTGTACTAGACATGGTTGGAAAACTCCTCGAAAAGATGTTAAAATCATGACTGACAGACCATTCCCAAAGTTGCAGGCTCCTTACTGTAGCCTTCGCAAAGTCAAACGATAACCGATCCTTGCAGTCTATCAAAATACCTTGCGATACCGCTTCGCTGTTTCAGACGAGGAAGTAGTTAAGCCGTCATTCCCTTGAATACGATCAGTGAGTACCTTAGCCAAAGGCTTTTCAATCATTTGACCTTATTCATTGGAATACTGACTAATTAGCTTTCCGATGTCAACAATAGGTCATTGCAAGGAGCCAGGGATATCCTGCTGCACTCTCGCGATCTTGGGATCTATCTTTTGAGGCATTGTTTGCATTCTTTGAAGCCCTTTTGCTGGCGTTCAGCGGCTGCTCTAAAGACTTTTGAAGCGATCTTATTAGTAGCTAAGCGTTTTTTCCCGTAGCATGTCTTCCCTTTTCTACTGAGGTCTGCCTTAGAGGCATTGAATTTGTGACTTAGTGACATTCGTTTAAGGCAAAGATCTCGATAGAGCGTCCTTCACTAGGATTTCCACAGCCCAATCGTTTCTTTTTCCAAGAGAGAAAAAAGATCTTTCGCTTCCAGAATCTTTTTGACGTGCGTTGCTGTGCAGAACAACCACCGACCTCCAGAAATAATCTTCTTCTTCTTACCCCTTTCTGGGAACTCTCAGATGGATCCACGCTGTTTCTCCATTTCCTTAGAGATGTCGTTATCAGTCGTTTTTGACTGCATTTTCTCCGGTGTCCGTAGATAGTGCGTCGGCCTCCAACTATAGATGTTGGTAGTGAAATTTTGTCCCCACAAGTGAGGCCAGAACCAAGTTACACCCCGATAGGGCGGCCCTGTAGGAGTAAGACTATAGACTTCGTCTGAGCGTAAATCTTTGCATCCACTATCACTCATGATAGCCATTGCTGTCATGAGCCCACTCATGAATGCTGGTGGATGGGGCTGCGTGCCGAATGAATTCGAAGATTTTTGGATTTCGCACTCATGCCCGGAATGTCATTCATTAGCGATCGTGAATGTTCAGCTTAAGACAAATGGCCGAAGTAACAAATTCTCACCGAACGGTTTTGGACCCAGCCGTCCTTGAAGTCGCAGAAGTAACATCCATCGATCTAATGGCGGCAGGAAGAAAGTACTACTTCTGAGGACATCAGGGAGAAATGGGGGTGAAAAGGGTGACTGCAGAGGGGAAGCAACTCAATGAGCAAGAATGGCAGAGGCAATGAAGCTTAAAAAAAAAGAGGAAGGCGAACTGCAAGGCTGACGTTGCTGATTATTAACCAGGTTAGGTACACCTAACACCGATGTCTCGGGCAGAATGTGAAGGAGGTGAAGCAAAACTTTGTTCAGTCTTGAAAGATATTGGTGCCTAGAAAATATTATCTCGGCTCCCTTATAGAGCAAATGCAGCTCCAAGAAGATGACCACCAATGGAACAAAAATGGTACAGAGATTTGACGATCGACTTGTTATGAAGGAACGGGTCAGGAATGGGAATTGTTACATCTATAATATGAATTTGACTAACTAAACGCAAAAGACAGTGCTTACACAGGATGGCAGAAGCTAAGTGCGAATCGACAAAGAATCTCTGTAGAGGATTGAGACGTTTCGATAGAAACTGCCCTCGACGAGGAGTAATTTCAAAAGTAAAGCTTCGTGTTTTCTGCGCAAAACGTCCCGTCAAAATGCATTAGAGTCTCCTTCCCTGAGACATCCTCATCATTCCCGCTCTCACTTCGACTTGAAAAGTGTCTGCAATCCTTAATTTACTTCAAATTAATGAAGAAAAATTGCGACACTGCCTCGTCTTGGTGTTCTCTTGACCCTGACAGCATTGGTATTGCTCGGCTCGCATTCATTCAAGCGTTCGTATCCCGAAAATAGCTCCAACTCTCGCGCTCCGACTTGCTACAAACCAGAGGCTCTGCCAAACCAAACATACCATCTCTCCGCGAGCATTTAACGAATTGCTGAGTCAATTTGGGCGACATTCCTCGTCCATCAGTGCAGTGCCACGCATATATCATTCCAATTTGTAAGCACCGTTCAGGACCGTCACCATATACCCGGGGACTGATTGCAGTTGAAATTCTTAGATACTCGAGAGTCGAGACATCGCCTAGAATTTCATTCATGCATCGCACAGACGCACAAAGTTAAAGTGGCAAATAATTATGTTGTGCTGCGTGTAATTGCCAAGTGGCATTGTTGAAATGGGCGACAGATTTATGGGCTGTAATTTGCACCGGGAGGCGTGCAATAAATTCGCTTGAATTTGTGGGATGGTGCGCTCGAGTGGCCCGACCGATTGGTCGGATAATGGAGCGGTAATTGGTGGGGGACACTGGAAATGGTAAGCGCTGGCAATTGGGGATAATAATTTGGATGCAACATTAGCGCGGTTCAGTGTCAAAGTCAAAGTGCGTGCGCATGTGATTTGTAATTTCCTCTTGCAGGAATGCTTTAAGGTTATGAGCTCTGGGAAGACACACAGGCACCAGCCCCTAGGGTGAATGAAAATAACTCGTTTGGCAGGCAATCAAATCGAGATGAAAGGAGGACTTCTAGCCAGGAAGTGAGTATGTACTATGTAAGAGGTTTGTAGGTACACAAGCATATCGGAGTTGTTGACAGAAGGTCTTAAAAATTTGCAAAGGCCTGTGGACACTTTTCAAGTCCAGATGATCATATTGGCTAGTGGTACAGTCTTTAGTCTACATAGATAGTTTTCCTTTACTTAAGGACTTTTCGACCTAAGATCGATCAAATGAGATCCCTTCTTAATCAGAGTGAAGAACAAGCTACTTTCGATATCCTGAGGACCCACTATCCCATTAGAACCCATGCGGAGAGATTATTACCATGACTACTGCAAAAGCTGTAGGGAACAAGTTTGTCACCTGCTATGCGAAAGTTCTACTCTAGCTAGCAAACGATTTTGGAATCTTCACAGTTGTTTCTTTGACATGCTATGGGATCTTAACAGCATCGATTTGTTGGCCATTTTAAGAGCCGGGGTGGTGTCTCATAGGCTTCGCGACATCATCTTTAAACTAAACCTTGACAATGAACTCGATTTCTCTTCTCCGATTTCACAGAGCTGCGATCCATCAGACCTTACAGTCGACATGGTAAATCTTCTTAAGGTGGCGCTACAGTCCGGGGTGTACCTGGGTCTCAACCAACAAGCGTCATATATGTCGGTGTTGGGTGTCCTTTCTTGTTGACAGCCTATACTTCGTCTTGCCCTCATTGAACGTCAAACCCATCCTCGCAGCTTCCGTCTCAATGCTCATGAACGCGCCAGTGACATCACGCTGCGTTCTTCCGATTATGCCAATGGTAGATGTTAGCTGTTAAAATTTGGTGTGTGTGTATGCACTGCGACCTGTAGAGATCCATTGTGCTCCCCCGAACTCGTGTTGGTCGATAAATCTCGACCTATTCCTCCTCCAATCCAATTGCTCTGAGCAATCGGAGTATCTGGATTGGGTCCAACGATAGGAGATCCGTTTCGAGAAAGCGTACGCTCCTAGGTGTGCTCTTCTTTTGTGAATCAATGCTCCACAGTCCGTAAGGAGGTGTGATGGGGTCTCCTCGGCATCGCTGCAGAATCTGCAGTTTCTGTTCCCATTTTCCTGAGATACCCCTGAGACTGCAATTGCCAGTTAGGAAATCCGTTAGAATGTGAAGCTGGTTCTTGTTGGTGCAGACTGGTCTAGGCAGGCTTTACTCCTCATTCGGTCGTAGTTACCGAGAAGTTCCTTTGCCTGTCTTAGTCCTGGAAGTGCTTCTTCTTTTGCATTCCTCCTTCGCATTTCCTCTTGGATTCGATGTGGTCCAAGCCCGCACAATGGCTCGGGTCTTTGCCAGTTCATTGGCTGCCTCATTTTCCTCTAGAGGGTGACTTTAATGTTCAGGCCCAGTCTATTCATCTTTTCCAGGCGTAAACCAGTTTAGATCTGATTTCATAGGATCCCAATGCCTTGATGGCAGCCTGGCTGTCTGATAGCATCGTGATACCATTTATTGAGGCTGATTTGTGCACATCTTTCGATCGTATATACCTTTGCTTGAAAAATACTAGGCGATGTTCCCATGGACTCCGAGAACTTAGTTCGAAGCCCGTATACACCCACCACGGTGCCTGAGTGTGTTTTGGAACCACCGGTGTACCATTTGATGGTGTTGTGCTCAAATTAAAATACTTCGTCGTTCCATTCTCCTTTACTGGTCAGTTTTGTGTAGCTCGTGTCCTTTTCTTCCGCAATTGTGCGGAGATGAGTGGAAGTCACTTTTCAAATCGTTTTCAAAAATCTCAGTACCTCCTTCACCCTTTTAGCATCTGTAGTCGCCGACGATCTAGCATCCTTGTGACGTAATTCAACATAATTTCAATCATCCTGAGAATATCTAATTGTTCCCGGAGCACAACCCCTTTTTGTGTAATTTATTAATTTCCGTGCAACAACACGAAAATCCACCAGAAAACGAGAAAAAAAAAAACGAAACAAACATAAACATCCCAACAGGATACCGCATCAGGATACACCAACCCTCGACGGATTAAACAAGGATTTAATGTAATTCGATTCACCCGCTGCGTCGCGTGCAGCGGCAGCACCAATCCAATTTCTTCGCCTTGGCTTCCGTTACGGATGCTGCACACACCCCCGCCGCAGTACAAAGGATCACCATCTCATCCCCATAGAGTGAACCGAAGTGTGTGTGTGCTGTACACCAGTGCTCTCAAGTGTCGAGCGAATCCATTAATCACCCGGCATCAAGGATGCGAAATGAATTTTTCACATCTGTAATTTGTTAAGTGCATTAGTTCGGTCTCCCTGTATCCTGCTGTTAATAAGAGAGGCAAAGAGAGAGCGGACAACAAGATCACGTCATGCAGAACTTTTGCCACCCCTTGTGTGTGGTTGCTGGTTGCTGCTGAGTCCTTGATTCTACGATTTGCGTCATGTAATCGAGAAAATATTGCCGATTATGTTGCGACAAGTGAATTTTGCTCTTTTCAGTCACAGGAGGGGTGAATGTTTACTGTAAATCATTTGTAGCAGGACCTCTAAAATAATTGAAACATCCTCCTGGGGTGTCGGAGCACGGTCGGGCGGAAATAGGGTTGAAATATGAAATCTCATAAAATTTAATGGATGAACCGGAATGTCATTAGTTTACAGTTGTCTGATCGCATCAAGTGGGGTTGCGCCGAGACATCAATGAGATGGGAGGAGGAAAATACGGTCATATGGCAGAATGTTTGCCGTTTTCTTTGGTTTAACTCGCGTCTGTGCATTGGAATAATTGAGTTGTCACTGTTTGTTGATTAGTGGAATGTTTCTCGAAGTGCGGGGTGGTTCCGCCGGTTGAATGTGACACTGAGAAATTGCCTGTCGAACTGAGAAGCCGTACCATCAATTCTACATTAATTTAAGTGTCAGCTCTGGCTGTGATAAGGTTCTCCACTTTGCTTACCAACAGATGATTTCCTTTGCTGAGGTTAAGTGAAAATCTCCAAAAGACCCTAAGAATATCGTTAACCCGTGCTCATAGCAGCGTGTGATCAAGTCCTCAGCAAGTGGTCTTGTGGTTCAAAATGAGCTTGAAACTACCGATCGAGCCTCTCGCAATCTCTCACGATGTCCTATGCCGCCAGTATCAAGTAATGAAGACTAGTGGCAACACTGCCAAAAAGCCATCAGAGAAGCCGCCTCTGATGTGCTTTGTTTCACTCGGCCACAGCACGAAAGTGCCGGCAAGCACATATGTACATACATCGAACGACTAAAGTTGCCCTTTATAAGACCTTAATCATCCTAAGACCAATCAGCCAGGCTGCCATCAAGACACTGCGTTCCTATGAAATCAGATCTTAACTGGTTTACGAGTGTCTGGAAAAGATGAACAGACTGGGGCAGAGACATGAACTCTGTCAAAAGCGGATGAGGTTGCTCTTGGCTTGTATATCCCTCGAGAGGAAAATTCTTCGGATGAGATACAATGACGAACTGTACGCGCTGTACAGCGACATCGGCTTAGCCAGAAGGGTAAAGCTCCAGCGACTCAGGTGGCTGGGTCATGTAGAGCGGATGGACACCAGTGCACCGGCCGGATATCTTCGAATCCACACCCGAGGGACGGTGCAATACACTAAGGCTCAGGTGGCGCACACAAATGAAAAGGGGTCTTAGCCAACTGGGCGTGCGAAACTGAAGACAGCTGGCTAAAGATCGAGCTGGCTGGAGACGTTTGTTGGTTGAGGCCCAGGGATGTAGCGCCACCTTACGTAAGCAGGCTTAAACCGAGCTTAAGTCCCTGTTCGACCCTTTAACTAGTTCCAAAATATTTCAAGAATTCAAGAATTCTCTGAATTTGGTTGCTGCTCTGGAAATGAGCTCTCCAATAAAGTCAGGACTTAGAGGATGAAATCTAAGAGCCTAAACCTGCGTTGGATATTCCCGCGTCCTCGATCAGGGGCTCCATCGACGAATGTATGTAGCACTGCTCTCCAGGATGCAGTCAGATTAAACGAATGCTCACGAACATGTGTAAGAAATCTGCAGAATTCTTGCTATCTCTCAGCAGACAAGACGGTACACAACTCATTGACGTTCAAAATGAACATTTCGATTATGCTGAGCATCTCAACTCACTACGCTTAAGGGACACTATTCCCTGCGATGCTACTTCGGATCATTTTGTTTGCAATTGTCCTGCCTTTGCTCGGATTATGTGGCAGATCTTCGATGCTGATATTAGTTCAAGACTTCTTAGTGTTTAAATTTATCCGTATATCTGGAAGTTCGAACTTTCTTCTTCCAGCCAAAGTATCTAACCATAGCTGATGCTGTCTTACCATGAAGAAGATTCGATAGACACACGTTAAAGTTTTGCCGGTAATGGCCCAACTCCCGCTTTGATAGAGTTGACCTCGCTCATAGGCATGGTGTCAATCATGACTAGTGACCGATTGACTTACCATGTTAAGTCCCATAGGCATATAGGAAGGTAACTGGGAACCTTGTGATGTAAGGCACTGCTCATGTAGACCAGCAATTGTGTCTATTGTATATCAACCCCGGGAATCTATAAAGAACGGCTACTGAAGAGGTCTCTCAGCTTAACGTTATACAAGTCTTACAGCTCTATGAAGAAGTAACTACCACTTATTCTCCTGTCGGCGAGCTTAAATTTTTTCTTAAACCTTTGGAAATAGTCGTTGTGTTGTACGTACAGACATCCCGGATGGATATCAATAGTGAAGTGCGCAGAATAATGATGCCGGTGACGACACCTGCGGCATTGTAAAAAACTTGACGAAAGAAATACCTAGATCTGTTCTTGCTACAGGCCGCCTAAAAGGTACTAGTCGTTACGCAAATGTCTAACTAAATTCAACTCGATTGAATCCCTTATCCCGTCTGAAACTTGACAAGAGCCACATACAGCCCATAGTCGGACATAAGGTCGTCAGCTTGGTTCCATCTGTCAATGGGTTTCCATACCTTTCTGAATGAATTTTCCTCCATTTAAAAGTGACTGACGAGCAAGAAGTTTGTCTGTACATCCTAGTCAGTGTTGTGTTCGCATATCCTAGTTTCCCTACGAACAAGTACCATCAGACTCTCTTAAGTTTTGAACTCATGAAGCCGATCCACTTTTACACTGATTCCCTTCCATGGTTGGTCATCTTTGCAAGAGTTTTCTGCAGTCAGTCCTTGTAGTTTTGGTTCGTGGGCCAGCGTACTTGGTTAAAGGTTACCCTTCGGTAGGACATGGCAGAATCTTAGGTTTGTTTTTTCCCCAGGGCTTTAAACAACACGGGTAGGACACAACTCTTCTCCTTTTTTTCTTGACTATCTGAACGAATTGCCGAACATTGATTAGTGAACTGTGTCTTGAGAATGGCCATACGTATGCAAAACACCGAATTTAAATACGAAAAACCTTCTCATCCCTTGAATCTTCGCAAGGACTTAAAAAGGACTTTCTTGCCTGCTAAACAGCTTGAGTCATAAAGCCACCCCTTGACCAATAGATCTGCGAACATCTTGTCTCACTTATGTAAATCGAAGACAAAACAAATGAAATGTGAGTGCCAACCACTCGTCCTTATTACGTTCTGAGTTGTCATCAAAAACAAATCGAACCAATGTCAACACAAATCCTAATTACAATTCAAACAAGCAGTACACCCTATGCCATACATCCATCCTTGTGTACAACTGGGCGAAAAACAGACATCCCACCAAGCCTCACTGGATTAAGCCCCTTCTGCCGCATCATCTCACCTATCACTCACTCACATCATGTCAAATTTGATCTAATCATGTGTCACAGCCCCTTTTGCTCTTCGATAAGCGAAATCCGATGCCGATTGGAATTTTGATTTCATCATTGAGTCCTTGCCACGGCTGAAAAATGTACAACCAAACAGAACGGGATTTATGCATACCCAGTACACAGTACACACACACCAGAGCAACCATCGACGCAAGCGAGGGGTTGAATGACGAGTCCTTAACGCTAATGCACTTCACTTTAATTTCAACAACTTTGAGGGCCCTCACAAGGACTTAAGAGGACTCTTGAAACAACAATACCAGCGGGGTACCATTGTTGCGTTTTTATTGTTGAACACAGGGGAAGGACACCATTCAATGGTATTGTCCTTTTGTTGTTACTGTGCCGAACAAACTTGATTACATGGATGATAGCAACAATTATGCGCATAATAATGGATGGAGGTCCTTTTGTTGGCACAGCATAGTGTTTTGGCATTTCATCCAGTTGAGACTGGAACATATGTCGAATGTAGAGATGAGGAAACTAGATTGCCAGTGGAAAGGGAAAAGGATTTACACACCGAGACACAGCCGGAGGTATGCATACAGTGATCGAATCAGGATATGAAAATATGAAAGTGAAACTGCAACCTCTGTGCGCAAACATCTGTTAATTGGTTTGTGCGTTTCCATACGCGCAAATGATCCTCGATTTTGGGTCGAAAGGAGAATAAAAAGTTCATCTGAGCATGTAAAATGAGATGAAACCGATCGTGCTACAAGATCAGCGGTCTAGGGATAAGCGAGCATATGAGTTGGGCTCGTGTTTTACTCTCTGAAAAGAACATATGCCAGGAGGAGTGAAAGGAACATTAGCAAATTTTTTCTGACAACAATTTAGCAACTACTCAATGGATGGTTCATTACAGCGTGAAGAAAAGAGAAGAGGGCCAATCGAGCTGTATAGAGCTTACTTACTTAAGGTGGAGCTACAGTAGGAGTGGACTTGGGTCTCAACCAACAAGAGTCTCCAGCCAGCTTGATCTTTAGCCAGCTGCATCCAGTTTAGCATGCCAAGTTGGTTAAGGCCCCTTCCACTTGCGTGCACCACCTGAGTCGCGGTCTTCGTCTACTGCGCCGTCCCTTGATTGTGGATTCGAAGATTTTACGGGCCGGACCATTGGTGTCTATCCGCTCTACATGACCCAGCTACCTCAGTCGTTGAGGCTTCAGTCTTCTGGCTAAGTCGATGTCGTTCTTCATTGTATCTCCGCCTCCATCATCATCTATGCAGAGGGGACCGAAGACTAGCTATCACAACACACACTAATGCCCCAACCCCTATTGGAAAACGTAGGCCTACCGGGTAGTGAAGTTATATTTTGACGGTCTCCACAAAAACACCAGCACCGGACAACAAGCTCAGACTCTGGTCAAAGTCGGTCCTAAGCGCAAGGAGAATCGGGTTTAAATTTGCACAGCAGCCGAAGTTCAGCTGTCATTGTATCAGACGGCACATTTACGGATCTAGGATCGTAAGATAAGTGTGGCGCAAGATCGTTAAGACTCCACTGCGGATAATACCAAAAACCGACGATAGATGGTTTTGATAGTACAGCCCATGATGCATATAGAGCAGCGCCAGGCGTACTCGGAAAAGATCTTATGCAACAGAGAGAGGCTGTTCATTGAAGATTAGTGCAGAAGGCGCTTACGTCCTTACACGAAAGCCCCATCCACCAAACAACCGATGTATAAGCTGGAACGTTCTTGCATACCATAGCCGTCATCATCATCATCATTTTCCAATAAACCTCTTATCCACTAAGAGCGTCGCGGGTTTAGGGTGCTTAAGCGGACTCTTCACATCTCCCAATCTTCCACTATCGACTCTAAATTATCAGGGGTTATCCCCAGGTGGGTAGAGGTGAGATTTCGGTCTTGGTCCAACCATCTCATCCCGGGCCTACCCAGGGGACGCCTACCTGATGGCACGGATATCATAGCCGTATACATCTGAAAGACGATTTTCGCTGATAAGCCCCATGTCTTACCAGAAGCACCCTTACGTTCCCGGAAACCTGAAAGTGCCTTGGAAGTCTTCTTTTTATCCAGCATCAGTCCTACATTTTCGGCTTCATTGGAGCTTTAAATAGTGACGCTCCTTATCACTGATTGAGTCAGACTGGTCACTCACAATCCTCCATCTCGTAAAGAGAACAATCTGTTGAGGTGTTAGTTGAGTGAGGAATGTCCAGAGTGGAAGTCAGGTTTTCGTCACGTTTGGATGAGTTTCTTGGTCCGACATAGTCCAGTGGTTGAGTTCCATTTTTAGAACTTCTTTCGATTGATTTTTCTTTGAACAACAACTAGACTGCCTCAATGATTGACAAGTGACAAGTGACATCCAGTAGCTGTCAGACATCAATGGCTGATTCTCGGTTATGCGTTAGTCGATGACAAAGTGGCGGACTATATCCACGATGTGGATGTCCCTGCCTCCTCTAAGATTATAGCTGAGCATGAGCACTCCAATAACTTGTTGTTGTAAAGATGTCAACGGTAATGAAGCCATTTTGTATACTAACGAACGTTGATTGGAATTTTACCCACTATTGCTCCGCAATAGGTGTTTGCGAATTGCTACTGCCAACCAATTAGTTAGCGGAGCCGTATTTCTTCCTTAATATACGACTAATTCAACCAAGATGACAACAAATAAAAATAAATGATCACCCAGCCAGTGTTCACCGCACATTGCACCGGAATGAAACTCATTTAATGGCGAGAACGGAGCACTTGCAAATGTTGCGTGAATATTTGCCATCCTGGTGAAATACATTTTATTACGAAATTAATTTCTATTTCTCTTCGTTTAATGTCCTAGAACAAATGCGCGACCGGGAACAATTTATGGGTTTTCGAAACGAACAGTGAACAACAATTCCTGGGTTACGTCTACGCTTTCACGTGCGGAGTTCTTCTCTGCTTGGATGGGTAGTTGTTTGTTTGTTTTTTTCTTTAATAGTTTCATCCGTGAAACAACAGCTATAGACATAACTATTAAAATATTTTTTATGTTTTCTAGGTTTTTTTTTTTTGTGGTAAAAGGTATGCGAAGAAGGACATGTGCTTTAGACAGGTGAGCTCGACTCAATAATGACAAAAGAAAGTTTCATGTTTCCCCACTGTGAAGTAGATAGATTGGCCACAGATCCTCCTGGACAACGCATGCACTTTCAGTTAGAAAAAATGCAACAACACCTGACTAGCATCCCAAATGAAACTTCCTTTTTGGCCACCAAAAGTCCAATCATCGAAACATCCTAGCTATTCGTACTCCAATTACGAATTTCCGAAATTCCTCTGGCTTGCCTTTTACGGAGGCCCCTGGTTAGGGATGTGTTAACTTTATTTGAATTTTTCTGACACATGTGCGGGAAAAAAAACCTCACTCATTTAAAGAACCTGCCTCTTCGGTTGAATTTAAATTCCAAAATATCATTCAAGTGTGGTGTCCAGCTACCGCGTTGCATCACAAAGGCAGCGCAAGTTTTTTCTTCGCCTCACAGGCCGAGTTGATCTTGTCGAGACAAAAGAATCCATCCATCATTCTGTCCGGCGAAATGATGGACGTCCTAAGCTCACGATGCACGATTTTGGGTCTTTTTTTGGCTGAAATAATGTCGCTCAACGATTGGGTGATGAATTTTGCAGGCTTTCAGCATTCCACTGGAAATACGTCGGTTTGCACAAGAAAATCAATTAACTACAGCTGCAGGAATGTCGAAGCCTGCTTTCTGGTGGAGTGGGCACATTTGAGATTTTTTCGATCGACGCAGAGTGCAAGTATTAGGCAACGCAATTTGTACGTTCTGTACTCGGGGCATGGGATTGTAAACGACACGAAATGTACTGAAATTAAGAATTGTGCATTTCCTAATTCAGGTTTATTATCCGTCCACATGCAACTCCCAGCAGCACCCAACTGGGCACCTTTATTATATCTTTCAGCCCACAACTCATGTCACTATCGATCACGAGTTTGAAAAAGAAACATTTCAACATCAAACAGTGTGGTGCAAAAGTTTGTGGACTCATTTCTTTTTTTTCACAGTTTCGTGCTGATAGTTCATTTCACTCTGTCGGAGTGACTTTAGGTTTTAGAGTAGGGAATTTTAAGCACTGACGAAATTGCCACATTCTATACTTGGACTTATTTTGTACGGCCCAAACAAGCCAAGGAAAGCGATGATTTAACTGCTGACGACCATAGAAAAGATAATGGTTATTGGATACCTACGTGGAATGTTCAAATCCTCAAGGAACCATATGCAGCCAAACAGCTTCAGGGGGCCCTAGTCTGCTGTAACGCGGACATTACCGTCATCCTTACTTATTCTTTTGATATTTACTAAGGCGATAGCTATACAGAGTAAAACAGCGGTGAAGCGAAGAGGAACACTTCGGGTGGTGAGTTCCAGTCAGGAAAGTAATCGGAAACAGCAGAAGCCAAGGAGACTGCGATGCGCCGCCGCTGTGAAGAACGCTGGAGCAGAGAAACTAAGGGTAGGTGGAGCGCAAGACTGATCGAAAACATCGGGGACTGGACGGGACTAAAGTATGGAGAAGTGAATTTCTACATCATACAAATACTCACCAGACGCAGGGCCATAAAACTTAGGATAGGCCAGAATCTTTCGTAGCAAAGTCAGCAAGTACAATTTTTACAAACACCACATCTGAAAATGGGCGTAAGCTCATCGACGTTACGATCGGGCAAAATATCTCTGGCGGTCTCTTATTCAACGAACTGTCTACGAAAATGATTTTGCCACGATCGACGGAGTGCCCGGATGTCCCAATGAACTACGTTAGCTAAGGGATGTTGTCTGCTCCAGACATATTTCGACTACGACCCTATCAACCACGCAGTCTCTTGGAAAGAACACGTGTCTTAACCCCCAACGCAGATGAAAGGTGAATTGTTCCGCCATCTTTATAAGACGAGCAGCAATCCTTTGTAGTAAATGAAAACCATGGATCTAATTGCCGCTTGGCTGTCCGTGAAAATGCTTATATCCAAAGCGGATATTACCATTCATTTTAACCAGGCATGTCTTCCTCAACCGCTATTAATTCCGCTTGAAATATGCTACAGTGACCAGCGGAAAGATACTTTCGGTTTTTCAGCCATCTGCATAGAAGTGAACTGAATCAACATCCAAGTCAAAGACATTTTCGGTCTCGCCGCAGTTGAGTTTGGAAGGAGTATAGTCAGTGCTTTCAAATGTGAAATATTTGTAGAGCTAGGCTAGCTAGAATGCTAGCTCAGTGCGATGAGGTTTTTAAGCGAATATCTGTACTAGCCGATACGTAACATATGTCTTATGTTGCGGAAGGAGTACTTATGAGTGACATGCATACAGATATTTGGACGTTCCCTAAACTATTGAGGTTCGTCTTTTTCCTGAGGTAGCGGTAGCAATATCGCCTGGATAGCCAAACCCTCTACAGCCTACTCCTTTCAGATCGAGCGGTAGTTTGTTGATTACATAGTTCCATAGCAAAGGGAACAGGACGCCACCTGAGGTGTTCTGTAACTAACACTTCTATGAGCCGACGCTTCGCCCACTTTTGTGCTAATAATCCAGCTGCAGTTGACTGATTTAAAGGTACCGGATTAGAAATAGCTTTAGTATTTCGTTATATTGAGGTTGTTAAACGCACCTTTATGTTAGGCTAGGGTAGACCTTTCCTCAAATGGTTTATACAGAAGCTGCAAGGACAAAGAGAATGATGAGACTATACTCCACTTCCTCTATACTGTTCTAGGCTTGTCCAAAGGAAGACTGCTTCATCCGGGTTGCCTCTCCAGCAAAAATTCTATAAAAAGGCAGATTGAAAGCTTTTAACAATTCCCCTATGTTGCCACAGAGGTCTCCATTCCCTTACTTAATTATGTGTGCAATGTGAGCAGAGAAAACTTTCAGGACATCTTGTCTGCAATCTAAGAAATATGAAAGTCGGTGTCCTGAAGCTAAATCTCCTTACAGCGTTGGAATTTTGTCTTAAAGATAAAAATTCAAAAATCTTTCCGTTATGTACCATTGAACCTTAAAATGCCTTCTTGAATGTTCTCAAGTCCAAGCTAAGAAAATCCAAGGAAGGTATGGCCATCTGCGAAATTTCAAAACACTTTCCCCTTCTTCTTGGTAACCACTGTAGCCATCCAACTACAATTGAAAAGCCGCTTAAAACAAAGACAAAAGCTAAACGATGCACACTGCGATTGCGACTGCGCAGCGCACAGTCATTGGCGGCAGTGCCTCTCGTAGCGAAAATCGAAAAAAAGGGCAAAACTTGCAGCGCGATCGGCCAAATTGAATTTCAGGACAAGCGAAATATCACTTCGATTAATTCAGGCGATCCCATTAAGGAAACCCAGAGCAGAGCGGTCAGCATCATATCACTGCCGCCGTCGTTGAACAAATAAAGTTCGCATGACTTCAAGACTTCTGAGGAAAAGCGCCGATCGTGTTTGTTTTTTTTTTTTGCTTCACCCGGTATCCCGACACACCGGGTTTAGCCTCTTCATTCGTTTTTTGTCGGCGGCATGACGCTGCACACACAAACGATCGATTACCTTCAAAGTAACCAAGCAACACAGAAGGAGTCCCCTCTAAGGCACTCTCCTGGATCCGAGTGTACTTGCTGAGCTGAGATAAAGTTAAGTAGGTACGTGAAATTTATGGATTACATTGGTCTTCTTGGTGGATTGTGTGTGCATTTTTGTTCCTATGGCAGCTGTCGACGGTTCTCCTTTTACGTCGTGAATTTATCTGCAACGACTTGGCAAAAGGATCATACATACACCGGGACGGACGACCGACGATTGAAATGCTGGTTTATCGGGAAAGAATGGATGTTGGTGTGTGTGGGACGAGGAAGAAGTAACTCAAGCCAAACAGAGGTGAATTGCAATCGAAATGCTATAAATTGGGTGAAGATAAATTTCGCAATTGTAATCGCAATAAATATTCGCTGTTGTTAGCTGAGCCCAATAATGGTGGCTTAAAGGGTCATGGAGGTGAAGAGGGAAACGGAAGTTCGAGAGCGGCCCTAAAAATGGCTATAGGAAACTAGAGACTATATTGGTGAATAGATTTGTTCACGTGTTAAGCTTTAGATGAGCGGCTCTCGGGAGTAATAGTGACGGAGATTTTATTTCTTAGAAGTTAGTACCTATATTTGGGACTTAAAGAGATAAGATTCCGTGTGTGCATTTTACCTATGCGAACTCAGCACTTTGACCTATAGGTTTTTCTGTGTGAAGTAAGAGTGCTTGTGTTCGCGAGCTTAGAGATAGAGACGAAAGCGGCCAAACTGGGGTGAGTGGTAAACAAGAGCAAAATCAAATAACAGATGTCAACCCCTAGCATTGACGAATCGGACAGAATATCAAAGCGGATAACGACATCTGATCAGAAATTAAATGAAGAATAATTCGTACCAACCGCTTTTAATTTGGGCTGAGACGGCAATCAAATATTAAGGAGACTTTTTCTCAGGCCTTAATCATCCCAGTCCTACTTTATAGCATGCTCTCTATCGAAGGCGATATCTCGTAGGGGAACAACAAACCAACGAGAGTATATTTTGTCTTGAAGAAGCTTCTCAATTCGCGGGTTGAAGTCGGAAATAAATTGTAGGAACCTTCCATTCGCATCATTCGTGGTCGCTGTGACTAAGTGGTTAGTGCGTTGGACTGCTAACCGAGCCGTGTGGGTTCAAGCCCAGCCATGTCTACCGAACATTTTCGCGGTACCACCTGTCGTCGGGAATGACAAGCCTCCGGGAGTATAATTTTTCATGAAAAAGCTTCTCAATTCACCATTCGGAGTCCGCAATAAATTGTAGGTCCCTTCCATTCGTGCCAAATATGCAACACGGACAACATGAATGGTTGCGAGAAGCTAATCCCGAAGCCTATCCCTTTAGCTATTTATTTGTTTTTATCCATAGATCTGGGGCTCTAATTTTTTTTAAGAACCTGCCCTTATGTCTGATACTGCGACCTAGCAAGATCCATGTGTCTCCGGTCTACTTAGCCTAATACGTCTACCACCTTCCTAATGAAGCTGAGTATGTAATAAGTAGTCGAGTGTCTAAACTCCGCTAAGGAACAAAATTCCCTATGAAAGGTCCGTCTGCGTTGGCAGTAAAGTGCCGGACATTCATAGAGAAAGTGCTCAGAGGTTTCCTCTTCTTCCAAACAGAACCGACACTCTGTATCTGAACAAAGGTTTAGTTTGTTGAGATGATTTCTTGGATCGCAATGGCCGGTAAGGAAGCCCACTAGCTTCTTTAGGTTGTTCCTGTTAAGGTTTAGAATTTTCTTTTAAGAAAAGGGCTTGATAAGTCTCATTGGTGTTCACAGTTGTTTAACAAAGCTGGGGTGGTAGCCCAATTAACGCCACAGAAGGGTTCCGGTCTCAAGAGCGCGGAAGCTGAACCGGCCATAGCCAGATCATCCGCAGTTTCATTGCCTACAATGCCGGGCACCCAACCAAGCTTCACCTTGTTGTGCCTGGCCAGTGATTGTAGGGTATCGTAGCAGCACTTAAAGTGGGATATCAATGCTCTAAGCGCTGCCTGACTATCTGAATAGATATGTATTTTTGCGCCCCTAATACTTTTATCGAGGTTTATCCTGGCGCAGATCTCAATATAATGGATTTCAGCCTGGAACACGCTGGGGCACATCTCCATTGTTACCCAGACTTTAGACTTAGGTCCAAAGACTCAAGCATCTATTTCGGAAGCCATTTTTGATCCGTTGGTAAACCACACCAAACATCCTGGGTCTGATACGTGTTCTCCATTAGACCATTCAACACGGTCTAATATTCCTCAAATAGCCTTCCGAAACTTTACTCCCTGGACATAAGGTCGGGAATAGTCCAGAACATGTCCTTACTTGGAATTGAGTGAAGTATTTTCAGAAGACCCACCAGATTACCTGATTCATACTTGTGTTCTAACTCCAGCTTTATGCACAACGGGTACCGGTCTTTCGCGTGAAGATATGTAGTGGTGAGAGACCGATGACAGCCTCTACCGAGGCAGGCAATCCTTTGTAGTTTCTTAACCTTCATTGCCCTCGTTCGTTTAAGTACTTTATGCCACCAAACTCTGGTATCATTTTGAGACTAAGACCCCAAGTTCTTCCGTAAAGACGCTGAATAGCCCACAAAGCTCGAGTGGCACGATCCACTCCGAACTTGATATGTGGATTCCAATTTAAGCGTCTGTCTGCGAGGCACTTCACCTCGTTGGAATAGCCTACGGTGGTGGCTTTGACGATGATATGTCCGAGATCTCGGCAGAAATGAGATTTCTTTGCTGTTTTGCTGGGGTAACTCATCGGTATCGAGTTGGGAACACCAGAATACGCAAGGCAATCAATGTGGAGCAGCTACTTCTTCGAGCGGAAAGGTCTATACTTCGATGGTTTGGGCACGTTCAACACATGTCGCAAACTCGGGTTACAAGACGTGCTATGGAATCCCTGTCATCATGTAGGCCTAGGATGAGATGGTTAGATCAAGCCCGAAATCTCACTTCTACTCGTGAGGGCGTAGCTGCTGATGTTTTAGAGTCGATGGCAGCAGATCGGGAGATGTGGAAAGTCCACTTAAGCACCCTAACCCCGCGACCCTCATAGTAGATAAGCGGTTCATTGGAAATGATAATGATAATGATGAGGTCCGAGATTGACCAATCTTCTATTGGTAAAAGGTCCTATAACAGCCTTGAAAGGATTGACGGAGAGTCCTTCAATGTTGCAGCATTCTTGAACATGTAGAAAAGCACTCTGCATGACGGTGGATATCGTTATGTCATGTTTATCGCTAGGTCATCACCATAAGCAATAGCTAGTCAATGACTTAAGAGCACAGAAGAAGAGAGAGAACTCCCCCTTGGAGGCATTCTTTTACTGCGGTTACAGAAACGGACACTCCTCCTGAAGAAGAAGTTATTGTAGGACATTCCAACAAGCCCTTTATCCAATTGTTGGTCGAGTCTTCGATTCCTCTACTACTGATTGCCCTTGCTATCGAGTCATAGCCAGTATCATCGTAAGTGCCTTCGATGTCTAGGAAGGCGCATAGGTCTGTTTGCTAGGAGCGGTGCGCCTTTTCTATCTCTTTGACTAGATGGTGAAAGGCACTGTCAGTGAATTCGGGTTTCCTGGACGCATATAGTATTGACTCGAGTGCAGACGGGTAAACATCTCTAGCCGGCCTCTGATGTGGAGATATTAGACTAATATGTATGTAAGATTTAGACAGCTCGCCTGGCCTGGTTTGGGAATGAAAATCAACTGTTACTTGTCTCCAAGTCAATGGGAGCTATCCCCAGTTGTAACTTGAGCTGTAACATCTATTCGCAGCGTTTCTCCTTGGGACTCGGCTTGTATCTAGCTTAGACGAGATGCTTCGGTTGTTAATTCACCTGAGCCACGGACGTTATCCCAGGAGTTTCCCTTAGCGAATATATGTAATTCCTTTTTTGAGAAGATTGACATTTTTCTGCTCATTCCATTTAATTGGCTTTAACATTCTAATGTGAATGTTTTCCTTATTTGCACGTCTGATCATGCGGGCCCTTCTGTAGAAACATTTGAGTTTACCGGTAAGACGATCAACCATCGATGTCTATTGTGGAGTCGAGAATTCTCGAGGAGCACTCCATGAAAAACATGTTTTTTTCTCACAAGTCAAGCTTCAGTTGTGTGCATTCCAACTGGAGCTTGACTCCAACACTTTACCCTTATGAATGCAGTCAATGTCGTGTCAAAACCTCTTCCGATCCTTAATTTGCGTGCTGATCTACGACAGCTTGGAAAATACTTATCACTTTTTCATTAATTCATTGTGAGTTTCCACAACGATCGTTAAGCAAACGAGAGTTTAAATAATTTCCATTCGTCATGCAAACTTTCAGCAGGCAACATAGAGTCAGACAAGGCAAGGTGCCTGTCTCTTGCCTCTTCACCTGGAGCAGTGGAAGACAAAAAGTCACACCCGAGCCTGAAGAGTTACCGGAGATTTAATTTATTTTAAATATCTGTTGACATGCGATTATTCTCCTCTACGTTCAGTGCCTTAACCGCTTCTTGACGCAATTACTCTCTGTCATCTGAATGAAACCCAAGATCACTCAGTCTTAACGCAGACGTAGGCTGTTTGCTTGTTAGGACGGTTGGGATATTATTCCGGCTTTTGTTCGTTATAAGGCTCATTGATTTCACTTAACACGTCTTAACTGCACTTGGTGCTGTGGTGCGGCGCAGAGTCATGTGTGTAGCTTCTGATCATCATCAGCTGTAGCGTTCGCAACGCAACGGTAGCTAAATCAACTGACATTTGATGCGAACGCCCGTGGAGAGAGTTAATTAGGAAAATGTGTGACTGAAAGAGGGGAATTAAGTATGTTAATTGTAATAATGTTTGTTATTTGAATTAATTATGGTTAGCGGTAAACAAATCATTTGTCACAAGACAAGACCACCAGCGAGCTTGAGGTAAAAGTAAACCGGATGCACGCTTTCTGAAAATGGAAAAAAAACGTATTCACCGGATCACTGCAAGGAGATCTTTATAGGCAAAATCATTATCCTAACCCCTAACTATTTTGCTGAGTCTACAGAACTCGAAATCAAACTCCCCTCTGGAGTGAATTGGACAGACGGAGGAGTCAGAAACCCCAACATAAATCCATTGTGGATCCATGGTTGGATGGGTCGAAAATCTATGAAAACGGCTCTGTCGGTAAGTAGTTGGCGCTATCGCCGAGGTCTCCCGAGAACTGTCAAAGCAATACTTCCACGGAAGAGCATCGAAATCTACATAGAAAGAATAAGCAACGCGTTAGATGTAGACCACACAACCTTCTATGTGATTGGCCAAGCTTCAGCAAAAATTGAAAGACAGACTCTGAAAGAACGTCTTGAATGTTCTGTGTAAAAACCGAAAACCATCCTAAAATTACGCCTGAATTTAGCGTGGTTCAGGGAGGCAAAACAAACTAATCTCTCTGTTCAGTAATATTTAGTATCTCAAGCTGGGGTAGTGAGGTGGCGCTACAATTTGGGGTGAACCTGGGCCTCAACCAACAAGCCTCTCCAGTTAGCTCGGTCCTTAACTAACTGCTAGTTGCACACTCCATGTTGGTTGAGGTCCCCTTCCATTAGACTCTGAAAGAACGTCTTCAATGTTCTGTGTAAAAACCGAAAACCATCCTAAAATTACACCTGAATTTAGTGTGGTTCAGGGAGGCAAAACAAACTAATCTCTCTGTTGAGTAATATTTGGTATCTCAAGCTGGGGTACTAAGGTGGCGCTACAATTTGGGGTGAACCTGGGCCTCAACCAACAAGCCTCTCCAGTTAGCTCGGTCCTTTACTAACTGCTAGTTGCACACTCTAAGTTGATTGAGGTCCCCTTCCATTAGTGCGCGTAACCTTAGGCGAGGTCTTTCTCTACTGCGTTGTCCCTCCGAGTTTAACTCGAAGACTCTGCGAGTCAGAGCATTTGTGTCCATTCGCTCTACATGCCCCAACCATCTTAACCGATGAATTCTTATCTTCTTGACTACGGCGATGTCGCTGTACAACTCATCGTTGAATCTTCTTCTCCAGAGCCCGTCAACGCAAACGGAACCGAATATCTTACGAAGAATTTTTCTCTCGAAGCAACCAAGGATATCTTCATCCGCTTTCGATAGAGTTCATGCCTTAACACAATAAAGTAGGACTCGGATGACCAAGGTCTTATATAGAGTCTCCTTAGTTTTTCAGGTTTAGGCCTTACTACTCAATTACCTTCTTAGCAGGAAGAAGCAGCGATTGGCAATAGTTACTCTTCGCTTGATGCCTGCGCTGGGGTTGTTATCGGATATAATAGCAAGGCCGAGGTAGATGAACTCCCTTACAATCTCGAAGTCCACTGTGTCCACTGTGACATTTTGTTCGATGCGTCGATGTTGTGTCTTCCTTCTTGATGACAGCATATATTTTGTTTTGCTCTCATGGACTTCTAAACTCATCTTCTTCGCTTCCGTTTCAATACTCGCGAAAAAGCCAGTGACATCCGCTGGTGTTACCTTTAGAGTTTCGTTCATTCAGCATTCAGCACGTCACCTTGTCTAAATCCCTTTTTGACATCAGAAAGCTCGGTGAAATCCTTCCAGATCTGGCCACCCTGCACAGATGGACGAGTTTAGCTAAACCAATGTCGGAAAACCTTTTCGAGGATGTAAGCTTTGCCATTTTTCTCTCAGGGAGCTCATCCACCACCATCCTTTTTCCCAAACCCTTACTTGATCTTCTAAATCCTCATCGGACTGAGTTCGGAGTATGTGAAAGTAGTCCAGATGAGTTGCTCTTTTCGTTACAGACATTTTTGATGACACCGTTGATTCTATCCTGGGAGTTCATCCACTGTCGTGTTTATAGTGCTGCTATTTTGATCTTTTGGCACTCGCGCTGTGAAGACTGAATGAACAGAAATCACGATCCGATGGCTATCGCTTCGAAGTAGGTAGGTAGAGTGGCTCTTTGTGATGTCACATGGAACTTTACCCGAAAGTTGAACTCATTTATTTGGAACCAATTGGAGCTCTTAATGAAGTCTAGAATGCTTTCAATGTCAGTATGTGTAAGTTCACCACTATTTTCGACTTGGCAGGCATTCTTTTTTGGCTGGACATGTTCAGAGGAAGTGAAGTTCCTCCTTCCTCCTCTTCGTCCCTGGAACTCCTGTAGAACCAATTTGAGTTCATCCATGAAGGCCAACCAAACCATGGGCAAGAAAAACACGTATGACGGTGCTGCTAAACGACCTTTTAAGCAAGACCAGACTTCAAGAAGGAAGTTTCGAGGTTTAGTATGGGCTAGACACATGTGCAACGGCTCGATACTTTTGAACGGGTTATAGTAAGAAGAAATCTTTGTCTTTGGTCAAACTTAGTCATTACTAGCCTCTGCGCCATTGGTACTCATATGGAGTGTCTTGGCATACCTATACACTACAACGGCTATCGCAGAAGTCATATGGCGACGAAGAAGAAATCGAATCTGTCCGTCATCTGCTGTGTGAATGCCCTGCCCTCGCCGGTTAAAGAATGAGGGCTCTTGGTAGTTACTTCTTCACGGAACTTAAGGACTTACGTAATTTCGAGATGAGAGACCTCCTGAGATTCATATCCTTATCTGGGTGGTTTTAGATCAGCGGCTTCCCTTCCTGGGGTTTCTGGGGTAAAATGGACACAATGGACCCTTTTGCTGGTCTACATGAGCAGTGGCGAATGTTTCACGGCGATCATTTACCTAACTTAACTTAGGGGCTAAAATGTCTTTAGAGGTACGGCATGTCATTCCATTAATCCATCTTTGGTTTGTCTTGCATATCGCAACATCTCTTCCCACTTCGCCCAACGCTTGGAAGTACAAGTCACACGGGGCATCGCCAGGTTGACGCTAATCAGTGCCTAATCCACAACATTCAACCATCCGTGTCACACTACATCTACGCTGCACTAATTCTGATATAAATGACGAAAACTATCAACTGACTGTTCAACGAAACCTAGTCAATTCATGTCCAAGGCAGGAGAATAGTTCAGGGGCCAAATCGTCTCTTCGGTGATGGCATAACTCGTCACATAAAAACGGCCGCAGAATGCTCATTTTTTCGTGACGAGTTGTACGATCACGGAAGAGACGGTTTGACTCCAGGCCAAGAGGAGAATCTGTTGGGTTACAAAAAAAGGTTGATGGCGAGGGGAGAGAGAACCCTTTGCGCCACACTGAGGTCAGTAGATACCTATTGTAGTTCTGGAAAAGTGCCTTCCAAAAGATTTATATCTGAGGTGGCAGAAAGCTGGGAAATGGCAGGGGAAGTGGGTTGTGTCCTCATTCACTTCCTTGTCTCCGCAGGCCCTGCAAAGGTCGTCCTCACTTAGCCTTAGATTTTTCATGTAATAGTGCAGAGTACGACCTATACAGAGCGTGATGTCATTGGTGCATTCGTGAGTATTGAGACGGAAGCGGCGGAGATGGGTTTGGCGGTCAATGAGGGCGGTGCTATCAACACTGATGACTTGGACAGAATGTTAGTATACACAGATATAACTTTGAGGTAGTTAAGGACTTTGTCTACTTAGGCTTAGCCATCAATTCAAACAACACTACTAGCACTGAAATCAAACGATCTTGCCCATCGCTGTTTCTTTGGGCTAAGAAGGCAATTGAGTAGCAAAGCCCTCTCTCGAACGACGAAAATGACCCTTTATAAGACCTAATTCATCACAGTCCTACTCTACGGCGCGGCGCAGAGACATGAACTCTGTCAAAAGCGGATGAGGTTGCCTTTGGCTGTTTCTAGAGGAAAATTCTTCGGATTACTTTCGGTCCCCTCTACATGGACGGTAAATGGAGGAGGAGATATAACGACGAACTGTACGGGCTGTATAGCTACATTGGCTTAGCCAGAGTGAAGCTCCAACGACTGAGGTGGCTAGGTCTTTCCCTTGGCGGATGGACACCAGTGCTCCGGCCCAAAAAATCTTCGAATCCATAACCGAGGGACGGTGCAGTAGAGGAAGACCGCGACTCAGATGGCGTACGCAAGTGGAAAAACTTGGCATGCAAACTACAGGTAGGTGGCTAAATATCGAGTTGGCTTGAGGCGCTTGTAGGTTAAGGTCCAGGTCCACCTCGGACTGTAGCGTCTCCTTAAGTAAATAAGTAATCGCAGAGTACTACGACCTGTAATTACTCCTAAAAGAATGGAGAAGGTTTTTCTGTCCTTCTGCATGAGAGTATTAGTTCTGGCACCGCTGTACCTCGGCAATAGTTTTCTAGTTATCCTACAGAAGTTCAAAGAGCTCCATCTTCCATTCACTTCCGCTAGAATCCTGGTCCCTGCTTCATGTTTAAGTTTACATGGCGGGACTTTTACTGAATGATCAGCCTGCTTTAGGCCTAGCGCAGATCTTTTCCTTGCCAATTCATCAGCTTTCTCATTCCCATGTATGTCCTCGTGTCAGGTTGATGGCTTATAAAATTGAAAAAAGAAAAGTATACCAGAAGTAGACACCAGACTAGATCCGCATAACAAACAATTTCTGTTCAACCTGTCTGCCACTCCGTCGTCTACCCAAAGAGGCCAGCATCCCAAAAATTGCTTAAAATTGCACACGTAACCTTGATCGTATCGATATTTATGGGCAATTAGTTATTTTTACGACTTCAACTCTGCTTATCAGTATTCGTTACCTCGTCCAGCCAAGGCAATCTTATCTCAAACGACAGGATAAAATATTTCGTCCGGTTGGCCAATATGTATGTACATGTCCATTCACCTGTTTCGTTTCATCCCTCTCTCTCTCTCTCGGGATGAAGGCAATTGCAATTGTCAAACTTGCATTGTTTATCGTCTCACTGATGATAACACCGAATGACAACAGGAACATGCCTCCTTATCCTGCACCAACTGTTGCCTTCACAATTTGTCGTCAGATATACTCTTCGCATTGTTATAGATACAAGACAACACGCTGTATCTGTGTGGATATGTATTTCTTTCCCCCGAAGATGTAATCGAAACCTTTTTTGATAATTTATTTAATTTTTATTTGTCCCTTGTTCTTTGTGAGTCTGTTGTTTGCCCCCTTTTCACGAATCCTTCCTTTATATGGATATGAAAGGTAATACAGGAGAATACAAACAAAAGGATCAACGACATTCATTGCATTAAAATATATAAAAATCCATGTAATCGATACGCTCGTATATCCCCGTCGAGTTGGTTGTTCAAGATCAACTCACATTCTGCATCTTCTTCGATAAAAATCTTTGAAAAGAGGAAAAAGATACGAACAACGACGACAACGATCCATGAGGTCCCATCAAAATTATTTATTGGCCTTAAATCGATGATGATGCGTCTTGTAGTCGTCGTCGTTGTCGTTTGCGTTGTCCGTGGTCTTCGTCGTCGGCGTACGTTGTTTTCGTTGTCCGTTCTGTTCGTTTTCATCCTGAAGATGTTTTATTTTATTTTTTTCAGTTCATTGTGTGTCACAAATATCTGCATCTCTCGTATCGGAGTGAGATAGTGAAACAAGGAGTTGCCTCGAAGGTTTTTTTTTGCTAGAGACTGGCGCCGGAAACACAGCGTATGTGTCCTAAAGTATCTCTGCATCTAAGTACCTCCCCTGTTTCATTATCTCATTGTTTTCTGTTGACAATTTTTTTTTTTCCTCATCGACGAACAGGCATTCCTATGGGATAATCTCTGAGCTGGATGGGATAACTAATGACATTGGTTGCGGCGTGACCTTCTTGGTAACGTCAGGTGTTTCATTCATGTTCCACGTTGGACTGGCTACCTACTTTAGCCAACTGGTATTCGCAGAGCTCTTGTTAGTTACACTGAAGACACAATTTTGTAGGCAGTTCGTATGCTGTCTACTACCTACATACACCGGCCATCCCTGGTACACCGTTTTGCATGTGCCAATGAAGGATTGAGTGACAGATTAAGTTAAGCGTTAACTATGCTCTGGGCACTCTGCCTCGGGGTCTAAATGGATGTGGTTAGGCTCCGTTTGTTGCATACATATGTGTGGAGGCTGTGTAATGTGGTAAAAATTCAACTGGAACAGCTAAGATGACGCCTGCAGTAGCAACACAAGTACACTCGGCCCTAATGAGGCTGTTAGTCATTTCTCAAAGTGTGTGCACAGTGTGTCTGTGTTCGGGTTATTGATGCTCTTTGCTTTATTGAATCCTTTATGGCAGAAGCAGTGAAAAGAGTTTCAGTGTGAATTGACAGGCGAGATGGACCGTTCAGGCGAACGATGTGGGTTAATTGAACCAATTAATTAGGTGTGATGTGGTGTTTTGTACTCTTGTGGTGTGGTGGGACGGTAATAAATGATGATGGGTATCTCCTGGACGAGGCGTTAGTTATTGTGTGGCCGTCACTAGGCCTGAGTAGGTTTTTTTTTTAAACAAATTAATTTAAGTGCTGTAGGCGTGGAGTCAATTTTATACGCATACGCTTGAAGGCGGTCTTTGATGGATTTGAATTAAAGAGCCGCACGCATATCGGCAAGATAGCAAGAAGTTGAACTTCATCACCAATGTACGGATAATGCTCCAGTCTATGCCTTTCTTATGGGCTCTTCTGTATTCTGTATTAGGGGTCCTAAATGTGCACTGCGACTTATTACCAGAAGCTACATACATATGTTGAGTATTGAGACGGAAGCGGCGAAGATGTGTTAAGCGGTCAATAAGGGCAAGATCAAGTATATGCTGTCAACAAGAAAGGCCACCCAACACCGACGCCACGGACAGAACGTCACTATACACAGATACAACTTGGAGGTAGTTAAGGACTTTGTTTAGCTCGGCTCCGACATAAATTTAGAGAACGACACCAGATCTTGCCAATCGCTATTTCTTTGGGCTAAGAAGGCAATGGAGTTGCAAAGCCCTCTCTCGAACAACTAAAGTGACCATGCACAAGACCTTTATCATCCCAGTCCTGCACTACGGCGCAGAGGCATGGACTCTGTCAAAAGCGGATAAGGTTACTTTTGGCTTTTTCAAGGGGAATTTCGGTCCCGTCTCGGGTGATTTCCGGTCGCGTCTGCATAGACGGTGAGTGGAGGAAAAAACACAACGACGGGCTGTACAGCGACATCGGCTTAGCCAGAAGAGTGAAAGTCCAACGATTGAGGCGGCTGGGCGCAGTAGAAGAAGATCACGACTCAGGTTGCGCACATAAGTGGAAAGGGACCTCAACCAACCTGGCGTGCGAAACTGGAGGCAGCTGCCTCGAGACGCTTGTTGACTGATGCCCAGGTCCACACCGGGCTGTAGCGCCACCTTAAGTAAGTGTGTTGAGGCTCTTGATGAACCTTAGTATAGGTTTCGGTTTTAGTGTCCTGATTTCCGCCTGACTGACTAAGTCCTCGTCAAGTGGAGTGATCTTGTCCCAGCGCCTCCTGTGCAATCGCACAGAATATGTTCTGTGGTCGCTTTCTGCTCTCCACAGAGCCAACATATCTCAGTGTCTGACAGTTTCATATTATTCAGATGGTATCTAAGTGGACAATGTCCCGTTGGATAGCCCATCTCGTCTTTGTTAAGATTGACTAAAGCCTTGATCTTGAATAGGTGGGGTTTGATTAACTTCTTCGTTTGTCTCAGGCCCTAAGGATTGACCCAGTAGTCAGCTTGTCTGTTGAATTCCCATTGTTTTATCTTGGAGGGGCACTCTTAGGTGGTAAACCAAGACTGAACTCAGAACCAACGAGTGGGCGACAAGCGCCTCTCCTCGTCAGGCAGTCTGCCCGTTTGTTACCCTCGAAGCCTTCACGACCTCTGATCCAGGCTACGGTGGCCTTGATTGTCGATACAAGACTTTCGAGGAAGAAGAGACTGCCGCGTATAGGACTTAAGGGCCAATAAAGCTGTCTGGCTGTCTGAGAAGATGTAAATGAGGGTTCTTTGGATTCTTCTCCACAGGTATTCTCTTGCACAGAGTTCAATGGTGTGGACTTCCGCTTGAAATACTGTTGGTGACATTCCAAGCACTGCTGCGTGCATATACCTCGGCACCACTGTGGCCATTTTCTAATTTGGAACCATCGGTGTAACAGATTTAGGAATTTGGTAATGTTATAGGACCTTTATTCCTCCACTCGCAGCGGTCGCCTATATCAACCTCGAAGCATCTGGAGAATCGAAATCTCTTAAGCATCGTGTCTGGAATCTTAAGAATTGGGTCATGTTGAATGTATTCTGTAATTGTCAGAAGACCGGTAAGGTCACCGGCTTTGGGGTCCAAAATTTGAGATAGCCTGAGAGCACTAAGCATAGCTTCTTTCTGCACTGTCAGATGAAGCGGCGGGAGGCTAAGCATTGCTCTTGTGGCTGCAGTGGGGCACGTTTTCATTGTGCCGGTCCCCACGCAGGTTAGACGATAGAGTCTGTTCAACTGTTCCTGCGTTTTGGTATGAAGAGTTTTTGGACACCACACTAGTGATACATAAGTGACCTTTAGCTTGATTCTGGCGTTGTGCGACCAGTTAATAGTCTTTGGATTCAGTCCCCAAGTTTTGCCATAAAGGCGATGGCACGTGAACATTGCCCTAGCCACCTTGTTGGTAACCATATTCAGGTGCGAGTTCCAGGTAAGCATATGGGCTAAGATACTTTGCTTCCCCGGATAGATCAATGAGGCTGTTTTCCAGTGATTCCTGTTTGAGGTTGAGTTTCGTCTTTCTGTGAAAGGGTACAAGGGCAGTTTTTTTTTCCGGATTTATGATTAAGCCCTTAGTCCTCCACCACCTCGAAATTAAGTTAAGGGAACTTTGCGTCGTATCTGACATGATATCATCGAATTTGGTCCTAACGTTGATGGCGGCATCATCTGCATAACCTTGTACTTACCTCAAAGCAAAAAGATTGGCAGGATACTCAGCGGCAAGACTGAAGGCCCTCGGATATTTCGACACGACTTCTAGTATAGACAAAGACAAACTCAACAGGCTTGTTAGTCACAATGACGTCTGCTTTGTCTGCGTACCGGGTCACCAAGGTGTCGCGGGGTATGAAAAAGCCTACGAACTAGCAAGAGAATGCGCGTGTACGATAGAACGAACCGCTGAAAATAGAGTGGGAGTCGCACTCCCACTCTGAAACAGCAACCAACGAGAGAATGCGAAGGGATTTCTAAGATCACTAGGCAAACCTCCTGACGTGCAAAGTGGCTAGATCACTCGTAAAGAAACCAAGCAACCTGCTCACCAGGAAGGCTCTAGGTCAAGCAGAAAGCAATTGAGGCTGATGATGGGATTCATTACAGGACACATTAACGTAAACTCGCCAACACAGAGACATGTAGAAATTACAAGGAAGAAGAAGAAGACCTCGAACACTTTCTATGCCACTGCCCAGTCCTAGCGAGAATGCGACAGATGACCCTGGGGTTCATGTCGATACCAGACCTGAAACATCTCAAGGACCAAGGAATCGGCGGCATCCTGGCCTTCACAAAACAAAACGGGAAGATTCACCAGATCACACGTACACTAGTGCCAATTGTTTAATTGTTTCCATCTTTCTTCCCAAGATAAGTCCCAAACGAAACCTATCCCTGCAGTTCCGACGATTAAAAGAGGGAAACACAACGGGCCTGACTGAGGCCTAAGTGAAGTGCCTCCCGCTCACCCTCTTATACCATACCAACCGGCTTTAGTTAAAGGTTCTACGAGTTCGTCATTGACCAAAGTTCAGACCAGGGGGCATCCTTATAGACTATAAAAAAACGCTTGAGGGTTTAAATAGATCTTCAAGCGAAAATACTCCTCTATCATCCAACCAAAAGACGATTAGGAAACTTTCAAAGCCTGAAACCATATGAGGTATCTTGGGTATCAAGTGACCACAGACTAAACGTATCACCAGACCCTACCCGCCGATTATACTCGGAGAACGACGAAATCTTTCTCAATATCGTACAGTCTAGGCAATGATCACTCTCACTGCCTTACACTTTCACTCGTTAACCACTCCATTTGCCGATCCTTAACGATTCTACAAAAATCTTTTTGCAAAACATTAAACTTAACCAACAGTTTCCTTAAGTCAAGCGCTAATTTCGGATAACGACGAGTGTCCCTGAAGTCTGTAACAATTAAAAAGCTTGACATCCTCGCTAAGAGACATATCCTGACTTGACTTTCCCAGCACAACCCCAAAAGGAATCCGGAAACAAGAAATCGAATACAAGCCAATTCCACTTAAGATAATTCTCACTCACTCACTGACCCCATCGCGGACATAAATAAATTTAACTGCCCAAGTGGTGTCCCTTTGGCTAATTATTTGTCTCCACTTAACCTGCTCCTCATGTCCTAATGCATTTCGCCGCATAAACTGCAGAGTTAATGGGATCACCGGTCCGTTGCCCATGTCACCCAAGTCCCGTCCGTACCCGCAGAACCGACGCAGTCTTATCACCGACTAAGTGCCATTAGTGGACACTTAAAAATCATAAAAGTATCCATGTACATTCGCACTCGGTCCGGCGAAACGTGCGGAAATGATAATCCCTGCGCAATTCATCGCCGCCACGGCCGCATTATCTTGAATTATGCCAACTCAGAGGTTTTATGAGCCCAATGGTCAGAGCCGGAGTGCCGATGGTGTATTGCGTGCCGCAGTCTCACCGCTGACTCCACGGAGTAATGAGCTCGCAAGGCGCTGCAATTGCACCGCCGCACGATCGATATTTTATTGGGAACGGGTGACGACTTCGCGATCGGCATCCCCATTGTTGGGAACAGTGTGTGCAAAAGGCAAATGGTAAATGGCAAATTCATGTCCCGGCTATCTGCGTTGTTTTAGTGGGTTGTACACCTTAAAACACTCTCAACGGGCAATTTACAAGGCACTAACGGGTGGCACATCACATGTGAATCAATTTTATCCCCTCGACTTAGTGGAGCTTTCGGAGTGCGCTCTTAATGGCAATTAAGGTGGGGTAAGATAACACGCCTGGACGTTTCGCTGAGTTGTGATCATCGGAATGCGATGCGATTGCATGGCGAACCGATATTAATGGATAATGCAGCGGCGGATAATTTTTAATTAACAAATGTTAATGCGCGGAGGAGTACTTACGGTTGACAGTGATATGTGGGCGAAGCTTGTTAACAGAGACCGCAATTGGACCGAGGAGAAGTCTTATAAATATGCCAACGCTATCAAGATGGAAAACTGTGGCGGGGTCGCTGCGGATGTGGATGTGGACAAGTTTTGGCGACAGATGGAGGAATGTCACCAGCGATGTTCGCGTGAATAAATAAGTGCCAATTGGGACCGTTTCAGCGGGAAGCTAAATTGTAACACAAAGATCCAGAGTTAAGCGGTGTTTGACCTTAGTGAGTTGTGGGGCTAAGCGAAGGAATATGTCCAAAATTGACAATAAAAGCGAACTATAAATGGTCAGGTACGTAGAAGGTAGGTAGGTCTAGGTACGTAGGTAGAGGTGGCGGTTCAACTTAACCCAATTAGCACTAGGTTAGGTTAGGTTAGGTGTTATGTGTTGTTAAACATGAGTGAGACAGCCGGAAGTACCTAGATCCAGCCTGTGGAGTTAAGAAAGCGAATTAGATCTCGTATCCCCTTCCCCAAAATGTCCTTAAGGTTGTCGAAGAATGGTTTGCTTAGTCCACCCAGTCTGGCTCTTGCAAGTGCCGGACATTTGCGGGGGAAATAGGGAAATGGGGTTTCCTTCCCATAGGTGTTCTTTTGTTCTAATTTTATCGTAGGTCGGCAATATCTTCCTTGATATGGCGCAGTTGGTTCACCCCTCCATTGGAGGTTTGCCTTCTACAGGAAGTGTGAGTGGACTTGTCCTTTGATCGTTCCTAGCAGGCTGTGAACCCTTTCCGCGAATGAGCCGTGTAAAACTGACCCCTGCCTGGCCAACTCATCTGCACGCTCGTTTCCTGTTTTGTCACTGTGCTCTGGAACCAAGAGCAGTTAGGATAGGACCCTGAACCGTTCGCCCAAGCGGACAAGTTCGTTCCGGCACTCTAGCTCTGGAGGATATGATAGTCGAGTGAACAGCTTTGATAGCGGCTTCGGTATCTATGAGGATAGCAATGTTTTTTTTTGTGTGTTTTGTCACGCCCGAGTTGCGTGCAAGCATCTCGGTTAGACAGTAGTTCCGCCTGGAAGGCGCTGCGAAATTTGGCAAGTGGAATAATCTTGATATTTTCAGTGATTCCGAGTATATAGACTGACTGCAGTTCATCAGCGCTTCGATTCTTTTCCACTGTGTTCTGGTGGAGAATCCCACGTGGAAGTTTTTCCTGAAATTTAGTTTGGGTTTGATGTAGTCTGTTGGAAACGTGACTATGCCGTTCGGTAGGGAGTCCAGGATGGTGCTGTGACCGTAGGGCGTTGCAGTCCAGCACCCAGATTCTTTGAGTCTGACTGGGCAGAAGCGCAGCAATGACATCCGTTGGAGCCGACCTCAATGCTCCCATGGTGCCTATACTCGCTGGTCTTTGGAGCCTTTTAAGTTTTGTTAGGTTGTAGCTCTTGCTCAGCGCGGGCCATCATACTAGCGACCCGTAGGCGAGAATTAGATGCACTACGGCAGTGTACATCCACAAGGTCATCTTTGGTTGAAGTCCCCAATTCCTACCGGAGGTTTTGCTGCCGGCATAGAAGGCTCAGGACCCCACGCGACCAACCCGAATCCGATGCGTTCAATGCGCTATCAGCTGGCAAAAGATGGAGTGGGCGCGGGAACATGCGGGTTATACTGGATAGAAAACTCAGTTGGAGGAGGCAGGCTGGGACAAGGCGAAGAAAGCCATCTGCCGAAAAGCTCTGGGACCGATATCGAGCCTTCAGCTTAAGAAGTCCACTGGATGTACATATACGGCCAGTAGTGACGCCCATCCTTATGTACTGAGCATTAATTTGATGGATAGCACTGGACAAAAAAGCAACATAAGCCTGCTTAAAAAGATCCGAAGGCTATCATGAATCTACGTAACGGATGCCTTAAGAACAGCCCTCACTGCTACCCTAGAGTCAACGCTCCACCTGCTTCCTGTTGATATCTTTGGGAAGCTAATGGCAATCAAAGCAGTTTTAAGGCTCAGAGAATTGTCTCAGCTGGTCAAAGCCACTCTAGGATCCTCAAGGCAACAGTACTATTCCTAGTAAAACGGACTACATTGCTCTCGATATTGACTTAAACATCAGATACAAAACTCGGATTCTCAGCAGAAGCTCTTAGAAGTCTTGCCGTTGACCTCTTAACGAGTTTACAGACACTTGCGACGTAACCCTGTTGTGGGTCCCAGGACACAGGGACGTGCCGAGCAGCTGTAGATCGGACGAGCTGGCAAAAGAAGCGCAGGACGACATCTCCCGGAAAACTCCAATTAAATCGATTAAGTTCCTCCTTGACACCGATGTTAGGAGACTTCCAAACAACTGATGATGTAACAACATCAGCACAAATCTGGCCTAAGCTGAAAAAAAGACGAGGAGGCTTTTAGTTAGGTTCACTAATAGGGGTCCTCACCGGAAATTGTTTGGTTGGCAGACATGCACTCAGATTATTTAAGGGTATTCTCTAATGACTTCTGTAGAAGCTGTAGAGACGAAGACGAGGAGGAAACGACAGTTTAGATACTGTACACTTGCTCTGCCCTTGCAACATTAAGAAGGAAAACCCTTGGACTCCTATAATGATCTGAATAATCTGGTCGAACTCGACATCCAAAAGATAAGAAATTTTGTCTTCGGATTAAAGCGGTTCAACTAGTAAGATCGCTACTACTTCGATATGGACATTAACTCCACAAATGACACCTTTGAGGGCATTTAATGAAGAACAATCTTAAGAAACCACTGCTACTTCGAATCGGTAAAACAACCAACAAGGCAGACCAAATTATTGTTCCAAAGACCAAGTGATCGCGTACAAGTGACCGAGTTTATTTGATTGCCCCTGCCTTGATCCTATGACAATCACCATCATCTACATTTCTCTCGTTAAAGTGGAGCCCAGACAAGTCGTTATTTTAAAGCCGTGTGTGCCCCTACATTCGATTACAAGTCCGCCCTTACGCATTGGTTCAAGAAAGTTGTTGCCACACGGAACAATTATAAAACGCAGAAACATATCCTAGCCCATGTTCCCCAGCTGTTAAGTTCCTCATTCCGAGAAACAAGTTAACCGATCAACATTGTAGCTTCGTGTCATCAAATGATGTGATTATTTTTTCCCCAGTTACAGTCCTTCCCCAGTACCTCGGCACGATCTCATCGGAGCCACAAACTTTATTACCACGCACTTAACGACCCCGAATCGATTGTTTTATTATCTTGGCTCAAACCAGCCTATGTGTGTGTGGACAAAAAATGATTTTATGACCGTCCAACGATAGTTTCATATCCTTGCGTCAGGGGTTACTCTTATCGACAACAAACTCTTGGGATAATTTGCATAATTTGATCGTTATGCCCGGTGGGAGCTCATCGTCGATCGTCGTCCGTAATAGTCTCACCACCAGTGGTGCAACAAAGTTGTTTGTTTATCTAGTTTTCATGAATAAAGACGAACCCGGGAATCGGTCTCGGAGTCATCAATCAGCCAATGACTGGATTCCATGACAACCATTAAGCCAACACAATCGATCTTCCCGAACCCAGACTGCTGCATGCCTCGTGTATCTTGATCTGGGAAACAGGTGCTGCATGGTTTGGTCGAAAAGGTAATTTATCACCGAAACGGAGTGATATCCTTTGTTTGTTTCATTCGCTTTCCCCCGGCCAGAGACCACATAATCTCATTAGCATCCATTAGGACTTAAGTATGTGGCATTTGTGTCCATTGTCCGCGCGGCTTAATTAAATCGATAACCATCCCCAGTGGAGAGGAGGAAATTCCTTCTGTGAGACGCTCTGCACGGTTGCTGATTTCTGGAATCCTTAACACCATGGGGACCCTAAAAAGTGGTTATGAAGCGCCTGCGTGACGCAGGATGACAATGCGACATGATGCATGATGTTGTGAAAATGTTGACGAGCTGAAAAAAATTGAGCGGACAAGCAGGAGGCGCAATGACGGGTCGTCGAGATGTCGATCAGTTTTGGGATCGGAGGCAATTTTTTTTTTTTTTTTGGCTGTCCTTGGCAGCTTTCTCGAGAAGCGAAGATCGAGTGGACAGATGTCATAATCGAATGACGGAGGATTTATTCAGATGAAGGGAGTCAAATGGATTAAGATTTTCGTTTTTGGAGATTTTTGTTTTGGAGGCGACTGCTGGTCACAGGGAGGGCCGAAAAAACTTTTGGAGAAGATGCTGCGACTGACTGAAGCAGTCCTGGTGTGTGCAACCGTAATCACTAAACACGAAAACCGTCCTGTTGACAGTCGTCGATGTAAAAAATGCCTTTTAACCTAACCAGGTGGAAAGATATGCTAAACGCATTTGAGAATATCCTCAGGATAGAGTCATTGCTCTCGCGGACGGTAAAGAACTATTTCAAGCAGCGGGAGCTGTTATACGACCCCACGGATGAATTCCAAAGAAAAGTAATCACTGGCAGAGCAGTACTGGCCTCAATCCTAGGACCTGACCTTTGCGGTATCTCCTACGATGGTATTCTCCGTATGGAGATGCCAGAGCAGCACAGCCCTCAATCCTAGGACCGGACCTGTGCAATATCTTCTGCGATGGTATTCTCCGTATGGAGATGTCCTAGGAGGGTATGGAAATTATATCGACGCGATGATTACAGCCAACGGTGCACAAAGAAGACGAAGCAAAGTTACAAGGTGCGCGCAAGACTGGATGGAAGACCATGGTCTTAGTCCAGCAGCTGAAAAGATAGAGTTTATCCTCCTGATCCTGATGGCCATCGAGTTTCAAGTAGACTCAGAGGTACCTGGAACTACCTGCTTTCTACCGCAATCTCAACTTTTTGCAGTCAAACAAAGTCCTCATAGGCGGGAGCTCCAAATGTTTGAGATCCAACGTCAAGCAGGCGAAGACTTCTCTTGTCGATGACGCTTGCCATTCTCCTGTATGGCTGCAAGATCTGCACCGACGCACTTAGGCAAGAAAAGTACAGGAAACAGATAACTGCAGTACAGAGACGTGAAGCCCTCCTAGTCGGAACCAGCCGTCCTCGTAGTCGCATCGATCTCCTTGCAGCATGGAGAAAGTACGTCTATGAGCATAAAGCAGAAATAGGAGTGGAAATGGCGACAACGAAGACAAGAGCGGCAGGGACGATGAAGTTCCGAAACTAGAGGAAGGTGGCGGAGGGACTGGTTAAGCACGTTGCTGAATTGACACACCCTCATAAGAACATGGAAAAATCAAATCAGAACCTTATTAGCTAGAGGTAGGAGCCTTTCCTGAAGTAATGCAAACAGTGGTCCCAGGAGAGGATGCTGAAGCGGCCAACCAGAAGTAGAGTCTGAGTTTAGGTAGGTAGGTAGAGTAACGGTTCCTGAGAACCCAATTGGCGCTAAGGTGCGTCGTTTTGTTACCACAACACCCGTTCAAACCTATTTACCTGTGGGTGTTGATTGGTTGGGTTGCGATAATGTGGTTAAATCCAGCCAGTGGAGTTCAAATACAGGATCAGTTCTCCAATCCTTTTTTCAGTTATCTCGCCGAGGTCCAGGAAGAAAGAACTGCTGTCTGGTCCTCGCTAGAGCCGGACATCTGCAGAGGAAATGGAATAGAGATTCGTTTTCAATAATGTCCTTGCAGTTTCTGCAGAAGTTGTTTTGGGGAATACCAAGCTTGACCGCATGGTTTCCAACTGGCTCCCGATAATGACTAAAGTTTTGGCCTTTATTTGCCAAGTAGCTCTCTTGACTCAGTCATTTCTTTCTAGAAATGAGGCAGTTGGACAGGCCGTTCCACCTATGATTAGCAAGCTGGAGGAAGTGAGGGTGTATATAGCCCTTAACAGCGACATACGACAAAGCCAGAACCAACAAGTTTTTGAAACATGACAGGAAATCGCTGTCAATGTTGGTAGGTGCACTCACCGGCCACAACCTTCTAGGAAACCAGACAATGAACTTTAAACTCAACGATGACAATATATGTATGGGCTGCGGTGACGAAGAGGTTCAAGAGGATACTCCTCATTTTCTGGCCAAGCTTATGTCACTTGAGAAACAGAACATTTGGAAAACATTATTACCAGGACATACCAGAACTATCTGATGTTCCAGTAAACGATCTTTCTAGCTTCCTGAAGACATCACGATGGTTGGAGACGCAACTGAACAACGAGCGGTAAGGTAGAAGCCCGGTAGAGCCGGAAACAACCCCCATGGATATCACAATGAGTCCACAAGGACCTAAATGTGATGAGGTCGAGTGCTTTCTCCCTCATCAGCCCATATACCTAACATAACCTAGCCCTTAACAGCGGGATATCGACACTTTTCGCAAGAGAAGTGTTCAGGGCTGATCCTCTTCTGACCAGCTCATCGGCATGGTCATTGCCCTCATGATTGCTATGACCTGGGATCCAGATGAGCGTAATTATGGAGTGAATACTGTGGAAGTTTAGTCAGTGGAAGTTTAGTCAATGGAACTTTAGTCAGTGGAAGTTCAGTCAGTAAGATTCTGACACACCAGGTGAATCTGATGACCTCCTGATGGTGCATTGTGCATTCTCCGCTTCCCCTACTCAAGCCGATTTATGTATAGGTGATACCCTGGCTTACATGGATGGGCTCAAATCCATTTAAAAAAATTTCATGGGTGTAAGTAAGAGTACTCCTCCCACGGAAGAACATACAGCAGTCTAAGCATCGCACGTATTTCCTGTTCAAGAGAAAGTGAAGATCTGAACGGGATAGTCAAGCAGCCAGCAAGGCTCCGTGCTTTAGTTAAAACTGGTTCTGAGATCAAAATTAAAAGTTCCCTTCCAGTATGCCAATGTATAGCTTGGTACCCGCTAAACCTAAGAACAAGTGATTTAAAGACCATCCTGAGACTCAAAACGCACTTTGAATCTCTAAATGTACCATGGACCTTATTGTCATCCAAAATCCAACAAAAAGCCATTCAAAGACTTCATCGATTGATGTAAGAGAAATTGGCGTCTCAACACGTGGTCTTGCCAGATTTGTCTTAGGAGGGATTGACCAACTTTCATGTCCACATTATTCTCAGACACATGACACTCAACCCCCCATAAGTCTCTGCAAGAGTGCCAGTGCCAAACCTCGCTCAACAACGAATACAAATCGTTTTATTGACCTCAATTCCTGCCGTCATTTCTCATGAAAATTTTTTGTTTCTCGTCCTGTTGGCTGTTAACTGCGGTTCTCAGTTGGCCTGTTTCAAAACCCTTGAAGCAAAGACAAACCTTAAATCAGCGCCATTTAACCAATAACCTCCTCACTTCCACTTAGGACTTCGATAAATCAAACCGAACGTATCATTTTCAATTCAGATACTTCCCCCTTGCGGCGGCTTCCTTCGAAGCAGAGAAGAAAAAAAGAAGAAACAACCAACAAACCGAGTAATTCTCTTTCAATCTCTCCTAGTCGTCGTCTCCTTCGATCACTGATTGAACCGCCACAAGCATTGTATACTCGGTCCGTTCACCATCAGAAGACGAAGGATGTACATCGTCTTCAACACAATGCCAACGCGCTCTCGCGCCATCTCCCAATCGGGTGCCGCTTAAGGACTGTAATTAGGCGCTCATTAAAGGGGTGGTCTTCGGCCTCAACCTCGACTCCGTGTGTACATAGTTTTTGCTTCCTCTCGGCTCGTCAAGCCTGCACGCGCACAAAATATTAAAACAAATAAGCGAATTCAATAATTATGGAGATGAAGTGAATTTTCGCCAACAATGGGCGGACAGGAACAGGACGCTCTTGCAACAGGTCCACGTAGTGTTAACCTACATCCGTGCGATGCGCGTGCGCGATCGCCTTTTTCTTATACTCGTAGATCGATCTGTGTGCGGAGGACCCACAACAGCGCTGCATCGTCCATCATCCCGAGCTGTCCGTTGATTGTTGTGTTTTACACACAATTCGCGCCTGGAAGCTATTTTTGGGGAGGATTCAAATTGAATTCCTCTCTTCGCCGAAGCTGGAGGAGCCCAGCGCGCCAGCGCGCCAGGACGCAGGACAGCTTGTTGATTTAAATTTCGTTGTACACCACAATTTCCGAACGTAACAATTAAAATGCAATCAGCGTGCGTATGGGGCATGGAGTCCACAAAAAAAAAAGCGAACGGACGACTGAAGTGATGACATTTATGATGGGGGTATTTATGGGGCGTGGATTGAGGTGAAGACAGGGATGCGTTACCGTGCTTAAGGAGCGAGGAATTCGTTGTTGCGATGCGTTTAGAGGAGTTTTATAGATATCAGTTTAATTGAAAACTGTTGTGAGGGCAATTAGGGGCAGTTGTGCCTGTTTATATCCAATTTGTTTAAATTTAAGGGTGCCCATCGCAAGAGTTGGCTTTGCTTATCATTCAGTGGGTTACACCGATCTTAGATGTAAGATCTGCAAAGTCTGCAGTGCATACTGTAAGTCTGCAAGGAAGGACTCTCGCGAAAGCCGGTAACTAAATCCTGCTACAGTCCTGATTAATTAACACAAGCCCTTGGCATTTTACCAGCTTTAGCTTGTAGAAAGCCCCTAAGTATGCTGATGCTTCCTGTTAGTGTGGCGAAGACTTCTTCTTGAAAGGTGACAAAGCGTTTTACGTTTTTTTGTTTTTTATAATTTACGCGCGATAAAGGGGTTATGACTACCCTTAAACGAGAGCACAAGCATTAGGGAAATTAGAAAAGAGACGAAAGAGACACCGATGCACGTTGGTCTTAAATGCCTGCGGGTTGCAGTGACTATGTAGACTGTTCCACATTCGCGTTGTACGGCTTATGAAAGAATCTCTACATTTGACTTTACGCCCGAAATTAGGCTTAAGGGTAAACTGATGAGCATTCGAAGCGTGACGCGAATTGCGGGTGAAGAACTGAAGGGGCGGAATGCAAGTGGCTATTTTGCTAGAGCACTGTTTGTGGAAAAAACGATAAAACAGTGAGAGACAGGAGACATTTCGTCAGTGTTCAAGCGAGTCTATTGACTATCCCTGTCACCAATAAGTTTCAACGGGCGATTTTGGATTCTATCCAGAATGTGCAAGACGGTTTTGGGTGCACCAGACCAGATATGAGCATTGTCCTCGCGCTTTGGGCGAATGATCGCCTTATAAATTGACGAACCGTTTAAGGAAACCTAGACATTTCGCAGCATTTTCGGCGATTTCGAATATTTTCCATTTTATTGTGCTGTCAAGGTCGGAATTTAATGAGCTTAACATACGTTGCCGTTCCTCTTTCACGTCCGAAGAGCAAGGACGAGAGTTAGAGAGCGAATATGAGACGCTGAGGGTACTGTCATCAACGAAGGAATAGATTGGATTAGAAGTTGTAGACAAGAAACAATTTATAAAAATGAGGAAGAGAGTCGAAAACAAAACAGAGCCTTGGGGGACACCAGCGTCTATATGGTGAATTGCAGACTTGATACCGTCCAAAACAATTTGGATTGAACGGTCCGAAAGGTAGTTTCTAATTCATTGAAGAAGAGATACATCGATGCCATATGCACGCATTTTCGACGAAAAAGCTTGATGCCAAACTCTGTCAAATGCTTTTGAAATATCAACCGCAACAATCTTACTTTCACCAAAGTGATGGATAGATTGATTCTACTTCTCGGAGATATATGCCATCAAATCATACTACGAAAACCGTACTGCCGGTTATTGAGGAGTTTTCGTGAATCAAGATACTTCATAAGCTGACGATTTATCAGCGTTTCCATGACCTTAGAAGGAAGGGACGTAAGTGCAGTGGGTCGGTAGCTGGTGGGGGAAGAAGATTCACCTTTTTCAGGGACAGGCTGGGCAAATGCAGTTTTCCATCTACTCGGGAAGAGACCAGAAGAGTAGGAAAGATGAAAAAGCTTACGCAGAGGTTTTGCCAGCGTGGAAGAACACCTCTTCAGAACTATGGGGGGGAATACGATCTGGACCAGCGGATTTGTATACGTTAAGGCCTTTAAGTACTCCTGCGACTGTACGAGTGCGAAAGTGAACTTGTCCCATGGAGAAATCGACGCTCACAAGTACAGGCGGAGATAAAGCACAATCTGGAAGCGTTGAGCTGACTGTGAAATGCGCGGCAAGCAGATTGGCCTTGTCTAAGGAGTTGACAGCTGGAATGTCATTATAAATGAGGGTTGGAATTGAAGACGAGGCAGAAGACAAGACATGCCATAAATTCCATGTCACCAGGTAGTCGGGGTAGGGTAAACCCAGGATAAATGGTTGTACCAAATCCGAAATCTCTCCTTTACCCATATGGGGAGTCAATGGAGGAAGATCGAGAGTTATGGTTATCCAGGATAAGCGGGCCAAAAAATGACGATGATGATAATGTTCTAGCAGTGACAAAAGTCTCCCAATTCGCATCATTGCTAACAGCATCACGGGAGAATACTGCGATCTGCATTGAAAGCCACACTGCTGGATCTCTGGTCACAAGGGTGTGCTAGGCAATGAAGCGTCTGCCGAACTAACAAGATGACACAGAAGTGTTTATGAATGGATCACACATCGATGGAGAATCGAGGGCAAGGGTTTTGCTGCCAAAAATTTCGTAACTGGAAAATTTCAAAACAAGGCAACCAGAACGCATTCTGCGAAGACATATTCTGACTGAGCTAAGTTCTCTTAGACGGTTTAGTCTTGAGAAAATACTGTAGTTATCTAGCCATACAAGACGTTTCCTCAGAGGACGTTTCAAAAGAGGGGAAAACAGCAGGCACAAATAGCGACCTACGTGATGAGGCTGGGGCTACTACCTGACTACAACATGGTAAGACTCCACACTAAATAACTAAATTCTCGCGATTCTGACTTCGCAGAATGGACTCGCCAAACGTGGTACTATTTGGACATCCTGCTGGAACGAAGTGAGTATTCCACTCGTTACATGTAAGCATCTCTTAGAGTACGACGCGATCAGTAAAACAAACCAAGGATGGAGGAAAGGTTGCCACGTGCCGTACCTCCATGTAGATCTGGGCTATGCTAAAGCCCACTCGATCCAAAAGTCTGATCTTGTTTAAAAGATCACGCATCAGCACCGTTATCGGTGTTCTCAAAGGCTGCTGTCCCATCGGCCCTTATGCCAGAAGAATGGGCCTCTTCTAAATGACTTCTGTAGGTTCTGCAGGGCCTAAGAGGACGAAGAAATAATCCTTCAAATCCTCTGCATTTGTCCTGCCTTATCCCAACGAAGAAACCTCTATCTAGGCGCCTATCACTTCGAGAACTTGGGCGAACTATCACATACTGACGTCAAAAGTATCCTCAGCTTCAGCAAGAACTCCAAATGGTTTCAATAAAGTGAGTGGCACTTTCAGGGTATAGATCCATGTGGTATCACAAAGGGCTTTCGTGGCCTACGTGTGATACTACAATGATTGATGCATTGATAGTAGCAATTGATAGCTACCCTAACTAGCTACCATGTACATGAGAATACAACCTGTTTTCTCTGTCACTGCCCAAAACTCTGTCAAGTAAGAAACAATACCCTGGATTAATACTTCTTTGATTAAATCGAGAGACGGTCTGATGGCCCACTACTCAGTTTAGGAAGTTTAATAGAATGCTTGGTACCAAGAAACTACGTAGTAGAAAAGACAAAACATGGGTCTCACAATGGATCCAGATAGATCTCAGTGAGGTTAGCAAACGTATTCCAGATAAGAAATGAACCAGTCTTCCAGAGATCAACCTGTTTCAGTTTTTCTATTTTTACAAAGTCTCAGTGCATCTCACAATAAGTAAACAAGCCAACAACCATTTCTATAATTTCCCTGTGCATTTGGTATTTTCTTCTTTATTGTAACCTAAGACATACAATTAAAATATTTTTTTTTTATAAATAAAAGTTCACGTTTATCTTACGAGCTATGTACAGTGGTTAATCTACGAATGAGCCAATGAGTAAGAAATCTCTTCCTTTGATAAATATAAATAAATTTTTCTTGTTATAAATACTACGATGAGGTGAATATTTAAATTAAATGAAGTGAATGTTTTTGTTTAAATTTGCATTGCTATTTGCAAACATTATTCCTTAACACCACCTACGCCATCTGTGGTTTATAAATATTAATCTTCGGTATGGGGTTTGTGTACAGAATAACGTATTCACAGTTTGAAATGTTGTGCATTCGACACATTTTTTGTCTTGACTTAAGCTGCATTATCGTGAAGTGTGTGTGCCATTGCTAAATAATCGTTTATCGTTTACGATATGTTCTCTTTCTAATCAGTGCAATACTTCGCTTCGAGGATATTTTCGCTGCCCGATATGATTGGAGAATTGCGCAGGGGACACAGTCTCAAGTGCAAATCCTTCTCCATGGACTCGATGAGGATGTAGTCGAGGTAAATACGTGGCGACGATATCAGCCGCCAGGTCAGGGGATTCAACAAAACCGTTTGGTAGTCCCAAAATACGGCTGCGTATGTGGGACTGTTGAAGTCCCGTCCGGGCACCATGGACGTGTACACTGTACCGGGCTCGAAATACTTTGGTTCTTCGGAGAATTTAATTTTGTCCGTGTATCTCTTGCGATGGGAGTGGAGTCGAATGGAGAGTGTACCGACTTCACCGCCGTGAGAGGTACTCTCGTCGGAGTTCGAGATTTTTATTGTGATCTTGTAGTGAAGTCCTGAAGAGAGACAAAATTTAGATTTTGAATAATTTGAGAACCAGAAGTTGAAACTTACGGCAGAAAGGCTTCTTGTCGCCGGTCATCAAATAGGCCGTCACAAATGAGTTCTCGCGGATTTTCTGTTCTTTGATGAGCCGCTTGTAGTCATCGTAGCTTTGAAGACCCATTCTAAGGCAATGGTGTCCATTTTCACCGCATTTCGCACATTTACCTGCTTTGAGACTCTGAAAATGAGACGGGGATAGTTGAGATTTGAATCGGAGGCGGGGAAATTTGTAAACTCACCTCAAAGGAATCACAAGTGATGCCGGCGAACGGACACTTTGTCTTGATGCTCTCTGTGAAGAACTGATAGCTTCGGATGTGATTGCATCCCAGGAACTCTTGCATGCTTATGAGGAAGGACTTCTCCTTATTGTTGATGTACTGCTGGAATCCCTGACCACACCCGGGATTATCAAATCCTCCATTCGGGTAGAAGTCCACATGGCCGATGCTTTTGGAGATACCCAGTCCACCCTTCATCAGGGGATTCGCATCGCTATGGATGACGTCCACGTATGTTGCGTCAGTCGAATCCAAACGCACTATCGGTTCCGTGTCGGAAAACAGCGGAGCCGCTGGATCCATGCCCGTGATTCGGGCGAGTTTCAAGCCAAAGTCTCTCTGCAGGTGGTAGCCAGCATACCCGGCCATATGAGCGCCCAGCGAGTGCCCCAAAAAGTGCACATTATCCAGATTCGGCCACTGCAATTCTTCCTGCAAATGAGACCTCCAATGAGATCGTACGACCACAGTCAAGACCTTGTCAAAACTTACATAAAACATATGAATCACGTGCGCAGCCATGCTTCCAACCAGTCTTATGTTTGCCACAGCTTGGACGTATGGTGGATGAGAACCGCCACCCCAATCGATCAGAATGACAGCGGCGGTGCCTTCTGGTTCACTCGACAGCAGCGCTTTGCCCAGTTCGATCATCTGAAACAAGAAATGCAACCTGAACCCCTGCACGTGTAGGATGGGATTTATTGACTTACCCAAGGCATATCGCCCCGTTCCAGGTATCCATGGGCCACGAGGAACAACTTTCCATTTGGATTGATGCCCATACTCCGCACCGACTCGGGATCGTTCAAGTCTATGAAAATCGGATACTCAAAGCTTCGACTCGTGTAAAGGGTGAAGTGTGGCTTAATCTCGGACGGCTTCTGTGGATGGACATTAATCTGACGATTTTTCGCTGTCCAGGGGCCATTCAGTGGAAAACAACCATAGACGCCGTAGCACTTTACTTCATTCAGATCTGAAACGAAAAGAAATTACGATGATTAGCCGATGGTCAAACAAACTTTTGTCCAATTCAGGGCTAAGCACACATCTGCTGTGTGGAATATTTACATCCATGAGTCAACTTCCTGATAAAGATCGTTTACACTTCTGATTCATGGGTAAATAGTTGCTCGTGTGATTGATTTCGTTCATTCGATGGAAGACAGCACAAACACGTTTGTGTTCGGGAACATTTTGCGAAATTGATTTCTGGGAGAAAGGAGGCTCGAGTTCTAGATCGAGAACAAATGGAAAGCGGAAAAGAATACGATTGCCATGCACTAACTTGACCTCTAAGGTCGGACACGTTCCAAAGAGAGAGAGAGATAATATTGAAACGCAGACGATGGGGAAACTAATTTTGCTTTCAATGCCAATCGGATCGTGGTTCAATTTTCTGGTCAAGACTTTGTTTCTTTTCTGTACTCCGATGGGTTGAAGTTGGACGCAGAACCGATAGATATGGTAGAAGTGGTAGTGATCAAGCAAAAGAGGCAGTTGCATTCCACCCATCCAACAAGTTCAAGTTTACTGGTAGAACTAGCGACGTAAGGAATGCTTAAGCCAGTCTCCGGTGGTATTTAGCTTGAATGTGGAGAGTTCTACGCCCCATTGCCACCTAGAAACATTCAAAACCCAGGTGCCTCAGAACCTCGGTGTGTCTCCCTCCTAATTTTTTCTGAAATGTGCCCAAATCGAACTCAACCAGAGGCAATATACTGAATAAAATGTCAAGACACTGACTGAATTGGAGCTTAGTGCAGTGACGACTACAAACGTTAGCATGCCTCGGGATCCACTTTGACCTATCGCCCTAGAGGCGCTAGTTGGACTGACTTCTCGGCAAATGTTTGTCAAAAAAGTGACAGCACGTAGCTTGATCTCTCGGTAGCTTGGCGATTCTTTTCCCGAGCTACAAAGAATGACGATGAACTATGCTGGGTTCCTTGACATGAGGGCATATCAGGGAATGAGAAAGCTGATAAATTGGCAAAGAAAGGATCTGCGCTAGACCTAGAGGATGCTAACCAGTCACTAAAAGTCCTGCCATGTCAAATCAAGAATGAAGCACGGATCAGGATTCTAGCGGAAGCGAATGGAAGATGGAGCTATTTGGCCAAGGTACAGCGGTGCCAGAACTAATACTCTCATGCAGAAGGACAGGAAAACCCTCTCGATCCATAGGTCTTTGCTACCTCTGGCATAAATCCTTTGGAAGGCACTTTTTTCCAGAACACCGAAGAACTAAGTGACGTACCTACCAGGGACATCCGGAGGTTCATTACGGCTTCAACATGGTTCGAAACCCTGGGGCAATAGGTATTGGGTATTGCCCCACGAGCAAGGGATACCTTACCCCCCAAAAACGGGCATCTCAATGGGTCTCTACTGACCTAAGGGTGCCGCAGAGGATTCTCTTCCCCCTCGCCAACCCATCTACCTAACCTTTCCCGAGCTAGAAATTATCAGTACGATATCAGACTTCACCCTCCAGATCCTGAATAGCTCATCCTAAGAAGCCTGCGATCCTCTGCTGAATGAAATCGCTGACCAATTACCCAGAAGGGGTTGATTCCATAGATCAAATCATAGTGCCTAGCCAGTCCAAAGATTGAAAGCACATTCCTTGCTACGCCGCTGAAACTTAATCTCAGCGAAATACACGAGAATCAAGAAGCACATCGACAATTTTGCAGACTCAAGTCATGACTCTTGGCCCCAAGAGCGGTTCTTATCAAACTCCGACACTGACCCAAGTTTTTTCCCAAAACTTAACCATGAGTCACTTCTGTCTCTTCTTCGGTGTTTTTTAATCAAACGCATTGCGAGTTCAGTCTGCGCACACATTCAGCCTTAGATACCTCAAATCGAGATCAAGGCTCTTCGCCTTGAGAATCAAGTCTTCTTTTTGCCTTTCATACAGCACTAGCCAGAAATATTCAGATCCCAGTAGAAGAAGATAATCTGGCTAAAAATACAATCCCCTATGCACTTATAGACACACCACAACTATCATAAGAAAAGGAAATCGCGAGTACACACTCCTGGTTATCAGTAAGCTTCGTCTTCCAGCGATAACACATCCATCCGTCCGCATCTACCACACATGCTTCGTGATAAGTTTTTGCAAAAAAAAAACCAAAACCAAAAGAGTTCAAGCTTGGGTGACCCCTCCGAGTGATAGTGTGGATGCGAATTATGAACATCTTCTTGTTTCCAGACGCCACTCTGACACAATTTGCAAATTGTCAAGGCACGCTGCCAGAACCAAGCTGATGATACTCGTGAGAGTCAAACTACAACGTCGCAGAGCACCTCTGTCTGAATTCGATTTCATCGACCCACTCGAGAGTGCAATTGAGTTAATTACCATTCGACTGATGGTTGCACTGGACATGGTAATTCAACCGAGGCGGATTAATTTCGAGGTAAGATCAGACAGAGCAACTCCCCCGCAATGAGAATGATGCCTTGCATCGGTATGGATTCACATTCACATGGTTTTTGGTAGTCTTTCGCCCGTTTTATAGCTTCTGGCGACTTATCAGAGCAAATCAACATTGGTTAGGTGTTGTAACTTTTCGTGATCCAAATTGGGTCAAACGAACAAGTTTAGTCGGTAGGTAGACACTCGAACTAGACTGGTTTTGGCTATGGATCGTAGCAAGTGGTAGCTGCAGGTGGATTGATCAAAGCAAGTTAGTGAAAGAAGCAGCACATGGTGGTGGCTACTCTTGGTGACAAGTTGTGAACTTTACACAAAATCTGATAGGGTATACGAGGATTTATCAGAATTTTGTCCACGAATTTTGGACTTCACCGGGGAATTTCGATTTAAACTTGTGGAGTGGCATTTTTGAGATGGTGAGTCTCTGAGATTTCGTGGAACTTTATTGGATGGTTTTGATGTTTCGAGGCGGCTTTACAGTCGCTAAGAGTTCATTATCCAGACGGTTCTTCGAAGATCCTAGAAGGGATTCGTATTCATGTGTCACATCGTTACAAAACAGACACGACTTCAGGCTAGGAATGTCGACTTTGGCCATATTGAGCTGATCCCAGTTCTTCAGCTAAACATTCCCCAGATCCCAAAGCCAAAAGATCTTGCATTATCGCATATATGTAGATCTTGCGGATCATCATAAAGAATCATACAGCATAGGTCTCCATTTCGCCTATACCCTGTGTCGAATTTTTTCACAATCAACTTCATTGCTAGACTTGAGCAGGGCAGATCTCCTAGAAAAACTTTTAACTTTCACGATCATTGGTAATCAGTGGAGAGTATGAAATTTTGTTGAAGCGGAGCTGCTTGCATACTCTCCACTATTGTACCTGGTGAAATAAGTGAAATCGTCTTAGCAATCTTGACTCCCAGAGGAGAACACTGTCACTGCCAGTCAAATGATGCGATCAGTGATCGTGAGATCCATCAGTTGATCTAGGTGAGGAGACTTGTACAACACAATCGATGGCATTTAAGGCGATTGCGTCACATCTGATTCGTTATGGCCTAAACTCGACATGAATGGAACAAAAACTACGATCAGCCTGATCAGATCCTTCTTCTGAATACTAAGTGGAGTAACCACAGGACACTGAGTTTTTTTTTGCAAATGGCAAACTGAGTTTAACTGACGAGAAGACGAGAAATAAACCAAACTGATCCAACATCTCCTAAGGCATTGCCCTGTTCAACAAGAATCTGGTCTCCCCTAAGCAAGGTAGGAATCAAGTTACTGGGAATGAGCTATACAATGAGCCACTGTTGCCGCTCGATGGGGTAAAGGACTTGAGTGAGTAATGAAACTTTTAATGGCAGATGTTTGGAGAGGTAAAGAATAAGTGAGCAGAAGGCGGGTTGAACTACCTATGTTCTGCTTAAGGTGACACAAACTAAGCAAAATAACCTTGCACGGTGGTAGTCCTCCATTCGTCTAGATTCTATTTGGCTAGAAGCCAGGGATCTGATCAGAGCTTGGTTGCGATAATCATCACAACATTTTTTTCCAGATACTGAGCTAATCGTTAACCTGATGAAAAGCTGTGACTTCGCCTACTACAAGATGCCACACTTACTAAGGAGATGGGACACACCAGCCAACCAAGACAACCGCCTGTATATATCGAGAGATGCTTGGAATAACACAAGTACCTCATGTTTATCCAACAATAGTTTTTCATTCGCGATGTTACCAGATGTTGAAATTTCGTAGATAACTCGTATGCACATGTTAACATGGCCGACGACACACCTTTTCGTTGCTCTTAAACCGCTGTCAACAAAACAGTATGTCAACATTTCATGTTAAGTGCAACCTTGACCTCAATTTCTTGTGAAATTATGGATGTCACTTTCCCAGATGGGCGTCAACTATTTCACAGTCTTAAAGTCTCACGATCTTATTAAAACTTGACGAGCATAGTTTTCATGTCACTCGCTTTGACCTCAGAAAAGCGGTCCCATTAGCCGGTGAACAGGTATCGTTTACAGTGAGGTTACCGTTAAACCTACATTTCGTCACCTTTAAACGGCACCAGGAATAATGATAGTGGCGATGAAGCCGACGTTAATTTTTAGTATTTTTCCTCTTCGTGATGATTTGTCGACATCGACATGAAGCAATGGAATAGTATCAAGATGGATGGTCGCGTGTTACGCCATTTTACATCGACACCCATTTCTGACGTTTCTACATACTCGGGCAAATCAAAATTCATTCGCTGCACATGCTATAGTGGTGCGCATACCTCTTATGGGCGGCAGTCGGGTGTCGAAGAGGAGTTTAGTCACGATGATGCGAATCAATAATTGTTTTGAATTTGGGGAAATGCACAGTACTACAGCTGTTAGGAACGAATGCTTCTTCGTCCTAAAATCGACAAATTTTGAGGGCAAAGTAAGGTAACTTTTTGGTCAAATTGGTTCTGTCAAGGTGTTTTGTGCCTCCAGTGATACGCGAGAAATCAGTACTTGCAATGAAATTCAGTGATTCTTCGAGAGTGGAAAGATGATAATCTTGAAGCTAATTCAAGCATTCCCAAGCTTCATCTATATAAAAAATAAAGAAATAGCGCGACAGCTCGGGATAAGCCAAGGCCTAGCTTCTCACAAGCAATCATGTTGTGTGTGTTGCATTTTTCGCACGAATGAAAGAGACGTTCTATTTATAACCGTCTCCGAACCGCGAATTGAGAAGCTTTTTCATTCCCACCAAAAAATGTTCGGTGGACATAGCTGGGGATTGAACCCATGCAGTTTGCATAGCAGTCCAACCCACTAACCACTGAACCACGGCGACCAAGCTTCCTCTACCTCGCTATAAATTTCGCTGTAGGATTCCTTCTAGACCTTAACCTACCTCATCTTCCCTATAATCTACTGGATGGGCTATGGCGGAGTTAACTAAGCCTTCAGCTTTTATGGCATTTCTTTTCTACTGTTCTCCATCAAGTTTGTTTGATCTAAGCTCCAAAGTGACCAATTCTTTGCAATTTTCTTTAATTCAAAAAACAAGATCGCTGATCTACACATTTCGTAAGTTAGTTAGACAGGATTGGTCCTCTGAAAACGCACACTTAGACCAAAAATAGGTTAATTGTGATGGCATTGTGAGTACAAGGGTTGAAAACCCCACGTCTGCTCCTGAAACTGCTTAGATTTCCTAACATAATAGATCCTGGTTGACTTTATTGTCTGAATTCTGATCGTTAAGATTGTTAAAGATGTATTTTTCCGAGCTGACTTTCATAATAGGAACTAGCAAGATGAAGTGCACGATGGATTCCGTTCTCTTGCTCATCTCTACAGCTCTTGTAGAAGTTAGTACAGACAATGTCCAAACATATGTACGATACAGTGCACTGCAATGATATTGGTAAGACATTGAAAGGTTGTCTCTTCTTAATCGAACTAACGCTTCGGTCTATAAGGACCAAAGATAAGTCGAATAAGCCTGACGTTATTGCAATAAACCATAAAGAGACCTCTGTGACTTATACTTGACAGATCGTAGGCTCCTTCCAGTCATGTGAAAATATATCTCCTACAGCATGAATGGTTGCGAGAAGCTAAGCTTGAGCTCATTTATGTGAGAAAGCAGACCCTAGGCAGTGAATTCGACACACCAACTGCACTTGCCACATTCCAACAAGAGAAGTTGATTAGGTTCCTGGGAGCCTCTGGAACAGACAAACTGCTCTAAAATACATTGGACAGCACAATAGTCAACCGCTCCCCACGAGCCTCATTTGGCTAGATTTTCAGCCGCACAATTATGACCTGGGAAGCTGTCTGATGAACTCATTCAGACACAAGCTACAGGTCTTTTCGCATAGACTTGGACTCACAAAGGCAGAGATTTGTAAACAGTTCGGGGAAGGAAGAGAAGAATTTTGAACACTTTTTATCTCACTGCTCAAACTTAGGAAAAATAAGACAGAAGACCTGTCGAACTATGAAGCATTTCGCAAATTAAAGAACTCATGACTGGTGAAAGAATGAACTGGTGAAAAATTAATTGGGGAAAGATTGGGGAACCAATTCCATGATTGATGCCACTTTTCTTATCTCACTCCCACCAAATCGACGTAGAAATGAGAGGACCACCATGTCTGAAAGCTTTCTGTCTAGGATAAGGCCTAAATATTTTGCGTTTCACTGCCGCAAAATCAAAATCAAAAAATGCATAAAAATTATTCCAATGAATTTCGATCGACGATAACTTGATTTCCTTTCCATCTTATCTCGAAAATAAGGAAAAGCCCTAAGCTTAAGGTGTTGACGATAACAAAAAGACTTAACAACCGATAAGCCAAGAGCAAACTCTTTCGATTACCTATTCAAATACAAATTGAATTCAAAACTTCACGATCGGTGATATCGAATATTTGATAGGGTCACCTGCGCACGTAGCTCAACGATTATTCAATTAATCAAATATTCGACTTTAATTGCATCGATCACTACTTTGGATCAATTAATGATTGCCTAATCGCGATCTCGTTGGCTCTGTTAAATTGTTATTCTTTTCTGAAGAGGTACTGCAATTGTTAAGAAATGCTACCAATCCGCGAGCTTTTCTCTGGCGATCGCCAGCTTCGATCTGTGAAGATCGGCACATCAAAGGAATTCATTTTGCCCGAATAGTTCCCAATGAATTCCTCCAAATAAAAGAAAGAAAGCATCGGATCTGCACTGACTGCCTATGAAAAAAACACACACTTCTTCATACCTGTCAAAATCTACAAAAAGTAAAAGTGCCAACTCTGCCTCTTTTATTTGTTTTACTAGGGCAAATGCAGACCGGCTTTCAAGTTCCCACCGATTATAACCCTATTCGTTCACTTAGCACTTAAAGTGTCACTTACCACTTTTGGGTGATGGTGGGAAATCATAAAGTGTGTTGACAGCTCTGCTGGACTGATTGGCCAGGTAGAGCATGGTCTGAAGCATCAGACCACCCGTAGAGTTGGCTATGTGCATGGTTGTTATTGTTCAATTCACAAAACAAAACACTAAGCACGCGCGTAATATTAATTTTTTTTTTTTTTTGGTTTTGCTTTTGGCAATAAATAATAAATTAATAGCTAGAGAATAAATTAATCGGTTTTTGTTTGTTTTGTTGACAGAAATTTTTTACATTTCTATTGCACTTCGGACACCACACCGCACTTCTTACAGCAGTCAATTGTTTGCAATTGCCAAGCACCCACACACATGCAAATTGCTTAATTATAAAAATCCGTAATTAAATTCGTATTTAATTTGATTATCCGTCGAACTACGAGTATATAACGAGACCGTCTTCTGTTTTATTCTGATGTGGAGTACCGACACGGCTCAGAATCTGCACTTAACTGATCGCGTTCGTTGCGGCTGTCGGGGCTTTATGTGGCTGAATTTTGATGGATTAATCGTCATCTCGGTCTCAGTTTTGCCTCTGTGTCTACGTCAAGAGAGAAAGAGAGCGAGGCAGACGCGTATGAGAAAAGCTCGGGAGACGTCAAAGAGAATTATCGGCTACTGTGTGCGGTGCCTGAGTAACGTTCCATTATTCATGATTTTTTCTTCGTAGAATGCCCTTTCAAATGGAGAAGCCCCAACTGCCATCGGTTGAAGCGTCAGAGTCAGAGTTAGAGTCGTCGCCATCGCCATCGTCATAGTCAACTCTGATGGCTGTGGTCAAATTGTTCATGCTCTCAGGTCTCAGCTTTGGCGCTTGTGATAACAGTGCTGACCTAGGGGGGAATTCTTATCACGCTGTACGCCAATCTCGCTGACACACTGTGATGATCTTCATTTCGAATATTTTCCTCTTTCCTCATACATTTTCCTGTTGACTAGGTTTATCTTTGATTGCGGATTTAATGAGAGTTCAAAGTCGACTTTAGGCTATGGAACCGTCTGAGATTCTAGGGTTTTGACTTTGTGTTGGATTGATTAAGAAATGGAGAAGGGGGTGAGTGGGCGTGAGAGAGGGTGGCAATTTTATTTCGAAATATGTTGATTTGTGAAGGACTAACCTTGTTCGATCGACTTATGCTTGGCTTACACCAGTCTATTGACGTCAATCGACAAAGTCCAATCAGTTTTGAAACAAAAGAGATGAAAAATATTTACAACAGATTTTCACAGTATCAGAAATGTGTGTGTTGAGGAAATAGGGGAGAAGTGGGTTAAGTTGGGTCTTGTAAGTTTGATAATGTAAAAATAGGAATAAAAAAGAATACTCTAGAGAGTGTTTAAGCTTAGATAAGATTGGCTGTGACGACATTAAATTGTGATAAGGGAAAGTAAAAGACAGTCATTTTTTGCGTGAGTAGGTACCCTTACTCTTACAAAATAGCGGGTAATTTTTTTAATTTTTATAATTTAAGCCATTATGAAGCACAGTTCATGTTCTGTGCACTCAATTTAAGATTACATTTTTCTCCACTGCGTTGTCCTTCCGGGCAAAATTCGCAGACTCGGTGGGCCGGAGGGTTGGTGTTAATTCTCCTTACATAACCTAGCCACTTGAAAAGACCAATGGGCAGATTTTTTGAACTAGATTGATGTCGCTGTACAGCTTGCATAATTCATGGTTGAATTTCCTCCTCCAAAGCCAGTTAAGGCAAACGCGAACGAATATCTTACCAAGAATTTTTCGCCCAAATCGACCAAGGATATCTTCATCCGTCTTCGACAGAGTTCATTCATCAGAGCCCTAAAGCAGAACTGGGATAATTGAGGTTTTATATAGAGCCTCCTTAGATGTTTGTTATAGAGTCAAGGTAGACAAAGCCCTCATTACCTCGAAGATATAGGTGACCACTGTGACGTGACGCTCTATCCCATACGTTCTTTGCCAGTTTCTCTTTACAGCATATAGGTTTTGCCTGTATACTCGCAAACTCATTGCTGATGACTCTCTGAATTCTGCCGATGACACTAATATCGTCGGCGTTCGCAAGTACTATAGTTGCCCACACTTTTGTACAATTCGATCGAAGTATGATGTTAAAGATGTCAAATTACAGTCCGTCAATGTCTTGTAAATCCTTTTTCGACGTCAAAGTTCTGAGTGGTGAAATTGCTACCAATTTTGATGCAGTATTTTTCGTCGTCATCCAACATAGGTGGACGAGTTTGACAGGTCTAGCTTCTCACGACTTGCTTCGGTCGTCAGATGATTTATTTTCAGCCAATATCACTATGTCACAGTTTTACTCAAACTGATTGCTATCTAAGCAGGCGAAGTTGTTATAAATTTAGAGGATATTGCAATCAAGTTAACCCCGTCCACTAAAACCGAAAGATCTAATGTGTCACGGGGTACTTCTTAGCTTAAAAGAGGCTTAACCCAGTTGTCTTTGTGGTACAAAACTTTTTTGTGGAGAATAAGTAGTCTGTTCCAAGTGAGCGCCGGTCATTCACAGAGAAGAGAAGCTGAGCGGCAGTTTCGTCCTTTTCTACACAGAGCCGGCACAGTCTCCCACAGAAACACTTTTACTAGACATATTTAATTTATTAAAATGGTGTTTTAAGCAGAAGTTGCTTATTGAATTTGTAGAGTTTTTAGAAGGCTTGACTCAAAGGCCACTCAAAGTTAGGTGCCTCATCTGCTAGAAGATCTGTCAGTAGAGGCACTCCACAGGGTGGTGTACAGATGGCGTTGCTATAGCCATGTCAGGAAAGTACTTCGATACATTAAAAGAACTCCTCCAAAGTGCTCTAAACAAGCTAACCAAATGGGCAGCTCGGTGTGGTGTGAGTGTGAACCCCCACAAAACTTAGCTCGTACTCTTCACTAGAAAGTATAAAATTCCATATATCTACCCTCCTATCATTAGTGCTACAACGCTTTGGTGGTTGAGCACTTTCTAACCATGCAAAATATTTGGGTCTTATTTGGTCAGAAAATTAAGCTGGAAACCAAACATTTATCCTCCTACTTCGGAAATGAATGGGGTTTGCAACCCCGCATAACGCATTGGCTCTATATTTCGGCGATGGTGAGGTAAACCGCGTTGGATATATCCATAAACCACGACAATTTAAGAAAAGTCCAACGAATTTTCGGCTGACAAATGGCAGCTAGTGCAGTCATTTGCCTCAAAGCAAATTTGGCCACGCCTCCATTTTGAAAAATGTCAAAATTCCTCCCACAAACATAGACTTCACCACACCTAAGTTAATTATTAACTAGAACTTTGAGGTAACCATCCCTCCCGGGTCATTGTAGGACAATGGGTGATGTGAATAAAAACTGAGGGAATACTCTGAGCAAACCCTCCTCAAGGAAGTTTTTCTGAAACTTGACGAAACTCATTTTCATTCCACTCAAATTGAGTATTTTATCCAAAAAGTTAAAGGAACAATTTTCCTCAGTTTTTATTCACACCACCTAGTGTTGTATTCTCTGAGAGAAGTCGATTCACAGAAGATTCAAAAACTAGCAAAGGGTTTGGTAGTAGTTTTTCCTCCGACAGACTTAACCTCATCCTAGCGTTGCGTCTTCTAAATCATTGTAGCGTGTTCCAGGCGGAAATCATGACGATCAGAGAAGTCATATCTTGGTTAAAGAAAAACGTGATATCAGCCACGGATATCCGAATCTTTCCAGACAGTCGAGCGGCAATAAAGTCCTTGGAATCAGTCGCTTTAAATTCACTAATAGTCCTAGATTGCCGATCGTCTCTTATAGCTCTCTCCCGCAAAAGAAAAATCAACTTATGAGCTTTCTACTAGACCAGACCAGCCTCAATGACTGAGATTTTTCTAAGATTTTTGTGGTATCACAACGGACCCTTGATGGATCTAAGAGTGTTGGATTTAGTTGGCATTGGCAGTCACTCCAACCTAACCTAAGCTAACCTAGAATTGGATTGGCTGAGCCTCGGAAAGACGAATCTGGGAAATATATCTAAAGTAAGATTTTATGTTTTTCGATTCATTTTCCTAAAGTAATCCAAATACAGTACAGGTTAAGTCAGGTAATAGGTGGGAGCGGTTTTATGTTGGGCGCCGCCTCTCTCCGATCTTTAAGGATCCATTGTGTTCCCCGTTGTGGAATCTACATTCATGTACCTGTTGCGAAGAGAATAGATTATTTATTGATCGTTTTTAGGCCTCCCCCCCCCCCTAGGAGAGAGAGTTGGCCTAGGTCTCTACCGAATTAAGCGCCCAGGGTCGTCTTTCTGGCTTGGACGGTCGCAGAGAAAGTGCGTCTTGTCCTCCTCCGCATCCACATCGCCACATCCTCTGCAGAAGTCGGTCCTGTTTAGTCGCATTCTCCTTACATGGGCCGCCAGTACGTTGTGGCCTGTGAAGATGCTGAATACAGTATAAATTTCCGCTAGAGTTTCCTTCCGAAAGTGTCTCCACCATTCATCACCAGAAGCTCCACTTGGAAGACACTAAGGAAGTCCGATATTCGATTGGAATGTGATATGCTCAGACTTTTCGAGATCAACATTTTCTTTCTTCCAAAAAACCACCTTAAATCCATGCTCACTTCTAGTAGCCACATCCACCAGAACCCAAATACCCCCTAGCCTGAGTGCGAATATAGGATCGGAATTTAACAAAAATACATAAAATAAGTACTAATTATACTTCGTTTCAATTCTTATTTACAAAACAATCCGGGAACAAAGTCCACTACTGAACAAAACAATCAAAACTCCTGCGCCAGTCCTCTCAAATCGGAAAAAGAAGCAAAAATAAGTAATAATAGCAAATAATTAATAAATTAATCGTCTGAATGCGATTTTTATACAAAGTATATTGATATGTTTATTCGAATGGGGAAAAAAAGAAGAAAAATTAAATTTTTCAACCTCCTGGTTGAGTTAAACACGCTGATAGACGCGGACGCTCTTATCTTCTGCGCTGTGAAAAAAGAGTAAAACGGGCCGACCGACGACGGGAGAATAATATTTAATTAATTGCACTAAGGGGGTAAATCAATTTCTTAAATAATATTATTTCCCTTAAGACGTCTAGTGTGCACTCGAATGACGCAAGTCTGAAGAGGTTAAAATGTATATTTTCTGTTTTGATAAACATCTACCCAGTTGATTACGTCGGATGGCTTAAAGTGCGCGATAGAGACTTGTGTTGCTGAGAGAATGATTACCAATGTGAATCAATTTTCATAAAAGGGTTATCAAGTTGGAATGTTCTATTGGGAACAGCAAGAAAGACTGTCTTTGTCGACCTGTCGCCAATGCTTATGAGTTCTTTGAATCAATCCACGCGTCTAGTTTTACAAGGAAACTATTTATACAAACGATATCCAATAAACCCCGATGTCATCTGGGAAACCTTAATAGCCTGTGCTACCTCATTTGTGTAATCAGCGCCAGACTCCCCAGCTTGATTCTTGTTAACACAGCAAAACCCCTCTTAGCAGTCAGACCGTTAAAGCTTTAATTGCAATTACGCTGAACAAAGTTTGTTCATGGAAAATCTTATAAGGCGCGTGCGGCTCAGTCCCCATAATGTCTCGGTTCTTGTTACTCATTTAGCAATCGAAATCTGTAATCGGTCGTAACGTGTGTCAACTGAACGACTGTGCAAAGTCCAATGAAACTAGTTTTGGTGACGTCAGGGGATTTCATTTAATATTGAGTAATACTCTGATCCACGCGAGTGACTATAGTTACAAAAAAAACAACATAAGTGTGGGGTCTGTGTAAATTGCATGATTACACAAATTTATTAGTCAAGATTGCGAAAAAAATTAGATTTAGTCAGAGACACTCTGGAAACGCGTGCTTGCATGAGTTTTCAATTTTTATGACGAAGCTAGTTATTTTTATACCAGGCCTCGGGAAAAACTTGAAGAGTTACTCAATCTACTTTCCATGATGCTGCTATCGGGGATGAACCTTAACTTTCTAGAGTTAGTCCAGTCATCTCAATCTCTATCAATGCCTCTAGTTAGGCACATGAAGTTGATTAAAGTCCCTTTCCACTTGCGCCCTTTACGTCAACCCCAACCTAACAAGGTCAAGACTTTACTTAATCTCACCAAAGACGAGTTAACAACCTTAACGGGCTACCAACAGGACATTGTCCACTCAAATACCATCTGCATAAAATGTATCAGATACCGATATCACCGGCTCAGTGGAGAACAGAAAGAGACCGCTGAACATATTCTGTGAGTATGTCCAGGAGCCGCAAGGAAAAAAATATTCCACTTGACGCGGGTTGAACCTAAAGCTATACTGAGGTTTATCAAAAGCCTCATTATAACAACTGGCTAAACCATATGGGCCACCACAACAGACCTCATAGGTCGCACAGCGCATTTAGGGCCCCTAATACAGAACGCAGAATGAGCTTTTCACATACTTAGGTAAGATCTTCCTTCATTACGATTGGTCTTTGGATCTGTCCGGGGCGGAGCTTTGGTGTTTATGCGCTCTTAAGTCGATAGATTCTAAATTTTCTTCGTAAGCAGTCCGTATTATTTGTTCTCTATCTCTCGTCGTCAAACCCTGAATTTTCTCCGACGGTCGAGACAAAACCCAGCACATCAAAAGCAGCGTATCTGATGGCTTCTTGGCAATGTTGACTTGTCACTGATCGTCAATGCTTGGTGCTGGTGGCATAGGACCTTTTGACAGAATAAGGGGGGAAAAGCATACAAAGCAACATCTTTGATGGCTCGACTCGATCGAAAAAGGTTTTGGCAATCCATTTTGATTAAAGCCGTCCAATTTCGAAGTTTTCCACAGTGTTGTCTTGTTTCTGCGGGGCATGTTTGCTTGTTAGGCTCATGTTGGCGAATTCAGCCTTAACACGAATTGTTACGAGGTGGTTGTTCACATGACGGAAGGTAGGTAGGTGAAGTTGGCGGTTCAGCTGAATCCAATTAGCACTAGAATTTGCCTTTTTATTAGCACGACTCGTGTGACCTGGACGATAATGTGTGTTGTTAAAGGTGCATGAGTGCCTACATTCAACCTGCGGAGTTTAGAAATCACATGATAAAAACTCAAGTCTCCCTTTACCTGGTGGCCCTGTTTCATTGCAAAAAAAAAGGTAAAATATGCACAATTCATGCGTAGTCACCGTTACAAGAATGGCCATCGCCAGGTTGATGACAGTCAGTGTCTACCCCATTGCAATATTCACCGACGATGATTCAAGAAATGGTGAAATCGGTGTGAAAGTCTTCTCAGAAAGATTAAATATTTCAAAATTCTATTGACTCTGGATCCCTGCAGCGTCTTTGATTCGTCTTCGTCATCAACTAAACTGCTGAAATAGTGTAGGAATGGGCTCACATCGTTGGGCTGTCGATTGAAGGTCACTATTCCCTGCGTTCTTGGTCACAATAACACAGATTGGAGTGAGCGGGCCGATGAATTGAACAGGCGAGCATCAAATCTTCAAGGATCCCTGACAAAATGATGGTGGTTATTGTGAAAACATTTTTTTTTTTTTCTTTCACACATTTTCTACAATTTAAGGTGGAACACACTGTACTTGTGCCATATCTAGGAAAACGTAGTTCCTCCGACATTTACTTAATGGGTTTCCGTTCCATGGAGGGTCTCTGCCTTAGACACGGCAGCCTTCTATTCTCTTCGATCCCGGATTTCAATTCTCCAGAAAAAGCGCCCTGGCATCAGCGACACCTTGGTTTTTAAAACGAAGGTTCGGTCTTTCTTGTCATCTCGAAATCTTGACTGAGATTCGGAGATTCTCTAGGCTGGAACATTGTTGTCCATTCGCTCGCTGTGGCCGAGCCAATGTAATCGATGTATTTTGGCTTTTCGGACTACATCCACATCTTGAACAAGCTCATAGAATTTGCGGTTATATCTTCTCCTTCATTCATCCTCCTCGCAGACCAAATATTCGACGAAGGATTTTTCTCTTGAAAATATTCAATATCTGCTCTGCTTTCCTGCTTATCGTCCAGCACTCGGCACCATATAGCACAACTGGTAGGATCAGGGTGCTGTAGAGCATACATTTCGTCTTTCGAGTAAACAGTTTTGAACCCATTTCTTTTGCCAAATCAAAGTAGCATCGGTTTGCTAGGGTCAGTCTTCGTCGGATCTCCACTAAGGTGTCATTCGTGGAGTTGGTGTTTATTTCGAGGTAGGTAAACTCCATTTTGTGAAGCTCCAACAACTGAGATGGGTGGGTCATGTAGAGCGGATGGATACCAGAAAATCTTCGAATCCACACCCAAAGGAGAGGAAGTAGAGGAAGACCGCGACTCTGGTGGCGCACGCAAGTGGAAGGGGACCTTAACAAACTTGGCGTGCAAAACTGGAGACAGCTGACTAAAGATCGAGCTTGCTGGACACGCTTTTTGGTTGAGGCCCAAGCCACCTGGACCGTAGCGCCACCTTAAGTAAGTAAGAGACGTTTTGTGCTATGCGGTGGACAGAAGCTTCTTTGTTTGTTGACACATGTACTTTGTGTTCTTCTCATTCACTTCAAGGCCAACTCGTTTCGCCTAATCTTCAATTTTCGTGAAAGCCTCCATGACGATACGTTGGAAGCGACCAATGATCTCGATGTCGTCTGCGATCAACCTAACAGTTGAACAGATTTGTTGAAGATAGTGCCTTCCGTGTTAACAACTGCCTTGCGCATTATACATATGTCCCAGCACGAGGTTTAGGAAATCTCATGATAGCTCTACTTCTTGCCGAAGTCCGGTGCATGTTTCATAGAGCTCTGAAGAGTTGTTCCCAAAATGAACATTATACTGAATATTTACCATCGTTATGCGGTACAGTTGGATCAGTTTTATCGGGATCCCAAAGCCGGCCATCGCTCTGAAGAGGTCAAGGCGATGTAAGCGGCTTTAAAGTCGACTCGAACAGATATTGCCAGGGTTGTGGCGATCTGTGCGCACACTTGGCAATAAGGACCTATGCAGCCAACTCAGTATCCCCTTCAACGCATGAAACCTCTTAAGCCATAGAGGCTATCATCGGACTCACACCCCTACATATCTTCTTGGAGAGCCCGTATCAAACCGGGATGTTTGGTATGGTTTACCGACGGATAAAAATGGCTTCCAGAATAGGTGCTGGAGTCTTTGGACCCAAGTCTAAGATCTCCGTAACAATGGAGATGAGCCCAAACGTGTTCTAGGCTGAAATCAATGCTATTGAGATCTGGCCCAGGATAAACCTCAATAAAAGTACCAGAGGCACAAAAATATATATCTATTCAGATAGAGCCAGGCAGCGCTTAAAGAACCCAGGTCTGTCAAGTGCTGCTACGAAACCCTACAATCGCTTGCCAGGCACAACACGGTCGCCCGGCCACTATGGCATGGTAGGCAATAAAACTGCGGATGAGCTGGCTAGAGCCGGTTCGGCTTCCGCACTCTTGTGACCGGAACACTTCTGTGGCGGTTATTGGGCAACCCCTTAGGCAATCCAATCCACTCATAAAGCCCTTTTCTTACAAGGAAATTCTAAAACTTGACAAGAACAACATGAGGAAGCTAGTAGGCTTCGTTATCGACCATTGCGGCCTAAGATTTCATCTAAAAAAACTGAAACTTTGTTTAGTTACAGAGTGCCGGTTTTATTTGAAAGAAGAAGAAGCCTCTGAGCACATTTTCTGTGAATGTCCAGCACTATACTGGCTACGCAGACGGATCTTTCATAGGGAATTCTGTTTGTTAGCGGAGTTTAGAAACTCGGCTACTTATGACATACTCAGCTTCATTAGGAAGGTAGTAGACCTATTGGGTAAGTAGACCGGAGAAACAATAGATCTTGGTAGGTCCCAATGTCAGCCATAAGGGCAGGATCTTTAAAAAAAAAAAACCCTTTCAACGCCCACTGCCGAAGTTGTAATGGCGCACAGAAAATTCTTTATCACTTCTTGAACAGATGTCTGGCACTAACCGCTGCCAGAACGCGAGCATGTGACAAGAGATTAAGGAGACATAAAACAATTTCGACTTATCTACAATTTTATTAAATATACATGAATATAACATAACTCGTCCATTGTATAATTCGTTTAGACAAGAATAATAAACTCTTAAACTTTTAGTAAATTTAAATACACGTGTGCATGTATACGAACGCGAAACAAAGGTCCTTAAGGCATAGGCTCTATCTTTACTATGTAAAGCTATACATAACATGGTTATTGTCATCTGAGTAGCTCAGCAACTTTCCTACATCTTTCAGATTTTCTTTGGAATTGTTTTTATTTTTTATTTTGTATTTTTCTTTTGGTTTTTTTTTAGTTTGAAGACTGTTCTCTTTGGTTTTAATTTTATTTTATTTCTATGGCTTACAGGATACATGTACGAAGAATATGGATTGGCTGACGATTTTGTAAAAGAAAAATGTTCAAACGCTTAACTTATAATAAACTTAAAAACTTAACAGGTAAGGCACATAAAGATTCTGTTATTCTGATCGTTGAATGATTAAATCGATTTTATCTCCAGCTGCTGCGATTAGCGGTACGGTGAGACAGCAGTCAAAGTCCTGCGTTTTCATCTCATTTACCTGAGGGTGGGCATAGGAATCAATCAGAGTCTAAGTAAAAGGTTAAAATTTCTAACATTTACCTGCATGATCCGATCGAATGGCTTCAACATGCCGCATATATCAGCCGGCCCTCCCGATCGAATCCGGTTGATAAAGACACCGCGCTCGTAAAGCCCGTCGGACACAGAGAACCCGTAGTCGTCGTAGACTTTATCTTTGTAGAGCGTCACATGGAAAGTGCGATGTTTGTTATCTTTACTATTTGAACTGGACATTCCATCGCTGCTCGATGGACTTCGAGGTCTGCGTTGAACCTTGGCATAGATGACTTGTGGCTGTGGGTGACTGGAGGATGCTGAATCTAGTCCATAGCTATTGGGTACTTCAAGCGATCGTAGAACCTTAAGGTCGACAGTGTCGCTGAGTTTTTGTAGCATTTTGGTGGCATATGAGAGTGGCATTCCCTGAACGGATTCATCGTTGATGGCTAGCAGTTGGTCACCGACTTGAATTTGTCCTGTTTTGTGAGCAATGCCACCTAGTGGAACAAAAGCATTATAAACTGATTTTGCAAACAAAATTTATGAAAGTACCCACCTTCAACCATTCCGCTGATTGATATCGGATTACTGTTTTCTTCACTGCCGGCTAGTGTGATTCCCAGCAGACCACCCTTTGGCTCCAATCGCACGGTGAAGATTATCTGATGATGTGTGGTTCCGTACAGTTTGCTTTCCATCGGTGGGGGAATGGCTGTACAATCGGGGCTGAACAGATGAAGAAAAAAGCCGTTTAAAACTTGTTTGTCAGTTAGACTTTAAAAAGAGTTGGACATCTAGGCTTAGAATGTAGAATATCTTACAAATAATCGACCTTGAAGATAACACGTCGGCCTGACAATAATGAATGGAACCAGGTTTAGAAAACTCCAGCTTCAGTAAATTTTCCAAGAAAGTCGCAGGCTGTAGATATGCAATTTGAAGATCTCGACGATATATCCTTAGATTCTTGATCATCGTGAACTTTTTATCAGTTCCCCAAGTCGGCTATAGTCCGAAAAGAGCTTATCTTCCTTAGCATGCGACGCAACGCTGAACTCTGTTTGATTCCTTCCTAATGAGAGGATTGACGAAAAAACCAGAAAAGGCTGGCAACTGAACAATACGCTAGTAGACCGGTTTGCCTTAACTTCAATGTAACTTTAAAAAAGCTGACATAGGCACAAAATTTCCTAAAGATGGCGGATTAAAGATGGAAGACGGCCCCATAAGGTCGTGAAGACTACGGCCACATCATTGCAAAAGAAAATCAAAATACATCTGCACCCTGAACAAATCGGTGCAGGGAAATTACTCCAAGAGAATTTACTCCACCTGGGAATTAACTCTACCACAAGTGGGAAATTGCTCCACATTCGAAAAGTGGTAGTGGGAAATTGCTTCACATGAAAATTTGGTGGAGTAGTTCTCCCACGTAACATAGAATATGAATTTACTCCACCACTAGTGGGAATATACTCCACGACTAGTGGGAAATTACTTCATCACAAGTGGGAAATTGCTCCACTTTTCAAAGATGTCAGCGGGAAATTACTTCACACGAAAATATGGTTGAATGGAATGCATTTAAGCCAAACCTCAATTCTGGAACAGCATTTGTATAACAAACCGTTGGATTTTGCATGTGGCGCATGAATTTTAAGAAACTCTGCATATCCCACTGCCAGTGGGAAAGTACTCCACATTCGAAAAGTGGAGTAAATTTCCAGGTGGAGTAAATTCCCGTGAAACAATTTCCCTCCACTGAACAAATCACACCTGAGACTCCTGGAATCAACAGTCACAACTTACAGCTCGCTTGAAAGGAATGCGCCTTAATACCACAAACCCATGTAAAGGCTAGTGGTCCCCGTGCCTCAGTGGTTAGTAGATTTGTTGGCTATACGAGCTTCTTAAGTTCGAGTCCCAGCAATATTTACCAAATATTTTTCACAGCACCACCTCTCATGAATTTGTTATGAAGAAGCTTCTCAATTTGCTATTCAAAGTCGACACTCAATCGCTGATCCCTTCTATTCCTGCAAACAGTACGCAAGCACAACATAAATGGTTGCGGGAGGCTAGGCCTTGAAGAAGACACAACTACCTTCCTATGTGTTAGAATGACATTCTTCGGAAAGAGCTCTTCAACAACTCGAGCGAACTGTCATTAAAGTCATCAAAAACGGTCCAAAAATTCTAGAGAGATTAGAGAGACTTAAGAGGCACACAATCCATCCAAAGTTATCCGAGGAAAGGTGGCCCGCCACCCCTACAACCTAACCCACTTCTTACCGATATTAACCGGTCAACTAGAACCCGCAGATGAAACTACCAATCACTTGTAAACTCACCTCGCAAATCGTTCCGTTGGATAATCCAGATCGTAAGGGCTCAAATCATTGTATGAATCATCCGGCAACTCTGTCGTGAGGCTGACAGTGTTTTCAGCACCAAAAGTTCGTCCAATCGAAGGCGGCGTCGATGGGCTCTTCATAGCCCACGTCGGATGTTGTCGAATCTGCACCGCAGTGGAGTTATACGAGTCCTCTCCTCGAAAATACTCCGGTTGCGGTGTGGTGGACTTCATGGAAATGCAATCGGTATACTTCACAGCTTCACCATACTTAGAGGCATAATTTCCATAGATCTCATGGTCACTTGTGGTTCCACAATTACTATAAATTGGGTTCACCTTCTGCTGAGCGTCAAACAAAAAATCTGGCAGTAGATTCCGCTTAATCGTCAAGGTTGTGTACTCATTCTTGCCACCTTCCTTCAACATCGCGTCAACGTTGAAATGCTGCAAAGGATGATTGTCCAGTGCTAGGAGAACATCACCGGCTCTCACGGATCCAGTACGATGTGCCAAACTTCCCGGCTTAACCTCCGATATAACAAAACCTCCATGACTTGATCCATTCACACTAATTCCCAGACCGCCCTTGCCGGTCTTTGGCAGCTTGACGTTGAAAACCCCACTCGACGGCACCACAGCATCAGACATATCAAACTCAATCTCCAACTCAATCCAATTAGCACCTTGATATCCAGCTGGTCGTGGACCAACATCCCCTAACAACTGTCGAATTGTGCCCACCTCCAGCGAGGACATTTTGTTCACCGCAATAATGCGATCACCCTTCTGAATGCAACCACTACGATCGGCAACCGAATCCGTGACAACCTGTGCAATGGTGACTGCCCTCCCGCAAGAGGTCGGTGCGCCGAGAATAATTCCAGAGCCATGTGTGCAATCGAGAACCACTTGAAATGTCTCCGCCCGACAAATGCCCATGCTGGAGTGCATCGTGCCCGTGTTACTGGATTCCAGGGGCAGTGAACTCTTCCGGGCGAAACGCTGTCTCTGACGAGATTTTCTAGACTCAAGTGTGCTGAAACCATACTTCGGGCTACCAAGGGTGTGACCTAGGAAAGAGAAAAAGATACAAGTCATTATTTGTCAGCTATTTATAGGAATGGTAGATGGGGTGATATTTGTCTGTGTATTTTTTCCCAGAGGCACAACTTAGGTCATAACGCTGCGATAGGCAATAAATCTGTCATCGGTTGATCGTAATTAAATTCATATAATCGCCCCACAGTTGCAGGGAAATTCGTAGAAAGGTGCAAGCAGTTGGAGGGGGATAAGACGCATGCGAAGGAACGATCTATAAAAAGTCTAAGATCAGCTGACTTTTCAAGTATCCAAACAGTGATCGGTAAATGAGGATTGAGTGGTGGGAACAATCTGCTTTCGATTACCATAAAGCTGTAAAAATGCTGGCAGCGGAGTGTAGTGTAAGGTCGCGTCTGAAGAGGGAGGGTGAATCGTCTTATATCCTCACAAGACGATACACTTATATTCACCTACACAGTGGTTCGCTTATTTCGCACGATGATATGTGCTGTTGTGCAATAAATTTTGAGTCTTAAAAGTCGATAGCAACACTTGTGACGAGAAGGAACTGAGGTCATTTTCTTCTTGTAAAATAATCTACTTCCCAAATGTTTTATAGTTTGAGACAAAGGCAGGAAATGCTATTCATTTATAGACCTAGAAGGCACTAACCCTTGAAACTGTAATTCGGTGTCACTAACGTCTTGAGGCAATACCCAGCAAGGAAAGTGCTTACACAGGAGTATCTGAAAACTTAGAACAGCGGATTGAGCTTCACAGGTGAAATACCACTTTTGCCTACACACGCTTCCAAACACTCTGTACCTACATGGAGAGCTGGAGGTCTTCTAATCACCGAACTCTCAACCAAATTGATTAGGTTGCAAGGCATTCCTCTAGCCTTCTCAAAGTCCGGACCTTCCTTCTCATAACTAGCTAGGTGTAGCCAAAGTATGGTTGCGGACTTTCCAGACGAAAGAAGCCAAATGAGGAGAGTTAGCTCAGACTATCAGAATCGTTACCTATCAAGAATTCCTCAAACTCTCTCCAGGATCATCATCAACATCTTCATTTTCCAACGGCCCGCTTATCCACTTAAGGGAGCTAAAGTCATCGACACTAAATCATCAGGGGCTATCCCCATACGGGTAGAGGTGAGATTTCGGACTTCGTCCAGCCATCTCATCCTAGGCCTACCCAATGACACGAATTCCACGCCACGTCTCGGAAGCCGAGTTGGGGACATGAGTTAAACGTGCCCAAACCATCCAAGTATGGACCTTTCCGCTCGAAGAAGTAGCTACTCGACATTGAGTGCCTCGCGTATTCTGCTGTTCCTAACTCGATCTCGACGAGTTACCCCAGCCAGACTGCCGAGCTCTACAATGCTTCATCAACAATATACACAGACTTTTCGCATTCACTTATAGCTGCACTTGGACACCGAGACCTTCCCTGTCGAATGAAGAATGCTTCCAAAGAAATTAAATCTAAAAGAGAACTGAAAGGGTAGGGAAGAGTAGGGCAAGACTCTACGCATTGTGAACGATAGGCAGTTTTCGAACCATCTTGAACGAGGTAATGGGAATGGTACCTGTTGACATAATCGTAGACGAGATGATGAGCCACCAAGAGGTTACCATAACAGAAAAGATCAGGACAGTAGAAAAGGCATCTTCAACATCTAAGTGGCATGCCAAATGTGGCAACACGACAAAAGACAAATTGACCTACAAGTTGATCCCGATCACCGAGGTGTCGACAAATCGTCTACACGTGGACTGCAACTAAGCAATTTTTGTCTGCTCACGGCGGCTATCAGAAATGTCTACACCTGACTAGGATAGAGGTACGAAGCACGCAGCTCTAAAAGGATGGCAAAACTAACCTCCCAAGTCCATGGTTCCTCGTAGGCAAAATGCTGCGATTAGAGGAAAATTGGACAACCTGTAGATTATCGAGAAACAGAGGGAAGCAGAAACAGCAAGCACAACGACATTCATGAGAGGAGTTGGAGTTTTCCTGATCAATCAACTAGATTGACTACATTGCGATCAAGGCAAGGCACTTCTTCAGTATAATGGATGTACGAACACAAAGCATCTCCAGCCAGCTCGATCTTTAGCCAGCTGCCTCCAGTTTCGCACGCCTAGTTGGTTAAGGTCCCCTTGCACTTGCATGCGCCACATGAGTCGTGGTCTTCCTCTACTGGGCCGCCCTCGGTTGTGGATTCGAAGATTTTCCACAGCAATCTCAGTCGTTGGACCTTCACTCTTCTAGCTAAGCCAATGTCGCTGTACAGACCGTACAGTTGTATCTCCTCCTGCATTCACCGTCTATGCAGACGAAACAGCCAAGAGCAACCTCATCAGGTTTTGACAGAGTCCATGCCTCTGCGCCATAGAGCAGGACTGGGACGAATAAGGTCTTGTACAGGATCACTTCAGTCGTTCGAGAGAGGGCTTTACTACTCTTAGCCCAAAGGAGCAGCGATTGGAAAGAGATTCTTCGTTTGATCTCAGCGCTGGTGTCGTTGTCTGAATTTACAGCGGAGCCTAAGTATAGGTAGACAGAGTCCTTAACTACCTCCAAGTCATATCTGTCTATAGTGACGTTTTGTCCGAGACGTCGGTGTTGAATGTCATTTTTTGTTGACAGCATATACTTGGCCTTGTCCTCATTGACCGCTAAACCCATCGTCGCCGCCTCCGTCTCAATACTCGCATATGAACGTCAATATCGTCGGCATATCCGAGTAAATGGACGGACTTTTGAAGGATTGTGCCTCTCGTGTTGGCGCGTGAGTTTTGCACAACTCTTTAAAGAACGGTGCTGAAGAAGTCGCATGACAGCGCGTCGCCTTATCTAAATCCTTTTCTCCGATGAGGTCTTTACCGACCTTGATGGAGCAGCGTGCATTCTCCACTAGATATGGCTCTGTATGGCTTGTCTCTATAGATGCTTCCATGGGCTGCCTTGAAATCGATGAAAGGATGGTGGGCATCAATTTGAAGTTCCTGGGTTTTCTCCAAACAAGTGCAGCTTCTTGAAATGAAATGAATACTGTGCCCTAACGTTGATCCTTCGAGCCGAATATGAACCAGCGACCTATGGATTCATAAACTAACCAAAATTGGTGCATCACGTATACCAGAAACCCATCTGAGATACCGCTTCTTGTGTTCTGGATTTCCCTCGATCACCACAATGACAATGAATACCGGCAAACATATGAAGCGAAGCAAGAGGTAGGATGGAGACAGAGCAGTGCTGCATAAAAGGACAAGAACTTCTCGCGTGTTCTAAATTCAGCGGGAAAGGGATGAAAACCGACCGAAGGAAATAACAGAGTCATGCTACTTCAGAATGAGTTTCGGAAGATTAGCCAAAGGGTAAACAGAACATTGCGAGGCCACAAAGTCCAAACCGAAGCATGCAAAGACGACTAAGGGAAGATTGTAGTAGAGTTGCAGTCGGTGCTTGTAATTTGGAAGGACGATTGTGTAGGATGACAATGCAGAATCTTCGAATCTAGCCTGGATCAGCGGCGCTGTAGAGGTTATCCGCGACTCAAATGACACGCGCGCAAATGGAAACGATCGACCCGGCTGGAGGCACTTGTTGGTTGAGGTACAAGTCCACTCCAGACTGCAGCGCCATCATAAGTAAGTAAGTTAAAAAAATAAATTAAAGCTAAGAAGACAACGAATCTGGAGTGAGTGATTTAAGCTTTTGACCTAAAAATAAAATCTTAAGCTTCGTTAATAACGGATTAACGGTCTTGTGTTAATAACGGATTAACGCTCATGTTTTCCTTCTAATCCAAATGTTTATGTATTTCTTAACTATGCTCTTAAGATTTTAAAATAAAAATAAAACAGTGGCCTTCATATTGACATGAAAAAAATGTAGGTCCAACAGTGTCTGCCAGCGAATGGGAAAGAAAAACCATAAATGTGTGATTGCCACCGAAATTAACATGCCGGAATTAAGTTAACAAATGTCCACGAACGGAAGTGTGACAGGAAACGAACAAGGATTCCCAATAAATTTATTGGAAATAAAATAGTAAATATGACCTCTTCGAATTTTATGGCGCGTCATAAAACACCGGTGGTTCTATGTCGAGGCGTCCTAAAAATCGCTCGTAAATACTCCTATTTTTTCATTAATTTTATGAATGAAATTTTCGGTAAAATCGAACATTTTACTACCACTGGAACAGCCGCCTCTAACCGTAATACAATACACCCACCGCCAGCCGCCTTTGATATTCCGCCCACGCAAGAACAGAATTTTTTCCCTTTTTCATAAACTGGGTCAAAAGTGTTTTGAAGAACATTTTTTGCTCAAAGTGTCCCAAGTTTCCCAATGAAATGTTCATTTTTTATTGACACCCTTAAAGTGTCACTTTCTTCTGAGTCTCATCTGTCATCTTGTCTTTTTGAACTTTTCGTCTTCTTCTTTTTTTCGAAATACTTGCTGTATTTAGAATTCAAAAACATTCGATGGCTTTTAGCCATTCGAGATCACTTGTTTGATTTACAAGCAATTGGGACGTCATAAATCGCCGAAATAAATGCGAGTGCATGAGAGGAACACCTCTGGCTTTCAGAGATGTCACAATGACATTTAAAGTGGTGGCCGCTGTCCAATGAGAAGGTTATTAAAAACTTTTCAAATTAATCTCATAAATTTGACATGAATCCATTAAGGTTGGGTTTTTAATTTGACACATCGACTGCGTTTGGGACAGGAATGCGAAACAGGATCACCTCCCACTAATGTACTTTTGCGTTTCTTTAACTTTTTGACAGCCGCATACTTTATGACGCGCAAATGTCACACGAAAAGCTGTGGTTTTGACATCAAACCCCGAGGCCTGTCACATGAAAATTTATTTTCAAAAAGAAGCACCAGAATCGCAGACAAACATCCGCTCACCGGAGTGTATAGATCATCCACTCAAGTTGCATGCGTCACGGAGTAAAGCAGCTGCATTGGGGAGTCCTCCGCTGACGGTCTATTTTCGAAGCGAATTTTCCGCCACGCATTTTGGCATGAGTGCATCCGTGCGGTGCGAGTTAGCTCCGTTTTTTTTTTTTTTGGTGAAGATTTATCCATTGGGATTTGAATTGACAAACAAGATTTTTGGGCAAAGTTTTTATGGGCGGATGTGCGAATGATACGCACGTCTTTAAGGCGCCTTCGGCATACATACCTCTTCTGGCAAGAGCGTGCGCTGGTAGAATCTGCATCTGTGTGAAGCCACGGCCCGTGGTGGTATCTAGGAGTGTCATCACCTCGTCCGGACTGTATGCGGTGTTCTCGATTGTTGTGTCGTCTATGGAGAGGATTTGATCGCCAACGGAAAGTGCACCGCATCTGTAATAAATCAGAAATGTGCTTAAGCTATCGTGGAATATTTTTAGACGTAATTATTGCTAGAGCATGCGATGTTATGATACTATCGCGCTGCCGCCGTACCGACCGGGCCGTCTAATGAATGACGACGTTTGGAGCTATTATGTCACAGGCCACACAAAGAAGGCAGCCACAGATTAAGTGCTTTGGACAGCAAGCCTTAGGGCCTGTGGAAATTAATTTGACGCTAGTTGTGCAAAATGGAAGTCGCAAGAGCGCTAGTCGTTAATAGGAGATGATGCTGACGGATCTACGATTATCTTATCCGATGGTGGACAATGTTGCAAATTAAATTGGGAACTTAGTCAGTGTAAGAGATCTTTTTGGGATTACATCTCCCCTCGGCATTCTCGGCAAAAATTCCACCACATTCCAACTCACCTATCAGCTATACTCGCCGGCAATATGCTCGCAATATAAACAGCCGCCTGACTGACCTCATCGATCTTCGAATGATCGGTGAGCATCGCTGATGAGTAATTGCATAGCACCAGTCCAAGTTTGTCATTCATCGGGCGTTCGATTTCGATCAACAACGGTCCCATGGAAAACTCAACACTTTGCATCACCGAAACGTCATATTCGATCGTCAGATTCGCATATCCCGACACATGACCTCCACATTTGATGATCGCCTGCGCTTCGACCAGAGTCTTCCCAATCAGAGAAACCTGAAATTGCAAAAGGATTTCATAGTAACTACAGATCAAAGTAAATTGCATCGAACAGGTGCATCATCTCATTCCCATGCACTTACATTGTCGACACGCAACAGCCGATCGCCGGGTTTGATGCGTCCCGTCTTGAAAACAGGTCCGTGCGGCCGAACGTGTGTAACAATCAGTGGATAGTCTCCTCCGCCGCGTAACGTCAACCCGAGGCAGCCACTCTCACGTTCCACGGTGATTTGTGCCAGCTTTGATGTCACGCACAGGCTGTTTTGGGACACTGGAGATGTGAAAGGGGAGCAAAGAAAAAAAAAGAGTTTTGTTAGGAATGGGAATAGACAACGCTTTCATGTTTTCGCCTCATAATTATGGAAACAGGAAGCTCGCAATGAGATGTACCACAAGGCCCCCATCACAGACCTCCATCGTTCACTTCTCAAAAAACAAAAATTTGACTGCATTCCATGTTCTTTCTTTTCAAAAAATAAACATTTACAATCCACAAGTGGAATGCATCTCGCTTGCAATCAAAACAACAATCATGTTGCATCCAAAGTTGCATAAACAAATAAATCATCATCGTCGTCGTGCATAGTCGAACAGTAGAATTGGGGGAAAGAACCCATCGTGGGCTTTCTCCCCTATCCTGTCGTCGTCGTGTGCATGTTTACACTTACTGTACTCGGGCAGGGAATATTCAATCTCGACTACGGCCGGCCCATCGCCATGGCACAGCATACTCATGATGTGTTGATTGGTGAGACCGATCGTCGAGATGCTATCCACTTGATGGATGCGATCGCCAGGCGCTAGAAAGTCGGCCGCATGACCCAGTGGACTAAGGGTTCCAATAACAGGTGGATACGAGAGGTCGTTCCGTTCTGAAAATATAAAAAAGGGGAAAAGAACATGAGTGAATGAAGTGAAAATGATTGAAGGATGATTGTTTATTGGCTGAGGATGAGGAGGGGAAGTAGATTGAGGTTGCAATTACGTATGAATAACCATGGGCTTTGCAGATTTTTTTTTTCACACTTTGTGAAGGCACTTTCACAACCAAAACATTTTGATCATTTGGCCAAGCAAACACAACCATAAGGTTTAGCGCGATGCAGATCTAACTTGCCTTCGGCTGGCTAGACTGGAATTGTATGATACTCATGTATAAGGAAAGCCTGCTAGCTGCTCGGCAAGAAGAGATGGGGTATAACTACGGCTGTCTTTCGATTTGCTAGCATTATGCCTTCTGGTTGAAATTATGAAGAATTTATGAAAGAAAAGGGGAAGTTTCCTCACTACAGTCAACAGAAGTGGACTTCGGAAACTTGAGCGGCCAGTAATCTCCTGAACGTAAGCAATAAACAGAGCAGGCTTTGAGTAGAGTGGTTGCCGATGTTATTTGGCGGAGTACAAGCTTAACTGCTTCCAAATCTGGCAGCGTAAGATGGCATCGCGAACTCACCATTCTGGATTGCGAGAACTTTGCGAAGGCCATAAAAAGCGGAATAAGAATCCGGCAGGAGACTGAAGTAAAAGGTCCTGTAAGAAAATGCTATGCGTGCCTGACTTTGGGGTTAACAAAAACAAGATCCTCGATTTCCAAAGAGCACAATAGCTTTCAACTGATTAGAAGAGCTGACCTCTCGTTGGGGGAGACGAAACCAAGGGCTCACCGCTCACCATGCTGATGAATGAGTCGATAACTCCATAGGTAAAGCAAAAGCATATAAAGCCCGGAACCCAAAAAATTGCAAACGCTATGAGTTCGCAGATTGTGACATTCAATGCAGGCAGTGCAAATCAACCCACAGTCAGTGGGCCTTTGATAATCATTATAGAAGGGCAGCTTAATCTAGGACTAGATCTAGATCTAGAAAAAAAAACTCTATTATCTACTACAGAAGCGATGCTAACAATGTTAGAACCTACATATATCACAGCTACGAAGTGCCTTCATATCCTAATGACTTCCCGTTTGAACTTCAGCATTTTGATAGTAGTGAAGGTTGATTGGCGAAATGGCAAATGCCTTATGACGCCCGCGTACCTATAAAACGATATCGGCATGAACCTTCCCTCGGAAGCTTTGATGTTGCTGACACTCGTACCACCTCAGGACGACATTCTCTTACACTTGTGATGGACAAGATTTTGCTAGGACTGAAGAAGAGATGCGCTATCAGAACTTCTAACAAAAATTATTTAAGGAGCCGTTGAGTCACAAAAAAAGGGAACTGGCCATCTTTAATGATGGAGGTTTTCTGTAAATTTCTTGAAGTTAAGCCCTTCTCGAATTTAGAATCAGGGCAGTTATTCAGACTGTAATCGCCAGTCAAGCAGCTGTTAAAACTCTGGACTCCGCGATAATCCGATCATTGTAAGAAGCTGCAAAAATAATTTCAATCAACAGCCAACTCGGTGATCCCAGAGTCGGCGTTGAAAGAGTCTCAATTGGCATTCTGTAAACTTGCATAAGTAGAGGTTAACGCCTTTGAGCGAGCACGCTGAATTCCACTAGACATTGGGAAATCGGGCAGAACACTACGGCCAACCTACATATGTGTAACAAGAAGAAATCTCTTTCTCTGGTTATGGTTAGTCGCGACGAAGAACGTATCATCATCATCACCAATAGCATGACCGGGCACTTCGTCATAAGTAACCATGCGCCAACTACAAAGAATTATTTGTCTCGGTATTACAAGTTATATACGCACCTACCCCACTTCAGCCATAGAAGCTGTCATTGGGCCTTTAGCCCTACACATCTTTACTAGGAAAACCGCTGCCCACAGTGCTATAAGGCTGCAGCTAGAACACAAGTATAAATCAGTGGGTTATCTGAAAATATTTCACTCAATTCCAAGTACGGACGTGTTCTGCACTATCGCCGACGTTATGGCCAGGGAGTACAGTTTCGAAAGGCTATTTGTGAAAGAAATATAAGACCGCGTCGACTGCTCTAATGGAGAATCCGTATCAGACCCAGGATATTTGGTATGGTTTACCGACGCATCAAAAATGGCTTCCAGAGTAGGTGCTGGTGTCTTTGGACCCAACACTAAGGTCTCAGTAACAATGGGGTTGTGCCCCAGCGTGTTCCAAGCTGAAATCCATGCTATTGAGATCTGCGCCAGGATAAACCTTGATAAAGGTACCACCAACCGCTTGCCAGGCACAACAAGGTCAAACATGGTTGGGTGCCCGGCCACCAGGGCATTGTAGGCAATGAAACTGCGGATCAGCTCGCTAGGGCCGGTTCGGCTTCCGCGCTCCTGGGACCGGAACCCTTCTGTGGCGTTGATTGGGCTACTGACACAACTTTGTTAATCAACTAGGAACACCAAATTCTCCCAACCCAAGAGACCCTTTCCCTACAAGGAAATTCTAGAACTTGACAGGAACATCATGAGAAAGCTAGTGGCTCCCTTACTGACCACTGCGGCCTAAGATATCATATTAACAAACTAAACCTTTGTTCAGATACAGGTAGGTAGAGGTACAGATACAGAGTGCTGGTTCTGTTTGGAAGAGGAGGAAACCTTATCTATGAACGTCCGGCACTATACTGGCTACGTAGACGAATCTTTCATAGGGAATTTTGTTGGTTAGTGGAGTTTAGAAACTCGGCTAATAATGACATATTCACCTTCATGAAGAAGGTAGTAGACCTATTAGGCTAAGTAGACCGAAGACATAATAGATCTTGCTTGTTCGCTGTGTCAGCCATAAGCTTAGGTTCTCAAAAAAAAAACACAACCATGCGGTAAGTCTCAGTGCAAATCACAGCGGCTACTGTAAACATTGCCTGTACGGAGGAGAAATTGAATTTGTCCGTTACATCCTATGCGAATGTCGTGCATCGCCGAGAGAAGAATGAAGACTCTTTGTAAATACTTCCTGACGGAAAGGGATGACTTGTGTAACGTTGAACAAAAAGACCCAGACCATGAATACGAATCATGTCTGGGTGGTTCTAAATTAGTGACTTTCTTTATAGGACCCACCTGCTGATCCACGTGAGCATTTACTAATATCGCAAACCACAATTGTGACATAGTCCCTGAATGCACTATAGTTGCACGACGTAGATCGGAAAGAAGAGAGAAGAAAGGAAAAAATTTGAAACTCAGGTAAAGTTTGGTTTCACTCGCTTCCGAGGGTGGCGTCCAGACTAAGTTGGAACATTTGGTAAGGTTTTTGCCATTGCTTAAAAATTCACGGTATTTTGTTCAAACCTCCTGATTTCATCATCATGATGAGATTTAAATATGAAGGGTATTTCAATCGAATCTTCAACCTATACCAACTCTAATGCCAGTGCTAGGCCTTTGCAGTACAGGCGACATCAGATTTCGCAGTTGATCGACTTTTTATTTATTTTAAGAAATAAATGTTTCTCGACACCAGGAGTTGAACACGGAAGCTTCAGCGTGGCAAGTGAAGATGTATCCACTACATCACGGCCACCTCTTAATATCGCAAGGCACCAATTTACCTAGCTACCTACCTTATGCAAATATCTTCTCAGAACAGTGCCAGTACGGTGCTGACCTGACTTGTAACGTTAGGAAATCTAAATGATTTCAGGGGTAAATTGGGGCAATTACAGCGTTCTCCCCCTTTCATCTTGTAAAGTTTTTTTCTCCATCTAAAATCATAAATATCATAATCTCCCACATGAAACAAAACAATCAATGTCTCATTCAGGATACCTTCAAATGCTGTCCTACTTTCCCTCCTACTATTTTGAAAGTGTCAAAAATATTCTCTTGAAAAAAAAAAAAAAATCCAATTTTCATCTGTTGACACTTTTAATCCGTTAAATATTTTTTAATCCCCATAAATAACACATTACATCCGCTCTGAATTTCTAACTTATTATTAATAAACTTCCAAAATGTCAGAACAAAAAACATTGACTAGTCAACGCAAAATTTATCACACACCCATCATCAGCAGGCGTTAGATACATTTCCCAATCGCTTCTCCATAACTTCTCAAGTGAACCAGACTCCAGGAGACCACAAGTCATGTTTCTCTTTCGATATTATAAATCTCCTCCGGTGAATTAATCATATCCACTTCCTAGAAATCTGAGCCAAAATCTGTTCGAAACATAATTCATTAGATGTGATCGATGTGATCGAAGGAACGATCTCATGAACGACCGCATGAGTGCCTAAACAATGTTGCTGAATCATCACCAGTGAAACATGAACAAAGCAGATGTTTCGTGCGGTGAAACTTCAAATTTGTATGCCTCTGTATGGTTTTTTTTTTTGCGCAAGCTTGGGAAAAAATAGATTACTGCTACTAATTAGTTTAACAGAAACTATAAATAACGGCAAAAACATTGTAGGCGATAAATTAATCCACTAAGTGAACGTGTGGCCACGCCATCATCTCGAGGCGCCCCTTCACTTGCTCCCACTATGGTTGCGTAGAAAATATACTCGTACGCCCTCTTCGTGTGATGAGAACATGTTGCATATGTCAGCAGCGATGACAGATTATCAAATGTGCTAGCTAACGTGTATTACAGTGAAAACAAGAAAAGTGTAACAAGTGTGAAGGAAATAAGGTCACGCTGAAGGGAGTTTTCGGAAAATGAAAAATTGACTCAGTAGAAAGACAGCTTATTGGCGTTTTAAAGGGACTCCTCGCTTTTGCCGAGAATCTTAATGTGTAAGACTTGGGTGAAACTACTGTCTGCGACGCTTGTGGAAGGGGTGACGATACTTTGGATAATTTACCTTGTGATTGTCCTGCCTTTGCTCGGATCAGGTGGTAGATCTTCAGTGCTGATGTGGTGAGTGCTGACACTGTAAGCTACTCATCATTGAAGGGCCTTCTCGGCTTTCTTCGAAAGAATTGTGAGATCTTGTTTGCCCCGCAAGGGGTGTTTGGCGACCTTTACTGCAGAAGAGGGAGTGCGAACAAATTAACATGAGGTTTGGGGAAAGGACCATCTTCAATCATTACAGAGGCACTGAGTTACTTAGCAGAAGTTAAGTATCTAGAAGTGGTTCTAAACCGAAAACTAGCCTGGAATAGTAACATTCATTCCAAAGCGATGACGGTTCTATGGTCATATTCGAGGCTATTTGGGGAAAAGTGGCACCTGACGCTAAGAACTACACTCTGGACATATGCACCTCACAATCGTAGTCTGTTTATATGTATGCATCACTCGCTAACGTCCAGTGCCAAATATTTGGGCATCATTCTCGATCTCAAACTAAACTGGAAATCAAACTTAGAGCAAAGACCCAAAAAGACATGCATATCCTTTTATGCATGTAGAAGTGGGGTTTAGACCGAAAATGACCCAGTGGATGTACACTGCCGTAGTACGCCCAATTCTTTTATACGGGTCTTTGGTCTTGTGGCCCGCACTAAGCAAAGGATACAACATCACTAAATTGAATCCAGAGAACCGCTGGAATAGGTATTACGGCTACCATACGTTCATGTCCGACGGATGTACTAACAGTTATCCTAAACGATATAACCCTCTACATTCACGTGAGAACCTACAGTGCGGTCAGACTTAGAGAATCTGGGTGTTGGTCGACCAGTTCCCATGACCTCTGAAGCATTTTTGATTTAACTGCCTAGGAGGCGGTAACATCCGCCACAGACTATCTTAGCCCCCGCATTACACTTAACAAAGACGGGGTAGGTTCGGGTATATTATCAGCAGCCTTGAAAATATCGAGATCCGAACTTCGCCAATGTAATTCAGGCTGAAATACTCGCAATCTACGAAGGTTGTCGTACGGTCAACAACGACACCAACCCCAAATGAAATGTCGCAATCTTCTCCGATAGCCAAGCAGCCATCAAAGCTCTTTTCTCCAAAACCACCTCATCAAAGCTGGTAGCACAATGCAGAACCAAGCTCGCTCGATTAGGGAGCTTATCTTCCCTAACCCTCGTATAGGGCCCTGGTCACAGCGGCATACAAGGGAACGAGATGGCTGATGAGTATGCCAGGCAGGGGTCGGTCCTTGACAGCTTGGCATTTTCTTTGCAAGTGCCCGGCACTTGTCATAGCAAGACTCAATGCGCTAGGAAAACCCTTCCTCAGCAACCTCGACGAACTTTCAGAGAATAATATCCCTAACATTCTACTCTACCTTTACTCTTAAGGTTAGATTTAAGATCAACAGCCATGTTCACATTCATCTAACAAGCGGTCCCGAGAACTTTAGTAACAAAACTGTGAATTTCAGCACTATTTGAGTATGAAACGCCTGATACAACCACCTAACCAACCAATATGTATGCACCTCTTGCAAAGCATTGGTTGTATGGTGCGATAACCTCAAGCAAGTCTCGATACGAAGTTTCAAACAATTCAGGGCTTTAAATTGGCTTCATGAGTGCTATGCACGCTTGTCCAGTAGCAGGTCTGAAAGTTACCTTCAATCCTAATCCCTTACAAACGAAAGTGTATCTTTTGACACAGCTTGTCTTGTCAGATAAATATTTACCTTTCGTGGAACTTCTAACAAACTTCTAATTTCTATTGATTCTTTCTAACCCATCTATAAGCATTTAGGGACGAAGAAGGCATTTGATCAACAAACTTGGCTCGTTAACGACTTGGTGTATGGTCAAGACTCCAACAATAAAATCATTTTTATTCTCTGAACGCTGTAATGTTCACGCTACACCAGCCGTAAGATTTGAAATTGGCTAACTTGACCCTCGACCATATTTCTTACAAGCAATCGACGGAGAAGTTCTGACGTTACTTTAGTCATCAAATTGTGGTTAGTGCTGTGCGAGCGGAGTGGGTTTAAGCCACCGAACATCTTTCGCGGCACCCCCTCTCATCGAGGAATGACAAGCCTTCAGGAGTATAATTTGTATTGAAACAGCTTCCCAATTCGCCGTTCGTAGTCGGCAATAAAGTGTAGGTCCCTTCCATTCGTGCGAAAAATGTAACACGCACAACATGAATGGCTGCGAGAAGCTAAGCATTGTCTCATCCCGAGCTGTCGCGCCAGCTATTTTTTTAGGCTTGGCCTTCTCTCAAGTGATTTTTGGAGAAGCTGGATGGAAGAGAAGGAGAAGGAAATAGGTTTCCAATTCTGAAGAAACGATTTATGCCTCGAAACTCACAGAAGATGCGAGCTCCCATTACGTCATCCATTTCGAATTCATCTACGTAAAAGGCTTACTCTTAATCTTAGCAGACCAGACTCTTATTCCAATCGTCTCTGCTCCATATTTTAATACGAAATTTCCTATGGAAGTCTGATGTACGAATGATGAGTCGATACCCGTATGCTCTTCCTTGGTGGGCTATTGAGTCAAAATGGGAGCGTGACTGAAGGTTTTGGTTTGTCCATGGGTCTGTCCCTCCCTTAGTCTGAGTGCAATTTTGTTGCTATTGTGGATTGTGTTTATAGATTTAGCCGTATTTCTAGTGCTGCCGTAGGTCTGGATGCTCTGAATATTGGTCACACTTGCACGTTGATGTTTCTTTTAAAGCGTTAGAGCAGGCTTTGGGCTTAAATCCGTATGTGTTCATGAACATCGTTTTGCATGCATACCAGTTGAAGGCAATATCTGCCTTTTGGGCGTTGTTTTCGATGTTGTCTTTCCTAATCTGGTTTGAGTCTAGAATTACGCCGAGATATTTTGCCGTCTTCCTAAGTATCGGTTCAATGTTCAAATTTAAAATGCCCCACCCTAATTTCCGCTCAAAATTTCTTCAAGTTGAGTAAAACAGACTAATAAAACCGAAAATAAAACACTTCCCCAAAAAGAATGCAAATCTATTATGTAGTTCGTAACCGGAAAGTGAGATTTCCCATTGGCCGTCAAGTCGGCTTATACTAACCACACCACCAGGAAGCTACACCATGCGCGACTCACCCCGAAAAATAATAAATTTTATAAAAGAAATAAACAAACAAATACAAATATCCTCCGACCCCTTACACAGCGCAGGCAGTAAGACAGAAAGTTTCATGTCTTGATGCCGATCCCTTATGGATTCCTGTCCGATGCAATGCCAAGATGTCTTCTATTTAGTCATTCATGTTTCCAACTAACCCGTCCCCGCTTCCCCCAAGGGAAATTTGATATATCTACGTATACATACTTTTTTTTCTATACAAAAACCAAATAAACTGCCAAAGATTTTCAATGGCTATCTGCCAATAAATAACCAAATAATCAGGAGAAAACGGCACGAAGCCGAAAGAAAGGCGAAAGGCTGTGAATAAATTAGAAAAATATGAATCAAATGTTGCGTATACGTAATAATAGAGGGAGGATGTGTCGTTGGATGTTTAACGATTCGCGTTCAGCGTATGGCGTATGGCGTTTGGCGTTTGCCGTTCGGCTTTAAGTAATTTGGCCATGTGTGACATGTCTAGACGATATGAATTATACCCCCGTAGTCGGGGTATTTAAATAAAATTTTATTTTTATTTCGTCTGAGTTGAGGAGTGAAAATCCTTTGGACGACTTGACAGTCGCCGGGTGACGAAAAATGTAAAACAATTCAAAAGAATTATGAGTTAACATCAGTGTGTAGGCGAATGTCAACGTTATATGTTTCAGAAAAAAAATATAACAAGTTTCGACAGAGGGGCCTGAATAGATAGGGAAGGTGTGCGAAATTTTATTTCATCATCGTGTTTTAGTGCGTAGCCCACCAATAAACCATAAGATGTTGCTAACAACGATAATTCAAGTTTTAATGTCTCATTCACCTCAATACGTCGCTGACAAATGAAATATCACTGACATTGACAACTTACTGAAAGGATATTACTTCGCTGTTCGGTAGTAAAGGCATCACGCTATTTTCGGTTCCGTCAAATGTGCTGAGAAGAGTGCTGCTCGACAGGATGAATACCAATCTCAACTCTTCACAAAGATACATATATCAGGTAGTGAGAGGGCGGACGAACTTGCCAGGAGGGGTGCAGAACTAGCATATGCATACACTCTTCCGATTACAAGGACACCCATGAGCACTGTTTACTGGAAAATAGATGAGGACCATGATCAGGGCTAATACCCGATGGTGTCACATGGATACTTTTGCAATACCCAGATCACTATGGCTAGCCTTGGATGAGAAAAATTCTAAAAATCTCGAACATCTTAGTCGAAGGGAAATACAAATCATCTCCGGTGTACTTGCAGGGCACTGCGGAATAGGAATTCATGCGGAGTGTCTTGGATTACCCTTCAATGACTACTGCAGCAGCTGCAGGGACGAAAGGAATTAGAATCCATCCGGCACCTGCTATTTAAATGTCCCGCGCTGGCCACGAGAAGATTGGTAGTAGGTTCTTGCATGGTCTGGAGGACCTACATATCGCTAATTTTAGGAAACTCCTGAAATTTCTATCCCTTTCTAAGTGGTTTCCAGATAAGCCAGCCCTACCCCTTGGTTTGACTCCCATGAATATACTTTTTATGGGTGCAATAGACCCGCTTGAGGTCTAGGTAAGTCGTTAGCTATCCTCTGCTATCCGCAAACAGCATCTGAAATTCTTAAAGACACAGGGGCATATCCTCTGATCCGTGCCTAGCACGAAGAGTTTGAATTTAGTATACAACACTCCATTTGTGCTGCGAACGTGTTGATAAGGTTAAGGCTACGCTTATCGCACCTCCTCTAAACTTTCTTCTACTTCAATCCGGACTTTAAATGCTCTTGCATGTCTATGTGCTAAAAAGTATTTCCTCCTTGTTATGTTTTCTGTTTGTCCCCTGCGACACTGTTAGTCAAGGCGTTCCTTCGCAGAGACAGGTTTGACATTTCGTTGCATCAAGCATCTATGCCTTGATAGGAATTGCGTTTAGTAGTACTTCACCTCTCCGTGTTTTCTACAAATCCATTCATCAATGTTGAGGATCAGTTTATGTATGTCCAGGGCCCCTTTGGGCGATGGGTGGTGTCGCACCTATGTTGTCATTCTACTTTCATAACTCCCCTGGTTGTTCGTCTGTCTTCGGGCTCGTTTTCGCGCAGTGCCGCAGCCTTCTTCGCTCGATAGATCGATAGGTATGTGGCTTGAAATTGCACTTATAGCATCCGCTGACACAGTTCTAAAGATGCAGCATGTACGACTTATTGTGAGTCGGTGACGCCATATCGGGGCCGCCTACGAGAGCATGGATTTGTCCACGGTCGTCAGAAGGTTTCTGACCGGGTGCCTTGGTCCTTCAATGTCTGCATGGTGCTGCTATTGCCCGAGAGGCCATCTTGTCTGCGTACAGGTACAGCACTCCCAGGTACTTGATGTGCGGCATCGACTCAATGAAGTTTTCCCCGACCTGTATGGTAAGGTATTCCACTTTTTTACGACTGCTTATGAGAAAGGCCTCGATTTGTGGTTTAGGGGTCTGTCGATAACCATGTGCTGTGCCTTCCTTGTCTTTAACCTACATACCTTTGCGGTTACAAAAACAGAGTTTCAGTGGTCAGTTAGATTTGTCTGGTGTTCCAGGGCAAGATGGGTTCCAAATTGTTAACGCACTACAGGAGCATGAAGCCTATCGATATTATACCTAGGTCCAATTAGCTTGTTGGTGTGGATCCTACTGGCGTTACATGGATGATGGTTGCGTGCTTGTGCAGTTTTGAGATTTTGTGTCATATCCCCATCCACACCCACACCATCCACCCTCATCCACACCACATGCCTTGTATTTTTTTGTTTGTTTTGAATTTCAGTTTCAGAGGACAGGTACCCTCTCAGGGCGCTATGTGACAAAAAATCGCGTACTTGTAACGACTTCTTCAAGGCCATTTTCCAGTAGTGTCTAGCACCATCAACTGGATTTGTACAACTTTTCTCTACAAAACCCTCCTCTCGGATGGAAAATATTTGAAAAATTCCAAAATCCCCACAGAAGCGTTTTCCACCAAAATAACACATCCGCTCTCAAAATACATCCACGAATTCTCAGCTGCACTAAATCATTTTCAAAATTTCATATATAAACTGTGGAATGCTCCGCGGAACCAAATGAGACATTAGTTTCTATATTTCCATCGCGCGACAATAGAAGCCCGTATCCGTCCTGTCAGTCGGTCGGTGGTGGCATGTGCCCATCATACGCTGCTCATTTATAAATGCCTGCTCCTCCGACTGGCCGACCGACCGACCCTTTGATGCAAACAACAGAGAGAACGCGTGCGTTATTAATTACCACATCGTTTGGAAAATCTATTTTCGAGTGGAAATCTCCGATTCCCATTCATCCTCTTCAAACGCAGTCAACACTCCAATTTGTCAGAGAATGTTGCCGCTCTAATAATTGGATTATTAATTCCAATCCCTGCCACGGATCAGCGGACCCTATCCCTAACTCGCCGAACACTTAACAGCCAAACTTACACTTATGATTGATGGGCAAAATAATTGGGAAAATTATGAGAAGTTATTTACCTGCAAATGTGATTCCCATACTTTGGGCAACATTGTCGCGGGGAAGGGAAATTGTTGCATAAGTCGATCCCCGCTCCGGAGCTAGTCCGCTGTCCTCCGATTGGGCAGGCGACATGGCGCGTTCAACTGAAACGAAATAAAATTTAAAAAAACCAATTAATTACATCATTTCGACAAAAACCTACGCAAAAATGCGCGCAAACATAAACAATGAGTCTTGAGTGGAAGACCTCATTTGTTGCGCTACACAACGAGTGCGAACGATTTGAGAGGAAAAAAATGTTGCACACGAAATGGGAATGTAAACATTTTGTTGGTGGTTTGTTCGGAAGTGTTTGGTTTGTTGACATCGTTTTTGGTTTTTTTTTTTCTATTTTTTCTTTTGGGTTAGCTTTCGTTTTCACTTTGAAAAGGAGAACGAAATGAAAAAATTTTATTTCAATGAGACGGAGAAAGAGAACAAAATGATTAATAGGCACTCGATACGCTTGATTACACTTTTGTGGTACAATTTTGAGGGATTCACGTTGCCTTCTACTGGTGTGTGTTCTGTATACAGTGTGTGCACATCCGATTGAATAAAACATTTACAAAAAAATAAGAAAAGCAAAAGTGGCATTGAACATTTACAATTTCATCGCTTTCATTTGTTTTGGATATAAACCAGATTATTCTTATCGTCGCCTTTCGTCTGCGGCCAATTTTACTTCATTTTTACACATTAAATGGGTGACAGAGACGATTAAGAAGACAACGCCTTACTAAGAATAAGTTAATGGCTCTCAATTTGTTTGGCAATAAGTACGTAGTCAAGGCCTTCCAATGAAAAATGAGTCCCAATCCTGTGAACTGACAATTTTTGTCTGACAACGTTGTAAGAAAAGCATTGAAAGGCCGCCATCTGACACATTTTTCATTGGAAGACTTGACGATATTGTAAGGTCTTACAACCGTCTGAACACTGCTTTAGATAGAATTATGCTTGTTCAAGCGACGAAATGGTTTGATCAACAAACGCAATCACGATGAAAGGGAAGTATTTGATCGATCAGCAACATGAATACGTGTATCGATAAGTTTGCAAAGACAAATTCCTCTCTACTAGGTCAAACCACGCGCAGCTTATTGCACACTGGTGCGTCTTGTACTAACCGAATTTAAAAGAACCAAGTCAATGTACTTTTCTAGCTACAGCGATTTTTTTAACGAATTTATTCGCAAAGTAGCGTAAACTGATCACTTTTCCTTAAACTGAAAGTGGCTCACTGTGCCTGCCGCACCTAGCAAAGCTGCTTCATAGAAGTAGTGATCCGTTGCACCTTCATTTCGAGGACAAAAAGTTCAAAGTGGGTTTTCAATGATTTCCACATTGGCCATTCGACGACAAGGTAAACAACTAGGTTTATCGGTGTCCTGTGCCATGCATAATTGGCCCAAATAGACTAAGGCCAGTGCCAAACAAGCTCCTTTTTCCTAAGTACACAGAAAACGAATAGAACTGTACACACGAGCGCCAGCGACTAAAAAGGAGTCAGTGTGGTCGCGCGAACTATTTGGACCCAGCGACTTTCCCCCATGACCGCGAAGTTTAGAACGTCATGACGGGTTCTGTAGTATATCAGCAAGAACACACGAACAAGTGGTCATTTAAAATTTACCATTTCAAAGCTTTTTTCACTCAACTACGAAAAATCATCATCATCATCATCATAATTTTCCAATGACCCGCTTATCCACTACGAGAGACGTGGGTTAAGGGTGCTTAAGTGGACTCTCCTCATCTCCTGATCTTCCGCCATCGACTCTAAATCATCAGGGTAGAGGTGAGATTTTGGACTTGGTCCAACCATCCCATCCTAGGCCTACCCAGGGGACGCCTACCTGATGGCATGGATTTCATGGCACGTCTTAGAAGCCAAGTTGGGGACATGCGTTTAACGTGCACAAACCATCGAAGTATGGACCTTTCCGTTCGAAGGAGTAGATGCTCGACATTGAGTGCCTCGCGTATTCTGGTGTTCCTAACTTGATTTCAACGAATTACCACAGCAATACAACGAAGAAATCTCATTTCGGCAGCTAGTAGCCGCGATCTTATTCTTTCGGTCATTACCCCAAATTCATGACCATAGGTGAGGCTCAGAACAAACACTGAATTAAAGACCGATAGCTTAGCTCCGATGTCAAGTTCAGCTCACCTGATAAGAGATTGACCAAGTTGCCTCAAAATTTCTCCAGTCTGACCAATCCTACAGGATAACTCAGTATTGCTCCTTCCATTACTCTTGAATAAGACCCCGAGGTACTTAAACTGCTGAAATTTGGTCTGGGTGGATGTAAGCATGGCCAAGTTTTCCGTGAAAAGCAGATGACTTATCCTTAAGTCCTTCCAATTTGTAAGACTTCATTTTGCATCCCGGTTTAATGAACACGCAAAGTAAAAGCCTTGAAATTTCCTGTTCCCTTCAATAATATGTATTTTTATGTACCTTTTAGTTTTGTTAATTTCTTGTTAAAGAAACATGTTTATTCAAAATAGTAATGGCGTTATATTGGCTTCATTTTTTAATGCGTATTTACATGTGCACATTAAAAAAAATGCTTTAGTGTGTTTTAAGGGCAATTAAGGTTTTCTCATTGCGTCAACAAAGCAATTGAGCGAGAATCTCGTAATTGTGTTCTTCGGTTAAGAGAAGCCATAACCCCTTTGGTACGTGCTGATTTTTAAAGAAAAATTAAATCAATCCAGTCGCAGAGACCCCAATGGGTCCAACTTCTCCGAGACTACCGAGAGCGTCAGCGTTAATTTACTTGGTCCTGGCCTCAACCAAAACGCGTCTCCAGCTAGCTTTTTCTTTCGCCAGCTGCCTCCGGTTTCCCACTCCAAGTTGGTTAAGGTTCTCTTCCACTTGCACGTGTCACCTGAGTCGCGGTCTTCATGTTCTGCACCGCCGCTCCAGGGTGGATTTAAAAATTTTCAAGCGTTGGAGCTTCATATCTAAGTCGATGTCGCTGTACAGCCCGTAGAGTTCGTCGTTGTAACTCCTCCCACACTCACCGTCTGTCTATGCAGATGGGACTGAAAATCACCTGAGGAATTTTTATCTCGAAACTGCTAAGAGCAGCCTCATCACCTCTTTAGTTGTTCGAGAGAGGACTTTGCAACTCACTTGCCTTCTTAGCTAAAGAAATAGCGATTGGCAAGAGTTATTCTTCGTTTATTCTCAGGGCTCGTGTCATTGCCTGAATTGATAGCAGAGTCTGGGTAGACAAAGTTCTTAACTACCTCAAATTGAGGACGTTGTTAAAGTACCCGTCAATATCGAATAAGGCACCGAGAGCCTTGCATAGATTTTTACCGGTCTAACCTTCAAATGTACATCACTTTTCCTATATAAGCGTCTAGTAGGGGTTCTGAAATATTTAACAAGAATTATGACCAATTGATCGCATGACAGTCCTTAGCAGTAGTGTTTGCAGCCATTACCAGCTTTAGGGATGAACATAACAAGTCCTTCCCTACACTTTTTTGGAAAAATGTGCAGAGCTGTGTTCATTCGCTTCAAACGTCCCAAGCATAGGTTTTTGACTAAGTTTATGTCTTTATACTGTTCGTCGTTAAATATCCTCCTCCAAAGTCCTATAACGCAGGTCTCCAGGAATTGTATTGGTTCTACAGCTGGCATATTTCATAACCCTGCCTAACCGGGACTATGTTGCATAGACATCGTAGGATTTTTGTTTGATATAAAATGAAAAAGAAATGAAACTAATGCCAACCACTCCATGCCATGTGCAAACCTAGCACCAACCACTTGTAACGAGTGTTCATCTTCCCACCCGGTACTGTAACAACCAGTACACGACAAAGTCATTATTCCCATTAAAAAAGTTTTCCATCACAGACAGCACTTCCCAATCCCCCGTGCACTTTTCAGAACTACAACTGCAAAACTTTGTTTGTTCGCCTTCGCCTTAACCAGACAGACACGTTCAAGTCGGATGGTGACTTCTGAACAACAAGACCACACCATTCCGACAGAGACCCATTTCTTCCCTCCCATCGATCATCTTAATTATATTTTGTGTGCGCTCCATTGAACAATGTCGATTTGATGTCGTCGTTAAAGCCCAGAATGGAGATAAAAACAAAACCCAGGAATTTAATTAGTGGCACAGCCTCGACTGGGATGAAAGAGTTTTTTTTTCCAAACAATAAAAGCCATTCTACCAGAACCAGCGTTGAAGTTATGCCTCTTCTTGGCGGAAACGAGCAGAAGGAGAATCGCTCACTCCGTCAATGAACAAATCCGCAACATGTTGCTTCCGCAATTCGGCAAATTTATGAGTGCTGTCGAAATCAAAGCGTAAGTGGTTGGGTCGCTCCACTAAAAATATCCCCTAGCGGCATAGTGGCATAGTAGACCAAAGGTGTCTCACTCGTCTCACTCGTCCTAGATCAAAGCGGCGGAGCACTTAAGACGCGTTTACCGCATCGAATTGCGAAAAGTTGCGATGGGTTTCTCTCTACTTGGACGCAGCGCGTACTTTTTGAAGTCCGCACATCGACGAAGACATGAAAAACAATTTTCATTTCGCGGGTGGAGTGCACCAAATTGAATTGGATGTGGTTTCCACCTTTAATTTGATTATGAGCCGGCCACGGTGCATCGTAAATCCTTCAGCGATGCGATGTCGTTTGCGCTTTAAACAGACTTTGATGGGAATTTGTCATACGAAGGCATCTCTTCGCACACAAGTCGAAAATAATTGACTTGGAAAATTACATCAAACGACGATGGAGGAGTAGACACTGAGTTCTCCCTTCTAAATGAAATCGCATTCGACAACTGTCAGCATGCTGGCAATTTATCTACAGTGTGCTCGTGTCACGCTGCAGTGAGGATCTGTGCATGATCCTGGATAATTTTCTGAAATTCTTCGTATGAAATTAGATTGTTTGTTGCCATTTTGGGGATCATTTAGAGTGAGTTATTCGTGTAAATTAATTTGCCTCAGGCAGTCTCGACACTGAGTCATGAGAGGGAAATAGAAGCTGGTTCAGTTCCTAAAATACGCAGGGACGTGTTGTCTGTCGAAACAAGAATAGTTGTTTCATTAATGTCTGCTGATTCTCAACGCATTTGACCGAAGAACGCAATTGCGAGAATCTCGCTGAATTGCTTTGTTGACGCAGTGAGAAAACCCCACTTTATTGTCCCAAAAAGATCTTAAAGGTTTTTTTTAATGTGCACATATAGTTAGGCATTAAAAAACGAAGCCAATATAACACCATATTTATTTCGAATAAACATGTTTTACTAACAAAAATAGTAGTAGTAGCAGGTATTCAGTATATGTTTTATAGGGAACAGGAAATTTCAAGGCCTTAATTTTGTGTGTTCATTAAACCGGGATACAAATTGAAGTTTTACAAGAACATTAACTTTTGTTCAGCGCAGTACATTTCTTATGGAATCTTTTGTGTGTTCAGTTGTTCGATGAATTAAACGGGAAACACAATTAAGCGAGGGCCAATTATCCGGAGATCACTGTAGTGATTGGGTTGAGATTAAAAGATTAAATGAGCGAGTGTGTTTTTGATGGGAACTCTGGTGGAGGAAAGTTTCGATCACATACCGAACGAAGTCCCAATTCACTCTAGTGCCAAAAGCAAATGCATTATTCCACGAGCCGTCAGCAACTCGAGTATATTCTCTGGATAGGTGGCGAAGGATGACTTCATTGTCAGTAATTCTTTTTCAGAGCCTAGGCCTATCCCAGGCTGTTGCACCAACTATTTATTAACTTTCATGACAAAGCCGAAAAAGTTGGTTTAATGGGTTCGATATATGTAGATATGTATGTTGTATGTTTTTCGGAGTATAAACGTAAAGCATCCTTCCGTGATTTCACAGGCTTCACTTAACTTAGATAAGCATACCCCTCTCACTTAGCTTTTAAAAAAGGTGGTGCAAACCCTGCAGACGACTTGAAAGTCTAAGAATTGTGTCAGAGTTGGCCTTCTACACCGATGGTTCTAAAATGGACATTGGTACAGGTGCCGAGGTCTACTACAAGACCGTAGGAATAAACCACTCCTTTAGAATAAATGACGACTGCTGTGTCTTTTAGGGCAAAATCACAGCCATCATTGAGGCCTCGAAAACTGTCCGCGAGAAGGATATCACCGCAAGGACAATTACGGTCTACATTGACAGCCACACAGCCGTTAAGACTCTGGAGTCCGCGATAACTAGATCGAGGTTTGTAGGAATCTGCAAAAATCATCTAGATGAGATATCGAGAGCCAATGCGGTGACCCTATGATGGGTACCAGGGCAAATGGATATCTCAGCTATCGAAAAAGCTGACGAACTTGCACGAACAGGAGCAGAGCTGCAGATGACAGGGTCTCCCCTTTGCGAGGATTCCAATAAGGTATATAGAAGTCGAGGCTATCTGTCGAGCCAATATACATTCGACCCAGCTAGACACATGTGCAACGGCTAGAAACTTATAGACTAAGAAGAGATCTCTATCTCTGGTAAAACTTAGTCGGCGCGAAGCAATGATAGTCTCCGGCATCATTACTGTGTACTGCACCTTTGGTACTCATGCGGAGTGCCTCGGTATACATGACAACGACTATTGCAGAATTGGTAGGGACGAGAAAGAAATCGAATCTATCCGACACCTGCTATGTGAATGCCCTGCCTTCACCGGTGGAAGAATGAGAACTCTTGGTAGTTACTTCTTCACGGAACAGGAGAGCTTGCGTGACATCGAGCTAAGGGACCTTCTGAGTTTCATATCCTTGTGGTGGTGGTTTTAGATCAGCGGCTCCCCTTCTCTTTTCAGATTCCCGGAGTAGAATTAGAAGATGGGCTCAATGAACAATGGTCTAAGTGAGCAATGATGAATATCACAAGGGTGCCTTGTCACTTAACCTAACCTTCGTTAGTGAGTCAGTGAATTCACTGTGAGCTGGAATCCAGTGAACGATGACTAGGCTGTGGCAGATCTGTATAAGTTTCTAAAACTAATATCATAGAATTCAAGCGTTCAGAAAGCAACTTGTTTGTTTGATAAGATGAAGGAAGTCACCCCTCACATCCTAAAATCACCGATTTGAGGCTCCTCCAGCCCCTCCTCCAATCTTCTAATAAGTCTTCCGGTGGCTTAAGCCAGACAATTAAAGACAAGTGTCGTATGGATACCATTTATTCTTCTATTTCCTGCTCCTTTTTCTTCTTTCGGTAGTCGTTGCAGGGTAGGTTAGATAAGGTTCAACAAGAAATTTGATGGATCCATTATGTTCCCCGTTGTTGGATTCTTTTCTCTTATTCACCTTCCTAAAACATCCCAATTTTAGTGAGAATTATAACATGGCCTTTGCTGACATGGTCGATAATTGGCCGGGATCATTGAAGAATATGTGCTAGAAGCCGCGTTTCTGGTACTGAGGCTTGGGCAGAGGAAATGTCTCGTATCGTCTAGTACTCTATGAGGACGCTTGACACGCTTCGTATTTCCCTCCACATTTATTTCGTAAAGAACAGTAAGGGTCGTCATCCGAAATTAAATGAAACTAAAAGTCAGAAACATAAAAACCTCGAAAAAACCTCGAATACACAGTTTTCTGTGGAGGATAATGCATCACATTCGCCTAAGCGCGACTATTTCGCCACGGAACGTAGGTTTTCACTAAATATTAATAAAATCGCGACTTCTTAAGAACCCCGAATACATTTGAAAAATCCTCGGAAGCCCTTTAAAAGAGAACTGTGTCCGGGGAAAAGAGGAGGGATGGCAAGCCTTGTTGTAGTGTTACTCAAGTCGCTCGCGATTTGTATTTTGCTCCGACTAAGTTCCATGAGATGGTTAAATTTCTTCAATAAAGACTGGCTATAGTGATCTAATTGTAGCACATGTGTCTAGATGGTACCATTCCGTGTTAGCCCTGATCCGAACAAAAGACGCAAACGGGGTCAACTGTTGTCCTTCTATACACCATTCAGGGTTTATCTGCTTAGGGTTGGGAACTTATAGTATTTGTTGACGTTGACTGCAGAACCTCGATAGTTGCCTTTCGATCAACATTCTTATATGGCAACAGTTCTTAACTCAAAATACTCATGCGGCCTATAAAAGGCAGTTAGCTCGGCTCGAAGTACTTTGCACCCGGGTGTGATTCTGGAGGAAAAAGGCAGGCAATAAGGCCTTTAGCGCCGTCTTCATGCAATTCTAAAGGACCGACTTATAGCATTTTGAAGAAACGACTACGTCCATTTTGGATCCGTCTATGTCAAGGCTAGCTTTTGATCAAAGCCGCTGTGGGCATTGATTGTATCGATCCGATTACCCCTAGGCAGTCTACTCTCTAACTCCCGGACACACTTGCGAGATGATCTTAAAATGTCACACAGAAGGCATGGACACTTAAGACTGATTGAAACTTGAAGGAGCAAAGACTGTGAGCAAGAGTTATTGCCCATTTTGATTTGCCCTAAAATTGATGAGACTTCTCAAATACCTTTAGGTATCTCTCCGAATTTATGACAACAATCTAATAATAATTTTCAAGGAAATGTCGAGGCTTCCCTCTCCCTGGACTAAGTGCATTTAAATTTACGATGCAGTTCCCAGTCTCGATGCCCGTTCGTGAAGTGTGTCAGAAAGAATTATCGCCGCCTTCACTGCCAGTGGCAATCAGTTCCTTCTTTCAACTTTCCGTCGAAAACTGTTGCAATGGACCATCAAACTTCATCAAATATTTCAATCAACACGCATCCGATTCTAGGCCAAACTACATAAGTAATCGGCCTTTGAAGTGGCTTGACTCAATTACCGATCAGATAAACTGTTTTCTTTTAAACACACTACTGACCAGCGTCACTTCCACTTTCGTTTTGTTCCAAAATCCAAAAATAAAATTCAACCGAAAAGAAACTTTTCGAAAAATACTGAGACTGATCTACTGGAACATTTGAGGCGCATAAGTGTTTCCCTCGAGGCTTTTGCGTCAGACAGCGCTTTTGCCTAATTTTTTCAACATTTTCCAACTTGACAGAGGGGGTGGTCTGGCTCTGGATAATTAGGGAAGCAAAATCATTAAACACCACCCATTTGGCCAACAAGAAAACAACACAACTGAGCGCATTTTGAAGTACAAATTTGTTGGTTGTTGTTCTTGTGGTCGTCTTTTTGTTGGATTTTTTTTCTTTTCGAAAACATTGTGGTTTCGGTACAAAATGTTCGAGTTGTGTATATTTTTGGACGCACATTAGAAATGGAATAAGTAAATATTTTCGTAGCATCGTTGGATGGGCCTGGTGGCGGCGGGCGGTCGGTGTGCGTCAATTTGAATCGGCAGGCGAACAGAAAATTTTGAAATCTCAAAACATGTGTCGGGGATTTACGGATGGTTAAGGACCCTCAGCCACAGATTAAGTTGTCAATTTGTTAGTTTTCGTGTTTATTGCGTTTTTTATTCTCTGTAATTGACAGTTGGTGTGATTGGTTTTTTCATGTATCATGTGTAAATGGGTGAAGCTAGACTGGAATTCATTGGAATGCTTTACAACTGTCTAACCAATCAGGGATCTCAAATAGAGAACGTTAACTTCGTTGACAGAGAGTAATGTTTTGGATAAAATGTAAGTGTCAGTGGTGTGTTACGAAATTGGTTGGTCGGTTTCCTGGAGACCTTTTGATTTCCATAGAAATTCTACCCATAGAAATGAATAAGAATCTCTGAGGTTTCCTTTGATTCGAAGGTCCCCTAGTCCATGCACGAAGCTTCTCTAAGGGGTGTAGTGCAGATTCGATTTATACGGATATGTCGACCGAAAGTCTCTGCCAATATAAATTTAACAAAAGTTTATACGTTTATACGAAGACCGTCCAAATTGTCCGCGAACAGACCAAGTTCAAAAGAAAAAGTCTTGGAAAGATTTCTGTTAACTATTTTCATATTTGGGGGTCATACCTATGCCTATGCCATCGATGTGGTCACCCTTTCATCGGGCAAGATTCTTTCAGTCCTAAGCGGAAGGCTTAACCAGTCTGCTAATTGGGTCAGCAGCAAAGGGTTGTGAGTTCATCCCACAAAGATGGAGAGTGTCCTTTTCATTTAAAGAAATCAGTCCCTTCCTTCAAACTGTGCTGTCAGCTTCTGCAGCTCTGTTGGTCTTAAACTAGATAAGATTAAAATCTTAGTAGAGGTGGGACCGTGTCACCATATTACTGCGACCACAGATGGGCCTATTGTGATTTCCTATAATTAGAGGTCACTCATGAAACCTGATGAATGCAAAATTGTCTTTGATTGAACTGACAGATGTTTCCTCTGTCTCAAGGAAGAATTTACCTAAATGACGATGACGTGCTCTGATAAGGTTAGGTAGATGGGTTGGTGAGGGGAGAGAGAACCTTCTTCGCCACACTCAAGTCAGTAGAGACCCATTGAGATACCCGTTTTGGGGGACGAAGGTACCCCTTGCTCGTGGAGTAATACCCAAAAGCATTCTCCTATTGCCCCAGGGTTTCGAACCACCTTGAGCTTTAATGTCCCTGATAGGCACGTCCCTTAATTCTTCGGTATCCTGGAAAAAGTGTCTTCCAACGGATTTATGTCTGAGGCGGCAAAGATCTGGACAGTGGCAGAGGAAGTGGGTTGTGTCTTTATTAACTTCCTCATCTCCGCAGCCCCTGCAAAGGTCGTCTTCACTTGGCCTTAGCTTTTTCATGCTATAGCGTAGAGTATTATGAAATGTTATTACTCCTACAAGGATGGAGAGGGTTTTTCTGTCACTGCTGTATCTAGCCCATAGTTTTCTAGTTATTTTACAGGAGTCCAACGAGCTCCATCTTCCATTTGATTTCGCTAGAATCCCGATCCATGCCTTGTATTTCAGTTTACATGGCGGGACATCTACTAACTGATCAGCCTGCTCTTGGTCTAGAGTAGATCCTTTTCTTGCCAATTCATTAGCCTTTTCATTCCCTGGTACGCCCCCATGTCAAGGCACCCAGCATAGTTTTACCTCATACTGTATGCCAAGAGCACTAAGCTCTCCGCGACAGCCCTTCCAAGCTTCGATTTTATTTCAATAGCAGAAAAAGCTTTTAGTTCTGCCTGGCTGTCGATGAAAAGGTGATATCATCACGTGGTATTACCCCCATTGCAGTCTCACGGGCAGCATTTGTCACTGGTAGGACCTTCGCCTGGCGAACGCTGCTATGGTCCGGGAGTCTTACTGATTAAAAGAGGCTAAATGTCTAAAAATACACCTGCACCCACGCCAATGTCCATTTTGGACCCATCAGTATTCAGTATAGATCTGGCTTTGGTTCGCGTGCTTGGTATTGTTACCCTTGTCCATTCTTCTGTGCTTGAGAATGAGCAATAGAATGGGCTTTTAAAGTGTACATAGGTGGGGCATCATATAATCAGGGTTGTTGCATTGCCTATATACTTTCTTAGGATCTGGGCATGTCCCGTGGTGCTTGACTTCCAGCTAATCGTTTGGCTGCTTCTCAGAGCACTTCTGGCTGCAGATTCCTGTATAAAGAGGTCTAGTGGAAACTGGTTGAGAATATCATCTTTTAGCGTTTTTTCGATTGGGCCGACGCGACGACGCTGTGTTGCGCTCTTTCGGCACAGTTGATAGCAGCCATATTGTTGAAGCTACATCTGTCAAATTGGCTGTCATTTATTCAGTCTGTTTTGCCAAATTACCATGGATTCAACAACACGTGCAAATAAAAAAATTGTCCGGGCAACGTTCCGCGCTCTTCGCCCATTTTACGATCGCCATAATCGCCCTTCCGAGAGGACTATTGGAGCAATGTGGTGGATAAATTTGAGTCCACTGGTTCAGTAAACGATCAACGAAACGTCGACGAAACGCAAGATCTGCCGAAAACATCGCCGCTGTCCATGAGAGTGTGCGGGAGAATCCGAGGCAGTCGATTTCGCGTCGCTCACAAGAACTCGGCCTTTCGCAGACCACAACTTGGCGAATTTTACGTCGTAACTTGGGCCTGCACCCCAACAAAATTCAACTGACCCAGAAGCTGAAGGTAAACGACCATAGACAACGACGTGTGTTCCCTGAATGGGCTCTGGAGCAGTTGGAAACTGACCCTCAATTTAATCGAAAAATCATCTTCAGCGATGGGGCCCATTTCTGGATGAATGGGTACGTCAACAAACAAAATTGTCGAATTTGGGACGATACCAATCCACATGAGATCCAAGAGCGTCCAATGCATCCCAAAAAAGTCACTGTTTGGTGTGGATTTTGGGCTGGCGGCGTCATCGGTCCATATTTATTTAAGAACGACGTTGGCCAGGCTATCACCGTCAACGGCGAGCCCTATAGGTCGATGATTTCCAACTTCTTTTGGCCTGAATTGGATGATATGGACACCAACGACATGTGGTTTCAACAGGACGGCGCTACGTGCCACACAGCTGACACCACAATGGACATTCTTTCCGAGTGATTTAAGGGCATGGTAATCTCACCCAGAGGTGATGTGAACTGGCCACCGAGATCGCGCGATTTGACCCCGTTAGACTTTTTCTTGTGGGGTTTTCTGAAGTCGCAGGTCTATGCGAATTAGCCACAAACCACAGCGGCCCTCAACACATTGTGCATTGTGCTGTCTTGGGCCACTTGCCACAGTCCTGTGACTATTCGAATCTAACTCCTGGTTGGCCTTAGGAGTTTTTTCGTTCTGGTATGGGAGATGTCTGTTACCTTCAGCTTTCGTCCAGTATTGGTCAACTTATTTTTTAGCCAGTTTTTAATGCAGTTCTTTGCGGCGCTAATTGGTGGACCTAAACTAAGATATTGCAGTCCTAACTTCCGCCAAAATGGCTGGATGCAATCGTTCATCCTGGTTCGTCTTGCCAGAAGTCATCACCTTTGCGTCGAAAACACTTAAATCTCCTCAATGATCTTCTGTCTCACATGTGCCTTTGTGTCCAAAACTTCTCAAAAGAAGTTCGTTCTTATTATGAAGGTCCTCTTCTGTTTCTTGATGTCTCCCACGCTACTTTTTTTCGATATGGCCGTTGCACTGATTTATGAGTGCGGCTGACATTTTCCCGGTGAACCTAGCACTGATTACAGGCAATTTTTCACGCGTTTCCCAAACCCTCTCACGTTTTAGTAACCCAATCCATGGCAGAGAGTTCAATACTCTACACCAGACCAATCACTTTGCATCACTTTCCCCCTTGAATTTTTCATCTCGGATTAGTGACAGAATTATTGTTTCGTGCACTATCACCAAATCCCTGGATGACTATCGGATAAGTGTTTTCTCAGCCACCCTCAGTGGCCGTATTGGAACTCATCGAATTCCCCAGGAGATGGGAACGAAAATCCCATTTGTGAGCATTCTCGTGGATAATTTCCAAAAATATCACGTTTTCCAACAAAAGCCTCGAAAAATTCGAAATGAAAATACCATTCCTTTCTATGGCGCTGGAGCTGCTTGGAATGTATAACCTTACCCAATGCGTAACGCTGCTTCTTCACCTTCTCCTTCTTCCAGTCGCATGTAGATAGTAGTCATCCTTCACATGTGGTGAGGGCATGGTGAGCGCTTCAATTAATGACTCATTTGGTATCCTTTAATAGTTCCTTCGTTCATTTTTTTTTTCTCCATTTGCTTGCTGTGTGCATGCGTTTAATATTCAGTCAAGAAAATTCCCTACCACTCAGTCCTGGGGAATGCCTCTGCCTCATTGACGGGCTGAGGGATGGAATAAGCGCTCGCTATGGATTGCAAGGGTTAAGTATGCGAACGTTATAAATCATCGAAGATGACGTATACGAGCGTGTACACAGGCACAGTGGGGCTCTTTCATTGATGACGGACGATAAAGACGATGGGTGCTGCTGGCGACGGATGGCATCGTTGGCGGTTCGTTAGAACCGGAACTTCACTTCAGTAAAGGAGTGTGTTTTGTTTGTTTGCTATTTGTGCGTGTGCGTGTGCGTGTATCGTATTGGGATTTTCCTCCTTCGGATGGGTTAATGGAGTTTCCATGGCCCGCAAGTGAAAATGGATTTATGACGTTTATGTGAGAACAATTAAAATGGATTTTGTCATTCAATTTGTTGAGGGGGGCGGCGGCGGGTGTTGGATTTCATCGATAAGAGGTGTTAGATGTCAAATCATTGAAACGATTATGTCAAATCGTAAACAAAAGTGAAGAACATGTGGTGTGTTGTGAGAATTTGGAGAAGCGCTTCTTGGAACAATTAACTGCAGGCGAGGTAAGATGATATTTCTTTTAGATTTGACTTAGATAAATCGATTTACTGTCACGGGAGAAGAACCTCTTCAGCACTGACTATAGACACCAATTGCAGTGATCGTAAGAAGTATGTAGTTTGAAAGTTGTAAACCTGAAATTAACTATAAAAACTTCGACAAGAGTCTTAGTAAGAAGGGATGATGAACTCCTCAGTCTTAACCGATTTTGTTCCAATATTCCACCTTAGGTCGCAGGGAAACTTAAACACTTTACTCTTCGCAACAAACTCAACCTTGCCAGACACCTCCCTCAATCTACCTAGCCAAAACCACGTTCGACTTTTATTAGGAATTTTTTCCAAATCCATTCAGTAGCTCAAGGCCCAATTGCAACCAATGTTTAGAGGGAATTTGAAGAGGTGTTCTTCTACGCTGGTCAACCCTCTATGTATGCTTTTCCACTTTTGGTGGAAGCTTGCTCATGTTAAGCTCATTCCCAAAAAAAAATGGCAAATTTCGCCCTTCTAACCACCGACTTATATGTAGCTATAACTATAGGAGTTATCTCGATACTACAAAACGTAGTTATGAGCCAAACTGATTTCCCCTCATCTTACAAGGGTAAACTTTGGAAAGCGGAGGGATGATGCAGAACTGGACATCTCATTTCTTACACCCGGTTGAAAGTGCACTGAGGGGTCGATGTGTGTATATACTTCTAAACCTTGATGAAACGCTAGCTATTGTTGATGTATGCCTCAAGTTCAAAAATTATTCAACTCCTAGACGAAATCTTGCATGATACCCGGATAGCCAAGCGGTCATTAAGACCGTAGCCTCTGCAAACGCATGCTTCAAATTGAATAACAATGTCAAAAGGAGCTTGCAAATCTAGGGAACCGGCACTGTCATTCTAACCTGAGTTTCAGGACACAGAGGCATAGATGCTAACAAAGAGCACGATGAGATTCAACTTTGTAAATAATCTTTACGCTTCCGAAAAATGGCTAACCAAAGATGGGCGTCATCTCTACAACGACGTGGCCTTCATACAACCAGACTGAACACGAGACTTACTTAACAAAAAATCGAAGGGACAACTCCTGGATTGTAGCAATCTGCACGGGTCACCAGACGATCGTCAATCATGCAGCAAGACTGGGCATTCCTTTCAACACTTACCGCCACAGCAGCAAAGATATGAATCCGACAGAAACTCTCAACCACTTTCTTTATAAATGGCCGGCTCTTGCGAAAACCAGGCATCGTACATTCTGCAAACCTTTCTTCAAAAACCTTAACGATCTATCGAAAGAAATATTTCTGATATGCTATCCTTACTCGAATTAGCAGACTGGATATAACGACCACCAAACAACAACCTTAATCCATCTACACGCGAGAAGCTAATCGGCCAACTAGTTGACAGTTTAATTGCAAATAGCCCGTGTTTAGGCAAGTCTGACACCATGTGTTAAACGATTTCATCAAGTCTGCCAACTAGAACAACTGAAATTTGTAGACTGGTCTTTGCGTCTAAAGGGAAATGATTACAACCAGTCTGTCTATAGATGACATATAGCCACGCAAGTCTTATCACCTCCATTTCCACTTTCCTAGCCTACCTTCAAAATTCAATTAATAAAAGCAATTGCTATTGTCAGTTTATTCGTGTCAGTCGGTGCGTTCCTTTTTGTACTAGAATGACAGATAATAGCTCCTCCCTCCTCATCTGTCATCTGTCATCCTGGTACAAAAATAGAGATTTCGGTAGAATTAAAGTGTGTTAGGACCCCGGGGAGTCAGTCGACATGTGAAAACCGCATGAATATAACCAGCCAAAATGTGTCAGGGATTATCGGAAGCTTTTTGCTTTTCCTTCCTTCTGAAGACTGTAGAGATGTAGCTAGACTTAGACTGTGATAACACCAGGATTGCCCAAGCTAATTGACAAAAATGTAGAGAGGAGATGATAAGCGATCTGATTCAATAAGCAAAAGTGGCATCTAGACACTTACGCTATAGCCGGGTCGTATCAGAAGCCTGCTTAGGTATTCATCGAGTCGAGACACATTTTCATTTCTGAATTTTATTAGTTTACTTGTCAATTTAAATTCAAATAAAAATGTATAGTTACTCCATTAACTTATTCTTCATTGTGACAATAAAAACTTTAAGAAAACAGCCATAAAAAACATGTTTTGCTTTTTCCAAAAATAAAAATAAAACGCATTTTTAAAGATTTTTAATTTGCTTATCTGAAAAGTGTAGGCAGTCAATAAGTGCCGCCCAACGTTAAAATTTCGTACAGGAATTCTACATCTAAGGTAAAGTTTTTTTTCCCCATTTTTCTCGAGACCATCCGCGCCGATGGGGAAGGAGCGCTCACATATTCTGAGTGATTTATGACGTTTTCATTAACGAGAGTTGTTGCATGTGGAATTGTGAGTATTTTTGGAAGAAAAAGCCGGAAGAAGCCACGGCTCCCATCCAAACGAACCGCGTCGGTTGGAAAAAAAAAATCGTTTGATTTTCCATTCAACACCATTACAGCCGCGTAATGAAAATGAACATTTTATTGCCACTCCAGCCGGCTTTTATTTGAAAATAATTGTGCACTTAGTTGCATTTTTATTTCGATGTTTTATTTTCTTTTTTTTTTTTTTGCTCTTTTCCTTGGTTAGATTTTATGACCTCCTTAACGTCTGTGACATTTCCCCTCCCCCAGCCGATAATGTCAATCGAGAAAGAAGAAAAACGAATCAACCCGGCCGCTGTCAACGGAGTCAACAGGGGAACATCAATTACCTTAAAGAAATTATTGCTCTCTGTGTCAATTGATCTTGTGGTTGAGAATGAAAATTCCCGAGAATTTAATCCGAGTCAGGGAAGGAGCGGAGGAGCGACTTGGGACAATGAATGGGGCGGAATTTAATGGCGGATCAATGTGCGTTCAATTGATGACAATTGACGTTGGTTTATGACAGAGGAAGTGATTGCTGCACATTCGGAATGATCTGAGTTTATTTTATCGGTTCTCAGGAGGATGACTAAACATTGTGTGTGCGTGTGGTTTTTTTTTACATTTTTCCGTAATATCTGGACAACACTAGACTGAGAGTCATTCTAGGTGAGAGTCATTCTTTTCGTGGAATTTGATGTTTGTCAAAGTTGTTGCTAAAATAGTAAGCAAAGCCAAGTTTGGAAACGGACCAAGGTTAATCGACTCTGATGCGGCATGGAACTTCACCATAGTAAGCACAAGGTTTCGTCATCTCAAGGGGACATGGCGGTCTCTTGATCATAGAACGGTCAATCAAATCAATCACATTGCGATCAGAAACGCCGAAACTGGTGTGTTTGGTTTTACCCATTCGACACTACAAAACCTTTGATTTGGCGAAAAAGTCGAAATGGACCTGGGCTTCATCCAACAAGGCTTCCCACCCGTCACTGGTGACCATGGTCTGGATGTGATGGTACAAGATCTTGACGCTAAGAATAGGACGTTTAGCCTATCACGATTCTGAAAGTGATCAAAGTGTGTAAGCAAGATTTACAAGATCACGAGTAATGTGGTAGGAGGTACTGAGATAAACTATTTTTTTCTAAGATCGACAGTCACGATGAACTGAGGACTGTGTTAAATCTCATCTCTTCGGTCCTCTATTATTGTACTCGGACTCAGGGAAGTGGAATTAGCGTCAACGACTCCTCAAGGCACCTTATTCATCCTATCGCGATGAAGAATTTTAGGCAACTTGACAAAAGTCTGCAGACTGCCTTCAGTCGGTACCAAAATTTAGTAGAATTTCTGGAGTTTACAAATCAAATTGCAACGAAAAATTGGCCTGAGTCACTGAAAGAATCAAAATGGACGGTAGTCCAACACCTGTGCTTCTTTTTATAGAATTGGCAAAGATTGGAGCGTTTTTAAGCCGAAATCACAACAGCCACAGAGGTAGCAAATCATCATACAATATGTTGTCAAATGGGCGGCTATTTAGGCTGCTCAGGGCTCAGGTCACTGGCTGGCTTCTGACGGCCATGAAGAACGCAAAAACCATATTATGCTGGACTTTTCTGGAAACGTGGTTTTTAGTGCGAATATCTGTCAGATAATTATTATTGTGAATTAAGTATTACTTATATGAATGAACCACTGTGAATTATAGTAAGCAACTGTCGCTAGAATAAAGATTCATTCCTTCGTTTGTCATCAACAGAACAACGTGGTTTCCTCTTTGTCCAGGAATTAGAGGTTGGGAGTAGATTAAACAGTAGCGACGAGGATGGGATCAGCCATTTATTTCAACATCTTCGTGTCACTATGAGGCAGTTTTCGATGAGAAGAATGCCTGTTGAGATGATAAAGAAATGAAATCTGGTCGGCACTTGCGATACATTATGGCCACCACTCAAGGACTTGGAACAAAATTACCGTGAATAAAAAGCAATGCCAAACATCACAATATGGTCACCGTGGCTCAGTGGTTAGTTCGTTGGACTACTGACCGAACGGCTTGGGTTCAAGCACCAACCCACCTCTCGTCGGGGAATGACAAGCCTCCGGGAGAATAATCTGCTATGCAAGAGCTTCTCAATTCGCCGTTTGGAATCGGCAATAAATTGTAGGTCCCTTCCATTCGTATGAAAAATGTAACACGCCTTACATGAATGGTTGCGAGAAGCTACTCCTTGGCTCATTCCGAGCTGTCGCACCCTCTATTTGTTTTTTAAACATCACAATTATCCTCAATTAGTCCAGACACCACCTTCGGATGCCATTGGAACCTAATACCACCTGAGTTTCGAACCACTACACCTAACTTGTGCTGTGTGAATCAGGTCATAAAGGTATTCGTAACCCATTGAGCGCCATGGATTATAGAAAAAAAAACCTGTTCTGTGAGTGTCCTGTTGGCGAAAATTGATGAAATATTGAGCTGCGGGATCTTCTGAGATTTCTACCTCGGTTCGCTTAGTGCTTACTTAGTGTTTTCTTTTTCCAAGTTTGCAGCAAAACAGGGTAGAACGGACCCCACTTTTGGTTTATAAACGCAGCGACTCAAGGCATCTACTTACTTAACCGAACGTAAGGAGGTATACTTTGAATGGATAGTTTAAACTGAATATAAACTGAATAACAGCGGCTTTCTCCTTATTATAAGAAGCAACAGGATCAACTTAGTCTTGAAAAGATTGATGAATAACGTCTGTTCCCGACATCACGATACTCAGAACGAATTGTCCTTAAACAACGTTGGACGGCTTATCCGACCTAATTAACTTTTATTTCTCAAACAAACATGCCAATGAGTTCAAAGATCCCCATTGCCTGCATTTTTTGCTCTGATTAAATGAAAAAAACTTAAGTTCGCGCAAATAAACTCCTCCATTGGCCACTTGAACACGTCCATATTTGACAGACGCATCGGTGCTGTACATAGCTGGCTACAAGTGCAGACCCCCTCTGTCCATGAGCAGTGGAACACTGAAGCAGCTGCTGCAATTCATGAGCTCACAAAATTTTAATTAAAAATTGTTAATTGTGCATCGCATTTTGACTCCCGCACACAATTAGTCGATGCTGGTGATGATGCTGTGGATCTTGTCGGCTGGTGCTGGTGATATGGTGCCATTGAGTGGTCTTGGAATTCATCGATAAACAGGCACACACAGGAGCAGCAATAACCAGTGCAGTGAGAGACAGATCATGAATTGAATCATTTGTTGGAAAATTTACGAGCTCAATGGTGAGGGGTGGCATTTTGGACTGGCCTCTGCAAACTACTTTGGATTTGAAAAAGAAGAAGAAGAAGAAGAAGGAGTAATCTTTGATATTACGTCAATACTAATTGGAGGTTTCTAATGAACAGATATCGTAATAAGGGCAAATGAATCTTTTTCTATTTGGTAAACACGCATGGACTAGGCCCGGGGTTCATCATTTTTGATTGGGAATTTCGCTTGATTGGATTATGACAGCGGTCGGGATTTACGATTGATCAAGTAGATTGAATGCTTTCAAGAAAGTAGAGCACGTGTTTCGCTAATTGATGGATTCAACTAGTGTGGCAAGCAGATCATGCGGCTATGTGGAGTTTGGTTTAGGATTTAGTGGAAAACGAATAAAATTCACATCTAGCTGATCAATATTTGAATGGGTTGCCCTTGAAAGTGGTGCTTTGCGAAGTTGCTTCTCTCAAATCTTCAACACAATACAGGTTGTCCCCTAGTAAAGGATAAAGAAAACAGTCATTCTGGTAGCAGGCAAATTCCTTCCAGTCCTTAGCGAGAGGCTCATCTATGCGCTTCTACTGGTCAATACTTGGGTCAGCGGCAAGGGGCTTGAAGTCAATCCTAAGAAGACAGAGGTTGTGCTTTTCAGTAAGAATAGATCAATCCCGGACTTCAATCGGGGGTGTTGAACTTAATCTTGCGGAATCAGAACGCTACCTGGGTGTTATTCTTGAACTGGAAGGAGAACATCGACGAGCGCATAAGGAAGGCATGCGTAGCCTTCTTGCATACTTAATTACTTAAGGTGGTGCTACAGTCCGCGGTGGACCTGGGCCTAAACCAGCAAATGTCTCCAGCTAGTTCGATATATAGCCAGCTGTGTCCAGTTCCGCATGTCAAGTTGGTTAAGGTCCTTTTCCACTTGCGTGCGCCACCTAAGTAGCGGTCTTCCTCTACTGCGCCGTTCCTCAGGTCTGGATTTGAAGATTATCCGGGCCGCAGCATTGCTGTCCATCCGCCATATATGACCCAGCCACCTCAGTCGTTGAATCTTCAATCTTCTGGCTAGGTCATTCTCCTTGTACAGGCGGTACAGTTTGTCATTGTATCTCCTCCTCTATTCACCGACTTTGCTGACACCATCATCCGAAGAATTTTCTTCTCGAAACAGTCAAGAGCAACCTCATCCGCTTTTGACAGAGTCCCTGCGCCGTAGGTCAGGACTAAGACGATTAAGGTCTTATACAGGGTCACTTCAGTCTTTCGAGAGAGGGCTTTGCAACTCAATTACCTTCTTAGCCCGAAGAAATAGCGGTTAAAAAATAAATAAATAGCTGGCGCGACAGCTCTGGATGAGCCAAAGCCTAGCATCTCGCTAGATAGAAGGGACCTACAATTTATTGCCGACTCCAAACGGCGAATTGAGAAGCTCTTTCATGACAGATTATACTCGCGGAGGCTTGTCATACCCCGATGAGAGGTGGTGCCGCGAAAAATGTTCGGTGGATATGGCTTGGGCTTGAACCCACGCCGCTCGGTCAGCAGTCCGACGCACTAATCACCGACCCACGACCTGATTAATAGTCTGCAGAAATTATTCTTCCAGATCCTCAGCATTGACTGTAGTTCGTAGTACGTTGTTCCCTCGTTCATCCTTGCAGGCTTTGGTTCGGGCTCTGTAGCCCTGATAGGTTCTTTTTACCCTTTGGTAAAACTTCCGATCCTCATTCCTGCTGTGGCATCTCTCTATTTACTTTATCGTGCGTTTCTCATGCTCCTTCTTTTTCCTCCTGATATGCCTGTCTTCGTCTCTCCTCTTCTGCCCGTAGAGCTCGCGAGCAGTTCTAGTCCTTCTATATAGCGCCGTTTTGTAAGCCCCTTGTTTCGCTGCATGTGCTTGCCAGCACTCGTCGTCAAACCAGGGGTTTCGTTGCAGTGGCTGTATGAAACCCAGGCCTTCAGAGGTGGCAATACATATAAAATCCTAAAAAATATCGAAGATCTGTTTAGGTGTTACCTAGGTCTCATTTCGGGACAATGTGCGTTAAGACTTTTCTGAACGATTTTTCCCACAAATGTCCTCGCACGATGGGTCATCAAAACTTCTCTATCTTCTGTCCGTACTCTATCAACTTTGTTGCCAGATGTATTTCGTTCAAATGTCACTTACGTCATCAACTGCACTAAACTGCGGCCAGACACATCAAATATGCACGCAAAAGAAAGTTCAATGATCATCGTGAATTTCAGTTAATTAACACGTGTCCGCCGACAGCGAAGGCGACGATGCCACTCCAAAAAACACGCAAGATACCAAAACAAACAATTTGAATGGAAAATGCTTTTTCCTCCTAGAATCCGTGCTCCTCTGTGCAGATAAATCCACCGCGTGTCATCCATCCAAGCAAATGCGTGCGCTATTTTTGGATCAGAGATTCCAGAGTTCTTCACAGTTTTTTTTGTGTGTTTTGTGGCTTTAATGGGAGATATTTTTAAAAGGACCCCTCTTCCTCTGTCTGGTGGTGGAGGTGACACAATCTCAGCAATAAATGGAATTGCCTTTTTATTCTCTCTATTATGACTATGACTGGAGATAGTCCCAAGAGAACCGCTGCTAACTGCCTGTTGAGGACATAGACAAAAGGGCGAATTGATGGCCTTCATAAAGCGATCGTGTTGGACGATCATGTTAATGTGGTATCAAAGAAAAATGTTTAATCCTTTGGGATTTGGGAAAATTTAATTTAATTTTTTACTAAATTTGGAACTGGGTGGGAGGAGGATGTGATAAATTATGAGTTTTCCTGTAACGACAAGTAGGGGGAGGAGAAAGCTAAGCCTCGCAGGTTGCGTGTGTCAAATCGGTAGGAGCTTCAACTCGTCCTTTTGAATGCAGTGCATTGGTTGCTTTAACGTTTGTCATTTGAGTTTTTATGCCAGGAAGAAAGTGGGACATTTGAGCTTTATTTTGCCAATTAGTCTGAAAGTGTTTACACAGTGTTTAGTGTAAATTAGTGCAGCTAAGTGCTCACAACACTCCAAAGACAGACGCTAAGTAAGATCAAGATCTCTGCTGTTTGGACAGGCCTTGCACTACAGACGAACTGGCTCAAAAAGCATCGGCATTATGCACAAAATACATTCTGGCTGATGTGTCCCTATCTGTGTAATAATAAGGAAGACGCTCGTAGACAATAATGTACGAGAACTGGTCTACTAGAGATACTTACTTACTTATGTCCTGTTTCCCCTTGTGGGTCCTAGCGCCTCTACTACACCTACGCGCCATCGTGTGCGGTCTCTGGCACTATGCCTCAGCTCTCTCCAACTCTTTCCTAATTGCCGAGACTCCTCCTGGGCCATGTATTTCTCGGTCGAGACACTCTTCGTCCATCTGAGGTAAACTGATTCCATTGCATAGCGTAGTTAGCAATGGAGCTGTCACCTTCTCGTTCTCTGGTAAAGATGTTCACCAGAGATACGGTTGGGCCAGAAACTCCTCAAAATGTTTCGTAAGCCTATTACCGAACGTTTGCAGCTTTCTTGTGATAGTAGAATCACTTTCCAAGTAGTGCACCAATATAACAGCACGAATTCATATTTGGAATGGAATAGTCGCAGTTTGGTGTACAAGCTGATAACATTGCTTCCCCATATTTTGGACAACATTCCAAACGCAGACTTCGCTTTGCCGATTCGGGTGACAATATCCTGTTCGGTCCTACCATCGGTCGAGACAATTCTCCAAAGACATTGAAAGCTCTCTAATTTCTCCATCAGTTGTCCAGTGATGCTAACTTGAGATGATAAGTTCGTTTCGAGACTGATGATCTTGGTTTTGGCTGTTTCAATCTTCAACCCCACGACGTTTGTCTCTCTCTCAACACCCGCTGTCATTTGGTGATCCTATATGATAATTTGCATACGTCGCAGGCGTAGTTAAGATGTTTGAGTTGAGATGTAAGAGTCCATCGAATACCTCCACTTCCCACCGACAGGACAGCTTGAAGCACATCGCTAATCTCCAGTAAAAACAATATTGGTGAAAGAACGCAGCCTTGTCGAACCCCACTTTGGATCTCGATTCCTCTGACAGCCTTCCTCTGTGCAGAACGTGGCACCTTGGCTTTTTATAAGTTGGTGTAATAATACCTATCAATTTCTCACGGTTACCTCTTCGGCGCAAGGCAACCCAGATAAATTCTCTGTTGACACTGTCGAACGCCTTCTCCAAATCGATGAACAGCAGGTGAAGTGGCAAACGATATTCAATGCACCGTTCAATGATGATCCGCAGGGTGTTGATGTGGTCGCCACAGAAGGATCAAGAGCGGAAATCTGCTTCTTCGGCATCGAGTGCGTTTATTCGCTCAAGAATTACTTTAACTTCTTCTAGAGATGACTGCATTATATCTCGTAAGTTATGATCAACATTGAACCATGACAGAAGCAAGAGTCTACGGATAATTAAGAAAAAATAAACTAGGATCCTGATATGTGTAGTGACAGCACATTGTTATATTGACCCAATGGCCACTGTACTGGGTATCAATTCACGAAATTACTGCAGGAGCTGCCAGGATACGCGTCAATTAGAAACTGTCATTGCGAACGGCTAAATCTTGAAATATGGGACATCCTGTACATGGGGTACAGACTCTTTGGAGAACTAAAGGGTCAGTGCTAAGGATACAAGGACCAAGAGAAAGAATTTGACTGCAAGTGAATCGATCACAGATCAATCTAAAGGTTTGTCGCTGAACACGGCCGATTAAACTCAAGCATGATGCAGGAGCTCCTTCCAAACATGCGAATATAAACCTAATAGATCGTAGTCAAGTCTGTAAGAGTGAAGAACTATTTACGTCGTATGAAGGAACCAAGGCATCTGGAATCACCTTTGGTAACATCTTTGGTGGTTTCAAAGAAGGTCTGAGCTGGTCTGGATTTGTTTCCTCAGTATCCACTCCAGTCATTTTTAGTTTGGTAGTTTGGTTCTATTGTAAGTGAATATGGGACGTGCTGAGTGACTTGGCACTGGTAGAAATAACGCGTTTTGGGTTACTTAATCTAGGAAGGAAAAAGCCGTATATTTTGGTCTTCATGGTGAAAAGCATTAGTACAGTCTTACTAGACTTAGCCCATGTGCTAAGCTTTTTCACATCCGATCCATGATTTCGCTGATCACTGATGCAAACTGTCTTGAAACCAAAATCACCAACTACGTCGTTCGCTAATGTGACAACTTTTACTCTATGGTATATGGGTGGTTATTTTACAATTCCGCACACTACTTCATGAAGAACTACGTCTCCCCTTAAGGTATGCGTGTTGAGATTTTGAGAATGACTTTCTCTTGATATGTACATCTATGATTTAGGAGGATAGGCTAATTGGCCTTATGACAAAGAAGTCACAAGACCATTTTTTTTTTGTATAAAATTGTCGAAGAAACTCTTTTTCTTCTCAGGTCGTCTGACAGGCCAAAAAGTCAATATGTACCGCTTCTTGAATCCACCACTACTGACGTATTGTTGACATCGAAGATGATGTGAATAAATTCAAAATTCGCGCAACTTCCTTTGATTAATCACAGATCAACCATGTCAGACATTACAACGACGTCAAACTCTACGTACTACGTTATCGTGTTACAAAATTTTCAAATCTGAAAATGAGATAATGAGCGATTGGAAGGTTAAAATGTTAAGTACACGCCCATTTTCATGTTTTTTTTGAAAATAATAATTTATGACAGCAATGTTGTTTCGCCGCCATATGGCGGATATTCATGGTCACTGTAGCTTCGCGTAGAAGTCGTAAAATCTATTAAATTGAGCGTAAATTGAAGCATATGCTCAATAAAACACAGGAAATATGCATAGTACCGACGCCCCGCCAAACACACTTAAAGGATGGCCTTTATAACTTCAGATGAAAGAAGATAAATTTCACGTAAAGTTGCCCTTTCAAGTTTGGAATGAGCTAAAGGAAAATGAATCCCTGAAGAGTCGTATAAGCATCCACGTGCCATGAAGCAATTGGTATTAAAATACGCAGCTGCCGTCAGTAGCTTTTGGTTAAACGTCCCGTTGGAGCTTTGAATATATTTATATTCGAAGATTTTCCAAGAAATGATGACACCATGGTTGGACTAGGTATTGTTGCTATCATTTGCAAGACTAGGGCAAATCATGCGAAAGGTGCACTTAGATTGAGAGAATCCAACCTGTGGAAGCAGACAACCTATGGGCACGCGAGGATACTGGTAAGGTTAGGTTAGGCAGCGTAGGGTTATGCAGCCAGCGCTTGCATAAGACACTAGGCACCATAGTGTGCCCCCCGCGATCCTTGTGAAATCAAAAAGGCAAAACCTAAACCATTTCCTGAAAGCATTTGATTAACTTACAGAATTTCACCATGTTCCTATAGCTGTCACGGCCTAACTCCTCTAGATTTCTAAAGAAACAGTTGCCGAGAAGTTTCATGCGTGTCCTGGCAATTCCCTGACATTCACATAATATGTGTGTTCTGTCCACAGCGGCGCAGAGGTCGAGAAGACAATGGCCAGACAGGGTGCCAGTGAATAATTGTAGTTGCGCCCTGCTTAAGGCCATAGAACCTTGAATACCCTATGTCCATTTATGTTGGACCATCTCTGTTTTGCCGTACTTACAGTTATTCTTAGGATCTCTGCTTTAGCTACACAGGAAGGAGGATCCACGGTGGTTCCGCCCTCTGTGTGTTGCCGCTCTCCACCAAGCCTGGCCAGTTCGTCGGCCCTTTTGTTCCCCTCAATGTCACAATGACCCGGCACTCAACAAAGTCTTACTCGATTCTGCGCACACAATGCCTTTTGCATTACGCTACATTTCGAGGCTAGTGCAGATCTGACGACATTTGGTAGGCTAGTGCTTTAAGTGCGGCCTGACTATCAATGTAAATGGCGATGTCCCTTTCAGATAGTGATTCCGCAATTATGAGCACAGACGGAACCTTTGCTTGGAATAGGCTAGAAGTATCCGGGAGTCTTATGGATACTTTGAGGTCTGCCTCTTGGGAGTAAATCCCGAAACACGTTCCGTTGGTGGTTTTTGAACCATCCGTGAAGACCGCAATCTCATCCGCTGAGATGACAGCGTTTCTCTGCCAGTCTTCCCTCTCAGGATACGACGTAATGTATGGTGTATCCAAGTCCATGACGGAAGCCGTCTCATCTGTTCTTTTTAGAACGTCAACGTTATATTCACTTAGGATGGAGCAGTCTCCAATCTACGCCGAGATCCTGGTAAAAAAGTGGCAGACTGTATAAAAGATTGTCCCCTTCTCCCATTACCATCTTCGTTGACAGTAAAGCAGCTTTTAAAGCGATAAAATCCAATACAATCAAGTCAATAGCTGTCAAGACATGTAGAGACTCATTGATCGCCATAAACAACCAGACTGTTGAATTCTCCTGGACATAAGGACATCGAAGAGAACGAAAGCTCATGAATTGGCAAGATTGAGGTCGGCTATGAACATTAGCTAAGCGGACACATCTGTAATGCCACCGATAGGGAGATTGCATGGGATAATAGACAGCATAATTGAAAAAGAAGTTAATTTCTCCTGGTCCAGAGAGCATTGCGCCACCTCTCGGACGCTGTTGCCGAAATTTAATAAAGCTAAAACAAGGTGCCTTCTGGAACTGGACAGATCCTCTATCCACGTGCTCACTTTAGTTATTACAGGATCACAGGAGAATTAATTTCAACGACTTATGCAGGACTTTCGGAGATGAGGGAAAAGTACAATCAATCCAACATCTGCTGTGTCACTGCCCCGCCCTGCAAGAACGTCATCTACGCGCACTAGGATAAAAGTTCTTTGCAAGGAAAGCAGAGGTAACAGACTTACAGTTAACGGATCTACTCAGATTCATAAAGAGTACTAACTGGTTCACAAAACAGCCAATAATAGGATATGTCCTTAGGGCCATATCACAAAGGTCTTCGAGTGAACGTGATGAGGACTATCCATCACACAGCCTACGTAACCTAACCTAACCTAGGACATATCAACTTTCGAAATTTCACTGGAATGACTTTACAGTTCTACTTACACCATAAGTTAGTTTAACATTAGCAAACACACCGTCTACACTTAACCATTCCGTTCGACGTCTTATTGCTTATCATAACCCACCGCAATGGTTGGAAAGAATCTACTTCATGTTGAGCTCGCCATTGAAGCTGTTACTATCGGATTTGCAAAAAAATTCTTAAAGATATCAGAATACGAATCTCCATCCATCCTTTTTTCATAATTCGATTTTTGCTGGTCAGGTCGATTCACCAACCTCATTAATTTAATGACTTCCTTCGAGAGATTTCCCTTATCCTTGTCAAATAAAATTTTTCATAGAATTTCCTCTCATTTTCTTTCATTCGCCTTCTAGGATCTGTGTAACCTTAATCTCTAGAGACTTAACTTTTTCAACTGCCCTAGGCTACTGTGACACTAATTATTGAAATGTGTTAGCAGCGAATACCAGACGACAACGAAAGTGCATAGACCTCGAAGCGTTAACTTACGAATTTCAAAGAATTGGTATAACCCATTGAATTTTGAAAATTCTTAAGAGATGATGTAGCCTGTCGCATGTTTCAAAAAAAATCTTGGAACATCGCGCCACAGGTAGAATGAGTCATGGCACATTCTTACACTGATTTCATTGGTACGTGTATTGCATGGGAAACATGATGCTGTTCAATTCGACGAAACTTTAGGTATAGGTTAGGTTTGGAGTTTGCATTTTGATGGATATTGGGAAGGTAAGTAGGTAGATGGGGTGACCAGGAAGGCACTTTGTGATACCACATGGATCTATACCCTGAAAAGCCACTCACTTTATTGAAACTATTTGGAGCTCTTGATGAAACTGGGGATACTTTTGCCCTCAATATGCGATAGTTCGTCCCAATTGTCGAAGTGATAGACTCTTAGAGAGATCTTCCTTCTTTGGGATAGGGCAGGACAACTGCAGAGGAAATGGAGGATCCTTTCTTCCTCTTCTTCGCCCCTGCAGCTCTTGCAGAAGTCATTTGAAAAAAGGCCCATCCTTCTGGCATGAAGGCCAATGGAATAATGCCCGGTAAGAACACCAATAACGGTGCTAATGAAGGATATCACATTGTGCCTAAGACTGTATAAGGCCATAATTTCCGCCTGAAAAACATTACAGTGGTCAGGTAGACGGAAGGAAAAGCTGAGGTTAACCATATCGTAGAAAACACCACCTCGGTTTTGGAACCATCGGTATAGAGATGAACGGAGTGATCGTCTTTGGCATCACCAGTCTCTACTCCTCTCGGGAAGGAATGGATTGGAAGTTGAGGTTGAAATTCAACTTGGACGGTGTGTTGTCTACATGACCCAGCCACCTCTGTCTTGCCCTCATTGACCGCTAAACCCATTTTCGCCGCCTCCATCTCAATGCTCACGAACGCGCCGGTGACATTACGCTGCGTTCTTCCGATTATGTCAATATCGTTGACGTATGCGAATAATTGGACGGACTTTTGAAAGATTGTGCCTCTGGTGTTGGCGCGTGAGTTTTGCACTATTCTTTCATGAACGCTGAAGTCGCATGACCGCGTCTCGGTGAGGTCTTAACCGACCTTGATAGAGCAGCGTGCATTCTTCATCGTCATCCTGCACAAACGGACGAGTTGGAGAGGGATAACAAAACTTGACATGGTTATGTATAGCTTGTCCCTATAAGTGCTGTCATACGCGACCTTAAAATCGATGAAAAGGTGGTGGGAATCGATTTGAAGTTCCTGGGTTTTCTCCAAGATCGGCCGCAGTGTGAATATTTGATCGACGATGGACTTTCCTGACCTGAAGCCACACTGATATGAACCGATCAGGTTGTTGACAAACGGCTTCTGCCGCTCTCACAACACAGCAGATAAGATCTTATAGGCGTGACTGTGAAAACTAATGCCTCTGTAGTTGGCGGAGTTCAGAGGGTCTTCTTTCTTGAGGAATTCTGCGTTAAACTGTAATCGTGACTTGGTCCTATTGAACCCAGTTTCTTGAGCATCGGCATCCATAGCAGTGAAGAGACCTTTGATTACCAATTCCCTTACTGAGCTGTGCCCCAGTGAGGAATTAATATTCCTTGTGTTATTGGTGGATGTACCCTCTACATTATAAAAGAGGATCCTACATCAAAGGAAGTCGATATGCCGCTAGAGCAAACTCCTTGTGACTCAGACTTGGTTCAAGCACCTCCACTACATCGTGTTCCATGGTTTACACAGCACACCACTGTCACATTGATCTCTGATGTTAGCATCGGAGAGTTTCTCGAGTACGTTCGTATGTATTTTGTGATTGGACGAGAGACTGATGGGTCTTGAAACTTTTGCTGTAGCATCTGAAGTCTATTGTCCTGCATCGCAAAACACAAAAAATCGTTCTGATTGTTTCTGGAATCCCGGGATTGTGAATCGTTCTGGCACATGTTTGCCACAGTGCGTATAGACTTAAAAGTTCAAAGTGATGCAACAATTCATTGTTTCATATTTTGAATTAATGAGAGATTGAACAATCTTAAAGATTTCGCCTCTGTTCACCTGCAACCACGTGACGAATCTAACCTCTATTGTATGACAGCAAGACCAAAACAATATCCCTTCAGTTACAAAATTTGGCGTAAACATGGCACTGAAATTGAGATGAAGATGGATACCCCAAATTTGCTGGAAATGTCAACTTCATTCCATTCAATCCATTCCTTCTCTCTACTTCGTTGTGTTCTTAAAAAGTATCTACAACACCCATTAACACCCGGCTCCGCCGCCGCTTAATTAATTTGTTAAATTGCAGAACCGACATTCCACGAAGAGACTCGCAGCCCCTCATTGTTCTCTGACAAAAGTACATATGTACTCGCAACTTTAACCATCATCTCTCCGTTCTAATCGTGTGCTTCAATTAAAATCGTCCACGCTTTTCCTTTTCGTTTTTTTGGCAAAAATAAACGAAAGAAAAGCGAACGACAAACACTGAAAAATGTGAAACAATGAAGCAGCGAAATAATTTCTCTTAATGAATGAACTGTCAACTCATAGCCATAACTCACCCCCGACAATCGGCACTAAGGGTATTCCACTCGAATCGTACTTCTCCTCACTCTTGGTGGAGTTGCTGCCACTGTTACTGCTGTTGCTGGATTTGCCAGGAACACAGCTAATGGGTTTCTTTGATTTCCACAGCTTCATTTCGTCTGCTTTTTTTTTCTTTTATTTTGTATCTATATCTCAGGATTAATCCGTTTTGTATTCTTATTTTCTTTGCGAGATTATTTTACAGACTGTGTTTCACAATTTTTTTTATTTTTTTCCTCTTTTTTCTTTTCACCCACTGTTTCCCCACATTTTGGAGATATATTTTTAAATTTCTTTTCACATTTTCATCATATCATCACTTGTGCAGATATTTTTCGATATCTTTAAACTTTACGACTCTTTCTGGGGAGACCTTCGCATTTATTTCACCACACACACTTATAATTGGAGCAACTTTAGTGAATTTTCATAAACTTTTCATTTAAAAATTACAGTTTTGTAGTCGAAACTTGCCACATTTCGAAAAAAGATACACGAAAAAGGAACAAAATAAACGTTCTCGTATATGTATCGATGATCTATTTTAAGACGCGCACCGTCGCGTATTTCGTGCACGGCCTAGAGAGTGTGAGTATGGCGAGAGTTTCCGAATCCGACAAAACTATCCGAGTCCCACGACGAGTGTCTTCCAAATGAAATTGCACAATGAAACGCGATGGTGAACGCGAAAATACAAACCATGCGACACGACGAATGTTGCTACTGTTGCCGGTATCGGTATGGCAGGCAGTGCGGCACGAGCAACATAACAGAACGAAAAAATTAAACTACGAGTGAAAGCAGGGAGCAGAGGAAATGTGAAGGAAAGCAACAGCCTCCGAGACAGCTGGGAACAAACCAGAGATTCCACAGGCAGAGTGTATGTGTGTGAACATTTCGAAGGAAAAGCGAGGAAAATTCAAAAGAAATTGTGTGTAGATGCAATGTTTCTGGCAGCACTTTGAGTAAGATGGGCCGCTGGATGTTGCAGCAACTTTACATGTTTTGAGTGGATTTTGAGTTGCGTTCGAATGTTGCTGGGGGGAAATAGAAGATGATTCAGGCATTCTTTCAAGATTTTATCACATGTGCGTGTACCCTTAGATATGGTGTATTCTGGTTTTAAGTGAGGATAATGCGATATGTCAGAGTATCCAACACCTAGTCGGATATATCATGTTAGACTGCGTGGAAGCCACCTAACCACTGCCTAAAATGTTACATTGAGCCTAATCCTATTCTACATTTTCATAAAAATGGATGCCAGATCAAGCACCCACTTCGCCTTGCACTTAAGGCGCTTCGACTTGTAATTCTATCAAGGAACACGATTTGGACATCATTATGACCTTAGACGACATACTTCCCTAAAATTTCATTATAATTATCTCACCCAACGATGAATAGGAGAAACTAAAGCCTCAACCAACATAGACTCTCCTGTTTGGTGTAAGGACGGTTCCAAATTGGAGACAAGAACTGGATTCGTAGTTTTTGAAGAACATTTAGTACAAATTTTTCAGTCTTTGCAATCAATCATTATCAGTCAAACTGCACTAAAACTGTTCAGGCAAGTTCTGGAAACTGAAACCCAGGATCCTCTGCGAACTAGTAATATGCACCCAACTGGACACATGCGTTATTGCCAGAACCTTGTGGTACTCGTTTGACAGAAAAAATCAATTTTCGGTTCAGATTTATCCGAAACCATCCAGAAATAATATTGGCTACCACGCGGAGAGACTTAGAGTTCTGCACAATGACTACTGTAGAAGCCGCAGGGATAGGGAGGAGCTTTTAATCTAAAATGCCTGTCACAGACAGATGCGTCCAAATCAGTCTTGAATAAAAATTCATAAATTGGGACATAATGTCAGATTGTCAAGGCATATCGTCAGGGGCCTGAACTATTCTGCCGAATAGGGTGCTACAACCTTAAGAATGAATTCAGACAAAGAATTTAGAGAAGGAAAAGAGCCAGAACCTTAAATGGCTCTTGGAGCATCAGACGGTTGAAGAAACTACAGAGGAACTACAAATGAAAAAGATTCAAAGCATACATCAGCTTGAGTAAGAATAACCTTCATATGCACGTATCCTGACAGGCTTTCAGGAAGGCATGTGCAGATTCTGAAAGAAGTCCAGCGATATTCCAAAATATTTCCGGCGTCTTGACAAGTACTGACGAGGATCAGTTGAACTCGCTTTTCATTCTCCAATTTCTAAGAGAAACTGGACTGGAGAATTGTTTTAGGGTTGACCTATCCACGCTGAAGCTAAGCCAATGTAAAAAAAACTCTCAAAAATAATTCTGAAAGGAGTTTTAAGAAGAGGGAAACTATATTAAAGAGAACAAAACACTCTAAGGCATTATCTGACGACACAAAAGATCCCTGGATCCACTCTCAATGCGAAGACTCTGCTAGCTGGTGGCCATTATCCCCATTTGCTTTCCATTTCCGAACTATGCGAACTCTCCGCGACCTGGCCTACTAAAGAAATGACACATTGGACATTTCAGATGGTCAGAACTTGGAGGAATCGGAGCATTTGCGTCTGTAGCGGTAGCCAGGCTGCGCTTAAGGCTTTGCTTAAGTCTGTAACCAGTCCCAAAATAGTGCGCGAATGCAAGAACTCTCTGAATTCTTTCGCAAGGCTGAAGGCGCAAGACTTTGACTCTTCTCTGAGTTCAGTTCACACTGGTTTCTCTGGAAATGAGATTGCTTAACTAGGCTCAGAGGAGGTTTTCTGAGGACCTGAACTTCCGTTGGGTCTTCCCGCGTCCTCGGTCAGCGCCTTCATTGACGATTGGGTTTCCTACAAACACAATTATGTGTGGCAGGGCTCCCTAGGATGCAGGCAAACTAAGTGCATGCTCCCGAATGTCTATAGGAAATCAACGGCATTCTTGCTGGTGTTCTAACGGAACACTTCGCTTTTGCTAACCATCTTAGTGCTTTAGGCTTAAGTGGCACCACTGTCTGCGAAGCCTGTCGAGAGGGCGACGATACTTCGGATCATTTCCTTTGTGATTGTCCTTTGCTCGCATCAGGTGGCAGATTTTCGGTGCTGATGTGGTGAGTGCTGATACTGTAAGCTCCTCATCATTAAAGCACCTTCTCACCTTTCTCCGAAAGTCGAAGAAATTCCAGTGCTTTCTCGCAGTACAGGGTGAGCCATTTAAACCTTCGGCATATGGTAACCATACAACTTTGACATCTGTTTTCAGATCGGCTTATGATAGCCCGCGATCAAAGCGTTAATCCAAGCGAATTTTTGCCATGGAACAGTACACGCCACCACAACGCACGATATCAACGTGCAACTTTACATTCAAAATATGTTCTCATTTGTGAAAACGCAACGTACTTATAGTGCAAAATATCGAGTGAGGGAAGCGCCTTCAGACTACACCATCAGGCGTTTACACCAAAAATGTATCGATACAGGCAATCTTCTTTGCAGTTGGGCAGCCCTCTCACGTCTTTCCAACGCCAATTCTGACTGATAATGCCATGGACAACGTTTGGTTCCAACAGGACGGCCCCACAGTTCATACAGCCCGCGCCACGATCGCCTTATTGCGTCCTTTGTACGTGGGACGCCTAACTTCGAAAAATTGTGATTTTGACTGGCCTCCGCGATCACTCGACTCAGTGTCTTTAGACTTTTTTCTGTGGGATAACTTGAAGTCCCAAGATTATTTCATCAAAACACGGACCCTAGAAGCTTTGAAAGACAGTATACGACAGAAAATGGCCCCTACTCAGCCCGAAAGGTGTAACACTGCTGTACTGTTGCCAGAGTCCGTAAACGTGCATAAGTCTGCGGCAGGTCTGCTTTTGAAAATCGAAACTTTGCTAGCGACCATCACTCCTTTAAAGACTCAGATGTCTGCAATTAACCGTCTTTCCGGAGAAATTCCCAAATTTTTTAAACGCCTAAAGGTCCTCAGAACGTCCTTTCGACGGTCTACAACAAAGTATTAAAACTTTCCGGACGCTGGATTTAGCCACGTAACCTCCATTAATTGACTTTCGAAAACTTTCTTTGACAACTTTCTGTCTAGAACTTTCTTTGAAAAAACATCTCCTTTAGGTCGAACGCCTTGTATTAATCCACGCACAGCACAAAGGCATTCAAATTTGCACCCATTTCCTTCGTTCTTTCCGTCTAACTTCCTCTCAACTCCTGACTTTTCTTTCAAACGACCATAGTTCCTTTGTGCCATGCCAACACAACTACTTTTGTTGCTTTGCCAAAAACTAAGTGATTCTTGAAATGCTCCGCCATCCATGAAGTTCACTGCTCCACTACGAGACTCCTCTTTGTCCATTGTAATCGAAACATAAATCACTTTCTAACTCCAAACTGCCGAGTACGAGTATCTTCAGATCGATAACCTTGCATCGGTTTAAGGAAACAGCCGCCGCACTCTTGGGTGAAAGGGGGGCCCGGAGACTCCAACGAAACACGCAAACCTACGCAATATTTCCATGTTTACATTCTACAATGTTCCGAGAGGAAGGCAGAATTTCTATCGTGTTTCCTCCTCTATGTGTATACCATTCCTTTGCGTCTTCGGTGTGAATTTATGGCGCGTGAATGAAGATATTTTTGGCCACAATTTTTCATAAGAACTAGGGTCGATGAAAAATGGAAATAAGAATGTGTCCTCTATGTCGGAAAGTGAGTGTTTGTTCGTGAATTAAAGACTTGAATTGATGACGACAGAATGTCACTTCCATTGTTTGTCATCGCAGTGAAGTGAGGTGCGGTGGAAATTGATTTTAAATGACATTTACTTCCGCTTAAGTTGACGAATTGTTGACGTTGACATGAACCATGTTGCAAGAGAAGTTATACGAATGCAATGAAGTTGTCAAGGTCGATAAAGTCATCATAGAGAAAAGTGGCAGAAACTTAAAAGCCTGCCGCCACACTTTACTGTAAAGGAAACCGCAACTGAATTTTCAGTACCATAGTGCATCAACCACTCTCAAGCACAGAGTCACATTCTTTGTATCATAAGAAGTCGAGTGAAGTGCTGCCAGATACACACACGCATAATGTCAAACACTTAACCTTCAGTTGATAGTATGTTAGACGGGGTGACGGAAGGCTGTTCATACCACATCAATGTCAAGCTAAACACTTGAAGTCTCTCAAAAAGCCAATTATCTTCGAAAGTACCATGATACGCTTTGTTTCTCTGTTTATGATGCGCACACTCTCTGTGTGATTGATGAAATTAAACCGGCACTGGAAGCCATTTGACGGCAATTATGCATTTAGACCAATTATCTGACAACACATCCTTTAAAAGTTGCTTAATGGGACCGAGGCGTTTGAAGTGGGATAAATTGGACACAACACTTCTTTTAAGCGCCGATTTGAAGCTAGAGAAGAGGAAAGTTTTGAAAATTGAATGATGGAAGAATCTTTCTACGTTCTATTACTATTTCTAAAATGGCGGCTGATCGGCAAATGGTCAATTTTATTACGGGATTGCTTGCCTCTGACAGACCATTTGCTCGAACATGGTGCCACCTATCACACGATGCGGAAAGCTTTAAACCATTCGCTCTTATCGAAGGCGATGAACAGAAAGCAAAGAAGAAACCAATACCTATAAAATGCATTTCACTGTGAAGTACTGCATGGTGTTAACGTTATCTGTGCAGGGAACCCAGGCGGAACCTGCCTCTTCGAACGCTGTCAGTGTACAATAAAATTATTTTATTTACATTTTGACAATTTAGACATTAACCTAAAACTTAGCTTATATAAAACAAAAATCAGATTCATCTTAGAGAAATTACAAACTAGACTCAAACACCCGCATAACTACAGTCTACATGTCATTTTGGGTCGATCTTTGAACGCATACCAAGTAAACGTCAAAAATCCCACTAAACCCCACACCGAACTGTCAGAATTAGCCTCATCTCCCAGTTCTTTCCGAATCCATTCATTGTGATATGCGACATCGGTGTACACTCCTGGATAGTCCTTCATAGAACAACTATTCGCCCACGAGACAATTCCAATTTGCTTGCCTGCATGCACTAATGGTGCACCCACATCCGATTGACAGATGTCCTCGTCCATTTCTGTATGCCTGGCACAGAGCATTCCATCCGAAATCAGTCGACCGAAACTTTTCGCACAACTATACGCATCCATGGTTGAAACATTGACTGCCAAAAGTTGGTGTGATATGTCACCCTAAAAAAATTCCTTGAATTTTAGTTCGAGATCCTGAAAGAGCTGATGGTTGATTGGAACTTACATTTTCACTCTTTCCCCATCCGGTCACTGCAGCATGAATCTCCACAGCAACAGCTTCCCGATTCATCTCAATCGGCCGCACTGATATGTGATCTGAAGGAAGTTCCTGGCTCAGGAACAGCAAACCAATATCGTCTCGCCTGGTGGTGATGTCAAAGGTTGCTGGATATCGAATGTGTGTTACTCGAGACATGAAGGTGTGTTCGGTCGCTTGATAACGGTTAAGCGTGCCCATTACCACGTTCAACTGTGCAGGATGACGAGGTGTTTTTGAGTTCAAACTGCAAAAAAAAAAAATGATTACCCCACGCTATTATCAATGGAAATTTTGTTTTAATTAAAAGCGCGATAGGGAAACCAGATAAAATCGACTCTATCGCATACGTCAAACTGTCACTTACTCGAATAGGCAATGTGCAGCTGTGAGAACCACTCGTCGTGATATCAGCGAACCGCCACAAATGTGCCCTTCACCAAAGACACTCTCTTTGTCGATCAGACGTATGGACGCCTGGTGTCGGGTGTCTTCTAGCAGGGCAATAGCTCTGCTGTTGATTTGGGGATTTGATAGTTCCGCCCTTTCGATACCGTGTTGCGACAGCCCTGAAAAGAGATAATCTACATTCTATACTTTGAAAATGTGCAAATTTGATGGAAATAATTTGTTTTGTCATAGGTGGACGAATAAATTATAGAACTTGTCAGCCATTGTGGAACCTAGAGAGCCTTCATACTATTTATATGTCGAAACGATCAAATTCCTCCTCGATACGGATGCCAAAAAAACTGATAAGCCACCGGTGGAACAACATCACCACCTGGTCTCTTGTCAAATGATATCTGGCCAAAGCTAGAAAAAAGACGGAGAGGCTGTTCCTTGGGTTCACTATTAGAGATGCTTCCCGGACATTGCTTGATAGGCAGACATGCATTCAGACTTGGAGTCCCCTCCAACGATTTCTGTAGAAGAGGTAGAAACAAAAGAGAGGAGGAAACGACAACCCACCTATTGTCCATGTGTCCTGCGCTTGTTACGCTATGAAGGAAAACCCTCGGGGACTGCTTCTACGATGATCTTAACGATTTAGCCGAACTCAACATCCAGAAGATAAGAATCTTCATCTCTGAGACAAAATGATTCAACTCTTAGGGTTAATACTGTTACGATTGCGCATCTCTATGTACTCTGTGTTACATACTCTGGGTCCTGCTGCTGGTAAGCCAGTTAGTTACCTTTAAAACTTTTACCCTATGTCATGGGCTATTATGATAGGCAAAGATTCTTCAAATATTCTTGAGAACCTTACATTCCTTACTTCCAAAGATGACACTACAATTCAGGGTGAACCTTGGCCTCACAGGTTCGTTTTACTGAATCAGGCCATTGCACCACGACTGGTGATCATTACTTCATTTATTTTCCCCAGATAACTTTTGGGCTTAAATATCAATTTCTCTATTCACATGCGCTGATAATGACTTATCGACTAGTTGGTGTTCTTATCAAACTGACAGCGATTAAGAAATGCAAGAATAAATTATATAATCCGTCTAGCATTGCATGATAAATGCTGCTAACGTAACAACTTTTTCAAGGAGACTGGGTAATAACTGTGGCCCTTCGTTCTTGTAGAGGGCTGTAAGACTCGAACCCTAGATTTCTAGATTATGTGCAATAAAGTTCAATGCAAGGTTATCTGGTGATAATCGAAATTATGATATCGAAATCGAAAATGTTATAACTTTCCGACTTTTTTATTGCAGTCATCTTGCGAGACTGCGTTTGACAGAGCTTGCTAAAGGAAAAATGTAGGCTCTCCGAGTTGCGAGATCCTACGGAACAGTATCAGAACCAGCTCTGTTCACGAAATCGCAGAGTGAAAGTATATTTATGAGAAGCAGAAATTGGGAAAGAAATGGCAATACCGGAAGCCAAGGAGATCACCATGCAACGCTGGCAAAAACCCTGAGGTATGGACTGCAAGGCTGATCGGAAACTTCGCAGTTTTGGATGGTGATGATGTATGAGGAAGTGTATTTCAACCTGATATAATTCCTTTTGGGATAGGGACTCTTCAACGACTGTCTACACAGGATGGATGACATAAGGCGCCCTGAATACCAAGATGGCAACTCGCCTAAAAACAGATATCTTGCAGAGAGACAAAGACTAGAACCGGAGGTAGACAAGAAGCTATTTAGTTCATGAGACACATTTCCTGATTTTAAAAATACCGATTTCAAAGTCTTCACGAAGGACTTTCCTTCTCAAGAGTGATTGTGGCAAAAGTACAGAATAGTGCAGGGACCAAAACGTCTGTTCCGTGAACACATAATTCGTCACGTAAGAACGAGCAATCTGGGGCCAAATCGTCTCGTTTAAACGTGACGAGTTACGCGATCACGGAAGAGATGATTTGGGCCCTGGTTTCTTTCTTATCGTCTTGATGGTTTTTACATCAATTTGTTAGGAAGCTCTTCTTATTCTTTCTGGATAAACCTATTCTGATAGGTAGGTTTGCGGGTGCCTTGTGACATGGCTCACGTAGGCCACTAATTGGATCTGTTGTGCTAAAAAAAAGTGAGGAAGATTGATTTTAAGTTGCCTCATGTGACGAAAAACATACTTGCTTGATTAATCAGCGGTAGGCCACCAGTTTCAAATGAAAATGGGGGGTGGCCATAGTGTAGTGGGTAGCATCATCGCTGGTCACGATAAAAGTTCAGGTTTAACTCCTGATGTCGGAACTACATTTATTTCTTGAATAAATAAAATCGATAAACTGTGGAAGCTGATGTCGACTCTACTACGAAGACATAACACTGACAGTAGACCGTCATAGCTTGAAGAGTTGAGTGAGCTTGACAACGAAAAATGCCTGTGATCTATGCAATGACAACCCGCTTAGATATTACCCGAATAACGGTAATAATCACGGGGCATTGGCCAATTGGAGACCATGCGGCCAAACAAAGTATTCCATACAACCCCCACTACCACAGCTGCGGAAATGAAAATGAGAAGGAACTTGCAAGAGCCAGACTGCGTTTACTGAATTAACCATTATTTGACGATACAAGATCTAATTCGATTTCTAAATTCCACAGGTTTGATCTAGGCACCCCCGGCTGTCTCACGCATTTTCAACAACACACATCATCAACCAGGTCACACGAGTGATGGTAAGAAAACGGCATATCCTAGAGCTAATTGAGTTCAGTCGAACAGCCACCTATACCTACCTACCTAATAACAATGACAAACACCACAAAGGTTCCCAACTAGTCTGGACACCATCCTCGGACGCCAATGAAACCTAATACTATCTGAGTTTCAAACCACTGCACCTCGCTCGCGGTGTGTGAGTATTCATATCCCCTTGATCCGTGTGTGGACTAAAAAGAAAACAGTAGTCGGACAGGTTCAAAGCGCCGTGGCTCAGTGCTTAGTGCATTGGACTTTTGTGCCAAGGTGCGTGGGTTCAAGCCTCAACCATGTCCATCATTTTTCGCGGCGCCACCTGTCGTAGGAGAATGACAAGCCTCCGAGAGTATATTCTGTCACGAGAAAGCTTCTCAATTCGCCGTTGGGAGTCGGCAATAAATTGTAGGTCCCGTCCCTTCGTGCGAAAAATGTAACACGCACAATATGAATGATTGCGAGGCCTCTGCTCATCTCAAGCCAACAATTTTTTTTTTTTAGCCGGACAGGATAAATGTGTTTAGGGCGGAAAACCTTCAAGGCTACGAAGCTACAATGAGGAAGAACTGATAGGGCTTTCTAAAAAGATTTTTTCAATTATAATTGTTTTGTTTCGGAGTTTAGAAGCAAAGACATGAATAGATCCAGTTGGCTGATTGCATTCCTTTAGTTTTCATATTTTTCAAGAACTTGTTTAGATGCAACATAATTTTTTTAATCACTCAACAGTTACATAGGAACTTTTAGCAGTAAAACTCTTCAAACACTGAAATGTTCTTCCCACAGAATTTTCACAAAAACTGTCCTTTCACACGTTAAGCCAGCAGCACTGCCTCCTCGGAATTTATCAAAGTAAACTTACCTGTGTGCAGATCACCAATGAGGAACACCAAGCAAAATACTCTGCAGAACTTTCGAATCATTGCGAATTATTTTTATTTTTTTATTTTTTCACTTAATATTTTGTCAAGACAACTTTAATGGCATAGCCAACTATCCACTCCGGCGTACAAATAAGAAGTGCGAAACCCAACGATGTGGTGCGCAATTCTTAACCTATGGCACCGGCTAAGAAGGATCTGGCCACCTTTACTATCAAAACCAGTGCGAAAAACGTCAACCAAATGGGTTTGTCCCATCCTAAAAGCTTACTGATGAAAGAAAACCCAGAACGCCAGCGGGCGCACATTTCACACGAGCATCGGTATCTTATCTAGACATTTGGACTATCAAAGCCCACTCATCGAACGATTAGCGACAAAGTTAAGTTTTTGTGTTTTTTTTTCAATGAATGGTTTGGGGGCGATGGAAAGAAATCGACGCTTATCTCATGGATTCTGTTGTTAATCGGAAAATTGGCATTAAACAATTATGAATTGTGTGTTGTGCTGTTTGTGTGTGTTTGCGGGTATATGCGGTCTTATCGTTGAACCAACGATAACAAGGAATTACCGAAAACAATTTGTTCAAAATAACACCAAAAATAGAAACAAAAATATCGTGCCTAGCTATCAACATTCAATTTGCAGAATCGCAATTGTTTCAAGGTGAGTTGGGAGTAAGGGGGAATTGTACGTTATTTGTGTATCAACATCAACATGTGAATATTTATCCTGTCCGGACAGTGTTCCAAGTGATATTTGGAAAATGGTCATGGACGAATGGCGAACTACCATCTCAAGCTAACAAGAGGGAACGAGAAAAACCGGCTTACCGGCACCAGGGAACTAGAATATATAGCATAAGTACAACGAAGGTGGGCAACCGTAGCGGTGTTAACCCTAAGAATTGAACCATTTTAAGTTTCCTATTATCTGGATGTCGAGTTCAGCTAGACCGTCAAGATCTCCATAGAAGTATTCCCCGAGGGTTCTTCTTCATACCGTCGCAAGTGCAGGACAAGTGCACAGTAGACGCATTGTAGTTTCTCTTTCCTCCTCGGCGCTACAGCTTCTACAGAAATCATTGGAAGGGACCTCCAGTCTGAGTGCATGTCTGCCTATCATGCAACGTCCGGTAAGGACCCCTATTACTGAACCTAAAAGCCTCTCGATATTTTTTCCAGCTTGGGCCACATTTGATTTGACAGGTGCTGATGTTGTTTCACCGGTGGTTTGCCAGTTATTCGATAGGCGCAGGTGTTTCCCTCAGGTTTTCGGAGAGATGACGTCCTGCGCCTTCTTTCGTCAGCTCGTTCGCTCTGCAGTTACCTGAAACGTTCCTTTGTCCTGGGACCTAGCACAGAGTTACATCGCACCTGTCTGCAATCTCGTTAAGAGATCTGAGGCATTGCTTTACCAACCTTAGTTGTATTGTGGGCGATTCCAAGGCTTAATAAAGTGTGGTTAAATTTTAAGGGCCGATGTTGAATGTGAACCACACCTAAACGTCAAGTTTTTTTCTGCATTTCATTTGTCATTTCTCGATTTCAGACTAACTCAATTTGAACCATGGAAAGATACACAATCGAGCAACGCGTTAAAGTTATTCAGGCTTATTATGAAAATGGGCGTTTAAATCAAAATGCATATCGTGCACTTCGTGATTTTTTCGGTCAATTTAATCGTCCAAATGTGCGTACAATCGGAAAAATCGTGCAAAAATTTGAGCAAACCGGGTCTGTAGGAGATGTGAAAACACCAGTGCATGCTCGTACAGCTCGTACTGCAGAAAATATTGCTGCTGTTCGCGATAGTGTGGCTGAAGAGCCGTCCACCTCAACTCGTTGTTGTGCCCAACAATTGCACCTCTCACGCTCGTCGTTGATGAACATTATGCATAAAGACTTGCATTTACACGCTTACAAGGTGCAATTGACTCAAGAACTAAAGCCTCTTGACCATTTCAAGCGTCGTCAATGGTCAGAATGGTGGCAAGAAATGGCAACAGTGTTATCTCACGTGGTGGCGATGTCAATTGGCCGCCAAGATCATGTGATTTGACACCGTTGGATTTTTTTCTTTGGGGTTATTTGAAAGAAAAGGTGTACGTCGATAAGCCAGCAACAATTCAAGAGCTAAAGGATGAGATAATTCGGCACATTAACGGCATAGAACCTCAATTATGCTTCAGCGTCATCGAAAATTTGGACCATCGGATGGAGGTGTGCCGCCGAGGTCGCGGCGGCCATTTGGCCGATATTTTGTTCCATACATAATTGAACTATACCAATATTATCATAATAAAAAGAAATGACAATAATTTCCTAAATAATTTGTGTTTTATTCAAAATCAACATCGGCCCTTAAAATTTAACCACCCTTTAGTTCAATAGCGCTACAATCTATCGCGTTAATTAAAAGCCATAGAGGACTGCCGTAATTTCCGCTTGAAACACACTGCAGTGATCTGAAAGTCGCGTGGTAATGGCTAAGCCAGGTATGTGAGTATTTCCAGGGCGGATTCACTCAAAACTGTACCAGACTCCCAAGAGTTTTAGCTAGGAATCCGAGTTTTGTGCCTGACGTAGAAGTCGATATGGGGGACCTGGAATAGTATTGTTGCCCTTGAGGATCCTAGAGTGACCCGTTGGTGTGCTGATCAGCTGGAAGGATTCTCTGAATCTTAATTCTGCTTTCACTGCCATGAGCTTCCCAAAGATATCAACAGAAAGCAGATGGAGCATAGCCTCTAGTGCAGCAGTGGGAATTGTTCTCAAAGCACCTGTTATGCAAATGCATGACACGCTTTGTATTTTTTCAAGAAGGCTACTATGGGTTTTCTTGTTTAATCATGAATGTTTCAGCAAGGCTAAAGCAAACAACGAAACGGAGTACAACTTTAGCTTACAGGATTCAAAATGTGTTCCCAAGTTCACGATTGGTCCCAATAAAATTCATATAATTTCTCTGACGTTCACTCACTTCAAGTATAGTGTTTCCAGAAATAGGAAATGGGAGAAAAATTCCAAAACTGCAGCACGTGTACTGTATGGTACGTGCAATAGTGCATGCATGTGCTTTGGCATACACTTTCATACTTTTATTCACAGTGGTATTGATAAATAATTATTATTTTTTTTTTTTGCAAAACAATGAAAAGCAACCAATCCGATGTTGAAAAGTGATAACAAAACAATCAACAATCGATAGCAGCTGCGTCAGAAAGTTCGTTGGGTGCCCGTGCTCACGCTTTGTGTTGATTTAGGACAACGCACATTACGATAAAATAAAAACTCAAACAATCAATTTGCCATTAATCTGATTCTATTAATCAAAACAAAAGGAAACAAGGCAAATTATTTTGTAAACAAAAACTAAGTACACATGGATTCTTTTAATGGAAGCATAACAGGTGGAATTTCGGTTGAAATTGAGATAACACCCCAAGTGCGTTAGAAGTATTGTTTCTATTTTACAGCGGAAATTCTATGAGATTAGACAACTGATTGCCTTTAGTGGTATAATTTTAGGCGGCATGAAACAGTGTCGAGAGCAAGGAAGGACTGAGTCAATGAAGAAGTTCGTTTCAACTTAAAAATCGCCAAGCACCGTCTTAACGTAAATTTCAGGACATTGCTCATAGGCTTTGTCGAGGAGCTCGTAGAAACATTCTTTGGTGGCGTCGTCCTTGTCTTTTGTAAGGGCATGAGCGCATATAAAGCTGATGTTGGCGAATTTAGCCTTGATGCCGATTCTCATAAGACGTTCGCTTACGTGTCGGAAGCTTAAGACTTGTTGCCTTAGTCTTACGACAAATTCGCTGCTTCTGCTCCTTGTAGCAATATCCATAGTAGATGTCACAGTTTTTCATCCTCCTTATGTCCGGCCCATCCTATCGTACTTCCTGGATGGTGGTTAAGTCTGCCTTATAGCAGTCCAGGGCCTCTGCTAGTTGTTCGGCCGCACGAGTCCTGCTAAGGGTGCGAACATTTCGTGCAGAACCGAAAATCATTGTCCTTGCTTTGTTTGCCAGGGTCATCAACAGTAAAAACGTTCGTATACGAAGCTCTCGGTAGTTTCGGAACCGGTTGTTTTTTTTTCGTGGTAAGGAGGTTATCCCAACGCCACAACCCCCAATCTGGGTCGTATATAACGATCCTAATTGGCCTGAAGCTCCGAATAGGTCCGAGTAGGCCAAATAAGGTGTTGACCAAGTACTCCGACCTAACTGGAACTGTAGACGCCACCTTTGATTCCATCATGAGAGTTCTTCCGCTGCTGTCTGTAGATTGACTTAGTGTGAACGCCATCTGCCCCTCCCGCCTCGTGACCTACTACCAGCAACCTTCAACAGAGATTGAAACCCTATCTTCAGTCGAGGTACTAGGCACCCAGCGTTCCCCACGAGGTGAGAGTAGGAGTTGGTAGACAGAGTTCAGTTTGGCAAAACATGACACAGAGTTTCCTTTTCCTGTGTATTGTTACAGCGGTGGGTGTGGAAGGGAATTTTAGCAGCGTTTGTACAAATTGGTCCATGGCCAGTGCTAATTCCAACAATTCTCGCTGTCTCAGTTTGGCTTCTATTGACTAAGTCATGCGTCCTACTTTTGTTGTAGGTGGGTCATGTCTTTTTGGATATGACATAGTTTTCGAAGATGTTCCACCTGAATTCGCCGATCTGATAGAAAATGTTGGAAAATATTGCCTTTGTCAATTCCCATTAGACAGTCTACCACCTCTGCTAGGGAGCCGTTGAGGGTGAGCTTAGCCGGCTAGCTCATCGGCATTGTCATTCCCATCTAAGTTGCTATGGCCAGAAACCCAGAAAAGAGTAGTCATCGATCTGAAAGAGGTAGAACGATAAGCCCAATCTGCATTGACAGGCCCTTCTCCCTTCTGTGATTAACCCAGCAGCCACACCAAGTTAGAACTCAACTCATGGGAGCTCCAAAAATAGCTTTCCAAATGGAACTCAACACCTGGACATTGTCAATCGCAAAGTGACACTAAGCTTCTCACGGACCACCTCATTGGACATTGTTCACCCAACTACCATCTTTTCAAACTGCACACTAGTCCGTCGGATATGTGTCGGACCTGCTCCTAAGATCAAGAAACTGCGAAGCATTATTTTGGGCGACTTTCCTGCCATAGCTCGCTGCAAACTGAACAGCTTCGGCAAGGGGTTCATCTCCACAGAAATAATCAATCACGCTTCCGCTAGCACTATCTTGAGATTCTTTCACAACCTGGATCATGTTCAAAAGTGTCTTCAGTTGTAGGAGAACTCTGCTGGACACAAAAGATCTTCTGCATGGTAGTGCATTTCTGACCAACGCAAGTAATATATGAGACCCCACCGACCCTAATTTTGGTTGCGAATACTAAAAACAAAAATGATTACCTTTACAGATGCTATCCTACTTTAGGGAAATAACCTGAAGCCTTAAGAGACACCTAACATGCTCAACACAAAATCTGTACTGGTACTCATTACTTGGAAACATGAAATTTTCCATATAGACCATATGGTCCCCGTGGCTCGGTGGTTAGTGCATCGGACTGCTGTGCGAGCTTTTGTTCTAACCTTATCGTAAGTCGAGCATATTCTCCTTGATATGGCGTAGTTGGTTAATTTTCTCTTCTGAAGATTGGCCTTCTGCAGAAAGTGTAAGTGGATTTGTCCTTTAACCGCTCCGAGTCGGATGTGGACCCTTGGCTGCAAGTGAGCCGTGTAGAGCTGAGCCCTGCCTGACCAGCTCATCGCACCCTCGTTTCACTGTGCCCTGGCACCCAGATCAGAGTGCCGTTCGCCTAAGCTCGTTCCGGCACTCTAGCAACAGTTTGGAAGATGTAGTAGCCGAGCTAATAGCTTTGATAGCGGCTTGGCTATCTATGAGAATAGCGATGTTTCATTTGTGCGTTCTGGCACGCTCTAGTTGAGTCCAAGCCGACAGTATAATTTGCCATGAAAAAGCTTCTCAATTCTCAACTATTGTGATGAACAGATGGTGGCTGACGCACTAACGCAGCCATTCATTCAAAAGCCAGCTCGTCATGGTCTGCTGGTCATGGAAATTCGACCAATTTCTGCAGCTGCAGCCTACTTAGTCTATTCATCAACTTATTCCTGGAGAGACAAACGAATATTGTTGAAGCAAAGTGTATTGCTCTTTGCTAATCTCAAAAACCATCAAAAGGAGTTTCACGTACTTGACCAAGTATAACACTTCAATCCAGTAAGCAGTCTGATACTATTGCACGGCCAAAGTTCACCACAACCTGAAAATACCTACCTCACAGCCCACATAAAATCAAAAATTAACAGCAGATCAAAAAATTAATAAAAAAAAAATACCCACTCAAAACTGGAAAATCCAATTCGATTGAACACCTATCGCCGGTATCGGCTCTCGCTTATCTGATAGCAATAAAACTAGAGTAGCTGCCTCCAGTAGATGTAATACTTCGGGATCACCGATACACCTAGATAAGATTGTCCCAAAACAATGTGTCAACTGAAATGCATAAATACCTGTCTACATGCCCGACACTGATTTCATTAACAACTCTGGTGGCATGCGAAATGGCGCCTCTCCACATCTGGGTCAGCACTCTGTGGATCCTTTTAATTCCTTCAATTGGTAATTATTTGCAATACTTGTCAGATTACATACGTGTGTTTACCCTTTGACAGAAAGCATGCCATCAGCCGGCCAATGGGATCCGAGAATCATCAATGGAACCGAAGCAATTGCTGAAAATACCCGACATCAGGTCTCGGTACGGATGAAATCACGGGAAATTATTTTCGGAACTGGCCACGTCTGTGGAGGATCACTGATCGCACCAACAATTGTTCTCTCCGCTGCACATTGTTTTTATGAGTAAGTCCAAAGTGATATTCCAAAAAGTGACTTGTCAACGAACCCCCCCCCCCCCCCCTCTAGTGACGATGAGAAGAAGTTCAACAGCGCACGGAATTACTTCATAGTGCTGGGGACACTCGATCGTTTCGAGAAGAACAACAACACGATATCGTACGATATAACTCACATTTTGTATGCGGATTTTGACAGACCGACATTCAAAAACGATCTTGCCCTGATATTTCTGGACGGAACTGTTCCAGACACCAACCCATCTGTGAGTGTGATTCCGATGAACAGGGCGGAGATTCCTGCTGGTGCAATGTGCCAAGTGACCGGGTGGGGTACCATGGAAACGGTATGAATATTGGTATCACTGATTTGATGTTTAACTTATCACATCTTAGGGTTACGGCGCCGAAGTTTTAATGACCGTCGACGTGCCAATAATCGATAGAACGACTTGTTCCATAAATTACGGACAAGGCAACATTGTGGATGGAATGATTTGCGCAGGATACATGGAGGGCGAAAAGGACGCATGCCAGGGAGATTCCGGAGGTCCTTTGGTGAACGCCGGCAAGTTGGTGGGTGTGGTCTCGTTTGGAGATGGTTGTGCTCAACCAGGTTACCCGGGAGTCTACACGGATGTAAGACACTACATCGACTGGATAGAGAAAAATATGAAGTCTGGAGCGAGTGCGCCGTCTTTCAATGGCTTTGCCTTGCTTGGGTTGATACTAATTTGTGTTCTTCAGCAAAACTAGATTTAGCAAGTTAGTCTCTGTTAAAATTATTCGTCATCACTGACAATAGGCGATATAATTGTTGATTGATAGTTAAAAATTCATAAACCCATCGTTATGGTGTAATACCTGTGTCATTGATAACAGCGATTTTGGGTAATAAAACAATAAATTCTTATCAACGGCAAACCCTGTATGTACTGTGTTTTAGTGACTAAAAATATATAACGCGATGACAATCAAGTTAAAGACACTTTTCTCTTAATTCTCACACAGCAACGGCCGAAGGTATGCGGTCTTTATCTTTTCTGACAGTCACAGTGCTCCTAAAGTGTCTTATTCAAAAAGGTGGCGCTACAGTCCCGGGTGGACCTGGGTCTAAACCAACAAGCGTCTCTAGCCAGTTCGATCTTTAGCCAGCTGCCTCCAGTTTCGCATGCCAAGTTGGTTAAGGTTCCCTTTCTGGCTAAGTCGATGTCACAGTACACTCCGTACAGCTCGTCGTTGTATCTCCTCCTCTACTCACCGTCTATGCAGACCGGACCGAAAATCACCCGAAGAATTTTCCTCTAGAAACAGCCAAGAGCAACCTCATCAGCTTTTGACAGAGTCCATGGCTCTGCGTCGTAGAGCAGGACTGGGACGATAAAAGTCTTATACAGGGTCACTTTAGCCGTTCAAGAGAAGGCTTTGCTACTCTTAGCCCAAAGAAACAGCGCAAGAGTTATTCTTCGTTTGATCTCAGCGCTGTCATTGTCTGAATTGATAGCGGAACCTAGGTAGACAAAGCCCTTAGCTACCCCAAAATCATATCTGTCTCTAGTGATGTTCTGTCCAAGACGTGAGACGTCGGTGTTGAGTGTCCTTTGTTGTTGACGGCATATACTTGGCCTCCGTCTAAATACCCACGAACCCGCCCGTGACATCACGCTGCGTTCTTCCGATTATGTCAATATCGTCAGCGCATGCGAACAATTGGACGGTCTTTTGCCTCTGGTGTTGGCGGGTGAGTTTTGCACAACTCTTTCAAGAACGATGTTGAAGAAGTCGCATGACAGCTCGTTACCTTGTCTAAATCCTTTTTTGACATCAAAGGTCTCGGTGAGGTCTCTACCGACCTTGATGGAGCAACTTGCATTTTCCACTAGACATGGCACTGCATAGCTCGTTGCTATAGACGCTGTCATACGCGGCCTTCAAATCGATGAAAAGGTGGTGCGTATCGATTTCTGGGTTGTATCCAAGATCTGCCGCAGTGTGAATATTTGGTCGATGGTGGACTTCCCTGGCCTGAAGGCGCACTGATGTGCACCGATCAGGTTGTTGACGAAGGGCTTCAGACGTTCACACAACACGGTAGATACGATCTTGTAGGCGATGTTAAGAAGACTGATGACTCTATAGTTGGCGCAGTTCAGAGGGTCTCCATTTTTGAGGCGCCATGTCCACCGAACATTTTTCGCAGTAACACCTCTGAAATGACAAGTCTCCTCCGTATAATTTGTATAATTTGTCACGAGAAAGCTTCTCAATTCGTCATTCGGAAGCGGCAATAAATTGTAAGTCCCATCTATTCTTGCAAAAAATGAAACAAGGACGAGCTAAACAAGCCCGCCAACCTAACCTTTCTACAAAAAATTGTATAATAATAATAATTGTGGTACCACCGCAGACCTATAAAGGACAAAGTATGTTCGTCTATCCGGTGCGACAGCCCAAGAGGGGCCAAAGCCAAGGGGCGAATCCTTCTTTGATCTCTCTTTTCTTAGAAATCAGTACGGTGGGTAGATGAGTGTAAACGAACTACGTAAACTACGAAAAGTAAGCCTCAGGATGTCTCTCAGTTGGTTTGGTGGCAAGCAGATCCAAGTTCTACCTTCATTTGCAGTAAAGCATGTATGTACCTAAATAAATAAACACACATACATACAAATCACACACATATAAACAAGTGTTGTTGTTTTATAATTGCTCGGCTTCACTATGAAAAGTTTATTTTCCTTGTGGAAATAGGTACTCAGAAATAAGTCGATTTATCGGCGCCTAAACTGTTTTGAAGAGCGATATGTATTTTTGATTTCAGATTAAATCACTTCAAGTGCAAACCCTTACAGCAAAAGCTATTAATACTTTAATATTGGTCTCTACATCGCCTTATCCCAACAATCTATGGCCTCAATCCCCAAAGCTCGTAAAATCCCCACCACGGATGTAGTTTCAACTGGACTATCTCCCAAACAAATCTCAGTACTGGCCTTTAATTTGCAATATCTTATCAATGGTAAAATATACAATGACGAGCGGGCGGTAAAATTCGTCAAGTGTTTGAACTTTCGCTTCAATATCGACGAAATCGAGGGAAAAACTTTATATTCCCTAAACAAAACATAAAGGAAAAGATAAGATTAACAGGAAATTATAATAAAGTAAATGGCTCATCGGAATCTTGACGAATTCTCGGCATTCAGTTCACGCGTGGATTTATCCGTTAAAAGTTAAAAAAAAGAAGAAGAAATGTTCAAGACAAGTCTCGTGATTTTAAGTTTTGCAGTGGCAATTTGTGTTGTATCGGCAAGTAAGAATACGGAGTTAAATTGTGCAATTTAGTATCCTAAAATCAGTTTAAAGCTTAGGGTGCTTGTTTGACTTGCATGCAACGACCTTATGTGAACACGATTCGGCATAAAGCGGTGGGCGGTTTTAGTGCATAGAAATTTAATTGGCCTGCAGAAACTCCAACTGAACTCGTTTCATCGTTGTCGATTTGTGTCGCACCTGTGGTAGCTTTGGCTTAAAAGAGGCTCGTTCTTTCGTGCGATATTTGGGATTCTCCGTTGTTGCGTATTTCACCTTTTAGAACTACATCTGCCTCTGGGTATAGCTCTTAAAATTTAGGGTGCGAATGTATGTATGTATGTAACACACAACATACATAAGTGCTTAGAAGAAGCTAGACCTTGGCCATCCTCGGGCTGTCGCATCAGTTTTTTATTGGTTTATGACGAAATAATTGTTCGACGAAGGATTTTCTCTTGAAAGATTGACGTACGCATCACCTTTTATTTTCTGCTACTGGTAGAACCATTACACCTAAAGAGCATAATTTTGAACTCAGTGGTATTGGTGGAACTGTGGATCGAAGATTCGTGAAATGCATTCAAGAGGACACACGGATCTATTCGTGAATGTCCCAACTCCTATCAACCAACTCCTGCTAACCAGATATCTTTCGAACAGAGGTTAACGCAATTGAACCTTGTACACGGGAATGCATGCGAAAAAAAAAAAGAAAACCCACGCATGCATACATCCTTTGGAAGAGCTTGGCAGCACTAAGGGTCCTAGAATCCTATATGATGAGGCCAAAGCTCATTTAAACCTGTCACAATCTACTCAAAGACGTTGCGTCCACAAACAAGGTTACTGTAGCCTGGATTCCTAGACACCAGGATTTCGAGTGTAATGAACGTGCAGACTGTCTGGCTGGAAGAAGCGCTTGGCGTCCAATAGTTCATCTTGAACTCCATTTTGAGGTGCCAACCAGTAGTGTCTACTCCAAAATAACACCAAAGACTCGCCAAAAATCCTGAGGCAAACGAATGAAAATAAAACAAAAAACTATTTGAACTTATCAAGGAAGATTTAAGGACCCTTACTGTCCACTGAGATATCATCTGGATAAGATTATTTATCAAAACCCGACATATGCCGACTCTATGGAGAACAAGAACAGACGGCAGAACTTATTCTTTGTGATTGCATCGGGGCGTCAAAAAAAGACTATTGCAGAGAATGCGAGACATGATATTCCCAGCAAATAGTTAAAATATCGAACCAATGCCTACCATTATTGAGGTATACAATTTGGCTTCTTGTTAACCTCTAGACTAGTACAACAAATATAATAGGCGGCAGTTCACTTGGAACTCAGCATCGTAATCGTAATCAACTGCTATGTATTCTCACGCCCATGAACCTTACTTACTTAATCAGGCGGCGCTACAATTCGGGGTTAACTTGGGCCTCAAGCAACTAGCCTCTCCAATCCGCCCGGTCTTTAGCTAACTGCCTCCAATTGCGGACGCCAAGTTGGTTGTGGTCGCCTTCTACTTATGCGCGCCACCTTAGACGAAGTTTTCCTCTAGTGCGTTGTCCCTTCGGGTTAGACTCTGCGTCCCGGAGCGTTGGTGTCTATCTGGTCTACATGTCCTAGCGATCTCAAACGTTCAGTGCGAAGTTTTTTTACTAGGTCGATGTCTCTGTTCAGCTCGAATAGTTCTTGATCAAATCTTATCCTCCAAAGCCCGGCATACGGGACCAAATATCTTCCAAAGAATTTTTCGCTTGAACAGGCCCCATGTTTATGCGGCATAAAGCAGGACTAGGATGATGTAGGCCTTATATAGAGTCTCCTTAGTTGTTCGTGATTGACATTATCGGAGGTAATAGTAGAGCCAAGGTAGTTAAAGTCCCTTACTACCTCGAAGCTATAGCTATCAACTGTGTCGATGTTCGGTGTCCCTTCTTCAGCAAATATTATACTTAGTTTTGCCCTCGTTTACCGCTAAACCCATTTTGGCAACTCCTGTCTCTATACTCGCGAAAGCACCGGTGACAGCTCGCTGCGTTCTGCCTATGATGTCAATATCGTTGGCGTACGCTAGCAGTTGGACGGATTTATGAAAGATTGTGCCTTTGGTGTTGGTTTGAGAGTTTCGCACAATTTAAGTATGATGTTGAAGAACTCACATGACATATTTTGACATCAAAGGTTTCGGTAAGACCGTTTCAGACCCTAATGAAGCAGCAAGTATTCTCCAACGTCATCTTTCACAGACGAATGAGTTTGGCAGGAATGCCAAAACAGGACATGACTTTGTATAGCTCGTCTCTATAAATGCCGTCATATGCGGCCTTAAAATCGAAAAAGAGGCCCAAACCGTACAGACAAAATCTTGTACGTGATATTGGGGAGGTAGTTGACACAGTTGACGGGGTCTCCTTTTTTGTGGATCGGGCATACGGTGCTAAGATTCCATTCGAATCTTAGAAATGAGATAGTGTGCGCGTTCATCTACAGCTGCTGTGAATATCTCGGCCAGAAGGCCGTAGGGTTCAGCCGACTTGTTGAATTTAAGTTTGGATATTGCTACCCGCACTTTGGCTTTGGTTATCATCGGCTAGGTTGAATAGTTCATTCTGTCTGACAGCGAGGTGTTGATCGTCGTCGCCGTTTTACAGTCTGCAGAAGCAGTTTTTCCAAATTCTCAGCACCGACTGCGACTCTACTACGAAGTTTCCTTTTTCATCTCTACAAGTTTCCGTACGGGTTAAGCTTCCCTGATCTTCGATCGCGCGCTTCTCATACTCCTTCTTTTTATTTTAAAGAAGTCGATGTTCTTTCCGTCTCTTTTCGTATATAAGCCCCTTGTTTGGCTACATGCACTTGCCAGTAGTCTCCGTCAAACCTGGCTATCTAATTAATCAACTGGAGATTGAGTTCAACCATTTTGGAAGGATATGGTAACCCTGTATCAAAAACAATGGGGAGTAATGTTTCCACAAAGGTACTCCTCCTTTAATCCGGGCAGCAGCGGAGGAATTTTTCAGATGAAATCGACGGACGAATGGCGGAATTTAGAGTTTAGTGCTGAGCCTTTTCTTACCAGCTCATCAGCCTTTTCATAACCTGGAGCGCCCTTGATTCCAGGCACCTAACAGAGCTTTATATTGTGTTACTTACCAATAACTCGTAGCTCTTGACATCGACATCGATGCACTCGCTTCGGTTTTATTGCTGCCTGACTGTCAATGAAAAAGTACATAATGTCACCGAATGATATCACCCCCAACGCAATTTTCCGGGCGGCTTTTGTGACTGCCAGAAGCTTCGCCTAAAGAGCAGTACTCTTCTCTGGAAGTCTAATTGATTGGCACAATTCAGGCGTTTCAGAAAAGATCGCTGCACCAACTCCAATATTCATCATATATCGATCTGTGTAGATGGAAATGGAGTTATGGAGTTAAAGTAAAGTTGATCGCATATGCATTAGCGGAGCACTAAGGACCACACCATCCGCGGCACTTGATGTGCTCTTACATCTAATTCCCTTGGATATTTTTGGCAAGCAGTCAGCTGCTAACGCAGCCCCCAGACTGAAGGCCTCCTCTCAATGGTCAAATAACCATATTGGCCACTCCGCGATCTTGGATCCCTTAACATTCATCCCGGAAAACCGACTATATACCGTCTAAGTTGAACTTCAATATCAACTTTCGGACGTCTATCCCCTCCCGAGTGGTTTGGGAGAATGATGATTTCATAGACGAGCACTCCGTTCACTTCTACACCGACGGTTCCAAACCCGAGAACGGAGTGGGTGGTGGTGTTTTCTCCGAAGTGCTTAATTTGAGCATCTCCTTCCGTCTCCCCGATCATTGTAGCGTTTTTCAGGCGGAAATTATGGCGATCAACGAAGCCTTATCCTGGCTTAGGCATAATGTAATATCCTGAAGGGATATCACAATTTATACCGACAGCCAGGCTGCTATAAAATCTCTGGAATCAGTAACATATACATCAAAAGCTACCTCAGATTGTCGCTCGTCTCTCATTGAGATGGCAGAACATTTTAACATTCACCTATGCTGGGTACCCGGTCATAGGGACATTCCAGGGAATTGTAAGGCCGACGAAATCGCCAAACGTGGTACTACTCTAGAGATCCTACCAGAACGGAGGAATCTAGGTATTCCACTCGCTACATGTAAATTACTCTTAGAGTACGACGCGATCAGTAAGACAAACCAAAGATGGAGAAACGGCACAACATGCCGCATTTCCAGAGAGTTATGGCCTCTATTAAGCCTCACTCGATCTAAAAGTCTCATCTTGCTTAATAGGTCGCTCATTAGCACCGTTATTGTTGTTCTCACTGGTCACTGTCCTATTGGCCTTCATGCTAAAAGGATAGGCCTCTTTGCAAATGACTTTTGCAGGAGCTGCAGGGACGAAGAGGAGGAGGAGACGATTTTCCATTTTCTCTGCACTTGTCCTGCCCTGTCCCAAAGAAGGAAGCTCTATTTAGGAGCATACCACTTCGACAATCTGGGCGAACTATCACATACTGATATTAAAAGTATCCTCAGCTTTATCAAGAGCTCCAAATGGTTTCATTAGCCGCAGTGGCACCTAGGGTAGATCCCAGTGGTATCACAAAGGGCCTTCCCTGGCCTACGTGTGTCCGTGCCTCGCATGGACAGCCACCTTACCTACCTACCTAAGGTTGATCGCTAATTCCTCCCTGCTGAGAAATGAACAGGAGAAAGGCCCATGGAAATCTACATGTTCAATCAGACCGAATTTCCAATTTTCCGATTGGATCAGTCTTAGTGGACTATTTGCTGCAGATTATTGTCAACTAAATCTAGAGGTTGTAGGTTAAGAATGGTCTCCAATTATCCCTTTGGTGTGATTCTCATTGCTCCGATAACACCCACGCATGCGATTCTTTGTGCTCTGGTAAATATTCTAAAGTTGATGACTTTACATACTTCCAGCCCAAGTCTACTGATAACGACGAAGATCCTGATATCGACTTTGTATCTATATGCACTAATGTTTCTTAGCAGTTAGTCTTTTCCCAGAGGTAGAGATAGAGGTAGAATTGATTACCAATGAAGGACTCTACTAAAAAAAAATTCTTCCTGTCACAGATCTAAACCGTTTTCTTTTCTGACTTCAGGCGATCATGGTAGAAGTGACGCAAACATTGAACCAAAAATCATTAACGGAACCCTAGCTAAACCAGAGAAAACCAAACATCAAGTATCTATTCGTCTCAAGATCATGGACTGGTTCTTGGGAGATGGTCACATTTGTGGAGGTTCACTCATCAAACCGTGGATTGTTCTTACAGCAGCCCACTGCATATATAAGTAAAATTCCTTTGAAACATATCTACACCTTGATCTACTAATCATTCCTCTAGCTATCAACTGCAGGAAATGCGAACAGCTAGTGAGTTTAGAGTCGCCATGGGCTCCATAGATCGCTATGATCGAGAAAACAACACCGTTTTCGACGTCCTGGAGATAGTGTATCAGGACACATTCAACGCCTCGACATTCACTGATGACATCGCCATAATGATTATAAATGGATCCATCCCCGCAGGACATGCAACCATCCAACCAATTGCTATGAATCGGGATCTTGTGCCTGAAAACACTGTTTGTCAAGTCACCGGCTGGGGTGTGAGAGAAGACGTTAGTAAAAGCCTCCAATTGTGTCCAAAAGTCAAAGCGACGTTTATTGGTTGTGTTTTTCTTTCTAGGGCTTCATATCCGATCTGTTGATGAGTCTGGATGTACCAATTGTCAATCATACACAATGTGCCATAAATTATGAAGGTTTCGTCAACGACGGTATGATATGCGCGGGCTATATGGAAGGAATGCAGGACGCCTGCAATGGGGACTCCGGTGGGCCGCTTGTCTGCAATGGCAAATTGACAGGCATCGTTTCATTTGGTTCTGGCTGTGCTCTGCCGAATTACCCAGGTGTCTACACTGACGTGAGATATCATTCAGATTGGATACGAAAGATTACTGGTGGCGTTGGACTTCTCAGAAGCTCTGCGATTCTAGTTCTAGCGACGCCACTATTTCTATTTTTCTTAATTTATGCAATTTGAAAGCTTAAACAGACTAAAACTCGCTTTAAACTATTGTTCAGTCTTTTTATTTAAATTTGTTCGCCAATGCCAATAACACGCTGACAACAATCATCACCAGTGAACTTTTCCCGGCCACCGATCCACTGTAGTAGCTGTAATTGAAAGTTGCATTCGTACTTTCAATCCAGCCGACAAAGTACGAGACATTCGTGTAGACTCCAGGGAATCCAGGTTCGGCACATCCATTTCCCCAGGAAACTATACCCGCCAGGGCATTATTGCAGACCAATGGTCCACCGGAGTCTCCTTGGCATGCGTCCACTCCTCCGGCGGTCATGAAACCCGCACAGATCATGCTCTGGGGGATGAAGCCATAATTAGTCGCGCACACGGCATTGGTTACAATCGGAACTGTGGCCGCCATCAAAGCGCTGGAAATTTGGTTCTGAAATGAAGTTTCTTAGTGAGGTGTGAACATTCCAGGTATGTTGTGTGGACTTACCGAGTTCGCATTGAGCTTGCCCCACCCCGAAACAAGGCAGTTAGTGCCACCAGCCACGGGAAGCGTATTCAGAGCAATCTGGCTAACGGTCGGATAATTGGCAGGAACGTTTCCAGAAATGAACATCAGGGCAACATCATTCACCAGCGTTTCTATGTCAAAGCTGGGATTGTGAACGACTTGTTGAACGTTGAATATTAGTGTGTTCGCAGTCGGGTAGTAGAGGTAAGCGTCACCCATAACCAGGATGAACTGATTTGCCGTCCGGTATACCATCGGCGATACATTCGTACTGTGTGTGAGAAAATGTACAGAATGGTGACTCAAAATTGGTCATGGGACTTACTTTGCAATGCAATGAGCAGCTGTTACGACGACACGGGAAGTGATGACGGATCCACCGCATATATGACCAGAACCAAATTGTTGAGCGTCGTAAGATTTCAGTCGCACGGAAACTTGATATGGTGCATTGGTGATGCTGATAGGCGATCCACCAACGATACGTGGATCAACATCTGTCTCTGAAAATTTGTAACACAAACGGATTTAGTCGTCAAACGTAAAGTGAAAGGTGTGTGTAAAGTACGTGAGAGTCTGAGAGAAACCATAAAAAAAACACATTTTTCGAATTCAAGACAAAGCTATCTTCAGTTGGGCTGAACCTAGACCTCAACTAAAAACGGTCCAGCAAGTCCGGTTGCTACAAGCTTTGCCAAAATCGTGGAAGTCCCATAATTCAGCCCGCATTGCAAGGCTGATATGCCCTCTATCGACATATCACAGACGTCTTCGTTGTTGTATTTGGACTCTTTCGACTTGGTCAACATCGATGTACAGCGCATACCTACTTCGCATCGTCTTCGGGTAAATGAAACCAAAAATCACCCAAAAAATATTCTTTTCAAAACCACCGAGGGCGACCTCGATCAAATCGTGACCAAGTTCAAGCTTTTGCGCCATAGAGCCGGATTGGAACGATTAGGAGCTTGTCATTTCAGTGATTTGAAAGAGGTCTTTGCTACTCAAATGCCTGCTTAGCTCAAAAAACAACTTTTGGAGAGAATTATTCTTCTTTTGATTTTAGCACGCACATGTGTCGCTGTCTGAGTTTTGAGCGAAGTCTAGTTAGTCAAAGTCCCTAACTACCTCAAGGTTATTTCTATCGAAGGTGACGCTCTTTCCAAGAGTTAAGTGTCGTTTTTGTTGACAGCATCTACTGTTGAAACCATCTTTGCGATTTCCTTGTCAATGCTGACGAACGCGCGCTTGACAGCGTGTCGCCGTGCCTGAATGCTTTTTCGACCTTTAGGGTCGACCTTGATGAAAAAGTGTACATTCTCCATCGTCATCCTGCACAATCGGACGAAATTTCATAGGAATGCATAAACATGAACAGGACATTGTTCTGTATATCTCATCTCTATAAATACTGTCATACCCGGCCTAATTGTCCATATAAAGGTCGTGGACATCGATTTAAAATGTCCTGGGTTTTATCAAACAATTTGCCGCTTTTGCCAAGGATCTTGGCTTAAGTGACACCACTGTCTGCGACGGCTGTGGAGAGGGCGATGACACTTTGGATCATTTCCTTTGCAATTGTTCTGCTTTTGCTCGGATCAGGTGGCAAATTTTGACCTTTAGTAGTCTCTAAACACTAATTCAATTCTTAGCCGGTTCCTGACGACCTAAGCAACGAATCTAATTTGCATTTTAGTTTCAAAGAGATGGCCTTCTGCAAAGATGGATTCAAAATGAAAGTTGGGACAGGAGCTGACATCTTTTGTGGGATCCGAGGCAAAAAATAGTCAGAAACGGAGACGAGGCAGTGTCTTTCAAGCCGAGGTCATCACTCTTTTACAGGATTGCCAACGTTGAAAACGATTACCATTAACAAATGATGATCTCCAAACAGCTATCCAGGTTCTGCAGTCATCAACAACGGAATTTAGGCTTGTAAAGCTGCGCAGACGAACCCTGAATAATATATCGAAGGTCAACAAGGTGACTCTGGTTGGGTAAAACGTCATAGCGATATAGGTTAGGTTAGGTTAGGTGGCTGTCCCCGCTAAGGCAGGGACACACTTAGGCCAGAATGGCCCATTGTGATACCACAACGAAGTAAATGTGGCATAACTACAACAAAGTGGGCAACTGTAGCGGTGTTAACCCTAAGATTTGAACCATTTCGTCCCAGAGATGAAGTTGCCTATCTTCTGGATGTTGAGTTCACCAAGATCGTTAAGATCATCATAGAAGTATTCCCCGAGGATTCTTCTTCTAAGCGTCGCAAGAGCAAGACATGTACAAAGTAAGTGGGTCGTGGTTTCCTCTTCCTCCTCGTCCCTACAGCTTCTGCAGAAATCGTTGGAGGGGACCCCCAATCTAAGTGCATGCCTGCCTATCAGGCAATGTCCGGTAAGGACTCCTAATAGTGAACCTAGATTTTTCGTCTCTCCGTCTTCTTTAAATCCAGCTTGGGCCAGATTTGTTTTGACAGGAGACAAGTGCTGATGTAATTCCACCTGCGGTTTGCCTGTTTCTTGGCATCTCTGTCAAGGAGGAACTTGATCGATTCTATGGGCGCAGGGGGTCCCCCCAGGTTTTCGGGGAGACGCCGTCCTGCACCCTCTTTTGCCAGCTCGTCCGCTCTGCAGTTGCCTGGAACGTCCCTGTATCCTGGGACCCAGCACAGGGTTACGCCGTACCTGTCTGCAATCTCGTTAAGAGATCTGCGGCATTGCTTTACCAACCTTGATCGTATTGTCGGCGATTTCAAGGCTTTAATAGCTGCCTGACTATCTATGTATAGTACAATAGCGCTACAATCTATCGCGTTAATTGAAAGCCAAATCGCAGCTTCGCGGACTCTCGTAATTTCCGCTTGAAACACACTACAGTGATCCGGCAGTCGCGTGGTGATGGCTAAGCCAGGTGCATTTGAGAAAACTCCAGCCCCCGTACCACCCGCTGTCTTGGATCCATCCGTAGATATTTCTAATGCGGAATCGTTTAAAACTGTACCAGATTCCCAAGAGCTTCTGCTAGGAATCCGAGTCTTGTACCTGACGTTGAAATCAATATAGGGGACAACGTAGAGATATAACACGAAATGAAAAAGCAGACGAACGTATTAGTTTGCATTCTGCAATTTGAAACAACAGGCTTTAGAGGCAAATTGAGAGTGACGAGGGCTAACTCCAGAGGTTGGTATATAGACATAATCGGAGGAAAATTCGAATCGTGCTAAGCGTGCTTATGCGTATAAGAACGAGTAGGACAAATGGGAAATAGAACCCATCCGACACCTGCTATCCGACTGTCCCCTAAAGCCACCAAGACTAATTATTTTTAGCACTAGCTTTTACCATGTACTGAAGGACTTTCAAATCTCCGATTTTAGGAATTTTTCCTATCCCTTTCATTACTTTATACTTAATCCCATGTGTAAACTTCTTATGCCTGCAGTGAAGCTCTGGCAGACTTCTGACGGGTCCTAGTAGGACCAACTAGAAAAAGGAGAATGTGTACGTATTGCACATGCTGTTTTGACTTCATGTGGAACTGCCAGGACAAAGAATGTACGAAATATTTAAAACATCGAAACCGATTCAGTTAAAGTTCAAAATATGTACATACGTAGATACAAAATCAAATCGCAAGACATTTCGAAAGAATTTGTAAATTGTCACGTAAAACCGTGATGTCGCATCTTTTTTTTCAGCCGAATACGTGATCGTGTTCATTCTCATAAAATTCCATCATTATACAACAATTTTGTGCCAACCTTTAATATGCTAAATAAATATTACGTTCAAGTAATGATTTTAATTGTTCATATGACAGTGTCTTGCAGGTCGGATCTTCACAACTGAACATTTTGATGTTCCATTGCTTATGAGATGCTTAAGTCGTACGTCACTGACTGTAAAGCATATGTTAAGGGTTTCCCTCTTTAAGATTCAAGCAAGATTGTGTAAAGCAAAACTGGACTAGATATCAACAGTCAAAAAGAGAATTCTCTGCACGGTTCTAAGAAATATAAAAACGAAAAGCAGATAAACTACTTAGCTACCAGCAGGTCAGGCATGATTTCCTCAAAGGCCCTAATCGAGACTAGTATACAGCTCAGCAGCACTGTACAAAGAACTAGACACAGAACCCATCGAAGGACCAATAAATGCGGATGTCGTTTAGTGGCATATCCATGTCGTAATCCAGGGATTCCCAAAGTGTGCACCGCGGTGCCCTGCGGCCGGAAACAAAACTTACTTTGAACAACCATAATAAGACGAAACTTGAAAACAGGAGGCTAAAAGTTTCGACTAGGGCGCAATGACAAAATACTAATTTTGTAAGTGCGCTGCGAACTAAAAAAGTTTGGGAACCCCTGGCCTAATCGATATGGCCAGTCTACGATAAGAAAACTTTTATCAATCTGATAAAACTTAGTTGCAAGAAAATAAGAACTGCTGCTGACGTCCTAACTGGGCACTGCGTGATAGGAAACACGACTAAGTCTTCCTTACAATGACGACTGTAGAATCTGGAGGAACAAAAAAGAAATAGAATCTTTTCATCACCTACTATACGACTGTCCTGCACCTGTCAGTGCTACCCTTGATAGAAACTTGTTTTCAGGACTAAATGAGGAGTTAAAGCTTTTAAGGGTTTTGAATAAATTGGACACAATCTTTTCACACAACACGCTACGAGAGAGACAACCCAGCCATCAAGTATCAAGAATTCCAAAAGTCACAGCACACGAAATATTGGACGCAAGCAAGGAAGCACATACTCTCTGGCGTTCCACAGATCTCGGTCTTCGTACCTCCAAAAAGATACATACACGAAATGACTCGACATTATGATAAACAGTAGGCTGAATCTCGGAATTCGGCGCTTTCCAAGATGTTGGGAACTCAAAATACAGCAGAAGTCTACTATTGGCCAAAGTCGGAATTTTGACAATGGTCTTGGCAACCCTTCTCTGGGCAAATTTGTTCAATGTAAGAATGACCGGAAGAGGATGCATCCTATCAGATCACGAGTCAACGAATAGCGACAAATTCACGATGGAAAGAACCAAAATATAGAAACCGCAGGGCTGAGAAGGCAACAGAGAGCCGCGGCGGTGATGTGATTGCAACAAAGTTGGAATGCTAAATACACGGCAGATGGAACTAGTTTGAGCTGATTCCGGTTGAAAGATTTGGATGCACAGAAACCATAGAGAATGAAATTCCTGCAATTCCTGGTTCTTTTACGGACTTTGGCTGTTATTTTCAAGACGTCCATTTCTCTGGGCATGCAACTCTCCACGATGTCTAGCATGTTCTGAATGCAAAGAAGCGCGTGGTTTTCAATTGCCCAAAGTCGGAGAAATTCTGAAGTCGAAGAGTAACTGGGATACGATAAACACATCATAAATCCACAACCAAATCAAGCTCGGACGGACAGAAAACGAGAGAAAAGTGCCCAGAGAATAGATGAGGACAGCTGAAATATTATTTTTTCGACTGCTCCGCAGAGTGAGTGGTTAAGATAGTGAAAATAAAGTTTAGTGACCAAGAATCTAACACAACCATTCAACCTGGAGTAGGTTCCAATCAAGGTTCAATAAAAAAAAGTTTGGAGTTCTAACCAACATTTTGTAGACTTTGTTCTCAGCACCAACCAAAGATACGACTGTTTTGGTCCAAAGTGGAGTAAGTCAACAGTGTAGCGTCGGAAGACTGCCATCACCCTTCATAGTACACCATTAGTGGACATGAAGACCGTCTTAGTTGGTGCGTTGTTGTCCATTGTCTACTGGCACTGAAAGCTAAAAAAAAATTGACAAGATCTTCAATTTATAAAGCAATAACTTCGTCCTTTGGATTGCGAGTAGCACCTTATTTTTTGTGTTAATGTCTATCATATCTATTGTATTCGTCGACAGTGATGAGCGGATTTATCTATTTACATTTGAGCCCCAACATATTTTGCTTAAAACGAATGCTGAGGTCCTTGTTACATAATGTATGTTCTACGCATCCAACCGGATTTTCGGCAAAAAGTGGACACCAAACCCTGAGATATATTTCTGGGTGTATACGGCAATCGTAAGACCAATACTTACGTATGGTAGCATAGTCTGATGGCTGGTTGCAGACAAAACTACCAACCTTAAAGCAATGACAAAAATACAAAGCGCTGGACTGCTGACCGAGCGGCATGGTTTAAAGTCCCAGCCAGGAACACCGAACATTTTCCGCGGCACCACCTCTTGTCGGGAAATGACAAGCCTCCGGGAGTATAATCTGTCATGAAAGAGCTTCTCAATTCGCCGTTCGGAGTCGGCAATAAGCTGTAGGTCCCTTCCATTTGTGCGAAATATGTAACACGCACAACATAAATGGTTGCGAGAAGCTAGGCCTTGGCTCATCTTGAGCTGTCGCGCCAGCTATTTATTTTTTTATAGGCACAACCAGCGCGATGAGAACAGCAAGGGTTGGAAACCGTTCTCAACGTGCTACCATTAGACCTGCACATGCAAAAATCTGCGCCTGAGTGCCTAGAGCATAAACCAATCACATAGTAGAAACTTAAATCTAGAAGGGCATGCACAGATTCTGAAAAAGCTCGTAGGTGGAAACGTAAGGGAGTGACTACACGTCCCCATACCTCGACTTCGAAAAACCATTCTTCTGCACTTTCTCAAGCAGAAAAGAATGGGATAGCAATGAACCAACGAAAAATAGGTCTATCTACACAGATGGGTCAGAGATGAATATAGAAATAGGTGGCGGGAAAGTCTCCGAAGAACTGAACATACACAGCTCAATCAGAATCTCAGATCACAGCAACCTTCCAGCGGAGGTCCTAGAAGTGTTGGCAATACCACGAGATGATATTAGGAGTTTCTGCTACTGTAATAAAATCCAAGCTCGTTCGAAGAGCTTAAGGTTCTTACGCTCTGCTGGGTCACTGGTCACAATGACATAACCGGAAATGATATAGCCGACGAACTTGTAAGAAAAGGGTCTGCAATGGACCAAAATCGAGCTCTGCAATGGATTAAGCCCCCACTCTGTAATCTCAGAGAGCGAGTGGAATATAAGAGCCTGACGACAGCCGATAGTAGGTGGAAGTCGCTTACCACCTGTAGTATATCAAAGAAACTTTTGCCAAAATACGGCAAAGCCAGAACCAACAAGCTTTTGAACTATGACAGGAAGTCGCTGTAAATGTTGGTAGGTGCACTCACCGGCCCTAACCTTTTAAGGTTCAACTCAACGATGATGATGATATAGGGGCTGCGATGACAAAGAGGCTCAAGAGGATACTCCTCACTTCCTCTGCCACTGCCCCAGCCTACACATGAATATTAGGAAGCCACTACTACCAGGACATACAAGAACTATCTGATGTCACACTAAACTAAATCTTTCTGAGGACATCGCGATGGCTGGAGATGCAAATCACCAACGAGCAGTAAGGTAGAAGCTCGGTAGGAACCGGTATGGGAATGACAATGGGCCCACAAGTACCACAAGTGTAATGAGGTCAAGTCAGCCGGAAAAGTACATATGTATTTTAGTTGACTTCTTGCCTCAAATACCCTAATCGAGATAGTTAAGCTCAGAGTTTGTGTTACATACAACAAGTTGCCAAGCCAGCATTTTTAACGCTCACTGTGAACTTTTTTTTTCAAGCAAAACATGACAAATCACTCCACACCCCAATCGGTGATTAATCCGTATCCGTTTATCAAAACACACCGATGAGATATTGGTATTCCGCGCTAAAATATCACTTAACCACCAATTAGCGGTGCGATCAAAGGTTTTTTATTTTTTTTTTTTTTAATTTTTCCAAGCAAACTCACTTGTTTGAACAACCTGCGGCATATAGACACATATCAGGATCAAAACGAATAGCAGTACTTTATTATCCTTTGCCATCATATTTAATCGAAACATGAAACAACACTCGCGAAAGGCTAAAGGCTGAAGAGTGGAACTCTTTAGAATAAAATGTTGAACACTTTGGTGGTACACTACGGAACCCTGCCACTCGCAGGTCTTAACCGACTCAATTCCTGTGCCAATTGCGATAACGCTTTGCAGATACTTTAGTTCACGCAACACATTTTTGCTGGTCGACTATGTTATCTTATCAAATTATATTTATTCCGTGAATATGCGTGAGCCCAATGGTTCCTGGTGTTTTATCAAAATGTTCGATATGTAATGCAATTTAGCCCGGAATCTTGATACTAAGGTTGTGGCGCACTCTCTTTATTAACTTGTTTTCACTTGATAACAGAGTTAGTCATTTGTCATTACCAATTGATAAGGATATGTGGTGATGGATTTTTTTTATTTGAAATCGATGGCAGTCCGGTAATCCGTTTGAAGGACGTGTCATTAGGTGATTCCCACTCATGCACTTGACGAGGGAAATAAATCGACTTAATCACACAACGTATGTACGTACGAGTACATATGTATGAACACATGTATGTATGTACGAGTCCGTATCTTAATTTATAACTCGGACTGCACCATTATCAGTTCTACCCGAGGCCAAAGTAATAACGTTTTACGCCGACTTATGGGTTTGTACTTCAACAATCAATACAAACCAAATATTTGGCGCCCTCGTGCATGTCAGGGCTTACAATTCGTCATAGTGCCTTCTTTTATCCAACAAATTGGAGCCCAAAGACTCTCAAAGCGATTGGGACGAATGGTTTTGCCTTTAATAATGCGCCTCGTCTAAAGACAATTTTCATTGTCTTGACTACGTGCTTGACCCTTTGTGAATGCTCTCTAAGCTCTGAAAATTTGACTCTTAGGTACATAAAGTATGTTGCTATTCCCACAATTTTTGGGAGAAGCCAAAACCACCTAGGAAAGAAACTTTGGATATTTACATAGACTGTTCTAAGACCAAAGACGGTGTGGGAGGAGGTGTTTTCTCCGATGATCTAAACCTCGAGATCTTCTTTCGCCTTTCAGAGCATTGTAGCGTCTTCCAGGCGGAGATCATGCGGATAAAAGATGGCCTGTCTTGGCTGAGGTGGAATGTAATATCTACTCGGAATATTAGCATTTTCGCAAACAGCCAGACCGCCATCAACATCAAAAAGTGTTCTCCTCTGCTGGGTATCAGAGACATTCCAGAGAACTGTAAGGCCGATAAACTCGCCAAGAATGGTACTACAATACAGATTTTTCCTGAAAAAGAGAGCATCGGAGTCCCATGCAAACTGAAATTAGGGCGGATGCAATCAGTGACGCCAATCTAAGGTATTCAAATGGCACCAGCTGTCAAACTAGCAGACAAATTTGGCCTTTAATAGACCATAAGCGCCTTAAGAGATTAATTTCGCTAAGTAGAAGGCTTCCCGGAGTTACTATAGGTGTCATCACAGGACACTGCCCCATAGACCGACATGCTACTCGACTGGGCGTTCGTGCAAATTATTTCTGCAGTAGCTGCAGGGACGAGGATGAGGAGGATTTTGTGCTCTATCACAAAAGACGCAACCATCTCGGTGCCTTGTTTTTTACAGTCTCGATGGCCCAACAAGATGTCAGAAAGCTAGTTCGCTTTATTAAAAGCTCCCACTGGTTTCACAATTAGGAAGGAGAATTATTTCTAGAACCTGAGGCATCACAATGGACCTACTGCTGGTCTAAGTGTGTAGGCTTTGTCGATAGCCTCTCTAACCTAACATAACCTACATAAAGTATAAGAAGGTTAATACAATCTAGGCTCTCGATAGAAACTAGAGAATGCAATCTAATTTGTTTGCGTTGGGAGGTGGGCATCTTTTATAGACGAAACTGCGCAATACACGATTCCCAAGTCTCCTAATTAATCCCCACCGTACGGCATCGTGACATTTCTTCGTGGGAAGATGTTATGTGCTCCTTCTTTCTCGCTCCCTTTCGTGGGGTAATGTCAAACCTTCAAGAGTATAAGGCTGTGCGCACAATGATGCTATAAAGCGATGCGAGAAGTGAGACCCATAATAAACCCATGTTAAAACTTTTCACGTTAAGTCTTATCGCTTCACTGAGCGCACGTACATAAGAATACAAGTGAACAGTTTAAGCGCGCACTTCTCACTTCTCGCATCACATCGCTTTACCGCTTCACTGTGTGTGCAGCCTAATATGTCACGAAGAAGCTTCTTCCTTTGCCATTCGGAGTCGGCAATAAATTCAAAGTCCCCTCCATTTATGCGAAAAGTACAACGCCCACGAAATGAAAGGTTACGAGAAGCTAGGACTTGATCAATACTGGGATTTGATCGACTGGGTACCTTTGATAAGTCTGTCTATAAAGCCTTCGAAGTTCACGATGTCACAGATATTTGGCGGAAGCTGTACCAAGACTCCCTTCGATTTTTTTTTTTTTTTTTTAAAGTTCGCCTTAAGCCTAACCTTGTACTGTTCTAGGTTGCGATGTAATCGTCTCGTGGACCTAAGAAATGTCCATAAATGAACGCTAAGAACAATGTTCCCTGCTGTATTGGACATTCTAATAAGTATCGAGGATCTCGGATACCTTTGGTAATCAGAATTTATGGTTATATGTACAGCTATACATATGTTTTTACTGTTTATACTTAAAGCAATTACTTTACGTTCGGGAAATTATCCTAAAGCCTGAAACAGATGTGCAGCAAAGCTGCATGCGGCAATGCATGGCCATGTCTTGGAGCAATGCATGGCCATGTTCTCTAATTTTTGCTGAATTTGTAGTAGAACCGTAAAAAACGAAATTGTAGTAAAATCCATAACTTAAATTGACAGCACTTATTTTATATGTCAAATTATATTTATTTTGAATTTAAAATGTTCCCTGATTTGGAATACTAATCTTTAAGAGCATAAATAAAAGTAAAATATGTTCAGTGTTGACTTATTTTTTTCCTCTTCATCTTCTGATGATGAATATGAGGAGGAGCACGCAAAGAGAAGTTTAATAATTACAAGGAAACAAATAAGACAAAAGTTGAATCCGTTCGATTTACCCGATAAAAAGTAAGTAGAAAAACTGAAATTAGAATTACATATGTATTTTATGTTTTAAAAGATATTTATTATTTCTAGATTTGTACAATATTTTCGGTTATCCAAAGAAGCATTTCGAAGCGTACTGACTGTTGTTAATAGCAAGCTTCCAGATGGAATCCGAGCATCGTTCGTGCCACCTATACTCAAGTTAGCCGCAACTTTGCGAATTCTGGCTGAAGGTGGTTACCAAAGTGGCGCGGCCAATGATTTGAGTCTGGGATTAGCTCAACCCACAATAAGTAGAAGTTTTGCACAAGTCATTGACGTTCTTGAGACCCATATTTGTCCTCAATGGATAAAGTTCGATATGAACGACGAGGAAAAACACAAAATTAAATTGAATTTTTATCTAAGAACCGGCTTGCCTGGAGTAATTGGGTGCATTGATGGTACTCACGTAAGAATATTGCCACCTAAAAAGGAAGAACAGCATTTATATTTCAACAAAAAAGGATTTTATAGCTTAAATACGATGATTGTAAGCATTTATTTATACTTTATTTTAATTGAACTTAAGAAATATTTTGTTTTAGGTCTGCGATCATAAGATGTGCATCAGGTTTATTGATGCCCGACAACCTGGTTCTATCCACGACGCCCTGGTGTGGAATTGCAGTTATCTTAGGGATGTTTTAAAGGCGAAATTTGATAGCGGAGAAAGAAATGCTTGGCTTTTAGGTACTTCATTCATTAATGAAATCAAAATTGTAAAAATAAAGTATTTTTTAACTACACAGGTGATGCAGGATATCCTCTCGAACCATTCTTAATGACACCATTTAGAGGAACGGAAGAGGGAAGTCCACAAAGAAAGTTAAACGCAGTCCATGCGAAGGGCAGAAACATCGTTGAAAAGACGATAGAGGTGTTAAGAAACCGCTTTCGTTGTCTACTTGGTGTTCGACCATTGCACTACAGCCCGAGAAAAGCAACACAAATTACAAATGTCTGCGCAGCATTACATAACATTTGCATATATTATAAGACTGAGGTTCCTTTAAATGCAGATAACACTGAATTTGTACTTATCACTGAAACACCGGAGAGAACTGCAAGCAACGACGAGAATGAAGAAGCAACCACAATCAGAAATCAGATAATGAACTCCTTGTAATAATTTATTAAAGAAAATAACACTTAACGAAAAAACACAAAACGACGAAGAATTTAACATCTTCCTTTCCTTTGGTGCCTTTCCATTCCTTGCATATGATATTCTATTCGGCGTAGGTTTCTTTTAGCTTTCCTATGTAGATTGCCTTGTCCAAATTGCTCCTTTTGCTTTTTGGATTAGATGCACTAGTATGTAGGAACCTCGGTGGACTTCTGGGAACAGGTGGGCATGCATCACTGGAAGGTTGTTTGCTTATTTCATTCAATTAATTTACATTAATTCGTGCCACCGGGTAGGCGTCTCCTGGGTTGGCCTAGGATAAGATGGCTATAGCCCCTGATGAGTTAAGAGTCGATGGTGGAAGTTCGGCAAATGTGGAGAGTCCACTTAAGCTCTCTAAACCCGCGATCCTCATAGTGGATAAGCGGGCCATTGGAAGATGATGATGGTGATTAATTTGCAACCTCCGCAGGGGCATGATGTGCTGGTGGAGCAGTAGCTTTCTGCTCATCTATGTTGTGAAATATATTTAACAAGTCGTGATCTAGCCCGCAAGTGATTGATTCTTGTCATATTCCCTTTATGTGAAGAACGCCCGTAGCCAGGATTGAATTCTGGAGAGTGCTCGGAAGATTTTGAAGGGAACTCACACACAAATCGAGAAATTCTACTTTCGGTGAAGGAAAATTTCTAAGGGAGCTCAGCTTCCTTCAGCACCTCGTTGGCTACGCGCGTGATGTAAAGTCGGCTCGACCCAACCAAAGTCCGTTTGAATAATTTATTAAATCAAAAGCCAGTGCATACGTATGAGTATGTTATTAGATTATATCTAAGATTTGTATAATTTGTAGAAAAAAAAATCCATATAAGAAAATAAACTACAAAGTTGTTGAGGCCAGTCTCTTTGCTTCTAATTCATCTAGTGACTGAATAATTTCGGCAAGGTCATCCGTCGGTGGTGTTTGACTTTGACTCGACTGGTATTCCATTGCATTCTGTTTCTTCGCTTTCAGTAGTTTTTCCACTTGTTGACGACGATTTTCGAAAAACTTTCTTTTTCTATAAAACGAAAAGATTAAATAATTTTCTTCAAAGAAGTAAGGCAAATGTGTTTACTTATTAGGACTCCTCTTTAGTTTCTCATTGGTAATATACGATGAAGACCCATTTGTTTTTGTTTTGGTATCAGTTGTGCTATCACTGGTATCAATAACCGGAAAACATGCTTTGATCGTCTCGGAAATATCAAGAAATCCCTTGGACATCTCGTTCACTTTTGCATATCGCTTGTTAAAAGAGTCGTCATCGAACAGTGTTGTGGCGACGGTCTCTGCAATAGGAAAACAAAAAATCATATCAACAATCCTTTCGGTCGAGCTAGGACACATACTTCTTTGTAAGACAGCACCCTCATCTTTGAATTGCTGAATTTCTAGATCCTTCTTTTTGATGGTATCCTTTAATTCTTTGATTTGCCCCGAAAGATAATGGATTGACATGAACAGCGGATAAGTCACCAACTTTTGGAACTACAAAGAATGTACACTAGGAATAATCTGTATCAACCGCTTAGAGACAACTTACATCATCAATTGGGAGAGGTTTTAATTTCCATTCAAAATTAAATGGACGACCCACAACATGGTACTTGAGTAGCAAAACATGACAACCTTCTGCTGCATCAAGGGTCAATGTCGTTGGTGTACCCGATTTAATGGTTGTCATCACAGTTTCACTATTATACGAAATGCGTTTGTTCAATTCCTTAAATTTAATTCTAAAGATTAAATGCAAATCAACATAATTCATATCAAACAGTGGAATACTTTTGCTCTTTGGATAGCATCACTGATGGTGCATTGTTCCGACCAAACTTCCTTTAAATTGTATAAATAATAATGAATGCTACTGTCGTCGGCAGAACATTGAAAAAAACAATTCTGTTCGGCGATTTTAATTGCTTGCCACATATTAAATAAATAGAATTGACTAATACTAGAAGAAAATTAAAAAAAAATTTGAAGATTTGCAACAAAAAACTAAAATATTTGTGAAATTGCACTTGTTTTGACAACCAACAGCTGTGATGGCAGTCAGGTTTTAGTTCATGGGTAAGTTCGATTTGACTGACACAGTTCGGTAAACATTTTTTTTACAGGGTGCGAATAAATATCTTTACTGTGCAGCTCTTCGGCATATTTTTTCGAAAGTGGAGCGAAATGTAAACTAATAATTCACTTACTTAGAATGGCAGTACAGATCTGGGTGAATCGGGCTTCTACCAACGAGGCTGTCAAGCCAACACGAGCCGTAGCCAGCTGCCTCCAGGTTCGTAAACAGAGTTGGTTAAGGTCACCCTGTTTTTGCGCACTCCATCGTCGATGGGCTGGAATATTGGTGTTCATCCGCTCTACATAATCTAGCCACCCTAATTGTTGTACACGTTTCCTATTCACTATTCTACAAACTCTTCTCTCAAAAAAGAGAGGTACTCTTTCATTCCACTTTCACAGTCCATGCTTATGCATCATACAGAAGACGTTTGTATAGCGCCGCCTTGGTTCTTCTCTACTTCATTTAACCCAGCTGTCCTTCCAACTTGTGTTGTGGCTATAGGTAGCTCGGTAGCCGTGTTGGCGATCTTTGAATCTTCGCATCTCTAATGGAGGAATTCTTCAGGGTATTACTGCCCTCTTGGTTATTTGTAGGGGCTTTGTCTTCTACGGCGGCTAAGTTTCCTACTGTTTTAGCAGCATCGCCAGCATTGCTAACCATAGCTTCCACGTTTTTGCTTGCATCTGTTTCCGCGATTCTTGGTGGTGAGCGCTAATTTCTCGAGTTTCTTCCGAAGGGGTTTAGTACCTCCCCCAGATTCTCCCGGTTTTGTTTTTCCTGTTTTTCAGCTAAGTAGTCGTTTTCTAAGACCATAGTAACAGCGATATTCTACAGTGGTATTTTACATTGAATCTCTGCACTGATATCGCTGGAAGAATTAAAGCAGAGCAGAGGTAGATGAATTCCTGTTCTACCTTGAAGATATAGTTGATCGCTTGCAGGTGGCCTTATGAAAGTTAAGATAAATTTAATTTTATACTACACCTTAACATGCTTTGGCCTGACAGCAGAGTTGGTGAACTGGATTCTGTTTCCGGAGGTTGTGCTGTGCAGGCCAATAGCCTTGGCAGAAATGTCCTCCTTTTACAATTTTGGCCTTGAAATCTCCAAGGACGATCTTATCAGCACATCTCGAGCATTGCTCGTTGGTCCTCACGATGAGCTGTAAAACCGATCTTAAGGTGCATTGTGATTCTTCTCTGAGGCTAATGTAATAAAACCGAGCTTTGATTCATTTTGTTATCACTAGACTTTTTGTCCTCTACCATCTAACTGTGACAGCAAAATCGTAACAGTGGGCGCGTTCCATTTCTCAGATATCTGAAATTTCAGATGAACGGAGCATAATGATTGGACGAGAGCCTGTCACGTGACAGAAAAACAAGACAACTTTTTTGAGGTCGGCGACTGGATTGTTAGTCTAAAAATTGGTCGCGTTCGTCGATCTAGGCAAAGTGCTTCATATGCATCCAATCGATTTCTATTGGCTGAGAGTGACAGAAGACTGTATTTCGCAAATTTGCCAACAAATATGCATGTTTAAGTTACATAAAACATCTTAAGGGTCTCTAATGAGTAATTATTATGCACACCGTTACATTTCATACGCGAATTCGATCGGAAAGCGGAAAGTAAAAATGCAATTTTTGCATAAACGCCAATCAGCTGTTGTCTTATTTTTCAGGCAAAAAACTGCGTTCCGTATTCTAGTCTATCTGAAATTTCAAATATCTGAGAAATGGAACGCGCCCAGTCCCTGTTTCCATTCGTGGCACCCACCATAATAGATGTTGCAAGTACTAGATTTCCGGATCTAATAAGACTTTCTTTTCGTAGACATAAGTGATGCCGATATATGATGTGATTTGGATCTTTAACCGCTTCTTGATGGGTGTTCTGTGCTTAGTCCTCTACTTCAGAGGTTCTTCTTTGACGTTCTCTGCTTAACCCATTATTTTCTGGGAAGAGATCTCATGTGACACGATTAGTGAGTTAAAAGAGCCCAACGCTGGTACTGAGTTTATTCAGCAAGTGATGATGCGTTTCCTCCCCCTATTACTTACACCGCAACGACAGTCCATCCAATGTGATTTGAAAATAAAACCATGCATGCTTCTAAATTCTAATTTATATATTGAAACATTGAATATTTGCAAGATATACATTAAGATTTTATATAGTAGTACTACTATTTACACATAATAAGTCACATCATACATTTTGTTTAATGTAACGTACAAATTACAAAGGATCCTATTTTTAATTTAAAAAAAATTTACAGAATGCGATTCAATAAACGTTTTGCGTTTTTCTCTTTTTAATTCAAACTTTATGATAAATAAATAAAGATCTTATTAATAGCCTCAAAAAATAATTCATATAATCGCTTTGTCTTTTGTTTTACTTAAAACTAAGAAGAACTTTTTGTTAAAGTTAAATATTAAAAATACAAGAATATGTTAAGTAAATGAGATAAATAAAAAGCAATTACTTATAAATTTTAGTGCGGAATGCAGAGTTCTTTATTATGTTTGACCGTTTTCACCTTAACCAAACGTCCCTTAGGTCTCGCCCTTTTGTATCTGAAAGAGAGAGAAAAATATGTTGACTACACATATGTATGTACTAGAAAATAAATGAAGAGTGATTCGATTTGCTTTTCTAGTCTAATTTAATCCGTAACACGCTCTGATATCAGAGGGCAAGATAATTTTGCAACGAGTTATGAATGGTTTCCTAATTCTATAAGCCCATAATAAAAATTTGAAAGTCGAGTACTTCATCCTTTCAACTTTCTTCCAGCTGTTTGGTTGATGAAGTCTTTTCAATCCTTCCCCAAAGGTTTTGAGCCATGCATTTTTCACCCTACCCACTGTTTCTTACCAATTTGGTAAGTAGTTTCATTTGCCATGCGTAGGCACCAAAGAAGCTATCACCCTCTCGCAATGTATGACCGGAACTTTCTTCGTTGGGTAGTTCTGCCTATCTGTTGCCGACCTTCTGTGCCAAAAAGGTCCATCAATTACGAAACGATTAGGCAATTCTAAAGACGCTTCGTAAGCACGCTTAGACAAAGATGAGTATTCCAATGAAAATGCATTGCTACGCCATATTTCGCACAACATATCAAAGGCAGGTTTAACTTCGACGATTCGGCTACCAATTATTCGCTTCTACAATCGGTCGAGCCTCTCTGTGCGAGCTCTCTAATCCATTTACCGGTTGTCCGGCAATGTTAACAAAAGCTGGAGTACACATATTCTTCCATTCAAGTAAATGGTTGCAATAAGCTAAAGGCCAACAATTTATTTATTTGTTTTTCCCTTTATGAGTAACTTCGACTTCAATCTTAACTACCGCACCTTTCCACTATACCATCCAAAGCAATTGAAAAAGAAAAGCAAACCCATCACCTGCATCGACTAAAAATCGGAGGGTACTTACTTACCAGATTGTTTGTGGGGCCAAACAAGGTCATACCGGCTCATCATTGTTGTGTTTGCCCTTTAAATATAAAAATGTCATAACGAACAGACAACTAACAACAAAAAATATTTATACCAACCTGTAGGGATGCTTCAAGCAACCATACACCTCTCGATACCGACCATACAGTGTCCCATATGAAACTCCTAATACTTTAGCTGCTTTCTTCATTTCCAATTTCTTATTCTTGATTGCATCCAAAACCTTTAAAACAACTCATTCAGCTCAAATAGAAAGGAAATGCAAGGGTAACCTTACCCTTTTTGTAAATGGCTCCTCCCAGAATTGAGGTCGCCTGCCTTTCGACAAATATGCGTCCATTTTCACAACATCACCCCATTGAATCAATTCTTCTGTGGTCAAATTTGTTTCAGAAGTATCAAACTCATCCACTCTGCTTGCAACCTGCTCTTGTTCTTCACCACCAACAAAATCGTTCGCATCCTGATCGATAGAATACTTTACTTCTTGTTCATTTAGACTTTCTTGGTCGCGGGCATTCTCTCGATCTTCAGATTCGTTGTTTTCAAAATACTCTGGGACGGTGCTAGGCAACGTCTCTTGGGGACTGTTCCTGTCCGTACTCTGAACTTCAGTATCACCTTCAATATTTTGTTGTGACCATTCAGGTGGGTCTGATCTTGTTTCCGGGGGTTTTTCTTGTTCACAAGCGACATGACGTTGTTCTTCCAATGTAGACGGATTCAGCTGCGTACAGACCTCCGGATATACAATGTCACACTTAGGTGTCATGTGGGTGATTTTGGGGCTATAATAGGAAAGCCAAAATGATTAGATCTTGTTCGAGTATACATCCTTCTTTCTTCTTACCCACTGAATACATCATAGGATTCGTCCAACGGCGGTCGTCCTCTCTTTCGTTTCGGGCCAATATGTTCTCCAACATTAGGCGAAGGCATTGGCGCTAACATTGGCATCCGCGGTACTCTACTATGTACGGGTGGATGCAGTGGTGGAGACATTCTTTCATCGTGATGGTTCCGTGGTGGTGACCTTTGGTCATTTTGTGGAATGTTTTCTTGCATACGCAGATCTGGCATCATTAATGGATCAGTCTCATCATCCCTCCACGTAACTTCAGCCAAACCTTTAATTTTTAGATCATCCGCTGTCTTAAGAAGTGATGCAAGGCTAGCCTAAGAGAACAATTGAATAATTAGTACGGTATCTTTTCATTGGGGGAAAAAAACCGATTTGTTACCTGCTCCACGTTGATTTCTCCTTTGTACATGAACTCAATTAAACACTTGACATCAGCGAATGTGACATCCTTAATTATAATGATGGGATCCCTTTCGCTGGCATAATTTGTGAGTACGGTGTCGAAAAATGTACTGCAAGCACATAATACAACACGATGGGCGCGGATAAGTTGTCCTTCACATGCTAGAGTGACATCGCAAAAGCATCCTCGATCCAGAAGTTGTGAGAACATGGTCTGTAAATTGCTGTGATGGTATTTCCATCGTAAGCAATACTGTTGTGGCAACATTTTGATCTGAAATTACACAAAAAAAAAAAATTAATAAAACAACACGTTTCGTAAATAGAAATGAGTCTACTTTTGGCACTTAACCCCTTGAAACAGAATAAGTAATCCTACACAAGGGATACTTTTGGGCACCATCACACGGCATGAATCTCACCATCAACATTGCGAGGGAAACAAAGGCCTAACAACCATCTCTCAACTGATCCAAGTTTTCAATACCATCCCTGCACCAGAGCAACCACAGGATAAAAGCGAAGTTGACCAAGAATAGCAAGGCATATGTACATACTTGCAGAAGACCTCAAAATTAGTCTCTTGTTGCGTGCACGCACAATTTCCAAAGAAGACTACGGCGGCGACTACGACGAAAAGAAAGAAGAAGACAGGGTGGAAGTCACGCACCTTAAATAAGCTCCCGTCTCTTAAATTCATGGGAAGGCTCCATGACCACAGATTCGCAATCTTTTTCTCCCTTTCAGACCTCAAACCTCAAAACAAAGCGAGTCTTGCAATCAGTTGCCACATATAGGGTCATTCAGCAAGATATGTCATTTCAAATTCCACGCCATTTTTGAACTGTCAACATTCAACTATTACTAAGATGACTTTTGATAAGTAAAACTAGGAGGTTCTTAAATATGAATCGCTATACACTCGCACAACGTGTTGAAATAGTGAAAATTCACTACAAATAACGGTTAAAATATCGCGGAAACGTTTCGTAAAGTTTGTACTGCTTTTGGTCATCATCAAGTGCCTTCTCGCACAGCTTTAGTGAATTTAATCGACAAATTTGAACGTCTTGGACAAATGGGCAAGGTCAGCTGAAAATATCACCGCCGTAGCTGAGAGTGTGACTGAAACCCATGGAAGTCAATTTCGAAACGTTCACAGGCATTGTGCATTAAGATCTTGACCTACATGCTTATAAAGTTCAGTTGACACAAGAATTGAAGCCAGCAGACCACGCACAAGACCGTACTTTCGCTAAATAGGTTGCTATTGATTTAAAATGACACTTCTTGTTGAATCACCCTATACAACAAGGAATTATAGACAGTGAATTTGTGGATGAACTGGCTAAAACCTGCTCAACTTCCCCATTGTTAGGACCAGAACCCTTCTCTGGCGTCTGTAATTTACACAGCCTCAGCATTAATTAATAATTGGGAACCCCAACTCTGCCCGGCCCATTAGGTTAGTATTCCGGTGCTCTGACAACCCAAAAGACTAATCAAGTAATGTTTCCTATAGAGTAGGCTAGAATGAGAAAACTGGATAAGGTTCCCTCAAATCTGTGTCGACTGTGCTTAGAAGATTTAAAGAATATCTTCTGTGAATGTCCAGTCTTAGGTCGAAGCAGGCTTAAATTCAGGCAAGGAAATCGTTTTTGTACCGATCATGCTAAGGTTTCTTCGTAACCTGGATCTCAGGCGACCAGAACTAACTTTGCATACAATGAAAACAACGAGAAAATACAATAGAGCCTCGATTATCCGAACGTCAATTAACCGAAACGTTTATCATTCGAACGCAACATCGGAAGCAAAGGGACGTCAGTTATCCGAACGCCAATTAGCCGTAGAGTCAATTATCCGAACTAAACTTTAAAAGGAAGAAACAAAAATTAACGGAGTGTTCTTGGGTTAACGGTCTACTTTGAAGCGCATCCACTTGGAACCGCTGCTCACAAAAGGCTTGCCTACATGCGTACTCGTATGTACATATCTAGTATCCCCGTTATTCAAATTTTTTTTATCAAATTTGATTATCCGAACCATTCAGGGCGCAATTAGTTCAGATAATTGACACTCTACTGTAACACAAAAGATCTTCTCAGTTCGCAGTGTTGTGATTTTATGAATAGTCATCAATACCCACGCATGTTCTTATATGTATATAACAAAAATAAAATATTTAAACCCTGCTTCTCCTTCTTCTCCCGTTGCCTGTTAATCTAGTCGAATCCTACTCCAATAAGCTATGTATGTCGTAGACAATGTCCCTGAAGAACAAAAGAATTATCCTCCCTATACTTCGTCATAGTCATTGCAATTAATTACTTCTTAATTAAAATGGATGCATTAGCCTTTACTCCACTCGGTTCTAGAAAGAACTGCATGTTTTCATATCCATCAATCGGAACACCATTGTTGCAGCAACATGTTCCAAAGCTTAATTAAAAATTTGTAAGAAATATTCCTTCGTTTGCGTCATAAAACAAAACTCTTCCACGCTGCTATAAAACGACGAATTAAAACTTTTTATTAAGCACAAGCTAAAAAAGAAGAACAAAAACAACTGCAAAATCCTCATCCGTAAATATGGCAAAAAAAAACAGCAATATCGATTTTTTCCGAAATAAAAAACATACGTTTATATGCAGGAACATAAAACAGAAAAAAAAAAATAATTCCTTTCCAACTACCAAGAGGAAAAATCCTCTTTTTTCGCACAAGAAAATTGCACAAAAAATGAGAAAATTCCATAAAAATTCTATTCTTCATCGTCCCATGCTTGAGCATACCGTCGCCCGTTCATACCCCAAAAGAGAGCACCTCCCCCCTCCCCCACACTGGCTGGTGATTGTTGGAAATTCTACAACAACAAAAAATCGTATTTTTTCTGAAAAAAACGTTCTCTTTCCTCTTCGAAACCCCTGCTCCACACTACAACTCACCCCAAGGAATCTCGCATAAAATGAAAATGAAAAATGTAATATAGAACCAAAAAAAAAAAATAATAATAAAAGAAAAATAAAAATGTGCTGGCAGCTTTTCCCTCTTATGGCCTCAATTTTGTGTTTTTTTTTTTAGATTTTTTTTTTTGTATATTTTTAGCTCTTAAGGGATGGTGATGAGGGAGACATTTTTTATGTAGTTTTTTTTCTTAATTTTTTTTTTTGTGACAAAGCAAAGGGCTTGCATTTTCTTATTCATTTCCTTTTTTCACAAAAAAAAAAAAGAAAAAAAATTATGTCTCATCCCTTTTTTTATAATTTGCAAAGAGCAACAAAAAGAAACGAGGCACAGCGAATATAAAAAGGAACCTTTGGCTGGTTGAAGATATGGCTCCACATTAAAAGAGTGACGGTAAGAATTTTGCAGTAAAAAAAAGTTGATAAAACGTTGGTGGATATAAAAAAAAAAAAGGCGAAAGAACCTGCCATAATGACTTTTGGCTACGGAGACTCGAAAAAGGTTGAAACATTTCTATGTCCGGCTGTAAATTGAAAAAAAAGAAAACAGCAAACCCTGGTGACTAACGGTGGCCAACAAAATGCAATTATCTTAAATGGAGGGTGGGGGTTACTACATAATTCAAAACCGACACAGCGCAGCGTTCAAAACGATAAAAAAAAATTTGGTCGATAAGTACAAACACGTCTGGTCTATCAGATGCATTATTTTGTAAACGAAAGGTAATTGGTAAAGAGTTTGATAAAAACCTATTAAGTCCTTAACACAACATCAAATTTGTCATCGACTCCCTAACCCTTGGATTTGCTTTGCTGGTATTGCAACTTACATAAACCAATTAATTAACAGACGGTTACAATATGGTAGACGCCATCGGCTCTGGAATTTTCTGAATTGAGTCAGTTATTTCTTGTTGCATAAAGCTTCCGAACCATGGCAGTGGGTTAGCTCACCCCAAAGTATCACTAGAATTGTCGCTACTGGCATCTTCAGGTAAACAGATGGACCATTACATGGACAGCCAGCCATGAACCGATCAAAATCAAAACTAGTAATGAGATGCTGCAATAGGCTTGACCTTTTCAGATCAAGCCACAACCTTACACTCTGTCCTGACTTGAGGTTATTCTCAGCCTACTCCCGGTGGATATCTTTGCATGAGTCTCGGCGGGCATCAGTGCATTGCGAATAAGTCAGTCAGACTGCTGCAATTCTACAGAAATATCTAGGCGATGTATCCACAACCGACTACAAAACACTATACCTGGATTTCACAAGACCATTTTTAAGTGCGTATTCGAGTAGGGAGGAACGGAAAAGCGGGCAAACGCCAAACGCACGTTTCATAGCTGCATATCTACACCGATGGATCCAAAATGGATATGAGTGTGGAAGCGGGTATCTTTTCAAGTCCATCCGCTTTCTGAACAACAGCCGCCCATGAGACTGCGATGAGGGCAATACCACGAGAGGATATCACCTTTTTCATTGACAACCAGGCAGCAATAAAAGCAATTAAAATCGATGCTTGTGAGGTGCTGTTGAGAAGAGCTCAAGGTTCTTGGAACGCAGCACAAGGTGAAACTCTGTTGGATTCCTGGACATGAGGGCGTACCAGGAAACGAGAATGCTGACGAACTGCTAATAACAGATGGACCTCTCTAAACACTTGTGTAACCACAAAGAAGATAAGGCCTTTATTTGATAGGGCTAGGACCGACAGACTTCTGCAGATTGACAGAAGATCCCTATCTACCCTCATAGGAGTGATCACGGGGCATAATACGCTGCGTTATCAGATGAAAAACCTTCGAATTACAAAAGAAGACCTTTGTAGGGGGTGTGGCGATGAGGAAGTCCGCGAGGATTCAACCCACTTCCTTTGTAATTGCCCTAGTCTCTACCATCTAAGAAATAGGTTCCTCGGACGACACTTTTTCGAGGACATTGAAGAATTATCCGAAACACCGGTGAACCAAATACTGAGATTTATCAAATCCACCGGATGGTTTGTATCACAGACGCAGTAAGTTGGTCATGGATATACATATTTGTATGGACATGTATACAACTGTAACTATTGGGTAGGGTTTTTGCGGGTAGGGGGCATCTCTCTTCCCCCAACGGGTATCATACTGGATCTGAATTGACCTGAATGTGGCCGTATGGTTTATTCCTTTCGCCTGCCCACTAACCTGTCCTAACTTACACTCTGTCCCAAGTCAAAAACGTATTCCTGGTAACGAAAGGGCCGGCGACATAGCTAGGAGCAGAATAATTTGATACGACACTATGCAGTGGTTAACCAGAAGCTAAATCCAGACTCTTGGCGAACCTCAAAAACTCTCTAAGTTGCAAGTTTCGGCTGGACTCAGATGTGGTATTATCTTAACGCCCCATGGGCACATGGACAGCGAATTTTTACGAAAAGCTTCGCATTTTTACGAAATCCTGTTCGTGTACGCAAAAATTTCGTAGTTTTTCATAAAAGAGAGCGCTCACGAGAGAGTAAGAAATTTGGTCTGATTTATGAAAACTGTCACATCTGCCAAACAGCTGTTCGTCATTTTTGTGTGGCATTTAAATTGGTCAGATATTGGAACCTGCGGAGATTCAGGGAATCAAAAAAAAAAAGTGTTGGAACAATAAATAAATGTTTTCCACACTTTTTTAAACTCTCCAAATGTGAACCAAAAAATTCTTTCCTGTATACTTTTCTTTTGACAGTTGAAGTTTGACGTTTAAAATTGGGCAACTTTTCTTGTTCAAGGCGTTCTTTACTTTTTCGTAATTTTACCTCTCTCTGAGAGAATTTTAACCCCACTATTAAAAATTTGACAATCTACGAATTTTGGTGCAGAAAGTACCCGAACAGACCTAATATGTTCTGAGTCAAAATATGTCTGTTTAGGTCCTTAAATCTGCCTTGCTGAGTTTAAGTAGCTTTTTACCCTATTTAACCCAAACAGTTAATGATCTTTTTCCGTTTGCCTTAGACCGTTTAGTTTGCCCAATGTTCAGCGATCCCATCAGCTGTATTATTTTGAAGTGGACACTACGATACATGACACTAACAAGGTTCAAAACCAATGAATGCCTGCCAAGTGCCTCTTCTCGCCTGACAGTCTGCCTGTTCATTGCTTTCGAAACCTTCATGTCCAGAGATCCAGGCTACAGTAACCTTGTTTGTGGACATAAGGTCTTTGAGGAGATGAAGACAGTTCGAAAATGGCTTTAACCCTAACGTGTAGGATCAAAAGCACTGCCCGACTGTTAATTTTTCTTCACAGGCATTCCCATACATAGATTAGGTTAGGTTAGGTGGATGTCCCCGTTCAGACAGGGACACACTTAGACCAGATTGGCCCATTGTGATACCACGATAAAGAACTGCCTTAATAGCACCACGACCCAGAGTATGTAACACAGAGTACATCGAGATGGACAATCGTAGCGGTTAATACCCTAAAAGTTGAAGCATTTCATCTCGGAGAGAAACTTCATCTTCTTCATTCGACTAGATCGTTCCCCGAAGGTTTTCGTTCGTAGCGTCGAAAGTGCAGGACACATCCACAGAAGGCGCGTTGTAGTTTTCTCCTCCTCCTCGTCTCTACAGCTTTTGCAGAAATCATTGGAGGGGACTCCCATTCTGAGTGCATGTCTGCCTATCGACCAATGTCTGGTGAGTATCCCTATTAGCGAATCTGAATTTTTCCAGTTAGTGGACAAAAAGTCCCTCAGTCTTTTTAAATCCAGGTAAAGCCTCATTTGCTTTGACAAAAGACAAGTGCTGATATTGTTCCACCTGTGGTTTGGCAGTTTCCTGGCATCCGGATCGATTCGATAGACGCAGGTGTTTCCCCCAGATTTTTGGAAAGACGCCGTCCTGCGCCTTCTTTTACCAGTTCTCCGCTCTGCAGTTGCCTGGATTGTCACTTTGCCCTCGCAATCTCTTTAAGAAATCTGCGGAATTGTTTTACAAACCTTGATCGTATTGTCGGCGAAGTGCACATACGTAAGTACATACATATGTTTGTATGAAGGTACGCCATAAGGCAGCCATGTCCTCTCAGCAATTGCCTTCAATAAAAAATCAACACCATGCTTTTGATTAATCCATTAATAGATGTTGAGAATCCGTCAATAGGTTCATTTGCCTTACGTAATATGATTTCATGGCTCCTGCTACTCTTTTTGTCAACCGCTGCCGTATCCACAGGCATCAAGCTATGTACATATATATATTACAGGAAGTGGTCAGTAGTCTATTTCACTTTGTCTTTTATAGGATTTTACGTTCCAAAGAGCACTTTTGCTGGATCTTCGGCCGGCGATGCTAGGCATGATCCCGACGAACGCCCTCGCTGCATTGGTTGCCATTTTTCCGCAAATTTTAGGTGCTGCTTAATGGTCAGCTTTGCATTTATCATTACGCCTATTTCGATGCAATTCTCTGTCCACCTTTCTCAAATCCATAGACACAGGATACCTACATATGTATATACTATCAAACAAAAACTTCTCTCGCGTTCTCCAGCAAGTTTACAAGACTCGTGGTATAGAAATGGAATTGGGTCTCAGGCACGCTAGCCCGATCGCCGCCACTCCTACCTACCTACATATGGACAGACAGACATACATTCCTATTGTGTATGTAGCAAGCGCTGAAAAAAACGATACCGAGTTGAATTCCCATCTACTTTTCAAAAATTACCACGATATGGTTTATGTGGCTCTACATTCGCGAACCTAAATGCGTTGGAATCAATTTTTTTTTCCAACAAAAATTTCCATTTGCTCAGAGCTAATGCCACTCATCAAAACCATTAGCGGGAATTTCAAAATTCAATTTCCCAAGAGCAGCTGAACCAATTTAACGGATTTTTCTGCGAATTTTTCAATCAATATTATGCATATTAACATTCACAGCCAAACGCTGAAATTCTCGAAAATATTGATCAATTTTGAAATTAAAATTACGCCCCTCGTCTCTCCCCCACCATTCGCTTTTGGCTCGTTCCGTAACAATAAAAAAAAAAATCCAGCTCTTCCTGGCCCTTACCCTATTTCCCCGATTTGATGAGGAATATTCTTTCAACCATTTTTTCTAGGTTTAATTTTATTTTTATTTCGTGACGTCCCTCGTTGGCAAACGCTATAGAGAGCACAAAAAGGCAACAAAAAGACGTTTCTAGCTTTTTTTTTCCCGTCTAAAGTCCCAAAAAGAACATGAAAAAAAGTCTCCTACTCCCTTGCTTTCACCCCAACCCTCTGGATTTCTTCAAAACAAAAAACGTTCTAAATACATATACTCGTACTTCCCTCCGCACAATTTTAATCTGCACAAAAAAGGAGAAGAAACGAAACTGAAAATGCAGGAAAAATATATGTATGTTGGTATGTATCCTATGTGTTTGGATTTTTTCTTTTTTTTTTGTTTTCGCCATTTCGAAGAGAGTTGAGAAAATAAGAAAACGAAAAACGAACAAAGAAAAATTTGCCACAAAAAAGAAGGAAAAACATTTTCTATTTTGGTTTCAAGTTCTTTTTTTTTTTTTCTCCAAATATCGATTATTTTTTTTCACAGTGGAAAATCCATGCTTCATTTTTAATAGCAAGGATATTACAAAGTTTTTTTTTTTTCGTTCATAAAGGAGAAAATTTCTCGTAAAAATTCAAACATTTCAACTGATCCATTCGTCCATTTACGTATCCACCAGACCCTTTTTTGTGAGGTAATATTTTATTTTTATGGACCATGTACGGTTTTTTTTTTTTCTTGTTCTTCTCAAAATGAGATTCATACCTTTGGGAAAAAAAAATCGAAGGACCAAACAGGATGTAAATTTATTTAATTTTTTAACGAATATGTATGTGAAGCTTTCATTGGGCGAGGGTGTTTTTGTATACCTTCATGATGTCCTTCAAAAAAGGCGTTACGGAATAAAATTCAAAACACGATTCACAGAATTTAGACCGCAAATTCAAAGCTCCTTTTATAGACCCTGCCGATATTGTTGTGTCGGAATTTTTGTGTGCTTAAAGGATAGCTTAAAGGATAGACTCAGAAAACAACAAGTGAAATAAAAGGCAAAGGCCTTCTTAAGAAAATGTAGAAAGTCCGTCCTTGTCAAAAGGAAAATGTCAGTGCTAAAAAAGTTCAAGGGTTGCTTAATTAGAATCTCGACTTCGGAAGGCTTATTCCGTTCTTTGTATCTTGGTCAGAGATGAATCATTACCTTACCACCCAAACTGGAAACTTCATCGACTTGAATATTTTCCAAAAAGCACTTGTTCAAATATAAAATTTTTCAAAACAAAACAACTCACGAATTTACTTACTCAACCTATAACACTCCAACCAAGACTCGAAAACCAGTTGCTATTTTAACAAACACCAGTAAACAATGGGAGTTTTTATCACTTTTGGTACTTTTTGTCGTGAAATCAACAAATCCCAAGAAATCATCTGTCAAAACTGGTGCGTTCCTAACGCACTTTAATTCTAGCGGAATCCATCTTTTTGTACCAGAATGACAGATAATAGCTCCTCTCTCCACAGCTGTTATCTGTCATCCTGGTACAAAAAGATGGATTCCGATAGAATTAAAAGTGTGTTAGGAACGCACCAAATGAATGAAACTCCTTTATCCACATCTGAAAAGAGTTTCGTTTTACAAACCATCAAAAGCAATCAACGTCTCGATGGCCGGAAGAACGATGCAGAAAAAATTCAATTTGGAGTCAACTGGGGCAGCATACATGTGTCTCTTGGTGAAAGTCGTGTCTTGGCCCAAGTAACATGAGAACTGGGTCAACCAAAAGCCACACGTCCCAATGAGGATATTATGTTTATCAACGTAGAACTTGGTCCGATGGCTGGAGTTAACTTTGAAGCTGGACGCAATTCAGATCGTAGGCTGCACACACAGTGAAGCGATAAAGCGATGCGATGCGAGAAGCGTCCGCTAAAACTGTTCACTTATATTCTTATGTACGTGCGCACAGTGAAACGATAAGAATTCATGTGAAAAGTTTCATCGCATGCATCTCGCATAGGTCTCCGCCATCTCAGACATTAATCATTTGGAGGACACTTCTTCAAGAATACCGAAGAAATAAGTAGTGTACCTAAAAAGGACATCGGTGGGCTCATTAAGGTTTCAAGCTGGTTCGAAACCCTGGGGCAATAGGAGACTGCTCCATGAGCAAAGGGCAACTTCCCCCAAATGGACATTACAATGTGTCTCTACTGACCTGAGTGTGGCGTAGAGGGTTCTTTCTCCCTTCGCTAGCCCATCTACCTAACCTAACCCAATACAAAAAAAAAAATAGCAGAGAAAAAATTGGACAAATGTAAAATTTATATGGTGATTCCAAACTTATGGCCGGCAGAGTACATATCCGAATGGCGGAACGAGAAGCTTCTTTATGACTCTCGGTTTGTGATTGCCTGTCGAGAGGTGGTATCTCAAAAAAAATTTGGTTGATTATTGGGTTGGAACCGTTGATCCGTCACTATTCCACTGAGCCACTGCGACCACACTTTTCTTCCTGTATGGTTACTACATGTAACTACATGGTTTGGTGCCCGGTTCTGGAAAAGTAGACCAGCATTAAAGTTCCCGAGAAAGTCCAACATGTGGCTTACCTCAGCATTATTGGTGCGCTGACAACTTCTCCTACAGCTGCCCTTCAAACCATCCGCCACTTGTTGCCAATAGACATCTATGGCATGCAAGCAAGCTTTAAGACTGAGAGATACCCACCAATGGTGCGAAAAGAATGTGGGACATACCAGAATCCTATCAACTCACCGCAGCCTTCCCAAATCAACAGACACGCTACCAACTGAAAACGACTTTAACTTGAGCTATAAACACAAGCTACCGGACAGAAGCGCCTGGAGTCAGCGCGAAGTCCTTTTTAATGAGTCCATCTCTATCTTTACGGACGGCTCTAAAACACCCGAAGGAGTCGGTGCCCGTGTCTTTTCAGAAAACCTAGACATCCACCACTCCGTCAGTCTGCCCAACCACTGCAATGTCTTTGAAGCCGAAGTCACAGCTATAACTCAAGCCGTCGCTTGGCTGAAGGCTAACCCAATATCACGAACGGATATTGCGGTATACATCAACAGAAAGGCTGCGATCAGGTCTAGGGCAGTGAAGGATTGCCGCGTGTCTCTAAACGAGATCGCTACCCAGTATAACGTCACACTCTTCTGGGTCTCTGGTCACTGTGACATTCAGGGGAACTAATTAGCTAGAAAAGACTCCCAGTGTACGAACGGCAGGAAGCTCGACCATGTCAAGGCGCCTATGTCGTTTGTTAAACACTTGACCCACACCGACGCTCTGTCGAAAGCAAACAGCTACGTTAGGAAATCTATTTCAGGAGTAAGCAGGGGTACCCCAGTACCCCACTCAGTGGCATCACAATTATTTACTTTCTGGTCTAAGTGCACCTAACTAACTACGTTTTCTCTAACGTATGACTTTTCAGGCAGAAAGAAACTTCCCATCCAAAGTAAGACAACCACCACATCCGTTTTATCAACTTAAATCCTTCATCTGGATACGCCCCTTACCAACTATCCCAGGTGTCAAACGTTTCAATCAATTGACAACTCCATTAGCGGTTTCCTTCATCAAAATCCTTTTGATTCTGCGCAGTCATTAAACAGCGCTCTTATAACTTGCCACCTCTATCCTCATGCAGCAGATGTCACAAACAGGAGAAGGCCATCCGTCGTAGCGAAAAAATTATTAAGTTGCATTATGAGTTGCAGATGATTAATGAATCGCCCATGAGTCGCAAAAAAAAAAATATTGTAAATCCCATGTGTGGTCCATAGATTGCATTGGACAATAATTAAGCATTCATTTCCTTTGCTTGAATTTTTTTTTTTCTCTTTTTTTCGTTTTGTAATAAATCCATGACCCTCTCAGAGACATCTGTTGATTTTTTTTTCTATTTGATATCTGAAATCAAATGAAAAACTTACGCCGCTGTAGATGAGAACTCTTTGCTATTGTTTGATTACAAGCATTTGTATGAGCAAAAAAAAAGGTGGGCAATTAAATTCATCTTTTGTCTGTTGTATCTACAAGATTTTCAAATATTCGAAGGTAAGGTGCTTCTGTGATCCTCCTCTTCTTTAATTCAACTCTGCTTCCATGGCCTTGTAGTGAATTTACTCAGAAATGTCACACAGGTCTACAGTGGATTTGGTGCCGGAAAGACTAAAGTTGTTTTTGAGTTGAGACCCTAACCTAAAAGTTGAAAAAACCCAGTTTTTCGCTAGAAGGTAACACGACGAGGCGATGCGGCTTCTGAAAGTGAACTACCCTTCCCTTCAAAATACATTCTAATTTTTTGCAAATTTCAACAATCGATTTTTCGGAGAAGATATTGGAAAAAATCAAAACGGATTTGGGAGGGGGAGAATAATACTTTTAAAATCTCCCTTATTTTTGAAGCGGCGGTGTAGAGTAAGGCTTGTTTTTCTAGGCCTACCGGTTTAGGGTTCGGGGTTGATTTGCAATTTTGTGAAAAGTTAAAAAACGAAAAACTTCGATAATGACGTAATGAGTTTAACGAGGGTAAAACGAACCTGTCAAGGCTATAAAGCCCGAATCGAAGCCTGCAAAGATGAACAAAGAAACATCGTAGTAGATCCGCAGTCGTTGCTGAGGATATGGGAGAACTACTTCTGCAGACTATTTAACGGCGACGACGAATCAAATCCCGCTGTCAGACAAAATGAACCATTCAACCTGGACGATGAAGACCAACAATTCCGTCCACCAGACCTGGACGAAGTGAAGATAGCCATATCTGAGGTTCAGTCCAACAAAGCTGCTGGTGCTGACGGTCCAGATGTCGAGCTGTTCAAAGCACCAACTCATCTGTAAAATACGGTCGAAGGAAAGTATGCCCGATGAATGGAACCTCAGCATTGTTTCCCCGATCCTCAAGAAAAGAGAGCCTCTGAACGGCGTCAACTACAGAGGCATCAGTCTCTTAACATCCCTTGCAAGATCTTATCGGGCCCAGGTCCACCCGGGACTGTAGCGCCACCTTATTTAAAAATAAAACGCTTTAGGAGTAGTGTGACTGTCAGAAAAGATAAAGTCCGTATACCCTCGGTCGTTGCTGTGTGAAAATTAAGAGAAAAGTGTCTTCAACGTGCTTGTCATCGCATTATTTATTTTTAGTCACTAAAACACAGTACATACAGGGTTTGCCGTTGATAAGAATTTATTGTTTTATTACCCAAAATCGCTGTTATCAATGACACAATGATCAATGAATTTTGAACTATCAATCAACAATTGTATCGCCTATTGATTGTCAGTGAGTATTTGCTTACAAAATAGGATGACGAATAATTTTAACAGAGACTAACTTGCTAAATCTAGTTTTGCTTAAGAACACAAATTAATATCAACCCAAGAAGGACAAAGCCGTCGAAAAATCGCGAACTCGCTCCGGACTTCATATTTTTCTCTATCCAGTCGATGTAGTGTCTAACATCCGTGTAGACTCCCGGGTAGCCTGGTTGAGCACACCCACCAACTTGCCGGCGTTCACCAATGGACCTCCGGAATCTCCCTGCCATGCGTCCTTTTCGCCCTCCATGTATCCTGCGCAAATCATTCCATCCACAATGTTGCCTTGTCCGTAATTTATGGAACAAGTCGTTCTATCGACTATTGGCACATCGACGGTCATTAAAACTTCGGCGCCGTAACCCTAAGATGTGATTAGTTAGACATCAATAAGTGATATCTATATTCATACCGTTTCTATGGTACCCCACCCGGTCACTTGGCACATTGCCGGGTGTTTTCAGCAATTGCTTCGGTTCCATTGATAATTCTCGGATCCCACTGGCCGGCTGATGGCACGCTTCCTGTCAAAGTGATAAACACACGTATGTAATCTGACAAGTATTGCAAATAGTTACCAATTGAAGGAATTAAAAGGATCCACAGAGTGCTGACCCAGATGTGGAGAGCCGCCATTTCGCATGCCACCAGAGTTATTAATGAAACCAGTGTCGGGCATGTAGACAGGTATTTTGTTTTTTTTTTTTCAGTTGACACATTGTTTTGGGACAATCTTATCTAGGTGTATCGGTAATCCCGAGGTATTACTCTAGTTTTATTGCTATCAGATAAGCGAGAGCCGATACCGGCGATAGGTGTTCAATCGAATTGGATTTTCCAGTTTTGAGTGGTTTTTGAGATTGGCAAAGAGCAATACCCTTTGCTTCAACAATATTCGTTTGTCTCTCCAGGAATGGGTTGATGTATAGACTAAGTAGGCTGGCAGCTGCAGAAATTGGTCGTATTTCCCATTTAATTTGCAGTAACAGCACAAACAGTTTCACAGGGCAGGGATATATAAAGTCACATTCCAATTTTAGCTAGCGAATAGCTATTTTACAAAATGTCCAGTGCAGAAAAACTAAGCAACTTCTTTGTGAGGTTATGTTGGATTGGAGTGGTTATCCGCATCTAGCCCATAGAAGAGAAGCCAGTTGAATAGGTAGACCACAACGAAGCGGCTTTTGAATGACTTGCTGAGAAGCGTTTTCATGACAAATTATACTCTCAGAGGTTTGTCATTCGCCGACGAGAGTTGGTGCCACAAAAAATTTTCGGTGGACATGGCTTGAATTTATGCAGCTCGCACAGCTGTCCAACGCACTAACCACGGAGCCACGTCGACCAAATGGTCTATATGGAGAATTTTATATTTCCAAGTAAAGAGCAGGTACCAGTTCAGATTTGAAGATGAGCATGTTGGAGGGCATCTCTTAAGGTTTCAGGTTATTTCCCTACGGTAGGATAAGCATTCTGAGCCGGCAGACACCTATTCTGGTATTCGCAACCAAAATTAGGCGCGGTGGGGTCTCATATATTACTGGCGTTGGTCAGAAATGACTGTTGGCTGTTTCAAGAGGAAAATTGTTCGGGTGATTTTCGGTCCCGTCTGCATAGACAGAGAATGGAAAAGAAGATACAATGACGAACTGTACATGCTGTATAGCGACATCGACTTAACCAGAAGAGCGAAGGTCCAACGACTGGGATAGTTTGGTCATGTAGAGCGGATAGACACCAAAACTCCAATCCGAGGGACGACGGCGCATTAGAGGAAGACCGCGATTTAGGTGGGGTGCGCAAGTGGAAGGGGACCTTAACCAACTTGGTGTGCGAAACTGGAGGCAGCTGGCTAAAGATAGAGCTGGCCGGAGACGCTTGGTGGTTGAAGCCCAGGTTCACCCCGGACTGTAGCGCAACCTTAAGTAAGTTTATACAAATCGCCTTGTCATGAGAAATTACTTCAACGACAAAACAGTTTTTTTTTTTTCAACTTTTAAATTAGGATCTCTCGAAAACCTGACGTGGTGGAGCAATCTGAGGTCAGATTTGAATTTAGCGCGTCAATGAGTATAGTCTGGTCGTAGAATTCTCCGTCATAAGGAATTCTCTAGGTATCACCATTTTATATGAGCCTTAGGATCCGTTTTAAACCCAACACGTTCAGTAATGATAATAAAAGTAATTTTTCGATTTTACTAAAACAAAAAAATATAAATATGTACCCTATCGTGGAACAGACTACAGGTCCATGAATGTGGCAATACCCAAAGTTGCATTCGTTGTTACTTTAATTTTATGAGAGTGTGAGATATAAAAATAAAAAAGTTTTCATTTCCTTTTGTTTTAATTAATTTTCGAAAAAAAATTACGAGAGAAATATGCGTTGCAACATTCAGCCCTTTTTTTATTATCATTTTTTTTTTTGTTTGATTGCACTTCCATAACAGTTTTTTTTTTTTTTTTTCATTTTCGAAAATATTGCTTTGAAAAATAATATGATACAAAGTTCAAGAGAAAATTAAAACAAAAACACATAAAGGGGGAAAAAATGAAAAATCAAAACGAGAGAAAAAAAACTTCAGAAATACCAACATGCATGCATACATATATTATAATAACCAAGGGGTGACTCTCTTGAAAAAAAATTACAAAATAAAACAAATTACTTTACAAAAAAAAATGCAAAAGATAAAAACCGAACAACATAAAAAAAGAAAAAAAAACTTTAATGACACAAAAATGAGAAAAAAAAACAAAAAAAAAAGTTATGGCTTGGGTATACTATGCTTACATACACGTATGGCTGTACGTGAGTGTACATACACAACGGAAGGTACTTACGTTGTAAATTGCATTTTTTTCTCCTTCTTTAACATTTTCTGTTTTATTTTCTTTTTTGTTGTCGTTGTAAATGGAGCTCAAGGAAAAACAGATTTTTGCCTTTTGACGCGAATCATCATAAAAATAAAAAAATAAAAACAAATAAACGAGACATAATTAAAGAAAAATAAAGGCAATAACGAACACGGAGCAGCTTGTTGTAAGTTCGTCAACTACTATGAGGCTGCTGGTCTGTGGTGCGTGGTGTTAAAGAAGTTTGTTTTATACTTCAGTGGACAAATTAAGAGGATTGTCTGTATAAGAGGATGGAATTAACGCAGAATTCGTATACAAAAGCAACAAGGATTTAAAAATTACAACCTATAAACCTCGAGCGCACCTTATGGATGATTCGTTTAGGACCTGTCAGCCATGGTGGGGGTTAGAGCGTCCAAAACGGCCCTTGACCCCTGCAATATTTTTCATTATCCCCTTGATCGGATTTTGTAACAAAATCGTTTGAACGGAAGAGCCGATGGACGTTTAGTCTAGCTTCTACTTGTATGACGGTTTCGTTTGAGACTCGGTACAATATGACAGTTAAAGTCGTCTGCGATCACAGATCTGCAAACAAGTTGTTCTGGCAGACTATGCGCCGCCTCAGAAGAAGGAAGTTTAATATCGTTCAAGGAGTTAAATCCAAAGATGGTGCACTTCTTTCCGGTAAGAAGGCACTGAGGATGGCAGACCCATGGTTTTGAGTAGGGTGGAGAATATTTCCGCTGTAGAGAAGGTGACTTTGGCGATTAAAGCGATAAAAATCCGTTAATCTACTGGTGTAGACGAAATCTAAAAAAAAAAGGGATAAGGGGGATTGTCTTTGCAGAGGTGTTGAAAGCACGTTCCAGAGCTGTGGTCGAGTCCAGGTTGAGCGATGAGCAGTGCGTTGTAGAAGCACAACCGACTATTCACTCTGAGAATGGTACTTGGGAAGGCCTGGGAGTATGCCAAACCCATCTACAGTTGATTTGGAGAACGCGTATGATCGGGTCTCTCGAGGTAAATTCTGGAGTGTACTGCAGGAGTACGGGATTGACGGTGCTCTTCTGAGGGCCATTTAGTCTGTATACACAAAGCTGTGTTCGGGTGAACGGCGTTAAACCGCCAAGAATGCATTCTGTCACCTCTCGTCTTCATTGTGTATATGAATTGGATGTTACAGTGCAGCAGTGGCGAGGAACTGTTCAGATTGGGAGAGTCATCAAGCTATAAGTGACTTGGTCATCCTTACGTATACCCAGACCAAACTTCAGCGCGCACTAGATAGGTCCGCCGCCGTTTGTGTGGAAGCTGGGATGAAGGCAATCGTGAACAAATCAGAACTAACGGGTTTATCCCAAACGCCTGTTCAATGCACTCTGCATGTTAGTGGTGTCCCATTGAAACCGGTGGAGAAGTTTTAGTATCTCGGGGTCTTATTCACGAGTGATGGAAGAAACAATACTGAGTTACCTTGTAGGATTGGTCAGGCTGGAGCAATTTTAAGACAATTTGGTCAATCTATTATCAGGAGGGCTGAACTTGGCATCGAAACTAGGCTATCAAATTAGTGTATCCAAACATGTACCGAAATCGGACAAGGAGATGTGTTGTCTTGCGCTTTCTTTGATATTAAAATTATCGCCCGCTCCCAACGTGCCGTCATTGAAGAGCAGGCTAGTGGAGTTGGTCATGAGATAAATGAGCGTAAGACCAAATACATGCTGTCTGTACCAATCTGACATATACCGCATTGGACAAAATGCAACAATCGACAGCTACAACTTTCAGATAGTGAAGGAGTTTGTCTACGCTACTCAGATGGAACATCGACGAAGAATAACCCTAGGCAACCGGTTTGTCCAAACAACTAAGGTCAAAGCCAAAATCGTCTTTCACGTGAACTCTGATCTTGCCGGTCGTCATTTGGGGAGATGATAAGCAAGACAGCTGAACAGGTCTTGGGCTCCTAAGAAAGAAAAATGTTTGTTGTGCCTGTCTGCCAGAAGAGTGAATGGAGGAGAAGATTTAACCGCTAGCTCTACGTGTTGTAGAAAGATGTGGATGTGTCCGTAAAGCAAATATCCCCCGATTACACTGGCTCGACCACATCGAGAGAATGGACGACAACGCTCCAGCCAAGAGAGTTTTAGAATATCAGCCACCTGCTTCGCGAAGAAAGCTCCTATTTAAACTTGGTCTCACCAACTGAAAGCAGCGTCTGCTCGATGGGTCTGCTCCGATGAAGAGCTAGCCTCCTACCCAGACAGATCTGAAATTAACGACGGGACGGGAGTTGTTCTTTTCTGTGGCACAAATCGTTACTTTAAAATCGTAGCAACTTTCAACCCAGGAACACTTACATTTTTTCAGAACAAAAGCTGATATCTTCTATGAGCCCTAAGGCATACATGCTTCCTTCAGAATTGGAGACGGGTACAACGTCATTCAAGCCCCAGTCACAGCCATTTAACAGTCTGCAAGACAGCTATGAAGGCTCTGCAGCCAACATCGACAAAATCCAAACTTATGGAGTTGTGCAAATAAATCCCGAGGTCGATAAGATGATTCTACGTTGGGTACCAGGCGATATACATAGTTCAAACGCGGATGAACTTGTCAGGAAAGTGTAGGAAGTAGGTTTATCGTAACAAGACTTCAACTGTCATCTCGTTCAGCAGTTTAACGTACTAACCACTGAACTACGGCGATTACTGATTAGCACTGTGTATAGGAAAAAAAAAAGTGGGAAATCATAATCAGGTAAATGCACCAGGGCGGACATTCGTCACTCATGCACTTTCTCTTTCCTCCCATCTCTAATCTCTAACTCTTCCCTATACCCTTTCCTTTCTCTCCATTACTAGATGATAAAAATCTTTAGAGGACATACATAGTTCTACGTATCTACGAACTTGTTCATGGCACCCAAAAGGAACAGGAGGCGTCGAAAATGTCTTGATAACCCTGTTAAGCACTTCGGTTTTAGTAGCCATACCTCACTCAGTGTTCATTAACTATATGCTCCCCTTCAACGGTACTATGTAACATCTAATTAAAAACCGCTTTGCCAAGGATAATGTTCTTCGAAGTCCTACGTATCAAAAGCAATAAAATCCATTACCAAGATTTAATCATTAGAGTCCTGCGGCCTATAAGTACGCCAACGCATTCGACGCAGCGGACAGTTCCTCTACAGACTACGCATAAGCCTCCTTCTCCATACAAAATGGAAAAAGTTCTTCTTAAAGTTATCTTTTATATCCGCAGAATCGGAAGGACTATCTCAGATAATTTCATCGAATTTACTCAGAAAACTGCATTACATGGTTTCAGATACATTGGTAATCGACGTCTTTCTCTTTGGGAAAGGTAAGCCAGGATATCATATCCTTTATAGTAGACTTATGAGTTTTCTTGCAGGCTCTTCTTTCTTTCTTCCTTCATGATCATCATGTCCTACGTAATCGTTCTTTGTGTGGAGATCTATGCCAAATGGGAGAGCACACCAGTGATAGTAGGCTTTAGCCCTAGTCCTGTTCTGGTTACAAGACTACCATTTCCATCTGTCACGATTTGCAATGTGAATCAGGCTCGTGCCAGCAAAGTTCAGAATTTTTCTAGGTTAGAGGCGGATGTGGATTGACGGCTTCAGTGTCCATTGACAAGTGTCCTTTATTGTAGAACCTCTCTTGAGTATTCCATGCTGCAGACGCTTTGCTCCAGATCAGTTGACGATGTGAAGACCAGTGAAATGCAAGATATCAAGAATCGATCGACGTTTCAAAAGTTCATTGAAGAGGTAAGGTCCTTACCCGTTTCGCTGGTGTACATCACTTAATTTTTTTTTAAGAGCGCCCAGCCCTGTGAGCGGCTTTTGCTCTCGTGCAGGTTTGGTACAGTTCCAAAAAAGTGTGAAGACATTTTCAAGCCGGTACTTACCGACGAAGGACAGTGTTGTGTCTTCAATTCCTTGCATCCATCCTACATTTACAGGAAGTAAGTTTGAATGAACCAACTCGACTCCATTGGGACGCAGTTTTTTCTTCTTTTCAGACAAATGTCTTTAGAGCACCTCGTCAAAGACGACGGACACTTAGGTGTCGATTGGGACATAGAAAATGGATATCAGGCCCGCTTGCCCGAGTTATTTTACCCTCGTGTGGCAGCTGGTAAATATAAGTCTTTCGCCCTGCCACCTTTTTTCTCACTGTACACTTTTTTAGGAGTCGGAATAGACTTGGGCTTATCAATTGTCATCAACGCTGAGGTGGACGACTACTATTGCACGTCTACAAATGGACCAGGATTCAAGGTACATCTTTGCAAATTTTAGTAAACTTTCTGCTCCGAACTAACTCATTTTAGTTTCTGCTTCACAATCCAATCGAAACGCCGACCCTTCGTGAGAACGGTATGTTTATCCAGGGCGGAGCGGAGATGACATTTCGAATTGCGGCTGATCGCTCCGAGGCAGCAAAAGATATTCGTGGCTTCAGCATCACTAATCGTCAATGTGTCTTTCAGTCGGAACGGCGACTAGCCTACTTTAAGACCTACACGAAAGAAAACTGTCAAATAGAATGCATGGCAAATATGACAGCGAAGCTCTGTGGCTGCATCGCTTACTCCCTGCCGAATACTTGGCCAAATGTGAGCGTTTGCACTTTGAAAGATAGGAAGTGCATTGCACCGATTCTGTTCCCAACTCCAGAAATAACCGCCAAGACCAGAGTACCCAATTGCAAGGACTTGTGCATGCAGGGATGCTTCGACTTGTCTTTTAACCCGGCAAGGTTTACTATTCCCTTGCGTTCCGGTGGATACATGATAAAGAATCAAATGTTGGAGAAGTTCAACTCGACCTATTTGAGGAAAAATATCGCGGTGGCGCATTTCTACTATAAGTTGTCAAATTTTGACGGATACATGAGGACGCGGTATGTCGGCGCCACCGAGTTTATGTGTGAGTTGGATAAAAGATTTTTTGACGAGCTGAATGAAAATATTTTTGTGTATTTGCAGCCAATATCGGAGGACTTATTGGACTTCTAGGCTTCAGCTTTATATTGGTAGCCGAGGTTTTGTGTTATTCAGTATTGAAACCATTAAGGCCGGTGTTTAGTTGGATTTGGAATTTACGTTTGAAAGGAAGAAAGGAGGCCAAGGTAAAGGTGGTACGAGTGAATACAAGAGAAAGGGACGATCGACGAAGGATGGGTAAATACTGGGGAAAGAACATTTATGGAAGTCGATGAGGGAAAGTGTACGATTGGATCTCATATAAGCGACAAAGTTGGTTTAACATTTCTGTAATTAGGGAACAAGTACCTACCTAATAAAATTATTTTTCCTTTCTTTAGGCGTGTTTTTTTTTTTAAACCTAGCCAGCCGGTGCTAGCAAAGGCAAATTTTATACGTAAAACAAATACAACAACCAGCTGGCTACAACTCTTGATTTTATCCCCAGTCAAAAGCAATTGGCTAGGAATTTTACAATATCCCATGGCCAGGGGGCGCTAAAAGCGATATTTTTCATTTATAGCGTTGGTATCACTGCCAAATTGTTCTGTCGCCTGGCATTTGACCGGCATCTGAGTACGAAGATGGAAGATGTTATGATTTCATACCTTTTTTTGTAAATTATCCATTGAATAAATTCTCTAAATTATGGTTTTCACAACAAATTAAAAAAAAAAAACAATTTGGTTTAGTGCCGAATACTTTGACAGTTTGACAGCCGATGTCATAGGAATGGAATCACACGTACCAACTTACCGGTATAAAAAATCGACTGGGTTTGGCTGGCTGGGAATCGTCTTAATGAACGATGGATAGCTAGGTTTCAAAAAAAACACGCCTATTGTGTGTGGATATCCTTAAGCTTACTTATGCGCCTTAAGACGTTTAGACTAGAACCCTCTAGGTCGAAATTTTAAAACGCGCTGATGACAGTAAAACTCCTAAAACTGTCCGAACGCAAACTAGTATAACTACGCAAAAATCATAAATTTTCCAATAAATCATTGTCAATGAATCATAACGTCTCACACTCAATTTCTAACAGATGAATGGTACATAATGAACTTGACATTTCACAATCCCTAACATGGTATTGACCAGAAAATATATTTTAATCAACAAGAACGAATCGTGTAAGCTGCCACCGTATTCAAATATCAAAGAAGTAATAACTTGAACCCTACCTTCGTGATGACAAGGTAAAAAAAGACCACTCTTCATTCGTTCCTATTTTTATAATGAAAAATTAGCATGCTTTTAACACCCGCGAAACAGAAGAATATGCATGTAAAAATTCCTACAATTAAATCCTTAATTAGCTTTGAGATGAATAAATAATTATTTTTTAATTCCTTCAAAGTTCTCTATACCTAAACTAGTTGTAGTTATTCCAGTAGAAAACAAAAAATCAAAAAAACACTCCCAAGACCCTCCACAACTAACAACAATTAGGTATGCTATGCATATAAAATTATTTCTTTTCCACACACCCAAAGTCCAACCGTAAATGATAAAAAAAAAAACAAATTATCCTATTTTCGCCGAAGATATGATGTCAAAAACATAAAAAAATAAATAAATAAAATGAAACTATTCAAATGAAAAAAAGGTCTACAAAACATTCATAAACTTTTTGCTTTTTTTTTTTCAAAATAAATTGAAAAGTAACAAAAGTGAAGAAGAAGAAAAAAAAACAGAAAAATAACGCGTAAACATTGTTTGACCTTCTTCTGCCTTTTGTGTGCGGTTTCTCAAAAATAAATGACACACACAGAAAAAAAAGAAGTTAGAAAAAATTCTTTTTTTTTTTTTTGAATTTGTTTTTCATATTGTTGTTTACTTCATGTGCCGGATGTGAAATTAAGTAGAAGTTTAGAAAAAAGGGTTATAAAAAAATTTGTTTTCTGAATTTGTCAATTCTGGAGAAACGAATAACGTTGCGGTATAGAGTGACGCATAGGTTAATTTTATTTTTTCCATAGTTGCTATACCATTTCAGTTAAACAATAAATTTAGGCAGCGTCAAAAAAAAAATAAATTGACAGACATGATTAGTTAAGTTCGCAGAGCACTTTATTTCGCCAAATTTAATAGCCAACGTGATGGAGTTTTGGTTGTTCATCCGTTTAGGAAACAACTAGCGTTAGTAATCTGATTTCGGGGTTTTTTGAGGAGTGAGCAAGGTTTAGGATCGCAGAGAAAAAAATTAATGTGCAGGCTCTATACCCGTTTTACAAGTCGCCGCGGCTTAGTGGTTAGTGCATTGGACTGCCAAGCGGCGCGGGTTCAAGCGTCAGCTAGGAACACCGAACATTTTTCACGGCACCACCTGTCGTCGGGGAATGACAAGCCTCCGGGAGTATAATTTGTCATGAAAGTGCTTCTCAAATCGCCGTTCGGAGTCGGCAATAAATTGAAGGTCCCTTCCATTCGTGCAAGATATACAAACACGCACAATATGAAAGGTTGCGGGAAGCTAGGCCTTGGCTCATCCCAAACTGTCGCGCCAGCTATTTTAAGGGTAGTTGAGAACATAGCCAGGAAAACGATTACCATACTGACATCTGCACACACTAAAGACCATGTGGACACCCAGCCAGCTATCTAGAATTTGGAGTCAACATCGACGAAATCTACCCTTCTTAAGCTGTGTCTTAGCCCGAACTCCGTCGAAGACTTCTTCAATGGTCTTCAAAACAAAAATTAAACTCTAATGTATGCTGAGACACAGAGGCATCTACGGTAAAGAAATCGTTGACCAATTAGCTGATAGGGGATCCACTGAAAGTTGCATAATGCATAGGTGCGAAACCCTTCCCCGGCTTCCCAGGTTTCGCGTTAAGATCTATACTAGACAGATGGAGAAAAACACAACCACTTGTCCTATTGAGATAGTATTCAACCTGTTTGTGTCAATACCCACACACACTGCTTTTCCTACAATTACCTACAGTGTCGAGCACAACGAATCAGACAAGCAAAAAGGCTCATACGCCCTATGAATGAAAACTTGAAGAATACTCTTATATATAATAGAGATGATATTCGAAGACTCGGCATCTTCCTTTACTGTAAAAAGATAAGAGCAATATACCTGGTTAGAGGGGAATTAGCGTGACTGATGGTAGTAAGGATTACAGATCTACAAGTTTCTAAACATCACAAAGTTTCCACTGCGTGTCTTCACACAGAAATTAAAAAAATAAGTGTCTGGCGTGACAGCTCGGGATGAGCCAACGCCTTGCTTCTCGCAACAACTCATGTTATACGTGTTGCATTTTTTCCCACGAATGGAAGGGACCTCTACGAAGGAAAATCTTCGAATCCACACCCGAAGGACGGAGCAGTAGAGGCAAACCGCGACTCAGGTGGCGCACGCAAGTGGAAGGGGACCTTAACCAACTTGGCGTGGGAAACTGGAGGCAGTTGACTTAAGACCGAGCTGGCTGTCCATCCCGGACTGTAGCGCCACCTTAAGTCAATAAGTATGGAAGGGACCTACAATTTATTGACAAATTATACTCCCGGAGGTTTGTCATTCCCCGACGAGAGGTGGTGCTGCGAAAAATATTCGTTGGACATGGCTGGGGCTTGAATCCACGCAACTCGCGGAGCAGTCCAACGCCCCATACACCACTACTAGTCAGGAAATGGTAAAATCATTCATATGGAAGAAGAGATATTTGATTTTTAAGACCAAACCGTCAAGCCATAAGAACATTCTTTCTCCGGAAACTTAACGTATGTAAAAGTTTCACCTTGTCTGTCCATAGACGCTCGTTAAGTTCCCAGAGAAAGAATATTTTTATGTCTATAGGGACTCCAAACGCCACCAAAACAATTAGTGTTTAATACTTTGACGGGGATTCAGGCTGCCGTATGACTGATCTTATCATGTGCGACGAGCTATGTTCAACTGTCGTACTGTGTGTTGCAAAAATAAAGGACAAATCGTTTCGTGTCAAACACAGCATCAATGATTTTTCTTCGCCGAAGTTTCTGCCAGAATCGACCAAGCCGTCAAAAGTTGCAATGCCGTTGCAATCAGTCTTTCAATTAGAAAGTACATATGTCAGAGTGATAGGTGTTAGCGAAAGAGTTATCATCTCTGACAATTTTCATTATGCAACCCAATCGCCAAACGGTTTATATTTATGCCAGTGCTAAGCTATGCAGCAGTGAAGATTGTAGAGTTGACAGTAGCTGACCTTGTTGCAGCAAAGCCGGAAATATTTAGTCAGTAGCGGGTGACTTGAAACTATCGAAAGAAGATGTGATGCTACACCGAGTTGTTTGTCACTCTCAGCAAGAGCTTGGTTGCGAACATGGTTGGTGACCTGATTTCGTGGGAAGAAAGGCCCCCAAAAATAGATTTAAGGACTCCGCTCAGAACTTAGTGATAGTACCATCAGGTTTCCTTAATGTTTCCGGTTTGACTGCTTTTCCATTTTCAATAACTTCGACCAGCCGTAAAATTGTCTTTTTGAGGTACTTTACAGAAATTCAATTTAACTTCTTATTCTTCCTTTGCTACAGCATTGGTACTTTGGGAACATTTCGAAAACAGTCTTTTGAATTTGAATCAAGACTCGCTCAGGACAGAGCGCACAAAAGTCAAATTTTTTTTATTAACATTAACATTTCGGAGTTCTGATCGATGTCACAGTGGCTGAGTTTCTCCATTTGGAGTTTATAGAACCATGTAATGTCATCTAACAAGCACAAAAGTTTGATTGCGATAAGGATATGTCTTTGCCGAAGCCTTCTTACATCGAATAATGAATTGAAAAATTGTTGAATAAGAATATACAGGGTGGGGCAAAAGTAATGTCATAATGTGAACGTACCATAATTTTTGCAAATGGCGTCAAATGTCATTGTGCTTTGACATTTATGCTGTAGACAGATTGAGAATTCATTGACAACAAGCAATGGAGCGATAAACTCCTGAAGAACGCGGAATTATTGTTACTGCTTATTTTACCAATTTCCGGTCTGTTGTTTAAACGCAGCATAAATTTCGTCGTCGTTTTCCCCGTCGTCCTACGCAAACAATTAAGCGTTTGGCTGGGTCCACCAGAGATGTCGCAAGAAGTGACCGGCGCCGTATTGCTCGTTCGATCGAGACTATCACTGCTGAGGCCGAGGACGTCTGAGAGAGTCCACAAACCGTAACCGTAACTGGTGAGCGCTAGTTGCAAGTTGCTGAATTGTTGGTCTCGATCATTGTTGGATCAGGACAGAGCAAGCACTCACACAGCTCGGGCAAAGATGGAGATTTTGAATCACCAATTTCCGGGCCGTGTGATCTCCCGTTTTGGCGATTTGAACTGGCCAGCCAAATCCCCACGTCTCAAGGCGCCAGACTTCTTTCTTTGGGGCTTTTTGAAATCTCGCGTTTACCACAACAAACCACAAATCTTGCAAGTCTTGCAAGAAATCACCAAATTGGAGCCAAATGTTTTGCGAACAACAATTCAAAATGCCGTAAAACGAGCACAAATGTGCATCAACTCAGGAGGTCGTCATTTGACCGATATCTTTTTTTTTTTCAACTTATTGTCATCAATTCCACAAATTCAAATAAAAACAGAGCCCAATTTTGTTTTCATTTCTAACAAAATGGCCGCCAATTCACATTGTGACATTACTTTTACCCCACCCTGTATACGTTCACTGATGGTTCATTCATTAAAGTCTTAAGTAGAACCGAGTCTTTAAAAAAAATTGAGAATCCCCAAAGAGCTTAACAAATAGGACACCATGATCAACAGAAAATACATTTCTCTACACCAATTGGTGAAATTGAATTCACCCAAAAGGTTAGGCCCCTCATTCCATCTCATTTAATTTCGCATATTCTCTTCGATTTTCTACAATTTGTGGCTCCCCTTAATTTTTCTCAACTTTTCTATGATTTTCTTCGCCCAGATTAACCCGGCCTTCTTTTCGAGTGACTTTATTCATCTCGATAATTTTTGCATTCTCCTCTATTTTTTGTTCTTCTAGACATGGACATGCATCTGGTTTCGTCTAGTGCATCAGCATCACCAAAGAGTTGATTGTCCAGCAAGGGTTACAACTAACAGGTTATAAGTTTCATGTACAAAAAAAAAAAAAAGGAATTTTATTTGCCTTTTTTTTTAACGGCTGAAAGAGGATTCTGTCGTAAAAGAATCTAGATACAAAAACAAAATAAAAGTTGGCATTTTGCAAGGGGGGATGTAACAGCATTCGAGGTATGAAACGAATGTTTATTATAGTACCGTGGAGAAGCAGTAATTTTAGAAAAGTAAACAAGAAGCAGAAAACAGAAACCAAAGAAGAAATGCACACCAGAAGGGGGGAGGGAGGTTTTTTTTTTTTTTCGTTTTGACTTTCCCGCTTTTTCGTATATTCGTAGAATTTTCCTTTACTTCACTTTGCATTCCATTTGGTAGGTTTTTTGCTTCCATCAGTTTCGCGATTGCACTGCATTTCGCCTGCCTGTGTTTATTATTCATTTTCTTTTTCTTTTTTTTTTCAATTTTGCCAAGCTTCTTTTCAAAAAGGCTTTTGTGACGTCTCATGCACATATCGAGTGTGTGTAGCTGGTTTTGTTGAAATTCTAGATACTAGATGCAGTCATGTACCTTTGTAGGTAGGCATTGTAAATGCAATTTGAGCGTGCAATTAAAATTATGTTTGAAAAAAAACCGAGATTTTCTTCTTCGGGAAAAAAAGGAAAAAAAATAATTGCCACGCGAATTATGCTAGTTACGTCTAGCGACAGTCGGCGATCAAGACAAGTTTTAATAGCTATCGAACTAGAACTTTGGTTTCAACCTTGCTCTGAATGACCGCATTGGCAAGGAGGCTTTAAATATTCGTGTCCAGAGCAAGTAAAATATGCATGATACCACCATCTACAAGCCTTGAATTTTTTGAAAAAAAATATATACCTAATTACAACTGGTAAAATCTGTTGACGAATGCTTTGCTGATAAATTAGGTACTTTCCTAAAAGACCCCCGCCCCATAAAGAGTCTCTGATTTACCCATGTCGATTCCGGACTGTTTGCTTGCATTCCTCTATGTCAAGCTTCCGGGCAGCCTAGACTAACCAATTAAAAGCCTTCTGTCATTTTCGACCAGATTCGATACGAATTTGCAATATCGCGCCGTGCTCTCGACTCGAGGAAGTGGAAAACGTTTGCCACTTAGGCAATATGCTGAATTACAAAAACGAGGTAGACATTTGGCTTATTAGGAAATTTTAGAGATCATTTAACATCCCAGTTCGCATCAATGTGAACCTTTGTAATTCCACACTTCTCTATGGCTGCGAAACTTAGAACCTACCCAGTCGTGAAAAGCAATATCTGCAAGCCTGGGTTAATCCCTGCCTGCAACAGACAGTTTGAGCCTTTTGGTCGGTGATACTACAAACAACCAACTCTGACACAGAACGAAGCAAAACAAAATGTCAAACCATTACATCATGACTTAGCGGAGAGGCAGGCCAGCCAATAAATGGAGACGCAAGGTAACGTCAGAGCTGCAGGTATTTGGTCAGCGTTAAAATGATATTAAGAGATCAATGGAGACTATGTTGCCTCTAGAAAATAATAGGAATTAAAAAATCCAACAAATGGTCACTACCCGTTGCTTAGGGGCTCTTCACAACTGGCCTTGCTCTAGACATTTTGATGATATTTCCGCCTTTGGTATTTACGCCTGAGCGGGAACAGCCACCTAACCTAACCTAACCTAACCTAACCTTGGTATTTACAAGAGAATTTGTAAAAGTATCTTTCATTCAAAAAGAAGTGCATTCCGCCACAACCCGCATGAGAGAGACAATTATTCTACGACTTCTCTGTGAGATCATGGCTATGCCATCTTATGCAATGACACCAGAAATACCGCTTCTGTGTAAGTTTAACGTTGATTTCTGAACCTACACATAAAAGGCATAAACAACTTTACACGGCTTTAAAACTGGACAGGGACCAGTCGATGTATGCGTGGAAAGAACCACTTTTAGTAGCTTTTTGAGCAAACACTCATCTGTCATCCAAACGGGAATACTACGTACATACATATGTATGTATGTACATATACACGCTATTTTAATGGCTGTGAACTATATTGCGTAGGAAAAGTAAAAAGGACAAGGTATCTACGTCTGTGGCGACATTCAGCCTACGCTTAAGACTTTGCTCAATCCTTGAAACACTTCCAAAATAGTTCGAAAATAAAAAAACCTCTTTAGATTCGATTGGCTGAACCCATTGAATACTGTTTGGATTCCTAAATACAACAGGATATGAGGAAATTAGTTCCTTATGGAGATTGGTTGAAAAAGCTCGGAAGAGGATTTCTCAGGACCTGAACCCACGTTAGGTGTTCCAATATTTTCTATCAAAGATTCTATCACTTTTTCAGGATCTAAACAAACCAAACGAATACTTCCCGACGTCTGCAGGAAAGTTACGGCTTTCTTAATATGCCTTAGTATGGTATATGAGGCTGAGCGGCAGGCTCTTCACTTAGCCTTTAGTCGGGCCTGTTGTGTTTCCCTCTTTTAATCGTCGGATCTGCAGGGATAGGTTTGGTTTGGGACGTATGTTGGAAGGGATTCGGGAAAGATGAGAACAATTATGAAGTTGAGACTAATGTACGTGTGGTCTGGCGAATCTAGGGCTAGGGCCGGGCAAAGGCTTAGGAAGTGTTCAAGGTCTTCTTCTTCTTTCTCGCAGTTCCTACATGTTTCTGTATCAGCGAAGCCCAGCCTATGCATGTTTTTGTTGAGGTTAATGTGTTTTGTGACGAGCCCCACCATCAGTCTCAATTTCTCTCTGCTTGAGAGTTTTCCTAGTGGGCAGGTTGCTTGATTTCTTTACGAGTGATCTAGCCACTTTGCACGTCGGAAGGTTTGCCCACTGATCTTCGAAATCCCATCGCATCTTCTTGTTTATTGCTATTTTAGTTATTGTTAGTGCGACTCCTGCCCCTTCTCTTGTCGCCTTCGTCGGCTTTCTCATTCTCCGTGACACCTTCGTGACCTGGTAGCCATACAAGGCGGACGTCGTTGTATTGATGCTATAGCACTGATTGTGCTGGGCTTAAGCGACACTAGTCTATTGCAATGATTATGGAGAGGGCGGCGAAGCATCGCCCTACTTTTGTTCAAATCAGGTGTCAGATCTTCGGTCTTGATGGCCTTATTTGTTTATCACTAAAGAATGAAGTTTGGTTCTTTAACTCGGCAATACAATGACCTAGTCTTCGAATCTGAGTCCTTCAATAGAATTTTGAGTATAAGTTGAAAAATAGAACGTTATAACTTGATTCAAAATTATATTAAGTTCGTTGTCATTTCAGACACTTTTTCATGTGCCATCGTATTATCCCGTCTATTCGTAGAAGATACCCCCACCCCCAGGCAGAACTAATAAGTCATAGCCTTTAAATTGTTCTTCCCTTCTCGATTCTTTGCTACCACTTTACCAACTTGTAAACGTACAAACATATGCAGGTACCTAATATAGATGAGTGCTTATGTAGAATTCCCATAATAGCTTTCAACTTCGACAAATTGATGGGTGAAATGAATTATTTTTAATGCAGTAACTTCATGGATAAAATTAAGCGGATTTTTCACATATGTCATTGGGTTTATAATGAACCAAATGCAACAATGAAAATCGATTCAGAACATATTTTGATTATTTTTTGCAACAACGATACGATGAACTTATGTGCATGCCACTCAAGGGCCGCACTAGCAGCAATTACAACGGATATGACACAATTTTAAATGCATACATACATATGTAGTTTAATTAAAAAAAAAAGGTAAACGAGTCGCACATATTGAATATGCGTATGTATGGTGCATGCATTCAGTAATTGTTCAGACTGAAAATAGAGCACAATTAGGTTGAAAATTCTGTCGAAAATCAAACATTTCTTAGCCCGAGTTTGAAACTCTCGGTATCAGCATTTACCACATCAGCACCGAAAATCTACGACCCGATCCGAGCAAAAGCGGGATAACCGAAAAGGAAATGATCCGAAGAATAGTCGCTCTCTCCACAGGCTACAGAGACAGTGGTGTCACTAAAGCCTAATACACTAAGATACTTTGCAAAAACGTCCCGTTAGAACGCCAATAAGTTGGCTATAGTCTCTCATGACGTGTGACAGCAAAAATGCCACCGGAAAGGTTCGGAAGCATTTGTTTTAGTCTGCCTGCATCCTGGTAAGCCGTGTCAAACACAATTGTGTTTGTAGGAAACCCAATCGTCAATGGAAGCCCTGACCGAGGACGCGGGAAGACATCTTCTGAGCCTTTTTTAGCAATCTCATCGGAGATCTTATTTCCAGAGATCCCAGTGCTACCCAGACAAGAGTCAAAGAGTTCAAGAGCTCAGAGTTCTTACATGCTCGCACTATTTTGGAACTGGTTAAAAGGTTGAGCAAGGCCTTAAGCGCAGCCTGGCTATCGCTACAGACGCAGAAGCTCCGACCCTTCCACTTATTCCTAACAATATAGTCCATGACCATTAGGACAGCTTGGAAAACATAAACATAGGCCTAACGAGTAGCGAAGTCTGGTGTTGTTGACCTCCACAAAGACACCGGACTGATTTTGGAGTCATCCGTAAAGATTCGACTCCAGCCCAGTCCAGGCTTAGACTCTGGTCGAAGCTAGTCCTGAAGGCAAGGACAGTGGACTTTAAGTTTGCACAGCAGCTGAAGTTTTGGTGTCATTACATCCGTGGGCGGTATATCCATGGAACTAAGGTCGTAGGATGCGTCGCACAAGGTCGTCAAAACTCCGTCCAAGACAATAAATTGCTTTGATAGTACAGCCCATGATATAAGTATCAAGGGGAGGTAGATCAAGCAGAGCGTCCAGTGCAGCGTCAGGCCTTCTCAGAGAAGCGTTAATATATAGTAACAAACAATCTTTAAAATACGTGTTAATTTTGTTAAGTAGATTATTTAAGCAAAGACTCGAGTTGATCCGTACGTTATTTAATTTTTTTTTCTTACAAACCCTTTTTATTCAAACGATTTTTTTTTTTCGTCGCAACGAGAATTGTCCTAGGAAAAATGCACTTTAGGAGTTTAATATTTAAGAAATAACTTCTTAGTGGATGTCTACGTTATAAAATTTGAGCTTTCTAAGTGGAGGGGTTCGGACTTGACACTCATGAGATAGTCAGTCAGTCTATACATATTATAGAGTAACGTATGCACCTAAACCTGCCTCAAACGATAGTCTATATAATAGAAAAAAACTCTTTGAAATCCATCCACTAGTTCCCGAGATCAACGCGAACAAATGCTTCCCTAGGACTAGAGAATACCTTTTTGACCGGCGATTCCACTAAGTTTTTCATGCACATCAACGAAACTTAAGAGCTGATCAGAGTGTGTAAGTAGTAATTGTATTTGTGCATTAACTGTTCTACCCTTTTTGGAAAAAATTTCCCTTCAAAATGATAACAATGGTCCATAATATCGTCAATAAAATGCATTGTCCTAACTCCAGATGCGGCTATACACCCGATGCAGAGAAAAGAGCAATCCATAAATAAGGATATAAAAACAAAATAGCGAGAGAAAAACCTTACATTTCCCTTGTTTATCGAGAAAAAAAAACCCAAAGAAAATCGTTAAGTGCATCAGTGATCGTACCTTAATCTCCAATCTGACTTTTTCTAAATATGCACAGCTCATCTCCAATTTAAAACTTATTTGCGATCAAAAATCGTATCCAATGTCGTTGTTAATATTTTTAATATTTTTAAAACGACATGTAGCGGATATACATATGTACATACGAATACCTACCCACTTTTTTCCCGTTCCAATTTACTGTTTATGTGCTGAGTTATTTAGATATTTTGACCTTAGCATCCGGCTCACATTACCGTTCAATTTAAAAGTAAAACAGAATAAACTTCCCCATCGATCGTTAAATTTCCGTCCACAACTTGCCGGTCTTTCTCGAGTAAAAAATTAAAAAAAAAAAAAAAGGAATAGAGACAAAATAAAAAAAACAGAAAATTCTCGTCGCAAAATAAAATTCCAGATTGCTCAGAGAAAGAAGAAAAATAAACCAAAAAAAAAAAAAAAATACATCACATGGAAAAAAAAACCCTCGCTCATTTTTCTTAGTCACAAAACGTAACCATCAACCAACCCCCACTGCTCACACAATCGGGTGGTCGGCAGCCGGCAGTATAAATGACAGAAATGGCAAAAAATAACACACACACACACACACGACCGGCTATGAGAGAAGCTATTTTTTTTTTTCTTTTTTCGTTTCAATTTCGAAAAAAGCGCTTTCCATCAAAAGACAACAACAAAGAAAAGCAATTCAAAACGCTATGGAAAAATACATCAAAAAAAGTACACGATTATTATAATAGAGGAAAAAAAAAAACGGTTCTCAGTTACAGTGAGTCAGAATGAAATTGCAGGAAATGAAAACCGACTGGAATAATCGATGGTATAGTGGGGGGTTTTTGCAAATTACACGTTTTTGATTAATGAAAAGACCTTGCCATGCAATTATTTTATTGATTTTACTCAAACTTGCCTTGTTCTAGACTGAGGACCCCTGTATTTTTGGACAACTTAATGTTGTCACACACGCATATGTGCAACTGTAAGAAATTTTGAACATTGCATTTCGAGTATATTTTTGAACAAAATGAAAACATTTCACAAAATTCGCAGAGTTCTGTACAAATGCTTGTTGCGAGCAAGACAGTCAATTTTTTTGTAGACAAGTGAATTACATATGTAAACCTTGTTTCATTAATAAAAGAAATTTCCGACTCGAAAGCCCGTAGGGGGTAAAGGCCTAGTTCCGCGCAACCATTTGTGTTGTGCGTACTAAAATATGTGCATATTTTGTTTTCGCACAAATGAATGGAAGGAATGGATCAACAGATTTTCTTGTCGACTCCGAACGGGTAGATTCAGAAGCTTCTCATGACTAGCTATGAATGCCTTCGAAGGTTGCTGCCTGCTGTAGTACATCCTTACTTGCTGCTGGGCTCTTCTCCAATTAGAGTATAACAGAGCGTTGATTATACGAACCACCTTCGGTCCCAATTAGTTCGGATAATCGACGCTCTACTGTATAAGGCAACGATACTATTAATCTTCACTCTATTTGGACTTTCACTACAAATGTGATTCAATTAGTCTTCCGACTTCTGTAGCTTAAGCATCGTCTATAACTCTAGGCCAAGTTTTAGTGGAAGCACAAGGTCTACAGCTACTTTGCGAGTTCAAAAGCATAACTTGTCGTCCAATATTGTAACTGAGCTGACGGATAGTGTGACCAAATCAGCTCAACTTCCACTTCTTAATATCAAATTAAAAAAAAACTTTTCTTTACTCCTTGTTCACCCAAATTTCCTTGTGCCGTTTACTTCTTCGGGTAATTGGACAGAAATGCTGGAGTGGTGCCACGAAAAAAACGTTCGACTGTTTTCCTGAGATACCAACCACTTAGCTTGTTCAGCAGTCCAACGACCTTAAAACTGCGCCACGCCGACCATCAAAGAGATCTCTCCTAAAGTTTCATGCGAACGAATGGACAGCACCACTCCGGCTTCCAGAGATTTCACATCTATCCAGGAGGAAACACACAGTATTGGAAGACCTCGTCTAAGGTGGCGCTCACAAGTACAAAGGTATATCGACCAATTAAGCGTGCACAACTCGAGGCAGTTAGCTAAGGACCGGGCTAACTGCGAAGGCTTGTTGATTAAGGCCCAGGTTGACCTGAACTGTATCGTCACCAAGGACATGTTTCTCGTTGAAATATCATCTATATCAGTACAACAGATGTAACTACTGGCTATAGTATGTAACGATTTCTCCATGAGCTAAGAAGGTGAGAAAGAGCGCATAATACCCTTTCCCTGCTCGTGTTGCGCCACCTTAGGAGAATACATATTCAATAATCTAAATTCTGTGCCATTAGGAAGGCGGCTCCGGATAGGTCTAGGATGAGATGATTTAACCAAGTCCAAAATTTCACATCTTCCCGTGTGGAAAAAACAAATAATAAAATAAATAGCTGGTGCGACAGCTCGAAGTGAGCCAAGGCCTAGCTTCTCGCAACCATTCATGTTGTGCGTGTTTATATTGCTTGCACGAATGGAAGGAACCTTCAATTTATTGCCGACTCCGAACGGCGATTTGAGAAGCTTTTTCATGACAAATTGTACTCTTGGAGGCTTGTCATTCCCCAATGCGAGGTGCTGTCGCGAAAAATATTCGGTGGACATGGCTGAGGCTTGAACAACACAACACGCACAACATAAATGGTTGCGAGAAGCTAGGCATTGGCTCATCCCAAGCTGTCGCGCCAGGTATTTTTTTAATCACTGTCACTACAGCCGACCTGAACTGTTGCTTTACAAAATCCAATAAATATTCAATGTTTTCATTAGTATTGGGGCCTACCCTAGTGCTTACACTGGTATCACAATGGATCTCTCTATAGCTCCACTCCAAACTAATAAACTACCTTCAGATCAACAGAAATATGATACAGCAAGATCCTTGAGAGTGAAAGCAACTCTATTACAATGAATTCCTGCCTAACTTTATTTTTAAGCACGTCCCCAAAAAGATATGAGTAACTGTACAAAGTTCTTATTCTCAACGCTAACCCAAGGAAAGACACAAGAAAACGGCACAAAAATAGTCAAGCAGAACATGACAAAAAAAAAATTAACAGAAACTTATCGATTTTTTGGAAAAAAAAAAAAAACCTAGCGAAAAACTTTTTTTCAAGATTAGTGAGAAAAAGTGTGAGACAAACAGCAAGAATTATACACACAACCGCACACATTTAGCAGTTAAACGAAAAAGTGAAATATTCAAACCAAGAAACGTCCGCAGTTGCCTTGTGAAAACCGACACCCTCTGGGTGCATTAAGGCGGGAAAATATTATTCGAATCCGTTTTTGTCTCTGAACAGGTTGAAGATAATACAGACGGGTATGGAAACCGATAGATTCAGTTTTTTCAGCTCTAACAAAATTGATCGAAGTTGAATTGAACATTTTCACGAAACCATAGCACAAGTAATTATAAATGTTAAACACCAACAAAGTGGTGTAGTATAGGTACCTGCATAGCTGTTATCGTTTGAAAATAATTATCGTCTCCTTTTCCTATCGTCTCCCGCAAATACCCTATTAAAAAAGAAAATCATTTTCCCAACTATTGCTTGTATTATTTCTAGTTTACTTTATTACCCTAGCGTTCAACTTGGTTTTTTTTTGCCTTTGTTGCTAGCCATAGACTCGAACTTGTAAAAAGCAGTGAATTTGTGGTGTTTTTTCGTTATACACTTCTCTTACCCTTCACTTGAGGTTTCAGCATTGCCAGATGTTCGTCGTTTTTAATTTTTGCAATATTTGCCAAATATAATTCATACTAAGAAATTATTATTAAACTAGTAAAAAGTCTGGGGCCGAATTACCGCAATCGATAACAAGTGAGTGAGTGGTACTCGTGAGCGAATGATAGATTAATCTCAAGCGGTAATGCCAAATCCTCACATTTCGATGACGAGTTACTTGTTAACGAGTGCGGTAATTCGGCCCTTGATTGGCTGACCCAGAGATCGACGCACAGCCCAAACCGCTGGTGCTGGAACAATGAAAGTTGGACAGTAGCTTTCCTTTGTGATGTAGACACCCACTAAGAAGGGATTTTTCGAAATTCAGCTCCTAGGGTATTCAAGTTGTATGAAAATTGGACTTTGAAATTGCAATTTTGGGGATATATTCTACAACAGAAATAAAGAAACACGTGTTTTACCGTTTTCCAAAACTACCACTGTGGGTAAACATGTAGATTGTTAAAGTTTGGCGATTTATAGTGATGCCCCATGTGCTCAGGTGCTACGAAAAGCCAAGGTTAAAATGTGGGATGAGTGAACCAAGAGGTTATGAGAATCGAAATAGGACGCTCCGATAGTGCTTCTGGTTGGTGGCTTAAGAGAGACCAAGCTGCTGTGCCACGGGCGACACGGCAAGTTAAGTTAAGGCCTGTCTCAAGCCATCCATCTTAAAGACCAATATTAAAGTCCTGTTAACATACATACGTTGAGTTAACATATGTACGTACATATGTACGTGTCCATCTTCAACATGACTCTAGGACGGAGGAGGTTTCTAGCTTATTTCTTGATATTGGTGATGGAAAGAGGAGGGAAGAATAAATGTACCAAACAACCCATGCGATATTTTGAAAGATCTGATTGGTTTGACTGAAAGAATATAATGTACCTAATTATTCATCAGTTTGGAGCTCATGACTGAGCTATTTCAGAGTTATTTTCACTCAAATAAACGACTCAGCCAACATCATCAACAATTTTCTGCTGGAGTGGTGGACGGTGTGGATCTGACAAGTGACTGTTTCACCCGATAGCCTCGGCATCTCATTCTCAGGGAGGTCTTGGAAAGTTAATATGAGGAATTGGAAGTCTATTGTTACTCATCAAAGTCTTGAAATCCTTGAAATAATGTGAAGTCTTTCCACGCGGACGTAGTCGCGGGTATCAGCTAGTTCATAAGGCTTTTGTGGGCACATCTCATCAAGAACGAAATCTATCCAATGGCCTTGAAAATATGAAGGTCGTACAGAGTTCTGAGCTTTGCCTGTCTTTCACGTTAAAACACTCACAATCCATGAAACCCGTCATGCGCTTAGCAAAGCCCAAACCCTAAGTGAAATGTCACAATCTTCTCCAGCAGCCATCAAAGTCCTCGTTTCGACAACCATCTTCTCAAGGCTGATAGCACAATGCAAAAGGTCTCTGTAGCTACTTGCGTCCTCAGTGCCGTACATATGAGATCCCTAGAAACAGTATCAAATGCTTTCTCATGGTTGATGAAAACCATGTGCAGATTTTTTGAGGCATTGTGGAATCAGGATCAGTATCTTCGCAAATGGGTCCAAAACAGCAGAAGAAGTATTTACATCTCTGGGAAGGTTTATCTCCTCAGTGCGGTACCAGGAAGTTTGAAAAAGTTTTCAGTCAATGTCGACGTTCATCACGGTAGCATCCTTCGTTCTTCCATCTTTAACTTAATTATGAATTGCCTTTAAAATCATGTTTGGACGTAGCTATGTCCGAATTTCTTTAAGAATAATACAGTTACTGCAAGTGGAGACGCCGTACTTTCTTGTTTGTTTTTCGACCAACAACGATATGCTTTTGGACAGAATAATTCTGAAGTGCTAAAATTTTAAATTTTTGGGCTTCACTGTAAGCCAGGGGAAACTGCGAGGGAACATGAGGCATCAAAGTAGGATGGATGAAATTGCGAGAAAACTCAGCAGTCCTTTCCATGGAGAAATTCCACTCAAGTTAAAGGGAAATTTTACGCTTCACTTTTACTCTTAGTTACTTACGAGTTCTTATGATGATGATACAATACGGGGTGAACTTAAAGGGACTCAAACAAGAAACTTCTACAGCCACCACAATACATAGCCAGTCGTCTCCAATTGCGTGCGCCGAGCTAGTTAAAATGATACCCAAGTTGCGCACGCTATCAAAGAGTGGGTCGTCCTCTTCTGTTTAAGCACCCATGGATGGAATCAGGACAATTATGGGCTTTATCACAGGCCCCTGCTCCTTGCGATAAAATCTTCAAAAAGTAAACCTATCTACTGAGATAGTGAAACGACTCTCTTAAGAAAAAAATTAAACTAAGAAGTGATCCTTCAGGTCCCAGGGTTAGCACATCCAGTGGTCGTCCTAACTTAACCAATAAAATAAATAAAGCTGGCGCAGTTCAATGTGGGCCAAAGCCTAGCTTCACGCATCCATTCATGATGCGCGTGTTACATTTTTTCGCACGAATGGGAGGGACCTACAATTGATTGCCGACTCCGAACGGCGAACTGAGGGGCTTTTTCGTGACAAATTGTACTCTCGGAGGCTTGTCATTTCCCGACGACAAATGCGAAAAATGTTCGGTGAACATGGCTTGAACCCATGCAGCTTGTACAGCAGTCCAACGCACTAATCACTGATCCACGGCGACCACCTAACTTAACCAAAGAACATTCAAATATTGAACCTTAACGACAAGTGTGTGAATTCATAACTAAGTAAGAATCTAGTCAGCATTTATCGGCCCACTACTCTTCTGTGATTTATCTACCAGGGCACCGGCCACATAAAGCTTGATACAAAGAGAGGCTTTGAAACTGGAACACAGCAACAGGACTTCGACAAACCTAAGATAGTTAACTAACCTTTCAAAGAGTACGAGATGTCAATAAATGCTTCCAATAAGCCAGAGTACAGAGATTCTCACTCAATTACCACAACAGACTGATCATACGTTGTTCGATCATCTTTCAGACATTGAAGGTCAAAAAACTACTGGGCACATATCGTGCTATCGTCCCGACATAGCATGTACCAGAGGGCATTAATAACTCCGGCCTAAGGCATGTAGTTATCCACAAGCACGAACCTGTGGTTCCTCAATGACCTCGATTCAATCACACAATATTCTTTAGTTGCAGAACTTTGCTTGGCGCAAAAGATTCTCACAGATCGAAGGGCTCGTTTGTCCCAATTGGTATAAGCAAAGGGTCCAGGCAATTGGAAATTCGAGTATAAATGCCCGCTTGCCCGAAAAGAATAATATTCAATTCTTCTTATTACTTCTTAAGTACTGACTGCATTTCCATTAACAACCTGACTAACATTGCAAGATGCAAGATGACAAAATACATCTCCAATAAAGCAACCAACACAAAAATGACAAAATTCATACAAAGTTGGCCAATTGCCTGGCAACTCTATTTATGCATGATTATTCCGTTTTGTTTTTGTTACACATTTCGCATCGCTCTGACGAAATGAATGAGTGTGCCTCGTACAATAAAAAACAAAAAAGTAATCAATCTCCTCCCCCGAGCTCCACCCTCTGGATTTTCCACAAGCAAAACATCTCTACAGTCTACACACTGTCCCAGCAAAAACAAATCAAATCGCACGCAAGGTGGTTGTTTTTGTTTACCTATTCCCCTTTCCTGTTTCTTAATTTTTTTTTTCTTTCTTTTTTTTCACTTTTCAATGTCGAATAATTTTATTACTATCACATTTTTTTTTGCTGTCTATATTAGTCGCCGATTTCATAGTGATAAGTGCCAACGAACTTTTTGAAAATTTGCATAAACAATCAAATTTTCTTAAAACGAAACAAAAAAAGTTGTTTACTTACCGCTTAATTTGTTTATTTATTGAAATTATGTTTTAAATTTATTTCGCACACATTAAACGGAATTACACTTCGAATAAGACAAAAAATCCAAAACGTCACTTAGCAAATCGAATTACAAAAGGAATTTACCGAACCCTCAATTGAAACTCAAAAATAAAAAACGACTGAAACCGCGCGTATAACACAGAACCCACTGCCGCCAAAGAAAACTCAACACTGACTGGACTGTCAGTTGGTTTCGTATCATGGAAACGAACGTCGGAGTAGCGTAAGTTCAGTGGGATGGGAACACTTTTTCTCTGTTCTATTTGGGTCGTTTTGCTTGTGTGTACTTTTTTTCCGAAAAAGAAAATAGCAGATAAATAGAAAGAAAAACGGTTTTTTTTTTTTGTTAATTTCCGTTTGTGGAAATTTTCTCTCTTCGCGAATTTTCTGCTGTCATTTCTCTTTGGGGAGATTATGGAATGTTTCATTGATTTTGGTTCTCTTAAAATGGGAGCAGAAGAGAGTGAAACGGCGAAGGAAGCGAACGAATTTTCTAAATTTGGACTTGATGTTGCTTTGGTTGCATTTTCGTGGAAGTAATTTTTGCACGAGTTTAAATTTCCCTTATTAGGATGGCGTTTCATCGAGCACTGAACATGTGCGGAATTCTACTTGAGGTTGAGATGACATTAAATATTTGTTTGTAGTTTATACATAACGACGAACGTTTGCAAGCCTTTAAAGTCAAAATAAGTTTTCAAATCTGTTCGATGAAGCCTGCATACAGGTTCTGTTCAGATATTTAAGCAATTAGTTAGTAGAGGTCCTCTGGAGAAGTGAAATCAGAAAAAGGTGACTTTACTGTGAGCTCTAGGATTGACAACAAGTATTCTTGTGATTGAATTTTATTAGATTTCCTTATAAAATAGTTCAGGTCGTGCACACTGGCAAAGTTGAGATAATTTAGATCTGGCATAATATATATAATAGAATCTGGCAACATTGGGACATGTTTGGAGGCTTTGGACGACAGAATCCTTCCCTCCCATACCTCAGCAGACGCCTTACAGATTGAACCTCTTCGTGGATCATGCCTCAAAGTTACTCAAGGAAGCTTGAGTAAATTTTGAGTGGAACTCATTCTTACCTTTAGTTGGAAATAGTTTGTTTTGTAATTGGAGAACGCTGTTGCAGTGTCTCAAAAGCCTAGGAAAACGTCAAATATTATTGTTTTGCAGATCGTCTCCCAACGATAAATGAAAAAATCTATTAAAAAAGTCACTTACATATATGTTCTCGTTTGCTATTTTTTTAGCTGAAAACTTATAAATTGCGCAAAAAGTAATCGATAAACAACACAATAATCGTTAAGTTAGCTGATGTTTTTTTTTTTTGGCAATAGGATTTAAAAGTATCGAATAAAAAATAGGAGATGAGAGCGTGGCAATCTATGGGGGTTTTGTGTAGAAGATGTTTCAGACTTAGTTTAATGTATGTTGACAGTTCTAGAGCAGTATTTTCACTAAATAGTTGATTATAACTACTTTACATTAATTGTTTTCAAATCCAACTAGTTGACTAAGCAAAAAATTGATTCACAAATCGAATTCTAAATTGATCAGTCATTTCCGACTGCTTGGAATTTCCGCAGAACCCACGGAAACATCCCTGCATTCATACGGAATTTGTAAGAAATAATCGCTTTAAAAGAGGGAAATTCTACCGCGAGGTATTTTATCCACCATTTTCCCAAATCGGCCGTCTGTCAGTTTGGTGTTGCACGTCAATTGCCAATCACGTCGTTTCTTTTCCTTTTTTTGCTTTTGCTGCCCCATTCGCCTGTTGTCTGTCGCACACACATACACCAGAGAAAAAGAAAAAAAAAAAAACGAGGAGAAAAGAAAGCAGAAAAGGTCAGAAAGAAAAAATTTAATCCATTCCATAATTTCACAAATTCAATTGAAAACGATTTTTTCATTTCGTTTTCACAGCAATACCAAACAGGAATTTTTAATTATCCGAAAAAAAAATTCCCACGAAACAAAGGATAAAAGTTAGAGACGAAAAGTACTAGTGAGAGAAAGAGAAGAAAAACATGTATTCGAATGGCTTCACCCATCATCCCCACCAGCCCCCATTCTATGGGGCACCAAGGGCCGATCGACCATACGGTGGTGGCCGCAATGCTGCAGGAGGTGGTGCCGGAGGGGGTCCCGGAGCACTAAATGGTGATGCATCCGGAGCAGGGCACTACAATAATGCAGGTTTGGGCTATCCAGGTAGCTATGGAGGTTTCCAGAATGCCGCAGCACGAGGTAATTACACGGGAAACTCGCCAGCAAATGGTGGAAACTACTATGGCGGAGGTGCGACTTTTCAAAGAAAACCCAATTTCGTTCCACGCCCGAAGACTTTTAGCAACAACAATTATCAGCAGCAGCAGCAATCGATGTCGCATCATGTAAATACCATTCCTATGGGCATGCTATCGAAAGAAGAAAAGGCCGAGTTACAGCGTGAGAAGGCAAAGAATCCCGGCAGGAATCTAGTAAAGCCCCAGTGGGACAATTTGCAGCCGTTCCAGAAGAACTTTTACGTTCCACATCCGAATTCGATTGCTTTAAGTGAGCAGGGAGTGGCTGACCTACGTAAAGATTTGCAAATCACCGTCGCCGGAAATGCGGTACCCCATCCGATCACTAATTTTGAAGAATCATCTCTGCCCGAGTATGCGATTCAAGAAATGAAGCGTCAGGGTTTCACCAAACCCACCGCCATTCAATCACAGGGATGGCCCATAGCGCTCTCCGGTAGAGATTTGGTGGGCATTGCACAGACAGGTTCTGGAAAGACGTTGGCTTACATGCTACCAGCTATGGTACACATCGCCAATCAGCCTCCACTTCAAAGGGGTGAGGGCCCAATTGCGTTAGTGTTGGCACCAACACGTGAATTGGCTCAACAAATTCAGTCAGTTGTGCGTGATTTTGGTTGTCAATCGTCCCCGCAGGAGATACGTCACACTTGCATCTTCGGAGGTAGCTCCAAGGTACCACAGGCACGCGATTTAGAACGCGGCGTTGAGGTTGTAATCGCCACCCCCGGGCGCTTAATTGACTTCCTCGAGAATCGTATTACAAATCTCTCACGCTGCACATATCTGGTGTTAGACGAAGCCGATCGTATGCTCGACATGGGTTTTGAGCCCCAAATTCGTAAGATTATCGAACAAATTCGTCCCGATCGTCAGGTGGTCATGTGGTCTGCAACTTGGCCCAAGGAAGTGCAAGCTCTAGCCGAAGATTTTCTCACCGATTACATTCAAATTAATATCGGTTCGTTGAACCTCGCCGCAAACCATAATATTCGACAGATCATTGACATTTGCCAAGAGGAGGAGAAGCCGCAGAAAATCGTCAATCTGCTGAAGGACATCGGCCAGGCCATTGCCACCAGCAAAATAATAATATTCGTCGAAACCAAGATCAAGGTGGAGGAAATTTTGCAGATTATTCGCAATGAAGGGTACACGGCTACTTCGATTCATGGCGACAAGTCTCAGGCGGAGCGGGACTCTGTATTGAAGGACTTCCGTAACGGCAAGTCGAACATTTTGATTGCCACCGATGTGGCATCGCGCGGATTAGACGTCGAAGATCTCCAGTACGTTATTAACTACGATTATCCAAATTCGTCAGAGAACTATGTTCACCGCATCGGACGTACAGGTAAGATTTTGTCTTGAGAAAATTCTGTAAAATTTTACTCGTACTCTTGTGTTTGGGGGAGAATTTGTCCTAAGACTTACAAGTATCAAACAGGTATTGGGGGTCAATGGAGGGTAGGATAATTATTTATATTTTCTTGAGTCTAAAATGCTGTTGATAACTTGGTGGTGCATTGTGTAATTCGCTAGACACACGATTGTGTATTAGCATCAAACATTGGATCGATTTGTTGAAGTTGTTAGGTCATCGACAGCATTTTTGTAAAACATGGAACTTTATTTTGGGATTCTCTCATGTTATTCACACACTAAGATCCTATCACAAGATACTGATCCCGTGCATGAGCTGAATTGTATAATCTATTAGATATGCTCCGTGAGAAGCACGACGAAAGGCTTTATTCCTTGATTGTCCCTCTAATTGGGTGGTACAGAAGGAATTTATGCCCAGTTTTACGATTTTTAGTGTGTATGTAGAGAATATATTAATGGTTCTCGCTGCTGGATTAAGTCTAAGCTTTTCACAAGAGGCTGGAGCAGTTGTTAAGTTCGTGAATGTCTAATATACAAAAGTGAGCTCGTGCTATTGGTAAGTGTTTCAAATTTGCTCCTTACATATCACATGTCAACCGAACTCAGACTCTGTATTGCTGTTTTCTTACTCTGCAGCGACGTATGTACGCATTGAAGGTAGTTAATAAGTTTTGAGTGTGATACCACTGTGGGTAGAGTTGAAAACATCAAGTCTATTTCTAAAACCCAATGGCCGATCGCTAAGCATCTCTGTCTAGGATGCAATGCGCGGATTTATATTCAACCTATGGTGCTAACGCTTGAAGTTTCTTATTAATCTTGCTTTTGGAAAACAGGAGGTTGAATATTTACTGGAATATGGTTGCTGCGAGTGAACTGTTGGTGATAAAATCAAGTGGTTTGCTGAGGAGGACACACAGCGTTAGTAAAATAATGAATATCAGGATCTAACGTCTATTCGTGTATATTCGTGTATACATTGAAATTCGCGAATAGCGACCTCGGTTATAATGACATTTCGGTTATTACGGCGGGGTTAGAAGCTAAACTTTGGTTTGCCATATAATATTGAATAAAATATTTCGGTTGGAACGATTTCGCCTGTAGCGACCATTTCGGTTATAACGACATTTTCGTGGTGGTTGTTTGTGGGGAAATTCGGATATAACGACCGAAATTAAAACAAAACCGAAGAATTTTCGCTTACTTTCGCCTCATTCTTGTGTTTAAATGCGTCTGGAATTTATTTTCTTTGATTTTTGTGTTTAATTTGTCATTCAAAAGCGTTCCACTCAAGAATATTGGCAGACAGTTTTAGGTGCGACTACTAAGTTTAAAAGAAAGACTTTTTTTTTTTTGTTTTCATTCGGGTATAGCGACATCCGCTTATAACTGGCTTATAACGACGGAAAATTAGTTTCCCGTGAGTGGTCGATATAACCGAGTTCCACTGTATATTCATGCCACATAAAGAAGCCAATATTACAGCTACTAAATGTTGGTTTCTTCCTCCAATTGTGCCCATACAATTGGATTGGACAATGGGATCCTATGAAGTAACAACAAATTTGAAAACCACTTAGTAAGAGATGGATATCTCTGGAGTACATATCCTGTAATTAGGTTAGGTTAGGTTAGGTAGATGGGTTGGAGAGGGGAAAGAAGCCCCCAGCGCCACACTCAGGTCAGTAGAGACCCATTGTGATGCCCATTTATTGGGGGGGGGGGGGGGGAAGGTACCCCTTGCTCGTGAAGCATTACCCAAAGCATTCTCCTATTGGCCCGGGCTTTCAAACCATTTTGAAGCCTTAATGAACCTCCAGATGTCCCCGATGGGTACATCCCTTAGTTCTTCAGTATCTTGTAATTAGTGATTAAAACTTCTCCAGCCTATAGAGAACTCTGTCTTCCGGTGGCTAATACGAAATAGTTGCTAAGTAGATGTCGTACGGATTATACACACATCTTTCCTCTTTGTTCCTGCAGCTTTTGCAGTCGTTTTCCGCCATTCCACGTTGCTCTGTTTTTATTCCTCTCGCGCTGTACTTTGTAAGGACTCTTGACATGATCCGTGTTTTCCTCCGACTAAAGTTTTTTGAGATTTTTTGATAGAATACTGGCTGTTGCAAATGTCTGTATTTAGTATTAGCCATGATTCTGGTTTTTGCATCTACATACATATATCTCTATGTAGAGTGCTAATTAGATTCTTTTTCAATTGGCAGTTTACAAACAGAATCTGATTCCGACCTTTTCCTATTAAGTTCATTCGCTTTTTCGTTTCTTGATGTGCATACATAAGTATCTATTTTCATGGCGTAATACTACTACTACAAATCAAATGATGGGTGACGGTCTTTTTAGTGTTTCCGCTCCTTAAAATTGATGACACGACTTTTGGGCATTTCTGCAATCTTGCTGTAGAGTCAAAAAGAGAACTAATTGTGAACTCTTTGACGTATAGCGGTTTCTCGATCGTGTAGGCTGTAGACAAACCATTCTGTGTAAGGCTGTGTGCAGACAAAATACCAGACAACTAAGCGCCTTACTTTGAACATTCTATACATTGATGTAGTGTGGAGCTTTTTAAAAACCTTGGACTAACCCTTGATCCTCTTAGCCATGCATTATTTTGAAATACAGTAGAATCTCGGAAATGTGAACGAATAAAAACCAAGGCCCGTTCATCTTTTTGAGTAAGTACCTTCTTTTGTTTAAAAAGAAGAACAAGTTAACAACTTTACATATACGTAGTAAAGGGTTTTTCAATAGGGACGCTACAAAAGTAGAGCGACAGGGACAGCAAACGACGCCATATTTTTCTTGCGGTTTTTTGACATTTCTCTTCAGTAAGGTTTGCCATTTCATGATGGAAAGATATACGAGCCAACAATGAGTCGAAATTATTAAAATTTACTACCAAAATTCGGAGTCAGTGGCCTCAACGTTAAGAGCGCTACGTCCAATTTATGGTCGTCATAATTTCTGGCTGGATGGCTTCGTCAATAAACAAAATATGCGGTATTGGTCAGACAGTAATCCACACGTACTTCATGAGTCATCATTGCATCCCGAAAAAATTACGGTTTGGTGTGGTTTATGGGCCGGCGGCGCCATTGGGCCGTACTTCTTCCGTGATGATCAAGACCGGCACGTTACTGTGAATGGGGATCGCTACCGTTCAATGATAACCGAATATTTTTGGCCCCAATTGGATGATATGGACTTGAAGGACATGTGGTTCCAACAGGACGGCGCCACAAGGTACACAGCGAATGTCACAATCAATTTATTGGAAACCAAGTTTGGAGAACGTGTTATCTCACGAAATGGTCCAGTCGCGTGGCCGCCTCGGTCGTGCGATTTGACGCCGTTAGACTATTTCCTGTGGGGCTACGTCAAGTCTATGGTCTATGCCAACAAGCCAGCGACGATTGATGAACTTCGTATGAATATCGAACGTGAAATTGCAGCAGTATCGGCCGATTTATGCTTGAAAACCGTCGAAAATTGGGTTCAGCGTCTGGACTTCTGCAAGCGTGCCCGTGGTGGCCATGCAAAAGAAATCGAGTTCCATACATAATGGCATCGAACGTACTTTCACAGGAATAAAGAATTTCATTGATATCCAAAACCGTTTTTGTTTTATTTAAAAAAAAACTTTTGTAGCGCTCTTATTGAAAAACCCTGTATAAAGCCGTTAAATACAACATAACAGGAATTCATTTTATTTGTATACATTAAATGAACATAAAACAGCGGAAGACAAGAGTTATGCAGACAATTTATTTAGAGGTTTTCTCAAAGTTTTTTGTTAGAATACTGCAATGATGAAAAAATTCTGTTCATCTTTCTGGATAGTTCATCCTTTAGAACAGTTCATCTTTCCGAGATTCTAGTGTATCAGTATTTTTTTTTGAATGACATGCTTTTATTCATGATGCTTATGGTTTAGACTGTTTTCCATTGTGGGTCCTACCATTTCTACTAGACCTTAGCGCCTCCGTGCGAAGTTTTTGGCAATTGGTCTAAACTCTTTTCAATTACAGTGACTCCTCCTCAACCATTCTACATCATGTGGGTCTTGGTTGACCCAATCTTTTGTCATCAATGGAGCTATCGCCTTTTCAAAACAATAAAAACGAGCGATCGCTTTTGAAACAGTATTGCTTAAGTCGGGGTAATTGGAAAAAAAATTGCGGTATAAGTTGTTTGGCAGACAGAGTTCAGAGTTGGGACGGCAAATTTACTAACCCGTCCATTAAATAATTTCCTTTCTCTCTCGTAAGCATCTTAAATTCCAATCAGAATGTGCTTGAGTTTCTTAAGCAGAGCACAGATTTCATCGGGAATAATTAATTTTCTGCGACTAAGGTGTGTCACTAAGAAATGTTTGTCTACTCAAATGAGCAGACCCATAACATAAATCCTTTTATGCTTTCAAGAATCATAGTTTTTTGATTTAACTCGTCTTATTATTATTATTATTATTATTAGTGGGGAGCGGTTTGTCCACTCTAGCACTGCGGTCTCATAAAGACGCCCATTGTGCTTTCCCAAGAGTTTAGAACAGTTTGTCTACTCCAGAGGATGTCAGGAAGCTAATCAGCCTCTCTGGGTGGAGCGTGGCAAGCGCCGTTGGTGAAACGAGTTCACTGCCTAGGGTCCGTTTTCTCACATGGATAAGGGCGGGACATTCTGTGACGATGTGGAGAGAGCTTTCATCGCTCTCCAGGCAGGTAGGGTCCGGTGACAGGCCAAGCTTGTGAAGATGCCGTTTTAGACGGCAGTGGCCACTAAGGATGCCGGTTAGAATTCGTTAACTCGTCTTATGACCGCCTTCTTTCTTTTGATGTGGAAATTGATAAGTTGAAGATTGCTTTTTGAGGGTTATGTACATATGTATGTCATGTATCATTAAACTGTTGCAGTTGCCAGAAATCTTATTTAAACTTTCAAGAAATTTTTATCAACTTACAGCACAATTAATATTTAGTTAGTTTAGGTAGAGTAGGATTATGCAGCCTGCGCTGGCATAAGATCCCCGACACCATAGTGGGCCTAACACGATCCCTGTGAAACCAAAATTGACAAAACCTAAACCATCTCCTGAAAGCATTTAATTTCCCTACAGAATTTTACCACGATTTTATAGCTATCAAAGCCTAGCTCCATTAGATTACTAAGCAAATAGCTGCCGTGAAGTTTTATACGTGTCTTGGCAGTTCCCTGACATTCACTTAATATTCGTATTATGTTCTTAGCATCGCATACATAGGTCGTTGCACTTCCTGAAAACATCTGTACTTGAGAGCCCTTATCTTTTAACGTGCTTCCTCAACAGACAGTGGCCGGACAAGATGCTAGTGACTAGTTATAGCTGTGCCCTGTTTAAGTTACCACCTCTGCTTATTAGACCATCTCTGATATGCCTTACTTGTGATCATTCTTAATATACATATCTGCTTTAGCTACACAGGAAGGAGGATCGACAGTGGTCCTCCCTTCCATCTCTTGTTGTTCTTCGCCCAGTCTGGCCAGGTCGTCGGCCTTTACTGACCTGGTACCCAACATAGTCTAGTCTCCATCTCTTGCTGTTCTCCGCCCAGTCTGGCCAGGTCGTCGGCCTTTACTGACCTGGTACCCAACATAGTCTAGTCTCCATCTCTTGCCGTTCTCCGTCCAGTCTGGCCAGGTCGTCGGCCTTTACTGACCTGGTACCCAACATAGTCTAGTCTCCATCTCTTGCTGTTCTCCGCCCAGTCTGGCCAGGTCGTCGGCCTTTACTGACCTGGTACCCAACAAAGTCTAGTTTGAATTTGCACACACAATGTCTCCAGCATTACGCGGCATTTCAAGACTAGTGCAGATCGGATTCTAGCGCTTTAAGTCCAACCTGACTACCAATGTAAATGGCGATATCCCTTTCGCACTTAAAAGTCAATGTGTCTGTCAATGCGATGTGTCTCACTTTTCCGCCATCATTTTACAATGTTGCACCATGAGAACACTTTCCGTGCTGCATCACACCTTCAACTTGTTTCTTGTACTTTTTTTTTATGCATCCAATTCTAATTTTCCAAATCGGACTTTCTACTTGCAATCTCGTGTATAACTGCTGTTTCCTGGTGACGCGATTGCAAAATATTTGAGTTTTCCCTAATCGCTTCTAGAGATTGTTATTTCACCAACTCCCAGTCACTATGCATGCATGCACGTTTAATGCACATTCACGACGTTGTTTCTGAAGTTTAAGTGGACATAAAAATGAGAATACATTTTGAGATATTTATCGATCTACGAGATGCCCACACAGTCTATTCTCTTCTTAAATAGCGTACTTAACGCTGTAACCATTTCAGTAATATTTTAGTCATTTTACCCTTGGCCGTTTGTAGATACATTAACCTCCCTCGCAATATAGTTGCAAAGATAAATTGTCAGCGTGGGATGGGGTGTAAAACTGCAAATCATCTATCAAAGTGTAAAATTGCTAATTTTTTTGCAACACCCAACTGATATTCATGTTTTCCCTTCAGACCGAAAAAAGAAATACCCGTGGCCTACTTGGTAAACATTATTTAGATTTAAGCTGCGTTGAATGCATTTATGAGCTCAAACAGCGAGGAATCTCATTTACTTAGTTGGTTAGTTTTCGTTTGTGTCAAATTGTGTGCGCGATACACTCTCCCTTGCATGAGTGCAATTTAAATAAATTTCAATTACATATCCAACCCGACCATGTTGTGTGCATGTGTATCGATCCATAATTATTCCGCTGAAGACAACACGTTTAGTTTTGTAAAAATAGATAAACTAGTGGAGAGAGCATATTGGAGTAGCTGGCTGGTTCTGTAGCTTGGCATGTTTTACGATTCGTTTTCATATGATGTTTCTATTTCACAATGAGTGTGCAATTTTTTTTGTTAATGAACTGCATTACTCATCGATTCTTGTTGGAAATGCTAATGATTGTGTTGTGCTGAAGGAAGATGTTCTGAGATTGTGCAGCAAATACCAGTTGCGTGTTAATGCATCTTAATGCCAACAAATTGTCTTGTCATCATCTATCGTTTCCATTTATTTATAAACTTGGCAATAGACCACTTAAAGTGGTGTCACTAAAGAAGATCAAGGGTCGATTTTTAAATTTCAGTTACTATAATTGAATGACGAATTTGGCTACATAGTTGCGAAACCCTGCTCGATGCTGAAATTCCAAAGACATTATGTCATCTTAGGTAGGTAGGTTGCGAAGCACAGACACACGTAGGCCAGGAGGGCCCTTTGTGATACCACATGGATCTATACCCTGAAAACGCCACTCCCTTTATTAAAACCAATTGGAGCTCTTGGTGAAGACGAGGATAGTTTTGACGTCAGTCTGCGATAGTTCATCCAAGTTGTCGAAGTGATAGGCTCCTAGATAGAGCTTTTTTCGTTGGGATAGGGCAGGACAAGTGTAGAGGAAATGGAGATTCGTTACCTCCTTCCCCTCCGTCTCTGCAGCTCCTGTAGAAGCCATTTGAGAAGAGGCCCATCCTTTTGGCATGAAGGCCAATGGGACAATGCCCAGTAAGAAGTCCAATGACGGTGCTAATGAGCGACCTTTTGATCAAAATTAAATTTTTAGATCGAGTGAGATTTAGCAAAGGGGAGATCTCCTTGGAGGTACGGCACGTGGTACCATTTCCCCATCTTTGGTTTGGTTCTCTAAAAGTAGTTTATATGTAACGAGTGGAATACCCAGATTCTTCCGCTCCAGTACGATGTCCTGAGTAGTACCACGTTTGGCGAGTTCATCGGCATTACAGTTCCCTGGAATGTCCCTATGACCGGGTACGCAGCATAGGTGAATGTTAAAATGTTCTGCCATCTCCATGATGTTACTGGTTCCACAGATTTTATAGCAGCCTGACTATCGGTAAAGATTGTGATGTCATTTAGGGATACAGGATCGCCAGAATACAGCTTCGTTGATCGCCATGATTTTCGTTTGAAAAGCGCAACAGTGGTCAGGCAGACGGAAGAGGATGCTTAGGTTAAGCATATCGAAGAAAACACCACCTCCCACCCCGTTTTTGGTTTCAGAGCCGTCGGTATAGAGATGAACGGAGTGATCGTCTTTGACGTCAACCACTCCTCTCGGGAGGAATGGATTTCCGGAAGTTGAGTTTGAAATTCAGCTTGGACGCAGTGTCGATGTTTTCCGGAATAAAAGTGAGAAAATCTAAGATTGAGGAGTGGCCAAATTTGACCATTAGGAGGAGGCTTTCAGTCTGATGGCTGTGCTAGCAGTTGACTGTTTGTCAAAAATATCTAGAGGAAGTAGATGCAGGAGCACATCAAGTGCCGTGGGTGGGGTGGTTCTTAGTGCTCCGCTAATGCAAATATATGCTGATCTTTGCACTTTCCCCAGTAGTTTACGCTGTAAGGCTCTGTATAGGTCCGACAACGGACACGTAAAGTCGGGGCGTGGTGCGAGGTTGCAGTCCCTACTTACAGTATTGGCTTTCCAGTCTACATACTTTCCTGTCCAGATTGATTAAATTTGGCTTTGTTAGCAAGGTGTTGCTGTCACCTTGCTCCCATAAGAGGTCTAATAGCTTGTAATTTCTTTGCGAAACTTTTTACAGAGTTAACTCTGTGCTCAGTGAACCTATGTTTCGTTGTTTAGAGAAACCTCTGACACTAACTTTCGGCACGCAATGCCATAAAAAACCTCTCGCCGTTCGGAGTTGGCAAACAATTTTGCAGACCCTTTCGATTCGTGGGAAAAATATAACACGTCCAAGATGAAAGGTTGTGACTAGTCTCAGGCTGTCGCGTGATACCCATTCTGTTGGCTTCTTTCAATGTGGCAAAGATTGTGTATCTTGGGGAAGAGGAAAAGGAGGTACTAGCGTGCCAATAAGACCTTTTAGTTCATTTCAACGAGTTTTTTATTTACCTGATTGCTAACGATTTGTTTTTCATTAATTTTAGGTCGTTGTCAGCAATTGGGAACTTCGTACACGTTCTTCACTCCAGACAATGCAAAACAGGCACGTGAGTTGATCTCCGTTCTGGAAGAGGCCGGTCAACAGCCTCCAGCTAATTTAGTGGAATTAGCTAGAAATGCATCAAAGGGTGGCAACAGCGGTAATGTCAAGCGTTGGCAGCAAAATCAGCAACAGCAACAGCAAATGCAGCGCAACAATCCGCTGAACTATCAGGCAAACAGGCAACAGCAACAACAACAGCAGCAAAAGACATTCCATACCGGTAACAACAACACTTGGAATCAATCGCAGCAATGGCAAAACAATGGTATCGGCAATGCTGAACAACGGACAACATTCCGACCACAACGACCCATGCAACAGCAGCAGCCACGTCCCATGCTCGGTGGCTATCATCATCATCAAGCGAATGGTGGCGGCTATATGCCAGGACCACCACCACATATGCAGTATCGACCACGTAGCCATCATCCTCAATTCATTCCAAATGGTAACCAACAACAACAGCAGCAGATGCGCTACAATCAGCAACAACAACAGCAAAAGTCCATGTATGACAAGGTTGGCGCCGATGGCATCCAAGCCAACGGTGGTGGACAACAACAAGGACAGCAGCAACAGAATGCATATTCTCCATCACACCATGTAGCAAATGGTGGCGGCTCTGGCGAATATCCAAACAATGTGTCCACACCACCGTCGACAGCAATGTATGCAGCCCCAGCTCAGTCGCCACCAGCTGCGGCGTATATGTACGACGCCAGTGGCGTCATGGCTTCGGCAGTAGCAGCTGCGGCTGCGGCTGCTGCCGGAGCACCATTTGGATCGTACGCAACGGGAGCGCCACCACCACCACCACAATCGGGAGCGGTGTACTATCATCCCCAGTTCACTGCGGTGAACCCGGCAGCGGCCGCTGTAGCAGCAGCCGCAGCTGCAGCTGATGCTGCCGCTCTACAACAGTAGAGCGCCGGTGGTCTAGGTTGACAAAATCAGATATATTTTTTTCTTTCCAATGAATTCCATATTGTTTGCCTCCTCTGCCGCCGCGCCCACACTCTCAATGAAATCAAATTATCTTATTCAATTTTTTTTTTCTCTCACATTTGTTATTTTGTTCATATTCTCTCTTTTTCTCTCGCTCTTGTTTGTTAATTTTTTTCTCAGAGTTTTTTTTTTTCCATTTATATTTAATTTATTTATTAGTATTAAATTAAACAAAAACAAATCGGTAAGAAATCGCATTATTTACAAGAAAATACGTAAATATATCTCCATCCATACATTTGGTTTGCTGCACGTGAAGCATTCATATTTCGAACCCTCCGAACGTTCGAATTCGAATTTTTCGTGATCGAAAATATCTAACACACATGTATTTATATTAGTTTTGTCCAAAATTTATTGATCGTCATTTTAGGAGAAATTTATATTGTTTTGGAGCAGCTTCTCCGAATTATCGTAAAATGCTAGTTTCGAACGAAAAAAAAAAAAACATTTTTTTTTTCTTTCCAACATTTTTTGTTAGTTCTTAGTAGCCCACAAAGCCCCTCTTTCGGAAGGTGGTACATTACCACCTTCGCGGTAGAATATTTAAATCGCATTTCTCTTCCAACACAAAACAAACTTACATTCGGAATAGAATTTCGATGTTTCGAAACCAACAAAACGAAAATGACAACTCTAAGGCTTACTACCTGCTGTCATTTCTTTAGTTTTAAACAAAACAAACAAACAAAACTTCTTTTAAGCATTTTATCCAGTTCGGAGAGAACTCCGAATTGTGAGAAAACGAAAAACAAAACAGAAAAATCTCTCTGAAATTATCGTTTTTTTTTTTTAAGTTACAAAAAAAAAAAAACAAACAAATCATTATTAATTTTGTTTTTGTTTTACGTGAATTTTTTCTGAGTAAACAAGAAGAAATGAAAACAAAAGAAGCTCATTTCTCAAATTGAAGAAGAAAAATTTATTAATACTAAATAAATAACGCATAAGTGTAAAGAAGAAAAGAGAAGAGGATTAAAAGTAAAGAAAAGAAAGAAACAAGAATTATTTACTATATACATAGATATATATAATAATACAAGTGAATATGTGAAGAATTATATAACCTATTCAAGAATTACACAAAAATTAATATACAACACATAACACACAGTAAATTAAAAAAAAAAAAATTAAGAAGAACATGAAGAAGAAAACAAAACAAAAAAGAAACATTTAAAAATAATAACTTTGAAATGTGAATTGTAATGAAATAATTATTAAAACGTTCTCATATCTCTGGTTTTCTTTAAACACATGTTCTTGTGATTCGTTTCAGTTGTTTGCAGTTTTGGCTGTAAAAAAGCAGTCGCCGCCAATTGGCCGTTGGACTTCGGGGCTTGAGTTATTATATTTATATTTTAGGTCTCGTCACGACACGATGAAAGGACGATCAATGGGATCACTAGCCAGTGAATGAATAACTTGGTCTGTTTTTATGTGGAAATTTTGGAGTTAAACTTGAGTTCCTTTGAGTAAGTGCTAATGCGAGTGATTCAATCAAATCTAATGCAATTCAATGGATTTCAGTTCAAAGTAGTTGTAGAATAATATAGAATGGATCTTGGAATTAACTAACTTCAAGTGACGACAGTATTGGATTTGGAATTTCGAGTTACATTATGTATCCCTTAAACAATTCTAATCAATTATCAAAAAAAAAAAAAAAACTGCAGGCAAAAGCAAGGGACATTTTTTTTTTGTTTTTTTCATGTTCATGTTACCTTCTATGAAGACTCTTGACTGGCGAAATTCGACCCGGATCTGTTTTACTAGCAAAAACTGCAAACTTTGATTTTGAAAATTTTGTATCTATTGTAGTACATACACGTAATTATTTCTTTTTTATAAAAATTTTATACATGTTTACATCTACTTGTTAGTTAGCAAATGTAATCATTGTAAAATTTAAAAAAAAGATGAAAAAATACAGCATGTACAAAGTAGTGCCAAGAGAAATTCGTAACTTACACATTTATTTTCTCTAAACGAGCCTGCCATAGGCGATGGTCGTTTTTACTTTGAGAAAGTAACATTCAAAGAAGTTTATTTTAAGCTTAATAATCTGTGATAATCTGTGATGTGAACTTAAACATGGTTGGACTACTGAGTTGAACAAAACTATGAACATTCTTATTTATTTGATGTTTTTTATTTTTGTGTGAAAAGTCTTGTGTCCCAGTACAACCAGTTTCCAGTTTTGCAAAAATAATCATCTTTCCTTCCATATCGGGAGATAAGTAAATTATTTTGGTCACATAGCAGTAATCACTTGTCAAGCACGTTTTTCTTTACTACATCCGTCTACTGTCTTTCTGACTTACCGTTAACCATCCAACATTAATTCAACACTGCTTTTAATTCCACGGTTGTTATTGGGTAAATGCAGTATTAAATTAAACAAAAAAATACTAATGATTTTGAACAAAATCCTGAATCGAATTTTAGCCGCATTCATTGGAAAGTCTTTTTGGAAGTTAGGTACTATATTTTTTGTCAAAAAAATAAAAATAAAAAAGATCATTTATAATACAAACATACAACTTTCTTGCTTAAAGAAATTATGGCACCAAGAGATTAGATGACTAAACAAAAAAATATCTCATTATGTAGGTATAGCATTTGGTTTTCAAATTCTCAAATACAAAATAATGACTTGTAACAATTGTGTTTGCATAAAATTTAAATTGTAATGTGATCAAACTGTTGGTTTTGTATTGGTAAAATAAAATATGTGAATGTTTAAAATGATCTTGTATGCATTAGATTTTTTTCATGTATTTATTTTATTTAGAGATGGAAAATAAATTTTATGTTCAAAATGTGATTTTGTGATTTTTTTTTTTTTTGGGGTTCAAACTTACACTTCTATTCCCGATGTTTTTTTACTTGCAATTCAACAGCCTATTTACCACACCATCCTAGAAATCCTTTGGTATTCGTATCGCATCCTCCTTGAAGCAAAAAGTAGTTGCGGCTCAATACCAGCCTTGCCAAACGAAGAAAAGATGAAGCACATCAAGAAATTATTAACAAATTAATCTCTAATCACCTCAATTGCGGATGGTCTGGCAGAAAACCTTGCTTGCAGGTCTGTGATCAAAATTTCGGTCGATGTGATATTGGGCGAGTAAAGTCGCATGCCTGGCGCCATGGGGTTATACTGTGGTGTAGTGAATACGAGTGGCTGGCGCCTCGGCAGTTGATGCAATATGGAGTTGCACGGTAGAGAAGGCGAGCGGAACATTGATTATGTGGCGTATGTAGTGTGGAATACTACAAATTTCTCAGTTGGAAAATCAGGGAGTCATTTCAGGCCTTAATACTTTGCAATATCCATATGAAAAAGCTAAGTTCAAGGTAAGGATGACCCTTGCAGAGGCCTCGGAAATCGAGGAAGTCAATGAAAACTAGTGCTCTCGATTTTACCCGGGTAATACCCATCTCAACAACTACCCGGGTGCTCGGGCAATGCGGGTAATACCAAAGATCGCGGGTACCCGACAATATCGGGTAACGGATACCTAAGGACCACAAATATTCTAATTCAATATAAAAGGTGGTAAAGTACACCTTAGCGGCGAATATATACAACAAGGAGGGAAGTCAAAGCACTCCCGGCTGTCTCATTTACCGTCAACAACACATACCATCAACCAAATCACGCAAGTTGTGTTAACAAAAAGGCATATCTTCGTGCTAATTGGGTTCTTTTGAACCACCTCCTCTACCTAACTATCTATGTTTGTACCTAGATGCACGAGAAATATAACAAACATAGCGGGTAGCCAAAACCTCATGGGTACCCGAGTAATACCCGAAAATACCTATACCCGGGTAGTTAGCCGGGTATGCGGGTTTTAAGAGCTCTAATGAGGACGCACCCCACTATCTTTGTCCCAGACATAGGCTCCTTGAAATACGATTCTCCCAGTATATCGAAGAACTAAACGACAAAAACCAAGCCCATAGGACAATAAGAGAATAAACTAAAGAATCTAGATTCTTCATAGACCCGACCCGTCACTCGACTTTAGATGTGGACGTCTCCCGACAGACGTAATTGGGGTGAATACCCTGCTTACGCTGGCATTGAACTTTAATCGACTAATTCCAGTATCAGCCGATAGCTTCATACATACATACATATATTGTAGAATAAACTGCCATTCAAAAGGCATTTTCAATTTCCTCTTGTTGAAATAAACCCCCAAAGACTGTCCCAAGTGTTGCAGAACATTAAAGAAAAAAAAAAAACACTCATTGGAAATTTTCTTCTCACTTTTCACAATGCTTCCTAATCTCTTGTGTACCGAGTCAGCTTTTAAACATACTTGGCGTGGCAGTCTGGAAGATACTTTACACAACTTATCTCCTTATTTTCCACACTGAATTGATCGAAATTTCTTTGTGTTATAATTATGAGGTTTACGTAAAGCGGAGCTATTCTTTCCACGGTTCTATGTTGAGTCTTCTTATGCACACGTCTATACAAACTGGACTTAACATTACATGAAGAACTTTCGCTTAAGATACTTTAAACTGCATTTGTTGCCACACTGTTGTTCCATTTGGGTGAACTGGGATACAAATTCTCCTAATTCGTTCTTAAAAAGGTTTGACTGGTTAATTTCCTTCTTTGCTGGATACGCCGATGTTTTCTGACTTTGTTCTGGGCCTTAAACAATAAGCTCCTCTAGATAGTCTGGTCCAGCGAAAAGGAATCTCTGTATCATTTTCTGTTCAGCCCTAGCGAGGAAGAGGCAGCGCACTTTAAGCAAACCCTTCTTCGACGACCTTAAAGACGTATCCAACAAACTACTTCTTTTCCTCAATTCCACAGGTTGGATACAAATATTTTCACCTAGGCGTCTTCTTTTACAATGATCTAGGCGACAACATCTAAGCGAACAAATACAGTTGCTTCATCAAGAGCTCCAATTGGTTTAACGATTAGCTGAAGGTATTTTTTCAAGATCCATGTGGTATTGCAACGGGCTTATCATTCGGCCAAGTTTATCGACTTTAACTAGCAGCCATCTCAACCTGACTTAACCTAACCTGTTTCTTAGGCAACTGTTTCGAGATATTTACTTGTGCGCGCTACCTTGGGCGAAGTCTATCTCTACTGTATCGTTACTCTGGGGTAACTTCGATGTCTTTAAACATCGCAACACCAACTATGTATTCGTTTGCTTAATGTGCAGTTTTTTAACTACGTCGATCTTGCTGCGCAGCTCGTATAATTCGTAGTTAATTCTTCTCGTCAATTCAAACGTGACTGAATATCCTATAAAAAAAATTTCGTTAGCAGTGACTGGCAAGTATTATTCTTCGATTCATTTCTGGTTAAATTTTGGTATCAGAAGTTATAGTAGAACCAAGGTAGACAAGGTCTGGGGAAACTGTCTTATTTTCAGCATTAGATTTAAATCAGGAAATTTTCGTGAGACTTATGGATGTCATGTCTCTCGTTCACTTACACAGGTACTTCCGGTTTGTATACCGTATATGAATTGCTGGGATTAATTTCTTGTACATTACGTGTGGCTTACATGGGCTCGTTTTTTTTTCAACTATTTGGGTTAAAATTTGATGCCGATGCTCGTTAAAGCCGGTGGACTTGAAAATAATAGTTTCAAGAAATACTTCTATTTTATACAAGTCTGCTGTAATTTTTAGTGCAATTTTTTTTCGTGGAGCCTTACAAGCATCAAGCCGATGTCAATAACAACAAGAGCTGCCTGTGCTAGTTACACAGTAAATCTTCATTAATTTTCAGTTTGTATATTTTGCATACAAAGTTAATAAAACATATTGGTATTGAAAAATTTAAAATAAAATTGATTTACTAAAAATTCGCTCATACAAATTTCCCGTTTATGAAAACACTCAAAACTCATGATATTTTTCTGGTTTTTCCAGCAACATGTTGAATTTCCCAACGTCTTTAAAAATCCCATACGTCTGTCAAAAAGAATTTCCCACGAAATGCCATTTTCATCTGACAGTAGCCACACAGTTAGCCGAGAAATTTTCGACTGGAGTGGAGGAAAATTTGTACTTTTACACAAAACGTAACATATTTTACGAAAAATCGCCAAAAAGCCTATTAAGAGTGAATATTTCAACAGCAGATCAGACACAGTGTCTGTGAATATTTAATTTAAACACAATTATAACCCTCCCACCTGGTCAAGCAGCGAGCGAAATTCATTTACAAGTTCTCGATATTTGTCGCGTAAATTTTTTTTTACTTCCTTATTCTAATACTCTGGTTCAACAAGTAAACAAATCGCCATGGTTAAACTTTATTCAATAAGTATTTTTTATAAAGGACCCAATGAGGGTCGTCTTTTAAAGGCCGCCTACGATTTGCAGTCGTTTTCATTCTTCCAAAGAGGTGCTGTGCAAGAATTTATGGGGTAAGAGCAGTCTGGTGATGAGTAATGAGTATTGATCTTTGTTTCACTTAATTGCGACTTGCTATCCATAGGTTTGCATCAAAAACTATTGTGGAACGAACTCAGCCGGCCATGCGACAGTCAGTGAAACAGGACGCTTATATGTGCCACGTTTATGTTCGAGCAGACAACCTTGGTGGGGTACTCATCGCAGATCACGAATATCCGCAGCGGGTGGCGCACACTCTCATCACAAAGATTCTCGATGAGTTTTCCGCACGAGTCCCAGTCGAGCAATTCCAAACGGGCACAGAGTCTACAATTGACTTCCCCTCATTACCGCCGTACCTGGCTAAATATCAGGATCCCAAGGAAGCTGATGCTCTGACAAAAATGCAAAATGATCTCGACGAAACGAAAATCATTCTAAAGAACACAATCGAAGCCGTGCTGGAACGTGGTGAGAAACTCGACGAAATGGTCATCAAGTCAGAGAATCTGTCGATCCAGAGTAAGGCATTCTATAAAACAGCCAAGAAGACAAACTCCTGTTGTAGCTTCAGTTAAGAGGAGTGTCTCATCAGCTCCATCTTCATCGCATGGCACATTGTTTTTTATGCTTATTTCAATGATATTACTGTTTACTACTACTACTACTACTTGATCGATGTGCATTTCTTTTAGGGAGGAATGGGAAACGCATCCACCCTGGCCGGGAATTCGAATAGGTTATCTCCAACGCCCTAGCCAAGGTGGTTGCGATTCAAAATAACTATCCATCGCTTTTTAAAATAAAACTAAAATATGTGTACTGTATGTTCTAACGCTAGTTCGTTTAGTTCGTAAGTTTTAAACACATTTCGTTCGAAGAAAAAAAATAAAACTTTTTTTTTTATATTTATTGTTTAGAAATACTTGTTTTTGACACTAGTTAACATTACGGAAACAACACAAATAAACATATGTAGCAAACATACCACTCTCGTATACTTTTTTCAAATGGACACAACACTTTTTTGTCGTTAGGAGGGCAAGAAGTTGCGCTACCATCTTTATGTTTTATTGCTGCATACATTTATACACTCGAGGAATTTAATGATGATTTGTAAAATGTTTAACGATATTGTGAAGTGAAAGACTACGTATTTAACATGCTGTGCAACATGAGCATGTAGATATTGTAAAATTGAGTCTACAAAAATTATATAATTATATGTAGTTATATACAAAACAATAATAAATGCAGTGAATTTTGAAAATATACTACTACGTGTTAACATATAACGTAAGATGTTTTGTTTATTATTAATTAAAAAAAAAGGAGAATCACTGGGACTGGATGAGGAAACTCTTGGCTGGAGTATTGTCCCCCATTCGTTCGACGGGGCCAAGCCAGTGTAGCCTCATATACATGAGACGTAACACCCGTACCAGTTCGACGTTTTTTACTTATCACTTTCAAGCTGATGGTTTTCATCTCCACGGCTCAATGACGGCATGAAGCGTCCGATATTACTTGCATATTCCAGCGGCCGGACGGATTTATGCTAAAACCTATTCTGCATACTATTTGGTAGAGCTCATTATTTGTCTGCAATCCAGTGCATGAATTATCGCGTGTTTTTTAACGTTGCGCGACACAACAGGATGGGATTTCATGGTATGTATTGCTATTCTCAATTCAGTCATCGCCTTTTAGAGCTCAAGATGAAGAATCCCATGCATTTTTAAAGTCTATGAAGTTGATTTTTAATTTGGCCTTTTCCAGGATTTGTCTGAGTAAAATAAATTACACTATGGTTGATCAGCCGGGATGGAAGCCATATTGGTAGGTGACGACTAGCTTGCTTCAGAAAGGCTTAAGAGTGAAAATTTTATCTGAGTTCATGGGGCCGGAAGCAATACTTGCAAGTGCTGCAGAAAGATTGAGATGTCAATACACAAGGTAGAGTCCTATGCGCTAATGCTAAACCGGTGAACATTTAAAATGTGTTGCTGATGAGGTATTGGAGGAATGCAACTGACCATTTTGCTGGAGCAAACGATAAAACAGTAACTGACAGGAGACATTTCTTGGGTGTTCAAGTGACCCTATTGACTTCCCAATGTTCGTCTGACTAATTAATAAGTCTTAACGTCCGATTCTGGTTTCTATCTGAAATGTGCAAGACAGTTTCTTATGCACAAGACCAGTAGCCTTACGCTTAAACGGATTCGCTGTTCTGCCACAAAGTCTTTAAATTCTATGTAGAAAAAGGTCTATAGAATTCTGCTATCCAATTCTATTCATAGACAACTGAAAAGTGCTTCAATTTCCTTGATTCTTCCTCAGCTATTCTACGGCACATTTTCTTAGGGCGATCCACTCTTCTGTCGGACTGTGTGCATGGATTCCATTAAATGCCTTACTTGGCAATAGAATTGCCTTTGCCACGTAAGGTGCTCCCGAAATGATGCCCCTTTCTACGCCTTATTGTGATATCTATGTCATGTTCTGGCCTGTTCTTACCTATAGAACGGTAGCTGTGCTACCTTAAGTACTATGCGTTTAGTTCTGAAGACATAACTATTTCAGGTTTAAAAAAAAACTTTCTGAAGCCAGCGTTGACCCTTCCGATTGTGCTGCTTACTTCCTTTGTGTCTCCATCAGCCGAATCGATACGCCTTAGGTTAGATTAGGTACATGGGAGCCCTTGTTGACAGAATTACTAGCAGCATATTGCCCCCATACGTCTAAAATAAAGAAAGTTCTTGACTTTCCCGACCTTCTCTCCATCAATGTTTACTTCAGCGTTAGCGTTCGAAAGGTATAGATAGTCCTGATCTTGAATTGAATAATATGGTAAATGTGAAGAAACAAACACACATCCCGACGTGAAGGCGCTCAACGTTGCTCTTCTAAGCGAAACAGCTTAAAAACCCCATTAAACTAAATTGAATGCTTCTAGAAACTACGTTGGATACTCCAGTGAATGTTCGTTAAAAGTTAAATAAAGTAGGTAGGTGCTCTCGGGTTGTTAAAACCTGTTTATCATCATACATCCACTGAATTGCTTCTTTTCTACAATTCAGTTGAGTCGAGATAACTGTTGGACTAGTAGATAGCATATTTATACTTATCTGCTGATAAAGAAGCCAAATAAAACCTGTTCTGCCACTACGATCGAATTGAGAACAACAATTGTTTGGTAACATGGTCTTTCTAAATGAAATTGAAGGGTTCGTTCGAAATGTAAACATAAATTAATTCAATTAAGACTTAGTGATGCTAAATTAAGAACGATCACGCATTTTTACATTAACTTTACAACAAGCAGGCATTTCTGTGCCATTGTGCTGGCGTTTAAGGGAATCGAATAGCAATGGTTATATACACATATCTAAAAAAAATGTGCATATTATGATCGCAGTTAACGAGTGAAAAGTAGTGAAATAAATTCACATTTTTTTTCACAACTTTCTCCAGTTATTTTGTTCCACCCTGTTACTTATCAGTATCACATGTTATATATCATCAACAATCTCTCATGGGAGCTGCATTGCGATTTCTACAGCGCAGTGCATGGCGCATATTCCTCTCGGAAGAATAAAAGTAAACAAACTTTGGCGCTGCAGGTGCACCCTAATCAGCGATGTTTATACGAACCGCCTCCCAATCCACCGGGCACCGATTTTAACGAGAAAACACAAATAAAAGCACCCATAACCCATTTGCCAAATCTCTCACCACAAAAGCTTCCCCACGTCGGGACATAGAGTGCCTATAGTGCCTGAGTCTAAAATTAAACATTTGAGGCGAAGACTCGCAGCTGCTCGCAGGGTGCTCGAGACGACTCTGCCGCTGTTCTTACGTAGCTGGTCAGAAAGTAAAGTAAAAAAAGATACATTCACTAGATAAATAGAATCTGAAAAAAATATTCTGCAATTTTCACTTGTTTTGCCCGACGTGTGTCTTCTTTTGAATTCAATTTTGTGGTGCCTTTTTCCTGTTCGTTACCCGTGAATTTGGATAGCCTGCTGTGAGTGGAACCAGTGTTGTGTCATTTCGGAATTATGATATGAATTTCATAAGTACTATGCAACGGATGTGTTTCATTAAATATTAAACGAATCTGAAACGAAAATAAGGTGAAAAATCTGTGTGAAATCTGGTAAAACCGAAAATCCATCGGTGGAAGTGAGTGGTGCGAAAAATACCGGAAACCCATTGAGTGAAAATTTTGTGCGGGGAAAGGAATTGAATTTCTCATTATTCAAAGTGAATGTAAATAGAAAATTCAAAGTGTTTTTCTTTCAAAATTTTCATTTGCATGAATTTTATAAAAAAAGAATTTCATATCCCGTCAAACGTTTGGTTGTGCTGTGTCGCTTGGATTTATTTTTGGAGCGCGTGCTCTCTTCGCATATTCATCTCTCCCGCAGCCTCTCTTTATCTCTGTGATCTTTATAAATACACTCAGTTTAAGTGTTGCCTACTTTACGATTACGATGTTTGCTTTGTAAATAAAATTTTGCTACAAAACTGATGTAGAGCTTGCAATGGGACAAGGAATGCAGGAATATGTATATTTTATGGGTTTTCTTGACGCCATTGAATGGTTTTAGAGATCGTTACTTTTAAAAAAAAAGTGATAAATGGGGAAATACACAAAAGCTTAGTCGGTGATGTGCTTTATTATATTTGTGTGTTTAGTATTCTTTTGATGAAATATTTTAAATTAATTTTTGAGTAAATTTTAATTTGACAAATATCAAATCTCTATACAGGAAAACTGTTTCATAAAAATGCCGACCTTTTCGACTAAGTATACGTCATCGGGGATCGCTGAACCTAAAATACTGTGGCGTGTGTGGAACATTAACCAATTTTTGAGGTGATCTTAGCTTTGACTTCACTCGGTGCTGTGAAGTTTTAAACTTCGAACAGGACATTTACCGATGGACCGTTTCAGTTGCGTAGAAACGTGCTCATTTTCCTATAAAAATATTTCATCGGAGATCATTGAACCTTAGGTACTGTGGCGAATGTGGAACATTTTACCCGATTTGTGAGGTGATCTCGGTTGTCAAAATTCTGTCATCCAATTTGAATTCACAAGAAATCCTCTAACCTGATCTGTCGCAGATCTTCTTTTTTTTTTTTTTTTAAATCCCCTCTTATGGCTGATGTTGCGACCTAGAATAATGTATTGTGTCACGGGTACAATTTGCCCAGTAGATCTGCTACCTCCCTTATGAAGGTGAGTATAGTGCCGGACATTTACAGAAACAGAAAAGCACTCTATTCCCGAACAATGGTACTGAGCCCGCAATGACCAGTAAGGAAGTCCACCAGTTTGTACTTGCTTTTCTTTTCAAGGCTTTGAATTTCGGATCGGGGGGCATTCTTTCAATGGGCTAGACGAAGTTGGTGTTCTCAAATTGTTAAGGAACGCTGTGGTGCTAATTCAATTAAGGTCATAGAAGTGACCCTGAAAGTGTGGAAGCTGAACTGAGAATATTGAGTTTATTCGCCTATAATGCCTACAAGTGACCAGATATGCCCGGCAAGTGCTTGTAAGGCATTGCGACACCACTTGACTGACCTAGACCCCACGAACATGCATGTCAGTGCGTTAAGCGCTACCTAACTATCTAAGTAGTTATGTATTCTGGGGCGTCTAATACCTTTGTCAGGGCTTATCCTAGCGCAGATCTCAGCAGCATGGATTTCAGCCTGAAACACCTGGGTACATATCCATTGGTACCAAAACTTTGAAGTTGGGTCCAAAGCTAGCAGCAACTCCAGATTTGATCCGTCGGTTAACCATACAAGACTTCTTGGTTCCAAAAAGGATTCTCCATTAGACCAGTCAATACAGTCTAATATTTTTACCTCAAATAACCTTTCAAAACAGTACTCCCTGGCCATAATGTCGGGGATAGTGTGGAACATGTAAGTACTTGGATAGCTAATCCTTTAATCAACTCCCAAATATTCCATCGGTCTCCTGTCCTCTGTCATTTCTTCCATATGGTGCCAAGTAGTAAAAACAGCATTTAAAAATATCAAAGATGGTGCGAGGGGATCGATTTTAACACTGCGTTTGCAAGGATATGCAACTGTACAAAAAAGTCTCGATTGTAGACTTTTCTAGCCTTAAATCGCACTGATAGAGGCCATTCAGGTTGTTGACAAGAGGCTCCAGGCATTCAAACAACATGACCGATAAGACCTTGAATGCTATGTTGAGGATACTGACATGGCTGTCGTTAGCTATCTGCCTCCAGTTTCGCATGCCAGTTTTATTGGGGTCCCTTTCCACTTCCGTACTCCACCCCAGTCGCGGTCTTTCCCTTCGCAATAGATTTGAAGATTCTCCGGATGGGAGCCCTGACGTTCATCCAACTTTGGATCAATGTGTCTAGCTGTACAGCCCACATAGTTCTATGCAGACTCATTTTCTATGCAGACGAGACTAATGATCTATTCAGACCTGAAGAACTATTCTCTCGAAACCGAGGGCAACCTTATCAATTCTTGACAAAGTTCACACCTCTGCGTCATAGAGCAGGACTGGCATGATTAGGGTTTTCTTCCATCTAGTGATAGTGTCGTGTCGAGGGATGTTGATTGGATTGTTCTTATTGCAATTGTTGTACTGAGAATGCTTACCGCTGGATCTTCGCAGGATTGTTTCTTTCTTGCTCTTTTTTTGTCAGCATTAAGATTTTTTTGACCTGCTTTTAAAATTCTTGTTTGAGCATCATCTCTATGTATTATCCTCCTTTGAGTTTCTGAAACTGAGTTTATGTGAAGTTATCTTACAATTTTTTGACAAAAAATTGTGTTCAACTTTTACTAATCCAATAACAGAAACAAATACTATTCACTGCCAGTTACGGCAACTCTAGCTTATATCTGGCAGCTGTACGCACAGATGTACATATGTACAATCCCTATCGTTTGATTAAAAAAATAATCGAAAAAAGACAAATAACAGATAGAGTTAGAAAGGTGCCCATACAATTATTTTACGCGTATTTATTTATTTTTTTACTGTTTAGTGAAATAAGTTTCATCTGCGCCAACTCAAATTAGATAAATCTTTCAAGAGGAATCCCAACTAATTGCTGTTATGTGACACTGACACTTTACACTGTTACACGAACATAAGTAGTTCTTAAATTGTCAATCAAATCTCGTCCAATTGTGTAAAATTGTTGGCATCGTAAGTACTTGCTTTCGCTCTCATTATGCAATATCTAGTCGGTCTCTGATTGTTTGCTTTAAAGACTCTAAATACAGAGGATGAGTGATCAATTGGCGTCATTTTGACGCAAATGGTTTTAAGAATTAGACACTTGTCGTCAGTAAGCAATTGCCGCTGTGGACCTATCGGACTGCTCCACGTGGGGGAGCATTGTAAACAAAACCACCTTCAAATTTATGTACGTGTACATGACGTGTTATACCGGGTGACAAAGCTGTTGGGTCATTGGCATGGGTGTTATTTTTTGAGCTATCATTTCGGTTAATTAACAGGAAGGATACCTTGTTACACAAATAGCTTGCTAATTTATATATAATACATAAACGTATTTGTCGATATAAATGTCGAAAATAATTTAATAAATAATAAGCAATCTGTACATTTTTGTTTTTAAATATTTCTTCTTTTTTTGTAAATACGTTTTTTTTTTTAAAGTCTTTAACCAAGTCGTCGACAACATTTATATTTGATAATCAAAACAATTTAAGTGTTCCAAATGTGGTTTTTGTGAATTTCCTCGTATTGTATTGTTCGTATAGACCCAGGTACATACTACCAGGTACATATTTATGTATTTCGTCCCACTGGTAAGCTTGTTTAAATTGTTTACTTTGTTGTTTGGTCTCAATGTGCGCAGATATAAGGTTATATGTATCTAACTACAACACTACAATACAATGTTACAACTACAACAAGCACAGCGCATTTGTTTTTTGTTGATGACTGGGTCATCTTAACGTCCACTCAGAAAGAACTTCAGACCGCACTAGATAGGTTCGTAGCCATCTGGGTTGAAGTTAAGATGAAGGTAAACGTGAAAAAATCAGAAGTAATGGTTATCTCCCGAACGCCTGTTCAATGCACTCTGCATGTTAGTGGAGTCCCGTTGAAACAGGTGGAGAAGTTTAAGTACCTCCGGGTCCTGTTCACGGGTGATGGAAGGAGCAATACCGAGTTATCCTGTAGGATTGGTCAGGTTGGATCAGTTTTGAGACAGGTTGTTGTTCAATCTAATATCAGAAGGGCCTCAGAGCTAAGCTGTCGGTCTTTAATTTAGTGTTTGTTCCTTCCCTCACCTACGGTCATGGGGTTTGGGTATTGACCGGAAGAATAAGGTCGCGGATAGAAGCTGCCGAAATTAGATATACATATACATATGTTGCATTAGAAAACCGGAATATGGTAGGACTTCCATGTCGAAAAGCTACTTCTTCGAACGGAGAGGTCCATACTTCGATGGTTTGGGCACGTCAAACGCATGTCCCCAACTCGGTTTCCAAGACGTGCCATGGAATCCGTGCCATCGGGTAGGTGTCCCCTGGGCAGGCCTAGGATGAGATGGCTGGACCAAGTCCGAAATCTCACCTCTACCCGTATGGGGATTGCCCCTGATGAGTTAGAGTCGATGGCGGAAGATCGGCAAAAGTGGAGAGTCCACTTAAGCTCCCTAAACCCGCAACCCTCATAGTGGATAAGCGGGCCATTGGAATATGATGATGATGAGATGATAAGAAGTTTGATAAGCAAATTATAGAGAAGCTCTGCTTTCGATACAATATCCGTAAGGTTTATTATCACTCTAGCACATCGCCTAATTTTTTAACAGCAAGTACCGCAAGTTATTTGTTACCAAAGATTGTAATTGAAAAAAGTGGAATCTGATTTTATTTTACACAAATCCTTCAGTTTCGTGAAGAAGTAGCCGGATTCTTATTCTTCTGCCAGCGAGTGCGGTTTTTCTTGTCCCTGCAAAAGGAATTCTCTTCTTATTATAGGAAACCATAAGTTCCTATGCGTTATGCGGGTGTCTAGCTGGATCCACTGTGCACTCTGCTAATGGGTTCATCTTCAAAATACCTTTGTAACGAGAAACCTTTGCAAAAATTCATCATCCCTTTCGTTACCTGGTATATCCATATGCCCTTGTACTTATCTCAGCATTGGTTCACGATATCTCATTTAGATCTTGCTTGCAGATTCTCACAAGCTTTGATCTAGCTATCGTTGAATCCGTGATTCCGGTTTTAAAAGACGTCAATTTGACATACATTCGTTGGTTTAGAAGATCAGTTTTGATTCTTTCAGTAATCCTTGTCAGGAAATCTGATCCCTTGTCAAATGCCAGCGTCAGCTTCACCAGTACGGTTTCCGGTCTCAGTTCTCTAAACTCTTCCCCAAGGTTTCTGCACTTGGTAGCCGTGGCTCAGTGGTTAGAGTGTTGCACTGGTGTGCGAGCTGCATGGATTTATGTCCACCGAACATTTATCACGGCCCGCATCTCGTCAGTTCGCCGTTCGAAATCGGCAATAAATTCTAGGTCCCTTTCATTTGTGTACAACATGGTTTCGAATGGTTTCGAGAAGCTAGGCCTTGGCTCATCCCGAGCTGTCGCCCCAGCTATTTATTTTATTTATTTACTCTTTCTGCACTTGTCCAATACTTTTACCACGAAGCGGATGTTTATGATTCTCTATGAGTCTATGGCAAGCTAAAACCGAAGGAAACAAATTTAAAGCTGCCATTTTTTTTGACATGAGAGTGCTGGCAATTTTTTAACAGAATTTATGGCGCAACAAGGTATGTTTCAAGTATCTGTCAATTGGTAGAAATGTTGGTGAATTTGTGATCTCTCAGCGTGGCACGTGTTGCTGCCTCCGCACATATTGTTCTCTGGCGAACGACGAAATCCAGTGGAAGTTGGAATTTTTTTTATCGTTTTATTTTTGTCGGTATTTTCGGAATAATCTGCTGCTGAGCATCAAGTTTATCTGTTGCTTCTTTTACCGCATCACTCTTACTTCCGGACGCTAATGGTAGATCTACGTTCCCCAGCCATAATTAATTTGGTTTATTTCGAAAAGTCTACGTTCCGATTCTGTTTTTTTTAAATAAAAAAATCCGGCTAAATAAATGTCTTTATGACTTTTCTCTTTGCATAAGACTGCAAACTTTTTATTATTGGCAATTGCAATGAGTTTACGTTTTGATCTGTGGTTGACGCAATTGTGCTGAATAAATACAAAATTTAACCGGGTTAGGAGCATCATAAAATTGATTGGGGCTTGTCTTGTCTAGACGTGTGTTTGAAAAGGTAGTTAACCCCATAAAAGTTAAAATGGGGGTAAGTACGAAGCAAGGAGCCCAAGAAAAATCTTTTAAAGTTTCATTTATAGATGTCTATTGAATTTAAAAATTAGTTTCAACATTTAGCCACGAGAATACATTTCAGAAGTTTAAAAAACTAATAAGGCATGACATCAAGAGGGAAATGCCTACAATGAAGGCTTTTTATAAAGCTCGATACCCTGTTGGTTTGCGTGTCGGAAGGCATGTCCCGATCTTTATAATTTTTGACGATTTTCTAATACATATACGTATACCATATCCATTTGTAAAATGAAGAAGATAATACACATACTTACTTACTTATGCGGCGCACAGTTCGTATGGAACTTGGGCCTCAACCAACAAGCGTCTTCAGCCAGCTCGATCTTTAGCCAACTGCATCCAATTTCGTACTTGTGCGCGCCACCTTAAGCGAGGTCTTCCCCTACTGCGTTGCTCCTCCGGGCTCTTCATGTCCTAGCTGTCTCAAACGTCCAATTCGTAGTTCTTTTTACTAGGTCGATGTCACTGTACAGCTCGTATAGTTCATGATTAAATCTTCTCTTTCAAATCTCGTCAAAGAATACAGAACCGAATATCTTCCGAAGAATTTTTCGCTCGAAACGAACGATGAATATCTTCATCCGCTTTCGATGCAGTCGATGTTTCAGGGGTGATTAAGGTCTTATATAGAGTCTTCTAAGTTGTTCGGGACAGGGCCTGACTACATAACTCCCTTTTTACCCCAAAGCAACAGCGAGTGGCAAGAGTTATTTTTCGTTTGATTTCCGACGAGATGTCATTATCGGAGGTAGTAGCAGAGCGAAGGTAGACAAAGTCCCTTACTACCTCGAAGTTATAACTATCTACTGTGACGTTCAGCCCGATTCGTCGATGTTGGGTGTTCTTTCTTCTTGACAGCGAATACTTAGTTTTGGCCTCGTTTGCCGCTTAACCCATTTTGGCCGCTTCTGTTTCTATACTCGCGAAAGCACCGGTGACAGCTCGCTGGGTTCTGCCTATGATGTCAATATCGCCGGCGTACGCCAGCAGTTGGACAAATTTATGAAAGATTGGGCCTCTGGCGTTGGCTTGAGAGTTTCGCACAATTCGTTCAGGTATGATGTTGAAGAATGACAGTGCGTCGCCTTGTCTAAATCCTTTTCCGACATCAACGGTCTCGGTGAGGTCTTGACCGATCTTGATGGAGCAGCGAGCATTCTCCATCGTCATCCTGCACAGGTGGACGGGTTTGGCAGGGACGCCAAAACTAGACATGGCTCTGTATACCTCGTCTCTATAAATGCTATTATAGGCGGCCTTAAAATCGAAGACGTGGTGGGTATCCGTTTGGACTTCTTGGTTTTTCTTCATGATCTGCCGAAGTTTGAAGACTTTCCTGGCCTAAAGTTGACGAAAGGTTTCAGGCGTTCACACAGTGTGGCAGATAAAATCTTGTACGCGATGTTGAGGAGGCTGATACCCCTGTAGTTAGCGCAGTTCAAGGATCTCCTTTTTTATGGATCGGGCAAACAATGTTAAGATTCCATATATCCGGCAGTACAGTCAATTGACCAAATCTAAGACATGAATTGGTGTTCTCTCTCTATCAGGTCATCTCCAGCTTTTTTTAAAAAACTCGGTCGGAAGGCCGTAAAGTCCAGTGGCCTTGTGCGATTTTAGATTGGATATTGCCATCCGCACCTCTTTTTGATCAAGCGGACGGAAATGTTGGCTATCATCATCTAGGTTGAACGATTCGTTCTGCTTGACAGCGGGATTTTCGTCTTCGTCGCCATTATGCAGTCTGCAGAAGTGGTTTTTCCAAATTCTCAGCACCGACTGTGGACAACACGCAATCTTTAGAAATCAAAATGAGTGAAAAATGTCGAAAATAAATTCAAAATTGTGTACAAACGCAATTGACCGACACTATACTTTCAATGAATTTAAAATCTCTAATATTTCAGTTTTTTTGGCACAAAATATCAATGCGTCATTTTCTTAATACAAACAACCGTATCATATGTACGCGGATTTGTATATCGAAATGCAAAATATTGTCTGCTCAGCAAATTGTTTTTTTTTACTCAAATGTAACTCGTTGGCTAAAATACAAATGTATCTGTTGAAAGGAATTAACCTCAGTTAATTAAGTGCTGTTGATCTGGCAAAAATGCGCTTATCAATTGATCGGTCGCTTTTATTTTCTTCTAATTTTAATTTTGTCTAAAAATAAATTTGAGAAACAAAAATCGCTCGCGCGACAACGAGTGCATTGGTTTCTATTTCTATTATTGTTATAGTACTTTTTAACTTGTGTGTTTATGTGACAAAGAAGATATTCTGTTTACGCACGCATAAAAGTGTGGAATGAAAATTGAAAACATCTCAACTGTAAATAATATGATAAATATTTATTTTAACGAAACGTTTAGATTGACATATTTTCATACTTATTCAGTGCGACGAAGTATTTGGGAGCTTAGATGATTCATTTTTGCACTTGCAGTTGACTTGCGATGAATAATTTCGTACTTTCCCCATTTTGGTCGATAAATTTATTGTTTGGCATTATATCATTAATCTGCGATAAGATAAACTAAATATAACATCGACGTTCACGTTTAAAATTAATAATTGTCACTGTGACTCAGGTGGGCTTTTGCGTGTGCTGAACAGTACATGTTTGAACCATAATCACAATCAAACAGGGTTTCTTGGCAGGTATAAGAAGCTTTACTTAGCTTCTTAAGTGGCGATAACATTTGAGGTAAGGTAGGTGGCTGACACACGTAGGCCAGGAAGGCCCTTTGTGATACCACTCCCTTTATTGAAACCAATTGGAGCTCTTGATAAAGCTTGGGATACTTTTGACGTCAGTATGTGATAGCTCGTCTAAGTTGTCGAAGTGATAGGGTTCTAGATAGAGCTTCCTTCGTTGTAATAGGGCAGGACAAGTGCAGAGGAAATGGAGGATCGTTTCTTCTTCCTCTTCGTCCCTGCAGCTCCTGCAGAAGTCATTTGAAAAGAGCCCCATTCTTTTGCAATGAAGGCCAATGGGACAATGGCCGGTAAGAATACCAATGACGGTGCTAATGAGCGACCTTTTGAACAAGATCAAATTTAAAGATCGAGTTCGATTTAGCATATAGCATAGGCTAGATCTCCCTGGAGGTACGGCACGTGGTGACATTCCTCCATCTGTGGTTTGTCTTGCTGACCGCGTCGTACTTTAAAATAAGTTTATATGCAGCGAGTGGAATACCGAGACTCCTCCGTTCCGGCAGGATGTCGTGTTCATCGGCCTTACGATTCCCTCGAATGTGAATGTTGAAATATTCTGCCATCTCCATGAAAGATGAGCGACAATCTGAAGCAGCTTTTGATGTATATGTTACTGATTTCAGAGATTTTGTAGCAGCCTCGCTATTGGTAAAGATTGTGATGTCCTTGAGGGATATCACATTATGCCTTAGCAAGGATAAGGCTTCGTTGATCGCCAGGGCCTCAACTAACAAACCTCTCAAGTTATCCTGATTCTTGGCTAACTGCTTTTAGTTACCCTCTTGAAGTTGGTTCAAGTTTAAGCCTCCTTTTGCTTGAATTTACTTACCATTTTAGCCAAGGGTTAGATCCGATGATTCTGCATGCCGGAGTGTTGGTGTTCATTCGCTGAACATGTTCTCCTGACCGCAGTTTGTTTTTACTAGATTAAGTCGCCGTACAGCGATTCCAAACCTGACACTCAATACAGGACCACATACCTTATGAATAGGATGCTCCGTTTTGAAACCACAACTCATTTGACCCGGTTGTTTGCGGGTGTTGTAGGTTCGTAGACGAAGATATTTAAATCCTACCTGTGGAATAAGGGAAGAGGATTAGTTCGTCAATATTTTTCTTGGAAATATCTTTGAGGTCGTCGAAGGCAAACCCCTTCCTAGAGTGCGCTGCCTGACTCTCGCTAGGGTTGGACATTTACACTGGATATAATGCAACGATTCTTTTTCACTGTTATATTTGCAACTACAGCAGAGAGTGTTGTGGGGGTTATATGTACCTAGGTTGGCTGCGTGACCAGTGGCCTGTGCTAGTGGCTACAATTCTTGCAATATCTGGTCTTGATCTGCTAAGTAGCTCGTTTGTTGTTTTGTTTGTTATAAGGGCTAGATCTTTCTTGATATGACGCAGTTTTTAAGCCTATTCCACGTTTGGTTGGCCGCCTTTAGAAAGTGGTGTTGAATATTGCCGTTAACGGCTCCTAGCAGGATATTAACAACTTCTCCTAGTGAGTCGTTAAGTGCTGATCCCTGCCTGTCCAGGTCCTCGGCTCTTTCATTGTCGTCAATTTTACTATGGCCTGGAACTAAGGTGAGAGTGAACCTGCGCTAGACCCCCAGTTGTATTATTTCTTGCTGGCATTGCGTTACCAGTTTGGGTGTTGAAGACTTCAGCACACGGCAGGCTTCCCGAATAGGAAAGAGCTTTGCTTGGAAGGCACTGCCAAAATTCGGAAGTCGAAACGATTTCGGGGTAGTGCCTTACCATTGCAATTGCCTTCTCAACCCAGAAAAGAAAACAGCGATTGGCAAGAGTTACTTTTCGTTTGATTTCGTTACCACAGGTAATAGCAGAGTCAAGGTAGGCAAAGTTTCTTACTACCTTTAAGTCGCAGCTGTACACTGGGAATTTCTGTGTTGGGTGTCCTTTCTTATTTACAGAAAATACATGGTTTTGCCGGCATTCAGATTAGAACGCGCTACAAGGAGGGATATGTCTTGACGAATTCGAAGATCTACAGAGCGTTGATGTAGTCGATACATGAGGGTCCAAAGCGTAAATTTGTGTGTATGCGATGGTTTCGCATTGGCTAAGATTTGCTTTCTTATACGTACTCACACCAAAGAAAAATTAAGGACGGATTCGATTTCTAAGTCTAATCATGCTAGAAAGTGTTGATCGATTGGGCGATGGTCCCTTGACGAATTAGCCGATGCCTTAGTTCGGTATTCGTGAGTTGCCGCGTGATCTCCAAACTCCAGGAATACGCAGTTGGCACGGCAAGAACTCTTTCCGCTCAACTTAATAAAAGACATGGACTAGAATAGTACTTACTTACAAGGTGGCGCTACAGTCCGGAGTGGACCTGGGTCTTAACCAACAAGCGTCTGCAGCTAGCTCGATCTTTAGTCAGCTAACTCTAGTTCCACACGCGAAGTTGGTAAAGGTCCCTTTCCTGAGTCGGGGTCTTCCTCTTCTTTGCCGTCCTTCGGGTGTGGATTCGAAGATTTTCTGGGTCGGAGCATTGGTGTCCATCCGATCTACATGACCCAACCACCTCAGTCGTTGGACCTTTACTCTCCTGGCTAAGTCGATATCGTTGTACAGTCCGTATAGTTCGTCGTTGTATCTCCTCCTCCATTCACGGTCTATGCAGACGGAACTTGAACAGTCTGAAGGCAGACAATGCAGAAAAGGAAGATAAGAATATTGGAGGACAGCCGTTTTCGCTGGCTCATTACTTTTACATAAAAAGGAAACTGCTAACACAGTAACTATACATATTCCAGCGCCACAGGACAAGAAGAAAGGACTGCAGACAGGAATAATGGCAAAAACAGAGAAGGATGACGCTACAGGATGAAGGTTGCCCAAACACAAGCTTTACAAACTTAAACATAAAATTGTAAAAGAATATAAAAAATGTGTAAAGCGAAATAAATTTTTTTTAACACTACAAATAATAAACTCTTCCAATTTGTTTTCCCACATTTCACAACACCTTGTAGATCTTAAAATAAAATGCATCTCATTTGGTTTATTTTTTTATTTTTAGAAAAAAAACTGCAAGCTGTAACGCACAAACGATTTAACGACACAGAGATAAACATATCAAGACCATCATGGATCCCGAAGCATTTTTGGATATGGCCAATCAGGTCATAAAGCTTAAAATGTTTCCCTATTTCGACATTGCCCACAGTTTATTGGCAGCATTGGCAGTGCGTGAGGATCTGGGCACCAATGCTCAGGTTTTCTCAAGGAAACATCCACTAGCGTGTTGGTTATCGACCATGTTGGTGATATTTTCCGGTGGCATGGTAGCTAATGGGTTATTAGGCGAACCGATTTTAGCGCCGCTCAAAAACACCCCACAGTTGTTAGTGGGTACTCTTGTGTGGTAAGAATTATTGCAACACCGGTGTCTTTCTTCTTGAAATGAAATTCAATTCCCATCTAGGTATATGGTGTTCTATACGCCTTTCGATATTGGCTACAAAGTGGGCAAGTTTCTGCCCATAAAACTGGTAGCGAGTGCCATGAAAGAGATTTATCGAGCTAAAAAAATCTATGACGGTGTGTCGCACGCAGCGAAATTGTATCCAAATGCTTGGGTAATAATGATCATCATTGGTACTCTAAAGGGCAATGGAGCTGGTTTTACGAAATTGTTAGAGCGCCTGATTCGTGGAGCTTGGACACCAACTGCAATGGAATTTATGCAGCCAACATTGTAAGTGTGCAGGAGTACCCCTGTTGGAATTTGTTTGTAATCTTTTTTTTTTTTAGCTACACCAAAGCCTCTGTGGTGGCTTCAGTTATCTTCGTCTTGGACAAAAAGACCGATTGGATCTCTGCACCGCATGCTCTCGTCTACTTCGGCATTGTCATCTTTTTGGTTTATTTCAAATTGTCGTCGATTTTGCTGGGCATTCATGATCCTTTCCTGCCATTCGAGAATTTGCTGTGCGCGATTTTCTTCGGCGGCATCTGGGATAGTTTGGCGAAGATTTTGGGTCGTGGCCAAGTGAAGGAGGGAGATACCAAAGACGTCAAGAAGACCAACTAAATTCGACGAAGATTCGACGCAATCTGACACAAAATGCAATTTTTTCTCTTTTAGTTTGGTCCTTCTTCTTTAATTTTATTCTCTCGTTTCGTTCGTTATGTATCGAGAGTCCTTGCCGGATTATTATTTATTTTTTTTTATTTAAGTTTAGAACCCACAATTAATTATCTAGTCAAGTGTCACTCTCACTGCTGCACATGTTTAGTGGGTAAGTGTCTGGCAGCGACAGGGACACTTTCTGTTTGTTTAACATATTTTGATATGAATATGTTTATGATTTTGTTTCGTGTCTTCGAATTTTATGTTTTCCTTTTTTTTTTGTAAATTTATACGATAATTGAGACAGTTATTCAATTTAAATTTAAGATAAGGAGCGATATGATTTTTTATTGAATAAGTTCGACGTGTTTTTCCCTCGAAAGAAAAGCAAGAAAATACTTTTTTACCAACGAAAATATGTAATTACTGAGCAATAATGTTTGTATTCGACTATTTCACAAGTTATGACGAAATTCAGAAGATCTATGTAAAAATTGTTTAAAACAAATATATATCTAGAACATTTTTGAGATACAGAACAGAAAATGCTGGGTTTATTTATTTGTCTTTTGTGTGGTTTTATGTGGCTTGACCATTACTTAGATGACGTTACAGTTCGACGTGAGTCTTGCCTTCAACTAGCCTCTCCAGTTAGTACGGCCCTAAGTTAACTGTCTTCAGTTGCGCACTTTCTCGGCGGTTGTGGTCCGCTTTCTCTTGTACACGTCACCTAACAAGAGGACTTTCTACTGCGTTGTCCCTCCGAAGGCTCAAAGACTGTGCGGGCTTGTTCTTATACGTCAAATCTGCTGTGGTTTGAAATGTTTAATGTCGCAGTACTGCTCGTATAGTTCGTCTTTAAGGGTCCTCCTCTTAATTCCACCAACGCAACCGGCACTGAGAATCTAACAAAGATTTTTTTTTGCTCGGAACGGAGCAAGGATAACTTTATCCGCTTTTAATAGAATCCTTGCTAGACCGCCATAGATTAAGGTGCTTTGCAGTTCTTCTTAACTCTTCAAAGAACCATCGAGGACAGTGATTGAGTGTTTAAAGGGAGATGAGTACAAACTTCGTTTGAGAGAGTCTTATCTACGGTTGGTAGGTCGATGCGGCGTAAAGAATTCATTTTCGATGCCTTCTTAAAAATTGAGTAGGCTTTCAACAGCGTTTACTCTGACGCTCCCCTCGTCAGTTTGCACAAAGCTAAGCTAATCAACATGGTTGCGTTCATGTTGAGTTTGCAAATTATTCATTCAATCTTTAGGGATGCCACTTTCCATTAAGCATTTTAGTTTAAACACATTTATTGAAATCACATCAAGAAAGCCCAGCTGTGTTAAATATAATTTTATAAACAAGATCTGCTTCTCCACACAAAAATATCATATCTGCTTTCCTTTTTACTATCGTCACGCCACCTGGCGTATATTTGAACCGATGACATTTACTAAAATGTCTAGTTGTCAAAAACAAATTGCCTCCCATATTTTTGTTTACACCGCAACAATTTTTTTATAAAATTACATTTTCTTCAAAGTTCTATTGAATTTTATTATTTTTTTAAGTGAAAATCATTTATAAAATATTTAATTCTTCAAAATGGAAATAGATTATGACGAAGAGGGTTGGCGTGGACGTAACAAGCCCGGCGACGATGAGGTATAATGAACAATATATCCTCACTTGTATTTCGATTAATATTTCTCACTTTTATTAGGAAATGTTGGAAGAAAATCCTCAGGAGACTATTCAGGAGTGTTTGGAGAAGTTCTTTACACCCGATTATATAATGGAGCCAGGAATTTTCACTCAACTCAAGAGATACTTCCAATCTGGCGGCAGCCCTGAAGAGGTCATTACAATGCTGTCGGAAAACTATAAAGCCGTCGCTCAAATGGCAAATTTACTAGCTGAATGGTTGATTTTGGCTGGTGTTAAGGTTACTGATGTCCAGGCCATGGTTGAGAATCATTTGAAAGATATGATCCTCAAGACATTTGATCCAAAGAAAGCCGATACTATTTTCACCGAGGAGGGTGAGACTCCTGACTGGTTGACTGAAATGATTGATCATCCAACGTGGCGATCGTTGATATATCGCCTGGCAGAGGAATACCCGGATTGTCTTATGCTGAATTTCACGATTAAACTGATTTCGGATGCAGGTTTTCAGAGCGAAATTACATCAATCTCCACGGCTGCACAGCAAATCGAAGTGTTCTCCAGAGTGCTTAAGACTTCCATAACAAAATTCCTGAACAACCCCGAGGATATACAGAGCGCTATACAGGAGTGCGCTCGTATGGTGTGTCATGGTCAACATACGTATGTGTACAGTCAGGTTTTGGTGCAGGTGCTGTCGCAAGAGCCCAAAGGCGGCTTCAATATGAAGCGGTTGTCTCAGGAAATCACCAAATATGCCCTGTCGAAGTAAGAATTAGTTGGTCTATGGTGCAATTAACGATTTGAGTATTACAGCAATCAGAACGTCACCCCCATCACAATGGCTTTGAATGGTTCGGCAGCGTATCCTCAAGCCTGTCAGGCTCTATCGTCGATGCTTTCGAGGAATACGCTCAATCCGGCAGATATAACAGTTCTCTATCGAAACTACACCGGTCAGGATCCACCTCCGATTGATTTAATAAGAAATCCCCAGTTCCTGGAGCTCCTGGTGGATTCCCTCTTCAAAGCAGGAGTTAAGATCAATCCAGAGCACAAATCGAAGTACATATTCCTCCTGGCGTATGCATCTAGTGTTGTTGACACCCCAGCCAAAAAGCGCCCCCCAACAGATCGTGTTCTGAACAAAGATGAACTGAAGTCCACTATCCAGGCGGTGGAGAAGGTTCATGCGATTTGCAATGTGAATAAAGGCTCCACTGAACTGATTGCCGAGCTACAAACACTTTACAATTGTATTAAGTCAGTTTTCACTCTACAAACGCGGGAGAGAGCTCTTCGTAATTCTCGTTTACTTTCAGATTCCCAGTCGTTGGAGTCGGTGTCATTCGATGGATTGAGAATACGGTCACAGAGCCCTCCTATTTCAAGCTTACCACAGACAGCTGTCCAACGCATTTGGCAATCTTAGACGAAGTCGCGGCTGTTCACACCACTCTGCACTTTCAAATTCTTCGGCTCCTCATACGGTTGTTTGAATCGAAACAAGACGAACTGGAGATTCTCGTTCAGGTAAGTAAGCAAAGCTCTGTGGTTTCTCAATGTTAAATCGGTTTCCCCCCCCCCCTTCAGTTGGAAATGAAGAAAATGTTGCTAGATCGCATGGTTAATCTCCTTACTCGTGGCTGTGTCGTACCCGTTGTAAAGTACATCAAACAGTGTTGCGCCAAGGGAGACACGGACATTTCTCTTATACGCTACTTTGTAACGGAAGTATTAGAGACAATAACACATCCATATTCACCTGAATTTGTGCAGCTGTTTCTTCCCATGGTAGAGAATGAAGAGATTACTGGCACAATGCGAGGCGAAGGCGATAATGATCCTGTGTCGGAATTTATAGGTAAGTCGGCGTAGAGGTGGTTTCAGGACACTTATTGGAAATTTATTTTATTTCAGTGCATTGTAAAGCTCACTACACAACTGTGTAGAAAACGCATTGAAATGAGAGATGGATGGAGAGATGGATTTTTTAAATGGAAATAAACAATTAAAAAATAATTTTTGTGTTGTTTTGCTTTTAACGATGTCCTCCTGGGCCGAAACTATCCCACACCGAGAACAGCGTTTGAAATATCACTTCCTTCTTAGAAGCAAAGGTCCAGAGGATAGTTTTCTGGTGTCCACGACAGTTTGATCTCTGAAAGGCCTTGTAATCCTGAAACTTGAGAGGTAATACAGTGGAGAATCGTCATTAGCTTGCATACTGAATCCGAGATATCGTCAGAATAATTCAGCAAGTGCTTTTGTGTCAAACATCTGATCTACGCTTTATCGGTTGCAGTGCGAAATCAAAGAGAGAGCTTATCGTCCAGCACTGGGCGCCAAAAAGCAAAACTGGAAGAAACGTTGCTTTTCTATTTGAAAAGCTAGTATGTTCGTAAACGTCAAAAATGTGCAGTAAACATGTTGGCGTCGGGCAGATTGTGTAGACAAAAAAAAAAACATCTGCATGAACGCCTGCTTGTTTTCTGCGTGCAGACGAAAAAAATTTTTGATTTGAAGAAACAAAGCAGGCATGTGGTTCGACTTTTGCAGATTACTGCATTTACGAATTCACCCAATATCTTCCTATCGCAGACAAAATCCTTTCACAGTAATTCGAGAAAATTTTCGTAAGCAGCTCCGTGCACTGACTGTTCTCTAGCTGCATTAGGCATAACGACGCTACGGCGATGGTCGAGTTGGTAGTGTGTTTGCTTGTTTCGCTTGTGATGTAGATTCATTACCAAACCTTTCACTAACAACCACCTGGCTTAGATCAATCTGTCATCCAGTTTTTAAGGCATCAACAATTGACGGGATCGAGTTAAAAGTGTCTAGAAGCGCTGTAATCATCGAGTCTAAGCTAATTTGGCAAGATAACGAACAAATGATGCAAACTAGCTTTCGAGAAAACCCGGAGTTTTAAGCCGCACGTGGTACATAGACTGTAGAGGTTGATCAATTGATTGGTAAAAGGCTCTTAAAAATAAATACTATCTTTCAACCCTGGCCAAGGTACAAAGATGACCTGCATGGGTATATCCATAAAATTGACACTCACGATAGCCCTAGGTTAGGTTGAAGTGGCTGTGAGCTGAAACTAGGACACTTGGACAAATGATAGGTCCGTTGTGACGACAGCATTAAAAAAAAACTATGCCATTGGACCCCTTTTGGATAGTGTAGCTAAGCTTGCTCAGTGAGGGGTGGTTGCGGTCGTCTGCGATATTCAGTCATGCCAGTGCCATGATTGGGGTTTAAAACTTAAGAGAAGTGTGTGAAGTCAGGACTGATATCACCTCAAAAATCAGTTAAAACGTTTCAAATACGCCACAGTATTTTAGGATATATTTCGATAAACGACAAGTGTCCAGCTAGAACGCCAAATAGTTGTCTACATTCTCTTCTGTTGAGTGACAGCAAGAATGCCGCCTTTCTTACAGACGTTTGGGTATATCGTATTGTCTGTCTGTACCCTGGAGAGCCGTGTCACACACAATTGTGTTAGTAGAAAACCCAATCGTTAATGTAGGCCCTGACCGAGGACGCGGGAAGACCCAACGCAAGTTCAGGTCTTGAGAACACATCCTCCGAGCCTAGTCTAGCAAGCTCATCGGAGATTTCATTTCCAGAGATCCCAGTGTGACCTGGGACCCAGACAGGAGTCAAAGAGTTCAGTCTTGCTAACGAATTCAGAGAATTCCTGTATTCTCGCTCTACTTTGGAACTGGTTAAAGGGTTGAGCAAGGCCTTAAACACAGCCTGGCCATAGCTACAGATGCAGATGCTCCGACCCTTCCACCTATTCTTGACAATATAGCCCGTGGCTCAGACTCTGGCCGAAGCCAGTCCTCTAGACAAGGAAAGTCGACTTTAAATTTACACAGCAACCAGAGTTCTGGTGTCGCTGCATCAGACAGTATATCCATGGAATAAGGGTCGTAGGATACTCGTCGCACAAGGTCATCAAAACTCCAGTGCGGATCATACCAAAAGCTGACCCGTCTGAGACGATAGATTGCTTTGATAGTACAACCCATGATGCAAGTATCAAGGAGAAGTAGATCAAGCAAAGCGTCTAGAGCAGAGCCAGGCGTACTCAGAAAAGCTCCCGTGCCACGGAGGCAAGCCGTTCTTTGAAGTTTAGTGCAATAAGCATTCACATACTTACGCGAAAGACCCCTCCCCCAAACAACTGACTTATAATCTAGAAACGGTCTTATCATAGCCGTATAAGTCCAAATGACGTTTTTCGATGATAAGCCCATTTCTTGTTAAAAGCACCCTTACGCTGCCAGAAAACTGAGAGCGCCTTGGATGTCAGGCTCACTCCTAGATATTTGGCTTCATCGGAGATCTGGATAATGACGCCATTTAGCGCTGGCTGAGTCAAACCGATCACAACCCTCCTTCTCGTAAAGAGGACAACCTCAGTTTTCAGAGGGTTGACCAAAAGCCCACTGCTAATGCACCATTCCTTGATCATGCCTTAAGCCGCTTGCGCGTTAGCACAGACAGCTTGAGGCATGACCCGACAGAAAGTATGGCAACATCATCCGCATATGTATGCCTGCGCGTAGACGTTAGAAAAATTGAGAGTATGCAGCAGAGAGTCCACCACCATGTACCGTAATAGTGGAGACAGAACGCCACCTTGCGGACAGCCTCTGTTTACCCCTGCCGAGACATTGCGCCCACAGTCCGCATCTACAACTAAATTTTCTCGGATCCCAAATACCAGGGTTTTATCCACCCCGTCTTGTCTAGCAGAGTCACACATACAGTGAAAGATCGCATTATCGAAAGCAACCTCTATGTCGGTGAAGATGCCCATGGCGTATTCTTTCCTATCAAGCGCGCGTTCAATACTAGTAACTAGATTTTGAAGCGCAGCCTTCACGTCAATCTCGATTAGCCTTTCCATGCTTTTCATCAGGAAGGAAGACTGGCTTATAGCTCTGAAACTCTGAAACGACAGTTGAAAGTATCGAAAGTATTTGCTCGATCTTTTTCTATTTGAAGAGTGTCAGCCATTTGATGGCCATTAGAAGTCATTTGGCTTATTACAGCGACATCGGCTTAGCCAGAATAGTGAAAGTCCAACGACTGAGATGACTGGGTCGTGTAAAGCGGATGGAATTCGCCTTTGAAAAATCTCTTGATGTTCAAATGATAGACATGTCACAACATACTATATTGATTTGTGGTAACGCTCCGCGCGTTGGTCGTTTTAGATCGATGGGTGGACGTTATCGTAGAAAATTCTCAATGCTTGATTTGTTTATTTCTACATAGATTTAGAGGTCTTATTTTAAATCCAGGTGATTCATAAGCATGCTAGTGCTCAACGGATCGAAGTCCTGTTTATCATTTCATCGTGACTAATATAGGAATTTGTGACGTATACCTTTGTTGTCACTATTCTGCTGTCTTATCTCGGAAGATAATTAATCCAATCGTGTACTTTTTCGATTATAAATTTCCAAAAAATGTCAAAATATGAATGGTTGACAGAAAACATGAAATATAGGCAAGTGTGCATTTTAAGTATAAACATTCTGCCAGCTTTCGTACGGACCTTCATAATTTATTGTCTAATTAAACGCTTCTTCATGACAAATTATAATCTCTAAGCTTTATCATACCCCGACGAGAGGAGGCACTGTAAGAAATGCCCTCAGGCTATTGTTGCGACTCGAACCTACACCAATCGCACAATAGCCCAACGCACAAACCACTGAGCTATGACAGTCACTATGAGTAAGAAATATTCCATGTAAACATGCGCAATAAGAAAAGGAAGATTTATTATGTCCTATAATGGGAATAACTTGTTTTATTGGGAGCCATTGATGTCGTTTTAAAAAAATTTCCGCAATTGTTTAATTGAACCAGGTTCACTTGAACCTGAAAAGTTCCTACCTTTGGCTCAACAAACATCGTAACGCTCTAAACAAATTTGATGAACGGAATTTTACTATTCTACCCACACTGCGGCGCCCGCCCACAACTCGACACATGTTTACACAGAAATGAGTTTGCTAAATCTTCAGAGCGTCTTAGATAAGCTCCATGAAATGACATTCCTCAATTTTCAGTCTAGAGGATCCATAAAGCAAAAGAGAATTGTTTAGATACACACGAGTAGATAAGACACAGGTAGACATGAGGGAGTACAACGCGACGCGACGTGGAACGAGATTTAGTACATCCCTCTCGTCTGCTTAGAACGGAAATGAGTTTTACTTGGCTGAGACGCAGTATAGGAACGGTTAAGGGTTTACGGGAAAATTTACCCCATAATGGTCGGCGGAACCCCTATAAGCGAGCTATGAGATGCGTAGATTCAAGTATGAGTGTCAATGCCAAGAGATATGTAATTTTTGTTCGGTCTAGCGGTTATTTTTTTGAAATTTATCGATATCGCGAACTGATAACAAACTGTCGTCATTGTTAAGAGACCAAAAAGACACGACTATATCAGGTAAACTTCACCGTAGCGTACCACGCTGAGGCGGCCCGTTTGGTTGCTGAAGTTGTTTTACTTTTTTTTCTCGGTTTTGGTAAGTGATAAGCTTCTTATCAACCAAACGAGGAGAGGGAGGTCGATATATGAAATCATGATAGCTGGCGGAACCCGTGTAGAATACGCTGGTTGAATTGATGGAATCGGCAGTTTATCAATAGGTAGATGTAGAAACGGTTCGCAATAAAAAAAAAATCGACACCCCAAAGGAGTTACCAAGAAACGTACGAGTATTTACCGGGGAATTTCGGATTCTTTTAAAAGATTTCACCATCCGTTGGTGGTTTAAGTGAGTTTAAGTGAGTGATTTAAACGACGCACGGGTCCTTTCAAAAAACATTCGGAAACCCGGTACACCTACGGATTACTCAAAGCCAGAAGTCGGATTCAAAGGGAGACTTTGAAAAAAAATGGTAAGTCTGCGCACACACACATTTTTTAAACATTTGGCAAGAGACACTCAATTGAGTCTAATACCTGATAAAAGTTATCGGTTTATGTAAACCATTTGCACCTAAAGTGTAAATCGGTCCGGACTCTGTGCCATAATCAAATGAGGGCTTCGAATTTATCTAGCCATTGAAAAACAAAAACAAAGGAAGACGAATCGCTTTTGCCTACTTGATCGGTAGAATGTGTATCGAATAATTGTGTCATTATCAGTTGTCAGGTGAAAAGATTTATTGGTAAACACCTATAAATTTGCAAAATGAATTGATATGTTTGTGTAGCGAAATGGCGATTTATGACTCGTTGATGCCTTAGTCACAGGGATGACATCGAGTGGTAGGAATTCGGAAACTGAGCTTTTAATGGTTCAGTTGCGACCGCATATTGATTTATATTTCACTGAATGTTTCATGTCGAGATTAGGCAAAAAAATCCATCACTAGTAGGGAATAAAAGTTAAACTGTTTTGCGCCTTAATAACACTGTTGCACAGAATCGAAAAGAACAGGGTGCCAGGTGTGAACTGCTTTAAGGATTCCATGTAGGAATCATGCTCCAAAGTCCAAGCATAGAACATTTCTACGAAGGAAATCTTGAGATTTGTAGTCATTGTGGGGTACTATGGCGTAAAGCCTGTTGAAACATCCGAGGATAAGATATTAATTGCCTGTTTTTGATAGATAGCGTGCTGACTTTAAGGTGACGTCCCCAGCTTTAAAGGGACAACTGAATTATTAAAACACAAGAGACGATGTAGTTTCTTGGTATCAGAGTTAACTCATGTATAATGTGGCACAACCATTTTGTTTGTCGGGTTTGGAAACGCTATACTTGAACACTCAGACGCAATTGGTCCATTGTACCATCAGAAAGCGGGATCCAGTATTTGTCCATCTTACTGGAAGGCGCTTCAATGATGAGGAGGTTACAGTATCAGGACTCACCACATCAGCACCTAAAATCTGAAACCTGATCCGAGCAAAAGAGAAACGCAGAGGAAATGAACCGTAGTATAGTCCCCCTCTCCCATCATCGCAGACAGTGATGTCACTCAAGTCTAACAAACTAATATGCTTGACAAAAGCGAAGTTTCCTGTTAGAACGCCAACTAGTTGTCTACAGTCACTTCTGGTGAGTGACAGCAAGAATGCCGCTGATTTCTTACAGATGTGCGGAAGCATTCGTTTAGTCTGCCTGTATCTTGTTGTGTCGTGCCGCACACAATTGTGTTTGTAGAAATCCTAATCGTCGATGGAGGGTTTGATCGAGGACGCGGGAAGACCCAACGCAGGTTCAGATCCTGAGAAAACATTCCCTGAGCGTTGTCTATCAATCTCATCGGAGATCTCATTTCCAGAAATCCCAGTGTGACTCGGGGCGCAGACAAAAGTCAAAGAGTTCAGCCTTGCGACCGAATTCAGAAGGTTCTTGCATTCTCGGCCTATTTTGGAATCGGTTAAAGGGTTGAGCAAGGCCTTCCAGCACTAGCCAGCTAAAACAGAGTTCATCTCATTTGGGTGCCAGGGCACAGGGGCCATGTAGGCAATGAAATAGCAGACTTACTAGCCAGAAAAGAATCCGTAGCAAAGTTCATGATGCCAAGACCATTCTGTGGTTTACCAATCAGCACTGCAAAGTGCTCCATTAAAATCTGACTGAAAAACAGAGCTCACCATTACTAGACCAATACTCATGCCAAACATCTCCCATACCAGGCCGAAACAACTCCTAGAGCTAACCAGGAGTCAGGTTCGATTGGTTACAGGTTTTCTAACGGGACACTGCCGAGTCAAAAAACATCTAATGACTATGAGAATGGTATAAGGCAACACATCTAGAATGTGCAACGAAGACGAAGAATTAGCAGAACACATTTTGTGTCACTTTAACTGTCTAATCAGAACACGTCATCGTCATTTAGGCAAGTTCTACTTTGAAACGGAGGATATATCTGCTAGCTCACTCAATGACATCTCTGGATTCATCTCGAATTCAGGCATGGTGAGTGAACTTCAATAAGAGGAAATCACAATAGACCCATCGGTGGCCGCAATGATAAGATGACTCGGTCCCAGCTCTACCTACAATCTAAATCTAAGGCGTTAAGCGCACCCTGGCTTTCGTTACAGACGCAAATGCTTCGACGTGAATTTAAAATAATTCCGGTCAAATATTTACAGGCTCTATTTATGGTTTATGATACCGTAAAAGTCGATAAGGGTCAATAAAGCTTGTTAATCGCTTGTTAATTTTATGATTTAAAAAAAAAATCGAAAAAATGCAACTCATTGTGAAGAGGCACGGCCTACGCATGTTTTGATGTATTGTTAAATGCTTACCTAGCCATATGAGAAGCATGTTGAACTATCGACACCAGGTTTAACGTCGGTAAATGGCTGATGATCATACTCAAACAAGCAATAGTGGAAGAGATTCGATCTGCTTTTTTTTTGAGTTGGACTTGTTGTAGTACTGCGGAGCCCTACATATTTTGGTCTGCTGATGACTTAGTGACTCCCTAGTCTTCTTACAATCATTTTGATCTACTTGCGATAGATAAAGGAGGGTACATTTAAGATTGGGTGTTTCGTTGAGACACAGTTGTTCCTTTGTATGAATTAAATACCGCCTCGAAGGTAATTAATATTTATCGTCAACAATGTAATACATAATTGGATTGCTATAGCAAATAAAATGCCTATAAAGTTTATAATTCCAAGGTTTTCCTCGTTACATACATAAGAGAAGGTACAACAACTCTTTTATGATGTCCAATCTAATCCATTTGAAAGACAGTTTTAAGGTTCTAAATGCCTACACTCTATTAATCGATATCAAGCAATTAACCAAGGAAAATAAAATAAGTTTGTACGTACATATGTACATAACAAGCAACAAGGTAGCTTCGCACACGTTAAATTCGATTTTGTTATCAGATATTTTTGTTCGATTTTTGTCTTCCTGATCCACCTACGCTCACTCTGGAGTAGGCTACGTTGAATTGCCCATTTGAGAAGCAATACCCTCTAAGTTAATCTTCGCTACCTTCGGCGATTGTCCATGGACTTGCAAACAGCCATGACAAAATAGATTCTAAACGGGAACTGAAGTCCACTGCGGTAAGGCGGTAAACACGGTAGCCTCAATATCATTCCTGTGGCGAGATATTGCTTGGGTAGTCTGGTGCGGCATTCGTCGCAAATTCACACAGCCATTCCGCAAATTTCTTCATCAACATCAGGGTAAGTTTTGGTTGCCCTGAAATATGGCATAATTCTTGTCCTGTATTAGAAGGACCAGTTGGGAGAATTGGTTAGCGGAGGCATTACTTCTCAAGTGAACCCACTTATACTTCTGAAGATTTTTTACTTCCCACCTTGGTAAGGGAAGTATTGTAATCGGTCTGATCAAAATGTTTCGAGATATGAACAGGGCTTGATACACTAGAAATCGTTTGAGTCCTGGTTAGCGCATTAAGGCCCTCTTATGCCTTTTAGGGCTCTAGTCCGAGACAATTAGCTTACAATCTCGCAGCACTTAAGTCTTATTGTTCTGTTTTGCGTTATTGCATAAAGTTTTTTTCTGAGTGGATTAGGTTGAGGGGCAGCGTGAAGGCAATGGTGTTCGTCTCACTTTACCCAAATTGTGTGGCGCCTATGCCTGATGGTACAACAAGCAAGGCTACTGATTTCTTCTGTTCGCTAAGAGGAAGTTAATGAGGAAAGATGTTTATTGCTAACAGGAACATCTGTAAAAAAAATTTCTTCTGTTGCGTCAGGGAGTCCCAGGTTATGCATATTGTTGAGAGGAGCGAGAAAAGCAGAAAAGAAAACAAGAGACCGCTCCAAAACCACTCTTAGATTACGCTGTATTTCCTTGGTGATATCCACTCCCACAGCCGGGTATTAAGACTGCCCCCGCTTAGCTTCTGCTCGATCGTTTAGTAGCCGGTCATTATCAATTCACTTAACAGCTCGTCCATCGTCAAATGATCGTGCCCTCACTATCGGCAGATGGATAACCGCCACTGGCAGCTTTGAAAACGACCACTTCAACACCGTCATCTTTACTAACGGACGGAATCCGCGAGTCCGTCGTCAGGTAACTCACGCCATGGCTTTAGTTTCTCCGCGCTCATCACGTTACTGAATTCGCGCTGCTTCCTCTAAATGCATGAGATATTCTCGATGACGTAGTGATCGTTTGAGGATACTTGAGCCATCACATACAGTCCACGGTCCAATTTCCCTCCCTGCTCGATAAAAGTGAGGTCATCTACGTTGTACTGGGCTGATTTTCAAACTCTCACGTCGTAGCGCAACTTCTTTTTCGTCTGCCGTCGTTCAATATTGCGCAAGGGCGCGTCTTGTCTTGTTTTTCATTTCCAATGGCTGAATCGATGCCCTTTCCCCAGCTCCAACAGCAACTTGTTCCCGAGGATGTCTGTGGCGTAAACATCAAAAGCAGCTTATGTGGACTGGCCTTTGTGGTTGAATTCCTCGCTGTGTTCAACCCCCAGTGGATCGTTCGCAAATACTCAGCTCAATCCGTTTGGGCCGAATGGGCGCAGTTCAGTGCTGCGAGAATTGTCCAGTTGCATCAGCCGACCTGACCGTTCACTCTGGGAGTCCGCAATGTGGTCTTTATGTGCTGCACACGGTTGTTTTCGCAGTAGTGCTTACCTCGGTCGGTTCTCATTCATCTCTAAAATACACGGACATCTCCATCAAGACCGAAGTACTTCTTTAGTTTTTGCCGTTTTCACGGAACGTAGCGCGAGGTATTTTGTAAAGTTATCCACAATCATGACTACATATCTGGTTCCCCCTTTTCCTCAAGTAAAAGGTCCTAGGTGATTCAAACGAATTGTGTTGAAAGGCCGCGGTAATCTTTCCGCACTGTACAGTTCCCCTCCAGGCCTTTCACCCTTCTTCTTTGAGTAAGCGCAATCTATGCATGACTTTATATACTCGCGGGTGAAGCCACGTATCCTCGAAAATCAAAACTTCTCACTTATCCGATCCAGTGTTTTCTCGTCCGCTAAGTGACACATATCATTGTGAGAGAGTTTATGAACGCATGCGGCAGCACCCACTTTTCAACGGACATCCTGAGATAGTCTTCGCAGAGCTCAAAATTGCGGACGATTTTATCTCCAAGATTTTCTATCCTAGAATGAAACATCCTGACTTTTGTTTTAACTCTGTTCGCATCAACTCATCTGTCCACCTTCACAGAGTCTATAGCAAGGTGTGGAGGTAACTCACCGGGCAGGAAGCGATGGGTTGCTGCCTGTGGACAGAGTTTAAAATTCACATGCAAAGCAGCAATGTCTGATCGGTGATAACTATGAGTCGTTCATGACTGGGTTTCTACCTGCGATGACTTATGTAGTTCGATAATTACAAATAACGCCTGAAAAATCTGTTAAAATGTCCCACATACGTCACAGTATTTTTTTTGGATTAGCGATCCCCGATAAGATATACTTAGGCAGAAAGGAGCGCATTTTTGTACAACTGAAGAGATCCAATGCCATGTTCGAAGGTAGGTATGCGTGTATTTTTATGTGTTGCTTGATTGCCCGTTGAACATTTTATGATTACTAAATGCCTCGATTTGTTCCGATTTTTGGACTTTAATGTCCCGATATTAACGCAATTTTATCTGGCAGCCCTAATCACTCAACAGTTTACTCTGAAGGATTTCGAAATCCTTATGTCAAGAAGCAAACTCTGGTCACTGGCTGCTACGTTCTGGTCTTGACTTTCAAAACTTGCAAACGGTTAGTGGAAGAACGAAGAACATGATTAAAGTTCCCTCGCGGAACCATTGGAAAACACCTGCTAGTCAGAGTAATATCCGAAGGAACAATTTATGTTTGTTAATCAAAAGGATCTACTTAGAACTAATACCGTCCATTCACTTCTAGATTAAGTCAGCAAAAGAGACTCCCTCAGCTACAAAGTGGATAATTACCATCAGAACGGTGTTAAGTGGGTCTTAGGCTGTCAAATAAAGTCTCAACTTGAATTGACAAGTTTTCTAAAAAAAACCGGAAATTCCCGCAAATATGTACATATGTACATACCTATGCACGTCTTGTCTGTTTGTTATTTCTGCTTCGTATCCCCTTTCTATACGATTTTCACCCACAAATACATAATTCGCCATTTCTGCTGTCAAGCTTTATCTTATCGGATCGAAACGATAATCAAAATTGACTTAAGCACTCGCTTATCTTCCTGTCTATAGAAACGATGACAGTCAGTTTTAAAATAACAGTTCGACACAGAAAATACCAAAAAGATCTAGGTACAACGTACGTACGGTACCATGTGCCATCGATGTCGAAGTCTCCGTGTGCCGATACATGCGCAACGTTATCATCAGATAAAAGAGTTCTTATCTGAGACCAACTTTATTCGCTGCAATTAGCCAATTCTGCTAAACCTACTTAGTGTTTGCTGCCACACAAATCGAGAGTATAGCTTATGGATAGTTAACGGTAGTGAATTCGCATTATTAATACATTTTTCATTTGTTTTAAAATCAAAAGAAAAAATACGAAACCTGATAAACAAAAAAAATTGTGAACCTTTTTCAGATACCATTCTGAATACGCTGTTGATTTTCAGTGTATTGAGCAATTTTCCGTTGATAAAACTTCAGCAGGTGAATTGCTGGAGATAACCAACCGTTAGATTGGGCTCTATTGATTTAGTTTTCACATACATATTTTTTTAGTATTGAGCCTGTTAAGAGTGGTATCAGACGTATCCATTGTACCGGTTTTTTAAGCTAAGCTATTCCACAAAAATTGCACATTTTCTCGAGTAGAACTCCAAGTGTTTGACAGTAAAATGTGTTAGTTCTTATCGCATGACATTTATTTAAAGCAAAACATAAATTGCATTAAAGTTTGTAAAAGAAAGAAGCTGAATTACCGCTGAATAAACGCCGGAAATGGAATACCGATGGGATGCATTCGGAGGAAGGGTAAATTTTTCTTACATAAATCATTCGATATCGAATTTAAGAAGTAAAAATAATTACTTTAATTGAAATGGCAAACTATAACGTGATATGTGACTATTTTCAAGTCATGACACATCGTTTTTGTAAACTTAGTTAATCTTATCTTCTTTTTTGATGCGTATAGCTATCAATATGAGTTCAAAGATATGATGTGGATAATTTTTTTTTTGTCAATAAAATGTTTCAATTTACTAAGATTTCTAGTTTCGGAATTTTGTTCGGCAATTTTTTACTTCGAATTTCGAAATGTGTAACCGATGACAGACCTTCTTTTGACATGTAACACATTTTTCAATAAAAAGTCTCAGTCAACTGAAAAGTCATATCAGTTTCAGGATCACGATGAGGAGGAGAATGACGCTAGTCGCACAGAATTGCATGGCCCTCTCCACTTGATTGTAAACCAACAAATATCTTAAGGGTGTTGGTAGCTTTTTCCACTAAATTTCGAGTGGTTTATCGCTCGATTATGTAAACTGTGTGCTCGTTAATTAGTGACACGTTTTTCTTGGATTTGTAATATTTTAAGCTTCTTCCAACTAAATAGCGATTGTGGTTCTTGTTTGTTGTTTTGGCGTATCAATTGGGGAAGCTTATCTATTCGTCTGGTTGATATCTAGCCGTATCAGGCTATTTGGCATGAAAATCTAGTTGAACTGTTTCAGAAGTATGACGATCTGCTACACAAACATTTTACAGCCAAAAACTTTGATTCAAAACAGTATTCTCTTCAGTATATTCTTCATATTTGAATTGTTTTCTAAACATACAGGTCCCTTTTTACTTGTGTGTCTCACCTTTGGCAAGAATTTCTTCCAATACTTTGTAACCCCGGAACGTTGATGTTGAATCGTTCTAAATGTCCTAACCACTAAATTGAAGACTTTGTATGACAACTGACGATGCCCGTATTATTCGTTGTTGAATCTCCTTCGCCAAAGTCCATCAATGCAAACGCTACCTTATGTTATACGAAGAATTTTTTGTTCGAAACGACGGAGACTATCTTCATTTGCCTTCCATATAGACCATGATTCAGTATCATAGGTTAGGTTAGTTAACTCACTTAGGCTCAAGAGAGGTTCGTTGTGATGCCACATGGATTTCGGAAAGATCTCCTTCTCAAAGGATATAAATTCATGTGGCCACCAGTTTTGATTGTCGAAAAGAAGTGCAGTAGCAAGAAAATTGCCTGTAATATCACTTTTTGTTTTCTGGCCGGAACAGACACAAATTTGTAAAACAAATCTTTACTAGAACACTCTGAGGTTGCTTTGAGGCGGATGGCTGCAGTAGCTGCCATTTATTTGCCGAAACTGTCGATGGGTTATAGATGAAACAGAATGTCCAATGCTGCAGAGGGAGTCATGCGAAGAGCCCCGTTGATGCACGTGCAAGCTGTTTGTTGGACTTTGCTTAAATTTCAACACCATGAAGTAGAGCTGAGATGATTAAGGCTTTCTATGAAGGCTTTTTCAGTTGTCCGAGATAGAGCCTTACTACCAAAGTACCTTCTCAGTCAAAAGAAAAAACGATTGACAAGGTTAACTCTCTGTTCAACTTCTGATGAGATGTCGTGGCCAGAATTGAGGGCAATGCCAAGGTAGAGAAAATCCTTTAATGCCTCGTAGTTGTAGCTGTCCACAGTGACGTTCTGTCTGATTCGTTGATGTTGGATGCAGGCAGCGGATCATTAGTTCAGAAATCAAGAGCGACATTGCTGATCTGAAAAAATTAATGGATGTCGAGGTTAATGTTAGAGTTAAGAACCAACCTCGCCCACAACCAAAACTCTGCAGTTGTTCGGTAGCCTTAAGGATTGTTTAAGTATCGGGGGATCGAGAAGATGGCAGTTTCCATATCACCGTCTATTTTTGACTGGTTACATAGATCAACATGGTACTCCCAATCCAATCCTGTCGAATATGATTTTTGTCTTACGTTGAATGCTGAGGACTAGGATCAGGATTAAGAAGTCTATAGCTTCTATTCGAGTGCTACTTAAACTCAATGTTTCGACGTGTCCTGAATCACAAACTTTTGCATTGGGACGACTCTATCAGCCGTAGCGCAGATTCTAACGCCGTATCCCTACCATAAATATCAATTGGGAGAATGGTTTTAAAATTCGCGGTGAGAGTGGTTCGCTGTTCGTATAGCGCGGTTATAAAAGCCATGGTGGTCTTTGAATTTCGTTAAGAAGCTTGACGTATGTAGCTTGTAGATTGTAGGTAGAGGTGGGGCCGTGCAACCTTATCACTGCGGCCACCGATGGCCCAATTTGTGATTCCCTCCAATTAGAGCTCGCTCATGATGCCTGAATTCGAGATGAATCCAGAGATGTCTTTGGCTGTACTGGTGGATATATCTTCCGTTTCGAGGTAGAATTTACCTAAATTACGATTACGTGTTCTGATTAAACAGTAACAGTGACACAAAATGTGTTCTGCTGATTCTTCGTCTTCGCCTTCCTGTGTAGCTTACTTTGTCTAGTACTGTCCACTAGATTGTGAATGCTGTGTTTAGCCAAAGATGTTGTACACACGTGCATGTAATTTCTGGTTTAACTTCGTGTTCAGCACTAAGTCAGGGCCTAGTTAGCGTGATCAGAGAAGCTGAGCTAGATACCATTGAATTGTTAGTATTTCTTGAGTTTCCTGTGTATCTATGTCCTAAAGGTATGTTCAAATGATTGTCACATCTTGCAATATTGTCAGGTCTAGCAATGTGGTGACAATTAGCTGACGATTACCTCAGAATGACAGTTCACACGGTTGTCAGATGTTGTCCCAATTTCTGGCAATTTAATTTTCAGACGGCTGGTCTGTTTTTTCTGACAACGTTGCCAGACTGAAATCAGCTGTTCACACAGTTATAAGACATTTGGGTCTCATTTTTCATTGGTAGACTTGACAATATTGTAAGAACTGAGAACCGTCTGAACATGTGTAACTTAACTTGTTGAAATCGCTCCCGCTTTTCACCTTTAAGTGTTCATTTCACACCATCCGCCGATTCGTCTGATTGTTTTTTTTATTTACAATACATATTTCTAACGAATTGTTTATCATTTTCCAAGCGTCATTTTCCAGAACCGAAGCACTTGTATTTACCATTATTTCAGTCATGTCTCACGCTATATGAACCCAACCCAATCTCGTGACGACAATTCCATAGAAAGGCTTCAGACTGTTCCGGGGAAATGTTTGTATTTTCCAAGCTTTCGCTGCAACCGAAACAATGCGCTGTGTAAATTCAATAGCTGCAATGTCATCGTCTATTATTTTCATTTTCATTCCCATTTCATGGAACCCTCCTCACATTGGCTGTCAATTCAAGATCATGCCTTGCCTAGACACATGTCGCCCATTTGTAGCACATGCCACATTCATTCGTCACTTTTTTTTTTGTCTTCAATTTAATTGAACGGAGTAATTCCACTGATTGCTCCTGTTCACTGACCAAATTCACTTAGGTATCACCTCTCCTCGGAAATGTTCTCAAACGAGCATCGGTTAGGTTATTTGCATATTTTTCGTTACTATAAATGCAAATTTTATTTTCAAAAATTTATTCCGCAAAAAACGTGTGTGTATATGGTCGCACGATTGAGCGGAATTGATGAGGTTCAGATCAGAGGTCGAAATTCTGAACACACAGAAACGTCAGACCGCTTGGATATTATTGATTTTGATGTTTTTTTTTTGCGCGGAAAGCAATGATGGAATGTATTTAGATACGAGTATAACTATGTACATAGGTGCATTTGCACCCCGGTTGATTAATTGAATTGAAAATAATTTTCAAAAATAAATTAACTTGGCATTGAAAGTGAAAAGTAAACGAAACTGGAGCTAAATTTGTCATCGAATTCCTTGGCGACCACCTTTCATTTTTCGACTCAATCAGGCCAGTATAGGCAAAAATTCATATCTTATCGTTTAGAAACAATTACCGATATCGCAGGTAAAGTTTTCCAAGAATTATATAAAAATAAATCTATGTGTAGGGCTGATTCATTCACGGGGAAGTTTTTCCTAAAAATGATATTCGTGAAGGCGTAACCCTGGCCAAGTGGCGTAGATAATAATCTTTAACGCTGTGGTGGAAGGTGTCGACCAGAATGTAAAGCCCCAGTTATATTTAAAAATGGGATTGGCTTATGTGTTTTTTACGACTTGTTGGTCTTACGAAATACCTTTGGTGGGCAGGGCATCACCCCGCTGTCATAAAAATTAAAAATAATCAGTGCAGCAGATCTTTTCGGGGACTGAAGTCGGTTTTTCATGATTTCAAATTGCAAACTGCGATCTACTTTTTTTTATTGTTGGACTCGGATCAATCAACACATGTCGAAAAACGATTATAACCGAGTTAATGGGGTGTAAATATGTGTTTACAGCGATTCACTGTGGATATTGCGAAACCTACTAATCTCTTGAAAATGTTTTGTAATCGGCAGAGCATTCGCCGATAGGAGTTATCCACTGGAAATGACCGATACGAACAGACAGATTTAAAAAGGTTCGCTCCAATTTTTTTTGTTCAGGGATATACACTGCTGTTGCCACTGCTATTATACCCCAATACCTGTTATTTTGATCAGCACTGTATGTAGACGCGTTATTCTCTAAAGATGTTATACCAACGCGGCCCCATTAACTTGATCTTCGCAGTCGTCCTCACCATAAAAGTTAATAGTGTTAACCAGACACATGTTCAAAACTTCCTTGACCCTAAAAAAGTCTATACCAGCACGCCTACATCAGAGTCTTGGCATCAGAGCTAAGCTATCGGTCTTTACTTCTATGCCTATTCCTACCCTCACCTATGGTCAGGAGGTTTGGGTTTGGGTAATGCCGACAGAATAAGATCGCGGATACAAGCTGCTGAAATAAGATTTCTACGTTTTAAAGCTGGAATAACTCGTCGAGATCGAGTTAGTAACACCAGAATACGGGAGGCACTCAATGTCGAGCAGCTACTTCTTTGAACAGAAAAGTCCATACCAACTCGCCTTCCAAGACGTGCCATGAAATCCGTACTGTCAGGTAGACGTCCCCGGGTAGGCCTCGGATAAGATGGTAAGACTAAGTCCGAAATCTCGCCTTTACTCGTATGGATTAGAGTCGATGGTGGAACATCGGGAGATGTGGGTAGTCCACTCAAGCACCCTAACCCTGCTACCCTTGACAATTGAGGTCTCGGTGAGATCGGTATCGACCTTGATGGTAAAATGAGCATTCTCCATCGTCATCCACAGACAGACAAGTTGGGCATGCCGAAACTACACGTCGGTCTTTATACTTAGCTCTTCCCCATAAACGCTGTCATATGCGACCTTAAAATCAGTGAAGAGATGGAGGATATCGATTGAGACTCACTGAGTTTTCTCCAGGAATTACCGAACTGTGAAAATTTTATCAATTGTGGAATATCCTGGCCTAATACCACACTGGACAAGCAAAATGTAAAGCTCTAAGTCCAGCCTAACTAATTTAATGGAATGACCTGAAACTTAGCGTAGAATGACCTTAAATTTAGAGCTCGAGTTCGTACTAGTACGGAGTGAGGTAACTGAATCAATGGCTAAAGGGATGACGATTTGAAGACCTTATAACGATGTTCTGCTTAGCTGAAGTTGCCTGCAAGCTTCTCACATTACTGGACACACACTGATAAAATCCAGAACTGGCTATGGTTTTGATATTTTTTGGGATTACGAAAAGCTACTCTTACTGACATTGCAGTTCATCTTCGAGAATGTCATGACGCATTACTGTAAATTATAGTGCCAATGGCCAGTGCTTTCCTGCTCAGTTTTGAGTCTAAGATTACGCCGAGGTATTTTACCGTTCTTCCAAGTGTCAGATCAATTCCGTCCATAGATGGATTCTTGAAAATAGAATCCACCCAGCAGCTGCTATGCGAATGCCCGCAGTGGCCACCAGAAGATTGTGTACTCTTGGTAGTAGCTTCTCCCATGGGCTGGAGGACCTTCATATCGCTAAATTTAGGAAACATCCGAGATTGATGATGTCATAATCATTTTCAGCTATGAATACCCTAGTGCCAGTCTAATGCCTTTGCAGTAGAGTCGACATCAGCTTCTGTTTGCTTTAGTTTCAACTTGCGTTCTCATTATACATATAATTAGTCCACGTCGCAGTTGTTTAAATCTTTTCTGTGACTTGGAATACATTGCAACTGTTTGCAATTTACGTAGATCGTAAATGTTGCCACTGAATGGCTTTTATCGCTGCCCCAACTATTCATATAATCCACTAGCCTCTCCTTCTAAATATTTGAAATGTGAAATGATACATATACGCCACAGTACGAGTAACTCGAGACAAACATGTACATATACCAGGAGCATTGGAGGAAACCCTTTAGATTGTTCTATAACGAATTTATTTGGAATTCCCACAGATTTACTCTCGTTTCTACTGAGAACTATAATTTTTTATTAGTCAATACAATGTTTCTATAAAGAGAAATTTAAGTTCAAGATTTGGTAAGCACGTCTTACGGAGCACATTAGGTGCTTTAATTTAATGGTTGTCACCAATCCGACTCGGATGCACCGACCATATTGACATAATCGGAAGAACGCAGCGTATTGTCACTGGTGCGTTTGTGAGCATTAAGACGGAGGCGGCAAAGATGAGTTTAGCGGTCAATGAGGGCAAGACAAAGTACATGCTGTCAACAAGAAAGGACACCCACCACCGATCTCTCGGCCAGAACGTCACAATAGACAGTTATAACTTTGAGGTAGTTAAGGACTTTGTCTTCCTAGACTCCGTAATAGATTCAGACAACGACATCAGCGCTGAACTTAAACCAAGAATTACTCTTGCCAGTCGGTATTTCTTTAGGCTGAGAAGGTAATTGAGTAGTAAAGTCCTCTATTGAACGATTACAGTCCCAGTCTTGCTCTACGGCGCAGAGGCATGGACTCTATCAAAAGCGGATGAGATTGCTCTAGGCTGTTTCGGGAGGAAAGTTCTTCGGGTGATTTTTGGTCCCGTCTGCATAAACGGCGAATCGAGGAAGATATACAACGATGCACTGTACGGGCTGTACAGCGACATCGACTTAGCCAGAAGAGTGAAGTTCCCACGACTAAGGTGGCTGGGTCATGTAGAGCGGATTTTCCGGGCTGGAAAATCTTCGAATCGACACCCGACGGACGGCGCAGTAGAGGAAGACCGCGCAGGTTGAAGGGATCTTAACCAACTGTCGTGCGAAACTGGAGGCAGTTGGGTAAACATCGAGCTGGCTGGAGACGCTTGTTGGTTGAGGCCCAAGACCACTCCGGACTGGGGCGCCACCTGAAGTAAGACCAACCTGGCCGTATGGTTTGAGACAGTCGACAGTCGAGTCGTAGCGTATTTTGTTTGAGGAGTACTAATACATTTGCTTCTCAAAGACTTCAATAGAAAGTGAATGCTCAAACTAGTGGACAACTAAAGACTGAAGGAACGAAGGCATTTTTTTCAAGTATATAGGCGCTTTTCCACCACAAAAAGTCTGCAACTGAGTTTTTTGTCAAATAACCCTAAGGTGTCTGATATTCTTGGTCAGCCAGTTGAAAAAAAAAGCTTTCAAGGGCAACATCTGGTCTTCGGGGAGTTAACTACGAGATCACCTCTTACTTTATTTGGGCGAACGTAATAGCGAATACAGAGCTGATTTACTGTTGGCAAAACAAGTATATTGTCGTATGTAAATTCCCTTGCAAGCCATGTCTTTATAAGACAGATTGGTATCTATACATAATTGTAATACATATTTAAATTTTTATTTACAACTTACATTGCATTCACCACAGTACAATCAGATCAATACAATGATCTCAAAACCAAAAGCAATAAAAATTAATAACCATGACCGACAATCAAATCGACAGTTGCCATTGTCAAAGATTGGTTTAGAGTTGCCGTAAAGCGTATGATATCACACTTCAAAACGGTCTTTGAATGAACTTTAGAACGAATTTGCAACAAAAAGTGAACGTAGAAAGTATAAATATGCATCAGGTTGGAGCTAAGATACACGCACTGTCAAAAAAAAAAACGGTAAAGTGCTACAATTATGTCATTATCCATGCCAAATTCTTAGTTGGTATTTCACCTCGTTACACACGCTTTCTCTGAAAGATTTCCCTAAAATGATCAGTTGCGGTAAAAAAAAAAAAATCAAAACAAAACGAATTAAAAACACAAAAAAAAAAAATGTATTTTGTATCGCATTGCATTTTTATCTCACTCATGGAAAAAGATAAAAAAAAAAGTGAAGCATAGGTACGTATAAAAGGAGAAAAATTTGTTTTAAACGGAATGTATGATACCCTATTGTTTGAGGCCCATATCAACCTTCGCTACATATAAGAAGTTGATCGATCAACTGGTTGTAATCACAACTCCGTATGGCCATAGGAAAGTCGTGGTAGAATCGTGCGGAAGGAAAATATATGCGTCTAGGATTTTATCGACAGTCTGGTTTCAAGGCCAAGAGCCTCTGGCTCCGAATTTTATTAGATTTTTGTCCTTAAAATTTAGAGAAAGAACGTCTCACAAAGCAGATGCTTTCCTTGATTCATAGTTCCAGCTTAGTGGAGGAAAGCTCTTGGGCATTCTAAGACTCTCAAGAATGAGATGGAATTCGGAATTCACCACCCTTACCTTGATCAAATGACACAAATCTTCTGGGAGGTAGGGTTTCAAACCCACCATCTTCATGATGTGGAAAATTTTATTGTTTTTGACGAAACGCTCCTGTGCATCAAAGCGCATGATACAGATCTTTGATGGGGTTATACGCGTTTTAGCCAATTTTTTTTTTAACTTTTTCCGTCCATTCTCAACGTTAGGTTTTAGCTCTCTGCTCTATAGGTGGTGGAAACAAAACGGCGCAATTCAGCGCTAAGCGTGGGGTCAGTGGCCCGTGACAGTCAATTCAACGAATCAACAGACATAATCTATAAAACGAAAATGTACCCTATGGAACAAAGTACAGAAAAAACGAGAATGACATCAGAGAGCTTTTTCACGATCTATCGGTTCGGTTAGGTCTTCAGCGAAATTTTTTGCTTGCCACGACATTCACGCATCTTCCACCCCTCCATCGATTAAAAACTCCGACAATTACAAGTTCGTCGGTCGAGTAATACACGCGACAAAAAGGCAAAGCGACCTGCAGAATAAAAAACAGAAACAATGAAAGTGAGCTGAAAGCTAAGTTCGGCTTGTAATGGAATGTTCTTTACCCTACGATTTGATATTTTTATCAGAATTGTTGTAATAACACCTCGTGAAGTGGTAACAGTAAAAAAAATGCTTCGGCTAAGTCAGAAAGCACACAGTTTGGTTTTACTAGAACTAGGGTCGCCGTGGCGCAGTGGTTCGTGCGTTGTACTGCTGAGCAAGCTACGTGGATTCATGCCCTGACCTCTTGTTGGGGAATGACAAGCCTCCGGGAGTACAATTTGTCATGAAAAAGCTTCTCAATTCGCCGTTCGGAGTCGGCAATAAATTGTAGGTCCCTTCGATTCGTGCGAACAGTACAACACCCACAACATGGATGGTTGCGAGAAGCTAGGCTTTGGCTCACCTCGAGCTGTCGCGCCAGCTATTTTTTTAGTTTTTTAGAACTAGGGTCAGCGAGTCCTACACTGACTCAGACCACAGACCACTTCAACATATAAGATCTTGTTTGCCAAGCTAAGTTCTCCTATAACTAGAGAATACGAATACACATTGGGTAGTGTGACTAAAAACTGAGAAAACTCTCTGAGCAAACACTCTTAGGGAAATGTTTTCTGAAACTTGACGAAGCTCATTTTTATACAACTTAAATTGAGGGTTTAATCCAAAAAGTTGAGTGAACAGTCTGCCTCAGTTTTTATTCATATCACCCATTGTAGTGCTGAGATCGAAGTTATTAGGATTAATTGTTGTCCCATCTCCTGTTGGAAGAGTCCTAGCTGGAAGGGGAACAGAATTCCGAACATGGACCCACAAACAGAAATATTTCAGAACCATCGGTTTCAGAAACATGTCAGAACTGGTTGGTGTACTGACTAAACTTAAAAAAATCCAATCAAAAACCATCCACGCATCATTAAACATTTGGCGTTACATATAACGTTCAAAATGCAACGCACCCTATTAGGCAATCATGTATCTTCCAGATACACACCAAAAACAAAAAAACCCGGTACCAGAGTTTAGAAAAAATTTCATTTCCTTCTCCAGTTCAGATTCGGCGATGCATAGCTTCACATCGTGTTGCGACGACCGCCGAGAATAGTGAACGAGAAATAGAAAAAAAAACACGCCGTGTGGGTTCAGTGGGAGTTGACGAGACTCCCACACTAGCCGGGTGCCGGAAAATGCATTGTTTTCAATTCTCCAATTTTATCCATGATCTTTGCCTATATGCGGAAAATACCGATACTGGTGGTGTTAATTAAATTCCCATAAATGGTGATCGCAGCCTGTTAGCGATCGGTGAGATGTGCGAAGTGCGAGATCTGTGAACTGTGATCACTGATCATGCTAAACAGGTGGGAAACAACGACCGGGCGATGCTAGTTACCCTCCAAAACGTGCGAAATATCTGTGCAAATATTTTTTAAAGGCTCGTTAAGAAGTTGTAAATTTGTGTTTTCATCGCTGATCAAATGGAGTGTGATCCCCGACTTGAATGATCGTTGATCGATGATCACGTCGATCGATTTTTTTTTTGTGAAAACTTGACTTCTTGCACAAAAAAGAGGGCACACGGTACACAGCGCACACGGCATGACTTTGTTTTTATTTACAATACAATTCCAAGTGTGAGAGTGTTAATGCAAAGTGATGTACGAGTATCTCTAAGCGCGGGCCAGATCGCAGTGAAGGAATAAAAATTTTAGTTCAGTACTACGCCAACTATCAGTATCTTAACAAATGCCCAGCACCGTGCGAGCGAATAAATTGAAATTCTTTGCGGAAATTAAAATTCTCTTCGGCATTCGGAATTTAAGGGATTTTCGTTTTCTAACAGTGTAATGTGATGTAGTGGTGTATTTTGAAAATTTGTTGTTTAAGAAGAATTCATTTTGATGTGAAGTAGACAGTCGCGAGTGTAAAAATGAATTTCATTGGACGACATGACCATTTGAGTGGGTATCGTCGCGTTGATACCACCGGCTATGGGATACCCCTGTGGACAGGCCAGTCAAATGATACGACACTCAAGGTGCCGCCCGAACATGCTAAGGCAGCGATCTCGTGGAAAAGGAAGAAGGTGGGTTATTTTGATACAAAATATGGTTTCAGGTGAGGGAATTGCTTTGGAATTTTCGGACTCATATGTCTTAAGTGATCGTACGAGTTTCTGGTGTCAGTTTGTCCTTGACAGAGAATTTGGGAACATGTACATACAAATATCCATACATATGTATGTGTGAGAAAAGGTAGAATGATGTTTGTCACTTTGATGATGTGTAAACCGATTCAACGAATGCACGGTTTTTTTTATCTTGGAAAAAAGTTACATGTTGTGTCATACCACTAATACCGGCTTCAAGGGTAAACCGCGATGCATAGACGATCGTAATCTGAATCTGAGTCAACTTGCATTGTTTTTTGTAATTGCACATTTCGCTCACCGGTGGATAGTAGATACATACGACTTTTTTTAAGCATACGCTGTAGCTAGAAGCTGACTTGCATGTAGGACAGGTATAGTTGAAAGTCGCTGGTATTAGACTTTGACTTTTGCAAGACTATGGACTAGAAAAGTGGAACCTTGAAAGCTGCGATCGGAGGCTAGATAACAAGCGGAAACAGCAAAAAAGAGTTTATCAGAAATCACAACTACCTATGTAGCACGATCAGTTCAAATTCATGTCAATGGAGTTCATTTTGTTAGTTCATTTTCTCACAGCAAAACTCACAGAGGAATTTTTTTGTGTGACTATCAGAGCCTATGCTGTAACTTGCATTTAAAAAATGCGTCAGAGGTCAATTTGTTTAAATGATTGCACGCCCGTAGCCAGCTAGGTGCTGAAGGGAGCTGAGTTCCTTCTGGGAATTTTTCGACTTGTGTGTAAGCTTCCTTCAAAATCTCTTGAGCATTCTCGAGAATTCAATCCTGGCTATGAGAGTGAATCATTATTGTACGCTGAGAGTACTGAATATGTTTTCTGTTGCATTGCTTCCAATTCTCCCTTCAAACTGAGGGGCGACAAGATCAGTGTAGAAGGAGTAGGTACTTGGTTATAGAAATTCATCTTTCAATTCTGTTCTGTGAGCTTAGGATAACCTCGCTATCGAGAGCTCGTCCATGCCCAGCAGTTTCTGGCCTCCGTGGTAATTTCACCAAGTCTAACGAAGATCCCTCAGCGTTGAGATGTGCACAAGAACGTGGTGAAAGAAGAATATACCGGAGCTGGAGTCGAATATGCTGAGTATTGAGGTGGGCTTAGGTTCGAGTGTTCCGAAGAAAGCTCTATTCTTCTCCTTGTTTGTATAGCGTAGGATAAAGCGAAGAAGAAAAAGGGACGGTAGAGCATATTCTTGCTTCTTCTTATACATCATCTTGAATCATTAAGGTTTATTTAGAGTCTCCATTTGGCTTTTGGCTAACTAATCGGCCAGCACAATTAACTGAAAGGTAAGTCGAGAGTCTCGAGAAAAAGTGAAATTAGATTCCATGATACGTGATGTTTGCCTTTCAATGCGAACAGGCTAGTTACTTACTTATAGGTGCTTCCTCTTACTTACTTACTAAGGTGGCGCTACAGTTCGGGGTGAACTTGGGCCTCAACCAACAAGCCTCTCCAGCCTCTCTCCTCTGTTATCGGATGTGATAGCGTAGCCGAGTTAAACGAAGTCCCTTACTACCTGGAAGTTATAGCTGTCTACCGTGACGTTCTGTCCGAGACGTCTATGTTGGGTGTCCCTTCTTGATGACAGCATATATTTTGTTTTGCCCTCATTGACCGCTAAGCCCATTTTCGCCGCTTCCGTCTCAATACTCGCAAAGGCGCCAGTGACATCACGCTGGGTTCTTCCGATAATGTCAATATCATCGGCGTATACGAGTAATTGGACGGACTTTTGAAAGATTATTCCTCTGGTGTTGACGCGTGAGTTTTGCACAATTCTTTCAAGTATGATGTTAAAGAAGTCGCATGTCTAAATCCTTTCTTAACATCAAAGGTCTCGGTGAGGTCTTGACCGACCATGATGGAGCAGCGTGCATTCTCCATTGTCATCCTGCACAGACGGACGAGTTTGGCAGGGATGCCAAAACTAGACATGGCTCTGTATAGCTCGTCTCTATAAATACTGTCATAGGCGGCCTTGAAATCGATGAAGAGGTGGTGGGTATCGATTGTGGACTTTCCTGGCCTAAAACCGCATTGATAGGAACCGATCACGTTGTTGACGAAGGGTTTTAGGCGTTCACACAATATGGCAGATAAGATCTTATATGCGACATTTAAGAGACTAATTCCTCGGTAATTGGCGCAGTTGAGGGGTCTCCTTTCTTGTGGATCGGGCAAACGGTGCTGAGATTCCATTCATCAGGCATACATTCGTCTGACAAAATTGTGGAAATGAGTTGGTGTATGCTCTCTACAAATTCATTTCCAGCTGCTTTAAAGAGTTCGGCCGGTAAGCCGTCAGGGCCAGCTGCCTTATTGGATTTCAGTTTGGAAACTGCTTTCCTTACTTCATTTTGGTCAGGTGGACGGAAGTTTTGGCTGTCATCGTCCAGGTTGAATGGTTCATTCATAGGTGATTCCTCACTTGAGGAAATGTTCGCACTCAACAGAAGTTACCTATCATTCCTTGTGGGAATTATGACAACCCACAACTTGCTGGTGGCCCACCTAAATAAAATTCCGTTTGAGTACAATCAATTTATGCAGAAGATGTGGCGACGCTCCTCCTCTGTTGGACCCATTCCACATTCTATGTGGATGTCTTAGATTCAGCAGAAATAGAAAGGCAGCACTCGGCGAACACACTTCAATAATCCGGACGAATTGTGAAACAAGTCACCGAAAACCATTTCTTCAAGTTGGTTCAGGGACTCTAATCACAATCAAGAAGTCCTCCGTTCTGTAATTTCAGGAATCCACACGAGGGAATGCAGTGTGATCAGAGGCTAAAGAAAGCGAAACCACCGCTACAACCTAACTTTCTGAGAGGTACAGTCCGAGGTCAACATGCCTCTCCATTTAGTTCTGTCCTTAGTTAACTGATTTGAGTTTCGCACTCCAAGTGGGTTGAGATCTCGTTTCACTCGCGCTCGCCTTCTTGGGCTAAATCTTTCTCCACTGCAGTATCATTCCAGGTAAGACTCGAAGACTCTGTGGGTCGGAGCTTCGGTTACCATTCGCTCCACATATCCTAGCCATCTTAAACGTCCAATATGCAGTTTTTTAACTAAATCGTGGTTGGTTGAATTTCCTTTTTCAAAGCCTATCAACGCAATCGGGACTAAATATCATCCGAAGAAAGGACGTCTTCATCCACCTGGCGCCATTATTTCGGACGTGGATGGCTGAGCTCTTACATTGAGTCTTCTTAGTTGATCGACTGACTCTTATGGGTCTTAGGGCTTTTACTGATCTCTTTTCGCTTTTCATGCTGAGTTTTGCAACTTATTTCAGGTCGCTTCAACTCACTTCTAGTGATTTCGAAGCCTCATTAGTTATTCTGACCCATCGATTCTGATACAATATCGATTCTGCTGCTCACATTCAGTTTGATGCTATCGTGTAGGTCAATAAGGTTGTTGGTAACGTGCCCAGTTCTCCCTAGCTTTTTCTCAACTCCCATGTCTTCTCTATCTGAGTTCTGGTATTCCGTGGTAAATTATGTGGTCCTCCGTTCTATCGTTGTATTTAGACTGTTCTGACTAGGTCGCATAATTTAAAAAGGAGATGATCCTACATTTACATCAAATTTTCAAACATTGAATTACAGAAGATGATAAGCTGTTTCATGACACAGATATTAATACTCTAAATGCTCCGAAAAACTCAAGGAAAGGAATAATCATCTAAAACGCAGTGATTGATTTACGTGCTCTCAACTGCATGAACTTGCCTCCACCGAAATTGAAACGTGCTTAGAGGAGAAATATTTTTTAAAGAATTCAATCTTCAGCAGTTCACGCAGAATCAATAATAATGCATACAAACGTCTAGAGGCGCTATAAAAGCGTTACGCCGCCGTGTCCAAGGTGAATGCGATGCGTCTGATGCAGGCGATGAGCTTTTACGATTAATTTGTTGGTAACAAATGGAGCTGTCCAAAGTGATGAAAATTGTGCATCGCATTCACGTTGGACACGGCAACATATAGGTTTTCCCGAAAAATATAAAAAAAAATTATAAAACAATATTAGATAGCAGACTGATTCGCAAATTGTGAGTATTTCCATAGTAATAGAAAACGTGATACGAAACAGGTTGTATGATCGAGTGAAGGGCCATTTCATACTTTATCTATACCGTCCTTTACAAGTTTTGAGGTTTTTTAATAGAAAACAGGTCCAACTTGACGGCTAGAAATCCTTAGGAAGTGTGTGAGAGGCTTTACTTGCTTTAGATATCAAACGAAACCTTCACCTCCGTCCAGACGCTGGGCGTTGTATCAGGAGCTAGACAGCCTTTCAGGATACTCGCCGAAATGTTCTTAACATGCAGTGCAGTGAAGCTAACATGAATCCATTGTTTAAGGTAGGCCCTGTGTTCTACCACATGGATCTATTACCCGGAAGTATCACTCATTTATCTGGAACAAATTGGAACTTGAGGAAGCTTAGCATTCTTTTGGTGCCCAAATTATCGAAGTGATAGGAATAGTGGTGAGCAGGTACAGAGGAAGTGGAGGATTGTCTCCTTATCCCTGCAATTCCGTGAGAAGTCGTTTGTGACAATGCTCAGATAGATAGTCAGAATACCGGTAGGAATTAGGTAATCTTGTGGGTCATCTGAAAATACTTCACTCAATCCAAGTACGGATAGGTTGAGCCGGCTAGCGCTGGTTCGGAACCCTTCTGTGACGTTAATTGGCCTACCCCCACAGCTTTGTTAAACAACTGGGAACAATAACTTCGCCTAGCCCATTGGGAAAATGTTGCGGGTTTAGGCAATTCAAGAAACTTATCAAGCCCCTTTCTTACAAGGAAATTCTAAACCTTGAGGGGAACAACAAAAGGAAGCTGTTGGGCTTCCTTACTGGCCATTTTTGCCAAGATATCATCTCAACAAACTAAATCTCTGTTCAGATACAGATCGTCGGTTCTGTTTGGAAGAGGAAAAAGCCTCTGAGCATGTTCTCTGTGAATGTCCGGCACAATACTGGCTACGTACATAGATTGATCTTTCATAGGGAATTCTGTTCATTAGCGGACTTTAGCAACTTGGTTACTAATGATAGACTCACCATCATAAGGGAGGTAGTAGACTTATTAGGCTAAGTAGACCGGAGACACAATAAATCGTTTTATTTCGCAGTGTCAGCATTAGGGACAGCAATCCATTGCCCTATCTTTAATTGGTGTTGCTAATCGTATCGTACTCTTTCTTACACGTAGTAAGTGGTTTTCTCGAATTCCATCAGTATCCATTCGTAGAATATTTAGATTAGTCCCACTATTGACGAGTTCATCGGCCTTGCAATTCCCTCGAATGACTCTATCAGCATATGTGGATGTCATATTATTAAGCCTGAAGTGGTTCTTGATGTGTTTACTGATTTGAGGATATTAATAGCAGCCTGGCAGTCCTTACAGGATACTACATTACACTTCAGTCACGATAAGACTTGTTTGGTCGCCATGATTTCGCCCTGAAATACCCCACAGTGGCTAAGTAGACGGAAGAAGATGCTCAGGTTAGACATTTCACTCCATCTTCGGTTTTGGAACAGACGGTGTCAAAGTGAGTGGTATACTCGTCTCCGAAATCATTACTTTCCCACTCCTCTCTAAAGGGGATTGACAGCCGACAGTTGATGTGGGAAGTGGGAAAGGTAATGAGGAATTGATGAATGTTTGCTGATGTTTTTTTTTTTTTTCATTCTACTTGAATAAGTACCTCCTTCCTCATCCCAGATCATTCGAACGTAGTTCAGGCGAAAAATGAAAACCGTTGTTTGGTCAAAATTATTGTAGTATCCAGCAGTAATGTGAACATTTCGAACAGTCGAACTTATCCTTACCTACATATGTGTTTCATATTGACTACTGCGAAGCACTTTATTGTTGTCATGCTAAATCCTACTTCGCCATAGTGTAAATCATCAATCGTCAGTAAGATGACAACAAAACAGTCATACCCCCATAGATTTCGTTATACGAGTATTTATGTATTGCCAGTCTCTCAATTGACTATTATGTGTGAATTTTACTGTACCATGCTAAATTGGATACAAATATATTTACCTCAAAAATTGTTTAGCTGTTTAACAATGCTTACCTTGGCAATTACAATAAATAGGACGTATACTCAATCTTTTTATTTTGTAAATTGACGTCGTACCACTAGATACATGCGATAACAACAACTAATTTTTTTTTCTTTTTTCTTCTGTGAAATTAACATGCAACATCCTAAAACGAAATAAATATGTAGGAACATGATATGTACTTTAGCAGCAATTTCCGGCATACCCATTTTCCACATCCATGTGACTCCGAATCAAGTGCTCTAGGTAAATCCCAAATTGCTTTTTCAGCTATACGTACCTTCCGGTGCCAACAATGACGGCATTGTTGTCAGTGAGAAAGTGAACACAGATTTAAGGCAAAAATCTGCGTAATTTTAGATTAACGACTGTTGCCAAGTTGGAAAGTATCATAATGTCTGCCGGATCTAGTTTCTCAGGGTTCAATGGAACTATAAAAAATTTATTAGAACTGCAAAAAGTTACTATGTAGAGTTAAATTTAAATTTAGATTGTATAAGACCAGTTTACCCATAATTAAGCATGTCACAACTAAGTCGATATTTTGATGGATTTCCGTTCTAAGTTAGGAGGTCTTTGTCATGAATAAAGTTGGATCTGTAGAAAGACCACGAGAACTATATAAATGGTATTGCCATTCTACAGACCGCAAAACTAATTAAAAATGACAACATTGTCAGAGTAACCCCTCTCCTAAGTCTCTGCAGTCCGCATCGACAAAATCGAAGCTCGTAAAAGTCTGCAGACAAAATCTCCACGACATATTAACGACCAACAAGGTGACCTTATGCTGGGTACCAGACCACAAAGATATATCAGGTAATAAGAGGGTGTCAGGAGGGGTCCAGAACTAGCACATGCATATACCCTTCTGGTCGCAAAGACACCCATTAGCAATTTTTACAGAAAAATAGATGAGGAAACCATGATCAGGGCTAATACGCGATGATGTCACATGGATACATGGACAGTAACCAGATCATTGTTTTATTCAATTTTAACATCTACCCGTTCCTATTGGAAAACTCTTTAGCTTCTTCCATAGGCTGGATGACCTTCATATCGCTGATTTAAGGAGATTCCTGAGATTTCTATCCCTTTCAGAGTGGTTTCCAGATGAGCCAACAACCCTATCACTTGGTTTGACTCCCATGAGTATACCATGCACAATAAAGGATGGCGGTCGTCGTGGCTCAGTGGTTAGAGCGTTGGGCTTCTGTGTGAGCTGTGTAGGTTCAAGCCCCAGGCATGTCCACTGAATACTTTTTGCGGCACCACCTCTCGTCAGGGAATGACAAACCTCCGAGTGTATAATTTGTCATGAAAAGGCTTCTTCATTAGCCGTTCGGATTCGTCAATAAAATGTAGGTCTCCTCCATGGGTTCAAAAAATGTAATGCGTACACCTTAAATGGTTGCGAGAAGCAAGGCTTTGGCTCATCCCGAGCAGTCGTGCCAGCTATTTATTTTACTTTATTATATAACGATACGATTATGATACGATATTGAGGCCCAGATGTACTATGAACTTTAAAATCTAAACCTTAATACTGGCTATGATTTCATATTCCTTTGGCCTTAGGTGCCAAAGGCTTTTGCGTGCCAGACAGTCCGCTTGTTCATTACATTCGAAACCTTTGTGTCCTGTGATCCATGTTACACTAATCTTGTTTGTGGACACAAGGTTTTCAAGGCAGACAGTTCTAGACGTGTAGGATATACATATGGGCCCTTAGTGGTGTCTGACTATCTGTAGGCACGTACATACAAAGATGTTGGTTTCCTTAATTTTCCTTCACAGACATTCCTGCGCACAAAGTTTGATTGAGTGAACCTCCGCGTGGAAGATGTCTGGTGACCTTCCAAGAGCTGCCGCATGCTGGAATTTGGGATTATAGACCCCAGTTTCAACATTGCCATTCTTTAATTTGGAGCTATCCTTGTACCAGATTTGGTAAGGTAATGAGACCTTTATTTGTTTGGCTACGATCACCTCGAACTTCCTGGAGAACTAAAATCTCTTAAACATTTTATTTAGGATCTTGAAGATTCTGTCGGTATGGATTCGTTTTAGGATCTTTGGATGGCTTGTAAGGTCGCTACCTTTGAATAGCGGTATCTGGGGGAACCTAAGATCACTCAGCATTGTTTCTCTTTGCACAGTGAGGGAGACTTAGCACTGGTCCTGTGGCTGCCGTTGGGCACGACTCCATTGACCCACACAGGCGTAGCGATCCAGTCAGTTTAATTGTTCTTGGGCTAATGCCAAAGACGCATAGGTGATTATTCGTTTGATGATGGCACTGCATAACCAATGGATCGTCTAGGGTTTCAGACGCCAAGTTTTACATTGCCTTAGTCGGTTTGTTGATGACCTTGATCAGGTGAGAATTCGAGTTAAGCGTTTTGTCGATAACTCCAAAATTCTTTGTTTGCCCGGATAAGTTGACGGGGATTTTTTCCACTGAAACATCGTACTTTTTCTTCCTCTGGAAATGGGCACTAGGGCTGTCTTTTCGGGGTTGATGCTCAGGACCTTGATTTTACATCAATCTGAAGTCAGGTTAGCCAGGTGCCCTGAGAATTTTTCCAACAACTGTTAGTTTCAGAAAGAATGGATCTACTGTACCACAACTGCAAATAGACCAAGTGAATCAACCCAAGGAAAGCGTATACCTCCAAGGAATCACCGTCAGTATGAATATTGCATGGAATGAGCTCGTACCCAACATCGCAAAATCGGGGAAAGTGAATTATTTTTTAGAGGTCAAATATGCGTCACACCAGTAGTAATGCCGTATCTACCGAATGTCTTGCGGCACCACCTCTGGTTGGGGAATGATAAACCTCCGAGAGTACAATTAGTCATGAGGAAGTCTCTCAATTCGTCATTTGGTGTCGGCAATAAATTGTAGATTCTTACAGTTCGTGCGGAAAAGGTAACACGCACAACATGACTGATTGCGAGAGGCTCTGGCCCACTCCAGGCTGTCGCGCTAGCTATTTATTTATTTTAAAAGGAGAATTGGACACTGCTTGTAGCTCTCGTATAACCAAAATTGAACTTCAACGCTGAAGGTTGTTTTCTTATTTAGAGAGAAACCCGGATTGGGTTTCATGCTCAATTATTGGGAAGTATTACAGAGCCCAAATGATTTAAAATGACAGCAGGTTAGGTTAGGTTTTTGAGTTGATGATGGAGAAAGCACTCGAACTCATTATACTTAGGTCCATGTGAACCCATTGTGATGCCCATGGGGTTGATCCCGATTCCTACCGGGCTTCTACCTTGCTGCTCGTTGTTGACTTGGCGATCGTGATGTCTTCAAAAACCTGGAAAGGTCGTTTAGTGGGACATCAGTTGTTCTTGTATGTCCTGGTATTAGTGTCTTCCCAATGTTCTGTTTCTCAAGTGACATAGCCAAAATTAGACCATGATCATCGCCAAAATCCGCCAAATGACCCTGAGGAGAGTACAGTGGTTCTAAAAAACACACCGACATCTCCCAGTGTGTATACCACTCCTGTAAAATAAAACGAGTCGCTCCAAAGCTCAGCTTGTTTAGTCACCAAACAAACACAAAATTGTCAATATCACAACGAAAATACAGTCAATCGTCACCCTAAACACTTCCATTTGGTAACTTGAACTCGACGCTGCTGTTACGTCATATTTTGCGTGCATCCGCACCTAGATAGATTACTAACAGTGTAAACTTTACAATGCTGAAGCAGATAACATCGAACAAGCAACGTTTTCACCCAACAAATGACACCAGTCCAAGTGGCGGGCTGCAATAGGTGGCTGAGTAGCCGCTCCCGCAACTTATTATCGCGACAAGTGTGTTTTTATCACAAAAATTGCATTGAGTACGCTCCGCGCTTCATTAAATGCTCTTGCGGAACAAATAGGTTTGTGTGTATGATATGTTGGCATTGGCGTGAAGGTGGATGCATTTATTAGTTTTTAGGAATCGCACGAGTTGAAGCGCGCTCCGAAGGCTTGTTTGCCCGAGAATACGTAGATATTTTTAGCCACACTATTCTTCATCGAAAATTCAATCAATTAGAGTCCAATTTTGATTTGTTTGCCGCTATCCACCGCGATGCGAATGGTATGCTTCGAACTATGTCTCAAATTTACATACGAATATCTCAATAAATTCTTTATGATTGGGGTCAATTCTTGAACGGAAATTTGGTTCTTAAGTCGTTTTCATGCCACTTAAATGCTGTTAATTAGTGCGTTAGTGTGTATGTGTGTGTGTGAAGCATTAGAAGTTCTGGGAGGTATCACAGTTACCTCTCACGGGGGGCGGTATTCAAGCAGTGATGTTTCAATTGACATGAACATTTGTTACAAATTGCTGCGAAGTTTGTAATTTATTTTGCGCAGTAAACCAGTTTTTGGGGGTCTTGATCAGCACGACCATTTTAAGGCAATGATCTGGCAATAGAAGTTTTTTTTTTTTACATTTTAAACGATATTTAATGTAAATGAAGCGATGGGAACATATGTATGTATGTATGTTCATACGTCATTTTGTAGCTTCGGAGAACTCAAATTTTGGTATTTTTATTAAAGACGTAACTCCGGTTACAGTAGTAGAAACATGTTAACGTACACTTCGGCTATATTTTTTTTTTTGGCCGAAATAATATTATTTATTAGAAGGTAATAATAATTTATAATTTATTTACAACACTTTTTCAGCCGAAAAAAGTTAATAATAAAAACAAAGTAATTTGTAAAAAATAACGATTTTCCTGGTGAATAAATTTAAAGTTGAAGGAGCTGTTCCGTATGAAGTTTACGAATAATTCTTTCGCTTCCGCATCTTTGCAGGCTCTGCAGAAATCCCTGAGCCTAAGTATATACATAAACAGTCAAAATCGGTTATAACGACCTTCAAGCGATCGATGAATTTAGTCGTTACAAGCGAAAAGTCGCTATAACCGATTTCAGATTAGTTAATGGAGCTCAGCCGTCGTTAATCCGATGTCGTTGTAAGCGATTTTGACTGCATATGTTTGAAAAACTCAGAAGAGTGTTATTGATTTTGGATACTTATGTCCTGTTTCCCTTTGTGAGTCCTAGGGCCTTTTGCCTTACCTACGCGTCATCGTGTGGGGTTTCTGGGAATATGCCTCAGCTCTCTTCAACTCTTCCCCAATTGCCAAGACTCCTCCTCAACTGTTCTGCGTCATGTATTTCTCGGTCGATTCTCGATGATGTGTGGAATTATAGTTTCCTTTTCGCACAACTTTCAAGAAAAGAAATCAATTAAAGACTTCAATGCGATACATAAGCAGATCAGTTATCTACACTGATGGTTCTAAGATGGAGGAAGGTACTGAAGCAGGGTTGCAAAGTAGTTCACTAAATATAAACGATTCATACAGACTCACGGATGACTGTAGTGTCTTCCAAGCTGCAATTTTCGCCGTTGATAGAGCAGCAAGGACAATAGATGCTAGGAGACTGAGTCCATTCAATATCACCATCCTCATCGACAGTCAGCCAGCTGTCAAGGCTTTAGTCAATGTTAGCAGCAAATCGAAAGCAGTGTCCAATAGTGGCGAAATCCTAAACAAAAAAGGCGTCATCCGCGAGGTCAGCATGAAAAGCAGATCGATAAACATCGCTATAGGTGTATTGAAAGGTAACGTCGATCACCAGATGAGAGTGCCAATCAACACCTCTTGGTTCGCCATAGGCGACTGAATTATATCCCGCAGCTTACGGCAGGGAATCGACCAGAGCAAGACAAAAAATATCCCCTGCCTATGAATAAAAAGGATACTCGCATCCTAATAGATGTACTGCACCATGGCCAGCAAACTCGGAATCATTTCCCCAGATTACTGCAGGAGCTTACTCTGTGAGTGCCCCAATCTCCAAAACCGCCGACTCCGATACATGTGAAATTTGGAAAACTGAGAAACTTAACAGAAGTTCTGGTTGGTTTTGCGATAAAACACCCATCTAGAACCCATGATTTGAGCATGCACCACAACACAGGGGAACACAATGGACCAGTGGGCCCAGAAACGTCCCATATGTTCAGAGAACTCTAGGTTTTTCTCGAAAATAAATAACCTAAGAGAGCTTAGACCTGGCAGATCATATCTTGCCAGAATTTTGTGTTTTAGGGGCCCCTGTGGCGGCATAATCGCAGAGGAAGTGTCAGAGGAAGTCATTGCCACTCTGCAGGTTTGCAAAGCTAATTTTTGAAATATTTAACATTTTTCTACGCTTCGTTAGTTCAAAAAAGTTAAGCAATGCCGTGCCAATGGTGAGTTGGTTAAAGTTAAAAGCGGAAATAGCTTTTGAATGCGTCATTTTAAGTTAATTCCACAAGTGGTTAAGCTCATAATTTCCATAATCTAGATAAAAAATGATTATTATGGCCGAACGTAGATAAAAACAAACAAACTCGTGTGTTTTAATCCATCAGAATACCTCCATTTTATGCATCAATGTGAGTAGCTTATCGACCGGGACCACGTTATACATTTATTCATTCATAGAGTGGTTTACCAGACCATCGGCCAAAATTTGTTTGTTTAATTGTCGTTAAAGTTTTTTTTTTCATGTTCACACGGTGTTCGCAGAGCAGAAAAACTTTCTGCTCTTTTTTCAGATATTTTAATAAATTCCGAGAAATGCAAACATTGTATGTTTGTTTTGATGAGAACAACTGCCCTGGTTTTGGTTAGATGATCGTAAAATATTGTCCGTCTGTTACCGTATTTAGAAACTAGCGAGACGATTTCTTTGGATTATTAACTGACCTGTTATGGCTTTCCAATGTCAGTGGAGTGCTGGAAGAATCTGATCAAATGTTACGCCTGGGTCAGGTTTATTGAATTCCAGGCTCTCAGAGTTTGTTGACCTTTACCATCGGAAAGTTCAATCGCTCTTCCTGTTTAGGTTTTGTTACTTAAATTGTAAGCGGTGGCTGGAGAGTCTTGTTGGTTGAGAGCTAAATGGCATGGATTTTATAAGGTCACTCTCTCTTATTTCGAGAGAGATATCCTTCGGGTGATCTTTGGTCCCATCACATAGACGGTGAGGGGAGGAGAAGATACAGCGATAAACACTATAGGCAGTACAGGAACATCGACTTGTCTGAAGCGAATGAACACTAGCCTTCTGACAGAAAAATAAACTTCGAATCTTTCCCGAAGGCATGGTGCAGTGAAAGAACACAGCAAATGCTCAAATGAAATGAGACTCAATGAACTTGAAATACAGAACTGGGGGTAGCTAGCGATAGAGTGGGCTCGAGATGCTCGCTGTTTGAGGCCCAGGCCCACAAAAGACCGTACTTGTACTTAAACTTGAACGAACGATGACAATGAAACTTGAGAAGCTACAAAGAATTGCCTGTCTCGGTATTACAGGAGCTATGGAAACCATTGCCATTGACGATGTCATCGGGCTCTCACCCCTTCGTATTTTCTCTAGGAAGACCGCTGCCAATTGTGCTATAAAGTTGCATCTAGAACACGAGTTTAAATCAGGTAATCTTGTAGGTCATCTGAAAGTACTTCACTCAATTCCAAGTACGGACATGTTCTGCACTACCCCCGACACTATGGCCAGGGAGTATAATTTCGGAAGGCTATTTGAGGAAGAAATCTTAGACCGTATCGAATGGTCTAATGGAGAACCTGTATCAGACCCAGGATGTTTGGTAAGGTTTACCGACGGATCAAAAATGACTTCCGAATTAGGTGCTGGCGTCTTTGGACCCAAAAATAAAGTCCCGGTAACAATGGGGATGTGCCTGAAATCCATGCTATTGAGATCTGCGCCAGGATAAACCTCGACAAAGCTATTAAGGGCAAAAAAAATACGTGTATACTCAGATATTCAGGCAGCGCTTAAAGCATTGACATCCCACTTCGTGGAATCTAGGTCAGTCAAGTGCTGTGACGATACCCTACAATCACTTGCCAGGCACAACAAGATCAAGCTTGGTTGGATGCCCTGCTACCAGGGCATTGTAGGCAATGAAATTGCGGATGAGCTTGCTAGGGCCGGTTCGGGTTCCGCGGTCATGGGACCGGAACCCTTCTGTGGCTTTAATAGGTCTACCGCCACAGATTTGTTAAACAACTACAACTTTGTCCAGCCCATTGGGAAAATGTCCCCTCACTAAGGCACTCAAAGAGACTGCGTAAACTAGCTGGCCAGCAATTTCTTTCACTTCATGCTTTAGTAAAGGTTGAGTTAGCTGCTTTGAGTCTTAAGGACATTGACGCAGAAACTTCGTACTTCAAGAGCCGCTTGACTGTTTGTGAACATATGGATGTCCCAGTACCAACCAAAGATTGACTTTGTTGTGAGGAGTCAAATCTTCAAGACATTGAGGCATCACTCCATTGAATTTTTAGTTTTCCAAGGACTGTCCGTGGGTGCAGGATGCAGGTATTGCCAAGTTTTAGTAAAAATAGATATGCAGTAAGCATTCATCATCATAACAACCATTTGCCCCCCTTTATTGATGATAGCTTGTCACCTAGGATTTTGTTCAATCACGTTGAAGCCTTCGAACATTTTAGGCAGTGATGCGACAAAGCGATGCGATGCGAGAAGCGAGAACCGAGAAGGGTGCGATATAACTTTGAATTCTTATCGCTTGACTGTGCGCACGTACATAAAAATGCACGTGAACAGTTTTATCGTACGCTTCTCGCTTCTCGCATCGCATCGCTTTGTCGCATCACTGTAGCGTAGCCTTAGACGCCATCAACGACTTTGAATTAATTTTCCAAGATTTCTGAAAATACAGAACCTTGGATCCTAACTCAAAATCGTTTTTCAAGTCCGTTTCCCTACCTTGTCGAATTTTTTTTTACACCCACTGTAGGCATTTTTTGTTTGCCGTTAATTAGCGTCTTACGACATTTTTTAAGAGCACACACTGCATCGACGGGAATTCCCCTACTGATCACCTCATTGTGCCTGTACCAAGGACAGGCAAGTTATGTTTCATAAAACTATTTTGCGCATTATTTCCACAGCATATAATGGAATTCAATTAGTTTACTCTACATCGTTGCAAAAAAAAGGGGAAAAAACGAGTAGAGAGGAACTCGTTTCAGCCGGATGACATAAACGTTATTTCCCGGCATAGCCACAGAATTCGACGACGGCAAACCTTCCGCAATGAACGCCAAACACTACCTTCCTTCCACTTCTCGTGCGAAACTTTCACTTCTTCAACCTCTCGACTGGAAATCTCAAGATTTTCAAACCAAAAAAAAAAACTGCGTATCATTTTGGCAGCAGACTTTGGCGTGGAGAAATCTCGAGGCTCATTTGCTCACCACTTAATTTACATGCGTGCCTTGGTTAAATTATCAAAGATTGCCCTTTGACATGCTAACCGCAAATGTCTGCCATTTTGCGGAGTCGGTGGGCCAAGTTGTGCTCCTGCCAAATTGGCAGATCATCAAATGTCATTTACCAGCATTATTTCCCCTCCAATGGAATCGAAAATATCATTATTTATCGCGTTCCTCTTGGGCGAACTTGACGCAGATTTGACACGGTTAGGTGCGTCTGCTAATTGTTGTTAAATGATGAATGGGCATAGGAATCATCAAAATTGGATTATATGTCAGCGGGTCGTTGTGTTTTTTTTTTTTCTTATTGTCGCGACAAAATTGTTTAAAAACTGAAAATACGTCGATAAATCGGGGCGATTGGATCTTGGAGTACCAAACTTAGCTTTGTTGTTATGGGATTGAATGGAATTTCGGGTTTTTCATTGTTGTTGTTATTTCTTGACGAGAGTGGCTGGTAGAGTGTCACCACCGCAGAATTGTTGAATTTCTCTGGCGGTAATTTAGTCAGCGCCATGAGTTGATGTGAGTAAGTTTAGCTTTTTTTTTTTTAATTTGTTTACATCGCCCGGAGGTTGTAATTATATAGGGCTTTCCCAGTGCACGTGAACTTTATTTTGATTTTAAAATTCAAGAGATCCTACAGTGATTAGGTTCGATTGAGTTTGTGTCGAGTTTAGTGTCACCTGTCAAGTTCATAAGTGCACTTGCAGTCGTTGGTGTCGCAAGTGCTGCAACCGGTTCGGGTGTCAAAATTTTGTGTTGGGTTATGTTCAGCGAGCTATATGCCAAAACTGGAGAGTGACCGTGTGGAAGGAACAAATCATAATTGGGAATGCGTCCATGGAGACCACATGAGCCAAGTGGTCGCAGTGAAACGTCAAAATTATCCGCAAAGAGATGTGAGTCATTTTCATGTTTATTTTTGGAACTTTATTTGCTGGTGATTAGTTTCTTGATTTCTTTTCTTAAGCATGTGACTAAGCTGTTGAACTGTAGAGTGGAGTTTAAGTTGAAAGCTCTGCTTAGGAGTGTGGTAAGGGTTTAGATGGTTTTTTGCTCATTTCACGATAAAATGCAACCTGCCAAGCATCGCGTAGTTCATTCGATTTAAAATGCAAATAGTTGAAGTTGTTACAAACGAGTGGTTAAACGAGTTTTTGTCATGTGATTAGAACTGCTGGGTGTGTTGTCGGGTCTTAAAGTGCCTTCGGACCTACCTCAACCGATAGCAAGACTGGGAGGTTGCATTTGGATATAATTGCAAGCAAATTGATTAGCTGTACGTGCCGATTGCCGGATAACATTGCTTATTTGGTACGGATGTGCTTGAATTGAATTGCGAATACAGTCGGTTGACAACGTTTTAAGCGATGAAGGAATAAAGGATACTCTTCTAGTTTTCTCCATTACTGCGATTTAGGAATTTATTTACAACATGACATCCGGTCTGGTTGACCACGTGCTCAACGCAGTTGTAGTGCTTTTCTTCGAATAGAATATTTGACACATATCGTTGCCGATCTTCTTCTTTCGAAGAAGCAGAACGTTTCCCTATTCTTAAAGACGGAAGTGTTTTTGCGCGTGTCGCTCAAGTTAAGGGTTCAATGCCCAGTCGGCTTTATATCTGAGTTTCTCCAACTGCTATACCAAACATTTTTCTCTCTTTTCGTTTTCTGTATCATCATCATTTCCAATGACCTGCTTATCCACTATGAGGATCGCGTACTTCGGGTGCTTAAGTGGACTCTCCACATCTCCCGATCTTCTTCCATTGACTCTCAATCATCAGAGGCTTTCTCTCTCTTCTGTTTGATTTATGTCCTGCAGGTTCTGAAATAGCATTCAGAGACAAGGCGTCCGAGGGGTTGAATTATATTTTTTTAAAGAAATTAATGGTACCTCAGTCTTTCGTGGGCTGTTCATCTTGGGAATGACCCTCTTGGCTTGTTACCCTTCGTTTCATACAGTAAAGATCTAGACTCAAGTCAATGGTCTTAACGGTGTCAAAAAAAAAACGTTTGCATCTTTCGTGATAGTCGAGGTTTCCAAATGTAGACTTCGCTTTGCCTATTTGGCTAAGAATATCTTGAACAGTTCCACCATAGGTCGAATAAAAGCTCACAAGATGTTGGATGCTACCTACTTTTTCTACGGGTTGTACACCAATGCTAACTTGAGCTAATGAATTTGTTCTGAGGGTGATGACTCTCGTTTTGGTAATGTTTGCCTCTCTCAACATCCCCTCTCATTTAGTCGGAGTCTATAATCCCATGTGACAGTAGGTATACCTTGTCAGCGTAGTCGAGATGTTCGAGTTTCGATGTAAAAGTCCATTGAAAACCTACATTTCTTATCGATAAAGCTTCTCGAAGCACATAGTTCCAACAAAAACAGAGAATACAGCCTTGTCGACTCCCACTTTAGATTTCGAATTCGCCTGACAGCCTCCCTTTGTACAGAATATGACACTTTGTAAACTATTTTCGGTTGACAGGATCGAATGATTTCTCAGAAGCAGATGAAGTGGCGAATAATATTCAACCCGCTGCTTAGTTATGATCCGCGCTTGCCTTGTCGAATGATACGCTTTACATCTCGTATCTTCATGCGATATAGGACTTTAGCTTGCAGCTCCAATAGCAGAGTAGTTGCAATTCAAACTTTCAGCTGAAACCTTTTCTCATATCCGCTCGTTGCCTGTTCTGGAAGCCCTGGAGGCTGTTCACACAGAAGAGACGGACTGGATTTTTTTGACGTTTCGTGTTCAGATTGATAGTCCTGTCTGAACACTTCCGCGGACGTTTTTGACATATTTATTTTCACTGTCGACCAAATTGATTTAATTTTCGCACAAATGCGATCAGCCACCAACCCAGCAGACGCATTACTTTTTCATAAAAACTTTTTTTTATACGTTTGTCGAGTGGCTACCGATTGACGTCAAAAAAATCCAAGAATTTCAAAAAATCTAAAAATCCGGATTGACGTAGCATGTCACCTCTCCGCTTCCCCCTTCGCCTGTAAACGTCAAAAAAAAACCAATCCGTCAGTCCTGTGTGAACAGAATGCTTTCAAAACGTCAATTAATAGCAAAGTGGTCAATTTTATTGGGGATTGCTTGCCTCTGTGGCACTAACTCACAGCAAAATAACTCCTCTTGACGAAGATTCATTCTCGCTAAGTCCACGAATTATAGCAATGACAAACACCATGAATGTCCCCAGCTAGTCTGGACATCACCCTCGGACGCCAATGAAATCTAATACCACCTGAGTTTCAAACCACTGTACCTCGCTCACGGCGTGTGAATAACATTTAAAGTGTATTCCTATCCCCTAGATCCGCGTGTGGTTTATAAAAAAAAATTAGACTAGCGTCTAGGCTCTAAGTCAAACATTCATTGGGTAGAGCCTCCAGGAAAGCGGCTCACAATCGATCTATTTTGGTTGCAGTGCTACTTACACCCATCGGCCAAGAACTAGGGACAGCTGAGCTTCAAAGTCCTTTCTCAGTCCTTGAAGTTGGTAAAAAAAAGTCCGATATATCGTGTAGATACAAAAAAGTAGATTGTTCTGACGCCATTGTTTGTAAGGCTGTTCACATCAGTTACATTCTAATTTTTTCATCAGCGGAATTCACAGCCTCCAGGGCTGTGAGCCATTTTGTCAGCCTTATCTGACATGACAATGGGGACAAAATATCGTGCGGTTATGTAAAACATTTCTCTACAATTACCTACATGAAAATCACTCTTTTTTTATCGTCATAATTTTAACACTTCCTTTTTGTGTTTTTTTCTTTACAGGGGTCTCGTGTGAGCACAATCAACGATTGGCTGCGAATCAAAATCGGTGGCGATGACACACTCAAAAAGAAAAAGAACAAAAAATTGGAAACAAATCGTATCAAGTCGACAAAGTACACGCTGATAACATTCCTGCCACAAAATCTTTTAGAACAATTTCGACGAATAGCGAATTTTTACTTTTTAATCATGACAATTATTTCCTTACTTATCGGTGAGTAGAAACGTCAATTCAGTCACATGCATGTGTAGTATGTCATCACCATGATCACATCTCAGATTTGACTTAAGTAAATGCAATTACCATGGTTATGACCGATTAAAATCAACGAATTGACAGTTTGGCGCGTTCACCCGCACACTGGCAATCAACTGTCACTAATGGTGGTCACTGGCTCAATGTCAAAACTATTATCGAACCGAGCAAAATATTAATTTCATTGCAAATGGCTATCAGTTAACTAATTTTTTTTGCTTTGCTTTTATTATTATTAGACGAGTTCAATTTGTTGCTTCTTTGTCACGTTCGGGAACGGGAATATAGAAAGAAAATTTTAATTGAGAGCAAAGGAAAGGGTTGTCGTTCTCGTCTATTGATACAAATTGACGATTGGAGTGTGTTGATTTATTGATTCGGTTGACTTGGCGGCAATTGGAAGTCTGTGTTCTTTTTCTCATTTCTGAACTGTCATCATAATAACGAGCAGTTATTACACCCACTCAAGTGTCAAATTGGGAGTTTTTACAATGTCACTCTTTGTTTGTAAACAAAACGCGCTGAATAAGTTTACTTTGTGTTTACATACATGTCATCAATTTGCCAGCTGTCATATTGTGTAAACTAAAATTTACATTGTTTGACACATTAATTCTGAGAACTCTGCACAGCAACTGCAACTATGAGTGCAACATAGACGAACCCTGTTTGTTGTGTAATGCTTGTAAGTGGGGAACCATAATTGCGTCATGAGGAAGCAGAATGGGTGACGCGGCGCAACGACTTTCAATTAGCAGCATAGTGTTGGAGACGCTCGAATGTGGGATGCGAGAAAACGTGTCAGATAAATTTACGATTTATTTAGATTGTAAACCAATCGCCAGGCAAGTTCAAGGGCGGCGCTCTGAATCGGAACTAACGCTTGGGCGATAATGTGGCAAATTATCTCGAGGAGAAAACAGGCTTAAGGGCTTAGTTCGGTGGTTATCGGTAATAGGCTAGGAGTTTCGGAATAAAGTACTTATCAGTTTGAGAAGCGCTTTTGCCTACAATGTGGACACAAAGTGTAAAGTCGAGTTCACGTTTGGCGAGGGTTTCGAAGAATGAGATTTAAGAGAAAGTCTTCAGTGACTGTAGATTTTTTGTACCTTTTGGACTGCCAACGGTGATACCTCAGGTTCGAAAGGAGAAATGTTGGCTGTAGGTTTAGAGTCTATCTTCTAGACTCCATAATTGCACCTAGAATTCTCGAATAGAGGACATGTTCTTATGTGGAGTATTGAAAGCTTCTCGGGTAAGCCGGAAAGCACCTACACGAGCTCTATGGGCGCCTTATACCCATACCAAATGAGATCAGAAAGCAATTTGACCTAAAAGATATTGCATGTCAAGCAAAGTTCGAGATCATGGAGGAACTTTAGGACAAGTGATTAGGTAAAGTTAACGGGCTGATGAAAGTAATTAAGACAACCTTCGTCACACCCATGTAAACCTCCTTGTGATACTCATGGCGTATTTTCCTACCACGTGGTTTTGGTCCCTCGATGCCAACCATCTGAACACCCTTACGAATTTGAGTAGGTCTGATGAACCATCAGACCGGGCTCTTGTTCTAGGTTTGGTGTGACAAGGGACACACAGGAGTTTCACATTGTGCTGCGGACCAAAAACCCTAAGTGATAGGCTTTACAGGCTTCGATGTTGTTAGCGAATCAGCTATTGCTTTTAAAGCCGCCGGGCTATCAAAGTATCATAGATCATAATATCCTGCCTGCAATGGCCCTTGTCAAGTTCAAATACGGAGTAGTGTTGTTTGAGTTGGTATTAGCGTTCAGGTAGTTGTTTACTAGCTGGGCTTGCTTGACTGGCTGATTTTAAGAGCACTCTTTGCTCCAGCTTCTTGAATGTAGGGCTCTAGAGGCAGAAGATTAAAAATTGCTTTTATACGGGCTGTTGGTGTTGTTCTCATCGTACGAATTGTTCCAGTGTTTGTTTACTTACTTAAGCTGACGGTATAGTCCGGGATGGACCTGGGGCACAATGAACAAACGTCTCCAGTTTCGCACGCTAAGTTTGTTAAGGTCCTCTTCTACTTACTTGGTGTGGATTCGTAGATTTTCCGGGCCGGAGCATTGGTGTCTATCCGCCTTACATGACCCAACCACCTCAGTTGTTGGACCTTCACTCTTCCGGCTAAGTCGATGTCGTTGTACCGCTCGTACAGTTTGTCATTGTATTGAGTAATTGGACGGACTTTCGAAAGATTGTGCCTCTGGTGTTGGTGTTGGCGCGTGAGTTTTGGACTATTCTTTCAAAAAGTGTTTGCTAGACTTTGTATTTTGGTTGTGCCTCTGAATTGGTGGTTTTGGTGACGGGGCCCAAACCTCCATATGCGAGTATTGGACATATGTTAGAGGGTTTGGATCCTCTGTTTTTTTTCCGAAGAACCAACTCCAGATATAGAAGGCGACCGATGCCAGCTGATTTTGTCATATTGTCGAATCCCACCTTGAGACCTTCTATTTCCGTTCCCAAGAGTCAAGCTCTAGCTGTATGATAAACCGCAGGGGGCGGCGCCCTGCAAAAGCGGAATCTCAGCCTTGTCTGGCAAATTCTTCAATAAACTTATTGAATTCCATGTCATTGTCCCGAGACCAAATACGACTAGATTGTGAACTTATTGCGGGCAGTAAACTGCCTTTGGGTGGAGAGGCAGCTGTAGATATGCTTTGAGTCAACATTTAATAAACTGAGAGCTTTGATTGTCATCTAAAGCATTCAGTTGGGCATAGCTCTCTTTCATATACCTCTGCCTGGAATAGAGATGTGGAACATTGTAGGAGGCCTGCAAGTTTGAAGATTGAGGTCATAGCTGCCCACATCAGCTCCGTCTCTGTGCTACACTAACTGGAAGTTGCTGATTGAAATTAATCCTAGGGGCCATAGAGTTCGGTACGCCCATAGCCGGGTTCGGTTATATTTCGAGTAGCTAGTTAGTGAGCGAGTCTATGATCAGATTTAGGAAAGACGTTACCCACTCAAGTTCACCACTAAATCATTCTACTTTTTCCAGATAGTCCCGTCTCACCGATGACATCCCTCCTGCCGCTAGTATTTGTAATCTGTGTGACTGCAACTAAGCAAGGCTATGAAGACATCCTGCGCTATAAGACAGACAACATTGTCAATTGTTCTCCAGGTAAGACCGTTAAACAACACCTAACGCAGCTTTCGTAACACCACCACTTTCTTTCATTTTAGTGACTGTCATCCGTGATGGCAAGGAGACCAATATCGAATGTCAACACGTTGAACCCGGCGATCTAGTCGTTGTGAGCCGAGACTGTGATGTACCTTGTGATCTGGTGCTGCTTAAATCCTCAGATCCTCATGGTAAATGCTTCATAACCACAGCTAATTTGGATGGTGAGTCTAATCTGAAGACTCTGACCATTCCACGAGAGCTGCCAAATGTGGAAATAAATAAAATGCACAAACTTGGCATTATTGAGTGCGAGTGCCCCAAGACTGATCTCTATAGTTTCAATGGTAAGATTGAGTTGGCCAATATGGATCCAATGCGAATGTCACAATTGGAGGATACCCAGCAGAGAATTCTCCCTCTGAGTGCAGAGAATGTTTTGCTTCGTGGATCGAGAGTGAAAAATACCGAGGTCGTCATCGGTTGTGCTGTCTACACCGGTATGACCACAAAGCTAGCCTTGAACAGTCGACTGACGAGAAATAAGTCTTCCTCGAGCGAAGTGTATATCAATCGGTTCCTGATTTTCATTCTGGTTGGCATGATCTTCATTGTGACATTCCTGTATTTCCTTAAGAGGTAAGAAGTGGAAAATTCCTTTGGGGAGATTCTAACTGATCGTGGATTACTTCTAGGTACTTTGAGCTGTTTGTTGTCCCCAAGGCGACTTATTTGGGCCCAGCTTCTGATACATACAGCGTCAAAGCGTTTTTGCAAGATTACCTGTCTTTCCTGATTCTCTTCAATTACCTCATCCCGATCTCGTTGTACGTGACGATAGAAATGCATCGGGTGATCGGAGCATTTTTCATGGAATGGGACACTGAGCTGTACGACGAGCCTACGGATCAACACTGTGTTGTGAATACTTCCAATTTGAACGAGGAACTGGGGCAGGTCGGAACTAAAACCAAAGTCATGTTGCATCAATTCCTAATATTTCTCTCTGTTTCTAGATCAACATTTTGTTTTCAGATAAAACTGGAACTTTGACAAAGAATGAGATGATCTTCCAGCAGTGCTCGATCAATGGAAAAAAATTCCTTTACAAGAAGACTAAGCTGCAAGAGGAGGCCAGTGGCATTCTGTTGGACATCAATAAGTTCAATGTAAGTTGTATACTTGAACGTCGTTATCTCCAATTTATGGTCCATTTCCTCTCGTTTAGAATGATCACAAGAACTTTTTCCAAGGTCTAGCTATTTGCCATACAGTCCAGGTGGCAGGAAGCATGTCGGACAATGAACCCAAAAAGGACGGCAAAACCAAAAAGTATTCCATCTCGGATATTACCGAAGAGAGTCAGAATTCAAGTCAGCAGAGTGACATTGACAGCTCGCTGTCCACTAATCCAAATGGAAAAGCGAATGGCAATGGAAATGTCTCGGATGCCAATCCACTGTTGGATGAGCCAACAAAACTCGAAAGGCGCAAACGACCGGAAATTGTTAAGCGTAGTCCACGCTTTGCCAGGCAAGCTTCCAGAATCCACCCGACAAATAACATGGAAATGGTAGCCAATGGAGATTTTGTGGAGCGTCCAGCAACATTTCCCACATCAGCTCAAGCCATTTCTCCCGGGCGTCCGAATTCACTGCCATTTAAACGATCTACTTCGGAGGTTGATCTTCCGGATCACGCCGCCGCTGCTGCAGTGCAGACCCATAGGCGAACACAGTCGTATGGAGCTCCAGGAGCCTACTTGACCCAACCAGGTGAGTTGAAACTGCATCTCTTCCCAAATCACGAATTCAACGCCTCATTTTAGTGACATTTGTCGGTCTTAAGCGAACACCAAGTACAACATCTCGAGAATCCTATGCTATGCCAACTTTTGTGTCTCGACAACCCTCAGCGCTGCTGAGAGCCGAATCAGTGCGACGAAAGAATGAAATCCAAAACTTTGTTGAGTACGTATAAACACCTTTAACGCGGCCTTAGACTAAATGCATGTTTTCCTCTAGAACTCTTGACTATCAAGCGTCAAGTCCTGATGAGAAGGCGTTGGTAGAAGCCTGTGCCCACTTGGGTCTCGTCTATCTAGGTGATGATGACGAAATTTTGAAGGTGCGAGTGTGTCCCCCTCACATGGACTACTCGCGACCATTCGCGGCGAAGACCAATAACATGCTATTCGACAGGCTTCACGTTCTGGAATTCACTTCCGATCGTAAGCGCATGAGTGTGATTGTAAAAGATGAGAACGGTACCATGTGGATCTACACAAAGGGCGCCGAGAGTTATGTGTTCCCACTGTGCGGGCTGTCATCGTCGAGACTCATCGAGCTTACAGACGGACATATCAACGATTTCGCGAGACAAGGTCTGCGAACGCTGGCTGTGGCCAGGAGGCGAATAACCGATGAGGAATACAAAGAGTTTCTCGTCGATCTGAGCAAGGCCAATGCTTCCCTGGAGAATCGGAAGCAGCTAAGCGAAGACTGCTATGCCAAAATCGAGAGAAGTAAGTCAAATTTTGGAGCATCTGGTAGCAGAATTTGTAGGACTTTGTGTTTCTTTCAGATTTGGATCTTTTGGGAGCCACCGCTGTAGAGGACGCCCTCCAAGATGACGTCGCCGATACTCTGGTGTCCCTTCAAAAGGCCGGCATCAAAATTTGGGTCCTAACCGGGGATAAAGTCGAAACCGCACTCAACATAGCTCTCTCCTGTGGTCACATTCCCGCCGATGCGATGAAGTACTTCATCATCGAGTGCGGACGAAAGGAGGATCTGGAAACGCACTTGGAAACGCTTGAGCGTGAAATTGTCTTCGGCTTGGGCCGAGCATGTGCCCTCCTCATCGATGGCAAAAGTTTAACAGTCGCTCTGAAGGAATTACCGGAGCGGTTTCGCGATGTAAGCATTCGTTGTCAAGCGGTGCTGTGTTGTCGGTTGAGCCCGCTCCAGAAGAGTGAAGTGGTGTCCTTGATAAAAACCTCCAAACAGAACTACAATACGGCAGCTATTGGTGATGGAGCCAATGATGTTTCTATGATTCAAGAAGCACACGTTGGTATCGGCATCATGGGCAAAGAGGGTCGTCAAGCGGCTCGATGCGCAGATTTCGCATTTGGAAGGTTTAATATGCTCAAAAGACTGCTACTGATGCATGGCCATTACCATACGACGAGGCTGTCCCTCCTGGTGCTCTATTTCTTCTACAAAAACATTCTGTTTATGGGTATAATGTTCCTGTTCCAATTCCACTGTATGTTCTCGTCACAACCGGTCTATGATTCATGGTTCCTGACGCTTTACAATGTGGTGTATACGTCGTTGCCGATTTTCTTCATTTCCTTGACCGAGAAGCAATTCACCGAGGAGGAGTTGATGAGGTAAGATTGGATCGTGGTCATCTTAGAATTGTTTGGTATCCAAATCTGTTTGTTTTCAGTAAACCTGAGCTATACACGAAGAACACAGACAACAAGCAGCTACACTGGCCTTATTTCTTGAAATGGGTTACCTTCGGCATCTATCACTCGCTGATAACTTTCTACTTTGCCTTTTACATATTTTCCATGAACGACATCCTCCTGAATGTGGGACAAACGGCAGAGTCCTCAGTATTCGGAACGCTACTCATACAAGTTGTTGTTATTGTTGTGAACCTTAAACTGTGGCTGGAGTCGAAGTATCACAGTTATTGGTATATTGTCACCATATGGGGATCAATTGTATTCTTCATGGTGAGCACTGTGATCTACAATGTGATAGACTTGTAAGTTTTTCAAAAGCCTTTACCCAGTAAATTTTGTTTAACAACCACTACTTCCCTTTTAGACGATATGATGCTGACATCTATTGGTCGTATAATAAACTATTCTGCTCAATACCTTTGTGGTTGTTAACCATACTCAGTGTGATCACCTGTTTAGTGCCGGACTACACAATTCGTGTGTGCAAGGACGCGCTAAATATGCCAAAGAGAAGTTTCTTTCCGGGAACTCGAAGAATGAAGAAGCTGCGAGCAGCCAAAGCTGAAAACACCTATTTATAGATTGAACCATGTTCTCTCTCTGTGTGCGCGGAACTTAGTTATTTAAGATCAAAGTGCCAAAAAAAAGGGGAAACTGTCAGTATATTGAAACTACCGGCGCAAATTCATAGTCAAGGAAAGCAAACCTCATGCGAAATAAGCTCTGAAATTTTAAACTTGTCAACGATTTTTGAAGTATTACATGGTGACTGTTACAAATATCAGCTGTGTGACATGGAAATTGAAGAACACGCAGCTAATCAAGTTATAGGCGGTATGAACCTTGGTTAGCATGAGTTTGAAGTTTGTTTGACATGATACATATCAAATACCCCTACCCGTTGGGAGTGGGGGTCTTAAACGAATTACGGACAGGCTTTGGATAAGGCCTGTCCTTGACAGTGACAGACTATCATTATAATTTTGCGCCACTATGACACACTAATTAAGCTTTAAAATTTGGACCAAAAAGAAAGTGAAACACACAAATATTTTAACTATTTATGTAATATTTAGTTTTTTTTTTTATTATTATTTTTAAACAACAAGTCGTCCTCATGTACCTCATTGTAAATAACATTTTTGACAAATCGAAGTTAAGTGAATAAAATAAAGTATTTTTATTTTGTTAAATGAAATATTATTTTTAGACCCCAGTGTTCTTTTTTTATTCATATTTTGTGGTCAGGCTGTGGTTGAACAGGACAGTAGGTTTTGTGAAAAAGTCTAAATGCTTTGAGTCTAGCAGCTTAAGTCTGTATCAATAATGCGAACTACGGTCTGAAGTATTAGATCTATTCTGTCCCCCGCTGGAGACGGCTGATGCGTAGTTGGTCTATAGTATTTCCACCAGGCCTTTGTTGGGTCTAGTTAATGCATCTCCTCGGTGTTGGTGAAGTAAACCTCTAGGCATCGACTGCATCGACGGAATAGTGCTTCGCAGTTGGCGACTAAATATTCTGGAATTGTGCCTTCATAGCTGCAGAATCTACAGTTTCCGTCTTCTTCTTGACCTAGTTCTTTAAGGTGTTTTCTTTACCTTACGGTGTCCTATAAGGAAACTTGTTACTCTAAGCCTATTCTTGATCGGTTTTAAACATACCTTGGAGCTTTCCCGGTTACAGTTTCCAGGTAGGACAATGGATTGCCTTACTCTGTGAAGTTCGTTTCAGATTCCTGCTCTTGTGCTCCTCCTTCTTTATCTGTTCACGGATGACATTGTCGCCCATTTTGCAGAAGGATTATAGTTCCTGAAGCGGCGTCTACGTCCTCTTTTTTTGCCTGTTTAGCTGCATCTTCGTTTTTTTCCACTCAGATGTGGCCATGCATCCATTGCAGCGTTACCTTTGTAGTTGATTGTCCACGAGCTGAGTTCCTTAAGTGCTGCTTGGCTGTCTAACAGAATTGCTGCGTTTTGCTGCCTATTGTCAAAGTAGATCATGAAACAGGTCTTAAGATTTTAAGTCGCAATTGCCAAGCTGATTTGTCTGAATCCGACCAATAACCTAAGGAAGAATTCATGGATTTATATTTTTCGCCTAAAAATGTAATAGTTTATGGATCGACAGATCTATCATTTTTTAGTTCGCCTTGAAGTCGAGTCTTACCCTAAAGGTTGCTCTTGTTGTCCCTAAATGACAATTGTAAATCGGTAAATTGTGTGAGTCGATGTATCCAAAATAATAATTTACCTTAATTGTCGAAGTGATAAGCTCCTAGTTAGAGCTTCCTTCTTTGGGATAGGGTAGGACAGGTAGAGAGGAAATGGAGGATAGTTTCTTTCTCCTTTTCGTCCTTGCAGCTCCAGCATTTTTCTGGCATGAAGGCTTATGAGACAGTGGCATATGAGAACACCGACAACGTTGCTGTGGAGTGACCTTTAAAGCAAGATCAGACCTTTAGATCGAGTGAGGTTTAACATAGTCCAGATCTCTCTGGTGGTACGGCATGTGGTATCATTCCTCCATCGTTGTTTTGTCTTGCTGATCGTGTCGTACTCTACGAGAATTTTGCATATAGTGAGTGGAATACCCAGGCTCCTCCATTCTGGTAGGATTTCCAGAGTAGCACCACGTTTCGCAAGTTTATCGGCCTTACAATTCCCTTTGTACTATACATAGATAGTCAGGCAGTTATTAAATCTCTTAACGCAGATCTCTTAACCAGATTGCAGACATTTGTGACCCTGTATTGGGTCCAAGGAGACAGAGACGTCCCAGCCAGTTCCTGGTGCTGGTAAGCCGGTTCTTCGTCGTGGTGACAGAATGGCTAAATCTGGTCTAAGTGTCTCCCCCTTCGAGCGAAAGCAGCCACCTAACCTAACCTAACCTAACTTCTCACAAGTCCCAAGTATCTTGCACTGTCAGAGACCCTAAGGGAATCTCTGTCTTAACTGGGTAGAGTCTGCGGGTTTACCGTCTGTCCGCATTTGCTGGTCCATGTGTCTTCTTCTTCTCCTTCCTTTTTTAGTGAGGTTGTCATCTAAATTTAGAAGACCACATCCCTCTGCATATCGGCAGGACCGCCGGTCTTGGATCACTTCGTCACTGAGGTCAACCAATAGCTGCTATTGTTTCATTTGTTTGATGGGGTTCTCAAGATCTCACATTTGAAAATGGCAATACCAGCTGAGCCGGACGCACTGCTGGTTCATGTGTCTAATATCCGTATACGCTGTGTGGCTTTAATTCCACTGTTTTAAAATCGCGCAAATCTTTAGCTGAGTCCCTCCTAATTTTAGGCTAATATATTTTAATTTTTCTAACCCACTCGCGCTTCAAGGAGCTATGAATACAGATTTGACGTTATTCACACAGTGTGAGCGAGGTGCAGTGGTTCGAAACTCAGGTAGTCATAGGTTTTCAATGGCGCCCGCGAGTGGTGTCCAGACTAGCTGGGGAGATTAGTGGTGTTTGTCGTTGCTATAATTCACGGGAGTTTTTTAAGTATCTCCTGATTTTATAATAATGGTCAGCTCAATCAACTCTTCAAGCCGTGACACTCTACAAACAGTGTTGTGCCTTCGCAGTAGAGTCGACACCAGCTTTTACAGTTGATCGATCGAGGTTTACTGATAAGTGCGGGCAGTCTTCACGTCCCACATTCTACCACTTTTTGAGAGAGAGAGAACAACGCGTCACATGTGCACTTTAACGAACTTGTTTATTTTTTTCTTAAATTTGTTTTGAGCAAAAAAATTCCTTTGAGACAAAAATATGATAATTTGTTACAGTTGGTGTATAATAGATTTTTTTTTTAATGGATGTACATATGTATCTTCTTCATAATATTGCGATACAATCAACTACAGTATAACACATGAGTACATTTAAAATGGAAACAAATGATTTCCGACAAAAGTTGTGTGGAATAATCGTAAAAGAAAGAAAATTTCAAATATTTATCTGATGGTAAACGTTTTGCATACACAAGTGCTATTTGTGTTTTGTTTTCTTTGTATGTAGATAGATTTCGAAATCGAAAAATAAATGGCATTCAACCCTCAGAGAGTCAAAACATCCCCATTTCATTGGTTAGTATGTACATGATATTAAATATATAGTAGCTCTACATTAACTAGTGTATATGATGCAACAACAAGATTTTGATTGTGATAATAGGTCTTTCGTATGATGGGGGCGTTGTCTTTCTTAAGCCCCCAGCAATCGTTTCACTGTATATCCAGGTACCGAGTAAAAGAATAAAAGTAACATTAACGCCAGGCCTGCAATGATCAGACCCTTTAAGATTGCCCACTTGTAGTTGTGCCAAACGATGTAACGGATAGACTTGAGCGGATTCACGAACCACATAAAGGAAGCATCTGGTCGGCTAAGAGGGGGAGAAAGGGGAATAGTTTAGACAAAAAATCATGAAACCATTTTCTGACTCTAAAGCTTACTTTGGCTTCTCCAGTGGATCCGGTTCATTTCGACCGAATCCGGCGGGGTTCTGTTCAGCTTCCTCCTTACTCAGGAGGTGTAGCTCGGCTTCAACTTTTCCCGTCAACTCCATTTCGTCGTTCTGTTTCTTAATGTAAAATGGCCACCACCCACGTACGCGCTTTTGTTTAAATATGTTCACCGTGGGTACATTATCTGTCTTGAGCATATCGAGGGTGCACAACTTGGATGACTTGGCCCCACGAGGAAAGCGATTCAGATTGAAGGAAATGGCACCTTGAACGAGATAGTGTCACACTGTGTTTAACTCTATTGATCTCGAATCTTACCCAAGAAATCATCTGCGGAAAAGTGATCGGCATCCCAGACCTGCAACTCAAGTCGTGCGGGAATTTTGACCTCGGTCTCATCCCAGCTAAATAGAGACTCTCTTCTTGAGAGAACGATGCGTTCTTCAGCTGCTAGGTACTCGAATGGGTAAATAAACCTCCAGTTGAAGTTACCCTCGCCAGTAAGAGAACGGTAATGAATATCAGTGGCTTGAATGTCCTGAGGTCCCTTGAGCCATCTTGAGGGAAAACCCTAGTTAGACCGAACAAGTCTGCGCTGGTGTAGAACTTACCCCTTAACATAAATATCCGACATCTTTTCGCCTGTAAAGAACGCGTCGTCCTCCAACACCACATCGTCTGTATTCCAAATGACCACTCTCAACTCGTAGGCCTTTGGCTTTCTTGGTGCAATGTCCACTGGTGGTCCTGGCAAGGGCATATCCATGGGAAACATATCTACCCACATCTCCAGTTTTCCTTGCTCTATACCCGGCTTATCTACATTATACAGCGGTCGGGATTCGATATGTTCCGGGACGATCTTTAAATACAAGAAAATTATTCATTGAGCGCCCAAAACTACCCCCTACCTTGCATCCAATCTTTGGAATCTCAGTCCATCGATGCAGCACTGCCAGTGCTAGATGTTCATCTCGGTTCTTACAAGTGGTGGGCCCATTCCAAGCGATCACTTCTTCCTCAGAGAACGTCATACAGTACTTACCGATCGCTACACGATCTTGGAAATAATGGGGGACATCAAGCTTGTTCTCCTTGCAAAGTCTTGATAGGATCTGAGTTGGTTTCATTGGATCGCGCCATCTGTTATAACCGGTACTGCAAAAACATCGCAATAAGGCACATTCCTTGAGCATCAAGAATGAAACCAACCAACTTACTCTTCATATTTCAGTGAAAGCCCACAGGTCGCTCGATGTTTGCTATAGAAACGGTTCTCCAAATCGATCCTTGTCTCCCCGATAAGATCGTCTGATCCCACCAAGTCCCAGTCGAAAATCTGTACTGTCAACATGGAATCCTGAGGAAATGTAGCCTCCACTTCGAAGCACTTTCCGAAGATTGGATTCAATTGCTTGCTGACATAGTTCTCTTTGTCAGAGGTTCGCTTGCCACCAAGGTGAAGGACCACATACGGATCGGCTTTTCCATTCAGATCCATTGGATGGAGATCAGTTGCTTTGATGATGTAAACTCGAACCAAGACGTGAATAGGATCATTGGCGGGTAGTGAAGGTATAGTTGGTAGTTCCATGCCCTTTGGCAATGGTAGCTTGTAGACCTTGATGGCACCTTTAAAGAAACCCACGGTTCTGTTGTCATCTTCCATTGAATCTCCGGTCTTTTTGCCTCGCAAAAGAGCGAAGGAATGAAGCCATTCACGGAAGTAATTGAATTCTGGTTGAGCTTCCAGTTCATTGGGGTAGATCTGTAAGTAACTTCATTAGAATATCTAGAAACAGGAATGTTTTACGGAAAATTTCATAAAAAACAGGAGAAAAAAATTTAAGTTCTAAGCAAAGTGTCGCACAGTAAAGACTTGAAGAAAAGTCAACTCGGAGTACAGAAGGTACTGTGCTTGGATTTGAAAGAAGACCTTTGAAACAGAAGAATTTATGAAGAATTTATGATTCATTGCAATACGTGATGCAGCCTTGATACGGAATGGAGGATGTTTGTCTTTGGGCTGATTTAAGGATCAGTAAAATATTGTTGAGACCCATCTTTTCGCTTTGGAATTTTGATGAAGAGTTTAAAACGTTGTTTTAGTTTGCTTGGGACTTGTTTATGAGGCGATGCTCAACTTTTAAAACTCATTGCGGTATTTTAGGGACTCTATGACAAGAAAGGACGACGTGCGTACATATTCATAGGTCTGAGCGCAAATACTTCTCTGATGATCTCAGCGATCTATAAAAAAATGTATAACACTGCAAAAGCAAGTTCAAGAGGGTTTAGATGACACCAAAGCAGATTTCTTCAAACGACTGGGCTTATTATATATCATAGCAACGTGACGGATCGATTGTATTAATATCTCTTTAACTATCCTGATCAAAACCATAGGTGTTGAACTAGTAAAGTCACCTGGATTGTATCAGTCACCACATCTACTTTTTACACTTCACAACCACCTTCTTTTCTTGCCTAAATACAGCTTTACGGATTCAAGTACGTCTACTAACTAACATGGCAAGGAACCTGCGGTCCTAAAATTCTAGAAATTTTCCACCTTAGGGTTCGACTGAATCAGGTACTCTATCCCGCTCCTAGGCAGGTAAATATAACGCGGATTCTTACACTCTTATTGATTGCCCGGATGCTCTAAAAACAGAAACATTCAACATCTAGCAGCTGCTACCACGAGCAGAGACAGCAATTGTTTAGATGCGGTTTTGTGGTCAGATGTAAGCAAAGGCTTCTATCCTGCAAGTGAGCGAGTGATCCGCCTAATGCTTTGCTCGACATAGTATATTTAGCTTTAAGATTCTCCTTGGGAAATTCAATACAATGGTTGTAAAAGACGATATCTTTGGTAGTGATAGGAAAGGTGTAGTCTGCATGACACAATTCCCGGTAATAGATTCAGGCTCAAAACACGATCACGTTGCAATCGACATACGCCACTCCTTCACCAAACATCAAATCGGACCATACATATAATCTAGTTCCAGCAAAGATACGAATGTGAATATCAAGTCATGTGACCACCAGAATCACAGATATGAAGAAGTTCAAAGTAGAGAGGTTTCCGCTAAGTTTCTCTAGCGCTCTTGAAAATTTATCCAAAAGCAGTTACAAGCACAGGAGATCAGTGGGAGTACTGCCAATAAGCTTTTAGGAAGGCAGGGACGGATTTGCTTGATTCATCCGCCAAAAAATAGCTGGTTTGTTGCTGAATGCGCACAGGGAAAGGTAGGGAAAATAGTTGCGTATTTAACGGCTCTGCTCATCCGCACTATGAGCAGAAGAAAGAGGCACGAAAAGAACGTACTGACACCAAAGAATGTCGAATCGAGATGCAGAAATGTGATGATACAAAGTGATCCACAGATTTTATAAAAGGGTAAGGAGGGCAACGCAAGATTTCACTACCCAAACAGAAGGCTGCAAGGACAAAATAGAAACACCGTAATAGATGGCGCTAAATGGTGCCAAATATATGAAAATACTCCATATTTCAGAAGACTGTTGGACTAGATTAGATAGCTTGCTTGATGAGGTTGACAGAAAGAAACTTTACCTCACCATGCTCAGGTCATTTTGGACCTATTGTGCGGACTGCAAATAGGCTGTCAGGCAGTCTGATAGTCTTAACCTGAAGGACAACCAATCACTACAATCACAGGAACAAAACAAAGTAGAAGCAGTAAAAGCTAAGCTTACTTTATATGATGCTGCAGACCCAGGACTTAAGTCTATAGGAGAATATTTTCGAGACCAGTTTTGTGTATTACCGAAGTCTATCATGGAATGCAGCGAATAGCATAATTATGACCCAATAACCCACGAATACATTATGTAATCAGGCTTGGCACCAAAAAATACACAAAACACTCAACACTGTGGGTGTTGGACTTTGTCAGGTGTGCGTGCTGTCACCTCTCCTTTTCATAGTGTATATGGATTGATGTTACAGTGCAGCCGTGGAGATGAACGGTTCGAATTGGTAGACTTAAGAGTAAGTCACCTGCTTTCGCTGATCCTTACGTCCACCCAGACCGAACTTCGGCGCGCACTAGATAAGTTCGTCGACGTCTGTGTTGAGGCTGGAATGAAGGCTAATATGAACAAATCTGAGGTAATTCCCGCACGCCTTTCTAATGCACTCTGCATGTAAGAAAACCCGATTGAAACAGATGGAGAAGTTTGAATATCTCGGGGACCTATTCACGAGAGATGAGGGAGCAATACTGAGTTATCCTGTAGGATTGGCCAGGCTGGAGGAATTTTCAGACAACTTGGTCAATCAAATATCAGGAGTACTGAACCTGGCGTCGGAGCTAAGCTTTCGGTCTTCAATTCAGTGTTTGTTTCGACCATGTATCGTTGTATTCTTCGTTGTAGTCCGTAACTCGTCGAGATAGAGTTATACCAGATATACGCGAGGCGCTCAATGTCGAGCAGCTACTTCTTCGAACAGAAAGGTCCATACTTCGATTATTTGGACACGTTAAACGCTGGCACCCAACTCGGCTTCCAAGACGTGCCATGGAATCCTTATCATAAATTCTATGGTGAGATGGTTGCAGCAAGTCCGAAATCTCACCTCTACCCGTATGGCGATATCACGTGATGATTGAGAGTTAATGGCGGAAGATCGGGGGATGTGGAGACTCTACTAAAGCACCCTAATCCCGCGACCCTTATAGTGGATAAGCAGGTTATTGAAAATGATGCTGATGACAAAGCTTGTCTGGAGTCTGAATACCCCGAAGCAGCTGGTTGCTCATACTAAAATGATAATCTAGTGGATTCCCGGCTACAAGAGACGTCGAAGGATCGAATCAACGAGTTCGCTGATAGTCTTCCCAAGGCATTCAAAGGTCAATAAATCTTCTGTGGTTTATTCATAGGCCACAAAGTAAGTTCTCGAAATGGAACTTAACAACAGGACGTTGACAAGCTAAGAAGTCATGAGCTCCTCAAACAGAAGCACCAATCAAGTGTGATGGTAAGCTACATACTAATGAACTTCCTTACTGGACATTATTTACTCAATTATCACCTCAATAGGCTTAGCGTAAATCTATTGGACATGTGCTGTCAGACTGTAGCAGACAAAACCATATCGGTAGGTGGTTCGCATTCCTAGCTTTAGTCAATTAATTTCATCTGTTGTGGGAGGGATTCCTCCATGACCTCGATCCAGCTTTGGTCCTCAATATTTTCAAGTTTGAGGAGAATTTAACTTATTACAAAGCCCACAGAGCCCAGAATTTTTAGATGCTTTCCGGTTGAGCCCGAGACGATGGCAATCCTAATATTATAGGGTAGGACCACAACCCTGAATACGGTACGAAGCGCTGGACGATTAATAGCAAAGAAAATTGTATGTTCAAATTTTGTTGAGTAAGTCCAGAGTGTCTGCGAGGACATCCTCGTTCGAGAGATGTCCTGCATTCTTCTGCATTCGATGGAAAAATGTTGCGTATACGCCACCGCTCAATCAACAATTTTTGTTAGAACTGAAGGTCCGAGTCACAGTCACAGCCAATGCTAGAGAAACTCAGCAGCAGTGATGCGTTGTTTGGTTTATTGACACTTCTTGGGTATTCCATAGAAAATGTTACGTATACGCGGGAGACGATGTAACCACTATATGAAGCTTAAAGGGTTGGTCAACTATTTTGGCTGAGACACATCAAGCAAACAAACAATACAGAATCCAAGTTTGAAGGACATAGAGAGTGAGAATTGCCAGATTCTTGGTCTTGCAAAGAAGATGATGAGAGGCTACCTATGGCTCTGATTGCATCAAGGAAAATTGTACCATGATACACGTTCTTCATCCACATTATCTAGCTAGGCTACGCAGATGATGTGGTCCTTTACACTCCCTCCATGGAGTACATCCGGTGAATAGAATCAAGTGTTCCTGACTAAGTGAAACTAATTTGTATAGCAATGTAGTGGAAATGTGATGGTAATGCAATTTCAACGCAAAGATAAATTGAATGCAACTTCGGTGCACTGGCGTGATAGTGTTTAATGTACGAAAGTAATGTTAAGGTAAGACTTGAAGAATGTTGTCAAATATGTATAGTTACCGCAAAATTGTAATCAGATGGCGACGGAGTGCTTAATGCCGGCTAAAAAAATTACTTATTAGCGGGGTCTTAATGGCGATGGGCCTACAGAGACTCCATTCCTCAACATCGAAAACATCAAAATGATATTGACATGTCCATCTACCGAGGGTTCGTCCTTACCTTGCACAAAGCGGTTTCAGTATCCTCCACTGGTGTGGTTTTCGGTTCCTTCCGAGAGTGTTTCGGGCTTAATTTGCTCACCAGCTTCGAGCCTTTGACACCCAATTTGGGTTGCTTTTCGTCTCGGGGTAGCATGAGAAATGGCTTCACAATACCCTTGTTGGCATCAATAAGCTTTTCGTATGACCAAAAGTACTTTGTCCACCAGTCCTTGTTATTCTCATCGTCGGCGTCTTGCTCCTGAATGGGATCGACCGGTGGTGGCTTTCGCTTTGGCGCCTGCTTCTTCACTCTGAAAGAAAACGAAGATTGATACTATCTCTGCTTTGATACAGACTTACATTTTCGTAACACACGCAGCTCCGTAAAGGGTGAGGTTTTCACAGGATGAATTCTTTGGCAGGTACACTTCCATTGGGCCATTTGCGGTGATCATTGGCATTTGGTCGCTCTTTTCCTGGGTCGGAGCTGGGAGAATGATATGCCCTCCGATGGTCTTGTACTTGCTGAAGTCTTCTTTCGGCGGCGGCTTGTACATGTATCTGTGTATCGATGTGATTTGGTGGGTTCCAACGAGGGTGTACCGACCGAAGGATCGGCAGTCTACGCAACGAATGGTGATTGGTGGGGCGTAGGTTTCTTCCAGAGGCAACTCAAGTTCGATGGATTTCAGCATGTTTGGGAAGTTGGGATTTTTCCTGGCGTTCTGGATGATATTTGAACTGAGAATCTTGCCGGAACACTCCACATCTATGCGGGGTTTGTCGACAGACATGAAGTGGACTCTTTTGAGGTCACGCAGCCCCCAGAACAGCACCTCCAGCTTGAACTTGGCTAAGTGGGGACGCACTTCTTTAGGCACCGGGAATATGGTGCCGGGAGATGGAGCTGAAGATTTCTCCTTTTTCGTCTCCACCGATAGATATTTGGGTTCGGTCATGCGTGGCATATCACTGGAGCCGATTTCGAGCATTTCAAAAGCAGCCAGCAGTTCACCGGCGTTGTCAGGCCCTCGAACAATGTCGAACCATTCCAGCGTGGGCGTGGTGTAACCATTTTCTTTCAGCTTAACCCTTGGCTTAGCTATAGCTCGCCCAATGAACTCGGACTTCCCGACCTTGTCTTGATCGTAGATCTCAATAATGATGGTCGGAGGATCCTTTTTGATTTCGTCTTTGGCCCCGTATACGAGAATTTCTTCGAAAACGAGTAGCTCGTCCCATGTCGGACTGAGAGTTTCTTCGATGACTTGGGTGGTCTTTGCGAATTCGGTGATGTAGACTGTGGCATACGGGTCACTCAATCCGGACGCATCGGAACCAATAAGCGACCGAGCTTGATAAATATGAGCTCGGAGTTGAAAGGTCTGAAATAAGATGAGGTTGAGCTCACAGAAACAATAAACACTCACGGACTTACATGCTTCTCGAGATAGTGAATATTATTCGGTGCCATTGCTCGCGGCCTGTCTGCATTCCTCAATTCATGGGATAAGTCGTAGCCATGCGGCAGCCCGTCGAAGAAGTGCTCTTTATGGTTAACCACTCCCAACCACAGGAAGATTGACAACTTTGCTTGCATGTACCAACTCGCCGGTCCTGTTGCCACCTTTCCTGGAAGCTGCAAAGTCAACGGACACTTATATACTTCCTTCCACTCAATCAATTAGTACTTACCCTCAGAAAGAGCGTTTGAACTTTCCCACAATGAACGCCGCACTCCTCCTCCGTCTGCGAGTATATTAATTCTCTCGCGGATATCCGGTGATAGGCATTACGTTTTCCGTTCGCTATCATCCACAGGAAGATGTCCGGAAGGGAATCTTGTGGCTACGCGAATGGAAGGGAGGTAAATTTTATAAAAGTCCATGGAAACAAGTTTCAACTCACGTCATCGATCAAAAACTTCAATTTTTGCAGGTAAGTTTGAGCGGTCTTGTAGCGTTCTTTCAACGAACTGCGTGTGACTAATGCACGCAAGTTTCGTGCCATATTCCCAAGGGATTCCTAGAAAATTTATTACTAACACAGAGGTCAGAGGAAGGTAGTTACACACAACTTACAATCTCCCTTTGACATAACTTCATTCGTTCTTTGTCCAGCTTCGTTTTTCCACTGCCAGCACCAAGGATATTGGTCTTGGTGATTGCCAAATATTTGACACATGATGCCGCCAACTCTTCCAGGGTCGACCGAAGACGTACCTCAGCCTTGGGATCTTCTTCCTCGATAAGTCGATTTGTTTCCGTCAAACCGTCTTCCTGTAAGTTGACACTTTTAGTCAAGAAAATCGAACCGAAACAGTTCTCACCATCTTTTCGGACATCTTTGACAGCATGTTGCTGTTGTACATGCGTCTTCTCAAATCCGGCAGTGTACACCTCACATCCATACAGGGCTTATAGTCCCAGTAAGGCAGGTAATAGTGGGTCTTGTCGTGACTTATAGGTTTACATGCATTTGTCGTACTGCTGTAGGAGGTACTGTCGACAGTCTCCAAGGCTCCATCCTCATCGTCCGTAGTTGTAAAGCTTTCGTTGTGACCGTCTAGAGAATTTCCTGCATTTCCCATGCTTAGTTCGAAAAATACCGTCCGATCGCTGACTTTCTTATCGATCATCGAAGCTTCCAGGATCGTCCCGAACAGGAAAAATTCCTCGTTTTTTGAGTACGATGACTCTGATATGGGATAGGTGGGTTCTAATTCCACATTCTTCTCAGTGGTGGCCTCGATATTATCGGTTATCTCTGTACGAATGGCGATCAAGAGACGGGCACGGTAACTGACGCCCTCACCAAGACCTGTATTCAAGTTGGAATGTTGATCCAAAAGGGTATAGTCTCTCGTCGAACCGTAGAGATGAATGAAAGACGGTCCGAATGTCGGTAGAAATCCTTTTTCACCGTCATTGGACACTTGCTTAAGGTCGATGTAGTGGGTGCCGATGATTGATGGCTTCATAGGGTCTGCGTCGCGAAGTTGAATCTATAAGGGAGAAAATAACAACGATTGCATAGATTTCCTCATCGGACAAACCTTAATTCGTTGACATAGGGGCGGGAACATCTCTGTAAAGACCAGCTGCTCATTCCAGACAGGAGCGTAAGCATTCTTTTTCACAGTTGTCTTCCCCTGAAGAAACAGATTAATCCTCAAACTTTTCAATTGTTTCTGAAGCTTACCATCAATCCAGCAAAGGAAACTTGCACATAGGGGCTAACTAAATCTTTGGATTCGCCTGTCAGGGCTTTCTTGACGTTTGCCATTATCGAAGAATTCATTCGTGGCAAACCGTCGGCACGGTAGATTCTTACAATAAATTTTGCTCGTTGTCTTTCGATTGGTACTCCATCCGGTAGCAAGAGGTTTCTAAAACAAAATGGAAATGGGCGGTTGTATTTACTTCTAAGCTTAAGGGATCCTGTTCAGTCTTTCAAAAAGGAAACTCTTTCGACTGACATGTACTGTTTAGTGTCTCAAAAATGTTGACAACTTACGCTTCAATATCGTCCGGATCCTTTTCGGATTTTTGAGGCACCTTAACTGTATCACCTTTTCCTATAATTCCAATATCACATTTCAAATAGCCTTTTGGTCCGCTGTAGAAATCATCCGGATCCGAGAGTAGTGCCCATTTGTGGTAGAATTGGTGATCTAAGGACGAGAAGTTGAGTTAAGGAGACGTAATACTTTTGGTGTTTCATAATAAGAACAAAACATGCACAGCAGAGCAGGACACGAAGGATAGAATGTGAAGAAGAACAAATATTTGTTGTCATTATGGTGTTTACCTACTTGAATGTTGCTATGCCGGATGACGATTGTTTACAATGATTTCGTACTTAACAAAGCGAGAAACGAGTAATGAATGACGACATAACCAACAGATAGATAGAAAAGAGAGATGAAAAGTTAAAAAATAGAAAAAAATATAATAAAGAGTCGAAAACCAATTTCAAAGATTAGGACAGAGTTGAAAGTACTTGAGTCTAGTTCTATGTAAGGGAAGATAAGCGGGTACAACAAGCATGCAATACTTAATCCCTTGAGTTTGCACTCAACACTCAAAAAAGTGTCCCCTATTGGCTTAAAGTATCCGTTCAGCTTTACATTTGAGTTTTGACAACTTACGCCTTATTTTCCAAAACATGGTCAGAAGGAAACCTCAGCATTGTTTGTCCGTTCTCCAAGAAAGGATACCTCTTAACTGCGCCAACTAAAGAGGCCTTAGTCTAGTTAACAAGATCTTATCTGCTCTGTTGTGTGACCGCCTAAAGCACTTTGTCAACGACCTAATTGGTGCATACCAGTGTGATTTAAAGGACAGAATGGCCCAAATATATCTTGGAGAAGACCCAGGAATTCTAATTCGACTCCAACTTCTTTTTTTTTTTTTTTTTATCGATTTCAAGGCTGCCTATGATCACATTTATAGAGACGAACTGTACAGAGCAACGTGTTGTTTCGTCATCGCAACCAAACTTATTTGATTAAGCAGGATTACGATCAAGAGTGCATTCTGTTCAAGGTTGGCAAAGAACTCACTTTGATGCAAAAAGTGATTTAAACAAAGTGACGCACTGTCAAGCGATTTCTTTACCAACTTTTGTTCAATGAATTGTGCAGATATTCGAAAGTCTGTGCAATTACTTGCATACGTCTATGATATCTACGGAAGAAGGCAGCCATATGTCAGTACCGTGTTTAAGCGTATTAAGACGGAAGCACCCAAGATGGGCTTAAGGGCCACCAAAGTATATTTTATCATGAAAAAGGACACCCATCACTGGTGTTTCTGGACAGAAATAAATTTAAAGAAGTTAGGAGCTCTATAGGATTTTAGAGCAGTTTGTCTGTTTCAGAGACTGTCAGGAAGCTGATTAGCTTCTCCCGGTGGAGTGTGGCAAGGACAGCCGGTGATGCAAAGTCACTGCCTAGGGTTCGCTTTCTAACATGAATCAGAAGAGAGCTTTTGTCGTTCTGCAAGCATAGTCTGCAGGTAGGGTCCAGTGATAGGGCCAACTGACTGACAGAGAAGATAAAGATGGTTTTGCCACGGAAGTTAGAGAGCAAATTTAAACCTGTGCACAGGTTTATGGCGAACATTTCTGTCTGGAAGGTTGATGAGTATGTGGCTAGACTAACCGATATGTTAGTGCTAGATGACTCTCCCAATATTCCAGCCCCAAATCCGTGTATTATTCTTGGTCATGCTCTGAAAGACGTGGCTTGAATTTGTTCCCAGACGACACTCGGTGGGATGGCTACCGAGTAGCCGTACCATGGAAAAGTGCCATCCATTCCGTTGAATATGAACTCTGGAGTAGAGAGGAAAGCGTGTTAAAGAGACCGTCAGGAGGATGTTTAGAGCTAATGTTGTTTAGGTGGAAGAGCAAACTGAGTTTTGCCTGCATTTGTATATGGGCTCGAACTGCGTTGGACGAGCGTTAAGCGAGGCGCTGGGGGTGGAGCGCAGGCAACTCGTCATGCAGATTTCGACTAGGCTTTGAACCCGTTCCAATTTCTTAGCTGTGGTGACCTCATTTGTTTTTGTCCACCAAATTATTGCCCGATAAGTCAGGGTAGGTCTGACGACCAAAGTGTAGATTTGGAGCATGAATTTGGGACTTAATCCCCAGTTGTTGCCACAGATGCGGCTATAGGTGCTCGTGTGGCTTTTTCGACAGTCCGATCGATGTCAAGTCATTTTATTTTTTGCGAGAATTGAATGCTTTCACCATAGATTAAGGGTCGAATGAGAATATTTTGGTTTCTTTTTTTGGTAAAAGGAACGGTAGATGTATTTTTGGGGTTTACAGAGAGACCTTCTTTGGCGCACCATTTCTGTATCTGAGATAATGCGTATTGCACTACTTCCGAAACGGCGCTTTCATAATTGCCATTGTAGATGGTTACCTCGTGGCCTGCGTAGCCGATGGCCTCAATCCCTAGGTTCTTTACCTAAGTAGGCTGTCAATGACGAGCGACCAGATCAGTGGTAGTAAGACTCCGCCTTGAGGACATCCTCGAATTGTGAGAGCCGATATTTCAATATCATCGACGTTGGTGTGAATCACCCTTCTTTTCAGTATCGGTTTGTGTGAGGTTCATATTGCTCTGTTGCTTAGACTCTGCTATAAAATTCGAAAATGACACAAGTGGTGAGATGGATGGTTAGGGGAAGTGCGCAGTCAATAGCTGCAGCCGCAAGTTCGTCTAAATTTTCTTCGTTGCTCTCGATATAATAACTCTCAAGAAAAACTAAATAATATTTCAAGGAACGAATTTAGACTTAAAAGCCTTGGAATCATCGACGTTGTGATGCAAAAAAAGAAACAAGCGTTTCAAACTCGCGGCCCTGAGCCATGCTTAAGGTATTATGCGCACAGGACCTAGAAACACAATGTTGGGTGTGTGGACATTAGAGGGAAATTAACTCTCCAATCAACGAACTAGGGACGGCAGAGAATTACCCCAAGACGAAGCAGTAGTCGTCAAATCTACAAAGAGGTTTGCCTTAACCGGCGACAAGCTGACCACTAACGGTCACATGGTATCTAAGGACTTATGACCGGCGTTGGATAAGAAGAAAACGAGGGAAATTCTTAGGATAGAAAGGCCAAACTTGAGAATATGTATCTGTAGGAATCCATTCCAAGCATTGCCTTCTGAAAAAGTACGCTAGGAGGCTAGGACTCATAGAATGGGACATCTGTAGATACTGCCACGACTTGTACGTCACAGAAAACACACATTCTATGCGATCACAAGGGTATAGCTCACCGGCGCTTGAAACATCCATTGTAGAAAACAACTTTTTTATGAATAAAGAAAAAAATTAATAGCTGGTGCGACAGCTCAGGATGAGCCAAGGCCTAGCTTCTCGCAACCATTCATGTTGCGCGTGTTTACATTTTTCACACGAATGAAAGGGACCTTCAATTTATTGCCGACTCCGAACGGCGAATTGAGAAGCTCTTTCATGACATATTATACTTCCGGAAGGTTGTCATTCCCCGACGAGAGGTGGTTCCGCGATAAATGTTCGGTGGACACGGTTGGAGCTTGAACTTTTTTATGAACTTGGAGCAAATACGTTCAAGCCTAAGAGGATACCTCAATTTTGCAGGAATATGAAATGCTTTAAGGAATGAGTGTTTAGGTTTCCGCGACTTTGAAGGTTCCCCTGGAAATCGGGATAGGTCCATTCTGTTGCGCGGTGATTTTAGGAATATTGTCTTCGAGTTTGACATCCTTGTGGTGAGGAACGCCGCTGGTCTCTAAATGAGATCGCTGACGTTACGACATTTCCCCGTACACACTTTTCGGACTTTTCGGTAGACTGCATAGCATTTCACCATCTGTGCATTTGCTTGGTCATATCAAGACTGAGAAGGAAAACTCAAGGAACTCTATGAAGACGTCGGCGACAAAATAAAGGACCTCGTCTTTGAATCTAACTGGTTCCACATATAGTGTGGAGCGAGTTTGACACCGATACAGTTGTCCATGAAATCGTGGCCCCCCTAATCATTTCATATGTTTACTCCACAAGAGTCTAGACACCGGGCTTGTTTTGAAAACTTGTACCAAGTCAAACAATCATTGTCTTTAGAAAGTTAAAAAAGAATTATCCAAATATCCTTACCTTGTATCTGTATCTAATCAAGCGAGTACAAAATCAAACAAAAAAAGAAAAAAAAAGGAAAAAGCATTCCGAGAAAGTGACAAGAATACAAGAGTAAAGTTTGCCAGAAGATCGAGAGAAAAGAATTGTGTACATAGAAAGTTAACAGTTCTGCTTGTTTGAGTTTTATTATTTTAAACTTTTACCTTTATGATTCCACACAGTAGCAACATCCAATTTAAATGTCCCAATCAATTTGTTAGGACGAAGGACACTTCGACTTTGTAACACCTTTTTTGTTTGCATTGCATTTTATTTTCGAACATCAAATATAATTTTTAGTTTCGACAACGAATAAGAAAAAAACCAGAAGAGAGCAAAGCGAATAGTTAACGAGTAAAAGAAAAGAAGAAAAAAGTGTAAACATCAATAAGAAAAAACATGTATGCAAAAAGTTACTAAAGAGGCAAAAGGACAAGAAAGGGAAGAAAACACTTCTTTTATATCCTGGTATCAACAGTTTTGTTTTGTACACATTTCTCTACCGAACAGTGCTCGAGGGGGCGAAGGCCATGCTCTATGTATAAATGAATACTTAAACACCTGTTGCTTCTCCGACGAACGACGACGTAGTAAATGCAAAAAGACTAAACACGGACTATTTGCATCCTGTGTCAGGATGTGGGATTATTGTTTTTCTTGGGAAAATAAAACATTCGAAAAGTGAATGAACACATACATGTGCAGGACCACGCATTGTGTGGAAGCCAAGGAAATTATACGGAAATAATTCTCTCTATTGTGGGACAAGAATAGAAATTGATAAAATTAGAAATATTTTACGTTTTAGAAGAAAATGGTGACAAAATGTTTCCAAAGTACATGTTGGGGATGTACACCAAGCAGATGTACTGACTGTCTCTGGCAATGAAGGCCAAAGGACAGTAGAGGGAATTTATGATATTTGCTGTGAGCTGTTGCAACCGACATGTCAGATTTGTTTACTTTTTGAGAATATGTGGGTTTTAATTTTTGTATTTATTCCGGTGGCGATTTATTATGTTTAAAATTAATACTAGTATGGGTTATCGACGATATTGGAAAAATTAATGCAGTCGGCGAGAAATAGTATTATCAAGTCAATGCAGGGAAACAGGGGTTGCCACTCTTTTCTTTGTGTAAAGTGCTCTTTTTTCGACTTCTACTGTAGTTTTATTCAGTGTTGGCTCCACTAACGCCAATATTGCCAGGGATGGCAAACAACTTATTAGTTTTGAATGGCCGACTTTTGTGAAATAAGAACAATCTAGAACAAGAAGATCGAAAGCTTCCGCGAACGCAACAACATCGCACTACATTAGGACGCATGCGTAATGCAAGTCGTAGCACTCAAAAGCAAAACGGCGCCTTCTTTACACCGACCCTCTGAAGTACTAACATGTGGTTCCGTGAGAGAATTTATTCGGTAATTCGGTACAAGGATTAAGGTTTAGGCGGTAAGAATCTATGCAAGGGAAGCAAAGAAAGCTGCATATGGAGAGCCAAGCCTACGTGGGGGTGGGGAAATGGGTGGCTTGTAACATTCGTCACTGCTCACTTAGACCAGAAATAGGGTCCATTGAGCCCATCTTCTAATCTCTTCGAAGGTTGCCTGTACCAAGTTATCAACTATGTATGGGTCGACGAAAGTATGCCCGATGACGGAACTACGCCCGACCAGCTTGAGGAAGGTAGGTAGGTAGGATAGTTGTCTGTGCGAAGTACAGGCACACCTAGGCCGAGAAAGACTTTATGCGATACCACTTCGATCTATACACTGATAGTGCCACTCACTTTTTTTTTTAAACCATTTGGAGCTCTTGATTAAGCTGAGGAAATTCTTGACTGGCTCTATATGTCCCATTTTTTTTTTGTTTAAAAGGCTTGCACGAACATCATATCATCATTTTCCAATGGCCCGCCTTTCCACTATGAGGGTAGCGGGTTTAGGGTGCTTAAGTTGGCTCTCCACATCTCCCGATCTTTCGCCAGATCCTATTCAGCATATTGTGTGAACGTCTCAAGCATTTCTGCAGCACGTTAATCCGCACATATGTATTAGTATGGCTTCGAGCTTGGCACATCGATTTTAGACTAAATGTTTACATTAAGATGAATTCTAAAACAGGCTAACAGATTTAAAGTCGAAACCCACCACATTTTGAATGATTTTAAAGCTAGGGAGCAGTTTTAAGGTCTAAACATTGAGGCCTTTGTTTGAGATCCTGTCAAAATTTATCCGGTTTGCTCGCCATGTCCTAAATTTCGTACTGAAACAGAGGTATTAGCACGAAAGGCAGTATCTTTCATATATCTGTCCAGCTGCTAGGGTATGCAGACATCATCTGTCGCTTTCAGAGTGCCGTCATGCAAGCTGAAGGTAAAGCGATGAAGGAGAAAAGCATTGGACTGCTGCGCGAACTGACACACGTCGGTTCATATCGCTGGCCTTTCCCCAGGCCATATTAATATTGAACCTGGTCATTACATGAATACCTATGTATGCCGTAGGTGAGGATCGGTTTTACGTGATTTCGGCTGCAAGCCCCATTTGGGATCTATGTACGTCCCTAAACCAGGGATTACAATGCAAAGCCAGTTGTAGATGTATGGCACTGCATAAAGATGAATATGCCGTTGCTGAGGATCGGATTAACGCGATTTCGGCTGTAAGCTTCATTTGGGGTCTTTGCACGTCCCTAAGACAGCGATGACAATGTTTAACAAGTCGTAGATGTATGGCACTGTCTAAAGTGAAAGGTGTACCATTTAGCTTGGGTGGAATTTTAGGCCTGATAAGTATCTTGAATAACTGCATACAACATGGTGCAATGGAATCCATTTATCCACCAAATATTACGTATATTTAAATTCCTTGGGAACTAAATTGGATAGGCCTAAACGGCCTGAAACAGCTAAACAGGATGACGCGCAGATATTGTGACCTCTAAGAGGCGACATGACATAAAAAGAAAAAGTTTGGAAGACATCTACCTGTCAAAGAAAATTGTTCTTTCTTTACGCCGCTGTAGTTCGATCTGACTGTCACATCAGGTAACATTGTTGGCATTTGTACACAACAAGTGCCTTCCAATAAGCAAGAATTATAAAAATTGAGAACAAAGCAAAACGAAATAAAACGTATTTCACCCCTCACCAGTCTGTTTCTTGTTAGTGAATCCATACAAACAAAAGCTCTTGTCCACCTAAGGCTCTTCATAATTCAACCTATTACCGTGTTGTCAGGAAAATAAAAAGGGATGATCCTTCTTTAGAAGAAAAAACAAAAACCCACACAACTTGAACTGTTCCCGGAAGCGAACATGATGTCCCCTTGTTGAAAGGACATTTCTTAAGTGAACCTTTTGCTACAGTGCTGGCGTTACCTATGAATAATTTATAAACACTTTCTCAACAATTAAATAGGATAACCTCGTCTACTGTTGACAGGATGCTAGTAAACACCAAGAGAGATAGAGAGAAACAACAAAAAGAGATAAAAAAAAGGACACACACACAAATTGTGAAAGAAAAAAACACTTAAACGTTAACTATGATAGAATGTGAAAAAAAAGGATATGGAAAACTTCAAGTACCGTTTGCATCATAGACGGTCTTGAGGTCGATTTTGAAATTACCCACAACCGTTCCTGAGCGCAGGAATTTCCTTGAATGAATTACCTACACACACACACACGTAAAGAGCAGAAAGTAGTTAAATAATTTTGTAAAAATTAAACAAACTCAATTTCACTCTGCAATGGATTGAGGGAGAAAACATAAGGAGGATCAGCTGATCAGGAAAGGATGTTACGCCACAGGTGACATAACAATGACCCTTAAACTAAACGCGCTACCACTCATCTGCCCAAGAAGACCGTTTTTCTCAATGTGCCCTCTTCACCGTATACTTAAGTAGACAGATGATATAGCAGACGTTTTTATTATCCTTGTCTGGGGAAGTTAAAGGGATGAATGTGTGCTATGCTTTGGATGAGATGGCAAGAAAGTTCACTTTCCACCTTTGTTGATGGATTCGTAAACGGGATTATTAGTTAAGCAAGATGGAAGGGAACTGGGCCACACACCCAGCCTGCCTGGCTGGTGGAAAAAAGTCACCTGAATGGTTTGATAGATGCGCGATGCTGGGGATGGATGATCCCTGGGGATAAGTTGTGTTGCTTGTTTGTATAATCATGGCGAAGAGAGTTGCTTCTGTTTTTTTTTTGGTTTTATTTCTTCCATTTCCTTTTGAATACTTACTACGAAGTTCTATGGGCGAAAAAAAAGCAAACGTCGAATGATGATGGGTGGAGGATGGATGTCCTTGAGAGGCTATCATATTTTTTTTGATAAATTTGGAATCACTTTGGAGGTTTCCTCAAGAATACCAGGGTGTTTGAATAATTTCACATTAAAAGTTTGAATTGACAACATGATCCATTTGGTAATGGAATGTTTAGGCGCAGAAGTGCACAGTCTTGAGTTTATTGAGTATTCCAGGGGGTTTCGTTAAATAGGGTTTCCTTTGTAACTTTAATCTTGGAAAAAGGGCTGCAAAACGGCCGGCATCATGTAGTCAAGACTTCAAACACTTCATATGCTACTGCCCAGCCCTAGCGAGAATGCAACAGAAGACCCTGAGGTCCATGTGGATACCGGACGTGCGACATCTCGAGGACAAAGGAAATACGAAGATTCTCCAGACCACACGTACACTAGTGTCAGCTCCATAATTGTTCCCAGCTTCCCAACATATGCACGTTCCAAACGCAGTTCCGACGATAAAAAGAGGGGAAGACTGAGGCCTAAGTGATGAGCCTTCCGCTCAACCTCATATACCACACCACCAGGAATAAAAATGCTTACCAAAGGCCTTAGTAAATTCGTCTCAATGCAGACATGTTCTCCATACAGTCAAAAACCTGATTGGCCTCTGTGAGTGCGGGTTAGGACATGAAAGTGCACAATGGTTGAAATATTCAGATTCTGCAGAAAACCCAAGAAGTCGAAGGTCTATGACGCATTTATAGAGACGCGTTGTACAGAGCCATGTTGAGATTTAGCATCCCTGTCAAATTTGTCCGCTTGTGTAGGACGATGGTCGAGATCTCACGAAGATCTTTTGTGTCAAAAAACAACAGAAGTTGACGCGCTTTCATGTAAAGGATAACGATAAAAAACACTTCATCTGCTGCTCCAACATGGTTGCTAACGACCGAGAAGAGGGCCTTGATGTAAAAAACGCATTGCGACAAGGTGACAAGCTGTTCCGTGACTTCTTCAACACAATTATTGAACGAAACTCTTAACCCAACAACAAAGGTACAACTTTTCATAAGTCTGTGCAACTACAGCGAAATCTCCCATTGGCGGATACCATCTTTAGCGGACAACCCGCATTAACGGACAAAATAAATTAAAATTGTTGGATTCTACTATGAACATCAACATCAACATCAACATCAACATCAACATCATCAACATCAACATCAACATCAACATCAACATCAACATCAACATCAACATCAACATCAACATCAACATCAACATCAACATCAACATCAACATCAACATCAACATCAACATCAACATCAACATCAACATCAACATCAACATCAACATCAACATCAACATCAACATCAACATCAACATCAACATCAACATCAACATCAACATCAACATCAACATCAACATCAACATCAACATCAACATCAACATCAACATCAACATCAACATCAACATCAACATCAACATCAACATCAACATCAACATCAACATCAACATCAACATCAACATCAACATCAACATCAACATCAACATCAACATCAACATCAACATCATCAACATCAACATCAACATCAACATCAACATCAACATCAACATCAACATCAACATCAACATCAACATCAACATCAACATCAACATCAACATCAACATCAACATCAACATCAACATCAACATCAACATCAACATCAACATCAACATCAACATCAACATCAACATCAACATCAACATCAACATCAACATCAACATCAACATCAACATCAACATCAACATCAACATCAACATCAACATCAACATCAACATCAACATCAACATCAACATCAACATCAACATCAACATCAACATCAACATCAACATCAACATCAACATCAACATCAACATCAACATCAACATCAACATCAACATCAACATCAACATCAACATCAACATCAACATCAACATCAACATCAACATCAACATCAACATCAACATCAACATCAACATCAACATCAACATCAACATCAACATCAACATCAACATCAACATCAACATCAACATCAACATCAACATCAACATCAACATCAACATCAACATCAACATCAACATCAACATCAACATCAACATCAACATCAAAATCCACACCACCACGGGCTCAGTAGTTTCTTTAAGAATAGAACGAGACCGAATTCAAACTAGTGTTAGCGCAGCTTTAGTGACAGGCTTTGGCAGATATTACAATCAGCACTATTCAAGACAGAAGGCGCCTTGACTGCCACTATTTCCTTCTGGAATACAGTATTATGTTGGTTGGCTCTCTCATTTGAAGTCAGGCAATATGTATGTACTAGCACCGATGTCTTTTAAAGATCACCTTCTCTCTCTCTCGCTAAGGAAAGTGGAATTTCCCCTCGAACTTTTCTCTATGCCGTGCCGATGAAGAAAACAGCTGTCACCGAAGCGCTCGCAAAGATAGAGACAGAACAAGCCAAAATGCGTTTAGCGATGAACGAGGGTAAAACCAAGCATTTGCTGCCAACAGGAAGAGAGCTGTAGTTGGATGTCGGAGAATTTTTTAGCACACGGCAGGCTTCCCGACCAGCAAGGAGCTCTGCTTGAAAGACACTGACGAAATTCGGAAGTCGAATTGGGCAGCTACTACGAGAAGAGTTGGTCATAGTCATCTCAGAAGTATCTTTTGATTCGAAGGCTGCGTGAAACAGAACTGCAAATGCAGAAGTGAAGCCTGTGAATCTTCAGCAGTAAGGTAGTTTTCTGAACTAAGAAGAGTTGGAATTCTTCATATACTGTCAACCTTATACCCATAAGACAGTCAGAACTTGTATAAGGAAATGTGGCGTTGCCTGGGTTCCACTGTTTTATTTCCTGGGACCCTCATGGTAAAATACCTGAAAATCGTCAGTCAAGAACAAAGCTATCTGCTATTTTTAGTGTGAATATGCACCTCACTGCTAAAGGGGTTAAATTATTCACCCTTTGGCTTTCAATAAAACCACAACTGACATACATATGAAGGCCACGTTGAAACTATTCACCACTTCAAAGGAATGAAAATTCTACCTACACATGGTCTCCTCAGATCGTAAGCCTTATTTCATCTCTTCAATGCAAGACAGCATTTAAATATTTCCCCACATAACAGGCTCAACAGAAGGACTTAGCTCACTCCAGCGTATATTCCACTGTAGTTCCATAGAATTTTCCCCTATTTTCCCGAATCCAGAAGAGCCTACTTCCGGGAATAAGCCTCATGAATATTTCAGCGTCACGTTTTGCCATCACAGGACTTAAACATTAGTTTTAATTAAGGGCGCATCCAGAAACACAACAAATAGAATCTTTAAAACCACGCCGTCTGGCGGAGTCAGTTCATCAAAGCAAAGCAAATTATCCCTCTTCGTCTGTCCCATGTTCATGGCGTGAAAAAGCCAAGGCAAAGGAAACATACAAACAACTCTACTACTCCTGTTGGAAGCTATTCCTAGAAAATTTTATTATCCTACGCTGTTCTCCAATGGTCAATTACCCACAGCCTAAAGAGTAGCTATCTCTCGCTCTCTCTCTTTCTCACTCTCTATGTACCTTTGTTATGTACAAAGCAATGCCCCTGGAGTAATTACATCGTCGTACACATAATTGGTTCGTTTTGCCCTAATGATGGTTTATGCGAGGACGAAAAGGAAGAGATTAATCATCGGGTGCCTTTAAATAGGGGATAAAAAAAGAAGCAACAAAGTCCACCGCAAGGACAAATTCATTTTGCCATCCTCGACGCCCACACGTGGCTCACAAGACCTGGGATAAATGGATAACAAATAGGGGTAACTATTTAAAGAGTACTTACCGACAGAGTTATAATCTTATCGAATAACATTACCGGTGGCATGTGGAAATCAAACACAAAGTACTGCAAAGAAAAACAGTTTAGGGCGGTTTACAGGGCTCAAGTGAGGGCGGGCGGGCGGGCTTGACTTACCTCATTGAAGTAAGGACAATTGGTGCTTTCTTTGACGCTGGTGTATTTCTTTTGATCGCCCACTTGAATGCACACCACGGGGTCCATATTAAGGCCGGGCAGCTGACGTGCTTCGATGATTGTGATGCAAACTTGAAAGTCCTGAGATTTCAGATGATCTGCCGTGCGGGTCATCGCTTTTATCCTGTAAATGAGAGAAGGACTTGAACTATATGACTTGCACTACATGCACAAGTGTCGTACATCTTTCCTTGATCGAAATTCGCCAAATCTTCCACTTCGCTAGAATGGTTTGACAGGCCGCTCTCAGTGCCACCGATTTGGGGATCCTCTTCGCCCTCTGTCGCCGATGTGGTTAACGCTGTGTGATCGGTGTCGATGATGAGGGGTGATCTGGGAAGAGAATAGTTTTGTGGTTAGTTTGATATTTATATAGAAGCATCGGTCGGAATTATTCGGCAGGGGTTAAGTTATCACTTTGACAGGCCAGATTTTCAATGGCCTACTTGTCCAAGCTGGTTTAGGGTGCTTAAGTCGACACTCCATACTTTTCGATCTTCCGCCATCGATTCTTAATCATCAGGAGATATCTCCATACGGGTAAAGAGAGATTTCGGATTTAGTGTAACCATCTTATCCTGGACCTATACCTTATGGGAAGGATTCCATGGCATTGAACACTAAAAACACTAATGCTGCCAAAAATGAAGACACTATAGCAAACATTGTCAAATGAAGTCGCTACATCGTGGTCGCTGTGGTTCAGTGGTTAGTGCGTTGGACTGCTGTGCAAGCCTGCGTGGGTTCAAGCCCCACCTATGTCCGCCGAACCTTTGTCGCGGCTCCACCTCATGTCGGTGAATGACAAGACTCCGAGAGTATAACTTGTCATGAAAGAGGTTCTCAATTCGCCGTTCGGAGTCGGCAATAAATTGTAGATAAGCTCATCCCGAGCTGTCGCGTCAACTATTTATTTTTTTTAGTCATCACGCCATTTGGGAAAGACCGTCAGGTAGAGCACTCATAGGGTAAAGTCTCTGATCCACGTTTCGTATCTTATTTTATCAAGTAGATTGACTGGGACAATAGAATTCTTACATTACTTAAACAATCAATCACGCGATTCCGGCCAAGATGTACATAAATAGTTCTGGCGATAGAAAAATACAGCACAGGTGTAACAGATCCCTCCAGATGCTTGTTGACTTCTGGGGATATAGAACCCCTTGGCCAAATTACAGAGGGTTACATCCTTTGTCTCTTTGTCTCGAACTCAGTATTGAGTCTACAACATCAGTGTCAAATGAAAGGCGTCCATACAAAAGTTCTTGAAGATTGCGATCGAAGTTCTTCTCGTGAAGAGTCAATCGCAGTTTTTGAGGTTTTGACACCCATTCCTCGTTATTTGAACCCGAGGAACCTCCATATACATCTTTTCAGACAGCCAAGCAGCACTATTAGCCATTAAATCCTATATGGTAGGGTCGAAGCTTGTCTAGGACTATCTCAACATCCTCGAAAGTCTTGCATCGGCAAATAACGTTACCGAAGCTTGGATCCCAGGACATGAAGGCTTCGAGGGTAACGAACGGTTTGACTGCCTGGCCTACTTGGTCCTGAACCCTGTTTTGAGGTACCACCCAATAGTTCCTACTCAAATATAACACAATGGGAGAACAACAAACACGCCGAGTATTAGGCCAACCTCCAGGGCCTTAGACAAGCGAAAAAGTTCATCAACCTATACAAGGCAAAGACTTTACTTGATCTCACCAAAGACGAGTTAAGACCTTTAACATGCTATCTTACGGGACATTGTCCACTCAGATACCGTCTGTATAAAATGAAATTGTCAGATACCGATATTTACCGGCTCTGGGGAGAACAGAGAAGGACCACTGAAAATATTCTGCGCATATGTTAAGGAGCTGCAAGGAAAAAATTACTCCACATGACGAGGGCTTCGGTTTACCCAGTGGAAATTCGAAAATTCCAACCTAAGGCTATACCTCAATATTACCTCTGGTTAAACCATACGGGCCAGCACAAAAGACCTTATAGGTCCCAGTGCGCATTTAGTGCCCTGAATACAGAACACAGAAGGTCATACCCGAGCGCATCTTATGTATTTGTCTAACAGTCTGTCCACTTTCCACCAGGACATGGAAATGTACTCAAGCAAAAGACATCCTCAGATTCGTGCAGCATAATTGGGTGGATGCCCCTTACGACTCTTCATGGTGCGAAGGGTTTTATTTTCCATTTCTCGTCGTTAATGATCTTAGTCTTGGTTTTAGCCATCTTCTTGGTCTTAGCCATCTGTTCTTTCTGGTCTGTAAGACCATGCAACCATGGAAGTGATACCCTTATAGTATTTCCAGTGTTTAGGGATGTTTGCTTTTCTTTATAGGAAAGTGCCTTGAGAAGTATCTCTCTAAGCTGCTCCTGTTGCTGATTCAACAGAGTCACAAAAGTTACCCTAGGAATTCCTCTTAGTCTTCTCTTCCTCTTTCTTATTCGACAGTTTTCACATTTTCCTTGTAAGTAGCTGGTTATCTTTAGGCCTCTTGGCCTTGCCTAAGGAGAACCAAGGCCCAAGCCATAGCTTTTCGCAATCATTCATGCTGTGCATGTTGCATTTTTCGCAGGAATGGAGATTTGTGAATATTTTGCTGATATTGCTTGGGCTCGAACCTTCACTAATTGCACAGCAGTTACGTTGAAATCTTAAATAGTTTCCTCGTGAAAGTATCAGTGAAAATGCGCCAAAAGTTAAATGAGAGACAGACTTCTGTAACTATGACCCTACAAATTAGAACAAAATGTCGAAAATACGTCAAGGCACTCGGTCTTGACTCAGCTTTGACAGGATTAACTTCCTTGTAGGCCTAACATTTTGATGCAGTCGAAGAAGGCTACAAATAGTCACTGCTGGATTGGATTGGTTGAGCTTGCTAACGACCTTGTACTCAGGTCGCATTCCACTCGTATTCACTCACTCGATAGGCAATTTCAAGACTCTATCCTTTTAGAAGTATCACTAAAGGACTCCATAATTGCGAAGCTTTCAAAACAATTTGACGGCATATTTGTCTTCCAAGAGTTACTTGGTTATAATTTTCAGAATTACATCCGTAGATTGAGAAAAAAAAACAGGTGCCCCAGACTTCTGTTTAACTTCTAAACAATTCGCAACAAAACACAAAGTTCCGGAGAACTTTTCGACGTTTTAAAGTAAAGGAAAGCATTTAGCTTTTCTAAGGAAAATTACAACCCCGAGGATGTTATGAAAATACATACTTTCATTTCGCATCTCTCTATTAAGTCTTCAGAAATAGATGCAATTCTCTTTATTTCTAGAACAGTACTCGTACGTTCCCATATTTAATTTGTCTTAATTAAGTATAGTGAAGATGTGTGATGATAGATATTTACAGGGTGGAGCAAAAGTAGAAGAAGTTGTAAACTTAAATTTTAAAAAATTCATTAACTGAATTCAGCAAATCAAAGCTGAGAAAAAGTCTAGTCTAGGTTCTTGGAAATCATCTTGCTCTCCAAATAGGTCACCAGTAGGAGCAATAAATTGTCCAATAAATTAAACACGCATAATAGAAATGGTGTCACGAAGCTATGTAGGTGTTTGCCCACTCGGGTCTGTCGCGTGCCGGCTATTTTTTATTTAATCGCTGTCAAATTGAAAATTAACCTCCAATAGAAGTTTGCGGACTTCTGTGAAGGACTTTCAGCTCAACGATACACAAGTTGTACCCTTTAGCTGTCGAAAATTGAATATCTTTCATCGGTTAGGGCAGGATGATCGTACAGCTGGTGACGGCTAAATTGTAACCTCTTCAACACAGTGCTTTCGAAATGTTCACTGACAAATATTTATACATTGTTCGCATAGCACATGCTTGTCTGTAGCTTCTTTAAGCTCTCTAGATTGATCGTAGACGCCGATGCAATTGGAGATAATTTTTGTCGGTGTTAGAAACGCTATACTGGAACACTTAGATACAACTGGTCCATTGTACTACCAGAAAGCAGGACCCAGTTTTTACCCATTTTATTGGAATTTCGTCGTCTTTCGGAGAATGCCGAGAAAGCATTTCAATGACGACGAGCTACAGTATCAGCACTCAACCCCGAAATACTGTCACCTGATCCGAGCAAAAGCGGGACAATCGCAAAGAAAATGATCCGAAGTATTATCGCCCTCTTCATAGGCGGTGGGAGGCAGTGGTGTCACATAAGCCTAAAACACTAAGATGCTTGGCAAAGGCGAAGTGTCCTCTTAGAACGCCAATAAGTTGTCTATAGTCTCTTTTGGTGAGTGACAGCAAAAATGCCGCTGATTTCTTACAGACGTTCGGGAGCTTTCGTTTATTCCTGGTGAGCCGTGCCATACACAATTGTGTTTGTAGGCAACCCAAAGAGTTATCTGTAACTATGATAGTTGCAGTTCTGATACTGCTTCTAATACAGGTCAACCTTCGTCATCCTAAAACGGGTTCTTTTCTGTTCAGCCAAGAACGCAAGAAACATCGCATTGAGTCTTTGGTATTCTAGCGCTTGGATAACTACCTCCAGGTCTATGCGAGGTAAAATGCCAGGTCTTGACCACTCATGAAAAACAATTTGAATCAAAATAGTGTTACAACTAATTGCGTACTTGTAAACTTTTTCACCACCCTGTATTGTACCTGCTTCAATTGGTTCTTTAAACGAAGGTTTTGGTTCAGTCATGTTACCTTTCATGTTACAGACTAACATGTATGAACATTTGAGATAAAATAAAATACCATGTTCCTTTTGTGATATCCAGGCCCTATCATATTTCCTTTACACACATATTGAGTACACTTTATGTCGATGTGATATCAATTCATTGGACAGGGTACTACTTCAGCAATTAACACCACAGATAGATCAGATTTCAAAATGAAGTACACAGATGTACATAGTTGCATTTACCATATTTTTAAAGTACCTAAAGGACCCTTGAGTGCTAGTGTAAAGGTCACAGCTTCAGTGCATCCATTTTGATAGTTCCCCCTGCTTTCCATGAAGAACAACCTTTTCCACCCACCAATAGCTATGTTATAGGAAATGTTCAGTCATAAATGTTTCATTATTCAAAAGGTTATTTTACTGTGTAACAGGCCCAATGCCCAGGGGGGAGATTAAATCTCAATATTTATTATTTAAAGATACAAAAGCCTTTTCATTAGATACAAATGAGGCATGTACGAGTGTGTAGTTTCGAATGACACAATTCGGGGTCGTTTCAGCAAGTTTGGCTTGACAGTTGGCCTGACGTTTCTTTTGTATGCTGGAATATGTCAAATACAAAAGTATGTGTGTCACCTACTTCCTATGTTTTTTCTTGAAAAAGTTCGTCTTTCACGTTTTATTTAATATTTTATGGGCATCAAGTCTACCCTGGAGTGACGACGTGCTATAAGGGAGACCATGGCTCAACATAATGTGCGTGCGAAACAGGAGGAAACTTGCTAACGATCACGGTAACTGAGGACGCTTTTTGGTTGACGCCCGGTTACAGCGGCGGATTAAAGCGTAATAAGTGAGTAAGTTAGCGATTTTATGGACTTAATAACATGAACGCAAGAATACAATAAACCTCAAAGAAGTAGATGTTGGTTCACTTAATAGCGTGAAAGTTCCTCTGCAGCGCTGTTCGTGACAATTTACGCCACTTAACCCTTAAGCGCCAGATAGAAACTAAATATAGCGAAGATAGAAACTAAATATAAAACAACGGGTTAACAAATGTCGCATAGCCTTCTATGCCTGTAGCAGAGCCGTTGGCAATAAATGGGAAATCCAGCTGAACTTTCGGCAATTAGGGAAATAGGGCGGCCGATTTATTTTCGCGCTTTTGTACTTTTAGGGTCACAGGGAAATTGTCAGAAATGAAAGCGCCGATGAACTGACCAGGCTTGGTTCAGCTCTTAACAGCTGATTAGCGGACAAATCGATATTCCACTGGACCCTGTCAAGAACCAGGTAGCGTTGCCTATCTCTGGCCAACGTCAGATAAAGCAGAATAAGGTAAGGTTAGGTAGATGGGTTGGCGAGAGGAGAGAGAACCCTCTGCGTCACACTCTGATCAGAAGAGACCCATTGTGATACCCATTGTGTGGTGGAAGGTACCCCTTGCTCGCGGAGCAATACTCAAAGCACTTTCCTATTGCATTACCCAAGAGTTTCGAACCATCTTGAAGCCTTAATGGACCTCCAGACGTCCCTGATAAGTATAATACGTCACTTAGTTCTTCGGTATCCTGGAAAAAGTGTCTTCCAAAAGATTTATGTACATATGTCTGACGTGGCAAAGACCTGAGCAGTGGCAGAGGAAGTGGATTGTGTCCTGTCATTCGGCAAGAGAATTTTAGTTCTGGCACCGCTGTACTTTGGCCATAATAAAATAATAGTTGGCGCGACAGCTCGAAATGAGCCAAGGCCTAGCTTCTCGCAACCATTCATATTGTGCGTGTTGTTTTATTTGCACAAATGGAAGGGACCTACACGAGGAATACGCTCATGTATCGTTCATTTCCTCTTCAAACGTCCGGCTTTGGCTAGAGGCCTGAGCACATGACCTATGGAGTCAATCGAAGTCTTTGAACATCTACATACCTCTACCTATCTATCTGTATGCTGCTGAACACAGTGAGTGGCGGCAGAGTCATTCTATCTTCAAAAAGTTAAAACCGCCCCTCAATGCAGAACTCTATGCAGAACGATATATATCAATTCTCGTCAATTAATTGATTCTTTTCAGCATTTCTGCATTTCACGTGTTTCTCTCATCATTTTATCAAGTTTCCAATCGACAAACTATTCAAAAACAGCAAAAAACCCAAACAAAAACTTCACAGCATTTACCATTTTCTTTTGTGTGACACAAAACAAACCAAAAACCAAATTTGAACTCACTCACTCACACTTTTTGCCGTGCACATGTTGGTATTATTTTTTTGAAAAATCAGTTTTTCCGTGGAAATATTTTTGGGAATTAAGAGCAACACTTGTTTTTATATGCAAATGGTTTAAATAAATCCAATTACAGTGATATTTCATCAGAAAACTGCATAAAATATTAAAAGTTTAGTTTTCGATACTTCTGCCGTGTGACAGAAGTAACGATTCAACGTCATAGAATGCATTTTACTACCAACTTGACAGCTATTGCTGTCTGTTTGCTTCATATGTCAAGAAAAGTGTTGCCGCTATGGAATTTTGAAAAAGGCGTTAAGTAAGTCATCAGAGGCAAACCAAAGGGATTACGTATATTTTTTGTCCGAATTGAAGCGGCACAATAAAAGGTAAATCGTTCGACAGGGCCAATAGAAAATTTATTTGGATTGCATTTAGAAGGAGATGCGAGAAACAAGTCGGGTTATATAAGTCTATACGCGGATTGAAATTGGTGACCTATTTCCTAGCTATAGCTCTATGGCACGGGATGTACGTTTTGTTCGTTTTTGTTTACCAACAAGTTGAAGAGAATTTGGTTTTCATGCTGTTTTGGGCCTTCAAGTCTTTAAGTTTCTTCTGAAGTGAGAGTTTGATAAACTTGGACAATTTTCAGTCACCCTGTCTTAGAAAATCACCAAATAAAACAAATATTTACAAAACGAATTACACTGCAACACTGGACACCTCTCCAATACCTGTCAACAAATCCATGTGTCATAGATCTCCTAACATCCCAATTCCCAATGGAGTGGTGTTGTGGGTAGTTCATGATGACTACTGAAGGTAGCTATGGCTAAGGAATCGATAATGCGTTGGTGTTTCACTAGTTCACGTGCTTCAATCTCCAATAGACAGTTATTACTTTATGTGACCCTAGACGTGTCATCAAATTACTTATCACCGGCATGTGCCATAAGGGAGAATATATAAAAATTAAAGATTTCCTGAAATAGAATGAACAACTGGTCAGGATGTCATATCCTATGTATATTTCGGGCTAATGATTCCTTTTACCTCTCATGAAGTAAGGGACTTCAATAACGCCTATTGCCCTCTTGAACTCCTTATCTCGTCTCCAGTGACCCGTTGTGTCCCCCAATTAAAAGAGGGGCCAGACCAGAGCAGCTTGCGGGCTTTGTGAGCAGAAGAGAAGACACGAACACTGGCTTCTCAAGAGGAAGCAAAAAGAGCATGAGAAGTACGCAATCGAGGAAATAGAGAGATTTTACTGGAGGAATCAGATTCGGAAGTTGAACTAAAGGGTAAAAAGAACTTGTTAAGTCTACAGAGCCCCAACCGAAGCCTGTTAGGATGAACAAGGAAGAAGATCGTAGTAAAATTGCAGTCGATGCTGAGGATATGGAAGGACTATTCATGCAGACTGTTTAATGGCGACGATGAATCAAATCCCGCTGTCACGCAGAATGAATCATACAACTTGGACGATGAAGACCAACAATTCCTTCCACCCTACCTGGACGAAGTGAAGATAGCCATATCTAAGCTTAAGTCCAACAAAACTGCTTGAACTGAAGGCCTATCTGCTGAGCTGTTCATAGTGGCAGGCGATGAATTGGTAAGGAGAAGGAGGAAGCGCGAAGATGGGTTTAGCGGTCAATGAGGGCAAGACGAAGTATATGCTGTCAACAAGGAAGGACACCCAACAACTAAAGTGACCATCTATAAGATCTTAATCGTCCCAGTCCTGCCCTACTGCGCTGAGACATGGACTCTGTCGAAAGTGGATGAGTCTTGGCTTTTTCAAAACAAAAATTCTTCGGGTGGTTTTCAGTTCGGTCTGCATAGAGGGTGAGTGCAGGAGAAGATGCAACGCCGAATCGAGTAAATGTCCAACGACTGAGGTGGCTGGGTCATGTAGAGCGGATGGGTACAATGCTCCGACTCGGAAAATCTTCGAATCCACACCTGAGGGACGGCGGAGTAGAGGAGAACGGCGACGCAGGTGGCGCACGCAAGTGGAAGGGGACCTTAACCAACTTGGAGTCCGAAACTGGAGACAGCTGCTTGTTGGTTGAGGCCCAGGTCCACCGCGGACTGTAGTTGAACTGTAATGAATAAGAATTCATTCCAGGCTACATTTTGCCCATTTTTTTCTCGTGCAAAAAACTTTTAGGTGCTTATCCCAGCTGGAGCAGGATACAATAGAGATTCTGCAGATGGATTCATAGTCAGAGAAACGCAATTATAAAACTCGACAACACCGCTTGAGGGGAACACACTGACAGCAGAGAGCGTGGAGGTATTTTCTCAAAAATGTCAATAGCTTGCATCCCAACCAAGGCCATAAATAAAGTTTTGCCTTGGCTGAAGCCTCAAGCTCTTATTGGACATGTCCTCTTGCAATTTCTTTTTCCTGTTTATGATATAATTGTACACTTCAGTATTCACTTATTCCAGGTGTTTTCCAATGATTCCAGGGAAAAGCCAAGTTTCCCCTTTTTTGTGAAATTTATTTCTAATACGCGTTAGAGGGTCTAATCCTGGGCAAACATAGAGGCAGGTGGAGGCCATTGAATTCGAAGAAATACGTCGAGAAATTCAATTGGTTTCCGGTCTTGGGTGTCATCGAATTCGTAGAGAAACCATTTCTGTCTGCTTGCAATGTCCACAAACTCCATCACTTATGATACCCGCGGCTGACCAAGCCGCATGGACATTTGGTATTCATTCGACGTCTTTTCGTTCAAAAACAATTCCGTACCTAAACGTTGCCATAAATGTCATGCAAGAGTTCACTAAGGTTAACGATGGGTGTCAGATTGTATCCTTACAACCCGACATGCAATTTGTCCATACGGCTGTTTTTTCATTGAATAAAGGACGCCTTCGGCTAAACCCGAACTTTGAATCTGTGCGCAGTTGGTTGTTCTGTTCGTGAGGAAAACTGTGAACATGGAATCTTGACTTTTATAGTTTCTGCACTGTGTGCAGGGAGGCATTTAGTGTAGTAGACAGGCTTTGAGAGGACGAAGTCAGAGTTTGTTTGAAATGCTTGGAGGTCGAATATATTTTGTTTTATATTTTCAACTTGAAATTTAGTTTTCTGTGGGAGGAATAGAAGGAATAGAATCTGTGGAAAAAGCTCACTGGATGACATTGCCCGGGCAGCGTTTGGTCGGATAACTACAGGCCATTTTATAACATGCACGGTAATAACCAACTTTGTAGGCAACATGCATGCGTACTCTATCTGTTGCCCACCCAAATATTCCTGGCGATTGTACCAGCAAAATTTGTTTACCGTACTTAATTAAATCCATGTTTTGACAACAAAGATAAAATCATTGCCTAACAGAGAGATCGGCTAAAGATAGCTTCAATCTGCTTCCACACGCATGTTCGCAGTTAAAACACCATTTATGCGTGGCATTATCTGTCGACTTTCTACGTATCAAATACAGAGAATGGCTTCGCTCTTGTTAAAAGAAAAGTTTTCCCAGAATCTGTTCAGCATCCAAGAACATAATCCGTGGTAGATGCTCGTAGGCAGAACACAAGTAAGCACAGGAATGTGAGTTTGTACATTTTTAAAATCAGAACCTCTTGCTTTTGTGTTATCCTTGGGAGCATGGTAGATGGCAGGAATCAGACAAGAATCGGATATAATAACATCCTCGAGTAGGCAGTGGCAAAGTAATCTCCTCCACGATAAGTATCTCAAACCTTGCGATGTTTTTCAATATTACTTCGATGGCAATGGGGGCGGTTGACCCCCAACGAAGTATGTAATTCAATACCTATTCTCCGGAGTGGGTATTCCTTGAAATATTATCGTTTGTCCAAATAGATGGTGATGGGGAAACTCTAAAATTGTTCCCTATCCGTGAAGTGAATATTCATGAGGCGATGGTATTACCATTCCCAGCACAGCCATGATTGTGCAATAATCCACTGACTGAATCAATTAAGTTTCACTGCACTTTCACATTTCATCACCATTCGCAGCAGAAATTTCATTCAGAATCGACGGAAACAACACCGGATGTGAAAGGAAGAAAAAAAAAAGACGGAGGAAACTCCATGAATATTTATTCACGGCAACATTCTTCTCTTGGAAATCCTTCGTCAGGGGTTGCAATTTCAAAAAATCAACATAACACTGTTCGGGAAATTCGAAAATGTGCAACGAAATACCAAACTTCCATTCAGAGTACGTGGCTAATGTCGAACAATTTTCAACACCTTCACCTTCAACTTTGGATACATTCTTCGCATCATTGACAGCACCTTCACCGAAGAACCAAAAAAAAAAAAACAGAACTGGGTCAATGTCACAACCTTGGTACCACCGTCCACCACCCACAACAGGTGTTTATTTGACATTTAACATCCGCATGCATAGACTCACCTGCCTTCATCCTCGGTACTGCTATCCCTTGATTGTGGAGCAGGGCGATGTTTACCCAATCGCAGGACATTCCTCACCGTTCGCAGGGACATTTTTTTCTCTTTGGCCATTGGCGTTGCTGGTGCAGTTGCAATACCCGATGCGGTGGCTCCATTACGATTCAGTGTCGGAGATTTACCGAATTTGTCGAACTTTAACTCGGACTTGTGGTGACCGCTAGAAACCGCCGCATGTGACCCGCCACCGCCATAACTGGAGGACATAACGCGTCGCAACAAGTGGCGCTTACGACTCGCGAATGAATCACCCGAACTGTTCTCTAAGAAACGGAAAATAAATTTAACACTACGTACAGCACTCTGCAGAGGCACACTACCACTAGATGTGAAAAAGTATCTTTTTCTTTTGCAAAAGGAAGTATCTATCTACTTGTATGGGGAAATAAATGTTTTCTACTGCAACACACCTCGATTCAGAGTCCGCTCCAAGTTCGCTATGTTCTGTTCAATGTCGAGAAGCATCTGTTGATCATCGTCGAGACTTTTACTGCTGCAGCTAATGTTGTGCTGTTCCTGAATCGGTCGAACCAGGTTGGTTGGCTCGAAATTTCCCGCAGCATCATCCGGTGATATGTATTTGGCTTCGAATACAACAATCGCCTGTGTGTGGATACAAATAAAAAGAGAAACGAGAGAAAGGTAAAGAGAGCGAGTAAAGTTAGTCAGTGGAGAATTTTTCTCATAAAAGGTGGAAAAGGGGGAGGGTTGCTTTGGAGACATTTTATTTACAGTAGAGGCAGCAAAGAATTGAAAATGAATAGATAAATGATGAAAGACTTGCACAAGACGAATAAAATGAAAGCAGAACAACAGTCTGGCATTCGAAGATAAGCTCCTTCAGATATCATTACAGTGTAACATGGTTTAGAGTGTTTAAGCGAATTTCACAATAACCTGGAATGTGTTGAAGTAAACAAAGCATCTAACCAACCCAGGTAGTCTTCACAAAACTCACTTCGGTTATAGTGGCCTATCAGGCCAATGTATTATCGCTAGGTGGAAAAAGTTGGGCGGAAACCGACTACACTAAACCATATATCGACTCTAATCTAGGCTTTGAAGGGTGCGTGATGGATAGACCTCATCTTTTTCACTAGGAGACTTGAAGGTCCATTGTGAGTCGACTTCAATCTAAATCAGACCTGTAAAGTACTTATATTCAGTCCTCTGAAGTAAAAGTACCGGTACTGGTACTGGTACTTGTACCAGAAATTTTACAGCTCTGATCTAAATATTCTAACAAAATTCTCATTACGCACAGATTGAGGCGACGGAAAGGTCGGAAACCCGCAAACCCATCAATTATCATAAACAGTTCTAAAAATGGCTGACGCTTCGGCCTTGGAATTTTCAGAGAATATTCCGGCATCACCCGGTCGATAAAGTTTGCAAACCATGGCAATGTGTTCCAAGCTGAATCTACGAAAAAAATATACATTTACACGGATAGACTATACGTTGTGATTTCAACGCCAGGTACAAAAAACGGATTCCTAGCAGAAGCTCTTGGAAGTCTGGTAAAGTTTTGAGCGATTCCGCACTAGAAATATTCACAGACGGTTCTAAGACACTGGACCGGAAGTCTTGTCCAGTGCATCTGGCTATGTCATAGCCACGCGACGGCCAGATCACTGTAGTGTGTTTCAAGAGGAAATTACGACAGTCTGCAGCTATTAAGGCCTTGTAATCGTTGATAATACGATCGAGGTTGGTAAAGCAATGCCGCATATCTCTTAACGAGATGGCAGAAAGGTGCGACGTAACCATGTGCTGGGTCTCGGGACACAGGGAGGTTCCAGCCAACTGCAAAGCGGATGAGCTGGCGTAGGACGGCATCTCCCTGAAAACCTGGGGGAAGCACTTGCGCATATCGAATCGATGAAATTCCTCCTTGATGCGGATGCCAAGAAACTGACAAACCAAAGGTGGAACAACATCAGCATTTGTCTCTTGCCAAAACAAATCTGGCCTAACCTGGGTTAAATGAAGACGCAGGGGCTTTTATCCACAAATTGAGAAAACCTAGGGTTTCTCACCGGACATTGCTTGATAGGCAGACATACACTCAGACTGGGGGTCCCCTCCAATGATTTCTGTTAAAGCTGGAGTGACGAGGAGGAGGAGGAAACTAAAACGCACCTACTGTGAACGTGCTTTGTCCTTGCAACGCTAAGAAGAAAAACCATAGGGGAATACTTCTCAGATGATCTTAACGCTTTAGCCGAACTCGACGTCCATCTTCATCTCTGGGATCAAATGGTTTAACTCTTGGGATTAAACTTCCTCAGCTCATTAGACAACGTTAAACTCTGTAGGGTCTTGCTACATAGAGGTTATCCTGTTAGCGAGAGGTGTGAGAAACTAGCTAAAATAAATTCTCAACTGAACTGGTAAACCCCTAAGGCCTGATTCTAATGGAATTCCTTAAAGATAATCAGAAAGACTTAGTAAATATGACGGCAACCTCCAAAACCGCCGACTCCGGCACATAGAAAACAGGCTGTTTAGAGAACTGGGCAACCTAACAGAAGGACCGATAACAAGCATATTCCACTTTATTAAGAGTACAGGGTGGTTTAATAGACCACCCATCTAGAACCCAAGGTTGGAACATGGACCACAACACAAAAGGGAACACAATGAACTATTAGGCCCCCGTGGACGCTCAGTCATTGGATTGGCCACTTCGCTGAGAACCTAACCTAACCTAAATATGGCCGACTTTGGTCGTTTTAAACCAATAGGACAGCAAGGGGGTGTTACATGAACTCTGAGCAGCGCCAGTAATATCTACCCTCACTTATAGAGAAGGTGTGGGAGGCCGAGAATTTTCCCGATGAGTAGAAAAAGGAAATAATAGAGATATTTGCCTGCTGCCTGCAGCAACAAGCCAACAGCTGAGGTAGTTCCTGGACGAATTAGAGGAGCCACTGAAAAAAAACAACCGATGCTGAACAAACTGGAATTGCCTGCTTTTTATTATAAAGGAGTGTGCTGATTACTGTTCCCAATTTCACAAGCTGTTCATCGATTTCAAGAAAACGTTCGACAATGTCAAACAGAGAATTTAACTGGGTTGTCTTGGACAGGAGATATAAGGAGATCAAGGTAACTTGGAATGGTAGGCTTTCAACGGAATTTGAGACTTAAACCAGTCTTGCATTCCTTAACTTTTTTTTCTGTGATTAGCGATTGGCTTCACGTTGCACTGTCAATAGGAACCTTTCCAACTTTCACCGCCTTTACTGTTCGCACATTACTTCTTCTCAAAGATACACAATCGTTTGACAGACAAGAGAAAAAACTCTCCGCAAAATTGCGTCCTTGGCGGCCTATAAAACAAAACACGCCCAACCCCAACCCCAACCAACATACCAATGTCTCTCTCGGTCTTGTTCTCTAAGACCGGACAGTAACAGACTACCTTCATACCAAGCAACAAAAAAAGAAAACCTACCACCAGTTGCTTTGCCTTTAGCCTCGTGCTAGTAGTCTCATGGTCTACTGAGTCTATACAGGAAATATTCTTTGAAAAACCTTCCACCTCCTTACCCTACCTCAAGGTTTGTCAACGCTATCGTCCTGGGAGAAATGAATAACAGACACGAGGCGGCATAACAGGTTTTTATGAATATCTATGAGGTGGCTTCTTGAGGGGATATTCGATTCAAGTCGTCAAATTTTACCTTCTCCGAGTGAACGGCGCACTGCGTGTGTTTTTCCGTTTCCTTGTGATGATTTTGGGACAAGTTCCGGTCGTTGGTTGTGTCTCTCTCGTCATATCATTCAAAAATGTTCTCTCCATGGATACAGGGGTTACAACCTAATTTGTGTTTCGACAAATTTCATTTTTTTTACAACGAAAACAAAAAAAGCAACTTAATATCGCCACGAGGTATTTTCATTGCCAACAAACAGACGAGTAGACATTTTCGGCCGCCATATCCCGGACTATACTCGTACAGGCACAGGTATCCCACAAGGGCCAACCAGGAAGATGTGTCCCTTTAAATTCTGGAGCAACATTTTGCAGGAAAAGGTAGAAATATGTAATTAAAACGAGCTCTGCGCATTACTTGCGGATGGCGTTGTATTTGTTCCTCTCAATGTTGTTTTATTAGGGAGCGCGTGTTGTTAGTGTATACAGGGGGTGGTGTCGGCATGTGGTGGAATGGCATAATAAAAGCGAACAGAACACACGACAAGAAGTAACGCTCATCGAAGACGAGACGAGACGAGAGGTGTCAAGGATCATATCGTTCTCTTTCCTGTGAAATGAGATACACACAATGAAATTTTGGGTGTTTTTGGGGTTTCCTGGATGCAGGAGTGGGAGAAAAATTCAACAGAAAAGGATTTGGTGCACAGGTGATTAAATTGTTTCTCTTTAGCTAAGGCAGTGGGCGTTGTGGTTTCAGGAACCTGGTTTGAGACGGAGCTGGATTAAAATGAACTGAAGCTGTTCCCGGAAGTGCGGATGTTGACTTTTATCCTGAGTACGGATTGTTGAGAATTGAGACAATTTCTAAATATTCCCGATTTCCAGGAAAATGTTTTTTAATTTCAGTGCACTTTACGTACCAGTCGTTGATGTTAAGTGGATCTGATAGCCTGGGATCAAGGGTGACTCAATAAAATTTACAAGAAACCGAAGTTTATTAATTTTAAACTTGGGCTGGGAACCAGCTATTTTTGGAACTTGTTGGCGTAATTGTGGATTAATTTCTGCGATAGCCCCTTGGATGCAATTCGCTCAAATAACCCCAAAAGGAAACCAGTTAAATGCTTCAAATCTGATTGTGTCATGCGCTGTATGCTCATGTTTGGACCGCACATCATCTAAGTCCTTCACAATCGAAGCAAGAACCTGCCCTGAAAGCAGCCAACAAGTGTTAAGACCTCCGGGCTTTAGGGCACCGGATGTCGCTTATGGCGAAAGCTTGCCACGTTGAGCTGATGAAATGGTAGGGGAAATAGTATATTCGATAAAATTGCTGTGGATTACATGGCCATTAAAAAAGAAATATCTGACACAACAGCTTGAGGTGAGCCAAAGCCTAGTAACCATTCATGTGGCGTGTCTTACTTTTTCGAACGAATGGAAGAGATCTACAATTTATTGGCGAATCCGAACGGCGAATTGAGAAGATTTTTAGCGAGAGATGGTCCCGCGAAAAATATACGGCGGACGTGATAGGTGCTTGAATCCACGTAGGTTGTACAGCAGTCCAACGCACTTACCACTGACCCACGGCGACCTTACTTACTTACTTAAGGTGGCGCTACAGTCCGGGGTGGACCTGGACCTCAACCAACAAGCGTCTCCAACCAGCTCGATCTTTAGCCAGCTGCCTCCAGTTTCGCACGCCAAGTTGGTTAAAATCCCCTTTCACTTGCATGCACCACCTAAGTCGCGGTCTTCCTCTACTGCGTCGTCCTTCCGGTGTTGATTTGAAGATTTTCCGGGCCGTAATAGTGGTGTCCATCCAGTCTACTTGACCCAGCCACCTGAGTCTTTGGACCTTCACTCTTCTGGATAAATCGATGTCGCCGTACAGCCCGTACAGTTCGTCATAGTATTTCCTCCTCCACTCACCGTCTATGCAGACGGGACCGAAAATCACCCGAAGAATTTTCTTCTCAAAAAACCCAAGGGCAACCTCATATGCTTCTGACACAGTCCATGCTTCTGTGCCATAGAGCAGAACTGGGATGATTGAGGTCTTATACAGGGTCACTTTAGTCGTGCCCAAAAAAGCACTGATTGGCAGTTATTCCTCGTTTGATCCTAGCGCTGGTGCTGGTTTCCGATTTGATAGAGGAGCCTAAGCAAAATCCTTAGCGACCTCAAAGTTATATCAGTCTACAGTGACGTTCAGTCCGAGACGTCGGTGTTCAGTGTCCTTTCTACACACTTTTCTAATTGACAGCATATACTTCCTCTTGCCCTCATTGACCGCTAAACCCTTCTTCGCCGTCTTCGTCTAAATACACGCGGAGGATCGGGCAAACAATTCCATTCATCGGGTATACTTTCCTCCGACCATATTTTACGGATGAGTTGATGTATGCCCCTTAGCAAATCATCGCCTGCCGCTTTGAACAACTCGGCAGCTAGGCCGTCAGCTTCAGCAGCTTTGTTTGACTTAAGCTTAGATATGGCTATCTTCACTTCGTCCAGATCGCGTGGCGGAATTGTTGGTCCAGGTTGTATGGTTCACTCTGCATGGCAACAAAATAAACATTAAGCTGGCGCGACAACCAGAACTGGGCGAAGGCCTAGCTTCCTGCAACCGTTCTTGTTCTGCCACAATTAATTTCTGACTCTGAAAATGACAAATTATATTCGGATGTTCGTCATTTGCCGACGACGTGGTCCCGTAAAAAATGTTTGCTGGGATATTGCCCTTTGCAACTCGTACAGTAATCCAATACAATAACCACTGCATCATGGCGAACTACATTGGGTTTAGATCAACGCTATTTATCCAATAAGTCTATCAGAGTGATTCCAAAGTGCGGATTAAGATACTTCTTTTGACAATTTACACTCTCGGAAGTTTGTTATGATTTTTCCAAGATGTTGTACGATGATGTCACTCTGAGAGGACGAAAATAGAAATATTCAAAGTAATACACAATTCATGCATACATTCATAATTAGAAATTGTGTGCGTCCTCCGCAGGGAGGCAAATACTTTGTAGTTTCTTTTCAAAAGGGAAAAAATTCAATTTTCAATGCGTCTCTTAAATCAAAGACATAAAAAAATGCACATCCTCTTGCGACTAATAAACTGAATTGATAAATTCAATTTATTTTTTAGTCCTTAAACAAAACTCGGCTACAAATTTCATTACCAGCCAGTCTTTGTGTAAGGTCGTGAAAGTTACGATGGATTTAGTATTTCCCTAGAACATGGAACTGAAAGAATTTTAAAGCAAACACTGGATCCTACTCGTGTACGTCTCAGAGGAATTTTATAGTTTTTTTTTTTTTTTGCATTTTTTTTTCGCCCGCATTTTGTCCTTGAGAGTATTTTTCTTGTATTTTTTTAGAATTAAATTTACATGAGTTTTTTTACTTGAACCGGTCCACATGTGTTGTATCAAATATCAATTACATATGTGGCAACAGTACCAGTGACAGGGTTGAACTTTGTTTACAAATGTAAATACAGGGATCTGTATGGAAATGGAAAATTAAATGTTCGACAGATGTCCTTTTCTTGGTATCAGTGTCGGTAAGACAATAAATTCATAGACTGTTTTGTGGTTCGTAGGTTTATGGCCGACCTAATGAACTCAAACACCTTGACAACCATCAGTGATTCCTGTTTGTTTCAATTTGTTGGTAATAACATTCAGGAATTATGGAGCATTAAGGTCGAGAGTTTAGGGTTAAGAAGCTTAATTTCGGATGATTGCTATACACATACTCGTATGCCCGTAAACTGCAGGATGCTAGTTAACATTTACAAGCCATAGTCATCTCTAAAAGTGTTGAAGTGATAAATCGGTTATCGATTGGGAAAAAGTTTCCAAACCATTATTTGTGAAGCAGGGCTATCAACACTATATACCATTGGATCCATTCCAGAACTTTAAAAGGATGAAAAAACGAACCACTTGCCACAAACAAATATGTAGATTCCCTGCTGAATATAAATATTTTAATGTTTTCTGTTTTCCTGTGATTATGGGCTATTCCCTGACATTAACACATACATTTATGTAGATGTGTTATATCCTCTGAAACGACCTATCCATTTATGTCCAAGTTCTTGAGTCCTAGTGTCATGGCACCCTTCGAAAAGGCAATCACCAAACAGGATAGCTATTGCTTAACTGCGTCCGATATGTCTGTGTACTTACTACCTTACCTATGTTTTGTGTCCCCTTATGGATCCTATTGCCTATACTGCTCCTAGCCATCATGTATGGTTTCTGGCAATTTGTCTCAGTTTTCTCCAACTCTACCACAATTGCCGAGATTTCTTCTCGACTGTTCATTGCTCTGTAATTTATTGGCCAATCCACTCTAAGTAAGTGAGTTACATTGCATATAGCGGATTTCGTTCCTTTTCGTCGTTGGATGATTGTGTCTAAATGTCCTGACATTTTCTCTGGTAAGGATGTTCATTAGAGATACGATACGGATAGAAAATTCTTTAAATGTTTTGTTGCCACGTCCCCAAATGAGGACAAATGGGACTCCAGCCAAAGATGACCCTAAGAATTTATACTGGCGTTGTGCGTCCAATTTTCATTTATGGCGCCATCGTCTGGTGGCCTGTCCTGAGTAAGAAATAAAATATCGACAAGTTCAAAAAAGTACAGAAATCGGCGTGTGTAGGTGTTACGGGAGCATGGAGGTCTTGTCCTACAGATGCTCTAAGTGTGATCCTACAATGATACTCCTTCTTCACATCAAAGACACAGCTGCATGGAGCGCGGTCAGACTCAGAGAGTCTGGGTGTTGGACCATACGGTGTTGAAAACCATACGATCGCTATTAGGTCGTGGAAATAACTCCAAGCGATTTGGTCGGGCCTTCGACTGATTACATGACTACTACCCTGAATTTTAGGAAACATTTAGTTCTTTGTTAAAATTCCCACCAGAGAATAATGTTTAAATGGAATACTAAGATATTGGTATATATGTATATGGACGGTTCAAAGATGGACTGCGAAGTCGGCGCCGGCATCTTCTCTGATCAGCTAAATATATAAAGTCATTTCGTCTCACAGACTCTGCTAGTGCAGGCGGGAAGGCTGCCACTTACTGAACAATCTCCAACAACCAACCAAAAATTCGCTATTTTCTCGGATAGCCAAGCCGCTATTAAAGCCATTGATGCGATTACCATATCCTCAAAACTGGTCGAGCGATGACGGTTTGAAATCAATCAACTAAGTACACATTCCATAATTACACTCATCTGGGTCCCAGGTCATAGCAACCTTGAGGGCAATAAGCGGGCCGATACCTACTACTTGCCAATCATGGGTGGAACTGTCTGTCCATTTCTAGAAAGACATGACCAAATTACAAAAAAATGGAGTCAAAAGAGCTACTTGGCAAATAAAGACCAAATATTGCCAGAATTGTAGCCATTATCACAGGCCTCTGGCCGGTTGGAGACCTTGCGGTCAAGCTTGATATTCCTCTTAAAACTTTCTGCAGAAGCTGCAAGGACATTAATGAGAAAGAATCTCTATTACATTTTCGGACCAGACAGCGTACTTAAGGCAAACCTGTATCTGTATTCTGTATCTAAACTCCACTGGCTGAATTCAACCATTTCATTTCAACACAACCGATCAACACTCAAACACAAATATGTTTGAACCAGTTTCGAGGTAATAAAACGGCGTACCCTAGCACTAATTGGGTTCTCAGAAATCGCCACTGTATCTACCAACATTGTTGCCACAGTTCACCTTCCTATTCCTTCGCCTTGAACCATCGTATCTCGATGCAGCTTATTGGATTGCTTCGCCATATTTTGGACAACATTTCAAAAGTATCCACCACGCAGTGGTTCCACCATCGATCAAGACCATGCTTCCAAGATAGTGGCAGCTTCCTACTTTTTAACTGGTAGCCCAGAGACGCGGCTGAGCTAATGAGTTCGTTCCGAAGCTTTTATGATTTTTATTTCGTTAATCTTCAACACCAGGACGTTTGCTTCTATCCCAATACCCGGTGTCATATGGTGGAGGTTCATAATCCCATGTGATAGTAGGCAAACGTCGTCAACATAGTCATTAGGCAAACGTTGTAACATTTCTAAACAGAGTGGGATAGGATAGGGGCTTCGAGAAGCCAAAGTTATCGTGTGAGATGAGTACACCATGGCTCGCAAGGAAATTATTATGGCTCTAAACGGAACGCAAGCAACTTATGGGTGGAGTAACAGTGGGTTTGGCTTTTGACTTCAGAGAAGTTGCCACGGGGGACAAGTGCTGATAAAGTTATAGCCTCAAGTCATCCGTCTCATGGCCTCATGTCATCGTGCGTATGCACCTTCAACGTCACTTAAGGTCATTTCTAACTTATTACTTGATATTGGTGATGAAAAGATTTTGGAAAATGAGGCAAGAAGAAATATACCGAGTAACCCTTGCGACGTATTGGAGATCCGAGAACTTTGACTCACAGAATTTACCACAGCATTCATCACATTGGAGTTAATCGCGCTCCATGATTAAGTGAGAGAGCTATTATCACTCTGACAAACGACTCAGTCAACACCTTCAACAACTTTTTGCTAGAGAAGTTCCTAACTAAGCATATGAAGTATAAATTTGTGAACTTGCTAATGAAAGTCAAGAATGCTGTATGTAAATAATCCTACAGGTAGGATTAGGTAGGTAATAATCCTAATCTCGATCCACCAAAAATGCCACATCACGTCCTGTACCTCAGAGTTAAGGGCTCTTTACCGTCTAAACCCTCCAACTGTGCAATGGCACCAGGCTTTAGATGAAGAAGAGAAGATAAACGTAATGAAGCCAAAACTTTTACAGGCATTAATCAGGGAGAAACCGCCTTCATTCCCCGAATTCCTCTGATCCCATCAAACTTCCACTTTGAGCTTAATCGTCTGCAGTTTCCCATAAAGATTTGCTACGCCCCATGACCATCACAGTGACAGGAATTTGAGAGTGGCTGGTGTGGATCTGATGAGTGACTGTTTCTCCCATAGCCAGTTGTATGTGGAGTGGTCACAGTCAGTTTACCTTACAGCATTGTCACCCTCCAACCGAAAAGAAAAACCAGGAATGGTCTTTACAGGGAGGTCTTGAAAACTTAATATGAGGAATTGAAAGCTTATATTTATTCATCAATGTCTTGAAATCCGGATAAGGACATAGGGTATAACGTGAGTAGTCGCGGGTATCAACCAATAGAAACAGTATTCCTGGAAGAATTTATCCATGTCGAATTCTATTTTTGTTCTTGAAATTCTCCCACAACCCTCCTTGTGACATTGCCTTGATGCAAGGCCAAAAACCAGTCAGTTGATACGCATATTTCATCATTTTTCACCGGCTTAACTGTATATTATCACTTCTATGTAGTTTTGATTAGTGCTGAATTGATTGTCGATTCATTCCATGAGGGCGTTTCACATCCCAACCTTTGCACAAGCATAAATATTTACATATGTAAACACAGGTCAAAATTAGTATTCTCTGACAGAAATGAGTTCTGATACACGAATTCACAGAACCACATGTTAATTTGTTAAAAAAAAAATAAATAAATAATTTGAATAAAAATGCTTTTAATCTCCAATCAATTGTTGATAATCACACGCAAATAATCGTATTTTGGTATTTACTCATGTAGTTATCCGGAATTTAAGTTAATTATTCATTCAGCCATAAGCCAATCAATATTTACGGAATCAATTTGTTTATATTTCTGAATTTTTTCATTAAATTTTATTCCAAACAAGCATGTCCGTCATCAATGAAATTAATTTTTAAATCTATTCACGTCACAAACATTCCTTCGGATGCCATGACACCAAGTGCATTACCTCTTCCGAACTAAAAATACACCTTTGGGCAGATTAAACAATTATTTCACCTCAGTTTAGTATTAAGAAAAAAAAAAATGAGTAAAAAAACGACTTCAACACTTTACCCCAGATGGGACTCGAACCCACAATCCCCGGCTTAGGAGGCCGATGCCGTATCCATTGGGCCACTGGGGCAGTTGCCTCTCTGCGTACAAAGCATATACAAAGGCGCTCCCCATCATGACATTCCTATAAAGTGGAGACACACGAATGAACTTTGGATGAATTTATATTTAGAAAATTCATTCACAACACAATTCGAGTGTTGCTCTTGCCCCCCTTTCAAGGGTATGGGTGGCAATCTAACGCGAATGTAAACTGGATTCCTAAGGCCCCAATGAATGACTGCCGTTTGATGAACTCACTTGAGATACATTTTGTTCGGCTGTCCATGGTTATCTAATTCGATTTGGATTTAACGGGAATGATCTGTTAGATTTTTTTAATTTTCTACGCGTACGTAACCGCCCCAGTGGCCCAATGGATACGGCATCGGCCTCCTAAGCCGGGGATTGTGGGTTCGAGTCCCATCTGGGGTAAAGAGAAGATGTTCTCCAACCTGTGTTGCGTGTTTACGCGCGCGGGAAAAGATACTTGTTTTTGGTCCAATTTCAATGAATTAAAAATGAAGTTTTCCTCTTTGCGCTGAGATACTCTGCACTTAATTCTTAAATTAGATGAAATGACAAACTTTCCCAATGTCATACGTCTCACTTTGAACTTTCGTGTCTGTTCATCGCAGACATTTGGGTAATTTGTCTTTGGGTTCACCTAATGGATACAGATATTTACATATTTTTCCTTATGAGAGGCGACCATTAGATGCAGATTCAAGGTTTTCTTTGTGGTTGATAGGGCGGATGTGGGTGAGGGGAGTGATGAAGTGAGGTGACCCTGTTGGAAATGGGAAAACGTGAGAATTGTTGAATATTAAGTGCGAATAGTGGTAAGAGGATGTGGGAGGGTTTCGTTGGATGGGTGTCTTTTTCTCGGTGAACAGCACTTATTACGTATTGATGTTTGACGAGAGAAGAGAAAGTCATTGAATGAAGCCCAGCAAAGGCAAAAGGTAAACTCATGTCTCACTGTCGGATCATTTGAAAAATGTGTAAATGGATCTTTTTGTTGTGGTGAATTTTATACGATGTGTGCCTTACGTCTGATTCATTTTGGCCGGAGAAGGGCGCCAGAGAACCGCCTAATGAGATCTAAATCGAATTTTTTGTTCGGGATTGGCAAAATCAATCTGAATGATTAATGTGTAGTACGTTACGCAGCGTGAACGTTCTAAACCTCGTGCCTTATGGGTTGGGATATGATTTTTATTTTTGTTCAATGCACACGGCGTCAGAGAATTACAGCGGAAGGAGAATTTGGAAGAAAGCACAGTGAGGTTCTGAGGCTTATTGGCTTTAAATGGTAGCAATGAAATGAAATATGTGTGCAACGCATTTGACATTCCTGGGCTGACATGTAAGGCTAGGTTACGCCAGGTTAGATAGCAATGGATCCATGGTGATAACTGCGGATCTAGGAGGAATTGATCTTACTATTCGTTGTACCAGTGGGAGTTTTTGATAAAACGAACTAGATTACCGACCACTTTTTGTCAAGATTGCCAAAAATTGTCATCGAGTTGGTAACATCTTCTAAGAGAGCACCGGACAGGTACAGAGAAGATGAAGGATTGTTTCTTCTGCAGCTTCTGCAGGAATCATTTGAGGAAAAAGCTCAGTCGAATAGTATGTCTGCCTATAAGGGAGATGAGGTCTTTTGTAACCCTAAGGTGCCGTCTATTTAGCAAATTCAATCTCTTAAAACACTTTTCGTCTATTGTAGACCAAATTTTCGGCTTATTTGGTAGGTAGTGCCATTTGTGTTGATCAATGAGAACAACACTAACAGCGGCAATGGAAACCATGTAAGTTTCGTTCCGCGAGATCTGAGCTGCAGCAACACGGCTTGAGACTAAGCACTAAGCTTAGAGACTAAGCAAGGACCGAGAGAGGACACCAACTCTCTACGGCCATGCCTCCGTGCTGTCTCAATGGGAGAATGCCGACAGATCGACAGAAACAGGTCATATTATGCAGACTCTGCCATTTGACAGGAGATTTCGAATCAGAATTCCTCACAGAGATGATTGAAAAAACCGCAAAGTTACCAATAAAAAGAATTGGCCTTCTACAGCTATGGTTCTAAGGTGGATATTGGTACAGGTGCCGGAGTCTACTGCAAGGCCCTAGGAATAAACCACTCCCCTAGAATAAACGACGACTGCAGTTTCTTTTAAGCTGAAATCCCGCCCATCATCGAGGCCTCGAAAACAATCCACGGGAAGGATATCACCGCAAGAAAAATTAAGGTCTACGTCGACAGCTAGGTAGCCGCTAAGACTCTGGAGTCCACGATAACTAGAATGTGGCTTGTAAGAATCTGCAAAGCAAAATAGATATCGAGAGCCAATACGGTGGGTGACCATATGTTAAGTACCAGGTCAAATGGATGTCACAGGTAACGAAAGGGCTGTCGAACTTGCATGAAGGAGAGCACGATTGAATGCCTCACAGGATCTCTCCTTTACGTTTTACGCCAATGTGGTATAGTTGTACGAAACTCGACGAGCGCGGGTCCTACTCGCTCATATCCTTCTTTTTCTACCTCAAAGTGCTTAAGTTTAAATTTATTCTTCAGCCAATCTTACGAACCTACATGTTCCAAGTTCTTATAAATTTGTGCAGATTCTGCTATGGACTTTATTCTGTAGGGGCCTTCAAGTTCCAATTCCATTTTTTGGAACTTGTTTGTCATCCATTACAATTTCTGATGGGAAGAACTTAAACGAGGGTAGGTAGGTAAGGTGGCTGTTCATGCGAGGCACAGACACGCGTAGTCCAAAAAAGGTCTTTTGTGATACCACTGGGATCTATACCTTAGGTCCCACTCCGATTAATGAAGCCATTTGGAGCTCACAATAAAGCGGAGGATACTTTTAACATCAGTATGCGATAATTCGCGCAAATTGTCGAAGTGATAGGCTCCTAGGTAGAGCTTTTTCTAAATAGCTGGCGCGTTAGCTCGGGATGAGCCAAGGCCCAGTTTCTCGCAACCATTCATGTTCTGCGTGTTACAATTAATTGCCGACTCCGAACGGCGAATTGAGAAGCTCTTTCATGACAGATTATACTCCCTGAGGCTTGTCATTCCCCGACGAGAGGTGGTGCAGCGAAAAATGTTCGGTGGACATGGCTGAAGCTTGAACCCATGTTGTTCGGTCAGTAGTGCAACATACTATCTACTGAGCCACGGCGACCAGAGAATCTCAGTGCAGAGCTCTGAGAAAGTCATTTGCGAAGAGGCCTATTCTTCCGGCATAAAGGCCAATGGGACAGTGGCCAGTGAAAACAGCGATAACGGTGCTGATGAGCGACCTTTTAAGCAAGATCAGACTTTAAGATCGAGTGAGGTTTAGCATAGGCAAGATCTCTCTGGAGGTATGACTTGTGGTACCGTTCCTCCATCTTCGGTTTGTCTTGCTGTTGCTACATGTAGCGAGTGGAATGCCTAGATTCCTTCGTTCTAACAGGATCTCTAGAATAGTACCACGTTTGGCGAGTTTCTCGGCCTTACAATTCCCTGGAATGTCTCTATGACAGGGTATGACAGGGTACCCAACATAGGTGAACGTTAAAATGTTCTGTCATCTTCATGAGAGACGAGCGACAATCTAAGGTAGCTTTTGATGTGTTTGTTATTGATTCCAGAAATTTTATAGCATCCTGGCTATCGGTAAAAAATGGTGATGTCCTTGCAAGATACTACATTACGCCAAAGCAACGATAGGGCTTCATCGATCACCATCATCGCGACGCTTCAATGGTCTAGGAGAAGGACAGAGATGCTCAAGTTAAGCATTTCCGAGAAAACACCACGTCCCATTCTATTCTCGGGTTTAGAAACGTCGGTATAGAAGTGAACGGAGTGCTTGTCTTTGGCATCATCATTCTCCCACTACACTCTGGAGGGGATTGATGTCCGGAAGTTGAGGTTGAAGTTTAACTCAGACGGTGTGTATTAGGGGTTTTCCGAGATGAATGTGAAGGGATCCAAGATCGAGGAGTGCTCAATATGGTTGTTTGACCATTGAGAGGAGGCCTTCAGTCTGAGGGCTGCGCTACTGCTTGCCTAAAAATATCCAAGGGAAGCAGATGTAGGAGCACGTCGAATGCCGTGGATGGGGTGTGGCTTTTAGTGCTCCGCTAATGCATATTGTCACATAATGAAGGTCAATCTGTGACCCACACCCACTGAGCACAAGAAAGCTTTCGCCACGCTTGTCGTTTGATCACCAAACATCAAGCGTGCAAAGAACTTCGCCGGAGTAATTACACTCTCCAACATTATCTTCTCGAGAAGATAAAGTTGGAGAGCTCGCTTATCGTAACTTTATCGTAACTTTAGATCGTAAGCAGAACTTAGGTCTAGTTAAGTCGAGGTATTTAGTTTAGTCTAGTTTTTTAGTTTGAAGTCAAATCGTAAGCTTGTGCCACGACAGCACTTAGATCGATAAGTAAATAAAACGTGTAACAAATAGAATTGTGTGTTTCACTCCAATTACTAACGATATAACTGGCGCAGTCGGAAAACGAATCGGGTTAAAGAAAAAAAGAAGAAGAAAAATTAAGCAAATAAATAAGTGATGTTAAAAAAAAAAAAAAATAAAAAACAAAAACCTTAAGTAAAGTAAAGTGAAGGTGAATAAAAATGAATAAAGAATAATGTTTAAAAGAAAGGAAAACTTTAAGTAAAGTAAAAGTGAGAATAAAAACTATACCCCCGTTAAAACAATTGAAGAAAAAAAAAAAAAAACGGAAAAGGAAAAAGTTGTTCAGTTATAAACAGTTAAAAAGACGCCGCGTCTTAAATTTGTTCGATAACAATTCATCATAGTTGGATTCGAACAAAGCCATCGAACCAACCTCAACATAAAAAAAAAAAATAATAAAAAAAAAGAGAAAGACAAAAAAAAAACAGTTCTCTAGAATCATCATTACAAGAATTACAAAAAAAAAAACCAGATCAATATCAAAAATAATAATAATAAAAAAATAAAAACAGTGTCTACAAATCAAGAGGGATAAAAAAAAAAAAAAAAAATTACTATGCAAAATTGATCCTCTTAAGGAACACAGTGAACAAAAACAATAACCTTCTTCCGGTAAAGGAAAACAGTGAAAAAAAAAATCTAGGAAAAGAAAACAAAAGAATCATAGCTGTGAAGCAACTGTAACTCAACATCAAGCAGTAAGAATTTATATTCCCGGTGACAGTTCAAGAGTGAGTATTCACATCTTTAAATTCCTAACATCGAAGATGGAAGTTCTAAGTCCCGCAGATAAATTTAAGTTAGTTTTAGATTTAATTACTAAGATTCCAGAATTTGATGGAAACAATAAAAATTTATTATATTTCCTGGACAGGGTAGACAGTCTTATTTTAACAGTTGACTCCTTTGAAGAGTCTGCAAAAACCATTCTTACAGGATACATAAAAGACAAAATTATAGGAAAAGCTAGGTGCCAACTACAAAAGCATGGCAGACTCGATAAGTGGTCTGAAATTAAAACGGTTTTAAAAAATAATTTTGGCGAAAGACTCTCTGTGGAAAGATTAATAGATAGCATTCGAACCGCAAGAGTTTTAACGACAATAGAAGATTATTACAATAGAATCAATAACTTGCTTAGCAGAATAAATTGTGTTTATTTACTCGAAAATGATTCAAGCGGTATTAATGCAATGATCGACTCAAATAACCGAATTGCCCTTGAAGCATTTAAAAACAATCTGCCAGAACCGACAAAGTCTATTATATTAACTCGAAACCCCAATTCTTTGGGCGATGCATTCAAAATCATTGTTGAGTGCAACCATCACCGTTTTGGGCCTAACACTCGTTTTACTGAAATGGGCAGACCTCAAAGTAATTTTAACCCCAATTATTTTGATTCATACGCTCGAAGCAATAATTTTCCTCGGGGTCAAAATAGGCACCCCAATAATTTTAACCAGGGAGGTCAAAGAAATCACAACAATTCTTTCGCTGATACAAGACAATCGCGTCAATACAACAACTACAATCAGAGCGGACAATCACGTCAGAACAATAACAATTTAAATAGTGGTCAATCGCGACAGACAAATAGGTACATGCAGCCTAATAGCTATGAATCTATGGATATTTCATTGAATGAACGCAGGCAACGTAATAACGACCGTCAAAATTTTTCAATGGGCCAAAGAAGCAACTACCCTATTTAGTCTTCCAAACCCACAATAAACCTCTCAGATTTATCATTGATTGCGGTGCAGAGTATAGCATTATAAATAAGAACTTGTGTCATCCAAAGTGGAAAATTCCTTCAAAAAACTATACGCTTAAAGTCCTTAACCGAAACGTCGAAACAAATGTGGAATATAGAATCCCTCTTTTTAACGAATTTAAGGAACCTAACAGTTTTGTTAATTTTATAGAATACCCGTTCCATGATTATTTCGACGGCTTAATAGGAAATAACATTCTCATTAACCTCAATCCAGTGATTGACTATAAAAATCGGGTTCTGAAAACAGACTCTGCAAGAATCCCAATATATTTTAATGAGGAAGAAGAAGTTTATGCTAGCCAATGTTTTGAAGATGAATCTTTTGATGTACTGTGTAGTGAGATTTTTGACACTGAAATTGATGACAAAATTTTTGCAAAACATTTGCGTTTTAACGATGCGTCTAAGCTCAAATCTCTGCTTCGTTGTTTCAAATCAATTTTCTATAAGGAAGGGGATGATCTTACGTTTACAAACGAAATCAGACACCGAATTATAACAAGAAATGAAGTTCCAATTTATAGCAAACTTTACCGGTATCCAGAGATTCACACAGAAGAAGTCGATAGGCAAATTGATGAGATGCTTAGACAGAAGATAATTGTACCAAGTAACAGCCCTTACAATTCGCCAATATGGGTCGTACCTAAAAAGGACGATCGTGATGGTAAAAAACAATGGCGAATTGTAATCGATTATAGGAAACTTAATGAACAAACAATCGATGATGGTTTTCCTATGATTGGGTCAGACGAAATTTTTGACAAGCTTGGCAAGTGCAATTATTTTTCTGTTATAGATCTCGTTAAAGGTTTCCATCAAATCGAAGTTGACCCGCGCGATAGGGCAAAAACGGCGTTTTCAACAAAACGGGGTCACTACGAATTTTTAAGGATGCCTTTTGGTCTCAAAAACGCGCCAAAGACATTCCAACGTTTGATGAATCACATCCTTAAAGATTTCATAAACTTAATTTGCGTTGTCTATTTGGATGACATTTTGATTTTTTCGACGAGTTTTGAGGAGCATCTACAAGCTCTTAAGAAAATTCTTCAAGTTTTAAAAGACTACAATTTAAAGATACAAATAAATAAATGTCGTTTTGCGGAGTTATCAACACTTTACTTAGGGCATATTGTTGTCAGTAATGGTATTAAACCAGATCCAAACAAAGTGAAATCTATTATGAAAATGAAACTACCAACCAACATTAAAAGTATTAAGCAATTTTTGGGTATTACTGGGTACTACCGAAAATTCATAAAAGATTATGCAAAGGTAGCTCAACCTATGATTAAATACCTAAAAAAATCTGAGAAATTAAATATATCTGACCCAAAATATATTCAATCGTTTAAAACCTTAAAAATGTTGCTCACTTCTGATCCCATCTTAAGAAGTCCAGACTTCAACAAAGAATTTGTCCTTACAACTGACGCGTCTAACTATGCGCTTGGAGCAGTGCTCAGCCAAAATAGCCACCCCATCTGCTATGCTTCTCGCACACTGAACAAGCATGAACTCCAGTACTCGACAATTGAGAAAGAGCTCCTCGCAGTTGTATGGTCAGTGAAGCACTTTAGAACGTACTTATATGGTAGGAGGTTTACAGTGAGAACAGACCATAAGCCTCTTGCATGGTTGAGTGGGATTAGGGAACCCAACATGAAGTTACAACGCTGGAAAATCATGTTAAACGAATACGACTTCAATATCGAGTACCTTAAAGGGAAAGAAAATTGTGTAGCGGACGGACTTAGCAGGTTTATCGATCAAATTCAAGATTGTCGCTCTGAAGCTGACGAAGAAGTTGCTTTAGAGAACAAAATTGAAAATGAGACAGGTGTTGTTAAAGGTTTTTCAGATCTAAACGAAGAAGTTTATTTTGGAGAAATTTTTAACAACGAAATGAACTCTAAGGGTGAACAAAAAGGAAATAACGAAGACATTATTACTGCAGGTTCAATAGTCCAGAACAATAACAATGATTTTATTTCCACCGGTGCAACCATCCACAGTGCGATGGAAGATGAGTCGCTTCACATTTTTATAACAGAAAAGCCAATTAACCTGTTTAAAAACCAAGTGTATTTGTCATGCGGTACAAAAGAAGAAATTAAGCTAAAAATTATACATAGGAAGATACAAAACTATATTCAAATTGACAAAAATAAAAGTAATTTACTTGAGGTAATGAGACGATTTTTGATTAACAAAGGTTTAATCTGCATCTACTGCGAGGATTTACCACTTTTCCTTGAATTCCAAAATTTGTACGTAAAATATTTTTCGCTGAATACAAATCTAAAGGTCTTACGATCGACAATTAGACTCAAAGACATCACAGATAGAAACGAAATGCTAACGATTATTAAAAATGAACATTTGATTAAAAATCACAGAGGGATAAATGAGATTTTCCTAGAATTAAAGAAATTATTTTTCTACCCGAAACTGCAAATAGAAATTCAAAGATTTGTAAACAATTGCGATATCTGTAATCTGGCCAAACATGATCGGCATCCAATTCAAACACCATTACAGGTAACAGAAACTCCTCAACATATTAATGACATACTTCATGTCGATATTTGGTTTCCCGAGCGAGGTAAAATGTACTTTACTACGATTGATAAATTTTCAAAATATGCAACGATTCATCCCTTAGAAGACAGGAATTGGATAGCCATTTTAAATGCGATTAAGCAAAGAATTCAATTTTTGGGTAAACCGAAAAAAATTATATCCGACGGGGAATCATGTATTTTGCACTCTGCAGTCGAACAATTTTTAAAAGAAAACAGCATAGTTTTTCACAAAACCACGGCGTCAATTAAAACCGGCAATGCCGACATTGAAAGGCTGCACGGAACGTTAAATGAGCATCTTCGAATATTAAATGCCATAAAGGATAGTTCCGATTTAGATGAGAAATTGTTCAAGGTTATAAACATCTACAATAGCACAATACATTCCACCACAAAATTCAAACCAGTTGACTTTATTTGTAAGAACATCAGTAGGGAAGATATTGTAAAATTAGGCGAGTTTTTCAAACATCAAAAGGAAATAGCGATACAGAAGAGAAATAAACACATAAAACCTAGTTACACATCTAACAAATGCGCGGACTTGGTTCAAAACAGAACGATTGTGAAATGTAAACCGAAATACAGGAAATTAACTAACTTTACCGTTACGGGAAATTACGTCATAGATAAATCAACGAAAAGAAACACAAAATATTACAAAAAACAGGTTAAACGTAAATACAAATATCAAAACACTTAAATTTTGAAACTCTATAAATGCCTCACGCATTTGTTTCCCATTGATCCGTCGGATGTTCATAAAATCTTTTCCGTTGTAATTCTATAGCTAGTTCTTCATAATATTGTATAAGATTCTTCTCGTTTGACTTTTTTTCTCGAAATAAAATTCCTTATTTATGGGTTTGCAATTATAGTTAATTGGAAAAGATATTACCCTGGCCAGGAACAGTCGTATAAAGTCAGGAGAATTAAAGCATACATTTTATATAAAATGTTAAATACTCAAAATGTAATTAAAAAACGAAATGTTACATAAGTAAGAACAAATCTTATTGTTATTCATTATTTACTGATTTATTTAGAATTGAAATAATTAAGTTATAATCATTTTGCTATTTAAACTAAACTTCAGAAGTAATTCAATTTAGGAATACAATTGGAAATTTCTTGATTTTAAATATAAGTAAATATTATCTTGTATTAAAATAAATAAAATAATCAAATTTATTAAAAAAAAAAAAAAAAAAAAATAAATAAAATAAATAAAATTAATGAAATAAATAAAAAAAAATAAAATAAATAACATAAATAAAACAAATAAAATAAATTAAATATAATAAATAATTAAATAAATATTCTACAAATATGTATCTACCATGTAGAATAATGTATCTATTATCTCTAAAATTAAAATGTTGAACTTTTGGAGACCAAAAATACTTAGAGGGGGAGGTGTCACATAATGAAGGTCAATCTGTGACCCACACCCACTGAGCACAAGAAAGCTTTCGCCACGCTTGTCGTTTGATCACCAAACATCAAGCGTGCAAAGAACTTCGCCGGAGTAATTACACTCTCCAACATTATCTTCTCGAGAAGATAAAGTTGGAGAGCTCGCTTATCGTAACTTTATCGTAACTTTAGATCGTAAGCAGAACTTAGGTCTAGTTAAGTCGAGGTATTTAGTTTAGTCTAGTTTTTTAGTTTGAAGTCAAATCGTAAGCTTGTGCCACGACAGCACTTAGATCGATAAGTAAATAAAACGTGTAACAAATAGAATTGTGTGTTTCACTCCAATTACTAACGATATAACTATATGATGCTGATCTTTGCACTTTTTCCAATAAGTTACAGTGTAAGGCGTTTTCTAAGACCGTTCACCAGACGATCACACAGAAGTTAGTCTGATAATGGACACGTAGAGACAGGGCATAGTACGACCTTGTAGGCCCCATCTGTTACCAATGGCTTTTCTGCAGCAGTATAGCGCTACAGTGGCTTTTTTTTAACGCATTCAAGAGTGTTGGCTGACCAGGGTAAGTCCCTAGTCAAAATTTTGCTGTGTCTATCCTTTTTGGTCTTTTTATTGTATTCCAACCATCAGTTTGTTACAAATTTCACCTTTGTTTACGTTCCACAACGACGATTTGCTTTAGAATTTATTTTCCAACAAAGTCAAGATTACCCAACCTACTTACTTTGTAGTAAAAGCACGTTTACAACCCAAGGAGATCCAAATTTTCGGTGTACAAAAGTATAAACTTAGATGCACTCTCTTAACTTCATGTGACACCAAATTAGAAAACTTAACACAAAATCACGTGCGAGCGCCTCATACCTTTCAAAGAAAGTTTTACGCAAAGCTATCCTTTCCCTTTACCACATTTCTTCGGAAGTGTGTAAGATTCCCTAAACACCAGCTGCCTTCGCTTTCCTTTGAACACGACGAGTCAAACCCACATGAAATCACTCAAAGCATTGTTTTGAAACTGAATTCTTGTAACGGAATAAAAGTGCATGTTTCTAGAATGAAAGGATGTGAGAAAATCCAGTATGCGGTTGCCTTCGCACGTTTTCAAAAATCCCCTACGGCAACCAACTTGTAAGCCGTTGCAGGGTTAGCCAGAGATTTGGTGTTGCCATCAAAAGGCACACGTGTTCCACCATTTCCATTGAAAGTGTGCCCGCTCTTCTATTTATATCTACTTCCATTCAATTAAACTCAAATTAAATTTTCACAGCCTACAACAAAATAACATTTTAATATCCTTCCGCAACGAGTTCAATAATTCGCCACAAAACACTGAAATCCAATCACAAAGCAACCTTGCTGGGTAAACAGCAATAAAGCAAACAATCAAAATGAAATGAGCAAATAAAATTCGGCAGAGCCTCCTCCTCTCCACCGTGGGGGATCAAATCCTGTTCCACCAGGATCAACCAGCTCCCCAAACACACACAAATTACTTACCTCGATGGGTCTGTTTGTGCTCAAATCGACCAGCTGGTCCTCCACACTGATGTATCCGGTCTCAATGAGTCCTGAAATTGGACGAAACAAGGGAGAAAAGGAAAGAAATGATGAGGATATTGCTTTGATAGGTGCCAGAGTAGTACATTAAAACTTAGAACTATTCGTGTGGGTGTGGGTGTGGGTGTGAGTGTGGGTAGTCACTGTCAGTGGATTCACGTTTAGCTGTCATAATAACTTGACAGGGTCGATGTAATTAAGTTTTATGACGCTGTAATAGTTGAAAATAATTTTCCGTAGCATACGTAAGGAATATCAATGTGTTTTGAAAGAATCTTACTCTACGCCACATGACCTTTGAAGGCGTTCTTATTTTGCAGACAAGGCTTTGCATGTTAAAAAGTGAAACAAACCCCTTTTCTTTGAAAAAGTCCTTTGAGATCTTTAGTCACTCAATGCCTCATTTTGTAGGTGAAAAGGCGAGTGGATACATATGTATGTAGCTCAATCGACGGTAGAGTGTGTCTGGTTTGACATGGTATGATAGTTTAATTTTAAAATGTGAGCAGAAAGAAGCCTTGTGATGTGAGCCCTGTAGGAGAGTTGGAGAATACACCATTCACCGTCTGGAGGTCATTACAATCACCCCGTGTGTCATACACTTATTGACTATACTCCCCATCTGCCTTTGGCAACCCCCACTGTGACCGTTGTTTGTATATTATTTCAGAGCCGGGAGTCTTCCTTATACTCAATAGAATTCCGATTGGATTTTCCCGGGTTCTTTTGAGGATACGTTTTTGCCTTCTTCTCTCCTTTTTTGTTTGCAGTAATGACTCGATAAAGAAGATATTTGATTCTTCGAAATCCTCATTCTCATGATATTATCTGGAGTGATGTTGCCTGTCTGCAATTTCAGCCGGGTTCTTTGTTCTGCCGATTTGCGAATCGAAAGACAAATTGCTGAATGGTCTAATGACTAGGTACAATAATTGGAAAGGCTGGCTTCTCCCCCACTGCGATGAAATGCCAAGATGGCCGTACCACAGGGAAAAGGGGAAGAAGGGGTTAGTGGATAAAAATCGCACACAGTTGCTGAGTACGGGCTCAGTTTCGTTTTTTAAAGGCTACCACTTCCCAGCGGAAAAAAGAAAGAAAACTTTGTTAGCGGTTCACGTCATCTTCTAGAGAGTCACCATATTGGCAAGCCGAGCTGCCCATCCCATCTCATGAAGGAATTCGTTTAAATTTCCATGTCCGGTTAGAATCAGTGGCCGAATTACCACACTCGTTAACGAGTAACTCGTCATCGAAATGTGACGATTTGGCATAACCGCTCCCAATGAGTTTCATGGATCATTCGATCACGAGTGCCACTCACTCATTCGTTATCGATCGCTATAATTCGGCCCCAGAGTGGTGAAGTAATTAACTTCGCTATTTTTCCACTCTCTCCTTCCAGGAATGTCGTTAATTAGTTCACCTTTCTTTAGTTGTCTAACTCCATCGCTCTTACCACTGTTGCTTGGTGAGTACCTTCTGTTTTGTTTTCACTCCAATTTTAGCTTTATGTTTGTAAACATAATTCGTCTCTGCCACTAGGATGTCGATGGAAATCACTCCAACGACTACGAGGAGGGCTGGTATCGACACGGCCATCTCTTTTCTTTTTTTTAAACATCCACTCGCGCCTCAAGGGGTTATGAATACTCTTATGATGTTTTTCCCAAAGCGCGAGCGAGGTGGAGTGGTTCGAAACTCAGGTAATATTAGGTTTAAATTACATCCGAGGGTGGTGTCCAGACTAACTAGGAACATTTATGGTGTTTGTCACTGCTATAATTCACGGAATTTTTTTTTTTCAAATCTCTTGATGTCCTCTACTTCTTTTGCCTGAGTGCATCGAGCCAGATCTCGCAGCTATACAGAAGAATAGCATGCCGCATGCGTAATCGATATGAGAAGTCTTAGACTGTTTGCCGTTGGACTATCTACGTTTGACATGAGTCTGCTAAGTAATGTAGTGACCTTTGCAGCTCACAACGATGAAGATTTTATTAAGAGTTGAGTTTAGAGTCAACGCCCACTTCTATATCGTTCACTTCTAGCTGATTTTCAGCTTTGAGCCTACTTAAAGGCCGACAGCCGCCGGTATCCCTCTAGTAGTCAGAAGGACTATCTGTATTTTCTCTACCGCTAGACTAAGATCATGGTCTTCCATCTAAGCAGTCTCGCCTCTTAGAACTTGTTTTAGTCTCCTCATTTTCGGCGTCTTTGGTGTTTTGCTATAAGTATTTACATGCCTCATCGATATCATCTGCACATCCTACCAGAAAAGTGTCTGCGGGCTCTTTATGGAGAACACTATCCTAGGAGATATTCCACAGGGAAGGTTCTGGGATTAAGGTGTAGCATAGTTCGCTGTCTTTGAGATCGTTTATCACCCGCAGAAGATATTTGGGGTGGCCTGAAGATATTTTCGAGTGCATTTAGTTTACATATGTATTTCTCCACCTGGGTACATTGAGCGCTGCGCACAAGACGATTTCTCGTCAATGGTGATTGTCCTGTTGGGCTTCTTGAACGGTCTTAAACACTTTTTCGTTCGCCCGTATTGTGACGTGACCTTTTGGGCTGGCAAGGCCACCTTTCCTTTGGATTGGTTCTGTCGGTCGCGGCTTCCACGGCGCGGCGTCCATATGCTTGCAGTGTATACTTAGTAATCACTTCATCATTATTTTCCAATGACCAGCTTATGCACTATGAGGGTCGCGGGTTTATGATGCTCAAGTGGACTCTCCACATTTCCCGATATTTCGCAATCGACTCTAAATCATTGGGAGCTATCCCCGGGTACGGGTAGACTTGGTCCAACCATCTCATCCTGGGCCTACCCAGGGGACGCCTACCTGTTGGCACGGATTTCATGGCACATCTTGGAAACCATGGAAGTATGGACCTCTCCGTTCGAAGAAGTACCTGCTAGACATTGAGTGCCTCGCGTATTCTGGTGTTCCTAACCCGATATCGGAGAGTCACCCCAGCAATACAACGAAGAAATCTCATTTCAGCAGCTTGTTTCTACGATCTAATTCTGTCGAACCAAAGGTAAGGGTTGGAACAAACACTGAATTGAAGATCGATAAGTTAGCTCCGATGCCAAGTTCAGCCCAATCGCGGATTCGACCACAGCTCTGGAACGCACTTCCAACACCTTAACAAAGTCTTTTTCGGGGAGACTTGAGTGCTTTGTTCCAACAATTATATTTTGAAGGGGTGTATAGAACTTTTGAGAATGGAGTATCGCCGTTTTTAATGCACTCTAGAGTTCTTGACAACAAAAGCGTAGGGCTATCCCGACTAACTGATAGACGGCATGAACACAGCTGTCTTATGACATCCCCACCCCTAGCTCAGGTTTCCCAACTCGGGGAGTTATTTCTTATGTACACTTAAGTACATGCACATACATATGGACATAGAAACGCGCTTCAAGATTGACTACAATTCCATGCCAGATACACGCACATGCTTCTTGTACAAGGACCAAATCTTTTGACAAACATACTATCTACGACATTCATCCATCGTTAGACATTCAATTTTCAGATAACAATCCTCGTCGAAATTTGCGTGCTCGAAAAAATTAAATGCTTTCATTGTCCTTGTCACGATTTAAGAGATAAAGTCTCCGCCGCCATTCAAGTTATGCCGGTGAATTATGAGCGCGTAAAGTTCCTTAAAAAAAAACATTCATCTCATTATAACGCATAAGCATTTTAATTCGGTCATTCATAATTTATCTGTGAGAATTCTCACGGAGATACTTTCATTTCAAAGGACACTACGAGGATGAATCAAAGTGAAATAAAAACAGAAATATTTTTTCAGGAACTTTTCTCATAAAACTCGCTCTCAACTCGTTTATGTTTGTCAAGCTTTTTATTTCAGGAGAGAGAGTGATGGTAAAGTTTCCTCGATTGAATCCAGTAAAGGATGAAGGATAAGGAGGCTGTGGAAGTGGAAAACTTGGTCAGGAGGTAATTTAATATCCTGTATTGGAGCAATATTTGTTATGATACTTGGAAGTACTGCTGCTGTTTCTGAAGTTTGGCATTATTTTCGAAGGATTTCTTGAGAGGGAGAGAGAGGGAGCGGGTTATTTTTGAAATGAAACCTGAAATAAGGGCGCGTTTAAGCGAATGAAATTTCAAATCAATAAGAAACAGAATTCGTAACATTTTTTCATCAAACAGAGGGAGAGGTTTTTGTGGTTCTGATTACCTCCGATTCCCTACAGGTATCATGTAGGGTACCAGGTTGATTTTGACGGTTGTGCCGCTGTGTTTTTGAAAGTACAATTGACAAGGTAATCTGGTTGCGTTGTTGTTCAAAAAATAAGGATCGATGGAGAAGGGGTCTTTTGAAGTTTTAATTTTTGGGAAATTCCATAACCCTTTTCTGTGTTCTCCTCTTTGGTGTCTTGAACGGAAGGTATCAGATTACGTTGTCAACTATGGATTCTGCTTGGTTAGGTAACCGATGAGGGTTTGATTTTATATTTATCACGTTTGTTGTTTGGTTCATTTATTATATTCTCACCTTAGACATGGTTACCGTAGGCGGTTGCCTTTCTTAGTTTGCAGGAGAAAATCAAAGTTGGACAATGAAACAATAGCCGGAGAATTTCGGTTTCTAGGTCATCGAGCTTGAATGGAACACTTTGCAGCATATATGCTGAAGGTATGGGTGGAGTTTATCTTGTCTAGAGGCTTAAGGGGTCGACTTTAGAAAATAATTGGCAAATCCATGTGTTTATCTTTCCTCACAGAGACAAAGAAATTGCACAGAGATTATGATATAAGAATTCCCATCACTTTTCGTCCAGTCGTTGTCCACCATATGATATTCCACGTGACCAATGTATTCTACAGGTTATACGGGCGGGACCGCCCTTTGTATAATGGTGCCTTACATGTTGGGTGTCATGATTGAAAAAAGGCTCAAATTTAAAGAACATCGGGGGTAAGTTAGGTTAGGTAAGGGAGGAAGTGCACGTGATCAGTGCTTGCACGGGGGCCATTTGGTCTATTGTGTAGGTAGAGTCTCACGAGTACCGAACGCTTCCGTAATGCGAATCATGCCGAATATTGGAGAAACGAGATCCAGTTGGAGGCTTCTTCAAGCTGAAGTAGTGCTTTGTAAGTTTCCAGTTTGGATCAAAGCGACAACTCAACTATGGGCTGTGTGAATAAACAGTGAGTAACGCTGTCCATACAACTCCGGATCACTTAGTCTGTGTTATTAAAGAAATGCAGCTAATCGCATAAGAACTGTAGAGAGAGTACTAGAATAATAGGCAGGAGGTCCACGTAGTTCACGCCGACGTGAATACAGTAGAAATAAAGGAAAGCTTAAGTGGATAGCAACAACGCTGGAACCTCTCATCTACCGCCGAATGGACCTGCCTTCTTAGCTCGAATAGCGAGATCTGGATAAACCGCAAAGTGCCCATGGATTTTCATAGTACCTGTGCACATTGCCGGGGGAAGGAAAAACTGTCTGAGCGAGAAAGGATGATTTTCATTGAGTGGGAAAGAGACGGGTTTATTCCACTGAAAATTCATTCCCAACATAATTTTCGGCGTGGGCAGGAATGTTCCTCTGTTATTGCGTTCCGTTTTTGTCAGAAGTCTTAAGAAAACAAGCGCCTGCAAGAGACAAAAAAATTAAGTCCCCCGCCTCCAATAAATGTTATCGGGATTACGGACTATAATAAGCTGTATTGCCTCCTTAAAGGAACGTTGGCTTCGAAATATAAGGTCACCTCACTTCGCAATAACGTGTGGAAAGTAAGCGTCGATGACTCGGACGATTACCGAGCATTTTCGCGGAAACTTAATTCCGAGAAAATTCAGTGGTATACATATGAAAATAAGTCGGAAAGACCATTGCGCGTTATAGCAAGAGGACTCCATCCTTCGTGCACTAAAGAAGACGTTATGGACGATCTTCAAGCGAAAGGCTTTAAAATTCTTGACGCTGTAAATATTGTCAAGAAGGAAAAGCAAAAAACGGAAGAAGATCAGGAAATTCTTGTTAAGCGTGGTCTTCCGCTTTTTATGCTCAGTTTCGATAAAACCGAGAATATAAAGGAAATTTACAGTATTAAAACGATTTTAAATATTGTGATCAAAATCGAACCGATGCGTAAAAGCACAAGATCAATCCCTCAGTGCAAACGATGTCAAGGTTTCAACCACACACAGGCATACTGCAAAAAAGAACCACGATGCGTGAAATGTGCCGGTAAACATCTCTCGAATGAGTGCCATTTAAATAAGCAAACCGCAGCGACTTGCACAAATTGTAAGGGGAAGCACCCAGCGAACTATCGAGGCTGCGAAGTAGCCAAAGAGCTACAAAAAAGGCGCGATACGCTTAAAAAGAACAAGCGTCCACAACCTAAACCGAATAAAAATAAACCGGAAAAGTTACTAGAAAATGAAAGCAAGCCCGCAAAGGAGAAAACGGAAAAAGTCCAGGATAAACCGCCATCTGCTGATACGCAAACGTACGCGCAAGCCGCATCGCAAGCAAATAAGCAAAATAGGCCTGCGCTAGATCCAATGCAACAAGTTTTCTCTATAATTCTCACAAAACTCGAAACTCGAGGAGCAAAGCAAGACAAATAAGCAAAATAGGCCTGCGCTAGATCCAATGCAACAAGTTTTCTCTATAATTCTCACAAAACTCGAAACTCGAGGAGCAAAGCAAGACAAATAAGCTCATATTCGAAAAACTTAACAACCTCGAGCATAATGCTCGCAAGCCACGGACAAAATTATGAACATGAACCAGTTACTTAAAATTTTAACATGGAACGCAAACGGCCTTCTGCAAAGAATCGACGAACTGGAAGTATTCCTACGCAAACAGAACATTGACATATGCTTGATTTCTGAAACCCATCTGACAAAGGAATCTCGGGTTAAAATTAGAGGATACTATGCTTATCACGCATACCACCCATCCGAAAGGGCTAGGGGCGGATCGTCGCTCTTAATTAAAGACTGTATTGTGCACTCTTTGAATTCACCGATAGAACTCGATGCAATGCAAATAACTTCAGTTCGAGTAAAAACTAAAAATATGTATTACAACATCGCGTCCATTTATTGTCCTCCGCGATACACGCTAGAAAAGAATGACTTAATACGTCTATTCAACTCACTTGGACCGAAATTTATTATTGGTGGCGATTTCAATGCGAAACACACCTTTTGGGGTTCGAGATGCATTTCACCTAAAGGCAGACTTCTCTACGAAACCGGCATGCAATTTGCTGTTGACTTCTTTTCGACGGGGAAACCGACTTATTGGCCCTCCGACATAGCAAAAACACCTGAACCTCATAGACTTTTTTATAGGAAAAGGGGTAGTGAAAAACTTTACGAACATCGAGGAATGCTTTGATCTCTCCTCCGATCATTCACCAGTCGTATTGACAATAAGCGAACGTCTAATGAGAAAACAAGGAGCGCCCAGATTAACTAGCAACAAAACTAACTGGGATGGCTTTAGGAAAGCTTGTGAAGAAAATAAAGTCCTGAATGTGTCGCTTAGAACACCGTGCGAAATAGAGGATGAAATCGGCAGATTTATTGAAGTCTTACAAAGCGCCGCGTGGAACAACACTCCATATAAAAGGAAAGTAGTCGGAAATAGCGAAGTTAAATATCCGCCGGAAATAAAAGAACTGATGCTGGCAAAGAGGAGAGCACGCAAAAGATGGCAACAGACCCGCGCTCCCCAACACAAAACCCATTCGAACTTCCTATCGAATAAGCTCAAAAAAGCGATACGGGATTTTAAAAATCGCGAGATTTCTACATATCTCGAAGGCTTGTCTGCTGAAAAAAGTTCAAATTACTCTCTTTGGAAAGCTATGAAAGGTATCAAAAAACCCCAAATACAATCGCTACCAATAAGAAAAAGTAATGGCGAGTGGGCAAAAGGCGATAAAGAAAAAGCCGACTTATTTGCTGAGCATCTGGAAGAAACGTTTAAGCCATTTCCCGGGCAAGCATTAATAGAAAATATTAATAATACTATTATGACTCCAGACAACTTTAAAATAAGAAGCGTGTCACTAGCCGAACTTTGTGAGGTAATAAAAAATCTAAAGAATAACAAGGCTCCTGGATATGACCTAATAACCGGACAGGTCCTCAAGGAGTTGCCAAATAAAGCGTTAATAAAACTTGTTTACCTTATAAATGCTTCGATAAGACTATTATACGTTCCAAGGCAATGGAAATTCGCCGAAGTTATAATGGTTTCAAAACCGGGAAAACCGCCAAACGACAAAAAATCGTTTGAAACGGTTAAAACCGGTAATTGAAGAAAGACGTTTGATTCCTGATCATCAATTCGGGTTCAGAATCAAGCATTCCACAATTGACCAGGTTTATAGAATAACCAACGAAATTGAGAAGGCCATAGAAGAGAAAAAGATATGTTCTAGCGGTTTTCTTGACGTTTCTCAAGCCTTCGACAAGGTGTGGCACGAAGGCTTGAATTATAAACTTAGACAGGTACTTCCGGAAGAGTTGTACAAGATCTTAGAGTCGTATTTGGAGAATAGACTTTTCCGTGTCAAGCATGGAGCCGAATACTCGGAATTCAAGGAAATCGCTGCCGGAGTTCCACAAGGAAGTGTTCTTGGTCCAGTCTTGTTCTTGCTCTATACTCGCGATATACCCCAAGAAGAAGGCACCGTTGTTGCTATATTCGCGGACGATACGGCTATTCTGGCAACAGAAAATTCAGTCGAGTCAGCAACTGTGAAGCTTCAACGATCTTTGGATACAATTTGCGAGTGGACAAAGGTTTGGCGCATTGTTCTCAACGAAACCAAATCTACGCATGTTAACTTTACTAACAAGAAAATAAACAACTTACCCGTTTTCATTAACTCGGTACAAATACCGTATGCAAACGAAGCAAAATATCTAGGAATGACACTAGATGCGAAACTCAAATCGAAGCCGCACGTTAAAAAGAAACGCGACGAGCTCGAATATAGATTTAGAGAAATGTATTGGCTGCTTGGAAGATATTCCAAATTAAGCATGTATAACAAATTGCTCTTATATAAGCAGGTCTTAAAACCTGTATGGACGTATGGTATGTTGGGGTTGTACCAAAACCAGCAATAGAAATATTTTACAAACCTTTCAAAATAAGGTGCTCAGAACAATCGTTAATGCGCCGTGGTACATTAGAAACGACGATATCCATAGAGACCTCGGTCTAGCTACCGTCGAAGATGAAATAACAAATTTTGCACGCAAACTCCGTGTTCGCCTTCATGGACATTGCAATAACGCCGTACTCCAAATTCTGGACGTGACAAACCTTGTGCGCCGACTACAAAGAACGAAACCGTTCGATTTAGCGCAATAAGGAATAACCGCTTATAATGACGGTATTAGTAGGTGCTTTTACTGGAAAGCTACCTACACAACGCGAATTTTTATTGCGAAAGTTAAACTACTTGATAAGGCTCTTTTGTACTTAGTCGTAGTCAACACGAAAAGGGGAGGTGTTTTTAGTGAGTAAGAATCTCACACTACCATGGGCACGTGCGGTAGATCCTCATGGTGTCTCATGAAAGATTTTCACCTACCCTCGTAAAAAAAAAAAAGAAGTCTTAACCTGCGTGCAGAAAATATGTGGAGACATTTTACTCCGTACGAACCTTATGTTCTGACGACATGTTTTGTTTTGAATTTTAGCGATTTCCTTCTACCAAATTGCTTTCATTCCAATGAAGCCTTTATTTTGTGAGTAACCACGGCGTTCATTGGCACGACTTTCCTTACTGCGCCAATATGGACAGGCACATATAACGTAGATGCTAAAAAGACACGGCTCTATCCACTCATACCTTCAGCATTTTAAGCTCCATGCTCGATGACTCCGCCATGTGTTCATCCTCAAACAATACTTCCGAAGAAGTGGAGTATATATTCTTCCACTGGCTACGAACAGTGAAACTTGAAGAAACACTTACACCAGAGAACATAATACACCGCATGTTTTTGACACAGGATGAATGGAATGCAGTAGGTAACTACGTGAAGGACCTACATACATAGGTATAGGTACAGAGCTAAGACGACTGAGGAAAGAATTGAGAGAGAGCCAAGAGAATGCAAGAAAAAGCAACGAAGCATATAATGGCTCCGAGAGGAATGGGAGTTAGGTTCAGTGGATAGAAATCTCACCTCGTTACTGGATCAGTTTCGTCTTTAAGAGATTCCCAACTTTCAGTAAAAAGAAAAGATGCTTAGGCAAAATAAATGTGTTAGGTTTTCTTGTACAAATACGTAGATTTAACCCTTGGAGAAGTCTATAGGTTGCAGCCTATCCTGAAAAAAATTCAAAGTCTGTTCTGATGGGAGCAAGCTTTTGGAAATCCAAAATACCTAGACTTGGTTTTTTTTACCGACATCAAAACTTTGTGATTGGTGGAGTTCTTATTCTTTTCTAGTGATTGGTTTGTTTGTCAATTCTGCAATGCTTTTTGCCTTAAGAACCAACAATATAAGAGGTTTTGTGTTGTGAGGTATGAATCTTTAGGTCTTTGCACCGCCACCGTTCTATTCATGTAGATCTGGAATGGTTTGATTCTTTGAGTAGATGTCCATACCTCTTAACTTGGAAAAGCGAGTAACGATAGTTATCGGCAAGACTTGACTTTGGCTAATAGCTTTATTGATCACGCAAACGCATATTCTTCTAAGTCAAAATATAAAAAGCTTAAGCCTTAACCACAATTTTTTCGCATGACTGGAAGGGAAGTTTCTATTGCCGACTCCAAACGTCAAGGCCCTATCTCTCGGAGGTTTGTTATTGCCTGCTGATAGAAGAGATGCATCGAAAATGTTTGATAAAATCCAGTATTTAGACCTATGTCAAAAGCCCAAAGTACTATTTACTGAACCACGGCGATTTCCTGAGACGATCAAGGGAATTACACATCCATTTTTAAAAATTCGGTGAAAAAATTCGGTGGCTTATTGATTCGTTTTTCGGCTGGGGCTTGAACCCACTCATGTTGCTCAGCAGTCCAACTCACTAATAACTGAGCTACGGCGACCACTCCATCTGTATAGCACAAATTTGCGCTTAGAATACAAACTGCAGACTAGTGTTATAGCTTTCCACAATAACTCCAGTATCTCAGCTCCACCTGGTTGGAAACCATCTGTTAAGATCCAGGTTCTACTCAGAATCAGTCTTGAAGGTTAAGTATTCGTTACTAAAGTTGGCAAGTTCATAGCGGTGGACGAGGAACCATCCATTCGTCGTCCTATGAGATGCCACTACATATTGCAACCGAACTTAGATCATGTTACTTCCACGTGATACAAATACTAAGGATAAAGCACTAAGAGTGTACTTTCGTCATATTCAGGATTAAACAATTCAAAACCGTTAACGAATTCCTTCCGAAACAAGCCCCTTCAAAAATAAATACCACCAAATGGAAGCAGCACCAAAAATATACAAACTTTAACGAAATTCATAGCATGGCAATGTACATCGATACATAGATACATACAATAGAACGACATTCAGGAGCGAATAATCGGGAAGTCATTCGAAACTTTCCTGTGAAGTATAGTATCAAGTTTCTGTGAGTTACAATGTCGGGAGGTTAGCTTATGAAATCGTTGCCTCGGGTGATATGATACAAGTCGTGCAATGCAAGGTGTTGAAGTGGAAGGGCTCTGAAGACACGTTTAGGTGACAGAGATAGCGGAGCCTCTGACGAATATGATTACAAAGAAACAATTGAATGGCCAATCAGATCGTTCTCCCCCTTCAAATCCCCAGAACTCGCCGGTATCTTTCCGATTATGTTACAAAAACATAGCAATCAGTATTATTCCGGCAGTTAAGGAACTCTACCTTAACAGCCTCATTTGGGGTTATGTAAAAAGAGCATGGAGACAGGTCAAAGTTACCTTCATACCTAAGGCCGGTAAAACAAGTCACACTACCGCCAAAGACTTCAGGTCAATAAGTCTTACCTCCTTCATTGTGAAAACTTTCGAGAGATTGGCTGCAATTTGCTCCCGGGGCATCTATCTCCTGCACAACACGAAAGGTAAAAAACACCACTACACTGTTTTGTCGACTCAATAGAGACTCAATAGAAACGCTGCAGGACAAAAAATACTCTTTAATCGCTTTTTAGGCATTGAGAAGGCCTTCAACAATGTCAGAACTAATGCGGTACTCAGGACCCTAACTAACGTCAGTACCAACAGCGTCGTAATCGATTGGTTATACTTTAGAAAAGACACATCAAAGCTGAACTTGGAGGTACTGATCTGGAAGCTTTCGCCTCTAGAGCTATGTACACCTCAAGGCGGTGTAATCTCCCCATTGCTATGGGTCATTGTCCTCAATAAAGAACTTCAGCAACTCAGAAACAGCGTCGTCAAAACGTAGACGTAGTGCTGCTGGCAATAGGCAAATATCTTCCAACCCTAACCAAGCAACCAACGAGAGGATGCAAAGGGATTTCAAGGATCACTGAGCAAATCTCCCGATGCACAAAATGGCTAGATCTGTCGTGGGTAACCCATCAACCTGCTCACCAGGAAGGCTCTATGTTCAACCAGAGAGCAATTGAGGCTAATGGTAGGACTCATCACAGGACACATTAACCCCAACAAACACATGCATAGAATGGGCCTCGCTGACACAGAAACATGTAGGAACTGCGAGGAAGAAGAAGAAGACCTCGAACACTTCCTATGCCATTGTCCAGCCCAGCGAGAATGCGAAAAAAAAAAAAAACCCGGGGGTCCATGTTGTTTCCACCTTCCCTAGACACTCCCAACATACGTCCCAAGCCAAACCCCCCTGCAGTTTCCACGACCAAAGGAGGGTAACACAATTGGCCCGACAGAGGCCTAAGTGAAGAGCCTTCCGCTCACCTTCATATACCATACCATAGCGAGCAAATAGAGGTAAAAACCTTTGGCACTTGGACGAAGTAATGTGAATTAACAGTCAACCCTCAGAAAACTGAGCTGGACATGAAAGAACTATCCGATACACCGGTGAAGATCATCAAATCCACAGGATGGTTTGTATCACAGACGAGACAGGACATCTCTCTTCCGCCAACGGGTATCACATAAACTTGAATTAACCTGAGTGTGGCAAAATGCATTCTTATTCCTTTTGCCTGCCCACTTACCTAACCTTAGGTGATATTTTGCTAAGATAGTCCACAGCGATTTGGTCACATCGGCCTAGTGGTCTGTGCGTTAAACACAGGTTTGAGGTTCAGTAAAATAAACCAAAATCTCTCGCAGCACCACCTCTCAGATGACAAACCTCTGAAAATTCCATTTAGAGTTTTAAGCCAACCTTATACGCATCAAGTTCTCCCAAGTGTGTCAACCTGCCTGTCATCACCTCGAACCATAACCCTACAATCAGAAAAAATGGTTTATTTCCAACTTCATAGTCATGAATGTGTTAACTTTTCACTTTGCACCCAAACTTTCCCGAATTTCCATGAAAAAACACAAATCCACTCAAATTTATAAAAAAGAGCATCAGTCAGGACTTTAATTTACTCTGTCACGTCACAGACGAATTTATTATTCTTTCCCTACACTCGCTCTCACATGCAAGTGGAATACTCCTCCTGGAGTCACACATCCTTCATGTGTAACTCCGCTCCCACACCCGTTGCACGAAGTCAATCCAGATGCAAAAATAGAATTTATAATCGTGCGACTGAAACACTTAAAATATGAGTGTCATGCATCTACTGTTGCACCAGATGACCCAATTTGGTAATCCTTCCAAACGGATTGTCCTCTTTGTATCTGTCGCACTGCTTTACCTCACACACACAGCCGCTAATGAAACCACCAAGCAGCTTTAGTGTCATCTATCCTCCCTGCCAACAGCAACAACTGTAACCCACTGCATCATCGGTTGATGCTCATCCAACCGCCTAATTGCATGCATTTTTGTTGCCTAGTGTGCTGCCAGAGGTAATCGCTCGACACGCGTATAATTAAATGCTTCCGCAAGGACATTATTTTCGCTCATAACTTACTTCATTACCACACAACACACTCGTTTACCTGAATTGGCAGCAACTGTGCAAACACAAACAGAGCGGAACAGTGTGTGTGGGAGGAAAGCGAATGGAATAAGGATGTGAAAGGATGAAGTGTCCTGCTGCACACACTGTTCGCTCTTTTGTCGTGTATTCCATGTGCAATTTATGGCTTTAAGGACGTTATCCTTGGCTGTAAGGCATTAAGAGACTTTTTCGTGGATTTTTTTTTCTATTGGTCGCGTTTGTACGAAATTTGCACTTTATTTACCTTCGTCGGTGTATACGTAACTCCCCAGCTTTTTTGTGCACTTGACCCACATTGCTGCTCGGGGGAGGCAGGCTCAGTCTCCAAAAACACGCGAGTATAAGGAAGTCCCGCTTTTGGGCGCATGTCGAGCAAGCGGATGTTGAATGTTTTATTCTACTTATCGTGGTACACCTTGGGGAGATGTTTCCTTTCTTTGTGTGAGCTCGGTCGGGGTGGAGAGAACGCTGATGGTGGTTGATGTCGGTTGATGATTGTTGCTTGGGCAAAGGATTGAATTTGTTCTCCCAACAGGAGCTGTCGGAAAATTTAATTTGAACTAATGGATGTGGTTAACGTTGGGGCTGAGCGAAGAGACTGTTCACCCAGAGTGGTTGGCAAGTACAGTGTCTTTATGGCGGCGTTGACAAAGAGCAAATACCTGTTCAACTGGTTCATTCGTTGTAGTTATCCTTTTTATTTTCGCTTTTGAATTATTTTTTTTTTTTTTTTGTTTCACTTGAGTTGGGTTCATTTCCGACGTTGTAGAGCCTATAGCACTTGAAGTGCATTGTGCTAATTTATGATAAGGGTGCTTGTCTTGAAGGGGCTAAGGCGAAAAGGACTTTATGTTTGAGAGGGTAAAAGTAGGAAAAAGGTGCTCTCCTAAATTTAGAATGCTTTCGACTGGTTATGGACATGTAAGGTCTTACCTTGCATTAGAATCACATATTGTCCAATACATTTGCTGCTGCTGCTTATTGTTCCACTGCTTCCTTGTCGACCGGAACTGGTTGACGCTAGTCCGGTTTTCAGCAGAATTTTTGTTGTCTGCGAACGGAGCTCAACGGTGAGGGTTTCTTCTGCGGTAGCTGGTCGTGCCAGAGGCCATATGAATGACTGTAATGAAGATAAAAAAAAAGGAAAATTTTTGAAATCGAAAATAGAGGACTTTGGTAGGCTTAGGCAAGGAATTTATTTTTTGTAAAGAATTTTGGTAAAATTGTATCCAAAAGGAACAAACGTGCACTCAAGAGGACACAAGTCTTTGAGAAGTTGTTGGGGGAAGCTGACCAGAGAGTGAGGAAGAAGTGCTTCCTCTTAGACACACTTCCTTGGATACAAGGAGTAGCAAAAGAATTCTCCAGATGGTCCAGGAAGGTCAAACTAATAAGTCTTGAGAATAGCCTCTCTAGAAGAACCCTTTTAGAATTTGGCTCTCGTGTTCGGTCACGAAAAACTTACATGACTGTTGACAACCGTAGGATACGAAATAAGGACAACGACCTTGTGTGGGGTCTCAAAAGCCAACGTGTAGCTGAAAGTTTAGCAGGGGCCCTAGGCTGCTTTAAACCAATTACCATCGTCACTTATAACCGACACGGGAGGGGAGAGGCCAAAAGAGGATTTAAATCTATGACTAGGGTGGACGGACAAATATGACTAGGGACAACTATGACTAGGGAGGGATTCAATACAATGGCATATGCTGATGACATTGCAATAGCAATCACTGGTAAATTTCTCCCAACAATAAGAGACCTTATGGAATTTGCCCTCAACATATTGCCAAGATGGACAAAGAATGTAGGCTTCGGGACTTATCCCTTAAAAACCGAATTTGTTCTTTCCACAAGGCGCTATAAGGTTCTGTATATCATTCCTTCCAAATTAGAAGGCACAGAAATACAATTTGTAGACCACGCTAGATATGTACTTGGGGGTCATACTTTATAGGAAACTCAGCTGGAGGCTGTATATTCAGGACCGTGCTAGGATAGCCTCAATTGCCCTTTATTCCTGTCGGAGAGCTCTGAACCCGAAATGGGGCCTGCAGCCTAAAGTAATCCACTGGATATATACGGCGGTGGTGAGGCATACCCGTATATACGGGGTATTGGTCTGGTGGAAAGCTCTGGACAAGAAAAGTGCCTGCTTAAAAAGATACAAGGAGGATCATGCATCTGCGGGTGCCTTGAGAACAACCCCCACTGCTGCACTGGAGGCAATTCTCTATCTGCTTCCTGTTGATATTTTTGGACGCTAATGACAGGCAAAGCAGCATTAAGGCTCAGAGAATCCTTCCAGCTGATCAGCATAGCAACGGGTCACTCTAGGATTGTCAAGGGCAACCATGCTATTCCTAGTAAAACGGACTACGTTGTCCCCCATATTGACTCCAACTTCAGACACAACTGCAGAGCAAACGAGCTGGCAAAACAAGGCGCTGGATGGCATCTCACCGAAAACCTGGGGGAACCACCTGCTCTTATTGAAACGATCAAATTCCTTTTTGACACGGATGTCAAAAAACTGGCAAAGCACAAGTGGAACAATATCAGCACTTGTCTCTTGTCAAAACAAATCTGGTCTAACTTGGAGCTAAACAAGATGGAGAGTCTTTTGTCCACAAACCGGAACAACTTAGGCTCACTAATAGAGATCCTCACTGGACATTGCGTGATAGGCAGACATGCACCCTGACGGGGGGGTCCCCTTCAACGATATATGTAGCAGCTGCAAAGACGAGGAGGAAGAAGAAACTACAGCGCATCTACTGTGCACGTGTCCTACCCTTGCGACGTTAAGAAGGAAAACCCCCGGGGAATACTTCTACAATGATCTTAACGATCTAGCCGAATTCGACACCCAGAAGATAAGAAACTTCATCTTCGGGACGAAATGGTACAACACTTAGAGTTAACACCGTTTTGATTGTTTATCTCGATGTACTCTGTGTTACATAATCTGCCCAGTACCATGAGACGATATCACCTTTTTTATTGACAGCCAGGCAGTAATAAAAGCAATTTCTGCTAACGAAATAAAATCAAAGCTTGTGAGGTGCTATCGAGAAGCACAAAAAGCACACTCTGCTGGGTCCCTGGACATGTATCACAGACGCAGTAAGTTGGTCATGTTATGCTGATATCCATTATATATATGTGTACATATGTATGCAACTGTAACTATTGGCCTGTCCACTTACCTAACCTAACCTACATAATCTGGTTCCTGGTGCTGGTAAGCCGGTTCTTCATCGTGGTATCACAATGGACCAATCTGGACTAAGTGTGTCCCTGTCTGAGCGGAAATAGCCACCTGCCCTTACCTAACCTAACTATGACACGTAGGCGAATGTCTTATGAAAATTAACCTCACTTAACACTTCCCTTAAGGCGGTTACTGTAATTTTCCGCCTAATTATACTGTGTAAAGACAACATCAATTCGCATTCCCTTTATTTCAAAAAAACACTCCTTCCCAATTGTTAATTGCATTACTTTTCCAAATTGTTCATCACTTTTGCGTTCTGCATGACTGTGTATTTCGAAAATTCAACTTCAGCACCGCGGCCGGTCTGCATTGAAAACCACGATCCGTAGATACAAAGACAGCTCACAAAGTTTATCCTATACCCCAGCAATACTTTGCTTTGTTTCCATAATTAATGAAAAAACAAAACAAGAAATATTTTTTAATTAAAAGTTGCAAATGCAATGTCTGCAGATGCAGCAGCATGTTGTCATTATACCATTCTATGCATAATTAGCCTGTGAATAACAATTTATGTTGTGTCTTAAGCTTCTTTGGCTATAATTGGTTTTTTTCTTTTTGTTCTTATTTTTGGTTTCTTCCAGAAAACCTAAACCATAACTTTATCATCGTCATTCAGAAGCACACAATTGTTTTCTTCAAAAGCTCAAGAGAATCCTCTTTGTATTACAAAGGACATTCTCACACATTTCTCATCCTTATTTCCTCGAACAAAATAAACGGGAAGACGTTGCTATAATTTGCCACCGAAAAAACTACTACTACTGCGCTATAAGAATCTCGCCCAAGGTGACACTTACCGTAAACTATACGTAAGATGGCTTCTGATGAAGGGAAAAGGGCGACAACAATACACAACTGATGGAGGTAGTCACAGCTCCTGCAATATCATCCACCATTTGTAATTGCGATGGGATAACAAAATGACTGTGAGTCTACAGCCGCAACGTGTAAGGAATTTTCTGGGTCTTTGCCGGCGTTTGCGGAACGTCCTTAAGATGTTTTCTCAGATTATTTCTGTTTGCTTAAGATGGTCCTGAGTGCTATTGGTTGCGTTTTATATTCCATGTCATAGGGTAAATTGGGTTTTATTTGGAGATTGTGAGAAAAGAAAATTATAGGTAAGTAATGTATCGAGAGCGAAAAAAATAAATAAATAGCTGGCGATGAGCCAAGGCCTAGCTTCTCGCAAGCATTCATGTTGTTTATTGTTTGGATGAATGGAAGGGACCTACAGTTTATTGCCGATTCCGAACGGCGAAGTAAGAAGCTCTTTCATGACAAATTATACTCCCGGAGGCTTGTCATTCCCCGACGAGAGGTGGTGCCGCGAAAAAAGTTCGGTGTTCCTGGCTGGGGCTTGAACACCGACCCACGGCGACCACGAGCTACATATGTAGATATGTAGATTTCGGCATTTCTATCGATTTGTAGGCCTTTAGCTTTCAACTGATCCACCAAGTGGTTGCCGTGCCTTGCATTCGTGTGGAAAATCTACCATTGACAAGTCCGACTAGTCATCTATGGGATTTTTACTTTCGACTTAACGAAGATGCTGCCACCTCTCCATCTATTCTTAATAATATAGTCCGTGGTCTTTAAAACAGCGTAAGTCTAACGTCAAGGAACCATACGTGCGAACATTTAAAATGCTTGCGAGAAGCTTAGCCTTGTTTCATCCTGGGCTGTCGAGACAGTTATTCATTTATACATTTGCCAAAGAAGTAGTAAAGCTTACTGTTAAGTACCGGGTTAAGAGCTCAGACTCCGATGATAGTCTTGAAGGCAAGAATTTTGACTTCAAATTTGCACAGCAGGCGAAGTTCCATGTCAATTTCCAATGGGTCCTAGGATAAGTATTGCACAAGGTTATCAAAACTTTAGTGCGATTAATACCAAAAGCCGCCCCTTGTACTGAGGCCTGAGGAAAGAGATTACTACTCACCCTCTCATACCATTCAATACCAAAGGCCTGGCCAAAAGGTTTCAGCCCAAAATGTCACACCTTCTGCTAGCCAAAGTTGGACATTGACACAGTATACAGGCTGCTCTACCCACATCCTTAAGGCATAGTCTGCAATTGTCATTTCCCACAAGCTCCATTTTCCTAAGGTGACGTCTGAAGTTCCTCTATGCAGCGGAAGACTACGTTTCGCCTGAGAGTTCCTCAAGTGAGGCCAATAACTTCTCATTTTTCTCTGCAGCCAGCAGACTCTTTTATCCCCATTTTGGCGTGTCTGGACATTGCTTTGTTTGTCCACCCATGCAAGTGTTTATTCGTAGCCCATTTAGCAAACGGTTTCGGCCCACGAAATTCCTGCTTCGCTATAACGCGCGCCTTTTCGTTTCCCTCTATTTCTGCAGGTCCTCTCTCTAACCAGTGTCAGTTCATTCTGGGCTGTTCATGCATTGACTTTGTGAAGCCTTCTATGGCCAGTAATGAGTAGACTACAGCCTGACTCATTTGCTTGATCTTGATCTGATTATCTAGAGCGATGTGAATTGGCCTTCCCCCCACCTGATCCTCCTGAAAGTGATCCAGTGGATGGATCAGACCCTGATTCCCGGCTTGATTACTGAAGTTTTTTTCCCCAGACTATTGTCAAATTTTTTCGAGAAGACACTTCCTTCCGTTTTGTCATCTATAAGCGATCCATCAGTGAAAACTGTGATGTCTCCGAATCTCCTCCCTCGAATCGATCCATTTTGGATGTGAGTATGATGATTTCTTTGGGCAACTCTTACTTTTCTCGTTTCGTCCATTGGCATATCAAGATGTTTAATTTCGCTTTTAGCTAGGTCTAGAATTGCCATACGCCCATAAATGGTTCCACGCCGGTGACAGCTGGCATTCTAATGCAAACTTACTTACTTACTTAAGGTGGCGCTGCAGTCCGGGGAGGATCTGGGCCTCATCCAACAAGCGTCGCCAGCGAGCTCGATCTTTAGCCAGCTTCCTCCAGTTTCGCACGCCAAGTTGGTTGAGGTCCCCTTTCACTTTCGTGTGCCACCTGAGTCGCAGTCGTCTTCTACTGCGCCGTCCCTCGGGTGGGTTCGAAGATTTTCCAGTCCAGGGCTGTTTTTTTTATTGAATATGTGCAGTGGCAGTAGCCTTAGCAACACTTGTAACGCACATGTTGATGTGGTTCGAAACGCCCCTGTTATCCGAATGCATGATGTCCATTATACCCTTTCCAGTTGTCTCTTGTAATGTCCTGACCTCAAACATAAGCCCCACTGCTGTCGACACTCTTTTTTACACAGAGCACCCTCTTCACTTTTTCAATCTTCTGACCAAGTTCCAATTGAATCTGGCATCGATGTACACCCTTTCGGACACCTTGATTTCCATTCCAAAGGCGTCATAAGTTCAAGTTCCAGATTTGTCCATTTCTTGGTCAAGATGACAAATGGAAAGAGCTTGATTCTGACACTACTAGAGGGTGAAGATCATCACGCATCCTTGTGACGAACCAAATGAATCAACACAGGGTATCAATCCATTCATACCTTGCGGAGTGCATATCTCCTTGATATTGTTTGCAAGTCCATGAACCATAGGCTGAATTGTGTTGCGATATTATATGGAGTAGTAGAGAAATTGATGCAGAATAGAGAGGATGAAAAGAAGAGCCAGACCAGGACATTGTTTCCGTTTCTGCTTCGGGCGCAATTGAAGGAGGGAAACTTTTACGAGGACACTTTCATTTCAAGAGGTAAAATACAATTGACACTCATCGTTTGGGTGAAAGGAAAAAGCCGTATTTTGAATCTAAAAAGATAAGAGATATTTGCTCAACGGCTTAAGGATTTTTTTTTCTTATTTATTTTGTCCGAGAGAAGATTTTATCTTGAAGAAAAGATTGAAGGACTTTAAGTATCATAAAGTGATGAACCCAAGGAAGGCGTCTTACAAATGAAGAAAGGACAATTGTTTGCAGTGAAGATAAATTAATTGCATATCTGAGACAGTGAAGTGTAACTTGGTGTGTAATTGTGACATGGGGGCATGGAATCTGGAACAGATTTTAGTGATGTGTTCTTCTGATTGGATTTGTTATGATAGGGACATCCCACGTAAACGAAAATGTTCTTTGGCGTTAAGCAGTCTTTAGTCGGAGTTGCTCTCTAGCATTTGTTGGAAGGGATACATACCTAAGTACACAGCAGTAGCACGTCTCATCCTCACTTTAGGGTCACTTGTCTCTTCGACTCAGAGAATTTGGATACTGAACTGCCAAGAACACAAGGAGAAGCGAATGTCACACCGAAACTGTATTCAATATACGACCGAGACTGGTCATAACTTTGGTCATTTCATGTGTAAAAATCGAAGCTGTATTCCAGATCACCCTAGAGACGTGCCTGTAGTCAGACGTATATTGGTATACGGTAGGTTGTAAGTCATATGTCTCCTTCTTTGACAGTTTACTGATCACTCATAGAAGTTTTCAATGCGTGTCGAGGATTTACTGGCAGGTTTCCACGGCTTGTAACAGCTGTCTTAGCTCGTTTTAATCTTCAGAGAGCTCATATGGGTTTAGATCTAAGTTTGGATATCGCCTGATAAATTCGGTGACTGAGCTTCATTCTAGAACTTCGATTTCCTGATCTGATCTCAGACACATGTCCACAATCTTATTTTTTTCGCGTCACTTATGACCATCCCTCTCCCAGAGAACTAATTCTTTACCAGTCACCGAGATCAAGCAGTGTTGGCAATTGTTAGGATTTCGATGGGGGACCGCATGTAAGTGAGTCGCAGTTTACATACGAGTGAGCTTGCGTGTCGTTTTCTGTTTCAGTTGTCTCTAGATTCTAGGGACGGTACTTGCAAGTGCATTTTGGAGCTAAGGGTTAGCTTCGTTCAGTAAACACTTACCCGAAAGCCAGACGGTCGCCTGAAGTCTCTGTCGGATAGACGCTTCGAACAAGTAGCATACCTCGGTGGGGTAGGGGCATAGGCAGGGGGAGGGGCGGGCATGTGCAAGTGTGTTTTCAGCTTTCTGATGGCCTTGCACTAACGAAAGTGGAGGTTGACTTCAACTAACTTGGAGTATGCAACTAAAGGCAGCTGGGTATTGATCGTGCTGGCTTGAGCGACTTCTTGGTTTAGGTCCTGGCTTACCCCAAACTGTATACTTAAGTAGTTGCGAAGTTATAGTAGACAATAGTAACAATTTTTTTTTTTAGGTTTAGAGATGGTTTGTATAGGTAGGCAGGTAGAGTGGCGGCTCCTGAGAACCGAATTGCCGCAAGGGGTGCGGCGTTTTATTACTACGAAAAACTCGTTCCGCTAGAGAACTGTTAATGGCTGATCTTCTCATAACCAGCTCGTCGGCACGCTCATTGCCTTTATGATCGCTTTGACCTGCAACCCAGATGAGTGTAGTTATAGAGTGGGTACTTAATTGATTGACTTTGATAGCGGCATGGCTGTCCGATAAAATAGCGATATTGTGATTAGATGTTTCGAGATTGTTCACAAAGTGGCAGGCTTCCCGAATCGCGAGAAGCTCCACTTGGAAAACACTAGCAGTTTGGGAGACGAAAGGACTTCAATATATTTAGTTGATCAGAGAAGATATCCGCGCCGACTCCGCAGTCCATCTTCGAACCGTCCGTGTGTATACTAATATCATAGTCAGTGATAAAGCTCTCATTCCTCTGTGGTGGGAAATTTAACAAAGAATTATTTTCTATTATAAAATTCAGGGTAGGTGTCCGTCGAAGATCGGACCAAATCGCTTGGTGTTATTTCCAGGTTTTTACACGGATTCTCTAAGCCGGACTGCGCTGCAGGTAGCTGTGTCTTTCAAGGGGGAATAGGGTTAGGATCACACTTAGACCATCAGTAGCACATGCCGATCTCTATATTTTTGAATACCGGAACTTGGGTTCTAATGGTAAATAGCATCATTTCCGTCTTATCCGATCTAGATATACTTTATCCAGAGCACCCTCCTTAGTTGACTTATCGTGGGGAGAAACTTTCCTGATACTAGTATGAGCACATCATCGGCCTCCCTCTCAAGTTGTACTAAAATTTTGTTGATTGAAATAAACCATAGCAAAGGAGTGATAATTCCTCCTTGTGGAGTCCCTTTACTTGCCGTCTTAGTTGCACTGCTGTTGCTTAGTGTTGCCTGAATGATTCCAGTCTTAAGCATGGAAACTATCCATTGACTAACAAAATCCTCTAAACCTAGCTCGGTGAGAGCCTCTTAAAATACTTCTGTATGGATTTTTCTTATATGTCAACAAAGGTAGCAGGAGTATATTTTTTGTAGTGGCGAGTGTTTTCCAGCCGTCTCAGTAGACCGACCTTTGAGATAAGCGTGTTGGGATTTCTAAAGTAGAGGGCTATTCAGGGTTTCGCGAATGCGAAAATCTAGGATTCGTTCTAAAGTTTTTAGTACAAAGGAGGACGGTGTTACAGGTCGGTAATCCTTAGCGGATTCATGGCTTCGCCTTTCCACCTTTGGAATGAAAACAACTTTGACACGGTTGGTGTTCGGCTTCCTTTTCTATACCCATAACTGAGTTTAATTGCTTGGCCTAGATTCGATTACATGCAAATTATAAGAAACTCCTTTACTCCCAAATAGGCCAATTTGCGTGTACACTTACGTCTACCCAAAGAAACAGTATAGCAATTCGCTTCAATTAGTTCACGAAATGATCAAGTTACCACAAATGTTCTCAGCATTTCTAAACCCTCCGACCGCATAAAAAAAATTGACTGATTTGGCTCCGATTCCATATCTCAATGGAATCCAAGATTAGCTAGTATTATGCACAAATTAAAGTGATGACTATTGATTAAATGATTTAGGTTCTAACTGCCAATAATGTGACTCTTGTGTGAGAACTCACTCTCATTTCAGTACTAATGACTTAAAGCTGGTTGACAATTTAATTTAAAAAAAGCTTTAATGCTTGAAAAATTGATTTAAGAAAAAAAAAACCACTTACCTGATTAACATCAATGCTGCTCGAGCCAGAGCCTAGTTCGGAGGTTATGTGAGCGACACCTGCAACAAAATATATTCTTTTGGTTATTCAAGGAACAAAAATTCTTTTCTGTACATGTGGGCTCACGTAAGGGTGTATAAATAAAAAATCATTTCCTGTGTCATAATAGAAATTGTCCAGCTTTTCAATTTTTGATTTCCTTCCTCCCTCCCCCAACTGGACATAGTCTGAGTCGAACATATTCCCCAACTACCATAACCGTGACAATGAATTGTAGTCATGTTAAGAGGCGTCGGCGGGTGGACGACTTATAAATGACCAACTAAAGTGAGTTATCCCAACCGAAGGACTAGCATGGAATACGACAAAAAGGGAAAAGAAAAACAAATCGATGTGAAACAGGACACGTGCAAATGTTTCCGTTACTATGACGAAACTCCAATTTGATTTTTGTTAGTCCGACAACTGGGCCATTTCCTGTCCTGAGATGCCCTGTAATCCATGAAAGATGTTTTACATTATCCTACTGGTTTTCTTCCTGTGCACACTGTGCAGGGAGGATTTATGTCGGGACTTTTGTGTGTGTAAATTGGAATCACCCAGAAAATTGATTTCTTTCCTATTATACGGTAAAACATGGGTAAGGGATGGGGGAGAATGACAATGTGTCTACACTGTGAATCTTAATGTGGAACCGCTTCCTTCAATATTCATTCAGGAAGTGAATCATTGCAAATGAGAATCAATTCTGTTACTTTGGGTTCAGCTTGTGCATCTGTGTGGCAGGATTTGCATTCAGATTTATGTATGTGCAAGTTGGGAGGGTTATTGAACGCTAGGATAGAATATTGGAGATCCGTTGACAACGATTTCGTATGTAAGGTCCTTGTGGCTGTAATATATTTGCTAGGTGAGGTGGAGGTAAAGGTAAACCTCGATTTGACGGGGCATGCCTGGGCATACGAGATGCACACAGGTAGTCATGTTGTTAGATAACTAAACTGCATTATGGACGAATATAATTCCATGCTTCGATCGAGTTGAAGAGAGTACCTATGTGTGCATAGTAGACAGACTTAGGCCTGAAGCCATTAAAATTAAGTCGCATAGACCTAGAATTCAGTCAACATACCAATTCTTTCCCACAATATCACAGGACGCAGTCTGTAAAATTTGAGGACTAGTTTACACTGATTTACTTCGCGAGGAGGAGGCTAAAATGAAGAGCCAAGAAACTGAGTCAACCAACATTGAAACAGACCAACAAGGGAACAACGAGGGAATGCATGAAGAAACAGCCGATGGACTTATCGTTTTGTTTCGCTGATTAAGGCATGGACAGACGCAAGCACGGTGAACATGGATGCTTTCGTGTGAATCTCCACAGATTTAGACACGACAACTGTCAGAACTGAAAATATTACATTCAGGGCCAGGAAGATGTGTTTCTTTTCCGTTCACGGTTTGAAACGGAGTTCTACATAGAACCCAATTAAATAGATTCGAGTAATAATTGCCAGATAGTTATAGAGAAAGTGTCCCAAGCCGTCCTCCTTGCAGTTCTTGCAGATTGGGGTATCAGCTAGCACAATTCTGTACGCCTGCTTGTTGAGATTTATGTGCTCTGTAAGAAGCCCCATCAATTTTACTTTACGTCTACCGAGCTTTTATCTGTTGGCCGATAGTGGAGAAAAAGTACGTCATCACTCTAAAAATGAACATCCAACGTATGGCCTGTCTTAAGATAACCGGCTCACAAACCAGCACCCCCTCAGCTATAGGACTAGCGGTGAAAAAGACAGCTGGGCTGGCTACTTTAAGATTCAAGACTATAGATCCTACACTATTTTACACTCTGACGGGAAACAGGGCTATCTACAAGGAACCTTAGGCATCCTCTGGACTCACAAAGCTTTCCAGTGACCTCACTAATAAAGCTTATCTTTTCGATAAAGGCTATAGAGTCAGGTTTCCAAAACAAGAGGAGTGACAACAGGGTACTGTCATGGATCCCACATCAACGGAAAATCGGGGGGTCTACGGCGAACGTACCTCTTAAGTTTGCTATCCATATGGAATAGTTCGTGACTGTGTTCCAAACAGAGATTTCGCGATACTCAGCGGGACCGAACTCCTATTAATAAGGTAACCCTCGGTGACAGTATTGATATCTCCTCAGACACTCAAGTTGCCTTAATGACACTTGCAAGTCCAAGAACCAACTCGATGTTGGTGAGGGAATGCAAAGAAAAACTCAATACCCTGGCAACCTCTACCCAGGTCCACCTGCTCTGGGTACCAGGTCACTCCAATATACCTGGGATCGCAGCTATGAATGAACTGACTAGAAACGGGGTAGAGAACGGGAACAGCACCACCACTACAACCCAGAGGGTGGCCCTAAAGACCACTTTTAGCGGCTAGTTTGCTAAACGCCACGAGACTTCTTGAAAAGGCTTGCAAGCCTTCAGAGCGGCCAAATCAATGATAGAACGCCTCTGCTGTCGTCTAGCAAGGTGAACGCTTAATCTTGGCAGGAGGCAACTAAGACTGATGGTCGGCCTATACAATGGACACATCAACCTGAAAAAACAAGCCTACAGACTGGGACTGGTGCTTTCAAGTACTTTCTCTGCGATTGCCCCGCCCTGTGGCCGCTAAGACACAAAAGCCTGGGAAGACATGTTCTGCCAGGGCTAAGCTCTCTTACGAAATTTAGTTTCGGGAAAATCCTGTAGTTCGCTGGATATACAGGACGTTTCTCGGATCTGTAAACCTCATCCGAATCTCTATCCACTAACCTAAAACTCTTCACTTAAGCCCCAACCCCGTTACTTCACTCTTTACCAACAGATGCCTCAGACGGCCCAAACGGAGGCCTAAGTAACCCCACTAATTATCTCAGTTGTGCTCTGAACAACTCCTTGCTTTTTTAAGGAGAACCATGTTTTTTTCTGCGCTGAGGGAAATTCCAGGTTGATCCTGGCAGCGATTGCCGTCTTGATTACTCTTGATGAACCCTCCTATCTTGTCGTTTATGCTTCGCACTAGGTTAATTGACGTTTTGATTGTTTTTTTTCTATCAGAATGGACATGTATAGGTTTTCCTTGGATGTGATGTCTCATAAGGACCCCTTCTTCCATAAGCATGTTGTGTATTTTTGTGGGTTATGCAGTACAGGAAGCAGTGGGTGCGACAAGGACTGCCGAACGATCTTTCCGTCTCTATACCTCGTAGAACTCACGAGTATCTTTTTTCACAGCGCTACTCTACATGTATGATCTAACCAGGGATTTCGTGATGGCTATTTGTACATAAAGAGGAATGATACAAGGCAGTTCCATCTTAATCTCAATGTCGATGTGGATGGAGCCCTTTTAAACGCCCACCTATTGAATTAAATGTCAACACGTAGGTGAGTGTCCCTTCCTACTTATCCTTGACACTGTGGTAAAGTGTTCAATTCATCATAGAAAACCACTCTAGCCCATTACTTCCCATCTGCCTTCTTAACTCCTAACCGCAGGATTAACATCACTTAAGCAACTACTTCTCTGCCCACAGGGCAGAGTCAGAAAGAACCACAAGCAACCCACATAATTATGTCCTTGCGGTAAGGATTACCTTTTTTCATCACCTCAACTCAACTATAAAAGCTTCTCATCACACAGCGTTTGAAAGCCTCGTAAATTTCGTTTCAATTAAAGATTAGTGTCAAAGTTCTACTTTGCCCCGCCAGCCCCCCGACCAGTGGGAAGTCGTAAAAACCTCCACGTATCCTTGAACTGAAATTAATTTCTCCTATCGCAGGCGGCAATATAAAAGAGTAGTCCTCTCACACCGAGTCCCTGTTTACATGCATTAACAAGCTCCACGTGAACTTGGAACTTCTCACATCAAATCAGAACTGAAAAGTTTCTCCGAAACGCCCCAGCTCCTTTGAAGGCAACTAAATATTTTCTCATATCTCGCTTAACTGGGATTCTCCCTATGAACTACAAAGTTGCACCAAACATCCGCACAAGGATGAGAAGTAATTGATTCAAGGAACACATATCAGTGCTATGCAACTGATAATTTTATACGCAAAACTTATGTACACGTTTAAAATTAATTTACCGCAACGACTACTGCATTTAATCCAGTTTAGCTCAGCTTAGGACGTTCAGAAAATTGGGTAAACTGCTATTAGCCCCTTAACAAGGAGAAGGTCACGAGCGACGACAATAGCAAGCATACACGGGGACGGGAGGACAGCATAATAGCAGGTATGCACAAGTCATAGGACATGAAGTGGATAAACGTCAAAGTATAACCCAAGGTGGCGCAGAGGAATGGGTGCCTTCGCCTGCCGGGGTAGTAAAAAATGTTGAGTCCAACAACGGATATAAGTGTCACTCAAGCGAGGAGTGCCTAACGAGCGTAGGGTTGTAGAGTGTTGACTTTCTTGAGAAGAAGTGTTCCTCTTAGCTATTGTTGACAAGCGGTGATTGTCGGAGTTTATTTTTATGCTAATGATGGATGTCCTTGTGAAATTTGTCACTTGGGTGACTCGTAGGAACTGAGATTAAAACTCGCATTGGTCTTTGAAATTGTTTCTTTAAGATGGAGGCAGAAGGATGATCCTTTAGCAGAAGTCTTAAAGAGAATCTTGGGGCAGTTGTGCGTTGTTAAAAAGAAAACCAAGGTGCACACCTTTATGTTGAAATTGATTTTTGCAGAGGAGCTCGACGATCAAAAGAATTGCAAAGGACATCGGCTTTTTAAGCGGTGCTCCAGGAACTGTGTACGGATAAAGTAAATAAATAGCTGGCACAAAGGAAGTCTAGTGATAGAGCGGCAATCGGTGCTGCAAATTTGAAAAAACTGTTCGACGGCGACCTAGACCGATGTCCCACTGTCAGTCACAAGGAATCATTAAACCGTGATGAGAACCTGACGGCTTACCGACTCGGACTACCAGCAATTTTCTTTCTTAGGGATGCACCCCCATGCAACTGATCTCCTCGCAGTGGGGGGCGGTCAATATGTCTGGGAAGTGCGGATGGAGTAGCTGAAAAGTTGATTTACCCGTACTCCCCAGACGTGGCTAACGAAGCGCAAACCCTAAGATATCAAGACGAAGAAAACTGGCCTCGGATATTGACAAGCCTGCTATGCCAGGGCGCCCTTCAGAGCCCGGCTTAGAGGGTGACAGCGTGCGAGCGTCTGGTAGTCGGCTTATCACACTCGGCAGCCGGCCGGGCTAACCCGAAACGGTTACGATCTTCACGGCAATGGTTCCGCAAACCATTACGGGGGTCGAAGGCTTAATGCGCTCTGCTCCGATGGGGGCATAAGTGGGCTTTCGGTTTCTCGACAACGGCATCGACTTAGGATAGGCACATGAAACGTTTCTTCGCTCACAGGAAAAGGCCTTGAGCTTATTGGGGAGGCTACTAAGTATAGACTAGATATAGTTGGTATCGCCTCAACGAAGCAAAGAGCTTCTAGAACTGTGGAGCTTATGGGTGAGTGGAAACTCTTCATGTCAGGTGTAGCACCTTCAATGTCTGCTCAGGCGGGAATGGGTATACTCACAAGTGGCATGCTGGCAGGCAGAGTATTGGACTGGATACCATTGGGTGGGAGAGTTGCGATCTTAAAGCTTAAGTTTAAAGGTCAACTCTAGCTCTGGTCCAGATATATGCGAAGAATCTGAAGTCGGAGAATGCAGCTTTACTGGATGAAGTAGATGGCGCCTTGGATAAGGTGGCAGATATGGATTCTTATGTCCTGATAGGTGACTTCAATGCTCATGTGAGTGTGGATGTAATGATTTGGGGAAGTGTGATTGGGGGGAACGGCGACCCGGATCAAAATGCGAACAGAGAGAAGCTGTTGGACTTTTACTGTGCAAACGGCATGGCCATTATGAACACCTTCTTTCCGGGCGGAGTTTGCACGGCATGTATCCGAGAGGTTTGAACAAATTCCAACTGTTTCGACAAATAAAGAGGAAGAATGGCAGTTGTTTTCAACACCAGTCATTGCCTCTGCAGCAGAAGTTTGCGGCTCGGCGTGGCGGCTGGTGGTGAGAAAAGAACTGCGTGGTTTAAAACACCCGGTGTTCAAGAAGCCATGATAGAGAAGGAGGCCTTGTTGGTGTGGACACACTTGGAGGATTCAGCTTCTCGCAACGGGTACCTGGAGGCGCAAAGAACTTGCAAGCTGACTGTTAAAGCAGCTAAGGAGCAGTCTTGGAAGGAGTTCGGTGAGAAATTGGACCGTGATCACAAATCTGCAAACAAGGTGTTCTGGCCGACCATCCGAATTAAATCCAAAGATGGTGTACTTCTTTCCAATGAGAAGAACAGCTTGCGCAAATGGGGCGAGCATTTTTCGAAGCTGCTTAGTTCCGAACAGGGTACTGAAGATGGCAAACTCACGGTTTTGAGTAGAGCGGAGAATAGTCCCACCGTAGAGGACGTAACTTTGGTGATTTAAGCGCTAGAAGTCAGCAAATCTGCTTGTGTGGATGGAATCCGGCCAGAAATGTTGAAGGCTTTAGGGGAAGAGGGGGTAAAATGGCTCACTTGTCGTTAAAACGGCCTGGGAATGCTGTGAAACACCTAGCGATTGGCAAACTGAGGTGATTGTTCCCCTTTTTAAAAAAGGGGACAAGAGGGATTGCTTCAATTATAGGGGTACATCTTTTTCAAGTCGCTCCGGGAAAAGCTTTGCTTTGGTGTTAGAGTCCAGAGCGGTTGAGTCCAGGTTGGGTGATGGGCAGTGTGGCTTTCGTCCAGGTAGAAGCACAACCAACTACCTATTCACTCTCAGAATGATACTTGGGAAGGCTTGGAAGTATGCCAAATCTATCAACAGTTGTTTTGTAGTTTTGGAGAAGGCATATGATCATGTCCCTCGAGGTAAACTCTGGAGTGCACTACGGGAGTATGGAATTGACAGTTCTCTTTTGAGGGCCTTGCAATCTCCATACACAAACGTAAAGAACTGAGTTTGAGTGAACGGCGTTAAGTCGACATATTTCGCTGTGGGCGTTGGACTTCGCCAGGGGTGCGTTCTGTCACCTATCCTTTTCATTGTGTATATGGTGGTGAGAAACGATTCGAATTGGAAGACTTAAGAATGTTCGCTGATGGCTTGGTCATCCTCACTTCCATCCAGACCGATTTTCAGCGCGCACTTGACTGGTTCCTGACGTCTGTGTTGAACCTGGAATAAAGGTAAACGTGAACAAATCAGAGGTAATGGTGATTTCCCACACGTCTTTTCAATACACTCTGCTTGTTAGTGATGTCCCATTAAAACGAGTGATGGTAGGAGCAATACTAAGTTATACTGTAGAATTGGTCAGGCTGGTACAATTTTGAGTCAATCTGTTCTCAGCAGGGCCAAACTTGTCAGCAGAGCTGGTCTTTAATACAGTGCCTGTTCCGACCCCCATCTATGGTCATAAGATTTGGGTAATGACCGACAGAATAAGATCACGGATACAAGTTGCCGAAATGTGATTTCTTCGTTGTTTTGCTGGGGTAACTCGTCGAGATCGAGTTAAAAACACCAGAATACCCGTGCACTCAATGTCGAGCACTTCCTTCTTCGAACGGGAAGGTCCATACTTTGATAGTTTGGGGGCGTTCAACCCATACCCCAACTCGCCTTCCAAGACGTGTCATGGAATCCGTGCCCTGGGTAGGCCTAAAATTCGATGGTTGGACTAAGTCCAAAATCTCACCTCTACCCGTACGGGAATAGCCCTGATGATTTAGAGTCGATTGCGGAAGATAGGGATATGTGAAGAGTCCGCGTAAGCACCCTTAATACGCGACCCTCATAGGGGATAAGCGGGTCATTGAAAATGAATGAATGAATGAAAGGGATACAAGTCAATTGCCCAAAGGAAGCAAATGAAATTTCATAGATTCTCATAACATTCTTCCAATATCTGATGGCAATACAAAAATGTACATGCAATACATTCATAATTTTTGGCTATCAGATTCCTCAAGCTTTCCGAATTTCCCATATCCTCTGTTGCCAATAAAAATTCCTTACAATCCAATTTGATGAAAACCAATCCTCATGCATACCACAGCCCGGAAAACAAAGAAAAATCACTTAAAACCCAAAATAGCAATCATCGCAGTTTTCTTATCCTGATTTCCTTTGCCCAAACCATTTTCTTATTCATAATCACAGAGGCCATTGATGCCTTTGAGAAATATGAGAAAATTTCACATAGAATCCTTTCAAATATCCTTCCGCACACACACTGATGGGCAAGAACACCAGAGACCAAACTACCGATACTTAACATGAATATAAATGCCCCCAGGTACACAGAAATCCAGTAGGAAATTCCATTCCCCACCCATGAAATATGGTATTTTCTTATTGGATTGTAAGGGTCGACACTGTGAGGAGGAGACGAGCAGAGATTCACCGTCCAAGTTACACCATTCGATAGAGTGTATCCTATTGAAAGTTAAAACAGAAAGCAAACTGAGCATTATGTTCACACTAAAACTAGTTTAGTGCTGAAGATGATTCTCTGTTTTTCTCCTTCCACTCCAATGATGAAGCACCTTCACCTAGACTATTAAGGATACTCGGCTCTTTTGTGTATAACAGACGCCACAGGTGCTGTAGGGGAATTTTTTAAAAATAAAAAAATAAATCGGAACTTACCTCGGAACTCGACGCGTGCGATTAAATTTGATTTTGTCTTCGGCAGATGGAATTGGACTATCTTCACCGTTAGTGACATGTTTGTAGATTTATGATTGTGTCCTTTAGGAGTTTCACTTAAAAACTAATTATTGGTCTCACTTTCATGTGTGTGTGTATATATTATTCAAATGTATAAGGAAATATTGCTTTTCTTTGATTAGTTGGTGTTTTACACAGACTCATGTGCGATGGTCTTTTTTCCTTGTCGAAGGATTTTTCTTTGTTCTGAAAAAAAAGAAAAGAGGTTAAACTTGTTTACATATTTGAAAGGTTTTTGTGGATTTTAAAACGAAATTCAAAGGATAAGCATTTTTTAATTGGTTTTGGATTTTACGTCACAGGCTGTATGGCACTCAAAGTGGTTATAGAAGGATACTGCATGCGGATTAGTGTTTAGAAATATTTTAATTAAATTTACAAAGGGCTTTAATGAGGTTTGCGTGGTTGTGTAGGTTATTGAAGGAAGGGCGGCGGATTAAACGAGAATATGGCCTTTTTCCATTCTCTAAAGTTTTCTAAAGAGTGCCGATGTACGTAAATGTCTTATTGCTTATTTTTCGTTTCCCGTCTTGTAACATTGCCTTGATGTTGAACTACAAAATTGGCGGAGACAATTTTGGGTTTAAGGTGCAACGTGAATTTTACGTATTATACGTGCGTTCTTTGAATGCTTCGAAAGTAATAAGGGCTAATGTGTACAACCAGTATAAACACTATATAGAGACCGAATCCGTATGGACATGACACGATACTAAGCACTCATCTTGGCGCCAATGGCAATTCAGATTACACTGTCCCGTACTTGGACTTCAAGAGACCGTTTCCATGGGTCTTTCTAAGCAGAGGACAGTGGAAAGGCAACGAAGTGTTGAACGAGTCCCAATCCATCTACTTAGGTGGCGCTACAGTTCGCGGTGAACCTAGGCTTCAACCAATAAGCCTCTGCAGTTAGTCCAGTCCTTAGCTAACTGCCTCCAATTGCGCACTCGAAGTTGGTTGAGGCCCCCTTCCACTTGTACGCGCCACCTTAGACGTTGTCCCTCCAAGTAAGGTTCTACATGACCCAGCCATTTCAGCTTATGGATTCGTATTTTCTTGACTAAGGCGATGTTGTCATACAGGATACAACTCGTAAAATTCATCGTTGAATCTTTTCCTCCAGAAACCTCCAACGCAAACGGGACCGAATATCTTACGAAGAAGTTTTTTCTCGAAGCAACCAAGGATATCTTTATCCGGTCTCGATGGAGTTTATGCTTCAGCGCCATAAAGCAGGACTGGGATGATCATGGTCTTTTATAGAGTCTTCTTAGGTTTTCGGAATTACCAAGCTGGGCAATGCTTCGGCCCGTAGATCCGTGATCTGCGGTACGCCACAAGGTGGTGTTCTGTCCCCCTTTCTCTGACATGCAGCGTTCAATAGGCTGCTGCTCGAACTGGAACGGGCTGGATGCATGGTGATTGCCTATGCAGATGATGTTGCCATAGCTGTCTCCGGCAAATTCCCTAGCACTCTTAGTAAACTTCTTCAAAACGCCCTCTCTATCCTCTCAAGATGGGCAGCCAAATGCCCCCTGGGCGTCAACCCCGAAAAGACCGAACTAGTCCTCTTCACCAGGAAGTACAAGATGCTTCCAATAGACTCTCCTTCTCTAAACGGCATCCGCCTGTGCTTTACAAACAAAGCCAAATTTCTGGGTCTCATTCTGGAGAGTAAATTAGACTCAAGGGCCAATACTATTGAACGCGTTAAAAAAGCCACCGTAGCGCTATACTGCTGCAAAAAAGCGATTGGTAAGAAGTGGGGATTGCAACCTCATACCACGCACTAGCTTTACGTGTGCGTTGTCAGACCTATACTCATGTATGGAGTGATCGTCTGGTGGACGGCCCTATTGGGGAAAGTGCAAAGATCATCATGCATTTGCATTAGCGGATCACTAAGAACCATCCCATCCGCGGCACTTGACGTGCTCCTACATCTATTTCCTCTAGATATTTTTGGCAAACAGTCAGCTGCTTGCGCAGCCATTAGACTAAAAGCCTCCTCCCAATGGTCAAACAACCATAATGGCCATTCCACGATCTTAGATCCCCTAACTTCTATTTCGGAAAACACCGACTACATACCGTCCAAGTTGAATTCCAACCTCAACTTCCGGACTTCCATCCCTTCCCGAGAGGAGTGGGAGAGCGGCGACGCCAGATGCGACCATTCCGTTCACCTCTACACCGACGGTTCTAAAACCGAGAACGGGGTGGGAAGTGGTGTTTTCTCCGCAGTCCTCAACTTGAGCATCTCCTTCCGACTCCCCGACTATTGTAGCTTCGGGCGGGAAATTATGGCGATCAACATTATGCCTTATCCTGGCATAATGTGGTATCCTGCAAGGACATCGCAATTTATACTGATACCCAGGCTGCCATAATATCTTTGGAATCAGTAACATATACATCAAAAGCAGCTTTAAGTTGTCGTTCATCATCGTTTAACATTCACTTATGCTTGGTACCCGGTTATAGGAATATCTCAAGGGTGTGATGAATTGTAAGGTCGGTGAACTCAATGGTACCACTCTAGGGATCCTACCAGAACGGAGGAATCTGGGTATTACACTCGCTACATGTAAATTATTCTTAGAGTACGACTCGATCAGCAAGACAAACCAAAGATCGAGGAACGGTACCACATGCAGTACCTCCAGCAAAATCTGGCCTGTGCTAAACCTCACTCAATCAAAAAGTCTGAACTTGCTTTAAAGGTCGCTCATCAGTACCGTTATCGGTGTTCTCACTGGTCAGTGTCCCATCGGCCTTCATGCCAGATGGATTGGCCTTTTCTCAAATCACTTTTGCAGAAGCTGCAGGAACGAAGAGGAAAATAAAATAAATAAATAAATGTAGCTTCTTTTATGTAACCCATTTATAATCAAATAAAGTTTCGTGTCGCCTGGAGGGATTACAAGATTTGTGACGCTCTCCAATGGGTTTACTTTAAAGCTTTCACTTCAAAAATGGCCACAGCTGAAAATATCATCGCCATAGCTGAGAGTGTGAAGGTCACAGGAATTGAACCGCATTTTGCATAAAGATCTTGGCGTACATGCTAATAAGGTCCAATTGATATAAAAACGCCCTACTTTCAATGATTGGGTGCTCAAAACGAATGAACAAGATCATGATATTTTACACAAAATTGTTCTGAAAGATGAGGCTCATTTCCATTTGTCTAGAAACAAAATTGTCGGGGCTCCAAAAACACAAGAGAAAGAGAGGAACAATCTCTCCAACCACAACGAGTGACAGTTTGGTGCGGTTTTTGGACTGAATGGCGAGGACATATGGCTACGATGCTGGTGCGACCGATTTAGCGAATGGATTACGTTACCGGACGATGTTGACAGATGTAGTCCAGTAACAAATAAACTCTCTCCGTACGTCACATAAACACAGAATTTAAATTGAACTCCAGTGAAGTTTTGCGTATCAAAATTACATGCATTTCCTTTGACGACAACTGGTCAAATAATAACAAATTATCCCCAATGGTATCTGCCATATTCTGTACAGAATTATACATGAGTTCCCGCAAACAGCTATTTTGTTCACCCCAACCATTCTGAAAAGCTGTTTTAGGGCTTAAATTTAACATTAACCACCATCGACTGAGAAGCACTTCTAACACGTCATGCCACTCTGTCCAGTCATGTTTTTCCTTATCAAAACTATCTTTCAGCATGGGAGCGTGTTTTCCAAATCGAAATTGTATTTTCCACTCCACCAACGAGTGCTAAAACCAAGCATAACATTGCCAACCATTTGACAAGTGACAAGGCATTACAAACAAAACGCCAGCAAGGGGTCATGCGATTCATCATTATTGCAGTCAAGCATCATGGGCTTTGAATTGTTGATTTCAAATTAATTACGAGAAACCCCGCGTATTGGTTATGGTATTCCATTGTTCCAGGATTCGATGCAATTAAATGAAAATTCTCTCTAATCCACGATGCTTGCGGATATGCATTTGCGTGATAAGAAAACTGCGGCACATAAATTTCCTTTCGCCGAGCAAAATTCAATTACAAAATTAATTATTAAATTTTAATTCTTTCATATCCGCGTTACCCATCCGGGACTACAAGGAAACAAGACTTCCTTGTGGTTTGCAGACACACTTGACATACTTTTCGTGTTAGGATGGACGAGGTTTTTTTTTTCAGCTCCCTATGGCCGCAGGATATTGAATTCGGAAATTTCAATTAACTCAGAAAAAAAAAAAAAAAATGAAAAGAAAGCTTTTGGGAGGTGAGTTCATCGCCTTAGTACTGGTATTTCCGAAAACACAATTTCATGGTTAGCAGGGATGTGGCTTAGTGCCAACAGGACGTGTCCTTGTTTGCGCAAATCGAAATATCTTCTCCTCAGCATGGAGATGGAAAAATTTGACAATCTCGATAAATTATCATGGGAAGGCTGGTAGTATTTCTTCTCTTTTTTTTTTTAATTTGATTAAAGGCGGAGATACTTAGATATGTATATCAGGAACACGAGACATAACAGCTAAGATGATGCAAAGCGGCTGACAGGAAATTTTAAAAATTGTTGGGAGATGGTGGGGATGTGACACTAAACAGCACGAAGCTAACCGTATGATGAGTTAATAATTTACTCAAGCTCCGTCATCTATGAGATCTGCTTCCTATACAATGTTGGAAGGAAACTAAGTGCTGCAACTGTTCATAATCCGCAGGAACATAGCGTTAAAAAATGCTGACTAAATTTAATTACAAAAAGTGTTTGGAATTTTTCCTTTTTCGTATAAAATTGACATGACATTTTATGTGGCAAGAATGTGGCGGTGTGACATAAAAGTGACGCGACTCAGGTGCGGTTAAACATTCCCGGGGTGGAATTTTTACCTTCCAGTCAAAAAAATTAAAAGAGCTGACTTGTACGCAAGATTTGTCTGTCAGTTATTTAACCAGCATAACGGGATCCTATGTGAAGCAGTGACTAAAGGACACGCGGGGGGCAGTCTTTAGCAACCATCAGAGTTCGATTAGATAAGGTTAGGTATCTGGGTTGATGAGGGAGAGAGCACTCGACCTTGGGGCTTGATAGACTTGGGTCTACAGCCATCGTGATGTCCTTAGAAACCTGGAAAGATCGTTGAGTGGAACATCAGATAGTTCTTGTATGTCCTGGTAGTAGTTTCTTCCTAGTGTTTTGTTTCTCAAGTGACATTGGCTTGGGCAGTGGCAGAGGAAGTGAGGAGTATCCTTTTGAACCTCATCGTCACTGCAGCACCTCATATATTGTCATCGTTGAGTTTAAATTTCATTGTGTGAACTAGGTGTGTCGGAATGTCGGATGAAACTGAGCCCGTACCTAGTAACAGCGCAGAAACCCCACCCACGAAACCTCCTTCTCATTTTCCACATGTACCCTGATAAAGTCGCGGGGTCATTGTTAAATATTTCATCAAGAAGTGGGCATCAGATGGGACCATACTTGTTTATGGCGTGGTCGGTGACCAGCTCTTGATAAAGCGGTGCACCTCAACCTCCTAGGGAAAGTACAAAAATCCGTATGAATGTGCACTAAAACCACTTCCTTCGCAGCATTAGACACAATGTTCCATTCAATACCTCTAGACATTTACGGCAGACAGATGGCGGCCAGAGCTACCTGATCGCAGTGATCGTGCTACAAAACTGAGCAACCCTCACCTCGAAAACTACATCCCTCAGAATAGCAGCTTCGACGAAATAATTCCCACACGCAACGATTGACAGAATGATGGTGCCATGAATGTAAACTCCATTCACAGTTACCGAGAAGGGAGAGATTTTTTTGACGCGATAGTAGTGGACCTGGGCCTGAAAGAAGTGAACATAGAAATATCTAAGCTTAAGTCCAACAAAGTTGCTGGTGCTGACGGTCTAGCTGCCGAGCTGTTCAAAGCGGCAGGCGATGACTTGGTAAGGACCAGACACCAACTCATCCGTAAAATATGGTCGGAGGAAAGCATGCCCGATGAATGGAACCTCAGCATTGTTTGCCCGATCCTCAAGAAAGGAGACCCTCTGAACTGCGGCAACTACAAAGGCATCAGTCTTCTTAACATCGCCTTCAATATCTACTTTTCCGTGTTGTATCAACGCATGAAGACGTTCGTCAACAACCTCGTCGGTTCATATCAGTGTGGCTTCAGGCCAGAATAGTCCACTGTTGACCAAATATTTACACTGCGGCAGATCTTGGAGAAAACCCAGGAACTTCAAATCGATATGCATCGCCTCTTCATCGATTTTAAGGAAGCGTGTGACTGCATCTGTCAGAGCCATGTCTAGTTTTGGCATCCCTGCCAAACTCGTCCGTCTGTGAAGGATGACGTTGGAGAATGATCGCTGCCCCATCAAAGTCGGTCAAGACATCACCGCGATCTTTGATGTCAAAACAGGATTTAGGCAAGGCGATGCGCTGTCATGCGACTTCTTCAACATCGTTCTTGAAAGAATCGTGCAAAACTTACGTGCCAATACCCGAGGCACAATCTTTCAAAAGTCCGTCCAATTATTCGCATACGCCGACGATATTGACATAATCGGAAGAACGCAGCGTGATGTCACAAGTGCGTTTGTGAGTATTGAGATGGAAGCGGCGAATATGGGTTTAGCAGACAATGAGGACAAGACGAAGTACATATATCCTGACAATAAGAAAGGACACTCAACACCGACGTCTCGGACCGAACGTCACTAGACAATTATAACTTTGAGGTAGTTAAGGACTTTGTCTACCTAGGCTCCGCTATAAATTCAGACAATGACACCAGCGCTGAGATTAAACGAAGAATAACTTTTCCCAAGCGCTGTTTCTTTGGGCTAAGAAGGCAATTGAGTAGCAAAACCCTCTCTCGAACAAGTAAGATGACCCTGTATACGACCTTAATCGTCCCAGTCCTGCTCTGAGGCGCAGAGGCATGGACTCTTTCTAAAGCGGATTAGGTTGCTCTTGGCTGTTTCGAGAGAAAAATTCTTCGGGTGATCTTTGGTCCCTTCTGCATAGACGGGGAGTGGAGGAGGAGATACAACGACGAACAGTACGAGCTGTACAGCGACATCGACTTAGCCAGAAGAGTGAAGCTCCAACGACAGAGGTGGCTAGGTCAAGTGGAGCGGATGGCTACCAATGCTCCGGCTGTGCGTGTCTTTGAGTATAACCCGGAGGGACACCGCTTTAGAAGAAGACCTCGCCTAATTTGGCGCGCACAAGTGGAAGGGGACCTCAACCAATTTGGAGTGCACAACTGGAGGCATTTAGCTAAGGACCGGGCTAACTGGACTGGCTTTTTGGTTGAAGCACAGGTCCACCTCGAAGTAGGTAACGAATGACAGAATGATGCTGCTATGAATGGTGACTCCATTCACCTCTACTTAGACGGTTCCAAAAACCAAGAAGGAAGAATCTTTTTTGACGCAGTCGTAGTGGTTTGGAACTCAGGTGGTATTTGGTTTCACTGGCTACCAGTGTTTGTTTCGTTGGTTTTGATTTCCAAGTTGGTTTTTCGATACTCCGACTCTAGGATGTCGAGCTTTGCCTGCATATCTTGTTTATTTTCCGTCCATATTGTCGAGTCTCCTTCTACATCTTGCCCCACTTACCACTCTTTATCAATGCTCAAGTCTATACCACGCCGCTATGTGTCATAAGCTATGTGTCATTGGCGTCCATCGCACCCAATCGTGTTCCAAAGAAGGATATAAAACACACAAATCCTCTCCAGCGTTCCAGTGCAGGTGATGGTCATTTAATTGTCAATGTCCACTCTCAATTAATTAAAGCATTTCCAGAAATTGCTAACAACTCGCCATCGCCTTGTGGGGAACTAAAACAAAATTTGCCTTCATAAATTCTATACAATCAAGACAACCACTATGTACCCCTAACAATTTAGTATGACAACAATTATAATACCCAGTCGTCATGTTCTCCGTGTGATCGTCCCACACACTGCAATTGTGGTTGGTGTCCTCACCACTTAAACCCCTAGAATTACCTTACCGCGTGTGCCAACATTGATTTTAAATCGATGACCCCCCCTGGCTTTAAGGATTCAAATAACATGCATGTGGCAATAGCACGTGTGTATCACAAGCAAGGAGGATGTCGATGTTAAGTCTCAATAGCGAGAACATGAAACGAATTTCGAGATTAGTTCTGTTCAAGGAACGCCAACCCAAACGCTAAGCTTTAGTCCTTTATGTTGGTTTTCCCTTTTCATCTTAACGAGTCTCGGCGGGCTCTTAAAAAAAAAGGTACGCTTATCGATCCTTTAATCGCATATTTCGTGCTCAATTTGTGTTGCACCAAGTTGGGGGATATAGCCACCCCCGACAGGATATAAAATTCTACACACAATTGTCGGTGGTGTGGCTGTTTATTTTTAAGGACCAAAATACTCGTATGCGAACCACAGAAACATGCCACTAACACGTTTGTGGGAACCTTTCCTTTTTTTTTTGTTCAGCGCTTGTTGCTTTGTGACAACAAGTGAGCCCGCCCTCAATGGAAGTCCTAGTGTGTTAGGACCGGGTCGCGTGGAGCTTAAATAACTCAAAGCGACATATGTCATGTTGTGTGACCTTTTTATGCTTTTAATTCGAACCTAAGTCAACGTGAGCAGTCCTGTAACGTGAGTGTTTGTCGGATTTTTTATTTTGCATTCTATAAAATTTTATTCGTGCGGCAAGTTAATTAATTTTTCCTTCGAGTTTCCGGTCGTTTGTTGGTATAAGAATTACAGAGCGACACGGAAAAGTGCATTAATATGAACTGGGTTAGTTCATGTGTTATTAATCGTCCTCGTCCGAAGGATAAACATGAAATTTTGCAATGGTGGCCGTCCATTTAGTGTGTCAAGGTGGGCTTACATTGAAATCGTTGAATTATTTAGTTACCTAGGGAGGTTTGATGATTCAATTTAGTGGCAGCATAAGTGGATAGTACCACATTTCGGGGAAATTGTACTTAAGCCAGCTAATGACTCACATCATGTTCGTACCAGGAAGACTCAATTCAAATAGCGTGTTCAAGTCATCTAACTAATCTAATAATCATAGCTTTCCTCACAAGCTAAGGGTTGGAATCGAGTTAAAAAAAATCCTTTCCTTGGAAAAAACAGTTGTGATCTCCTTCAACGTCTCACTCCCGGTATTCTTTCCTATGGCCTTGTACCCTACTGATACATTTCATGCCTCAAAAGGAAAATTTCAAACCGTAAACTGTTCGTTTTTCGGTAACAGTCTGACAGCAGTGTTGTGGCTCTTCGAAGCAATCACTTACTCGCACTACAACTTATTGTCAAGGCAAAAGAGGAATAATGCAAGTGGTGGAGGTAAAATGAATTCTCCAGCTCATGGTGTAGAACAGTGGTTTCAAAAAAAAAATGTTTGCTTAATTTTTGAGGGATTTATAAGGCGGTGGTGGACTTGACCCTTATGTACGGAGTAGTGGTCTGGTGGACACTGGACAAGAAAATCAACAGCAGCCCGCTTGAAAACATGCAAAGGGGATCGGGTACCTGCATAATGAGTGCCGTGGGAACAACCCCCAATGCTGCCCTGGAGGCGATTCTCTATCTGCTTTCTATTTATATTTTTGGGAAGCTAACGGTAGTCAAAGCATCAATAAGGCTCAGATAATCCTCCCAGCTGATCAGCACAACAACGTGTCAATCTAGGATCCTCAAGGGCAACCATATTATTCCTAGTACAACTGACGTTGCCGCCCATATTGACTTCAAGGTCAGGTATAAAACTCGGATTCCTAGCAGAAGCTCTTGAGAGTCTGGTACAGTTTTGAGTGATTGCGCGATAGAAATATTCACAGACGGATCTAAGACAGCGAGTGGTACGGGGGCAGGAGTCTTCTCCAATGCATCTGGCTTAGCCATTACCAGGCGATTGTCAGATCACTGCAGTGTGTTTCAAGCGAAAATAACGGCTGTCTGCGAATCTGCAGCTTGGCTTTCATTTAGCGCGATGGATTGTAGCACTTTGGGCTATACATATGTATATAGTAAGGCAGCTATTAATGTCTTGGAAACGCTGACAATACGATCAAGGTTGGTAAAGCAATTCCGCAGATTTCTTAATGAGATTGCAAGCAGGTACGACGGAATATTGTGCTTGGTCCCAGGACACAGGGAGGCAACTGCAGAGGTTACCAGGTGGGAAAAGAAAGCGCAGGACGGTATCGCCCTAAAAACCTGGGTGAACCACTTGCGCCTATCGGATTGATCAAATTTCTCCTGGACGCGGATACCAAGAAGCAGGCAATCCACAGATAGAACATCATCAGCATTTTTCTTTCGTCAAAACAAATCTGGTCAACCTGGATTTAAAGAAGACGGAGAAAATTTTATCCATAAGCAGACATGCATGCATCTCTGGGACGAAATGGTTCAACTCTTAAGCCCATCGATGTACTTTGTGTTACATTATTTTGTTACTAGTGCTAGCAAGCCGGTTCTTCATCGTGGTATCACAATGGGCTAATCTGGTCCAAGTGTGACCCTGTCTGACCAGGGCAGCCACCTAACCTAACCTAATTTAAACTAATTTTTAAAGTGGTTTTCAACACAGTCTATTCGCGTATTCCTGCGTTCATCCAACGCATCAAATTCATATAAAGCTTCACTGTCGGGTGTCAGCCTTTTACTCGGTCTAATCATAATCGATCTTTATGCAACAATACCCATTCTTCATTGTGATGATGTCGGACTGAATCTTAACGCTATTAGGAGGTTGAACCTAAACCAACAACACGTCATCGCAGTCAGCTCATATTTAAGCTTACTACATGCAGATTTACATCCGTAGTTGATTGAAGTCATTAATGCGAGATCCTCCTTTTCCATATCACCCTTCCAAGATGGATTAGATTACTTTTCGAAAATGGGCGCTGTAGTCCTTCCGCTCATGTAAGTCTATGGACGTCTTGACCATGTCAATGTTGATTTTTAATCAGCTGGTAAAGACCATATTTTTGCACTTTAGGAGACTGAGGTCATAATAATCTTCAAAGGCTTCTAAAGACTTCGCCTAGCAAAAAGGCAGCGGCAGTAATGTGATACAGAGTTTTGTTTCTAAAACGAATGAAGAAATCCTAAAACCTCAACTATGATGTGGGAGAAAGAAGCCTACAGTTTTCAAGCAGTTTTAGCGAATACTCAGCGATCCCATGGTATTTTTCAAAATTTATCTGAAAATTATGCAAACCACTTTAACTTATTTCAAATCTTATCTGGCATTGAAGGTCTTGATGAATTGAATGGTGCAGCGTGCATTCTGCCCTACTTAGGCGAACGAGTTTGAAAAACCAATCTGAACAGTTGATCTGTGGAAATATTTTTATCGAGTGTCGATTGAAATGATTGTCGTCTTGGAATTCCTAAGTTTCTTTCAAGGGATGTCATAAGGTGATAGGCAAGGTCGTCATGACTCAGTGGTTAGTCAGTTCGAGTTCTATTTGTCATGAAAAAGTTTCTCAATTCGCCGTTTGAAGTAGGCAATAAAAAATTGTAGGTCCCTTTCTTTCGAGGAAATTTATAGCCTGCGAAACAAATTATTTATTTTAGGCCAGACTGAACTATCCAGTATTGTACCAAAGAGATAACCGAAACCACCTTATGGTATGATTAAAATAAATGCGTTTAAAAGAAGATCAAGCTTGGTTGGGTGCCCGGCCACCAGCGCATTGTAGGCAATGAAACTGCTTATGAGCTCACTAGGGCAGATTCGACCTCCGCACTCTTGGGACCGGAATCTTTCTGTGGCGTTAATTGAGCTAACGCCACAGCTTTCTTAAACAACTGGGAACACCAGCTTCGCCTAGCCCATTGGGGAAAAGTCCCCGGGCTTAGGCAATCCAAGGGACTTTGTCAGGAACAACATTAGGAAGCTAGTGGGCCTTAGATACAGATTGTTCGTTCTGATTGGAAGAGGAAGAAACCTCTAAACATCTTCTCTGTGAATGTCCGATACTATACTGGCTACGTAGACGGGTCGTTCATAGGGAATTCCGTTCGTTAGCAGAGTTTAGAAACTCGGCTATTAATGCCATACTCACCTTCATTAGGAAGGTAGAAGACTTATTAGGCTAAGCAGACCGGAGACACAATAGATCAAGCGTAGGAAGATGATGGGGTGCGTGGTCTCTCATTTTCTCGGTGAAAGCAGAGGTTTCTGGTCTATCGGTCCGATATTCGTATAGACACCATGACCTTCTGTAGCACATTTTGCGGGATCTAGGCAACCTAAATACCACAAACTAGGAGTAGAGATCCTGTCTCAAAGAAGATATTTTAAGCTATTTGAACGACTAGGTAATTTGTGGACTTGATATTAAACCCAAGATGCCACATAAATTACCACCCTACGACATCCCGATCAGTGCTGTCGTTTTCCAATTTCAAAAAGGAGCCCATTTGAAGATTTTGAGAAGCCATTTCCGTGAGAGAGGAGCCACTGAAAAAGTGCCAAATATTTCGTGTAACCATGAGAAAGGTTTCCAAACAAATTCAGTCGACACCTTACTTAAAAATAAAAAAGATATCGATTGCGAAAAGAAAAACGCCAATTTTTTTGTTAACAAAATGTACATTTATTAAAAATTTCGGGAGCCTTTTTGATTCCTGGGGGGCCAAGTGCGTAGCGAAGGAGCTAAAAACTCCTAAAGGACCCCATCCGACAGCGCTGATCCAGATCTACATACAGACATCTCTGGAGAATAGTATAGTTGTGTCCATTTTGTTATGACACAACTCGTCAGTCAGGCAGACCTTAAAAAATCCGGCCATTTTACTGTAGCTAATTTCTTAGAGTTGAAACAACAATGATGAATTACTTTTCCAGTCCTTTTTTAGTAAAAAGTCCCAGTGGAAGGAAACACCAAAAAAAAAATCCTAGTCGATAAAGTTTCAGTGATAACCATGCCAACAGCATATTTGCAGATACCCTGTGGGAAATCTGCATAAAAAAGCAAGCAACGTCGTAGACCTTATCGATTTGCAGAGGTAGGTAGTCGTCCTTCGTGACATATTTTTTACATCCCGAATTTTGCAGTCATAAGGATGCTATCAATTCATCAGTTGGGACACATCTTACCTAAATCAAAGCTGAACAACAAATTTCAATAATATGGCAACCGAATTGAAATGAATACTCTTACCCTCGGCAGGAGATATTCATACAAATGTATGTACGTATGTATGCATAACACGCGGAATTGCTCATTTTCTCTGTGGCAGTGAATTGTTGCCAATGTCATCAAATTTGCTTCCGCAGGAAACAAATTTGAATATTACAACGAAATCAATCGGTTCGTCGATTACTTACTCCTCCCAAGGATCAACTTTTTCAATTCCTGCACACTTATTCAATAACCATTTGGCACATCAAATAAACACAAGGATTTCCCCCCCCCCCCCCCCCCCCCGCACAAAAAAAAGGGAACAATTTCCTCATGAATAATTTTCAATCAATCGACTTCGAGACTTCTCTTCATAATTAGACACTGAAAGTGAAAGAAAACACTCGACCCAATGAAGTCCTTGGTCCTTGCCTTTTTCTTTCTCTCTTTGTTATCGATTCACCGCCCCCTAGCATGGATAAACATTTGCTTGGCACCGTTTTGGTTGCGCCAATACACAATAACAGAGTACATATCCTGCAATCTGCAGGATCAGCATCAATCGATTATTTCGTTGGTAGATTCGTTTTCTTTTTTTTTTCGCTCCTTTTTCCGTTTTTTTTTTTTTGTTTCGAATTGGATATTTTTTTGGCTCAGAGTCTGTTGTGTGTCGTATTAAACATTCAGGATGGACTGAGCCTTATTTCGACTGTATCCTGTGTTTTTAAGGATAAGGAAGAAGAGAAAAAAATCTTCCTCTCCCACTCGAATTGCACTTATAAATAGTGGATATGGAACTTTGAATACCATACGGAATACTGAGGAGCCTATTGAAATTGGATTGTGTTAATGGACAGGGGTGGTTGTGGTGGTCTATGAGAGGAGCCATACGAAATTCCTTTAATGTTTTTTTTTTTTGTAAAGATTCCAGGGGCCAGCATGCTCCAAATTTAATGGCACAAGTGGATTTATGGACAGTCTGGCCAGGAGAAACATTTTACCAGATATCCTGTATTGACTAAAGTTGGTTTACTTAAAGTGTTATGTTTACTTAATGGAAGCTTAGACATAGAAGTTGCTTTCCATATTTCCTCAAAGAATAAGGACCTCACCCTTGGAGTATGACGGGCCACATTGTACATTGTTCATTCAAAAACGGCTGTCTCAAACAAAGACCCTTCACGGATCTGACGTGCTTTGCATAAGTTCATACAACTTTGTTGCATGTTTATTGATTTTTTTTTTTTCTTTTTCGTTGTTCTCCACTACCATTGTTAAAAAGAGATGGTGGCCATAATTTCCTTAGGGCACAGTATAAACATAGAGAAGAAAAAACCACGATAATTCCGAGGGCGGAAGTATGCTTGTTCGCGCAAAATTGCTGTAAGTAACTTTCATACTCGCACAAAGGTGTACTTGACTAATGTTTTGGGGAATTCCTTTGATGGTGGTGGTGATTCTACAAGGAGCGAAGGGAAAATGTTTTTTTTTTTTTTTAATTTTTGCATTCCGGTATTTATAGCCAGAAAGGTAAATGAAACTGAGTGACGTTAATATCGCCAAAAGGCAGATATTGAATAGTTGAAATTGAAGTGTATTTATGGCATAGAGCAAACGATAAATATTGAGTCCTTGGAATAGCGATACCTTAGGGGATAATGCCTCATGAAATATTTGAAAAAAATTCTTTCTTTTCACTTTTTTTTTGAGAAAAAGTTATTTTTTTGTAAATAATTGATGTTGCAACATGGTAGGCATTTTTTTTAAGTAATAAGTCGTTTGGCCTTTATTTTGTTTTTGTATTCTTTAAAAAGTTCGGGAATATTAAATTGTTTGTGTAGAAGTCTATTAGTTTTAATTACCTTGTTGCAGTACTCTTTAATTTAAGGGGGATATGCCTCGGGTGGCGGAGACACATCGTCATTTCCAAAAGGTGAACTAATGACGAACGTTTGGCTTCTGTGGCCCACTCATCGTGCCACCTACATTCTAAAAAAATTCCATTTACATCGTGACTCGGTGGCACTTGCCGGGCGGAAGAGGGAAAATATATACATATGTAGGTACTGATGAATTCATCGCATATCTCTCCTCAAGAAAGGAGACCCTCAAGAATGGAGTCTTCTCAACATCGCCTATAAGATCTTATTTGCCGTGTTGCGTGAACTCCTGAAGCCGTTCGTCAACAACCTTATCGGTACATATCAGTGTGGCTTTAGGCCAGGAAATTCTACCATCGACCAAATACTCACACTGCGGCAGATCTTGGAGAAAACTCAGGCAGTTCAGATCGATACGTACCACATCCTCATCGACTTTAAGGCCGCGTATGGCAGTATCTATAGAGACGTGCTATACAGAGCGATGTCTAGTTTTTACATCCCTGCCAAATGACGATGGAGAACGCACGCTGCTCCATCAAGGTCGGTCAAGAGCTCATCGAGACCTTTGATGTCAAAAAATAATTCAGACAAAGCGACGAGCTGTCATGCGACTTCTTCAACGTCGTTCTTGAGAGAATAGTCCAAAACTCACGCACTAACAGCAGAGGCACAATCTTTCACAAGTCCGTCCAATTACTTGCTTAAGCCAACGGTATTGACATAATCGGAAGAAGGAAGCGTAATGTCACTGGCGCGTTCGTGTGCGAAACTAGAGGCCGCTGGCTAAAGATCGAGCTGGCAGGAGACGCTTGTTGGTTGAGGCCCAGGTCCACCCAGACTGTAGCGTCACTTTAAGTAACAAGGTAACAACTTTAGCAAGGACTTTTCCGGTTTTATAAAGTTCTTTGATTTAACTGCATGTCAGGATTGAAGATTCTCCATCATATAGTCTTTTTCGTGACCGAGCCTGGGTTGCCAGCTTGTTCTTCGTCTCATTATGAAGTTTGCTGATCAGTGTCAGGGTTACCAACTACCCTTTGAATATGAAAATTCATCCTCTCTCAGATCGCACCGTTACCTCCTCGCATGTCCCAGCTTCAGTAGCACCTTGGCTCTGAACACTGCTTATGCGATGTTCCTGCCGTCATGTAGTTTGATCTCCACTAAACTATTCATGTACGACCCGTCCAATCTAACCGTCGCTACCAAATCAGATTGATACACAAATCCTGTCAGCTACTTCGCACGAACCAATGTAGCTTCCGGTCCCAAAAAAGCATTATAAACAACAAAAATTTTCTATCAACTCTTATATGTATTTCATTTGTCTATATTTCAATTGTCTGTCTCGTTGCCACCCGAAACCATTTGTTTACATTATCCAAGTTCCAAAACGAACATCAAACTTCAAACAAGGAGCACTTACGAATATATTCGCTTTGTTAGACAAACAACTCCGACTCCGTCTCCGTCTCGCAAATTTGTTTCCTTGCTGAAGATAAACAAAAACAAAAAGCAAACTGTTCGCGCATCCATTATTTTTAATTCTTCTTCCGCCCCAAACAAACTACAAAGGCCATGTGAAATATGGCACACCCTTACCACATTATATACTCGGTAATAAGTATTTATGGTCCCAGTCGCGGAGGAACGATTAATTTCGATTTTCATAAAAATACACCAAGTGCCGACCGAAAAAAAAAGGACGACCACCACTTGTCCTCAAGTTGTCCATAAATTGTCCTGTCACGAGTCCACTTTCGCAGCCACCTGAAACATTTGTCATTGCGATGTGAAAATCGTGCTGAAATAATCTTCGTATATCACGGGGCAATTTGTCAAAGGCACGATTCAAATGATATCCTTCCGATTATCCTTCACCGCAACTAGTTGGAGCCTGCCGTTGCAGGAAGAAATCAATTTAGATAATTATCTTTTTATCTGTGTGCAGATACTGTGTTGTGCCCCGTGTATGTAATAAATGGCCAAAACAAGAAAAGGATGCTTAGGGATGCTTTAACGGAATTAATATAATCCATTGGCTGAAGATGGTCCGGGATTCACACGGATGGGTGAAATGGGATCAACAAGGCGTAGTGGATACAATTTCGACATCGTGAAGTGGCAAATTGAGTGGGTACCTCTTTATCATGGGTAATTGTCCTTATCGAAGGATTGAGCTTGGGATGGAGAAGTTTCTGCTGTCAATGGGACATTGATTTTCAAAGTTGACTTTATGGTGGTAGTGTCACCTGAATTATGGGCACTTAACGTAATTCGTGAGCTACCTAACTGTGAAAAGTTTCTTTTTGGTTCACGGATTGAAGGATGTTTGAGGGATTCACTTTATAAAAGGTGTGGGGACACTTGTAGATATTCTGTGTTACGCTTTCAGAAATCAGGTTTACGCTCATAGATTCGCAGATTAAAGGTCGATTAGGATCTTCTTTTAATTTGCCAAGGGCCTCACATTGTGTTGCTGGTCTCTTGCTCATGATAATTGAATGAAGAATCTGTGAGGTAGGTTAGGTAAGGTTCGGTTACGTAGGGTGTGTGATAGATAGACGACCTCATCACGTTCACTCGGAGACCTGGAGGCCCATTGTGTGTTGTGGGAATAGCACGAAGGTTCCCGGTACAACCTAAGAACCTATCCTATTGTCGGCTGTTTTTGGAACCAGTTAGTGCTCTGTAAGAATCTAAGTAGATCCGTTAACTGTAAGTCTATTATCTCTGCTATGCTTGCAAATAACCTTGATCCTTATGCACGTAGACATCGTTCTTGCAGAGCGGAGTAGTTACACACCAGATGTTGGACTGATTCTACTTTTCCCTCATCTCCGCAGCTTCTCCATAAATCGTTGTATTCGATTTTCCACTTGCGGAGCATGACTCCGATTTTCAGCGGCAATGGAAACCATGCTAACTTCCTTCCGCTGGATCTGTACTGTAACAACACGGCAGCTGAAACTGCTATGAGACCGAGAGAAGGACGACAGTGGACACCAGCTCCCTACAGTCACGCCGACATCCTCTGGAGCAGACAAATTGCTCTAAACATACGGGACAGCACAATAGGCCCTTATTTGGGACAGCAGTGCTAAAGTGGATAAATCGCTCCCCACAAATAATAAAAAATACGGTCACGCCTCTGTTCTGTCTTGATGGGAGAATGTCGACAGATTGACGGAAACAGATCATATGACTTTGGCATTTGACAGTAGATTCAGTATCAGAATTCCTCTCAGAGATGACTGGAGGAACCACAAAGTTACCAATAAAAAGGAACTGGCCTTCTACGCCGATTGTTCTAAGATGGACATTAGTACAGGTGCCAGGGTCTACTGCAAGACCCTACGAATAAACCACTTCTTTAGAACAAACGCCGAAATCACAGCCATCATCGAAGCTTCGAAAACTGCCCGCGAGAAAGGCATCATTGCCAGGACAAATACGATCACATCGACGGCCAGGTAGCTGCTAAGGCTCTGGAGTCCGCGATAACTACATCAAGGCTTGTAGGAATCTGCAAAAAGCATCTAAATGAGATATCGATAGGCGACCCTATATTGGCTACCACGGCATATGGATATCCCAGGTAATGAAAGGGCTGACGAACTTGGACGAAGGGAAGCAGCGCTGCATGCCTCACAGGGTCTCCCTTTTACGAGGATTCCAATAAGCTCATTAAAGACGAGGGCACTAGTCGAGCCAATACACGTTGAATGCAGCTAGACACGTGTGCAATGGCTAGAAGCTTATGGACGGGTTATAATAAGAAGAGATCTCTGTCTCTGGTCAAATTAAGTCGGCGTGAAGCAAGCAAAGTCTCCGGCATCATTAGTGTACACTGCGCCATTGGTACTCATGCAGAGCGCCACAGTATATATCACGTCAACTATTGAATTAAATGTCCTGCCGTCACTGGTAGATGAATGAGGACTCCTGGTAGTTACTTCTTAACGGAACTGGAGGACTTACGTGGAATCGAGCTGAGAAACCTCCTGAGATCCATATACTTATCTGGGTGGTTTTAAATCAGCGGCTTTCCTTCTCCCGGGGTAGAATTGGAAAACGAGGTAGAATTGGAGGACGGCCACAATGGACCCCATTGCTTGTCTAAATGAGCAGTGACGAATGCCATTCATCTAACACTATGACTCTGATAGCGCAGTGTCTTGTGATAACTCCAGTGAGTGTGCGGATAGAGAATCTAGAATCTGTCCAGTGCCAGAAGGCACCTTGTTCTGGTTTTATTTGATTGCGGCCATATCGCTCGAGAGGTGGTGCGATCCTCGCTGCCTAACCAGGAGGAATTAGATTCTTTCTCTATTATGTTGTCTATTATCCCATGCAATCCCCCTTTCAGTGGCATCACAGATGTGTCCGCTTCGCTGATGTTCATAGTCGATCCTGCCAATTCATCAACTTTTTCGTTCCGTTCTAAAGGGTGGTTAAATTTTAAGGGCCGATGTTGAATGTGAACCACACTTAAACGTCAAGTTTTTTTCTACATTTCATTTGTCATTTCTCAATTTCAGACTAACTCAATTTGAACCATGGAAAGATACACAATCGAGCAACGCGTTAAAGTTATTCAGGCTTATTATGAAAATGGGCGTTCGAATCAAAATGCATATCGTGATTTTTTCGGTCAATTTAATCGTCCAAATGTGCGTACAATCGGAAAAATCGTGCAAAAATTTGAGCAAACTGGGTCTGTAGGAGATGTGAAAACACCAGTGCATGCTCGTACAGCTCGTACTGCAGAAAATATTGCTGCTGTTCGCGATAGTGTGGCTGAAGAGCCGTCCACCTCAACTCGTCGTCGTGCCCAACAATTGCACCTCTCACGCTCGTCGTTGATGAACATTATGCATAAAGACTTGCATTTACACGCTTACAAGGTGCAATTGACTCAAGAACTAAAGCCTCTTGACCATTTCAAGCGTCGTCAATGGTCAGAATGGTGGCAAGAAATGGCAACAGTGGATGATCAATTTTCGAAGAAAATCATCTTCAGTGATGAGGCACATTTTCACCTCAGTGGATTCGTCAATAAGCAGAATTGCCGCATTTGGGCGAATGATAATCCAAGAGTGATTGTCGAAAAACGAATGCACCCACAAAGAGTGACTGTTTGGTGCGGTTTATGGGCTGGCGGCATCATCGGGCCGTATTTTTTCCAAAATGAGGCCGGTCAGGCAGTTACTGTGAATGGTGTTCGCTATCGTGAAATGACAACGAACTTTTTATGGCCAGAACTGGAAGATATGAATGTGGACGATATGTGGTTTCAACAGGGCGGTGCCACTTGCCACACAGCTAACGAAACAATGGCTCTTTTGCGCGCAAAATTCAATGGCCGTGTTATCTCACGTGGTGGCGATGTCAATTGGCCGCCAAGATCATGTGATTTGACACCGTTGGATTTTTTTCTTTGGGGTTATTTGAAAGAAAAGGTGTACGTCGATAAGCCAGCAACAACTCAAGAGCTAAAGGATGAGATAATTCGGCACATTAACGGCATAGAACCTCAATTATCCTTCAGCGTCATCGAAAATTTGGACCATCGGATGGAGGTGTGCCGCCGAGGTCGCGGCGGCCATTTGGCCGATATTTTGTTTCATACATAATTGAACCATACCAATATTATCATAATAAAAAGAAATGACAGTAATTTCCTAAATAATTTGTGTTTTATTCAAAATCACTATCGGCCCTTAAAATATAACCACCCTTTACATATGTATGTCCTTTTGTCCGAAAACTCAGCAGAGTTTGACAGTATGGTTCCCTAAGGTGATCAGGGAGTCTCGACATTTCTTGACTGTCTTTGACTGAGTGATTGTATTGGATTTTAATGATTTTAAACCTGATTGACTGTCAACTATCTATCTGTGAGCTATCAAGTTGCCCAAATTGATTTTTTTTTTTTTTTACGAGGGTAGGTGAAAATCTTTCATGAGACACCATGAGGATCTACCGCACGTGCCCATGGTAGTGTGAGATTCTTACTCACTAAAAACACCTCCCCTTTTCGTGTTGACTACGACTAAGTACAAAAAAGCCTTATCAAGTAGTTTAGCTTTCGACAATAAAAATTCGCGTTGTGTAGGTAGCTTTCCAATAAAAGCACCTACTAATACCGTCATTATAAGCGGTTATTCCTTATTGCGCTAAATCGAACGGTTTCGTTCTTTGTAGTCGGCGCACAAGGTTTGTCACGTCCAGAATTTGGAGTACGACGTTATTGCAATGTCCATGAAGGCGAACACGGAGTTTGCGTGCAAAATTTGTTATTTCATCTTCGACGGTAGCTAGACCGAGGTCTCTATGGATATCGTCGTTTCTAATGTACCACGGCGCATTAACGATTGTTCTGAGCACCTTATTTTGAAAGGTTTGTAAAATATTTCTATTGCTGGTTTTGGTACAACCCCAACATACCATACGTCCATACAGGTTTTAAGACTTGCTTATATAAGAGCAATTTGTTATACATGCTTAATTTGGAATATCTTCCAAGCAGCCAATACATTTCTCTAAATCTAATTTCGAGCTCGTCGCGTTTCTTTTTAACGTGCGACTTCCATTTGAGTTTCGCATCTAGTGTCATTCCTAGATATTTTGCTTCGTTTGCATACGGTATTTGCACCGAGTTAATGAAAACGGGTAAGTTGTTAATTTTCTTGTTAGTAAAGTTAACATGCGTAGATTTGGTTTCGTTGAGAACAATGCGTCAAACCTTTGTCCACTCGCAAATTGTATCCAAAGCTCGTTGAAGCTTCACAGTTGCTGACTCGACTGAATTTTTTGTTGCCAGAATAGCCGTATCGTCCGCGAATGTAGCAACAACTGTGCCTTCTTCTTGCGGTATATCGCGAGTATAGAGCAAGAACAAGACTGGACCAAGAACACTTCCTAGTGGAACTCCGGCAGCGATTTCCTTGAATTCCGAGTATTCGGCTCCGTGCTTGACACGGAAAAGTCTGTTCTCCAAGTACGACTCTAAGATCTTGTACAGCTCTTCCGGAAGTACCTGTCTTAGTTTATAATTCAAGCCTTCGTGCCACACCTTGTCAAAGGCTTGGGAAACGTCAAGAAAAGCACTAGAACCCAAATTGATGACATAACAATTCGCTTAGATTCTCGTAAGGAAACTCTTTAACAAGCAACAACATGTAAAGATACAAAAATTCTTAAATGATTTAAAGTCGAACGTCTATACGACAGTATACAATTTAAGACGCAAATCATCAACCCAAGTTCATGAGAAATTTAAAAAGTGCACCAAAGTAAAAGGCTCATCGTCACTGTGCAGATGAACACCGCAGAAGTAAGGGACAACTTGTTACTAACAACAACTTGCAAAAGAAATAAATGACTTCAAGACCTCAAAAGAAGACAAATTCACGTACGTGATATGTGCGAGGACATTGTCTAATCAAAAGTGGGTGTATAGCAAGGAAACGTGTGCAAAATGTGCAAATAATGTGTGTATATACTATGTATGTATACTGAAAATGTAGAAACCTGTACTAGAGATACATGTGTATAGTATTCCCTTTAAAACCACTAGCACTATAAGGTTAAATTATTAATTTCTCCAGGTTTCGACAAGGACCTTTTTCTGTAGAATATTTACATTTGCCTTAGACTTCCGTGCATTGCTCCTAGAGGAAAATCTCTCAATAGCATCGATCATCGAGAAGCCGTTGTTTTCCCGTCTCTTTTGAGAGTAAACCTAGTGAACAGCCCACGTCCTGCAGGCAATTTTCGTCAAAACCGAGATTCCGTGGTGGCGGTCAGGTGAAACCGAATACATCAGCCGCGGCGCTTCTGATGGCATGTTGACCGCGTTGCCACTGGTCTTCGGAACTTGCTACAGGAATTCGCCTTTGTGGAAGAGTCTGTCAGTCTCTCGTGATTACCGGCTGTCAATGTTGTTATATACTGGTTGCACTTGGGATATCCGCAATTCAAACTGCGGCCTGATAAAGTAGTGATTCGAATTGATGTGTTCAGCTCGGAAGGATACACAGATTTCTGAAGATGTAGCTTGTATCGATGGCAGTGCTATCAATTTGATTTGACTTTCAAGTTGTCTTGTGGGTTCTGAACCTTGGGCACACTACGATGCCATGCTCAGTGAGCCCGAATTCCTTGCGGAAATCTTGTAGTGGAGCTTACGTATCCTAATGATCCTACCAAGGATGTCCTCCTTTGGGGTCTTGGTGTTGAAATCCCGACGATTGATCTTAATGTCACATCTTGGATATTGTGCGCTGATTTTTTCGAAGAGCCGTAAGCACAAATCAGATTGATTGAACCTCGACGCGGATCGTCAACACTTGCTTACTTACATAAAGCAAGCTCAAGAATAAATCTCACCCAGAAGAATGGCAAAACACTCTGTCGAATGACATCCACTGACTGAGGTGGCTGGGTCATGTAGAGCGGATAGACACCAATGCTCCGGCCCGGAAAATATTTGAACCCACGCCCGAGGGTCTGTTGAAGAAGACCGCGACTCAGGTTTGGTACGCAAGTATATAGAAGGGGACCTTAACCGACTGGACTGCAGATCGAGTTGGCTGGAGAGGCTTGTTGGTTGAGACCCAAAACGACCTCGAACTGTAGCGCCACCTTAAGTAGAGAGACAAGGTGCTACTGAAGCTGAGACACACAAGAAAGTGACGATGCGATCTGAGAGAAGACAAGTTTTCATATTCGAAGGCTAGTCGGCCACCATGATACTGATCAGGGAACTTCATGATGATACGAAGAACAGGCTGGTAACCCAGGCTCGACCACGGAAAAGACTATATTGTCAGACAGCCAGGCAGCCATTAAGTCCCTGGAATCAGTCTCTGTAACATCAAAAATAGTGCTAGATTGCCGCTCGTCTCTTGTAGAGATGGCAGAGCAATTGAACATACTCCTCTGCTAGGTACTAGGACACAGAGACATTCCGGCGAAGTGAGCAAGGCCGCTGAACTCGCCAAGAATGGTATAACAATACATATTCTTCCTGAAAAGTGAACCTCGGAGTGCCACTAGCACTCAGCAAACCCAATTTAAGGCGGTCCAATGGCACCACATGTCAAACTAGTAGACAAATCTGGTGCTCAATAAACCAAAAGCGCTCCAAGAGATTAATTTCGATAAGAAACGGTACTCCATCTCCTCACAAAAGACGCAACTATGTCGATGCCTTCTTTTTTGACAATCTTGGCGACGTAGCCCAACAAGATGTCGGAAACCTAGTTCGCTCTCACTGATTCCACGAATAGGAAAGAGAATTTCTCCTAGCTCCTTAGGCATCACAATGGACCTACTGTTGGCCTAAGTGCGACGGATATGTCGAGAGCATCTCTAACCTACCCATGTTGAACAATAACGCGTTGCTGTTGTTTCAATAGTTGCACACAGTGTCACATAGGATTTCAAATTTAATTGACCAGACTATTTGAAGTTGATTCGATTCGATGGTGCTGAGGGAGATTCAATGCATCGTGGCAGATCTTGAAAAGTCATTCCATGGAGAACATCTCATGTGTTCAAGACAACGAAAGAGGATCTTGGGATTTTTGACGTCGTTCCAACTTCATAGTGAGAACACCTCCGAGGGCATTAAGTGAGTTCCATCATATCAGGTCAATGAAGTCCGAAGTGCACACTCATAGCCTTCATCCTCCAGAGTGTAATTGAGTTTCTATTTGACGGTATCTACCATCACGTTACTGCTCATGAAGTCATAACCATCAAACACTCTATACTGCCGTCAATTTTCATCAAACAAACTCTTCCGCACCTGGGAGTGTTGTCAATTTCCGCTGGAACAGAGAACAACGTGGCCACCCCGCATCGATACTTTCAATATTCCCGCTGCAGCAATTGAACTTTAATGTTCTGTGACACTAAATCATTTCTCTTGGGCTTCTTTGTACATGTTAGACAACAGCTATTCGATCGCCTATTCAATGAATACCAAATTCCACTCTAAGTAATTCCCGTACAATGCCTAAGGACACACACTGTGCTGGTGCGTGTTTATGAACGTGTATCTCATGTTAAGGCGAAGCTCTTGACGTGGGCAGTTTCCGGACGCAATCCATGGATGACATTTCAATTCACATCGACTTTCGCAGACGCGGTGTCCTCAGGCTGAGGACGCCAACTTATACACATCATGGCCTGTCAACGTCACTTCAATTTCAGTCGATAATCCAAATTCATTATCCTTGGGGGATCGAAAAGGACAAACACAGACGCACGTCCCGTTCGGGAACAATCAGCATTGATATGCAATTAATAACTGTTATCGCATTCATTTAGCTCAGTTCCTCTTGGGCAATTGGTATCCTACTGCTACCGAACAGCTCAGAGATGGAATTGATTAAAAAGTCCTCGATATGGAATTTCTAAAAGGCACGACGACGGATGTTGGATTCCGACGAAAAAGGATGTGAAAAAGAATTTCAAAATCAACGTTAACAGAGATGTGCTTGACTTTGACGTTGTGCAATTCAAGGACTCGTGTGAGGAAATCTGGGTCAGTTGTGTTTGAATTATTGAGAGCAGACCTGCATCCCAGGATCTCCTTTCTCCGACGTACATCGATTAATAAATAATTTCCAACAACATTAGATGAAGCCTGAGATTTTTGCTAGGATACAACATTCTGAACTCGTGAGCCGCTATTTGTAACCGTAAATAAGTAATGAAAGGATGAGATTGTGTGCCTTGTCGTATGGGTCTCTGTCATACGAAGTAATTTGTTCGGTAATCCTTGGCGGATTTCGAAACAAGTAGTTCATCTGTTCGCATGAATGAGGTTGGAATTAAAGGGAATTAATCCTCGAAAAGGTGTAGGGGGTTTTCATTGCCAACAGGTCTAATCATCTTCAAGGATATTATTTGCTTTTCAGTTGTAACGGCGAGCGATTAAAGGATTTAATACATCCGGGATGTTTATTTGCCGGGTGATTATGGAAGCACGAACTCGATTAAGAAACTATCACATGATGTGAGTTTAAAGGCGGCGATTAAGTCTGTGATGGAGTGGACCACAGACAGGAAGCAAGCCAGAGACGTTAATTTTACAGACGATCCTGTGTCGTGTGACATCACTGCGATCGATGGATATATTCTGCTGGATGAGCTGGTTTGTCGGGTGTTTTCTAAGCACCATATGCGATAGTGACTGCCAAGTGCGTTGGAGTGCTGTCAGATTTGCGTAACTTCACTTAGCATCAAGGAATGACAAATTTCCAAGAAAATAGGTGGTCATAAAGAGGCTCCTCTATTCGCCGTCCGCAGTCGGCAATAAATTGTAGGTCCCTTCCATTCGTGCAAAAAACGTCACAACGTAAAATCTGTGAATTTGTGAAAAAACGAGGAAAGCTTTTTTTTTCTTCGACAGATCGTTCGGTTATTTACAGTAAGAGCGGTTTGCTTAATGTACGATGCAGGAAAGATGAATTCGAGGATTCTTCCCTCTTTCACAGTAAATGTTGAAGTGGATGCTTCTTGCTATATGTTTACTGGCAGTACAGTGACCCCTACGGATTGCTACAAACTAAGAAATATCCTTTCGATCTTTGCTCTACAATTTCGTGGTTCTTAGTGACTCTCCCGTGGGTCTTCTAAATACTAAGAACACCTCATGAGAAATAAAACTAAGAATAACTCTTGCCAACGCTAGTAACGTAGTTAGGGTCTATCCCATACAATCAAGGAGCCTCCTTACAAAGTCTTAATCATCGCAGTCTTACTTTATAGCATTGATATGGACTCTCTGGGCTAAGAAGTTGTAAAGCCCTCTTTCGAACGACAAAAGTAAAGAAGAGATCGTTGCATTCCTGCCCTACGGCGCAGAGGCATGGACTTTGTCAAAGGCTTATGAGGTTGATCTTGGCTTTTTCGAGAGGAACATTCTTCGGGTGATTTTTGGTCCCGTCTGCATAGACGGTGAGTAGAGGAGGCGTCGACATCGACTTAATCAGAAGAGTGAATCTCAAACGACTGAGGTGGATGGGTCATGTGGAGCTGATGGACACCAATGAGTCGACCCGAAAATCTTCGAATCCACAACCGTGGAACGATGAAGTAGAGGAAAACGTATCAGGTGGCGCACGCAATTGGAAGGGAAATTAGGAGGCAGCTGGCTAAATATCGAGCTGGCTGGCGACGCTTGTTGGTTGAGGCCCAGGTCCACCCCGGACCAGCTTTAGTAAGTAAGAAGGAACATTCTATGGAAGGAGGTCGTTATGAGCGAAATATTCATCCTCGGCCTCGTTTGGATTGAGGAAATTCAACGAATAAAACAAACTGTGCTCTGACATCGATCTAGTCAAAAAATCTAGCACGGGCTATCGAGTTGCCTCGTGTGAAGTAAGCAGACGCCAGTGCTTAGGCCCGCAGAGTCTTCGAATCTAACCCGGTGCGACGACGCACTAACGGAAGGCTTTGCATTAGGTGGGACGTACAAGTAGAAGATGACCTTAATCAACTTGAAGTGCGCAACTGGAGGCAATGAACTAAGGACCAAGTTGACTGAATATGTGTGTTGGTAAAGACCAAGGTTCACGCACAGCTGTATACTAAGAGTATACATTCCAACTGCTGTTGATTTTATCCCGAAACTCATCCCGCTTTCGGTTTGATTCTACATTTCTTGCTTTGGCACCTGCAAAGGCAGTGGTCGAGGACTATCTTCTCGTTTATATCTTTCCAGCTGCGGCAGTTCATGCTAAAAAGGATACCAAGCTTGACTACATGGGTTCCTAAGATTCAGTAGCTCGTACAGATGACAACTATACGTGCAATATCTGTTTGAGTTCTGCTAAGGAGGCTGTTTGCTTTCGGCTGGTTGCCTGTCCAAGTCTTTTTGGATATGGTGCTACTGGTAAACTTACTGTGAGTTACTGGGTTGAAAAATTCTCTTTCAAGGGACCTGTTAACCCTTGTCTGGCTAGATCATCGGCGACCTCGTGCCCTTCAATTCTTTTGCGACTTGGGACCCCTGCGAGGGATAGGTTAGGTCAGGTTAGAGAGGCTGTCGACATAGCCGACGCCCTTAGACCAACAGTAGGTCCATGGTAATGCCTCAGGATCTTGGAGAAATTCTCTTTCCTATTCGTGGAACCAAGGGGAGCTTTTAATAAAGCGAACTAGGTTTTCGACACCTGCTAGATCACCAAGATTGTCAAAAAAGAAGGCACCGAGATGGTTGCTTCGTTTGCGAGAGAGCGCGGGACAGGTAAAGAGGAGACGAAGGATCGTTGCTTCCTCTTCGTCGTTCCTGTAGCTTCTGCAGGCAAATAAAACGCCCAGGCGAGTGGCATGTCTACCTATGAGGCAGTGTCCTGTGATGACACCTATAGTAGATCCGAGGTGACGTCTACTCAGCAAAATTAATCTCTTGGAGCGCTTTTGGTCTATTGAGCGCCAGATTTATCTGCTAGTTTGGCATATGGTGCCATTGGACTGCCTAAGATTGGCAAGTTCTCTTTTCAGGAGAAATCTATATTGTTGTACCATTCTTGGCGAGTTCATCGGCCTTGCAGTGTCCTAGAATGTCTATGTGTCCTGGTACTAGGCGGGGGAGTATGTTGATTTGTTCTGCCATCTCTAGACGAGCGGCAATCTGAAACTATTTTCGATGTTACAGAGACTGCGAGAGATAGGAAAGATTGACTCCTTAGGCGTGCCAGCTGGGTTCCGCATTGTGAGGAGATGTTTGTGGAGATGAAAGCTTTGATGGCTGCCTGGCTATCGACGTTTCGCTTCGCGGTTTAGTCTTCGTTAAACGCAGGACAGGCCGTATGGATTGTGAGTATTTCAGCTTGAAAGACCCTGATAAAGTTCGGAAGTCGTTACGATCTTGATATCTTCAGAACCGTTGAATAGATTTCTATGCCTCATCCCATTCCATCTTTGAAAACTTAGGTTAGGTTAGGTTATGGTGGCTTACTGGTTTATTCTGTTTCCCTTAGCGTTGTTGTCCGTGTTTTTCGCTCTTGAAAACTTGATATGCCTAATTCTTTTGCAGCCGACTTCACTTGTCAAACCCAGCATCAACGACAGGATATAGCAGAGCTCACTTTTGTGTAGCCAAATTGCAGTCAAGTGACTCTCGATAGTCGAAATTCTAAAGATGAACAACAACAGACTAGACACAAAATCTCTAGTCAACCCTCCCCTGGAGATAAGGATGGGAGTAGAAAGGCAAACAATATCCTTTCTTCTACATAAATTTATTCAACCGAACACAAATTCTGTATCTTTTGTGTTCATTACATATTCATACTTTGTGGCATTCCTATTTCATCCACACAACCTCACACCACATTTTTATGGATAAAATCAAAAATAAAGCAGCTTTACATCGGGGAAGTGTTGCGACAATAATGTATATGTGTGCGTTATAGACTTTTCTATAAAATCGATTGTTTTGAAAATATGGATTCAATTTCATTTTATTTGTTTCACATAAATGATTCGACACAATGCGCTCAAAACCTAACACATTTCAGAAGGAAAAGTTTACATTTGGATCACTGAGCTGCGGACAGTAACATTTTGTTCCTTTCAACTTTTACAGCAAAAAAAACTATACGATGCAATCAACTATACAACGTCATGAAAGGATTTTACGGGCTTTCCGACCCACCATAAAATGCCCTCTAAATCCTTTCACAACATTTGTGTAACAAAACAACATTTTAAAGAAAAACAACAATTTCTGTCCAGGCGCAAAAAATTTTGTAAATACATCAAGGACTTGATAAAATTATTTGAAAACACGCAATAAGTACCACACACACACAGACAATCTGTATGCATGCCTCAATGTACTGTATAATGTCAGGTAATTACACCTTGAGTTTGAGTTTTGCCATGTGCCTACGCCTGGAATTGATGTCCCCAAGAACGATAACATACCCAAGTGGATGTCCTTAATTGCCTCCAAGTAGGTTTGCCCAAGTAAATGCCAGCTCAACATGGCATCGATTATGCTACTTATAGGCTTAGTGCTTGGGGGCGGAATTGAAATGCAAATGGCCATCGAAATGAATTAGCTGACACTTCAACAAGTTTGACTTAGTCCAAGATAGCATGCACACCTGTACAAATTTATCAGTTGACGATAAAGTTTACAGGATATGTGCGTGAGGCATTAAGAAGACGCCAAAGGAATCCTGTCACAATTACTTAATACTATTTTAACAACTTTAATCCACGCACCTTGGAAGACAGACGCGAAGGTACTAAGCTCCAATCTGAATTGCAAAGAACTATTATCCGACAGGATTAAGCCAATATTGCTTTCCAAATTCAATCCAAGTCCAAGGCATTTGCATAGCGCGTGGAGGCGATAGAATTCAAGGTAAATTCTGAAATTAGAGATAAGTTCTGTTGAATTTATTAAATCCCACGGATTTGTCCGGCAGTTCTGAGTTCTGTGACTCCTCCACAGAATTTCTGCTTTTTGTTTTAATTAAGTTTTTGTTTTTAATTATTTCCTACTCGGAGGTGTGCAATCCAGCAGCCAGTCGTTATCTGTAATTACCTTCAGCTGAAACTAGTAATTGAAAAACTCATACTACTTGTTGACGTGATGAAAATTATTTGACACGCAAAAGAAATGAAATCGTAAATCCATCAGGCACACCCCTAACCGCCTTAAGTTTCAAAACTTTGCAACAGAGTTGCAAAACTCACATGAAACCTGTTATTTCTGAGGACAGCAGATGAAGGAAAACTTTTATGGCTCAGTGACAACCACCTGTTTTTCTTTTTGGTTTCCTTCTTACATAACTTCCTTGTGAGAAGGAAGTAAAAAACAATCACAGAGACTGCAGGAATTGGTATCTGGAGATAGGGACTTGTGGAGATATGTTGACGGAACAGTATGACTAACAAGATAGAAGTACAGTAAATATGATGACAATGAACGACTTGTGACACTATGAAAATTGTAGATTACTTAAAAGCTTAAGAGTTTTGATGACCTCCATGAACTTGAGAGCTCTTGGGCGTAAGTAAGTCTGATAGTCTTAACGTAGAAAACAATTCGTCACTTCAGCTACTGAACTGGAATCAAGTTGAAGCAGCCATAGCTGAGCTTAAATCATGTAAGACCGCATACCCAAATAGTCTATGAATTGAGCTTTTTAAGGCTGTACAAGATGATTTGGATACGTACGATGAGTTGGATACGTACGAACTAATCTGTTAGACATGGTTCGGCGAAAACATAACCGATGAAAGGCGCCTGAGTACGAATTGCCCGACGCATTAGAAAAGAGACCGCCACACTGGTGCTAATATAATCGGCTGGCTAGAGATGTCTACCCCGATGCACTGGATTAAATATGTGTACAGGAAAGGCAAACCCACTTCACCCATAAAGGCTTTCATCGAGCTCTCTACATATCTTTACTAGGAAGACCGCTGCCGGTTGTGCTATAAAGATGCAGCTAGAACACAAGTATAACTCAGGTAATCTTGTGGGTCATCTGAAAATACTTCACTAAAATCCAAGTAGTTCCAGGCTAAACTCCATGCTTTGAGATCTGCGCTATGATAAACCTCGATTAGGGGCGCAAAAATACATATCTTTTCAGATAGTTAGGCAGCACTAAAAACACTGACATCCCACTTTGCGGAATCTGGAATGTTAGACACAACGAGGTCAAGCTTGGTTGGGTGACCGGCTTCCAAAGCATTGTATATACTGGAACTGTAGATGAGCTGGTTAGGGCCGGTTCGGCTTTCGCGGTCTTGGGACTGAAACCCTTCTGTTTCGGTAATTAGGCTTAGGCTATAGCTTTGTTAATCAACTGGGAACACTAACTTCGCCTAGCCCATTGGAAAAATGTCCCCGGGCTTAGGTAATCCAAAAGACTTATAAAACCCTTTTCCTACAAGAAAATTCTAAACTTTGACAGGAACAACATGAGGAAGCTAGTAGGCTTCCTTATCAGCCAGTGTGGCCTAATATATCATCTCAACAAACTAATCCATTGTTCAGATACGGAGTATCGGTTCTGTTTGGAAGAGAAGAAAACCTCTGAGCACATTCTCTGTGAATGTCCGGCACTGTACTGACTGCGTAGAGGGATATTTCATAGGGAATTTTGTTCGTTGGCGGGGTTAAGAAACTCAGCTACTAAAGATATACTCACCTGCATTAGGAAGGTTGGAAGATTGGGCTAAGTAAACCGGAGACACCAAAGATTTTGATAGGTCGCAGTGTCAGTCATAATGGCAAGCATAATGGCAAGCATAAAAAGGCGTCGATTGACCGAATCTTTATCTTCTCGCGAAATCCTGGAGAAGATCCAAGGGTTTCAGATTTATACTCACTATCCCTTTACCGATTTCGAAACCGCAGGCAATACCTTACGATGCTGAGACCCGGATGTACTACGATCTGTAAGATCTATTGTGCTAGCTTAATGGTTAATTAGAAGCCAAACTAAGCTTCCATATTTCAAGTATTGAGCTTATCGTGTCAGACTTTAAGTGTAGTAGCCATTTTTTTTGTGGGCTCTGAGAAAGAATATATTTTGCCGTCTCTCTCTCTTATCCAAAGAGTCGTGTTTGGATCTGAATATTTCGTCGTATACCAATGGTATCTTAGTGGATAGTTTCCAGTTAAATAGGGCGTTAGGGTCCTTAAATCAGGCGTTGCGTTTGTTCTTGTTCTTGTTTCCGCAGTGGCCTAGTGTTTACTGCGTTAAACTGCTGACCAAGCGGCATGGGTTCGGATTCGGCAATAAATTGTAGGTCCCTTCCATTCGTGAAAAAATCTAACACGCACAATATGAATGGTTGCGAAAAGCTAGGCCTTTGCTCATCCCGAGCTGTCGCGCCACCTACATATTTATTTTTTATTTTTTTTATTTTAGATTTTTTCGCTTGCCTTAGTTTGCCCAATGATCGGCGAGCCCGCCCGCTTCCCATTGTGTTATTTTGGAGGACATTGCTGCACCCCAAAAATAAGGTTCAGGACCAACGACCTACACTCTGCCCTTTCGAAATCTTTGTGTGACAGCAACCTTTTGTATGCAATCTCTTCGATGCGATCTCTCATGACCATCTCGCACTTTCTAGGGAACCAACATTTCCCTTTAGCATTTCATCTGGGATCTTCGAAATTGGATTGAACGATTGGAAAGACGTAGCCGAAACCTTGAGTACAACTATAGATTTAAGACAGATCCACATTTTGTCGAACACCTTCTTAACAAATAAGTAGAACCTCTAGTCAAGCAGGCCATACTAACATTATCAGTAGAAAGAAGTGAGTACTCACTGACACCTTTGCGAATATCAAGTCAGCTGCTGGATCTGAATCTAAAGGAGGATAAAACAGAGGTACTCCCGTCTACAACTACGGAAACAAATAAATAAATAGTTGGCGCGACAGCTCGGGATGAGCCAAGGCCTAGCTTCTTGCAACCATTCATGTTGTGCGTGTTAGATTTTTGCACGAATGGAAGGGACCTACAATTTATTTCCGACTCCGAACGGCGAATTGAGAAGCTCTTTCATGACAGATTATACTCTCGGAGGCTTGTCATTCCCCGACGAGAGGTGGTGCCGTGAGAAATGTTCGGTGTTCCCGGCTGGAGCTTGAACCCACGCCGCTCGGTCAGCAGTCCAACGCACTAACCACTGACCCACGGCGACCACTACGGAAACATAACACAGATATTTTGACCAGAAGCGATTTTGGGGTGCAGTAATGTCGACCAGAACGCTACTATTCAATAGAATGTGGTGGCACAAAAAATTTTTGGTTGATTCTAGCTCACTCTTACCCTTGACCATTACAGAAAAAAGTTCTACTGTGGATTAATGGTCCTTCACCACAGCTTGGAGAAAATCAGATGATAATATGTGGTATACATTCTTGTCATAGCACATTTTGGACATAAATTCCTCTGACAACCATTTTGCGAGACAAATACATTCCTCATGTAGTTTCTGGATACTCTAGGAGAATTTACCATTCAAAGTGCCACATTTCATGGCGCTTTAAACAGAATAGTTACGACTGACTTAATGGTCCTTGAGCTGTGTAAAGTCAAACTGACTGATTGCTCGTGTACATTCATGTGCCCATTTCACATCCTGACTCATTAAATCTTGCTCCCGTTAATCATTTCAAAGAAACGAGCGCCCACCACCCTCTTGCGGAAAATTCTTGTCAAAACCTTCCAACAAAAACCTTTGTATTGACTTAAGAAGTCAAGGCACTGGAAGTCTATCTGTCTGTTCCCCAGAGAGTCGTAAACATCTCATCCTCCATGGACCACCGGTAGCCCGGACAACTTGGGCAATTTTCTCAATGAAAATTAAAAAGAAATCAAATTTTCACGTCCATCACCCCCCAGCCGTGCCACAAAGTTGGAAAAACTTTTTCCAAAACTTTGACCTCGCATCACAAATTCATAGCGACATTTGAAAAAGTACTCGGAACAGCTAATTCCTTCCTAATTTTGCACCCGAAAAATTTGATCACAATGACCGGTCGGCAAGGGTCGTGGTAAAACAAAACTTTCAACTTTAATGACGGGGCGATAAATTTTCATGAACCCCTCCTTTATCGGGGTCTAATTTATGTATGAACCAGTACCTAGCCGGTACAAGGACGAGGAAATGACGATGACGACACGACACCTCATGAAAATGGCGAACAGAGCCGGCGGCGGTGGAAATGGGTTAATTAGTTTTCGTTGTTATCCTTTGTAGTTTGCAAAAAAAAGGGAAAATAAAAAAAAAAGCGCAATGAAATGTTCATTCAAAAGGATAACAAGCCTTCTAGCTAATTAGATGTTTTCTTGAGCGTAAATGTTGTTTCTAAGGGTGGCTGACATCCTGTCGTATCTTGATTCTCTTAAATTTAAAGATATTCATTCAAGGATGTAGAAATTAAATACAAAAGGCAGTCGTACGTTTAACAGGGCGAATAAGGATAGACAAACAAACAGTTGAACTCAAGAAACAACATAAATTATGCCAATGGAAGGAAGGCATGGAGTGGAAGACGCATGGAGTGCATGTTCAGGAACAAGGATTCACGTGATTTGTTTAGTCTTGAATAGTGTTTGGATTGCGTTTAAATAGTTGATGGTGTTCCTCTTTAAATTTGTTAATGCGGAATCTCAGGAACTAGAATTGGAAAAGTTCAAGGCATTCGTGTGCCTGTTAATGTTTAGGAGTCACGAACATGTTTAACAGCAATTAAACACTTTACACAGCTGGAAATGTTATGGTGGTTAACTTTGGTGACCTTGCGGAAGAAGTTGGAATATTTATTGCCTTGTTTTGCGTAAATTGTACAAAAACAAATTCGCACGCTTTGTACACAATCAAGGACAGTGTTGGCTGTAAGTTGTTGAGTAGGGTGGGCTGGTTTGCCAGAGATATCAAGTTCATGCTGTGCTGTCCAATTATTTGCAGATTGCAAGACATATAGTCATAGACTTACCCATGAGACAATACCCATGATACTTGGAGCTGACTTGAATAGAAACTTTGCTTCAGATGAGATAGATTTCGTTTCATTTCACAGTACAAGTCGAGAAGAAAAACTTGTGGAATGGTGTTTGCAGGTTGGTGGTCAGAGGAGTTGAACATTGAGCCTCCAGTGTGACAAGTAATGATGCTTACCCCTGCTCCATGACAACCCACCTCCACTCTACCACCAAACTGCTACAAGACGTAGAATTCTACTCCAAAGGGACAGTTGGAGTTATAAAATGTTGGCTCTTTGGTCCCGGTGGCAATTTGAACCTTTTTATCCGTTTTGTCCTTCTGGGTGCCCCGAGGACATTTTTCTGCACCTTTGAAGAACACCTTGTATCTATTGGAACACATCGACCTACTTTTTGTACTACCCTGCCTTAAAATATGCTGTCATCGGAGCTGCAAAAGGGCTAAGTGGAATTGAAGAAGGCGAGATGATTCGATTACGTCCAGTCTCTGCATAGGTCTGCATAGCCTAAGGATGGCCACAATCATTGTGAGGTGCGTCGGTTAGACGAGGTCTTCATTTTGCTGACAAAAGTTCCAGAACGTTGTAAGACTCGCCGACCGACTCGTTAACAAAAAAAACCTACATGTGTTTCCTGTGAATATTGTGTATAGCTGTACAGTGAGCTGAGAAGGCTTAGATCGATATGGCTTCTCATTCTCACATCTACATACTTAGTTTAGCTTGATCGACGTATATTTTCAAGTCTACGGTCTAAAGAGCAAAGAGCTCTGTGGAAAATGCGATATTTCGTTTCATCAGAAGTTACCCTCCTATGCAAGGCAACCTAAATATGTACAATCTCTATGGACAATTCCGAACACCTTTTCAAAATCGATGAACAGCAGGGGAAGTGACGAACGATATTTAACATAGGGATTTTCCGTGGTCAACATAGCACTGGACAAAGTTTCCTTTTTATGAAGCTTGAGTATCATTGCGATCTTCTAGTGTTAGGGAATGCTCTTCACCTTCCATGCTGACTGTACAAATAAGTGGGGAATATTACCAGATGTTCTTGGTGCTGCTTCTGCATTCGACAACAAATTGCTGCGTATACGCCACCGGTCATTCGACGATTTTTGTTGAAACTGAATGCTGGAGTTACAGTCACAGTCAATGACAGAGAAATTCGGCAGCAATGATGCCTTGATTGCAATATACCACTCCTTCTGCATTCGTAAAAGTGTGGAGTACACGCCACCGCTCAATCGATGAATGATACCAGAAAACACTCAACTGGAGGAGTCCGATGCAACTGGTGCATTGTACTAGGGATCCGCACCCAGTTTTACACATTTTATTGGGTTTTTCTCGACTTTCGAAGCACCTGAGATCTGCCATTTGATCCGAGAAAGAAAAGAACAATCACAAATGAAATGAACCGAAGCATCGTCGCAGACTGTAGTGTCACTTTAGCTTGGCGCCACTAAAATGCTAATAAATTGTCTACAGTCTTTTTATTGAAAGACAGTAAGCAAGGCGCTGATTCCTTACAGACATTCGGAAGCATTCATTTGGCCTGCGTGAAAGCTGGAGAGCAAACGCAATTGTGTTTCAAAGAAATCGTTAGTGGAGGCCCTGGACGAGGACATGCGAATACCCTAAGCTGGTTCAAGTCCAAAGAAATCATCCTCTGAGTCGTGTCTTGCAATCTCGCCGGAGATCCCATTTCCAGAGAGCTCGGTGTGGCCTGAAACTTAGAAAAGAGTCAGAGTATTCAGCCATGCGGTTAAATTCAGAGAGTTCTTTCATGTGGAACTAGTGACAGGCTTGAGTAAGGCCGTAAGCGCAGCCTGACTAAAGCTACAGACTAAGCTATTGTGCTTGTTGCACCATTTTATTAGAATCACCTATCATCCTAGTTTATCCTATTTAATTGAGGCAGTTAAATGTCTTTTTTGTGGTCACATAAAGGATATGACGTCGGTCAAAAATTCTACACAAAGGAACTATAAAATTAATTTCTATTTATATTCATTGGCCAGGGCCAAACATTTGGTCAAGCTTAAGTTATGATATTTATATGCCACTAGGGAAATCATTGTTAAATCAGAGCATAATTTGACAACTATGTACCCGCGTTCTGTCTGGATGTACCTGCATCGAAGTTCCTCATTCTGGTGGACCAGAGCGATTGAGCTCCCCAGTGTCAGTCATGCTGTTTTCTGTGAAAATTTCGCTATGATCAGTCTTCTCAACATCGCCTATAAGATTTATCTGCCATGTTGTGTGAACGTCTGAAGCCATCAACAACTTGATTCACACTACGGGAGATCATGGTGAAAACCCAGGAACTTCGTATCGATACCCACTGTCATTTCATCGATTTTAAGTCCGCATATGACAGCATCTATAGGGACGAGGTGTACATAGCTATGTCTAGTTTTGGCATTCCTGTCAAACTCATCTATTTGTGCAGGATAACGATGAAGAATGCAACTTGACGCTCCATTAAGGTCGGTCAAGACGTCACCGAGACTTCTGATGTAAAAAAAGAATTAAGACAAGGCGACGAGCTGTCATGCGACTTCTTCAACATCCTTCTTGAAAGAAAAGTGCAAAACCCACGCATCAACATCAGAGGCACATTCTTTCTTAAGTCCGTCTAATTACTCGTATACGCCGACGATATTGACATAATCGGAAGAATGCAGCGTGATGTCACTAGCGCGTTCTTTAGTATTAAGACGGTGGCGGCGAAGATAGGTTTAGCGGTCAATGAAGGCAAGTCGATGTACATATATGCTGTCAACAAGAAAGAACACTCAACACCGACGTCTGAGACAGAACGGCACTGTAGACACATATGACTATGAGGTAGTTAAGGACTTTGTCAACCTAGGTTTCGTTGTCAATTCAGACATCGACACCAGCGCTGAGATCAAACGAAGAATAAGTCTTGCCAATCGCTGCTTCTTTGGACTAAGAAGGCAATTGAGTAGCAAAGCCCTCTCTCGAACGACTAAAGTGATCCTGTATAAGACCGTTATAATCGCAGTTCTGCTATACGGCGCAGAGCCATGGACTCAGTCAAAGTGGAATGAGGTTGCTCTCGGATGTTTCGAGAGATAAATTCTTCGGGTGATTTTAGGTGCCGCCTGCATAGACGGTGAATGGAGGAGGAGATACAACGACGAACTGTACGCCCTGTATAGCGACATCGACTTAGCCAGAGAAGTGAAGTTCCAACGACTGAGGTGGCTGGGTAATTTAGAGCGTATGGAGCTCCTACTCGAAACTTCTTCGGATCCACACCCGAGAGTGTGTAGAGGAAGAATGCAACTCAGGTGGCGCACGCAAGTAAACGGGGACCTTAAGGGGGTAGACCTAGTTAGAATTTTGAAAAAATCAATTTTTTTTTGCGTTTTCTCAAAGTAAAATGTTTCAAAAGTATGCTTTGAAAATTTCAGACAAATTTGACCGTTATTTATGGAGATAAATAATTTTGAACGGAGCCGTCTCTAGTGCATAACTACTTTAAACTTTAAACGCGTTTTTCTCGAAACCATGTCTTCGAAGTCGGTGATCACTGTAACTTAAGAACGGCTTTGCTGATGGGTTTGAAATTTTTCTCACTTATTCTACACATAATAGTCCTCCGGTTGAACGAAGGATTTTTTTTGGACGATAATTTTTTTTTTATAGCTGAAAATGCGAGCGAAATTGTAGTCGAATTAAGAATTTTGACTTTCAACATCCGCCATTTTGTGAAAGTTCAAAATTTTTCAAATCCCTTCGTTCTACCGGAGCATTATGTAATTAACTAATGATCCCTTTTGTTTCTTTTAAATTCCCATGATCCAGTGACGAGCAGCAGTGATCACCGCAAAATACTTTTTTTTTTACCCCTCCCAAATTTTCTGTATCTCATTTATTTTTTAATATTTTGCCATAAAAAAAATTTTAATAGATTCTGTAAAAACATATCTATCACGTGAAAAAAATTTGTTATAAATTATTTTAATGCGACGCCACAAGAAAATCCTAAAAAAGAGCGTTTTCTGGCAGTCACAACTGGGTCTACCCCCTTAATCAACTTGACGTGCGAAACTGGAGGCAGCTGGCTAAAGATCGAACTGGCTGGAGACTCTTGTTAATTGAGGCCTAGGTACACCCCGGACTGTAGTGTCACCTTAAGTGTGTAAGCTATTAGCAATGAATCCAAACTTCTTCCTAAGAAATTCATGGCATTCTGTCTTTGTCTATTATTTGTCGGTCATTTTGTTTTGTTTTGAAGGACTTTTTCGTGCCCACTGGTGAGTAGACCAAAATTCGAAGCATAAGTGAAGTTTTTCAAGCTTGGAAATAAAGTAAATTATAATAAGAGAAAAACTCCTGCAATTTCCTCTACCAACCACCTACTGCTACTAGTTTTTTTGAAACATTCCATTGGTGAACCACAACATTAATGACACAATAAACCTCAAACCATTAAATCAAGTCATTTATATTTTAGGCAAACAAACTTGGTCATAAACGCAGTCGATTGAATCACTTCGACTTCGTTTAAGTCTCATTTTCTAAATGGCCCTACACTACTTAACATTCACCATTTGACCGTCACGTGACTCTCGTTTTAGTGTCCCAATTTAATCGAATAATAGGTCGACCCAACACTTAACGACTTTCCAATCCATTATATAAATTAAGCGGAGATATTTAATGGCTAAACATGATACTGTTAGCCTGGGATTCAAAGTAAAATCAAAATGCCACCCAAAGGCTCTTAAGAGATCCAGATTGGTGCTATGACCAATTCAATACCATGGACATCCTCAACGACTCAATAACAGACGTAGGTTGTCTATAAAAATCAATACCCTAATGGTGTTACCATCGATTTTGAGTGGAATTCTCATTCAAAATCGGAAGGATATGTAAATCTGAGCAAATCCTTTGTTGATGTAACATCCCTAGGGCAACCTTTGATCTCAGCAATGGTCCGAGAGCTCTTTCTACTTTCAGAATTAATTAGTTTTTGCTGCAAAGAAAATGCAAAAAACATTCTTCGTCCTTTTAACTGCACATTGCTCATAGAAACTCACAGTGCACATCTCATCTCTTAGTTGCATTCAACTTTGTTGTTGTCCATTCAAAACGTACATACAATTGGCATTCGTGAATGTAGGGAACGGGAAACGTCAGAGAATTCGTTGAATGGCTAGTGGCATGGGTTTTGTGCAAAAACAGGCTTACAAATGCGTTTTAATGAAGCATTGCCCTGGAATCGGCTATGCTGCCAGCCATGACGCAGGTACATGACCACATCAGGGGCAGGGCTGATTTAATTGTGTGGAAACCACTGTGCCTATTTGGAAGAGTGAGCTTGCACTTATTAATTAATTTATTGTGTATCGCAGAGTGTTCGGAATCAGAATGCGTATAATAAAATCGTGGCAGGATTAATTGACCATTGATTGGAAAATAATTACAAATGGGCGGTGGGATGTGGAAGTGTAGGCTTACAAGACTTTAAAACACTAATATGTTTCACATGAAATTTAATAATTTCCACATTTCGAAGAAACCAACTTGATGATTGATACTTTCACTGATTCCACTTCTATTGTTCCAGGCCATATCGATGCGGGGTTACTCGCTTCCCTACAGTTCTGTGTTAGGGGTTTCAATGCCACTGTTAAGCCTTGAAGCTGTATGCCTTTCTCAGAATTGTGACCAATCTATTTGCACTTCTGGGAACGAACGGATACATCTATTGATTCATGATCTGTTCTCTGGCATAAGAGTTGATGAGCTATGGATTCAGATATCGACTCATCGACGCCTACTCCCTTCTTCGATAGAGGTGGACGCTCATTAGTTGAAGTAGGGACCCGAGTCAAATACATAATTCAAAATGGGAATCAATATTGGAGTGTCATAGTCGCAAGAAATAGCCAAAAGCCTGCGGATACAGGGAAAAAACTTCATTGGCATGAAAAACTCTCTATTCTCTGAACTGCATATCCATAAATACCCGTCAAAGTTTACAGAATTCGACTTCCTCGTCGTCCTAAGTGAGGATTGGTATAAATTCGTGATTCTTCGTAGAGTTAACAGACATCATTCGTACATCAAATTCATCCAACCAATGTCTATCGGTAGCAAGTGCAGTTACAGTAGCACTTTTCTCTTGCAAAAAGACTTTCGGGAATAAAGTGGGGATTGCGGTTATAAGACCGATACCCACATATGGTGTAGTCATCTGATAGAGTGCCCTGTTTAAAGGCCTAAACCTCGACAAGCTAAATATAGTTCAACGATCAGCTTATTTGTGCATAAGTGGTGCTCTTCGCACAAAACCCTCAGCAGCACTAGACATTCTGATTCATTTGACTCCTATTGACATATTTGACATATTCGGCCGTTCGTCTCAAAGCAATCTCACATTGGTCCAGTAAATAATTCGGCCACGACTTCATTCTGAATAGTTTCAAAATCTCCCCACGAAACATTGACTACACCATACCCAAACTGAATTTTGACAAGAACTTCAAAGTTACAATCCACGCCTGGTCTTTCTGAGAGGAAGACACATTCTTAGAAGACAAGTCGGTTCACTTTCACACCGATGAATCAGAGACCAACGAAGGGGTAGATGGAGGTGTTTTCTTGCTCCTCTCTTTCTCCTCTCCTTCCGTCACTTGTTCGTCTTGTAGTCTTATCTCGGCTAAAGAAAAAACGTGATATCCGCTTCAGATATTCGCATCTTCTCGGACAGCCAAACAATCAAGTCCTTGGAATCATTCTCTACAAATTTACAAGTAACCCTAGATTGCCGTTGCCGATGACAGAGCAGTTCAATATTCACCTTTGTTGGGTGCCGGGGCATGGGGACATTCCAGGGAATTGATAGGCGGACCAATTGGCCAGACATGGAACAATGCATATGTTACCAGAATATGTTGCCTTAGGCATACCCATCGCTTATCATTGATCTACGTGTATTGGCTACGACTCGCAGCCACTTCAACAATCACTTAACCTAACCCGAATGCAGCATGGTTTAAAGAGCAGCTCTTTTAGCAGTTCTGAACGTACGATGCTTTTCGTTGGTTTTTTTCGGGATTTGATTTCAAAAGCCGATTATTAAACCATTATGAGTGAGGATCAGTCCTACGGTTGACAGTGCTTGGGGTTACGAGTATATCCCAACAGGTGCCGTTTGAATCATTTCAACATGTACGTTAGAAGCGTTGATAAGCACACTACCGTTGGATTAATTTATTAAGAAAACAGCTACGACCAAAGTTCTTCGCTTGAACCAGAATGCCAACAAGTATAGGCGTGGAACTACCTGTGCGTGGACACAGAAATTTGTTACATGCCCATGGATGAAATGAGAACTTTTAGAGGTACCAAAAGGTATCAGCATTATCCAAGCGGAAATAGAGCAATACCCCAAAGGAGTTAAGGAGACATAAGCGGCCAAATCGTCTGTTCCGTGATTCCATAACTCGTCATTTAAAAACGAGCATTCTGGGGTCAAATCGTCTCATTTCTACGTGACGAGTTACTCATATATGAATACGTATGGCCGGTATACATACTGTGAACAGAGAAGGACACCCCACACCGATGTTAGAGACAATAAATCAGATTTTAATTCAGTCTTTACTGACGATGGTATCTATCCGAAAACTTAAGCCCTACCCAGCACAGAATGATCTCACACTGCCCTGTGTTAAAGAACATCCAGGATATGAAAGAAGCCAAAAGACAGACATCGCAGCGAAACAAAGTACAACTTTGAAGTTTTGTGGGTCCAAACCGGTTGCTGTCATAGATCAGGTATTGGTAAGGGACATGATTCATAAGTGGTTTGAATTAAAGGATATGTAGGAATCGAAGGAAACAAAAAGACGAATGTGCTAGCGAGGGAGCAATTAACACTTAAAAAGGTAGAAAAGCAAGGCAAAATTTAGACAAGGTGAAATGGCGATAAAACTGTCTACACTGTTAAGTAGCTTAATAGGCATAAGAACTTTAGACACATCTTACTGGTGGATTATGACAGCTCTATGCCTGGAGGATGTGCCGAAAGCTGTGCCTTCACTATGCCAATTTCAAATTTTGGCCATGGAATTTTATACTGTCCTTGAACGGAAACACATAGGATAGAATTTTGAATCAACCAAATACTTGCGATGGCATACTTGAGGAGGAGGTTATCCTGAATCAAGATTCTGACTGAAAAAAAGACGAAAACAAACCCAAATAAGGTGTCCTGGTTTGATATTTATAATGAGTCCTAGATAGTGAGCACTGGCTGAGAATACCAGTGGTCTAGCATTGACCTTGGGTGGAATAATACATTAAATTTGTATGTTTCAAGTAGATCCAGCTCTGTTTTAAATGGAAGAAAAAGAGATGAGGAAAACATCATAAGGGTTATTACACGATATTATCACATAGACACTTGTCGGATAGCCAGATCACTATGCCCAGCCTTCGATAAGAAATAATCCAAAAGTTTTACAACTTAGTCGAAGGGAAATGCGAATCGTCTCCAGAGTCATTACAGGGCACTGCGGTATAAAAATCCATGCGGAGCGTCTTGAATTACCCTATAATGACTACTGCAAAAGCTGCACGAACGAAATGTAAATAGAATCCATCCAGCACTTTCTATGCGAATATCTCGCAATAACCATTAAAAGATGGCGTACTCTTGGTAGAAGCTTCTTCTATGGGTTGGAGCAAATTTATATCGCCAATTTTAGGAAACTCCAGAGACTTCTATCCCTTTCTGAGTGGTTTCCAGATTAGACAACCCTACCCCCTGGTTAGAGTCCCATGAGTTCACTTTTTATGGATACAATGGACCCGCTTGTGGTATAAGTAAGTCTCGAGTACACCCACAAAATCAACTAAGCAAGTGTAAGGCCACAAATACTTGTGGTTTGTTAACAAGTTTGCTTATAAAAAGCACAGAGATGGCATCATCGTCGTGTGAATAGAGTGGCTTACTGCAGGAAACTGCGCTTTGGATATTGAAATAAAATCGAAGCTTGTGAAATGGTGTCGCGAGGAGCTTAGTGCTCTTGCCACACAGTATGAGGTAAAACCATGCTGGGCATGATGTCATACCAGGGAGCGAGAAGGTTGATGAATTGGCAAGGAAACCCACTTTCTCTGCCACTGCCAAGATCTTTGTCACCTCAGACATAAATCCTTTGGAAGGAACTTTTTCCATACCGAATTGAGGGGCAATCAGGGACATCTGCAAGTTCATTAAGGCTTCAAAATGGTTCGAAATGTGGTATCACAGCGGACCACACACTTGTCTATGTGTGTTGGCATTAGCTGGCAGCCACTTCAACTTCACTTGTTCTACCAGTCACTATTAAAGGAACTTATTGCCCAGTGCTGAGCCCAATGACATTGTTTAAAAAATACTCAACACTTGTCGACTACTACACACATTCCTCTTTCAACCCGCTATTGATCGATTGCTATATAAAGGGTATATTTCGATTGATCCTTCCCCTGCAGGATGAACTAATTTTGACACGCTGGCGCTGAGCTGTAAATTTAATTACCTCATCGCACTATAAAGGTCGACCGTAAATTTCTCTGTAACCCCCATATGCCCTGAAATCAAATAAAACAGGCGTTGGACCTCGTAATCGCTCCGAAGCCCCCTCCCATTTATTTCAGCGAACTACACAGCAATTATAAATATTAATCGTTAGCCCCAATTAAGTCTCGACGGGCATTAGTTTTTTAATATCATTTCGAAAAGTCAATAACGAACCATTAGCTACTGAACCGTTTAGTCGATAACTACTTAAGAACTTTAAAAAAAAATCCTTCGGACTAGTGAAGTGAAACATAAATGTTTGACGTGCTTCCTTGTTTTATGTGACACTCGTGCGATTTCATGAATCTCATGTGTCAGGATCTGTGGCACAGAACTAAATTCTGCAATAAAATAATGGTTTCCATTTTACGACTCAGTGCCTCAGTTGAGAGTGTGCCGTCCAAGAGGAAAGGACAAGTGCGACAAAAAAGGGTTGCCATCAAATTGCTATTAACAGTGTGTGCTGTGAAGTATGAGGAAGAGTACGCCTAACTTTCGCGTGTATTGGACTCCTGGTGGGCGTTTTATTTTCCGGGTAACCTGTACATCCTACCCAAAGGTGCGCCATTTACATTTATGTCATAATCACGAAGCGAAGATCCAGGTTATACCCCGAAGAGTTGCCTGCAGCAAATGTGGTTCTCTCCGTACACGCAGATGTGAGTTTGCAAAATTAAAATTCACAAAGCGAATGCGGCAGAATACCGGATGTCGTTTCGTGAGGGATGAGTGCGCAAGGAATGAACGCTATACGACAAGAATGTACACATCGAACACAACCCGTCTATTCTTGGATGTTTAAAATGTGCGAAATGTCCAAAATAAAAGACACATTTGGCTGTTCCACCTTGTAGAGGATTTAAAAATGCATGAGCGTGTCGGTGATGGTCTCGGCTTTTGAGGGTCCAAATGTGAAAGTTTCTCTTCGTGGAAGTGGATCTCGGTGGGTTGGTTGGGTTGGTTGCTCGTCCTCCCTTACTGAGTCTCTCTTGTAAATTATTTACACGGCAGTCACATTTTGTGTTGTAATTCGTTGGCCTCAGCCACATCCTTCCTGCGAAGTGGCAAGTAGGTAGTTTTCCTTGTCGGAAGGTTTCTATAGCAAAATTTGTGTTTTTCCTGAGAATGATGATGATGATGACGATGCCTGGTGGAGGAAATTTCCTGATTACGATTTCATGTTGCAAAAGCAATGAGCTGAATTTAGCACGAGAGACAGGCGGAACGAAAGGATAATTGGAGAAGAGGATACATAAAAAGTGTTCATTTTCACTTAGTGACTTGGTAACAAATTGCCTAATACCGCGTTGGCAAGATAAGATAATGTCTTCTCCCTTTATATGGGATTTTATTGGGATAAGGATAATAAATCGACACTGCGTTATTTATTTTTACTTTGATGGCAATTGTAAAAAGGGAAAGTAGGAGCTTTTTTCTTGTTCCTTTGCTTGCGGCAAGACAAATGAGCCAGATGCTGTTGCTTCTGTCGGCAAGGCAATGCCAGTAAGACTTGAAATGATTGCTGGATCCATATCCATGGAAGATTAACTCGGATTAAATTGATTTGGTTTGGAATGTATTGGTATCCAGTTTTGAGTAAAACAAAATTCAGCAATTTTAAGGACAATTTGGATTTGTGTTCAAATGGACTTTTGGATATGCGAAAGGTAAGAAGAAACGGTGGAAAAACAAGGAAACCTCCTGTCAGAGGAAAAGAGGAACGGCAACTGTGTTTGGATCTTTATTAGTTCATACATATGTACTTACGCGAAAGCCGCCTCCACTAAACAACCGTAACATAAAAACTGTCTTATCGTAGCCCTACAGATTAGGAGTTCGGCATCGTTTATCGTAAAAAAAGAGTTCAAAATGGCTATATTAGGTTCAGATACTGAAGATTTAAATCGGACTATGTTCGAATAAGTAGGTACGATTTGGTCCGTAAATCAAACCGCGGTTGGAACCTAATATTTTTCACTTTGAAAATAATAATTTGGGAGGAATCTTGTCAGAAGTCTTGCTAAAGTCTGTGGCAATGAGATCGAATTCATAACTTTTCTTCAAAGCGCTATGGAAACTAATTCAATAAGGTTAGTTACTGTTGTTTTGCCTTGAAGGAATCCATGTTGGTGTGAACAAAAAGAGGCCTAGCGTCGTACACGGTGCTTTCAAAGAGCTAAAAAACTAACCAGCTCCTACCCAGTTTCATTGTCTACAATGCGATTGACGCAAGGCACTCCTCCAGTATTATGGATGTCCGAACGTTCCGAGGAGCCAACATTAACTCGGACCACTACCTTGTTGTAGCCAAGGTACGGTTGCGGATATCCCGAGCACCGGAAAGACAAGGAAATACTGTGGGGAAGTTCGACGTCGGACGTCTGCAATCGCAAGAGATCACCAGATCCTATTCCGATCGAGTCTCTCTCAATCTCTCAAGAGGTCCTATGGCTCCAGCATCAAGTATTGAAGACCAGTGGCAACATTGCCAAAAAGCCATCAGAAATGCCGTCTCTGACGTGCTGGTTTTCACTCGACTACCGCAACAGAACCCCTGGTTTGACGACGAGTGCCGGCAAGCACATGCAGCGAAACAATAGGCAAACAAAGCGGCGCTGAATAGAAAGACCAGAGCTGCTCGCGAGCTCTACGGGCAGAAGAGGAGAGACGAACACAAGCTTTTCAGGAGGAAAAAGAAAGAGCATGAGAAGCGCACAATCGAGGAGATAGAGGGATGTATAGAGAACCTATCAAGGCTTCAGAGCCCGAACCGAGGCCTGCAAGTATGAACAAGGGAACATCGTAGTTGAATCGCAGTCGATGCTGAGGATATGGAAGAACTACTTCTGCAGACTGTTTAACGGCGACGACGAACCAAATCCCGCTGTCAGGCAGAATGAACCATTTAACCTGGACGACGAAGACCATCAATTCCGTCCACCCGACCTAGACGAGGCGAAGATAGCCATATCGAAGCTTAAGTCCAACAAAGCTGCCGAGCTGACGACCTAGCTGCCGAGCTGTTCAAAGCAGCAGGCGATGACTTGGCAAGGAGCATGCACCAACTCATCTGTAAAATATGGTCGGAGGAAAGCATGCCCGATGAATGGAACCTCAGCATTGTTTGCCCGATCCTCAAGAAAGGAGACCCTCTGAACTGCGCCAACTACAGAGGCATCAGTCTTCTTAACATCGCTTACAAGATCTTATCTGCTGTGTTGTGTGAACGCCTGAAGCCGTTCGTCAACAACCTGATCGGTCCATATCAGTGTGGTTTCAGGCCAGGAAACTCCACCATCGACCAAATATTCACACTGCGGCAGATCTTGGAAAAAACCCAGGAACTTCAAATCGATACCCACCACCTTTAAATCGATTTTAAATCCGCGTATGACAGCATCTATAGAGACGAGTTATACATAGCCATGTCAAGTTTTGGCATCCCTGCCAAACTCGTCCGTCTGTGCAGGATGACGATGGAGAATGCACGCTGCTCCATCAAGGTCGGTCAAGACCTCACCGAGACCTTTGATGTCAGAAAAGGATTTAGACAAGGCGACGCGCTGTCATGCGACTTCTTCAACATCGTTCTTGAAAGAGTTGTGCAAAACTCACGCGCCAACACCAGAGGCACAATCTTTCAAAAGTCCGTCCAATTACTCGGATACGCCGATGACATTGACATAACCGGAAGAACACAGCGTGATGGTGTCATAACGCGTTTGTGAGTATTGAGACGGAGATGGCGAAGATGGGTTTAGCGGTCAATGAGAGCAAGACAAAGCATATGCTGTTAACAAGAGAGGACCCCCAACACTGACATCTCGGAGAGAAGGTCACTGAACGACAGATATAACTTCGACTTTAGCTAAATAGGCTCCGCTAAGAATTCAGACAACGACACCACCGCTGAGATTAAACCAAGAATAACTCTTCCCAATCGCTGTTAGCAAAGCCCTCTCTCGAACAACTAAAGTGACTACAAGACCTTAATCATCCCAGTCCTACAGCACGACGCAGAGACATGGACTCTGTTAAAAGTGGATGAGGTTGCTCTTGGCTGTTTCGAGAGGAAAATTCTTCGGGTGATTTTTGGTTCCATCTGCATAGACGGTGAGTGAAGAAGAAGATACAATGACAAACTGTGCGGGCTACACAGCGACATCGACTTAGACAGAAGAGTGAAGCTCCAATGACTGAGGTGGCTGTGTCATGTAGGGCTCCTGTTCGCAAAATCTTCGAATCCACACCCGAGAGTGTGTAGCGGAAGACCGCGACTCAGGTGGCGCATGCAAGTGGAAGGGGACCTTAACCAACTTGGCTTGTTGGTTGAGAACCAGGTCCACACCGGCCTGTAGCGCCACCTAAAGTAAGTTATTAAGTCAATGATTTCTCTACTGTGTAGGTACTTTTTTTAAGATCCAGGCATGTTTCGTTGTGTTAGACTCCCAGCAATCTGTTTGGTTGATTGTCAGAACAATTCTTTCCGCAGGCTCCTGTATAAACTGTAAAAGCAATATGCGATTTTAAAGAAACGTAGCACATGGGAGCCATAAGAACCCATTTGCTATTCAAATATTGCAGTTGTTTTGTACTTTCATTATTTTGACCCTCCCGTGGATGGTTATGAATGTTTAACAGAGGAGCACAACTCCAGAGACTACTGAGCTTTCTTAGTTCATTTCGTTACTCACCTTTGCCCTTTGAATATGCTTCTGTTTAGTAAATGAAGATAACATAACATATTCCTTGTTTCTACCAAATGGCATAAGGGCGTAATTTTTGGTCAGAGGGGGCCATACACGTTCGCCCACATTTAAATTCTCATTATTTCCTTCATTGTTCACTTTGTCCCATGTCCTTGTTAATCAGTATGAAAAATCATGAGAGATTAATATTTTTCCGCTGAAGTCGCCTTCATGACTTACGAGTACAATCATCAAAACCGTTAATTTTATCGCCATTATGGTACATAAAACGTGAATCTCCCACCTCCAGAGTGATCCTTGTTCATTGAATATTATATGAACGTAAGCTAAATTTATTTTTTTTTTTTATGGCGAAACTTTTCCATCAGGACTTTTGTTTTGTTTTCCTTATGCAACTAAATAGTTTTTTTTTTCGGCTCAGTAAAAATAAAAATTGTCGTACGCAAGGCAGAAATCAATGTGGAAAAATAAATAATGCATGTGTGTGTTTCCGGTCGAGTCCTTGTCGGGATGGGATTTGAAGAGAGGACAAAGTTTTTTACGTGGCTTGCTGACATATGGAGGCCATTCGTAAACGCTGACATGTGGAAACAAAAAAGTTCCACATACGTCCACGAATATATTTGTTTTTTTTTTTTTTTTTGGTTTAATTGATTTTCATTAGTGATGCTGTGGTTGAACTTCGTTAATGAATTTTCGTTCGATATTTTGTTGCACGGTAATTGTTTTAAAATATTCAGCGGACTGGAATGTTATTGTTTTGTTTCACATGTCAGTGTTTGTCGAGGATAAATTGAAATGAAAAAAATAATCTTTTATTGATAGTTTACGCTGTTGGACAGGGGAATGATTTTATTGTGTGTCAGCTCCAATAACGTTGAATAGTAGTTCATGTGAAAGTCATAGTGGACTCAGGAACAAGTACATTTTATTGTATTTGAACACATTTGATTAGGGCTGAAGCAGGGGTGGTCGCATCAGGCTTTGACTGGAACGAAAGACTCTGCAGCATAGCCCATTGGGTATATTTTCAGCAGCCTTGAAAATATCGAAATCATTCAGACTACCGAACTTCGTCAGTGTTTTTCAGGCTGAATTACTCGCAATCTACGAAGCCCGTCGTGCGTTCAACAACGACACCACACCCAAACGAAATGTCACAAATTTCGCTGACAGTCAGGCACCCATCAATGCTCTTTTCTGCACAACCAATCTGGTAGCACAATCCAGAACCGAGCTCGCCCGCCTGGGGAGCCTGTCATTCCTAACGCTCGTATGGGTTTTTGGTCACAGAGGCATCGAAGGGAGCAACATGCCTGATAAGCTTACCAGGCAGAGGTCGACTCCTGACAGCTCACTCGCAAGAGAAGTTCTCATTCTATTAGGAGCTGTCAAGGAAAAAATCAACCTACACTACTTCTCAGTAGGCAAACACAAATGGAACAACCTTGCTTGCTGGGCCAGATTCAGAAAGACTTGGCCAACTTACAACCATAGGAAAACAAGCGACCTCCTTAGTAGACCTCGAAGAGAAATGGCGTGTTGTCGCTATCTGTACAGGTTAATGGGCAGTAGGTACCCATGCGATCAAGCTTGGCCCTACTGCCACAGCTACAAAGACACAAATTAGAGGGAAACCATAGAACACTTCCTCCGCAAGTGTCCGGCACTTGCCATATCAAGACTCAAGGGAAACCCTTCCTCGACAACATTGGTGAACTTTCAGAGAAGAAAATGCCTAAAATTCTACTTTACCTAAACTTCACTTGTCTATGACCAACAGCCATAGTCTATCGACACCCATCCACACTCAACTAACAAACCAGTCACAAGAACTGTGGTAACAAAACGTATCGGGCGCTTCTTGCCTGATACAACCACTAAAACCAACCAACCAACAGTCCAAACAGATCCAAATTAACCGACAAAAGATTCAGCTACCAATGGCCTACTTGATGGCAAAGTTTTCTCTCAAGTATCGCATTGTCAGCAGATTGGGCTTTTTTGCTTGGGATGGTGGTGTAATTGAGGGTAAATCAACTATAATTGCCCCTGTGAAGTGAGTGTTAAGTAAGAGTTGAAGTTAGCAACGACTTTAACCTTTTTTTTTGTTTTGTGAGTGAGCTCCAAGAGTGGTCCTGTCAAAACCAACAGCTTTGTACAGATGGCACCCGAAGTTGGTGTTGGACGTGTTGTATATCAAATATGGCTGAACGATTTCTTTCCTTTTTCTGATTTGATTTTCACAATGGCTTTTCCGGTAAGACCCTTCAACTAGGGTTCAGCAGTAGATACTTAACAGCAGCCTGGAACATCTGATTATTTCTCGATATGTTTTGGGACACATGTATTCGCTAACCATTGAGCCTTAATTACATCTGGTGCACTTGAACTGTAGAAAGACAAAATGAAGAAGCTTTAATTATCAGAAGGACATACACACTGCTTAAAGTTGTACTCGACGGACAGCAGAAAATATTGAATTCAATAAAGTGGAAGAAAAGGATAACAAAGTACCCTGACATAGCACAAAAACGAACGATGCCACCATGGTCAGTAATTAAATTCTACAGTACGTTAGACATTCCTTATGTGAGTTTGCATTTTATATGTGTGTGTGTGAATGTATGAAAGTATTCAATTAACAGGAGAGGAAATAAAAGTATATGTGACGGCAGAATACCATCGTCAGAGGGGGAACTTTAAGCCGTTAGAGACAAGACTGGACGCAAGGTATGGTATGTCCATAAAAAACTTTTTATTATAATTTATTAACTTATATCTAACATTAGTAAGGTAACAAAATGTTTGAGCACTAGTTGCTGAGACTTTCGGGTTTTAATTAAAATAATTGCTACTTTTTTGAAGAAGAGTGGAAGCAAGGTAACTTTTTATTATTCATTTGACGTTCGTTGGACTGCTGAACATATGTAGCTGCGTGGGTTAGAGACCCAGCCAAGTCTACCGAAAACTATTTGCAGCACTAACTTTCGTCGGGGAATGACAATCCTCTGAGAGCATAATTTTTCATGAAAAAGCTTCTCAATTCGACATTCGGAGTCGACAATAAATTGTAGGTCTCTTACATTCGGTCTCTTACGTGCGAAAAATGTAATAAGCGCAACATGAATTATTTCGGCCTTGGCTCAGTTCCAGCTGTTACGTCAACTACTTTTTTTTTATTTAGACATGATAAAATAATTCGCCACTTCGTGCTATTGACAAAAAATTAGTAAAATTTGAACTCCAGAGGTAATAACAAATTCGATTAACAAATCCTGTTCGTAATACAGTGATCTCTCTCTCTCTCTCGCGGACACTGATGGTAAATTTTTCCGCTTATGAGAGGTGTCCGTTTATGAGGAAAAACCTGATGTTTCCATCCATTGATTATGGAATTAAGACCTTATATATGTTTTCCTTAAAACCCTCATTGTATGTATGCGAATAAGAGGTGAAACAACGTAAGCACCTGCAGATCCACAACGCAAATCTGGGTTAAGCTAGATTCAAGGAACCCGAAAAACTTCTCTCCATAAATAGAAAGACCATTTCCAATCAGTCATATCATCATTAAGGTACCTACTCCTCTCAATGCACAGACCACCCATCTTGAACCCAACATGGCCTACAATACAAAGGGGAACACAATGGACTAGGCACTTCCCCCATAACCTAACCTAATCTAATGGCAATTTACAGACCCACAACTCCAAGTAGGATGAATTTACTCAGTAGTAACAATGGTTTGATTGCATCAGTTACCCTTTTTACAAACAAACAATTGATATTCAAATTAGTTTCAAACGCTACAAAGCGGTACAAGGAGAAATTCGATCTCCAGCGGACTAAAATCGGAATCAACCAACATCTGCAAGCATCTCGTGGTGCTATACAAGCGCTATAGATTCGCCTTTTTAGTAAATACTACTCCAGTTATTACGTTTCTAAAACTCTCTAAATTTCTGTAAAAGTCTTGCACTCCAAAGCTGATTACAAACAGTACTCCAGTGGATTCAAATGCTTTCCGAAAGTCAATCTTTTGTTGCAATAAAAACAGGAAAGGAATTTCCTGGTAAACAATTTTTGGATCAATTTGACTTTGTGTGTTGGAGCAGAATCCTTCTGGAAAACTAATCGATCTTCACAGCCTTCCAGAACAGCGTTGAGTTGCATGGCAGATTTCACCCTGGGTTAATTAAGCAGATATCAAATCCTTTTTATCTCATTTAGGTCTATGTAGACCCATTGTAGGGGGAATGTACTTCTCACGTGTGGATACATTTTCTAATTATAACCGTCGGTCTTTCTCGCAAATCTGACTGGTTTTGTGACTTGCATAGAGTTTTCATTTTGTATGGAAAGATTTGGACGGAAATAAAATAGTTTATGTCCTCATGAACTCTTTCGTCACAGCATCTTCAGCACACGTTAACTTATGGCCGGTAAGTATGTGTCCTAAAACAGACAAGATTTTCCTTTATTTTTGCAAAAAGCTACTGCTTTCTGCCATATCTTCTCTATGTTTCACAGTCCACTTAAAGTTAAGTTGGTCATTGGTATTCTTACCGGCTATTGTTGTCCCATTGGCCTGTATGCCAGATGGATGAAGCTCTTCTCAAATGACTTTTGCAGGAGCTGCAGGAAAGAAGAGGATGAGCAAGGTTAGGTTAGGTTAGTGGGCAGGCGAAAGGAAGAACCATTCGCCACACTCAGGTCAATTCAGACCCATTGTGATACCCATTGGGGGAAGAGAGTGTCCCTTACCCGTAAGAACGCTACCCAATAGTTAGTTCCATACATATATATAATCTGATAGTTCTTCAATGTCCTCGAAAAAGTGCCGTCCGAGGAACTTATTTCTTAGATGGCAGATACTAGGGCAGTGGCAGAGGAAGTGGGTTGTATCCTCATGGACCTCCTCGTCGCCACACCCCCTGCAAAGGTCTTCTCCTGTAATACTTTTTCATATGGTACGGCAGCGTATTGTGCCCTGTGATCACTCCTATAAGGGTGCTTAGGGATCTTCTGTCGATCTGCAGAAGTCTGTCGGTCCTAGCCTTAACGAATTTTGGCCATATCTTCCTTGTGGTTGCACAAGTGTTTAGAGAGGTCCATCTGTTGTTAGCCTCCCTTAAGGCTCTCTTCCCTGCTTCAAGCTTAAGCGTGCAATGCGGGATGTTCACTGAAGTTTCGGCTTGTTCCGGGCTTGTTGCCGAGCCGTTTCTCGCTAGTTCGTCAGCGTTCTCGTTTCCTGGTATTCCCTCATGTCCAGGGACCCAACAGAGTGTCACCTTGTGCTGTGTTCCAAGAACCTTGAGCTCTTCTCGACAGCACCTCACAAGCTTCGATTTTATTTCATTAGCAGAAATTGCTTTTATTGCCGCCTGGCTGTCAATGAAAAAGGTGATATCACCACGTGGTATTGCCCTCATTGCAGTCTCACGGGCGGCTAGTGTCACTGCTAGGACTTCCGCTTGGAAAACACTGCTGTGGTCCGGAAGGCGGGCGGACTTGGAGATGCTCAGCGTTTCAGAGAAGATACCTGCCCCCACACCAGTGTCCAGTTTGGATCCATCGGTGTAGATAGGAATGGATTGAGCATTTGGCATTTGCCCATTTTTCCAATCCTCCCTGCTCGGATATATACTTAAAAATGGTCTTATGAAATCTAGGTATGGTGTTATGTAGTCTGTTGTCGATACATTGCCTAGATACTTCTGTAGTATTGCAGTATGACCTTTTGCGTTGGGTTTCCAACAGTCAGACTGGCTTATTCGCAGTGCACAGTTGGTAAGAGGATGAGCAAACGATCCTTCATTTTATCTGCACTTTCCCTGCTTTATCACAACAAAGAAAGCTCTATCTAGGACAACTTGAGCGAATTATTTCATTATTGTCGTCAAAAGTATCCTCAGCTTCAACAAGAGCTCTAATTGGTTTCAATAAAATGAGTGGCACTTTAAGGGTGTTATCGCAAAGGGCCTTTCTTGGCCTACGTGTATATGTGGTTCGTAAGGACAGCCGCCCTACCCACCTAAAATAAAGTTCACAAAGTGGAGTCCTGGTCAGCAGCAGATTGATGATCACGTTACATCTTTTATTTTTTTAAGTGTCCTAGCCCATTTTTTTTTTCACTTAACGGCTTTGCATGGATATTTTTGAGGCTTTGAATTCGCTTGCCCTCTTTATAGCGCAACGTAGAGTCTTTCATAGAGTGAGAGACCACTTGCGTGCGCCACCTGAGTCGCGGTCTGCCTCTACTGCGCCGTCCCTCGGCTGTGGATTCGAAGGTCTTTCGGCCGAAGCATTGGTGCCCATCCGCTCTACATGACCCAGCCACCTCAGTCGTTGGACCATCATTATTCTGGTCAAGTCGATGTCGCTGTACAGTCCGTATAGTTCGTCGTAGTATCCCCTGCTCCACTCAATGTCTTTTTCCTCTCGAAACATCCAAAAGCAACCACATCCGCTTTTGACAGAGTCCATGCCTTTACGGCGTAGAGCAGGTCTGTGATGATTAAGGTCTTATATAGGGTCACCTTAGTTGTTCGAGGGAGGACTTTGCTACACAATTGCCTTCTCAGACGAAAGAAACAGCGATTGGCAAGAGTTATTATTTGTTTGATCTCCATGTTGGTGTCGTTGTCTGAATTTATAGCGGAGCCTAGGTACTGTAGACAAAGTCCTTAATTACGTCTGTTGTGACGTTCTGTCCGAGACGTTGGTGTTGAATGTCCTTTCTTGTTGACAGGATATACTTCGTCTTGCCCTCATTGACCGCTAAACCCATCTTCATCGCCTCCGTCTCAATACTCCTGAACGCACCAGTGACATCACGCTGCGTTCTTCCGATATTGTCAACATTGTCGGCGTATGCGATTAATTACACCGACTTTTGAAAGATTGTGCCTCTGGTGTTGGCGCGTGAGTTTTACACAACTCTTTCAAGAACGATGTTGAAGAAGTCACATGACAGCGCGTCGCCTTGTTTTAATCCTTTTTTGACATCAAAGGTCTCGGTGAGGTCTTGACCAACCTTAATGGAGCAGCGTGCATTATCCATCGTCATCCTGCACAGACGAGTTTGGCAGGGATGGCAAAACTAGACGTGGCTCTGTATAGTTCGTCTTTATAGATGCTGTCATACGCGGCCTTAAAATCGATGAAAAGGTGGTGCGTATCGGTTTGAAAATTCTGAGTTTTTTCCAAAATCTGCCGCACTGTGAATATTTGTTCGGTGGTGGACTGTATTTATGCAACGGTAATAATGATTTTCTAAGATACGCCATCCCTTGATAGATTGAAAGCTGAAACCTAACTGACTTGTTCGGCTTTTGATACAAAATGCGCTGTGTATTGCGAAACGGAACTTGTGGCAGGACAGGGTAGTTCGATTAACTGGGATAATTCAAGATTACGACCATCTTCTTTGAAGACAACAGTTAACGAGTAAAGCACGTCCCTCACCATCTTGCAATATGTCACAAAATTCCACGAAAACAATTTGTTCGTCATATCTCATAGCAGGGATTATTATTTTCTAACGAGCGACACAGATTTATGGTTCCTCCTCAGTGTTCAGAAAGGCAATCTAGCTTAAGGGCAAAGAGAATAGAATTTTAATAGATAGGCAGCCCATCAATAAAAACCCAATTTAAATTTTGAAAAATTACACATTTTCCAAAATCATCTCTTACGCCAAAAATAAAATTAAGTTTTAAAACACAAAATGCCCCTCGTCATTGCGTCATACTTTACTCCCTCGGGGTAAAATAATTTTTGTGTCTACCAAAATAAAAACATTGACTATGCATACGCGATTCCCATTAAACATAAAAGGACGGCATCATAAAACATGCAAAACCAGTTTACACGCGAAAATAATTCCATCCTTGCTTATCCTGCAAAATACCTGAAAATACGACTTGTTCACCTTCAAACGGTCCAAAGGAGAGAAAAAAAAAACCTCTCAAAAATTGTCGCCGTTAAATCAAATTCACCTGACCCTGAAGATGAGCCACAAAAAAAAAAAATAAACGTATACTTCGCTCACTTTAATCATCTCGAAAGGATTCTCAAACACAGCGACAAACCACACACACAAAGTCGCTTTTTGAAAAAATATAAACAAACCAGAAGCAGTGAAACTCTTTAATATTAATTGCAATTTAAATTTCGACCCAATTTTGCAGTTCTGTGTACATTACTTGGTGGGCTGGGTCCCATAAGGATACTCGCACTACTCGCGGCCGTGTTTAACCAAGAACAAGACTCAACATTGAAGGTAGAGGTCAAGTACTTTTCTTACGAAACCACTTATCCTTCGTACAACACGGAACAAAAATAAACAAACAAATTTTTCATTTGTTTCCCAATGGACAAGTGAAAAAAGAAGGCAAGAAGGAAGTGAAAAGGACGAAAAGGAAAGGACCCAGATTCATTTTACTTATTTCTCTGTCCATTATTTGTCATGACACATACTCGTACTTACGACGACGCGTGTACGGTCTACTAACTTCTGGCTCCGTTTTATGTGAAATATCCCTTTTACGTCCTTGAACCTGATCTACAAAAAATTTAACACAACTACAAGTACTCCATCCCTCTACCAGGAGACAAAATGACATAAAAAGAAACTTACTTCGTTCATTCAGACAGCATCCTGCGATGCACAAGCACATTAAGTGCTTTTAATCCTTTTCTGTGTTTAATCCTGCTCACAATGCATTTCATTCAGTAAAATTGTCCCTCTTTGTATGCTTTAAGGACTTTAACTTAATTATTTCACTAATTCATAACATAATTCACACAATTCGTCGTTCACCACAGAACTAGATAATCACTCTGCAAGGATTCAAAAAAAAAAAAAAAAAAACGAAAAATCCAAAAATAGAAAGGATTTTTGTAACAGAAACACTAAAACAGATTTCTCTCACGGAGAGATGAGGGAGGCAGATTAAACTGTGCCCGACGGACGATGCTTTCAGAAAGATAACGCTGGTTACACTGAATATCCTTTCATTTCGTTCCAAGGAAACACGAATACAGTTTGGAATCTAACTCGAAACTGAGTTGAAAAACACGACAGCAAGGATATTTAAAGTTTTCGCAAAGCTTATTCAGACTTGTTGAATGGAAAGGACATGCATGCTGCCAAGGGGGAGGGAAGTTGTAAGAGCTAAAGCTTTTCAGAGCGCCACTTTAGTACATTCTACTAGCGTTGTACTAAAATGTGAACATCAACCTGGAGGCCGGTTGCGCCAGACGCATGTAAAGGGAAGCTCCGTCATTTTCGTTTTTTTTTGTTTTGTAAACAAAAACGCACATGGCTTTGTGTGTGGGAAATTTGTAAGTGGTGGGCCGATGGGATGATTTTGTTTTCTTTCGGATTGTTATTGATCCGAGGACATTGGGCTTATTGTTTGACTTCTGATTGATATCTCGATTTTGAATTAATGTAGGTTTTCTATTGTCTTAGGTTTTGCCAAGGACATGTTAAATAAACATGGAGGAATAGGGTGGAGGATGCTTTTGGGACCACACAGGGTAAAACAAATGTAAATAATCAATTTGACCGTGCCCGCCAACCACTCAGCTGTGAGGATGAATGCAATTTAAAATGAATTTCAAAAAGGCTTCAAAATTATCAGAATTTTTATCCAAGAAGGTTAGGTTAGGTTAGGTTAGGTGACTGCCACTGCTCAGACAGGGGTACACTTTCTTTTCTCATTGTGATACAACGATGGAGAACCAGCTTACCAGCACCAGACATCAGAGTATGTAACACAGAGTACATCGAGATGGGCAACTATAACGGTTTAAACCCTAAGAGTTGAACCTTTTCGTCCCAGAGATGAAGTTTCTTATCTTCTGGATGTCGAGTTCTCGGTTAGGCCGTAAAGATCATCGTAGAAGTATTCCACCAAGGTTTTTCTTCTCATCGTCGCAAGGGCCGGATACGTGCACTGTAAGTGCGTTGTAGTTTCCTCCTCCTCTTCGTCTCTGCAGCTTCTACAAAAATCGTTGGAGGAGACCCCAGTCCGAATGCATGTCTGCCTATCAAGTAATGTCTGGTGAGGACCCCTATTAGTGAACCTAGGTTTTCTCGGTTTGTGGATAAAAGACTCTCCGTCTTCTTTAAATCTAGCTTGGGCCAGATTTGTTTTGACAAGGGACAAGTGCTGATGTAGTTCCACTTATGGTTTGCCAGTTTCTTGGCAGCTGTGTCAAGGAGGAATTGAATCGATTCGAAAGGCGCAGGTGGTTCCCCCAGGTTTGCGGGTAGATTGCGTTCTGCACCTTCTTATGCCGGCTCGTCCGCTCTGCAATTGCAGTTTGGAACGTCCCTGTGTCCGGGAACTCAGCACAGGGCTACGTTGCATCTGCCTGCAATATCGTTAAGAGACCTGCGGCATTGTCTTACCAACATTGATCGCATTGTCGGCGATTCCAAGGCCTTAATAGCTGCATGACTGTCTATGTATAAAGCCAGTCGCGTAGTAATGGGTAAGACAGAAGCGTTGGAGAAGACTTCTACCCCCGTACCACCCGCTGTGTTAGATCCGTCTGTTAATATTTCTAGCGCGGAGTCACTTAAGACTGTTCCAGACTTCCAAGGGCTTCTGCTAGGAATCAGAGTTTTGTGCCGGACGCTGAAGTCAATAGGGGGGACAACGAAGTTTGTTTTAGTAGGAATAGTATGGTCGCCCTTGAGGAACTTAGAGTGACCCGTTCCTGTGCTGACCGGTTGGGAGGAATCTCTGAGCCTTAATGCTTCTGTGACTGCCATTAGCTTCCCAAAAATAACAACAGGAAGCAGATGGAGCACTGCCTTCAGTGCAGCAGTGGAGGTTGTACTCGAGGCACCCGTTCGCCTTTTTATCTTTTTAAGCAGGCTACTGTTGTTTTTCTTGTCCAGTGCTCTCCACCCTACCAGTACTCCGTACATAAGCATCGGCCTCACCACCGCCCTATATATCCAGTGGACTGCTTTAGGCTGTAGGCCACATTTCGGGTCCAGAGCTTTCCGGCAGGAGTACATGGCAATTGAGGCTTTCCTAGCACGGTCCTGAATATTCAACTTCGACCCCCAAGTATCTGGCGCGGTCTTCATATTAGATTTCCGTGCCTTCTACTTTCTTTATCCAAGGAAGAGACGTCGAATCAGACGAATGCCTCTCTGTTGTTTATAAACACGTTGTCCACTCAGCCTTTGCATATTCACAGCATATTTCAGACTGCTGGCACTGGCCCTTAACTACATTTGTCTATCGCTGATCCTCCTCCCGACGATCAACAGCAGAACATGTTAAGTCAATATGGAAACAAATTTAAGTAAAGCTACACATATTTATTCTTATGAACACATATCTCAAAGAAAAGAGTATCATCCTTGACAAACTCCCTGCTGCCTACGACCTTGTGTGGAATATAAAAGAACTGATTACTCTGGAACTCATCACTTTTCCGTCGAACGGACACTGTTTTCAAATAGTCCTGCACGATCCCCGGATCATTGTTCTGGTCGCGGATAATAACGTCTGCTTGCAGTTTACACGGCCACGGTAGGAGGGGATCATATTCACCTGGAATAACATTTAGGCATGCAATGATATTTCTACCCTTCCACGTTCCTTTACCGTTAAGGTAAATGTCAACCTACAAGCAGAATGTTTTGAAATGAAAAAACTCCCATGTCTGTCTCATGCTCACCCTCAAGGTGTATCCGTAGGGCTTGTTACAAAATATCGGACTCTGTAGGACGATGTCATGTTTTTTTGCTTCTTCGAACTTCCTTGCAAAGCCACTTATCCTCCATATTAGATGGCCTGCGGGAGGAAACCATAAAAAAAGGACAATTTACATGTAAAGAAAACCGATCGTTACCTCTAGTATTTTGAATGGCAGACATTTTGTACTGGGCCATTAGATTCACCTCCATGTCAGACATGCTTTGCATGGTATGATGCAAGGCTCTGTCCACATCCTGTATAAGTTTCTCCAACTTTTCACACTTATCCTCAGTCTCACAAACAATATTTTTCATACTCTTGATTTCGTAGTCCATTTTAAGTTGTTTAGTACTCAGATCGGTGTTGGCTACAAAGCGGGTCTTCAGGTCGGTGCCAAGGTCATTGATAAGAGTTTCGATTTGTTTGATTTTTGCTCTGAAAATGAAAGGCGAACTAAGTTTGGTACCACACGTCCGCACTTTATTTACTTAAAACACTTTTCCTGTTGAAAGATATTGTCGTCCAGTTTGATGACAGTCTCTGTTATTCTGTTCTGTGATTTCTTCGTATCGAATGATAATTCTGAAATTTGTTTCTGTAGTTCATCTATGGAACGTTCGAGCTCACTTTTGAGGGACTTGAATAGTAAGAAGATTTCAAAAAATTGGGTGAATCAGGGAAGATGATGGTTAACTTACTTGTGCCAGATCGTAGCAGTAGCGGAAATCATTTTGACATTCTTCCACGGAAGATGTGCGAAGTTCGGATTCTTGATTTATCAACTTTTGTAGTTGAATCATGATTTGATCGGCCTCCTGGTTCCATTCATCAGAGACCTGGGAAATTCATATTTATAAGCAAGGTAGGGAAATTCCTTTTTTTTTGAGAGAATATTTTAGGGTCAGTCCCGCAGGACATTCCTAAAAGTTTGATGAAGTGCTGGAAGTAAGTTTCATTAAGTTTCATTGTCGGAAGAAACGCTAAAAGTCCGGGTTCAAATCCTGACTTCGGAAAAATAAGTAAAATTCATGAAATCTGATGTCGAATCTACTGCAAAGGCATAACACTGGCAGTAGAGTGTCATAGTTTTAAGAATTGATTGAGCTGACAATGACTATGACATCCGGTGACGTGAAAAAAATTCCTGTGAATTATAGCAATGACAAACACCTCAAATGTCACCAGCTAGTCTGGACACCGCCTTCAGACGCAATTGAAACCTAATACTACCTGAGTTTCAAACCGATGAACCTCGTTTGCGGTGTGTGCATAACATCATAACACTTATATCCCCTTGATCCGCGGGTGGATAAATTATGAGTGGCGAATAGCAATTTACTGACTCTCTTGAGGGCAATGCACTGATTTCGAATTAACTTACTTTTCACAACATCTTGAGAACATATTCTCGGTCGACGTAAACTTGATTAGACAGTCTTCGATCAATTTTTAAATCACGACAAGACAAGATCATTGAATATTTGTCACACTAACAATGCGTACCAACTCATATTTTTCCCATACAAGTCGTGTTAAAACTTTTCGTTGAGCTGTGGTATAATTTTAATTTGGCAGCATTTCAAAGTTGGTGTGTTTGGCATCTGTGCAAAAATGGAAAATGTTTTTAACTATCCTTAGCCAAACTTCCAACTTTATATGCAACCATAAATTTTGGTGTAGCTAAGTTTCAGTGCAAATGCCAACAACGAACATCGCTCCAGAAGTCCCAAAATAAAAGACCATCACCAGAGACTAACATGAGAGCTGAAACTCCCTCTTAATGACTGTTTAAAAGCATTCAACTGCCATGCAGAGAGGGTTAAAGTATTCAAATTTGTGAACAAGGTCATGGTTATTTACGGGTCAAAAAAGGTTATGTCTATCGATTTAATTCAAAAAAAAGGGGTGAGCAGTTGAAGGTTAGCACACGTCCTTCATTTTTTCCCTTAATCTTGAACACATTACATATGTATGTATGCATGTACACAAATAATAACCAAAAAAAACCAGGACAATTTTATGGGATCATCAGGTTGCAGATTAGCATGATAGATGTTACTTAAAGCTCTTTCATCGTACTGTCAAGTGACAAGGTGGGGATCAGCCCTAAACGACTCACTAGTGAAGTTGTTAATACACCACTAGGAGCCGTTGAGGTCAGTATTGAACGCCACTTTCTAAAGACGGCCAACCAAGCGACATATCAAGGCAAGTCTAGCCCGGTTACAACAAATCGAAAACAATCGAGCTATTAAGCAGATCAAGACCAGATACTGCAAGAATCGTGGTTTCAAACCGGCGTATCCCAGTGCTAATTGGATTCTTCTCTACCTACCTACCTACTGTCAAACGGCAGTGGGTTTATTTACTTCATTTAAACTAAATCTGTGGCTCAGTGGTTAGTGCGTTGGACTGCTGTGCGAGCGGCTTGAGTTCAAGGCCCAGCCAGGTCCACCGAACATTTTTCTCGGCACTACCTCTCGTCGGGGAATGACATGCCTCCGAGAGTATAAATTATCATGAAAAACCTTCTCGATCCGCCGTTCGGAGTCGGCAATAACCTTCCATTCGAAGGAAAAATGTAACACTCACAACATGAATAGTCGTTTTGTTCCTTGTGTGACATGTTTGGACACTGGCAGAGAAAATCAGTGTCTTCATGGAAATCCTAGTCGCGGTATCTTATGCGCAGATCACATTTGTAAGACACAGATTTATGGTACGTGGTATTCTGTTCCCAATAAGTATGCCTACCATCAGTGACATAAACTTCCTATCAGCTTGCAGAAGTCTCTTGTTTTTGGATTTGTTGTATCGTGGCCAGAGCCTTTTTGACATTTCACAATGGTTGGAAATTAGCACATGGTGCTTGTTGCCATTAGGGATTTTCTGCTTACAATCTTCCTAAGGTTATATAGTGTAGGTTTAACTATATAGGCATCCTTTCCGTCGAGTTTGTCAAACCCTTCTTTGCCAAAAACCAAGAATTTCACCAAGACCTTCAGACAAGTTGCCACGGAGGACACGTACTGATGAAGTTAAAGCCTCAAGTCAAAGTCCTGTTAACGTGCGTGTTCACCTTCAATGTGGCTTGAGAACAGAAGTGGCTTCTAACTTATTACTACATATAGGTGATGAAAAGGTTTTGGAAAATGAGGGAAGAACATACATATCTTCCGAGTAACCGTTGCTATGTTATTGGAGATCCGATTACTTTGACTCACAGAATTTACCCCAACATTCATCATGTTAGGGTGGATTGCGCTTCATGGTTGAGGAAAAGAGCTATAATCACTCTAACAAACAACTCATGTGTCTTCCCAAGCAGGGAACAGTGGCAAAATAACGAGGTTTTGAATCAATCCAAATCCATCTACACAAATGGTTCAAAAATAGATATAGGCATAGGAGCAGGCCTCGTCTCAGAACATTTAGGACTTAACAGCTCCATAAGACTCCCGGATCACAGCAGCGTTTTCCAAGCGGAGGTTCTAGCAGTGACAAAAGCTGCCCAACTAGTCTCAATGCTTACAATATCACGGAAGGATATTACGATTTACATTGACAGTCAGGCTGCCATTAAAGCAATAGCTGCTACGCAGATAACATCGAAGCATGTGAAGTGTTGTCGCGAAGAGCTTAAGGTTCTTAGCACGCAGCACAGTGTAAAGCTCTGTTGGGTCCCTGGTCACAGCGGAGTACCAGGCAATGAAAAAGCTGACGAACTGGTAAGAAAGGGTTCAACCCTAGCCCCAGAGCAAGCGGACTATACGGTCAGACCGCCTCTCTGCAACCTAAGGGCGATAATTGCACAAAAAACTCTAATAGAGGCAAATAACAGGTGGAAATCCCTAACCACCTGTGAAGTATCAAGAAGGTTGTGGCCAGAATATGAAAAGGCAAAAACCCGCCAGATTTTACAAAATGACAGGAGATCACTGTCAATGCTGGTGGGAGTACTAACTGGCCATAACATGCTAAGATATCACACAAAGAAATTACATCTGAATGATGATAATATATGCAGGGGATGTGGTGATGAGGAAGACCATGAGGACACAGCTCATTTTCTCTGCCACTGGCCATACCTCTGCCAGATAAGAAATAGGACCCTAGGCAAATTTTTCTTCGATTATATCGACGAATTAGCTGATGGCTCGCCATCAGAGCTTCTCAAATTTGCAAGAGCGACTGGATGGTTAACATCAAGGAATTAATAAACCGCAGTAGGGAATATCATGGGTATCACAATGGGTCTACATAGACCTAAGTGTGATGAGGCAGCCCTCATCAGCCCACTAACCTAATCTAACCTAACAAACAACTCAGCCAACACCATCAACAACTCTCTGCTGGAAAAGCCGCCAACTGCCGACTTAGCATATGTAGTGAAAGTTGATCGGTAATGAAAGTCGAGGATGCTGTAGGTAAATTGTGCAATGGCATCAGGCTCCAGGTGAAGAAGGGAAGAAAATTGTAATCAAAACCAAGATTTTCACAAGCATAAATCAGGCAGAAACCAACTTCATCCCTCGAGTTGCTCTGAATTCCTCGAGTTCTTTTGATCTGAAATTTCTCGTTAAGATTTGCCACTCGATGGCCATCACAGGGACAGAGTTTAAAAGTGACTGATGTGGAACAGTTGTATGGGAAGTGCTCAGAGTCAGTTTATTTGACAACATAGTCACCCTCTGGCCGGAAAGAAAAACCAGGAATGGTCTTTACAGGGAGATCTTGAAAAATTGAAATACCCAATTGAAAGCCTTATCAATGTCTTGAAACCTGGAGAAGGATATAGGGTATAATGTGACGTTTTTCCTCGGGGACCTAAGCGTGGGTAAAAGCTAGTAAACGGCTATATGATTGCAATCTCAGCCTTGTTTGCCCGATCCATAGCATTAATAGCTTCAGTTTCTTGGACGTCGCGTACAACAGATTCGAAATAATAAACTCTTAGAAGTAATTCATGTTGTGGTTGCACTTTCAGTCGTTTTTGGGCTCTTGGCAGGACCTTTTGTTTAATACTTCTAGTTAGCTTGAAAACCACTCTTACTCATTGGGCAATTTAATGTTCCAGCTACTAGATTGAGCTGTAGTTCTTATGGATGTCGCAACAACCCGAAGTGAGTCAAGTTCCAGTTTCTCAGCTTTTTTAAACAAATTGTACGCAAAAATGTTTGGTGGATATTACTGGGACTTAATCCTACGCAGCTCCCACAGCAGTCAAACACACCAACCACTAAGCCAGCGCTATCACTTTCTTATACATTGTACTGGTAAATAGTCAAGACATTATCGACCAATCGTAAATCAGTTGTAAAGCTTGAGCGGTTATATTTAACCCCGACTGACTCAAACAATAACCAATTTCTGTGGCACTTCAGTCCGAGGGAATTTGTGTAACAACACATGTAAGTGGAAGACGACGCCTTAACTTGAAATCTTATCGAAACATTCTACGAAAACAAAATATTTATTGATAACAAAAAATGCGATTGCAAATTTGATAATTTGAGACGCAAAATGAAGGAATTTTTCTCGTAAAAAATCGATGCATAGTTAGCCATGAAAAATACTGCTAAAGTTCATTCTTAAACCTAAGCCACTTAGAGTGCACTTTGATTAATGTGCGCCCAAAATTTCGACCCACTGAGTAAATAAGATAAGGCAAAGCTAACAAAAAACATTAAATCTTCTTCACCACTGTTGACATTTACAAAAAATATTAAGTAAACAGCCGAAAACGAATACGAAATTCCCCGTGCTCCACACCGCCTAACAGCTGTTCTTGCTAATATTTGCGTAGAGATTAAATTTCAATTTCAACAACCACAGATAACAGAATTATTTTTCAATTAAATTTGGCCTTACAAGCGGTTTTCCTTCAATCAGTACTTTTCACTTCACGATCATTGCATACTCCTCCACTTAATCAAGGCTCAAACCCACCTGATTCTGTTTCCTTAAACTGCCAACATCGGTGATCAAATGCAATCGCTGTCGAATCTCCTCGTTCAACACCGACCTCAAGGAATTAATATCCTGCTCCAGCATCATTATCCTATTCTCCATCGCGTCATCCAACCCATTTGTCGACGATCTCCTGTCCAGTTTGGGACAATCCCTCAAATGTGATCGCATCTTCTTCCTCTGTATGTAGGATGAACAGGCATTCGGGCACGGTTCCAGCACTTGACCGCAATGAATCAAATGTTCCTGTGTATGAGTGTAGACACATTAAATTAGAGGGCGTACATTGCACAATATCTTATCAAACGAAATTCAATTGATAACGACCCGCGGTTCTACGGTACCTTAAAGGTCTGTGATTCCAGCCATTCGTTGCAAAAGTAACAAGACGTCTTCTCGTACTTAATAACCGTCTTGATAGGCAGTTCCTCGTCCTGCTCATGCGAGTTCATTGTTGAAGGTTTCTCTGCACATGAACGTGTACGAGTATTGCGCGATCCTCAGCACTCACTTCTACGTGACTAATCACGAGCGAATTTTAAAAAATACTAAAATTAAATATTTCTTTTATTAATATTTGATAGAGCGGTGTTCTAAGTTCGGAGTCTCTCGCACTCTTTGGCGGTTTGATAACAGATACTCGCTCTCTTTGATTCGTTATCACGTCGTGTGTTTTAGATACCGTGAGTATTGTTGTTAATTAATCTTATCACCGTGATGGCGATACAGAGAAAGTGAGAGAGTGGGAAGAGTGGAAGCTCTCGCAATTGTTCTAGATACTACGCGTAGGGGTAGGTTGGATATGGTGCACGATGTACTGTGCTCGTGGTTATAGAAAAAAATGATTCCACTGTACTGTGAGTAATGGTGAACCTGCTACAAAAAGTAAACAAACACCTGATAGCGAGCCGATAAAAAATAAAAGCGGGAGTCGTGCCGCATAGGGTAGATAACGTGAGTAACGATCCAATTGGTAATTTTCGCAAATTGTCAAAAGTATATTGTTTTCCAATTAACTTGGCTCATAAGGAAGTCATTATGGGCATGTAGACTGTGGTTGTTTAACTTAGAAGACTGACTTACTGCAGTGGCGCTACAGTTTAAGGTGAGCCTGGACATCGAACAGCAGGCGACTCCAGTTAACCCCGTCTTTAGCTAATCGTTGAGGCAATTTCGTCTTGGCTAGACTCAAAGAATTTGCGAGCTGAAACGTTGGTAGGTATTCTCTTTACTTACTTAAGGTGGCGCTACAGTCCGGGGTGGACCTGGACGTCAACCAACGAGCGTCTCCAGTCAGCCCGATCTTTATCCAGCTGCATCCACTTGCGTGCGTCACCTGAGTCGCGGTCTTTCTCTACTTCACCGGCCCTTAGGGTGTGGATTCGAAGATTTTCCGGGCCGGAGCATTGGTGTCCATCCGCTCTACATGACCCAGCCACCTCAGTTGTTGGACCTTCAATCTTTTGGCTAAATCGATGTCGCTGTACCGCTCGTACAGTTTGTCGTTGTATCTCCTCCTCCACTAACCGCCTATGCAGACGGCATCGAAAATCACCCGAAGAATTCCCTTTATGTCATCGAATATCCAGTTATTTGGACTAGATGATGTCCCTTATTCGTCGTCCAAGACACATCAATCCAAAAGGGACGAAAAATGATTCGCTCGACCAGTGTGTTCTAAGTTGAAGTTCTAGCGATACCCGAAGCCGCAAGAGGACTATCCTCAGTAGGTTGGGTTAGGTGATGGGGGAAGTGCCCAGTCTAATAACCGAGCATCCTCATCCTCAGTAACCCAGCGAAGAAATATCGACACATTCATCGACCGTGTCATCCACAATCAAATCGCTTGTAGTAAAGAGTTGTCTCAGCCAGCTTATGATCCTAAGCTCTAGACATAATGTTTTACTTTATTCGTTCCCGTAGCAACGAAACATCGATGGCAATGAAAAGGCCGATGAAATGGCAAGAAAGCGATCGGAACTGAACCAAATAATGATCGATCACACGGTTCTGACCCCTATAGACGTTCTATAGCAAGAGATACATTTAGACTTCTGGAAGCTTGCCGATGAGCGATGGAACACACTTCCGTCATTTTACATATCAATAAAGACGTGGCCAAAACTCAATAAAAGTAAAACAAAGGAAATACTTACGCTGAACAGATCACATTTAGCTCTATCAGATCCTGTGAGGACACAGGACACAAATTAGTGGCGGCCTATCTAAGGAGAATACGACTGAGCACGATCGATCTCTGCAGAGGATGTGGCGATGTACACGCGGAGGAGGACTCGACGCACTTTCTCTGCGACTGCCCAAGCCTCAGCAGAAACTGAAAGACGACAATAGTGACCCACGCCAACTTGCAACCATGCCACCAAAGGCCATTCTAAAATTCGTACTGAATTCGTCCTTGCTTCAGCGCCATAAAGAAGTACTGGAATGTTTGAAATATTGTATGGAGTTTGCTTACGTGCTCTGGATCGGACCTTACGTCTCAATTGCTATCTCTGCCTAAAGAAGTTATATAGTTTAATTTCATTTCGGAAGAGTTTCGTTGTCAGGGCAAATGTAGCAAACTGTGGAACGTAACCTCACTGGATGAACTGTCATTTTCAAAGTTTTCTGGAATCATTCCATATTTCCGCCATATATTCTTTGAATTTATAGAGCAATGTCAGAGGGAACTTGGAAATCTAGGAAAGTGGATCTTTGTTACTCTAGAGAGGCAAGAATAAGGGCACAATTGGTAACAAACTCCTTGAAAGTTGCCTCGTGTCTATTTACGAGTAGGCTGAACCATTCAAGTTCGAGAGGGTCGGAGGGCATGGATAGGTACGTTCGACGTTACTGTATGGCTAGCATATTAACGCTACTATACATAGGTGTCACCACTGGACATTGTCTGTGGCAAGCATGTAAGCGATTTACGTAGAAACTGTATGAACGGAGGAAATCATTGCACTTAGGTGCCTTCTTCGATCTTGATGATCTGACGCTTCATTAGAAGCTCCAATTGGTTCAACGAGTAGGTAAAGGTAATTTTCCAAGATGTTGTGTGGTGTCTTTAACTGGTAGCCACCCCAACCTAACCTAGCCTACCGTACGCCCAACAAACTTATCAAGCATGGCACAATCGATTCTATCAATTCTATCGGAGTTCACCGAGGCTCAGTGGTTAGTGCGTTGGACTGCTGTGTCAACTGTGTAAGCTCAAGCCCCAGCCATGTCCTGCGAATATTTTTCGCCTTTCAGAGTCCCTTCCATTCTTGCGAACATTTTTTACACCCACAACATGAATTGTTGTAAGAAGCTGGGCCTTGGCTCATCCAAGTTATCGCGCCAGCCTTTTTTTTTTTTTTGATATCAGCTTCCCCAACTGTAAGTAGACAGATGGAATCACTTGTCAGATTTAAGTGTTCGTCTTCGTGACTAAGTTCTTTTTGACTTGAAAAGTCTCAGTTAGATTCTTACCGATATTAATGGAGCAGCGAGCAATCTCCATCGTCATTCTGTTCAGATGGACTACTTTGGCAGGAGTCTCTAGACAAGACATAGCTCTGGCCAGCTCTTCCCCTTAAACGCTGTCATATGCGAACCTTAAATGAATTAAAAGATGGTTGGTATCGATGTGTTCTGTGTAGAATTCTGTACAAGTAGGGAAACTGGATTTATTGTAGACTTTTCTGGCTTAAAACCAAATTGACAGGAGACAAATAGGTTGTAAGCGAAAGGTTTCAAGCGTTCACACAGTATCGCAGGTAAGATCTTGTAAATTAAGCTGAAGAGACTGATGCCTCTATAGTTGACGCCTTTGATGGAACTTATTCAGGCTACAATTCTACGTCTGACGCAGCCTTACCCAAGTCTTTCTACTGTCATGATATATGTAGTTCAAACTTCTGACCTGGAGATGATTTCCCTCCTGCCATCCAGCTCCAGCACCTTATCGTTGGTGAATTATTTTTACATTCGCAGCTTCTTTTTACGAACTTACTATGAAATTTGGCATTTGGCAATAGTTTCCCTACAAAAATGGTGATGCACATGTGTACATCCTCTTCAACGCCCAAGCAAGTATGATGCTTAGTAAATTTCCCGCTTCATGTTTGTGCATAAATTTCTAGAAATTTTTTATAAAAGATACATCATCGTACCTACTGAGAATGAGGTTAGGCGACAACATAAATCAGCCAGACAAAGACTGGAATACTCTACAGTTTTATCGCAATCGAAAGAAGCATTTTTATGGCGCTATGTTTATCGTTCGCATACTTTTGATATCTTTGCTTGGCTCATATCAGCCCAACCTGTCACCCAATCAAGTTAAGCACACAATTTCGCAGTACAGGTGGATAATTGGATAATTTTAATGCTCCATTAAGTGTTTAGGTTGGAACGTACCTATTCCATTTGTGTACCTTTATCAGGGGCGAAGCTGATAACGAGTGAAATACTTAAAAAGGGGGTGTTGAACTGTTGTTCAATTTAATAAACTTATCTTCGTGGTTAGATTGAGTAATTGAATTGAAGAATTGAATATATCCGTGGTGCAACTATTGATTCTCTACCATGTCCATGTCTTACCTTACTTTCGATATCCAGACGTGGAGAATGAATCGAAAGGGCTATAGAAATTTGATTATCCATCTTCAACGAACAGAAGACAGCTGAGTGTTTTCATTGCCATGTCACCTTTTGCCTTATTCAACGCTGGAGTATGATGAAGTTTGATGAAGTAGTGAAAGAAGTCTACTGAGTAGAAAGAGGAGGCAGTTCTGGTTCATTGTGTTCTTCGATGTATTGTAGTCCTTGGTCCACCCTTGAGTTGTAAGTGACTGGCTCTTCGTCAAACCACCCTGTACTCTTTATGAAGTGGATTATGTATGTATGTATGCATGTCCATTAGTGGTAGTTTTCAAGTTTTTTCAACAGTCTGCTTCATACAAGTCTAAGTTGCCGTTTTTTTTTTAGAGATTTGGGCACTCACAGAGTAGTGTGCCTCATGATTTTTGTTTGTTCCGTATCTGGACAGCTTTTGTAGTAGTGTAGGGAGTTGTGGTCATCCTGCCTATGGCGCAATATTTTGTCTACTGCCAAAAGGTAATTTGTTTTATTTTTATCAATTATTTGCCATAGGCTGTAGGATAGGTAGGTAGGTAAGGTGGCTGTCCATGCGAGGCACAAACACATTTAGGCCAAGGTAGGCCCTTTCTGATATCACTAGGATCTATATTCCAAGTCCCACTCCATCTTGATAAAGCTAAGTATACTTTTGGCATCAGTATGTGAAAGTTTGCCTTAATTGTCGAAGTGATAGGCTTCTAGATAGAGCTTCCTTCTTTGGTATAGGACAGGATAGGCACAGAGGAAGTGGAGGATTGTTTGTTCCTCCTCTTAGTTCCTGCAGGTCCTACAAAAGTCATTTGAGAAAAGGTCCATCCTTCATGAACAGATTCCACGGATTCTATATTAGCCTGGCCATCGGTAAAAATGGTAACGTCCTTGAGGGATATCACATTATGCCTAGGTCAAGATAAGGCTTCGTTGACCGCCATAATTTCCGGCTGTAAAACGCTACAGTGGTCAGGTAGACGGAAGGGGATACTTAAGTTAAGCATATCGGAGAGAACACCACCTCTCACTCCATTCTCGGTTGAAGATGAACAGAATGATCGCCTCTGGAGTCACCATTCCTCCACTCCTCTCAGAAAGGAATGGAAGTCCGGAAGTTAAGGTTGAAATTCAACTTGGACGGTATGTAGTCGGTGTTTTCCGAAATAGAAGTTAGGGGATCGAAGATCGAGGAGTGGCCAATATGGTTATTTAACCATTGAGGGAAGGCTTTCAGTCTAAGGGCTTTGCTAGGAGCTGACCGTTTCCCAAAAATATCTAAAGGAAGTAGATGGAGGAATACGTCGAGTACCGCATATGGTGTGGTTCTTAGTGCCCCTCTTATTCAAATGCATGCTCATCTTTGCACTTTTTTCAATAGATTACGGTGCAAGGCTCTGTCTAAGGCCGTCCACCAGAACGGACAGCGTGGACAGTGCGTGGTTTAAGTCGCCTGCAACGAAATGAGCGGCAAGCGGCAAGCAGCAAAGCGGCAGAGCGGTAAAAAAATTGCTCCGCAATGACGCTTGCCGTTCAACGACTTCGTGGCAACAAACATGCGTTGGAGCAATGTAGCGCTGCTGTGGCTTTTTATCGCGTTCAAAAGTATTGGCTAATTTACTGTCCAGAATGAGACCCAGAAATTTGTTAGCAAACCAGAAGCGGCTGCCGTTTGGAGAAGGAAGGTCTATTGGAGGAATTTTGTATTTGCTGCTGAAGAGGGCTAGTTCGGTCTTTTCCGGGTTAACACTCAGATCGCTTTTGCTGCCCATCTTGAGAGGATAAAAAGGGCGTTTTGAAGAAGATCACTAAGTGTGCTTGGGGGTATTTACCGGAGACAGTTATCGCATCATCATCTGCATAAGCAATCACTTCGCATCCAGCAGCTTATTGACCGCCACAATCCAGAGAAAGGACGCCACCGTGTGGCGTACCGCAGCTCTTGAATCTGCGGCCCGATGCATTGCCCAGCTTGGTACTAATCGTTCTGCCAATTAAAAGTCTGAGCGAGGCTTCAACTCCCAGGTTATTGACTGCATCGGTGACGTTATTGAAGGCGCCTTCGATGAACAAAAATCCAACCATGGTGAACTCTTAGACCCTCAGTGATTTTTCGATAGCATGTACCAATGAGTGCAAAGCGGTTTCAACAGATCTGCCTTTGCAATAAGCATGTTCGGACGCTGATAGAAGTTTGGTATCTATGCTACAGTGTAGGTGGGAGTCTACTAGCCTTTCCAGTATTTTTAATAGGAACGATGATAGACTAATTGGACGCAGATCCTTACGGTTAATGTGTGAGGTCTTTCCTGCATTGGAACTTTAATCCACCTTCTACGAATGTGGACAAGGTACAGGCAGCCTTTAAGGATAATGCCTAGCCAGTGAGGATTACATCCATAGACTGCTGAATTTCAGCAGGAAGAATGCCGTCCGGTCCTGGAAACTTAAATGGCTTGAAGCCTCTTAAGGCCCACCGGTTATCAGATATGCTCTAGAAACACAGGAAGTGTATGTTTAGTTTCACATAAAGCAAACCTCAATAAGTTCCTAAACACTTTTTCAAACTTTTCCCAGAATCCTATTTGAGAGAATGTATGTTGCCTTGTTCAAAACGTTCTCAACAGTTAAAATGATAAAGAATTGAAAGTAGTTTAATTACAAACATATATTTCTTATTTAAAATAACCGATGGTATAGCAGTAGCATAGGTTTTTTTTTATATTATAAAAAAAAGTGAAAAATTACATATAACTTTGAATATTCAAAATTTACTTGAAATTTACTTGAAACAGTAGCAGTAAACTCTGTTTATTTTGTTATTTCTTAGCTGAGACTCTAACGGAAGGAATTTTGTTTTATTTTGCACATAGAGTATCCCAAATGTATGCCAATAACACTTCTGGTCAATTTGAAAGAGATTCACTGCTCCGATCACTTACTCTAGAACCTAAGTAGTACATTTATGCATAGAAAAAAAATAGTAAATAGTCTGTATTCGAAGAAAAAAGTATGTATGCTGAGTTAAATGATAATGGATTCGGGGTTCTTCTTATGATGATCTCTGTTCTCCAATGAGAGCATACAATGCGTGTTTGTAATGTCCAGATGTGTCACCCTACAAAAAAGAGAAAAAAACCAATAGTTAGTGAGAGCTTTTTGAAAGGGGGTGTATCTTACCTTGATCCAACTCTTGAGACTCTTTCCGTACAGACGTTCAAAAACTGCCTTGATATCTTGCATATCAATCTGTAAGTAGAGTGAATGATTAGGGAATACTTAAAAGGCATATCGCCTTGTACTTACCTCACAACGTGTGACAATGACACGAATCAACTGCTTGTCATTGGTTCCAATACCGGCCATGCTCTTGTGCAAGCGCGATGCAAAGTATTCAGCTTTATTTGTCACGCATTTGTAAATGGCTAAAAGTCCCTCCTGGATGTCTCCAGAGAATTCACGTTTAATAGCCTTTTCCAGAGTGTGTCCTGTCATATTTTCATATTCTTGGAAGATCTTTAAGCAAAAGAGAGATCATGAAGGATCGGTAGGTATTTTAAAAACCTCGTGCTCTTACCAATCTTAACTGATGATAGTTTCTTTGGCATAGAATCATATTAAACATGCTCTCGTCCGTGCCGACACGTAGTTCACCGGCCTTCAGCAATTCTCTTGCGTCGTTTTGAGCAGCATGTGGGTCTGTGTGACCACTCTCATCCCTCGCAGCAGTACATAAAGAAATGAGCAATCTCTTGAAATTACCCGAAGTCTCTGATTTCAGCTCCGATTCCAAGTGAGCACCATACACTGTCGGAAAGAAAATCAAGTAAAATTACCATTTCGGACATAAGCCGTTTTCAGACTCACTTCTCAAATATTGATTTTTGATTGTATGAATTTCCATGTTGGATAGTGTACATAGAATCTCTACAAGGACATCCTCGTCAGTGCCAATCCCCTTCATGGCATCACACAACTCATGACAGTAGAAGTCAACAATTGGACGCAAAAGGGAGACTAGGAGTTTCTCAAAATTACCACTTGTCTCTGATTTTACATCTTCGATTAGATCCTTCCCAAAGTGCGTTTTATATTGACGTTGGATTTCCTATAAAAAAAAAAGAATTATAACTGAATACTTGGCAACCCTTGAACCTAAAGCTCTTGGGAAAGTTTTCTTAAGCTTCAAAACTGGTTGCGTTCTATGCTACCCATTCACAGTGAAAGACTTTTCTTATGTAAATGAATCACCTTCTCAGAGCTGATAACAACCAAAAAACAGAAGTAATCTGCTGCATAAATATTTATTTTAAAAATTCAGGCACCACTACATCGTTATGTGTGTGAATTTGTGTAGCAAACGAATTGTTTATTTTGATAAACAAAATGTTGTATAATCTTACCACTCTCTGGTCATTTGAACGACGACAAATGATGTTGATTAGAGCATCTTCGTCAGTGCCGAAGCCTCTCATGGCTTTTCTAAGGTCGTGAGCATCTTTGACAGGATCGAAGTTTTGTGGTGCTACCACAGTGGGAGTTCCCTGTAAAGATGAATTAATAGTTAGATACATATGTACATGCATTGAGAAATCTTAAGTAAAAAAGCTTAATGTGTTAGTTTTACTGGACGGGCTTCTTAGGTGCTTTTGAATTGAAGGTAATGCACTAGAGGATAACGTTTTACAATACAATTGACTAAAAAGACCCACACCCATAGATAGTGATAGTGCGATTTCACGGTTCCATAACCGCTGGACTAGATCAATGTAGCTTTTCTATTTTCTTGTATAAACGGACGCTTAGCTTGATTTTCTGCCGAACTTAAGCGGATCCTAATTGCTTTATAAGGAATTCCCTAACATTCGCATATTAGATGTGTCCTATCCTCTACAACACACATAGTACTGCATTCGTGAATCGCAGCCCCATACTTCAGCGGAAATCAATGGGCGAGTTGCCTGTTGCTTTACTAAAATTTGACTTGCCTGGTTTGAGAATTGCACTAGTTTTCCTACAGTCTAGCGCCGGTCACAAGGCCTTTAGTAACCCTACATAGTTAGATATGATTGCTTTGATGGCTCAAAAAGGTGTGTTAGTACCCACATCTCGTCCCACTGTTGTATAGCTACCCTGCTATTGATTCGCAACAGGCATACCATTTTGACTTAAATATGGTGTGACAATTGTTACTGGGTTCCTGGATATGAGGGCATACCAGGGAATGAGAAGGCTGATATCTTGGCAAGGAAAGGATCTACGCTAGACCTACAGCAGGCTGATCAGTCAGTAAAAATCCCGCCATGTAAACTCAAACATGAAGAACGGATCAGAATTCTAGTGGAAGCGAATGGAAGATGGAGCTCTTTGGACTCCTGTAAAAAAACTAGAAAACTATGGCCAAGGTACAGCGGTGTCAGAACTAATACTCTCCTGCAGAAGGGCAGGAAAACCCTATCCATCCTTGCAGGAGTAATTACAGGTCATAATACCCTGCGTTATTCTGGATGACCTTTGCAGGGGTTGCGAAGACGAGAAGGTCAATGAGGACACATCCCACTTCATCTGCCATTGCCCACGACTTTGTCACCTCAGACATAAATCCTTTAGAAGGCACTTTTTTCAGCATACCGAAGAACTAAGGGAAGTACCTATCAGCGACAACTGGCGGTTGGTCAAGGCTTCAAAATGGTTTGAAACCCTGGGGCAATAAAAGAGCACTTTGGGTATTGCTCCACGAGCAAGGGGTACCTGGCCCACCAAAAATTGGCATCACAATGGGTCTCTACTAACCTGAATGTGACACACAGGGCTTGTCTTCCCTCGCCAACCCATCTACCTAACCTACCATATTCCCGATTGTTACGGATCTAATTCCAGCGTTTTGGACACGGCTTGCCTGTCACAGTAAAAAAGCAATAGTTATCGATTTCATCTCTTATCATTCTGCAGCAGTAAGAACAGTTAGAACCTCAGCCTGGAATACATCTTCGCAGACTAGATACCGTAGCCTGTTTCTTTCATGGACTACAACCATTTTGTATCTTTTTCTAGAACCTCATCAGGCGTAAGAACAGCTAGAACCTCAGCACGGAATACAATGCACTTGAAGGTCTGGCTTTGCAGACTAGATACCGGAGCCTGTTTCGTCCATGGACTAGAACCATTTTTATCTTTTCTTAGAACCTAATCCAACGACAATGCTTATTCAGATCCGTATTGGACCGATGGCGGCTTACTACCTCAAAAAGTTTAAAAAAAACTTAAGGATTCTGAAAACCTATTCAAAAACTCGGCCGCATTTCAAATTTTTTCGTTTTCGTCATTTAAAACGTCTCAGACGACAAAAATGTTCTTTCTACCCACACAACCTATCGACTTCCCGCATACTGCAAAGACCACAAACTGTGTTTTTTTTTTTTTTGTACTATCAATTCGCCAGTAGAGAATTACTGTAATTATTTCAATTGCATGATAAAGACATTTTGCTTTCCGGGCAGATATCGTCATCGTGTCGAGCGTTGGTATAGAAAATGATTAAATGGAGAACCGCGCAGAGCAATGTATTGCAATCTATTGTTCGTCAATAAAAAATGAAAAAAAAAAAATGGAATACAAGCGCATTTTGGAAAAATTACAAAAATCAAGCATTTGTGCAACTCTCTACTCTGATCACACATACTCTGTTGTTGCATACGAAGCCGATTTCCTGTTTCCGGTTGTGCATGTGCATTCGCAGTAAAGGATCTTTTTTTAGTAAGTATTTGTAACAGTAAAGAAAAAAATAGGCAAACACAAACAATATAAACAGAAAAAGAGAGATTAGAAAACGAAAAAAAAAAGAAGAAACAATCCAAGACACAAACCTCTTTTCTGACAATACTCTGCCGATTGTTCATTTCGTTGAAGCACTTGGCCATACTTGTTGCCGCATAATTTGCGCCCGACGCCATATGCGCTTGTGGTGGTTGTGCCGATGTCGGATATGGTGCTTGGTGGGATGAAGGAGGGTATCCTTGATGATGTTGATGATGGGATGGTGTGGGATAGGGAGAACCCGAAGCGGGACGATACTGTGGCTGAGATGGTGGATATGGTGACTGAGATGGAGGATATGGCGACTGAGCTGGAGGATATGGCGACTGAGATGGAGGATATGGACTGGATGCATTTGTAGAGCTCGGGGGGTATGGCGCATGACCTTGATGTTGTGGATTATGGGGAAACGATGAACCAGGATATGAGGGATGATTGGCAGCTGGCGCAGCTTGACCATAACTTGGATAGGGAGCCGAATTCGGTTGTTGAGTGGGATAGGGATAGGACGGACCGGTTGGGTAGGGAGCATTCGAGTGTTGGGAAGGATAACCACCATGTGTGGGTGGCTGGCTTGGGTTCGTCCAACCAGCACCGAAGGGTGCGTTGCTAGTTGGTGCCTGGTATTGGTTCTGGGGTGAAGTCGGTTGTGGCATACCCGAGCCCTACAAATTTAATACAGAAGTCGATATGAGTATGGGTTGTCTGTAAACCTTTTACTGAATTTTGCTTTTTTCTCTTCTTTTGAATTTTTTTTCGGATACATTGTGTTAGTTGAATGAAGTTCGAGGGGGGATTTGTTACATGCTTTTTGACATCGCAGATTAATATGCGAATATTTGATGTCGACTTAACATTTGTGGCGGTGAGAGCATGAGAAGGACAACGACGCATGTTCTTTAAAGTGGGAATTGGAGCACAGGGCGTGGATAAACATTTACATACAGAAGTGTATGTATACAGAGTATACTATACAAGTTGTATGATTAAACACGATTTGTTCAACTCTACTGTCAGGCTTCAAAAATATAAACTCACTCTAGGAAATCAGTGATACTTTGGTTTAGCAAAACAAATTATTTTCAAACTTCTACAGGTTAAAATAAACTCACTTACAGGTGCTCTGCCTGAAAAAGAGGAAGACCTATGCAATGACTCGGGGGATGAAGGCGCAGGAGGAAAAATAATCAGGCCAGAATGACAGCCTTCGGAAAAGACTTCTTTACTGATCTGGGTGAATTGTCAAACAAGTCATCGGATATCGGATTTCATCTTGAAATTTGTTCTGAACTCCCAATGGTCACAGAGCCCAATAAAAATGAATAACAAAAGGTTAGGTAAGTGTAATGGACTACGTTGTCCCCCCTATTGGCATCAAGGTCAGGTACAAAGCTCGGATTGTTAACAGAAGTTTCGTACAGTTTATAGAAATATTCCCAGGCGGATCTCAGACAGCAGGTGGTACGGGGGTAGGAGTCTTCTCCAACGCACCTGGCTTAACAATTTCCACGCGACTGCCAGATCACTGAAGTGTGTTTCAAGCGAAAAATACAGCGGTCTGCTAAGCCTCGGCTTGGCTTTCAGTTAGCGCGATGAATTGTAGCGCTTTGGACTACACATAGATAGTCAGGCAGCTATTAAAGCTTTGGAATCGCCGACAATACGATCAGTTAGTAAAGCAATGCCGCAGATCTCTTAACGAGATTGCAGATAGGTGCGACGTAACCCTGGGGGTTACAGGACAGGGGGACGTTCCAGGCAACTGCAGAGCGGATGAGCTGGCAAAATAAGGCGCAGGATGGCATCTCCCGAAAACCTGAGGAAACCACTTGTGCCTATCGAATCGATCGAATTCCTCCTTGACACGGATGTCTCTTGTCTCTTGTCAAAACAAATCTGGCCTAACCTGGATTTAAAGAAGACGGAGACTTATATCCACAAACCGAAAAACCTAGGGTTCCTTACCGGACATTGCTTGATAGGCAGACATGCACTCAGACTGAGGGTGGCTCCAATGATTTCTGCAGAGACGAGGAGGTGGAAGAAACTACAACGCATCCTCGGGCAATGCTTTTACAATGATCTTAACGATCTGGCCAAGCTGGACATCCAGAAGATAAGAAACTTTATCTCTGTTATAGTTGCCCATCTCGATGTATTCTGTATTACATACTCTAGTTCCTGGTGTTGGTAAGCCGACTCTTCATCGTGGTATCACAATGGACCAATCTGGTCTAAGTGTGTCTCTGTCTGAGCGGGGGCAGGCGCCTATCCTAACCTAATCGAAGTTAGTGTATTTACGTCTGCGAAGCCTCTGCGAAGATCATAATCATTTAATTTCAATTTCACAGTACGATCTAGATCTCCAACTATGTTAAATGTTATGAGCAGCCTGCTTAAGTATCTCAGGGCCCTATTCACGAGTGATGGAAGGACAAATACTGAGTAGGATTGGTCAGGCTGGAGCAATTTTGAGACAACTTGGTCAATCTGTTATCACGAGGTTGGATCTTGGCATCGGTCTTCAATTCAGTGTTTGTTCCGACCCTCACCTATGATCATGAGGTTTGGGTAATGACCAAATGGATAAGATCGCGGATACAAGCTGGCGAAATAAGATATCTCCGCTGTATCGCTGGAGATAGAGTTAGGGACACCAGAACACGCGAGGCTCTCAATGTCGAGCAACTACTTCTTCGAACGGAGAGGTCTGTACATCGATGGTTTGGGCACGTTAAACGCATGCTCCAACTCGACTTCCAATACGTGCCATGGAATCCGTGCCATCAAATAAGCGTCCTCTGGGTAGGCTCAAGATGAGATGGTTGGACCAAGTCCGAAATCTCATCTCTACTTGTATAGGCATAGATCCTGATGTTATAGAGTCGATAGTGGAAGATCAAGACGTACGGCGGGTCCACTTAAGCACCATTTCCATCCTAGTGGATAAGCTGGTCATTGAAGATGAACGAATGTCATTCATTACGAAATGTCTAAAATACTAGACGAAACACCGGTAACTCTATCTGCTTGAAAAGAATAGATAACTGACGCGATAGTCCGAATCGAGTCAAATAGTTTTTCACAGCCGTTCACGTTGCGCGTTCATACTAATAGAAGAGGGACCTACATTTTTTTTATTGTCAAGAGCACAAGCTGATTTAGGAAGTAAACAACTTTCTTTATAATTATCTAAGAGCACGTGACAGTGGCACCGAACTCGTTTTGGTCAAAAATGTGGGTTCGGTTTGGTTGGATAATTGTAGCACTTGACAAGTAGCTATCAGTGTGGATCTCATTAGCTCCTAGTAAAAGTCAAAACACTGCAAACCACCTTTAGGTAGTAATCTACCGATAGGCATGTCACTTCACAATTATTTCGTGACGTTCCGTGTAAGGTGCTATCTAATCAAATGCCAATCTCCATTATTGACCACTTCAAGGAAAATTACTTTCTACGAGTACATGCCGCAGACTAAAGATATGTTTGAAAGCATTTAATCGCATTTAATTGCTCGTTACTCGTTGTGAAACATGTTGAACACAAATTGTTATCATCAAAACACCATCAGACCACGATAACGATGACTATTTACTCTGTCACTGTGTCACTTTTTTTTTTTATGATAAACAAAAGCGCCATATGAGAAATTCTGTTTATAGACCGAATCCGTAGCTTCCTCTGCGGAAGCCAAGTTTTATATATGATCTCACGCAAACTGGCTTCCTCGTAATGAATATGAGTCACGCCCTACTTGAGCATTTATTTTTAGAAACAAATGCGTTTGTAAAACTAATCGATGTGTAACGCTGACGACAGACAAACATGTTTAGCAATCAAAAAACCAGATGACCCATTGTATCATCTCATTTTTGACGTCACTGTGACGTCTAAGATTCGTCATCATCATTGGAATTCCACGAATATGCGTGCGGGTTTCTTTGTGCACACCTCTCATGTCGTTATGACGAATTGTCTACGCCGATCCCACTCAAGGTAACACAATGTATCTAAGAATAATTTGCCCAAAAATTGGTTTGTGTACGAAATTGGTTTGTTATAAGAAAAACGATACTCAAAAATGTTACATTCCAAAATGTTAGTAAAAGGGGAAATTTTGAAAATGTATCTATACAAAAATTTAGAAAAAAAAAAAACAAAATAAATTTCGAAAGTACTTACGAAGGGATACATGGTGCTCTGTTGCTAAGTTTTGTTTGCTGGAAATAAATTGTCGACCTGAAAATAAACAAAATTATTGATTTGTTATAATAGGCTTGCTTGGAATAATATCTATTTACAATATGCAGGAACATGAGACAAGAAAACGACGACGCACCTTGATTTTATACGAGTTCTAGGAGTGTATCCATGGTGCGTTGGTGCTTTCTCTATCAAAATTGAATTACCGACCACTGACAAGACTACTGATGGAACAAATAAGAAACACATTTCCCATTTATTGAGTTAATTGCTTGGACACTTTGTCAGGTGTTTGTGACTCATCATTTCTCTAAAATCAATTGAATAAGTGTCTACCAAACAATATTCGTATGTCTGCTGTGCTTAGGTGCAAAGTACACAGTACGTGTTTATTCCTATGAAGTGCTTTGCATGCAATTTATGGTTACGTATAATAGCGTTTATGGTAATGAAATGCCCATTTCTACTCACAAATAAACATTTGATCAAATCCCATTCATTGTAATCATTATTCCATCACATCGTCTTATCCTTGACATTCAAATGAACAATAGAAAAAAGCTTTGGAACATTTTTTTTAGATCTCCGGCTACATTTGGACACTTTTCAAATTTTATAATGCCGACTTGCGTGTGAACTACAAAATCAAATCAAATCATCCCTTCCGTGATCGTATAACTCGTTACGTAAAAACGATTATTTTGGTGTCAAATCATCTCGGTTTTCCGTGACGAGTTATGCAATCACGAAAGATACAATTTGGCCCCAGAATTCACAAAGAATTGTTATAACTCGAGTTAACATTTTTGAAAATTTTATTTGACCCGACAATTTTATGCACTCAGTATTTTACTCAGCGATGTTCTCCAAGTAATAATGAGTTGACAGAGACACCCGTACCTTGAGTCGTAAATCTTAGAAAGAAAATAGTTGTCTCAGCTTCACATTTAACTTGACAAATGATCGTATTTATCACAAACGTGATGAATGTAATAGCTGGGACAAATATAAGTAGATATTTTGTGTTCAGCTTTTTAAGTTACTCTCCCCATTACGGCAGCAACAAAAATCGGTCCCTGTACCTCTTGTACAGGATGAAATCTTTATCTATCAGCGCGGTTTTAGGTCAAGAAAGTCCACAATTGACCAAATTTTGTATACTTCAGCAGATCCTGGAGAAAACGCAGGAAGCGCAGATAGATACTCACCATCCATCTATCGATTTTAAGGCCCCACACTTGAGGGCTAAGTGGTCGCCGTGGTTCAGTGGTTAGTGCGTTGGGCTGCTGTGCAAGCTTGCGTGGGTTCAAGCCCCAGCCATGTCCACCGAACATTTTTCGCGGCACCACCTCTCGTCGGGGAATGACAAGCCTCTGGGAGCATAATTTGTCATGAAAGAGCTTCTCAATTCGCCGTTCTGAGTCGGCCATAAATTGTAGGTGGTTGCGAGAAGCTAGGCCTTGGCTCATCCCGAGCTGTCGCGCCAGCTATTAATTTTTTTTACAACTGAGGAATAGTATGCGTAACAACTGGCTGCCAGGTAAAGCCAACACACTTAGACCCATAAGGGGTCCATTGTGATACCACAAGGATCTTGGACAGATCTCCTGCCTATTCATTGGAGCTTCTTATGAAGCGTATGAGGCCACTCACTTCGGTATTTATCAGATCGCCCAAGTTGACGTAGAAGAAGGCTCCTAAGTGAAGTTTGCTTTTGCGGGTGAGAGCTGGACCGGTGCAAACAACATGAAGTATTGTCCCTTCGTCCTCCTCGTCCATACAGCGTCTGCAGATGTCGATTGCGTAACGTTTGCGATCCTTGCACGCCTTAACAAACCCATCCATCTTTGCAAGATGATGATGGAGAACGATCCTTGGTCCACTAAGTTCAGTAAGGATTTCACCGAAAACTTTGGTGTCAGAATAGATTAAAACAAGCTCTCAGGCCAATACAGGAGGCACATTCTTCCTAGTTGACGATGAATCCAATAGGACATCACTGTGGATAGCTATGTGTTAGAGGTAGGAAAGGACTTTGTATACCTTGGCTCTATTTTTACTAGCAAACACAGTACACAACCCGTCTACACGCATTTTGCTTTGAAAAATTATTCTTAAGATATTTGATTAGATCAAGGCACTATGCTGCCATGAAATGAAATCAATTTTTTTTATTTATTTTTTTTTTTTTTTTTTGATAGTATGGGACTGCCTTGAGAAACTCAATTAACTGCGGCAAAGCAGTAAAGTTACCCTCCAATGGGTACCAGAGAGCAGATGAACTAGCAAGCAAAGGGTCGGAGAGACAACCCATATTACTAGAACCCTTTTGTGAGATAGGGCCCCATAACTTAAGGGAAATGCTAGGAGAAAAAGAGAAGCAAGAAAGTATAAGGCTATGGACTACGCTCCCTGCTTCCCAAAAGGCTAAGAAACGCCACAGAAACTACAACCGAAAGAGATACACCACCTGGATTAACATGACCAAGAAGAAGCTAAGTGACGTCACAGGATTCCTAACGCGCCACTGTAGACTAAATTAGCAGCATATTAGCAGACTAGGACTAGAAGACAATGGGAACTACAGGTTCAGCGGTGAAGACGAAGAATGCCCAATACATCTTAAGGACTAAGCGGCACCTACTCACAGCAGAAGGATTCGCTTAGGAACATATTTACTATCTGACGAACATCTACCTTCGCCAAGTCCACTTAAGATACTCCAATTTGTCAAGGTCATTTGACTGAAGGATAGGCTCTAACTCACGTATATTGACCAGACCCCCTAGTTTACAATCTAAAAGATATTCGATTCCATTTGCCTTGTCGGGATTTGGAGAAAAGGAGAATTAAAGACGAACTGTAATGCTTCGTCGATCGAGTAAAGAAACTGCGCATTAGACATTCGACATGGCTATGATATGTGGAACTACTGGACACAAATCCCCAACCCTATGATCTTCGAATCTAACTCGGAGGGACAAAGTAGAAATGGACCTTCAATTTATTGCCGACTCTGAACGACAAATTGAGAAGCTTTTTGTGAAAAATTAAACGCTCGGGAGTCTTTCATTGCCTGTCTGGAGATTGTGCCACGAAAAATTTGCGGTTTATATCGCTTTATCACTGATCTTGAACTTAGCAATCCAACGCTCTAACCGTTGAGTCACAACGACCACTGTTGATATACATATAACTTTGAAAGCCAATGCGACCTTTTCTGGACTTTGTTTTGCCCTTCAGAATTAAAAAGGAAATTGTTTGAAGAAACTGGGGCTTACTTTAAAGCATTTGGAGACACCTATCAAGCTGCTACGTGGTGCTTACTGCTATTAAGAGCTCAGAACCCCCATTATCGTTCCTTGAAATTTAGAGAAAACTTGCTGAAGCAATGTTGGGTACAAATTTCATCATGAACTTCTAATCATATCTGCCCCTACTAAGTTCCTTTCCATGACGTTGACCTAGTTTTTCAATGATAAGCTCAAATGTTAAACATGAAATTTAGAGCAACACCCAGTCACGCACAGTTGACACCGACAAAAGGCAGAAGAAAACCATTTGTAAAGTGTGTGTTTTTTTCAATCGCTGGCAACACATTTTTATGGTGAAAGTTTATCACACAAATTTTACCTCCCAGGGCCAATGGCCATAATCAAGTAATGACACGATGGGTACCCGTACCTACATTCACGAATGAAGGCCTCTAAACCTGACATGACAACTCAATTTTCATTATGACAAAATCGTCGGCGACCGGCAGTCTCACAGCAATTTATTTTCGTATTTACAAGATGCAACAGGTTGCCATCATTTACGAAAAAAAAAAATGGTAAAGCCCCACCGAGTTAAGGCCGGTTGACGCCTCTGCCTGTGACGATTTGACTTGGCATTTTTTTCATCATGTATCTTTTAGTGTATCAATTTATCCACTGGCAAGTGGCAACGATGAACACATCTAAGCAAAATCAAGAGGCGACAACTTGGCGGGCACCCAACATCCATCGATTGTTGTTGATATTTTTATCTCTGTATTCCTACTCGACGATACATTGGAATTTGTATAAACAATACAAAATTAGAAAGACCGGGTTTTGTGCTTTCAAAGGATTTTCTCTTGAATCACAAATGAAATTTTTTATAATTTGTGTAAAGCGTTGTACAATTTCACAGAAACCAAGCAATACAGGGCAATGGTCAAATATACGTGCACTAAACAGTAGTCAGTGTATATTTTGACGAAAAATGATGTCATCCTACATGTGCGTTGACTACAGATGGAAAATTTGGAGAACATCCCAAACACACACACAAATTATTAATTTTCCATGTTTTATTGTAACGTGGTGATTCTATAATGATAATCCATCAGAGATACAAACAGATACATGCATAGATTCACTGGGGAATTATGAGAGTGAAACCAGTTTCAGCAAGTATTCGTATACCTATAATGGGCTATACGTAGATGTGTCTTTACAGGTATACCCCTGTAGCTAGATAATTGATAGGGTTATGGGCAGCTTGTAGGTACATATTTAGAATCAAAGCAATTTTTTTTGTAACAGACTTCCGACTCACTGTCACAAATTAGTTAATTTTGAAGGCCGTTGTAGGTTGATTTATTAAAGTTAAAAAGTTGTTTAAACTCATACACGAATGTAGTGCATGACAACTTACACATGTAGCTTAGTAATACTGTTCTCAGAAAAACTGTCTGGAACTGACAAATGCAGATTTCTTGCAATCACTGAAGTTGAATATTGCCCATCATGGCTCAGGCTAGGACATTTAATCCTAAACAGGTCCATTGTGATACCACAGGATCTTTCATTTATCCAAACCTACACAGATTAAACCAACTAGAGCTTTTAGTGAAGCGGAAGATACCTTTGAGGTCAAAATTTGCAATGTTGCCTAGACGATCGAAGAAGAGAACGCCATCAGTCGAAGCAATCTTCTTTCGAATAAAGCCGGAAAAGGCGTAAAGGAAATTGAGAATAGTTCTCTTTTCCCCTTCTTCCCTACGTAGGCTGGTTCAAAACTTTGATCACCGCAGTTCAGTATTAAATCCCGGATCGACTTTGATCGAGCCTGCGCCAGGTCTGTAGAGAAATTTGGCATGTTATACCCTTTGTCCAACTTGATTATGTCCTTGTTTACAGGTGGCGAGAATTATCCACAGTTCCCATTATTACGACAAGTTGATTTGAGTGGTACCCCGTCTGGTGAGTTTTAAACAGGCATGCAGTTACCTGTACGTCTGGCATATTGAATTTTTCTGGCATCTCCATGAGAGACGTGTAACAATCCAGAGTGACCTCTGAAGTAAGTGAGACCAATTCTATTGACTTAAGTGCCGCTTGATTTTACTACAATTCAAACAGGACAAGGCTTCCTTTATCGCCCGATCCGCAGATAAGTTTTCGCATAGAAAAAACTTGACGATTTATCCCAGAAGCCCATCTTGTTTTAAGGTGAAAACATCAGTGAAAAATGTTCAAGCCTTCATCTAAAAAACAATACAAATCTCAAGTCCGGATTCTAGCAGATTTTTTGATGAAAAAACCCCTTTGAAACTGGGCTGGCTTCTTTGGACCCAAAACCAACGTCTGCACAGAATAAGGAATGTGTCCTAGTGTTTTTCATGCTGAGATCCATGACATTGATATGTGCTCCGGGAACAACTTTGATAGCATTAGCGGCATTAAACTCTCATATAGGTTCAAAGAAGAAAGGTTAAATGCTGCTTCGATGCCTTACATTTCATTGCTAGAGACTTGATAGTAAATCTGTGGTGGGTTTCCGAATCTAGGGGTATTGAGAAAAATAATACTGCGGACAGGCTAGGACTCAGAGCCCTTCTGTGGTCTGAATTAGACAACTACATAAATTGGAATAATAAATGGTAGTATGAACAGCGCCTAGCTTACTGAAAAGATATTTTAGAGCTGAGGTAATCTAAAAGATTAATCAAGCCATTCAAGGGAACTCTTTGAATTCAATAAGTATTATGTCTGGCGTTTTGTGAGTTTCCTCTGAGCCACTACTGCTTGAGCTATCATCTGTCCACTAAGACAGTGTACCGAATCTGTTTAAAAAAGGAACGAATCTGCGGAGCATGCTCTCTATAAGTGTTTGGTACTCATTCAGAACAGATAATATATTCTTAACAAGAAGGTTCTCTACCTTTAAGGTGTGAGAAACGCTTCTGCCAAAGACATACTCATACTTTCATAAAGAGGGTGAAATGTCTTCTCAGCCAAAGGTCGCAGTGTCACTGTCAACCAATGAATAATGCCAAAGTTGTCGAAACCACATCTGAGTTTGAAAATATTGTACAGGAAGACGCTGCCGGAGGGACTGCGGAAAAATCTCTTGTGCTGTAAACCTTTAAAGTTGGGTATTTTTGTTATCTGTACTTTCGTTTAAAACATGAAGTTATTCATGAAAATATAATTAATTTAAATTTATGTAAAATTATCTAGTAACTGTAAGGTAATACATTTTGGGAAACATTAAGATAATCTCTTTTTAATTTAACAATTACATAATTTGTGTTATTATAAATAATTGTTATAATTTACCGAAATTTTACGCACACTTAGTAAACACACAAATTTATGAAACGTAGGTGATGTATTTTTTGTTCTTTTTGTACCAGTTGATACAATGCCTAAATGGTTACCTGGGGAGTGGAAACTTAACAACACAACTTTGAGCAATTGACTGTTGATGCGATTTATTTGCGAAACAAAATTTTGCTTGCACGGGGAAATGAGAAGGTAGTTAGGTTGGAGCGGCGGTTCATCAGAACCAAATTAATGCTAGGATGAGCCGTTTCAAAACCACAACTCAAGTAACCTGTTGCTGGTATTGACTGGTTGATAAATAGTTGAACCCAATCTGTGAAGTAAGCTAGTTCTTTACTTTTCTTGGATATGTTTGGAAGGTGGAATACATCTTCTGCGAATTCAGAGGGGTAAATCAATCCTTCAAAAATGGTGACAGGTGCAGCGTTTTTCTAGCCGAGATAACTGCCATTCTACTGACCGAAAAGCCAACCAAAAACGACAATATTTTTAGGGAAGCTATTACTATCTAGGTTGACAGTCAGGCGGCTATCAAGTCTCTGCAGTAAGCACCGATAAATCGAAGCTTGAAAAGGTCTGCAGACAAACTCTCAACGATATTTCAACGACCAATAAGGCGACCCTATGCTGGGTACCAGACCACAAAGGTATATCAGGTAAAGAAACGGCGGACGAACTTGCCAGGAAGGGCGCAGAACTAGCATATGCATACACCCTTCAGGTTACAAGGATACCCATTAGCACTCTTTCCTGGAAAATATATGAGGAAACCATGATATACGCGATGGTGTCACATTTATACATGTGCAATAGCCAAATCACCATCTTCGATAAGAAGAATTCCAAAAACCCCGAACAACTTAGCCGGAGGGAAATACGAATCTTCTCCGTGACCTTACAGGGCATATGCGGAGCGTCTTGGATTACTCTACAACGCATAGGCGCTACAGAAGGTGCAGGGACGAAGAGAAAATAGAGCCCGTCCAACAAACGCTATGCGAACAGAAGAGTACTTTTAGAAGTAGCTTCTCCATGTAGGATTGGAGGACCTTCATATCGCTGATTTTAGCAAACTCCTGAGATTTCTTTCCCTTTTTTGGGTAGTTTCCAGATCAACGGACACTACCCCTTGGTTAGACTCCTATGAGTTTTATTTTAATGGCTACAATAGACCCTCTTGAGGTCTTAGTAAGTCTTTGGGACACTCACAAAACCAACTAACCAAGATATCCTTGCAAAAGGTGAGGGATACCTAGCTTGGATGCTTGAAAAATCTGGTCTTGATCTGCTTGCTTGCTTTCAGCTTGTTATAACCGGGTCAAGCCTTTCCGGATATGCCGCAGTTATTACTCCTTCTCCACCCTTGGTTGGCCAACCGTCATCGATGAGTTATTTTGCAATGTCGAACCGATTTACCCACGACACACGTGCGTATGAACTTAGACGCGTCGATTTATGTTGTGTTCTCGTTTATGTTTGACGTGTGCTGTTTTTTTAAGTAACTAACAAAGCCTATCGTTTGATAAACATCCCGTGGATATTTTTAGACAACTGGATCATAAATTTTTTGCCGATATGAAAATGTTTTCTCGAAATTTCATTTCTCTATCTCATGTTTTTTTTTTTTTTTTTTTTTCAGAAAAAAATAAAATCCTCTATCTGCCTAACCTTTAGACAGAAAATATTGAAAAATAATAAGAATACTGTTGGTCATACTGATGTCAAAGAAACTTTTGAACTTCATCGTTATAAGCGATTCATTGTTATGAGAGGCAGCGAATTAAACTTTGTCAATATTTAATATTCTACCGTTTTGTCATGACTCTACCTTGTAGCAAAAATGAATAGCCAACATGAAATAACACGTCGCTTCTTTCTGCTGCAGCTGCAGCCCTTAAGTTTATGGATTTCATGCCTACAAGGAGAATAGAGGCGCACCTCCCGTCACTTTTCACTACTGAAAGGTGATCACCAAGTACAGGGTGCGGGAGGCAATAGACTTAGCTAGCAAGTCCCAAGTAGCAGGTGTGCTGCAGAATAAGGCGCAAGGTAATCGAAACATAAACTTCTCCACAGACAGATAAAGTGCTACAATTCCTTTCAGTTCAGGTTCAAATCTGTATAAAGCTGCTCTTAAACACCCTGAAGCGCCCAGCAGCTCACAGCAGAATGACAACTGGGTTTTCAGACGAAAGGGCAAAAAAAAAGGCAATGATAGGGTGCATTACCTCCACGCCTCTACCGCCACTGTTTTGTGACCCATCCATGTGTCACGTTAAACTTTTTTGATAAAACTCCTCGTTTCTAGTTTTCCGTCACGAAATTCACAAAGTAACACTCAGTTCTCAGTTTGCACAAAAACTTAACAAGAAATCGAATTAAGAACTGCTGGCGAATCTTGACAAGACAAAGTTATAAAATTCTTGATAATTTGCGTGACAATTTTGTGACATTCGAGGAACACAATCCATTTTGCGTAACTGTGATGCGCGTGTCAAAACACCCCACATCTCGACTTCAAAGTAATGAATAATGTCAATAATCACAGAATATGAATAGGCGATGAACATTTTGTGAAAAACAGCGATTGAATCATCATTTTCCTCAAATGGCTTTTCATTATGAAATACAGATTTGGACTGTATTATACGTAGCCAAAGTGAAGGTGTCACTAAATAAAATTTATTTTGAAATTTAAGTGCTGGATTCACTAAACATTAGTGGTTCACGCGAATCAGTGGCTAGTACATTGGACTGCTGCGCAGGTTCAAACACCAATCTGTACCGACCAAAACATTTTTGGCGGCACCACCTCTTGTCGGGGAGGGACGAACCTCTGAGAGTAAAATTTGTCAAAAAGAAGCTTCTCAATTCGCCATTCGGAGTCAGAAATAAATTGTAGGTCCTTTATTCGTGCGAAAAATATAACACACGATCAGGTACATAGGTCTTGCCCCACCATCAGCTGAAGCGTCAGCTATTTATTTGTTCAACTGGTGCTGGCCAGACGCGGTGTTTGCTCGTGTTTGATGGCGAAAGAAACGACGTTGTCTAGATAAGTTGACGTAACTACCGGCTTTTCATCAAACAATCATAAAGTTGTACAATTTTTAATTGGTCCATTAAAATACTTGGCATTTGTACGTGAGTTTAGGCCGACTCAAGGCAGTAATTGGCAAAAGAACCGACTAAGTTGAAGCTAGACAAGTAAAATTTCTCCAATTTGATGCTATGATGTGGGGGTATTAAATTATTTGAGTCACACAGTTGTTCTAACACTGACTGTAGCTATTTATAGCTCAAGCGTCATAGTTTTCAAAAGTTTAGGTAAAAAAACAAAAGCAGGTCTCTCGTAAGCCCCTTGAATTTCCTAAGCCGGTAAATAGAAGTGTGAATCATAACCAGTTAATCAAAACCGTGATGAAATTGATTCATATTGCCGTAGTGCTGTGCAATAGACCCTTAAACGTTGGCACTTAATCCAAACACATATTGCCGCAGTGTTATTCCAAATCGCACATCTCGATGATGCAGGTAAGTGTGTGGGGATGGGGAAACCCCAACGACACATTTTTCATTATTGGCAAACTCCCAATTGGGTCCCAAGTCCCCATTAAAATGCCGATCATTACCATGGATTTATGTACAAATGAGGTAATAGTCGACCTTGGTTCATGCGGAAGGAAAGAATCTTAGAAAATTTGAATTCATTTTAGGGCACCACGCTTGACAAACCGCCTAAAGGCTGAATATTCTGATCCAAATTAACCGGCAAACCCACTTTACACCAAAGCCCTCTAGGCTTGTTTCCACACACACACAGAAAATCACTTTAAAATTCATAAACACAACAAGGAACCCCTTGTTCATGTGGATAAATCTTCAAGAAGAGCGCAATCAAATCCACTTCACAAGACAACAACGCAACAACTTGCATGCCAGGCACACTAACTAGTATGCACGACTTGTCCAAGAAACAATTTTCACTTGAGTCTTTCTTGTGTTCTATTTCTTCTTTCCGGTTTTTTCTTATTGTTCATCGTTTTCCTACGAGTTGAACATTTTTATTCTCTCTTTCACTATATTGTTTATCTGATGGTCTGTCTTTGTATTTTAATTTCATGTGTTGCCGCGTGACTCACGTCATCATAGTAGCACCACGACCACGAATACATTCCTCAAGTAAACAGCAGAGAAAAAGAAGAAGAAAATCTATCTCGAGCTCGTACGCTCGCAGCTAATTAATCATAAAACTTAGAATTAACACACACCTTTGTTTGATTTATTTGTTTTTATTTAAAAACACTTCCACGTATAGTGTGAATAATTAACTTTCACTTGTCTCTTGCAGCAGATAGTTGTGTATGGATATTCCTGTTTGAACACTGAAAATGCACTTTGCACTACCCGAAGGGATGGGAACGTACCTTTAAACTGGTAACACTACGATGTCCACGGGAAGACGAACGCAACAATAGTGAATGAAGCCGGTGTGGTCTGGGGCTTTTAAACGAGTGGCACTCTTCATTGGGAATGGGCCTTGGTGGTAATGTGGATGTAGAATGTGGATTGTGGAAATATTTACAAAACAAAATAAAGATGAAAGCTCTTTGTAGCGTAACATTAAGTAACGGAACGTCAAATGGATTAAGTAGTGCCAAATCAATTGTTTTTTTTTGGGAAAATTTTAACTTTTGTTTTTAATTGTTGTGATTTTAAGAATTTTATTGTTTTAAGAGTTTAGAGACGTAAAAATGGAACTTCGATGTGAATGTTTCTCGATTGAAAGCAACAACAAAAAATTTGTTTTGTACTATTCTTTCAGAGATTCATTGCCAATGGATTCAGGAGGCGATTGCGTAGAGCAAGCTTCGGAGTAGGACCAATGCAGGCAGAGAAAACAGAACCAGGAAGACAGAATTACTTTCAACTGGGTGAGAATAGGCAACCCGTGTTGGGGGAGGAAGAACCTTTTCAGCTAAATGCAGTGCTTGGTCCCTCCTTTTGAAACCAAGTACCAAATGGACTAGTAGAGTCAAAATCTGTGTTTATTCCTTCAAAACTGAAATGTTCACAAGAACATTAAAAAAATGTCAGTTATGTGCAGGTCAGAGAAGCAATTGGCTTGACAAATCAATCCGAAAACTTAGAAAAATGGTAGACATCAAGCTCAGCTGTATACTGAACATTCAAGACCTCACACGGAAGGCTGTCACCGTCGTCGCTGTCGCAGCTCGAAAGGCACATAATCGACTTTCTTTGTGTTCAGTAGATGGGAAGCTATTTGTACATAGACAGGCACACAGCTATTGAAGTCCAAGCCAACAATAATTGACAAAATTGCTAACATTACTCTGTGATGAGTCTCTGAATGCAGAAATATTCTGGGTAGCTGCAAGGATAAGGCGACAATCTCTTGTGCAGTTAGGATAAATCGAGGTTCTTATCTTATCCACAATTAGATCTTAGGTTTTATCGTAAGCCCGGAGATTCTAATTATCCAAGTGTCATTACAATGGACTTGGTTTTAGTGAAAGTACGTCACGGTGCAGCTAGAACTCACCCAACCTTAACCAATGCAAGTTTGCGGATGTACACTATCCGTGAGTGATTTCTAAGACATGTCTGTTCTGTAACAGAGGGAATTTTGATGCAACAAAATGCTGAATCATTCCATTGAGATCTTCGGCACGTCTTCTATGGTAGTATCTGTCGCATGCGCATTGGACTACTTCTTGTCTTCGATGGGAGAAGTGCTATTTAACGAACAGCTCATCATTGTATGTAGTTTGCCGACGGGAGTAGTAAGAAGTTCACCGCAAGCAAGTCTGGACATGATCCTTCATCTCCATTTTCTAGACCTGTTCATAAAAGGCGCTGTGAAAGGTCCACTCAGATTAAGGGATCCAACCGGTGGAAGCAGATCACCAAGGATACTTGACATAATAAAGTTAATGGGCAAGAAATATAGCTCCGAAAACCTCACAGCCACATCGGACGGTTTTCCTATTTTTTCCTCAACCCGAGACGACTGGGAGCCAAACAATATAGTGCTTCGAAATCGCGATTTACACTGAGGCTCAAAAGTGGAGACAGGAACAGGAACCGGATTCTACTTGGAGACCAAATAAAAAACAGAAATCCTTTAGATTACCAGAAACACGTGGGGTCTTCCAAGCCGACGTCCTGGCAATATAAAAACTGTAGACTGCACAAGAGATTGTCACCTTCCCCGATCGGATTTTACCATCTTCGTTGACAATCAAGCAACTTAAAAATCGATAAAATCCAATCCAATCATCAAAGGTAGTCAAGAAATGTCGGGACTCGCCGATCACCATAAGGAACCATACAGTCAAATTCTGCTGGGTTCCTGGACATAAGGACATAGAAGGGAACGAAATAGCTGATGAATTGGCAAGGTTGGAGTCGGCTAAGCGGACACATCTGTAATGCCACCGATAGGGAGATCGCATGGGAGAATAGAGAGCGTAAAAGAGGAACAAGCTAATTCCTCCTGTTTAGCCAGAGAGTATTGCGCCACCTCTCGGACGTTATAGCCGAAATTGAATAAAACAAGGTGCCTTCTGGCACTGGACAAATTTTCTATCCGCAAAGTCATTGGAGAGTGGAGTGGAGAATTGAATTCAACGATTTATGCTAAATCTGCGGAGACAAGTGTGTCACTGCCATGCTCTGCAAGAACGAGGTCTAAGCGCACTAGGATCGAGGTTCACTGCAGGCATAGCAGAGGTAACAGACTTGAAGTTAACGGATCTACTCAGATTCCTTAGATCGATAACTGGTTCACAAAACACCGAACCATAGGATAGGTCCTTAGGTTGTTCCGGGAACCATGGCCTATCCATCACACATCCTACGAAACCTAACCTAACCTTGCCGACGCTCACTTTGTGATGCTGAATATGTTTTCGTGCCTTGTTACATCAGAATTCACTGTGACCAGAAAGATGCTCCATTTGAAACTCCGTTACACTAGACGGGTTCTTTTTAAAAAAGGCAGTGAATTGAAGTCGGTCAAGTTTGTCAGATGCTAATTTCTAGGGTACGCAGTACAATTCATTAAGTTGGACGAACGCGGAGCTGCTTCCTAGGATTGATACCCTGTGAAAGAAGTAAAAAGGCGGCCTTCTACTTCGAAGACAGTTTTTGGTGTTTTTACTGTAATTCGAAAGTATCAGCGCCTTTTAAAATTTCGACCCAGAAGGGTTCTAGCCTAAACGTCTTAAAGCGCATAAGTAAGCTTAAGGATATCCAAATGAAACACACATGTTGAAAAGAAAAATAATTTTATAAGATACGTGTTCCCTAATTACAGAAATGTCAAACCAATTTTATCGCTTATGTAAGACACTTTCTTTTACCGACTTCCATAAAAGTTCTTTCCCCAGTATTTGCCCATCCTTCTTCGGTCGTCGCTATCTCTTGCATTCACTCGTACCACCTTTACCTTGGTCTTCTTTCTTCCTTTCAAACGTAAATTCCAAATCCAACTAAACACCGGTCTTAACGGTTTCAATACTGAATAACACAATACCTCGGCTACCAGTATAAAGCTGAAGCCTAGAAGTCCAATAAGTCCTCCGAGATTGGCTGCAAATACACAGAAGTATTTTCGCTCAGCTCGTCAAAAAATGTTCTAGCCAACTCACACATAAACTCAGTGGCACCCACATATCGCGTCCTCATGTATCCGTCAAAATTTGACAACTTGTAGTAGAAATGCGCCACCGCGATATTTTTCCTCAAATAGGTCGAGTTGAACTTCTCCAACATTTGATTCTTTATCATGTATCTACCGGAACGCAAGGGAATAGTAAACCTTGCCGGAGTAAAGGACAAGTCAAAGCATCCCTGCATGCATAAATCCTTGCAGTTGGGCACTCTAGTCTTAGCGGTTATTTCTGGAGTTGGAAACAGAATCGGTGCAATGCACTTCCTATCTTTCAAAGTGCAAACGCTCACATTTGGCCAAGTATTCGGCAGGGAGTAAGCGATGCAGCCACACAGCTTTGCCGTCATATTTGCCATGCATTCTACTTGACAGTTTGCTCTCGTGTAGGTCTTGAAGTGGGCTAGTCGCCGTTCCGACTGAAAGACACATTGACGATCAGCGATGCTGAAGCCACGAATATCGTTTGCTGCCTCGGAACGATCAGCCGCAATTCGAAATGTCATCTCCGCTCCGCCCTGGACAAACAGACCGTTCTCGCGAAGGGTCGGCGTTTCAATTGGATTATGAAGGAGCAACTAAAATGAGTTTGGAGTAGAAAGGTAACTGAGATGTGCAAAGATGTACCTTGAAACCTGGTCCATTTGTAGACGTGCAATAGTAGTCGTCCACCTCGGCATTGATGACAATTGATAAGCCCAAGTCTATTCCGACTCCTAGAAAGGTGTACAGTGAGGAAAAAGGTGGCAGGAAGAATGACTTATATTTACCAGCTGCCACTCGAGGGTAAAATAACTCAGGCAAGTGGGCCTGATATCCATTTTCTATATCCCAGTCAACACCTAAGTGTCCGTCGTCTTTGACGAGGTGCTCTGAAGACATTTGGCTGAAAAGAAGAAAAAACTGCGTCCCAATGGAGTCGAGTTGGTTCATTAAATCTTACTTCCTGTAAATGTAGGATGGATGCAAGGAATTGAAGACACAACACTGTCCTTCGTCGGTAAGTACCGGCTTGAAAATGTCTTCACACTTTTTTGGAACTGTACCAAACCTGCACGAGAGCAAAAGCCGTTCACAGGGCTGGGCGCTCTTAAAAAAAATTAAGTGATGTACACCAGCGAAACAGGTAAGGACCTTACCTCTTCAATGAACTTTTGAAACGTTGATCGATTCTTGATATCTTGCATTTCACTGGTCTTCACATCGTCAACTGATCTGGAGCAAAGCGTCTGCAGCATGGAATACTCAAGAGAGGTTCTACAATAAAGGACACTTGTCAATGGACACTGAAGCCGTCAATCCACATCCGCCTCTAACCTAGAAAAATTCTGAACTTTGCTGGCACGAGCCTGATTCACATTGCAAATCGTGACAGATGGAAATGGTAGTCTTGTAACCAGAACAGGACTAGGGCTAAAGCCTACTATCACTGGTGTGCTCTCCCATTTGGCATAGATCTCCACACAAAGAACGATTACGTAGGACATGATGATCATGAAGGAAGAAAGAAAGAAGAGTCTTCAAAAAAACTCATAAGTCTACTATAAAGGATATGATATCCTGGCTTACCTTTCCCAAAGAGAAAGACGTCGATTACCAATGTATCTGAAACCATGTAATGCAGTTTTCTGAGTGAATTCGGTGAAATTTTCTGAGATAGTCCTTCCGATTCTCCGGATATAAAAGACAACTTTTGGAAGAAATTTTTCCATTTTGTACGGAGAAGGAGGCTTATGCGTAGTCTGTAGAGGAACTGTCCGCTGCGTCGAATGAGTTGCCGTACTTATAGGCCGCAGGACTCTAATGATTTAATCTTGGTAATGGATTTTATTGCTTTTGATACGTAGGACTTCGAAGAACATTATCCTTGGCAAAGCGGTTTTTAATTAGATGTTACATAGTACCGTTGAAGGAGAGCATATACAAGTTAATGAACACTGAGTGAGGTATGGCTACTAAAACCGGAGTGCTTAACAGGGTTATCAAGATATTTTCGAAGCCTCCTGCTCCTTTTGGGTGCTATGAATAAGTTCGTTGATATCACTTGGAACTATGTATGACCTTTAAAGATTTTTGCCATCCAGTAATGGAGAGAAAGGAAAGGGTACAGGGAAAAGTTAGAGATTAGATATGGGAGGAAAGAGAAAGTACATGAGTGACGAATGTCCGCCCTGATGTATGCCTTACTACTTATAGAAGACATCAGCTAGGTTCATTTAGGTTTTTCTGACTCGAAATTTGCGACGATCTTAAAGTAACGATTTGTGCCTCGGTAATCAACAGATTTTTTCCTTCTAGGCTATATCTACATCTTTGTACAGATCGTAGAGCTCGCGGTTCCATTTACCCACCTCGCAGACAGAACCAAAAACAATGTTTCTTTTGAAAGAACCCAAGACCTGCTGTCTTACGTATCCTCTCCATAAAGGACGACCGGCAACATCAGCGTTCTGTAAAGCCCGATTTTAGTCCTTCGTGTTAGAAGTTTTAGTAGCATAAGTTGCCTAGGATTATTCTTCATCGAATTTCCATCTAAGCCTTGTTTGTCATCATCATCACCATTTTTCAATGGTCCGCTTATCCATTATGAGGGTCGCGGGTTAAAGAAGCTTAAGTGGACTCTCCACATTTTCCGATCTTCCGCCATCGACTCTAAATTATCAGGGGCTATCCCCATACGGGTAGAGCTGAGATTTCGGACTTGGTCCAGCCATCTCATGCTGAGTCAACCTAGGGGACGCCTACCTGTTGGCACGGATTCCATGGCACGTCTTGGAAACCGAGTTAAGGACATGCGTTTTACTCTATATTGAGTGCTTTGCGTATTCTGGTGTTCCTAACCCGATCTTGACGGGTCACCCCAGCAATGCAACGAAGACCGACAACTTAGCTTCGACGGCTAGTTCGGCCCTCCTAATAACAGAATGACCAAGTTGTCTCAAAATTGCCTCAGTCCGACCAATCCTACAGGATAACTCAGTATTGCTCCTACCATGACTTTTATAAGACCCCGAGTTACTTAAACTCCTCCACATAATTCAATGGGACACCAATAACATGCAGCGTGCATTGAACAGGCTTTCTACTTCTGATTTGTTCACGTTTACCTTCATCCCAGCTTCAACATAGACGGCGACGAACCTATCTAGTGCGCGTTGAAGTTCGGTCCAGCTGGGCGTAAGGATGACCAAGTCATCACCGAAAAGCAGATGACTTATCTTTAAGTCTCCCAATTCAAACCGTTCCTCACCAAGGCTGCGCTGTAACATCCAATTTATATACACTATGAAAAAGAGAGATGACAGAACGGTGTTGACGTTCACCCGAACACAGCTCTTACAGTTAGTGTACAGAGATTGAATGGCACTCAGAAGATAACCGTCAATCGCATACTCCTGCAATATACTCCAGAGTTTACCTCGAGGGACCCCATCATATGCTTTCTCCAAATTCACAAAACAACTGTAGATAGGTTTGGCATACTCCCAGGCCTTCTCCTGAGAGTGAATAGCTGGTCGGTTGTGCTTCTACCTGGACGAAAGCCGCACTGCTGATCACCCAACCTGGACTCAACCACAGCTCTGGAACGCGTTTCAAACATCTTTGCAAAGACTTTCCCGATAAGACTTAAGAGAGATATACCTCTATTGAAGCAATCCCTCTTATCCAATTTTTTAAAAAGAGGAACAATCACCCCAGTTTGCCAATCGCTTGATGTTTCACCACATTCCCAGGCCACTTTAATGACACGAGAGAGCCATTCCACTCCCTCTTTACCCAAAGCTTTGAGCATATCTGGCCGAGTTTCACCCATCCAGATTTGCCGACTTTCAGCGCTTTAATCGCCAAAGTCGTCACCTCCTCTACGGTGGGACTATTCTCCGCCCTACTCAAAACCATGGGTCTGCCATCCTCAGTGCCCTGTTTGGGATTGAGCAAATCCGAGAAGTGCTCGCCTCATCTTCGCAGGATGTCCTTCTCATGAAAAAGAAGTACACCTTTGGATTTGACTCCCTCGATGATATTAAACTTCCTTCCTCTGAGATGGCGGATGGTCTGCCAGAACACCTTGTTTGCAGATCTGTGATCAAGTTCCAATTTCTCGCCGAACTCCTTCCACGACTGCTCCTTAGCTGCTTTAATAGCCAGTTTGCGAGTTCTTCGCGCCTCCAGGTACCCGTTACAAGAAGCTGAATCCCCCAAGTTAGTCCACACCTTGAAGGTTGTTTGTGATATTTAAATTTGCCCTTAGGAAGACAAACTCATTAACTTGTAGCTGTCGATGGTTGCATTTTATTCATTGCGGTGTATGACAGATTGGTACAGACAGCATGTATTTGGTTTTAAATTCATTCATCTTAGGACCAACTTCTCTTCAATCATGAAACGCTCAAAGTGTTTGATTTCTCTTAACAGATCGCATATTAACAGTATGAAAGGTATCATCACTGGGCACTGTCTAATAGGCAAGCATGCAACAAGTCTTGGCAACTTCGGAAACAACTTGTGCAGAAGCTGTATGCTTCATTCAGGAGGAGAAGGAGATTATTATTCATCTTCTTTGCACCTGTCTAGCTCTCTCCCGCAAAGGAAACTCCACTTAGGAGCTTTCTTCTACGCCGACTTAGGCGACCTGCTAAGTACCGATGTTAATAGCCTCCTACGCTTCATAAGAAGCTCCAATTGGTTCAATGACTAGGCAGGAGATCTTTTCAAAGTCCATGAGGTATCACAACGGACCCCTCACGAGTGTAAGTGTGTTGACTTTACCTGGCAGCCACTTCAACCTTACTTAACCTAACCTAACCTACAATGTTGAAACTTTGAACCACCTATTATGAGTAGCCCTCCCTCTATGGGACCATTTAACACGAATAAATAAGCGAGTCTAATGAAAGCGTTGACATAACAAGAGCACTTAAGATACTTAAAACTTTCTTGAAACCAACGGTCCGTGTGAGAACGCAACACTTGTTACTCACATCCCTTAGCCGTTAACCTGTATCCAGACGTCAATCATTTCTAATTTCCCTTAATTTGCATGGAACATGTCCCAGATTTTTTCCTGGAACTGGGCGGGTTGTTGGTAAACTACCAACAGGACAAAAACCTAAAGTAATTATCAAAACCCATTATGACTGCATGCTTCCTAGCTATCCCCTATTCGTACGTATCCCTTTAACTTCAGTTGAAAGGGACCACTGACCTAATGTCATGCGAAAAATGATTGCAACGTGCAATTCACAGAAGCAGGTCATCGTGATAAATGCGCTGGAAATCATTTTTCTAACTACACCCTCGTTCCATTGATTTCATTAGACCGGGGATTTGATAGGCTACAAGGAGGAGGGCTGAACTTTCTTTACTGCGGGAGTGTGTGGGTGGAGTAGTTGGTGAAAAGTGGGACAGGAATGTGAGCTATTTCACGTCAGAGATGTGTATGTCTGTCCATTGTGTTCCTGGTGTATTTAGGTTAAAAGCAACAACGCCTGGCAATCCAATTGCGATAAGATTGCGATAACTGACTTTAGATGGGCATTGATCGACTTTTGAGTTCATACTGAATATCGAACTTAATGAACATGTGTCACGCTCTCTTTTTTTTTTGCTTCTGTTACTTTTTCCTTCTTGATTTTGGAATGACAGACAGGCTATAAGGGAAAATATTAAAGGAAAGAGTCCCTTGACATGAGTGGGTTTTGTCGGATTAGGAAACACTTTACTGGGGCACTCGGATGCAACTGGTCCATTGTACTTACAGGAGACTGGGCCTAGTTTTACCCATTCTTCTGGTATTTCTTCGAATTTCGGAGAAAAGGCGATTCAATGAAGAGAGGACTACAGTATAGCGCTCACCACATCACCACTGAAGATTTTTCAATTTATCCGAGCGAGGGCAGGACAATCAAAGGAAATGATCCGACTATCGTAGCCCTGTGCTTAAGTGTCGCAGGCAGTAGTGTTACTTAAGCGCACAAGCGAAGTGTTTCTTTAGAACACCAGGAAGTTGTGTACTGTGTTTTCTACTGAGAAACAGCAAGGATCCCACTGATTTCTTCGTTTAGTCTTCCGACATCATGTAGAACCGTACCACACACTATTGTGTCTGTAAGAAACCCAATCGACAATGGAGGAACAAAAAGAACCAATGCAAGCTCAGGTCCTAGAATAATATTCTCTGAACCTTGTCTAGCAATCTCATAGGAGATCTCATTTCCAGAAATCCTATTGTGACCTACAATCCAGACAAGAGCCAAAGAGTTCAGCCTTGCCACCAATTCAGAGAACTTTTGCATACTCGATCTAGTGAAAGGCTTAAGCTAGGCGTTAAGCGCAGCCTGACTATCGCTACAGATGTAGATAATCCGATCCCTCTACCTTTTCTCTACGATATAGACGATGGCTATTAGGATAGCATAAGTCTCTGCTTAGAAAACAGAGGCATACTTGCCTAACAAGTAGTGAAGTCTAGTGCTGCCGGTCCACGCGAAGCAACCAGTACCGGACCCATGACTGGTTTTGAAACCATCCATAAACATTCTACTGCAGCCCAGTCTAGGTTCAGAGAATGACAATAGTCGTATCTGGTCAGTTCGGCAGCCGCATAGCTCATATCGTATCGTCACCTCGGATACAACGGATCTTATCGCAGCCTGGCTGTTGATGTAAATCGCAATGTTCGTGCGTGATATTGGGTTAATCTCCTAACTATGGTCGAGCTGAGTCTTCGACCTGAAAAATGCTACATTGACCATGGAGACGAAAGCAGTGCTGAATGGCAAGGTCTTTGAAAGGACTTTGTGCCGGAATCCTTCGCCTGTTTTGGAGTTGTCTGCAAAGATTTCATGCAGACAACTCCAAAACTAGTTAGTTATTTAAAAGTGGTCCTCCAAGAAGAGGTACACTTAGACCAGAGGGTAGGTCCATTGTGATATCACTGAGTACTGGAGTATGAACCATTTAGATTTCCTAACGTATCTGTTGAGATCTACCGTTCTGACAGAGTTTAGATCGCTAAGATCGTAACGTCCTAGGGTGGCTTTCCTAATGTGGGCCAGGGCGGGACACGTGCAGAGGAAGTGTGCAGTGGACTCCTCCTCCTCCTCATCTCTGCAGCTCCTGTATAAATCGATACATGCTATACCCAGGCGTTGAGCATGCCTGCCTACGATGGAGTGCCCCGTGGGGAAGTTGAATAGTTTTTAAAGTTGGTCTCTTTAAAGTCGTATTAATGCTTTTGATCTTTTCAAATCCAGGACAGGCCAGATCACCTTGGCATTGTTGCAATAATCGAGGTGTTGCCATCTACGATTTTTTTTCGATAGAGCGTCGGTGTGAATCAGGTTTTTAACAAACGACATAGGCGCTTTGGTATGGTCGAGTTTCTTGCCGTCTGTACATTGGGAACTAAGTCTCCTTAATTCGTCAGCCTCAGAGTTCCCTTGAATATGTCGCAGTGACTAGGGACCAACAGAGTGTGACGTGATACTAGTTAGCGATCTCGTTTAGAAATACGAGTGAGTTGGATACGTGTGACCTGATCGCAGCCTGCCTGTCGATGTAAATCGCAATATCTGTGCGTGATATTGGGTTAGTCTTCAGCCAAGCGACGGCTTGGTTTAGCTGTGACTTCGGCTTGGAAGACACTACAGTAGTTGGGGAAACTAAACTAGTGGAGGATGTCCAGGTCTTCTGAAAAGACACCGGCACCGACTGCTTCGGCTGTTTTAGAGGCGGCCGTAAAGACAGAGGTAGACTTATTGAGAAGGACATTGCGCTGATGCCAGGCGCTTCTATCCGGCATTTTGTGCTTATAACTTATGTTGTTGTTTTTTTCGGTGGGCAGATTGCCTGTTGTTTTGGGAAAGTTGCGGTGGATTGATAGGAATCTGGTATGTTCCACATTTTCCTCACATCATTGGTGGGTAGCTCTGAGTCTTAGAGCCGCGTTAGTAGCCTGCTGAATGCCATAGATATCTATTGGCAACAAGTGAAGCATGTGTTGAAGGGCAGCTGTAGGAGAAGTTCCTGCTGAGGCAAGCCACACGTTGGACTTTCTCGAAAACTTTAATGCTGGTCTGCCTTTCTAGAATCGGGAACCAAACCATTATGCCGTATGTTAGAATCGGTCTCACAACTACAATATAGAGGCAGTGCATGATTTTTGGTTGAAGGCCTCATCTGGAACCTACTGGCCTTTTGCATGAGTAGAGTGCTACCAGGAATTTCCTGGTGCGTTCGACAAGAAGCGTTTGGCACCGAAGCTTCCTGTCTATAATGAGTCCTAGATATTTGGCACTGCCTGAAATGTTTAGAGAAGTACCGTTGAGCTTGGGTAGTATAATGATTGGAATTTTGACTCTCCTAGTGAAAGGGACCACCCCTGTTTAAGATGGATTGTCAGTAAGGCCACAGCTGTTTGTCCACGTATTGAGTTTGTTAGGAGCGTGCTGAAGAATATCTGCCAGTGTTTGAGGGAACTTGTCCGTCACGGCTTCCACCCCACAACCCGCATCCTCTAGCTTCAAAAGCAGTTATTATGTACTAATTGGATGCAAGGATCCAAACCAGCAGCAACGCTCTCAAGTTGAGCCTTTAAGTTAAGGATTTTCTAGACCACGAACATACACCGTGATTGGTGCAGGATTTAACAAGAGGCAATGCACTTAGTAACGTAAACTATGTCAAAAAAGCATATGCCTCCTGCTGGAGTGAGGCCCGCAAATCAGTTCAAAACTTTTGGAATTTTCCAAGTGACAAGTACAAACAAACCCATCTCACTTGCACCATTCCATTTAAATTCGATTAAATTAATTTTTCAAAATCAACGCACCCGTCAGTCGCCCCAATTCGATAGGGAGGAACCAACAAATGGTTAATTCCAAAAATCCAAACAGACAAATTGGGAAATTGGGAAATTTGTTCACCCTGCCCTAGAAGAGTCATAAACGCCGAATCGTTAAACAAAAAAAAACCACTTTCCTCTATTTTTAGAGCGTAATTCGGCCCCAAAAAAACAACAGTTCCCGTATTTATGTTTTTTTTTTTCTCTTTTTTTTTATAATTAGATTTCGCAATAGGGATTAGATTTTTCTCAAGTCGACACCAACCCATCGATGTGGAGAACCGTGTACAGTGTGAATTATGTTGAAATCAATAAACAAACTTGGCTATGACTCAGCTACGCATGAGTTAGAGATCGGATGGGATCCAGAAGTTCACGTTGCACGTTCTCGGAATTGTCAGCGGTGGTGGAGTGTTCCAAGGAATCCCTTTACTCCGGACGCAACTGCACTTCATAGATAGGTACTTGAAAAAAGAAAACACTCTGTCGTCGCCTGAGAGTGCCAGATCGGGGGTGGGGGTGTGGAAATTTTTATTAACACTCTTGGACTATTAGCTGCCTCAAGCGTAGCTCCTTCAATTGGGCGTGCAAACACTAGTTGAACACAGCGAAACGTGCCACATGTTTTCTATCAAGAGAGAGAGGCGTACCACCACACCCGTGACCCATATGTGCGTCGCACTAACCGGGCCTAGAGGGTGCAAACAAGCAAATCGTCAAGAGCTCAGTGGAACGGGTAACGTTGTAAACACAACTTTTTAATTACAAATTCTTGAGAGCTGGAAAAACGAGTGTAAGAACGAAAGAAATATTCACCAGCCGATTGCACCCACGCATCCAACTCATTATGAATTCAAAAAAAAAAAAAAAAGATTGGTTCTTGAATTTTTGTTTTTGGGAGGCCTCCGTGAATCTGTTTGCTAGAGCTGACATCAGTCGAGTCTAAGAGTGGTCACGTGCTGAGTGGCCGAACAGTGCCGCAAAAAAATCAAAAAGTACACAAAACGGTTCTCGATCTTGAATTCGCGACAACCGACGCGGGTTGACAAATAATTACGTTTGTTGTGTGTACGGTTCGGTTTGTTTTCGGATTTTGGAGTCATAACCATAAATAAAGTTTGGTGAAGTCACGAGAAGCCCACACACGTCGGGTTGAAACTAATTTTACTGCTCTACCCCGGGCCCGTGCCGGTATTAAGAGTTGGATTCTAAACGAGGTGCAAGTTGAGCTGCAATTTTCGCGGGGGTTCTCTAGCAAAAAGCTTCAAAATTCGAAGGACGTCCGGCTTGAAGGTGTTAACAAGTTCTTAGATTTTTTTTTAATGAAAATGAGAATTGATGTTTTGATTTCGCAATTAATGTTGGTAAACTTCATGTGCTTCGGAGAATGTGGTTTTTTGTGGGAAGCTATGTGTCAGCCGCACGCAGCTGTTGATTGTTTATAGTTTTTTTTTTTTTTTTCTGCTAAAAATACAGGCGATGCTGTCAGGTCTTACATGTTTTGCTAGCTCTCAGCGAATGTTGTCTTACCACAAAGTGATATGTTTTCTGTGAAAATTAAATCGATCAATTAAATTTTTAAGTGCTCATTAAAAATGATTACTCATTTAAAGAAAAAGAATGACTTGACTACTAATTGACTTGTATAGCGTGAGTCTCATGCGATATAGGAAGTTCAAGTGAAAATGATTTGTTTCCCCTCTAATACATTGGAATACCTAAGGGGTATCAGTCTAGTAATCAGTAATCAGACGCTTTCTCGCTTTCAGCGAATAATATTCCAGTCTCCAGTGGATACTTATAATACCATTCTGTCATTTGCAGTGTTTGGAACATCGACAATACGACGGTAGATCAAGGCCAATTCGAGGCACTGATTAATAGTAGTAGAGGTGGTGGCTCCCGACGAACTAGTCAGAGGGCCCAATTAGTCCCAAATTTGCATGGAAAACACCATAAGAATCATCAAGAATATCAGTGGTAAAATTTTAATTTGTATCAGTATGCAACACTGTGGCACCCCGCTTTGAACTGGCATCCAGCCATTGCGCAGAAGCCGAGCAAAGCCAAGCAAACGAAAACTCAATTCACATTGTGAAGACCCTTCTCGAAGTCGATAAAATACTTGAAAATATTTTATCCTTTACAGTACCCATTGGAGTGAGTGAACTACTTCCGCAACTATATAGAGTGACGGTTGCTGAGAACCCATTTGGCGCGAGGGTACGCCGTTCAAACTTCCGCAATTAAACCACCAAGGGTTGCCGTTCTCTTATATGATACTTCGACCGGGAACATAAAGAAGAGTGACCTTGAAGCTAGAGCCTATCCTGGTAGGCTTCTTCCTACACCGTTTCACCAGTAAACAGGATGAGAAATCCCTAATACCTGCCTGAATGTCACTGAACATCATTTGTTTGTTTGGGTATAGGGTTCAAACTCATAGACCGGTACGTCCTCCTAGATAAGGTTATGCAAGATAGGTGTTTCCTCGGGGTCCCACTTAGGCTCAAAGCTCATTGTGATACCTATAGAATTCCTTCTCATGGAGAATTCTAGCCGTTTAGAGTTGTTGATAAGGGATAAGAGTTTACGAATGGAAGTTTGGTTTAGGTCATTATTGTCGTTGAAGTGAGATTGACCGAGAAGTCTTCTTCTGTTGTGAGAAAGTGCCGGACAAGGACAGAGGAGGTGCGCTGTGGTTTCCTCTGCCTCCTTATTCCTACAGCTTTTACAAAAGTCAATAAAGATAGGCCCTAGTCTCCCGGCGTGCTGTGCTATTAGGCAATAGCCTGTAATAAAACCAGTGATGGTGCGAATTTGTGTTCTGTTGAGAGCTCGCTTCACTTTAAGTTGTCTGTTTCAGGCCAGATAAATTTGGTAGAATGACCGTAGAAGACTGTTTTTCCGCCTGGAGTTACATAATTTCTCTAGCTAGTAGCTATGGCTTGTTTGTTAATAAGTTTCATTGTATTGTTTGGCATACCTACGCTTTCTTGATTTCCAAAAACTTGGCCTTAAAGATCTTATATCAGACCTGCAATCGATTTTGATAAACTCAATGCTCCATCTTTGAATCGTGTCATTGAAAATTGCTATGTACATCAAGCTGTTTTCAATGCCTTTCATTTTACTCAATGCTACTGGTAGCAGGTCTTAAGAATTGCTATTCATATAGTGCTGAACCATCATCCAGCCGTATTGACCCAAACAAAAAAATGTACTGTGCAAATTTTTTGTAAGTCCGAGTATAAGACTATCATTCTTCTACAGCCGAGGGCAAGACATTCACATAGCAGGCTCCTCGTCCCTACTACTTCTGCAATAGTCATTGTGATGTATACCGAGGCGCTCCGCATGAGTACCAATGACGCAGTGCCTAGTAATGATGCCGGAGACTATCCTTGCCTCGCGCCGACTGAATTTTATCAGAGACAGAGATCCCTCTTTATTATAACCCGTCCATAAGTTGCTTGCAGTTGCATGTGTGCTGGATTCAACGTGTATACGCTTGACTGATAACCTCGTCTTCAATATAACTTTTTAACAAGCTTATTGGAATGCTCGCAAAGGAGTGATAATAGACCACAAAGTTATGATACAACATGCGTATATATGTATCTACATCACCTGCTTCTAAATCAGGTTGCACTGCGACTTCTGAGACCCATTTTGCTTCTGAGCAGGACCTACAAGGAGAGTTTCAATCTTTCTAATACAGTTAAGGATATCGCCTCTTGAAGCTTTTCCAATATCCTCCATTCGAAATCGGCGAAAATTTTAGATAATGAAAATTGTAGGTAAATAAAATGAAATGAAATAAGATTCAAGTTTTAAGTTTAAATAAATTCAACATGCTTGAACGAGAGCTCTCATAACATGCCTCAAGTAACTTAATCAAGGCTTCTGATGAGGCAAGCCAATGGACTGATGTACAGCGCTGCAAGCAGATTTCTCGCCGATCAGTTAATACGCTGGTCACGTCGGAATCCTAGATTCATTTATTTAAAGCACGTTAAAGGAGCTCCAGTTCAAGCATGTGGACTTGAATATGTCTTTAGGATTGACGCCAAGTCAGTGGAGTTGCAACCATTTGCGCTTTTAGAGAGTTAAAAGCTTCTGACACTCCTGTTGATTCCAAGAAAGGTCCTATCCTAGAACTTACATGTCAAGCATTGACAGGTCATAAGATAACCCACACCTCTCTTTTGATGCTGTATCGCGCTTTAGAAAGAGGAGGCGTCTGTACAATTTTAAACCCAAAGTTCATTTCATTTGACATTCACTGACGCTACAACTAAGACTGCTCTTCCTTGAGTATTTTTAAATTTAGCAAGGTCAAGAGTAATTTTAGACCGTAAGCTGGTGTTGGCAGCCGGAGACTATTGCGGTTTCCTCTATGACTCGTTCGTACACCCAATCCTTCCTTAGATGAACTCCCAGCTATTTCACCGCCGATGAAATTCATAAGACACCAAACTGAACACTAGGCATTGAGGAATTCGGCCTTGACTCCTCCGAGCTGTCAGGCCAGCTCCTTTAATGACAGGCATCGGGCTGTAAGTAATCCGTTTTCGGCCCAAAACATGGGCGGACAAGTTAAGATTTCATTATTTCTTGCCACAGAATGGACTCCGAGATGTCACAACCGGACACTATTCTGGATGTGTCTAGGTTAAGACTCATAGTGCATAGTAAATCTAGGGGTTTTAGCCGAGTATTGTACTTGAGTTCCTCTAAATACATAAAATTCAATTTGAATACATGTAACTTGTGTGGAAATATTAAAAAGGGCTGCCATATTGTCTCCTTAATGAAACACCCTATTTATTTGCGTCCGAATTTCATTGCACCACAGTTTCAAAACAAAAACAAGTGTTTACCATCCAATTAATCATCCAAACACAAGTTCTCAGATTATTTTGTGGTCTTCATGTCTAAAAACTAAACTACACAAGATGCCGTCACGCATTTTGATCAAATTTTTCATTACTCTGCGGCATGACTAACAAGGAGATATAAGCAGACTTCAAGAAAATCTTTCTTTGATAAATGGGATGCCGTCATTCTATGGGACAAATGAGGCGAACAATTAGAGAAAGTCACACTTATCAAAGGGTTCCTTTGAGGTTTTAGGCATTTATTTAGAATTTGGTTATCATAACTTGTTTTAAGAAAAATTAATGAATTGCGTGGTTAATTTTACGATAATGAGCAAGAGTATGAGGAGCATGGTTATGGATGATAAGAACATTTAGTTATTAACTCATCGTCTGTCTACAGAAAATTGGTTTTACTCTGTTCATTGATGAATGTGATACAAATGTTTGTGCCGCGAAGATTATTATTGCGGTCAGAAGATTATCGAAGCATGAAAGAATGAACTTGAAGTCTTGTGGACTACGTAGAAGATAAGAATATTCGGTACATATTAGCAGTCACACAGGCAACGCGATCTATTGGGGCTTCCCTGCATCAACATTAATTAAATGTTTTTTGGGACAATTAAAGCCTGGTTTTTTCTATTATCCCACTTTGAACAATTTTAGAATGCCAAGTTAAAGCTCTTAAACCAGCGCTGGATGCATTAAAACAAATTGAAACATAGACCTATGTCAGCCGGCCAGATCTCGAACAGTTCCTATGCCAGTGCCAAGCCCTAGTGAGAATGCGACAGAAGACCCTGGGGTTCATGTGTATACCGGACCTGAGGCATCTCAAGGACAAAAGAATCGGCGGGATCCTGCCATTCACCAGAGAAACAGGAAGGCCACACGTACACGATATTCCTCAAACCCAAACACCTTCCAGAATCTATCACAAAAGAAATCCAATATTCTTCTTAATCTGAGCAGGAATCACCTTCAAATTTTAACTTGTATCCTAAGTGGCCATTGCCGACTAAAACGGCACCTATGTACACAAGTTTGGCCTGTCACCGGACCCCACCTCCAGACTCTGCTTGGAGAGCTTTGACAAAATTAAACTCTCCGAAGTTTGTCATTCCACGACGAGAGGTGGTGTCGCAAAATATGTTCGGTGTACATGGCCGGGGCTCAAACTCACGCAGCTCGAGCAGCAGTCCGCACTAATCACTGAGCCATGGCGACACCTGTCATTATTAACGCTAAAAGAATTGAGTTTCTCTTTTTTGTCCAGACTAGAATCCACAATCCACGGGACTCTTTTCAAGATGCCAATGGGGTGGGTTGAATGCATTTTGGGTTCAAATAAGTTTGGTTTTTTCGAAGCTATTTGATCAAACAACGACAAATTAAGGTATAAATAAAAAAAAAGGATTTTTGATATATTTAGATTTAATTATATTAATGTGAAAAATTAGTATAGATTAAAATATATGGCGCTTTAAGTTATTAAGTGGACCTTGCCCAGGATTCTTCTTCATCAATACATTCCCCTTCTAATTCTTCATCTTCACTTTCATTGGATATTGTAGTCTCGTCAAAAATTTTGTAAAGATGGTGAGCCAAGAATCCCGGGGATCAGCGTTTCTAAAGCTGATTTCGAAGAAGAGGGGCAGTTATGGGCAGCTTTTTTTGCTACTGCTTCCTGACATCTTTCTCTTTAAGCTGATACTAAAGAAGTTACCAAATAACACAGAATAATATAACAAAAGGTCCATTAAAAAAAAAAAAACATTCCTATTTGAATACATTTCAAATATATCCGATATCTCTTAACTTAACGCTCCAATGATCATAAGAATAGCTTCATAATAAAGTACACACCTGTAGCCGATTCCTCCATAACAAAAAACTTTGTACACAATATTAAAAAAAATAAAAACTTAATTATTTAGCAGTGGAATTTTTCACACAAATCAACAGATTCACAATGCATGTTTACGATCGATGACTTTCAACTGATACTGTGGCGAAGTGTGTGCATAAAAATAAAAACAAACAACTGTACATTGTTCCAAGGGTATTTAGCTACAGCTGGAAAAAAAACTATTTCTCAACTCTACATTTTGCAACATTGATTTTTGAGCAGTTTTTCGAGGCAAATACCGATCGAACGGAAAAGGTCGCCATTTCATCAGTCACTGACACAACGACTCAAAGATGTAGTCAACGCCGTACCCTCTGTATATTTGTTTACTCAACCTGTAAGATGCTTTTAGATTTACTGATGGAAAATGAAAATTTCTTCAAAAAGACAGCTCTGTGTGTCCCATAAGAATGATAGAGTGGCTTTCTTCTCGGGTAAATCGGAAGGCAGCTTATGTACACGAAATTTACCAAATTTAGGGTTTATGGGCGTCTCCTACTTATGCCAACTGGAACATGAAAGGTGGATGCACCATGTACCTCTGGATCGTAATTAATTGATTAGGGCTAGGAATGTTCACAATGTTCGTTAATGCTCGGCACTTTCTTGATTTTTGTTTCGCCTGAATTAGTGATTAGTGTGTTGGAATCCTGCGCGAACTGGTCCCAGCGATCGGAAGCCTCCGAAAGTATGATTTGTCATGAGGAACCATCTCAATCCCCATGCGGAGTAGGCAAGGAATTGTAGTTCCCTTCTTCTCTACACACAACTGGATTGGTTTCTTGACTCTCCAAATACTTGCCCGAAGGACTTATGCCCAGCTTATGTGAGCAACGTTTAGTGAAAAAGTTCGTTTGGAGCTAAGCATCACGCTTGCTTAGTGCGAGCTTTCCTTGACTTCTCTTATTGTTTGAGGGATTGATGAACTCTCGACCTTCTCGACCTTCTCTAAGTGTTCCCATAGGTCGAGTTCACTGGTGAATCACCTATGTGAACGCAGAAAGGAAATGGACCTATAAATGCGGATTCAGGACCTTCTCTGGCAAGCTCGTCAGCAGTCATTCCTATAGATTGTTCTCATTGGGTGCATGAACAGCACAAGACAAGCCTTGCGTCGATATCGAATGAATGAACTCGTTGCCTGGCTGTTAGGAAAAATAACATAAAAAAAAATAAGACCCCAGTCGAGCCCGTTAAATTCCACTCTTTGAAAGTCAGAACTATAAAAAGAAGATCAGCGTTGAGACGTGATAATACTAATATACGTATGCTTGTGATCGAGAGAATATTTTTGCTAAGATGTCCCCGAATCTTTTTTTTCAGGAGTCTCTTTAAATTCGGTAAGGTTTGACAATGGCTTATGAAGTGTTCAAGGTTCTCCTCATTTTCACCGTAGTTTCTACAAATTGCTGCGTCCGTAAGCCCTGCTTTGGGCAAGTTAAACTGTTTAGAAGACTGTGATTAAGGAATCTTGATATACCGGTGGGTTGTTGCTGTATGCGTCAGGCACCGACTTCTTGCCACATAAAGACCATCTGTGAACGCAGTTGTCTCGTCATGGTATCTTGTTTTGTTAGTTCTAATCCAAGATGTCCTTGGACTCGGTTTTAACATGATTTTGCCTTCAAAGTCACTTTGACCGTGGTAGTACAATACCCTAAGTGCTCTATCCCAAATACATACTTTTAGATTACAAGTTTCTTTTGGGTAAGACCTGCTGGTCTAAATTCTGAGTCTAAAGAGTACAAATAAGCCTCTGTACATTTATTTTTAGGATTTCGATTTATCGGCAGGACGCTTATGCCACGGAAATAATATCGAGAATACTAAGCTCAGCTGATGAACTGATCTGTCTTCATTCTTCACTGGCAAAAAAGTCTTTTCATGACTTGTACCCGAATTTCAACTAAGAGTGGGCACTACAAGCTTCTTATTTTCAGATTAGTTATGAGCTCTTGAACTCATGAATTTATGCTCTCTGGGACTTTCGGTTTCTTGTTTGGTAGATATCAGCGTATTTGTTCTAAAGAATTTACTGGGTTAGCACTTCTATCAGCACCTTTCGCTTAAGACCACAAAACAGTTGTTAAATCTGACCTTATCAGCCTTCATTTTCAATCCAAGACCCTATTTCATAAGACTTTCATATAATTTATTTCTAAATATATAATTTCCATTTTACCAAGAAACGCTTAAACTAAAATTAAGCTATACAACTTTTTTTCTTACGCCGGCAATAAAAGTAAAAGCTGGTAATTAAGAAAAACTGGTTGTGGTTACGTGTCTAAAGCACAAAGGGTTAAACAATTTATCAAATAAAATAACCAGGCGCCACCTATGTATGAGCAGTAGTATCCGATTAGAACATGCTATGGACAAAAACGGCCAATGCACCATGATTTGCAATATGAAAAATGTGTTACATCACTTTTCTCTCATGGCAGTTGATGTGCAAAGAAAGCCGAAGCCGATGACAGGGGGCCTTATCAGAGTGACTCTGAAAAAAGTGCGACACTTCAATTCAAATGCAATTTGCGCACTTTATCTCGTTGAAGAATAATAAGAATATGAACTGTTCGTTAGTATAATTGGACATTTTGTAGTAGCTGAAATGAATCACATACTCAGTTTGCTATCTGGTCGCACATAATACATCAATTCTGTATGAAGTACCTATAGGCTCTTCGGAGGAGATGAGTGTATGGATTGGCATATGACTGACCGGTTCAGCTTGTGGAGAAGGTAGGTAGCTAGGGTGGCGCTAGACACACATGGTCCAGGAAACCAATAGGATCTATACCCTGAAAAACGCCACCCACTTTATTAAAACCATTTGGAGCTCTTTATGAAGCTGAGGATACTTATGACATCAATATGTAATATATAGTTCGCCCAAGTTGTTGAAGTGATAGGCTCCTAGATAGATTTTTCTTCTTTGTGATAGAGCAGGACAAATGGAGAATCATTTCTTCCTCCTCTTCGTCCCTCCATTTCCTGGAGAAGTCATTTGAGAAGAGGCCCATCCTTCTGTCATGAAGGCCAATAGGACAATGGCCGGTAAGAACACCAATGACGGTGTTAATGAGCGACATTTTCAACAAGATCAGACTTCGAGTGTGATTTAGAATAGGAGTAGTTTACATGTAGCGAGAATACCTAGATTCCTCCGTTCTGGTAGAATCTCTACTCTAGAGTGTTACCACGTTTGGCAAGTTCATCGGCTTTGCAATTCCCTGGAATGTTGATGGTCGGGTTAAACACCACCTCCCACTCCGTTCTCGGTTTTGGAACCGTCGGTATAGAGGTGAACGGAGTGATCTGTCGTCATCACTCTCCCACTCCCAATCCTCTCGGGAAGGAATGGATGTCCGGAAGTTGAGGTTTAAATTTAAATTATACGGTGTGTAGTCAGTGTTTTCCGGAATAAAAGTTAAAGAATCTAAGATCGAGAAGGGGCCAATATGGTTGTTTGACCTTTGGGGGGAGGCTTTCAGTCTGCTGGCTGCCGTAGCAGCTGATTGTTTGCCAAAAATATCTAGGGGAAGTAGATGGAGTGGTTTTCCGCTGAAGCTTTAGGAGAAAGCTTATTTCACAAAATTGAAACGTTTTCGAATCTGGAGTGAAGTCAATCTTTCAACCATTTAGACCAAGAGCCCACAGCAATTTTTGGGTGTGAAGGTATAACCAAATAATTGATATATGAATGTAAAGTACTCCAAAATATAAAATCAAAGGCGGAAGTCTGGCAGCATTTTGTCGCAGCTTAGGTTAGTAATAGTACACTAAAAATGCGATTTTTTCCAAAACCTGAATTTTTGTTATAACCACTCTAGTTATAACCATATGCCACACAGCTAGTCAAACAATTGAACTATTGAAGGGGAAGTTCGGTAATCGTGTGATCTCGAGAAATGGTCCAGTCGAATGGTTACCTCGCTCATGTGATTTAACGCCATTGGATATCTTTTTATTGTGATTACTGCATGTCGTTGGTTTATGCCAATAAGCCAACAACGTTAGAAGAGCTCAGGAACAATATCGAACACGAAATTTCCATCGTTCCGGCCGATATGTGTGGAAGAGTGGTGGACAATTGACTCCAAAGAATCGATCGGTGCAAACGTGCTCTCAGGGGAACGAGATTGAATTCCACACTTAAATTTAACATGTGAACTACATCTGGAATAAATTTCAGCCCGATTTCTCAATTATTCTGCGTTTTATTTAAATACAAAATTGTTATGTCCTTATTGAAAAACCCCTTTATAGGTACTTCTGGCAAGGGTTTGGCTGCGTGTAAAATGTCTGGGACCTATATTTTCGTGATCAGGGAGTTCTGTTCTTTCGTTTAACACTAGATTCAAGTGGTTCTAACAAAAATTCAGGTTTTGGAAAAAATCGCATTTTTAGTGTACTATTACTAACCTAAGCTGCGACAAAATACTGCCAGACTTCCGCCTTTGACTTTATATTTTGGAGTACTTTACATTCATATATCAATTATTTGGTTATACCTTCACACCCAAAAATTGCTGTGGGCTCTTAGACTAATTGCACATGCATGTTACGTTGGATCTTATATTGGACGCTGGCATTTCAACATTTATGGTGCCGATTCAATAGGAAACGGAGAGCTCTTAGAGTTTTTCATTTTATTTAAGTGGAAAAGGGCTTTTTGTAATTATTTGCGCTGCAAGTCTCATATTTTCTTACGAATGCAAAAGCCTGCGAACATTAGACTAATCAGGTGTTTCACCATGACACGATGAAACTTTCTGGATATTCTGCTGGAATCCAAAGCTGATTATGATTGCTTAGCCGTTCAATGCAACAATTTACTGATTCACAACGCTCAGTTACCATGAATAACAACAACCGCATAAACACCGATGTTAGTAGCCTCGTACGCTTCATAAAAAGCTCCAATTGGTTTAATGACTAGGCAGGACATCCTTCCGAGATCATTGTGGTATCACAATCGATTGCTCATGGGTCTAAGTGTGTTAACTAAAGCTAACTAAAGCAGCCATTTCGAACTAACCCCAACAGAAAAAGAGGAAACTGGAAACATCTGGTTTGATCAACTATTACCCAAAACATCACCTCAATATAGTTTCTATTGCAGGCTTCCGATATGATAGCGAACAAACGGTGAGCGTTTCCTGAGCCTGAATATGTACCTGCACCAGCACGCATATATTAATAAATTAGATGAGCTGATAGGAGTTCCTCAGTGGATTTCCTTAATAAAATCAATGGTGACGTTACCTGTAGTGTTTGCCAAACCAGTGGGACATGCGCTCATGATTAAGGTCACCCCTTGGGTTAGGTTAGGTTATTGGGTTGACAAGGCATCTCTTGCTAAGCTGATAGTTTTCAAAAGTCTATTGGAAGTTCCTTTAGAGGAAGACGTATGGCTCAAGAACTCCGTCAATAAAACAGATGTGGCATCAACAGTCAGTATTGCGGATACCGGAAGTACGTACGGTACGGTTCAAGTCATCTTAAAACCGATTGTCTCCAGTTGATACAGGCATGTAAGCAAGATCCAGCAGCATAGTAAAATACAAAAAGGAGTTGCAGGAACGTATACTGGCTTACTGTCAGCGAGAAGACTTATAAAATGACAAGCAAAGTGTTAAGCCAAGAAATAGGTAATTAAGGCCTACGATTTCTCCCAGAATGCCCTGGAATAGAATACTTTATAAGGCATTTTTACTATCTTGGGCTACGAACCTCTCTGTACAATTCAACACGTCAAAAAAAGAATTACCAGAGACAGAAGTCACAGCACCTTTTTTTTAAATTGCAATATTTTGTTGGTCTTGGTAGTTGAGTCAGTCTATTTGCGGAAGCCAAATATTTTGCTGGATGTTTAAAAGACTTGCAAAGCTGTAATCTCCACAAGGTCAAGTAGATACCTTCACATCTTTTTTTTCTTCCGACATCTTTCGACAGGAACTACGGAAATAACTTGAATGTAAACAAACTCTTTGGGGATTTGGACCCGTGTACATAGGCGAGCGAGTAATTTATGCTCGAAGGCTACACCGTGTGGCTAATTAGAGTGTGAATGAGATCCAAGCTATTTTTGTCGGAAATGGGCAAGAATCAGAGAGTATTTTTGAGATTCCAATTGACTTTGACACTGTAAAATTCATCTGTAGGGGAAGTACTAGGTAGACAATCCTTAGACCCGTGATTGTGACCAACCCAACCGTAAGGAGTGACACAAACGACTGATGCCGGGATTGGGAAACTTCTTCAACTCTTCACCGATTCATACATAATCAAATTATGCTCCACGATTTGCCCCCAATTACCAAGTCACTTGACACCCCCGCTTCCTGGCCATTCTTCTCATTAACACTGCAACTGATTAAGACCGTGCAATCACTCATCTCCTAATGCAATAAAAATCCTGTTTAATTTCATTTCGCATTAGTCTCCATTAAAACGTCTGCCATTCGTCAGATTCTCGCCTGTCATTCAAGCTGCGAAATTCGCTCTAACTCGAGCCACTCTGACGTGCCATTAGATGTCGTCATCGTTTTTGATTTACCATTCACTGTCCGCCCCAAGTATCTATGTCACCCCTTAATCTAACCCAATTTTCCACGCAAATACCGCTGTTGCAAAGTGATACTCGCCTGTACTAAGTTTCGCCGTGCAGTAGTACAGAATACTGTCCCGTCATTAATTATGAAAGCGTGCATGACAAAATCAAAACCAAAAAAAAAAAAAAAATCCCCCGATGCTTGTGGATCATGATGCGTCGTCGGTTGACATGCGTTTAATTGAATTTTTATTATCGCTAATGATGTGAGGCAGAACTTTTCATTTTTAACGGCTTTCCTTGGCCACCCCTTATAAGGATGACCGAGTCTATCTATCGCGCACCGGTAAAGACTTTATTTTATGGGCTACGTAAACGATTCATGTTTTGATTCTTTTGTATTAGGCACTCTGCGCGGACTTCCCGTATACGTATGCCTCCTTAATCGCTCTCTGTGTATACTACACTCACATTGAGCACGAATGTGTCTGCGGCACTGGTTACTTTTTTTCAGCTTACCACACAGTCCGAGCAATTTTCCACAATTAGTTAGCCTCCAGCTACGATTGAGTGCGCCGTCATCGTCATCATCATCGTCGTCGTCGTCGTCAACAGTGTTTGTACAGCCGTTTGTATCTACTCCAGTTTAGTTCAGTCCATTTGGGCTTGAAGAAGCTTAGGACAAGTAAAAAAAAATTTAAAAAAATCACAGTACTCCTACTTGAAGATATCAAGAATCAGCCGGACTTGGATACATAGATACCTACTCTGGACTGTGACTCTTTTCCGAATTAGATTCGATTCTGATTCCAGTGCTTGTTTGGGATACACTCGTGTCTGTGATAAACCGGTGGTGCGTGGTGGTGGCGAACTGGCAGACAGACTCTGGTGGGTTGATTTGGGTCGCAACATAGATTTAGACACACCAAAAAGTATCTCGGAATTCGATTGGATTATTTATAGTTCATATAAGTGTACTCCTGGAATCTTTACTTTCTCCAGTTGTTTAGATGAAATTTTCATGAATTGGTCTACTTCCTTAGGGGGTAGTTTTGTTTATGTGAAAAAATAAAACGTTCGCCCAATATCCGTGCGTGAATTTAATGAAGTTGAAATTAACCATAAGTTTGAGTGGCAAAAGTGAATGAAAATTTTGCACAACATCAGCCATAGACAGAGTCAGGGGTTGGTTTTTTTTTTTGTGAAACGGAAATTCGAAAATCAAATGCATGCACACACGCATTTTTGACGACATCCGTTGTGCTGTGTTCAAATTTGATAGCTTTGTGTTTTTTCTAAAGGAAGTGAATCTTTTTAGAGATTATGCGTTTCGTCGACTGAATATAGTTGTGCAGTGAAGAGATTAAGCCGTTGACGACAACAAAAAATTAAGTTGAACGGACAGTGCGTATATTTTTTTTTTTAATTGAAACTTGGATGATAAGTTTGTGTATGGACTGTGAAATAGTTTCGAATGCAAATTTTGTACGTTTTTTGCATCATTTGTTGCTCCTGTGAAATAAACCTAAATTCGACTTAAAGTGGTGCCGGCTAATTTAGGGACAGAACTTGTTTTGGAAAGAATCATTCCTTGTAATCCCTTTTATACTAAATCGGAAGATCTTTAAACTTAAAGTTGGAGGAAATAGATTTCAAATACTTTCCACAGTTTCTGAGTACAACAAAATCATCAAATCATCATGTTTTTGATATTTGTAAAGATGCCATACCGAGTGACATTAGAATGCATGATCTCAGGGCCCACTTGCTGTCATCTATTCGTGTTAAAAAAATCCTTGAAAATTGTTCATCAATATGTCCTGCAGAGCTTATCTTCCCTAACCCTCGTATGGGTCCCTGGCCACAGAGGCATCGAAGGAAACGAAATGGCTGATGAGCTTACCAGGCAAGGGTCAGCCCTTAACAGCTCATTCGCAAGAGAAGTTCTCATCCCATTAGGTGCTGTCAAGGGAAAAATCAACCTACACAACGTTTCAGTAGCCAAACACAATGGAATAACCTTGCTAGCTGCACCATATCCAGAAAAACTTGGCCAACATACAACCATAGAGAAGCAAGCGACCTCCTTAGAAGAATCCGAACAGGCATTGCGCGTTATCGCCATCTGTATGGGTCACTGGGCAGTAGGTACCCATGCGGCCAAGCTTGGCATCCGTTTTAATCCCTACTGCCACAGGTGTAAAGACACAAATTAGAGAGAAATCCTAGAACATTTTTTCTGGAAATGCCCTGCAATTGCCATATCAATACTCAATGCGCTAGGGAGCCTTGACGAATTTTCGGTGACAAAAATCCTTAACATTCTACTCTAACTTACTCGTCAGTTTTGATTCAAGACCAATGGCCATGGTCTATCGACACCCATCCACACTCATTTAACAAACCGGCAACGAGAACTGTGGTAGTGAATCGGTGCATTTCAGCACTATTTGAGTATCGGGCACTCGCTGCCTGATACAACCTCTAAAACCAAAAATGAAATTAAATAGGCAAATGACACCTATCACCGTAATTTTTTCCTGATAAGCTGAAACTGATTGAGGAAAGAACTTATCCAAGGTTCTCGAGGTTTTTCTGTCTTAGACGCACAATGTGGAAGGATTCTAAGAAAGTTTTGCTTTTCTCAATGCCTTGAGGGAGCGATAAGGTCTATGTGGAATTTTCGTTTTTCTTTTGCCTTTTTTTAATTCCTTATAGTCCAGCACTCGGATACATATAATAGGACTACTAAGATCAACGTTCAAGTAGCAGTGATTTCCCACAATTATTGTTCGTGAAAAACTCCACGAGTTTATCTTTTGCGGAGTTGATGTTTACTGCAAAGTGAGTGTCGTCGTATGGGTTCATACGCGAAATCTTATTTCTTTCCTGGCGATAAGCCTCAATTCTCTCCAACTTTCTTTCTTTTGTCCTAACAGAACTTCGACAGTCCTGCGGCAGGTTTTTCCAACCCGCTCTTCTTCCATCATGAGCTAGAGAATTCCATTACATGCTTCGCTGACTATGCGATTGTGGTATTTTCGGAGCGTGTATTCGATCTATTGCCGCTGACGTTCCTTTTGTATAATCGCGTCTATACGTCCTCTTATACAGCTGTTCATGTGAGAGACGATTTGGCCAGAATACTCGTTGTTTATTACATAGACAGCGATTGACAAATGTCTGCAGCTTTTTTTTTTTTAGATGTGTGGTTACTTTCCAGGTATGTACTTCACTCATACACGTACTATGTACTACTACTACTGAATCCAAATTTGACCGAAACAGTCGCAGCTTAGGTGACACTTCTCAAGATCTTTGACAGCATACAAACAGCAGTATTTGCTGCCCAGATTCGGCTGCATGCATCTTGTTCGGTGCCACCATCAACTGATACAATGCTCGCAGGTACCGAAAGTGTTGTAATCATTGTATGTATAAAAGTTATTTGGGCTGAAAAGATTGTCTTGGCGCAGTCAATCTTCAACCTCTTTCACCCTACCGGAAGTCATTGTATGTCCACTATTCGTTATGTGAGTAGCCACACATCATCGGCATATACGAAGTGTTTAAGGTAACATTGAGTTCCCTCACTTTCGACCAATAAGGCACTGCATAGCACGTGATATGTGGATATCGTTTACCGCCTGATCTTGTGAAGTGGGTGGTGCTCTTTTTTGTAGAAATTCTGGTTGCACTGACGAGACTCTTTGAGTTCCTTGAAGTCTTTGGGAGATCTCGTAAGCTGTGTCGGACTTCCTTCAGTTTACTCGTTCGTATTTAACAACAAGCAATAAAACCCTTCCTCGACAACCAATGGTCGTGGTGGCTCAGTGCTTAGTGCGTTGGACTGCTGACCAAGTGGTATGGGATCAAGCCTCAGCCATGTCCACCGAACACTTTTTGCGGCACCACCTCTCGTCGGGGAGTGATAAGCCTCCGGGAGTATATTCTGTCATGAAAGAGCTTCTCAATTCGCCTTTCGGAGTCGGCAATAAAATGTACGTCCCTTTAAATCGTGCGAAAAGCTATGCCTTGGCTCATCTCGAGTTGTCGCGCCATCTATTTATTTATTTTTAATGAAACTCTGAAGTTTGCTAACCATACAGCAGGATTGTGGGAAAACTTGTCTGTCTCAATACTTTTTAAAAGAAAAAAATTTATAAGGATCCATGTAAAGAAATAACAACAAAAGTCACCCCACTTCCCCACAGTCTGGGAAGTTTTCCGTATACGATTGCCTATGCTTCAGCGGGCAGAGTTTGTCCAGTTCATAATTATTTGCCCTAGTCAAGGACGACAACTGTGTAGGATTTTCTCGCTTGGTTCTTTTAAAGGCACAAAAGCTGTTAGTTAAAATTCAGTCTACCAGTCTGCCTAAGAGCCGTCGAAGCTAATTGATGAATCGTGATCCTTCACCTCTCTACTCTTCAATTCGGTTCTGGTATGCAGAGGAAAAATTAGTCTACGTGTGAGGTATTCTGTCTGAAGCGTTAGTATTAGATGACTAAGTGAGTTCAGAATGCTGCTGTAGCCGCATGTTTGGCAGCTCAACGCATAAAATTGAGTCTGACTGCACTGCACTATGCCGCACTTTTAGCTGCCGCATAAATGGATCATCATCGGGCACGCCTCTTACTTACTTAAGGTGGCGCTACAGTGCGGGATGGGCCTGGGCCTCAACCAACAAGCGTCTCCAGCCAGCTCGATCTTTAGCCAGCTGCCTACAGTTTCGCACGCCAAGTTCGTTAAGGTCCCCTTTCACATGCGCACGTCACCTGAGTCGCGGTCGTTCTCTACTGTACCGTCCCTCGTGTGGACTCGAAGATTTTCCGGGCCAGAGAATTGGCGTCCATTCGCTCAACATGAGCCAGTCACCTCAGTCATTGAACCTTCACTCTTCTGGTTAAGTCGATGTCACTGTATAGCCCGCTCAGTTCGTCGTTTTATCTCCTCCTCCTCCTTTTCCACTCACAGTCTATGAAGACGGAACCGAATATCACCCAATGAATTTTCCCTCGAAAAAGCCAAAAGCAACCTCATCCACTTTTGACAAAGACCATGCCTCTGCGCCGTAGAGCATGACTGGAACGATTAAGGTCCTATCGAAGGTCACGTTTGTCGAGAGGACTTTGCTCCTCAGTTGCCTTTTTAGTTCAAAGAAACAGCGATTGACAAGAGTTATTCTTCATTTCATCTCAGCGCTGGTGTCGTTGTCTGAATTGATTGCGGAGCTTAAGTAGACAAAGTCCTTAACTAGCTCAAAGTTATAACAGTCTATAGTGACGTTCTGTCCGAGACGTCGGTGTTGGGAGTCCTTTCTTGTTGACAGCATATGCTTCCTCTAAGTACATACAAATCTAGTTATTCTATTGAAGGCATACTTCGCTCCATAATCACTTTATAGTGAAACTAAACTTAACCGAGAATAGCTCTCAATACTTAGTAAATCCTCTCAAGGTAGAGTCAGATATTAAAGTTTTTGTTGTCAATACTTAGTTCAGTTCTATTTTATCAGGGATGACGTTAAGTTGATGCAAACTTCTAGCTCAAATGCTCAGCTTTGTTTGCATCAGAATCACGTAGTGATCAAGACCAAGTTGAATTTCTTGAACGTTTTGTTTATATAACATTATCGAGGAAATGACATCACCTCGAGGTGTTCCACAAGAAGCATTCACCGCAAAAGATTTATCTATTGTGGAATTGACTTTATGACAGAGAGCGTCACCTCATTATAACCAAATTTTGGCAAAACCCACTACAACATGGAGGACAGAATGTTTTAAATAAAAATCGTGTTTCTCCCACTGTTTCAATGCCAACTTCGACATTGAACCGCTGTCCATTTGACACACAACTCTTTCACTAGTTTGACCTAATTTTTTGCTTAATTTTCTTATAATCTCGGTAACCTTCAACCAAATATTGCATTGCACTCCGCTATATATTTTGTGTGTGACTAACGATACTTCTCTCAAAGAGCTTCAAACTTATTCACGAGTATAATGAATGTCTCACTAAGCATTCCCCTAAATGAACATGACATGCAATTCTATATTAATTATCACGTGAAACAAGCCATATGTGTTAGGCTCTGTTGTATTTGTAGCACTGACCTCTATCAACTATTCTCGTCAAAAAGAAAAACTCGTTACATAAGCTAATCTTTGATAAATCACTGTAATTACACTCAACTGTAAGTCTTAACTCGAACTATTGTTTAGTAAGGTAAGGTAAAAAAAAAAAAAATCCCCCGATGCTTGTGGATCATGATGCGTCGTCGGTTGACATGCGTTTAATTGAATTTTTATTATCGCTAATGATGTGAGGCAGAACTTTTCATTTTTAACGGCTTTCCTTGGCCACCCCTTATAAGGATGACCGAGTCTATCTATCGCGCACCGGTAAAGACTTTATTTTATGGGCTACGTAAACGATTCATGTTTTGATTCTTTTGTATTAGGCACTCTGCGCGGACTTCCCGTATACGTATGCCTCCTTAATCGCTCTCTGTGTATACTACACTCACATTGAGCACGAATGTGTCTGCGGCACTGGTTACTTTTTTTCAGCTTACCACACAGTCCGAGCAATTTTCCACAATTAGTTAGCCTCCAGCTACGATTGAGTGCGCCGTCATCGTCATCATCATCGTCGTCGTCGTCGTCAACAGTGTTTGTACAGCCGTTTGTATCTACTCCAGTTTAGTTCAGTCCATTTGGGCTTGAAGAAGCTTAGGACAAGTAAAAAAAAATTTAAAAAAATCACAGTACTCCTACTTGAAGATATCAAGAATCAGCCGGACTTGGATACATAGATACCTACTCTGGACTGTGACTCTTTTCCGAATTAGATTCGATTCTGATTCCAGTGCTTGTTTGGGATACACTCGTGTCTGTGATAAACCGGTGGTGCGTGGTGGTGGCGAACTGGCAGACAGACTCTGGTGGGTTGATTTGGGTCGCAACATAGATTTAGACACACCAAAAAGTATCTCGGAATTCGATTGGATTATTTATAGTTCATATAAGTGTACTCCTGGAATCTTTACTTTCTCCAGTTGTTTAGATGAAATTTTCATGAATTGGTCTACTTCCTTAGGGGGTAGTTTTGTTTATGTGAAAAAATAAAACGTTCGCCCAATATCCGTGCGTGAATTTAATGAAGTTGAAATTAACCATAAGTTTGAGTGGCAAAAGTGAATGAAAATTTTGCACAACATCAGCCATAGACAGAGTCAGGGGTTGGTTTTTTTTTTTGTGAAACGGAAATTCGAAAATCAAATGCATGCACACACGCATTTTTGACGACATCCGTTGTGCTGTGTTCAAATTTGATAGCTTTGTGTTTTTTCTAAAGGAAGTGAATCTTTTTAGAGATTATGCGTTTCGTCGACTGAATATAGTTGTGCAGTGAAGAGATTAAGCCGTTGACGACAACAAAAAATTAAGTTGAACGGACAGTGCGTATATTTTTTTTTTTAATTGAAACTTGGATGATAAGTTTGTGTATGGACTGTGAAATAGTTTCGAATGCAAATTTTGTACGTTTTTTGCATCATTTGTTGCTCCTGTGAAATAAACCTAAATTCGACTTAAAGTGGTGCCGGCTAATTTAGGGACAGAACTTGTTTTGGAAAGAATCATTCCTTGTAATCCCTTTTATACTAAATCGGAAGATCTTTAAACTTAAAGTTGGAGGAAATAGATTTCAAATACTTTCCACAGTTTCTGAGTACAACAAAATCATCAAATCATCATGTTTTTGATATTTGTAAAGATGCCATACCGAGTGACATTAGAATGCATGATCTCAGGGCCCACTTGCTGTCATCTATTCGTGTTAAAAAAATCCTTGAAAATTGTTCATCAATATGTCCTGCAGAGCTTATCTTCCCTAACCCTCGTATGGGTCCCTGGCCACAGAGGCATCGAAGGAAACGAAATGGCTGATGAGCTTACCAGGCAAGGGTCAGCCCTTAACAGCTCATTCGCAAGAGAAGTTCTCATCCCATTAGGTGCTGTCAAGGGAAAAATCAACCTACACAACGTTTCAGTAGCCAAACACAATGGAATAACCTTGCTAGCTGCACCATATCCAGAAAAACTTGGCCAACATACAACCATAGAGAAGCAAGCGACCTCCTTAGAAGAATCCGAACAGGCATTGCGCGTTATCGCCATCTGTATGGGTCACTGGGCAGTAGGTACCCATGCGGCCAAGCTTGGCATCCGTTTTAATCCCTACTGCCACAGGTGTAAAGACACAAATTAGAGAGAAATCCTAGAACATTTTTTCTGGAAATGCCCTGCAATTGCCATATCAATACTCAATGCGCTAGGGAGCCTTGACGAATTTTCGGTGACAAAAATCCTTAACATTCTACTCTAACTTACTCGTCAGTTTTGATTCAAGACCAATGGCCATGGTCTATCGACACCCATCCACACTCATTTAACAAACCGGCAACGAGAACTGTGGTAGTGAATCGGTGCATTTCAGCACTATTTGAGTATCGGGCACTCGCTGCCTGATACAACCTCTAAAACCAAAAATGAAATTAAATAGGCAAATGACACCTATCACCGTAATTTTTTCCTGATAAGCTGAAACTGATTGAGGAAAGAACTTATCCAAGGTTCTCGAGGTTTTTCTGTCTTAGACGCACAATGTGGAAGGATTCTAAGAAAGTTTTGCTTTTCTCAATGCCTTGAGGGAGCGATAAGGTCTATGTGGAATTTTCGTTTTTCTTTTGCCTTTTTTTAATTCCTTATAGTCCAGCACTCGGATACATATAATAGGACTACTAAGATCAACGTTCAAGTAGCAGTGATTTCCCACAATTATTGTTCGTGAAAAACTCCACGAGTTTATCTTTTGCGGAGTTGATGTTTACTGCAAAGTGAGTGTCGTCGTATGGGTTCATACGCGAAATCTTATTTCTTTCCTGGCGATAAGCCTCAATTCTCTCCAACTTTCTTTCTTTTGTCCTAACAGAACTTCGACAGTCCTGCGGCAGGTTTTTCCAACCCGCTCTTCTTCCATCATGAGCTAGAGAATTCCATTACATGCTTCGCTGACTATGCGATTGTGGTATTTTCGGAGCGTGTATTCGATCTATTGCCGCTGACGTTCCTTTTGTATAATCGCGTCTATACGTCCTCTTATACAGCTGTTCATGTGAGAGACGATTTGGCCAGAATACTCGTTGTTTATTACATAGACAGCGATTGACAAATGTCTGCAGCTTTTTTTTTTTTAGATGTGTGGTTACTTTCCAGGTATGTACTTCACTCATACACGTACTATGTACTACTACTACTGAATCCAAATTTGACCGAAACAGTCGCAGCTTAGGTGACACTTCTCAAGATCTTTGACAGCATACAAACAGCAGTATTTGCTGCCCAGATTCGGCTGCATGCATCTTGTTCGGTGCCACCATCAACTGATACAATGCTCGCAGGTACCGAAAGTGTTGTAATCATTGTATGTATAAAAGTTATTTGGGCTGAAAAGATTGTCTTGGCGCAGTCAATCTTCAACCTCTTTCACCCTACCGGAAGTCATTGTATGTCCACTATTCGTTATGTGAGTAGCCACACATCATCGGCATATACGAAGTGTTTAAGGTAACATTGAGTTCCCTCACTTTCGACCAATAAGGCACTGCATAGCACGTGATATGTGGATATCGTTTACCGCCTGATCTTGTGAAGTGGGTGGTGCTCTTTTTTGTAGAAATTCTGGTTGCACTGACGAGACTCTTTGAGTTCCTTGAAGTCTTTGGGAGATCTCGTAAGCTGTGTCGGACTTCCTTCAGTTTACTCGTTCGTATTTAACAACAAGCAATAAAACCCTTCCTCGACAACCAATGGTCGTGGTGGCTCAGTGCTTAGTGCGTTGGACTGCTGACCAAGTGGTATGGGATCAAGCCTCAGCCATGTCCACCGAACACTTTTTGCGGCACCACCTCTCGTCGGGGAGTGATAAGCCTCCGGGAGTATATTCTGTCATGAAAGAGCTTCTCAATTCGCCTTTCGGAGTCGGCAATAAAATGTACGTCCCTTTAAATCGTGCGAAAAGCTATGCCTTGGCTCATCTCGAGTTGTCGCGCCATCTATTTATTTATTTTTAATGAAACTCTGAAGTTTGCTAACCATACAGCAGGATTGTGGGAAAACTTGTCTGTCTCAATACTTTTTAAAAGAAAAAAATTTATAAGGATCCATGTAAAGAAATAACAACAAAAGTCACCCCACTTCCCCACAGTCTGGGAAGTTTTCCGTATACGATTGCCTATGCTTCAGCGGGCAGAGTTTGTCCAGTTCATAATTATTTGCCCTAGTCAAGGACGACAACTGTGTAGGATTTTCTCGCTTGGTTCTTTTAAAGGCACAAAAGCTGTTAGTTAAAATTCAGTCTACCAGTCTGCCTAAGAGCCGTCGAAGCTAATTGATGAATCGTGATCCTTCACCTCTCTACTCTTCAATTCGGTTCTGGTATGCAGAGGAAAAATTAGTCTACGTGTGAGGTATTCTGTCTGAAGCGTTAGTATTAGATGACTAAGTGAGTTCAGAATGCTGCTGTAGCCGCATGTTTGGCAGCTCAACGCATAAAATTGAGTCTGACTGCACTGCACTATGCCGCACTTTTAGCTGCCGCATAAATGGATCATCATCGGGCACGCCTCTTACTTACTTAAGGTGGCGCTACAGTGCGGGATGGGCCTGGGCCTCAACCAACAAGCGTCTCCAGCCAGCTCGATCTTTAGCCAGCTGCCTACAGTTTCGCACGCCAAGTTCGTTAAGGTCCCCTTTCACATGCGCACGTCACCTGAGTCGCGGTCGTTCTCTACTGTACCGTCCCTCGTGTGGACTCGAAGATTTTCCGGGCCAGAGAATTGGCGTCCATTCGCTCAACATGAGCCAGTCACCTCAGTCATTGAACCTTCACTCTTCTGGTTAAGTCGATGTCACTGTATAGCCCGCTCAGTTCGTCGTTTTATCTCCTCCTCCTCCTTTTCCACTCACAGTCTATGAAGACGGAACCGAATATCACCCAATGAATTTTCCCTCGAAAAAGCCAAAAGCAACCTCATCCACTTTTGACAAAGACCATGCCTCTGCGCCGTAGAGCATGACTGGAACGATTAAGGTCCTATCGAAGGTCACGTTTGTCGAGAGGACTTTGCTCCTCAGTTGCCTTTTTAGTTCAAAGAAACAGCGATTGACAAGAGTTATTCTTCATTTCATCTCAGCGCTGGTGTCGTTGTCTGAATTGATTGCGGAGCTTAAGTAGACAAAGTCCTTAACTAGCTCAAAGTTATAACAGTCTATAGTGACGTTCTGTCCGAGACGTCGGTGTTGGGAGTCCTTTCTTGTTGACAGCATATGCTTCCTCTAAGTACATACAAATCTAGTTATTCTATTGAAGGCATACTTCGCTCCATAATCACTTTATAGTGAAACTAAACTTAACCGAGAATAGCTCTCAATACTTAGTAAATCCTCTCAAGGTAGAGTCAGATATTAAAGTTTTTGTTGTCAATACTTAGTTCAGTTCTATTTTATCAGGGATGACGTTAAGTTGATGCAAACTTCTAGCTCAAATGCTCAGCTTTGTTTGCATCAGAATCACGTAGTGATCAAGACCAAGTTGAATTTCTTGAACGTTTTGTTTATATAACATTATCGAGGAAATGACATCACCTCGAGGTGTTCCACAAGAAGCATTCACCGCAAAAGATTTATCTATTGTGGAATTGACTTTATGACAGAGAGCGTCACCTCATTATAACCAAATTTTGGCAAAACCCACTACAACATGGAGGACAGAATGTTTTAAATAAAAATCGTGTTTCTCCCACTGTTTCAATGCCAACTTCGACATTGAACCGCTGTCCATTTGACACACAACTCTTTCACTAGTTTGACCTAATTTTTTGCTTAATTTTCTTATAATCTCGGTAACCTTCAACCAAATATTGCATTGCACTCCGCTATATATTTTGTGTGTGACTAACGATACTTCTCTCAAAGAGCTTCAAACTTATTCACGAGTATAATGAATGTCTCACTAAGCATTCCCCTAAATGAACATGACATGCAATTCTATATTAATTATCACGTGAAACAAGCCATATGTGTTAGGCTCTGTTGTATTTGTAGCACTGACCTCTATCAACTATTCTCGTCAAAAAGAAAAACTCGTTACATAAGCTAATCTTTGATAAATCACTGTAATTACACTCAACTGTAAGTCTTAACTCGAACTATTGTTTTTTTTTTATTTATAGAAAAAATCATTCGATAAGGAGGTGAACTTACAAAATGCCCATGGAGGGGGAAGATGATAATAAGATGCCACTGAAGGATCGCACGTGCAATGACGAAGACACAGACTTGAACATAACCGCCGACACAAGACAAGAACAGAGGTAACAACAAATAAAACCCCCTTTTCCAATATTCCAATAAATCCCTAGGTGCTTGCTGAAAGAGTGAATAAAAACCTATTTCCCCTGAGAATGCAAAGTCATTGCCTTTCTTAGAGGAAGTCGGAACAGTGTGCGACGCCGATGAATGTATGCTTTAGTTTATTGATTTGATCTTTGGATATGTGACAGATAAAATGGCATCACCTTGAGTTTGGGATCTCAAACGGGGAATTATCGTTGTTTCCTTTAGACATTTTAGGGACGGGAGTTTTCTGATTGTGGGCGCTTAAGTAGAAATAGATTAGATTTCTTAGAATTCCTGTGTTTCGTGAAAACCTTTCACCCATCTCCATGATCGATAAATTTGTTTTGCTTAACGAAGGTCATTGACACAAGTAGCAATAGATACCTTGATCACATCCTTCGTATACACGCCTATTGCCTCTCATGATGTGACTCCAAATGATCTTGTCAAGCTTTTGCGATTCTGTTACAATGTGGACAGAATTGAAACACTTTTAAGGAAGGCTCACAAGGGCCACAGAGGCAATGAAACAGCGGACTCACTGACTACGATAGTTGTAGCAACCCCACTCACTGATGCTAAACAAGCCTGTGGAGTAAACAAATCCATCTTCAAAACCTACATAAGGGAACGAACCCTGCTGAACTCCCACAGAATTTGGATGGGAAGAATAGGACAGAAATGTATTAAACACTTCTTCCCCAAACTATCACAAATTCAAATTCCTTCTAAATCTGAACAGGAACCACCTTAAAATTCTAACCGGTTTTCTAAGTGGCTACTGCCGAGTAAAATGGTACCTACACAATGTTGGCCTGTCACCGGACCCTACCTGCAGACTATGCTTAAAGAGAGATGAAAGCTATCTCCAGATCGTCACGAAATACCTCTGCAAAGTAAGGATCTGCAAAGTAAATCGATTACCTCTGAGCAATGGTTGCGTTTTCACTTTGGTTAATAGGCGTGTTTTTTTTGTTAAATCTATATAGGCTAAGAAAAGTATGCGCAAAAAAACGCCTATCGAGGCTAAAAAATTTTATCATCGCTGTTTGGCACCACTTTGTGTAATGACATTTGTTACGCTTCAGCTATTAATTGTTTCCTTTTCTTTATTTAGAAAAATAGATCGGGCAGATTTAAAACGGGCAACAAAATAATATCAGATCTGATTTGTTTAATTTTTACCTTTTGTCGTTAGAAGTAAAGCGGCCTTCGGCAATTTTTTCTTATAAATGACGACTGTAATGTCATTTCTATCATTTCGATAACGTTTTTCGATAAAAATCGGAAAAAAAAAGTTTGGTAGCACAGTTTTTATCGCGGCTAAGGAATTAGGACTCTCTGTAAGCTACTACAAACGCATCTGTTTGTTGCTTCTGTTGCTTTAATATGCAAATGCATTGTTGTTTTGTTGTTCTCTCGTTGTACAATGCTTTTCCTTCATTTTACTTTCGTGCAATACAGGGACTCTAGGACTCTGTGTAGCTCGCTTCTTCCTGCTGCTGACGTACGTAGATGCATTGCTTTCAGCTGATTTTGATCACCAATTGACCGTTTCCGAGTATCTTCTGAAAACCAAGAGGTACATACATATGATTTATGAAAACCTTTCTCTTCATTGTCATTACTCGCCATCACTACGACGATGTCTCCGATTGGTGTTGTGTTGAGGACGGGATTAAACTGGTTTCAGAAGGTCTCCCTCTCGTCATCAGACTAGAGCTCTATTGCCATACCCTAGTCCGAAATCTGCCTATCAAAATCCTGTCTCCGTGCGGATGTCAACGAATTTGAGCTCTACGTGTTGTTGGTGAAAGCAGCAGCCCCATCCAGACTCCCGTGGATTTTCAGATGGTTTACCAGAGTAGATTAGTATAGTCTTACGGGTTGGGGACTTCTTCTCTCTATCTTTCCAGCTCACTTCACTTAGCTCCAAAATGTTCAACTTATGTCGCACGAATTCGTGCAGTTGTCGCTCCCTAAGTTGTGTAGCATCCTGACAAAAGTCTGGACACAAAAGTCTTCAAGGCATAACCAAACATTCTCCGAAGCGTAGTGTCGGTTCATAAGCTTCATTTTTTAGTAACCTGATTGTCGTAAGCGACCGCTGATACCATATCGTCGAGATGTCCACAACATTTATATTCTGGTCTGCATTAATTTTGAATTTGACATGAAAGTTATCCACTGAATTGACAAGCTTGTAAGGCGTCTAACGCGAGAAACTCTCAAATGCCTTGTAGGGTTGCCAACAACAAGGAAAAGTCAAGTATGTATCTGGAGAAGGTGGGTCTTCTAGAAGATGATTTTTTTTTATAATCTATTCAAGTCCAAGCGGTCATGTTGTCATTCACACAGCGCAAGTATGGTGTATTGGTTCGAAACTCGGGTAATATTAGATTTCAATGACGTCGAAAGGTGGACTCCAGACTAACTGAGGACAACTTTGTTAGGGTTTTTATCATTGCTTTGAATTTGAGATATCTTTGTCAACCTCATGATCTTCCCATTGCCAATGTATTGCAGTGGAATTGACATCAGCTTTCGCAGTTGATCGTGTCCATTTATTTCCTAAATCCTTCTTGACCTCAGGAGTTTAACCCGCTTCCTTCACCGTGGCCAGCGTTGATACCACTACACCATGACCACCCAGATGATACCGGCAGGCCATTTTTAGAAGACGACTGGGCACTTATTCGGTCATGACTTTCAAATTAAATTTTACTTAAAATGGGAGGATCAAAGTGACTTTGTCCAAAAAAAACGAACCTCTATCTTCGACAAATAAAACCACATCTGACCGATTTCTTTGTCGCCCACTGTAATCATCGCAGACTTATAATTACTAGATAATAGCGTACAGCATCTTAATTCGTACTTGTAAATATCTAATTTCTCGGATATTAAAAGTTCAGAAATTTTTCATTCTAAGTGCGGGATTTGAATTTACACGGCACACTGGGTCGTCGAGTCGTAGTGCAGACTCAAAGTTAAACCGTCGTCGGCTGTCGTTGTCAGTTGTGACGACCAGCGCCAGGTGGGGGCTGCTGACTGCTTGCAAAGCTTTTCTACGCGCAATTTACTAACTTTAGTCTCTCTGCGGCAATCTCGAACATCGTACCACACCGTAGAGCGGCGCGCGCTCATCCGTTTGGGTTAAATTTAAACTTGTGTTGTGTTTGCTTAGGTGATAGATTTGTGTAACCTCAACGTTGCTAAACCAAGAAGATCTGTTTGCCCCCAATTCTTGGAATTTGTCAGTGGAGTTGGAGAGCCATAAGTGCGTCTTAAAATGTTGTTAGTATTTCCATCGGCTGCTATGTAATCCGGTTACGTGTACAAATCAATCGACTATGCCACCTTCATCGGTGTCAGCGCTTATGTGCGTAGATTAATACCAAATCTCTGTTTTGCAGGCGAGAGAGTCTACTCAAATGGATGAAGCGGCTGACAATAGCTCTGATTATATTAATCGGTGTCTTCTTGATCGGTTACATGCTCTGGAAGTTGACATTTAGTGGTGGGTATCTCGGCGAGACACTATGGATGACAATTTAATGACCCCACCCACACTCTGATCTTCCAGATGCGAATGAGCCAAAACTTGTCGAAGATGTACAAATCGGATCGATTGGTTCGTTCAATGGTAACGGGCCAGTACTCACGGGGGATGCCGTAATCATTCCAGTTACAACGACTCTACAACCAGTCGAGGACGGGGAGGTCGAGATCGGAGAAGAAGTATCTGCAACGACATTACCGCCCGTAGATGTCGTGTCAAGATTGGGAATCTATGATAAAGCGGCCGTGTGTTCGGACAGCAATATTTGCAGCAAAATTGGCAGGTAAGCGGGGGAAATTTATTTTTTTTTTTCTAATTCAAATTTTCTGTTTCTTTTCTTTTTATTTAATTTATAATATTTACATTTTTGTGAATGTGTTTATTTTTTTTGTTTTGATAAAAATGAGTCAGGTTTTGAGCTGGTAGTCACATCTTTTGTTTATGCAATATGTTAACACTTATCAGACCTCATTAGCGTCATAAGAGTACGTGTGCAGTAGAAATCGTTCTTTAGTGGCGTGAAACAGATTAGGTTTGAATTCGTGAGATACGTGTTAAAATTTTGAAAATTTCTGAAATATGTATCTAGATACATACTTTAAATAGTAACTGAACCGATTGCACAATGTGTCAATAGGGGATTTACTGGCATTTGAATAATCATCCGCAAGATACACGGGGGAGAGTGTGTTCAAGTGGAACGGTTAGGCCGGCGACATGTGTGTCACAATACTTTGGATGTCGCATACCAGTAATAATAAGTTCTGTGGACATGTGCCAAATTGTATGTTCAAAGTTCGATTGATCGGTGGCTTTCTACGATGTTGTCCTCAAGGTAGAGGTTTCGATTGGCATCGAAGGTCAGCAGTTTAGTTGGTCAATGAGATGCTTGATTTGTAAAACTAAATGAAAAAGTCGAGCTGGCGAACTCAGCTCTATTGAAAGCAGTATTTCTGCGCAATCGTTCCATGAGACAAAGTTGTCAAAAATGCAAGTTAGAGGTTGAACAGACCAATTATTTTCACAACTTTTGAACAAGGAGAAGGTCAGTGTTTTGGTGAACTGGAAATCTGTGCTGTTGGGCAAAATGGAAGTACGTCTATTGATATGGGGGCAGATACATGCACTTAAGAGGACATATCTACAAATTCAAGCTTCCCCAGACTTTCCCAAATCAAACTCTGTTCAACTTCTACCTTCTCACCTTTCACCTCCATGCGACGAACCTAGGACACCTAGTACCTCAATAGGAGATTGGATTTCAACCTCTTTGGAAGGTTGTTAGGAGTATTTAACGAAAGAGAGGAAGGAGAGTTCCAACTAAAGCTTTTTTCTTCAATCCGGACGCTTGTAAATAAATTTGATGTAATCAACAGTGGCACCCACAGCTGCACTTACGAACCCTTAAATGGTCTTCTTTGGCATATTCGGTGTTCAGAGCAATTTTTCTAGGTCCTCATTCTAGGAGCAAACGTAAAGAACTGGCTCTCCAGGTTGGGGTTATTGCCATTGGAGTAACAGCCTAGCTGTAGACAAAAACACATGTTACGCAATGAACACAAGCCTCGGGTAAGAAAGACGCGAGTTCTCCTGTTGTAGACCCTGACAAGCAGAACCATCTTCGGTTCTGCACGTGGAATGTTCGAACCTAATCACAGCCTATACGACATCACGTCTGGAAACGAACTTATGGTCGTCGACTTTGCTGTGAAGCGAATTGTCACTATGCGTTGTTCTCGAGTCAACGTGGTAGTCTCCTGATCGTGAAACAGTCAATCAAATCGAAGACATGTCTCTTTTATTCTGGATATTTGAACTTTCCGAGATCCCAACATTGACCTAGATCGCTACTTTGTTGCGCCCAAGATACGAATGCCGACATGCAGAATGAAATCACAAGACACAGCCAGAATGTTTGCCGAATGCTTATCCCGAAACTTCTCAGTCTTGATGCTCCTAAGATACCACCATGAATGCCGCAGAACCCGATCGCCACCACAAAGCTCCTGGTTCCAGGTGATGTAAAACCAAATGAATGCAACGCAGCGCTGCGAAATAGGACGCCGGTCTCGACCTTTCCAAAATATGGAGGAAGAAAGAGTGAGAGAGAGAGAGATGTCGCGATCGAAAATATTGAGAAATGATACTCCAGGAATAATGTGGAAGTCTTACCAGAACTAACAGAGAACGTTTCAGTGAAGCGAAGATCATACAGCAATTTGTAGAAATAAAGAAGGAAACCTTAGCGTAACACACAATCGGTGCAGAGAATTTGGAAAACAGTTTGTACAACGACGAGGAAGATCAACATCCCACTGTCAGCTAGGATGAACCAAGGAGGCCAAGAGAGCCAAAACTTTTGACCCCCTGATCAAAACAAAATGGTAGCAATATCCGAACTAAAATCCAACGAGGCTACAGGACCTGATGACTTGTCGACGGAGATATTTAAAGCAGCTGGAAATGATTTCGTGCAAGGCATTCCCCAGCTCATTGCTATGATTTGGTCAAATGAGTGTATTTCATTCTCCAATGGCCCACTTATCCACTATGAGGATGGTGGATTTGGAGTGCTTAAGTACGCCCGTAGCCAGGATTGAATTTTCGAGAGTGCTCAGGAGATTTTGAAGGGAGCCCACAAACAAATCGAGAAATTCTTCTCTCGGTGAATGAAAATTTATAAGGGAGCTTCCCAAATCTCAGAAGGACCTCAGCTCCCTCCAGCACCTAGCTGCCTACGGGAGTGTGCTTAGATGGAGCCCCCACATCTCCCAACCTTCCGCACTCGACTCTAAATCATCAGAGGGATGTCTCCATACGGATAGATGTAAGATGCGTAACCGGTTCTAGCAGTACACTTTCAGACTAGGAAAGCGCAAAAGCCATGAAATGTTCACACTTCGGCAGATTCCAGAAGTCTTATACGATATCCATCAAATCCTTATTGACTTTAAAGCCTACGACAGCGTTTATAGAGAAGAGCCATGTATAGTTTTGACATCTCTGACAGAATGAAAGCTCTGACGAAGGAGATCTCTGTTAATTTATGAAGAATCACCGGTCACCCGAGTGTGAGGTCAGAAGCTGTTAAAATCGGGTTAACAAGGAACAATGACGAGGGTCCTGTTTTATGGCACTGAAGCAAAGCCTCTAAAAAAGGCGGATGAACATGGCGAAAGATAATTTGTAAAATATTTAGTCCCCGTGTAAGTTGACGAGCTTCGGAACAGCAGATTCAAAGACGAGATGTACAGTGGCATTGACCTGTAGCCGTAATAACCTCATTGACTCTAGTATATCTCGCCCTGTGGTCCAGGTATTCAGCGCCACCATACTTGATGTGGCAAAATTCACGATAAACGAGTCAAGGTGAGATCTAGACACGTTTTCTTCTGCTTTCGACCTATTTTTGTCTTCTCTTGCTATTCAGTGATAACCGGGACACTACATTGCAAAATTTTGATCTTTGGTTCCGATTGAGTCTTAGGGAAGCTGTCCCTGGATTTACTCTAATTATTTCTCGATTTTATTATTAGGCTTCCTACTTTCTGTGAACTATCTTCTTGTCCATTCCTGAGTCGTTAATCAAAACCAAACTTGTGTAGAAAGCTCCTCTAAAAGTTGGGTTTCACTTCTTTTCTCTATTTACAGTGACATAATCCAACGGGGTGGCAATGTTGTCGACTCTGCCCTGGCCGTACTCCTCTGCAATGGCATTATCACAATGCAAAGCATGGGCATCGGTGGTGGATTCCTTATGAATGTGTTCATAAAGCAAGAAAATCGTGCCTACACTGTTGATGCTCGTGAGGTTGCACCGTTTGCGGCGTATGAAGATATGTTCGCAGGCAAGCCGTCAGCGGCTTTACATTCTCCACTAGCGATTGCAGTTCCTGGTGAGGTAATGGGTTACTACCGAGCTCACAGTCGCTTCGGTTCGATGTCATGGAAGGAGATTATCGAACCATCGATCAAGGTCTGTGAAGAAGGTTATATCCTGTCGGAGCATCAATTTAATTCGCTGCACTTGAAGATGATCGTTAAGAACGATACCCATTTGAGGTAGGGAGTGGAATTTATCAATTGCTGGTCTATCTTACGGTCTGCATTTACAGCTCAGCCTTTGTGAACAATGCCACGGGAGATTTCTATCCAATTGGCACGAGAATCCATCCGCCACGTGAATTGTGTCAGACTTATGTGAAACTCTCCCAGAATGGTCCATTGGACTTTTACAACGGTTCGCTGGCCAGGGATATCGCATCTGATTTGCAGGATTTGGGGAGCATCATCACAGCTGATGACTTGGAAGCCTTCAATGCGGACATTGTCAGTTCGGTATCAATGCCATTGGGCAGGAATACCCTGTACGCAGTGCCTCCAGTTGGAAGCGGTACTGTTGTAGCCCATATTTTGAGCATTCTCAATGGATACAATTTCACCAAGGACAGCATTGCGAATGAGACTGTAGCAGCACTAACGTTTCACCGAATGGCGGAGGCCTTCAAATTTGGATTTGCCAAACGATGGGAGCTGGGAGATTTGAGATTCCACGACTTGAGAGAGGTAAGTTCAAAATCATTTAACGAAACACGATGCATGATACTCAAGTTTATTCACAGCTCGTGAGTCAGTTAACAGCTATAGAGAATGGAGAAGAACTCCGGCTTAGGATCAACGACTCTGCGGTGGCGGATGACATCTCATTTTACGGAGCAAGGTTTTCTTCAAAGGACGACTATGGAACGTCACAAATATCGATATTGGGTCCAAACGGAGATGCTGTTTCGGTCACCAGCACAGTCAACCACTAGTAAGTTGGAAGATGTCAATGTCCTCGAAAGTGACCTTTCTAATCATTTTTTTCCAGCTTTGGAGCCGGTTTCACTGGCAAACGGACGGGTATCATTTTCAACAGTGGAATGGATGACTTCTCCACGCCCGGAACTTCGAACCAATTTAATTTACCACCAGCACCGACAAACTATATCGAGCCACAGAAACGGGCAATGTCATCGATGTCACCAATGATTGTGACAAATAGCACAGGACATGTGGTCCTGGTGCTTGGATCGGCAGGTGGCTCAAAAATTATTACCTCTGTAGCACAGGTAATCGCAAGGATACTCTGGTTTGATGAGGACATCAAGACAGCGATTGATGCTCCGAGAATTCATCACCAACTGGTGCCGAATATTCTTGAATACGAAAACGAGACTTTAGAGGTGAGTTTTTAATTTCAGAAGAGAAGCCTATGAGTCAGTTTCGACAGTAGGGTTTAACTTCGATTTGACTTATGTAGATTTTGGCTTAGAAAAAACTACTGATTTCCAATAGTAGCGAGACTTCAGTGTTAGTTCTACAGAGACCAGCACAGCTCAATGTGTGCTGAGTTAGTTTAGAACAAACAGATTTATTTTCACACGCCATCTGAAATAAGACTGCAAAGTCCCTTAGTGGTGGAATCAAATATCGAATATTGAATAGACGGCGGCGCCTAAGTCGTTGTGTAGTTACAACGAATGTGCATAGCGCCGATAATACCAAGAAGCTTCTCAAGTTTCTTCGTAAAGGTCTGTTGGACTAGTTTGGTCCACCAGCCAATTTTTGCGTACGTAGGCCTATCATGGTATAAGTTAGGTTAGATTAGAGAGACTGTCGACATTGAGGACGATCCTAGACGAGCAACTGCCTTTAGCTAGCGAGATTTAGATAATCGGAGAAAACACCTCTTTCCACACCACCTTTTGTTTGAGAACCGTCTGTGAAGATCTTCAAGGTTTCTTTCATAGGTGGACTAGGCTTCTCTCAGAAATCTCTTATGAAAATGACGACATTAAAGTGGTATGGCCAGTCAGTCTACTGGTCCACTATGAGATGGCTCCAAGTCTAATAGCTGCTATCATGGTATACAACCAGTAGATAGTTTTCGGATTCTGCCGTAAGTTCAGCCATGCCGGCGTCGACGGGCCCACAGGGCACTAGTGGCACGCTGTGTGACGGACTTTAGGCGAGAGGTTTAGACAAAACCCTTATCCAGGATGGCTAGCAGGTAATTGATCTCATTCAAGTAGTCTTTCGTTGTACCTTTAAAAAAAAATAAGTCCAGGACTTAGTGAAGGGCACGAGAATGGTCTTATAGGGATTAATGTCCCGTTTCTTGTAATATTCTGACACAAATTGCAAGCACTTAACATGTTGCTAGAATGATAGTTTCGTTTTCCGTGGAGCTTATATTGGCAGCAGTAGATTGGCCTTCACAAGAAACCAGAGTAAGGCTGATAGAATTCTCCCATGAGACCCGTTTTTTAAGCTGTCACACACACTGATACTTCTCCAAAAGAAGACGATTCGGCTTCTCATTATGGCTCTAATCGACCTGCTGGTAGATTCTTCATTTTTTTATGGCTAACATCGCCGTGGCTCAGTGGTTATTGCGTTGGACTGCTGTGTGAGCGGCTTGCGTTCAAGCCACAACCATGTCCACCAAACATTTTTTCGCGGCACCACCTTTCGTTGGGGAATGATAAGCTTCCGGGAGTATAATGCGTCATGAAATAGCTTCTCAATTCATCGTTCAAAGTCGGCAATAACTTGTAGGCCCCTTCCATTCGTGCGAAAAATGTAACATACACAACATGAATGTTTGCGAGAAGTTATTTATTTTTAAGGGCCCATGCTATTGAATTTAATCCAGTGGTGGTAAATATATCCCTAATGTCCAGACACACGCGGAAAACGAGCAGCTTCCGACAATGGTGAAGAGCCCCTTCCATAGCTTTTCTTTTTCTACACAGGTGTAGGCTTGAATGTCAAGAAGTTGATAAGTTCAGCAGAATAAGAAGGTTAAGTGTTTCCAGTTGGTTCGATGAGTAAGAGTAATCGGACTTCTATGGTTTTTTGAGGTGCGCTGCTAGCGGCATGTCAACAATGTTCCTGCAGTTAACCTTCAAGACATCAAAAAGAGATGAGGGCGGACATAGGTTAGGTTAAAGGGGTGGCGGCTTGATGTAAGGCGCCGCCTCACTCGGATCTACAAGCATCCATTGCGTTCCGCGTTGTGGAATCCTACATGTCTATACCTGTTGGGAAATGAAAGAAATTAGAACTGTTACGTACTCTTCGCCTCTCTAAACCACCCCCGAATTCAGTATGAGTTTTAGGATGGAATTCAGTGGCATAGTTGAGAGTTGGCTTGCGTTACTAAAGAAGTAAGCGCTTAGGATCGTCTTTCTAGTTCTGCTGAGGCTTGAGCAATCGCAGAGAAAGTGCGTCGTGTCCTCCTTCCCGTCTATATCGCCACATACTCTGCAGAAGTCGGTTGTGTTTAGTCGCATTCTCCTTAAATGGACCGCCAGTAGGTTGTGGCCTGTGATAATGCCGATCACTAGAGCTAAATACGATCTGTTCAGCAAAAGTATTTTCTTTTTTTTTCTTTTATTGAGTTTTGGCCACATCTTTCTTGATATGGCAGTGTGCTCCATCGCTCATCGGCAAGCCTTCAGAAGTCCAAGTGTATCGCTTGCTTTAGAACTTCTATAAGGCTCAAAATCGTGTGAGCCAGTTCATCGCCCTTCTTTTTTGTCACCGATCGATCGGTGCCCCTGGACCCAACAGAGTGATACATTATGTCCTGAGCTTAGGATCCTAGGTTGCCTGCGACAACTCTTTACTATAAGAGGGCGGACCTATATTTGTCCCACTTTTCCTCGGTTTAACACTGATAAAGGCCAATGAGCGGAGTCAGGAATAAAAATTCTTCTTAGGATTGTTAAAGCGGGCTCATTAGTCTCAAATGAAAGTGAGTTTAGGATACATATAAAGATTCATTTATAAATTCTTAATTTATGTATCACTGAATGCCGCGTTTTATAACTTATTCTTCTTTTCAGGGCATCATGAAACTACTCGAGGCTAAGGGTCACAAAACAAAACGTTATCCTGATAAAGGGTCCGCAATGTGCGGCATCACACGAAATAACACAGCGATTTATGCCAACGCTGACTTCCGTAAGCGAGGAGACGTCTACGGTTTTTAAAAATTCCCTCAACAGTATAACAACATAAGTTTTTTTTTGTACAAAGTAAAAGTTAAAGTAAATCACATAACTTACGTAAAAAGAAATTACAAAAATTTCTTCTTTTTTTTTAATTTAATAATTAAAATGTATTTATTTATATTTAAATGTGACTTTTATTTTAAATGTGGAAATGGAACTAGGACGACGTTAAATGTAAATCCTACACCTACATGTTACGACAAAAGTGTGTTGTAATGGTCGGCGTTCACAAGCAACGATAAAATAGTGCTGCCAGACTCCTGTATTACCTACAGTTTGAAAACAAGCGATGTGTGCCAGTTACCCATCGTCCTGCGCATGTCCTTGTTTATCTAAATGACAACGAAATGTGTTTGACAACAGTGGTTCCTGTCAATGAAATGACAAGAGTTGTGGAAAGTGCAATTTTGAGTAAGAAAACATCAAGAAGATGGAGAAAAGATCAAGGAATCATCGGGATAAATTTACAGGCAAATTCAATTTGAACAACAAAACGTAGGATTTCAACGATATTTCTAGTCACAATAACAACAACGTTTCCATGTCTTCTTTGTAGAAAATGTGCTCTTCTTGTGGTGTTCATAGCTTGCATCAGCATCCTCTATGAACTCATTTATCATAGACCAAGAAGTGAACACAAATGCAAAGGAACAAAGTCCAAATCTGCAGAACCATCAACTTTCCGACATCCTCCTGACACTGAAGTCCCACTGCCACCATCTCCATCGGTTTTGCATGTCTTCGAGAAAGCTGCAGTTTGCTCAGACAGTGATATCTGCAGCAATATTGGACGGTAAAGGGACACATTTTCCTAGGACTCGCAATTTCAAAAACAGTTTCTTTCAGAGACGTCCTTCAAAGTGGTGGTAACGCAGTAGATTCCGCACTATCCGTTCTAGCTTGCAATAGTTTGGTGACTATGCAAAGTATGGGAATCGGAGGTGGATTCATCATGAACATATTCCAAAAGTCTCTCAACAACTCCTTCACCATCATCTCTCGAGAAAGAGCTCCATCGGCTCTGAAACCCGAAGACTTCGTCAAACAAAGTTCGGACTCTACCCTGAAAGGGCCAATATCGATAGGAGTCCCCGGTGAGGTTATGGGATACTATTTGGCACACAAGCGATTCGGGTCCATGTCGTGGAAGGAAATCCTGTCACCAACAATCAAAATCTGTGAGGAAGGATTCCAGTTGTCAAAGCATCAATGGGATTCCTTGTTCTTTAACCCACAAGTTAGAAATGATCCCTATTTGAGGTTAGGTTAGGTTGGCATCATTTGTATTCTAAACTTGGAATCATTTTCCAGGGAAATGTACGTCAACGGTACAAGTGGTGGTTACAATCGTGTGGGATCTTTGATTCACCCACCAATTCAGCTGTGTAACACTTATCGGACCTTAGCACAGAACGGTCCGAAAGACTTTTATACGGGGGGTTTAGCTATGTTGGTTGCAAAGGACTTACAAGACATCGGAAGCACTGTAACTTTGAAAGACTTGAACGAGTATCAAGCGGAAGTTGTCGATTCCATTAAAATGAACATTGGACAGGATGTCCTGAATTTGGTGCCTCCAGTCGGAAGTGGTGTTATATCGGGTCTTGTGTTGAATATTCTTAAAGGTTATGACTGGAGAAAAGAAGTTCCGCTTGTAACTTTTACACACCGAATTGTTGAAGGGTTCAAGTTCGCTTTTGCGAAACGCTGGGATCTGGGAGATCCTGGATTTGTCAATCTAAACGGGGTGAGTTAGGACATGTTGTCCAATAGTCCCTATATGTTACTCTGTTTTTTCACAGATCCTCGATAATGTGACGTCTGCTGAATGGGCTGAACAGATGCGGCAGAAAATCAATGATGAAGTCACTCACAGCGATCCGCATCACTACGAAGGACAATTCGCTCCGGTAAATGAACACGGAACTGGTCACATTTCCGTGTTGGCTGAGAATGGTGATGCTGTTTCTGTGACCAGTACTATTCATTATTAGTAAGATTGAAACCTAACCTGAAGGGAATTTACTAAATCCCAATCCTCACTAGTTTCGGCTCGGCATTCATGGGCAAACGCACTGGGATCCTTTTCAACAGTGCAATGGAGGATTTTTCAATTCCCGGCCTGTCAAACTACTTCTCATTGCCACCATCAGAGGCGAATCGGGTCCATCCCCTCAAACGTCCTATGTCATCCATGACCCCTACCATAGTTACAGATTTTCGAGGCAATGTTAAACTGGTTGTAGGCGGTGCTGGAGGACCGAAAATAATCTCCGCTTTAGTTAATATTCTTCTCAGGATCTTGTGGCTAGGAGATGACATAAAGCAAGCGATTGATGCGCCGAGATTTCATCATCAGTTGGTACCGGATTCACTTGAATATGAATATGGAATGTTGAAGGTATGATTAGGGGGAGTAAGGGAACTGGTCTTTTATTAAAAAAATTCTACTTCAAGGATGTGGTTGACGGTCTTGAGAAGATGGGTCACACAACGATGCGTTACAGAGAACGTGGATCAGCATTTTGTGGAATTATGAAAAACGCTACGGCGGTCTATGCGAATGTGGACTTTAGGAAACTGGGAGGGGCCTCTGGATATTAAAAAAAAATTTTATTCTTGTTAAAATATAAATAAAAAAAAATTATTCGTGAAGTAATTATCGGTATAAATTTTCGAAAAGCTCGATTAGCCCAAGTTAGCACTGGATAGGTACAGAGGAAGTGGAGGATTGCTTCTTGCTCCGCTTTGTCACTGGAATTCTCACAGAAACCGTTTGAGAAAGAGTTCATACTTCTGGCTTAAGGCCAATGGAACAGTGGCCAGTAAGAACACCGATTATGATGCTGATCGAGTGAGGCTTAGCAAGGGCCAAATATCTCTGGTAATACGACATGTGGTTCTATTCAACCATCTTTGGCTTGTCTTGCTGTTCGCATCATACTCTAAGAGTAACTTACACGTAGTGAGTGATATTCTCAGATTCCGCCATTTTAGTAAGATATCTAGGGTAGTGCCATAATTGGCTTTAGAGTTTAACTTGCTGTTTAGAATGATACCCAGAAGTTTGGCACCTGGGCATTGCTGATATGCTTCGAGAAGCTTGTGGAAATATACTTTTGATGGTGTCATCCATGTCTTTGTAGGGGCAGAAATGTAGATCAGGTTGTTAGGTTGATGTTATGATGATAAGCTGTCTGCCCCGAATAACCGCAGTTTCTGCAAACTGTACCAATCTCCATTCCAGATGTCACAGTATTTCGTCCTCTGTTTGTACGTTGTTTTTGCAATGCAGCAGTATCGGGCCTCTTCTTAGTGCTTGCGACCTGTTTAGGGTCCAAACACTTCACGTGAACAACGAAAGATCGTTGTCCTTGTTTAATTTGTCAGGTAGAGTACGGTACAGTCGTCAGTACCTAAAAAATGGTATTTGAATGACTTGGTATTGTGCAGAGTTTGTGCAGACCGACAGAAATTAGATAGTCTCTACTGCCGAGTCACTGGAACTTCATATGCGCACACACTTTTAAGTTTGCGGTGACGGTGGCGCCTAACAAGCCAGTGCCATTAGTCGGCAGCATGAAATAGCATTACAAACATTATCACGGAGGATAAAATCTCTTGGTCCATTAACAGCTTCTCCCCTTATATGTATGTCACCAGGCCCTGATAGCATTATGCCTATTATGCTGCAGTATCTGCAAGACATAGCAATTCTCTGGCTTATACCAATTTAAAGGAGCTGCCTTAATCGAAACCATATCCCCTTTTTTTGGAGACGTGCCAAAGTTGTTTTCATTCCAAAGGTGGGCCGGCGAGGCCAAGAAGCCGTCAGCGATTATAGACCTATAACCCTGGCTTCCCTTGTACTAAAAACTCTAGAACGTATCTTAGATTTCCACATCCGCGAAACCCTGAAGAGCCTTTCGCTGTCGAAATCACAGCACGCTTACCTAAAGGTTGGGTCAACTAAGACGGCACTTCATGAAGTTGTGCGCACGGTTAAAAACACTCTCCACTACAAAGAATACACTTTTGCTACCTTTCTTGACATAGAAGAAGTGTTTAACAATATCCAGACTGAAGTTATTCATGAGCTTAGTGTAGAGGATTTACTAAGTCAATGGATAATTTCCGTGCTTAAGACTTAACAGCAGTGCAACTAAGATGGTTAGGAGAGCCACCCCCACAAGGAGGGGTTATGGCTATGGCTTATGGCAATGAATAAAATTTGTATAAGGTATTTGGATACGCCGGTGATGTGGTTATACTAGTATCAGGAAAGTTTCTCCCCACGATAAGTCACTAGCAGTGGCCTGGTTCCGAATAAGACCGAAATGATGCTATTTACCACTAAATCCAAGGTTCCAGAAAGTACAGAGATCGGCGTGTATAGTTTTTACAAAAATATTGAGGTCTTGTCCAACAGATATTCTTAATGTGATTCTGCTCCTGATCCTCCTTGAACTTCACATCATAGACACAGCCACCTGCGCAGTCCGGCTCAGGGAATCTGGGTGCTGGACTGCAGAACCATACGGTCACTGTAAGATCCTGGAAATAGGAGAAGACTTCCTATATCGATCACGCATGCCACTTTCCTGTATGGCTGCGCGATCTGTGCCGATACCCTTAGTAGAGAGAAATACAGAAATCAGTTGGAAGCAGTACACAGACGTGGAGCCCTCCGGATAATAAGCTCTTACCGCACAGTGTCGGAACCACCCGTTCTCGTAGCGGCGGGATTGACTCCCATCGATCTCCCTGCGGCTGAGAGGAACTTAGTCCGCGAGCATAAAGCCAAAACGGGAGCTCACCAAACAAGACTGATTAGAGACGTTGCTGAATGGAAGAAGCGGAAACATGGCAAAGTAAATTATAACATCACCTAGTTTCTAACCTAACAGGGAAACTTTGACGCATACCTCAATTAAATGGGAAAAGTGGAGAGCCCAGCTTGCCGATACGGTGACTCCCTAGTAGATGACGCAAACCACACCTTTTTCGCCTGTAGCAGATAGGCAGCAGAAAGAACCAGGCTGGAACTAGAATTATACCGGAACTTTATAATGCAAACAGCAGTCTCAGGAGGTTGCCGAAGATACCAAAGGTGGAGGGGGGGTTTAGTTAGTTCCTACTGTCAGATTCCTATCTGACACACGATGCATTCTCAGCCTTTCCTAAAGAGGGAAAAAAAAAGATTCGACAGTAAGATGGGACTCTATTGTCATATGCGTAAGCATACAATTGTGAGCCGACGTCCTTCGTTAATTACTCCAAATTTTTCAGAAAAATTGGACTTTATTTCCCACTTTGTACAGAATTTTAATCTTTCAGATCGGGACATCCAATTGAAGAACACACCTTTCTTTTCTAATAGACAAAGAGGAATATCCATTTAGAAACAGTTTAGGGCTGATGCCTATCATACAATTTAATTTTATTCCCTATGTCTACAGAAACAGCAAAATCAATTCATTTACTCGATAACATTACAAGCGGGGTGACTTGACCCATATCCAGATAGCAATCGAAGCAATTTCAATTATCATTGCTTCTGAGATAATGTCAACCCTCAATCCAAAACCGATTCAACCCTAAAGTTTCAATTAATTATACAAGCTCTTCGTTTAGTCCCTGGTCAACTATAATTACTCTTCCACCCCCCGCTCCCAAAGTCTAGAAACTACTTAAGCAAACGATTTCACGCGACTGGTCTCACTCAGTAACTTACGGCATTAAAATGCGGAACACCTCGACACGAAAACGTGTCTCCAAGGCAAAGGCCCTCTGTATCGACAACAGCGAAGAGTTCTGTAGGAACACCAGCCTTCATGGAATCAAGTATATCGTGGACAAGGAGATGAGTTATTTGGAAAGAGCTTACTTCATCATCGCCTTAATCGTGGTCTTCGTGGTGGCAGGTAATTTTATATCGAACGTCTACGACAAATGGCAGAATACTCCCGTAATTGTTGGTCTAAATGCGGTTCCAACATTCATCACGAAATCTCCGTTCCCGGCGGTGACGATTTGTAATCTAAATCAGGCTATGAAATCCCTCGCGGCAAAAATAAATAAGTAGGTGTAGTCTGCGAAAATCCACCTCAAGCCTTACACACTCGTTCCTTTGTAGCGATAGCCTTGAAAGCGCGATCCTACAAATGCTTTGCAATCGAGAAGTGTCACAGAAGTACAGCTATGCAGTAAAGGATTGGACTATTCTCGAGAGTTTCATTGTAGAAGTAAGTGATTTCTCGCCCTCGGCATAATTTTGTTCCCACTCCTCTTGACAGGTAGCGCAACCATGTGAGAAGATGCTCCTGTCTTGTCGATTCGGTTCCATCGAATACAACTGTAGCGACATTTTTAAGTCTGTTCTGACTGACGAAGGGCTCTGCTGTACGTTTAACATGGTTCATCCGGCTTTCATGTACATTTTGCGGTACGTCCCTCAATGTCTCCTCATAAAAATCTAATAGCACCTATGCTCCCTCTCTTCGCAGAGCCAAAGAGCTTGACAATGTACCTTCAGACGATGACTCAACACCGGTGGACTGGAATCCCGAAATAGGTTACCCAAAAAAATTACCCCGCAAGTTCTATCCCCGAGTTGCAGCAGGAACTGGAGAAAGTTTAGGATTCACTGTGGTTTTAGACGTACAATCGTACGAATATTATTGCTCCTCTGCCAATGGAGCTGGCTTTAAGGTAAACACCGCTATATTCTCTAAACCCTTTCCCAGTTTCGCCTTCTCTCCAGATCTCTCTTCACAGCCCCACAGAAACGCCGCACGTCAAAGAAATCGGTCTTCTGCTTCAAGCTGGCTTTGAAACCAAAATGCGTATTACAGCAGTTAAATCAGAGGCAGGCGCTGAGCTTCGAAATATAAAACAGGAATATCGTCAGTGCAGCTTTAACGAGGAGTCGAACCTTATATATTACACCTTCTACACCAAACGGAACTGTGAGATCGAGTGCGATGCCAAGTTGCTGGTCAAGAATTGTGACTGTGTTAGCTATTATCTGCCAAAGTTATACCCCAATGTAACCACCTGTGGGTTAAAAGACTTGGATTGTGTGGAGCGTGTCACGAGGAGGTCACATTTGGTGGATCTAAATGAGCTGGACTGCCATGACTTCTGTCTACCGAGCTGCTTTGATTTGACATTTTTACCAGACTTTTTCAGCTCGCCGATATCGCACACGGGATTCTCTATAAAGCAGCAGTTAATACAGAACATCACCAATGAGTATGCATCGCAGAATATTGCTGTCGCGCATATGTATTTCAAGGAGAACACCTTCCGAAGCAGTGTCAAGACGCAGTTCATTGGGGTTACGGATTTTTTATGTAAGTCAACTTAGAACTTTTTATAAATTTTAAACGTGAGATTGAAGAAACTTCCGTGTTTCATCAATTTTTGGGCACAAAGCTGAGGTTCAAACTGACCCAAGGAAAGTGTGAAAACATATCAGTTAAATTGAAGTGGGTGATGAAAGGGCTACGAGAAATGTGGAAACATTCCGAGACCGCATAAATAAGAAGGCAAATTAAATAAGCCTCGACTTCTTGGAGCCTTAGGTAGAAAAGTTAACAAAAGCTGTAGGGTGGGTAGGAGGGACGGCTAAATCTCGATGAGAAGTGTCACAGAAGTAACGCAATTCGATGAAGGATTAGACTATTCTCGAGATTTTTTTTTTTTTATTAGGAACTTCCCCATATAGCTGACACTGCGACGTAGCAAGATCTATTGTGTCTCCGATTTACTTAGCCTAATAGGTCTACTACCTTCCTTATGAGTTCTTCAGCACCAGTTTCAGTTTCCAAACTCGGCTAGCGAACAGAATTTCCTATGAAAGATCGGCCCGCGTAGCCATTATAGTGCCGGACATTTACAAAGAATGTGCTCAGAGGTTTCTTCCTCTTCCAAACAGAACCGACACTCTGTATCTGTGAAGGCTCAGAAATTCCTTCTATGAAAAGAGCTTGATATGTATGATATATATGATATGGATTGCCTAAACCCGGAGACATTTCCCTATGGGCTGGGCGAAGTTGGTGTTCCCAGTTGTTTAACAAAGCTCTGGCGGTAGCGCAATTAATGCCACAGAAGGGAAGCTATCAAGACCGCTGAAGCCAAACCGGCCCTAGCCACCCTTTCCGCAGTTTCATTGACTACAACCAAGTTTGACCTTGCTGTGCCTGGCAAGTAATTGTAGGGTATCCTAGCAGCTCTTGATTGTTAGATTCCACGAAGTGCGATGTCAATTCTTTAAGCGCTGCCTGATTTTCTGAAAAATTATGTATTTTTGCGCCCCTAATACCTTTATCGGGTGGGCGCCGTGGCTCAGTGGTTAGTGCGTTGGACTGCTGACCGAGCGGCGTGGGTTCAAGCCCCAGCCAGGAAAACACCAAACATTTTTCGCGGCACCACCTCTCGTCGGGGAATGACAAGCCTCCGAGAGTATAATCTGTCATGAAAGAGCTTCTCACCTCGCCGTTCGGAGTCGGCAATAAATTGTAGGTCCCTTCCATTCGTGCGAAAAATGTATCACGCACAGCATGAATGGTTGCGAGAAGCTAGGCCTTGGCTCATCCCGAGCTGTCGCGCCAGCTATTTATTTTTTTTTTAATACCTTTATCGAGGTTTATCCTGGCGCAGATCTCAAGAGCATGGATTTCAGCCTGAAACACGGTGGGGCACATCTCCATTGTTACAGAGACTTTAGTGTTGGGTCCAAAGACACCAGCACCTGTTTCGGAAGCCATATTTGATACGTCGGTAAACCATACCAAACATCCTGGGTCTGATACGGGTTCTCCATTAGACCAGTCGACACGGTCTAATATTTTTACCTCAAATAGCCTTGCGAAACTGTACTCCCTGGACATAAGGTCGGGAATAGTCCAGAACATGTCCTTACTTGGAATTGAGTGAAGTATTTTCAGAAGACCCACCAGATTACCTGATTCATACTTGTGTTCTAGCTGCAGCTTTATAGCACAACGGGCAGCCGTCTTCCTAGTGAAGATATGTAGGGGTGAGAGCCCGATGACAGCCTCTATGGCTGAAGTGGGGCAGGTCCGCATAGCACCTGCAATACTGAAACAGGCAATCCTTTGTAGCTTCCTAACTTCAATGACGTCGTTCGTTCAAGTACGTTTGGACACCAAACTATGGCCGCATATGTTATAAGGTGTCTGACTATCAAAATTTACAACCAATGTATCAGTCTTGGACTAAGATCCCAAGTTCTACCGTAGACACGCCGATTAGCCCATAAAACTCTAGTGCCAAGATCAACCACGAACTTGATATCAGATTCCAATTAAAGTAAACGACTTTCCAAAATGTCCCTTAACCTTTGATTAGTCGAGTCTCGAAACATTAGTCTTGTTTATGCTGGTGGCTATATCTTGCACTATAATTTCGTCTAAGTCCTTTACTAGATACTATTCTTGGCTCCTTAACCATCCTCTGGTACTTGACAATGTCTACTCGTTTTCATGGGTTAAGTCCGACCAAATAATACTTTGATGACATTTTAATTTGTCGTCTAGTGTGTAGCATGCCCAATAATTAGGACAGTTAACCTTACACCTATGTAAGTGGTAGTGTAATGGTGATCTAGGCAATTAATTATCCTTTTTTTTTAAAGCGTTTGTCTTCTCTATGGGTTTAAAGGGTAGGTACGTGATTTCAAAAGCACATACGCGTCCCTTTGGTTTGCTCGAAGCCACCTCTGGCTACCAACTTCTCCTCTTTCTTCCATGCGGGGAACACAGCATGTTAAATTTGAATTACTTGAGAAAGTTGTTGAAAAGGCCACTCTTCCTTAGATCTGAATGGCAGCAGAGAAATACTCCAGATGGAATCAACGGTGGCGCCTACACCCCAAATAAGGTCAGGCATATGTACAAGGACTGACTTAGCTCATCGTGAGGTATATCAAGTTGTTTCATCCCTTCAAATAAATAAATGTGACGTTTCTGCAAATGGGTCTGCAAATATTCTATTTGCATGTGTCGGCAAATCGTGCGATTGGGCAAAAATGCTCTGAAAAAATTGGCAGACAATTCATTTGCGGACATTTGCACGAACCCAAAAAAAATTACAGCTTTGGGACAAACTCCCCAAATCATGTGATCGGTCTGCAAATGGCATTTCTGCAAATACGCAAGGACATCTGTCCGAGCGCAAAAAAATATATAAGTCAAGACCCACAAGCCTCCGACTTGATCTGTCCGAGCGCAAAAAAATATATAAGTCAAGACCCACAAGCCTCCGACTTGATACTTGATAGCTCTAGTTATACACGTAGAATTTTGGGAGCCCTAGTAGGAAGCGTACAGTTAAAAATTAGCAGATATAGCCAACATCTGTGTATACGTGAATTTATCCCACGCGGTAGACTCAGGCAAGACGTCTTGAGTTTCCGACAAGTGGGCAAATATTTTATGACAAACCACAGCAAGGGTAAATCGGCCAACATCTGTCTGGAGTCGAAATACCACACCCGTTAACGAGTAACTCGCCATCCAAATGGGAGGATTTGGCGACGAGTTCCACTCACTCACTCATTATCGATTGCGGTAATTCGGCCCCTGATTTGCACTGATGTCCACATAGAGAATGGACGATACCACTAAACAATGTTTGAACAAGCTCCTTTGATGTCAAAATTACCCAACACGATTCTTCAACCTTATCAAGCCGCTTAGTGAGACCCAAGTCTAGACACCGCCACCTTTCCTTCGTCGAGTCGAACAAATGTACGTTATCATGGTCCAGATTTAGTTTTGCTTGACAGGAATGTTAATCATCGCTCGCAGATGTATTCATTCGACAACTTGAAAACGCGTCCTGGCTACTGTAATGTTTTTTTCTGCCACAAAATCTCTTAGCCTTCACACTGACTAGTCACTTGCTAATACATACGATACTCTCATTGCCCTAAACTGATTTATTTTTCAAGTTATGTATGAGACATGATTTAATCCGTACTCGGGTCTCAGTTGGTTATTGCGCTGACTTTGGTTCAAGTTACAATCCCATCAAATGTTGCTACCAACATTCCATTAGACGATCAACAAAAAGATAACTTTCTTACAGGAATATTAAAAAAATTACAATTATGGATAAGACACGTTCAATCCAAGTGCTATTTGATTACAAAAATGGTAATGCATACTCACAACGCGCGGTAAAAGAATCACCGACACAAGATTTGTCAACTCCAACAACTTAATATTCTACAAGCAAAACTTAATTGGTTCTACGTTGGTAATTCCAAAATCAAAATGAATGTGACAATAGATGGAAAGTCTTAGGGAAGTCATTAACCCATTTTTAGAGCACCCAATTGACAGGTGTTACTTTGTGGTTGTTTTAAAAAGTGTCAAGTTGACATACATTGACGTAAGGAACGTTAACATCTGACATTTTTGTAGCTTAACACTTTTGGTATGTACGTCAAAGTTAGGCGCCGTTTTGTCTTCGTGTGGCTGAACAACAAAACGTTGGGGCGGAAGTTTCCATTGAATATTTGAGAACATGTCAGCAAATATGGTTGTTCGTATCCAGATCCACCGACAGTCAAATAGGTGAAAGCTTTTTGGGAAGTGCTTGCGGAATGGTATCCATATAAAGGTGTAATTTGGTGACATGTTGTTTAGGCTTGAATCACGAGAAAGAACTGTAGTGAACATGGGATTTAGTTCAGAATAGAAGAGAATGAAGTATGTCAAATTTGGTCATTAAAGGTGAACCTAGTTTTACAGATGCTGATAGAGGTATAATCAAGAGAACATTTTTTGCGACACCACCTCACTCAAAATCTTCTCAATTCGCTCTTCGGAGTCGGGAACCGGAAACTAGGCCTTGGTGCCGTTGGGGTGTCCCAACGGCTAGACTAGAACCAGAATAGGAGTCTTCTTTGACGATTTAGAGAGCCGCATACTCCATTTCTTCTGCACCTGTCCCGCCCCATCCCAAAGAAGACAGCTCTATCTGGGAGCCTACCACTTCGACAATTTGGGCTTTCCTGGCTTACGTGTGTCTGTGCTTCTTCAGACAGCCACCCCACCTACCATCCCCCACCTACCGTCCTTGCATTGGAATTACCAGTAATGAAAATTACCTCCAGTTGCCCACAGCGCACTGTTTCGGCGGTTTAGATTCGAAGACTCTGCGGAACGGAGTGTTGGTGTCCATTGGTACGCAGTTTTTTTTATTAAACCAATGTCGCTGTACAGCTCTTAGTTTATCTTTGAATCTCCTCCTCCAAAGTTCGTCAATACACAATTGCCTACAAGGAGTTAAGAGGACGAAGAAGTTGGTAAAGCACATTGCTTAAGTTTTTCAGAAAACACTGCTTCTCAACTGCTACAAGAAAGCTGCAAACCTTCGTTAATAGGTGCTTACGAAACATTCTAAAGATTTTCTGGCCTAACCGTGTCTCTAACGAACATCTTTACCAGAGAACCCATACGCACGACCATCTTCAGATGAAAGTGGCAGTGGATTGGTCACACATTTCGCAAAGGCGACAGCTCCATTGCTAACAACACTATGCAAAGGACTCCACTTCTCCAAAAAGGCAGAAAAGTGATTCGACTGAGAAGTACATGGTGTAAAACAGTCGAGGCGGAGTTTCGGCATCTGAGGAAGAGTTGAAGAGAGCTAAGGCATATTGCCAAAAACCGCACACGATGGCGCGTAGGCGTAATAAAGGCTCTAGGACCCACAAGGAGAAACAGGATGTACCCAAGAGTTCATTATCGGTCATGCCCTTCACCATTTTTCTACCTAAGGTAGCCACTTAGAAGCTGACCCCTGCTTGACTAGGCTGACTGCCCTTTCATTTCCTTTCGTAACTTCCCTGACTTCTAGCCAAAGCCGGTTTAAAGTCATTTTACACATTCCACTGCAAATTATATATTGAACTCGATGTACCCCATGCTCCTCGCGTAGGTGTTCAAGGGCTTACCGCAGAGCCAAACTCTCGGTTTGATATACTTACGTTTTCCTTCCAATGACAGGTTAGATCTTAATCAACGAACTTCGTCAAACCTTGATTTTCTCCTAGATATTCTCCTAGATTTTCACCCTAGTCTTGGGTCGTCGTGGCTCAGTGGTAAGTGTGTTGGATTGCTGTGCGAGCTATATAGGTTCAAACTACAGCAATATCCACGCATCGGGGAATGACACACCTTTAAGAGTATAACTTGTGATAAAGAAGCTTCTCAATTCGCCGTTCAAGTTCAGCAATGCAGTGTAGATTCCTTTCACTCGTGCGAAGAATGAACAGGAATTGTTGCGATAAGGTGTCCTTTCGCCAACGCCAGCTATTAAATTTCATTTTATTCAGGCACGTCGTGGCTTATTAGCAGGAGGAAAGGTGACTGATGCAATTGAACACTAGCGTCTTTTGAGTCCAAAGCCTAAGCAAGATCAATGTCATGGAGAAACCTCAAAATCATGACTGGTTTTCTTAAATCTGAAGAACATGACGGCAAGCTGCTAATAAAGTTCATCTTCCACGGATATGCTGCCATAACTCATAGCAGACCTGCATCGATCTTACTGATCGGCATATATTTCCTCTCCAAAACTAACCGCTTCTCCTTTAATTTTCAGCAAACACTGGCGGTCTGATGGGTCTCTTCATGGGCTTCAGCTTCATCTCAATGGCGGAAATTGTATACTTTGCCTTCTTACGACCACTCAAACGAACGCTCACACGACGGTTCATCAAAACACCAAGCACCGCAGGACAACAAGTAATTACAACTCACACTAAACGCTAGTTTTACGACAAACACTTTGTCATCGATTATACTTCCTTTGCAGGACGACATGAAGCCACGCCTATCGCAAATAAAACCATCGCTCGATTACAACTCAAACAAGAGGAACTACAATCACAGATTGCGATTAGTTCGTCCACTAGGGTCAATACCAATTATACACTCGAAGGAATCCCATCATATTAGCACCGTTTCAGAGCCCTTTCCCGAGGACTTTAAACATCCTTCTGATGCACCGCCCTTTCCGTATAACCACTGAAAATAGAAACCGTGTCCCTTGTCATTGTTGTGTTCCAATAAAGTAATGGACTTGAACAGAATGTGCATTTTATTTATCCTATTTGACTTGATTGCTTGTTTGTCGACATGTCCTGTCGTTACTTTGTCCTTTCACTCACGAAACTGACTATCAATGCGATTGCATTGGTTTTGCCTTGGTTCATTTGAGGACGTGCCTCTGAGTGGAGTGTTACAAGTGAGAGAAATGAGGAATCACGGCGATGGATTGACGGCAAATGGGCCCGATTCAAGGAATGTCGATGCGGAGCTCCTTTCGGAGGATGACAATGGCAATACCATCTACGAAGGTCTGAAGAAAAATATCCGGGATTTTCTGGAGAACTCGACTTTGCATGGATTGAAGTACTTCGCAGACGATAAGATTACGATTTTTGAAAGGTTTCACCCCAGGACAAGCTTGCGCTGGAACTCTGATGACTCATTTTCTATTTCCAGGCTTTTCTTTGGGTTATCGTTTGTTTTTGTTATCCTCTGCTCGGCATTTTTCATATCGAATGTCTACACCAAGTGGAGCGCTTCTCCGATCATAATAACCACAAATGCACGACCGACTTATATGACGAGTATTCCGTTTCCTGCGGTGACCATTTGTAGCTTGAACCAGGCTTTGAAAAGCCGTGTGGAACATATTGACAGGTAAGATTGTGATCTGAAGAACTAAGAATGATTTAATTTTTTTGTAGATCCAGCTTGAACTACAGTCTTCTGATGAGTCTTTGCGCAAAGGATACTGAAGTGAGCCAACTCATCGGGCAGCTGACATGGAAGAACTTTAAAGTTTTACTAATGAGGGTAAGGAGTCAAGACTGTCCATAGCATTTTGAAAAAACAAAAAAAAATTTAAGGTTTCCCAACCTTGCAATGCCATGCTCGCCTACTGTCGGTTCGGTTCAATCGAGGAAAGCTGTGCGAAAATTTTTAATCCCATGTTGACTGACGACGGTCTCTGTTGCACATTCAATTCTGTTGATCCTTCATTTTTGCTGAGGAACTATACGTAAGTTGTAGGGATCTTTCCAATTGAATTGGTAGCTCATGTCCTGTCCAGTGAGGACGAACGTTTTAGTGGAAATTTAGATACAGAAGACGTGCCCATTGATTGGACCCCTGAAAAGGGTTTCGATGAGCACTTACCTCGTAAGTACTTTCCACGAAATACTCCAGGAACTGGTAGCCAAATGGGCCTAACCGTCATCCTTAACGCGTCGTCATCTGAATACTTTTGCAGCACGTCGAAGAGCATTGGATTCAAGGTAAATCCCAACTGTCGGTGTAATCCTCACTCACACTCCCCCCCTTAGATCCTCGTTCACAATCCTGCTGAGCAACCAAAGATAAGCAGTTATGGCTTCTTAGTGACCTCCGGCCGAGAGAACCGCGTTGCAATCGATCCTCAATATCAAACTGCGGTTCCATCCATCCGGGCGATCAATGTGGCAATCAGACAGTGCCTCTTTTCCGATGAAGGTAATCTCACCTTCTACAGAACCTACTCCCGCAAGAACTGTGAACTCGAGTGTGAAGCGCGCATATTTTCGGAAAACTGTAACTGTATCCTGTACTACTTGCCGCGGATTGATCCGGACTCGAAAATTTGCGGACCAAAAGACAATCTTTGCACAAAGAGAATTAAGAAGAAGATCCGATCGTCCAATAAGAACTTTTCTTGTGATACATGCCTGCCGGCGTGCTTTGAACTCAGCTACCATCCCTCGGTGACGGCAACACAAATGGTGGTTGGAGGCTTTATAACGAACGACAACTATCCACCGGAGTTGTTTGACAACGTACACGACATTACTATCGTTCACTTTTACTTTTTGACGAATGTATTTCGAAGCACGACCAAGGGTGAGATGTTTGGTTTCACCGAGTTTCTGTGTAAGTTGCAGGACACAACCATCGCTGAGTCGATGCTGAATCGGTTTACCATTTTAGCTAACACTGGAGGACTGTTGGGACTCTTTATGGGATTCAGTGTTTTTTCGGTTATAGAGATTTTTTATTTCATCGTCCTACGACCGAATTGTGATCACAGGGTCAAGAGGCGTCAAAAAAGGGCCTCGGAACGGAGAGTAAGTATGAATTTGGTTCGAGAACCAAAGGAGCTAATGACCTGCTTTCAGTTGGAGAACAAAAGTGCATGGAAGGCACCAGTAAAGGGCAGGAAACCAATCAGAAGGAAGGATCTAGTTAAGAAGTGGGTGACTAAAAAGCAATCACAGTGGATACATCGCTTTACCCAGCGGCAAGATGAAGTTTTTCCATACCTGGAATGAGAATGGATAGAGTTGATAGTATCTTGACTTCCTGTGTATACCTAAAGAAGATAATAAATTGGTAGCCATGGGATACTGGTCAGACTAAGCTTGGGGGACTTTCAAAAACAAATGAGGTCCAATTTCACAACTCGCAAGACGAAATGCATGCTCTACAAAATAATGATCCTGTCAGCTTTGGTATATGGTGCCTAGTGCTCGACGATAAGCAGGAAATCAATGGAGATATAACTTTCGAGAGAACAGTCCTCCGTCAGAAGTTGGTCACGTATGCGAACAGAGCGAGTGGAGGAGGAGATGCAACCGCGAACTCTATTATTTGGCTCAGTGAGATTAAGCCACGAGGTGACGATTAGAATGTTCAAAGTGGCATAACAGGAAAAATTGCTTGGAAAGCTATGTTCCTTTGGTAAGAACATTTTAGTTTCTGCATGCATGCATAGGTCATCGGGTGGCACCCGGTAATGATCCGAATGGTTGTGTTATGAAACGATTTTGAGATTCTTCCTCTGCGTGCTACCTAGTTGTGGTGTTCAGATGGGAGCATCATAGTTCAGGACTGAACCTTGGCTTTGTAGGTGGAGAGAAGCGTCTCTTTGTCTCTATCCCAGAAGCTACCAACTACGGAATTAAGCACGTTGTTGGGCAATCTAAGGCGGCTTTAGATGTTCCAAGCGTGTGAAGAGAAGGTCGTCATGCTGTAACAGGTGACGCTGAAAAGCTTCTGCTGTGTGATCTTAGGCATACGAAGGCCTACAATGTCGATGTCGATTCTCAAAGAAGTCCAAGAATTTAACAGCATGGCTAAACATTTTCCCATAAGGTGGGGGAATAAGCTTGGAAATGTAGTAGGTAAAGAGTAAGAGGGGGAAAGAACACCCCCTTGTGGCACTCCTTGTATAACTTTCCCGTGCTGATATCTCGCATTTCTGCATTCCATCCGTCTTAGTTCGGGCGAACTTTCAGGACTCTGCCTGCAGGACATTCAATCCGCGATGGTGGTTCATCCTAAGCAGTAACCATTCTTGACATAAGCTGTAGTTCACTAAGGATAGCCACGGACGTGACCTGTGTCATCACTCCCCTTGAGAAAAAACGACGACTGCAGTGTCTTTCACTCCGAAATCACAGCCGTCATCGAGGCTTCGAAAACTGTCCGCGGTATCACCGCAAGGACAATTACGGTCTATATCGACAATCAGGCAGCCGTTAAGGCTCTGGAGTTCGCGACAACTAGATCGAGGCTTGTAGAAACCTGCAAAAACCATCTAGATGAAATATCGAGAGCCAATACGGTAACCCTATGTTGGCTACCAAGGCAACGAAAGGGCTGACGGACTTGCACGAAGCAGAGCAGCGCTGCAGCCCTCACAGGTTCTCCCCTTTGCGGGGATTCCTTTATTGATACGAGGCCATCAGTCGAGCCAATACGCGGTGGATCCAGCTAGACACATGTGCAATGGTTAGAAACTTATGGACGGGTTATAATAAGAGATCTCTATCTATCTCTGGTCTGGCGAAGCAAGGATAGTCTCCGGCATTATTACTGGGCACTGCGCCATTAGTACTCATGCGGAACGCCTAGATATTCATCACAACGACTATTGAAGAAGTTGTAGGGACGAGGAAGAAATCGAATCTGTCCGTCATCTGATGTGTAAATGTCCTGCCCTCGGCGGTAGAAGAATGGAGATTCTAAAGAGTTACTTCATGGAGCTGGAGGACTTGGGTAACAACGAGCTGAGGGACCTCCTGAGATTCATATCCTTATCTGGGTGGTTTTAAATCAGTGGATCCCCTTCTATTTACAGGTTTCCGGGGTAGAATTATAAAATGGGCACAATGGACCGTATTGCTGGTCGACGTGAGCAGTAACGAACATCGCAAGGCACTCATTTACCTAACCTAACCTATCACATGAGTTTAGTTAGATTCAGGCGCAATGTCAACGATCCTTGAAATATGGACAACGATTCTTAGTTCAAGAAGTGATGACTTCGAATTGCTTTGGCGCTTATACCGAATATATTGTAACGATATCCCGCAGAATGGGTTGGAGACTTCTAACGAAATCTGGAAGTTTCCTGAGCTTCTAAGTAAATCTTTCTTCTAAGAACTAGAGAGAAGAATAACTAAAGATATTCAAAGAAGATGAAGATTATCAAAAAGAATGTACTCGCTTCCTCAATCGTTTGAATGGAAATCAAGACCTTTTGCTTGCTCGCCCATGAGCCAAAGCGTTGTGATAAGTCCTACTCCCTCGTCATACTTTGTATGCCTTGGATTCCCACTAGTGCACCATTTGTCCATTCGTGATGCTTGTCACGTTCAGTTACAGCTACAAAGCACACAAAATAACATTTACTACTTCAAACATAATTTTATTACTTAACCGCGATAGCTGTACAAAAAATATAAAACAACATAAAGCTCTGCGAAGCTTTCCTCTTACCATCAGTCACTGCACTAATTACTATTGAACTGGAACAGATCTAGAGAGAGATCTAGAATAGGCGTCGCCTGCGTGGTTTCCTTCATTGTCACTGCCTCCACTGCGTTATCACTCCCGTGGTCGTAATGAATGACCGGAGGTGGCGCCGGGTGGAGTAAGTCGTGGTCCAACTTTTTCATACCTTCCTTCATGAGATCGTCGACCGTGCGTAAAAGGCTCTCTTCTGAGGGAATTGGACCCGACAGATTGAGTTTTGCCTCCGTCAAGGTATCGTCTAGAGAGATACTTAAATTGTAGTCCATGCGTGGCGGTGGTGGTGGAGCTAAGCTCTCGAAATGTACAATCGGATCGGGGGGTGCTTCAATGGCGTTCACGTCGAGAGCGTAATGACCTTCTGGGATTCCAAGAACTTTCGATGTACGCGGGTTGACAAAATGCAGCCCGGAGGTGTTTCGTACTAGACGCGAGCTCCGTGCCTGAAGTTGTTCCACCAAATCTGAGATTTCGTTGAGAAAGACATCGGCACGCTGATCTTCGGGCAGCGAAGCTCGTTGAACTTTACTTACGAGGAACTTGAACAGCGACATTTCTTCGAGAGTTCTTCGAAGTTCAAGGTTTGGCCGGTGTTCGGGAAATGATTGAAAATGTTGCTGCATCCGTCGCTTGCCCAAGAAGATCTTATTGCAGGTTGGGCAGATAGAATCGGCGGACAGATTGCGACGTTTCGGCGGAACCGGTGATGTCGGTGTGGCGTGGGATGGTGGTGGGCTAGGTTTGCAGATGTACTCTGAGTCTTTGAGTTCTTGCAGGAAGTTTCGCATAAATGCAGCAGCGTTTTCGGGCTCTAGGATGTCTGGTTCTGCCTGCGGTTTGTGAGGTGGGGTGGCTGTCGATTTGACAATGCGCCCAGAGCGCGTCCGTTGAACAATAGGTGGAGGATCTGGGACTGGTACTGGGGCAGGCCGGGGAGGACTGGCAGGCTTGTTGGGTTCCTTGTTTTTCCGAGGTCTCCCCCGTTTTGACTTAACTGGAGGTTTGTAAACTGTTTCGCTCTTGATAAGGGTCGCCATCATCTCTTGCGTAAGGCCGAGAGTCTCCGGAGTAAGGAAACGATAAATTGTCTTTCGATTCAGCTCGTCCTGGTGACGAATTATCTCGTTTCTCTCTCTGAAAAGAGTAGATCACTTGAATGTTGGTGTTTTGGGCAGACATCACGAACTTACCTATCAATCACAATGTTATCGCGGTTGGATAGCTTCAGAATGTCATACGCTAACATGGTGAGACTGTCGGGCACCTGCGCTGGAGGCTCTTCCACAGACTCCTCCACTTCCCCGCTTTCTTCTTCTAAATTGACATATGTATCCCGAAACACATCGGCAGCTACAATTTTCCCAGACTTTTCTGTTGCAGAGATGAAAACATTTTTTGATGTCACCTTCGCAGTAGTTTTTTCCGATTCTACTTTCGACGAACGTGGAATTTTCTTGTAGATTCCCGGCACCATGAATGGTGAGGTTATGGGCTTGAGACCATCCTCTTCCACCATATACAGCTGTTGGTCTTCATGGGACTCTTCGTTGAGGAGAAAATCCGAGCTTGTGAGTGATGGTATAACACACGGCTTATCCACAAGCAGGTCTGGTTTTGGCCTAGTATTGGAATTTGTGTTCTCCGGATTCAACAAATCTGAGTTGTCGCTGTTAGTTGGCGTTGATGTTAAACCGGAGGAAAAGTCCTGAGTAGGAAAATTGGTTAGAAACTTATGAATTGCCGGTATTTCCAAACATTTACCTTATTCACAGCGAAAAGTCCATCGAGTTCGTCGAATATTGTCGCAGGCGGCTTGGTGGAAAAGCCATCGCTAGATAGGAAGTTTACATCCAGCGATATGGACATAGTAGAGCAGAGGGTGTGTTCACTCAGGTGGGAATTTCTTAATTTGTTGTTACAGTTCGAGAATTCCTTGTTTTTTGCGACAAAATTGATAAACAAAAAAATTATGCGAATGGAATTGACAACTATCAGCTGTTTATGTTGTGCAAAAGAATGTCAAAGAAAATATAAATTCTGGCAGATGTCGCTGTTGTAGGTAACAAGCGAGAGACTAGTAAAGTTGTGAACCAAAGGGAATGTACCACGGTTGGAACGGATGTTAGAATAAAATTTTTTTCTTACGAGTTGTTGGCATTGTGACTTCATGTAAAATGGGTAAGTCTTTGAGATATTCATCAAAGAATTAAATTAAGATTATTGATCTTAGGCAATTCAGTGCAATGAATGAACGTATTTTGTACAGAATTGGGTCTCATCATCATCATCATAGGCTGTGAAGTGTCAAGAGAAAATCACATTCGTGCTCTCTTAACATCCATGTCGACATTTTGTTTGAATCTATGGGTTATGGAGACTTGGCTTCAGAACAGGATTAGCTTACTCACTGAGTATGAGAGAATTCTTTTCGTACTCAACCACCTCGTCAAGAAGATCGGGCTGTTTCATTTCATTCCTATGCAGGGGACAGTCCTCATTGCTGCTGTGGATTTTTCTAATTGTCATACGATATAAGGACTTGAGCGATTACTGCTCTTGCCTGTGCAGGATGCTCTGTAAAAGGTTTTTGTCTTTAGAATCAGTAAGTCTGTCGGTGATATTCCTGGTTCCAGGTGCTTTCGGAGGCCTGCACCTCACAAGCAAATGGTAGGTGGTATGAAGCGATTAACTTAGAGATAGTTTCTATATCTGCGGCTGATTGTCATATGATTTGTCAGTTGAAACGTAGGCACGTCTTGTAATCAATCTATGACAAGGCGATTGCTTTACCCTTTAGGTGGCACTAGAGTTCGGTGTGAACCGCAATAGCGAGTTTACAAGGCGACACCTGTCGCATAAATCTACAAACCAGGTAGCAAGTGCTTGTCATGTTTCTGGGCATTTCGTACTCATTGCTCACTTTGGCATTGAAACACACAGCAAAATGGCCATGTCCTCATTCGACGTTGAGCTGTAGGCGTCATTCGGTTTTCTGTTCCTCAACCGCTGGCTCCCGTAGTCCAAATCAGTGTGTTATGGTAACATTTCTTCCTTTTGACCTAAATCTGGTGGTCAATATCCGGTCACCATAAGGATTTCAGGTTATGTCATATGCAAGCCTTCACTAGGCTAGCGTGCACTTCGTAATCGTGTTCTCGAGAAGTGTAAGGCAGTGCGACGCTTAAGTGACTCAAATTCATTCGCCTTGAACCATCTTGTAGTCCCCGGATGTCAAGACTGTACCGTGTGAATTCGTTTTCTAATTGGTGGAATCTGACACTTTAATGGTCAGCTTTCAAGACATTCCAAATTGTACCTTTGTCAGGGTACAAAGTATTATCAAAAAATTATCAGTCCACATAGGAACCATTGTTGTGAGACCAGGACAGGGCGGCAGAGGCAACTTCGGTGCAAGGGTCGAGGACGGCGGTACGCTCGCGAAAGCTCGTCGGACGGTGGGTGGTTCTTGTCCACTATACCAAGCACCATCTCTTCTAATAATTTGACATGCGATTCGAAGTCTGGAGAACAAACCTAGAGGTCATCGAGATAGACAAAAACATTCTCTTTTAGCCGAGAAGGTATGAATTTTTCCATCAGCTTACACATACTCTGGCTTTACACAGTCCATAATGGTCGCGCGGGGACTGTCAAGGCCGTCTTCTCCCTTGACTTGTGCTCCAGAGGGATTTGCCAAAACGCATCCTTCAAGTCGATATCCAAGGAACTTTTTCACGCACTAACCACTGAGCCACGGCGCTCTCCTCTTTCCTCTAAACTGGTACCCAGAAAATCCAAGCTTTCAATTGAACTTGAACAAAAAGATCCTTCGAATTACCACTGTGTCCCAAAGAATCATCCCCAAAGACTTCATATCTGGCCAATCTCTACCTGTAAATTACGCCCAGAAAATGAAAAAGCCCGTCCTTATAAATTGTCGGACCTTTCTTTGCACAAGCAAGCGAACACTAGATATTGAATTCTTTACTCTCTTCGCCCTTGTTGCCATCTTTTCGCAAAGGAACATAGGGAATCTCTGGCAGAATTCGAAGCGAGCAAGCTCCTCTAGATTACATCAAGACATAGCACAATAGGACTCATGTGGCTCCGTTCCCGAAGTTCAGTTTAATTCGTTGAATCAGCTTTAGCACGTTATATCAGACTCAACTCGAGATTGAAAGAGTTGGGCATATGATGCATCTGGTTCTCCTATCAAACCTTTTGCATGATTGAAACAATTAGGATGAAAAATGTTCGAATTTGCAGAAAAACGAAGTCTTTCGAATGATTCGGTCGTCAACTGGCTTAGTTTTCTTGGAAGCCTGAGTTTAACTATCGTCTTGTAACTTGATCGATGGTGAATGCAGTTAATTGCGTCTTTTCAGCCAGTAACTCTGTAGACAGTGGACGGCTAAGTGGCCGCCGCCCGAATTGGTGACCAATCGGGCCCGATTTATGGCAGTTTCCATCACTATTGCCAGAACTTCCGGCGATAGGTCCTCGCATTCTTGACAGATATTCTCTTTAAGGGCTTCAAGAGTCTGAGGCTTGTTGACATAGACTTCGAAAAACCCCACAAAAAAAAGTCTGGAACGGTTAAATCGGTCAAATCAGTCAAATCGCCAAAACGTGAGATTAGGCGACCCGGAAATGCAAATCGAAATAATTATTCCGCGTTCTTTGGGAGTATAGCGATTCATGTCTGATTGACGTGTATGTTGTATCTGTTTAATTCACAAATGTCAAAGTAGAATTGACATTTGCGGCCATTTGCAAAAATTATGGCATCTGCCAATAGGATGATGACTTTTGCGTCACCTTGTATTTCCGAACCTCATCCGCTTAAGGTACTACTCACTTGAACCAAGTTTCCAGGACAGGTGGCTCCAAAATTCGTCAACACTCATCGGCTCAATGCGACGAAGTTGTCAACATCGAACAGTTGCTCATTTAGGTCCAATTGTCACTATGCCCGTGGGACTTTCAATTTTCCATTCAAAACCCTTTCTAAATTCAGGTTATAGTCGTTAAGTCGGGGTCAATGAATTGCCACAATTTTGTTTTCAACTATCGATCCCGGAGTGAAAAAGTTGTTACAACTTATTTACATTTTGTGCAAATGTTTGCATTCCCAGCTATAGAGGTGTGTGCCCAACTTGCGATACCAATTCATAGAGTTTTCCCCACCCACTTCACCGATATAAGTGGTTACAACTTCTACTTCGACCAAGCAATTGTCCTTCAAAAAAGTTCGACGAACTAAAAGTTCATCAATTAACCTCATCAATGAAGCAAGTTGTAGCCATCCAATATCCCAAGGCGACAGTCCCAATCCGCATCGCACCCCAGAGACTTGAGTTGCTCGCAACACTAGGTTTAGCCACAACTTGTCCACCCTTCAACTTTCACCTCATTCGATTGGCTCAATCGCCGCAAAACTATGTAATTCGACACCCTCCACCCTCCCGTCCGGACATGCCACATGAAGTTAACCTCACAGTTTCCTGGCTGCTCGTAACCACTTTAACGAAAATCCATCCCCGGGGAGAACACACACTTTTCCTCTTTCTCTTCCGATTCATCGCATACGAGTATGTCTGAGGAGGAAAGTGTGATGCGTCGTCTTCCTCAAGAACTCATGTCCACAAAGTCCAACCAATTGACCTAATCTGGTAAAACCAATATTTAGTCTTCGAAAGGCCAGATTAGGGTCGTCTCCAGCGCGCTTTCCACGTGGTCGAACAGCGACGACAGAGAGCTATAATATCTTCTCTATCTGATTTCTGTTCTCGTCCTCGTTCTCGTCCGCATTGTCGTTGTCCTTTCATCGTTTGAACTCAATTCGAGCTGGATTACGTTTGTCAACTGAATATTTTCCATCGCTGTCGCAGGGAATCCTTAGCAAAAGATGCTTTTGGGGATGCTATCCCCCACGATGTGAACATATTTGTGTACCTTTTGGTTTACCCAACGAAAGGATTATCCTATAATCTCTCAAGGACAATAGATTGTCGTCTGCGTATATTCCTGGTTATCACTAGCTAGTGAGTACAATCAATTTTCATTAACACCCAATTATGAGATCATTAAAATGGGAAAATATACCCACCGCAGGACGAGGAAGAGACGTTGTCCTTGAAGATCCGAGGCTGGAGTGAAGGTACGCACACCAACTGCTGTTGTAATTGAATTCGCTTGTTTCGCGGAGACAGTCGTGGCGTAGTTGTTAGTTGGTAGAAAGTTTGTCCGGGTGTGTTGTACCGAAAGTTTCCTTTAATGCACTTCATCAGCATTTAAGCGAAAAGATTTGTCATGGAAAGGGATGGGTGTTCATATGTGCCATGGTTCATGTGTGCTCGGGTGCATATGTATTGTGGGGGTGACGAAGCGGAATTGTGTAAAAGTTTCGTCTCATAAGTTTGTGGACAGAGTTCTATTATCCTTTTTTTTCAACAGCGTAACCACAATGTAACCACGATTTTTTGGAGTTGAGTTTGTAGGATGTGGTCGAGAAACTGTCTGGTTGCTTGTGGTTTCTTTTAGCGTCTGTTGAAGTTCAAAATAACTTCTAAATATTAATAAGTGGCGATGCAAACATAGCAATTAGAGCTTTGATGGATATGTGTGGGTGAGACAAGCCTTTAGGATATTTACAAATTGGAATGGATGAGAAGAGCTTCTTTTCGCTCGTTCATTGCCTTTGAAATCTTTATGTTCGGAGTATAAGGTGGAGTAACCTTGTTTGTGAGCGCAACGCAAGGTCTACGGGGAGATTAAGACAATCATTTTCAATGAACCGCTTATCCACTATGAAGGTCACAGGTTTAAGTTGACTCTCCACATCTCCCGATCTTCCGACATCGACTCTAAATCATTAGGGGCTAGAGGTGAGATTTCGGACTTGGTCTAACCATCTCGTCCCAGGGGACAACTATGAGGGAAATCGTTCATATCCAAGAAATTATCTTCAATGAACATGGAACTGACGCCACTGGCACATACCATGGCTATAGTGATGGAACGCATCAATGTCTACTATAATGAATCGTCCGATGGCAAATACATTTCGTCTGCAGCCCTTGTCGACTTAGAACCTGGCACCATGAATTCTGTGCGATCAGGTCCATTCGGCCAAATTTTGAACTTCGATAGCTTTGTCTTTGGACAATCTGGTGCTGAAAACAACTATGCCACGGGTCAGAGAAGGCGCTGAATTGGTCGATTCAGTGTTGGATGTTGTCCGTGAAAAGGTTGACTCATCTGATTGCGTGCAATGATTCCACTTGAAACCACATGGTGGTACCGGCTCCGGTGTGGGAACCCTCCTTATTTCAAAGATCCGTGAAGAATACCCCGACAGAATCATGAACACCTACTCGGTAGTACCATCGGCAAAAGTATCAGACACAGTTGTTGAACCGTACAATGCCACACTCGCGGTGCACCAGCTGGTCGAAAACATAGACGAGACCTACTGTATTGATAACGACGCCCTGTATGACGTTTGCTTGAGGACCCTGAAGCTAACCACCCCAACTTACGGTGATTTAAAGTGATGTAGTGTCGCTCACAATGTCTTTAGTAAACACCTGCTTTCGTTTCCCCGGCCAGCTGAACACTGATCTTCGTAAACTCGCTATCAACATGGTATTATTCCCATGTCTACATTTCTTCATGCCTGGCTTTGCTCCACTAAGAGTTGACACAACAGTTGTTCAATGCCAAGAACTTGATGGCTGCCTGCTATCCACGACATGGACGTTATCTGACTATCGCTGCCATCTCCCGTGGAGGTATGTACTAATGAAGGAAGTCGATGAACAAGTGCTTAACATCCAACACAAGAACAGCAGCCACTACGTCGAATGGATTCCAAACATCGTAAAGGCAGCTGTTTGTGACATTTCACCAAGAGGACTTAGGATGCCTGCCATTTTCATTGGTAACTCCACTGCTATCCAGGAGCTGTTTAAGCGAATCCCAAGGCTTTCTTGCATTGGTACACTGGTGAGATTAGGGATGAGATGGAATTCACTGCGGCCGAAAGCAACATGAACGATTTGGTATCCGAATACCAGCAGTTCGAGGAGGAGCTAGAAGCCGAAGTCGATGAGAATTAAGCAAAAAGTTTTAAAAAATAAAGCAGTCAAAACAAGAGTTAAAAATAAAATTTTTGAAAAGATTCCAGCTTTGACACGCGTAGGATTTGGGTCGCTTTGTATGAATTTCAGGATTCTCAGTAAGGGCGCCAGTTTGAAAGCCGATATTTGAGCAACCTAAGTGGACTAAGCACAGATTCTTTCTGCCAGGTTACACCCAGCCGATACAGAGAAGCAGAAAAACAAGACAGTTCTCTCTCCTGGTGGTCCGCATCATGGGAGGGTCTATCAAGAATCATCTCCGAGGAAAATGCCTCCTGGACGATATACAGCTTCGCCCCTTACAAATTCACTGGCTTTGACAGCATAATGCCCATAATGCTGCAGAATACGCAGGACATAGCAATTCCTTGGCTAGTGGCGATCTATAGAAACTGTATCTCTCAATTCTGAAGGCGTGCCCGTGTGTTTTTCATACCGAAAGTAGACATGAGTCCACAAAGTACTTAAGCTCTATCAGTCTGACCTCTTTCGTACTAAAGACCCTGGAACGAATGTTAGATATTCGGATCCGGAAAAAAGTAAAAGTCTCACCCGTTTCCAACTACCAAGACGCTTATCTCAAAGGTAGATCCAATGGCTCTGCACTAAGTCATGTATACGCACATTCGAAACAAAATGCCTTCACTATAAAGAGTACACTCTTGCCCCCTTGGTGAGTTTAACAACGTCCACCCTGAAGGCGTTCGAGAATGTCCCACCGAGTTAGGGGTAGAGGAGTTCAGTAGTAAATGGAAGGTATCTATTATTGCGTCCTCGACTGACTACTTAACTTCCAAGTTAAACTTAAACCAGGGCGGACTGGAAAAGCGGAAAAGTAATCAGGGATTTTGATACGACTTACGTCACAGACGGTACTGCCGAGTTGGCGCAGGCATTTTCTTAGAGAAACTGAATTTTTTTAAATCCTTTCGCCTACCGAATTTTGCCAGTGTCTTCCAAGCGGAGCTCATTGCTATTCTGGAAGCCTGCCGTGTGCTGAAAAATTTTCCAACACGCATTTACAACACAGCTATCTTCATTGACAGCCCAGCTACCAGCAAAGCTATTGATTCTGCCACTACTTCCTCAAAACCGATTTAGCAATCCCGGGTAGATCTAAATCAACCGGGAGTCCAGTGCAGGGTCGCTCTCACCTGGGCCTAAGACATGTGACCTGAGTCGCAGTAAAATTGACGCCAACGAAAGAGCCGATGACCTGGCCAGACGAAGATCAGCCCTTAACGACTCACTAGGGCAATGTATTAATATCCCGCTAGAAGCCGTTAAGGGCAATATTCACTCCACTTTTTAAAGACGGTCAACCAAGCGTGGAACAACTGCGTAATATCGCGGATGAATTGGCCCGGTTACAACGAAAAGAAAACAAACTAGCTACTAGGCTAGCTACAAGACCAGATATTTCAGGAATCGCAGTCATTAACACAGGCCACTCCAGGCAAACCTTTCTTTGACGACAACAGGGGTATATCCAAGAAAAAAATTGGTGAACTAATTCTTTTCCTTTATTCCACAGTTTATCTTTGTCTATCACCCTAAAACATCCGCAAACAACCAGGTCGAATGAGTTGTGGTTTAAATACGGCGCATCCCAGTGCTAATTGGATTCTTAGAACCGACACCTCTAACTGGCTACCTAGTGCAGCATTTTCTGAAATTTCTCAGAACAGCTAGCTCAGACACGAGAAGTGCTCATCGTTTCAGATTGACGTGTGCCCATACTCGCTTCACTGGTTATTTTGCACAGCGGCTGCTCGAACGTTCATTTTCGTCTAAGCTCCTCTTCCCTTACCAAAATTCCTTGAGTCTCCGGAATGGATACACTTTCATTAATGGCTTCTCAATGTCTTTATCCCGTAAGCATAAGGACTCTCCCGCCGTCGAAAGCTTTAAAAGAACCGGAAAATTCATTATTCTTCAGCTACTGCCGGTTAAAATGTCCTTTTTACCCGGACAAAGTTTGACCACATTTTCACTTTTCGGTAAAACACGCAAGATATACAGCAACACGATAAAAAAAAAAGTTAAACTCTGCCACGAATTGGTAAAAGGAACTTCGTCCTACAAAATAACCACAAGGCTGGAAAATTTGTTCAGGCAACGAGAAAACTTTTCACATCCATCCCACCTCCGTCCCTCAAACCAAAGAACCACAAAACGTCATATGGAAAAAATTACTCTTCAAAATTGTTATGATGGTGATCTATGCACGTTCATATGTATGTGTTCAGCTCGTCCTTGTTCATGGTCGTCGTCGTCGTTGGTGGAGGTCACTTAATGAATTAAATGAGCGATCCATTGGTGCCGTCCTGCACACTTGGAAAAAGTTCCATCACAGCATGGTGTTCGACTCTCCGTGTACTGCCCAGCTTACGATGATCGCACAATCTGTTACCACAAGAGAAAAACTTCCATTATTCACAGGCATAACCATGAAATATGCTTCGAAGGACTCTATTAACATGAGCAGTAGGGAAGGTGGATTGGACACACACCTTTAAAGGACTCAAAATCCATTCCAAGGGAAACGTAGTCAACAGTTGGAACGGTCTTATCTTTAAAAAAAAATAAAACCAGCATTCTCCAGTGAAAGTCGTTTCGTCCTTTTTTTTTTCTGTGAAATTTCTGTTTTCAATTGTACGATGAACTTTTGCAGTTAACACACGCGAATGTGGTGAAAAGCACAACACTTCGTCGAATCGTGTGTAGTCGAGGACAGCGCATTGGAGTGGACGACCATTATTAGCTTTGTTTCCGTTTTGCCTGCCGTATGTCCATCCCCGCGCACGGACATCACTGGCAAGGAAAACCATTTAAACTTCAGCCATCCGGCGGAAACGACGCAAGTGAGGTTTTGTCTGAACATTTGCCGCAACATGTGCTTCAGCGCCGGTAGAAAGCCGATAGTGTTGTTGCGAACAGTGTTCTTGATTCGGTGCTAGTAATAGGGAAACTGTTACCCGTTATCTGTAGGTCTTTCTGTTGCAATTTTTTTTTTAACATTTTTTGTACACTTTTTTGCGTTTGAATTTGAAAACTTTTTCGCTGATAATGCGAAATGGGAGAGAAAACAGGGACGAAACATGTGTATGTCATGCATTTCCCATTGTTGTTCCGGGTGGTGGACATCCATACACATATGTTTCCATCATATGTGAGGAAACAGGAGTAAATCAGGGCGCTAGATACAGTAAAAAAGAACTGAGTGTGATTTACTTTGTGGTGTGTTAGAGGATTGAGTTAGTGGGGAGGCATTTGATATTGCCTGGCAACAGTAAGATCCAAATTAAAATATTTCCTTTGCGGAATGACAGGATCTGTATGTTCTCCTCAAGCTCTTGGCTTCTTTCCGAGTCGTGACATGAAAGAAGATTGCAAGGATAAAACAGACCATGGGCTCTAATCTGGTGCTGGAGCAAATTAACCGAGTAACCGAGAAATATTTTTCCGAACCCGTGCACTAGCTCGACTTCTTAATGATCTCAACTGTTACTAGTTGGAACCAATGCATACAACAGCAAGGTGAATGCAAAATAGTCGCACTAAATAGATATGTACTTCAAAGCGTTCGACAGAGTGTGGCACATCCCCTTCTAAACAATTTTCAAGCATATGGAGTTGGTAATGTCTTCTCAAAATTGACTGCGAGCTCCTTAAGTCATCGTTCAATACAAGTTGTATAAGATAAATGTGCTTCTACCCCCTTCTCAACTTACTCTGGTCTCCCCCAAGGCGCGTCAAAAACCTAGTGCTGTCTCCTGTCTCTCAAGCGAGATACCAATGTAGCCAAACTAAAAATGAACAGAGTTGACTTTGAGGAAACAAATGGTTTGTCTGTGCTTGATGTGCACATTAGACCAGACCTTCGATGGAACCACCAAATTTCTGATGCTGCTCACGGATATAGTATATTGACCAGATCGGAAATTAGAGTATAACGCGTCGCCATTTTGCAATGATATGCATCAGAAAATGTTTCATCTTATGAGGAGAAGGAGACTTTGCATCACCAGCTGAGCACCATTTGCAGCACAAAACCCCATCGATACATAGTCATAGTGACGAGGGACTGCCAAGATAGGGAATGAAAACGAAGGATTCTAAGATCTTATGGGGAAGCACGAGCAATGGCAACCACAATGACAATGGTCAACGATTTGTGGATTTCTTCAACGTCAATCGCCTTCTTATAGGGGACTCCATGTTCAAGCACAATACCTACCACAATGTCAGGTAGATATCAACTAAAAAACAAGCAACCTTACAAGCAACCTCCAATCAAATTGGGCATTTTGCCATTAGCCGCCTTAGTATCCTGGATATCCGGAACAGATGAGGAGCCGGTATGACAACGGCGTACTGCGGCAATCCTACTCCTGGATGCCCAGCTATAACATCAACGGACTAAAGGATCCCTTATTGCAATTCAGCAGTGTGCTGAATACTGTTCGCCGATTTATCTGACGATGTCCTTCGCACTATTCTGACGATGGGTAATAGAAGAAGCCGATGGAATCTTACATTTCAACTCGAAAATCTCTACAACGCTGAAATCTCTACTAGAAAACCGGTATTGAAAGTAGAGAGCTTCCAGTATCTCAAATATTGGGAACCGAACAACTTATTTCCAATCGGCAAAGCGAGTTCTGCGTTCGGAATGTTGGCCAAAATATGACGAAACAATGCCATTAGAAAGCTACGACTGTTCCATGCAGCTCTTGGAAAGTGACCTCTACCCTCATGAAAAAGCTTAGAAAACACCTTAAGAATCTAACACGGTAGCTCCTAAACGTAATAAGGTCCTTAGGGCCCAAAAGATGGAGCGCAACATAATGAGAAAGAGGAAGATGGTGATAAACTTATGATTCGAAACAACTCAACGATCAAAGCATCGTCAGCAGTCTCATCGAAATTCGCTTCACCGAACTCGGGCAAAGAAATCTCGAAATTCGCACCACGGCTTGAGCTTGTCAGAACTCATCCCAGACTTACGTAGATTCTTCTGCATATTTGGGATGTCTTCGATAACTAAGCAATCGTTGGGCAGTACCCGGACTATGATATAATGGCTGCGGTAATGTGTTGCGTTATTTTCGACCAAGTCCATTAGAACTTCCTCCAACGACTGTCGACTCAGCGTGTTTACACACTACACCGGCTTCTTTGCTTCTAAGTTGATGCAAAATTTCGAAAGAGTACTCCTCTTGAAGTTATAGCAAACACCGGCCCCCCTTAGAATTATCTTTGGCTTGTTCTTTGTGGGCATAATAGCTCCAGAGCTCGTTTCTACTTTGTACTAAAGCCGTTGTCCATGATGGCAAGATCAGTGGGTGAGTGGTGGTTGTTGTCATCAACTGACAGTTAAAGCCATTTATTTCTAAGGCAGCCGGAGACTCGTCGACTATAAAGAGCCGCATTAATAGTGAAAAAACACTTGTCTCAGGGGTTCTACAATGAGTACCCTGCCTACAAATCTTAAAATGCGGAGTTTCAGCAATCGTTTATTCAAAACATCTGTGAAGGTCATGTCATTTGCATCAGCAGCTCTGTCAGACTCCCATCTTCCCACAGATGAAATAAAGGTGAAGTGAGTCCTTCGGGAATGGCTAACCGTCGCTTAGTTATGAGACAGGGGATTCAAGTGCTGTAAGATGCCCAACCATAGCTTTCGTAATTCCAATGAATTTTCCTGATTACGTGCCCAAAGACTTATTGAGTGAAAACGTGAGGTAACATGCTGTACCAGAGCTTTAACTCATGATGTGCTCGTAAGTTACTCAAGGTTCAGGAACGTTGGACTATAAGAGAGCATTTTGGGTTAATCAATGATTGAGAAAGAGGTCTGCTAAGATCCTTCTCTGAGGTTAGCTGAATCTCCTAAAGGGTCCATTTGTAGTCTCAGAAAAAGCTCATCAGCAGTCAAACCGGTCCTTTTGATTAAAGACTTCCTCTTCTAGACTTTTAGAGATTTTCCACTAGCCATCCCCTAAGAACTTCCCTTTCGAAGCTTCCGTAGATTGCACCGACAAATTCCGTTTTCTGATAATTCCACAAAATTAACAGTTCATTCTATAAACTCCAATCATAGGTTCTATAAGTCAACCCTTCTTTTTCTAGTAAATCCCCTTCCACCTTTTCAGACCTTTGAGCCAATCGAAGTACCATCTTGACATGAGACTTTTGTTCTTACTCATTCCCTGATAGTCACAACAATTTCAGTTTAATAAAAAATGCAATAATGTCAAGAAAAATCCTCGTGATCCGCCAGCAAATCCCTAAAGCAATCTTTTCGCAGTAAATGTCAATCGATTTCGCATTTCATTTTGTAAATATCAAGTTCAAAGCAAACAAGTTCGTAGGTAGCAAACGCCACTGCATTGCCATTAACAAGTGCAGGTGTACCTTTGCTACACATAATCCCTTGGATAAATATCTAAAAAAAAAAAGGAGAGAAAAATCTGCAAAATATTAGAAAGCGCAACCCATTTCACATTTCCCAGTAGTTGCAGAGAAAAAAAGTAAAAACCAATAAATTCGTGCTTTAAAAAAACATTTATTGAATTCGTGACAAAAATATTCTGGAATTCAAACGTGTCACGTGGTAAATATTTGCACACATGAACAGAGTAGCGAATGCATGATAGAAAGATACAATCTCTGTGGATGGGTTAGCATGGTACCCTATCTACTGATTTTGACAGAATTGTTGGACAAACCAGGAGAAAGGACGAAGTATTATGAACAGTTTTTTTTTGCATTGATGAACGAGGCATTTCCCTAACCCCTTCAATTTTTATTACCGAATCCGGACGGCTAATTGAGAATAATTATATAAAGTCAGTCGATTTCATTGAATTTCAGTCTAAATCCACTTCCAGAACTTGCGCTACGGTCACAACATTTCTTTTGGTTGCCTACTATGCATAAAGCTGAATGTACCCTTTCAAATAGGGCGCAACAAAAGCGAACAAAGGAACAACTGAGTAGACCAGGACGCATCTAGATGTATGGTACACCAGTACGTGCTTAAATCCTTGAAAATGATCTGACAGTTGGTGTCGTAGGAGAAGGTGGTATAAACTTTCACAGGATGTTTTTTTTAAAGTACGTACGCTCGAAGTAAAGTTCATTTACACTTTGACAGATTAGAGTTTAATCCTCGAAATTGAAAAAAATGTCTAGAAAGAGTTGGTAGGTTATTTTCAAATCATCATCTTTCGCCGCTTTGAAGAGTTCGACAGATAGTTCGCTAGCAACAGCAGTATTTTTCGACTTTGCTTTCAATTTTGGTGTTCCAACATCTACTACGAATTTAATCGCCTTCATCTTCACAAACGTCTCTTGTAGAAGCTGTGGGGAAGAAATAGAGTCCGTAGAACATATCTATAGCCCCTGCCCAGCTCTTAAAGAAAGACGACCTATTAGAATGTGAGTCAGATTCTTGGCATTAGGTCTGCCAGACGTCCCTATTTAAGCAGAACAGTACCGATTTTTTAACCCTGACTCCACCTTCTTTCCTACCTTATGATTTTTTTTTTTTCTTTTATTTTATTCTGCTTCGATTGAAAAATTTTCAACCGACAAATATGTTTAACCAGCTGACCCGGTTTCGTACGCCCTCTTTCTGCCACTTAAACCTCGAACTTCAAAATATGAATGTAGATACTTAAACCTGGCCCTGATCACAGCAGTGTTTTTCAAGTGGAGGTCCTAGCAAAATACTACAAAGCCAGAACCAGCAAGCTTTCGAAATATGACAGGAAGTCGCTGTCAATGTTGGTGGGTGCACTCACCGGCCGCAAACTCCTAAGAAACCACACAATGAAATTTAAACTTACCGATGAGAATATAGGGACTGCGGTGACGAAGAGATTCAAGGCCACTGCCCAAGCCTATGTCACTTGAGAAACAGAACATTAGGAAGACACTACTACCAGTACATACAACAATTATCTAATGTTTCACGTAAAGATCTTTCCAGATTTCTGAGGACATCACGATGGCTGGAGAGCCAAGTCAACAACGAGCAGTATGGTAGAAGCCCGGTAGGAATCGAGATCAACCCCCATGGGCATCACAATGGCCCCACAAGAACCTAGTAAGCGTGATGAGGTCGAGTGCTTTCTCCCTCATTAACTAAGATGCCTAACCTAACCTTAACCTGGCCAGAGAATATATATATAAACTAAAAGCATATAAATCGGATCAGTGGTTCTCGAGTTATAAGCGCCCTAACAAACAGACAAACAAAGTTGATGTTGAAAAATCAGTAAAAAATGTTCCACATACGTCACAGTATTTTGGGTTTAGTGATCCCCGATGAAATATACTTCGACGAAAAGGGGAGCCTTTTATGCTTCTGAAAGGATCTATGTTTGCCATGTCTGAAGGCAGGCATGTGTGGGTTTCTATGTATTTGTATGATTGTTTCTAAATCTCGCGATTTTTGGACTCTGATGTCCCGATTTCCGGAATCTCACCTCTACTCGTATGGGGGGAGCCCCTGATGATTTAGAGTTGATGGCAGAGCATAGGGAGATATGGAGAGTCCACCCTTAACCCGTGACCCACCTAGTGGATAAGCGGTCCATTGGAAAATGATGATGATGATGAGCCCTACTTGGCATAAACACCACTAACAAACTTTAAACGGTTCGTCGAAAGAACTGGATGGTCCACTTCTGTTAACATCTGTCTTTTAAAATCGAAAATGGGTGTAGCTGAGATAACCGCGAGTTTTAAGCTGAGATAACTGCGATTTTAAAGGCCGAAAAACTAATCAAAAGAGGCAGCACTCTCAGAGAAACTATCGCCATCCATGTTGATGGTCAGGCGGGCATCAAGGGCATGTTGTGAACATCAATAAGATCTAAGCTTGTAAAACTTTGCAGAACGACTCTCTAAGATATACCAACGGCCAACAAGATTACCCTCTGTTGGGTATCAGGCCACAATGATATTTTAGAAAATGGTAAAGCGGACGAACTAGCAAGGAAGGGTGCACAACTAAATCCTACATTCGCCCAGGCAATTGCAAGGATACCGATCAGGACTTGTTACACAGAAATAGATAATGAAACAATGATCAGGGCTAATACTCGGTGGTAGGTTACTGCGTATTTACTACAGCAAGTTTGGCTAGCAGAAGATGTGGGATTGTGGGCTGTTTTTGAATGAAAACTCATTGGATAGGGAACATTTCAAACTAATTTCATGCTAATGATGAGACGAGGAATCGAGATTAGAGGGGAACTGCGCGAAGATATTCGGGTAGTATTCTAAATTGAGATTCTGAGTGAAAGAGTGACGAAAAGCATCCCAATCAATAGTAATAGTAATAATCCTTGCAGATTAAAGATGTACTCCAGTGTACGATAAACCAGGTAAACGTTCAAAAGGTCTGAAAAGGCGTTAAAGGTGTCAGTGTTACTGTAATGCATGCACTGATTCATGCTTACACCAGCGACGAAGTATCCTTTCGTCGTAAAGGAAAAAAAAAGTCTCTTCTTGGTCGCTTAGCCTTGCAATCCTGAATCCTGAATAGCCAATTCCCCATGTAAAAAAGAACAATTTCCAAAAAAGACAATGTCCGTTCCATGGAAGACTAGTTTCTTTTTATCCATTTTTGGCTCTTGCCCTAGCCATGTCCACCGAGCATTTTCGCTACACCACCTCTCGTCGGGGAATGACAAGCCTCCGTTAGTATAATTTGCAACTCAATTCGCCGACCGGAGTCGGCAATAAATTGTAGGCCGTTCCATTCGTGCGAAAAACACAACACACACAACATGAATGGTTGCGAGAAGCTAGGCCTTGACTCATTTCAAGCTGTCGCGCCAGTTATTTACTTTTGTTTTTTAGTTGGCTCTTGGTTTCTTTAATGTTCACTGTTGGCTACAGACAGCGTCTTCAGCCAGCTTCGCGAGGTCTATTGATTCTAAGCATATGCAAATATGTTTGCTACACAATTCAAACATTTCTATAGGTACTTACCCGCATATGGTAGAAAAAAGTTCGATAGCTTTCAGATAAAACGCTTAATATTTGAAAATCTCAGCCATTAGTAAGATGCGCCTAGGTAGGTGACTGGCATGTTAAAATGCACAAGTGTGCTGTGCCTATGCTTGTAAAAACAGTGCTATTATTATGTTATCCAATCACATTTTTCTTCCTCTTTGTTTCACAGATTTTAATGTATACAATTGTCCACTTGAATGTACCATTAAATGTCTCCATCTGATGCACCTATGCCCAAACAAAAATCTAAAAAAAGAAAAATTAAATCTAACTGAATTATTTTGATTAATTATCGACTCCTAATGGATGATTCACTTCATGTTACGCTCACTCTGTGCGCTATAAAATCTCCATTGATTCTATAGCAAGCACTGTTCCAACAGCATCATCATCATTAGCACATGTGATGCTCAAGTTGGCTCCTCTGCACATGGACTTCTCAGCGCCAGCGAATTAATCTTAATTTTGAAATAATTGGGTTGACGATGAGAGGAGATGTGTAGGGAGCTTCGGTGTACATCAATCTCCTTCTCATCATCATCATCACATCCTGCCGTCCACCCCATTTTTAGAATCATTTTTCATTTGATGAACGAAAAATGGTAAAGGAGAACCGGAGGTTATCTAGAGGTGTCCTCCCTCGTCTGACGTTCTTGAAGAGGAAGAGGAAAAATTCTGCAAAAAAGGCGATCGCATCTACCTCAGCAGAAACCGTTTTTGATGAACTTTTTTTTTTCTCAATTTATTGAATTGCTTATATTCTATATAGTTCCTATCTTATACGAAGTTATGTTATAGATAGAGAGAAATATTTGTTTTTTAACGTTGTTTTTTTTTTATTTGGTGAAACTTTTTCAAACACACTTTTTGCAGTTTTTATATAGTATGGATGTCAAAGCATACGATATATTTGGATTGCTACAATTGGGGGAGCGGAATGTAGCCAACCGCCAACACTGTGAGGCATCGAACCGCCCGATGGTAGGTGCTTTGAATTTCGCTTTTAACTCAAGCGGATTGAGAATAAAATTCTGTGAATTATACACGCGATCGATGATGTGAAGTACTGGCAAGACTGTGAGTGTGGTTGCACACCGAAAGCATCTATGATATCAACCACTTGCGCTGGGTTTGCATACGTAGCTGAATCATTACGCGAATAAAATGAGGCAGTGCGGCAATAAAAGATCTCGATCGTGACCATGGTGATGTCATTCGGTGGCGATCGTTGAACGTGAAAAGTGGTTGCTTCTTAATTTGGATGTGCAACCTATAAATAGGAAGATATTCGTGAATGGAATTCAGTGTGGTATACATCAAGGGAGAGAATAACAAAGCGAGACGAGTTTTTACATTTTTCTTTTCTTTTGCCATCAACTCATTTATGATGGGGGCATCGGGAGAAGGAGATGAAAGCGGACAGCATAGGTCTAACGAGAGCATCTGCCGGCGAACAAAACAAAGAAAAAAAAAAAGAATTGAGTTGATGAAGTGCCTCACAATAAACGAGATTTTCACGAGAAGATCTGAAGAAGAGATCTTTGCCGATACACCGGAATTGCACTGCGTTTCTATTATTTATTTGTATAAATTGAAACAGTTTTTCAGATACGGATTCTATTCATTCTTTGATAACATCTTAACACCTTAAGAGACATGCTCTCCAAATGGCCCTTTGGAAGTGATATGGAGCTAACCCCCACAAAACTGAGCTGGTTCTCCTTACTCAGAAGTGTAAAATTCTTCACTAAGACCCACCTACTATAAATAGCACCATAATAAATATCTTTATGTATTTAAGACAAAAATTTAACTGGAAAGCAACTTTCTACGAGAACGCGTAAGCTGGGGTTATCAGCCCCGTATCACGTATATTAATATACGACGTGATCGTCTGGTGGCCGGTCTTTGAAAAAGCTTGTGACTTTCGCAGGATAAGACATTTCACGTGATGCCCTTAGATATTTTCTTCAATAAAATGACTGCTAGTGCAGCAATTCGTTTAAAAGCCTCTTCGCTGTGATCTAGCTACTAAACTGACTCACTACTCTTTTTGTACAAGGCCTCAATTCGGAAAACACCCACTACACCCCTTCAAAACTCATATTTGGACCAAATTTCTCATGCAACCATTCCTGCCTGCAACGAGTGGAAAACTGCACGTATTGCTTCTAATCCGGGAGTGGATTGGATGAGGATATTTTCTCTGCAGTGGTAAATGTAAGCATCGCATTCCGCCTCTCTGATCGCTGTAGCGGATTTCAAATGTATTTCCTGGCTGAAATGTATGCAATGCAATGCCTGCCCTGGATATTAACATTTTCACGTACAGCGACAATCGTTTTCACTTATTTTGCTCCAATTGTCGCTTGTCTCTTATAAAGATGGTAAAAGAAATTCAACATTCAAACCTAACCTGGGTGCCAGGCTATAAAATGATTCCATGAGGCTGCCTAGCTGTCGAACTCGCAATACATGGTACAACCTTAAACATCCTGCCAGAACGAAGGGAACTGGATATGCCTATCGATATGTGTAAACATATCCTTAAAGTGAACCCAATCAGGAAACCCTACCATATATGATACACATGCCAAATGTTCAGGCAGATTTGGCCAAAACTAGATAAGAATCGATCCAATCATTTGGACCTGCAAAAGCGGTCACAAATTGACAGGACTATCTGTATGCTTATAGGACACTATCCTGTAAGCCTTTATTCTGAGAAGCCAGGGCTTTTTATTTATGCTATTTGCAGAAACTGCAAAAGTGGAAAGAAGGGGAATAGAAGATTCCTGTCCAAAAGAAGACAGGAGTCTTCCTGAGATCGCTTTTCTTCGACGCCATTGGCATCATTGGATAAATTACATCAGAAGTATTTCTCGCTTTATAAACATCTTTAGTTGGTTTAATTAACTTTAGATTAGTGACAGGTGCTCTGGTATAGCAATGAATTTATTCTTATCTCAGTGTGTCCGCATCTTAGCTGCTGACAGCCATTTAACCTTGATGATATCAGTATATTATTAAAAGAGCTTGTATAGCACTGTTCGCAAGCCTGTAATAAGAGTTTCTTGTCTTTGTTGCTTTTTCGTTTCGATCTATGTAAGAAGCGCCACTTTAAAACGTCGACGAATGCCATCCGCTATGACACTCGCTGCATTGTGCGATGTGCAACTTTCCAAACCGCTTCAATAGGTTCTTACGAATGTAAGTCTTGGACGTGTATCCTCATTTACCACCGAAAATTTGCTTACAGGTGTAAAGGGCTGCCAAATCTCTTTTGACTCGACCTGTAATAGTAGGCAATAGAGCTTTCTGTCAAAAATGATATCTGGGGATTGGGTCTCTTTATTCAGTTGGCTTACCTTTACATCAAATTGGTTAACGGGTAATAGCATTTTGGTCGCTTCTATCTCTATACCCGTGAACGCCCCGATGAGTCCTCGTTGAGTTGTGGCGACGCAATCGGTTGAACAGACTTGAACAATTTCGCCTCTGGTGTTGACCTTAGAGTTTCGCATAATTCGTTCAAGAACGATTTTAAAGAAGTCAGCCCTTCACCATCACCTCTTTACTTCTTATTGACGTCGAAGGTGTCAGTAAGGTTGACCTTGATGAAGCAGCGAACATTATCCATGGTCATCCTGCAAAGATGGACGAATTTGACAAGATTGACCAAACTAGACATGGCTCTTTATAACTCATGTGTGATAGAAATAAAAGAGAACCACTTATTACGTTAGCGATGTTGCCTCGGCCACGATTTAACCATGTACAATTGATCTCTTCCGAGCGGTTGCATAGCGTTGAGATCGATCTGTGTACTTGAGCAAGGTTTCAGGAAACTCACACCACCTCTTCATCTTCTTTGACACCATTACCGTACAAAACCTCCTCTCAATTCGTTGCATCCCTGGAATGTCTTCTACCACGTACCAATCGTTCGCCAGCACCTTGGTTACCAAGTATGGGCCTCCATAAAGCGGCTCCAACTTACGAGACGTACCAGTTACAACCACTTCGTTTTCGATAAGCACGAGTTCGTCTACCTACTGCAACGGCTTACGATGCGTCTTATCGAAACGAATCTTCTGGCCCTGTTGACATTTAAGTATGTTCTGAAAGGCTTCGGCTCTGGGTTGATCTATCACCTCGGTATCTACCATCTTCTTACTCCCCAACTCCAGCAACTTTATATTGCCCAAGATGTCTCTGGGCGTTAGGTCGTTGAGTTTCTGACAGTGTTGAGGTTTCATTGAATCGCTTGTAACAGACTCACCCAATCTTGTCGTCTTTCTTCGGAATATACGCATCTTATCGATGAAAGAATAGTACGATCACATCTCTCCACCTGTCCGTTCGCCCAAGGAGTCCTAAATGCATTTTTAACGTGGCCGATTCCATATTCGTGACTGCTCAAACGCTTTAGCCGTGAACGGTGTTCCCCGATCGTGCTGACGAAAAAGAAATATGGGAGCGATAGGTTTTGCGTTGCGAAATTCAGAGGAAGTTCTCAAAGCCCGTGGTGAAAGAGGTATTGGCGTCGTTGGCAAGAACATCGTTTTCACGACCCTGGATCAAGCATGCGAATATCATCAAATCCCGATGTAACAACAAGGTTAGGTTAGGTTAGTGAGCAGGCGAAAGGAAGAACCATATCCCCACACTCAGGTCAGTTCAGACCCTTGGTGACACCCGTTGGGGGAAGAGAGTGTCCCCTACCCGTAAGTGTGCTACCCAATAGTTAGTTTCATATATATATAGATATATATAGATATTAGTAGAACATGATCAACTTACTGCGTCTGTGGTACAAACCACCCTGTGGATTTCATGAATCTCATTCTTTGGGCCACCGGTATATCGGATAATTGTTCAATGTCCTAGAACAAGTGCCGTCCGCGGAACTTATTTCTTAAGTGGTAGATACTAGGGCAATGAAAAAGGAAGTGAGTTGTATCCTCGTGGGCCTCCTCATCGCCACACACAATACAAAGCCCTTCCTGTAACTCGAAGGTTTTTCATATGGTACCGCAGCTTATTATGCCCAGCGATCACTCCTATAAGGAAAGTCTGTCGGTCCTAGCCTTAACGAGTTTTGGGCATATCTTCCCTGTGGTTGCACAAGTGTTTAGAGAGGCCCATCTGTTGTTAGCCTCGCTTAAGGCTCTATTCCCTGCTTCGAGGTTAAGTGAGCAAGGCGGGATGTTCACCGAAGTCTCGGCTTGTTCCGGGCTTGTTGCCGAGCCGTTTCTTACCAGTTCGTCAGCATTGGAATAGCAAAGTAGGAAATTTACTTCATTTTCCACCAACGAGGAGTCCTTCGAAATTAATAGAATGCCTTCTGAATAAATGCTACAATAAGTTGTCTTGAAATTGATTAGAAGATGCTGGTTACTGATTTGGTAACCCTGGATTTTCTCCTGTTTTGTGAATACTTGTTTGGCGGTGGACATACATACAGATATGGGGCATTGAGATGGGCAGATAAGATCTTGTAGACGTTGTTTAGGACAAATACTTTTCTTTAGTTGACGCAGTTTATGGGATCTCCCTTCAAACCAATGCTAAGGTCTTCGAAACTACATTCAAAAATGAAGGACTTTGGATGTACTGTGTTCTCTGATTGTATCTCTTTATCTGGATTTCTTGCCACTGTGCTTCAACTGCCTTGGTATGGTATGTAGATAGTACTGAAATCTATACACTAAGGCACTCCTAAGGCAAGACGTCACTCCTTCAGTTCCAATAAAATCGGTGAAATCGGAACTCTTTCGATCTAGATAGGTTTGAAGCCAAAGTTTCAGCCAATGATGTAAAACCGCAGTAGGAAATATCATGGGTATCACAATGGGTCTATATATACCTTTGTAAGTGTGATAAGGTAACCATCATCAGCACGCAAATCTAGATAGTGCAGTAAAAAGTGCATATCACCAAATGGACTTCCATCAACCTAATGTCCCACGCCTGATTGACATTTGAGTTAAACGTAGCCCCCCTTCTCCCGCATGCACATCTCTCACATTTTATTCAAAAATCATCCGAATTGTCCCCTCTCTGACAAATCACCCATTCGGAATTAATAAATCATTCTTCCGACACTTAACTGCAGAATGGAAAAACAATGAAAACAAATTATTTCCGTGCAATTAAATCACTTTATCCTGCACCTAATGATTGACCTACATTGCTCCTTCAATTTGTCCATTCATTCAGATTTGCCTTGACGAAAAATGGGGTGAATTGTACCTCTGCATTCTACACATAAACTACGTACATACATACATATCCTTTCAATCTTCGTCGTTTGAAAATAAATCCTTTCCATTCAAATTTTGCAGACAGACACACTTTGCCAAGTTGTCTCAAACTATGTGAGTGTTAGATTCCTGTGAAATGGATTAAAATTAAAGGAACGGGTTCTTCCCCTTCCTTCGCGCTCTATTAGTGGACATTAATTTCGTTAAAGGATTCGATTTTATTTTTTTCTCCTTCCTTCATCCTTTTGATGCGCGCAACTCCTTTTCAATATCAGTTGCCAGCTGCTGATGGCAAGTGAGAAATGCTCATGTTAAAGTAAATTTATCCCTGTTGCCAGGACTATTGTTAAAATAGCGATGAGTCAACGGAATTTCTGTAAAAAACATGTTCTTACTGTTGCCAAAAAATAAGATGGATCCTTTGGATCCTTTGGAATATGGAATGCATATTGATGCACGATGCGCTTATTAATGATGATAGCCGGCTGAATTGATTTACTCATCGCAGATTCTTTGCCGAGCTTTTGATGAATCGAGCAACGATTCCTATTATCCTTATGTATCCCCGCCGCCAAATGGTAATGTGAAGTGACCTTCAAATGATTGCACATCATTAGGTTCGTTCAAAGGACGAAAATGCAGCAATTGTCGCGCTTGCTGTGATTTATATTCAATTTTGTGGTCATAAATAAATTTCTTATCATTTGAATGTTGGAAACAGAGGACGAAGGAAAAAATGAAAATAAAAGCATGGTGGTGGAGTATAATAGAAAATGGCGCGCTGCCAATTGCATAGATATTTTCGTTGACGTTCGGTTCTTTTTTTCGTTTTTCCTTTCGTCGGTCCTGTTCAATGCCATTACAAATGGGGCAAAGCGGCAGACAATGGACGGGAGTGAAGGCTTTAACTTTAAAGGCGGAAAAGATGTTGAGAAGTCCTTAAAATTATTTGCTGGGGTTGCTATGCGTGTTAAGGGCATTATGTCACCTTTAATGCTTTTATTTATTGGAAATGCTTGGGCTCAGAACAGAAATTCAATGCAGGAAGTATCTTGAGTCAGTTGTTACACAGGTGGAGTTGTTCTTCGATTTTTCATGGTATGATGTTGTATGAGCAGGGTGCTGTTCAATATGGGCAGTTGTGGTCCCCTCTTTTTCGTGTAAATTGTCGGAAAAGGTCAGGTTTGTGATGTGTTCAAAAGGATCATAGGAAATTACAAATATGAGTGTTAAAACTTGTCAAATTCTTGAGAAGTTTCACCAAGTATTATGCCCTGGTTAGGTAGGTACGTAGAGGTGGAGGTTCACCAGGACCCAATTAGCACTAAGATGTGCCTTCTTGTTACCACGACTCGTGCGACCTGGTTGAGGATGTCTATTGTTGAGGGTGGGTGAGACAGCCGGAAGTGCCTAGATCCTCCTGAGATGTTGTTGAGGTCATCCAAGAATGTTTGGTTCAGTGCACGCAGTCTGGCTCTTACTAGTGCCAAACATTTGCAGATGAAGTGGAAGAGAGTTTGCCTCTCGTTTTCATTTCCGCGGCTGTAGCAGTAGAGGTTGAATAGATACTTAGTTTGGCCGCATGGTCTCCAATTGGCCAAAGCCCCGTGGTAACCGTTCTTTTGTTCTAATTTTATTGTAGGTCGACCTTTTCTTCCTTGATATGACGCTGTTCGTTAACCCCCTCCATTGGAGGTTGGCCTTCTGCAGGAAGTGTGATTTGTCCTTTAACCGATTTGTCAGCGGGATGTGAATCCTTGCCGCGAGTGAGCCGTGTACAGCTGAACCCTCTCTAGGCGATTCATCTGCACTCTCGTTTCCTTTTATGTCACTGTGCCCTGAAACCAAGAGCAGTGTGACACTGAACCATTCGCCCAAGAAGGCAAACTCGTACCGGCACTCTAGCACCAGTTTGAAGAATGTGGTAGCCGATTCAATGGTGATCCCGACTAGACACCGGCACCCACACCGCAGTTCATCTTTGATCCGTTGGTGTAGATGATTGTGTCGAAGTCCTTCACGTCTTCGTCTTTCTTCCACTATACTCTGGTGAGGAATTCCACGTGGAAGCTTTTTCCTGAAGCTTAGTTTGGGGGTGATGTAGTCGGTTGGAAACGTGACCATGCCGTTTGGTAACGAGTGCAGGATGTTGCTGTGGCCGTGAGGCCGTGCTGCCCAGCGCCAAGATTCTTTGAATCTGACTGCGCTACATAGTGGGGTATTTTTTGCTTATAAGTGGAAAGGCAAAAGACGCAGGAGCACGGTAAGGTTAGCCGTTGGGGCCGATCTCAAAGCGCCCGTGGTGTCTCTACTGACAGTTCTTTGGAGCCTTTTAAGTTTCATAAGATTGTTGTCCTTGCCCAACACAGGCCACCATACCAGTGACTCGTAGATGAAAATTGGATGCACTATTGCTGTGTACATCTACAAGGTCATCTTTGCCCTGATTAACTACCTTCCTAAGAACTTTTGAATCACTGGTTGGCAGAACTTTGTTTGGCATTCGTAATGCCTAAGATTATCATTCACAGATAGGGTACCAGGGATGTATGGTTTGGGGAAATAATTTCCTCTTAACTTTCTCAGTTTGGCATTTTGGTGCAATTCTGTCGGCAGTTTCAGTGAGGTGGTGTCTGCGCAGTTTATTGTAGCCTACTACACTGCGGACTACCATAAGGAAGCTCATATAGTTCCTCAATGATGTTGCTTTGCACTGTTTTCACTGTCTAAGCTCGAGGTGGATATCGGGAAACAATTTGGTAGTATTCCTGCTTTTGTTGCTTCTGCGACATAGAAAACGGGGGAGTATTAGGCTCTGCTCTCCTACGGTAGGGCGAATTTCCATAAAACCGACGACGTTTGCCTGCATCTATTGCATTGGCGGAGGGTTTCAGAAGTGTCCTTTCCAGTGCGATATTGTACATAAGGCAATTTTAGAATAGTCCCTCTATTCTTGTCCTCGTTTTCGGGGCGTTCTGAAGCGTAATTTTTAGGGGCTTAATTGCTTTAACCGGTTCGATTCTAGTAGCCTTAGAACAGCTGCTGTAAGCGTCCTTTGTAAAGCCGAGCTTGCAGTTCCAATCGCATTGAGATCACTTTCACTCTTCATCACTATTAACTCCGTAGCTGCGTTAATGCAGCTTAAATGAACTTGGATGAACAGAAAGACTGCGCTCCATTCTACTCTTAAAAAAATTCGACTGGGGAGCCAGTCTTATACTTCCCACCTCATATTGTGTTATATCAAAAACAGTAATATTATTATAATATTTATTTCATAATTAAAGAAAGCATTCATCGAAGGCGAACAATTTTAATACGCAATGTTTAATTGTTCCACAAAGAGTTGTTGCCCGAACTTGATGGAAAACATTTCTTTAATTTGCTCAGCATCCGCTACACCGATTATGCTCAAAACCTAATCAGCTCTAAGTTTCACACTGACAAATAAAACGAAAAAAACCACATGGTCCCACGTTATTTCGTTTTCAAGATATCGAAGGCGAAAAATGTGATCACACATACACAGACAGCATTTTGAAAATGGGTGCAAACGATTTCTAGTGTATGGTTATGTCAGGCCCTGTTCATATCTTGAAACATTTTGTTCTGACGTATTGCAATACTTCCCCAACCAAGGTGGGAAGTAAAAAATGTGTTGTGTCCGTGTTCTTGGAAGGGTTGGAATGTCTCATGAAACCAGGCCTGTTGGAAAACAGATACAAACATTTCAAATACCATGATTGGTTGCCATAACCTGTAACTAAATATTACCTCAACACTGTCCGCAAACATCACCAACTGTAAATTTATTTTTCATTACCAAAATTAAATAGAAAATCATTTGTAGTCCTTGCACAGATTGTCCACACACAAATATCTGATGCAATTGCAAGAGCAGGCCCCTAGGTGACGAACTCATATCTCACTTAGGTCAAGATACAAAATACAAAACAATTCCCTAGCACACCCACCAACCGCCCCTTCTCTGAAAGAAAACAAAAATAATTCGAATTGAGAGAGAAACAATCCCTGCAGCAGTGCTGCACTTCCTAAACGATTTCAATGCAAATATGTCGTGCCGCCCGCCCTCAAAAACATATCCCCAAGAGCATTAAAAGTTTATCCAAGTGTCCTGATAGAACAATGATACTTCTCCCTCAACAGGCCCTTCACCGCCTCCACATGAGATGATGAAATCATTTCTATGCACCACACCGAATGCATGTTTAGTGCTTGAGCGGGAGAACCTTAACCAAGCCGAGGGGTCAACTGTTGTAACCAAGGGACAAATATTGAAATGTCCTTGCACGAGTACCATCTGACGTTTGTTTTTGTATACTGTCCTTCTCTCCTTCTCTTCCGTTCTTCCTGGGAATCATGCCACACAGCTAAACAGTGAACAAGTACAGATCTTGATGGTCCTTCTGTGGAGGGAGGGATTATTAAACTCATAGAGGCCACGTAATTAATGTTATCAAGCAAACGCCAGTTGGAAGGACTAGACGACTCAATTCAAAACTTGTGCCGAAGTAGTTCCAGTTTAACTGCTCCCAGCTTCAGTTACGAGGATAAAAATAGGCTGAACGTGTCGTTCGCAACAGACAACCATGGGGGTGCGCTCGTTGAGTAAAAATTATGACCGCTTACCCCGTTCAAGGAATTTTTTTAATTTTCCAGCGATAAAAAAAAATTCCATGGAGTTTCGTAGTAAATTACTTCCACCAAGGAGGTGTCTTTCAGAATCTGTCTGCACTTAACTTTATCGCCTTTCATTAAGGACTCTCGCTGGAGGTAGTAAAATGAACCGCCCATCAACGGAGCAGAAAAAAAAAATGCAAAACGAAAATGCTTTTGGCTAGAAGCCAACTATTTTGGAAATCTCTCGATTCAGATTGGGCGGAGTATCACATTCATCAAGCGTTGATGACCGAATGGCTTTGACAAATACTGGAAAAGTTCTGTGATTTAAAGGCTTCGTCCTAATTGCTGGGACGAATCGAGAGGACGATACCTTGGGTTAATGAATGTGGTGCAGTGGTGGACACCTTTGCAAATTGATTGCTCATTGGAGGTGAATGTTAAATGGTTGCCGACAAGTACTCAATGACAGAAAATTTGCTTTGAAAAGAAGATCACTGCGGCATCATAACTTCTGGGAGAACTCAAGTGGTCTCTGACAGTCATCTGCAATGAATGAGTCAACGGCCGTGCAAGTATTTTATGAATAAAGGACGAGTATAAAGTCGAATTAAGGACTTTGAAGTTTTTAAGGTTCGATGAAGTTGTAGAGGTTGCGTTGCTAAAAACCGCACCGCCTGAAAAAGTAACGGCATTGGAAACTTTTCACCCACTGATTTGCAGGAGTTGGGATTTACTGTCAATTTAATTTCAACGACTTTCTAACAATTTCTTCTGGTAAAAAGGTTCTACGCCATTAAAGGGTGATTATGCCCTTCATCGCGGAAGATTACCAAGTCCCATCCACCCGATCCGCGTTGTTAGGGAAGAAAGAAGTCTGCCGATCTTTCCCCACTGTGCAAGTACGAGACTCTGTGGTTTGACCATGTTTGTCTGTTTGACAATGGCTCCTGCGTGAAAGCAACGTCGATATTGCTTTTAGGGATACGGTCGATAAGGTTAGCACTGATCAGCATACCGTGATCACCTTGATTTGAATAACCTTCATCATTTGGACTTTTTGTCAAAGTTGACAGTGCACCTTTCGCGTCTCATGACGGTTTCACCTTGTTCATGTCCAGTGCATTTCTCAGTTACTACTTTCTTAGTAAGTAGTGCCATTTTGTCATAGTTAAGAAATAAAATTTTTGTCGCTCTGAATCTCCGGGTTCAGTCGCGGAGCAATTTTTCCAAACCGTCCTTAGGTGTGAGAAGGCTCATTTTAGGTCAAGTTCATAGATCTACTTCTGGCGCCATTTTGTCGATTTGTTCTTTTTTTGTCGGGTTTGCTACCAGAAAGCAGGACCCAGTTTCTACCCATTTTACTAGAACTTCCTCGACTTTCGGAGAGAGCCAAAAAGGCACTTCAATGATGAGGAGCTTACAGTATCAGCACCTAATCCGAGCAAAGGCAGGACAATCGCAAGGGAAATGATTTGAAGTATCGTTGCCCTATCCACAGGCATCGCAGACAGACTTGTGATTCTTTAACTTGTGTTCCTTTAAAACGCCAATAAGATGTCTTCAGACTTTTCTGCTGAGTGACTGCAAGAAGGCCGCTAATTTCTTACAGGCGTTCGGGAGCTTTCGTTTAGTCTGCCTGCATGCTGGATAACCATGCCACACACAATTGTGTTTGTAGGGAACCCAGTTGTCAATGGAGGGCCTCACCGAGGATACGGGAAGACCCAACGCAGGTTCAAGTCCTGAGAAAAACATCCTCTGAGCATTATCTAGCAATCTCATCGGAGATCTCATTTTCAGAGGTCCCAGTGTGACCTGGGGCAAAGAGTTCAATTTTGCGACCGAATTCAGAGAATTCTTGCATTCTCGCACTATTTTGGAACTGGTTAAAGGGTTGAGCAAGGCCTTAAGCGCAGCTTGACTATCGCTACAGACGAAGATGCCCCGCCCCTTCTACCTATTCTTAGCAATATAGTCCATGGCAATTAGGATAGCAAAGGTCTCTGCTTGGAAAACAGAGGCATGCTTGCCTTATGAGTAGTGAAGTCTGGTATTGTCGATATCCACGAAGACACCAGCTCCGGACAGACCCATCCAGGCTACGACTCTGACCGAAGCCAGTCCCGAAGGAAAGGAAAGTGGACTTTAAATTTAGACAGCAGCCGAATTTATGGTGTAATTGCATAAGACGGCATATCCATGGAACTAGGGTCGTAGGATAAGTGTCGCTCCAGGTCAACAAAGTTCCAGTGCGGATTTCACTAAAAGCCGCCCCGCCCCGTCTAAGACGATGGATTGCTTTGAAAGTACAGCCCATGATATAAATATCAAGGGGAGGGAGATCAAGCAGGGCGCCAAGAGCAGCGCAAATGGAAGGGACCTATTATTGCCGACTTCGAACGGCAAATTGAGAAGCTGGGGCTGGGGCTTGAACTCACGCCGCTCGCTCAGAAGTCGAACGCACTAACCATCGAGCCACGGTGACCACATACATACCTACGTGAAAACCTCCTCCCCCAAAAACCAACGCATAAACAAGAAACGGTCTTATGATAGCACTATAGGTCCAAAGGACCTTTATCGGTGATAAGCCCCACGTCTTGCCAAAAACACCCTTACACTACCGGAAATCAGAAAGCGCTTTGGATGTCTTCAACTTGACAAACTTTGCCCAAAGAAGTTTTCTATTCAGAATCACTCCTAGAGATTTGACTTTATTGGAGATCGGGGTATTGACGCCCGATCTGACTCAGCTGATGCTAAGGACTTGGTCAGACTGGTCACAGCCCTTCTTTTCAAAACAATTTGTTCTCAAGCCACTTGGAATGAATTTGTCTTGGCAGCGAGAATATAGAACCCCAGAAGGTTTGAAAATTGCCCGAAGCTCGGCATGAAGCTGAATGCATCGCTAAGGGACAACGATTTTGTAATCTTTGTGTGGTTACATAGAAGAGTTCTGCAAGGAGGACGGAAAGCTGTAATCAAATGCATGTGGATCAAATTGACTAAAAAGGACAAATCCTTAAAGGCACCCATCAATTGCGATTCATTGTGGTTTTGGTCATTTGACTTTTTTGCCTTAGATCAACAGAAGGGTACATCAAGTATGACTTTCATCCTTTATTACACATTGGTCGTTGGGTAGCCACTCCTCTATCAGCTCTTTACCAGCTGAAAGATCTTTGAATTGATCTTCTACTCTTCGCATAATTTCCACTTCATGTCAGTAAAATACGAGTCACAAAAGATTAACTAGATCCAGAGCTAGGATCGATGTTACAGACCTTCAAAATAGATCTATCGCTTTATTAAAAGCTCCCACTGGTTCCATGATTAGGAAAAAGAATTCCTCCTAGACCCTAAGACATCACAATTGACCAACTAACCTAACCTAGCCTACCGGATCCTCTAAAGTCCCACACAAAAGACCCCTCAAGTCCTACTTTAAAAAAAAATAAAACAAGTTGCAAAAGTAATTATAGGTGCCCCCTAATATGCCTGAACTTTTAGTTCCATATTTAACCACAGATCAGAGCAGTGCATCCTGAAATTACACAATTCATAATGGCTTCATTCACATTTGCATTAAGACACTCGTTCCATGTCACGAGGTTGCAGACCCTTCCCCATATGTTCGAAACCAGTTTACATCATGTTCGTATGTACTTCCCAAAACTCACTGCAAAAAGGAAAAACTTTCACAAATTCAACACCAAGTGAAAGATAAACAAAATCTTATGCGCTCCGGATGTGGAAACTGGATGGAAACTACCCATTCAATGAATTCGTCCTTTTTTTTCACACACCCACCGAGCAGCTGTCAGCCCTTGCACTGCACGCAGTTGCAACCACACCATGACGCTTTGTTCGCATTTTTCTTGAATACTTAACTCACCCCCAGCAGCAACAACAGAACAGCAGCAAATAGTACTATTCAAGGATAACAAGGACGAACAGCAGCATGGAATGCAGAGAGCACAAAAACTAACGGCGAATTCAATGAAAATTAAATGCACACTTTTCTTTTGTTCGCCTTTACGTTCCAAAATTTATTCAAAAGTAAGATAAGTCTCCTTCGCCGTCTCTTGGACTCCGAGAAATGTGCAGTGAAATCCTTATGCTGCTGCTGATCGTCTGCTCTACTCGCTGCTCGGCAGTGGTCGTCGTTGCTTTTGTAAAAGCAAAACGAGGACATTTGTGCTGCAAATGACAACTTTCTTTAGCCTCCGTGTACGTGTGTGTGTCTTGGCGTTTTTATTTCATATCTCGCAAAAAAAAAAAACAGTTCCTTCGTTGTGTTTCTGCGAACAAGGATTCTCTTCTTCTCAAGATGACATTCATAATGGGAATTTTTTTGTATAGGCACAAACTGCTGTGCTGTGATGGGGTTATGTGTGCGGTGGCGGGTTGAATGTTCGCATCATTTGATTTACCGCCGCACGGGTTGTGTTCCGTGAAATTTTATTTAATGACCCTCAAGGCAGGGCAGGGAAAAATGTACAAAATTATTTTCAGGGCACTCAAAATCGCGGTATTTGTTAGTTCACAGGTGTCCTGTGATCAATTTTATTCAATTCCCTGTATTTAATTACCCGTAAGGCAAGAGGGTTCTCATAAATAATGATTTTATGGCGCACATTTAACGGTAATTTTGGTAAATAAGTATTCAGATGTGAGGCGATGGTAAATTGTTTTGCGGTTATTTTCTCAAAATGAGCGTGGGAGTTTTGAAAATTTCCAAAGGGCGATTGGAGCTATTGAACTTAGTTCGGAAGAGAGAAATCAACAAATAGAATCCAGGTTGTGAAGGTCGATGAAGGTCGTTTTTGGAGTAAAATCTTAGCCCTTAGGTTGTATGTAAGTCCTCAATTTATCTTCATCTGTTTTCCGATTACAGGGGCCTTACGAAAAGCGGGTATTGGTTCACTAAGTCTATTTCAACAATGTGGCCATGAATTGTCGGTTAATTCACCTGAGATTGATAGTGGCAAAAATTCACTTAAAATTTCAACTGAAACACGCTAAACCCTTCTGTACAAGGACTCAATTAATAATGTTGTTCTTTTCTACAATAACCCTTCACTGGACATGGGGAAGATTCCAGATGCACATATTTTGGAAGTCTAACGAACATAAGGATGGGACAGAGCATCCGCACAATTGATGCATCAGCAGCAAGTGATTAATGACTCTCCAAAGTGTGACTATGGTCATTTAATGTTTTTGTTTTGTTCCATAGAGTGTGGAAGCTGTGGGCTTTTTGGCCCGGACAGGACAATCTGCAATGCGAAAATCTATTCACACGTCTCCTGTGAAATGTGTACGGACTATATTTTGTGAGAGTGAGTTTTGGGATATGAATAAATTGGAAGAAAATTTAAAGAGGACATTAAAGCTTTCACACCCATTAGACAGTGTCCTGTAAGGACACCACTAAATAAGTTGATTTCAGTTCGCTTAAGCATGACCAATCCATTGAATCGCGATTGATTCAGCAAAGGCTGAGTCTGTCTGAAGATGTGACACGTCTTCCTTATCTCCCGTCTTCGATTGGTGATGTTTTCAGCAAAAAGCTTGATTTGCATGTAGCGAAAGTTTGGCGAGTTTGTCAGTCCTGTAGTTTCTCGGAATGTTCCGGTGGCCTAGTGAATGTTGAATTGCTTCCTCCAGAGATAAACGGCAATCTGAAGTGACCTTTGACGTAAACGAATACGATTGCAGGGACTTATTCCATGAAAGGTATTCCATTAGGGCAAGTCTTACTTATTCGCCATTGATTCTGCCCGCAATACGCTACAGTGATCTGAAAGTTCTCGGAGAAAACACCTCCACCCACCTTGAGTCTTGGATCCAACTACAAGTAAATGAAACAACTATCTAAATGAGCAACATTTTCCTGCTCAATACGGTCGGGGAATAGTTGTTCAGAAGATCCTTCTAAATCTGAGTTTTAGTGAAGTAAAGTCATTGTTTTCAGATGTGACGTTGATTTGATCTCGGATCGATGCGTGGCAAGATTGGATTGTAGACTATTGTGAGAATGGTCTTAAGCTGTGAAGATTTCGGTCACACATGGAGTTAGTAATATTAAAAAAAATTGGTGTGATGGGGAACCACAGAGCTATGTATGTAAGTAATCATTCGAACATGCATGTTGTACGACTTTATAAAGAATCCCTAACTGGGTTAAAATTAGGTAAGGTTAGAAGGGGTGTTCATGGCAAGTATTATGAGTGACCCTTACACTCTTTGTACGAGGCAGGAAACGGATCTAACTAAATCACCCAGTCCTCCAGATTAATGGTGATATCCTTGCCAAGTTGGCCAACCTATTAAAAAACCTGGCTCCTAAACAGATAAGTCACCATTCCTAAACAGCTGAACAATAGCATGAGAGATGGTCTACAGACACCATTCATTCTTCGCCCCTACAAGTTCTGCAAAAATTATTTGTCAAGATGCCTTATCTTCTGGTCATGTTTCCGATAGCCCAAGGCAGCCAAGATGGGTTTAAAAGCCAAAGAAGGTAAAAGGAAGTAGAGGCTCCCAATACAACACGAAAACCAACGTTTTGGACAGAACGGACTCTATCTACCTAGGTTCCGCTATAAACCAAGACAACTTGAATAACTTAAGTAATTCTATTTTAAACCCTTATCATCCCAGTACTATTCCAAGGGCATGGATTTTTTTAAAAATGGATGAAAACGCTCTCATTTATTTTGATAGAAAAGTTCTTCGGGTGAACTTTGTTGACCACGCCGACTTGCATGGGCTATACCTAGACACCGACCTAGTCAGAAGAGTTCAAATACTATTGACGGTTGGGACATGTAGAGCAGATAAACAACTGAAGGGATGGCGTAGTAGACAAACAAAGCGACTCAAGCGGAGCAATTGAATAAGGGCCTCAAACAACTTGTCGTGCGAGCTAGCTAGCGATCGAGCTGGTAGGTAATTTTGTCGGTAGGAGGAGTTAGAAACTAGGTTTCTAAAAAAAAACTTCAATCTTTTAAGCCTTCCACTTTGATCCTAGTTATTCGGCTGAGAAATGCAAGCCAGTCTTGAAGTTGCTTTCATGGTTCATTTGAGGTGAATAAGCTCGCTTAAACATGATTTTTCGATTAGCCCCTGGAGCTCATGGAGTGATTGAAAAATTTCTAAGTATTTTTCATACTAAATGCTCTAGGCTAAAGGGCCGGCTGCTCGAATAACATATACAATATAAACACTCGAAAGTTAAATATTTACTATGTAGATATGTAGATGCAGGTATTTCGTAGTCTTATTGGAGCCTGTAACTTTTATTCTACGACAGACACAAAAAAATAAAAGCCTTTGCATCGAATGAGGATTGAAAGTAAAGAGCTGGTGTAAAAACATATCACTGGGCAGTAGGTACCCATGCGACCAAGCTTGGCATCACTTTTTATCCCTACTGCTTCAACTGCAAAGACACAAATGAGAGGGAAACCCTAGGACACTTCCTCTGCAAGTGCAAGTGCTATAGCAAGACTCAATGTATTACGGAAACCGTTCCTAAAAAAAAGCATAGGCTGTTTCATTATCCGTTCACCAGTACTCAAGGTTAACCTCTAACAAGGCGCTAAACTCATAAGCAGGCCACGAATCCATGAATGGAAATGATTTGCAAAATTTGATTGATTAAGAATCTTAACCTCAACTACCAACTCAGTGACTGTGGCTCCTGTCACTTCTAGTTGAACAAAAATTGATTAAATGTCAAGTCCCGCTTTAAAAACCAATCTAAAAATAGAATTACAAATTTTCAATAAGAAAAAAACCAAAAACTCCTTTCAACGCAACACAAATCGTCCTCGAATAAAACTGCAAATGAAAAACTTTTACATTTTCCTGTCCGTTTATGACTTTGAATTCTCTTCCTATTCTTCCGGACTTGCCTTACTTTCCATTCGTGTTTTTTTCCCAAAATAACGGTATTCCATTCATTGGACAAATAGAAGCCAAACGAAAATAGAGACCAATTCGAAAAAGTGACACTTTTGAGGCTCAGATGTGTGTTCCAAGGCAAATTGAAAACTTTTCAGACACATTATTGCTTACAGAAGCTGCTTCTGGTGACGCTAGTGACCTTCTCCTTCTGCAGGTCCTCCTGGTCGTCCTTTACTATCGCATTAGTGAAGTTTTGTATGGTGAATGCGAACAAGTTTGAGTGAGTATTGCATTCGGTCCGCATGGCCGCGTGTTTGAAAAATTACGTATGCGACTGTTACAAGGTTGGCCCCCAAAGAGCCATTGTCCGAAAAATAAACTTTAGCTTAGACGAGCCAGAGGTGGGGTGTTGGGAAGGTAACATTTCAACCCGCTATTCAGATTGTGTTTATGCCACTCAACCGGGGAGTGGGTGAGAGATGAAAACTGAAAATTCACGAAATTATTATAATTTCCCCTTTGGCGCTTTGAAGGAAGTTTTCACCGCATACACATACCCCAATAGCCACGCATCCTACTCACTTTGGTGTAATATGTAATTTTTAAACAAATGTCCTGTTTTTTTCTGTTATTCTTTGGTGGAAGTTTTTCAATTTCTTTTAAATATTTTACCAAGCGAAGGGATGAAAAGATGGAAGGATGTTGACGTGACACACAGGAAGTTTTGTTTTAAAGTTATGATTGCAATTCAGCGGGAAGAAACTTCAGCGAGAGGCGTTGTGTCATTGTGGAAAGGATCAGTCACTGACAGATGGTATTTGAACTTGCAAATTGAAAATGATCAGGTTTCTGACATATGTATGTACATATGTATGCATCTGTGGTATTTTAAGCCTTGAGCGGTTCGCTTGCAAGACAGGTGTGCTTTGGGGAATTGCAAGGGCGCTTATGTGTGTACTGTTATCGCATGTCATCTTTAAACGGTTTTTAATAAGGATGATTCTGGTAAAAACTCATGAAAGCGGCTAGCGAGGTTAACACAAAATAAACGCTGTCAGGAAAGGACACCCAACACCGACTTCTCTGGCAAAATGCCACAATCGACAGCTTTATTTTTGAGGTAGTGAAGGATTTTACCTACCAAGGCTAAGCTGTATATAGGAACAATGTTACCAGCACAGAAAAAAATTATAATTTTTGTCAACTCCTGCTTCTTTAGTACGACTCTTCCAAAAACGAGATTCGCCGTTTTAACAGTATACTTCTTGAGGTAATTCTTGTTTCCGTCTGTATTGATGGAGAGTGCTAAACGTCACGAGACGAGAACGCTTTATCTTTGCAGGAGGGAACTAAGACTGATGGTCGGCCACTACACTGGACACATCAACCTGAATAAAAATGCCCAGAGACTAGGCTCATCAAGTACTTGCCCGGGATGGAAAAAGAGGAGGAGAACTTCGAACACATCCTCTGAGATTGCCCCGCCATAGGGGCGCTAAGACACAACAGCCTGGGAGGATATGTTCTGCCCGTCCTGAGCACTCTTAGGCAATTTAGGTTTAAGGAATTCCTGAAGTTTGCTGAACATACAGGACGTTTCTCGGATCTGAAAACCCCTTTCGACTCTTTATCCGCTAACCTGCAGCCCTTCTTTTACCCCCCTCCCTTACTTACTTGACTTCTTCTCTAACAGATGCTACAGAGTGGAACACAACGGGCCCAAATGGTGGCCTACGTGAAGAGGTTATTCCGGACCTCACCCTCCTAAACCAACCAACCAATCATTGATAGAGTGTGGAAGAGAAAGAGTACAGCTCCGGCCCGAAAGGTCTTCGAATCCACCCTAAAGGAACAGCCCAGTAAAAGAAGACTTTTCGCGTCGTTCACAATCAGAGAAAGAACTCAACGAGCTAGATATGCACAGTTGGAGGTCGCTAGCTAAAGAACGAGGTGTCTAGGGAGGCTTGCTGGTTGAGGCTCAGGTCCACCCCAGACTGTAGTGTAATTGAAAGTTAGCTAAAGTCAAGCATATGTATGTGCATAGTAACTTACTCAAGGTGGTGCCACAGTCCTGGGTGGACCTGGGCCTCAACCAACAAGCCTCTCTAGCAAGCTCGATCTTTAGCCAGCTGCCTCCATTTTCTCACACCAGATTGGTTAAAGTCCCCTTTCAATTTCGTCGCGGTATTCCTCTACTGTGCCATCATTCCGATGTAAATTCGAATATTTTCCGGCCCGGAGCATTTGCGTCTATCCACTCATTACGACCCAGCCACCTCAGTCGTTGGACCTTCACTCTTCTGGCTTAGTCGATGACGCTTCACAGGCCGTACAGTTCGTCGTTGTACACCCTCCTCCACTTAGCGTTTTTAACAGAGTTCATGGCTCTGCGCCGTAAAGCAGGACTGTGACTTTGACTTGACTTTGGCAGGGATGTCACAACCAGACATTGCTCTAAATAGCTCGTTGTCATACAAAAAAAAAAAGAAATAGCTGACGCGACAGCTCGGAATGAGCCAAGGCCTAGCTTCTCGCAACCAATGCGTGTTGTATTTTTTGCAGGAATGGAAGGGACCTACAATTTATTGCCGACTCCGAACGGCGAATTGAAAAGCTCTTTCATGACAGATTATACTCCCGGAGGCTTGTCATTCCCCGACGAGAGGCGATGTCGCGAACAAATTTTCGGTGTTCTTGGCCGGGACTTGAACCCACGCCGCTTGTTCAGCAGTCCAACAGACTAACCACTGACCCACGGCTGCCACACTCATTGTCATACGCGGCCTTAAAATTGATGAAAAGGTGGTGAGTAGCGATTCGAAGTTCCTGTGTTTTCTCCAAAATCTGCCGTAGTCTGAATATTTGGTCGATGGTGGACTTTCCTGGTCTGAAGCCACACTGATATGGACCAATCAGGTTGTCGATAAGATCTTGTAGACGATGTTAAGAATACTGATGTCTCTGCAGTCGGCGCAGTTCAGAAAGTCTTCTTTCTTGAGGACCGGCCAAACAATGCTGAGGTTCCATTCACCGGGCATACTTTCCTCCGACCATATTTTAGAGATGAGTTGGTGCATGCTCCTTACCAAGTCATCGCCTGTCGCTTTGAACAGTTCGGCAGCTGGGCTGTCAGCATCAGCAGCTTTGTTGGATTTAAGCTTGGATATGGCTATCTTCACTTCGTCCAGATCGGATGGACTTAATTGTCGGTTTTCATCGTCCAGGTTGAATTGCCCATTCTGGTTTCAGCGGGATTTCATTCATCGTCCCCGTTAAACAGTCTGCAGAACTATAAGCACGACAGCGAACGAATTCTCTGGGTGGAATCAACGGTGGCGTCGATAACTTCCACAACAGAAACAACACTTTATCTGGACTACTTCGATATATTTGTAGCTGAGGCCAATAGGGATTTCCAAGAATCAGTTGGGGTCTTGGAAAAAAGATGGTGGCGGATGAGCCCTAAAGGTGCCAAAGGCAGAACTCATATCGCCCAAGTGGGTTACTGACATCGGTTAAACCGGCCCCTCGTCCTAGGGGTTTTTCCCAATCCAACAGGTCCTCCAGGTTGATGGTTGTGCACCGGGGTAACTGCCCGGCCACACAAGAAATCTATAGTTACGAAGCGTATGTATGTATGTTCGTGCATATGTTCTGTTTTTTTTTTTTTGCTTTAGCTGCCTTTTCCTTGTCATAGCTTCTCTGAGTCGTTTACAAGACGAGCGATGCGTTATACTGATGAGAATCCTTACTCCAGACTGCAAAGTGCTGTTGCTATTCGAGTGAAGTAGAAAGTAACTTTAACGCTTCCACTACATTTTATCCTCCAAATTTTTTTACCAAACATAAACGTCTATACCCTGGCAACCCTCTTCATCAGAGAAATAAATTTATTTTATAAAACTTCATTACTTCCTTTTTTGTTATTTTCTTATTCCCAACGAATCGCTGCCAATTGCACGATTGCAACTGATAACTCTGAAATATCCGCAGAGATAGACAAAAGAAATCCTCAGACAAAAGACTTCACTCACCCGAGTCCACCGCCGCCGGAGTGATTGCCCTCTGTATCAAAGCGAAAGGGCCACTTCCAATTTCGTCGGTCCAACAGGATCTATCAATCCGACACGAAACACACGATGTCGTCATTGGAGTTATTTTTCGTTGTGCCACTGTTCTGAGGACCGTGATGTCTTCAATCTGCCGTCGCACCAGTTCTGATGACAAATTTTCGCAACAAAAAAAAAACAGGATGTTCCACCCCGTGCCCAACTGAAGAAAGGCTTCTCGCAGAATTTTTTTTTTCCTTGCCGAAGAGCGTGCCCTGTTTGGGAAGGAAAATCGCATCATATGCTTTCCGGACACGTTTCTGGTGAAAATTTGAGTCACGAAAACAATTTTGAGAATTGGTCTGTTACTTTTGTTCGTTTGTATTGACGCTGTTGTTGTTAGTGCACTCGTTTCGTTCGTTTGTTGTGTGAATAGCCCTTGTTCCAGCGTTCGCCTGCCAGTCTTCGACTGGTATTGGTGTTCCGAGGAATTTAAATATAAACAACTTGTAAATTTTGTGGTTTTTCTCTTCGAGGGGGAGGAAATTATACAACAATGGCGGCTGTGGCGGTGGCCTCTTGATAACGGTAATTTTACACAAATGCAGTTGTTTTCGATCTAATGGGGACTGCTCTGCCCACTTGAGCAAGACGAATGATGAATTTCGATTAGGTTAATGATTTCTCAGCACAAATACGGGGTTGGTTGCAAGTCCTTGGCACGATTTTGGCATTCAAATGACCGTTATTGTAACCCGTGCACCACTTACCCAGAAGAGAAGTTTAAGAAAATCAATTAAATGACCGACATTTTTGGCAGCACATCCTAATGCCTTCTAATCCCCCGAACATATATGATGAGGTGCCGGCTCTGTTATAGTCGACGACCGACCCATTAACCCTTTAGTTTTGCATTGGTGCCAAAACCGAGTCCCTTTTTGCTGCTACTCTCGTCTGTTTGTTCTGTCAGTGTCATTAGTTCCAGATAATTTACTTAGTCGTCCTGCGAAAGGTTTTACATTACAGTGAACAATTTGAAAAGTGGATTGTGGAACAGAAGGGAGGAGCAGCAGTTTTTGGACGACGATGACGACGACGTGGAAGGATCCTTTATCTCTATTCAATGCTTCCATTGCAGTGTTTGGAATTCGAAGAGAAACCATTTTTTTTGGGGAAAAAATTCTTTTTGAATTCTCGTTATTGTGGTTGTGAATTGAAGGATGAATTATGATGCTTATTGGATAAGGAGGAAGGTGGTTCGGTGGAATGCGAAAAACTGACGAAAGTGGTAGAGGTTTGGATTGAATTTGAATGCAGCTGACAAGTGGCTTTGAGTAATTGTTTGCTTGAGTTAAAATTTGAAGTTTTCTTCTCGGAATATGTTTGCAGCACACAAAGTTGGTTGTTGACGAATTGAGTTGGATGAGATGATGCTAAGAACTTGCGTATGTTTCTATTGCATTTGCCACATCATTACCCGGATTTGGGAGACATGCATCGTGTTCAGTTTCTGTTTTCCTGGTAATGGCATTTCAAACATATGCAAATGCCGGTTGGAGAAACAGTACACAAGTGTGATAGTAAGACTGCCTGTAACAATACTTAGGAGCTAACAATGTGATATCGTCAAACTTGAGTAAGTCTTCCGACGCACGAAGGAATTTTCCGAAAAAGCACTAAATCTCACTGGATATTGGACCTGCTTTCCTTCTTTTATCGCTCTTGACAGCCCTCTCTTCTTATCTTCGATGTAGGCCCGCACCCGGTTTCATCGCTTGTTTTTATAAGAATCACTCTAAAGATATTGGGTGGTGTGAATAAAAATTGAGGAAACATTTTGGGAAAAAACCCTCTTGAGGGAAGACTTTTCTGAAACCTGACGAAACTCATTTTTAATCAACTCAAACTCAAGTGATTTATCCAAAAAGTTAAGGGGACACTCCGCCTCAGGTTTTGTACACACCACTTATTGTCTAGGGTGATAACTTCTACCTCCATTTTCAGTCATTGCTCTTCTTGGCAGCTAAAGCACTTGAAGAAAGTGTGACTTGCGTCATAGTGAGAGGAATCACCATCCATATTTTTTTCCGTATTTATATTATAAATTTTATTAATTTATATTATAAATGCGAATGTGTCTCTATCTGCAACGTTTTCACGGCTAAACCGCTGAACCGATTTCGATAAAATTTGGTACGGAGATAACTGAAGCTTAGGGAATGAACATAGGGTAAACATTTTCAAAATTATCCTGCTGCCATGCTTATTTTTCGAAAAACGCATTTTCTTGAGTAATTTTACAAGGAACTCGAATAAACTTACTTAAACAAACGTGATGATTTACTCTACAAATAATCCAAACATTACGTATAGCCCCGCCTACTTTCTAGGGGCACTTTCCTTAAAATAACTGTTTTTTGACGATTTTCTTAAAATATCAATTCTGTCGAACAGTAATTGTTGAAACTTGGAAGTAAAACTCGAGGATGCTGCACATTTATTAACTTGAGGAGTTATAGTACACTTTCTATCCACCAGGAAACCCACCTCACATCCTCAACCTTAAAGTTGTTTCCCAATCTAAAACCTCCAAAACTGTGCAGGTGAAGACCTTGTACCAACACGCAATCAAAGCCAGGATTTTCACAAATGTCAATCACGGAAAAACTGTTTTCATCCCCCTCATTCTTCTGATCCCATCAAACTACCACTTTGAGTTCAAACGTCTGCAATTTTCCGTTGAGTTTTGATGCGCCATGAACATCAATAACCTACAGGGAAAGAGCTTGAACGCCGAACAATGGGGATCTGAAGAGTGACTGTTTCTCCCATAGCGCGCTCAGAGTCAATACACCTGACAGCCTGGTTATGCCGGAGCCAGAAAGAAAACCCAGGAATGTTGTTTACAGGAATGCCTAAAAGAATTAATATGAGGAATTGAAAGTCTGTACCTACTCATCAATAGCTTGAAACCCGGGAAAGGATATAGGGTATAATGTGACATGTTTCCACGCGGACGTAGTCGCGGGTTTTAGCTAGTATTGAAATACTTGGCTCTCTATTTGCCCCAGCTTATGTATGTAAACAATCATTGAAACACCCATGACTGGTTAGCAGCTCAGTGAGCCTCTTCTCCAACCAATTTATGTTGGATATGTTGCAGATTAGTCCTGTCCTCGCACACGCCGACGATGTTGACAACATCGGAAGAACGCAGCGTGATGCCACTGTCGCGTTCGTGAGTATTAAGACAGAGACGACGAAGATGGATCTAGCGGTCAATAAGGGCAAGACGAAGTATATGCTGTCAATAAGAAAGGACACTCAACTCCGACGTCTCGGACAGAACGTCACAGTAGACAGATATAACTTCGAGGTAGTTAGGCTCCGCCATAAATTCAAACAACGACACAAGCGCTGAGATTAAACGAAGAATAACTCTTGCCAATCGCTGTTTCTTTGGACTAAGAATGCAATTGAGTAGCAAAGCCCTCTCTCGAAGAACTAAAGTGACCCTGTATAAGACCTTAATTGTGAGGCACGGACTCTGTTAAAAGCGGATGAGGTTGCTCTTGGCTTTTTCGCGAGGAAAACTCTTCGGGTGATTTTCAGTCTTAACTGCATAGACGGTGAGTGGAGGTGGGTATACAACGACGAGTTGTACAGCGACATTGGCTTAGCTAGAGGAGTGAAGGTCGAACGACTGAGGTGACTGGGTCATATTAAGTGGATGGGCACCAATACTCCGACCCGGAAAATCTTCGAATCTACACCCAAGGGACGGTCCAGTAGAGGAAGACCGCAACTCAGGTGGGACACGCAAGTGGAAGGAGACCTTAATCAACAGCTGGCTAAAGATCGAGCTGGCTGGAAACGCTTGTTGGTTGAAGTCCATGTCCACCCCGGACTGTAGCGTCACCTTAGGCAAGTAAATAAGTATTTGAAGCTCTTTATAAGGCTGACGATTCTATTAGCATCGGTATGTGACAGTTGGCCCAAGTTATCAAAGTGGTAGGTTCCTAGATAGAGGTTTCTTTAGGAGATTTACAGAGGATATTAATCCTTGCCTTTCACGGAATCCCTGTGTGGTATCGTAAATTGGTTTTCTATCTCTAAAATAGTCTTTCACCATTCGAAACAAACCTTCGTTTACTCTGAAGGACGCTTATAACGACGCGCCAAAGGCGCCAAATATAGGCCTTCTCTGCCTATAGAGTTGCTAACTCAACGATCCTTAGGTAGGTAGGTAAAGTGGCGGCTCTTTAGAGCCCAATTAGCGATAGAGTGCGCCGTTTTGTAACCACGAAACTCGTTTAAACCTTATTGGTACATGGTTGTTGATTTGGTGCTTTAGGATGGCTATATCCAGCCGGTGGAGTTCAGATACAGGATTAGTTCTCCAATCCTTTTCTCAGCTATCTCGGCGAGGTCCGTGAAGAAGAGTTCGCCTAAAAAGCGCTGTCTGGTTCTCGTCAGGGCCGGACACCTGCAGAGGAAGTGAAGTAGAGATTCTTTCTCATTAAGGTCTTTGCAGCTTCTGCAGAAATTGTTGTGAGGAATACCAAGCTTGACCGCATGGTCTCCTTCTGGCCAATGGCCCGTAATAATGGCTATGATTCTGACAATATCTTGTCTTGATTTGCCAAGTAGCTCTCTTGACTTAGTTTTATTGTAATTGGGCCAGGTCTTTCTTTAGATGACGCAGCTGGACAGGACATTCCATCTTTGATTTGCAATCTGGACAACGATCCTTTCTGAGTTATAATTATTTTACTGAGCCCTCGGTTTGGTCCTTACCACCTTCTTCACTGCTCCTATTCTAGACTGGTCTCTCAGAAACCCGAGCATCTCCTTTCTTAAAATTTTCCTGTCGTGTCAAGCATGACACGATCCTTTACTGATCAAATTTTTCGTCTAAACTATGACTTTCACATACAGCATGGTTTTTAATTGAAACGAAAAGCCGTACTATAATTTAAAAAATCCCAACCGAGGAATACACTTTTTTTTTTTAAATTGGGACCTCCAGTCAGCACAAAGGACATTTAAGACGATAACTTACGAAAAACATCTACAATTTCTCAAATCCCCCTTTCAGTCGCGACATCTACGTAGTTCAAACTACGAGAGAATGGTTCCCACTGATTCCCATCACTTAGCGAATCTCTCTCGAATCCAATTGAAATTCCATACGACACCCAAAAGTCGACAGTTAATAAATTCCCATCGTTGTCACGATACACTCAAACCATTTAAAAGCTCAATGATTGGTGGTTAAGCAAACAAACTCCAGACAACTTCATGAGCATGGGTGCAAATTTGGCCTCTTCCCCACCACTACTCTTGGGAAAGAATTTCCAAAATCAAATCCCATCACATCCAAGACAATTCGTCAGATAAATTGTACCACGTACAGTGGTAAGTACACATCCCTCCCGCATCCGCCTCGGTCTTGTATTCAAATTCCAACTGGCGTCACAGTGACAAATGAAAATATTTTTATTACAGTGATAATGGTACGTCCCAATGCGTACGCCACCACCACGGAACAAGGATTCACCAATAAGAGACACCCCCTGCACTTCGCCGCGAGGGAGCAAGCACAAGAAGAAACAGGAGAAAAAAAGAAAAATAGTTATAAAACGCTTGATGAATAACAATGTCCTTTAGAAAATCCCAAAATGACCCACAAACTGCTGTTCCCGAAGGACACGAAGCCGAACTGGATTTGACGGCGCAAACGAGAAACAACTTCTGAATGTACAAAAAGGATTTCGCGAAACTTGTAATCAGTTAATTGTATCAGGCGCAGAGTGTTCCCGGAATTGAATTGAATGATTTCTTGTGGCACATCCTGTGAATCTTTAAAGGAAACGCAAAGCAAAAAAAAAATCAATTTTGTCCCGAAAAATCCGCGCTCCGCAGTGAAATTTCATAATTCTCGTAAAAAATAATTTTTTATTGATTAAAAGTTTTCCTTAACGATGACAGTCGTGGTTGAGGGCGGCAACATATGCAGTAAATGCCTTTAGTTGGGTGTCCTTTAGAGGATGTACGAAAGATGGTTTTTTTTTTTTCATTTATTTTTTTGGGGAAAATTTTTGTAATTAATTCAAAGTACTAGCGGGTATCGCAGCTGTCATTGAAATTGAACAGCAATTTTGCGGGACCAAGAAGGATATCTAGACAGTGAAACTGGTGTGAAATTAAAAATTGTTCATTAGTGTGCTGGTTGTGGACATAAGTTTGATAAGCAGTTGGGCAGTTTACTCGAGAAATGGGCAAAAAATATCGGAATGGCGTAGTTGAGAACTATAATTGTCGTAGGCTTCAAAGTTGGCCCATCATTGAAAGCATGTGTCGTTCCGTTTTATAAAAGCGCTGTTTTAATAAGGCCCGTCATATACAAAGACAATTAGGCAGCTGTCAAGCCTCTCACATTGGCAATCACATCCACTAAACTGGTCAAGTAATTTCGTGAAAGCCCAAGAGCTAGCCAGGGGCGGTTATTTTTTTTTAAGAACCTTCCCTTATGGCTAGCACTGCGACCTAGTAAGACCAATTATGTCCCCAGTCTACTTAGCCTAGTAGGTCTACTACCTTCCTTATGAGTTCTTCAGCACCAGTTTAAGTTTCTAAACTCCGCTAACGAACAGATTTCCCTATGAAAGATCCGTCTGCGAAGCCAGTATAGTGCCGGACATTCACAGAGAATGAGCTCAGAGGTTTCCTCTTCCAAACAGAACCAAAACTCTGTATCTGAACAAAGGTTTAGTTTGTTTTGATGATATCTTAGGCCGCAATGGCATGTAAGGACGCTTATAATGTTGTTTCTGCCAAGGTTTACAATTTCCTTCTAGGAAAAAGGCTTGGTAAATCTCTCGGATTGCCTAAGCCCGGGGCATTTTCCCAATAAACTAAGCGAAGTTGGTGTTTCCAGTTGTTAAACAAGCGGTGGCGGTAGCCCAATTAACGCCACAGTAGGGTTTCGGCCCTAAGAACGCGGAGGCCGAACTGTATTTTTGCACCCCTAACACCTTTATCGAGGTTTATCCTGGTGCAGATATCAATAGCATGGATTTCAGCCTGGAACACGCTGGGGTACATCTCCATTATTACCGAGACTTTACTGTTGGTCCAAAGACACCAGCACCTTCTCCGAAAGCCATTTTTGATCCGTCAGTAAACCACACTAAACATTCTGAAACTGATACGAGTTCTCCATTAGACCAGTCGACACGGTCTTATATTTCTGCCTCCAATAGCCTTCTGAACCTGTACTCCCTGGCCATAACGTTGGGGATAGTGTAGAACATGTCCGTACTTGGAATTATACTTGTGTTCTAGGTACAGCACAACGGACAGCGGTCTTCCTAGTAAAGATATGTAGGGGTGAGAGCCCGATGACAGCTTTTACGGCTGAAGTGTAATGCCGGACAGGCAATTCTTTGAGCCAGGGGGGATATACCCTTAATAACTTTTTAAGCTGTTAAGGAAAATATGGCTATACACTATATGCTAAAAGCTTAGCAAATATAGAAGAGACAAGAGATTGCACGAATTGCCGCAATTGCAATCTTAAGATCGTAGGCCAGAGGCCACCCCTGTGGTCCAGTCCCATTTGAGCAGATGCATTTAAATCTTTGCATCTAATTTGGGCAAAGTCTGTGCCTATACGCCATAGAATCGTTGAAGAAAGGACTATGTCCTACGCAATTTTTTTTACTTAAACGATTAGCAAGAATTGAGTCCTTTGTTTAAAATTAAAGGTCTCTGTGTATTGCCCATCGTTATCCTGCGCTTTCTTACTTACTAGGGTGGCGCTACAGTTCGGTGTGAACCTAGGTCTTAATGAACAAGCCTCTTCTTTAGCCCGGTCCTTAGCTAGCTGTCTCCAGTTGTACACGCTAAGTTGGTTGAGGTCCTCTTCTACTTGTGCGCACTACCTTAGGCGAGGTCTTCCTCTACTGCGTTGTCCCTCCGGATAAGATTTGGTGTCCATTTGTTCTACATGTCCAATGTATAAAAGGAAGAGTTTGTGAGAGTTAATACTAGACTTGACTTGTCATTGCTCTGTGTAGCTCATCATGCCAGCGTCTGTAGCCTTCAAATCGATTAATATGTTATAGGTATCGATTTGAATTTTTTGGATTTTCTCCAGGACTTGCAAAGAATATACGGTCAGTAGTGGACTTTTCTGGGCACACCGATATGGGTTAATCAGATTGTTGACAAAAGCCTTGAGGTATTCACTCAATACAGCAAATAAAATCATATAGGCCATGACGAAGGTTGAATGGAGTTGGAGTAGTTGAGAGGGTCTCCCTTCTTGTGGGTCACTCAAAACGATGCAGAGGGCATGGTCTCATCCGACCATATTTTGCAAATGAGTTGGTACATGTTTCTTACCAAGACACCTTCCGGGGCTCTTAATGGTTCGATAGCTAGGGCGATATCTCCAGCAGGTTTGTTGGACTTAAGTAAAGATATGGCTATCTTCGTCCTGGCCGAATGGACGGAATTATTGCTCTACATCGTCTATGTTGAATGGTTCATTCTCCCTGAGGGCGGGATTCGATTTGTCCTTGCCGTTATACCTTCAAAATGTTTATTACCGACTATTACTGGAATACTAAGACTCTTCGGTCGTTTTATCATTTTATAACAGTCCAGGGGGTCCATTTACGGGACGTAACCTTTCATATCCAGATATGGCGGTCGTCGCTCTTGTTTGGTTTACAGTGGTCATCAGCCATAAATCTGTCCCTAACTGGGTCTTGTTGTTTCTTCTATTTTTTCCGTGGTCGGGTATTTATCCCGGCGGCAAAACCCACAACCAGAAGTATAATTTCTACTGTAAAACAAATCCTACGACGAGAACGCTTTTCGCGGTACTTTCATCACAATCTTTTCTCCAAGACCCTGACTAATTTTTTAGAATCTTTATCGGCCTAAGCTCCGAATACGTCGAAGTGATCCAGATTAGCTAAATCCATTTGTCCTCTGTTGTGTTTATTATGCTTTCGCTTATGAGTTTAGGAAATCGAGTCCGGGTGGACTGCAACTAGCATCCGATGATTACGGCTTGAAGGTAAGGAAAGCAAAATTGAGGCTTAGCCAGAGTTACAATACAGATAATCTCTAGGTTGACACCAGTCAGTGGCTACAACATTCAATTCCTTTGCGGGGGATAAACAGAGCAGTAAAGTGAGGTAGAATTTCCTTTAGCATGGGCTACAAAGTATTCTTCTAAGATTTATTGCCCTGCATAAAACAAATACTGATCCCTAAGAGATTAGCTTGTGAATTGTTCGACTTTTTTAAGTGGGGATCAGCAGGTGATACCGTGATGTGTAATTATCATTTTGCAATTACCCGCTTATCCACTATGAGGGTCGCGGGTTTAGGGTGCTTAAGTCAACCTTCCAAATTTCCCGATCTTCTACCATCGACTCTAAGATTTCGAACTTGATCCAGCCATCGCATCCTAGGCCTATCCAAATGACGCCTACCCATGCGTTTAACGTACCCAAACCATCGAGGCGTAGACCTCCGTTCGAAGAAGTAGCTGCTCGACATTGAGTACCTCGCGTATTCTGGTGTTCCTAACTCGATCTCGACGAGTTACCCCAGCAATTCAACGAAGATATCTAATTTCGGCAGCTTGTATCCGCGACCTTATTCTTTCGGTCATTGCCCGAACCTCATGACCATAGGTAAGGGCGAGAATAGGCACTGACCGAGACACCAATAGCTCTGCCAAGTTCAGTCCTCCTGATACCAATTAAGGGAAATAAGCTACAGGATTGAAAATTAATTGACTAAATTTTGATTCTTCCGCTCGTCGAAGCCTTAGTCTAAGTTTAAACGTTTCTTTCATGAGGCATGACGACGCGACCTTGCAACTGTTTGTCATGATTTTATTCGCTCATATCGCTTTGGGTTGGTCGAATATGGAATGTGATGGAAGTACTTTCCCCATTCTTAAAGGCGTTCACATCACTAAAAGCTATTGAATCAAGCGATTCCTGAGTGCCAAAAATGTTGTCCAAGTTGTTGTTGTTGTTACAGGATCTGTAACACTCCGAAGAACATTAAAATTCGAGCATCCATCTTTTTTAAAAGCTCCTAACTGACTTCCAGCTAAGACTCAAGTGTCAACAAAGGTTTAGTTCACCTGTCAATTTGCATTCACAATTTGAAAACAAACTTTTCTTCAATTGAATACAAATAAGATAAATAATTTCTGATTTAAGGACGATCTGCTTCACAATTTCGATTGTATCAGCAAGAAAAAGGATGAATTTGTCAACGCAAGCAAAAAGAAAATCCATTGAACTCATTCAAAAGAAAAAAAAAAAAGAAAAAAGCCACCGATAAACTTTTGACAGGTGCCAAAGAAACTGTAAGACAGTTTCCCACGAGTAAAATATCATCTACACCTTTCCCCCCGAAAAGGAAAAAAAAGGACGAAATTGATGATAGGGAGATATCTTGTCATAACCTCTCTCCATCCTCGTGCTCCAACCTTCACAAAAAAGGACAATAAAACATCCGAGCGCCCGAAACTGATGGCATAAATCATCTCATTGTTATCCTTTCACTCTTGAATAGATGTAAACCAAAATGACACTCGAAGAGTCTACCCTCCCCCGTGCTGGAGGAGACACAGTTCTGGACGAGACTCACAATTGGATACGTGGAGGTCCTTGCAATTTGTTACCTATTCATTTCGAACTTTAATTTCGTTCGTGAGCCTTTCACAAATGACAAAAACAAACTAACAACTGCATCCCGAATGATAAAGGACATGATACGAAGGGTACACACACACACAGCGACACTCAAACACATGCTGATATGCACTCGAATGCAAACATGGACAAGAACATAAAATCCCATTTATTTTGCTTGAATAAATTCAAATAATGGTCAACCAAAATAACAAGTCGACAGATGATGTACTCCGGCGCATAAGTGATGTACTTTTCTCAGCTGTGCAGAGTGACTCTGCGGCAGGGCATCGAGAGATGCTAAATGTGTGCGGTGTCCCTGTGCAAGCCTCCAGCCTCCACACACGAACAGGATACAGAGCAACTGCTGGGCAGATTTTTGCATTTGTTTTGTATCCGTATGTGGAGAGGTTTCCTACTTCGTCATCACAGTGCATTCTCTTGGACGGAACATCAATTTGAATGCAGCAGAAGGCGCTATACCACAACGAGAAGGCTGTCTGTCCATTCCACTGATGCGTCTCGATGAAACACACACACACACATACTCACTCGGAAGAGTTCTCAACTGTAATCGGTTGATGTGGGCAAATAAAATAAAAAAAAAAATTGCAAAGGAGCGTCTTATTCAGGGTGCGATGCAACTTCTAAGGATTTCGCAAATTCATTTCGGTTCCTTTCCAAAGGTCCTCTAGATTGGTCTTAACAATTTTGCTTGTCTCGAACAATGACAGATGACAAATAATCAAATTGGTAGAGTTGCCAACTACTTGCTTTGGAGAGTGAACTCTAAATCAGATGGGTGAGCTAGGTGAAGTCTTGTAACTTTTATCAGTTGTCAACACAAAAATATATCTGAGGCCGAATTTTCATGTGAGAAAATGTTCCATCATAGGTCGTTCAGGACCTCTTGGTCAAAGTTTTTGAGTTCATTGAATTTGGCTCACGAAGAGAGTTAGGACTATTTTGGGAGAAAACATACATGGAACGGCCTGTCCAGCTGCCTCATTTCAAGAAAGACATGGACTTATTTCGACAAACTTAAGTCAAAAGAGCTATTTGGTAAATCAAGACCAGATTATACCAGAAATATAGCCATTATCACAGGCCACCGGCCGGTTGGAGACCATGCGGTCAAGCTTAGTATTCCTCATAACAACTTTTGAAGAAGCTACAAGGACATTAAGGAGACAGAATCTCTACGTCACTTCCTCTCCAGGCGTCCGGCCTTAGGGAACTTATGCGGTATCTGAACTCCTCTGGCTGGATTTAACCACTTTATCCCAACCTTGCCTTAGTTCGTTCATTTTAAAATTTTCCATTTACACTGAGCTGCAATTTTTTATTGCAAGGGTTTCTTGAAATTTCTCTTCATTTCATCTATCCAACGCCCACTCTATGCCTTAAGTTTTAAACTACGAACATGGATCCCTTCAGATCGGGTTTTCTTTCGAATATCGTAAAACATGAAATACTGTGGCGTATGTGGAACATTTTTGTGGCCGCCGTGGGTCAGTGGTTAGTGCGTTGGACTGCTGACCGAGCGGTGTGGGTTCAAGTCCCAGCCAGGAACACCGAACATTTTTTGCGCACCACTTCTCGTCGGGGTATGACAAGCCCCGAAAGTCATGAAAGAGCTTCTCAATTCGCCATTCGGAGTCGCCAATAAATTGTAGGTCCCTTCCATTCGTGCAAACAATACAACACGCACAACATGAATGGTTGCGAGAAGTTAGGCCTTTCCTCATCCCGAGCTGTAGCGCCAGCTATTTGGTTTTTAGTCCGCTCTCTTCCAGGGGATTCCTCTATTTTATAAACGCATTTCCTTAATCTACCGCGTCTTAGCCAATGAATGACACCTTTAGTACATCTTCTTCTTTTAACTCTTCTTCCTCCTCTGTGGCCGCTAGGTCTGGGTGTGGCCATGGTGTATCCAGGATCTCCACTCTTCCCTGTTCGTACTGAGCCTCTTCATTTCCGTAATTGTCTCAACCCTTTTATGTCCTATTATTACGTGGTCGACTTCTTGGTGTTAGGCCGGTTACTTCCATTTCGTGTATTTGTTTAGGTATCGTTGAGTCTCCTATTCATTGTATGTATGTGGCCGAACCATTTAAGTTGTTTTTCTCTCACTTGTGTAATAATCGACTTCTTTTGCCCTACATACTTCTTCCCTCAGTATCTCATTTCTTTCCTGTCCCTTCCTGACTCTTCTCACGAATTTCATTTCTATCGCTTGGCAGGTGTTTATCGAGTAGTTGTTGCGATAAGCGAGAAGCATGCGGTAAAACTTTAGACATGAATTCTTATCGTTTTACGGTCCGCATGTACGTAAGAATACAAGTGAACAGTTTTATCACACGCTTCTCGCTTCTCGCATCGCTTCATTGTGTGTGCAGCCTAAGATAACGCGCACTATGATGCGATGCGAGAAGCGAGAGCCGTGCGATAAAATTGTTCACATGTGTAGTGAAGCGATAAGAATTCATGTCCAAAGTTTTATTGCACGCGTCTAGCTTCTCGCATCGCATCGCTTTATCGCATCACTGTGTGCGTAGCCTAAGTCTTCCCTTATAGCGACTGATGTTCTGTAAGTTCGGTTTTTGCAAGTTTTCGCTATCTCGCCCAAAAAGTTGATGAATAACAGGGGACTAAGACTATCGTCCTATCCAGGTCATTTGTTCAGTTTAAAGGGTCTTTATTTCTCGCCATTCAGCCTGATGGTGCTGGCTGGGTCTTCGTAAGTACTTTTAATGGCGTTGATTAACCTTTCTGAAACGCTTTGTGTTTTAAGTGTTTCATATACGTGTTGCCTTGGTACCAGGTCGAAGGCAGCTTTCAGGTCCAGGAAAGCTAGGAATAAATCCTTTTTCGATGCGGACTCTTAAGGCCGCTTGCTCCTCTTCTAGGCTATGACCTATGGATTTCCTCAGTCGGTTCTCGAGGAGTTTCGTATATAGTTAATGGATATTTGATGATAAACTAATGGGGCGGTAGTTGCTACAGTCGTAGCGGCTGCCTTTTTTGTAATAATGGGGATTATGGGGATTTCATTTCACCTTGTTGGGATCTTGGTTTCTTCCCACACTTGCTAGAATAGTTTCGTGAGCATTCTGTTGAGATCGTCCTCTTCGTATTTAAGTAGTTCCGAAGCAATTTGATCACGTCCGGCTGCTTTATCCGTTTTCATCACTGGGATTGCTTCCTCTATTTCTTCTTCACTAATCTGTCCGTCGATTTGTGCGTTCTGTTCCTAGTAAATTGTAACGATAAATAACTGCTATCAGCTAATTTTCAACACAACTAAGTCTACTTCGTAAGATCCTTATGTTAATTTGTCCCCACTGAATTCCATTTGAAATAAGCAACGTTTGACACAATAGCAAAAAAGTCAAGAATACGCTTATAAACTCCTACATCCGACGAATCTGGAAAGGGGAAACATTGAACTAGAGTGAAACCAACATTTAATATTTGATCCTTAATCGCAATAAATCTTCGAAAATCAATAATTTTCGAATGAACACTACAATTTCATACATTTTAAAGGTCATTGTCAGTGCCCACTGGGGATGCAGAAAGATGGATTGTCAGTTAACTGAAAATATAAACGGATGGTACGCATCCATCACCATCGAAAAACTACAACCAACACTCACAGAAGCGTCGCTAACACGATTTGCATTATTTCAGACGGTTCGGACGGTTTTGTTTCGAATTTGTTTGCGCTTCGTTGTTAATGCCTGCATTATCCTTTCATGAAATGTTTTTCTTTTAAAAATCGCTTTGCTTTAATTGTAAGCTGATTAAAGGATTTAAGTCTTAATTTTTCATATTTTTCACGCGTAGAATGACGGATATTCGGTGGAATTGGAAAATACTGAAATATTAAACAGTTTTACCAATGCAGTACGAATGGAGAGTGCTATTCAGATTCCGGCATAAACCCAGCGAAGTAAATTTACAAATAATTAAGTCCTTTTTGCTGCCTTGTATTTCATATGCTTGCGGTCTTTTAAAAAAAAATATATATGGAACCATTGCTAGAGGGAAAATGCCTATCATTTTCGGAAAAATACGAGAACTGTTGCGAGACGAGTGCTCAAAGATGTACCCAAATTTGAAAAGTAAATACCAAAGGACAACACATTGAATTATAGTCGATCCATATCCACATATCCGATGTCAGAATTTTGGAAAAAGAACTGTAAATTCTGTAGGAAGACACATCGCAACATTCACTTTGTAAGAAGATCCAATACCCTACTTGATCTTTAAGAAGAAGAAGAAACTTAACGAAACCTGAGTTTCAAACCACTGTACCTCGCTCGCGGTGTGTGTACAATATAACATTATAAGGGTATTCATATCCCCTTGATCCGCGCGTGAATTATAAAAAAAATGTAAAACCCTGATTAGGTCGATCAAGAGCCTCTGATTTTGTCAGCACTTTAGAGCCTGCTGATAATTTTGCATGCACGTTTGATAGAAAAGAATACACCCTGAGCATCGTCATAGAAATAGAGGGTGCTTTCGATAATCCGACGTTTGACTGCATATGTAAATCTGCTAGACAGCACTGGGTGGATGAAACCTTCGTATAGCGGATCCGTGCAATGTTGATGAATATAACTTTGGTTGTAGATGCGGACTGTGAGCGCTATGTTACGGCGGGGATAAACAGAACCTGTCTGCAAGCTGGCGTCCTGTCTCCACTGCTAAGGTGCAAGATGGTTGACTCTCTGTTGCATACTCTAAATTCCTCTAATGTCTACGCTCAAGCATATGCGGATGATGTTGCTATACTTTTTGTCGGGTCATGCTTCAAGACTGTCTGTGGTAACGCGTAGGCGGCGTTAGACATGATCAACGAATGGTGCACTAGGAGCGAGCTTTCGGTCAACCCTCTGAAAACTGAGGTTATCCTCTCTACGAGAAGGAGGGTTGTGATCGGTCTAACTCATCCAGTTCTAAAGGACATCACTATCCAGATCTCAGATGAAGCCAATTATCCAGGAGTGATCCTGCAAGAAAAAGATTTTTTTTTAGCAAAGCATGTCAAGTCGAAGACATCCAGTTTTCTAGCAGTGTAAGGGTGCTTATGGGAAGACCGAGGACTTGTCACTGAAAAAGATCCTTTGGATCTATACGGCTATGTTAAGATCATTTCTAGCTTATGCCTCGGTTGTTGGGTGGAGTGGGCTTTCGCGCAAGTATGTGACTGCTTATTGTCCTAAACTTCAAAGAATGGCTTGTCTTGGCTGCACGTGAGCTTTTCGGAGCAGGTCTAGCGCTGCTCTATATACTCTGCTTGATGTACTTCGTCTTGAAAATTACATCATGGGCTGTACTATGGAGCGGCTTTTGATATCATACGCACTGCAGTTTTGATGACCCTGGTTCCATGGCTATGCTGTCTGCTGCAATGACACCAGAACTTCGACTGCTGTGCAAATTTAAAGTCAGCTTTCCTTGGCTTCAGGACTGGCTTCGACCAGAGTCTGTACCAGTCATAGGTCCGAACCTGGTGTCTTCGTTTAGGTCAACAACACCTGGCTTCACTACTAATTAGGCAAGAATACCTCTGTTTTCCAAGCAGAGACATAATGGGTACGGACTATATTGTTAAGAAGAGGTGCAAGGGTCGGAGCATCTACATCTGTAGCTACAGCCAGGCTACGCTTAAAGCCTTATTCAACTTTTAAACCAGTTCCAGTATAGTGCTAGAATGCAAGAACTTTCTGAATTCTGTCTCAAGGCTGAACTCTTAACTTCTGTCTGAGTCCCAGGTCACACTGGGATCTCTGGAAATGAGATTTCCGATGAGATTGCAAAGCGAGGTTGAGAGTATGTTTTCTCGAGGCCTGGCCCTCCATTGACCATTGAACTTATTACAAATACAATTATGTGTGGCATGGCTCTTCTGGATGCAGGCAGACGAAACGAATGCTCCCGATTGTCTGTAAGCGGAATTTTTGCTGTCACTCAGCAAAAGAGACATTTTAACGGGACAGTTCGCTTACGCCAAGCATCTTAATGTGTTAGCCACTGTCTGCGACGTCTACAAAGAGGGCGATGATACTTCGGATCATTTCCAATGCGATTGTCCTGCCTTTGCTCGGATCAGGTGGCAGATTTTCAGTGCTGATGCGGTGAGTCAAAGTCTGCACTTGTCAAAACTTGATCGTTCTTCGACTCCCTTATCATTTCAACTTTCTATCCACCACCTTCTGTAAGCCACCCTCAAACTATGTACATCAGTAAGAAGACTCCATAACGCCATAAGGATGACCAGGTACATACATCGACTGGCACCAACTGGGGCCCTGCTCTATCAACGTCTACCGACCGGAGGTGGTGTCGACAAGACAAAACCAACTGCATTTCCAAGGCTAAGTCTACGATTGACATGAAGGTCAGTCTACGGCTGTTCCAATCCAATGTTGAATTCGTGCTACTGTCTGGATGCAGCACCTGGAAAATCTCCGCCACTATCACTAGAAAACTGCAAAGGTTCTTGGATCGATTTATAGGAAACATATTACAAATCTTCAGGCATAGCTCCGTGAGACAACGGTCAGGATCCCAGAGGAATCACAGTTCAAAGACGGAGTTAGCAGTGAATCAAATACACTTTTCGAAAAAGCATCACCTGCTTGCTAGGCGGTGCAATGGAATCCGCTTATCCAGGGCGGAGAAGGGCAGATCAACAGAGCTAGGACAAAGCGAAATATTTCCAAAACCGAACAAGATGGCGCGTAGGCGTCGTGAAGGCCTTAAGGCCCACAAAAAGAAAAAGGGACCTAAGTAAGTAAGTTCTGTTCTCCAAGGACTCTTCCAAGAAAAACTCCCTCATTTTGCACTCCACACGCCAACATTCATTGAAAAATCCATAAAATTCCGTCTCTCATTGGAAGAATAACAAAAATAAAAACCAAAATTCCATTAGCGATAAATCACCATCGGATAATTGAAACAAATTCATGGGACAGGCCAAAAATTACTCCGAGGCCCCCCATAAACTGATACCCGACTCTAAAAAAAATCACACACACTCCCGCATACATGCATACATCCTCTGTCCAATTGAAATAGCTCAAATTGACACAAATAAATCGTTATCCACCGCATTTATCTTCAATCCTGGCCCCCAAAAGGGATGAACGACGTGGCAAAAAGCACATCAAGCCACCACTGGGAGGAAAAAGAGAGGAATTCCACTTCCCATAGTGACGGGGGGGAGAATATTGTGGTCAACTTTTCCACTCTGTGAGATCACCAACAAAAAAAAAAGGAAAAAAAAAAAAAAAAAACTCCAAACGAAGTGCCCTCTAGAGTATTTTACAATTTGGTAACCATTTTCACACCCCCAATAGACAACCCCTGCAGCCAATGCCCCCACCAGAAGGCCACAACCAACGCAAGATGACGAAAAGTAACAGCAGCCAATTCAGAGGAATGCCTCCAAGGGAAATATATTCATGAGTCTCTCAGCACTCACTCTTTACGATTCATAGTTTGTCAGGTCGTCGGAGGGCTAGATTGGGGGCAGATGCCAAAAACATCGAGTGTGGGGGGTGATGACTCCAGTCGTTTGTCCACCACCAGCAGAATAGAACAAAAGTTGAAAACTTTTTCCACCACCACACACACACACATCCACATTAGGAAAACAAATTTATTTTTATTCCCTCGCATACGCATCAACCTAAGCGGAGGGGAACAGCGACGCAGGCACAGGTCAAAGGATCTCACAGGGCCACAGAGCACAATGCCAGTGGAGGCACTGGATAGTCTCCCGAAGAGGCCCAAGTGAATAATAATCAGGACACTTTTATCTTAGTTTCTATTCATCTCGTTGGGCTTTTACATCATGCGACTGCGGCGGCGGTGGAGTCAGTAGTCAGTAGTCGGTGGCAGCAACGACAGCGGCCACTTGAACACAATCCAAGGGATGATGGTAAGTTTTATTTCTCTTAGTCCTGCTTGCATTAGATACTAATTTCTCGAGATATTACTTTTATTATATGCTCATGAGGGAGTGTGTGGAAAAGTTTATTTTACTGGGTGGACGAGTGTGAAGGTCAAAGACGGAGAAAAATTTATTCGTTCGTTTACAGTCGGGTAGGGGTTACACAAACACACATGTGCACCCCAATTGACAGTTGCTTGATACTCATAGACAATGTAACCAGGCTGTAAGTAGTTTATTGTTGCAGGAGGATAACACAATAAACGTGCGGTAATTGCAGAGAATGAATTGTTTAAAGAGCGACAAGCTCTTACTCGTAATCTGAATGGAAACCTTGAAGAATGCTAAATCACAAGGCTGTTGAGACCTGTGATGGAGTTAAAAGGACTAGAGATGATAATTTGCAATCTGTTCTGCCATAGTTTTCTCCATAAAACTGATAAGATTTGACGGAATAAATCGATCAAGGAATTCAGGAGAGACCGAGACTTTAAAACCAAGTTGATGTGCTGTCCTGTGGCTTTTTTGACATCATACTTGAACCAATTGCGTGTAGTTCTCATTCTAACACCAGAAGCAAATTCTTTCAAAAGACGGTGCAACTATTTGCATGCGATACAGAGGGGAAAACATAGCAATTCTGTCAGACAGTCAATCAGCCGTCAAGGCACTTATTTCGAGCAAAATCACCTCCAAATTATGTGTGGGAATGTCTTGAGAATCTAAAGAGCCCAGGCGAAAAGAACAAAGCCCTACAAGGAGTACCTGTTCATATCAAAGTAGAAGGAAGCTCAGAGACAGGTAATCTGGCAGAGAAAGGGGCGGAGATTCCGCTTATAGGATCAGAACCCTTCTGAGAAATGGACACCAACGTTCGTCTGCGAACAAGTTCAGAAGAAGGAAGAAGACACGAAAGTCCGAGAATCTGAAACGAAATGTTCAGACTTAAGCAATCCAACAGGTGAAAACATTAACGACATGCGAAATTTTCAGAAGGCTATGGCCAGAAGGCAGAATGACCAAGTTTCTATACATGGACAGAAAATGCCTGTCATAACTAGTAAGAATAATAACAGACCGAGGACGACCTATGCAGAGGATGCGGCGAAGAAGAGGTGCATGAGGACATAACTCACTTTCTCTGTCACTGCCCAAGGCTCTGTAATATTAGAAAGAGAACATTGGGCAGATACCTCTTCGATAACATCGAGGAGCTATCCGATGTTTCACTGTCGGATCTGCTTAATCAAATTCGCAAGGTCAGCCAAGTGGCTGTCGTCAGGTATATATAATCACGCAGTGGGAAGTAGCTGGTAAAACACATGGGTCTACATAGACCTAAGTGAGGGGAGGAGGGTTTCATCATCTTCATCAGCCCGCTAACCTAACCTAACCTAGGCAATCCAAAATCCCACTCAAGAACTATTTCTGGAAAAGATGCAAACTACGCCTGAGCAAAGCAAGCTTAAGAAACACACTTAGAGAAAAGGTCTTGAAGACGGAACTTGTAGATTTCGCTGCTATGAGAACCAATCTCCAGATCATCTAATCGCAAACTACAAGGCACTATTCTGACTTATTCTGGCCATAGAATTCTAGAAATTTTGTCGAGCTGTCATTCGTTTCAGTTAAGGATCGTAGCCTTAATATTTCTTTCAGATGATAAAGTGGAGGTTTAATTGTACCGTCCTCTAGCCCTGTTTCTAGGGCTGATCCCTTCCTGGCTAGTTCGTCAGTAGTCTCATTTCCTGGCACAGCAGTATGGCCGGGGACCCAGCATAGTTTTACATTGTACTGCGTGCCAAGAACCTTCAGCTCTTCGCGAAATCACGTTACATATCGTGATATCCTCTCATGGTACCGCGAATATTGATGCCAAGTGGGCAGCTCTGCTCACTGCTAGAACCTTTGCCTGGCAAACAGTACTGTTTTCAGACTGTTTTCAGTCTCATTGAGGTGCTGAGTCCTAGCTCCTCAGAGAAGAGACCTAAGCCCGTGCCTATGTCTATCTTAGACCCATTCGTGTATATGGACTTTGATTCGTTAAGAATTTCTTTGATTTTCCACCTTCATTAATACTGAGGAGATCCTCTCACTAGATCTCATAAAGATATTTAAATTTCCAAAAGCTATCGGCCTCATACTAAAGACCGAGCACGAATCGACTGTCTCCAGTGGGCCCACAGTAGATATATTTTAAGTCACAGAGCGCGTCATTTCTTTTTCAGTCAATCAATCGCTTCTTTGAGGTGAGAAGGCAATTGAGTTGTGAGACACTATATCTTCCAACTAACGAGACTCTAGCGCTGAAGCATAAACTCTATCGAAGGTAGATGAAGATAACCTCAGTCGCTTCGAACGAAAAGTTCGGTGTTATTTGTGCTGGTGGGCTTTGGAATAGGAGATTTAGCGACGAATTGTGCAAGCTGTACAGCTACGTAAAGGATACGTGAAGCGAATGGACACCAATACTTGCACCTACATATTATTCGAATCTAATCCGGAGACCAGGCTCACTGAAGAGGCTTTTTTTTGGTTGAGTACCAGGTCCACTCCGAACTGTGGCGCCACTTACTTACCTATGTATTTAAGGTGGCGCTACAATCGGGGGCCCAAAAATACGTTTGCCAGTAGGTTTCTTAGAAAAGACGGTGCGACGTCCCGTACATCGCATGAAATAATTGATTTATCGACGAAAAATTTGTTTTCACCTTTTGATTGAAGAATAATCTAAGCAAGTAGGAAACAGTCAGGGAGTCAGGACCTGCGAAGGTTAGGTAAGGCTAGGTTATGGGCTAAGTGCTCAGCCAGCGACTGTGCGACCATGGGGGCCTACTAGTCCATTGTGTTCCCCTTTGTGTTGTAGCCCATGTTCCAACCTTGGGTTCTAGATGGGTGGTCTATTGCAAAACCAACCCAAAACGGTGTATGTTCGTTATTTGTACTTCTGTTAGGTTTCCCAGTTCTCCAAACAACTTATTTTCCATGTATCGGAGTCGGCGGTTTCGGATATTGGGACACTCACAGAGTAAATGCTTGATAGTCTCTGTCTCTTCCGCATCCTGACAGCTCCTGCAGTAATCTGGGGAATTTATGCCGAGTCTGCTGGCCATGGTGCCTATGGCACAATGTCCCATCAGTACACCTATTAGGATGCGAGCATCTTTTTTATTCGTAGTCAGGAGACATTTTATCCCTATTTTGTTTAGGATTTCGCGGGCAGTGTCCAATGCTTTAGATTTGGTGGTAACATTGCCTAAGTCTAAATATGATAATGATATGATTCAGTCTGTTTTCCTTGCGAGATCAACATATGCGTATAGATGAAGTACGGAGCCGGGACCGTAGGAGCTTGAGGGGTAGTGCATGACCTTCACAAAGTTGTGCAGATACCTATCCGTCACGGTTCGAACTTCTCTAAAGCTAGGTTTCACTCAATCAATACATCTCTTCTTATCGAAAGCGAATCCTGCCGATTTAGCTATAGCACATGTGTCTAATTGATACCGGCGCCTGTTGGTTTTCTCGATGGATTCTATGTCTATATCTCTGCATAGTGTGCTGACAAGAACTGGCAGAGTAGACAGAAGGTGGTATGTTGCTAAGAATGTCTCGACAATTACTTCTTCTTCTTCAATGTTTGTGAAATGCAAGACTTCCCCAAACTTATGTCATCGAGTTCCTGTTCAATTTCGAGTTCAATGAACCACTTAAACAGGGTCGAGAACCCAGCCCATAACCATGTATCTTTCACTTAAATAAATTAATGTACCGCAATAAGAAAATCTTTATCCTGTCCGACAAAAAGGCCAAAGACCGAAGTATTTCGGCGCCTTATACCGGCGCTTCCGCTCTGTCCTTACTATCCATTTGCTCATCCCGGCAAAAATCTGATAAAGTAAAATTAAAAATTTCCATTGTTCAAGTACAACTCCGGATCCGTTGTGGTCCTTTTTTGCTGCGCTCAGCAGGAGCATAGTTATTTATCGGTTATACGCCATGGCGACATGTTTTTTTTTTTCTAGTTTCTCAGGCATACCCCGTGTGTATACATTTAATTTCATAAAATCGCTGAAGTGTTGCCATAACTCAACCCCGACAAATGAAACATTGACCTCTTCCTTAAATCCAGGATAAGAGGGGATTCCGAAATGGAAAAAATTAAGAATTACGAAATGAACACACGGCTAAAGTTCCATCCAAGCATGGAATCTGCAAGCCACTGTGTCTGTGTTTACAAAGCAAAGGATTAGAGTTCTCCGATGCAAATCAACCAGCGCAAGCACTCAATGTTCAAGGATAATACACACACACACACACAGTGATAACAATGTATTCAATCGTGCACAATCGCTCAGCCAGTTGAAATCATGGATCTATTAAAAAATATACATATACACACAGTTGCCGATTCAGTAATCATTTTGTTGTTGCCTTGCATCCATCCATCTGTGTCGACAAAACAAAAGGATGTGCACGGGAAAGAACAGAAGATGATTGGCAGGATTCATATTCAAATAGTTACACACTCGTATTCCTCGGGAAAAGAAATTTCAATAAAAAAAAAAATAGAACAGAACAGTTATTGAAATATTATTGAGGATATGAGAGGGCAAGCAGGAAGGAAACGTGCAATTGATGACTACATGCGTTTCCTGTTGTAAGTGGTGGTGTTAAATTTGGAAGTTCGATGCACTTTAAGAGCGCATTGGACTTGGGTACCGGTATTATTCCTGTGTGATTAAACTTGGAAAGAGAGAAATTGGAAAGCATATGTACGTCATCAATTTTGACGTATCGAGCCATTTGAACTCATGACGTTTGCCAAAATTTGGGAGAGGAATCTTTTCCAATTTGAAAGAAAGTAAAGCTTGAACACAGTCTATCCGAAGGTTCTCACTTTCTTAATCAGGTCCTAGCGATTCATACAAACTCCCGGACGTTTGCAGTGTGTTCCAAGCTGCCATTGATAGAGCTACAAGGACAATCGATGCTAGGAGACTGAGCCCATCTAAGATCACCATCCTCGTTGACATTCAAGGAGCTATGAAGGTTTTAGAGAATTCCAGCACCAAATCAAAAGCATTGGACACTGCCGTGAAATCCTTAACAAAATAGGCGTCATCCACGATGTCAATGTCTCGTTCGCCGGACACAGCGACATTAAGAGTAATGAGAAAGCAGACGAACTGGCTCGGCAAGGATCCGCTTTAGAAAGCGAGCACATCCACACATCGATAAAAATCCCTATAAGTGGACTGAATGGTATCGTCAACCACAAGATGAGATAGCTAATCAACACCTCTTGGGCAGAGGCGACTGCATTAAATCCGGCAGCTTATGGCAAAGAATCGACCAGAGCAAGCCTAAATGTCTCCTGGCTGTGAAAAAAACAGATGCTCGCATCCTAATAGGTGTACTGACGGGACATTGTGCCATAGGCACCATGACCACCAGACTCGGCATCAACTCCCCAGACTACTACAGGAGCTGTCAGGATGCGGAAGAGACGGAGACTATCAAGCACTTACTCTGTGAGTGTCCCAATATCCGAAAGCGCCGACTCCGATACATGGGAAACAGTTTGGAGAACTGGGAAACCTAACACAACTACCAGTAACGAACATACCCCATTTTTTTAAGAGTACAGGTTGGTTTGCAGTAGACCACCAATCTAGAACCCAAGGTTGGAACATGGACCAGAACCCCCGTGAACGCACCGTTACTGACTGGGCACTTAGCTCACTACCTACCCTAACCTAATCTATCCCTTAAAAGAAACAGAGGCCTTGTCAAAAGTGTGTTTTTAGGACTGGAAGAAACAAATAGGGAACAATGGGACCTATACGGTTTAAGTAAGCCGTTGACACTCATGTCAACAAGGCCATCCATATACATGACCTAGCCTTTTCTACGCTTTGCCTTGTGACCCGCTCTCGTACCAAAAAATCCTCAGTGCAATAAGGATAAACCTGTTTATGAAGTTATCCATTTTCGAGTGAACTTCATTACTACACTCGTGAAGAAGTACTGCCACAGCGTTGGAGCGAAATAGTCTCAGCTTAGATTTATATAACTTTTCCAGATTTTGCAAAGCTATTCCGAAGGCAGTTATAGCTTCGTCGGTCCTCCTGCCCATATTCTGTGCCACTGTCGGGAGAGAATATACCTCCCAGTTGACTTTCAACCTCCAGTCCAGCAACGTTTAATCAACCCATTAAGTTCGAAAGGCTTCAAGTCTGATTGCTAAAACACCGAACTGAAAGTTAAATACGGGCTTCGATTTGCCTTCAAGTGTCTATTGATAACCATGTACCGTAACTTGTTTCTATTTACTGGCATACCATAGCGCTTGGGTGACAAAAATATGTTCAATAGAGTTTCAGTGGTTATCCACATTTGATTGCACAGAGCTGCAAGACGGTTCTTAATTTTTTTGCGCGCTATAGGATCTTGAAACCTGTCGGTATATAGCTGTTGCTGTTGGCACAGCTGCTACTAAAAGAACACGTACAAGCACAGGATGCTCTTCACTTAGACCACAGTCGGATCAATCTTATTTCAGTCGTCTTTAAGGCAGAACTGTAGCAACGTGGATGCAAGTATAGAGTTTACACTAGTATGAGTGTGCGTCAAAGAAAAATAGCTATAGTAAACAGATGATCTCGATTCACCCTGAAGGCGACACCACTTCAAACACTCTGCGTTTCCAATCCAAAAGACAATTAAAAAAGAAAACAAGTGAAACTGAATGAAGTCCGAAAAACGCAAATCCCCTATACGGACTTCCTGTACTTCTCGATGTGATGTACGGATTAACACCTAAAGCTGACCATGATAACTCCTGAATGAAATTCCGGACATGAGTGCCAAATTCAAAAATGTTTGAATTCATACGCATGAACATGCACTCTGGCACTCAGTCCCATCCACCGAAAGGCGAATTGAGAAGCTCTTTCATGACAGGTTATACTCCCGGAGGCTTGTCATTCCCCGACGAGAGGTGGTGCCGCGAAAAATGTTTGGTGTTCCTGGCTGAAGCTTGAACCCACGCCGCTTGGTCAGCAGTCCAACGCACTAACCACTGAGCCACGGTGACCACTTCTTCTTAAATAGCTTTTGCCAATTTAGAGTCTCTAGGTTTTAATTAAAGGATGAGGTACCTATTGGCGTTCTCGATGAATTTTGTGAAATGGTAACAGTTAGCAAAGTGCTTGAGTCTAAATTGTCGGGTCAATTCATTTTCCAGAGCGCCGTCATTATTTAAGTCCATATGAGCACACACTCACATCCAAGCACAGTCGTGACTTGCCAAAAACGCTACTATTTCATGTAATTTCCGCTCAGCTTCAACGTTTTGCTTACAACAAACCAGATGTTGAAGCCAAACTGTGTCCTTGCTATTGGGCAATAACGTCTGTTCCCCTTGAAAGGACAAGAGTAGGTACCCGCCTATTACACTTTCAGTTGCGTTAGGTCCTCCCCGCCTTGTTCTGTTCCTGCTGTGGCGATATAATTTTCGCAGCATTAAATTTATTGACCAAATAAAAATCGCATTTTTATTTTTTATCCTTTTTTTTCATTCTGGTTTTCCTCTTGGTCGACAGGCTATAAAATGTGGAAAAGTATTATATAAGGAATGGAAAAGTATCGACGCACAGAAAAATCCTTGTGAAACTAAACATATGACAGACAATTGAAGAACAATCGATTTATGCGAATTGGGGGATTTTTTTTGTCCAGAAATTGATATAAGGACTTAAGTTGTAATATTACTATAAAAAGGATACGAATTTGTTTCATATGGTTGACTAATCCAGAAGTCACTGTTACACTTCCTCTTTACTAAGGTCTGGTACAAAGTACTGCCCCACCTTCTTCTTCAGAGTACTCGTATAAAGAGTCCTTGACTTACATACCTTAAATCCCTTAAGACAAACAAAACAGTTCCTTCTCTGCCAAATCCTTTAAAACACTCTTTTTTCACTCAATTTAATTTACCAGTCGACAGGGACTCCTTCAGCGAATTCTTTTCAAACCAAACATCTGTTGCCACTGTTGCCAAAAGGATACGTTGTCGGGATATATGAGCACATATCACGTGTAAAACAACAAAATCATCCATCCATCCGTCGTCGTCGTCGTCGTCCTCGCTATTCCCAAAATAGTAACAATCATCTTTTGCCTTCTTTTCAATTTCACACACGTACAACAAATGTATATTTACACTCAAACACACGAAGGACGATAGGACAGGAGAGGACAAATATTTGGATTTGCCTTTGAAAGCGCAAAATTTCTGTCACGGATTCAATAAACACTTCAACGTATAAACCTTCACGATTTATTAGAGATCACCCAGTCGCACACGGATAGATGTCGCCCATCGTAGCCAGAAAGGACGAGGCCACGAGAAATGATGACAAATGAGAAATTACTGGGATTCTTTTACGTGTGAGCTGCGTGATGTGTTGTTAATTCCCGTCGCTAGGTAGGATACGATGATTAATCGCTTCATGATGTGAAGGTTAGTCCAAAGGAGACACTACAGAAAAAAAAAAGCCAAACTTCCGGGCACACGAAGATGACATGAAACCTAGATCCTTCTGTGTCATCCTTTGAACAGTTTTAATTATTTCCTCGATACGAAGTTTTGCTGGATGAAAAGTTTCTGGGCACAGCACAGATCCAAACGCATTGCCAGTGCCACACTGAAGAGCTCACTTAAGCTAAGACTCTGTCTCTCTTGAGAACTGATATCGTTGAGCGGTTGAATGAGCCTAATTAAAAGATTTGAATATTTAAAGTTTTCGTCCTGAAAGTGCGACGAGATAAACATGACAACGCCCACACACACACACAGAAACACACACACCTTGCCCGTTTCAGGTGGGGATAACCGTGTTTGTGCATTTCTTTTGTGAATTTTATCGAGACGAAGGATATTTACGGTAATCCCCGCGCGATGGTGTGCTGTGGTGGGTTCCTTTGTTAAGTGTTTATCTTGCGGTAGTTTTAGTTTACCTGAACTTCTTAGATGGGGTATTGTTTTAATCCTGACAATGGCAGTGATTTCACGTTGTTCGCAGGGAGTTTCATGGATGGTATTATGGGGTGTAATTACTGTCTTGGCTCTTTGGGGTGGACTCTGAAGATTTTTGGCTAAAGGAGGTTAATCGCTTGGCGTTTTTGAAGAATTACGGACACTTTGTGGAGGAACACCAACACAGTATACACTCGTAGTTTCCTGTTTCTTCCTCTGCCATTTAACCTTCATAGAGATCATGTAAAGGCTTTCTAGCAAACACACGTGTGAGAGTCTTTTTTGTACAGTCAAACAGCATTTTTGAAGGATGAGGATAGGAATATGGACAAATAGAATTTAACCTAGAATTCGGTTTTTAAATTTTAGACGAGGATGTTTTGGGGCTATTTGAGAGAAGGAAATTGAATGAAGCGGTAACCACGGTCCAGTTAATTTAGTAACGAAGAAACAGGGTCGGTTATGGTTATGGTTTTTTTTTTTTTTTTTTTTGATGCACAGGTAGGTGTGAAAATCCTTTATGGATCCGGCCCGTCCCATGAATTATGCCCGACTAAACGATCCTACATATGTATCTACGTGCTAAAAAAACCACCGTTTCCTTGCTCTGTCTCCTGTTTTTCCCTTGCGACATGGCCAATCAAGGCATTTCTTCGCAGGGTCAGGTTTGACATTTTGTTGTCTTCTTCTTAACTGCCAGAGCTAGCAGTTTCATCGTTTCTCGCTGCTCTTTCCTCTATTCGTTGTTCCTGCGTTGCTTGTTATAACTTCACTTGCAGTCTCCCAGCCTTCGCGCGTCGCCAGCCTTATTGTGATCAGGTCTCTTCCATTATCCTCTCTCTCTAGGATGGTTCTAGCACGTGCGTAATTTTGGCATTCCATCAGCTCAGCGTTCCGAGGTTTCCCTTCACAGTACTGTCAAAATGGGTCACCCATATGTTTGTTCAAAGCATATGTCCGCCGCAGCTTCTCTGGGTGGCGCGCATCCGAAATATCCAATTTTCCAGGACTTTGGCGCATAAATCAGACTGAATTTGACCGATGGCATAAGTTATGTTGGCTTTGAGGGCCGCTGAGGTTTGTGGCTTATTCACATAGACCTGCGACTTCAGAAAACCCCACAAAAAAAAGTCTAACGAGGTCAAATCGCACGATCTCGGTGGCCAGTTTACATCACCTCCACGTGAGATGATCATGCCCTCGAATTTCCAATGTGGCGTGAGCTATGTGGCACGTAGCGCCGTCCTGTTGAAACCACATATCGTTGGTGTCCATATCATCCAATTCAGGCCAAAAGAAGTTGGTAATCATCAACCTATAGCGCTCGCCGTTGACGGTGATTACCTGGCCAACGTCGTTCTCAAATAAATAGGAACCGATGACGCCGCCAGCCCAAAATCCACACCATGCAGTGACTTTTTCGGGATGCATTGGACGTTCTTGGATCTCATGTGGAATGGTATCGTCCCAAATTCAACAATTTCGTTTGTTGGCGTACCCATTTATCCAGAAATGGGCCTCATCGCTGAAGATGATTTTTCGATGAAAATTAGGGCCAGTTTCCAACTGCTCCAGAGCTCATTCAGTGAACACACGTCGTTGTCTATGGTCGTTTACCTTCAGCTCCTGGGTCAGTTGAATTTTGTACGGGTGCAGGCCCAAGTCACGACGCAAAATTCGCCAAGTTGTGGTCTGCGAAAGGCCGAGTTCTTGTGAGCGACCCGAAATCGACTGCCTCGGATTCTTCTGCACACTCTCACGGACAGCGGCGATGTTTTCGGCAGATCTTGCGTTTCATCGACGTACGGGTATTGGTTGATCGTTTACTGAACCAGTGGACTCAACTTTATCTATCACACTGCGAATAGTCCTCTCGAAAAGACGATTATGGCAACCGTAAAACGGGCGAAGCGCGCGGAACGTTGCCCGAACAGAACACCCATTTTGCTAAAACAATTTTATTATTTGCACGTGTTGTTGAACGCTTTATCCGTCCATGGTGATTTGGCAAAACAGACTGAATATATGACAGCCAATTTGACAGATGTAGCTTCAACAATATGTCCGCTATCAACTATCAAAGTAGGAAGGCCTTTACCTTTACCTCTCCTTGCTTTCTACAAGTCCATTCATCAATGTTGAGGATCAGTTTATATGTCAATCGCCCCTCCGTTGTGTTGTTCCACCTTTGCTGCCATTCTGCTTTCATAGCCTACCTGGTTGTTCGTCTGTTGTAGGGCTCGTTTTCGCGCAGTGCCGCAGCCTTCTTCGCTTCTAGATCGATAGGCATGCGGCCTAAGATTACACTTAAAGCATCCGATGACACAGTTCCAAAGGCGCACCATACCCTTAAGGATGCAATCTTGTGCACCGAGTTCATCCTTCTGATGTACGACCTATGGTGCTTTGCTGACGCACATATCAGCATGAATTGAATTGAATTGAAAATTGAATTGACAGGCTGCCTGGTCCTCCAATGTTTGGCATGAGCCTGCATAGTGCTACTACTATCCGAGAGGCCTTCTCGCCTGCGTACGTTAAGTGGTCCTTGAAGCTGAGTCTGTGATCCAGCAGCACTCCCAAGTACCTCATTTGTGGTTTCGACTCGATGAAGTGCTTCCCGATCTGTATGGTTAGGTGTTCCACTTTTTTACGACTGCTTATAGGAACGGCTTCGGCTTTGTGGTCCACCAAAGCTTCACGTTCCCGATTGTTTCATCGAGATTTGCGTCACTTCTCCCAGTGTTTTGGCCACTGCTACAACTGCAATGTTGTCAGCATAATCAACGATTTCCACTCCTCTCGGTCTCTGTATTTTTAGTATGCCATCATACATTATATTCCATAGAATTGGTCCCAAAACTAACCCCGTTATCTTATACTTATACAACTCCAGACAGCACACGATTCACGGTTCAGTGCTGTAGCAATATGATCCTTTCGACGCTTGAATTGATGCAATTTTGCTAATGCACCTGATTTACAGTTTTTCTCTTGAGCTCAAGAGCTTTCCGGAAATTGGTTCAATTTTCTCCGTTCATGTACCAGATTTACGATCCTGATGGCGTTATGCAATTTTTGTTACTCTATACCTCTCGGTAACATTAAAAGCCTCTTTAACAGTGGCCAGATAATCAAAGCACCCCTTTCACACCCGTCCAACAGCCCTACGTTGTGCAGTTGCTTCATAGCAACCCGCATCCATACTCCATCTCATCCATTCCTTCAAGACTTCAAGCACGCCTAATTTTGAAAGCCAAAACCCTCCTGTCCTGTACTGTATCTCTTTAGCATAGCTTCAGCGTTGAATGACAACTTCCTGCTAGACAGGCAAAACACGTTACCCCTACACCCCCGGCTATCCACCGAAATCTCTTTTAATTGCCAATGAAGTGGAAAAATGATTTTTCCATCACATTAGTATTCAGTCGGAGATTTTCATTTATGAACCAGTCATTAGGGGCATTACATGTGTTCTCTCCTCGCCCCCAGGACCCTCCAGCACAAGTGAGAAACTGTTCGTCGCTCGCCCTGGGGACTTAATTTTCCTACGATTGGTCTCTAGAGTTTTTCCTCCTTCACAGATCCATACAAGTTGATCGTAACAAATTAGTTGTCATTCTATGCGCATTTTGCCAGGACCCAGAGACGGAGTGGGGGGAAAAGGACAAAATGAAATCCATCCTTAATGACAAATAACTAATAATTAGCTAAAAGGGAAAAACTGTCCGCAGAAATTACACCAGATTTACACAGAATTAAATTCGAAAGTAGTTTTTTTCTCCCCGTTGTCTGTTGTGTCCTTGCAAGTGGTGGGAAGTTTTTGCAAAGTAGTGCAGAAGCAAAGTTGTTCCTTTCGGAAAGGGATACCGATGGACGAAGATAGATGCCATGGGGATGTAAAATTTTTCCTTTTTTTTTTTCTGCTAATTTTGCTTATGATGCAACAATTTGTGCAAGGAGAGGGCACACACAAAGGACTATTGTCGTAATTGAATTAAGGATAAGTAATGAATTGCTTATGAAAAGGATAGTGGAATCCGAAGCTGGCATCTGTATTGCTTGAGACATTTTATTGCATCTAAATAGATTTGAATGAAACTGAAGAATATTTTTTGAGGATGAGAACAAGGACATTTTGGAAACTTTGTCCAACTTCGATTGGTGACGACAATACCACCCACGTTGCCACAAGCCCACTCAAAATCAATCAGGAAGAAAAGAGCTTACTTGCTCCTTGAAACACATAGCCACTGCCATCAGTTGGAATACCTTCGTCTGACCCAAAACTCAGTGAAACATCTTTTAAAGAAAACCGGGAGAAATATACGCCGGGTCCTTGCCTCAATTAAATTTCAGTATTTTATGTTCATATCAATAAAATGTGCCGCATGAATTTATGTGTTACAAATCGACATCTGTTGTTCGGTGCTCGTTGTCGTTTTGCGAGCGAGGCGAAATGGGATACGAGTTTGATCCTTTTTTTTTTTTTTGTTTCCTTGCCACGCTGTTGGTTGTTGGCATTGGCATGGCACTTCTTCCTTGCTGCACATTAAAGTAAAGAAAAATATGAAACAAATGTGGAAAACCAGAATAGCAGTAGCAAAAGGGAATAACATCGAAATAAAAATTTGTGTTCGTAAAAGAAAACTGCCTAAGGATACGAAAGAACTCCTTACGAAGGAGGTGGTGTTCATTCCCTTTTCTTTTTTTTTGGGGCAAAAAAAACTTTTCTCTTGGCTCCGTCTCATTCTCTTGCCATTCTCGGATATTTGTTTCGTTGTAATTTCTATTTCATGACCCTCGTTATGTGTGCCGTTGTTGACGAAGACGATGATATGCCTTAGCAAGGATTTTCCGTGGTGCCTCTTCTGCCAAGGCACACTGCCGGCGAGTAGTAAGTGAGTGAGGTTCTATTGCCAATAACAAAGTAATTACGGGAGAATTAAGTCCTTAGGAGAAATTTCAACATGTTCCACAGTTGTCGGATGGTTTCCTCCTCTCCATCTCTCTCTCTCTCGTTGTAATGCGAATTTGAAGACTTCAATTAGAAGAGTAATTTACAGCGGCATATTCTTCCGGGAGTATATTGGTATTTCCCACGATAAATTTTTACGAAAGACTCTCAACATGATTCCTGGGTTTGTCGTGGGAGTGTGCTTTCACTTTTAACAGGCGGGCTTTGGTAGTTGAGTCTGAGTGAGCCGCTGTTGGTTTGGGAAATGAAATTAAGACCGAAAATGGTCAATTGGATCACGTGCGTGCGGATCATTAATTCGAACTCTGTGCTGGCAATGGTACGACGAAAAATTAGTGACTTCCTGGGCATAGGAAGAAAATTAGTTTGATGGGATTTTAGAGGAATGTGATGACTTGGTCATAATAATAAGGAGAATCGGTGCATGAGAACGCGGTTGAAATTTGGATACAGCAAGATGAAACGTGTCCAAATAATCCCAATCATTCGCAGGAACGTTCAAGGATGGACCACGATTTCGATAAAATTTCTTATCAATAAGGACAAAATTCGTGGTCGCCGTGGCTCCATCGTTAGTGCGTTGGACTGCATTGCGAGCAGCGTGGGTTTAAATCCCAGCCATGTCGACCGAATATTTTTCATGGAACCAACTCTCACCGGAGAATGGCAAGCCTACGGGAGTATAATCTGTCATGAAATAGTCATTCAGAGTCGGAATTGAATTGTAGGTCGCTTTCATTCGTGTGAATAGGCCTTGGCTAATCCCGAGCTGTCGCGCCTTTAAGGTCAAAACTCATTTCAATATCAGTAGTTGCCAGTCCACTTCAACTTGGTCTACAATTGGTTTGATGGGGTGTCTCCAGTAAATTTTCCATCCTCGAACCATTCCCAAGCAAAAATTCAAACTTCCAGAAATCTACACTCTAAATGTTCAACAATCCTTGATTCTTGCGGCAGCAGAATGTAGACTTGTATGGCCATCAAGTCGGCCATCAAAGACTTGGTTTTTCACTGAACGACAGTCTGAACTTCTACTAACGACCACAATTTTCTCATTGTACTGGGCTTTGACTCTCCAATGGAGGTATCTATTCTGGATTCACTGGCGGCAGCAGTAATGCCATCCAACAGTGAATATAGTACATAGTGTTATCTACATTGTGGGTAAATCTAAGACTTAAGTGCCATTTAGCAATGCGATCTGCAAGCAAAGATCTGCTATTTCATTTTCTTAGTCATTAAGCATTAATTTTGGTGGCGCAGAAAGTCTAAGTTAATTAGGAAGCCGATGATGCGATTCATCTAGATCCCTTCGTCACAGTCTTACAAGCAGAAATCCTTGCCGTTTTGAGGGCAGCTTAATTTTTATTGAAACACCACACCCAAAGAAGGAAAATAGAATTCTGCTCAAATAGTCAAGTAGCACTTTAAGTAATCACAAATCGAACACCCAGATCTTATCTGGTGCAAAAATAAGTTCAACAGGCTTGACAGTCACAACGACGTCCCCCTTGTCTGTTTGTCGAGTTACGAAGGTGTCACGGGGAGTGAGAAACCACTTGGCGAACCACTCAAAACACAGTGGGAGTTGCACTAACAATAAACAGCCACCAACGAAAAGATGCAAAGGGATCTAGGAGATCACTGGGCAAACCTCCCGGTATGCAAAGTGGCTAAATCTCTCGTAAAGAAACCACGCAACCTGCTCAACAGGAACGCTCTAGGTTCAAGCAGAGAGAAATTGAGGTTGATAGTGAGACTAATCACAGGACACATTAACCTTAACAAACTAATGCATCGACTGGACCTCGCTGACACTGAGGCTTATAGAAACTGCGAGGAAGAAGAAGAAGATCTTTAACACTTCCTATGCCACAGCCCAGCCCTAGCGAGAATGCGACAGAAGAACCTGGGTTCTATGTGGATACCGGGCCTGGGGCATCTCAAGGACGAAAGAATCGGCGGCATCCTGTCCTTCACCAAAGAAATGAAAAGATTAGCCAGACCACACGTACATTAGTGTCCATAATAGTTTCCACTTTCCCTAGATCGCTCCTAACATACGTTTCAAACCAAACCTATCCCTGAAGTTCCGACGATTAAAAGCGGGGAGCGCAACGGACCCGACTGAGGCCTAAGTGAAGAGCCTTCCGCTCACCCTCATTGACCATACCATACCAAGGCAGTCACACAAAATATGCTCGGCAGTATCTTAATCTTCTAGGCACAGTTGACATAGTTCAAACGAAGTGAGCTGTTGCAGAGAGTGTCTTGGAGACTGTACTTTTCGATGCCAGTAATCATTTCTGGTATGCGAACGCTGTCGTTGGATCACTTAGAATTTATGTATTTGCCACATTCTCAGTTTCATACACCTGACTCACCCCAGGAAATTCTTAATGACCTAAGCTCCGAATATGTCAAAGTAGCTCAAGTCAGATATTCGCAGACATCACCCTTAGTACCGACGAAAATTCTTTCGCATACGTCGGTCGGCTCCTGAAGTCTTTTGGTTTAATTGAGAAGGAATACTTCGTCAGTTGAGCTGGCTGTACTTGCACTGATTCAAGTGTGCACACAGTTACACCTTATCGTTAGTTTGCTATCCAGCGGGACGTAGAGTTGATGGTGCCTACCATGAGTAGTGTCAGCGACTCCATCAATAAGTATTAGGCCTGTAACCGGCGAAGATTTAGATAAAATTCCCAGGTATTTATTTATTTTATTTATTTATTTATTTAGGTAGGTAGAGTAGGCAGAGGTGGCGCTTCTAAAGAACCCAATTAGCGCTGGTATGCGCCGTTTTGAAACCACAACTCATTTGACCTGGTTGATTGTGGTTCTTATAGGTTGATAGACGTAGATATTAAATCCAACCTGAACAGGATTAGTTCACCCATCTTTTTCCTGGAAAAATCTTTAAGGTCGTTGAAGAAGGGTTTGCCTAGAGTGAGCTGCCTGACCCTCGCTAGGGCCGGACATTTATGTACATAGGAAATGATGCGGAGATTCTTTTTCGCTGTTATCTTTGCAACTACGACAGAAATTGTTGTGGGAGATACCTAGCTTGGCTGTGTGGTCTCCTACTGGGCAGTGACCTGTGCTTACGGCTACGATTCTAGCAATATCTGGTTTTTGTTTGTTATAACCGTTATAACCCTGGCTGGAATCTAGGAAAAAATAATGTTGAGGTCATCTCCGGATTCATCACGTGCTTTAAATCTCCTGTTTGCAATGAATTCGAGTTAAATATACATAGTTATAGTCGTTATGCTTCTAATAGCCCTTATATGTATGTAAAAGGAAAAACATCTCCATCTCAATGAAAAAAATCCATAGAATAAAAAAACACATATTTCAGTTTGTATCTTCCTCTCGTTAGCTGAAGTTCCTAAGTGGGTGACCTGCCCCACTTCCTGAAAAGTCAATCCACTCCAAAGTATCAAATGTTCAAACTTCCATTCCCTTTCTCAAATCATCGGGAAGCCTCAATTCGATATCAATTATGTCATCTGAAGTATTCAATATGACAATCACAACATTCAACTTGCATTTCCTTGGAAATCCTTTCGATGCCAAATGACTTTTTGAACCCAATAATCGAGGCACTTAATCCCTCCCTTTCTCCCCACAAAGCCATTGAAGTATTCAATTATTACGACTTTTATTCCAGCGAAATTAAAGAAATTCCCGAAATGAAAGATTCGAATCGGGAAGAGAAATCGATTTACCACCACCATCACCGAAACAACGCTTAACAATCCATCTGCTGTCGAAAGCATGCAATATCGTTTCGACAATAATAACGATGATGATGATGGATTCGAAACACTTTACTGAAGAGCTCTCCCGCCGTTGCATACACAGTCTGTGTGCGCTGTGCTGGCTGCAATATTTGAATAATAAAAAATTCATGGCAAAACTCTAAGCACCGCGAATCCTGGATTCCGGGATGAGAGTGAAAGCATCATCGATGGCATCTCGATTTCCAAATAATAGCGTCAGCAGTTAAAGAGTAACTCGCCCCCAAATCCTGGCTCCGAACCTGGTTAATTTGCACTGTAAGTGCATTCAATTCATGGGAAGATACATATGTATCTGCACCCACCCACCCTATCGTCACCGTTGTCACCCATTCAATGGTTTTCCACTCGAAATGATTTCATTTTTTCTCTGTTTCCATGCCTGGCAATATTTTTGTTTTTAGTTTTTCCCTCGATGATATATCCCTGCGCAACAATTCAAATCTAAATCTGCTGCGGCCTGGCAGATGGCAATATGGCAACAGGAACTGTACCTCTATTCATCGTTTCACGAAATGCACATTGCGCGGATTTATTTTTTATGTTCCCCTGTTGTTTGGTGGTAAATCTATTTAATTACACCGAACTACAAAAGACTTACGCAGAAAGGATACAAAAAAAAAAACTTACATCCACACACACAGAGACACAAAATAGAACGCAGAGCCAATAATAAAGGATTTAAGGACGAATGCTAGCACTGAGCATTATTAGCGGAATTAATAGAGTGGTAACAGTAGCGAATCCTTCTCATAGTCATTGTAATCCTTTTTTGAAAAATGTTTTATTTGTTCAATAATTGCACACTGAAGGACGATTAACACGAAATGCAGAGGAGTGTGTAAATTCGCCATGGGAACGGTATAAATAGGAAGTGAACAGGGACTGTGAATATTTTCAGTTACAAGTTCTGATTTTTTTTTATTAGGAAGAATCTGTTTTATAACTTTAATCGCAGATGAATTTTATGGCCGAAAAGGATTAGCGCTGATTGGTGGGTATTACCGCTTGGAAACCAATTCAAGTGAACAGGGAATCCTTTCGAGTGTAGGTGGACACAATATTTGTGCGGATTTTGTACATATTTGAGAGCTCGTTGGAGTTTCACAGATTTTAAGAGGGCTTTCGGGAAGTAGGGGTAAGAGGATCTCTAAAGGAACATGATTTGCTTTGACCCCATTAGGTATACGGAATGAAAAACTTTCAATCAAACCATATTGCTTGGGAAAATTAACTAAGAAGATTACTCAAAAAAATATAAATGTTGGGCTCATAAAGGGCTACGTCCTTGCAGACTTTTTTTCTGATTTTGTTTACATAAAGGTCATCCACTTTGACACAATCACCATACATTGGTGGGTAGGTGGGCAAAGTGGCAGTTCCTAAGAACCCAATGAGCACTAGAGTGCGTCGTTTTGTTACCACGAAACTTGTTCAACCTTTTTAGGTCCGAGAGTTGATTGGATGTGTTTGGATGATGTGGTTAAATCCAGCCAGTGGAGGATCAGTTCTCCAATCCTTTTATAAGCTTTCTCGGCCAAATCGACGAAAAATGGTTTGTCTAAAGTGCGCTGTCTGGTCCAGGGCCAGGGCTGGAAACCTCCAGAGGAAGTGAAGTAGAGATTCGTTCGCATTAATGTCCTTGCAGCTTCTACAGAAGGTGTTGTGAGGAATACCAAGCTTAACCGCATGGTCTCCAACTGGCCAGTGTGTCGTGATTATAGCTACAATCTGGTTTTGATTTGTCAAATAGCTCGTTGGACTTAAGTTTATTGTAATCAGGCCATGTCTTTCTTGAAATAGCGCAGCTGGTTAAGGCCACTATTGGCAAGCTATAGGAAGTAAAGATATATATAGCCTCTAACAGTGCCCAGCGGAATGTCGACACTTTCCGCTATTGAACTGTTAAGGGCAGATTCTCTCCTAGCCAGCTCGTTGGCACGCTCATTGCCCTCATAATTGCTGTGACGTCGGAACCAGATGAGTGTAATTATGGAGTGGGTTGATTGATTACAAGCCAGCATTGTTCTTCCAGTTTTTGAGGCAGGTGCAGCGTCTTTAAAGGCTAGGTCACCGGGGCCATTTTTTAGACAGGGCGGACAGTTGATAACGTTACTAAGATAACTATTACCTTATATGTTCCCAGCTAGTCAGCTGTAAAGCTGTGCAGCTGATCTCCTAAGCACAGCCCAAGCTAGTAAAGCAGTGCAGGCAAACCGGAGGGCAATACAGAGTGTTTATTACGGGTATTTAGCTATAGAAATACATACATATGTCAGGAAATAATAAAGCTTGCCACCCTGCTGTAGTGATACTTTTAAATATTTCTTGCTTTATTGTTTCTGCCAACGCGAACCTTGTAGCAACTTTCTCGTAGCATCGGCATTGACCGATGGCTCGATAGTATGGCTGCTTTCATACCAAACGCAGAGTATTTTCCAATGTTTTTAATTCCTCGTCGCTTGTAGGTTAGGTTAGGATAATTAAGGCTAGGGAACATTTCCTAGAAACACCGGGCACCAAGATGTTCCCATCGCGATCCCTGTGGGTACTTACGAAGGCATCAAAACCTAAGCGCTCATCCCTTTAAGCATTTTTATTTATTTCGCTGCAAAGCTTTTATATGTATCTTATAGGTTAATAGTAAAAAGTAGTTTTCTAGGTGTGCGACGCCCTCACAATCGCATAGAATGTGTGTAATATCTACACGCGTCGAATTCTGTGAGCCCCAGTCTCATAGCGTCCTTAAATCGAAGGCAATGCCCGAACAGAATTCCAACAGCTATTCTTAGGTTTAATCTTTCTAGCTTAAGAAAATCCATCGTCGTTTTCTTATCTTACCGCGGCCGTAAGGCTTCCCATGTACTTTTAAATTTGACCAGTGGTCAGCTTGTCTGTTTATGTTCGCCTTAACAGGGCAGGATGGTGCTTTGACGACTACGGCGTCGCCTTGAAGTCTTTCTCCTACGTCTTTTACAAATTGATCCGCGCATAGTGCCTTAAACATTGTACGACAGTTCACAACTAGTCTGGATCGCATTATGTTCGATTTTAGAGTTTTGAGTGCGGCTTGCCTATCGATGTAGAATCTTGTACAGGAAGGATGTTATCTGTACTATGGGGATTGCCGGTTAGGAAGACAAAGAAGACAGAGCAGTGTCCCACCCAATGACCCAAATTAACGAGGCTGAGTGCGGTCATGTGCGCCTGGTATTTAATCTATAAATCCAGCCGCTAGTTTCCCTTGTGTGATTATTCTGGATTATTCTGATTGACCAGGGCACCATATGTGAGTATGGGTCTTACCACCATTATATGTATAGCCAGTGCATGATTGCTAGCTTCAGCCCCACATTATCCCCGCTATTCTTTTACATATGAAGAGTGCATTGTTGGCCTTTCTGATTCTTTCTTCAACGTTAACGTTCGATTTAGTTTCCCATCCAGAATTATTCCAAGATGACCAGCAAGGTCCGAAAGGGCTAGCACCACCCCGTTTAGTTTAGTCCCTAGTAAGAAGTTCTGAGTTAAAATTCCTGAGTAAGAGCTAAGTAGGATGCGATGCATCATTCCCCCTGAAGAACTTGGAAAATCAATTTAAAAGCTGAGTGTTCCCAGGCAAACCTGGTTTCTGTCAATTCTAATGCTGCGGCATAGATAAAATTTCAAAGGAATTGTTTCAACAAATGTTACTACAATTTCAAGTTTATATTTCTCTGGAATCTCCAACGCCACCTCAACCATTCTTGCCCTACGATGATGCATAGTATCGAACTTTTATTATCTCCTAATTAAATCAATTTGGATTTCACCTTATTTATTTATCCATCAGCACCGGTTGGTTCAGCAATCGATTCCCATTGAGTGGCAAAGGCTGCTGATAAGATTCTCAGGTTAAGGAATCTTCGATAATGTACCAGGCCTCGAAAAAAAATGTGATAGTGGAGCTTATCTCTTCTTTGGAATATTTAAACGAAACTTTAAATCGTCAATCAATTAGTCATTTAATGGACTTTCAATGAAAATGGTTTCAATTCTTCCACTCTTCGCTATCGTTGCAGCTGTAACCGCTGCCCATAGAGTAAGTCTATTTCAAGGTCATTGAACACCGATCTAATTTTTGTTTTTTGTTTTAGGAAATTTTAAATGTGACAAGCAGCACTCAGGATTACTTCCTTCTCTCACAACGTGAACTGTTCCATGAAATCGAAATTGTGGAATCGCAAATCGACGCTGTCGATGCCCGCTTCGCCGATCGTCTGGATGTCATTCAGTGTCAACAACAGCAGGTTTTGCACGAAATTCATCAAGTGAATCAGACCCTCATGCCTCTGCAGGCTTTGGGTCTGGTTAGGAAGTATTGCATTCAAAAACATGACACGCAGCTGGTCACTGACGAAAATGCCAAGGCCCGATTGAAATATTGTTACGATGTGGCAAAGGTGGGTGGTGAAAGTTTGACGTCCACTGCTAGGTTAGCTGTCAGTAATGCTAGAACCTACGCCAGCTACCAATTGCCCAATAATCTTGCCAATTGTGACAAAATACACTCGAAGAATCAAACAGCACTGGAGAACTGTTACATTGTATATGTGAGTATATAACATCATGCTCGTGTGTCAAATATAATCCCCGACTGGTGTCTCACCTAGGTCACCTCAGCGAAGACTTCTGTCAATTATTACTTGGATCGTGCTCAAGAAGAATTAGAGAGAAGCTTGTATGAGTCATCTGTTCTTTCAAGGAATGCAGTGCAGTGTTCATTCGCAGTGGAGAAGGATATTTCGGAGACCATCGGTGGAACGACAAGGGCTATCGATGATTGTGAAATAAATGCGAATAGTTCGGACAATACGACAGAAGTTCGAAAGGGTAATGAGAAGAACGTTGGGCAGAGCCTGATTGGAGGAAAAATATAGGATCAGGAAATTGAGAATGGTTCTTTGAATAAAGATATTTATGTCTATGTCGATGATGAATAGAGAAAGATGACGACATGGGTTCTGTTCTCTTCGATTGAACGGGAAGAGAGAAGTACATTCTCGAAAAAGACTCTGCCTGCCATTTAGAGAGATATGGAAGCAGGCCGTCATGATTTTTGTCCCTTTGGCCCTTTTCTCTCTCCTCCAACCAGAATCTTCGAATATCTCCGCAGTTCTTCCCTTATCTCGATTCCTCGTGTCATCGGCAGGTTGGTGGAAATTTTACTTATCCTCTGAGTTTTCACCTAAGCACAGTCGAAACCCCTCATTGCGACAGTATATGAGCCGCTGTCGCATAGTCTGCAGTTGCCATCTTCCCCAAGTCTCATTTCCCTTAGGTGATTTCTGCCTATTACTTATCGTTTCAATCTTTGTCCCTTACCGATCTTCTACCTTTAACAGTAAACGGTTCGGACCTAGAAAACTGAGGTTGACCCCTGCTTCGCTAGAACGTCTGCTTATATATTTCCTTCAATTCCTTGGTTCATTCTGCCTAAACTCCATCACCTATAGTCTAATTCATTCGCTTGACTTGCCTTCCTCTCACTATACAGATGATCCAGCGCATGGATCGGACCCAACATTTCGTTTTGATTTTTTTAAATTTTCCGTTCTAGGTGACTTGAGTAAAATATGAGCTCCTGAAATAGCCTGTTCTGCTAGAATCTCTAGTAGTTAGGTAGGTAGGTAGGGTGGATATCAGTGCCAAGCACAGACAAATATGGGCAAGGAAAGTCCTTTGTGATACCAATTGGATCATTTTATTGAAACCATTTCGAGCTCTTGACAAAGCTGAGGATACTTTTGACGTCAGTATATGATAGTCCGCCCAAGCTGTCGAAGTAATAGGCTCCTAGATGGGGCTTTTATCTTTCTAATTGGGCAGGACAAGTGCAGAGGAAATGGAGAATCGCTTCTTCGTCCTTGGAGAGAGAACATCTAGTAACTTCTGCCGCTTATAACGCATCATTCTTCTAAGATCCCACAAGAATCCATCAACTGAATGTATTAGGAACAGTTTCCTTTCAAATTATCCCCACACCATCGTCACATTCTTCAAATCCATAAAAATCATCCCCAAGATGCAGGATTCGCTCTGCATAATGACCAATTAACAGATTTTTAATGACAGTCATTGTTACGTTTAATTATTCCTCAGACAGAGAGTTATTCCCCGGCCAGGACATTCACGACTCCCATTCGCAGATTATAAAGAGAGCGAAAACTTTATTGATGAGTTCCTTATATCCTGTTTATGGTTTAAGGAATCAAATGAGGTCATGTAATGACCATTAATATAAAAACACAAAACTCGATTTTGCATTTATCTCTGTGCCCGCAATTGTTTTTGTTGTAAGGATGTGCTTGCTTAGTACTAACACGCAGCTGTTTCAAGTGCTAATGGGATTCGATTAATTAGCTTTTATATAGGCTGGCCCTCGTAAGGACCATCCAACGTTTGATGTCTGCGTGTGCGTGTGATCAATTTTTGTACGTGACTATCCGAACCGATGAGGAAGTTTCCACATGTAATGATGTGTACGTGTCGATGGCAACACAGCAAATCAATGGTGGGTTAAACTTCCTTAAGAACTACATAGATTTCCTAATAATCGACTGTTGACAAGAGAAATGCAAGTCAGGATTGAGGGTATATATTCGAATAAATCTCAATTGAAACTGAAGATTGAAACCATCATTACGACGAAGAAGAGCAGAGCAGGGCTCTTCTTGGAGGATTATTACACTCGTTTTCAACTCACGCATTGAAGAGAGATTTAAACGAAAAAATGTTTTCCTCTCAATGTGAAATATTGAAAGTGTCACATGGTGGAACCTAAGAATACGATGAACTTTGATTGGAGTTAATAGGGGATACAACGACTTTTAATGCGGTTGCGCTGAATTATCCTTAAAGGAGGAGCTAAAAGAGAGAAAAAAAAAACAATCGAAAAATAATTTGTATCGATATACATTGTACTCCTTGTCAACCACCACCACACCACGTCTTGTGTTCTTCCCTCTACGAAAAGAATAAATATCATCGCAGCGAAGAAAAGTGTCCTCTTCAAAACTTTTATACGACTATGTGCAGTGCATCTTGTGTTGCATTGTCTCCAATATAAAGCAAAATCTTATCACAAATATACTTTGGAATCAATGTCACGCAATCTGTCATTGGAGAATGTCATGTGTAATGAGTTTCATGGAGCGATTTCCCTTTAAAACTAGGTCAGTTGTGGAAATAATTAATAAGAAAATAATTAAAGCAGAGATTCCAACTAAAGAACATTAGATAGAGCGGAAGATAGGGAACCTAAACCCAGTAAACGAAGCGATCCCCATACCCGGTACAGAATTGCTTTGCACAACTATTGAGTTCTAGAAGGAAGCTTGGCAGTACGAGAAAGCCTGTTGGAATGGCCTCAGTTCGTGACTAAGTACTCTTCAGTTCATCCTCCCTTTCATTTCCTCAAATTTCTCGGTGCCGTGGTAATCAGTACGAATGCCCGCCTTGGCGCTCTGCTACGGATTAAGTAAAAACCATGCCCTGGTCGTCTCCTGGTAGGGTCTCCCATGGGGACCAAGTCGCCGATTTAGGCCGAAAACTAAGTGGCAATCATCACTGCTTCCTAGGAAAGACTAGGTACTTAGGCATGGTTTTTCTATGATCACCTTTAGTCCGGTATTCGGCTGATCTGCTGTGCGACCGAATTATAGAACAAAACTTCCAAAATTAACTTATAGTTGGGTAGGGTAATAGACGCCTAAGATACAGTTCCTGCAGGACTAAAAAGTGCGCATAAAACAAAAGAAAAGAAGGAAATTTCCAAGGAAGTCGAGCACGAGCTGCTCGCTTAATAAAAGATTCAAAACCCGAAACGCTTTTTTATTCCATGTTTGATAGTACTCAAAAGAGCACAGGACTTAAAGCAGACTTTTATGTCAAGGGTCCTATTACATTGACAGAAAATGAACATAAAATTGCAGTCTAGCATGCGTCACAACAATGGATGACGTCAATAGACCTAAATCTGTTGATAGGGCTCCAGAAAAGACACCCAAAAAAGAAAGTACAAGCCAAACAAAGCAGACAAGCTGCCGCATTCCATTAAGTTGAGGCGATTAAAGCTGGCCCCACTGGGATGTGAATAAATGTGCCCTTCAAGGGAAAGAGACAAACTGCCACCACTACACCCCAACGAAATCAATGCCGATAAGTCGGGCCCAATCAAATGGAGAAACGACCCCCAAAGATCACAGAAGATTGCCACCGATAAGGCCGGCCTAAGTGACCAGACTGAAACCGGGGCAACAAACATCAAGCGTTCGCTTCAAACAGGAAAAAATCTATAAAAAAAAGCCTAGCTTCTGGCAATCATTCATGTCGTGCGTGTTAAATTCTTCGCATGAGTGGAAGGGACCAACAATTTATTGCCGACTCCGAACATGGAATTGAGAAGCTTTTTCTTGACAAATTATGCTCTCGGAGGATTGTTATTCGCCGACGGGAGGTGGCGCCGCGAAAAATGTTCAGTGGTTGTGGTTGGGACTTGAACCTAGGCAGCTCGGACAGCAGTCCAACACACTAACCACTGAGGCATAGCAACCACCACGGCATGCTAAATATTCTTTTTCTGGTCTTGCGGTAAGAAATAAAAGGCTCAGCCTTATCGACCACCCCAGCTCTTGTCTTCAATTATAAATGTACCACGGACTTCTAATCTGCTGGCTACACTATTCGCATCGAATTCAACTTTCCAAAGTCCGTTCAATTAATCGCATACTCCGACGATCACGCAGCGAGATGTCATTGACGCGTTCATGAGTATTGAGACGGAGGCGGCGTAAATGAGTTAAGCGGTCAATGAGGGCAAGACGAAGAATATGCTGTCAACGAGAAAGGATATTCAACACCAACATCTCGACTGTAGATAGATATAACATTGAGGTGGTTAAGGACATTCTCTACCTAGCCTCCGCTATAAATTCAGACAACGACACCAGCGCTGAGATTAAATAACTCTCGCTATCGCTGTCTCTCTGGGCTAAGAAGTCCTCTCTCGAACGGCGAAAGTGACCCTTTATAAGACCTTAATCGTCCCACTTGTGTTCTATGGCGAGAAAAATTTTTCGGGTGATTTTCGGTCCCGTCTGCATAGACAGTGAATGGAAAAGGAAATACAATGATGAACTGTACAGGCTGTACAGCGAAATCGACTCAACCAGAAAAATAAAGCTCCAACGAGTGAAGTGACTTGGTTATGTAGAGTGGTTGGACACCAATGCTCCGGCACGGAAAATCTTCAAATCCACACCCGAAGGACGGCGCAGTAGAGGAAGACTGCGACTCAGGTGGCGCTAAGTGGAAGGGGACCTTAACCAACTTGGCGTGCGAAACTGGAGCCAGCTGGTTAAAGATCGACCTAGAGATGCTTCTTGGTTGCGGTCTAGGTCCACGCCATACTGTAGCGCGCCCTTGCGTTAGTAAGAAAGGTAGCTCCTTCAATCCACTTAATCAGTAGGGCAAGCATTTTTTCGAACCTCTTCACTTGTTTGTGTCCCATAGGATCTCAACATATGCAAATCCTCAGGATTACCAAGGAAATGGAGAGGCAGTTGCTCGCTTAATCCAAAGAGATCCCTGAGATAGAAGGAAGCGGAACACGAATTGAGCCCAGGCTTGCTAGAATTTAAAAGATAATAGAACTTAAAGTGAATTCTTATGTCTAGGATCCTGTCACGTTGACAAAAAATGCGCTAGGAGCAGATTGTTGATAGCGTTCCAGAAAAAACACCCGGAAATGACACCGAAATCACAAGCCCAAAGCAGATAGAGCTAAGGTCATGTAGGCTGGCCACAACAGAACGCGAATATAAAACCTCCCTTCAATGCATGGGTAAAGCGTCACTACTTGATCCAATCGAAGTCAACGTCGTTAAAGCGGCCCCAAGTGAAATTAAGAGGATTGGCATGATCAAAATGAGCTGCCCAAGGGCACAGAATAATGGTGTCGGTAAGGCAAGCCCAAGAAACTAGACCGAAACCAGAATATAGAAAATCAAAGCGGTTGAGCTTCCCTTATTGACTGCACCATTCTATGCGCTTTGATAGGTATTTCTGACTTTGACATTCCTCTTCCTGGAGGGAAAGATCCCAGGGAATAGTCTTTTTCCGAACAACGCCAGTTGTTAGAGTGGGCTATTGCCATGGCAAACTTCTTGCATGTCCAACGATAGCATTAAAGGACGAGTTGGAAACAAGAAAGCAACACACTGGACTGGAAAGTTCAGATGTCGCATGACTTAACGAAGGCCACAATACCATCCTTCGACCTGCGCTTCAAGCAGTCCGTACCAAATTAACCTTTCATGGGTCTAAGTGTCGCTTTAGCTGGAATCTAACCTAATCTATGTATCAAGAAGGAAGAAGAAATGAAATTCCTAAAAGCCCAAATATTTCGATCCGGTTGAGCTATATATGTAGAACCACATTTTCCCGAGAAGTGATTGAATCCTGTCCTATATATGGTGTCAGCGACATTATTGTCCAAGCAATCCATCTACCGCCGCGTTTTGCATCAATTTGTTTTTCCCTGGGTCGCATAGTGCACCCTGCATCGTTGGCAAAGGACCATATAACCATGTTGTACGAAATTATATACAAAGACAGGAAACAATCGATTAAACTGAACCGAGTATTTCCTCTTCTGACCTTTCATATCGCATTCCTACCACTCCCAACAAACCCCCCGGTCCGTCATCTTTGGTAAATATGAACCTAAAAAAAAAGGACATCATCACATTTCATCTGACTTTTTCAATTATGAAACTAATTCCAATTGATTGACACTATCAGTGATGTCTCTGCCAGGACAAACCAAATATTTGTCCCACATTTTTCTCTTCTACTTTGACATCCTTAAACGGGAAAGCTTTTGCAAGACATTTATGTCCTGATGTAGCACAAGGATAATTATTGTTGTTTCATCCAAAAATGCCACTGATGCACATGTACATTCTCCTTTCCAAGTGGGAAAAGTTTAAATTTTCCCAAAAAATATTCTTGTGTGCAGGATTATTTATTGAAAAATATTATTTCACCATTACCGTTCGATGTTACATCTGCACACAATGCCTCTGTGAATTGATCATTTAAAGCGGGGGTCCCGGTGTTCACCTTAGGGAACATGCCAACGGAACAGAGAAAGAAAAAAAGAAAAAGATACAAAACAAAGAATAAGGAGGAAGAAATCGGTAACAAATGCTAAATTATTGCAAATCAATTGGGGGTAGCATCTGGCCGACAACTTAGGGGTTGTGAGGGCGAGCAGGAAAGGCACAGCGAATCTAGGTTTTCATTTTCGCCCTTCTAGGTAATAAAGCAAATTTTACTGAGCTGTAGCTGCCTTTTAGAGAGCATCCTAGACACCTTGAACTCGGTCATAGCCACAGGAACATCTCAATGTGGAATGTGTTTTTCTTTGGGAAAAGTATTTTCATCCCCTCCTACTTGAATGGAGTGGATACATGCACCTTGGGGGTGGAAAGCAAATTGAGCGGAGTGTACGTACTTTCATTGAGTAATCGTTTACATCTGTCGGTGGGTGGCAAGTGGTGGGATGTTAGGCTATCACTTAACGCGAGTCCTGGGCGATATGCCGGAGGGGTTGGAGGGCATTATGATTCAGGAATATCAATTATTATTTATGAACCGTGAGTTAACTAAACCCGGCTCTGTTGGTCACGAATTATTAATCCTCACGGCAGAACACAGGAAGTGACGAGTAAGTGACCATCTGGCAAGGATGTGAAACGTGAAAGTTATTATCTGCAACAGGTCTGTTGAACTTGTTAAACTGAGAGTAAACTCGTATCTGTAGTATTTCAGAAAAGCTTGGACTAGATCAACGCGAAACACTCTTCATTGACCTAAACCTGATGCACAGACAAGCCCCAGAAAAAATATAGGGTTGACTATCCCGTCCAACTTTAAACGTTCGTCCATGTCACTGACCTAGTCTGCTGTTTCATTCCAAAAACCGAGTCCGTCAATTATATTCCCTCGCTAATCCCATTCTGCCGTCTGACACTATCCCTTCTGCCGACAAAGATGAGCCAGGCAATCAATTAATTCCTTCCCAAAATGGAAACGAAATCTTTCTAACCAGTCATCATCACGGTCGCTAACACCGCAGACAGAACAACCGCTTCCTCAACGCCACTTTGCACCATCCACCCCACTTTTACACTTCCGTCGCCTAACCCGATTGATGATATCTGAAATCTATACCAACCCATTGTAAAATATTAAATTTTAGACTCCGCCGGGGATTGCCAACTCCTTGCGAAGTGTAACACTCGGAGCTTCAACTTCACTGAATTAGCCGGATGTGCTGGTGAAAAGTGTGCAAAACTTTCACTTGCCAGTGGAAATCAATGCGGGTGGTGGTGGTGATGGTGGTGGTGCACAGCAGTGGATCAGGAAACTTCAGCACAACACCAGGAAGTTGTTCTCGTTCATTCATTCGACGAGACAAAGTGGGAATCAATGTCTCTGCAGAGGATCTGATGATTCAATCAGTGGTCGTAGGATCTTCTGAATAATTTAATTATCCGTTTTGTAATTTAAGGCATTGAATTTGTGGAATATTTTACCGTTCTCATTTAATTTTGCTTTGGAACTTCTTTCCATTTAATTGGAAGGGGGAGAGGACTGGTTTGAAGGTGAAATGTTTTAGTGAGCTCAGCTCTTGAAATTGTATTCTTTCAAACCTCAGAATGACATTAAAACTTGACTTTTAAAAATAATTCAGGAACCTTCCAAAGAGTTTTCTTACGACTGAATTGAAGGACTGCTTGGGCTTTATGCAAGAAAGAGGTTCAAACAAAATGTGAAACCAGTTTAATTCCTCCTGAGAAATAGGATGGCCACCATGGAATTTTGAAAAATAAAATGCAAAGACTTATGTATTAGCGCGGCTCTCGTCCAGGTAGAAACACGACCGACCAGCTGTTCACTCTTTGAATGGTACTTAAGAAGGATTGGGAGTAGGTCAAACTTATTATCAGTTGTTTTGTGGATTTGGAGAAAGCGTATGACCGGGTCCCTCGAGGTAAACTCTGGAGGGTCCTGAAAGAGTGTAAGATTGACGGCTCTCTTCTGCGGACCATTCAATCTCTATACATAAACTGTAAGAGCTGTGTTCGTATGAAAGGCGTTAAATCGACACCTTCCGCTGTGGGTATTGAACTTTGCCAGGAGTGCGTTTTGTCACCTCTCCTTTTCATTGTGTATATGAAAGACACGAGAATAAGTCTTCCGCTTTTCACTGATGATTTGATCATCCTGGGGTTCACCCAGACCGAAGATCAGCGCGCACTTGACAGTTTCGTAGTCGTTTGTGTTGAAGCTGGGATAAAGGTAAACGTGAACGTGAAGTCCCATTGAGGTGGAGAAGTTTAAGTATCTCGGGGTCTCATTCACGACTGATGGAAGGAGCAATACTGAATTATCCTGTAGGATTGGCCAACGAGGATCAATGTTGAGACAACTTGGTCAATCTGTTATCAGAAGGGCTGAACTTGGCATCGGAGCTAAGCTATCCGTCTTTAATTCAATTTTTGTTCGGAACCTCACCTATGGTCATGAGGTTTGGGTAATCACCAAAAGAATAAGATCACGGGTGCAAGGTGCGAAATGAGATCTCTTCGTTGCAGTGCTGGGATAACTTGTCGATGTCGGGTTAGGAGTACCAGAATACAGAATGGCACACAAGACGTGCAATGAACTCCGTGTCAACAAGTAGGCGTTCCCTGGGTAGGCCCAGGATGAGATGGTTGGTTCAAGTCCGAAAAATCACCCCTACCCGTATCGGAATAGCCACTGATGACTTAGAGTCGATAGCGAAAGATCGGGAAATGTGGAGAGTCCACTAAAGCACCCAAAACCTGCGACCCTCATAGTGGATAAGCGGCCAATTTAAAAATGATGATGGTAATGATGAGACTTATGTAGTTTTTCAGTAAAGAAACACTTTATGAGAAGTTGGTGGACATTTAAATTTTTTAGGACTTTGTGTCAGTTTTTACCGTCGCATAACAACGGATGAAAGGGCTTGTTATTCCTCGACGAGAAATGATGCCGCGAGAAATGTTTGGTGGAGATGGATGGAACGCGAACTCACTCAGGTTGCACACCAGTCTACCGCACTAACCACTGACCCAAAATCCCCTTCATTTTTGCTCAAAATAGAACACTCACCATTCATGTGGTTACAAGAATCTAGACCTCGGCACTCTTCAGGCTGCTATGCCAGTTACTTTCATTTGTTTACTGGCTACTACTCACACTAGCTGTTCGTAAGTCCGGAAAGTGGCAAGTACCTGGGGTGGAAGGTAAAAACTCCTTAGAAAGAACGAAAAAAGCAACTATCTATGCATGTAACAGAATTCTTAGGAGGAAATGGGGGCCAAGACCTGCCATAATCCACTCGTTGCATACGACCACCATTAGACCAATTCTAACCTACGGGTATCTGGTCTGGTTACCGGCCGCGGAAAAAGTCACAAACCTTAAGACATTTACAAAGATCCAACGATTAGCACACATCAGCATGACGAGCGACATAAGAACGACCCCGACAGCACCCGTCGAAACGATACTCTCACTCCTATTGCTCTACCTATACACTTAAGAATTGACTGCAAAAAGCGCCCTACAACTGCAAGCATCTATCTTTTCGAAAAGGTTACACCAGTATTGCTAGATGGACGAAGCTAGAAACAAAAACTGATCCCATAACGCCATACCCTGACCTCGAACTCAATTTCCAAACTCTCTTTCCAGCAAGGGAAAGGCAGGGTCATTAACCGTAGGATGACTAATTGGGCCCAAATTTGAAATTAAACATTTTAATTATTTTTTCACAAATAAGTCGGACCGCAACTCCTTGACTTCTTGCGCAAATGTTCTTAGCCTCGGCAATATTCATATGGGTCTATCAAGTCCTAGCAGGTTATGTTATCGCCTTCCGATCAGCTGCCCATCCTAGGGTTAAACCGGGCAGAACAACTATTTCGATCAACCCCAAAATCTATGAACGGGTAGGCTCCAGAATATACTCAGAAGAACCCGCCATTGCCTGGTCGATAAAACTTCCAAACCACGTCAGTGTGTTTCAACCCGAAGTTCTAGCGATAAGCGAGGCCGCGAAAGAACTATCCTCGGTAACCTTGGGAAGATATATCGACATATTCATCGAAAGCCAGGCCGCCATCAAGGCTATGTCATCCACAATACTCAAATCACTTGCAATGAAAAGTTTTTGCAGCCAACTTAGGATCCTAAGCTCAAGACATAATGTATCACTCTATTGTTTTCCGGGCACCGAGGCATCGATGGCAATGAAAAGACCTATGAACTGGCAAGAAAGGGATCGGAACTGAACCAAATAATGGTCGATCACACGGTTCTGACCCCTATAGCAAGAGATACACTTGGACTTCGGGAAGCTTGCCGATGGGCGATCGAGCACACTTCCATCATGCCGCTTATCAAAAAAGATGTGGCTAAAACTTAATAAAAGAAAAACAAAGGAAATATTTGCACTGAACAGATCGCATATAGCTCTAGTGATCAGCATCCTCACAAGCCACAACTTGCTGGCGGCCTATCTAAGGAAAATGCGACTAAGTACGACTGACCTCTGCAGAGAATGTGGCGATATAGACGCGGAGGAGGACACAACGCACTTTCTCTGTGACTGCGCAAGCCTCAGCAGAACCAGAAAAACGACCCTAGGCGCTGACTTCTTCAATGACCAAGGCCAACTCTCAACCATGCCACCGAAGGTCATCCTAAAATGTATACTGAATTCGAGGTGGCTTAGGGAGGCTTATTAAATAATCTGTTCTCTTCCCAACTGGTACATGAATTCAGGTCCCACCAAGGGGAACACAAGGGATCCTTGAAGATCAGAGTGAGGCGCCGCCTAACATCAAACCGCCACCTCTTAACCTAACCTAACCCAAGTCCGGGGTACATAGAGCTCTTAAGAAGATTAACAGCGGCCACTATATCTACAGCAACTGATGTCTCTTTACAAAGAGAATAGGCTGAGTATCTCTAGTTTCTAAACTCCGACACAGCACATCTATCTATCACGCGGTACAATGGATTGTACTTAAACTGTTACACTAATCCAATGCAAATTACTTACAGCGTCTCACAGTCTACCCACTCCACTATCACAGAATTTGACACACCACCAGCTTGTGATTTCTCACTTCTGAATTTCAATTGGAAATCACGACGACGACACAGAATTATACCACGTCTTCGGTATTAATTCGGCATCAAATTAAAACTAAATCTTTGCGAACTGTTCGTCGTCTGTTCGTCCTCATGCAAATGGATTGCCATCAATTTGATAAGTTTCCCAGCCGAGACAAAGTGTGTGAGTGTGAGACGGATGTCTTCCCCCGCAAAAACTATTGCCACTGTGATGTGACAGGTGAATATGACACCTCAAAACACAACCGCATACACACACGCATACGTACATAACTCTGGGGAAAAAAAATTGTTCGCAATCTACCCACCAGAAATTCGCAACAACCACGTACTCGGCGTAAGTTCTCCACGTACATGACAATATAAACTTTTGCATGTTAAAATTTGCTACCCCCTAACAAACCGAAACGACACATATTCCACAGCAACACACACACACACACACACACACAACACCTTTATCCTTATTTTGCATTTGGAAAACTCTTAATTGGCCAAACAGGTGACGAATTTAAACTTTTCCCTTTCAATGAAGGCGACAAGGCGGTAGAGGACGACCGAGCCCTTGAGGATGGATGGGTAGGCAGGCAGAGCATTGCTTCCAAGGATCCATTGCATAAGTACACGATATGTTTTTACCTTAAACAAACATCCGGTGTTTGCTTGTGAGTCCGTCTGTGTTCAGTGTTCGGGATGCAACTCTGCACAATGAGTCAAGTGTATGGAAATGAATTTGTCTTCTCTTGCATCCATCATCAGCCAAAGTGTGTTCCTTGTGAGCCTGATCGTGTGTACGTACACTGGTGGAGTGGGTTGACACTGTATGTGCGCTCAGGGATGCTTTTGAACTTTCGGGTATTGTTTGAGGTACAAATCGTAATCAGAGGTTATATTTTGTTTTTCTGTGTCCTGGGACTTTTTGGACAGATTGTCGGATGCGAATGTAGTTGAATTCAGAGATTTCAACTCTCGAATCAATAAAGTGAAGAGAGGTGCTAACCTTGATCTAAATGAATGATGTTGTGGCGCACATATTCAGAGTAAAGGGAGAATAACTGAGAAATGGTTGGAGCTTGTAGAGAAAGTCTACGAAAATGTCTTTGGGTTGTAACCGACCATTTTTTTTTTTTTGTTTTTCGGTTTGGGAAACCCTACACTGGAGCACTCAGACGCAACTGGTCCATTGTACTACCAGAAAGTAGAGCCCAGTTTTTACCCATTTTACTGGAATTTCCTCGACTTTTGGTTGGTTGGTTCATTGAGTGTCCTAAAGGCTTACTTAGACGTCCAACGGGACCATTCTACCCATAATTAGTACACTCAGGGGAGTCAAACCAAGGAGTACGGTTGGCTAATCTGGACACCAACCAGAAATAAATAGAAATCTCAGCAGTTTCCTAAAACCAGCGATATGAAGGTCCTCCAGCCCATAGAAGAAGCTACTACCAAGAGTTCGTAATTTTCTGGTGGCCAGTGCGGAACATTCGCATAGCAGGTGCTGGATGAATTCTATTTCCTCTTCGCTCCTTGCAGAATAAGCCAAGAGACGATTCGTATTTCCCTTCGACTAAGTTGTTCGCGATTTTTGGAATTCTTCTTATCGAGGGTTGGTCATAGTGATCTGGCTATTGCACATGTGCCCATATGACACCATCGCGTATTAGCCCTGATCATGGTTTCCTCATCTATTTCCCCGTAAATAGTGCTAATGGGTGTCTTTGCGACCGGAAGGGTATATGCAACCTACTGGCAAGTTCATCCGCCCTCTCATTACCTGATATTTCTTTGTAGCTCGGTAACCAGCAAAGAGTCACCTTCTTGATCGTCGATATATGGTTGAGATTTTGTCTGCAGACCTTTACGAGCTTCGATTTTGTCGATGCTGACTGCAGAGACTTAACAGCCGCCTGGCTGTCAACATAGATAGTAATGTTTTCTCTGATTTTGTTGTCATTTTTGATTAGCTTTGCGGTGTGTGAAATGGCTATCACCACATCAGCACCAAAAAATCTGCCACTTGATCCGAGCAAAGGCAGAACAATCGTAAGGAAATGATCCGTCGCCCTCTCCACAGGCATCACAGACAGTGGTGTCACTTAATCCTATCACACTTAGATGCTTTGTCAAGGGCGAAGTGTCCCTTTAGACAGCTGAGTGACTACAAGAATGCCGCTGATTTCTTACAGACTTTCGGGAGCATTCGTTTTGTCTGCCTGCCTTATGGAGAGCCGTGCCACACACAACTGTGTTCGTAAGACCCAACGCAGGTTCAGGTCCTGAGAAAACATGCTCTGAGCCTTTTCTAGCAATCTCATCGGAAATCTCATTTCCAGAGATCCTAGTGTGATCTGGGACCCAGACAAGAGTCAAAGAGTTCAGCCTTGCGACCGAATTCAAAGAGGTCTTGCGTTCTCGCAATTTTATTTAAAGTTAAAGGGTTGAGCAACGCCGTAAGCGCAGCCTGGCTATTGCTACAGACGCTGATGCGCGAACCCTTCCACCTATTCTTAACAGTCCTTGGCCATTAGGATAGCAAAGGTTTGTGCTTGGGAAACAAAGGCATGCTTGTCCAACGAGTATCGAAGTCTTGTGTGGTCGATCTCCACGAAGACACCAGCACCGGACCCATGACTGGATTTGCAGCCATCCGTGAAGATTGTACTGCAGACAACCGAACTCAGAACTGGCCTGGAGGCAAGGAAATACGACCTTTAATTTGCACAGCAAATTTTTTGATTTCATTGCATCAGAGGGCATATCCATTGAACTAGGGTCGTAGGATAAGTGTCGCGCAAGGTCATCCCCGTCTAATACGATAAATTGCTTTCATAGTACAGCCTATGATAAAAGTATCAAGTAGAGGTAGATCAGGTTCGACAAACGACTCCAGTACATACGGATGGATCTAACATCAACGGAGAATCGAAGGCGAGGATCTACTGCCGAACGCCACCTCTCAATCTTACTATCCGTCTGGATCAGTTCGTGACTGTGTTTCAGGCAGAGATTTTCGCGATACTCAGGGGCACCGAACTCCTACTTAATACGGTAATCCTCGGTGACAGTATTTAAATATGCTTAAATATTTGCAAACTCAAGAACCAGCTCGAAGTTTTAAGGGAATGCAAAGAAAAACTCACTACCCTGGCAACCTCTGCCCAGGTCAACCTACTCTGGTTACCGGGTGACTGCAACATTCCTGGGAACGAAGCTGGGGATGAATTGGCTAAGAAGGGGGCAAACAACGGGGACACCATCACAACTAGAACCGTGTGGGTGACCGCTTTTAGAGGCTCGTTTGCTAAATGCTACGAGACTTCCTGGAAAGGCTTGCAAACCTGTAAAGCGGCCAAATCAATGATAGAGCTCCCCTGCTGTCATCTAGCAAGGAGAGCGCTTAATCTTGGCAGGAGGCAACTAGGATTGATGGTCGGCCTGTGTACTGGGCACATCAACCTGAATAAACTTGCCCACAGACTGGGACTAGTGCAAAGAAGTACTTGCCCTGAAGGTGAGGAAGAGGAGAAAAGCCTCGAACACTTTCTTTGCAATTGTCCTGTCAGAGGGGCGCTAAAACACAAAAGCCTGGGAAGACATGTTCAGCGCGGGCTAAGCTCTCTTAGGCAATTTAATTTCGAGAATATCCTGGAGTTCGCCGGACATACAGGTCGTTTTTGGGATCTGTAAACCCCGTACGACTCTCTATCCACTACCTAACCCTTCACTTACACCCCCCCTCTTACTTCAGTTCTTCTGCAACAGATGCTACAGGGCGGATCATACTGGGTCCAAACGGTGGCCTAGGTGACGAGGTTCTTCCGACCCTCACCCTCCTAAGCCAAACAACCAGCCAAGACAGTGATGCGATAAAGCGATGCGATGCGAGAAGCGAGAAGCGTGCGATAAAACTTTGCACATGAATTCTAATCGCTTCACTGTGCGCACGTACATTAAAATTCACGTAAACACTTTAATCGCACGCTTCTCGCTTCTCGCATCACTGTGCGCGTAGCCTAACACCACCTCAAGAGAGTTATTTGAAGAAATGACGAAAACCCTGGCCAAGGCACTCGCACAGAAATCAACTTCTGTCAAGCAAACTTTTTTCAACATTTACTCCATTGAATCGTTAGAAGCGAAGAAGAACATGCATTGGTTAACCAACATCACCACTAGCTTATACAGGCTCGATGTTTAAAGTACCCACTCAAACAGATAACAGTGCAGCTCCCAGGATGCGCTGAGAATTTCTACAACAGATGCTTGGGAACAGTGATGTCGATATCGTTGGCAGTTGGGCAGTTCAGTCATCGTTGGCTGATTTCTTGACCAAGTCTATGAAGTCTATTCAAAATGAAGTAAATCCTTTACCGAAAAAGTCCGTACCAAACAATTTTACCAACAAGTCCATTAATCACATCAAATTCCTCGGTACACATGCGGCTCGTCAACATCCTCGTATGCGTTAACCCCCACAATTCCACGGCTCACGTATCAAAACGCCTCCTTCGGCGAATATATTAACTTCCTCAGATAGCATGTGATTCCCGCAGTTATGAGCTCTCTTCCACGTACATAATTGTAACGACTACCACATTTAGTCGGCGATTTAAAAAAGAAAATGCCATCCTACCCCAATTTTGCGTGTACAACCAACTTCCAAACGCACACATGTCTCCTGCTCAGCCCGCAGCCCATCCCGGCAGACAATTTAAAACACTTGTGACAGCTTCTGTTGTCGTCATCGTGTTTTGTAAACGCCTAAAAACTTTATTGCCTGCAATTCAATTAGTGCGATGTTGATGTAAGAGTCATTAAATTTGCATACTCCATCTGGCGGGGACGCGCCGTGGGGTAGATATCATCGCTCAACAGAGAAAAGTGACACTAAGTGTCCTTCATGTGCAATCACGACAGATGCTCTCTCTCTCTCTCTCTTTCAATCTCTAGCGCGCCCTCTTGCTTCACTTCTCTGACTGAAACGATGCTAAAAACTTTTTATCGTAAACAGCGGTAAGGCGTCCCGCATCCCTACGTGATCTTGTAGTTTATGGATGCAGTTTCGTGCTACAAAATCAAAACTTACACTTTAAGTTGCAAAATCAGAGCCATTCTACGTGCGAGGGTGTGTGTGCGGTTTTTTTTTTTTTTTTCTTTTGTCGAAACCACAGGAATTCTTTTGCTCTTGTGCTTTGGCATCCGACACGATAATGTCCTTTCACATAAACATTACACTCTGTTGCGCTGTTCTCCAGCTCTTCGTTTGTCACTTCTATTGTGTTGCATGTGGGAAAAAAATTGAAAGCAATTTAATTTTTGCTGCTTCTCGGCATTGCTCTGTGGCTGGTTTAGCGGAGGTGGAAAATATGAAAACTTTCGACAGGAAGTGCTGATAAGGCTATTCACTGGTGTCATTCATCTTCATCCGTTTCTACAGAAGAGGAATTTTTTTTTTCCCTATATAGTGGCAATACTGCCACTATAATCACCAGTACAACACAGACACACAGCTGGATGATGCTGGAAGACAAAGTGAAAGCGATCTTTGAGGGGATATGTACAGGTTGTGGTGGAAGGATTTGTTTTTTTCGTTTTGTGCGCTTTGTGGTAAGTGAAGAGAGGATGATGAAAGGATGCACGTTTAGGAGATGTGTGCGCTTTTATTGTCGAAAATATAAAGCTCTAAGCTTTGGGGAATATAAAATTACCCTTAAGGTGAAATTATTGAAAAAGATTTTCACGAATTAGTTGCAATCAAACAGAATATCTTGTCCCCTTTGTAAGTGAGAAGGTCATTGCCGTCTAAACCGATAACTGAATTGGTCCTAGTGGTGCGAGTGGGAGTTAATCGATTTCCAAGATCACTAAGCAAACATCTAGAAGTCCAAAATAGCGAGATCACTCGTAAAGAACCAAAGCCAGCAGCTTACTGGAGAGATTCTAGGTTCAAGCAGAGAACAATTAAGGCTGATGGTGGGAATAATCACAGGGCACATTAACTCCAACAAAAACATATCGACGCAGTGACTTGCAGAAAGTCCGAGGAAGAAGAAAAATATCTTGAAAACTTCCTATGCCACTGCGCAGCCATAATAAGAACACAACAGAAGAGCCTCATGGAGATATCGAACCTAAAGAATCTCAAGGGCAAAGGAATTACTGACATCCTTTCCTTTCATAAGGAAACAGATAAATTCGCCAGCTCTCACGTCCTACTTGCCTTAGATCTTTCCCAACATTGGTCCCACTCCTACCCTATTTTCATTTTTAAAAGAAAAAACACAACAGACCCGACTGAGGCCCAATTGAGGAGCCTTTCGCTCACCCTCATTTTCCATACTATACCCGCTTGCAGTCCCTACTGCATCACGCTGTTTCGAACTGACAATCTGCCATTTATTTGTTCTCAACCCCTAGTTTACTTACTTAAGGTGGCGCTACAGACCAGCGTGGTCCTGGGCCTCAACCAACAAGCGTTGCCAGCGATCTCGATCTTTTGCCAGCTGTCTCCAGTTTCGCACGCCAAGTTGGTTGAGGTCCCTTTCCACTTGCGTGCGCCACCTGAGTCGCGGTCTTCCTCTACTGCGCCGACCCTCGGCTGTGGATTCGAAGATTTTCCGAGCTGGAGCATTGGTGTTCCATCCAAACTACATGACCCAGCCACATCAGTCGTTGGACCTTCACTCTTCTGGCTAAGTCGATGTCGCTGTACAGCCCGTACAGTTCGTCGTTGTATCTCCTCCTCCACTCCCCGTCTATGCAGACGGGACCAAAAATCACCCGAAGAATTTTCCTCTCGAAGCAGCCAAGAGCAACCTCATCCGCTTTAGACAGAGTCCATACCTCTGCGCCGTAGAGCAGGACTGGGAAGATTAAGGACTTATAAAGGGTCACCTTAGTTGTTCGAGAGAGGGCTTTGCTACTCAATTGCCTTCTTAGCCCAAAGAAACAGCGATTGGCAAGAGTTATTCTTCGTTTAATCTCAGCGCCGATGTCATTGTCTGAATTTATAGCGGAGCCTAGGTAGACAAAGTCCTTAACTACCTCAAAGTTATAGCTGTATATAGTGACGTTCTGTCCGAGACGTCGGTGTTGGGAGTCCTTTCTTGTTGACAGCAAATACTTCGTCTTGCCCTCATTGACCGCTAAACCCATCTTCGTCGCCTCCGTCTCGATACTCACAAACGCATCAGTGACATCACGCTGCGTTCTTCCTATTATGTCAATGTCATCGGCGTATCCGAGTAATTGGACGGACTTTTGAAAGATTGTGCCTCTGGTGTTGGCGCGTGAGTTTTGCACAACTCTTTCAAGAACGATGTTGAAGAAGTCGCATGACAGGGCGTCGCCTTGTCTAAATCCTTTTCTGACATCAAAGGTCTCGGTGAGGTCTTGACCGACCTTGATGGAGCAGCGTGCATTCTCCATCGTCATCCTGCACAGACGGACGAGTTTGGCAGGGATGCCAAAACTTGACATGGCTATGTATAACTCGTCTCTATAGATGCTCTCATTAGCGGATTTAAAATCGATTTAAAGGTGGTGGGTATCGATTTGAAGTTCCTGGGTTTTTTCCAAGATCTGCCGCAGTGTGAATATTTGGTCGATGGTGGAGTTTCCTGGCCTGAAGCCACACGGACATGGACCGATCAGGTTGTTGACGAATGGCTTCAGGCAGAGAAGATCTTGTAAGCGATTTTAAGAAGACTGATGCTTCTATAATTGACGCAGTTCAGAGAGTCTACTTTCTTGAGGATCGGGCAAGCAAGCCGATCAACTAATTGCCACCATTTGGAGAATATTTCCAAGGTCGTTACAGCCTTAAAATTTGCTTACACAGGGTATATTCTCATCTCTATCAGAGCGGTCCAATACTGGCTGGCAAATATTAAAAGTCTCAATGCTCACGCCTAGAGACCGGCTTAAATTTAGACCCAAAGGGTTATTATGAATGTCACCCAAGCATTTTTTCTATCGAAATACAAGATTCATTTTGCCTTATAAGTTCCCAAGTATATGTAGTTCCTTTCTCCAAGTGAATTTAATTTTTCACGATCACGAAAGTATTTCTACCATTAGAGTATAAATACCGTCAAGGACTACTTTTCCTAAGTCCTCTTAAGCTGTGAATGCAATTAATCAAGTGAATGCTCAACCCAACTTCTTGCATTGTAGCCCACTCTCACTTTTGCAGCAGAAATGGAAAAACATACTTAAAGTCTATAAAGCGTTTGACAGGGATTGTAACATATCCTAACCGCTCTTCCTTGAACAGAGCACCGATATTGTGAAAAGGCGTTGCTTAATTTGCAAGAACAGAAAAGGGTGATGTCTGTACTAAGCGAGTCACAATTTACATAGTTTAACAGAAAGAATCGCAGAAGCATTGCCAATCCTTTACTTCTTTTTGATCCAAAGTATAAATCAAAGTATCCACACCCTATAAGATAGCAGTATATCCAGAGAGAAATAATTCTCCAATTAACACTTGATTGTTGCATGCCTCTTTAACTCAATGGCCCTAGAAACTTGTGCACTTATACACCAAAGCATTTAAAGTTAAAAGGAAAAAATGCCCACCGCCGTCGTTCCCTGTTGCTTCTCAACACTCCACCCTGTACTGATGCACTTCAACTCTCTGTGCGAATTTAACGAGTCGTGTTTGTCTAGTACTCCAAAAAAAAAAAGTGAGTCTGCCTCTGGGGTTGATTAATTCATTGTTCCAAAGGGGATGAAAGTGAATACCTTTTCCTGAAGTCAGGTTGTTCATTTGTAAGGAACCGACTTTGCTATAGCATCGCATGCAATTGCAGCGAGTGAAGTGTTGAGTTGAGTACTCTTGGAACGGTAGGTAATATGTATAAGCCGGTCATTTGGAGAATAGAACTTGGAAGAATTTAGAATTTCAACACGCTATGGATTCATCCCGAAAATTAGTCACAGGGACGAATAAAAATGTGGGCAGGTGTTCAGTGATGGTAATGCTATAGAATAGAGTTTTTAACGAGTATTATTGAACATCTCTCGGAAATATCGTCCCACTCGCGGATAGCAAGGACACGAACCATCATTTTGACATTAGTTAGAACCTCTGATATGAGACTGAAAGAATCAAGGCTTCGCTGTGTTAACGCCCTTTGGCATCGTCTTCGGTGGACGTGAATTGGAAAGGACTACGCTTGCTTAGTCCGAAAGGTCCTTCCACAAACTAATGACAATTTCATCTTCAGCTCAGGTAGTCGCTTACTTCAAACTTCTTTCCACACAGGTTCCAAGGGAGTTTCATAGACTGATTTTTCCCTTTAACAAGCAAATACTGCAATAACTGACACCAGCGACGCTGCATAAACTCATAAACTCTCCAGCACAAGTGATATCCTTTGTTGTACACCTTGCGTGTTCCCTTCTCCGGATAACTTTGTTAAATTGTTTTCGCTTTAATCGAATTTCGAATGGCAAAATCTAATCGGATGCGTAAAGTTTCGTTCGGAAAACAACACCCTCTAACACGACACATAGGCAGGAAAACTTCAAAACACAAAATTTCGAACAACACAGATTGTTGCACGTCTGATTATTATCCCTGATCTACCATGTGACATCGCTTCATACATTGAGTTAACCAAAAACTTTGTCCTAAGCCTTTAAAGTTGTGCGTACACAGTCAGGGCCCCGCACTCACGAATGAAATTTGATATTTCAATTAGACGCTTTAATCAATGCCTCACGTCGAATCGAGGCACCTGCTACGCCACTTTAATGTACTCCGGCGCACCCTCATCCTGTGAATCAATCCACACCACTCTCCCGCGCTGCATCTTTGTGTGTAATTAAATGCGGAGGAATGCTGTTGTAACGTTGGTAGCTCTGGTGGTAGCAGTACTGGCAGCACATGTGTGATAAGCCTGTAAACATGCCACCAGACACAACTCACTTATGCTGGGGGTACGAGTAAACGCCGGTCTACTCCCAACTGACCCTAGTACCTTTGGAATAAAAAAAGGTGGACATTCAGACCAACTGGTGTACCACTCCGGTACGGGGTTTTCTTCCTTTCTCTTCTCCAAGGATCGTCGGTCTCTGGAATGGGCGATAATTCAGCTAAGCTGGGAATTTAATGAACAGCGCCAACAAGGGTTGATAATTGATAAGGTGGCCGGGAGGTAACGCCGAAGAGAATGAATGGCTCCACCGTAGCTTCGGATGCAAGTGGAGCGTGTTGTTTCCGTGCGAATCATGGTCGTTGTTTGCTATTTTTGCCGGTTGGTGTAAAGGACGTGAAATGAATTGATTTGTTTGCTCGCACACCGACAACAGTTAGTTTAAGTGTTTAAAACAATTGCAAGAGAAATACTTTAACGATTGCGGGACGAGGTTGCGGAAAATGTCGTATGAGAACTGGTCTTATTCAATGGATCAAAAAAGATATAATTTGACCACATTGATGCAATTGGCCTTAATGTACGATTTCAGTAATTGAATGCAGTAGTTTACGTCCTTCCGTCTATCCATTGCAGCTGAATATTCCCGCCTTGTAACTCGGTATTTTGAAACCTGATCCACTGTCCACATTCATGAAGACCATAGACAACCTAGTCCCATCTTCTTGGAACCTGTCGTATAAAATAAATTTGGCGTAACAGCCCGTGGAAAGCCAAAGCCAGGTTTACCCTGGCTTGTTGTGCGTGTTATACTTTTCGCACAAGTAGACACAGTTTTTTTCGCCGGCTCCGAACAGTGAATTGAGAAGCTTTTCATTACAAATTATGCTGTCGGAGGTTTGCCATTCCCGGATGTGATCGAACCACTATTTGCTGAGCTCAAACCCACACAGCTCGCACAGCAGTCCAACGCACTAACCACTGAGACACAAGTACCTGCGACACTTATGCTGGTTATTGCTACCACGAGCAGGGACAGCCGTTCTATGGATGCGCTTTTGATGTCAGAGGAATAAAAAGGAAAAAAAAATTTAGCTTCCCTCACCTAAGCGAGCATCTGATGACGATCCACATCAAAGCTGAATTTGGTTAAATTAACCTTAGATTCTGCTTACGCCTCCACAGTGGAGAAAAACGATGCTACCTATGAGCTCCCCAAGAAAACCTAAGAGCAATGCCAGGGATATGACGATCGTGATCGGCGATCTCAGCATCGAGAGAACATTTTCGGAATATTCGGAAGACACGATATACATATGCCAGCAGAACATGGTAGTTTCGCACGAAATTTCCACATCTTAGCATTCACAAGTTACCTAATCAAACAAATGCCAACCAAATTGATCACGCTGTGATCGACACCCTTTCAGTATATTAGCGCAAACATCCACTCAAACCTTTGCCTTTCTGCAGCAAAGTTACAAAAGCGACTATTGAGTAATTCTGTATTCTGTATAAGGAGCCTGAAATGCGCACTGTGACCTATCAGGTCTATTGTGGTGGCCCATATAGTTTGACCAGAGGTTATATTGGGGCTTTTGATAAACCTCAGTATAGCCTTAGGTTCGATTTTCCGAATTTCCGCTGGATTGACCGTGGCCCGCCTCACATGAAGTAATCTTGCAGCTCCTGGGCATACGCACAGAATATGTTCAACTGACTCTTTCTGTTCTCCACATTTTATGCAGATGATATCTGAGAGGACAATGTCCCGTTAGATAACCCGTTAATGTTCTTAACTCGTCTTTGGTAAGATCAAGTTAAGTCTTGGCCATGTATAGGTTGTGGTTGATTAACTTTTCGCTTGTTTTAGGCCCCGGAGGTTGGCCCAGTAGTCAGCGTATTAGTTGATCTCTCATTGTGTTATCTTGGAGAAGGCACTGTTGGGTGGTACCCCAAAACAGGGTTTGTGACTAACGAATGGGCTGGAAGCGCCTCTTCTCACCAGGCAGTCAGCCCATTCGCTACCCTCGAAGCCTTCATGTCCTGGGATTCGGGCTACGGTGACCCTATTTACCGATAAAAGGCTTTCGAAAGACAGTCTTGGACCTTACCGCATAGGATTTAAGGGCTAATAGTGCTGCTTGGCTGTCTGAGAAGACTTAGATGAGAGTTCCTTGCTTTTTTCTCCGCAGGCATTCTCTTGCACACAATTCAATAGCGTGGACTTCTGCTTGAAATACTGTAGGCGACTATTCAAGTGCAGTCGCGCCGTTTTCCAATTTTGAAGCATCTGTATATCAGATTTGGGAATTTGGTAGCGTAGTAGGACCTGCATTTCTCCATTCACTGCGGTGGCCTATAACAATTTTGAAACTTCTGTAGAATCGAAATCTCTTGAGCATGGTATCAAGAATCTTAGGTATTGGGTCAATTGAGTAATGTCGCCATCAGAACCACAACTTCGTATAAGTTAAGGCTGCAGTATTATCCAAAACGCCTTTGTCGATCGAGATTTCCTAGAGCTATCGAAAAGACCCCCATCAGCAACCAAGCACAGAAGACCAATGAAAGTATTGCGGGTAGACAATTAGCAGAAGATCAGTAGCAACACAGCCAGCAAGCCGTCACAAATCTCGCGACTGATGTGCTATGTGTCGGCCTTTTACCTGTGACAAAACGCTGGCTGGTTTGATTCTGAATGAACACAGGCTTATATGGACTAAATGGCTGCCTATGAAGTTGATCTGCAAAAAAGGACGAGAATCCGTCGTTAGTTCTATGACTGGAAAATGATAAACGAAAACCACATATTCAGTAAAAATGTGCTTAGGAACCATGAGATCGAGGAGATGCAGAGATCCGTATAGTTTTCGAAAGAGGTCATAAGGGCAACTCGAGATTTCGCTCTCCAAACCGGAGCTTGCAAAGACAAACACGGGAATACCATAGTGGAGATATACATATGTAGTTGGTGCTAAACATATTAAAGGTCTATTTCTGCGGACTATAGAAGGGCGACGGTAGGCAAAATCTCGCTGGCGGCCAATGTGCTTGTCTAAATCTGGAGGACAACCAAGCACCAGGTCGGAACAAAGCTAAAGCAGCTTTTAATTATATAAGGCCGCAGCCCCAAATGGTCTAAGAATTGACCTGTATAAAGCTGAACATACACCAACTCATCTGCAAGGTAGGACCAGACAAAAGCACGCCCATTGATTGGAACCTTGGCACCATGATACGGTGTAGGGCCCTATCCATCAGACGATTACACCAAACAGAAGTATAGGTTTGATAACGGACACGTAGAGCTAGTGCGTGGTACGAGGTTGCAGGCCCCATTTTTTAGAAATGGCTTTTCTGCAGCAGTACAGCACTAGAATGGCCTTTTAAGTAGTTTAGTGTCCAGAAAGAGACCCAGGAATGGGGCTTTATTGACAAAGCACAAGCTGGTGCCGTTTAAAGAAGGCAGGTCTAGAGAAGAGGACTAGTTCGATCTTTTCGGGATTAATTTCCAGACCATTCCCAGACCACAATCGCAACATCATCTGCATAGGCAATCGCTTCGCATCCAGCTCTTGCCAGGTCGAGCAGTCATTTATAAATAGCCTCAATCCAGAAAAAGGAGACAGATCACCGCCTTGCAATATACCACAGCTAACAGATCTGCGAGCCGAGGCATTACCCAGGATGGTGCTAATTGTTCTGCCTTAGACCAGTTTTTCAATTAAAAGTCTGAGCGAAACATCTACTGCCAGGTTCGTGAGTGCATCGGTGATCGTCTCTGCTTGGCATTGTTAAAGGCTCCTTCAATGTCCAAAAAGTTTCAATGTCACGTACCAGTGCTATGCAGTTTCGACAGATCTGCCATTGCAATAAGCATGTTCAAACGCGGATAGAAATTGGGAATCTATGCTACCGGGATGCATAGCTATGCAGCTTCTTTATCTAAGAATAGAGCGCAAAACTCGTCGGTGAACTCAGCAAGCACCATTTTTCACAAATCATCCAAACTACATGGCTACGCAGACGTCTTTGACATTATCGGTAGAACGAAGCGAGCAGTTACTGGGATCTTCACAAACATCGAATTAGAAGTTGCTTGGTGGGGTTTGAATATAATTGTTGTCTACGAAAACCAGGACACAACACCGACATTTCGGATAGAATGTTACGATGGACAACTATAACTTCGAGGTAGGGAAGAAACTCGTCTACTTAGATACTCTCATCAGTTCTGCCAACGACATCAAGGCGGAGATCCAGCGTGCGTAGAATAACACTCCCCAATCACTACGCTGGAGCCTAAGAAGTAAGGCTCTACCGAACCGAACCAAGCAGACGCTATACAAGACCCACTCCATCTCCTCTCTGCGACATGGTACAGAAGCCGGACTTTTTCAGAATAGTATAAGAGCACTTTTGGAATTAATGGTCCCTCCTGCGTTAAGGGAAACATTCATGAAACAGAAGATTTAGTCTCGAACTATACGAATTATACAGCGACCTCGTCAAAAAGATAAGTGCACAACGATTAAGAAGACCCAGAGAATCTTGGATTTCACCACTAAGGGACTACGCAGAAGAGAACGATCTCAAATTTGATGGCATGGCCTCAAACAACTCGGGGTATGCAAAGATACACTATTTTGAACCACCGAAATGCCAAGTGTAATTCCATTATGTTCAAGGCATCACGCTAGATTTGAGAGCATCTTTTGCTATTAGGGTGTTAAGGACCTTCAAATGTTTAAATAGGCCACCCAGTCGTTCAGGTTTGCGAAGATTGACAAATGATAAACAAAACGAAACGAATTTACATTTACCAGCCAGAATAATTCAGGAGGCCACAGCCTCCTTCCGACGAAAGTACTTGTAGTCCTTAAAGCACTTGCAAAGAAAAATCGTCCTTGTTATATCCACTGCCTTTCCCGACTCGTTGCTCACTAAACAACTCAGTTGGCATTCTTATTCGCATCGCATAACCGACCTTTCACATCGCTTCAGAACTCAATCCACTTCACTGTTCATCGTATACTCCTCCTCCAAATGGTCCTGCGCAGGCTCTAACTTTTTATTCGTTTTTCCTCATTTTTTTCCTTTCATTCCTAAACTATCGGCAAATATTTGCCCGATACCCCAGCATAAGTTCCACCATGTGCTCATGGAGCACGTGTTGTCCTCAAATACCATCCACAACGGATGGAAAATTCATTTTCTTATCCTTCGATGAATTTCCCACCAACACACACACACACAACCGGCTCTCTTCGGATGCTGCGTCGTATGAAATGTTTTACTCCAATGCAGTTCTTTGGCACACCACGAAGAGAAGCATCATCATCATTATCATCATCATCGTAAGCGTCATCCAGCTTCAGGATGCCCAGCATCTAGCAAACACCATCATCATCGTCAGTCGTTCGTCGTTGTCGTTCACGTGTCGGTGGTACTGTGTCAGTGGTAGTTGCTTCGCATCGTATTCATCGCATTAACTGGTCACATGAACACAACGTTCAGTGGATTCTTTTTGGTCCTGCGAACTTTTTCAGTTTATTATCATCGATGATGACATTTGGACGTTGTCGACGCGACGTTTTGCCTCCGGTCGAATGATAACTCATTATCGTTGGTTTAATGCGGTGTGACAGGATAATTGTTTCATCTGAGTGTTCCGATCGAAAAAAAAGTGATTTTTACGTTGCGGTTTTCTGCGATTTAAATCAAATATCTCATTCAACGTAAAGGATAACCACAAAAAATTTCACACAGTGATGTGAATAATATTGAATCCAAAGTGGAAGAGATATTAACAGTGTACAGTGATTAGTGGCTATTTGAATCCTTCCAAGGATATAAGTGAAATCAAATAGAAAGTGAAAGTGTTTATCCAACAAATTACTCAGATTATGAGAATTGTTTCGAAACTGAATTTATATCGATTCATCATGTGGCTGATCAATTCAAATGAAAAGATCCTGATCGTGTTACTCATGCTCTTTGCGATAGTTAAAGGTAAAATCGAAACCAAGGATAAACAGAGTAGTGGCGTCATTTATTCCCAATCCTCGCTTATCTTTTAGAGCTTAATACTAAATTCGGGAAAAATTTGTGAAAATCTAAAAAGTGGCTAGAGAGAGTTGGTTGGTAACCTGTTTTGGGTTTGAGCCCTTCACCATAAATTGTTTATTAGAAGGTTGGAGGCAGTATTTTTGATTTGGGTTTCGAAATATACTCATGAAACATCGCTTAGTTAGTCAATCCTTCAATGCTTCGCACATAAGTTTACCAGTACCACAGGATATAGTTAAAGCTTCTGATCCCTCAAGTCACAGCTCGTTTGTAACAGTCATGCACAAAATGTATGATGCACTTTATAAAATGACCTACTTACTCTCATATGAACTGAGGATTGAAAAGTTCTACTCTGATGATAGAACACTTTACAAACCGAGGTCCCGAGCGGAATGCGGATTTTTTTTTAAGTCGAACCTTGAATATCAAATCTTCTTCTTTAACCTACATTTGATTCAATTACCAAACTTTTTACTCACTGACCTCCTCTAAATTTATAGAAAGTGGCAGGATTTTAAGAAAACTTTAAATTTCATGTTCGGATTATAAATCGTGATTTAGTAAGAAGTGTACAATTATTTTTTCCAATTAAACACTAAATAATTACAAAATTCAAAGCTTACTGATATTAAAGTAAAGGTCAAGTTTGAGAACTTTGTCCGGAATACAACATTAGACCAATACTAGCCGACACTTCTTCGGCGAAATCATATTTCCTTGAAGGTCCTTTATTATTTTTTGTCAAGATTCTGCTTCTATGGATGGTGTCTCTCAATAGTTTTTAGTTTGTTTTCATAACGTCAAATCGTGCAACCTAGGCGGCCACAGAATGTCTCTAAAACCGAAAAAGACTCTAGGAAATCTAAAATTCTGTGCTGTGCGGGGTGTTGGAAACACATATCGCCTAAGTCGAATGTTGAAGAGTTTTAAAAGTCCATTCGAGATTATTGAGTCTTATTAAGCTGACACTATTGCAAAGGCATAACACTGGCAATAGAGTGTCATGGCTTGTAGAGCTCATCGAGCTGATAATGATTATGACATCAAGAGATTCGAAAAAAAAATTCCTGTGAATTATAGCAACGACAAACACCACAAATGCCCCCCAGCTAGTCTGGACGCCATCGAAACCTAATACTACCTGAGTTTCGAACCTCTGCACCTCATTCGCGGTTTGTGAATAACATTGAAAGGGCATTCTATCCCCTAGATCCGCATGTGGATTATTAAAAAAAATGGAACAGACCATAACTTAAACCGGGTGGTTGCCATGGCTCAGTAGTTAGTGCATTAAAACATAACTAAGCGCAGCAATCAGCCCATTTTTTTTCTAGCCGTCCACCTCTTAAATAACCTTTCGAACTCGGAAAACTGTAGCAACATTTCAGCAAAAAATATATGTAATACGCTCAATATGATTGATTGGTTGAGGGAAACTAGACCTTGGAACCCTTCCGCTCCGGCTGTAAAATTTACTTGCATTTTTTTAAATTCCATTGGGTATGGGGATGTAAACCCCACACCAAATCCACCATTGTCTTATTTAAAAGCACGATCCGGAGGTTCCTCTGTGACCTCCATCTATGTGGATCTGGATTAAAATGGTCTCAAGTTGTAAAAAAAAAAAAACATACCTCGGTGCAAAAGATGTAATAGGTCGAAGTATTTGGCCTCAGTTTGTACAGATAGGAGGCTCCTACAGAGCCTAATTTTAGAAGTGACTTTCCCGGCAAACTGACCCGCTCATGTCTACTCTCACATGATTGCTGTCAAAGACCACGCAATTTTGAACAACGCTCCGCATTCACTTTTCTAATTGAACCTTTAAGATTTGTATTTTCGAGATGTTATCGTCCATTGAAACCCAGCTTATTAAAAATAGTCAAGAATACTACAAAATGTCTCGTTGTATTTTCCGCAAAAAATGCATAAAGTAATTCACAGGCGTTCTGTGAAAGAACCCAAGCTAAACCAAAAAACAACGTAGTACAGGGTTTTGCAATAAGAGCGCTACAAAAGTTTTTTTAAATAAAACAAAAACGGTTTTGGATATCAATGAAATTCTTTATTCTTGTGAAAGTACGTTCGATGCCATTTTGTATGGAACTCGATTTCTTTTGCCATCTTTGGCCACCACGGGCACGCTTCCAGAAGTCCAGACGCTGAACCCAATTTTCGACGGTTTTCAAGCATAAATCGGCCGATACTGCTACAATTTCACGTTCGATATTCGTACGAAGTTCATCAATCGTCGCTGGCTTGTTGGCATAGACCATAGACTTGACGTTGCCCCACAGGAAATAGTCTAACGGCGTCAAATCGCACGACCGAGGCGGCCAAGCGACTGGACCATTTCGTGAGATAACACGTTCTCCAAACTTGGTTTCCAATAAATTGATTGTGACATTCGCTGTGTGGCTTGTGGTGCCGTCCTGTTGGAACCACATGTCCTCCAAGTCCATATCATCCAATTGGGGCCAAAAATATTCGGTTATCATTGAACGGTAGCGATCCCCATCCACAGTAACGTGCCGGTCTTGATCATCACGGAAGAAGTACGGCCCAATGACGCCGCCGGCCCATAAACCACACCAAACCGTAATTTTTTCGGGATGCAATGATGACTCATGGAGTACGTGTGGATTGCTGCCTGACCAATATCGCATATTTTGTTTATTGACGAAGCCATCCAGCCAGAAATGAGCCTCATCGCTGAAGATGATTTTTCGATGAAAATCCGAATCATTTTCAAGTTGTTGCTCAGCCCAATTCACGAACATACGACGCTTCTGGTGGTCAAGCGGCTTCAGTTCTTGCGTCAACTTACAATCTTGTAAGGATGTAGGCCAAGATCTTTTCGCAAAATTCGCCACAACGACGTCACAGAGATGCCCAACGCTTGAGAACGACGTGTGAGAGACACATTTGGGCTTTCTGCAACTGAAGCCTCAGCGGCAGCAATATTCTCGACACTACGGGCACTTCTTTGTCTCACTGGCACGGGAACATTTTGTGCTGTGCCTGTGGATTCAAATTTTTCCACTAGACGCTCAATTGTTGATCTGCTAGGACGATTATGACGACCATAAATTGGACGTAGCGCTCTTAACGTTGAGGCCACTGACTCCGAATTTCGGTAGAAAATTTTAATAATTTCGACTCGTTGTTGGCTCGTATATCTTTCCATCATGAAATGGCAAACCTTACTGAAGAGAAATGTCAAAAAACCGCAAGAAAAATATGGCGTCGTTTGCTGTCCCTGTCGCTCTACTTTTGTAGCGTCCCTATTGCAAAACCCTTTATAAGGCTTACAACGTTCTACTCGAAAGAAAGACTGGTAGGATCAGTACTATGATTTTCTTGGATATATTTAAGGAATCCAGCGATTTTGCTAAAACCAAAGTATTACCGGTTTTTACTTATCAGTCTAGTTTGTGGAACTTGCTTTTACTTCAAGTTGGATAAACTCCTTAATAACTTCAAAGTTAAAACTGAATATATTTGGTTCTGTCGTTCTTGATTTCAAAAGCTAGCTTCAAGCGCCGCTAAAACAACTCGCTTACATATTTGGGCTGATTTGTGAAAGACAGAACCTTTCGTTTGCCAAACTTAAAGTAATCACAAGACATCTCATCATCACGGTACATGTCTGGAATAATTTTGATAAAATGTTTGACAATTGCACCCTATTTTTCAACGAAAGGACGAATTTGATAAAATTGTTCATATGTGACTTCAAAAGTAGAAGAAGGGTTAGTGAGTTTAGACAAAAAGTTTGTTTCACATTTCCAGGATTCGTCTTAATGTCGAAACTTGATCAATAGACAATTTGAAGGCCCGGAAACTACATTGGTACGTGTCGATGTTGGTCCATGTTTTCTACCGAAACACCGGCGGATACGAGGAAATTAATTGGGATGCCACCCACTTTCCCTGTCGATGGCTAGGCCTCTGCCATCTCCGACATTAAGCCTGTGAAAGATACTTCGTCTAGGATACCGATGAACTAAGTGTCGTACCTACGCGTATTAAGAACATCTGCAGATTCATTAATGCTTTTAGGTGGTTCGAAACCCTAAAGCGATAAGAGATTGCTCCACGGGCAAGGGTTACCTTCGCCCCAAATAGACATGACAATGGATCTCTACTCACCTGAGTGTATCGCAGAAAGTTTTCTCTCCCCTTGCCAACCCATCTACCGAATTTAATGCATAATAGCAGAGAAAAAATACGATCAATGTAAAGTTTATACATAAGGTGATTCCAAACTTCTAGTAGGTAGTGTAGAATACATACGTGTTTTAGAAACTGTCTGTTCACGAGATAAAAGATCTTATGCAGTTACAAGGTGCGGAGCTTCTCTGACAATATTGTTATCCTGCTCAGTGAAAAATTGTTGTGTAGAAACTTACATATGTAATTCCTGCTTCTACAACTACCATAAAAAACGTGAAACACACTCTATTCAGACTCAAAATTTCTATTGATCGGTGTCATCGTGAGTTTTTCTTTTTTGTATGCAACGTGAGATTGGTTTTCATAGTTCCGTTTTGTTTCAAGGACGCACAATTAAGATCAGACTTGCGTTCAAAAGTCGGTCGTGTCCACATCTTTGCACGGTGTTTACAGAAACGAAAACAAATAATCAGAATCCCATGGGTTTGCCGTTGCGCAGTGATTAGTGCGTTTGATTGTTAGGTAAAGATCTCTGATTGAAGTTTGAACAAATTTAGAACGCCTATACCATAGTGATACAGCAATAGTACCATATCGAGCAGTCATATTTAGTAAGGTATTGCCAGTGAAGACAGAGCATTATTTGTCGTGTCATTGCTGCTCCTTTAGACCGACAAACTCTTGGATACAATGTAGCTGAACTGTTTAGAATTAAAATCGCTCCACTAGGACGAATTTATGGAAACAGATAACACAACCAAACAAGTTCTGTAATGTAATTGCTGCAGAACATGAGCTCATTAATCGGTTCAATAAATCCTGTAATGAACACCGGCACTGCGATTTAACTAAGATTGTTAGAAGAGGGGGGATCGTGTCACCTTATCACTGCGGTCACCGAAGGGCTTATTGTGATTTCCTCCAATTAGAGCTTACTCATGATGCCTCAATTCGAGATGAAGCCGGATGTGTCGTTGGGCAAGCTGGCAGATACATCCTACATATGTTTCGAAGTAGAATTTGCCTAAATGATGATGACGTGTTCTGATTAAATAGTTACAGAGACAAAAAATGTGTTTTGCTGATTCTTTGTCATTGTTGCACATTTCGCATGTGTTGTCATTAGGTGATTTTTGACTCGACAGTATCCCCTTAGGAAGCCTGTGACTATTCGAACCTGGGGCCGAATTACCACACTCGTTAACGAGTAACTCATCATCGAAATGTAAGGATTTGGCATTACCGCTCCCAATGAAGTTAATCGGTCATTCGACCACGAGTTCCACTCACTCAGTTGTTATCGATTGCGGTAATTCGGCCCCAGATTCCTGATTAGTCTTAGGAGTTGGTTCGTTCTGGTATGGGAGGTGGTTGGAATGAACATTTATGCTTGCCTGTTACCTTCAGTGTTTGTCCAGTAATGATAGGCCAGTTTTTAATGGAGAATTTTGCAGTGTTGTTTGGTAATCCACAGAATGGTCTAGGCATCATAAAGTTTAATGCGGATCCTTTTCTGGCTAGTAAATCACGTCAAAATGCATATGTACACATGTACAGTACATATACATATATATAAATATCATGCTTTTCTCACGGGCAGTTGTACGTTCCACTTAAAGTTGTTTACATAAAAATCTATCCTGTCATAAAGCCAAAAAGTTTTAATACTTCAGGATGCATACTATTATCGCAATGGAATCGTTTTCCTAAATATCACTACAAGTCTAGATTTTATTGTCAAATAAAAAAATTGTTTTGGTAAACTTTTTGGTGAAAAACCCGCTTATTGCACTATTTGCTTATGAGTCTCATGCATTATCGTTTTTGGTCTTTTGACTTTTGAATTAAATCGTTCTTAAGCTTAAAGTTCATGTACTTTATTACTTTTATTCACCAATTTTAAACATCAAAAGGGGAATAAAGAATTTGTTTTAAAAATTCAATAAATGTTTCCAATATAAACATGAATAATTTAAATTATTCGCTAATCTCCAACCTATCAGTTCCGCATAATTAATAGTCGTGTTGCTATTTTTTTATAATTGCATAGCACTTAACGAACTTAATTTAAACAGCATTATAATCATTAAATAGTTTCAACTTTTTTAATAACAATTTCGAGTTAATTCCAAATTATCCTTTCACACAAAACACATAAATAATTAACAGTGTTAAAATAAATGCACACCCATCTCTAGATGAACCCACAAAGTGTCTTCATTAACAAATCAAATACAGAGTGAAGTTCATTGTTAAACAGCAACAAAACAGAAATACAGAATTAAATGCACCGCGCATTATGTCCATACGTATACTTTCACATATGTGGAATAATAAGCTTCTTTATCCGCGTGCACACATGAATTATGATTGCTAGCACTGCTGTTTAAAACAGAAAACTTTTTCGCAATAAAGTTGAAAATTATTAATAATTTTTGTTATAGGTAATCAGGAAAGGTGGTTTTGTTTTTAATGCGAGACTTATGGTACAAGCAGGTAATTTTTATAATTTTTTTGTTGAGAATATTTATCAAAACCATGAACTACCTCAGAATTTGAGTTACAATAAAAAAAACGAGTTGAACACTAAAAATGGTTATGTGTATAAAGGGGTTAGGGGGGTTTCGAGGGCAAAAAAAAGCGTATTTTTACCGATTTTTTTTAAATATATTAAATGAAATATTTCATTCAAACAATTTTTCATATCAAAGACACATATTTAACAAGTACTTTGGGAAATTTTTATATAAAAATTTGGAAAATTCAGCCAGTGGGACCTCATTTCCCTTGACCTCTCAAAAAAAAAGGTCTTCCGGCGTAGTCAGGATAACTCAGGACTGGTTCATCCAAAATTGAAAAATACATTTTTTTCTGTTAGTAGATATATAGAGCTTGAACTTGAACGACGGAAAAAACAAAAACTTGAAATTAGAATTTTTGGCGGAGTTGTGAACAAAAAAACCCATTTTTTGGTCGAATTTTCACTACATTTTGCCTCATAAAATAAGTTGCGATAAAGAAAAATAAAAATCCTTCAGGTTCTAGATAATGTTATTCTGAACAAGTGTACAAAATTTTAATAAGATCGGTTCATAACTTTTTAAGAAATCTTGACTACCGATTTCGAAAATAGAGTTTCGAGAAAAACGCGATTGAAGTGCGATGCGCCAGTCTGACGTGGCCTGATGGGCGGAAATTCCGTAGCGCCTATCTCTTAGAATTTTACTCTGATCGATTTGAAATGTTGGGAGCATATTCTAGACATATTGTACTATTTAATAAGATAAAAAAAAAAAAACATTTTTTGAAATTTTGAAACCCACCTAACCCCTTAAGATTTAAAACTAAAATATGAGCTTCTCTTGAATCCTATTGCGCCACCGCTAAGAGAATCTAAACTAGGCAGTCATGCAGAGGACTATCGATTTTGTTTTTGATTCAAGCCTGTACCACTATCCAGGCCTCTTCCGTCTTAGACATAAATTTCTTCGAAGACACTTTTTCCAGTACATCAAAGAATAAATTGAAATTCCTATCAGGACATCTGTAGGTTCATCAAAGCTTGAAAGCGGCATTATAGCTCGGGGTAAAATTTGACCCACTATCACAATCGTTGTCTAACTGCCGCCAACTGCACCCACCTTATTCGAAGTATTAATTGTTTCCTTTAACTATCCTAGCCAACTCAAACGTTTAATGCACCCCACTGTACAGCTCGTAGAGCTTGCCCTTGAATGTACTCCTCCAATGCGCGTCATCGTAAATATGACCAAATGTCTTGCGAAGAATTTGAAGCTCACGATCAAAGATGTGTTCATCCGCTTTGGGTAGAGTACATGTTTCAGCGCCATCAAGTTAAACAGAGACAATAAGGGTTTTAAAGACTCTTAGGTTAGGTTAGGTATCTGGGTTGATGAGGGAGAAAGTACTCGCCCTCATCACACTTAGGTCCTTGTGGACTCACTGTGTTACCCATGGGGGTTGATCCCGGTTCCTACCGGGCTTCTACCTTACTGCTCGTTGTTTGTTGACTTGGGTCTTTAACCATAGTGATATCTTCAGAAACCTGGAAAGATAGTTTAATGGAACATCAGATAGTTTTTGTATGTCCTGGGAGTAGTGTCTTCCTAACGCTCTGTTTCTCAAATGACATATAGGCTTGAGCAGTGGCAGAGAAAGTGAGGAGTATCATCGTTATTGTGATCGTTGAGTTTAAATTTCATTATGTGGTTTCTTAGGAATTTATGGCCGGTGACTGCACCCACCACAATATTGACAACGAATTCCTGTCATGTTTTAGAAGTTTGTTGGCTCTGGCTTTGTCGTAGTTTGGCCAAAGTTTCCTTGATATACCAAAGGTGGAAAGCGTATTCCACCTACTATTGGCTGTCATCAGGGTCTTGCATTCAACTCGCTCTCTGAGATTACAGAGTGGGGGTTTAATCCATTGCAGTGCCGGATTTTGGTCCATTGTAGACCCTTTTCTTGCAATTTTGTCGATCATCTCGTTTCCGGTTTTTTCCCTGTGACCCAGCAGAGAGTAACACTGTGCTGCGAGCCAAGAACGTTAAGCCCTTCGCGACAGCGTCGAACTAGCTTGGTTTTTTTTAAAGGGTCTTAGTTCTTCGGAATAGGACCAAGCACCAAGAGAGAGAGAGAGATTTTTGTTTTATTAATGAAAAAATTTTGCCGTCAGAGTGATAGCTTTACGCCTGTGCACTGTGACGTTCTGACCAATTCGATTCGATGTTGGATGCCCCTTATTGTCTCTAAACTGGCAAGGGCACCGCTAAGTTTTGCCGGTGAATTCAATATCTATGGCGTAATTGTTGTACTTTTTCGTTGGTTTGAGATTTTCTAGAGAAATCACCCGACAGCGGATCAGCGGATCTTCTTTTGACATCAAGGTCTTGTGAAATCGTTTCCAAAACTAGAGAGTTATGTGTATACATAGTTTGTTAACGGACTTTCTAACAAAACCTTTAGAAAATAAAAGTTACTGTCGGGGATATCTTTTTAAAATGCTCTCCCGTAGTCGCCGTGGTTCAGTGATTGGTGCGTTGAACTGCTGTGCGAGCGGCGTGGGTTCAAACCGCAGCCATGTCAGCCGAACATTTTTCGTGGCATCACCCCTTCTCGGGAAATGACAAGCCTCCGGGATTATAATTTATCATGAAACAGCTTCTCAATTCGCCGTTCGAAGTCGGGAATAAATTGTAAGTCCATTCCATTTGTAATGTGCACAACATGAATAGTTGTGAGAGGCTAGGCTCTTATATTTCTGTACAGTTTTTATCGTTTGTATATCAAGAAATCGATCAAGTTCCGGTTACTTATCTCTAGAGAAGGGTTCAACAAACTGACTCACTTTCAGGCACAAGGAAACTTGATTCCAACCAACTCACCTTAATTCAATAAAATCCACCTCTTCTCTCACCTTCCTACAAATCAACCACAGCAATTAATTTAGGAAAATTCCACACAATTCACAAGTAAAAGAAAAAAATCGAAAAACCCGACTAAACAATCCTAAGACAATGTTTCTCCAATACCAACCGCGAGTAGATCAACCAACGGACTTCTCTCGGAATTAAAGAGAAAAACACAAGACAATTAGGAAAAGTTCACGGAACTTTTCTAATTATTTAAACCTGATAGAATTTAGTCCTTAACTTGTTTTTATCCCTTTTAACACTTTTTCATCCTGCATTCGTTCTCGATGGCGAGCGCACTTAATTCGCAAAGTCGCCGTTGCCGCCACCCAAACCGTATTTTTTTCTGTTTCTGCTCTTTTCCGGAAGTAAAACCACCGCCAAAGACCGAAAGTCCTAATGGCCTCATGCCGAGACTCAGCAAATATTTTACTTTCCACCAAACACACACAAAAAAAAAAAGTGAAACAAAAAATATTTTTTAAGGACTTTTGTACGTTTTCACGGTGTACCCGGTTTGTGGTGCTGAAGAACTTTACAGGATGCAATCCTGCTATTAATTCGCTTCAGTAGTGTACCACAAAAAAAAAACAAAAAGGCAACAACATCCTTCGAGTGAAAATGTTTTATTGTTCTAAATGAAGTAACATGGCGGGCAGGCAGACTGGACACAGCACAAGACGCTCTTCCGAGAGAACAAAAATTGGCGATAAAACTTAGAAAAGTTTGTTTTCTTTGCACCCCGCCGGCCGGCAAACGGTAACTGTTTCCGCCCGAAAAATACGTCCTTTCTGATGAGGATATTTTCCGTTGCAATTTTGCGCCATAACCATGGCAATGCCACCTATTTCATAGCGAAACACAGTGCACAACTTAATTAGCAGACTCATCGGCTGGCCGGCGCCTTGCCACCATTGTAATGGGTCTTCCAAGGACCCTTTCTGCGAGTGGTCTGGTCAAGCGAGAAGTGTTTTGCTCCTTAATTAAGTTAACACACTCACAAGGCGGTCAATATTGATGAAGACACATAATTCAGTTTATGTCAGGTAGGGCTAATTTTGTTTCAAGTTTGTCGGGCTAAGTATTTTGTTTTGGTTTGTTGAACTTTTGTGGGAGGAAGATGCCAGACGAAGCGCTTATCGCACTTCAGCACTCAACAAAAAGAGGAAATTTGTTGCAGTAGTAACGCTACCTGGAAGTGTTTCCCAAGAAGTTGCTCGTCCTTACTGTCAAAATTCGGACAAGTTGGGTGTGAGGCTGAACTTTTTATTTATATTGTAGAACTAATGAATCGACATTCTACCTGACTTGAGGTAGGTATGTACTTGTCACTGAGCTTTCCCGTAATTTTTCAAGCTTCGTTGCCAACGCAGTCGCCTAACCATTATTCTCGATTCAATCTCAATTCTTCAGCTATTTTTTGACCAACACGGTCTGAGCTTAAAATCATGATACGAGTTTCAACCAGTAAAGCAATAAGCCTATGTTGGCTTGAGATATGTAAGTGGATTGGTGCGCCAAACAACAATAAGTCAACGTCTAATCCAGTGTGCCCTTACGGGTCTAAACGCATCTAACATGCTTACCCACCATCGAGTTCGATTCTTGTCAAAGCTGCTTACCTTTTTCAACAGTCCTGTCAAATTTTTTCTTGAGTGATCCAGTCCTTAGCGTATTCTACTTCGAACCTGATTATATGTACAAAGAACCTTATGCTTCCTAGGACTGATTTCACATAACCATTTAATTCGATCATCCAGGCGCAAGAGTGGTCCAACCACCAACAATACCGGAGCTGATGCATGCATCTATGGCCAATTCCACATCTGTCTTCCAAGCAATTGAACTCCAAAAACCTCAGATAGTAATTTTTTTTCTGACTTCTCCTCAGTCTTAATTCTGAAACGAAAATTGTTCCCATCAACATACTCACAGACAGTCAAGTAGCAGTAAAAGCCTTAGGAACAAACTTCAAACCAAATCTATCATGGATTTCTTCAATAACCTCCAAAATTCTGGGGATAACGGCATGGGCGGTTAAGAAATAGCGAAAGAACTGGCTAGAAAGGGTTCGACTGAACTGGATCTGAGCCATTCTGTTACATGCCAAAACTGAGGAAATCCTCAACAACTTCACCAGGCAAGATTTTCAAGATGAACCTCATCTAGTTTCTAAAATCAAAAGATCTTTGCATTGCCCTTCGCATTTGGAGTATCAGTTCCTTTAAAAAAAGAAACTGCTAGCTATGTACTCACAAGGGAGTTACATTGGGTTCCCGGGCATTCAGAAGAGCATCGAAGGCAACGAGATTGCCGACGATCTCAGATTGCCGTTGGGCCTCAACCAAGAAACCTCTTCAGGTAGCGCGGTCCTTAGCTTACTACCTCCAGTTGCGCACGCCAAGTTGGTTGAGGTCCCCTTCTACATGCCACCTTAGGCATGTATGTACACATGTACGTACCCACTTACTTACTTACTTACTTAGTCCTGGGAGGACCTGGACCTCACCCAACATCAGCATCTCTAGTCTGTTAGCTTTTTAGCCAGGTGCCTTCAGTTTGGCACACCAAGTTGGTGAAGGTCCCCAGGTAATTAGACGGACTTTGAAAGATTGTGCCTCTGGTGTTGGCGCGTGAGTTTTGTACTATTATTTAAAGAACGATGTTGAAGAAGTCGCATGACAGCGCGTCACCTTGTCTAAATCCTTTTTTGACATCAAAGGTTTCGGTGAGGTCTTGACCAACCTTGATGAAGGAGCGTGCATTCTCCATCGTCATCCTACACGAACGGACGAGTTTGACAAGGATGCCAAGACTAGACATTACTCTGTATAGCTCGTCTCTATAGATGCTGTCATATCGATGAAAAGGTGATAGATATCGAACTGACGTTCCTGGATTTTCTCCAAGATGTATATATGTAAGTATATGTCAAATATCCACTCGCCACATAGAGTTAGAGTTCGACTCACGGAAACACGAAGAGAAGCTTTCTAAGTGGAACTCAACGGCATACTTGATGTTAGAGTTGTTCTCATCGCACTGGTGAATCCAGAACATGCTGCTCTTTGAAATTTGTCCAATATTTCGAGGAATTGATGACAATGTGCCACTATCAGTCCTCCATGAGTTTAAGTAGATCTGAAAATCCAAGTTGATGTCCTCAGTCTGTGTAGAGGGCGACCAATGTCTTTTTGAGTTCAATTTTCTGTCGAATATGAAACCTTACCTTCCTCAGACAACTTGAGGAGATTCCCTCAATAGTTAGAAGCGTGGGAACTGATGTTGTTGCTTCATTTGTAAAAAGCGTTGGCTTTCTGTGGGTATACATGAGTGAGGTCATTTTCTGGTAGGCTTCACACCCAGTCTGTGGATTTTAGGACGGGCAACACGTCTGAAATATTTTCCTTCGATCGACTCTTGAAGGTTATTAGAGGAAAGTTTGCCTAATGTGCGATGAGTAGTTTTGGTGAGAGCAGGGCATAAAAGATGGAAGTGATCCAGGGTTTCTGCCTCGTTCACATTTTTTCAGCTGTCTTATTAATGGTTGGCGACCGTCGAGTGAAAAAAAAAATAGCTGGCGCGACAGCTCGGGATGAGCCAATGCCTAGCTTCTCGCAACCATTCATGTTGTGCGTGTTACATTTTTCGCACGAATAAAAGGGGCCTACAATATGTTGCCGACTCCGAATGGCGAATTGAGAAGCTCTTTCATGACAGATTATACTTCCGGAGGCTTGTCATTCCCCGACGAGAGGTGGTGCCGTGAAAAATATTCGGTGGACACGGCTGGGGCTTGAGTCGACGGCACTCGTTCAGCAGTCCAACGCATTAACCACGGATTGTTACAAACCAAGAGATGTATCTTCGACTTTTGCCAAGGGGTCTCTGGCTCTAATCTGGCTGTACGTAGAGCATATATTTCTAGAGATGACCCAGCTATCTAGTCCTATCTTTCTTCGGTTGGCGATTTTTTTTTAGGAAGTGTGAACATAGTTTTTCTTTGACAGATCCAAATTGAATAAGAACTCAAGCTTTGAATGGAGCCTCAACAAATCATGGGCTTCTTCGCTCCTACTATGCTCCTACGTTCTACGACCCAGGTTAGAGCAGGTTAGGCAAGGAACCGGTTGCCCAGATTTGCACGTTCCTTCTGAAGGATAAAGTTACAGAGGCTATGGCCTTAATTGCCACTTAGCTGTCCATGTAGGTATGAATATTGCAACGTTTCGTTAAGGAGTTGTGTGTCTTTTAAGCTCAAGGAAATCGCTGACGAAATCCGGTGACTGATGTCTTCAAAGTTTCACAATAAATGCCAGCACCGGCCTCACAGTTGATTTTGGATCCGTCTCCCTTTCCCCTCAGCCTTCTCATCTTGTTTTGGTTGGAAGTCTGGTTGGAAGACGCAGCTTTAACGTTTTTCAGAAGTTTATTCTTGTAGTGAAGTCAGTTCGGCTGATAGCCACCTCTTACGGCATCGAGTTCAGAATGTTGCTGTGGCCATGCCAACATCCAGACACTCCGAACCTGACAGCTCTGCATGCTGCCATGACTTTAGCATGTAGGTCGAGAAAATTAAGGTGCAAAAGAGCAATCAGCGCATTAATGCTTGGACTTCTTTGGACTTTGCTAAGGTTCCTAAAGTAGTGTACTTTGGTCATCCTGACTTGGATGTGAGGATGGAAAGTGCTATTAGAGCTTACGTCCACAGCTTGGTTTTCGAACAAAGTGGCCGCTTTTTGCCAAAGATTACATATGTTGCAAGCGATTTTCTATGTTTATAATCCAGTAAGGTTTGGGATCAAGAACAATGCCTGGAAGGAAGAACGAGGGTTTGGTTATTTAGCCTAAATATGGTTTTCGTCTTTATCGGGACAAGCATCAGCATAGACTTAGTTTATTGGTTGGTTACTAAGACCACAATCGGGTTCATTGTTCCCATTAAAAGTATACTCATGGGAGTCTTACCAAAGGGTAGGGTTGGCTTATCTGCAAACCACCCAAAAAGAGATAGAAATCTCAGGAATTTCCTAAAATCAGCGATCTGCCACGAGTACGCAGTTTTCAGGTGGACAGTGCGGGAAATTCGCGTAGCAGGTGCTGGATAGATTCTAATTCCTCAGCTTCTGCAGCAGTCATTGTAGGGTAATCCAAGACGCTATGTATGGATTCCTACTCCACAGTGCCCTGTTAGGTCAGATGATTCGACTTACCCTTCGACTAAGTTGTACGAGATTTTTGAAATTCTTCTTATCGATGGCTGGCCATAGTGATTTGGCTTTTGCCCATGTGTCTAAATGACACTATCGGGTATTAGCCCTGATCGTGGTCAGTCTCACTTATTATCAAACAAAGGCCACAGCTCTTATACCTTTTCCAGCTCCTCAGTGAGTAGGAACTTTTCCGTTGCAAGTAGCACAATGTATCAGAAGTTAATTTATAGCAGAGGAGATGGTACCCTTAAGAGCCTTTTACAGGAACACTCTCCTAGAACCTCGTTTCGTGAGATAGTTGCAGCGAAGAATGGTCAGAATCGATGTTTTTCCCTCGCAAAGCCGTGCCAAATCATTGTCGTTTCTTAAAATACGTTACTCACCATCCATACAAAGAGTTCGAGTTCCCAACCTACGCAAAGTCAATGACACTACCTTCAGTTTTATTGCTCATTGGTCATACTTTACCTCCTCCTCCTTTCTCGGCAATCTATCACTGAGTTTTGTAGGTTAAACTAAAAACTTCAGTTGCCACCAGCTTCTCCAATTCCTCTGTAAAAAAAATTCCACACCTTGTTGAAACCGGAAGGAATTACCATCGATTTCGATCCGAGTTCACTGATCTTCATTACGTCTGACATCTGACATGAACATTTTTATTATCCCGTCTAAAAAAAAAACACACACACTCTACTCTCCATTGCAGAGAAACAGAATCCCGAAATGAGGGTAGACTTTGGGAATTCATATTCCGCAGACACACACCCACTGACCATCATCCGTTGGGTGGCCAAAAGCGGAACGACCCAATTGGCAAAAATATGATTAATCGCAGTTGCAAAAATGCCATCGCCACCCGCCGCCACCTTCTGTAGCGCCGCCATAACCCTTTACATTTTGGCAACCTTCCGTCGACTACCCCTCAGCCCGGCGTCCGTGCAAAACTATAAGTTCACTTTCAACCAGAGTGTGAGTACCTACGTCCGTACGTTGGCGCACAATATTAATGACTCTACGTGATAACTTCGAGGAGCAGCCAGCAGTGAGTACAGAGTGCAGAGTATCCTCTGAATTTGCATTGCAACGTGTTCCACTGCCAGATGTTTGTCATTGGCCAGGGGTTACTCAACAATGTTTCAAGATACCTGCATTCTTTGCTGGTGCCGAAGATAACCAGGCTTTCGTATCTATTAACCTCGTTTTTGGGGAAAGTTTTTTCCCATTTTTTTTTCCCCCGTCAGGAGAAGGAGCATTGGTCCACTCGCCTGATGATGCTATCATCGTGTTTCTTTTGCGCATAAAACTCCTGTCGAAAACTTAATCCACACGTGAGTCAGTGAACTCCTGCTCTACTCTACTCCCTTCTGGGTGGCAATAAAATCCGTGTACAACAATGTGCACTTCTAAGGAGGACATGTTCTCCGAGCAGAGTGGAGGACGAAGTATCCTGATTTTCTTTGAGTTAAGGATCTGGGATTCTAGCAACATCGCCGCCAATATTATGGATGCTATAAATAAAGGAAAAACTCACTCGGGATTGTCTCGCTCGTTCTCACACTCTCTCTCTCTCTCTCTCTCTCTCTCTTACAAGTCCCGTAGGACTCGTTCCGTTTTAAATCAGAGCCAGCGACAGGGTGGTATTACTTGGGTGAAATTTATGGTGAGATAACATTTACAATCACACATGGCGTGGTGGGTGGAACGGGGATAATAGTCTTCCTGAGATCTCTATCAAGAATGATATGTGATAATGTGAAAAATTTTATAAGAACTGGAATCCCTTCTCTTAGTCTTCCTCTTGACACACAGCTGTAAGTTCAGTCGGAGTATTTGAATACAGTTTTTATTGAGGCGAAGAGGATGTTCCTTTCACTTTGTAACTGCAGGTCACGTAATGATTTAAAAGCAATTTTTCAACGAAAATTCTGTGGCAGTGAAGCTAGTTCCTGGGGAGTCCTACGCGGATTTGAGCGTTAAATTCAACTTTAAACTGTGTTACTTCCGTGTTGTTATTGGATCTTTACGAGATCCATGTGGTATCACAACGATCCCCTCACGGGTCTAAGTGTGTTGGCTTCAGCTGGCAGCCACTTCAACCTAACCTACTACTTTGTAATCGTTCGTTCTCCTGGGACAATGTTAACTGACAGAGCTTACTCTGGTTTCCACTTATTAGCTGTAAGTCGTATCTGAAACCTTTCCAACCGCATGAGAGATCAACCAGAAGTTGACGGTTTGACCTTTTTGAATTTTTTAAAAATATAACAGGTTTTAAACGTTGGATCTAAGGATCTGCGTTACATTAGTCTATCATCCTTCCTATTAAATCATAGATAGCAAACTTCTGCCAGCGTCCCAACATGCTTATTGCAAAGGTAGATCTGTTGAAACCGCTTTGCAGTCTTTGGTACATACCATCGAACTCTTCGACACCTGCTTTTTTGGACACGCCAAATCAGGAACGATCACCGATGCACTTATGAACCTGTGACTTGAGGCCTCGCTCGGTCGAACAATTAGTACTAAGCTGGGTACTGCCCCGGCCCGCAAAACCATGAGCTGGATTGTGGCGGTCAATAAGCTGCTGCTCGACCTGGAAAGGTGTGGATGAAAAGTGATTGCTTATGCAGATGACGTTGCGATAGCTATCTCCGGTCAATACCCAAGCACACTTAGCGAACTTCTTCAAACTGACCTTTCTATCCTCTCAAGATGGGCAGCTAAAAGCGATCTGGGTGTTGACCCCGAAAAGACCGAACTAGTCTTCTTCACCAGGAAGTACACAATTCTTCCAATAGACTCTCCTTTTCTAAATGGCACCCACCTTTGCTTTGGTAACAAAACCAAATTTCTGAGTGTCATATTGGACAGTAAATTAGACTGAAAAGCCACTAACATTGCGTTAAAAAAGCCATTGCAGCACTATACTGCTGCAGAAAAGCCACTGGTAAAAAATGGGGCCTGCAACCTTGTACCATGCACTGGCTCTACGTGTCCCCTATCAGAGCTATACTTCTGTATGCTCTGATCGTCTTGTGGACGGCCTTAGAAAAAGCCTTCCACGGTATCAAGAAAGTACAAAGATCAGCATACATATGCATTAGCGGAGCACTTAGAACTACCCCATCTGCAGCACTTGACGTGATCCTGCATCTACTTCTTCTAGACATTTTTAGCAAACAGTCATCTGCTATTGCAGCCATCAGACTGAAAGCCTTCTCTCAATGGTCAAACAACCACATTGGGCACTCCTCGATCTTAGATCCAATAACTTTTATTCTGGAAAACACCGACTATACACCGCTTTCATTTCAACTTCTGGACATCACATTGCTTCCTGAGGGAAGTGGGAGAGTGATGACGCCAGAGAATATCACTCCGTTTAAGGTGGCGTTTTCACCGATATTCTTAAGCTGAACATTCCCTCCCGTCCTGACCACTGTAGCGTTTTTCAAGCGGAAATAATGGCGATCAAAGCTTATCCTTAGGTAGATAGAATGTCATATTCTTTAAAGACATTACAATTTTAACCGATAACCAGGCTGCAATAAAATCTCTGGAATCGGTAACATATACATCAAAAGCTGCTTTAGATTAAGCGAATCTGGGTATTTCACTGGCTACATGTAAACTCCTCTTAGAGTACGACGCGTTCAGAAGGATGGGCCTCTTCTCAAATGACTCTGCACTTGTCCTGCCCTGTCCCAAAGAGGAACTCTATCTAGGAGCCTATCACTTCGAGAACTTTAGCGCACTATCACATATTGACGTCAAAAGTATACTTAGCTTCATCAAGAGTTCCAATTGGTGTCAATAAAGTGAGTGGCGTTTTTCAGGATATAGATCCAAGTAGTAACACAAAGGGCTTTCCTGATTTCGCACAGGCAGCCAGTCTACCTAACCTCTACCTAACGTTGATTGGCGGCTTTTGTAGATTACGCCAATGGGCTACATGGTTCCCAAGTCTGATCTAAGAGACCGTGAACTTGTTGTATTTCACACTCCATGCACCACCCAAATTACCATCCCTTATCTCTATACCATTGTTTTCATACCTTAGCTGTGCGCAGGCGTCGCGACGTTGATCACCAATGCACAAAACCTAAAATCATAAAACGTTTATACCCATCCAATTACACACACACCGTATCTGCATATATCCAGATGGAACTGATTAACAGTATCCTGGATGCATAGCACTCGCTATGTAATATGATAAATCAGACAAGGGTTGCTTGAGTTCAAGTGTAATAAAACGGATTAGGGTAGCGTTGGTTTAGGAGCATTAGGTACAATGCTCAGATGCAATGCATTGGTAAATGTTTACCTGAGAGGTGTAGAGAGTGGAGATGAGTATAGTTAAATAATTTGTATAAAAGGGAGTGGATCGGAAGGTTCGCGAGAGAGAACATAATATAACATTAACCATAAAGGTCGCAGTATTGCTAAAGACAGCGGGCCTACTTATAATAATACATTTGATACACAGCAACTAGGTAGTCGCAGCATGCTAAGGACAGCGGGCTAACCAGTGCTGATATAATAAATATATATTTAATAACAAAGTACTTGTGTTTTACTCTCCGCTACTGTACTCTTCTCTCGAATACGAGAAAGCACGGGCAGTTGGCGTCATTACAAACTAAACTTGCGGTGTGAACCTTATAGTTCACCTCACATCACCTCATGCATCGGCATGTGTTTGAGGAATTTATTATCTGAGCCTATCTTGCTATTAAACAGCTCAGGATAGAGGTTTTGTAGCCTTTACATCCTCTTTTTTTGAATATAGGGGGGCCTTCGGCCTGCAAATGTCTGCAAGCTGCTTCGTTCCAATTAATCAGAGGTCGACATTGCGCTACTTGCGAATTCTCAACGGTTCAGGGTGAATAAAGGGTTGGCGTCTACGCAAATGATTTCTGCAGAAGCTGTGTGGACGAGAAGGAGGAGGAGACTATTCGCCATATTCTTTGCACCTGTCGAGTTCTCTTCCGCAAAAGAAAACTCCACTTAGGAGCTTCCGTCTAATGCGACCTGATAAACACCGATTTTAGTAGCCTCCTACGCTTTATAAGAAGCTCCAATTGCTTTAATTACTAGGCAGGCGATCTTTTCGCGGTGTTATCATAGCGAACCCCTCATGGATCTCAGTGTGTTGGCTTCAACTGGCAACCACTTCAACCTAACCTAACCTAAAATGAGGCTAAATTCGTCATCCCATACCCAAAGCTTAAAATGGTATTCTGTACTGTGAAGAGGCTGTGCCTATTTCCCCAAAATAGCGTCATTCATACCTTCCATGATTCTCAACTCCAGAAATTGGCATTGGTTGTCAGGCAGTCTGAGCTCGGGATTATTGAGACGGGCTATAGCAACCTGAACCCCCTCCCTGATGACCGTGGAAGTCATCCTAATTTTCTTTTGACTTTATAGAGTCTTTGGTAAACTAATATCGTCGTCTGTAGCCATAATCAAACATCTCGCAACCGACTCGGGTTTAGAGTGCACACTCTTGGCGGATCTTTCCAAAAAACTTAAGCTAAATCGCAGCTTAGATGGAGGACAATGAGCCTTCATTCCTCATCACGAGCTGTATATTGCTTGTTCTTCAGATTGGCTTTGTTCACTTACCACGCGTTTGTTCAGTTTAGTTTTTGTCCTCTGATTGTAACCTACTCCATGCAGGGCGTGCTTGAATCTCGTCGGGCATTTTTTTTCTTTTGCGACATTTAAAACATGAGAAGTTCCAAAGCGTTGACGGAAAGAGGTGCATTTCTACGGAACTGAAAGGATCAGTTAGAAAGTACCATGTTCGGGGTCTTCAAATTTGCAGAAGCGAATGAACCCAGAACTGAGGTCACCTCAAAAATCGATCAAAAATGTTACGCATACGCCACAGTATTTTCGGTTCAGTGGTCCTTGATAGGATATACATGGACTGAAAGGGGCGCATATCTACGCAATTGAAAGGATCAATTGAAAGTACCATGTTCAACGTTTTAAACTTGCACAATTGGCAAGTCAATAATCTGTCCGTCCGTGATATTCGCCGAGTTCACTTCCTCTACTCTGAGCAAGCTCTCGGGATGTTTAAGGGTTGTGATTTCACCTCTTTGAGTTTCCTGGATTCTGCCTCACCTCGCACCAGATCCGTGGAAGTAGACAACTTGCTATCAAGAATAGATTTGTCATTTTTTTAAAAGAATTTGACAGTAATTCGTCGTCAGTTTTTGTTTGATTGAAGGTTAAATGGAATCGGCTCTCATGCAAACCTCAGCGCGTCGAATCCTAGCTTCTAATGATTTTAGCTTTCATCTTCTCCTGTCTGAACTTATCGGTATGGCTGACCATTTCGAGTGTGTGTCTGGTTCTTCAGATCGCTGGTGAATACTAGATTCCCACGATCACGCAAAGGTGTTCAACCAGTGAGGTGGAAGATTCTGCTCAGTGGAATAATTGGTCAAATAGGATTTCCTCAACTTTAAAGATCGATATTCCCCAAGTGTGTGTGGGCTCAAAAGCACACCTGACCATTAAAAGTCAGTTCTCTCTCGAATACTCTCAAACACACTTCCCTTACCCGTCTAGCTAGTCCCGACGAATACGATTTCTTACTCCGCATATGAAATGGGGGACATGGATATGGCAAAAGCTTGGTGCATATTTCATAGTCTGCAAGAAAAATCAATCGTGACAAAACTGTGTTTAGATCACACTCAAATGGAGACTTAAACTACCCTACTTCGGCATGGGAATGTTTCAATTAATGTCCTCGTTCATTTTGTTTGAAGTATTTCATCCCCCAAACTGCAACTTTAATCTCCATTCCACATTCAACTATCAGCAGCACAATAAAGATCAACAACATCAACTCCTCGACGAGGTTTCAAAATCCTAGTTGATATCTAGAGATTATCAACTCTTCCTCGAAACCCGATTTACTCAACTACAGACAATTTTGTCGACAATTCCTGACAACATTTCCTCTGTCACTAGCTCAACCATTTCCAAACAAAAATCCTTGCCGCTCAAACAGTATTCTTCAGTACAGTTCTCCTTCCTCCCTCCTCCACAACCAATGCAAACCATTCCACCACTTACCCTGCGTCTTTCTTTTCCTCTTCCACAGATTTATCTGCATTTCAGCCGGAATTTGTCGAAGCGATAGCGAATGTATCTGTTGCCGTTGGACGAGATGCGACATTTACGTGCAATGTCCGACATTTGGGTGGATATCGGGTAAGGACATTTCCGTGTTTTTTTAACGAAACTTTCACATTTTTGTTCCCATATTTCGTAAATATCTACCACTTTCACTGCGAGGAGTGAGAGGAGCATTTGATTTCAGTCAGGACATCATGCTTGCATTTTCATCCTGAGAGGATGAAGCCCTCCTATCATGATGGGATAACAAGGAATTAAATTTTTGTAAGCACTTTAAGTTCTTCGTCCTGTTCAACGGCTCACTCTCACTCTTCCTTGCATAATCTCGTAAATCATAGCGTACACCCCTCCCGTCTGTTCACAATTCACATCTGTTTCATATTTTGCTGTACAGGTCGGCTGGCTGAAGGCGGACACGAAAGCCATTCAGGCGATACACGAGCACGTCATAACTCACAATCCACGCGTCAGTGTAACCCACTTGGACCAGAATACCTGGAATTTGCATATTAAAGCCGTCTCCGAGGAGGATCGTGGCGGCTACATGTGTCAACTGAACACGGACCCGATGAAGAGTCAGGTAAGTGTGTTGTGCAACAGAGTCCTGCAGCTTACTTCAAGTGGGTGGTTTCTCAAAAAAAAAAAATAAACCTAAAACGTTTGCGGAACATTGGTATGTGGTTCGGGGTTTGTCATAAGTCAGTCAGGCTCAGACGGTGTGTGTTAGGTATGAGTGAGGGTGAAAATGTTCTCCTCCATTTGACAGGACTTTTGTCTGAGTGTCCGGACAGGAAGGAACGATTAGTCTTATGCTTTTGTGTTGTGTGCTGTTTTGTGTCAGTGGAGTGATGACTTGGGAATGCCATGTATTTTTTCGACATGTAAAATCTCTGCAACTCTCACTGGGATTCTTTTGGAAGTAGTTGTGTCTGCTTTTGCAAGTAGCGATGAAGCTGATGTTTTGCTTGGAAGTCAAAAGAGGATTTCTGTCATTGAATGGTACAACACAATTCAGCTGGAAGTTTAATACATAATTTTGAAAGCAATTGCTGATGGTCTAGACGGAGGTCGAATGATATACCAACGTACAGGTTGTAAAAGATATGGGAATTCTCTTATTTCGATACAGTAATACTTAACACTCATTGGTAAACTCATCAACTGGAGTTGAAATCCAACACTCGCTGGCACGACAGCTCAGGATAGACCAAGCCCTGTTTCTAACAACCATTCCTGTTGTGCATGTTACATTTTTCACACGAATGGAAGTGATCTGCAATTTATTTCCGACTTCGAACGGCGAATTGAGAAGCTTCTTCTTAGCACGTTGTGTACTCGTAGGTATGTCATATCTCAATGAGAGGTGGTGTCGCAAGAAATACTCGGTGGATATTCTTTGGGCTCGAACCTACGCAGCTCGCAGAGCAGTCCAATGCTCTTACTACTGAGCCACGGCGACTACACTTGTCTACATCGACTTGAATCAAGTTTTGACGATCGACCAAATATTAACCTCCCATCACTTCCCCAACCTTAACGTATACCCCATCACCTGCGGACCAAGCCCTAAAAAAATCGTACGGCTATTGTGGGGCCTATGGCAGTATTGTGTGACAAGCTGCTACCAAAACTACCAACCTCAAGGCCATCACGAAAATACAGACACTGGCAGCTACTAGAGTTATGAGGACTACACCAACAGCAGGACTAGAGGGCAGATGCTACTCTCAACCTGCTTCCAGTTGACCTGTTTATCACGGAATCTGCCCTGTGAATCAGCCAAACGAAAGGCTTGAAGTCAAGCACGACGGGGCACGCCCAGATCCGAAGTAAGTACATAGGCAATCTGGCATCCACTGATTATACGGTTCCCTACCTAAACTTCAACAGATCATTCTCTTGCTCAGTTCCCAAGCAGAGAGGAATGGACAATCGGAACAGTTCCAAACCCACGAACCAAAGCCACTGATCAGTGAAAGTCCCGCCATGTAAACTCAAACATGAAGCATGAATCAGGATTCTAGCTGAAGCGAATGAAAGATGGAGCTTGGACTCTTGTAAAATAACTAGAAAACTGTGGCTAAGGTACAGCGGTGTCAGACCTAATTCTCTCATGCAGAAGGACAGGAAAACCCTATCCATTCCTGTAGAAGTAATTACAGATCATAATACTCTTCGTTATCACATGAAAAAGCTAAAGCTTAGTGAGGACGACGTTTGCAGGGGTTGCGAAGACGAAGAAGTTAATGAGGACACAGTCCACTTCCTCTGCCACTGCCCAGGTCTTTGCCACCTCAGACATAAATCGTTTCGAAGGCACTTTTTCCAGGATACCGAAGAACTGAGGGACGTACCTATCAGGGACATCTGGAGGTTCATTAAAGCTTCAAAATGGTTCGAAACCCAGGGGCAATACAAGTGTGCTTTGGGTTTTGCTTCACGATCAAGGGGCATCACAATGGGTCTCTACTGACCTGCGTCTGGCGCAGAGGGCTTCTTTCCTAACCTAACCAATACCCCATCTCAACTTCCTTAGGTGGCGCTACATTTCGGGGTGAGCCCTCAACCAACAAGACTCTTCAGTTAGCCCAGTCCTTAGCTAACTGCCTCCGATTGTGCACTTCAAGGTGGTTTAGGTCCCCTTCAACTTGTGCGCACCACCTTAGGTGAGGTCTTCTACTACTGCGTTGTCCCTCCGGGTTAAATTTGAAGACTCTGCAAGCCGGAGCATTTTTGTCCATTCGCTCTACATGCCCCAGTTATCTCAGCAGATGAATTCGTATCTCCTTGACTAAGGCGATGTTGCTGTACAACTCGTAAAGTTCATCATTGAATCTTCTCCTCCAGAACCCGTCAACGCAAACGGGACCGAATATCTTACGAAGAATTTTTCTCTCGAAGCAACCAAGGATGTTTTCATCTGCTTTCGATAGAGTCCATGATTCAGCGCCATTAAGTAGGACTGGGATGATCAAGGTCTTATATAAAGTCTTCTTGATTCTTCGGAATAGGACCTTACTACTCAATTGCCTTCTTAACCCAAAGAAGCAACGATTGGGAAGAGTTGTTATTCGCTTGATTCGAGCCGTGATGTACGAACTTCCTTATACCTCGAAATTATAACCCTCCACAGTGACCTTCTGTCCGATACGTCGATCTCAACACCATAAAGCTATTCCCCAACTATCGCGCAGTGTTTCCTAATAGTTCCAAGGACATTCACCTTCCTACCCCGGTGACAGAGGTTTTCATAATCAAAACTTTACGTACGCGGATATGTGGTGCAATATCAATTTGTAAAGGTATAAACTTCACACGCTCCACAGGCTTACTTCCGACACACATATGTATGGCGGTACACCTGTTTAATAAACATCAGTTTCCGTCGTAAAAGAAGCAAGACAACGAAGCATACAGACGTAAAATCCCGACCACTAGAACGTTAAGCTTCCTCTTTTCTCCAACTTCATGGTCACTTCCATTCCATTATCCTGACGTAGTGAAATAAAAATTAAGGAACCATGAAATACATTTTATTGACCCCATAAAGTACCTTCCGGCTCTCACACCGAGAGTGTTCGAGTTTATGAAGCCGGACTGCAAAATATGATGTGTGTTTGTGTGAACTCACACAAGGTAGTGCCCAGGACATACCATAGCGACATACTGCTGTCTGTGCTTAGGCTGAGAGGTTGTTTTGTTTAACATTTTTTCCGTGTGCATTTTTTTTTTATCGCCGTGCATAGTTGCATGCATTCATGAGACGTGTTATGTTGGATGCCATGGCGTATGAGTAATATGATTTCTTTAATTTTGTCCTGGATCCTGAATCCTTTTTTCTTTTTTGCTTTTGTATTTCCAGATTGGTTACTTGGACGTGGTCATTCCGCCGGATTTTGTTGCCGAAGACACATCGTCGGATGTCATTGTTCCAGAGGGTAGTTCCGTTAAATTGACCTGTCGGTATGTATTCAAATGTAATTGGAGATGTACAGTGTGGTGCAAATGTTTTTAGACACCAGTTGAGATTGGTTTTTGGAGATAACCTTTAGGGGAACAAACAATGTTTTTCGATCGATTAAGCGGCTGGGTTAAGTTAGGTAAGTTAGAATAGGGTTATACAGCCATCGCTTGCATAAGACACTAGGCACCATAGTGGGCCCATCGCGATCCCTGTAAAACTAAAATGACAGAACCTAAACCGCTTCCTGAAGGCATTGGATTTCGCTACAGAATTTTATCATGTTTTTATAGCTGTCATAGCCTAGCTCCTCTAGATTACTAAAGAAACAGCTGCCGAGAAGTTTCATGCGTGTCCTGGCAATTCCCTAACATTCACATAATATGTGTGTTATTTCCTCAACGGTTCATAGGTCATTGCAGTACCTGCAGACATCTGTGGCTGAGAGCCCTAATCTTTAAGCATGCTTCCTGAGAAGACAGTAGTCGGACAGTATGCTAATGACTAATTGTAGCTGTGCCCTGCTTAAGTTGAGAATATCTCTTATTTTTCTGCGGTCTAGCGCAGGTTATAGAGCCTTGGATACCCTATCCCCACTTATATTGGACGATCTCTGATTTACCATACTTACTTCTTAGGATCTCTGTTTTAGCTAAACAGGAAGGAGGATCCACAGTGGTTTCCCCCTCCATGTGTTGCTGTTCTCCACCTAGCCTGGACAGTTCGTCGGCTCTTTCGTTTTCCTCAATATCACAATGACCCGGTACCCAACAAAGTCTTTCTTGATTCTGCGCGCACAATGCCTTCAGCATTGTTCGACATTTCGTGACTAGCGACATTTGATTCTAGCTTTTTCAGTGCGGCCTGAATATAAATGTAAATGGCGACATCGCTTCATCCCTAGTAATTCCGCAGCCTGCTTGGAATACGCTAGAAGTATCCGGGAGTCTTATAGATACTTTGAGGTCTGCCTCTTGGAAGTAAATCCCAAAACCCGTTCCGTTGGTGGTTTTCTGTGAAGACCGCAATCTCATCCGCTGAGATGACAGGGTTTCTCTGCCAGTCTTCCCTCTCAGTATAGCCAGATACCTTACTCGAAATTGCTTCAGTACAGTCATAGTCATGCTTTGGACACGACGACATTGATGACTTGCGGAGCACAAGAACTGTAGCCGATGGTTAAGTCTGGTTAAGATTTGTGGCGGATTCCAATTTGAGCAGCTCTTTGTGGGTAGACAACTAAGTATTGGAATCTCAACTTAAAGGTTGCTCCTGTAAGCCTTTGCTATACAGGTTTAAAGCCAAGAATGATGCTCTGGACTTACTTCGCAATCATGGTCACTCGAATAACCTATGTGTCAGTTGTATGATGGGATAAACACGAGCAAGTCTTTGCTCGAAACGCCCTTAAAAAAGTTCTAAGCCTGGACTACCTTTCCATGTGAAGCTTCGGAAGCTTTAGAAGAAATTTGTAGACCTGCAAATGAAGTTAGATTGGGTAACTACCCAAGAAATTTGTAATCCAGATGCTGCCAAGTAAACCATTTACTCCATGAAAACCTTTTGAATCCAGCATTACTCCAACCAGGAGCGGATATTATATCACCCAGGCTCTCCTTAATAATCACAATTGAAACCTCTCCAACTCTTTCTCAACACGAAAGAGCTTTCTTATGAATCCTTTAAACATGAACTTAGTAATATTAATCTGTCGTCGATCTTAAGAATGTAGATCCTTCCTGAATAGAACGTGATAAACACCACGATCACCGATGTTAAAATCTTGACGCTGACAACTCGAGCATGCCCTTTGGACTACGTGGGTGGAAGTCTGGTTGAAACCAGAGGCCTTTCCAGCAAATGAAAGTTGTTTTTTTTTGGCTAGGTATTGAACTTACAACACGAGCTTGGCCTGTCACTAGACCCTACCTCCAGACTACGCTTGGAGAGCGATGAAAGCTCTCTTCACATCGTCACAGGATATCCCGCCTTATCCATGCGAGTGCTAGAGTGGACAAACCGCTCCCCACTAATAATAATAATAATAATACAACACGAACGTAACAGACAAACCGACTACATCGCGCTCTCTCTTTTCATAGACAGCTGGGTTTTGTCCTTTAAAAACCTATGGTTTGAGACCACGTAGTACATGCTGGCCCAAAGTGTATCACCCTATCGGAAGATGCTATAATTTTTGCAAATGGCGGCAACTGTCAGTTTTGTTTTGATATTTGTGAAGTAAACAGATGCAGAATACACGTCGATAAGCCATGGACTGCTATAGTCCTTGAGATCGCTAAATAAAACTCGTGACTATTTTTTACGGAATAACTCATCAATGATTTTGGCGCAACGTGAATTTTGGCGCAGATTTCCCTTCCGTCCTACGCCAACTGGTTAAACACTAAGACGTTTAGCCGCTCGTTTAGCCGAAAAGCCTCCTAGTTCTCTTTTCAACAAGAATATCGCTACTGTGGCTGAAGATGTCGGTGATGAGCCGTCAACGACGTGCCACGTAAGTGGGCATTACACGTTCGTCTCAGTAGCGGATTTTAGTGCAATAGTTCAAAATGTTCCCTTACAAAGTGCAGACAGTCCATCAGCCACTGCCTGCAGACCGCCAACCGCGTCTAAAGAAAGGATGTGTTTCCGGGTCACCTAATGTCTGATTTTGGCGATTTAAACTGGCCGGCAAGATCGCCCGATTTGACCGCTTCAGACTTCTTTCTTTGGGGTTATTTGTAGTCAAGGGTCTATGAAAACAAGCCACAGACTCCGGAAGCTCTCAAAGAGAATATCCGACAAGAGTGCGAGAACTTATCGCCTGAAGTTCTCACCAAAATGATTGAAAATGTGGTAAAAAAGAACCAAAATGGTTATTAACAATGGCGGCTTGAACGATATCATCTTCAAAAAGTAATGAAAGGTCCAAATAAACATTTTAAAAAAATTGTGAAATTTTTGTAATTTTTTAGTTGTCGTCAGTGGCTCCTTTTCAGAAACGCTTCTGTGCTCCCTTAAGCACTTACCAAAGGACATCTCTGTCAACCCCAAAACGACGACTATTGCACAAGAAAATATTTGAATCTCCCCATTCGCCTCTTCATCTAAGGAAAAACCATTCATTTTCTCTGACAGCCAAGTCACTCTATATTCATTGAACACAGCTACGATAAACCGGAATCAGTTTTGAAGACAGTCAAAACATTGGCTAGATTCTAGAACTAGCAAAGAAAGACTTACTACACTGAATCCTTGCACGTAAAATCCACATCTTGTTGATTGACAATGAATCAGTTGACTACAAAATTCTTCTTCCAGGTGCTTGAAAACCTGAACGGCAGAGTAGTGTCCAATTTTAGAAGCCGTACTTTCTATTGCCGTCCACTTTAGGCGGCATCATCGCCACTGTATCTGCGATCCTGTCAAGTTTCAGTTTTCAACTTCCCGTCAATGGCTTTGGTTGGGCAAAAAGTTCAGTTCACAGTTTTATTGTTCGCGAGCCCTTTCCGGGCTCATAAATAATTAATTTCCCCCCACAACCCCATTCCACTGGAATAAAATTCAAAAATTAATTGTTTCAGCTTTAGACTCTACCCGACATACTCGTATTGCAGTCATCCATGAGCGCCAGTAAAAGGGACACTGAAACGACCACAACCACAAATGAGTATTTAATTGGCGGCAAATTTAATGATATTGCTACCCCGCCGAACCCTTCTTAGATAAAATTTGCCACCACAGTGTGACCAAAGTCAAGTGGTGGCAAATCCATCCAGAACTGTTTAATGCCAAATCACATTACTTAACGATTCCTTCCTGGTAATCCGCTCTATTTTTAAGAATTAACGACTCGCAAGCAACACTCTCTCCTTTCGGGCTGATTTATATGGCTGACCATTACCCTGTCGTTCACAATAATTTCACAACTTCCCGACAGCGATACGCACACCACTTTTACAACTTAACCCTTGGCAGGATATAAAAACAAAAAATTGTAACCATCCAGCATCCACCATTTGTGTGCTGTTGCTCTGAAGAAGTGTAAGCCCTTTTCGCAAGGAAGCATATTTTTATTAGTCGAAGACGGCAATACGCGTCGGATTAGTGTTTTGATGTCTATTTTGTTATTTTTATAGCGTAGCGCTTGTGTTATGGGCAATCATAGAACTGTCAGACGTAAGCACTTATGAAATTGGCTACAAGTGCACACAAGTAAATGAGCGTTTAGTCCTTGTTTTCTTTTCGCTTGAAGCTGTTTTAGAAGACAAATCTTCTGGACGCTTGATACAGTTGAATGATAGATGAGAGACGGAAGGAAAATAAGCTAAGAAGGTATGGTAGTGGATTGGCTGCCCACTATGACGCAATGCAATGGAATCCACAGACCCAATATGAGAGAGGAGAAAACTTCACACAGGATAGACGAAAAGGATTTAAGAAAATTGAAGGCAATATGGGACAAAATATAGGAAAATCATCAGAAACCATAGTAGATGCTCTAAGATCAGAAAGAAGACCCAAGCTTATTCTGAACGTCCATGAGGTCCTCAGTTTTCGAAATACAACTTGACATTATATACCATTTTTCTCTTAAATAAGGTGCCCCAATGGATTAATGTTGCAAAAGTCAGGAAAGGTCTCACCACTGTCCTTACGCATTCTGAAGGCAGTCCCTGTATTACAACAACGATGATACCTTTAACGTTAAAGTTCGCATCAAGTTGTATATACAAAATATCCTTTGTTAATACCCGATCTTGATAGCTGAATATGAGGCTTTTTCGAGCTTTTTGCGTTGATTCTATTCTCCAAAGCTAATAGGTAATCCAAAGCACGATTTTTGACTGTAAGCCCCATAAGGGCCTAAGCAGAGTGCTGCTTAGAATTTCCTAGCATGATTGGCAACATTTTTCCGAGTGAAGGGCCATTTCAACAGATTCGCCCTGTGATAGGTAGCTAGGTACCCTACCTGGCTGTCTATGCGAAGCAAGGGAAGACCCCTTGTGACACCACTTTGCTTCATACCCTGAAAAATGCCACTCACTTTATTGAAACGATTTGGAGCTCTTGATGAAGCTGACGATACTATTGAAGTCAGTATGTGAGAGTTCGTCCAAGTTGCGAAAGTGATAGGCTCCTAGATAGAGCTTCCTTCTTTGGGATAGACAAGTGCAGAGAAAATGGAGCTCATTTCTTCCTCCTCTTCGTCCATGCAGCTCCTGCAGAAGTCATTTGAGAAGACACCAGTGACGGTGCTAATGAGCGAGCTTTGGATCGAGTGAGGCCAGATCTCCCTGGAGGTACGGCATGTGGCATCATTCCTTCATCTTTGGTTTATCTTACTGATCGCGATGTACTCTAAGAGTAGTTTATATGTAGCGAGCGGAATACCCAGATTCCATCGTTCCGGCAGGATGTCCGGAGTTAACGTTTACCGAGTTCATCGGTGTCAAACCCTCATTTAAAATCTCCTCTCCTTGATCAAAAACTCTAACTATGCAAGTGATTCTAGAATTGTCTGTCATAAGAAACTCTCAAGGTATCGGAATGGGCCTTGAGCCTAAATGAGTCTTTTTTGAAACACCTAGTAAGTCTTATCTAACCTCGCGTAGCCTGCCAGATTCTGTTGTGATATCAACATTTCCGCATAAACAACGCCAAGCTCTACGTTGAGATCTCCTGACTTTTTTTCGATAGAATTTCAGAGTGAACTCGTGGATCTGCGAGACGAGTGAATTTTGTTAGGTCGATTTTCCAGCGAAAAGTCTGAAGTTCAGCTTCCCACCAGCGTGGGTTATGTGTTCTCCGCGGTAGGTGAAACAGACTAAACAGGCTTGGGTGCCTAGGCTTGTCTTGACTGTTTAGCCAATCGTGTGTGCTTAGAGCCAGCCAGGCTATTACACTGTTCTAAAAGAGCCAGCAGAGCTTCTAGGTTTTTCATCGAGAATGCGACTTAGAAGATGCTCTTCAACGCGTAAAACGTCTTGGATTCTATCGATGGTGATAGTAATTTCCGGCCTCAAAGTCTGCTAAGACGGCATCGGAGCTCAGTTCTATCTTTGAAACCAAAAATTTAAAGATAATTAAGGAACATTTTCAGGGGCGATTTAATAACTCCTTAAGAACTCTCAAAGCAGTTTTTCAATCGCATTTACAAGGACATCCTTTTCCATGTATAAAAAAACACTTTCAACAACGTCACGATCAACGAACACAATTCTTAGCAAATACACTAACCTCATCATCATCATTTTCCAATGAACCGCGTATCCACTATGAGAGTTGCGGCTTTATGGTGCTTAAGTGGACCCTTCACATTTACCGATCTTTCGCCATCGACTCTAAATCATCAGGAGCTATCCACATACGGGTAAAGGGTAGATTTCGGACTTGGTCCAACCACCTCATCATGGGCCTACCTAGCGGACGCCTACCTGATGCCACATGTTCCATGGCTCGTCTTGGAAACCGAGTTAGTGGCTTGCTTTTAACGTGCCCCAAACTATCGAAGTATGGACCTTTCTGTTCGAAGAAGTAGCTGCTCGACATTGAGTGTCTCGCGTACTCTGGGTGTTCCTAACTCGATCTCGACGTATAACCCCAGCAATACAATAAAGAAATCTCATTTCGGCAACTTGTACCAGCGACCTTATTCCTTCGGTCAATACCCAAACCTCATGGCCATAGGTGAGGGTCGGAACAAACATTGAATTGAAGACCGATAGCTTGGCTCCGATGCCAAGTTCAACCCTCCTGATAACAAATTGACTAAGCTGCCTACAGGATAACTCAATATTATTCCTTCCATCACTCGTGAATAAGACCCCGAGATACTAAAACTTTTCCACCTGCTTCAATGGGACTCCACTTACATACAGAGTACAGGAAATCCCCATAACCTCTGATTTGTTCAAGTTTACCTTCATCCCGGCTTCAGCACAGACGGCGACGAACCTATCCAGTGGGCGCCGGAATTCGGTCTGGGAGGACCTTAGGATGACCAAGTCATCCGCGAAAGGCAGTTTTTCACCAGGGCTGTCATGTAACAATGTAAAGAAGAGGTGACAGAACGCATCCCTGATAAAATCCAACGCCCACAGCGTAAGGTGTTGATTTAACGCCGTTCACCCAAACATACCTCTTACAGTTTCTATTTAGAGATTGAATGGCCCTCAGAAGAAAACTAGCAATCTCATACTACCGCTCTAAAGTTTCCTTCGAGGGACCCGATCATATGCTTTCTCCAAATCCACAAAACAACTGATGATAGGTTTGGCATACTCCTAGGCCTTTTTTAAGTACCATTCTGAGAATGCGTGGCAGGTCGGTTGTGCTTCTACCTGGCGAAAGCTGCACTGCTCGTCACCCAACCTGGACTCGACAGCTATGAAACGCACTTCCAACACCTTAGCAATGGCTTAAAAGAGATATACCTCTATAATCGGAGCAATATCTCTTATTCCCTTTCTTAAAAAGGGAACAATCACCCCAGTTTGCTAGTCGCTAGCTATTTCATCGCATTCCCAGGCCACTTTAATGACACGAGAGAGCCATTTCACTTCCTCTTTACCCAAAGCCTTGAGTATTTCTGGCCGGATTTCATCCATACAAGCGGATTTGCCGACTTTTAGCGCTTTAATCGCCAAAGCCACCTCCTCTACGGTGGAACTATTTTCCGACTTACTGAAAACCATGAGTCTACCATCTTCAGTGCCCTGTTCGGGATTGAGCAGCTCCGAAAAGTGCTCGCTCCATCTGCGCAAGATGACCATCTCATTGGAAAGAAGTACGCCATCTTTGGACTTAACTCCTTCGATGATATTAAACTTCTTTCCTCTGAGGCGGGGGATGGTCTGCAAGGTGTTCTTGTTTGCAGATCTGTGATCACAGTCCAATTTCTTGCCGAACTTCTTCCAAGACTGCTCCTTAGCTGCTTTAACAGCCAGATTGCAAGCTCTTCGCACCTCCATGTACCGGTTTCGTGAAGCTGAGTCCCCCAAGTGCATCCACACCTGGAAGAATTTCTTCTTAAACTCCGGATGTTTTAAACCACGCTGTTCTTTTCTCACCACCAGCCGCCACATCGAGCCGCTTCACTCCGCAAACATCTCCTGCAGAGGCAATGCCTGTTGTTGACAAAAAATTTCCATTCTTTCTCTACATTTGTCAGAATGGTCGCATGCTGCCACCCTCTAGGCCTGGCTCCGAAGGGCCATGACTCAGCAGACTTGGATATCTGCATATATTCGAGGCCAGTTTTCTTCATCTTGTCATTATTGGGGTTTTGCGCCTCGTTATCCATATCTGGACAGTACGGGTAGACAAACTACAGGGTTTTGCAATAAGAGCGCTACAAAAGTTTTTTTAAATAAAACAAAAACGGTTTTGGATATCAATGAAATTCTTTATTCTTGTGAAAGTACGTTCGATGCCATTTTGTATGGAACTCGATTTCTTTTGCCATCTTTGGCCACCACGGGCACGCTTGCAGAAGTCCAGACGCTGAACCCAATTTTCGACGGTTTTCAAGCATAAATCGGCCGATACTGCTGCAATTTCACGTTCGATATTCGTACGAAGTTCATCAATCGTCGCTGGCTTGTTGGCATAGACCATAGACTTGGCGTAGCCCCACAGGAAATAGTCTAACGGCGTCAAATCGCACGACCGAGGCGGCCAAGCGACTGGACCATTTCGTGAGATAACACGTTCTCCAAACTTGGTTTCCAATAAATTGATTGTGACATTCGCTGTGTGGCTTGTGGTGCCGTCCTGTTGGAACCACATGTCCTCCAAGTCCATATGATCCAATTGGGGCCAAAAATATTCGGTTATCATTGAACGGTAGCGATCCCCATTCACAGTAACGTGCCGGTCTTGATCATCACGGAAGAAGTACGGCCCAATGACGCCGCCGGCTCATAAACCACACCAAACCGTAATTTTTTCGGGATGCAATGATGACTCATGGAGTACGTGTGGATTGCTGCCTGACCAATACCGCATATTTTGTTTATTGACGAAGCCATCCAGCCAGAAATGAGCCTCATCGCTGAAGATGATTTTTCGATGAAAATCCGAATCATTTTCAAGTTGTTGCTCAGCCCAATTCACGAACATACGACGCTTCTGGTGGTCAAGCGGCTTCAGTTCTTGCGTCAACTTACAATCTTGTAAGGATGTAGGCCAAGATCTTTTCGCAAAATTCGCCACAACGACGTCACAGAGATGCCCAACGCTTGAGAACGACGTGTGAGAGACACATTTGGGCTTTCTGCAACTGAAGCCTCAGCGGCAGCAATATTCTCGACACTACGGGCACTTCTTTGTCTCACTGGCACGGGAACATTTTGTGCTGTGCCTGTGGATTCAAATTTTTCCACTAGACGCTCAATTGTTGATCTGCTAGGACGATTATGACGACCATAAATTGGACGTAGCGCTCTTAACGTTGAGGCCACTGACTCCGAATTTCGGTAGTAAACTTTAATAATTTCGACTCGTTGTTGGCTCGTATATCTTTCCATCATGAAATGGCAGACCTTACTGAAGAGAAATGTTAAAAAACCGCAATAAAAATATGGCGTCGTTTGCTGTCCCTGTCGCTCTACTTTTGTAGCGTCCCTATTGCAAAACCCTTTATTTAGCTACTCCACCCGCAACTCCCAGACACGTTGCTCGCCCCCACCGCGAGGAGGTCAGCTGCATGTGCTCTGCAAAATATTCCAAATAGTATCTTTGAACCAATTTAAATTTTAGAGTCGTAACACAGTATACATATCGATCTATACAGAGCAGGCAATTGATTTGAAACTCTATAGAGAGAGACAGTGAAGACATTTTATGTGTAAAATTACAAAATAATATTTCCATAATATTTCCCTGCATTTCTCTTTGATTATTTGAAGTCCTCACGAACTAAACTGAAATCCTATTTAATTTTTTAGAGCGCGTGGCTATCCGGAACCAATAGTGACGTGGCGACGTGAAGATGGCAACGAAATCGTTCTAAAAGACAATATGGGTACAAAAACACTGAGTGAGTATTTCATTAAATTTAAATTCACTTTCACATGAGAAAAAATCCCGATCCCTTCTAACCCACATTGGTCTAACCTACACTGACCGACCAGCATGTGTGCAGAGCCACTTAAAAGAGAAAAATTATCCTGTTTTTCTGTTGTTTCTCCTTTCAGCTCCATCATTTCGAGGCGAAGTGTTGAAACTGACAAAAATCTCACGTAGTGAAATGGGTTCATACCTCTGCATTGCATCAAACGGGGTACCACCATCGGTTTCCAAAAGGATCTCGCTCAGCATACACTGTAAGTTTTAGCGGTGAATTTCATTTGTTATCCATTTGAAAAGAGAGAGTGCATGAACAAAAAAGAAAAAACGTATCTAATTAGTTCCCTGAGATTGAAATTCAAATGCAGGCGCAACGGTTCCGTTCTGATGATGGACTCGCATTAACACATCATCGCCTCGATCTCAACGGAGCGGACCCCTAACCCGGGACGTGAATCTTTTGAATTAACGTCTACCACCTGCGCGTATATATATTTTCATAAGGATACGTGTGCTCATTTTAAGTCTGATTAATTACACGATGTTCAGAAACCATTGTGAGGTTTTTATCTCATTTACAAAGGACACTCCTTGACAAGATGTACCAACACTGTGTACATGTGAGGGAGGAAAAGAAACCGAAAGTATGCAAATGAATCTTCAGGATGTACACGACGGAATTAATTTATGTTTTGCACAGGAAATTTTATTTGCGGAAATCATTAACAAGGATGCAATGTGAGCATCCCCGACGATGGTAGTGGAATGATGGCAGCAAGAAAGGATGCTTGCATGCGGTAAATGCATCAAGAGAGCTCCAGTCAAGTGTGGTTTTGAGTTAATTGAGTTTTGTGAAAATGTTTTATGGAGTTAAGATGTTCTACTTAGGCGATGCCATGGCAGGAATAACATTTAGGAATTTTCCAGAGTTAAGACAGCGTTTTTTTCGTCGTGAAGATTTTACATAAGAAGCTTGAGAGTTTGAGGTTTTTAGAAAGATTAAACTTGATTGAGATGAGAAAAAAGTACGTGTCGGATAGAGCTTGTCTTTATGAACATTTCATCGGCTTCAAAAAGATCCTTTCACATTTGGTAGATTGGCGCGTTCTTCAGAATCTAGGCAAGATTAGGTTACGTAGGATGTGTGATGAATAGGCCTTATCACATTTATTCGAAAACCTCGAGGTCCATTGTGAGAACCCTATTAATGTTGTGGGAATGGCAATATGGTTCCCGGGACAATCTAATGACCTGTCCTATTGTTGGCTGTTTAATGAACCAGTTAGTGCTCTGAGTAGGTCCGTTAACTGTAAGTCTGTTACTTCTGAACCTTGATCCTAGACCCGCACGAGGCTAAAGGTTCTTTGCATGGTTACTAGGGCGCGTCTAGGATCAAAGATCTTTGCAATCATAGCTGAAGCGTTCGTTCTTTCAAAGCGGGACAATGACACAGCAGATGTTGAATTGATTCTACTTCTTCCTCATCTCCGCAGTTTTTGCATAAATCATTGAATATGATTCTTCACTTGCGGAGCATGACTCCATTATGTCCATTATGTGGCATTACAGATGTCCCGCTTCGCTGATGTTCGGTTTAGTCTGTCAGAATCAACCGGAAGAAGTTGACCATCCTTGAAGAAACAAATCGAGCTCAGGCAGAAGGCCAGAGAAGAGTGCTGCAAACGTAGGCAAGGACGGCCGTGGTAAACACAAAATCTGCTCCGCGAGGTAATACCAACAACTGATCGAACCTCAGCAATTGTTTCAGAAAGAGTTGTTGCACGAACTTGATAAAAAAATATTTATTCAATTTCCTCAGCATCCACTAGACCGATTATACTCAAAATCTTATCAACTCTAAGTTTCATGCGGATAAATAAAACAGAGTAAACCGCATGATCCTACGTTGTTTCGATCTCCAGATATCGAAGGCGAAAAATGTATTCACACACACAGACATCATTTCGAAAATGGGTGCAAATGATTTCTAGTGTATCGTAATGTGAAGCCCTGCTCATGTCTCGGAACATTTTGTTTGGACCAATCGGTTCGGATTGCAATACTTCCCCTACCTAGGTGGGAAGTTAAAATTCCCTACGATCCCTTGATGGCCAGATAGCCAAGTCACTGAGACCTGATTATATGAAAGTCTTTAAAGAGAACCATAGCAGCAATCTTGCCAGTTTATCAGCTTTTTCGTTCCCTTCTATGTCCTTATGTCTGGGAACCCAGCAGAGTTTGAATGAAATCTTGAAATCTCCCAGCACCTTCTCTCACCACAATAAGCTCCTTAATTTCTCCACACCAAACGCCTGTTGTCAGTTGTTGTCCTAACCACCTTTCAAAAGTTACGTTGTTCCAAATTCTCCCTGACATTCCGTCAAGCGCATCCAAACCTCATCAATAGGCCTTAACTACAAACCTCATCACCGCCCGACAGCCTCATTGATTGTTGCCTTTCGATTTGTCTCAATTTACTCCACAATGCATCGACCAGCAGCAAACTTTCAACATCCTGCGTACAGGCTTTAGCCTTACTGTCAAGGTTGTACTTAACTCGTCTGTTATTTATAATCAACTTCAAAACAGGAGGAGCACACAAAAAACGCCTCGCAACACATAACAAGAGTCATCCACGACGGCCGGCTTTGACTTCCACGACGTAGACGTCATTCCACATTTCACGCAGAAATCCGATAACGATGGTCCGGTCCGCACTCTAAAATTATCGCCACATGCTAAGAGACTCCCGGACGGTGGCAGATTCGAAACGCCTCATGATAGTCATTATCCAGACTTTCACCCACCCAGTGTGTCCAAAAAAAAATTTCTTTTCACACTTTTCACCGCCTTGTCGGAGAAGTCTGCCTTCAACCATACACACACACACACAGACAGCCTGTAAAATGCCACCGGACACTTTGCATCCTTCACATCACACAGAGGCAGAGTCGTCTAACTCGTTCTGCATGTTGGTGGCCATCTGGTAGAAGAATCTCTCTAAATGGAGTTTTTGGGGCGAAGTAAAATTTTCAATGAACCCATCATCTGACCAACATCGACCAAGAGTCCTCTTCATTAAGGCTACATTGTGTGCCAGAGTCCTGGTGGTCACCAATACAGGATTCATTGAGGATAGACTCGAACTGGCAGAATGTACAGCAACGATAGTGGTTAGTTGGACTGAACTGTGAAACTAACCAAGCAACCGACCAGACACAGTCGATTCTCTAATAGAAAAGGACTCATTAAATGTTCCAATCCCAACGTTTTTGGGATTACTTTACTAAAGGTTGCCTACATTGCCATGTAGTAGATGTGTGCGGATAGCATATGCATATGTACGGTCGAAAAGGCATTGCCAACGAGACCAACATCATCTTTGTGCATCTCTTGTTGCTGCACTCAGGATGCTGCGTGCGTCCTACGAACATGTTTTCAGTGAAGTAAGGCGAATTTCACGTTTCGCAGTCAAGGACATAGGAATGCTTTTGGGTGTTAAAGGATGCTGATCGCACGAACATTGGTAGAGTGCCACTTCGTTAAGTTGTTGCACACGAAAATTTTCCATGCATATGAGTTGAAAATGTTGGCAGGCAAGGTTCGGACATAAGGTTTGCTGTTAACAGGCGGAGGCGCTCTGTCGAGAATTTAAAATTCTTGGAGGAGTTGAGCATTTTGATGCACTTATGATGCAGAATCATGCAAAAATCTACCCCATTTCGTCTCCAAAATGCTTGAGTCGTAGAGGAGGTCACAGACAGCTAGAAGTTCTGATTTTAGATGGTTGAACTCTTCTCGGACGTTTATAAGCGTCACCAGCTTTGTGGGAGCCCTGTACCGACTTTGTTTCAATCGTCCTTTGGTCGGAGCAAGTTTGACCAATCCTACCTTCAACTTCTCCTGTCCAGGCTAGCAAACCCCGTTTTTTATCAAAAAGAAAGGCAGAAGCCTTAGTGCTTTAAAATTTCCTTACGACGAAAACCTGGGACTAAAACGTCTCTTTCGTAATCGCATAACTCGTCACGTACAGACGAGACGATTTTATGTGACAAGTTATACAATAACGGAAAAGACGATTTGGTCCCTGGAATTAGTTTCACTCTTTTTGTTTTGGAAACACTCGAAAGGATCCGGAAGTAGATGCTCTTCCTTTTCAAGTGAAATCTTGTCATAAGAGGATGTCGTCATAAGTAGAGCGTCTCATCATCCATTTTGAGGCTAGAATTGGGTACGTTAGACAAATGTTGTTTCCCACGAATTAGGCTGAACAGTTGTCACCGAGACTCAGTGATTATGTCGTGCAGTGCATGTTGCTTATATTCAAGTCCCAGCAATGTCAATTGAAAATTTTTCGCGGTACCGCCTCTCGTCGGGGAGTGGCAAACCCACTGAGAGTATAATCCCTCAAGAAGAAGCTTCTCAATTTGCCTGTATGAGTCAGCAATAAATTGTAATTGTGAGGCAGAACAGATGTCGGGGTGCTGACTACCAAAAATTCTTGTAACACTAGACGGGAAAAGCGTCAAGGTGGTCGCGTATGTGGACGATGTGGTAATACTAGTGTCGGGAATGTTTCCCTCCATGATAAGTGAAATATTGGAGGCAAGGTAAGCACCTGGGCCGCAAGTTGTGGCCTCGGTATTCAGTACCAAAACCAAAATACCTGGCTTCCCCCTTCCCCGTCTTAATGGTCAACCACTCACACTCTGCTCCACCGCTAGATATCTGGGTATCATGCTTGACCCAAAACTTAAGTGGAAGCAAAACATAGAATATAGAGTCAGGAAGGCATGTGTAGCCTGCTTTGCCTTTAGTAAAACCTTTGGAAAGAAATGAGGACTTCAACCAAAGATGGCCTTGTGGATGTACACAGCCATATGCGTGCTAAGTAAGGGCTACAACCTTTTAAAACTTAAAAGGCTCGAAAGAACAGCGAGTATAGGCACCACGAAGGCATTAAGGTCAGCCCCAACGGATGCCCTTATCGTGCTCTTGCATCTTCTCCCTATCGACTTACACACAAAAATTAAAGCACTATGCAGCCCAGTCAGACTTAAAGAATCTGTGTGCTGGACTGCACGGCCCTACGGCCACAGCAACATCCTGAAATCGCTACCAAAAAGCATGGTCACGTTTCCAAGCGACTACTAAACGTTGGATTCCCTTCCAGATCACAGCGGAAGAAAGACAAAGTGGTGAAGGGCATGGGTGCCGGTGTCTACTCGGAATCACTGAAAATAGCAAGATCATAGCGCCTGCCAATGTCTTCCAGACGGAACTATTGGCAATCCGAGAGGCTTGCAAGCAACTCAGGCATGACAAAACACACAAAAACAGAACATTGCTGTCCTCATAGATAGTCAAGCCGCTATCAAAACTATTGGCTCAGCTCCAAACTGGTGCAAGAGTGCCGGAATGACCTTACCCACTTGGGCGAACCGTACAGTTCTGGGTTCTAGGGCACAGTGGCATAACAGAAAACGAGCGTGCAGATGAGCTGGTCAAGCAGGGGTCAGCTCTACACAGCTTAAAAGACAAATCCACTCACACTTTCTACAGAAGGCCAACCTCCAATTGAGGGGATTACCCAACTGCGAAATATCAAGGAAGATATGGCCGACCTACGATACGAATAAGACAGAAGATCTCCTAAACAAAACTCGCCCAGATTTCGCCCGAATAAGGGCGATAATCACGGGGTATTCTAGGTATTCCATACCACCTCCACTTCCTCTGCACGAGTCGTGTTAACAAAAAGGCTTCTCCTAGTGCTAATTGGGTTCAGTTGAACCGCCATCTCTACCTACTTACCTACCCCTTAACTAGCTTGACAGTCTCACGTCCTTAAATTTAATTTAAAATTTCCTCACACCATTTCTGTACAGTCAGGCCACTTCTAGGCTATTAAAGAATTTTTTTTGGCACAGAAGACCCTGCCGAGAGTATATAACCAGCTCTTGCGACAAAGCTTCGTATTCGAGTCCCTGCACCCCGTCAAAGTAGATGGTCCTTGCAGCGATCAATCATGTTATCAGTGCAGCTCTTTTCTTGCTCAAAATCTCAATTTCTCCGTGAATCAAGAAGCACTTACTCTTGAAAGTATCCATCGAAAAGCAGCCACTAACCACAGGCGCCCTTCATTACATAGGTCCCTCGGTCTGTCCCTGTCGTTTGCTTATAAATAGAAACCCATGCAGTTAGCAAGTTATCTACGAAAGGTAAGTTGTGCAGACGTTTTGAGGAAACTTCAAAACCTAAGCGCCGTTCCGACCACACGCACACCCGCACACATACATTCATACATCAACCTCACCTCTGATGGACACCGCAAAATGAATGCATGAACGTACTACCAGCAACACACGGAGAAGGAGGTGCATTTCACAAATTTTCAATGAAAAGGTAGTTTGGTGGAAGCAACTACTACCAGAAGTCGACATCTGGTCAAATATTCATACCTTATCGACGCCAACCCCTCAATAGGGCTGCAATGTTGCAATGCCATCCTTCTTCGAAAACTGCATTGAATTTCAATCTTTTTGTATACCTTAGCATGCCGGGACACTCCGTCCTATCTATCTATCTGTCTGTTCTGTCTCTACCTAAGGACGAATATTTTATATTTGCATTCACACACACACACATATACACACATATGTACGTAAAGAGTTTTTGATTTATGGTTTTGCAGTTCATCCTGTCATCCAAGTACCAAATCAATTAGTTGGGGCACCGCTTGGCACTGATGTTCAGATCGAATGTCACGTAGAAGCCTCACCAAAATCAATTAACTACTGGATTAAGGATACTGGTAAGTTTATAATAGAGAGTCATTATTTTTGTCATTGTGTGTCGGTGTTCGTATATATTTTCTCCTCTGTAGCATTTAACACGACAACGCAGTGGGGCTGTGACCGTGTGTCCTGCGTCCTCTGATGTACCACATTCGGAGGCGTCAATATGCCCGATAGAGTGATGAATTCGAAGGAATTCTTGTTGTTTGTTATACTTTGAGTGTACGAGTGTGTATGTCTGTCAATGTACACCAGGAATTAAGTACCTTTGACCAGTCGGTCGGTCAAGAGATACAAGGAATAAGCTCGTACATGATGTTTTGGTATTTGCTGTTGCAGCAGAAGAAAACCGAATGGACACTCGATCACAATATAATCTTTGAGTATTTATTAGTTGAAACGATGAATGGAGGATTTGATTTTCTGGGAAAAGGATTCCATTCCGATTCGATGGACTGGTGCAGCAGAAGGTCACACACAAACGGACATGAACATGTTGTTTGACATTTTGCTTAAGTGATGTATGAGTTGTTGGCACAAACCAAATCTGTGGTCCATCTATTCGTCTTGAGGTCAGTTGGGTGTGTGCCTCATTTAGTTGGGCATTGTGAAGACAAGTGACTTATGGCCTAGAAAAGTTGTAAGGCAATGATGTAGCAAGCATCGGATGGTTTCACATTTTTTGATTTGACCCGCATATGGTGACTGACAATGAATGTTATGCGTTTACTTTAAAGGATTACTTGCACTGTGAATAGATGACTTTGAATGCAGAGAAAGACAAGCCTTGAATACTTGACTAACAAATTGAGAAACTAAAAAAGACCACAACAACAAAATACCTTCTAGCATTGCTAGCCAGTTGGTAGTCTAAGTCAATCTAAGAGTATAAGTTTCTTATGAACCGACGAGTGTCTAAAGAGAAGCAAAATTTCGCTACAGTCCGGGGTCGGACCTGAGCCTAAACCAACAAGCGTCTCGAGCCAGCTCGATTTTTAGCCAGCTGCCTCCAGTTTCGCACGCCAACTTGGTTAAGATCCCCTCCCACTTGAATTGCGGTCTTCCTCTATTGCGCCGTTCCTCATGTGTGGATTAGCAGATTTTCCGGCCCGAAGCATTGGTGCCCATTCACTCCATATGACCCAGCCACCTCAGTCGTTGAATCTTCTGTCTTCTGACTAAGTCGATGTCGCTGTACAGCCCATACAGCTTTTGACAAAGTCTATGTCTCTGAGCCGTAGGGCAGGACTGGGATAATTAAGGGGTTATGCAGGGTCACATTCGTCGTTCGAGAGAGGGTCTTGCTACCCAATTGCCTTCTTAGCCCAAAGAAGGAACGATTGGCAGAAGTTATTCCTCGTTTGATCTCAGCGCTGGTGTTGTCTAAATTTATGGCGAAGCCTAGGCAGACAAATTCCTCCAAGACATATATGTCTACAATCGAAATGTCGGTGTTGGGTGTCCTTTCTTGTTGACAGCATGTACTTCTTCTTGCTCCATTGACCACTAAACCCATCTTTGCCGCTCCGTCTCAATACCCACGAATGCACCAGTGACATCACGCTTCGTTTTTGGACGGACTTTTGAAAGATTGTGCCTCTGGTGTTGGCGCGTGAGTTTTGTACTATTCTTTCAAGAACGATGTTGAAGAAGTCGTATGACAGCACGTCGCCTTTCCAAAACCTTTTTTGACATCAAAGGTCCCGGTGAGGTCTTGACCGACCATGATGGAGAAGCGTGCATTCTCCATCATCATCCTGCACAAACGGACGACTTTGGCAGGGATGCCAAAGCTAGACATGGCTGTCTATAGCTCGTCTCAATAGATGCTGTCATACGCGGCCTTAAAATCGATGAAAAGGTGGTGGGTATCGATTTGAAATTCTTGGGTTTTCTCCAAGATCTGCCGCAGTGTGAATATTTGGTCGATGGTGGAGTTTCCTGGCCTGAAACCACACTGATATGGACCGATCAGGTTGTTGACGAACGGCTTCAGGCGTTCACACAACACAGCAGATAAGATCTTGTAAGCGATGTTAAGAAGGCTGATGCCTCTGAAGTTAGCGCAGCTCAGAAGGTCTCCTTTCTTGAGGATCGGGCAAACAATGCTGAGGTTCCATTCATCGGACATACTCCCCGCCGACCACATTTTACAGATGAGTTGGTACAAGCTCCTTACCAAGTCATCGCCTGCTACTTTGAACAGCTCGGGAGCTACGCCGTCAGCTCCAGCAGCTTTGTTGGACTTAAGTTTGAATATGACTATTTTCACTTTGTCCAGTTTGAGTGGACGGAATTGATGGTCTTCGTCGTCCAGGTTAAATGGTTCATTCCGCCTGACAGCTAGATTGGGTTCGCCATCGCCGTTAAACAGTCTGCAGAAGTAGTTCTTCCATATCCTCAGCATCGACTGTGATTCTACTACGATGTTCCCTTGTTCATTCTTGCAGGCTTCGATTCGAGCTCTGTAGCCTTGACAGGGTCTTTTTACTTTTTGGTTAAACTTCCAAACCTCATTCCTGCAGTAATATCTCTCTGTTTCCTCGATCGGGTGCTTCTCATGTTCTTTCTTATTTCTCCTTTAAATTTGTGTTCGTCTCTCCTCTTCTCTCGCGAACAGTTCCCCAGCACTCGTCGTTAAACCAGGGGTTTCGTTGTGATGGCCGAGTGAAACCCAGCATTTTATAGGCGGCATCACTGATGGCTTCTTGGCAATGCTGCCACTGGTCTTCAGTACTTGATGCTGGCGGCATAAAACTTCTTGAGAGATGTAGAGTCTGGTGACTCTTGCGATAGCAGCCGTCCGACGTCGAACTTCCTCACAGTATTTCATTATCTTGGCGGTGTTCGGGATATCCGCAGTCGTACCTTAGCTACAACAAGGTAGTGGTCCGAGTCAATGTTGGGCCATCGGAACTTTCGAACATCCATAATACTGTAGGAGTGCCTTGCGTCGATCGCAATGTGGTCAATCTGGTTGACGGTTGATTGATCAGAACATCTCCACGTTTCTTTGTGAATATCGAGATGTGAGAACCGCGTACTAGCTACGACAATCGATCAGCCTAAATCCGTTGCCGGAGGTGGTGCCGTGTAGGCTGTACTTTTCGACAGTACTACCAATGATGGCCTTTCTTCCTAGCTACGGCACTGCTCACATGAGTTATCCAAGAGCTCTTAAAACCTGTCTTTGGTGCCGTCGTCTTTCTTTTCTGTGTACTTACCCTTGAATTTTCCAAAATTCAATGTAATTTTCGTGTCTTTTTTCGACGTAAAATGCGTAGATACCTTACCACACACCACTCTCTTTCTTTACCCACTTCAAGCCTTGAGCTCTTAAATACCCAAATCAAGCAGCACTTTCACAAGGAATCGCAAAAGCAAACATCCCGGACAATTTATCAAAAAACAAGTCCTCTTGCCATGCTGAAACCACTTACAGGATCTCAAGTAAATAAGAAACAAGCCAGAGACACAAAAAAAAAAGAAACGAAGAAGCAACACCAAATGAATGTTTATTAGCAGAGCTAAAAGCAGGTGAAAACAAACACAAGGACATCGAGTCATTGGCAATCGGTGGAAGGACAGAAAAGTTTAACTAAATTAAATACAAGACGTACATATGTATGTGAGTACAACACAAGGAGTGGATCACAACCGGAAAATCTATTCCTGTCGGATTGAGAATCAATGAGAAACCCGCTAAGGCAGTCGACAAACCTTTATGATTGGGACTGGGGTGGGGACTGGTGAATTTTCTTCCACTTTCCCACATCGCTGTACAGATCTGCTTGTGTTTATCAAACTCGTAAAAACGGAAATTTCCATTTGTATATCCTTGATGTGGTGCACACGGTGTTCTTGGTTGTGTTTCGAGCCATTAGCATAGGGGTGAGGGGTGGACGAAGTGGAAGAATTCCTTGTTGTTGTCCTCTTAAGGTGTTGGAATTTTGATAATTCACCACATGTTTGCGGAAGGATGTTTCATTGGGTTGTAACCACCACCACATGCATATACAATTGACGCGGGGGAGGGACCGACGTCGACGTTTATGGTGGTGAGAGATGTTGCTTGCCGGCTTCCCACAATGACGACGAAGTTGTCGAGGGTGGATGATGGAGTAAATAATTTCACCGATCATTTGTGTGGCACCTGGCTTTCATCTGTGTTTCCCTTTTACAAGTTTGAATCTATTGTTGGGGTGTCTAATAAATATTGATGTCTGAGACTGGAAAAAAAAAAAGAAGAATTTGAAGACAAGTTCATCGTGGATTTAGCAATCGTCGTGGCATTTTTATGGCCTGAGATTAGTTAGACAAGGACGAAGTGAAAAAATGTCTACGGTAAGCAGTCAAGTTGGCATACAGACTTAAGCTTCAAGGTAAAGGTTGTACTCCGTTTCATTTTAACCTTGAGAAACTGGAAATCGAGTCTCATCCCATGAGAGTTTCAGAACCAGAACATGACCGTTACAAAGACTGGCGTGCATATATAGAAGCTACAAGTGCTTTGAGAACCACACTAACACTAACTGCTTCCATTAAACCTGTTTATAGGCAAATCCTCGGGCAGAAGTGCCCTGAGAATCAATCCGATTGGAAGGCAAGTGTAGCAGCACGTGCTTGGATCCTAAGTAACTACCTAAGCAATGTAAAAATCACTGACTGCACAGTGCCTACATGGACATTGGCGTGGGAGCAGGCACATTTTTGACAAACTTAAAAAACAGAAATAGCTAACGCGACAGCTCGATATGAGCCAAGGTCTAGCTTTTCGCACGATTGGAAGGGATCTACAATTTATTGCCGACTCCGACCGGCGAATTGAGAAGCTCTTTCATGATAAATTATACTCTCGGAAGTTTTGTCATTCTCCGACGAGAGGTGGTGCCGCGAAAAATGTTCGGTGGGGGTTGAACCCACGCCGCTCGAACGATAGTCCAACGCATTAACCACTGAGTCACGTCGACTACTTTTGACAAACTTAGCCTATGGAAATCAGTTACGTCCTCCACCTGGCGAGGACCGGACAACGCGCTCTAGGCAAACCCTTAGATCTTGGTGAGATTTCTGAGAAAAGTATTGGAGAACTGATTCTGTATCTGAACTCCACCGGCTTGCACGAGTCTTGTGGTAACCAAACCGCGTATCCTAGGGGCTTATTGGATTCTTACGAATAACCACTCTACCTACCGACCTACCTAAATCAGTCAGACTCCCCTGTCGCAGCAATGGTTTCCAGGTGGAGGTCCTAGAAGTGGCCATTGCTGTGATAAAGACATTTTCGTCGAAAACCAGGCGACAATAAAAGCTATTTCTCCTGTGCAAAGCATGGTGTAGAACTCTACTGGGTCCCTGATAAATAAACTTGGCCTTCGGGCAGGACCAAGTTAATCAAGAAATGTCCCGTCGTGTCAGCTTAAGCATGAATCAGGGAATAGGTCTCTTACGAAGGCGAACAACAGATGGAGCCCTCTGCCGCTGTTCGAGACTCTGTCATCTCAGACAGAAGTAACTATACTGGCTCCCAGGGCATGAGGGAATACAAGGGAATGAAAAACCTGGGAAACTAGACCTAGAGCAAGAGGAAGTTGATAATTAAAACTCCCGTCATGTCAACTTAAGCGTGAAGTGGGGAATAGGTCTCTAGCGAACAGCAGACGGCACCCTCTGCCTCTGCCATCTCCGACATAATTTCTTTAAAAGATTCTTCTCCCAGGATATCGAATGACATACCCATCAAGGTTCATCGAAACTTGAAGATGTTTCGAAACCTTCCCTCCCACAAAGGTCATCACAATAAGTGTATACTAACCTGAGTGTGGCGCAGAGGGCTTTCTCTCCCCCTCGCCAACCGATCTACCTAATCTATGACTGTTATTATGGTCATCCCTTCAATTTGACATACTCTCTAGATTAGTCATTCACACTGATGTTTAAATAACTGAGCCTTTCGCTGGAGAGTGAATTGACCTCAACCGCAGAAGATTGCATATAAAAATCGATATGGCAGCTTCACGTCGTTCAAAACGCTACACTCCTATAGTTTTGAGCCTAAGTTCACTTCAATTAGAAGAAATATCGGAGATCACCAATTAGATTGTCCTCACTAGACTCCTTAGACATGCGTGCGTTGAAAGTGAAGCGTAGAAGCTCGCTGTCGGACTCAATCGATCTCGTTCCTAAAGCTAAGCTACACCAAAGGCTTGATCAAGTAAATAATCTTCAGCAAAACAGAAAGCGAGAAGCTGTCTTTGTTTTGAAGCGAAAATTGTCTTCTGGGACCGAAATACCGCAATCGATATTCAGTGAGTGAGTAGAACTCGTTATCGAATGATCGATTAACCTCATTGGGACGATGACACTTATCGAATGAAAATCAAATTGTACTAGAGGAATTCTACTATATCTCATAAAGCGACGTTTCTCCGGTTGAATAAAATTTAAGTAAAGAATGGATCTAATCATCTAATTGGAACTAATGGAATGGATTAACTGGTGGCCCTTCTGCATTTAGCATTCACCTTAGCTGCTGCTATAGTCGTAGCGATGTTACTTTTCCTTATCTGCAGTTTGGCCATAAAATCAGCCAGAATATTTTTTGTAACAAATTAATTTTGTTCAGATTGGACCTTAATTACAAAAGGAAGGGACACTGTATTATTCGCTCGACGGCTCGACAGCACAATAGTGTTCGAGTGAAATCATGCACTATAACGCGTGCTGTCATCTCAAAATTCGATACTGAATACTCGTTCACGAGAGCGGTAATGCCAAATCCTCACATTTCGATAACGAGTTACTCGTTATGCGGTAATTCGGCCCCAGGTTTTTCTCTTCATTTTCATAAGATGTCTAGGCTTAGCCTACAGTCTAAAAAGACCACGGGTAACTAAAAGATTTGTTGGATGGTTGAGCCATTAGGTCTGCGGATGTGATCCCCTTGCTGAAATGTTTTTGTCTGCTTCGAGCTCTTTCTTCGAAGCTCACTATGTAAAAAAAATTCGGAATATGACCAAGACTTAAATAACATCTTCCCATTCCATCAACAGGTGAAATGATTGTGTCTTCAGCGAAATACCACGTGCAGGAGCATTCCAAATCAATGTACGAAACCAAAATGACAATGATTGTACGAAAATTCCAGAAGGAAGATGTCGGCTCATACCGTTGCATAGCGAAGAACTCGTTGGGTGAAGTTGACAGCAGTATACGACTTTACGGTATGTATTTCACACCCCTAATCCTCAATCAGACCCTGTTTTATGCAAATTATCCTGCGGCGCATTGACAGGCCATAAAGGCACATGCCAATTGCGCCAGCAAGGAACCCCACGAAGTCATCTCATTCAATTATCCTTCTGGTCTTTTGGTGTTTGCTCTTTTTCAGAAATCCCCGGACCAAGTCGTAAAAATCCTTCCAGCAAACACGGCACCGAAACAAATGACATTCTTAAACTGAAACAGGTAAAGGTGACATATCAGCCCGCTGAAGGTGGGGCTGGCCTGGATCTCGACGGAGACGGCGAGGACGATGACGACGATGATGAGGACCTCTACGGTTCGGCAGAGGATTTCGATGATGGCGATTTACCACCGAATGTATATTTACACGGTAAGCCAACACATAAGCCCTCATCTGGGGATAGCACGCGACATCATCATGGAGGCGTTGGTGGCGGTGGGTTGATGGACTTCGGCGGAGGAGCCGGTTCGAGTGGTGCGAATTCCATTGGCCCGGTGACAAGAAAACCACCATTTTATGGCCTACCCGAGGTGCGGGGCGCCATGGACAATAACGAGCTGACATCACGAAGCTCATCGCGACTGAGGCTTTCCGCGATCCTTACAATGTTGGCGACGATGGTTCCTAGTTTAATGGTGGGATTTTTGAATTTATAATACCGAATGGTACTTAGGCTAGGAACTCAATACTATTGTAAGGATATACTGTTATATATTACATACACCTATGTTGTGCTGTTTGTTGTGTTCTATACGACGAGTGAAGTTGCCCTGAATGTAAGTTTCGTAGTGTGAGCGTGAGTTCTGTTTGATTTTAAAGTGTGAGTGCGAGTGAATGGAGTTCAAGCAGATTTAGCAACCCCCTTCCCCCATGTTCATAGGCAGACGTTTCCTTTCCTTTTATTATTTTTAATTTGATACTAAGGCAGATACAATAATGTAGAAAAGAAATGCAAATAAATGTGCTTGTGTGGGAGAACGGGTCACACTAGGAGACCCCCTCATCCGACTGAAGTGCAAATTAGAAGTGAAACAGTGTATGTATATACAGGGAAACATCTAATTCGAAACAAAACATGGGTTTTCAGTAGATAGACCTTTGATTAGTTGAGGCTTTTCGTTTTTGTTCAAATATTTATTGGGAACAAGTTGTTTTGAAAAAGGTTAGAGAAGGTCGACCGGTGAGAAAAGGTGTTTTTCAACGGTCCAATTCGACCGATTTAAGACTCCAATAGTGACATGGTTGATCATTCGCCCAAGTGATTGAAAATGTATCGACCGAGGGCCGATGATTCACTCGCACTTCAAGGGGTCATAGTATGATGTTTTCCACACAGAAAAAGCGAGGTGCAGTGGTTCGAAACTCAGGTAGAATTAGGTTTCGTTGGCGTCCAAGGGTGTGTGTCCAGACTAGCGGGGGGGCATTTGTGGTATTTGTCGTTGGTACAATTCACGGGAATTTTTTCGACTCTCCTGATGTCTTAATCAAGGTCAGCTCAATCAACTCTTCAAGCCATGACACCCTATTTCCACCGTTATGCCTTCGCAGTAGAGTCGACATCTGCTTTCGTAGTTGTTTTTCCGACATCAGGAGTTGAACTCGGTCATTTACCGTGACTAGGGATGATGCTAACCACTACACTATGGTCGCCCATAGTTTTACTGAAAACTTGGACAGTTGCTTCTGTTCCGCCATAGTCCCTGCCGAGGTCCATTGGTGTTAGGTGCATTCTTCTTAGGTGGGCCACCAATAAATAGTGGTCTGTGAAGGTTGCTTATCAACAGTACTATGTGTGATCTGTTGAGCGAAAATAGTTTTTTTCGTTTTCTGTTTGTTGTGTTGCGACCACATTTCGTTGATATGCGGCACGATGTGACTGCGATCCACCCACCATCGACAAGATTGCAAAAATCTATGTCAATGCTGGATAAGAACGAAGCAGTCGAGCATATCTTGATTCAGTTTAGACCCAGATCTTGCCATTTCATTTCCCTTTATGCCTCTACGTCCCAATACTCAACCGAATGTTACGTTGTGCCTAGGCTATTCCATTTAAGGATGACCTTTAGTCATCCAATGAATGGAGTGGAGGATGGAGGATGACCTTTAGTCATCCTTAAATGGAATAGCCTAGGCACGCTTTCGAGCTGTGTAGACCTGAGCGCAGTCCGACCGATTCGTTGGCACACTAATTTCCTTCAATGTCACTGTGTCCCGAACCCAAACAGGGTGACTCTAGACTTATTATTCAGATAAACAAACGTTACGGCAGGTCTTTAGACCCAACGCTAAAGCCTCGGTAAAAATGAGGATGTGCCCCAGCTTGAGTACGCTGGCTGAAATCCATGCTATTGGGAGCGCCAGGATAAACCTCGATAAAGGTATTAGATGCGCAAAAGATAATCAGGCAACGCTTCAATCATTGACATCCCACTTCGTGGAATCCATGTCAGTCAAGTGCTGCTACGACACCCTACAATCACTTGCCAGACACAACAAGGTCAAGCTTGATTGGGTGCCCGGCCACCAAGGCATTGTAGGCAACAAAACTGCGGATGAGCTGGCTAGGGGCGGTTCGGCTTCTGCGTTCTCGGGACCGAAACCTTTCTGTGGCGTTAGTTGGGCTGCCGCCATAACTGTGTTAAACAATTGGGAACACCAACTTCGTCTAGCCTATTGGAAAAATGTCACCGGGCTTAGGCAATCCAAGAGACTTATAAAGCCCTTTTCTTACAAGGAAATTCTAAACCTTGACAGGAACAACATGAGGAAGCTAGGAACCATTGTGGCCGATAAGATATCACCTCAACAAACTAAACTTTTGTTCAGATACAAAGTGTCGGTTTTGTTTAAAAGAGTAAGAAACATCTGATCACATTCTCTATTAATGTTCGGCTCTACACCGGCTACGTAGACGGATCTTTCATACGGAATTCTGTTCGTTAGCGGAGTATAGAAACTCGGCTACTTATGGTATACTCACCTTCATTAGGAAGGTCGTAGACCTATTAGGCTAAGTAGACCAGAGACGCAATATATTTTGCTAGGTCAGCCATAAAGGCAGGTTCCTTAAAAAAAAAGTGGCAGGCCAAGCCAGTGACTTTCTTGACTACCTACAGAGATAACGTCATTCTGTATTAACCACGAGTTTCTTGGATACCTGAAATCTCCTGCTGAAACATAATTACAAAATTCCAAATTGACGACTAGATGTCCGCTCAGACCATGCAGTTCGTCTGGAGCAAGGCTACAGCAGTTACGCCGAAGTTATTTTCGTGCCTAATGTCGACGTTATCAAGGGACCTAATAACAGATGGAAAATACTACCTTTCTCTTCCAAATCCATCCGGCGGCAATTTGCTATGTGGTCTTCCTCAGTTTTCCGTTTGGATCGTGATTACGATCTTTAAACACGTTGTTATGGCGGACCATCCGCCGTCTCAGAGGAAGGAAGTTTAATATCATCGAAGGAGTCAAATCCAAAGATGGTGTACTTCTTTCCGAGGACATCTCGCGCAGATGGGGCGAGCACTTCTCGGAGCTGCTCAATCCCGAACAAGGAAGTTAGGATGGCTTGAGTAGGGCGGAGAATAGTCCCACCGTAAAGGAGGTGACTTTGGTGATATAAGCGCTAAAAGTGGACAAATCTGCTAGTGTGGATGAAATCCGGCCAGAAATACTCAAGTTTTTGGATAAAGAGGAAGTGAAATGGCTCTCTCGTGTCATTAAAGTGACCTGGGAATGTGGTGAAACAGCTAGCGATTAGCAAACTCGGGTGATTGGGATAAGAGAGATTCCTCCAATTATAGGGGTTAATCTCTCTCAAATCTCCTCGGAAAAGTCCTTGCTCAGGTGTTGGAAGCGCGTTCTAGACCTGTGATCGAGTCCAGCTTGGGTGACGAGCAATGCGGCTTTCGTCCAGGTAGAAGCAAAACCAACCAGCTGTTTACTCTAAAAATAGTACTTGAGAAGGCCTTGGAGAATGCCAAACCTATCTACAGTTGTTTTGTGGATTTGGAGAAAGCATATCATCGGGTCCCTCACGGTTCTCTTCTGAGCGCTATTCAATCTCTATACACAAACTGTAAGAGCTGTATTCGGGTGAACGGCGTTAAATCGATACGCTGTGGGCGTTGGATTTTATCAGGGATGCGTTCTGTTAACTCTCCTTTGCATTGTTACATGGCAGCCGTGTCGAAAAACAGTTCGACTTGGAAGACTTTAAGATAAACCATCTGCCTGGACGACTTGGTCATCCTTACGTCCACCCAGACCGAACTTCAGCGCGCAATAGATAAGTTCGTCGCTGTCTGTGTTGAAGCTGGGATAAAGGTAAACGTGAACAAATCAGAGGTTATGGTGAAATCTCGCACTCTGTATGTTAGTAGAGTCCCATTGAAAGAGATGGAGAAGCCCAAGTATCTCAGGGTGTTATTCAGGAGTGATGAGAGGAGCAATACTGAGTTAACCTGTAGGATTGGTCAGGCTGGAGCAATTTTGAGACAACTTGGTCAATCTGTTATCAGGAGGGCTGAACTTGGCATCGGAGCTAAGCTATCGGTGTTCAATTTAGTATTTGTTTCGACCCTCACCTATAGTCATGAGGTTTGGGTAACGACCGAAAGGATAAGATCGCGGATACAAGCTGCCGAAATGATATTTCTTTATTGTATTGCTGGGGTAAATCGTCGAGATCGAGTTGGAAATACTAGAATATGCGAGGCAGTCAACGTCGAGCAACTACTTCTTCGAAGGGAAAGGTCCATACTTGGTTTGGGCACGTTAAACACATGCACCCAACTCGGCTTCCAAGGAGTGCCATGGAATCCATGCCATCAGGTAGGGGTCCCCTGGAAAGGTCCGAAATCTCACCTCTACCCGTATTGGGATAGCCCCTGATGATTTAGAGTCGATGACGAAATATCGGGCGATTTCGCCGATAAGCGTGTCATTTGAAAATATATGTATGTGTGTATGTAACAAAAGAAATTATCTAAGTGAAGGCACGTGAAGCTTTTCAATTCTTGTGGTTCCATTCAAAAGAAATTTTCGAAAAGAAAAAAAAATTCACAACTCAATTTCGACGGTTTCCCAGGACACCCCAAAGTTCGGGTTCATAAATCCCCAGACTAGTGAAACGAAATGACACTTCCATTTGATTTTCATCACAAATATCCCCCAACGAACATTCGTCTTATTAAAAATGATTTCTCTCCTCAAAAATAATTATTTTATTTCCGTATTAATTAAAATTGATTAATAAATGGAACTCTTCCATTGACGCCTTTCTCCGGCTCGGTTTTTGTTTTGCTCTGCCACCAACACCCGGTCGTGTGAACCGTCATCATTTTGAATCAAACAACAGAAAAAAGCGCCTGTCAAAAACTTCCTTCCAAACCAAAAGCTACTTCAGTTTGACACTCGTCCTTATCCTACGATACGGTTTCAATATTTATTTGTTTCTCTTTCGATTGCCATTCAGGCAGAAATGTCAACCCCAAAAAATTGGGACAATGAATTGGAAAAAAAAAAAACAGAAACACACCAAGCAAGGACGAAAGGATTTTAAAAATCAAACCAAAAACTTTTGTAATTATTGCCTGACGTAGTGTGAATTTCTCGATCCTTTTTTTTTCTAAGAATGAAACCCTTGTAATCGTATTGAAAGACTTGACCGGAAATGTTTCCTCACCGATAACGAAAAGAGAAGGACGTCCTCTTGATAAATATGCTACAGGAGCTGCTGTCGATTTCATTAGCCAGTGGAAAGAAAAAAAATAAACCGACAACACTAACAACACAACCAAAAGCGTTCAAAAATAATCTGGCAAATATGCAAATTTTATAACAAGGTGTTGCACATCCTCGAGGCACTTATCTTTTGCCGATTTTCATTGTGTAGCACAAGTGTTTTAAATGACTGCAAAGAATACACGTGGTTTCCGCAAGAAAATTTCATTACAACGCAAATTACGGAGCCTTTTTCGCCGCGCCTATACGAGTATATCCATCCACTAACTATCAACTTTAACAGCGGCGGCTTGCTTTCATGCATTCACTTCCACCATCTTATTACTTTCCCTGTCGGCAATTAAGGACACAGTGCTAATAATTACAATTGAAGGGAACGCACAATGCCACGAATCCTTTTTGCCAACAAGATGTTCTCGATGTGTAAGCTAAACTGCGGTTGTGTTCTTCTACAAGAATGAGCACATCCTTATCCTTACACATGAAGGTAGGCGAAATCATTATTCACGCATTGTTGTTCATCGCCATTGAAAAGCGAAAATGTCCCTTATCCTTTGTCCTTAATTTTGTAATTAAACAAACATTTATCCTGTTTAAATGGAAGGATGACAAAATGAATGTAAGTGGTGGCATCTATTTGGATGTAATTTACCTTAAAATTATTCAAAGGACAAGTCAAGAAAGAAGGAGGCGATAATTCGTAGAGGGGATTGTCCTTCGTGAAAAGTTCTGTAAGTTATGGCTAGTTTAAGTCTACATGTGGAGGGTAAGGAATGTGGTTGAGATCCTGTGGAATTTGAGAACATCATCAGAAGGGGAAAGCAAGAAGGGAGTTTCGGTGTAAGGAAGGCAGTTAAATTAGGTTAGGCTGCCCCTGCTTAGACAGGAACACACTTAGACCAGGTCGGCCCATTGCGATATCACGATGAAGAGCTGGCTTACCAGCTCAGGGAACCAGAGTCATCAAGTGGACAACCTTACCGGTACTAACCCTAAGTGTTGAACCATTTCGTCCCAGAGATGAAGTTTCTTATCTTCTGGATGTCGAGTTTGGCCAGATCGTAAGATCATCGTAAAAGTTTTCCTTCGAGGGTTTTTTTTCTTACCTACCTACTGTGTAGATGTTCTACAAGGTTGTAGTTTCTTCCTCCTCCTCGTCTCTGGAGCTTCTACAGAAATCATTGGAGGGGACCCACAGTCTGAGTGCATCTCTGCCCTTCAAGCAGTGTCCGGTGAGGACCCCTATTAGTGAACCTTGGTTTTTCCATTTTGTGGATAAAAGTCTCTTCGTCTTATTTAAATCCAGATAGGGCCAAATTTGTTTTAACAAGAGACAAGTGCTGATGTTGGTCCACCTGAAACTGGCAAACCTCAGATTCTTGGCATCCGTGTCAAAGAGGAATTTAATCGATTCGATAGGCGCAGGTAGTTCCCCCCAGATCATAGGGGAGATGCCGTCCTGCACCTTCTTTTCCCAGCACGTTCGCACTGCATTTGACTGGAACGTCTCTGTGTCCTGGGATTCAGCACAAGGTTACGTCGCATCTGTCTGCAATCTTGTTAAGAGATCTGCGGCATTGCTTCACCTACCTTAATCGTAAGGTCGCCTCTTTCAAAGCTTTAAAAGCTGCACAATAGCGCTATAATCTATCGAGTTATTCGAAAGCCAAGTCGCACCTTCGCAGAGTGCCGTGATTTCCGCTTAAAACACACCGCAGTGATCCGGCAGTCATTTGGCAATAGCTATGTCAGATGCGTTGGAGAAGACTCCTGCCCCCGTATCACCCGCTACCTTAGATCCTTCTGTGAAAATTTCTCGCGCGGAATCACTCAAATTGTACCAGATCCCCAAGAGCTAGTGCTATGAGTCCGAGTTTAATACCTGACGTTGAAGTCAATATAGGGGACAACATAGTCCGTTTTACAGTATGGTTGCCCTTGAGAATCCTAGAGTGACCAATTGAGCGATCAGCTGGGAGGATTCTCCGAGCTTCATTGCTGCTTTTGCCACCATTAGCTTCCCAAAGATATCAGTAGGAAGCAGATGAAGCATTACCTCCATTGCGGCAGTGGGGATTGTTCTCAAGGCATTCATTATGCAGATGTATGATCCCCTTTGTATCTTTTCAAGCAGGCTACTGTTGCTTTTCTTGTCCCGTTACCAATACTCCGTACATAAAGTTCGGCCTAACAACATTTCGGACCCAGAGCTTTTCGGCAGAAATATAAGGCGATTGAGACTTATATTCAGCCTCCAGCTGAGTTTCCTATGAACTATGACCCCCAGGTATCTAGCGTGGTCTGAATTTACGTCTCTTCCAATTTGGGAGGGGCGATATACGGGTGCTTATAGCATCTAGTGAAAAGGACTAGTTTGGTTTTTAAGGAATTCACCCCGAGGCCTACCTTCTTCGTCCAACCTGCCAATATGTTCAGGGCAGAAATTTACCAGTGATTGCTATTGCAATGTCATCAGCATATGCTGTTGTACTGAATCCCTGCCTATCCAATGCCATTGACAGTTCGTTTACTACCGTCAGCTAAAGTAATGGTGATAGTACTCCGCCTTGCTGTGTACCTCTGCAAGACCATCCTGCTCATTGAACAGTTCCCCAACTCAGTCTGAATCAGTCTGCTTTTGCTCGATCCAAAACATTGCCAACATTTAGGTAACGGAGTGCAGCGGAAATTGCCTATGTTCTGACGCCACTGCGTATTTCTTACTATGCAGTCTTCACCAGTGCATGTAGCGCGGTCTCCACAATTTCCCTCTACAATAGGCATGTTGAGATTTCGATATGAGATTGCTGTGTAGGTTAGATCTACTGTGTATATCAATCAGCCTCTCTAATGTTTTCAGAAGAAAGGACGATAAGCTGATCGGATGGAAGTCTTTGGGGGAAGTGTGCAATGCAAGGTCTTACCGGCTTTCGGTATGAAGACGACTTAAACCCTCGTCCAGGATCAAGGGGTGCAACTAAAGGTTAAGCAGCTTTTAAATTTTAGGGATAACCAGGGATTCAGTGAAGCCAAACCTTCCTGCAGTTCCACTGGGAATATCCCATTCGCGTCCGGTGATTTAAAGGGTTAGAAGCTGTGTACTACCCAACTTAACCTTTGCATGGTGACAACTTCATTTGGTACGGGCGCGCCCGGCGGTCGGATTCTACTGTGACTTTCCACAGCTTTTTAGTGTAACACTTCCGGGTGTCCAGTAGTAGCATTAGTGTTTCCTCGCTGGACATGGTCCAGTTTGCATCCGCATTCTTGATGAAACAAGGAATAGTTGGAGATTTGGAAAGGATCTTCCTAATTCGAGAGGAATCGCTTGTCTTTTCTATATTTTCACAGAAGAGATACCAGGCTTTTCCTAACTCTGACTTGTACGTCCGTAGACTGTTCCTTTAAAGATTTCAGTCAGCTGTATGCCTTTAGAAAGTCGCTCTCGAAACGACAACGGTCCTCTATCCGACCAGGTTTCACCAATTCGAATCCCTATTTCAAGACTTCTACCAAACCAGAAAGATTAGAATATCGAGCTCTGATAAATTTGTTTCCTAATTTGCACCGTCATCATCAACCACTCATGAATTTTAGAAATACAAATATATTCAAAATTAGATAGCCTAAAATTGTACGATGGACAAATAAACATTTTCTATTTATTTAATATCCCCGTGAACTAAAGAAAATTGTAAATAAAGTTAAACAAGCCGAATATATATAGTACATAAACAAATACATACAACAAAAATGGTTTTTTGCTTTAAATTGCTTCAAGTGAAAGCATCCCTTCTTAATAAAAAAATAAAACGAATATTAATACAAAATAACAAAATTATGCCGTTAAACAAAAAAGAAAACAAAAATTGAGTTCTTATCAATATGTAAATTAAACAATAAAAACAAACCTAAAAACAATTAAATGAAAGCCAAAACCAAATGTAAAATTATTGTATAACTAAAAGGAGAAAATTGTAAAACAAACGAGAAAAATTATATTATGCAATAAAATTATGTGCCATTATTAGTCAAAATCAAATCCAAAAATGAAATTATATTATATATATATATACATATTTAGAATTAAATTTTAATAAAAAGAAACCGATATATAAAGAAACAGAGTTGTATAAATCAAAAGAAAAACAAAATCGAAAATATTTATACCTAATTAAATTATGTATATGTATAAACACTATGTATTATCTGAGAAAAGTTTCTTTTTTTTTAGAAAAAAAAAATGCCAAGAAAAACATTAAAAGTTTGCAATTAATTTTACCCATTCCTTTCTTTTTTTTTTGCATTAATTGCTTCGTTAGAACAAACCAAAATAAATAATGAATAAGAAGAGAATAAAATTATATACAAATACATATATCAACTTTTCATTTAAAGGAACAAAATTAAAAATATTTTTCCGAACTGAAGTGTTGTTAAATTGCATTTAAATATAAATTGTTGTATATATATAAAATTAAATGAGAAAATTAAAAGAAAAAAACCAAAAATATTTTTCAATTAAATTCAATTTTAAGAAAATATGTTGCATAGAACTAGCAGATGAAACAAGCGAAAGAGAAGTAAGTTATATATTATACACATGCATATATAGCTGAATATATAATTATATTGTATACTTAATAATTAACAGAAATATATTTATTAATGTATAAAACAAAAAGATTTTGTTTAATTTCACCGCAAACCCCCCCTTCGACCGCTCTTACTCCCACTATTTGACATACCTTCCTTACTAACTTAATGGTCCACCAAATGCAGCAGCCTATCACTTTTCAATCCTCTAAACCAAGCAGTCTGACATCTGCGATGGCTTGATTCTCCTTATTGTCTTGATCCTGGGGTTCACATTCGAAGACGCTTGACCGGAACATTATTGTCCATTCGCTCGATGTAGCCGAGCAACAGTAGTCGCAATGTGTTTTGACTTTTTAGACTACATCCACCTATGACCTACGTTCCGGTTTTTAAGCCAACTGCCAGTTACTTGGACTTCCTGTAGAACTAGCGACTAGTGTTACTATGTCGCGACTCTTCAATTTGCTTGTGCCGTGAGACCCCTTTCTTCTTGCGCATAGCTTCGTTTCCTCTCATCTTCTGGCTTAATACTCCAGCTCTGCCCTTGTTTTGAGCTGCAGCGTTTGTAAACGTGCATTTTCTGTCAACTGTAACCTACTGTCACCTTGGCTACTTCTCTGATGATGTTGCGATACTGGTTGCATAGAACGATTAATACATAACGGACAGCCTCTCATTCAGGTACCCTCTGTGGTCTCTTGCTAGTGAAGTGGTGCTAAGGCTGTCAACGTTGGTTATTCTTTTATGGGCGGTTCGCAGATTCGACGTCTGCCGCTCTGAACGTAAGCTGTGCTTGAGGGCTAACCCGGCAAAGATGTTTTTCTTACAGGTTTTAGCTCCTTGTTCCATACTCTAGACAGGCTCAGGAGCTCAAAACCTTCCTCCTTAATAGAGTCTTCGGCTTCTGCGGAAGGGACGTGTGCACACATTAGAATAATATTAGGGAATGTTGCCTACTAATGGCACATCCACCACCATCTCTTTTCCAAGACCCTGATTTTCTATCGACCTGCCCCCGCTCCGACAGGGACACACTTAAACCAGATTGGTCCAATGTGATACCATGATAGATACTGGCTTACCAGCACCAGAGACCAATAGTATAGCGTCGAGTGCGCAGAGATGAGCGACCGTATCGGTAGTAACTCTATTGAACCACTTTGGCCCGAAGTAAAAGTTCCTTATCTTTTGGATGTCGAGTTCGGCGAGATCGTTAAGATCATCATAGAAGTGTTCCCCGAGGGTTTTCCTTCATAATGTTGCAAGGACAGGACAAGTGTGCAGAAGGTGGGTAGTGGTTTCCTCCTCTCCTTAATCTCTTCAGCTTCTACAGAAATCATTGGAGGGGACCCACAGTCTGAGTGCATGTCTGCCTATCAAGCAGAAATTTGATCGGTTCGATAGGTTCTCGTCGGTTTTAGGGGAGATACCGTCCTACAGCTTCCTTTGCCAGCACGTCCTTGCAATTGCTTGGAACATCCCTGTGTCCTGGGACCTAGCACAAGGTTACGTTGCATCTGTCTGCAATCTCGTTAAGAGATCTGGGACATTGCTTTACCAAGCTTAATCGTAATGTCGGCGATTCAAAGGCTTTAATAGCTGCCTGACTATCTGTGTATAGTACAATAGCGCTACAATCTACCGAGTAAATCGAAAGCCAAGGCAGCTTCGCAGACTGCGGTAATTTCCGCTTGAAACACACTTCAGTGATCCGGCAGTCGTTTAGCAATAGCTATGTCGAGTGTGTTGGATAAAACTCGCGCCCCTGTACCATACGCTGTCTTGGATCCATCTGTGAATATTTCTATTGCAAAGTCGCTCAAGACTGCATCAGACTCTTAAGCGCCTCTGCTAAGAATCCGAGTTTTGTATTTGACGTCAAAGTCAATTTGAGTGACAATATAGTCCGTTTTACTAGGGACAGTATTGTTGCCATTTAGGATACTAGAGTGACCCGTTGCTGTCCTGATCAGCTGGGAGGATTCTCTGAGCCTCAGTGCTGCTTTGACTGCCATTAGCGTACCAAAGATATCGATAGGAAGGAGGGGCCGAATTACCGCAATCGATAACGAGTAAGTGAGTGGTACTCGTGATCGAATGATAGATTAACCTCATTGGAAGCGGTAATGCCAAATCCTCATATTTCGATGACGAGTTGCTCGTTAACAAGTGTGGTAATTCGGCCCTAGATGATGTACCCCATACATCAGGTTCGGCCTCACTACCGGCGTATAAATCCAATGGAGTACTTTAGGCTGAAGGCCCTACTTCAATTACGACGAAAAAATATGGTGCGAACGCCACCGTTGACTCCATCTAGTCAACTCGTCTACTGTTACTTTTAATACTTATAAGTGTAGCAAGCCGAGTCGGAGTGGTCAACAATAAGCATGGCTACCACATGAAGCTAAATAAGCACCATAAGGTGATTACTGGTCCCATAAGTGAGCACAAGTGTCGAACTTAAGGCAACAAACACTCAAAGCATACAAGTCACATTTCTGGTTAATTTATTAAATTCCTTCTTGACAATAATCCCTGCATAAGTTTACTCTCCACGACATTTCCACTTTCAATTGCTAGCCTCGAAACGCCATACCTTTCCAAGTCTTCTACACAATTGTCGGCCAATTTCGAAACGGCACCGTTAGCTGTCAGAACTTTCTTTTCCACAACAAATGTACAATGATTGGCCTCCGTTGCTATGCCAGACGATGCGTAAAGACTGTCACTCAGTTTTATTGCAAGATAGTCCATGTACCAGTTAAAATTCTTAATATGCATATCAACCTGTAATCGAAAGGATCTTAAAGTTTATTTCACCTCGAAATACATTTCTTTACTCACCCTTTCTGTCACACATTTCTCCAAATAGCTTTGGGCGGTGTAAGTTTGATTGCAATAATAAAATATCATAGGCACCTCGTTTTCTCTTACCGATCTTGCGTTCACTAAGGTCTGCTCGGGCTCCCTTGTCAGATATTTAGCATCAACTTCTGCTTGATTCAGGCACTGTGTGAAGTTCCTGTTCACTTCAAGGTAGGTGGGTGTCGCCGATTTATATTTTTGAACGCAATGTTTACGGCTCAAGCTGAAGGCCTGTTGTTGCAGCATGGTGCTATCGAATTGTTGGACTTCTTGCAGGACTAGTTGCTGTTGGTTTACAATCGATTCCATTCGATCAGCGTGTCTGGCTTTAACTGTAGCCAACTGCAGCTCACCAATGTCAATGTCAGTTTGCATTTGTCGTCCTACCAACAGCGTGTAGTCTTCCAAGCCTGATGTAACATTGTACCCCGAGTCGATTGCCTGATGGAAAAATTTGTGTTTTAATTTTTGAAATTTAGAAAGCCGACCATTTTTTATTTACCCCAAGAGTCGATGCTGCAAGAGCGATGAATATGACAAACTGTACTGCGCAACGCATTTTGCCAAAACTTTCTGCCAAACAACCCGGACAAGACACTTGTATTTATGTCAATCGATTCACTTGGAGATGATAAGGACAATGACGACAGAGATAAACCTCTAATCAGTTGTCTTATCCAAGATCTTGACGAATTTTGAACTTGTTAGAATGGAAATCTTATCGTTGTCTTATTTACGATGTGCTTCGGGTTTGTTCAGCGATAGAATTTTCAATTCAAAGGGGATTCCACGTGATGAAATTATAAATTGAAGTAATGTTCTTCCATTTTATAATAAAACTTAAGGGAACCCCGGCACGGTAACTTACCGTTTGCAATTTTTCTTTGATTCTAATCACGATGGGATTGGAAGAAGAGATTATGATCCACATAATGAGTAATGATAAAGCATGTCAACAAGGAAGTTGTCAAATTTAAAGTAAAGAAATTACATATGTCATAGATGTTGAAGATATGTCAGATATTTGTTTAGATGTGTCAAAGTAATTGAAATAAAAAGCTAGTTCATTAAGAGGTGAAGGATTTGTATTTTATGTTCCGCGCACATCAGCTAAAATTGAAGAATTGATCCTTAGAAAACACAAATTAAATCGAGAGTAGCAAAAGCATTGAGACCATTTGGCCGCTAGGACGTGTCTTATGCTCTAAAGAATAGAATAAATCCCAAGAGGGCTCTAGGTTACGACCAAATTACAGGGAAAATGTTAATTGAACTGCCAGAAGTAGCAATAGAATACCTAACTTGTGTTCGTACCTTCTTAACTGCCACTTTAGGATAAATTACAAAACCTTCACATCAAAAGTTCACTGCATAGGAACGAGTGTCCCCCAAGGAAGTGTCCTTGGCCCACTCCTTTACATATTATTTATATCACACCTTCCGACGGACAGAAACTTAACCATCTCTACCTTCACGGACAACACCGCGGTACTAAGCACCCACAACGACCCCAAATCAGCTCCTCATAACCTCAATAACTAGGTACATATAGGTAGAATTAAAGTAGACGAAACGAAAAGCACACGCATCACTTTTGCCCTTAGGCAAGAGGACTACCCACCTTTCACTCTGAACAAACTAATAATTCTTCAAACTAAAGAAGTGAAGTACCTCGGTATCCACCTCGACAGACGCCTTACCTGGAGAGAACACATTAAGTCTAAACGCAATGAAGTTAAACTCAAATTATACAATCTGCACTGGATGCTCAACAAACACTCCATCATCAGTCAAGATAACGATGTCCTTTCCTATAAAGCAATCATGAAACCAAAAGGGACCTATGACGGTGCTACAAAAATGGTCCGACACCAGTGCCCTCAGGTCTACCCTAAAGCTGCTTTGGGATGGACCTGATCTGCTATATATATTTCTGATTGATATGTTTGGGAAGTTAGTAGCCCCTAATATATCTCGGCAAAGGTTTACTTGCCAATTTTGTCACAACAGAGTTATGCCTTTCGATACTAGTAAAATGGACTACCTAGTTCCATTTGATGATTTCTTATTCACTTTCTTATGATGGTGCTTCAACTCAGGACGAATAGATCTTGGTTGTGTCTTTTCCGAACTTCACGCCCAGCGGGCATTCTCCATCATCATCGTTCATAAGGGGCAGGAATAACTACAACTACACGTGGCTCAAAATGGCTCATACTGCATTCGACTCACTTTCGAAAGCAGCCTTGAAATCGATAAATGGGTGGTGAATATCGATTTGACAGTTTTGGGTGAATCTGCCTACCCAGTCATGTGGAAGAATCAATCAATTTTTCTTTTGCAATCATTTAATGTCTTACTTCAACAAAGCTGAACTAATTTGGTAGCCTAGTTCGAAAGATCACCCACATCTTAAACCTTCAGATGCCCAATACCAAAAGCTCTGTCAAAAATTCTCTGTGGTCAACACTTGAATCGATTAAATCGTCCATCGAGTGACCTTGGGTGGTTCGCACATCATAAAACAATAAAAAAAATTCCCAAAAAAAAAACTTCAGCCCCCGTAAAACGATCTCCACCACACTCAAGCGAAACACCCTTAAGGCCAGCCCCTCCGATTGCAATAAAAATAAATTTTCCAATATTTTTAGTTTCATTTCATTTTCTACAAAACTGTTCCGACAGAGAAAAAAAATAAGGGAAAACCAAGAGGAACACCCAACTAAACACGAGACGACAATGATTTCGGAAAATGCTGCTGCTCCTTCGATACTTTACGATTGTCCTTTCCTCCGTTTCTGGTCCTGCTAACGCATATATTTCCCAATACATACTTTTATACCTACCCTGCAAGCGATAATAATAATGAACACGATTTGTGCATTAAATTTTGTGCAAAACAAATTGAGAAGAAAAATAATAAAAAAAAAAGAAAAAATTCAAAAAAGAAAAAAAAACGGCAACGAATACCAAACATGTGAAGGAAACTTGCGTCTCCTTCAGGATACCGCCTCGCTTGCTGGCAGTCGGTACTTTGTTTTGTTTTCCTCTCATTCCATCGAAAGCGTGAAGTAGAAACAAAAAAAGGGTCAAAACCATAACTTTTGCACTGCAAATAAATACCAAGTGCCAATAATTCATTGAGTTTTACTGAAACGATCCGATGCCACATTCCTGGAGCACAATCGAAGTGAGAATGGCCAGAGATGGTGCCACATGCTGTTCGGGTATGGGCTGGAAGAGAGGTCAGTAAATCTTTAATGGATCTTCTATCCCGGACATGGATAAATTTGCCAGAAATAGAAAAAATGTCGTCATATGGCAAGTGTGTCTGTAAAACTGCATGGAAAGTGAATGAAAATAAACCAATGATAGGCAATTAGCGGTCAGTTTTAGGCGACAGCGTTGCCACTTCATTTTTATTCATTGGCTCTCCTTGTAGAGTACTTTTCTATAATTTCCTTAATTAGTGTGCGATTTTCATTAAAACAGGAAACATTGCGACTCTTTTTAGCTGAATTAATTTATTCCAGGCATTTAAAACTCTCATTTTAGCAATTGGGAGTAAATCAGAATAATTGTCAAATTTTCTGTCAGAATAGCTCATTTTTTGATCTCCATTTGACAATTCATACGTGAGATGATACTTGAAAAACATTTGTGGAACAGAATGGAGTAAAACTTTACCTAGTTGCTCAAGTTCTTACACCCCTTGTGGGGCATTGTTCTGTTCCTAGACGCTATCAGAACAGAAAAAGCAAATTTCTTATCATCTTCCTTTGTTAGAATAGGATGAAGTGCACTTGGAATCTTCACAAGAACTTAACGGTATATAAAGATGAAGAATACACTACTGACAATTCGATCTTCCTGAACAACTTAGTAACGTTAGCCTAGCTAAGAAAAACCATCGGCAACGGTTGATGTTGCTAGACGAATGAATATCAACATCATCTTCGATATCGTATACAAGTAGAGGGTAAAATGTTGGTTGTGACTGAGGTTCAGCCCAAATAAGATTGATCAAGTCAATCTTTGCAGCGGCAACACTGATTTGCGGCTGCCAACTGTAAAATATTTTCGTTAATGACAGTTGATGAGATTAATTAATAGATTCCGTGAAAGTATAGGTTCTAAAAGGACTAAAAGCAACCAAATTTGTATATGTTCAAGATTCAAGTTATTCATAAGCCTGGTCTACATTGCCCAGGTTTCCCTATGATATCAAATCGCACGAGTTTTAGACAGTTCGTTGACTTTCAAGCTAAATTGGATACCAAGACTTTAGTTAAAGAAAAACACTTTTTATCCCAATTTTCGATTTAGACTATTTGACTTGTAACAGCAGCTGATTTTCTAATACATCGGCATATGCATAAGACAAGATCCGAAGGATAAGGGTGGTGTTAGATGCACAAGATGGTTCCCGAGATATAGATATCAAGAGGAATATGGTTCAAAGTGAAAATCACAGTCATAATCAGACTAATTTCGTTACCTGCTTGCTTTTCCTCCAAGTGTCAGTCCACAGGCAACTACGTGCGTAGAAACCCTGACGCATGTTGGCTACAATGCCAATTGCGGTTGGTCTAATGCTATCATTTCAAGGTAGGTAACATTGGCTAGCATTCTTGCATACATATGTACATACATTTTCAAAATGGCCCGCTTATCCACTATGAGGGTCGCGGGATTAGGATGCTTAAGTGGACTCTCCACATCTCCCGATCTTCCGCCATCATCTCTAAGACATCAAGGGCTATCCGCATACGGGTAGAGGTGAGATTTCGGACTTGATCTAACCATCTCATCCTGGACCTACCCAGAGGACACCTACCTGATGGCATGGATTCCATGGCACGTCTTGGAAGTCGAGTTGGGGATATGCATCTAACGTGCCCAAACCATCAAAGTATGGACCTTTCCCTTCGAAGAAGTAGCTCCTCGACATTGAGTGCCTCGCTTATTCTGATGTTCCTGACTCGATCTCGACGAGTTACCCCAGCAATACAACGAAGAAATCTCATTTCGGCAACTTGTACCAGCGACCTTATTCTTTCGGTCGTTACCTAAGACTCATGACCATAGGTGAGGGTCGGAACAAACACTGAATTGAAGACCGATAGCTAAGCTCTGATGCCAAGTTCGCACCTCCTGATAACAGATTGACCAAGTTGTCTCAAAATTTTCTTCAGCCTGACCAACCCCGAGATATTTCAACTCCTCCACCTGTTCCAATAGAAGCCATACTCCTGCAATACACTCCAGAGTTTACCTCGAGGGTCCTGAACATACGCTTTCTCCAGATCCACAAAACAACGGTAGATAGGTTTGGCATACAGGCCTTCTCAAGTACCATTCTGAGAGTGAATAGCTGGTCGGTTGTGCTTCTACCTGAACGAAATAGATGTTAAGCACGCAAACCTCGAAAAATATAGGATTTTAGAATGTAACAACCCTCTTTGACTCTGGCAAAGAAGGTCCGCAAAACGAGGTACGAACTTTACATCTCCGAGGCGAAGTGATAGAACGTGCTTTAATGCGGGTGTAGCCCAGTCTTACTCTTACTCGTGAAAAGGGCCTTAAAGTGCATGCAAGTCTTGCTTATCATACTAAATCTACATAAAGCAAGCCTTAGAGTGACCGAATATTGAAAGCCCTTGTTACGCGCCAACGAAGCTAACAACTGAGGATTCTAACGATTCTTACTTCATTCAGCCTGAAAATGTTCAACCTTCGCAGCTTAAACTTTCGGTCGAGCTTCTGAGAACTGGCGCAATATGGGTCTTAATCCCACACGTCTAGGAGGATCCTTACATTCCTAGATCCAATAGCTATCCCTAGTTGATAGCCAAAGGTCGTTAACAAATTATCAGTTCGCATCTGCCAAGTAGTTGTCTCCTTTAGACCAATTAGAGTTTTAACAGTTACGATTCCCTAGACCAAAGACCAATCGACATTTATCCTGTATTGTGGTCACTATTCGTCCTCTCTACTTCGGCATTTCACACAAAATCCTCATATGACGCCGAGGCTGGAAGCAGTGCTTCCTTACAGAGCACCAAGATAACCGGCTTTAGAGGCTCTTTTTCGTCATTTAGCGAAGCAGCGTCTATCGGGGGTTGCTACTTCTACGAGGAGTCTTGTAGTATCTCATGGACAAAATTACAATTTTTTGTTCGAAAAGATGAACTGCATCCAATGACTTTGAACTCAGCTTCTCAACAGTGAAGTTGGAAAGATTATGATGATCATAAAATGGTTCATTCCAGATTTAGTGATTCATTTGACATGACGTAAACTACAAAATTGAATACGGTCATCAGATTTCTTTCTTTAATGATTCGGATGTCTTAACTTCCGCATATTTCTCACATGATTTCACTTGAATGCATCTGATCCACCCGTCAGTCAGATGTAAGCCTGTCACCGTTTAATGAATAACCTCGCGAAATCTTTGACAAGCCCCGTCCCGCGTGAATTTATTAAATTTATTCAAATAAAGCGATTGAGCGGCCGGAAATATGCCGCAAAACTACCGCGCCAACAGCTTTATCCTCGTCTCTATTCAATTTATTCTCCAATTTTGAATGTGATTCTCCTTTGTTCCCTTGCGCGCTGTGGAAATACACTGGCACTATGACTTAATTTCGGTCGTCATGGACTTGAAACAATACGCATACCACAGCAACACAAAAAAAAAATTATCTAAATTCTCATCACGGAAATTTTTGGGGAAAATTTCAAATAATTAATTCAGTCACTTGGTCTGCTGTAGCCCTTCTACCACCCTCTTCGGCCGCATCCACTAAATACACCCGTCAATCTGGTGAACGCCATTTCCACGAGTAAACTCTCGAAACATTTTGCAGTTGAAATATACGCTGAAGAAATTAACCGCAGAACATGATTCGTTGCCACAATGAGTCAGTCAGACTGGATGCTGTGATGAGCTTCATTGGGCACCCGCGGATGCCTAATTGCCCATTATGGTGTTATGCTGCCGGTCGGTCTTGCTACTCACAGGGGTGGCAAGGATAACTTACACTACACTGCGTGGTCACACGAAACGATTTTTAATTGAAGGCAATTTAATTTTGTTATTAATTTTCGGGGAGAAAACTTTTGTTTGTTGTCTGTTTCGTTTGCGTGGGGGAGGAGGGGGTACGCCGCGATTTAGGGGCTGGGGTGGAAAACAGTCTGCACGTCTAATGTTTTGACGTTTAAGTAGCCATGAGAAGTTTATTGCTTCGAATTGATTGTTCCGTTTGCTTTTTTGGTGGCGGAAATTTAAAACAGGGGGGATGTGCTTGGTGTACGGTGAAGGATTTACTTCTTCTACGATCGATATTTTAAATTTAGGCAAAGGGTTCAACTTGAGAGAGGAGGTCTTTGGAAGCTCCAAGTTCATCGGAATTAATGCAGAAGGCAAGGACGCAAATAGCATACATCTTCTATATTCGGCTTCAATGTATCAACGACAGAGTCTACCACTCAATTGAAACGTTACATGTACCTTGGCTATAACATGCGGAATATATCAGAACAGAACCACTAGTTCAGGGACTCTTACACGCTCACGGACGCTAAATCTCGCTGTTAAGCAGTCTGTTAGCCTCAAGCTGGAGGATAACCAACAACTATTATATAACCACGGGACTTAAGCAAAGCTGAAGCAGCCACAGCCTCCCTGAATGGATTTGAGAAAATACTTCACTTTTCACTGAGAGGCACTTAAGGTTGTTGAGTCAGAGTCTGCACACTGCTTGGTTCTGGTGAAACCCGGATATTTGCAAAAGAAGTGGTCAATGGTTTCTGCCTCGTTCACATAGCTCCAGCTGCGGCAGTGAGACCGGCAGTCCAGTAGTCTTTGGGCTTTTGTAAAGGTCTTCGGCTTTTGAGATGTCTTCTTAAACATGATCTAACCCAACCTATATTTGAAACCCAACTTTAAGCAAATGTGAGAATAGTCTTTCCTTGACACGTCCAAGTTTAATTTGTACTCAATCCACAAGAGAGCGGCCAAGAGGCTTGGCAGATTCATCGGCCTCTTCATTTCCACCTTGCTCCTCTTTCTGTCACCGAGATTAGAATGACAGAGGACCGGTTACACAGACTTGCAAGTTCCTCGCGATTATTTTGGGGAACAAGGCTGTGTATGTATGTAGGTTAGGTTGTGACATTGTTACTGCTCACTTAGGCAAGCAAAGGGTCCATTGTGCCCATCTTCCAATTTTACTTGGGAAACCTGTAAAGAGAAGGGGAGTCGCTCCCCACCCAGGTCAGGATATGATTCTCAATAGGTCCCTCAGCTCGATGTCACCCAAGTCCTCCAGTTCCGTGAAGAAATAACTACCAAGAATCCTCATTCTTTTACTGGTGAGAGCAGGACATTAACACAGCAGGTGTCGAACAGATTTGATCTCCTCCTCATCCCTGCAGCTTCTGTAATAGTCGTTGTGATGTATACCGGGGCGTTCCGCATGAATACCAATTGCACAGTGCCCAGTAATGATGCCGGAGCCTATCCTCGCCTCACGACGACTTAGTTTGACCAGAGACAGAGATCTCTACTTATTATAACTCGTACATAAGTTTCTAGCCGTTGCACATGTGTCTAGCTGGATCCAACGTGTATTGGTTCAACTGATCGTCACAAAGGTGAGAGCCTGTGAGGCATGCAGCGCTGCCCCCCTTTGTGCCAATTCATCAGTTCTTTCGTTCCCTGGGATATCAGCATGCCCTGGTACCCAACATAGGGTCACCGCATTGGCTCTCGATATCTCATCTAGATGTTCTTTACAGATTTTTACTAGCCTCGACCTAGTTATCGCGGACTCCAGAGCCTTAACGGCTGCCTGGCTGTCGATAAAGATTTTGATTGTCCTTGTGGTGATGCCCCTATCTCGGACAGTTTTCGAGACCTCGATGATGGCTGTGATTTCGGCTTAAAAGACGCTGCAATCGTCGTTTATTTTAAAGGACTGGCTTATTCCTAGGGCCTTGCAGTAGACCCCGGAACCTGTACCAACATCCATCTTGTAACCATCGGGTTAGAAGACCAGTTCCTTTTTATTAATGACTTTGTTGTTCCTCCAGTCATCTCTGTCAGGAATTCTGATATAAAATCTCCCATCAAATGCCAAAGTCTGGCTCATGTGATCTGTTTCTGCCGGTCTGCCGGCATTCTCCCATCGAAACAGTACTGAGGCGTGACCGTAGGGAGCTGATGTCCACTGTCGGCTCCGTCTTAGTCTCAAGGCAGTTTTAGCTGCCGTGTTGCTGCAGTACAGATCCAGCGGAAAAAAACTCAGCATGGTTTCCATTGCCGCTGTTGGTGTTGTTCTCATTGACCCTAAGATTCCTATACAGGCTGCCCTCTGAATCTAAGTGAGGTTTGAAAGCTTCTCAAGCACCTTCCACCAGACTAGTGAGCCATAAGTTAGAATGGGGCTCACAACCGGCAGGAACAGACATTGTACCACAGCCGGTTTGAAAAACCATGTATTACTGAACGCTTTTTTGCATGAGTAGAAGGCTACGCACGCCTTCTTGATGCGCTCATCGATGTTCTCCTTCTAGTTTAGTTTGGAATCAAGAATAACGCCCAGGTAGCGCGCTGATCCCGCAAGGCTAAGTTCAACATCCCCGATCCTCGGAGGTTTGAAATCAGGGATTGATCTCTGTATATGTGTGTACATTGCTCGTTTAACAGTTGGCCAGTTTTTAAGCTAAAAGCATGCGCCAAGAAACACAAACATTTTGGCCTGAAACACGTAAGCGAAGACCAGTAGCTTGACTGGCTTCCATCTTCGAAGCGTCACCAAACTAAAGCTATATGTAGTTCGAGATGATGGTAATATCCTCCAGTCGCATCGAAACCTCGCCGTGACTCAGGGGTTAGTCCATCAGACTGCCATGCGAGCTGCATAGCTTCGACAACCTCTCGTGAGGAAGTTACAAATCTCCGAGATTATACAAACATATGCACATATGCAATTTGTTATTCGAAATCGCCAATTAATTGAAGGTACCTCCGGATCGTGCGAAAGAATGTTACACGCACACCATGAACTTTATTTCAACTCTCTGTACACGTATTTTTAAACAAAAACTTAATAATATTGGTTCTGCTCATTTGATTCCTGATAGTCGGTGGCGATCTCATTTGTCCTAGAATCAGTGTCTTCTTGCACAGTGCTGATATCATTTGGAGCCCGACAACCATCAGCTGCCTCCGGTTTCTTCACGCAATTATCAATTTCAAGTAATACCCTCCCAGCGGTCATAAAGACGTTCATCTCTGTTACAAACGAGCACTGATTAGCATCCCAAGATATCTCGAATAATGTTCGGAGGCTGATTTCAATATGTTTGTCCACATTATCAATTTGTTCTAGAATATATTCTGAATTCAATTCGACCTGCAATGGAAAAATAAAACATATAATACATGATTTTACTATCAAGACTCGAAGAAAGGTACTCTGTCTAAGACCATCTAGGCAGCAACCTACAAACTACCAAGATGGCCCCAATGATGCTTTCTCTTTAGCCTATTGTACTTTATCCACACCTCTGGTGAACAACTCTGTTATATTTGGCGTTTAGATCAACTAAGATCGGTTTATTCTCTCCAGTTTATTCAAGGGTCTATAAGCTCTCCATCCGTTAAGAAGAAAGCGAATGATGAAAGAAACGTTCTAAACTTTGTATACTCAATACCCTCAACACAAGTCGCAGTTTGACATGAGTAATGTACCACAATTTGAGGCTCTACTCCTGGACCTAACAGAGCCTGTGTGCGAAATTGTTTTAAATTTCGTGAAATAAGCACGAAAATCCAATCAATTTGGTCGACACTGACAATCAGTATGTCAAAAAAATCGGCGGAAGTGTTCAGACAGGTCTATCAATCTGAACACGAAACGTCAAAAAAAAATCCAGTCCGTCAATCCTGTGTGAACAAGGTAAATTGAAAACAACCTTTTTTGCTACGACATTTATTACAGCTGCAGATTCCACAGTTATGATCAAGAGTTATTGAATCCAAGACCACATTGTACTCAAGATTATCGCGCTACAAAGAAGAAATTCTTCGACGATTTAGTTTAAGATTACATCTTGCATCATACAACAGTAGACATCAGTTTCATACTTTTCTGCAGCTTATTATGCGGTGAGCTAGGTTTCCTTGGACTGAAAAGACAATCAAGTCGTAAGGTCTATCCCGAACAACTGAAATAAATCGAGATAACGTCCGAAAGGGCTACAAAGATCAATAAGGCGTTGAGCAGAGTAATGGCAAACCTGATAGGACCAAAGGCAAGTGGGCGAATACTACATTTTTTACTTACGACAGTCATGCATTCTAACCTTTAAAAGACCTAATGCGGTTAACCATGAAAAATAAAGAAAACCAATGGCAGTGGCACAACGAAGTGGACCTCTTCGGGTAACAAACTCCTATCGAACAGCCGTTCCCATAATCGCATGAGTATGTGATGTGAACTGAAGCCTGCAAGGACGAACATGAAGTAAAATCGCAGTCGTTGCTGTGGATATGGAAGAACTACTTCTGCAGACCGAGCCATTCAACCTGGACGATGAAGACCAACAATTCCCTTTACCCGATCTGGACGTAGTAACGACAGCCATATCTAAGCTAAAGTCACATAAAGCTGCCGAGCTGTTCAAAGTGGCAGGCGATGAGGTGATGTACGCTCCACCAACTCATTGTTTGCCCTCTGAACTGTGCCAACTACACAGTCATCAGTCTTCTTAACATCGCTTACAAGATATTATCTTCCGTGTTGTGTGATCGCCTTAAGCCATTCGTCGACAACCTAATCGGTCCATATAAAAGGAAAGTCCACCATCGACCAAATATTCACTCTGCGGCAGATCTTGGGAAAAACCCAGGACCTTAAAATCGATACCCACCATCTTTTCATCGATTTTAAGGTCGCGTATAACAACATCTACAGAGACGAGCTACACAGAGCCATGCCTGGTTTTGGCATCCCTGCCAAAGTCGTCCGATGGTGCAGGAAGACGATGGAGGATGCACGCTGCTCCATCATGGTCGGTCAAGACCTCACCGAGACCTTTGATGTCAAAAAAGGTTTTGAAAAGGCGACGTGCTGTCATGCGACTTCTTCAACATCGTTCTTGAAAGTACAAAACTCACGCGCCAACACCAGAGGCATAATCTTTCGAAATTCCGTCCAAATACTCAGATACGCCGACGATATTGAGATAATCGGAAGAACGCAGCGTGATGTCACTGGCGCGTTTGTAAATATTGAGACGAAGGCGGCCAAAATGGGTTAAGCAGTTAATGAGTCCAAGACCAATTGTATACTGTCAACGAGAGAGGACACTCAACACCGACATCTCAACTGAAGACAGGTATAAGATTGAAGTAGTTAAGGATTTTGTCTAGCTAGGCTCCGCAATCAATTCAGACAACGACACCAGCGCTGAGATCAAACGAAGAATAACTCTCCCAATCGCTGTTTCTTTCGGCTAAGAAGGCAATTGAGTAGCAAAGCCCTCTCGCGAACGACTGAAGTGACCCTGTATAAGACCTTAATCATCCCAGTCCTGTTCTACGGCGCAGAGGTATGAACTCTGTCATAAGCGGTGGAGGTTGCACTTGGTTGTCTGGAGAAGAAAATTTTTCGGCAGATTTTCTGTCCCGTCTACATAGACGGTGAGTGGAGGAGGAGATACAACGACGGGCTGTACAGCGACATTGGCCTAGCCAGAAGAGTGATGGTCCAACGACTGAGGTGGCTGGGTCATGAAGAGTGGAGAATTTTTGAATCCACACCCGAGGAACGGCGCAGTAGAAGAAGACCACGACTCAGGTGGCGAACGCAAGTTGAAGAGGACCTTAACCAACTTGGTGTGAAAAACTGGAGACAGCTAGGTATCCCTTACAACACCTACAGCTGTAAGGGATACCTAGCTTGCAGGGAGACGAAAACTGGATTTAGACGGGATCACACCAGACAATATCGTTACGGTAATGTTCAAAAATGAGAAAAACCCCAAAGAAGTGCTAAAGGTGAACAAAAGCGACAAATTCACTGTGGTGCCTTGGTATTAGACACTCGCAGCTGTCACCCTTAAACCCATCAAAACCATTGCCCTTAGTCAAAACATATTGTTTTGCTGAGGGAATAGCTCGATGGATCAAACAACGCGAAACTGATGTAGTGTCAGATTACCGAGTCACTCACTGAAGTTTAGCAAGACCGGATGCCGATCATGCAGAACTACCCAACGATCCGATTGGAACGCAAGACAGAGGTCGAGTCCAAATTGAACTAGCAGCTGTGGTGCTCATTTAGCGATGACCTGCAATAAAATAGAACATCACCAAGTTCACAGAAAGGAGCTCTATAAAGGCTGAACAAAGCGGTACTATCTTGAAGTAATGGGCAAAAAAATTCCGGCGTTGGATTGCCCGAAAATGGAGGGGCTTTAGTGGCAAATAGAGTTACGGGATAGGGTTTATAAATAAAATAAATAGCTGGCGCGACAGCTCGGGGTGAGCCAAGGCCTAGCTTCTCGCAACCATTCATGTTGTGCGTGTTTATATTGTTCGCACGAATGGAAGGAACCTACAGTTTATTGCCGACTCCAAACGACGAATTGAGAAGCTCTTTCATGACAGATTATACTCCTTTAGGCTTGTCATTCCCCGACGAGAGGTGGTGCCACGAAAAAATGTTCGATGTTCCTGGCTGGGGCTTAAACCCACGCCACTAAGTCAGCAGTCCAACGCACTAACCACTGAGCCACGGCAACCACGGGACTGTGTCATGATCAAACTAAACCAATCGCAACACCAATCGTGTTTTTGATAAATCAAATTATAACTTACATTCCTTAAAGCGCACTGCTCCAATTCGAATTCATTTGCGACGCTTGTAGTATTGCAATCCTCAATCGGGCTTGGAAAATTGGTATTGGCTACACTTTTAGAATTCTTTAAGTAGTCTTTCGACTTCGTTGTCAAGGAATTGATCCGTTCTTGGGCCTGTAGAATGCAAGTGGCATATTGTTTTTGGGCTTTATGCCAAGACACCAGCAATGGCTTGTATTTCTGAACACAGTGCTTACGAAGTGAGCTTAGCACCTGCAATGGTTCCAGACCCTGTTCGATGCGTTTAATTCGCTGCAAAACCAGTTGGTGTTGTTGTCTCATCAGTTTAATTAAATCAGAGCTGCGCTCATCGATTGCATCGATTTTTAACTCGGCAATTGCTATGTAATTCCTCAGCTGATTCTGTGATTGGAGAAAGAAATCCTCAATGGGGCTAGTTGCATTGTACTCCATCTAGAATTTTAAACGCCTGCTTATTTTATTTTCATAGCCAATAAATTGTATATGTAGTGGGAAGTTACCCCAGAAACCGCTGTGATAATTGATGCAACTAAATAGATTCTCAAGCACATTTTTTTTAAAACACTTCACTCTCTAAAATAAAATATGAGAAACTAAGCTGAAGTTTTTTTAAAAACAACTTTATCTTCACGACGGATACTTATCAACTGTCTTAACATTCAAATATTTTCTATGTCATGGGCTCAATCGATCATGCAGTTTTCGAGGGTTTCCCACGGGCCGCATCGCTTGTGCCGGAAGAAATTTGATCTGCAAAATTGAGTGCATTCGTTCAGGTATGGGTTCGGATAACACTTTTGCTCGTCTGCATGTTTCCACTTGAAAACTAATGGGAAATTTTGAATTAGGCTTGAGAAGCTCTGGTAGCAAATTTATTGTTTATTAAACTGCTGACAGTTGGAAGCACAGCTTAATACTCTCTTTTGGCACTTTTCTGAATATCTTGCTCGACTTACATTAAGAGATTGAGTGCTTATGCCAAAAAAGAAGTAGACAGTAGAAGACATCGCCACCGTAAGCAGTAATTCAAAAGTTTAAGCATATTAGTTTGCTCAGCTACATTTTATTTGTGTTTTTTTCTTTTTTTTTTCTTGCATATGTATTTATTCCAACAAGACGATGTCTCATTCCTTTCCTCGTTTTTCTTCTGAGGTGTGATTTTTTTTTTAGCGAAACTACGTTGTTGCGCATGGTCTGCTGGCTTCAATTCTAGTGTCAACTGGACCGTATAAGCATGTAGGCCAAGATCTTTAGACCAAATCCGGTGCAAAGTGGTCGTGGATAGGCAAAATTCCTGTGATCGTCTCGAAATGGGCACACCTGGGTTTTCAGTCACACTCTCAACTAGGGCGACTATATTTTCAGCTGACCTTGTCGAGTTGGAGTCTTCACATCACTAACGTGTCCGAGACGTTCAAATTTATCGATTAAATTGACTGTAGCTTTGCGAGAAGGGGCTTAATGATGACCAAAACCAGTTTTTGTAGTGAATTTCACTATTTCAACACATTGTGCGAGTGTATATCGATCAATAATCAATAAAAAAAAAAATAGCTGGCGCGACAGCCAACCTCGGGAGGACCTACAATTTATTGCCGCCTCTAAACGACGAATTGAGAAGCTTTTCATGACAGATTATACTCCCGGTGGCTTTTCATTCCCCGACGATAGATGGTGCGGCGAAAAATGTTCAATGGATATGGCTGTCGCTTGATCAGCGCTACTATACATAGGTATCATCACCGACCACTGTCTAAGGCCTGGAGTCTTCTCAAATGATTTTACGACGAAGCTGCGTGGACGAAGCAGTAGAGGAAACGATTCCCCGCCATCTATGTACCAGCAATGTTCTCTTCCATAGAACAAAAAAAAATCTGAGACCAATCCGACACTGACGTTGGTCCGACGCTGGCCCGACGCTGGTCCGACGCTGGTCCGACGCCGACCTGACGCTGGTCCGACGCTGGTCCGACGCCGGTCCGACGCTGATCCGACGCTGGTCCGACGCCGGTCCGACGTCAGTTCGACGCTGGTCCGACGCTTTTCCGACGTCAGTCCGACGCTGGTCCGACGTCAGTTAGGACCAGCGTCGAACCAGCGTCCATTTCTGCTACATATGTATGTCGTAAATTTTGTCAAGAAAAGCAACGAAGGAATATAAATGTTTTTAAAAAACAAAACAAAGTTTTCGGGCATATTTTGGAAAACAACTTGGACAACAAGACAAATGTTGGGCCCCACACAAAGTTTGTAAAACCGATACATAGAGCGCTCTTGGGTTAACCCTAACGTACAATCCGCTAAGCCACCAACGCTGAAGATTTTCCAATACCTTTGTCTCAAAAAGGAGAGTCAATTTAACAAAAATATTATTATTTTCGTATTCAGCAGACCAAAATTAAAATCTTATGCCGCAGAATCAGTGTTCCCCTGCTGGCTTTAACCTAACCTAATCCTAATCCACAGAGTAAAGCCACGTCGGGGAGTCCACGTTTGGTTTTACCATCGATTTATAGAATCTGATATCGATTTTGTTTGTATATGAGAGACGTTTACGGAATGTTTTGGCTCTAATAATAAAGAGAAACGCTGAAGTCAAGGTCAAGGGACAGTGATTTTCCTTTTGACATATTCAGACTGACCTTCGCTTATGCACCATCAAAAAAACTAAATTGTAGAACTTCCGAGAAGACGCTTCTAAAATGTCCCCTGAAGAATATTGTCAAATCTTCAACGTAGCCCCATGGCGTCGCGAGTTCTCGACATAAAATGCAGTTACAGGCTTAAGCCTTTTTCATTCAGAAAACCACGTTCTACGTTATCGAAGCATTCAGAGCAATTGAAAAACGCAAAACTGATGCTGATTCCAGGTATAAATGCACATAGACATTCTCCATCCAATTAAATTTCACTTTGTTCCTTTGCCGTAGTACTAGGAAATTTAGTCGGGATTTACCCCAACCGCACCCTGGCACCATCATCATCATCAGCATCATAACCATTTTGTGCAAAAATATTTTGACTTCAATTTTTATCATAAGACAACAACACGTTGTCCCGCAAAATGATTTCCATTGCCATTTCCATTTTCACTCCTCGCCTGCCCGAGGCCAAAACCAAAGGGATGAACACAAAACAACCCACGGCAAGGATTCGCCCGAAAACACGCTCCAATTGCGATGCGTTGTTTGGTACTGCTGCCTCTGGCAATTTTATCTTCTTAGTAAAATTTTTAAATTTATTTTAATTTCAAGAGACTTCTCATCCCTGCCAGGACCACCCCGCCATGCAACAGAAGTTGACCCTGGATAAGTTGTTGTTTGGCTTGAGCAAGAGCTCTGGTCTTACCCTCAGCGGAAGTTAAATCCACAAGCGAACTGACAGACCAAAAAGCAAACAGATAGACAGCTAGATAGTGCTTTTCGACAGGCAATACCACCAACGAGCACCGTGGAACCTGGTGCATTCCATGAAAATTGAAAAACGGCAGAGAGCACCAGCCCCTTGCAATAACAACGGAAAGGAGCTATTGAAAGAAAATCCTACGGACTTATGCACAAGGAATGCTAATGCACTGGGCGAGCAGCATCGACATGGTTGTCGGAAGCCAAGCATAGGTGGTGTAAAGATCTCGGTTTGTGTGGAGTAAATATCATCGATGTGGTGGATTATCAGGACCTAAGCCAGGAACTGATTTCTATGTGAACACTCTTAAGCATTGAATTGAACGGGTATTGGACTACTAAGTGGCGTTTTGGGTGTGTAATTCTGTTTTGATTTTAGCTCTCCAGGAGAAGGAGAGTGTGATAGTGTTGTTGAAGTAGTGGCTATTGCAACAAAGGCTGGGAATCGATACAATTTCGGGATAACAGCAGCTTCTTAAAATAGAATAACTGCAGCTTATTGCAAGTGGATAAGGATGAGAAATAAAAGATTGATCAGATGGATGAAGCACATCTCCTGTATATTACAAATGGTAACTCAATATTCTTGCCCAATCATTACGATACGAGCGTAATCTGGACCACTCTCTAAACTGTGTTTGAACTGGTTACAACAAAATAAGTACACATTCCAACATCAAAACTAACCAAGACCCTCTCCAAAGACTATGCAAATCTAGTTGTAACCTCCAAGACATGAACGCAATTACAGATGAAGCCGCATAAGGAGTGAACGTAGTCTTTACTTCTAGGAAATGATAAACCCGATACACAGCCTAACCGGGGTCATTTTTTGAAGATATCCTTGACAGCTTTTTAAATCTTCCAGAGTTAACAGTGGTATTTTTCAATATCTTTTGTCATCTTGTGATCGTCATATTCGAAGCTCAGGTCGTTAGGACTTTCCAGCGATAAGTCAGAACGTTGGAATGGAAATGCTAACCATTCTTCAAACACTAGTAATCCAAAAATCGTGTAAGACTTAGCCGACCAACCGTTCTGGGTGGTTTCCAAAAAAAAAATACCCCCACTTAAGTCAGACTCCCATGAGTGAATTTTTTTGGTACAATGAACCCGTTTGAGGTCGCAGTAAATCTTAGGACAACTAAAGGCTGACTCTAGTCATTTTCTAGTTGGAGCCAAATTCAGAGCTCGGCTATCCAACGAAATGTATCCACAGAGAGCACCTGAGTAAGAGCAGAGCATTCACCAACTGCAAACGCTAACCACCAGTGAATCTAATACCGCACTGTTTTAAGGAAGATAACCGAAACCTCTTTGGACTATGTAACAGCCACCACCAACGAATACGTTTAATGAAAGAAGCTGACAGAAGTTGCACGCAAACACGCACTGAAGAAGAAGACTAAGGGCACGATAGATGAGAATCGAGCCAGAAGATACGAACAAAGAAGACGCCTACGCCGACAAGAATATCTAAAATTTCTATAAGGAAGCTAAGCCACTGGCAGCTGACTTTAAACGCAGATTCTTCGAAACAGTAGAGGAAATATAGTCTCCGAGACTTCTTGATGTACTCAATTATGCATCTTCATTAAAAGATCAGATAGAGGGAGAGTGATTGAACAAGAAGACAACTGAAACCGGAATATACTCAAGGAAGAAACAGTACCCTTTCCTAACTAAGAAGAGGCTGGCGCATCTATTAAGAAGCTGGAAAGGTTAGCTTATGTTAGCGGGCCGATGAAGATGATGAAACCCTCTTCATCGCCCTTAGGTTTATGTAGACTTATTGTGGTACCCATGTATTTCACCAGCTACTTCCTACTGGGTGATTCTATATACCTGATAAAAGCTACTTGACTGTCCTTGCAAACTTGAGCAGATCCTTTTTTTTATTATAATTAACGCGCGCTAAAGGGGTAATGAACTACCCTTAAACGAGAGCACGGACATTAAGGAAATTAGAGGAAAGACGTAGGAGAAAATACCTGCGGGTTGCAGTGACGGGGAAACACAGAGCAATGCAGATTGTCCCACGTTCGGGTTGTACGGCTTATGAAAGAATACATATCTATATTTGACTGTACGCCCGAAATTAGGCTTAAGGGTGAACTGATGAGCATTCGTAGCATGACGCGTATTGCGGTTGAAGTATTGAAGGGATGGAAATCAACTGGCTATTTCGCTGGAACACTGTTTGTGAAAAAAACGATAAAACAGCGAGACAGGAAACATTTCGTCGGTGTTCGAGCGAGTCTATTGACTTCGTAATGTCCCTGTCACCAATAAGTTTTAACACGCGATTTTGGATTTTATGTGCAAAACGGTTTTGGGTGCACCAGACCAGATATGAGCGTTATACAAATTGAGGCCAGATCAGAAGGGGTAAAGAATTCTTTGCACCGTTTGGGGAAACCTAGACACTTCGCAGCATTTTTGGCGACTTCGAATATACGGTCATTCCAACGAAGGTTGTAGGTGACACACATACCAAGAATGGAAAGTCTTTCGGTTTCGGCAATGCAAGTACCATTCATGGATAATGTTTGGAGAGTGGAGTCTCGCTTGAGTGACAGAAGACAGCATTGGGTTTTGGATGCATTAAATTCCACTCTATTGGTTAAGCCCCATTTCATTATGCTGTCAAGGTCGGAATTTAATGAGCTTAGCATACATTCGTTGCCGTTCCTCTTCTACATCCGAAGAGCAGGGACGAGAGTTAGGAAACGAATATGAGAAGCTGAGGGTACTGTCATCAGCGAAGGAATGGATTGGATTATTAGTTGCAGACAAGAGAAATGAAATGAGAAAGAGAGTCGGAGACAAAACAGAGCCTTGGGGAACACCAGCATTTATATGGTGAATTGCAGACTTGAAACCGTCCAAGACGACTTGGATTGAACGGTCCGAAAGGTAGTTTCTAATCCATTGAAGAAGAGACACATCGATCTCAAATGCACGCATTTTGGACAAAAGAGCTTGGTGCCGAACTCTGTCAAATGCTTTAGAAATATCAAGCGCAACAATCTTACTTTCACCAAGGTTAAGGATAGATTGGTTCCACTTCTCGGTGAGATATGCATGATATGAGGACATCGGTAAGGATGTCCTCATGCACCTCCTTGTCCCCGCATCCTTTGCCAGGTGCAGCTTGTTTTGCATGATACCTGAGCATATTGCGGCCTTTAATTAAACCTAGCTTGGTCGTTCTGCTTTAATTATTTCTGGCCATAGCCCTCTGGAAATTTCGTGGGTGCTTAGTGTTTTCCACATGTTATTTGACTCAGTTGCTGATCACTTCCTTGTCAGATCGTCAACAGTCTCGTATCCTGGCACACCACTGTGGGCGGGGATCCAGCAGAGTACATTATGATACGTTCCAAGAACCCCCACCTCTTCGTGACAGCACTTCACAAGCTTGGATGTAATTTGAGTAGCACCTAAAGCTTTTACAGTCACCTGGCTGTCTATGAAGATCCTGATATCCTCCCGTGATACTGTGAGCATTGACGCCAATTGGGCAGCTCTGGTCACTGCTAGAACTTGTGCCTGAAAAACACTACTGTTGTCAGGGTGTCTTATTGAGCTGCTGAGTCCTAACTCCTCAGAAAAGACACCAGCACCCGTGCCTATGTTTGTCTTGGAGCCATCCGTGTAGGTGAAATTTGTCTCGTTAAGAATTTCTTCGTTTTCCCACTGTTCTTTGTATGGAAAGATGCAGGAGAAGGGTTTGACGAAGTCCAGATCCAGATACGGAATCATGTAGTCAGAGTCGATACTTAAATAAATAAATAGCTGGCGCGACAGCTCGGAATGAGCCAAGGCCTAGCTTCTCGCAACCATTCATGTTGTGCTGTTGTTTTGTTTGCCCGAATGGAAGAGACCTACAATTTATTGCCGACTCCGAAGGGCGAAGTGAGAAGCTCTTTCATGACAGATTATACTCCCGGAGGCTTGTCATTCCCCGACGAGAGGTGGTGCCGCGAAAAATGTTCGGTGTTCCTGGCTGGGGCTTGAACCCACGCCGCTCGGTCAGCAGTCCAACGCACTAACCACCGACCCACGGCGACCACAGAGAGTCGACACTTATGCCCGGATATTTGTCCAATATCTGGGAATATCCATATGAACTGGCTTTCCAGAGATTAAACTGGTCTAATCTCAGAGCGCTCTTTCCTGCAGATTCTTGCATGTATAGATCAAGGGGTAGCAGATTGAGAATTGTCTTTAACCCTGCCGTCGGAGTTGATCTCAGTGCACTAGTCGTTCCAATGCAAGCTAGCCTTAGTCACCAGACAAAGACTCCATACGTTAATATCGGCCTAACGATCGCAGAGTACAGCCATGGAACTAAATAGGGTTAAGGTCCGCAGTTCTTCCCAAAAATCCTGCTACAAGCGTAGAAAGTGATCGAGGCCTTTTTGATTCTTTCTTTAACACTCCTACCTAGTAACAGAATTTCTAACCACTTATCCCACCTGCTATGTTTTTTTTTATAATCCACACGCGAACCACGGGGTTATGAATACCCTTTTAGTGTTATACACACACCAAGAGCGAGGTGCTATTTTTTGAAACTCAGGTAGTGTTGGGTTTCATTGGCGTCTAAGGGTGGTGTCCGGGCTAGCTGGGACATTTGTGGTGTTTGTGATTGCAATAATTCACAGGAATTTTTTGGAATCTCTTGATGTCATAATCAGTGTCAGCTCAATCAACTCTTCAAGCCACGACATTCAGCTGCCAGTGTTATGCCTTCACAGTAGAATCGCTATGATAGTTTCACAGTTGATCGATTTTATTTATTTTGAGAAAGAAATGTTTTTCCGACATCAGAAGTTGAACCCGGACTTTCAGCATGACAAGCGATGATGCTAACCACTGCACCATGGCCATGCTGCTCAACATTTTTTCATGAGGAGAAGATTTACCATTATGTGCTCCTCTTTCTCGCTCGAGTCGCCTTAACTCTGTGCTCGGTACCAATGTGTATGTGCCACAGTACACGCCATTGAGATCTGCGCTAGAATAAACCTTGATTGAGTATTAAGGGTTCTAGAATTTAAATAGCTAAATAGCACTTACAGCACTTTCATCCAAATCAGTGCAATCTAGGCCAGTAAAGTAGGCCAGTCAGCTTCTGACCAGATATCTTCTGTGACGTTAATTCGCCTACTGCCACAGCGTTGATTAACAATTAGGAACACCACCAATAAAGTTTCGGAAATTTACAGAGAAGGAGGATCTTTAAAAAGAATAACGTCTCCTAAGTGTCAGCCAAAATGTGCAAGGTTTACACCTTCTACCCTTCACATATGTTTTGGACGAGGCTCTGAAGATTTGAATTAAAGAGTTCGCAAAACTTCGGCTTTGAATTCCCTCCAATTTCTTTGAAATAAATAAAAGAGGCCAACAACTGATCCGGACACAAGGGAACTGGTTACACTTGTTGCTTCTGGTAAAATGCAAATGTCCACCAAACAAGCTACGATATTCCAATTTGCATTAATTACAATCAGGATCTTCAAGAATAAATTTATTTTGCCTCCGTCAGGGAAGACAGTTCCACTCTGTTCTCCTTCCACTGCAAAAGAATCACCACAACTCCAAGGGCAGCGCAGAAATGCATTCGGGTAGTGCTTTTTCGACTCTGATGACTGCCTGACGGTACTACTCGGCTCTTGAATCTTCTCTCTATCTTTTCCTACTCCATTTGCCGCAATTCCATTTTGAAGATTCCTTGAAACCACAGCCTCCGAGATGCATTAATTTAGCCAAAAAAAAAAATCAGAAAGAACTGAAGTGAGTTGTCATTCTCCAGCAGCCGTTGTACATGCACAATACACGCAATTATAACAGATCCACTACACTCACACACAAAAAAAACAAAAAAAAAAAGAGTTTCGGAATTTGATTAACAAAAGCCCTGTTACCACATACCGGGTGAAACAGCATACTGTCCAAAGTTACTGCCATCTGTACACCACATGGGAATGTCACCGAACCTCCCGAGACTCCGCTCCGAAAAGGAATTCTTCCCACAATATGGTAGGAGGACTCTTCTTCTCGGGGTTCCTTAAACTGTTTGATTTATATCTTCTTAATTGGAGGAATGTTCGTCATTGCAATTCGAATAGTTGTCTGTTTTATTTACTCCACTTCAATCCACTCTGAAGAACTCTCTGGACTAAAGTGAATGTCTATGATATGCCTCATAAGGGTTCTAACCGATGTCGGAGGTTTCCTTTTTGAGGACGATGTAGTAATTTATGTCTAGATGTGGATAATGGGGCAGAGGAGAGGAGCCTTGTTTTTGGGACGATTATACACTTGAAAGTTGATACATCGCATGTGGTTTGTGTGGAAGCAAACAAAAAAAAAAACTCTACGAACATTTAGGAAATACTTTGGATGCCTAGATGACGCCACTCGGCATGCGGTCGAGTTTCTTGCACATTTGGCATCTGTACAAATTTCCTTAACGATAATTGAATGATATCTGTGTGCTTTTTTGTGCCGCTCAAGAACTTGGCCCTTCTACTGAGTATGTAGGTGCTCTGAATTTATGGCCTTTAACCAAGTTTAATGGAAAGCTATATCGTTACATCTGTTGGGGTCTTTTGTATTCCGCGCAGTTTTAAATGAAACATTGGCTCTGAAGCATCAGACAGTCACGTAATCGCAAGTTAAGACGTGCCATGGAATCCGTACCTTCGGGTAGGCGCAGGATGAGATGGTTAGACCAAGTCCGACATCTGACCTCTACCCGTATGGAGATAGCGCGTTTTTATCTAACTACCTTCAGTTTAAGTCGGTTGATGGCTCCTTTTACTTGTGCATACCACCATAGGCAAGCTCCTTCTCTTCTGACGGGTTGTACTCGTCCTTTTTGCAGAGCTCCTTTATACGTAGACAGCCATTTCGTCAGCGTTCGTCTGTGCGCTTTCAGCATCAAATCAGCGATTTCTCGCAGGAGTACCTGCCACTGGTCTTCTGCACTTGTCGTTGGCCCTGAAGCACCTGAAGCGAGAGCTCTAAGGAACCAAAATTAGGCTGTATCGGGTCTCATACCTAACCAGCGGTGGTCTTTAGCACACTGCGGCCTTGAATATATTTTGTGTCAAGCAAGTTCTCCTACAACTGAGGAAAGTTTTGAACAAGATCGAGGTCATGGAGGAATCTCAGGGTATTGGTTGCAGATACATGTTTGATTGTTTTTGGGAAGGTGAATCCTCTACCAAAGTGTTTTAGTCTGCAACAAGCTATGGCAGGACATTCGCACAAAATATGCTCTGCAGTTTCTGGTACTTCCAAGCAGAGTCGGCACATGTCCGACGCACTGATGCCAAGCTTGTTAAGATGGTAGTTGAGTGCACAATATCCAGTGACGAAGTCCGTGAGAAGCTCAGCATCACTTTTCTGTAGTGCGAGGATTTCTTCTCTTCTCTTGTTGTTTAAGCGGTTGGTGAATTTCTTGGATTGGCGAAGTCGAGGTGTAGAATGCGCTCTAAGGAAAAGACAATTGGCAAAGTGTCTTGCGGTCGATTGCGATTGCACCCTTTCAACAATGATCACCTTCACAGGGTGAATTCTGGACACGATATTGCTGGATTTTTAAATTAATACCTTTGCTGTGAGAAATTAATGTCATGTTCCATTGGAACATTTGAACATCCAATGCAATGGAGGAGTGGCTTTTGTCCAAGTTTTGTGCTACACACTAGCATGTTTTGTTCGTTTCCGTGCAGGCTAAGTCTCCCAGTAGTCCTACCAAAGATCTCCTCTTGGCGTTGAAATCTCCAAAGACATGGGTAGAAGAGTTTCTCGAGGTGCTCATAAGAACAATCTGTTATGGGACCGTCTTTCTCCTCTATGGGTCCATGAGCACAAATGGCGTCTGTATTATGAAATTGAGTTCACTGACTTACGTGGCGGTAGCTCGAAATTTTTTTTCTAAGTCTACCTCCTGAATAAAAACCCAGGACTGAGGTGCCTGGGTCATGTAGAACGGATGGACACTAATCTTCCGGCTGAAGATCGAACTGGCTGGAGACCTTGTTGGTTGAGCCTAAGGTCCACCCAGGACTGTACCGCCATCTTAAGTAAGTAAGTGAAGTACCGCTGACAGCGAAACGGCATCAGAACAGCCGCTATTTCTGCTCGTGATAGGTTGTATCCGCTTTGTTGCGTTAGAGGATCTTCGCTATATCATAAGCTGCTCGCGGCCTGTTCATAATTCAAATATTCCACGTGCAGACCCCTAAATTATTGTCCTTGCTAGGATCTTCAACAGTTAAATCCGTCCATCTATCCTAAGATCGTATTGTTGTCACCACTAGATGTTTTCACTTGTGTGGCCAACAAATGACACTGGCACTCAACATAAGTTGAATCTTTAATCTGGTCCTCATGGATGCTCTTTGCTTAATCCCCAACTTTCTGAAAAGATAACTCCGGTGACATGATAAAGATCCTGTGAGAAAAAAAATTTCATTTGAACTTAAGTAGCATGTTTGCCTGATGACCACCACGACACACATGAAATGTGTCGCATTGAGCCACCAGAATAAACCCCAAATTGCTATCTTTTCGCAGTCTAAGGCTTCTATTACAAGCCCCTGTGATAGCAAAATAAATAAATTATTTTGGCAACTCCGGCCTTAACAACCACAAATTTGTTTGATGTTTTCACGCTGACTTGTCACTCAGCCAATATATTCACCTCAGTCCACCTGTTGTTTGATCGATAAATCGCTCGCTAGCGTTTCTGACAGAATTCACTTTGTTAAGCATAAAATCAAAATAACTCAAAATACTCGTAGCTCACGAGAGTGACACTTGTGTGTTTTTAATTGCACAGAAAACAATTTTCTTTTTTTTTTATTAAATTCCCCAACGTGCTGACACTCGTTTTGAAAAATGGTAAGTCTTTGGCCCATCAGAAAACATTCAATAGTCCTGTGAGGGAAGAATTTCGCGCCTCTTGCTTGCGATACATCATCTGTGTGCATCCTTAGCGCCTTGTGACTCGTAAGGAACGCTTGCATTCGTTCTCCTCCTTCTTTCGCCTTATTTTGGGACGACGCACAGCGTAGTGTATTTTGCATTTTCCGCTCTGCACAATTCTGGTGGCAATTTTTCAAAAATATCATTTCGTCCCAAATGCAGGGCCAACTCCGGACTTAGCTACAGCAGCTCATGCCACTTAACGGGGTGAGGAGATTTTTGTGAATAATTTGCAGTCATAAAATATGCAATAAGCCAACAGATGTTGCGAAATTGTTTTGAAAGCCGCCGTCACATTATTTAAACCGGTTTGTGTGTGCCATAGCCAAAGAACTGCTTTTAACGGCGCGGCGCGGTGCGGCGCCCAACATCAGCCAAAGGAGGAGGCGGCGGAAAAGGTCGAAAAGACCCTTCACCATGGCGCCACGCCACCAATACCACCAGTCAACGGTGAACCCTTTTAAAGTGAAAATCGCATTCAACCGTGGTGCAATATTTTCCGCAAAATTTAATGAATTATCATCAACAACAGACAAGTCAATTTTTCGCCAGCAGTTTGGCAGTATCCGAGTTTTTTTTTTTTTTTTTGTTTCTCTGCCGCACTTTTTCGCTAACTTTTGACATTTGCAGGGCCATTGTGGGTGGCCGGCGGTGTTAAAACATGGCCGCATGGCTGCATTTTATATATCAACAGCAATTAATGCAATCGATAGTTTTGCCGCTTTTCGTGAAACCGCTTTAATTTTGAGGCGAAATGTGCTGCAGATGGAATAAAAATATTTGCCGGGAGGAAGTGGTGATTGACCGATAAACACACAAGAGCAGGTTCCGTCAGCAGCACGTAAAGTGTAACGCGGGAGTAAGGAAGTATTTACGGTGTTTTAAATATGTCGCTCGCCCTTGTGCCCAGTTGGAATGTAATAAATCGCCAGAGGTGGCGGTCGGGGCAGGAACGCCGGACGAAATAAATATTTATTATGAAAACACAAATGTTCAATATTTTATGTATTTTTTTCTTTTATCGAGTAATTAATTGATTAATTAAAGAGTGCAAGCGGAGGTCAGGCGTTTAAAATGACAGATGATGTTTTGCCGGCGAAACTGTTTGCTTTAACGGAATATTTGAAAGGGATGTTACATTTTTTAATTGTTTCCTCTTAAGATAAATGTTAAAGAAGTTTAATTTTATTTCATTGGTTTATTTTTAGCCACCAAAGAAGAAGGGAAAGAAGGCACCGAGTGAGTATAATTTGTGATTTAATTTTTGTTTTTCAAAGTTTTATGCAAACTTGTAACAGATTTTGATGACTGTATTGACATTCTGTGAGGATGGGGTTTTGTTGGCTTCAAGAGATGTCGTGTTTAGTTTGAAGTTGTGCCTGAACTGTCTCCTGTTGCGTATACTTAATTTTTTTACTTTTTTTCCCAACGAAGATGGAAAGTTCGAAACTTTTTTCCCCTATGAAGCAGTTTTTTGTTGCAAATTAAACGAATGATTCTCCTTAAGGAAGAGTGTACTATACTACTGTAGTACTACCGTCAGATGCAATGACACCATAACTCTGACTGGTGTGCAAATTTTAAGTCGACTTTTCTTGCGGTCAGGACTGGTTTTGGCCAGAGTCTGACCCTGGACTGGACTGTAGTCCAGTTTTCACGGATGAATCTAAAAGAAGTCTGGTGCTCGTGTCGTTGTGGATACTGATAACATTAGTCTTCGCTATTCGTTAGGCAAGTAAGCCTCGGTTTGCCAAGCAGATATTTCTGCTATCCGAATGACCGAGGACTGTGTTGTTTAGAATAAGCTGAGGAGTCGGTACATCTGCGTATGTAGCCAAAGCCAGCCTTCACTTGGACCTTGTTCAACTTTTTAAAATTCCCGAAATTTCAAATAAAATGGGTAGAACTGGGTCCGCTTGCAGGAAGTACAATGGACCAGCAACCAGCTACATTAAAGTGCTCCAGTGAAGTATTTTCTAACCCGACACAAGAAAAAAGGTCTTTCCTTGGTTGTTCGCATTTCTTGTGTATAGAAAAGTCTGATGAACTAAGTCGATGAGTTCAGAAGTAAACAATTCACTGATTGATTAGATTGCATTTTTTTTTTTCTGGAAGGTGGAGATTCTTTTAAAAATTAAACAGAGCCCAGTAAAACTGTGTTCCCGTCACATTCCCGTCTATTCCCATGTCCCTGTGGAACCGTCTTAGCATTTTATTGCAGGGAGAGTTTTAACTAACACACTTGTCGTGGGGGAACCACTTGCATTTGCGCCCCTGTCTGAGCGGGGGCAGCCACTTATTCTAACACACCTGTTGTTAACATTTGTATTCAACCGATTTGTCTCGTTTCTTCTTGTCTCTACCATTCCAACAACGCCGTCGCAGGCCTCTACACTTTTAAGCATCTCACCAACTCTGTATGTTCTCAAAGGTTAGGGGCTTGAGGGTTTTCTCGTCATTTCCACTTTGGGAAACACCCTTAAGCACTTATCAGGGGCCAAATCGTCTCTTCCGTGATCGCATGACTTGTCACGTAAAAACAAGGCGATTTGGCTTCAGAATTCTCATTTTTACGTGACGAGTTATACAATACGATTACGGAAGAAACGGCTTGCTTCCTTGCAAGGCATCGCCGAAAATTCCTGACTTTAAAGGTACAGCCTGAGCTTCAAATAGTCACTGATGTCATCTAGCGGTCGTTCTCTCTTCTTGCTACAAACAATGTGTCAAGCTGAATTGCATCCTATGCCTTGCGTACGAACGCACTACTTCGACGTTTTTAATTTTCGCTAAATTGTCTCGCCGTTCCAATTGTTATGGCTACGACGACGACCATTTAATGTGCCATGTCCTGGCCGGCCATACTGGAGGAACTACGAAGTAGTTTTTACGCATACGACCGCACCCATATGTGGGTCGGAACCCTGTTTTGGCATGAAAACAGAAACCCCTTACCGTCAGGCTGCAGTAAGATGCAGCATTTAATTGCCTTCTGTTCGTCCAATTGCAGCAAGTCCATGGATTCACTTGGATTTTTTTTTCTGTCTCTATCTGTACGGACCGTTTTATAACCCTTTTGCGGACCACTTAACTGTGTGGTACTCCATCGACCGTTGCATCGTTGCGACAGCCGCTGGCCGTCTGTCATGAAGTTAAAAAGTATAATGGCCATTGCCCTGTCCACGTTACCGCCACCAGCGCCACCAACAACGGAAGTTCTGTAGTAGGGAGCCCAGCAAATACGCTACGTAAAAGTTTTGTCTCATTTTCTCTTGACAACACGACGCGGTCGCAATGTGTGTCTTCGCCGAGTGGCATGTGCCAATTGGAGCGTCAACGGAGTGCGGCGATTAAAAGGATTTAATTGAAATAATGAAGTTTCCTGCGATGCGTGCTAATAAGTGTATTAAATGGCCGTTTGTTAAAGATGGGTGGGCCGGGTAGGTGCATGTGTGAAGAGGTGCAATAAAATACATTTCGTTACAATGTCCCGGAAAAGACAAGAAAAAGAATGAAAATCGTAATTGGTGGCTCCTTCCATAAATGGTGCCTCAATGTGTACTCAATTGTCTCAAGACAGTTGCGTTATTTAGTGCCACTAAATACTACATATCCCATTGGGAACAAAGGAAGCACTTTGACTACAGTCATTAAAGTGGACCATAAATGGTTATTGGCCCTGAACCGCAAACACATACACACTGTGGTTGGTTTTAACTTGGACTTCTTGTGTTTTCTCCAGGATCCGTCGAAGTGCAAAAATTTGCCCAAAAGGGTTGTTGCCAAAAGGTTTCAGGCGTTCGTACAATTTGAGAGATAAAATCGTTTACCCTATGCTGTGTGGACTGAACAGTATGCAATTGACACTGCTGAGAGGGTCTTCTTTCTTGTGGATCAGAAATGAGACTGTGTATACTGTCTACCAAGTCATCTCCATTTGCTTTGAATGAACCGGCAGTCTTTTAGGTTATGGTTCGTTTTGGTCAAGTGGGCGAAAGTTTTTAAGGTTCCAGGATGGACCAAGACCTATCTCTGTCGCCCCGGGCCTAGGTGTCTCCTGGCCCGTCCAAGTCAGCCACCTTACCTAACCTAACCTAAGCTTAACACTCCTCTCCTCTTTCGGGAAAACGATAACTTCCCAAACTGGTGGACCGATGTTGCCTGCAACAGAGCTCCGAATTGGATGAGAGCCCTAGAGCACCAAGATCAAGACAAACTACTATTAGACGCCCAACGGTGGAGAGGAACCCGTCAAATAGAAAGGAAATCAATTTATAAAACTGATGACATTAAACGTTTAACTGTCAAACACTCTAAATACTTTTGATACAAAGAAAATACCTCTCTCCTTGTCCTCACCCATGATTTGCTTAAAATTTCATCAATTTTAATTCCGAGAGTAGTTCAAAGCAATTAGACTTCAAAGCATTCATAACGGTATCACATAAGATAATCCAATAAATCAATTAAGCGCCCCAAGAGATCCTTTCCAAAGCTCCCATCCCCCACCCTACTTCCTTATGCTCTATGCCGCCACATACATCGGTCATCATCTGAAGCTCATTCAATTAAAATTGTAAATTCGATTCATCATCTCTGCAGTAATTGTAGGTCGCAGGACTTGTTAAAAGCCAATCTCTACACTCTACCTGCCATTTTCTCTTTTGCAGACCTCATCGATGGAGTGGATACATCCACCATGAATCGAGACCAACTTGAGGCTTTCGCCCTTCGGCTTAAGGCCGAAATGGAACGTGAACGAGAGGAACGGAATTTCTTCCAATTGGAGCGGGATAAAATACGAACATTCTGGGAAATTACCCGGGAGCAATTAGGTGAGTTAATTGTCACAAAAAGTCTCAAATCGAATTGCAAACACACAAAGCTAATTAAAATCGAATGTCGTAAGCAATTTGATTTGTGTCCATTGATTGAATTTGTGTCTCATTCTCTCGCTCCGTGAAGAGGATGCTCGAGCCGAACTTCGCCGAATGGACAAGGAAGTTGAAAACGCTCAAGAGAAGGCTGAAAATGAGATCAGACATGTTGTGCAGCAGATGAAACATCTGCAATACGAGAATCAGACGAAAATCGGTGAAATTCGGGCAGAGGCGATGACCCAATTGAAATTGGCTCAAGAGGAACATGTCAGGCAGGAGCAGGAGCTGTTGCAGGACAAACGTGAATTGAAAAATTTGCTGCGAGAGAAAGACGAGACAACAGAGTTGCAGTTGCAGCAGCTCAAAATGAAGAACAACGAGGAGATAAGGTATGTATTTGCATGATTGTTAGGTGAGGTTGAGTAAGGTGGCTGTTGTGACAGAACTGGGGCAAACTTAGACCAGAGTTAGCCTCATTTTGATACCACTTGACGTTTTGGGCTTACTGTGAAAAACTTGAGAAAATCTACAGAAGAAATAAGTGTATGAGAGAACTCGATATACCTGATTAGAGGCGGCCTATGGTGACTGATTCAGTCGACATAGTTTAAATCTAAAAAGGATTTTAATCTCCAGGTTCCTTGCCATGAGACAGACGAGGAAGTTGATACAATTCAATCCTCGCGACTATGTTTAGGCAAGAACCAATCATGTCATAAGTAGAAAGAGTGACTTATACAGTCAGTAGGAAGGGTGACTTATACAGTCAAGCCCTAGGTATAGCTGAGTCCAGCTTTAGAACTGTAAGTACAATTCTTGAAATATCTGGACTTGATCTGTTCAGTAGCTCGTTTGTGTTCGAGTTATTGTAACTGAGCCAAGTCTTTCTAGATATGATGCTGTCAGGAAGCCTTCTCCCCCTGTCGTTGACCAACTTTCAAAAGTGATGATAAATATTGCCCTTAACAGCTCCCAAAGGAATGACGGGCCATTAAGGGCTGACGCCCTCTTGACCAGTAGTGGGATTGAAGCTCTTGTCCCTCATCGCATGACCGTTTACCGATCCAGCTTCCACTGAAAGTACTTATCTCTGGTTAACGTAGTCTTAATCCCTAAAGCCGATAAAAGACCAAAAATTACTCCAAACTTCTTCAAGCCCATAACCCCGACTTCTGTCTTTCAAAAGGTAATGGAAAAGATAATTGATTATCGCATCCGAAATTCTATCCTAACAGAACAATCTCACATTTCTCACATTTCATAAACTCTCACATGCTGGAGTTTATGAAAATTTGTAATTTTCTTCAATTGAGAGACCCAACCCCACCATGGCTTAAGGAATTTATCAAATAACCTACAGATGGATTAAGTCAATGCAAAGCAGCAGGATAATTTCTGCCAACCTTTGACAGTCATTAGTGTGCATCTAGGTCAACAAGGGTAGCCCACAGGAGAGTGCTCTCTCACATCTCCTATGGTCTGATTGACCAACATCTAAGGCTACGCTGAAGACTTTGTTATTATCAGTAGAGATAGTCATGAATTGACTCTAATCAGTCGCATGCAAACTGTATTTATCAAGGTATGGGAATCTTGTTAATCCGGAGGAATAAATGTTAACCCTTTACCAAAAATAGAGGCACCAGATCTCAACCCTATAGCTGAAAAGTGTTCAAATCCCATTCTCAATGGAAGGATTTAGGAGGCCTGAACATCCAAGATCTCAAAAACATACAAATTCTTTTGAATCCGACTATATGCACACGGACTTCATGTCCTCTAGAGCTTCCGACCCATCATCCTTGGGCATACTGAATGGTGGTCCAACCATCCACATCTTCCAATACGCAGACGGATTTGAAACAAATACCGGAACCGGTGTTGGCATCTATGGGCTTTAAGCTATCAACCCTCCTAGACTGCTCGACATCGAGCTATATGCCAGAGAATGCATTAAAGGAGACCTTCGATGGAAGCAAATTGACATCTTCTATGGCAGTCAGGCAACGGTCAAAGTTCTCTGTTTATTCAATTTTCGCTCAAAGCTAGGCTGTCTATGGTAAACTCACAATCTATTGGATTTCCAGACACAAGAGCATCAATGACCACGAGATGGCTGATAAACTTGCAAAACCAGGCTCAGAATCAACTTTTATAGACCTATTTTCCTTAGGTGGTGCTTCAGTTCGAGGTGAATCTGAACCTCAACCAACAAGCTTCTTCAGCTGGCTAAGTTGAGTTTCGTTTCTACGTGGGCACATTTTTTTTTCTACGTTGCCATTCCATATTAGATCCAAAGACTGTGTATCAAACGCCCAATGCGCCGTTGTCGCTGTATAGCTCTTATAATTCAGTAATTCATGGTTGGATCTCCCCCTCAAAGGCCCGCATACACGAACGAGACCGAATATCTAACCAGTTAGTGCTCGCTCGAAACAACCAATAACATCTTAATTTTGATAGAGTCCCTGCTTTAGCGCCATAAACTAGAATTGCAATGATGAAAGTCTTATAAAGAGTCTCCTTAGAGGTTCGCGATATGGCCTTACTACTAAATTGCTTTGTCAGACCAAAGAAACAGCGATTGGCAAGAGTCGTTCGTCGTTTGTTTTTTGATGAGATGTGGTTTTCAGAAGTACCAGCAGAGTCAAGGTAGACAAAATCCTTTACGATTCGTCGCTGGTTTTGCCCTCATTCACCACGAAACACATTTTGGCTGCTTCTGTCTCTCTCTATATATTCCTGAACGCACCAATGTTTATATTGTTTATATATCGGACTATATTGCTAAGAATAGATAGAAGTGTCGAAGCATCTGCGACTTTAGCGATAGACAGGCTGCGATTAATGGCTTGCTCAACCCTTTATAGTGCGAGAATGCAAGAACTCTCTGAATTCGGTCGCAAGGCTGAACTCTTTTACTCTTGTCTGGGTCCCAGGTCACACTCTGATCTCTGGAAATAAGATCTCCGATGTGATTGCTAGACAAGGCTCAGAGGATGATTTCTCAGGACCTGAACCTGCGTTGGGTCTTCCCACATCCTCGGGACCTCCTCCATTGACGATTGGGTTTCCTACAAACACAATTGTATGTGGCACGGCTCTCCAGGATGCAGGCAAGCTAAACGAATGCTCCCGAACGCCTTTAAAAAATCAGAGGCATTCTTGCTGTCACTCAGCAGAAGAGACTGTGGACAACTTATTGGCGTTCTAACGGGACACTTAGTCTTTGCCAAGCATCTTAGTGTGTTAGACTTAAGCTACACCACTGTCTGCGATGCCTGTAGTCAGGGCAACGATACTTCGGATCTTTTTGTTTTGCGGCTGATTTACGGTGCTGATGTGGTGAGTTCTGATACTCATCATTGAAGTGCCTTCTCTGCTTTTTCCTAAAATCGAGCAAATTCCAGTAAAATGGGTATAAACTGGATCCTGTGGCTTGCCAGCATTACTGGTGCGCTGAAAACTTCTCCTACAGCTGCTCTTTAAACCATTCTCCACTTGTTGCCAGTAGATTTCTATGGCATGCAGCACGCCATTAACGCGGCTCTAAAACTGAAAGGTATCCACCAATGGTGTGAGAAAAATGGGGGACATACTAGAATCCTATCAACTCACCGCAGCCTTCCCAAATCATGAGGCAGACACGCTGTCCACCGAAAACGACTTTAAGATAGGCTATAACCATAAGCTACCTGACAGAGAGTCAGCGTACCTGACAGAGAGTCAATGAGTCTATCTCTATCTTTACGGGCGGCTCTAAAACAGTCGAAGTAGTCGGTTCCGGTGTCTTTTCAGAAGACTTGGGCATTCACTCCTTTTGTCTCCCCAACCATTGTAGTGTCTTCCAAGCCGAAGTCACAGCTTTTAATCAAGCCGCCGCTTGGCTGAAGGCTAACCCAATATCGTGCATTGCGGATATTGCAATCGACAGTCAGACTGCAATCAGATCCCTCGTATCCAACACGATAAGATCTAGGGCTGTGAAGAACTGCCGCGTGTCTCTAAACGAGATCGCTAACCAGTATAACGTCACACTCTGTTGGGTCTTTGATCACTGCAACATTCAAGGGAACTGTGCGGCTGGAAGCTCGACCATATCAAAGCGCCTATGTCTTTTGTTAAAAACCTGACTCACACCGATGCTCTGTCCAAAACAAATCGTAGATGACAACACCTCGATTCTTGCCAGACTGATCTGGCCTGTCCTGGATCTGAAAAGCCCAAAAGCATTATTACGACTTAAAAAAGACCAATTTTCAGAACTTATTAACGTCCTCACGGGGCAGTGCATCCTAGGCAAGCATGCTCAACGCCTGAGTATAGCATGTAACGATTTTTGCAGGAGCTGCAGAGATGAGGAGGAGAAGGAGCAGTGCACTGTACACTTCTTCTGCACGTGTCCCGCCATGGCCCACATCAGGAAAGCCACCCTACGCTGTTACTTCTTACTTCTTTAATGAACTCCGCCAGCACGGCCGATCTCAACAGCTACGTTAGGAAATCTAAATGGTTTCAGGAGTAAGCAGGGTTAATATCCCAGTACTCGGTGGCATCACAATGGACCTATTTATCTAGTCTAAGTGTACCTCTTCTTGGAGGACCACTTTTAACCAACTAACTGGCTCCTCCTTTCTGGTAGTACAATGGACCAGTTGCGTCCGAGTGCTCCAGTTTAGGGTTTCCAAACCCGACAAAAAAAAGTGGCTCACACTTCCAATGGATATATTTCTGCTTCTCCGAACCACTACATACCATCTATGAAAGGACAATTACTATACATATAGATCCAATATTAATTCAGCTGTTTCCGTACACCATCCTCCAATGTCTAACTTTTAATAGACCAACTTCTTCAAGATTCAATAACAACGTTCGTTTTTTTAATGGCTGGTTATTATAACAACGAAAACATCCCTTTGAACAATTAATAAAGCTAAACTGCACAAAGAAAATACATCACAAGATAATGAGGCATGCACCCTGCTGTTGGCGTCATTCAGTGTCGATGGTTCGTCTTTGATGTCTCAAACAAATCGCTCCTCAGAAACTTTGACTTTACAAGGATTAATGCATATTTTTGTTCATTTTCCAGTGAAATTTCATCTCGTTTTGAAGCAGAAGCCAGGGATATGGTACGTCTGCATCAGGAAAAAATGCAAGAGCTGCGTAAGGAAATGGACATCAAGTACCGCATGGAAATGTTTGAAGTGGACGAGCGCAAGGACACCCAAATCCAAAAAATTAACGAAGCCCACGATATAGCCTTCAATGACATGAAGAATTACTACAATGACATCACTCTCAACAATCTCTCCCTGATCAGTAGCCTGAAAGAGCAAATGGAGGAGCTTCGCAAGCAATCTGAGCGCAGTGAACGTCTGTACTCGGAAACGCTAGCTGAGAATAGGAAACTCGTCGAGCCACTCAGTCAAGCCCGCACTGAATTGGTCGATATGCGACGCAAGCTTGAGCACTACGATCGTGATAGACACCAACTCACGAGACTTAAGACCCGCAATGCGGCTGTCGAAAAGCGAATGACACAAGTGAAGTGGGAAACAGAAGCGTTGCTCATGCGCAACGACACACTCCGCGAGGAGCGTGAAACCTTAAAGACCAAATTCGAAGAGGCTGTCGTGGAACTTCAACAGAAGACAAGTCTTCGCAATGTGATCCTTGAACGCCGAATTGCCGAACTGGAAGCGGATGCAGAGAAGTACGAACTGATGCTAAATACAGCGCCAATCAAGGGAGCCGATGCTGATGATTTGAGCGAACAAATTAACAGTCATCTCAAGTCAAAGAACGATACAATTAAGGACTTGAGATACGAGTTGGCACGTGTGTGCAAGGCACACGATGATTTATTAGCGACATACGAAGCGAAGTTATCGCAGTTCGGTATCCCGAAAGATGAGTTAGGCTTTGAGCCCCTACGGACGACCTTAAAGACGAAATTTGGCATAGGTCACGCGGGGCTGGTGACAAAAAATCAATAGCAACCAGACGGATTGTGGATAGTTTTCGTCGTCGGAACTTACATGACTTTGTGATGTACTGTGCAACGAGAGCAGCAGCGGCGCTGTCTGATTGTCTGGTTGTGAAATTCTGAATGCGAAAGGATGAAGTATGATATAAATTTTTGTAGTCGTCGGGTGTTTTTTCTTTTTTATCCTCCATTTTCGTAGTCCTTTTTGTGTGTTTCCTTTGTCTAGGTATTCACTGCTTTTGATTTGATTTAAACGGACGATTATGTCTGCTTAGTTTAAATAAAATAGTGCAAGTGCTTGACTGGGGCTGTGTGTTTGAGTACTTACTTTCGACGGAAGAAAGTGAGGTGAATGGAAACGAAAGTTTGGCATAATACATTTTAGGATTTTGATGCAATTTAAGAACGAATTTTGATTTTTTATTTATCTTTACGTTCTTTAAACAATGCATTTCCAACAACATCATTCATTTTTTCCACCTGGAAATTTGGTTCTGATCATTTTCTATGAGGGTTCCTCTAGTTTGTCCTTAAACAAGCCTGCAAATGACACACAAAGGATAGTGATCATAGAAAAATGTCCCAACACCCCAAATGCAAACTTTAATGTGTGGAGGAACATCTGCTTCGACACTAATTGGTGACAACAATCTCCGTTTTAATCAGTTTGAGGTTATAATCCTTAGTAGAGTGAAATTACGGTCGATTTTTAATAGGTGCATGAGAAAATGCAAGCTACTGGGCATTAAGCAGACGAAATGGCAGGTAAATAAAGTTCCTACCTCCATAACAGGTTTTACCAAAACTTCGTTTCATATCGAGGAATTTGTAAACACTGAGCAGTATATGTATGTGTTGCTATCTCCTCAAGACGAAGAAAAACCGAATAGAAAACCGTGTCACCTGAGTTCTTTTCTCAGGAGGTAGATAACTAACCAAAGAAGACATCCAGTTCACATCGTGCCTCGGGAAAGACATCTCGGTATGACTACAACACGAGCCTCGGATAGAATGACTGGATTAACTGTTGAGAGCCCCAGCAGGCGTATGAAGGACAAGAATCTTCTCATGAAAAGTTCATACTCTGAACCGACTATGAGCAGCTAACTATCTAACAGACATCCTACAATGCGACAGAATTGAGCGGTTATAGCTTTTCAGGTGCCCGAAAAATAAAATCATGCGGCAAAAATATGACTGCTACCACGACCTAGACTAAACAAAAAAGTTTTGAATATCCAGTAATGCTGCGACCACAGCCACCACGTTAAGAAATCTAAACGTTGAAAAGCTGTAATCGCAACAGGCCGCAAGAAACTTTGCCGACATAGCAGCACTGCCAGCAAGCCATTAGGAATGCCGCGACAGATGTGGTAGGTTGCATCTGCGAGAAACCACTGATAGACAAAATAGCTGCTGAATGTTTGGAAGGGCTGATTCTGCGAACTGTTAAACCGCGACGGTCAACAGAGTTCTGCTGTCAGGCAACCTGGTAGCCTCAACCTGTAGAAGAACTAATCACTTCTTGTCGGGTTTGAAACGCTACGGGCTCCGAACATGTCGAATTAGTTCAGATAATATAGGTAATCGTACCTGCGTAGGGTACTACGCAATCTACTGGACTCTCGAAATCGAATGCCTTAAGCCTATGAAGCTTAGATCGGTGAACATGAGAGCTTTGCTTGCAGGAGCGCGATTATTTAACTCAAATCGCATCATCCGCTGCTCTGCAATGTGTATCACGAATACTCGTTCAAGGGAAGGAGGCTTATAAACCCCAAAAAACACGGCCTTTGCACTAAATCGGTGTTCGCATCTGCGACTTAAAGGCTATTAAACGACTTTTCTAGCGCACTTATGTTATTAGATCAAACATGCCCTGGGATACTCGGCTTTTTGCCATTGTATCGTTTTTAGAGACCCATAAGTCCCCTTCATCTAAAATAATTTGTATTTCAAACGATCCAGTGCATTTCTAGTATTACCAAGCACAAGCGTTAACAAATTCCCTTATTCTTGGCTTTTTCCTAGTCATCTTTTTGGTTTTCCCAACGTGTATGTTTATCTTTTTAAAAAAAAAACTGACAAACTTCAATTATAATTTCATTCCTCGTATCCGTTTTACTTGAACATATTTTCCTGTAAGATGGCTCTCCCTTCATCGCGAAGAAATTACTAAATTTTTGACATTTGACAGGTCAAAAAATTGGGGAAATGCAAAAGAAAAACCAAAACACGCCGGAGAACTTGAAAATTCCGTCAACGCAAAGAAAAATATAACTAAATCAAATAAATACCAATCGAATCGAATCGTTTTAAAAATTGGAACTGCTTTCGGTGCGGTTACATTACAAGGTCAATAACTCCAAAAGAAAGGTCCTGCTTTTCTAAACCCACCCTCAAAATGAGTCACCATGAATCCAAGGCGAAATTCCTCACCAGTTCCAATGATCCACCCACATCGGGCTATGTCACCTATCGCATGCAAGAAGAGCCTCCAATCTTTACCAAACGTAAAATGCTGCTCAACATCCCACAGACATATTCGGACATCACACACTTGACTGTCTCTCGAAATTGGCTATATTGCATCGTTTCACAGCATGTCCTATTGAAATTTCAATTACCAAAGGCTAGTCCTCCTATAGGTAAGTGGAATAATTCAAGATAAGATGGTTGCATTGTTTTTTTTATATTGCCAGAAATCCATTTGGACAAGTATACTGGCGGCTATTCAATTTCAAAGATTTTTCTTGATCACACTGGCCAACATTTACTCATCAGCTTGGCATCGAAAACACCAGGTCTGTCGCCCGAACTGCTCTACGTGAATGGAAAAGTGAACAAAGTGAAACGAATTGAAAAGCTGAAGGATCATGAAGTAACCGCCGTGGGATTTAATCTCTACCAAGGTGACGAGTCAACAACTGGACCAATTTTACTTGGTACAAGTCGCGGATTGATATTTGAAGTGGAACTCACTCAAGATGGGGACAGATCCTACAGAAAGCAGGTAAGTACACGACGATATACATATGTATGTATGTGTCCACACTCATTCGTCCTTGAAAATCATTTTTTCACATCTCGAAATCAAAAACAAATAGCTGCCCTCATACATTCCCCTGTACGGACTGAGGGAACTGGATGGACTGGTAAATGGCTACCTTATCGCTTTTTTGTTCCAAAACAAAATTATTCATCTTAGTTTGCTCTAGTAACACCTACTCACTCACATGCACCGCTTCTTTTAACCCATTCAGCTTGCGGTTTTACAGATTTAATTCGCTTTCCCATCTTCACAGATTTACGACTTGGGCCTAGGACGCACAAAATACCCCATCACTGGCCTGGAGTTCTTTCGCGTTCCATACTCTAACAAGTATGTTGTAATCGCCGCAGCAGCGGATTGTATTTATGGCTTCCATGAAATCCTACGTCCGGAGGATAAGTTTTCTCTGCAGGCGATTTTCAATTCTTACGTTACTGGCACGCGCCTCCAACTGGCGGAGGAAATAAAGACTGACCTCAAGTACTCCGTTTTGCAGTTCCACGTGGAGTCACAATGGCCAACACGTTATGCTTGGCTAAATGGCAACGGGATTCGCTTCGGAGAGCTAAGCAAAGACCCAACGCAGGACAATTTTCTTCTCGGCAAAGAGAGTATTCCGCATTCCCAAGATCCTAAGCCACTCTCAGTGGAAGAGCGCAAACAGTTGGTTCCGAAAACCCTAATGCTCACACACTTTCATGCCCTGCTCTTGTATCCTGATCACATCACCGGGATGTGCCTCCTTAACCAGGAAATTATCTATGAGGAATACTTCTGCGAACAGTTGCTGGGCATTGTTAGGGATCCCTTTAACGGTTCCATCTATGTGTATACTTCGAAGCAGATATTTCATTACAGAGTCACCCATGAGAAGCGGAATCTTTGGCAGTTGTACCTGCAAAGGGGTCTGTACGACTTGGCAGAAGAAAACGCAGAGAATCCAGCTCAAATGGATATCGTGTTGGCGCGCAAAGCGGAGCTACTGTTTGAGCAAAAGGAGTACCTTCGCAGCGCCGATATCTATTCGAATACACAGATAACGTTCGAACAAATTTGCTTGAAATTCCTCTCGCTGGAGGACAAGCGACCTCTGATGACATACGTGAAAAATCGTCTCGAAAAACTACGAGACGAAGACCTCACACAAATCACGATGTTGGTCGTGTGGTTAGTGGAGCTGTATCTCACGGAAATCTCTTGGCCTGGCTTGGATGGAGAGAAAAAACACGATTGGCAAACGGAATTCGATAATTTTCTACAAATGCCACGAGTAGATAAGTGCATTCGCAGCAATAGATCGGTAATATACGACTTGATGGCGTCACACGGCGATAGCCACAATCTTTCCATATTAGCCGCTGTAAACCATGACTACGAGTCTGTTATCAATCAGCACATCAACCAACGGAAATTCTCTGAGGCTTTAAGTGTCCTCAAAGCTCAGAAGAGTGCTGATATGTTCTATAAGTACTCACCGGTACTGATGGAGGAGATTCCACAAGAAACTGTTGCCGTCCTGATGGCACAGGGCAAGAAGTTGACTGTGGAACGATTAATGCCAACATTAATCTGCTTGGACAGCCAGAAACATATTGAGGAGATCATCAAGTATTTGGAGTATGCAGTTTATTCCCTAAGCGAAAGAAAACCGGCGCTGCACAACTACTTACTACGGTTGTATGCACAGTATAAACCAGATAAGCTTGACAAGTATTTGGATAACGAAGGTATTGATATATCCCTGGTGCACTACGATGTTAAGTACGCACTGCGAGTGTGTTTGGAACACGACGCAAAAACGGCATGTGTGTTTCTTCAGTGCTTACTGGAGATGTGGGAGGCAGCTGTAGAACTGGCGCTAACTTTCAATGTTCAGCTGGCAAAAGAGACTGCATCCAAGCCGGGCGATGATGAAACTCGAAGGAAGCTGTGGCTTAGAATTGGTGAGTTGTGTTATTCATTTATATTCTATAGAGAGATTGATGTGAATTAATTGTTAGAAGTACCGTAGATGAACTGGTATTCGGCGTCTCTTCTGAAGTTAGATTTGTCACCTTCTTAGAGACATTTACCACACCTACTCGTCCTCGTGTATAGTTTGTCCTCATTTTATGTTGAATCGTGACGAGTCCTCAACGAATCTTTGGAAAGTACGATTATAACAACGAATGTACTATGATCACTTCTTTCTCGAAGCATAGTTTTCGTTTCGAAGGCACATTGTTTTGTCTTTTCAGAGACGTAGGATGCCACCCTTCATTCCCAGACTGTTTATACATAGTTATCAGCCAAATCTTATGTCAAACGATTCTTTTTTCAGCTCAACACGACATTCGCAGAACAAATGATGTAAAGAAAGCTTTGGAGCTTCTAAAAGAATGCGATCTACTACGAATTGAGGATCTCCTACCGTTCTTTTCGGATTTCGAGAAGATTGATGACTTCAAAGAAGCCATTTGCTTCGCTCTGAAGGTACCAAATGCACCATAGATTTTAATTTGCAATTACACACTCATCCCCATTTACGCTTTTTAGGAATACAATCAAAAAATCCAAGAGCTGCAACACGACATGGAAGAATCCTCCAAATCGGCAGAGCGCGTTCGAAGCGATCTTCAAGGTTTACGCAATCGCTCGGTTCGTATTGCTGCACAAGAGCCGTGCGCCATATGTGAAGCTTACCTGCTGCTCAAACCGTTCTTTGTGTTTCCCTGCGGTCACAAATTCCACGGCGATTGCCTAGAGAAACAAATCATTCCAATGCTCAGCTCAGAACAGAGTCGTCGATTGACCAGTCTGAAGCAACAGTTGGAGAACATGTTGGCGAATTCAGTTGCAATGGCGGAGCGCAACAACCAACAACGTATGTCGCGCGAGAAAATCAAAGCCGAGATTGAGAATATCCTAGCGTCTGATTGCCTCTACTGTGGCGTGATGATCGATTCGATTGACCAACCATTTGTCGAGGACTGGGACCAAGTTAATGTTGACTGGGAATAAATAAGAGCAAACCGTTAATTCCTTAGCCTAATTAACAATTTATTTATTCAACCAAAATACAAAATTATTAATAACACGTTTATTTTATGCACGTTCTTGTTTGTCCATGCGAAATAACGAACTTAGCAGCCAGGAACAACAGTCAGGCGATCTGCATATGCATTTCATTTCTAATAAAGGTGGTTACGGTGTTAAGCACTGCCATTTTGATATCCACGCTGCTCAGTAGAGGAATTAAAAGTGCCAGGTCCTGAACACCCACGTCAGCCACAGCGTATTGCAAATTTTGAATTAGCTGTTCAGTTTGTTCTTCCGTTAAGTCGTTCTGCAGAATCTCGCCAATGGGACGGAAAGTGCCTATAGACGAAAAAAATATATGCAACAGTTAGAAATGTTGTGTTATAATATACATATATGCCTCCTGTTTTGATAGACATTTCAACTGAACAATTTAATGAAACCTTAAATATAAAGAGAATGACTCATCAAAAGAATACTCCTGCTCAACTTGCCTAACTCAAAGGTCTGTCACTACAAAGATTCTATTTTTAGTCTTATCAACACTCAATGAATAAGGCAAAAACACGTCATGTTTGCAGTAGCCTAGTTAAAACTGATCGACATTTTCATGTTTCGCAATTAGCTTACCTGTGGACATTTTATAAGCGAAAATTCCTCCAGCTGCTCCACCAATTGCTAGGCCCGGAGGTCCAAGCAAAATTCCGCCTACCAAACACATCGAACCACAAACCAGTGCTCCTTTAGTAGATTTCTTGACACAACAGCGCACATTAGCATTATCAGCGACAATAGAAATGGCTTGCATTAATTCCACAGTGTTTATTGGCATATTTACAAATAGAGAAGGATATCAAATAAAAAAAAAAATTATAACTAGACCACCAAGTATTTAGTACGCCACCAATATTTTGACTTGCTCTTTAGGATTTCCCAACTTCAACACTTCTGCTGTTTTTATTGGCAAATGTCAGCTACTTAATTTCCGGTTGGTTCACAATGAGCGAGGGTAATTGTATTTTCGCTCTTAACAATGGTAATAAGTTTAAGGCCATTGCAGTCTTTATTACAGCATACTTTTATCAAATAGACTTTATAGTTGATACCTGTAATTCAAGAAACTGATCTATCAATGTCGCATGTACCTTCTTTTTTAGTGATAACCTCATCCACGTCTCTGCATTGTAAGACGATTTCGTTGGCACCTCCAATCTTTCGACCAAAACGTGGCACACCCTGTAGAAATGAATATATTCAATTGTTTGAATTTGCTTTAATTGTGAATTGGCCGTAAGATAATTTCGTACAAAGGTTTGTGGCTTATCAGAAAGATAACAGTCAATGCTTACAATAAGGGACTTCCCCGAACAACAAAATAAATAAGAGAAGCAGGTGTTTATATAAAACGGTGAGGGACTTTTATACCCATTTCACTTCACTACGATACGGGAGTCTAGATTGAGCAATAACATGTCAAATATTGATTGTAAAATTCCTTTGATTGTGGTCGGCGATAGCGCAGTGGGAAAAACTGCCTTCTTGCAATTTTACCATTCTGGAAAATTTGTTCAGGTAATGTTACAGTACAATTTCTTTTGAAATTTTACCATGTGTTTGCAATTACTCAGTGACTGTTAGACTGCTTAAGCAAGGTGACTAAAGCAGATCAAAACACGTGTTTGTGCAAGTCTGGTTTATCTATACACTGCGCATGCAGTTTGCACCAACATCATTTGTCGTCAGGTTATCGAAGTAATCGGAACAATGACAACAATCGAAGTTGTTGAAAGAACTTGAAGAAATATCATCTACTGACTTTAATAACTTTGTGAGGGTGAATAACACCTGTGAACTTGCTCTAAGAATTCTATCTAAAATTGCCTACTTCCGCTCTAATCGTTCATTATCGTCATAGATCGTCATACAAATTCATGAACTAATAAATAAGAATATCTAATCTAATTTAAAACTATTTTTATTTCAGCACACAGAAGCGACAGTGTCAGCTGACATTTTTACTCGTTTGGTTAATATGAAAAATGGCAAAAAATTAAAGTTTTACTCTGGGACACAGTCGGTCAAGAGCGGTTTCAATCACTTGGGCGGGGTTACTATCGCGATGCGAATGGAGTATTGATAATGTACGACATATGTAAATAATCGTGCCAGCTTCGAAAATATTACCAAATGGAAGAATGAAGCAGATGTTTTTTGCTTGGATGTTAACCCAGTATTCGCTTTAGTTGGCTGTAAAAAAGATCTTGGTAGTCGTCAGGTGAGCACTAAAGAAGCGCAAGCGTTTGCTAAGAAGCATGGCATGCATTTCGGTGAAACTTCTGCTAGAAAGGGAGAGAATATAGATAATGTAGTAAACAAGGTTGTAGCTAGTGTATATGAAAACATTCTTTTACGGAATATTGAGCAAGATAAGGAACGCCAAACTCTCCCACAACGTGAACCCCCCACGCCCCCTAATTATACTACCGTCCAGTGTCCCTGTTAATTAATTAATTAATTCGGAAAATTAATAAACACAAAGGGAATTAATGAAAACAGCTGAGACGCATTAAGGTATATTATTGCGCTGCAAACACATACAATTAATTATTTTTTTTTTTTTTTTTAAACCATTTATTTCATAACCAAACTTCCAATATTCTCCAATACTGTCTCATTTTCTTTATAAATATGCGTGAAATAACGAATTCTCCCCAAGATGGTGGCAAGTTAACGAATTCACTCTGAAAATGGCGGCAAGTTAACGAATTCACCCCAAAATTGCGGCAAATGTCACAATTATTGTAAAGTTGGGCATGTTTGTTCAATAACCATAGTCATATTTTTAAATATTGAAACTTTCTTCGACAACAAGACTTATAAAAATATGCAAGAGTTGTCATTATAGAAAACAAAATATTGTTGTAGTTACCAATAGTTTTTAATATCTAAGCAAATTTTGCATTTTAGAAGCCATTAACAGTGCATAATTTTTGTTCATGCTGAGAGGCATTTATTGGTTTTTTTGTATTTTCTGCATCCTTTGCGATAGAAACTTTGAGAAAAGGCTTATCAAAAATTATTTAGCTCAGAACCGTATGGATGTTTCTTGTTTCGAAGCAATTTTGAATAATTTGAAATTCTTATTCCATTTTTTGACTCTGCAATCTTGCTTTTCAGTAAAGACGAATGTTTGCAAGACATAATATCACATAAGTGTATGCTTGCACACACGAAAATTGATTATTATTTCACAAAACGCATCTATTTGTTAAAACATAATAATAATTACGTAATTCCTAGACTGGAATGTTAGCTCAACTCACCAACTGCTATACTCTACGAACATCACAGCTGATCTGTTGCTCCCATTTCGATGTGGGGGATTAAAAATGTGAAAAATAATAGCCGCCAATTTAAAATTTGATATTTCAAGAGTTTTCTGAATTCGGCAGATTAATTACTGATAATTAATGAAAGGATAACTCTGTCTTAAACTGCTAGGGGTACACCCAGGTACATCACCCTAAAAATGTGTCCATGGAGGCGCTTTGAAGATATCGGAAACTGTTCATATGATTGTGGCATAAGAGAAATCCACCGCATCGTTTTTAAAGGGACCGTAGAAATTGTTGTTGCTTTGTCCTCACACGTATTCACAGACAAGAGCTGTCAGCGAGGACAAGCAATATGGCGCTACAACTACAACAATGTAAACAAATGGGTGTCGCGGGGATAGAGGGACGGAAGTTGAGCATCTCTTTATAGTTTATCTCTGGTCCAAACCATGCATCAATTCCATACCTATACCTAGGCATACTTTCATCTGACCAAGGCCTGAATATGGCTCTGTTTATGCCACCGTTTTTTATTCCCCTTTTGCCCGTACAATCTCATCTAACTTCCTAGACTAAGTCTGCAATTTAATTTAATTTTTAAAATATCAAACACAAACTTATAAATATTTCTTAAAAGAACAATTTACTATTGTGATTCCATTTTGTGGAACCTATTCCATTTTAAACAAATAATCCATTTTGACACATGACAGTTGGAGAGGCCAACCACTTTTTTTTCTACCCCGGGTATCAATGCACAACGTCCAGTCCAACAACAAATCAATTGCAAAGAAAAATAAAAGTGTTTTGATAGAAAAAAAAATATCCAATAAATTATTTCCCAATACCGTTGTTGTTTACATAAATCTAATTAATTCGCTAAACGAAACAAAAAGTGTCCTAATTGTTGGAATAATTCGAAGAAAATGTAAGATTTCCTCTTTAATTGGAAATTTTGTGCAGTGACATTTCGACTATTTTTTTTGCGTCGTCGTTCGAGAGAAAACGTAAATTTAAGCGAAAATAAAAAAGAAAAGTATTCCGCGTATTCCGAAATAAATTGAAGTCGACAAATTCCCGAAATTCCGGAGCAGATCTATAAATAAATAGGAAAGGTACTCAAAATCAAAGAAACACAGAACTGCCGAGCAACAACATGGTCGAACCTATTTTCGATTATCAATTTCGTTTGATTCTGATCGGCGACAGCACAGTCGGAAAGAGTTCATTACTGAAGTTTTTCACAGATGGAAAATTTGCTGAGGTAAGGAATTTACATACTATTATAATAATCTAGTTTTTCCCTCATAGTCTGCTTCAATTCAATAGTCTGGGTAAAGATAAACTCCACACCTGTGCTGCAGGGCATTTCATTGATTTGTTTTTATTTCGTGTTTGTGGGGTTTTTTTAAATTCATTTCTTACAACCAAAACAGAAGCCAACTTACATAATTTCCAAAATGAATGCAAATGCAAAGGAATGAAAAAGCTTATAATCGGACTGTGTAGCTGATAACGAACTTGGCTTTGTGTTGCCTTTTCAATTGCGATGTTGGCCATCAACCCAACATTTGTAAACAAATGACACAATACAACTGCATTGTCGGATTAAATTATTAGTTTTGCTCCAATTTGCATTTGGAATGACACATGATTCATGTAAATAATCCGCTGTCAACACTGGGCGTTGTATCATTGGACACTCAATGGTCAAATGTACTAATGCCGAGGGGCATTCTAAAGTGATAACAAGTCGATAAGACTATGTCGACCAGATTATTGTGAGCATAATACATAAATACTTTATTTTTTTGCAAAAAATGATCGACCATCACACAACTTTACCATAAGCGTTCTGATGCATAGCCCTATGAACAAAAAAAAAGTTGTTTGAATTACATATTTAGAATTCATACATATGTACATATGTTCATATATACCATCAACATCAGCACAGAATCGACTAAAGAAGCATAGGTACAACATAAGACGAATACAGCGAGAAAACAGGCCAGATACTAGAAAAGAGAGACATCGCGTAACCAGTCATCATCATCATCATCATCTTCCAATAGCCCGCTTATCCACTATGAGGGTCGCGGGTTTAGGGAGCTTAAGTGGACTCTCCACATTTGCCGATCTTCCGCCATCGACTCTAACTCATCAGGGGCTATCCCCAAACGGGTAGAGGTGAGATTTCGGACTTGGTCCAGCCATCTCATCCTAGGCCTACCCAGGGGACGTCTACCCGATGACACGAATTCCATGGCACGTCTTGGAAACCGAGTTGGGAAATGCGTTTGACGTGCCCAAACCATCGAAGTATGGACCTCTCCGCTCGAAGAAGTAACTGCTCGACATTGAGTGGCTCGCGTATTCTGGTGTTCCTAACCCGATATCGACAAGTCACCCCAGCAATACAACGAAGAAATCTCATTTCGGCAGCTTGTATCCGCGATCTTATTCTTTCGGTCATTACCCAAACCTCATGACCATAGATGAGGGTCGGAACAAACACTGAATTAAAGACCGACAACTTAGCTTCGATGCCAAGTTCGGCCCTCCTGATAACAGATTGACCAAGCTGTCTCAAAATTGCTCCAGCTCCTACCATCACTCGTGAATAGGACCCCGAGATACTTAAACTTCTCCACCTGTTTCAATGGGACTCCACTAACATTAAATTACCATTACCTCTGATTTGTTTACTTTTACCTTCATCCCAGTTTCAACACAGACGGCGACGAACCTATCTAGTGCGCGCTGAAGTTCGGTCTGGGTGGACGTAAGGATGACCAAGTCATCAGCAAAAAGCAGATGACTTATCCTTAAGTCTCCCAATTCGAACCGTTCCTCACCAAGGCTGCGCTGTAACATGCAATCCATATACACTATGAAAAGGAGAGGTGACAGAACGCACCCCTGGCGAAGTCCAACGCCCACAGTGAAAGGTGTCGACCTAACGCCGTTCATCCGAACACAGCTCTTACAGTTAGTGTACAGAGATTGAATGGCCCTCAGAAGAGAACCGTCAATCCCGTACTCCTGCAATACACTCCAGAGTTTACCTCGAAGGACCCGATCATATGCTTCCTCCAAATCCACAAAACAACTGTAGATAGGTTTGGCATACTCCCAGGCCTTCTCAAGTACCATTTCAAGATCTTACAAATAAAAATCACGACTACCAGCTAAAAATTCCATAAAATCTAACCAGTAATTGTTAGCACCGTGACCGCTCGACTGCTAAGCCTGCTGGCTAAAGATCAAATCCCCAGGAAACAGCTCAACTTTTGTTTGCTTTCCATCTGTTAGAAAATGTTAGCCCTTGACGCCGAATTATTAATTCATTTTGTACCCGACTAGTGGATTTGAATCGCTATAAACTGACTCTAAGGCTTGTCCTGAGAAAATTCAATAAATTAAAGTTAATCCCTAATAACACCTCATCGAGTACAATATCGCATGTTTCTGAGCCAGTCTACGCTTCTGCACCATAAAACAGAACGAAATTTATGAGGATCTAGAATAGTGTCCCCTTGGTTCTTCTCGATGGGGCCTTGCCAAATAGTTGTCTTTTAAGGCCACAGTGACAGCTTTTGGCGAGTGTTGTTCTACGTTGGATCTCCGCACTGATGTCGTTGGCAAAATTGATAGGAGAATCTAGGTAGACGAATTTCTTCACTAGACATCGGTCTTGTGTCTCGGTGTTTGTAGACAACGCACATAACATTTTAGCAGCTTCTGATTTATTGATCGTTAAGACGCCAGTGCTCGCTTCGTCTGCCTAGTCAAGTAATTGAGTTGATTTGTAAACAATAGTGCCTGATGTGTTGACCTGAAAATTCGGCACTTTTTTTTTCAGTACATTAGTTAAAGAAACTGCAAGACAAAGTGCCGCTCAATCTAAAACCTCTAGTGCTACTGAAGGTGGTGTCTTCCGATCTCGACGGAGCAACAAGCATTCTCCATCGTCATGCTACATAATCAAATGAGTTTTGCAGGAACATCAAAACTATTTATGGCGCAAAATATCTTGTCTCTATTCTCTATTGGTTTTGAAATTGATAAATATGTCGGCGATATCAATCTGGAACTCTTGGATCTTCTTTAGGATTTGGCGTTAAGTGAAGATGTGGTTAATTATCGATTTCTCGTCGATGTATGGTTTAATGTGCTTCAGCATAACACGAAATAGTATTTTGTGTGCGATATTCAGGCGACATACCTCTGTAATAAGCACAGGTGACGCAAGCTCTTTTCGTACGGATCGGGCAAACGGGGCTAAAGTTCCAGTCGTCGGGTTCTTTCGTCGGACTTTATCCTAGTGCAAGCGTGCGGTTTTATAGAAAACAGCTCGTAGGTCTTAAACCTAACCCTAGGCTGCTTTAACTTTATTCCAGTCCGTTGATTGGATGTCCTTCAGGTTGGGACTACAAGACTGCCTGGCAGCGAAATTCTGGCAATGGTCTCCATTCAACCGCATCAACTGTTTCCCCTCTATGGTATTCCAATTGTCTTTACAGATTCCGGTTTGGATATCGAAACCCTGGGTTGTCCCCTTTATCATTTTATAAAAATTCTGAGTCTCTTTCTCGCTGAATCTGTTTTCGGAGATTGTGTCGTATAGACTTTGCCTTCCAAAGGGCCAACCAAAGACGTCCTCCTTTCCGATCTTGGTGTTTACATCTTCAAGCAATATGCCACTAATTATCTTTCTGTTTTCTTTTTTTAGCTTTCCGATCCGACAGTGGGTGTTGACTTCTTTGCCCGTTTGATTGAAATGAAAGACGGAACACAAATTAAACTTCAACTCTGGGATACAGCCGGTCAGGAGCGCTTTCGGTCAATTACGAAATCCTATTATCGCAATTCAGTGGGAGTACTGCTAGTCTACGACATAACGAATCATGCCAGCTTCGAACATATTCCCCTATGGATGATGGAAGCACAGCGACACATTGAACCGCATCGGCCAGTTTTCGCTTTGGTTGGCTGTAAACTTGATCTTGTAAATGCCGGTAGTCATCGTGAGGTAAGCACAGAAGAGGCGCAAGCATTTGCCAAGCAACATGGTCTGCATTTCGTCGAAACCTCAGCACGTAGCGGTGTCAATGTCGAGGAAGCATTTCGCATGGTCACACAGGAAGTATACTCGCGTATCCGTTCAGGCGAGTACAAAGTCGAGGACGGTTGGGATGGCATAAAGACCGGTTTTGCCCGACCCAGTAGTTTGGACTTCAACTTGGTAGTGGCCGAGCCTGAAAAGTCTTCGTGTTGTTGATATGTTTCGTAGGTTATTTATTGCAAAAAAAAAAATTTTAACTAAAAAGATTATTAAACAAAAAGAAAAGTACTGCGAATAATTCTTTTTATATTGAAATTGTTACTGTCAATTGTGTTGCTGTGGGGTTTGAATCAGCTGATTTGGTCCTCATTTTAATTGGCATGTTTTTTTCGACTTAAATGTGGGACAAAAGGTAGATGAAAAGCGAATAGCAAAGATAAAATGTTTATATTTTAGTTTATCATTATAGATTTGGTTGTTTTATCGTTTTTAGCTCCCCACCCCCATCATCACTGAATTGGCTTCAAGAGGCAAAAAGTGACCGTTTACAGTTCAAAAACCGAAGTCATTTCTTCGTAGTTTCTTATTTGTTTACCGTAACTCATTAGTCCCCAACCGAGATCATAGTGAGAAAATAGTTAAGACTCTGGAATTTGTTTGTGTGCTGTTTATTTGTACATATTCACAACAGGATATTTCATAACATTAAAAGTAACAATATTTTTTATTATCTTATTGGTTTATTAAAATATTTGTAATATATATACCAATTCAAAATGAAATGTGTTTTTCTTTTACTGTGCCAGTACTTAAATGAAGCTGGCTTGCTTGTTTTTTACAGCAACATTCTTGGAACTGGCCATCCACCATGGACTTTTAAGCGAACAAAAGTTTAAGCATTACTGATACATGGCAAGCCAATCGAATCCCTCTGCTCAACGAGTCTTACAAACGAAAGACTGGTGTACAACCACATCGAGCCGAATAGGCGACAAGAGCATTTTATTGCTTTAGAATTGCTTTCTTCTCAGACAGACCTATTCTGGTATTCGCACAAAATATAGGTTCTGTGGGTCCACTGCGTGCGTAACACTCGACTTACGAGTGATTCATAAGGCTTTGGTTGCTTATCGCCAACCAATATGGTTTTCCATTGTCGTGACCCCTGAGCGCTACTCCTACACTGAAATAGTTGAATAGCTAAACCATGACCCATCGGAATATGATCCCGTTTTGAACACTAATATTCCAAAATATTCTGCAGGACAAGTTAGACAAACTTCTTGGATAGGCTTCATAAGTATTTTCCATTTTCAAAGCCGAAATCTTGGGCTTCTTTGGCAAAGTGACGGAACAATTTTTCAAAGCAACATTTATTGAAAGACAATATGTTCTGATACTTAGTTCCTCCCCCAAAGCGCCTGGTGGAGGCATAGAAAGTACTATGGCGCTCATGGATTAAGGTAGATTTGATATCAGTGCTCGAAGAGAAAAGGAAGGTTTTGCTCATTACGGCCGATGCTGACAACTGTGTGAAATCCAAAGAAGCTGTGTCTGCTAAAATCTAATAAAATTTTAGACTATTGAACAGGAATACCTTTGATGTTCATTAGCCTTCCAAAGAAATAGCTCTACAGGCCTAGACAAGCATAAAACTCTTTAAATAGTTTAAAATTCTAACAGAATTCGAGATGAGAATATCAAGAGACGACACCGTAAGTTTTATATGAAACTGCAGAGCTATAGCTAAAGGAAAAGTCACCGATTTCAATCTGTCTGACTACCTTTGTGCCCCGACTCGTTTGTCGAATTTCCTACCAAACTCAAATTACAATTAATTCCTTGTTCACCCTGTTGAACGCCTTTCCTGATTTCCTCTCTTTACGCCATCAAAATCTAAACAAAAAAAAAACCTTGATGTGTTCCTTTTCTTTACAAACACCTTTTACAAAATTCCTCAGCGGAAACACTTTTCGGAAATGTTAAGCGAATAGACAGCTATGGCTGTCAAATTAGTACTAAAATATACTCCATGCTTCATAACGTTGAGTTACTACTTCTTTCACACATCGGAGGTATCGAAAAATAAACTTTCAATATATTATGCTGTTTTCTGACGAAATGTCACTGTAATTACATTTGTTTGAACCATTAACATTTAAAAATAAGTGTTATAATGAATTTCTAATAATATTTCCATTGAAAAACTGATTTAAAAAAAAATCTAATACGAACGGGTGCACCGCCAAAAAGTGCAGTGATTTCAAATATGAACTCAGCGCATTTTTCTGTCTGTTTGGAATCACACAAAGGAAATTTTAAATCTTGGAGTTTTTGTTGTAATTGTTGGCTGTTTTTGACTAAGACTTAATGAAATGGGAGAAAGGTAGACAAGATGGATTCGATTAAATAGCGATATTCTAAAAAGAATTAATTTATGGAAGTGTGTATATTTTTCTTTGTGGCGGAAACTTGGGACCTTTTACCTATGCATATGCTCGTGGTCGCAGTCGTCATTTAGCAGGTACTTGTTTTCCGGACAGGAGATCTTATCTATTTTAACCCACTTTCTAAATAACGGTTGAGTTCGCTTGAACCACATGAGTCCAACGCCTTAGTCCTTAGTTTACCTATTGGGTTAACTAGGATACGCTGCGAGGAAGAGAAAATGCATTTTCGGTCCTCTTGTTCAATTCGTAATGTGAAATGCTAATATGAAATTACGAAAAAGTACCGTTACTGCGTGCATCCCTTGGTATTTTAACATATAATCGTAAGAATTTCCGCAAGTGCTTGCTGATGCCATTCATCTGTACAGCACTTATTATTCGGCTTTGAACTGGTCTTTGTTGTTCAGGCGAATAGTATACACAGGTGTGTACAACATGAAGGCTTTTTTGTTTTCTCCCAAAAATACATTTTAATTTTGAGTTTATATTAAAAATGCCGGCGCATGGGATCAGCTCAGAAACAAAATCGGACAAAATCGAGTATGTTGCCAAACCAATACAATTTTGATTGCCGAACCCGAGCCCAATGCAAACAGTTGAACATTTAAATATTCCTGCATAATTTGTATTTATTATTTTACTATTATCTGTTTGCTGCTACTCACCTGAACGCAGAAAAAAAAATGTTTTGTAAACGCGCATGAATTTGACGTAATCTATTTATGTGGTGTTTCTTGTCTACATCGATTGAATTTAGTTTGGTTCCTCTGGATTAAAGTGATCAATTATCAGATTATTGAATAAAATACTTTACCTCAAGGCAAGACAACTTATCAGATAAATCAGTATTAATACAGACTATCAATTGTCAACAGCGGTTTCGTGTGCATTAGTTTGAAAATAAGTGCAAAAGCCAAGCCAAAGCCAACACACTTTCATCCTCCTTTGAAGAGCTTCTTGCTCGGAAAACAAAATATCGATTTTTGTTTCTGAATAACTGCGGAGAAAAACTCTATAAAACAAAGCACTAAATCAAAAAATCATATAAATCGCAATCATGTCATATGTGAGTGCGGCCTCTGGCCTGAGTCATGGTGTTGAGCAATAATGACACAATTTACATATTATTTATAATTGCAGCGACTGAAAGCAACCAAGTGTCCTACAGACGAACTATCGCTGACGAATAAGGCCATAGTGAATGTTAATGATTTTCCCGATGAGATCAAGTAAGTTGAGAATATGTCTCAAATGGGAGTTTTTTTTTTTAATTGATTGTTTTCTGTAGATATGCAGACATATCCACTGGACCAGGACAACATTTTATTTTTGCACTTGAGAAGACCTCAGAGGTGCCCAGAGGTCATGTGGGCTTCTCGCTGGTTCAGCGAAAATGGGCAACCTTGTCAATTAACCAAGATATCGACGTACGCCCATATCGATTCGATGTCAATGCAGATGTTATCTGCACAGTGGTTCTGGAAACGGACTTTTTGCAAAAGAAAACGTAAGCATGGATTTTATACTGTATTGATTTTTTTTTTTACATAATATGTCTGCAATGTTGCACTCAGGACATCCCAAGAGCCTTATGACTCCGATCAAATGGCAAAGGAGTTTCTGCTACAATTCTCTGGACTGGCGTTAACAGTAGGACAGACATTGGTTTTTAATTTTCAGGAAAAGAAATTGCTGGGACTTGCCGTGAAAACTTTAGAAGGTGCCGTAATAGTATATTAGAGTAGAGTTCCGAATAAACTAATGAAAGTAATGTCATTTCAGCTGTGGACTCAAGTGCACTTAAAGAGAATAAGGAAATGGCAACCAAGCAGGTTCGATTTGGGCGTCTGCTCGGCAACACGGTTGTGCAATTTGAAAAGGCAGAAAACTCTTCATTGAACTTGGTTGGAAAGGCTAAAGGGTAAGTTTTTATAAAAATATTGAAAAATACAGGAAATGCACTTGTTCAATTATGCTACTCTCATCAAGAACTATTATTGTCTGACAATTAAACCTTTGAACGACTTGTCTGCATGAAAGGATAACTCCATGACTAGCAGCAAAATTTCCACTAAAATAAACAGGGTCTTGAAGCTGATGTCTGAAGGTAGAAAACTAAAAATTCGACGGATGGTGACAAACTCCAGTCGCATAAGACAAGAAGCATTGAGCTTTTTTTGCTTTCACTGGCCCTACATCACACAACGCGGGAGCTATGTCATGGGAATCTTGCCGTCATAGTTTTCGCAATTACCTCTTTCTGAGGATTACCTATAAGGACGTCTTGGACACATTAGAGCCGAACAGGTGAACAAGAAATGTCTTTTCATCACACTGTAAGTTTTCGTTCACGGCTACTTTGCGATGTGTAAAGTTTCTTAAATAAGCTGGAAATGTGACACATCTTCAAGGCCAAATATGGTCTCAAAAATCGTGTTTTTCTGAGACGCATATGGAAAATGTGAGAGGAAATAGGTTTAGAGTCCTAGGTAGTATAATAAAAAAGCTGCTCACATCTTTTATTTATGCAAGAGCTACCCGTACTGCATGATAAGGGTTGCCATCACAGCCAATTATGTATAAGGCCAGCTTTATGACTCAGCTTCAGCAATTAAATTCCTCAGGAGTCAGTGGGCTTATGTCGTGACATTCTCTCTTTCCACAAGTCGTTTAATTGTTCGGATAACAAGACTAGCGAAAACTTACTCCACTTTTTATGTATTTTACAGAAAAATCGTTCGCCAGTCGATCATCAACCCCGATTGGGACTTTGGTAAAATGGGAATTGGTGGCCTTGACAAAGAGTTCAATGCGATCTTTCGTCGAGCCTTTGCCTCAAGAGTTTTCCCACCCGAATTAGTGGAGCAGCTGGGCTGCAAGCACGTGAAAGGTATTCTTCTCTATGGTCCCCCTGGTACAGGTAAAACCTTGATGGCACGACAAATTGGTAACATGCTAAATGCTCGTGAGCCAAAAATTGTTAATGGTCCACAAATTTTGGACAAGTACGTTGGTGAATCTGAGGCAAATATTCGTCGATTATTTGCTGACGCCGAAGAAGAAGAGAAGAGGGTAAGTTGTGTTATAGTTCTTTGAATACGTGTGACCATATAATTGTTCTTTGTAGCTTGGTCCAAACAGCGGTTTGCACATAATTATCTTCGATGAAATCGATGCGATTTGTAAGGCTCGTGGTTCTGTGGCTGGAAATAGCGGCGTTCATGATACCGTAGTCAATCAGTTGCTGGCCAAAATTGATGGTGTTGAACAACTTAATAATATTTTAGTCATTGGTATGACAAATCGTCGTGATATGATTGATGAGGCTCTTCTTCGACCTGGTCGGTTGGAAGTGCAAATGGAAATCAGTCTACCAAATGAAGAAGGTCGAGTGCAAATTCTTAGTATTCACACAAAACGAATGAGGGAGTTTAAGAAAATTGCTCCCGACGTAGATTGTAAGGTGGGTTTCCAATGAATCATATGTAAGTGCGGACGCTTAACTTAATCACATTTTGTTTTGTAGGAAATTGCTGGGTTGACGAAGAACTTTAGTGGTGCTGAACTGGAAGGTTTAGTGCGTGCAGCTCAATCTACAGCGATGAATCGACTAATTAAAGCCGCTTCAAAGGTTGAAGTAGATCCAGAGGCTATGGAGAAGTTAATGGTCAATCGAGGAGATTTCTTGCATGCATTAGAGAATGATATCAAACCGGTATGATGGCAATCTTAATTTGTGGTCAAGATTTATAACTTTATTGCTTGCAGGCGTTTGGCACAGCTCAAGAGATCCTCGATAATATGTTGTCACGTGGCATTATTAACTGGGGTACTCCTGTATCGAATCTCCTCGAGGACGGTATGCTTTATGTGCAACAAGCTAAGGCGACAGAGAGTTCCGGATTGGTCTCAGTACTGATTGAAGGTTCACCCAATTCGGGTAAAACTGCTCTGGCTGCTAAGTTGGCAAAAATGTCCGATTTTCCATTTGTGAAAGTGTGCTCACCCGAAGATATGGTTGGATTCACAGAATCTGCAAAATGTCTTCACATTCGTAAGGTAAGTCAGACAAAATTTTGTATTCCTTTCACTAATTTGTACTCGTCTAGATATTCGATGATGCCTATCGTTCAACACTTAGCTGTATTGTGGTTGACAATGTTGAACGACTATTGGATTATGGTCCAATCGGGCCAAGGTATTCCAATCTGACACTGCAAGCTTTGCTGGTCTTATTGAAAAAACAGCCACCCAAAGGTCGTAAACTACTTATTTTGTGCACTAGCAGCAGACGGTGAGTTATACAAGCCTGATCCTTCGAAACTATATTATGTTTCATCAACAGGCAAGTTCTAGAAGATATGGAAATGCTTTCTGCATTCACGTCGATTCTACATGTACCCAATTTATCGCATCCCGATCATGTACTGGCTGTTCTCGAAGATGTCGACCTATTCACCAAGGGTGAACTTCAATCTATTGGAAAAAAAATGAACGGAAAGAGGTAAGTTATTCGTGCACAGTGGCGTCAGACTGTTTGCTTAAAATCGAATTTTACTCCCAGAGTGTTCATTGGTATCAAAAAACTGCTCGGTCTCGTTGATATGGCCCGTCAAACCGAACAACAATATCGTGCAATCAAATTCCTCTCAAAGATGGAAGAAGAGGGCGGTCTCGACATGAAGTAACTACTCGGGAAAGATCTTAATATGTCCGTTGTTGTGCTTAACGACATTTTCTAAAAAACAACTCAAGTTCTCAAGTCAATATAAACTTTTAAAAACTATTATCTTAATATTATATTCTAAAGAAAAAACCTAAAATATTTAGATGCATGTATTCAAAACATAAGTATTTACTTGGTTCGATATGAAAGTTACAACAGTTCAAAGCAGGTTTACGATACGTTTACTTTTCTCAATTTTTTGCGTACTTTTTTTTGTTCTTAAAAGGAAATTAATTTGTATAAGTAAAACAAAATGTTAAGCATAACTTGTGGATGTATGTGTGTTAATGGGGCGCAAGGTGAAAATTAATTAAGTACTTTTTCTTCAAAAGATAACGATTTGCCTGTGCAGGAATGTGAATGTGCATTATGTATTTGTTTATAACTCTATTTAATCTAAATTATCCGCCGCAAAGTCCCTCTGGAGATACAGAGAGCATAATTAAGAAACAATTCGAATAGCAAGGGTTACATCAGAACGTCAAAACAGCGGCTCCTGTTTAATAGTGCCGCCTGCTTCTACTTAAAAGCATGAAATATATCAGATATGTCATTGCTTAGCTAGGAAGACAGGAAGAGAGGATTAGTTTAGCCTATCAGATAAAACACCTCCACCTACCCCGTCGTTATTTTCTGATCTGCCGATGTAAACTTTTCTTCAAAAAAAAAAAAAAAAAAACATCTTTCGCCGAGAATGACCTGGAAAGGATAGTATCTTTGAAGTTTTTGTCAAAATTTAACCTGCGCATGTTTCGTATGTTTCCAAGAGAGACGTGACCAAATTATTTACTGGACCACAGTCACATTACTTTTTAATGCGAGCGGCTGTGCAATCTGCCGTTTTTGCCTGCCAAAGATGTTGCTTCGTTGTAACAGGTTAAGCTTATACCTTTAACGGAGAAAGCAATGAGTGTTTAATAAACCTGAATACTACTATTGAATTCTTATTACACGAAAATGCATCTTTATCTTCGTATAACACATTGTCATTGAACACAGTTGATAACGACGAACAACTTTGCACTAAACAGTCAGTTGGTCGGGGTTGCTCACATAAAAATGACGTGTACACGAATCGCCAAGGGACAAAGTTGAAAAGCACAAGTACGAATTTAATTTTAGCTCTTAGTCGATCATTGAGATTACCTGTGGGGTCGTTGCATATTGCAGCTGCCTCTATTTTGGATCACATCATTACTGAGACCGAAAAATCCCTTTTGTTCTTGCTTTTGAGTAATCCAATTCGGAATTCAGTTGGGATTTGAGTCGCTATTGCTTTTCGGATGAGATTTCCCCATCTTTATACATGACAGTATCAAGGCTCTCAACTTAAAGCTTTTCCAAAACTGGTTTTGCCCCAGAAAAATCAACTAAACTTTCTTGGGGCATTACCATTCGGCTGGCTCCGAGAGTATAATTTGTCACGAAATGGCTTCTCAATTCGCTGTTTAGAATCGGTAATAAAAACGGAAGGTCTCTTATTACCCGCACAACATGATGAGAGGAGGTTGCCCTTACTACATACTTTGCTTTAGATGTGCCTAGTGTACGACAGAATCTCTTGTTGCACCCACCACATTGTCTCTCTTATTTGTTGACTATGTATCGTAGCGAAAACACAAACATTCATAAAGCACACGATACAGATCTCTATCTGTACTCTCCAATTAAATTTGACTTTTTTCCTTTAATTATTTAACGACGGATTCTTTGACTGCAACAAAACAGCAGTTGTATGTAATTAAAGCCCCTCCTGCCCTACTTAAAACATTCCACTTCTTAAGTATGTAACAATAAATACTTCTATCTGTTGTGTATATTTATTTCTCATATAATTTTAATTCTTCTCATGTCTTTCCTCAAAAATCCTTCCAACCTACAAGCTATAATTATTGTTGTAAGTTATTAAAATGTATAATTAATTTTTATTAAGTATTTGCTTAACATTGCTAGATAAATAAAAATTTTAAAATTTATTAAAAACGAAAGAGTATCCTATAAACATAGTAGATGTTGCATTGTTAAATTTAAAAAATAAAAATAAAATAAAACATTGTGAGAGAAAAAAAAAATCAATTACTAATTGGTAAGGTATCATTTTTACTGTTGTTTATGTTTTTGTTTGAAAATACATAAAAGAAACAACTCAAACTTAGTAAATTATCATCGAAAAAATTTCCCACCAAAAATTATTCTTTTAAGATATTTAGTTGAAAATAATTCTAAAGTCGGATCTCTACTTAACATGCTGCACCTTTCACTGCGTAAGGGTATATATGTATGTATGTGTGTATGTATAAACAAATGTGCAGTGAGGGTTGTGTCAAAGTCCGTAGCTTCAAATGAAAAGGATTCGTAGACCCGTAAAATCGTTATCAAAGCGATTGTAACATTGATGTAGTATAAAAGAAGCCTAGTGTCGAACTATCTAACACTTCATAGGCTAAAAGTGCAGAGTCCTCATTTCGTTGGGCGCTGTTAATAAATTCAAGAAACTTAACTCATGGGAGCTCCAAGAAAAAGCTCTTCAAATAGAATTTAACTCATTCGTCAATCTAAGAAGTTCAACAACACAATAAAAGAGGTCAAGAAATGCTCACATCACAAATTCACAAATTATCACAGATTGATGATAAGGCCCTCATGGACTTCCTCACTGCACAATGTTAACTCAATTACCATCTTAACAAACCGACGCACTTAAGTCAACCGTTGTGATGCCTCAGAATCTAATCTCTTTCCTAGTCGTGGAACCAATGGGAGCTTTCAATAAAGCGAACTAGGTTTTCGACATCATGTTGTGTTAGTTCGCCAAGATTGTCAAAAACGAAGGCAACGAGATGGTTGCGTCTTTTGAGAGAGAGTGCAGAGGAGCAAGGACGGACATGTGCCGAATTTGCTTGGTAGATCAAGAAACTGTAGAGCATATTTTGTGCGCCTGGCCTGCTGTAGCTCACTGTATACTGAAATATTTCGGCAGCGCTATCCTGAGATTCCTCCTCCATGACCTCAATCGATTTTTAGATCGCAGTGCATTACCTGCCACCGCGAGATAGACTTGAGGCCCAAGTGCATAATTTTCGAATACCAAAACAGGTGCCTTCCGGCTCAGTCCGAGAAGAAAGCAATTCTAGAATAATTATAAATATCAACTCACAAGCCTATGATCCACACACATAGATCTCAGAACTTTTTTTAAATTTCAAATATGTATTTGAAAAGTGAGTTAATAACTACAAAGTCGTAGGAAAATTAAAAAGAGTCAACCTCCTCTTTTAAATTTGGGACAGAAACAAATGATAATAGCATAACAAAATTGAATAATTTTAACAAAATTCATATGTATGTATTTTAACTTTAGACGTAAGTCGATAATCTGAAAAGTTATTATTTCTTTTATTAGAAATCTCTTTATAATCGAAGAAAATTATTAAAATTGAAATTATTAAATAAAAATAAAGACGAGGAGTTAGATAAACAACAAAATTGAATGGATTACATTAGACGAATTAAGAAATGTTGTTATTTATTCTAAAAAAATATGTATACATATATTAAACTACAAACTACAGATATTATATAAATAATTAAAATAACTCGAAATGATTATAATTGGTGTTTCTTTTTAAATCACGTTGTTCGTCTAAATGAAGAGTCTCTCTAAAGCAAGTAGTACAGTACAGAACAGCAATAAGTACAGTAATCACTCGATTTAATTCCGGAAGAGTTCCAAGAAATGACAATGGAAATCTTGATAACGTTTATCGAGAAGAACAAAAAATGACCCTTAGCCATTGCGAGGGTTAAAAAATGTCAATAACATACAGGTGGCTGTCCCCACCTAAGATGTATTCACACTTAGACCAAATAGGTCCATTGTGATACCGATAATGGTGCTAAATTGCGAACGCTTTAGCAGGACTTAATCAGTGTATCGATTTGAATCCAATAGGAGCCAGATCTGTCTGGTAATTTGGCACGTCGTGCCTTCCTCCCATCTGCGGTTGGTTTTCTTGACGGCGTCTAGGTCAAGAAAAGTAAACACGTAGCGAGTGGCATAACACGTTCCCGTTGCTCCGGCAGGATGTTTATCCCGGTGCAATGTCTTGCTTGTTCATCAGCCATGCAAGTTCCTGGAATGTCTATCTAGGTAAATGTTGCTATAATCTAGAGTGACCTTTGAATTAAGTGACCTAATTGCCCCTTGGTTGTCTGTGAAAATACTAATATCGAAGGCAGTTTTTACGTTCTATTTTAACCAGGACAAGGCTTCTTTGACCGCCAGTATTTTCGTTTGAAATACGCTACAGTGATCAGGGAGGTGGAAGAAGATGCTCACATTGACCCTCAACTAGATAAAGGGCGTAAGTGAAGTATTTCGGAAAGTCTTCGGTTCAAAAACTCGTAGTTAACCTTAAACGTACGGAGCAAGTTCTTAATTCAAAATTTACATTTAAGGCTTATGCAATCTTAATCTTAATTGCTTAAGCAACAAAACCACATTAAATACGAACGTTTCGCTATACAAGGATTAAGGTGGTTAAGGACTATCCACGAAGTGATTGTAAGTGATCAGATAACTATCAAGTTCATATATTGTTTATTTAATTGCAATCCATTCGTGCTCAGCCAAAGTAAGCTCACACTTTCCTTTTCAATTCAACACTTTCTTAACCAAAATCCAAAGTCATTTGACATACATAGGTGTTTTATTATTTTTAATAGAACATTCAAAACATAAAAAAGCTTAATATCCCCTCTAGTAGGCCGCTATGAAATGCTTGATTGCAGAATTTTATTTGTCAGTTGGTTTGAACCACTTAGGATTGTCTGAAATAATCGTTTCTAGGTCTTTTCGGTATGGCGCCAGTTGATGGCCCGGGAGCGTTTGAGTTCATGCTGCTGTTGTCATTGTCATTATTATCCCTTACTGGAGCGCGAATAATCCTAAAAAAAAAGAATCCAATTTTCAGCATAAATCATAAAAGAAAGAATATTTAGACCTACCGCGACTTGGAGGCCAGATGAAAAGCACCTTCTGGCGAGGTGAGTTTCATAAGATACTGTTTCTTCAGATAAGACAACATAGATGGCAACGCATCATGCTCATTGACACCAAAGTGTAATACAACAGTTGGGACAAAATTTACCTCGATAAGTGTCTGGCCCCTGGGCATTAAAGTCTTTGGTGGGATAGTAACTGAAACAAGTAAACTGTGAATTGTGACGTTGTTTAAATTCTAAACTTACACAAATGAAAGTCCAGATCTTCATTTGTGATGAATGACTGCACAAAACTAACAATATCGTCGGTTGTATCAGTTGGCTTGAAGATTCCCTGTAATACATGCCTGTCGGGAAACTGTACTCGTATTACGCAATTTTTATACTGTGCAAGTTTTCTGAGTAGAGACTTGTTTTCCTCTAGCTCACGTAGCTTAGCCGTGAGAAGGGGAGAGTCTTCACTTCCCTCTGAGACTTTTTTTAGATCGCGGAGCACCAATTTTAAGTCGTTAACGGTCAGATCAAAGAACGAATCTGGCAGATCTTCCATTTGCTTTTGAGTGCAATCCAGCGAGTATATAACAGCATTTCGCTGCCCTATCTATAATAAGCAGCAAATAGTATAGGGAATCATCTATTTAAAGGTTAAAATAAACAAACCACATTGACTTCGGGCTCCACCTCCATCACGTCCGCGTTTGTTTCATCTTCCGATTCCGCAGTGCCGGTTGATTTGATAGTTCGACCGCCGCCACTGCCCCAGTCATACACAACCTTTGGATTACCACCCTCATTGGTAGGCTCTGCCGTGTCCATTTCATTTATTTGTGGTTCAGGAGACTTTTTTTCGAGCGTTTCTTTCTTCTTCAAAGATTGCACTAACTCAGATGTAATGGCGAATCCCCTATTTGCTTGCTTAGTCGTTGGTTTGGCTGCATCATCTTTAGATTCCTTTGATTCCTTAACTACCGGAGGATTATACACACCCGCTTGACTACAATGCAAATAATTTAACTCAAAAAATATGGCAACCAATTCTGCTTACGTTTTGACTTCGTCTGGGTTTTTGTTAATCAAACGCATCATAGTTCTTCCGCCAGTTATACCCAACGACTTCAAAGTTGTTTGACGCAGCTGATCACCGAATATCTCTTTTCGCATATACACAAATACTGGACTTTCATAAGATTTCATTTCATCAGGGCATATTTTAGATAGAACATCCAACAAGCTGGCCGCAGGAATGAATTGTCCCTGACATCGAGAGCCATCTTCCAATTGAACACAGATCTCGGCCATTGAATCTACTCGTTTTTTTGAACATTCGAACATCTCCAGCAGGCAATTATTTGGCAGTCCAGTGAAACGGAACATTTGTAAGAGATCCAGCTCCTTGTTATGACTTTTTAAGCCATATTCATCGCTAGGGAATCCATGTTTGTGGCTAGCTTCTTCGAGAATCTGTATGACGCATTTATAAAGCTGGGTTTAAAGTAATTCTTTGACGAGTGAGTATACCTGAAGCAGGGTGGTACTGGGTGTAATTTTGATGACCTGGCGCCTGCCGTTCGGGGTGAGTACGGTAACTTTCTTATTTAAATCCATTTATTCTTAGGAAAACACAGTTTAAAGATTTAAGAGTTTGTTAAAAGCGAATTCATTATTTTTGACAGATGCCGGAAAATGATTTAAAACGATTTGACATATTCGTGGGTTGCATTCAAAGGAAGGATTAAACCAATTCACAATAGGAATGCACTTACACAATCGGAAGTTTTTTTTTGTGAATCGTGTGGTTGTCTACTCGAGCCATTATGATGATTTTGTGCGATATCCCATGTTTTTGTTGTGCTGAGATAAAAATCAAACAGTTCACGTTCCTACGCTGGAGGGGAGTGTTTAGCTTATTGCTACGAAGACAGCACCAGTGGCTAACAATCTCACGCCATATTATTTTTTAAAATTCGTAAAATCGTCTCTTCCGTGATCATATAACTTGACACGTTAAAGCAAGACGATTGGCCCCAGAAATATCACGAAATATGTTATAAACACTTTGCTATAAACACTGGACGCGTTCGTTTATTTAACTAGCCCACTAACCTTGAACGTTGTACGTACTTCTGGTTTTGTAAGCCACTGTACACACAGCTGATTGGAAGCTGTGAAAATTGACAAAATCAAAATAGGTGGACTTACATTTTTTTTCAAAAAATACTACTTAATTCTGCTATTAATCCTCATAATAGCTGTAGACAAATTAAAACTGCTTCAAGCTATCCTTCAGAATAATTTAAATCCTATTCGGAGAATGGCTTGGAGATCCAGTGGCGTTAATAATGAGGACTTGATTCGTCAACTACGAGGTATGTATATGATATATTGCACAATTTAGATGCATTCTGTAAATACTACAGAAAATGGCATCGTTGCATCGGATGGCGTCGCCCAGGCCATGATTGCCACGGACCGAAAATTCTATTGCCCTACAAATCCTTACGTAGATAGACCTCAAGGCATTGGAGGTGGAGTGACGATCAGTGCGCCGCATATGGTAAGAAAAACACAAAATCGCTTTTCAGCTTCAGCAATTAATATTTGGTTAAAGCACGCCTTTGCACTGGAATATCTCCGGGATCAATTAAAACCCGGAGCCCATGTTCTGGATGTGGGTTCTGGCTCGGGATACTTAACCGCTTGCTTCTTGAGGTATGTAAATGCGAAAGGAGACGATCCTGATACCAAAATTGTTGGTATCGAGCACCAGACACAATTGGTCAACCAAAGTAAGACCAATTTAAAAGCGGACGATCCAAATTTACTGGAATCTGGAAAGCTTGTAATCGTGGGTAGGCTAATCCATCGAGTTTCTTTGTGTGGGTTCTTATTTTAGTATAACATTGCAGAAGGTGACGGTCGTAAAGGATGCCCAGAATATGCCCCATATGATGCAATACACGTGGGAGCCGCAGCACCGGAGACGCCAACTACTCTAATTGAACAATTAAAAAATGGTGGACGGTTGATAGTTCCCGTAGGACCTGAAGGTGGAAGTCAATACATGGAACAGGTGACTTGAAACAATACCCAATGAAGCTACAAAAATTGACAAAACTTTTTCTTTGCAGTATGACAAGGACGCCAGTGGAAACGTGAAGAATACACGCTTGATGGGGGTTTTGTATGTTCCTTTAACCGATTTAAATCGATCCTGATTGCTGTTGGGTTTAAAAATCGGCTTGGTGGCAATTCTCTCGTTCCTGGTTGCTTGGCGGGTGGCCCACTTGGCAAATTTGCTATAATCTCCGTTTACCTCTTTCCGTCTTTCTTATTTTGAAGCGATTCTTCACAAAGTATTATTAAAAATCGTTTATTTGTGTGCTAAAGAGGTTTAATAAATTATTTTTATTTTTTTATTTTAATTGGAAATTGAAAAGGTTTTACTTGATCTGTCATATTCTTAGCTGACTTTACAGAAAAGGGATGATATCGTTTTACACAGAAAAATCCAAATTTTGCATACGCAGCACGTTTCAATGGAAGTGTACGAAAAAAGACATGGTTAACGATTTTTACAGAAAATGTTGTCCAACTGAAGAAGAGGAAGGAGGACCTTGGAATTATACAGACTATTCCTCACCTTTTTGACTGCAATTTTTTTTAATAACCTCGTTGAATAAATTCAAACCACCTTCTCGCACGTATAATTTATACCCGTGTTTCCCAAAATGCCTCACGGAGGGAAAAGAAAGTCTCAAAATTACATTAATTTTCTTTGCAGGGCCTAAAGAAAAGAAAAGGTCGGTGCATTCTGTGACGATGTGGAAAGTGCTTTCGTTGCTCCCTAAGCATAGTCTGCAGGTAACATCCGGTGACAGGCCAACCTGCGGCCCATTATCTGACTCTGTTAAAGAAAATGCATAAAATCCAATTCGATAAAATCGATAACTATATTTTTTCTATCGAAATTCCATCACATTCAGGCCATCACCATGGAAATGAGTTTTCCTGTCGCCTCTTTTGAGCATTTTCATGCAAGAGCGAAATGACAGTATATCCATCGCAAATCAGTCTAGCATTTCGTTTTCTGAGTCTGACATCGCGTACAATTATAGGTTTTTAATTTTAATTTCTAAGTTGTTTAACCATAGAGCATTTAATGTCGAAAATGACTACAGTGAATATAAACTCGAGAAAAAGTCCGAGCATACTGAAGAAACAAGGCACGGATCAATGGGTGAAATTAAACGTTGGTGGAACGCATTTCCTGACAACCAAAACGACATTATCCCGTGATCCAAATTCGTTCCTGTCGCGTTTAATTCAAGAGGATTGTGATTTAATATCCGATCGGGTATGTGGAGTGATTAGTCTTTAATTAGTTTTCACTTCTTTTTTTTTTTTCAATCATTTCGACTGGGTTTTGTCCATGAGTCTTGTTGTGGAAACGAGGCGAATTCCATTGATAAACATTTAGTATTTCGTTTAAATTGTTTATTTATCTGTTTTTATATCACCTAACAACCAAATTGAGGTGGTTGTTTTATTGTTTTCAATAGTACGGAACAGGCAGTGTGGTGGGAGCACAGGTACTCACAGTGTTATTTGTGGAGACGAGTGTGTTTTAGAAAACGTTGCGACAGATAAATCAGGTTTCCTGTTTGCTTTCGCCACCAGCCTAGTGGCGATTTACTTTAAACAATACAAATTTGTATCTGTTTATTCGCTTCGCATACATATGCTGGTATTTTATGTGATGACACTTTGCAAAGCGTTGTCTTATCGAGAAATGATTAAAAATAATCTTCGCCCACTTTTCTCTGATGCCTTTTACCTTCATGACCAGCGCTGTGCTCCAGCATAGTCTTCCCCGACGAGTCTATTTACATTTTAGTTTAAGTTGATACATTTTTTAAGAATGGGTTATACCAAATACCTTTTATATTCTATCTTCTTTGCCCTCAAAACACTTAACACTCACTACTTCTTCGAAGTTCAAGTCGCGTATTTCTTTGAGATAATTGCAGCTTTAAAAATACAATAAAGTGATGGTGATCTTGTGGGATTTCTATGTCAGCGCCATGGTTGTTAGTTAGCAGATACATTATGATACCACTATGAGGGTTAGGGTTGGCTCCAAGCCTACTTCTGAAACCATTAAGATTTCTTAACGTAGCAGTGTCCAGTCCATTTCTATCATCGAAGGGTTTTTCTCCTTTCTGGTAGATTTACTATTTGCAGCAAGGGCGGGAAACGTGCAGAGAAAATGCATTGTAAGCATTTTCTCTCCAGATCCTTCAGGGATCGTTACTTAATCGAACAAACGATCTCTTAGGATAGAGAATAGGCCTCATGAGCCTAGCGTTATTACTTCTCACAGCAACGCTCTGAACATAACACAAGTACTTGTTCAGAGACTCGTGGTATTCCTTCACTGGCATAGATTTTACTGTGCTGAATCTTGTTGCACCTTGACTGTCGGTATAAATCTCAATATTTGAGTATTTGGTACTTGGTTCATGTTGAGCCATTGGGCAGCCTGACGTTCAGCTGTGACATCGACCTGGAAGACGCTACAGTGCCAAGGGAGACTGGGGGAGAGGTGGACTTTTGGCTCTTTTGGAGACGTCTTTTGACGCTTTTGTCAGGTATATTAGTAGCCCGTGTTGAATCCAGTTTTAGAGGGTATCACATCAGCTAAGTTTGGAGGGATGTGAAAAAATCGTTTGAATTTTGGCAGTGCCTATCTCAGCAGGACATATAAGCCTCTGATTAAGCGCAAATACGAAAAAAAAAAACTGGTTCTTTCAACAGAAATCATCCCACGTCCTCCCTCTAAAGAGTGTGCAACTACAAGTATGTACCTCCGTTTGACAGTGTGGTAACCATGAATCAATGATTAGTGCGTTTGACTGCTGTGCGAGCAGCGTAGGTTCAAGTCTCAGCCATGCCCACCGAACATTGTTCGCGGCAACACAGCTCACCGTTCGGAGTCGGAAATAAATTGTACAACAACCGACACCATGAAGGAATGAAGCAGGGACGGAAGTATACCGTTTACAACCGCAACTCGCTATGCATCTGGAACCTAATGTCACAGTCTATTAGGACGAGGTTTTCGCAATCAAGAGGAGTCAGATTCTACACAAAGAAAATCCAAAAACATCTAATCAATCAGACTGATCAAAGCGTTAACTAACGTAGTATCAAAATCTCTACTAGTACGGGAAAGCAAGAATATACTGAAGTAAATCGGCAGTCAAAACAACATGGACATCTCATGGGTACGGAGCAGTATGTAGGGGCAACCCGTAGTGAGTAGGTGGACGAACTAACGAGACCTTGCCAGTGTTGCAAGGTTAAACTGAGCAGAGTTCGTGCTATTACAAACAATCAGAGCTTTTTGATATTTGACAAAACTGCATTTGAAGTGGCTTCAGAGCTGTTTGGCAATTATCTACCTTCAAACAGCCACAACGTTTCATTTACTGTCTAGTATGGAATTATTTCTTAAAAGGAAGCAGCACGGATGTCTTAATTTCGTTAGGAATGCGCTAAAGCGCAATGATATGGTTTCTTAGTTGCATAAATATTGTGTAGGGATTTGTGCCTCTCTCTCCTACCATTGAATTGTGTAAGAATCTAATGGCACGCCTTTCATCAGCCAATATTTGACCAACCGTACGCAGTATATCAACAAAAGCGCATATTTTCGTAAACTCAATTGAAATTATTGATTTAAAATTCCACATTTGTATTGCATATTTGGCTGCCCGCTGCCACCTACACCTATGTACATACCAGCATGTATAACTCAACTCAATTTTTCTTTGTTTTTCTTTTTTTTTTCATACATAACTTGTTGGAATGTAAATACAAAAGGACGAAACTGGAGCATACTTGATTGACAGAGATCCTAGATATTTTGCGCCAGTGCTGAATTATTTACGCCATGGCAAACTGGTACTTGACGGTGTCTCAGAGGAGGGTGTCCTCGAAGAAGCTGAATTCTATAACGTAACCCAACTGATAGCCTTACTAAAAGAATGCATTAACCACAGAGATCAGGTATGTGTGCGATGAGAGTGCTCAACCACGCTTATGGTCAATGGCGTGTTTATTTATGGATTTTTTATTGTTTCCGTTTAATTGTTTTGGCGTGTGTTCTGTTTTGTTTTGCAGAGACCGCATATGGACAAGAAGCGAGTTTACAGAGTATTGCAGTGCCGTGAGCACGAACTGACACAGGTAATTTTTTTGTTGTTTTCCTTAGCTTTTATTTGTGTGCGTTGAATTGCATTCATGGACGTAAGGTTCTTTTTATTTACACATAATTTGCAGACTATCGATAGTAGAATTATAAATTAAAAAGAAGGGAGACTAGATTGTCGTTAGAACAAAGGAAAAACGAAATCGATTGCGTATGATTGAATTTGTTAATCGATGCACGTTCTTCTTTGTGAATGAAAAATGCGTAAAGAATTTGAATAATTATTTGAAAGACGTATTGACAATCTTAACAAATGCTAGCTGTCTTGAATGATCTATCTGTCCATCGAAAGTGAATGGGATTTTATAAAAGTGAGAAGAATATATATTTTGTTTAAAAGGGTGATAAAAGTGTTGGAGGGAATATTAAACAGAGATGTCTTGATGTGCCGGTGTTTAAAAAGAAGCTTTCCAATTGACCTTCTCTTTCAGTCATTACCAAAGATGAACATAATAGCGTTACGAAATTTCCATGGGACATTTCTACTGCTTACGATTTATCATTGCGTATGCAGGTACATATGTATGTATGCATTTATCGAAATACAGTTCAGTTTTAGGACAACTCGCTAAAGTTAGGGAATTGATAAAAAATAAAGTACTGACTATTACTGAGAACAATTACAGGTGTCTCGGTGTTACAGGTGCTATGCCCTACTTTAGCCATAGAGGCTGTCATCGGGCTCACACCCCTACATATCTTCACTAGAAAGACCGCTGCTTGTTTTTCTATAAAACTGCAGCTAGAACGCAAGTATAAATCAGGTAATCTTGTGGGTCATTTGAAAACACTCTACTCAATTCCAAGTACGAACATGTTCTGCACTATCTCCGACGTTATGGCCAGGGAGTACAGTTTCGGAAGACTATTTGAGGTAGAAATATTAGACCGTGTCGACTGGTCTAATAGAAAACCCGTATCAAACCCAGGAAATTTGGTATGGTTTATCGATGGATCAAAAGTGACTTCCGAAGTGGCTGCTGGCGTCTTTGGACCCAACACTAAAGTCTCCGTAATAATTCCGATGTGCCCAAGCGTGTCCCAGGCTGAAATCCATGCTATTGAGATTTGCGCCAGGATGAACCTCGATAAAGGTATCTATTTAGATAGTCACGCAGCGCTTAAAGCATTGACATCCCACTTCGTGGAATCTATGTCAGTCAAGTCCTGCTACCATACCCTAAAATCACTTGCCAGACACTTGGTTCGGTGCCTGGCCACCAGGGCATTGTAGGCAATGAAACTGCGGATGAGCTGGCTAGAGCCGGTTCGACTTCCGCGCTCTTGGGACCGGAACCATTTTGTGGCGTTAATTGGGATACAGCCACAGCTTTGTTAAACAACTGGGAACACCAACTTCGCCTAGCCCATTGGGAAAATGTCCTCGGGCTTAGGCAATCCAGGAGACTTATAAAGCCCTTTTCTTACAAGGAAATTCTAACCCTTGACAGCAACAAGATGAGGAAGCTAGTGGGTTTTCTACCGGCTATTGTAGCCTAAGATATTATCTTAACAAACTAAACCTTTGGTCAGATACAGAGTGTCGGTTCTGTTTGGAAGAGGAAGAAACCCCGGAGCACATTCTCTCTGAATGTCTGGCACTAAACTGCCAAGCACTACCCAGATGGATCTTTCATAAGAAATTCTGTTCGTTAGTTGAGTTTAGAAACTCAACTTCATTATGAAGGTAGTAGACCTCCTAGGCTAAGTAGACCGGAGACACAATAGATCTTGCGAAGTCGCAGTGTCAACCATAAGGGCAGGTTCTTTAAAAAAAAATCACAGTACAACTCAATAAGGCAGTCCTCAGAGTGGAGTATTTTCCCACTTCATATTAAACGTCAGTGTCAAATTCCATCTTGGTTTCAAGTGCGTTCATCTGTAATCCTCAGTTTGCTGCCTTTAGAGACATATTATCTATTTCCTGTTGCATGTGTTTATCACCCGCTTGATCTTTGTCTTCCAAGTGTTTTTTGATTCTCAATTGACATCGTTTTACAGATGTTACTTATCTAAGAGCAATATCAAAGGTTACAAAAACCAGAAGAAACAATTAAAGACAGACAGCCTTGTTTGATTTTAGCCAATGTGTTCAAACGTTAGCAAGTTCTACCAGAGAGCAGGACTCGAGATTTAGAATTTTTTTGTATTAAGTTTGATCAAGTTAATAACCTTTGTTGGACTCCGTGGCTCTCCAGACTCTTGTTGAAGGTTAGATAAAGCGTAGAACTGTATTTATTGCATTGTTGGTTGACGAGAAGAAGGCCGTTGATACAGTCCTGCTTGTTCCTTTCTGAACCAAGCATGCAGTAAAGCGATACTTAATTAAATATTGCTGTGTAAGTGCAATATCTCACCACTAACGACGACGTTTTAGTGCTCATTTAACTACTGGGACCTCTTTCCACGCAGTCGGCACTAGTCCACTTATGATATCTTGCTGTTTTACAATTTTTGAGTAGTTCTATCGCTTATACGAAATTTAATTTGTTGCATGCTTCCCTTGGTCTGTTTTCAGATGATATCAACTCTCTCAGATGGTTGGCGTTTTGAGCAATTAATCAATGTTGGAGTGCAGTATGCAAACTATGGTTCGTTTGAAAACAATGAATATCTGTGTGTTGTTTCGAAGGATTGTGTCACGCCAGCCGGTCGTGAATTGGAATTGAATGACAGAGCTAAAGTTCTACAACAAAAAGGCTCTAGAATGTAAGACATGACTATAACCCTAATTAATACTTTTTGTTTTTATTTAAATCGTAGGTTAATTTAACGAAAAAAATTAACAAACCGAAACAATAATTAAAGTATTTTCTAAATTATCTTTTCTATATGAATATTTCGAAAGCGTGATTAAAGAATTAAAAAAAAAAAAAAAAAATCAAATCTTAACCCGACGAACAAACGGGCGTACATATATTTATATATATATTTTTTTAGTTTTTTTTTGTTTGTTTTTGCGGCACTTAGATTATGCAAAAGAAGGAAAAAAAAAAAGTTAAAGTGGAATTGAGTACCACACCTCACTCCCCACCGACCAAAATAAAACTGGTAATGTCGTTGAAGGTGGGCGATTAATGAATAATAACTCTAATTAAACGAAGAATATATCGTAATAAACAATAAAAATAAGCGAATATATATTTATATGTTTAATAGGGACAATTTATGAATTATACAAGAAAACGAAAACATAATAACAATTAGTCATGTGAAAATTGCGCACAAATCGACGTATTGTGTTTTCCACCACCTTCGCATATGTTCTCATTCTTGTGTTAAACTCAGTATCGTGCACTCATCATTAAAAAAGAAAACGAAGTCTCATGTCATTTTTCATGAACCCATTCATTTAGTCATGTAAATCAGCAAGGACTTCTAAGCCTTGCATTCGTTTCTTTTTATAATTACGCATTTTAATGGGATTTTGTTTTGTCGTTTTAATATATTCACTTGAGAATTTTAAAGATTTTAGGGTTAAAATGTTGTCCAATGTCGGAATTTAAAGAAGAGTTAGTTTCGACTGCCTGCTAAGTTGATATTTAGTTGCATTATCTTGTTTGCAACGTGGGGTTGTGCACCGAAGAAAAAAAAGCGACGAATTTGTTGTGCCACATGAAGCATTACAACAAACATCGATCTCACGCCGCATTTGAAGCTATTTCGTCGTCATAAGAGGATGATGATTTTTTAAAACTCGAATTAGTGGAAACTTTTTAGAAAGACATGCAGTCTTGTACCATTAGTTCAAGGTCGCCTTACGGGGACTCCCATTTTAAGGAAAAACCTCATAGACATGGTTTAAAGGTCTGTACAAATTCTCCTCTGAGTAGTAAGCAACGCAATCCATATTCTACAACTAAATCCATCTCCTTTTATCTCTTCAAATGAGTTTTATAAATTTCTGCTAGCTTATCCATCCGTAGAATGAAAACAACGCGACCAAGCACTCAATCCAAAAACTTCTCGCAGATTTTTCGCAATATCAGAGTAAATTTGGGTAAGCCTGGCCGCAAACGCTTGCTTGGTGTACTTATTGCTACACAAATACATGCGTATATGCTTCGTATAACTTCAGTGAGTGGCCAAACCCATCTTCGCCGCTTCTCTACCTGCGAATGCGCCACTGACATCAAGCTGCGTTCTTCCGATTATGTCAATTTCGTTGTTTTCGCTATTGCAACTAAAAAAAAAAAAAAAAATCCTCAGCAAAAGTAGAACCGTGACTTGAGCATCAATTGTAATTCGTTTGATTGCCGGTATAGATTAACTACAATGGATATCCTCCGTCCACCGTTCGCTGCCAGAAAACTCTTTTGGCGCGTCTTCAAATTCCACAGTTACACCTCCATATGTACGTATGTTTTCGGCTGATTTTAAGCAGACTGAGGCCAAGTTCGTCTTGCATGGTTGTGGTCTAAGATTATGCTATCTCTCGTTAATCTCGTGCATTGCCAGCACCAAATGTTGGTGTTTTCCAGTTTGTATTGGGAACGGTTCACATGTTTCCTGCCACACAGATTCATCCCATAGTTTGATAGCCGACTTGTTTTATTGCTGTGCACCGGACTATGATACCGTACATAGATGTTGGCAGTTTACAAGCGGTACATTACAATGAAATCTTCCATTGTGCACAGCTCTCTTAAACGGACATATTTTCCTAAATAAACCCAAAAAACATTAAACATATTTTCTTCCCTTAGACGGACAATTCCCTTGGGCGGACAAAATGTTGGCATCGTCGCTGTTCGCCTAAGGGAGATTTTACTATATCTGAATACCGCTGCTGGGTTCCTTCATTAAAGATAGTTACTGTATTGAAAGTTATGTCCGGACTCTTATTTCTGGTTTAAATTGTATGCATTAGGATTGGTAGTCAAATACCGACCAATTTTGACCTTGTCAGACGATGTCACAACCCCAGCGGTTAAAAGAAACTGCTCTGGAAAGCCGCTCCGAATTATGATGAAATTTAAAATTTAAAAAAAAAATATCATTTGAACGACTTCAGCTTAGATAATGCATGTGACCCGAATCAAAACCGGCATAGCGACAATGAAAACCCCCATCAACAACTGCCATGTAATTATATAAGTAAATTATTCTTTTCATCGACAAAAATCATTTAACTGTTTATTGTTTTTAACTGTTTTCTTTGTTTTTTTGCAGTCTCGGAATTTGAACGTTAACAAAATGTTTTTCGAAATACATATATTTTTTTTTCCGCAACTACACACACACATGTATAAGAGTGGTCTATAATTACATATTATATCCTTAGCATATAGTCTATTAATACAAATGCAACAACAATGAATACTGATTAAAAACACACATGTAGGAACAATTCAATGTTTAAGTACACTTGTGTCTAATTAAAATGTGTTAAGCAATTTTTTTTTTTTAATTTCACTTTTGTATTCTGTATTCGATAAGTTGAAACACATATTTAGTTTTTTTATAAACACAGCATAATAACTAACAAGGCATTAAGCAAATTTGTGTGGATATTCGTTTTGTAAAGAAGGCAACAAAGTTTTTATCTTTGCTTATTTGTTAATTTTATTACTACTACTACTACTACTACCCTCGAGAAGAAGCATTTTATTTTTTATAAATTACAGGAATATATATATATATACAGTTATACAGACATCTATCGTTAAGAAGTGTTTAACGTTTCACATGATACCAAACGTAGAGAAATAAAACAACACAATGTTTATGCAAGAAAAGTTAAAATAAAGAACTTCAAGTCTTAAGCTATTTCATTACTATATAAAAAGATATAATATTGTATTTACGCATTCATTAGTTTATTCACTCCCATCCACATGGAAAACATACTCACCACACATCCACTCGTGCACCGACACTCACTCACATCCAACACGTACACAATTTCACACTTATTTCTAAGAGTAAAAAAAAACGTTTAAATTAAACTTTTAAATAAAATAAATAATTAAACTTGTACACATACGATTTGTTAAATGTGAATGAATAAATTTATAACGAAGGTATAACAAAACGTAAATAAAATTTAGTGTAGTATTACTAAACAAAAACCAAACAAAAGAATAGAAAAACAAATTAAACTTATAACAATCGAACCTGGTGCTCCAAGCTTTCGATCATTCGCCGCTGATTGAAATATGCTGTGGCGCAAGCGTTGTATTTCTTTTAACCATCGCGATTTAACCACTGATTATGAGAATTGAAAAAAAAAAATTTACAAACGGTAATACTATATATATGTATATATATACAAAACTTTTTCCTACGGACTTAACCAAGTAATAAATGAAATAAACATTTGCAAAAACGAAAGCAAATTTCCCTATGAAAAACACGTTTAAGAAATTAGAAGAAAAAGCCTTGGGATATAGTTTACGAGCTTGTAAAACAAAACAAAAATTATGTCGAATTAATAAATGAGGATTTTCTAAAAAATAAATAAAAATTAAAACATGTTTTATTTGTAGTCACGCAGACTTAATTTTGCGAAGCTCCCAATTCTGAAGCTTCATTTATTCTCTTTATGGTGTATTCAGCAATACATGAGCGAACACGTGATTATTCGTATTACTTTCTGTGCGACGTGCAATTACGACGGCGCTACAGTTCGGAGTGAACAGAGGAATTCACCAAGCAACCAACAAGTTGAGTACGTCGATATGGTCAAAATTGCGCGGAGATGAGTTCGTCCTCTTTTGCGTTGTTCCTCAAGGGTGGAATCAAAGATTGTACGGGCTGGAGCGTCGGTGTTCATCCGCTCTACATGACTCAACCATCTTCATGTACAGCTCATATATGGTTATGGTTAAATCAAAGGTGGGACTATAAATCGAATGCAAACTTTTTTTCTCGAAAGTTTTAGGTTCGCTTTCATCCGATTTTGACAGTCCGTGCTCCTACACCATACAGCAAGACGGGGATGATGATCCTGTGTTCTTTTTAAACGGGCCTTGCTATACTCTGTCTCACAAATACAGAAAAGATAGACAGTTATCTCTTAAGGCCATGGTAACATCGATTGGCAAGTGTTATCCTACGTCGAATCTAATGAATGGTTGGAAAAATTGAAAGTAGAGCCCAGTTAGACGAACTCGTTCAATGTTTCTGCAAGTTATAGCTATCTATCGAAATGTTCTAGCCGAAATCTCGGTTTTTTGTTCGAGGTCTATTGGGATGAGGTAGAGTGAGGTGAAACGCGCACACCAGATGGTGCGGTGGCTTTCTTGACCCTCTTTTCTCCATCAAGGGTAAGTAAATATTCAATTCAATTTTTTGTTTTTTATTGGGTATAGACAACCTCTGTTAGCTCTTGTTAATTGCTGTGACCTAATATAGCTTGGAGCATATGATATTGAGAACATCTTGATCTTGGATTAAGTGGTCACCTCAGTGATTAGTGCGTTGAACTGCTGTCCTGTGCTGCATGAGTTCAAGCGACAGCCATGTCCACCAAAGCTTTTTCACGGCACCACTTCTCGTCGGTGAAAGACACGTATCTGAGAGTATAATTTGGCATAAAAAACATTCTCAACTCGCTGTTTGCAGTCGGTAATAAAATGTAGGCCTCTTCCATTCGTACTAAAAATGTAACACGCACATGAAAGCTAGGCCTTGGCTCATCCCGAGCTATCGCGCCAGCTATTCATTCATTCATGAGGACACAGTACTTTATCTGTATGTATGAAGCTGCTTTTTATCTCTATACACCTATATTTTTCGTGCCACACTAGACAATATTTTAGACCGTTTCCTGTAGTCTTCTGTTAAAGCTTTAAATCCCCTTCCTCGTGGTCGTAGAAAGATGTTCAGTACCGTGGCGAATTTGAAAACATATTTGATTGTTCAGTGAACTCTTCCAATTTGGCCAACTTCAGCTGAGCTCATTTGTTAAATGTCAAACTGACCCGAGAACTTCACTTTGTTTTTTTTTTTTTATAGGTGGTCCTCATCTCATTTTTCGTATCTAACTCGTGTCTCATATTTCTTTAACTAAGTTTAATAAGATGACAGTGGATGAACAGAACTTATCCTATCGAAATAAAATAATTCTCGCCCCAATGGTAAAAGTTGGCACTTTGCCCATGAGGCTATTGGCTCTCGAATATGGTGCCGATATTGTTTACTCGGAAGAATTAATTGATTTAAAAATGATAAAGGCTAAGAGGAGAGTTAATTGTAAGAAATAAATAAAATAAATATCTTACCTAATGCCTGATGATTTTAGCTGTCTTGGGAACCATTGATTTTGTTGATCCTTCTGATGGCAGCATCATCTTCAGAACATGCGAAAAGGAGAAGGGAAAAGTCGTTTTGCAGATGGGCACAAGTGATGCCGAAAGAGCTCTTCAAGTTGGCAAATTGGTAAGTTGTAACTAGTCTTTTTTTTTTTTTGCTGGTTACACTTACGGATTGTATTGCTAGATTGAAAACGATGTTGCCGGTCTAGACATCAATATGGGTTGTCCCAAGGAATTCTCGGTCAAAGGTGGTATGGGTGTTGCTTTACTCGCAAAACCGGACAAAGCTATCAATATACTTCGCACACTTGTGGATAATCTCAAAATCCCTATAACATGCAAAATAAGGTTTAGCTTTGCCTAAACATTGACGAAAATTGTAACATTAAATTCTTTTTTAGAATCCTGCCAAAAGTGGATGACACTATCAACTTGGTAAAGAAATTTGCTACAACTGGTATTGCGGCGATAGGAATACACGCCCGCACTCGGGACGAACGACCACAACATCAACCACATCCTGGTAACGAATTATGTCTATTTTATATTTTCTTATACATTGAACAGACATTTTGTTTTCATAGATACAATCAGTGCAGTTGCTAAAGCCGTTGATATTCCAATTATCGCAAATGGAGGTTCCAGGGACATAGAATCTTATCAGGATATGCTCAAATTTAGAGATGCTTGTGGTGCGGAGAGCGTTATGGTTGCACGCGCAGCTCAGTTTAATGTGACCATATTTCGTAGGGAAGGTATGACAGTTGTTCAGTGTCAACTAGCACTTTAAATGTGTTGTTTTCTAGGTTTGCTCCCGATTCATGATGTAATAAAAAAGTACCTACGACTGTGTGTTGACTACGACAATCCTCCGTCAAACACAAAATACTGCGTTCAAAGCATGTTAAAGGATCTGCAGGAAACTCCATTGGGGAAACGTTTTCTTTTATGTCAGACCCTTCATCAAATTTGGTAAGTTGGTAGAAATTATTAGGAATTTCCAGCTGTATTCGCTGTTAAAGTGAAACACACAACTAAAATAGATATTTACTTATCCTTACCTACGGCGTATGTTAAAAAAAGCTCTTCCGACAGCTAGACAGAATGACCAAACGCGGAAGATAGTGATTGAAGATTACCTCTTAGACATTACGCTGCTATATTTTAAATGATTAAGGAAAAATAATCCGAACTTGTATTTAATCTCTTTCAGTGAAGTATGGGATCTTGGCGATTACTGTTACAGAAAACAGCTTGAATATCAAGAAAAAGGCAACTTCGGGCGTCGTGAAGTTATACCTGGCATCATTCCCGGTGACGAAGTTTGCAATGGACCCCAAATAAAGAAGCAGAAAACCGAAAGCACCAGCTCAACAATTTCATCTGACCTCTTAGAGCAAAACATTGCTTTTTATCGTGCCAACTACCCTGAAGGTACCTATACACTTTCAATCTACTCCACGTAAAATTACACTTTCCTTTCAGATACAAAACTGCCAAAGAGTATCCTCCATACGTATGCAGCGAAAAATTGCAAAGACATTCCCAAATATGAAACACAACGAATAGACAAACTATTTCGCTCAATATGCACATTCGAAGGGAAGAAATATGCCAGCACCTTTTGGGAAAAGAACAAAAAGTACGCAGAGCAAGGTTCAGCACTCGTATGCCTGCTACACTTGAGCCTGATCACTGAAAGTGAACTAATTAAAAACGGTAGCATATTGAGATGATGAACTTTACTTTTTCTTCTTCAATAAAATTTGAATTAAAACATCTAATATATGTTTACTTTGACTGTGAGAGGGTGTAAATTATTTTGCTACTCTTAAGTGTGGTTGTACATCTCTCTGTGGCAGTTGGGAGCCGCTGCTGGTGGCGGCGGTGGCATCATTTCATGATCCTCTCGGTACCCATATTTTGTGATGAACGTAAGAAGATATTCCTTTGTGACCGGGTTAGTAATACTTTTGCAAACGGCTATAAGAAGACGAAAAATACATTAGAACATGGCAATCGGATTATGTACTGCGATGATCAGGTACCTTCTGCAGTTTTAAAACTGTTTGGATGAGTTTTGTCAGTCCTCTCTCGTAAAAACTCCCACTGACCATTTCTATTGGTGCATTCGATAATTTTGCCATGGAGGTCCTTTATTGCTTTTGTATATTTCATTTTGCTATAATTTTTCTCTTCCATTCCTCCGACGTAGAGCAATCCAACCTTTGTTGGAAGCATGCTGTGGACAATTAAATGGTAATGCCTGTCGGATTTAAGTGAACTTGTTCAAAGTCGCTTACCCCATTCCAGTTTCGACTTCAATTTTAAGTTTAAAATCAACAGAATTCAAACTGAGTGGTTTCCATTTCAAAATGTCACTACAAACGCCTGCGGTATATGGCTAAAATGATAGAACGATAGTAAAGCTCTCTCCTCAAAGCGCGTCGACAAAAACTTACTTCATTCGTTGGCTGAAAGATCAGTCCATCTGGTTCATGTGGAAGACATCTGGTGAATTTGGGATCCAACAATGATGCAGCTTTGGTTATATCCCAAAATTCCTTATTGCGTACGCTAAACGGTTCCAATGGTCTGTTGATGATGCCCTTTGATATAGCAGTGTATCGAGGATCTGTAACAATTCATGTTCCAATACTGATGCAGATAGAAAACTAGACTGCTGTTCTTACCTATAATCTCATTTTTAATGCATTTCAATCGTTTTGTGAATGATTCTGCGCCGATGTCTTCGTTTTGAAACTTGATGATGTCGTATACCAAATAACGTGGTATACATTGTCCCTGCACTTTATCGATTACCATTTCCTGAAAACACAAATCGAAATTAGCTGCGATCAAGTTGATTAAATTAATAATGCCTTACTCCATCCAATAACGTGTCATAGACATGTGCCATAAGATTTAGGCGTTGGGGAAATGACACAGTGTCTACTTGAAAACAGGAATGATTACGATCGAAGAAGTAGACTTCGTCCCTTTTGTTTATGAGCATCATATATCTAGTTCCATCGGCCTTCCATGATACCATGTACGGCTTCTCATTTAGTTTATAGAGATTTTTCTCGTCCATAGACACTGGTTGGGCACCGGGGAAACCAGACTTTTTCCAACCACACATATCTTGTACCTTCTGTTGAAGTTCCCCCAAACGAGGCTCTTCAGTCACTAACACAACTCCAGAAACGCCAGCCATAAATGTTGCATCTTTAACGATCATTTCTCGTCGACGCTTCTTCTTTGAATTTGATGGTTTATCGGAGCCATCTTGACCACCGTTTTGTGTTGTTACATCATTTGCTTCTGGTTCATCGTCATGCTTTCGTTTTTGGGGACCATTTTGTGGCCCATTACCGTCAGAGTCGTCATATTCAAAGCACCAATCTGGCAAGGGGGGTGCTTGAGGAGCATCTTCTTCGTCTTCATATCTTCGGAAGAGTTCATTGATGTAGTCCTGTTTATATATACCCGGGGGACGAGCCGTTGAGAAAGCTGATAAAGCTGCCTGTACTGAGCAATCCAATCGCTCCACCATATAGGATACAATAAGGAAGCCTAACAAAGTAATTATTTCAAGTTCAAAGCAAATATTTGTAAAATTTACCTGTTCTATTGAACCCATGTGTACAATGTACAGCAACCATATCAAATGGACGTTCATTTATAAAGTTATCTACAATTTCGATGAAAGAGTGAGTCTGCTCCATTGATGGTGTTTCACCATGACCACGGCATTGTAACTTTACATACTTGGCACCCTTGCTCTCGATCACCTCGCGGTCATAGAATCGTTTGGTATTGGTCAAATCAATCCAAAGGCCCAGTTTAAGCTTTAAAATAGAGACAAAGAAAGATCAAGTTACGACGCGAAAATTTCAAGCGATTATTTGGAACTTACCTTTAATGCCTTTATGTAGCCAAATATCATCTCAGGTGGAAACATGCAATCCAAAGGCATTTGATCCTTAAATTGACTGCTCAGTGGAGTTTTAAAAGCAATGAATTTATCCGCAATGACACTCTCACTCTTTCGGGGGCAATGCAGCCACCGATTTGGAACTGGTCCCGGGCCTCTTAGGTTGGACATGCTGGGTGATGTTGTATTGAAACTAGTGCAGTTAAATAAAAAAAATAATGTTCACATTTTTCACACAAAAACCATGCCACGCAGCTAGAGTCGAAATTACCAGATTGTGTGTGAGAATAAGTTGAACCAGCAAAACGAAGAAGAAATCCAACGCCAAACAAAAACCACCAGAGGGGAAATTGTGGACGAACTGACGTTACGTATATACCCAGGCTACTTGACAAGTCAGGATGAAAAAAAGCAATGAGTGTATTCAGCGGTAAAAGTGTTAATTGACTGTTCATTAGTGATCCTATATAACTCTTAAGGTGGTGACACAAGGTTTTTCAAAATGGTTTTTATTAAAAAAAAAAAGAAGGAAGAAGATATATGCAATAACATTTTGAGGAGCCATCTTTTACAGAAAAAAGAAGTGGCGAGCTTCAAAAAAAAAGCAGAGTGCTGGACAGTAAGCATTCCTTCCAAATAAAATGCTTTACCGTATGTAAGGTACCATGTGCGAGGAGAATTAATGGAGGAGAAGATTTAACTTCGAATTCTTGGAGCAGTATCAAGATCTGTCCAAATATAGTCCAAAAAGTCAGGACTCATCGGTGGTTTTACACAAAATCCCTATCATCTCAGTTCTCCTCTATGTTGTTTTAAGAGAAAATCTTTCACATTATCTTTGATCTCATCTGGAAAGAGGGCAAGCGAAGGGGAAGTTATAACGAAGAACTCTCTAAGCTGCTGAAGGGTTCAGTGAAATTGAGTCAAAAACAAATTACGACTAATCTAGCTGGGGCATGTAGTGCGGATGCACACAAACGCCGCGACCTGGAGAATCTAAGGACTGCACAGGAGGGAAGGTGTCTCGATTCAGGTGGCGGATGGCTTTATACAAGGGCCTCATTAAATTTTGCCTGTGAAATTGGGTGCAGCTTGCTATCTCACAGGCTGGTCCCAACAATACTCCCAAGACATTGCAAGCTATCTACTACGCCCAGTGATACTGAGAAGAAGACGGATATTCCCAATTTTGGCAGTGTTAATCTTAAGACGATTGTCTCTCTCTCATTTGGTAGAAGTCCATAATCCTATGTGATAGTTGGCTATTAGAGATTCCTCGCCAGTGCAATGATTCGTCAACAAGACAACGCAAAACACATCGCTAATCACCATCAAAATAATATTAGTGGACAAAAGTTAACTTGTCCAACCCCAGTTAGGACCTCAATTCACTTCCGATAGCCTTCCACTACGCAGAACATGACATATTAAGTTGCCTTGGGGATGACTCTTCTGCAAGACCGCCCAGATAAATTCTCTACCAATCATATTGTAGCAGACATTAAAAAAAAAAATCGCAACTAACAGTATCATAGTCTATTTCGTTTAAAAATCAATAATGCCAAAAAATCATATCTTATTTGTCATACGCTTTTACAGTAATCATAAAAAAGATAAATATCTCCAAAAGTGTAGGTCTACACTAACTGTCGAATTCATAGACTGGCATTCCTTCAGCGTCCCAGGTGTTCTTGCATTTCTTGAAGGCACACACCAGATACAGAGCTGCAAGTGAAAATAAATTTAATTCAATTCCATTCCATGACTGTCAAGAAAAAAAAAACTTACTTGCTGCCTCCCATTCGGATTTCGACAGAGTTCCATATGGTTTCGAGTTGTAATTAGTTGCACTAGCCACTTTCCTCACATGCGTAAACTCCTCGTCATCCTTCGACGACTTCTGAACAAAGTATGCCTGCAAACCTTGCATTCTTTCGAGCAGAGATTTACCTGAAATTAAACAGGTTATGTAAAAGTGCTTTAAGTAAACTATGCATGTACGCACCTTCCTCATACGATTCTTTATAATACTCTGCGAAACTGCTTTTGCGCACCAGCTGTAATCCATGCTTCCTGCAAAGTTTTACTAGTGTGGGAAAATGCACTAGAAATTCCGGGCAATCGACAACTCCTTCCAAGTGAAACTGATACTTTGCCCCGAACAGGGGTGGTCTTTCAGTGTCACAGATAAAATCTATCTTATACAAGTCATTCCCAAATGACTTTCCATTCTCCGAACCCCTTAAGCGCCGCATGATCTCATATGCATTTGGTATCGTGGCTATGAAGTACCCACCCGGCTGAAGACATTCGGCTGCATTGTGCACCATACATTCGGCTTGTGTTAGCGACTCAAAGGAGTAGTGAAAAGCAAACTGGCAGCTAACTAAGTGAAGTTTAAGCGAGGGATCCTTGTAGCGTTCCCGCAATCTCACCAATGTCGAATCACATGCAAAGAACTCGGCTGTAAACCTAGAGCCCATCTTGTTATTCCTGTTCATCATTCCCTCGTAGCGAGATTTACACTGGTCCACGCTAACATCAGCAATATCTGTGCAAATCAAATGCGTAATTCCCCCTTTCTCCCATTTAAAGAGGTCACCGCCTTTGCCACAGCACATGTCCAGCACTCGAATGGGATCGCCTAGCTTCTGAGTATTTTTGACTTTATTTAAGTACTCGGTGATAAACATGCTCTTCATCCAATTATTAAAATTACGCATGTGAAGTATCCGAGATTTGGAACGTTCGACGAGACCAGCTTCCTTTAGTTTATTGTAGTGGGATGCCACCACTTTGGAGTTATCAGTTCCATGAGGAGTTTCTTGTACGAAATCCTTATCTTTATGATTTGTTTCGATGGTTTCTGCTACTTCTGTTTTGCTCATTGTATTTATAAAAAAAAACCACACACTAAACCGAAAATATGTTTAACAAACTAAACCACAATCACCGAAGATAAAAATGAAAATAAAAATTTGAAAAGAAAAATGACATCTTTCAAAAAAATTGGTGACATTTGAAAACAGATGTAATTAAAAATGTAATAGATTTTTCAATTAAGGATGTCGGTAAAATAGTGTATTCACGGTAGAATGCAACGAATTAATTATAAAGTCATTACCCATTTGCAATTGAATGAATTCAACAAACAAATTGAAAATAGTTAAAATATTTACCAGTTTTACAGGAGGATAAGTAATTTAATGTTGGCCAATAAAACCTACGGCACTTTAGATTTCAAGGTGTATTTGCTAATTTGCTTTTTAGAATGCTGCAGTTCCGGGTTGACTAGGGCCTCAACCAGCAAGCTGTCTCCAGTTCTTTACGGTGAAATAGTTTATGTGATCATCCACTGACGCACGCCATTGTCTTGGATGGTGCATTTATACAAATGAAATCCTAAATCACTATGTTATATTTATTAGATAGAACTTTCGTAAAATAAATTACAAAATAGCACTAGTTACCAGGGCTATCGGCTTGATATAATATCATTAAAATCAGAACCGCTGTAAAAATGAATTCATTTCAAAATCCACTCCCAAATGTAAACCTCCACTCTGTGTAAGGTGGTTAAAGTGACAAGTGAAACGCCGCAGCAGATACGTAGTCGGTGTTTTGATCCATAAACTTATCATTTTATACCAATTTTACAAGTGCAAACTAGACATATCATGTAAAAAACACTGCCAAACAACAGCCCGAGTATTCATATCCAATTTTGAAAATACCAAACAATCATAGTGCAATAAAGTGCAAAACAATTTTCCATCACCCAACCCAAGAATATCCCATTTCACATCGCAAGCAGTACCATCGCGCATCGTCGCATCCAGTAATACTTAGAAAATTTCTCATTACACAAAGTGCCACACCAGCAACGCAACCAATCGCATCACAAAGGACTTAAAAATTTCTCTACTCCAACAACGTCGTATACGGCGTCGGACAGAATCGACTTTGTGTCTTTTTCTGCTTTTTGTAAAGTACAGACGTGTTGTGCCGTGCCTCTTAGTCTCTTCGATTGCAAAAATTTTTTCTAAGTTCAATAAATCCATTGACTTAGAAAATTTTTCATCCGTTTCTTCGTACTAGCACACTACGGGCATAAAAAGGGCAAAATAATATGAGTGTTGAAATCGCCGAGGCTTCTGGAGATCCCCACGCAGTAAGTGTACAATTAATTCTTCTAATTTTGTGAAAATCCACTACTTGGTGTTTTATAATTTCAATCAAAATTGAGCAGAAAAAAAAATCAAGTTGAAATGAAACTTCACAAGACCTGAAAATGGCGACAAAGACGACCAAGTTCCACCACGTCGTCGTCGTAGAAGTCGACGTTCATTTTGTTCTCTGTTCAGCGAAGGCAAACCACGCGAAGTTTTTTTCCCTTGGATTTTATATTTTTCTGTTTTCATGATTTTATTTTTTCAGTTTTAAAAGCACAAATTTTTCAAAGTCGATTGTAAAATGAAATGAAAAAAAATCACTTTTCAAGAAGACTTGTGTTGTTTTGCGGTGGGAATGGGAAAATTCAACGTCGTCGCTGGCATTTATATAATTTTTCTGTGTGCATTGAGGTTTTCCTTTCGACAGAATTAAATTAAAAGCTGAAAAAAAGAACCATGAATTTGTGTGAGGTAGGAAGAGTTGAATGCTCGTATTCCGATGAGCACGGGACCCTTTATGCCCGTCGCCGTCTGCAGATATCGAATTATACAGATTCGGCACATATTCTTTTACTCATATCTGCTCGCATGAAGCAAATAAGATTATTCGCACCAGCATTTAGGTTATTATCATGTTTTCAGGATGCAATTGTTCGATTTGAACTTTCTTGTTTGTGGCTAAACCCACGTGTAGGAGTTTCCCTATCGATCGCGTTGATAACAAGATTGAATAACTCGTAATATTTCACCAATCTAATTCGTCGAAAGAAATGCAAAATTTCACAAGTCTGTCTGCACACTGTGGAAGCGTAAGGTTTCGCCTTTGTGCGAACATAACAAGTCTACAACTTTTCATTCATTGTCGCTATGCAGTTTTTGCGAAAACTTTGCGCAGAATCCGCGGGTATTCGACTGAAATTGACTTGATACCCACTACAACTCCACTCCGCATAGTCGAGTTGCCGTTCGTGTAGTTTTGCGGTTTAATTAAGCATGCCCAAAGCACAAAAAATGAAAGAAACGAATGAGGTTAAGGGCGTGTTGCCAGGTGATACAGACAAAATTTTATCAAAATGTGAACTTTTTTTTGACAGGATCGTATTTCTTTTTGTTTTGCTGTTTTGATACAATTTCTTTTAAGCGGCCATGTGCTTCCGTTTTGGGTCGAGATCACTGACATGGGAATCCTGTCAAACAAAAGAAAAAATATGTATGGTGGTGCTTCTTGTTTTTTTTGCTGAAATGAGCTTGATCAAAATGTATGCAAGTGATTTTGACAGTTCCATTCATTTTGTTTTTGATTTTTGGAAGAAAACCTGCAAATTAAGGCAAGAAAAATGGTCTGAAATTATAGAAATGGTGCTTCTGGTGTTACAGTCTGGCATAGACGTGGGCCTCAGTCAATGAAAGTCTCCAGTCGGCACAATCGTTATCTATAGCTTTGTTCGAGGAACAAAAAAGAACAAATCTTTGTATGTGTGTACATGTGTATGCAGCTGACTTCAGTTTCACAGGCCAAGTTAGTTGAGGTTAAGGTTACACTTGCGCGCATTACCAGAATTGCTGTCGTTCTCTATTAGGGCGTCTTTCATTAGGGGATTAGTAGGAAGAGTATCCAGGCTAGAGCGGCGGGATACGTACATACATCCGATCTACATTCAATTTTTTCTTAATGGACCAAAGATCACCTGAAAGACTTTTCTCTCGACTCAACAGGGCGACCTCATCCTTTTGTTTGTGAAATATACATATGGTACATATGTACATTATGTAGTACACAGTACATCTTACATGTGTTAAATATTTTTCCACGTATGTATGTTGTTCCCTTGCTTCTGCGACGCTTGTAAGTGTGATTTAGTTTGCGGATCTCAATATCATACTATTGAGCGCTCTATTTTGGATAAAATCTTACGCGAAGCCGAAAATTAGCTCTTTTTGGATTTGAGTGACCCAATTATATTTTCTTCTGCACCTCTTTCGAACTTCGGCTGGAACTTAAGTCGTTTTGTTTCTTGAGTTTCTTGTTTAATGGGATTTTTGGCAAATTTCTGTGTATACAGTATACAACACTACCAGCTGATCCTTTCAGAGTTTTATAAAATTGGTTTACTTTAGTGGACGCTGGCGCTAATACGCATGCTTCTTATTAGGTGGCTTTTTGGTATTTTCTTTCATATTCGTCGAACATTGCGATGCTTATGCTAAAGCCGAAAGCACGACTGTCGTATAAGGCGAAACTTTAAGTTTAAGTAGCATCTTTTGGCGACCTCTTATCCACTGCCTCTACGTCATAAAGCAGGATTGGGATAGTTTGGACCTTGTTTGCTTTCATATCTGAGCTTTGAACGCATTGATGCACTGGCAGTATCGTAAGTCGATTTCGAACCCTTACGGAGCCATTATCTCAAAAAAATCGATTAATTCATTTTCTGGTCATACTAAGAAGATTCATAAAGCCAATGTTGTACACATTACCTTAATTATAGGTTTTCGCAATAGTTTAAAGGTTAGTGTGTGTTTTTCGACGGAAACTCTATATAAACCTTTTCGGTTTGCTCAAAACACTGAACTTTAGGGAATAGGGTAAGGTCCTTTGTCCACTTATTAGAGCTGGTGCTACGAAAATGTTTGGTTGATATTGCTGTGTTCGAACTTATCTCACTACTTTACTTTATCTTATGAACTTTCTGTACCCAAGTAAGGGATGCTTGTTCCCTATTTGTCAAACAAATTTGTTGTTGTTTGACACAATTCAATTTATTTCACTCATAATCGGGTTTTGATTGGTTCTTAACCATCGTAGCTTAATTGGATTTCAATTATTATTCTCAGTCATTACGGCAATTACCTATTTCCATAGTAATTTTATAGGTATCTGCCTGACATAAATGCCTGCCTCAAACAATCATACAATGTTTGGTTTTTTCAGGGAAATAAGTCGCAAAATGGTGGGGATACCGCTGGCGAAATGAACGGTGTAAGCAACGGCCATAGCCACAGCAGTAGCAAGCATAAGTCATCTAGCAAGGACAAATACAAGGATAAGAGTCGTGACCATAAGAGCTCGAAGAGTGGAAGTAGCCGGTAAGATTAATTTTGTTTGTCAATTTGTGAATTTATTCATAAACCAATTGTCCTTGTGTTACAGCGATAAGGATTCTTCTGATAAAAAACACAGTTCATCATCTAGTGGCAAAGATAAGCATCGGGACAAAGACCGGGAGAAGGATAAGCAGCGTGATAAAGATCGGGACAAGGACCGCAACGATAAACACAAGTCATCTTCGTCATCGCATAAATCCTCGTCACGAGATAAGGATAAGGAGCGCGAAAAAGATCGCCAAAAGGACAAGACCAAGGAGAAGAGTCGCGACAATGATAAGGAGCGCGAAAAGAACGGAGAAAAAGACAAAGATAAGGATAAGGAACGTGAGCGGGGTGGAGAAAAGGATAAAGATAAGGATCGTCGCAAAGAGCACAAAAGTAGTAGCTCCAACGACAAGTCTCGTTCCGACAAAGATCGGTCTGACCGTTACAAGAGCTCATCGTCGAGCTCCAGAAATAAACATTCCAGCAGTTCATCGTCTAAACATCGAGACAAAAATCATCACTCGAGCGGTAAGGATCGTTCCATAAAGGATGAGAAACCCAACATAGTTGAGAACGGAGATGAGAAGTCCGACATTAAGTTAAACATAAAACTCCAAAAGAACGAACTTCCAAGTAACGATTACGGGGAGTCGTGCACTGGCTTCGAGAGCTCTGTCGACAAAAATGACTTTGAAGAGAAACCACTTATTAAGTCGGAGCAGGAGGTTTTCAACATGTCACAAGCAAGTTCCTGTGACTATTCGATGTCACAGTTTAAAAAAGATGAGCCACCCTTTGAAATCAAAGAGGAAGCTTCGGATAATGAGGCTTCTTGCGTCAATAATCGGGTTTTCAATCAGAGCGAGCCTATGGAGGTGGAGGAAGAGCCTGAGGATGACGATGAGGATGTCCCTTTGGCTAAACGTAAATCGTTTATGGCCAAAGAAGTCGTAATGGAAGAGGAGGATGATGAAGATGATGTGCCTTTGGCAAAGCGCAAGTCTACGGTAGCTGCGGTAGTCGAAGAAAGTGATGAGGATGTGCCACTGTTAAACAGGAAGAAACAAAAGACGGCAAAGAAGGAAAAGGAGAAGAAGCCTGAGAAGAAAAAAGAGAAAAAATCCAAACGGGGGATCAAGGAAGAGGATGACGAATATGATGATAAACCAAGCAAGAAGAAAGTTAAGAAGGTATTATATGCCCAGACAAATGTAACAAATGTGAATTTTAAATTGTTTTGTTTTCGGATTGTAGGAAACTCCAGCGCCTAGTGTTACGCCCGTCACCAAGCGAAGAAGCAAAGCTGGTGGTGATCAGGAGGAGCAACAGGAAGTGTGGCGATGGTTTGTATTTTCGGACTTTTTCTAATTCAAGTGCAAGTTGGTGTAGACGAAATTCGTATGTATTTTCAATTTCCCAAGGTGTCATTGAACAATTCAGTTCAGTCCGACCTAGACTCGTGACACATGAAATGCGGTTTTGTTTTGGTATAAGATTCATGTCGTGCTAGCCTTGATTATGCCGAACGTAGTGACATTTAAGTATTGACACTTTTAAAACGTTTGTCTTAAAGCATGCACGTTTTGACCGTGGTGCTAGTATACATGACCGCATTACACAAGGAAAGAAAAATCAGCTTGAACACATCGATGATCCCAATTTCGCCAAAACATCAATGGTTTAAACAAAACCTTTCGTTGCGGCAATATTTATACATTTGTCCTGGGAGTAACCTGGGAATATTGATTTTTAAAGACATCGAAGACTAAGATGAGCATCATAAACTTTTAAAATGATTTTTTAAAGCCAAATAAACCTAACCTGCATTTGAAAGTAAATTATTTACGAATATGTATTTAAAAATAGTGTCTGTAAAGGAGTAAAAAGTGGGAACACTGAAACAGATGGCCACTCCACGATTCTTATATGACATAAAGTGACATTTCGAGGTTATGTGTACATCTTTGTTTTTTCATAACTGAGTCTTGTGCGAATTATGCCCAGACTTTTCCAATTTTTCCACAGTTCTGTATTGATTAGTTTATTTAATCTTAATAAAACTCTAGTCACTGCGCAAGTATATCATTTCGGCACCAGTAGAAGTACAACAAAAAATAGAAAAAGACGTCGCGCTAAATACAATGTGTTACCTCGTTTCAGGTGGGAAGAAGAAAAGCGCGCTGATGGCGTTAAATGGAACACTTTGGAACATAAAGGTCCAGTGTTTGCTCCACCGTATGAACCACTGCCCAGTAACGTGAAATTCTATTACGACGGCAAAGAAATGAAGCTCTCCAACGAAACAGAAGAGGCCGCAACATTCTATGCGAAGATGTTGAATCACGACTATGTGACCAAGAAACAATTCAACGATAATTTTTTTAAGGATTTCCGCAAAACAATGACATCGAAGGAGAAAGACATTATAAAGGACTTGAAAAAGTGTAACTTTAAGGAGATGTTCCAGTACTTCACTGCCGAATCAGAGAAACGTAAGAATTCCACAAAGGAAGAGAAATTAGCGCGGAAACTTGAAAACGAAGCAATGATCAAGGAATATGGTTTCTGCATAATTGATGGACACAAGGAGCGCATTGGTAATTTCAAACTGGAACCGCCAGGTTTGTTCCGAGGTCGAGGTGAACATCCCAAAATGGGTATGATCAAGCGTCGCATTGAAGCCGAAGATGTATCGCTTAATTGCTCTAAGGAGAGTAAAATTCCAGTAGCACCGCACGGTCACAGATGGAAGGATGTACGTCATGATAACACGGTCACATGGTTAGCATCGTGGATAGAGAATGTCCAAGGTCAGGTGAAGTACATAATGTTGAATCCGTCATCGAAGCTAAAGGGTGAAAAGGATCATGTTAAGTATGAAACGGCCAGACGGCTGGACAAAGTAATCGACAAGATTCGTTCAACATATCGCGATGAATGGAAATCAAAGGAAATGAGGGTGCGACAGAGAGCCGTGGCCTTGTATTTTATTGATAAGTTAGCCTTGAGAGCTGGTAACGAAAAGGATGAAGATCAAGCGGACACTGTAGGCTGTTGTTCGTTGCGTGTGGAACACGTCAGCCTGCATAAGCAGCTGAATGGAAAGGAGAACGTTGTTGTGTTTGATTTTCTCGGCAAGGATTCCATACGTTACTACAACGAAGTCGAGGTTGAGAAGAGGGTGTACAAAAATTTGGAACTGTTCATGGAGAATAAGAAGGATGGCGATGATCTCTTTGATAGATTAAACACTCAAGTGTTAAACGAACATTTGAAGGAACTTATGGATGGTAAGTAAAGCTAGCGAATCGTTACTGTGAATATGTTCTAATAAATTATTTTTGAAGGTTTAACCGCAAAGGTATTCCGTACGTACAACGCTTCGATAACATTGCAAAACCAGCTGGATTTGCTAACAGATGCCGATGCTACAATTCCGGAGAAGCTTCTGGCATACAATCGAGCTAATCGTGCTGTAGCTATTCTTTGCAACCATCAGCGTTCCGTGCCAAAGGGTCATGCCAAGACTATGGAAACATTAAAGGAGAAGATCCGTATAAAGCGGGAACAACTAGACGACGCTGAGAATGAATACGCAGTAAGTGATGTTGCCACAGTGTATTTGGAGATGATTAGATCGATAGGGGGTATTCGGAAATGCATAGTTTAAACGAAAGCAGATGATACGAAAAGGCAAAGATTAAAATCATTGCGAAGCGAACAGTCTAAGAAGTTAGTAAATTTGATTTTCTTCCCCAGATCAAGCGCATATACATATGTATGCCGTTGTCAAGATTATGTTGCTCGCTTCACTTGCATTTCCGTTTCGCATAAACTTTACACAAGTTTTGCTTCGCAAACTCTGCGTATAGGAATTTGTCCACAGCGTCTATAGATTTTGTTTGTGAAATGATAAGTTCAAGTTCTTTATTAGGAATTCTCTCCCCTCACTGAGCTTAATGGTGAACTTCTTGCCAATTCATCGGCATTCTCATTTAATAGTACTCCCTTATATTCAGAGATCCAACAGAGATTTCTTTAGCAGATATTGCTTCTATTGCTGCCTGGCTGCCAATGAAAATGGTAATATCTTCTCTTCTGTGGTATTGCCTTCATCATAGTCTCACGGAAACGCAGTTGTTATTCGGAAGGACGGACTGATTTAGATATAAACAGCGTTCGCCGAAAACATCTGTCGTTTGGATGTTTCTTTGGATTACAAAAGTAATTGTTTAGTAAGACCTTAATCATCACAGTTCCAACTATAGAGGGTGCTGGTTCAAGGTATGGCTAACTGGAGAGGGTTAAAAAAAACCGGAAATAAGAAATTTTTGTGACCATCTCACACCCGCCGTCGTCTGGGTTCATGTTGCCTGCTGGTCGATTCGTATACGACTTTCGTTGAATTGTTTTTACTGTGTTCGCATTTTCTTGCTACTCAACTGTATATCCACTAAATGCTTTAATTATTTTCACAGGATTTGAAGAAAGCTGCCAGAAAGGGTTCTGTTAAGGAGAGATTAATGGCTGATAAGAAACTCAAACAACTGGAACGGTTAAAGGATCAGCTTCAGAAACTAGAATTGCAAGAGACTGATAGAGATGAGAATAAGACCATTGCCTTGGGCACATCTAAATTGAATTATCTAGATCCTAGAATTTCGGTTGCATGGTAAGTTTTCATTTCTGCATAATAAATTCTCGAGTTTTTAACAACGCTTTGCGTTTCTTCCCATTTCAGGTGCAAAAAGAACGGTGTACCAATTGAGAAGATTTTCAATAAAACTCAAAGAGAGAAATTCAATTGGGCCATTCACATGGCCGATGAAAATTACCGTTTCTAAGTAATTTCCTACATGCCTAGCAGTATAAATAAAGCTATAGGAATAACAATATTTAATAATTAAACAACTACCACAACGTATGCCACATACCGTATGTTAACCATAATTATAATTTTTTGTATTTTTTTTTTGTTTTTTAAATTAGACATTCACAAGAAAACGACATACAATTTTAGGGCTCTTTATAATTATTATTATTATTCTTATTAGAGAAGTAGTGTTAGTAGCATTGTACACACACACATACCCACACAAACATACATACACTAAACAAAATATTTATAAATAAATATTTTAAGGAATTACTAGTAGATATAAATATACATATATAAACATATATATTTTAATATAATGTGTCCTATACATAATTTTTAAGAACAAACAAAAACAAATTGTAATTATTATGATATTTTCTTGCAAAGATTTTTGAGATAAAACAAAACAAAAATACAACTACCTTTAGTTAATTTACGAAATAGTAAAAAAAAAAAAAAAAAACAAGAAAGCTAAACGAAGAAAAGATGGAAATAATTGTGTGTTACATTCTGTGCAATTAATAATTAAATTTTAAATGCATTATGTATTTGATTTTATACTTTTAAGTTGAGTTTGAATGGTTAAACAGAAACAAAATAATATAATAAAGCTGAATTTTCAACACTTAGGAAAATTTGAAAATATAAATAAAAAAATGCAACTTGTATATAAATATATACAATGGAAACAAAAGAAAAAAAATCGTTTGCTCGTATACATATAAATATGGAGAAAACGTAAACAGAACGCAACCGAGAATTTCAATGGAATTTTTTAAATTAAAAAATAAATAGACAACGTATCTCGTAAGATTTTTTTCCAATATTGAATCGTAGGTTGATTTCTTTCGAGAATATTTTTATTTTTTAGATTTTTTGCAAAGATAACAAATAAAAGTTTTGTTTTACGATAAATCAAAATTATTGTTTTTTTATTCACACTGGTTCTTGTTGGTTCGTCAATAGAAATATCGTTATCTGAGACTTGGGGTCAATACGCCACATCTGCCTTTTTTTTCGTGAGCGGCCATTTAACCTGACGGCAAAACCACTAACATAGAGGAATAGTTCGATATTATACATATATAAAAAATCGTAGAACGAGGGGTCTGTTAAACAAGTGCCAGTAACCCAATTCGGGGATGTCAGAGGTGCCATTGATCCCTTAGAGGGTCAGTCGCCACCTTCTAATATACATATATATGGAAATATACATATACATGGAAATCCTTATCGGTCTGAGCTCCCAATATGTCGAAGTAGCGTGGACAAGATTTCGGAAGGTATGACGCCACAGTTGATTCCAACTTCTCTAGTAGTAAGTCTTATCATCGGCTCGGAGAATAGAGGCCGAAGCGCCCAAACTAAGTTTAACTGTAGCAAAACCAAGTACTGTCACCAAGAAGAAAGACCCAACATCAATGAATCGGATAGAACTTCACAGTGGACAGTTATAACTTCAAGGTAGTAAGGGACTTGGCTGAACTTGACTCCGAAATTATTTCTTGCAATGACATTTCATCAAAAATGAAACAAAGAATAGCTCTTGCCAATTGAAGATTCTTTGGATTGAACAGACAACTGAGTAATGAGGCCCTATTCCGAAAAACTCAGGAGACTCGCTATCATCCTTTTGGCGCTGAATTCTCGCGCGTTTCGAGTAAAATACGCTTTGTAAGATAAGAATAAGCTCAACCGAACATGAACGAATGATTTTTCGGTAAAAAGCCGAAACACCATTGGACATTGCACCATAGCTCACCGCATAGCTGTCTCAGAAGAAAAGACATGCTAAGTGTCATGTGCTGTGTAACTGTTTCTGACGAGTCCAAAGTGGAGTGAAAAAATGTTGGATATTGTCACCACAACAGGAATTATCAACGGCATACACAACGGCGGACTGCGCTAATTTGTTGACCTCATCCATACTGTGCATATGTTGAAAAATGAACCTAATACAGTGGGGTTCAAAATGAATACGGCCAAAACAAAAGCACCCAGCCTTTCAACTTCCACTGTTTAAGCAAGTAAGCAGTTGTTGAAGAATGTTGGAGGTCGAAAAAGTTGAAAACTTTCTTTACTTAGAAAGTATTGTATCGGCCAACGGTGTCACGCAAGTAAGCGCCATAACAGGGTCTATATGGTCGCTTGGCTGTACATGAAGATGCAAATATTGAAGATAGATATTAAATTACATTTAAGTCAGGACAGGGCTTCTGCTACAATGATATGTGAGAAGGAAGGGGATGATCAAGCCGACATTTTTGGAAAAGATACACCTGCCTATCCAAGTTGCGAATAAGCTAAACTTTGGTCCTTAGTGAAAGCATTCATATCACTGTACTGTTGCCTGCGATCAAATCTCAGTTTTGGCGGAGTGTAGTCGGAAAGTGGAATGACCGTTCGTAAAAAAAACCAAACCACCTTCTCACCAAACAACTTCTTGATTCTATGTCTAATTAATTAATTTAAAAAAATATAGCTGGAACGACAACCCACCACGGGCTGATGTCTTACCGCCGCAGCTCTAGGGATATGAACGATAAAAAAAACTCTTGATCGCTTCCTTAGCAGGTGCCTTGCGTTATGAAAAGTTATGAAATTTTTCGAGGCAAGCCCCTCTGTGACAACCAAAACTAATTATCGAACAATGAAAAGTTCAGAATTAAGAGGAGAACAGACTATCTTCTATCTATCTTCTTTGCACCTGTCCAACTCACTCTCGCAAAAGAAAACTCCACTTAGGAGCCCTCTATACCAACTTGGGTGACCCGATAAACATCGAAGTTAGTAGCCTCCTACGCTTCATAAGAAGTTCCAATTGGTTCAATAAGTAGGCAGGAGATCTTTCCGAGACCCTTGTAGTATCATAACGGATCTTTCATGGGTCTATTTGTGTTGGCTTTAGCTGGCAGCCACTTCAACCTAACCTAACGTATCTGCTTTTTCAAATCCGCAGGACAGAGTTAAGACAAAATAGCTCCGCATGAATTTCGAATTCAAACAGATTCACATAAAACAGAGGGTTGAGGAAACAGAACGGTGGATCACGGCGCTGTTTTGGTGTTGGGCACGTAGATAGAAACCGCCACTTCTATCATACCTTGAAATGTAAAAGTACCTCCTTGTCGAGGCAAAATTTAAAGTTGGCTTCTAATAAAATTTGGTTTAAATAGCAACATGTGCATACGGACTTAATTTCTTTAATATCTACCTTCCTGCTTTCCTTCCGCCCTTATTACATAAATTAAATTAAATTTCTTTGCAGTATTTATGCAGTTCTACATCCCGATACACGACTTGGGTCGCCTCCCGGCTTGACCAGCCATTGAGAAAAGAAGCTTCTATCGCAGGTTTTTGCCAATATCCACCCTATCCTATTTTTTTCCTTCATGAATAACAAAACCCTGTATAACGATTGATTAAAACGGAGCATACAAATGTGTAAGCATTGATTTTATTATTTATCCACCACGTTTCCCATTTTTCGCTGTGTAATTTTCTTCCATCTACGAAGAAAAATGAAAATAAAGGAAAATTAAGAAAATAAACAAGACCACCCCCAAGGATATTTGTAATAAGCAAACGAAAGAAGAAACACAACACAAAAGAATAAAAATCTTTACATTAGACCTCATAAAAGGGTTGTTCTCTCCTTTATCCATGAAATTCATCCCTAAGGATGTGCAGGCTATGCGCATGGCTTATCGAAGGCTTTCACAATCGATTTTATTCTCTTTCACATAACAAATTGGCACGCTGATTATCCCGTAGTATCTTTGCTCCCATAAAAAAAACGAAAACACTTGTATTTGTATCTTTTTATTACCTAAACTTCTTAATCCAAAATGATAATTTGATTGTTCGATTCGAAGAAAACTCCGGAAGTCGTCTACAGTGTTGTAGAGAAACATCCAAAATGTTTGCCAAAAGTGTTTCAGAAAACTCAAACTAGGCGTATCCCATTCGAGAGGATGCTGCGACTTCGTATGGAATATTTTGTGAAAAAATGGTGAAATACAAAGTGAAGATTTATAATTAGATATTTTTGGACATCCGAAACCGACAAGATGGAGCAAATAAAATGGTTAACACGAGTTTTTTTACTCTTCATTGCTCTAGCGGCTGGTATGTACTAGATATTCTTCTTGGCGGAGCTGAAAAATGTTGATGGTTGGTAAATTAATTTATTTAAATTCAGTTCGAGCATCAGAGGATGAGGAAAGATTGGTGCGGGACCTCTTCCGAGGGTATAACAAGCTTATCAGACCCGTGCAGAATATGACACAGAAGGTCGGAGTTCGCTTTGGATTGGCGTTTGTCCAACTGATTAATGTGGTAAGTGCTTTTGTTGAGATTGTCAAGAGGATTGTGAAAGGAAAATTTGCTAAGAAATCATGTTAGGTGGGGTTTCCCGGTAGTTTTTCAATGAGCAAGGATTCGTTTGCTCCGTTTTTTAGAGAGATGAGCCTAAAGCTAATGTGTAGATGTGTTACCGATGTACTGTCACGTAAAGAGGTCGATGGTCTTCTCTATCTACAGCACTTCCTCCAATCGGGCTATTTTGCTGGGATTTAATGCTGGGAGTTAAGAAAACTTGTGTTTTCCAAAGTGTTAGTGTTCCACATTCCTTAAGGATGTGTGATGGTGTCTCCTCGACATCGCTTCAGAATCTGCAGTATCCATTTTCCTCCATTTCCAGTTTCCTAAGGCGTTCTGACGTGGAATGACTTATAAAAATGCGTAGTTGGGAAAGTCATAGACCTTTTCCCGTCATTATTCCGTTCAAACCCTTTCGCTTACCTTAGTTTTGGGAGTTTTTCTCATTGCATTCTTCGTTACAATTCCTCTTGAATGGTTTCTTTTTTTTTACTCCGACATGACCTGGCACCCTGTGAAGGGAAACTTTATTGTTTTTGATTAAGTCTGTTCATTTTAGACAGACCCTCACACACCAGTTTCGATTTGGGGCCAAATCATCTCTTCCGTGATCGCATAACACGTCACGTAAAAACGAGACAATTTGGCCCCAGAATGCTCGATTTTACGTGACGGAAAATACGATCACGGAAGAGACGATTGGCTCCTGTTCTCAATTTATCTTCTTGCCTTGTTATGTATTTGAAATTTGTTGGATCGGTTGCATGTATTTTAGTTGTCCCTGTCTAGTCAAATGTATGATTTTAGTGTTGGTAGGAATAATCTCTAACACTTTTAATAGACATCATTCTTGAGTGACTCGTAATCTTCTTTGCCTAAAGGTATGAAGGATAAAATGTTGGGTATAGGAGAGCCCGCTTCAATTTCGAGGCATGTCAAAAATGCTGCCCTTCATGATTTTAGCTGGTCCTCATCTAGATCTTCAACGATTGTACTGTCACATCTGCTAGCAGTATCTTCAGCTTGTTCAGTCAGGACTTCGATTTTCGATTTATCTCATAGGGTTCTGGGACTGGAGTTCTCTTTGCATAGTTGGTTGGAATGGGAACTTTAGGTCTCTGTCTACAAAAAATAAAGGCAACCTTTGTATGTACATATGTATAGGTACATAATTAATTTTCTTTTTAACAGAACGAAAAAAATCAGATCATGAAGTCAAATGTATGGCTGCGCTTAGTGTGGTATGACTATCAACTGCAATGGGATGAAGCCGACTATGGAGGTATTGGGGTACTTCGACTACCACCCGACAAGGTATGGAAGCCTGATATCGTGTTGTTTAATAAGTGAGTCTAGACAAGCCCATTCAATTTCATACAAACAGTCATGCATTCTCTAATTTTTCTTTTCTCCAGTGCCGATGGTAACTACGAAGTCCGATACAAGTCAAACGTTCTTATTTACCCAACTGGAGAGGTATTATGGGTCCCGCCGGCTATCTACCAGAGTTCCTGCACTATTGATGTCACATACTTTCCGTTTGATCAGCAAACATGCATCATGAAATTCGGATCATGGACCTTTAATGGCGATCAGGTTTCTTTGGCTCTGTATAATAATAAGAACTTTGTAGACTTGTCCGATTATTGGAAATCGGGTACGTGGGACATAATAGAAGTTCCAGCATATTTGAATGTTTACGAAGGCGATGGCAACCATCCGACAGAGACCGATATTACCTTCTATATTATTATCCGAAGGAAGACTTTGTTTTACACGGTGAATTTAATTCTGCCAACAGTGCTCATTTCGTTCCTTTGCGTTTTGGTGTTTTATCTTCCTGCCGAGGCTGGAGAAAAGGTAATGTTTTTTTTTTATTGAATCTTGTTTTGAAGGTTCGGAAGCATTTATGATTTTCTTTCAGGTAACACTTGGCATTAGTATTTTACTGTCACTGGTTGTGTTCCTGTTGCTTGTGTCGAAGATATTACCGCCAACATCGCTTGTACTGCCATTAATTGCTAAATATTTGCTCTTCACATTCATAATGAATACGGTTTCAATCTTGGTCACTGTGGTTATTATCAATTGGAATTTCCGAGGACCAAGAACTCATCGAATGCCCATGTGGATTCGTAGTGTATTCTTGCATTATTTACCCGCATTTTTGCTAATGAAGCGTCCACGAAAGACACGCTTACGTTGGATGATGGAAATGCCAGGAATGAGTATGCCATCACATCCTCATCCATCGTATGGATCACCAACAGAGCTGCCAAAACATATAAGGTAAGTTTAAGTTTCAACGTATCCTTGTGAGTACTGGTCGTCATCCTTGCTTAGGACGTGATACTTAAGATTCAACATTAGCTGTAAGTTTTTCATTAAAAAATAAGTGAAAATTATGGTAATGACCTCGGAAAGCTTCCATAAGCCAATTGACACTAGGTGAAGAAAAGACTGAAGTTAGGCCTTGGCTAGGAGCTCTTTTCATCGTTCACGGTCCAGCCGAATCCACTTGATATGTGGCCGTGTCATACATCTCGCCTCATATTCATGGCCCACAGTCTACCTCGCCCTTCCTGTTTCCTTGTGGAATCTACTCGAACGACCATCTCACGATCTCCGACTCTGGCTTTTGGAGCGTGCGGTCGTTACATTTGCTGCGGCGTATTTCTATCGCGACAGTTGGTTTGCGAGCAATAATAATAGCTTGCGCTTAGATATCCGTTTAGGTCTCAGTTATTTTTTGACGAAATCTTGGAGTTTTATTTATTCTATCCAGTGTAGAAGACTGAATTAACACTGAGATTGAGTTTGTGGAGACTGGAGATGAGTTCTTAGTTCCAAACTTTCCTAAGCAAGAGGTATGGCTGGTTTGTTTTTAAATTTTTGCATCCAGGTCCGAGCCACCGCCTTTTGTAATCAGGCTGTGCAGGAAGCAAAACTTTTCCAAATTTTCAATTACTACTCCGCTTTCTGTCTTTAACGGCGTGATCAACGAGTTCCTATTCACATCAGCTTGGTTTTATGGACATTAATGTTAAGTCCAGTTCTTGGTCAACTGTGCCAGCTGGTGTTGAATACCGACAAATGTGTGTTCCATCAAAACAGTGTCACCAACGCAATCAAGATTGTTGAATCTACTTGGGATCTTTTCTCAAACGTCCAATGCACAGTTTTCTGTTTCGATCAATGTCGCCCTTACAATGCATTATTGAATCACCTCTACCAAAACTTGTCATTTTAAACGGGAACGATCTTATGACGAATATCTTCTATGAAATTTTTTACAATCTTCTAGAATAAATATAAAGCGTGAAAAATGTAAAATCTGTATCTTACAGTGCCATTGGAGGTAAACAATCAAAGATGGAGGTCATGGAGCTATCTGATCTACACCATCCTAATTGTAAGATCAATCGAAAGATCAACAGTGGTGGAGACTTGGGCGTAGGAGATTGTCGTCGTGAAAGTGAATCTTCCGATTCAATATTACTTTCGCCCGAAGCAAGTAAGGCTACTGAAGCAGTGGAATTCATTGCTGAACACTTGCGTAATGAAGATCTATATATTCAGGTAAGATTTCTTCTCTCTTTAGTTTTATCACCATTTCATTATTAATTTTTTTGTAGACACGTGAAGATTGGAAATATGTAGCAATGGTCATTGATCGTCTACAACTTTATATATTTTTCATTGTTACAACCGCCGGTACAGTCGGTATCCTTATGGATGCTCCACATATCTTCGAATACGTCGATCAAGATAGAATCATCGAAATTTATCGAGGAAAATAAATCACGAAAATAAAGTTAACAAAAAAAAAATAAGTTCTACTATAAGTGGCACACACATCCCGAAATGCTTAATACATTTGTATTTAATTTTACTTTCATTTTGTAGCAAAAAAGAAGAAAGCGTAAAAACGGTATTCCAATCACAAAGCTGCAAATCGTTAGATTAGATTTTTCAAAAAAAAATTAAAACGCTAAAACAGTTTTTCCAAATACACACACATGTAGTTCAATAAGCTCACAAAGGAGAAATCAAATATTAGGATTAATAACAAATAAATTAATTAATAAGCGAAAAAAAATTGTAAACGAAGCTCAAAACTAAAAGAAACTTTTTGAACAACAACCCTATGAGTATAAGAACGAAGTTGTTTTTTTGTAATATGTAAATTCCTGTTTTAAATAAATAAAAAAACGTTTTTAGGTGAACTTTATGTGATCGATGAGCGCGATCGAAATTAACATGCTAAATCTTAATTTATGTTACTAATTGCATTGCTTATAATCTCATTGGTTGATGTTATAAAACCGAAACCTTCGCATGATATGTAGTAAACCCTTGATGAACCTAGAACCATATGAATTCATGAAAAACACCTTCGGGTCATCCCAAAGAAACTGCAAAACAAAGCTCAAGCTAAATAGCAACACACAACGAGGGCAGGTCTTTAGTTTGTCCGTCTTCCATTTTGGTTGATTTATATGTTATAATTAAATATTTGGAAATATCCTTGTCTTATGTGCCAATTGAGTAAATGATTTAAAGTTGTTTTTCGTTTCAATAAATCCTAAGTATAGTTAGTTGATATTAATGTAAAAACAAGAATATGTTGCGTTTTATATACCTATATTATAATTGTATAACAAATGGCAAATTTAACCGCGGGTCATTGAGAGCAGTATTAGACATAATTTGTTAATAAAATTCATAGAAAAAACAAGTAATTCCCCCGAAAAAATGTGTAATTTTTAAGAAATAAATAAAACACGGAATTTGTTATTATTTAAGTAGATGCCAAATTGAAATAAAGAATAAACAGGAAAAGAATGACTTTTTTTTTAACCAGCGCACGGTTGACATTCTCCAATTGAACGATTGAATACAATTTCTGTCTATTGAGGCTTAGAATACCCATAAAGACAGGAAGGGGTGCATGTAAATACGTAACGGTGACCTGAAGTATCTCATGGATAAATAAATCGGAGAAATCTTGACTCTGACTAAGGAAACAGAAAGATTCGCCAGACCACACGCCCTAAATTCCCTAGATTCTTTCCAACACAGGTCCAAAATCTGTCATATTCCTCCAGTTCTAACGAGTAAAATGAGTGAACACAACGAGCCAAACTAAGGGTTAAATGAAGGGCGTCCCGCTCACTCTCACCATACTATGACAGCATTTATAGAGATGAGCTATACAGAGCGTGGTTACCGTGGATCAGTGGTTAGTGCGTTGGACTGCTGTGTGAGCGGCTTAGGATCAAGCCATGTCCACCGAACATATTTCGTGGCATCGCCTCTCGTCGGGTAATGACAAGCCTCAGGGAGTTTGGAGTCGGCAATCAGTTGTAGGTGTCTTCCATTCGTACGAAAAATGTAACACGCACAACATGAATGTTTGCGAGAAGCTAGGTCTTCGCTCATCCGGAGACGATGGACGTTTGCTTTTCCATCAAGATGGGTAACAATCTCACTGACTTTTGATTCAAAGAAACATAAAGACAAGGTTACGCAATTTTATGTGACTTTTTTAACATCATACTTGCACGAATTGTATGAATCTCTCAAGCCGGCACCAGAGGCCTAATCTTTCATAAGTCTGTGCAGCTACTTACTTTACGATGAAGCTTCTGCGTGTTGTTTGTTAAGGCAGCAGTTCCATTCCATGTTACCGGATGATTTGCCAGAGTAGGGTATTAATGTTGTGCGTTGCGAATTGATACTCTTTCGTATCAGTCCAACTCGCTTCGCCTAACCACAAAGTGCCCAACATCGCATGAATTATTACTCAAGTTGGAGGAATCTGCGTTTTGAGGCTCTTTGCTCCCTGATTCGATGAGCTAGCTTACCAATCTTAGCCCGGATACAATAGCCGAAAGACCTTAAAGTGTGTGATCGTAGCGTCGAATTCATTACCTTTGTGACGGTGACAAAAAATTCTAACCCACGTTACCTATTTTAGAACCGTAGGCCGCTCGCACTCTAAATACCAGCCCGCATTTATTCATAAATGTAACTACCGGAGAGCACGACGAAAAGGTAAAGTAGAACTGGGTTGTTGCGCTACTGGTCCATTGCATACTATAAGACGATCAGTATTTACAACACCAATCGCTGCACAGGTGTCGTTTCACAAATGGTTATTACTTGCGTCGGGTTGGGAATTAAAAGCACGAACTTACTGCGTGTTCAGAATCCAAAACAAATCATTGGCTCTGTCGTAGTTTTATTTTAAACGATATCAACTGCATAAACTTAATATTAAACATACAAATCATTATATTTGAGAGAAGAACTGTGTAATGGGCTTTGACTTTATTGCCGGTATTACAGTGGAAGAAGATTTTTTTACATTATTGGGTGATCGCTCTCCTGTTGTAGCCATGTCAGACCGATTTAAGCTCAGCTGTAAATCTCTCGCATAGTGATAGTCCAAATGTTCCGGCATCAGATCCTTGTGCATACAGCGACCACATTTATCACAAGTCACTTGCGCTGAAGTGGATGGTTCTTCAGATTGTGTAAGTGGTTGCATAAACTTCTTTATATCAGGTGTTACTTTCGGTGAGCTCGATTTAATTTTCTTGTTTGGGTTGCTAGCATTTGAGGGCTTTGGCTTCTTCTGCAATGCGTTTTGGGAGATTTTTAATTGAAACTCTTTGCGGTACTCCTCCCTTTGCTGACGACTTAGCTCTTCGGCCATGTGTTGATCTTGGTGGGACTGAATAGCGTTTTCGTCGGATATAATTTTTTGACCGCATAGTTTACATTTCGTGAAGAACTCATCACGCAATTCTGGCGTAGCGAGTTCTGCATAATCTGACCGGTATGTGTTTTCTGTCGAAGATGTGTTGGGCGCATCTGGTGATTCAGGTTTTCTCTTTACAGATGTTGAGGGCTTATGGGGCTGTGTCGTAAAAGAATCGGATTTAAGTGCGTGGGCAAAGAAAGACATCGATTCTTTGGACTTAGGATCTTCTTTAACTGAATTCACACTAGAAGCTGATAAGGAATTCTCTTCTGATGTTAGATCTGGCATTGTTTCCTCGCAAAGAAGTTCTCCTGTCTCCGAATTTGAACTTTCATTTGCTTGCTGTTGTTTCATTTTGTTGAGATGAGCTGCAAAGAAGCTCTTAGGTGTTGGGATAGCTTTGGGAGTTTCCTCAACAATTGAAACACTACTTGGAAGTTGGCGCTTCTCTCTTTGATTAGCAAACAATTTTTCTAGCGCATTTGCCTTGCTAACTTCCTTTACATTTTCTATTTCATTCTTTGTTAACACTTCGGTGCGAACTGCCGGTTCCCTTTTTTTTTGGTTGGCAAACATTTGCTGCAGGGTGTTTTGATTGCCGTTGCTGATGCTCTCAAACTTGCCCACACTGATACCCAAAAATTTGATTGGATTATTTAAAGCAAGATCATTGCCGGGTTTTAAGAACTGCTCTGTGTTTCGCTTGAGTACTTCCAAAGCAGACTTCTGTATGCATTCGGGTTCGTAATTAGGCAGAGCAGAACTTCTAGAGCTATGGATGTCTTCTGAATTGATTTCTTGAATGAAACTGACCACCATTTGTTTAGCGCGACGATTATTCTCTTCAATGTCCTTCTCTAGACGGTCGGCTATTTCATTTGCTAACTCAGTTAGCCAATGTTCAAGCGTATTAACACCATTGATTGAGTTTCGGCCGGGAAACTTTTTGCAGCAACCAATGCTTTTTGAGTAGAAGCGGGGTGTTACGGCTTCAAGGTCGATTCCACGACAAATCAGGTACATCCAGGATCTACCAACAAAATCTCAAATAGTGAATGTCCTTATAGATTTTGAACAATCGCCTTACCCGCTCTTTTCATCGAGTTTCCTCTGCAGATCTGCTTCAGAAAAACTCAATAAATCGCCGAGGAACTTTACTTTCAACCGCTCGCAGATTTCTTCGCCAAATTTCGCTCCCAACCCTTTGATCTTACCGACAGGAAGTGTACGAAACAGAGGGGCTATCTGAGATAATGGCAGGATAGTCTGCTTATTTGGTTTATTCATTCCACAGGCTAACTTTGCCAGGATCTTGTTGTGAGCTATCCCAGCAGAGCATTCATAGCTCGTTTCTTTCTTCACCGCAGCCCGAATTTCGCTGGCTATCGATGCTCCCAGCAGTAACCTTAGATCACTCTTCCTGACAGCAGGACTGTCGTCAGGATCATAGTTCAGGCTGTATTCATCATCACTGCATGGATGGCTTATCTTTGATGTAATCTCTGTGATGTACTCGCCGATGTTTTCATAGCCGACAGCGAAGGTGTTTGTTAATCTTTCTGGTTCGAGCAAAAATGTTCCCTAAAAGTACACGATAATTCTATAGGCATGTTTGTCCAGTGAATCCACTTACGGCATTCATATTCTCCATCTTCTTGTTCACTTCCGCTGTAATGTCCAAGTAAGCTTCGTCTACACTAGCTCTTTCCAGAAGAGATGTAAATTTCTGTAATACATTGGCAACGTCTTTACCAGCATCTCGATATTTGGATAAGTCGGCCTTTTCCCGGACATTTGGAACCTTGACTAGTTCAATTTCGGGACACTGTGTCTTGGCCTCATCGCCGCGCATATGTCGAGTAACTCCTTTCGCTCTGGCCGCATAATTAACTGCAATTATGCTAAAAACATTTGTGTTGTCATTTATGTTTCACAGAACGAAATTATGAAATAGATTACCCTCCGCCTCGCCAGGCATTATACTGAACAACAGCAATAGGTTTTCCCACTAAAGTTGAATCCAATTTTTCTTCAACTTGGCAATAGAAACAGTCCATGTCAACCAACAAAACAACACGGTCATACTTATTTGTAATGTTAATTAGATTTTTTGTCGAAGACATCTTTTAATTGTTTTTGATTTTGAATTACATTTGTAAAAGGAAATCGAGCAAAATAAACAAATTTATTTCAGTGGCTCCCGCCAAAAAAAAAGAGCTGTCAAATCTAAGAAATTTGGGTGTGTTCCCTAAATTTTGTGAATATGATTTTGGAGTTGCCGGCTAGTTTTATCTAATGCCTTCGATATGATTACTAAAACCAATTTGGGAGGAGCCTTAGGATGGTAGTGGGATTTTTTTTTGGTCTGAGTAGGTATACGAGTGTTTGTACCATGTGTGGACAGTTGCTTCAACCTATGCTGGCATCGCAATGAAGTTTAAGAAGCAGTCAGAGATCTTGACTTTATCCTTGCAGGATGTTTTTGATTATGCATTTGGCTTGTTCAAGATTTCTTTGTCATCGTTACCTGTATAACTTATCATCATTGAAAGGTAGGTAGGTAGGTAGGATGGCTGTCTGTGCGAAGCCACTCCTTTTATTGGACACAGTCGGAGCTCTTAATGAACCTGAGGATACTTTTGACGTTAGTATGCGATAGTTCGCCCACGATAGTTCGCACGCTTCTAGATAGAGCTTCTTTCATTGGGTTAGGAAATGGAGAATCCTTAAAAGGTAAAAAAGGTCTCATCACTTTAAAAAATCGTTAAGTCGTCTTTATTTACAGTTTATTCTTTTAACACTTACAATGCTTAACAATAATCTTGAGTCAAATATCACACAAAAAGTATATCTTAACAGCGGTGTCATTTAACAACAAGATAAAAAATTAAAAAGTCAAATAAATTACAGTAAAAATATTACAAAAAAATATACAAAAATATTTAATACTTTGGTATCGACACATTTCCTTTCAAGCACACATCATCAAACCCTCGGCATTCTAGTGGTACATCTTATTTTTCGGATTAACAACAGAAACGCTCCCCACTCGTCGCTCATCAAATACAGGAATTGGATCACCATCCTTAATACCTATTGTTGTCAGAGCTGAGAATGATCCTGCTGAACCATCGGCAAGAACGTGGCCAACATGAGCTAAGTAATTTAGCGAGTTCTAAACGAATTACACAAGAGAGAAATAGGTTTAGGTGCATATTTGTACGAGATTGGAATGAAAATAACTTACATCATCGAAACCATTCTCATGTTCTACCAGCATTGGTGCCAACTGATGGTGCAGCCGTTTAGTTTGCACGGATTCATTGATAGGTTCATTCAAAATTAGATATCTGATGATAGTCTAGTAGAGGGAAATAAAGAAATTAATAAAATAAGGAAGACAATTTCCTAAATAGATTTCTACCTGTGCAACGGAAGTGGTAATTTTAGATCCACCAGCAGCTCCAACCAACATTCTTACATTTCCATCTCTGTCAACAACTATACTGGGACACATGGAGGACATTGGACGTTTCTTTGGTTTAATGTAGTTCGCTGGTGATGCTGGAATACCGTAGCCGTTCACTGTGCCCGGTGTGGAGAAGTCATCCATTTCATCGTTGAGAATGATACCAGTCTGAGTGGACCGTACTTTAGAACCAAAGCTGTGACGAAACAAAATCTATGTAGACATTTTTCTCGAATCGGATAAATCCGAACTTACTAGTTATTAACAGTGCTAGTAACAGTGATAGCGTCACCTTTAAAATCCAACACAGCCATATTGGCGGTACCGTGATCATCATGATTGGAAAACTCTGCTCCGTAATACTCAAAATCCTGGAAAGTTTTATCATCGTATATCAGCCGACGAATTTCTGCTGCAAATGCGGGATTTGTTATATTCCTAAAAACTGCTTCAATGTCCGGTTCGAAGTGCATATCTCCGAGCTTGGTGCGTTGGCCGTAGGCATGCTTGAAACTCTCCACAACTCGATGCCAGTAGAGATTTTCATTTTTGTGATCGTATCCACTAATTATATTTAGAATGAATGCTAGAACAGCACCACTACTGGGCAGGGGAGTTGTGTAGAGAGTGTATTCGCTAGAAATGTTCACCACAACTGGGGGATCCCAGGCAACACTGAAATTTACAGAAAGATATTTATGCAGCTGGCTTATTTGAGAATATATTTAACAGACTAACTTGTATCGCATTAGATCCTCTTCGGTAATAATACCGCCCATCGCTTGTACATCCTCAGCGAGCTTTCTTCCAACCTCACCGCCATCATACATGACACTCATACCCTTTTCGGCGATTAATTCAAGAGTTTCAGCTAACTTTGGACGTGTCATAGTGTCACCAGTCTGCCAGATTGTGCCTGTACGTGGATCGACAAAAATTTCAGCCATCGAAGGTTCATCGATGATTCTCTGTTCGTATTGTTTCATTGCATTGTACAAGTAAATAGAAACTTTGTGTCCATTTCTGCAGAGATTGATTGTAGGCTGGAAGAGGTGTTTCCACGGTAATTTGCCATATTTGCGATGCAGGCTCCAGTACCCAAGAATTTCACCAGGCACAGCAGCAGCAATTGCACCTGAAACGAGTAAGAGGTTTTTGTATTTTCCTTGAAGAAGAAAAGCAATACAAAGACAAATCAGCAGGTAGACCCCTGTGCCCAAATTTCTAAACTTTCCCTGGGATCTGTAAAAAAAATACTACAGATTTAGATCCACCCAGATAGTGATATGGATTTTAAGAGGTCTTTCAGTACAAATTAAGAGTTCTCATTCTCCTATCGGCGAGGCCAGGATATTTGAACAGCAGGTGGTGAAAAGATTCCATTTCTTCTTTGTCCGTGTGTATATTGGTTCGATCGATAGCTTTAACCTCAATGCGTGTTTTCAGCGAGCTAATTGCGACTCTTACGAAGGGGATAGCTGTCCTTTCCTCGCGAGTTCATCAGACCTTGGATATCCATACCTTAGTATCAAGCTTAGAGTCACCGCATTTGCTTTGGATATTTTAGTTAGAAACCTTTTGCAGGTTCGTACAAGGCTTGATTAAATTACGTCCAAAAAATTTATAGTAAACCACTACCGTCCCTTCCTCCAATCTAAATCCGTCAGTGTAAGAGGTCAGCTCCTTGTTATCTGTGGCTTGTCGGTTCCGGCAGATCTTTCCGTCAAGAATTCTAATAGGGAATTGGATTCATGTAACCATGTTCAGTCGGCTTGGCTACAGTATCCCATCGAGATGATGCAGTGACATGAGCGTAGGGAGTTGGTGTCGACTATTCCCCTACACTCAGCTGAATAGCAGTTGCAACATATTGCTGCAGCATAATTACAGAGGAACTAAACGTCCAATTATATTCATTGCCGCTTTAGTTGCAGGATGCAGACCGCCCTGTGGATCTTGAAGAGATGTGTAACATACGTTAGAATAGGACTTACAACTGCCGCGTATACATAGTCAATACACCACACATGATCTGAAACATCTAGGATTACTAATCGTTTTTTGCATAAGTAAATATAAACTGAATCTGGTGGCCAGCCACAACGATCGGCTCGTGCAGGTATTACGAGAGACTACAACGCCGACGAACTGAAAAAAGAAGGAACACACATGACAGAGTGACCCTCTAAGCACACGGACACCAACAAACAAGAAGATGCAAAAGAAATTTTGAACATGATTGGGTTAACTTTTAAAAGCGCAAAGTGACAAGATCACTCTTAAAGAAATCAAACAACTGCTTCAATTAAAATATTCAAGCAGAGAGCAAATGAGGCTTATGGTGGGACTGATCACAGGAAACATTAATCTCCGGTAACGCTGCGGTTAATCGAGGCAGCGATTTGTAGTGAGGAAGAGGAAAAAGACATTGAAGTCGATCACTGCCTAGTCCTGGCGAAAATGTGACAGAAGACTCTGGAGTTTACTAGGATACTGGACGTCATAGAAAATCAACCTCGTGGATGGATGGTGGGCAAGCTACGTGGGTTCGAATCCAGCAATAGCCCCAACTTCATTTTGGTCCACCATCTCTTAGCAGGAGATATTTTTAAGCACAAACGACAACAAACTGATAGACCTTTAGTCTTTTGTGGTCGTGTGGCTAGCTTTCTCTTATTTGGCAATCAAAATAACACGAACCTCCCATAACACAAACATCCGCTTGAACAACCGAATAACATTATTCCCTGGTGCTTAAAGATTTGGTTACCCATACTTTTTTGCGTTCACCGCGTTCAATCCACCTCTAGTTTCTAGCTGTGCTTAACCTTCAAGCTCGTATGACGAGCGAGGTTGATGAAGGCTTCAACTTAATTGTCAGAATTGGTTTGGTTGTAACGTCCTTGTAAACAGACTTTCTTTTGAAATTGTTTGCATGCTGAATATGTGCTTAACTGCAACCTGACACAGACCTCATTTAGCTGCACCTGAACATGTAACTTCATCAAAAACGAAAGGAAATGTGTCAAAAACGACCTATCACACGGCATCTCTGTATCGAAATGTCGATCCACGCGATCATTTCATAAGATTTAAATAATGTATGACTTATAGAGCTGATAAGATTTCAGTTGTAAATAGCGGTCTAAAAATAAGGTCATTATCTCTACATCTACGTTACGTATGCGATACAAGTATATGGCAATGAAAATAAAAAGCGAATTCATAAGACTTTACAAATGTTATTAAAATGCCTTTCAGTGATAAACAATTCGAATAAAGTTCACATGCTCTAATATTTGTTTAATCGTGTTTTTTTTGTCAGATAATCTTGGTCTAGATCCGCTATATGACGTAGACAGAATACCCAACTGAAGTGACAAAGCACATTTTTGACGTACATACATATATTCATATATAAGCAATGGTTGTGATTATTTGATAATTTGAAATTACGTTGTAGCCATTGACTCAGTCGATGGCGAAGACAGTATTGTTGGAACGTATGGGGGGTGGTCTTTAGTGTTTTGGAATACGGGAATCCTAGGCTTGATGTTGGAGAAACACAGATTTTGAGGCAACGAAATATGTATTAGGTATCATTCTGAAACCAGATTAGAAAATCCATATTCCTATTCAGTTTTATATACATTTGAAGGCAATGAGGTAGGGTCTCATGGACCAGATACAATAATCAAACTTACCAGTTATATTTTTACCGACATACATATCCTCGGTAGCCGCTATAGGTGCCGATTCACGAGCAATCAATGTCTCAACAGTTCTTGTCTCACGAATGTACACAGTTGCCACAAATCCACCACCAATACCCATGCTATGTGGCAGGATAACGCCCTCACAGAGCAATGTAGCAATAGCAGCATCGACAGCTGAACCACCATCATGAAGCATTGAACTAAAATTTAAAAAAAAATTAATATTATACAGCACTTTAGAATACAATTTGGTTAACTGGCCTTCCAACTTCAGCACATGCATATCCATTTGAAACCACTGCCCCCTTTGCCACTGATTTGGAGCCCTTCAGACCGAACACCAAACCAAGGACTACACCGGTTACCACTAAGGCGGCAATCAAGACCCATATCACAACTTTTTTATTACAATTTACACTGTCAAAGAAAATTATTGTCAGATATTAATATTAAGACTATAAAATTAAATCTTAATGACACCTGTCAAGCTGTCAAAAGTTTTATCCACAATAAATAATAATATTATTTTTTTTCTTAATTACTTGACTTGCAAACATTGTTAGTATACACAGACGGAATACTTGTATTACAAGCTTCCAAGTGTAGGCATGTGCTTCAAACTGGAAACAAGTTAATCTCCTCATTGAGAAATTTCTATAAAGTTGCTCAGGGTATTACCATCTTAAGTTCAACATTATCGATCAGCAAGTAAGGAAAGCGAAGCAAAGTTGGGTGGATACTTATTCTTAAATTGAATCAACCATTCGTGCTTATCACTCGAGTACTAATGTGACATGCGTATCTTAACTGAGGTGCGTCGGCTCATATTCAAGATAAATTAACAATTTAAGCAGTAAACAGGCAATTAAATATTTTTTTTTTAAATATTTTTATAAGGCTAAGGAGAATTTAAGTCGATATCTTGCACTTGATTGTTCTTTAATCATTTGATATCAGTGAATTGTTCTTTAAAAGTATAAATTTAACATGTTTTCGTTTCGACTTCCGAATTCTGCTAGTGTCTTCCCAAGTGGAGCTCCTTGCTATTCGGAGAATTCTCCAACACTCATCTACAATACTGCCATCTTCATTGACAGCCAAGCCGCTATTGATTAGGCCACAATATCCTCAAAATTGGTAAAGTAACGCCAGAAGGAACTAAACCAACTAGGGGGCCAGTGCAGGCTCACTCACACTTGGGTTCCAGGCCATAGTAAAATTTAGGGCAACGAAAGAGCCGATGACCTGGCCAGGCGGGGATCAGCCCTTAACGACTCACTAGCGGAAGTTGCTAATATCCCCCTAGGAGCCGTTAATGGCTATATTCAACACCACGCCAACTAAGCGTGGAATAGGCTTAACAACTGCGTCATAACAGCTAAAAAAATCTCTGCATCATTGCCTGTGTAAATGTCCGGCCCCGGCAAGGGTCAGGCAGCGCGTTCTAGGCGGAACCTTCTTCGACGACCTCGAAGACTTTATTTTATTATTTTTAAACAATTAGGCCTAGATTACACTGCCAAGTTTTAACAAAGTAACTGACTTACGCAAGCCACATTTTGGAAACGTAACGAATATAAATATGTAATGAACTTCAAAATGTGTAGACACGTTCAACTTTTCACAGCTTACCGAATGAATTTATACAAAGTAGACAGTTTCTTACGATCCTCGAGCTTTTAACGATAGAATAAAATTGTTTTCACGTATTTGTTAGTTAATAGTGTTGAACGTTGGTAACGCTATTACAAATAAATTACATATTTTCAATTTAAAATTAATTGAATGTGTTGCACGTATTGTTACAGCTGTAGCAACAAGCGGAAGATGTGCTGTAAACAGCTCCAATATTTGACCGAATAGTATTGGAACTAGATTGAAACACCAAACGACCGGTGATATGAACCACTGCTTCGAAAGTGTAAAATAACGATAAACAATGTCGAAAGTTCAACGAACTGAGGGCGTCCGTAACCCGATGGATAATGATAACCTCACATCAAATATGATGCAAAATGCCCTTAACCTAACTTCAAGGTGATGTAGGACAAAGGGCCTCGGGAAAAACTTCTCTTGTACCCTTTTCCAGAGAGATGAAACACAAACTCAAACAAAATTTACTGGAAAACACCCCTATTGAGCAAAGTCGCTTAGCCTGCATAGGAATCCCCCGAGGCTATGAGAACGTGCCCAACGGCAGCTATACATAGGAGCAATGCTTAACCTCATGTATTACATGCCTGTGGATAGGAACTCAAGAAACCCGCATCTACATCTTTACAGCCCTATTAGCTCTTAAATCCTATACGGTAGGGTCTAAGCTTGTCTGGGACTGTTTCAACCTCCTTGAAAGCCTTGTATCGGTAAATAAGGATATCGTAGCCTGGATCCTAGGACATGAAGGCTCCGAGAGTAACGAACAGGAGGCGCAAGGAAAAGATTACTCCACAGCGGAAATTCGAAAAATCGAACCTAAGGCTATACTGAGGTTTATCAAAAGCCTCAATATAACCTCTGGTTAAACCATATGGGCCATCACAATAGACCTCATAGGTCGCAGTGTACATTTAGGGCCCCTAATACAGAATACAGAACCCGGCGGTTGAATCGGCGCATGGATTCCTAACTCATCGTTCCATTTTAAAGCTTCTCTACTAGCCGCCGCGCCGGTAGCACGCGATTGCGTCGCTAAAGACAAATAACATTAAACAATTGCTTGAGTGAGAGATGAAAATAGCTGAGATCTAGACATTCTGCACAGAGCACACAAAACGGACCAGTCATTTGATCACTCATCCAAGTGATGAAAGTCTTCCAAACACCCCATCCATTGATTTCTCTGTCCCCCTCATTACCGCACGAATAAATGCCTTTAAGAAAATCTGTCAAACAGCTCGTAATCGCGAACCCACTAAAGCCACTTGGTGGACTGCGAAGACTGCATAACATAGTTTAGCAAAATAGACGAAAACTGGACCATCTACAGGTCCATGCCTAATTTATACTCGTACACACGAGATACAAGATGACTATCTGATAGAAAAAAAAATGGAAAACAGACAAATTTGGAAAACTAGAGGACCGTATACTAAGAGAGAAGGCTAGTAAGATAAAATATAAACATGTGAGGTATGGTGCCATAAATGAAAAGGCGATGCTGTAAATCAAATGGCGTCAGAGCAAGCACTTGCAAAGTTCATCTCCCACCTAATCAATCTTATATTCCAAAGAGGCAAAAACCAGACAGGCAACGACAAAAAAGTTGTACAATACTTGTATGCATATGTATGTACATACATATGTATAATGCCAGTTTACGAATCTGCGTGATTTTTTTTTTTTTTTTGAAATGCTACGAAATAGTGTTACTACTTGTAACTTGCAGCTCCAATTGCAACATCTACCCATAGATCTAGTAAGCGTAATGCAATCCTAATCCGTGTGATACCTTTATAAACATTTCAATTACATAAACATGACCCCTCCAACGATTTTAATGTCTAAATTTTTTGTTTACAAAAATATTTTTCTATCAAATGGTATTGTAAAGATGACTAGGAAACCATAAATGTTATCGTTTGACCGATAATGATATAATTTACTGGAGCAATAGGAAATGCCTTTAACTTCAATACTCGAGTCAAAACTGTTAATGACCTTGTGATTGGCTGACATTATCGTACACACTGGTGTCGACATTTAAAGAAATATTACGTTGGTTTGAGGCAGTTAAATGAGTTCGTTTCCGCCTCAGTGACAGAAACAAATAAATGAAAATTGATCAAAATTTACGGTTTGTTGTAATCGAAATTATGATCCGTACCTTTCAGTCGCACGTCTCCAGCTAAATATAAACTTCAGAGCCACACGTGACAAAACATGACGTCTTAAGCTCTAGAACAGTACGAGATATTTCGAAGCCCCGAGAAAAATGATGCAAGACCTGCCAAATATATACTTTGAGCGCGCAATGGTTATCGCAAAGAAGATAAGCTATCATGCGATATCCTTAATCTCGTGCTAAGACCTGTGAGCAGGTTTGAGTATATATGGAAATCATTATCTTAATTCTTAAATATATTTATCCGACTGCTAGACTGCTTTGTGATATCAGTGATTCAAGTGATTGACGCCTTGAACTGCTGAGCAGTTAAACTAAGGTTAGGTTAAGTTAGGTTCAAGTATAAATCCCAGAAATGATATAATGACAAACTTCTGGGAATTCAGAAACTGATTGGCTGGCAAATTGGAAGAACGATGGGTCAAAAATTGACTATACGGAATCACTGAAACTATTAAAATCAGATCGGCTGTCGGATTTAACCAGCGTCAAAGACAAGCTAGTCCAAAACATAGCTTTTCCAAACATTCATGTTGTGCATATTAAATTCTTCGCACGAATGGAAGGGACCTACAGTTTTTATTGCCGACTCCAAACGGCGAATTAAGGAGCTTTTTTATGACTATTTGCATTGTGACTGGCGCATTCGCGAGTATTGAGACGCAAGCAAAACAAAATATGTGTATGCTGTCACCAAGAGGGGACACCCAACAGTAATATATCGGACAGAACGTCACAATGGACAGCTATAAGTTCAAAGTAGTAAGAGACTTCGTATATTTCAGCTATGCTATCACATCCGATAACAACACCAGCGCAGAAATCAAGCGAAGAATAACTCTTACCAATCGTTGCTTCTTCGGGCTAAAAACGCAATTGATTAGTAAGGCCCTCAATATATGACCCTGATCATCTCAGTCCTGCTTTATGGCGCTGAGTCATGGACTCTATCCAAAGCGGATGAACATATCCTTAATTGCTTCGAGAGAAAAATTATTTGTAAGATATTCGGATCGTTTGCGTTGACGTGTTCTGGAGGCGAAGATTCAACGATGAACTTTACGAGTTGTACAGAGACATCGCCTTTGTCAAGAAGATACGTATCCATCGGCTGAGATGGCTTGGGCATGTACAGCGAATGGACACAAATCCTCCGGCTCGCAGAGTCTTCAACCATCTTGGAATGCGCAACTGAAGGCGGTTAGCTAAAGACCGGCCTAACTTAAAAGGCTTCTTGGTTGAGGCCTAAGTTCACCCCGAACTGTAGCGCCACCTAAGTAAGTAAGTAAGTAAGTAAGTAATTGCATTCGTTGAGGTTTGTTATTGCCTGCCGCGTGTCGTGAGATGCTGCCGCGAAAAAAATTTGGTTAACTACTGGACTCGAACCATTATCTTCCAGGCAAAGTTATTGGCAATCCGATAGGTTTGCATGTAACTCAAGCATGCACAAACAGAACATTGCTGTCATGGAAGATAGTCAACCTGCCATAATTCCAACTAGATCCTGGAACAAGAGTGCTGGAACGAGCTTAAGTCTACACTGTTCTGGGTGAGGACTACAGTGACATAAAGGAAAATGAGCATGCGGATGTACAGGCTGGAAACGGCTCCGCCCTATATAGTACACTCACGAAAAAGGGTCCACAATTCTCTAGGAACGGTTGAAAAACAAATACACTCACACTTTTCCAAAAGGTAAACCTTCAACAAAAAAGGCTGGCCAACTGCGCCATTTCAAGGACAAAACATGGAAAACATGGTTTAGCTATGGCAGAACGCAGACATAAAATTTACTTCACAAAATCCGAGAAAATATCTCCAGAGTATCAGTGATAAGGACATAGACTAATTACAGACCATGCGGCGAATTAGGTAAACCACATAACCCTCACTGTCAACTTTTTGTCATTTTCTTTTCAAATGGCCGGCACTAGCTCTTCTTCGTCGGCCTTAATGACATCTCTAAAATATTAAAATTTATTTTCTCTCAGCTATCAATTTCTTGCTCCTTCTGTCAACAACCAGATCACGTGAGTTGTGACAGGAGCGTTTTAGTCGTAACTGGGTTCCATGAACCACCACTTCTACCAACTTCGAGATTTAAAGTTGAGTGACTCTTAAACAGAGCACCCTTTAACTATTTCGGTCCAAATTATAAAAGTTAAGTTTGAAGGTCACTATTTTCACTGTAACAATTGTTCGAAATTTAATTTCTATAACCTAACCGGCAATTAACGAATGTAGTTCAATTATTTTTGTTATTCAAAATATAATCTACCAACCGTATCGACTGGTAATATGTTAAAAGTTGAAAATACAAAAGTAATATACAGAATTTAACAATTAATCGTTTTTGTGGGTTTTTCTTAAACTCGTCGATGTTATCCATTGGTTCCATGCAATGTTTACATTTATATCACGATGCACACTTGAAATTGCAACAAACTTGAATAATCTCAACAGTCTATCGAGACAAGGCGTGGAAGTAAAAAAAAAACACTTGACACCCAACTGGTCTTCATTGCAAAACAAAATTCAACAACTCCGGCGGGTAATTACCGGCAAATGCTAGACACTAATTGAATAATAAATTAAAAATTCTTAGTTATGGTGATTACACCACAAGCAATCAACCACGGTAGATGCCACTCAACAGTCAACACTGTTTACACACTTCAGTACAATAATTTAATTTTTTTATTCCTATTGTTGCAATTTTACGTGAGCAGAATTCAAAGTTACACTATAATGCAAAAAATTAAAATAAAAAACTTACAACATTTTGAAAGGAAATTTTGTTGTTATTTTTTTTTTTTTTTGTTTAAATAAAAACCGAAATCAAACCGAGTTAAAAGAATTTAAAAACCAAAGTCACGAAGTTCGAGAAACGAGTTGAAAAAGGGTTTCGATATTTCGCGTACCGCCACCGTACTGTCGCGAAACCCAAGATGAACTGAATGCGCGTACACAGACCGCCTATAATAACACTATCGCGGTCGCGGAACCTTTCCAAGTTCAGTCTGGTTTTTAATTATTTTCTTTTTCTTCTTCTTCGTCACTACAGCTGTTGCTGCATTAAAACCCAGTTAACCGGTGTAATAGGTCTTGATAGTGCCAACAACGAACTGTGTACGACGAGTGAGCGCTAGGAGCACTACTCCGCAATTGTTTCTCGAATTCAGATGAGCGGTCGTTAAATAACGCTTTTATATGCATTTTGCCAAAAAAAAAAATGATATCTTTGATTTTTAAATTGATAAAAACAAAAACAATAACGAAGAAGAAGCAGGATTGCTGGGAAGTCCTCTTAGTCGTAAAAAAAAAAAAATATGGAATTGGAAAAAATTATCAGCTGGGGAGAAACGTTCGTTTCTTTGGATTATGCCGGCAAAGATAAGCTAATTGAAGTAATATCTACCTAGCTACCTTCTTTTATTGTTAGTAGATATATGTACATATGAGTAGGTTTACCTTCGAGATAGTTACCTTTTTGCGCACGTCGTCAAATGTCAATCATTTATCTAAGATCGCGCAATATTACAGTGGCGTGCGGGATGCAGGTAACCGCGTTGGGTTGGTTTGACAACCCCGTATTTGCCATAGATTTGTTTTTTAATTACTCTGGGATAGGGGTACATGCAACATTTTAATTATAACATGATTGTTATCAATTTAGTGCGTAAAAAAGGTTTCCTTTGTATAAAATTTGATAAAAACCCATGTGGCCCTTATGTGGAGGGAAGTAAATTTTTTTTTATGAACTTAAGCAAAGCAAGCACCTGTGTTTGGCGTCGCACTTTGAGTCATGGACCACATTACATGACCTATTTTAAGCAGGAATATCGGCGATTCGGCAGGCTTTTTTGTGTTCGACAAATATGAAAACTATCGTCCTCTATGCAGTTAGTTGGGCAGCTATGAATGGCCTCGAAATGTCTAAGTTGGACCATACCACAAATCTTTAAATTAGATTGCGTCCAGATGTTATATTACTGGGTCATTGGACACTGGCACATCCCGAATTACTGCAAAGCGGGCAAACTAGGAATTAGGCGACACCTTATTGATGATATGGAGGTATAAGTCGCTCCAACACAAGAAATAAAGTTCCGCTTGCTGCCGAAGACCACACAAAAAGTCAGTCCAAGGATGCGCAGATAACATTGGATGTCTTTAGCGTGCCATAGTAAAATTCGTCACGGCAATTACATAAATAGCAGAAGAAGCTAGTTGGCTTTTGAAGGATGGTCTCATCTTTGCTAAAAGCAATCTCGTGGCTTTTAAACCGTCTGTTCCTAGCCTTCGTCTATGATAATAAAAGCAGAATATGGAATCTGAATAATGGTTTGCCCCAGGGCTTCGTACTCCTTTTCTCTTCAACCTCTACAACAGTGACATATGTACATCTACATACCTCGGACCACATCGAAGAAATGGGGATATGCGAATAACTTGGCAATTGACATTAAGGATAAGGACATAAACAGCATAAACATAACTCTAACATTACACCTTAAGCAACTCAACGTATATATTTAAAACTTAAGTCAGCTGTTTCATCTAACCAGCGAACTTGCTTGTTATAGGCTGAATGTCCAGTTCAACAGCAACTCATTCATTCATGGCTGAAGCTTGAATTACCTAGGTGTAACTCAACTCAGCTCCCTTTATATATAAGCAAAACTTTACAAAATCCGCAAGAACATCATCTAGAAACTCACTTGGTCAACCAAAAGTGTCATCCTGTACTAAGGAGCATTGGCTCACTCCACCTACGTCGATTACGCATGCTGCTGAGGGATTGGAATACTGCGCTGGTAAGTGCTAAACCTCGTGGGGTTGAAGATTAATACAGCCAAAAACGAGATCATCAGCCTCGTAACGAACTTATCATCTCAAGTTAGCATCACTGGACAAACGGTAGAGAAGTTAGATGGCTTTCAATATTTTGGGAGTATTGTCTCGACCGATAGTGGAACCGGATAAGCTCTTGTCAGCCGAATCGGTAAAGCGAAGTCTGCGTTTGGAATGTTGTCCAAGATATGACTTACCCTGGCGGAGCAATGTTTTCAGATTAAACACCAAACGACGACTGTTCCGTTCCAATTTTGAATCCGTACTGTTATACTCGTATGGGCGACCACATGGAAAGTGACTTCTACTATCTTAAGAAAGCTGCAAACGTTCGTTAATAGGTGCCTAAAAAGCATTCCGAAGATTTTCTGGCCTAACCGTATCTCTTAAGGACATTTTTACCAAAGAACGGGTCTGAAATCGATAGGCACGACCATCAAACGACAAAAGTGGCAGTGGATTGGTCACACATTTCGAAAAGATGAAAACTCCATTGCTAACTACGCTATGCAATGGAATCCGCTTAATCAAAATGGCAGAAGATTGGGTCGACCGAAAAATACATAGCGAAGAACAGTTGAGGAGGAGTCTCGGCAATTAGGAAAGAGTCGGAGAGAACTGAGGCATATTACCAGAAACCGCACACGATGGTGCGTAGGTGTAGTAAAGGCTCTAAGTAAGTGCTGAACTGCCCATCCGCGATGACGATGCAATGCTCCTGTCACATCAGCAGTGAGTAGGGTCTTGACAGCCTCAGATAAAACTCGCTTGTTCAACATGATGGGCAGCATCAATGCAAGTTTATAATATCTCCGCCCGGAACCATCAGAAAAAACTCTTTAGATTTTACCTACCACGCAACATCTGGTCGACGCTGAACAGGATCCGGATAAATCCCGGGAGGAAGTGTTTATTCTTTAGCTTGCGATTACGGGGCCCAACGACAGACTATCCATCACATCATTGCAGAATACAACCAACGTTCCTTTCCTGGGGGTTATGTAAATAGAACTTGGTTCACATGCATTCATGTGCGTTAGAAATGTGTTGGGAAATCTCATCAAGTCCCACCATTGTATTACCTCTTGCACTCTTAATTTACTTATCATACATGCCTTTGTGGATTACCGACTTTTCATTTAGAATGTTCACGACGCTGTTCACCGAATTGAAATACACTTTTCGTTCTAACTAACAATTAAAAATCCATCAACTCATTGTCCACTTACTCCTTGAGTGTTCAAGTGTCTGCAGATACCCTTGAAGTTTGAATAGTCTACCTACGTCATTAGTTTTACAAGTGTCTAACACTTTCCAAGCGAGAATGCAAATTTAAGTTAATATCCTGCAACACAATTGCCGTCTACTTATCCTGCAACTACTGTCTAAGTGTCTACCTTGCAACATCATTTAGTTCCGCTTAATTGACAATCGTCGCACCCAGTTAAATGTCGTTAAGGTCACCCTATTCAGTTTCTGTGAACATTGATCTCATATGCATTTTCCTTCCCTTTTGCATTGAGAATTACATATATAGCGGGCGATTGCCGAGACAATCTGTTCGATTTCTTCAACAGACACGCAAATTAAGTAGAAATGGAAATGGCTTACTTCCGTTTCCGTGAACAGAATCAGTCTTTACGATGTTATAGTGGATATAATCCTGGTATTCTTTCCCTGCTCTCTAAGGAGAAGAATTAGGTGCCACACCACTGTCAATCGAATAATATTCAAAAATAATCTTTACAATCGATGAAAACGACGCATTTTAAGCTCTTTTTCGTCAACATGACCTCCTAAGCAATACCTGAACTGAAATATTTTCAACTTTCTGTTTATTTGTTGAAATTTAATTTCCAGTTTTATAAATTATGCGAGCTCGGGTGAACAAATCGATTGGTAGACGTTTGAATTTAGATTGGGGGGTACATACAGATTTATGCTTATGCGAAATGCAAACTATCGTCCACCTGTGCATAAGCGTTTATTTTTAACTTAAACTTGTTTCGCTCATTAATTCTGTGCAAAAGAAAAGTCTGAAAATGATTAACAGCTGGCACAAAGTGTGACCAAGTTTCACAGTTGTTTAAAAAAAATTATTAAACTGTTGTTATTAGCTAATGATGAGCATGTGGGACTTTTAGCTATCAGAAGCTAATAAGCTGCAGCATCCGATGACGAATCGCAGAGCAATCAAGTCGCTTCTTACTTTACTTAGATGATTGTGCAGTTATGGATGGGAAAGTATTTTAACTAACGAAATTCTGTTAATGGCATTATAAGGAGTCATCCGCCTTCTGTTTAGAACACTAAGTTGGTAATGGTTCCTGTTTATATGTGTTGCGCATATTAATCACCGCAGCGTTCCTCCGGGATGTGTTCGAAACCCTAAAAGCTCTCTTGTTGTTCTCCACCGAGCCGGTAAATATCGGTATCTGATACTTTTATTTTGTGCAGATGGTATTTGAAAGGACAATGTCCGTTAGATAGCCCATTAAGGTTCTTAACTCGTCTTTATTGCGATCAAGTAAAGTCTCGGCCTTGTATAGGTTGGAGTTGATGAACTTTTTTGCTTGTCTAAGGCCCTGGGGGTTGGCTCAGTAGTCGGTGTGTTTGATGATCTCCCATTGTGTTATCTAAGTGTAGACACTGTTGTGTGGTACCCCAAAATAGGGTTTGGGACCAACGAGTGGGCGGAAAGTGCCTCTTCTCGTCAAGCAGTCAGCCCGTTTGTTATCCTCGAAGTATCATGTCCTGGGATCCCGGCTTAGGTAACCGATTGAAGACTTTCGAGAAGGTTGAGACAGTCCCAGACAAGCTTGGACCCTACCGTAGAGGATTCAAGGTCTAATAGGGCTGGTTGACTGCCTGAAAAGATGTAGACGCGCTTTCCTTGGGTTCTTCTTCGCAGGCATTCTCTTGCACACAATACAATTGCGTGGACTTCCGCTTGAAATACTGACAGTGACTTTCCCAGCGTTGTCACTTGTTGAAAACTGGGACCAATTTTGAACCATCTGTATACCAGATTTGGAAACATGGTAGTGTAATTGGGATTTCATTTCTCTATTCGTTGCGGTCGCCTATAACAACTTTGAAACTTCTGTAGAATCCAAATCTCTTGAGCATGGTATCTGGAATCTTAAGAATTGGGTCACGATGAATGTGTTCAAGTATTCTCAGATGGCCTGTAAAGTCACCGACTTTAGGGTCCTGTATCTGAGGCAGCCTATCCTTAAGTCTTATATGTTTTTTGACATTGAGGATCTTGATTTTCTTTCTTTGACTTTCTTACTTATACACCTCAACTTCCACCGTTTTCCATTCAGTTCGGTTCTTATCGAAGGAGAGGTCTGCTTTACTGCGTTTCCTGTATCCCTCCAAGGAAGCTTTAAAGACTTCGCAAGTCCGAGCATTGGTGCTCCCGTAAAGTTGAACTGGGATGTTTAACGTCTTACATAGGTTACGGCATTACTACGCAGTTGCCTTCTCAGCTCAAAGAACAGCGATTTGCTGATGGGATGTTGTTGACAGAAGTGATAACAGAGTTGCAGCAAAAATCCCTTGCTACCTCAAAGTCATAGCTATCCACTGTGAGGTTCTGTTCAACATTGTGTCGCTTCTCATTGACAGCAAATATTTGGTTTTGTTCTGTTGGTTATTAATGCAAAATGAATCTATTTAACTATTTGGTATGCATGATACAAGCTTATTAGTAGATAATCATTTGAGGATAAAGTGTCCTGACTGGGTCAGGATAAACTTAGATAATAGATTGGTCATTTGTGATACCACTTGAATGGACCGGAGTGCGGTGGCTACTGTGAGAAACCTTGGTCTTGTGGATAAGGTGTATCAGAGTACCTGGTTGGAAGTAAATGACGGAACGTCACTTTGGCCATTGTATATGAAACAAAGTTTTATCATTCGAGGCATTCGATCATGTCTTTGGCTTTATCTTTTTTTGATATAAAACGAGTCGAAGAGACCTTTACCAACATTTATGATGATTTTGGTTGTTGATTCAGTTTAATTGGGTTTCTACGATGAATTTTACAAGTAGCCCAGCTTGTCTTTTGGGGTGAAAAATAAGATTTTTTCAGGCCTACCCAAAGTGCTTAGTTTGTGTTTTCTCATGAAATAAATAAAGAACAAGAAATAAAAATCTGCCTCAAATATAGTATTCGACACGAATTTTCACGATAAAGGCAACAAAATTTAGTAAATTTGAAATTCCAAGTACATCGTTGAAACGTTAAAACAACTTCAATTATGCAGACTCAGAGCTATTGCAACTATCTTTTCTCTCTACGCCTTTGAGTTCATTTTAAAATTGCTCGACGATAACAAATTTATCTCTGTCAAGACTCAAACATTGACATCACCAAGATAATGTGCGCAATCACAGTTAAGCAATTTGAATGAAGCATTGTCGGTTAGACAATGGGTTACTTTAACTGTTCGTCTGATATAAAAGTGTGATTTTTATTTCGCATCATTTTATTGTTTAACTGTGAGAACGTTTAACGCTCTTGAACGATTACAGAATGGATTATCAATTGTGCATATGTAATCAAAAATACTCCTCCTTCAAATAGAATAAAGTTTGACTTTTCAGTTTGTAATGGTTTGGCATAAGGTTCTTGATACAACCATAGAAGTTGGAAAACTTTGAATTTAGGCAGTTGCAGAAGCAGGATATTCCTGGAGTTTTTGTCAAGTTGTTACACCGTTACACCGTTACCCTTTTTGCATATAAAAAGTGAGCTGTGAACTCCAACCTAAGGAGTAGTGCTTTATGGTTTGATCATTTTGCCCCGGAGTTCATTTTCAGACAGTCTAACCCTGGAACTGCTTCTTGTATTCATCAGCATGGTGGTGCGACTTTTGGGGCTCCAATTTCCTATGACCTTGGCGAATTTATGTCACTTTTGTCGGTTTCCTTGGGGCTCCAATCTCTTATGACCTTGACAAATGTATGTCCTGTTCTCTCTTCTTTTACTTCACCACGAATTTTTGTCCTGTTCTCGTTCTACATACTTCAGCACTTCTTTGATGTACATAGGGGCTCACTTCATATGTCGATTACAGTCTTTGCCACTTGGGCCCATTACTGTTTCATTCCTATGAGGCCTTTTATATCGTAAATCAGCTCTCTATCTCTTAGGTAAACCTTTCTCATTTGTAGGTGATATTGTGGTACATCGAAAATGTAAATCTAAGCCGTTCAACTTATCACTTTATCTGACGTTGAAAGTCCTTTTTGCGTCTAGAATGGCCAGCATGAGCCTTTTTCTTGAATTGTGGTTGCTTCGTTGAGTCTTTTATTAATAATAAGAGCAGAAAAGGAGGTATTTAGAAGGACCTTCCAAGAGAGACAGCGCAACCGCTGTCAAATTTACCTCCGATGACCTCCATGTCCAACGTCGAATCTCTCAAAATTTTCTGATTAAATATTTTCGCTATCGTTGTTCAAAATTTCTTATGCTGTGCATTCTCAAGCTGAGCACATTTTTCGTTAAACAGGCTCACAGGTTAGCAAGTTGTTCTCTGGACAAAGGCACTGACAACGATAGTCAGGGAATATGCCATTTGCCAGTTTTTCTATTATCAGATGGTAACGCACCTGAATTCAAGAATATTGTATTTTTTTGGGAATTTAAATTAATATTCCTAATCGCAGGTAGGGAAAATTTGGTTACACTAGATATGAGCAGATAATTATCGAGTCATCGAATCATCCTGCTTAGTACTATTCAAAGTCCAAAATTCAAAATACAGTCTGCGTAATGTTTTGTGAATAATCGAACTAAATGGAATTCCCATACGGCGTCAATTTTTATTCAATTAAATCGAAACAAGATCAACTGGTTCAATTAATCGAAGACGGATTATAAAAAAAACTCCAAGTTTATGACGCAGTAATATTATCATGAATATTTTAAATGCTAACAGCGTTTATTTTTTTTAATCTGTATTTAGTATTTATATCCCTCTATTTTTATCTAGTATGGCACACTTGTTTTCGAAATTAATCAAAAGAACTTTTATTAGAGTTTAAAGTGCGACTATTTAAATTTTGCATTTTTATGTTATCGAACAATTTTGACGGAAACGGGCAACAGATTATGACTGCACGGCCGATATGCTCTACCTACTAACGACTACGGAGACAAATTTTGAGCTCATAAAAGATTCTTGATTAACCTCACTTATCTACCAGTTTCCGGTCGAAACAATAAGAAGAAGACTAATGAAGTTCTAGTCGAAATTCATCCTATTTTCACAGATTTCGCAACTAGCTTATGGGAATTATCATCTAGACAAAACTTATCTAATTGTGTCGCTTATTATTATTAGTGAAGAGCGGTTGGTCCGCTCTAGCACTGTGGGCTCACATAGAGGCCTATTTTACTGTCCCACATGTTTTCAGAGCAGATTGTATGTTCGAGAGCCTGTCAGCTTCTCAGGGGGGAGCGTGACAAGTGCGGTTGGTGCGACGACTTCATTCCCTAGGGTCCGCTTCCTCACATGAATGAGGGTGGGGCATTCTGTGACGATGTGGAGAGAGCTTTCATCGTTTTCTAAGGATAGTAGAAAAATGACAGACCAAGCTTGTGTAGATGCCGTTTAAGTTGGCAGTGGCTATTTATGTAGGATTCCGGTTAGAATTTTTAAGTGGCTCCTCCTCAAATTCAGAAAAAACCTAGATTTCTTTTGGGATAGATTGGAGACAAAGTATTTGGTACATTTCTGTTCTATACTTCTCATCGAAATTGTGTTGGATTTGAGAAGGCTTTATTCCCGCATGTAGCTGTGTCGCTTAAGTTACAAAATATTTGTGTTAAATCTTTATAAACTAAACATCCATCGACTCTTCCATCCAAGTGATTTCAACTCGAAATCCTAACAAGGAGGTCACCTATGCCTCCTTAAAGCACTGAAGTAAAATACACAATATTCGTCGATTCTAGGCAACACCTTATCTAAAAACTGCTCAAAAAAATTCTCAATAGCTATCTCACCCACGATGGGCTGAGAGCAGCACGAGCTGTGACCATCAACATTTGTCCTTGCCTTGTAAATGGTGGATTCAAAATAGAGACAGGAACTGGATCCGGTTTTTACAAAGACTAAACTTGAGTGAACTGCTGAGCCAGAGCGAATTCTCAGTCATATTCCAAGAAGATATGTTGCCTTCAATGTGTAAGACTCAATGGCATCTCCAACATCTCGGACAAAACTATATTCTTTTTTTCAGACAGCTGATTTAAAAGAGCTCAGTTCGCCTATTATAAAATGCATGCTTCTTCTGGAAACTCATACACCTCCAACTCAGTAAACTGAGTGAACAAACAAGGATTAATCTATTCATCATTCACTAGATTCTAGCTCACAGAGGATTAACCTTTATTGGATCATCAAAGTTCAATGAAATCTCTAAACCCTAACTGACATAATCAGCAAGCATTGCCTCTACTTACCGGGTGGGGGTATAGGCTGGGGGGAATCCGTCCCTGAGCCGAAGTGCTGGTATTCATCTGATCTTCATGTCCCTGCCATCTCGATAATTTACCTTAACTCTTCTGATGAGGTTGACACATTTTTCTTCTTCACTTACCGTTTATGTATCAGGACCGAAGATCACCCCAATCAGTTTTCTCTCAAATCACCCAAGGGCGACCGCATCTACTCTTGATGTCTTCCCATCGTAAGGTTTTTCTAATTCTATGTGCTTTCGACGGCGAAACTGTAGATTTGGTTTAGATCTTTGAATAGATCTGTGCATAAGAAACCTTTTCATCCGTATTGCTATTGTGATAATCCACACGCGGCTAGTTTACTTAAAAGAACTTGATGTCAAGGAGGGTTTTGAAATGTCCGTAAATTAAAAATCATTCCATGGCAATTCAGTTCCATCCAACTTAGTTTTCTGTTTATTGGTAAAATTTAAATTAATCGCTAATACATAAAAAAAGTTGTTTTCACAATTTTTGTTTTGTTTTGTTTTGATTTTTTTTTTTTGTTTTTTGTAATTATTACCATTTTCACAGTTAAGTTCAATTTATATTTTATAATTTCTTTTGTTTTTGTATGTACTGTTAAAAAATATGACACTTTTCAAGTAGATATACTAGTATGCCTAAAGAATATTAATTTTGCCAGTATAAAAAATATGATTTAAATCTTAAATTTATCAGAATATACACATGTATGTTGCAACACTAATTTTCTTTTGTTTTCTGTTAGTCTGTTTCTACGTAACTTGTTATAGGTTATTTTTTTCATTTATTTCTATTGTGTTTTATTTTCATTTGATTTCTTTTTATTATTTCGTTATGTATAATTTATAAATTAATTTTTCTTACATTGGAATGAATTCACAATACAAATTGTTTGAACATTTTTTTTTTACCACTTTCAATTTTGTTAGTTATTTTTCTAATTAAAAAAAAAATAAATTAGATAATAAATTTATTTATATGTATGTAAATCAACTAATATTTTGGATGAATGCATATGTAAAAAGTAAAATGAAACGAAACGAAACGAAACGAAACTTCACCATTTTGTTTAAACGTGTTAAAATATGTTTACCCTCCTTTAAGTGCATGCAAGTGTTAACTAGATAAAAACATAAACGAAATATGGTGGATTACATGTAAAATTAAACAATGTTCTATATTTTTTTTACTTAATAATTTACGGGCTCATAAGATATCCTTTTTCTTCATTTTTTCGTTCTACTTTATTATGAAATTTAATTTAAATTTGTTTAACAATATAAATGTAAGTGAAAGAAAAATAATTATTTTATAATTGGAGTTAACAAAATTTGTAAGTTTAACAAGAAATTATCACCATTTTTTTTTTTTTTTTTTATTTTATTAAATATTTGTGTTTTTATTTTTTTTTTTTATTTTGTTGTTTTTACATATCACGGCATTCAGCTGAGGTTTTCTTTCATTTTTTAACTTGAATTTTTGTTAGTAATAAAATATGTATGTGTTTTATTGTTTCCATTTTGTTTTAACTAGAATAAGATAGAAAATTGATTTAATGTATAAAAGAGTGTAAAATTAAAATTAATAAGTAGTTAAAGAAATTTGTTTTTTTTTTTTGTTTAATTTAGGAGCACCTATTGAATGTTTTGATTTGTTTAAGTTATCTTTTCGTAGTTTTGTAAACGAATAAGATAAGTGTTTTTGTTTTTAACTAAAATAATTCTACTACCTTTAGATGGTTATACAAATTGTGTACGGATTATCGTCTAGAGTGGACTAAAAGTTGAAATGTTGATTCCCATATATTTCTATTTCACTCAGAGTTATATTTTAATTAAAGTTAAGTGTGTGATATTAATGGTTACGCTGTTGAGTGTTATTATATTTACTAATTCGAATTGAAACGTACATTGGATTAAATGGATTTTATTATGAAATGTGATCCAGGTTTTACCGTATACATTGCAAGTGTTTTTCCTAGATCAGTCTTAGGATGTGTAATCAGTATAAATAGTTTTTATAAGTACAACACTGGGAAACATTAAGGAATGCGTTTCTGTATTCACGCACTAAACTGATACATTTTTATTTAAATTGTTAGTATTTGGAGGTCTACTTCACTGTTTCTTATAAGTTGTATAAATCCAAAAGAAATAGTTCTATGTACATAATTGGTCACATTCCATGATAAGAGGTCATGTCCTGTCGGTTGCGTTAAAAGAATATGTTTACACCAAAATGCATTTGATTTTTTGTTTTTCGCTTGATTGTGATTTCAATTTAGTCCACAGAACGGGATATAAAATTATTATAAATCATTACCTCTATCATCATTACACTAATTTACCATTCATGGCTTTGTCATGTAGGGAAGCAGTTCGGTTTTACTTACTGCAATAGTCTGAAATTTGTTTAGAAAGATTTCTGGATAAGCCCAAGTATTTTAACCCCGATGGACAATATGTAAGCAGGTTGGAGTTCTATTTCCTATACTGTTGACAATTACTGCTCGCTCGCTGCTCCATTAAGGCCAAAAAAGGGATCAGCGAAACCTTTAGTACGACACGATGCTGAGCCTCAGATGCACTTCGACCTGTACTGGCATAGTTGTTAACCAGAAGCCGAATTGAAGCTCTTTATAAATCTCATTGTCATTATCAGGAAAACGAAACGAGCAGTCACTGGTGCCTTCGCGAACATCAAATTAAAAGCTGCTAAGATGAGCCCTTATTAAACGAGGATAAAACAAAGTATGTATGTGCTGCTTTACCATATCTGTAAAGAACATCTGTAATGGAGAATCTTTTAGAAACCTAGAGGCACAACCACCCAACGATGAAAACGGCAGTGAATTGTTCATACATTTTTAAAGACAACGGCTTCTTTGCTGACTGCGCTATGCAATGGAAACAAGATTGCAGAAGAGTTGGAGGAAGTTGTGACATATTGCCAGAAATTCTACGTGATGGCGCAGAAGTGTTGTAGAGGGCTTGGACCCACAAGGAATAGTGTGGATGTAGAACTATGTATGTTTAAATGTTTGTAGCGGATGGCTACTTCGATATTAGAAAGGAACATTGCTGTGAGTTTAGAAAGGACAATTTTCATCGTCGAAGTCGAATCACTGAGTCAAATCTCTTTTTTTTGAGCTACTTCTGAGCTTATGGACAACATTCGCATAGAAGTCGAAAATTATCAGAAACAATAACTTGAAGGACATAATTTGTGAAGTTATTCGAAAACAACATCAAATATTGAATCATAACTAAAAGGGGCCCATTCAACGATGAAGACTAAGGAGATCAACTCAAACTTTCATTGACGTGTGGGTACAGAAACCGAAATTGTGTAATGGTCAGAGTATAAGCTTTATCAAAGTAAGACTGTTCGGGTACTTTATGCATCAAAATTTGAAAAGTCGGGGTAAAATTCTCTTACGAAAAAGTAAAACGAACGCGTTAAACAAGAAAAGTTGTCCAATTTTAAACGTCAAACTTCAACTGTCAAATCTAAGAAAAGAAAAGTATACAGGAAAGTTTTGTATGGTTCACATTTGGAAAGTGAAAAAAAAGTGTGGAAAACATTTAATTATTGTTCCAACACATTTATAGGATTCCCTGGATCTTCGCAAGATAGATAGCTGGGTGTTCCAGAATTCTCCAGTATCTAACAATTTTAATACCACACAAAAATGACGAACAGTTCTATTGGCAGATTGAACGGTTTTGACAGATTTTATAAACTAGCCCAAAGAAACTTTTTGCAATAAAATTCGTAGCATGTTAGTAGCTCTCTCGTGAGGACTCTCTTTTAAGAAAAACTACGAAATTTTTGATAACTCGAACAGGATTTCGTAAAAATTCGTAATTTTTCGTAAAACTTCACTGTTTCGCGAGGATACGCGAACAGACCTATTGATCCTACATTGATTTATTCCTGTTGTCGGCACTAAGAAGAACTGAGTCAGATAAACCCTATCTTCCTATTTCTTTCTTCGAGTTAATGTTAAAATAATTTTTAAACAAAAATATGTGTCCATTTAGAAATATTCATCCAGCATAATCATCTTCCCTATAAAGGTTAAGTTTTTCTGAATAATTCAGTTTTGTTTTTTTTGTTTAAATGGTTAAAAATATTATCAAAGTAGATATCTGATTATTTATATGGTACATATAGCCATGTATAGTAGGCATAATTTTTTCTATAAAAATTATATTAATAACATTATATCCATAATATAATCGTGAGCATTTAAAGAACTTTTTTTTTTAAAATTTCTTTTCCAAGGAAGACTATACCAATAAACAAATGAATTTTGTCACATGCGGAATTTAAAAAAGAAATAGAAACGAACTAAACTTTGATGAACTTCATAAAATATAACTTAACGATATGATTAAAACCTAAAACTAGACTAGAAATGTGATTGTTGTTAAGAAATTATAATAAAAAGCATTTCGTTTCGATGTGTGACCTAAAGAAGTTGCAATTTTTCCTATGAAGACAGTAAATGCAACCATAATAATCTTTGCCCTAATCCAGAAGTCCCCTCGACGCTTAGGTCACAAGTCGAGTTATTTAATGTGAATGTATGTATATTTAAAAAAAAATACTATATGCCCTTATGGAGAGTGAACCTATCTAATGATTCAGATAGCAACTTTGTTAAATCGTTTTTTTTACGTAAAAAATAGGAATTTTGTTATTTCAATAAAATGATTTTTGCTCACGATTTTCCTTGACTTATTCCATAATAATATTTGTATATATGTATTTAAATATCAGATAGTATTTTATGTATGTTCTTACGTTTTAAATAGATGTAATACACATGCATACGAAATAAATCTAATTCTTATGGGTTTTGTTTAATTTCTTAAGAAACTTTCTCATATAAATGTGTTTGTTTTTTGTGTTTTATAACGAACCACTTGAATCGGCTGGGAAATGCATTAAGTTATCACCGGTTATGCTCATTGTTGGGGATGATGACGGTGGGTCTAATGATGCACGACTACCGGTACTAAGACTGCTTGAGCTGAGATCTCCTCCTCCATCGATGGTATCAATGGATTGTATACCACCTTCGGTGGTATGATGTTGGGTTACCTGATTTTTTCCTAAAAACAAATTAAACGCATACTTTTGTTTTTTGAAATCAAGAAGGAGAAAGAAGAAATTAAATGATGTGGTTAGTGCGTGACTTGAAATGAGTGATGATGAGTTTTCACATTTTTTTTTTCTTTTTCAGTAATGAGATGAAGATGTAGAAAATAAAAATAAATGTATGCGTAAATGTAAATTAAAAAATACCTCAAACAAAAATTTAAAAGAAGCAAACTATAAAGTTCTAAAAGTATACAACCGCAAGCTTATACAGTAAAAAAAATACTAAAACACTACAAAGGCCACCACAAAATTTAATTTAAAATGAAAGATGCAAGTGTTGAATAAGAAAAATATTTGCAGTCACGTATTCTGGCCTGTCTGACACGTGAATGCAATAATGCTTTGGAATATGCCTCTAAAAACGTGGTACACTCAGAGCAAACGTAGATGTAAGTGCCAGTAATCTATCCCTGGAGCCATTTTTTCGAGTACCAGAATAGATCCATTCAAGAATAATAATATCCTAGACTTGCACTATCCTCAAGAAAGAAGACCCTCTGAACTGCGCCAATTACAGAAGCATCAGTCTTCTTAACATCGCTTACAAGATTTTATCTGAAGCCGTAAGTCAACAACCTGATGAGTCCATATCAGTGTGGCTTCAGGCCAGGAAAGTCCACCACCGACCAAATATTTACACTGTACCAGATCTTGGAGAAAGCACAGGAACATCAAATCGATACTCACCGCCTTTTCATCGGTTTTAAAGCCTCGTATGACAGCATCTATAGAAACGAGCTATGAAGAGCCATGTCTAGTATTGGCATCCCCGCCAAACTCGCCCGTTAGACAAGGCGGCGCGCTGACAAGGATGCGACTTCTTCAGCATCGTTTTTGAAAGAATAATGCAAAACTCACATGGGTTTAGCGGTCAATAAAAGGGCAACACCAAGTATATGGTGTCAACAAGAAAGGACATTCAACATTGACGTTTCGAACAGAACGTCACAATAGACAGTCATAACTTTGAGGTAGTTAACGACTTTGTCTTCCTAGGTTCCGCTAAAATCCGATCAAATGAAGAATAACTCTTGCCAATCGCTGTTTCTTTGGGCTAAGTAGGCAATTGAGTTGCAAAGCCCTCTCTCGAATAATTAAGGTGTCCCTTTATAAGACTTTAATCGTCCTAGTCCTGCTATAAGGCGCAGAAGCATGGTCTCTGAAGTAAGTAAGTAAGACCTATTGATCGAGCTGTAGCACATTTATCTAAAGGACATCATCGTTGATAGCTCTTTCAAAGAATTCTGTGGTTATTTCTCTGCATAGCAGCATACTAGTCTCCATTAGAGCTTGTCAGACTTCAGAGTATCGTTAAAAAGCCATTTTGCATATTGACAAGAAAACGGTTATTATAGAGGGATTGTATTTCAGAAAGCACTTGTGCGCCCTTTAATACCACACCTCACGTAACCTGTGTGGGGTTCGATGTACATATGTGTCTAAAAAGGGTGGTTTTCAGTTCTATCCTGTGGAATTAAGATAGTTAGTAGTCGCAGCATTTTAAGACATGTTTTATAGATCCACAAAAAGGGCTTTGCCAAATGGCTCTGGCTTGTGTCGGGCAATCACAGAGGAAGTGAAACATGGTTTCCACTTCCTATGGCAGTGGTTGTTGAAGGGAATCCTTGTGTGTGTGCCTATTGGCCAGTGCTAATTGCATTTTTCACGAGGAGTGATGTTGAAATGAGCAGAGCCCTTGGCAGCAAATCAAGGGCATTGCTATGACCGTATGGTTTCACGGACCAGAATCCAGATTTTCCAAGTCGTACTGCGTTAAAAGAAAGGACATATGTATTTAAGCCTTATGATACCATACCGAGTTAAAAAAAAAAAAAAAAAAAAATAAAGTACCGAGTACCCGGGTATTCACTAATTTTTTTTACGTCTTAACTAAATTAGTTATACACGCGGCTTAAACGTTTTACACACTTAATCGACAGAAACAAGATGTTACCAAAGTAATGGTAATAAACTACGGCCGAATGCAAAAGAATTTGTACATGATTACCCGGGTACTCGCTATAGGAGATAGAAGGTGAAGAAATGTATGGTCTCATAAGAGTTCATATGCTGGTTTAGGGGTAGGCTGTTTGACTGCTTCGGTCGAGCCTGACCGCGAGGCACCTGTTGTTATGATTCCGGCTATTCTTTGAATTGTGTTTAGTTTAGTGATGTTGTAGGATTTGCTTAAGGCGACGATATGCTTCGATGAAATAAGGCTTGGCTTGATACACAGCCTTATTTTTCTATTTTTCTATGTTTGAACCATTTAGTAACATTTTGTGAATTTCACTGAACTTGTATGTATGTACATAGTTGATCACCGTGACAATCTCAACTTATATGAATAAAAATGTAGTGTCTGCCTGTTACATATTTTTTTTAATTTTTAAGAAAATATCATGTTTTTTGTAAGACGAGACGACGAAATGACGTCTATTTATTATCTGTCTGAATTTTTTTTGAGTTAGACTTCTATAAACTAAAACAAAATCATGTTAATCGGATCAGTGTTTCTTGTGTTATAAGTGCACTAACAGACAGACAGAGAGACGTTGCGTTTTACATATAATATGTAAAGATAAGGAAAATCAATTTCTTAAACTCTGCCAAATAGGCATTTATTTCAACGATGACCTCTTTGTTCGATGCGAATCCTTTGCACCAAGCCATTCTTTTTTTTTTTGCTGAGAAAGAGACATACGTCGCAAGAGCCAAATCTGGAGAATTGAATTAATAAAGAAAAGGTCGTAGCATATTTGGCCAATTTGGCCGTTGTATTTGGGGGCGAGTGAACATAAATTATCTACGTATACCAGAATTAATCTCCCGTATTACTGTTGCTTGTATTGGGCGATCTGCTTCTGTGTCCATGTGTCTTCTATTCCTGCAAAGGTACATCTCATGCAAAAAAGGACTCCATTTAGCTATCCTTGAAGACCCAAATGTCTTTAGAAGGCATTATGTTCATTTTTAGCCCGGATAAAGCTTCCTTTACTGGGATTATTTTCGCTTGAAAAGCGCTATGGTGATTACAGAAGCGGATCGCCTGGTTTGTATTAAGTTTATATGCCACAGCCCACGCCATCGGTATTATATGTAGTTACATATGTATGGGTACGAGAGTGACTATGTATATGGTAAATGAATCCAAAGTATTGCTGCCATTATTAGCACCTAATGCTCCAATTAGGTGAGCAGCTGCGTTTTCCGCTACTTGTCGGACTAAAAAATCGAGAGCTGACAAGATGAGGATGATGTCTAGGGCAGCCGAAGGAGTGGACTTAATGGCCCCGCTTATATAAACACAAACCATCATTTGAACTTTTTTCAGGATATGTATTAATACAGAAGTATGTCGGTCGTATTCATCGCCTGCTTTGATAGGGCAATTATACCGAACGTGTTGGCGCTGGTCCTCCTGTATATTGAGGAACCGTGATGGAATATTTGGCTGCTGAAGTCTTGGAATTGGCAGGTAATGATGCTCGTAATAACAAGAAAACAAAACAACAACAAAAACGACGAAGAATTAAATAAACTGCTTTCTTGTGTTACAATCGTATAGGGAGGTGTTCTTCCAAACATCCAAGCTGTCCTTTTCGCTAAGAAGACCGCAAATAGGTCTTTAATAAACAACACTATTGCTTTATGACGCCACTAGGCAACTTTGGCCGAGATATACCAAAGTTCCAGTGAAATGCAATGCGTTTGAAGAAAAATGCACGAGTGTGGCGTTTTCTCGGCACGAGATGTATGTCTTTTGAAATTCTACGTATTAAATATCCATTAAAGTTCAGAAACAGCTTTCTAAATAAAATTTCTTTTTTTCATAAGGGTTTTCTTTTCTTTTATTTGTTTTTTTTTACATTTTAAGGTTGAAGTATTGATTTTTTATCGTTTTTTTGTTTTTTTTTTACGTTTTTAGTTAATATAATCAAAATTTCAAAAAAGAAACTTCATGCTTACACAATGTTGTTAATTATTGTTATTTTATAAATCATAAATACTGTTTTTTTTTTTTAATTTTTGTATAGGTTTTTATAATTTTTTATTTATTTGCATTTTGTGTTTTTTTTTTTTGTTTGTTTTTAATTTATTTTACATGAACAACTACATAATAAATTACTAATTTAATCTTATGTGTTCTTCATACTAGGCATTTTATTTTCCATTCACTTTTAAGCAAAACTTCTTACATGAATAAAATATATAAATTAATAAAATCATAACTTTCCAAATATGTGACTATGTGCGCGTAATACGATATTTGTTAATAATTGTCAATATTTTGTCTTTGATATGTTGTCACATAATCACATATTTTAAACAAAAAGAAAACATGAATACATTTCACTTTAACATAAATTAATGTATAAACTATAAAATAGAAAGAAAAAAACTAAACGAAAACAATGTTTTACTGTTTGTCATTAAAAAAAAAAACATAAAAAGAAAATTAAATATAAAAAAAAATCTATCAGTGTACAATTGAATAAAATTACTAACAAAAAAAGTATAATTACATGTAAAATTTAACTATAACAATATCTAACCTTATATTGATTTTCTCTTTTTTTTTTTTTAATTGCAACAACAACCATATTAGTAAATATACACATTGTTTTGTTAAATAATAATTTTTGTATATATATGCTTACTAAATCGTGATCAAAGGCGTCAATATGTATATTTGTTTTTTTTTTTACATTTTATCAGAGATTTTTGGATTTTTTTTTTTCGTTTTTTGAGTTTCATTTATATATCTGCACTATAATTTCGCAAAACTTCTAAGTTATTTAAAAAGTGTGTATATATCGTTTAACATTTACCCATTCCAACAATTAAGCGAATATTTTTTTTTTTGTTTCCTTTTTTTGTATAAGTATATGAATATAGTGATTAAATAATTTTGTTTGTTTCCAAAATACGATTTATTTGAATTTGTATTTTTTGTCAATTGTGTGATGATATAGGGGTAGGGAGCAAGAAGAGAGCAAAAATATTAGAAGAACCATTGGAATATTTGGTGATCGCTGGGGATGCTTTCGAAAAAAATATTAAGATCAAGAGCGGCTTGTAATAGTAAATAAATAGCTGGCGCGACAGCTCTGAATAAGCCAAGGCCTAGCTTCTCGCAACAATTCATGTTCTGCGTGTTACATTTTTCGCACGAATGGAAGGGACCTACAATTTATTTGCCGACTCCGAACGGCGATTTGAGAAGCTTTTCATGAGAAATTTTACTCCCGCGGGCTTGCCATTTCCGGACGAGAGGTAGTGCCGCGAAAAATGTTTGGTGGACATGGCTGGGGTTTGAACCCAGGCAGCTGGCTGAGCAGTCCAAAGCACTAACCACTAAGCCACGGTGACCACTGCTAGAAGTTAGAGGTCTACATATTGCTATTGCTGGAGGTCGATGATGCGGTGACTGGTTTAGTTCAAACTTCGCCATATTATCAACAGAAGATGGAGCTGGCAAGGGCAGGGCGGAACGTACAACAATTATTACTGGTTCGAACCCTTCCTTTTCTATGATATTAGCTCCTTGGCTATTCTAAGTGACCTACTCAGGTATCAGAGTTTTGATAGGTCGTGCTGATCATCGATCCCACGTGGCAGAAGAGGGTATCGAAGCGGCGAACGAACTAACAAGGAACGGGTCGAAAATTGCCTTTGTTAGATCTGAGCGTTCTTAAGGGAAGGACTGCATTAAATACAGAATTTGGGAGCATCTAAGCTTAGACAAGCCGTGGATATTCTCCACAACTACAACCGGACAAAATGAGGGTCTGTATAGACATAGATCCAAAAGTGGCTTCGTATCTTACATACCACTGGCTTTCTTACGGGTCTCTGCAGACTTAAGGAACGTCGCGCGAAATTGGGTATAGAGGAGAACGAAGGCTGCAGATTTTGCACCGACGCTGAGGAAATACCAGGGCATCTTTTCAAGGAATGCATAGCACTTATCTACAAAAGAGGGGATTACCTGAAAGTCTATCAACCCTAAGAAGGAGACTTACCATGGTATGACCCACTCCAGATACTCCAATTCATGAAACAGGTTGGACTAGAGGAGGTGCTCTAGCTCGAGTAACTCATCGACTAGAGCTTCAATTGAGAAGAACACCACAGATCTAATGAAGGCTATAATAAGCTCAAGCCCCTGCCTACAATCTATCTAACTACCTACATTAGAAAAAATTAGTAGAAGAACAATGAACAATGAAAATTCTGAACAATTTTTTCCTAGAAGTTTAGGAGTTTTAAAAAGCATCGTGAAGATACAAAACAACGTAAGGCAAACCGTGAGGTTTAGTGTGGTTGGGGAAACTAATAGTAAAATTCGTCAAATTGAAAGCGGAATTCACGTCTGAAACACACGTATATTTTCTCTTACACCCCATTCCAAGCCTTCGAGAGCTCTTCGTTTAACCTTTTTTTTTTTTCAAAAATGTATAGCTTGCCTATTTATCACCACTTCTTCCAATGCTTCATCAAATTTATTAAAATTTTTACTTAAGCTGACAATGCATGTTGTTTATCGCTAACTTCGGATAAATCGAAAAGCTGTACATAGCCTTCGAGAAGCTAAGAACTTACAAATTACTCCATCCCAACAATCCATCTCTTAAAATGCACCTTCACACCAATCATTTATCACTTCTATCCAAACTAATTTATTCGCTTTATCCGAAGAGTAAACTTTTATCGATAAGAATACGAGGAAAAAAAAAAAACTACATCACACAATTTTTAATTTTTTTGTTAATAAATCTGATCCGAAGCGGTAGTGTTAAGGCCACCAATTAACCAAACATTAATGTGGCGTTTTGTAAGAGAAGTAAAAACCGATTCACTTACTCATTCCATGGATCTAGAGAAGAGGATAAAATACAAATAGTATGTAATGAGGCAAAAAATACAAATCAAACAAATCACTAATTCTTATCTCTTGCGACGTTTCAATTTCTTTTTTGACGAACTAGGCTGTTGTTGTTGCTGCTGTTGGGACTGTGATGTTTGTTGCGGTGATTGGATAGATGTGGCCAGATCGGCTTCATCTTCAGCACATTTATCTGTGCTATCTGTAGGTAGCTTACCTGATACAGTAGAAGCAGCATCACCGGCATGCAAACAAATTTGATCATCGGGATCCTCTGATGTTGTCGTCTGATCACTAGACGACGAATCGCTGTTTACCTGGTTGTTGTCCAATGGTGGCAGTGTTTCTTTTTTCATTATTGCAGTAGCTTTATCCGATGTCTTACTCTTGCACACATTCATGCTGTTGGTCATTTGAGTGACCTCGTCATTTTTACTTATCAACGGACGCAGCTCCTCGTCATCGTCTGCAGCGGCAGTGATAAGTTGTTTTTTGCGCCGCTGTTTGTTCTTTGTTTTCTCAGAGGCGATGGAGATTTTATCCCCGCCACCTGATGAGTAGGCGGCTTCGGTCACATCTTCACAAGTGGAAGATGAAGTTGATGGAGCATTTTCCTGAGAGCTCTGCTCCAAACTCAAGTACTGATCATCATTCTCGGTGAGGCTTTTGTATTCCGCTGTTGTATGAGCGGTCGAATCGGAGAACGACAGAGTCAGTGGAGAGTCTACGGGTTTTCCAGAGTTTTCGTTTTCATAATGCAAACTGCCACACAACGCGAAAATAATCGTATCGGCTGGAAATCCCTTAGGAAACTGAGGCGACGATTTTTCGGTTTCGGCTGTCTTTAATGGTTTTGAAGCCTCCTGTAGAGGACTTTCAAAGTTGATGAGGCTGATATTTTCATCGGCTCCCTCCCATGGCTCTAGTGGAGGTAGAGGGGCTAGAAAATCGATCGGTAGGTCTTCCAGCGGTTGCAAGCTCGGTAGGTTTTCTAACATTTTAGTTGCGCCCTTAGATGTCTTTTTTTCTTTCGATTTCTTCTCATCCGGGATGTCGATTGTGAAGGTGAGTGTTTTTTCCTTCTTCTCTGCTGGTGGACTCTGAGATTTCTTCAATTTCATTGGTTTGCCCAGCGTTGGATATTCCATATCCAAGGACTTTGCTTGATCCTCTACGTTGGATACAGACTTCCATGGAGTCAACAATTCTGCAGGTGCTTTTGCACTATCTTGCAGAAATTTATCGAAGAACTGCATCCCGTCGGAGGATTTTAATCGACCACTGGAAGATGCTTCAGACTTATCCCAGAGTTTCTCAACCTTCCCGGGAGTCGGTTTTTTCTTCGCCTTCTCCTTCTTTAAAGGAGCCTCTGTTGTTTCGAAAGTATCAGCATAGGTATCCACAAATTTCAGTGGTGAGCCAGACACTTTTTTAGGTGAATCTTCGAGCTTTGGACTATCCGTTGGAGAGTTCTTAGATTGCTGGCTATCCATCAGGTCACTTAGGAAAGTGTCTACCTTTATAGGTTCAATCGTAATCTTGCTGCCTGTCATCTCGTTTGAATTTTCTTTATTCAACTGCTTGGGAGGTTCGGCAGCCCCTTGTGACTTGGTTGTTTTCGAAGACAGCTCAAGCAGTCTAGATAATTTATCTTTCCTTCCTTTTTTCTCCGAACACGTCGAACTACCACTCGATGAAGATAGATTTTGTGGACACATGTCAATTAATTGAGTGCTTTTAGGCTCGGCTGAAGGCTTATCGGCTTTTGGGATTTCTGTTGTTGAGATAGTAGGCTTCTTGGTTGGCTCGGTAGCTGGCTTTTCTGTTTTAATTTTACTTTTAAGCTTTGTCTTCGTTTCAGGTAAATTCTTAGAACTATCCGAACTCTCTGACTCGTCTGCTGTTTTTTCTTCAACGGTAATTATTGTATCCTTTTTATTTACACTTACTTTGGATAGGAGATTGGTAGATTCTACTGTTTTAGCAAGTTCGGTTGTGAGTTCAGACACTTTATCCTGTTTCGACCTCCTGAAAGTTTTCTTAGAATCCTTCTCGCATGAGCTTGTGGAAGGAGTTGGTGAAATTTCCTTCTTATTCAAGATTTCAGTTTTCTCAGTATCCACTGGGGTGGATTGGAGGGGTTTTGACCTTGATTTTTGGTCTTTTTCGAGATCGACTACCACCGGTTCGTCGTCAGTTCTCTTCTTTAATTTGTCAATATCTACTGCAGATGGCTTTTTCTCTTCTACTTTGTCTGGAAGAAGATCGAGCAAACTATCAGCCAGATCGGAAACATTGGATAACTCAACAGCTAGGGAGGTTCCAGTTGTTTTGACATCTTCCATTGCTTTTTTCTTAGAATCTCCTTTGGTTTTTTTCTTGCTTGTTGTTGAGGTTTCGGATAAATCTTTGACCTCTACCTGATCAACTTCATCTTCTGCTGGTTTGCCTTTACTTTTAGTTAATGCCGGCGGCGATTTCTCAACTTTGTCAGTTGAAGATTTAAGAGGTTTAACTACTTTCGTTTCGATGGATTCTGTACTCTCCACTGATGATCCCTTTTTCTCCAATTTTAACTTTCTTTCGGTCGTTTTCGTCTTGATTTTCTCTTCTGTTTTGGCCTCCACTCTTGTTTGAGGAGTTTTCTCGATTTTCGCACCTTTGTTGGGAGTTTTGGACGAACTGGCAGCTCTAACTGGAGATGATACTGTCATTCTCTTGAATTCAATGGCTTTTTCGTCTTCAAAGTCGTCGTCGTCGTCGGTTTTTTGTTGCTTCAGTTTCGAAAGCATCTTAACTGAATCGTCCTCTGTAAGTTCCTTGGTTTTAAGTGTTTTCGTGGTTTTCAATGAAGTCTTCGTAGAATCATCTTCCATGGCTTCGTTAGTTTTAAGTTTTGATTCATTGTCTGTAAGAGATTTAGTGACAGCCTCACTGTCCTTCTCTTCACTTTTACGGCCTTTCGGAGCCTTTTTAATAGGTTCGCTCACCTGTTTAGCTTTTAACTCGACCGCAATAGATTTTCTATCTTTATCAGCTCTTGAAGCATTATTTGAAGGCTGTCCAATGACGCTTTCCTCTTCCGGTAATACATCTTTCTCTACACTTTTACGAACCTTCGATTTCAAATCACTATCCGAAGATTTTCTTTCGAGAGCTGTTGATCTCTTACTCTCATTTTTATCCAAAGGCTTTACCATGACAGATTCATCACCTTCAGTTTCCGCACTTCCACGAACTTTGGACGATTTTGATCTCAAAATACTATCTGATTGAATTTTTTTCAGTGTTTCTTCTTTAGGTTCCCTGATTGCTTTTGGCTTCAAACTCAATGACACTGTTTGAATAGTTTCCTCATCAACCCTTGATTTGTTTTCCTTAAATGAAGACGGTTTAGGTGTCAACTTATAGACCTGCTCCTCTGCGACTTGACTAACTTTTGGCAGCTGAGCAGAAGTTGATTTTTTATCCGGCACCTCTTTAATTTGAGGCTTTTTATCACTTTTCGATTTTTTATTTACATCAGCCAGATTGAATCTTACCACTTCATCATCTGACTCTTCTTTTACCAAATGAATCTGCTGTTGCTGTTGCTGCTGCTGCTGCTGCTGCCTCCTTCCTCTATTTTTCATTGACTCCTTTTTGGTCAACTCCAAGTCGACAGATTTCTCAATAACCGGAACGATTAACTTATTGCCAATCGCTTCTGGTGGTTTCGTATATTCTTCATCCTCCTGCTCCACCTCTAATTGACTCCTCTCATCGCAGAATATTGCAACGACCGGACGAAACAAGGATTCATCACAATTCTCATGGATAACATAATCCTGACCACTAACACCCTGCAACACATCGTCTATATCTAATTCACTGTCACAAATACCGGTAATTGTCGTAACAGTACCCAAAGGGTTTACCACCTTCTCTATAGACACTGTCTTCATATGCTGCAGCTGCTCCTGTTGTTGCACCGACGACTCGAGAGACTCATATTGCGAACTATAAACAGTTGTTGTTGTTGAAGTAGAACTACTAGCGACGCCACCACCAGTATACGATGACGACGTACTTGCCGAAGGAACACCACCACTACCACTACTTCTTGCTTTTGGGGAGGACGATGGGGATGAGGATGCAGTCGCACGACTTGAACCGGCGGCAGAGGGTCTACGTCGTTGAGGGTGACCACCTTTAAGAGACAGATAGAGAGAGAGAGGAAGAGAAGAAAAAAAAAAAAGAGAAAAGCCAGAGGCAGTGTGTTATTTTCTTTTGCTCGTGTGATTTTTTTTTTTTTAGTTTTTAATTTTTCTAAACAAATTGCAAAAAGCAAAAAATACAAAAAAAAAAAAAACCAAATGCTTCAAATAATTCTATAAACAAATTTAAGACAACCAAAGTAAAAAAATAGTGAAAACGCAAACAATTTTTGATTTTTTTTTTTTTTTTGTAATCTATGCGTGATTATGAACAAATAAAAGCCGATTCATGCTAGCGGACTGTTTCGTAAAGGTTTTTTTTTCAAGCGGTAGTCTTTGCATATTTTGATGGAAAGATAAACAGTTGAGTGACGAGAAAAAAATTTAAAGGAAAATGCTTTTTTTTTTTTTTGAAGAAGTCAAACACCATTTTTTGTTAATTTTATCGTTTTTTTTTAAGGTTACAAATTTACAATTTTTTTTTCTTTTTTTTAAATTATTTACTAACAAAAAAAGAAACCGTTAACACCTGCCATTGGCTTTTCTTTCTTTTCATTCTTTCCTTTCTGGATTTTCTTACAAAAGAAAATCGATAGCCGATCTATATTTGACTGCTTAGCATGATACTTGAAGAGTAGGCTGAAAGGGGTTAAAAAGGCAGCTAAAAGTGGATAAAGTGGTCGGTGGTGTAGTGGTGATAACAAGACTTAAAGGGCTAATGATCATTTCATAAGTAATGCGAATATTTAAAATGCGAATAAAACGTCCACAAAAAAAAAAGGACGGGCGAATATTAAAGCTAATGTAATATTTATTAAGCGTTTTGTTATTCCGATAGGTGCATATTTTAAGCCTTAAAATCGGGGAATACTATCTTCCAGCAACTTAGTGATTCCAAATAATTCGTCATATATAACACGAGTATTGCTTCTAGGCGATGTTCTAATTGTATCCCAGGGGCATTTCTGGCAATGTCTAGTGTTCAAAGAAAAATTATTCAATGACCCCAACGACCAAAATTAAACACCTTAACACTATTGGCTAATGTCCACAACCAGAACTCCGACCTAAGTGAGAAAGTAACACTCTATGAGATAATATGGTCCTTGGTTTAATTACTGTGATGTACAAATATACACGCTGTGTCAGACTTTGGCAGATGCTGCAGTGTATTTTACTAATCCTACTAATATTATAAACGTGAAAGTTTGGATGTTTTGATGTTTGTTTCAACGTAATGCCTAACCGGCTAAACGGATTTGAAAGAAACTTCGTAAGTAGATAGTCAGTGTCCTGAATTAACATATAGGCTAATTTTTATTTCTAAAAATGCATACTTCCTTAGGAAACAGCCATTAATTTATTTTTATAGAAGAGCACTGACCTGCGCAATACAGCCAGCAGCACATTGTATGGATTGCTAAACGTCATCGTGTGTTGCTTCTGTCTTGCTTAAGGGTAGTTTTTCCCTTTTTTTTATTTGTGGTAGGTATGCGTATCTTTATCTCTAAATGATCGTTTTCAATAAAGTGAGACACATCGATTTGTCCACAGGGCAAGGAAGGGTCGTTTTTTATTAGCAGCATTAACAATTTTATGCTGGAGAAGTTGGCAACTAAGAACATGCAGTATGAATCTCTGGACTCAGGAATGAAATTGTAGAGTTCTTGCACATTTTCGGTCCACCAGAAGTACCACCTCAAGTCCTCTACCTCAAATACTCTGCTCGTCATCGCTCGCTCCGTTCTGAATTATGCTGTTCTTGAAACCGTGGCATGGCAACTGCAGTGTTGCCTTTAATTCTGATTCACATACGTAAAGACCATTGAATAGAACGAGTTTGATGCAGTGTGATCTAAACTATGAGGCATAACTTCCGCTCTTCTGGTGAAAGCAGTGACTGTTCTAGGACTAAAACACTTTAGCTTAGTATTTATTGGAAAATTACAAACGTGATAGATGCACAACTAGTTTACTCTTAAGTTAACCTTTCCTGCCCTAATCAATGGATCAATACGTCTTACCTGCTACAACTACTAAAAAATAAATAAACACCAAGTAAACGCCTACACGAGTAAGTGCGGAGAATTCTGAAAACTCTCAACATATCTTATAACCTAAAGTAAGACAACTAAATAGATTTTCCTTTTTATTTAATTCGCATTACATATGAAATAACCTCATATTCCATTTTCATATTTAGATATATGATTTAGATATGAAATGATAGGTATTATACACAAATTCGATTTATTTTTTGCAATGCAATATTTATTTTTGCACAGTTCACCAAAATAAGCATGCAAAAGAATTATGTTTACGTAAGTATTTTGTATAAATTGATTTGCAATGAAATGAGGATTAAATAAAACAATATAAACCAAAACAAGACAAAACTGAAATATGTCGCCTAATTCCAACAACAACAAAAATATATACACATACTCGCATAACTACTGAAAATATTCACGGATAAGGTCAATTTGGATAACGTAATTCAAGTTAATTAAAAGATAACATTGACAAAATAGTAATGAAAAAAACAAAAAACAAAAAACCGGATAAATGGACATCGAAAGAGATAAAACTGAATTGTTTTACTTTAAATTTCCCGACTGTATATCGCAAAAAGCCTTTGTCGGTTTATTGGGGTAGACTTCTGGTTACTGGACTTACACTTCCTACTTCTATGCTCTTGGTTTTACTAGACAATTGATTAAAAGTAATGGAAATAAAACATACGATGGAAAATATTTCATTACTCACTGAATAAACCCGTATGAGGGCTTTAAAGTTCAGCGCCAATTCGTTTAGAAAGTATTTTAGGCATTGGAAGTTCCAAATCGTATGATAAGATACAAAGACTTGGTAACAGATTAAGAATGTCAGAAGAATAACTGTGTGAAAGACACCGCATATATACCAGAATTGAAAGGATCTTCACGCGATGAACCGGCTCTAAACCTTCTATATCAAACATACTGGCCGCGTTAGAACAGTTTTTTAAAACAATATGATTAATATGCTGCCGGAACCCGCCAGTGTTTTTCAGACTGAACTTGCACTGTAACACATTGCAGGCACTTATTTCTGGGTAACAAAATGATCAGGGAAGGTAGGTAGAGGTAGCGGTCCAATTGAACCCTTTTGGTTGATGATGTGTGTTGTTGAAGATGGGTGAGAAAGTCGGAGATGGGTAGATCCAGCCTGTGGGATTCAGAAGGCGGTTTAGATCTCGTATCCCTTTACCCGAAATGTCACTGAGGTCGTCGAAGAATAGTTGGTTTGGACATTCGCAGAGGAATTGGAAGAGAGTTTCCCTACTGGGAGTACCCAGTTTGGCCGCATTGTCTCCAATTGGCCAATGCCCATGGTTATCGCCGTTATTTTGGCAATATCTGGTCGGGTTCTGCTTAGGAGATCTCTTGTTCTAATAGTATCGCAGGTCGGCCATATCTTTATTGATATGGCGCAATTGGTTTATCCCCTCTATTAGAGGTTGGCCTTCCGCAGTGGATGTATGAGTGGATTTGTCCTGTTACCGCTCCTTGCGGGGTGTGGGCCCTTGCCGCGAGTGAGTCGTGTAGAGCTGACTTACAATCCTTGTAAATAGCTGGCGCTACAGCTCGGGATGAGCGAAGGCCTTGCTTCTTGCAACTATCCATGTTGTGCGTGTTACATTTTTCGCACGAATGGAAGGGATCTACAATTTATTGCTGATTCCGAACGGCGAATTGAGCAGCCATTCCCTAACCACGGCGATCACAATCCTTGTAGATAGTCAAGGAGTAATAAAGACACTTGACACCGAGATAGTACGATCAAAAGCTATGCGACACTCATAAAGACTCACAAATCTCTCCCAGGTTCCAGTTGGGAACATAGTAATAGGGATGGAAAGGGATAGCGAATGAAACAGCTCGGAAAAGATCAGCTGTAAATAAGGAAAACATTTTCACAAACATAGGCATCCCCCATCGGTGCGCTGAAAAGGAAGATATATTTTAAGGTAAGGGAACTAACCAAGACTGCCTAATTGAGATGACTGTATTATATATCGCAGCTTAGTGCTAATACTGAATGAAAAATAGAACCAAGAGACTTTTAGAAAGAGGAAATAAAGAAATTAGTATCCAAACAGGTGCAGACTATTGCGGGCTAAATTCAATAGTCACCAGACGTTGCTCCCAAACCCTGTTTTGAGGTACCACCCTACAGTGCCTACTCTAAGATAACACAATGGGAGATCAACAAACACCCCGACTACTGCGCCAACCTACAGGCCCTTAGACAAGCGCAAAATAGGTATCAACCCCAACCTCTACAAGGCCAAGACTTTACTTGATCTAACCAAAGACGAGTTAAGAACCTGAACGTCTGGAGATGACAGAAAATTCTAACACTCACCTATTCTGGGTACCCGGTCATAGGGACATTCGAGGAAACTGTAAGGCCGATGAACTCCCCAAACGCGGTAGTACTCTGGACGTCCTGCCGGAACGGGGAAGACTGGGTATTCCACTCGTTCCAACGCGATCAGCAAGACAAACCAAAGATGGGGGAATGCACGTGCTGTACCAGGGAGATCTCGCCTTTGCCAAATCTCACTTGATATAAAAATTTGATTTTGTTCAAAAGGTCGCTCACGGACGGGTAGATTTTCACAGTTCATGGCGGCCATGTTGTTAGTTTTCTCGATTTATATTTTTCAAACACTAAAGACAAATCACCATGGCAAGTTACTGCGTCGACCAACACGTGCAAATAATAAAACTTCATTATCAAAATGGGTGTTCTGTTGTGGCGCTCGTTGCGCCAATTTTACGGTTTACATGGTCGTCCTTTCCAGTTTCAATGTTTGGTAGCCAAATTCGAGTCGACCGGTTCAACGAACAATCAGCCAACACCCGTACGTCGACGAAATGTAAGATCTGCAAAAAAATTCGCCGCTGTCCGTGAGAGTGTGAAAACGACGACGGCATTGCCATCACCATCAACGGAGAGCGCTACCGATCGATGATAACCAATTTCTTTTGGCTCAAATTGGATGATATGCATGTGAACGACAGATGGTTCCAACAGGACGGCGATACGTGCCACACAGCGGATGCCACATTGGACATTCTGCACGAGCGATTTGATGACATGGTTATCTCACGCAGAGGCGACGTACACTGGCCACCGAGATCGTCCGATTTGACCAAGTTAGACTTTTTTCTTGTGGGGTTTCCTTAAGTCGCAAATGACCAGGATCCTCAAAGTCAACATAACCCGTGTCATCGCTTAAATTCAACCGGCCATTTGGACGATGTCATATTCGACACATAATGTCATTGATAGGCCTTTCAAATAAAACAAACAATTCGATGATATCTCACACACAACTTGTTTTATTCAATTTTTACATCTAGCCGTCCCTTTTGGAAAACTCTATGGTTATTTAAAATGCTTTACGTACTACGATTAAAGAACAATAATAAATACCACAAAACAAGTAATAAAAAGGAACTTTAACGAAAATGCATTCGGTTTCTAAAACACAAATTTCATTCGACAGAACAAGACAGGTAAATGAACAACCTCATTCACAACACATACACAATTAACTGAAATTAAATCGACATGAAAAAAACTTTCCGTATACATAATAAGTAAACTTGTAAAGATTTATTCACGTCTGAATATGAATTTCGACCTGCACACAGATTAAATGGGTAACACTACAGATTGAAGTCACAATTTTAATGCAAAGGCAGAATAAGGTCAACTTATCGCGTCTAAAATAAGGCCAGAGGCGTTAGGACCGGATGCTATTATGTTAATCATTGTCGAGCTTTCAAAATGTATAACCTCCCGGCTCCCCATCAATTACAAGACCCGAGAACTGACCAATTTAACAAAAGAATCAAATTTTAGAAATGATGTCAAGGTGTTGTTTCGTTAACTCATTAAAAGCGTTCAAAATAAATAGAAGATAGAAATGGAGAGATGTAAAGAGCTTCGAAACAAACCGAAAGTTCATTGCTTCCAAACCAACAAAATAGTAAAATAACAAAACTAGAGCGCAACCAAAAATATAAAAGAAGAAGAGAACAACTTAAAGAAATGTAAAGCAAATACATACTTATAAAAAGAAATAAATTCGATTTACCTGTGTCTTTATGCGAAACTGAAGGAGATTCTCGCATTGCATCAGCCAGATCCTCCTTAAGACGGCTATCACCGTGTGCAACCGAAAAATCTGAATTCATGTGCTCATGACGGAAACGATCCATTAGTTTGGGACTTTGCTCAATGCTACCTATAAATACAGCGACAACCATTTTCAGTAAGTTGTTGTAGTCCACATACGATCCACTTACTGTAAGATCCAGATTCTATGAGAACTGGTACGGTCGACCGTCCAGTCGCACTGAGCGGCATATTGAGAGGACTTGATCGCTCGGGGCGACAAGTGGCGCTTGGACCAGAGCCCACACCTATCTCAACTGCCTCCACGTCAATGTGACTTAAATTGGATCTGAAAAAGAAACAAACATAAACATTAGTTAACCATGATTTATTCAAGAGTTTATGGTACTCACCCGCTTGGTGTGTTGTAGGTTTTAAATACAAATTGCGGTCCCATCCACAATCGGCGATGTGGTCCAGCGTGGGTTATAATCTCTACTTGTGACAACCAACTGTCACAACGATCATCGCTATCATCAAATTGTCTAGTACTATCGATAAGCATACATGAGTTCCTGTCCTTGATCAACCAATTATCAGAGGACAGCGGTGGCATTATCTCTAGAGATCCATCTTTACGCCCAAGATTCCATTGAGCTCTAGCCTCCACTTCTAGTTCGATGGGAGTATCATCACAAATCTTCTCTTTGGCAACATCTTAAACGACACAAAACGGCTTAATATACATTTAAAACTAACAGTGTCTTGAACTTACTTGTGGCAAGTTTAGTATCCAAATCATATTGAATCAGTGCACCATGTCCAGCCATCACAAACAGTGAATCGACTGCTTTACGTTGAATTTTGTGTGGCGCTTCCCTCGCCGCATTCGGTGGATCCAATAGCCAAGATCGGGACTTTGCGAAGACCGCACAAACACTTAGTGGTTTGCCATTATCATCCGATAGAGAGGACAGCCGCTGACGTGTGTTGGATGCCTTGGAATATGAACTAGGAGCAGCCGATCCAGGTGGAGAGCCTAAAGCGAACGGTTGTCGTAGCTGCGCCAAGGGAAGCACAACTGTTGGCCGTGGAAATGGTGGCAGCGTCGGGTTGTGATAGGGCATCAGCATTTGGCTAAAATTCGTGCTATCGGAATGCGAGATGGGGCTACTCGAACGTCCGTCTGCGGTGAGGCCAGCCGAGCGATGGAATCGTGACAACTTATTCACCACATGCAAGCTGGTATGAGTGCGCACACCCGCAGAACCACCGTACGGAGTGACCGGGAACACATGAGTTGTTCCACGCAATGTAGACACTGCTACCCAGCGGCTGTCCAACGAAAAGGTGATATTTTGCACTTTGGCACTAGTGTCACCACGATGCAAGACATAGAGGTGATGTACGGCAGCCAGACTTGACCCCACGGGATGTGGTTGAATGCGGAATAGATGGAAGTCGTGCCCACGTCTATCAGCTGTAAGTAGCATCATCCCGGAGTTATCGAATTCCATAGCCACAACGGCCTCAGAATGAGCGATGAAATGGGCGACAATGGGGTCACTACCACTAATAGATACAGGTGTCCCACTTGTTGGGCTTATGTCTTTAATCGGATGCTGTAATGACAGTGTGACAGGCAGGTGTGCAAAGCAAGAGCCATCAACTCACCTTAATATCTAAAATGGTAACAACACCAGGTTGCCGCACATCTCCGGTGGCCGAATCAAAGCTGCTGCTCTTCGAGCTCGTTCCCGAGCCCGTAGTACCTGTCAGTCCAGCCGCAACTTGTTCGCCCAGTTCGCGTAGACCTTTACCAAAACTTTTCGCCGCGTTGAGAACGGTGGCGGTGTAGCTGGATACGCCATCTCCGTCGCAGCCGCCTCCACTTCGCTTCGAATGCAGCAGCTTATTTTCTGAATACGCCATCCAACGACTCCCCAAAGCCACGGGATTTGGATTTATCCTAAGAAAATTAAATATGTCAGTTAAAAATTACAAAATTTCCGATTTCAACTTACCCTGGACTGGGAAAACAAGTGGTCACCGATAGACGATCCTCCAAACTACGCGCGTCAAACACGGCAATCCTTTCGTGAAACGTTATCACTATGGACGAGCGATTCGCCAGGATGTCCAGCACGGGGTTTTTAAATTTAATCGTCTTAACTTGGGCACCAGTCTTGAGCGAAACAAAATTCACCGCGCAGAATTGGGGATTACTTCCGGCCGGGGTGGTGCCATCACAGATCGCCATGAGCGGCCGTTTGTCGGCATATGCGTCGATTGGCTCATCAGCACGACTATTTTCCGCGTAAGTTGGTGTCGGAAGTACTCTCAATGCCGATACAATTCCATGCCGCCAAGAGAGCACCTCAACAGCTTCACCATTCGCCGGTATGGCCCATACCTGCACACCCTGACCATAGCCAAGGATCAACAGCAGCGGTGGTGCAACATTTCCCTCTAACTCCCAGTCATCACCGAAACGTGAGTCACTTATATCTGCTGCGGTCTCGAAACGGGCCCAAGTTATCGTATCCTTCGGATCACATTGTGGCTGGTGGGCCAGTGTCACATCATTGATGAATCCGGCTACTGAGTCGATTATCGAACGATCGCTGACCACTTGTGGAGGTACTATGGCTGGAACACCGCGCGCACTGCGCCTCGGTGAATCCGCTGACATTCTGTTCCAACAAAAAGCCGTTCACAGCAGCAGCAACAACAGCAGTCCGTTCAACCTACGAGTGATTGGAGGGAATCGCTCTCTGGAAGAGGTTGCCGTATACGATACGATTTGGCAGCAGAGTGAGCTCACTTTTTGTCGTCGTCGTCCAACTGGAAAGATACAAAAACAAAAATAATTCACATCAGTACGGTGACTAAACAAATATCTAAACAAATATCTAAATCGAGTGCCAAACTGCAGAATACTTTACGCAACACAACGTAATACGCAAAGCGCTGCCATTTGCAGTTAGAGAGAGAGATAATGAACACAGTGCGACACAATGAACTTCAATATTTCATTGTTAGTGCACACTTTGTCGGTCATTGGCATAGACACAGGCGCTAATTCTGGTGCGTGATAGGAACACGATGGTTTGCTGTGTATGACTTACGCAGCGTGCTTATCTTTAAATTGCCTTCTGCTCGTATACGCACACTGGTTTTGATATTCTACTTCTACCCTTTGTTTTAAATTGATAGGCAAGGAAGTTGTAGTTCACGTGCGGCAAGTGCAAACGGATGTGCCGCAGAAAATTGTCTACGCATACGTTGTGGGGCTGTATTACTGTCCCATTTCCCACTGTCCCACTTGTTTAAATTGTGTTCATTCTTTTGATGTAAATTTCAATTCAGGGGCCGAATTACCGCAATCGATAACGAGTGAGTGAGTGGTACTCGTGATCCAATGATAGATTAACCTCATTGGGAGCGGTAATGTCAAATCCTCACATTTCGATGACGAGTTACTCGTTAACGGGTGTGGTGTAGAGTGCTACCGCAACAAATGGTTGGACAAATTAACAACAAAATCGTTGTCCATTGTGATGGATGCAAGTCGAAAATGTTGACTCGAATTTGTCCTTTATGCTCCTTATCTGACGTTAAGTTGAAGGGGATGCACGGTCCAGTACAAAAACGCACCAAACTAGGCTGAATCTCAACAGGAATCACCTTCACACCTAACCGATGTCCTATTTGTCGAGCGTGATATTCTCTCCAAGACGTGGTTTTTGGGTGGGTGTGCTCCTTTGTTCTTTGTCTTACCCCCGTTGACAGTTCACGACATTTGAAGTTGTGGATTAAGAACTCCGCGAGTAACTTTATGTCGAGCAGCTACTGCTTGAAATGGAACTGTCTATAAAACTCATGGCCCCAACACGGTTCTGCACAAGATGTTCTGTGTCGGTTCATCGATAGAAAACAATGACTCAAACGAGAATCAACGCTTTAAGCGTAGATTTCACGCTGTACCTTCTCTCAAGCGGCCATTGGTCCATGCTTTGGCGAGTACTTGATGTTGCAACCATTTTGAGCCAAAAGACCAACGTTGCGGAGTTCCTCATAATGCTCACGGTCGTATTTGCTGAATCCCCATCTCTTGGAGACGTAGATTGTTTGCTTTCATGGGAATTTGAACCTGGCACAACGCAAAGCCTCAATAAGATGAGCTTTGTATCGACAGCTGCAGCTAGCGCTACATATTGCATTGTTCTATGTGTTCATAAGCCACAATACCTCGAGGTTTGCTAAAGACACCTCTCATTCAAATTTGGAGCCTATCAGCTCCGGATGCAGACCCATACAGATATGGAATTGATTCGTGCCGCAATGTTTCACCAAGTAATTGTTGCAGCAAATATGTACGTCCAGCCTCTACTGCTTCACTGTTTAGCTGTTTATATTCCTCAGAGACCAAGAGTACACATAGCGGAAAATCCTTTACGACAGCCTACTTCCTGCCCAAAACGAAAATAGGATTTTGGGATCTAGAACACCACGAAAGAACCGTGACTTAGGGTACGGCTTGTTGTACGGCGGGATCACCTCTTGTCGGGGAATGACAAGCCTTCGAGAGCATAATTTGTCATTAAAGAGCTTTTTAATCCACCGTTTGGAGTCGGCAATAAATTGTAGGTTCCTTCCATTCGTGCGAAAAAATGACATCAATGGTTGCGAGTAGCTAGGGCTTGGCTCATCTCGAGCTGTTAAGCCATCTACATATTTATTTATTTTTTGTTTGTTTTTACTATAACGATAACATCATGCGGGACAGCGACCCATCTTTGGATCTTCTTTTCAACGACCAACAAGAAAAAAGAAGACATGCCATCAGGTAGACGCCCATGGGTAGGCCCAGGTTGGATTAAATCCCATATCTCTCCTGTACCCGTGTGGGTATATCTCCTAATGGTGAACGATCGAGAGTTATGGAGGATCAATTTAAGCACCCTAAACCCCCGACCCTCGTAGTGGATAAGCGGGCCTAAAAGTGATGATTATGATGAGGAACTACACGAATGGAACTTTAATGCCATTCGCACATTTTGACAGAACGGAAACAATTTCCAATTGACAACGTCGCTTAATTGTCTTTTAAATGACCGGATTCCTAAGTGATTAACATCACTTCCCATGCACCATTCACTTATGGTTCCAGATCGATAAAACGAGACGCCCTGCCTATGGAAGCAAAACTTAATTTAAATGTAAAACGCAATTGGAACGTACTGAACTGAAGGTTCATGTGCCCATAAAGGAACTGCAATTCAGAGAAATCACTTCACCGCAACAGCGTCAACGTCAATTGTTTTGAGGGTTTTACTGCGAATTTCTGTTTAATTGTTTTTTTCTTTTTGTCCACGGATAAATGAACAGCTGCGCTCGGACTCCCATAACCAGATCATAAAACTCAACTCGGTTATGCGACAAACCCCACAAGAGAATACTTACCACAAGTGCATGACCATTCGCACACACACTCGCAGTTAACGAAAAGAAGATGATGAAGTCACAGCATGAACTAGCACTTGAAGTATGATATAAACGACGCACGCCTTACATGCCAATTTGTTGACTTTTCTTCCATTTAATCACAAAATCATTATCCAATTCATTGCACTTAATTAAAACAGAAAAAACAACAACAACCAGAACAGCGCGTTACCCAAACCCAAGCAATAAAACAATCTCACATTCTAATGACAGCGATGTCCAGTACTGCCAGATTGGGTGAACTACATACAAGTGCAATGCACACTTTTTGCGGCGGCATGTACGAGACGAGTGCCCCATACCCGTGTCGTTGAATGCTATCTCTCTGGCACTGGCAGGTGTGTGCAAATAGCAAAAAGGAATTCCTGATAAGTACCTCATTTAAATTCTCGTTTTTATTTGTTTTCATTTTCCTTTGCCATGAATCAGATATGAAAAGAAAAACAATAAACAGCTGACTTTTGGTTCTACTTGTGTTGGTTTCTTAGTTAGCGGAAAATGTGTGCATTTACCTATTCTCATCAGAGGGGACTTGTCATTTTCATAACCGCAAATTGTTTCAAGTTAAAAGCAGAAAATATGTAGTGCAACGAATGGATGAAAGAATTTAGCGGGAATTCGCATGTGTGTGACAGCGAAAGTTCATCTTCATTAACCAGTCAACGGTGAAGGCTAACAAGACAACATTAGTGTTGTGTAATAAGCATTGTACTTGGCATTTGTCTACATACATAGATTTGCACATAGAAATTGAAGTATGAAACGTCAAATTGACTGCTGAATTACTTTTTAAATACACTCGCGCGCTGTTTAAGTGTCATCAGTTGAGTGCAATTGAAAGAGAAGTGGATTTTCTGGTACTGTATTGTTTTTTTTTTTTTTTTGGGAATAAATGACAACAATTCGGTGGTGAATGACATTTCGAAACCTTGACACCATGCAATTTTGTATGTCAACCTAAGACAGAGTTCAATCGATGTTTTATGATAACAAAATTTGTGAAGTCCGGAAATAGCAATGAAGTCATTCATCTGTGCGGGAATGATAAGAAAACATTTTTACGAGCTCACGTGATAGGAATTTTATTCTCATCATTTAGATAGTTCAATAGTAAAGCTAACGTAGCATTTAATAAGCACCGGGGCGTTTATAAGGAACTGTGTGGAATTATCTTCGAAATCCTAGCCATAGCCTACAGAAAACAATTTTATCAGCGAATACAATCGAAAGAGATCGTCAACATTGGTAGAATGCAAAAATAGCCGAGCACTTGCGCAGCTCAAGGCGTATTAAGTGACCTACACAACGAGAGTACGTCAAGTTACGGAAAAATCAAATCAAATTTGTCAAGAACAACTCTGGATAAGCTCTTTACGATTATGTTGCTGAGGCCCAAATTTTTCAGCGTCCCTTGAACACTCGCTGAGAATACCGTAGCCAGCTAGGCGCTGAAGGAAGCTGAGCTCTCTCTAAGATTTGGGGAGCTCCCTTAGAAAATTTTCATTCAACGAGAGAAGAATTTTTCGATTTTTGTGTAAGCTCCCTTCAAAATCTCCTGAGCGCTCTCGAGAATTCAATCCTTGCTACGGGCGTATCGGCACCTGATAATTTCATCTTATGCAGATGATACCTGATGGACAAGTACTTTCAGAGTTGAAGTACTTGTCTTGTCCTATTTTTGTCGGAGTTGATGAACCTTTTCGACTGCCGCAGTCGCTTTTGGTTTGGCCAATGTTCAGCGAGCCCGTCAGCCTCCCATTTTCTTATTTTGAGTGGATACTACTGGTTGGCGACCGAATATATGGTTCAGGACCAACAGGTAGGAGCCAAGCGCCTCCTCTCGACAGACGGCCCGTCCGTTCATTACCGCCCAAGGATCCAGGCTACAGTAAGCTTGTTTAGGGACGCAAGGTCGCAGACATGTTTTGGTTATATTGTATAGGACTTAAGGGCCCTTACAAGCCGAACACAATGATGTAGCAGTAGTAGAAGTAGTAAGACCTGTCAAAAGTAGAAACATCGCAAATTCAATACTGCGAACACAATGAGTAGGAGTATCTGTACAGTGCGGCTGTAACAGCAGATGATCTGGCGAACATTTAACTTTGTAGCGCCACAGATTTGACAGCTCACTACTACTACTGCTATACCATTGAGCTCGGCCAGTTAGTGCCGCCCGAAAGGGTTTAAATGCGGTCCCTCTTAATTTCCGTCCGCAGGCATTCCAATGCACATCTATAATGTGACTGGTGACCTTTCAAACGCCAGAATTTGGGACTCTAAACCCCAGCTATTTTTAATTTGGAGCCACCTGTCTGCCAAATCTGCGAATTTGATGAGGTGACAAGACATGTCTTTTCCCATTAGTGGCGATCACGTATGACACCTCGAACTTTCTGGACAACCGAAATGTCGTGAGAATTTAATCTGGGATCTGAGAATTTGAAATTCTTTGGAAATATTCCAGGATCCCCAGAAGGCCTGCAAAGTAGTCGGCTTTGAACTCTGGCATCTGCGGCAACCTATGACCACTTGGGATAGCTTCCTTCTGAATTGTGAGGCATAAGACAAAGCATTGTTGATAAGGCTCCCCAGTAATACACAAACAGGCTAAGAGATGAATAAACTTCTCACAGTTGTCACCACTGTCAAATATTTGGGCATTGGAAATGCAACTCCATCTAAAAAAGTGAAGAGATCTTAAAGCTCACTATACACGAAATGGAAGAAGAATCCAAAAATACTCCAAAGTCGTAGCGCAACTTAATGGCCTGACTGAAAACGGACGGGTCAGTGGGTTCAACATAAACAAAGTCCAGTGTTTGCTGTCAGCTGATGTTTATTTGCGTCTGCACCAGTTGACTGATTAGTTATGCAGTCAACATAAATCTGTCATCCAATATGTCCATATCAGTCTGTCATGACAACAATGTCATAACTGATAACGACGATGACTCAAAATGTCAACTCAGTCAACCATGCCTTTGCCTGCTAAAAATTAAGTATTCCACACGCCAAGAATAAATTTTAATTAAAAATTCAGAACAACATTACTTATTTCTCTAGTAATCACACACTGACCTCCATTGTTATCCCACATACCCGCACGGACATACAAATGAAATGGGACAGCTCGGGCTCTACTGTTTACTGGTAGTGCCATCTCGATGTGTATATGTACATATTTGCGTCAATTTTGAAACTAGGACAAAATGTCAAACTATTCTCAGATCGTTCACTTCCCGATAGAAACTTGTCTGTCAGGCGAACTCTCGATGAACTATATACACGGCTTTTGTTTATTTATTTATTCAACCAAGGATTTGCGTTGCTAATCATTCGTGTTAAGAGACACAGTCAGTGATGCAATTTTCAAATTTGAGAGTAGGCGCTGAACGAATGTTTAATAAAAAACGAAACGAAATTTAGCGCTTCTTTGCGCATGTATGCATCATCAAGTAATTGTGACGTAACGCCGAGCATGTCCAATGATACACAAATTTGTTATGAAATACCTTGACTCTTGATGTTAACATCGCAAATTTTTTTTGTGTGAAGCACGAGTGGAGATATGCGTTTGTTTTGTGCTTCTGTTTGCGCGGTCCAATATGTATTTATTGCCTACACAAGCTTGTAATCGTCAGTCGTGTAATCTAATTTAGCTAGAAATTTTATTTATCGCTTTTGTTGTTAGCGCATTACTTAAGCATTGAATGGTTTCGGCAGTTATCACAGAAATACGAAACTAATTATGTTCCATAGTTTGTTTACTACTTATGCTGCGCAATTCTGTTGTTGTTTACGACTGTCTCTTGTGCAGGAGAGGTAAAGCATTTGTTTGTTTACAACTTTGTAAATGGCGCAGATATTCCGGCACAACTACTTCAACTATTACGAAAACAGATGAGACGTAAACACAGAAAATTTATCTCTGAGAAAGTTTTTGAAATACAAGAACTGAAAAAGACTATCCACAAGAACGTTCAACCAATTCAACGAACTCTGGATGGGCAGGGAGGAGCTACCAACCCAAATATTTTATCTAAAAATCCCCAACGAAACTGGAGAAAATGAGAACACTGCAATACGCTCGGATTCAATGTTGCAAATGTGTGAAGGAGAGTTTTTAGGCCACTTTTTACCAACGATAAAGATTTAGGTTAGGTGAACTGATCGTTCTTCTTTCAGTTTTTTGAAGATTTAAGTCTACTGCGTCTGCTACGTGGCAGTGAAACATTTAAATTTGCGCTATTTTGGTGGCCAGTCCTTTGTGTCGAATGAGCACCAGTGGTCCACGTGAGTTAATGACACATGTCACGTCAAGGATCAGACCTCGACATACCTAGTTAAAAGCGGGATAGGTTGACTGATACAATTGATACAGACAAGATTTACCCAGACTGCACCTACCATGTATATTCCAGGAAAAAACTCTGCAGAACTCTAAACTCGTATCGTAGTCGACCACGAGATTATTTTTTAAACAAAATCCGCCTTTATGGCTGACACTGCGACCTAGAAAGATTGTTTGTGCCATGGGTGCAATACAATAGTCTAATACAATGCTAAGCTCCAAGACCTCCACGAACCTATGCACAGATTATTATGTATATGTACGAGGGAGAAAAGGTAAGGATAAGATGCCCAGCCGAAGTCAGTGAGAAGTTTTCCATCAAAATCGGTGTACGCCAGGGAAGCGTCTTAAGTCCATTGCCCGTTCTTGATGCCCTTGACCATCTGCTTGAAGGTAAAGTGACGGACTCCAAGATACATCAGTTATTCTTCGCCTGACAAAGGAGACATCATAAGCGAGGATCACACATCCCTGTAACGAGCCCTGGACGTATATACATATGGGTGGACGTTTTGGAGGAGAATGGGTATAGCGAAGCACGCTGTTATATTATCAGTCATCGCGTAATCGTAGCATGGTTTAAGTGACAGGAAAACTCTGCTCCCTACTCTCTCTGTAATCGGAAAATGCTACCAAGTTGAAGGGAAAGGTTTACACTCCTTCACATGACACCAGGAGTTACAAAACTTAATCGAATAAGAAGTTCTGGGATACGAGGCAGCCCTCATGGCAAAGAAACCATCTCACGAATAATAGAGCGCAATCGTCTCAGCTGGTATTGGCATGCTCTAAGGAGAGATCCTGAGAACCACATCAAAAACGCAATATCAATCGCGGTTCCAAGATAAGCTAGTTCCAATAAATGCAACAACTACAACAATTGGTTAGCCTCAGTGACGAAATTATCCAGGACCTGGAGGCCTGCCGACATTTTCTGAAGCAAAACTGGCGAACAGCACAGGCCAAACAGTAGGAATGCAGAAGAAAGGTTGTGTGTGAAGCCCTAAATTCAGGTCACAACTTCGTCGAAAAAGGTAGAAGATGTAGATCGACTTCCTGAACACCTCTAGTGAACAGAATTTCTTAGAGAAGATCCGTCTTCGTAGTCAGTATAGTGCCGCAGAGAATGTCCTCAGATGAGTCCTCCTCTACCAAACAGAACCGACACTCCATGTCTAAACAAATGTTTAGTGTGTTTAGATGGAATAATTGACTGCAATGGTCAGTAAGGAAGCGCATTCCGAAAAAATTCGTGGCTTCAAATAGTTGAGATTAGTCGCCGCATTAATTTTAATTGGTCTCTGATGAAGATTTTTGCTCCCCTCGCGATGTTGTTACTTCGTCTGAATTTGGATGAACCTCGTTACTCCGGGTGTTATGGGATCAACGCTGTATTTAGTGAAATCCCTCTTTGTCAGCTGATTTTACGGCAGTCACAGACTATCCCTGGCCCTTTTATATCGTGATACATACATACATATATCTTTGAAGTGAGCCTGACTAGGTCTAAGCCATAGTAGAACCCAAGGGTCGTTTTTGATTATATGTAAGTGGTGGTTGTGGGAAATTAACATCCTGCCGAAGTACTTGTCTGTTCCAAACTGCTTAAAGTCCAAAGCATTATTCCTCAGCTTTATAAGAGAACAATGGATAGTGAGGATGTCCATTGAAAGCTCGACGTCATGCTTGGTAAATGCAAAAATATCTTGACTTCTCTTCTTGTTGGAACTGTTGATGAATTTAAAAACCTGTGGCAGCTACCTCCTTAAAGATGCTCAGGCAATTTTAAAAAAACTTGAATTATAAAAACTCAGTTACTTGCAAGTGGTCAAACAAATCTGCTTTAATAAAAATCCTTGGCAGTTTAGGGCATACAATTCTTCGTAAAATATTAAGTTCCAAAGCCGTGTCTTCAAATCTATTCGAGTGGTTTAACTGACAGCAATCCATTCCGCTCCAGTTCTATCCCTTTCAAGACACAAGTCCTATAGCTTAACAATCCATGCCTTCAAATTTACTGACACAAATTCTTCGCAACGCACTTTACTAGTTCCGTCCCACACATAAGACTACACAACCCTAAACAGTCCCAAGTCCAATCTCTCTTTGTTTCTATGTTCTGCCAACAGTAGCCATATTGTCTGGTCTACTACACTTTGTCATTGTTCTACACACCACACAACTAACAGAGAATTAGTCAGTTAACACAGCAGTGACCCTTTTACACAATTTCACCTAAATATACAATAAACTGAATAAACTCATAAATAATAAAAATCTAAATTTGGAAATGAACAATTGACTAGTATTTACACAAGTTTTGGCAAGCCCCTGTCTCGTCTTTTGTTATTTAAAAAAAATACAATCTCCATACAAATGCAGCAGGTGTCCGAATAGTGACGTTCATCACTCTAGCTTGACTGTGTACGCATTTAACTTACACACACGCAAGCCAGCCCAGGTTTTGACATTTTCCTTTGCTTCAAATTCGTTCTTTGTTTACTTTTTTTTTCGAAAAAAAAAAAAAAAGCTAATAAAAGGAACAAGTAGAAGAAACTTAAATTTCGTTTTCATGCATGCAGAGGGCACACCACTGCACACATAATCAAAATGCACTTTTGTGTGCAATATTATCTTGCATCTCGTTTATTCTTTGACTCTATTCATATGTCAAGTAGCGATAGTGTTGCCATATGACACGCTTGGAAATGTTAAAAATAAACCAATTTTTTTTAAGTTTCCGTAATAAGATCTCTTTCAAAGGAGCACGCTGCGCTCGTAGCCAATTTTGTACATTATAAACCGCCTATGAGTGAAACGCATTTAACTTATTTACGCATTATTAGATTTTGCATTGCAATAAATGGATTTTATCTGTGCTTTTTAAATATTGCGCAAGGCACCAATCACCAATCAATCCAGTGTAAATTGAAATCGTTTTAATTCATTTATGACTTTATGATTTGCGGTTGCTTGATGGAGTAATGTCCCTTTAAAGCAAATTAAATTAAGAGTCAAGACAGGTTGCTGTGTCTCAGACAATCAAGCACTCACGGGTTGAGAACCAGTTTAGTAAGTAATTAACATGACCAGTTTAGTAAGTACATAATTAACAGTCATTCTAGCCCGTGAGCGTTCATCAAAAGACGAAAAATATAATTCTTGTTGAAAGTTGGAAATGAAAACATAAACGAGGGCAGGCCTTTAAAGTAGAGAGAATCAAGTGGTCACCGTTGCTCAATGGATATTCCGTTGATTGCTGGGTAGGTTGTCACCGGTTCGAGATCCCATATACCCCCGAGAGTACGATTTGTTTTGAAAAAGCTTCTCAATTCGACATTCTGAGTTCCCAAATAAAATTGCAGGTAAATTAACTCGAGCAGCACAGTGTTACTGTCAGTCTGCTGAGATGCGTGTCATAGTGACATCCCGGATAACTATGCGGCTTAAAAGTGAACCAATCAAGGTTATCTGCAGCTAAAACCATGTAGAACATGTCTTTTGCTAAGCAATTGGTCTATTCCTAAGCTTTGTAGGAAGCGTAGATTGTCACGTCTCATAAGAGATAACCTTTCAAAACTAACGAATGTCATTAGACGGCAATTGCATCCCAGGCAGACATGCTCAGTGAATAGAAGTAATTCATCAAGAAAGTGTTTTCTGCACGTTTCCTGCTCTCATTTGTATTAGAATACGTCTTCAGCGATCAAATTGATTTGAACACTCCTAGTACAGACGACTTAAACTTTTGCTTGGAGAAGAAAAGTTTCGGAGCAAGGTAATTGGCAGCATAACCTTTGTTAGAAGCTAAACCATTCTGCCGAATAGGGGCCCGTACCCTAAAGGATGAATTCAAGAAATTAGAGAGAATGAACATGACCGAAAACTGGAATATAACTCTGGGCCTCTCAAGCGAACAAAGGAACTACAGCCGAAAAAGATGAAAGCATGCATCAGGCCGAGGAAAAAGTCTTACGGACTGAAACTATCGGTTAAGTCGACCATGAAGCAGTTATCGTCAGCGGCAAATAAAAAATCTCGCTTTCCGGCAATGTAAATCACCAAAACAGATATGGTGCACCAGAGAAGGCGGTCTGTAAACTCAGAAAAAATCCTGAACGTGAAAAAGAAACCCGGACATAAAATCGTCTGAGCCCCCATATGGACGAAGTTCACAACCTAACCTCCAGTACAAGTTCACATAGAAATGCAAGCAAGACTTAACGCCCCTAGGTATCTCAACATGTTTAGGTTTTTGCTACAAAGGGATCAATTCAGCATGCCATTGTACGGCTTTAAGTGTTACTATTTAGTTGTCATCCTCGCTCCTTGCCCCTATTCACCCAGGTGACGAATGGGAAAAGTTGAAACCACGTCTGTCTGAAGGACAACAGCTCCACAAATATAAAAATAATAACCGGCCTGAGCAAGAGTAACTTACGCGTTCTCAATCCACTGAACTAAACTATTGAAGCAGGAATAAATTATCAATCGTTGGACCCGTTCTCATGCTCAAAAATAGTTGTGAAAGGCATTTTAACCTCAGAGAAACTCTAAAGAGACTAGAAGCCTGACCCAAATATTAGTAGGGCCACAATATATCACTAGGTTGCGGTTCCTACTAACACTAGAGGGCTAGCTCTTCATCGGAGCCTACGTGTGTACTATTCAAGGATTTCAACGGTTTCATCTACTACTAGAAACAAAATCAGAGAAGACAGAATTTCACGTGGGGGAGTGCATTGGTTGATGTACTTCTTGCTTCCTCTGCTTTAGTCCACAAGAAGTGTGAGAATGCATCTTCGATATCGAGGAAAGCACCAAGTCTGTATTCTTTTACATGTCGAGGATCACTGGGCGTTCCTCCCGACATGCTAAGTCCTGCTCACCAGGAAGGCTCTAGAGAGCTTTTGAGACTGATGGTAGGACTCATAACAGGACACATTAACCTCAACAAACACATGCATATACTGGCCCTCGCTGACACAGAGAGATGTAGGAACTGCGAGGGAGAAGAAGACCTCGAACACTTAGTATGCCACTGTCCAGCCTAGGACCTGAGACACCTCAAGCACAAAGGAATCGACGGTATCCTTGTCTTTACCAAAGAAACAGGAAGATTCGCCAGACCCCATAATTTTTTTCACCTTCCCTATATCCCTTTCAACACACGTCCCAAACAAAAAGATTGGAACGACAGACGCCTAAGTGAAGAGCCTTCCGCTCACCCTCATATACCATACCAATAAACTTTAATTATTTTCCTTGTAATGAAAAAACTAATCGTATACCTCTTACTGAATCGCCCTTTAAAAGCCTCTGTGACAGTGGGTGGTGTGAATAAAACTGAGGCGGAGTGTTTTTGGATAAAACACACAACTTGAGTTGAATAAGAATAAGTTTCGTCAAGCGTCAAAAAACTCTTCCCTCAAGAGGGTTTGCCAAGAGTGTTCCATCAGCTTTTATTCACACCACACAATAAGAATATGCAAAAATTCCAATTCGAAGTAAAAAAAAAAATTCTAAATTTACCACTGGCAATACTATAACCTTCGTGCCCCCTTGGATTGGATCAAACTTAGTTTCTTCGTCTCTTTCCAACACTATTCAAAACGAGAAGTGAAATCGAAAAGAGAATGCATACAAGTAAAATTTTGAAGGACAAAGCAGAGCATATTGGCCCCTCCACTCAAAAAAAAAAAAAAAGAAAAAAAACTTTTCTTGGTCAACCAGCTGGCCTCTAAAATTTTGTTTTTGATTTTTTCTTGATTTTTCACACACCACCACTTCTTCCACTTTATCGGATTTCTTTTCTTCTACTTGTCGAAAGGGTTTTTTTCTTGTACTACACAGTACTCACTTTGTTACTGGAATTGATTTGGCAGAGAAATCATAGCTCGTTGACGACACCCCGCTTAGATGTTTTGACAGTTCGCCTATGTTGAATTCCTGGGGGCTGGAGAAGTTTTTTTATCCTCTTCCAAGTGTTACGGTGATAATAGAGTTGTTAGAGAGAAAAAAAAAAAAAAAAAATGAAACACTTTTCCACCCGTGTTCTTGTTCTTCTTCGATTTCTACTCAGCTTTCAAATCGTCTCTATCATTAAAAATCTGATAGATGCGTCATACCGTCTCAAAACGACAAAACTTATCTCAAATCCGATTTTTGTTTAACTTTGGACGACTTTCGCAGGATTTTTTCCCAAAACGACGAAACTTAACGCAGGTATTTGCAGATTTTCAACAGAATTTCACGACCGAACCGAGGGAAAAAATTTAAACGAACGAAAAAAAAACACAATCAACCAACAAACTCAGCTGTCAGTTGAATGAAAGAAAACGAAAAAATATGGGAGGATTATGAAATTAACAGTCCGTGCTAGCCGTCTTCTTTTGACAGTAAGTCAGGGTATGCCACTGTCTCTTTTTAACGCACTTCTACCTGCGCACTACCGTTTCTTCTCAACACTCGAAAAAAAAACACAAAAAAAAAAACAACGAAAAGTTCCAATAGGAACAACAACAATGAAGAACTCTATTCACTGTTGCTTTTGCTTCTCTGCTTCGACTGCTGTTACTACTGTGGTTCGCCCGTCGCTGTGATTGCGATGATGAGTGCTTGCTTGTGTATTGTTGTTGCACTGGTTCGCTATTGTTATTGTTGTGTTGAGCCTAGCACCACTTTTTCAACCACCACCCCCTTCACTATACACACACACACACACACACACACACATGCATGCACGGGTCACACACTCAATCTATTGACAGTTTTTCTTTGTTTGGAAAAAGTTGTTATTCACTTTGGAAATTTTGTTAAATCGATTCGAAAACTTGATGCAATCCTGCAGAGTCCACTGGGAAACGAACCAAACCCGATATTGGGAGGATTGGGAACAACTTCACTTGTCAGCAACGTTCTTCCGAAAACAAAGGGCTCCAGAAAGCTAGTTGGCTTGCGTCTGTGTGTGTGGGTTGACGTCCTCCTCTCATTCCATCCTATCCCCCACCAACAATCGATGACGTCGTTACGTACTTCTTTTTTCTTTGCTTCAATTTTTGCAATAATTTTGTTCAAATACGCAGAGTAATTAGATAAAACGAAACAAAAGAAACACAAAAATCACTATTCTGCTGTGGCCTAGGCAAGCAGCGACATTTTTCACTTCTTTTGGAGGGTCCTTCCTGCACCTGACGGAGGGGGGAGGAGCGCGGGGAGGGGAAAAGTTGAGAAAATGGCAATGCTCCTTGAAATGTTCCTTGAAATACGCACAAATTGCAGTTTTTTTTTTTTTTTCTAAATTTTCCACTAACTTTTGACTCTGTGTGGATTTTCCTTTTTTAATTTTTCACTTTTCGTCGTTTGGTATGGTGTCGTCTTCTCTTCTTCTCCTTTGTCTTGTTGATCGTTGCGAAGCCAAAACTCGACTTGTCCTCGATTTTGTAGTTCGTAATTGTCGTAGCTGTTTTGTGTGATGTTTAGTCGCGCAGTTTTTTTCTGTTCTCTGCTTTGGTTTCATCTTCTTGTTTGGTTTTGTTGTTTTCCTCTGCCACACTCAGCTGTTGTGTTGTTGTTTTGTTTGTAGCATATCTGTGTGTGGATGTGTGCAGTTGTGTATTTTTGGTGATTTTCTAATTCGGATGTTTCTTTTGACTTGTGCGTTTTGTGTTTGATATTTATCCGGGGATTTTGTTTTAATTATCTTTTCGAAAATGTTTAGGTTTTCCACTTAAGTGGAATATGTGAGTGGTGGAGATGACAAAGTGCAGGGATGGTGTGAGGAAAGGTTACTCAATGCCATTGATAGATTTTCCGTTATTTTGATGATGGCATCTAATTGTTCTGAATATTATAGGCGTCACAGGTGCACCAAACGTTAAGGGCTCAGTGGTTAACGCGAACTGCTTATATTCCACCTTTATGGACCTTATTTGCTCAGAACCTGCCTGTGGCTTCTGTAGAAGGATTGTACCTCAAGCGCAGGCTTCTTACGTATAAAAGCGCTATAGGTCACAGTGGACATCACGTTCGGAAAGGGCAAAATACCTTGGTTGTATAGAAAGAAAGGAATAATGTCCTTCTATTTACCCAAAAATCCGGGTTGTAACTGGGCCTCTATATTCTGTATACTATATTAGGGGCCCTGAATGCGCACTGTGACCTATGAGGCCTATTGTTGTGGCTCATATAGTTTAACCAGAGGTTATGTTGAGGCTTTTGATAATAGGATAATAGGCTTTTGATTAGGTTCAATTTTCCGAATTTCCGATGGGTTGACTGAGGCCCGCATTGAGTGGATTCATCTTTTCCTTGCGGCTCCTGGACATACGCACGGAATATGTTCGGCGGTTAAGGTTCATAGCCCTTTAAGGTTCTTAGCTCACTGCTGTCTTTGGTGAGATCAAGAAAAGTCTTGGCCTTGTATAGGTTGGGGTTGATGAACTTTTTCGCTTGTCTAAGGCCGTGGAGATTGGCCCAGTAGTAGTAGACCTTACCCCCTGGACCTCTATACAAAAAAAAACCCTTTAATCAACTCGCCTAGGCGCAGTGGCTAGTGCGTTGGACTGCGGTGCGAGCTCCATGTGTTCAAGCACAAGCCATGTCCACTGAAAATGTTAGGCTGGACCACTTCTCGTCGGAGAATGACAAACCCCCGGGAGTATAGGTGGGTAGGTATGTAGGTGGGGTGGCTGTCACGTGTAGGCCAGGAACACCCTTTCTGATACCACATGGATCTATAATCTGTAAAACGCTACTCACTTTATTAAAACCATTTGGAGCTCTTGATGAAGATGAGGATACTTTTGACGTCAGTATGTGAAAGTTCGCTTAAGTTGTCGAAGTGGGACAGGGCAAGACACGTACAGAGGAAAGACTTTATTGATCGCCCGCATTTCCACCTGGAAAACGCTACAGTGGTCAGGCAGACGAAAGGGAATGCTAAATTTAAGCATATCGGAGAAAACACCACCTCCCACTCCGTACTCTGTTTTGGAGCCGTCGGTATAGAGATGAACGAAATGGTCACCTCCGGCGTCACCACTCTCCCACTCCTCTCGGGAAGGAATGGAAGTCCGGAAGTTGAGGTGTGTAATCGGTGTTTTCCGGAATAAAAGTTAGGGGATCTTGGATCGAGGAGTGGCCAATATGGTTGTTTGATCATTCAGTCTGATGGCTGCGCTAGCATCTGACTGGAGGCGCATATGAGTACAACTTACCGTGAAAACGCTTCTCAATTTGCAGTCCGGAGTCGGCAATAAATTAAGTCGTTTCCATTTCAAGTTAATCCGGCTTCTTTTCTCCCTGTGCGCGTTTTACCAAAGTCTCAGTCTTCTTCTACCCCTTCACACCAACGCGCTACTGACATCACACTGCGTTCATGTTGCCGCAACGAGCTAAATCTGCTAGGCGCAATAAAAAGGTGGAAGTTGCCTCATGGGATGTATAGATGTACATTTGTACGTAGAGAAGTTCTTAGCAATAAGAAAGCCGGCAAAATGAATAGGAAAGGTTCGATTTTGAACCAAATTAAGACCACCTATTCCAAACCAGTATATAGGTATTTAGAAAAGTTCTTCGATGAAAGATGAAGCATCCTTCTATCACGAGGCTGCGCAGATTCCAAATAGAATTGACCGATAAAACAAAATAAAAAATCCCAATTTCCGAAAGTCATCTCAAACTAGGGAAAGCTTGAGAGCTCCAAACAATAATGTAGGTCTAGGTACTAAGCGAAACTAACACGACGGTAACTACTTATTTAGATGGTGCTACAGTTCGTGGTGAACTTGGGCCTCAATCAATAAATCTCTCCAGTTAACACGATTTTTAGCTTTCAGTTCGATTTAGCTAGACACGTGGGTTATAATAAGAAGAGATCTCTGTCTCTAGTCAAACCTAGTCGGCGCGAAGCAAGGATAGTCTCAGACATCATTGCTGGGCACTGCAGCATTGGTACTCATACGTAGCGCCTCGGTGTACATAACAACGACTATTGCAGAAGTTGTAGGGACGAGGAAGAAATCGAATCTGTCCGTCACCTGTGAATGCCCTGCCCTCGCCGAGAGAACTGGAGGACTAGCATGAGATCGAACTGAGGGACCTCCTGAGATTCATATACAGGTTCTCGGAGTAGAATTAGTAGATGGACACAATGGACCCCTTTGCTGGTCAAAGTGGGCAGTGACGAATGTCACAAGGCACCCATTTACCTAGCCTAACCTAATCTAGCCTTCAGTTGCTCACTCTAAGTTAATTAAGGTCCCTTTCAACTTGAGCGTGCCACCTTAAGCGAGGCCCTCGCGGCACCGCTTAACAAACCTCCAAGAGCATGAAAAAGCTTTCGAATTTGCCGTTCAGAATTGAAAATAAAACACGTATGTACATAAGCTCAACATGAAAAATTATGAAAAGCTACATAGACCATGAGTCTTCTTGGAATGTCGGGCCAATTGTTTCTTTATTTTACAAAAATGTAGCGCATACATTGCCAGAAATAATTGTTTGTTCATTATTTTACGTGAACCTGCTCCATGCTATTAAATCCATTACAAGATGACACCTTACCAATTTATTTCAAAATAAAACTGTCATACAAATGGTTCAAGTCACAACTAACAAAGCCCCCACCGAGTTGGTTGTCCAATCCAATAAGAAAAAAAGCCCATTCTTTGACAGGTGTAAATGAACCAGAAATTCAAGCAAAACAAAATCACTCAACCATCGCGCTACCAACCTTAGAATTTCGAAATCTACCACGAATGTCATTACCAACACAAGTTTCACAACTTCATCAAACAATCGACCCTCACTGCTCTCTCCCCTGTAAAAAAGACACAACAATTGACACCTGTCTAATGTGCTTTCACAGTTGTCAGCAATGTTCACCACCACACAGAGAGAACCCAGAGAAAAATCGAGTGAAAATTCTCTCTCAACTCAAAACACCTTTCCAATCGAGAGTGGAGTCATTCCACTAAATGCGAAAAAAACACCGCATTTGAGAGAGAGCATGTGTCATCCACCATCACCACCACCAACACCGTCATCATCATCATCGTCGCAGTGAATTTCGTCGACTTCGCGACAGGGTAACCACCAACACACCATACAGTAGGCAGCAAGATAAAAACCAAAATGGTCGATGGCTGTACGTGATCGTCCGTGTTTTCCTCCTGCGTGTCAAAGCTAATTTTTCTTTTTCCCATCAACCGAAAGAGAAAATATATACAAAATTCGTTGAGTAATAAACAAAAAAATCTCCAAACAATTTGGAGACAAATACTAAACAATATATTTCATCGCGAAAGTCAGCACAGGATTGGAGAAAAATTGTTCTTACTGCCAACGTTGTTTCGTTTTCTGTGCTTTACCACTCTCGTCTCCAATCGATTTATCACAAAAAAAAAAAAAACGCAAAAAGTGATTTCGCCCGCATGTACTACACTATTTTGTTTATTCTTTCGTATTCCCAGTGCATTTGTCGAGTGGTTTTTGCAAAATGAAAATTTACCAATAGTACAGTGGAAAATTGAACGTTTGACAAGTTTCACATTTCAACGGGAAACGTCAAATTGGTGTTATCAAGCGGGCGATTCCCGCAAGTTTTCAAGTTTTCGATTTTTCACGATTTTAAAAGTGTCTAAGTGGGTTTTTGATGTTTTTTTTTGGCCAATCCATCCGATACACCCCACCGTGTGTTTTTTTTTCTTTTGTACGTCGTGTGACAGTGGCGATCGTCGGTTGAAGTGTCAACGTTTTGTATACCCATCATTCAAACCGCTCCTATCTTTTCGTTCGGTGTCTACCAACGGATTTATATAAGCCACAAAAAAGTGTAAAGAATACAAGTGCAAGTTAATTCGACAGCAAAAGAGAATACAATAAGAAAAAAGAAAAAAAATCTAACTAGAACTACAAAACATTTTCGTGTCCTTTTCTGGTGTTTTCCTTTGAGGACTTTCCCATGCGGCCACCCCTTGTAAATTTCTCGCAATCATCACTTACCCTTCTAAAACGTTTGCTGAACGTTGCGTTGTGTGTATCTTTACCACCACCAGCGTAATTTTTCTCGTTTATTTGTCGTGTTACTTTTTTTTTCTTCCTTTATAAAGTGCGTTTTTCTGCTCTCTCTCCTCTCTTTCTAATCCCGTCTTTTTACCACCCCTTCCTTTGGTTCGTGTGGGAAATGAAATAGGAAAACGGATGAAAATAGACGGGAAAACCAAGTGTGCTGCCCTTTGTGTGTTGTCCTCCATTCATAATAACAAAATTGTCTTGCTGTCAATTTGTGAATTGTGGTTTTATCTTCCCGTCCTCTGCAATTTCTTTCGCGTTCGTCGTTCTTTTACAAGAAAACAAGTGAAGTTAATTCTCAATAATTTCCTCGCGTTTTTATAGAAAAAAAAATTGGCAAATATGTATATAATCAATAAATCTGTGTAGTTCTGTGTAAATAAAGTGAAAAAAGTTTTTAAAAAAAAAAGTGCATTGCACGAAACAATAGTAAAATTCCGGAGTTGGCAACCCCCTGTTGTGTTAAGTGCAACGGTGTAGCGGCGGCTACTTATACTTTCCGTCCCCCGACCACCAACGGAAAACCCCATCATTGTTCATTATCGTTTCATCTTGTGTGAAAAAAAAAAAAAAAACAAAATAAAAAAGGCAGAAGAGAGGGGTGGACAAAATAATAAAACAAAAACAATAACAACAACTTAACCTTATTGTCCTTTCTACTGTGTACAGCTGAGTTAACTCACCATCACTGTGTGTCTCTCTTTCTCCACTCTCTCTCTCTCTCTCTGTCTCTCTCTGTCTATTCTTCTAAATTCTATACTTGTCATTATTACATAATAATTGTTAATCGAATCGAATTATTGAGGCAAAGGGCAAAGTAAAGTTGTGTTAAAAATGGCGGACCTAACACGTCCGCCGTTTAGTGAGATTAAGCGGCCGGATGAGATTGTCAGGATGACAACGGCGGATAATTTGAAGTTTGCCGTCCTAATTGGATTGATTGAAGTGGGACAGGTCACTAATCGTGAAGTGGTGAATACTGTTTTACATTTGGTAAGTTATTGTTTCATTTTATTATAAATTTTTGTCCAAATGTCCTTTAATCTAAAAGATTGTGTAAATGTCATTAAAAGGAATGATAGGGTAACCCCATCAGTTGTAGAAGGTTTTTTCTGCTTATTTTGTTGGGTCCAGTTTGTTTTTTGCTTTGGGGGTTGTGGATGATATGTGAAGAGGGGCTAAGACTTATGTCAAAAGCATATGGGGAGGTTTTTTTTTTTTCATTTTTATATCCTTTACGGTGACCTGACATTTTGAAAGGACTCAGAGAAAGGATTTGAATTTTTAACGATAAATAAGCAGAGGGTTGATGTTCGTTTTCTATAACTTAAATGGATTTTTGACAAGTTTTAAATTTCTTTTAGGTTAAGGGCCGGTTTCCATTGAAAGTAGTTTTTTGTCGGAGACTTTGGGTTGGTTTTCCTTTTTCAGAAAAGTTGGTCTTAAGTTTGATATGGATATCGACTGAAAAATTTGTCACCCTGCCACTGTTTTAAGTCGTATTGAGGCTGTGGTATCGGTCAAAGTTGCTTGTGAAAGTTGGCTTTACGTACTCTTCTTTTACGCCTCCAGCCCTCAGCTATTTCCAATTGCCGTGGCGCAACTTGAACTTTTCAGCGTCTTAATCATATGTATTTCTCAGTCGACCAACACTATTTTTTTTGATTCCTCCCCCGTTCCCTGGTTATGTTCGTTTGCCTTTCTCTCAATACTCGCTGTCATTTGCTGGAGGTCTAAAATCCTGTGTGATAGACAGGTGTACATAGTCAGCGTAGTCAAGTTGAAGTGCTTTATTACTCTTTGACAAGGCAGCGCGAAGCTGAAGGAACCCGGCCTTGTCGAATCCCACTTTGAATCTCGAATTCCTCTGTGAATCGACAGCCTTCCTCTGTGCAGCTTGTGATACCTTGACCCAGCATAGGTTGCCTTGAAGGTAGCTACTAATTTATAAGGAATACCTCTCGTGTGCAAAGTAAATAAAACAATAGCCGGCGCGACAGGTCGGGATGAGCCAAGGCCTAGCTTCTCGCAATCATTCACAGTTGTGCGTTTTACATTTATTGCCGACTCCGGACGGCGAATTGAGAAGCTTTCATACTCTTGCAGGTTTGTCATTCCTCGACAAGAGATGGTGCCGCGAAAAATGTTAAGTGGACACGGCGGGGCTTGAACCCACGTAGCTCGCAAAGCAGGCAAAAGCTCTAACTTCTGAGTCACGGCGACACATCCTGTGCAAAGTTATCCACATAAATTCTCTATTGAGGCTGTATAACATCTTTTCGAAGCAATGAAAGTATTCAAGGGTGATGATATCGATACAGGAGGATCCAGACGTTGCTGGTGTTGCCTAGGTAGAGTTTTTATTAAATTTTGTTCCACGAGTGAAACTGAAAGGGGGAGCCCATCCTGACAGAGCCGCCTTACCAGGATAAGGCACTAATACAACCGATCTTGCTAAGCCATCGGTTAGGAATGTTCCCGACTAGTTTGACTTAACCATTTACTGGCCATGCACCCATTAGCACCGGTACCTCAACACTTTGGCTCTAAAAGTGGGAACGTTTACTCCCGTTACCTTGATTCAAAAGTTGGGTTGCTCTTGGTTTCTGTTTAGGGACAACTGAGTGACTGTAAGCATTCAGAGGATGATCTTGCGACCGGCCCTCTTTTGTTTACCCCTTCCACATGTCTCTTAGACTTACTACAAGCCCTTTGGCCCCAACAAGGCGATAACCCATCGGAATAAACTGCGAAGTCCTACTGCTTTGTTGTTTTTCTCCGCCTTATTGGGAGTTGTCCTGCTCATTCGGGTAATTGTTGATCCAGGCGACTTAACCTTGTTCGAGTGCAAATCAATTGCGAATACATGACTCACAGTCATATTGAAAATCTCCCTCCACTGCTTGAGTTGATCTACATCCGAAATTACAGGGAACCATGCAGGCCTTTCGCTGGGTATTGGCTGGACCTTTAACGACCTGTAAGCTTTTTAGTGATTCTAGACGGTTCTGCTATCGCATATGCCTCCGGCTTCTTCTGCTCCAGTGGCCAGAGAATTTATGTAATTCTGATTCTCTCGGTCGACCGACAAGTCTTTCATCGTCATTCAGCATACTTATGGTTTTGGATGGTGACAGGCGGTGAACTCCTGACTATTTTCACTCCTTGCGAAAGGTGATTCTTGCATTGTTGACGGACTGAGAGATCCTTTAATCAGTCAATGTTATAACTACAGCAGTACTCAGTTCATTCCCAGATCAGCTTCTCGTGTGTTCCGGACGTCCAGGAGACTAATTCTTAAATCGCAGCTGATGGTAAAGTGGTCAATTTGATTGAAGTTTGCTTGCCTTCGATTTACACCCACCTGGCTTTGTCTTGTACTGAAACATGCTGACCTTTATAACAAGGCGATTGGCGTTGCAGAAATCAAAAAGTCGTTCGCCACTGTCATTGCCTAATCTGTGCTTCATGATAATATGTTCAAGCTCTTCTTTGTCGTTGCCTATCTTGGCATTCAAATACCCAATACGATATCTCCATTTCGTTTTGTGTTAATGACGCCGCACAGCTGGTCGCAAAAGGTATTTTTATCGTTTTCAGGTGCAATTCCGTAGGGGCGTGGACTCGAGTTGGAGACCCTAATCCGGTTTTCAGGAAACTACGCCAATCCGTGCTGAAAAGGCAACAGTCTCACTCTGATTCCCCTGGATTTTCGAAGGGATTGCCAGAGTGTTTTGCAGTCTATTTTGTTTCCCTTATCTTAAATGCTGTGTTTGGAGACATTTGGATATTCCAGGCAATTCCAAAGCGTACGAATTAGCAAAAATAAGCACCAGTCAAGGCTTTCCTGGGGGCTTCATCTGCACCCACCTATTCGATAGAATCGATAGAACCCTGCTTAAACTGTGAGGCGATAAAAATTGGCACTGTAAAATGGAGTGATACTAAAACCTGTCTTTCCTTAGAACAGATTTGGTCTACTCTGGACATTAAAATGTCCGATAACCAATCTCAACCAATCTCAATTACTAGGAAATATTTTCAACCCTGCCCTGATAGGCAATCATACAAGAAAGTTGGATACTCTCTTTTGGTTTCTCAGGAAGCTATAAGGACGAAGAAGAGAGAGAAGTGGTTACTAGTCTTCAATGCTTCTTTATGCTAAGAAGGAAAACCTTGACGAATACTTTTTCCGTGTCCTAAACGTCTAATCTAATCATGGTCGCCTTGGGTCAGTGGTTAGTGCATTGGACTACTGTGCGAGCTGCGTGAGTCCAAGTTCTAGCTTTATCCACCGAACATTTTCCGTGGCACCAAACCTCCGAGAGTATAATTTGTTGCTAAAAAGCTTCTCATTTCGCCGCACAGAGTTGGCAAAAAAATGTGTGCTTAAAATGCCACACGCACAACATGAATGGTTGATTCATTCCGAGCTGTCGGATTTAACCGTCTAATCTGGCCTTGCTGTTTTTAGCTTTAGCAGATTTAACTTTGCAACGTCTTGTTGACAATATTTTCTCTCACACTGACATCTTGTGAAGTGGGATGTGTGGTTTGACTTGCTTCGGCGTTCAAATCTTTCTATTCACCATCCTTTGGTTTAATGTTAAGATCTGTCATATTTTAAGTAATTATATTTTAAGCAATTATAACGGAGGAGACCATTACCAAAAAACGCTCAGACGCGTTGCGTCAGAAATGACGAAAATATTGACATCAACGTCAATTTTGAAACTGACAAGCTTTGGATCGTTTTTTAGATGCCAAAAGTAAAAAGTAAGAAAAGGCTTCTATATCACGATTATGGCCATGAAAATGACTGTAGTAATTATCAATCAAATGTACAACTCAATGGCTCCCTTAGGTTAGGTTGAAGTAGAGGCCAGCTAAAGCCAACACATTTAGACCCATGAGAGGGGTCCGTTGTGATACCACAAGGATCTCGAAAATATCTCCTGCCTATTCATTGAACCAATTGGAGGTTCTAATGAAGCGTAGGAGGCTACTAACTTCGATGTTTATCAGGTCGCCTAAGTTGGTACAGAAGGAGGTTGCTAGGTGGAGTTTTCTTTTGCGGGAGACAGCTGGACAGGTGCAAAGAAGATTGGGAATAGTCTACTCCTTGGCTCCCTTAACAGTGAACTAATATCTCTTTTGACAATGACTTTACCTGTTTAAATATTAAGCCACGAGACCGATACTTACGTACGGGGTGATGGTTTGGTGGACCGCCTCGGATATAGCGACAAACCGCGACAACCTAAGCAAAGTCCAACGAACAGCTTGCTTGTGTATCAGTGGAGCTCTTCGCACGACTCCCTCTGCAGCACTGGACATTCTGTTTCACTTATCACCCCTAGACATCGGCAGACAAATGGCAGCTAGTGCAGCTATCCGCCTCAAAGCAACCTCACAGTGGTCTAATAAAGACTATGGCCACGCCTCCATTTTAAAAAATCTCAAAATTTCTCCCCAAAACATAGATTACACCACTCCCAGGCTAAGGTTTGACAAGAGCTTCAAGGTAACCATCCCTTCCAGGTCATTCGGGGGCGATGGATTCTCAGAAGATAAGTCGATTCATTTTTACACCGACGGTTCAAAAACTAGCAATGGGGTGGGGGCTGGTGTTTTCTCGGACAGGTTGAACCTCAGCCTAGCGTTCCGCCTCCCGAATCATTGTAGCGTGTTCCAGGCGGAAATCATGGCGATCAGAGAGGTCTTATCTTGGCTGAAGAAAAACGTGATATCAGCCACGGATATCCGCATCTTTTCGGACAGCCAAGCGGCACTGAAGTCCTTGGAATCAGTCGCTCTAAATTCAATAACAGCCCTAGATTGCCGATCGTCTCTTATAGAGATGGCGGAGCAGTTCAATATCCACCTTTGTTGGGTGCCAGGGCACAGTGACATTCCAGGGAACTGCAAGGCTGATGAACTCGCCAGATATGGAACAACATTACCTATTGGGCCTGATAAGGGCAGCTTAGGTATACCGATTGCTACGTGCAAACTAAAATTAAAGCTAGATGCTATCGAAAGAACAAATCTTAGGTGGACAAGTGGTATAACATGTCTAGCGACAAAGCAGATTTGGCCCAAGCTGGATCTGAAACGCTCTAAGTATTTGATTTCTCTAAATAGATTGCATATTAGCACTATAATAGGTGTCATTACTGGACACTGTCTAATAGGCAAGCATGCTACTAGGCTTGGCCTTTACGCAAATGACTTCTGTAGAAGCTGTATGGACGAGGAGGAGGAGGAGACGATTCTCCATCTTCTTTGCACCTGTCCAGCTCTCTCCCGCAAAAGGAAACTCCACTTGGGAGCTTATTTCTTTACAAACTTAGGCGACCTAATTAACATTGATGTCAGTAGCCTTCTACGCTTCATAAGAAGCTCCAATTGGTTTCAATGAGTAGGCAGGAGATCTTTTCGAGATCCTGGTGGTATCACAACGGACCCCTCATGGGTCTAAGTGTGTTGGCTTTGACTGGCAGCCACTTCAACCTAACCTAACCTAAGCCACGAGTGCCGGTAGATCCCGTCAACATAGTAGCAATGGACCTACCACTTGACCCAAGTGAGCCTTTGCCACCCCTAGGGTAGCTATCGAATCGAACCCTACCTAGACTTGTTCATCCCAATAACACTTTCCTTCTCATATCACAAAATTTTGCCAAAATATCTTTTCTAAATTTTCAACCCAACTCCACATGGATTCACTGTTTCAATCAACTTTTAGTACATAATGCCGGCAACAATTCACCGGCAGACATTTTTCCCCTCCAATTTATCACCGAAAAAACCTTTGTCACCTAAACGTACCATTCATATCTTTTTCTATAATTTATTTGCCACGAATTAAAATATATGTACACGGATTATATTAAATTTGACAAGAATGTGTCTATTTTTAGGTTACCTAAACTTCAGTCTGGAGTTACTCGTATCTGTCCAATTCTTTGGTTATCACATTTTTTTGATTTCGCTATATACTTAGTTATCTTATCGACACTTACTTCACTGTGAACCTTTATTTTAACTTGAATTAATGGATACAATTAGCTTGTACACACGGTTCTGATGAGGGCAATTTATCTGTTGCTGGCGGAAACGTCAAATGGGGAAAAAAAAACTTCAAACTCCATTTGCTTTGCAAAACCAAACCCTAATGCAGTTATGAGTAGGAAAAAATTATTTCCAGACAGAACTGTCAAAGTGCTGTGTAATTTTCGTTCTCCTACCTACATACCTGCCGAGATCACTGACACAGTTCAAACATATCTACTTCCAGCGATTGCGAAACGCAAAAAGGTGAAAAAAAAAGGAAAAGAAAATCGTAATCAGTTGAAATACACGAACATCATTCAGTTGCACAGCCGGAGATACATAGATACGTACATAGGTGGAAGTAAATAATACTTTTTGTTGAGCTCTTGTGTTTTTTTTTATCTGTTTATGGCATGACCGGCAAACTAATACACAAGCACGGCAACTTTAATTTATGTGTGCTACTCAGATAAGTGATAAATAAACACAGAACAAGCCAACCGACCACTTTTAGACGAACCAGCACTGGGTTGGGTGCGCGCTAGCGCCTCTCTCCGCGCCGACTTCAGGTGGAAGAGGTAAAAGGAAATCGAAATGTTGACGAAACGTTTGTTGCCGGCGTTTCTCTCTAGCCTAGCAGGTGTGTTCATTACATACATGCGACTGCGAGTGATAGAGATACTTTGCGAATATGCTATCAGGCCGAAGTACATAAATATTTTTTATTAATTCGAACAAATGTCTCGTGACATGTGAGTGTATTTTTTTTTTTTGCTGTTTCACAAGATGTGGCAAATTGAACAATTTATTAGTTTCATTATCAAAGTGCAAGAGGAGCTTGAACTTTATGACGACTTTGCGAAATGTATTCTCAAAAAGTCGTTTCCCTTTATGACTTGAGATGGTTTAACTGGAATGCTAAACGAGAAACGAGTTTTAAGCTGATGAATGCATCAGTTGGTCGTCTGGAAGGTTTTCTGGTAACATAAAAGCATTAAAATGGATTGTGAAATGTTTATGTATCTTAGGCTCCACGTTTCTTCTTTGTCAATGTTAAGTATCGACCACTTTGTCAGTTACAGCATTCATTTGCATACATGTAGGTAGGTATGCACCCTAAATAGGTCCTTCATTGGGTGAGGTTAGGTTTGAAGAGTGGATCGGGATCGCATGAGCCGAAGGATCCATTGTGATTCCCCTATATTTGGGAGCAAATAAAACTGTATTTGCTGCAACATTGTGGCCCACTTACTTACTTAAGGTGGCGCAACAGTACGGGCTGGACATGTGACGACTTTGCGAAATGTATTCTCAACCAACCAACAAGTGTCTCCAGTCAGCTTGGTCTTTAGCTAGCTGCCTTCAGTTTCGCACGCCCAGTTGGTTAAGGCTGCCTTCCACATGCGTGCGCGAACTGAGTAGCGGTCGTCCTCTACTGCGCCGTCCCTCTGGTATGGAATTGAATATTTTCCGGCCGGAGCATTGGTGTCCATCCGCTCGACATGACGCAGCCACCACAGTCGTTAGACCTTCACTCTTGCGGCTCAGTCGATGTCGCTGTACAGCCCGTACAGTTCGTCGTTGTATCTCCTCCTCCACTCACCGTTTATTCAGACGGAACCGAAAGTCACCCGAGGAATTTTCATTTCGAAACAGCCAAGAGCAACTTCATCTACTTTTGACAGAGTCCATGTCTATGCGCCGCAGAGCAGGACTGGGACTATAAAGGTCTTATAAAGGGTCCCTTTCGGCTTTCGATAGAGGGCTTTGTAACTCAATTGCCTTCTTAGCCCAAAGAAGCAGCGATAGGCAAAAGTTATTCTTCGTTTATAGCTGAGCCTAGGTACACAAAGTCCTTACTTACTTACTTACTTAGGTGGCACTACAGTTCGGGGTGAACCTGGGCCTAAACCAACAAGCCTCTCCAGTTAGCCCGGTCCTTAGCTAACTGCCTCCAGTTGCGCACGCCAAGTTGGTTGAGGTCCCCTTCCACTTGTGCCACCTTAGGCGAGGTCTTCCTCTACTGCGTTGTCCCTCCGGGTTAGATTCGAAGACTCTGCGTGCCGGAGCGTTAGTGTCCATGTCCATGTCGCTCTACATGCCCCAGCCATCTTAGCCGATGGATACGTATCTTCTTGACCAGGGCGATGTCGCTGTACAGCTCGTATAGTTCGTGGTTAAATCTTCTCCTCCAAAGCCCGTCAACGCATACGGGACCGAATATCTTCCGAAGAATTTTTCGCTCGAAGCAACCAAGGATATCTTCATCCGCCCTCGACAGTGTCCATGCTTCAGCGCCATAAAGCAGGACTGGGATGATCAAGGTCCTATACAGAGTCTCCTTAGTTCTTCGGGATAGGGCCTTACTACTCAATTGCCTTCTTAGCCCGAAGAAACAACGATTGGCAAGAGTTATTCTTCGTTTGATTTCCGACATGCTGTCATTATCGGAGGTAATAGCAGAGCCAAGGTAGACAAAGTCCCTTACTACCTCGAAGTTATAGCTATCAACTGTGACGTTCTGTCCAATTCGTCGGTGTTGGGTGTCCCTTCTTGTTGACAGCAAATACTTAGTTTTGCCCTCGTTTACCGTTAAACCCATTTTGGCCGCTTCTGTCTCTATACTCGCGAAAGCACCGGTGACAGCTCGCTGCGTTCTTCCGATTATGTCAATATCGTCGGCATATGCGAGTAGTTGGACGGACTTTTGAAAGATTGTGCCTCTTGTGTTGGCGCGTGAGTTTTGCACTATTCTTTCAAGAACGATGTTGAAGAAGTCGCATGACAACGCGTCGCCTTGCCTAAATCCTTTCTTGACATCAAAGGTCTCGGTGAGGTCTTGACCGACCTTGATAGAGCCGCTTGCATTCTCCATCGTCATCCTGCACAAACGGACGAGCTTGACAGGGATGCCAAAAACTAGTCATGGCTCTGTCATACGCGGCCTTAAAATTGATGAAAAGGTGGTGGGCATCGATTTGAAGTTCCTGGGTTTTTTCCAAGATCTGCCGCAGTGCGAATATTTGGTCGGTGGTGGACTTTCCTGGCCTGAAGCCACACGGACCGATCAGGTTGTCGACGAACGGCTTCAGGAGCTCACACAACACGTCAGCGATGTTAAGAAGACTGGTGCCTCTGTAGTTGGCGCTGTTCAGAATGTCTTCTTTCTTGAGGATCGGGCAAACAATGCTGAGGTTCCATTCATCGGGCATACTTTTCTCCGACCAGATGAGCTGATGCATGTTCCTAACCAAATCATCGCCTGCCGATTTAAACACCTCGGCAGCTAGGCCGTCACCACCAGCAGCTTTTTTTTTTGACTTAAGCTTAGATATGCTTATCTTCACTTCGTCCGGGTCGAGTGGACAGAATTGCTGGTATTCGTCGTCCAGGTTAAATGGTTCATTCTGCCTGACAGCGGGATTTGGTTCGTCGTCGACGTTAAACAGTTTGCAGAAGTAGTTCTTCCATGTCCTCAGCATCGACAACGATGTTCCGTTGATCAGACTTCGGTTCGGGCTCTGTAGCCTTGACAGGCTCTTTTTAGCCCTAGGTAAAACTTCCGGACCTCATTCCTGCAGTAACATCTCTCTACTTTTTCGAACGCGCGCTTTTCATGCTCCTTCTTCTTCCTTCTGAGAAGTCGGTGTTCGTCTCTTCTCTTGTGCTCGTTGAGCTCGTGAGCAGCTCTGATCCTCCTATGCAGAGCATGTACTTGCCGGCAATCGTCGTCAAACCAGGGGTTTCGTTCGTTGAACAAACAGAAAACCTACTTTTCTAAAACTAGAAATGTTCCCCCTGGAGCAAGTGAAACAAACCAACCGACGACACGCTCAAAAGCATTTTATTTACTACGAAAGGTCATCTGCGTCCTTAGAAAAAATTCACCTTTAAGAATCACAAGCCTCAACTTGAAAGTTTTCTAGAGCGAAAATGCTCAAATGCTGCGTACATGACATTGAAGGAAGAGCATCCCTGGAGTTTCTTTCTTTTTTTCCTTTAAACATTACACGACACGACAGCACTCTTAAACGTCACACAACCTTCAATTTCCTCATCATTCGTAGTTTGTACAGAGTGCTGAGTGTCAACTTACTTGCCGGTTGGCCACTTGACCTTAACCCAAGGCCCTGTGACATTTCAGCCGTTGGCAACAGAAGCAGTTGTGACTTGTGTTATTTAGACATGACATCAAGGTACATACAGGTGAGCTGTATGCAAACACTTACAGATTTCCTTGTGTGTGTGTTTGGAGAAATCTTTTCCACATCCAATAGGTTGAGGTTGAGACCTTCTAGAGCGGACCCTACGATTAAATGCACGGAATCGTTTTAGAGAAGAAAAAAAAAGCAATAAATACGCGAAGAAGAAAAACTCAGCCACTTGACAGGCAAAGAACAACAAAACAGCAACACACAGGGGGAGCAGAGAAACCCGCACAAAGGAATGTGCGTTTCCAGAGTGCACGCTTCAGTGATTTTGTTCTCCATCTTGCGGGTATTCCAGTCGAGATAAGATGCGGCGGCGGTGGTGGCTGTGTCGAGTGTGTGCAACTCAGGCCTCACTCTCTTGGCATTGTAAACGGAGCGTATCATCATGAGGCTGTCTGCGCTATTTTTTTGTTCTTTGACTTCGTCCCGATTGTGCGGTTGATATAAAGTAAATATAAACACGAAGGAGTAGACGAAGGAGAAAACTGAAAGAAGTCATGCCATTCCAGTTGACTGTGAGTCGTATTTACCTTGAACCGGTTACGCATACACTATCCCAGCGGAAGAAACCGCACTGCAAACAGTGTCATTGTCGGCAATCGAAAGGAAATAAAACTTTAGGCAGTCGCGGTGGCACCCGACCAATTCCCCTGGGTGAAGGGAAATCCACCAAAAAAAAAAGAACTTGAATTCTTTAGGGCTACCGTTGAGCGAAAACCCGCCTATAAAAGCCAAAATATCTGGTTTTAGACGTGTTATGCGGATTTTTTTCTTTACTTCAGTATCGGTGCTGCCAACGCTGGTCGTTGTCAGATGTGTGTTTTTTTTTATTGTGGCACTACGACTTTTATTTCTGGCGCATACCACGGTTGAAAGTGAATCTTTTTTTTTGTGTTTAGAGTTTGGACTGACGACGGGAAGCGCGGTCTTGGTTCAAAATAAAAGAAAAGGGAAAAACTGGTTTACATTGAAGTAGCCGATGGCTGTACCTGTGCCTAGAAAAACGAGGGTTGAGTTTTTAATTGAGGTTATAAGGTTTACGAGTGTTGTACATGAAGATGGAGTAATAGATAGTTTTTTTTTTGAGAAAGGTAAGAAATACTTTCTGTTTTAAGCGCCGAATAGGTTAGGTAGAGAAGGGAAGAAGGGAATTACAAATTAATTACCGTATATGACAGGAAGTCGCATGCCGCTTTGGGAAATGGGCGGCATACGGTGTCAAAAAATAGGGGCTTAAGCATGGGTTTCATCGGAGCCTTGAAGAAAGGTAGAGTTGCAGCTTTTTTAAAGGACGGGCGATGTTATGAACTGTACCTTTTGAAGGAATTAACTTTATTAATTCTATTCCCCATTGACTTCGATACATTTTGACCAACCAGATAATACATAATGCGTTTGATGCCTGCAAAAACTAGGATTCCTGGAGTCAATGAAGTCTTCGAACGCGTTTTTGACAGCTGCTTCGCGGGTATAAGGTAGGGAGTAAGGTAGAGTTTCATACTGCAGTTGATGCAACTTTTGCACGGTTGTATGTGATACATGTGGCCTCGCGTTATCATGCAGCAGTATAACTACGTGTCTGTTAGCCAACACAGGTTGCAATTTCATATGCATACGTTGGAGTTCCCGGCAATGCTTCTCTGCATTTATTGTATCACCAGGTTTTAGGAAGGTAAAGTGAATAGCATCGCTGTAGACTACTAAACCGTATAATCCTCTTTAGGTGAAGACTGTAATTTTTCATGTGCTTTGGTGCTTCTTTAGTGTCAAGCCACTGCGTAGAGCCGATTGACATAGACGATTCACTTTTCAGCACGCATAACATTTTATGCTCAAGTGGATCTCTTTCATTTTGAACAAGCAGCGAAAAGCAAGCTCCCAATCGGGACGTCTTGTTCCGTTTCGTCAATTCCTGTGGAACCCATTTATACAGTTTTGTAAATAGTGGATTCCTAGCTGTTCTGCTGTAGTTCAGTGGTTAGTTGGACTGCTGACCGAGATTTTTTGCGGCACTACCTCTCGTCGGAGAATGTCAAACCTCCGGGAGCATAATATGTCATGAGAGAGCTTCTCAAATTGCCGTACGGAGTCGCCAATAACTTGTAGGTCCCTTTCATTCACGCACATGTTAAATTTAAGTATGGAATTCGTTCTCGTTCATATGACCACCGCGAGCATGTTTGCAGTGATCGATTATTTGGAGCTAATTTTCCACCACCCTTCCACACATATCTGCAGGAACGGTGGCAATTTCGAGTTCGATATTGTTCCTGAGCTCCTCTAACGTTGTTGGTTTGTTGGCATTAACCAACAATTTAACGTGACCCCATAAAAGGATATCCAACGGCGTTAAATCGCATGAGTGAGGTGGCCATTCGATCGGACCATTTCTACAGGTTACACGATTACCGAACTTCAGCTGTGTGGCATGTGGGACTATCTTGTTTGAACCTCATATCATTGATGCCAAGCCCATCTAATTCTGTCCGAAAAAAGTCTTCCAACATGGCACGATACCGAACTTCATTGACCGTAACATGGCGATAATTTCCATCGACGAAAAAATACGGTCCAATCACACCTCCGGCATGAAATCCACACCATTCGGTCACCTTTTGTGGATGCAGTGGAGTCTCTTGAAGCTCATGTGGGCTTGTTGCTGTCCAATAACGCATATTTTGTTTATTGAAAAAGCCATTGAACCAAAAATGATCTGGGGCCGAATTATCACACTCGTCAACGAGTAACTCGTCATCGAAATGTGAGGATTTGGCATTACCGCTCCCAATGAGGTTAATCACTCACTCACTCGTTATCGATTGCTGTAATTCGGCCCCTGGATTCAGGATTTTCTTCAAACTTTTGCCGAGCACAGTCGGAGAAGTTTCGGCGCTTCAAATGATGAACAAGCTTCGGTTCGTGAGTTAATTTGATTTTGTAAGGGTGTAGGCCAAAATGTTTACGTAAAATTCGCCACAATGTAGACTGAGAGGTTCCCAATTCCTGTGAAAGGCGTGGAATCGACCGATTTGGCTCATTATGAATTGAAGCACTTACGGCTGCGATTTTTTCGGTACTTCGACCGGTGTATTGTCTCACTGCCACAGGAACATTCAATAGGTGAATATGTTGACTCGAATTTATCCACTATAGCACACTGGTGGGTGGAGCCTTTCTGGAGGGACGATTATTACAATCGGAAATCGGAGAAAGCCCTTTTAAAGTTGTGACCAACGACTCCGAATTTCGGTAGTAATTGTTAATGATTTCCGAACGTTGCTCGTTCGTGAACGTCACTTTGAATGACGTTTTGACACTGACAGATCATAAAAAAGTTTAAGGGGGCGTTCGTATTAAAACACAAAATTGTTATGTCCCTATTGAAAAACCCTTATTTATTTATTTACAATTAACTAACTATTCACTGAATAGTTTCAAATAATTGTCGTCTCAACCTCTCGCCAATAGTGACGTGGATTAAGTAAAAGTGAAACGATTTATCCGCACTATCAATCAACAAAATTGATTATAATAACTTTATTAAATTACGTCTGCAAAAAAAAAATCTCTTAGCGGAACAAATAAACAGCAAAAAAAAGCAGCAATTTCATTTCAACTAATTACCCAACCTGTCTATATCATTACATTTTATTGACATTACATTTGGGTATTTACTCACTTATCCCAGAGCGGCTGGGAAGCCAGAAAAAAAAAAAACAAAAAATTGTTCGCATATTAAAGTTAATCATACCAGCGGACGATGGCAAAAAAAAAATCGATTTCCCACCGCACACGATTGCACTCTCGGAGTGACGGTGAAAACGTTTATCGATAATTTGCCGATTCAACAAAATGATAAAAAATACACGCTGGCCATAGAACGTCCCTCTGTAGTACGCACACAATGTGTATCATTAAAAGAGTCACCCGGGCTGCACCCAGGAACGGGAGGAACCGGGCAGAGATGAATTTATTTTATTATCGATAACCTCCGGGAGAGCGAATCACAAGCTACACGCAGGGGGTGCAAAATAGCCACCACTATGTGTGTAACGATGTTAGATGGGAATAATTTTATCTATTTATTTATTTTTATTACCTTTCGATATGTGTATCTCGGAGATATTTCTTCCACTTGGGAACAATGGATAGGGTTTTGGATTTTTTTCTAGCGGTGGTGGTACATCCCTCTTTGCTGTTATTTATAGAAATGTGTGTGCTCTGCTTATTCGTATCTGAAAAGAAATGCAATGTCAGCGGTTTTGGTGTCGTTTTTTATTTTTTGACAACAAAATTGCAATGAAAGTGGGGAGATCTGAATAAAATTCTGTACTTCTGGGTTTTATTGTGTTCCAGGAATAAGTTGAGAAAATTATACCGAATGCGGTTGAGATAAATTGAAGGAGATCCTTTGATTTATCTCAGGACAATGAAACAAATTGTCAAGAGGGAGAGAGGGTGTATTGATTTCGTAAATTTGCGCAGAGGGATTTTTTTTCTGGGGTGTGTGTGTGTGTTTTGGGAGGTTAAATTTTGCAAAACACTTTCAATTGTTTAGGGTATTTATTACAAGTCCTGAGAAAGAAGAGCCGAATGAAGCGGGAAATAAGCGGTAATCTTCATATTTCAACGAGGATTTAAGGAAAGAAGTACTGGCGGGGCGATTTACTAGCATCAATCACTTTGGGATGTCGTCATTGGCTTCTTGGTAACAATTTCGCGACAAGCTCTTCGGTGAAACTCGTCGCAGAATGGGTGCCGCCTTCGAAAAGTTTATACATAGTTTACCAGCTATTTGAGTCGCGGAAGTATCGTCGAGCCCCTATGCTCCAATGGGACAGCTCGTCCGCCCCCCACCGTTTCTGGTCCCGGTGGTGATTCCACAAAAACTGGCTCTCGCCGCCTGTAGTTTTAACGATAAAGAAGAAAATCAGAGGCCAACTCCGTGTCTTCCGTGATTTCATACCTCGTCACGTAAAAACGAGACAATTTTGGCCCCAAAATGATCGTTTTTACGACGGAATATACGATCACGGAAGAGACGATTTTGCCCCAGTAAAAAAATACTAATTATTATACAATGCTTCATACGAACTTTAATTTTGCTCGGCCTTTGAAAGCCTGATAGCGAATGGTTTGGTGTTGCAACACTGTTCACTTTTCTAGCTGCGGCTTTTAAACTGTGGATCGTGAACTATGTATGGCTTGGCTCCACTTTTGTTTGATGCGAGAATATCGTGACATTTCTTGTTGTTTAAACGATTGTCGACAGGCGTGACTTGCTCTGGTTCAGTGTGGAGAAAGTCCAAGATTTTTGTAAAACAGCTTGCAAGAGTTCAGTTCGCTCCATAGTTCAGGGTTTGTTCCAACCCTCACCTATGGTCATGAGGTTTAAGTAATGATCTTAAGAAGAAGATCGCGGATACAAGCTACGTTATATTGCTGGGTTGACTCGCCGAGATTGAGTTAGGAACACCAGAATAGGCGAGGTACCCAATGTCGAACAGCTACTTCTTCGAACGGAGAGGTTCATACTTCGATGATTTGGGCAGGTTAAATGCATGCTCCCAACTCGGCTTTCGAGACGTGCCCTAAAATCCGTGCTATCCTCTGGGTAGGTCCAGGATGAGATGGTTGGACCAAGTTCGAAATCTCACCTCTACCCGTATGGAGATGATTTAGATTCGATGGCGGAAGATCGAGAAGTATGGAGGGTCCACTTAAGCACTTAAGCGGGTTTTTCGAAAATGATGATAATGATGATGTAAATGTCACAGCATCGGCTAAACCAAATCAGACCTATAATTTCTAACTTCCTGTCCTGGAGATCTAAAGAACAACTTAAGCCAAAGCTCGACACAGACACGGCTCTGAACTGGATTCTTCTGCACAGCCATATGAACACCTTGCGCAGTATCATCTGCATTGATAAGCCCTTTCCCTTTTGTGGTTCATCCACCAGCCAAATCGAGCTCAACTCATGCGAGCTCCAAGAAAGGCTTTCCAAATGGAACTCAACACTGGGACTTCGTCAATCTGAAATCGTTACAGTATCTCCATACATCTGAGCTTGCAAATCCTAGCCCTTTGGCTTTTGGCAATTCGTAGTTTCCTTACTTCCTTAAGGTGGCACTGCGGTCCGGTGTGGACCTGGGCCTCAGCCAATACGCGTCTCCAGCTAGCTCGATCTTTAGCCAGCTGCATTCAGTTTCGCACGAAGGCCCCCTTTCACTTGCGTCCTTCACTTGAGTCGCTGTTTTCCTCTACTGCGCCGACATTCGGGTATAGATTCGAAGATATTCCGGGCCAGAGCATTGTTGGTGTCCATCCGCTAATGATCCAGTCACCTCAGTCGGTGAAGCTTCATTCCTCTGGCTAAGTCCATGTCGCTCTAAACACCGTACAGTTCGTCCATGTATCTCAGACGGGACCGAAAATCACCACAAGAGTTTTCCTCTCGAAAAAGCCAAGAGCAACCTCATCCGATTTTGACAGAGTCCATGTGTCCGCTCCGTAGAGTAGGACTTGGGAGGATTAAGGTCTTATAAAAGGTCACCTTAGTTGTTCGAGAGAGGGCTTTGCAATTCAATTGCGATCTTAGCTCAAAGAAACAGCGGTTGGCAAGAGTTATTCTTCGTTTGATCTCAGAGCTGGTGTAGACAAAGTCCTTAACTACCTCAAAGTTATAACCTTTTACAGTGACGTTCTGTCCGAAATGTCGATGTTAAGCGTCCTCTCTTGTTGACAGCATATACTTCGTCTTGCCCTCATTGACCGCTAAACCCATATTCGCCGCCTCCGTCTCGATACTCACGAACGCACCAGTGACATCACGCTGCGTTCTTCCGATTATGTCAATGTCATCGGCGTATCCGAGTAATTGGACGGACTTTTGAATGATTGTGCCTCTGGTGTTGGCGCGTGAGTTTTGCACAACTCTTTCAAGAACGATGTTGAAGAAGTCGCATGACAGCGGGTCGCTTTGCCTAAATCCTTTCTTGGCTTCAAAGGTCTCGGTGAGGTCTTGACCAATCTTGATGGAGCAGCGTGCATTCTCCATCGTCATCCTGCGCAGACGGACGAGTTTGGCAGGGATGCCAAAACTAGACATGGCTCTGTATAGCTCGTCTCTATAAATGCTGTCATACGCGGCTTTAAAATCGATGAAGAGGTAGTGGGCATCGATTTGAAGTTCCTGGGTTTCTTCCAAGATCTGCCGCAGTGTGAATATTTGGTCGATGGTGGATTTTCCGGTCCTGAAACCACACTGATATGGACCGATCAGGTTGTTGACTAACCTCTTCAGGCGCTCACACAATACGGCAGATAAGATCGTGTAAGCGATGTTACGAAGACTGATGCCACTGCAGTTGGCGCAATTCAGACGGTCTCCTTTCTTGAGGATCGGGCAAACAATGCTAAAGTTCCATTCATCCGATATACTTCTCTCCGACTTAATTTACAGATGAGTTGGTGCATGTTTCTTACTACATCATAGCCTGTATCTTTAAACAGCTCGGCAGCTTGGGCGTCAGCTTTAGCAGCTTTTTTTTGATATGGTTATCTTCACTTCGTCCAGGTCGGGTGAACCGAATTGTTGGTCTCTGTCGTCCAGTTTGAATGGTTCATTCTGCCTAACAGCGGAATTTGGTTCATCTTCGCCGTTAAAAAGTCTGCACAAGTAATTCTTCCATATCCTCAGCATCGACTGCGATTCTACTACGATAGTCCCTTGTTCATCCTTGCAGGCATGTGTAGGCATGGATCTTTTCAGGATGTTTATGTGTTCTTTTACGCAAAACTCCTATATTTTTTGGACCCGAAACGCTTTTTGATGTTCGACGACAAAGAAGAGACTCGTCCTTAAAAATCACCTTTGTCCATTTGGAGATTGGCGGCGATCGTTCTCTCACATGGTTTTCTATCAGTAGAGGTGTCCTTTGATAGAAATTTGTACGACGACTCTTTTTAGGCTAATGTTGCCGTTTTGGTCAAAAATCCGCTGCCTGGTTATTGTTTTGTTCCTTACCAGCTTTTATCTTTTGACGAGGAAGAAAATGTACCACAAATACACCTCGCTGCATCGCCTTAAACCCCATGGTCTCCAGTTTGAAAGTAAAACCTTGACTAACACACTTGCACACCCCATAAAACGGAATAAACTTTCTTAATTTTAAAATTTAAAACATTTCTTTTAATAATTTATCGTTTTCACTTTGCATTAAGGTGGGCACGTGGCTTTCTATAGATTTTGCTACCGGGAAACTTCTTCATTTCCAGCGATTTGTCATTGTAAAGTTTTTCTCTTTTGTTTTTCGTTTCAACTTGTGAAGCCTGCTTGTGTCTCAGCGAACACAAGAGTGAGAAACAAAAAAAAAAAAACAAAAAATCCCATAAAAAATTCAAACGTTGCCACGTTATTTTTGTTTTTTTTTTTTGCGTCCCACAATCTGCTAACTGGTACTCTGCATTTTTATGTCCGTATCTGCAACAAAAACCTAATGCCTTTCGTCCTCGTCCTCACTTGTTCGTCAACATCATCAGCATCAGAATCATTGCCATCATGGAAAGGTTTACTCCTTCCTCTGAAGCGGCAGCCATGAATGAATGACAACCATAGCTGTCGTCTTGAAGCGAGAAAAGAGGAAAAGGCACAAAAACTGTTCCCAAGGATATAAAAAAGGATCATAAAATTGACTAATGCTCCATTGATCTCGGTGAATAGAGCTTAAATCTAATACACTCGCACGCACCGGTTGCAGGCGAAAATAATTTCTATTTCAGTGAAATAAAAATGTGTGTGTGGATGAACAAGGAGTGCGAAAGTACACTTTTATCGCACCATTTGGTGCGGAGAGGTATATTCTGTGAGACGGACGGAAGGACGAGCAACTTTGCACAAATGAAATTGACAAAGCACCGCAAACATTTCACCAGGAAAAAACAATTTGCCAGCGGGAAATTTCTGTGTGTCTGGCTGCGAGCGTGTGTGCGTAGCTTAACACGTGGAGATCCTTGCGTTTTAAGGACATTTTATGTGACCATTTTATGACGCGGAAGTCATTCGGCAGGCGAAATAGGCTTTACGATTATGGATTGCATTCAGCGGGCGAATTCAAAGTCCTCGTCAACCGTGGCAAAGAGTTTAAATCAGTTTTTGAAATTATTGCAATAAAAGCCTCGTGATGGGAAGGGAAAGGACTGACTAATTAGAAAGAGGAAGGAAGAAAGGATGTTACGAGTAAGTTTATATCTTTTGCTGTTTATGGTTTATGGTCGCCAAGAAATTATGGCAGAGCATAATTTGAAGTGGTCCCGCAATAGTGCGTTATTTGTGGATAAATTATAATCCTTTAGATTGTACTTTGGGGCTTTCCGAGATTTATCACACTTGAGAGGAGGATTTGACTGTGTGTCTGTGCTTGTCGTTCGCCATAAGTTGTTGGAAAATTTTGACGATTATATTTTGATTTTTATGTGCTCATACAGAGCCCTGAAGTGGTTGTGGGTGTTGGTTTATTCTGCTTTTGATTTGCTGGAGATTGAAGCGTGTGGTAGCGCGTTCCAAACTTTGCTGGTTCTAGGAATTTTGGTAGAAGTAAGTTCGTGCAGTTTTCAAGTCCATATAAATATGCTGGGGCCTTGTGGCGTACCAAGTGGGACATTCGAATACTGCATTTTCGGGGACTATTTCCTGGATTCTTTGGATCTTCTCTGGTTCTTCTTCGGGAAGCAGTGAGCAGATTCTCATTGTGTCCGGTAGATGACCTGTATATAGACAGCCAGGCAGCTATAATAGCCCTGGAAACGCCAAGCAACGCAATGGCGAGAATCTCTCAATGAAACTGTGCTGGGTCCTCAGGCATAGAGACAATCCGGGCAGCTGTAAGGCAGACAAACGAGCAAGGCAAGGCACTGAGGTATACTTCACTGATAAAAGGGAGGTACCGACCACTCCTATTCAAACTATGGAATACCGCTTATTTACGGATGCTTTAAGAATGCAGATTCATGCAGATCCAGGAAGCAAATGTGGCATGTGCTAGACTCCAAAAAATCGGAAAGAATTCTGACCATAAACAGAAAAAGCATTACCTCCGTCCATGACGGACAGATATGCCAACTGAATGGGAGTTCCCTCAAACAACTTCTGCAGAAGCTGCAAGAACGAAGAGGAAGAGGAAACCAACTCCTAGGCATTTGCCCAGCACTAGCTGCAATAAAGCATAACATTCCAGGCAAATACTTCTTCGAAGATCTGCACGATCTGTCAAACATCGACTTACGCATCATCAGCAAAGTTATCTGATCAAAATGGTCCTATTGAGTCAGTCACTCTTACAGCGCTTTCGACCGCCATTGGCTGTCGCGCTAGCTATGTGTTTTGGGTGTGCAGAGCTTTAGACAGCCATAGTGCACTTAATGAGAGTATAGAGTACATTTTCCTCGCAAATGGTTTTACGTATTTGGGAAGTAGATTGGCAGAACATATAGCATCAATACAGCGGGGCTAAGACACAAAAATCTGGACAGACATGTTCTGCCCGAACTAAGCTCTCTTAGGCCATTTAGTTTCGAGAAAATCTTGGAGTTCGCTGGACATAAAGGACGTTTCTTGGGCCTGAGACCTCTCTATCTATCCGCTAACCTAAAACCCCTCACTTACACTCCCCTTACTCCATTTCTTCTCCAACAGATTCTACAAAGTGCGTGGCCATGGCGTGGTGGTTAGCATCGCTTGTCACGATGAAAGTTCGGTTTCAACTCCTGATGTCGAAAAAACATTTATTTCTTAAAATAAATAAAATCGATGACCTTTCGATGTCGATTCTACTGCATACCACTGGCAGTAGAATATCATGGCTTGAAGAGTTGATTGACCTGACAATGATTATGACATCAGGAGATTCGAAAAAAATGCCTGTGAATTATAGCAGTGACAAAACACTACATATGTCTCCAGCTAGCCTGGACACCACCCTCGGAAGTCATTGAAACCTAATACTACCTGAGTTTCAAACCACTGCACCTCGCTATCGGTGTGTGAATGAAATTAAAAGAGAATTCATATCCCCTTGATCCGCGTGCGGATTATAAAAAAAGGGGACGGGCCCAAACGGTGGTCTACGTGACGAGGTTCTTCCGAACTTTACCTTCCTAAACCAACCAACCAACCAACCAACCAACCAACATACACCATGATAGACTGGGTACCTCTTGCCAGTATCAGTCTTCAACTCTGCATAAGCCTATCGAGTTGCCTTGTCGCATTCACGTTCGAGATGTTTCTTGCAAGATCGCCTTTTGTCAATTATCATCCACAAGTTCTGGATGGCCGATTGCGACACTATGTCATGTGTAGGTCCACCGACTCTTAGGTTATGTTAGGTTAGCATAGGTTAGGTGGCTGCCCCCGCTCAAGCAGGGACATACTTAGATCAGATTGGCCCATGTGGTACCACGATAAATACCGTCTTACCAACACTAGAAACCATTGCTATAACGCCGATTGGGTTGAGATGAGCGACCATATTGGTAGTAACCTTACGTATTGAACCACTTTGACCTGGCGGTAGTCTAGATCATATAGAAGTATTGCCCGAGAGTTTTTTTTCTTAATGTTGCAAGAGCAGGACAAATGCACAGCAGATGGGTAGTGGTTTCCTCCTCATCCTCAACCCTAATCTGAGTGCATTTCTGCCTATCAAGCTGTTTCCGGTGAGGAATCCTATGAATGAAACTAAGTTTGTCCGGTTAGTGGATAAAAGTCTCTCCGTCTTTTTTAAATCCAGCTTGGGCCAGATTGGTTTTGACAAGAGACAAGTACTGATGCTGTTTTACCTATTGTTTGCTAGTTCCCTGGCATCAGTATCAAAACGAAATTTGGTTTGGAAATGCCGTCTTTTAGTTTTACCGTTTTTCTTGGTCTCCTGCTATTAATTAAGCCTGCTTCCGTCTTGCGTTCGATTAGATCCAACCAGGCTGACCCTAGAAAATGTTCAACAACTCGCAGCGTTTCATTTCATGTTGGTTCCACTTCTTCTCTATGGTGTCTCTTTCTTAGGGAAAAACATCATCGTCTGTATATTATTCTTCATAAGATCGGACCTGCCACCGACCCTTGCGGAACTCCGCCGGTTATCTATTTAGTATTCCTTTATCGGTGTCGCATAGTAAGACGCAGTCTCACTATCAACATTTGAAATTCATGTCACAGTCTCCACAAGCTAAGTAAAGTTATTTATCTCAACGAAGATATCTGTTTTTTTTATTCAGAATGACGAGGAAGGTCACGAATAAAGGGTGAGTGTACAAGGGAAGGTGAAACTGTATCCGAATAATTTCATAGAATATTCTGATCATTTGCGTCAAAGTAGAATTTTTATAAAGAGTGGAGTGGCAGGCACAGGAAAACCTTTTCCTTATGATCCAATACAATCCACAAAACAAGTCAAAGTAATCATAACAGAAAAAAACATAAAAACCTCCTATTACGCCTCCCATTCGCACAAACCGAGCAAATAAAATTGTCGTCCTCCAGAATATCATTTGCAAAATCACCGTGTCAGGCTATAAAAATTCAGCGATGTGGCTCACGTCAAATTAGCGCTTAAGGGTTGAGATACATTACCATGACGACACATTGAAATCTCAATCAAGAGACGTGGAAGTATATAATTTGCTTATCAGTGAAAAAATATACTTAACATGTTTCCAGCTCGAACTCCCCACCGCGCCGAGGCGCATAAACCCCCGCGCTCATAAAAAAGATACGTAACACTTCAATCTAAGTAAACAGCTCAATTACCACCGCCGCTCTGCGTGTGTGTGTTACCTACACCACCTGTAAAAATAAATGAAAATTATAAATCAACACCGACAGGAAAATCGATAACAAAAAAAAACTGAGAGTGGATACTGTGTAGGGGCGTCTGGGAGGGTGAGTGCGAGTGAGAAATTGTTTTATCTGGGCTACACACACTGCTACTCGACTCTGCACTCTAGAGAGGCGTCGATGTGTGTAGCCGCGTGCAACAATTATCGCCCCGATATACTTACGTGTAAGATGCTTATTTGTACCAACGTATCCCACTGACTAAGCGCGAGCGATATAGACGACCAAAGCCGGTTTTTTTTTTGGGAATACTACTGGATTTGGATTTTGTCATCTGATCGCTTTGTTGGAATGCGTCGGAGGAGGGTGAAATTGAATTGCCCACAGCCACACACACACATTAACGCACAAGTGATATAATTTTATGAAATTAGATTGTGTTCACAGGGATGTATCGAAACGCGTTTTGAAAAATCGATGATGAGTATTATATTTTATTTTTTCTGGCACAAATGCCGATAATGAAAATGGGAAACAGGACTTAGTGGAAAGGGAAGCAGAAAACTACGAATAGAACTTGGCAATATCGATTAGTTTATTGATTTTCTGTTTTGTAGGTTTCCCTTAGTCATGGGAATTTGAAGCGAATTTAGCGGTTCATGTTTGCGGCTAAAGTTTTGCTTGAAATCTAATTTTACGACGTCGGAAGCGGCACGACAAGTTTTTTTCTTTAGTGGAAAACAGAGAGTGGGCGAAACTACTCTTATGGGAGCGTTTTGACTGAATGATGCCTTTTTGGCCGCATTTTTACTTTTCGCTGTGCATTGCTTTGACTGTAGATTCAACTTCATTCAAAGTCCCGAACCGACGTATATAGACCAGCGGACATCAAACACTGCGTTGAAATCGTCAGTTAGGTTAGGTTAAGTGGCTACCCCGCTCAGATAGGGACAAACTTCGACCAGATTGGCTCATTCTGATACCACGATGAAGAACCAGCACCAGGAACCAGAGTATGCAACACAGAATACATCGAGATGGGCAAATGCAACGAATAGAATTGAATTATTCAACTTTCTCGTGGAGATGATATCTTTACGAAACAATGTTGCATTAAATTATGTCCTGACCATTCCAAAGGAATGAAACATGACAGTCCTGAGAACGCTTGAATAGAAACTGCGAACACAAACTCCAGGAGCTGCAGTAGGTGAGCGAACTGCTTCCTCATTCTCCTTCTCTGGCTCAGCTTTGTCAATTTTTTCAAGTTTCTCTCCCTGTGAATGTTCATCATCCAGATCTTCAATCTGAAACGACAACAATTTTCGAGTAGGTTTGACAGGCTTCGGTTTGGGTGGAGTTTCTTTGACTGGAAACCTCTTGGATTGGGTCTCTTGAACTGGCACCTCCTTGCCTGCGATGGCTGCCATCTCATTGGGTGGAGTCTCCTTAGTTTGGGACTCGCTCGCCAAAATGTCTGCTAGCGTTGGTGTTGCTGTTAGCGACGTTGATTCAAACACTATTTCAAGAAGTGGGAAATTTGTCGTTGATGTCAACTCTTCTGGTGAAATAATTGCAGCCAAACTATCAAGTACTCTTAGATCGTAGCTGTTCGGCCCACATAACCTCTCTATAGCACTTGAACTGATATTCATACTATCGTCAGTTAATAGAGTTCTTGGACATGCACACCGAATATATCCTGTGGCTGTAATCCAGAGTTGGCTCTGCCAAAACAGTCCAGTCCCTAAGAATTGAACCATTTCCTCCCAGAGATAAAGTCTCTTATCTTCTGGATGTCGAGTTCAGCTAGATCGTTAAGATCACCGTAGAAAATATTCCCCGAGAGTTTTTCTTCTTACCATCGCAAGGGCAGTACATGTGTACAGTAGGTGCGTTGTAGTTTCTTCTTCCTCCTAGTCTCTGCAGCTTCTACAGACATCATTGGAGCGGATCCCCAGTCTGTGTGCATGTCTGCCTATCAAGCAATGTCCGGTCCTGTCAGAGCCATCTAGTGCACGTTTACTCGGTGCTCTTCCATATCATAGACTATTTTTAACAACATTTGTTGTTTTGGTCTTAACTGGACGTCCAGTTATTACAGTCAATGTTCAGCCACATTTCAACCCATTCATCCAAAACAGTCTTCAACCCACGTTTCAGCTCATAGAATACCTGTGAAGGTGCCGTGACAAAAGGCCATGTGACATAAGGCCATATTTTGAAATATGGCATTATAACGCTTTCACAAAGCGACATAAGGCCATATTTCTAGGCCTGTGAAGTGTGCCTGTCAAATTTATTTCGATACGGGCGGCCACCCACGTCTTGTTTTCCCTGCATGGGACTCGTTTTCTCAACTTTTTTTTTTTGTGGAAAGTGCTAGAATCCTTGGTTTTAAATGAAAACTGTCTACGGAACTTGAATTGAGCTCGCACAGCAGTCTAACCCACTACAAAGTGCAAGAAAGCATTGGCAGTATGAGTACACTGCGGTTGTAAGATCCACCCTCACCTGTGACTTATTCATCTGGTGGCTGAATCGATGCTCGAAAAGCCCAACTATTGGTATTTTTGGCCTATTTAAGATCGGTTTTGACTTACGGGTCACAAGTCTGGTGGACCGCTCTAAGTTAGGGATTCAACCTTGATTCGGCCTCAATATCTTCCAAGTTAGTGAAAAAATGCCTAAATGCACTGGAGTACCTAGGCGGACGGTTCAGAGTCACGCTCTTGTGGGGCCGGGGTCGCAGGGACATTGCCGGAAACGAACGCATCGATGAACTAATCAAGCAAGTCTCAGGTAATGACAGTTTCCATACGGAATAAGTCGATGTTCCATTGGTGCTTTCAACTTTCTATCGTTGGCTTACTGCTAAGCATGGGGCAGAACAAACAACTACATAATTTCCGGAGTGGGGTGGCCAACTTACAACACGAACAGGACCAAAGTGCTTATAAATAGGACCCGCCCAGATATTGCCAGAATTTTAGTGATGGACAGGTCACTGGTCAATGCAACAAAGCTTGTAATCCCTCACAACACACACTGTAGTTCCTGTAAGGATATTTAGTTAGTTAGTTTGAAGTAGCCCTTCGAGAGGAGGTACACTTAGATCAGAAAGTAGGTCCATTGTGATGCCACTGAGTACCGGGGTACCCTGCTTACTCCTGAAACCATTTAGATTTCCTAACGTAGCTGTTAAGATTGGCCATGCTGGCGGAGGTCAGATCATTAAGATCGTTAAAGAAGTATTCGAACAGGGTGACCTTCCTGATATGGGCCAGTGCGGGACACGTGCAGAGGAAGTGTGCGGTGGACTCCTCCTCTTCCTCATCCCTGCAGCTCCTATAGAAATCGTTGCATGCTATCCGCAGTTGTTGAGCATGCCTTCCTAGGATGCAGTGCCCCGTGAGGACGTTGATGAGTTTTGAGAGCTGGTCTCTTCTGAGTCGTATAAATGCGTTCGATTTTTTCAGATCCAGGACAGGCCAGATTAGCCTGGCATTATTGCAATAATCGAGATGTTGCCATCTACGGTTTGCTTCCGACAGACCGTCGGTGTGGGTCAGGTGTTTACCAAACGACATAGGCGCTTTGACATGGTCGAGCTTCCTGCCGTCTGTACATTTAGAGCCCTTTCTAGCTAATTCGTCAGCCGCACAGTTCCCTTGAATATCAGGTTACATGAGCTGTGGAATCAAAACGTCGCCAACCAACTCTACCTACCTCTACCTACTTTACCCTACATAGCCAAGCTGCGAATAATCCCTCCTATCCAGTACAATCAAATCTCAAAAATATCACTTGACAGTACATACAATGTCACATTCTGCTGGGTTCTTGACCATGATCAGGGAATAGTACGGCTGACGTCTAGGGAGACAAGGCTCTTTAGGTATAAGCATAAGGTATGTATCTCGATCAAGCCAAGGACCTATGTATGTGTCTTTTGACTTACTCCAAAGGTCTGAGGAAATGAGGAAAGCAAACCATGTGTAGATGGGTTTATTTGAATTTTGCAGGCTTATTTGGCCCGTCGTCAGTTGTTAGAGGTCGAAAGCATTAATTTGATAAGGAAGAGACAAGCTTTCTACACGAAATAACGTCATTACAATCCTAGGCAACGTGATTACATACTAGGTAGACATGTTTTGCGATTGAACATTTTTTTCTTTTTTCAAAGAGGGAATGCCTAATGCACCGTCACGGGTGGCCATGTTCATCTGGTGTGTCGGACTTACACCGACTAAACGCCCTCTATCTTCAGACAAAACCGACCCTGGGACTGCTTCTTGCATTACTTTAGGAACAGTGGCCACTTTCCTAAGCCTCTATGGGACTGCAGTCTTTTATGGCCAAAACAGGGTTACGTCATGTTCTCTCTTCTTCTTTGTAAGAGTACACTCAGTTCCACTTGTTTTCGTGAGCATTACCGTCAAGATGTTGTACGGAGTGATTTCCCCTAGCTCCGCTTCCAGCCTTTGCCTTTCTCTAAGCCATTTAGTGCATTCAAAGAACGTAAGTTTTGCGTCGTCTTGGGTCATGCTTTCTATTTCTTTTCAATCCTGTGAAAATATCTGTTAAAGCTCTCGTGTCCGGTAAGCAATTGTGTGATGTAAAAATTTACTTCTCCATACTTTCATCCCGTCCAGTCTGCTATGTTTCATATCGAAGAGTCTCAGAACCAGCCATTCTTGTAGTCGCGGGCGTAACTTCTTCGCGGACGAGAAAAAAAATATGTAGGAGAGAAAGTTTGCAACAGCAAAAGTCGAAGAGATTACGATGCGTAGCAAAAACGATGGAGCAGAAAACTAGGGGTCGATGAACCGCGATTGAACATAGTATGTAATGATTTCATCAGGAGCAGGCATAAATCCATTGTGTATTTCTCCTGAACGTGGCCCTCTCTTGCCAACATTAGAAAAGTTACCTTGGAGAGATTAGCTCTTCAACTATTTATCTGAACACTGCCAGTAAGGCTTACGGCTTCAGGAGTAGACTTGAGGTTTCCAGCCCTGACACTCGCTGTGGTTACACAATCGACCTAGCTTTGATCTAAGTGCACCTCTCGAGATGACCTTATGGATGACACTGCGACCTAGCAAGATCTATAGTGTCTCCAGTCTACTTAGCCTCATAGGTCTACTACCTTCCCAACAAAGGTGATTATGTCATTAGTAACCGAGTTTCTAAACTCCGCTAGCGAACATAATTTCCTATAAAAGATTGTTTGCGAAGCCAGTCGGACATTCACTGAGAATGCGCTCAGATGTTTCTTTCTCTTCCAAAGAGTACTCACACTCTGTATCTGTTTAGTTCGTTGAGATGATATCTAAGGCTGCAATGGCCGATAAGGTAGCCCATTAGCTTACTCATGTTCTTCCTGTCAAGGTCTAGAATTTCCTTGTACGAAAAGGGCTTGATAAGTCTTTTGGATTGTCTAAGTCCGGGGACATTTTCCCAATTCACTAGGTGAAGTTGGTGTTCCCAGTTGTTAAAAAAAGCTCTGCCGGTAGCCCAATTAACGCCACAGAAGGGTTCCGGTTCCAAAAGCGCGGAAGCCGAACAGGCCCTACCCAGCTTATCCCCAGTTTCATTGCTAACAATGCCTTGGTGGCCGGGCACCCAACCAAGTTTGATCTTGTTGTGCCTGACAAATGACTGACCTGGGTTCTACGAAGTGGGATGCCAATGCCTGACTTTCTGAATAAATATGTATTTTTGCGCCCCTAATACCTTTATCGAGGGTTATCTTGGCGCAGATCTTAACAGCATGGATTTCTGCCTGCAACACGCTGGGGAACATTCCCATTGTTACCGAGACTTTAGTGTTGGGTCCAAAGACGCCAGCATCCATTCCGGAAGCTATTTCTGATCCGTCGGTAAACCATGCCAAATATCCTGGATCTGATACGAGTTCTCCATTAGATCAGTGGACACGGTCGAATATTTCTACCTCAAATAGTCTTCCGAAACTATGCTTTCTGGCCATAACCTCAGGTATAGTGCAAAACATGTCGGTACACGGAATTGAGTGAACTATTTTCAGATTGAGGACTAAGTAGAATTCTAGTCATAGAAGCATAACCAAAAAACCAGCTCCAGCTTCGCTGTTAATTTGCTGAAAGAATCCCCATTCACCGAAAATTGATTCCGCACCTTTTGTGGAAGGTCAACATCAGGTTTAATAATTGAAAAATTAGCCGCATCTTAATCTTAAGATTCCATGAAGCGAAAAGCATCCTGAAACACTCATAAACCAAATCGGACCTTTTCACCAACTGCGTGTGCAGAAGAAAGTTTCCTAGAAAAAAGAAAGAAAGAAATTTTAATAACTTTCAGTCCTTAACCACAAAAAGGAAACTTAATTTATTTCAACAACTGGTCGGCTTTATTAAAAATCTATTTCCGTTTCTCAACATCTCTCTTTGGCTTTGTATCTCTTGCCTATCCATCCATTCAGCCCCCAAGTTAAGTGGCTGCTTTCTCTTGACTGTTTTCACAATTTTCAATTAATAATTCGCCTGCCCCTTGTTGTCCCGACGCCACTGACTGGCGTTGTGTTTCTCAACTTAAGTTGTTGCCAAACAAAATTTTCTCCGTTTTCAATTATCTTTTATTCATTTATCCAATTAATTAGAATGTCTGTCCCCCGCTTGGATGGTGAAAAGCCATAGAATTTTTAAGTTTGCTCCAGCTTCGACCCTCTGTCCCTCCTTAATCTGTTGCCAATGCTCCGGATCCAGGAAGAATATGTATAACTCAACCGAACGCAAATCATCAAATGAAACAAAGCGAAAAAAGCACAATTAAGGGAGAATTCTTAAAAGTTCCTTAATAAGGCAAATTTGCACCCCTAACCACGGAGACAGACGGAAAACAGAGCGACTGCTCTGAGAAAGAGAAATTTAATTATCTCATTTATTTAAATGAATACAACGAGCGGCGGGGTTAGAGCGCCGCCATCACGCCGCCATAACGCCGCCATCACGCATAAAACGTAGTAACGTAACCCTATTCGGAAACGAAGGAAAAATAACTTTTTCTTTTGTGCAGGTACTTCTGCGGGTTCTGTTTTCCGATGTTTGATGTCACGTAGTGGTGGCCCTGAAAATAATCCCCCCAGGCCCCGAAATTCACACAACCACGGGATACCGTTGCTCGTCAAGTTGCTAAACTGCTCCATAAAACCCGGCTTATGGTCCGTTGCGCCTTATACACGTTCGGATGCAATATAAATTCATAAGGGGTGTGTGGAATAACTAGGTATATTCTTGAAAAAGAAAAAAAAATTGTCATTAGATCACCTTTGGCAGGCGGGCTCGACCCCTTCCTTCCTTCCCTCTGACATTTTCGATTTTCCGTGTTTTTTTCCCTCCTCCTCGGTTTTGACATCGTACCCGACATGAATGATGATAAAGTAAAGGATCCCCAGCCAGAGGAGGAGGTTGGAGGAATGCTGTGTTGAAAATTCGTTTGAATTATCGAAATTGGATGTACGACGGACGGGCGGGCGGGGCTCTGTGTGTGTGTGTGTATGTAGAATATATTCGTGAATTAGATTTGAAAAAAATTTCTTCTTCTTCTCGTTGTTTGGGGTTCGAAAATAACTCATCATGCATCCTTCATCATCATCATCATAATCATCATCGCCATCAACATCATCGTTTGCCGTAATATGCTAATTCTGGATATGTGTGTGCACATCGTGCCACGCATTTTGCATATCACAAGGGTATCCCATGGAAAATTGTTCCGAAATTCATCCCTTATTGTTGCCAATAGCATCCGATGGGGTTTATCTGTTAACATTGGTGTACGACCGACGCACGGTGGTGTACATAGAATGCGGCTGAGTTGCCCTTTGATGCGGTTTCAGGGGATTGTTTTTGTGATTTCTGTTTTTTTTTTGGTAAATTTCGAAAATAGTTTTTGACGTTGGGTTTATCCTGGGTGATGGTGATGGAACAGTTTTCAATTCAAAGATACAAGTTTGGGATTTTTAAACAGTTTGTCATGTGGCCAACATTATACCACTTTAAAGGTGATACGTTTGGAAGTAGTTGAGGAAAGGCTTAACGTGAGCCGGAGTTTTGGGGTGAACCAGGACAAAGTTAGCTGAGTAAAATTGAATACAAAAAGTTTATTTTCTAACAAAGCGTAATTAGCTGTTTCCATGTTGTCCTGTCTAGGGATCACTATACCGAATGCTGGAGTTATGATTCCCAATGGCCCGCTTATCCACTATGAGGACCGCGGGCTTAGGGTGCTTAAATGGACGGTCTACATTTCGGACTTGGTCCAGCCATCTCATTCTGGGCCTACCTAGCGGACGCTTCCCTGATGGCAAGGATTCCATGGCACGTCTTGGAAGCCCCCCGGCTTTTACCTGTCCAAACCATCGAAGCATGGATTGCTCCGTTTGAAAAAGTAGCTGCTCGACATTGAGAGCCTCACGTATTCTGGTGTTCCTAACTCGTTCTCGACGAGTTACCCCAGCAATACAATGAAGAAATCTCATTTTGGCAACTTGTATCCCCGACCTTATTCCTTCGATCATTACCTAAATCTCATGACCATAAGTAAGGTGAGGAACATCCACTGAATTGAAGATCGATAACTTAGCTCCGATGACAAGTTCGGCCCTCCTGATAACAGATTGACCAAGTTGTTTGCAAATTGCTCCGGTCTGACCAATCCTACAAGACAACTCAGTAGGTGTCAAATTAGCGTCATCCACCCGAACACAGCTCTTACAGTTAATGTATAAAGGCTAAATGACCCTCAGAAGAGAACAGTCAATCCCATACGCCTGCAGTACGCTCCAGAGTTTACCTCGAGGGATCCGATCATATGCTTTTTCCAAATCCACAAAACAACTCTAGACAGTTTTGGCATACTCCTAGGCCTTCTCAAGGCCCATTTTGAGAGTGAATAACTAATAGGTTGTGCTACTACGAGGAAGAAAGCCGCACTGATCGTCGCCCAGCATGGACTCGACCACAGCTCTGCGCGCTTTCAACACCTTAGGAAATCCTTTTCCGAGGAGTTTCAAACGAGTTTGCCAATCGCTAGGTGTTTCACCACATTTCCAGGCCACTTTAATGACACGAGAGAGCCATTTAAACTCCCTCTTCACCAAAAGCCTTGAGCATTTCCAGCTGGATTTCATCCACACCAGCAAATTTGCCGACTTTTGGCGCTTTAATCGCCAAAGTCACCTCCTCTACGGTGGGACTATTCTCCACCCTACTCAAAACCGTGGGTCTGCCATCTTCCGTGCCCCGTTCGGGACTGAGCAGTTCCGAAAAGTGCTAGCCCCATCTGCGCAAGACGTCCTTCTCATCGGACACCATCTTTGAATTTTAATATTACAGCTCAATATGTCCTCTGAATGAAATTAGCGCTACAGTTCGGGGTGGTCCCCATGGCTCAGTGGTAAGTGTTTTGGTGTGCTAAGGGAGTTGGCGCGAATTCAATCAACCAAACATTTTCGCCTCCGAGAGTATAATTTGTCATGAAAAAGCTTCTCAATCCGCCGGTTCGGAGTCAGTAATAAAGTGCATTAGGAATGGTGTCAGACTGTCTCCTCAGCTACATTTTTTGCAGTTCGGGCTGAACCAAAATCGCCATCAACTAGCATCTCCAGTCAGTTGTCTCCAGTTGAGTACGCGGCGGTTTGGTTCAGGTCACCCTCTACGTCAGATGACATCATAAAGGGTGGTTAAATTTTAAGGGCCGATGTTGAATGTGAACCACACCTAAACGTCAAGTTTTTTTCTGCATTATATTTGTCATTTCTCAATTTCAGACTAACTCAATTTGAACTATGGAAAGATACACAATCGAGCAACGCGTTAAAGTTATTCAGGCTTATTATGAAAATGGGCGTTCAAATCAAAATGCATATCGTGCACTTCGTGATTTTTTCGGTCAATTTAATCGTCCAAATGTGCGTACAATCGGAAAAATCGTGCAAAAATTTGAGCAAACCGGGTCTGTAGGAGATGTGAAAACACCAGTGCATGCTCGTACAGCTCGTACTGCAGAAAATATCGCTGCTGTTCGCGATAGTGTGGCTGAAGAGCCGTCCAGGCCGGTCAGGCAGTTACTGTGAATGGTGTTCGCTATCGTGAAATTATGACGAACTTTTTATGGCCCGAATTGGAAGATATGAATGTGGACGATATGTGGTTTCAACAGGAAGGTGCCACTTGCCACACAGCTAACGAAACAATGGCTCTTTTGCGCGCAAAATTCAATGGCCGTGTTATCTCACGTGGTGGCGATGTCAATTGGCCGCCAAGATCATGATTTGACACCGTTGGATTTTTTTCTTTGGGGTTATTTGAAAGAAAAGGTGTACGTCGATAAGCCAGCAACAATTCAAGAGCTAAAGGATGAGATAATTCGGCACATTAATGGTATAGAACCTCAATTATGCTTTAGCGTCATCGAAAATTTGGACCATCGGATGGAGGTGTGCCGCCGGGGTCGCGTCGGCCATTTGGCCGATATTTTGTTCCATACATAATTGAACCATACCAATATTATCATAATAAAAAGAAATGACAATCATTTCCTAAATAATTTGTGTTTTATTCAAAATCAACATCGGCCCTTAAAATTTAACCACCCTTTACTATGGTGTGTGGTTCCTTAGGGGTAGAATAGAATAGTCTTCGGGCTGTAGTGTAGGTGTTGATATGAAGATGAACCTTAGGTTAATTTTGCTATACAACTGTTATAGATCGTGGTCAAATCTTCATCTCCCTAAACAGTCAACGCAGTTGGGACCATAAATCAAACGTCGAACTATTTTTTCGAAAAATCCAAGTACATGGGGGTAATCAGGGTGTTATATGTATGTGGTCTTCTTTATTCTTTTCTTTATGGTCTTACTAAATAGACGTTATGCCATAACTCTTTCTCCTTCACATTTGTGAACCAGCGGCCGTTGTGCTTCATCGTCCGACAAAATCGAATCCGTTTTGAGGGAAAATCGATAAATAAATAGTAACTTCTGTGCCTTTCCTATGGTTTGGCGTGAAGATTTAGTCAATTTCGTAGGCCTATTATCCCATTGGTAATCCCCACCAGTTCGTCAGCACATGGCTTCAGGTCCTTTAGCATTACACCAGATAGTATTTTGTATGCGATTTTCTTATGCTTTTGTCAGAGCATGATTTACAGGTGAATGTGTCTACGTACCATATTAATTCATCTCCTTCAGCCTTTAAAATCTTAGCTCATAGGCCATCTGGGCCTGCCATCTTGTACGGATGCTTCAATTACGTTCCGATCCGATGGATGTACTGGCAGTGTTTATAGAAGCAAGTTACTGACATTGTTTTTGAATCCTTTCGAATTTGGCTTCTTTGTTGGCTTATATTCGTTCCGAGATTCTAGTCTTTTATGAAAGTTTTTCAAACAGTTTTCAAGACTCTTTTAGAAATGAATATATGCCCTTGTACCTGAATCTGTTTTTGTTCATACATATGCTATCCTTTGGTCCTGTTTCATTAATTTAATAATTTTTTTCCTTTTCTTTACAGGTAAGTCGATGATTTAAAATTTCTACAAAGTTCAGGTAAATTATGGTGTGTATCTAGTGGGGATTATGGTGGTATTGTATAGGGAGCGGTATGGTCTTGACTCAGTCGTATGGTCTTGACTCGAAGAAAACTATTGATCTGTTTAACTGAGTTGTTTCTATGCTTTATCCTCCCATAGGAGCTTGCCTTATTCCATAGAGAGATGCAATTAGTTTAGACTTTGTTAAAGATTAACTTACAATCACTCGCTATGGAGGCTTTACAGATAAATGGTATCTAACCTGTCATCGTATATGTCTATAGATCTACAAAATATATTTCCTGCTAACTTAACATTTGCCTGGTGTGCAATTTTCTCCAAGCGGTGATTGCATTGACGTCCATGACAATACGTGAAACTACACCGAACAAAGTCACGTTACGTTAATTTTATTATCGGTTCATGCTGTACGTTTGCAATAAACGTTAAATCACAACCAGTTAACTAACAACTTCGCGTCAAATGACGTCTTAATGTCCTCATGCCAGCGTATAATAGAAAAAATAAATTAAAAATTTGCAATGGGTCTGTTAACGTCGAATAATCCAGAAGACATTTGTTGAAACATGAAAGAAAAGATTTTCTCTTTTCTCTACCAGAATTTGCATGAGATTTAAAGGAGTAAGAATGTGACGATGATGCACATACATATTCAACAATTCCTTATTCATTCAATCCATAAAACTTTCAAAAGTCTGGTGTGGCGTAAGTCATACCAAACTTTTCATGCCAGGCCACATTATTCACTTTACATCAAATTATACATCCCTCTCTACGTTGCCTGACAATGTAAACGCAGCAAGAGGAATTACATAGAGTAACCTTGCCGAGCAGTAGCTACCCTAAGAAACACTATTCAGTTTTAATACTCTTTTGAAGATATGTATTGTATGATACGTTGCACAAGCAATTTCACATTGTCATGCCAAAGCAGATCAAGTGGACAGAGTTTCTGTCTTCAATTGTGTCAGTCGCCGGCCTTCTGGTGGAAAGAACACAGTTCGAACTGAAATAGTCACTCTGAATTCCCAGAAGCATCCAAATGGGTCTTGGCTATATACATAGTTCCGACGTACATAGTTGTATCAAATATCTATTCTCTCTTATGTCAAGGAGCCTTGCGTCTTCAAAATTCTTCTTCTAATAACTCCAGCTAGACAGTCCCAACTCAGGGTTTGACTGATCCAGCCACCTTATCCCGCCTCTATCTACGTATAACGAGGTCTCTTAAGCTCCTATCTTATCCTTTAATGTTTGTCAGGCTTTTATAGGAGAGAGAGTGGCAGCGCAAAGGGACAACCCAAGCCAAAACTCGGTCAAAGAAGAACCAGTAGTCGTTCCTGATTTAGAAGAGGTTGTCTCATCAGTCATAAAGTTAAAAAACAACAAAACCACCGATGTTTTAAACTAGGTTAACGGGTGGATGTTGGTAAATATTCTTTCCTCGTCGTCCTGAGATCAACGTAGATCCACTGTTGTTCTGAAATAATGGCCTAGTAGCGAAACTATTTAAAGATATAGAAGATATCAACCAAGTAAGCCCGATGGATGGACCCTCAATTCTTCAAAAAGGCGATTCTATACCTACCCCTCTGAGTCTAGGTAAGATAGGTAGGTAGAGGTGGCGGAATGAATGAAACCAATTAGCACTAGGATCCCCGTTTTTCTTACAACGATCCGTGTGACTTTGTTAATGATGTATATTGTTGAAGAGGGTGAGACAGCCGGGAGTGCCTAGATACAGCCTGCGATGTCTAGAAAACGGCTTAGATCTCGTATTCTTTTAACCGAGATGTCGTTGAGGTCATCGAAGAATGGTTGGTTTAGTGCACACAATCTGGACCTTGCTTGCAGTGGACATATGCAGAGGAAATTGGTGAGAGTTTCCCTTTCATTTTCATTTCCGCAGCTGTGGCAGTGGGGATTGAATGGAATATCTAGTTTGGCCGCATGGTCTCCAATCAGCCAATGCCCCGTGGTTATCGATAATATTCTGGAGATATATGGGCGGAAATCTTTTGTTCTAATCTTATCATCTGTCGGGCATACCTTCCTTAATATGCCGCAGTTTGTTAATCCCAAATTCAGATGGAGGTTGGCAATCTGCAGGAAGTGTAAGTGGATTTGTGCTTTAACCGCTCTTACTGGGATGTGGACCCTTGCCGCGAGTGAGCAGTGCTTGGCCAGCTTATCTGAAAACTCGTTTCCTTTTATGTCACTGTGTCATGGAACCCGGAGCAGTGTGCCAGTGTGCCCCTGAACCGTTGGACTAAGCAGGCAAGCTCGTTCCGCCACTTCTACTCCTACTCTAACTAAGTACAGACATATGTATATCGAGATCTTTTATCCTCATATCTTATCCATAGATATTCACAGGCTTTTCATAGTCAATCTGGTATTCTCGCTTATTCCGGTGGTATCACAAGGGACCTAAATTTGGTCTAAATGTGTCCCGATACTGTCAGGATAGCCACCTTATAAATAAATACCTGGCGCGACAGTTCGGAATAAGTCAAGGCCTAGCTTCTCGCAACCATTTATGTTGTGCGTGTTTCATTTTTTCAGGGACCTACAATTTATTGCCGACTCCGGACGACGAATTGAGAAGCTCTTTCATGACAAGTTTTACTCCCGGAGGCTTGTCGTTCCCCGACGAGAGGTGGCGCCGCGCAGAATGTTCGGTGGACATGGCTGGGGCTTGAACATACGCCGCTCACTCAGCCGTCTAACGCATTTACCACTAAGCCACCCTACCAGGCCTAACTTTACCTTTCCTAACCATTTTTTTTTTATAATCCATTCACGCTCAAGGGGTTCTGATGATATGATGTCATTCATACAGTACGAGCGAAGTGTAGTGGTTCGAAACTTATGTAGTATTGGGTTTGGGTAAATGCCGTCCAAGAGTGGTTTCCAGACTTGATGTTTGCCATTGCTCATAATTCACGGTATTCTTTTCAAACCTCATCATCATAATCAGTTTGATCAACTTTTCTTTTTTTATAATTAGCGCGCACTAAAGGGATTATGGCTTGGTATGGTATGGTATATGAGGGTGAGCAGAAGGCTCTTTACTTAGGATGGGAGGGATCTAGGGAAGAGGGAAATATTTATAGAGTTGACAATAGTGTACGTCTGGTCTGGCGAATCTTTCTGTTTCTTTGGTGATGGCCAGGATGCCACCGATTCCTTTGTTCTTGAGATGTCTCAGGTTCAGTATCCAGTATATTCAGTATTTGAGGGTGGCCATGGTGCAGTGGTTAGCATCATCGCTTGTCACGCTGAAAGTCCGGGTTCAACTCCTGATGTCGGAAAAACATTTATTTCTTAAATAAATAAAAATCGATCAACTGTGAAAGCTGATGGCGACTCTACTGCAGAGTTGATTGAGCGAACACTGAGTATGACATCAGGGGATTCGAAAAAAATCCTGTGAATTAAGCAATGACAAAAAAGAAAAACACCACAAATGTCCCCAGCTAGCCTGGACACCACCCTTGGACACTAATGAAAAAAAAAAATAAATTTAACGAAACAACGAAACCTGAGTCTCAAACCAATGTACCTCACTCGCGGTGTGTGTATAACATTATAAGGGTATTCATATACCCTTGATCCGCGCGTGGATTATAAAAAAAAAAAAAGTATCCGCATGGACCCCAGGGTCTTCTGTCGCATTCTCGCTAGGGCTTGGCAGTGGCAAAGGAAGTGTTCGAGGTCTTCTTCTTGATTATGACTTAGTCTGTCGACATCAGGAGTTGAATCCAGAACTTCCAACATGTCAACCGGAGATGCTGATCAACACACCTACACTAATTTTTTCCTAGAGCTTCGCATACTTTCTAAATTTTTTTCAAATCAAGGATATTTTATTGCCCCATCCCAGCAATCAATCTCAATCGGATAAAAAAAAAAAGAAATGAGAACATCAAAAATATTCATACTGAAGTCATAAAGGTAGTAATAGCTCATAAAATCACAAGTACGTCACGCACATTCGAATGGCCCCATAAAAACGATTTCCTCCACTGTCCTGCACTCTCCAGTGTGTCCTTTACCGCGAATAGCAACAAATTGTAACACCGATTCACCAGTGATTAAATTTTCATAGAATTTCTGAGGACATTGCCCGCATTATTGCACTCTCTCCTTTTTTTATTGACGGCAAAATGTTAAAAATACAGCATCCTGCAGAAGGACCTCCATCCATTCACACAATCATAAAAGTTAATAAAGAATCACCAAAAAATAAACATAAATTTTGTAGGAAAACAGGTTTTTTTTTTGTAACCAAATATTTGATTTCTCTCTCATTGAATATACTCGCACTTACGTATGCATAGCAAAAAGGAGGGGGGCTGTATCCGCAAAGGATACAACTCATACGATAAACAAAGTTAAATAAAAATTCATATTTATGTCCAAACGGATGTGTTTTTTCGCCGTTTTATATGATTTCATAAAAAACACACTTGCACACACGTACCGTTCAGCAAAAGAATTCATAACCCAGACATAACCTCGAATATTAAACATAAACAACAAGGTTTACTCCATTTTTATGCAATATCCCTTTTTCCGCCGCTCTGCTCCTCTTTTATGGATGTCTAGCCTCCTCGTTTTTCTGCGAACGTAATTCGGAGGAAAAAGGATCTTAATTTCCTGCTGGCAATGCTACTAGTTCGGTTGGATTTTTTTTTAGACCAAGAAACGTCCTGGAATCATCCCCATTGATAATGCATATGGAAATTAAAATACACACATGCAGAGTTGGCAGCACGGGAGATGTCATTTGTTGGTTGTCACCCAGGAGTAGTGTATGTCAACTGGCATATCTCTCATTCGGAATGCAAAAATCATTATTCATAGCAAATGAGATTTTTTTTTTTCGCTTGGTGGTGGTCGTCCTTAACCGCCCTTTTGCCATTATTTCAGTTTTTTTTTTCTTTGCTTGCACCCCCTCCTTTTGTATGCAAGGATATGTGTGTGGTGAAGTGGAAGACATGACAGAACGAGGAGTCACTGAAATTTGTATTTCCAAGAGGTACTTTGAACTAGATACACGTAGGGAACTAAAGGTATGCTGCCTGCCATCTTTGCCTACGTGTAATATGTCTATAATGTCCTTGTGCAGACATCTTCGATGTACATTAGACGTAGTGTATTGAAATCGTAATGAGATTTTCTTACAGGTGTAAAGCAGTTGGAGTATTTTTAGAACTTCCATAAGCATGAATGCCAAAGAAATTTGTCGACAGTCTAGTGTGCAAGAAAAGGGACTTTTGAAATTCATTTTGATTGTGACTACAGTTCGGAGTGAAGCAGAATTTTATCTGCTCAGCAAAAAAATGTTGCATGAGGTGGTTACGTTGATATCACTGCTGCATTAGAGGCTGTGCTCCATCTGCTTCTTGTTAATATCTTTGGGAAGCTAATGGCGGTCAAAGCAGTATTAAGTCTCAGAGAATCCTCCCTGATTCAGCACAATAATAGGTCACTCTCGGATCCTCAAAGGCAACCATACTATTCCTAGTAAAACTGATAACGTTGTCCCCCATATTGACTTCAATGTCAGGTACAAAACTCGGATTCCTAGCGGAAGCTCTTGGGAGTTTGGTAAAATTTTGAGCGAATCCGCGCTAGAAATATTCACAGACGGATCTAAGACAGCGTGTGGTACGGGGCATTTGGTTTAGCCATTACCAAATCACGGCAGTCTACGAAGCTGCGGCTTAGGTTTCAATTAACGCGATAGATTGTAGCTCTATTGTAATATTAAAGCCTTGGAATTGCCGACAATACGATCAAGGTTGGTTAAGCAATACCGCAGATTTCTTAACTAAAACTTAAAAAAACTTAACAAAAACTACATTATTCCAACGTTATGGTTAGCACCTTTAGGCTATTTACCTCCGTCCGTCCAACCGCCGCTTAATGCTCTACCTTACTTACTTTACCATGGGGCTTCAGTCCGGGGTGGACCTGGGCTTCAAGCAGATATATAACAAGGTGAACTCCTGCCTAATGAGGCTTAATCTCACGGTGGGCCTACCCACAATATCAGGACCAAGGAACGCGTTGGTCAGCGCCGCAGGGATGTACGAGTACTACCCCAGTCCAATTCGTAGTCATGTGTAAGGCATGAGCTGCACTCATTGCGGGGAACGAGGCCTATCTGACACCTCTTAACAGATCCCTTAGGACGCGGTTTGTTACCGCAACTACCACGATACTCCCACTAGGGGGCCTACCTCGATAGACAGGCTGAGTCAAGCTGACTCAGGAGGAGCTTCTGTCTCCCGTGGTACCAGAATATAGCTTCCGGAGCTTCGCGACTGTGGAGGTCTCTTCAAGATGGATTCTTACTGTCCGAGGCCTGACAACCTCATCTGGGCTTCAAACAGCAATTCTCTTCAGCTATTCTAGCTGCCTCTAGTTAAGTAATTCGAGTTGCTTGAGGTCCCTCTACACCGTGCGTAAGATCTTCTTTTACTACACAGTCCATCTGGGTTGGATTCAAAGACTCCTCGGCACAAGGTGTTCATTCGCTACATATATCCTAACCGTGTACGTAAATCGATATATTGGAATTATTCTCGTCCGCCTTGGAAAAGAGCATCCAAAATGGAAGGTAACTCACTGCCAGTACTTACTCTCTCTTATCGCAGGTTTAAGGGGTTGGTGGCTCTTCGAGTTGTCTTACCACGTTTGTCGATCAAACGTGGGCACTCGTAGAATACATGTTCGGCGTTTCCAATGTAGTCAACGGATCTCGTATAATCGGGAACATCCGTGTCCCATCAGGAATTGCTCCAAGTTCATATAAGTCGTCCATTTGCTTTTTGTATTCAAAGAAGTTCCCCAACGTTTTCGTCATTCCACTATATTTTTTGGGAGGCATTTTTACGAGAAAGCATATCTCGAGGAATTGTTGGGATGTCTTTGAGTTAGACCTGCCGTTCTGTTGTAGAAGCAGTGATGACGGCATGGCGGTCTTCGTTTTTGACTTCTGCCGTTTTTGTTGGGGAAAACTTTCAGTCTCGTGTGGCTTCTTTAAGGAGCTTGACGATGAAAAAAATATCTAGGATAGAGACAAAGACCGCCGTTTAACAATAGATTTTTTGACGCGAGGGAAAAAGTGGAGTGGTGACATGTTACGTCAATTGGGATTTCTAGATTTTTTTTAAAATTTTTGGATTTTTTTTGACGTTTGTAAATGTGAATCGGTAGTCAATCGACAAAAATGTGAAAAAAAATTGGTCGTGAAAAAAATAATGCTTCTGCTGGGCTGATGGGCTATGGCTGATCGCATTTACGTTATTTAATCAAATGTTTTTAAATTTAGCGAAGTAAGCACGAAAATCAAATCAATTTAGTTGACACTGACAATCAATATGTCAAAATGAGTTCGTGGAAGTGTTCAGTCTGAACACGAAACCTCAAAAAATATCCAGTCCGTCAGTCGTGTGTGAACAGCCTCCAATTTAATCACATGATTGACCGTGTTGTTGCTTAAATAGTCCTTCGATTTGGTATCAGTCGAATTCCTCCGAACAACTATCAAATAATCTTGTTTTTCATCACCAGTCGTTGCCTAGACTGACGACAAATAGCGCTCACTAACCTAGAACCGTGCTTTAAACGTTCCCTTCAGATGCTGCCAAACGCCCAACTTTATCATTTCGTCACGTGACTTTTCCGCATTTTGCAAAGATTCATCCACCAACGTTATCGATATCCTTCAAAGAAACTGCGGAACACATTTAATTTCCGACAAGCTCTCCTTCTGAACCCACTGTTCAGAGACACACGATGTTCTTTCATGTCTCTCACAAAAGAGAAAACGAAAAGGAATTGAAAAAAGGTAAGAATAAGAAAACACTGAACATGTCTCCATCATGATGAGACCTAATATCTCTAACTGCACATTTACAACAGTTGAATGGAGTAGAATGATGAGAGTCTCCTTTTTGTCTGTTCTTTTATCAGCCACGCTGTATGAGCCACGGGTATACGAGTACATGTATTCATCAGTATAATACTGGCACTCCTCGAAGCTTGAAAAATGACTTCCTTCGACTTGGATACACCGACTCAATCAGGCCAAGTAATAGGGTTATGGAAATACTTTGTATAAGTTTTCAGCTGAATGATGCCGTTCACTGCAGATGCAATGAACAGAATCAATGAGTTAATTTGATGCGGTGGCAATTTGGCCAAATTGAAGTTTGTTTTTCCCTTTCTTTTATTTATTTTTTGTCATGTTTCTGATTCTTCGTCGATAGAGGAAGACAATTGCAAATAGTTGTGATAATGGAAGGCAGACTAAAATGGCGGAAAATCGGAGGCTTACACCCTGAATTGCTTTGCTGAATAATTGAGCTCATTTGAATGCAATTTTATAACAAAAAAAAAAAAAAAAATGGTTGGGTTCAAGTAAAAAAAAAAACCTTTGTAGATATTTTGTTGAGTGGTCTTTCGTTTAATTGCATAATTTATTCAGTTTGTATAAGTAGATAGGATGTGCTTCTTCCTTACGTTCTATTTTCGACGTTTTTATTGCTGGTAATGACTTTGTAATGGCAGTGGGCAAGCAATGACAATTGATTTCGGCCATCTTTGTCTTTGCTGTCATTTTTGACATTGACATTTTGGCATTGCTGAACACTTGGTGGAGGTGGAATAAGAATACCCTGCTAAGTAAGAAAACTTGTGTGAAAAATGTTCCTGCTTAGGTGGGGCTTCAGTTCTGGGTGAACATGTGCTTCAACCAACAAGTCTCCGCAGTTAATCCGGTCCTTAACCAACTGTCTCGAGTTGTGCATCCCAAGTTAGTTGAGGCCCTCTTTTACTTAAGAGTGCCACCTGAGGCAAGGTCTTCCTTTACTGGAGCTTTAGTGTCCATTTGCCTTGGATGTCCTAGCGTCGCTTCTGCTCTCTGAGGCAATCCCTATAGTAGATTATGTCCATTCTCCTTTTGTTAGGACTTGTGTTAATCGCTTCTTGTAAGCTATAGTTCTGGGATGTGTTCAGAAGTATTCACTAAGGAGATCGACCTTATTGGAAATGTAGACGCCACTTTTAGACAGGGTTAGCTAAATGGATGACTTGTGATATTCGTCACTGCTTACGTAGACCAGCAATAGGGTTCATTTTGCCTAGAATTCTACTCCAGGAACTTGTAAAGAGAAAGGGAGCCGCTGATTTACAAGCACCCAGATAAGGATATGAATCTCAGGAGTCCTCCACTTCCGTGAAGAAGTAACTGGCAAGAGTCCTCATTCTTCCACCGGCGAGGGCTGGACATTCACACAGCAGATAACGGACAGATTCGATTTCTTCCTTTTCCCTACAACTTGGGTGTGATATATACTGAGGCGCTCCGTATGAATACCAATGGCGCAGTGGCCAGTAACGATGTCGGCGACTATCCCTGCTTCGGGCCGACTAAGTTGGCCAGAGACAGAGATCGTTGCACATGTGTCTAGCTGGATACAACGTGTGACCTCTACCTGGAATCCTCGCAAAGGGTAGAACCTGTGAGGCATACAGGGCGGCTCCCATCCGAGCAAGTTCGTCAGCCACTTCGTTACCTGAGATATCTATATGCCCTGGTACCCAACATAGCGTCACCGTATTGGATCTCGATATATCATCTAGATCGCTAAAAGCCTCGATCTAGTTATCGTGCACTCCAGAGCCTTAACGGCTGCCTGGTTGTCGATGTAGACTGTAGTTATCCTTTCGGTAATATCCTTCTCGCGGACAGTTTTCGAAGCCTCGATGATGCCTGTGATCTCGGCTTGAAAACCACTGCAGTCAACGTTTATTTTAAAGCAGTGGTTTATTCCTGGGCCCTTGCAGTAGGCTCCGGCAGCTATATCAATGAGCCATCGTTGAAGAAGGCTAGTTTCTTTTCATTATTGACTGTGTGGCTCCTCCAGTCATCTCTGTCAGGAATTATGATACTGAATTTCCTGTCAAATGTCAGAGTCTGGATCATATGACCTTTTTCTATCGATCTATCGGCATTCTCCCATCGAGACAGTACGGAGGCGTGTCTGCAGGGAGCTGGAGCCCTTCCCTCTATACAGATCCAACGGAGCCGCTGTAGATGTGGATTCCATTGATCCCAGCCCTCTGAATCTAAGCTAGGTTTGAAAGCTGATTTATTACTTCTCAAGCACTTCCATCAGACTAGTGAGCCATATGATAGGATGGATCTCACAACCACCGCGTACAGCCAGGGTTTATCCCCTCCTTTATTATTGAACGCCGTTTTGAATGAGTAGAAGGCTACGCATGTCTTCTTGATGGGCTTATCGATGTTCTCCTTCCAGTTAAGTTTGGAATCAAGAATAACGCCCAGGTAGGGTGCTGATCCTGAAACACTAAGTTCAACATTCCCGATCTTTGTCAGGGGATTAATCTCTTCTTAGTGAAAAGCATAATCTCTGTCTTTTTAGGATTGCCTCCCAGTCCTTTGCTACTGGCCCAAGTATTAACCAGTAGTAGCGCATAGTTGAGTCTCTCGCTTAGGACTGGAAGGAATTTGTCTGCTACCAGAATGACCACATCGTCGGCATTGCCCGTCACATTGAGGCCATTGTCCCTGAGTATTACCAAGATCTCATGCACCGACGCCACCTTTGATTCCACCTGGAAAATTCTTCCTTTGCCGCTGGGATCAAACAAGCAGTGTCTTAGTGAAAACATTATTCCCACTCTCTCGTGAGCAACCCCGAAAGAGCCTTCCAAAGAGGATGAAATCCAATCCAACTTGGATGGAGAGAAGGACATGGTACACAGAGTTTATTTTAAGAAAATTGTGAACGCTTGTGTCCTCTTGAATGCACGTGTTTACTGTGAACATCTTTGATAATTCAAATTTTGTTGTTCATAAGTGGCAATCTGTTGGGATGCTGAACAAACTGGAACCCAAACTCAGTCTCTAGCTGATGGTAAATTTAGCATCTGCTCTTTCAAGCGCTTCACGAGCATACGCATTTATTTTCCCGTCACAACATACTGTTCGCAATGAACACCAAGCCAGTGCAAGTGTCAAGTATCGTCAAACGCCGTCAAAGCGAGAGTGGGCTTAATCTATTTCTAAGTGCATTCTGTTAGTCTGCCACCTACAAACAACGACAACTCCTCCAAAAAAAACAGCAACCAAAACCAAGATATATCACCTCTTTTCGGAGGACACGACACCGGCAAGTTGACAGCTATCCCGGGCGGCAGCGCATCTATCGATATGCTAAGTGACATATTTCAGACACTGATTGATGGTACACCCACCGAGCTGCACATGCCTGGCAAGTCACTTGTGCCAACCTTCGGCAAAATTATAAATGAAAATTGTGTGCATCGCTTAAGCATAAAACATGAAACGAAACGATTGCCTCTATGCAAAGGGCCATGTAAGCTGCCACGGATTTTCCACTCCAAGTCTGATGCTATTTTCACAGCACGCGTAGTGTTGCATATTTTTTCCTCCGGTAAAGCCGGACGCCCAATGTGGAAAATTCTGAATGAATGTCTGAAAAGTTTGCGCAGAGGAAAATATTTTTCATCTCGGTGAAAAGTGGTAATGGCAAAGGCACAGCCCATGTGTGTGCTTGTGCTGGAATTGGCATCGTATACGCCAGGATAACTATTTCAGATTTTCCCCGAAATGCATGGCTGTGCAGAGTTACTGCCCCCACTAGTGGATGATGTTATGCCAGCGATAATGATGTGCACTTACGAATGAACCACTTAGGAGATTGGAATTATACCCTCACTGCAGTTGAACAATAAAATATTTCACAGACAAGTGCAATTGCGTTGGAAGTACCCATAGGTTTTTATACAAATTTTTAGGAAAATTGTTTTTCAATGAAATTACATTTTTAATGTTCTGTAAAAAACGAGTAAATTTCACTTGCCCTCATATATCTATGAAGGAATTTATGTATATTGTCGTTGTTTGCAGGTGTTCCAAACAGAAGACCAGACAAGGTCAAGTTTGATTTAGTTAGATTGTGGTTCCAGCAGCCAGGAGTTATTGCTAACAAAGTTTCTTGCACATCTCATCTCGAAAGAACATCAATTGGGCGGCTCGTTCTTTTATCTCTAATCTCTCCCAACTCACCTATTACGTCATAAACTTTTTGTGAATGTTGTACGTGTTCATTTTGGCACATTCTGAATGCACCCACTATCGAGCTGTCAAAGTCACTTGCAGAATTTCTTAACCCGCCATTGTGACTGGTTAAGTCGTAGTTTTGTGTGAGGTTTTCGTGGAATTTGTCGTTGTGCTTCCCTATAAAAATTAATTTTTGATCGTTTTCATGAAAATTCTGTCCGGGAAAGTGGATATTTCGCGACGGGGATGTGAAAAATGTGTCTGTGTTATAGTTTATTGTGTTGGCTGAAGTTCAAGTGGCGATGGCAAACAACATCGAAAGAGATGGCTTTCTTGCATTGGCGAGGTGTTTGTTGAGAACTCGGTGAGTCTATGTAATATTTTTTTTGTTAATCAAATCATATTCGTACCAGACATTTCTTGTAGGCATTCTATTCGTTTGATTACTGCTTGGCTACTTGTAAATATTTCTACAATTTCTCTCATTGACCAACAAGTTTAGTGTGGAAAATATTTTGAAGATTTTTTGCTTAGGTTCCCCCCAAGACTCGAAGTTTCTTGATTGAGAACATATCCCAATCTCCAAACACCTGACAGATAGGCTCTCCTGAAACAACTAGACTTGGTCACGAAGTTCAGTTCGAATTTTAGTTCACGATACTGGGGCCGTCAAGCACGAAGTAGGTTAGGTTAGGTTACGTTGGGTGTATGATGGATATGCCTTATCACGTTCACTCGGAGACCTGGAGGTCCATTGTGAGAATCCTTTTTCTGTTGTGGGAAAAAAAATTTAGTTACAGGGACAACCTAAGGACGTATCATGTTGCTGGCTATTTGGTGAACCAGTTTCTGCTCCTCTACTATGCTTGCAAAGAACCTTGATCCTAATGCGCGTAGGCGACGTTCTTGCAGAGCGGGGCAGGAACACAGCAGATGTTGGATTAATTCTACTTCCTCACCGTCTTCGGAGCTTTTGCATAAATTGTTGGATTCGATTCTCCACTTGCGGAGCATGGCTCTGATAGCGCAGCGGATATAGGATCTGTCCAGTACCAGAAGGCACCTTGTGCTAGCTTTATGTAATTTCGTCCATAACGTCCGAGCAGTGGCGCAATCCTCTCTGGGTAATCAGGGGGAATTAGCGTCTTTCTCCATTATATTGTCTATTATTCACGCAATCTCCCTATCGGTGGCATTACAGATGTGTCAGCCTCGGTGATGCTCATAGTCGACCCCAATCTTGCCAATTAATCAGCTTTTTCGTTCCCTTCTATGTTCTTATGTATGAGAAACCAGTAGAGTTTGACTGCATGGTGCCTTATGGTGATCTGCAAGTCTCGACATTTTTTGACTGTATAGACAGTCAACATGTTTCTGGTAATATAAAGGATTCCTGTTTCTGTATGTAGAATCCTGTCTCCGTTTTTGAGCCAACAGTGACGATTTCATGGTCTTTGGCTACATTATTTGACTCCCAGTCATCTCGGGTTGGGAATGGAGTAGGAAAATAAGTGTTAAAGTCATTGGAAGGGGTCAGATAGTCCGATGTGGCTGTAAGGCTTTTGGAGTTATATTCCTCGCCCATTAACTTAATTATGCCCAGTACCCTTGCGTGTCCATAGGTGGTCTGCTTGCACAGGTTGGATTGTTTCAATCTGAGTGCACCTTTCGCAGCAGCGCCTTTTCTGAACAGGTCCAGCGGATGGAGACGAAGGATTATATCTAGACCTGCTTGCGGTGAACTTTATAGGGTTCGTTAGGATAGCTTTTGATCTTTGTTGCATTCCACCATATTAAGCACCCATAGCAGATGATATGTCTTACGATTGCTGTGTATATCCAATGAATGATACGTGGTTGCAAACCCCATCTTTTTTCAAAAGTCCTCTTACAAGCTTAGAGTGCAGTCATTCCTTTTCTCATCCTGTCCACTACATTCCTTTTTCACGTTAGTTTGGAGTCAAGGAAGACGCCGAGATACGTCGCCTCGGATGAGAGATCTATTGTGAACAGAACAAGCTCAGTCTTCTGCAGATTGACTCCTAGACCGTTTTGTTTTGTCCACCTGGAGAGCTTTTTGCGCGGATTCCACTAGTTCGCTGATCGATGGTAGGAATTTGATCCGAACAACTAAATCATCCGCAAAGGCTACACGACAAGACGGCAAGAAGCCATAATAAAGGGGAGATAACACCTTCTTGTGGCGTGCCTCTTGTTGTTATTTTCCTCATGGAACTTGACCCAACGGCTGAATTGATGATTCTGCTGTTAAGCATGATTTAAATCTTTGCGAGTTCTTGCAAAGATTCTTTCATGACTTCCGTGTTAACGTTGTTAAACGCGTCTTCTATGTCCAAAAACGCTGCCATGAGATTTCTTCGTTGTATTGCTGGGGTGACTCGCCGAGATTGAGTTAGGAACATCAGAATACGCGAGGCACTCAATGTCGAGCTACTTCTTCGAACGAAAAGGTCCTTACTTTGATGGTTTGGACACGTTAAACGCATGTTCCCGTGCCATCAGGTAGGCGTTCCCTGGGTAGGACCAGGATGAGATGTCTGGACTAAGTCCAAAATCTTACCTCTACCCGTAGGGGGATAGCTCCTGATGATTTAGAGTCGATGGCAGAAGATGGGGAAATTTGGAGAGTTCACTTAAGCTCAGTGAATCCGCGACCCTCATAGTGGGTTGGCGGGCCATTGGAAAATGATGATAATGAAGATGAATGATCATACCTCTGATGTGCAGATCAATCAGTCGCTCTAGGATTTTTAGCAGAAACGACGAGAGACTGATTGGCCTGTAGTCCTTCGCGGTAGAGCGGTTAGCCTTCCCGGGCTTAGGGATAAAAACTACCCTTACCTCCTTTCATTTTTCTGCTATGTGTCCCATACGTAGATGTTCACGAGGTGGGTTAAAGAGAATGTATCATTACTGGTATAATCTCATCCGGGCCTGCAGATTTGTAGTCTCATGCTACTTTTTCTTCTTGGATAATCGTTGAGATCATTTCATCGTCCTTTCGAAGTAAGTTGGCCACAGAAAGCAATCCGAGATATGTAATCACTGAATCTTGCAAATATTTGCTGGTTTGGCTCCCATTTCCTTGACACACCTTCCACTGCTTGTGAATTTGACTTATCTTTATCACGCACATTTGCAAGACATCGGCCTCATCTAAATGATTATTCTCGTAGTCTCTTCAATTATTGTTCATCATCACTTTGAAACCTGACAAGCAGAGGACCCCGGGGTAATTTTTGACAATCACTGCTTAGCTGTAGGCCTCCGCCCACCATAATACATTAAATGTTCTAAATTCGCCATCAAACGGAATAGAGGCCGAAGTAAAGCCCATTTAACTAATTGGTTTTCCATTATACCATCCACTAAAAATGCAAATTCGCTCGCCGAGTGTAGCGACTCGAAGCAAAAGTCCTTTTGCTCCATATCTCCGCCTCAATTGCCTCCCTCTCGGTCAATTATCAACTCAAATACGATTCAACCCTTACGCCCCATTATCCGTCTGCCATGGGATTCGTTTGTGTGTTTCGCTATCCTCTGTTCGCGTATCTCCTTCAATTCACTGCAACATTACGCTACGATTTGCATAAATTAATTAAGCGTAAAACATAAAGGAACAGCACGGGTAGGAAATGAGAAACACAACAGGATGAAACGCCCTCACATCTACGAGTATATATATGTATATAAAAAACAAGTCACTTACATATTCATACAGGAATTATTATTCCGAAAAATTCATTATCCGCTCTCCTCATTTGGAATTTCAATATTACTCCAATTTTTTATTCATTAACGAAGAGCAGCAGCCATCCTCGGCGGTGGCCAGAGGACAATCAAAGAAGTTGTGTAACAGAAACATCCCTGACGCAACCGCAGGATTTTCCTCGGCTGGCCAGGGGATACTGTGTCCTTAGAGCGATGCCGCGGCACACCACGTGAGCGGTGATGGTAGTGGTGGTGGTGATTCCAGCAGTGGCAGCGATTTGAAATGCACGACTGGGTTTGTTCAAACGGAATTGCATACAATTTCACACGCTACAGGGTACTACAACCGCACAGGACCTGCAGAGTGACTCGCATTGGAATCTCTGCTTAATTTGCAGTGCGATGCCAATTTCAAAAGTACACTGAAGTACATGCACATGATCTTGAATCATGGTTCTAGCAGGGTGGTCTGGCGGTTATGTGAAATTTCAACAATTAGTACTCAGATTGTGCCCTGAAAACAGACGGTCTGTTACGACTTGTACTTAACATCTCTTACAAGGCCTGTCCAAATTATTTTCAGTTCCCGTGACTCGTCTTCTGTTCTGCGCCTTGATTCGCGTGCTCGATCTGATCTTGAGTGCCACCAAGACCTAGCTTTTTGCAACATTGATGCTTTGAGTTTTATGCGGAAACAGCTTCTTTGTGGCAAACTATATTCTCGAGAGGTTTTCATTTTTGCCTGATGAGAGGTGGTTCTATCGGTGTTCGTAGACAGCATGTACGGTCAAAATCGGTTATAACGACCTTCAAGGGACCGATGAATTTGGTCGTTATAACCGATGTCGTTGTAAGCGATTTTGACTGTATTTTTCAATGGTGAACACGATTCAATAATGGTCAAATTGGTTGGTTGCCAGGGCACCAAGGAATTGTAGGCAAACAATCTACGGATGAACTGCCTTGGCCTGGTTTAGACTCTGTATTTTTAGGATTGAAAGTTAAACAATTGGGCAAAAGCCTCCGACTCAGACCGACTTCTAATCTTCGATAGACAGTCTAAAGCTTCAAGGTTATTGTTACCTGTGATACCATTTTATCAAGCCTAGTCTGTGTTCAGGTAGGTTAAGCTAGGTGAGGTAGGGGAGAGAGAACCCTCTCTGCCACACTCAGAACAGTAGAGACCCATTGTGATGCCCATTTTAAGGAGGAATGTACCTCGTCCTCGTGGAGCAATACCCAAAGCCTCCGGGTTTCGAACCGTCTTGAAGCCTTAATGAACCTCTAGATGTCCCTCATAGGTACGTCACTTAGTTCTTCGGTATCCTGGAAAAAGTGCCTTCCAAAGGATTTATGTCTGAGGTGGCAAAGACCTGGGCAGTGACAGAGGAAGTGGGTTGTGTCCTCATTAACTACCTTGTCTCCGCAGAGTATTATGAACTGTTATCACTCCTACAAGGATGTAGAGGATTTTTCTGTCCTTCTGCATGAGAGTATTAGTTCTGGCACCGCTGTACCTTACCCATAGTTTTCTCGTTAGAATACTGATCCATGCTTCATGTTTGAGTTTACATGGGGGGACTTTTACGGCATGATCAGCCTGCTCTAGGTCTAGCGCAGATGTTCAGGCATTCATCATAGTTTTACCTCATGCTGTGTGGCAAGAGGACTTTACAAGCTTCGATTTGATTTCAATAGCAGAAATCGCTTTTAGCGCTGCCTGGCTAGGTGATATCATCACGCGGTATTACTTTCATCGCAGTTTCACAGGCAGCAATTGTCACTACTAGCACCTCCGCCTGAAAAAAGATGCTAAGGTCCTGCACCTAACTAACTTTGGTTTGCTTGCTTAGTATTGTTCCCCTTGTTCATTCCTCTCTACTTGGGAATAAGCACGAAAATGGTCTTTCGAACTTTAGGTAGGGCACCGAATAATCAGTGGTTGCTACATTTCCCATGATTAAAGTTAGGATCTGGGCATTGTGCCCCTGTGGTCTAATGGAAACAGGTTGAGAATAGCCTCCAGTCCGTCTGTTGCGTGGTTCTCATGGCACTTGTAGCTGCTATGCATGCCAGTCTATGTATTTTCGTGATGGCCTTGAGGTTAGTGGTTCTGGTAGAAGAATGCCACCACCCAACGCTGCCAAGGTACATAAGCTTTACAATAGCCGTGTACATCCTAAGCACGTGGCCTTCTTAATTCTTTCGTTTATATTCTATTTCTGTTTGCAGTCTCTTGCACGGTGTCAGAGATCCTGAGGGAGATACCCCCAGCAGAGCGTATTTTAAACTGCGGGAACTTTCTCTCAGTGGTTAGTGCGTTGGACTGTAAGTTCAAGCCCCTGCCGTGTCCACCGAACATTTTTCGTGGCACCACCACGGGGAATGATAAGCCTGCAGGAGTATAATCTGTCATGAAAGAGCTTCTCACCTCGCCGTTCGGAGTCGGCAATAAAATTGTAGGTCCATTCCATTCATGCGAAAAATGTAACACGCACAGCATGAATGGTTGCGAGAAGCTAGGCCTTGGCTCATCCCGAGCTGTCGCGCCAGCTATTTTTTTTTTTTTTTTTAGCTTTTTCTTATTTGTAAAGAGTACCAGCTCAGTTTTCTAGGGATTTACCGCCCGTCCACATTTCTTGGTCCATGTGTCCAACAGTTTAAGGGCCAACAGAGAGTTCGAAGCAATTTGCCCGGACCACATCATCCGCATATGCTGTGATTCAGCCGACAACGCTTTGCAGCGCTGTCTTGACACATTTACCCTTTTTATGGGTATGCTCTACCGGAGATAAGTCTCTAGGGTCCAGCTTCCTTCGGTGGCATGGTTGAGAGTTGGCCTGGGTCTCTACAGAAGTAAGCGCCTAGGTTCTTTTTTCTGGTTCTGCTAAGGCTTGGACAGTCGGAGAGAAAGTGAAACGTGTCCTCCTCCGCGTTTATATCGCCACATCCTCTGCACAGGCCAGTCGTGCTCAGTCCAATTCTCTTTAGATGGCCCGCAAGTAGATTGCGGCCTGTTAGGATGCTGATCACTACAGCTAAATGCAATCTGTTCAGCGCAAGTATTTTTCTTGTTTTTCTTTTATTGAGTTTTGGTCACATCTTTCTTGATATTGGAAGTGTGCTCCATCTCTCATCGGCAATCTTCCAGAAGTCCAAGTGTATCTCTTGCTTTAGTACTTCTATAGGGATCAGAACCTTGTGATCGATCATTATTTGGTTCAGTTCCGATCCCTTTCTTGCCAGTTCATAGGTCTTTTCATTGCCATCGATGCCTCGGTGCCCGGAAAACAACAGAGTGATACATTATGTCTTGAGCTTAGGATCCTAAGCTGGCTGCGACAACTCTTTACTACAAGCGATTTCAGTATTGTGGATGACACGGCTTTGATGGTGGCCTGGCTATCGATGAATATGTTGATATTCCTTCTTGTTGTTACTGAGGATAGTTCTCTTGCGGCTTCGGTTATCGCAAGAACTTCAGGTTGGAACACACTGGCGTGGTTTGAAAGTTTTATCGGCCGGCAATGGGGGGTCCTTTTGAGTATATTCCGAAGCCTACCCGTTCATCCATTTTGGGGCTGTCGATGAAAATGGATATACAGCCTATGATAGGCCGCTGATTGAACAGCGATAACATCACCTGCTAGGCCTCGATACTCCCACATGAATATTATCTAGGCTGCTGTACTAAGAACATTTGCGCAAGAAGTCAAGGAGTTGCGGTCCAACTTATTTGTTAAAAAATAATTAAAATGTTTAAATTGGGTCTTGGCCCCCATTTTCTCCAAAGGATTCTGTTCTATGCATAGAACGCGATAGTTGCTTTCTTTGTTCTTTCTAGGGTGTTCTCCACTTGGCACTTTCCAACATTTAAAGCTGTATTCCGTTTAATATCGGGGGCTCAAATGTTTGTATCGCCCTTTTCTTGAAAAAATAACTAAGTCTTGAGGGTTGACGTTGAGACAACATTTTTCCGCCCAGTAAGTCAGCGAATATAACGCGGATTGTAGTAGTTTTGAAATGGTAGGTAGTACTTCGCTGTACTTGATGAGCTCTACATCCTGGAAAATGGAAATCCAGTAGTAATTTCAGCGTTTCTGGACATGACTCAGACCCATTGGCATAGGAATCCTTGAGAGATCCTAGAGCTACATGTTATCTAGAGAGGATCTACCCAGTCTCGCAGATTTTGCTACATGAACTACGTTTGGTTGCCTGTGTTTCTTGTTTCCTCTGACTGGCTTTGTAAAGCGCCCAGTCTTCATCGAAGGTCGTTCTTTTGCTCGCATTAAGAAGCTTCATAGTTTCTTTCCTAATGCTGCCGAGATCTTTATTCCACCTTTTGGTCCTCCCAATTGTTTCAGGAGTGTTACAGTCCTCGAAGTCCAGATTTTCAAGAAACTTGCATGCAAATGTGACTCAAGAAACTGCATTACCGTTTGGTTACATTTAACTTATGCAGGATCCTCTTTTGTGAATTCTTCCATCACGCCCGTCACTGACAAAAAAGCACCGTTAACCGCATGTCAAAACCATACGCATAAAAATAATGTTTTCATCCCCGATGCGAATATATAATTTGAGTCTACCTCAAAACACCCGTCTGTCAAAAACATGCATTTCATCAAATATGACATGGCAGCGATGTCGAACACCCATGCATGTTACACCCATCACACATCGGTGCTAAATGAAGTCTGCTCGTACACATCCACATGTAGGTATACAGTCTAGTTAAAGAAAATTGGTTTGTCAGACAGACGTCATGCAAAGTGTCAATACATAGTGACAGGAGTGCCACTGACAGAGGCGTATTGGCTTGGGCAAGCTATTAAATCGGTTTTTTTTTTCTAATATTCTCTGGACAAGGAATTAAAGACGAGAAGTTGTGTAGAAAAAAAAATTGAGTGGAAAGGAAAGGATATAAAACAAAGAGAAAACCCATTGGGAACAAAGAAGGAATGAATTATGAAAGGAAAAGCTCGGGAAAGCAAGACCATGAGTGGAAGTGACTGCAGATTGAATGAGAAATGGTCTTCGAACTGAAATGGAATAAGCAGTCATTTGGTGATTAGAAAAAAAATCTAGAGTGGATGGATATGTCCTTTGGACATGTCCTGACCATGTGAGAGTTGGGGAATTGTGGGAGTGGATGTGTGGTCTACAGCGAGTTGAACGACGCGGCTATTTCGTCCATTTGGTCTGAGACGGCATTACAGTGACTTATGCTCATGGTAAGGGTCCATCAAGTCTATCAAAAAGTTAACTTTCAAAACCATTTGCCTGTTCCGAGGAGGAAATTTCCAGTTTATCGGATTGAGGCATACGCTTCACAGGAGAAAACTGATTTCTCAGATTAATGGATGTAAGCCTGTTCCATGGGAACACATTTTTTCAATATTTTCCATGACTGCCTTATCTGCATACATGATGGGTGTATGTGCCACAACCGGATGATAAGACTCAATCACCTTCGGTGCGATAAGCTGCTTCTCTTGGAAAAAAAAAAAGAAATTGTTTTGCTTTCGGCTTTCTCTGCAGCTCTTTCCACTTTTATGTGCAGATACGTTCTTCATTCAACGAGGAGGGCACGTGAAATAGGTTGAAAAGTAATATTTTTTTTTTTTTGTAATCTATGACGGTTTTATCCGTGAATGGGTTTGAAGAAAGAAAAAGATAAGCAGTTGATGGGGTTAGGGTTGACATTTTTAAAAGGGTTGCGTTTTTTTCTTTGTGGAGCTGCTATTGGATGCTGACGTCACTCATCGGCCTATCTCTTTTTCGTATTTGACGTACATCTATGGGATAAGTTCAAATCGTCTTTGGAAGTATTAAGCTCCATATCTTGGAAGACGTGCAGCAAGGTAGGGAAGTAGTCGGGTGCGTTTTTGTCGATAGTCTAGGGCAATTGAGAACGTGATGAATTTGGTTGGGGACGGTTTGATCAGGTGACTTTTAAGTTGCAACATGTTTTGTCAGTGACGTGACGTGACGTGCGGGCTATGTTTTCCGATGGTCCTACGAAAAATATTTCGCTTTTCCATTTCGACGTTGAAATCTCCAATTACGATCTGAACGTCATAATCCAGAGACTTGCTACTTGGTCTCCACGAGTAGCTTGTCTTGGTTAGTTGGTTTTGTGTCCTAAAGACCTACTTAGGGTCCATTGTACACATAAAAAGTATACTCATGTGAGTCAAACCAAGAGGTATGGTTGGCTAATCTGAAAACCACCCAGAAAAGGATAGAAATCTCAGAAGATTCCTAAGATCAGCGATATTAAGGTCCTCCAGCCCATGAAAGAAGCTACTACCAAGAGTACGCAATCTTCTAGTGGCTAATGAGGGACATTCCCATTGCAGGTGCTGCATGTATTCTATTGCATTTGCGTCCCTGCAGCTGCTACAGTTGTCATTGTAGGGCAATCCAAGACGCTACGCACGGATTCCTATGCCGCAGTGCCCCGTAAGGACACCGGATACGATTCTTATTTCCTTTCGACTAAGTTGTACGAGATGTTTGGAATTCTTCTCGAAGAATGGCCATAGTGATCTGGCAATTGACATGTGTCCATGTGACATCATCGCGTATTAGCTCTGATCATTGTTTCCTCATCATTTTTTCTGTAAAGAGTGCTAATGGGTGTCCTTGCAACCGGAAGGCTGTATGTATATCCTAGTTATCGACCCCTCCTGGCAAGTTCGTCTGCCCTTTTATTACCTGATATATCTTTGTGGCCTGGTACCCAGCCTAAAGTGACCTTATTGGTCGTTGATATGTCGTTGAGAGCTTGTCTGCAGACCTTGGATTAAGCTTGGATTTTATCGATGCTGACTGCAGACTTGTTAGCCGCTCGGATGTCAGCAGAGACAGTGACAGTTGTCGTTTTTGATTAGCTTTGGGGCCTGTAGAATGACAGTTTCTCGGCTCGAAAAACGCTGCATCCATCTTCAATATTGAAGAATTGCTTTACCCCTCTGATTTCACAGAAGATACCGGCACTAGTACCAGCATCCATTTTGGATCCGTCGATTTGTGCAGTGCAGTGCAGACTATACCCTCATTCCAGTCCTCTCTTCTTGGTATTTTGATATAAAATCTCCGATCGAAGTCTGAGGTTGGAATGATGTAGACGGTATCTATGGTCTCCTTCGTGGTATTCCATCGTGTTAGAAAATAGCCGTGACCATAGGTGTTAGTTGTCCATAGGCCTATGCACTTCCCTTAGTCTGAGTACTGTTTTTGCCGTTCTATTACTAAAGTGAATGCCTACGGGAACTAGGCTCAGCATTGTTTCAAGTGCCGCTGTGGGTGTTGATCTTATCGATCCTGTTATCCCTAGGCAGCCTTTTCTTTGAATCTTGGTTTCACTTGTAAAATGGCATTTCTTCTCAAGTGCCTTCCAGTAGCCTTCCATGCCTATACCGGCATGTGTACGAATGAGACTGATGTTCTGAACTTGGCTACCATTTGCTCACTTTTCTCACTGGCGGAAGATCAAGGCTTTTTGATAGCTTTTCAGACACCTGATCCATCCCAAGACACTTCTTTCAGTTTTGCAGTGTTAGAGGACCTCAACCCAATCATTAGCTGCACGCGGCGCGTTTAGAGAACATTTCACGTGTAAATCTTAATATCATTGCATTTTATATGTTTGCTGGGGTCGTCATCAATGAAATCAGCCCTTCTAGCCGAAGCTCTTATTGCCTTCATCACTTGAGAGCACGGAGCCGAATCACGATCTGAATTGGACCTATGGCCAGTTCTTCTTAGACGCCTTAGCCTTAGTCTTCTATTTCCTGAGAAGATAGTTTAGGTGACAATCACTTGAGAGCACGGAGCCGGATCACGACTTGAATTGGAGCTATAGCCAGTTCTTCTTGGGCGCTTTAGGCTTAGTCTCTTACTTCTTGAGAAGGTAACTCAGATCCGCATTACATTGCTGTCCTAGCTGCATAGGTTCGAGCCACATCAATGTACACCGAACATTTACTGCCTCTCATCGGGGAATGGCAAACCTCCGAGAGTGTCGTTAGGTAAGGTTAGGTAAATGGGTTGGCGAGGGGGAAGAAGCCCTCTGCGTCACACTCAGGTCAGTAGAGACCCATTGTGGTGCCCATTTTGCTCATGGAGCAGTACCCAAAGCATTCTCCTATTCCCCCAGGCTTTCGAACCATTTTGAAATCTTAATGAACCTCCAGATGTCCCTGACAGGTACGTCCCTTAATTCTTTGGTATCCTGGGAAAAAAGTGCTTCTCAAAGGATCTATGTCTGAGAGTGTCGTTAGTTCAATACAAGGAGCACAACGTGGAAATGAGCATGCGTTTTTTGCATTCGTCGAACTTCCATCTTGCTTAAAAGTATGAAACGCAAAATTGTTCTGTGAACGCACCCTCTATCTGACAGGCACCATAGTTATCAGTGCTGTGTACTGCATCCATGGCTGTGGAATACTTTGATCGACACTGAACTGAAGTTGTTTTGACTCAACCAAAGCGTCACCCTTCAATTTTTTAATAGAGCCCAAAATTGTGGAGGCATCCTAGATGTAGGCAATTTAAGCTGAAGACTACTGAGAGCTGCCATTTTTCTTACAATGCGTTAGCTCCTTCGGGGTCCATAAATTTCAGCGGCTTAGCAAACATAAAGTCAACTTGTGTTTAAACATCACAAATGTCCCTAGTTAGTCTGGACACCACCCTCGGATGCCATTGAAACCTAATACTACCCGAGTTTCAAACCAATACACCTAACTTGTGCTGTGTGATAAACATCATAAGGGTATTCATAGCCATTTGAGCGCGTAAAAGCCAATAAAGCTTTTGCTTTCAATATTACAACTGCAAAACGTTGCAATGCAAGCAACGACACTAGTTAGTCAAAGTGCCGTGACTGAAAAAGTGAATCCAAACGAGCCTGTCAATTAGCAAAATGATCACCATTTTCAGAAATCTCATAACGCATTACTCTCCAACAACATCATCACTAAATGAAAACATAAAAACGCACTTTTCCCCACCCACCCAACCTCAATTAAGACTCGTGAACTGCTCGCTTCCGCAAAGGACCTTAATTATGCAGAAGCATCCTACCTCGCTGCAGAGCGCCCACAATAGAGCCCTCATTATTAGAATTTAAGATCTGCTTAAAAATCCAACACGCCCCTCAAGTCCATTTCGAGAGAAGTCATATTCATTTCCTTTGCTGTGAAGGCGCCGCCCGCCTCCATCAATTTAATTAATAAATGCTCTCTGCTATTCATAAGATGGCTGCAGTATTTATGGAAGGCTTGGAATATAATTTTCCTTAATTATTCGGTGAGTAAACAATCGTACCCCGAGGAGCAAAAGAAACAGGAAAGCAAAAAATAAAAAAAAACGCAATGAAATCCCGCTAAACGTTAACCATCTACACATCTTCAACAAGTCTTAACATCCTGCTGGAAGAACATTTTCACCGGAATGACTTTCAGACACCAAGCGACGACGACGACGAAGGAATGCGTGTACTTGTTGTTGTCAGGGTTAATGTAAGACACTCTTAATCCCGCTGCCAGTTCGTTAGAACACGAGGAAAAGTTAAAAAGAAGAAGAAAATGTTCAAATCAGGATAACAAAGTTTGTCTCTTATGCTACTACGTCTGAGAACCTCTTGCATATCCTTTTTTCTTACCCAAGCCTTTCACTTCGCCCAACCTAACCCCCTCCCATGCTGTTTATTACTTAACTGTGAAAATTATTAAAATTAATATTTATAAAGAAAATCTGGAGAAAGTCCCATGGGGATCCTGGTTTGCCTCCTTCGGAGGATACTCTATCTATCTTTACATGAAACGCAATTTGTTAACTGTTACTGTTCACTGTTCTGCTGTAGACTATGAAACTTCCTATCGCATATCGCAACGTGCAGTGTGGTGTACGAAGAAAAGGATGATATCCTGTTGTACAGGACTTGGAAAATAATTGCATGGCGAAGGTGAAAGATGGTATCCTATCCGAGAATGCGATATCTGAGCATGTACCGCAATACACACTTTACGTGGAAGATGCTTTAAGGTTGTTCATCCGTGCCATGGAGGTGTTGCAGCGAACAGGATTGGGCGTACATTTCTAGAATATTGTAGGGTTTCTTTTAGTTTTTTTATTTTACAAGAGTTGAAATCCTTGGAAATTGTGTTATAAAAAAGGTGTATCCATGCAGAAGTGCGAGTTGAAAGAGTTTCAACATAATACCAGGGATAGTGTTTTTCAAAATTGGACTTGAGTTGTTTAGAAGTAGACTTTTGTTGTTGGCATCATGGAGGTCATGCACCTTTTCGGGATCTTTTGAACCACTTTCTCAACTCAGGCTATTAATTCTTAGCTCTTGGGCAATTTAGGGACATGAAAGCTTCCTGCAGTTGCTTGCAGACGTGATTCGATCATTAAGATCGTCCTGGTAAAGTAGTCCTGTCATATTTCATGAAAATTCACGGATTTAGCTTCAAACTAGTAGGCTCTGTCGGTCACTTATCATTTATCTTTCAGGTGCAAACACGGTAGATGACTTAAGAACATCGTTTCTACTGGCAAGGCAGGGGATTAAAACCTCTTGACTGTGTGCTCATGAGGATTTATCAGAAAGTCGTGCATCAGTCGGGTTCTCGTAGTAAGACAATTTTCGAATAAGCTGGCCCCTAGATGTGATTTCCTCCGATTGGAGAAAGCCAAACACGTGCAAAGAAGGTGTCTTCTCCACGTTTCACAGGTGGTAAGGGACACCAACCTGTTGTTGGCTTCCATAAACGATCTTAGCTTTACCTTCTCTTTTAGATGACAAACTTACTTACTTACTTACTTATTAAAGGTGGCGCTACAGTCCGGGGTGGACGTGGGCCTTAACCAATAAGCGTCTCCAGTCAGCTCGATCTTAAGCCAGCTGCCTCCAGTTTCGCACGTCAAGTTGACTAAGGTCTCCTTCCACTTGCGTGCGCCACCTGAGTCGCGGTAGAGGTAGAGGCGCCGTCCCTCTCGTGTGGACTCGAAGATTTTCCGGGCCGGAGCATTGTTAGTGTCCATCCGCTCATGATCCAGCTTCCTCGGTCGTTAGAGCTTCATTCCTCTAGCTAAGTCGATGTCGCTGTACAGCCCGTACAGTTCGTCGTTGTATTTCCTCCTCCATTTACCGTTTATGCTGACGGGACCGAAAATTACCTGAAGAATTTTCCTCTCGAAACAGACAAGAGCAACCTCATCCACTTTTGACAGATTCCATGCCTATGCGCCGTAGAGCAGGACTGGGACTATAAACTTCTCATAAAGGGTCACTTTCGTCGTTCGAGAGGGGGCTTTGCAACTCAATTGCTTTCTTAGCCCAAAGATGCAGCGATTGGCAAGAGTTATTCTTCGTTTATACCGAAGCCTAGGTAGACAAATTCCTTAACTGCCTCGAAGTTTACGTCTATTGTGACGTTCTGTCCGAGACGTCGATGTTGAATGTCCTTTCTTGTTGACAGCATATACTTCGTCTTGTCCTCATTGACCGCTTAACCCATCTTCGCCGCCTCCGTCTCAATTCTCACGAACGCGTCAGTGACATAACTCAGTGTTCTTCCGATCATGTCAGTATCCTCGGCGTAAGCAAACAATTGGACGGACATTTGAAAGATTGTGCCTCTGGTGTTGGCGCGTGAGTTTTGCAGTTGAAGAAGTCACATAACAGTGCGTCGCCTTGTCTAAATTCTTTTTCGACATCAAAGGTCTTGGTGAAGTCTTTACCGACCTTAATGGAGCCGCGTGCTTGGCAGGGATGCCAAAGACTAGTCATGGCTCTGTATAGCTCGTCTCGTCCGCCCCGCAGCAAAGTCGATCAGCCTAAATCCGTTATCGGAGGTGGTGCTGTACTTTCCGATAGTACTACCAAAAATGCCCTCTCTTCCTAGATTTGCGGTAAAATTGCCTAAGACAATTTTAATGTCATAGCTAGGGCACTGCTCGTATGTCTTGTCAAAGAGCTCGTCTTTGGTTTCGTCGTCTTTCTCCTCTGTGGGCATATTGGATTTATGTTGGCGAATTTGCGTGAGGCTTTCGTTCATGTACCTGAAGCTTGAGAATTATTTCCTAAGTCTGCCTCCAACGACGGATTCACTGTCAAATAAGCGCTGGTTTTGTTCCCGGCAGAAATCGCTGTAAAATATATCTCTTAGATGACGAAGTGGACTTTTAATTGCACCGTCTGCTTGCTCTTGATCTAGGGCTGAGAATTTCATTGCTAGTTTGTCAGCAGTATCGTTTTTTGGTACACCACTGTGACTAGGAGCAGAGTTTTACGTTACATTGTATGCCAAGATTCTTCAGCTTTTCGCGACAGTATGGTACAACCTTCTGTGTAGCAGCTAATGCTTTTAATGGAACCTTAGCCTGGCACACGATACTATGGCCAGTGAGTCTTATTGAGGTTCAAGTCTCAGCTTTACAGAGAAAAGAGCCTTTGTCCATCATGTAGCTCCTTGCAAACCCAAGAACTAATTCGAAGTTGGTAAGGGAATGGAAAGAAAAACTCAATACTCTGGCAACCTCTGCCCAGGTCAATCTGCTCTGGGCAGGGGGTGCTTAGGGGGTGGCCCTAAAGGGTATTAACACTGTTTAACACGACTCCTTTAGTAAACCGTACAGGACTTCCTGGATGTCCTGCAAAGTGGCGAAATCAATGATAGACCGCGCCTCTCGTCTAGCAAGGAGAACGCTTAATCTTGGCAGGAGGCAACTAAGACTGATGGTCGGCCTGTACACTGGACACGTCAACCGGAATAAACATGATCTGGTCCAGTCAGGTAGGGAGAAGAAGGTGAGCCTCGAACACTTCCGATTACCCCACCCCAGGAGCGCCAAGACACAAAAGCCTGAGAAGGCATGTTCTGCCCGGGCTAAGGTCTCTTAGGCAATTTAGAGTCGGGAAAATCCTGGAGTACACCGGACTTATAGGACGTTTCCCGGATCCGTAAATCCCAACCGGCCTCCTATCCGCTAACCTATGCATAATCCCTCCTTCACTTACACCCCCCTAATCTTACTTCTTCTCCAAAAGATGCTACAGGGCCGAAACGGTGGCCTACGTGACGAGGTTCTTCCTAAACCAATCAATCATGTCCATGTAGATGGACTTCGAAATTTCATTGTTTTCCCACTGTTCTTTTTTTGGAAGGAACGGAATTGGATAGTCAGAGTCAAGATCTGTCTTAAAATGCTTATAGATGCCTCACGTCTTCTAATCGATGACCATCTAGGAAGTCTGACATCGTCTTTTACTTTACAGTTTTTCGCTCCTTACACAAAGCAAGTTCATACTGATGCTTTTATAATTTATCTGGACAGTATCTAACCAATTCCAGGATGTGGACTTTTTGTTTAGGGCTATTCCACTCGAAATAAGGAAAAAACACAAGACGAACAGCAAACAACTTCGAATCTCATCCGAGCATCATCCCCTACGGTGCACTGCATCAAATTCTCATCATCTTTGCCAGAAAGTTTTTCAATATTCTTGCTCTCAGCAGAAAGAGAACTCAATGTCTTTGAGACTGTGTGCTCGTTCTTTGTGTGACTACAAGATGACTATCTGTTTTTTTTTTTTTTGGCAAAGAAAATCATTTCCTTGGGTGTTCCGTTATCCTTTTTACAGACTACCTCACGGGTTTGCCAACAAAACAGGAGAACCGAACGTAAAAGTCCTGAATCAATTGAAAAATAATTGCGATTGCCTCTATCTCTCTGTTGGGGTGCAATGTGCTGCCGCAATGCATCAATCCTTTGAATCCTCTCAAGAGGAATACAATTTTGATCCTTAAATGAATTTTGGCCAAAGTGGGTGGGACCAAGAGAACAACGATAAAATGATTGAAGAAAACTTCTTTAATGAAATTTCTTTCAATAAAAGTCTACAAAATTAAATATAACACAGGATGTAAGGAGATGAAGAAAAAAAAAATGGAAAACTTATCGTTAAGGGATAAAGTCAATCCTTTATCCTGTTTGTACCTTCATTTTCATTTGCTTCCAAGAAAAAGAAAGAGAGAGCGAGATACATAGAGCGATGGGGGGATACAATTTAAAAAGAAGAATCGATTATTCCTTTTCTTTGAAGAATGTGCGCTTTTTTATTTTTTATTTTTGGTGATGGCGAAGGGACCCCCAATCTATCATCATTCATCACTGCCCAATCTGGACAAGTACCAGAATGTGTACACACAGGGTGATGCTGAAAGGGAGCACCTCTCCTCTTAAGAGGCAAAACGAAATCGAATCGTCGGGGATGAAACGACATTTGAATATAAATCTTCACTTGAATTTTTAGTATTTTTGTCGCCCCATTCTCTCTCTCCCCCTCTGTTGGGTCCTTGAACTTAGTACTACCCGCCCACGGTGAATTGGAGTCGATTTTCTTGTTCTTTGCTATTTTTTTCCGTGCTGTGACAAATTATTCGAAAAATTCCTTTCAAGTACTCGATGCTGAAACCGTTGTCGTCAGCGACAACCGAGATTTTTCATTTCACATCTTGTTTTTCTCTGTTGGTTCCTGGAGCTTGTTATTTATCCTTTTGTTGTGTTGTTCGAATGAATAAGTCGGTCCTTGGACTGTTGCTCGAAAAGCAATCTTATTTTTCTGTTTTTCATGATGAAACAAATTTGAAATAATAAAAGTTTCGATTTTGCCAGCGTTTGCATCCTTATGAGTATCGAGGTTTTCATATAAAAAAAAAGTTGAGACTTATTCAATGTGAAGCGGTAAATGGGGAACAATTGGATGGAAGTTATACAGCAGTGACGTATTTAAAAAAAAAACTGCAGAGTCTAAGATGGTGCAAGTTAAGTCACTGTTCGCATTGCATTGTCAGCTGTACGATCAAATGAGTCCTGAAGAATTGTCCTGACAGACAATGCTGTGATCATTAACCCACTGTGAATCTCAACAAGACTATGTAACTGGCAGCTTCATTGGATCAGTATTCCTTCACACTGACTGTCTTGAGAGTGAAGTAACTTCTCTTCGTATTCTTATGTCCATTCATCTCATAACGAAGTTAATCTATTAGAAAACCTCGCGACAATTTATTCAGAAAAAATACAGGGATTCTGAAGGTATTTAGTGGCCGCTAGTTAGATTTCTTAGATTATTCCTATCGAGGTTTATGACAAAAATTTGATCTGTTAACTGCGATGACGCAGGGAACAGCAGCTAAAAGGAGGGAAAGTGTTTTGAAGGTTATAGGTTAGCGGATAGGGAGTTGGTTGGAGTATACAGATCCGAGAAACGTCCTGTACGTCCAGCGAACTCCAAGATTTTCTCGAAACTAAATTGCCTAAGAGAATTTATCCCGAGCAGAACATGTCTTCCCAGGCTTTGGTGTCTTAGCGACCCTGTCACGGGGCAATCACAGAGGAAGTGCTCGAGGCTCTCTTTCTCCTCCTCACATGCTTTGCAAGTACTCGATTGGACCATCGATCGATTATTCAGGTTGATATGACCATTGCACAGACCGACTATCAGTCTCAGTTGCCTTCTGCCAAGATTAGGCGTTCTCGTTGATAGACGGCAGCAGCGGCGTTCTATCATGGATTTGGCTGCTTTGCAGGTTTGTAAGCCTTTCCCGGAAGTCTCGTAGCATTTAGAAAACGGTTGTAGTTGTGCTGGTGTCCCCGTTTTCTGCCCACCTATGTTGCAGTCACCCGGTACCCAGAGCAGGTTGACCTGGGTAGAGGTTGCCAGGGTATTGAGTTTTTCCTTGCAGGCAGCTTGACTGTTTGAGCAGATAACAATACTGTCAGCGAGGGTTACCGTATTAAGTAGGAGTTCGGTGTACCTAAGTATCGCGAAATCTCTGCCTGGAACACAGTCACGAACTGGTTCAGACGGATAGCAAGATTTAGAGGTGGCGTTCGGCAGTATCCGCATATACTAAAGTCCTTCCCTCGGAAGGAATGACAGTCTCTCGTTGCCACTCTTCTCGTTTGGGGAGCCTATATCGAAAAGATAAGCTTTATTATTAAGGTTACTGGGGAGCCTTGTGAGTCCAGAGGCTAACTGTTCTTTCTTCCAGATAGCCCTTTGGCCAGTTAAGGTTTGCTCGTCAAAGTGGCCTAGTGTCTTGAGTCTCAGGGCAGCCAACCCAGCTGTTTTTTTTTTCATCTCTAGCTCCGTAGGTAGTAAATGCAGGATTGTTTCCATGGCTGCTGTGGGGGTGAGCAGAAAGGAAGTGAGCTATATCCCTTAGCTGAGATTAGGTCTCTACTCGGTTCGGGTAAGAATACCATTCTAAAGTTCTTCCAGGAAATTGGCGTATACCCAAAGAGTGTAAGGGTGGCTAATCCTTTTTGGAGGAAAATGGATAGGATGCCATCCAGTGAAGGTTTAATTGTACCGTCCTTTAGCTCTGTGGCCGAATTACCACACTCGTTAACGAAAAACTCGCCATTGAAATGTGAGGATTTGGCATTACCGCTCCCAATGAGGTTAATCTATCATTCGATCACGAGTACCACTCACTCACTCGTTATCGATTGCGGTAATTCGGCCCCTGGTTTTAGGGTTGATCCCTTTATGGCTAGTTCGTCAGCAGTTTCGTTTCCTGGCGCAACATTACGACCAGGGACCCAGCAGCATTTAACATTATGAACCTTCAGCTCTTCGAGACAGCACTTTACAAGCTTCGATGTAATTTGAGTAGCAGATAATGCCTTTATAGCCGCCTGGCGGCCTATGAAGACTTGTTCAGTTTATTGTAAGCCAGGTTTGTAGACCTTAGATGTATTGTTTTCTTTAGTTCAAGCTCGAAGTGAAGGAAGTATGTGCTCTCGTTGAGTACTTCCAAATCATTTTTATGTCATGTTTCCCCTGCCTTTTGGAAAAAGCAAAGGTTATTTATTGATCGTTATTAGCCCTCCTAAGCCATCCTGAATTCAGTATAAATTTTAGGATGGCTTTCAGGGGCAAGGTTGGGAGTTGGCCTGGGTCACTAAAGAAGTAAGCGCCTAGGTTCTTTTTTTTGGTTCTGCTGAGGCTCGAGCAGTAGGAGAGAAAGTGAAATGTGTCCTCCTTCGCATCTATATCGCCACATCCTCTGCAGAGGTCAGTCGTGCTGAGTCGGATTCTCCTTAAATCGGCCGCCAGTATGTTGTGCCCTGTGAGGATTCTGACCACTAGAGCTAAATGCGATCAGTCAGAACCGTTTGAACGACCATTATTTCGTTCAGTTTCGATCCCTTTCTTGCCATTTCAACGGCCTTTTCATTGCCACCGATGCCTCGGTGCCCCGGGACCGAACAGAGTCATATATTATGTCTTGAGCTTAGGATCCTTAGCTCGCTGCGACAACTCTTTACTACAAGCGATTTAAGTATTGAGGATGACACGGCTTTGATGGCGGCCTGGCTATCGATGAATTTGTCGATGCTTCTTCTCGGGGTTACTGAGGATAGTTCTCTTGCGGCCTCGGTTATCGCAAGAAGTTCAGCTTACGACACACTGGCGCGGTTTGAAAGTTTTATCGGCCGGCAATGGGAGGTTCTTCTGAGTATATTCCGAACCCTACCGCTTCATTCAATTTTGAGCCGTATTTCCGGGCTTAATGACCCCTCCCTCGTCCCAACTTTCCCTTGATGGACAGAGAGTTTGGAAGTTGAGCTCGAAGTCAGTGTATGGCGTTATGCGATCAGTTTTTGTTCCTAGCTTCGCCCATCTACCGATATTGGTGTGACGCATTTGGCATTCTTTCCAAAAAGTAGATGCTTGCAGTCATAGGGTTCTTATTGCTGCCAATTCTTTTGTGTATAGGTCGAGCGGTTGGAGTGAGAGTATCGTTTCGAGGGTTCCTGTCGGAGTCGTTCTTATGGTGCTCGTCGTGCTGATGCATGCTAATCGTTGGATTTTTGTAAGTTTCATGAGGTTTGTGGCTTTTTCTGGGGCCGGACACCAGAACAGACATTCATAGGTTAGAATTGCCCTTAGGATGGCCGCATATAGCCAGTGGATTATGGCGGGTCGTGGCCCCCATTTTCTCCCAAGGATTCTGTTACATGCATAGAACGCGATAGTTTCTCTTTACAGAGTGTTTCCCTTTCAGCTCAGCTTGCGGTTTAAAATGCAGCCAAGGTACTTTGCGCTTGGCACACAGTCAGACTTACAATAGTTCAATCCACTCAGCAGACCCCTTCATTCAATTTTTCATTTGTATTTCGATTCCAAGTAATTTTCTCCTTTTTTCTCTTTGCAGGTAAGTGCCAAAAGTCAATATATTTTTGCACCTCCAACCTATCACGTGAGTTTTCTAATATAAATGCAAATGTTCAAACAACCATTCCGTGACTATCTATCATTCTGGGGTCAATTATCACACAATATCACCACGACTATCTAAAAAAAAAAGCAAAGTAACTATTTATAGACCTCTTCTGACACAACTTTTCCATTTGCAATCAAAGGTCATCCAATTACCATTCAATTTGACAAGGGTTTCACGATAAAAGCTAAAAAAAATAAAAAAATCGAAAAAAAAAAGACAAACCACCGGAAACTCTTGGCATAATGAATTCTCAACACGCCCACAACTTCACTACAACGTTTCCTAATTGGCCGGTGTTTTCTTCCTTTGATGACCATGTTCGTTCCCTGACTGTCCTCTTCCCCCTTGTTTTGCCCTGTTTTTATCTTTTTATTCGGTAATTACTTCTCTCTGGCGAATGTATTAAGTCACACTTAGCACTAGAAGAATTCTCATAAATATTTAAAATAATAAATTCTCAGCACTTCCGTTATCAATTTTGTGTGAGCACTGTGTCCTGGGATGAACAAAGTGAAGTTATTCTCCATTTTTATGCTGTGATAAGGATAACGATGTTTGTTTGTTGTTTATGAATTAGATGTGGTCCAATGCTGTGCTTCATCTATCCTTGTCTGACAATGCTTCACAGTGAAGGACTAGCCCATAAATAGAAGGAAACGAAGCCATCAAAAAAATAAGAACTTTACGCGTAAGATTGCCGGCATTAGTTCATGTGTCAAAAATTTTCTGTTAAGGGTGTGAGTTTTTATTGGGGGAAACCGAGGAGGACTGTGTGGGAAGAAAGAGAGTAAATAAATAATTTTCATCCCTTACTACACTCAGTGTCATGATTGATGATATGAAAACTGAAATAAGAAAATCCCGTCACCTTCTTGTTGATGTGAAAAATCTGCGGAGATTGTGAAAGGGAAGGGGTCGCTTTTATCTGAAATTTTAGAGCAGTTTGCATACCATCGTTCAGTTGTTCGGCACTGCTTGGCCGAGAATTCCTCCAAAGCTCACCTTTGGTACACCTTAAGTCTTTTGGGGGGAGTTCCATCATTTCGAGACGAAGTAAACCCGTATTAGCGTCGTCCAGATATCAAGGTAAGATGTAAGCAGCTTTAAGCAAAGTTAAGTGGAATAAATTTCAAAGTCTTTTTAAACACCAGCATATCGATTTTCAGCTTATTGCCACGACAATAAAGGGCCAAGGAGAGACTGTATAACACTGATTGAGGGAGCGGATTTGAGAAATTGGAATGGGAGGACTTAAAAGAGCCTTCCATCCCAATCCTATCATTTTCTTAGCACACTCAACGAATGTCACGTAAGTCTCTGAATAAATATATAAACCGTTACCCTCAAGCTGTATTCTAAAGATCCCACTGTTACACTTGCACACTAGTTTAGAGTCATCATCAAGTTTGGACGTTCACAGAAAATATGGTCGAGAGTGTCATCGTATTTCAAACAGAGTCGGCACATTGCCGGGTATAATCAACTGTTTGAGTCTGTTGTGTCAGGTTTTTTTTATGGTTGCGCCAAGTAATCTTCCTAGATACCGGCAGCCCTGGCTACCGTCATGGACAATTCGCAAACCTAAATGATCGATTTCAGGGATATGCCTACGTACTAACCCACACTTTGCGCACGTCGAACCACTCTCCCCGCGGGACTGCCGTTAGGTATTACAGTATACTCTCTCCTTACGGATACCTCTCACAAGCGGATACCCCTCATAAGCGGACAATTTTTTCGGAACCGTCGGTGTCCGCTTATGAGAGTGTACACTGTACTTCGCGTTCGTTTCGCCATGGACCCGCTTCATCGATACATCAATCACTGGTATAAGACGATGCGTCCATCTTCCCTTTGAGGATTCGTTCCACTGACGTTGCCAAATTGTCGTCTACCGAACCATTTCGAATTTACTAGTTCTTAAGTCTTATAATTTCATCAGCGTATAAGTCGATGGTCTTGATCATCTTTAAACATCTATGTCACTAGTAGACCTAGATTGCCTTTCTTCTCTCGTAAAGAAGGCAGAGCAGTTCAATATTCACCTTTGTTGGCGCCGCGGTGTCGCGGTAAAGGGACATTTCCCTCAAGAGATTGCATATCAGCGCTACAATAGGTGTCATCACTGGACACTATCTAAAAGGCAGGCATGTAAAAAGGCTTGGCGTCTTTTCAAATGATTTCCGTAAAAGGTGCACTGGCGAAGAAGAGGAGAAAACTATCCTCCATCTTCTTTGCACCTGTCCTGCTCTCTCCTCTCCTATAGAAGAAAAACTGACCTAAGTGCCTTCTTCTACAACGATCTAAGCGATCTAATCAACGCAGATATTAGAAGTCTTCTACGCTTCATCAGAAGCTCTAAGTGGTTTATCGTGTAGGTAAAGGAGAATTCTCCAAGATCCACGTGGTACTACAACGGTCTACGTGTGTTGGCTTCGTCTGGCAGCCTTTTCAACTTAATCTCGAAAAACCTAAGCATCTATGTACACATTTAGCTACCCACAACAAAATCATAGTTTATTCCGGACACAAGAGCAACGAGATCGTTTCTGTGGTTTATCCTGACGCCAAGAGAATCTTTGATCTCTCTCGAGCTGTTGCGCCATTTCTGGCATTTAGATCACGACGGCTGCCTTAATGAAGCGCGAATGTGATTTAAGGCTGTATTGTGCGCTGCAGTGCGTTACTATTTTCGATTTGAATATCCAATAAGCTTGCAAATATCTACTTCACTTAACTCTTAGGTATCTTAGAACTTTTAAAGCCACCGCATAGCCAGACAATTTTTATAAATCGTCCTATTTCTTAAAAGCCTTAAGGGGTCAAGAAGGGAGATACTACGGTCCTGGCTGTGAGACGGTTCATCATCATCATCATTCTCCAATAACTTATTCACTATAAGTCGCGGGGTGAGGGTGCTTAAGTGGACCCTTCACATCTCCCGATCTTCCGCCATCGATTCTAAATCATTAGGGGCTATCTTCATATGGTTAGAGGTGAGATTTCGAACTTGGTCTCATCTTATCCTGGACCTACCTAGGAGACGCCTACCTGACGCCCTAAGTCGACCCCGTTGTTGAGGAATCGAAAGTCTTTTTAAGCCCCCATCGGTGCATAGCACATTTACCCTTGACCTCTTGGTTGGCGGGACCATTGCCGAGAAGCTCGTAGCCGTTTCGGGTTGAACTCAGCCGGCAGTTGGGTAGTTCAAGCCGATCACAAGACGCTCGCATTCTGCCACCTTCTAGGCCTGGCTCTGAAGGGCGCCCTGGCTTAGCAGGCTTTGCAATATCCGAGGCCCTACAGCGTCTTGTCATCATTAGGTTTTGCACTGCGTTTGCAATGACTGGGTGGTACGGATAGATTGACATTTTAAGCTCCTCCATCACTAGGAGGTCAACTCCATGGGAGGGCTCTGAGGCAGTTTAAAGATTTAATTTTTAAGGAGGAGAAGGTATACAAATTCGGAACTTAAAATAAGCGTAAGGCTGCCCTTTTGCAAGTTTCAGTAGTTGAGAGCGATCACCTTTGTGCTCATTCAAATTCCTATTTTCTTCAAGTTTTTCGGTTGTTTTTTTGCAGAAAGGGATGTTGTTGTCAAGTTTCTATTAGCAAGTAGGCGGGTTAAGCGGTCCTTGACCTTACTTGATGCGACCCACCCACCACCTTTTTTGTTTGCTTCACTCTCCCTCTATGCTGCTAAAGAAAATTAACAAAAGCGAAATTCTTAGACGATACGGTTTCACTCTCTCATTCAAGGATAAACTTTTATTTGTTCCTGTTTCGTCGACGATGACGACCACACTGTCGAATGACTCGCTTAAGGGCCCGTCTTCGTTCGACTAACAAACAACAACAAAGAAAAACAGAAAAAATATCCATTTATCTTCTCTTTCATGCATTGTCAGAGCGTTAGGTGCGTGTACGTGTGGGTATGCTTGCCTTTTGTGCTCCATATCCGTCAGAAAAATTGAAAGGATCTCCCGCTAACGGCTGACGACGCCACAAGTTCCTCAAAAAAAAAGACCATCCACACAACAATGAAACAAAACCAAACAACCGAAGGGAGATGATATTATTTTCATTTTTTTTTTTTTTAGGGCGAACTCCCCACTCAAATCGGCACAGATATGAAATTTGGGAAAAGTTTCTGTCTGTACTTTCGTCCAACGGGGCGGCGCAAACACAAAACTTTAACTACACCACCACTACCATCCAGACAAGTGTGCAATCAATAGGCATTTCCGACGTAGGCGCCGACGGGGTTGATTGGGACGCCATTTACCCGCCTCATCATGAGAACATTATAACACAAACTTTCAAGAGGACTTTTGCCAAAAATCGAGAGGAAAAACTGAAATTTCCCGTTTCTCTTTTATTTAGATAAAAAAATCGATTGATATTAAAAAATGATTGCAACCCCCCCTAACCTAAGGGATATCATTCGACAGCGGGTGTGGGCGGTAAATGGTGATACGCCAGCGAGAAGCACAAATCAACGTCAAGAAGATTGCCTTTTAGTTGCAATGGTAGTTATTCGGGAGTTTCCATTCCCACTTTCCCGTTGGGCCCTGTTTTTCCAGTTGGAATTGAAAAGCAATAATTTGTTTTTGTTTTCAAAACAAAAAAAAAATCGAAAAAATAATTCTTCCTGTTGTATGCATGGCTGGCTTTGTTCGATTCATTAAAATTTTATTGGTTCGGCGGTTGGCATGAGGTGATAACCAATCGAAGCATATTCGGAGCTGATACACATTTTTCCGAAAAGGATTTGAGTGTGCTGAACATTGCAGAGGGAAATGTTAATTGGATTTCCCCCGGAACCTGTTGAAGAGCACATGGGTCATTGGTCTTAGTTCATTGGGTGAAGGCACGTAGTTTCTTAATTTTCTTTCATTTCCGTCGAAACTACCTTTTATCAGGATTTTGTCTACAAACTTGAAATTATAAGCCTCCGAATCCGACCATGGGATTCAGATTTTTTTTTTGTTTATTATTGGTCGGGAGCGGTTTGTCCAATCTAGTCCGATATATTTAGAGCACTGTGTCTGCTCCAGAGGATGTCAGGAAGCTAATCAGCCTCTGGAGCGTTGGAGGAACGTTGCAAGTGCCGTTGGTGAAATGAGTTCACTGCCTAGCGTCTGCTTTCTCACATGAATGAGGGCGGGGCACTCTGTGGCGATGTGGAGAGAGCTTTCACATCGATCTCCAAGCACAGTCTGCGGGTAGGGTCCGTTTTAGTGGAATTCTTTTGTGATAGGTTGGGGAAGAAGTGTTTGGTACATTTCTGTCCTACACTTCCTCTCCAAATTGTGTTGGATTTGAGCAGGGATTGCTCACTCATGAAGTTTACTCCATAGGCTGGTTCAGGACCAGTTAGGGGGGTAGTTGCACCTATCTTGGCCAGTGAGTCCGCTGTTTCATTGCCGGTGTGGCCATTGTGAGCGGGGATCCAGTGTAGTAAGACCAAGCTGTTTTTTTTTCGAGTTCTAGAAACAATTTGACTGTCTCTAAGACTAGTTCCGATTTTATCGCGGCTGAGTTCAGTGCTTTCAGGGCAGCTTGACTGTCAGAGAAGATAAAGAGATAAAGGTTTTTCGACGGAACTTAGAGAGCTTGTGCACTGATATATATTTCTGCCTGGAAGATCGCTGAGTATATGCCTAGACTATGTAGACCAGAGCCGTCCGCATACAATACTTCGAAGAATGTCATCAAACGGCATGCTGAACTCACTACTTTGGAGTAGGGAGGAAAGCATGTTAAGGTGACCATCAGCGGGATCTTCGGACCTGATGTTGTTTAGGTGGAAGAGCCTGTGTGTGTTGAGTTTTGTCTCGATTTCAATATGGTCTTGAACTGGCGGTAGACCGACAAGAGGCTGTGGGGATGAAGCGCAGCACGCTAAACCCGTTCAAGTTTCTTGGCTGTGGTGGCCTCATTTGTCTTTGTCCACCAGACTATTAGATTTGACGACCAAGGTGTAGATTTGGAACATTCCTGGAGTGTTTTTTGCCAACGCAGAGTTGTAGGGCTGGCCTTGGGCCATGAGGAACTTGAGCCGTTTTTTGTTTGCAGTGGTAAGGCGATTCCTCTTGGTTATGGATGCTTTGCTTTCCTGCACGTTGGCATCAGGAGCTTCAGAACAGCTCTTGAAGTTTTCGTCTGTGAAGATTGAACTCGCTATGCCGACTGAAACCCAGTCAATCGAGTCGAGGTCGGATTCAGCTTCACGGACTGGATATTCAGTCTGTCCAGCTGGTCCAGTTGGTCAGCGGAGTTAGGCTTATCCAGGATTCCTTTGGTCAGGGTTTTGTCGATCTCTTTTAGCAGATGGTCCTCACTCTATCTGGGACAAGGAGAAGGTTCAGCCGAGGGCTGACAGACGGGATTGGGACGTTCCAGATCACCACCAGGAATAATTATTTCTTTTTTTGAATCTATTTTGAGAGCACTATCAGTCCACGCAGAGCCTCGCGTACGTGGATAAGGCTAGATAAAACTGGAGGTTGCTGTTCTCCAGAGTACACCGTTCACGACTGAAATATTTATGGGTCCCCAGCCTGGTAGGTCCTCGGCACGGTTCTAAATATTAACAGCTTGACCCAGCCCCACATAAGAATTTGACTGAGGGTTGGCCGAACCGTTACCTCAAAGGGGCTTGGTACCGGCAAGTTACTTGCGTGACCAGGCGGAGTTAAAGGAGGGATTCAGATACAAAGACATCATCTGTATACCACATTTCTCTTTCCAATCTAAGAAATGCTTAGCTCAGCTAAAAACCCCCTTCGTCGAGGACGAAGTTAACCACCATCGTAGCCCCTATCAATTAAAATCGTAGCTTTGGTAAATTTCATCGATTGTGAGCCCCATTACAGTCACGTTATCCGGTGACGCTATTAAAACCAACATCATGGTCATAAAGCTTCATCCACTTTTATCCCCGACGCCGACGATGCATGGCCAATGCAGCGACCTAAAAACCCGTCCAAACCCATCAAAAACTCGTCCGTTCTCTGACAAAAAAATCGTAGCCTCACACACAAACACATTTTTCCTGCCTTGTTGAATTTTTATGGACCATTTCCAGAGCTGGTTGTCTCATAAAGTCAACCGCAAGAACATACACATCCTGCCTACCATTAGCCAAAAGAACCGATGAGGGAGAGAGTGAGGTAGAGAGCTTAGACAGTAGCATAGACAATGTGGCTTCACTTCGGGATAATTGTTTTCAAACGTGGCTCGTCGTCGTCGTCCTTCCAAGTCCACTTGTAGCCGTAAAGGACAAAAAAAAAAAAAGTTATTACTCTCCGAAGAACACAATGGAGAAGCGGAAGAGAAATGCATTATCTCCAGGCTTCGATGCGAGGGTAAATAATGAAAAGAAGGAGAAGACGATAAAAAAAAGGACTCTCCGGCGTCGCGTTTAGTTACCTGCTTCATTATAGTGCCGCAGTTCCTTCTCCATCTGTTCCATCCGCCATTGTACGCTCCAAATCCAATTGCGAACCGGAAGGAGAGAAAAAACCTGGTTTCCTTCGCAAAAAAAAAAGGCACTCCTTACAGATGTTCTTATAAATTATTTAAGATTGAATAGCTTAAGGCTGCCTCTGCAGCAGGCCTTCTCCAACTATACTTCTGTTCGGGACATCAGCGAAAGTGGGTGAGCTTCAGTGTGGGTGGGCTGTGGGTGCACTCAACCAGAGTAACATTTTCTCGTCTCCATCATAAAATCAAAAGTCAAAGGCATCAAACAGTAAGAAAGAGTCCTTTGTCCCTGCTTTTCTTCTTCAATCTCTTCGCCCGTGTTACACTTTCTCTCGGTGTCCTTCCTTCTTTCTAAAGGAGTGTGCTGCGCTTATGTGATATGTTTTTTTTTTTTTTATCGCTTTCTGTTTGTATTTACTTCCCATTTCGGTGGGGAGAAAATGGAAGGAGAACACTGTATTTAGAGTGGCAGGATAGGCGTCCTAGTTTGTATACGGTATTTTTACTTGATCTAGGATACGCGTCGTTGTCCTCCTTCGCCGCTGCCTTCAGGTTCGTCTATGTGCGCCGTGAATTGCGTTTTAAATATTTTATGAAACTTTTATTTCCTTTTTGGTATTTTTCTGCATTTTGCTTTGTGTGCCGAGCTGTGTGTGTTGTTTGTTTTGGAGTATTTATTTTTTTTTTTTCATATCCTTCCTCTATCATACCGGGGGGATCTTTGCATCTTCCATTCAGAATGCTTTTCACGGTATATTTTTTGAGTTTATGTGTGTCCTTTTTTTTATAGTCACTGTTATTGCTGCTGCTGAGTGTTCTATTGTGGATACACAATCGAAACATGGGGATCCGGCGTTGCTTATGTGTACGTATGCCTGTGGGTGGTGAGGCGAATTTTATGCAGTCGTGGAATTTGAGGCGGACGGATGCTGTGGGTAAATAACTCAAGCAATTGGCTTGGAACCCATTCAAACTTTTGCAATATCCCATTAAGGATGTGTGCGAAATTCAATTTCCCGTAAAATGTTTTCTCGAGACAATTGTTGTTCTTAGCTGGGGTATTTAACGGTTGCAGCGTGAAAAGCGTTGATGAAGAATTTTGAAGGATATCTGGTTAGGGGGCTTACTCTGGTGGTGTGAGGAAACTAAAACTTTTTAATTACCGTTAAGGCGGATGCGTTAAATAAGCTTAAGTTTGGTTTGAAAGATTGTATCCTTGGAAATTTTTTTTATTCACACTAGGATGGTGTGGTTGAGTTAAATTATCGTCAGACGTCCTTCCCAAAGAATTGCGAGGCAAGAAATGCTCTTAAAATTTGTTGCAACAAAGACATTGTCTGTGGTCCTTCGCGTCATTGTGAGAAGTAAGGTTTGAAGAATTATTTGGCAGAAAGAGAAAACACAACCTCAAACAAGATTCACTGATTCACTGTCACTGATCTGTCCAGTGAAGCTAAGTACCTATCTTGGAGTCATACTTGATTAAATGCTTACCTGGAACTCGCCCCTGAACATGGTTACCAACAAGGCGACTTGGGAAATGTTCATGTGCCAACACCTGTACGGCAAAACTTGGGGACTGAACCCAATTCTTAAGATTCAATATACAATGCTCAAGAGATTTCGATTCTACGAACACCCAGCCTAACTAAAGACGAATTAAGAACCTTAACGGGAGATTGTCCACTAAGATACCATCTGCATAAAATAAAAGTATCAGTTACTGATATTTACCGGGTCTGTCTAGAACAGAAAGAGACCGTTGAACATATTTTGTACGTATGTCCAGGAGCCGCAAGGAAAAGATTATTCCACTTGACGCGGGCCTGGGTCAACTCAACGGAAATTTGGAAAATCGATCCTAAGGCTATGCTCAGGTTTATCGAAAGCCTCAATATAACTTCTGGTTAAACCACAATTGACCTTATAGGTCGCAATGCGCATTTAGGGACCATAGTACAGAATTGGTACTAGGACCTAAGTCAAAACGTCTCTCCAATTGCGAACCCTAAGTTGGTTAAGGTCATATTTGGAAATAATAAGGTCGTCCTCTCTTGTCTCTCTTAGTGATGGATTCCAAGATTTTGCGGGAGATTTTGTGCTGATATAACCTAGTCAACTTATTCGCTGTACAACTCGTCCTGTTTAAAGGTAAATCTTTTTCTCCTGGAAAAAACGCACGATAGTGTGTCGCTCTGTCTTAAATTCCAAATGGTATGTGGTCGCCGTGGGTCAGTGGTTAGTGCCTTGGATTGCTGTGTGAGCTGCATGGGTTTAAGCCCCCAGCAACATCCACCGAACATTTTGCCCTGCACCACGTCTCGTCGGGGAATGACAAGCCTCCAGGATTATAATCTGTCATAAAATTGCCGATTAGAGTCGGAAGTAAATTGTTGGTCCCTTCTATTCCTACGAAAAGCGTAACACGAACAACATGAATGGTTGCGAGAAGCTAGGCCTTGGCTCATATCGAGTTGTCGCCCCAGCTATTTATTTATTTTGATCTCCATGTTTGAAGAAAAATCGTTCCCATCGACTTTAGCCAAAAGTGTAAATTGCATATTATCTTTGTTGCTACTCACAAATTTATTCATCATGCTCTCAATTTCGTGACTAATTTTAAAAGAAAATGTTACGTATACGCCCTACCAGCCATTTTACCCTTAACTTGGATTTGGTTGGATTTTAATATTTTTTTTATTTTTTTACTCCAAAATTCTGGGATCCTCGTTCGGATGAATATTTACCTGATTTGCTAAGGAAGGTGTAGGCATGCCTTCCCTATTGGACAGTTAATGCCTCAAATAAACCCCGGCGAGCTAAAATTAATCGAAATTGCTTAGTAAATTGAATAAGCGCCAGACTTCTCTCATTTCAAACCCATCTAAATCCCCTTCAAACTACAGGTCAAAACTTGAGGTTCACTTAACTCAGAGAAGTAGAAATGTATAAATGTCTGTATCTACGTGACTTGGTTGTTAACGGTCATACTTCATGTGATTTTTGCACATTTTTCACAAAGCTGTAGGTGGAGAACTATAAATCTCCAAGTGATTGATGCAAAATAGATGTAAGCCCATTAGGTTATATCGACGCAAAACACTTATTTCCATAAACTATCTGATTTAGCTATTGGTTGCTGTAGAGGTCTTTGGGGCCGAACCTTGTTTAAATTCCCTCAGTATAAAAGTTAACACAACATTAATCAATTTGAAAAATTATTTTTAATGCTTTGTAGCCTCGTTACTTGTTAACTTATTATGAATCATCGGGTCGTTAAATAAAACCCTTTCATGTTATAGAGTAATATATTAAAGATTTTATCGATTTTTTTTTGCCGCTTGAATGTCACTTGGAAAATCATCGCATGTGTTTTCCCTTGACCATTCTAGACGTGTGTTACCTTGCTGCATATATTGTTTGGTACTTGGTTTTTATTTTGTTTGTTTTCTTTTGTTTATATATTTTTATCTAAGCAACTGCATAAAATGAATTTAATATTTTATTTCCATCATTGATTGGTCTAAACAAGGCGCCATTTGGTCTGTTTGTATTGGTAAATAGCCAATATAGCTTCTGAAAAGTGGGATTACTTATCAATGCAAAGCAATCGAAGGCTGCTTTATGCTTCTTGGTAAGGCTCAAAACTTGGGTTGAGACTTTAGTACAACCTGTATTTCTAGCTCCGATAATGTCGAATTTCTAAAAATCTTTACTAAACCATTGCTCTGCAGTAGTTCAAAAATGTTTTCAGTTGAGGAATCAAGTTCAATCGGAGTTAACATCTACCCCTGATAGAATTTTACTTCCGAAATTGGACTAAGCTTAACGAACTGAAATTGTGCTTCTCCAGTCCGTTTCTATCAAATTGTGGTCGGGTAGGTAATTTTCCAGATGTATCAGAAATGACGCAGGCTGCTCAACGACTTACTGCACACAACCATTCGTTTAATTTTATTTTTTGCCGCTCTGCAGCTTTGCCGCTTGTCGCTCATTGCATGGCCTTAGCCTTAGGCATAGCTTGAACATAGAACTTATTACTATGATGACCTTCGGAAACACCAGGCAGATAACCCATCGCCATTTATATTGTGCGTGTTGCATTTTTCGCACGAATGAAAGGGACCTACAATTTATTGCCGACACCGAACGGCGAAATGAGAAGCTTTTTCAGGGCAAAAGGTACTCTTGGAGTTTTGTCATTCCTCGACGAGAGGTGGTGCCGCGAAAAATTTTCGTTGAAGTTGGCTGGGGCTTGAATCCATGCAGCGTGCACAGAGGTCCAACGCACTAACCACAGCTACGGAAACCGACGTGGTATATTTTAGTGGTCATTCTGTTTTCTGTCTGTTGATGCGTAAATCCCAGGCTTCAAAAGCGATCTGCCGCTCATCCAGGATATTTTTAAGGTTTTCTGCTTTATCAACTATGTATCAGAACTACGTCAGAGTAGATAGGATTTAGATGTTACAATGCTGATTCAGAACTAATACCCTCATGCAGAAGGATAGGACAAACCTTTGCATCCTTTTAGAAGTGATTACAAGTCATATTCTGCGCTATCACATGACAAGTTAAGGCTTTGTTAGAATGACCTTTGCAGTGGCTGCGAAGACGAGTAAGTTCACGTGTACACGACCCAATTTCTCTGCCACTATCTAGGCCTCTGCCATCTCAGGCATACATAATTTGAAAGATACTTCTTCCAGGATACCGAAGAACTATCAAGGACGTCTGTAACCTCATTAAGGCCTCAAGGTGTTTCGAAATCCTGGGGCAATAGGAGAGTGCTTTAGAGATTACTCAACGAGGAAGGTGAATCTTTCCCTCTAAATGGGTCTCTACTGATTTGAGTATGACGCAAATGGTTCTCTCTCCCTTCGTCAAACAATCTATCTATCTACTTATCTATCTAGCTTAACCTCATGTTACTTACAATGCTGAACAGGGTTATGCCGATGCTTGGTGTATTCGTAATCCAATTTTAACGTTGTCGCTCGTTGTTTAACACAAGTTGGGGCATGTAGTCAGGTACTTTGCACACTTGATGTGATTGCGATACCTACGACTTGTATTTAGCGAGTCTCGGAAGGTGCGCAGTCTACGGAAAGATGTCATGGTAATCTGGAACCTGACAGAGTGTGGCGCTCTTGTTCAAATACCTGCAGCAGCCCTTGTAAATCATTATATCTGAGCTTGATACAGCATTAATCTTCAGCCATGCGGCGACTTTACGTACAGCTGTGAAGTCGGCTCGAAGGAGGGCAAGAAAAACTAGTAGGATGATGCGGCCATTGACATCTCCCGATATGAATTATTTATCATTCAAACGGAACGATTCCATAAAGTTATCTAGGTCGTTCCAGAATGATCCTAACTTAAGTGTATTTTGTACTCCAGCCATTAGCTTCAATATGCGCATATTATCTGTATCGGAGTCTATGAGAACGTTTGGTGGACGCCCTTTGAAAACTCCTTACACCGTAACATATTGGGGAAAGTGCAAAGATCAGCATGCATATGCATTAGCGGAGTTCCCTATACGCGGCACTTGACGTGTTCCTACATCCACTTCCCTTAGATATTTTTGGCAAGCAATCAGTTACTAGCGCAGCCCTTCGACTGAAGGGCCACTCTTCGATCTTGGGTCCCTTTACATTCATTCCGGAAAACACTGAATACACATCGTCTAAGTTGAACTTCAACCTCAACTTCCGGACATCAATCCCTTCCAGAAAGGAGTGGGTGAATAATGACGCCAAAGGCGGGAGATGGTGTTTTCTCCGAATTGCTTAACTTGAGCATCTCCTTCCGTCTTTCCGACCACTTCAGGCGGAAATTATGGCGATCATCGAAGCATTATCTTGGCTTAGGCATAATGTGGTATCCTGGACGGTCATAACAATTTTTACCGATAGCCAGGCTGCTATAGAATCTCAGATTGCCGCTCGTCTCTCATGGAATGGCAGAACATTTTAAAATCCACCTCTACTGTGTACCCGGTCATAGGGGTATTCCAGGGAATTGTAAGGCCGAAGAACTCGCCAAACGTGCCATTACTCTACAGATCTTACCAGAACGGAGGAATCTGGGTATACCACTCGCTACATGTAAATTACTCTTAGAGTATGACGCGATCAGCAAAACAAACCAAAGATAGAGGAATGTTACCACATGTCATGATCATAGGACAGATCTAAGCCTCACTCGATTTGCTTAAAAGGTGGCTCAGCAGCACCGTTATCAGTGTTCTCACTGGCCACTCCCCCATCGGCCTTCATACCGGAAGGATGGGCCTCTTCCCAAATGACTTTAGCAGGAGCTGCATGGGCGAAGAGGAGGAATAAACGAGCTTCCATTTTCTCTGTATCTATAGGAGCCTATCACTTTGACGAACTATCACCTACTGATGTCAAAAGAATCCTCAGCTTTATCAAGAGCTCGATGGTTTCAGTAGACACTTAGGGTGTAGATCTTAGTGGCATCACAAACGGCCTCGTGTGTGTTCATGGATTGCCGCCTTACCTACCTACCTACCTATCTGCAGATCCGAGTCCTCTAATCGAATTTCACTCTGATTCCACTGGTTTTATTGATTCGTGTTAACGGCTTGACTAGTTGGAGCTAATTGTTGATCGTGGACCTTAATCAATCTGAATTCTCAGACAGGATTTTCCATTCTCAGCATTTATTAGACCATTTACCTCTAAAAACAACAAACCATCTACTGACTGAATAAACAAATCTGTACGCTTCCCATCGGTGATTATCCGAATTATCGTATTATGCATTCTAGTTCAACAATTTATTATTAACACTGGCAAGCTGACAAAAACAAAAACAAAAGTCAACTGAGAAAATATGTCTCCAATTCTGGATCATTTGTCATCGGCGAATTAGAATCATCGGTTTGTTATGTATTCTTCGAATTGCTGCCGTTGCTCCTCTCAGTTCGCTCCGACCGACGATGCGAAATAATATCCTTTCACTATCCTTCCCTCCATAACCACTCAATCATATCGAATAAACAAAAAAAAAAACAGGCAACAAAAGCAAAACAAAAACTTGACATTTCGCTTCGGTGCACATTTTGATTTGTGTGTGACACAAATAGTCAATGAATCTTCCAAGTTCCAACGTCGTCGTTCCCTCGATGATTGTTATACAAATTTATGAGCAGACAGGAGTATCTGTGGCTTTGTATTGTTCCAATTGAAAAACAATACAAGTGTAGTCGAAACATCAAATCAAAAGTTCTGCACAACCCTTAAAAGGCCAAGGGCGCCAAAAAGTAACCATCCCTGTCAAAATTTTGTTTCTTTTTCTATTTGGCTTCACATCATTTTCATTGTTTGCAGTGGGATTCATGTTCTTGTATCTCAATCTGTAAGTTTAGATGTGAAATTCGTTCGGGTATTGCAAGAAATTATAAAAAAACAAAGGACTATGTACAAGAAAGTGTTTACAGAGTGTGACTGAGATGGGGCAGTGAAAATAGCACAAATTGGCCTTGATCCTGTTTTTTTGTTTCAATTAAATTCCTGAAAATTGGTCAAATGTCTACTTTGCCTCTTCGACTTTGGTATGATGACTGCTTTCACGTTTCCGATCAATGATAAACCTTACAAGGACAAGGACCTGTCGAAGATGCAAGCATATATCCTTGATTGGTGGTTAATCGAAGTCCCATTCATTTGAAAATCAAGTTTCACCACTTCAGCAATGTGGTTTTAAATTCCACCCCACCAACACCAAAGCAGATCTTATGATAGTTACGTCCCCCATCGCTGACAGACGCCTGTCGAAAGACCCTTTTACAAAATCAATACACTTGAGCTCAAAATATAGGTCAGGACAAGACTATAAATGAACACAAGTACAATGTAGCCACTCTCTAACCAATTACCACACAACCATTGTTATTCTTGTAAAAAAAAAATATCCTTCGTCCTTCGTTTGTGTGGGACCACCGCACCGGTCTCATTGAACTCAATTTACTCGAAACTATTTTCGTTTTCGAAACAAGCACGATTGTGTCCATGTGTGTGTGTGTATATCTTATGCATAGAGATTTTTTAATAAACTTGTAGGCAGGTAGCACATAGAATAACCGCATGCCATCGAACATAACCTCTTCCTCCCCGGCGGAGTTTCAAAATGAATTGTGCTCTGTGAAAACCCCAAAAGCCAGCCTCCTTTGCTGCCGGTCGTATGCTGTGCTTACCGGTGGTTCTTTTTCGACTACAACGAAAGTTTTGTTGGCTTGTAATCGATTTTAATTAAATTTTCTGGGGCGTACTAATGGAATGGCATATGCGCTTGAATGCATTCACAATTGTGATGGGTGTTGAACACACCCGCTCGTCGTTCGGTGCTACCGCTAAAGGTTTTTGCCTTTATTTTATTCGGCGAGTGAGTGTGTGGGTCAAAGGGGGGGAAAGCGGATGACTCGCATGATTTATTTATATCGAAATCCATGCTTCAATTATTCAAGAAAAATGAGTTTTTCAAAAAGATAACCGAGTGACATATTTTGACTTTTGTCGATTCGTGTGTGGAACAAGGCTGCCATCTGTTGTTTGCAAATGCAAGTAGGTGTCTGCATGTAAATAATGTGAGGTACGGTAAAAATAAGAAGTTGAAACCGAACTGAAAATGAAGTCTTTTCGATGGCGTTAAGAAGAGTAGTTGGCGGAGAAATTAATGAATGGAATACGTTTTGAGGCCTAGTTGGAAGCCACGAGGTTCGTTTTACCGTAACACCGAAATTATACTCAGAATTCCATAAGATCATAAAATATCTTGCAACAACATCGTTCCGCAGTCGTGAGACCTCTACTGTATGAGGAGCGCAGCTAAATTTGCCCTTATACTCGGTGAGGCTACCTAAGACATTTAGACATGACTTTATTTTACGTGAGTGGGCTAGGTAAGGTTAGGTTTGTGGGCTGATGATGATTACCTCATCACACTTAGGACACATTGTGATATCTATGATATTTCCTTCTGCGGTTTTTTTTTTTTGGTGCCAACCATCCGACTGCTCTTGAAAATGTGAAAAGTTCTGACAGTGAACTATCAGATGGTTCGTCGATAAAATCGAAAACGAATTTGCCTAGGGTTATTTTTCTTAACTGACAGAGGCATGGGCGGTGATAGAAGAAATAGGATGTGTCGTCATGTACCTGCCGGTCGTCACCGCATCTCCTACAAATATCGTCATCATTCAGGTGTAATTTCTTTAAGGATGTTGTGCCCAGTAAATACTCCCACCAGGATCGACAGCGATTTCCTGTCTTTTTGTAAAATCTGTTAGGCTGCATGCTAAGAACCTTAAGCTCTTCGCGACAACACTTCGCAAGCCTCGATGTTATTTGCGTAGCAACTATGGCTTTTATGGTAGCTTGGCTTGGCTGTCAATGTAAATCGTAAAATCCTCCAGCGATATTGTTAGCATTGACACTAGTTGGGAAGTTCTTGTCACTGCTAGAACCTCCGCTGGGCGAACGCTGCTGTGATCCGGGAGTCATGGAGCTGCTAAGTCCTAACTGTTCTGAGAAAAGACCTGCTCCTATGCCTATATCCATTTTTGAACCATCTGTGTAGATGGGTTAGGACCCGTTCAACATTTCGTTGTTTTGCCACTGTTCTCTGCTTGGAAAGGCACATGAAAAGGGTATCTAGAAGTCCAAGTGCGGGAAAGTGTAATCCGAGTTAACATTGACGCCCAGATGATTGTTTAGTATCTCGGCATGTCCACACGGGTTCGGCCTCCAGTGCTTAGACTGGCTGATTCTGAGATCGTTCTTCGCGGTAGCCTCTTGCATGTAGAAGTCTAGAGGCAAACGGTTAAGAATTACTTCCACCCCCACCGTTGGTGTAGTTCTCATCGTCATACCTTTGAGGTTGGCGGTTTTGGTGGGAGCGTGCCTCCACGCCAGTCCTCCGTACATGAGTATAGGTCTAACAATTGCTGATTACATCCATAGGGTTATTGTAGGTCTGGATCCCCATCTGCTACAGGTTTAGAAGGCCACAGATGCCGTTTTAATCTTTCCTTAATATTCAGCTTTCAGTTTAGCTGCCTGTCGAGTACGAGACCTAGGTACTTAGCGCTTATGGACCGTTTAAGGCGAGTTTCCTCAATGGTCGGAAGCGTGAAAGTTGGAATCGCTCTTCTCTTAGTAAACACAACGTTTAGTGAGTTCAGGGATTTTTGTAATATTCACTGACAGTGGTTAGGAATTTACCTGTCGCGAGCAGCACTACATCGTCTGTGTATGCTGCTTGAGTTCAAGCCCCAGCCAGGTCCGCCGAAAATTTTTCGTGCACCAGCTCTCATCGGGGAATGACAAGCCTCAGGAGTATAATCTGTCATGAAAGAGCTTCTCAATTCGCTGTTCATTGTAAAATGTAACACGCACAACATGCACGGTTGCGAGAAGCTAGGACTTGGGTCAACCCAAGCTGTGACGTCAGCTATTTATTTATTTTTGCATCTTAATTTTACTAATAATTCATGAATAACCAGGATTGTCAGAAGAGGGGATATGGACCCTTCTGTGGAGTGCCTACAGAGGCAGTTACCATTAGACGGTGAGTGGGCTAAAAACTAATTTTTTTCCTACGAGTATGCTGTTTGACAGGAGATTTCTGGCGTAGACAAACGGCTATTCGAAACGCGTCGTCATAGATATTTGTTTTGGCTTTTTTACCTCTGTCCTTTAATGGAACTACATATTAGGAATTCCTTCCCCGTTAATTTCGATCTTAACCACCATTCCTTGAAAGAAGCGATTGACTAGCATTTGAAAACTTCAATTAGGCTTTATGGAGTCCTCATCGACGTCTCAAATCATAACTTTCACGTGCTGTTTCTTTTTCCTTGAAAAACTTGTGATCCTACATGTGTCCTTTATCTCCAGCTAATAACAAATGCCTTCCTTCCAACAAAGTGAAGAGGCTCCCATTGTCAGAAACGAAAACGCCTTGGAGCGGCATACGATTGCTCATTTCAGTGATTGTCCTAAATAAACAATTAGTAGGAAGAAGATATGAACGTCTAACTCCCAACGACAAGACAGAGAAAAAGCACGAATCAGGGAATATGTTGTCAAAGAAATAACGAAACGTGTCCCCCTAGGCCGAAGCAATTTCTCAAGAACTCAGAAAAAAAAAAAAAAGACAAACAAACAGACACAACGCCACACACTCAAGGTATCTGTCTCACAAAATTATAGATACGACATCTCCTCGATTGACCCTATAAGAAAGGTAGAATTCCTCTCTTGAGTCGATCAAGTAGCCGAGCATGTCTCGCAATATTTCTTCCGCCAATTAGGATCTGATGTTGTCTAGACATTTTTCGCCCATAGTCACAATTTTCTTTTTTTGGGGGGGATTTACGTGGGGTGTTCTGTATACATCCCATGATGCTTCCCCCCACTCAAGCATGTGCATAACTAAAATTGAAAATTATCATGATTGTCGTGCTAATAAATTGATTGAGCGCCTTGACAAGGATATAATGCCCTGTGACACGAAAGCTCATGTGATGTGATGGATGTATGTAGATACCTACCCCATAGCGAAGACAACAATACGAAGAGAATCCTTACCCCAAAGGACATGCAATGAAAGCAGTTTTTCCAACATTTTAAGTCCTTAATGTGAGAGATGCACACACTAATCCTCGTCATATTATTCTAAACGGATGGAAAATAATGTGTTTAGTAGTCGTAGGACTGTTGACAGACTCAAATTATACACGAACGACGAGACACAGTGGAATGACGGGAGGGGGCTGGATGATGACGAAGTCATTTTGAATTCATTTCAATCACCTGTCGTGAGGCAGCTCCACTGGTACCTATGACGAGTGCATTTGTCTGTGCAGTTTTAGTGCACAACAAAAACTTAATTATGTCGAGATTTAAATTTTCCATTCGTTAAGCATAAAGGATGTGACATACACAGACGTGGAGGGGATACAGGTACAGTGGCAGTGTTGTGCTTTGCATATTCACATGAACGTGACGAATTACAGGGAAAAATACTATCAAGGAAGCCGTCAATTCTTTGGGGAACAAGAAAGGATGTAATGTGACGTGCGTTGGAGTGGGGATTGGATGGATTTGCTGGTGTTTTTAAGCGGAAGACAATTATTTCCCAATGAGGTGTCACAGTGTTTAGGCAACTAGAATAGGAAAAAGAGTAGAGCATAGCACTCACCACGAGGAGTGTGAAAGGGGAAAAATTGACAAATCACCACAGTTTTACCATAGAGCTAACAGAATAATATAATAAAATGAAGCTTTGGACCATTTGGTGAGAACCTCTTATCAGACCCTGTTGCATATCAAGATTCCACAAGGATTTCAAGAGGGGAAAAAAGCCTTACAGTACTCATTGAAAAAGCAGGATTGCTCCTCTTTTCTTTAACACAAAGCACCCATTTTGGGTAGCTAAACGGTGGAATGCAAACGCACAAGCAGACCTACAAAGAAAGCTGACAACAAGGATCTGTAAGGAACAACGGCTAGACATAACACATCTTCCAGTCGTTCACAACGCCAGGAGTAGGCGATATTTTCCTTGCTTTATTGCAAATAGGATAGGAAGCGATCATGTCACATCTCCTCGAACTAATGGAAAGTCATTTAGCTCTCCATTGTACCTCGTCAAAATCCTTTAGGACAACAGGTTTGACTAGTTTGAAGGACCTGGAACACTTCCTCCGTCACTGTGCAGCAACTGCATGGCTATGCTGTAAAGTAGACTACCCTGCTGGGTTCTGTGGATACTAGACCTAAAGCGCTATAAAACAGTATTGGTTCCATGACCGATGCACACACTAATCCAACACTTCAAAGGTGCTGTAAGGATTTTGGCGAGGGTCATACCCACCGGCTTATATAGCCAGTGGTAAACCGTCCTCATCATTATCATCATCATTTTCCAATGATTCGCTTATCCATTATGAAGGTCGCGGGTTAAGAGTACTTAAGTGGACCCTCCACATCTACTGATCTTCCGCCATCGAATCTAAATCATCAGACGTTATCTCCATAGAGGTGAGATTTCGGACTTGGTCCAACCATCTCATCCTGGGCCTACTTAACGAACGCCTACCTGATGGAAAGAAATCCATGGCACGTCTGGGAAGCCGAGTTGGGGGCATACGTTTAACGTGCCCAAACCGTCGAAGTATGGACGTCTTCGTTCGTAGAAGTAGCTGTTCGACCGTTTCTGGTACTCCTTACCCGATATCGGCGAGTCACCCCAGCAGTACAACGAAGAAATTTCATTTCGGCAGCTTGTATCTGCGGCCTTATTTTTTCGGTCATTACTCCTATCTCATGACTATAGGTGACTGGTGAGGGTCGAAAAAAAACTAAATTGAAGACCAATAGCTTAGCTGCGATGCCAAGTACAGTCCTCCTGACAAAAGATTGAGCAAGCTGCCTCCAAATTGCTCCAGCCTGACCAATCCTCCAGGATAACTCCTGCTCCTTTCATCACTCGTGAATAGGACCCTGAAAAACTTAAGCATCTCTACCTGTCCCATTGAACTCGACTAACATTCAGAGTGCATTGAACAGGCGTTCGGGAAATTACTATTATTTCTAATTGGTTTACTTACTTACTTAAGGTGGCGCTACAGACCGGCGTGGTCCTGGGCCTCAACCAACAAGTCTCTCCAGCCAGCTCGATCTTTAGCCAACTGCCTCCAGTTTCGCACGCCAAGTTGGTTGAGGTCCCCTTCCACTTGCGTGCGCCACCTGAGTCGCGGTCTTCCTCTACTGCGCTGACCCTCGGGTGTGGATTCGAAGATTTTCCGAGCTGGAGCATTGGTGTCCATCCGCTCTACATGACCCAGCCACCTCAGTCGTTGGACCTTCACTCTTCGATGTCGCTGTACAGCCCGTACAGTTCGTCGTTGTATCTCCTCCTCCACTCCCCGTCTATGCAGACGGGACCAAAAATCACCCGAAGAATTTTCCTCTCGAAACAGCCAAGAGCAACCTCATCCGCTTTAGACAGAGTCCATGCCTCTGCGCCGTAGAGCAGGACTGGGACGATTAAGGACTTATAGAGGGTCACCTTAGTTGTTCGAGAGAGGGCTTTGCTACTCAATTGCCTTCTTAGCCCAAAGAAACAGCGATTGGCAAGAGTTATTCTTCGTTTAATCTCAGCGCCGGTGTCATTGCCTGAATTTATAGCGGAGCCTAGGTAGACAAAGTCCTTAACTACCTCAAAGTTATAGCTGTCTATAGTGACGTTCTGTCCGAGACGTCGGTGTTGGGTGTCCTTTCTTGTTGACAGCATATACTTCGTCTTGCCCTCATTGACCGCTAAACCCATCTTCGCCGCCTCCGTCTCGATACTCACAAACGCACCAGTGACATCACGCTGCGTTCTTCCGATTATGTCAATATAGTCGGCATATGCGAGTAATTGGACGGACTTTTGAAAGATTGTGCCTCTGGTGTTGGCGCGTGAGTTTTGCACATCTCTTTCAAGAACGATGTTGAAGAAGTCGCATGACAGCGCGTCGCCTTGTCTAAATCCTTTTTTGACATCAAAGGTCTCGGTGAGGTCTTGACCGACCTTGATGGAGCAGCGTGCATTCTCCATTGTCATCCTGCACAGACGGACGAGTTTGGCAGGGATGCCAAAACTAGACATGGCTCTGTATAGCTCGTCTCTATAGATGCTGTCATACGCGGCCTTAAAATCGATGAAGAGGTGGTGGGTATCGATTTGAAGTTCCTGGGTTTTTTCCAAGATCTGCCGCAGTGTGAATATTTGGTCGATGGTGGACTTTCCTGGCCTGAAACCACACTGATATGGACCGATCAGGTTGTTGACGAACGGCTGCAGGCGTTCACACAACACGGCAGATAAGATCTTGTAAGCGATGTTAAGAAGACTGATGCCTCTGTAGTTGGCGCAGTTCAGAGGCTCTTCTTTCTTGAGGATCGGGCAAACAATGCTGAGGTTCCATTCATCGGGCATACTTTCTTCCGACCATATTTTACAGATGAGTTGGTGCATGCTCCTTACCAAGTCATCGCCTGCTGCTTTGAACAGCTCTGCAGTTAGGCCGTCAGCCCCAGCAGCTTTGTTGGACTTAAGCTTCGAAATGGCTTTCTTCACCTCGTCCAGGGCGGGTGGACGGAATTGTTGGTCTTCGTCGTCCAGGTTGAATGGTTCATTCTGCCTGACAGCGGGATTTGATTCTTCGTCGCCGTTAAACAGTCTGCAGAAGTAGTTCTTCCATATCCTCAGCATCGACTGCGATTCTACTACGATGTTCCCTTGTTTATTCCTGCAGGCCTCGGTTCGGGTTCTGTAACCTTGACAGGTTCTTTTTACCCTTTATCTTCTCGATCGCGCGCTTCTCATGCTCTTTCTTTTTCCTTCTGAAAAGCTTGTGTTCGTCTCTTCTCTTCTGCCCGTAGAGCTCGCGGGCAGCTCTGGTCTTTCTATGCAGCGCCGCTTTGTAAGCCTCTTGTTTCGCTGCATGTGCTTGCCGGCACTCGTCGTCAAACCAGGGATTTCGCTGTGGTGGCCGTGTGAAACCCAGCACATCAGAGGCGGCATCTCGGATCGCTTTTTGGCAATGTTGCCACTGGTCTTCAATACTTGATGCTGGCGGCATAGGACCTCTTGAGAGATTGAGAGAGACTCGATCGGAAAAGGCTTTGGTGATCTCTTGCGATTGCAGCCGTCCGACGTCAAATTTCCTCACAGTATTCCCTTGTCTTGGCGGTGTTCGGGATATCCGCAGTCGTACCTTGGCTACAACAAGGTAGTGGTCCGAGTCAATGTTGGCCCCTCGGAATGTTCGGACATCCATGATACTGGAGGAGTGCCTTGCGTCGATCGCAATGTGGTCAATCTGGTTGACGGTTGATTGATCAGGAGATCTCCATGTTCCTTTGTGGATATCGAGCTGTGGGAACCGCGTACTAGCTACGACAACGTTCCGCCCCGCAGCAAAGTCGACCAGCCTAAATCCGTTATCGGAGGTCGTGTCGTGTAGGCTGTGCTTTCCGACAGTACTACCAAAGATGCCCTCTCTTCCTAGCTTTGCGTTAAAATCGCCCAGGACAATCTTAATGTCATAGCTAGGGCACTGCTCGTATGTCTTGTCCAAGAGCTCGTAGAACCTGTCTTTGGTGTCGTCGTCTTTCTCCTCTGTGGGGGCATGCGCGCATATCAGGCTAATGTTGGCGAATTTAGCCTTGATGCGGATTGTCGTGAGGCGTTCGCTTACATACCTGAAGCTTAAGACTTTTTGCCTAAGTCTGGCTCCAACGACAAATCCACATCCAAATAAGCGCTGCTTTTGTTGTCGGTAGCAATCGCCGTAGTATACATCGCAGTTTTCCATCCTCTTTTTGCCCGGCCCATCCCACCGCACTTCTTGGATTGCGGTTATATCTGCTTTGCAGCAGTTGAGGGCCTCCGCTAATTGTTCGGCTGCACGTGGTCTGTTAAGGGACCTAATTCGTTGTCCTTAATTCGTTTGCATGGGTTGTCATCAGTGAATCCGTCCGTATCCGAGGCTTGTTGTCGCTTCGTAACTATATTTTTTTCCGTGACAGGGCAGTTACCCCGGTGCACAACCCCCAACTTGGAGGACCAGGTCCATTGTTTTAACCCCTGGGACGAGGGGCCGGTTTAACCGATGTCGGTAACCCACTTCGGGGATGTGAGCGCTGTCGTTGGCCCCTGTAGGGCTCATCCGCCACCATCTCTTTTCCAAGATCCCAACCAGTTACTGGAAATCCTTATCGGCCTCAGCTCCAAATATGTCGAAGTAGCCCAGATAAGGTATTGCTCCCGATCCGGAAGTTATAGACGCCACCGTTGATTCCATCTAGGGAATTCTTCCGCTGTCGTGTTTATAGTGCTGCAATTTTTGTCTTTTGGTCAACACTCGCGCTTATAAGTTTAGCAAGTTGAGTCCGGGTGGACAACAACCAGTACCCAGTGGCTACCGAGGGGTTACGAGGAGGTAAAATAAGCACAATTGATGTGTAGTAACAGTTACAACACTGGGCATCGCCAAGTTGATACCAATCAGAGCCTACCCTATTACTACAACACCCAGCCACCCTAATTGGTTTACGTTTGCCTTTATTCCAGCTTCAACAGAAACGGCTACGAACCTATAAAGTGCGCGTTATAGTTCGGTCACGGTGGACCCCAGGATGATCAAGTCATCAACGAGAAGCTTATCCTACCTAGACTGGACCACAGCTTTGGAACACGCTTTTAACTCCTTAGCAAAGACTTTTCCGAGGAGACTTACGAGAGATTTATCCTTTTAATTGGGGCAATTTCTCTTATTCCCTTTCTTAAAAAGGGGAACAATCACCCCAGTTTGCCAGTCGCTAGATGTTTCACCGCATTCCTCGGTCACTTTAATGACACGAGAGAGCCATTGCACTCTCTCTTCCCACAAGGCCTTGACCATTTTCGTCCGGCTTTCGTCTGCCCCAGCAGATTTGCCGAATTTTAGAGCTTTAATCGCCAAAGTCACCTCTTCTATGGTGGGGCTATTCTCCGCCCTACTCAACAGCATGGGTCTGTCATCTTCAGTGCCCTTTTCGCGATTGAGCAGCTCCGAAAAGTGATATTTAACTTCCTCTGAGACGCCGGATGATCTGCCATAATACCTTGTTTGCAGATCTGTGATCACGGTCCAACTTCTCGCCGAACTCCTTCCTCCTTTCATCCTAAACTGTGTTTTTCTTCGTCTCAGCTCGGTGCTACAATTGTTGAGGCATTTTGTTTTCTATGAAGCCAGGTATTGTTCCTACCTTCAGTCGTTATGTCGAAGGACCTGTTTTTTTTTTTTTTTAATTTTTACACCTCTGTTGCAATAGCTGTGTGATACAACAGATTTCGGATAGATAAGTCCTTCACGTTACGTTTCTGTTACAACTTGACTATTGAAGTAATGACACTGCTTCCTTGATGCATTGTTGCTCCCTGTTTGCTCGTCCTTTTTCTAGAAATAAATAATACAAACCGTATTGTTAAGGGAACCACTCCTGAAGAAGCTAATGTATTCCACTGCAATCACTTTCATCATTTCTTTGATTCCATTCACCGTTGTATCTCCTGAACCTATCTATCGCAAAACGATACTACCGACTGCTGTCACCTAACGACTACCGTGATGTGAGCATCGCAGCATCCACAACAATGGCGAAAATGCTGTCGAAGCAATGCTTCGTTGCACGTAGGAATAGAAGAGTAACTAAATAAAAATAAAGGATACGTATCTGCAAAATGAACACAAAGCGAGAAAAAACTAAAAACCAGGAAGACCATACTACGAAGAAGAGAATGCGAATTTAGAATCTGAGTAGGCGTTTTTCTCAGTTATCGGCACAAAAGAAGTGAGAAACGGATTTTCATTCTCGATGCCATATAAAGGTACACACACCCATGCACACATTCCGCATAGAAACACTCTTGTTTACGCCTGAATGCGGCGACAGCAAAAGGATCTGCTGCGATGACAGTGGGAGAAGCTCCCTTGCGTCGGAGGAGATAACGTGCTACACAATTATGGTGATTCTAGGATAAATCCGGTGGTGATTCAGAGTCTTAATTGTATTTTTTTCGTTTGCATTCATCTCGTATCCTTTTTTTTTGTTTCTCCTTCATCTATTCTGTGGTGTGTCTTTTGAACGATTACCAAATGAAATGAGATAGGAAGAGAGTGGTTTCTTTTTTTGCTGAGTTCTTTTGATGACGTAGTGTACTTCAAGGGAATTGACGTTTAGAAGTCGAATTTTTCTATTCAATGTGTGTTCCGTTGATTTTTATTCCATCCTTACGAGCTTAAATTTGAGCAACATTTAAATAGTGTTCTGCAGGGTGTCCGTTTAATCAAGATAACATTTAAGGTCAGGGGTTCTTGAAGTACATCGCTGATGATCTTTAATGGTTCGAGTATCTGGAGGTGCGTCCGTTGACTTTATAGTCGTCATTTGACTTTTGACATTTGTGTTATATGAATGTTGGTTTGGGCTCAGGCCTAATCAACGATATAAGCTTGTCCCCGTCCATCATAACACAATTTTTCCTTGGAAGTTAAATTACCATTCGATGTCCTTAAAATACTTTCCATGTCGGGAGTGTCCCTGAAAAAATTGACTCCGTCTTATAAAGGTCAGCAGGATTTCAACTCCAATAAAATAAATAAATAGCTGGCGCGACAGCTCGGGCTTATGTAGCTTCTCGCAGCCAGTCATGTTGTGTGTGTTACATCTTTCGCACGAATGAGAGGAACCCATCATTTATTGGCAACTTCAAACGGGGAATTGCCAAGCGTTTTCATGACAAGTTGAACTCTTGAAGGTTTGTCATTCCCTGACGAAAGGTAGTGCCGTGAGACTTGTTCGGTGGATTTGGCTTTGGCTTGAACCCATGCAGCATGCACGGCAGTACATGCACTACGACTGAGTCTCGGAGACATTCGATTTCAACTCATGGCAACATTTTTAATCTGAGCTTCCGAAGTACTCTAGGCATTAGCCACTCAAAACCTCAGATTTCAGCGGTCTGACCCAGAACCAGAAGGTTTCTAAGCACAAGGACTCTCGTTTAGTGGTCCGTATTCAGTGATGATATCCTTAAATGGCTCTTGTACCAGACATTTATTTTTTAAAAGATCGTAGCTCATTCCAGCTCCTTTTGAACTGCTTAGACTCATCGTCCTCATCGCCTTCATCGCCTTCAACGACTGCTAGACTGCAAGTTGTTCAAGGGCCCAATTTCCTTCCGTCTTGGGTTAATGGATTCCACTACATATAACCGTGATGACTACATTAGGAGTTTAGTCAAAGAAATTACCTACGATCCAGGTCATGGTGTTAGGTTAGGTTAGGTAATGGGGGGAGTGTCCAGTCAGTGCGTCCACTGTGCACCCACCGGAATCTACTGGTCCATTGTGTTCCCCTTTCGCTTTAGTTTATGTTTCCGCCTTGGGTTCAAGATGGGTGGTCTATGCCAAAACTAACCTGTATTCTTAATAAAGTGGAGTATGTTCGTTATTGGTACTTCTGTTAGGTTTCCTAGTTCTCCAAACAGCCTGTTTCCCATGTGTCGGATTCGGCGGTTTTGGAGATTGGGACACTAACAGAATAAGTGCTAGATGGTTTCCGTCTCTTCTGCATTCTGACAGCTCCTGCAGTAGTCTGGGGAGTTGATGACGATTCTGCCGGCCAAAGTGCCTATGGCACAATGTCCCGTCAGTACACCTTTTAGGATGCGAGTTTCTTTTTTTGTTCATAGCCAGGAGACATTTTGTCGTGCTCTGGTTGATTCTCTGCCATAATTGGCCAGGTACAATTCAGTCGGCTCTGGCGGACTAAGAATTAGTTCCCTCATCTTGTGAAGGACGTTACCTTTCAGTACACCGATAGGGATGCTTATCGATGTGTGGGTTTCCTCACGTTCTAAAGCGGATCCTTGCCGAGCCAATTCGTCCGCTTTTTCATTACCCTCGATGTCGGTGTGTCCGCCTATTTTGTTTAGGTCACGGTGCTCTATTGGCACTCGTTTACTTCTGTGATCCCTACAGCTATAAGGCCAGCAAGGAGAAGTTCATCCCCTCGAGGGTATGCATATCGGTCAGTTCGTGTACTGCGGACGTAAAGCCAACCTCCACATCGGCGATGTGATGCCTTTGTTTCAAATGCCTGATAATACCATTACCAGCAACTTGGAAGAGAAGACTAGTGATCGTGGCTAATTGGTTTGTTTTGTACTGTCATCGCCCAGAACCACAACTCGATTCGTGCCAAGTTGCCTACTGGCACCAAGATAGTTGTATCATCCGCCATTCGCGCTAAGTTTGCTATTGTTATCGGAGGCGGGCATGTTCACAAGCATATCCGGAAGCCAAGTCTTGCCTTCCACAAGTACAAGCGTGAACACCACTAGCCAAGCACCCTTGCCGATCAGATACGAACTGCGAACTTTACTCACTTCGTCTGTCTGATTTGGCGAGCTGAATGTCCAGTAACTACCTAAACTACATGGATTTGAGTAGGAGGCATTTCCCTACTCAATTATTACTCAAAAAATGGTTCATGCTTTCGCTAACACAAGACCTAGGTTCACATCCTGGTCAACACAAGGTGGTTTTGCCATTGAGGTGGTAACCACCAACATTAGAAGGCCTCTACCGTCAAACAAAGAACAAGGATATTATAGATTTTACTTGTCTGCAACCGCACTGATATTGGGCAATCAAATTCTTGACAAAAGAATTTAGGTAAAACAAAATGTCAGACAAGACCTTGTAAGCGATGCTGTGTAGTTTGCGCTGTTAGGAGGGTGTCCAAACTTGTGGATCACACACTTTTGTTGAAGCTCCATTCATCAGTCATGCAATTGTCTGACCGAATCTTAGAAATTAGTTGGTGTATGTTCACCACTTAGCTATCTGCAGGTGCCGTAAATATCCAAAAGCTTTGTTCAGATTTAAGTTTAATTGCTTGTTATGCCTGTAAGCAGGATGTGCGCTTTTTTTTCTTTATAATCTACTCACGCTTCAAGGGGCTGTGGATACCCCTATGATGTTATTCACACAGCTCGAGCGAGGTGCAGTGGCTTGAAACTCAGGTAGTATTAGGTTTCAATGGCGTTCGAGGGTGGTTTCCATGCTAGCTGGAGACATTTGTGGTGTTTGTCATTGATATAATTCACAGGAATGTTTTCGAATCTCTTGATGTCATGGTCAGCTCAATCAACTGTTTCGGTTTTCAGAAGTACAGTCGCTTATTACGACCAGTCGCTTATAACAACCACTTTTCTGTCATTGCTTGGTTTCTTTATATTTCGAATACTTGTGGAGGGCAGTCGGTTATAACGACCGCATTTGCTCGGTCCCTTCACTGTTGTTATGAGCGACTTCCACTGTACATAGTTTTTTTTCCAAATTCTCAACACCGAATGTGACTCCACAACGAGGTTTCCTTCGTCATCTCGACAATTTTCTGTACATTTTGGTTGGATCATTTTCAAGGCAAAGTTTGTCAAGATCATGAACCGTTTTATGAAAACCAAGTATTTATCATGAAAATCAGCCAAAACCTGCACAACAAAAACACAACCGTCGGTGATTGGGATTGCTTGCATAAGTACGCGATAATAATGTCATCATCAGCATAAGCTGAAACAGATTATCGTCCATTAATTAGTCAAAAGCAAATTGTCCATCGTATTCGCATTCAAAGTCCTGATTTATGTATATGTCCCTTGTCGTAACCAAAATATCTCCATAATGCACATAAATTGCGTTAATCAATATCGCCGACCATTTGGCATGATTCCCGCCAGCGGCAGACATCTCATGCGCTCTTCAAGTCGGTCCTCCGCAAAGCTCGCCCCATGGTAATTGTGTCGCACACATGTGAATTGAAAAAAAAAATCCTCAGACACTTTTGATTAATGACATCAAAATAAAACCCTGTACATTTATCAAAACCGCAAAGTGAACGAAATTCGTATTTTTTTTTTCCATGTGAGCTCTTGATCCTCCATTAAAACAAACCTTCACACCACCTCCTCGGATTGATTGAATTCACCACAAAAAAATAAACACGCAAGTATCAAGTGCAAATGGGAATTTAAACGATACAACGGACATGTTCATTGGTTAGTCCTGACAGCGTCACCCAAGGGTTTATTCCGGCAAAAAAAAAAAAAAAACATGGCGGTGGAATTGAAACTCAAAACCCGCCTTGCACCTTCCTCATCTAATTAAAGTGCCAGCAAAGTGCAAATCCAGTCCACATTGCATAGCTAATTAGCTCTTAGCCCTGTTGAAACCTCAGGTACCACGCATTTTTGACCCCAAAACTTACACACTCGCCAGAGAGCCATCAACCGATCGGCCAGCGATGAACTTAACCCCACGTGAATGCACGCAATCGGGCCCAAGGACATGTATCTGGTGTTGTGGTCACCCCCATTCTGCTCGCATTTTAGCCAAAGCCTAAAAGCATCGCATAATTGCATCAATTGAATTACTTCCTGATGTTGTTTGTATCCGTTTTACACCCTTCACATAGTGTACTCTGCAAACATACACACCCACGTGCAATATCGCACTGTTTTGCGGCGCCACCACCACCTTTCGCACACGGCAGATTTCATCGAGGAAGTTTGTTTCCTGTACAAAAACATGGAACACCACCACTTATTACGGTATCGCCTAATGGAAGCTGGGGTACAGGGTACAGGGTTGTTTGCAGCGGCCACTATGAAACTGCACACAAACTCAAAATCAAATAACCGTAAGGTGTATACGAAGGTTTTCGAAATCGATACCTTTCCTGGCGTTGGTTGAATGGACGGCCTTGTGCCGGCAGAGGCAAAACGGAAACAATTTGAGGGCACAGGGTTAGCTACCTAATTCCTTTTGTATGCGAGGATAAGTTTGAATACGCGCGTAGCCTAGGTGTTTTGTGCAGGAGTTTTTTTTTTCCACAGTTTTAGTCGCAGTTGGAAAAAATAGCTGAACGTGACCGAACTGAATACACAGGTCCAACATTTTTGAGAGTGAATTTCGGAGCTAAAAAAACGGATGTGGGGATTTTTTTCCTTTTTCCCTCAAGCGTTTGGGGATTAAGCCGATTTGCAATGGTGATTAATGCTTTAAACAGTGGCTGAGCTAAATGTGTATAGATGTGCAGAAAAGGGATGAAATAATTTGAACAGGGAACATGCAGTGCATGACAAATTGAGTGCATTGAGTGCTGACTGCGTATGCGTACCTCGTAGCCAAATGGCACTTTAACACATAGTGCTTCTGTTTGGACTTGCACCGATAACTGGGAAGAAGAAGGCTCAAGATATCTACTGACTTATTTTAGCGATCCATGGTCTATGCAGAGCCTGTTTTAGAATCATATGGATCACATAATCAGGAATCAGCGTTTTCCAACCGCATGTTGAATCACAGACGGAGTGTGATTCAAGTTGTTTGAAATCCACTTGTGGAAATTTCTACATCTTTTAAAGAATGATAAAAGTTGGAGGCATCTTTATTGCGGAGAAATATGAACCATGTGTCGTACCACGGACTTCATCCAGTATTAACTTCTCCTCCCTAATCTCCCCGCCTAATTTTAGTTACAAATACCAGAATAGATGGCTGCCAACTCAGTCCGGAGAGAAGGTAATTTGGAATAATGAACCATATCTCGGTCATGATGGCTTGTGCCACATCGATAACATTTCAAACGTCAACGTAACACCTCATGGTTATCCTTGTGACTTAGCAGAGAATCCAATTTGCACTTAAACGTCGTTTTCTAATACCACCACTCAGGTGGCCTCGTTGTCGATTTGTAAGTTTGATATGTGAATTGTTTCAGACCCTTAGATCCAACCATTGGAATTCTGGAAATACATAGACTAGTTGTGAAATTGTTTTTGTTTGAAATTTTCTGAAGGTCGTTGAACGAGAGTTTTTACATCTTCTGGCTCATAAATGTTTCCTACTAGTTCCGTTGTTACAACTTTGACAGTAGATGTTGAAGGGGAGAAGTGGGTTTCTTTGCATGGGTAGCTATTAGCCAATGGCGCATGTAGATAACCACAACACTATCTGTTCGAGTCTTGCTTACGAAAGCATAAGTTGTGGTGGCCATTTATGTTTTTCATAATATCTTCAGCTGGATAAAAGCTCACTTAGATCGATACCCATTCCGAGGGTGTGAATTTTGTAAACCTAGGTATGCATGCATTTGAATAAATTTGAAAATCTGATTTTTTGTTGACTTTCTAAGCCCGAAGCTGTATTGACTGTTACTGACTACTCTCGTCTGTCGTCACCTTTTAGGGTATCGTTTCATTTCACCACGTTTTACAGACCAATAGGTACATACTCCCTTGCAAGATGTCTAGAGTCGCTTTAAGCAATTCAGCTTTCTAATCTATTGAGCCAGCTCGGTACTTTTTCGTTCGTTTATTTATCTTGCTGCACGAGTATGGTACAGCAAGATGTTAAAAGTTGGGATCTGTATGCACCGCGACCTATAGAGATCTATTGTGCTCCCCCAAACTCGTGTCAGTCGATGAGTCTCGACCTCCTCCAATCCAATTGCTCTGAGGAATCGGAGTATCTGCATTGGGTCCAACGATGGTAGATCAGTTTCAGAGAAAGTATACACTCACAGGTGTGCTATTCTTTTGTGGATCAGTGCTCCAAAGTCCATAAGGAGGTGTGATAGAGTCTTCTCGGCATCATGGCACAACCTGCAGTTTCCATTCGCTTCTATTCCAATTTTTCTGAGATGTTCCCAGAGCCTGCAATGGTCCGTTAGGAAGCCCGTTGGAATGAGAAGCTGAGTTTTGTTTTTGCGTAGGTAGGCCTTGGTCCTCCTTCGGTCGTAGTTCCCTAGAAGTTTTTTTTTACCTACCTTAGTCATGGGAGTGCTTCCTACAGCCTTCTTCTTTTGCATTCTTTCTTTCTACGCAGTTCCTCTTGGATTCGATGCGGTCCCAGCCCGTAGAATGGCTCGAGTCCAATGAATGGGGTCTCTGAACCTTTCCGTGCAAGTTCATTGGCTGCCTCATTTCCGTCTATTGCCACATGACCTGGCATCATCTAATTATCTTGTTCAGACACTCGTAAACCAGATCTAGATCTGATTTCATAGCCTTGATGGCAGCCTGGCTGTCTAATAGTATCGCTTTGTTTTGCTCGTGGTACCTTCTATTAAGAGGCTGAATTATCATTCGATCCCAGATACATCTGCTTAAAAAATACTGGGCGATGTGCCCATGGACTCTGAGAACTTAGTTCGGGGACCTTATACTTTTGGTGCACCAAACCATAATTATGTATTGGCGAACAGATTAAGCGCAACTTTCTTCCATCATTTGAGAAAACCTAAGCATTTCCACCTGTATAAACGTAACCGCGGAAGTCCTCATATCTGTCGTTGAAAAGCCCCAAGTTGACAGAACGAGTTGGTATTGCCAACAGCAATGGGGCGACCACAGACAAGTCCTTTAAGAAAGGCATTATCAATTGAAATTCCAACGAAAATTATATAAGTAAAAGCAGAATAAGGACATTGGATCGCAGAACAGGAAAAGCAACCAAAACTTGGCGTATCTACCATACGATCCAGGACTGAGTGGGAAAAGAAATTTGAGGTTTGTGGCGATAGCCAAGTTCATAAGTTATTCATAAGTTCACATAACGACGGAAGGACTAGTTAAAGAAAAAAGCAAAAGAAGAAGGTGTATTTATCAAAGCTGGAGGAAAGTTAGCCGTCTTATTTCAGAGGATTATTTCAAAAATCCAATAATAAAAGAACGGATTATTCGTCGAATGCGAACTTATTCTCAATGTGAATACTTCCAGACCGTCTGCAAAACCAGTGACCTCTAAATCAAAAACATGAGCAATCTTTACATAAATAGACATATGTACGAGTAGCTCCATTAAAAATCTTTTGAAACACTAAAGTTTTAAAAATAAAACCCCCTCGGAGAACGTACGTGCATACCACCGCCTCGTATGCCCTTGAAATGCCCAACAGTCGCAAGCGTTGTCTCTTATTTTATGGACCTATTATTCCGAGCACCCAACGGTGGGAAAAACAATAAATTTTCACTAAAATGCTGTGCGTAGATGAAAAACATTTGACAAAATTACTCCGAGGGCGGAACACCCGCCGCCGGCCGCCGCACCGGTTTTATGAGAAAATCAATAAATTTTCAAAGATAAGATACAAATTTCTTAATCTTATAATGCCATCACAAGGCATTACACCCCCCGTCTCAACACCATCAAAGTGAAATCTACGACTTAATTTTCCACCACATCCATCTCGGATTTCTTAATTCAGCAACAAAACATCCTGCCACCCACACACATGCACACGTTTTGCGGTTTCATAAGCAAAACTTTTCACATTACAGCCGAAATTACATTTGACACAAGTGATTACAAAGTATATGTAACTGATATACCGCACGCATGTATCCAATACACGTACACTCCTCCGCCCCCTTAATGAGAGTGTAGCGAATCCTTTGAAGAACTCTCCTAGCAACTCCCACGACCGAATCAGAGTGAAGGACATTTTTGTAAATTATGCTGTCGTTGGCGTGTAATCGACTTAATTATTGTGCTGCACAAGTGTTAGTTGGAGGATGTACGACAGACATACGGGCTGCAATTATCTCCCAGAGAGAGAGAGAGAAGAAACTCTCTGGCAATTTAGACCGCCATTTGTACGATTTCATTTTAATTTTAGAAATTCAATCACTTTAATTGGCTTCGATTAATTTGGAAAAATCACCGCGCCAACCGTAGACGAAAGGATGGCCGAGCGATGGAAAGAAAGATGAATGTGCAAACAAAGCGACTTTGAGTCAATATTTCTGTAATTATCCTCATTAGTCTGTGTCTCCTTGGTAATGGATGTCAGGGGAACGGCTACCAGCACACACCCCATTCTGTGAGTTTACTTTGTCGGAATGTTCTTCGATTACTCATGGCATTGGCATCGGCATCGGCATCGGCATCGGCATCGGCGGCGTGTCACTCGAAGCAGAGGCAGAAGAAAGAAAAGAAGTAAACATTTCATTTATTTATTTATTTGCGATAAGGACGTGGCACAAGAAAAAAATAGAAAAAACAAACGTCTTCCACACTTTATCCTGACAGAGTGACCCATTCTAGTCGATTTAAGGATATTTTCACCATCCCTTGGTGGACGCCAGAGTCGATGAAGAACTCAATGTGTTTAGCCCTGTTGTTGTTCGGTATTTGGTGCCAATGAGTAGGCGGACATGTGCTGGATGTAGGACGAAAACATGGAAGGGGTTTCTACTACTACTATTCTTTTGAAGTTCTGATAAAGTTTGGACTTGTGACGGGTCTACAACATGCAGCAGTGCTAATTGTCACGAAATGTCAAATCACGAATTACGCACTTTACCTGTTGACACGTAAACTCGGTCAGGCACAGTGGGAGGGGGTGGCGTAATCCATCATTAACCAGGAAAACCCTTTCATGGGTTCAGTTGCGGTTAATTGAAAGTTAAGGGCTGTGGTGGGGTGGTGTCAATTAGCAATATGAGTTCCAGTTCATGTGAAATTATTTATTTATTCCGGTAAATTTTTTTAATGCGACATAAAAGAGTGTAAACAAAACCTTTTCTGCAGTGAGATGGAGGTACTTGGGTGGGATTGCAATTCGGGTTACGCTGTGCCTCAATCAACAAGTTTCTCTAGTTAGCCCGGTCATAGCCAAACGTCCAACGTGCAGTTGTTTGACTCGCTTGATGTCGCATCAGGAAAAGCTCTTTGTAGATCCCGAACAGACGACTTTTGCACCTTTTATAGGAAAAATATTTAAATTCGCCTTTCGTGTCAAAATCCAATATTCGTGAGAAGCAAAGACAAAGTTTTAGAAAAGTTTCTGGGGTTACTGCCATTGGATTTATCCATCAAAAAAACAGCGGAAAGGACAGCACTGACAATATTACTTCGGTGACTGTGCAAACTTAAAGACGACTTTCCTAGCGGTCTGGACTGGCTTCGGTCAGAGTCTGACCCAGGGTCATGAATTGGGGGGATTGGGGCTTAGTCGAATCTTCGCGGATGGCTCCAAAATTATTCATGTGTCTGGTGCTCGTGTCCTCGTGGAAACCGACAACACTAGACTTCCTTACTCGTTACGCAAATATGCCTCTGTTTTCCAAGCAGAGGCTTCTGCTGTCCTAATGTCCACGGACTATATTGTTGAGAATAGGTGGAAGAATCGCAGCATCTGATCAGATCTTTGGTGCTGATGTGATGAGTGATATAAGCTCCTCATCATAAAAGTTCTAGTAAACTGAGTCAGGCTGCGCTTAAGGCCTTGCTCAACGCTTTAACCAGTTCCAAAATTGTGCAAAGCATGCAAGAATTCTTTGAATTTGGTCGCCAGGCTGAATTCTTTGACTCTTCTCTGGGTCCAAGATTACACTGGGATTTCTTAAAATGAGATTCCGATGAGATTGCTAGACAAGGCTCAAAAGATGTTTTCTCAGGACCTGAACCTGCGTTGGGTCTTCCCGGATCCTCGGTCAGAACATACATTACCGATTGTTATTGCGTTTGAGTGCTCCAGTGAAGTGTTTCCAAACCCGACTAAGAAAAAATGTGTCTCTGGGTGGGGTCAGGTGCCCTTTCAGAGGAACATAATTTATCTTGTCCTCTTAGTTTGGGGACGCAGACGTATTGCTGGTGGATAGACCAGTGGGATCAGGTATCTTTTCTGAGGAACTTCATCTTGCTTGACGTCTATTAGTCAATGGACAAAATAATTGAGCTGTGACCAAGAAAGTCAGTCAGAATGTAATTCAGTCATCACAAGGCAAAGGATATGATTAAAAAATCACCCAAGATAGGACCCTCGAGAAAGTAAGACAAAATGGCAGACAACCTAATGTAAGATTGTTTGTCGGCAGCATTAAGAAAAAGTTCTACAAACGCTATCCACTTGGTATAAGATCTTTAGAGGTCTCATAAGGAAATGGGGAAAAATGATAGACGAAAACTGCAGATTTGGCATAAAGAACGTGAAGATAGCAGCGCATTCATTGTTCAATTTCCAATGTCAAGTTATGGCTGCTAAAAGGTGTGGAGTTTTAAATCCAATCAAAACATTAGGAATTGAAAAAAGGGAGGAAATGCGAAGTTTACTCTGGACTACGATTCTGAGTAGAAGGGAGACGAAAAGGGGTCCATAAATTTGACAATTTCCGAGATCTGTTCCTCTTTAAAATAACCGCTCTAAACGTCTCTCTAATGGTGATTCCAACAAGTATAGTTTCCTGCTCAGACAGTAGCGATTGAATGATAAATGGTTGGTTATTTAGTTACATAGTTAGAGTGGTCCTTCAAGAAGAGGTACACTTAGAGCACTTAGCCCAAACCGCTGGCGCTAGAAACAATTTGGGCAGCCTAAGCCATTCTGAGTCTACACTCTGCAACATCACTTAGCAGAGTGACTTAGCTCAGGTGTTTCGAGAAGCCAAAGTTATAGAGTGGGATAAGTGTCCCATGGTTCATAGAAAGGTATTGAGGATCAAAATAGGACGCTCCGTCAGTCCTTTTGGTTGGTGGCTTCAGACAGACTAAACCAGTTGTGCCAGGGGGACACGGCAAATGAAGTGAAGTCCTGTCTCAAGTCATGCATCTGATAGCCTTATGTCAAAGTCCTATCCTTGAGAGATAAATTGCAAACATCTCCATCTTCAACGTGACTTGAGGGACTTAACTCATTTCTTGATATTGTTGATGGAAAGAGTAGGGAGAGGAAATATATCCTACGATGTTATGGGAGATACATATGATTAGTTTGACTGGCAGAATATAATGTCCCTAAACATTCATCAGTTTGGAGTTCACGGCTAAGTTATTTCAGAGCTGTTTTCACTCAAATAAACGACTCAGCCAACAGCATCAACAATCTTCTGTTAGAGAAGTTGCCAACTGAGATAATGGAGTATCAATCTCTGGACTCGGAAATGAAACTTGAGCAGTAGCTCGATCTACCAGGAAACCCACCTTACATCCTCAACCTTAAAAAGTATTGGCCAACTCGAAACTGTACAGGTGAAGACTTTGTACAAACACGTAAAGCCAGGATTTTCACAAGTGTCAATCAGAGAAAAAATCGTCTTGATCTCCCGCATTCCTCTGATCCCATCAGACTACCACTTTGAGTTCAAACGTCAATAAGGTACAGGGACAGAGTTTGAAAGTAAGAAATGTGGACCTGAGGAGTGGCTGTTTCTCCCATAGCGCGCTCAGAGTTAATTCATCTGTCAATCTGGTCATCCTCGAGCCAGAAAGATAAACAGGAATATTGTGTATAGGGAGGTCTTGAAAAATTAATATGAGGAATTGAAACCCTGTACTTACTCATCAATGTCTTGAAACCGGGGGAAGGACATAGGGTATAAAGTGACGTCTTTCTACGCGGAGCTAGTCGTGATTCCATGACGACAAATGCCGGCATAATAAAGTAGTAAAAATCGGACGAATCAGGATATGCATGACGTACAAGACTGACCAGCTGTGCTGGATAGAACAACAGTCTCATTAGAGTCTCCCCTACGCCCTGAAACTAAACATAGAAATAAATTTAGTTTTCCTTCGCTTCGAGTGCCCCATTTGTGAGTGCGTAGCGTACATATTTGTCTATGAAAGCCTCACGACAACTGCAAATAATCCTGTAAGATATATGACCCCGCTTCCGATAAAAGCCGTAAATTACCACATGAAAGCCATTACTGTGTGTTATACTCAGCACTGCAGCCGAGCGCTGACATCCCTTGCGCGTTAAATGATTTCTTTTCCACAAATTACATTCAATATATCCTTTTTGGCACATTACGGTTGTCAAAGGCATTTTCGTCTTTGGCAAAAATGGCGCCATTAGCGATGTTTTTTTGCTGCTTCAGCACATCCGTACATTATAATTAAGTGCGGTACCTAAATAACACATTCACTTATCGAGAAATTAATTAATTACATGTGTGTGTGTGTGTGTGTGTGGGAATGGAATAGAAGCATCCTAGCACGCACATACGAACGAGTCTGGGAGAAAAACAAATGCGAAATCAACACGCTGACTGCTAAATAAATGTCGGTAGGTAGTTCTGATGGTGTTTAGGTGGGCGGAAGCCGTCTCCGCCCATTGGACACGCACAAATCGTTCGTCGAATGACATTTCGATAGATTCCCTATGAAAACGAGCACGAACGTATGTACATATCTCAAAGTCAAACGGACCCATATGCCAGCCAGATGCGAATTGAATTTCTTCCGAAGAGGTCCTTTGTTCCTGGTTTTTCCTTCCGTAGACACATACACACACATGGAGACTTTCCAAGTGATTAATTCGGATTATTTAATACACAAAATCATCCAGGATCCTTCATCATCCTAGTGTGCCATGGTTTACTGGGGAACTTACGGTTTGGCTTTCATTCCTTTTTTTTGAAGTCTAAGTGGGAGTTGAACAAGCAAACACGGAACACGTGACGCAAATGGTCTCGATCTCACATTGACTACAAATCGAAAAGAGAATGAAGGACTTTTAGCAAAACGAATGCCCTTGTGAATATGGTCTGATGTATGGTTATTAGGTGTTCGAAGGAGAAGGACTTACTCGTGGGGAGAGGGAGTGGGGTACCTTAAGGTACTATTCGGAAGGCAGAATTAAGCGGCTCATAAAATGGCCATCGGGATTAAGGATGTTGAGTCCTTTTCTTGTCGCTTAGGGATAAACCCTTTTTGCAGCGATTTATAGGTATGTGTCAACGAAAAAAATGTCGGCAAATTATTTACGCCAGCGAGCAGTCGTCGAGGAGTGCTGGTGGATTAGTTGATGAAGTGGTCGAAGGATCTGAAATGATAAATGCAAGAGTACTTAAATTAATCCTAATTTACACAGGATTTTGCCGGCATTTCCCCCTGTTTTTCTGTCTGTGAGTTCTCGGTTCAGTTTGGGACATAGACGCGGGTGCACGACTCATATGAATCTGCGAAGAAGGTGAAAAGATTTAGCGAAAATCCCTGACTGTATGTTGCAGGTTAGGGAGTATTTACGACATCCTAAGAAACTGGAATTGTCCTTTTAACTTTTAGATAGGATCGACTGTGAATAGAGGAGAAACACGTAAAAGATTTAGAAGAGGACGGGTGATATTTTAATCAAATTATGAGACGTATTGATCGCCTCGCCACTAAGTCGGCTCAGTAAGGATGTATACATACGTTGTTAGAGACTACTATACTCATATCCAGAAGCTGTTCTACCGGCGCGAGGGAAAGCTGTCATTGTCTAGGTTTTGAAAATCTAGGATTTTTCAGACTTGAGTAAGATTTTTTTTTTGATGCGCTGGTAGGTGTAAAAATCCTTTATGGATAGTCTCCGCCTCGTGCCATAAGTTATGCCCGACGCCATCCTCCTGCATGTCTCCTGTTTGTCCGCTGCGGCACCGCCAGTCAAGGCATTCTTTCGCAGGGTCAAGTTTGACATTTCATCGTCGTCTTCTTCTCAACTGTCAGAGCTAGCAGTTTCTTCGTTTCTCGCAGCTCTTTCCTCTATTCGCTGTTGCTGCATTATCCTTGTGATAACTTCACTTGCAGTCTCCCAGGCTTCGCGCGTCGCCAGCATAATTATGATCAAGCATCTTGGGGTCAATTGGCCTTCAATTTCTCTCTCTAGAATGGTTCTAGCACGCGTGTAGTTTTCGCACTCCATCAGCACATGCTCGGCGTTCAGGGGTTTTCCTGCTTGTACTTGCAAAGGTACTTTAAAAAGTATCTATGCCCTGATAGGAATTGCGTTAAATAGTAGTTTACCTCCCCATGCTTTCTACAAGTCCATTCATCAACGTGAGGGATCAGTTTATACGTCCATCGTCCCTTCGTAGTGATGTTCCACCTATGTTTTCATTTTGCTTTTACAGCTTCCATGCTTGGTAGTCTGGCATCGGACTCGTTTTCGCGCAGTGCCACAGCCTTCTTCGCTTCTATATCTATAGGCATGCGGCCTGAGATAAAACTTATAGCATCCGCTGACACATTTCTAAACGCACAGCATACTCTAAGAGATCCTTAGTTCATCCTTCTGATGTACGACTTATGGTGAGTTGCAGACGCCTATATCAGGGCCGCATATAAGAGCAAAAGTTTTATGACCGACTGCCTTGGTCCTCCAAGATCCTCCTGGTCCTCCGAGGTCTTTTCGCCTGCGTACGTTAGGTTTTCCTTGAAACTAAGTCTGTGATCCAGCAGCACTCCCAGGTACCTGATGTGCGGCTTCGACTTGATTAAGTGCTCCCCGACTTGCTGTATGGTGAGGTATTCCACTTTTTGAGGTTTGTCATTTTATCGACGAGAGGTGGTGTCGCGAAAACCTAAACTCGAACCTATATACACAGCTTGCACAAGAGATCAATACACTAACCACTGAGCAACTGTGACCATTTGTATACACAGAGCTACTAACTAATTCGCTTTCCAGGTATGATAGTCCCTGGCGTAATTGCTACTGATTAAAGCTTACTTACTAGAGCTGGGGCTACAGTCCGGGGTGGACCTGGGCTTCAACCAACCAGTGTCTTCAGCCAGCTCGATCTTTAGCTATCTGCCTCCAGTTTCGCTCGCAAAGTTGGTTGAGGTCCCCTTCCACTTGCGTGCGCCACCTGAGTCGCGGTCTTCCTCTACTGCGCAGTCCCTCGGGTGTGGAGTCAAAAATTTTTCGGACTAGAGCACTTGTGACCATCCGCTCTACATGACCCAGCCACCTCAGCCCTTGGATCTTTACTCTTCTAGCTCAGTCGACTTCGCTGTACAGCCCGCACAGTTCGTAATTTGATCCATTCACTGTTTATGCAGACGCGACCGAAAGTCACCCAAAAAATTTTCCTCTCGAAACAGCCGAGAAAAACCTCATCCCCTTTTGACAGAGTCCATGGAGGCCATAGAGCAGGACTGGGACGATTACGGTGTCATAGAGGACTTCTTTAGTTGTTCGATAGAGGGCTTTGCTACTCAATTGCCTTCTTAGCCCAAAGAAAGAGCCATTGGCAAGAGTTCTTTTTCGTTTGAACTCAGCGCTTCCTCCTGAAAAGCCAGTGTTCGTTTCTCCCCTTCTGCTCGTAGAGCTTGTGAGCAGCTCTGGTCCTTTTATGCAGCGCCGCTTTGTATGCCTCTTGTTTCGCTGTACTCGTCGTCAAACCAGGAGTTTCGTTGTGGTGGTCGGGTGAAAACCAGCACGTCAGAGGCGGCATCTCTGTTTTTTTTTTGGCAATGTTGCCACTGAGAGACTAAGAGATACTCGATCGGAAAAGGATCTGAGAAGACTTTCATAGCTATCAAAAAATGATTGTCGCGTACCATCCCGCTTCATGTTTGTTTTGGACGTCAATGAATAACTCCACTCCACTCAGTGCCATTTCGTTGTCCTTCCTAACCCAAATCAAATGCAACAGATTGATCTTTTATTGCAACATGACATTGATATCCTCTTAATACCTTAATGCATCACACAAGTGGGTGTTGTGTCCTTTTGCAAAAGTCCTTAATTTAATTTCTCTCGAAGACAAAAATCAATTTGCCACGGATACTTGGATGTTGTTTTGCCCCCTCTTAATGTCAATCAAACCGATAAAAACCATTGAACCATCCAGGACCCCACCGCGTTCTCTCAACACACATCACGTAGTCCATCAATCAATCATTCGTCCAATGAAAGGGCGAAAGAGAGAGACGAAAAGAGAGTAGAATGTTGGCAATATAACACGGCAGGAAATTTATTACCAAACCAAACACTGACACTCGACATCCATATACACTCGCTCCTGATCCATTGTGTTCACTTGACCAGAAGTAGTACAGTCCTAACAAAGTAGCAAAAGTATGACCAAGAGAACAACGACGGGGGCGAGTGGGAGAATAAAAGTCCAATTGATTTTCATCAATTAAATTTACTACAGAGGAGAAAATGCGCGTTTTATTAAATTACCCAGGATAACATCTGGGCCAAGGGCCAACACACTGTATCCCTCCCGCTGCCGGAGCAAACATTACTACCTTCTGCCATTGCTGCTGTCCAACTTAAACGATCTCATTAAAGTTTGCAAAGGTTATAAAAATCAACAGCACCACTCGACCTGGATGGGATTAAAACAAAAGGAACAAGGTGGTGGCTGATGGCTGGTGGCTGATGGCTGGTGGCTGATGGCTGGTGGCTGGTGGCCGGTGGGCTGTAAAACGATGTCAATAAAAGCAACATCCGTCCATTTGGGCAGAGTAATTATGTTCTTGAGTATTAAATTCGAGCGTTATCCTTGGGAAAAGGACGTAAACTCACTTTGTGTGCGGATTGAATGTAAATAAATTATAAGAATTGTCCGAAATTGAATTGAATTTAACGTAACAGGATAGGGAGGGATGGGGGTAGAATCAGTTTCATATTTTTTTTTTTTTTTCACTCGCTTGACGTTGGATTTTCAAAATATTTTGAAAGCTGAGATGAGCCAAAGTGATCAATGAAATAAATGGAAAAGGATTAATGTGATGAAATTCATATTTAGCTTATTGGGCCGAATTTACAGAGTGAAATTTGATAACGGTTTAAAAGATTTGAATGCCACTAAAGGTAGAAAGTCAGCATGGACTTCTGACAGATGTAGCACTAAGGATTACAGGAGAATGGAGGGTTGTCTATGTTCGGAAGGTATAAATCTTTTTTTTTTTAATGGTTTTTGCATGTCGACTATAATTAGTTCTGTCCTCAGCTCTTATTGGAGCCTAGGACCTCACTGTAATGTCTCCAGTGATTTCGGCTCTTAGCGTGAATTTCAATGTGACCCCTTTCGCCTGGACTTTCTTTCTTCATGACGCACTTGGTGTTCCTGGTGTTCTGCTTATTCTAAGGATTCGATCCTAGAAAATGTCTTACGTTCACTTTCGTAGCGTCTGACCAACTCAATTCGGTGTCCGTACCTTGACTTACAAAGTTTGCTGTGGGCATCTGCTGACATGCCTGAAGGAGGTTGAATTTTGAGATTTACTTGGCCCCCTAAATGCGTCTTAGGTACTTGTTGGCCAATGACTGTCATGTGTAGTTTCTGGCAATATGTCCCATCTCTTTCCAACAATTTTCCTTTTGTCGTAACTTCTCAGCAACTGTTCTGTACCACGTATGTACTTCTCGGTTTACTCACTTTTCTTCCAGTCTGAGTCAGCAGATTTCACTCCTTCCGCCTGTCGTCTTTTCGACCAATTCACTGCTGGATTCCTCATTGCATAGTGAGGTTAGGAGAGAGAACTTTCTATGCTACACTCAGGTCAATATGGACCCGTTGTAATGCCCATCTGGGGGAAAGTGTCTCTTGTTCCTGAAGCAATATCTAAGAGAATCTCCTATTTCCATTGGATTTCGAACAGCCTTCAAGCATTGATGAACCTAGAGATATCTACATATATGTAAAAGGCTTTGTCCTGACTGACTGGCTGACTGACTGACTGACTTACTGACTGATTGACGGACTGACTGACTGACTGACTGACTGACCCATAGAGAGACGCACAGCCCAAACCGCTGGTGCTAGAAACTGAATTTGGAATTTGGACAGTAGTTTCCTTTTGTGGCGTAGACACCCACTTAGAAGAGATTTTTCGAAACTCAGCTTTTACAGGGTGTTCAAGTTTGTATGAAAACAAAATTTTAAATTGGATTTTGAAATTGAAATTTGGTGGGTATATTCTAAAACAGAAATAATTAAACACGTGTTTTACCATTTTTCAAAATTATAACTGTGGGTAAGATACAGGGTGTTAAAGTTTGTCCGTTTATAGTAATGCGCAACCGTAGTCAGCGGCACATATCGTTTCATGACCGTGTGTTGTTTTTTGCTTAATAACGTGCACATTGAAGCTATTCATGAATCTATTCATGAATCTCTGGGCCTAGAGGAATTTATTAGCCAATGGATGGTCTCCATGCCCAGAACAAGAAACATGCAGGCAACACTAGGCAACAGTCACTTAACCAAATTCGCCCACAGAGGAACGCCACAGGGTGGCGTCATTTCTCCTCTACTCTGAACAAAATTCTCGTAAGACTAGACAGAGAAAGGGTCCAGGCGGTCGCGTATGCGGACGACGTGGTGATACTAGTGTCAGGGATGTTTCCCTCTGTGATAAGTGAAATCATGGAGGTAGCTCTAGGAAAGGTAAACACCTGGGTCACAGGGTGTGGCGTTGGTGTAAACCCGAGCAAAACTGAATTGAGGCTAGTCACCACCAAAACCAAAATACCTGACTTCACCCTTCCCCGTTTTAATGGTCTACCACTCACACTATCCTCCAGCGCTAGGTATCTGGGTATCATGCTTGACCAAAAGCTCAACTGGAAGCAAAACATTGAACACAGAATAAAGAAGGTATATGTAGCCTTCTATGCCTGCAGTAGAACCTTTGGAAAGAAGTGCGGACTTCAAGCAAAGATGATGATTGTGGATGTACACAGCTGTAGTGCATCCGATTCTCACCTACGGGTCGCTAGTATGGTGACCTGCGCTGAGCAAGGGCTACAACCTTACAAAACTTAAAAGGCTCCAAAGAACAGCGAGTATAGAAACCACGGGCGCATTGAGGTCGACCACAATGGATGCCCTTGCTGTGCTCCGCACCAGAGCACAGTGGAAGAAAAACGAAGTGGTAAAGAACTTCGACACGGTCATCAACACTGACGGATCAAAGAAGAACTACGGTGTGGGAGCCGGTGTCTACTCGGAATCACTAAAAATAGCAAGATCATACCGCCTGCCGGATTTCGCCAGCATCTTCCAGGCCGAACTACCTGCAATCCGAGAGGCTTGCTAGCAACTCGGGCGTGATAGATCACACAAACAAAACATTGCTATTCTCATAGGCCATTGACTCGGCTACCATATCCTCCAACCTGGTGCTAGAGTGCCGGCTTAGGCGAACTGTTCAGAGTCACACTGCTCTGGGTTCCAGGGCACAGCTACATAACAGGAAACGAGCGGGCGGATGAACTGGCCAGGCAGGTGTCACACCCCGCTAGGATTGATTAAGGGGCAAATCCACTCATACTTAATGCAGGAGGCCAACCTCCAGTGGAGGAGTTTAACCACCTGCGCCATATCAAGAAAGATATAGCCGACTTACGTGGTCGCCGTGGGTCGGTGGTTAGTGCGTTGGACTGCTGACCGAGCGGCGTGGGTTCAAGCCCCAGCCAGGAACACCGAATATTTTTCGCGGCACCACCTCTCGTCGGGGAATGACAAGCCTCCGGAAGTATAATCTGTCATGAAAGAGCTTCTCACTTCGTCGTTCGGAGTCGGCAATAAACTAAAGGTCCCCTTCATTTGTGCGAAATATGTAACACACACAACATGAATGATTGCGAGAAGCTAGGCCTTGGCTTATCCCGAGCAGTCGCGCCAGCTATTTTTATGGCTGACTTACGATACGACGAAAACAAGGGATCTCCTAAGCAGAACCCGCCCAGATATTGCCAAAATAACGGCAATTATCACGGGGCATGGTCCAATTGGAGACCATGAACCCCCACTACCGCAGCTGCGGACTTGAAAATGAGAGGGAAACTCTCGTCCACTTCCTGTGCCAATGGCCGGCATTTGCAAGAGCCAGACTGCGTGCACTGAAACAATCATTCTTCGATGACCTCAGCGACATCTCGGACAAAAGGATACAAGATCTAATCCGATTTCTAAATTCCACAGGTTTTTTTTTTTTTTTTTTTTTATTTGTGGGGAGCGGTTTGTCCACTCTAGCACTGCGGTCTAATACAGAGGCCTATTGTGCTTTCCCGAGAGTTTAGAGCAGTTTGTCTACTCCAGAGGATGTCGGGAAGCTAATCAGCCTCTCTGGGTGGAGCGTGGCAAGCGCCGTTGGTGAAACGAGTTCACTGCCTAGGGTCCGTTTTCTCACATGGATAATGGCGGGACATTCTGTGACGATGTGGAGAGAGCTTTCATCGCTCTCCAGGCACAGTCTGCAGGTAGGGTCCGGTGACAGGCCAAGCTTGTGAAGATGCCGTTTTAGACGGCAGTGGCCACTTAGGATGCCGGTTAGAATTCTAAGGTGGTTCCTGCTTAGCTTTAAAAGAAACTTGGATTTCTTTTGCGATACTATGGGAAAGAAGTATTTGGTACATTTCTGTCCTATACTTTCCATCCAGATCGCGTTGGATTTGAGCAGGGATTGCTCCCTCATGAAGTTTTTAAAAATGGTTTTGTTTACTCCACAGGCTGGTTCAGGACCAGTGAGGGGGGTGGTCGCACCTATCTTGGCCAGTGAATCCGCTGTTTCATTGCCGGCGTAGCCTTTGTGAGCAGGGATCCAATGTAGTATGACCAAGTTGTTTTTTCCCAATTTTAGAAGCAATTTGACTGTCTCTAGAACTAGTTTTGATTTTATCGTGGCTGAATTCAGTGCTTTCAGGGCAGCTTGACTGTCAGAGAAGATAAAAATGGTTTTGCCACGTGGGTTAGAGAGCAAGCTTAAACTTGTGCACTGGTTTATTGCAAATATTTCTGCCTGGAAGATCGATGAGTACGTGCCTAGACTGACCGATAGGTTAGTGCTAAGTGACTCTCCGAATATTCCAGCCCCAGATCCACTGTCCATTTTAGAGCCGTCTGTATACCATACCTGGTCATGCTCTGAGGGACGGGGTTTGAATTTTTCCCAGTCGTCACTGGGGGGTATGACTACTGAACTGAGTAATTTCGTTTGAAGCAATACCTTGGGAGAAAGTCATCCAATGGCATGCTGAACTCTCTGCTTTGGAGCAGGGAGTAAAGCATGTTAAGGTGGCCATCAGGGGGATGTTCGGAACTGATAATGTTTAGATGGAAGAGCCTGTGCAGGCTGAGTTTAGCCTGGGTTTGGATATGGACTCGAACTGGTGGTAGACAGACAATGGCGTTAAGCGAGGCGGTGGGGGTGGAGCGCATGCAGCCGGTCATGCAGACTTCAGCTAGGCGCTGCACCCGTTCCAATTTCTTAGCTGTGGCGGCCTCATTTGTCTTTGTCCACCACACTATTGCCGCATAGGCCAGGGTGGGTCTAACGACCAAGGTGTAAATTTGGAGCATGATTTTTGGACTTAATCCCCAATTGTTGCCACAGATGCGGCGACAGGTCCACAGTGCTCGTGTGGCTTTTCCAACAGTCCGGTCAATTTGGGGGTTCCAGGACAATTTGCTGTCCAGGATAACCCCAAGGTACTTTACTTCTAGTGAAAATTGAATGGTTTCGCCATAGATAGAGGGGCGAATCAGGAGATTTAGGTTTCTTATTCTGGTAAAAGGAACTATATGTGTCTTTTTGGGGTTTACAGAGAGGCCTTCTTTTGTGCACCATTTCTGTATTTCAGATAGTGCGTATTGGAGCACTTCTGAAACAACGCTTTCATATTTGCCACTGACGATGACCGCCACATCGTCTGCATAGCCAATGACCTCGATCCCTAGGTTCTTTAGGGACCGGAGAAGACTGTCAATGACGAGCGACCAAATCAGTGGCGACAGGACTCCACCCTGGGGGCATCCTCGAGTTGTAAGCGCCGATATTTCAACATCATCGATGTTGGTGTGTATCACCCTACTTTCCAGCATGGACATAATCCACTTGCTTATTGTTGGTGAGAGGTTCATATTACTGAGTGCACGTTGAGTGGATTCATATGAGGTGTAATTGAAGGCTCCCTCGATATCAAGAAATGCGACAAGGCATATCTCCTTCCTGTCGATGGAGGTTTCAATTCTGGTTACCAAGTCATTGAGTGCTGACTCAGTAGATTTGCCCGGTTGGTATGCGTGTTGAGTGCCGCAGAGAGGGAAGTTGCAGAGTGCTTCTCCTCTTATATGTCTGTCAATTATCTTTTCCATGCATTTCAGAATGAATGACATAAGACTGATGGGACGGAAGGATTTGGGACTTGAGTCCGAGGTTCTGCCAGCCTTAGGTAGATATTTGACAGTTACTCTACGCCACGCAGCGGGTAGGTATCCAAGGGCTAGACTACAGCTAAACAGCTTGGATAGAGTTGGAGCAATTATCTCTGCTCCTTGTTGCAGTAGTGCTGGGAAAATGCCATCATCTCCAGGGGCTTTGAAGGGTTTCATGGAGGAGATGGCCCATTTGGTGGCTCCCACATTGCAGATTTCTCTCGCGATTTTCCAGTCTCCCCTTGTCGGCAGATTGGGACAGTCTGCCTGGGGTGATGGTCTGGTTGAGAGTGGATTCCACAGGTTGAATCTGGGTACTCCCGGCTGTCTCACACACATTACCAACCAGGTCACACGAGTCGTGGTAACAAAAAGGCACATCCTAGTGCTAATTGGGTTCAGTCGAACCGCCACCTCTACCTACATACCTACAACAGAGGTATCAGGACAGTTCAAGGTTAACGAGTGGTTGGTGAGCTGTTGTCCAATAAAATATTTCAGATTCCTAGAGACACAAAACTGAGCAAATGTTGCAGGGTACATCTCTTAAATAGGTGGTCGGTGGGTAGATGGTCGAAAATCGTCTGTTTCCTGCCTCACATGGAGAATTCTCCAGAATTTATGAAAATCTCAAACCTGAAAGGAGTCAGTGCACTCAAAACTCAGTAGCAGCACCACTCACATGATTTATTAATTTTTTAATCAAACCCAACACATTATTGAATCCTTTCTCGTTGCACAACTCGCTAATAAAATTTTCTCTTTTCTCTTTACAGGTAAGTCATTATCATCCAGCAGTGGCTCCCTCTGTCTCAATTGCAGTTCCCTTAATTGCACTCTCGGTATTTATGACATTTATCAATATTTATGTTTAATCAAGACGATGACTTTAATCAACATCACAACATCAACATCTGCACAAATCGTCATCATGATTATCGTCACTTGTCCTGAATATCAGAGACTGTGGTACCGTACCGTATCCCCCAAAGGTAGAGAGAATGCTCTTCACGTCACACATTCATTGTGTGTGTCTATGTGCTTGGCCATCATCTCTAAGGGTTCATCAAATATTTACCCAAACTCGAATAGATCAACAAACAGATGCATTAGCATTGTGAAAGCCAACCATAGTCATAGTCCTGTGTGTTTCGCGTCAATTCACTCAGCCACCCGTTTCGCCCACCGTATGAATTAATTATGAAATAGAACATGCAACTCATATATGCAAAATAACAAACAATCCGTTGATACGTAGAGCGTGTATCCCATATCTAAATACTACCACATCCATCCGCTCACTTAATTTTACCATTTGGCCAAATTGGAACAACGTTTTGGGACACTTTCGGTCGGGCAAATATGTCAAAGCCATTGGGACAGATATGGGATAGATAATGGTTGTACACACATACATACGTTCAGGAGTGGAGTTGGTGGGTGAGTGGGCAGGAGGCGGTGGCTGTGGAGAGCCATGTTGTGGAGGAACAAGTATATTGTGCTTGTTTTATGGGCTCGACGCAGCTCGTGCCGTAACATGTGTCTGCGAATGGGAGTTGCAGACACATGTACAATGCCATGAGTAATAAGTCAACCTGATCAATTAACTCGTACGCATGGGGAATATTATGAATGGCTTTACCTTGGTGATCAGGCTTTTTCTTTTTGATGGGCAGATAGGTGTGAAATCCTTTATGGATACTCTCCGCCTTGTGCCACTTTCCTCTATTCGCTGTTGCCGAATAATGCTAGTGATAACTTCACTTGCAGTCTCCCAGCCTTCGCGCGTGGCTAGCATAAATGTGATCGGGTCTCTTGGGGTCAATTGGCCTCCAATTTCTCCCTCTAGAATGGTTTTAGCAGATGTGGAGTTTTGGCATTCCTCGCTGCATCCTCTTACTGATGTAATCCTGTCCGCCGAGTTCATCCTACTGATGTACGACTTATGGTGCGTGCTTCGTTGACGCCCATATTGGGGCCGCATATAAAAGCATGGACTTCTCACGTTCGTCAAAAGGTTTCTGACCAGCTGCCTTGGTCCTCCAACGTTTGGCATAAGCCTGCATAGTGCTGCTACTGCCCGAGAGGGCTTTTCGCCTGCATACGTTAGTATGCACTCGCAGGTACTTGATACTTCGACTTGGTGAAGTGCTCCTCGACCTGTATGATTAGGTGTTGCACTATTTTATGGCTGCTTAAGAGCACAGCTTCAGTCTTGTGATCCGCTAGCTCTAAATCTGTTGTCTGTAGTCAAAGCTTCACGTGTGCGATTGCTTCATTGCAGTTTTGCGTCAGAAGTGAAGTGGGAGAAGTCCCAGTACGTTGGCCACTACTACAACTACTATGTCGTTAGCACGACCGACGATTTTCGCTCCACTCGGTCTCTGTATTTTTAATCCACCCATCATACATTATGTTCAATAGAATTGGTCCTAAAACTGACCCTTGTGGAACTCCGCCCGTAATCTTATACTTCTTCGGTCCTTCTTTCGTGTCATAGTGGAGAATTCTATCTTTGAAGAAGCTGGCTATTATATGCAGCATCTAGGTTGGTACCTGCAGGCCGTTTAGTTCTCTAACTACACGATTCCAGTCGGTTGAGTTGAACGCGTTTTTGACGTCAGGTGTTATGTCAGCGCAATACCGTTTTGCTCCTCTTAGACATCTTTTCCCTTCGATTGCTTCACGTTCTATATCGCACACTGCTTGCATTGCGTAGATGGTGCTTCGTTTCTTTCTGAAACCGAACACAGCCCCGAGTCCCTTCTGTGTACTCCTCCAGTCTTGCCCGCATGATTTTCTCGTGCACTTTGCCCAGCGTAATTAGCATGCACAACGGCCTGTATGATGACAGGTGGTCTGTCACCCTTTGGTATGAGGATCAGTCTTTTTCGTGTCCACTGCGAGATGCTGTGTAGAGTTGTGTGGAAACTCCCGGTCTGGTTTTGACTGCTTCCTTCAGTTTGGGATCCAATCAATCTCTAGCATCTTGTTGCTTTTGATGGCCCTCGCGGCTTCTACAACGTCCGCAGTTATGACTGGTGGGACCCACTCCATTTCATCTGCTACTTGTGCTGGTAGTATGAGACTATACTTCCCATCAGAGGGAGGGGGGGGTATTAGTGACTTACTGCTAATTGCACCAAAGAATCCTTTCGCATATACACACATCTTGAATATTTTCCTTAAAAAAAATCCCTGCAAATAGTACATCATCGGGATACATCCTCAGGGGTAAACCAAACACATTACTTCCATTCGAGTTCCTCAAAGCCCTCCCTCCTACTTTGACTACTCAATATTTCACAGACTCGAGATTACTGATTGTGGAAGGGCCCTCCTTTCCCGCTTGATTGTATTAATACCATGCGCTTGTGAAACTTTTAATAATCCCTCCTCCTTGTAAGATCCTTACAAGAACCATTATGTATTCCCGACCTCCTCCTACCCAATTTAACTCTTCTAACACAACTTAGTCTGATAAAGTTGTTAAATTTGCCCCCGAAAGCTAAACATCCTTAATTCCCTCTCGAAATGGCAAGGAGCAAGAATAATAACATTTTTCCTCGCTATGTTCATGTACACTCTCGATAGCTTCAAAGAAATCTCTCAATTTTCCATCTGACAAAGCAGTCCTTAATTATAAATCAATATTCGTTGTCCTTGAAAATTTTGCAATTCTTCAATTTCTCTCCTGATCCGGTGTGTTCTCCCCTTTGTTGTTCACTCACCATCCCCATGCTCATGTAAGGGCTTTGCCTCTCTAAGAACAAACGTTCGATAGCATCTTGTCTCATCAATAACCTCAGCACGGGATACGACAAGGAAAAAAAGGATATTTTTGGCACACACAAAAGCCCTTGATGATGTTATTGCTGTTGCTGTTTTCAGGATAAATCGAGTACCATTCCTAAGACTTAGGAAAAAGGATTTAATGGCGATGAAATAAAGTTGGATTTGTATAATGGCATTTCCGCCACAGTCACTCACAAACACACAGGCACACACACGGGCTAAGATCGCAATCGCGTAAACTCCGTTTCTTTACTGTTTTATCGGTTTTCAAGGATGCAAAGGATCCGCTTCTGGCTCGTTGTCAGGGTATGAGACTCTAAATCACGACAGGATCATCAAACTAACATCGACTTTATCCCTGCCGTATATCTTTCCCATTTGGGAGGTGGAAAATCATTATCTACCTGACTGTCTGTGTGTGTTTGTGTGTATCCTTGACGTTTGGCAATTCCGGTCCCTTCCACTGTACTTTGCGCTCGCGAATTGGTGGTAAAAATGAAATTGAATTGCGAATTTATTGGCCGTTAAGGATATTATGTGCAAAGCGACGATTAAAATTGTCAATGAGAAGAAGATGAAGAAGCAAAAGTCGATCCTTGGCAAGCAGACAATGGCGTTGGATGAGTGAATGTGAAACGGGAACTAATTTGTCGTTAAAATGCATGAAAACCCTTAAATGACTCGCGTCTGGCTAAGTGTGTTCCATTGACTTGAGTCGTTTTAGAAACGATTTTCCATTTTTCGCCGTCATTGTGTACACTGGCAAGCAGGAACGGATCACCGGGATAATGGTCTTGAAGATGCTCGCTTCGTTCCATAATGTCGCCGTGAGTTCAATTTGGTGAAGATTAACGCGCGATAATGGTGGGAGTGTGCTAAAAATAAATTTTTATGCAAATAATTTCTTATCTTTCGCTTATCGGGGGAAACTGGCGGTGGAATGGGAGGGTAGTGCTTATCACATCGAATCGAGAGTGGATACAATTCGGCTGTTTTTGGAAAGCGAGGGATCGATTGAATCGGCAATTTAGATTTTAGCATAATTTCTGAGAGAATAGATTGATGGACAAATGGGATAAAGGTCAAGTGTTGGTACTCCTGAGTGGAAAATGGGTTTTATGCAAAACAGCTTAAATATCAAAAGGACAGTGAACGAGTAGGAGTTTTTTCTTTTCCACTCAAGTACAGATTGCTCTTTCGTGGGAGAGGTAGGGGAATTAAAATATATGTACACGCTCTTAGGAGATCCTTGCTAGTTCGCTGCTTGAATATCAATGGTGCATATCTGTGATTGTTGTCTTCATTAACTGAGCCATGGGGCTAGGTTCCTGGCATTGTGCCTCAGTTCTCTTCAACTGTTTGATTCCAACTGGGTTTTTCCTTTTTATTAGAAGGTTTGTTGGTCCAGGAGGGTGAGCGTCGGAAGAACCTCGTGAAGTAAGGAGGGAGGGTGTTAGTGAAGGGTGATAGGATAGTAGACAGAGAGTCGGATGAGGTTTATAGGTAAGAGAAACGTCCTATATGTCCAGCGAACTCCAGGATTTTTCCGAAACCAAATGGCCTAAGAGAGCTTAGCCCGAGCAGAACATGTCTTCTCAGGATTTTGTGTCTTAGCGACCCAGTGGCGGGCCAACAGCTGAGGAAGTGTTCGACGCTCTCTTTCTCCTCCTCACATCCTAGGCAAGTACTTGATTGGCCTAGTCCCACTCTGTGGGCATATTTATTCAGTCTTACTTGCCTCCTGCCAACATTAAGCGTTCTCCTTGCTAGACGACAGCAGGGGCGCTCTATCATGAATTTGGACGCTTTGCAGGTTTGCAAATCTTTCCAGGAAGTTTCGTGGCGTGACTTGCAGGAAGTTTCGTCCGCCTTTTCTGCCCCTTCCTAGCCAGTTCATCCGCAGTTTCATTCCCAGGTATGTTGCAGTACCCAGAACAGGTTGACCTGGGTAGATGTTGCCAGGTTATTGAGTTTTTCGTCGCATTCTCTTACCAACTTCGAGTTGGTTCTTGGGTTTGCAGGTGCCATTAAAGGCAGGTTAACTGACTGAGAAGATAAAAATACTGTCACCGAGGGTTAACGTATTAAATAGGAGTTCGTTGCCCCTGAGTATCGTGAAAATCTCTGCCTGGAACACAGTCACGAACTGTTCCAGATGGATAGCAAGATTGAGAGGTGGCGTTCGGGAGTAGGCCCCCGCCCCGATTTTCCGCTGATATGGGATCCCATATGGATGGAAGGATCATATATATCACAGTCCCTCCCTCGGAGGGGATGATACTGATACCCGGTTCCCACTCCTCTCGTTTGGAGAACTTCACTGTATAGCCTGTATCGAAGAGATAATCTTTATTGGTAAGGTCACTGGGGAGCCTTTTGAGTCCAGAAGCTGCCTGTACTTCCTTTCAGAAAGCCCTGTGTCCATTTAAAGTAGCCTAGGTCTTGGGTCTCAGAGCGGACAACCCAGCTGTCATTTTCATCTCTTGCCTCTTACTTACTTACTTAAGGTGGCGCTCCAGTCTAGTCTCCTGCCAGCTCGATCTTTAGCCAGCCGCCTCCAGTTTTGCACGTTAAGTTGGTTCGTGGTCTTCCTCTACTGCGCCGTCCTTCTGGTGTGGATTGGAAGATTTTCCGGGCTGGATCATTGGTGTCCATCTACTAAGCTAAGCCGATGTCGTTCTACAGCTCGTACAGTTCGTCGCTGTATCTCCTCCTACACTCACTGTCTACGCAGACGGGACCGAAAATCACTCGAAGAATTTTCTAGCCCCTTAGGTAGTAAATTGATTGATTGAGCCGGTTATCCTCAGGAAGGCCATACGTTGGATGTTCATTAGTAGAGGGTGGGGGATCTTTTTCTCCCCTATCGGCCACCAGCCAACCATTCCGTAGAGTAAAATGGGCCTGACTATACAAGTGTAGATCCATTGGACTTGCCTTGGTTTCAGACCCTACGTTTTGCCAAAAGCCTTCCGGCATAGCATATACGCCCTTCAGGCCTTTTTAGTTCTGTTCTCTAGATTCCTTCTCTAAGTTAGCTTGTTGTGAAAAATTACCCTAAGGTATTACACCTCTAAAATCGGTGATCGCAAGTCGTCTAACTTGCATCTCCTACTGAAGAGTACTATATCGGTCTTCCCAGGGTACAGATCCGATTGCATGAGTTCCCCCAGTGAGTTTAAGTATTCCCCTGTTATTAGGATCGCAAGGTCATCAGCATATGCTATACATTTGAACCCATTGCCTACAAGTGATTTCAGTAGTTCATCCATAACAAGTATCCACAGCATGGGAGAAAGAATTCCCTCTTGAGGGGTCCCGTTCTGGACTTTTATTGCACGGTTTGGCAACCTATAAAAGCGTCGTCCTTCCGGAGTATATAACAAGCCAGTCTGTCAGTCTAGGTCACTAGTCAGAAGGTATTTGGCCCATTTTCTCATAACGTTGATCGTTTGCGATGGAATTTGGTCAGAATCCTCGTAGTGTGTGGCTTGGAATGCATGCAGTTTTTGCAGAAGGCGGCTGAATATTGGTTTACTATGCAAGAAACTAAGTTTGTATAATTGCTCTTCATAAATTGAGGCTAAAAACTCCCTGAATCACATTTTCTTTCCCTCTAACTGGCACAATTTTCAGATAGTATCTATCCAATTTACGATTCCCAACCCATCGATCTTTTTTTGGAAATTTACTAGCCCCGATTCTGCCACAATCTCAGTAATTGTGATCAAACTAAACCGAAACATTCATAAATCTTGTAAAACGTTTTCCCATCTGAGTGGGCTCCAAATGAATTCAAACCGAACGCTAGGTAGATCCCTTTTAATTCACCACCTGCAGAAAAAACGCTATCAATTCTGGAAAGTTTTCATTTTCAAACGGTCTTCGCCCCCAATAAACTCCAATAAGCTGCAATAAGGTCCAATAACTTGTCAAACAATGTGATGTATGGCCTCCGTTCGCCCATTATTTTGCTCTCACCCAGAAGTGAAATCAAAATTCATTCTCCTTCCCTCTGGCCAGAGTTTGTTCCAGAGTACCTCCTCCCGTTCACCCGGCTTGAATCAATAAAACGTAAAATTTTACCAATATTTTATTGTCAGGAATTTATGTGAAAAACAACACTCGCTAGTAAACTAAAAAAGTTCTCAAAACAAAAACAGAAAAAGAATCGAACGACGAGGAAAAGAACGACGACGGTCCTCCCCAAACGGACATAAATTCATTGGAATTTATTGACATAGATACATTGTTTCGAATTCTATTCGATGCATCTGGTGTCGCAAAGGGATTTTTAGAGCATCTGTTGGATAATGGTAAACTCGATCTCTATGAATTGGTAACCTATTCGTCAGAGGAGGTTGGATGTGCTCCAGGAGTACTGCAAACCACCAACCAGTTCAATTTCAATTTTATTGAATTCTCATTGCGGAATAACTGGGTTATTGGAAAATTACTTCGAAGCTTATTCGTATCCTTTTTGCTTGGTACGGGATAAGAGTGCATTTATGGGGATGTGTGTCGCATGGAAGGATGCGCATGCAAAAATCCCATGGCAGTGTCAAAAAATAAAGTCCTTGTCGTTCATTGTATCAGGGCAGTCCTTTGATGTAACCGTTGATTGTTGTTGGACATTCGAACTGCACGATAGTGTCCTTTGAATCCATATAAATGCGTTTGAGGGAATGTATTCCATGGGAAAAGCGGGACAATTTGTTCTGCTGTAGTCAGGTCCGTGGGAAGTAACGTTGAGGAAGCCCCGAAAACATTATTTAGATCAAATTTAGTTTGAAGAGAATCACTGTTAATTTTTGCAAAACATGTCACACATCCGCCTTAGTCTGTCTTGTGCGAGAATTGTTCAACTTTGCGTTGGAAGTATGTAACAATTTCGCGGAAACGTTTCGTAAAGTTTGTATTGCTTTTGGTCATCATCAAGCATCTTCTCGCACAGCTCTCGTGATAATCGATAAATTTAAACGTCTCGGACAGGTTAGTGATGTGAAGACTCCAACTCGTGTTCGTTCGGCAAGGTCAGCTGAAAATGTCTCTCTAGCTGAGAGTGTGATTGAAAACCCAGGTGTGTTCATTTCGAAATGATCACAGGAATTGGGCCTATCTGCAACCACTTTTCACCGCATTTTGCATAAAGATATTGGCCTTCATGCTTATAAGGTCTAGTTGACACAAGAATTGAAGCCAGCAGACCATGCACAACGCCGTACTTTCGCTGATTGGGTGATGGAAATGAACGAACAAGATCATGATCTTCTGAGTCATGAGGTTCTTCTTCATCTATCTGGGTACGTAAACCAGCAAAACTGTGGAATCTGGGGCTCTAAAAACCCAAGAGAAATAGTGGAACAACTTCTCCATCCACAAAGAGTGACAGTGTGGTGCGGTTTTTGAGCTGGGCGGTGTTATTGGGCCATATTTTTCCAAAATTGATGCTGGTGCGACTGTTGCACTGAATGGACGATATTGACTGACTGTTTTGTCCTGAAATTGATGGCATGGACGTGGACGACGTTTGTTTTAAGGAGAACGGTGCCACATGTCACACAGCTGGTGAAATAATGACTCAAGTGCGTGACAAATTTGCAAGACGTGTGATTTCTCCAAGTGGAGACTTCAATAGGCCGCCGAAATCATGCGATTTAACACCATTCGACTTTTTTCTTTGGGGCTGTGTTAGAAATAAAGTATTCGCCATTGTCCCACCAACGATTCAAGCAATAGAAGAAAATATCAGAATTCTTATTCGCGAAAGACATTCGCAATAATGCGAAAACATGATAAAAGATTGTATCAGAATAATGATCTTTTGTAGGCAGAGCCGAGGCGGACATTTGCCAGATATTATATTCCATTACTAACCTCAGAGCTTGTACTTTAGATTAAAACAAAAATGTCACCACTTTCCCCAAAATTGTTGCGTTTTTCTATTGATTTAAAATGACACCTCTTGTTGAATGACCCAATATTTTTGAGGCTAAGAGGAACGTTGTATTTGGATGTCCCGTGCATTGCTGACAGTTTGTGAAGACATATTTCTCATGTGAGTAACTTAGTGCGAAGTCCAGAGCTGTGTAAGCACTTTTTGCACTTATGACAGAAATTGTATCCTCTCATTCATCAAAGTGCCTTTGTATAGCGTATAAACATTCAACGATACGTGACCTATATTCACAGTATTTAAAACACTTCTAAGGCAGACACGGATTACGTTCTGTGAATATTCCTACAAGTATCAGCAAACACTTAGACTGAATGACATTCTATGATGACACATAGACTGTTCTATGTATTCGTGTGTATAAGTGCTGGAAGAGAGCTAAAAAATGAAAATCCATTTTTCGCGTGAGGATAACAGTTCCGCAATTACAATCGGCAAAAGCTAAGAAGACGGTTGATACGTATTTCCTTGAAAGTCGCCAGTAGCATGAATCTTGCTGTCAACGGTATACGAGTACGAGTATCAAAAAAAAGTGAAGCCACCGATATTATCCTTAGCATTCAGTTCCATGGTATGATACCACACTCTGTCGAAACGAACATTTCTCTTCATCTGTCTGTCATTGCGACTGCTTTCGTTTTTCAATCGATCGCCATTGTAACCATGGAGTTGGGCAGTCTGTAACAGCGCTAACACTAACCTATTTCTAATTAACATTTTTTCATTTTTGGAGAAAACCGGAAAGGCACTTTAATGACGAGGAGGTTACAGTATCAGCACTGACTACATTAGCACCGCAGATCTGCAAACTGATCCGAGCAAAGGCGGGACAATTACAGAGGAATTGATCCGAAATATCTTCATCCTTGACCACTAGGACAGAGTTATACTTGTGTAACGAGTACTGAGGTTTAGCGGTCTCCACGACGACACCAGCATCGGACTTATGAGTGGTTTTGGAGTCATCCGTGAAAATTCGACTGCATTCCAGTCCAGATTCTGGCCGAAACCCGATCTTGTCATACAGGGTAGTCGGATGAAAAGTCTGCTAAGCTTAACCCTCATTTTGACATTGTGAACTTGTTGTCTACCCCAAATGAAATTTCATAACTGATTTCACGCCTATGGACGGCAGTCTTGTTGGGCACAGAGACGCAATCTTACGCAATCTTGCAGGATTAGTGATAGCTGTATCATTCACCTCGCCTCACTCGGATCTCTTTGCCTTCATTGTTTCCCTTATGTGGTGTTCGGCTGGGATTCAAAATGTAAAATTCAATCTGTCTGACTCAGCCAGTGCTAAAGAGCGTCATTATACAGATCTCTGATGAAGCCGAATGTCTAGGCGCCTCTCAGTTTTCTAACAGTGTGCTTTTGGCGAGACGTGAGGCTTATCACCAAAAAAGGTCCTTTGGATCTGTACGGCTATGATAAGACCGTTTCTAGCTTATGCGTTGGTTGTTTTATTGGAGATACTTTCTTGTAAGTATGTCAATCCCTACTGCACTAAACTTCGGCTTGTCTTGGCTGCACGGGAGCTTTTTCGAGTTCGCCTGGTTCTGCTCTAGACGTTCTGCTTGATCTACTTCCCCTTGATACTTAAATCATGGGCTGTACTATCAAAGCAATCTATCGTTTTAGACAAGGCGGCTTTTGGTATTATCCGTACTGGAGTTTATCCTACGACTCAAGTTGCATGGATATGCCGTCTGATGCAATGACACCAGAACTTAGGTTGCTGTGCAAATTTAAAGTCGACTTCCCTTGCTTCAAGACTGGCTTCGGCCAGAGTCTGAGCCTGGATGAGGCTGTAGTCGAATCTTCACGGATGGCTCCAAAAACAGTCATGGGTCCGGTTCTGGTGTCTTCGTGGAGGTCGATAACAGTAGACTTCACTACTCTTTGGGCAAACATGCCTCTGTTACGAGAATACAAGAACTCTCTGAATTTGGCCGCAAGGTTGAACTCTTTGGCTCTTGTCTGGGTCCCAGTTCACACTGGGGTCTCTGGAATTAAGATCTCTTCAGCGAACTTGCGTTGGCGTTCTTGCTGTAGTTGGCGTTGGCGTTCTTCAGTAGAAGAGACAGCAGATAACTTATTGGCGTTCTTAGTGTCTTAGGCTGAAGTGACACCACTGTCTGTGACACCCATGGAGAGGGCGACGATACTTCAGATCATTTCCTTTGCGATTGTCCTGCCTTTTGCTCGGATCAGGAGCCAGATCTTCGGTGCTGATGTGGTAAATGTGGAGGTTAAGACCTTTTAGAACTCCTGCAACTGTACGAGAACGAAAACGGATTTGCGCCATTTAAAATTCGATGCTCTCCAGTACAGGTGGAGGCAGAGGACAATCTGGAAGCTTTGAGCTGGCTCCGAAGTGCGCAGCGGGCATATTGGCCTTGTCAAGGGTGTTGACAGCTGACGAGATGACAAGGCAAAATTCTATATATTTTTGACGAATGACCAAAAGTGTGTACTACCCTTGGGACATTGTAGTATGTTTTGCTTCAATTTTCGATCATGTGAGAGTTTGACGCGTCGAATGTGGGCATTGCAGTCATATTTAGCTTGTTGAAACATAGTTCGGTTTTCGTCAGAAGGGTTGGCTTTATAAGTCCGAAAACTTACCCCTTTCTTCCTGAGGGCCTCTTTGCAGCTCAGGTTTGATGTTCTTTATTCTGTTTGGAATATAAAATCTCATAACTAGGAGAATGGTGTTTGTACTCATATCGGCGGCGGTATCCAAGTCGTCATCGAGGAAGCATTGCGCATTTAGATTACCCAAATCCTGTGACTGGCATAAGTCCCTTTAAGTTCTATTTTTGCTCTTTCTGAATCCTAAAATTACGAATGCAATTTCAGCACTGCAGTCTTTTTTTACATAATCCATCAGTTTATCTCTCTCATTTTCCACAAAAGGACCTTCTTTCTCTTACAGCATCTCTCCATCAATTTGTCAGTTTAAACTGAAAGTTTCTAACATAAGGACGCATCAGAGATGCAAACAATTTTTCGTTTTGACTTCTCTCTAGGTGATCCAAACTGTAGTCTTTTTTGACAAAAACCTATTATTTTATCTGCCAACTGTGTTTTGTATAATTTTCCGCAACATTAAGACGAAAAAAAGAAGAAGACAAACTTTGACATTGACGCAAAACTTCAGTTGCACACTTAACTTTCATGCAAAAACCATAAAACAGAGAACTAAAACTAAAATCTAGGTTCGCCCTCAATCCTTCCTGCCTACACGTCTGTGTAAGCGCCATGCATGTTCACATTTCAGCAACAGAACACGTAACACACAAACTGTTAAACATTCTACTATGGGAAGGATTCCTATGGTGTATCGTAGCATTATTTCCGCCACCCGTCGGAGTTAGCAAAAAAAAAAAAACGAAAACGAATCAAAGCCAACCGCAGAGCAAGTGATTATGGCTGGAGATCCTGCCGACATTAGTTGAAAAGACAACGACCGGAACATTGGGTATCCTGTGTGAGTTTTTCTATTTATTCTTCTGCTCTATTCATCATTGTCCTTCTCGTATTTACACAATACAAAGTGGCATCATGATTGCATTGGACATCAGTGTGCCGTGGTCCCTCGTATTTTCGTGGTCATTTTCAGGGATAGTTTGCAACAATGACGAAAATTGAAATCCTCAAGTGACATCAAGGATGGTAGGGGAAAAAAACTGACAAAAAAAAAACATGAAAACTCCCTCCTTGCGAAGGTTTATGTCATGCTCAGCTGGACATGGAGTGGTGATTTTTTTTTTCGCTTCGCTTTTTGTTCATTTTGTCACTCCCTGAAGAATCCTTGAAACGAAATCGACAGAGAGATTTGCTTGCACAATCATTTGTAACTTAAATCAGAATTGGCGTCCTCCTTGGAGTCCCTTTTCACTTCGTTTTTTCTCCTCTTTTTCGTTTTATCATTCCACACGAATGATGATAATAAAATAAAATTAAAAAGAAAAAAAAAACCTAAGAGATTTCATTGTTAACGGTGTATCCAGTACAGAAGGACTAACTATCAAAGCGCTGAGCGGAGAGCATAAAACGCCGGGCAACACAATCTGAAAAGGACACATGGAATGGCAGAGGACAGGATAAGAGAGAAAAACAATGTGAAGCTCATAAAATTTCATTGCATTGATTACCCAAAAGGATACTGCTGGCGGATTTTATACTGCTTACGTCATTGTTTCGCCGGGCGAATAGGGAGCACGAAGGGAGCCGACAAAGGGGGCCGCGTAATATATGAACGTGTATATGTTTTTGGATGGATGGTGGGCGCTTTCACATTAAGTAGCAGAAAAAATGGGACGAGAAAAAGGATTTTAAGTTACGGCTAGAGGGCGTGTGGAAATATTTAACTTCAACTGACTTTTGAGTGTCAATGACTTTTGTGCGGGAGCCAGGTTAAAGCAACCGTGAAACGAGACGTTTAGATTAATGTGTAATGTGTGGGTGTATACTCGTTAGATCCCTTTGTCTAGACGGTTGTGAAGTTAACTTTAAAGTATCAAGAAACTTTTGGCAGAATTCTTTTGAAGAATAACAAGAGCCGGTGGCGCGGGAAGGAAGGCAAAATGGGATGAAACAAACAAATAGTTGGAAGTAGTACTTGGGAAACTCTAGATGGTGGTAGCAAGAGCGCATAAGGAATTCTTGTCGGTAATACAAAAAATACATGAACGTAAGAAAAAGAGACAACAGATGAGGATGGATACATATGAAGTCGAAAGAGTCCTTATATTCTGGTTTTTACCATCTTCACGGCTTGATTAGGCGAAAATCTCAAGAATATACGGTGTGTGCTGCCCAAAAACGAGGAAGCATTTATCCACATCTTTGGGCAGAGGTCGAATCCTTTCGAATCCTTCGTCAACTGAAGAAGAAGATTCAGCTATAAGTTCAGTGAGTTTTATCTGAGGCCAAAAATGATACAATAGAGTGTCACAACATCACTTGTAAACTCGAGCAAGTCTTGGCTTGCAGCATCCTTCTAAATAGTCCTGAGGTTTCCTTGCCCTGGCATCAAAGGAGCTACGCACACCTTCACAGGTGTAACTTTAGAACTTGTCTTCTTCAACGTTGTCTTCTATACCGTTTCGTTCGGAGTCTTATGATGCTTCCGTGGTTTGACTTCAAGTGTCCATCCAATCTTTTCAGCTTTATTTGCCAAATACTTTTACCAAACGGAGCCGATGTGGGCATCTATGGTCAGAGCTTCAAGCTAGAACTCCCCTCGGTGAAACAGCCAGTCTTCCAATTAATTATATGAATTTTACGCTAGAGAATGCATTAGATAAAGCCTTCGAAGGACACAGATATTAATTTTCGCTGATAGCCAAATAGCTTTGGCTTAGACAAGACGAGGTTCCACTGGACCCTTCGCTAATCCACAACAATCTTATTGGACCAACTAAAGCATTTTAGTGAAGTGAAAGATACTTCTGACGCAGATATTCGGCCGAGGTCATCGATGAAAAGAGCCTCCAGATGGGGTAGTCTCATCATCATCTTCCAATGGCGAGATTTCGGACTTGGTCCAGCCATCCCTTCCTAGGCCTTCCCAGGGGACGCTTACCTGATGGCACAGATTCCATGGCACGTCTTGGAAACCGAGATGGGGACATGCGTTTGACGTGCCCAAACCATCGAAGTATGGACCTCTCCGTTCAAAGAAGTAGCTGCTCGAGATTGAGTTGCTCGCGTACTCTCGTGTTTCTAACCCGGAAAATGTAAGACAGATGCGGAGGAAGTGGCTTATGCAGAAATTGTAAGAGAAGTGGTTCAGCCTCTTGGCTTGAAGGCTTTTAATCCATCCCTTGGGTTTTCTCACTGCGTTCAAGCAAAGAATGTGCTTGAAATTAGCGAGAGGTATACAAATACTCAGTTTCCATCGTTCCCGCAGAATAACTATGGTTATACTGTACCTAGCAGTTCATAAGTCATAAGGCAGATCTGACCACCTTTGACTCAAAGGTTGTACTGAGCTGTCAAGACACTGTAAAGGTCCCGGTAGCTCAGCGACTAGGGTCTGAGTCAGGATTCATAGGCCCATTTTTCTTCTATAATAGCTCTGGTCTGACTTAAAGACCCCACTGAGAGAAGCTATCTAAGTTAAAGGTACCAACAGGAATTCGGCAAGAAAAAGCCAAACTTAGCTCCTTACGAAATCCTACAGAACCCATCTGATGCAATGACACCAGAACTTTGGTTGCTGTGCAAATTTAAAGTCGACTTTCTTTGCCCTCAAGGCTGGCTTCGATCATAGTCTGAGCCTGGACGAGGCAGTAGTCGAATCTTCACGGATGGCTCCAAAACCAGTCATGGGTCCGGTGCTGGTGTCTTCGTGTAGGTCGATAAACCAGACTTCACTACTCATTGGGCAAGCATGGCTCTGTTTTTCAAGCAGAGACCTTTGCTATCCCAATGGCCACGGACTATATTGTTAAGAATAGGTGGATGGGTAGATCGGAGGATCTGCGTCTGTAGCGATAACCAGGCTGTGCTTAAGGCCTTGCTCAACCCTTTGAAAAAACTCTCCGAATTCGGTCGCAAGGCTGAACTCTTTGACTCTTGTCTGGGTCCCAGGTCACTCTGGAAACTCTTGAAATGAGATATTTGATGAGATTGCTAAAGAAGGCTCAGGGAATGTTTTCTCAAGGCCTGAACCTGCGTTGGGTCTTCCCGCTTCTTCGGTCAGAGTCTCCATTGACGATTGTGTGTCCTCCAAATAGAATTGCGTGTGGCACGACTCTCTAGGATGCAGACAGACTAAACGAATGCTTCCGAATGTCTGTAAGAAATCAGCGGCATTCTTGCTATTACTTAGCAGAAGAGACTGTAGACAACATATTAGCCTTCTAACGGGAGACTTTGCTTTTGTGTTTTAGGCTTAAACGACACAACTGTCTGCGGCGCCTGTGGCTTTCACTGGGTCCTGCTTTCTGGTAGTACAAAGGACCAGTTGCGTCTGAGTGCTCCAGTATAAGGTTGCCAAACTCGAAAAAAAGTCTTACTGGACATTGCTCACTCAATTATCACATCAACAAGCTGAGTATATGTGCTGCTTGGACGATGAAGAAACTCCCGAGTTCATATTATTCGCAAGAGCTTGTAGTTGACAAAAAATATTTTAGCTGATGTTCCTTCATGACCTCGGTCCAGCTCTGGATCGAATTGGCGGATAAAAGATTTTACAGGTCGAAGTACTCTCTGGCTTTAGTCAGTTTAAGTAGAAGGCTTCCATAGACTCAAATGTTTATATCCCCAGAACAGGTGTGTTCCATCTTGCCTACAAAGATAGCAATTTTTTCCCCTACAATGTTTTCTTGAGACTTACATTTGCCATACTTAGGTACCGAGGATACTTTCGTCTCCTTAAATCTCGTTATCACCTTAGCTTAGCCCTCAAATCCACTCCGACACATCTTTGTGCATCTGCTTTGAGATTCAGATTTGATTTTTTCACATCTGCCAACAAAGTTTCGAAAAAAAAAGTCCTTTTCCGTAAATCAGCCCAAACGACCTCCATTACTATTTGCACATCAACGACGACGGATGTCTGCATTTGCATTCCGCGTCAATATCATTTTTATCTCTCTCTCTCTCTCTCTCTCTGGGTCTACAGAAAGGTGGAATGCAATTTCCCGTTCACTTTTTTCGGTTTAAAAATTCAAATTGAATCAAAGTCCTTATTTAGAAGATGCCTCCTTAAATTCGTTATTCCTTAGACCCCTACTCTCCCATGCACACACACTCCTCATCAGCAGCCATGCTCTCTCAAAGTCAAATAAAACTCATTTCAAGAAATATTCAAACTTTTCTACGCCCCCAAAGTCTCGGCGAGTGAAAAGTTGAAAGGAAAACTTTTCCTCTTGCATTCGCATTTCGACGCCGGAGAGCCGTATATTGCCGGCATTTTATCATCAACAGTGGTTTGATGCTGACTTCTTTTTTTCTCTCTCCTGTATGCCAAGTGTAAAATATGAAAATGTCAGGACATACTCACAGGAGAAAGGGAACAAGAAAAAAAAAATAGGAAAACTGTGTTGATGGTAAAATGGCATTGGCAGCAATGAGATATGGAGTAGAAGTGCCAAAAAGGGTAAACAAACTTGGTAATGGCGCCTAAGGATGCCGTATAGATATGTCTGTTTAGTACACCGTGCTGTAGAGTCCTTCACAAAGTAAGCGACAATTGTCAAATGAATGCATGGACCTACGAATAGTGGTGGAAACAATGAGAATAGAGGAATAAAAAAAATTGAGTAAGGTACGCCTGCCTTCTAAGTGGACACTTCCATAAAAGTTGCAGCTTCGAAGAGGCAGAAGTTTTCTTTTCTAAAATTAGACTGCCTGCCCAAATGTCAGGGTGACAGTTGACAGTTTCTAGCAAAAAATATCAATCGGTGTAGTGGTTGTCAAATTTTTCCCTAAAAACATTTGAAACTAGTTATCCATTGGAATGTGATCTCGCTCAAAAGGTCGCTCATTGATGGGCCTCTTCTCTTCTGCAGGAGCTGCAGGGACGAAGACGAGTAAGAAACGACCCTCCGTTTCCTCTGCATTTGTCCTGCCCTATCCCAAAGAAGGAAACTCAATCTAGGAACCTATCACTTCGATAACTTGGGTGAACTATCACATATTGACATTAAAGGTATCCTCAGAGTTTCAATTGGTTTCAATAAAGTGAGTGGCGTTTTTCAGAATATAGATCCAAGTAGTATCACAAAAGGCCTTCCTGGCCTACTTGTAACCTACGTGTCACCCTACCTACCTACCTATCTATTTACCTATCCGTTGGAATATTTTATTTTTCGGGTGAACAATCATTAGCTGGTTTCAGCATTCTGCGTTCTTGGGTACTCTGAGGCAAAAGCACCGAAGACCTGTGCCCAACGAATAGGCACAGAGGCATCGAAAGCAAGGAGTTCACTGACCAATTAGCCAGAAGCAAATCTACTGAAAGGTATCGTGCATACATCGGTAGCGAAACCTTCTGCGAGCCTTCTGCGACTTCCCTGAAGACATCAGAAACGCATCGACAGACGATGTCCTCAACTTCTTTAAGAAGATTGAAGCCCGCATTGTCTAACAGCTATCAGCACAATAGATCTTAGGGGTCGAACTTATAAACCAAAATAAAAAATATATCCACAGCCACAGAGGGAGTGGCGGGAGAAAATAACGTGCGACCTCACATTAATCTTCAAGAATCCATTGCGTTCCCTGTTTTGTGATTTCTTTGGGTATCTGCGGGAACCTTCGACTTGTGGCACTGAAATATCACGATTTCAGTGCGAATTTTGTGGTTATGGAGGCAGAGCTGACAATTCGATGGGTCGTTGAAAAGAATGCGCCGAGGGCCTTGTTTCTTGTTTTAGTGAGGCTTACATATGTATGTATGTGGCCGACAAAGAAGTGGATCGTACCTTGTTTATGTCGCTGGAGCACCCGCAGAAGTAAGTTGAGTGGCCTGTGCGAATGCTTGTTGCCGGTGTCGAGAGTGGTCTGTTAAGCGTCATGTCATGTCATGTCCACCGAACATATTTTGCCGCACCACCTCTTGTCGGGGAATGACAAGCCTCCGAGAGTATAATTTGTCATGAAAGAGCTTCTCAATTCGCCGTTCAGAGTCGGCAATAAATTTTAGGTCCCTTCCATTCGTGCAAAAAATGCAACACGCAGAACATGAAGCTAGGCCTTGGCTCATTTCGGGCTGTCGCGTCAGCTATTTATTTATTTTCTATCGTTCAAGTGGGTGCCGCCATTGTTGATGACCACTTGGGCTCTTTTTACCGTATTTTCAATCGTTTTGGCGAAAACTTCGGACAATAAGTTCTCGCACTTTTGTCAGATATTCTCTTTGAGAGCTTCCAGAGTATGTGGCTTATTCTCATAGACACGTGATTTCAAAAAATCTCAAAGTAAAAAGTCTGGAGCAGTCAAATTGGGCGATCTTGCCGGCCAGTGTAAATCGCCAGAACGAAACATTAGGCGATCTGGAGACGCATCCTTCGAAATTCTCATTGTCGCTCGAGCTGTGTGTGCGGTTGCACCTTCCGATTGAAACCACATGTCCTCCAGACCCAATTCATCAATTTGCGGCAAAAAAACTCGTTGATCATTGTTCTGTATCGCTCACTAGTCTGTGACCAGTGTTTTCCAAGGAGTCCTCGAAAAAATGCGGCCTGGGGACACCTCCGGCGTAAATGGCGCACAATGCATTGAATTCTGTCACGTGTTGTTCCAGTCTCTTCGAGGCTGTCGTAGGACGGCCGGCAAATCTGCGTTGAAATTTACGTTGCACCAAAATCACTGACGAATTATTCCGTAAAAAAATAGTCACGAGTATTCCGCGATCTTGAGGAGTTTAATCTTGTCGACGTACATATATTCTGCATCTGTTTACTTTACAAATATCAAAACAAAACTGACAGTTGTTGCCATTTGCAAAAGTTTTAGAATCTTCCGATGGGGTGATACATTTTGGGCCACCTTGTACTACTTTCTGGTTACATTTTCTTGATGTGAGTGCTCTACATTTCTTATCGGCAAGCTTTTAAAAGGGTTCTGACAACTTTTACAAAAATCTATAAAATCTGTAATTTGGTCTAAAAGATCGAAGCCAATCAAACTAAAGATGGGAAAGGGTCCTTGTGGTCGCACTTCGTAGTGCCAAGAGGCTACATTTATTTAGTTCACGTTTAAGTATTGAACAGACGGTTAAGTGTTCGTAGATAAAATATATCCACGTCCCACAACATGAATTTTAGCCGTGGATTGTGTATCGATTTCATCTGCGCAATACAGCATTTATACCACACGGTGATTTGAGGTTAAAGACGTTACTTGATAACTCCTGTTCTTCTTACTAAAATTCAATACATGTTCATAATGATTCGCGGGAAATTCTTCAAAATACCAAAAAATGCCTTCCAGCGTTTCGCCGCACCTGCGATTATCTTGGCATTTGAAATATAGTCTCTCTCCAGTGCACGATGACGGCTGTGTCACATATGGGTTTAAATTTTAAGTCTTCTCAAGGGTTTCAATTTACTTCCTAGTAGATAGGATGGCGTGCTAATTGGAAGCTTTTTTCTGAAATACCTCACAGACTCTATTAGTTGTCAGAACGTCAATTTCTTCTTTCGACCTCTTTGAACCCATTGACAGGTGCATTTCCACTCTCTCTCTCTCTCGCTCTTTATCTGTAGACTCCCCTTCTTCACATGTTACTTTCCAGTGACGAGCAAGTTTTGCACTCTTAACGATTTCCCCACTTGAAAAGTCCTTCATAAGGACACGTATTCAAAATTATAAGTATAACAGCATTAAATCTACATCCCTGGCAAGAGGGCGTCACGTCACCCCCTGCCCGCTGAACTTGTTTTGTGTTTACAACATCTTCAACATTTTCGTCAAGTGTTTGCCCTGGGAACGAAGAAGTGTATACTTTCTGAAGTGCTCTTAACCGAGTTTTGAAAAATGTATTTTTCAGTCTGTGTTGCCATCCACCACCCTCGACTCCACTTTATGTTTCGTTCTTCCATTACAGTTAATTTTGTAACAAAAAAATTTTTTTTTTTTTGTTATGCGGAGAAATTTGGTCGCACATATATTGGGAGGGCGGCATACGAACTCTCATGAATCATGTATCCTTGTGTCCTGTTCGCCTGTTTGGTATGGATTGGGAAGGACGGTAAAAAATTAATTTCCTTGGCAGGATTTCTCCAGATATCGTCAAGTGATCCTTGATGGCGGTCTTTTTGTCGCTCGGCGCTGATGTTATTTTTCATCTCGCAACGAATTAGGAAACACATTCCTTGTGAAATTGAAATGAATTCGAACTGACAAGTGAGCAATGTGGTTTGGTGCGGAGCGGATGTGTGGCATGGTGGTGGGCTGGGCTGTGTGTGTTTGTGTGGCTGTGACTCCAGGATCCGAAAAGGAATTTGTAATTTAAAAAGTGTACGGATGGATATGATGTAATTTGTTGTTGTTGTCAACAACGACGAGCGAGAAATAAATTATGTATTTGAACGACTGCCTGCAAGGAGTTTCTAAATCTTTCTGGTAGTTATGCGGTTTTTTTGTTGAGATTCCTTGACTGTTTCTGAAAGGTAGTTGTGCTGCAGGCTTCATTGAAAAATACCGTTTGCTGTCATAGAACCTCAAGCCTCTGCTATTCGAGGGAATATATTTTGCTTCTTCGATAGATTCACATTCGGAATCCTCTTAGGTATTCACCTGAACAGGGATACACTCTTAAGAGAAGCTTTCAGCTCTCAGGGTTGCGGTGGTTTTAATTAAGAATGCACATCACATTCTCGAATATGAGTGGTTTTTCTGCATACCTCTTGTTATCCTATTTTTGAAAAGCATTTGGAAAAACTACTATTTGATGTGTGTTCTCTTCCCTTTTGCGGTTTCTGACTCGGTGTCTATTTTGCAACGAAATTGAATCTAAACCGAGTCATGGGAAATGGTGTGGTTTTTATTTCCTTAAATGCATTTCGAAGGAAGTTGTGTATATCGTTGTAGTTTATCGGAGGACCCTGGTTTTTGACCTTTTGCATGTGAATCCGTATTGGTTTTTGCCGGATAGTTCGTAAGAATTGTGTTAAACATTCCATTTACGATCCTATCCACTCCTGTGCTTCATCTCGTCAGAATTTTAAAGTGAAGAAAGAGGGAAATGGATTTCATGTCAAAAACTCGAAAACTATCATCGTTTCGTAGGGTTTTCATTTTGTAAAAGAAAATATTTATCGTCGAGATAGGGGTAAACTACCTATTTCACATGAATCGGACGAAAACGAGATTTGTTTCTTGAGGAAAGCGATGTTCTCCAGAGTAGAAAGCACAGATCGGGATTCATTATTCTTGGAAAAAAAGTGGTTGTTTCTGGGTAGGTAGGAAGGCTCGACACTGCAATTGGATTGAAGAGGATTAGGCCGTTATTTTGCATAACCCTATTCAGGTAGTCTTACTCCCTCCTGTTTTGGCAAGTTGAAGTTAGGTATCTTGTAATTTGTTGATGAACAGAGACCTTTGTACATAGATACCTATTTTCGTAGATACTTACATATGTACATTGTTTCGTTTTGGCTTTAGTTTACGCTTGAGAAAGTTAAAGGATGGTATTTTGCACTTTTTTGGTGAAAAGAACTCGTTTCATTTTGGTGAGAGCGGACAGAGCAAATTCCGTGATTTCATTTAGTTGAGAAGTTGATGTTGAAGTATGAGGTCATTCAGCAAGAGGTGTCATTTTAAATCAATACAGAGACGCAACATGTTTGTGAAAAGTGGTAGTATTTTTGTTTCAATCTAAAGTACAAGCTCTGGGGTTAGTAATGGAATACAATATCTGACAAATGTCTGCCTTGGCTCTGCCTTAAAAAGATCATTATTCTGATAAAATCGTTTATCATGTTTTCGTATAATTGCGACTGTATTTCACGAATAAGAGTTCTGATATTTTCTTCTATCGCTTAAATCGTTGGTGGGGCATTGGCGTAAACTTTATCTTTAACATAGCCCCAAAGAAAAAAATCGAATGATGTTAAATCGCACGATTTCGGCGGCCAATTGAAGTATTCACTTGGAGAAATCACACGTCCAGGAAATTTGACACCCAATAGAGACCTTCTTCCACCAGCTGTGTGACATATGGCGCCGTCCTGCTGAGAATTAACGTCGTCCACGTCCATAGCATCAATTGCAGGCCAACATCGTGCAAATTATTCACTGAAACGGTCCCTCCAGCATCATTTTTGAAACAAATATTTCCGCCAGACTAAACCGCACCAAACTATCACTCGTTGTGGATGGAGAAGTTCTTTCACTATTCCTCTTGGGTTCTCGCCACTGGCGCGATAATTTTGATGGTTTACGTACCCAGACAGATGGAAAAGAGCCTCATAACTCGAAAGATCATGATCTCGAGCATTCAGTGCCAACACCCAATCAGCGAAAGTACGGCGTTGTGCATGGTCTGCTGGCTTCAATTCCTATGTCAGCTTGACCTTATAAGCTTGTAAGCTAAGATTTTTGTGCAAAATGCAGTGCAAAGGCTTAATTCCTTTGATCGCCTCGAAATGGACAAACCTGGGTTTTCAGTCACAATCTCAGCTACGGCGGACATATTTTCAGCTGGCTTTCCCGGATGAACACAAGTTGGAGTTTTCACATCACTAACCTGTGCGAGACGTTGAAATTTATCGATTATCACCAGAGCTGTGCGAGAAGTTGCTTGATGATGACCAAAAGCAGTACAAACTTTACGAAACGTCTAAATTGTTACCGGTTTTGTAGTGAATTTTCCCTATTTCAACACGTTGTGCGAGTGTGTATCGATTCATATTTAGTAACCTCTCAGTTTTCATGTCATCGCAATGATAGTTGAAAGCTGACAGTTCAATAATCTCGCAAAATTTAAAATGACACCTCTTGTTGAATGACCCAGTACAATCATGATGTTGTCTGCGTTTCCAGTGATGCCAACGCGCATTAAATACAGTTTGTTGAGGATCCATCGATAACCAGAACCTGTAGCAGTGGCAGTGGTGGCTCAACGATGAAGGCTACTCGTGGTAGACGATTTCCACTTTGAAATGTGCTCGAGTGGGGGACTAATGCTCTTTGTAACAGACTTCTTACAACTTCTTGCCTCTTAAGAATAAATTTGATGGCTATACCCGCAACTTTACTGAAGACACCTGTTACATTCAGAAAAGTTGCTAGGTTAAGCCGATGAAAATTGGGTTTAATCTTCTTCGCTAGACCGTGTAGAGCAGGATTGCTCTTTTGAAGATCGGGCTTCCATTCGGCTTTGCTTCTTAAATAGGATCGTCAATTACAAAGTTATCTTTCACCACTTCAAAGAGGTCAGTAGCTAGGTCCTCAGCAGCTTTGATGGACTTTTTTACATCTGGCTTGGCACCTAGTAATTTGTTGGACTTAAGTCATCTTTACTTCGTCCAGGTCTAAATAGATAGCTGGCGCGACAGCTTGGGATGAGCCAAGGCCTATCTCCTCGCAACCATTTAAGTTGTGCGTGTTTAATTTTTTCACACGAATAGAAGGGACCTACAATTTATTGCCGACTCCGAACGGCGAGTTGAGAAGCTTTTTCATGACAAATTATACTCTCGGAGGCTTTCCACTCCTCGACGAGAGGTGGTGCGGCGAAACATGTTTGGTGGACATGGCTGGTGCTTGAACCCAAGCAACCCGCACGGCAGTCCCACGCACAAACCACTGAAGCTCAGCAGGATGCCAGCTAATGGATTATGTGTCGTCCTGTTTAAGGGTCTGCGGAACTCGGGATTCTCCTTTTACGTTTCCTTATTCATCCTTGTTTTATTTCGGGGCCTTTACTTGATTTATCATGTCCTCGTTTCCTTTGTGGGTCCTACCGGTTCCCTTCATTCGGTTTCCTGTAGTTGTATCCATGGGTTTCCTCGATCGTGCGCTCTATTTGCTTCTAATTTTCCTTTCTGAGAAGCCAGTGATTGTTGTTTCTCGTCTGCAGCGTCTTTCTTGCTCCACTGCATGGATCTTGTTCCACTGTATAATTCAATGCATGCGCTTGTCGGCCACTTTTTTACAAATGTTTCGGACTCAGGAAGTCATAAATAAAAAAAAGATTCTTACTCTTTTAAGAAACCCTTTGCCTTTATTTGGGGACATTCTCTTGCGTACCACTGTACCAACATCCAATGAACTTGTCCTCCCTCCTAATCCAACGCCGACCTTACAAAGATCTTAGACACCTAAGTTATTCCGAATTACACATGTATGTACATATAGAAAATTACTCAACTCTCCATGGTAAACCAAAATCTAAACTCCTTCCTCGCACACGAACATACCTTCACTTTCTCTCTGTGTAATTCAGTGTCTTTATTCACCTGGGGTTATTCTCCTCCTTTGATCGTTATTTTCACATCCTCTCCGTTGGCTTTCCATCGTATTCCTCTGTTGGTACTTGCGTTATCCTCTTGAGAACCAAGTGAAGTGTGCAACAGCAATTAAAGGCAAAATATCCTTGTCATATCCTTATTTCATGCAGTAGTCATTTCACCATCCCTATTCGACACCACCGTAATATCCTATTGCTCCCCGTTGCTTCTGCTGCTGCTGTTGCATATCCTTGTACCTTCATACACCTGCAGCTACCGCCGACAAATTTTTGTACATTTTGTGAGAATTTAACTTGCATCGTGTCCTTATTGTAGAATGCAATGTTCGTTGGTAATGGTATTTTCAAGAATCATCTCATCTCTGTCTATCAACTGCAGAAGTATTCAAAGGTACAGCGGTACAGGATGGGAGGAAAACCCACCAAGGTAACATCAGGCGCAGCAACAACCAGCATTTGAGGCAACCCTCCGGCAATTTCCTCACTAAGTCAACCAAGTGGAAATTTAATGGAATTTCTTTCAATCGTAATTTTTTCCCTTTCCCTTCACCTTTCGTTCCCTACGTCTTTGTGTGTGGCTGTGTGTGTAATTCTGTTGCTAGGATTTTTCATCTTTTCACCTTTTCTTGCACCTTTTTTGTTTGTTAATTCAAGTAAATGGTAGAAATGATGTATACGGGGTTCATTTGTTGTCGAGGATTTATTATTATTTTCTTGTTTTTTTTTCTTTCTCATTCCTTGGGGTTTTTTTTTACTTCCCTCTATTTTGTAGGGTGCGTTTGCATTGGTTTGGGGAAACAAACTCTGGGTGGGATTTTTTTTATTGAACGTTAAGTTTGCCTTCTTTAGACTCTAGACAATGGGCTTGAATGAAAAAATACCTCAGGGAACGTTGAATAGGGTACAGCACAATTGATTGTTTTAAGTTTTAATCATTACCGTTTGCCTTCTTTTTGGTAATCGAAGTTCATGTGGGAGATGAGTTTGAAATTTCAGGGAAGTAACCCTATTATCCCTTTTCTACAACAGAATTCTGTGTTTTTTTTAGCTTATTAGCTTCTTAGGGGTTAATTTTAACTGGAGTTTTTCATTTATAATGAAGTCGATGTACATACTTGGGTACCTTCTCTACTTTGCCGTGTAACTTTAAGGATATGGTTGGGTGTTGGTCTATGGTGTTTCCTGTGAATTTCGTGGAAAGGAGCTCTCTGGTTAAATGAAGTTTGGTAGTATTATGAGACATAGAGGGGATAAACATAAATTATTGAAGCCTGAAACAAAAGTTTCTTATTGGATTCTTAAAAATTGATCATCAGGGGTGAGCTAAGCTCTATGGGATCCAATAGGACAGAAAACTCGCTTGTTCCTTTGCGTATCTATGATAAGTTTCGAGCTGAAAAACAACCACGACCATCGCAAATCAGTGCATTTTGTCGTTTTAAAGCTCATTAGAGGAGATATGGTGTGACCGCACATGTTTATGATATCACAACGCAGTGAAGGTTGGTTAAGCTAAGTTTAAATAGGATAACGTACCTCATTTAATCAACCTGGGCCTCAACTAATACCTAAGTCTCCAGTCAGCTCGGTCCTAGATAAGCATGGGTATGCATTAGCAAAACGCTCTTCTCCTTAGAGAAGTGGGAAAATAATCGTGCTAGAGACGAGTACTCCATTCACTTTTGCACCGATAGTTCGAAAACCGAGCGCGAATTGGATGGAGGTGTTTTAGTTTGAAATGCTCAACCTGAACATTTTCTTCCGTCTACCTGGCCACTGTAGCGTATATCAGGCTGACGTACAATAAGGACATCAGAAGATGTTACCAATTGGCAGGTTGTTTTTAAATTCCTGGAATCAGTATTTTACGCACCAAACGCTACTGCAGATTGTCACTCATTTCTCACTGAGATAGCAGTACAAATTGACGTTCCTCTATAACGGAACCCGGTCATAGCAACGAAATCTGTGTATACCACTCATTTCGTGTAGAAGTAATGCGATCAGCAAGAGAGCCAAAGACGGGGGACTGGAACTGCATGTCTTACCTCCAGACAGATGTGGGCCCTGCTAAACTTCTCACTTTCTTACTTAAAGTGGTGCTACAGTCCGGAGTGGACCTCAACTAACCAACAACCGTCTCTAGTCAGCTCGATCTTTAGCCAGTTGTCTCCAGTGTTGCACCCCAAGTTGTTTGAGGTCTCCTTGCCGTCGTCTACGAAATCTGCGTCGCGGTCTTTCTCTACTGCGCCATTCCTCGGTAGATTTTCCTGGCATTGGTGTCCATCTGCTTTACATTACCCATCGACCCCAGTTGGAGCTTCACTCTTCTGGCTAAGTCGATGTCGCTGTACAGCCCGTATAGTTAGTTTTGTATTAATGCCTCCATTCAACGTTGTTTTCCTTGAATTTTCTTTTTGAAATAGCCAAGCGTCTCCAGCCAGCTCGATCTTTAGCCAGCTGCCTCCAGTTTTGCATGCCAAGTTCATTGACGCTCCCTTCCACTCGAAACCTGAGTAGCAGTCTTCCTCTATTGCCCCGTCGCTCGACGACGGATTCAAAGATTTTACGGAAGGAGCTTTGGTGTCCCTCCGATCTACATGCCAACTCAGTCGTTGAACCATCACTCTTCTGGCGATGTCGCTGTATAGCCCGTACAGTTCGTCGTTGTATCTCCTCCTCCACTCATCGTATATGCAGAGGGCTGTGTTACTCAATTGCCTTCTTAGCCCAAAGAAACAGCGATTGGCAAGAGGTTCTTCGTTTGATCTCAGCGCTGCTGTCGTTGTCTGAATTGATTGTAGAGCCTAGGCAGAAAAAGTCCTTAACTACATTGAAGCTATAACCGTCAATTGCGACGTTCTGTCCGAGACGTCGGTGTTGGGTGTATTTTCTTGTTGACAGCATAAACTTTGTCGTGCCCTCATTGACCGCTAAACCCATCTTTGGCGTCTACGACTGCGCTGCGTTCTTCCGATAATGTTAACGTCCGCGTCGTAAGACCGACTTTTGCAAGATTGTGCCTCTGGTGTTGGCGTCTGAAGATGAATAAGTCAGAAGACAGCGCGTCGCCTTGTTGTGAGGTCTTGACCTACTTTGACAGAGCAGCGTGCATTTTCCTTCGTAATCCTGCAGAAACGGACAAGTTTGGCAGGGACGTCAAGACTAGACGTTGCTCTGTATAGCTCGTCTCTATAGATTCTGTCATAGGCGGTCTTAAGATCGATGAAAAGGTAGTGCGTGTCGATTTGAAGCTCCGGGTTTTCTCCAAGATCTGCCGTAGTGTGAATATTTGGTCGATGGTGGACTTTTCTGGTCTGAAGCCACATAGAATTGGACTGAAAAGGTTGTTGTCGAACGGCTTTAAGCGTTCACACAATGAGTTGGTGTACGCTTTCTACGAAGTCTTCTCCAGGGGGTAGGCCGTCGGATCCAGCTACCTTGTAGGATTTAGCTTTGGATATTGCTATTCAGTTTGGTTAGATCAAAATTTTGGAGAAGATTTTGTGCTAAAGCGCTTCGTCGATGGGTGGCTTCAGTTGTGAAAACTTCCACAGAGTCTGCCCGTCCGTTCTAGTAAAGACGGTTGCTTCCCTACGCCCTCTGGTCCGTATAACCTTTGAAAAGGATTATTCTGCGAAAACATTTTAAACCAGACTCGAGTCCATCAATCCTTGTGAGGTCCAGATTAAACTTTGTACCACCAACCATTACTACAAGTATTTACTACAACAATAAGATAAAACAGTTTTACAACGCAATTCAGAAATATTACTGTTAGTCCTCGAAGCCAATACCATTTAGTAAATTGTATTGCAGGTCCCCTATGACTTTCATGCCCTAAAGCTTTAGATAAAAATTAACTTCCATTACAATAAACGAGCACACAAATCTTTACATTCAAGCGATTAAAGTATTAACTCCCATAGCCGGAGACATGACATTCCGACATCACACCGACGACGACGACGACGGTAATGCCCCGAAAATGTCCACCTGACACTTCAACATTCTGGCAACGAAGCCCCATCTCAACTAGAACAATATGCTTAGCTGGTGTTGCTGTACCCCATGTGAGGGAAGGGAAGTGGTGTGCATGTACAAACCTAATTCGATAATCCCTACTTGACCGTAATAAACATAAATACCCCGAGCTGGCTATATTCGTAGAAGGTAATGGCTACAGCCCTTACTCACGCCCCTCGTTCGGATGTCAGATGAATGTGTGTAGAATGTGGCAATGAAACTAGGCCATTAGACGTTATTTTCTCTCTTCGCTTTACTTCCGTTCACAATTTTTTTTCTCTATTTCGCTTCTTTCTTTTGTTTGTTTGTTTCGTCGTCATCCCTCTTTTTTTTTTTTTATTGGAAAAGTCTAAACATCAGTGCGACGGACACACATTCGTGCACAATTGAGGGCAAGAAACCTTTCAAAGGCCACCGTCAACCCTTAGATATGTTATATAGGCTGGCGACAAGGAGAGGCAATTGAACTTTAGGCTTCGGGTATTGGGTTCTCTTTTTCTCTGACGCCTGTCAGACGGGGTGAATTTCTACTTTTATGCCATCGCCGACGAAATCGATATTCGAAAAAATGAAGTAAAACAAAAATCGAAATAAACGGTCCATGGTAGCAGCAGTGGTAGAGGGAAGCCAATAGTAAACACCGGGACGCAATGAAGGTGATTTGAAACAGTAATGGCGGGGGTAGGGGGCACAACCATCCGACCGTAAAAAAGTGTCAAAAAGTGAAGAGGGAACTACCAGATGATAATAAAACTTAAATGCTGGAAAAGAATGCGGAGGAAGTGACTGGTGTGACTGGAGGGAAGCCTTTAAAAGAGGGCAACACGCAAGTTGCCTGAAGAGTTGCTAGAAAAAAATACTGAATTGCCCTAATTTTCCGGTTCACTAAACCAAGTAAGATGCACTCCGATCGGTCGGTCGTTTTGTGACTTGAAGAGGGCCTACTACCTTCGTCATGGTTATGCCGTTCACTTTTGGTAGTTTGATAGTTTTATGGAATTTTCATGTACTTAGTGTCGACGAGGCTTTTGAATGCATAATTGATGAATTTGTTACGACACGGGGCTTGAGTAAGGTTAATGCGTTATCTACTTGCCCTTGGAGTTATGGGCTGTCTTTGTGTTGTCGAATTGTACAACAAGTCACTGTAATGGGAACGGGTTATGGAAAACGGTTTTCAAAGAATGGTTGGTTGGGTTGGAAAGGATAGCCATATGGTCTAAGTTGAGAGCCTTGTGAATTCGTCATTAAGGTTCTGTCTAGAAGTCGATTTTCTCATCTTTTGCTGTGTGGAATAAATATTTTTCCCCCCGAGGTAGTGAAGAAGTCAAACAATTTCACCAGGCGACGAGGATGTTGTTACCTATACTAACAATCTACAGAGTCTAAGAAGTTGTTTTTTCAAAAGATCTTGCACTTCTGGGTTACTAGCGATACTAATCACTGGTCCTCACTTGTATCGTTAGCTGGGTTCATTATTCTCATGTAGAGCTTGTAAACGGAGTAGACGATATGAGTCTCAGGAGATCCCTCGCGGTGATGCCTTGCGTACTTACTTCTACTGCTCAACAAAGTAAGCGCCTACGAGATTATTAACAGCCTACAACGGGGCTGAACTCAGCACCGGACTTCGCAACTAGATTGGGCTGATGCTCAAATCCCGTGTCATCAACTCGACGTTGGGAATCCTAAGCAGTAAGAAGAATTTTTGCAGGTGAACTCCTCAGGGTGGAGTCCTCTCTCCCCTTATATGGGCTCTTGTCGTGAATGAGGTCTTGGTAATACTCAGGGACAATGGCCGACGACTTGGTGATTCTGGTAGCAGGCAAATCCCTTCCAGTCCTAAGCGAGGGGCTCAGCTATGCCTACAAAGACAGAGACTGTGCTTTTCACTACGAAGAGATTAATCTCTGAATTTAAGCCTCCGAAGATTCGGTATGTTGAACTTAATCTTTCTGGATCATCACGCTACCTGGGCGTTATTCTTGATTCCAAAATAAACTGGAAAGAGAACATCGATCAAGAAGGCATGCTTAGCATTCTACTCATGCAGAAAGGTGTTCAGGGGTTTAAAACCGGCTGTGATGCACTGGCTGTACACGGCCGTTGTGAAACCCATTCTAACATATGACTCACTAGTCTGGTGGAGCGTGCTTGAGAAGCAATATCAGCCTTCAATCCTCACTAAGATTCAGAGGCAAGCCTATATAGGAATCCTGGGATCAATAAAAACAACCCCTACGGCGGCAATGTAAACCAGGCTAAGTTGTGTTCCGTTGGATCCATACTGCAGCTAAAATTCTTTTGAGACTGAAAAAAGGACGACAATGGACACCAGCTCGCACCAGATCTACAGAAACAGATCATATGCTTCAGACAGGAGATGCTTCAGTATCAGAATTCCTGACAGAGATGACTGGAGGAACCACACAGTTACTAATGAGACGGAACTGGCCTTCTACTACCACTCCTTTAATATTAACGACGACTGTAGTGTCTTCCAAGTCGAAATCACGGCCATAATCGAGGCCTCAAAAAATATCCGCGGGAAGGATATTACCGAAAGGACAACGATGTAGACTCGGCAGCCAGGCAGCCGTTAAGGCTTTGGAGGCTGTGATAACTAGATCGAGGCTTGTAGGAATCTAGATGAGATGATATCGAGAGCCAATACGGTGACCTTATGTTGGGTACCAAGGCATATGGATATCCCAAATAACGAAAGGGTTGACAAACTTGCGCGAGGGGTAACAGTGCTGCATGCCTCACAGGCACTCCCCTTTGAAGACGAAGCTATCAGTCGAATCCATCTAGATACATGTGCAATGGCTAGAAACTTGTGGACGAGTTATAATAAGAAGAGATCTCTGTCTCTGGTCAAACTAAGTCGTCGTGAAGCAAGGATAGTCACCGGCATCATTACTGGGCACTGCGCCATTGGTACTCCTGCTCCTCGGTATACATCCCAACGTCTATTGCAGAAGTTGTAGGGACAAGAAAGAAATCGAATCTGTCCGTCAACGGCTGTGTGAATGTCCTACCTTCGCCAGTAGAATAATTAGGTCTCTTGGTAGTTACTTCTTCACGGAACTAGATAAGCTGAGAGATCTCCTGAGATTCATATCTTTATCTGGGTGGCTTTAAATCACCGGCTCCCTTTCTCTTTACAAGTTCCTGGGGAAGAATTATAAAATGGGCACAATGGACATAATTGCTGGTCTACGTGAGCAGTGACGGATGCCACAAGACACCCATCTACCTAATCTATCCTACTTCTACTGCTTAGGCTCTTTGTGGGTCTTAAACTTACACATCGTCGTGCGCAGCTTCCTTTAGTAGTTGCCGTGGCTCAGTGGTTTGTGTGTTGGATTGCTAAGCGAGCGGGGTGGGTTCAAGCAGCAGCCATGTCCACTGAAAATTTTTCGCGGTACCACCTCTCGTCGGAGAATGACAAGCCTCTGAGAGTGCAATTTTTTACGAAAAAGTTTCTCAATTTGCCGTTTGGAGTCGGCAATAAATTGTACGTCGCGCCAGCTATTTATTTATTTTTTGCAGCTTCCTTTAGTACCTACTTCATTGCCGAGACTGCTCATCCACTGTTTGACGCCATGTTGTTCGATGGCGGCCCAATCACCTTCCATCTTGTGTAAATGGGTTCCACTGCATAGCCATAGTTGTCATTGAAAAACCGGAATTGACTCTCCTGTCAAGATTTTATTCTAACTTTAGTTCAGATTTAGGGTTCCAGAATCCTATGTCCCCCCCATATCTTGTCAACCTCGCTTCCTAACCAGCGCTTAAGTAGAGTTCTGCATTTTTTTCCATCTACATACCGAAGAAAAATGTTCCTGTCGCAGATGTGGTTCACATTAACTCGAGTAAAACACAATGCAATATACCAACTGTCACCCCTTCTGGTTGTATTACAACGCAGAAAGCTTCAAGGAAACCAAAAACATACAAAAAAAAAGTCAAAAACAAAGGTATACCTTGCAGTATCCTTAATTTCTCTCATAGGAAATCTTTGGCTCACTTCCTAGTCACCTAGATTTTTCTGTTCCTAACGAAAGAATGGTGTTTGAGTGGGGTAGTGGTGTCTGTGTGATGGCCGGTGCACAGAGTAAAAGTGCTCAGGAATTCTTTGGGGTTTTGTTCTTCTGGCGAAGAATTACTAACAATGGTGACTTTCTGTTTTCAGAGAGTTAAGTGCTCTGTGGTGTCAAGCGATTACTTAGAAGGACTCCAATGAAAGTTTCCAGCTTTTCCTTAGTTTATGTCTTCCAAGTGGAAACAAGGATCTAAGGGCAACGTTTTTGTTTGCAGCAGTAAACAGTGGTGGGTTGTTTTGACTCTAATCCATGTCCAACAAAGGATTATATGTTAGAGACTTAGAAATATGACACATACATACATATTCTTCATGTGAACAGCGATTTTTGCTTAATTTTGTTACGAGATTGAGATGGACGAAAGGCCTCATTCATTTAGAGGAGAGTTATCTTAGAGGGTGAACAGGATCAATGAGAATGAAAGATAAATTATTTTGTTAAGTTGAGGCTCTGAATTTTCTATACGAAGACTTTAAGACTCAGTAAAGTATGACTCCATCTTTTAAAGACGAACATTTTGGAGGCGCCATTAAGATGAATAGGAAGTAGGGTAGTTGTTCGATAAGAAGATGTCTTTACCCCAGCTATTTCTAATGGACAGCACCCTCCGTAAAACTTTTCCAAAAAAAATGCCCAAAAATAAATCTTCATCTGTTCGATGTCATCCGAAAAATGTGTGTCCCATCACATTACCCGGTCTAACTTAACCAAACCGAATTTCGAATTGCCTAACCAACCCCCAATGACAGTATTGTCCGAATTGTCAACTGCCCACAACGATCAACATCCTCCTTTGGGGTAGGCTTCAGATGAATCATTTAAAAGTCAATCGTTGTCACTGTTTCCGTTTTCTACGGTTCACCCGTATAAAAATAAAACAAAACCTTCCGCAACCCACCTCCAATCGCAAACCCAAATCAACCAAAACTGAATGAAAAAAAAAAGAGACACCCTCCCTAGAGGAAAAAAAAAAAAAAAAAAAAAGACAAAAGTCTGGGCCACAGGAAATGTATCGACTCGTGATTAACATCGGTCAACCCCGTATCCTTTCGTTGTTTGATTTTGAATTATGAGCGTAGGCGGTGGAATTTTTTGTCCATGGCGAAGTGATTTCGTCACATTTCCGAACACGAAATCTAGATACCGTAACCGACTGACATATTTCCAATCCTTAATCCTTAACAGCTCGAGATAATTGATGAGAGTGTCCACCAAAGATTAGGTGTGGAATAGCAATTTAATAAAAATCTATGGTCGATAAGTGCACCAGATGGTGGCAATACAAGTTTTTGTTTGTTTGTTCGTTGTGGGTTGACGAAAAAAATGTGACAAAATGAAAGGCGTGCTCAATGAAATTTTTAGTGCAGGAATCAATAGATGAACAAGACGAGACGAAAGACAAAAATAAAAGACGAGGACCGACAGGACAATCAACAGAAGTGCACTGTGTCTCTGTGTCTATCGGTAAGCAACTTGAAGAATTTTCCTTCAATGAATTTTGAAATTTTCTCAAGAAGAGGAAAATTCGACACAGGATACGAAAATTGCAAGGATGAAGTGAGAGCACCGATTGCAAAACTCATTCTGTTACATAACGTGCTGCAGTGCTGTATCTGCATGTTGTTTGCTCCGGCTGCTGCTTGTTATTTTGACAACATTTGCTTTTGTGAAACCGAAAAAAGAGGAAAACACAAAGATAGTTTCCTTCAGTGGTCGGATATTTTTGACAATTTCCAAAATGAGTTTTCATTTTACTGCCGAACGGCGATAGTTGTGGAACGAACGTGTTTCGAGAAAAAATGAATTATGGAAAATTGAAGTTGTGCTTGGGAGGAGAGATAAAAATGTTTGTCGATGAATTCGAAATAAGTACTTTTTCATTTTGTTCGTTTTTTTGCTTTGAATTTACGAAAGTGTCAACAGATGTAGAAACAGATGTCAATACACTCTGCTGTCAATGTACACAAGCGACAGAGGTGCCACACTGTTTGAGTTGTGGTTCTTGTAACATTTCGACACGCTGATGAGGTTTTTTGTTAAAAAAAAATTCGACTGGGAGCCAGTCCTATACTTCCCACCACTGTGTTATATCAAAAACAGTAATATTATTATTTATTTAATAATTAAAGAAAATATTCATCGAGGGCGGAAAATTCGAATACGTACTGTTTAATTGTTCCACAAAGAGTTGTAGTGCGAACTGGATAGAAAACATTTCTTCAATTTCCTCAGCATCCGCTACACCAATTGTGCTCGGAATCTTATCAGCTCTAAGTTTTACGCTGACAAATAAAACCTAAAAAACTGCATGGTCCTACATTGTTTCGTTCTCCAGATATCGAAGGCGAAAAATATGATCCCATCCCTACTTAGATGGGAAGTAAAAATAGAAAAATTCTCACTTCCCCAGGACAAATTTGAAAAGGGTTTTCCATACTGTGACAATACGTTGACCGCATGACATAGATACTCGCTAATTTTTCTTAGAAGAATTGGAAAGCCTTTCACATCATCCACCAATGGCTTCAGGCCTACCACCTTCTCCCCTTTCAATAAGGCATCGCCGCTTAAGAACGTTGGCTCTCCACCCACCAAAGTCTTCCCGGATCAAAAGATATGTAATTGTAACCATAAATCACAGCAAAAAGCTCATCCATCTGATGATTTTTAATAAATTTTTTCTCGCTCAAAACAGGTCTTGTTGGATTGGTCCCAGCTCTGTTCGCCACCAAACCATGACGCTAAAGCCAATAATACACATCTCCAAATTCAAAATTAATACCTGAGCGTTTTATAAGACGCTTCGCACATCACACTGCACACAATCTGCCCACGCAAAGTCCCTGTAAAGCAGATTTGAATCTCTTAGCAAACAGATCAGATCACCACACCCCCATCCACATCTGTCCCCACAAAGGACCAAAACTCATTGAAACGTAGGCGGTTGCCAGGCATCAATCCGAACACTCATACAGTCGTATATTTGAAAATTGCTGAATTATTCATAACTGGTAACCGAAGCGAAAGCCTCATTCTTCCTGTTTATCAGACAGATGCCTCCATGTGAAATTTGTGCAAATATTTGCAAATGCAAGCTTCACACACACACACCTCCTGATGGGTTTCATCAGCTCACAAGGAAAAAATGATGCCCCTCTCTGATAAATCTCTGCCTGTGTAGTGTGTACACAGTTATCTACGCATTTCTCTAGTGTCGTGCCGTGATGGTTCCTTCTGCAGAGGGTAAGGTACGGCAATATAGAGAAGTCATATGGTGCACCGTAGGACAACAATTTCTCTCGCTCTGAATATTGTTGTTGAAGGAATTTTAGCAATTTTCAAGTTCGAGAAGGACAATACTCGAGTCCTACGTCATACACGACCTTCGGAGATGTGGTCGTTTGGAAACTTCAACAGGCGTCGGGGAAACATATTTTCTGTGGGCGGAAAAGTATGTGCAAGCCTAGTGAACTTGTTTCAGAGCCATAAATTATTGAGAGCATTCTCTCCACACAAGTGGAGATAACTGATCAAACTTGCGGAACCTCATTTATGACATAAACCCAATTCGTGCTTGTATCACACACTGTTATCTGATGAAACAATAAATGAGGAGTGGGTATTGCCATACGTTGTCATTAAACTTGGAAAATCCTATTTTATCAACAACACACTAGACGCATCCAGTCCCATCTGCACCAGCTCTCCCTCCCTCTGTCGCTCATTAATTGTCGATTAATTGCGAGTGTCCTGCTTTTCGGAGAACATGCCATTCCGCATATAGTCGTGTGTTCCCCAGCATGGACGTGTGTCCTTGCGACACTGTCATATAATCAATTCGAATATTTCAGCTTTATAGTCTGTTCCGTACAAACATGCATGGATTCGCCTCGTTCCATGTTTAATATTCTGCGGTCAAGGCGCGCTATGAGCACGACGACGTCCGCTGCCGACAAAGATAGGAAGGATGATGATGATGACCATGAGTATCAGGAGGTAACTCCTGTGAGGATAATTGCTTCGATGTTATGTGTTTCGGTATAACTGCGATTTAATATTCATAAAGGAATATAGAGCTTGTGCGGCACACGATGAAAGTGCAAAATCCTTAAACAATCAATCAGGCAAACTTGCCACAGACCAGTGGGTTGATAGTGAAGAGATTGGAAAAGTGATAGAAATACGGAGAAACAATGGCTCAGGATAAGATGGAGTCGAGCTAGCCTCCATTGCAAATACAAAACCAAAGAAGAGTCATCTGCACACGCACAGTTGCCTGGCTTTAGGTTATGATGGACTGATCTTCTGTGCCAATTGAAGGATAATTTCCAACCAAAATAAAGCTTTGAAGCCTGAAAAACAGATTATGGCCTCTAACTCGGTTACCAATGCATATATTCACTTGGCTAAATGGATTCTGCGACTTCATCTGTATTAACTTTATAGAAACGGAAATAACAGGTCGGTCATCTGTTCACGATTTCTGACATGCCCGACAATGGTCTTCATGGACCCGATTCACGTTTAAATTTTGCAATTTATACCAGTCTGCTGGCTGTGTATTGTCAGGCTAACGTGTCTGAAACCCAATTAGACCTTTTGATACCACGACTTCCAGTGCCCATTTTATACTTTTGACAACATTCTGTGCTTTTCCATAGGTATTCGTCAAGAAGCAATACACCTTCGAGTTGCTTTACGTTGAAAAACAGAAAACAAACTAGAGCCTTGTGAGGCTGTTTGCTCAATTCACAGTACTCCCTCAACTACGTCAACTACGGAGGGATAAGTGTTCCTACCTTCGCGTGCAGGATCTTATTTGTTATATTGTGTAAACGCCTGAAACTTTTCATCAACAATCTGTTTAGGCTCCTGTTCGACCTAATTTTCATACATCGGCAAAACCTGGAGAAAACTCAAAAAGTCCATTGTGATACCCCCAAACCCAAATCTCTTTATGTTTTTTAAGCTCGTCTTCACCGGGATAGTGACCAAATTCGTCCGTCGTCTACTCTAGGCAGATGGCACTGCCGCCATTTTGACATCGTAAGGAGGCGTACTGCATAGTGCGCTCATAGCCTTGTTTGGACCTCTTCAGTCTTTCTTTCTTCAGCCTTTCACGCTCAAAGTGCTTTAGCTGCATCATAATTTGTTACTCACAGTGTTCCATGTCTCCTTTGATTAGGTCATACGTGTAACTATGTTTGAGGGGGTCTCTTGGTTTCAAAACGCGGACGGTGAAAGCACACATGTTCCTCGTCTTCCTAAGGGTAGTTGCAGTTCGAACAGTAGAGAGAGTTGTCCTACCTGACTCTCTGGAGATACCTCCGAAAGTATCTATATCTATAAGTATATATACATATGTTCATGCGGCCTGTTCATGTTTCAATGACCAAGAGCCTCCTTCGGCTGTATTTTGGTCCTTCATGATATGGCATGATGGGCACACCAGATGTTCATTGAACGAGAACTTTGTGTCGATCATGACGCCTAGGTATTTGATGACGTGCTTCGATGTCCATTATGAAGGTCGCTGGTCTAGGGTTCTCTCGGTCTTCCGCCATAGAGTCGCAATCATCAGGAGATATATCCATATGGGTAGAGGTGAGATTGTAGACTTGGTCCAACCATCTCATCCTTGGCCGCCTACCTTATGGCATGGATTCCATGGCACGTCTGAACGTATGAACTTCTTCGTGCGAAGAAGTAGCTGTTCGACATTGAGTCCCTCACATGAAAATCCTGGTATTCCTAACTCGATCTCTGCGAGTCACCTTAGCAATTCAACGAAGAAATCTCATTTAGCGGACTTGTATCCGCGATGTTATTCTTTCGATTATTGCCCAAACTTCACGACCATAGTTGAGCGTGAGAACAAACACTGAATTAAAGACCGATAGCTTAGCTCTGACGCTAAGCTCGGCCCTCCTGATAACCGATTGACCAAAATTGATCCAAAATTGCTCCAGCTTAACCAATCCTACAGGATAACTCAGTATTGCTCCTTCCATCGTTCGGGAAAAGGACTCCGAGATACTTAAACTCCTCCCCAGGATGACCAAGTCATCAGCGAAAAGCGAAAACCCACCTAACCCCTTATCCTTAAGTCTCCCAATTCGAATCGTTTCTCGGCACGGCTGCGCTGTAACATTCAATCCATATAGACAATGAAAAGGAGAGTTGACAAACCGCACCTCTGGCGAAGTCAGCCGTTCACCCGAACACAGCTCTTATAGTTAATGTATAGAGATTGAATGGTCCTCAGAAGAGACCCGTCAATCCCATACTCTTGCAGTACACTCCAGAGTTTCTCCAAATCCACAAAACAACTGTAGATAGGTTTGGCATACTCACTGGCCTTCTTAAGCACCACTCTGAGAGTGAATAGCTAGTCGGGTTTGCTTCTACCTGGAAGAAATCCGCACTGCTCATCGCCCAACCTTGACTCGACCACAGCTGTGGAATGCGCTTCCAAAACCTTAGCAAAGACTTTTTTGGAGAGTCTTAAGGGAGATATACCCCAATATAATAAACCCCTTTCTTAAAAAAAGGAAGAATCACTCCAGTTTGTCAATCGCTAGGTATTTCACCGCATTCCCAGGCTACTTTAATGACATGTGAGAGTCATTTCATTCCCTCTTCCCTCAAAGCCTTCAGCATTTCCTGCCGGATTTCATCCACATCAGCAGATTTGCTGACTTTTAGCGCTTTAAACGACAAAGTCATCTCCTCTACGGTGGGACTACTCTTCGCCCTTTGCAAAGCTATGGGTCTACCATCTTCAGTGCCCGGTTCGGGATTGAGCAGCTCCGAAAAGTGCCCGCCCCATAACAACATAATCATCTAATCAGTAAAGTCTTAGAGGCGTTCAAACATGTTTGTAGGCTAGAATTTAGAGCAAAAGTCTACAATTATTTCGTAGCTACGGCAATGCTGAGAGGGAGACGATTTCGCACACCCCATTCTATTGCCCTGCTCTTTCGCCACATGGGAAAGGACAATAGATTCAGTAGCTGGTTTTTTGCTTACTATTGTCTTGGACGGGAACCATCGTGTTTACTCTAATATCATGCAATTTAGATAGACGAAATCTCTACACATGAAATGTCGGTTCTATGATTACGTCATATGCGTCAGGTGCAATCGGTCCGAACAAAATGTTTCGAGATATGGACAGGGCTTCACATTACTATCCGCTAGGAATCGTTTGCACCCATTTTCGAAATGATGACCGTGTGTGTGTGTGTGTTTGATTAAATTTTTTGCCTTCGATATCTTGAGAACGAAACAACGTAGGACCACGTGTTTTTTGTTGTTTTATTTGTCAGCCTAAAAATTAGATTTTGAGCATAATCGGTGTAGTGGATGCTGAGGAAATTGAAGAAATGTTTTCTAACAAGTTCGAGCCACAACTCTTTGTGGAACAATTAAAAAGTGTGTATTCGAATTTTCCGCCCTCGATGAATGCTTTCTTTAATTATTAAATAAATAATATTACTTTTCTTGATAACCACATAAGGTGGGAAGTATAGGACTGGCTCCCCAGTCGAATTTTTTTTTAGTTTTTTTTGTGTATTATTTGGCAAAGATGCTTACTACGACAGATGTTAGCGTGGTTTTTCTTTCGTAGTCAAAGGTGTCTGGTTCAGCTAATGTTTTAGATTTTTTTTTTTTATTACTCAACAATAACCACATCTTTCACTTGCCTAAAGCTTGTCTTACTAACTTTTCAATTTCTCTTTTTTTTTTCAGGTAAGTTCACTGAAACCCTTGGAAGGTCTTAAAACACAACGTGATGTCATGGTAAACCTTTTCTATTCTATTTGATGACTTTGATAAAAAATCTTTCAATTTAAAAGTACTGTGCACCCTCAGCTTGCACAGTCCTCCATTATCCCTGTCTTTTTCTGTTAATTTGCTTAGTTCCGTTTAAACGTAAATTGTATCTGTTTGCCGGGGAATTAAGACGTATACCGGCGACATGCACACACAAATGTCGCCCCCTCTCTCTTGGTCTATCCTTCTTGCTGTTCTGCATTTTCAAATGAAGCCATTTGTAGGGGCTGCACCCTAGAATAAGAAACGCTTCTGTCTAAATAAAAAAGCAGAGTCCCCTGCATTAAAGAGACACAAACAGAGCAGAAATTCAGACAAAAGACACAAAAAGTGAACAAACTCGAGTCCCTATTAATAGGAGTGAATGGGTAAACACAAAAGGAAAGAAACTGCCAACTCGGGTTTGCATCGGGACAGCAGCCCGAAGCAGAGGCACAAACTATGCAACCCTTTCCCAACCTGGGCGTGTTGTCTTTGGTCGGGAATAATTATTGCAGCTTTTAATTGCTCCGACTATAAATCGGCCACAAGAGGAGGGAATTAGACGTGAACGAGGGAGCAAACGGGGCCAAGCGATTAGGGTGAACAACGACGCACGGGTATGCTGGCCTCAGATACACATGTATTTACGGTTTCAACTTTCCTCGAGCACATCCGCATAAATCATGACTTGAGTTTTCAAATGGATTTAAGCTGACACTTTAAGTCGAAAAGTTGCGTTGCAGATAGCAGATACACAATCCTCATTAATTATTGCCATCGAAGCGAAGATGGAAAATGAAATTCAATTTCAATCGGCAACTCAAGCGAATGACAAATTGAAGTAAACGTCGCGGTCGCCTCGTGTCGGTGTGGTGGCGGTTCTGTTGCGATGCCATTGTTCATTATGATTTATGCATCTTTTCCGAGTCGAGATATCTGTTTGGAATGCTGAATGCAAATGGCGTGATTTATTCTAATTACTTTTCGCGCAGATATGGTGGATTCAATTAGCTGGGGAATTAGAGTTCATCTAATTAGCTGTGACGATGCTCTTTGAAATTGAATGTTGGAGTTTAAAGTGTTCCACAAATGGGAGGAGGTGGTGATTCGTTTTTTTTTTTTCTGAATTTAATTAACCAGGAATGAGTTAATGAGTTTTTGGGACACGTAAGATTCTATTGGAAGTTTAGACATTGGCTATGAGGTATAAGAAGGTAGTGGTGTCGTTGTCTGAATTGATAGCGGAGACTAAGTAGGCTAAGTCCTTAACTACCTTGAAGTCTATTGTGACGTTCGGTCTAAGATGTCGTTGTTGAGAAGGGTGTGCGAAACATGCCGCACGTATATTTGTTTTTGTTATAATCCCCTCTTGCTTTAAGGGGATATGAACCCTTTTTTGATGTTAATCACACAGCGCGAGCGAGGTGCAGTGGTTCGAAACTTAGGTAATATTAGGTTTCAACGTCGTCCGAGGGTGGTGTCCATACTAGCTGGGGACATGTGTGGTGTTTGTCATTGCTATAATTCACAGGTATGTTTTCGAATATGAATCTCCTGCTGCCATAGTCATGGTTAGCTCAATCAACTCTTCAAGTCATGACACTCTACTGCCAGTGTTATGCCTTTGCTGTAGAGTTGACCCCAGTTTTCACAGTTGATCGATATATTTATTCTTAAGACAAATGTTTTTGCGACACCAAGAGTTGAATCCGGACTTTTCAGTGTCACAAGCGATGATGATAACCTCCACATCAAAGCCTCCCTCGCAACTAAACAGGCGAAATGATACGAGCGTTCAACGTTTCAGCGGTGTTCAAGAGAAGAAATTCGACTGGAAATTCACCGATCATCGATCAATCTAAACGCTTGCGGCTGAATACAATTATGTACACTTAAGCATGATGCAGGAGCTCCTGCCCAAACATGCGAGTTATACCATATTCCAGTTTCGGACGAGTGTACGAGTGAACAACTATTTTCGTTGTTTGAGAAAACCAAGGTATCTAGTATCACCTGTGGTAGCATGCAAAATTTGCCAGGTTTGGATACATTGATATCCGGCTTCAGAGATAGGAGGCAGCCTTGGGCTTTTCGAGCGTTGAACTCAACTCGCTTTTTAGTACCCCAATTGATGGATTGCATCGATATCTGAGTCGGTTGACATTCCTTGACGGTGAAACACAACGACTAGCAGACCAAAGGACCAAAGGAAAAACCGAAGTCGAGAGTGGTATGATGCTCAAAGGATTGGTTTACTAGAATGTCATTGAGAAATATAAAATAAGTGTCGGCGAAAGCACGGCGTCTTGCTTACTTGATAAGGGGATAGGTTAGGTAAGGTTACGTAGAGTGTTTGAGAGATAGGCCTCATCACGTTCCTCGGAGACCTGAAGGTCCATTGTAAGTACAATTTATCTGTTCAATATAGTTCCCGAAACAATCCATGAACCTATCCTATTGCTGCCTGTTTTGTGCCCCAGTTAGTGCTCTTTAAGAGCCTGCGTAGATCCGTTAACTGTTAGTCTGTTACCTCTGCTATGATTGCAAAAAACCTTGATCCTAGTGCGCGTAGACGTCGTTCTTGCAGAGCGGGACAGTGACACAGCAGATATTGGATTAATTCTACTTTTTTCTCGTCTCCGCAGTTTCTGCACTATGTGAGGCACCTTGTTTTGCTTGTATTTATTAATTTCGGCCATAATGCCCGAGATGTGGGGCAATGCTCTCTGGCTAACCAGGAGGAGTTAGCTTTTTTCTCTATTATGTTGTCTATTACCCCATGCAAGCTCCCACATTACAAATGTGACCGAACTAAATAAATATTTGCCTAACAGGGGACTTAGAAGGGCACTAGCAAGCATTGCTCTGGGCGTCAGTGGCTGTTCGCTTTGTTATTTTGGAGTTGTACTGATATGTGGCGTCGAGTAAAAGAAACAACTTCTAACAATTTCTAATCTAACTAACGTCTACACTAAGCTAATGGCACCCTGAAGTAAGCCACTAAACATACTTAAAGGGGTGTAAGCACTTTTTGTCTATCAGATGGTTCTTAGCTTCTAATGCCTTAATTATTTCAATTCATTCCCCGCTGATGTAAAAATGAAAGCAGACAGACAGGCTTAAATTGGTAGGAGATGGTGCCAATCTCATACCAAAAATTAATATTAAAAGGATATATCATTACCCCTTCCGCTTTAAGACTTATGTATGTCAAACAATCTTTATGAACTAATTATTTATTCAAAAATACTTCAACGAGTCGAATTTATTTAAAAATTTTCCAAAACCATGGCTGGAGGTGCACTTACTTTACCTACCACATCCATTAAGGACTGTGTGGGCTCTGATTTAAATATGGAAGGACTATACGAATTCACTGTCTACACAAATATTCATAAACGAAGTGAAATTAAATTTTCAGCAAAAACTTCATTAATTGTTGCGAAAATTTCATTTATACGCTCGTACTTGCAATTGCCCCAGAGGGTATGTGGAAAGATTGTAATTTCAATTCAACCTCCATGGGGATGGATGAATACATGTATGTACATATGTACATATGTGTGTTTTTAAAGGAAGGGAAAAAGTTTCTGATCTTTTTGAAGACTTTTCGCTTCAAGATGTTATATTTGACGTTGGACGTTTGTTTGTTGATTGACAGAAACAAATTTTCTTGGAGTTTTGCATGAGTAACTAGAGGATTTGTGTTGAAACTTTTGAATGTAGACTTCGAGGTTGAAATAAAAAAAATTTTTTATGAACTGAGATTTAACTTCGAGGCTTGTTGACGCACAGGGTTTTCCTCAAATGTTCTCATGAAGAGAGGTTTTTTGCAATGATCATCTGAAGTTGCGAGTTGAATTTTTAACAGACTCCAGTGACATTGCAGCTCTAGGTGGAACTGGTTAGGCTTCTTCTTCTTGTCAGTAAGGTAGATTCTCCTGTGCTTTGAATTTTATCTAGACAAGATTTAAGTTAAGTATTCCTAACTTCTTTCCTGTAGAGCGTCGGGGTCAATGTAAAGCTCTGTTAGTCAGAGTCGAGCCGTCTAATGGTCAAACCAAGTCTGTTTTCGTGGGTTTGAGAATATGTCCAAGTCAGCTAGAGCTTAAGAGCTCTAAAGTCTTATCTCTGAGTTGAAGGTAAGTAGGTAGGTAGAGTGATCGCCGTGGCTCAGTGGTGGGTGCGTTGGACTGCTGACCAAGCAGCGTGGGTTCAAGCCCCAGTTATGCCCACCGAACATTTTTTCGCGGCACCACCTCTCGTTGGGGAATGACGAGCCTCCAAGAGTACAATTTGTCATGAAAAAGCTTCTTAATTCGTTGTTCGGAGTCGGCAATAAATTATAGGTTTAGCGAGTCTAGGCCTTGGCTCAACCCGAGCTGTCGTGGTAAGTATTTATTTAGGAAGGTAGAGTGGCGGCTCCTGAGAACCCAATTAGCGCAAGGGTGCGCCGTTTTGTTACCACGAAACTCGTTCAAATCTATATTTGTGGTGAATGCTGATTGATTGTGGTGGCAGGATGTGGTTAAAATCAGTTCAGATACCGAGTCAGTTCATCAATCCTGTTTTTTTAAGCTATCTCGCCGAGGTCCATGAAGATGAGTTTACCTAAAGTGCGCTGTCTGCTCCTGGCCAGAGTTAGACATTTGCAGAGGAAACGAACTGGAAATTCTTTCTCATTAATGTCTTTGCAGCTTCTGCAGAAGGTACTGTGTGGAATATCAAGCTTGACCGCATGGTTTCCAACTGGCCAGTGGCCCGTGATAATGGCTACAATTCTGGCAATATCTGGTATCGATTTGCCAAGCAGTTCTTTTGACTTAGGTTGGTTGTAGTTAGAACATGTCTTTCTTGAAATGGCGCAGCTGGTCAGGCCGTTCCACCCATGATTGGCAAGCTAGAGAAAGTGAAGATGTATATGACTCTTAACAGTGCTCAGGGGAATATCGACACTTTCCGCAAGAGAACTGTTAAGGGCTGACCCTTTCCTGGCCAGCTCGTCGGCACGCCATTGCCCTTATGATCTCATGATCTGTGGCCTGGGACCCAGATGAGTGTAATTATGGAGTGGGTGCTGAGTTGATTGATTATAAGCCGGCATTGCTCTACCAGTTTTGAGGATGTGGTAACCTCATTAGCGGCTTGGCTAGCCGAGAATCGCGAGAAACTCCGCCTTGAAAATAGTAGCAGAGTCTGGAAACGAAAAGACTTCGATATACATATTTAGTTGGTCAGAGAAGATGCCTGCGCCGACTCCGTAGTCCATCTTCGATACGTCCGTACATATATCAACACTATAGTCATTGATCACGGTACCGTTCATCCTTTCTTCTCTGGTGGAACAAGGAACAATTTTCTAAAATTGAGGATGGGTGTCATGTTATCGGTCGAAGACCCGCCCAAATTGCTGGGAGTTGTTTTTAGGATCTTAGAGTGACGGGATGGCTTAAAGGTCCAGAATACAACTTTCTTGACCCGGACCGCGCTGCAGGTAGCTGTTGCAAGGGGGATCAAGTGCAGGACCATCCTTGAAGCTTTTATAGGACAAGACCTTAATGCGCATACAAGCGCCGATCTCTGCACTTTTTTAAACTTATCGATATTGCATGGGGGCAGGCCACTAGACCAGAGTGGGAATATGGCGCACAACGACAGTGTACATTCACAGTGTCATCTTTGGCTGGAGTCCCCATTTAACAGGCATAGAACGGTAGCTTTCCTTTCTTTACCCGCTGGCGATATTGAGCTTCCAACTGGTCTGGCTATATGGTCATTCAAATGACATAAAACCACCATTATCTTTCCCTTTTCTACGACTCGTTTCAGATCTTTAGTATTTGGAGAGGCCGTCATTTAGATTGCATCACAGGATATGTCTTATTAGATCTTACTTAGATCTCAAGCGGGTCCATTGTAGCCATAAAAAGTTTACTCATGGGAGCCTAACCAAGCGGTAGGGTTGGCTTATCTGGAAACCACCCAGAAAAGGATAGAAATCTCAGGAGTTCCCTAAAATTAGGGATATGACGGTCCTCCAGCCCATGGAAGTAGCTTATACCAAGAGTTCGCAATCTTCTGATGGCCAGTGCGGGACATTCGCATAGCAGGTGCCGGATGGATTCTATTTCCTAGGGTAATCCAAGACGTTTCACATGGATTCCTATTTTGCAGTGCCCTGTATGGACATCCGAGACGATTCGTATTTTCCTTGGACTAAGTTGTACGAGATTTTTGGAATTCTTCTTATCTAAGGCTGGTCATAGCGATCTGGCAATTGCACATGTGTCCAGACATCATCTCGTATTAGCCCTGATCATTGTTTCCTTATCTTTTTCCCTGTAAAATGAGCTACTGGGTGTCCTTGCAACCGAAAGGGGGTATGCATATCCTAGTTCTGCACCCTTCCTGGCAAGTTCGTCCGGCATTTCATTACCTAATATGTCTTTGTTGCCTGGTACCCAGCATTGGTCGTTGAAAGTTTATCTGCACAGCTTAACAAGTTTCGATTTTGTCAAAACTGACTGCAAAGACTAGATAGTAATAGTTTCCCTGACATCTGAAGAATATCTGAAGTTGGACCGGTAAGTTCTCCTTAGATCTCACCGACTCGAATGCTTAGAGCACAAAGTTTGTGTTGCAAAGTCCAAGCCACTATGTTGATCAAGTCGTATTATGTGCATCGAATCAGTCACTATCATCCACAAAAACTCGTTGCTTCCCAGTTTTTATATGAAATTAGCACCGAATTCAGATGGGGGTAAGGCCATAAAAATTAATTAAAGTCCTTGGCAGCTGAATCTCCCCAATGCACCATGTCCTCTTTCACAGTTTGGGCTACAATGACTATGAGGAAATGCAACTAGCCTCTTTCACAGTTTCCAAAGTAACACCATCAACTTTCAGCGTCTGCCAGTTTGTCGTTTTTTTTTTTATGGCAGTAGTAGTTTTATACCTATTTTCGAAATGACTACGAATAACATTGAGGATAGGGAAGCTGTGTAACCCATACCAATGAGCATCCACTGTGTGTGTACACAGAGAATCATAAAACTTGAATAAAGGATAAGGTATCATGGGAGACATAAAGTCTGGCTATCATCGCGTAACAGTCAGTCTTTCAGTCCTTGAAACTAGATACGGTGTAGCATCCAAATTGTCCGTCTTCAAGGATGGTGAGCACAATATTCCTCTTTCTGCCGCAAGTCGCCGCTCCAACATCCAAATATCCATACATATATGGTTGTATGTATAAAAATGGCTCCGACTTTCATTATTATTGAATGAAGGCTTTCTTTTGGAGCAACGGAGCGCCGCGCGGAAGGATAAAGACTTGATTTGTATCGATGTACTGCGAGCACACTGCTGTCATTGCTGTCGATCGATTTTTCCTCTTCACTTTGACTGTATGTGCATTGGATTCGTATACAAGAGGGGAGATGTCCTTAAATAAAGTATGACAGCACTTTCTAAAGGGATGCATCCATTTGAAAATGCCGCTAGATCCACACATGCATTAGTGTATGAAGGTGATGGGGTGTAGTTTTGTGTAATTTTAATTTTAAGTGAAATTACTACGACACATCGTTTTTAGTACATAGTTTTGCCGTTTCCGTCTGCTATGGTTTCATTTTGATGTTTTTGTTGTTGCAGAGCTGTTGTCCTTTTGAATTTATTTTAAAAATAAATTCTCTTTTCTATTGGTGTTGCTGCTCTCCTACATGGTGTCATGGTCGTGCTGTGTTCTGAAGAAGACTTTGATGACGATACTTCGGATGAATTGCACCCGGTGAATGGAGCTCATTAAGTACAAAAATACGTTTATAACGTCGATATAAACCATAATTGGGAGAGAGGGAGGGGTTGTTGTGGAGGTAGGAGTTTAAGGATGTGAGTATGAATAAATAACTACTTTAGACTATGACATTGCGGCGAATGGGTTAGGAGGAAGGGGAAATGTGATAGATGGATCTTCTACTGTAAATTAAATGCGATTTTGTAGATGAGGGGGATACATGATAGGATCCATATGTCCTTGTAGAGACAGGGGTTCTAGCTTGAATTGGCTAATTATGAATCCGAAGTGATTGCATAAAAATAGGAACGTAGGGGATGAAATTGGCCTTGACGGGTCCGGAAATATTACACCTCCAGGTGAGCTTGGGTAACATTTAAGCGGAAACAAGAAGCAATTTGAGTTTGTAATGGAAACGAATATTTCTAACAAGATCACTTAACATAAAAGAGTTGCCGGCGATTGCATTCGTTTTTACTTTGGGATAGCGCTGAACTGGTATAGAGAAAGTCGAGGATTGTTTCTTCCTCCTCTTCGTCTCTTCAAAACCTTCAAAAGTCATTTGAGAAAAGGCCCATCCTTCTAGCATGAAGCCCGACAATGGTCGATAAAAGTACCCTTTAAGTACGATCAGGCTTTTGATCGAATGAGATTTATCATATGCCAAATTTCTTTGGAGGTTAGGTTAGGTTAGGTTGAAATGGTTGCCAGTTGAAGCCAACACACGTAGACCAATGATAGGTCCGTTGTGATACTACGTGGAACTTGGAGAATTCTCCTTCAACTACTCGTTAAACCACTAAGAGTTTCTGATGAAGCGAAGAGACTTCTTTTATTTGCGTTGATTAGATCGCCTAGATCGTTGTAGAAGAAGGCGCTGATAAGCAATCTCTTGAGGCAAATCAAATCCTTGGAGCGTTTCAGAACCAGCTTGGGCCAAATTTGTCTTGCCGCAAGACACGTTGTACCACCTGTCTCCTTAAAATTTGTCCTTTCGAGACCATCTCGCTTAATTTTAAGTTTATATGTAGCGATAGGTATGCCTAAGGTACCGAATTTTGGTAAAATGTGCATCGTTGTTCCATATCTGAGGAGTTCGTCAGCCTTACAGTTCACTGGAATGTCCCTATGCCTGCTTTGCCATCTCTATAAGAGACGATCGGCAATTTAGGGTTATGATTGAATTTAAAGCGACTGATTCCAAGGAATTCAGTGCCGCTTGGCTGTCCGAAAAGATGCTGATATCACGTTTTTCTTTAGCCAAGATAAGGTTTCTTTGACCGCTTGGATCGCGTTACAGTAATTTGGGAGACGGAAAGAGAGTCTGAGATTGAGCGTTTCAGAGAAAACACCTCCACCTACCCCTTCGTTGGTCTTTGCTCCGACTTGTCTTCCAAAAATGCGTCCTTCTCCCAGAAAGACCTGGAGGGGATAGCAACTTCAAAATTTTTGTCAAAATTCAGTTTGGGTATGGCGTTGTCTATGTTTCCTGGAAAGATTTTAAAACTATTCAGAATGGAGGCGTGACCGAATTCTTTACTGAATCACTGTGAGATTGGTTTGTGACGAACGAACCCACTGGCAGCCATTTGCCTGCCAAAGGTGTCAATAGGAGTCAAATGAAACAGAATGTTCAGTGCTGCAGAGGGTGTCGTGTGAAGAGCAGCCACCACTTATGCACAAACACGCTGATCGTTTATTTAGCTTGTCGCGGTTTAGGTCTTTATCCAGGGCACTCCAGAATCAGACAACTACACCGTACGTGGGTATCGGTCTTATGACCGTGGTGTAGAGTCAGTGAGTTATACCGGATTGCAATCTCCACTTATTCCCGATACCCTTTTTACAAGAGAAAAGTGCTACTGTAGCTTTCTTGGATGTTGACTTCCCAGCTTAATTTCCTATTCAAAATAAGACTCAAATATTTTTCTTCGTCAGAGAAAGTTAAGCTTGTACCATTCAGTGTGTGAGGATCGATAAATGGAATTTTATAGTTCCTTTTGTAAAGGTTCACATTTAAACCAAACCGAAACGCCCATCGGATTAGCTTATCTAAAGCGTTTTGTAGGAGTTCTTTTAGAGTGCTAAGGTGCTTTCGTGAGACTGCTATAGCAACGTCATCTGCATTAGCGATCACCGTCCATCCCTCAGCTTACTGGTTAATTTCTCATCAAATTCCAGAGAAGAGGGGATAGGACACCACCTTGTGAGGTGGTGGGGTGATTTTTTTCTCTGCGGGGACGTGTGCATAGATTGTGATCAGACATACTTGAAGCTTAAGACTTTTCGCCAAAGTCTGGCACTGATAACGAATCCGCACCCAAACAAGAACTGCTCATGCTCACTGTGGTTTTCGTCTTCCTTTTGCCAAGTCCGTCCCTTCGTACTTCTTGACTAGCGGCAACGATTGCTTCACAGCAGACTAGGGTTTCCTTAAACTGTTCGGCTACACATGGTCTGTTGAAGGCTTAAAACTTTCACGTATATATTCAAACATCATTCTCCTTTTTTGTTATTCTAGGTTCGTCAAATAGTGTCTCCATTTTTCTCTTTTGCAAGGGAGCTGAACTGGTCAACGCTTTCCATGTGCTTCGTCCTTTCTGCATTTCATAACCTAGACTCTACCTGATACTCATCTAGTGGTGCCTTCAATACACCGCCGCAATCTTTCTTTTGACCGATTGCTGCTTCATTTTTAGACTCAGAAGTTTTCCCTCACTCCTTTGTGTTGATATACTCTTCTCCATGATCCTTATTTGAATTTCAGTTCCTATTTCAACGTCACATCTGTCAGAATTTTTTTCATTTAACCTGACATCTCCGTTTTATATTTCAAAATGAAATTTCCAACGAAATCAACCTGTGAGTCGCATAAAACCGTCCTGGTACTACTGGCAGAATTGATTATTTTTCTTCTTCACCGTAGAAAACTAATGACTTCTCCTGTACCCAAATTCACGTAGCATTCGCTCTAGGATGCCAACAAGGAACAGAGTATATTTCTGTCATCACTTGGAACTTGCTTGCATTATTATCTAAATCGTCCCCTGTTCCGTCTGTTCCTGTTATAGAGCTCTGTCTCTAGATAAGGGTATAAATTCCATTTGCCATCGTCTATTTACCTTTGTCAGTCTCAGTTTCTATCCACATCAAAGGATAACCTCTAAATTCAAATTGCATGTCAACCAAACCTCTTAGGATATCTATCATCCACAAAGGACAACAAACACAAACCACATTTGCGTTCAATGCCCGACTTTATCCTTTTTTTTTTTGTTGTTTTGCGAAAAGCCTACGGGGAACTCAAACGGAAAAACACAAGGAAGGCGAAAAAAAAAAAATAAGAAATAGTCTTCCCAGTTTCGCAGATGAACGTATAAATGAATTTTGCATAAACCTATTTACATACACACCTCGGGAAAGCCCATGTAATCTCGACCTCAGCAGGGAATCCTCCGAAGCACAAGGCACTCCACCTGAATCGAGAGGTTTTGGTTTATTTTCCTTTACCATCCCGGCATATTTTTCAAGGCAGCCACAGAGTGCTTACCTAATGAAAACCGCTCAAGATGCTTTGCTAATAACCACCCGGGCCTCATACTATTCACCTGAAGTAAAAGGGACGACGACGAGGAGGAAAAAGAAATCTACACCTGACCCAATCCTATGACTCGAATTTATCCTTGTCCTTGTGTAGTACAACAATATGAAATCCCCGGCCACAGTAGGTGGGAGCACAGTTGGAATATTTACACTCGCGCCTAAGACGCATATACACCCAGAACAGGTAACCGCTGTTCTCTACTGATCCTGAACCACAAACACACAGGGACACAACATATCTCGTTATGCATATGTTGTTGCTGAGTCAGAAACGATTGCGACGAGTTCCAGGGATTACGGCATCATATGGCAAAGGAAGGCTTTTGCGTTCTGCCGCAAGGATTTCTCCTTTCTCCATCAGCAGTCGTTTTGCTTCCTCATCGCCCACATCATCACCTTCGATGCTGTAGCCATCGTCGTCGTCGTCATCATCATCATCATCATCGTCGTATCCTTGGGGAACCATCTGGCGACGGTGGATGGAAAATCTGGCAGAAAACATTTTTTTTTTTCATCTGCTTGTCATGCAAAGGGTTCACTTCACACAAAAAAAAAAAAAGATGGAGACAGTACATCAGGAGTAATTGCAGACTTCTTAACCTCATCGTCCGGACAGACGGAGAAAGGGTTCTCTGCTTATGCCCAGAGGCGTGTGCAATACTCCCTCGTGGAAGTAACACAGAGCGGCGCATAATTTTACATTTTCATAATTCGATGGCGAAACAAACCGAACCGCGCACGGAGGTAAATAATTTTTGTAATTACTTATACACCCGGCGGCACCTGGTGATAGACATCCACCGCAGGGATCTTCGTTAGGGTGTTCCGGTGATTATGCTCCATTATGTGTGTGTGTGTACCTACTTGATGTTTTCTTTTTGGCCAGACACATTGCTATAAGTAATCAGTGTAGAGGGAGTCTCCTTTTGGAGGCAAATTTTAATTTGATTGCTATTCGCCGGGCATAGGGAAGGCTCTTAGGCGAATGATTTTTGTGTACATGTGCACGGGGGTCATGATAATCAAATTACTGTGAGTTATTGACTCGTAGACCACCTTACAGATTGTGCAAACGAGAAAATGAAACCAAAGTTCTCGGAATCAAGGAGAATAACCGGAGGATCAGAAGCGACTTGAAAGTTAGTGAAGCATACATAGTTCACTTTAAACCGAAATCGATATTCCTAGTCAAAGTTGTTTGTTGTCTTGACGAAAGGAATGATTAGGAAAGCAGATGGTGCTTCCATTCCCATCACATCGGTGCTTAAAGCCCGCAGGATTGTTATCTCAAAAGCGATTCCCAGATTCTCGTTGGTATTATCCCAAAATGACGTTCTGGCTTTTGGTGTCTTAACCGGAAAAAACTACGCCTAACCGGAACTCCAATGGACGCACAGGATGTCGCACATACATACATACATACATATCCATCTAATTGAAATATTTGTGAAATTTTAAGGAACACTAGGTTAGGTTAGGTTAAGTTGGTGGGTCCACCAATTTTGTCCAAAATAAAGAATTAGAGGTTACGAGCACCAGAAACCAAGGACTGCAACGCAGAGTGCCATCGGGTAATCGTCCCATGGGTAGGCCTAGGATGAGATGGCTGGACCAAGTCCGAAGTCTCACCTCTACCCGTATGGGGATAGCCCCTTAAGATGGCGGAAGATCGGGAGATGTGGAGAGTCCACTTAACTCCGCGACCCTCATAGTGGATAAGCGGGTCATTGAAAATGATAATGACGATGATCGTGATCTTTTCGATTTCGTGTTCAGCCAGGTCGTTCAGATCTTGATAGAAGTATTCCCCAAGCGTTTTTCTTTGAAGTGTTTCAAGGGGAGGGCAAGTGCACAGTAGGCGAGTTGTTGGTTCCTTCTCCTCTTCGTCCCTACAGCTTCTTCAGAAATCGTTATTGCCGGGGATTTCATGGCGTTAATAGCTGCATGACGAATAAAATTAAAGCCAAGCCGCAGCTATAGCTATGTCTATGTCAGGTGGATTGAACTTAACTCTTGCCCCCGTTTTTCACACGCGGTTTTTGATCCATCTGTGTATATTTCTACCATGGATTCGCTCAAAACTTTTCCAGACTCCCAAGTGCTTCTCCTGGAATCTAAGTGGTGTACATATCTGACGCTAAATTCAATATGGGGGAGAATGTAGTCCGTTTTACAAGGAATAAGTAGTACTGATGCCTTTGAGGATTCAAGAGTTGGCTGTTGCAGTACAATCTAGCTGGGAGGACTCTCTGAACCTTAATTTTGCTTTGACTGCCAGGACTGCTTCCCAAAGGTATTAAGGGGAAGCTGGTGTAGAATTGGCTCCACTGCAGCAGTGGGGGTTGTTCTTAAGGCAAATACACTAAGCAACAACTCTCCCATTCAAACGATTTTTCAAGAGTTATCCATTGATAGTGATCATCTTAGGTAATTCATTCAAACTAGGAGTAATCACACGGAAGATTACCTTGGTCAACGGATAGTTTTCATGCTAAGGACTGCAATCATCCTCGCAATGCTAGGCAACATACATTTAACTAGAGTTGTCAACAGACAGACTTCCCAAGATGGAGTCAATTCCCCTCTACTTTGTTTGAAATTTGTGAAAAAAAAAAACGGTAAAGGCATTAAGATGCCTTGTGTGTTGCTTCTAGTAGGCAACAGCGATTTTTACCTCTTTGAAAGGAAATTTTTTTAAAGGGAGCTATGGGAAAGGCGAATATTTTGCCACGAAGTTGTGGCCTGCAAAAACCGAACTGATGCTTTTCAGAACAAAGATCAAGACGGTTGGTTGAGCCAAATTTCTCGCTCACGTTTAGAGCCAAGTATTTGGGCACTTTCCTCAATCCAAATCTTACCTAGAAGACAAAATATAGGACAGTGGGTTAAAAAGATTTGTGTCGTCCCTCACTCCTAAAACAGAACCTTCACAAACTAAAATTAACTAACGGGTTATTGGCGTCAGAATATGCGCCAGCAAGTGCAAACATCAACCACTGCATGCAAGGTGCATTGAATGCAGCTACCACCACATTGGGCCACATGGAATGGGACGGGGACCGCGTCATAGTATACATATATTGGACAGCAAAATCATTCATTCGCAGTTGGTTCATCAGGCAGTGTGGTTTTCTTTAGCGACTCATTTTTCTCATTTTTCACGAGCACTCCCAAGTGAAAATCATTGGTCCTTCGAGCCGGATCTAACCATAGGCAAAACAAGGTACATACAGCCATGGTAAGACCTATCTTTGTATGTCCACAGATCAAAATTTTGGTGCCCCGCTCTGTCAAAACTGTAGCAACGTGTAGTGAAATTAATCAAATTTTTGTTTTTTCTTTCCGTTGACGGTGATGCGCTCTAGGACCTCACCAGTTGTGTCCAACATGATGGAAGAGCGATACAGCAGTTTCGCTCAGAAGTAGTACTACCTTATTTTTCCTCCCTTAAGTTAGAAACAGTACCTCGATCGAGAATGAGTTGTTCGAATTCAAGAAAATTTTAAGTTTTGATTGCGGTTTTGATGGTCTTGATGACCATCTTGAGCCGTAAGTTCGGGCTAAAGCGAGTGCCTGTTTAAAAACTCACCAGTTTCGTTATAATCAACGTTCTCCAAGGATTCAAACCGCGCTTCCTTCCCTATATTCTAGTTCCGCAAGTTATACATACAAAGGTTTGAGTTCATCGGTCCTTCACAGTCCCTTTTACAGCTTATACGTAACTGAGAAGAGTAACCACGGACTTTTTAGCCATAGGCTACCTACCCCTCTTCGTGTAAGTTTCGAACTCCCAAAATGGCTTTCAACTCACCCCTCAGTTGCAATGTCATGTCAGTCTTACCCATTAGTTGCACCTTAGATGTTCCCCTTTTCCTTATGCACAACTTAAGTTCCTTTCATTGTTTAGGGTGTGCCACTATTTTGTGAGATGAAAACTTCATAAATAATTTTAATGACAGACACACAACTGCAGTCTGCACCCTAAAAGGCGTTAAAAACATGGTTATGCCTTGAGGGTAAGACGGAGAAAAGAAAAACTAATTCCAATAAACGGAACTCGCTTCGCCACTCGTCTAATTAATAAACTTCAGGACTTGCAACGGTAATAATTGCAAAAGTTAATTCACTTTCTCATCCATTATCCATCCGAGGGCAGGGCGCATAGGTCTTCCGTCTACCGATTATTACATCGGGTTTTTGGCAAATTTGCAAAAACGAACCGACAAGGTTGTGCAGGGGTGGACTCGGAAGCCCGAGGATTCAAAAGCGAATGTAGACAAATTAAGGTGGCAAACCGGATTGGTGGAGCTGTCTCATTCGGTTCTTGGGATGATGGTGGTTCGGTTGAATGTGACAGGAGAAGAGCGGAAGCTAGTCGCTTCATCCGGTTGCCTAGGAATACAAATTGAATTCGCCCCCCAGCGGGTACAAGCTGTTTCTAATTAATTTAGTATCTCGTGCTTCGTTTTCCTTTGGTTTTCGGTTTTTTTTTTTCTTCCTTCTGTGGTTGAATACGTTAATTAGGCTGTTGGCACTTTTGTTTCGTGTCAGAGGATAGTTTCAAGCTTTCAGATTCACTAGGTGTCTTGCTTTGGTTTGGTGGGGGTAATGGGTAATGGTTGTTTGTGGGGTTTTTTTTTTTCCTGAACGGGTATATAGAGTAGATTAAAGGTATTAAGGAGATTAATTCATTTAATCAAATTAGAGAGTGTTGATGTGGGTCGATCAAATCGGAGTGGCAGTGGAGAATGGAAAGTGATAAGTCGAGGGATTCGAAAGGGATCACATTCAATTGATTTGGGAAAGAAGGAAGTAATGGGCGGGCTTAACGTCATCGACTCTTTATTTCATGATTAACGAATCGAAGTAGGTTATGGCCTCAATGGAAAATGAAGAGAAACGTTTATGCTGTTTGTTGCTTTTTTAGGAGTTTCTTGCCAATGAAAATTATTTGACGCAGATGTTATTGATATCCATCTGAGGTGTTACAACGAATCAAGTCTGGTCAGAGTGTATCTGGAGGCAGCCACTCGCACTCAACCTGAGGCTTTTACTTTCTTTGAACACAACTCTCCCAGCCGTAGTTTAATTTTTGGAGGTTTCTCATTCTGGAGACATTCTCTCGATGTCACCGATGGGAAATTAGGACAATTGATGAATGCTTGCTGCATTCTTACAGAAAATACATACTACCATCCAAACAAGCATTAGTCCATCGTGTGCACCAACTCTGATAGGAAAATCCAGAAACTGCAGAGTAGAGTGACTGTTCCGGTTGCTGTAGACTGCAACAATTAAGTAAACCTTAACTCTGCGAGTAGACCTTAACACTTCAGTAAAAGTTTACAGCGAATAGACCTTGACACTTCAGTAGCCGTTTCGGAAGTGCTGCAATACACACTATCTGAGATACCGAGTGGTCGCACCAAAGAAGGCCTCTCTGTAAACCCCAAAAAGACTTCTATCGTTCCTTTTACCAAAAGAAGAAACCTAAATCTTCTCATTCGCTCCTCCATCTATGGCAAAACTTTTCAGTTCTCGCAAGAAGTAAATACTTTGGAGTAATTCTGGACAGTAAATGGTCCTGAAACCCACACATCAACTGGATCGTCGGAAAAGCCACACGAGCACTGTGGATCTGTGGCCGCATCTGTGGCAACAACTTAGGATTTAGACCTTAAATCATGCTCCAAATCTACACCTTGGTTGTCAGACCTACCCTGACTTATGCGGCAACAGTCTGGTGGACAAAGACAAATGAGGCCACCATAGTCAAGAAACTGGAACGGTTTTAGCACTTAGCTGAAATCTGCATGACTGGTTGCCTGCGATCCACCCCCACAGCCTCGGCTAACGCTATTGTCGGTCTACCATCAGTTCAGGTCCCCATAGAAATGCAGGCAAAATTCAGTCTGCACAGGCTCTTACACCTAAACAACATCAGCTCTACATACCCACCCGACGGTCCCCTTAACATGCCTTCCTCTCCACTCCAAAGTTCAGCATGCCGGTGGATGACATTTTTCCAAGGTACTACTCAGTAGTAATCCCCCCGAGTGATGAATGGGATAAGTTCAAACGCCGTACCTTAGAGCACGACCAAGTGTAGTACTCAGACGGCTCTAAAATGGACAGTGGATCTAGGGCTCCAATTTTCGGAGAGGCGTCTAGCACTAAAATCTCGGTTAGTCTAGGCAGATACTCACCGAACTTCCTTACTTATATACTTAAGGTGGTACTAAAGCCGAGGGAGTCCCTGGGTCTTAACCAACAAGCGCCTCCAGCCAGCCCGATCTTTAGCCAGCTGCTTCCAGTTTCGCACACCAAGTTGGTTGAGGTCCCCTTCCACTTGCGTGCGCCACCTTAGTCGCGTTTTTCCTTTATTGCGTCGTCCCTTGGGTGTGGATTCGAAGATTTTCATCAGTCTTCCGGGCATAAATATTTGCCACTAATCAGTGCATTAGCTTAACTTGCCCTCTAACTTCCGTGTCAAAACCATCTTTATCTTCTCTGACAGTCAAGCTCCCCTAAAGGCACTGAACTCAGCCACGATAAAAGCGAAACTAGTCCTGGAGACCGTCAAATATCTTCTTGAACTAGGAAAAACCAACTTGGTCATACTACACTGGATCCCTGCTCACAAGGGCACATCGGCAATGAAACAGCGGACTAACTGGCCAAGATACGTGCAGCAACCCCTTTCACTGGTCCCGAATCAGTCTGTGGAGTAAACAAATCCATTTTTAAAATCTACATTAGGGCACAAACCCTTCTCAAATCCAGAAATGCACCAAATATTTTTCCCCTAATCTATCCCGACAGAAGTCTAAGTTCCTATTGAAACGGAGCATGAACCCCCTTGACTCCGGTTTTCTGAGTGGCCACTGCCGACTAAAAGACATGTACACAAGCTTGGGCTTTCACCGGATCCTAACTTGGAGAGCGATGAAAACTCTCTCCACATCGTCACAGAATAATCCACCCTCATTCATGAGAGAAAGCGGACCATGGGCAGTGAATTCGTCTCACCAATCGCTCTTGACACGCTCCACCCTGAGAAGCTGATAAGTTTTCGGACAGCCTCTGGAACAGACAAACTTCTTTAAAAGCATACGCGACAGCACAGTAGGCCTCTATGTCACACCGCAATGCTAGAGCGGTCCAACCGCTTCCCATTTATAATAATCATAACACTTCAGCAGGGGATGTCCTTCCCCAGAAACAATCAGTCACGCACTCGCAAGTGCGATTCTGAGTTTTTTTTTTCATTCTCTTGGTCTTGTTCGATGCTCTGTTGTACGGGAACTCTACTTAACATAAAAAATCTTTTAGGTCTCAGTGCATTTCTTATCTTCGTCAGATAGGTATGAGGCCCCACAGAATCTAGTTTTGGTTGAAGTCATCAGAATTTGTGCTTTCCAACTCAGTCCGAGAAGAGAGCAATTCTAGAAAGTAAAAAGCTTGCAGCATACTTGTCCTGGTGTTCTCCGGCAGGATTCACTGAAATTCAATGAATATAGGCTTTTTTTTTGCATTTAGGGCAGAATTAACTACTCCCGCAGAAGGGTTCAGGCTAGTGAGGCAGCTTTTTCATTACGCGGAACTGGAACTGGAATCCAGTGAAATATGACTAAATTTGTATTTGCTAGTGGTGGTATGGTATGGTGCATGAGGGTGAGCGGAAGGCTCTTTATTTAGACCTCAGTCGGGCCTGTTGTGTTCCCCTCTTTTTATTTATCGGAACTGTAGGGAAAGGTTTGGTTTAGTACGTATGTTGGGCGAGATCTAGGGAAGGTGAAAACAATTATGGAGTTGCCACTAGTATACGTGTGCTCCAGCGAATCTTCCTGTTTCTTTGGTGAAGGCCAGGATGCCGCTGAGTCGTGTGTCCTCGATATGTCTCAAGTCTGGTATCCACATGGACCACAGGATCTTCTGTCGCATTCTCGCTAGGGCTGGGCAGTGGCATAGGAAGTGTTCGAGGTCTTCTTTTTCTTCCTCGCAGTTCCTATATGTACAGCCATGGACACATAAATAGCACAAAATCAGTTTCCAAAATGAACACGAAATTTTATTACATTTTTTTTAACAAAACCTGAAGAATTTAATTTTATTTGAAAACTTGATGAATAGTAAGTGTAATGACCTTAAAAAAATGATGTTGACATACATAAAAATGAATTCAGAATTGAATGAAAATAAAAAGTTCAAAATGGTCCTGGACACAGAAATAGCACAACATTCGTTTTCTAAGAATTTAACTGAGAAATATTCAAAAATTTATTTAAAATGTTTTTGTTTTGTATTTAACCTATTCAATATTTTGTACTGTAGCTAGAATTATATATTACCGCCTGACATCGCCCCATACTCGCAACCAGCTTCTGACATCTTTCCTATGGGATAGAATACCAAGCTTCCTTTATGTCACTCCAAAGTCGGTCGTTGTTTTTGAAAATTTCTTACCCAATCTTTACCTTAACATCGTTCCACAAATTTTCTATTGGGTTAAGGTCGGAACTCTGTGCTGGCCAATCCAAAACACAAATATTTTCTTTGGACAACCACTCTTTTATTAATTTTGCCGAGTGCTTCGGATCGTTATGGTGCATAAAAATCCAATTTACTGGCATAGACTCAAAAGTATCGGGCTGGATCGTATTCTTCAAGATATCCAGATACTGAAACTTGTCCATTTTCCCAGTTATTTATTCAAGAGGTCCTACTCCGGGCCAAGCAAAAGCACCTCAGACCATTAGATTGCCCCCACCGTGCTTGATAATTTTTTGCGTATACCTGGGGTTTAAAGCTTGGCCTTTTGGACGATGAAAAATCGTTCTACCATCTGGCCCAATTCTATTTATCTTGGTTTGGTCGCTCCACACCACTTTTTTTCCAAAATTGTAGGTCCTTACCTTTATGAGATCTTGCAAAGGTTAAACGTTTTCTAATATTTTTTTTTGGTAGGAGCGGTTTCTTTCTAATCATTCGTCCAAAAAGCTGAGCTTTATTCAACCTTCTTTTTACTAATCGACTCGATACATTTACATCAAATTCTTCGTTAATTTCATTGGAAATTTGCCGAAAAGACTTGAAGAAAGACTTCTTGCATTTTCGGACCATGTTTTTATCAATGGAGGCAGTAGTTTTTCTTGGTTTCGGGTCGCGTTTTTTATTTTTATTTGAATGAGCTGGGTCTTCTTGTATTAGCTGAATTGTATTATAGACCATTTTACTAGAACACTTCATTATTTCCGCTATTTCAGCTGGCTTTTTCCCATTAATGTACAGGTCGTATATAATTGCTCTTTTTTCTGGGGTATAATGTACGCCTGTTCCCATTATGGCACAAAGTTGACTTACAAAACAATGTTCAAATGGAATTGTACAAAAATAATACAATAATGTTTACTTATACGCAATGAAATTGTTAAATTCGCAATGTGTGCTATTTCTATGTCCACCCGCAACAAACACTTCGCAGACTAAAATGATCACGTGTCAACATACCGAAATGATAACGGTACATTTGTTCGCCTAACATCTACTACACGATAGGGGGAAACAGTATAGTCCATAAAAGTTGGAATCATTTAAATTTTATAGTAAAAAATGTTTGCGCACAATTTCATTTTCATTTGTGCTATTTATGTGTCCATGGCTGTATGTCTCTGTGTCAGCGAGGCTCATGTGTTTGTTGAGGTTAATGGGTCCTGTGATGAGTCCCACCATCAGTCTCAGTTGCTCTCTGCTTGAATCTAGAGCCTTCATGGTGAGTAGGTTGCTTGGATTCTTTACGAGCGATCTAGCCACTCCGCATGTCGGGAGGTTTGGCCAGTGATCCTCGAAATCCCTTTGCATCCTCTCGTTGGTCGCTGTTTTATTTATTGTTAGAGCGACTCCCACTGTGTTTTGAACGGTTCGTTCTAACGTTTTTGCCAGATCGTCGGGTTTTTCATTCTCCGTGACACCTTTGTGATCCGGTACCCAGACAAGGCGGACGTCGTTGAGACTATCAAGTCTGTTGAGTTTGTGTTTGCATTCCCTGACCAGATGAGATCTGTATGTTGGTTTTGTGATGGCTTTAAGTGCTGCTTGATTACCCGAGCAGATTTCTATTTTCCTTCTTTGGGTGTGATGTTCGAAGAGTTCCCCTTAAAATGGCAAGGACTTCTGCTTGGAATACCGTGACGGAGGGATCTAGATGAATTGCAAATTCTACCGGTCAGTTTCTGCAATGTACGCCAGCACCGTCTGAGTCTTTACAACTTGCCTGGATTTAATAAAAGCCGACCCGAGTCCTTTTAAAGCAGCTTGTCTCTCTGAAAAGATAAACAGTAGTTTTCCTTGAGAGATTGGAGACACAATAGACCTCTTCCTAGAATATGCATAAGTATTCATCAAGGCTAACTAAGTATGCATTGTGGTTCGCATGATTATCCAAAAGCTCCGGATCTAGTTCCTGTTTCCATAATAGATGTATGTGCTGTATGATATTTGTATTGTCGTTAGGAACGCCAAACAATGATGAATATTCGTGGTATTCCCTTAGGCCTGTCACAAACTGTATGCGTGGTGAAAAGCATATCATTCTGATCGGCGATGAACGGTGCAGATTGATACTCTGTTGTTGTCACAAATCAAAAATTGCCCCACCGGAAACGAGCTAATCATCCTCTTTAGTCTCAATGTGGTTCCTCGTCAACATTTTTTTGATTGTTTCCTTGCCACACAATCTAATGAGCCCCCGATAGCGACTTTAGCTCATATTGTCCACAACTTCCTCTCGCTGCTAATTATAACCTTCTGCATAGTTTGCTAAGAAAACAAAGAGAGTTGAATAATTATCCACAGATGGTCCCACTAGGCTTCATCCTTCGACGTTCGAAAATCCTTTTATCTCTGCATCTCTCCTCCTCGACCATTTTCCCGATGAATAAATTCAATCCAACGGCCAGTTAGGTACAAACAATGTGAGCGCTCCGCTGAATCACACATGCATACACAAAGTAAGCTTATTGTTCCATTGAAAGCCATGAGTCGCTGAAATTAAATTCAAATACCGTGACTGCATACGCATTGTGCGGCGTGGCAGATTAGCGCATTCAATTCTTTTGCAATTGGCTCTGGCAAGTTTTACCGTCACACGCACACATGTACGAGTATGTATCCAGGGGCATCCTCCCAAATGCAATTTTGTCGACCATTATTCATGCAGATGAGAGGGATTTAGAATTTAGTTTTGGGGAAAAATTAATGAGAGGTATAATGCGATGCAAACACGGGTTTTGGGGGCGGCTATGTTGGGCCATTCACATGTCAGGACATTTGTATTTATTCAAGTTTTCAACGCAAACTCATGAAGCATGCGGTGGGCAGGAAATCATAACACTAAAGGATAATGTGGCGAATTGATTTGTGTTTGGTTAAATAATTTGTTTTGATTAAATTGACGGTGGGGATCATAGGGCTCGAGGGTGTGAGTTGTCTTTGTTATTCGCTGGCAGTGTTTGTAGAAAATTATTTCAAATGAATTGCGTGCGTTAATTATGAGCGAACATTTGACAAAGCAAACCAAACTCACACAGATAATCGGATAATTATCAACATTTTGTCGTAATGAGGCATCATTGGGGCTTGGTACCCACGGAAAATCTCAATTAGAAATGTTGCTGTCATCCCGGAGAGGTTGAATGGGGCAAACCATGCTGCATCATCACTACCAGTTGAGGCAAGCCGTCATGTTGAATTATGTTGACAAGAATGAATCCACCGGGCATTCGTTAATTGCATGTACATCCTGCATTGTAAATATAAATAACACTGTGGTGATGGTTGGTTATTTAAAAAAAAATCCGGGTTTTTGGAATACTTTACAGTGGGAAAGGTATTCGGTTGGTTTTTTATTTTTTTCGTCGGTTTCTGTTTGTTTTTAGCAAACACGAAACTGAAGGATTTTGTTATGACAAAATCAAAAATTAAATTAAATCGTTTGAATCTCTTTCAAAAAGATAAGGACTTGGATTTCAACTTATCGAGACTATCAAAAATTTTGTCAAAAATATACTCCAATCCGTAATTTTCGGAATAGTTGGACGGGACTTGGACAGAGTCTACTGGCATTTATTTGAGGCTTTTGATGATAGAGACTACTGCACATACCCAACCGTCCTCTAGGAGGCGCAAAGAAAAGGGACATCACCAACTTCTGGTGTCGATCTTTAATGGACAAATGAGTTACAAAAAATCAGAATTGCGGGGTTAGGTTAGGTGGCTGCCTCCGCTGAGGCAGCGACACACTTAGACCAAATTGGTCCATTGTGATACCACGATAGATACCGGCTTACCAGCACCAGAGACCAAGAGTATTACGTCGAGTGCGCTGAAATGAGTAACCGTATCGGTATTAACACACTTAACCACTGACTAAGGTTCCTTATCTTTTGGATGTCGAGTTGGGCTAGATCGTTAAGATCATCATAGAAGTATTCCCCGAGGGTTTTCCATCTTGATGTTGCAAGCGCAGGACAAGTGCACAGTAGGTGGGTAGTTGTTTCCTTCTCATCCCCAACCCTTATCTGAGTACATGTCTGCCTATCAAGCAGTGTACGGTGAGAACACCTATTAGTGAAGCTAAGTTTTTCCGGTCAGTGGATAAAAGTCTTATCGTCGTTTTCAAACCAGGAAACAAGTACTGTTGTTACTCCACCTATTGTTTGCTAATTCCCTGGAATCGGTATCAAGGAGGAATTCGATCGGCTCGATAGGGGCAGAAGGTTCTTCCAGGTTATCCGGGAGATGTTGTCCTGCGCCTAACAGAAGAACCGCGTAGGGCGACTGCATCGTCCTTCCACTATGAAATAAATAAATAGCTGGCGGGACGGCCCGAGATGGGCTAGGTTCTAGCTTTTCGCAACCATTTACGTTATGTGTGTTGTATTGTTCGCACGAATGCATGGGACCTACAATATATTGCCGAATCTGAACGGCGAATTGAGAAGCTTTTTCATGACAAGTAACAGTCTCGGAGGTTTGTCATGCCCCGACGAGAGGTGGTGCTGCGAAAAATGTTTGGTTAACATAGGAGGGGTTTGAACCCAGGGCACTCGCACAGCAGTCCAATGCACAAACCACTGGGTCACGGCGACCAGTATGGCTAACGATTATTAACAACATCTTGTCGAGGCTTGATAGGGACAGATTTGAACTGGTATCTCAAATAACTAAGGCGACTCGACATAAGACCTTAAACATCCCAGGGCTCCTTCAAGGCTCTGAAGCATGGACTCTATCGAGTAAAAAATTCTTTGTAAAACATTTGGCCCGATTTATGTGAATGAGCTTTAGAGGAGGACATTCAAACATGAATTATACGCCACGTTTGAATCTAACCCGATGGGATATGTAGCTTTCTCAACAACGGGACCACTGAACAGGCTTCTTGGTTGACGTCCAGGTCCAGGTTCTCCGGATTGCGATCCTTCGTATAATTTTAGCAAGTATGTACAACAGCGGCTGAAAATTTTATAACTGAGAATTTTTTCAGTTGATTCGAGATAAGCAAGATGAAGTCTTGAAGTCATTCGACAACATTGACTCAAGCAGATATCAACTTCGAGTCAGAAATAAAGAATAAACTTTTAAAATTTAAAAATCTTGAAGCAGGCTGAGCGTTTTAACAAACCAGAATGCCTTTTGACTCAGCTAATCCAAAGTCATCACTAGAACCCAACTTTACTCGAATAAAGCGATGCAATGTTTTGTGAAGTCATCATAAGAAACAGAGAGACATTATTATTATTATCGAAGGAGGATATTATGTACTGCGACCTTAAAATCTATTGTAATGGTAGCTAGTGCAGTCATTCGCCTCAAAGCAACCTCACAGTGGTCTAGTAAACAATTTGGACACGCTTCCATTTTGAAAAATGTCAAAATTTCTCCCAGACTATACCACACCCAAGCTAGGTTTTGACAAGAACTTCGAGGTAACCATCCCTCCCAGGTCATTCTGGGACGATGTATTCTCAGAAGACAAGTCGATTCACTTTTACATCGACGCGACGGTTCAAAAAACTAGCAACGGGGTGGGTGGTGGTGTTTTCTCCGACAGGTTTAACCTCGACCTAGCGTTCCGTTTTCCGAATCATTGTCGCGTGTTCTAGACGGAAATAATGGATTTCAGAGAAGTCTTATCTTGGTTGAAGAAAAACGAGGAGGAGACTATTCTCCATTTTCTTTGCACCTGTCCAGCGTTCTCCCTCAAAATGAGACTTCACTTGGGAGCTTTCTCCTTTACACACTTGGGCCACCTGATTAACATCGACGTTAGTAGCCTCCTACGCTTCATGAGAAGCTGCAATTGGTTTCAATGAGTAGGCAGGAGATCTTTCCGAGATCCATGTGGTATCACAACGGACCCCTCATGGGTCGAAGTGTGTTGGCTTTAGCTGGCAGCCCCTTCAACCCAACCTAACCTAACCTAGTTTCTTGAAGAGATTTGGTCCCTCGTCAGAGTTCCCCTTGCGCTAGAATTCCCTTTAGAATTATACTTGAGAGCCATGCACTCTTACTTAGCCTTGGACAGAATATTTCACACTAGAGCACCTCAGGATGTGTTCCGAAGTCTCGCTAGTCTCATTGCAAAATCTGCATAAGTCTCCTGTGGCTACCCCCAGCTTCCTTAGATGTTGTTTGAGTCAGCCGTTCCGTGTCAGAAATTCTGTTAGGATGCGTAGGTTGTTCTTGCTTAAGATGATACACGCTTTGAACCTTTTCGCTAAGAGTTTCTGGGCTTGCCTCAGACCAGACCCCAGTTAGTCTGGCCACCACCCTCGGACCCCATTGAAATCTAATACTACCTGAGTTTTGAACCACTGCATCTCGCTTTCGCTGTGTGGATAACATGACAAATGTATTCACAATCCCTTGAGCTCGATTAGATTACAGAACAAATTCTCCAGTTGACATAGGTCTGCTATGGCCTGAATTTTTGCACCCATACATGTTGTGCCTGTAATATTTTTCGCACGAATGGAAGGAGCTACTTAGTAACTAAGGGACTCCAAACGGGGAATTGAGAAGCTTTTTCATAACAAACTATGCTCTCGGAGGTTTTCAATTGCCTGCCAAAGATAGGATACAGTTTCCTGCCCATCGGCTGTGTTTCCATTTAACTCGGCAATCAAATTTTACTGCAAAAAAAAAAAAACAACTTATCTTAAACAAAGTTGGAGGTGAAACATAAGTTGTAAAGCCCTTCCAGCGTTTAAATTCGATAACGTTTACATAGTTAAAATTGATTATGGATACACAACTCTCGAAATAATTAAATTCAACGAAGATGTCTGGGAAGAACATGGTATGGGAGCTCTTGGGAACTAAGTACATAAATACCAAGTAACCTAGCTACAACCTATAACTCATTTAATCCTAGCAGAGCACTATGGATACTTTCACCCTCCACTTTGAAAGTCCTCTGCCATCGCCATATCAAAAACAGCAGCATCAAAACTTTGTCCGCCTACTGTTCCCAGTTCTCAGTTCTCAATTACGCTCTCGTTTTACGCAAGGTATACTCGTCTATCTGAAAAAGGAATCTAATTAAGGATAAACAAGTACGACTCCCTGACACAACCATGCAGCACTACTGTTGAGAAATTTTCAAAACAAAGAAGTTGGAAATACGAGGACTTTATCTGATTTTCCTCTCTTACTCGGACTCGGACTATACTCCATCTGCTTAATATTCAACCCTTGCTTCGCCTTTCATTTATCCTGTTCATTCATCCTTACTATTCCGCAAATAATGGGGTAGGGATAGGAATGCATTTGAAATGAATCCTGCGGATATCTGTATCTCTTTACCTCATTTGCGTCCGCTTAGTTTCTCTTAATTAATGTCTCAGACAAGGAAGGGCGCTTTCGCTGCGAGGACGTACTTACGAGGCCTAGGCAATTTATTTTGTGTAATTAATTTAGGAGGAGAAGTTGTGGCAGCCGCCCACCCCTCACCTTCCAGTCCAATTCAATCGTTAATCCTTTTGCTTGCTTAAAAATGTATTTCCTTGTCTAGACGTTCAATTGCTGCCCCTGTGTCCTGCTTAATTTGAAATTATTCATTCAACTCACGTGGGCTGTACTATTGCTCTGTGTATGGCCACAAGGACAATAATTTGTTTGGATCCTTATTCTCGCATCGTGAATTGACGCAAGAAAAAAATACAAATTTTAAGCGAAATTGATGAAACACATGGAATTTATTTTTAACGATGTCCTGGCTGAGGAAAATGATCGTTCTCACCGTGTGGTGGGCGTATTTTGTAGTCGAATGGCAATGCCCGAAGGATAACGCTCGAATAATTCTACAAAGAGGAAAATAATTGTCTTTTTGTGCGTCCGTCTGATGTTTGTTTGCGGTCAGTCTGGGATTCGACAGAAACTCGTCAGCTTTTGGGTCGTGGGAGAAAACGTGTTTGCATTGCATTTAGTGGTTCAGTGGTTAATTTAATTTGTTTTCCCACACAGAGAAAGCGAGAGAGAATGAGAGAGGATGAAGCTGGAGGAGATGCTGCTGGGAATTGTGTAGACTCGAGGATTTTGAGTCCTTTGAACCGTTTTTCGATGCTTGAATATTTATTGATTCCTAGTAATTCATTGATTGGATTGTTTGAACTTTTCTCGGTAGTTGTCTCTTTAATGTCAGGGAAAGGCGAGGCACAAACACAGAAATGGTGTGTGAACACCTGTTCGATAAAAAATACTCAATTCATTCGTGTAAATTACTAGGAAGGTATGGAAGGTCCCATGTGATACCACTTAGACCTATATCCTGAAAAACGCCACTCACTCTATTTATTTGGAGCTCTTGATGAAGCTAAGGATTTTTTTGACGTCAGTATGTGATAGTTCGCCTAAAGTGTCGAAGTGATAGGCTCCTAGATAAAGTTTTCCTCTTTGGGATAATGTAGGACAAGTACAGAGGAAATGGAGGATCGTTTCTTCCTCTTGTTCTTCCCTGCAGCTCCTGCAGAAGTCATTTCAGAAGAGGCCCATCCTTCTGGCATTAAGGGCAATTTGAGAATGTCCGGTAAGAACATCGATGACGGTGGTAATGAGCGACATTTTGAGCAAGATCAGACTTTTAGATCGAGCGAGGTTTAGCATAGGCCAGATCTCCCTATAGGTACGGCATGTGGTACCATTTCTCATCTTTGGTTTTTCGTGCTGATCGCGTCGTACTCTAAGAGAAGTTTACAAGTAGCAAGTGGAATACCCAGATTCCTTCATTCCGGCAGGATTTCCAGAGTAGTGCAAGGTTTGGCGAGTTCATGGAATGCTAAAATGTTCTGCCATCTCCATGAGAGATGAGCGACAATCTGAAGTAACTTTTGATGAACATGTTACCGATTCCAGAGATTTAATAGCAGCCTGGCTATCGGGAAAAATTGTAATGTCCCTAAAAGAAACCATATTGTGCCTAAGCCAGAAAAAGGCTTCGTTGACCGCCATAGTTTCCGCCTAAAAATCACTACAGTGGTCAGGTAGATGGAGGGGATGTTCAGGCTAAGCATATCGGAGAAAACACCACCTCCTACTTCGTTCTCGGTTTTGAAACCGTCGGTATAGAGTTAAATGGAATGACCGTCTCTGGCGTCATCACTCTCCCACTCCTCTCGAAAAGGAGTGGATGTTCGGAAGTTGCCAATATGGTTGCTTGACCATTGGAAGGAGGCTTTCAGTCTGATGGCTGCACTAGCAGCTGATTGTTTGCCAAAAATGTAGATATAGGAGCACGTTGAGTGCCGCGGATGGGGTGGTTCTTAGTGCTCCGCTAACGCATGTGCATGCTGACCTTAGCACTTTTCCCAATAAGTTACGGTGTAAGGCTCTCTCTTAGGCCGTCCACCAGACGATTGCAACATACAGAAGTATAGGTCTGATTACGGACACGTAAAGCCAGTGCGTGGTACGAGGTTGCAGGCCCCATTTTTTACCAATGGCTTTCCTGCAGCAGTACAGCCCTACAGTGGCCGTTTTTAACGCGTTCAGGAGTGTTGGCTTTCCAGTTTAATTTCTTGTCCAGAATGAGACCCAGAAATTTGGCTTTGTTAGCAAAGCACAGGCGGGTGCCGTTTAAAGAAGGAGGGCCTTTTGGAATTTTGTATTTCCTGGCGAAGATTGCTAGTTCGGTCTTTTCAGGGTTAAGACGAAGACCGCTTTTAGTTGCCCATCTAGAGAGGATAGAAAGGGCGTTATGAAGAAGTTTGCTAAGTGTGCTCGGGTATTTACCGGAGGCAGCTATCGCAACATCATCTGCATAATCCATCCCTTTCCAGTTCGAGCAGCAGCTTATTGATCGCCGCAATCCAGAGCAAGGGCGACAGAAGACCTCCTTGTTGTATACCGCAGCTCACGGATTTGCGGGCCGAGGCATTGCCCAGCTTGGTACTAATTGTTATGTCTTCACAGAATTTTTCAAATTAAAAGTCTGAGCAAGGCCTCAACTGTCAGGTTCATGAGTGTATCGGTGATCGTTACTGTTTTGGCGTTTATTGAAGGCGCTTTCGATGTCCAAAACGCAACAAGGTGAACTTTTTGACGCTCAGTGTTTTTTCGATGGTATGTACCAATGTACCACAAAGCGGTTTTAACAGATCTGCCTTTGTAAGAAGCATGTTGGGACGCCGACAGAAGTTTGGTACTTATGCTACAGCGTAGGTGGGAATTAAATAACCTTTCCAGGGTTTTTACTAAAGCCTCTAGAATCCTGCTCAACAAAAAAGTATAAAGAGCCGTAAGTTGTTCGAAGGCCAAACATGTACATTTAAGAAGACACGAGTGTCCACAGGTTTTCCCAATCTAAATTCTGTCTATCAACTCGAGAAGATACAATGACCTAACCAGTGGAGTCCATAAGTGACGACTAAGATGGCTAGGGCATGTACAGGGTCTTTCATTAAGCGCGATACATCTTTGAATTCAAATAAAAAAAATTTTATTTCAGGTATAGCGGATCTTTTTATTTCAAGTTTAATGGCATTCGATAGCATTATTTTTTGAAAGTAATATCTTTCATATGGCCTCCATGTTATTGCTTGACGGCGATCATCCGAGTGGTCCGATTTTGGATGACTCGGGCACATAAGTTGGCATCTATCTCGACAATGACGCGAACAGCGTTGTCCTCCAGGTTGACAATTGTTGTTGGCTTATTGACATAGACCAGAGATTTAATGTATTCCCAAAAAAAAAAAAAGACTAAGGACCTCAAATCGCGCAATCATGGCGGCCAATTGAAGTCGGCTCTTCGTGAGATCACGCGACCCGTATAATTCGAATTCAATATCTCTTATGTGTTGTTCGATGTTTGGCACGTCGCACCGTCCTGTTGAAACCACATGTCGCCAATACCCAAATGATAAATTTCTGGTCAAACAAACTCGGTTATCATGGACCGGTGCCGGTACTGCTTCCGACGCAAAATTCAGACTTTTTGGTTCTCGCGGACACTGTGTGCCACTGCAGCAATATTTTTGATTAATCGCGCGTTTCGTTGACATATTGGGACTACTGGATCAAGCACTGAACCACTTTCCTCGAATTTCTACATAATTCGCCGAATGGTGAGCTTGGAAGGATGCTCATTACGATCGTAAATCGTACGATCGTGCCCGACGTTCGGTGAACAAAAATCGATATTTCCAAAAATTTACGATTTCGATGCGTTGTTGAATGGCGTAGTGCTCCATGGTATAACGGTGACAATGACAGCAGAATTTTCAAATATGGCCGCAGTCGGCTGTCAAAGTTATATCTTAGCTACTGGTCTCAAAAGCCACTTTATCGTATAGAAAGTTTGACGCGTCAAATTCTCTGCTAAGGGCATATTTTTCCAGTTCTTTGCGATGACAGTTTTTATTGTCATAAAACGTTTTATTAAAACTCCAAGGCTGTTCTATAAATTCGGTCAAATTATCCCCTCGCAATCTAAATCATAAAACGCTTCAAGTAATCACAACCCTCACTGGCCGAACAATTTCTAAATTCAAAAAGGAATGCTTCCATAAAAGATGCAGTCTCCCGCTCTCGACCATATCCTGTGAGGACCATAAAAAAAGACAAAATTCTCCACTTGTACGAGGCGAATTTGGTTTTATGATTCCACGAATGCGTGACCCCTTTGCTGGATCTTCATCGTCGTCTACATTTTATTGTTATCCTTGTTCACGTAATAGAAACACACGCGATGAGTCATGTTTTTATATTCCAATTTCACAGAGGTTGGACCACCAACTAAACACAAGCACAAAATCCTGACAGGATATCAGCTGGATTTATTGTTTATTTTTCATTTTTTTTTTTCGCTCCTTTCTCCTTTTTATTCATTTCCAAGACTAATCGAAAAATGGAGGCTTGAAAGGAAATAAATCTTTTTCTGTTGCAGGATAACAAAACATGAATATGTCTACTCCTACTCCCTACTCGTCGCTCGGTTTTATTTCTCTCAATCTTCCATGAAATATTGGATACAGTGGGAGAAAGGATCACGCATCTAAGTCCTGCCATTGTGCAGCGTGTTGTTTGTTACTGAAAATTTGCATTATCTTTATTAGAATTTATGTTATCCTTTGAGAATATCGTTCACATGAGTGGTTGAGCGTGTGTGTGTGTGTGGTTTACATACTTTTCCTCTTTATTTATCACAAAGGACGAGTGGGAGTTTGCTAGGAAAAAAGAAAAAAAACATTCACTCGCTTTCGAGCTATGTAAATTGGGTGGGATGTTGGGTGTATTGCAACCGTTCTTTTCCCTACGTCCTTTGACGGTTTAGACTTCAGTCAGGATTGGCAAACTCAAACGCGCATAAAAATCTACTCGCTCTCGTCACACAGCCATAGTGTGTAAATGATTTTTTAATGACAGCAAGAGAGTGGGAGCAACTGACGACGGCAGAGTACCAGGCTCCGCAAAAAGGACTTTAAAAGCGACTAACGCGGAATACGAATCATTTGGTGAATTACTGTGCACATCGTTAAGTTGGGTAATATTGCGCGCGGGTATATGTAAGTGATTCGAAGGCAAATTAGTGCTGCTTTCTGCGGTTTGTCAATGTGGGTTGTTCGGCGTGTGGTGGTGAGATAAATGTGTGCTCTGGTGACGGAAGAGATTAGCTTTGGTAATAGTTGTTTCGTGATTTTCCGGCGAAGGGATTATTTTGTTTTAATTTTGTTTGAATTGAGTTTTTATTTGCGAATGGGAGTGGGTGTGACTGGGGAAATGGAAGATTATGGAGGTTCGTGGTTTTGGTGGGGCTGGTAAGTTTCAACGTTAGATTTTTTACGATTTGAAAAGTTTGAAAAAAAAGTCTTGCAATGTGTTAAGGGCGGGGAAAGGTTTTGTGCATTCGATTTGATTTGAATTTATGGGATCTCTAACACATGATTTTTATTCAGTCCCAATGGTGATATAAATGGAAAAAAATATGTTGCGGTCTGATAGGTATCTAACTTATCCTGAAAACTATGTTTTTCTGTTCCCAATCGCTATGCAAGATCGTTCACTTTTATACTCCGTGGACATCGAGTTTTTTGAGTAGTTATACCAATCATAGTCATCGTCGCTCAGTAGTTACTGAGTTGAACAGCCGTGCGAGCTGCGTGGGTTCGAGACTCAGCTATGTCCACTGAACATTCTCCGAAAGTATAATTTGTCATGAAAAAGCTTCTCAATTCGACGTTCGGAGTCGGCAATAAATTGTAGGTTCCTTCCTTTAGTGACGAAAATGTAACACGCATAAGTTTGGGATGAACCTGGACCTCAACTAACAAGCCTCTCCAGTCAGCCCGATCCCTAGTTTATTGCCTTCCAGTTGCGCACTCTAAGTTGGTTAAAATTGCCACTCCATACAGTTCTTAAAATATACTGTCGCTAGCCTAGGCATTAATTCACCTGACAAGAGTTGTCCTGAGAAGAAAGAAATGAAGCTCACAGATACTTGCTATGCGATTGCCCAAATCTCTAAATATGCCGCCTTCGTCACATGGACACAGGCTAATTTGAGAGCTAAAAAGCCTTGTGCAAGCTTCATTTATGAACATGTTTGAGGGCACAGGTGGGTTTGTGAATAGATCCTCTAACGGATAAACAATTTAGAATAGGTGCCATAATTTAAAAGACCAACAACCGCCCAAATGGCCTGTAAGCAAGTACTCCCAAAGAAGACTTCCACCCGAACTGAGCTTTCTCTTGGCAAAGCTAAGCCTACTATTAATAATTTTGAGAGATATTGAACCATGCCATCTTGATGGGGGTTCTATCCAGTCTCCCCTGCACTTAGAATTTAAGTCGAGGATACCTTCCTCGCAGTTTGGTGAATTGAATGTAACCCCGGCAAAGTTTAAAATAGTTATTTTTACAAGGAAACACCAGATATCCCCCTTTAGACCGTCTAATCTTGGAGGGGTCGAGGAGTCCCTGTCAGGCAGCGCCAGATATCTTGGTTTTCTTGATAGAAAACTTATCTCAATGACCTTTTTGCATGCAAGAAATGAGCCTCAAACCAAGTATGGTGTACTGGCTATACATAGCAATAGTCAAATCCATACTCACATATGAAGCACTCGTCTGGTGGAAGACATCCATAAAGAAAACAACGCTAAGGAAGATAGCAGCTGCACAAAGTACTGCCAGTACTCAGCTTTCAGCTCAACATCCTCCTGCAGTTAGGCTCACTAATACAGGTTTCTTTAGGAATAACCTTATTGGACACTGCTCTATCCTGAGTCAATATAACTTTGGCATTCTAAAAAGAACAGATAAGACGGCTTCCGTCCTGGACTTCAATACGCCATACATCACGATGTATCCTGAGAGGAAAGACTGGCATAGAAACGCCTTCATCTCAGCGGATGAGATTGGGGTCTTTACGGATTTTTCAAAAGCCATCAACGGACCGTGTTCCGGGATTTACTCCCAACAGGCAGACCTCAAAATATATACATATAAGACTCCCGGATACTTCTAGCGTATTCCAAGCAGAGTTTCTGGCTGTGTTTATAGTTGCGGAATCACTAGAGATGAAATCGATGTATGGATGTATTCGTCAGATCTGCACTAGGGTCGAAATGCCGCACAATGCTGAAGGGATTGTGCGCCCAGAATCAATAAAACTTTGTTGGGCACCGGGTCGCTGTGACATTGAGGGAAACGAAAAAGCCGACTAACTGGCCAGACTAGGTGGAGAACGCCAACACATGGAGGGGGGGACCACTATGGATCCTCCTTTCTCTGTAGCTAAAGGAGAAATCCTAAGAATAATCGTAAGCAAAACAAAACAGAGTTGGTCTTATACAAGCGGTCCCATGATATCCAAGGCTCTATAGCCTGCGCTAGAACGCGGAAGAACAGGAGATATTCTCAGCATAAGCAGGGTCCATCTGCAATTAGTCACTGGCATCTTGTTCACCACTATCTTCTGATGAAGCACTCTAAAAGATTAGGCTTCTCAGCCGCAGATATTTGCCAATACTGCAACGATCTATGCGCCACTGAGGACATAACACACATATTATGTGAATGTCAGGGAACTACCAAGCCATGCATGAAACTTCTCGGCAGCTATTTCTTTAGTAATCTAGAGAGGAACTGGGCTATGAGAGCTATGAGAACGTGGTAAAATTCTGTAGGGAAATCGAATACTTCCAGGAAATGGTTTAGGTTTTGCAAATTTGGATTCACAGGGATCGCGATGGGTCTCTATGAACAAAAACACTAAACAAAAGTCGTCTCTTCTTCCTACTCATTTTCACAACGCTTGCACAAATTATTGAGCCAACACCCGATAACGATACCCATAGTTGAGTTGAGGGTACGCTTTTAAGATCCATTGGGTCAAAATCGGTCGAAAAGTTGCTGCTAGGTTTTAATAAACATTAACATGTAGCGCAAGGGACGTCACCCTTTTATGGTGACATCTGTTCTACTTCATCGTCTCTACAATTTCCCCGAATGTCGAATGTCGTAAACGAGTCCTTCTTCCGAAAAATTTGTTTGCCTGTGTGGAAGGTATTGAATCCTTTTTTTACCAAATCAGTTTGGAGTCGAATATTACTTGGCTTATGGGAGAAACTGAGACGAGTATACTCAAACCCTAATTTTCAACTTTTACCAGTCGTACAATCGCTTTTCATAGGATTAATCACGTGATTCACACTTAGGAATTATTTTCCTTTAGCTTTACGCCGCCCCAGAACCAAAATACACTCCAATTCGTACCTTATAACTTTATTTCCTCCATCTTTATGTAGCACGGAAGTCTTATTTCCAATTATCCAATATAGCTCACAGTTTGTGCAATGACTTAGCTGCATCTCTATTTCATGGCCTTTAAAAAACCGTAACGCTTCCCAGTGACACTAAACATAATTTACAGCGCGCTCCGCATTGCTGTGTAACTACACCAAAGTCCTTCCCCGAAAAGGGAAATCCACCATCCCCAGGGAAAAATTGACCCAAAATGCACTCAACTCACAGCGAAAGCTTTATTTTAAGCGGATTATCAAAAAAGAGACTACAACCAACCCACCAATGGATGCTGTAGTTTGGGCTGCTTTGCCAAAGGATTCTTTTTCAACTCCACTCCCCGCGACGCCACACTGCAGTAAGACAGTGACACACTAAACGTTTGTTTTTTTTTCCCCCATTTTCACCCCCCGCTTTGGATCTTTTCCAGTTTCCAAGGCATTTATGCACTGTCAGACGTAAAATGCGAAATGTGTAAGATACAAAACGAAAAACAAAAAAAAAGGTTAAGCCGCTTAGAAAAAGGATATTAAGGCAATTCTCGGGGAAGAAAAAACTTTTGAGAAAAGTTTTGATTAGATCTGCCACAGTTGCAATGTCCTTCATGGTACCAAAATCTGCATCAGCGATAAGTACATGCGAACCGAAATTCGTCCTTTTTGGGACATTTTTCGGCGTCATGCTGCTGCGTTGATTATCTCTCGGTTGGAAAACCACAACGCAATGTCGGTATTTGGTCAAAGGTCCGGTTGGCCTATTTGTTCAGCCTATCCACTCGCTCACCCCCTGACCACAATGTTGGGGTTGAACAGTCCTTAAATCCAATTAGGATGGAACACCAACAGTGTCGCTGGTGGCATCAGTTGATGGTTAATTTAGCTACGCGAGTGTAGAGATATCCAGAGGTCGAGTCGAGTCGGCAAGCAAATGATGCGGAACAGTTTTAATAATTCCCTCGAGTTGCAGATAAGGTATGTAATTGCCCCAACCGATGGGGGTTGGTTAATTATGTTGGGCCGAGTTCCAAATTAAGAGATAAGGTCGACGGGTCGCCAGTGGCGGTTGCCATTTGAATGCATTAATGGAAAATGCAATTTACCCCGACCGACGCGCCATGACTGTAGGTGTATCACTTCCGTCTGGTTGAACAAATTTTCGTGGAGTGACCCTTTTGGTAGACATTGTACTTTGCTGTTTGACAATTTCATTAAAGTCGGCTGGACAGTGGATGGATTTAAGGATTTTGATGTTCAATTTAGGTGGGAATATGGCTTGTAAGGCTGTGACTAAGTGGTTAGAATCTCTGAGGAAGCTTACGCTCGAGATTGAGGCTCTTAGATTGGTTTTGTTAGTTGAGATGTTAAGTTTTTTCTTTGACAAAGGTGTTCCAGGAGATTACACCTAGAACGGCGGCCTGTCCATTTACCCCCAGGTGACTGCAGCAGATATAGTGCTCAAGACGCGTGAAGACAGCATTTTCTTCCATCACTTATCCTCCCATCGTCCTTTCATTATGTATTTTCTTCAAAATGTGCAAATCATTCACGACTCAGACCCTAGAAACACTTGTTTCAGAACCTTGCGCACAAAGTTCATTCCCCCACCCTCTTACTTAAAGCACACCCCTGAAAGTGGGTTGTAGACACAACCTCCCACTGTAGCAATTACAAACTGAAAATGGAATGCGCTTCCTGCTCAAATGTGTTTGACCGTAAAACGTCTGCGAGATAACTTCCATTTGCGAACTGCAAACGTTGGCTGCCAATTCTCAATAGAAAAAGTGCCAAGTTCCGCATCCAGCTGTCGTTTGGCCACCCACCACCCGCTCCACCAAATTACACTCATACGGTTCAGTGTGGTGGAACTTGGCTAATTAGAAATAATTGCCCTCCGTACAGGACGAATGGGCATCATTTGAATGATTTACAGTCTGTTGTCGGTGTTCGGACGGTCGAAATGCGATGCGTGGCAAAGGATTCTCTAATATGAAGGTGGCTCTGTGGGTGCCTCTGCACATTGCAATGGACTTCAAATCAGATTGGGAGTGGAAAAGCTGGAAAAAAACCAACCCTCAGACAGACACCACAAATGTGTTCATGCATTCATGGCTTTCAATTCAGTTTTCAATTCGATTCAGTTCCGCTTGGTCTGGACAGACAAACGGATTTTTTTTTTCGCCGAGAAGACCTTCAAAGGATTTCAATAAATCATCGTTTGTCCCGGCTGACTATGGGTTGCTGACCGTGTGTGTGCGCGCTGCTATCCGGCCAATAAGAGGTTAGTTTTTGTGGCTCGTTATGTGGCAAATTGCAAATGGTCAACGAACGGAGGGCTAATCACAAAGGATGTGCGATGAATGGGGCCAATGGAGAGATGATGAGGAAATTTCTCCACTTCAATTGAGGTAACAATTGGCTTTGGAGATATCAAATCGTCGGATGGATGAGATTTGGTTTCTTTTTTTCTTTCCGGAGACAGTTGCCAATTTGGATTAGATGGTGTGGCAATCAGATTGAATTAAGGAAACGAAAACGACTTGGCAGGTTGATGCGAAAGGTGTGGAAGACAGTTTGGGTCCTAATTTGAGATGAATTTGAAATAGGATTCCCATCCTATCGAAATTGTTATCACAGTCAGAAGACAGTAAGTGGTTACAGTGATTTGATAGATCCTACCTGTGTGATGCTTTTTGAAGCTGATGACCTGATAATAGTTCTAAATTGGTTCTTATCGACTTTTTATGTTTGTTTGCCTTTGGTAATCTTCACAGACGATTCTAAAACGGAAGATGGTGTGGGAGGAGGTGTTTCCTCCGACAATCTAAACCTCGAGATCTTCTTTCGCCTTCCAGAGCACTGTACTGTCTTCCAGGTGGAGATCATGACAATAAAGGAGGCCCTATCTTGGCTGAGGTGGAATGTAATATCTACTTCAGGTATTAGCATTTTCACAGACAACTAGGCCGCCACTAAGTCCCTGGAATAAGTCTCTGTAACATTAAAACTAGTTCTAGATTGCTGCTCCTCTCTTTAAGAGATGGCTGAGCAATTCAACATACTGGGTACCAGGACACATAGACATTTCAGGAAACTGCAAGGCCGATGAAGTCGCCAAGAATGGTACTACAAGACTGATTCTTCCTGGCAAAGAGAACCTCGGAGTGCCTCTAGCAACATGCAAATTGAAATTTGAGGCAGATGCAATCAACAAAGCCACTTTAAGGTGGTCCAGTGGCACCACCTGCCAAACTAGCAGTCAAATGTGGCCCTCAATAGACCATACGGGCTCGAAAACAAAAGATTAATTTCGCTAAGTATACGGCATCTCGGAGCTACCACTACTAGGTGTCATCACAGAACATTGTCTCATAGGCAGACATGACACTCGCCTGAGCGTTCCTGCAAATGATTTCTGCAAAAGCTGCAGGGCCGATGAAGAGGAAGAGACGACCCTCCATCTCCTCTGTACCTGTCCCGCGGTCTCTCTCAAAAGACGCAATCATCTCGATGCCTTCTGTTTGGAAAATCTTGGCGACATAGCACAACAAGACGTCGGAAACCTAGTTCCCTTTTTTAAAAGCTTCCTCTTGGTCCACAATTAGGAAAAAGAATTCCTCTTAGACGCTGAGGCCTCACAATGGACGTCGGCTTTGTCGACATCCTCTCTAATCTAACCTTACCTTACCTTTGCTATGATTTTTCCATAAACCTGGCCTGGAGCATTGATACGCAACACATGACCCAATCGTCTAAGTCGTTGTACACAAATTATTTTGTTCGGTTCATTGGTGATGGTAAGGTGTCTCGGGGGTTTATTCGAAGATTTTCTGGGGCGGAGCGTTGGTGTGCATCCGTGTTTCATGCCCCAGTCACCTCAGTCGTTGCACTTTCACTCTTCTGGCTGGTTCGTTGTTGTACGTATATCTTCTCCTCCACTCACCGGCTATGTAGATGGGACCGAAAATCACCTTAAGAATTTTCCTCTCGAAACAGTCAAGAGCAACCTCATCCGCTTTTGACAGAGTCTATGCCTCTGTGCCGTCGAGCAGGACTGGCAGGCCGATTACGGTCTTATAAAAGGTCACTTTATTCGGTCGAGAGAGGGCTTTGCCACTCAATTGCCTTCTTAGCCCAAAGAAGCAGCGATTGGAAAGAATTATTCTTCGTTTGATGTCAGTGCTGGTGTCGTTGTCTGAATTGATAGCGGAGCCTAGTTAGACAAGGTCCTTAACTACCTAAAAGTTATATGTGTCCACATTGACGTTCTGTCCGAGACGTCGATGTTGTATGTCCTTTCTTGTTGACAGCATATACTTTTTCTTGCCCTCATCGACCGAACACGAACGTGCCAGTGACATCACGCTCCGTTCTTCCGATTATGTCAATATCGTCGGCGGATGCGAGTAGGTGGACAGACTTTTGAAAGATTGTGCCTCTGGTATTGGCGTTTTTTTAAGAATGGTGTTAAAGAAGTCACATGACATCGCGTCGCCTAATCTAAATCCTTTCTTGACATCAAAGGTCTTGGTGAGATCTTGACCGATCTTGATGGAGCAGCGCGCATTCTCCATCGTCAGCCTGCACAAACGGAAGAATTTGTCAGAGATGCCAAAACTAGACATTGCTCTGTATAGCTCGGCCTTAAAATCGCTTTGAAATTCCTGGAGTTTCACCAAGATCTGCCGCAGTGTGAATATTTATTCGATGATAAACTTTCCTGGCCTGATGCCACGCTGATATGGACCGATCAGGTTGTTGACGAATGGCTTCAGGGGGTTTACACAACACGGCACATAAGATCTTGTAGGCGATGTTAAGAAGACTGATGCCTCTGTAGTTGGCGCAGTTCAGAGAGTCTTCTTTCTTGAGGATCGGGCAAACGATGCTGAGGTTCCATTCATCGAGCAAACTTTCCCCCGAACATATTTTACAGATGAGCTGGTGTATGCTCCTTACCAAGTCATCGCCTGCCGTTTCGAACAGCTCGGCTGCTAGGCCATCACCGCAAGAAGCTTTGTTAGACTTAAGCTTTGATGTGGCTATCTTCTCTTCGTCCAGGCCGGGTGGACGGAATTAGTGGTCTTCATCGTTTAGGTTGAATGATTCATTCTGCCTGACAGCTTGACTGATTTGTCGTCGCGGTATACCGCGCTTTTGGTTCTTTTTAATAGGGTCTTGCTACCTAGTTGTCTCCTAAGGCCATAGTACAGTGTACTCTCTATTTACGGAAAGCTTTCATAAGCGGACACCTCTCATTAGCGGACAATTTTCTGGGAACCGTCGGTGTCCGCTTATGAGAGAGTACACTGCAACAAAAAGTGGTGACCTTTTATTTTTAAGGTTGCTTTCGACCAGCCTTTTCACCTTCGTTTTTGGCACTCTTTCGATTCGGTCCCTCCTTCAGTGTTGAATTCTGTTTTACTTTTGTGCTCAACTTAAAAAAGGAACAATAATTCTGTCAGCCCGGCCTTAAATCAGTTTGTAAGTCAGCATTTTTTTAAGCATCCTTTCCGAAAGTCTACATGTTCAACAACCACGGTAAGCTTATACAATAAATTACCCGACAAATAGTTCTGAAAAAAATAAATAAATTTACAATTGACTTACAAAAAAGATACATATTCTCGATGGGGATTCACTTAATATTCACCAGCGAACCGCATTCACAAGCCGAAAACTGGAAAAGTTTTACAAACGAAAAAAAAACATATCAAAATGATTTGTTGGAAACTTTAATTTTTATTACAAATTCACACACATACACATGTGCTTTTCAATTAAGCAAAATATTACCATTATTTATTCCACTCGTTGAAGAATTCATTTCCTGTTCCATTTTCCACTGCGTACTCGGGGCTCTATCTCATATTTTATGCATTTTTCGTTTCGTATATTTATTGCCATAGTTTCAACACGTCCCCGAATTCATAAATATTAATAATAAAACGCCCGCCACGCAAAAAGCGGGAGAGGCACTGCTCGTGGTAGTGCTTCTCCTAGAGCGCAAGCAAGCACTCATTCATTCAAGGACATTGGTGAAATCAGTGCCAAAGACAAAACCAACAGTAGCGCAATGCAAGGCAACGACACCGACAGCGACAGGGAAAAAAGGGGATATTTCGGGAATTTGCACATTTCCTCCCATCCTGCAGGGCCACCCATTCATACCCCCACCAGCCGTCCGTATAAAGATGTGTTACAAATTTTCATTTTCAACTTTTCTCCTTTTTTTTTTTTTTTTTTGGATTTTCTGTGATTTTTATGTCCTTGTCTATTTCACTTCCACAACAGTGTGGGTTGGTCTGATGAGGACATCTCTCTCTCGGTCGCACCACGACGATGACGTCGACGTTGTCGACGGATGTCGGATCGGAATGCGCCGCGTACGCAAAGGATATTATGCAAAGAATTTTTCTGTGTGATTTATGTGCGCTGGCTTTGTTTGTAATTTCATTACCCACAGCGGTACAGTTACAATACAATAACAGAACAAAAGTACACAACCCTTTGATTTATGTCAGTGGGTGCGAAGTGGTGTGGGGAAACTGGGTCCATAAATATGATGACGTGGGGAGGTTTGCTATTGGGCAAATATACTGTGACAATGTTGTGTAGAGTCACCGTCACCGTCACAATAAGTCCTCTAAATTACATAGAGTACTTTTGTGATGATAAATTTTCGTGGACTTTTCATTATCAATTCTCTCTCGTTGTCCATAAAACAAGAATAACAACACAGAATATTTCACATGCTGGGAGATACCCGTAAGGAAGAACATTAAGGGGTGTTAAAGTTTCAAATTAAAGTAACGTCACAGCGTGTTTAACAGGAAAGTGTTAGTTTTTGATTGTTTTGCTCAGAACAAAGTTAAGGTTGTGTTATGCTAAATCGAGGACAGAGTCTGATTAGATCTATCCGTACGTTCTCACTGCATATTTATGTGGAATTTATGCAGAAGAAAGTCCCACCAAATCCACCAATCAAATTATTTAAAGTAAAGTGGTGGGCAGGCCAAGCGTAAGCTAAAATTATTGTTTAATCACAGTTCGATTCCATACTGAACTCTCTAATGGAAAATCAAATGAAGAAAATGAAATTCATGTCTCCAAAGTGTTCTAATTTGTTGGTGTGTCTAATGGACTCTACTACGCTTACGCGGCATCGTGCAAGGTTTCAGGCAAAAAGGCTTAGTTCTCTCCAACTCTTTCGCAATCTCCGTGACTCCTCCTTCACTATTCTGTAAAAATAAATAAGTAGCTGGCGCGACAGCTCGAGATGAGCTAAGGCCCAGCTTAGCGCGTCCAAGGATTTACAATTTATTGCTGACTCCGAACGGCGAGTTGAGAAGTTTTTTTATTTATTGCAAATTATACTCCCGGAGGCTTGTCATTTCCCGACAAGAGTTGCTGCCGCGAAAAAAGTTCGGTTAACCAGGCTGGAGGTTGAACCCACGCAGCCCGCCCACCAGTCTTTTTTTTGTTGCGGGGCGGGATGTCGCCATGGCAATCGCAGCAACTCCACGTTTTCAAAGAGATGTCACAAATTCCTGACCATGAAACGGTCAAATAAATTCAATAGGTCACATCAAGCTTGACATGGGCTTCCGGTATTCTAACTGTCTGAACCGCCAGAGCTGCCAACATCGATTCGGCTCCCTACTTTGTTCCAGTCAAGGTGTAAAGAAGAATAACTGCGGGCTGCAATCGCAAGAGACCGCTTTACCCGAATCCCAAAATCTCTCAACCAATCCCACGCAATCAGCACCAAATGCCAAAGAGCAGTGCCAACGTGCCAACCTATCAGAGATGCCAACACTGAGGTGCTGGGTTCAGGGATGTCAACCATTAAATTTAGATGACGACAAAACTTCTGTCCACCTGATCAGAACGAAGTGTGAATTGCATTTTTCAAACCAATCCCAACAAGGCTGGTGGACCTGACGGCTGACCGACCGAGATATTAAAAGCAGCTGGACCTGATTTGGGAGGGTTTAGTCAAATGAGTGTTTGCCCGCTCTTAAAGAAAGTATAACCAATTCCAGCGGTGCCAGTTTTTTTTCTGTCATATTATGTGAATGCTTGAAACCTTTCACTAACAACCTGGCGGTTTTAGGCCAGAACTGTCCACAATCCTAGAGAAGATCCAAAGAGTTCAAATTAATACGCATTCAACCCGAAAAGCGTTCGTCTTCTTTACAAATGCCTTTTGTACTGCAAAAGTAAGTCAGCATTGGTCTTCAGAATCCTTTTGAATCCCTATTCTGTTGGAGAGCTGAGAAAGGCTTTTTTACTTCCCACCTAGGTAGGGAAAGTATTGCAATCGGTCCAAACAAAATGTTTCGAGATATGAACAGGGCTTCACATTACTATACACTAGAAATCGTTTGCACCCATTTTCGAAATGATGTCTGTGTGTGTGATCAAATTATTCGCCTTCGATATCTTGAGAAGGAAGCAATGTAGGATCATGCGGTTTTTTTTGTTTTATTTGTCAGCATGAAACTTAGGGCTGATTAGATTTTGAGCATAATCGGTGTAGCGGATGCTGAGAAATTTCAAGAAATGTTTTCTATCAAGTTCGCACCACAACTCTTTGTGGAAAAATTAAACAGTGTGTATTCAAATTTTTCGCCTTCGATGTATGTTTTCTTTAATTAATAAATAAACACCAATATTGTTGTTTATAATAGGTGGGAAATATAGGACTGGCTCATCAGTAGAATTTTTTATTTTTTATTCCTTTCATTTTTCTGTTATAACTAATGTGTTCTCTTTTCTTTTCAGGTAAGTTCAACAATTTATTCTACAAGTAGATGACAGGTAAAATGAACAAAAGTGTCAAAGCTTTTTCTAAACATTCGTGAGTAAATTATTCTATAAATCAACGTGCCTCTTACTTTAACACATAATTCCATAACGAATATGCACCTGCACGGGGTGATATTTTAACTATCATACCATGCTTATGCTATGCATACGACTACATATCTAGCTTTCCTGGTTACACTTTTTTCCGTGGGTATCCTCTTGAAGGAGATATCGGATTTATTAAGCATAGTTGATGCCAGTTGGTAGCGAAACGCCGGTGCGCGAAGGAAGAGGTAAACACAGGCAAAGAGAAGATGTGCACACCTCCGAAATTACCAACAACTGCAGAAAAATGTCACTTGCTGCATTATCGGCTGCTCAGTTGGTCCAACGGATTCCCTTGCGGAACTGGAGAACGGGGACGCGATGGTAACTCTAGCTGCCACTATGCTACTGTTACACGAACGCGGCGAAGGCTTATCCACAGATATTGCCAAAAGTGTAATTTACCGAAAGGGTATCCCGGGATATCACGGAAAAAGGGGGCTCTCACAAGACCACTATCAAAATTATCACAACACTTTACTTTGGGGCTATCCTGGCTATTGGGATCCTCTCCGCCACAGTCGTACGTTCTTCGTGTTCTGGTTTTCTCTCGTTGCTTTCAATGTTTGGTTAGTATCTCGTTTTCTTCGTTTGGTGTCTTTTCCTGCGTTCTTCCTTCTTATTATTCTCGTACATCTTTTCTCCTTCCTTCAACTCTTCGCTGTCGGGCAGTCGGAAATCGAAACTTCGCAACCTTGGCATTTTGTGTGATAGGGAACTCAACTTCCGATCACATACATATAGTCGAGATACTCCTTAAAGCCAACTCTGTTCTTGGTTTTGTAAAATGATAGTCCAAAGAATTCACCAATTCATACGTAACCACGTCGCTCTTCATTACCTTTGGTCGCCCCCTCTTAAAGTACATAAGCCAAGTATTGTCCCCATATGATCGTGTCCTATTAACGTGTTCGTGTCCTATTAACTATTAACATCCAGCGCCGACTTCAAGGTCTACCCTGGAACGTCCCTTTTAAACTGCCGCCCTACGAAAATCGCGTCAATCTCATCTCTCAACTTGAATACTAAAAGCTTAACCATTCGAAATTAAGGTTCACTTAAAAAAATAACCCTACCTATGTACATATCCTTGTCCAACACACTGTTATTCCCATACAAAACAATTGCATTCGTCTAAAAAGTAGAAAAAAACTGCACAGCACATCCCCCAAAGCTGTACAGCTTAACTAAAACAAATGAATAATTCATTAATTCGAGCTACGGACTTTCGCATAATCTCCTCTAGAAAGGACCAAGTTGCGGCGCGGCGCTGTTCTGCGGTTTTGCGTCCTGTTCTGGAAGCAAAATTATAATTTGTTGCCACTTCATACAGAATCTAATTTGCCAGACGGAATGTTTCGCTTACACGACCACACCGTGCAATTGCATGGCATCCGTGACGACGACGGCTAATGTGCAGTATCCCATTCTGTTTAAGGACCTGCTGTTGCGCTACAATTTTCTCTAGCCCATTCAAATTACACTGCATTCGTTATTTTTTTTTTTTTCACTTTTAGTCGCTTTATGACTTTCTCTAGACTTTTTTTTCTTGCAAGCACCCGCTCGCTTAGTTGGTAAATTTGTAAATAATTAATGTAATCAAGTGAGAGAGTGGGTCCGCAAAAGGACTCCCATGCGACAAGTGCGCCGATTTACCACAATGAAAATCAAAACAAACAAACATAATGCAAAAATATTTTTTCAAAGTATCCTTTCGCCGGTATCTATGGCCGCATTCGTAACGATATCCGTAATGGTATCTGTAGCCGTATCATAAATCGGATTCCATTATGTGCAGTCGGTCGTGTGAATGGACGTTCTATTCCTCTGGGCAGGAGGTGAGTGGACCCTTGGAGTGATTGAATTTCTACGAGTGGGTGGAATGAAAATCATTGGGTGCAACTTAAATTGAATGCGCCAGCCAACAGGGAGAGGCTATATGAGGGCGAGCAATGTTGATTGCATACATTGAAGCGAATGAAGTGATTCGTGAAATGAACGATCTGTCCGCATTGAGGGTGAATTTTATTGAATTTTATTGAAGTTGATGCGTTAGAGATGTGAACGCTTTAAAGCGATGCATTCATGTAGTTGGCAACATTTTTCCTTTGAGATAATTGAAAGAAGTTGGGCATTCGTCGAGACTGCATAAGAGGGAGGAATTTAACATTTTGGAAGGTCAAGAATGGAGTTATTTGAACATAGTTAGGAGTGTTGAGGTATTTAAATTTATGGCTGCGCATTATGTATCAAATTTTGACTTCGATCTTCAGTCTACTGACTAGAGCTAAAAAGAAGACCGAGAAAAGGCGGAAATTTGTATTTAAGGTCAACTCAATATTTTTGTAGAGCTCTACTAATGTTAAAGCTTCAGCTGAATGCTACCTTTTGAATTCCAATTTTAAAAGGATTAAACTAAAACCGGCCCGTGAATGTTCTCTAGCCCAGAAATAGCAGTTATTCCCAGGTATCCAGACCAAGTGATATGGCGATAGTTTGGTCCTTCAAAAACACAGGTGCGGCATTCCTTGTTGTCACATGCGGAACTAAATGCCAGGAATTTAATGCATTTCGTTGTGCGTTGATATGTTTTCTATGGTCCTTCGATGAGGGATGTATGTGTGCATGGCTTTGAGTTTTTTTTTTTGTCGGGTTTGGAAACGCTATACTGGAGCACTCCGATGCAACTGGTCCATTGCACTACTAGAAAGCAGCACCCATTTTACTGGAATTTTCTGGACTTTCGAAGAAAGCCGAGAAGCCCTTTAATGATAAGGAGCTTACAGTATCGGCACTCACCATATTAGTACCAAACGTCTTCCACCTGATTCGAGCAAAGGCAGGACAATCGCAAAGGCAGGACAATCGCAAAGGAAATTATCCGTAGTATCGTCGCCCTTTCCACAGGTGTCGCAGATAGTGATGTCACTTAAGCCTAACACTGGACATTCTTCAAAATGCTCTTAACACTACGTGGACTAATAGCTGTGGCCTTATTATCAATCCGTCTAAAACAAAGCTGGTCCTTTTCACGAGCTTTCTGAGCTTTTCAGACACCCAAATATTTAGGACTCATTCTAGACAGGAACCTTCGGTAGAGAGATAGTATTGCCAGGGAGTCCCTGGTAGCAATCTACTCATGCAAAAGAGCAGTAGGTACCATATGAGGCCTACAGCCGAAAATCATGCACTGGCTCTACATACAGTGGAGTTGTAAGACCGATTTTTACTTATGGCACAATGGTTTGGAGGTCTGTTCTTGAAAAGCAAACCGGCATTAAAGTTCTCGGGGAAGTCCAACGTGTGGTTTGCCTCACCATTACTAGAGCGTTGAGAACTTCTCACAAAGCTGCACTTCAAACCATGCTTCACTTATAGCCATTAATGCGGCGGTAAGACTGAGAGAAACCCATCAATGGTTTCAGGAGACTGTTGAACATGCCAGAATCCTATCAACTCACCGGAGCCTTCCCAAATCAGCAGACACCCTCCCCACCGAATAGAACTTCAATGAGTTATGAGCACAAAATATCGGATAGAAGCGCCTGGAGTCAGCGCAATGTCCTCCTCCATTAATCTATATCCATCTTGACGGACGGCTCTAAAACAGCTGGAGGAGTCGGTGCCGGTGTCTTTTCAGAAGACGTGGACATCCAGCATTCCTTCAGTCTCCCCAGTGGAGTGTCTTCAAAGCTGAAGTCACAGCTATTGATCCAGTTGCAGCTTGTCTGAAGGCTAACCCAATATCACACACAGATATTGCGATCTACATCGGCAGCCAGGTAAGGACCAAGTCCCTCGTATCCAACACAATAAAATCTGGGACAGTAAAGGACTGCCGAGTATCTCCCAACGAGTTGGCTAACCAGTATGGCGTCACACTCTATTGGATCTCTGGTCACTACGACATTCAAGGGAACTACGCGGTTGACGAATAAGCTAGACTAGGCTCTCAACATACAGACGACAGGATGCTCGATCATGTCAAAGCGCCTATGTCGTATGTTAAACACTTGAATTACACCAACGCTCTTTTGGATGCAAATCGCAGATGGCAACACAGCACGGCCGAACTCAACAGCTACGTTAAAAAATCTTAACGGTTCCAGGAGTAAGCAGGGGTCAAATCCCAGTACTCAGTGGTATCAGTGGTACTCAGTGGCGTTAGTGACATTGATGTCGTTACAGTTTTTTTTTACAGATGTCCATGCTTTCCGCGAATATGCTTTAATTCACTGCCTGATGGGGATGTTACTTCAAAACATTAAGGCAAAATCTCCAGTTTAAAAAAAGTTAACTTTCACAACAACATTTATTTCTGGAGGGGCCGCATGAAAAATACACCCATGACAAGTCCCCAACTGTCTAAAGGGCTTGACTAGAAAAAGCCTCTTATTTGTATTAAGTAGGTTCGTTCTTTCTCTTAAACAAAAAAAGGAAAACATCCACTCAGACGATATTCACAAACTAAACTTTTCATTCGTTTCAAATTCCAATGGAATGAGATACGAATACACAATGATGGCTTCCTACGAGCCACTATGTTATGCAACGGCGAACAGCACATATACTCTTACATAATAAGGTACGTAAGTCCCTTTTCTGGACGAGGAAAAATTGAGAGTTGATCCCTTTTGCTTTGTTTTGTGTTTTCTTTTTTTTTTGCGTAAATCCCACTGGCAGTTCTTTTACTTTCTACATCCTGTAGATGTGCATATCCTTTACACGGAGTCTGGAGGAATTGTATGTTTCTTCAGGGTGCAGTCGATTTCTTTTGCTTTATTTTTATGCCATAAACGTGATTATGATGGTCATTTGAGCTTACAATGAACTTTGGTAAGCTCTGTGTGAGTGTGTATGTGTTTGTAGGGATTCTTTGTGAACGGTCTTTGAGTCTGGTAGGTAGGAGGTGTATCTTTATAGAAAATGAGGGATTTTTTCTGTGAAAAATGCACGATGGAGAAGCGGTCAGCTGTGTTAATTAAAGTAGGATTGCAATGTATGAATTTGTAAATTGCAATGGATCCTTTGGATATGCTCTGTTGGATATAATTAACTACTTCTGCTATTGGTTTGGGGATTACTTTTCCAGCTAATGAATTGCAATTGAGTTTGGGTTGGTTAAGTTTGTATGGTTATGCTGATCTCGTGCAACAGAAAACAAAAATAACGCCGCCGATGATTAGTGTCTGCGGAAGAAGTATGCAGAAGATTGGCTTTTACAAAAATTGGCTTGAAACTAGAGGGCCATACAGCAGGTTGTCATCGATCTGTCGGACATGTGATATTCGTCAAAACTGAAATGGTTTCGCTGTACATAAAGTCAACTAATAAATATTGGCAGATGGTCGGATTAGGTGATGTCTGGTGGTTCCTCATGAAATAAATTCTAATCTCCCGGGATAGGCAAATTTTCATGCTCAGCTGCTGAGCTTTAGAACAGAGCGAGAGCGGCGAGGACTGTTCATAATTTGATACTGACGGCTCAGCATGAAGGTAGCCTTAGGAGCAAGCTTCTTCTCGCATAATGTACAACTAAACGGCTCATTAAGACTGTAGTTGGCGCGACAGCTCGGAATAAGCCAACGCCTAACTTCTTGCAACCACTCATGATGAGCATGTATAATTTTTCGCACTATTAGAACGGACCTACAAATGAATGCCGACTCCGAACGACGAATTGAGAAGCTCTTTCATGACTGAATATACTCCCGGAGGCTTGTCATTCCCCGACGAGAGGTGGTGTCGCGAATTAATATTTGGTGGACATGGCTGGAACTTGAATCCTCGCCGCTCGCACAGCAGTCCAACGCATTAACGATTGAGCCGTGGCGTCCATGGGAGGATGTTACGTTCTAATTTTGGTCTAAACATGGCAAAGTAAGAACCGAAAAGCTTCTGCCAAAAGACTTGAAATGCATATCCATGTTGAATGGGTTTCTTTGTAATCACAGCATGCTAATAACTTAAATTTGAATGACGCTGTGGTAACGAAAAGGTGCATGAGGACGCAAATCATGCTGACAAATGCAACCCTAGGCAAATCATTCTTTGATGATATCCAAGAACTGTTTGATGGTCTCCTACTCAATTTTGTTAGGACATCTGGATTCCAATAGAATCCAGCATCGTGCTCACAGAATATTTTTTTTTCCGCTGGGAGGTGGTGATCTACAAAAGACGAAACTGAGCCCGTGTGTGAGATTTTTACTCACTAACCCCTACTCCCTTCTTCCAATTTTCCTTGCGGTACGGCCATCTTCTCATTTTATCGCAGGGGGGTAGAAGCTAGACTTTTAAGACCCATTTCTCGTTTAGGCACTATCATATGGACAGGGTTACAAAAATCAGCTATAAATGACTGAAGGGCTCAAAAACAACATCCGAGAAAGAATATGTAGCATAAGTGCAGCCACAATCAGCACAAAATGCGGGCCGATGATGTTGATGAAACCTTCTTCATCTCACTTAGGTCTATGTAGACCCGGTGTTATACCCATGTCTTCTACCAGCTACTTCCTACTGCGTGATTCTATATACCTGATGACAGTTACTTCGCTGTCCTTGCAAACTTGGGTAGATCCGGCAGTAAATCATCGGATAGCTCCTCGAGGTAATCGAAGAGGTACATATTCGCTCTATGTTCTTTTTCTAATATTGCATAGCCTTGGGCACTGATACGGAAAGTGTGTTGCATGTCCATTGCACGGTACGATACATTTAAACCTCCACTTCTTCATCTTGAAGAAGTGGCTAAGATTAAGGATCTTAGCCTTTTTATTTCTTTTTGATGACGAAATTGAGGTTTAAATGTGCCGTCCGCTAGCTCTGGTTCTAGGACTGATCCCTTACTTACCAGTTCGATAGCAGTCTCGTTTCCTGGTACATCACTGAGGCCGAAGACCTAGTAGAGTTTTACATTATGCTGAGTGCCAAGAACCCTCATCTCTTCGCAACAGCAATTGAAATGCTTGGATGTAATTTGATTAGCAACAAGTGCCTTTATAGCCGCCTGGCTGTTTATGAAGATCGTGATATCCTCCCGTGATACCATGAGCATTGACGCCGATTGGGCAGCTCTGGTCACTGCTGGAACCGCTGCCTGGAAAATACTGCTGTTGTCAGGGAGTCTGATTGTGCTGCTGAGTCTTAGTTCGTCAGAAAAGACACCAACTCCCGTTTAGACTGGTCTAATCGCAGAGCGCTTTTTGCTGCAGATTCTTACATGTAGAGGGGTAGTAGATTGAGAATTGTCTCCAACCCTTTTGTCGAATTTGATCTCAGTGCACTGGTCGTTCCAATGCAAGCTAATCTTTGTATCTTGGTCAAGGCTTTGAGGTTACTGGTTTTAGTTTAGATTGTATCATGAAAAGGAAACAGAGAGCACTATTGGCCTGATCTTGTATTTCCATGTTTAAGCTTCATTTTGAAACCAAATTACTTAAAATTTATAAACTTTTTAGTATTTTATCGAAAAATCAAATTGCACACCTCTTATTGAATCACCCTTTACGAGATACAAACCTCTTATTGACGTCCAGATATTGCAAAAGGAGGAGATTGATGGGTGCCGTACGTACTATTTTGTTTAAAATCCATGACAATTAGGAAAAATAAGCTTCCTTAACCCGCGACCCTCATAGTGGATAAGCAGGCCATTTGGGAAATAATGATGAAGCATAGTTTGACAGTGCTATCTAGAACTCTACGAAGCATCGGAAGGGCAGCAGCTGGTTCCGTGCAACGCTACGCTGAATATTGAATTCTAATTTTGTTGTTTCATTATGGGCAACCTAATCTTTGTTCGTCTTCAACCGAAACTCTTTGCACATCTCCTAAGGACGGTTCAGAAAAGAGTCTGAACCGTGTTTGACTTGAAATGGAAACTCAGAAAATATCAAGTACAACAAATAAGCGCTGTTAGCAATCGTTGAAACCTTTCATGTCGTACACACATTATAGCACAATAGGCACGGATACGCATCTGCCAGGGGCCCCTCCTCATATGCATATCTTAGCACATCAGTGCCGTTTCCGTGTCATCATTAAGCGGCACTACAGTAGATTTATAGGCCTTCCCTTGTTTATAGAGCGTTGATTATCTCTTCCAGTCAAGCATCACAAAGTCTTCATTAAGATCTCTAATCACCGTCACCCGAACGCAATGTAATCCACCACATCAACCGTATTATTCGCTGCCACCTTAAGGATACGCGCCAATCAAATTAATTACATCTCTTTAATCTTCGAGGGGTGTAATTAATTATGAAGAATATGACATGCAAATGAGATTACGCCTCATGATGGGTAAGGCCACATATGAGTGCGTTTCCAATTTGCATTTCAACTATCAAATGAGCTCCAGATAAAGACGGCTGAGATGGTATTAATTGGTTTTAATGACATGCTACGGTACCAGTTTAATAGATTATCTGCAAAACTGAGTGATTTTGATCGCCCGAGACACATGGGGGTATCAATCCTAGTTGTGAGAGATGGGAGAGAAGCATTTATTGAACTGGAAAGACTTCTGATTTGTTTGGTCTTCTTATCTACACGGATGTGGAGTTCAGTGACTTTATTGAAAACACAAAGACGGAGTCCAATCTATGTGGTAAGGGGCTGATGTAGTTGATACTCCTTACCGCTTCTAGAGTGAACAGAAAGTCTTTTTTTCAGAAAAATAACTCATAGATCGAATGAAAGTCTACCTCTGACTACCTCCCTTTCGCCTCTGCGTGTTAAGGACGCATGCTAGAATCATTTCAGCCTGAGCAAAAGTGTGTAACAAATTGGAAACTACCCATTGTTGAAATACCCACTATCGTCCTGTGGAATCTCTGATGATATACGCATATTACTTGTGGTTTGGTTTACCACATCGTAATCGACCACATGACTGGGTAGGGCGAAGGGTCTGAAGTCTGCCGCCACTGCCGTGTTAAATAGTTTTCCAGTTCATGTATGGGGCTGGAATAACCTTAACGTGGAGTGAGGGCAGAATTAAATCGATTTTTACTTAAGGTTCCTCCCTGTGGCTCTAATTTGAAGGTGATGAATATTTTCGCACTGGTGGGGAGGTGACTGAATTAAGACTTCCATGGCTGAGTGGGAGTGTAGTGAGAATATTATAAATGTATTGCGGCATTTTGAATAATTCAGCTTGAGACACTGCAGCCTTCGTTCCTTCCAAGACGCGGGTACGTTCCGCGGTCTGAGTTATCGTCCTGTATTATGGGCCATATTTAGGTATAATAAGTTTTGTAAAATCAGTGTCCTGTAAGCATAAATTTTGCTCGCTGAGGAGTTCTCAATTCCTTGTTTTCTTTGTTGTTTTGTGGAGTCAATCTTTATTCGGAGTCAGGCGAATTTCTTAATAACAGCGAAGTTTAACTTGTCAGCAGCGGGGTTCCGTCCTATTTCGTAAACTGTTCTGCATAAACTTGGTTTTGACACTTTTAGACCAATTCAATTCGATTTATCATACATTATCATCGAACCCTGTTTATAAATGCACGCTATAAGTGCCTGATATGTTTAAACCGTCGGCATACCTCAGCAGCTGGACGGATTTATGGAATAAAGTGCCTTCAGTGCTAACGCCTGTCCTGCGCATTCTGCTTTAACTTTATCAATGAAGAAGAAGCTAAATGAAAAGTTTGGTCTATGTCGGGTCGGCAGCAATTTGAGGTGTTGGATAGGCTTTAATATACATACATATGTATATGCCACATTTAACAGAGATATGTCGTGGTAGTTCTTGCAAGATTTATAATAGCTCTCTTGAAAGATGGGACTATGGAGCTGATAGTCTAGTCATCGGACATACTTTCTTCGACAGGACTTCTTCCATCAAGAAATTAAGAGCTCCGCTGGCAAGTCATCGGCTTTCTTGTTCTTCAGCTTCTTTATAGCTGCGTCAATCTCTTCTATGTTCGGAGGGGCTGCTTTTTCGTTGACAGTTGACTGGGTTGTCTTCTTGCTTAATCACTCTATCTGATGACCATTAAACCACATGGGTAGACATTAGCTATTCATTGTGTCTCGATGATTAGATTTCTTTAGCTCAAAGAGCCTAGCAGGATTCGCGGTTCTTGACTTCCTCGTATAAATTCAGGATGTCGTTGCGCTCACACAACTTTTCAATTTCCTTCTCCTTTTTATCTTCTCCCTCAATGCACATCCCTTTGACCGCAGCGCTCGTTCATGTGAAATCACTTTCTTTCGCTGAATCCATTCATGGCGCGTAAGCTCTCGGGATAAGCCAAGGCCTAGCTTCTTGCAACGATTCATGTTGTGCGTGTTGCATTTTTACCACGAATGGAAGGGTCCTACAATTTATTGGCGACTCCGAACGGCGAATTGAGAAATTCTTTCATGACAAATTGTACTCTCGTAATCTTGTATTTCCTTAACGAGAGGTGGTGCCGCGAAAAACGTTTGGTGGACACGTCTGGGGTTTGAATCCACACCGCTCGGTCAGCAGTCCAACGCACTAACCACTGAGCTGCGGCAACACACATTCATCATGTACCACGGGCTTTTCTTCGTTGTTTCGGCTATCTTCTGATCCATTAATTTTTTGCATTTGCAGTTGGTGAACGCATTGTGGAGCATTTTTGGCCAAAGCTATCTTCAGTCGTTTTGTGGATTTGGAGAAAGCATATGACCGGGTCCCCCGCGGTAAACTCTGAAGTGTACTGCAGGGGTATGGGATTGACGATTCTCTTCTGAGGGCCATTCGATCTCTACACACTAACTGTGGGCGCTGGACTTCGTCAGGAGTGCCTTTTGTCACCTCTTCTTTTCGTAGTATATATAGATTGGATGTTAAAGCGCGGTCGTGGCGAGAAACGGTTCGGGTTGGGAGACTTAAGGATAAGTCATCTGCTTTTCCTGAATGACTTGGTTATCCTTACGTCCACCCAGACCGAACTTCAGCGAGCACTAGGTAGGTTCATAGCTGTCTGCGTTGAAGCTGGGATGAGGGCAAATGTGAATAAATCAGATTTAAAGGAAACTGACAAACAGTCTTCAGCTTAATATTATGACTCAAAGTAGGTCCATTTTGGAACCGCAGGTTTCTTGATTCTACTTACAAAACCTATTCAAGCTTCCTTTGAGGGCAAAGTGGTCAGTAAAACTTTACATTCTTAGTTCTCAATAATTTTGGGTTTGGCAATTTGTGTGAAACTCATTTGAGAATTTTTGTGCTAAAGATAGCATACCAGGACTTCATCTCAACAGAGTTCAATCGTTCATTCCTCACTTGGCAACCATCCCTTTATGTACACTAGACATTTAGTACACGATTTTAGAATTCCTTTTTTCGTTGTGGAACATAAGTTTTCGAACGAAAAAGAGCAGACAATTTGTAACAGAGATTTCAACTTAATTGCTATCAAAAAAAAGTTAGCGGCCGACATTATCCACTTCTCGGGTTCATAATTCATCCCTACACTCGCCATGTTTGCTAAAGTTGAGTACATACGAATATCTCTGCATCAATTAACCCAAATAAGGGAAACATAATTCATTCGAGTAATTAAAAATCGTTTTTTGATGATAATTACTACCGCATGGCCTACACGTTTCATCCTTAACCTCTACTTCCGTAGGTCATTACCTATTCCGCACCCAGCCAAACAAAAAAAAAGTCCTGGGGAAAAAAATGTATAATTTCCCTATCCCATAAATATCCCAACTAGTGAAGGACCTTTAAATAGATTAAATAGGATTTTATGGTCCTCCAAAGAATCCTTTCGGGTGTTGGTAGGGTGAGGACAGCCCTCCCGCAGTTATATCTGTACAAACCACATAGGGAACCAAATTCCACTGAGGACGTTACGTTGCGAGGCTTCACTGGAGTGGGCTTTGTGAAGGATAATTTATCATTGTTGTCGGTGTGTGTGTGTGCGCATAATAAATCCTTTTTTATGGTGGCCTGGCCATACGCTGAATGAAATTTCCCATCACGATGACCTTGTTTCTTGCACAGCAACGAAAACCCACTTAAGGGTTGCGGGGCTATTTTTGTGTTGCTTAAGCCTCTTTTCTTTGTGCAGCTCATAATCATTTTTCTTTTTCTCTTTTTAGGTAAGTGTTGCATGTGACGTTTTAACTCATTCAATTGGTTTCGTAACAGTCCTCCAGACGCAGGTAAGCGCGGGTGGGATAATTGATTTTCTTTTGCTTTGTCATCCTTCTTTGGGGGTAAGCCGGCGACAAAGTGTTGTATTCACGTCAGCATTGAGTATTGGATGATGCTTATCCTGAGGAGACTTATTGCAAACTGCTGACAAAGCTCTCAGCACACATGTACGAGTATATGCATGGGAAAAGTGAACAGCGACTGTACATGGGCAATGTGCGTTAGTTCACATTGTTTCGTTTCCCCTTACGTCGCCGCTCGTGTAGGTAATTCTCCTCGTCTTCACCATAATGGTGGTGTAATGCGAAACGGGTACGACAAAGACATTGAATACCGCAAATAATTGCAATAATTGATCCAAGGAAGAAGCCATAATCCTTGGAATCCAATAACAAAAGCAGCGACCTGCCTTCTGGTTGGCGTTGAAGGTCAGTCACTATGCCATGGACGACACTCATTACATGCCAGTGGTATGTGGCTCTATTGCTCTATTGCGGCTTTCGTTTTTTCGAGAATCTATGGAAGCTCGGTGTCAGTGCATGAGTCAGAACGGAGAGAGAGAGAGAGATTCGGTATGTGGCTTGGAAAAGACAATAAAAGGATCAAGGACTATGGGTAGAGCTTATTACTGGGATGTGGAAGATTATAAGGGGCCAGACAAACACATATTATTTTCCACTTATAGCAACGGTGGCGGGCGTACATGTGCTCAGGGTAATGATCAATAAGGTGACAAGGAATGTGTTTGCTAATGCGTGCGGTTTGATTCGGTTGGTTTCCTTTCAACGGGTGTTCCAATGGCATGTGACACGTAAGAAGGTGGATCGTTTTATTTTTGACTTTAGCCGGGTTGAATGGGTGCAGTCAAGTGTGTAATTTAAATTACGTAATGTCGACCATTGACACTAGGCAGGCAAAGGGGATATCATCTTTTGAAGCTGACTTTTGGGGTCACCATGACATTCCACTTTGCAATTAGAGTTAGAAGGTGTGATTGATACCATTGTCTCTTCGGTGCTTAAAAGGCAGAAGGGAAACGGAGTGCGTTTTCCCATTTTCTCTTGGAAATTTGAGGATTGGCCAAAAGTCTATCATAGCGTTGCTGAAGGGGTCTCAAGCTCATGTGGAAAAACCTATTTAGCTTCACTTTGTGAAGCCATTCCACCTTGGTTATAATAGCTGCTATTAGGTGCCCAGGAGATAGGGGTCAGCACTTATTATTTGTCAACGTAAGGCGGAGAATTTTTCGAGACCCGGAGATTCGGAGGCTAGCCTTTTGCCAGGATATTCGCCTCGCATCTTCCTCTGATATCTTAATGTTCTCCTGTTGAAGGAAACGTCCATGTTGTAAAGTCAGTCTATAAGTTTTTGGTCTATTGGTACAGTAAATTGTGTACGAGGGCTGTAGGCAGCACTGCGACCAGGATAGATCTATTGTGCCCTACTGGTGGAGTAGGTTAAGGTGAGGTTAGGTTAATTAGGGCCAGAAAAACTTTCTTAGAAACACCAGGCACCAAGGTGGGTCCATCACGATTCCTGTGGCAACCTACATTCATTCCTCGAAGCATTATATTTTCCTGCAATATTTTAATATCCTATCATGGTTAATAGATCCTTATTCCTTCAAGATCCCAAAAATTAGTTTCCTAGATGTTAAAAGCGCCTTTGCGCTATGCCCTTACAATTGCATAAATTGTCAGAGTATCTACAGGCGTCCGACTCTGTAAGCCCCAGTCTCATAGCTTGCTTACGTAGAAGGCAATGCCCGGGTAGAACTTCTTAAGCTAAAATCGCCATCTACGTCGATAGCCAGACCGGACTCAAAGCGCTTAAATCGAACGTCATTCGATCCAGACTATTGGTGAACTGTCACACAGTGCTTAAGGCACTATGCGCGCAAAACCGGGTAAGACGTTGCTGGGTGCCGGCACATTGCGATATAAAGGGTAAAGAACTTTCGAATTAATTGGCAAGAGACGGGGGAGAATGACTCCAAGGCGACGCTGTAGTCGTCAAACCGCAGTCCTACGCGGTTAAGGCGACCCATTTAAACAGCCTATACTGGCAAGCTTTCCACAGATGGTCAAGTGTAAGAGAACATAGGGTATATAGAGCTTTATGGCCAGGGTAAGATAAGAAAAAGACGAGGGAAGTTATTCCTAAGCTAAAAAGGTCAAATCTTCGACTCCAGTTGTTCGCCAGCTTTCAACACGGCTAGAACTTCTGCCTGGAACACTCTTTATGGAAGTCTAATAGATATTTTTAGTTCTGGCTCGAGGCAGTAGATACTAGAACCCGTCTTTGGTGTTTTAGAGCAAACTGGTAGAGTAAGGATGATGGTTTCTTCTCTGGTCTCCTCCCGAATAATTCTCTATTAAGTGTTTGTCCTTTTTTTCTTAGGCATTGCCGAGTCATTTTGAAGTGAACAGTCAACGACCGATTCCATTGAGCAGTGATGTATGGACATCCATGTGCACCATGCGTCTGATCATTTCTTGGTTGTCCAAAGGACCTGATCCCGCAAGAGTTTCAATGCGGCGTTGTGTTCAATATTTTTGCCCCCAGACTGTAATCGCAAGCTAGATCCAATACCTTAATATAGGAATAGTCTGAAGAACCCGCCATCTCCGGTCGATAAAACTTCCTAACCACGCCGGTGTGTTTCAAGCTGAAGTTCTAGCGATAACCGAGGCCGCAAAAGAACTATCTTCGGTAACTCCGAGGAGAAATATCAACATATTAATCGATAACCAGTCCGCCATCAAAGTTGTGTAATCTACACTCAAATCGCTTGTAGTAAAAAGTTGTCGCAGCCAGCTTAGGATCCTAAGCTCAAGACATAATGTATCACTCTATTGGGTCCCGGGGCACTAAGACATCGATGACAATGATAAGGTCGATCAACTGGCAAGAAAGAGATCGAAACTAAACCAAATAATGGTCGATCACACGGTTATGACCCCTAAAGAAGTTCTAAAGCAAGAGATACACTTGGACTTCTAAAAGCTTGCTAATGAGCGATGGAGCGCACTTCCATATCAAGAAATATGTGGCCAGAACTCAATAAAAGTAAAACAATGGAAATGCTTACGCTGAACAGATCGTATTCAACTCTAGTGATCAAGATCTTCACAGGCCATTACCTACTGGCGGCCCTAGGGGCTTACTTCTTTAGTGAGCAAGGCCAACTCTCAACCATGCTATCGAATTCCATCCTAAAATTCACTCTGGATTTAGGGTGGTTTGTGGAGGCTAATAACGAATCATGAATAACTTGTTCTCGCTTCCCAACAGGTTCATGAATGTAGGATCCCTCAACGGGGAATACAATGAATTCTTAAAGATCCGAGTGAGGCGGCGCATAATATCAAGCCGCCACCCCTTAAACCTAATCTAACCTAGAACCAAAAGAATGAATAGATACAAGCTGTTGAGGTCGTAGTAAAGAAATACTAAATCAATTCAAGCAGAACTTTCAAGAATTTTGAACAAAACGCGGGGTTGTTCATGTTCAAGACAACTCTTCTCTATACGCTTCAAAAAATAGAAGGAGAGGTATAGCTTCATTATTTCCCACTGAGTTTTGTCCTCGGTATTCAGTCCTAATTAAAATTGTTGCCATTATTTAAATGCTAGATCCCTGTTAAACCAGTTGAAATTTGAAACTACAACTTTATTTGGCCACCACAAATCTGAACTGCCAAATTAACGGCCACTCACTATGCAAAATTACTGCTAATTTATCTTTTCTGTCATTTGGGGTTTCCACAGACCACTTGGTAAAAGATTTTCCATTAATTATACAGCCAAAGTACCCTAATTAAGTATCAATTACCCTATCCATTACAAAAAAAGCAGCTTCTACTTCAACCGTAAACAGGAAAAAAAAAGTTAAAAAAATAAAAAAATCCTTTCCATTCCCGGGTGCATTCAACTCTTCAAAAGTCACTGGAATATCCACTTAAAAACTTACAAAACTCCATTCGAAAAAAAAAAATTAAGATATAAAATGAAGCCTGTCCATGATCCCTACACTGCCACAGAGCGTCGTTCCCCAAAAAACCCGTAGGGAGAAAAAAAAATTAAGAAAACCCACAAAAAGTGGTGTAGAAAAGCGTAAAGAAAAACTTCTGTGGAAGAATTTTTAATTAAATAGCAAACCACTTCCTAAACGTAATTCTTTCAGTTTTATTTCCCTTGCTCCTTGAACGAATGCCGAGAGAGTACGGAAAAAAACTGCGGAATTTCTTACCCACCAAAACGAGATTCCTAGCCTTTCAACCGCATCACACACAAAAGCTCAAACGAAGTGCTCCTTAAAATTTCTCTATTCATCCATTTTCCCCCCCCCAAGAAAGTGTGGTGGGGGCTTTAACATTTTTATTTTTTTTTATATGTATGTATGTACTTCGTTTCTTTTAGTAGTTTTTGGGGAGTTTCTAAATCAAAACATTACCTTTACCATAGACTGCACTCGCGCTGAATAATAATTACCGCACTTAGCACTAGAGGGAAAGGAAAAAATAAATTTAATCGCAGGCTGGGTATACTTCTAGGAGTTTCAACCGGAAGCGAAGAATAAATTGCTACGCTTTGCTGAAACATGTAGTCTCAGCATTTGGGTATGTTTAAGGAACAAAAGAACGACACGGGAAGAGAAAAATTACTAAATTTCATCTAACGGTGGAGAAAGAGGTTTCCTGTACAACAGTCTGATACAATGAAGCAATTAGAAGTACACAATGCAACTAGGAAGTAACTGTGTGCCGCATAAGAACGAGGAATAATGAGAGAAAGGACAGAGGAATTCTTAACGGTTGAGCTTGAATAATGGTTAACTTTTGATTTTTTTTTTTGGTTACACCTGGTCACAGTACTATTTGATCCTTAGACCGTAGTACGAGAATTCCTGTTTGATCCTTAAACCCAAAAAGTGAGTAACTTGATGAGAGTGGACGACAACTACCTTTAATGACTCCATCTTCAAGGGACAAGTGCTGCTTTAAAAAACCTGTAAGTTGCAACTCAGGTCTTTCTTAAGGAGTACGTCCACATTCTTCTGTGTCTGAGACAAATTGCTCTTAGAGAATGTCCCAAAATACCTTTTCAAACTGTCGAAGGACCACCCTTCTATACAATTTTTTAATAAGGACATAACAATTTTGTTTTAAAATAAAACACAGAATAATTGGGATATCGGGCTGAAATTTATTCCAGGTGTAGTACACATACTAAATTTAATTATGGAATTCGATCTTGTTCATATGACCACCGCCAGCACGTTTGCAGTGATCGATTCTTTGGAGTTAATTTTCAACCACTCTTCCACACATATCGGCCGGAACGTTGGCAATTTCGCGTTCAATATTGTTTCTGAGCTCCTCTAACTTTTTTAGCTTGTTGACATAAACCAACGACTTAACGTAAACTCATAAAAAGAGATTTAACGGCGTAAAATCGCATGAGTGAGGTGGCCATTCGACCGGACCATTTATCGAGATTACACGATTACCGAACTTCCCCTTCAATAGATCAATTGTTTGAGTAGCTGTATAGCATCATCTTGTTGGAACCACATATCACTGATGCTAAACCCATCCAATTCTGGTCAAAAATAGTCGGCACGATAGCGAACTTCATTGACCGTAACATGGCGTTCACTTCCATCGACGAAGAAATACGGTCCAATCACACCTCTGGCATGAAATCAACACCACACGGTCACTTTTTGTGGATGTAGTGGAGTTTCTTGAAGCACATGTGGGTTTGTTGCAGTCCACTAATGCATATTTTGCTTATTGACAAAGCCATTAAGTCAAAAATGAGCTCCATCGCTGAAAATGATTTTTCGATGAAATTCAGGATTTTTTTCAAACTTTTCCAGAGCCCAATCGGAGAAGTTTCGGCGCTTCAAATTATCAAGAGGCTTCAGTTCTTGAGTGATTTTGATCGTGTCATGCAATGAGCGACAAGCGGCAAAGCGGCAGAGTGGCAGTGATGCTTGCCGCTCAGCGACTGCGTGGCCACAACCATTCGATTTCATATGTTTTGCCGCTTTGCCGCTTGCCGCTCATTGCGTGGCAGGGGCCTAAGGGTGTAGGTAACGATCTTTACGCAAAATTCGCCACAATATGGACTGAGAGATTTCAAATTCCTGTGAATGGCGTGGAATCAACTGATTTTGAACTGAAGCACTTAAATAAAATAAATAGCTGGCGCGACACATCGAGGTGAGCCAAGGCCTAGTTTCTCGCAACCATTCATGTTGTGCGTGTTGTATTGCTCGCAGGATTGGAAGGGACCTACAATTTATTGCCGACTCCGAACGACGAATTGAGAAGCTTTTTCGTGGCAAATTCTACTCTCGGAGGCTTGACATTCCCCGACGAGAGCGGGTTCTGTGAAAAATGCGGCTGCGATATTTTCGGTACTTCGACCAGTGCGTTGTCTCACTGGCACAGGAACATTGAATTGTGAATTTGTTGACTCGAATTTATCCACTATAGCACGTACAGCCCACCTGCTATACACTCACCGTGAGCGAGGTGCAGTGGTTTGAAACTCAGGTAGTGCTAGGTGTCAATGGTGTCCAAGGGTAGTGTCCAGACTAGCTGGGGAAATTTGTGGTGCTTGTCATTACTATAATTCATAGGAATTGTTTCGAATCTCCTGATGTCATAATCAGTGTCAACTTAATCAACTCGTCAAGCCATGACACTCTACTGCCAGTGTTATACCTTCGCAGTATAGTCGCCATCAGCTTACACAGTTGATTGATTTTATTTATTTAAGAAATAAATGTTCTTCCGACATCAGGATTTGAACCCGGACTTTCAGCGTGACAAGCGATAATGCTTACCACTGCACCATGGCCAACCTCAAACGTCGCCTTGACTGACGTTTTGACACCGACAGATCATAAAAAAGATTAAGGGTGCGTTTGAATTAAAATACAAAATTGTTATGTCCCTGCTGAAATCTCCTGAAAATCACCTAAAGAATTTCAATCTCAACACGGAGAAAAGCAACCTCATCCGCGTTCGACAGAGTCCACACTCCTGGGTCATAGAGCACGACTGGGATGATTACTTACTTACTTAGGTGGCGCTACAGTTCGGGGTGAACTTGGGCCTAAAGCAAAAAGCCTCTCCAGTTAGCCCGGTCCTTAGCTAGTTACCTCCAGTTGCGCACTCGAAGTTGGTTGCGGTCCCCTTCCACTTGTACGCGCCACCTTAGGCGAGGTCATCCTCTACTGCGTTGTAACTCTGGGTTAGACTCGAAGTTTAAGAGTGCGTTTGTATTAAAATACCAAAATTGTTATGAAAAGTTTCAGACTAATGTAGACTTTCATCCTTAACGTGAATGTGGTCAACTAATCGATAAGCCGATGCTTTGTGATGGAACTTTTGTATGTATAATCAACTTAGTTATGTTTGCAAATCGGTTTTGACCATCTCCCACCATCTGTTTGCAGAGCCATTTCCCATCATTTAAACTACAGTTTTTGCCAATGAAATCCCATATCGGGCCCGTTGTTCACTTCCTTTCCGGATCAACTGAAAACTTATGTTAAAGTTTCTTCCCTTCTAATCCGTTTTCTTCTTACTGCCAATAGTCCTTGACAAATTCATCCAAGCGGTAAAATCTTCTTTCCCATTTACTAACTCCCTTTCCCTCTCTCTCTTTCTCTGTCTCTCTTTTCCAACATTCTTCCTTCATCAATGTCTCAAGTTCATTTTGTATGCAATCACACGTCCTGTGTGGAAACTTCTTCAATTACCAGGTTCGCCGAAAAAACTGAAGATGATAGAAAGCAGAGCGAAAATAATCTTCTTCCTTGACGAAAACTTTCCCTCCAGCCCCACTGCTCGGTGTCTTTCTTAAGCGCTTAATCCTCGCCATAAAGTTCTCAAAATTAGCCTGTGAAAAAAGGACATCCACATCCACATCTACAACCATATAATGCAAGATGTCACTTTGCTTCCGCACTAGTATGTCTTCATTAAAATTCCGTTCCTCATTTATTTGTACTTCAGGCTTTATAGTCCTACGTGGTACTGCGGTCGTTCAATATCCTCTTTATCCAAGGAGTGACGGAATTCCAGTGGGTGATTCTAGATCCCATCGACAGAAGGCTTATATCCCGGAGATACAATTATTTTAATATACTCTGGCAAAACTTAGGCAAACTCAAGCCACCGTAAAAATAGGTCCTTTCTTAAGGACACGATGTTAAAGTAAACTAATTTACCAGTATTTAGGGGGAAAGTTTATGCAACACTGAGCGAAGCCCCCTCAATTGTCTACATATGCGGCCATAATCAGCTGAAAACTCTTGAAACTCGAAACTAAATTATCCTTTTTGCTAGAATCAACCAATTTCCTGGTGAACGCACATAAACACTCAAACTGGCAGCCAGCCCGTATGCATCCTATATTTATTGTTTCTAAAGTTTCACTTCCTTGCTGAGGTCTGGTCCGTGTACAATGATAGGATGTTGCGTTGTTTTGCATCCGTTCGACTTGTCTGAAGTTTCCTTCTTTCATTGTTCCGTAGCACAACTTACGAGTGTGTTCGTATATTTTGTGCTTTGGTGCTTGTTGAAAGAGGAAATAAAGGACCTTTGCCTGGAGGTATTGGAAAATGAATAAAAAAATAAAGGGAAAAAGGATAAGATCTCTAGCCTTATGTTATGCTAATCTATTTCTCGTTGGGAGACAGACATTTCCTGATTCGTCCTTTTTTTTTTCTCTCTGCTCATTTTGTTTGCATCTTGTGCTTTAAAGGATTTCGATAAAATCTCCTTCGTAATCATTGCTTCGTTTTTGAGCAAGGCGAATGTTGTACGTTTTGGTTGGAAGAGTTATAAAGTTTAGCTTCGTCCTTTTTATGACTTGTTTTGCCTCGGGCTTTGTCTGACGAGGGGATAAATGTATTTCAATGCATTTCCTTGTCCCGATATAGTATATTTCTGGTGGTCATTCCTGTTTTGATAGATAGCGAGTCGGGCGAAATTTGTTGGTCCGGTATTTTATGCTTCGAAAATGACTGAAGTTTTGCGAAAAGTTTTTGTCCTTTTATGTTGTTGTTGTTGTGTTTTCTTGTCTAAAGGCATGTTGCAGAGAATTGTTGTAGGGGACATTTTGTACTTTACGGTTGCAGTTGACGTTAAGTTCTTCGCTGTGGATGTAAAGGTATGGTTTTCGTGGTGGACAGTAAGGTCGGCGACGAAATTCGTATTTAATTTCTTTTACTTGAAAGAAGAAAGAAATTCAATTTAAGGCCGCTGCCACGCAATGAGCGGCAAGCGGCAAAGCGGCAGAGCGGCAAAATTAAAGCGTATGAAATCGTATGGTTTTGGCTACGCTGTCGAGCGGCTAGCGTCATTTCTGAGCAAATTTTTTGCCGCTTTGAAAAGTTTATAAAGTCCAAAATGTTCGGGTTCTCTGAAGCAGTGACAGGAGTTTTTTGAAATTTGGTCGAAGGTGCGCCAGCCCGGGAATTAAGAAACTACCAATAGTTTTCAATCTTCTGGGGGCTGTGCGATACAGTAGCAGTCTCTGAAGCTTCTATTCATTGCAAGGCAGCTCAAGTATTCTGCATTAATTTCCACAGCGAAGTGAATAGTGAGGGCGCCTGACACGACGCGACTTTAATTGGTGCTACAGTCTTGGGCTTTAATCTACAAGAGTCTCCAACCGAATTGAACTTTAGCCACCTCCCTCCAGTTTCACACTCCAAGTTGGTTAAAGTTCCCTTCCACTTGTGTGCCCTACTTCCTCTACTGCGCTATCTCTCGAGGGTGGATTCGGACATTTTCCGGGCCGCCGCATTCGTGTGACCCAGCCACCTCAGTCGTTGGAGCGTCACTCTATGATGTTGCTGTACATGCCGTACAGTTCGTCATTGTATCTCCTCCTCAATTCACCATTTATGCAGACGGGACCGAAAATCACCCGAAGAATTTTCATCCCGAAACAGACAAAAGCAACCTCATCCGCTTTAGACAGAGTCCATGCCTCTGAGCTTTAGAGCAGCACTTGGATGATTAAGGTCTTCAAAAGGGTCACTTAAGCTTTTCGAAAGATTGCTTTGTTGAGAAGCGTCGATTGGCAAGATCTTCGTTAGATCTTAGCACTGGAGTCGTCGTATGAATTGATGGCGGAGCCTAGGTAGACAAAGTCTTTATCTACCTCAATGTCATATTTATCTAAAGTGATGTTCTGTCCGAGGCGTCGGTGTTGAGTGTCCTTTCTTGCTGAGAGCATATACTTGACCTTGCCCTCATTGACCGCTAAACCCATCTTCGCCGCCTCCGTCTCAATACTCACGAACGCGTCAGTGACAGCACGCTACGTTCTTCCGATAACGTCAATATCGTCGGCGTATGCAAGCGATTGGACGGACTTTTGAAAGATTGCGCCCCTGGAGTTGGCGCATGAGTTTTGCACTATTTTTTCAAGAACAATAATGAAGAAGTCGCATGAAAGCGCGTCGCCTTGTCTAAATCCTTTTTTGACATCAAAGGTCTCGGTGAGGTCTTGTTCGACCTTAATAAAGCCGCGTGCATTATCCATCCTCATCGTGCACAGACGGATGAGTTTGGCACGGAGGCCAAAACTAGACATGGTTCTGTACAGCTCGTCTTTATAGATGCTGTCATACGCTGCCTTAAAATCGATGGAAAGGTGGTGTCTATCGTTTTTAAGTTCTTGGATTTTTGGCAAGATCTGCCGGAGTGTGAATATTTGGGCAATGGTGGACTTTCCTGGCCTAAAACAACCCTGATATGGCCGATCAGGTTGTTGATGAACGGCTTTAGGTGTTCACATAACACGGCAGATAAGATCTTGTAGGCGATGTTAAAAAGACTAATGTCTCTGTAGTTGACGCCGTTCAGAAGGTCCCCTTTGTTGAGGATCGGGCAAACAATGCTGAGGTTCCATTTATCGGGTATTTTTTCTTCAGACCTTATTTTACGGATAAGCTCCTTACCAAGTCATCGCCTGCCGCATTGTGCAGCTTCACAGGTAGACTGCTAGCTATAGTTTCCGCGTCAAAGGTTCTAATCTAAAGAATCTGGTTTCAACTCTTACTCAGCTTAAACATTGACACTTGAGTGCCTTTGACCAGTAGAATCGTCCTGTTACTCTGATGAAGACCAGGGTGTTATTTGCGGCGATGGTCACAGTTAATGAATTCTTATAAAGGGTTTTTCAATAGGGACGCTACAAAAGTAGAGCGACAGGGACAGCAAACGACGCCATATTTTTCTTGCGGTTTTTTGACATTTCTCTTCAGTAAGGTTTGCCATTTCATGATGAAAAGATATACGAGCCAACAACGAGTGGAAATTATTAAAATTTACTACCGAAATTCGGAGTCAGTGGCCTCAACGTTAAGAGCGCTACGTCCAATTTATGGTCGTCATGATCGTCCTAGCAGATCAACAATTGAGCGTCTAGTGGAAAAATTTGAATCCACAGGCACAGTACAAAATGTTCCCGTGCCAGTGAGACAAAGAAGTGCCCGTAGTGTCGAGAATATTGCTGCCGCTGAGGCTTCAGTTGCAGAAAGCCCAAATGTGTCTCTCACACGTCGTTCTCAAGCGTTGGGCATCTCTGTGACGTCGTTGTGGCGAATTTTGCGAAAAGATCTTGGCCTACATCCTTACAAGATTAAATTGACGCAAGAACTGAAGCCGCTTGACCACCAGAAGCGTCGTATGTTCGTGAATTGGGCTGAGCAACAACTTGAAAATGATTCGGATTTTCATCGAAAAATCATCTTCAGCGATGAGGCTCATTTCTGGCTGGATGGCTTCGTCAATAAACAAAATATGCGGTATTGGTCAGGCAGCAATCCACACGTACTCCATGAGTCATCATTGCATCCCGAAAAAATTACGGTTTGGTGTGGTTTATGGGCCGGCGGCGTCATTGGGCCGTACCTCTTCCGTGATGATCAAGACCGGCATGTTACTGTGAATGGGGATCGCTACCGTTCAATGATAACCGAATATTTTTGGCCCCAATTGGATGATATGGACTTGGAGGACATGTGGTTCCAACAGGACGGCGCCACAAGCCACACAGCGAATGTCACAATCAATTTATTGGAAACCAAGTTTGGAGAACGTGTTATCTCACGAAATGGTCCAGTCGCTTGGCCGCCTCGGTCGTGCGATTTGACGCCGTTAGACTATTTCCTGTGGGGCTACGTCAAGTCTATGGTCTATGCAAACAAGCCAGCGACGATTGATGAACTTCGTACGAATATCGAACGTGAAATTGCAGCAGTATCGGCCGATTTATGCTTGAAAACCGTCGAAAATTGGGTTCAGCGTCTGGACTTCTGCAAGCGTGCCCGTGGTGGCCATGCAAAAGAAATCGAGTTCCATACATAATGGCATCGAACGATCTTTCACAGGAATAAAGAATTTCATTGATATCCGAAACCGTTTTTGTTTTATTTAAAAAAACTTTTGTAGGGCTCTTATTGAAAAACCCTGTAGTTTTAGGCTATATTCCTTCAAAGTTATGAGGGACGAGAAAATTCGACCTTGACGTTCGTCTCATTTGATTGCTACCCCTCTTCGCTGCTGTAAGTAGTTTACGTCGATCCGTTTGAATAATAAATGGAACCGGCTTAGCAAGGGCTGTTGGCGAATTTCAATTTCATTCGCCTTCTAAAAGCCTTCCGAAAGCATTATCCATAAGAAAATGTTTTCTCGAAATTACCTTTCAATTTTCTCGAATGACTTATTAAAGTGACTTTAAGTGTCTCCAAAATAGATACCTAACCTTGAATTCCACTCACCCCTCATCACAGCTCCATCTGCGCCTTATTTAGCAATTAATATTAAATTTCACAGATACCTTCTGCAGCGTCAACTCCGTCACGGTGTCTGAGAATATAGGCGATAAAAATAAATTATAATTATCCTTCTAGGATGACATCCGATTTCCTTTCAAACAGAGATACTCGTACGCGTACACCGAAAATTGCCTCTTAACATTAGACAAGGCGGGTTGAAACCCTTTAGTCGTACAAGCCATCAGCAATCCACTTTATAACAGTGTGCCACTCCACACTCTCCGTACTCCAGATCAACTCCATGAGAGTCTACACAGTAAGGCGCGCGGGCACACCCTTTTGCTCTCCAATTTCCTGCCACTCAACTTCATTGTCACATTTCGTTATCCTTGAAACAAAAGTGGCTGCCTAGCTGTGCCTGGATGGTTGGTTGGTTGGTTGGTTACTTGAACGGCTTAACACACTCATTGTTGTTGGAACAGGGACAGAGGCGGTGTGGGTGGTGAATCCTTTTTTCTCTCTCAAATTATACACCATGTGCTTCATTTAAAATGTATGCGCGAGGGTGTACGTACGTACGTACACATCCGTTTCGTGAGAGAGAAGGAAAATAAGGAAGCAGGCCGGCCGCCCTTCGTATGCAAATAGTTCAAGTGTTGGGATAATTCCAAACAACAAGCGGACGGGAATGGGATTAATTCGTTTTTATTGCGTGGGTGGGTTGGTGGCCGACGGAGGACTAGAGCTTTTTTTATTTGGCATTTCCGATGGGTCCGGTGGGAGAGAGAGCGAGCAGCAGCGATTACGACGAATTGATAGAACCTCCAGGGTGTTTGTTTGTGTTTTTTTTTTCTGGTGCGTTCTTCTGATGGCTTTACTTAACCCTTGCCCATCGGGTTTTAATTGTGTTTTAAGGATGTGTCCCTTTTAGGAAATGAGATATAATTCAGAGCGCTCTCTCCTTTTTATTACGACCATTGTTTTCCGGGAAATTTTGGGTTAAATGACTGTTTTTAGGTCGGATGTAAGGTTTATTACATCGAATTAGGAAACTTGTTTATGGGGCTACGACTTTAGAAAAGCGGGACATGTTTTGATAAACTTTTCGAAATTTATCCTACCGGTGTTGTAATTCTCGATAATTGGAGATTCCTTTTTCTAGCTTAAGAGGGTTGTGCTGTCCCTGGTGTCCTGAGGAAAGACCCTGACATTGGCACCCACGCGGGTCGTGTTTGCTGGGACTGTGACTATGAAGAAATTTAATTGGTTTGTCGCCCACTATGAGAGGGTTTTGCCTGAAGTCGCTTGTCATTTGTTTCCAGCTATATAGCTTTAATAATCCGAACAGAGGGCATGCCTAGGGCATGGTTATGTATGTAGCTCCTCTCTATTGGGACCTATGGTCATGAATAAAATCTTTATGCGTATGACGGGGTAATCATGGTGTCGAGGAAGTTTTTCTCGGTGCTGAGACAACTGATGGATCACTTGTGTGGTGGAACTAAATGGAGCAAGCCTCGGTTCCTTTTAAAACAAGACAGGAAGTCGCTGTCAATGTTGGTGGATGCACTCACTGGCCACAATCTTCTAAGAAACCACACTTCCTCCGCCACTGCCCAAGCCTATGTCACCTAAAAAATAGGAAAACACTTCTACCGGGACATACAAGACCTATCTGATGTTCCAGGCAAACGATCTTTCCAGGTTTCTGAGGACGTCACGATGGCTTTAGACCCAAGTCACCAACGAGCAGTAAGGTAGAAGCCCGGTAGGAATCGTAATAAACCCCCATGGCCATCAAAATGAGTCCACAAGGACCTTAGTGTGACGAGGTCGAGTGCTTTCTCCCTCATCCAACCAGATACCTGACCTTAATTAAGCCTCGGCGTAAGGCTTGCTTGCACTGGCCTCACAGGTTTTGTGCGAACCTGTCTTGATAACAGCCTTGGAAGCCCTCTTAGGTCGCCCTCCTTTACACACTTCGGCTATAAACTCTGCTGCAGTTTGCGCCATAAAGTTTTACCTTTCACACATCTTTAAATCGGCCGACCTGACAGGACATCTAAAGAATTTCAATGTGATACTGATTCTTTCGAATCCGACCATTTGTATCACGGACTTCATGCCCGCAAGGATAAATTTTTCCTCCCCGATCACCCTAATCGTCCTCGACTACACTGTATGGAGTAACGACAGATCAGTCACAAACAACTTCCAATCGATGTGATATACCGAGGGTTCAAAAACCGAACATGGCACCGGTGCAGATGTCTACGCCCCAAACTTCAGGATAACGATCTCTTTAAGCTGCTCCCTATCTGTCTTTGCGTATGAAATTGAGCTCTGTGCAAGGGAATGTACGAGACGCGAACAGATCATAATCTTTTCTGACAGTCAGTAAGCAACTAGCTCTCTCTTTAACAACATAACCATTTATTGTGTTGCAGACCACAAGGGAATTGAGGGTAATGAGATCGCAGATGGGTTCGCCAGACAAGGAGCCCAATGTCCATGGATAGGCCCATTGGTCTTCTGTTGAAAGGTGAAACTTAATTCATGAGAGGTCAATGAAAGACTCAAAATATGGAATTCGACTCCTGGACTTTGGCAAGCCAAGGAGTTCATTCATCAACCCCTTAAACAACAAAAGAAGTGAAGAATTTCTCGCACTTAACCAAATTGGCGCTAAGCTCCCCACGGATTTCCTCACTGGACATTGTGCACTCAACCAGCATTTGAATAAGCTTGACATCAGTCCATCGGACTTGTACTGACTCTGCTTGAAAAATCAAGAAACTCCAGAGCATATTTTGTCCCAATGTCCCGTCATAGCTCGTTGCAGACTGAAACACTTCGGTAGGGAATTCAACTCCCTAGAACAATCCAACACAAGCAACATCCTGAGGTTCCTTCATGCCCTCGACGTTGCTCACAACTTTCCCCAGTCATAGGAGAGTGTACTACAGGCCATCGCCATTTAGGTCTTGGGCCCACAGAGCGCAATTTTGGAACCACAGTCTATGATACAATCCTTCCGAAGCGATATGGCTTATCTGTGTGTACGACTTCAAGTCGTAGTTTTGTTCCACTTCAGAAATTGATGATGCTTGGCTCTTCCTAGGCCTACAGCTGGCCAATCCCAGCTATGATGTTGACTTTGTGGACATGGGATACCTTGCGTCTCTCTTTTGTTTCGGTATTTTGTACCTTGATTGCTACTTGGCTCTTCACTGAAATTTTCGAACTTCGAGGACCAAATGTAGAACCAAATGTGGTTTACTCGTTATTGGTGTTCATTTTCTCTAAATTGCGGAATTGGCTATTGTTGTTCTGCTATTGTCATCGACTCCTTTTGATAACTCCCTTCACAATAAATTAAAAATCTAAAACCATCAATTTATCTGTCCACATGTCAACGGCCCCATAAACCAAAGCACATCAAACAGACGCAATTTATCGTAAACAAAGGACATTCATTCTATTCAACTACATTTGTCCACTGTTCCTCCACATTCCATTTAAATAAATGTGTTTTATGAAAAAAGTAAAACAAACGTCTATATGCAGTACGTTCACTTCTAATGCCTCTCTCCCTCCATTTTTATGTGAATGTGTGTAGTAAAAAGAAGAGTCTCCCACCCCACAAATAAACCACAAGGACTTTTCCAGGAAAAAATAAATTAATTTCCATGGAAATACGCTAGGCATTCTATCTCTCCATCTACTCGCTTCCACCCGCAACCGGATGTCAAGCTGTGGTACTTAATCGATGATGGTCCAAAGATTTCTAGACAATTTACAAGGAAAAGGAAAAAAAAAACAGGAAGGGCGGGGAAGATGATGGCGGAGCAGTAAGCCAGTCAAGCAACCAGCCCCCCGTCTCCACCTGGGGTTGGTAGTAATTTTCGATGAAAACGAAAACGAGAGAGCAAAAGTTTTTGTGTTGAAAATTCACGACACGCACGATTCGGGAACATCGACCCCAATTCTGCGATGCACACTCGCTTCCTCACACACGCACACAGTGCCCCATTTATAACTATTACACTAACAACAACCCGCATTACCAGCCATCATCCTCCCTTCCCTTCCCCCATGTAGGCAGCCAATCCTTCGGGAATCCTTTATTGTCGTCTTAGTTCGCATTTCAGCGGTGTCGTAGATTTTCCCTTTTTTCTTTTTTCTTTTGTCTGCCTTTTGGGGTTATGAGGTGCGGTATACCTGGGATATCCTCGGCCCCTTCACTACCTGCGTGGCAAAGGAATCTCTGTAAAATTCCAACGTCGTATCGTTGTCGTTGTCGGTTGTCTTCCGAGAATCATTTCTGATGAGGGTTTGTTGTGTGTTGCTGATGGTCTTGATGGTACTTTTCCATGGTTACCGCCAGGAATGGCAAAACTTTTGTCTCTCTGGTTCCATGTATGTGTGTGTTTGTGTGTGTTCCTGTGTGGGGAAGTAAAAAGGTAATGTTTTCTGTGATTTGGTCCTTTTTGATCGTTCGGAATGGAGTTTACTTTATTTGCTTGTCGCCCTATAAGCCCGCAGATGGATGGCTTCAGAAATCAGCTTTGAACTTTCTGAGAGATAAATTAGTAATCAAACGAATGGGAGGCCACTGTGGCGTATGTGGAACATATTTTCTTTTCTCTTTCCACGTGCACACAATTTGGTTGGCAGTGCAAACAAGCAGACTTCCAACCAACTGCACGAGGACATGGACCAATAAAGGGAAGGACTCAATTATGAGTACCTCTCCACTTCCCTTGAAAGGACATGACTCGCTTTCGGAGGGAATTTCTTAGCAAAAATTGTCGTCGTCAAGTTGTGTGTACACAGATACACACCTGTTTCCGAGTATCCGATGCCACTTTCCCTAAAGAATGAGAGACGTTCTCTGGGTAGGGTCAGCGTTGATTAGGCCCTTTCTCGACGTCAATGTAATGAAAATGAAAATGAAAGGAGTCATAGCTTTGGGCTTTATCCTTGTCGGGCCGTGCGCCATTTCGACGATGATGAGAGAATTGGTTGGATGGATAGAGTGTGTCCATTGAAGGTATTAAGTATCAAGCCAAATTGGATTGGGTTCCTCTACTTGGCCGTGTAGAGGAAATGTCTCAAGTGGGCTTTCGCAGAGGAGTTTCTTCCAATTAAACCACTTACTGTCGAAACATAATAATAAAGTTGAAGTTGAAATATGAGATAGCAAAAGTATACACAGAATCGCTTGTAAAAGCAAAATTTGTGGTTAAAACTGAAGGTGTGGTGGAGTTGAGGTAAACTTGAACCTATGTGAGCGACGGTGTCCTGTGTTTTGCTTTTACTGCCATGCACTGGTGAAGAAGTTATACACCAACAGTAGGAAGCATGTCTTTCTGTCTGACAGGAGAATTCGTTATGTCATCGTCGTTATACATACACACAATCTACTGAATTGGTCCTTCCATAACATTAGCTGTGACTACTTCGTTCTCTTGTTCGTCTTTCCAGGCTTCGATTCGAGCTTCTTTGACCTTAGAAACGAGTAAATAGCAGGCGCGACAGCTCGGGTTGAGCCAAGGCCTAGACTCGCTAGACGTCGCACGAATGGAAGGGACCTATAATTTATTGCCGGCTCCGAACGGCGAATTGAGAACCTTTTTCATGACAAATGGTATTTTCGGAAGTTTTTGATTCCCCGGGAGGAGGTGGTGCAGCAAAAAATGTTCGGTGAAAATGGCTGGGGCTTGAACCCACATCGTCCGTACGGCAGTCCAACGCACTGAGCCGGGGCTACTAAACTTCTTTGGCCTTGGTACGTTTTTCCCTTCGTAGAATTTCCAATCATTATTCCTGAAATTGCATCTCTCTATAGTGATTTTCAAGCGCTTTTTTGTTTCTAACAAGTCGGTGTTCGTTCCTTCTCTTTCGCTCCTAGAGCCGGGGAGCAGCTCTGATCTTTCTATTCAGCACTTCGCCGTATGCCTCGTGTTTCTCTGCATGGGCTTGTCGGCATTTTTTGTCAAATAGAAGTTTTGTTGTGGGGGCCGAGGGAACACCAGCGTATCGGAAGCGGCATCTCTGATGGTGTTGCCACTGATCTTCAATATTGACCTCTTAAGCGGTCAAGCAAAACTTGATCGGAAAAGGCTTTGGCGATCTGTTTCGATTGTAGCCATCTGACGCGGTTAGAGTCAATGTTCGCCATCCGAAACGTTCATTATATTGGAGATGTGCCCGGCGTCGATTGCAATGTGATCAATTTGGTTGACGGTGGATTGATCAGGAGACCTCCATGGACATTGAAATTCGAGAACCGCGTGCTTGCTACGACAATGTTTCGTGCCCCGTTGATTAGTCTGAATCTGTCATCGGGGGTGGTGTCATGCAGGCTATGCTTCCGGAGAGCCCTACCAAAGAGACCCTCTTTTCCTAGCTTTGCATATAAATCACCCGGGGCAATTTTAGTGTCGTGAGAAGGACACTGCTCGTATGTTTTGACTTAGAGCTCATAGAACCTGTACGTGGTGTTGTTGTGTGGGTGTCTGGTGTCTGTGGGGGCATATGTGCATTAATTGATGAATTATCAGTATGAGGCGGTCGTTCAGAAGCCAGGTACTCAAGTACTAAGTGTTGCTTTTGCTCTCGGAAATAATCGCTGTAATGAATGACAGCCCATTCTATGCCATTTCCTGAATGCCGGTTACATCTGCTTTCCAGGAGTTTAAGGCCTTCGGTAATTTTAGAATGAACCGCTGCAAATACAATGGGAGTCGCACTGACAATAATCAAAACAGCAACCAACGAGAAGATGCAAAGGTATTTGGAAGTCACTGGACAAACCTCTTGACGTGCAAAGTGGGTAGATCACTCAGATTAAAGAAACGAAGTAACCTGCTCGCTAGCGAGGTTTAGGGTCAAACAGAGACCTAATGAGGCTAATGGGGGGACTAACCGCATGGCATTGACTGGACTTCACCGATGCAGAGATTTTTAGAAATTGGAAGAAGAAGAAGATCTCGACCACTTCAGATGCCACTTTCCAGTTCTAGCGAGAACGCGATAGACCCCCGGGAACCATGTGGATACCGGATCTAAAGTATCTCAAAGACATGGGAGTCGATGAAATTCTGGTCTTCAGCAAAGAAACAGGATGATTCGCGCCAGATCGTGTACACTAGTGTCAACTCCATAATTGTTCCTGCTTTCCCCTAGATCCCTACCAACTTTCGCACCAAACCTACTCTATCTCGACAGTTTCGGAATTTAAAAGAGAGGAACGGACCTGACTGAGGCCTAAGTAAATACTCTTCCGCTCCTCCTTGTAAACATAACATGCCATACCATACCCTTTCCGATCCGAAGGTCGTGGTCATTATTTCGTTTGCAGGGGTCGTCAAGAGTAAAACCTTCCGTTTCGTTACTAGTGACACATCCCTCAGCCTGGAGGACCGTTTCCATTACAAAAGCTGAGCGATCGGTAAAGCAAATGTCAGTAAAGCACTTGCTCCACCATTTCTTTTCTAAGATCCTGATTAATTCTTGCCAATCCTACTGTTCTGAGCTTCGGAGTTTTTGACGGCACCATGGGAATCGATTCCCTGTCGTGTTAACAAAGCTGCCGTTTCCGTTTCTTGGTCAACCCTCGCGCTTATAAGTTTAGCAAGTCAAGTCCGGTCGGACATCGATGACTTCTGCATGTAGGTTAAATAAGCACCATTGATGTGTAGTCGCAGTTTCTCAACTCGGCATCGCCAGGTTGACGTCAGTCGGTGTCTACTCTATTTCTAAAACATTCAACCAACCCAAGTGACCGTTGTTTTATTGGATGGATTCTGTTGAATATAGCGATTTAGATAGTTGGCCGGTTTGCCTGGTTGGTTGGTTTTAGTAGTTGTATCAGGCAAAGAGCGCCCGATACTCAAATAGTGCTGAAATGCACGGTTTTGTTACCACAGTTCTCGCGATCAGTTTGTTAGATGAGTGTGGACGGGTATCGACAGACCATGATTGTTAGTCTCAAATCCAACTTGTGGAGTTAAGGTGGAGTAGAATGTTAAGGATTTTATTCTCTGAAATTTCGTCGAGGTTATCGAGGAAGGGTTGCCCTAGCACATTAAGTCTTGCTATGGCAAGTGACGGGCACTTTCAGAGGAGGCGTTCTAGGGATTCCCTCTTATTTGCGTCTTTGCAGCTGTGGCAGTATGAATTGAAAGGGATGCCAAACTTGGCTGCATGGGTATCTATCGACCCGTAGAGATGGTGACAACGCCTTCGGGTTCTTCCAAAGAGGTCCCTTGTTTTCCTATGGTTGTAGGTTGGTCAAGTCTTCATGGTTTGGTGCGGCTTGAAAGGTTGTTCCATTTGCGTTTGGCTACTGTGAATTAGTAGCAGTTGCCACCTAATTGAGTAGTCGCCGTGGCTCAGTAATAAATGCGTTGGACTGCTGACCGAAAGAGACATGAAAAAGTCATGAAAGAGCTTCTCAATTCGCCGTTCGGAGTCGGCAATACATTGTAGGTCCCTTCCATTAGTGCGAACAATATAACACGCACAACATGAATGGTTGCGAGAAGCTAGGCCTTGCCTCATCCCGAGCTGTCGCGCGAGCTGTTTTAGCTCCTAATGGGAATGCGGTTTTATCTGAGGTGGTTAGAATTGTTCTTGAACTGAGTTGAGTCCATATTTCTTCAGTGACCGACCCCCCGACCCATTCAATCTGCTCATTTCAATCGCCTTGTGTCCACCAATTTATTTCCCCAGTTATAAGCTCGTAAAATTCACAGTTTTTTAATTACATCTCCTCGTGTTGCGTGCACAATTCACAAACTCCTTAATTTGTTTGTTAATTTTTAGCGGGAAAATTAATATCCTCGCTAAGCACCCGACGACGACAACGGCCTGGCCTTGCTCCAATGCAGAGAACCTCCAAATCGCGTTCCCAGAATAAACCGAAATGATTATTAATTAATCTGTATTCTGAAACCATCAAAGATAATACTACTACAGACGTTAAGGTATAATAAAAGCATTACGTGGAATTCATCAAGAGTCACTTGGCAGCAGATTTGTCAGAGGAAATGTTTTGGGGGAGCGAATGCCAGTTGTTGCTGATCCATGTCCTTTGGCCTCTATTGCCTACGGTGGTGGTGATTTTTTTTACTTTTTATTTTTATTAAATTCAAAAAAATGAGCTTCACGTAGGATGTCCTTCTATTTGTCAGCTTATGGAACTGAGAATTGTAATGTTGGTTTTTTTTTTATGTCTTGTTTCCGCTTGGGGCCATGTCGAATGACAAATCTAATAATCATAAACTGTAACTCAGTTTGTTTTATTGAGTGAGCTGGAGTTTTATTTACTTATTTTTTTTTTTTGTCCTGTAAACAGATGGTCATTCTTTAGAATTCTAAATAAAAGTTTTCACAAAGCGTGTGAAGTGGTCGCAAATATTGTGGTAAATGTGCGTGCCAATGCGGGGAAAATAATTGGTTGTACAAGTTGATGAGGTAAACAGGATTCAGAGGTGGGTCCATTGTAATACGTTTCGTACTTAAGAATCAGGAGTTTCGACTCTTGCCTGCATATTCAATTTAAGATTTTCTGAGAATATTGGCGGTTCATGAAGTTTTGTCCTGACTGTGCAATCTCTGTTACTGATGTTTGAATTTCATGAACAGCAAAGCGGACAGACCGCTGCAGAATAAATAGCTCGCCCTTTATGGAAATGGCGGAGCAATTTAACATTCACATCTGAATACCAGCAGCAAGGACCCATTCTTCGGAGTTAGCCAGAAGGACAGAGTCGGGGTATACTAAAGGGTGGTTAAATTTTAAGGGCCGATGTTGATTTTGAATAAAACACAAATTATTTAGGAAATTACTGTCATTTCTTTTTATTATGATAATATTGGTATGGTTCAATTATGTATGGAACAAAATATCGGCCAAATGGCCGCCGCGACCTCGGCGGCACACCTCCATCCGATGGTCCAAATTTTCGATGACGCTGAAGCATAATTGAGGTTCTATGCCGTTAATGTGCCGAATTATCTCATCCTTTAGCTCTTGAATTGTTGCTGGCTTATCGACGTACACCTTTTCTTTCAAATAACCCCAAAGAAAAAAATCCAACGGTGTCAAATCACATGATCTTGGCGGCCAATTGACATCGCCACCACGTGAGATAACACGGCCATTGAATTTTGCGCGCAAAAGAGCCATTGTTTCGTTAGCTGTGTGGCAAGCTGCACCGTCCTGTTGAAACCACATATCGTCCATATTCATATCTTCCAATTCGGGCCATAAAAAGTTCGTTATCATTTCACGATAGCGAACACCATTCACAGTAACTGCCTGACCGGCCTCATTTTGGAAAAAATACGGCCCGATGATGCCCAGCCCATAAACCGCACCAAACAGTCACTCTTTGTGGGTGCATTGGTTTTTCGATAATCACTCTTGGATTATCATTCGCCCAAATGCGGCAATTCTGCTTATTGACGAATCCACTGAGGTGAAAATGTGCCTCATCACTGAAGATGATTTTCTTCGAAAATTGATCATCCACTGTTGCCATTTCTTGCCACCATTCTGACCATTGACGACGCTTGAAATGGTCAAGAGGCTTTAGTTCTTGAGTCAATTGCACCTTGTAAGCGTGTAAATGCAAGTCTTTATGCATAATGTTCATCAACGACGAGCGTGAGAGGTGCAATTGTTGGGCACGACGACGAGTTGAGATGGACGGCTCTTCAGCCACACTATCGCGAACAGCAGCAATATTTTCTGCAGTACGAGCTGTACGAGCATGCACTGGTGTTTTCACATCTCCTACAGACCCGGTTTGCTCAAATTTTTGCACGATTTTTCCCATTGTACGCACATTTGGACGATTAAATTGACCGAAAAAATCACGAAGTGCATTTTGATTTGAACACCCATTTTCATAATAAGCCTGAATAACTTTAACGCGTTGCTCGATTGTGTATCTTTCCATGGTTCAAATTGAGTTAGTCTGAAATTGAGAAATGACAAATGAAATGCAGAAAAAAACTTGACGTTTAGGTGTGGTTCACATTCAACATCGGCCTTTAAAATTTAACCACCCTTTACTTGCTGTGTTTAATATGATACTTACGCTACATTGTATCAACAAACCCGACCTTAGATGCAAAGAACACTCGGTGGGTTAAGTTTTGAAAAAAAATCTGGGATCTGTGTTTATGCATACCTACATACATTCGAACAAGTTATGACTTTTTTCAACGGACTTGAGTATGCGTTGAACCTGACTAACACGTGAAAAGACTTCACTTAGAAGTGTCGTTTTTCGAAGAGTGTTTGATGATGATACCTTCACATCGAACTAAATGGAAGCACTTGAATCCTTGCTTTAGACTCATGTACAAGCCTTGTCCTTTTAGGATTATAACTCCACTTGAGCACCACCGACCACAGGACCTTCTTTGGGAGGAGAGCTAATAGTTTGTTCGGCTGAATTTTTCAAGACCCTAAGAGGTGCGAAATATGTAACACGCACAACATGAATGGTTGCGAGAAGCTAGGCCTTGGCTCATCCCGAGCTGTCGTGCCAGCTATTTATTTATTTTTATGGGGTGCGGGATGTTTATGACATTTTTGCGGAAAGGATTGGACTTAATATTGCCTTCACTGTTGGTTTTATGTAGAGCCCTCTACCACTGTGGTTACACCTCCCAGGCTATGACGCCTTTAGTTATGCTAATGACCTGGAGATCATTTTTGGCGGGAATTGTAGCTCGACCAATTCTTTAGTCATATAAAATTCCCTGCAATTTGTGTCAAAATCGAAGGACTATCAACGCATTTGTAGTTTTTTTCATTCAAATGAGGAAACGAGGTAAAAATAAAAACAAACAGCCGGCACGACAGCTCGGAAAGAGCCAAGGCCTAGCTTTTCGCAACTATTCTTGTTGTGCATGTTGCATTTGTCGCACGACCCACGTAGCTCGCACAGCAGTCCAACTACTGAGCCACGTCGACCACAAGGAAACTGGGTCTTGGACCAATAGCCCTCAAAGGCACCATATACTATACTACTTGCATAAGGTCGGGACATGGGACACTTGTAAGACAAAACTCGGGGGTCTTATTATTATTATTGTTGAAGAGTTGATCCCTTCATGGTTCATGGTCTCTCTCAGGGAGACCTATTGTGCTGATCCATGAGTATTCTAGAGTAATATATCGACTCCAGAAACTGTCAGAGAGTTCATTAGTCTCCAAGGGTGCATCGCACCGACTTAAATCTTTGAGATAAGCTCACTAGTAGTGAGTCACGCTTCTTTCATGTCCCGATAATCTCTGACAATATGGAGATTGGTTTTTTCTTCATTCATCGGGTGGTGGCGTCCGGTAATAAATTAAATCTGTAGAGGTGTCATTTCATAAGGCATTGGCCACTATCGACCTCAGTAGTAGGTTCTAAGGTGACTATTGTCCAAAGTACTCGAAAGACTGCCACGAAACTTGAGGAGTTTTAAAGGATTCGATGTCTTTCTACTACAGGGGCTACGCGTCTTGTTTAACAACATTCCCGAAAGCTGTCGTTGATTTTTCATCACTTCTTGTAGAAAGCTTTTGGTGGAGAATGCGTATTAACCAAAAAACTTACTGGTATAACTACAAATACTCGATTGAACTCCCGTAAGGGGTCTGCTACGAAATATTCTTGAAATGGGATGGTGCTACTTGTTTGTACCAGGTAAGCATTGTAAAAAGTGTGTTTTCATAAAGAGTTGTAACGGTTAATGGGTCGACTTCATCCAGGCGTTCTCAGATCGCTGCATATATCCCCCGATTTGTTGGGCCCGTGGATATAATTTTTCGTAGTATGGTGGTCTCGGCAAGGCTCTCAATAGATTTACAGAAAGTGCTCAAGGACTCTTTTTTGTATATTTCGTGTATAAGTTGTCTAGTAAGCTTACTATGTATGGTGTAGTCTTCTAAGCTCTGTTTGGTGCTTTTTTAAAAAGTTATTTGTTGCACCAAGTGACCTTAGTGAGTATAGTTAGGTTAGGTCAGAGAGCCTGTCGACATACTCGATGCACTTAGACTAGCAGCAGGTCCCTTTTGATTCCTCAGGATCTAGGAGGAATTCTCCTTCCTTATCGTGGAAGTAGTGGGAGCTTTTAGTGAAGCGAACTAGGTTTCCGACATCTTGTTGTGCTAGGTCGCCAAGATTGTCAAAAAGAAGCCAACGAGATGGTATCGTCTTTTGCGAAAGACCGCAGGACAGGTACAGAGAAGTCTCCTCCTTTTCTTCGTCCCTGCAACTTATGCAGAAATCATTTGCAGGAACGTCCAGGCGAGTGCTATGTCTGCCTATATCGATAGTGTCCTGTGATGACACCTATAATAGCTCCGAGATGGCGTTTACTTAGCGAAATTAATCTCTTGCAGCGCTTATGGTCTATTGAGGGCTAGATTTGTCTGCTAGTTTGACATTGCCATTGTGCCATTGGAACACATTAGAGTGACTTTGCTGATTGCATGTGCTTTTAATTTCAATTTCCATGTAGCTAGTGGCACTCCGAGGTTCTCTTTGGCATCTGTGTTGTAGTACCATTCTTGGCGAGTTCATCGGTCTTTCAGTTTACTGAAATGTCTCTGTGCCCTGGTATCCAGCAGAGGGGTGTGTTGAATTTCTCTGTCATCTTTACAAGAGACGAGCGGCAATCCAGAATTTTTTGTGATTCCAGAGACTTAATTGCAGCCTGGACGTCTAAGAAAATGTTAATATCCCGAGAAGATATTACATTCAACTTCAGCCAAGACAGGGCTTCTTTTATCGCCATGATCGCCGCCTGGAAGACGCTACAATGCTCTGGAATGCGAAAGGAGATCTCGAGGTTTAGATCATCGAAGAAAACATCTCCTCCCACATCATCTTGGTTTTAGAACCTTCTGAGTAGATCTCCAAGGTTTCTTTCGCAAGTAATTTTGGCTACTCCCACAAATTCTTAGTGAGTATGCGACTATAAGATATGGGACAGAATTTGCTAAAAACTTAATCAATTCTTTATTGGGTGACTCTGCTTCTAAGACAGGTTGTACTGCGGCCTCTAATTTCTTTTGTGCCGAAAGCCGGTTGGACGAGAAGAGCCGGTTGGACGCGGAGAGCCTAAATATTTTTCTAAATAAGTTGAGGATATCGCCTGTCCAAGCGTTTCTGAAGTCCTTTGCAATCAGGGTGTCCTTGATGAAAACTCGCCTCCTAATGTCACAGAGAGCTGCACTACACACTCACATATAATACTTGTATATATAGCAGGTATGGTCAAGTGTTCGTCTTCCTCTAGGCAGAGTCAGCATTCGGTTTCTTGGGCAAAACCGATCTTGTGCAGATGATATCTCAGGCTGCAGTGTCCACAAAGAAAGCTAGAGAGTCCTGTTGTATTTTCGGACATTCTTTGAATTATTATTCGTACTGGAAATGAGCTTTTTTGCTTATCTGATTCATCCCAGTAGGATAGATGGATGTGTTTTTTCCATCTGCCTAGTATAGTTCCAAACGTGGAGTGCGGGCTGTAGAATGGTTCGGCATCGATGTATGTACATTTCAGTGGGTCTTCTTCTGGCTAATTAGTCAGCGATTTCATTGCTTTTGATGCCTCTGTGTCCCGGAACCCACCAGAGTTTGATTTGGTTTCGATTTTTTGAGTAAAGGCATTTGCTCTGAGTACAACCTTCAACCCACGAGAATCGTGTGCCCCATTATATCTTCAAATTCAAGATATCTTATGATACATATTCCTTGAACTTTTTACACAGCCTTGACCTTTCTGTCGTTGAACTCCACACCAACATCCTAAAAACAAGACGCTGACTCATAAGATTATGAAGCAAAAGGGACAACACTTAGTCAATTTCTCTTAACCTTGGTTAGACACGCAACTAGGTGACTAAATTCTCATTAAGCAAATCCAGATTTCTTCCCACATTTGACACCCGTAATCTTATTATCCGTAATGGAATAATAATTGGCAACGCATCTACACCAGTTCTTACGAAGTGATACCTCATCCAACAGTTTTTTTCGATCCTGGAATGCGACAGTACGTCAACGAACACACTTTTGTTGGCCATCCTCACTTGCTCTCCCATATACAGCAAAGTATTAGCACTTCCTCGCCACCTGACTTCTGCTCGAATGATCTGACGATAACAGAAAACTCAATTTTAATCATTACTTTCACTTTAAAGGTTTGAATGACTTGAAAGAACCAAAAAACACAGTACCCTAACTGAGTGCAGACAGAGCACCCATCCTTCCTCGCTTCCACAGAAAGCAAACAAATTTCTCAAAAAACGATGTTCTCAATCTTAATGCTTTGAATAAATCTTCTAGTCTCTATCGGTTGTATCTGCAAACAAGATAAATGCTCAAGACCAACAAAGCAATACTCTTCTACCTCCTGCCAGTGTCGCTGTAATCCATTTTCGTTAAAACTTACAAAACTGTTCTAGGATCTATTCTCATGCAACATCGCGCTGATTGCCTCTTTCCTTGGCTATCCATCCTGATCTGGAATATACCCATACACACACGCACGCAGACACCGAGTGAAAGCAATTCTATCCCTTTTTACAGCCAACTCATTCATTCGCTCGTCGGTTTGCCGTTGTAAGAAGACTACACATTGTTAATTGCATCGAAAGCACGAAACCCAGTAAACTGAGATGTTTACGTTCGCAGGAGTACAGAGCAACTTGAACCCAGATGATGGATTGCTGGAGGATTGCTGGATTGCTCCATCTTCCATTCATTTAAGCTGAATAATTAGATCCTCGCCTGTCCAATGGTTTTCTGTTATTCGTTTATTTATCTTTTTTTTTCTGTCCCGCTCCCTGTCGTGCTCACTTCAGACTCACGTGGCAATTTGTCGCCGGAAAGCGGTAGCACCATCACCAGTACCACAATCAGAGAGAGAGGGTAACGCAATCATCGCCCCATCATAACAAGAAGGGCAATCCCAATGCCAAGATGTTCGTGTTCGTGTTACCCTGGCTTGCCCTCCTCGATGGGCGATGAAAATCAATAACCCAGAGCAAAGGAAAAACCGAAAGAAAGAAAGATTTCCTCTTGTGTCCATTTTGACATTAATTTGGCTTAAATCGGAAGGAACAGAGCACGAGGGTGAAAGGGATCTCCCGCTCCTTCAAGAAAATGTTGGTCAAAATCTAATTTCGTCAGTTGACAGACATCTCCAAGAGTATTGATTAATTCTCATTTGTTTTGGGATGTTTGTTCGCTTGCTTTGTTGTGTGCGTCATGCTTGTCCCCCCTCGCAGGACAATCTAACTTAATAAAGTTTTTCATGTTTGCTTCCGGGGGCGGGGGAGTCGGAGGAGTGTGGTTAATGCCCTTAAAAGTTCGAGTTACTTTGGGTGTATTAACTAACCCCTGGGCACTCGGAATGGCACTGTCACATTCGATATTTGTCCAAGGGGGAAACAACAGGTTTTGCTGCTACGTGACCAGGACGATAAAGGCAATTCGACAAGATTTGCGGCTCCTGTAACTTTTTGCTCCCCAAAATGGTGATTAGATGGTAATGGCTTGAGATTTGGGCGATTGTTTCATTTATTTTCATGACTAGACTGTTTTAAGGGTCATACCCACACTATTCACTGGAGGGATAGAGATTCCTTCTAATTTAATTTTCGTTTCCTAATTGTGAACTGGTCAGTAAGTTTTTTCCGAAAGCTTAATTTATCCGTACACTTCGAAAAAGTTCGAGGTTAAATGGTTTCCACAAAGCTTTATGACGTTGGTTTGTGTCTAGGGGATGCCTGCGCTTAGGTGAAAATATTAGATGTTTAGCAGGAAACACATCCTATTCAGTATACCGATGCGCACGCCAAATGAGTAAATATTGAACTGCTGAAGCTTTGGCACTTTCGAAGGTTCAAGGATATGTTAGTATAGCTGAATAGACGTTGGATGTAAGCGAAAAAAATACTGCGAACTACAACAGGAATGAAAAAGTCTTAAAAAACCTCTTCCTCGTTGTGGAAACTTTTTTGTCGTTTGGAGACTTCACACTCTCCGACGTTTTAAACAACTCAATTTGCCTTTCTGAGATCGTGGCCTGGCTAGATTTAAAAAAAACACGCCTGCCATGTTTCAAAATCTTGGTTAATCCAAAGAAACACATGATTGGGGTTTCGGAAAGAAGCCGAAAAATAACTTCTTCAGTTTTTAGTTTTATGTAACGACTTGGGTCACTTTACGTTTAAAACCTATGATGGGATTCTTTACTTCTGCTTCAATCTTTGATTGCCAGAACTATCGTCAGGCGTTTCGGTGGTAATAGTATGCTGGAAGGAGGATCTATCAGAAGTGTCTAGAAAATTTACTTATGCATGCATAAACATAATTATGTATAAATGTCGGGTATGTGGGTGGTTTAGTCTACCAAATTTTTTGCCGTCTTGGGTAAGGTCTTTTTTAGCTCGAGGGACTCGGTCATAAGCATTTTCCAAATCCACAAAAGAACTGTACATAGGTTTGACATACTCCTAGGCCTTCTCAAGTACCATTCTGATAGTGAATAGCTGGTCAGTTGTGCTTCTACGAAAGCCGCACTACTCATCGCCCAACCTGGACTCGACTAAAGCTCTGGAACGCGCTTTCAACATTTTAGCAACGACTTTTCCGGGGAGACAAGAGATATACCCTTATAATTGGAGCAATCCCACCAAAGTTTGTCAGTCGTTAGGTGTTTCACCGCATTCCCAGGCCACTTTAATGACACGAGAGACCCATTCCACTCCCTCTTTACCCAAAGCCTTAAGGATTTCTGGCCGGATTTAATCTACACCAGCAGATTTGCCGACTTTCAGCGCTTTAATCGCCAAAGTTACCTCCTCTACGGTGGGAATATTCTCCGCCCTACTCTGCCATCTTCAGCGCCCTTTTCAGAATTGAGCAGCTCCGAAAAGTGCTCGCCCCATCTGCTCAAGATGTTCTCTCATAAGAAAGACGTACACCATCTTTGGATTTAACTTCTTCGATGATATTAAACTTCGTTTCTTTGAGGCGGCGGATGGTCTGACAGAATACGTGTCACACAGAATAAATTTGACCGACAAATATGTGTAATACGTGTGTAGTCCAACTACTTATAACACTCGAAAAATCAGTTAAAGTGTTCCACATACATACGTGTTTAACCTGCCTTGTTTCTTGGGCTCTGACTTCCTGATTTTTATGCAGTTTTATCTGGCAATCCTAATGTTGTTTCGGAGGCATCTATGTATTAATGAACGCTAACGAACACAAATTTCTGGTGGTCCATCGATTCAGTTTTGGAACGAACGAACGCTGGCTTCTTGAAAGTCGAAAGTTCTATTTAGGAGCCTATCACTTTGATACTTTGGCCAAACTGCCACATACTTGCATTTAAGGTATCAAGAGTTCCAACTTCATTTCAAAAAAATGAAGGACACTTCCGGGTTATACTAGATCCATGTCAGGCCAAGATAGGCCTATCGCATGGTTTTGCATGAGCACCCTACCTATGTAGGTAGGTAGGTAAAGCGGCGGCTCTTTACAGTCCAATTAGCGTTAGAGTGCGTCGTTTAACCTTATTTGTATCTGATTGTTGATTTGGTGTTTTGGGATGGTGTGGCTAAATTCAGCTGGTGGAGTTCAGATACAGGATTAGTTCTCCAATCCTTTTTTCAGTTATCTCCCCGAGGTCCACGAAGAAAGGTTTGCCCAAAGAATGTTGTCTGGTCCTCGCCAGGGCCGGACACCTGCAGAGGAAATGAAGTAGAAATTCTTTCTCATTAAAGTCCTTGCAGCTTCTGCTAAAGTTGTTTTGAGGAATACCAAGCTTGACCGCATTGTCTCCAACTGGCCAATGGCCTGTAATAATGGCTACGATTTTGGCAATATCTGGTCTTGATTTGCCAAGAAGCTCTCGCGACTTAGTTTTATAGTAATTGGGCCAAGTCTTTTTTCAGATGACGCAACTGGATAGGCCATTCCCTCTATGATTGGCAAGCTGGACGAAGTGTAGATGTACGAAGCCTGTTAAGGGACGCTCCTTTTCTGGCCAGCTCGTCGGCACGCTGCCCTCGTTATTGCTATGACCTGGGATCCAGATGAGTATACCCTACCTATGTGCATAGCTCGCGTTTTATGATCAATTTCAAATAGAGCGAAGCATGTTGTTAAAATGCTGCAACCTAATCGAAATATGTAGGTAATTCTGTACCACTGGTCTGCCAGATTAACCAAGCAGGAGTTTTCTTTTTTTTATAAGCCACTCGCGCTTCAAGAGGCTATGATGGTTTTCACACAGCGCAGCAAGGTGCAATGGTTCTAAACTCAGGTAGTATTTAGGTTTAAATGGCGTACGAGGGTAGTGTCCAGACTTGCTAGGGACATTTGTGGTGTTTGTCATTGTTATAATTCACGGGAATTTTTTCGTATCTCCTAATGTCATAATGATGGTCAACTCAATCAACTTATGCCTTCCCAGTAAGGTCGACATCACCTGGAGTAGGACCATTTATGGAATTTGTGGATGCTAGGCTTACAACTATTAATGAACAATTGATCCAGCTGCTAGTCAAATGATTTGGGAACCGTTCTAGGAATCTTCTTATCGGAATTCGCGTACTTCTTCCATTTCATTTGAAAGAACTGGATGAAGAACATTAAACATGCATGTGTCTTGGAGCGGATTAGGTGGGTGTGAGTTCATGTGCTCTTTCTTCTGTGCTTACTGCGGATTCAAAGCAATAGGCGACACAGTCTTAGTGTTTGGCTTATGGCTTGAGTTCAGTGAACTCTACCAACTTTTTTTTTCTAAAGTGCCAAAGCAAAAGACAGCCTACAGATCATCATCGGAATCGTAGCTTTTGGCTTTGCCACCACAAAAAAATTATAATTCGGAAGCACACCCAAAACAGCAACATCAAAGCAAAAATGGAATAAAATTGCTCGCAACAAGATAAATAAACAAGTAAAACACATTCAGAAGAGGGATCCCCATTCACTTTGATTTGCGATAAAAGTGCCCCCCATACAGCATTGCCGAGGTAAAAAATCAAACAACCCTCAGACTCCCGCATCCCAATTAAAATGCGAACTCCATTCCACATGCCATGTGTATGTATATAATTTTTGCATATCCCACCACATTCGCTCGCACGCACAAACACACATGGACTCGTGTGGAATCCTTAAGCATTACTCCGAAAATATTGACTTCCCTGGCTTGGAGGTAGGTCTAGGTATCGCTTTAATGGTTCGCATGTTTTCATCTTGTTTCGCGCCATTGGGCATCATCATTTGCTCCAATTCATTTAACGTTGCTTCTGTACACATGGGACTGGGTTGTTCTCACATTTTCTCGGTCCTTCCCTCCTTCTTTGCCGTTCGTATCCTTTGATTTCGTTTTTTTTTTCGGTTTTTATCGCTTTTTTTCTGTGTTTCTATCGAAAAACCGACTTTTGGCGCTTTTAAGACCAAAATGGTATTCATTGCTGTTGAGGTACTTGAGAATCGTTACCATTCGGTTTTTTTTTACCTTCAAATGATGTTAACGGATAGCGAAAAAGTATTTGAAATGATTCAATGCTTCAATGCCATCGAGGGGATAGTCGATGTTCTCCTAAGGACTCGTTTGTGTGAACACGTTTTGCTGCGGCATCGCGGGTAACTACAACAACTTTTCGAGGAAAACACTTTCGCATCACGTCCAGAGAATCAATCACCGAGAGACAGAAGGGTAAAGGGGAAAATTCCCACGAAACCACGCTACAGGTAAACAAGGATCTCCATGGATATCCTCTATACAAAGAGTGACTGTCAGTCAATGCTTTTGGCCTTTTCTATTCCGGTGAAGTTCTGTTATTTGTTTGTTGTTGCCTGTGTTCGTAGGGATGAAAGTACAAAAAAAAAAAAAGAATGCGAAGAGAAACTAGATCCTTTGGGATATCCAATCTGATTGGTATTTGTTGTGCTAATAGCTACGGTACCCTGTCCATATCCTGAAACTTGATTACGAGCTTTTTTCCGTCTTCCATTTCATTATCTTTCCAATTTTTTTTTTTATTTCTTTCCTATGTGTGTGTGTGTGAGTTTGTGTGTAGGTCGCGATGGTATTTTTGAGATTCGATTTATCCTTTGTGTCGTTGGGAGGTATCTGTTTTTTTTTTTGTAGTTTGTTTGGTTGCTCCTGGTGTTTGGGTGTTGTGTCCTTTTTTTTGGTTTTAGGTGCCAATGGTGGTGGCTGTGGAAGTGAAAGTCGCATGTGTTTTGTGTGTGCGGTCAAACAGAGACAAGGGAATTGATTTGTATTCTTTTCACATTTCTTTGTTGGATTTTTTTTTTTTTTTTGGGGGGAGGGAATCCGTGCCCAAGGGTTTCTTTTAGCTACTTGCGTTGGAAGAGTTGTCGAATTGTTCCTTTATTTTTTTTCTGAGAATGAAACTTTTTACAATGGGTCTCCTTGGGTCCTCTTTTATGAGAGTTAAATTCGATTATCGACGATAATTGCAGGTGGGTATTGTGAGGAAATCGATATCAATACGAGGCGGCTAAGTAGCATTTACAGATTCGAAGGAGCCATCATAAGAGGGGGCAATGCTGTAGGACATGATTAGCTTGTAACTTGGAGAGAATTATGGCTTCTTCAAGAACTTCTATGGCTCCTGAGAAATCCTAACCTTGGAAACTAATAACCTCCATCTTGGTTATAAATAGGACCACGTTTCCATGTCATTTAAGTGCCTCTGAGCTATCATTGATGGTACCTACTTTAAACAATGGAGCTCGGTCTTAAGTGGCTAGAATTATACTTACTTGTTTTCCTTTATTTATACCTGGTCATTGATGTCTTTTAAGGTAGCTTTTTCTATAAAAGCAGATCATTCTAAAGTCATTGTCTACTCAGTTTGGATTCTTTATTCACAAAAGAGCTCTGGACTAGGTTAGTCCTTGTTATTATTCTTCCAAACCTATTTAACCGCATTCGAGAGGCCGTGATTCAGTTGTTAGTGCATTAGACTACTGTGTGAGCTGCGTAGGCTCAAGCCCCAGGTTTCGCTTTATAACCTCACCCTGTTGGACGACAAACCTCCGCGAACGAAGAATGTAACACACACACACAGAGATGAGTTGCGAGAAGTTGGTTGGTTTTGTGGGTGTCCTTACTAAGACCTCAAGCGGGTCCATTGTATCCATGAAAAGTATCCTCACAGGTGTCAAACTAAGGGTAGGGTGTGGCTAATCTGGAAACCACCCAGAAAGGGATAGAAATCTGAGGAGTTCCCTAAAATAAGCGATATGGAGGTCCTTCAGCCTATGGAAGATGTTACTAACAGGAGTACGCAATCTTCTGGTGGCTAGTGCGGGGCATTACAGGTGGGGGATGGATTCTAGTTCCACTTCGTCCCTGCAGCACTCATTGTAGGGTAATCGTTCCGCGTGGATTCCTATCCCACAGTACCTTGCGAGAACACCAGAGATGATTCGTATTTCCCTTCGACTACGTCGTACGAGATTTTTGAAATTGTTCCTATTAAAGACTGGCCATAGCGATCTGGTTATTGCACATGTGTCCGTGTGACATCAACGCGTATTAGCCTTGATCATAGTTTCCTCATCTATTTTCCTGTACAGAGTGCTAATGGGTGCCCTTTGAATGTGTGTCCTGTATGCATAGGCTAGTTCTGCACCCTTCCCGGCAAGTTCGTCCGCCCTCTGTTATATCTTTGCGGGCCGCTACCCACCAAAGGGTCACCTTATTACGAGAAGTTAGGCTCTGTCCAATCCCGGGGTGTCGTGCTAGCTATTTATTTATTTTTCAAATCTGTTTTACTTGCCTTTGCTTTGGGAGATCGCTCTTCAACAGTTTTCTCTCTCAAGAATTCTGACAGCTTCTTTATCACTGCCTTTCACCAGCCAATCCATTAGTTTGTCTAATGATTGCTTAGGTTCACGTCGCCTTTCGACCACAGATCTAATGTGATTTGACTGCATCACAGTATGACCCCGGAAACAAAGCTTAGTGAAACCGCAAACCCTATGTACCTGTCAAGTAAATATTCATGCACAGGACACTGCAGGGGCAAACTGATTTAGAAATTCATATCAGTGATTATTGTAAGCAAACAATAACAATAGGGGAGGCTTGCAACCGTTTATAGGTTTTCTGGCGTGGGTGGTCTCTCCCTGTCAAAACTATGAGAATTGCGGACCGTTTATCTGTTATTATTCCCAAAACCATGCGGGCAATCTGTCTGATTAGAGTTTCCAGACCGTCCATTTGGCTGAGGTTCCGAAATCGCTATGTACCTTGCATTCCCTTCAGAGCACGTGGCGTGATGATGGCAGTGGATAAGAGGAATGAATGAACCTCTACTAAGTCACCCTTCCAAGAAGACATAAACAGAAAGACTGTAGTAAAATTGAGAAGGAGTGTGGGGACGAACGGGCCTGAGCTTTTGCACAATTGCAACAGAATACAAGACAGAATCTGATAACTGTCGCATATTCTTGAAATACGCTTGAAATCAGCTCTGGAAGCTGGCAATGAAGAATGTAAGGATAACGTATGACAATATGACGAGATATTTGATGAAAATGACAGTTGAATGTGCAACCAATATAAGCAATCAGCCCAAAGCTTGTTGTTTGACATGCATATGTATACATGTGTATCAGTTGTTTGGAACTATGTACAAAAAAATGAATGCCTGTAAATTGCCAATCCACAAGAAGTGTCAATTTCCACCGTTCATCATAATTTTCCAACAACACGCTTATTCACTATGAGAGCCGCAGGTTTAGGATGCAGAAGTGGATGTTCCCCATCTTCCGATCTTCCACCATCGATTCTTAATCGTCAGGAGTTATCCCCATACGGGTAGAGGTGAGAGGACTATCTGATGACACGGAATCCATGGCACGTCTGAGAAGCCGAGTTGGAGGCATGTGTTTAACGTGACCAAACCATTGAAGTGTGGACTTCTCCTTTCAAAGAATTAACTGTTTGACATTAAGTGTCTCGCGTATTGTGGTGTTCCTAACCCGATTTTGGCGAGTCATCCCAGCAATACATCAAAGAAATCTTATTCTTTCGGCCATCACCCAAACCTCATGACCATAGATGTGGGTCAGAACAAACATTGAATTAAAGACCGAAGCTTAGTTCCGATGCCAAGTTCGGCCCTCCTAATAACAGATTGACCAAGTTGTCTCAAAATTGCTCCAGCCCGACCAACCCTACAGGATAACGCAGTATTACTCCTTCCATCACTCGTGAGTAGGACCCCGAAATGCTTAAACTTCTCTACCTCCTTCAGTAAATCTCCACTAGGTAGGTAGACAAGGTAACTAACCATGCGAGGCACAGACACACATAAGCCAAGGAAGACCCTTTGTGATACCACTGAGATCTATACCCTAGGTGTCACTCCAACGAATGAAACCATTTGGAGCTCTTAATAAAGCTGCGGATACATTTGACTTCAGTAAGCGATAATTCGCCCAAGTTGTCGAAGTGATAGGCTCCTAGATAGAGCTTTCCTCTTTAGGATAGGGCAGGACAAGTGCAGAGAAAATAGAGGATCGTTTCCTCCTCTCTATGTCCCTGCAGCTTCTGCAAAAGTCATTTGCGAAGAGACCCATCCTTTTGGCATGAAGGCCTATGGGACAGTGACCAGTGAGAACACTGATAACGGTGCTAATGAGCAACCTTTTAAGCACGATGCATAGGCCATATCTCTCTGAAAGTGCGGCATGTGGTATCCTTCCTACATATTTGGTTTGTCTTGCTGATCGCTGGTCTACACTTACATGCAGAGTGCATTGGACAGGCGTTTGGGAAAAGCGTCCATTAAACAAACTTAAATATGACGACCAGGCACCTCTCGATTTGTAGTTTCTTATTGAAATGTCCAATTTACTTTTGGATTCCAATATCAGGCGAACGGGATCCTAAGCTTCTTTGGCATAGTATCATTCTTTTTTGAGCTTTTCCATCACTTTTTGGCACAATAATGGCTCCATGACTTTTTGAAATACTTGGTCCGAAACCTCCGAACACTACAATCATTTGATGTAAGACCCATCCAGTTTTGGATGATGAAACAAATGTTCAAGCATTTCGTTTAATTTGGAAAATAAAATTTCTTAAGCCTTTGAGTTATCCACCCACTACGATCAACGAATGCGCGTCCGATAAACCCCTACCATTTCAGTCAATGCTTCATTCTTACAAATCCTTCCATTTTCGTCATAAGTGGATCCAAAATGTCTGTGTAAAGGAAAAGTTCTCAATCACAAGTAAGAGCGAATCCACTAAATCTCTGCCAGGATCAAACCAACCCAATTCGTATCTGTCATCTGTCAAAACAGAAATAAGAAATCCTATCTCACAATCGAAGGAAACAAAAACTGAAATCAGTCCAATTTTATGACATGCGAGTCCAACATTTAATTTTTTTTTTTTTTATTTGTGTTGAGTGTGTCCTTGGCTATGCTGACTCAAGTCTTCTCACAGCATTTTACAGACAAACTCTGTAATAGATATGGAAACCCCTATTTTTCTGCTCCAGATACAATTGTTATTTAGTTTTTCCTTTGTGTATGTACATATGTACATCATCATCAGGTCAACCCCAGGAGCAAGTCTTAACCATGTCACAGATTTAAGGTTTTTTTCTCTGTGTTATCCCTTATATTTTGCTGGCATCTTCAGGGCAACAACTGCAGTGGAATGAACTGCAATGAAATTTATAAAAAAAAAAGAATAGAAAAACGCCTGTATATTCCCGAGATGACTGCACATTCATTTGCACGCACACAAGGCAGAGGTACATAAATGTGTGTTTGCCTTGTAAACAAGCTTGGCCGGAGGATATTTTTCTCATCTTAACTTCATTTTCAGCCAGCCTCTCAGTGTGGATATCCTTCCATGACGTGGGCGACTCTTGAACTAGCACCGTGGACTGGACACCCCGTAGCCTGTGTCCATCACTATTATGTATATCTGACTTTGTTTATTAAGTCTTGTTGCTAAAGGAGGAATTAATCGAAATTTATGTCATGTCAACAGGACTTGCAGTTTATCAACTCCTGCCCAGAAGGCGTTGTTTATTTCCTGGTTTTGGCCAGCACGGAGACATCCCTTGTACTCTATCCTTCGATGAGTGTTTTACTATCCTGCAACCCTTTTCAGAAGGATGCTATTTTTCCATTGAGTATCTTAATTTTTCTGCCGCAAAATAAAGTCCTTTTTATAGTGAAAATTTATTTGTTTCGTATTTTATTGTCCTAAAGGACACTCGACTATGTATCACATTTTTACCGAAGTAAACCAACACCCTTGCTATACTTATGTGATTGGAAAATTGTCTAGATCCTGGCTCCTTTTTCTTTCCGAGATGAACACGTATCCTTCGCATCAATGGCATTGTTAAATGTGCGAATTTTTGTGCTAGTTAGTGTGTGTATTGCTTGCATCTGCGATATCAGTGTATGGTAGTGTGCAGGGGCTGCTGAACATAAACGAACAAGGGAAAAGTTTTTAGTTTATATGCACCGACATCCTTGTTAAAATTAATTGAGGAACTTTTCTAACAAGATGTGTTAGGGCGATTCGGGGAAATTCGTTGGTAGATACGTCACTGTGATTTGTGCAGGCAGGCTGCCGCAGGTGCATGCATTTGCCACATGTTTTTGCGAACGTATTCTCGGTTGGAGCATGGAAGGAAGGAAATTTTCCAGTGAAGCGGATGCTGTACAGTTGATTGCGGTGGCTTGCAGTCTAATTTTCGTCGGACAGGGTTGTACGGTCAGAGAGATTTTTAGAGCCGGCAGGATATGGTTCATTTGCGTCGGTTTGACTTGAATGATTGTTGGCTTCAAAGTTTATGTGTGTGGTTTGGAATTTTTGAAATTCCCAGGACTTCAAAAATGATTAATTTTTTAAAGTGAAATACTGAGTACTGTATGAATTTTCAGAACGAGGTTGGCTTTCATAACAGACGACCCAAATGCTTTTGAAGCAGCTTAACTGCCTGAAGAGGTGACTATAGTTTCCCTCGAGGTATCGGGGTTATTTAACTCATGAAATTAATAGCTTTAGTGGCAGCTCGCTGTATAGTGAATAGTAGCACCCTTGTATTTTTCCAAATAATCAAATCACCTGTCCAAGGCACCATGTTGTTATTAGTGACAGTTATACCCATCAGCCTATGCCCACAGCAATATCCTAGACTCATTACCAAATGGCATGGTTACGTCTCCAACCGACTATATAAGCTCCAAACTACGTGGGATTCCCCACCAGAGTACAGTGGAAGAAAGATGAAGCCGTGAAGGAGTTCGAGACGGTCATCTACACCGATGGATCAAAGATGAACTGCGGTGTGGGTGCCGGTTTCTAATCGGAATTACTGAAAATATCAAAATCATACGGGCTGCTAGAATTTGTCAGTGTCTTCTAGGCCGAGGTACTGGCAATCCGAGGGGCTTGCACGAAACTAGTGCGTGACACAACGCACAAACAGAACATTGCTATCCTCAAGCCGCCATCAAAGCTGTTGACTCGGCTACCAAATCTTCTAAACTGGTGGAAGAGTGTCGAAACGAGCTGTGCGTTTCAGGGCACAGATGAACCGGGCAGCCAGGAGTCAGTTCTACACGTCTTACTCGCGCAAAGGTCCACATCCCGCCAAAACCAATTAAAGGACAGATTCACTCACACTTCCTCCAGAAGCCCAACTTCCAATGGAGGAGGTTAACCAATTGCGTCATATCAAGGAAGCTATGGCCGACCTACGATAAGATTAGAACAGAAGATCTACTAAACAGAATCCGTCCTCTGGCCTTGGTCAATTGGAGACCATGCGGCCAAGCTAGGTATCTCATATAACCCCCACTGCCGCAGGCAGGGAAACGAAAAGGAGAAAGAAACTCTTTCCCATTTCCTCTGCGAATTCCCGGCACTAGCAAGACCCAGACTGCGTGCAGTAAACCGACCATTCTTCGACGACTTCAGCGACATCTCGGGTAAAGGGATACGAGATCTAATCCTTTTTTTCTAAACGAGGATGGACCTAGGCACTGTCTCACACATCATTAACCAGGTTACGCGAGTCGTGGTAACAAAAGGCACATTCTAGTGCTAATTGGGTACTGGTGAACAGCTATCTCTACCTACTTCCCTAAGACCACAGAATTAATCTGCTTCCTGAATGCTACTGGTTGGATCTGAGGGTCTGAAACAGTCTTCCCAAGTATACAGTTCAACAATCCATTGGAACAATCACTTCCACCACTATTACCAGAACCCATAGGTTATAAGCTCAATGCCCACAAGGTTAGCTATCAATACACCGCACTGCTCCACAGAACACCAGGAGAATAGAAACGATTCAAAGTGTAAATGCCGTCATGGTAAAGCCACACGAATATCTAGTAAAATTCACCTTTCTTTCGGTTTTCGCTTGCATATCTCAAAAATCATTTGTAGTTAGTTGAAGTCCGAAGAATGCGAAAAAAACGACCAGAATTTCATCTGAGAACTACCAGTCAAACTTATTAGTTCCACATCTCATATACCAGCCAAAAAAAGCTGGGGCCAAATCATCTGTTCCGTGATCGTATAATTCGTCACGTAAAAATGACCATTCTGGAACCCTATCGTCTCATTTTTACGTGACGAGTGATGCGATCACGGAAGAGACGATTTGGGCCCAGAGTGGCTGTCGTTGATTGATTTTCTGGGTCTAAATCTTTCAAAAAGCATCAATAAGGTTATTGCTAAATTCATTCATTCAATTGTTTTATTAGAGCAGAGCATATCAATCAAAAAAGCATCTATCGTAGCCTCGTATCTCAATTGTTGTGGTAATATAAATTTTTAATTTGTGGCTATAAGCACAACGTATGATTGTCAAATTTAAATTTACCATTGACCTAGACCTAGACAATGCTTTCTATTTTGATTTAATCAACTTGTCTTCACTGTTCCGTGATATTTGTTTGATAGACAGAGCTTGAAAGACTCAGGGTTTTAACCCCGATACTGCTTGGCTCTTGTACAATTGATCTGTTTTCTGTCTGCTAAGAAGCTCGATAGAGATTGGATGGGTGTAGATAGGTAGGTAGAGGTGGCGGTTTTACAGAACCCGATTAACTCTAGGATGCCCCTTTTTGTTACCACGACTCGCGTGGCCTGGTTGATGATGTATGTTATTGAAGGTGGGTGAGACAGTCGGGAGTGGCTAAATCTAACCTGACGAGTTTAGAAAATAGTTCAAATCTCGAAGAACGATTAGTTGAGTGCATGCCATCTGGCAGCTACGGAAGAGGGGGTTGTGTTTGGCCGCATGTTCTCCTGGCCCGTGGTTACCGCCGTTATTGTGGCGTTATCTGGACGGGTTCTGTTTAGGAGACCTTTTCTTCTAATTCTGTCGGAGATAGAGCATATCTTCCGTGATATGGCGCAGTTGGTTAGCTTCCTCCATTGGAAGTTAGCCTTCTGCAGGAAGTGTGGGTGGATTTGTTCTTTAACAGCTCCTGGCGGGTTGTGGACCCTTGTCTTGAGTAAACCATGTAGAGCTGAGCCTTGCCTGGCCAGTTCATCTAAAGTCTCGTTTCATTTTCTACTACTGTGCCCTGAAATTTCCTTGACGTTGCCAAAGAATGTGTGTGATTGCTGGTCCTGGCTTGTGCGGGACGTCTAAACAGGGAGTTTTGAAGAGTTGCCTTGTAATTTTCATCATATGCCCTGAAAGGCTAGCCGAGGGTGGCCCTAAGTGTCCCTATTATTCATATGCCTGTGCAGATTGCCATAGCCCTTCCAATATCTGTAAAAGTCCTGAGATCATATGTTTTCGTCCGGTTATCGGAGCTTCCCCTCAAGAGTTAATGAATAGTCTGCCACAATGGTTTGCCACAGCTATGTAGTCTGTTCCACCTTATATTGGTCTTACGTAAAAAAGTATGAGCAAATCTCATCTTCTACGGTACCAATCGCAGTGTGAACTATTCCCACAATGGTTTTGTGCTTAATCAGTTCATCATCCTATGTTATTCTTACCAGGAGCCCAGATAATCTACACTTCCTACACTATTCCACCAATTTAGGGAATGAAAAAAACCGAAAAGTTAAAAAAAAAAAAATTATTAATGCTACAGCCCGTGCTTCAACCCTTGCTTCTGGAAAAGTATTCATTTCGGTCGCGTTCTATTTTTTTCACGAACGGAAAGAACCTACAATTTGTTGCGGACTTTGAACGACGAATTCAGAATCGTCTTTATGACAGCTTATACTCTTGGAAAAGTTTTTTCTTTGATATGTTATGAGTTTCGAACCTACCCAACGTGAAAAGCAAGAGGAGTATTCCGATTAATAATTTGGGTGTAATGTATTCAATAATAAAATAACGCTACCAGATCCCTTGCTCTCCAATCCAAGATATTGCGTTGCCCATAGGTAAAGGCTCGCTATGCCTAATGCTGATCTTTGCTGCTTCATTTGGTTTATGTTCGAAGATCCAACAGAAGATTGATAAAACTGAAGAATAAGTTGAAGACTTATGTGTCATAGAAAGAGCTGACAATAATCTCAGTTCATGCTAGTTATGGGGGATCCAGAAGTCCTAAGTATTCGTACCATTTGTGGTTATCAATCCTCAGATGTGTCTAAGAAGGGATAACCTAACAAACTTGTCCAAGCGAAAGTAACAATTTCAAACAGATTCACATCAATTAGAATGTGCAGAGTGTACGTTCACTTATCCATCCTAACTTGGTCAACGAACGAGGTCGATATATACGGCAGAGATACACACACGTCATTAGAAAATAATTTTCAGCGTAATGATCGCATCCGTATGCCTTGCGAAGAAGTACTAAACAGATTGCCAAACAGTGTTGAGATACAAGTACGTGAAGATAATTTAAAATCGATGTCACCGCGTGTAGGCATGTCCATTCACTTTGGTTGGATCCAATCTCTTTTCATTGGAGCTGAAAGAAAATCCATTCACACTTCACTTGTCTGACGAAAAAAAAAAACTTTTTCTTAGAAAACAGATTTTTAAATTTAATTTTTATACAAAGACAACATCTACACAGTACACATTTACAGTAGGTGCTACTCCCGCTCCCGCCCTCGATGTGGATTAATTTCTACCGATTTGGTCGACTTGCGCCTGCAGATTGTTAATGACTTCTGATGGCACTTGATCGCCGAGGATCTCATAGAGATTTATCTTCTGGTTTCCGGGAATCTGTTCGTACGCTCCCAACTCAATGCCTTCCTGCACCTGCTGGATCTGTGCATCCTTGGGGATTAGGAAAGTTTGCTGTGCCTGGCGGATCGCTTCGTTCGTGTACGCTGCTCCTTCGCGTTGTGGGTAGCACACGACGACGGTAAGTACGGCCAACAAGCAGATTACGGATTTCATCTCGAATTTCGGAACTAAGTTACAACGGTTCACACCAAATCACACTGCGGTCGATTGAATTAGGAAGAAAAAAAAAATCGCAAAAGATACACGAATCTAAATGCAGAGCGCACACGTATCGGTTCACCAGTTTGGCGTGGAGTGTTCAACTGTTCGCTCACCGTTTGGGAATAGGCTTATAACTGTCTCCCACTACAACTTTCGTGTAGAAAGCGAGCGATCATTTCCCCGATTCCGAAACCCAAACTCTGGCCTCGAGTAGGGATCATCATAATTAATCGACTTTCTTCAGCGAACTATACACCACTGCTCTCCAGATACTGGGTATCTTTCGCTTTCCCCGGGGTATATTTGCAGCGCAAACGTCTTGAATTGCAAGCGGGTATGGATGGACAGACCGCCAAAGGGGGGTTCGCCATGTCGGATGTGTGAGCGACGTTCGTCTCATTGTGTATGACATCAGCGTAGTTTGGGTGAACTTTCAATTGTATCTGCAAGAAGATTTTCTTCTTTTGCAGTTTGTTACTTTTGTGGTTTGGTTTGATGTTCACTCGAGGGTAATAGCCCAGCGTTATACACACGTACATCCATAAAGTACGTTACGTAATGAATATTCATACAACGATGGCTACATGTGGATATGGATTGTATGCCCGTCGGTGATAATGGTACAAGAAAAAATTAATGAAAACGGTGTTGCGCAAGCGTTGTAATTGCATCGTGAGGTAATTGTTAATGAAATGTTTTTCAACAAACCTTTTAAGAAAAAAAAAAAAAAATTGTTTTGGGTGCTCTCGTGATGACAATGGAAATGGAGTCTATGTGTCGCAAAAAGTAGGTTGTTATAGAAGATCAAGCTGTTTTGGGGTCTGAGTTGTTTGACTCATAATTTGTTATGCAAAGGGGAGATTGCTTGCAGTTGTGGACCTTATGCATAGTTTTCGTAACCTGATCTGAGGAGGGGGGTACAGATCAGGTTTCATCTTCCGACTCTTACTTTGTTGATGTCAGTTGAGTACACTCATCCTCATGAGAAATGCACGCCGTAAGCTTTATGCAGATGCAAAATCAGAGCAATATCGCCTTAAGCCTAAGTGCTACTAATCGAAGTAATTATTGCAGGCATTTTCTATTTTTTCACAGATCTTTGAGGTCCAAGTTTTCGTGACCAAAACCACGATTTTCCACTTCGACTACGTTGGCATTTGGGTGAGAAAAACATGTTTTGCTTTGCAATTCATGGTTCACTCGTTGGACTTGAAGTACAGACAACGACGTGAAATTTGCGAACTCAGTTCATTTTATCTCTTCCTCTCGAAGTCATCTTTGCAGATTAGATCAGAGCTTATGTAGACCTTTCTTTTAAAGTCGTAAAACTGTTCCCATCCGTAGTGGAGTCCATGTTACAGAGACACAGATAAAAGAAAGTTGCAGACTCGTTTTTCAATAAAAAAAAATCAACAGTTTCGTTATGCAATTGCTGCTTGAAGGAGCTACTATTGGTAAGAGGAAATCACATTGCTTAGGCTGTCTCTTCTTCAATATTTCAATGACATGCATACATTGGTTTGTGTGATGTACATTCATGGCTTTTACGATGTAAGATGCTATAGGCTGTCATTTGAATTTGTAAACAAGACCATTTCAGAGAGTAGCTCTTATCTGAATGGTCAAAGAACCCTAAAACTTTCAATTCTCTTCAAAGTCACGAAGAGCACTATCAGTGCGTTGTTTTAAAGAAATCTTCATCGCCAATGCAGAATATTCGGTTTTACTTAGTTTTGATGGTACTGCAGTGCGAGGTGAGCCTGGGCCTGGGCCTCGTTAGCCTCGTGTTTTGCAATTTACTTACTGAAGGTGGCGCTACAGTCCGGGGTGGATCTTGGCTTCAATCAACAAGCGTCTCCAGGCAGCTTGATCTTAAGAAAGCTGCCTCCAGTTTCGCACGCCAAGTTGGTTGAGGTCCCATTTCACTTGCGTGCGCCACCTGAATCGCTGTCTTCCTCTACTGCGCCGTCCCTCGCGTGTGTATTCGGAGATTTTCCGGGTCGGAGCATTGGTGTCCATCCGCTCAACATGACACAGCCCCATCAGTCGTTGGAGCTTCACACCTCTGGGTAAGTCAAAGTCGCTGTACAGTTCGTCTTGTATCGCCTCTTTCACTCACCGTCTATGCAGACACGACCGAAAATCACTCGAAGAATTTTTCTCTTGAAGCAGCCACTAGCAATCTCATCCGCTTTTGGCAAAGTCCATGTTTCTGCGCCATAGAGCAGGACTGGGACGATTAATGTCTTATACAGGGACACTTTAGTCGTTCGAGAGAGGGTTTTGTTACTCAATTGCGCTGTTAGCCCAAAGAAGCAGCGACTGGCAAAGGTAATTCTTCAGTTGATCTCAACGCTGGTGTCGTTGTCTGAATTTATAGCGGAACCTAGGTAGACAAAGTCCTTAACTACCTCAAAGTTATAGCTGTCTATAGTGACGTTCTGTCCGAGACGTCGGTGTTGGGAGTGCTTTCTTGTTGACAGCATATACTTCGTCTTGCCCTCATTGACCGCTAAACCCATCTTCGCCGCCTCCGTCTCGATACTCACAACCGCACCAGTGACATCACGCTGCGTTATTCCGATTATGTCAATGTCATCGGCGTATCCGAGTAATTGGACGGACTTTTGAAAGATTGTGCCTCTGGTGTTGGCGCGTGAGTTTTGCACAACTCTTTCAAGAACGATGTTGAAGAAGTCGCATGACAGCGCGTCGCCTTGTCTAAATCCTTTTCTGACATCAAAGGTCTCGGTGAGGTCTTGACCGACCTTGATGGAGCAGCGTGCATTTTCCATCGTCATCCTGCACAACCGGACGAGTTTGGCAGGGATGCCAAAACTAGACATGTCTCTGTATAGCTCGTCTCTATAGATGCTGTCATACGCGGCTTTAAAATCGATGAAAAGGTGGTGGGTATCGATTTGAAGTTCCTGGGTTTTTTCCAAGATCTGCCGCAGTGTGAATATTTGGTCGATGGTGGACTTTCCGGTCCTGAAACCACACTGATATGGACCGATCAGGTTGTTGACTAACATCTTCAGGCGCTCACACAACACGGTTAAGAAGACTTATGCCTCTGCAGTTGGCGCAATTCAGACGGTTTCCTTTCTTGAGGATTGGGCAAACAATGCTAAAGTTCCATTCATCCGATGTACTTTCCTCCGACCATATTTTACAGATGAGTTGGTGCATGTTTCTTACTACATCATAGCCTGTATCTTTAAACAGCTCGGCAGCTTGGGCGTCAGCTCTAGCAGCTTTTTTTTGATATGGTTATCTTCACTTCGTCCAGGTCGGGTGGACGGAATTGTTGGTCTTCGTCGTCGAGGTAAAACGGTTCATTCTGTCTGACAACGGAATTTGAATCGTCATCTCAGTCACAGCAGTCTGCAGAGATAGTCCTTCCATATCCTCAGCATCGACTAGGATTCTACTACGATTGTTCCCTTGTTCATCCTTGCAGACTTCGATTTGGGCTATGTAGCTTTGACAGGTTCTTTTTAAACTTTGGTAAAACTTCCGAACCTTATTCCTGCAGTATCATCTCTTTATTTCCTCGATCACGCGCTTCTCATGCTCTTCCTTTTTCCTCCTGTTTTTCCTCTGTGTTAGTCTCTTTTCTTCTGCCCGTAAAGCTCGCGAACAGTTCTAGTCGTTCTATGCAGCCCCGCTTTGTATGCCTCTTGTTTCGCTGCATATGGAATCGTCATACTCAAAAACTATCATCTGTGGGGATCTCAACTGTAACATTTTAAATCATGAGAGATCACGATCATTTCTTGAATCAATGCAAGCTCTCAGTTTAGATCTTGTTAATTCGAACGTTCCAACGCATTTTACTAGCTCTTCTAGCACTCTTTTAGATCTATTTCTTGCGAGTGACAGTCAGGAGGTTTTCTTCAGTCAGGCACCGGCTCCTGTTTTCTCCAAGCATGACCTTATCTTTGCTACATTTAACTTCACAGATTGTAGAAAGCCTTTGACGTACACCTATAGAGACTTTAAAAATATGAATGTGGAGCTACTTGAAGACGATCTTCAAAGTGTTAACTGGCTGCCCGTGTATTGCGAAACTTCGGTCAATGCCCAAATTGAATATCTTCAAGATACCATAGTCCAGCTCTTTAATAAGCATGTTTTACTTAAAACGAAAGAAGTTCGATGTAGCCACATAACGTGGTTTAGTCCCGTAATATACGAACTAAGAAAAAATCGTGATGTGGCCTATAAAAAGTGGAAGCAGTTCAAACTCCCTGAGTTTTATGAAGCTTTTCGGGTTCTACGAAATTTAGTGAACTCTAAGATTAAAACAGCCAAGCGTGAATACTATAGTAGGCACTTTGACCATAGGCTTCCAACTAAAACGCTTTGGAAGAACCTCAGAGAACTAGGTGTAGGAAAGCAAAACAAGCCTAAGATGGATGATATCGATCCCAACCAGCTAAATAAAGAATTTGCTGAGATTCAGACAACATCAGGTGCACTACTGCAGGACATTCAAGTGTCGCAAAGTGGCTATTTTGAATTTTGCAGAGTTGAGCAAACTGATGTTGTTAAAGCAGTGTTAAAAATAAAATCCAAAGCTGTTGGTATTGATGGAGTTCATCCTTATTTTATAAAAATTATCCTGCCGTATCTTCTGCCTGTCATAACCTATGCTTTTAACAATATTTAACAAGATCTACCTTTCCGTGTGCTTGGAAAATTGCTAAGATCATTCCAGTCCTTAAAAAGAAAGCATCAAATAACTCACCTGCTGAATACAGACCTATTGCGATCTTGCCTTACCTGTCAAAGGTCCTGGAAAAGTCTTTGCATAATCAAATGTCAGTCTATTTTTTGCACAACAAACTGCTGAATGCATATCAATCTGGTTTCAGACCATACCATAGCTGCACTTCAGCACTACTTAAGGTAACCGATGACATACGAGTTGCAATGGATAAGAATTTAGTTACTTTCCTGACACTTTTAGACTTTTCCAAGGCCTTTGATACGGTTAATCATAAGCTGCTTGTTTCAAAGCTTTCAACCTTGTACAATTTTTCTCCATCAGCTGCAAAATTGATTTATTCGTATCTGTTTGGGAGAAAACAAGCAGTCCTAGCTAACAATATTATGTCTGAATTAATTGCAACTTCAGCAGGTGTTCCTCAAGGATCCATCTTGGGTCCCTTACTCTTTGCAGTATTTATAAATGATCTCCCTAAAGTAATTAAACATTCCAAGTTTCACATGTTTGCGGATGATGTCCAACTTTACTCAAGTTTTGCGCTTGGACAAATAGCAGATGCGGCAACTAAAAGTAATGAAGACCTACAGAATATTCTTGCCTGGGCTCAAGAAAACTATTTACGACTTAACCCGGTCAAAACGAAATGCCTTGTCATAAATAGAAGTGATCTCAACACAAGCAGCTTTCCCGCAATTTCCCTCGGTAATGCCTCTATTGAGTTTCTAAATAAAGTTAAAAATCTTGGAGTTTGGTTTAACACAAGTTTGCACTGGGATGACCATGTGCGTACAGTCATCGGGAAAATTTATGGCTGCCTCAGGAACCTCTCGCTGTCCCAAAACTACACTCCAGTTAGCACTAGACTAATGCTAGTTAGGTCCTTACTCATTCCGTTAATTACGTATGGCTGCGAAATCTATTGCTGCCACAATGCACTTACCAAACGTAAACTAAATGTTGCATTTAATAATATTGCACGTTATGTCTATGGCTTAAAACGCCATGATCATGTGTCGACATTTGCGAAAAATATTCTTGGGTGTTCACTTGATAAGTACCTTGACTATTGCACGCTCAAGTGTCTACACAAGATTATCACCAGCAAACAACCTCAATACTTATATGAAAAACTCAGCTTCTCGCAATCTAACCGCTCTTTAAGTCTAATTTTACCACTTGTTACTTATCAAGTCTGTGAACGACAATTTTTCATTCACGCCATACGCCTCTGGAACTCACTCCCTCTCACGTTAAGACGGCTCTACGATACGAATGGTTTTGGTGACACTCTCTTTCGGCACTTAGCAGGTGGTAATTAAGATTAATATCTTTTATGGTAAAATTTGCTTCTTATAAATATCTTTCTTATCTTATAATTTACTCTTTGTCAATCTCTGTTTTTGAATACTCAAAATTGGAATTCATAAATAAACTAAATTTAAATCACATTATTGTAAAATTCACATTTATAGCATAAAGATTATGTATAGTCTATTATAAATGTTGTTATATTAATTATAATAAATACTGAAATACTAAATACTGAAATATGCTTGCCGGTACTAACCAGGGGTTAAGTTGTGGTAACAGGAAATTCGAAAAAAAAAAATACCGTAAATTTAGCATTGATAAACAGCACAAATGTCTCCAGCTATTTTGGACACCACCCTCGGACGCCATTGAAACCTGATACCATCTGAGTTTAGAACCACTGCACCTGACACGACGCCGATCGTCTGCGTACGCAAGTACATTCTTGAACGTACTTATGAAAGATTGTGGTTTTGGTGTTAGCTTGAGAATTTCCAACAATTCGTTGAAGTTTGATGTTAAGGAGCAAGTCACCTTCTCTGTTGTGTATCTCGCTTGAGAAAGAAGTGTGTTTGTCATACTCATCATCATTCAAATCCTTATTTGACATCAAAGGTAAGAGTGAGCTCGCTACTGATCCTGATGAAGCTTATAGTCAGTTTGTAACACTGCGCTGACGCTAGGTGGCTGCTGCAACATTTTCACAGCGGTTGCAGAATGCACTATTCATCCTTTTCACTGTCATGATATAAAAATTTAAGTTTTAAGTTCTCACAGCTTAGGTTGAAAATAAATCTAAATGATGTTCATGCCATTTCATCCAAATGATGGTAGCAACCTACCAAATTAACAGGATACAAGCCCCGATTAATTCTTTTGTCGTCCTTGATCCAAATCTCAACCCCCTTGCATTGACATAAGTTTTTCCGCACTTGCATACGATGTTTAGAACAATTTAAAGCTACGCCAAGCGCAGTTCCCTCGCCATTTTCCTGTTATTAAATCATCCCCAGACAAAGGACTATGAGCTTAAGAAAAAAAAATATACATACGCAAATAACTAAATTTTAAATTACATAACTCCGTTTGTCCCCAAGTATATATATATCCGCCCCAACTGAGCAGAAAATGAGCGGGAAATCCTTTTGTTTCAGCATCCATAAGGATGACAACAACTACAGCTGACTTATGATGCACGATATAGATGTCGTCCCATAAACGTCATAAACAGCAACTGCGACCAAAAGAAAAAAAAAACTGAAAAAGGAAGCCGAGCGGGAAGACACAGTCTCCACACAGTAGGATGAATAAAAAAAAAGCAGAAATCTCCATCCTTTTCTTCTCGATCCGCCTTTTACTCTGCGATTATTTGCAAAAGAAAACGATTCGCCATTGTATGAGTGTGCCATGCATTCATGAGATACTGCTGCTCCTCGCACAGAACAATTGCGGCAAAACTGGACGAGGCACACAACTACGGGAATTTTGCCTTCGCCTGACGCAGTCCAACTGCGAGCAGAATAATGGTATCATGGTTCATGCTGGTTATTGTTATCCTATTACAGATGGAAAATAACAATTCGGATCGTTCCAGCTATTTTTATGGATTCTCATTGTTGGAGGAGTCCTTCTGCTCGCTACTGATACACTAGTACGTGTGTAAATAGTTTACCCGGAGAGGAAGCGAGATAAAGTTCTTTTTTAGATTGTCTAGCTCCAAGGATATCTTTTCGCCCAAACGAATCATCAGAGAGCATCATAGTTTTATGAGGGCTAGAGACGGGTATCAACTGGGATTGTGAGACGATTTATTGTATTCCCTGTTAGTTTGCTGAGGGAAGGAAATATCTTTAAGGATAATTGCTCGACGATTGTTTGCTGAGCAATTAGAGCGAGCGACTTGTACATAAGAAGGACAAATTAACGATTTGGAAAAACGCGTTTGTCCGTTGTTATGCGAAATAATTATTTACTGACGTGCCCAAGGGGTGGCGCGTTAACCTAATGGCGGTCATTAGTCGAAACCAATAGTCGTTGTGCTAAATAAATTCCTGGTTAAAGGAAATTAAAAGTTCCTTCGTTTGGGGATTAGTTTCACTTGTTTTGCTGATATTTATGGACATGGTGTTGTTTAATTGTGTTTGGTATGTCGCAATGGAATGGCAATAAAAAACTTTCACTTAATGTTGGACTAACACGAGTCATATGTCATGTTATGGCCGAAAGCAAAGGAGACACTTAAATAGGCTTAACTCTTGACAATGATGGAGAGTAAAACTGAGTTTTATACAATTTCCCTTAACGAATAGATGCAAAGAGCAACAATTTTTGTGAGTGTTTCGGATAATTCTTAGAGGCTTTGTAGAGCATGTAGAGAAAGCTACCCAGACCGTCTTATAGATGGCCTTGAACAAAGCTGTACGCTGCAATTATTTTGTCCGAGTATAAAGATCTGTCCCTATGTACATGCATAGGTACATGTATAGCAAAAAAGTGGCAGCCAGTGCAGCCATATGCAACAAAATCCATAACCCAGTGCTCCAATATTCGTACCAGATACTAAGCAGTTTTTAATTACCGAGGACTCCGTCCGCAAGACAGCGACTAAATCCTCGCTTAACACATATTTTGCAAAAGTTTTTGAAAGCATCATCTCCTCCAGACTTGAAGTTAGGTTTCAAAAGAATCTACGCAAAGTGGAGTGGGTACTGGTGTCTTCTCCAAAGACCTAATCGCGTTTTCGACGCCAATATAATGATGATCAAGGAGATCTTCACGTGGTTGAAGTGCGATGTGATGCCTGCTCGAGATATCACCATTTTTACCGACAGTCAAGCTGCGATCATATCGATGGAAGTTGTCACATACAATTCAAAAACCGATCTAAGTTGCAGGATGTCTCATAATAAGGCGACTACGTCACTGCATGGCCAACGAACTCGGCAGGCATGGCACAAGTTTACCAATTCTAAATGCGATTTACCTCAGCAACCGCAGATGACCAAATGGCACCACGTGACATGTTATTAGACAGCTCTGACCTAAGTTGGAACTCAGGCACTCCAACTGCCTAAGCATACAAATAAGGAAGCACATCAGTACAATAGTAGGTGCCATCAGTGAATATGGCTAGGTCTCATCAACATCGATTTCTGCAGAAGCTGGAAGGACAAAGAAAAGGAAGAAAAGATTCTTCACATTTTCTGCCCGTGTTCGACTCTTTTCACTCAGAGTCCTTCAACATGTTTACAAGTATCTAGAACAAGAGCAAAACAGAACACATTTTGGAAGAGTGGACAACATCGCCCGAAAAAGATAAAATCAAAAGATGTACGATCTACGTAACGACATCAAAGCAGCTCTGCTGGAACATAAAGAGAAGATTGACACCCAGTTCAGGCCCAGAGAGTCTTTGAATTCGGATCGAATGAACAGCATGGCGGAGGAGTTCCTAGGCCTCAAATAGAAAAATTAATAAGTGTGCGAAACAGGAAAGGAGACTCTTTGAACTGCGCCAACTTGGTCGCCTACAAGATCTATCTGCCGTGTTGCGGGAATGCCTGAAGCCATTCACATTCGGCCAAATATTCACATTGCGGCAGATCTTGGAGAAAATCAAGGAATTGCAAGTCGATACCCACCACCTGTTCATCGATTTTAACGCCGCTTATGACAGCGTCTATAGAGACGAGCTATATAAGGCAGTGTCTAGTTTTGGCATCCCTGCCACCGACACCTTTGATGTCAAAAAAGGTTTTAGACAAGGCAACGTGTTGTCATGCGGCTTCTTCAACATCGTTCCGTCTGCATAGACGGTGAATGGAGGAGGAGATATAACGACGAATTGTACGGGCTGTACAGCGACATTGGCTTAGTCAGAAAAGTGAACGTCCAAGGACTGAAGTGGCTGGGTCAGAAGAGTCCAGTAGAGGAAGACCGCGACTCAGGTGGTGCACGCAAGTGGAATGGGAACTCAACCATGCTGGCGTGCGAAATTGAAGGCAGCTGGCTAGGGATCGAGCTGGCTGGAGACGCTTGTTGGTTGAGGCCCAGGTCCACTCCGGACTGCAGCGCCATCCCATTAAAGTAAGGTGAAACAATAAACCAACGAAGGAAACCTCTTAATTAGTTGTGAGTTTTAACACTGAGTGCTAACTGTATATTTCGTTGTACAAGCTAGCTCCATGCCTGGGAATGTCCATGGGAACACAAGCTTGACGGTATAGATTTACAGGATTACAGAGACAACCACAACGCTAAAATTCACAGTTTTGGTAGGACACTATAAACCCAAGAGTATTATTGCACATTTCTCATTCCGGAGGTCCGTAAAAATGTAGTAAAAAGACCGCAACTTTTGTCCCGACATTGAAGAGAGTTAGCCAACAGTAATTAGAAGAAAACACTTTAGCAAAATTCAAACGAACCACAAACGGGACCGGATTGTAATTTTTAATCGTCGTTTGCCGTTAACAATGTGCATTACATGCAATTTTTGTATTTGACCCTGTGTCCATCTCTGATGTTCAAAACTATATTCACAACAAAACCATTAGCTTGACCAAATCCTTTAAGTTAATCCGCAAAGGGATACTCAAAAATATTAGCACAACCACTTCAAGGGCGATTTAGCCTCATTCTTCAAGCTCAGTTTGATCTCATTTTTCCAAGAATTTGTGGCATTTCAGGGCAACCTTTTGACTGAGCTTAACAGTTTTTCCTTTGTTGCTTAGAGTCGCTTCAATCCTTTTAAATTTTCTCAAAGTGATTTTCATTTTCGTAATTTCAAGCGAAAAACCAACCGCCAACGTTTGCAATCAGGATAATTGCACCCGACTGCAAAATAAATTGCAAAGATATCATGCCGAGGGTTCAAGGATATTTATAAATAAATGGAGCAGATGGATGTTGTCCTGTAAAGAAAAAAACACTCTATATCCGTGGAAATTCTTAACTTGAGAGTAAACACTTCTTCCTTGCTAATTACTGAGCGCAGTTAATTGAAAGTTGCACCTTATAGTGTTTTTCTCTTAAGGATATTCTTAAGCACACCTTTTCTGTGAAATATTATTAGCACGAAACCCCATATTCAAAGCAAAAGGGACAATGAAATTGAATTACAAAGAGGTGGGCAACGAAAGGAGAGAGAGAGGAAAAAAAGGAAACGATTTGAATAAAATAAACATTCAACTGCAATGTTGTGGAATTGAAATTCCCCAAAGGACACATAAGGACACACCGCTGTACACTTTACTTCTATTGTGATTTTTTTTTCTTTTTTTTTGCATTTCTTTCTTAGTTCCTCGGATTTCGTTCCCCCTCGCTGTATATGTGTGTACAATCTAAATAGATTTAAATGAAAAAAAAAAGGAAAACAAGGAGCGAAATAGAGAAATCCAAGTCCCTTTGTCGCACAAATGACTTTTCGCACCATTTCTATTTCAATTCGACCTTTTTTATGCCTTATTTAACAAAGGGTTGTGTTTTTATGGGTTCCTAAGTCGAAGTGGCGGTGCTGGTTAAGACAGTTGCGCGGGTCACGGTCTGATATAATTTGAGTACTTAACGAATGGATTGAATGAGTTTTGGTTGATTTTTTAACTTTTATTTTAATCCAATTTAAACCAATCCTTCGATGTCTAATAATTTGTTTATTTTTTTTTTTCTCTCTTTTTAGGTAAGTTGGGACGATCGATAGATGGCTTTGTTTTGGTGATGTATTTGAGTAAAATATTTTTGGAGATTATTTTGAACTTGAATTACATGTGGGATTTTAGCAACTTCCTCCAATTTTTCTATCCATGTTGGTTTTTCCTCATCGACACGACTTTTAAAAAATTCCTTTCATCAGGTGTTATAGCTCCAGTTCCTAGGAGTTGGGGTTTGTCAACAGTTTTTTGCATTTCCACAAACTAATGGAGACTTGCCCATATGCTTTTCTCGTTTCTCGAAATCCTTGGAATTTGATTTGACCCGTTTCATTCAAAAGTGGATAAAATCGGATGCAGATTGATGTTTTGTGAGTTTAGCTGCGCTCTTTGTGAAAAACGAAAACCTTGCTTGCGTGTAGGGTTGCCATTAGAAATGGAAAGTAACTAGAAGTGATGATAAAGAAACCTCGGACATTGCGTCTATGACCCCCGGACAAAAGGACAGAATTGAAGATCCACACACTGGATTCAGAGGTTGGCTTTGTTTTTTTTCCTGTGTATGATTCGGCATTGGTGATTGTCACTGCATCAATCAATTGCTCTCTCACTCATGATCTATTTCACCACGTAGTGGACATATGTAGTTAAGTGGCTGTCCTCGCTCAGACAGGGACACACTTAGATCATATAGGTCCATTCTGATACCACGATGAAGAACCGGCTTACCATCACCAGGAACCAGAGTATTTAACTCAGAGTACATCGAGTGGGCAATCGTAACGGTATTAATCCTAAGAGTTGAACCACTTCGTCCCAGAGATGAAGTGTTTTATCTTCAGGGTGTCGAGTTCGGCCAGATCGCTAAGATCATCGTAGAGGTATTCCCCAAGGGGTTCCTTCTTAATGTTGCAAGAGCGGGACACGTGCATAGTAAGTGCGTTGTGGTTTTCTCTTCCTCCTCGTCCCTGCAGCTTCTACGGAGATCATTGAAGGGGACTATCAGTCTGAGTGCATGTCTGCCTATCAAGTATCGACCGTTGAGGACCTTAATTAGTGAACCTAAGTTTTCCGGTTAGTGCATAAAAGTTTCTCCGTCTTCTTTAAATCCAGGTTAGGCCAGATTTGTTTTGACAAGAGACAAGTGCTGATATTTTTCCACCTGTGGTTTTTCAGGAGGAATTTGATCGATTCGATAGGCGCAGATGGTTCTCTCAGGTTTTCGGAGACATGCCGTCCTGTGCCTTCTTCTACTAGCTCTCGAGTTGCCTGGAACGTCCCTGTATTTTGCCGCACCTGTCTGCAATCTCGTAAATTTGTGAATCGTTAATTGTTTTACAAACCCTGATCGTAATGTCGGCGATTCTAAGGCTTTAATAGCTGCCTGACTGTCTATGTATAATACAAAGGCGCTACAATCTACAGCGTTAATTGAAAGCCAAGCCACAGTTTCGCTGACTCACGTAATTTCCGCTTGAAACACACTACAATGATCTGACAGTCGCCTGGTAATGGCTGAGCGAGATGCGTTAGAGAAGACTCCTGCTCATCTGCCTTTGAACATTCTCTTAAGTTACCCCTCACTCAGTTTCTGTTCCTGTAGGCATTGGTCTTCTTCATACCGAAGACAATTAATCATGACGTGCTCAAGTACAATAAAACGCCGAGTCTTTGATGGTTTCTCTCCACCTCGAGCCATATTGGGTCGTGCCGAGCAGTTCTTCTTCCTTAGTTCTTAACCTTCCTGGTACCGGCTTCTATTTGGGACTGGAAGAGCAATATCGTTCGCCGAGACTCTTGTAAATAGCCTTTTCCTTTTGTAGTTAAGGTCGCCAGTGCCAGGCACGATTCTTACCAGTACGGCGGTTGACAATTACAACTTTATGCAGGTTTTTTCGAAATCGTCTATGACGATGATGTTGAGGCACTTTATTTCAAAAGCACTTGGTAATCGCCGTAGTTATGAATAAAGTCTATATGACTTTCCTGTTGCTGATAAGTCGTACTTCTATCTTTTCATCTGTGAGTGGGAGACAGGCATATTATTCCTTTCAACACGGAATCAACAACCTGGTGGTGTCTTTAGTTTAGCATGGTTCGTTGATATCCCAGTAAATTTACCCTGTGACAAGTCGCCGCTCTGTTAGAATTGGTCGATTCTGAGTCAATTTTCACTGTTCATGACGGGACGAGTTTTTCTGTCAGTCAGGAGATAGGGTTTCGTCAGTCAACTCATTCACATTGTAAGCTGAGTGCGGACCTCCAATACTCTTAAACTATAACATTTCTCCTTTTGCAAAATGAAATCATAAAAATTCCCTAAAAATTTGTTTCAATAAGCTTATAAGCCCCGCTGCGTACCCAAAAACAGAACCCAAACTTTCACTTTGAGCATGGAGTTCTACCACCTAATCCCGAGAACATACGACAGACTGTTCACAAAACCCCTTAATCGCTATGCATCCAGTGGTGTGTGTTTTAAAATTAAATACAGCAGAGGAGTGGTTCCTAAAACAAACAAAAAAACTGCATACCAAGCCTCAAGTTATAATCCCGGACGCAAGCAAACCGCCCGCTCCCACACACACACACACATAAATTTACACATTTTTTCATTTGTCTCACCACCTCCATAAAATTATTTTGTTTCCACCACCCCATGTCCTCCTTGTTTAAGGATCATTGATAGATGAGGTGAAGTGAAGTTCATTTATTCGCATTCCATCTGGATTTGCTGTGAACAATTTTCTACATTATGAGGAGATTTCCGTTCGTTGCCCTCATATGTATAAGTGAATTTGTTTTCAGTCCTCCGTTGGTGTCCTTTTTAGAATTTATTTTATTTTTCTTTTGTTGAGACTCAGCTCGTGCATGCAGTATTCTAGTCTCTCCTCGACAGAGACACTCACTTGTTCACCTGCGTTAAGGGGGAGCCAAGCGATCCCTCTCGAAGCTTCTTAATATATGTACGGCTTACTTGTGTGACATGTGGGAGGGAAGCAAAAATGTCTGCACGCTGTACGGATACCTATAACATATTTAATTTTTTTTTATGGGTTGAAATAAACTTTGTTTGTGAAAAGTGCCTCTGACAGACGATTGGATGGATCTCATCCTTTCTCTGCCTCTGCATTCTCGAATGTCCCCTAAACACCCCTTGGGGAATTATGCATATTTTGCAAATATACTTCCTCATGGGATGCGAATCAATTTTCGTTTCTCCCTCCCCGGCCGGGTTGTACTACGAAAGTTACCCATTCCGCTGGGAGTGAAAATAAATGGCGCCCAACGAAAAGTGATAAGTCAAATAGAACGAAGAATTTATTATTTGCTTTCGATTAGGGTTCTACAGAGGACACACAAACCGTATATGTATGTGTAAGTCGATACAGATTCCACTTTAGGGTACAATAGACTTTGGAGTCTACTTTTGAAGCTGTCGGGGTGAACGAGGTGAATGAACACATTGAACTGAGATGCTTCGCCATCACCTGACACCTTCTATTTTTTTTTTTGGTTGTGTCGGAGTGCTGCTGCTCTTGTGTGGAAAATTGATTAACGATTTTTCTGTCGTTTTGCTGCCTTTGGCTGCCACTGTTTTGTGTGATCTGCAAAAGTAGGCACAAGGATAAGCGAACACAAAAGATTTATAAATATGGAACATAATGGATGTCAAGTGGAAATAAATATAAATGCGGAAATTCAATTGAAGCAGCAGCAGCACTCGACTAGGTCATATTTTAGTGTTGTTGAAGGAAACGTTGGGTTGGGTAATATGTCAATAAGCGGGGAGAGGTGGTAGTGTGAGGGTGTTGTGATTGCGCTAGTCAAAAAGATACTTTAAGAGCTGTGGAGTGAAAGAGAATTAGATAGATTCGTTGGAAAATTTCTGTTTTTGATACACGCATCTGCGCTTGAAGAATATTTTGTCATTTGTCGGAGTTTATGGTAAATGAACCAAGAAAAGCTGGTAGACAGCTTAAGTGAAACGATTGACTATTACCGTTAGGAGAAAATAATATCCGCTGGGTGGTTCGCAGGAGATGCTTATTTTTTTCCTAATCGATGTTGTCGACAAATTAGAGGTTATAAAATAAAAGCAGATTAGACTGGGCACTTTTAAAAATTCAATCAATGCACCGTTGTCTACCAGGCCATACCGACGCATAGTTTGCCAATTGAACAAGAAAATATTCGGCGGAGCAGTCAGAAGGCCAAGCTTTGTGCAATCATTCGTGTTGTGCATTTAATGCTTTCCTCCACTTGATAGCGACCTCTACTTTCATTGCTCAAGTTCGAAAAAAACGAAGGTAATTCAAATCAAACAGTAGACAGCAGCAATAATTTTAAATTGGACTCTGAACCCATCGAACTGGTGGCCTTCATCACGCATCTTGGAAGCGTTTTATAAGAATATATAAAAAAATAAGAAAAATTAGAAGAGGCTATGCGCTTCTGGGCAATGCTTGGAACTTGATGGCATTCAACATCCAAGTTCCTACCCAGTCCTACGTCTACCCAATGACACGTATTCCATGGCACGTCTCGAATGCAAGTTCTGAACTTCTCTAAGGAAGCAAAACTGAAATGCTTACGAATAAAATTCAAAGTCAACACATGTCTTAAGGTCGAAAAAGAGGTGCAAATTATTCTCCACCTTCTTCATACCTGTCGCGCTCTCTCCTTTAGAAGAAAACTCACTTAGGCGCTTTTTTCTACAACGATGTAGATGATCTGACCAATGTAGATGTTAGAAGCCTCCTTCGTTTCATCAGAAGTTCCAACTGTTTAACGAGTAGATAAAGGAATTTTCCAAGATCCCTGTAATATCATAACGGGCTTATCATTGCTCCAACTGTGTTAGCTTTACCTGGTAGACACCTTAACCTAACATAACCATTACTTGGAGGATCTGGTGAAATTGAATTGGCCACACTCTCTGCAAGGCATCCGATGACATTTGGAAGACTGGAGTACTGGAGTGAAATCTGCCGGCCAACCAGAGAAACAGGGGCATTTGTTTAGTCTGCCTGCATCCTGGAGAGCCGTGCCACATATAGTTGTTTTTGAAGGAAACCCAACCGTCAATGGAGGCCCTGACCGAAGACGCGGGAAGATCCAAGGTAGGTTTAAGTCCTGAGAAAACATTCTCTGACCTTTGTTTCGCAATCTCATCCGAGATCTCATTTCCAGAGATTTCAGTGTAACATAAGACCTCGTACAAGAGTCAAAGAGTTCAGCCTTACGACCGAATTCAAAGAGTTCTTGCATTCTCGAATTATTTTGGAACTGGTTAAAGGGCTGAGCAAGGCCTTAATTGCAGCCTGGCTATCGCTACACACGCACATGCTCCGACTCTTTCACCTATTCTTAACAATATAGCCCGTGGCCATTGGGATAGCAAAGGTATCTGCTTGGAAAACTGAGCAAACAGAGAAGTCTGTGCATCAGTCGAAGTTCTGGTGTCATTGCATCAGACGCCATATCCATGGAACTAGGATAACTGTCGTGACAGGTCATCAAAACTCAAGTGTTTTGAAAGTACTGCTCATGATATAAGTATCAAAGGGAGATAGATCAAACAGAACGTCTAGAGCAGCGCCAGGCGTACTCGAAAAAGCTTTCTCGTGAAAGTCTCCTCCACCAAACAACAGATGCAGAAGCTAGAAACGGTCTTACATAGCCGTAAGGACCTTTTTCGGTGATAATCTCCATGTCTTGCCAAAAGTACCCTTACACTAGCAAAAAATTGAGCGCATATGCCTGAGCGTGGACGTCAAATGAATTAAGAGTATGCAACAGAGTTAACAACCATTCACCATGCACCATAACCTTGTGTACAGACTTTGTCGCCTCTACAACCAAAGTTCTGTTCGTCAAAATTTCTCGGATCCACAATAACACTGTTTCATTCACCCCGTGTTGTCTAGAATAGTCACACATGCAGTCAAAGGTCGCATTATCGAAGCACCGTCTATGTCGATGAAGATGCCCATGGCGTATAATTTCCTATTAAGGGTGCACTTAATTCTATCAACTAACTAGATTTTGAAGCACAGTCTCTCAAGATTTTCCACGCTGTTATGCATGCTGCATCTCCGATATAGGATGCACCCTAAACGTGAGTCTCGACTAGCCTTTCCATGCTTTTCAACAGGGAGGAGGATAGGCGTATAGGTCTAAGACTCTCAGCGAGAGAGTAATCATCTTAACCAATTTTAAGTATGAAGGTCACTCTGATCGTTTGCCAGGACGTAGGAATATATGCCAGTGCTCAACCCGCAGTGAAGATTCTTTTCAGAGCTGGAAGCAACTGGTTTATACTCTTTTGCAGGCAAGCTGGGTATACTCCACCGGTGCCAGGGATTTGAAGCTGTCAAATAATGGCACGGTATATTTGATTATCTCGTCTGTTATCACGGCCGATGCAGTATACCAGCCTGTGTAGGCAGGCCAAGCTGTGATCCAATCGTTACCTGATAACCTGGAAAATGGAAAGGTACCATCAGATGATTCCGGATTGGTCGGTTTGCCCCTTTTAGGAACTCTGACTTACTGGTTTCACCGAGCGTTTCGGTCTTTTGACAAAAATGTCTATAGGAAGCACTTTTCGACAAACGAATTAACTTCTTATATTCCTTTGGTTTAGACCGGAAAAGATTCCAGTCTCCATCCAAATTTGCCGTAAGTGCCGATTGAGAAGTCCTTTCTAAGTCTATGCAGTTTTGTTCTGGATTCCACTAGGAAACTGGCGATCTGTTACATAAGCTTGCAGTCAAAACACATTAATACATGTCGTAGTTGAGTAATCGCATTAAAGCTAACGATGCATCACTGCAACAGTACCAACAAAAAATATTCGTGCGCTGAATGCATGCAATGGCGCACATCCTGTACATATTTCCATGCAATTTAATCTATTCCATCACCGGCGAGCTTTCCGTTTTTTTCCTCTATCCAATTTGTTATTTTTTTTTTGTTGGAAAAAAATCAATTTTTTGATGCCAAAAGCATTGAAAGGAATGCTTCACCGGTAATTTCACTGCGCGCGATTTATTATTATTGAATTTTCGTACTCCCATCGCGTTTTTTTTTTGCATTTCAAACGTATGGGGGAGGAATGTGTGGCTATTTTTAAATCTGCTAAAATTTAATTTCCGCTGAAAATATGTTTTTGGCTTTTTTGTAATTGACTCCTATCAAGGATGTCCTGCGTGAATTTTATACAGCAAGCTTTAAGTGGAAAAATCTCCATGAACTCATGCTTTTATTTTGAAGGGTATTTCCTTCTAGCGAAATCCTTAATTGACCCGAAGCCCTCACTTTGGCAAAGATTAAAGTTATTAATGCGCGTTTGATCCTTAATTCGAAACGAAGGCTAATTAGAAATAAAAAAAGAGGAAACAAATAGATAAAAACCCCTCGCGATGTCATAAATTATTTTTTAGGTCAATCAGTGAGCCAGTGACTTGATGGGAAAATTTGTGTTGCATAGATTTCCATACTCATTGAATATTCATTGAATTTTCCGCTCCAGATGAGCGACCCGAAAAAAAAAAAAAAAAAAATTCATCCGATTTGAGTCCTTTCAGGTTCAGTTGTCGTCCACCCCACCCCCTTCATATCATTTGTATCCCTAAGCGGCATGAACTCAATTGGAAGGTGAAAAACGCAGTGAAATCCACAAAGGATCAACCAACCAAATGGATATATAAAAGCGGAGCACTTAAAACGCAAAAATAAAGAAAAAAAAAAATTTAACGCGTAACGTCTTCTTGCTGTCAAGGGATTTGCTCTGCAGATCCCCTTTAAAAGTCAACATATGGCTTATAACGAAGAAAGGAGCTTATTCAAGAAACCCATCACCATCACCATCACCCCATCCAGCACTTTGGTTGTGAGTGATTGATCGACAGATTGTGGATATGTCATTCACACCTCGATTTAAGTTTCTATTGAGTTTGTGAAACACATTCACAGACACCGCCTGCCTGGTGGTGGCATCACTTTGCCATCGACACACTAGATGCGGAGACACATTTAAGAACAAACTAAACCAGGCAGGGTGTGTTCACCATACACATTGTTTGTGAATGTTGTGTTGTGTGCCCTTGAAAGGATCAATAGTCTGACAGAATATAATGGATTGTGTGATTGTGTGGTTTCGAGGAGGGAGAGAGTTAACCCAAAAACTTCAACCGTAACCCTCAAACCCAGACATCGAATAGTGTTTGTGTAAATGGGTTAGCAGTTTAGAAGCATCGTTATCATGTGGCAACCCTTCTGTTCATGGAAAGCCTCATACTTTTTTTTTCTGGTCCTTTTTGTCATGTGCAAGTAGAAGCAGCCCAAAATGGGTCAATTATAATTACTAAAGTTTTGTTGTGTTAGTAGAAGGGACGACACATTTAGAAGGACACGTTACTTGAGTGAACAGTAACTGAGAAAAGTAGAGTGACAGTTGGAATTAAATTCAATGTTGCGGGATGTGATCGGTAAATGCATGTCATTTTCAACCCTGTCGGACACATTTAAGCCGATCAGATCGAGAGTATGAGCGCCTCGGCTCAGTGCCTAATGCCTTAGACGGCTGTGGGAGCTGAGCAGGTTCGACCTCCAGCTATAAGCTAATTAATTCCACGTGAGATTGATGACCTATTTTTGATATATGTATGTATAGGAAGTTGTCGTCGTGGAGCAGTGCCTAATGCTGTGCAAACTGAGCAGGTTCAAACCCCTACTTAAGATTGATGACCAATTTTTGATATAAGCATAGGAACTTCTTTGCATCCATTGATTAACGTGACCTTTCACGCTTTTTTCTATGTCACTTTTATCTACGAACGAGCTGACAAGAACAGACACTAGAGAAAGAGAGAGAATAAAATTTGCTTGTCAGCACTACTGTAGAGTTGACAAAATGTCCAAGTCATGCATTATCATCTGCTTTGCAATTGCTAGGGTCAACATGTGAGTACCATGGACACAAATGAACTGTGATTTGCAGATTTCTGTGGTTAGCTACTTTGGGGTTCTTACTCACCCCCAATGGCTAACGAACATGGACATTCTCGGACGTTGCTATGCCTTACAGTTTGCTTGTGTGTGTTTGTGTCCTAGTTTTTGGCCAGTCCTTCACCTAATTTGCAGGATAAATAATGAAGCCCATCCAAACCTAAAATAAACTGTAATTACATCAATGCTGTCCAGTTACAAACATTTTACATTGAGTCCTTCGTCCCATGTCCTTTTTTGTTGCGCCCACTCTTGTTGGGACTAGTGATGACTCACTTTATGTACACCGGTGCCATCACCAAAATAATAATGAAAAAAGGAAACTAAAGGAAAAAAAGGGTTCTCCTTGCTGAAGGATAATAAAGTTATGCAACCTTTAACCGACCCACTAACGCACACACGTGGAAGGAAAAAAAAAAAGTACTAAGTCATTCTTGCGGTGTAAGGGATTGGCTTTTCGTTTTTTTTCCTTTTTTTTTTTCTCTCTTTTGGATCGAAGGATAGAAGTTCTTCTTAACTTATATCCAAGATTCTTATTTGATAATCCATTTTGTATAACGCCATCGTTGAATGGTCCGCTGCTGCCAATGTAGGTACCGATGGTGTGTGCGTCAAAAGGGATTTTCGTCGGTTGGGTTGTGGACGCACGTTATGAATACCTGATGTTACCCTCGTTTTTGGTCTTCATAACTTGGTTGTTATGAAGGGGAGTTGTTATTTGAAGAACGTAATTAACAATTAAGTCATTAAGTATAAATGAGAATTGGGATATTTTAATGAAGGTTACAGTGGTGGCGGTGGATTACTGTAATGCGATGGAGTCTGTTTGAAAGTTATTAGAGGCATTATTGCTTTTATTTGATTGACCTTAATTAGCCACAAGGATTAGCTTGGAATTTATGTTATAAGATGATTTATATTTACTCTCGGTATTTAGTGGGGATATGAACTGGATAATATAACTTATGCAAAAGTTGGTGAGAGTGGAGAGAGAACCTTCTGAGCCACACTCAGGTCAGTAGAGAGGAATTGTGATGCCCATTATGGGGAGAAGGTACCCTTGCTATTGCCCCAGATTTTCGAACATCTTGAAGCGTTAATGAGCCTCTAGATATCCCTGATAGGTACGTCACTTCTTCGGTATTTTCGGAAAAGTGGCTTCCAAAGGATTTATGTCTGAGGTGGCAAATACCTGGGGAGCGGCAGAGGAAGTGGGTTGTGTCCTCATTATCTTCCTCGTCTCCGCAGCCCTAGGTCTAGCACAGATGCTTTCCTTGCCAATTCATCAGCTTTCTCATTCCCTGGTATATCCTCATGTCCAGGGACCAAGCATAGTTTTACTTCATGCTGTGTGACAAGAGCAATAAGCTCTTCGCGCTGCCTGGCTATCGGCGAAAAAGATGATTTCATTACGTGATATTACCTTCATCGTAGTCTCATGGGTAACAATTGTCACTGCTAGGACCTCCGCCTGGAAAGCACTGCTGTGGTCCGAGAGTCTAACTGGTTTAAAGAGGCTAAGTTTGTCTTACCCATCAGTATAGATGATTTTGGCTTACGTTCGTATTGTTCCCCTTGTTCCTCTCTGCTTGCTAATGCGGAAGAAAATGGTCTTTTGAAGGGTAGGTAGGGCACTGTATAATCAGTGTTTGCTTCATTACTCATGGGCTTACTTAGGATTTGGGCATGCCCCGTCTTGCTACGCTTTCAGCCATTCGCTTGGCTGATTATCAGGGCACTGTTGACCGCAGATTAGAAGCAGGTTGACCGCAGATAGTAGAAGCAGGTTTAGAATTGTGAAAGGTGTAGATTGTGGATTGAGTCGAAAGTACAACGTCACATGTATCGCCTTGTATTGCCTTTTTTTCTGATTCCAGTCCAATCTTCGGGGTTACAGAAGACATGTTCAAATTTTGTCTATGTGAAAAGTTGGTTAGCATTTAATTTGCCGGCGATGTCTATTTAACGTTTTTAGAACAAATTGTCGTTACTCTGTAAGATGTATGCAATTTGTTAGCCAATTAAACGCTAAATACAAAGTTTATTGATTTCAAAATTGAGTGTAAATTTGGGAATAAGGTGCGGAACTGTCACCCTCGGCTTCTTCGTCATGTTACCATGCTTTTGTGATATATGGCTCTATTTCTGGGACCATATATCGAACTGGCATTTGGGGGAATGAGATCTTTGATGAAATTACTTTGTGTCTTCCCGTACCATCAGTTAGCGTTTCCCCTGAAAATCGGGTTTCCTATGAGAATAATTGTCTATGGTATGACTCTCCGAACGGGTGCTCCCAAAGGCCTGAAAGAAAAACGCTGAATGCTGGTCATCTCTCAGGAGGAAAGACTGCAGAAAAATTGGTTTTCTGCCTAAAAGTCTCAAAGTGCTAATCTCAAGTGACACTTTAATTCTATGAAGAACGCGACGATGTGGCGTATGTCGCCGTCAACGGTTAGTGCGTTGGATTACTAAGCAAGCTGCATGGGTTCAAGCCGCACATACATATGTATGTTCACCAATCATTTTTCGCGGTACTACCACTAGTCGGAGAATGACAAACCTCCAAGACTATTATTTGCCGTTCGGAGTCGGAAGTTAGGTCTTGGATCATCCCAAGCTGTCGAGCCAGCTATTTTTTTTTTTTTTTGATTATCCAGCGTTTGGCTTTATCAGGTTGCAGGTTTTCAGTGTTGCTATGTTAAATTACTTGTCTTACTCGGCTTTTTTCGAAAGACCAGTAAAATGGGCAAATTTGAGTTTTCTTCCTGGTGATGCAACGAACCACTTGCATCTGAAGGGTCTATCTTGACAAAAGACATGTCTAGGACTGAGCTTCTAATATTTCAAATAGGTACCAAAACAGTACTGTTCATTGTATCCAAGTTCTTCGGCCAATTTTTAGTTTTCGTATTTTTCTGCTGGGAAAAACGCTGCGCAAGCTCGACAAACTTTATCTTGGTTGATTGGTTTCACATCCTTGAGCGACTTTGAACCGTCTCCATCTTTGCGTACTTATGCTCCTGAACCAATTGAAGAGATAAGAATAAACTTATTCCAGACGTCTTGATCCATGTAACACTACTCATATATTTCCTTTATCGAAGGATATTGTGACTCCGCGTCACATATAAAAGCCCTCCCGTGCTTAAGCATTGTGCTGAAAGTGATTTTTTTTTAAGAACCTGCCTTTATGGCTGAGGTGTCTGCGGTCTACTTAGCCTAATAGGTCTACTACCTTCCTAATGAAGGTGAGCATGTCATTAGTAGCCGAGTTACTAAATGAACAGAACTTCAGAAAGATCCGCCTTCGTAGCCTGTGCAGTACTGGACTTTCACAGAGAATGTGCTCAGAGGTTTCTTCCTCTTCCAAACAGAACCGACACTCCGTATCTGAACAAAGGTTTAGTTTGTTAAGATGATATCTTAGGTCGCAATGGCTGGTAAGGAAGTTTCCTCATGTTGTTCCTGTCAGGGTTTAGAATTTTCTGTAGGACATGGGCTTGTATTGCCTAAACCCGGGAATATTTTCACAATGGGCTAGGCGAAGTTGGTGTTCCTAGTTGTTTAACAAAGCTGTGTCGGTAAGCCAATTAACGCCACAAAAGAGTTCGGATCTCAAGAGCGCGGAATCCAAACCAGTCCTACCCAGCTCATCCGAAGTTTTATTGCCTAGCAAGCCTGACCTTGTTGTGCCTGTCAAGTGATTGTAGGGTACCGTAGCAGCACTCGACTGACCTAGATTCCACGAAGTGGGATGTCAATGCTTTCAATGCTGGCCATCTGAATAGATATGTATTTTTCCGCATATAATACTTTTATCGACGTTTATCCTCGTCCAGTAGTGTCCCAATTCCGCAAGAGTGAGTTTACTGTCTATCAAAAAAAAAAAAGTGGACACAAACTCTTTTTAAATCTGTTTACACATTTTTTTGGGTACACAGACAATTCACGCTTGCGGAATTGGGCCCCATACCTCAATAGAGGTGATACTGGCCACCATATTGCGTAGCTTTAACAAGAAATCGTTTGCTTTCCATAAATGTGGATCTTTCTGCAATCCTCTTGGTTTACACTGTTTTATCTTCCTCTTGAAAAACTTAACTTCTTGAGATCTTTCATCAAGTTCCCATGGAAAATAGTCTTCTTCCCGAACAAACACTCCACGTAGATTTTTTATAGACAGGTTTTGCATATGTTCCAGATAAGTTCGTATGTAATATATATAACTATCAGCACACGCATTATTCTCTATAAATTTTCTTTGACTGGCTTATGTATGCTTTTTACCATTCATCACTAAGAAGTTCCTTTTTCGCAATAATTATGGCTCCCCTAAGTACTTCGGAGCTATACCTCAGAGCTTTACGACGTTAATTTGTGAAAACAATCCAGTTGAGTTCCTCCCCCCTCTGCCTAGAATGTATATAAATTTCCATTCAATTCCCTACGTTTTGCTGATCAAATGTCCTTTTAAGGGCTTACTGCAAGTAATGCCATAAATTTCCACCGTCTTTGCACCACCTGCTTGCGTGCTTTCCCTCTAGGTAGTGGCTTTATGCATTCTCAGCGCTCATCTCATTGAATCTTTAAATTAAATTTTATGTCAGTGCTCCCATTCACTTTAATCTCGATTTAATTAGAACAGTAAAAGGACACAATGGCCAGGCATGCAGGTAGGAAGGATGACAGTTTCCTTCCATCTCGATTCATCGTCTACCATCACTAACGTACACAAAGCACTCAATTCTCATTGCCTTTATAAATCATTGTGAATGTATGTGCCTCGGCGTGTCTATAATTTCTTATCTCAGTAAAGGGAACTCCTCTAATGGGTTTACAATTAAGGCAGCCCAAGGATGCACAATAAACTTTACGCTGGACGACCTCTTTAAGCTTCTCTGGTGCTCATTGTACACCTAACTGGATATGGTTGGTGGGGGGGGGGGGAAGAGTGTGCAGAGTGAGTTATACTCGGTACCCTTCGGCTACTCTTTCCACCCTTTTGCAGATAAAGGGAATATACATCTGTGTGTGGGTGTGCTGGCAATGAGTCCTTCCTCGAAGGTTTATTGATGCGAATCGAAGGACCAAATAGAATATTAGAATAGAGCAGTGCCAGTTGGAGAGTTGGGATAAACTCGACAGCGTCTAGGATCCAACTTTTCCACAAGTTATTTGTTAGTATTGTTGTCAGGGTTTTTTCTCCACCACCCTACCCAGTTCTAAGAAGTCCTGCGCCGCCGGGAGCAGTAGTCGACATAAAGGGGTTGTTTCGGTTTATAGCCATTTTGCCTGTGATTAAAAATTGATTAAAAGTAATTTTTTTAGTGTGTCGAAGTGAGATGTTGTTTATTTCTTTGCGAGGACTTTTTCCAGGGACCGAAAGTAAAGTTATAAATGTCCTTTGGGAATTCCGAATTGGAAATTGAGTTGAATTTTTATCCTTTCCCTTATACATGGAGGATGTCGGAGGGACGAGTTCTCAATTGAATTGGAGAAAGATTAAAGGATGTAGGACAGATAAGGATTGTGGAACACAACGAAATGATTAATTCGAAAGTTATTTAAAGTTGAATTGAATTAAAGGATATTAAGCTGCGGGGCAGACGCATGGAGGTAGGCGAATGGACTTTAGCTCGACGTTTTTTTTTTTATTTTCTGCGGAGTTTGTCGAAAGGATAAGGCCGGTCAGGTTGTGTGGTAGAAAAGGATGATGTTTGCAGGCAAAGATACGCCACATTGTGAGTGAGGGAACGGGTTGATTTTTTTTTAATAAAAACCTCATCTGAGGTGAAGTTGATTGCAAAGTTAAGATTAAAGAGGATTTGCTAAATTAATTGAAAAAGTTGAGACCGCACGTGGAAGGGGATAACTAATTGTCACTGCAAACGGGTTGAGAAACAAAGAACGGAAAGTTGCGGGTTGGTGGGAAAGGCAAAAAAATGTCTGTCTGGGATCCAAAGATCGCCTTGGAGAGAGTATTGTCGTTCGTGAGAATATAGTAACCGGGTCTTTAATTTTTGGTCTATATCATAGAGTTCACGGTTGTACAGTATCGTCGCCATTCCATACAGACCTGCATATCTGGCGAAGGATTTCATTAGCGAAAAAGTTCAAAATCTGTTATGGTTTTCTGCTTGTCGTTCAGCAAGAAGTGTGCTTCCGAGACCATATCTATGAATTTTAGTTCCAGGAATCATGGAATTTGAAGTTATGTAACTCGAAAGCAAGATTCTTCGATAACCGCAGGGGAAAACAAGAATTTAAAACATAAAGGGGAATGACGATGAAAGGTGGTCGACATTTTTAAATTTTTTTAAAAGCAAAATGTGAATGTGTATTGAATTACACTAAATTTTGGGTTTTATTAGATGGCATTTACACGGGTCCTTTGGGTTAAAAAAATATACTGTTCGAGTCAAGAGCAGAAAGTGTAAAGATTTTGTAGTAAAATGCTTGACGACAGAAGGATATGAGGCATCAGGTTGTTCCAAAAATATAAAAGAAATATCTGAGTTTGGTATTCTGTCCCAACATCCCGCAAGCCAAATAAGAGTATCGGAAGAGTTAAACATCCATAACACTGATTGGCCTCGACAATCTGGATCAACAATACCTGAAGGTAATGACACCAAGATCTTCGCGGAGATGAACAACGTGTATAAGTTTGCAGACAAGACAGTCAGTCTGTTTCTAACTTCTCCTTCCGATAAATATTCAATTGCAGATCGAATGACCAATGCTCCAGCCCGAAGACTCTGCGAATTCACCCCAGAGGCATTATCTCCACTGGTGTGCGCTGTGGAGAGTAGCTTAAACAAACTCGGCGTACGCAACTGGAGACAGCTTGAATGATTTGAATGATTTTATGCCTTTCGACTTATGAAAGATGCCAGCTCCTAATCCAGAGTCCTTTTTGCAAGTCTATGTTAGAAGGCTAAGTCCTTACCGGAACAAATTAGGGTCTAGCCTCTGGAAGGGGCGAATTATTGTCTGGTGTTAGTTCTTGGATTCAGTTGAGAACTAATACATGGGAAAACAAATCGCCTATATAATGGCCCGTTTAAGCAGTCTTAATTTGTTTATTGCGGGTTTTTAATGGTGTCTATGTCCACGCAAATGACCCCGCTTATAAATTATAGACATTTACTCGGAATGCGGTCTCTCATCCAAACAATGGGTTAATTCTAAAATAAGGACGAGGCTTTCGTGTTCCGTCACTAAACGGCTTCAAAGGAAAACAAAAGTCTCTTTAGATGGACATGAAATGGCGACAAGCGTTTGTCAGTAGAGAGTCCCTGCCTCGCCGACCATCCCACCCCTTGTTTAGAATGAGAAAACAGACCGCGCCTTCACTTCACTTATGCTAATATTTCTTAGGACAATTATTCAATAGCTCGAGTCCTTAAGATCTCAACATGAAAGTCCCAAGAACACCGGTAAGAGTTTGGCCTTCTGTTCACGAAGCAGTGCCTCCAACTGAGGCTTCCTAAAAGAGTTAGATGAGAAAAATAACAGACGTGGCTACAATCTTAAACCTAACATTTGTCTGCAAACTGAATAGAAGTCACATTTCTAGGCAAGAGTCCGTGCCAGATTCTTAAATTTACAAGATAATATCTACAGTATCTGCATACTGAGTCTCCCTCCAACTTTGCTCAAACCTCATCGTAAGTGCCTCCATATTGAGATTTTCACTACAACCACACGGATCAAATATATATCCGTGGCCTTTATGTGCGTCCGTGTGCACGTGTTCTGCCATAGCGGTATTAAGAAGGAAAGCCCTCAGGGAATTCTTCTGGACTCCGACATCGAGATGATCAGAAGCATCATCTCTTGGACGAAATGGTTCAACCCTTACCGTCTATATATCTCGATTTACCCTATGTTACATACTCTGGTTCCTGGTGCTGATAAGCTGGTGGTATCGCAATGGGCCAATCTGATCTAAGTGTGTCTCTGTCTGAACGGGGGCAGCCACCTAATCTAACCTCAGCTAACCCATGTACTTCCCTTCAGTCGTATTTTATGTGCCACATTTCCCGTATATCCTTGTATTTTAAAGGTCGCTTCGACCCTACTCTCTGATTCTTCTCATCTTGCAATCTTTTCAATTTTCATAATCATAATTTTCCAATGACCCGCTTATCCACTATGAGGGTTGCGGGTTTAGGGTACTTAGGTGGACTCTTCACATCTCCCGATTTTCCGCTATTAACTCTTAATCATAAGGGGCTATTCCCATACGGGTAGAGGTGAGATTTGGGACTTGGTCCAATCATCTCATCCTGAGCCTACATAGCGGACGCTGGAGCGTCAGCTCGGGATGAGCTAAGGCCTAGTTTGTCGCAAACAATCATGGTGTGCATATTGCATTTATGGCACGAATGGAAGAGACCTAGAAATTACTGCCGACTCCGAATTGAGAAGCATTTTCATAGCAAATTATACCCCTGACGAGAGGTGGTGCTACGAAAAATGTTCGGTGGACATGGCTGGGGCTGGAATTTACACAGCTCGCACAGCAATTCAACGCACTACTCACTGACCCACGACGACTGTAACCCCTGTACTCACTTATAAATGAGTGAATGATTCTTATTATTAAATTAATACTCAATTGCTTTATAACCTTTCTAACTTAAGTCCCACCATCAACTAATTAACATTTTTCTTCTTTCCAGGTAAGTCCCGTGAAACCACCACTATAGTAGTATTACTTGTTTAAATTATGTAGGTAAGTACAATAAGTTAAGGTAACATATTGACCACTCAGCGTCTAATTGGCAACATTTACAGACGTTACCATGCTAAAAAGTCATCCCATCTGGTGTATCTCTTTACATTTAATTTCTATTCTCGCTTCCTAAAATTACAACCCCCCTTCTCGAATCCTTCTTTGGCAAACAATGAAGTATCGCTGCGCACCGTTATTTTTCATTGTTTTAATGGGCGTTAATTAAGACCGACCTTGCTGTGAGGAGTAATTAACTGAACATATTAGCAGGTAAACTTCAAGGATATCACATCAGTAGCGGGTTCTCTACTCCATTTATTTCATCCTTGACCGAAAGTTTTCGGATTACTCATTGTGTCCTTTATTTTTACAGTTTAACAGAATATTTTCACCAAATTGTCGCGCGTTGTCGGCTTAAATTGTTACGTGATGATTATAACGGCTGCCCGAGCGAACGGACGTGGCAGCAGAGATGTTTAAGCTCCCTGACGAGTAACTTAATTAGCTTGCGATTGGGATCATTCTCGATGGGGATTTTTTTTTGTTGATATAACTTGATATATGTATGTAGTTGGAGGTCTACATACATAGGCCAATATGAGGCATTAATTATGTAGGCATTTTATATGCGCCTTCATATCCACATGAAAGGGGATTTAATTTATTAATTTTAGGGCTGGACACATTGTGTGATTTTAATGAAACTTTACACAAATTTATTTAAATTGCATTTTTTTCTACCTAAAGTAAGAAAAAAAGAAAAATTGCGTACAAATTGTAAACATAATGATTCATTTTATAATTTAGTGATGGTAATGAATAAATTTAATTAAATTTGTATTATCTTTCCCTATGTTCATGGTGAAGAATAAATGAGTTGGAAGGGCCGATCATAAAGGACTGCTGTCAAATAAAATATTTGTAAATGAAATATTTTAATATGTGACAATCCATGAATTTTGTCAGCATAATCAATTATTAAAAACAATCTGTATTGAAATCAGAAGGGTTTTAACTGACTGTAAAAAATATATTAAATTATCACCGCTTACGGAGTTGACTGATAGATAGAAAAAGGAATGTGGAAAGACGTCAGTGGGAGGAAATATGTGCACATTTCACAAAATTGAGACAAAATTTCTGATGACATGACTGCAAATGGTGAAAATAAGCACAGCAATACAAAGGTCGACAGCTATATACCTCCGTCCAAGTTGTTTTTAAAACTTCTGCAAGTTTAAATTAATTTATAACCCAAACTATTTTCAGAACGATCAAAACGTTTTTTTTAAGTTCATTTTGTAACATTAATAGCTTTTAAAACTTTTCAATATAGTTGTGACAACGGCTATTTTTTTTTCACGATAAAAACATCTACGTATAGCTGGGGTTTATAAACCGATCTCTATTCTTCCATGTACGTCAAAAATGTTTGAAAGGGCATTCCAAAATAATTAACATCTCTCCACATGCTCAATATAACGAGTAAGTGGTTTGGTTTTCAGCAAAACCCTTATGTGTTTCGGAAAATATGTATACAATATGGTTTGAAGCTTTGCGTCAACTATAGAGAAAAATCGGTAGAGCTATACTGGAAAAAAAAAAATGGATTTCTACGAAATGCTTTAGGGGACGTTTACATCGACTATTAATTTTTGTCTAAAGTAGAGATATACGATTGAGCGCATAATAAAATTCGCCTTGATATTTCGTTTCGAAGCATCTGTGAGATGGATGACAAAAAACTCGTGGACATTGGGTCTTACGCAAAAAGATGAGCCATTTACTCATTTTTCTAAGATCTTTCTTAACTCTGTATGCATGCACGGACTGAGTAAGTGCCAATGTTGGGAGCTCAATCCCAAGGGTTGAAAATGATCTGATTTCGGAAGCTGATGATGAGATGATGAGATCTTGCTTAAAAAATCCTCTGGTGTCAGGTATTAAGGGCCAAAAAATGGGTCTTTCCGTTTTTGACAGTTTTCGATTCTTTCGATTAGTTTTAGAAAGATAGATCTAGCACAACTGCTTCCGACAGTAATTAACTGGCCCATAGGCAATAAATTCAGTGAATTCAAAATATTGTTTGATATTAGTGTCTCTTTTTCTGGAAACTGTAATTTCTGCCTTAAGCCCTTAATATTGTTAAGCAAGTTACATATTTTATTTACTCATTTCACATATAGCCATCGGGATGGCCGAATCTTAGCAAAATTTCGTTACAGGTCAAGTTTATAAAAATAGAAAGTGTCTAGTTTGCGAAGATTTTTGTCGGTTGTATCGATTGAGTGAAGAGGGTTTGAACAATTTTCCTTTAACTTCGTTCACGAAAAATTTATCGCTTTGATCCAACTACCTGTTAAATGAAACCCTTTCCTTTTCACTTTCGGAAGAAATTTTTGCAGCTAAATCAATTTTAGTATGTGAGTTCAAGCTAGTTAGCCCAGACTCTGAGATTTAGCCTTTCTTTTGTGTATGACCCATTATGTCGCCCCATCCCATCAGCACAGTGTACAATTGGCAGCAAAAAACAATATGCAGAGTTTTACGCTTTATTCAGCATGTTGTATAGAGTGAAGAGACGATGTAGAAACGTGTAGTGCTCTTCCAGAAGGCGTTTACACTACCGAAAAATCTAGCCTAAACACTCTAGCGTAGAGTCGCTGTAGAGCCCTTTACTCTCGTTCTACATGGTGTCTACACTTCTCTACCGCGATTTTTTTCTAACTCTACCACTTTTTCTCTATAGCATACACTAAGTTTAAGAGAAGAGGAAGTTTTGTGTTTAGTTTTACGAAATTCCGAAGTTTTCATATTGGAGTCATCATTGTAGATGGAAATGGGATTAGTAGTGCAGGATTCGTCTATCACTCCTCTCTACTAGAAAAAGGGATTTAGAATGGTCTAATAAACTTTAAGTAAGGTTTTTTGTAGTCTTTGCTTACAGCGTTCTTTATATCCTGTAAGAGCACTATTTGCAGAAGATTCTTGTATTAATGAGGTCTAAGAAAAATTGAAATAGGTATGGTCTCAAGCAAGGGCTGCCAAATTAAATTTCATTAAAACATCAGGGACATCAGGGCCGAAATATCGGGATATTTAGAAATAATCACAAAAACACACACATACCTACCTTCAAACATGGCATTTTCCAGTGGATCCTTTCTTACTTACTTACTTAAGGTGGCGCTACAGACCGGCTTGGTCCTGGGCCTCAACCAACAAGTCAACAAGTCAGTTTCGCACGCCAAGTTGGTTGAGGTCCCCTTCCACTTGCGTGCGCCACCTGAGTCGCGGTCTTCCTCTACTGCGCTGACCCTCGGGTGTGGATTCGAAGATTTTCCGAGCTGGAGCATTGGTGTCCATCCGCTCTACATGACCCAGCCACCTCAGTCGTTGGACCTTCACTCTTCGATGTCGCTGTACAGCCCGTACAGTTCGTCGTTGTATCTCCTCCTCCACTCCCCGTCTATGCAGACGGGACCAAAAATCACCCGAAGAATTTTCCTCTCGAAACAGCCAAGAGCAACTTCATCCGCTTTAGATAGAGTCCATGCCTCTGCGCCGTAGAGCAGGACTGGGACGATTAAGGACTTATAAAGGGTCACCTTAGTTGTTCGGGAGAGGGCTTTGCTACTCAATTGCCTTCTTAGCCCAAAGAAACAGCGATTGGCAAGAGTTATTCTTCGTTTAATCTCAGCGCCGGTGTCATTGCCTGAATTTATAGCGGAGCCTAGGTAGACAAAGTCCTTAACTACCTCAAAGTTATAGCTGTCTATAGTGACGTTCTGTCCGAGACGTCGGTGTTGGGAGTGCTTTCTTGTTGACAGCATATACTTCGTCTTGCCCTCATTGACCGCTAAACCCATCTTCGCCGCCTCCGTCTCGATACTCACAAACGCACCAGTGACATCACGCTGCGTTCTTCCGATTAGGTCAATATCGTCGGCATATGCGAGTAATTGGACGGACTTTTGAAAGATTGTGCCTCTGGTGTTGGCGCGTGAGTTTTGCATATCTCTTTCAAGAACGATTGAATCCTTTCAGTTGCATAAAAATTCGCTCGTTTTCGTCTAAGTCATCGCTAAATGTGTAAAATTTTGCCCGATTTATGTTTTGATCTTGGTTGTGACTTCACTTGTTGCCTTTCAGTTGCATAAAAGTGCGACCTTTTCTGTCGAAGTATTTCTTTTCAAGGATCGCAAAACCTACAGTACTGTGGCGTATGTGGAACATTTTTTTCCTGATTTTTGAGGTGATCTCAGTTCTGACTCCACTGGCTAATGAACATTTTAAGACTTCGAACATTGCATTTTCCAATGGATCCTTTCAGTTGCATAAAAATGTGCCTCTTTTCGTGAGGTGATCTCGGTTGGAATTCACTCTTTGCGCCCGTTTTAGTCGAAGTATATCTCATTGATGATCGTGATAGCGTTTATGCGCACACATGAGCGATTTTCTCTGAAAGAATATGATGACTCGGGTGCGCACATGAGTAAAAAATCCCTATTTGATTTCGAAAATTAAAAACTTTTCTTGTTGTAAAGAAGGGACCTGTGGAAATTAGCTGGTAGGGCTTTATGTTGTGAGGGTACTGTGAGGATAGGTAAGGTGGTCTGCATTATCGTAAATATTTGCATGTAGGCTATCCGGAGACTTACTAGGAATCTAGGATATGTTGAGAAGATGATAGTGATATCAAAAAAGAGTTCTCGGACAATGTGTATGGTGGAATTATAGGGCATATGGTGGTCTATTTAGTTCATTTTACTTGGGTGGAAGAAATTGAAGTTTAAGACAGGCTGATGTTTAATAGGGTCTTTGGTTATATTCAAGGTAGGTGGTGGTATTTATTGTAGGGTATGTTATGGTTAATTTGGCATTTAAGTGAATAATGGTTGGAATGGATGTTTGCTGGTTTTATAGGGTAAACGGTGATTTGTTGGGTAAATTCGCAAATATGGTAGGTCTGAAGGTAAAACTGGGACTAATGATGGTGAACATGACATTTGCTTGTGTCATTGAGCACTTATTGTTTTTTTTTTTTTTTTTGTTCATTGAAGGACATGTGGTATTTGTTTTTAACTATTCGGTGATACGTTTGGGTTTGTGGTGTTTCTTGCTGTATATTCCATAGTTGCATTTAAAACGCCTGATTTGACCACAACATACCTACTCCATTGTATCACTCAGTGGCTTTAAAAATAGCATTCTACGCGTGGCAAAATTAGTACATCTTGAGCACAAGTGCTGTTTGAGAATGCTATAGGTGTTTCACTTCTGCCGTGCGTAGAGTTCCACGCATCCATTTTGTTATTTCTGAAAATGTTCAACCGAAGTTCAATAGAATGAAAACTAGAAAAAATCAACAATAAGGTAGGGAAAATCGGGACATTCTCCAAATCAGGACAAAAATCGAGACAGGGTTAAAAAATCGAGATAGTCCCGCCAAAATCCCTACAATCGTTTGTAATCCTTTGAATCCCTTTCAGTGTCTTAAGATTGATGTCCTTAAATATTCCCCGGCACCATATGGCTGTCTGGTTTGGTGGCAGGTCGTTGTAATTCGCCTACTATATTTAATCGTGCACATAGTCACATCAAATTAACCGCAGAAAGACTTATGGTGTGCTAAGTGCGTTATGGGCTACCCGCTCTTTTACCCCATTATAACACAAATTTTACTCGCGAAACCATTAGTATGTAGTTTCGCTCCTGACTAATGGTTGTGAAATATTTTACAATTACTTCTACACTGCAAAAAAGGAAGCTTAATGTTGTTTTTAATCGCGTAGTGAGATATGGTTTTGGTTTGGCAAGGTATGCTCATACAAACGTATATCCCTATTCAATTAGACAAGATGACATTTGAAACTTTTCTTCACGTCCTTTAAGCCTTGTTTAACGAACTTTCACCACGACCTACGAGTGATTTATTGTGCTTTTACAGATACCTTCAATAAGTTTTCTCGTTCATAAGAGTTCTTCTCGCATCAAAAGTCCTTTGAGAATTTTATTTTTTTTTTAATTTTATACTCCGCGAACGGTTCTCCTTAGAGCTCCATTTTGTCTTAAAGACTTTATTATGAAAAATGAGTCCATATTCGCAGAAGACACTAGAACTCCTAACTGTCTCTGAAATTAAAGAAAAAGCTTCTTTCGAGCCTATGAGGTAAATATGACACAATAGGATTGAAAGCCATACTCAGAAAAGCTCTTCCGTTTCCAACCTAACCTTATATAATCTTAAAATTGCAACCACAACCGAAGTTTATTTATTCACCATTCTACAGCCAGCAGCCAAGCCCTTATAGCTGCTAAAATATTGCCACTAAATCAATTTGTAAAATTCTAATGGAATTTGCATTAAATGACACACACCAGCCTCCATATTTCATGTCCCTAATCATCCTTATAAGTAAACATTTTGCCCGACCACATAATGTGACCACCCACTCTTACCTACACCACGGAACGCAGTAATGAGCGTTGAATCCCGTGTGTAATTTACTTTCAAGAGTACCGCAACGAAAAAGGAGCAAAATCACAATAAACACACCACCAGCAACCCTACTCCTTTTAATAACACCTCTTCAGCTGTTTGTCCTGTAAACTTTGCAGCCAACTTCTGCAGACTCCGTCTCTCATTTACCGTAGGAAAACACTCGAATGCGGAAGGCGGAAGTGAAACCAGTAAAAATAAACAAACCGAAGAATTTTTTTTTCCTTTCTACCCCCAGTCACACATGTTGTTGCCTTAGACGCGCCCTATTTCCGTTGAAATCACGTGAATCACTTCTCTAGTCGGGGCACTAGGGAGATCCACATGCTCTCAAACTCACAACGACGACTGAACTTGGGTAAAAGTCCGCCGTTCATTAGCGACTTATTTGAGAGGTAGGTGGGTAGGCCATAGGCTTACCTGCTTCAATACTCACCATTAAGCCTTCTAATGCATATGTATCGCTTTAACAAATTTGTAACTCTGTTAGAATTGTTTACACACTTACATATGCATGGGGTGGGTATGTCTAACAGCTGAAGCGGGAGGCGGAACACACAGAGAGCAAACAGGAGTCGTTTCAGAAGAAGGATGCTTCTCTCAGCCGTGTTGTTTGTTATACCCACCGTGATAAAGGAATTAATTACGTGTATTTTTATTCCAAGTTTCCCTCTGTGTAAGCACGAGTGTGTATGGGTGTGTGCCATGATTTGCATAGAAATAGTATAAACAACTTAGGTCACACAACTAATCCTACTGGGAAATCCTTTTTTCATTGCTGCTTCGTCCTTAAAAAAAACGAAACAAGGAGAATGAGTTCGAAGCAAAACAAAAAGAAAGAAAAATAAATGGAAAATCTCAAAACCACTGATCCCTTCTATAGTAGGAAAAAGGCTGTTCCAAGGATAAAAATGTAAGCAACCCCGAAGCAAAAAAAAAAAAAAATCGACGTCCTTTTTCATCCCATATCATCGTATTATCCCAATCTATTTGAATTCAGTTCTGACTTTCATAGTTGAACTGAAAAAAAGTTCTACGCTTACCAATCGACCATGGAAGGCGCATGTCCTGGAAGGACATTTCCATTTTTTTTTTGCTGTTTTGTTCCATTTAACTTTTTCGCATCAACTATTTACTGATAAGAAACTACCACCGAATCCCGCTAGATGGAGCCAAGTGGAGTTCTGTTGTTGATGCTGTGACGTTAGTACCTTCGTGGTGAGTTTGTTAGATTTTGCGTAAAACAGCATCACTCTCTCTACGTAGGGGGTGTGAAACGTGTGAGAGATTATAGTGGGTTGACATATCCTCTCACATGATCCTGCGAAGATTGTGTTTTTGAAGAGAACATCACTTTCCCATTGTATTTCCGATGACAACAAAATAGATTAATTTTTCTCTTATCCAAAGGATGCAAATTTCACCACAGCATCCAATACTCTCTCTCACCTCTCTTTTTAGTGTACATCCTTGTATAGAGAGTTTGGACATTTCAGATGCTCGGTTTGGTTTACTTTAAGGCAGAGACCCTTGATTTTCTTCAGTCTTACTAGTATACGGGCGTCATACGGTCGTGGTCTCTTTTAGCGGTCATCTGAGTTTCTACGGAAAGAAAAAACCATCCAAACAGGATAAGAAAAAGGAACTGTTTTCTTTTTCTTTTCTTTTATTGTTTTATTTCTCCCATTCGGAATGGCGAATACGTGATTAGTTTTTCTTTTTGTCGTTTTTCAAATGAATGACAATCTCGGTGACTGTGTCGTTTTCGTTTTGAAAAATATCCTTCGTCACGTTGTGCACCAAAAAGGATGTGTTTTTGTTGATGGAAAAGTGAATTTTGCAAAAAAAAAAAAATGCAATCAGCATCTGTTTCTATGTACATCGATGCAAAGTGTAAAGTAAATACTTTGTTTTGTTTATCACTTCAGTGATTGTGTGTATACAAAATCAGAGAAAAAAGAAAACGAGGATAACAGTGCAATCAAAATTAGATCTACTCATCCCGATCAACTACAAAAAAAAAAAAGAAGTTAATAAAAGAAAGAAAAAGAAAATTCATAGGAATTAAGGTGTGTTTCTCAGATTCAATTATTTTTCATATCCCTTTTGTTTTACACTGCGAAATCTGCCTTCAAGATACTGCTGCGCTGATAGTGATGCTTTTGAATTGAACGACATGAAATCGTTTTCTGTTTTGAATTTAGTTTCCTTTTCATGCATCTACACATATTTTTTTTTATCACCTCTTTTCTCAAGCTCACCACTCTATTTCACTGTAATTCACAAAATTCAAAATTGTAAGAAGAAAAAGAAAAACAACAGGAAAATTGGCGCCCGACTGCTGGCTGCATCGTTGCATACTCACATAATGTTCACACAATTTCACAAATGTATTTTTTTGTTTGTTTTGTTACTTTCTATCACTGAATCTACTTTTGTTGATGAAATTTTGAAGAGAGTGTAAATGGATGGATGGATGTTGGTATTAAGGTGGAAGTTATTCGGAATGTTGAACTGAATTTTCAGTTTGAATTTATCTTAGGGATGTGTATGATGAAGAGAGTATCAATTTTTGTCATGGTATGGCGCCCAACAAGAATTCACTCGCGTGAGGCGTCATTATTTTGTTGTTCAACAAATTTGAACCACGAAAACACATTTACGGGTCTGCCGAACAGAATCAATGAAATCGGGTCCTGCCTTAAGTCTCAGCAAAAACCATTTAATGCACTGCACCATTTAATGTGAATTAATTTGGTGTAGGTCGTGTGAAAGAATTGGCGGCATGTATGGCTTGCTAGAGCCTACATGTGAGGAGACGCTAATTTTCCAAAGCATGGGGTCGAAAGAAAATGCTAAAGACATTACTGGCTCTGTTTACAAATTTTGTATTTGTCGTTTCTGCAGCTACTTCGATGAGCAATATCCAATCTTAAGATTCAGGTCTTTGGTTATTGCCATTTGTTGTTACCAATGCTGCACTTGATCTTGTGAGGGTTCCTTCGGAACTTTTCGATGAAACAACCCTGCCGCAGTTTTGAAGTCTCGTTATCCACGTTCGGTTTGAATATGTGGAAGTAGCACTGGAAAGATATCTGCAATATCATTGATTCTGTCTGGAAAATTCTTTTGCTGCCGCCAAGCTTTCCTTAAGTATGGGGGACACTGTTTTAAGTTTTGAGACGCTGTACACTTGTTTAAGCTCTTTGAAACCAATTGATTGAAAGGATGCAGTCGACCTTCGAGTGCAATAAAGTGTTTGATCCGCCTCCTAAAATATTGCGATGTCTTGCCAAAATAACACATTTTGTATATTCAGACTTGAAGGGAAAAACACCTCTAGTAGAGTGAGATGCCCAATTGAATGGTTGTGGTCAACCCAACCATATGGTGTGAGCAAGTGAACCATCCGGGCAACATATAAACGCATAACTCTCGGAATTGACGATAACAGTGACTGCATCGGTATTTGCCAAACAATTTTCTCCAATGAATTCATTGACAATGACAGACACCACCAACTATTGGTTATTGCCGCAACAGTTCCGGAGTCCAAAAGTTGCTTCTTCTTCTCAGTGGGATATAGTCACATTCTTCAAACATCCAAGGAACGAATCTACAGGTCGAACAGTCAGACAAACTATTCGGTAATTTTTTTCTGATACAACTCCCATACCTACCATGTCTTTTACAATACATTTAAGCTCAGGTTCATCTGAAATGTGATGAAGATGCTTCTTTGGTGCACATCAGACCTTTAGCTTTTCTGAGAACTTTTCGCTTGTTGTTTTCTAAATTAGACAAGAGAGAGACTTCCGAGTACCTCCCACAGGACATCTTAGTATAAATCTGTCGGTCTAAGAAATTTAATTGATGCCACTTGCATTTGATGAAATAAAATTGTATCCGTCATATCTGGTACTGAAAAAATCATTTGAACTCTGACGATTCTTGGTACGAACGTTACCCACGCTCAACTCATTTCCTGGATTTCCATTTATCATGTTTCTATTTGCTTCTGTGTAGGATGTGTTGATGTCTGTTTTCTGTTTGAGTTTGTTTGGAAAAGTTCTAACCGACCCGTAGAACTAACAAAAACATGAATGTGGTTACGAATGTACGAGTATGTATCATGAAAAGAATAAAAACCGCAAGGGCAAACCATGTGCTCTTTACCCTTAGACGAATATGTTTCCTCAGCATCGAGTTCACCCCACCCAAACAGGTGGCCACAGTTTGAGGGACTAATGAAAGAAAGCCTGCTTGGTGTTCTAATATAATTATTCACTGAGGCGTATGCGTAATTTTTTTTTATATTAAGTTTTGACCAACTATGGAAATTACAAAAATCAATATGCACAATAGATACTATTCACTCGTGTAGAAATGAAACGTGTGTCTATTTCTAGATAATACAATTCTCACCCAGTAATTCGATATATGTATGTATTCACCGACAATTTCTCATGGGAATGGTATGCAAACTCAAGGTAGCACATTTAAATTAATAAACACACACACACACACATGCTTTTATAGGTTGTATTGTATATTGCACAAACACTCGTAAATATTGATTGTGTGAATGTTCATTTCGTATCCTGTGAAAAAGAAGGTGGAGAATTTATTTTTACCTCAATTTTTAAACACATATTTAATTTTTATTTTATTTTTTAAACTACGAACTTGTGGTGTGAGTAGGTGAAAAAAAAAAAAAAATTCGCAGAAAGAAACGTTTCCTGACAGATTCGGAAATGAGAAAAACCATTGAAGGGCGGACTTTGTGTTTATTTACTTTGATTTCGGGATTTTAAGAAACAGTTTTGATTATAGGAGTAGAGACCTTAAAACAATTTAGTATCTAAGTTATGTTTTGCTTTATAAAAGCAGGTGTGAATAACGTATCGTAAGAGGAAACGTCTTACAACTCAGCCCGTGAAATAAAATTTCACGAAATTTTGCTCCCGGCCGGGTCCATGGCAATTACTCATTAAGAATGAGCAGTCCATTAAATGTAAATATACGATCGTATAGGTCGGTCCTTAGGCTTCATGTCTCACATGCAAACTTATGGATATCATCACACCGTAGTGCCCCCTTGCAAACCTCTGATTTTACGTGGTTTAGTGTGCGTAAGACCGCTATAAGACCGAATGGTTCATTCGATCGGAGAATTTCTGTTGCCATTTTGTGCATAAAAGAACAGAGAAATAGAAAATATAACAAAAAATCATAAATAATGACCATAAATAGTGACTTTGTAAATCAATAGTCATTTTCATTGCTGATTACAAGGCAAAGCAGTGAAAAATTACGAGTAAGGCGATAAGGATACATATTAACATTATGAATAGAGCTCGACAAGACAAATCTTATACCAAAAGGATGATTCAGCTGCCTTAGTCCTTTCCAGAATAACATACATATATGAAGACGAAGATGGTATCAACGTCAGTGACCAGAGGATGCACTCCTGCACATTTGGTGACATTAATTTCACTTCACTTACGCGCTCGGATACATCTACATATATGCATCTTGGTATAACTTCACAGAATATCTCCATGCTTATGTATCAGGCTCTGTTCCCGTACATACATAAACCCCAGCACATACCACCTTATTTTAGCGTAGACCGTAATACATATCTCCCTTGTACTCTGCGGTGACTTCAACATGACCAAATCTGAATTCTTACGCTTCATGAAGGACATCGTCAACCTAGACTGGGCCTGAAAAACACGGATAAATTTAAGACATACTTGCCTGGATCTCACATTTGTCAGGCACATCACAGTTGAGACCCTAAGTTACTCGTATGTTCCATATTTCTCGTACCATCGCTCAATACTTAAATGTTGGTATATCCCGTAGCATATTAATAACGGTTGAGGTTCCTTTTTACTTGCTTTCAACACTGAGATATGGCATCTTTAACTTCTTTTTTATCTTTCTTTGGGTAGTTCGGTACCTCTGTAAAGGTCTTTTTGCCGTTGCTGATAGACTACTAAAAGGTCAAATCAAAAACTAGACCAAGAACCTTTCTGTCAAATGTTCGTCGTGGAATTTCTTTCTTAAAATGGGACCAAATATCTTACCAAGAATTTCTTGCTCGAAACAACAAAGGATATCTTCATCCATTTTGGATGGAATAACTTTCCAGTTCTACTTCGATGTTTAAGCTGTCCACTATGACGTTCCGTCCAATTCGTCGATGTTGCATGTCTCTTTTTGCTAACAGCAAATATTTGGTTTTGTCCTTATTCACCTCTTAATCCGTTTTGACACATCTCCAATCTTGTAAGCGAAACGGTGGCGGTTTACTGAGTTTTGCCGATGATATCAATATCGCAACCGTTACTTGCGTACGTTTCATAGACTTATGAAGAGTTTCCTACTGGTGTTTATTAAAGAATTACTCTCTTCACGAACTCAGCCCCGAAACAAAAAGGTGGACTATGGGGCCTCATACTTACCTGGCGACGCACAGCCCGTATTACACTGCAATGTAAAAGATCTTTGGTGTCAAGCAAGTTCTACAACTGAGGAAAACTTCGAGTAAGATAAAGGTCATGAAGGAATCTCAGGATAGTGTTTGCGGATGCAAACCCTACAGAAGGGTTTTAGTCTGCAGTGAGCTATGGCGGGAAATTCGTACAAAATATGCTCTGCAATCAATATCGCAACCGTTACTTGCGTACGTTTCATAGACTTATGAAGAGTTTCCTACTGGTGTTTATTAAAGAATTACTCTCTTCACGAACTCAGCCCCGAAACAAAAAGGTGGACTATGGGGCCTCATACTTACCTGGCGACGCACAGCCCGTATTACACTGCAATGTAAAAGATCTTTGGTGTCAAGCAAGTTCTACAACTGAGGAAAACTTCGAGTAAGATAAAGGTCATGAAGGAATCTCAGGATAGTGTTTGCGGATGCAAACCCTACAGAAGGGTTTTAGTCTGCAGTGAGCTATGGCGGGAAATTCGTACAAAATATGCTCTGCAATTTCTTGGTCTTCCAAACACAGTCGGCAGAAGTCCGACGGATCGATGGCCACCTTGTTAAGATGGTACTTGCGTGCAAAATGTCTTGTTGTTATAGGGGTTGATAAACTTTTGAGATTGGCAAAGGCAAGTCCTTCTGGTGTTAGTGTTACGCACAATTCATTGAAGTGTGATGTTAAAGAAGTGACCAAATCTCTTTTAAACATCAAAGCTCTCGGTGAGATATTAACCGACCTTGGTGGAGCAACATAGCAACCAGTAATGATTATTTTCTGCAAGTTCATCTTCCTAAAATAAACTTGCTTACTTACTTATGGCCTGTTTTCCCTTGTGGGTCCTAAGGCCTCTACTGCACCTATGCGCTATCGTGTGTGGTTTCTGGCAATATGCTTCCGTTCGCTCCAACTCTTCCCAATTGTCGAGATTTCTCCTCAACTGTTGTGCCCTATGTATTTCTCGGTCGAGCAACTCTTCTTAGCATCTTGAGTAAGTGAATTCCATTGCATAGCGTAGTTGTCAATGGAACTGCCACCTTTTCGTGGCCGTTCCATCACTATCACTTTCGTCGTTGGATGGTTGTGTCTATCGGTTCCTGACCCGTTCTCTGGTAAAGATGTTCGTTTGATATACGGTTAGGCTAGAAAATCCTCAGAATGTTTTGTAGGCTCCAATTAACGAACGTTTGCATCTTTCTTGTGATGGTAGAGGTCATTCTCCAAGTGCTGAACTCATATAACAGCACGAATTCAACATTGGTACGAAACAGGTGTTTAAGCTGATAACTTTGCTTAGCCAAATTTTGGACAAGATACCTAACGAAGACTATGCTTCGCCGATCGGGTTGGCAATATCTGCTTCAGTTCCATCTTGGTGAGAGAACGCAGCCTTGTCGAACCCCACTTTGGATCGTAATATCCGCTGACAACCTTCCTCTGTGCAGAACGTGGCACCTTGATCTTTCATAAGTTGCCTTAAGGCATACCTCTACTGCGTAAGGCAACTCAGATAAATTCTCTGTTGACACTGTCGAACGCCTTCTCGAAATCGATGAACAGCAGGGGAAGTGTTGATGCTGTTAACAGAGGAGGATTCAGGGCGGAAACCTGCTTGTTCGCCATCGAGTGTGTTTTCTACTTCCAAATTAGCTTAGGTTAGGTTGAAGTGCCTGTCAGCTAAAGCCAACACATTTAGACCCATGAAGGGTCCGTTGTGAAAACACCAGGATCTCATAAAGATCTCCTGCCTACTCATTGAAACCAATTGGAGCTTCTTATGAAGTGTAGGAGGCTACTAACGTCGGTGTTTGTCAGGTCGTCTAAGGACCCTGCCACTGCCAATGAGCGGCAAAGCGGCAGAGCGACAGAAAATTTACTTAGAAATTACGCTTGCCGTTCAGCGACTGCGTGGCCACAACCAAATGATTTCATACGCTTTAATTTTACCCCCAAACGCGACAGACAATCAACAAAGTTACAGTCTCAAGTATGTGGTTTGCGCAAGAAGGTGCTGTCGCACATATCGCATTAATATTGGTTAGGTTAGATAAGGTTATGGGGAAACTGCCCAGTGGGTGACTGTGCGTTCCCGGAGGTCTTCTGGTCCATTGTGTTCCCTTTGTGTTGTGGTCCATGTTCCAACCCGTGAAGGCATTTGAAGGGACAAAATATTAATCGATATTTTGTTTGAAGCCAAAACTCGTCAGATCAATCTTTTAACTTTAATAGCTTAAATTTATTGGTTACTTCGAAGCAACATTTCATACATGAAATGGAATAAGTCATAAAAAAAATTATTTAAAAACTCTCCTGCCTTGAAAACCCTCACAAATAAGGTGGAATGTGATTAGTCGGCACTAGAACTCGTTCAAGTGCAAAAACAATAACTGACTCTCAAATAACAAAGTAATTTAAATTTATGAAAACACTTGAAGGATGTGTAAGATACTCTCACTGGCTTTCACATTTCGCATATCCCCGCAGGAAAAAACAAAAATATTTCCAAAATAAAAATACTTCATATCAATTTCAATTTAGGCAAAGAAAATAAATCGAAAAAGAAGAAGATACGTATGTATGTATGGATATAAGCTTCCCCAAAAGCCATTCTCGAGGGTAGGAACCCTTATTATTAAATTCCAATTCAATTCAGCAAGGACTCAAAAGTTCAAAAATAAGTATAAAACGAAGAGAAAAACCTGTTCTACCGACTTGCAGAGCAGAAACCTGTGGGGGGCGGCCGGCGGGACTAAAAAACATGCCATTAAAAATCAGTTGCTTCAAATTTACATCCCATTCATCCGTTTCAATTTAATCTCCTTGCATTATTACCTTCGGCTTAGGTTACCTTCAATACTAGCCCACTCGTTATCGTCGTTGAAGTCCTGTGCGGTGATTCCCGATTGGGTTTTGCCTTCTTTTTTTTTTTTGCGGTGGTTTTCTTTTCAATTCGATTGCATGGTCCACCACATCAAATCATTACTTGAGATACGACCACCTTGGTTGTATCTTTTCTTTAGAGATGAGATAAAATTGTCTACCATACGTAGGTAATGATAATAATGGATGTCTCTGGGGGTTGGGAATTGATAGAGAACCATAATAAGGAATCGATTAGGGCGAGAGGGCATGTGGGAAGAGATGTACAGATATACATACCTGGGAATGAGGTAAAATTTTCTTTTTATTAGCAAAGTTAATGTGAAAGATGTTGTATCTATTAGCTGAAGGTATTGTGCTATTTTTTGTGAAATTTTATTTTCCTCTGCTACTGCTTGGCGGTGTTTTTTTTTTTTTTTTTATTCAGGATAAGGGGGGGGGGGGGTTCATTGGTGAAGATGCATTTTCGTTGCTATAGCATTTTGTATGATGTTTAGTGAACCATTTGTAAGTGACCTTAACTTACGTCTTGAGCTATTCGATGGCTACAGCAAATGATTTTCATTCATTTGGGACAATCGTTGTTTCTTGGTTGAAGACAATTGTCATAAATCCATGTAAGAGCTTGAAGTTGATTGCATTATACCCTATTTCCACCGAAACGAAATCTACATCCAAAACCGATTTTTCCCATACATTTTTCACTTTTCGTAAACTGGAGTCTCCGGCAATTTTCCCCAAAACCTACTCGAAGTCGAAAGTCCGCTTATGCATCCATTGGAGCATAGCGCCCTTTGACCCCCGTAATGGTTTGCGGGACCATTGCTGGGAAGCTCGTAACCGTTTCGGGTTAAACCCGGTCGGCTGCCGAGCGGGACAAACCGACCATCAGACCATCAGACGCTCGCATGCTGCCACCCCCAAGGCCTGGCTCCGAAGGGCGCCCTGACTTGGCAGGCTTAGCAATATCCGAGGCTCGTTTCTGTCTTTTTGTCATCATCGGGGTTTGCGCTTCGTTAGCCATATTTGGGCAGTATGGGTAGATCAACTATTAGCTACTCCACCCGCACTTCCCAGACATGTTGCCCGCCCCCCACCGCGAGGAGGCATGAGGGGCCCGTAAATCCATGCTATCAGGTAGCCGTTCCCTGGTTAGGCCCAGGATGAAATGGTTGGATCAAGTTCGAAATCTCACCTCTACCTGCTTGAGGACGTCCCTTGATGATTTAGAGCCGATGGCAGAGGTTCGGGAGATGTGAAGGGTCCACTTAAGCACCCTAAACAGTGACTGTTTTGGATAACAGTTGCTTCATCGGTTTAGGTGCCCTAGGGACGACTCGTATTATCAGAAAATTCTTCCATGCTTGGATGAATTGCTTTAACTTAGTGATAATCTTATACCGATCAGTGTAATGACTTAGCTGCTAAACTGCCATACAAGCCCAAAGCTCACCACTGTTTATCTTTCCCGTGTCGCCCCTCCCAAATTCCTTCGGGACTTGCAGCTATGGAATTTCAAATTCTTCCCACCTCCCTTTCGACATTTCTATTCGATTATGTGCGTCTTTCGTTCTCATAAATTATACCCATTAGCATATGAATTGAATTAAATATTCCAAACCGTGGCAATTACTTGTGCAAACCTACAGCACCGCCCTTATGCGCCTATGTACTGCGAATGTCTCACCCTCCGTTTAGTGAGCGCTTAACATCTGTCAATATTGAAATTCAATTCACATTCGGTGGTGGAAATTTCCCTACACAAAAAGAAATTTGTGCGGAGAGAAACATACAGAAAGAGTAGGACACGCCTTGAATGCATCTTTTCACACCCTATAGTGGCACTTGTAAGGATTTGAGATCATAGCAAACGATTTGAAATACTGCACGAGGCTTCATATTACTTGGGCGAAACTTAATGACGACCGTAGAACACTTATTTCTGCTGCGTCTGTCTGCTCAATGTAACAAACTATCTGTCAAAGTGAGTATACCCTATGGCATAGGGTATACAAAAGGACATTCACCCTGCAGGACCTTAAGTGAGAGAGGGGATTTTCTTTGACAAATAAACGAAACAGAAACACAAGGCAAATAAACAAGCAAATAGACAGAGAGAGTGAGAGAGAAGAACTCTGAGAAAAATTATATTAGAAATGTCCTTCAACGACTTGGATACAAGTCCTTGATGGATTGAATTTTTCTCCTATTTTTCTTTTCTTCCGATAAACAAAATAAACAAACGAAACGGGAGAAAAAAAATTTCCCTGTGCCAAGTTCAATTTAAGGATTATGTGCACAGAAATCCACCCCTCCAGTTGCGCCCCAAAAACTCACCCCAAAACTAAGAGGCGAATAAATAAAACACAAATGTTAGTTCGGGAACAGAAAGAAATCCTTGTCCTTGTCGTAGTGTGACAGCAGTACCAGTCTAACAGACAGTGGCGATAAACGAACGTGTTTGTGATTTTTAGTGACTGATAAGGACATGTCAGAAATTTCTGCAGATGACTCGCTCTCGGATGTGTGTCTGGGATTGGCTTTATCCGTTTTTCTCTTTCGAATTTCTTGAGCTTGTATCCTTGTTTATATTGGAATGGAATAAATAATAACACTGACGGGTGGGGCGCCCGTCTATGAGTAAACGTTGACGACAACGACGATTCGAGATGATGATGATGTGAAAGATATTTTTTCGTTTTAGGAAAATAGTTTTAGATTTGGTTCTTTGTTAGTTTAGCTTCGTTTTTTTTTTTTTTATATTCGTTGTTCGGGAGATAAAATAAATTATCTGATTTCATGTTGGTAGGATTTGGGTTGGCTGATGCTGATGGTTCTGGTGCTGGAACGCTTGTAGTAACAAGCGATTGCGCTGCCAAATGAAATTGTTTTCATTGGAACCGGTCCAATGATTGTTATTTTTGACTGCAGTAGACACCTAAGGGTGTGGTTCACTTTGGTTAGGCAAAAAGTTGGCATGACATCTTGGATTTTGATTTACATTTTATTCAAGTTATAGAAATGGATAACGAAGGATGTAAAAATTCTCATTTGTGAAGTTACGATTGATGGAGAAAGTTTTGAGTTCTCATTAGTTGGATGTTGGATAGTTGGATTCACTTAAGTGACTTTGCAAATGCAGTTGGAATTGTTACGGATATTTTCTCACGAAACACCTAGCACCACCTTCCAGCTCAGTACTATGCGAATGACTGACTATACCTTTGGGGCTCCTTTGTGTACATAATCGTTGACGTTTCATGGTACCACTGTTAAGAAGGTCCCCAAGGCTTAAAGACTCGATTCAACCAGGTTCGATGGAAATCACATATTTTTGAAAATTCTAGAAAAAAACAAGGAAATCGTTAGAAAATGTTAAGTATACGCCACCGAGCCTAAATGTTAGGTATACACCACCAATAATACATTTTACGTATACGCCACAGTCCAACATATACGTAGTTTGTCTACTGCTTTTGACTGAAGGAGGTAGTGGTCATCATTTGAAGGCGGATGTTAACCTGTACGACAAGACGGTTCGTAGTTTATTTTGCAGGAGTTGGGCTCATTCAGTGTGCTTGGACAAAAACAATATGATCGATTTTGTTTAACTTTGTAGTGTGATCTACACTCTATTGGGAGGATGACCCTGGGCTAGAAATAAATTACTGCTAAGAGAAACTATTCTTGTAAGGAGCAGTGTAGGTCAACCACAAATAGTAGGTGGTAGGCGTTAAAAAGATTCTGTTTCTTCTTCCGTTCCTCAAGCCTCGACAATAGTCATTGTAATGATGACCTAGCTCTGTTTGTTTCATGGATGCCTGTCTCTCAGTGCCACACATTTTGCGACAGTTAGAAGCAAGACTGACCCGATCTAGTGGTTTCACTGTTTGACTGTCAATTGAGGTAGGTAGAGATGGTGGTGTCATAGAACAAGACGTTAGAATGCGGTATGGCGTTTTGAAACCTTATCTCATGTAACCTGATTGTGATATTCGTTAGTTGCTATAAGGAAAACTTTAAATCCAAACCGTAGAGTGTAGGAAAGGAATTAAGATTAAGATTGTTGGTAGAGGTGGGACCGTGTCACCTTATCACTGCGGCGACTGATGGGCCTACTGTCATTTACTCCAATTAGAGCTCGCCCATGATGCTTAAATTCGAGGTGAATCTAGAGATGTCTTTGGCTTAGCTGGCAGATATAGCCTCTGTTTTGAGGTAGAATTTGCCTAAATGACGATGACATGTTCTGATTATACAGGTACAGTGACACAAAGTGTGTTCTGCAGATTCTTGGTCTTCGTTGCACATTCTGTATGTGTTGTTTTGACATTCCCATAGTCATTAGGTGTGTTTTGACTCGAAAGTGTTCCTTTAGGAAGCTTGTGACCATTCGAATCCGTCTCCTGGTAAGTCCTAGGAGTTATTTCGCTCTGGTATTGGAGGTGTTTCGCGTGAATTACCAATAGTTACCAATAGCCAGTTTTTAATGGAGCACTTTGTAGTGCTTGGTAGTCCACAAAATGGTCTTGGCATCATGAAGTTTGATGCGTATTCCTTTCTGGCTAGTAAGTTATTGTTATTTTATTGCCTACATGGCCGCTGTGTCCTAGCTAGTTATATAAGTAGTTGTACACAGCCCCATACTAGTCTCGATGTCATTTGATAGGCCTTTATGGCGACAAGTGCGGCTTTGGTACCGGAGAGAATATAAATGTTTTTGTTTGTTGTAGATCTGTTTATATTTCCTCTAATGCTTTTCATAGGAAAGGAATAAGTTCTCCAATCACTTTGGATGTATTCCAGGATCCTAAAGCTACGTTCAGATGATTGTAAGATCTTACAATATTGTCAGGTCTTCCAATGTGCTGACAATTAGCTGCCGATGAGCTGACAATGGCAAATTACCTACCAACGCAAAATTTTCAGTTCACACGATTGTAAGACATTTGGGACAATTTTTTCATTGGAAGACTTAACAATATTGTAAGATCTTAGAATCGTCTGAACGTAGCTTAAGAAAGCCGGTATCCGGGGTATGTGTGGGCAGTCAACACGGCTTCTTTATGCACCGTGGGGTTGGTGTAAGACTAAGCATCCCTGCCATAGCTGCCGTCGGGCATGTTTTCATTACCAGTCTTGCAAAACCTGGTTTCGATCTGCTCAGTAGTCGATTTTTTATAACAAAGCCTTTCTTGATAGGCCCGTTGTGATACTATGTGAATCTTGGGGCATTCTCCTTTACCTACTCGTTAAACCACTTAGAGCTTCTGATCAAGCGTAGGATACTTTCAATATCTGTGTTGATTCGGTCGCCTAGATCGTTGTAGAAGAAGGCACCTAGGTGAGTTTTTCTTCTACGGGAGAGATCAGGGCTCTTTTTTCATCTATACAGTGTCTGCATAAATCATTTGAGAAGACGCCAGAAATCATTAGACAGTGTTCAGTGATGACACCTGTAGTAGCGCTGATATGCAATCTCTTGAGGGTAGTAAAATCGCAAGCTGGATTTGCTTGGTCCAAATCTGTTTTGTCGCTAGACACGTTGTACCACATGTCCACCTAAGATTTGTCCTTTCGAGAGTATCTCGCTTAATTTTTAGTTTACATGTAGCGATGGGTATGCCTAAGGTAGCATATTCTGGTAAAACATGCATTGCTGTTCCATATCTGGTGAGTTCATCAGTCTTAGAGTTCGCTGGAATTTCCCTATGCCCCGGCACCCAACAAAGGATCAAATTGAGCTGCTCTGCCATCTCTATGAGAGGCGAACGGCAATCTAGAGCTAGTGAATTTGTAGAGGATGACTCCAAGGACTTGATGGCTGCTTGGCTGTCTAAAAAGACTTCTTTGATCGCTTTTATTTCCGCTTGGAACACAGCTCGTAGTTAAATATCGACATTTTCTGCTCCTGGCCAATTCGTCAGCTCTGTAACTTCCCTCGATTTTGTTGTGACTAGGACCCAAGCGAAAGTGATTTTTGCACGAATGCCTAATCCGTTCAGTTCAGTGTCAATTAAAACTGCGGTTTTGGATTGGATTTTGGATTTGGACCCGGCACTTATCTAGACAATTTTTTCTGTAGCTTCTCGAACGTTTGACGTAGGTATGTACCTGTACAACTCAGCATATTTTCGAAATATGTCGACAGCCTTCAACACTTCTACTTCTCACACCTTTATTTTTTTTGAAAAGGATTCCATCACTGCAAACAACCTAAATTTTAATCTCTCACCATACCAAAACATTTTTCAAGAACCATTAGTCTCCTAAAAGGATAAAGTACAATAAACCTTCTAAAATATTTACTTACATTTTCACCGTGCAAAACGGTATTCGGATTCACTTGTCTCTCACAGAAAGGAAATCAATTTCTCTTTGTGAATGTAAGTGTGTCAACATGAACATTTCAATCTTTTATCATCGCTGTCTCCTCAAGGAGAAGCCTTAAAAAAAAACCTTCGTCTTAAAATTCGTATGTGCACTGTTCCTTTTCTTTTCTTTGGGGGAATGCCCAAACAATCGCAAGATCATAAAAGAAAACGCTTTCTCTTTCTCTCTCTCTCTCGCTCTTTGCCTGTGTACTTTGTTTGGTTTGTGTGATGGCTGTATTCAGTTCCATTTACACTAGAAGTGTCATTCATATTCTTGCCCACAAAAGATCTTGATATTCTCCGGAGAAGCAGATGAAAAAAAAAAGGAAAAAAAAAAAAGTGAAAAGAACACAAAATCCAATCCATTTGTCAAACACATGTAGAGATGGTGTCCATTTTTGCATGGAAGCTTTCCAACCCATTGTCTGATGGAATTATTTCAATCTAACACGGAGATATGCCCATATAGAGCAGCACTTCGTCCCTTTTTCAATGGAAACATAAACAATGTGAGATACACATAAATCCAGCCTTTATGTTGGAGCCTGTCGTATACTTTTTGCGCCTTGTAGCGTCTGCTAAAAATTCATTTTTTTTTTTTTTGTGAAACTCATTCTCCAAGGGCGTTCCAATGAGTGAATTGAATTTGTGCTTGGATGGGATGTGAGTGACATATTACCCAGGATGGGAAAATAAAATCAATTTAAGGAGACACGCCAGGAGTGGGAAGAAAAAATAAAAAAAAGATGAAAAATGAGAAAAATATGGGAATAAAATTGCACATGTGCTTACATACAGTACATATTTGGAGACGGCAACAAAATATTGTGAAACACATTTTTATGTAGAAAAATTAAATTATTTATTCGTCCTTTGGGACGCTGGATCCATGCCTAAGTCAAGGTGAAAGGAAATTGGGTTTTGATAATCGTAGAAATGGGAAATGTGTCATTTCCAATTTCATTAGACGCAATTACATTTGCATTTTGAAGGTCATGATCGATGGTCCAAAGACCAACTTGGATTGTAGTCAACTTATCAACAGAAGTTTGGAACTTGTCCCTGTGATAAAAAAAAAAAAACTTCAGAACATCATGTATAGAATGGTTGCATACATGAAAGATATACCTTTTCTACTGTCTGAAAAGGGCCCATACTCGTGTCATTCACCGATGTACATACTACCCACAACGTTCTTATATCAATTTAGTGTCTTGCGCTAAAAGCATTGATCTGAGCATCAGTTGGAGTTGGCCGCATTCACAAAAAGAGAACACACAATCCTGAAGTCTTCGAACAGTGCAAACTATTTAGCTGTACAGAAAGCTAACATGAGGAGAAATGCGAAGAAAGTGTAGTTGAATCTTGCTTTTTCACTAAAACACTTTACACGTTGAGTGCCACAAAAGACCAACGTAGCTTCACATACATTTGGGACACCTAGGCCGCTTAAGACCACATAGGTAGGTCTCATATTAGGTTCATATTCATTCAGCTCGGCCTATGAGACTGGTTTTTCGGATTGCATTGTGGCACTCAACGTGTTAAACTTGTTCTATATTTATGCGTTATCATAATATGTCTAACCTGATTCCTGGGCATATTATCCTTTAACCTGCCGTGCTTTTGGAATATTTTACAAACCATAATCGACGTTTATTATTTGACCACCAGCTGGGTTTTGGTATCCTTCCTATGTTTGCAGAGACCACTAGTTCAGTTTTTAATGGGCCTACGACAGCGCTAACAAATTTGTCTAATTGCAAAACGTCACTGCTGACAAGTGAAATATCCAATTGAGTTGAAGGGTCCACCTAGACATCACCAAGGATAAGCAGGTGGCCTATATCCATGCTGAAGGGTAGAGTGATCCATACCAGCATCGAGGATGTTGAAATATCGGCATTCACAACTCGAGGGTGTCCTCAAGGTGGAGTCCTATTGCCACTCATCTGGTATCTCGTCATTGACAGCCTACTTCGGTCACTAAGGAACCTAGGGATTGAGGCCACTGGTAACGCAAACGACATGGCGGTCATCGTCAGCAGCAAATATCAAAGCGCTGTTTCGGAGGTGCTGCAAAACGCACCATCTGAGATACAGAGATGGTGCACCAAAGAAGGTCTCTCTGTAAACCTGAAAAGAGGTCTATCAATCCTTTGACTGAAAGAAGAAACCTGAATCTTCTCATTCGCCCCTCCATCTATGGCGAAATCATTTAGTTCTCCCAGGAAGTAAAATACCTTGGAATAAACCTGGACAGTATACACAAGAGTCTGTGGATTTGTCACCGCGTTTGTAGCAACAAATGGGCAAAATCATGCTCCAAATATACACCTTGGTCGTCAGATCTACTCTGACCTATGCGAGAAGAGTCTGGTAGACAAAGACAAATGAGGCCATCACAGTCAATAAACTGGAACCGGTTCAACACTTAGCTGAAATCGGCATAAAAGGTTGCCTGCTCTCCAACCCAACTGCCTCGCTAAACGTTATTGTAAGTCTACCGCCAGTTCAGGTTCCCATTGAAATGCAGGCAAAACTCAGTCTTCTACTAAACCAAGATTAGCTCTAAACACTCGCATATACTTATCGATCTTCCAGGAAGAAATATTTGCCATTAATCATCAACATCCTCCCGACGGTCATCTTAACATGCTTTCCACCTTACTCCAAAGAAACGAGTTCAGCATTTGGATGACACTCTCTCAAGGTACTGCTTCAAACGAGAGTGCATAAGCCTAAACTTGCTTTCTTACTTCCGTGGCAAACTATCTTTATCTTCTCTGACTGTCAAGCTGCACTAAAGGCCCTGAGCTCAGCCATGATACAATCGAAACTAGTCTTAGAGACAGTCAAATTGCATCCTGAACTAGCAAAAGACAACTTGGTCATACTACACTGCATTCCCTCTCACAGGCGCCACATGGGCAGTGAAACAGCGGATTCACTGGACAAGATAGATGCAACAACTCCCCTCACTGGTCCCGAACCAGCCTGTGGTGTAAGCAAATCTCTTTTCAAAATCCACACGAGGTAACAAACTCTGCCCAACTCCAACCTAATTTGGGTGCGAAGTACAGGACAGAAGTTCACAATGTCCCGCTCTCATACATGTGAGAAAACGGATCCTAGTTCCCTCGTCTTACCGACTGCACTTGCCACGCTTCACCCTGAGTAGCTGATCAGCTTCCTGCCTCTGGAGCAGATAAACTCCTTTAAAACTTTTGGGATAAATTCCACAAACGGCATCCTAGTTGAAGTCCAGCAATGATTAACCCTAAGAAATCGACCCTTCCTCAGTTTAATTCAAAATTCTTAACTAGGGGACGAATGCTAGAATTTCGTAGAAAATGTTAGAATATCAGAGAAAAAGTTGGATTCCTCCGGGAAAAAAATTCACTTTGGTCCTATGTCTGGAGAGGGCGAATTCAGGATAACAAGGGCCTTCGAATCCCAGTGTTTATTCTGACAACGTAGTGATTTTGACGTTTTCTCAAAGATCCATATTACTGTAACGACTATTCATTACAACAAAGCAATGGCTTCTATTATTGGCGATGGCCGTTTTTTACTACTTGAAAGGCATAAGGACACTCGATCAGCAGAAAGGTTTATTCTTTTCTTTAACTCCCTTGTCCTATTCTATTTAAATGCCAAATTTACCCACTGTAATCAAGTACAGATACAAATTCATTCTCGAGCAGATACACTTGTGCCGCCCACCACAAGATTGTACACACAATGCCTGCGGATCTTTTGGGCTTCAGTTACGCACACAATTACAAATTATAATAGAATTTCCTTTTCTAATGAGGAGGTATTCAGTAGCAATTAGATTTCCTCTTAACAGCCGAAAATTCCACTACCAATCCTCTCCCGTGCCGTCGTAATTGTTGAAAAATTTGCTCCAGGATATACGAAAAATGTATAAATTCTTCATTTTGCACTTTGAATAGATTTTCTCAAGCTCTTTTCCAATTTGTATTTAAAAAAAAAATAAACTTTTCGAAGAAATAGAAATATTTTTCACTCTGATTTGCCTCTGTGTGAGTGGATGAAGGATAACGTAAAAGGGAATAAAATCCGACTGACTACACAGGAACAATTAGGTATTATAATTGATCTGCCTTTTCTCTTGTCGCCCCTTCCCCTCTCTCTCTCTCTGTGAAAATGAAAAACTTTTTAATTTCTCCTTCAAGGACGAAGAGTGCTCCTTTCAATTGATTGTTGTTTGCCCGTTGGGTATTTTTCGACGCCTTCTCTGTCATAAAAGAAGAATTTAATGATGGCGGTGAGTGGGCCAAGAAAAGAAAAATCCACAAAGAGAGAAAACGAGAGAGAGAGAGGAGAAAAAAAAGAAACAGGATAACAAGTTTTGCTTCTCGACTTATTAAGGAATTCTTCTTCCTTCTCAAGAGTGTAGATGTGAAACGAGAAGCCCTCACTTTCACTTGAATGGATGCCTAATTCTCATTAAGAACAAACAGTCTCTTGAGCATGGTCGGGATGAGTGAAGGTCCTTTCATATTTACTCACCTTGTTCCAGTGTGTACGTGGAAGCGGAAGTAATTTCTAAACTTCTAATCCGATTACAGAACAATAACAATAATTCAGATAGAGTTTCTTCATTTTTTTTTGTTGTTGTTGTTGGTAAATTATTATTGTCGATTCTATGAAGTGTCCTTGTAGCATAAAATCTCCTTTATGAAGATAAGTACAAGAAATGAAATTCAATTGGATTCTGTTATTGATTTTAAATTAAATTTAAAGTTTATTGTTATGGCTGACGCGGTAGTTTACGGCACCATTGCGACATTTTGTACGTGTCCTGAGTACTCTATCACTGGCTGGCATAACTTGCAGCATGCATATTGTCGTTTTGTCATTACGTGTGGCCTAGTTTTGTGCTTGAATCCTGATTGCCTACAGCTAAGAAGCAAGGTGAAGGTTACTTCTCGGTTTCGACTATAGCAATCAAAATTTATCTTTAAAAATAAAACAGCCTGAGAGGGCAACAAGGACGATAATAAAATGACAGTGAGCAGAACATACATAACAATAAAATGACAAAACTGGGTGAGCATAAAAAAAAAAGAACACAACAAACAAGTAAAAATGAAATACAAAGCATAACGATTGCTTAACGTTGATTGTTCTGACGCAGTGACCTCCAATTTAAGTGACAATAAAATAAAAGTAAACCTCGAATTATCCTTTGAATTTATTATTACGATGGTGTTACTCCAGTTGCATTTTACTAGTTATTAGTACGCTGGGTGTCATTTTTTTTTGTGCGAAGAAGCACTATAAAGTTTATGAGTAATGTGTTGGTTCATTTATTTTCTGTGGACCGCTGGCGTCGCAGATGTATTCACAATTCTTAAATTTTTGATGATAGCTCTTAAAAATGTGTTAAGTTAAGCACTGAAGACATTTATGGATACTAGGCAAATTAATTCTCAGCTGAGGTCACCTCTTCTTTCGTCAGCCACAGGGTGCTCTTCTTCGCGACTTTTCCCTACAATGTTTTATCACGAGTGCTAGATGCAATTTTTAGGCATATGTTCCGCGATCACAGAAGTACCTGTGAAATCCATCTCTTCCAAATCAATTGTCCAGATCGATTTTATAAAAGAGTCTGCCTCCTGCCGCAGTAGGTGCAAAGTGAGCGTTGAGTTATTTTTGAAGCACGGCTCAGAACCGTTGTAAAACTCCTTCTGTCGTTTGAGTTGGTCTTCATCACAAATGAGCGAAGACTTGTCTATGCCTGAGGTTTTAGTAGCTTTCGAAAGCCGATATTTTTCTAAATAGCCTTGAAAATCCTCGCCCTATGACTATACACTATTATGTCTTCCTTGCAAACGGCCGATAATTCTTTCGTCATCAGATATGAAAACATTTACAGCGCATCAATATTTTTTCACGGTTTCGGTTTGATCTTTTTCATTTCTTAGGAGAGGTGGTACTTGTTGATGCACATTGGGGTCCTTTAGTCTGACAATTGAAGGTTGCTTGTCTTTTAGTTGACTTTGTGGCAGTTTTGCTTGAACATGATGCCACCTATAACAAAATTTTATAGACTGATGGTTTCGAGAAGCTAGGCCTTGGCTCATTCCGAGCAGTCGCGCCAGCTATTTATTTTTTTTTTCAGGCGCCCGAGGGTGGAAATCTTCAAAAGATGAAACTTAACATTACTGGCCAGTAAGTGGTTAGTTGTTATGGTGTGGTATATGAGGGTGAATGGAAGGCTCTTTACTTAGGACTCAGTCGGGCCCGTTGTCAATCCCCTCTTTCAAATTCCGAAACTGTAGAGATGGAATAGGTTTAAGGGGAATGTTGGGAGGGATTTGGGGGACAGTGGGAACAATTATGGAGTTGATCTGGCGAATCTCCCTGTTTCTTTAGTGAAGGCCAGGATGTCATGGACTCTTTTCTGCTTGAGATGCTTTAAGTCCGGTATCCGCATGGATCACAGATTCTTCCATCGCCTCCTCGCTAGGGCTGGGCAGTGATATAGGAGGTGTTCGAGATCTTCTTCTTCCTCGAAATTTCCACAAATCTTTGCGTGGGTGAAGCCAAATCTGTGCTTGTGTTAATCAAGGTTGATATGCTGTGTGGTAAGTCCCACCATTAGCCTCAATAGCTTCTAAATTGAACCGAGAGCCACTCTAGTGAGCAGTTTACTTGGTTTCTTTATGAGTGATCTAGCCACTTTGCACGTCGAGAGGTTCTCCCAGTAATCCTCGAAATCATTTTGCATCTTTTCGTTTCGTCTACTCAGATAAGGCGGACTTTGTTGCATATTTTCCGGCGTGACTTTTCTGTCTAGAAGGCTGTCTATTGCGAAGGGATTTTTGCCACAGCGTACGCTGAAGCACTTCGAAATACACAGCTAGCTCTTTGTGTAACGTTTTATGTATCCATTCTTGTCAAAGGTTAGGCGAGGTTAGGTAGAGTAGGTATAATGCAGCCAGCGCTTGCATGAGATACTTAGCACCATAGTGGGCCCATCGCAATCCCTGCGAAGCCAAATTGGCAAAACCTGAACCATTTCCTTAAAGCATTTGATTTCCCTACAGAATGTTACCACGATTTCATAGGTATCATAGCCTAGGCCTTCCAGATTACTAAAGAAATAGCTGCCGAGAAGTTTTATGCGTGTCTTGGCAATTCCCTGACACTCAAAAATATGTGTTGCATGTCCTCAGCGGCCTCAGCATAGGTCGTTGCAGTACTTGCAAACATCTGTAGCCCTAATCTTTTAATGTGCTTTCTCAAAATACAGTGGGCAAGATGCCAGTGACTAGTTGTAGCTGTGCCCTGCTTAAGCTGAGAGTATCTCTTGTTCTTCCGGCACAGGCTGTAGAGCCTTGGATACCTTGTGACCACCTGTATTAGACCATTTCTGATTTGCCTTATTTGCGCATAACTTGCGTGATGGGAGCACACTAAGGTTTACCATGCACATATTCCATGTCTAAGTGTTTTATGTGCGGTTCTGACGTAATAGTGGAACTGCCCAATGGTCACCGTTTCTATCATTTTTCTGCTTCCTATGAGCACTGCCTCGGGTTCATGGTCTGGAAGTTTCAAGCCGGTTGATGCAAACTTACGATTTTTGTCTCCTCTAATATTGCAAGCCAATGGATGCAATCGTACAAAATTTTGCACAGCAATGAACCTAGCACTGAACTCTAAGCGCCCAATGGAAGACATGAGTTCTGCAAGCCCTTTTTCTTTGAGGAGGAGAAACCGCCTCTTCCATTTCCATTTCTTCGGAAATACAAACCAAAATGTGTATAAACGGGTTGATCAACTATCTATGAAGAGGGTCCTTTATTTAAGTGCTGTCATCTTCTGATTCATAAGAACTCCGCTCTTATTTAGTCAAAATATGTTCTTTCTCCAACTCTCCAATCGAACAAACTATGAAGTGTTATGAAGCCAAGGCGCCAAGGACGCATCCAAAACCCTTCTCGCACAAATTCGTGTGTATATTTAAGCGTATAATATCCAAGGCAACAAGTTGTCAATATAATATAACCGTACCTTGCTAACAATCCCCTAACTATGCACACACGCACGTATCAAATAATATTTACTAACGAACAACTAAATTATGCCCATCGAGACTAATTGCCGACAAATTACAACGATGTCACCTAAAGGATCCATGAATCTGAATAGGCGAAAGTTTATACTATTCCCACCATCTTGTAGAAAGCCATTTCCTCTACCTACTTGTAGCATATTCTCCGATGCGACTTTAGAGGATTTTCTCAGGAACTACGAAGAAATCTTGTGGTGCACACAAAATGAGAACCTGATTTATTTATTTCGTCCTTTTTTCGACTGGATGAATAAACGAGACCTTTAGAAGCGCCCGAAGCAGGATCTACCGACAAAAAATAAATTGCTGGTTACCGCCACAATGTTATCTTTCGAATTCGAAAGTACTTTCCTTCTTAGTACGAAAATCCTTTTTGCAATGACACTCGGGGGATGAGTTATTTGATTCCATTAGCTGGAGGAAAAGGATGTGGGTTCAGTTTCTGCAAAATTTGACTGACAGATAATTACTACGGGATTGTCCGTCGAACGAAAATCGAGTCTGGGGGAAGACCATCGCACTGTGGACTCACACCCCAATGGATCGCCCAGAAAGTAATTTCGTCATTATCCCGGAGGCGACAATTGGAATCTGAAGGAAGTAGCTGCCAGAAACTTCCAGGAACTGTCAGAAGCCCACCAGAAAACAAATTGACGACCCTATAATTGTGCGAATTGTGTTCGATGTTCCAACAATTTCAGATTCACTTCATTGTCATTTGGGGGAGGGTTGGCTACCAGTCCCGATCCTAGTCCACTTGTGCATCTCTTTAGAGCGAAGCAAAATTTTAATGAATTTTCGCCCCAAGTCGTCAGTTGTCGGTCGATAGTCTTGTACAAAATTGCAAATATTGCTTTCAGTACTACCCTCCGTTCAGAAGCAACGTTCAGTGGGGACTGAGCAGCTGCCCACATCGCCCTGACTCGAAAAAGACGAGAAGGTGAATGAATATGAAAATTTAATTGGAATATTTGGTAAGAGTCCTGTGGCAAAATACAGCGTGTATGTGTGCCGTGCTTCACCTCTCTGGCTTCTGCGTGGTATAACGGTTTTTGGATTTAAAAATAGACAAGCCAGGGACTGGTTTGTTGCATAATAATTTGCCATGACAAACAGTCCCGTATTTGGTTGAGGGCGCTAGGGATCTAGCACCCGGTGCCGTTTCATAAATAATTCCAATGAGGAAATTTTCCGCCTTTCCTTTTGCCCTTCTCATTTGTGCGGAATGGACGGACTCTCTCTTTCTTGATTAAGGCGAGTTGGAGGATTATAATTTTTCGTCATAATGGGCTTTCAGGTTTTCATTAACGCTTGTGTTAATTTCGTATTCGTTTTGTGTTTTTGTGTTTTCTTTTGGGTTGTTTCTGCTGATTGTCGGCAGAGGGTAAGCCGCCTGTATTCTTGTTTTTGGCGGTTTTGTTTTGTCCTGTTTGGTAATATCGTCAACATTTCGACGGAATTTCATGGAGTGACACTCTGTTTTGCATTGAATTTAAATGGTGTCCAATGAGATGCCGATCTCGAAGCGGTAATCACTTGTTACGGTGATGAGCGGCTTGGAAATTTTTTTTTACCGGTTTTTAATGGGTGTTGATGGAACTTGGTTAAGAGCCCAGAATTACGTTCATGTTGTTGGTAGCAATCTGTTGCAATATGTTGTGGACTCCTTTTTATTTTGAATACTTACTTGAGAAGTGGCTATGATCTGGTGTCAGTCTGGGATTTAAGCAGCAAAACCTGTCAGCGCATTTGCCATGATGCGGATTTCAGTTTTTCTTATGGTGACCAGGCTTTACGTTTGTCTTTCATTCAGTGTTGGTTGATGCTTTTTTTTGTCAGATTTAGAACCGCTTTACTGGAGCACTCAGACGCAACTGGTCCATTGTACTACCAGAAATCAGGACCCAGTCTTTGCCCATTTTAGTGAAATAATCTCGAATTTCGGAGAAAGCCCAGAAGGCACTTCAATGATGAGGAGCTTACAGCACCAGAGCTCACCACTTCAGCACCGAAGGTCTGCTTCCCGATCCGAGCAAAGGCAGGACAATTGCAAAGGAAATAAATCGAAGTATCATCGCCCTCTCTACAGGCGTCGCAGACAGTGGTGTCACTTAAGCCTAACACGCTAAGATGCTTGGCAAAAGCGGAGTGTCCCTTTGCAATTTCAATACAGTCTCTTCTGCTGAGTGACAGCGAGAATGCCGCTGATTTTTTACAGATGTTCGGGAACATTCGTTTAGTCTGCCTGCAGCCTGTAGAGCCGTGCCACACACAATTGTATTTGTAAGAAACCCAACCGTCAATGGAAGCCCTGACCGAGAACGTGGGAAGACGCAGGGTCAGGTCCTGAGAAAGAATCTTCTTAGCCTTGTCTAACAATCTTATTTGGGATCTAATTTACAGAGATCCCAGTGTGACCTGGCACCCAGAGAGAGAGAGTTTTCGAACTATTTTGGAACTGGTTTTAGGGTTTAGCAAGTCGTTATGCGCAGCCTGGCTATTGCTACATACGTTGATGCTCCGTCCCTTCTACCTATTCTTAACCTGGCCATTAGGATAGCAGAAGTCCCTGCTTGGAAACTGGTTTTGGAGCCATCCGTGACTACAGCCCCGTCCAGGCTCACATTCTGGCCGAAGCCAGTCCTGAAGGCAAGGAAAATCGATTTTAAATATGCACACCAACCGAAGTTCTAGTGTCATTGCATCAGACAGCAAATCCATGGAACTAGAGTTGAAGAATAAGTGTCGTACAAGGTCATCAAAGTTTGAGTGCGGATGATACCAAAAACCGCCCCGTCTAAGACGATAGATTGCTTTGATAGTAAATGCTCGCCTCTTGAGGTAAATTGGTGACCACAATTTTGGTTGGCTAGAAAAATCTAACTTGACGAAGACAGTTGGAAACTTTTGATCGACTAGACACTTAAAAGATTTCCTCTCACTTGTCGTCTTACTAATGGAACTCGAAAGTGAAGTCGGAAACTGTGATCTCAACGATGGAGTCGATGTCCAATGTAATTTTTTCAGATTCATTTTCTATCCTTCTTATGAATCTGAATTTTTTGATGAAGACTCAGGAGACGTGTAAAGTGTTTTCTTCCTCAAGGTCTTCACTGTTGGTTCTATAGAGACCACTATAATGTCTGTCTAGCTGCTGAGTTCTTCTGACGTTTATAGTGGGCCACTGTTTCTGAGAACTGGAAGCCATGGGGTATGATGCCAGAAGATGTTTAACCCTTTTTATAAAAGTGAGTGCGTCCTTGAACAAGGAGTTTGTAATCTCTTTGGACTAGAGAGCTTCCTCATGGAAAATGTGCCACATGTTCCAAGTAAGGGCTAGGCAATCAGAGTTCGGCAGTTTCCTTCCATTTAAAACAGAGTCTTACTGTAGATCTGAAGGAGCAATGGCGTGAGAACAAGTCCCCTTATATCGTTTTCAGCCCATAGTTCCGATAGCAAGAGCACGGAGGAGAGCTTCTCACAGGCTCTAAAACTTGTCCCTTTCTCTATGACTTAAAAAAATCTGAAGCCATTTCCATAAATCGTCATGAATAGTTTCACACAAGAATTCCGTGCATGGTATCGAACTTCCCCAAAGCAATAGTTTAAAATTCGGCCTAACGAGGCATGCACCACAACTGCTGGTTTTGTGATTATAACTGATTTGTGCGAACCAAAGCATAACCACACGCCCATTGTTCACTTTGCTAAAAAAAAATCCCGCAAACAAGAGTTTTTTCCGAAATTTATTTTTTGTGAATTGTTAATTTTTTTTTTTATCGTAAAAAACGTCAGACTCCGTTTCGTTTACACATTAAGGCCGAAAAAATGGAATTTATCCGCCCTCCGTTGTGTAAATATTTATTCAGTGACCTCCCACGTATCCATGTTGTTGAGGTTACCTGGCATATGTGTCTCACTCTGTGTATAGATGCGCGGTGCAGAAGTTGGTTTCTGTGTTCTCTTGGAATGGAAAACAATTTTTTTTTTTTTCACAAGCCCCAACATAACCAATTCTCTCGGTTGGCCAACATCAGGAAAGTCGGGTAATCATGTTGAATTTACCATGTTCTACTTCGGTGTTACACTTTTATTTCGGTTTCGTTTTGACGGTGGCTTTGACGACGAGGAGGAAGAGACTGGCGCTGCTGTAGCGTGACTTTATGGCCACGTTTGGGTCCATGTGTTCGACTCAGATAGCGGACGCTATCTAATTAATGTAAATAAATACAGGCTGCGGACGGGGTCTCATGTTGCACTGGGGAATGGTCTCTACTCCGCGTGCTATTTGTTTGGCCAACAGGGTCGGGTTGGGGTTGCTAATAGGATGGAGGGGGTAGTTGTTAGTTTCGAATTTCTTGTTTTGGGGGTTAATTTTTGGATGGTGCTATAAATAGTGGATCAGATACTTTTTTGTGCCTTTTTGTATTTTTTCCGGCTGACTGCTTAATTAGTTGTTAAGAGCTGAATAATTAGATCGTTAGTGTTGAAAGGTGTTCTGGGGCAATGGAGTGGTTAAATGATTTAAATTACAATGGAAGGGCCAATAAAGTGGTTTAATAATTTAAATTTAAGCGGCACAGTGTAGGGAAACGAAAATAATTTGCAAAATCAACTTGGGGTTGTTTCTGTGTTCGCAAAGGGAGAAACTTTCAGGACGGCAGGAAGTAAGACTATTTGTGGTGCATGAAAATGAGTGACGAGCTTCCAACTATCCTAAGAAGGTGGTATGACAGTCATAATTTTTTATGCGATTTTTCACATGCAGGTCTGATTCACAATCTTTCGGAAGCACGTTACCTAGGTAGCAGAGCTCTCTCAGATCTTTGATTTTCAATCCACCTTCTGTTAATATTCAGTTGATGCAGTGAGTTTCAATCGGCATCAACTTGCTTGTATGGGGATCCATAGCCTTGGTCCTTGCCTTATCGGTTAGTCATGTTAGCTTGTGTTTAACGGCTGCAAAGAAGATCGTTGGGTTTCTGATTGAATAGAGCTTGTATGCCATTAGGCGTTTAAATGTTAGTTTGCGCCATTAGTATTTTCAATGCTACCGAAGAGAATAGGGCTAATAACATGCAGTCTTGCCTTATTCCTCCTCCGATATAAAATGGAGCATTTTTGATGCCGTTGAAGTAAACTTTGCAAAACTCATCTTGGCACAGTTTGCGAATAAATAAAATAATCGCATCTGAAATGTCAAGGTTTGGCATGGTCAGATAGAAAGGTTGGGTGGAGTTTCGGATGCAAAGTAAGCAGAAGTTTCTGTGACTCTTGATAGTTACGTGTTCATGGAACTGGAGGACTTGCGTGACATCGTGCTATGGGACCTCCTGAGATTTATATCCTTTTGCGGGTGATTTTATTTCAGCGGCTATCCTTCTCTTTACAAGTTCCCGGAGCAGAATTAGAAGATGAGCATAATGGACCCTATTGCTGGTCTACGTGGGCAGTGACGAATGTCACAAGGCACCTATTTACTTAACTTAACCTAACCTTCTCTGGCTGTAAACTGTTTGTACACTGACTTACAGAGTTGGAGTTCTTTTTCAACAACTAAACCCAACCGTCCGTCGATGACGGAGCGAACATCCGAAGTCCGGTCATCACCTATTTCCCAACATCACCATAATTCAATATTATCCCCAATCGAGAATAATAATTGCGACGAGAGCGACTTCTCCATGCGATAACCGAAGCGGAAAGAAATGAGACTTCAGTCGTCAAGGGACCTTCGGTTAGGTTCGGTGAGGATATGTCCATCAAAGTGTATTTCTCATCTATAGGTAACTCTCTTACTTACTTACTTCGGTAGTGCTACAGTTCGGCGTGAAGCAGGGCCTCAACCAATAAGCCTCTGCAGTCAGCCCGGTCCTTAGCTTACTGCTTCCAGTTGCTCACTCGAAGTTGTTTGAGGTCCCTTTCCACTTGTGCGCGCCATCTTAAGTGAGGTCTTCCTCTACTGCGTTGTCCCTCTAGGTTAGACTCGATAACTTTGCGAGTCGGAGCAGTTGTGCCCATTCGCTCTAAATGCCCCAGCCATCTCAGTCGATAAATTTGTATTTTCTTGACTAGGGCGATGTCGTTGTACATCTCGCTTAACTGGGATGATCAAGGTCTTATATAGAGTCTCCTTAGTTTTTCGGGATAGGGGATTACTAATCGATTGCCTTCTTAGCCCGAAGAAGCAGCGATTGGTAAGAGTTATTCTTCGCTTAATTTTTGCGCTGGTTTGGTTGTCAGAGGTGTCTTTCACCCAAATTTTTATTTTATTTTAAAATAAACTCTTCAAACTTTTATTTAAGCGGCTTTGATGGTATAAAGCTAAAGGAGACTTAAAGGTGTACATTTTGAGTCGTGGACTATCTTCATTGCTCCTCTTCCATCAAACAAATTTGTTTCATTATGTCGAATCGCTTCCACTTTAGATCTGACTACCACAATGTGAATTATTTTTGTTATAAACACAGTCGGTCTGCCAGATTTCGTTTTTGATTTCTCTTTCCAAGGACACAAACATGCAGACACCTACTGCAGGGACCCTCCATTGGATTTACAATTCCCATTTTCCCTCACCAGAAAAACTTACTTTAAAATACTATTTCATCACTCGAAATCAACACCAATTAACTTTTTGCAACGACCTTCCCCATCGCATGGAAAACTAAGCTGCTCACACCACAGTGACCCATATAGCAAGCCGAGAAAAACCTCCAAACCAATGTCAGCCCCCCTATCTCTCTCTGTGCTGTGAATTTAATTTTCATTAAAAAAGTCTTCATGTTGTGTTAATTATTATATTTTCTGTTTTATGATTTAAACTTAAAATTTCATTATTTTCGGATTTCATTGTGGTCGCTGAATTGATTCAAATGTGGGTCAACAAATTAATTAAATATAAAACCATACACGTATACGTGTGTATAAAAAAAATGTTTAAGCTGAACCAATGTTTATTTGTTTAAATTTTTATTTTATTTTTTCATATAACAGCCTGGGTTATATAATAATTTGTGCCAATCAATTTTTCAATTTATCCCATGTGTGCTTGTAATAGCTTTAATTGTTTTCTTATTGGCCCCCATATGCCTTCGGTGCAGTGTTACGTCGGGTGGCGGAAGTTAAATCGAATAATTCATCTCGTATGCGTGTGCAGCATACAACGGCGAGGTCGATTATTGTAACTTTGCAAAATTTATTATCGCTACGATGAATAACACGAGGTTATGCTGAAAGGGCAGGTTCGGGGTCCTGTATTTCAATTGTTTGGGAAGTGAAATTTTAACTTCGTCGATTAAAGTTGGATTTTGTTTTCTGAGTGTATTTTTTCGTTCGGCGGTAAATTGCATCAGGGCAGAAAATATTGCAACAGGTAGTGGTGGACACGTTTGTTTCATCAGGGTAATTCTATTAAGTGCCGCTCCGTGAAAAAGGAAAGCAACGACAATGGAGCAAATTTCGAAATTGCTTGTGCTGTATAGTGATGAAAAAGACTCCAATTATTTTGCTGTGATATACGATTGCGTAGGCAGACCAGGAACTGAGACAGATATTGTGTAACTATCGTTATTTGAAACAGAATTTCTTAGTATGGAAGATGTTTGAAGGAACGAAGGCCTGGTACTTATTCCTGACCCTAGGTACCCATGATACATGTTTCATGTGCAGTAATGGTGCATTTACATCTCATTCATAAAATCTCATTTTAACTATTTTTTTTAAGCCTCATTGGACATGGGTAACACAAGGCGCATAGCACATACCTGCCCGTTCCTTCAAGCTTCTGAAATAACCGATTCACTCGTCGCAAATACCAATGGCACTGTACCTAGCAATAATAACAGAAAAACTGCGTCACGACGACAAGGCTTAGCCAGAAAAGTGTTCTTTTCCGATCTTAGGTCGGCTATAAGCTTCCACGCATTTTGAATGTATCTATGTTTATTGGTCGAATTTCCTGTTATATACACCTTGAGCTTTGAGCCTAAGTGATTCGCCTATGGGAAACCTACCTAAGGACACCTATGTATGTATTCCCCCTAACCTAACGTGTGTCTATAAATTATAAAGTCAATAGGCTCTATTAGTTGCCTTAATATCGATGAACTTCCTTACAGTGCTTACAGCAAATGTTATGGTCGCAGTGGCTTAGTAGTGATCTGAGACACACGTTCCAACCTTAAAAAATCCAACAAACAGTTTTTTTGTGCACTAACTCTCGGCAGGCAATGACGAACTTCCGAGAGTAAAATTTGTCCTATAAAAGCGTCTTAGTCCGTCGGTTAAAGGTCGCTTCTATTCGTTTCAATTTGTTGTTGTTTTTTTTTGTCTACAACTGAAATAAATTGACCTGATGACTGATTGAAGCCATTTCTCTCTCAAAATTTCTAAATTCTCATTCACCATATGAGGAGTCATACGATCGATAAGGGAATATCGCCCTTAAGTGCACCCCAGCTTATTGTTTTCTTACTACTTATGTCTTCCAACATTTCGTTTAATGTACACCAACAATTCAATCGCTACATCTCTCTTTCCCCAACGGGTATCACAATGGGTCTGAATTGACCTGAGTGTGGCGATATGGTTTCTTCCTTTCGCCTGTCCACTTACCTAACCTAACCGAATTAAATCGCTGAGCACATTGTAATCCTTAAAAGTTTTACCTATGGTAGCGTTGTGTGGTGGCAAGCTGCTACCAAAACCACCAAGCTCAAGGCCATCACGAAAATACAGAGTCTGACATGCATAGCAGCTACAAGCGCCATGAGAACCATGCCAATAGCAGAACTAGAGGCTATTCTTAATCTGACTCCACTAGACCTGTTTATATGTACATGTATCTGCGGCCAGAAGTCCCCTGAGAATCAGCCAAACATATGGCTGGAAGTCAAGCACGACGGGGCATTCCCAGATTCTAAGTACATAAGGAGGCACACTAGGGAATGAGAAAGCTGATGAATTGTCAAGGAAAGGATCTGCGATAGATCTGAAGCAGGCTGATTATTCAGTAAAAGTCCCGCCATGTAAACTCAAGCATGAAGCATGGATCAGGATTCTAGCGGAAGCAAACGGAGCATGGAGCTCTTTGTGCTCCTGTCAAATAAATAGAAATTTATGGTCAAGGTACAGTGGTGCCAGAACTAGCACTCTCATGAAGAAGGACAGGAAAACCCTCTCAAGTCATAATACTCTGCGCTATTATATGAAAAAGCTAAGGCTAAGGGCGACCTTTGCAGGGGCTGCGGAGATGAGGAAGTTAACGAGGACGCAATCCATTTTCTTTGTCACCTCAGACATAAATTCTTTGGAAGGCACTTTTCACAGAATACTGAAGAACAAAGTGACATATCTATGAGGTACATCTAAATGTTTGTTAAGGCTTCACGATGGTTCGAAATCCTAGGATAGTCCTGCCACGAGCAAGGGGTATCTTTCCCCTAAAATGGGCCTCACAATAAGTTTCCACTGATCTGGGTGTGGCGCATAGGGTTCTCTCTTCCTTCGCCAACCCATTTATCTAACCTAGTCCTTACAGTTGCATTTGCACTCGTTGAAGGCTGCCTCAATATTGAGATACGCCAGAAGTGTCAATTACGGTGAACAAATGTGTCCACAGTTGATCTTAAGGAGGAAATCTATCGATATTCATATTCTTTCCGTATATGCATAATAAGCGTTTTAAGCAGAAACAACAACCGACTTAGAAGTCTGTGCTCAGTGGTTAGTTTATTGGATATGAAGAAAGAAAGATTCGGACATGATGAATCAGCTTCCAATTCTTCTCCTCTCTCCTAGCTAGGTGCCCATTTGAAAAATGTTCCCGTGTCAACCCGACTTAGCTTTTCGGACAACGCCTTTATTCGATGCAGCAACTGTATCTTCTTTTTAATTTTTTTTTCTCCGGAATAGGATCACATCTGACGAGGTGTTTTGCCTTTGAATGTGATGTGTAAACATTTATTTTGGAGACCATAATTTTTTGAGGGAAGTTTTAAATGGCATTCAACGGTCTATCAAATTGATATGAATGTACGTGACTTTACTCCGTTGGAAATTGAAGGCGTATTGCTTAAGCCGTAGCATCTCAACGATCTTACAACGTGTATACAATTTTTTTCTAGCTCAAAATAATTTAAATTACATTTAAGACCAAAATACCCGTCAGCAGTTTCACCAGTCTCGAAATAAATTACAATAGCCCGCGTTTCATTAATATCTTGAAGGCAGACTTCCGGTATCAAAATTCAAATCCATTCAATACTTCAACCTGAATTTTCTATTTTTGTTTCAGGATACAACGCAACAATAAAATTATTTTCTTTTACTTTCTCCTTCTCCCTTATCCATTAAAAAAAAAAAAAAAACAAAAATATTTATGTAATTTCCATTATTATCATCAAAACTACTTCAAAATAATGCGGAAATTCTTATGATGGAGACATTCATTGTCCTGGGACTATGTTTTATCCTATACGAAGCATTGGATTTCTTTCAAGGATGCATGCATAGTACACAACCGGTTACATCTGATCGAATCGAATCGTACCGTCGTCAAATAACCGAAGAAAAACTTCGCTCACTACAGCCGACTAGTTCCGCATCGAGTGCATCTGCATCACCAATTATCGGCGGCAGTACAACCGGCAATGGTCTAGAGACCTCACCGTCATCGCCGAAATCAACAAGATTTCCCAGCTTCCCAGAATCAGTAATAGATCAACGCTACCACATAAGCAGTTACCATAATCTCCATCATCAACAACAGCATCAGCATTCGGTGTCGTCATCATCGGCATCGTTGCCCCAACAACACACAGTTAACTTGCAAGGATCCGCCCCGGCGGCATTCCTTCCAACAAACAATACATCGAATTTCTCGTCTCTTCCACGCGACTATTATTATCTCCAACAACAGAAGCATAAGAACACCACGAAATTCCTTTCGAAATTTTCATCCTCGTTATCGGATAATCGAATTTTTCCAGAGGTTTGCACTACACCGGTACCTGCACCCGCTCCGGCGGCAACTTTCGACATAATTCCACCAACGGCCGCGGCAGCCCCATTAGTTTTGGATCTAAAACGGGCGATATTTAGTGGAAAAAAATCATCCTCGCTGAAGGAGCGAAGAAGTGGGCGGCCGGATAACTACGGCAGTAATGAGGAATATCTGTCATCCAGCGATGATGCTGATGATGATGAAGTCGACGAGGACGATTATAGTTGTAGCAGTGATAACGACGAAAATGTGAAACGAATTTTTAGTATTTCCGAGAAATTTTAATCTCTACGCGCGTAAATTAAGTGTTTTAAGGAGGTGTGAAGTGAGGATAATTTTTTTAAGGTAACTGAGAGTGGGATGGATGGTTGCTGCTTTTCATTTCAGCTGGGGAAAGTCGTGATTTTTTTTTACAATTTTTTTTTCTTTTAATTCTTCGGTTTGAAAGCATTTTACTTTTCAAGGGAGCAATAACTCTGTTCGTTTCATGGTAGAGTGCCCTCGCCCTAGTCTAGCAAAAAAAGGCTTCATTTCGGCAGGACGCAGAGACTGATGGTCGGCCTGTTCACCTTTGTGATTGCCCCACTACAGGGGCGCTAAGAAATGGCTGCGAGGACATGTTCTACCCGGACTGAGCTCTCTCAGGCCACTGCCATGCAATGAGCTACAAAGCGGCAGAGGAGAGGCTCAACGACTTCATGGTCACAACCATACGATTTCATATGTTTTTTTTGCCGCTGTGCCGTTTTGCCCCTGGCCGCTCATTGCATGGCCTTGGCCTCAGGCATCTAAGCTTCGAGAAAATCCTAGAGTTCGCTGCACATACAGGGCTTTTTCCTGATCCATTAACTCGATTAGACTCTTTATACCTCACTTTCCCCATTCCTTTCCCAAGAATTGCCATAGAGGGGAGTACAACAAGACCAAACGAGGCCGTGATGGGGTTCTTCGGAACATCACCCTCCCAAACCAACTAACCAACCTGATCACAGATTGAACCTTGCCTTCCCTCGCCGCATGTGATCCAGCACATAAATAAGACTTAACAATTCGGCTTGATACCCTGAGGTTTTCGTCCACAGACTTAGATGGCTGGCTTGATGATGATACCTGCTAACGCCCTGCCATCTAGCAGTCCATCAGTAAAAATCGTAATTTCTTCGAATATCCTCTGCGGAATCGATCCATTTCGGATAAGACTATGATGATACACTTCGGTAGTATCTTTCTTGCATCCATGGATCTCTAATCCCATTTGGGTATCCTCAATCTTAGCTGTGAGGTTTTCCGTAAGGTCTCTCCCGTTCAAGATGCATCAAATACAAACTCGTTTCACGCTATCAAAAGCCTTCTTCATATGTTTCAACGGCTGATAAAGAGAAAACATCTTCTCATTGCTCCAGAACTAGAACAAGACCTTGAGCAATAGCCACCCAGCTTGACGTTGACAGATGATTGTAAATGTTCTCTGATCCTTGCCAGAATTACAATAGCAATTAGCCACAGGCACCAAGCCAGTTTCAACCTTCCATCAGATTTTTCTTCTTGGTAGCTGAATGGTCAGGACCTTGACCAGTCTTTTCGGGACCGCTTTGATTCCAATTAGCTCTTTTTGTAGCTCTGCTGACTTATGTGAATGCTTGATGCATACTGTATCACAATAAACAAAGACTTTCCTGCATTGAGTTCAATGGATTCGAAAACGTAATTCAAATCCATCGACTGACTAATCACTTCACTTTGTCTCAAATCAAAAGCAATTTATAAACCATTCCCCTCCGACTTAATTAATTCAACAAAATCAATTGCAATTCAACTGATAGATGTACACGCCTCTTCGTTCTACAATGCGCTCTTCAAATCGATTCAAGAGGATTTGGATTTTCTTTTTTTTCACTTTTTTTTTTCCAATCGTAATGTGTGACGTAATTAGTTTTGTTCCCCCACACTGAAGTTATTTTTCAATATCCTCTTCCTTAGAGTAGACGAAAGGAGAATTAAAATAAAGGAAAAGAGAGAAGGGAAACAAAATGAAAAAAAAAAATCGATCGAATTGCGCAACAAAGGCAAACAGAAGTGAGACAAAATCCCTTCAATTCATTCTTATAAGTACAAATTCAATTTCATTACTCTCGATGCGAGTGTGCCTGGCTCCGTGCAAAGGCAATACGATTCGATAAAGTCCTTATTTTTGTTGCTGCTTGTTACATACTTTTTCGCTCTGCAGATACGTTTCATTTTTTTTCGGATTGTTTGTGAAAAATTACAATCTAGCGTGGAATTCAATGAGAGAAAAATTGCAACAAACTCATGGTGGCAGTTAGTAATTCGGAAGAGGATGTTATCTTTCAATATGATATGCAATACACTCGGCGACAAGTACATGTGTACACTCTGTGTGAATATTTGTTTTTTTTTAAGACACAAACAAAATTTATAAAAAATTCTATCAGCTTTGAATTGATAACCTTTTGCGTCACATTCAAGTCGGTAGAGACCCTTTGTGATGCCCATTTAGGGGAAAGGTATAAGGAGCAATACATAAAGACCCTTCCAGGATTTCGAACCACCTTGCAGTCTTCTTAGATGTTAGGTTAAAAGTTTGGGTGTGTGTATGCACTCCGACTTGTATAGATCTTTTGTGCTCCTCCGTACATATATTGGCCGATGAGTGTCGACCTAAAGCACCTCCTCCAATCCAATCACTCTGAAAAATCGGAGTATCTGGATTAGGTCCAACGAGGGGAGATACTTTTCAGAAAAAGTGTACGCTCCCAGGTGTGCTCTTCTATTGTGGATTAATGCTCCACGGCATCGCTGCAGAATCTGCAGTTTCCGTTTGCTTCTAGTCCCATTTTCCTGAGATGCTTCCTGAGTCTATAAGCGCTCGTTAAGAAGCCCATTAGATTGCGAAGTTGGTTTTTGGTGCCTCCTAGGTAAGCCTTGCTCCTCCTTCGGTCGTAGTTCGGTCATAGTGCTTCCCATAGTCTTCATCTCTTGTACTCTTCCTTTCTTCACAGTTCCTCTTGGATTCGATGCGATGCCAGCCTGCAGAATGGTTCGGCCCAACGAATGATGGTTCTGACCTTTTCCTTGCCAGTTCAAGAGCTGCCTCATTTCCCTCTATCTGGAACCCTGTAGAGGGTGAAACCTTGCAGCCTAAATAAACCTGCAGATGTCCTTGATAGGTACGTCACTTAGTTCTTCGGTATCTTCAACTAAGTGCTTTCCAAAGGTTTTATGTCTGAGATGGCAGATGGCTGTAATGTGGCAGAGAATGTGGGGTGTGTCCTCATGAGTTGCCTCGTCTTCGTAGCACCTCAAAGGATCATCCTCACCTGCTATCAGATGATACAAGGATGAAAAGTGTTTTTTTTTTGCATGAAAGCATTAGTTCTAACACCCATGGATGAGTCATTACTTTTGCATTAGTTTTAAGAAACAGGCCAATCACATGTAAAGCGTCAGTCCGAGGGAGCCAAGGCCTAGCTTATCGCAATCATTCATGTTGTGCTTGTTTTATTTTGCAAGGGATAGTGAAGGTGGGCGGTATCGTCTTTAAGAATGTATTAGCGTAGGAACCTCTTAAATTCGCGCGAGATGAAAAGTGACAGTTCTCCTGATTACCGCAGTACTGCCAGATTCCGTCGTATTTTTCGCACCAGTTGGAGGGATCTACAGTTTTTATTGTTGACTTCGACTTCGACTTTCCGGTTTAAATTTTTTTTTTAATTACAAATTGTACTCTCGGTTGTGTCCTTGCTTGGCGAGAGATAGTACAACGAATTGTGTTTGGTTGATTGCAGGATTCAAACATTTGTCAGCTCGCTCAGCATACCAAGACGGAATAATATAATAATGTTCCATCTCCAATTATCATATCATGGAACTTTCTAAAGAAAGGGACAGCAAACCGTCTCTCAGCATTAAGCAGGTCTAAGATTTAAAGTTTCTTTTGTTACAGCTAAAAAGTAATTTCACTACACTTTAAAAACGGTGCCTACTTTCTCGAGGCCAGTACGGGTATCTACAGTCAAACTAGCAGTCAATGCGCCAGACAATGAATTAAACAAAACCTCATATGGAAGCAAATTGTCAATGTCTGACAGCCAGGCAGCGATCATACCTTCAGCATATTCAAGAATCTATTAAAGTCATAAAGTTAGTTACGAGCTTTGTATGACTATAAGTTAGGTCAGCGTACGTATAAGTAGTTAGCACATAGGACTGCTGTAATAATCTTTTTCGTGGCACTACCCATCGGCAGACAATGACAAATTTTCGAGAATACAAATTTGTCACGAACTAGATCTGCTCTTTACCGGCTGTCACGCGTGTTACCTTTTTGTTAGAAACCATTATTTTGACCCTTTTTCGTCACTTTCTTTGCGTTTTCTTTGCTTATTTTTCACAAAAAAGGCCAAAAACTAAAGTGACTTTAAGGACTATACCCCCAGTGTGTGTTACAGTCACTTTAAATAACAAGTCAGTATCTGTGTGACTGCAAATCGTATGACTGTGAATGACAATTGTATCACTGTGAGTTACTTTTTCATTAAGTCTACGATTACCTTTTCAATATAAATGGCAACAGGATGCATCATTACATGTAGGCGATATGTGTTACATCCATTTATACTCAACTGCATCTGATGAATGCCCATGCCTCCCCGTCAAGTCTTTTGTAAACATTTCACTCCGATGGGATGTTCACCTTGCTCGCATATCCTTTTGAAAAAAATTAAATATTTCTGTAGTGTACATCGACACTTGTGTGTGTTCTTAGAGAATCCTTATGATTGCATACGATGCACAATCATCGCGTTTGAAGTACGAGGAGTGAAAAACATGGCTTCTCCTTGCTTTCCATTCTACGAACTCCTACATCCTCATTCCAGGCGAAGGATAAAAAATGTGTTGTTGAGATATCTTCGTTTTTTTTTTTTTTCATCTTCTAAGCCTTCGATCGATTGATGCGGTGCTTCTATGTTTAAGCTTGCAAATAAACGATTCCCAGTGTGAAGTAGGAGTGGAGTGTGGTAGAGTGGTAAAGTGGTCCTAACAGAACCATTTACCTTCTCTCTTCCTGTATCCTCTTTCTCTCTCCTTCTGTGTGTGTTTCTATTTAAGGCGGAATGAAACTTAAAATTGAAATAACTTTAAACGAGTCTGTTTGGAGTTGAAGTAGTTATTTAATTTAAACACACACTTTTGCACATTTTGCTTGTATGTCCATGTTCTCTCCAAGGACAAGGCAATAAATTGTGTGCTCAAGATATTGTAGCATGTCGAGAGGCTATCAGGCAAATGTAGATGTAAGATAACTTGCCTCGAACCAGGGGATACTGTTGGCTTGTGTAACATTCATGTGATGTGCATTGACTGGTAGCTTTTCGACTAACAACCGCAAGCGGCCGATTTTCTACACATTTTCTTCCTTCTATTGTATTTCCTTGGAATTGATCGGTTCTTTCTTTTTCTTTTTTGGGAGCTACTCCTGGCGTGGAAAATTGAAAACTTTTGCAATATAATTTTTGGCACACTCAGAATCTCGATTTAATTTAGTTTTTTTCTTTTCCGCACACTCCTGCTCCTTTTTTGAATCCTTATTGATTTTACTTGGTAGTGTTTAAATATGGCGGAACCTTGTGCACACTGCGTTTGTTTGAAATTGCACTGTGCACGTTTTATCCTTAGAATGGAGAAGTTTTGGCGGTGGAACAAGTGAAAAAGCGAGGGGTGGAGGACGAGAAATTATGACAACACTATTCTCTGCACTGCGCGTTGCAGGTTGCATCCTTTTTCTGACTTTAGAACAAAGTTTTAGAGTTCTATTAAGGTTTCTTTTGCCGGGAAGTTGTATAAATCACGTAACAGACATTTATGTATAAGCAAAAGTTTTGTGCTTTATACCGTAGTTAGAGTAATAAATGTTGTTGCCAAGTGAAATGTTGGTCCAAAGGGAGGTGCACGTCAGAATATTAATTGCACCTAGTTTTTCGCTAAATTCTTTTAGAATAGAAAAAGAGTCAATAAGCGGGGGGACGTGAATGATTGGGAGAAGATATTCCTTCATCAAATAAGATGGTTTCTTAGTTAAATGGTTTCATATTTAGACGAAGCCAGGTTCGTTTAAGTAGATTTCGATTTTTGACAACCGACGTCCATTCTTAGTTATTTACTTATATACTTACTTACTTAAGGTGGCGCTACAGTCCCGGCTGGGCCTGGAACTTTCGCCAGCTGTCACCAGTTTCGCACGCCTAGTTGGTTAAGGCCCCATTTCACTTGTGTGCGCCAACTGAATCGCGGTCTTCCTCTACTGCGCCTCTTCCTCTACCTCGAGGGTGAATTCGAAGCCGGAGCGTTGGTGTCGCTTTATATGACACAGCCACATTAGTCATTGGACCTCCACTCTTCTGGCTAAGTACAGCCTGTACAGTTCCTCGTAATATCTTCTCATCCACTTCTCACTGTCTATGCAGACGGGACCAAAAATCATCAAAAAAATGTTCCTCTCGAAACAACCAAGAGTAACCTCATCCGCTTTTGACAGAGTCCATGCCTCTGCGTCATAGAGCCTTTTGAGATGATTAAGTTCTTATAAAGGGTCAATTTGTTAGCTCGATGAAGAGTTTTGCTACTCAATTGCCTTCTTAGCCCAAAGAAACAGCAATTGGCAAGAGTTATTTTTCGTTTGCTCTCAGCGCTGGTGTGGACGAAACCTTGTTGAGAGCATATACTTGGTCATGGCCTCATTGATTGCTTAATCCATCTTCACTGCCTCCGTCTCAATACCAACAAACAAGCCTGTGACATCACGCAGCTTTCTTCCGATTATGTCAATATCGTCGGCGTGTGCGAGTAATTGGATGGGTTTTTGAAAGACTGGCGTTGCAGCGTGAGTTTTGCTCTATTCTTTCAAGACCGATTTTGAAGAAGTCGCATGTCAGCGCGTCGTTTTGTCCGAATACCTTTTTGACATCAAAGGTTTCGGTGAGGTCTCTACCGCCCATCACCCAAAGTTTTCAGTATGAATTAGATTTTTTTTCTGCAACGGAAGGTGTGAATCTTCAAAAGACAAAACTGAGGCAATTTTACTTACTGAACTTACCTCTCCATATCGCTTTCTATCGCAGGATGGCTGTGGTTTAGTGGTTATTCCTAAGTTATATTACCTCTTTGCATTTTAAAGAACTGCATCCGAAGCGTTGTTGGCAAACTCCGTTTTGCCTCCGAGAACATGTAAGGCAAGTGCTTTTTGTTTCGATTTTTCACCAAATTGTTCCTTAAGTAAATACCAAGGCTTCCATACGTGCATCAAGGTTCAAGGATTGGATGTTATTCATACAATGTGAGCGAAGTGCAGTGGTTCGAAACTCGGGTAGTAGTAGGTTTCAATGGTGTCCGAGGATGGTGTCCAAACTAGCCTGGGCACATTTGTCATTGCTATAACGGTGTTTTTTTTTTTTATTGAATCTCCTGATGTTCATAATCACCAGCTCAATCAACTCTTCAAGCCATGCAACTCTACAGCCAGTATTATGTCTTTGCAGTAGAGTCGACATCAGCTTTGACAGTTGATTGTTTTTATTTATTTGAGAAATAAATGTTTTTCAATACCAGGAGTTGAATTTCAGTGTGACAAGCGATGATGCTCCTCGAGTCTCGTTACTTACGTCAACACTATGCAGGTCTGTACTTAAACAAACCCATCTATCGGCCAGCATTAAGAAGCCTAAGCACTTAAATAAACTTTTTTTTCGGGTGGCGTAGCAAGGTAATATGTTCACATTTATTACTTCCGAAAAACCCCACCATACTATCTTTCACTAAACCCACAAAAAAAATCCATAATGAAAAAGCCCAACTAAACTTCCTGTCAGTCTTGTGAAAGTGTAATATGAAAAATGGCAAATGTCCAACCTCCTATCGCCACTGCCTTACACAACTAAAGCAACAATAACCTAATAAAAGGAAAATCTCCCTTAAACAAGATAAATTGCCAAACCGTCTCCTCCTACCAATTGTTCACTATCCTTTTGTGTGTCCCTGTGAAGACAATTTATCAGCTAATACTTTGTTATAATTTCGCGTTTAATCTCTCGTTTAGTAGTCTTTATATTGTCTTCACACTGTCTCTGGATGATTTCAATTATTCAATGCTTTACGTCTGGCAAATAAAAAAAATTGTGGAATTTGAAAATATTAAAGGCAGATATTTTATCCTGTAAAGTCCTGCAACAAATAAAAACAGGAAATATCCTGCAGCGATTATGGTACTGACAAAAAGTCACAACGAAAAAAAAAATCAGCCAAAAAGTTGTGAGATAAAGTTTCTAGAATACTTTTTTTTTTTTTTTTTGTTCACATCGGTATGAGTACTTTTTTATTTTTTGGACAGTTTGTCTTTTGGCAGCCAGAGGGTTTGAGTCGGAACACCCTTGTATAGATGTTCCGAACAAGTTTGTTATTTATTGCTGCGAAAAAATTATTCTTTTTAAAGATACAGGACGCTTTAAGCAATACATTATTCATGTATTAATTTTTTTTTTTTGCTTTACGCGTGTGTATGTTATAAGATATATGTATGTATGTATCTATAGCTATACTTTGTTGGATTGTTAGAGAAATTTATTGAGTCCATTTTCATGGTCAGTGGTGTTGACCTTTAAATTGTAAAGGCCACCAAATTTTGTTGAATTTTGGTCAGGCATTGGGCGCCAGTTTGATAACAGCTAATTGTGGACAGGAAAACTAATATATATGCTTGGTTTCATCTGTCTCCTTGAACCCACCAGTGACAAGAAGAATATTTTAAATTCTACGCTTTCCCACATGTCGAGACCATTTTTTGTGTTCAGCAATTACTTTGTTATCGTGGTCCAAGCTGCAAAACACCCAGTTCCTCCTCGCAAAAACCCAGTTTATGAAAACTCTTTTCAACTCTAAGCATACACAGAGTTCCTGGCAAAAAAAACTCTTTACTTGCAAATTGTGAGCTCCTTATTTATGTTCATTCCCTCGCCAGACAATATTTGCCTTACCAATTTCAATGTCGACAGAATTTATTTCCACCACCATTCCTCTTCCTATACTAACACGAAGGATGTCTTTGAATTTCTAAACGTGTGCCTTCTTTCACCTCCCAGTCCAGATAGAGTTTCATGTCTTCCATTCCATTTAATTTGGGCATCCATCAGTATTGAAAATATTGAATTTCTTGTCGTACGGCAGCTCCACATAACCTCATCGAGTTGTCGTCCTTATCATCCATAATCGAATAAATCACTTCTCCCAGTTTATGCATTTGTGGCACTTACGCCCGATGAGGCACCATTGCGCTGATTCGGTTTTCCTTCGACACCCACTTAGTGTGACGGCAATTCCATTTCCAACCTATTCACAGCAGTAGTCTTAAAAGTTCTCAGAATACAAAATTTAATTACGAGTCCTTAAATAAAAAGTAAATTGAAAGAAATTTAATAATTTTCTTGTTAATTATTTTCGCAATTCAAATGAATGGAACAAAAGAGAATCATGAATATAGTTACTTTTCCCACACCAGGGTCCGTTTTGTTGATCCATTTGTATACACCACGCCAACACCCAAGATAAAAACAAAAAAAAAAAAAACTTCCTCGAAGAAGCAAATGAAAACAGTCAACAAAATGGTTTTTTCGTTGCCTTTATACACGTAAAGTACTAAAGGTGCACTTTTATGCTTTTAAGTTCTTTCTTTGTACACATGAGGGCAGCTGTGTGTGGGTGTGTTGATGTTATTTGGGGGCGTCCTGCTTTTTCCAGAAGTCCTTCAAGTAGACTCTGTAAATTACAATTTTTCTTTAAGGCAAAAAGGAAGAAAAAAAAAAAAAAAACTTTTAAAAAACAAGTTAACCGGTTGTCAACTTACAAAAAAAAAAAAAAAAATGAGAACAAGTGGCAACTGAGAGTGAAAGCAATGGAAGTTTGAAAAAAAAAAAAAAAAAAAACGCACGATTAACAAGGACAAAAATTGTATTGTACCTGGGGGTGAATATATAGCACAACCTTGGAGCGATCGGCATTTCATTTTTTATTTATATTTACTTTTCATTTTGGAGGACGATAAGAGGACGAAAAAGACAACAACGCTGAAGGAACACAAAGCACCGAGTCGCCGAGACGGTATACAAAATGGTCAATGACAAAAACAACAGACAAATTTACGGTGAATAATTATTAAGTTAGGGAGTAGATGAGAAGAAAATTGCGAAAGTAAAGTAAAAAGGACATTTAATTACATTTATCAAGCACGTACTGGGGGGGTGCTGTTAATGGTGCTCAAGTAAAATTTGAATTTTTGGGGGCGAGTTCCTTGTTCCTTCGGTGTCCAGTTCAGTAGGTTTTTCACGAAGGAGGGTGGCACTAATGTGAATTTTTGATGGATGCAAATCAGAAATCAAAATAAATAGCTTTAATGAAGTTTAAGGACTTCTTTTTCGAACGAAACTGTTTTTCAAGAGAATTTTCATTTCGTTTAATTATTTATGCGGAGAAGAATATTCAAAATGTGTGGTAAGATGGTTTCACAGAGTATGGAGAAATTGGGTGTGAAATTTGCAGGCCTTGGAACATGTAAACGTCCCTATCACTCCTATTCGGACATAAGACATGAATGATGCATGCAGGCTCATGTGTAGGCTTGTGAAAGATCTTCTCGTTATAGCCTTAGAGAATCATTTAAAAAAATTCAATTTTTGGTTGAGGGCAGGATTCAATCTTATCTCAGTTCATCCAGCAATTCATCTCACTAATTACAAAGCTCTGGCGACCATTTTTTAATAGTTCATGTAACTTGAATAACGAGAGTGACATCAGCTTTGAATCTTCTGCAGTCATCAAGAGCCCCAAATGAACGGTTGGTATCTAGAGTCTTAAAAAAGCCATCAGCTCGTTTACCGATCTTCGTCTTAGACTTGGTATAAAAAGTTGACTTGTCAATTTGTTGGTCAATTCTAGTGTAGTCTGTAGATATAAATTTTCCAAATACTCAGAACCGACTGTAAATTAACTCTGAATACATCCCGTCCTGGTTTGCTGCGTTTCCCTGCCTGAACTCTTCATCAAACCAAGGGCTTTGATGTGGTGATATGGAGAGACACATCGCATCTCATGAATGGTTCTGTCATGGTTTTCTGCCAGAGTTGCCACTGGTCTTCTGAATTTGATGCTGACGGTAATGGATTCTTTTATTTTTCGACCAGAATAATCTGTTGTGGCTGAACCCGGATTCCTAGCAGAAGCTCTTAGGAGTATTTTTACATGAATTCTTGTCGCTTCACTGTGCTCATGTACATAAGAATACAAGTGAACAGTTTTAGCGCACGCTTCTCGCTTCTCGCATCGCATCGCTTTAGCACTTCACTGTATGTGCAGCCTAAACCATCATCCCAGTCCTCTCTTCTTGGTATTTTGATATCAAATCTCCTATCGAAATCTGAGGTTTTATTGATGTAGTCGGTATCTATATAGGATAATGTTAGAACGTAGGTGTTAGTTGTCCATACACCTACTTCCCTTAGCCTGAGTGCTGTTTTTGTCATTCTATTACTACAGTGGATGCCTACTGGAACTAGGTTAAGCATTGTTTCAAGTGCCGCTATGGATTTTGATCTTATCGACCCTCTTATCCCTATGTAGTCTGCTCTTTGAATCTTGGTTACACTTGTAAGTTAGAATGTCTTTTTAAGTGCCTTCCAGCAAACAATCGAACCATATGTTAGGATGGGTCGTACCCATGAGTTTCTGAGTAAGCGAACAAGTTTGGGTGAAGCTAGGCCTTGACTCAAGCTGTCGCGCTAGCTACGTTTTTTTTTTTTTGTTATTACTGTGAGAAATTAGCTTCATCCTGTAGTGTGATATTAAACTACTAAAATTTTGTTGGTGTCGAGGTTGAAATCAATGGACTTAGCGCGCCAATAAAAAAAAAAAAAATGAGCTAATCGTGTTCACCGTCAAAGACTAAAAATTTCTAAAAATATGTATAAATTTCTATTTTAATTTTATTTTAACTAATTTATTACAAAAACAAGTCTACAAATCTGAATGTTTGCATGCATTTGATAAAACAAAAACCGCACCCTGCATGCATTTAAATTTCAAAGTCCTTTACGTTATTTCTGTTCATAATTTCTAACATCAGGCTTTATTTTAATTAGAAATAAAATTTAATATGAATGTTCAGCATATAGTGAACACATCACGATTTCCTCAGCAAAATGAAAGGACCTGTGAATGTTATCAAGCTCACAGCTAAGCATTATTTATTCTTTTTACAGCTAAATGAAACTAAATCAGATGAAAGTAATGCCTTTCTTGTGAAAAGTGTGTCCGCGTTCAAAGGTTAGGATTAAGTTATCTCCAGGTCCCCCTTTCGTATTCCACATAACTCAAAGATAACATAAATCAAAGGAAAAATATTAATTAAAACCCATTAAAGTGAATTAAAAGTGTATTCAGTGAGAAAGTGCAATTTTTTCTCTTCCACGCATCAGATAATCGTAATAAAAAAAAAAAAACACCCAAAGCTGAGTAGAAAAGTGAAAAAAAAAATAAAGTTTTTTATCCACTTAATAATCTTGATGCCCTTTAAAGAAACTTCACCCTTCGGGGTGATCGAATCGGATACCATAATATTTTGCAGACACCATGATTCTTTGAAATAAATGAAAAAAATAAAATTAAAGTTGAAAAAGGGCAACGAAAAAAATTGCATTCATGAAAAAAACTCAGCTAACTATGGATTCTCTTGAGAGGCTTATGCGTGCCGCGCCTCTACCTCGTGCTTTGCCCGGTACCAAAGGACAGCAACGTGCTCTGGTGCATGCCTCGCTAGCGGCCGCAACTGTCGGACGAAAAGGACGTCATTTGACGGGGACCTTTTGTCTGACCGGCGATACAATGGAGGGGATTATACAATGTTTGGTGTTCCTTAAAGCTTTCTCGGTAAGTTTTAGATAAAAATATTATTATAAGTTTTTAAAAAAAAAAAATTACTAAATCTGTACCCCGGCGTCGTCGTCGTCTGTTATCGTTCGAAATAAATCAAAAGCAAAGGGATCACAGTGAAAAGGATCAATTTTTTTGTGCGAGAAGCGAGAAGAATTCCAAGTCATTGAACTGCAGGAGTTGGAGGAGAGAAGATTTATTTAAAAATATTCACCATACTTTTCAAAGCTTGACATGTTGACCTAAAAATCATGTAAAATCATCAACAGTGGGGGTGGAGGGTGGAAATAGGTTGAGTTGAGTAAAATTCAGTGAACCGTTGCAAATTGCTTCATCCCTTTTGCTGTCACAGTTTTGGGTTGTTAAAGGGGGTTGAGCTGGGTGGCCATGGTGAACGTTGGGTATGGCTGTGTAGACAGTTCTATGGAATTTGAGAGATGAATTTTGATTTCTCCTCTTTTTTTTTTCTGTGCCCTTCTGCTCCTCTCTACATTCAATATTTTTTGTTTGTCGTAGAAATAAAGAAGAAAAAAAGGTTTGTTTAGGTATTTTAAGGAATGCTTGCGTAGGAAGGTTTAATGTAATGAAATACGGGATATTTGTAACTTTTTTTTGTTGTAGCCTTACTTGGAGCATGTGTAAGTGGCGGAAGAATTTGCCTGTGTATGCTTATGGTTTGTTATTCAACTACATACAGGCCATGGGGGTTATGCAAAGGAATTTATTATGGCTTTATCGTATAAAATTCATATGAAACTATTTTACAAGTCTGTAGGAGTATAGGAACTTGCACGGTTTCGGTTAAATGGTGGTAATTTTTGAAAGAATGTCTGTAGGGATGGTGTTTGTCTATCATGAGTGAATTTTGTAACTCAGGGCATTTTAGAAGGATTTGGAGAAACCTTGAAGTTTGCCTATTTTGTATGAAAGATATTCGCTTTGTAACGTTTTTGCTATTCGGCATGTTTCAAGTAACATTTGCTGTTGCGTGGAAATAGTCGTTATCACGGATAAGCGGTCTTTCATGTGTCGAAAAACGTCATTTAGAGGACATACCTATGCTACGAATACACCACAAATGTTTTCATACAAACTTTGTCGGTATGATGGATAGATGAAGGGATTTTCGAATCCCTTAAGACAGTTTTAGAGAAGAGACTTTTTTTTTCAGAAAAGATAGTCAACATTTATTTCACACAGTCTGTTGCTCAGATCCCTCATGAAACCAATGGCGATCGAAACAAGCAAAGTCTTAAGTACACTTTTAAGTTGAGTAGTTGAGGTAGCTTTTGACGGAATTCGAAAACATGACTTAGTTGCTTGCATAATACAGCTTTAAGCCTGCGTCTGTGGCTTTACTATGTGAACTTGACTGGCTTGTGGCAGCCCTTGATGATGTAGACTTGGACCAAACCAGGTCTGTTGTGTACATACTATTCAAAGGCGAAAGAGCTTAACTTCCAGCCTGGGATCCTCAAGGATGCCAAACATCGAAGTATGGTTTCCCACTGCTTAGTGGCCCTTATAGATTATATGCCCCATGTCTGTTCGTGTTTTGCTGAGAAGATCGCGCAGTTGATAAGTTTGTTCCATTCGTGTTTCTGAAAAGTAGTGCGAGTTTATTCTTGCCCTGACAGCTCTCAGTAGGATGAAAACTTCCCCTGTGCGGGATCCATATAAGGGATGGAGGGAACCGACCCCCTTTTCGCGAAAGCCCGGTTCTTCATTGTACCAACAGTACCAACTAAGTGATGGTTGTTGGGATGTGGGATTTGACGGCTGCCAATGTTAGGTTAGGTTACGTAGGATGTTTGATGTATAGGTCTCACCACGTTGCTTTGGAGACCTGGGGCTCCATTGTAAGAACCCTTTTTCTGTTGTGGGAATAGCAATATGGTTCCCGGGACAACCTAAAAAGTTGCCTACCGATGTTTCCCTTAGGGATTAGATAATCTTTAAGCATAGCATAGGCTTCGTAAATTGCGAGTATTTGAGCTTGAAGTCTGTAAGATTCTGAGCGTTGAACAGATTCCTTAATGTACTCTGGGTTCTCACAGCGATGTTTTGGTTAATTGCGATTCGGGTGTGAAATAGTACAGGGTTTTGCAATAAGAGCGCTACAAAAGTTTTTTTTAAATAAAACAAAAACGATTTTGGATATCAATGAAATTCTTTATTCCTGTAAAAGTACGTTCGATGCCATTATGTATGGAACTCAATTTCTTTTGCCATCTTTGGCCACCACGGGCACGCTTGCAGAAGTCCAGACGCTGAACCCAATTTTCGACGGTTTTCAAGCATAAATCGGCCGATACTGCTGCAATTTCACGTTCGATATTAGTACGAAGTTCATCAATCGTCGCTGGCTTGTTGGCATAGACCATAGACTTGACGTAGCCCCAAAGGAAATAGTCTAACGGCGTCAAATCGCACGACCGAGACGGCCAAGCGACTGGACCATTTCGCGAGATAACACGTTCTCCAAACTTGGTTTCCAATAAATTGATTGTGACATTCGCTGTGTGGCTTGTGGCGCCGTCCTGTTGGAACCACATGTCCTCCAAGTCCATATCATCCAATTGGGGCCAAAAATATTCGGTTATCATTGGAATGTAGCGATCCCCATTCACAGTAACGTGCCCAATGACGCCGCCGGCCCATAAACCACACCACGGGATGCAATGATGACTCATGGAGTACGTGTGGATTGCTGCCTGACCAATACCGCATATTTTGTTTATTGACGAAGCCATCCAGCCAGAAATGAGCCTCATCGCTGAAGATGATTTTTCGATGAAAATCCGAATCATTTTCAAGTTGTTGCTCAGCCCAATTCACGAACATACGACGCTTCTGATGGTCAAGCGGCTTCAGTTCTTGCGTCAATTTAACCTTGTAAGGATGTAGGCCAAGATCTTTTCGCAAAATTCGCCACAACGACGTCACAGAGATGCCCAACGCTTGAGAACGACGTGTGAGAGACATATTTGGGCTTTCTGCAACTGAAGCCTGAGCGGCGGCAATATTCTCGACAGTACGGGCACTTCTTTGTCTCACTGGCACGGGAACATTTTGTACTGTGCCTGTGGATTCAAATTTTTCCACTAGACGCTCAATTGTTGATCTGCTAGGACGATTATGACGACCATAAATTAGACGTAGCGCTCTTAACGTTGAGGCCACTGACTCCGAATTTCGGTAGTAAATTTTAATAATCTCGACTCGTTGTTGGCCATCATGAAATGGCAAACCTTACTGAAGAGAAATGTCAAAAAACCGCAAGAAAAATATGGCGTCGTTTGCTTCCCCTGTCGCTCTACTTTTGTAGCGTCCCTATTGCAAAACCCTTTATAACCATCTCTCGAGATAGTGAAGCCTATTAATTTCAAAAAAACTAACTTTTGTTTTTTTTTCTTTTCAGGTAAGCCCATTTAAACAATCGAAATAATTATAAAACAGTATGTGAGTATGTAATTTATGAATGTACAATACAAGCTTATATATAGGTATACCCTGAGTTACATAATTTTTTAACTTAAAAATCCAAAAAATATTCTCACTGGAAATTTGACCAAAATTTGATGCGATTGACATGAGTAAAATGCCAATTACACAGAACAGCTATTTCAATAATTAATTTCCACCAAAATTCCATCCATTTAATTCATTCCGCAGTCATGTTTTGAAATTTCTAGAATTTCACAATTTGCTAGCTGAAATTTTTTTTTTTATGATTGCATCAACTACATGGCGTTGCTAAAACTATTTTTGCACAGATATGGGTTAAATCGTATGCACACACCCTGATGTATTTATACAAATTCAAACACAAAAAAAAAGAAGAAAAATGTTGAATAAATTTTCCGACAACCATCCCCTACTGGCGTCTGGCATGGAGTTGAAATGATTTTAATTGAATTTATTCGAAGCGAAAACCCATTTTGTGGTTCTAGATAAATATTTAACAAATATGACAAATTAAGTTTTTTTTTTTTTATTACTGTTTGTCAGTTGGTGTTGTATGACTACGGAATTGTGGCGGTGATTTCGTCGGGGTAGATAATCATTGGCAGACCTGGAATGAATTGTATAGATTTGCACAGAAATTTATGACAGGCTGAGGTATTTTTAGCGATAAATTTATTTAAATATGATTGAATTTGTTTGTTGGTTGATTAGTAGATAATTGTTGTTGGTAAGTTTGGTTTAATTTACTAAATTGGTGCTTATCCTGATTGATTGATGAGTAACAAAATTGAGTTTAAAAATTAAAAAATAAAGAAATTTGACGCATAAAGTTAATAAATTGGATTTAGAAAACTAGAGAGAAAATTGTAGAGCATGTGACATCAGGATCTGGTGAAACCGTCACCAGATCCAGGGCTTAAACATAAGTACATACCTGGTATTGAAATTCGATAATTTGTTGCTGGTTGGTATTCTATTCAAAGATGCCTATCGATCGAAGTGCCTGCGTTTTTCGTGTTGTTTCTAAGTGTATTTTTATTTTGTCTACAGTGACATTGGTCGCCGTGGTTAGTGGGTTGGACTGCTGATCAAGCGACGTGGGTTCAAGGCCCAGCCAGGAACACCGAACATTTTACGTGGCACCACCTCTCGTCGGGGAATGACAAGCCTCTGGGAGTATAATCTGTCATGAAAGAGCTTCTCATTTCGCCGTTCGGAGTCGGCAATAAATTGTGGGTCCCTTCCATTAGTGCGAACAATACAACACGCAAAACATGAATGGTTCCGAGAAGCAAGATCTTGGCCCATTCCGAGCTTTCGCGGCAGCTATTAGTTTTTTTTTTTTTTAATTGTTAAAATCCAAGCTGAGTTATAATCGTTTTATATATTTTTTGTTTTGTTTTCAAACTCGTCAGAGTTTAGAGTAATTTTTGTTATGACGAACATAATGTCATCCAGTCATTGTTGAAACCTTTCATCCTTCGAAGGGTAATTAACCGGAAGATGTGTATTATCTCAGTTCAAAGTACATCCACAGAAATATGGACTCAGTACTCAGTCTTGGAAGTATAAATTAACTTCTATTTTTAATTGCATACCTACGCGTTGCGAATCAAACACCAACGTAATGTTTAAGAATTCAAAACACAGCATTCACGAATTTGAGACCTCTAACCTTTCAAGTTTCCTAATAATTTAATCCAGTAAGGTCAGCAAATGACCGGAAAATTAATATATCCACCAGGAATACATGACCTTTTGACTGACACACAGATAAGTTAGTTATACCTTTCCCCCCAAACTAAAAATAAGAAATAACTCAAAAGACTCTGAACACCTGTTTCACCTTTCGATATTTGTCTGCCTATATTATTGGCATACTAATTTCGCAATAAATATTCACAGCAATATCTCTCCTTTTGCTCTCCATGGGGCTTTGCGTTTTCCCCACCCCACCGCCCATGTCAATGGCGTAGGACGACACCAATGCCAAATTGGCTCATTCATAATAGATGAGCAGCACATCTGAGCACATTATTTATTCATTTATTTCTATTTTTCCTGTGTTGTACATCCCGCATAGAATAAAAGTACACTACACTCCACAGAATATAAAGTACAAAGATCCGCATCTCGAACAATGTTGTTCGGTGTGTCTAAGCATAAATAATAAAGTGTTCAATCAGTGTCTTATGTATTTGCTCATACAAGCTGATCAGTTGTTAAATTTAAAGATTCTGCTTATTTGTTTTGTTGAAGCTGACACGAGTTACCAAATTGAACGGCTTTCTTGGAATTTATTCTGGAAAAAACGACGTTTTTGTGTTTGGTTGTCTTTTGCTAATTTTAAATAGAAAAACCAAAACAAACAACTTCCAAATTAAAATAAAAAAAAAACACAATATCGTCAAGCTTTACTTTGAAAGTTTTTGTAATTTCAATGGCATTTGGGAAAGGGCAACGTCTGAGCGAGCATCATGCATAGGTTCTTCAAGCAGGACACAGAAAAAAAGATCCAAGGTCTTCAGGAAAGGCCGTAAGCAAAAGTTTACAGTCGTTACAGGAGGGTACGCTAAGGCCAATTAAGGTTAGATGGGGGAACAAAAAAAACAGAAGAACAAATAAATAGGTAGTTGCCGCCCGACACCTGACACCCCGGAATGAACCAAATCCCAGTTTTTCGCACGAATGTAATGAATGTAGGAATGAGACCTACAATTTAATGCCGACTTTGAACGGCAAGTTGAGAAGCTTCTTCGTGACAGAGTAAACTCTCGGAGGTTTGTCATTCCCCGATAAGAGCTGGTGCCGCGAAAATTTTTTGCAGCAGAACGCACTTACCATTGAGCCACGTTGATCACAAACAGCGTAGGACCTGGACACTCAAAAATTGCAGAGTCGTCACCGTCATTATCAGCCAGCTAACAATGCGTTTTTAAGTTAAAATTGGTATCAAGATGAACTTTCCGGTCAAGCTGTGGTAAATAGGATTTAAATGCCATTTTAAGCAATAAAATATCTTGAAAAGGTTTCTTTTCCCTTTGACATTCAAGTTTAGTATCTACTAAACCAATACATGTCATTTACAAAAAAAAAAAAAAACAAAATCGAAAATATTCTAAAATTTATTTCGATTGACGATAATCAAACAGAAGAACAACTTTCTTCCGAATTGAAACCAAGACTCGTCAAAGATGGAGATGGAGATTCTCAAAGCAGGAAATAAGAACATCTCGCCCCAAATTCTCTTTAAGATCTGTCACACATCTGTCTTATTCAATTATTATCTGATTCAAAGAATTTCAAATCGCTACTGATAAACGGTACCGCATTGCTCTCCGCAGTACCCCTCCACGTCCACTCACCAGAGCTTCTCTTCTAATGGAAGTTCTACGAAATTATTGAACCAAATGGAAACGAAAAAAAGAAAAAAAAATGAAGAAAAACGAAATTGAAGTGTGTACACTCTAAATCGAAATAGATAAAAGATGAAGAGAAACAACAAGACAAACAACCAAAGGAGCAAAAATTCAATTTTCATTTCATGTCCTTACCGATGACATACAAAGAAAAAAAAGCGGAAAAAAATTTTCAACAACAAGGACGACAACAGTGAAGAATTCGACACGAATTTGAATGAGTTTTGTCAGAGGAATAAAAAAAAAAAAAAAACCCGCTTCAGTTCATCCCCACCTTTAAGAAAAGGATATCTACATGATCAACGTCTAACGTCTTTGCAAGGAATAGAAAAAATTGTATGTGGAATTGAGAGGAAAAAGCGTGAACAACCGACGTAGGGTTATAAAACGACATGCATTATTAATGTTTGGGATTCCATTTCAGATCCTAGTCCTAGGCGCACATGTTCCGAGTGATATGACATAACAGTGCGGTGGTTCATTTGCAAATGCGTAACAGTAAAAATGGCACACAGCAGATAGATAGCAGGCAAAAGGAGCGTGGAGAAGAAAAAAACAGTCCTGGAAAAATAAAATTTGAGCAATTTGTTTTGCTGGTACCAGTTTTCTTTTATTTCTCATATTGCGACAAAGTAGTCCTGTGTACCATTTACGACCGGAGAATATTTTCTACATTGACAAATAGCAGTGTGGCCCTGGCCAGCAAGAAAGAAGGGTCATAACTCATGGAATTAGTCTGATTTACGACCGATTTTTGCAGCTCACAATAATGCAGCAATCGGAATAAAAAGTGATAGTCCATTTAAGGACTTTCCAACGGCTCTTGTGCTCTATTGAACTTCTTCGGAGTTATATTGAATGGAGTTTATATTAAACGGTTCAATATCTAGGGAGTAAAAGACATCAAGTCTCAAGGCTTAGGGAAGTGGAAGAAGTTCTGCCAATAATTGGAAGAATATAATCTCTCTAACGTCTTGTCACGCAACCTGATTCATGCTTTTCAGATCCCGGATGTGGAGCATCATTTCTTATTCAATTGAGGGGAACGCGGTTAAGATGAAATAAATTCCACGCTGGTTCAAATATTGTTCAGAAAATTTATATAAAAGAGAAACAGAGAAAGTACTTTAAACCGTAATAAGCTTTACATCGTAGGGCCAAAACCATTCTGTGTGGTAACTGAAGCTAACTAACGGACGAGACAAATCTTTTCAACAACTAATGTTTGAGCAACTTAAGTGCTGAATGAATGGATTAAAGTTCCAAATTCTGGCTTTAGCATTGCTTTACTTACTTAAAGTGGCGCTACAGACCGGGGTGGTCCTGGGCCTCAACCAACAAGCGTCTACAGCGATCTCGATCTTTTATCAGCTGTCTCCAGTTTCGCACGCTAAGTCGGTTGAGGTCCCCTTCCACTTGCGTGCGCCACCTGAGTCGCGGTCTTCCTCTACTGCGCTGACCCTCATTGCCACCTTACTTATAAAAGAAATCCTGAAAACTTGCCTTTTTCAAAAGCAATATGGATGAGCGGTAGCTATGGTCACAATAGGCCTCAGGGCGGCGTTCTCTCACCCCTAATATAAAGTCATCCAACAAGAGGTGTCATTTTAAATTTCGCGCCATTGTTAAACTTTCAACATTCGACTATCATTGTGATTACTTTTGATAAGTAAAAACTACGAGGTTATGAAATGCGGATCGATACACACTCTAAAAATGTGTTGGAATAGTGAAAATTCACTACAAAAACAATGAAAATATCGCGGAATCGTTTCGTACAGCCCGGACGGCTTTTGGTCATCACTAAGCGCCATCTCGCACAGCTATTGTGAATTATATCGATAAATTTGAACATCTTAGAGAGGTTAGGGATGTAAAGACTCGAACTCGAGCAGGTCAACTAAAAATATTGCCGTAGATGACAATGTGACTGAAAACCCAGGTGTGTCCATTTTTAACTGGAGTTGCATAAAGATCTTGCCCTTCATGTTTATAAGGTCCAGTTGGCACAAGAATTGAAGCCAGCAGGCAACGCACAACGCCGTACTTTCGCTGATTGGGTGCTATTGATACCTCTGGTTGGAAGACCGTATATGATTACTTGTGGCGGACAAGATTTTGATGATACTAAGAAAATGGCTTTTACATACATGATGGCTGAAGATGTTGTCATCCTGTTTGTGAGAGTTTTTTTTTTCAGGTCTAAGCGACTGTCTCAATTATGGATTAGATACTACTAGCCGGGTCAGCAGCAGACCAACCTCTTAATAAAAATAAATAAATAGCTGGCGCGACAGCTCGGAATGAGCCAAGGCCTAGCTTCTCGCAACCATTCATGTTGTGCACGAATGGAAGGGACCTACAATTTATTGCCGACCCCGAACGGCGAATTGAGAAGCTCTTACATGACAGATTAAACTCCTGGAGGCTTGTCATTCCCCGACGAGAGGTGGTGCCGCGAAAAATGTTCGGTGTTCCCGGCTGGGGCTTGAACCCACGCCGCTCGGTCAGCAGTCCAATGCACTAATCACCGACTCACGGCGACCAACCTCTACCTTGAACAAATTTACCTCTTAGCGGATTTTCAATGGTATTTTCTCAAAAATTCAATAATATTCAATAATATAAAAAATTCAACAATATTCGATAAAAGTTTTGCTGTATCCCTTTTTCCCATACCAGTCACGCAGTCTGAAACTGAGGCCAAAACAAGAGCAAAACACATCACAAAAAACCACCACCATTCCATGTCATCTATCCATCCATCCATCCATCCATCCTTTCCATGCACAATTTTGTAGAGAAAGAGGCAAGCAAAAGTGTGTATCTGTACTGTGATCGCTTCACCGACTCATTTTGTGCGATGCGACGCGAGTGCGACACATACACAACAGTATCGATGTGGCGTGTGTATCGGCTCTTGTGTGTATCATGTATAATCTTTTGTGTATCGAATAACTTTAGTGAGTTGATTCGACTCATAGAGGTGATTCGACTCATAGAGGTGATTCGAATCTTTTGCACAGAGGCGCATCCGTAAATTCAGTAGATTGACTGGCACATTTGAACCGACTCACTCAGCAGTTACCCACCTCTACCTAGTTAGACACTTGCTTAACAACAAGAAGCTTATGGCCGGCCTATAACAAGAAGTCGCGCAAGGTCTTGTTTACTGCAGAACCTGAAAAGACGAAGACGGTATTCAATCTGTCCATCATCTGTTCGCCGTAGCTCAGTGGTTAGTTCGTTAGACGGCTGTGCGAGCGGTGTGGGTTCAAGCCCCAGCCATGTCCACTAAACATATTTTTCGGCACCACCTCTCGTCGGGGAATTACAAGCCTGCGGGAGTATAATTTGTGATGAAATAGCTTCTCAATTCGCCGTTTGAAGTTGGCATTAAGTTGTAGGTCCCTTCCATTCGGGCAAAAAATGTTACACGCACAACAGGAATGGTTGCGAGAAGCTACGTCCTGGTTCATCCCGAGCTGTCGTGACAACTATTTTTTTTTTTTTATCATCTGCTATGGGAATGTCCCACCTTTATGGACAGAACAATGAGGATTCTTGGTAGTTCAATCTTTCCCGAGCTAAAGGATTTGTCTAGCCTTGAGCTTAGAGACGTCCAGAGATTCATAGTCCTATCTGGGTGGTTCCAAATCAGCGGCCTTGCTTTATAAATTTCCGAGGTAGTTGAAAAATAGAACCAAAATCAACCCAACTACTGGTCTACGTGAGTAGCCGTTTACATACATCACACGGCACCCATTGAGTGATTAGAAAGTTCAGAGCTATTTAGATCATTCCACAGCCGCGTTGTATGGAACGCTGTCTTATATTTGATAGTAGGCTCGTCTGTGCTCATGGTACCTACTAAAATGGCGTTCAACCCTCAGAAGATATGCGAAGGATATGCCCTATCTATTATGTGCAGCTCATTCATCATTCGCGTTCGAAGGTTGATGTCATTATGTACATATATAACATGTTTGAGCCACAGTGCTGATGAGAGCAAATACCATATTGGATAATTGATATGCTTCCAGATTTACAAATAGAACACTTTTCCTCGTTCTCCAGATTTATATCCATTCACCATAGACACATGATCTACCTTTATTCATTCTTTAGTACTGTGGTCAAATTACCATACTGGTTAACGAGTAATTTGTCATGGAAGTGTGAGGATTTGGCATTACCGCTCGATCATTTGATCACGAGTCCCACTGATTCACTCATTATTGATTGGCTCCTGATTTCTCGGAATATTTCAGCTTTGAAGTCACTCAATCCGTTGTAAGTTTAACGTAAACGGTTTAGTTTTACTACTACTCTACCACTAGGCTTAATTTCGAAATCTCCTACAAATCGTCCTGCACAAAGTTTTCTCGCGAATATGAGTCTCTAGGACAAAATTTAATTGTTTCTCACTCTCCAAAGAACATCTCAATCCATTTCATACCGTCCTCTTGCCAAATAACAAGGAACTGCAAAACAATTGTGCCACTTTGTTTTGTGTGATTCGCGGCTCGTTTCACAGAATCCATGCATGTGTGCGAGTTGTTTAAAAAGGTCGATTTACGTTCTCGCATGATGGAGTTTATTTATCATGACATGTTTTCATGTTTTCACACCAAGGTAGGACGAGGAAGGATACCAAATTCAATCTTAGCATGTGCGGTTGGAAGTACTCCGAGACCTTCAAAGATTTTTGCCACCTCTCTCGGGTGACATGTGTATGTGTGTATGTGTGGGTGGCATAGGCATACACAATGTTTTGAATGGCATTGTTTGTCGAAGCGTTCCGCATACACAGATGACACAGCAAATCGGGATCAGGGAAAAACGGCGCTCAGCTTGAGTGACTATGCGATTTCTGGGAAAAAGAAAATTAAAAAAATTTTTCATTTTCTTTCCATTCGAAGTCGGGCAAGGAGAAAATTATGAGCTCTGAATGTGATTTTGACAGTCACTTTGGACCTACAGATGTGGAAAATTAATTTCATTCAAATTTTTGACAGTATGTGTGAGTTTATTAAGTTGTTGCTTACTTATGCCCTGGTGGGAGTTTGTTTTGTTTGTTTGTGGTGTTGTAGTGGATGGGTGACATTTACTCGAAAATTCTTACGCTTGTGGTATTAAGTTTGATCCTTGAAGAGATGTCGGTTGTGCTTTTTGTGGGGAATTTACGAATTAGTCATCCTGCGACTATTTGGTACCAAGGTGCCAAATAGTCTGCCAAAAATTCTTCTTTAAGCTTCCAGCATCTGTTCTCTCCAAACTTCATGTTATCGCCGTTGAGGTCAGCGATAACTTAAGCTCTGAACAGCAAACATGCTCCATCACTTTATCTTTCCAGAGTTCTCCTCGGAAGGAACTCACTAGACTATTTTGTCTGGTTCATTTATCACCCTACCCTACCAGTTATATCACGTAGCCGTCCAGAAATTTATGTTTTCCCTCATACCCTCACAACCGGTCCATCCACACATCGTTCCTAATCCATGACAGTCTCCACTATATTTCAATTTTCTGTCCTGCCTCAGATTGAAAATTATTTTTGCTATCAGCAGTGTCCACCAGGCGTGTTCCACCTTAATCACCTGTCTTCCATTTGTACCACTGAAAGATGGACAGCATCTCTGAACCGAATCATGGTCATTAATCACGTTGTCCCTTGGTGTCTTGATACACGTCAGCCATTTTACTCAGCACAAGGGCCTTCATCAACATTTAACATCATCGTCATCATCACACCATTGTTGGTGGTGGAGTAACAGAGATGGGTTCGGTCTTGGTGGCGTAGTTGCTAGAGTGCAATTTAATGAACATGAAAAGCATAAAGCATCCTTCATGTGTAATTCAAATTCACAACGCACTAAAGGCTGCCTTACGATGATGGTGTTGATAACGATGATGATGATGATGATGATGATGATGGTGGTGTCCATGATGATTGCGATGATGCTACTAATTTTTTTATTATGCCAGTATGTGAGTGTACCTGTATCCTTTGAGGTACGTATCTGAGTTCCTTGATAAACTGTAATTATCCCCACTCTTTCAACAAAACCGAACACACAGGCACACATATGAAATGCATTAAGGAGCTTTCGAACTTGCGAGCAGTGTAGAGAGCCTATGCCACGTCATTGCTCCCCTTCTCTGTATGCATTTGCTGCGGTAGACGGTTGCTGTCTAACCACCATCATCCACCCCTATTTTAACCCCTCACAGCCAGCCCGCTTATGTATTTATTCGAGAAGAAGTGGTGAGCTGCTAGGAAAGACACATCGTCGTGTACTAACGTATAAATTTCAATTGAGCACACTTGATCCTAAGAATAATGAGTCAGGCGTTGCTAACTAAACATTGCTCCACATAATGTGTACTCGGTACTTACACTCTTTACGTTACACTTGCTGATAGAAGTATTTGAACAGATAACTTGAATGGGTGATAAGTAACTAGTGGTCCTGAGGTCTCTTCAGTTTTAAGAAGAAAGGAAATGACAAACGAATTTCCAGTGACCATGGTGGAGTTTAATAAAAAAAAAATCACTCATCCGCCACCGAATATAGTCACAAATAATAGAAAAATTTTCTGGAGCGTATGAGTGATATTTTTTATTGAACACTACTGCCGCCATGGTCACTTGGACGTCGTTTGTTTGTACAGATGCCATGATTAATGAAGGCACGATGAGGCTTTGGAAAGAAAACTCTTTCATGCTCATGTGAAAGTAAATCGAATCTTCCTTAAAGGCACCATGTTGGACGCAAGTCTTTTGCTAGTCCTTAAACATTGAAGCCGTGCTGAGAGATAAAGCCACATTTGCTGTGCAAGAGGTTGATTACATCAAGATTTCTAAACACAGATTTAGGATATCTTTGTCTCAAAGACGAGGTGCGGATAAGAGGGGGATTATCGCGAAATGGCTGTTATGTACAACTGTAATATTGGAGGGCTTTGGTAACAATGTGCACATTTCGGGGCGTGTTTTTTGTTTCACTGTTGGTGTGGTCTTTTGAGCAAGATAAATATCGTTAATCCTTTAAAAGGGAAAGGTGCTCCTGCCGACCAAGGTAAGTGAACTAATCAACAACGGCAGAGGTGGTTGTGTTACATCTGGCACCTGATGGCTGGCACTGAATGAGAAAATAACCAAAAGACTACTGGCAAAGAAGCTAGTATCCTAATAGGTGTGCTAACAGCGCACTGTGCGATAGACCGCTAGAATAAGTATTAATTCACTGGACTACTGCAGGAGCTCCCATGATAAATAAATAAATAAATAGCTGGAGCAACATATCGAGGTGAGCCAAGGCCTAGCTTCCCACAATCTTCCATTCTGCACGAATGAAAGCGACCTACGGCGAATTGAGAAGCTTTTTCATGACAAATTGTACTTGCGGAGGTTTAGCATTTCCCGACGAGAGGTGGTGCCGCAAAAAATTGTTGGTTTAGATGCCAGGATACAGATATAGGAACAATCAAACACTTACTTTGCAAATCCTCGAATCTTTGGAAATCAAAAAAATGTTGCCCGCTGTATAGATAAAGACTCTTCGAAGTGTAAATCTTGAATAAAACTACCATCACATACTGAAACTGCTCTATCAGAGGCGTCATGTCGGTCTTGCACCAATAAAGCGATTGCACCAATAAAGCGACCAATTTAGAAAAAACGAATCGGCCTAAGATGGTTTTCCTGATGCTGGCAAGGGCGGGACACGTGTAAAGGAAGTGTGCCGTAGACTCCTGATCCTCCTCGTCTCTGCAGCTCCTGCAGAAATTGTTACATGCTATACCTAGGCGTTGAGCATGCCTGCCTAGGATGCGCTGCCCCGTGAGGACGTTGATTAGTTCTGGAAGTTGGTCTCTTTTAAGTCGAATTAAAGGTTTTAATCCTTACAGATTCAGGACAGAAAAGATCAGCATGGCATTGTTCCAAAAATCGAGCTGTTGCCATCTACGATTTGCTTTCGACAGCACGTTGGTTTAAGTCATATGTTTAACGTCGTCTCTGCGTTGAGAAGCTTCTCTGGGTATATCGCCAGCTGCATAGTTCAGTGACCAGGGACCCAACAGACTGTGACGCTATACTGGTTAGCGATCTCGTTTAGAGATACGCGGCAGTCCTTCACTGCCCTAGATTTTTTTGTGTTCTATACGAGGGACCTGATCGATGTGGATTGCAATAACTGTGCCTTCAGCCAAGCGGTGACTTGATTAACAGCTGTGACTTCGGCTTGGAAGACTCTACAGTAGTTGCGGAGACTGAAGGAGTGGTGGATGTCCAGGTCTTCTGAAAACACACTGGCACCGACTCCTTTGGCTGGTTTAGAGTCGTCCGTAAAGATGAGGAAGACTCATTGAGGAGGATATTGGACTAACTCCAGGCGCTTCTATCCGGTATTTTTGTGCTTATAGTCCATATTTAGGGCGTTTTCGGTGGGTAGCGTGTCTGTTGATTTGGAAAGGTTGCGGTGAGTTGATAGAATTCTGGAATGTCCCCATTTTATGATTCTCGGCATTAGGCCATTTGGCACCTATTGCACTTTTGCATAAGTAGAAGGATTCTTGTCTAGAACGCGTCCTATATATTTGACACTATCTGAAAAGCTCAGAGGGTACCTTTGAGGTTGGGTGGGATAATGATTGGAATTTTGATTTTCCTACTGGTTTAGATGATTTGACACTAAGGCCACAGCTGTTTGTTCACCTAGTGAGCTTGTTAGGAGTATGCTGAAGAATATCTGCCAGTGTCTGAGGGTACTTCGCCTTTACGGCGATGGGGACGTCGTCTGCATATGCTACTATGCCACATCCCGCAACCTCTAGCTTGAGAAAGTAGTGGGAGAACAAGATTCCATAGAAGTGGAGATAAAACACTTCCTTGGGGAGTGCGCCGATTGATGGCAGATATTTCTTCTTAAAAGATGATTGAGTATGTTCCTAGGTTAACCTCATCGAATATTTCAGGCTAAAACTCTACTGCGGTCGTTACGCAGAGGTTAGCGCGTTGAACTGCTATGCGGGCTGTGTGGGTTCAAGCTCCAGAAATATCCATCGAACATTTTTCGCGGAAGTACATTTCCGGGATTTTAATTTGCCATGAAGAAGCTTCTCAAATCACCGATCAGCATCGGCTCTAAATTGGATGTTGCTTCCAATTGTATGAAAAATGAAACAAACACAAGGCGAATGGATTCGAGCAGCATTGTCCTGTCGTACAACGAGTTGACCAAAATTTACTTATAAAGGGTGGTTAAATTTTAAGGGCCGATGTTGATTTTGAATAAAACACAAATTATTTAGGAAATTATTGTCATTTCTTTTTATTATGATAATATTGGTATGGTTCAATTATGTATGGAACAAAATATCGGCCAAATGGCCGCCGCGACCTCGGCGGCACACCTCCATCCGATGGTCCAAATTTTCGATGACGCATAATTGAGTTTCTATGCCGTTAATGTGCCGAATTATCTCATCCTTTAGCTCTTGAATTGTTGCTGGCTTATCGACGTACACCTTTTCTTTCAAATAACCCCAAAGAAAAAAATCCAACGGTGTCGAATCACATGATCTTGGCGGCCAATTGACATCGCCACCACGTGAGATAACACGGCCATTGAATTTTGCGCGCAAAAGAGCCATTGTTTCGTTAGCTGTGTGGCAAGCTGCACCGTCCTGTTGAAACCACATATCGTCCATATTCATATCTTCCAATTCGGGCCATAAAAAGTTCGTTATCATTTCACGATAGCGAACACCATTCACAGTAACTGCCTGACCGGCCTCATTTTGGAAAAAATACGGCCCGATGATGCCCAGCCCATAAACCGCACCAAACAGTCACTCTTTGTGGGTGCATTGGTTTTTCGATAATCACTCTTGGATTATCATTCGCCCAAATGCGGCAATTCTGCTTATTGACGAATCCACTGAGGTGAAAATGTGCCTCATCAATGAAGATGATTTTCTTCGAAAATTGATCATCCACTGTTGCCATTTCTTGCCACCATTCTGACCATTGACGACGCTTGAAATGGTCAAGAGGCTTTAGTTCTTGAGTCAATTGCACCTTGTAAGCGTGTAAATGCAAGTCTTTATGCATAATGTTCATCAACGACGAGCGTGAGAGGTGCAATTGTTGGGCACGACGACGAGTTGAGGTGGACGGCTCTTCAGCCACACTATCGCGAACAGCAGCAATATTTTCTGCAGTACGAGCTGTACGAGCATGCACTGGTGTTTTCACATCTCCTACAGACCCGGTTTGCTCAAATTTTTGCACGATTTTTCCCATTGTACGCACATTTGGACGATTAAATTGACCGAAAAAATCACGAAGTGCATTTTGATTTGAACACCCATTTTCATAATAAGCCTGAATAACTTTAACGCGTTGCTCGATTGTGTATCTTTCCATGGTTCAAATTGAGTTAGTCTGAAATTGAGAAATGACAAATGAAATGCAGAAAAAAACTTGACGTTTAGGTGTGGTTCACATTCAACATCGGCCCTTAAAATTTAACCAGCCTTTATATGTACCTAATTTTTTAAAACAATAATAAATTCCTGTTAAAAGAATGAATAAGCGAAACATTTCCATTCACATTGTTCAAACAGAAAATCGCCCCAAACAACCAATTATTTTCGGATTTTTAAAATTTGATTCTAGTTTGCAAACCATCGAATTAATATTTGTTGAAAAAAGTTCTTTCTATTTAATTGTGAACTGTTGCAATCATTTGCTCATTAATTAGGAACCAAAAAAGGGTAGAAAACCATCCGCGTTTTTTTTTTTTTTTTTTGTCCGATAAGGTTTATGCAAAACTAATGACTGCACTCATTAGAACCACATGTACAGAGAAAAAGATGAAAAAAAAACCATAATAACTGTTATAACACGCACAGGTACACATGGCTCACATCCGCCAGAAATTTCCCGAACATGACTAAATTCCAGCACACAACAATGGAAATAATGGGAAAATGCTGTTGATGGGCCCCCGATCGGGCCGAGAAAGAAGGCAGCAGTATGCCTCTAAAAGTAAGTACACTGCCAGTGATGATGATAATGATTCCCTGGAGCGCTAATTATGCGAGATGCGAGCATAAAGGATAACAAGTTCTGCCATTAAACCAACTGAATAAATTTTACTCCTTTTTGCCCCGCAGAGAAGAAAACAAACCAACGTACAATGTGTGAGGATGCATCAAAGGAATCGGGGATATATTTTTTTTATTCTGTAAAAGAAAGGATAAGAGCCAAATGGGAGGCTAAGCAAAAGACAGATGGGGAAAAATTAATTACTAATCCCACTCTTGTGGAAGAAGGATAATTATTATTTCATCCTCACATTAACAAGCCACAAAGCATTTTGCTCTTCTTGTTCGTTAGAACGTTGGAGATTTTTCTTTTTGCTCGGATATTATTAGACACTATACATCGCACGCAATATCCTTGCATGTCCTTGTGGAGAACTAAAAATTATGTCCTTTATAAGAAAAATCATGAGGAATTTGAAAGGCGATACCAGATTTGATGCACTTCAAGAAGAGATAGCTTTCAAGAGTTATAGACATTTTTTTGAACTTGTAAGGGTTATTTGAATTATTATTTTGTATGGAATTTTGGACTAAAGTGTTGAATTGCAAGTAATTTAATTTTTAAGTGATACCTCATTTTGGGAGACGATCAAATGTCATATAGAATTTCAGGACGCTCAACAAATCAAAGTGAATTCAGAGAAAAATCAGGCATGGCTCGGGTTATAAACTTGAGTTTCGGGTACCGTGTTATAAGAGCCTGCATGTGCCTCTAAAACATAATTGAAATACTTTTGAAATTTCGTAAAGGTTCGCAAGATTTCAAAGAGGTGTAATGTGAATATGTAAGCCATTTTACACTTGATGAGATACATAGTTGGGGATGGTGCCGGTCCGTTGTGATGTCTGAATTTTAATTGTGAATAAAAATTAACTCTAAAGGAATGCAAAATATCGAAAGTAAACATTCGTTGTTTTCGACACCTAAGCGAGCCGACACATGTTCCAGACCAGCGGAATCACCCACTCATGGCATTGTCACAGGCAAATATAAACTTTTGAGACTAAAATTTGTCAATGAGCCATATAGATCTCTTCCATTTCTACAGAACATCTCACAGGCACAACATGAATGGTTGTGAGGAGCTAGCTCCCTCCAGAATATGGTGCACGTTCGGCACTGAACAATATTCTGGTGGATTACTCCTTAATTAGGTGGAGCTACATTAGGGGTGAACCTGGGCATCAACTAACAAGCCTCTCCAGCTAGCCCGGTCTTTGGTTAAATGCCTCCAGTTGTACACGCCAAGTTGGTTGAGGCCTCATTCTACTTATGCGTGCCATATCAGGCGAGGTCTTCTTCTACTGCCTTTTCCCTCCGGGTAAGATTCGAAGACTCTAACTCTTCGAAGCGTTGGTGTCCATTCATTCTACATCTAAGGCTAGACGTCGACTAGGTCGATGTCGCTGTACAGCTCTAGTTCTTGATTAAATCTTCTCCTCCAAAGCCTGTCAACGCATATGGGACCGAATACCTTCCGAAGAATTGTTCGCTCCAAACGACTAAGAATATCTTCATCCGCTTTCGATAGCGTCAATGCTTCACAGCTATTAAGTAGGACTGGGATGATAAAGGTCTTATGTAGAATCTCGTTAGTTGTTCGGGATAAGGCCTTATTGCCTTCCTCCTCTGCCCAAAGAAACAGCGATTGTCTGGAGTTCGTTTGATTTCCGACTAGATGTCATTATCGGAGACAATGGTAGAGCTGAGATAGACAAAGTCCCTTACTACCTCGAAGTCATAGCTATCAATTGTGGCGTTCTGTCTAATTCGTCCGTGTTGGGTGTTCCTTCTTGTTAACAGCAAATACTTAGTTTTCCCCTTGTTGACTGCTAAACCCATTTAAGCCGCTTCTGCTTCTATACTCGCCAAAGCACCGGTGACAGCTCGCTGCCTTCTCCCTATAATGTCAATATCGTCGGGGTACGCAAGCAGATGGACAGATTTATGAAAGACTGTGCCTATTGTGTTGGCTAGAGAGTTTCTTACAATTCGTTCAAGTATGATGCTGAAAAAGTCACATGACAGCGCGTCAACTTACCTAAATCCTTTTTGGACATCAAACGTTTCGGTAAGATCGTCCCCGACCTTGATGGAGTAACGAGCATTCTCCATCGTCATCCTGCACATACGGACGAGCTTGGCAGGGATGCCAAAACTACCTAGACATGGCTCTGTATAGCTTGAATCGATAAATGATATCATAAGCGGCATTAAAATCGATAAAGAGGTGGTGGGTATCGATTTGGACTTCTTGGGTTTTTCCGGGATTTGCCAAAATGTGAAAATTTGGTCAAATTTGGTATTTTCTGGTCTAAAATCGCACTGATAGGGGTCAAATACGTTGTTGACGAAGGGTTTCAGGCATTCCCACAGAATGGCAGATACAATCTTGTACGCGATGTGGAGGAGGCTGATACCCTTGTAGGTGGCGCAGTTGAGGGGGACTTCTTTTTTGGAGATCAGGCAAACCATGCTGAGATTCCATTCATGAGGTATTCACCAATTGGTGTACGCTCTCTACCAGGTCATCCCAAATAACTCGGCCGAAAGCCCGTCGGGTCCGGCAGCCTTGTTGGATTTTAGTTAAGATATTGCTATTCGCACTTCGTTTTGGTCAGGTGGACGGAAATTTTGGTTATCATCGTCGAAGTTGAATGATTCCTTCTGCCTGATAGCGGCATAATGGTCTTCGTCTGCAGAAGTAGTTTTTTTCCAATTCTCAACACCGACTGTAACTCTACAACGAAGTCTCGTTCCTGATATCTACAGGTGTCCGTAGGGGTTCTGTTTCCTTGGCGCACGTTTTTATTACCTTTTGGATAAACTTCCGTACGTTGTTCCTGGAGCAGGATCTCTCAATATCCTCGATCGTTCTGTCTTTTTCTTTTGGAGAAGTCGATATTCTTTGCTTCGCGAGCAGCTCTCGTTCTCCTCTACAGCTCCTCTCTATATGCCTCTTACTTGGCTGCATGCACTTACTGGCATTCATCGTTAAACCATGGATTTCAGATTGGCGGTCGTGTGAAGCCCTGCACATCAGTTGCGGCATTTCTGGTGGCCTGTTGGCAGCATTGCCACTGGTCTTAAGACTAGTTGAGAGATTTCGGGATACGCAGTCGGCGAAGATTCTGGCAGTCTCTTGCCATTGCAGTCTGTCGATTTTGGATCTTCTTACAGTGATTCTTCTTTATTGTGGCGCTTGGGATATCCGCATTTGTGCCTTGACTGCAACAAGGTAATGATCCGAGTCTCAATCTTTTTTCCAATAAAACTTGTAAAGGATGATATACGTGCAGGCTTCCTTAAGACGGCCGACTATGAATGGAAAGCAATCCCATCATGCCGTTTCATACAAACCCTATAGAGCTCTAAGCTATCGGTTTCTGTTCGTTAATACTCGACGCTTGCGGTAGCTGTATCTTTCGACTTTTCAAATCACTTTTTCTAGTTCAAAGACTCGTTTTCTATCCTTTTACCAGCAGCGTCCTTCGAATTGCCAATCAGCATCAATCGTCAACCACAGTAAAAGTACAGAACAAGTGCTTGTATACAACTTATGTTATCGGATGGCACCTAAAGGCATTGAAATCCAATCTGGAATTCATTCCTTGAGTACTGCAGTGATTTTCAATTTCTTCGTTTCTCAGAGAAAGGAAATTACATTCTCATCCGCGAGGCAGTGTCTGCCTGCCACAAAGCAAGCTATTCCGCCTCGGATTTTACTCCTGCCAACAGCAGACACAGACTTTTTTATTACTCGTCCTCATTTAGTTATTCGTTTTTTTTGCACACAACGGCGAAAAAGGCAAAGCAATCAATTCAACACACCTCCCCCCCGCCCACACAGCTGCCGCTTCAACTCGTTCTGTTGACACATTCATGTTTTAATCGTTGTCCCTTTGCATATCCTTATTTCCTGGTTGACATATGCTAAAGGCATTTGGGATTTCTTCCTTTTTTTCACTTTCAACTTTTCATAATGCAATCTGTGTGCTGGCATCAGAAAAATGATGCAGGCTGTATGTGAAAGGCGTCCTTTTTCATTGGAATAATATCTTCAGGTGGTTCACACCTCGACAGCGGGGTGCGGGTAATCTAGTTGTGGAATCTACACTTTTGAGAATTTTCGATGAGGGTTCGTTGTCACCTTGTGAGAGTACAAATTTTGTGTGCGGTTGATGGGTGAAGTTTTATCACCTCGGTGAATTTTTGGGGGGCGACATAGAGCCGAGGTGGAAAAGTTGGTCTTTTGTTGGAACTTGGAAGTTCACTTTTTGACAGGCTCGCTCGTTTAAAGTTTCCAAAGAGTGGTGAATTTTTAATGGACACGGAATAGAGTGAGTTCATCAATAATACAAATGCTCGTGTCGTATTGTCCCCTCAAGGCAAATGGAACTATCTTAGAATGCTATTAGAGTGACATCAATTTGGCATGGTTTGGACGTACACAGATAGCTGTCAAGTTGAAAACTGAAGGTAAACATGACGACGTTCATTTTTTATTTTTTGAAAATTCTTCAAAAAAGTTTTATTTTTGTCTACGCAATTTCTTTGAAGCTCAGAGTTGTGAGTGGTGTGAGCTTGTACACGATAGTGCTCCTTGATGATTTCTGGTCTTTGAAGTCAATTTGAACGCGGTGAGGAAGTGGCTTTCTTCATAGTTATTCTGCACAGACGGGTGAGTTTCATGGCGACACTACACCTGGACGGGGGTCGGTTAATGCAAACGCTATCGTAGCAAACGCTAAACCAGTCAAAAATAGCTTACTTAGGTTTTCCTACAGTTCGGGATGAACCTGGGCCTCAGTCAACAAACCTCTCCACTTAGCCCGGTCCTTAGCTTACTGTCTCCAGTTGCAGATTCCATGTCGATTGAGGTCCCCTTGGACTCCGCGCTACCTAAGGCGAGGTCTTCCTCTACTGTATTACCCCACCGTATATACAAAAGAACTCAAAGACTGTGCAAGCCGGAGCACTTGTGTCCATTGGCTCTACATGCCCCAACCATGCCTACATGCCCCAGCCGATGAATTCTTATCTTCTTGACTAGGGTGATGTCGCTGTATAACTCGTAAAGTTAATCGTTGAATCGTCTCCTCCAGAGCCCGTCAATGCTGATCGTTTTTCTTGAGATTTCTCCAATACATTTGGCTGATAATACATTTGAAGAACTGCTGCGAAAGCCTTAACTCGAATCCGCTGATGGAAAAATATTGTTCATCATTTCAGAGAGTTTTGGTGATGTAAACCTTAGAATTACGTACTTACTTCAAGGTGGGTGGACCTGGGCTTCAACCAACAAGCGTCTCCAGTCAGCTTGATGTTCAGATAGCTGCCTCCAGTTTCGCACGCGAACTTGGTTAAGGTCCCCTTCTAATTGTGTACGCCACCTGAGTTGCGGTCTTCCTCTTCTGCGCCGTCCCTGGAATCCATCCGAACTACATGATCCAGCCATCTGAGTCATTGGAGCTTCACTGTTCTTGCTAAGACGATGTTGCTGTAGAGCCTGTACAGTTCGTCATTGTATCTCGTCCTCCACTCACTGTCTATGCAGACGGGACCGAAAATGATTCGAAGAATTTTTCTCTTGAAACAGCTACAACCTCATCCGCTTTTGACAGAGTCCATGCCTCTGCTCCTTAGAGCAGGACAGGGACGATAAAGGTATAAAAAAGGGTCACTTTCGTCGTTTGCGAGAGGGTTTTTCTACTCAATTGCCTTCTTAGCCGAAAGAAACAGCGTTTGGCAAGAGTTATTGGTGTCGTTGTCTGCATCTGTAGCGGAGCCTAGGTAAACCAAGTCCTTAACTACCTCGAAGTTATATCTGTCAACTTTGACGTTCTGTCCGAGACGTCGGTGTTGGGTGTACTTTCTTGTTGAAAACATATACTTCGTCTTGCCCTCATTGACCGCTTAACCCATCTGCGCCGCCTCCGTCTCAATACTCACGACGCACCAGTGACATCACGCTGCGTTCTTTCGATAATGTCAACATCATCGGCGTATCCGAGTAATTGGAAAGCCTTACAGCTAAAAAAAAAAAAAGCAAATGGCTGGCGCGACAGCTTGGGATGAGCCAAGGTCTAGCTTCTCGCAACCATTCATGTTACATATTTCGCATGAATGGAAGGGACCTACAATTTATTACCGACTCTGAACGGCAAATTGAGAAGCTCTTTCACGACAAATTATACTCCCGCAGGCTTGTCATTCTCTGACGAGCGGTGGTGCCCCAAAAAATGTTCGGTGTTCCTGGCTGGGGCTTGAACCCACGCCGCTCGGCCAGCAGTCCAACGCACTTACTACTGAACCAGCCTTACAGCTGCTTGTTATAAAATTTAAGCCAGTTCTGGGAACTCATACAGTACTCCATGAACTATCCAGGAGCAATATAGCCACGGTTTTCTAAACTCCAGTTCACAGCCAATTCGCTTGCAACGAAAAAGTTGATTCACTGGAAAATATAGCGAATGAGCTTTAATGGTTTTTGGGGGTAACAAAAACCTATTCATCGCCGTTCACTGAAAGCTGCCTTGCACTACACTATCAAAAAAAAAAGTGAAACTTTCTCGTAATCCTGGATGGGCTCAATAACTTTTGTCTTCATTTGCAGGACAGTGGCCATTGCCATCTGAAAATGCTTCTCTTAACGTCGAATACAGATTCACCCTGTCAATGGTGCTTAAGAGTGAAGAAACCCCACTTTATATTTTTGCAGATTCCCCTGCCTCGTTTCACATCAGAAATTGAATTTTTGATAAGCCATCCTTCTGGTGAACCTCCAGGCTATCTATCCAGAAAAGAAGCTCTACGTCGGGCCACTTCAGCTTCAATTTTTTCAACTTATTTCATTAGACAGCCGGGCAGTCATGAAATCAAGAGATTACTTCTAGATTATTTGGGAGATGGCACAAAAAAACGTTCTGTCTAGGCTCTAAGTCAAGACTTCAACCATAAAAGTTGGCATCCTGCTTGGACCAACCAATACCCCAACCTCCAGTTTCACTCAACTTATTGGTTGAGGCCAATAAGCATGTGTGCTTTACACCATCACAAAAGATATTCTTGGTGTCATCCTGGGCATCCTTCATGAATATTTTATACCTCACACTGGTGATGATTTACACTCTGATGAAACATTTTACATATGTGGATCTGATTGACATGCCGACCCTATGTGCTGGTCTGACACGTGTCCATCGTTAATCATTGCTAATCGATGCGAAAATGCCACACCTAGATTCAGTGACATAATTTTTTTTTTCTTCGTCCTTTCTAAAGGAGGGAGGACACCTCTAACATTTAGGCATTCCTTCAGTCAATTCCAAATGGGTCGTATTCCATTCTTTTGTAAAACCTTTTAAACCCACTTTTCAACAAAAGTTTCAGCGTCACTCACTTTTATTTATCCGCTTTCAAGAAATTTAATATGGACAGCACTGGGAAAAAAAAAGGACTTCAAAGGTGTCCGATAACAGAGAAAAAAATATTTATCATGGAAAATGTCCTTTGAAGTTCGTATTAAATGCGAATTTCCCTCTTCAATGAAAACGATAAATGAACTCCTTTTTTTGTTTGCTCATTCTCTCTCTCTCTCTCTGTCATTTTTTGTCAATGCGTGTGTACAGTTTCACATAGGTAGCTACTTCAATTTAATAATAGGACACCAGGATATAATTTTCCCATCCTACGGGTAGAATTAAGTGACTGCCTTACGTCAAAGGACCCTTACGAACGTCCTTCACATTACGGAAACATTCGATTCACTGATTTGACCTTTCACTCATTGTTTACACACACACACACACTCATACTCAAAAAGTCTCGTTTCTGTGAAACCTGATAACATCATTTGTGGAATGGGAAATTCTTTGCTATCTTCTTCTTTTCCGCTCTTTGATTTGCGAAGAATGGATGAGAGAAAGATTAGAGACTCCATTAGTTTGAGTTCCAATCAAATGACTGCACTGCAAGGACATCGGTAGTGATGGATTTGATTGATTAGCAACCTACATTGACATCGAACATGTTATGTCCTGTAAAAATGAATCCACATGCCATTAAATTCGTATTTGTCAGAATTATTCTATTTTTTCTTTCCTTTTTGCCTATATCCTTCGTGTTTATGCTTTAATCCGAAGCTACTTTGAAGGAAATCACAACAGGATATGGAATTATTGATTGGACAAAACTAGTATATCTGTAGCAGTTTGTTACACAATCTACTTAGAGCGCTACCAGTGCTTCTGCCTTACTATCGTTGTCGCATAATACTGACACAAGGACGGATTAGAAGGCATTAAGAATCGAAGGGAGGATTGATTAGGTGTATAATGCGCCCTAGCCAGAGAGGAAAAAAAAAAAAAAGTTAATCCAAATAAATTGATGAACGTTTTTCTTTTGATGGGCAAATTATTTGCTTTGGCTGAGATTTGCCTCTCGCCTCGCTGGTCTAATCAATCATTTATATTTTGCGGAACGTTTTTTTGGGGTGCGTGTGTAAGGAAAAAAAAAAAAAACGTTTACTTCGACGAGTGGTAATGATGAGAAATCGATGGAACATTTAACTTGGATACCTTTTTTTTTTCTTCAGCAAAAAAGAGAATAATAGTATTTTGTCGGGGCCTGTAAGCATCGAATTAGCCTTAGATAAGATTAGGTTCCGGTTCCGGGAACTGAGTTCATTTGGTTTCGCTATGAAATCTGACTTCTGAATGATAAATTAGTTCTTTAAGTTAACTAGGTCATTAGCCAAGGATAGTCCTATTCAAGTTGATGGTTAGATTGGATTTATTGGTATTTTTTCTGTGTCAGCTTGTGATCTACGCACACACTTGTCTACATATGAACAAGTGTTGTTTTTCTGATTAATACATGTGTTTCTAATGTTTCAAGTTGTTTCTATGGCTCATTCGTGATTTGAAATGCTAATGCGAGTGTCAGAGAAGTAAAAACAGCTTCTCCTCTCCAGGATCAATTTACTACGATAGTCCGTAAGCCTACTTACATATATTCTTGCCACCATTGACATTGTACATATTTTACTTTTCGTACCGAGGGAAATAACCTAGAGATTCCACAGCCGACTCCAACTTTAGAGGATAATTTTGGTGTGATACGAAACTCTGTTAGTTGGCTAAGTAGTCCAACACATAAACCATTTAGCTAGAGTAGCCTCGTAATAGGTCATTGTAAATCTAAAACCCTGATCACAGTGGGTGTCTACTGACCTGAGTGTTGCGCAGATGATTCTCTCTACCCTCGTCAACCTATCTACCTAAAGCCAAAACCTTCCAACAAGGTACAAAAATTGAATTGTGTAAAGCACTCAAATCTTTATTCTGATTGATGATGATAAAGGTGACTACGTCAGCTAGAGAGGCATTAGGCTTTTTTACATCGCTTACAATGTATTTTCTGTCGCATTGTGCTTATGTCAGACGTCGTTCGTCAACAACCTGATCGGTTCATATCAGTGTGACTTCAGGCAAGGAAAGGCCACCATCGACCAAATATTCACACTGCGGTAGATCTTGAAGAAAATCCAGGAACTTCAAATCGATACCCAACGCCTTTTCATCGATTTTAAGGCCCCGTATGGCAGCATCTATAGAGAAGAGCTATACAGAGCAATGTCTAGCTTTGGCATCTCTTCCAAACTCGTCCGTCTGTGCAGGATGACGATGGAGAATGCACGCTGCTCTATCAAGGTCGGTCAAGACCTCATCGAGATCTTTGATGTCAAAAAAGAATTTAGACAAGGCGACGCGCTGTCACGCGACTTCTTCAACATCGTTCTTGAAAGAGTTGTGCAAAACTCACGCGCCAACACCAGAGCCACAATCTTTTAAAAGTCCGTCCAATTACTCGAATACGCCGACGATAGTGACATAATCGGAAGACCACAGCGTGATGTCACTTGCGTTCATGGGTATTGAGACGATGGCGACGAAGATGGGTTGAGCGGTCAGTGAGAGAAAGACCAGTCAACAAGAAAGGACACACAACACCGACGGCTTGGACAGAACGTCACAATAGACAGATATAACTTTGAGGTAGCTAGGGACTTTATCCACCTAGGCTCCTCTGTAAATTCAGACAATGACACCAGCGCTGATATCAAACCCTTGCCAATCGATGTTTCTTTGGGCTGAGAAGGCAATTGAGTAAAAAAGCTCTCTGTCGTACAACTAAAGAGGTCCTCTATAAGACCTTAATCGTTTCCGTCCTGCTCTACGGCGCAGAGGCATGGACTCGTAAATGAGGCTGCTCTTGGTTGTTCCGAGAGGAAAATTGTTCGGGTGGTTTTCACTCCTGTCTTCATAGACGATGAATAGAGGAGGGGATAGAACGACGAACTGTATGGTCTGTAACGCGACACCGACTTAGCCAAAAGAGTGAAGTTTTCGCTGACTGGGTCTTTCAGGGTGGATGGACATCAATACTCCGGCCTGGAAAATCTTCGTATCCACCATCGAGATATGGCGCAGAAGAGGAAGACCGCGGCCGTAACACCTTGGCTTTCGAAACTGGAGGCAGCTTTCTAAAGATCAAGCTGGGTAGAGATGCTTGTTGGTTGAGGCCCAGGTCCAGCGCGGACTGTACCGTCACCTTAAGTAATTTTATTTTGATTACTTATCTGCGCAGGATATATATTTGATATGTTTTTTTGTAGCCGTATGCTGCGAATGCTTTAACATACATTAGTTTGATGTCTATGCTTACATAAATACTCAGGAAACTCTGAAGAGTCTACCAGGGTTGGGTCAAAGAATAGCGCATGTGAGTTAAGCTCTTCAAAGCTGAGGTTGTGCTTTTCTCGAGAAAAAATTCCATCTTTGGAAGATCTGGAAGATTATCTGATTATGTAATCAGCGTAATCACTACTTACAGTGTTATTTAAATATTTTTTCCCAAACAAAATGAAACCATAAAACTTCTTAAAAAAATCTACAGTTCATGGAAATAATGCTAAAAATGTTTTATTTGCAATTGTCCGGTTTTCTTATATTACTAAGTTGAGTAAGTTGGTCTTTCTAAAGAAAAACCTTCTTTCAAGTACTGACTACGAGATGTCATGCAGGACTATTGGATACACATACAAATCTGTGTTTCAAAGGATTTATACAGAAAATGAAAATAGAAAAAAACTTCCACATGAACAATAGAATTCGAAGAATATTTCCTGCATACTCTGTGCATGTGTGCATATATCCGCATCCTTAGTTGATGGAATGGAAACTCCTTTGAATAACTTTTAAAAAAAAAATATTGAAAATATTTTACAAGGAAACAAATTAAAATATAATCTACTTGAGTCCCTTCTATGACTTTGACTTATTTATTGTGCAATTCCCAAGAATATCCTCTTCGACCAACACAAGTTTATTAAAAATTCGAAGCAAGCACAGCACAAAGATTTTAATAAAAGAAATTCTTTGCATTTTCCTTTTAAACGTGCACTCACGTTCGGAGTTCTTTCTGTTATCTTAGATTGCGTACACAGCATGTATCTATACATACGTATATTGAATGGATTTTAGCATTGCAAATCTTCAGGCTTTAGATAACAACGCTGATGAAATGCAGTACTTTTTAGTCCCTTTAATCCCACGGGCCATGAAAGGTCCCCACAACATGTTTCTGCGGCGTGATTGAGGTACTCTTAGGGCCTGTAGATATCCACTGATATTGTAAGGACTTTACTGAGTTGTAGCAGAAACATAGATGACATTGAAGATACTTTTCGCACTCCGAAGGACTAACTAAAAATAGCTTCACCCTGCACTTAAGTCCTTGTATGAACTCCTTGCAACAGCCTATGGCTAGGTTAGGTGGCTGCCTCCGCTCAATCAAGGACACCACGATGAAGAACCGGCTTACCAGCACAAGGAACCAGAGTATTGAACAAAGAGTACATCAAAATTAACAACCGTAACGATATTAACCCCAAGCGTTGAACCGTTTTGTTCCGGAGATGAAGTTTCTTATCTTTTGGATGTCAAGTTCGACAAGATCGTTAAGATCATCGTAGAAGTATTGCTCGAGGGTTTTCATTTTTAGCGCCGCAAGGGCAGAACACGTGTACAGTAGATGCGATGCAGTTTCCTATGCAGCATCATCATCATCATCATCATCTTCCAATGGCTCGCTTATCCACTATGAGGGTCGCGGGTTTATGGAGCTTAAGTGGACTCTCCACATTTGCCGATCTTCCGCCATCGACTCTAACTCATAAGGGCTAATCCCCATACGGGTAGAGGTGAGATTTCGGAGTTGGTCCAGCCATCTCATTATGAGCCTGCCCAGGGACGCCTACTCGATGGCACGAATTCCATGGCACGTCTTGGAAACCGAGTTGGGGACATGCGTTTGACGTGCCAAAACAATCAAAGGGTGGACCTCTCCGTTCGAAGTGGACTTCCTATGCAGCTACTACAGAAACCATTGGAGTGGTCTGAGTCCAGGTCTGCTTTTTAAGCAATGTCCGGTGAGGACCCCTATTAGTGAACCAAACTAAGTTTTCCCGGTTAGTGGATAAAAGTCTCTCCGTCTTCTTTAAATCGCGGTTAACCCGGATTTGTTTTGAGAAGAGACAAGTGCTGATTTTGTTCCTCCTCTGGTTTGGCAATTTCTTGGTGTCCGTGTCAAGGAGGAATTTGATCGCAGGTAGTTCTCCCAGGTTTTCGGGGATATGCCGTTTTGCCTCTTGTTTCATCAGCTCGTCCGCTCTGCAGTTGCTAGGAAGGTCCCCGTGTCCTGGGAACCAGTACAGAGTTACGTCACCTGCCTGTAATCTGGTAAAGATATTTTTGGCATTGCTTTACCAACTTTGATCGTATTGTCGGCGATCAGTATCGGCCTCAGTATCTATGTTTAGTAAAATAGCGCTACAATTTATCGCTTTAATTGAAAGCCAAGCCGCAGCTTCACTGACTGCCATAAGTTCCGCTTGAAACACACTACAGTGATCTGGCAGTCGTATGGAAGTGGCTAAGCCAGATGCGTTGGAGAATACTTTTGCCCCCGTACCACCCGCTATCTTAGATCCATCTGTAAATGTTTCTAGCGCTCAAAATTGTCCAAGACTCCCAAGAGCTTCTGCTAGGAATCCGAGTTTTGTACCTGACGTTAAAGTCAATATGTGGGACATCGTAGTCCACTTTACTAGAAGTAGTATGGTTGCCCTTGCGGATCCTAGAGTGAACCGTTGCTCTGCTGATCAGCTCGGAGAATTCTCCGAGACATAAAGCTGCTCTGACTGCCATTAACTTCCCAAAAATATCAATAGGAAGCAGTTGGAGCCTTACACCCACTGCAACAGTGGCGATTGTTCTCAAGGCACGCGGTATGCAGATGCATGATCTCTTTTGTATCTTTTGCTTTTCTTGTCCAGTGTTGTCCGCCAGACTTGTACTCCGTACATATTCTTGCCAAACTTATCTAAAGAGCTGATGTGGAAATGGTTTATATGACCATGCCTGGTGGGGATCCCTCTCTAACTCGCCCTACTCAGCCTCAGTTTCGCTTAATTTCTTCGTGAATTTTATCTTTTATTTAGCTTAGCCCCACTTTTAGTTGGGATTTATCTTATATCCCTCGAGGACATTGTATTTAAAACCGCGACGGAGAAAATTTAATTTAAAATCCATTTTATTTACACAACCTCAAGGAGAACCGCTTTTCTAATTAAAATAATTTCAATAACATAAAACATCCTGCGAGTGTTCACTACAGAACGCCGCTAAATCTGCTGTGTGTGTGTACCTGTGCGTCTACATTTACCGGACGAAAATTAAAAGTAAACAAAAAATACCGCGTTCCGCTTTTTTCGTTTCAATTTTTTTATGTGGATGGTCGCTGTTCCTGCAAAAAGGACTTGCTAACCACACGTAAAGCACACAAACCCCAGAACCAAAATTATGACTTGCAATTTAAGCTGAGCCGGGAAAAACGAAAACATTAGTTGCACTTTCCTTCACGATGAGCCTTTATAAAAAAATCTCTCTCTTAAATAAGTTGGCCTCATTGTGGACAAAACAAACACAGTTAAACAAAAATACCACACTACTGCTAGGCACTTTCATTAATCATATCCGCCCTTACTGTTTATTCTCAGATGATGGTGATGCTTAAAATAGAATCCAACGAATTTAATGACTATCCTTCGTCCTTTACTTCTTTCATTTTCGCGCAACGAATTTCAAAAGTTCTTATTAACATTAGTAAGCCAGGCCCCGCCGCGCCGCTGGAGTTTCCCTAACCGCATAATGAGTTTATGCATTCAAGCCCTGCTCTCACATGGTAAACATAACAAACAACTCGCAGGAAGACGCCAATGCCAAGCAACAGCAATGGCGAAAGTAGAAAACAGGAGTAGGCGGTAGACCTCCATTTCATTAAAAAAGTTAAGAGCAACATTTGTGTGGCACATTATGCCTGTTAGCCAGCTACAGCTCCTCCAAAGGATGCTTCATAGTGTTGGCCGATAAAATTTTTTTTTTTTTTTTTTGCTCTTAAATATCCTTGTAGTACATTTTCGGATACATGCAGCAGTCGGTGTGGTACTCTTTCCCTCTGTAACCCGTCATCTTTTTGCCTTCATGCTCAATTACGTCTCTCCCTCGTGTGTGTGTGCATATTTGGAGACGACTCAGGCGGTGTTGCTATTAGTGCGCTACTGCCTGCCACAAAACTGCCAAGTGTCTGCTTCATAATGCTTCCATGATCTAAACGAAGCATGAAAATGTTCTCGCAATACGCTCACTTTGCAATTTGTGGCTTCGAGGTGGGTGGAGATCGGGGAGAAATACAAAAACGCCGCCCCACCCTTTTGTCGTTGCAGGCAGCGGCGGTATCCTCTTAAATTTTCTAAAAAGTTAAAAACTTCTATTTGCTGATGGTAGTCAGTGTGTCTATGGTGTGTGCAATGCAATAACGCTTAAGGACATGCATAGAACGAGCGGCGGCGATGAATTTACGCCACAGTAGCAGTGAATATAAGTATAAATTCATATAACCTTGCATGTGTGCACTCATTTATGAGAGAAAGTACATTTTTAGAGGACTTTTGTGTGTATTTCGGTAAACACGAGACATCTAATCCACCTTGGCGGCAGATCGTGTTTGTGGAGCACACGATTATTTTAGACGAGAGTAGATAGTGCATGTCCTTGTTGGGTGTGTGGAATCTATGACAGTCACATAAAAGCGTTACGCACTACACTTTGCAAATGCCAGTTTAAAAGACGACGATGGACGTTATTTGTGCATTATCCTCGGCATTAATGAGTTGGTCGGTGGGTTGTCTAGGATTTGCGTTGTGTTTTATGTGTACCGTGAGCTTAGTGGTGCAGTAGTGATTTTAATTAGGATAATAATTATTTACCTCACAGAAAGGTTTTAGTCTCCAGGGGGATAGAGAGAAAAGTTATAATCGGGTTTGTACATCGCAAGTTGTAGTATTATAATTGGTTCTCTGCATCTATATGGTTTAATCCTTTTGTGGGTATCAACTAAGTTGAGAGAAAGAGTGTAGTGTTAGTACAATTACCGAGGATTAATGTGTACTAAGATCAGAGTTTCTATTAGAAACTCTATTAGGAGTTTGTCCAAGTTTGGTTTTCAATCTTAAGTTCAGTGTAAATAATAAAGTATTCGCTTAGCATTCGGGTTACACAGACGTAATCAACCTAATCATGTACGTTGTTTAGATCTTGTTAACTTGGAAATATAAGACTTTTTGTTTAGCTATGTGTAGACGCTTCTTCTAGTACGGACAGGTTTAGTTTTTGTTAGGTAAGAAGGGATTTGGTCCATTATACCGGCGGTATAGTTTCTAACGCGTATTTGAACAAACCTGTAGTCTTGGCGAAATATATTGTATTCATTAGTGGAACTTGGGCATGTTTCTGTAGCGCTCCAAAGAGTGCGTTCTTTTTGCTGTAGAAACCTTCGCAAAGCAAGTATTTTTGTTTTCTGTATTTTGGTAGCGATCTCGCTGGTATATTTTAGACCCGTCAATAAAGATTTGCATGTCCTGTCAACTAGTGTGTAAACTTATATATTTGACTCCTACTCTTTCCTTTTAGGAATAGGAATGAGGAAGCTTTAGTAGAATCGGTGTACAGTGTTACGTAATTTCTGAATCTATGATTGTAAATTGTAACGAGTCCTATTGTTGACGTTCACTCGAATTACTGGCTACCATAAATCATAAGCCTTCAAAGCCAGAGGGTGTAGCATCACCTTTAGCGGTGAACCCATCCTTGATCAGACATACTTAGACGAAAAAGGCTTCATCTTAATGCAACTGAAATGCAGCGAGTGAAGTCGCAACTGAGATCATCACAAAAATCGGTTAAAATGTTCCACATACGCCAGAGTATTTTAGGTTTAGCGAGCCTTGAAACTGAAAGACAGCGAGTGCAGTCACAACCGGGATCACTTCAAAAATCGGTTCAAAAATTCCACATACGCCAGAGTATATTAGGCTTAGCGATCCTTGAAACTGAAAGGCAGCGAGTGAAGTCACAAGCGAGATCACTTCAAAAATCGGTTAAAATGTTCCACATACGCCAGAGTATTTTAAGTTTAGAGACTGGTGGACACCCATTGATTTTTGTCTGTTTTTATACTAGACCGTTTTAGTTGCTTTTCATTTGCAAAGTGTCTCATTTTTTTCATATTTTGTGAATATTGCTTCAGTAGTACATTAGTAAACATCACGAATAAGCCATTTCAGTTGAGAAATGGTTCCTTTCTACCATGTTCCACCCCAGAATTCTATGAAAGCAGTTCGTGAGTGAACTAAAGTATGACAGTTTTTTTTATCGATTTCCTAGATTTATTTTAAAAATGTTCGTATTGTTTAATAATTATAATAAACATGACTACATACACGACTACAATTACTAATAAATGTTTTTTCTTTTTTTCTTTTTCAGGTAAGTCATCTTAAGTTAAAATGCCCTTTAATGGATGTGTAGTTCATATGTGCAAGGTAAAGTTAAAATGTCAGATGAAAGTTGAAACGAAAGGCTTCAGCAGAAAAATGCTCACATATGTACATTTGTTAGTGCGTATTCTGTCAATACATCGCTCCCTGGTAAGTAGGTAGAGGTGGCTGTCCGACAGAACCCAATTAGCACTAGGATGTGTCGTTTTGGTACCACGACTCGTGTGAATCGATTGATGATGTGTGTTGTTGAAGATGGGTGAGACAGCTCGTAGTGCCTAGATACAGCCTGTGGAGTTTATAAAACGGATTAGATCTCGTATCTCTTTACCCGAGATGTCGTTGAGGTCGTCTAAGAAGGCTTTTGTTTAGTACACGCAATCTAGCTCTTGCTAGTGCTGGAGATTTTCAGAGGAAATGTGAGAGAGTTTCCTTCTTATTTTCGTTTCCACAGCTAGGGAAGTTGTATGGAATACCTAGTTTGGCCGCATGGACTCCAATTACCCAGTGCCCCGTTATCGTCGTTATTCTGACAATATCTGTACAGGTTTTGTTTAGAAAGTCTTTTGTTCTAATGTTATCGTAAGACGATATCGATATTGCTATTTGATAAACTATCTCCACTGGAGGTTGGGCTTCCACAGGAAGTGTGAGTGGATTTGTCCCTTAACCGCTCCTAGCGGGATGTGGACCTTTGCTACGAGTGAGCCCTGTAGAGCTGAGCCACAGCTGGTCAGCTCATCTGCACGCTTGTTTCCTTTTATATCACTGTGCTCTGTAAGTCTGGCCCTGCACCGTTCGCCCAAGTGGGCGAGCTTGTTTCGGCACTCTAGCACCAGCTTGGAGGATATGGTAGCCACGTCAATAGGTTTGATACCGACTTGGCTATCTATGAGAATGGCAATGTTTTGCTTATGCGTTGTATCACCCCGAGTTGGGTGCAAGCTTCTCGAATTGCCAGTAGTTCCGCCTGGAAGACGCTGGCAAGCGAGTAGACACCGGCCACCACACTGCAGTTCATCTTTGATCCGCTGGCGCTGATGTAGACGACCGTGTTGAAGTCGTTCATCGCTTCATCTTTCTTTCACTCGGCTTCAGTGGGGAAGCCCATGTGGATGGTTTTACTGAAGTTTAGTTTGGGTGTAATGCAGTCTGTTGGAAACGTGCCCATGCCGTTTGGTAGAGAGTCCAGGATGTTGCTGTGGCCGTAGGGCTGTGCAGTCCAGCACCCAAATTCTTTGAGTCTGACTGCGCTACATAGTGCGGTGTTTTTTATGTGTAAGTCGAGAGGCAGAAGATGTAGGAGTATAGTACGGCATCTGTTTGGGCCGCCCGGTGCTTATTACAATTTTGCTATCAAAAGTTGATTTTCTTCCTGCCTTTGGATTCAAAAAGCAGTTCTCAAGCCTTAAGTATGATTAGGAAACTTCCCATCAAGTGTCCATTAAATTTCCCCTCAATGTAGAACGACCCTTATCGATTGATTAAATAAGTGGCATGTTCTTGAAAAATGGACACTTAAGGTCCTGTGCTTAGATTGTATGTTTTCCCACATTTTCCGTGGTATTATTTATTTCAAGTTCCAAACATTTATGGGGAAAACATATTTTTGAAAACTACAGCAAATATTTCTACATCCTTTATCGGCAGGACATGATTTCAAGGACACTAGCCTTTCAAGATTTTTATGATTTCGAAGATTAACCAAAAGAAAACAACAGAAACAACGAACCATTGATCCAAATCCGACAACGGGTCACATCTTTATCAGCTTGAATCTATGGAATGGTCGGCCCAACAGTCACCCACGATTTACACTCCTTCATTAGACATTCATTCATCGTTGGTATGCTAGCATAACCATTTCATTTTTTTGCTCTTCTACTGCCTTAAAGCTAAATAAATAAGCTATGACATGGGCGTCGTTAAAAAATAAACAACAACAGAAGGACGAAAGAAGAAAAAAAAAAGTAAGAAATGGGCGCATTTCATAAGCTCGACGTTTTATATCCTGCCACTTGACTTATGGTGATAAATATCCCGTAAATATCCTCGTTTATTTTTATTTCCATTTTCATTTCGACATCCTGTGCTAGACCTGCTCTCATTCTTCTAGTCATCCTTTTGGATTATTTGTTTGCTTCATCGTTATTATTTTACCGCGATGTGAGAAGCTTCCATATTTATATTCTCTTCAACCCTCGACCGCACCTCATGGACGATTTCAATTTTCAATTCTAGTCGATGTTCCCAACTTTTGCGATATTCCTTTGGTATGCGGTTATCCTGCCATACATCGTGTTAGTGCTCAGTTTGTGATCCTTGTACGTATGTGCACTTGTTTGTTGTGATAAATGGGGAATACAATGGAGTCTAGCATGATTGGAGCCAAAGGATGTACTGATGCTCCTCTGGTCTGCTTTGCACGTGGGGAAGGAGAACACATTCAGATTTCGACTTACGTCAGCGAAGTGATTGTGATTTATCGACTCCGCGCTGTTATTTTATTTTTATTTCCTTTGCTATGTCATTTTTCATGGATTTTGCCACACCCAATGTGTGGAGGTGGGTAATTTTGAATGCGTTCACCTGCAAAGCTATTAAGTCTGCCTGTAACAAAGTAGGTGGTATGTCGGTTATTAGGCAGAGAATATTTCACAAGACATCATACCCCTTTCAGAATCACTTGTGCACCCTTTGCGTACATCCTGTTCCCGAATGTGACACAGTGGCCTATATTTTTCTTTGTGCACGTCCAGGAAATACCGACGACAGCTTTTATGCATTTCTGTTGTACTACTCACCACTTTATTTCAATGTAATTGCTTCCGTTCTTTTATTATAACATCAATTCATTCCTCATCCTTCACTTGGGCAATTAAATAATTTCCAACCACGGGACAATGGGGCTTCAGCACAAAACAAGCCAAGTGAGTCCCATAACGAACTCGGCTACACAACATAAACTTCATTCATCCCTGTTTCGGTTTGGGATTACCATTGTTCCATCCAGGATGAGGGAATAACGTTGAAACAAGGACTCGAAAGAAAGTGCGACAAGGCAGATACATTTCGTTCCTTTGATGGTTGATTTTGCTGACGAGGCCATACAGACACCAGCAAACGCACTGTCGCAAAGATGAAAAATTATTCACGTTATCCTTCCGCTGCGAAACAGTCATCTTTAGAAATCCTCATCCCCTTAAACAAGAGGACTATGCGAATGTACCCATACTCCTGACTAACCGAGAGCAATATCCAGAGCATGGAAGGGAAAGATGTCCTTGTTTTGATGTTGCCGGTTGTGTTTCTGTCTTACTACATATCTTAATCGTTGACACTAAAAACGATAAAAACCACGTGTTTGATGGAGATTGTTTCGAATGATTTACGAGAAAGAGAACTGTCTTCCTGTTTTTCATCAAAAATCACCAGACATAGGCACACGATGACTGAGGCATAAAGTTGAATGTCCTCCTTAAGGACAAAGAATGAATTTGAAGGATTGGTTGGATTGAAATTGAAAGAAGGACAGACACACGTTGTGCAAAATTTTATTAGTCACCTCATGTACGCTTTCAACTTTTAGTGCCAATTCAACACTATCGCGCCCCTAGTAGAGTTGCGCTCTCTCCTTGACTCCTTGTGTGTTGTTTTACTACCAACAATGAAGGGAATTTGCCTCGTTTATTGCCACGTCGAATGTCGTCTCGGTAGCACACAGCGAAAACACCCTCACGAGGGTAATTTCATCGCAAAATAGAAGCACAAACGTGAGCCATTCATATGAATGCAGAAGAGAAATAACGGAAAAAAAAAAAAAAAAAAAAAAGGACTCAGAACACAGGGTAAAATGAAAAATGGACAAATTCAACGAGCAGCATACATTATGAGACACCAAGGACTCATGATTTGTTTCTTGAATAACTAGAAATAAGCTTCTTTCTGCCTTGGCTTGTTCTTAGGCCTTCACCAAAAGGTGAAGCATCTTGGGTGTCCTTAAAATTGGGTAAAATATGAGAATAAAATAGAGAACTACTCGTATCACCAACTTGGCTTATTTAATCATTAAATCGCAGGAAACAGAAGAGAAAAGGCAAAGAAAATTCATTGAAAAGTGATCCTTGCGCATCCCTGGTTCCCTTTAAGTTTTCAACAAAGCACAACGAAGGACCATCATGCCAAGTTTGTGGAGTGGAAGAGCCCTGATGATGCGCCTCCTTTGTTTACTTTCTATTCTTTCTTCTCTCCAGTGGTGGCGCAACCCCACCGTGATATCCTTACAAAACAAATAGACAAAACGTGCACGCAGTACACACTCTCTCGCACACATTTACATAAACCCAACGAAAGGAACCATTTTTATTGCTAATGTGGTACTAACAGTTTTCTTCGACGTGTTATTCTTTCCTGCGAATTTTCCGTTTCCCTTCCTCTGGTTTTGCTCCTTTTTTTTTCTAGAACAAGGATAATCTTTTTGTATTTGTTCCTTTCTTTCGTTTTGTTGTTTTTTTTTCTTTTGTTATACTCTGCGATACGAAAGTATTCATTAAGACTGAAACTTATGTTTACGTTTGTGGTTTCGTCGTTCTTCGTGTCCCTATTGCTTCGGTCGGCTCCTTCGAAGCAGGCGGAGAGGAGTGAACAAATGTGTTTGCATTTTTATTCATTTTATTCACTTTTTTTTTTTTTTTTGTCGAACGAGCCTGCGAGGTTTATTTTTTAGGAAAACGCAAAAATCAATACTTTTGCGTTTGGATATAGAAATTTTCAATTTGGGACGTTTTTTTCCTCACCGTGCTCCCTCTTGTGCAGGAGGGGAGGTAAGGTGGCGAAGATCGGTCGTGGTTTTTAATTTGAAAAGAAACATTTATTTTATGTCCTTTAATGTATTTTCAAGGATGCCAGTACTGGTTTATGCGATAGGAATTTTGTTTTTTCTTGCCAAAGCTCTTTAGATACACATGTATGTATGTACTACGTGGATGTGGTTGGAATCAGTTTCCTCGAGGGCGTTCGGAAGAAACCATGCGTTGAATCGATGGAAACATATGTACAAATGAATGTATGATACATTCTGTTAAGATAATCCGAACATGCACGTGCCTATTGCTTTGTTTTCTTATTGTTATCAAGTTCTTTTGAAATGAAATGAAATGAGATTTCAAAAATCTCATTCAGTTGTCAACTACATAAAGTTCTTGCCTCTGATAAATCCATTATACTGCACTCAGTATCTGACTAGACCGCAACTCAAAGAGAGGAACTTAAGAAACCCTTCGTAAAACAAACCTTTTAGAATCTCACTGTTCGCCTGTTTTACACCAACGGAGGCTGAATTGACTGCCATTGAAGGAAAACTAAATAGTTGTGTTGTGCCTAAGTATGTCAACCTGTAGCAAAAAGATGGTCCCTTTCGCCCTTCAAACTAGTCAAGCCATTAGGTGCTGATTCATTAGCTCTGATCCTGTTTAGTTGCAGTTTTGTTATATGTACACACTCAGCTTTCAATGAGTTATAAATCAGAGAGAAATCTATCTTGTTGCTTTCCTACAAAACTGGAACGATCACCTAGGCTACCTGCGAATAATATTACCGACTTCACTGAAGGTTCTACCTTAGAATACCAATAGAAGCTCAAATAAGTATTCATCGACTCTTTTATGCAAACGACTTCGATCCAAAATCCTATCCAGGAGATCACCTATTCATTCTTGAGAAACTAAAGCAGAAAACAGAACGTAGACGATATGGTACCCAAAAACCTAATTAAGGTGACGCCACCGTCCATTGTGGACCTCGGCCTCAACCAATAAGGACCTCCAGCCAATTCCATATTTAGCCAGTTGCCTCCAATTTCGCATGCTTAGTTGGTTGAGATTTCCTTCCATTTGCGTGTGCCACGAGAGTCGCGGTCTTCCTTTACTGGGCCGTACCTCGAGGGTGGATGTGTAGACTTTCCAGGGCATTTATGTCCATCAGCTCTACATGACTCAGCCACCTTAGCCGTTGGACCTGTATTCTTCTGGCTAAGGCAATGTCGCTGCACAGCCCGTACAGTTCGTCGTTGTATCTCCTCCTCCACTCACCGTCTATGCAAACGGGACCGAAAATCACCCGAAAAATGTTCTTCTCGAAACAACCAAGAGCAACCTCATCCACTTTTGACAGAGTTCATGCCTCTGCGCCGTAGAACTGGACTGACACGATTAAGGGTGACTTTAGTCGTTCGAGAGATTGCTTTGCCACTCAGTTGTTTTCTTAGTCCAACGAAGCAACGATTGGCAAGAGTTATTCTTCGTTTGATCTCAGCGCTGGTGTCGATATCTAAATTGTAAGTGGGGCTTTCGTCAGCGGATGCGAGTAACTTTTGAAAGATTTTTCCTCTGGTGTTGGCGAATGAGTTTTGCACTGTTCTTCCAAGAACGATTTTAAGAAAGTCGCATCACAGCGCATCGTCTCGTCCAAATCTTATTTTGACATCAGAGGTTTCGGTGAGGTCTTCACCGACCATGATAGAGCAGCGTGCATTCTCTGTCGTCATCCTCCATAAACTAACGCGTTTCGCAGGAATGCCAAAAGCAGACAGCTCATTCATTCATTCATTTTGCAATGACCCGCTTATCCACTGTGAGGGTTGGGGGTTTAGGGTGTTAAAGTGGACTCTCTACAACTCCCGATGTTCCGCCATCGACTTTTAATCATCAGGGGCTGTCCCCATACCAGTAGGGGTGAGACGTCCAACCATCCATCCTGGGCCTACTCAGGGGACGCCTTGGAGGCCGAGTTGGGGACTTTTGTTGAAGGTTCCCAAACCATCGAAGTACAAGACCTCTCCGTTCGAAGAAGCTACTCGATATTAAGTGCCTCGCATATTCTGGTGTTCCTTACTCGTTCTCGACGAGTCACCCATCTACAATAGTCAGCGATCTTATTCTTTCGGCCATGCTCAATACCCAAACCTTATGACTGTAGCTGAGGGTCAGAACAAACACTGATTTGAATACTGATAGCTTAGCTACAATGTCAAGTTCGACCCTCCTGATAACGGATTGACCTAGTTGTCTCAAAACTACTCCAGTCTGACCAATCCTACAGGACAACTCATTGCTCCTTCCATCACTCGCGAATAAGACCCCGAGATACTTCAACATCGCTGTACAGCTCATCTCTATAAATGCTGTTATGCGCGGCCTTGAATGGTAGGAATTTTCTTCTCTGGAAATTCGTTGAGGTTGGCGAAGAAAGGTTTCCGCAGCGTCCAAAGTCTTGATTTGGCCAGTTCCGAGCAGAGGAAGTGTTCTATGACTGTATGGGTTTAAAGGGATGCCGGTCTTAGCAGCATGGGTTCCTATACCTACTGCCCAGCTACCTGGTTCAGATGGTTCTGGTTCTGATTTCGCTTATCAAGGAGGGGAACATTTCTGATACTAAAACCACAACGCTATCTGAGTACTCGACCACCTTTGTTCTGTCTGTGTCAAGCCTTGTTAGAATTGTGCTCATTACATCATCCAAAAAGAGGGGAAGGGTTAAATCCACTCTGGGGAGTGGAAATTCCTTTCAAAAGGCCACTCAATTTAGAGGACTATAAATACTATAAATTCCAGTGTGCTCTCGGGAACACTTTATTCATCTTTAGAAAAAGCTCATAACAGCGCTGAATTCATTCACAACAACTCTCTGTTTTAAGTATATTTTTAGAAACCTTAAAATAGATTTATATAAATCATAAACAATTGCAACACACTGTGAAAGTCTTCCTCTTCAGTACATTTTAAAATTTCGGACCGAAAATGCCGGCTAAACTTGAAAGTACAACCGCGGAGAAACACGAAGGTGATGCTAATTGTGTTGTATTCTACAATAACCATGTTTTTAGTGGCGGTGCAGATGGAAAAATTAAAGTAATTCTCAAACCAAGCAAACTTAGACTTCTATGATATGTATATGTAATACTTTAAATTTTTAAGATCTGGGACGACCGTCTAAACTTGAAGAAAACACTTGATATGCATGAAGCATACATATACTGCATTGCCATAAGTGCTAATGGTAAACTCTACTCTAGCAGTTGTGACGGATCTGTCAGGTATCTCAAAGATCCAATTGATAATGAAAAATTTGAGGAACTTGTGCGATGCATTGACGCCATTCAATCCATGTACTGTGACGGTGATCTCCTATATACAGGTGATGATAAAGGAGTCGTTACGAAATGGGAAAACGATAAAATGTTATTCAAGTACAATATTGTGGAAGAAGTGAAATCGTTAGCGGTGGAGAACACTTTAATCTATACGGCTAGAGATTTAGATGTGGTTGTGTCTGATGCACTGCCAGGAAAATCTGGAAAGTACTCGAATAAAGCTGTGTTTCCAGGAAGGGCACCAATCACACTCTTGGGGCCGATGGTTGAAAAGAAGAGGACTTTCTTAGCTTTCACAGATCGTACTGGAAAAGGATTGGCCATAACCAAAAATTTACCGGGGGAAAAGTTTGCCGTCGTTTGGGAACAACTTGTAAGTTTGAAAAATATTTCAATTTGTTTTAGTAACAGCTTCTACTACTTCTTGCTAGGACTGCCACGAAATGATTATAAATTCCATTTGCGGGAGCGAAACTTGTCTGTTTTCGGCTGGATATGACGGCAAGATAAAAGGCTGGAGTGACATAGATAAATCGAAACCCACGCCCATTGGAGAAGTGGATGTTGGAAATTGTATTAATTCGATATGTTTAGGCAATAATGCGGTGTATGCTGCGTGTTCTGATGGAGCTATTAGAAAAGCAGTTTTTTCGTAAATTATTAACTTTATGTATGTGTTTTATAATTATAAATGTCAAAGCAGAGAAACTGCAACGGTTTGAGGTGTTGTTGAAAGTTAGTTGAAACTGTGAAAAGATGGTTCGATTTCTATGTTTTTACCCCAAAACTGTTTCAACAAAAATTGCTCCCACCCATGTAGAACGAGACGAAACAGAAGATCTGAACGTCAACATTTTGTCTTGGCAGGTATACGCATGGATCTAAAATGAACCCTTGTGAACTACAGAGTTAGAGTTGGAGGTTACTCATGTACATATGTATGTACATGCCTTTCTATCAATTTGTGAGATTTTAAGTCGCACCTTCAATATCTGCCTCAATTGAGCCTGAATCCTTTTATGGCGTCAGCCTTCAAGGCCAAAGAATCGTCCAATAGTATATCCAGTGAGGTCTTGCGCACGTTAATCAATCTGAACGCATTTTCTCTATAATTGCTGAGAATTTCCAGCTCAAATGAGAGCCGCTATCGTCGCTAGTACATAATTACTTATTAGAAGTTGACTGGAATTACCTCATTATGACTGAAAATATGCACATATGTAGCGAAAGATTATGCATATCCCATGTCCTTCCCTATTCGTTCCTTGCACTGGCAGGGAGCGATAGCAAATGTGCCGGAAAGTTACTAACCAACATTTTAATGAACAAATATCCTTAGATGGATGATGGGTGATACGCATACAGCAAAGCAGAAGCATCAATGAAGAATGCTAACGAACTGAACCAGATGCAGCTGCTTTGTTCTATAACCGGAAACCAACAAATGCATTAAAGGGTGCATTTGACGGTTTTGCGTCGTACACGATGTGAAGGAAGGCACTGGTGTACTATCATACCATCTGTACTTATGTTTTGCTGCCTGTTGACATTATCCTGAGAGAACCCAACAAAGGGAAATTCAATTAACTTCATGTTTTCCTTCGCACCCCGCAAGCCTATGTTTCCTTCAAGAATATTGCGTTGGCATCGTTGAATGAATGATTTACACGTGCAGTGAATCCTTGTACACTCAGGCTCCCGGTATTGTTTGCAAATTTATTTTTCCGCTCCCCAAATGAAGAGGCACTTAGGAACATACCTTGAGCTTCCTGTTTCCTTCAGTTACAGAGTAGTACATACCTGCAAATGAGTTCACGATGTCGGTACTTACAAACAACCGTAACAACTTAATAGGGATACTTTCCCTCGCGGTGGGATCAATCAGCGTATTACTCGCTAAGTGCATTTCAGCATTCAAAGTGCAAATGGATGTAATGACACGGCGAGCTTTGTTCCCGAGCGTTGCCCGACACCTTTGAAGTGTTCTTCTCGTTCCCTTTCGCCCTTGGTAATATCCTTATGCCACTGTAAATTGCTCATTTTTTCGCATAAAGTCATATCTCGTCCCCCCGTCGTCTCTGGTAGGATAATCGTAAATTTCCCCTTTTTTATGAATACCATTATTCTGATCCCGAAAAAAGAAAAAAAAAATGGAAAAACGCTTCCAGGACATTTTTTTTTCTCTTCTTTCCCTTATGTTGGGATGGAAATATGCGAGCCACCTTCGAAATCAATTTACGCACTGTGCACGGATGTAGGTGGGAGTGTGTGTGTGATGGCGTCATATCCGTTTTGCACGAGCGACATTATAACTGTAACGATGGATTTAGGCTTAACGAGAGAATGGAATGTTTTAGATTTCGTTTCGTTTTTATTTGCTGGGTAATGGGGTTGAAACGTTATGAAGATCGTTATGGTGCTTTCCGTTGATGTTTTCCGGTTGAAGGAGAAATACAGTGTATACGTAGACGGCAGGATAATAACTTGAACTGAACACAGTAATTCAAACAACACAGGAAAATTACCGAAGTAGAATTGTGTTTATTTTTTTCGTTTTATTATGATGTGTAGGCGGTGAGGTAAGGTGAGTTTTGAAAGGATTACAATGGGAAACGGGGGAAATAAATCAAAATGTGCAGGGGAGCATTTTATTTTTACAAGGGTGGTTGTCTGTAATCCGATTTTAGTCTGAGTTGATGGTTAGCTCGGCACGTCATTGCTATGTGTGATGCTGTTCTTTTCTTTGCTCATGATGTAACCAAGGACGCTTTTAGGGCGGAGGTCTCTTGAAAAAAGACTTGGAGAATAACTTCAAAGGAGTGGGTTATCAACTGTTTTTCTTTTGAGTAGAGATTATGTCTGTTTGGGAATAAAAAAGCTGATGAAGAAGAAGAAAAGGATCTGCGCTAGACCAAGAGCAGGTCTAGTAAAAGTCCTTCCATGTAAACTCAAACATGAAGCATGGATCAAGATTGTAGCGGAAGCGAGTGGAAGATGGAGCTCTTGGGACTTCTTAAAAGTAATTAGAAAACTATGGCCAAGGTACAGCGGTGCCAGAAGAACATGTAGAAGAACAGAAAAACCCTCTCCATCCTTGCAGGAGTAATTAAAGGTCATAATATCCTGCGCTATCACAAGATAAAACTTAGGCCAAGCGGAGGAGAATGACCATTGCAGGGGCTGCGGAGACGAGGAAGTTAATGACCACACTACCCACTTCCTCTATCACTGCTCAGGCTTCTGCCATCTCAGACACAAATCCTGTGGAAGGCACTTTTTCTAGGATACAGAAGAACTCAGTGACGTACCTATCAGGGATATATAGAGGTTCATTAAGGCTTCAAGATGGTTTAAAACCCTGGGGTAATAGGAGAGTAGTTTGGGTATTGCTCCACAAGCAAGAGGTACCTTCCCCCCAAAATGGGCATCACAATGGGTCTCTTCTGACCTGAGTGTGGCACAGAGGGTTCTCTCTCCACTTCCCAACCCATCTAGCTAACATAACCTAAGCAATCGCGATATCTACATCACATTTATCCCGGAAATCACTGACTATACACAGACATCAATTCTCTCTAGAGAAGAGTGGGAGATTGAGACAAGTACTCCACTCACTTCTCCATCGACGGCGGTTCCAAAACCGAGGGCGGAGTTGGAGGGCGTGTTTTCTCCGAAAGACTCAACGTGCGCATTTTCTACCTGACCACTGAAGCATACATGAGGCGGCTCAAAGAAGCCTTATCTTGGCTGAAGTACAATGTGAACTCCTGTAAGGACATCACAATATTTACCAATAGCTAGGCTGCTGCTTATTCTCGGGAATCAAAAGCTACTTCAGGTTGTCACTGAGATGGCTGAACATTCACAGTCACCCATGCTGGATATCCTGTCATTCCAGTGAATTTTTGGGCCGATGAACTCGCCAAAAGTTCCACTACTCTGGATATGCTATTCGAAGAATGCCACTCGCTACGTGCAAGTTACTCTTAAAGTACGATGGGATCGTACTGACAAACCAAATACAGTCAAAATCGGTTATAACGACCTTCAAGGGACCGATGAATTTAGTCGTTATAAGTGATAGGTCGCTATTACCGATATCAGATTAGTTAATGGAGCTCAGGCGGGACCTAAAAATTTGGTCGTTAAAATCGCTGCGTCGTTATAACCGATGTTGTTGTAAACGATTTTGACTGTATGGGGTAATGGCACCACATCCCGTACATCCAGAAAGATTGCTAGGCCTCACTCGATCTTAAAGTTTACTGTCGTGGTATCCTAATAATTTTTTCATATGTTTTCAGGGTTCGATTGACTCAATAACCATTTCCTTCTACCACATCCAACCATGCACTCTGAGGTCTCTAAACCACGGGCATGGAACTCCGACCCCCTCAAGTGCTATCGCGAAGGACCGATCTATGATCTGCATACATAAGTGCGACATGGAACTGCCAGGGCAGCTAACTTTTGAAGAGAAGTCTAACTGTTTGCACGTAGGCGTTCTTTTATCATAATATTAAGTCACAATTCTGGAAAAGACAAGCGCAAAAATAAGCCCATTTAACTACAACTGGGTCCTGGAAGAAGGCTAGTAAGAGCACTTTAAGCTCTATATGCCACCCAATACGAGCAAAGGCAGGATAATCACTTAAGAAGTGTTCTGCAGTATCGTCACCACCTCCATAGATGTTACGTTGAAGTATGATAACAAGTTGTGTCAAGTTTATTCAGCTGTAAGGCAGCAGAAATGTTTTGGATTTCTTACAGTCGTAGACGTCGCGTCGTCGAGTATTTATTTGATCTCCTAACATCTAGGTTTCGTTTGCTGGACACCCAAACGTCAAAGTCCCTACAAAAGATGCAAACAAACCCAACAACTTCATTTAGGTCATTTTTTTACATAAAAAATTCAACTCCACTTTTCCGTTTGTTATCCTTTCTCATACAATCAACAAAACGAATGATAAATTTTAAAATAACCGACTTGAAAGCTCATTTTCCGCTGCTTGCTCTTTATCCTCAAAGTTGTTATCTAGGACGTTATACAAACTGCCTCAAATGTTTGTATAATTTTTATTCTTATGCATCACTTGCTTTTACTCGTTCACTCTCTTCACAGTCTTCATTCCATTTGCTCTGCATCTGAGTCTGAGTTTGACTCTGAATATCCTTTGCATAGGCCACTATCGCCATTATCATCATCTTCATCGTCATTCTTCTCCATCCATTACACCCCACTGAAGTGCAACAATTCAAATAAGAAAACACTTAGTTCATCGTCCTTAGGGAAAAATTGAGCGTTACGTACCGAATCTTTGATATTTTTCCACCATTCGCTTCGTTCGAAAGTTTTCTTCCACAAAAGGGAAAAACACAACAACACCATCAACACTACTATAGTGCGAATGCTTATTCACCCATCCATCCATATCCTTCTCCTTCTTTAAGTTGCTTCCCTAATATCGTATTCTATTTGTTTTCCTGTTTTTTTCGTTTTTATTTTCCTCTACTATTGCTTCATGTAGACTCCTTTGAGTGTGGCATTTGCGCCTCCGTTTGAGGCTACATATTTTTTTTTTTTTTCACTCATCTTGCGGTGGCACGACTTGCGTTTTCAAAAAGGAGAACTCTCTCTTTATTTTGCGGTTCAAAGGGAGAAGACCACTTAAACGTTATTGCTTTATATAGTCCGTATTTGGTGTGTATCCTCGTACCTATTCCTTTATTTGTTATCCTCTTTCCAACCGTCATTCATTTTAGTTTTCCTACAAGGAAAAGTTTTTTTTTTGGTATTAAAGAAATGCTTTCTGAAGACTTTTTATCGATAAGACGATTTCTTAAAGGCGCTGGCGAATGCGTGCAAGTAATGTGGGTTCCTCTGACGTAGTCCTTTTCCACGAAACGCTGCAACTTTTTTTTATGCTGGTTTGGAAGTTTCTACAAAATCAGCATCAAGACTTGAACAGTTGATTGGAGGGCACAAAATCTGCATTGAAAGGAAGCGCTGTCTTTGAGGAACAAAGGAATATCCTTGTGAAGGAGGTAAATCATTCGAATTAGAGAGAAGCGAATAAATTACTTTTGGAGCAGTCTTGAATGGGGAAAATTAATTGCAGGAAGACGATGAAATTGCTTAGTCTGTGCAAGTTCAAAGGATTTTCGCGGTGCTGCAATCAATTTATTTGCATTTGCCTGGAAACTTTATTCTGATAGAGTGGGTTGAAAGGATTAGGGATGGCATAAGGATTGAGTATGATAGTAGAAGTAGGTAACGATTTTCGTACGGTTTCATTTGGATTTCAATAAATTTCTCATTATTTATTGACTTGCTTATCTACAATACTTAGGTGGTGCTAGAGGTAGTTGTGAACTTGGATCTCATACAAAGAGGCTACCTGCCTCCATTTGATCCTCGTTAGGCGAGATCTGAAATACGGAGTCATTTCTTGGTTTTAGAAAGGCGTTGCATCATGCACCGTTAGAGGGCTTGTTATACTCATCTGGAGTGTCAGAATTCTACTGACTTAACTCCCCGTCTACCTTTGGTATCCTCAGAAACACCCCTGGGACCGCTGTTTGCATCACTTCAAGGGGGTCTTCCTTATGCCCAATGGGGTTTCGGTATGGTTCTTATGAGGTTATGTTTTGGTTTCTCCTTTTTTCCTTGCAGCACGGACTCGATAGAGAAGGTCATTTGGTTTCACCTGTCGTTGCTCAAGATCATCATTCTCAAGACGTTTTCTGTGGTGATATTGCCTTTCCCCAGTGCCAGCCCGTTTGTTTTTGCTGCCCATCTGCTACAAGTGAAAAAAGTGTAATTTGCGCCATCTACAACATAGTCACCGTATTTGCAAGCCGGGGCTCCCTACTTTTCCCATCTTATGCAGGTGTGCTGTGGCTCAGTGGCTAGTTCGTTGGACTGCTGAGCAACTTGCATCGGCTTAAGCTCCAGTCATGTCCACCGAACATTCTTCGCGGCTCGTCGGGGAATGATAAGCCTCCAAGAGTAACATTTCTCATGAAAAAGCTTCTCAATTTGCTCTTCGGAGTCGGCAATAAACTATAGGTTCCTTCCATTCGTGCGAACGATACAAACACGCACAACCTGAATGGTTGGGAGAAGCTAGACCTTGGCTCACCTCGAGCTGTCGCTCCAGCTATTTATTTATTAATTTTTATTATGCATTAAAATCTCCATGTCCGGTTAGAAACTGCGTGATGAAGTAGTTTACTTCTCTATGTTTCCACTCCGTCCATTCAGCAACATCCCTACTCAGTCTTGCCGTCCACTTGCCTTTAGTTTCAAAGGTCCACTGCTCTTGCCATTTTTGTTTGGTGAGCTCCTTCGCCTCTGCCGTCGCCACTTTCATTTCAGTTTCGGTCTAATGCTCGTGGACGAATCTCCTCTCTGCCGCAAGGTGAGAGGAGTCACTCCCACCACTACGAGGGCGGCTGATTTCGACACCGTGCAGTAAGAGCTTGCTACCCCAAGGGCTCCGCGTCTTTGTGCTGCTGCCATCTCTTTCCTGTATTTCTCTTTTCACTCAGGGTACATACCCAGATCTCGCAGCCATACAGGAGAACGGCATACGTGATCGGCATAAGAGCTCTTCTCCTGCTTGCAGTTGGACCACTTACATTTGTCATGTGTCTGCTGAATAATGTGGTGACTTTCGCAGCTCGTTCCGATGAGGTCTTTATCTTTTGCCAGTTGGTGAGTTTGGAGTCGAGGGTGATTCTCAGGTACTTCACAGCATTTTTACTGGGTATTATCTCCAAGCCTATTTGAAACTCCACACCCGCTGGGATCTGTCTCCTAGGCAGGGGGGCTATTTTTGTTTTCTCTGCTGCCAGACTAATTCCATTTTCTTCTATCCTGGCATGCACGCGTCTCATCCATTTCTTGGTTAGCTCATCAACTGTTATAGTTGGTCGTTTCAAGGTTCAGGTGCGGGATTTTGTCGTTTTTCACACACAGCATTAGACTTAGTTCCCTTTCACAAGCAACGACAGTGGTCGGTGGAAAGATAACCTCCCTAACGTCCTCGCAGCTTTTGGTCCCTTGAAACCAGCCTTTGTAAATTAGAAAATGCACATTCTCAGGGGATAACAGTTCTGCATAGGAAGAGTAGGCTGGGATTTAATTCATTCTGCATTCCAGAATCTTCCAGCGCTCATGACATTTATTGCGTCCATGTTCTATAAGCCCCGCCAAACCACCTGAAAGGACTCCTATTTGGCTGATCTTGCCCTCAGCCTTTCATTTTTGAGCACTGTTATGCCACCTCTGAAGTCAGTTTGATTTCCCGTCGGTCGGTCGGTGGCTCAGTGGTTAGTGCATTGGGTTGGTGAGCAAGCTGCGTGGGTTCAAGCCCCAGCTGGGTTCACCAAACATTTTTTCGCGGCACTACCTCTTGTCGGGGAATGACAAACCTCCAAGAGTACCATTTGTCATGAAAAAGCTTCTCAATTTGCTGTTCGGAGTCGGCAACAAATTTAAGATTCCTTCCATTCGTGCGAAAAATGTTGCAGAGGCTCATACCGAGCTGTCGCGTCAGCTATTTATTTTTTATTTTTTTACTGCTCCTCGTCTAGAGACATAAAATTTTGGTGATCAGAACGTTCTTAACACCTCCATCAACGTCAAGATAAGTCACAGCGAAAGAACAATCTAAAGAGATTGGTTCCACTTTTCGGTGAGATATGTCCAGTAAACCCGCAAAGAGACCCGTACGGTCGGTCTTACAGAAGTTTTTGTGAACCAAGGTATTTCCTGAACTAAGGGTTTCCATCACCCCTTTTAGACTGAATTGAGTCGATTGCGGAATGAGGAAGACGATGAGGCCGTTTTAGGAGGGTCTTGACAAATCAGTTCTTCATATGGCTAGTATCTGGCCAAAAAAAACATTCGGTGACTCCAACATAGCGGCTCCCAAGAACAATCTTCACTTTAAAATCAATAGACTTTGCATTTTGTAACTAGTAAGCGTTTAATTGGAAAATTAAAATGCGCACCTCTTATTGACTCAGTCATCCAAGAAGATGCTATCATCGTCAACACAGTTTGATGGCCACTCCTGACACCTCTATAAATGCACTTTACTGTTTAATTCACTTGAAGTTCTTAATTTTTTTCCTTAACAATTTTTTATAGACCGTAAAACAAAAGTCCTTATTACGATGTGCAACTTCTCGGGAAGCATCTAATTTAGATTATCCCTACAGGAAAATATGTTCTAATAGAAAAATAAGTACCTACAACTGAAGAGCAGGGCATAACTTGATATAGTCAGTTCTTAAAAAAAGAAGAAGAAACAAATAAGAAATAAAAAGTTAAGGAAACTGATTAAGGAAAAGGAACCCTACTTTGGAGCCGCAAGAAGGCACAAAATAAAAGCGAACGGGCATGCTGGTCGTAGCAGGAAAGGCAGTCCATTTCAGAGATGTTTCTTTTTTTGTTTTTTTTTCGTTTTGCTCCTTTTTTGTAAAAGTAATTTCAATGTGATGAGAAAGTTTTTACGATCTTCTGCTTTTGCCGAACACCACAACATCCCCTTCTTTGTTTTAAGGTTTTTTTTTTTTTGTTTTTTCGTTTGCTTTTTTATCAGCCATCCTTGGCGAAGATAGTACCGAGAATGGCAAAGGGTGGGGGGTGGCATATAAACGCATTAATGTGGAGAGAAATAATTTGAAATTTACTTCCACTTTAGAGTGCTGTTTTAACTTTTAAAGTCGATTTCGTAATCAGCGGAATGTTTGAAATTTATTATTTATTTTGTTTTTGATTTTAACTTGCGCGTGGGCCAAGAACAAAATGTAGGATGAGACCGGACTTTAGGGCGTCATTAAGGTTGGCCAGCGAGAAAGAGCCGGGGCGCGAGATAAAAATTGTTCTAGTACTAAAATTGTAATAACATGACGATGTTTCGTTTAATGTATTCATAAGAATTGTATACGAGCATGAATGATGGCGGCATTTAACTCGCTGTCTATTGAGATGAGAATAAATAAGTTTTATTACATGGAAGGAAAAAGAAAAGGGAAACAACTTAAAGACTGGAGTTTCGAAGATAAGGAATCAGAGTGAAGGAAAGTCAAGCAACGTTTGTATTAAAGTAGGGAATGCACCGGGATGGCATGCTAAATTTGTTGCCTCAAACTATTATAGCAAAGAGGAAATTAGTAAAAGGTTAAGCATTCTCATTATTCTCATTAGAATGTCAGTAAGTAACCTTAAGTTGAGAGGCAAGCAAAATAAATTTCATAGGCTTTTTTCATCATTAAGTCATGCCATCTGCGATTGTTCTAACGAAATCCAACGAAAACGTTGCTCTATCGCAGGCAGGCTTTTCGTATTTTGCGATCTTGAACTCTTAGGCTTTTAGGTTCTTCATCAATTTCGGAATTGATTTCAAGACCAAGCAAGATTCTTGATTTAACGAGAACTGATGTCTAACGCATCGCCCTTCAAAAAGACCTGAGCAATCCTTCATAGGTTTTGCAGGCACCTGTTAGAATTCGACTACATTCTTTTCTTGGTTCAGATTTCTGATTGTGGTCAACGTAGGTTACTCGTTAAAACGGAAAAAAGAAAAAAATTTAATGAGATGCGGTCACCTCCGAAGTGCGCGATAGGCATCAGAGATTAATGAGGTGGAGGAGCAACTTTTTTTTTAATCCAAGAAAGCCCTCAGATAAGTGGATGTGAAATGTATATAGACAAAATTAGAAATAAAAGATCTCAATGGCAAAGGATCCTTTCACACTAACAAAAAGAAGAAGGTGACCGCCTTTTGGGCGGAAAGAATCATAGCAGTACATGAGATCTCTAGAGCCAAACCTGCTACCAGGTTCCAAAGAGGGCGCTCAAGAAGGTTACTCCGAAACCCCTAGCCAAAGAAGGCAAGCAAACAGCTGGTGAAGGCTGGCCCCAGATGAGAAATAATCAAACCTCCAACGCAAGGAAAGAAATTGGTACCAATTGACCCCATAAGTCTCAGAAGGGTTCAGCCGATTAGGTGGGCTCCCTACAATTAAAAAGGTGGAGCTCACTTCTAAGAGGTAAAGATTTCTGTTAAGGTCCAGAACTACTCATTTCTCGTAATGCTCTGCAGTATACAGTTTACTTCACACTTAAACTTCAAAGAACGGCTTGTCTCGGCTGCCCGGGACCCGAGTATACTTAGCTCTGCTTGATCTACTTTCCCATGATACTTATATCGTGGGCTGAACTATCAAAGCAATCTATCAGCTTAGACGAAGCCGTTCCTTTTGGTATCATGCGCACTGGAGTTTTGATGACTTTGCGCGACACTTATTCTACAATCCTAGTTCCATGGATATGCCGTCTGATGCAATGACACCAGAATTCCTGTTGCTGTGCAAATTTAAAGTCGACATCCCTTGCCTTCAGGACTAGCTTCGGCCAGACTCTGAGCCTGGACGGGGCCGTAATCGAATCTTCACGGATGGCTCCAACACCAGCCATAGGTCAGGTGCTGGTGCCTTCTTGGGGGTCGACAACACCAGACGTCACTACTCGGTGGGCAGGCATGCCTCTGTTTTCCAAGCAGAGATCTTTGCTATCCTTATGAACACGGACTATATTGTTAGGAATAGGTGAAAGTGTCCCTAGCGATTGTCAGGCTAACGCGTTCCAAAATAGTGCGAGAATGCAAGAACTTTTTGAATTCGATCGCAAGGCTTAATTCTTTTACTCTTGTCTTTGACTCACACCCGGATCTTCGATGAGACTACTAGACAAGGCCTGAGCCTTAGTTTAGGTGTTAAGAAAACATCCTCTGAAGGATTGCGTTGGTTCTTTCCACGTCCTCGGTCAGGGCCTTCATTGACGATTGGGTTTGTATGCAGCCAGACTAAACGAATACTCGCGAACGTCTGTAAGAAATAAGCGACATTATTGCTGTCACTCAGCAAAAGAAACTGTAGACGTTCTAACGGGATACTTCGCTTTTGCCAAGCATCTTAGTGTATTATAAGTTTAAGTGACACCACTGTCTGCGATTCCTGTGGAGAAGGCCACGATACTTCGGATCATTTTCTTTGCGATTGTCCTGCCTTTTCTCGGATCAGATGGCAGATCTTCGGTGCTGATGTGGTGAGTTCTGATACTGTTAGCTCCTCATCGATGAAGCTCCTTTTCGGGCTTCTCCGAAGGTCGAGAAAATTCCAGTAAAATGGGTTAAAACTGGGTCCTGCTATCTAGTAGTACAATGGACCAGATGCATCTGAGTGCTCCAGTATAGCGTTTCCAAACCCGACGAAAAAGATACTTTGCACTAAACCAAAATAACACTTACTGTAGCTCCTCACTGACTTCCTCAGTGGGTATGATGCACTCAACTGGCATCTTAACAATCTGGTTATCTGGCCGTTGGACTTGGGTCGACTCTGAATGTGGCGGTATAGCTCGCTGCAGACTAAAACACACTTCCTGAGATTTCTCCATGAAATCGATTTTGCTTAAAAAAATTCTTAAATTGTAGGAGAACTTGTATTACCGGTCAGCGCCAGTTACATACATACATATGTATCTATATGTGGGTGCCTTTCGCGTCTGTAACTTATACGTTCCAACAAAGCATTCTGATCGAGCAGTCCTTGCTGGGACTTTGACAGCGACAGCCAGTCTTCTCTGTCATCATGGCGCAAGTTTGTGTATTTTTAGGATGTGGCGTAAACTGAATTTCGGATCCATAGTATATTTTTAAGGCCGCGCTTATTACTCTCATTTCTAAGGATATGACGGAATGCAAACATGGAAACGATGTCCCGGTGATATAATACCACATAAGTCCATAATAGTTTCATCTACATAGTTTCCCTCACTTCATTACAAGCAAAACTTCCAACAACACAACACAAAATGCATGAAAGTGGTTTTATCATTTGCTACAAATGTATGTGTATAGACCACTCCCATTGTTCCCATGTCATAGTCAAAATAATAGCTTGAATATGGTATTCAATCTCTTTAAAGGAAATTCCTGGGCAATGTCCAATCGAAACCCATTTTCAATGTGTAAACTGTCAAATTCATCCAGTGGTGCACACATGCGACCTATTCTATGGGCAATCTAATGAAATTTCATCCTATAAAATCGAACCGACAGGCTTTAACATCTGACCCATCCACTTTACTGTAGCGAGCCAGCCATTTGACATTTTTTTTTTTTTTAATTTCAATAAAGGCCCAACGGTCTGCAGTATGACATAACATAATATGGGATACAGCAATGTCTCTACTCACACTGTGAACTGTGTATCTAAAATTCATTTCAATATACACCCTGCCGACAGGACATGAAATGAATTTTTGAATTACAATTCGCCCGGCAAGAGTGAGAGAGGAAGATTTCCAGCTCGAAAAAAATGGAACTCCATTGCGCCAAGGATCCGCAGCAGACCGACAGACAAAAAGCCCAAGCAAAAATCATAACAGCTTTAGGTAACCATTGGCATTCGCAAGGATTTCGAGATTTTACTATGTGTGTAAGAAGGGACTCGTGCCCGTACGTGAGAAGGATATTCTATGAATGTTTATGTGTAATTCTCATCAAATTTTATGGTTACTTCATTTTTATGATGACAACCCTCGGTTCGAAGACTGTCCATCGTCGGTCGGTCGGGCGGCGCGGTTCATTCATTTCGTCCTGTCGGTCATTCCTACAAACTGGCTATTACCCAATGCTTATGGCCGGAACACAGAGCCATTCAGGCGTAGACCCCTCACATAATCAAAAGGAAGCAAAAACTATTTCGTAGACTAAGGCACCGCTCCCAAAAAAAAAAAAAAAAAAAAGAAGACACATTTTTTTTTTCCTGTTTAATATGAAGTACGTGGGAGCGGGCAGGCCTAATCTAGGAAATGATGAAATCATCGAATCAATGTGGACAGCATGAGATAATGGAATTTTGCCGAAGATTACAACGTTTGACTCAAATCGGTTTTGCAGTTATCCTCGCAATGCGTAAGACACATATATTTAACCGTTCGGTTTTTTTTTTTTATTGATGTCAAATGTTATGGCACGCTCGTGTCGCTTCCTGTGAAATGAATGATTTCGGGTCAATGGCATAAAAATTAGGTGCGGAAACGTGGTCAGATAAGTGGAGGTCCTTCTGCGAACTTGGAGTTTTGTGACAAGAATGAGAAAATTCAGTGATTGCTGATGAGGGAGGTAGAAACTGTGGGCGGTAGAAGGCGATTCTAAAGTTTTAAAGTAATTATTCCATCGGCAATAGTTAATTAAATCGGAAGTGGGTGATGAAACGAGCTCCGAATTTAAATTTCAAAAGTATCTCCTCTGTCTTTAGTTGTATGAAGCATATTATACTTATCTGTATGTACATCGCTGGTTTTGCCTTTTGAGTTTTTCTGGCATACCAATTGCTTAGTGCTTAGCTTAATGACTTAGTAACTGGAACTGAAACCTCCATCAAAAGAAAGGAGGTATGTACGCCTTATCGCCTTTCTAGACATCGAAGGTTCTTTCAATAATACTTCCTATGAATGCCCTAAATTCTGCAAAATTAACCTCTCACCAACTATAAGCAGGTGGATTATGTCCATGCTGAAGGGAAGGTTGATTCATACCAATATCGATGATGTTCAAATATCGGCGCTCACAACTCGAGGGCGTCCACAAGGCGGAGTCTTATCGCTATTGATTTGGTCCCTCGTCATTGACAGCCTACTTCGGTCCCCAAAAAACCTAGGGACCGCTTGTCGTCAGCGGTAAATGTAAAAGCGTCGTTTCGGAGATGCTGCAATATGCACTATCTGAGATACAGAGATGGTGCACCAATGAGAGCCTCTCTGTAAACCCCAAAAAGACATCTATCGTTTTTTTTTAATGAAAAGAAGAAACCTAAATCTTCTCATTCGCTCCTCCATCTGTGGCGAGACCATTCAGTTCTCGCAAGAAGTAAAGGAACTTAGAGTAATAAATTGTCCTGGAACCCTTACACCGGCCACACGAGTACTGTGGATTTCTCGCCGCTGGGAACTTAGTACTAAGTCATGCTCTAAACCTACACCTTGGCAATAGTCTGGTGTACAAATACAAATGAGGCCATGACAGTCAAGAAAACTGGAAGGTGTTCAACGCCTATCTGAAATCTGCATGAAGGGATGCCTGCGCTCCAACCCCAGCGATAGTCAGTCTACCTACGCTATAGTCAGCCTACCGCCAGTGCGGGTCCGTGTAGAAATGCAGGGCTAAACTCAGCCTGGACGGGCTCTTCTACCTAAACAACATCAGCTCTAAACACCCACCCGACGGTCACCTTAACACGCTGTCCTCCCTTCTCTAAAGTAGAGAGTTCAGCATGGCGTTGGATGACACTCTTCCAAGGTACTGCTTTAAACGAAACTACTCAGTAGTCATCCCCACTTGTGACGACCGGGAAAAGTTTAAACGCCGTCCTTCAGAGCAAGATGAAGTGTGGTACACTACATGGACGGTTCTAAAATGGGCAGTGGATCTGGTCTAGCACTAACATCTCGGTTAGTCGAAGCATATACTCATTGATCTTCCTTACTTTTTTACTTACTTAAGGTGGCGCTACAGTCGGGGGTGGTCCTGGATCTTAACCAACAAGCGCCTCCAGCCAGCCCGATCTTAAGCCAGCAGCCTTCAGTTTCGCACGCAAAGTTGTTTGAGGTCCCATTCCATTTGTTTGCGCTACCTTTGTCTCGTTCTTCCTTTACTGCGTCGTTCCTCGGGTGTGGATTCGAAGATTTTCATTGATCTGCATAAGCTTAAACTTGCTTTCTAACTACCGTGCCAAAACCATCTTTATCTTCTCTGACAGTCATGGTGAAAACTAGTCCTAGAGAAAGTCAAATTGCTTCTTGAACTAGGAAAACCAACTTGGTCATACTACACTGGATCCCCGCTCACAAACGCCACATCAGCTATTAAACAGCGGACTCAATGGCCAAGATGGGTGCAACAACCCTGCTCACTGGTCCTGAACCAGCTAGTGGTGTAACAAATCCCATTTCAAAATTCACACGAGGGAACAAGCCCTGCTCAAATCCAAGGCACTTTAAATGGAAAATATTGGACAGAAATGCACCGAAAACCTTTTCCAGACTCTATCCCAAAAGAAATATAAGTTTCTTCTGATTTCGAGCAGGAACCACCTCGAAATATTAGTAGCCACTGTCGACTAAAATTGCATCTATACAAGCTTGGCCTGTCATCGAACCCTACCTGCAGACTATGCTCGGTGAGTGATAAAAACTCTCTCCATATCGTCACAGAATGCCCCACCCTCATGCTTGTGAGAAAGCGGATCCTAGGCAGTGAATTCGTCTAGCACCAACCGCACTTGCCACGCTCCTCCCCAAGAGTCTGATCAGCTTCCTGACAGCCTCTAGAACAGACGAACTGCTCTAAAAACATATAGGAGAGCACAAAAGGCCTCTATATGAGACCACAGCGGATCAACGATGTGTAGAGGCGGCTAAGACTTTTTTACTAAAGGTTTTTTCTTCTTTACAAATAACTTAGCCGCCTTCTACGTAGCTTGATCGTGAAGATGAATTATGGAAGCATAGTAAAAGTCGTCCTTTGGAAATTACAGAAAGCATCAAAGAAAAATGTCTCTACTATACGGATGAAGGAGATCTATAAAGATGAGGGCGCCACGCTTAAAAAGAAGAATTCAGAACGCTACCTAACTGATTGTTTTCTCCTTGAATCTGACTTTTGAAAGCTTACTCTAGACGATTTTTCAGACATCATCAAACTCAATTGAAATTGTCTCAAAACCAGTTCCTTACTTGTAATAAAAAAATCATCATTCATTTTATCAATATTTCCTTCACGGAGTACCATTTCCAGACGTCTTGCAAAGGCTTCAGTCAAAGTTAAATTTTCGGTCGAAAAATACCACGACAGTCTTTAATATACTTAATGGTTTCCACAAACTACTGCCCAAATGAATCAGTCCTCGTTATTTCTTTCCAAACACACCCTCACGTAAGTTCTCACATGTCCACTGCCAATTAGCACATTCCCTGGGGGAATTTTTCATCACCACTAATGTAATTAATTAAAACTGGTCCAGTATTTATTGTCGCATCGTCCCCTCTGGATGCTTTTCTGTGCTTCTCCTTACCGCTGTCGTAATGATGATGAATATTCAAATGAACACTCATTCAGATTACGAGGTATGGCAAATAAAGAGGAAAAACTTCTCGTTAAGTTGACACACAAACGTCATACACCATTCAGAATTACTTTATCCTTTCACTAGTATTTTTAATTTTCGTCATCCCTTCATCGCAAATAGGGGGAGTGTGTAACCGTCAGTGTAATCAGTGTTCCGAATTTTCATTCAGCGGAATGTAAATATGATGGTGAATGTCCTCGCTTCAACCGGAAAACCAACAACAAATGATTTCCTTAAACAGATGCAAGGACAAATATTGTGCGCAAAAAAGGGACTGATTCTCAATAATATTAAATTAAGTGCACAACTGAGGCGTATGTATGGGCTTGTACGTGTATGCTGCTCATTTGAAAAATTCGTTACTCCACTGAGTTCCTTATAGTCCTACAATCAAATTTTGCAGACACACGAGATAGAGGGATCCAGTTTGGTTAGGAAGATTTGATCAACGTTTCAGGATCTAATTTTTTACGTAGCCAATACTTACCCTTAACCAATGAGAAGGGAAACTAGAACCACATGTGCCAGCCATGTGAGGGCAAAAAGCGAAATCCAGGATTAATTAAATCCCGCAAAGTCGCAGCATTCTATATCGTCATCAGAGGAAAAAAGGGATATCCTCCAGCAAAATCTAGTCTGTGCAATACTCGTAAGGGTGATGGTTTATGTGGTCAATGACAGACTCCAGTGAACATGTGGAATTGCTTACTTTGAGCATCCGGAATTAATTAATATATGTATGTGTGACGATCTGTGAGTGTTTGTAAGGATATATGTGCCCATGTGCATGCATATGAAATTGAATCTGGATATAGTTTTGGGATAGAAGAGGAACGGCTGCAAGAGGACATGAAACCGAATGTCGTTTAAGACTCTGTTTTTGATTTAAAAATGCATCTTTGGCAGAGTACATGTGTTAAGTGCTCTTAAACTACTAATGGCTACATAGTAGCATTCGGATCTAGTAAGTCTCTCGCAGGAGTGGGTTTATCTGTGTCACCGTGACTTTAGTGATTAGTGCGTTGGACGGCTGTGCGAGCGGCGTGGGCTCAAGCCCCAGCCGTGTCCACCAAACATTTTTCGCGGCACCATCTCTTGTCGGGGAATGATGAATCTCCAAGAGTACCATTTGTCATGAAAAAGCTTCTCAAATAACCGTTTGGGTCGGCAAAAAATTGTAGGCCCCTTCCATTCGTGCGAAGAAATGTAACACGCACAACATGAATGGTTGCGAGAAGCTATGTAGGCCTTGGCTCATCCTGAGCTGTCACGTCAAGCTATTTATTTATGTTATTTGTGGGCTCATGAATGGATCATTGAATGGATCATTCTCATCTTACTTGAGTCTTTTTAACCCTTTATGGCGCCCATTTGTTACTCACTGCATGGTTCTACCTTCCTATTGTTAGCCATCCGGTTGGGCTTTGAAAACTTGAGCAGATATAAATGCAGATCGATGTCATCTTACATTACAGAGGTTTGGACAGTGACAGAGAAAACTGGTTGCATCCTTATGAGTCTTAATCAGCTGCTTGGTCCTAGCTCATCAGAGCACAGAACGTCTATTTCCATTTTTGACCCATCGGCCTAGATCGACTTGGACGCGTCAGAAATCTCGTTGATCCACAGTTCTATGCTTGGAAAGAAGCACGAAAAAAGTTTGTTGAGATCCAGATACGGAATCGTTTAGTCGGAGTCAACATCTGTGCCCAGATATTTCCCTAGAATTTGCGCGTGTCCATATGAGTTCGATCTCCAGCATTTTGACTGACTTAGTCTCAGAGTGGTTTCAGCTACAGAACCTTGCATGTAAAAGTCCATTGGCGCAAGATTGAAAATTGTTTCCAAACCCGCTGTCAGAGTTTTTCTCAGTGCACTATTTGATGCAATCCATGCTGGTTCTGCGTTTTAGTCAAAACTTTGAAGTGAGTAGTTTTAGTTGCAGCATGTTTAGACCTCAAGCGGGTCCATTGTACCCATGAAAAGAGTACTCATGTCAGTTTTACCAAGAGGTAGGGTAAGCTGGTTGGTTGGTTTAGTGGGTGTCCTTTAGACTTACTTAGACCTCAAGCGGGTTCATTGTACCCATGAAAAGTGTACTCATGGGAGCCAAACCAAGGGATAGGGTTGGCTAATCTGGAAACCACACAGAAAGGAATAAAAATCTCAGGAGCTTCCTAAAATCAGCGATATGAAGGTCCACCAGTCCATGGAAGAAGGTACTACTACCTTGTACTACTTAGAGTAAGCAGCCTTCTGGTGTCTAATGCGGGACATTCGCATAGCAGGTGTTCAACGGACTCCATATTTTCTTCGTCCCTGCAGCTTCTGCAGTAGTCATTGTAGGATAATCATACGCGTGGATTCCTATCCCACATTGCCCTGTGAGGACACCTGAAATGATCCGAATTTCCCCCTAACTAAATTGTGCGAGATTTTCTTCTTATTAAGGCTTGGCCAGGCCATAGTAATCTGGCTAAAGCACATGTTTCCATGTGTCTATTTTCCTGTAAAGGGCGCTAATGGGTGTCCCGGCAACCGAAAGGATGTTTGCATATGTTATTTTTGCACCCTTCCTGGCAAGTTCGCTGTCTCATGCCCTGTTATATATCTGTGGCCTGAAACACAGCATTGGGTCACCTTATTAGTCCTTGGGAGTTTGTCTGCAAACCTTTACAAGCTTCGATTTGGTCGATGCTGACTGTAGATAATTGATAGCTGCCTAACTGGCAACATAGATGCTGATAGTTTCCCTACTTGCAACAGGTTTGCAAAGCAATCCCGCAAACGTGAGTATTGGCCTAACAATGGCAGAGTACGTCTATAAAATTATTCTGGGTTTAGGTCGGTCTCCATTTTTGTCCAAAAATTAAAGCCTAAGGTCTTTAGGTTTCCAGATTTTTTAAGAAGGAATGCTCCCTTAGCCTGAAGGCTACGCGTCTGCCTCTTACTTTGCATTTACTCTACAACGATTGACCTAGATTCGCGTTTCAAGCTTTCCCCTCTTTATCACAGTGTCACAGTAATAAACAACGTAATTATGAAATGACTTTCCGAGGGTCCATTCTGGAAAGACGACATTTTGTCATAAAAGATAATTATCCGTTCCCCTTTCATTATTTATTATTTTTTTTTCCAAAATAGTCAGTTTACCCTAAACAAGGATTCTCCCCCCCTGTACGGAAAATGTGTCGCATCGCATCACCCATCTCGATCACATCCGGTTAACTAACGCAAGAGATTCCCCTAAATTTTTTGTTGTCATCTCTTAATTACTTTATGTTAATTACAGTGTTCATGTTGTTGGACATTCTCTTGAACAGCGAGCGAACTTGAGCACACCCACACCATAGTCAAGCACAGACGGCGACCGCAAGACCACGATGTAAATTCCCATGCAAAATACATTGTCCTTCACGCTTACCTCTGCTGTGAATGTAAAGGATATCCTTGGACATGATAAAAATCACTTTGTAATACTGAGAAAAAATGTAGTCCTTTCCAGAGGACTCCAGCGAGAAGAAAAAAAAAAAAAAAATGTGGTCACGTCTAAAGTTCGCATGATAATTAGTTGGGAGAGGAAAAGATCCTGTTCCTGCGTTGTCTCCTTAAAGGTTTCATTAAAACTTTGTGCAGCACTTTCTTACGGGACTACTTTCAGAACATGTTCGGAATTGTGTGGGTGTTTGTGTGAAAATGTGTGCGTGCTCTAGTTCTGCGAAGAGAATTGTGTATAGGTCCACTCGAGGGCGGTGGCAGCAGCAGTCAAAGTAAAAAGATGGAAATGCGAAGCACGACGACGGTGATGATGGGAGGGATGTTGATGATGACCTGGATACGTGGTTTGCATTATTTTTCTTTTTCTTCTCTCTCTCTCTCTCTCTCTTTAGTTCTTAGCAAAAACAGAAGTAAATGAGGGATACTTATGAAATGTTATTTTTTCTACGTTACTGGTGTTTTTTGTTTTTGTTTTTTTTGCAGGAGGTGATGGGTGGGCTATTGGGTGGCCTGGTGTTGTTGCCTCTTTAAGTTGTGATCTGATCCTTGAAATATTTTTTTTTTCTTTTTTGCTCTCTTCTTTGCCTTCTTGTTGCGCTGTTAGTTTAATTTAGTTTCTAAAAGAAGCAGCAGGGCAATGGGGCAATGGAGTGGGGTGGCCCGCAGTGATGTGGATACAAACTTGTTTACACGAACTTTGTGAATTACTTTTTTTTCTAATTATGAATTCATTAGGGAAATGGCCCTAAACTGTCATTTATAGTTGTGGTTCGTTGTTTTTTTTATTCTGTTTTTGTTATGATTACTGCCGTGGGGGATGGATCACTTTTCTTGGTTTATGTTCATTAACATGGAACCGTGCGTCTATGTAGGTGGCAGGTAGTTATTGTCAATTGAACTTTTTTTTACTGTGACAAGTGCGCGTTTGACGTAGGAAATATGAACTTCTTCTGCTTTATTTCTTTTTCTACTTATACAGGTGGTAAAGCAGTTCGGCGTAAGCCTTAGCCTCAAGTAACAAGTCTCTCTAGTAAGCCTGGAACTTAGTTAGCTACTTCTGATTGTACACTTTAAGTTGATTCATGTCTGAGTGGGATTTATAGACTCTGCCGGCCCAAGGCGTTGATGTCCATTAGTTCTACATGTTCTGGCCATCGCCATAGCAACTACCCCGATGGCACAGCCTTCAACCTGGAAGGGGAGATCCTTATGTGTGATATTAGGATGAACAGCTGGACTTACTGACCTAAGTAGCGAACCTGTTGAGGTGACCTGCATAAGGGGTTGAATAATTAGGTCGACCTAGTTGGAACTATAGACGTTACCGTTGATTTCATCTGAAGAATTTTTTCCTTGCCGTGCGAATCCAAAGAGGTGTGCTTGGATACACTCCTCTCCTCTCGCTAACTGCTATGAATCATTTTTCAAACGGGTTAAGAGGTAAAGACCTATTCTCAGTTGGAGGTACCTAAACGGCACCTGCATAGTAGACAATGGTTGGTTTAAGCAAACAAATGAACGTTTGTATCCTCTTAATTGTAGGTGTCTACTTTAGAATACCAAAATCATACATGAATCCTGAAAAAGGTCAACGAATTTCAAGTCGAAGCGCAAGATCTCTTAATCGACCTTAAAGCTACATGCACATGGAAAGCATTTATTGTTTTGACAGTTCGATGGCTGAATAGGGTATCCATTTAAAACTTCAACGTGTATTTGGAAGTCGACCTGGGCGAAGTGAACATAGTCGTATCTAAGCTAAAGTCCAACAAAGTTGCTGGAGCTGACGGCCTAGGTGCTGAGCTGTTCAAAGCGGCAGGCGATGACTTGGTAAGGCACATGCACTAACAACTCGTCGTAAAATATGGTCGGAGGAAAGTATGCCCGACGAATGGAACCTCAATAGTGTTTGCCCAATCCTCAAGAAAGGAAACCCATCAGTCTCCTCAACATCGCCTTCAAGATCTTATCTGCCTGAAGCCCTTCGTTAACATCCTGATCGGTCCATATCAGCGTTCCTTCAGGCCCGGAAAGTCTACCATCAACCAAATATTCACCCTGCGACAGATCTTGACCCTTTTTATCGATTTAAAGGCCGCGTATGACAGTGTCTATAGAGACGAGCTATACTACGAGCTATATCTAGTTTTGGCATCCCTGCCAAACTCATCGTTTGTGCAGGATGACAATGGAGAATGCACGCTGCTAAATCAGGACAGGCAAGTTCTCACCGAGACCTTTGATGTCAAGAAAGGATTTAGACAAGGCGACGCGCTCTCATGCGACTTTTTCAACATCATTCTTGAAAGAGTAGTGCAAACACCGGAGGCACAATCTTTCAAAAGGCCGTTCAATTACTCGCATAACTCGACGATGTTGAAATAATCGGAAGAACCCTGCATGTCACTGGTTCGTGAGCATTGAAACGGAGGCGGAGAAGATGGATTTAGCGGTCAATGAGGGCAAGACCAAGTTTATGCTGTCAACGCCGACGTCTCGGACAGAACGTCACTACCTGCTGATCTCTTCTAATCTCGAATCCTTCAGTCATCTTCTAGAATTAGTTCAGAGCACGCCGAAATAATGATTTATACGAACTCCTGCTACAAGTGTTAAATATTCTGTCAAAGGCACTTAAAGCTCCACAAAGATATTAAACTCTGTCTTCAACTATCTACCTACATTCAAACCCGTAGGGACACATTTATTTATCTGAAGAAAGGTAAGATACATAAATTATTTCCAGTCCCACTGCAAGACCAAACTTTCAACTCAAAATATACCTCCTCCCTACACAAAGCAAACAACCAGCCCATTAAATAAATTAACTCCCACTCCTTCATCACGGTCAAAACAAACAGAAAGCAAAATTCTCCTGTCTAGACAATCAAAGTACAGAACATAATAAAACCGTCCGCCTTTCATAACATTTCTTTGGGACACTGGTCACGTAATTAATGTTTACATTCATGTCATAGCACAATACTAAGAAAGAACAAGTTCAAAAAAAGAAGAAAAAAGAACTGACTCACCCACCATCCCGAGCTGGACATATCAAATTCAGAAACAATAAAACACTGTTTCGTTGTCCTTGTGATGCACGCAAGCAATTTACGATCCAATTGGAACCAAGTGGACCCATCAACACCATTATATCCACCCAAAGGATTCAAGTGATATACTACTGCCTGTGTATATCCATAAAAATCATCGTATGGTCCTCTGAGAGATAACTTCTCAGTGGACCCTTACCATGTAACTCGTATCAAATTAATTAGATTATCTTTTGTGTCCAATTCCAAGTTGCAATGGAGACTCAAGTCTCTAGAAAAAATCGTTTAAACTTTGCTCCTTGACGTAAGTCCACGAAAAAAAAAATCCTTTAACTTAAGTGCAAAAGTATTTTCAAATCGAAAGAACCAATCCTATGGGAGTAGTCGGAGGATAACAGTCTCTTAGGAGACAAGTCAAGTAGAAAATGTGATTTCTCAAAAAAAAAAACAACTTAACTTTCCTAACAAAAGACAGGAACTCAAAAAAAAAAAAAACGCTCATCGGACTAAGGAAGGATTCAACTAAACAATTTTGGTTCAAAACATTCTGCAATTTGTCTTGCGTTCATTTTAAAATTCTTCAAAAAAAAAAAAAAAAAAGGACTTTGGTGCTTAGGCCGACATACAATACCACTACACTAAAGTCTCGAAGGATGACTTCCCTGAAACTTTAACTAGGAAAAAGAAAAAAAAAATCCTTAAGAAGGCTTCCTCTTGTGATGGAAAACTTTCTGGTTTTTGCAAATAACTTGTGCTGGCTTTCGGCCTCTCTCACTTCCCCCAGTGAATCCTTGCAATTGTGTTGGCTCATAACTTTCTCACAAATATTTCACTCAAAATAGTTTCAAACAGAAAAATGGCTCAACAACAAATTGTTTAACGAAATTTTCAACAAAATATTTGAAAAGGACTTAAGATAAGATTTATCAGTAATACTACTCAAGGGAAAATAATAAAAGAGAAAAACACCAAGAAGGGGGAAAGGGATAAATAAACGAAGATCCTTGTACTGTCGGAGGAAAATTTGTTGTCACCCAGAAGAACAGCAAAACAGCATAAAGGATTAAGTCTGTCAAAAGATTTATTTTTTAGATGTGAATGAAACACCATGGTAGATGGAAGAGATTAAGTACAATAAATGACTTGCGACGATGACAAATGGTTGTACAATGAGCAATAATCTGGAACAAAGAAATAAATTCCCATTCCAAAAGCTAAAAGCAATTTGTTTGCAATACTTACCACTTGATTTATCTAAGTTTGTTCATAAATTGCTCTGTTTTTGTTTATTTTCTTGTCGAAGGATGAGTGCACACTGATTGAATTTTATTCTGGAAGGGTCATTAGGTACCAATGAGTGTATATTAATTGATATCTGTAAATCAATAGGAGTTTAGAAGCTCTTACAAAGATCCTCGAACGACTTATTACACGATGTGGATGTTTTTTGTCAATTTAACACGAAGAAGGTTTTAACAAATTTTTAAAAGATTTTCTCTGTTTTCTGGGAATGGATTTAAAAGCAATTCATTCGATGTGAATGAGATTTGAGGGCTTACATCTGGCTAGGATCTGCAGGATTCCATCGTAGTCGATCTCGGGAAAAATGTTTCCAGCTCTTTAGACTCAGCCTTTTGGTACTGCAATCTTACTTACTCGGTATTATCCTAGACTCGAAGCTTACATGGAAACACAACACAGAGCAAAGAATGAAATAAGCAATGTGTGTTTTTTACTCATGCAAAAGAACCTTCGGTAAACGGTGGGGAATGCGCCCGCACGTGGTACACTGGATGTATACACCGATCGTCAGACCTATACTTACCTTCGGCGCGATAGCATGGTGGATAGCAACTGAGAAGTCCACATATCTCACAAACCTCACAAAGGTACAGAGACTAGCTTGTCTAGGAGAAACAGGAGCTATGAGATCAACACTCCAATTAGGTTTAGAAGTTATGTTGAATTTACCCCCACTAGACCACTTCGTGAAGAGCACAGCGGCAAAAGCAGCACTCAATGTTAGAGAGTCCGGCTCATGGAAGTACAGCTCCTCGGTCACGGGGCGATACTTCACCTATTAGGACATGGCGATTTTGAAAGGAAAACGGACTACATCATACCATACTTAGACTTCGGCAAAAAACTACTCCACCCTTATACCCAGCAAACAAGATTGGGAAGCCAACACCCTAATTGGAGAGCAAGCTATCCAAATCTACACTGCTGGTTCTAAGATGGAGAAAGGTACTGGAGCAGGGGTGTACAGCAGTTTGCTAAATATAATCGATTCATTCAGACTTACGGATGACTGTAGTGTCTTCCAAGCTGAAATTTTCGCCATTGATAGAGCAGGAAGAACAATAGTCGACAAACGTCGACAGTCAAGCAGCTATCAAGGCCTAAATAAAATAGGCGTCACCCACGAGGTCAACATCTGCTGGGTCCCCGGACACCGCGATTTCGAGGGAAACGCGAAAACAGTCGAACTAGCTCGGCAGGAATCAGCTTTAGAAAGAGAGAACACCCACACATCGATAAACATCCCTATAGGTAACGTCGACCACAAGAGGAGAGAGCTACTCAACTCTTATTGGTCCGCCAGAGGCGACTGCAGTAGATCCCGCAGCTTATGGCAGAGAATAGACCAGAACAAAACAAAATGTCTTCTGGCTATGAATAAAAAGATACCCGCACCCTAGTAGATGTACTGACAGGATTTTGGGCCATAGGTACCACGGCCAGCAGACACGCCATCGACTCCCCAGACTACTGCAGGAGCTGTACTCTGTGAGTGTCCTAACCTCGAAAACCGCCGACTCCGATAAATAGAAAATATGCTGTTTGGAGAACTGAGTAACCTAACAGAAGTACCGATAATGAGCATACTCCACTTCATTAAGAGTACAGGGTAGTTTTACAGACCACCCATCTAGAACCCAAGGTTGGAACATGGTCCACAACACAAAGGGGAACACAATAGACCAGTAGGGTCCCATGAACGGTCAGTCATTAGACTGTGAACCTCCCCCTGACCTAGGACCTGGGCCTCAACCAACAAGCGTTTCCAGCCAGCTCGATCTTTAGCCAGCTGACTCCAATTTCGTACGCCTACGTTAAGGTCCCCTTCCGTTTGAGTCTGGGTCGCGGCCTTATTTTAGTACGCCGTCTCTCGGGTGTGGATTCGAAATTTTCAGATTCGGAGCGTTGGTGTTAAAGTTTAGGCCTCTGTGTCGTAGAGCAGGAATGGGACGATTAAGGTCTTATAAAGGGTCGCTTTAGTCGTTCGAGAGAGGACTTGGCTACTCCAACTGAATCCACACTGACATGGACCGATCAGGTTGTTGACGAATGGCTTCAAGCGTTCACACAACACTGCGGATAAAATCTTGTAGGTGATGTTAAGAAGGCTGTTGCCTCTATGGTTGGTGCAGTTAAGAGGGTTTCCTTTCTTGAGAGTTGGAAAAACAATGCTGAGGTTCCATTACAGATGAATTGGTGCATGTTCCTTACTAAGCCATCGCCTCCGATTTGAACAGCTCGACAGCAAGGCCGCAGCTTCAGCAGCTTTGTTGGACTCAGGCTTAGACATGGATATCTTAACTTCGACTAGGTCGGGTCGACGGAATTGTTGGTTTTCATCGTCCAGGTTGAATGGTTTAGTCTGCATGACAGAGAGATTTGGTTCTCGTCGCCGTTTGTTCATAACACTTGACCCAAAACTCGACCCCTTAATGTTTAACATAAAACACAGAGACGAGAAGGCATGCAAAGCTTACGTGTCACGGTTACAATGTTCTTCGATAAAGTAGTCAGCTCACTTCTTCCACTACCGTCTATGGCTTGAAAAAAAGGCGACAATCGGTGTTCTAGCAGAAGTTTTAGCTTGATAGCCAATTCACTGCGGATTAATTCTCCAGAATACGGTAAAAGCTATAAGGACGTGGAAGAAATAGTTACGTATAAGTTTCCCCACATAAAAAACGGACAGCAGGGCCATTTATTAGCCTCCTTGGAACTGGTCCAACCATCTGCAAAGGTGCTTAATGTTGAATATGCCCCGAGTGCATAGAAAATATCAACGTCCATAAATGCTGACGAACTTTCTATGCCTCTCATCATTTCAAATCGTCAATGTCGAAGGAGAACGGGTGGACATTTCACGTCCTTTTTTGACTAAAACACGTCCACAATGTGATGCATTGTCACGCTTTAGTGAACCTTAAGAGTAATTGACTGCATCCTTTGAATAAATTTGTTTATAAATTCTTAGCTTTCTTTGTCAAGTATTTGCCTCGTGTACACTGCTACTGTTGAATTTCAAAACAAACCTTAGACAATCAGGTCACCGCATAACTTTCCTCGAAAAAACTCTAAGGACACATTAACCTAAAAACATGGTTGCAAAGAAAAACCCCCCACAAGCTACCGTTTACACATGTGCGCACTTTTCTTTTATCTCTCTGCCACAGTTGCAATTTCATTGTTATGGCGTCTGATTAGTGTCAAGGTCTTGTGCATTTCACCTTTACATCTTTATGCTCAACCTTAAGTTCTCGTTTTTACGCTCTGTTAAACACCACGTTGTCCTTACAAGTCACTTACTGCACATCCGAGTACACTGAACAAGAACACTTGCTATTGTTTTCCTTTAATGTATGTATACAGGATAAGCGTTCCTTAATATACCTATGTATGTGTGTATTTCTAGTTTTACGACTTGAGACATAAAATGCCAAAACCACTATAATTGCAATGAGTTGTGAAAAATTTGAATGAATATCAACACCGGTTATGAGAAGAAAATATTCAAGTCCAAGACAAGAGTCCTTGTCATCTTATTTTGCTCCATTTCAGCTTCTCATTCATTCAACTCATTAAGAAATTGCGTCTTCTCATATCCTTGCCTAAGGAGTCAGCCTGTACAAAGTATAAGAATAAGCAGACACTCTTCACAATCATTCATCTTAGCTCCCCTTCAACCCTACAGTAAACGATGGTTGTTTGGCCGGTTGGTCGGTCGCCTACCCCCTTTAATAAAAGAAATTGAAAAACGATGGGGTAGCGAAAAGAAATTATTCGACGCCAGTCATCCTGGCGGTGTCTCCTTTTTAAGAAACCTCAAACCACCCAATCTCCCCCACGATATTCATGATATAAACACGAGAATGGGAAAGGAACCTTCACGAAGAGAAGACATCACCCCCAAAGCGAAGGACGACGACAATGAAGGGCGAAGGCGAACTGTGATTGTCTGGAAACCTTATGGATATATTTTTATATCGTAGCCATAGTTGTCGTTGACATCGTATTCTTCCACATAATCTCCGGTGCCTTGAAGAAGAAAGGATAAACATTCAACGATATACATACATATGTATGGCGTCTTGTCTGCCCTGAGTTTTTTTTTTTCTCCATTTATCCACCCGTCCTTCGTGTTTGGCCTGGACCGCCAGAACCGATGTTATCCTTTTTAAAAGTGTAATGCCTCACTTTTGCTATTTTTTCTTTCGCTGTGTGTGTGGCATGAAATTCTGAAACGCTTACAGGGTGACGATGTGATGGATAGGGACTTATAGAAAAAGGACGATAAAAATGCAAAGCAAAATAAATGTAGAAAAAGAGGTTTGTTGAATGTGGAATGGATTGCATGATACCCTACCGGTCTTGCTTTAATAAATCTTCATCAAAGTTAGACGCTGCATTTACAAAATTTTTTTCGGTGGAGGTTGGCGATAATATTGTTGACGAGAATTCTCTTATAAATAATGTGTACTCGTACATGTCCTTTTTGTTATTTGAAACACAATCCTTGCCGTTGCAAAGTGGGCGTGATTTGTGTTAAAAGCCACAGATTAGCTTCAGATAAAGATCTCTTCCCATGGCAGTTCGTTATTAATGCACGTTTATTGTGAATTAAGGAAAACACCCTACAAAATGGATAAAACAAATTAAAAAAAAACAAAAATAAACCACCTACAGGTATACAGACAACATACATATACATATACATAGGTGGCTGTGCTCATTTTCAAAGGACGTCCATCGAAAACACTTTTGTTTTAGTTTTGTGAAATGTTTCCAAATTGCAAAATAAACCAGGACCAAATTAATTCTTATAATAGGATTATATTCCGATGCGAGGACCTCTGTTGGTCAAGGATGAAATAATCTTTTGGATTGTTTTATGCATGTGATGTGGGAATTACCTTCTTCAACTAGCTTGTAAAATAATTTGCATTCATATTTATCCTTCAGTGTATAGGTGAGTCTGGCGTTTTCATTAAAATATCCTTTCGGGGAAAAATGTAAAATAATCACAATCCGAGGTAGACTTTATGTTTCCATCCTATGCATCAATGAAAACTGATTTGAATTAGAAACGAGGGCATTTACTTTTATTGAAGCTTTACGTCTGTTGGTTTTTTTAATTTTAATTTTAATTTCTTAGAACGAAAAGTGGTAAGATTATGCCTTCTCCGTATCCCATCAGACGTTTCAAGGACGATTTTTTGGAAATTTATTAAAAGTAAATATTATTCCATACTCGTATGTCAAAATAAAATTTCCTGAAGGTCATCAAAAATAAAAAGCGCTCATGGCCTCCATTATCTTTCAAACAGAGATTTACAACCAATCTTGTGCACTCTCTTAGTTTTTACTCATGTGCAACCCCCCATTCACTCACTCACCGGGGACGCAAAGTTCAGCAGAAGATTTGCTTCAGTCTTTCATCTGCTGACCTGCATTTCTTTTTGCAAATAGGAGTGCAAAATAGTGTCCGTATCCAGTAACAGTGAGTGATTTCAGCCTGTCCGGCCCACATCCCATATGGCACGTTCTAATAACCCCTGCTGGACCACCATTAGATTTTTGATCAAAAGACTGTGATGCAGCCTTTGGCAATTCCTTTTCAATCTATGACTTCTTCTTCACATTGTCTTTGTGACTGCCCTTGGGTTTTTATTCTTCGACGTTAGAACCATCTTTTAAGCAGGGGTTCACGTAATTGAATTACTGGTTTTTGCTGTGTGAATGCTGGTTTAAAAAAAATAAGCGAACGCGCACCTACATATTTTCGGTAGGATCTCGTCTGGGACTGTCTTGATCTCCTTGTTAACCTAGCGTCTATGAACGAGGCTTCCTTGGTCTAAACCCCGTGACACGAAGAAGCGCTTGGGGCCCACTTGTTGGTCCCGAACCCTTTTTACTTCCCACCTGCATAGGTGGGCAATCGGCCCGAACAAAATGTTTTGAAATTTTAACAGGGCTGCACATTACGAAACACTAGGATTCGTTGGCACTCATTATCGAAATGATGTCTGTGTTTGTGTGCTTTTTTTTTCTTGGTTGCGCCATTGGATGTGGTAATCTTCTAAAGATACTAGTAACCCGTGCTACAAGAATGCTCGATTCGCAAACCGGAGTACTCGATGACAGAAATGCGCCTTCGTACCTATCCACACCCAGCACACATCTACCACTCACTTTGCGGGACTGCCGTTAGATACTAATTCGCGGGGCTTGTTAGCAAGTTATGCTATGTTGCCTACGGCTGCCGTTTCGGCTCTTCTTAATCTACCGAGCCTTCTAAATTCGATTTGCACGTTCATTATGTAAGAACAGATCTCCAGCCAATTGTCATCTGACTTCACTATTTAGATTAATAGAAACTACGCTTTCTCTATAGGCGCCTCTTCGAAACGCCTATAGTGGAACATTGCATCCATTTCATCTGGACATTCTTGACAGAAGTTCAAGCTATCGTATCCAAACCGTACCCGGAAAAGAACTGCATAAGGTGGTAGTTGCAGTCCCCGCGTGGTCTTTTTGCCCAGTTCTCGATGGTGGGGATCAGTTTGTGGGTCCATCTGCCTTTCTTCGTCTGGTTTGCCACAATCCTACAGATGTTGCCCTTTCTTCCGCTTTTACCCTTCTGGTAACGGTGACATCGCTGGTTCGGCTCGCTTAAGGTAAACCCTTGGCATTGTCGAGGATGTCGATGGGTACCATTCCGGCTATAACACAAGCTGCTTCGTCCGACATTGTTCGGAAACCGCTTATTGTTCTAATTGCGCAGAGCCTGTATGAGGAGGGCTTCATTCGCTATAAGTGTCCCCACCCAGACCAGAGCAGAGCCTTAAAGGATGGAGCTAACCACTCTGGATAGCAGGATCATCCGGACGTATCCAGGCCCACCATCTGTGATGCCTTTCTGCTAGCGTACTCAACACGCGTTTTAAAGTTCAACCTGTCGTCGAGCATTGCTTCTAAGTATCTTAATGTTCTCTTAGAACTGATGGTTTGACTTCCAACCCGGAAACTTGTGTATTCCACAGTCTATCGGTTGGTTAATACGACAGCCTCGGTATTGTGGCCAGCTAGTTCTAGCCGACAGACTGTAGCCAATTTTTAATTCTGGCGACTGCTTCATCCATGGCGGATCTCATGGATGTGTTTGGCCACGGTAATCACGACAATATCGTCAGCACAGCCGATCACCTTCACTCCTTGTTGCTGCGTTAGTCGCAGAACTCCGATATATATTATGTTCCACAGGAGAGGGCCAAAGATTGTGTGTTTCGTGCGTATTAGTGTTCTTGTGTGTGATTAATTTTTTCTCCTTCGATATCTGAAGAACGAAGCAACCTACGATCATTCTTTTTTTTTTTTTGTTTTATTTGTCAGCTTGGAACTTAGATCTGATTAGATTTTGAGCATAATAAGCAGATCCTGAGGTTATTGAAGAAATACGAGGTGGGAAGTATAGGACTGGCTCCCCAGTAACCGATCTAAAAAAAAAAACACAATGAAAAGTCGATGGCAAACCAAAAAGTTTACCAACCCCAAGAAAATGGGATGAACAAATTACTTGAACTCAAGAACGATTTCATTTGATTTGTTGATCCGAGATTCACAATGCTGAAATGTAGAATAAGTTTATCAACAACGACGCTGTTGTGGCATGTATTTGTGTCGTGCAGGGTGTACTTACGACTTTGCTACAAAAAACTTCCTCCTTTTTCCTTGAATTGCTACGATAGGTTTAAGACATAAGATGCTCTTTATTGGCTCGTAAAACCAACCTTTTGTGAGACGGTATTTCTCTTCGGCCAAAGCTCATGGTGCTAATGTTATATGTATACGTTATACTTCTCTATATCATCTTGCCAGATTTAAATTTCTAATTTGTTTTGACTTCATCTATATCAAATTACTTACATATATTTCTCTAAAATTTGAAAATCCTCCTCTCTGTAACCAAATAATTTACCATCGGTACTATATTTCTCTTTACAGTTGGTTGGCGGTGAATTTGATATGGAATTAAATTTTGTGATACAAGATGCACAAAATATCAAACACATGCTAGAGCTGTTGGACCATTGTCCGCCCAATCTTCAGGTAAGTGGAAACTCAAATCTCCTTTTACATCTACAATAAGGGATGAAAATATTATGTGAACGGGTGTGGTAGGGATGTAAATATAATTCGTCGAATTTCTGTCGATCCACCGACAAGAATGATTAGAGATTCACCTTTCGAGAAGGACTCTCCAACAACACACACTCTTGAGGATTATTGAAATTCAAATTTCATGCTCTTATGGAAATCAAAATTGATTGGTGTGACGTATGGACATGTGTGTGTGTGTTGTGCTGCAATTAATGAAACATCCTGTCCAATCAGTACTTTAACGACAACAATAAAGAAAAGGATACACACTATCGATTTGTGCAAGAAATTGCACTAAATTCACCTGGACATGAAGTTAACAACTTTACAAATAAACCAACAACATTTACCAAAACGCAATCACAATCAAAATGAAAAATGGAGGAGCAAAAGACGATGAAATGTGATGAACAAACAAAAAGTTTCACTCCGAATATTTTGGAAAAAACTTATTCGTCTTAAAGTTTTCGCCCGAAGCCTTCGACTCTTAACTTGAAGACAAGTTGGGTGAACCATCAATGTCATTATTAACTTCACAAGTGATGTGTATTTTTATGTGGACAGGGACTTGTGTCTTTGGTGGTCTTGTTTATCCAGCTCATGCGAACATTGTTGCGCATTTATTTTAAGGAAAGTTAACTTCAGACAGGATACCACGGGAAGGGACTTGTAGTTGTTTGTCGTTGTGCTGAAGTTTTAGAAGTTATATTACTATGGTCTTGCTGGAAAATATCATCATGGCTATGGGGGTCATGAGTTATGTGCCATTACTTTGAATGGATGTACTTCTCACATGAAATTGGTCTGAGAAGTCTTATGAGTAGAAATGATCCTCATGGCAGATGTTAATGGCCAATTGCAAGCAATTCTTATAAACAGATAGGAACTATCATTAGCAAATGAAGTTCATATAGGGTCATTCAACAAGAGGTGTTATTTGAAATTTCGCGCCATTGTTGAACTGTCAACATTCAACCATCGTTTGCGATGAATTTTGATAAGTGAAAACCAGGAGGTTATTAAATACACGCACAATGTGTTGAAATAATGAAAATTCACTAAAAAAAACGGTGAAAATATGAGGAAGGTTCGTACTGCTTTTGGTCATTATCAAGTGCCTTCTCGCACAGCTATAGTGAATTTAATCAATAAATTTGAACATCTCGAACAGATTAGTGATGTGAAGACTTCAATTCTCCGCCGTAGTTGAGAGTGTGACTGAAAGCCCATTGAAATGAAAGTCCATTTCGAGACGATCACAGCAATTGGTATCCGCAAGCACTTTGCACAACATTTTGCATAAAGACCTTGACCTTAAGACTTATAAGATCCAGTTGACACAAAAATTGAAGCCAGCTGACCATGCACAACGCCGTACTTTCACTGATTGTGTACTATTGAGAGCTCTTGTTGGACGACTATAGTTAGCAACACATGTCTGATAGCAGGAAGTCGTCACAGCAGTCAATTGACTCCCAAAAGTTCTAATACCATTTTAAATCTCAAATGGCTTAGTGAAGTATTTTTTGGTATGGAACTTCAAAGTGAGCAGGATGCTCTTCAAGGCAAATATGCAGAGACCTACGCTACCCTAATGGCCATGAAGTACATACATATGTAAGGATAAAAAACAGGGCTTGTTTATCTTTTCGAGATTCTATTGTATATTGTAATGAACAGGTCTTCTTCTTGTCTTACGTCCTGTTTCCCGTTGTTGGTCCAAGGGCCTCTACTACACCTGTGCGCTATCGTGTGCGGTTTCTGGCAATATGCCTCAGTTTTCTCCAACTTTTCCCGAGACTCCTACGCAACTGTTCTATGCTATATATAATATTCTTTGGTTGATCCACTCTTCTCCCACCTTGAGTAAGCTGATTCCATTGCATATCGGAGTTAGCAATGGAGCTGTCACCTTTTAGAAATGTGTGACCAATCCACTGCCACTTTTGTCTTTGGATGGTTGTGCCTATCGGTTCTTGACCCGTTCTCTAGTAAAGATGTTCTTTAGAGATACGGTTGGGCCAGAAAATCCTCAGAATCTTTCGTAGGCACCTGTTAACGAACTTTTCCAGCTTTCTTGTCATAGTAGAAGTCACCTTCCAACTGCTGCACCTATGCATATAATAGCACGGATTCAGCATTGGAATGGAACAGTCGTAATTCGGTGTTTAAGCTGATAACATTGCTTCGCCAAATTTTGGGCAACATTCCAAAGGCAGACTTCGCTTTGCCCATTCGACTGGCAATACCTTTTTTGGTTCCACTATCGGTCGAGAAAATACTTCCAATATATTGAAAGCTCTCTACTTTCTCTACCGGTTGTCTAGCGATGCTAACTTGAGATGAGGACTTCATTCCGAGGTGAATGATCTTGGTTTTGGCTGTGTTAATCGTCAACCCCATGAACGATTGCTCTCTCTCAATATCCGCTGTCATTTGGTGGAATTGTATGATCCTATGTAATAATAGGCATAAGTCGTCAGCGTAGTTAAGGTGTTGGAGTTGATATGTAAGAGTTCATAGAATTCCTCTATTTTCCACCGACAGCGCAGCACGAAGCACATCGTTAATCAGTAAATAAAAATATTGGTGGAAGAACCTAGCCTTGTCGAACTACACTTCGGGTCTCGAATTCCTCGAACAGCCTTTCTCTGTGTAGAACGTGTCACCTTAATCCTCTTATGCGCAAGGCAAGGCAAGAAACTGTCGAACGGCCCCTCGAAAGCGATGAACAGAAGGTGAAATGACGAACGTTATTCGACGCACTGCTCAATGATGATCTGCAGGTTATTGATGTGGTCGACACAGGAGGATCCAGAACAGAAACTTACAGGAAACAAGCAGGCCTCCGCTCATGGCAAAAGTCTACCATAGCCTGACTTTCGTCATGAGCGGAGGCCTGCTCTAGTCAACTTTTAAACGACTCCGCACATTGTTTGAGAATGTTAAACTCTTGTTTGGGTCCCAAGACACACTGAGATTCGGAGGAGTGAGATCTTCAACGAGATTGCTAGTCATTGACAATTTGGTTTGCTGACCTTTTAAGCCCGAATCGTGCCCTTTGGGTTTATCTCTGTCTTTTAGTCGAAACTTAAGGAACGCAGCAGGCTCGGTATGTGTGTTAAAAGTGATGTAATGAGAGTGAGTACTTATCGGGAGTGGGCCGCACGCTGGTGGTCTGGAAAGTCTTTCTGTATTTCTGATCAAAGCTGGGATATCCTCAATTCTTCTCTTTAGGATGCGTTTCAAATCTTGTGTCCATATAGACCACATGATCTATCCTGCTGTTAATCTGCTTCTTAAGCAAATTTACTTTCAGATTTGTGAGTGTTTCTAGGCCAAATGGCTTGACATTCCAGAAAAAGGATTGGACGAGAATGTGGACTGGACATTGTTACATGTCACAAATTATTGCCGTGATATAGCCCATTTAAAATTTGTCTAAGCCAGAATTAATCGACCACTTCAACCTTCATTCAACCAAATGGTTATTCGTTGGATAGAATGGGTAAACCTGTCGGTAATGACGTGTTGCACTGCAAAGATATTCGATAGAAACCAACGTTGTTCAGCCACACCCGCTGCAAATTTTCTGTAATTCACATTGAAAAGGATAATTTAAAGCTTATTCAACATTTTAATTAAATTTTCTTACCAACTGATTGTTCAAAGAAAACCGCCGGATTTGCAAACACATCACTCATCACAACTGAATTCCCAAGTCATCATAAAAATAATAAACTGTAACCATATTTCATTTTTCTGAGTTTTTTTTTTATTAATTTTTACCAGCTGCCTTGCCATCTCGTCAACAAGCAATCAACAATATCGTTGCCAGAGAATTCAGTCCCCACAAAACCCTGTTTGTCTCTCTCTACCTCAACCCGGATCCTCCATTCCATTGATTTATTTACATTTCTACCATAATGTCATTCAAAAAGCCGCCCGCGCTCTCTCGAGCCTAAAACCAGCCCGACCGCAGAATTTTCAATTGTTATGGAAATGTCATCATCAACGTGAGAGGTACAAGGATAATACGAGATGAATGAGATCGTTAATTGGTTTTCTCTGCAATCCTGTTCGGATATACGAACGAATGTGTGTTGCAAAACAAAAACCCACACGCACACACATGCAGAGTAATATTTTCCAATTTGGTTGTAATTAAAAGGATTCATTGGGTTTTTGCTGTACATATGGAGAAACTGTTTTTCTGAAATAGTACACGTCCTATTAAAATGGGTCCAATTATTTTCAACCGACGTGGTTTGAAAGGATACAGTGCGTAAAACTAGTTCAAAGGTCATTAAAATATTGCCTGTGACCGTAGCAGGGGACCAAAGTCCTTGGGAATTTCAACTTATGCACTTTGAAAGAGGAAAACCCTTTTTCCATAGGCACACGGCATTTCCATATAACTGTTCTACTCCTTTCGAAGGAAAAAACACTAGAAAAAAGTACATTTGCATAAATTGCTCTCTAATTTCCATTCAAATAGAAATGTCTACCCCTCCCCGCCCCATTTCATCTGCGACAACGTCTCCCATTTCAATTTGGTTGGGAAAAAAATCATGAAAACACACAAAACAGTTGTCGCGCAGTTGTCGGTGTCTCATCGCTTCAGTGTTACTCTAGTTGTCACTGAATACCAATTCAGATGATATCATGTCATCAGCATCCACCCTACCCCCGCTCTTGATTGCTACTCATCATGCCTCCTTTGAATTATCATTTAAAGTGGAAATACCAATTTTCCTTTCCGATTTTTGTTATTCACATTCATTTGATACAAAAACCCATACATAGGTTCGTACTCTCACCATGACAAGCCACAGGGAGGATGCTGCTGCTGGTGTTTTATCCTGGTTTTGTGTGATGCTATACTCTGGAGAGTAAAATGACAACAAGAATGGAATTTCATTTGCTGTATGGGTTTGTTGCGTTATGTTGTTCTTATGCTCGGTTCTTGTTTTATTATGCATTATGATCATGGAAACGCATTACATTCGAAAATGTTCTTGTCTCTGTTGTTTTGTTACTCAAGGAGTTCTCTAATCAGCAATTTTATGTTCTTGTCATTTTTTACGAGCTACACAAATTGGATACCCAAGATGGAAAACAATTTAGTAGAGCTCTCACGAGTTATGGACTCAAAGTATTCAACAAAGTAAGAGACTAACATATTCACATTGTATCTCATTTGTATGATTTTGAGAAGGAATTCGCCTGATTTGCTTGTTGATCCTGATTCTGAGATCTTTGAACGAATTGTAATATGTTTCACCTTTACACAGAATCCAGAAACTGGAAATGACCTACTTACTTAAAGTGGCTCAACAGTCCGGGGTGGCTCTGGACCTCAACCGACTAGCGTGTCCATCTTTCCCAAACCTGAGCTAGCTGCCTCCAGTTTCGCACGCCAAGTTGTTTAAGGTCCCTTTGCCACTTAAGTCGCAGTCTTCCTCTACTGCGCCGTCCGTCGGGTTTGGATTCGAAAATTTTCCTGGTCGGAGCATTTGTGCCCTTCCGCTCTTAAAGACCCAGCCACTCCAGTGTTTGGAGCTTCACTCTTCTGGGTAAGTCGATGTCGCTGTGCACCTCGTTCAGTTCGTCGTTGTATCTCCTCCTCCATTCGCCTTTTATGCAGAAGGGATCGAAGGTCACCCGAACAATTTTCCTTTTAAGAAGTCGAGAGCAACTTTATCCGCTTTCGACAGAGTCCAACGCCTCTGCGCCATAGAGTAGAATCTTGGTTACACTCTTGTGAGATGGCATCTCTTCCCAAGTGCATCCCACCAGACAATCGAGCCGTATGTTAGGTTGGATCGTACTACGGCAGTGAATAGCCTGCAAAGAAGGCTCACAGAAGGTGATATAAACCTTCTATGTGGTCTTCGATGTTGACTTTCTAGCTCAATTTTGATTCCGTCCTTTGAAGTGTCAGATCGATTCCATCCATACATGAATTCGTGAAATGTGGAATCGACCTGTTTCCAGAGAAGAGCACAATCTCGGTTTTAAATAGGTTTACTAACAGACCTCGTTTTTTGGCCCAGCCAAACACCAATGGCAGTGCGTGATTGAGTCTTTCTTGAGCCTTTCGCTTAATGTCGGGGTAAATTTTCCTGAGACCAGAATGGCGACGTCGTCAGTGTAGGCCGTTACGTTAAAGCCGTTGTTTTCCAGTGTCTTATTTATTTATTTATTTATTTATTTATCATATATTACATTGTAAATGAATTACATTATAATATTTATTACAATAGCACTAGCTGCCAGGGCTTACGGCTAGCGATCCAGTGTCTTAATAATTTCGTCTAGTACTAGGAGCCAAATCTGCGGGGAGAACTCCCCCTTGAGGGGTATCTCGAGTGACGCTCTTCCGGCTGTTGGCGCTCCCTAGGGCCGAGCTTATAGTACGTGATTTTAGCATACGAAATATCCAGTTGCACAGTCACTTGGTTAGTAGGGCCCTGTGTAGGGTGGGTATGATTTCTTCAGTGCACACGTTATTATAGACCCCTTCATTGCCGAGGAAGGCACCTGGTATGAATTCTATGACTTGGAGCGGTTTCTCGATCGTGTATACCACTCTGTGTAGGGCGGTGTGCACAGATCTGCATGTACGCATTATGCGACTTGGAAAAGTATTTATGTCCAATCATATCTCTTATGCGCACGGCTATAAGGCGTTCCAGGGTCTTTAGAAGGAAGGAAAATAGGTTAATGGGCCCGTAGTCCTTAGTGGTCGTGTGACTGGGCGTCTCCGCTTTAGGATTTAGGAACATACTCCAGTTGGAGGCACCAGCCGTAGATCTGCCACGGAATTACAATTTCCTCAGACTCATGCAGCATGACTGGATGAATATCATTAATACCAGGGGCAAGGAAGTCTATTGCCCATCATATTTTTTTTGTCGTCAATGATTTTGGCGACTGTATTGGCTTTCATGCTATCTGACTATTCTTCTGGGGTTGGCTTCAAAGTCAATACTTCAGTGCAATCAGGAAATTGGCAGTTTAACAGCGTCTCTTCGTGAGACTCCGTCCACCATTGCTCTTGTCTATGGAAGACAGTTACCTAGATGCCTTACCGAGTATTTTCCTTAGACGAGCCGCTTCTGTTGTCGATTCAATCGAGTCGTAAAATGTACTCCAGGAGTTTCTTTTAGCGGCAATTGTTTCTTTCTTCAAGAGTTTCACATTTTGTACGTTGGCCATTCTATGGTCTTTCCTTTTGCGAGGTTCCAACAGTACCGGGATGTCTTACGCGTTCCAAGAAAGGTGGACGTTTCCTCCAATTTCCGCGTCTGTTTAAGCTGGCTTTCTCGTAGGAGTATGCAATTGCGCTAGTGAGGTAATAAACCGTCTTATCGAAGTCGCTGGTTTCTTTCTGCAAACGATGTTCTGCAGCCACAAATTATTTGGGCAGCTGGTTAATACAGGTTTACGCTTGCTTTTGCGGCCATAGGATATCATACGAGCCCTTGGGAAGCTTTGTTTGTGAAGATTTGAAAGTAGCAACATAATTGTACAATTCGCATTCGTACCTTTTTTGCGAACAGGTAATGATTCAACGAAATGGTTGCACGACGGAATGTCTTTGTATTTAGAAGAATTTGTTAGGTGTATCCACCTCTATCAGAAAAAAATCTATTTAGCTGAAAGTAGGTCCATCGGTTGACTTTTATGTTGTCTTATCGATACTGGGATATGGGAACTTTGTGCTTAAATTGACCACGTTGTTACCTATTGCCAAACTAGTGAGTCCGAATACGTCGTCGCGCTGGCTGTTCTTTCGCTCAGGATGAACCATGCTTGCTTCAAAATTTGGTCTTCAAATCTTGAAGGATCCTTTTTGCTTCATATCTGGCCACATTTGTGGGCCTTTTTGAGAAATTCGCGAAACCTATGCTTGCTGGTATCATTCTTTTTCTTCTCTAAGAGGACGTGAACTCAAATGAGGCTGATACACCGCACCATCAATTCCAGATTTAAAGGATAAAAAGGACCCCAGAAGGACCACATGAGGCCGCTTTAAATAAATTGGCTTAAGTCAATATATGATGTAACGCAGAATAAATTAAATAAAACTACAGCTTCTTAGAAAATTAATGATACCTACATACGAGTACATCTGTACATATTCCCCATTCCCTCTACAATCACAAATGACAGTGATTTTCCGAATCCATTCATGTGTCTGGCTCACAGATTGCCATATGCATAGACACCTTATTACACCGTCAACGAAATAAATTCCTCCAAACTCGATGATACTCTAGAAAATGTGAAAGCGACCTGATACGACTGGTAAAGATGATGCGCCCTCCCACTCAGTCCATTGTACCTTATGTGTTGCCATGAGAACGATTGAGAATTGTCTGTCGGCAGACAAAGCAGCCATTTAACCAACCGAAAAACTTAGAAGGATATATTTTGAAGTACACAATTCTTTTATGCCATACGAAACCCCAAAATCGACAAAAGCCACACACATCCAATATCCTTCTCCGAGACACATAAACCGGTTTTACTTCTTCAGTGGCGCCGTCTAGTCATACGACCTATTCAACTCATCTCAATAATTATACAAATGTATTTCATTATCCTTTCAGAGTGGGATCTACATACATATGTACATACGCACAACCGCCACATGCCGTCTTATCGTGTATTTTAGGATATAAACGTGTGTCGGTTGGCAGTGACAACCTTTTTGGTGCTTTCGCTTTTAAGCCTTCATATCATCATATCCTCATCAAGGATATTCCTGCGATATGTGGCAAAGAATTCGCACAGTTGTGGGATGGAATTTAATGATGCCTCTCCGAGATACACAGTCAAAATTAGTTTATTCACTACATTAACTGGGTTACGGTTGGGTACAACCAATCGCATCCCTTTTTGCTTACTCTTGCGGCACAAGTAATTTGTAGTGCGTATCCTTTGATTACACTTTATTTCATAGGGTATTTCAACTCTTTCCAACTCCATTTGCCTATCTATTCGTACATTCACACGTGTCACTGGAAGGTTGCCAAAGATTTTGAGGATATAACAATTTTTTTTCTGTACAAAACAATTGAAATCTGGCTCGTTACAACCAATACAAGGGGTAGGGCATGTTATGATCCTGCCTGTACACATTGTAAGTTCTTCATAGGTCTTCCCTGAGGAAAGGACAGAAAAGAAACCCTGAACCGGCAAAAAGGAATAAATTCCACTTCGACACTGCTACAAATAATTCCCCGTTGACAGGGGATAATGAACGACGGTCCTGTGCTACTACCGCTCTTGTTCAAGGGTCGAAGCGAGTCCTTCTCTTACTTCATGAATTTAATGTAAATATGCGGCAACATTTAAATATTTATGTGCACCGTGAGCAAGAGAGTAGGGCAATTTACCGAGCCACTGTACCATGGTATGCGTGAATCCGTTCCCTTCAAATAAACCAAGTGAGCCTTGTAGTCGTAGTCCTTAAAAATTTCGGATGCTTCATATCCTTCACCCTATCATCGGTAGGTGGGTATAAAATGGAGCAAAAGACACTGAAGTAGCTTTTGCCAACCCTGATCGGAATCTCTAATGAAGTGTAGTCATCCTCGCATAGTCGTTGTCGTTTGTCGGTGTCGGCAGGGAAGTCGTAAAGCATTTAACATCCTTACGTGATGTAACGTTAAAGGTGAAAAAAACCTTGTAATTTTTAGTTATTTTTTTTTTTTTCTGTTCCCAGGTTTATTGGAAATGATGGTGGCATCGCGTTTAAAAAGTGAAGATACATGCGTCTTTATGGGTGTCACTGATGGGAAAATGGTGATATAGGTGAATATAGAATGGCAGCGAAGTAAATTTAGTGCGAACATTTGTTCGATAAAGATACTTTGTGGCAAAGAACCACGTACAAGACTTGGCGTCACGTCGTACATAACCGATGGAATGGTTAAGATACTTTGTCGTTGAAGAAAACAATTTAAAGGACCATGCACAGAAATACTCCATTCCAACAAGTCCTTTGAAGTATATACATAATTATAACATTTTTCAGAATGAATAAAACCCTTCAGTCCATTTATCCCATTAAGGATAATGACTTCTCTAATATCAATTTACCCACGAGTGTTTCCTAAGAAAAGAAAAGAAAGAACCTCCTTCTTTCCGTTAAAATAATCAAAAAACTTGTAGGAACTCCTTCAGCAAACCCAAGAAGGTTTGAATATAAAATTCTTTTGGTAACTTTTACCCTTTTGTAATTATTTCCACGTCGAGAAAAAGGGAGGAACAGTCCTTCAAGCAACTACTCTAAAAGATGGGGGGAGGGTAAAAAATCACAAAAATTGTACCGAACATGCAACAGCATAAAATCTTCCGAAGGACTGTTTACTTTGGAAACTTCCATGAAAGGGTTTATTTGGAAGAAACTTTTGTTGGCTCCGGAAAACTACAGACATACACAAGTGTTAAGTAGTTCGTGAAAGTGACACATCCTCTAAGAGGTTTTTAAAGTTATAAAATTCGTGGTGAGAGGTGTGAATGATTATAAGGAACAAGAACGAAATTATATCAGACTTCGTCGTTATTTGTTTTTAATAGACATACTTCCTAAGCTTGCACAACTTCTGGAAACCATTTGTTGATGAGTTGCCTTCTACACCGACAGATCCAGAATGAATGCTGGCATTGGTGCTGACATCTTCTGTGAATCTAGAGGGGTAAATCAACCCTTCAAAATCGTAGGTGGGTGCAGCGTTTTTCAAGTTGAGATAACCACCATTTTACAGGCCGCAATTTAGTCAAAAATGACAGCATTGTCAGGAAAATTGGCACCATCTATGTTGACAGCCAAGTAGCACTATTAGCCACTAAATCCGATATGGTCGGGTCCAAGCTTGTCTGGCACTGTCTCAACCTCTTTGAAAGTCATTGCATCGGTAAATAAAGTTACCGTAGCCTGGATCCCAGGACATGAAGTCTACGAGGGTAACGAACGGACTGACTGCCTGGCGGGAAGAGGCGCTTGCCACCCACTCGTTGGTCCCGAACCCTGTTTTGGGGTACCCCCCAACAGTACCTACTCCAAGATAACACAATAGGAGATCAACAAACACGTTGGCTACTGGACTAACCTTCAAAGCCTTAGACAAAAGAAAAAGTTCATCAACCTCAACCTATACAAGGCTAAGACTTTACTTGATCTAACTCACGGGACATTTGCTCTGTGGAGAACGGGAAGAGACCGCTGCATATATTCTGTGCGTCCATGAGCCACAAGAAAAAGATTACTCCGCTTGACGCGGGCCCCGGTCAACCTAGTGAAAATTTGAAAACTTGAATCTAAGGCTATACTGAGGTTTATTAAAGCCTCAATATAACTTCTGGTTAAACCATACGGGCCACCACAATAGATTTCGTAGGTCGCAGTGCTCATTTAGAGGGCCCTAATACCAAGTCTCTGCGGTCAACATCGACAAAATCCAAGCTTGTAAAGCTTTGCAAACAAACTCCAACATAACAAACGCCAACGACCAACAGCCTGACCCTATGCTGGGGACCAGGCTAGAAAGATATATCAGGAAATGAGATGCCGGACAAACTTGTCAGCAAAGGGTGCAAAATTAGATCCTGCATGTACCCTTTCGGTTGGAAGGACATCTATCAGCGCTCTTTACGTGATGATGCCATATAGACACATATACAGATCACTGGCCAGACTTCAAAAAGAAGAACTGCAAAAATCTCGTACAACTTAGTTGGAGGTAAATATGAGTCGTTTTAAGTGTCACAGGGCACTATGGGATAGGAATCCTTCTTCTATGCGACGGTGGACCTTCATATCGTTAGTTGTAGGAAGCTCCTTAAATTTCTGTTCCTTTTGGGGTGGTTTCCAGATCAGTCAACTCTGCCCGTTGGTTAGACTGCCATGCTGGGTACAATCCCGCTTGAAATCTAAGCAAGTCTTTAGGACACCCTCAAAACCAACCAACCGAAAAGCCTTTTGTTTATTGGTTTCATTTCTGCTTCTTCCGGATCAGACTAAAGCCTCATTTTAGGTTTTAGGTTTAGAATCCAATTGTTTTTTAAAGCCGGGCTTACATGCTCTTCAAAGCACGTTTACTACTCGGATCATGAGTGTTATCAAAAACAGCTTTGAACTTGATGCTGTAGTTCATTATCAATTTTTCAATGCAAAACTATTTAAGACGTTGACACATGTAGTACTCTGAACTCGATCTAATTAGCTTATTCATCTTTCTGAAAGGACTTTGGATATGTAGTTCCACCGCTCGTCCGCACTCCCATTTCGACACTCTTTGCAAAGCTTAACAAAATTTGACTTTTTTTTTTAAAGCCTTAACAACCGCCTGGCTATCTCTAGCTCTAGCTTGAAGGATTGGGTTTTTTTCTCTACCTAACAACTGAACTATGTATTCATACATGTATGTATGTATGTATGTATGAATGTCAAAATATGGCCAACGATCATAGTATACTGTGAATGCATCACGTACGATTCAAAAGCGCAGATTTTTTTCGAAAGCTCGTTTGCACGATAGCTTTTTATCTGCATTCCCTCTAAGATACTTCCAGCCTATTTTTGAAAACTTGGACAGACCTTGGACATATTCTGTAGTGCATGGAATGGATTCACTTCTTATCAGGATGAGCCAAGGCCTATCTTTTTGCAACCTATCATGTTGTCCGTGTTACAGTTTTCGCACAATTCAATTTATTGCCGACGCGGTGTCTCTTTGGTTTTTTTTTTTTTTTTTATATTCCACGCGCGGATCAAGGGGATATGAATACCCTTATAATGTTATACACACACCGCGAGCGAGGTACAGTGGTTTGAAACTCAGGTTTCGTTAAGTTTTTCATTGGCGTCCAAGGGTGGTGTCCAGGCTAGCTGGGGACATTTGTGGTGTTTTTTTTTTTTTTTTTGTCATTAATAATTCACTGGAATTTTTTCGAATCCCCCTGATGCCATACTCAGTGTTCGCTCAATCAACTCTTCAAGCCAAGACACTCTACTGGCAGTGTTATGTCTTCGCAGTAGAGTGGCCATCAGCTTTCACAGTTGATCGATTTTTATTTATTTATGAAATAAATGTTTTTCCGACATCAGGAGTTGAACCCGGACTTTCAGCGTGACAAGCGATGATACTAACCACTGCACATGCACCCTCAATCATTGGTGAAAAATAACCCAAGAATCACAACTGAGCAGATTGCTGAGAGTATCCGTATATCCGTGACCGCGTTTCGTTATTCAAACACGTCACATTCCTTAACTGTAGGGAAGATTCTGAACCACATTCTAAAAAACCCACTTTTTGCAGCTAAAAGGTGGCGAAAAGTGGGTTTTTTGGAAGAATGTACAGCCAAAAGGGACCTGGAAAACAACTCCGTGACGATGCACTACGCGTTGTGAAGCTGGAGTGCATCCGTTGCAGGTGGTGTTGCTTAGTGGAATTCCAAAGAGATTATTTACTTTGAGTTAAGACCTGTCGGAACAATCAAGACGGAAAAGTACAGTAAGCAACTCATTACACTCAATGCCATTCAAGAAAAAAACTTCTCGTTTCCTAAATCAGATATAGACTCGCCCAAAAAATGCTGCGAAAATTGAAGACGTCTTAATGGGCTGCAACACAGATTTACAACGCGAACTCGGTATTAGACCCATCCACTCACAGAGATTCTTACTGATTCCAGCTTTGTGCAGACTCTCGTGGGTAGTGTAAAGGTTTAACTGTGTTGAAGTCTCACTCAATATGGTCGTCTTGTTATGTCAAGTTTAAGGACACCTGCCTTTATTTTGAAAATCACCGAAAGAGTAAAGATTAATTCAAGCCTCATTTTTGCACATGATCATAAGTTTTGCATTAAAGAACATCAGTCTCCCTCCCATTTTCCCAGATCAATGTATTTTCGCTCAGAATACTAGTCTTGGCAGTCTTTTCCGTATACACCCAACGAATCAGCAAAGCAATTTTATGCAAAAAATTAAAATCTTCTCACATCGCCTATGCAATATTCTTTTCGTATCCCTGTCACGCAAACATTTTGATTTATTTATTCCGCCGCAGTCCTATGCTCGTGGGCTTCCATCATCATTTCATGGCAAAAAAAAAAGGAAACTTTGCCCTTAAAATTTAAATAAACCTCCCGTAAATATATTCAGAAAGATATAAAAAGAAATATGTATGAGCCTATAGCCAAATCGAATTCTCTCAATAATCTATTCATGCAATGTAGTTAACACATTTGAAGTTCCCGATAAGCAGCATGTAATTGCGTTTGTCTGACAGCCCATAAAAAAAAGGCACAGGATTCAAGCTGAAGCATGACTACATAATAAAATACCCTCAACATTGATGTGCAGTTTATTACAACAAAACACGTAGTAAAACAAGCACACTTCTTCTCGTCTGGTGGCGATGTCCTTGATGGGGTTGCCGAAGGGAAACTAGGTGAAATATTCAATTAAAATCCGATAAATTTTAATGGGCCACTCATGTAGCCTAGGTCGATGTGGAAATTATGATGAAATGGATTTTTTTTTAAGTACATTAAAGCTTAGAGTCAATTCCGAGGTTTTATGAACTTAATTGCCATTTGGAAGCAATAACAAGATAATGAACCCGCGGTGAGTTATTATACAGAGTCTTGTTGATTAGTGACTCAATGACCTAGGTGAGGTGATTTTAATGACTTCAAGCTGTTTTCTGAGTGTTTTTCTATTAAATAGATACTGTTACAGTTCGGAATGGAAAGTAGGTCTCTCAAACCATGAAGAATTTTAAATTTCTTATGTTCATTTTTTTACTGATGAATCCAAAGGTAAGACATTGCTTTCTATGTCGATCAGAGCAATCTTTTGCGACGATGAATTATGTCGTTTTCTTCATACTAGAAAATTAAACGAACCAGTTGCGTTTGAGTGTTTTAGTGAAATGTTTCCTAAAGCAAAAAAAATGCAGTGCAAACTGGAATGATTATAGCTTGTACAGCCAACAATTTTCCAAAGAGCTGACTTAGTCCTCACTTGTTCTACATTAAGCTTGAAAAATCCAATCTTCTTCAGACTTTTATGAGATTTTTATGCATTATGTCATATCCTTGGCCAACATACAATCAAAGAAAAGCGAACAACCTCCTTAGACGAACCAAAACAGTCATTTTGCGCGTAGTCGCTATCTATGCGGGTCAAGCTTGGCATCCCTTTTAACCCCTACTGCCGTAGCTGCAAAGACACAAACGACAAGTAAACCCTAGAACACTTCTTCTGCAAGGAGAACCCTTCCTTGACAACCTCAACGAACTTTCGGAGAACAAAATTCCTAACATTCTACTCTTCCTTACCTCCACAGGTTGAATCTAAGACCCAACAGTCATGGTTTGTCTTTTGAGAAAGGATTTGATAAGACCTATTTCGAAATGATGCTGTAGACTGTATAAAAGCTGCAAGTTTTACGGAGATCAAAAAAAAAAGTTGACGCGACCTATCTTCTCGCAAACATTCAAGTTGTGCTTATTTGTATTGATGGGACGAATGGAAGGGATCTACAATTTGTATTGTCGACTTCGAACGACGAATTGAGAAGCCCTTTCATGACAAATTGTACTCTCGAAGGCGTGTAATTCCCCGACGAGAGGTGGTGTCGCGAAAAATGTTCGATGATCATGGCTTCGGCTCAGTCTGCACAGGCTCTTTCACCTTCACAATATCAGCTCCAAACATCCTCCTGGCTACCCCAAAGTAGCATAGTTGTATGGTTCAGCATGCCGTTGGATGACACTCTCCTAAGGTACTCTTTCAAACGAAACTACTCAGTAGTCATCCATCCGAGTGACGACTGACAATAAGTTCAAACCCCGTCCTTCAGAACACTGGCAAGTGTGGTACACGGACGGCTCTAAAATGGACAGTGGATCTGGGTATGGAATATTCGGAGAGTTGTCTAGCACTAACATATTGATCAGTCTAGGCATATACTAATCGATCTTCCAGACAGAAATTTTGCCATAAATCAGTGCACAAGAACTTTCGTGGCAAAGCCTTCTTTATCTTCTTTGACAGTCAAGCTGCCCTAAAAACAGCCACGATAAAATCGAAACTAGACATAGAGACAGTCTAACTGCAACTTGGTCATACTACACTGGATCCCCGCTCAAAAGCGCCACATCCGCAATGGAACAGCGGACTCACTGGCCAAGGTAGGTGCTGAAACCCTCCCTCACTGGTTCCGAACCAGACTGTGGAGTAAGCAAATCCAGTTTTAAAGGCTTAAGAGAACAAATTCTACTCAAATCCAACACAATTCAGATAGGAAGCAAAGGACAGAACTGTACCAAACACTTTTTCCCACTCTATCCCAAAACAAATGCAAGTTTCTTCGGATGCAAGTCTGAGCGGGAACAACCTTAAAATTCCAACCGATGTCCTAAGTAACCACTGCCGACTAAAATGGCATCTACATAAGCTTGGTCTCTCACCGGACCCTACCGGCAAGCTCTCTCCAAATTGTCACAAAATGCCCTGTCCTCATTCATGTGAGAAAGCGAACCCTAGGCAGTGAATTCGTCTCACCAATTGCACTTGCCACGCTCCAGGCTAAGATTACCTTCCTGACAGCCTCTGGAACAGAGAAAGTGCTTAAAAAATATATGGGACTGGACAATAGGCCTTTATGTAAGACCGCAGTGCTAGAAAGGAACGCACCCCACTATTAAAAAATAATAATGGCTGGGGTTTGAACCGACGCTGCTTGCTCTGCAGTTCTACGCACTAACGACTGAGCCACAGCGACCACACACAAATTTTCGGAAATACTACTTCGTCGTTGATGAGCTTTAGGTTTGGAGGCTTTTATTGCTCTGCCACTCTCTTTCCTTCTAATGTCGCTTAAGTAACTGCAAGAAGTATTGCTTTAACAAATGTTGCATACAATTTTTAGCCTCCCGATAGCTTTCCTTCGCTGTTTCGAAGCTCATTTCTCTGGGTTTGAGCTCAGTTGCTAGTTGCTTTCCTTTCTTGCAAAGTTCATAATATTGTTGTCTTCTGGAGACCCTTCCGCCACTTTGACCTGGAAGACCGCGTAGACCTCCTTATTTCTACGCAGAATTTTCTTTTCTTCCGTTTTTCTGGCTTGATGTTCTTATTCTGCTCTGCAATGCTTTTTTGGATGCAACGTTTGTCACTTTCTTCTGCCGAACCCACCCATCATAGCAGCACCGACTACTTTCTTGGTACGATAGATGGTTGTAGACGTTCTCCATTATTTTAGATGTAGGTGTGTATGTATTACATAAAAAACTCTCCATAGCTAAGTCCTGCGGGACTCCACCTAAAGTCCATTATGTAATTTTTTTGGTTTTTAGAATCACCTTCGTCATTTATCTTCCCTTGTTTTTTTTTGAACTTAACGGTCAGAGAAGCACACTCATCCAGGTGAGATGGCACAAAAAAAATTTATGAACTGTCATTCATCACCATTCTCAAAGTATAGTTGCGCTTTTTTGTCACATTCGACAGCCCGATTGACTTCCTTTCGGTTGCAGGACATTATTTTTTCGATCAAAATATCTCCCCTAGATGAAAAGAAGAGTCTCACCCTACGAGTTAGGGGTAAAAACTTTTCTTTTCTGCAGCTTGATATTCTCTCCTTGTTCAGTTCATAATAAATTAGATTTTTGTCTCCGCTCCTAGAGGATGATACTCGTATTCCTGCAAGATAAAGACAAGAGTATGAAAGAAAATCCTGTGGCAAGAAGAAACTTCATGGTTTCCATGGAAGGAAAGTTTATCCATAGGATTTTGCCGTTTGTTTTTGCCTTTTTTTGTTTTGCACATCCTCATGGGAGAAATATGATATTCTGTGTGTTTTTGCTTCTTTGGCGAGACAGTGTACTGTTCGTTGGCGCAATAGCTCATGACTCCTTTGACACCATTTCACTTAAATTGGATAATTATTTTATCGTTTTATTGGTGAGATATCTATAGATACATGTAGTAACGGAGCTAATGCGAAATTCAATCAGTGTCAAGCTGCAGAAGGGTGGACGACAATCAGGGTGAATTTGCTCGATAATCTGGGAAAATTAATGAGAAAGATTGTTTGAAGGATGTGGTGAAGATTTGTGTTTGAATTGAATTTTACTAATTTGATTGGATGATGATGATGAGGGAGCTGAGTAATGGATTTAAGTGGAAGTAACACCATTATTTGATTTTCAGTTATCATTGGAGTGAAATAATTTCATAAATTGTAGGGAAAATGGGATCTGAAGTCCTTAGGAAGTAGTTACGTCTGGTTTAGTAGCTCTCCTGGGAGAGCTCACGGGCTTTTATTTCACAAAATGAGACTTCAAGTATCTCCTAAGTCTTTTTCAACTTAACGCAATAACTGATGTTTTCTCGGATGGACATGGCCTATTCAGTCAGCTTGATTCTTAGACAATTGGCACTAGTAGCGCATTTGACAAGAGTTATTCTGCATTTGATCTCATCTTTTTAAAAATAAGAAGAATGTTCGTTAAAAGTAGGTTGGAGAGAGTTGAAAAAAAAAAATAAAACAAATATGTGAGCTAGCAAAGAGAACACTTTGAGCCCGGTAATTGCAGGTGGCATTAAACTAGACTGCGATCCGAGTATTTATGGATCGACCTGCTGGGCCCTGCCTAGCTAGCTCATCTGCTAGCTCGATTCCTATTATGTCACTGTGCCCAGGAACCCAAAGCAGTGTGACCATGAACCGTTCGCCCAAACAAGTAAGTTTGTTCCTGCAGCAGATTAGAGGATACGGTAACCGAGTCAATAGCTTTGATAGCAGCTTGGCTATCTATGAGGATTGCAATGTTTGTGTGTGTTGTGTGCGTTGTTTCACGCCCGAATTGCGGTCAAGCCTCTCGAATTGCCAGTAGTTCCACCTGGAAGACGCTGGCAAAATCCGGCAAGCGGTATGATTTTGCTATTTTCAGTGATTCCGAGTAGACATCGACCCCTACACCGCAGTTCATCTTTGGTCCGTCGGTGTAGATGACCGTTTTGAAATTCTTTATTAGTTTGTTTTTCTTCCACTGGGCTCTGGTGGGGAAACCCTTGTGGAAGTTTTTTTATGAAGTTTAGTTTAGGTGGGATGTAGTCAATTACAAACGTGACCATGATGTTTAGTAGCGAGTCCAGGATGTTTCTGCGGCCGTAGGTCTGTGCCGTTCAGCAGCAGCACCCAGATACTTTGAGTCTGAGAGGCGGAAGATGCACAGTAAGGTTATCCGTTGGGGCCGAATTCAATGCGCCTGTGGTGCCTATACTCGCTGTTCTTTGGAGCCTTTTGAGTCTTGTAAGGTTGTAGTCCTTGATCAGCGCGGCCACCATACTAGCGATTCTTTTGTGAGAATTGGACGCACTACGGCTGTGTACAGGCATAGAAGGCTACATATGCCTTCTTTACTCTGTGTTTCGGTTTTGGTAGTAAATAGCATTACTTCAGTTTACACCAAGGCCCAGGTGTTTATCTTGTGTAGAGTAGCCTCCAAATTTTCGCTTATCACAGAGGAAAACATCCCTGACACCACCACGTCGTCCGCATACGCCACAAGCTTGACCATTTCTCTGGCTATTCTTACAAGAATTTTGTTCGAAACTATTAGCCAAAGTAGAGGAGAAATGACGCCACCCTGTGGCATTCCTCTGTGGGCGAATTTTATTAAATAACTGTTGCGTAATGTTGCCTGAAAGTTTCTTCTTCTGAGCATAGAGACTATCCACGGACTTATAAATTCCTTTATTCCCAGCTCGGTTAGAGTTTCATGAATAACTTCAGTGTGTACGTTACAAAAGGCTCCCTCTATGTCTAAGAAGGATGCTTGCGTATATTCTTGGTAAAGACGTATAGATTTTTCGATTGTTCGCACTACCTCGTGAAGAGCCGTTTCCGCGGATCTTCCTTTGAGGTAAGAGTGCTGTGGTTTGGATAGCAATGATTTTTCTGAAATGCTTCGCATGTGGATGTCTAAGACGCGGTCTAAGGTTTTAAGTACAAAGGAGGTTAAACTAATTGCCCTGAAATCTTTCGAGGTCTCGTGCCCGCGCTTACCTACCTTCGGTATAAACACCAGTCGAGCACATTTCCAAGAGTAGGGTACGCATTTGAGTATTAAACAGCTTCTGATGGAAGCCATGGTATTGTTTGGTCTTGCATTCTCTGTAGGATGTCGTCAGGGCTTGGGGATTTGAACAGAGACAAGCTCTTAATAGCCCAGGAAATGTTTTCCTTCTCATGTTAACTCCGGATTGTAAAACTATGTATATTCGGATCCCACTTCCGGACACCATGAGTGACAGTATATGCTACCTCTCAGCACGTGGTTTCTTTTCCTGTTTGATGTTTACTTAAAGCTTAGTCGGCAACGAAAGTAGGATCAGTCCGAAAATCATACCAAATCAGTACTAAAGCTGCCGTGCCAAATAATTTATTTAAGGACATGCCGACAGAAAAAGCCGGTATTTTCAGAACAAAGTCAATGGAAAATAATTAGTTTCGGATTATCAATTACATTTTTATCCCTATCCTCACTCGTTCTCCATCAGGAGGTATTAATTTGCAACAACATTGATAACGCTCCAAGGCGATTATGACATGTGAGTTCCCTCTAAGGGCCTGACGTTGACACAATGTCATTAATAAACTTACATCCAATTCCAACTATTTTTATACGATTTAATCGAAATGAATTTGCACCGTCTATAGCGTGTGTGTGAGATAACAATTCAGTCATACCTCCGGTCATGACAGCTTATTTTTAGTTTATCCCCGGTAAAGTACAAACAAAGGATCAGATTTTATTTTCTACGGTGCCTACATTCATTTACAGTTGTTGCCCATATTTGTCATGGCAACAACAACATCATCAATGTGGTTGTGTACACAAGATTGAGGGTAAAATGACAAATTGACAGAGCAAATAACAAAGGACTCTGACATGCGTTAACCTTTTGAAAGGAATATTTGGGATTTTCGATTTTTTTTTTGCTTCTTTTTGTCATAATGTATGTATGTATGTACGTGTATGACAGGGGGGGCGGGGGTGGTATGCGTTTTTTTTGTATGTTCATTGTTGGGGGATTATGGGTGGGTGGGGTTGCTCGGTATAATTTGTTGGTTATGTAGTTTTTGTTATCTTGACCAGGCGGAGTGGATATGTACAACGTACAGGGATTAAGGCGATTTACTAAGACCGCACGAAAGGTAGGGGTGAAGGAGGAAGAAAATTGATTTTATGGCATAAATCAGTTTGTGTTGTTTTGGTGGGATTTTCTTTGTGTTGAGATTTAGGGTGAAGGTATGTACCTAAGTAGGGTGGAGCGCTGTAGAGGGATTGACATTTACGGCATTGACGTTGACGGTCATGTTGATGAAAACAAAACATGGAGTTGCAATCTGTAGTGTGCGTGTCGTACATAGTATTCAATTTAACTTTTTTTTCAACCCGAACCAAATAAACCAAAGTCAAACAGGTTGCAGAGTTGTTGTAACCCGGCAGGATCTATTCGAGGCAAAATTTAATTGATCACCAAAGAAATATCAACATGGCTGACCTAACATTCTAGAATTTCCTCGAATTCGTCAGAGAGTGGCTTGATTTCTAGAAATGTTCTCATACTGTTGTTCGTTTGAGAACACGCCCTTAACCGGGATTCAATTCTCGAGAGTGCTCAGGAGATTTTGAAGGGAGGTCACACACAAATCGAGGAATTCTTCTCACGGTGAATAAACATTTCTAAGGGACCTCCCTAAATCTCAGAAGGATCTCAGTTCCCTTAAGCCCCTAGCTGACTACGGGCGTGTTTGACACACGACTTGCTCAGAATACTTGTAAAATTTTGTTTAGACAACGATTAACAAAAGCCTGCAGTTTTTTTGTGATGGTCACCGTTGCTCACTGTCTAGTGCGTCGGATTGGTGAGCGGGGTGACATTTTTTGCAGCTTCATCTCTGGGAAGGCAATGACAAATCTCTGTACCTTTCATTCGTGCGAACTCTAAATGGCGAATCGAGAAGCTTCTGCATAACAAATTATGCTGCCAAAGGTTTGCTTGTTTTTGGTTGATATTGCGGAGGATCAAAACTTGGCAGCTTACGCCGTAGTTCAACGCACTTATTACTGAACTACGGCTACCACAAAGGGGTAGAGGACCTTAAATTCGTGGCGAGGTTTTACATTATGTATAGGATTGCCATCAAGCTCTGTCGACTTATTGCTTTTTATCGTTATGACCTCTTGTCATATCATCGAAGGAGTCAAATCCAAAGTCGGTGTACTTCTTTCCGATGAGAAAGACATCTTGCGCAGATAAGGCGAGCTGCTAAATTCCAATCAGGGCACTGAAGATGGCAGATCCACGGTTTTGAGTAGGACGGAGAATAGTCCCACCGCAGAGGAGGTGACTTTGCCAATTAAAGTGCCAAAAGTCTTCAAATCTGCTGGTGTAGATGAAATCCGACAAGAAATGCTCATGGCCTTTGGGGGAAAAGGAAGTAAAATGGCCCTCTCGTATCATTAAAGTGGCCTGGGAATGCGGTAAAATACCTAGCGAAAACTGAGGTGATTGTTCCCATTTTTACAAAAGGGTATAAGAGGAATTGCTCCAACTACAGTGGTATATTCTTCTTAAGTCTCGCAGGAGAACTACTTGCTAAGGTGTTGGAAGCGCGTTCTAGAGCTGTGGTCGAGTCCAGGATGGTCGATAAGCAGTGCGGATTTTGTCCAGTTAGAAGCACAACCGATCACCTATTCACTCTTTGGAATCGTACGAGCATTCTTGGGCCAAATCGTCGAGTTTCTTTGTGACGAATTATGTGATCAGGAAAGGGACGATTTGGCCTGGGTCCAACCAGACCAAACTTCAGAGCGCACTTGACAGATTTGCAAAGGTGAACAAATCAGAAGTAATGGACATTTCCCGAATACCTGTTCAATGCACTCTGCATGTTAGTGAAATATCATTGAACGCGGTGGAGGCGTTTAGGTAGCTCGGGGCCTATTTACGAGTGATGAAAGGAGCAGTACTAAGTTATCCTATACATCTTTGTCTATCTGTTATCAGGAGGGCCAAACCTGTCATCGGAGCTAAGGTACCGGCTTTTTAATTCAATGTTTGGTTCGACCCTCACCTATGGTCATGAGGTTTGGGTAATGCCTGAAAGAATAAGATCGCGGATACAAGCTGCCGAAATGAGATTTTTCGTTGTATTGTTGAGGTGATTCGCCGAGATTGCGTTAGGAACACCAGAATACGCAAGGTACTCAATGTCGAGCAGCTACTTCTTCGAACGGAAAGGTTCATACTTCGATGGTTTGAGCACGTCAAATGCATGTCCCCAGCTTTTCCAAGACGTGCCATGGAATCCCTGCCATCAAGTAGGTGTCCCCTGTGAAGGACTAGGATGAGATGGCTGTTCCAAGACCGAAATCTCACCTCTACTCGTATGGAAATAGCCCCTGATGATTTAGGCGGAAGACCGGTAGATTTGGAGAGTCTGCGTACGCACTCTAAATCCGTAACGCTTATAGTGGATAGGCGCGCCATTGGAAAATGATAATGGTGATGATCTTTTGTTCACCCAGTGCGTTTTTGCAGATTCTGAGCATCGGAGAGCTCGTTTTATTTTAGAAAAATCTTCCCTTCATCTTGTTAGCTTGTCCTCATTCAAAACTAGCAGGGCACCCTCAAGACTCTTCACTGTTGGTTGAGGCAAGATGTGATCACCACCCACCAGCTTTTTTGTGATTCGTGATCTGTGCGTTTTCAAGAAAGTGCTTCTTGCGTAACACTGATTACAGACTTTTCGAATCGACTCATTGGGTCTGTAGAGTGGCACCTGATTTTAAACTCTAGCTACTTCTAAGGCTCCCTTTACCGCAACCACAAGCTAGAGGTGATTTTTTTAATTTTGTGTCAGATTCCTGAAAAGTTCCCACAAACTATTCCAATAAAACCAGCTACTTGCTAATTACAAAACTTTCTACAACTTCCACCCGAAATCACATGTCCTGACTGTAAAATTCAATTTATTATTCCCTCAGATTTTCCGCAAAGACTCCGCTCACAGTTTAAGCTCGTTACCTTACCAACCGAAAACCAGTAAGACCCAAAAATCCTCAAACATTTAAATAAGAATTTCAAAAATCTACACAAAAAAAATAAAGGGGAAAAGAAAATAAAATTCCAATTTGATTCTATTCCCGATGGCAATTTTCCAACCAACCAGTCGCACCTTCATGCAAGGATAACAAATGCGCGCTGCCATCCGAAGAAGACGCTTTATGCAATATTCAAATTGTGCTCCGTAAAATTTGTGTATAATATCCTTGCACAGGCAACACGATGGCGGCATGGCAGTCGGAAAAATAATAAAACCATGTCAAGACATTTTTCGTGAACCGAATTTTGTTCGTCGTTGGAGGAACACAGCAGACTGGTACGAGTTGCAAAAAAAAAAAATAAAAAGAAAGGAAAACACTTGCACGTCATATCGAGGAACGTTCCTTTTTAGGGCGACGGATTGAGGTTTAGATATTCAAATTGCCTGTGCCGTGCGCTTCCGTGCTAGCGTCTCCTCTGGCGGCTGCAGTGCCGACTTCCCCACTTTTATTTCATTCTCCTGTTGGCATTGTACGCCTACTCACAGGTGAAATGTATGCAAATTATGCCAGGAGGTGTTGTACACCATCTGGCATAACTAATGTCAGATTGTCAACTGGCTTCTCGTCTGTTTTTTTTTTTTTTTTTTTTACTCTCTCTCTTTCTCTGTCTCTCTGGGTGTCCTCTGCATTAGGAGTCATAGGGTGGTAGTTGACAGGATGTCTATGTCAAATTCTTGTTCCGATTTTATGTTGTTCTCGTCTTTGGTGGTATTTTTGTTTTTTTTTCTGCGTTTCTTGGAAAATGAAGAGAGAAATGGAATATGGCTCTGCGAAAAATATAAAATTCAATGCATAGGTGACACGTTGTTTGTAACATACAAATTCATGGAAAGGACAGACACCGTCACATGTACGAGAGTATGCACTTGGAAGAAGTTGGGTGCCCTGGCATTCAATGAATACGTTCCTGGTATGGAAGTGACAGATGCCATTGTCATTGTGTGTTGGCTCCTGAGTTTCTCTGTAGTGTAATTCGAGAGAGTGCCACCAAAGGTAATCAAAAAGTTATTCAGTGGAGTTGTCATGGATTTGACACGGTGAAATGGGCCAATTGAAAGTTGTCGGTGCCAACTGTGTTTATTCTGTCTGAAATGGAAGCGGCGTGCAGGCTTGGCCTACAAATCACATAAGAAACTGGAAAGGCGGCAATTGAGTGAATGTCGTTCTTAAAATTCTCTTTTCATGTATAACACGGACATTCTCTGTTTTCTTTTATTTGATTAAGTCGCTTTAGTCTTTTCCCATCTCGCAAGCGAGCTCTATCCAGGTTAAAAGGTTGTGACAGCTCTATGCTCTGTCCACCAAAAATGGGATGGAGTATAGAGACTTCACAGCTACTGGAGATTATTCTCAACCAGGAAAAGATTGACTGCCAAGAGGACTGTAGAAGGGTTTGTCTCGTCACGCATAGAAATTCTCGTGTAGCACTCTGATTGCGCTTAAAACTTCCCTTACACACTAGAGGTAGAACATTTCGCAGTCGCGGTTGTAAGTTTGTTTTAAATACTCGTCTGCTTTAAAGGAAAATCAATTCTAAAATTATCGGTTTTCAAACTTCGTGCAAACTTGGCAAGCAACTTCTTGGGTGGAAAACTTTTTGCATTAAATCGCCGCCATTCATCCCGCCCCTTATCTCCTTAACCCTGAATTCAATTCATCCATTATTTATCCAAAGGTACACAAGTATTCCTTATCAACAATCGATACTAGATTGTAAAAATTCCACTGCATTTTTCCTGCAAGGAATATCGCAAAGTTTTGGGGATAACATTCCTTTTTTTCCCTTTTCCTCCTTTCTTTCTTTTCCGTGCAACTTGTCTTCCTTTTTTCTTTTAAAGAATTTTAATATCCTGGCCAATACCTCTCGTATTGATATTTGCCAACACTATGCAATAAAACTAAAGGAATTTCCTTTTGATTAAAAATCGCATAAATTAAATGAGGGGGCGGAAGAGATGGTTTATTCCAGGAAAACATCGGTTTATGATTTATTTAGCATCGACCATCCTTCGGCAAAATTCAATTTGGCCAGAGCCACCCACTTCCGTGATGCAAATGTAATAAGCAAAAGGATGCAAAAGGAATTATGCGGAAATATCGATTATAACCGGATACACCAAGTGATTTTATTATTTTCTTCTCAATGCTTCTCTCTTATTCTGGTTTATGTATATTTCGTGCACAGTATTGGCGTAGTTTTTCATGGAATTTCGTTTAAGTTTCTGAAGAAGGATATTGCATTTCCCCACAGCAACTGTATTGGATACGACATGGAACATCAACGAAAAGCATTTTTCTATAGAAATAATGTAGAGAGAATGACTAAGAGAATTACGAGTATCAAAGGAGTTTCCAGAGAGAATAAACATAAGGATTATCTGCTGCTGTGAATTTTAAAAAGGACATTTGTAGATACTTTGGATTGGGAGATGTGTTTGCCAATGTTTTCAAAGAAACTGTGTTGCATATCATTATATATACTCGTTAGCTTTGATATTAAAAACATTCTGGAGCTTTAAGTTACCAAGTTATAAAAAACCTGAAACGAATTGGAAGGAAAAAATAACTCGATAAGTATTTGCCACATAAAAATCGATGTCATGAAATCTAAATGCACAGACCGTTTTACTTTCTTAAGGTGGCACAATAGTCCGGGGTGGACCAGGGCCTCAACCAACAAACGTCTTCAGCCAGCTCGATCCTTAGCCAACTGCCTCTAGTTTCGAACGCCAAGTTGGTTAAGGTTCCCTTCCACTTGCGTGTCTCACCTGAGTCACGATCTTCCTCTACTGCGCCATGCCTCGGGCCGGAGCATTGGTGTCCATCAGCTCTAAATGACCCAGCCACCTCAGTCGTTGGACTTTCACTCTTCTGGCTAAGTCGACGTCGCTGTACACCCCGTACAGTTCGTCGCTGTATCTCCTTCTCCATTCACCGTTTATGCAGACGAGCCCGAAAAATGTTAAAGATCTGCCGCAGTGAGAATATATGGTCGACTTTCCTGGCCTGAAGCCACCGATCAGGTTTTTGACAAACGGATTTAGGTGTTGTCACAACACGGCAGATAAGATCTTGTAGGTGATGTTAGGAAGATGCCTCTGTAGTTGGCGCAGTTGTGAGAGTCCTCTTTCTTGAGAATTGCAGACCTTTTGCGCAGGAAAATCTCTCATTTTTTGATCATCCTATTCCAAAAGGTTGTGTTGCACTGCGACTTACTCGTCGACTGCGCCCTCTAGTAACTTCTTTTATTCCTTCTTTTGTCATTCTTAGGATCGTTTTGTTTGCACCTTTACTCGCGATGTAGAAGGGGTTCAGTTCCAGAGTTCGGCACGACTAGCTCACTTCGCCCAATTTATAGCATACATGTGTAGGTGATCATTTCTTTCACAATGATAATGAACATGCATTTGAGGATGACCGGGGTGGACATCCCTAGGACTTGCGGTTCGGGATAGTTTTTCTCGTTATCTCTTTTGGGTGTTTTTTCTTCTTAGTTTACTGCCTAGTAAACTGCCTAGGTATAGTCTCGGATCCTTAACTTATTTTATTGGTGTCATACTTCACAGTCTGTTTGGCTTCTGTCTTTTAATGTGGCTCTTTCTCGTGATGTATCCAGCTGTGTAGCACCATTCCTAAGTTAGTGCCAGTTCGCTTTGTGTAATTTGTAGTTTTTTAGACCTTCCTCTGACAATCAGTCACCGTTTGGTGTTTGAGTCCCTACCCATGGTGTACTCAGCAGCTTGTATGAGTATCGCATCGTAAGCTCCAGAAAGAGACCATAGTAACTGTTTGGTGGTCTTCAGCCGGAAGCCTGAAAACCATGGGTTTCTAAATCCAGTGGCTGAGAAACCCTGCCATCTGTCATTGCATTTGCATTTGCATTTCTTGTCGATAAATGACGTCCGTAGAAGTGCCAGTTCCTGGTTTATAATATCGAGTTCTTGGCAGAGTTTCTCGACCACATGTTGGACAACAGATGTTGCAAGGATACGAAAGACTGCCAAATCCACCATACTCACGGAAAAATGTCTCTTACCGATTCCCACTTCTTTAAGAGCCCGTCCATTTCTTGAAATAACATTCTACAACCATGTCGATTCTAAAAATCTCTTTGAAGATTTTGGCGCTTCCAGATGTCCGGAATGTACGAATTACGAAGGTTAATTGGTTACGTCATTTGCCATTGACATACATATGTACAAACGCCATTGGTTCAAGTAGACTACCCGTTCGGGTTATTCTTTGGCTTAGCTACATGAAAAGATAGAAACTTGTGTAAAGTCCAGTGCCATTTAAACTCGTAGAAGAAGTTACTTGCACGTAATCTTTTCGTGACTATAAACCGACATTTACAAAGCAAATGACTACTTCTGCGATGACAGATGCAACTTCCCCTCCGTTTCTCCAACTTTGGCAGAAGTCGATATGAATCAGTTTAAGTCTGTTGGTATGGGCATTAGTAGCTCATTGGTCAGCAGGAACATTTGGGACAAATCGATTTGACGGACTCAAGTTATTATGTCAAGTAATCCACAATCTCTTCAGGGTTCCTCACTGTTTTTCCTTTTTGTTTTCTTATTTCCAAACTCATCCTCTTTTTGGGCAGCGTGATAGCAAGAACCGTATCAAAATTAATTAAGTGGTCCTCAAGACAACACACTCACACAACCATATGCAAAGAAGCTTTTAATTTCCAATCAAAATCTTCTTCAGGAACTCCCCAAAAATTCAAATGAAATTTCAATCTCTCATTACATTTTGCCATTTCAAAAGGAAGAATTTCAATGAAGCTTATGATTCCATTTCGGGGTGAAGTTTCAAATAGCATTCTCCTTTCATTGGCGCCTACGCACAGTTGCTTAAGAGTTTTAGCAAACAAAACTTTTTAGAAATTAATTTCAAATTTAGTCCTTCATCGTTTCAATTAAAAGTGTTTGACATTTCGCACGGGTAAACACAGTATTGTGTGACAAAAGAAATGCACGGCACATAAGAACGGAGTTTTCCACCAAATTCCACGCATACAAAGCTCGTCTTTGATTAACCAAGCGGATAACTTTGAATGATAAACTGACATTCATTCTTCACCGAGAAATTGCTATCTTCGTGTACAAGGATATTTTCTATTTTCGTTCGCCAACAATACACCTGATAGTTGAAATTCGTTTTTGGATTTTTCGCCTTGAAACGCAGACCGGAAAGACGAAGATAAATTTATAGCTTCAGTTATCCTTTACTATTCAAGTTCGACTGGAAGAATAGTATCTGTAGAGTGTATATTGAAAGAACTTCATGAAAGCCTACAGCCAGCGACATGGAACTGACTACATTATGTAAATTTCTCAATGAGCATTCTTTTGGTAATTCGACAAGGACTTTTCGCGGGAGATAGTTTTCGATAAACATGACAATTTGTTTGAAATTCACTTCTATAACGATGGATTCAAAATTGAAAGCGGAGTGGATGTGGTTTTTCAAAAAAGCTCAGCTTGCGCAACTCTTTCACTGTAGTGACTGTCAGACGAAATATACGACGATTAAGAAAGTCCTGTCCTTGCAAATTAAATCCTTGGAATCATTCTTCTTCACTTTTTAGGTCCCTCTACATTTCGACACTTTTCTTATGTGGATGGTTTAAGGATAATTGCAACGCCGATGAACTTGCCAAACTCGGTACTTTATTACGAGTCCCATCAAAGTAACAGAATTTGGGTATGTCGTTCGCTACATGCAAGTTGAGCTGGACCTTATAAGCAGGTCCCATCGTAGATAGCAAATGAGCAGGACGTGTCACATACTCGTATGCAGACGGATTTGACCTTAGCTAAATCGGTCACATTCTAGTGGACTGTTTTGCTTAAGCGATCTTAAATCACGTTATTTGAACATGGTGAAAAAGACTTACAGGTCAAAAGGTTTGGTCGTTTTGCAAATGACCTATGCAGGAGCTGCAGAAATTTGAATTGGACCTATCTTGCCACGTTTTCTTAATAGATCGCATATAAGCACTATCATAGGTGTCATTCCTGGACACTGTCTAATAGGCAAGCATGCTGCAACAAGGCTTGGCGTCTACGCAAACGACTTCTGCACAAGCTGTATGGACGAATAAGAGGAGGAGACTATTCTTCATCTTCTTTGCACCTGTCCAGCTCTCTCCGCAAAAGAAAACTCCACTTAGGAGCCTTCTGCTGTACCAACTTAGGCGACCTGATAAATACCTATGTAAGTAGCTTCCTAGACTTTATAAGAAAATCCAATTGGTTCAATGACTAGGCAGGAAATCTGTGGAAAGTGTGTTCGTCTCAGCTGGCAGGCACTGCAACCTAACCTAACCTATCTTGCAACGTCAAATAACATTAAAAATTACTCCTTCTAGGAGCTCTTTTCTACACAGATCTAGTCGACTTAGCTAATTTGAGGGAATCATTTTAGATCGTACTGAATAGTCCGTTGTTGGTCCATCACTAGAATCCAGAACCCAAAACGTTTAGAAATGGATGAAGCTGCCTATCATATTTTCGGTAAGTGCGCAACACTCATTTGCGTATTCTTACAAAAGGTCTTAACTCAGAAAACGTCAGAAGCACTTCTTCTAAGGACATTCTGATAGTGGACAGAAGGATAGTGGAATGTCTTTTAGTTTAAATAGTACCACATCACGTGATATCATCAATGTGATCTAGCTTCTTAAAATCAGTAAGCCAGTTGGGCTTCAGAACATTCTTTCCGCTAATAGGTCTTCTACATCACTTTATGGAGATGCGTCCAACGTGTTTTCCCTTGGTGATCCTAGGGCAATATGCCTCAGTTCTCTTCAGTTCTTCCCCAATTCCCGAGACTCCTTCTGAACTGTTGTGCGCCATGTATTTCTCGGTCGACCTTCTCGTCTGCCATCGTAGTAAGCAATGAAGCTGTCGCCTTTTCGAAATGTGTGACTGCCACTTTCGTCGTTGGATGGTTGTGCCTATCGGTTCCTTGACCGTTCTCTGGTAAAAATGTTCGTGAAATATACGGTTGGGCCAGAAAATCCTCAGAATGTTTTATAGGCACTCATTGACGAACGTCAGCTTTCTTTTGATGGTAGAAGTCACTTTTCAAGTGCTGCACCCAAATAACAGCACGGATTCAACATTCGAACGGAACAGTCATAAACAATAGTTTAAGCTGATAATATTGTTTCACCAAATTTTTGACAACATTCCAAACACAGACTTCGCTTTGCCGATTCGGCTGACATAATCTTGTTCGGTTCCACAATCTGTCGAGACAATACTTGCAAGATATTGAAAGCTCTCTACTTTCTCTACCGGTTGTCTAGCGATGCTGATGATTTTGGTTTTGGCTGTGTTATTCTTTAACCCCACGGCTTTGCGTCTCTCTCAACACCCGGTGTCATTTGGTGGAGTTCCTTGATCCTATGTGATAATAGGCATACGTCGTCAGCGTAGTCAAGGTCTTTAAATTGAGATGTAAGACTCCATTGAATTCCTTCATTTTCCACCGACAGGAAACCACGAAGCACGTCTGTAAGCACAAGTAAGAACAAGCCTTGTCGAAAAAACGCAACCTTGTCGAACCCCACTTTGCACCGTGGATGGCCATCCGAATTTTTGGTCTCGAATATACGTGTAAATTGTTAACAGGGTCTTCTGTCTTCCTTTACCTAAAAGAGGATTTTTTGATACAATGTCAGCCGAGTCGAAGTCGAAGGCCTGTTGCCCTACTTCGTTTGTTGGTGTTTCCTTAGTCGATGGAATTTTATATCCTTATACATCAAATCATTGACCTATAAATTGCTTCAAACAAAGCACAAGAAGCAAACGTAGTGGGTCTGAATGTAATCCTTGAGTTTTATAGGAACACTGTTCTCGACTTTAGTAATATTTGGGTAAATCCCAATTTACTAACAAGGGCCATTTTGAAACAAACTTACCAATTTTGTTTTTTGCAAGGTAACCTAAAACTCCTTGTCGCTGACTGTATTCTTTTAAAAAAAAAAAATTTCCCACGCAAACGAATTCGAATCCGAAAATTCTGAAGGAACTAAATTTGTTTAAAATTAGAATAAAACCGACGACAAAGGATAAGGAAGAAAATCCTTTCAGATTATAATCCTGAAAAAAATTCTTCAAATGCCAAGCGGGGTAGATGCTTCCATAATGGTGCTGCAGGAATTCCGCGAGAATTTTAATTAAATTCAATTTAAATCCGAGTGTAATTGCGTTCTTCCTTATGGATTAATTAGAGAGGCAGGTATGCACGAGTAGAACGTGGAAGATGAAGATAACGGACAGATATTTGCAAAAGCCCCTTGTTGCTTGTTGCATACGGAATGACAAGATGGTATCTGTAAATGCGAACTGAGTTGAATAGAATGCCAATGTCCTGATTTCCATTCGGTTGGAAATTGAGTGAGTATTTCTCCTTGGAAGGGGGCGGGGTAATTTGGAATGGAATTCCCGCCCAAAAAGGATAATCTGAGCATTGTGTTGGTATGCGAAGTACATGAGAGTGAAAGATTTGGTATTTGAAACAGGGTGAGGGAAATTGAGTGTAAATTCTGAACAAGTACTCAAGTGACTGTGAATGCATGGTTCTACAGGTGATTTGTTGACTAATCGTCCTTGGTACGCAGTCGACTTTGACTGTGAGTGCAGTCGACTCCGACTCGAAGCTTAATTATCGTCTCTGTTTCCACTGCATTAAGTTCTTTGAGTCGAAAGTTCATGGAGTAATCGGGGCAGAAGTGTCTGCAGATGAAATCTAGGAAACACCTACAGTTGTAAAGTGCTTTCCTTTGCAGCCTAAAACTGTTTCTCATTCAACCAAGCGTAACGCTTTTCACTTTTAATTACTAAGTATTATTTCTGAAAGAAAAACGCCATGACAGCTCCAAGTTAATGCTCCATAAAGTACTTGGCTTGCATCCAACAGCTAATGCTGCTTCAAATCATAAAAACATGACCTGCAATTAAACTGGGATGCAAGTTTGCTTCACACTTGAACGAATGCTTCTCTCAGCTTCTACCAAACCCTAAGAACTTCATTTACATCTCTCGTACGTACAGTTACACAAATTGTATGCGTCGACTCATTCGATGCATGCTCCGACTCATACGACTCCACCCTAAGTGTCCTTCGTGTGCAATTCACCTGGATAAATTTACACTCAAAACGGAGTGGTGGTAAGTCACAGGATAACACCCGTCTTGCACCGTTTGGTGAGCACAAGCTACTAGATTACTAGGTCAGTAAACAGCTCGTATACAGTTTTGCATCAAATATGAGAGTCGACTTCTTCTTTTCCTTTCTTCGTTGACGTCGTCGTCCGTTCGTTTTTTTTTTTTTTTACTCTCGAATCCTTTTTTTTTTTGTATATAAAAATCTGCTACACTTACGCAACGTGTGAGTGTGTCAGTGTGTAGGGAGTAGCAGCACGCAGCACTTTGACTCCCTCTGCCACCTAAGCAATCTTCCGCATGACTTTTACAAGTATGAGTGCGATGTAGTTGCAGCAGGTTGTTAGAGGTTGAAATACTTGACTTACTCTAGTCCCCTTTGCGAGTCCTTTTTGTTATTTTTACCCAAATAGGATTTAAATCTATTTTAAAAGTTATTTTTCCTTTTCCGTCCTGGTCGGTGCGATGTTTGTGTCTCGGTCAACTTTTGTGTGCTTACAGTTTTTGAACTTCTCGGCGAAAAAAAAAGGACAACCAGAGTCAGGTTGGTCGGTTGGTTGGCCTGACACCTGAATCATTTGACAGTGGTTAGATGGGGTTGGGTGGGTAGGGTTAACAGATGAAAGGGTTGCTAATTTAGGGTAATAGGTGAAGAGGTTTTACGTTTTTTTTCCACTTGCTGTTTACGGTTGGTGTGACATGTATTCAAATTTGTTGGACCGGGGATCTTGTATTTGATTTAAACGTTTTTCGTAGTAAATCTGAATGCAGGTGGCCTTAAGTAGTGCGGTTCACTTAGAGGAGCGAAAATTAATTTAGCGTTTGGTAATTATTTTCATTTGATCATTCAAGTCCGTTAAATTGGAAGTAACTGGTTTTTAAATGCAAAACCAAAACGCATTCTCAATCTTTCGGTCTGGGTTGCGGTATGTATTTTCGAATTACTTTGCTAGATATTCAGTCAAATATTCAAAGAATGCTTTTCAATAAAGGAACTGAGTTATGAGAAGATGAATTTTTTACCACAGACCATAGTGAACCATCCTACCGATATCTTTCAATGGTGAAACTGGCGTCATACTCAGCAACAGAGTAAAATCTCTTGCGGAAGTTCGTTTACGTATTTCATCACTAGTTGGGCTTAACTCCTTCTGATTCTTCTTCTATGTATTTTTTGGTCACTTTTTTTGTCTTTGTTGTTGTTGAGGTTGTGGTCTTCATGTTTACTGCTAAAATGCTTTTAACTCCATCACATATTTCCTGCGATAATATCCAGTGTTCCACTAAGCTATTCGGAACAAACCTAACGTCCAAGCTCACCCGATGATTTGTAGAAATCTATCAGAAAAACTTGGAGCTGTGAACCAAAGATATTAATGTGATTGTAAGACTCGTAATCACGTATGGAGCAGTAGCCTGGGTCAAAAAAACCAAACAAGTTACAGCCAGGATATCACCTGAGCAAATCACAATGACTGACCTGAGTAATTATTAAGAGATTCTAGGACTAACCCCACTACACATCGTGGAAGAAAGATTAGCAAACGAAGCCCTATTCCGAATCAGTAAAGTAGGTACAGGGAGAGGGAAATGTATTATGAAAAAGGAAGGCGTGACACTATCAGAAGCGATTGCCTCCTTTAACCTACCTAGGAACGATATGGTTAAGAGTTACTACTTCATAGGAAAGTTCGAGTCAGTAGCAAATGTGTACAAGAAGAGAAAAGAGATTGATTGAACCAAACTGCATTATGTGGTTCTACAACATCCATAGGAACTGCGATATGCCGAGAGCAAGACACTCGGAATCTTTAGGAACCTTTGTCAGTATATTTTAAACAGAGGAACAACAAAAAGTATTACGGAAAAGTATGGCTATGCTCCCATGAAATAAAATCAAAGATGGTATGCGACTGCCATGAGATAATCAATAAAGTATGACAAAGTAATAGAGTTACCCTCCCCTAAGTACCAGTCCACACTGGAATCGAGGATAACGAGAAAACAGATGAACTAGCAAGGAGTGGGTCAGAAAAGACCCCCAAAGCTAAGAGAAAAGGAGGAGCAAGAGTGAGTAAGGTTGCGGTCTCCGGCAGGACTTCTCGGGAACTACAACCGTCACCTGCATCACCATGACAAAAAGAAGCTGCGTGTACTCACACACTGCAGGTACGAGCAGATTGGGGCAATGGAAACTATGGATTCTGCGATAAAGGTAAAGAAACTCTAATACATCTTCTTAAGCACTGTCCGGACCTAACTACCTTCTGACGAAGGTTTCCCCTCGCTAAGTCCATTTGATATGAGGAAAGTCCCTAACTCAAGCATACATTGACCAGAGCCTGTGGGTAAGGAGAGCACAATAGATCTATCCTGGCTGCTGTGCTGTCTACATAGTTTAAAATCTACAAGGTGTCGCAAAAGTCATCACCATATCGGCTGATGCTATAATTTTTCCAAATGGCGGCAAATGTCAGTTCAACTTTGACATTTGTAAAGTAAATATGTACATAATACACGTCAACAAGACATGGATCGCTATACTCCTAAAGAACGCGGAATAATTGTTTCGATTTTTTTTTGCGGAATAATTCGTCAGTGGTCCCGGTCCCGGTCGTCCGACACCAACTGGTGAAACAATACGACGTTTAGCCGCTTGCCTAGAAGAGTATGGGACAACGAAAGATGCTGTTAGGTCTGGCCGGTCCCAGAGCTGTCGCAGAAGACCCCGGAGTATCGACCAGACGAAGTGCCACGCAATTGTGCATCAATCGGCGGTCTTTACAGAGAATTTTGGTGAAAGACTTAAAGATGTTCCCTTACAAAGTGCAGACAGTGCATCAGCTGTTAGCTGTTGACCGCTAAATGCATGTAACCCACGGTCAAGCCATCCTGCGCCTCGACCACGATCTTGGCGATTTGCACTGGCCGGCAAAACGCCTGATTTAACCGTTCCAGACATCTTTTTGTGAGTTTTTTTTGAAGTCACGAGTCTATGTCAACAAGCCTCAGACTCTTGAAGCCCTGAAAGCGAAAATTCGCCAAGAATGCGAGGACCTACCGCCGGAAGTTCTGGCAAGAGTGATAGAAAATGCCATAAATCGGGCCCGAATGGTCGTCAATTCTGGTGGCGGTCACTTGACCGCAGCTGGCTAAAGATCGAACTGGCTGGAGACGCTTGTTGGTTAAGGCCCAGGTCCACCCCGGACTGTAGCGCCACCTTAAGTAAGTAAGTAATCTGCCCTATTTCACTTTCGTGCCTTTTATGCATCTTTCTGTACTTCGCCACAGTCTTGGCCGATTCGGCGGTGATCAAGACTTAGGTAGAAGTCCACTCCTCCGTCTCTCTTCGTTTTTATAAGTCTAAAAGCCTGCTTTTGTTCTTTTATCAATCGATAGCCATTCCTCTACAAACGTCCGCGAATGTTTCAGCACTCAAAACCCTCAAAGTTGATCCCTCCTCTGCAATGATGTCCTTTCTATTTGTACCTTTGAAAATCTGTGTATAGAGAGTCCCGATCTTTAACTTTGTTTATACAAATTCATTGAAATTAACAAACATTTACAGTATTTCTTTGTCTATCTGCACTACAATCTGTTCATAAAGTTATAGCCACGCAATTCCTTCCATAGTCAGGTGTGTCCTTAAATTCTTAAATCTTCTTTAATACGCTTTAATTTAGTCCTACCTTTTCCACCACACTGCTGGTGGCTGCTTAATTTGAACTTGAATAAAGCAAACAAACCTGTTTACAGAAAGCGAGTGAAAAGAAAATAATAATAATCCAAGCGAAACGTACGTATATTTTCATCCTCAGCAACTCGAAACAATATTTGCATCCTTACAACATCTGAGTGTGTACGTGTTCCTTAACATCCTTTCGTTTACCTTCCATAAGCAAACGCAAGGTCCTTCCTCCTCGGTCCACCACCCATCCAAAATCAATCATTTTCATTTTAATAATTTCATAATATTTTCAATTTTCCTTATGTTTGTCTCCTTCTCTCTTTCGTTGCAGGCTGAAATTTGGAGTGTGTTCATTGCGATCCTGCGGAAGAGCGTACGAAATCTTCAAGCATGCACGGATGTTGGCTTAATCGAGCACGTTCTCGTCAGGCTCCAGCGTTCCGAAACAGTTGTCGCAGGTATGTGTTATGTATTTTTTTTCTTTCTGTGTGTTGCTTTGTATCCTGTGCGCGGTATATGTATGTAAGATGAATGTTACATTCGCTTCCGATTCCCGACATCCTTCCAAGCAGCGCGCATGCAATAAAATTGATTTATTCCGGCGGTGAAATTCGGTGGGGTATACGCGTACGCACACCCACTCGCAACTCACAACTGTTTCCAATCTCCGTCGCCTCTATGAATGAAATATTGGAAAAGGACGTGATGCTGCCTGGCATCTCGTATGTTGTGTATGCATCTGATCTTTTTGTGCTGAGAAATAGGAAATTACCAAAGTTCCTGAAGCACGGATGAAGGAGTGTTCCTATCCCTTCACCGCTCCGTGGAGGTGTGTAATTAAGTGAGAAGACTTTCCTTTTTGTTTTCTTATTTTGTGGTAACATCCTTCCTGAGGATAAAGTAAAATTGCAAGCACAACAAGTATGACGACAGAGACAATGCTTTTACGTGGTTTTCAACGCCTAATTACCGGATATTCCAATCAGTAATCTTCATCAGCAATCAAGAAGGACATGATGGCGAATAAGTATTGATTTGGATCGACAAAGCCCGAGTTGATTGTTGAGAACTGTGCCAATTGCTCTTGAATTGCCACCAAACTGTTTACAGTAGAAAATATGTGTTTGATGATTCAAGGTTACTTTTACAGTACGGCGGTGGTGGAGACCATGGGAGGTAATGAGAAGGAAAGTGTAACCTATGCCAATAAATGGACTCTTTAAGTTATTCCAGCTGTGATGGTATAATTCGCGATTCATTTCGTAACCTGCAACAGCAGGGTCTGCTCGGAACTATTTATTCTCAGCAATAGAAGTGGAAGTAGTTGGAGAATACCAAAGCATGCCATCATCATCTTCATATTTCAATGGCCCGCTTATCCAATATGAGGGTAGCGGGTTTAGGGTGAACCTTTCAATCCTTCCGATCTTCCGTCATCGAACCATCAGTGAAATTTCGGATTTGGTCGAACCAACTCATCCTGGGCCTACCCAGGGTACGTCTACCTAATGGCACGGATTCTATGGCACATCTTGACAGTCGAAATACGTTTATCGTGCCCAAACCACCGTAGCATGGACCTTTCCTTTCGAAGAAGCCGCTATTAGACCTTGAGTATCTCATGTATTCTGGTGTTCCTAGCTCGATCTCGGGGAGTCACCAGCAATACAACGAAAAAATCACATCCCGGCAATTTGTATCCGTGATCTTATACTTCCGGTTATGACCATAGATAAGGGTCGGAATAAACACTAAATTGAAGACCGAAAGCTTAGCTCCGATGGTAAGTTCGGACCTCTTCATGTCTCAAAATTGCTCCAACCTGACCAGTTATACTGGATAACTCACTATTGTTCCTTCCATCACTCGTGAATAGCACCCCGGGATACTTACACTTCTCCACCTGTTTCAATGGGACTCAACTTACATGCAGATTGCATTGAACAGATATTTGGGATATGTCCATTACTTCTGATTTGTTTATACTTACTCTCATCATAGCTTCAACACAGGCGGCTACAAACCTGTTAAGTGCGCGCCGAAGTTTGGTCTGGGTGGACTCCAGGAAGACCAAGTTAACACCGAAGAACATATGGCTTATTCTTAAGTCTCCCAATTCGAACCATTCCTCCCCACGGCTGCGCTGTAACATCCAATCCATATACAAAATGAAAAGGAGAGGTGACAAAACGCTCCCCTGGCGAAGCCCAACGCCCACAAAGAAAGGTGTATATTTATCGCCGTTCACCCGAACACAGCATTTTTTTTTTTTTTTTATAATCCACGTGCGGATCAAGGGAATATGAATACCCTTATAAACCTGCCTTGGTTCGCAAGCTCGTTCATCCATGGCCTTAATTCAACTCTGACTTTTGAATGTCATTTGTCTGGAAGTTCAAATCGATTAAATCGGTTTAAAGACTAAAAGGCATATTCCTAGAAGTAGGTAGGCAGGTAGGTATGTAGGTACTCGTTCAATTTTGTCTGATACGACTTGAACCAATATGACGGACGATACATGGCTTTCGTTGGTCAGCTCTGGGTTTTCAAATACTCCATTAACATGATTCAGGTCGTTATGTGTCGAAGTATCCCTCACAATATATTGACGAATACGTTCGACTTGATCGACTCAGTTTCTATTCCAGTTGGTAGCTGGAAACCATGACCGAATCATGCCATACACAGACTTCACCAATATTAACCGCATCCTGCTCAAACCTGCATCATGTGCTCATTCGTTTGAAGGGCAAAAAAAAAAATTAAACGTCCTAAAAGATTCACTTCAGTTAACAGGAGATTACATTTATCGTTTTGAAATACGAAGGACTCTCATGCGCCGTTCGTGGGATGTTATCTCTGGTCTTTTCCCTCCATAGATGCGGATATGTTCGTGATGGGAAAGGATAAAGTTTTGTCCTCATATGTTTGCGACATTGTGTGGGTGTATTTGTATGAGTATGTGTTTTTTTTAGACCGCAACTATTGTATAAACGTGACTTGGAACCTAATGTCGTACGTTGCTGTTGAACCAGCTCTGACAGTCAGAGAGGGAAACTTCGATAATGAAGATACATTTGAAATGAACAGAACAGGGGATAGATAGCATTTTACCATGGTTTCTGCCTGGCACGACCCTTCGCTGGGTGCAAATGAATTAAAAGTTTTAGTTGGACGAGCGAGATGGTGTGCGAGTGGATTTAGTTACATCAACAAAAGTTTCAAGAAAACTTTTACGGTATTTTTTTTTTCTGTTTTTGTTCCTTTTTTTTTTTGGTGCAAAAAAGTATCCAATGAACCTTTAAAATAGTTTTTTGGATGTCCGGGAGATTTATGGGAGAATGTGTCTAAAAGTTCAATTCAGCGAAGGGTGACATTTTTGCTGGCACAAGAAAACGGACCCATGTAATTGTTGAAGGATTTTCCAAGTTAGTTCGGTTTGTGGACAGTCGATAGTTGGATAGGTTCAGAGATGGCGATTTACGTTCCGCAGTCATGGTGGATTCACTATCAAATGAGCGAACTGTCACAGGTGTCTTAGAAGTGATAACACTGCTGTAGTCCTTGATCCTACTCAAAGTACATGTTCTATTGTACGAATGCTACATATAATTCTTCAGCAACTTGTTAAAAAAACAATTCAAACTCGCCTGGATGAAGACATTACTCTAAGCAGGTCCTTTGGTTTACTATTTTCGTTTGAAATGATAGGTTGGTATCAAAGCGGGTCGGATAAAAATTAGCTCAACCAGAATCAGAACATTACGCTGCGTTCTTGCGATTATGCCAGTCGGCGTACGCGAGTAATTTAAAAGGCTGTGCCTCTGGTGTTGGCGCGTGAGTTTTGCAGAACTCTTTCAAGTTTGATGTTAAAGAAGTCGCATGACAGGGCGTTACTTTGTCTGAACCCTGTTTTGACAACAAAAGTCTCGGTGAGGTCTTGACCGACCATGCTGGAGCAGCGAGCATTCTCCATCGTCATCCTACACACGGACGCGTTTCACAGGGATGCTCTGTATAGCTCGTTTCTACTGTATAAATGCTGTCATAATCGGGCCTTAAGCTCGATGAAGAGGTGGTGGGTATCGTTTTGGACTTCTTGGGTTTTTTACAGGATCTGCCGAAGTGTGATTGTGCATATGCTCAATGTGAATATTAAATTTTAAGTGGCTGTACCAGGTGTCTTGTCTATCCCAAGCCCTCAAAAACTAACATCGTTTTCTCTGAGACAAAGTATAGCTTCGCGATAAATGTAGACGAGTAACCCGTCAAAAAATCTAGAGATGACCGTCCTAACAAAACCCAGCCAGTGAGAAGGTTAGATACACATGCAGTTAAAAAGGAATCGAGGTCGGTTGAGATAAGCTGGAGGAAGCTGGCGAAAAGGCTTAACATTGTTGAATTTAGGCCATTTAGTCATGCTAAGCCTTTTCGTCAGCTTCCTGCACCTCATCTCGAGCGACCTCGATTTCTTCTCAACTGCATGTGTATCCAACCTTCTTACTAGCTGGCATTGTATAGTATTCTACACATTGGAATAGTCTTCGTGTCATAGGGTAAATCCGATCAAATGGCACTTCCATTGCCATATTGCGATATCTATTGGCTCCTTTCCCACTGTTGAGTGAGCCTAGATTCAGAAGTTTCTATGTTTGTAGGTCTAGATCTTGTGTAATCTTGTGTTAAAATAAGCAGATGCCGCCGATGCAGTCCAGATTTCTTAAACAAGATGTCATCGCGCATCGAATAAAATCTCCGAAAACCACCAGGTATAGCAGTGGTGAATGTGTGCAGCCCTGTCATAATCCTCTTTGGAATTCAGAGTTTTCATACATTCTACCATTGCACAGTACGACCGCACCTAGGACCTTCATATAAAACTATTTTGGAATACCTCTCCGAATTAACGGAGTCGACAATGAGTGAGTGAGTGGGACTCTCGATCGAATGATTAACAAACTTCATTGGAAGCGATAAAGGCAAAACCTCACATTTCGATAGCGAGTTACTCGTTACCAAGTGTGGTAATTCGGCCCCAGGACTCTCATATCTAACACGATAAAATCTAGGGCAGTGAAGGACTGCCGCGTATCTCTAGACGAGATCGTTAATCACTATAGCGCCACACTCTGTTGGGTCCCTGGTTACGGGGAGAGTCAAGGGAACTGCACATTCGGCGAATTAGCCAGACAAGGCTCTCAACGTAAGGACGATAGGATGCTTGTCCATGTCAAAGCGCTTATGTCGTTCGTTTAACACCTAACTTGTACCGACGCTCTGTCCAAACCAAATCGTAGATGGCAACATCTCGATTATTGCAACAATGCCTGCCTGATCTGGCCTGTCCTTGATCTGGAAAGATCAACAGCATTAACACGAATTAAAAGAGACCAACTTTTAGAACTAATCAACGTCCTCACGGGGCGCTGCATTCTAGGCAAGTATGCTTGACCCCTAGGTATAGCATGAACCGATTTCTGCAGGAGTTGCAGAGACGAAAGGGATGAAGATTCTACAGCACACTTCCGCTACACGTGTCCCGCCCTTGCCACCTCAGGAAAGTCATCTTAGGCCAGTATTTCTTTAACGGTCTAAATGATCTAACCACCGCAAAGACGGAGTAAGCACGGGTCAAACCTCAGTACTCAGTGGTATCTCAATGGATCTACTTCCTGGTCTAAATGTAGCTCTTTTTGGAGGATCACTTTTACTAACTAACTAAATCCATCTTGAAGCAAAAGTTTTTTTTCCGAGGTTTTTTCAATGTCCTTTGAATTGAAGTCGAAGAAGAAGTCGACTCTTTATATTACAAGACTGCGAAGAAGAAAGTAAATAAAATTTGATGGAACGACGTAAAATTTCAAATTTACTGAAATTCAGTTACGACTCTTTGAAATAATTTTTAAAATTTCCTATTTTTACAGACCTGCTTATCGAAATGCTTGGTGTACTGGCAAGCTACAGTATCACAGTAAAAGAGCTCAAACTGCTCTTCGGAACTATGAAAGCTGTAAATGGCAAATGGGTACGTAAAACAGCTCACATCTCACCCACCCAAACAAATTTTACAATTTATTTCTCTTCATCCAATTTCAGCCACGACATTCAGCGAAACTATTAAATGTCCTTCGTCAAATGCCACACCGGAACGGTCCAGATGTGTTCTTTAGTTTTCCCGGCCGAAAAGGATCTGTAAGTAGATAAATAATCAAATAATCAAATAATCGTTAAAATTCAATTCATCGTGGTGTCATCCTAAAAAGCAGCGAATATTACCGCACAAAAATGCACAATATTCTCCCTTAATTTCACCATTTCAATGAAACACAAACAGTTTACATTTTTTTATGTGTTCACCATAAATCTCACAAAGTCGCCAAAAAAAAAAAAGGCGAGCAAACCAGAAAAAAATACGAGTATGTAGAGCAAATGTACGTATAACATTCAAAACATTCATGCATCGTTACGATGCATAAAACTTTTATTGCACCCAATACCACCCTGAGCTCTGGCGCTCGTATCTCTTCTTTGATTCATAAAATGTACATCGAAGGACCCCACCAAATGCAATCGCAGCTATCCATTTCGAATGGTTTGGATACGAAGAGTTGGAACCGATTGGTAAACATGCTTTTTTATTTCATATGGGATGGCACAGGCACAGCGCTGCTGTGCGCGATAAAAGGACACAACAGGACTCGAGACTTTTTAACCGAAACGATAATAAAAATGCAAATATTGGAAACTTTATTGCCGGAGAAACATGTTGAACAGTAGGAAGAAAAAATGTCGCTGAAAAATTGTTGTTTTGATACTGTAAGTTAGTGGGGTGTGTGCGGGGTCTGACTTAATGTGAATTCGGTGCGTTATTGCATTGCTAAGGGATGATTTGCTTTTTTATGTCGACATGGTGATCTAAAACTATCTCTGGAAATGAAAATCGGTAGTGATTCGTATGCAAAATGTTTGAAGTTTTAACGAGAGTAAAAATCGTTTAAGGACCGCAAAGCTGGGTAAGCTTTTGTGTGCTCGGTAGCCTTAACGACTTGCAAAAGTATAAATGAGTAAAATGCAGCAATGAGATGGCATTGGCAGAAGAGAGGCATTTCAATGTGAATTATGGTAGTCGTTGACGTACTGCTGTGAATTATAATATCTACGTAACTATGCAAGGGCAACACTTCCTATGCCACTGCCCAGGCCTACCGAGAATACGACAGATGACCCTGGGGTCCATGTGGATACCGGACCAGAGGCATCTCATGGACAATGGAATCGGCGGGATCCTGGCCTTCACCAAAGAAACAGGAATATGCGACAGACCGAACATACCCTAGTATCAACTCCATAATTGTTTCCACCTTCCCCAAATTCCTCCCTACATACGTCCCAAACCAAACCTACCCCTGCAGTTCCGACGATTAAAAGAGGGGAACGCACCGGCCCGACTGAGGCCTAGTGAAGAGCCTTCCGTTCGCCCTTAAATACCATACTATGCCATCTATGCAATGCAGCGTCCTGTCTCCACTGCTACAGTGCGTGGTGGTTGACTCTCTGTTGCATACACTCAATTCTTCTTACGTCTACGCTCAGGCATATGTGGATGATGTTGCCATACTTTCTTTCGGGTCATGCCTCAAGACTGTCTGTTCTAACACGCAGGCGGCTTTAGACATGATCGATGAATGGTGCACTAGGAGTAGGCTTTCGGTCATCATCATCATCATCTTCCAATGGCCCGCTTATCGACTATGAGGGTCGCGGGTTTAGGGAGCTTAAGTGGACTCTCCACATTTGCCGATCTTTCGCCATCGCCTCTAACTCATCAGGGGCTAGAGGTGAGATTTCGGACTTGGTCCAGCCATCACATCCTAGGCCTACCCAGGGGACGTCTGCCAAATGGCACGAATTCCATGGCACGTCTTGGAAACCGAGTTGGGGACATGCGTTTGACGTGCTTTCGGTCAGGCGAGGTCGTCCTTTTTACGAGGAGGAGGGTTGTGACCGGTCTGACTCAGCCAGTGCTAAAGAGCGTCATCATCGTGATCTCCGATAAAGCCAAATACCTAATATAAAAACTTCTTCGAGCAAAGCATGTCAAGTCGAAGACATCCAAGGCTTTCTGGAAGTGTAAGGGTGCTTTTTGGCAAGGCATGAGGCTTATCACCGAAGAAGGTCCTTTTGATCTATTCGACTGTAATAAGAACGTTTTTAGCTTATGCGTCGGTTATTTGGTGGAAGTGGCTTTCGCGCAAGTATGTGACTGCCTACTGTACTAAACTTCAAAGAACGGCTTGTCTGGGCTTCACGGGAGCTTTTCCGAATACACCTGGCACTGCTGTAGACGTTCTGCTTGATCTACCTCCCCTTGGTACTTATGTCATGGGCTGTACGATCAAAGCAATCTATCTTCTTAGACGGGGCGGCTTTTGGTATCATATGCACTGGAGTTATGATGACTTTGCGCGACACGTATCCTACGAACCTAGTTCCATTGATATGCCATCTGATGCAATGCAACCAGAACTTCGGCTTCTGTGCAAAATTAAAGTCAAGTTTGCTTGCTTTTAGGACTAGCATCGGCCACAATCTTTGCGTTGACGGGTCTGTAGTCGAATTTTCACGGATCGCTCCAAAACCAATCATGGGTCCGGTGCTGGTGTCTTCGTGGAGGTCGACAACATCAGACTTTACTACTCGTTGGACAAGCATGCCTCTGTTTTCCAAGCAGAGACCTTTGCTATCCTAATGACCACAGACAAAATTGTACAGAATGGGTTAAAGGGTCGGAGCATGTGCGTTTGTAGCGATCGCCAGGCTGCGCTTAAGGCCTTGCTTAACCCAGTTCCAAAATAGTGTGAGAATGCAAGAACTCTCTGAATTCGGTCGGAAGACTGAACTCTTTAACTCTTGTCTGGGTCCCAGGTCACACTGGGATCTCTGGAAATGAGATCTCCAATGAGATTGCTAGACAAGTTTCAGAGGATGTTTTTTCAGGACCTGAACCTGCGTTTGGTCTTCCCGCGTCTTCGGTCAGGGCCTCCATTGATGATTGGGTGTGGCACGGCTCTCTAGGATGTAGGCAGACTAAACAACTGCTCCCGAACGTCTGTAAGAAATCAGCCGCATACTTGCTTGCACTCAGCAGAAGAGACTGTATAAGTTTTCGGGACTTTTGCCAAGCATTTAAGTAGGTAGGCTTAAGTGACACCACGGCTGTGGAGAGGGCGACGATACTTCGGATAATTTCCTTTGCGATTATCCTGCCTTTGCTCGGATCAGAAGACAGATCTTCGGTGCTGATGTGGTGAGTAGTGATACTGTAAGCTCCTCATCGTTGAATTGTCTTCTCGCCTTTTTTCAAAAGTCGAAAATATTCCAGTTAAATGGATAAAAACTGGGTCCTACCTTCTGGCAGTACTATGAACCAGTTGCGTTTGAGTGCTCCAGTATAGTGTTTCCAAATTTCGTGGAACTGGATTTTAAAGATTTTAAGGTAATGTCCTTCGTAAAACATTCTTTTCATCAATATTCAACTTCAAGATCCTTTATTTTGGAGATTAAATGAAACTTTAATCTCAAAGATTTTTTTTTCTGCCTGTCAACTCCTAATTCGATTTTGACATTTGGTCCTTTTTTCTGCCTGAATCTTAATTGACCTTTCCGAAGTAATTTCTTTATAAACATTGTGGGCGTGTCAACTTATTTTGGCCTTCAACAGTCTCACCCCTGTCCGACGTCTGAAGATGTGCTAAAGTAAGACATGTTTTTTCTAATAATGTGATAGCTTTCAAGTGACCATTCAATTACAGAGTTGACTTCGTCCTAATCGAGTGGGATATACTTCCACGTCTATTCTCCCTTCCTACAATGTATCATAAATAACACTTCGGTTTTTATTTTCTTCCATCTTTGTCAAAACAAAGAATTTCTCGCGAAAAACATCCCCAAAGTCGTGTAGAAAAAAATATACACGCTGTTCCCCCTAATTCACACATCACACGCTCGTACACCCATACCACCATTAATATTTTTGAAAAGTTTTGCCTTTGACACATTTTTGCACTTAGCAGGTGGCTCCGGTCCGTCGTCAGTGCTGGTGACAAAAAAGAAATATTTGACACTGCCACAAGCTTAATGCCCCGGCTCTATCTACTACAACGAAGGACACAATCCCTGTGTGAAAAATTAAGCGATCTAGGGACGGCATTACAAATGTCAAATTGGTTTTTTTTTTTCCTCTTGCAGTGTCTTCTCGCACAAACTTAAATGTCACTGTCAGAAAGTATCCTAGAAAATTAATCAAAGCGACAAGAAGAAAGCATTCTTCCCAACAAGTAAACATGGATAAAAGCAAATGTCCTTAATTGTAACAAAGTAGAAGGCATACACCCAGTGACAGAGGAACACAACAAAAAAAAAGTGCGAACAAGATATCGCAGCGGAAGGAACTTGCTCTTCGCAGGCAGCGCATAACAGTCTTCCTCGTTTTTCTCCAGCTTCCGTCTTCCATTAAACACTTCCTCTTTCATTTAACCTGATTTCGTGCGGGGGTCATTAATTAAACCTTTTGCAAGGATGTTGATTAATTATTCGCCATTTAATTTCGTTTGGCTACACAGTGCAACACAGAGAAAAAAAAATGTTTCTCCTCCCAGGGAACTAAGATCCTGTCCCAATTCCTGCGAGCTGCAGAGTGTAGTAAATAATTAGTTTTATTGCTTTTAGGGAGGCCAGCTAGTTGGGGGTGGGAAATGGCAAATAGCAAATGGTGAAGGGCGAATGGCGATCTCTACTAATACCTCTTGTCTCGACTTAAACTCTTTTCATTGTTAAGCTTTTTTTTAATATAACAAGAATTCTTGTAAGAAAAAAAAAATCTCAACGGTGTGATTTAACAAAACAAGACGTGGGCGTGGCTGATTTGAGTTTAAGGGGGAAAATTGACAGGGTGGCATTACTGGCGGTGTAGAACTTTGACCAAAGTTAATTAGAGTTCAACAAATCGATTTTGCGTCAGCGGAGGAGGAACGACGACCGCCTTGAAGATTTTTTTTCCCAGGTAATTAAAACGAAACGCGATTGTATTTGAAGTGTTCGCCTGGGGAGTGGGTGTGGAAAGGGGTTTTTGGACGACTGGAAACTTGACGCTTGATTGGAATTTTTAAGTGGCAGCAGTTCAGCTCTAATGGCAGCAGCAGAAACCTAATGGATATTTATGAAAGTGCGAACTTTTAATTGGATTCGTAGACGAAGAGGCTTCAAGATGAGCTGTTGCTGTTACTGCTACTGCTGGTGGTAGCAGTTAGTGGTGGTGAAAATAATTTGTACCGGAACTTATTAGTTCAATGAATTTTAAATGCCACTGAAGATTGGATTATGAATAATATAGCAAATGAGGGTCTGGAGGAATATTTACCAAATGAGATTAGGATAGCTGGAGCCCAATTACTCCTAGATTGCTTGCCCAATTTAGATGAACTATTAAATCGACGAAAGTTAAGCATGGTGCCTGTTTATATATGACGTTATGAGTGATAAGGCAACAAATTCATTGTATTGGTGCACTATAGGAGTCGGAACCGAACAAACATTTAAAGTCGAATTTTTTTCAAAATCTTCAAATATGTGGATGAACAACCCTTCATTTGATACCCTAATTCTCTGGTCCATAGAACACCACATTAATGCAAGTAGACCATTCAAAAATATCCATTTCATAGGACAAGTGTTCAATTAAATTTGTGTCACTTGTGGTGGAGCTTTTGTTTCCTGCATTGCCCCATATGATAGTATTGGAAGTCTATTCGGACAAAAGGGTTCATATCAACTACTTTTTAAAAGCGATGGCCTTTTAAAAGATCAAATTACTTGCATCCAATTGGTCTCACTTACTGCAGAAATGCTTAACCCAATTGTAAGATATCGAGTTTCTCTATTTACATAATACCTATTTAAGAATTCTATCGAGGGGGAGTATTTATCTGTCATGAAAGCTGCCAAGTCTATTTATTTACTTAAGCTACAGCTCGGGATAAACCTGGGCATCAGCCAACAAGACCTTCCAGTTAGCCCGGACCTTAGCTTACTGCCTCCAGTTGCGCTTTCCAAGGTTGAGGTCCCTTTCAACTGCGAGGTCTACTCTACATGCCCCAGACATCTCAGCGATGTCGCTAAACAACTCGTAAAGTTCATCGTTAAATCTTCTCCTCCAGAACCCGTCGACGAAAACGGGACCGAATATCTTAAGAAGAATCTTTCTCTCGAAGCAACCAAGGATATCTTAATCCGTTTTTGATAGAGTCCATGCTCATAACGCAGGACTTGGATGATCAAGGTCCTTGGATGGTCAAGGCCCTCGGGATAGGGCCTAATAACTTAATTGTCTTTTTAGCCCGAAGGAGAAGCGATTGGTAAGAGTTATTCTTCGCTTTATGTCGGTTTGTCGAGATAGATGAAGTCCATTTCTACCTAGAAGTTCTAGCTGTCCACTGTGTCCCTTCTTGATGACAGCACTTATTTTGTTTTGCCTTCACTGACTGCATCTTCGCCATTTCCATCTCAATAGTCGTGAACGCACCAGTGAGATCACGCTGCGTTCTTCCGATTATTTCAACGTCGTCAGTGTATGCGAGTAAATGGACGGACTTTTGAAAGATTGTGTCTCTGGTGTTGGCGCGTGAGTCCTGCACAACTCTTTCAAGTATGATGCTGAAGAAGTCACATGACAGCACGTAGCCTTGTCTAAAATGTTTTTTGACATCAAATGCTTCGGTGAGGTGTTGACCGACCTTGATGGAGCAGCAAGCTTTCTCCATCGTCATTCTGCACGGACGGACGAGTTTAACAGGGATGCCAAAACTAGCCATGGCTCCGTATAGCCCTAAAATCGATGAAGAAGTGGTGGGTATCGATTTCAACTTCTTGGGTTTTCACTAGGATATGCCGCCGTGTGAAAATTCGATCGTTTGTGGACTTTCCTGGACTTAAATCGCACTAATAGGAACCGACCACGTTGTTGGCGAAGAGTTTCAGGCGTTCACACAATTTTGATACCTCCTTCGGACACACTCATATGTCAATTGTTCGGACAAACAAAATAGACCGACCAGAACTGAACTGATTTATTGCGGAATTCCTCAACCAACTGGAAAGTTGGAATTTTTGTTCTTCTCCATCTGGTTACGGAACCCTATACGAAATACGAGTATGTACATAAATTTCCTTGAGTCCTTGTTGCAGATTCTATTTTGTTATAATTTACTACCTTAATGATGTACACATGTATTTCGTAATAATCTCTGACCACATGGGGAGTATCGTCAAAGCAAATCATTCCAACTGGTGGACGAAGAAGATTATGATGATGACTGTGGCATATGAGAGGTATTGACAACAAATGAATTCTAATGAAATACAATTTCTACTTTTTGAGAGAAAAAAAAAAAAGATGAGAAAATGAAATGCTTCTCGAGATTGAATGACAATGGAATCGCTTGGTGGTGGAAAATAAATAAGCAATTTGGGACGGAAAATAATTTTACTCCCAACATGCTGAGGTTCGTTAGAATTCTCTTGACAAGGAGCGGTGAAGTATTTGATTTGTAAAGTCTAATTGGGCACATAGAAAGGGCTGACTAGGAGAGATACCTATTGTGTGCGCAATTGGAGCATTATTTGCTGGAATGCCAAGAGTCAAATGATTGACATGTAGGTGGACTAAGCAGCTACCGACTGGGGGTGTTATTTTTAGAAATTTAATTTTTTTCTTTCAAAGCTAATTGAAGGAAGGATAAAATGGGAAAAGCTGGGAAGGCCTATATTTTGCATATTTTGTCGACAGTGGAAGTTAGCAAAGTTAGACCTCCTAACGAGTATTTTCAAGATCTTGAGCTCCGATATATTCAAGAAATTCATCGTTTTTTCCCGTTTCGGTTTTTTCCTCAGCCCTGGAACTTCAGTTTCGGGCATCGGATGTGGTACACTTGTGCCTGGTTCTGTTTCGAACGTCTACTAACTAGTTCTTCAGACTTCTCAACTATTGGGCCATTTGCTGAGGTAGTTTATCTCGGCGCGGCATATTATTGGTAGTCTTGACTTAATTATGACGCCACCTAATCGGTAGTCTGTATTAGGGGCCCTAAATGTGCACTGCGACCTATAAGGTCTATTGTGGTGGCCCGTATGGTCTAACCAGAGATTATACTGAGGCTTTTGATGAACTTCAGTATAGCCTTGGTTCGATTATTCGAATTTTCGCTGGATTGACCGAGGCCCGCGTCAAGTGGAGTGATCATTTCCTTACGGCTCCTGGACATACGCACAGAATATGTGCTGCGATCTCTTTCCTTCTCCACAGAGCCGGTAAATATCGTTATCTGATAACTTTATTTAACGCAGATGGTATCTGGGTGGACAATGTCCCATTAAATAGCCCGTTAAGGTTTTTAACTCATCTTTGTTGAGATCATGTAAAGTCTTGTCCTTGTTCATGTTGTTCAGGCTTGTCTACAGCCCTGTAGATTGGCCCAGAAGTCAGCGTGTTTGTTGATCTCTCATTGTGGTTTGTTGGACTAGGCACTGTTGGGTGGTACCCCAAAACAGAGTTCGAAACCAACGAGAGGGCGACAAGGGGCTCTTCATGTCAGGCAGTCAGCCCGTTCGTTACCCTCCAAGTCTGCATGTCCTGGGATCCAGGCTAGGCTTACCTTATTTACCGATGCAAGATTTTCGAGGAGGTTGAGACAGTCCCAGATAAGCTTAGACCCTACCGGATAGAATTGAAGGTCTAATAGTGCTGCCTAGCTGTCTGAAAATATGTAGATGCGGGTTTTTTGGGTTCTTCTCCTCAGTCATTCTCTTGCACACAGTTCAATAGTGTGGACCTCGGGTTGAACTATTGTTGGCGACTTTTCAAGCGCTGTCACGCCTTTGAAACTGGCACCATAAACCCCAGGCCCAGTGCTGCCGTTTTCCAATTTTGAACCATCTGTATGACAGATTTGGGAATTCGGTAATATTAAAGGGCCTTCACTTCTCCATTTGCTGCAGTCGCATTCACTTCTCTAGAATCGAAATCTCTTGAGCATTGTATCTGGAATTGGGTCACAGTGAATGGGTTCTAGTTTTCTCAGATGACCTATAAAGTCATCGACTTTAAGGTCCAATGAGGGAGTCTAAAAACACTAAGCATAGCTTCTTTTTGTACTGCCAGGTGTAGCAGTGGAGGTTAAGCATTGTTCTTTTAGGTGTCGTTGTGCACTTTCTCATAGCCCCGGTGAACTCTGCTTTCCCTGCGTTGTTGTTTGTAGGGTCTTTGGCCACCATATGTGATTCATTGGTTAACATGTTTATCTGCGAGTTCCAGGTAAGCGTTTTGTCAAGGATTACTCCAAGATACTTTGCTTCGCTGGGCAGATCAAAAGGGCTGTTTTCCAGTGAAACTTGTTTGAGGTTGTGTTTCGTCTTTCTGGAAAAGGGTATAAGAACAGTTTTTTCCGGGATTTGTGGTCAGGCCCTTCGTCCTACACCAGCTTGAAGTTAGGTTAAGGGCATTTTGCATCATATCTGATATGATGTCAACGAATTTACGAATATATCAGATTTCCTAAAGGCATTGCCAGTAGACCCAGCCGTCATGGGTCCTCGGTGATAGCTAAGACTGACTTCTACTTGGATTACACTGTCGTAGATTGGAAGTTTAGTTTTAACCGGCCGGTCTTCGAAATTCTCTGAGCCGACCATCGTTCTTGAACTCTGTTTGAACACGGATAAGTTTTGTGGGTGGGTTGCCTTCCCTTAAATTTTTTCTTGAGGGAAATTTTGTTGGCTTTGTCAGTTTTTGTTTCCAATTTTATTCATCTGAACGGCATCATGCAATGACCTGTGGTCAAGAGTTATTTTGGTGGGGGCGTATGGCGCCTTTAGCAAATGTGTATAAGTCCGACGGTTCTCTGTTGGGGGGTTCAAAAAGCTCCTGTTGTGCCTATGCCTGATAGGCATTTTATTTTGATGAAAGTTTTTGCATTCGTTTAGTTCTTGCTGCTTTGGTATAATTCCGAAAAAATGTATTTTATCATCAGAAATTCTTGCAACTTTTGTAAATTTTCGGTACATTTGTGGTCTCATATTACAATGAATCCTTTTTTACCATATTGTATTCAACTTTTTTATAATTTTTGTTTTCATTTTTGTTTTTAGGCAATGGTCCTACCGCCCTTAGCTAAATGGCCATACGAAAATGGTTTCACATTTACGACGTGGTTCCGTTTAGATCCGATCAATTCTGTGAATATAGAACGTGAAAAACCCTACCTGTATTGGTAAGTTCAAATACAAAAAGCTCCTTTTGATATATTCAACATTTTTTTCTCTCTATTGTCACTTTTTAGTTTTAAAACATCGAAAGGGGTTGGATATACAGCACACTTTGTTGGTAATTGCCTTGTCCTGACATCAATGAAAGTCAAAGGAAAGGGCTTTCAACATTGTGTAAAATATGAATTCCAACCAAGAAAGGTACATTGCACTACTATTTTACATCCGTTAACAATTTAGTCCTTCAGAATTCTTTAAAAATACTCAAACTTTTGTTTTCTTTTGTGTAATTTTTTAAGTGGTACATGATTGCCATTGTGTATATATACAATCGTTGGACTAAAAGCGAAATAAAGTGCCTAGTTAATGGACAATTAGCGTCTAGTACGGAAATGGCGTGGTTCGTTTCAACAAATGACGTAAGTGTTTCTTTGACTTTTGAAAGGAGCGAACAATTTGCCTATTTTTCCTTTGTTTTGTTCCATGTATACAGCCATTCGATAAATGCTACATTGGTGCAACGCCGGAACTCGATGAGGAGCGAGTTTTTTGTGGGCAAATGTCGGCCATTTATCTATTCAGTGAAGCCTTGACAACGCAACAAATATGTGCGATGCATCGTTTAGGTCCTGGATATAAGGTAAAATTGTTTTTTTTAAATTTAAATATTTTTGTCAATTCATTCTGTCGATCTCGTTATACTTGTTTTTACTTTATCTTCTGGTTTTGGTTCTCTTTTGAGTTTAGAAGTTAATTTTACTTTTTTTGTTTGCTGAGTACTATTAAAATTGTTTATATTTTCACGTGAAATACTAAAGTGGACTGATGTAAATATATATCAAGGTTACGTCTGTGTGACTCATAGGCTCCATTTAGGAAATAAAGCACCTCATGCACTTTTTTGACTTCACGATTTGAAAAAAATCTTCTTTGGCACCTCCGAACACAATCATTTGTCTTAACAAAGTTCTCAATAGAAACATTCTTACAACGATGAATTGAGACTGGAGACACTCCTTTTTATATTTCTCCAGATTGGCCTATTTTCTTTCATCTCAGAACGCAAGTTTTTGGCAACGAACTTTAGCTCTTGGAAAATCTCCTGGCTACCTATTTACAGCAACTACGTCTTCCTCACTGCCTCTGCAAAAAATAAACTTCTCTACGCAATCAAGAGCATGGCACAATACAATTCAAAGAAACCGCAGTGGCTGAGTTGAAAAGAGGCCTCACCCTTCTAATCTTTATGGGCAACGAAGGATGTGATGCATTTACGCTTTAGCTACAGAATGTCTTTTTACATTCGCATTTGAGACGTATTTAAGAAAACTATATTAACTTACACAAGATGTTGTTTGACGGTTCAGAGCAACCAACTTGAGGAAAAAGACACCGACCTTGTGTAAATATTGTATTCCTAAAAATATGACGAATGGCGAAACCTTAATTTGGTCGAAATACCTTTCCAAGGAAGCAGTTTGTACAACAAGTTTTGCTATAGATTTCATTGGACCTTTTACCAAAGAAGGGGACTGATACCAAGTTCAAGTTCTTCAAGCATTGGGACTACTTGTTGAACAAAGACCGGCTGGTTTTGCCATGTGTGTCAGGTAGCAAGTGTAAGCTTTTGCACTGATTGAAGGCACATAACTTTCCCTGAAGCATGATTGTGTATGTGCCTTTACTCATATCCTGCTTGATCGTGATCCTTAGGGCGGTGTTTTAAATTTTTCCAGTCGTCCCTTTGTCTACCTAGGCTCCGCTATAAATTCAGACAATGACACCGGCGCTGAGATTAAACGAAGAATAACTCTTGCCAATCGCTGTTTCTATGGGCTAAGAAGGCAATTGAGTAGCAAAGCCCTCTCTCGAACAACTAAGGTGACCCATTATAATTCCTTAATCGTCCCAGTCCTGCTCTACGGCGCAGAGGCATGGACTCTGTCTAAAGCGGATGAGATTGCTCTTGGCTCTTTCGAGAGGAAAATTCTTCGGGTGATTTTTGGTCCCGCCTACATAGACGGGGAGTGAAGGAGAAGATACAACGACGAACTGTACGGGCTGTACAGCGGCATCGACTTAGCCAGAAGAGTGAAGGTCCAACGACTGAGGTGGCTGGGTCATGTAGAGCGGATGGACATCAATGATCCGGCTCGGAAAATCTTCGAATCCACACCCGAGGGTCAGCGCAGTAGAGGAAGACCGCGACTCAGGTGGCGCACGCAAGTGGAAGGGGACCTCAACCAACTTGGCGTGCGAAACTGGAGACAGCTAGCAAAAGATCGAGATCGCTGGCGACGCTTGTTGGTTGAGGCCCAGGACCACCCCGGTCTGTATCGCCACCTTAAGTAAGTCGACCCTTAGGGAAAAGTAGTTCCGCTTGAAGTAATGAATGAAAAGAAGGTATTTAGCATCAGGAGTTTAGCATCTTAGGATGTTTATAATCGATGTTATAGATGTGTAAGATGATATGTGGGCCAAGTCTTGCTTTCATTTCTATATGAACTTATATTGAAGGTAGACCCAGGATAGCGTTAAGATTAGTAATAGTAGAGCGCAATGGCGCAGAGAGGCAAGCCTACAGTCTAACGAACGCAAAGTCCCGAAGCAAACTTCTGCTAAACGGAGTAATATTCATCATCACTTTAGTATTTGCCACGAAATTTCTCATTCTGTTGTTAAATAATTTCTTTATTTCTTAAATTTAAAATAGTGTTACATAAATTAATTGTGTTTCTTTGTTTCCTTTATCTCTCTTTTCACGCTGCACCATAACTCATCTGTGTCTTTGTCGCAAATACACACTCAACTGGCAAATAAATTTTAAAATAAAATTAAATTATTATTTTTTATTTATATTTTTATACATTATTTCTTTTTTCATTGTTTTTTATTTTTATTATTTTTTAACATCACATTGTTTTGTGTGCTCGTCAAATTGATATAAAAAAAATTAAATTTAAACCTACAAATTAGTCACAATTTCGTTTCGACAACGAATGCTATCTCAATCTGCCGGACAATCATAAACGGGTGAGTGTACATGCCACATCTGCGGGTGATGGTTCAGAAGATGATCCCTCAGCCGAAATCGATTTAAGTGTGGCTGTTGCTGAGGCATACGCTAAAGTTGGTGCACGTATGCAAGCTGCAGCTCGCGCAATAGCAGCAGCTAATGCTCTTCCCAATTCCTCTGCAACTACTACAACTACAACAACAGCAGCAATATCACCAGCAGGCCAAAATGCCAAAAATGAAACTGATCCCTCAGCAACATCCTCGTCCTTGGTTTATCCCTCGGGAAGCTCTAATTCTTCTTCTACGGGTAGATATTGTTTTTTTTTTTTTTTTTTGCGAAAATGAGTGCAATTTATTTATGAGTTTTTGCTTTTTTCTTATTAATTTTTTAATTTCTTTTTTTTTTTTTGTATTTATAAATATTTTTGCGAAATTAAAACAAAAAAAGACTCTCGAGCGCTGTCAAAATTACGTAAAATGTCTGCGACAGATGGTTCTGGATCGTCGGCTGGTGGAGCAATGGCAACACTCGGTGAAACTGAAGAGATCAATCATTTAAAAGCTGTAAGCATGCGTTTTTGGAATTTTATTTTTCAATTTTATTTTAATTTACTTTTGTTTATTTTTATCTTGATTTTTCGTTTTCTAGCTTTAGTTTGAGTTTTTTTTTGCAAAGTTTTCGTTATCCTTTCACCATTTGTGGTTATCATCTTCACAACACTTGGCTTCCTCATAAATCATTGTTATTTAGTACTCTCGACTATTGCCATGTTATGTTTGCAGTTTGTCCTCTCGGTATGGGTATTTTGACCAGGAAAACTGATTTTCTGTCACTGAAACGTCTGAACGTCTACTGATCTCATGAGCGTTGACGTACAAGTAAAACCCGTGAGAAACTGACAGGCCTAACTTCTTTTGCCGTCGCAAGACGTCACTTGTCAGTCTTCAGTACGAATGTCACATTCACGTTATCCTTGCAGCAGTGCTTGTTAACTTCCATTAAGCTATATCTGCCAACTTTCAGGGATTTTTCTTGTCGTTGTTGCCGTTTTGTACGGTACAGTTGACCAGATCGCGTACTTCAGCTGATTATTTGCCCTCCTCTTTCGTCAGGTAAGCTCGATTACATCGGAGTTTGGTACATCAAACCTACTCCATCAGGTCCTTGACTTCCCAACTAATCAAATTTGTTTACCTGTTTCCTAATCAAAAACTCTCTTCTCTTGATTCCAAACAAAGTTAGGGTTCAATGATTTTTCTACACCAATGTACACAGTTCAAAAAAAAAAAAAAAATTCTCCACAGCTAATATCTCTGAAGCTCCACGATATTGGGAATATGACCTCTCCATTCTAGCACTTGGAAAACGTTGCAAAGGACTCTCAGAAAATATGATGGCGGCTTTCATGGCTCAGTTTGTTTGTTTCTCATTCACTACGTGGCACTTGGTTCGTTGGCCTTGGCGATAGCAATGGCGATGTTGATAACGACGATGATGGTAGACGTGATGGAGGTTGGAAGAATTAATGATTGTACTTGTTGGAGCGTGAAATTTTTCAATCGATTGAGTTTTTAAGTGCTAATTGATCATTTACAGATCGATGCGTTTTCGAGCTGTTTTTCGTTCTTTTTTTTTTTAAAACTTTTGCCCTGTGCCTCCTCTCTCATCGTCTCCATTGAGCGAGTTAATTGGAAAACTTGGTTCATCGGATAGATAAGTGTTCAATCAGTTAAAGATAGATCTGCTTATTATATGTACATGCCTTTGAGAGACTTTTTGTATCAATTTAGAAAGGAATTTCGAAAAGGGATAAGAGAAGTGGTTTCCTTTGAAGAGAAATGAGTTCAAGAGTGCAATAGAATGACTTCAGCTATATTTGTACATGCACAAACACATATGGATATTGTTTTCACATCAAAGATAAGACAGGGTGTAGTGAAGTATTTTATTTTTATGAATGTCCTTAGTTTGCAGCGAAAGATGAGTTGAATTGGTCACGGTTGTCATATTCAATGGTTTGCACTTCAGTGGACCTCTTGCTTGGATGATGGGCACAGAGCTTCTGATTGTTTTCACTCCTGACGGAAGGTGGTCCCTCAATTCTTGACGCACTTACGGATCTTTAAATCTGTCGATGTTGTACGATGGTTTGAATAGTGACGCGCTGTACTCTTGTCAAAAAATCCTGTCTCTCTGCGGCAGCCAGAAAATAAGGCATCAGTGAAGTCATGACGAAAACAGCAGAGTCTCACTCCACATTTCCATGAATTGATAGTTTGACACGGTTAAGGAGGAGTGTTACGAGTTTAGGATAGGTACTCTCCTTCATCGAACATGGAGTTTTAAAATGTTTTGTTCCTTAAGTCGGAGCAGAACACATTAGAATAGCTGAAAGTCGTTACATTAGGTAAGCTAAATGGGTGCCTTGGGAGATTCTTCACTCCTCACGTAGACAAGCAATAGAATCTATTGTGCCTTTTTTATAATTCAACCCCTAGAACTTATAAAAAAAAGAAGCCGCTGAGTTTAAACCACCCAAATGAAGATATGAATCTCAGGAGGTCCTTCAGCCCGATGTCACGCAAATCCTCTAGTTCCGTGGAGAAGTAACAACCAAGAGTCCTCATTCTTCTACCTGCGAGGGCAGGACATTTACACAACAGGTGACGGACGTTTCGATTTCTTCCTCGTCCCTACAACTTGTAGAATAGTCGTTGTGATGTATACCGAGGCGCTCCGCATGGCGCAGTGCCCAGTTAAAATGCCAAAGACTATTCTTGCCTCGGGTCGACTAAGTTTAACCAGAAACAAAGATATCAATTTGTCCTGGTACCCAACATATGGTCACCGTATTGGCCCTCGATATCTTATCTAGATTCTTATAAGCCTCGATCTAGCTGTCGCGGACTCCAGCACCTTAAAGGCTGCCAGGGTATAATTGTCCCTGCGGTGATACCCTTCTCGTGGACAGTTTTCGAAGCGTCGATGATGGCTGTGATTTTGGCTTGAAAGACACTGGAGTCGTCGTTTATTTTAAAGTAGTGTTTTATTCCTAGGGCCTTGCAGTAGACCCCGGCACTTGTACCAATGTCCATTTTAGAACCATTGGTGTAGAAAGCCGGTTCCTTTTTATAGGTAACTTTGTGGTTCCTCCAGTCATCTCTGTCGGGAATTCTAATACTAACTCTATTAGCATTTTCCAATCGAGGCAATACGAAGGCATGACCGAAGGGAAATGGTGTCCATTGTCATCCTTCTCTCAGTCTTAAAGCAGTTCTAGCTGCCGTGTTGCTGCAGTACAGATCCAACGGAATTAAACTTAGCAAGGTTTCCATCGACGCTGTTGGTGTTGTTCTCATTGATCCCAGGATTCCTCTACAGACTGCTCTCTGAATCTTAGTGAGGTTTGAAAGCTGATATTGCTTCTTGAGCACTTTCCACCAGACGAGTGAGCCGTATGTTTGGATGGGTCTCACAACCACCGTGTATAGTCGGTTGAAGACCCCATGTATTACTGAAGCCCTTTTTGCAAGAAAAGAAGGCTACGCATGCCTTCTTGACGCGCTCATCGATGTTCTCCTTTCAGTTTACTTTGGAACCAAGAACAACGTCCAGCTAGTGTGCTGATCGCGTAGGATAAAGTTCAACACCCCGATCTTCGGAGGCTTGAAATCAGGGATTAATCTCTTTTAAATGAAAAGCACAACCTCTGTCTTTGTAGGATTGACTGATAACATTGCCTGACCACATCGTCGGCATAGGCCGTTACTTTGAAGCCATTGTCCTTGAGTGAGGATGAAAGTGGCTGAGGTTCATACATACAAGTGAAGCTGTATGTTCTCGTCTAAGTTAGATCGACAATAAGGAGTTAAGCCTACTAGCAGTTGGACAAAAATTGGGGGCCGGAATCTTTTAATGGGAATTTACTTGTTAAAATACTAGAAAACCAGTTTGCTCTATTATCACGCCCGTAGCCAGATAGGTGCTGAAGGGCGCTGTGCACCTTCTGAGATTTAGGGAGCTCCTTCAGAAATTTTCATCGCCTGAGAGAAGAATTTCTTGATATGTGTGTGAGCTCCCTTCAAAATCTCCTGAGCACCCTCGAGAATACAATCCTGACTACGAGCGCGCCTCCTCTATTACGATTTATAATCTTTTCTATCGGGATCCCCAAGTGTTGTGAAACTTTTGATTTTATTTTTGTTCATAAGCTAATAACCTAAGTCAATATTTTGCTTTGAAAAAAGTTCACCACCAAAAACTCGCATATGCATTCCATTTTCCACTCTCTATGCTTCACTCATGTACTCGTACAGCGTTATTGTCCTGAATTTCCTTCTTTTTCTTTTGTGTTCCGTATCACTTTTGTTTGCAATTTGTGTATAGTTTTGTTTTTTTTTTTAGTTTTGAATTTAAATTCTATTGCATTCATAGATTAAGGAAATAATGAAGCGGCATTCCTCAGAGCCGTCAATACCGACCGACAAAAATAAAAAAACACATTGTCTCTCCATCCCCTCTCCTCGTGCGTGTGTGTTTGTTTGTAGTTGAACTACTCTCCTAAATTGCATTGTTTCATACAAATAAAACTCCACCATCAAATAGCGTGTTTATCCTATTGTTTCATACACACATTTCATGTTGCTACATCGTGATCCTAGTTCTTTAGGACGTACAACTACGACACCCTTCAAAGAAATTAAAAACGCTTACGTTACATCCACGAGAACATAATGCAACGTCCGCGTATCGTTAGTCGTGTGTTTTAGCTTTCATTTCTTGCTTCCCACATTCAACGAGTAGTAGTTTAAGCCAGCAAATAAAAAAGAAACAACACCCTTCGCCACTGTTACATTCATAAATCCTGTCTGGCTTTGTTGTAGGATTCCGAAAACGAAAACAATGTTCTTCATCACCGTTTTTTTGTGTGTGTTTCTACTCTTTCTAGTGCAATCGAAAAGCAAAGAAATAGAAATCTCTCTTGAAAATGTACTCGAATCTATATAAACAACTAACTTATATCCTTACAGGTCCTTTACGATGGTAAACTATCGAATGCTATCGTCTTCATGTACAACCCAGTCGCCACCGATGGCCAACTGTGTTTGCAATCATCCCCAAAGGGGAATGTTTCATATTTTGTACATACACCGCATGCTCTTATGTTGCAGGTAAGTTCACGAGACCATGAAAGTACAACAGGGTATAAAATATCCTTGAAAACATCTTTCTAAAAAAAAAAAATGGAAAAAACATTTGATTTTTTTTTTTCTAAAACTACTCATGGGTACCAAATTCTTTAGTTATCCTGAGTAGAAAAGAGAGTCGAAAAGTATTCTCCAGGATATTTATCGATACATGAATGCAGCAGTGTTCATAACTGCAGTGCAACATGAACATCATCAAATTTATGACAGCAAAGCATACTCCCTAGCAGTTTCTTTTATACATTTTTCGTTTTTGTTTTTCTCATTTTCTTTATCGTTGATCGCTCACGATGTACTTGAAACAGGATGTTAAGGCTGTTGTAACACACTCGATACACTGTACGTTGAATTCCATTGGGGGCATTCAAGTACTGTTTCCATTATTCTCACAACTGGATATGGCACATGAAGGATGCAGCGATGTGAAGCGTGATCCAACGTTATGGTGAGTACTTAGAATAAGTTCTAAGAGGGATATCCTTAAAGTTATGCCATTACGTGTCTTTTTTTTGTCAAATTGTAGCTCGAAATTGCTGGGTTTTATATGTGAACTGGTGGAGACGTCACAGACTGTTCAACAGCATATGATACAGAATCGGGGGTTCCTGGTGATTTCATTTATGCTGCAACGCTCGTCAAGGGAACATCTGACACTAGAAGTGTTGGGTTCGTTTTTGAATTTGACAAAATATTTAGTGACGTGTTTATCGGCGAATAGTGATTTGCTTCTCAAGCAGGTGAGTCGAATGAATAAATTTATTTTGAAATGATTTACATCCAGAATTTGATTGTTGGGAAAGGAGATTTAGAAGGTTGGACAGAAATAGTCATCGGAATTTTGTTTTAAAAAAAATTTCCTAAGAAAAACAATTAGACTGGGTCCAACCTTGGAACCAAGCACACATTCTTATCCTCATGGAAGCAGGATTCTGAAAATCGAAGCGTGTATCCATGTTGTAGCTACGGTAGGACCATATGAGAATCTATTCAGTGTATTAAAACTTTTACTGAATTGAGACCAGCGTATCTAGTTGAACTCAGCTTGACTGATTGCTTAACCTCAATCTGTATTTTTAGGAAGCCATCTGGAACTGAGACATACTAACAACTTGAACTCGTTTTTTGCGGGTTAATCAGCCTTTCTTTACCTCAGATATCCCTATGCACTGTTAACCAGCATAGGGTCTCCCTATCGGCTCTTGGTATTGTACTTAGATAACTTCCTTGGGTTCTCACAGGACTTGGTCTAATTATCGCAGAGGCCAGAGCCTTAATGGTTGCTTGGTTGTCGATGTACGCAATAATCCCAACTGTTATCAAAAATAATTTTTGAATTGCTGTGACTTCGGCTTGGACGACACTACGAACCCCGGTTAACTCCAAAGGCTCTACAGTTAATCCATCAGTGTGCAAAGCTTATTTGTGGCGGAAGGCTTGTCAGGCTTGTCATTTCATCTACTCGTTTTTTTCAAGGAACTCTGGTAGTTAATCTCCTATCAAATGTCAGCATTGGAGTCTTGTGACTAGTTTCTGTGGGCTTGTTTGCAGTGTCCCATCGAGAGAGCGCGATTGTTGTTAATGGCTAGTATATCTCTTCAGGGTCCCAAGGCACACTGGATCTCTGGAAATGAGATCTCCAACGAGATTGCTAGACAGGGCTTAGAGGATGTTTTCTCAGAACCTGAACCTGCGTTGGGTCTTCCCGCGTCCTCAGCTAGGGCCTCCATTGACGATTGGGTTTCCTAAGAACACAGGATACGGCCAGACTAAACGAATGCTCCCGAATGTCTGTAAGAAATCAGAGGCATTCTTGCTGTTACTCAGCAGAAGATACTGTAGACAACTTATTGACGTTCTAACGGGACACTTCGCTTATGTCAAGCATCTTAGTGTGTTAGGCTTAAGTTATACAACTGTTTGTGACACCTGTGGAGAGGGGGACGATACTTCGGATCATTTTCTTTGCTATTGTCCTACCTTTGCTCGGATTAGGTGGCAAATTTTCGGTGTGGTGTGGCTAACACTGTAAGCTCCTCATCATTCCCCAGTACAGCGTTTCCAAATCCGAAAAACCTGAAGCATTGTGTCTACTGGATCATTGTGAGGTTTGATGTGGCATTTTATGTGCAATATCTTCCACCAGACAAGCGAGCTAAAGGATAAAATAGGTCTCCACCACCGCTTATAGCCAAAAACCAAAGCTGGTTGAAACCCCATGTTCTTTCAATCTCACATATCGCCCAGGTATTGTACTGATCTTGAAAAAATAAATTCAATCTCCCTCATCCTCAGGAGTTTGAAGGTAGGGGTTCATCTCTTCTTAGAGCTCTGACTTTATAGGATTAACCCACCCTAGCCCGATGTTAGCATGGTCTTTACCTAGAATACCTGATGCCGCATCGTAATTATTGGCTTTATTTTCCTTTAGTATAACTAAAACCTCGTCTACTTTGAGGTATTTTTACTGCTGTTTACTTCTCTCTTCGTCAGCGACTTGAGCAACAGTATAATCCAATTACAGAGGCAAAAGTTAAATTGGTCTCTGCCCAGACTGTTAAAACCATGTCTTTCGGCTTTAAAATCATCAACATGACTGCATTCTGAGTCACCGGCGACAAATAGGCTTGGCATCACATTACCTAATGTGTTACACCTATCTTCTCCCATTTCCCAACAATCAAAGATTAAATATATTTATACAAAGAATTCCACATTAAGAAAAAAACTTATCAAATAATTTAAACTTAGCATGTTCATTAAATATGTAAAAAAAAAAATATCTTATAAGTTATTCAAATGGAAAGTTTGTAAAATCGTTAATTGAAATGCATGACAGTTATACGTATTGTTAAAGTTCTATGAATTCGTTGTTCGATCTCATTATTATACTTTTTTTTACATTTTATATCAATATATTTATTATTTATGTTACATAAAAGCTGCAGAGAATGTTTAATATATATTTTATTTGTTTTTTATTTTTTATGTCTATTTTCGCAGTTAAACTTGGGCTTTCGCTTAAATTACAAACGAGTAATATTTTTGTTATTTATTTAGTTTGATTTTTAAAAGTTTAAAGTTTCGTGAAATGTTATTTTATTTACATAGTGTGGGTGTGGTTATAAGTTTTTTTTTTTCTGATTGATTGGAAATTATCAGTTAATAATGGTATTAACATTTCTAGAGATTGAAGTTGGTTAAGTAGGTTTGTTAGATTTTCTGTATTTTTGACTTGTTATCCAAGAAAATTTTAAAGAGTTCCTTTTCGTAGTCTTTTAGCTACAAAAAATAGTCTTTATAAACCAAATTCGTCTTTGTAAACAAAAGAGCTGACGAATAAGACAGGTTGGGGGTCAGCCGTTAACGGATCACTAGCAGAAAGAGAACCGTTAAAGGCAAAATTCACCTTAATTTTTTTTTGCCAACCAAGGTTGAATAGATTGACCCGGTTACAACAAATCAAAAACAATCGAACTACTTAGCAGATCAAGACCAGATATTTCAAGAATCGTAACCACTAGCATAGGCCACTGGACGATAGGAGATCGGGCTTAAGCTAGATATACCTCACATCGTTGTCCTTACTTGTAATTCTCCCATCACTAGCAATTTTCCATTCCATAGTAGAAGAGTAAAACCTTTTGAAATAAAAGTGTTTATTTGCTTGCACCATGGTCTAGTGTTGTTGGCAGTGTCAACTGCACCATCGTATGTAAAAAAAATTGCTTCTCAAAGTACCCTGTGTATATAGCTAAATGTCGTGACAATTGGTCAAGTCTTCAATTTGGTTGTACATATATCTTGTTACAATTAGCCACTTACATGTCCCATTTATTTTCGACAATTCTTAAACTCTTCTTGGAATGTTTATGTTTTTTTACAAGTTTAAACAAATAGAAATGAATTTGTTGTTGCATTGATGTTATCTTGCGTTTTTAGGTGTGTGTTTTTTTTATATGATTTTTGTTTTCTTTAAATAATAGATTTTTATTTTAGGCAAAATTTAACACAAAAAAGAAAAATAATTTAAATTCTTTTTTTTATTTTCACAAACTTTCTTCTCTCTTGTTAAACTAAAAAATTATAAAAAAAGTTCTACCAGGTGACTAAATTCTCCCCCATTTTTGGTTGTGTCAATGTGATGTTTATGTTCAAAAAAAATTTAGAAGAGTGTGCAGTTACAGCAAGTGTGCTTATAGTGGAATTTTGTATTTTTAAAGTTCACTTGCCAATTGGGTTGAGTTTATATTCGCTTAAGACATGATGTAGTGGGAAGCTTTATGCTTTAAATGTTAATTCTTGTAAGTTGGGTGGCCAATTAGAGAGCTATTATATAACTTTTCTCCAATTTATGATAAATTGTTACAAATTGGACTGTAATTGTCAAAACTTTTTATTGGTTATTGCGCAACCAAAAACCCATAAATAAACGTTCTGTCCGTGGCTATATAAGCTCAGCCTTAAGCCGAATTTAATGCGTGGTGTGCGTGTGTGCTTAAACAGCTTTGTCCATTATTCTCAATCATCAAAACGCGCAGGGTGGATCAATTTAAATTCGCATTTAAAGTGGATCATCCCATGTGTACAACATGCCAATGAGACCTCATCAATTTATTGGATTTTCATTTGCAACCATCAGCCACCACCATTGCCATTGCCGCTATGTTATACATCACAATATATATTTTTCTTTTTAAATTTTTTTTTTTGTTTTTTGTGCAATTAATACGATGACCATCGATGCGAATGTTAATTGGAAACACATTACTGGTAATCTTCAAAGAGCATTCTACTGCGATACATAATGAGCTCACATTACCGTGTAAAAATTGTATCCTTTTTATGGTCTGCGCGTTTAATTTCATTTTTCTTTCCTTTAATTGCTGGTCCATCATTGGCGTCATCAGAATCGCATCAATACGTCAGACGTTGAAGCAATAAGACCAGCTCCGATGATGATGATGATAATGATGATGATGATGGTGTGTCGTGTTGATAATTATTGTTGTAGCATTCGATGTGATGCTGGGCGAGGATAATGTTCATCATTACTTGCGATATTGAAGCTAATTGCTAAATTAGAGGGATCAAGGATCACGCAAACGAACCCACGCTTTTCTCTTACACTCGTAAATCATTAAATCTGGAATAATGATGGACGAATGGTCTTTTATCAGTTTTGGAGACTGTGGGTCGAATGACGCACACAGAGTGGGTAATTTATGGATGATGAGTCACCATAAAAGGTCTTTCCGGCAGGCGAGGAGCTGTTGAAATTTTGTTTATTTTTCTTTTATATTGTGGGCACATTTGTGAAAAGTAGATGTGAGTGGGTGGGATTGAAACCCCAAGGGTCTCTTGTGATGACAGTAAAATTACAATGTTAGGCAAACACTGGAAGTGAATTTGTTTCCAAAGTTGACTTTGACTAGAGATGGCCAACACTTTAAGTGTGATTATAGAAAATTGGTTATTTGCTTTGGGGCGTTTTATGGTGTCATAGGTTTTGAAAGCAACTCCAATCCTTTATGTCGTGTATGTCAAATAAATCAGTAAAATGTTTGTAGGCTTTCGAGTATTCTGGAATATGTCCACGATTTTCATCACGCGTTGGGTTGTAAAACTACGGCAGTGCTAACAAATCTATTGTAAAATTTCTAAGTAGACCAGGGACACTATGTTTAACGCCGAATTTCAACGTCCTTTAGATAATAAAACATGAACTGCAATTTATTTTGTACTTCTATGATCACTGGGCTGACTATTTTACAATCATCAATAAAAAAATTTATATTTCTTTTAGTTCGACCCTTCCTAAATTCTGCTACTGGTATCTGCAAAATCTGTTGTCTCGTGGAGTGCTATTTAGCTCAATTTCCATTCTACCCCTTTACGAAATTTAATCGGTCCTTAGGAGAGGCATCTCTGATGTCTTCCTTTTCGACAAGTTTCTTACCAAGATTCTATAAGGCCAAGGAGAACATTGTTAACTACGGCCCTTGAAAGAAGCCTTTTTATTCGTGCTGGACATTGCTGGGCTCGAACTTATGCCAGCGCTCTCGCTTTCTACCATTTCTTCTTCAGCTCGGCCGTTCAACTGTCAGATCCAGCAGCTTTTATTGGATTTCAGTTTGGATATTGCTATCCGTACTCTATTTTGGCTATCATCATCTAGGGTGCATGCTTCGTTCTGCCTTATTGTGATACGTAAATGTTCATAGCGCATAATTCCAGTATACAGTCTGAATGAGACATTGCAGCGTATAGCTTTAAATAGAACGTGGATTTGGCGAAGAACGAAATAAATTCAGGTCCATTGTCATACTCTTACTTATTTACTTAAGTTGGCACTACAGTCCGGGGTGAACCAGGGCCACAACCAACAAGCGTCTCTTGTCAGCTACCTCCAGTTTCGCACGCCAAGTAGTTTAAGGTTACCTTGCACCACCTGAGTCGCGGTCTTCCTCTACTGTGCCGGCCATGGTCATACTTAGTGAAGGAAAATTGTCCCTTGGTCGTAGAGTATTTCTTGGCCAATGAAAAAATATTACAGACATTACTTACTGGGGTTGGGATACAAATAATTCTGCAGATTTGACGTACATATATGTAGGTAGTTGATAATTTCATTCACAATTTTATCGGATTGTAATTCAATGTCACGAAAGAAGTGCCTTCGTTTAAATAAATTTCTATGACATAATCCGTGGTAGCAAGTGTGACAAATAAAGTGTGTTTTACCATCATGGAACAAGAGATATTCTCAACTTAAGCAGGGCACAGCTACGATTAATCATTGGCATCTTGTCCAGCCATTGCCTTCTTCGGAAGCACGCTAAAAGATTATGGCTCTCAGCTATAGATGTTTGCAGACAGACATGAATCAATATGTCACTCCTATCAGGGTAAATAGAATTATTTTGTCGGTCTTTTCTTTGTAAAACAGGGCCCATCATTTCCTCATATCTTAAAGCTTCCATCTGTTGCTAGACTCTATCCCCTGCTTCATGCTTAATTTCGCATGGCGAAATATTCAGCGAATTACCAGCTTGTTTTGGATTCAGTGCCAGGCCTTTTCTTGCTAATTTATCTGATTTTTCATTCACTGGTATACCATTTTCTGGCCTCATGTTACGCTTCCTGTACCTCAAACTCTTCTCGGCAGGACTTCAAAAGTTTCAATTTAATTTCTGTGATATTTTCCGTGATTAAAAAAGGCGATATCCCCTCGTGATATTGCCCTTATCAAAGTTTCACAGCCGGCTAAATACTACGGTGGTTTGGAAAACTGACCAACCTACATCAATATCGATCGTTGAGCTATAAATTTAAAAGGCTCACAAAGTCTTATCCATATACGACCTTGAAATCATACAAGATATAGGTGGTCTGTGGAATTCTAGATTTACCGGATTTACCGGACAAATAAAGTTCTTTAATATCTACGGATGTCACAGTAACATTGGAACTAACAGAGGTGCGACTTTCTATAACTGTCAGGATTAGCTGGCGACCTAACAATTAATACGAACATTCGCTTACTAACAAGTTTCAGGGTCTTTACTGTGCAGTTGATAGCAAAACAAATTCTACGATTACCATAAACATACATATGTATGCAGGAGTCCAAGCTTATGAATCTATTCTTTACCACGATCCTGGATAGGTATTGGGAAGTTTTAATTCAGGGCGGTCTAGGTTGACCTTTTTTTTTTAATTTTGTAAGGGCTAGGTTATTTGAACCTTTATTTCGTGGTTTGTTGTAAAGTTTTGAGTAGGATTGCTTTATAGTCTATTTTAAAATTCGAAATTCTTCTAAATACTAGAAAGAAAAGGCGTCTTACAGAGAACACGTGGACATGCCCAGGTCTTTATACTTATCTTCTCATATTTATTTATTTTTTTATTTATTTCTCATGCCTATTCCCTTCTATAGGGTCATCTATAAGTGTCATGCATTTTCGAAATATTTGTTTTTGTCTTTATCAATATAAAACAAAACATGCTATATGCCTACTACATAAATATTTATAAATTATGTTAAAAAAAAAAAGATTGAAAATATTAAAATTTTGTGTGAAATTTTTTGTGCATTCGTAAAATATAGTTGTTGTTGTTGTTATTGTTAAAAATGTTTATGTCCGCTTGCTGCATGCCAAAATAATTTTCATTTAAATGAAAATAAATACAAAATCGGCTTGTGGCAGGACAGAGGTGTTACAAAACTAATGGATAGCTCTTCTGTTTCTCATTTCTTACGTGGCAGCTGCTCGACCATGTACTCTTCAATCCATCGCTATGGATCTATACACCAGCGAATGTACAGGCTCGTCTCTATTCATATTTAGCCACAGAATTCCTTAGCGATACACAAATCTATAGCAATGTACGACGGGTTAGTACCGTTTTGCAGACAGTACACACATTGAAATATTATTACTGGGTTGTGAATCCTCGAGCTAAAAGTGGTATTATTCCAAAAGGATTGGGTAAGTTTTTAAAAATAAAAAATATTTTCTTGTGAAGTTTCTCTAGTTGAATGAATTATTAGATGGACCACGACCAGCACAAAAGGATATTCTAGCGATACGTGCTTACATTCTTTTGTTTCTCAAACAGCTGATTATGATTGGCAATGGTGTTAAGGAGGATGAATTACAAAGTATATTGAACTACTTAACGACCATGCATGAGGTAAGTTACAAGGTAACGCAGAGCAACAAGTGAAAATGAAACTAATTTGAGTTTTGTTTTTGTGAAGGATGAAAATCTCCACGATGTCCTACAAATGTTAATATCTTTAATGTCCGAGCACCCAAGCTCAATGGTACCTGCTTTTGATGTTAAACATGGTGTTAGATCTATATTTAAATTATTGGCTGCCGAGAGTCAATTGATTAGACTACAAGCGTTAAAATTATTAGGATTCTTTTTATCGCGTAGCACACACAAGTACGTATGCCTTATGTATGTTTATCTGTATCGGATGATCAAGAAAATTTGTGGAGTTTTCTATAAAATGATAAAAATTGTGGATAAAGTATTAACTCGGGCATATTATTTATTTTTTTATTTTTTTTTATTATATTTAAGCTCAATACAAGCGAAATGAAAATTTACAACTAAGATTAAAGGAAAATAAATTGTAGGTATGTATGTATGATAGATGCTGGAAAGGTTAATGAATAAATGGAATGTGGTGTCTTCAGTTAGGATCATATTAAGAATTTGACAATCATAACAATCTAATAGACTACTGACCGCGATGATAATGTGCTGGTTTCCAGCTCAACCCTAAATCTTAATTTGACGTGAGTATTATGGTCCTTAAGAAATATTCTAGGCATTGGCTAGTATTGGCCATAATTATAGTTGCAAGAAGCGAAAGAAAACAGAGTTAGAGACCGCTACAGACAGGTTACAGACATTTCGAGCATTTTTTTGGCCAGAGTTTAAAGAACTCGGCTCTGCTTGAAATGTGATCAATATGAAAACAGGCGACTCTCGGGACTGTTCATGTTTTCTCGGTGTGTCGATAGACAATTTAACACTGAAACTGCCTCTTGCACTCTTAAGTAGTAACACTTTTCTAAGCATCTACAGGGCCTTAACGAAATTTTTTCCTGTTCTTCTCTCTTCAACTTCAGTACGTCGAAATAACCCAAATGGGGGGTTCACTAAGCATTTCATTTCATTCCATCGTGGGAGTTCTTCAGGATTCCTCCCTCTTCTTTTCTGTGCTGCCACCAACAACCGAGCGTTTTCCGCGAGGAGGTGAGAGTAGGACTTGGCAGAGGTTGGTCATCTAGAGGTTGGTTTACGAAAATCTGTGGACGCTTGTGTCCTCTTAAATGCACATATTAAACCTTGAGAACCAGCGATTGGCAAGAGTTATTCTTCGTTTTATATCAGCGTTGATGTCATTATTCCCAATTGATTGCGAAGCCTAGGTAAACAAAGTCCTTAACTACATCAAAGTTGCATATGTTTTGTCTATAGTGATGTTCCGACCGAGACGTCGGCGTTGAATCTCCTTTCTTGCTGACAGTATATACTTTGTCTTGCCCTCATTCACCGCTAAACTCATTTTCGCCACCTCCATCTCAATACTCATGAACGCGCCAGTGACATCACCTTGTGTTCTTCCGAAGATGTCAGTATTATCGGCATATGCGAGTAATTGGACGGACCTCTGAAAGATTGTGCTTATGTTGTTGGCGCGTGAATTTTGCACTATTCTTTCAAGAACGATGTTGAAGAAGTAGCATGATATCGCAGCGCCTAAATCCTTTTTTGACTGAATATTTAACTGCTCCGCCATCGTTTTAAGAGACGACCGACAATCTAGAGCGATTAGTGAATTTGAAGCGACTGATTCCAAGGATATCTCCGGCTGATATCAAGTTTTTCTTCAGCCAAGATAAGACTTCTTTGATTACCATGATTTCCGCCTGGAACACGTTACAATGATTTGGAAGACGGAACGCTAGGTTGAGGTTAAGCCTGTCGGAAAAAACACCACCACCCGGAGTAAAAGTGAATCGACTTGTCTTCTGAGAATATAACGTTCCAAGAGTTATACCTGACTCTAGATAGTTCTATCGAAGTGGAAAACATAGTGAATAGCTTGATTGGATTTTTTTCCGTGCGACAAAAAATCGTTAAAATTAAGCAATAACCGATCAATATCCCCATAAATTTATAAAATCTTTTTTTCGTTTTAAATTTTGTCCTGCAACGCAAATCTAGTTAAAAGAATCGTAAGTCCTTTGTTATATAAATTAATTTCTTCTTTATCCTGTGAAAAACTACCACGAACTTTCTGGGTCATCTACGATCACAAACTTTTCGTACGTAATAAAATTTTAAATAAATTATCCCTTCCATTGTTGCTATATATATTTATTTATATATATTTTTTTTCTTTCTTCTTTACGTTGCATTTTACAGACGAAAGTACGATGTTATGTCACCGCACAATTTATATACGCTATTAGCCGAACGCTTATTACTTTACGAGGAATCATTGTCCCTACCAACGTATAATGTCCTTTATGAAATTATGACCGAACATATATCACAGCAAATCCTCTATACAAGGCATCCAGAGCCAGAGAGCCATTATCGACTGGAGAATCCAAGTAAGTTTTATAATTTTTTTTTTCCTTTTATTTTTTTACATTTTGTACTTTTCTCGATTTTTCCCTGTGTCCCTTGACAGGAGTACGAGCATTTTATTATTTTTAGAATCCGTAGAAAGATATTTTCTATTTTATTATGAAATATTTTTGCCCCTCCTTTTTGGTCTTTGTACTTTACCGTAAATATGAGTAGTAGTTACCCACACTCAGTCCTGTGAGTAAATTAAGAGAAATTGCTGTCGCATTGGCGAAGAGGTTTTTTTTTTGTTCGTTTAGTTCTAATTTTAACTTCGTATCGTAACGTCCACTTAGAAAAATGAGATGTATTACGTTTTGAAACGTAGATGCAATAAATTTAAAAGGGGGGATGTCAACTGAAAATGCAGCGTCACAGGGTCAAAGTAATTTGTCAGAGGAAATTTTGTTGTGACAAGTGACGGGGCTTTTAATGGTAAGACCATATTTTTGGCTCTTCTTGTTTAAAAATGGACACCTTTCCACAATTTTAAATAAGTCATTCAGTGTCAGGGTATTGGACAATTTTATTTCTTAGTCTTATTGAACTAATTTGCCTTGGGCACCTGTTGCGCGCCAAACTTTTGCGATGATCTAACCACCGTGTTTCAGAAGCTGTCCATGCTAAACACTGAATTGCTATTTTCTCGACCCTTTTGGTTATCTTTAGTGTTCAGCCTTAGTTCTCTTGGAGAATGCTGCGTTCCAGGGCTGGATCGATGTCACGGAGGAACTTCATTATCATGTTTGTGGATAACTAGCTGACTAAGGTTGAGAATGTGCCTGCTATGTCTCCTACGAGCTATCGCGTGACAATTGCACAATATGTCCTCAGCAGTTTCTTGAACCTCCAAGCAAAATCGACACATATCCAAACTACTCGTTGTCTTGTCAGGAAGTCCATGACAATTCTTCGACCTATCTTTTTTTTTTAAGAGATGAATGTACTTTTTACCTTGACCCGTTGTATTTCACTTGTAAACTTGCTGAGGAAAAATATGCATATCAGAGCTCCTTAAAGATTTCTTGTCTGGCAAGCTCGCACGCCATTTCATTGTTCGATGCCCTTATGCCCAGAAACCCAATAAGTCGTGGTTTTGCTTGTGAACAGCTACTGAAGAATACTTAAACAGCTTCAAGCTAGCTTTCAATCAAGGCTGTATGAACGTAAAGCGATGATCCCCGTTTGGCTGTTGAAAAAAATTCAGGTTTGTCAGGTCAATTGGAAAAATCTTGACTTGGAAGACAGATATGGAGTAGCCTAGGAGGACTGCTAGTTTGATTGTAGATGCTTGCACAGGTCTTGAAATAGGCATAATTTCTGAAGTTCTGCGCAATTGCGGAGCAAATATTTTAATGCAACTTTGAATGTTCGATCTTGTCAAGGCTAAGCATCCTTTTCTCCTTTTGAGTTCTCAACTGGCTATAACATTTAAAATGTAAGTATGAATCCACCTAAGAACAGAAGACCATGTCAGAACTTTTTAGAGTTAAAGTCCCTTACTGGTCCTGAATGAGTCCAAGAATCTCAGACTGCTGCTTGAGTGTCTGCATATGAAGAGTCTATATCTGATCGATATAGTTTCTTAGATATCACAACCTGTGGTGTGCGGTCTATTGCATGGATCTAATCTCAAAACACGTTGCAAAGGGATGGGTGTAAACGAAGACTATCGTCGTTGTTCAAACTTCCAAATGCCAAAGGTTTTGCAGTGTGGAGATGAACACTACTTCAAACTTGCGCCAAGGCCATGGTATGTACATAATGCTTATCCTGTGCCCCTCCCTAAGTTTAAAGCTCGATTTGTACAGCGCAGTGAGATAAGAAATTAGAATCCGACGCGTTGAAAGTCATGGAATACTCTGTCCACATACGGGAATTTAAAGAGTTTCAGAGTAGAAAGGAGTAGAACAGACACCCTGGCTTGCGAAAACTTTGAACCATCAGAAAGTTCGACAGTCAACCCAGAGCCAGGAAAGTACGGTTTCTAATGACGGTACTTTCGGCGTTCTTAGTTAGACCGATATTGTCGCTAGGGTTCCATAGGAGGGCAACAGGGCACCCTGTTTGAGGTCACTATTCCTTCACAGAGGTAAAAAAAAATAGCTACGGCGTAAGAACCAGAGTTTCAAAGCCTAGCTTTCCGCAACCACTCCTGTCCTGCTCAATTTTTATGGTAAAGAAATATCGAAGCGTCATTTTGTGGTAGGGTACAGCTAGACTGTTTAGAAGGCATATGTTTCACTCCGACCAAAAATTTTGATTAATTTCTCATTTTCCTATCAACTACTCACAACCAATAAACGTGCTCGTTAATTGAGCAGCAAATATTGAAAATTGGACGACATGCCACCGTCATGGTCAACGTTAATTTTACATGCATAGGAGTAAGTTTCCTTGTCGATGGCAGGATGAGTTGAGATTAATATTAATCCATTTAGGAGCATGTCCTTCAGACAAGTGTGCAAATGACAGCACCGTTTATGTGTCTTTGGTCGTCGGTTTCTAATGTGATAAGCATGTCATCACAAAATGTGTCCTGTGAAGCGCTTTTCACTAAAGTAATCATTTTGATAATTGAACTGAACAGCTGTGAAGGTGTCCCATTGTGTAAGGAAAATTGATTTGAGCACCATTCTGGCGCTCAAAAATATATTTCCATTTCTTGATTTGAAATTCCATTAACCCGCTCTCTCCATTCCTTACTTACTTTCGTCTTTTTTCTCTTTCACAGTGATTTTGAAGGTCGTCGCAACGCTAATACGTCAATCGAAGCAAACTGAGTCGCTGATTGAAGTGAAGAAACTCTTCCTCTCTGATATGACCCTGTTGTGTAACAGTAATCGAGAGAATCGTCGCACAGTCTTGCAGATGTCCGTGTGGCAGGAATGGCTCATTGCCATGGCCTACATTCATCCGAAGAACAGTGAGGAGCAAAAGATCTCGGATATGGTGTACTCGCTGTTCCGAATGCTGTTGCATCATGCAATTAAGCATGAATACGGCGGCTGGCGGGTGTGGGTCGACACACTCGCCATTGTGCATTCGAAGGTGTCCTATGAGGAATTCAAGTTACAATTTGCTCAGATGTACGAGCATTATGAACGGCAAAGGACCGACAATATAACTGATCCTGCACTGAGGCAAGCCCGCCCTATTAGCACAATCAGTGGATGGGATCGTGAGGAACAGCAACAGCAGCAACAGCATGCGATCAGTTCTGACAGCATTGCCACACCCACTGATGTGGAGGAAATTGAAAAACCATCCACGCCTGTGGCTATCGCAATCGAACCAATGGTCAATAAGAATGAACAGGTCACGGAAGAGGAGATCCATCTGGAGAATCTGAAATGTGCTTGCGAAGAGGAGGAAGAGAAATCCGACGAAGGAGTAATCCCACTGACCGATCAGAATGCCAACGAGGAGAAAGAGAAACCAGTTCAATCTTCGACGGTGTCGAATATCACTGACGTGTATAACGCTCAGCTGAAAGGAGAAGTTATTTGCAATGGCAACGTAGATGAAGAGGATGACCGTGAACGTGAAAAGATTGATGAGGCGATAACAAGCAGTTCTGGAGGCCAAGAAGCCCTTAAGCAAGTTCTCGACCTAGACGCCGATGATCTGGAAGAAGTGAATCTAGCGTCAGGAGAACCAAAACTGGACGAGGAGAAAATCGTCACAGAAGTCCTTGATAACTCTAAGAAACTCCTAGACCACTGCAAGGAGGTCTCTGATGAGATTCTCTTGAAGAATGCAGAAGAAGCCGCTTCGTCGGTCATAAAGGACGAGGAAATTGAATTGGCGGTTAACGAGGTCGTACAGGGTGTGCTTAAGATTGAAAAGAAACAGCAAGCCTCCACAACAACCAACCCTACCACCGATGAAGAGGCCGACAAAGTCAGCCTGCTGAATTCGAGAAACCTTAGCAATAACAATAACGACTCCGAGTCCACGGTAGCAAACGTCACCTCCACTACTACTACATCTGCCACAACAGACACACCTACAACCCTAGAGGATGCCATTGATAATCAAAAGACTGATTTATCGTTATCAAGTGCAATACTAATCACAAATAACAACAATAACAATGAAACTGAAGTCACACAAAGTAGCAGCACCACTGACACCAATACCACCATCACCAGTACCAGTGACAGCACTAGCAATAGTTACAGCAGTGAGGAGAGCAGCAGTAGTATTCTAGCGACTGCCCCAAGCACAGCGACAACCGAGCCCTGTGAAAGTCCCGCGAAGCCGGAAGACACCCAAGTCGATGAACTTGTCACAGACATTGTCAACGAGGTCATTGACAACTGTCTGAAGGTGGACAATGATGACAAAGCTGACATCACTACCACCACCGGCGAGAAGAACAATAACGAAGTCAAGGACGAGAAAACTCCAGAACTGACAGATCAGGCTGAGGAAGTGGTTAACGAAGTCCTTTACTCCGCCGCCGAGAGAGCAAATTCAACAATCGAAACCGCAGGCGAAACAGATGTAAAGAATGCAGTTGCGGAAATCACCGATGATGCTGCAATACAAACACCCCCCACATCGCCTAAGGTGAATGGTGCAAAGACTCCCTCGCCAGATGGCAGTCCATCTGTGACGAAAATTGATGACAAACTACCAGCACCGCCAGCAACGCCAACCAAAGTCCTCGAAGTAGACGATAAACCACAAGCGAACGAGGAAACAATGGCGATAGTGACAACGACCACCGTCACTGCCTCAACCCAATCGTCGCCCATCAAACAGATTCACGAACTTTCAGCGAACGACGAAGAAGAGGAGCTAGAGGACGAGGCAGGAAGTATCGCTGACGAAGAGCACGAGGATGTGCCAGTTGCTCTGGAGTCAGTAGATAGTGCGAAACCAAACAATGTGGTTATTAGTCCAGTTTCGGAGGTGGATTCCCAAACGCAAACATCACCATCGGCACAAGATAGTCGGAGTAGTGCTGTCGGCGGTCAAAATGGTGGCATCACTGATGAACAAGAACAGCAGCAACAACAATTAGAAGAACGAGAGCAACCACAGGGACAGCCACAGCGGCGGTCACAACACAGTACGAGCACCCAAGTGGAGAACAATCATTTCGGTGAGTTGAGTTTAATTTTGGAATATTTTCACAGCCACCCTTAAATTAGGGTTGAAGAGATGAGAAAAAACCACGGATTTGGCTAGAGGATTGTGGAGGAGTGCAATAATGTTGCGGAGAATTATTCGAGGTTGAACGGATGTGCATATATAAATATTTTATTTTTCAGTTCTTTTAGAAAGCAAAGCGCTTAAGGGCGTGTGTGCCTTCTGATGGAGCACAGATAGAGAGTTAAGTTGCTAAAGGCTTGTTCCTTAGAGAACGTGACGATGAAGAACATTTTGGGGTAAACCTTAACCAACAAGCTACTCGAGTTATCACGGTCCTTAGCTAACTCCTTGTTGTAGTGCACCCGAAGTTGGTTGAGGTCCTCTTCTATTTCCTCTCCGGCGTTGTCTCTCGGGTTAAGGTTCAAAGACCCTGCGGGCCAGAGCTGTAGCTGTGGTATTAACGTCAATAAAATTCTCTTCGTCAAATATTTTACTAAGAAACTGTCGTCCGATATCGATAGATTCCATGCTTCAGCGCCATGAGGTAGGGCTGGGATAGTTAAGATCACATCTCCTATATCGTTCGCTATAGGTCCTTACTGAGTTGCGAAATAAAATGAAATCCAATTTACGCCACGTTTTGAAACTTGAGGACGTTGAGTAGTTCAATTGCAATTATGTACTCCAAACCAGAGAAATGATGAAAGCTAGACTCCCACTGGCCTTTAAAGTAAAGAAGAAATCACATGATCTTGATGGAAACATTGCATCCAAGAGCTGACCTCTTTGGAAGAAAACCGTTCCAATTCTCAAGACTTGCAATAAATTTCTTTCTTGTACGATGCACTCCTGCACTTGACTCAACATACACCCTCGTATATCACTCTATTTTCCAATTAAATCCTGACACCCTTCCATCGGTACGTTCTCACAAATCCAGCAATGCACTTGCTACCCGAAATGAGTCATTCAATTAACTTAAATCTCGCTGCACTGCCATATCGGAGGGTGTCATTAAATCATTGAGCATATAGCGTAGCGACTCTGCTTTTATAGCCGCACATTAAACCAAAAATGGAAGGCAGTCTCTGCTTCAAGTTGCGGCTGTAAAATGCCGTCTTAATACTTAGCGAAAGCAAAGCTTTCATTTACGACTGTCGAGATTTTCATCCACAGTGATAGAGAACACGCTCCGGATTAACTCTGTTTTGCAGGGAGGCAATCAAAAGAACATAAATCCATGGGGACACACAATGAAATCCACCCACACGAAGCACATTTTAATTTCTTTCTTTCTCTTGTTCTTGTTTCTCATTTCACCTAACAGACAATAAAAGGACGAAATCTGGTTCAACACGTCCCATGTTCAGTCCGGGACCAACACGTCCTCCATTCCGTATACCTGAATTCAAATGGTCGTACATCCATCAGCGTCTGTTGTCCGATGTACTATTCTCGCTGGAGACCGACATTCAAGTGTGGCGCAGTCATTCGACCAAGAGCGTCCTGGATTTTGTTAATTCCAGTGAAAATGCGATTTTCGTCGTTAACACTGTCCATCTAATCTCTCAATTAGCAGATAATCTGATAATCGCCTGCGGTGGACTTCTACCATTGTTGGCCAGTGCAACGTCACCAAACGTGAGTATTACCTAACACGCACCCAACAGCAGCTGGCACCGTTCAGTACGATGGGTATTTGATTAAATCTTGTTCTTATCCCTTTGCCGATGTGTTTCCATTTTTGTCGCATAGTCCGAGTTGGATGTGCTGGAGCCGACACAGGGTATGCCACTAGAAGTTGCCGTATCCTTTTTACAGCGTTTGGTCAGCATGGCTGATGTGCTAATATTTGCCACGTCGTTGAATTTCGGTGAACTGGAGGCGGAGAAGAATATGTCAAGTGGGGGTATCCTGAGGCAGTGCCTGCGTCTGGTTTGTACATGTGCCGTACGTAATTGTCTCGAGTGCAAGGAACGAACGAGATACAATGCTGGTGGAATAGCAAGGGATGTGCCAGGTGCTGCACACTTGCAAGCACTTATTCGAGGGGCACAGGCATCGCCAAAGGTGTGTATTTCGGGTTGACGATGATGTGGTGTCACTTGTCAGCTGAGTGGGGCTTGAATTACGGTGTACTAATGAAACTTTGGCGGGTGTTTTCTTACAGAACATTGTCGAGTCGATAACAGGTCAATTATCTCCGGTTAAGGATCCAGAGAAGCTATTGCAAGACATGGACGTTAATCGTCTGCGGGCAGTGATATATCGTGATGTGGTAAGTATATGTTTTTTTTCATTGCATATAGAATTGTTTCGTGAGGGGTTGGAGTTGTCTACACTCAAAACGAAGGTTTGTTTGCAGGCCATGAGCAAGCAGTGGGTAGGTAATAAGGTTTACAAAGCTTTTCAGAGGTAGTCAGTGTCTAAAGCAGTAGATTGAATTAGACAAATGCCTTTGATGTTACAGATAATAGAAAATAGGCATTGGTCCACCACGGGCTGTGGTGGCCGAGAATGTTTGGCCATTTGTAACGTCTTCTGCAATCATTGCAAGGCGATTGGGGCTGTCTTTTGTTTGTTAAAGTGTATATATAGCTCATGTGAGTTGTTTATGAGAACTAGACAATACAGATTCTTCTAAAAATTTCATGTGGACAATATTCCGCTACTCACTCAATTAGTCATGAATTTTTGAAGGTTTTTAAGTCTTACAATTGGTACACTAATGTAGAAATTTAATCAACTAAGGCATCTAGCTAGCTAAAGTATTTATTTCCTCAACTACCGAATTTCTTTATGTACGCCCTTTTCCACTTTTTACAGGAGGAGACAAAACAAGCGCAATTTCTCTCACTAGCAATTGTATACTTCATTTCGGTTCTAATGGTGTCCAAGTACCGAGATATCTTAGAACCTCCAGCTGAGCCACAAATCACCCGTCAATCGCCAATCATGCAACGAGGTACTGCTGCCGGTAAGTCTTAGACCATATTTTGCTTATTTTCTCTTTTTAAAAAAAATGTATTTATTTATTTTTTTTTTATACAAAACTTGTTAAAATAAAAATCAACACACACTCATTGATTGTAAGGAAATAAGTGAACCAATAGATCCAAACTAGACACAAAACTAGACAAAGTCTCTTTAAGTTTTTTTTTCCGTGATGTGTTGTTAAGAGGATTTTTTAATTTTTATTTTTGTCTTTTTTTTATCCACAAAAAATTAAGAAAAAAACAATTTTATTTTGTTTTCGTTTTTATTTTTAACCAAATAAACCTCCCGTATCGCTAATGAGAGTATTTTTCCCATTTTTTTCTTTTATTTATTTTCACGCTGCTTTGTTCGGATCTATAAATTAAAAAAAAAAAAAATAACAAATCGTATTAAAATTAACAAAAACTTTTTTGTTTAAAATCTCGAAAAAAAAAAAAAACATTAAAACCATACAATAATCCAACTGTCGACCATTTTTTGTACATTTTGTAAATATATATATGAAAAACTGTAAATATTTGTGCGCGCGATGTATGTCCCGTTTTTGTGTTCCTTTTTGTTTTCCTTTTTGTCTTTCACGAAACGCACAAAATATCACACACCATTTTGAACCATTTTTTTGGAATCATTTTTGGCCATCACTTCAATTGCACCTAAAATTTTTCATCCCCTTGCATCATTTGCTCTGCGTTCATGTGTGTGCGTTGCATCATCGCTAGAACCAACAGCTAGACCATTGTTCCCCCAATGGTCGCACCATGTGTATCCGCAGTTTTTGCCCGGCTCCCATCAGCAATCTACTCAGCAGCAACAACAGCAACCGCCTCCCACGAATAGTGCACCACCCCAAATGCAACAACAGCAACACAATCACCAACACTATTATCAGCAGCAACAGGTTACAGGCGGGTGTCCGGTGCCTCCACCGCCCATCGTCGGTCATCACACGCACCAACATTACCATCCGTCTGCGTATGGTGGGGGGATTGTTGATACCTCATCACCACCCGCTGGTGGTGGGGGCTCATCGTCATTGTCCTCCTCATCACAGCCTGCATCTTCGTCATCCCTGTCGAGTGTTGCATCTCAACCTCAACACCAGCATCACGCCCACCATCATAGCATGAAGCAACAACAGTCATCACAGCATTTTATGATGAATGGTTCGTCAACCAAAATGGCGTCTATGAACAACAGTAGCGGCCATCACATGCACAACAGCCACAGTATTAACAACTATTCGAATGACATTCCAAATACAAATAACTATTACCTGCGGGGTGGAGGCGGCCAAGCGATGGTCAACGGTGTTGGAGGCGAAAGTCATCATCTGCACAATGGTGGTGGCGCACCGCAGTCTTCCTCGGGAATATTGAACTCGATGCGAAATCGCAATGGCATTACCGGTGGCGGACAGATGAACTATAAGACCACAAATGGAATAAACAATAATTACCGTTATCGCAATAACACAGGTAGACAGAAAAAACAGATAAATACATAGAGAGAGAGAGAGAGAGAGAGAAGAATTTATCTGGATGCAGATATAAATTTTGGAGCGAATTTTTCAGTTTTATTTGTAACAAGTTGTATGTGTGTGTTTTGTTTGATTTAATCGTAGAGTTTCCGATGGATTTTCATTTTATTCTGCTTTTTCACTTGCACGCTCTGGCTGGAAAGTCAAAAGTTCATTTGAAGCACCACACGCCCACCACAAAACATACACCACAAATCTATTTTTTTTTTTTTTTTTTTTCAATTTTTTATTTTTAATAAATTTTTTTAAACTTTATTGTTATTTAAAATGTGTTCAAGGAATGAAAATTCACTCCCCTTTAGGGATTAAAGTGTCATGACCCACATCTGTTGACTTCACCCACGGTTGCGGTGGGTGGTATGTAGTAGGATTAGTGTCAATATTCATCTATGATAATAATAATTATTTATGCATGCAAATTTGATGTCGGAATTAACGTGACGTGATGTTATTTGACACTGCGGATGGAGTTTCTGGCTGTGTTAGGATTAATTATCGCCTGTGGAGCATCTCTGTGGGCTAGGGTGGAGAACTTTATCCTTGTGGAATTTTTGTGATAGATCATGTTGCGTGGGTTATTGAGTATTATATGACGATTTGTTCGTAAGAGGCATAATTATCCGCATATCGAATTGATGGGATAAGAATATCGAACGAATTATGTCACGATGCTGTAGCTATCTTTTAGGGCTTATACGTCTTTTTGTGTCCTTTGCTGAGCTTCTTACGAAATTGTTCCTGGGTATTTTTACAAAATCCTTTTTGGAAGTTTATACATTGCAAACATTTTGGTTTTACTCAACATGGTGGCTGGAATTTCTTCTTTGTTGATTATGTGTGACAAAATTCCATGCCCCTTATAAGTTCGTAAAGAAGTCCGGGCAATTCTTGTTCATTAACCCTTGAGGCTGTGATTTTCTTGCTTCTGTTTGTAAGTTGCTCTAAGTTAAATCTATCAAAAAAAGTGTAAATAAAGCTCCCGATCAGCCATCTTGGATCTTCAAACCCTTAAACTAAGAAGGAACGAATTCATTAGCAACGAAAGAGCTGAAACGCTAGCAAAAGATGCGCTTTACCACCCTATTTTGGCCCTGAACGCTTCTACGGGATAAGCAAAATCAGTTTTAAATGCCAATGTGAAAATCCTGCTTACAGCGTTAAGTGAAACCTGGCAGAACAAGAACCAGGACAAGCAGCCATTTCCTATGCCCCACACTATTGCAATTTTATTGCGATCCTCGATAGGAATAATCTTAGAATCCTAATCTGGTATTTGCTAATCTTAGAATCCTAACGGTATTTGCCTTCCGAAAAAACATCTATCAATGCAATGAACGTGCCGGCGAGCTAGCCAGGAAAGGATCGGCCCTTACCAGTTCTCTTGCGGAAAATGTGGATATTCCGCTGGGTACTTTTAAGGGCCTTATACATCTCAACTTTCTCCAGTTCAAGAAATACGTGGCCCAATTACAATAAAACTAAGTCAACAGAGCTACTTGGCAAATCAAGACCAGATATTGCCAGAATCGTAGCCATTATCACAGGCCATTGGCCAGTTGGAGACCATGCAGTCAAGCTTGGTATCCCTCAGAACAACTTTTGAGAGAGAATCTATACTTCGTCTCCTCTGCAGGTGGCCAGCCCTGGCGAGGACCAGAAAGCGTATTTTGGGCAAACCTTTTTTTCGCGAATCTTGGCGAGATAGCTGAAAAAAGGATTGGATTCTGTATCTGAACTCCATCGGCTGGATTGAGTCACACACAGCCAAAAACATCAAATCAGCAACAATTTGGTCTAAACGAGTTTCGTGGTTACAAAACGGCGCACCCTAGCGCTTATTGGGCTCATAAGAGCCGCCACTTTACCTACCTACCTACCTACCAATAAATTGAACGAGCAGAAACCTCTTTTCATCTTTATATGGATTGCACTTCCCTCATTCACCACAGAAAGCAACGAAAATGCCCTTAGAAAGTCTGAGTTTTTGACAACCTCTGAAATGAAGAAACTACTATTGTATGGCACTAAAGTGCGAGAGGTAAGAAATCTATACCCTTGTCACTTTCGAATATGCCAAAATCGCATTGTTGGGCCAGGCTTCCTGATGGTTGTGCCTTTGTTTGCCATTAAAAATGAAGACGTCTTGCTTGTTGAGTTTTGGACTACATTTACAACTTGGAACTGCGTATGAAATTATATACAGCCAAGGTAGTGTTTTTAACCGTCACTCTTTCAGCTTCAGCTGAATAAGACAAAGCTCTCCAGCGACCGATAAAAGGTGCCTTAATCATATCAAAGCATCCGATTAACATCAGTGCTCTTTCAAAAGCATTTTTGTCAATAAAAGAGGTAATATCACCTTTAATGTGACTTTTGGTTCTGCCAGAATCTCGGCCAGGACGACACTGATATGCTCTAGAAGCCTGATAAATTTTGAGATATCTAACGACTCGTATAAATGCCTACTCCTGTATCTATTTTGGATCCATCAGTTTAGATGGAATTTAATTTGGCTATAATCGCCTCGTTGATTTTCCATTTCAATCTATTAAAGTCGAGCTAGGTGTTCTGTCGTTCTGTTTTTACCTACTTACCACATTGACTTAGTGTTTCTTTAAGTTTGGAATGAGTCTTTCACCCATACATTCGATAAGAATGTACTGGGTCCTGCGGGAGAAGATTGAGAATCATCCTTCTTATTTTTCTTTGGATAGTGGTGTATAGCCATAGGGTTAAACTGGAACTAGGCTCCCAGGTTTTCTCGAACACCCTGTTGCACGTATAGAACGCCTTGACTGTTTCTATTTTGTCCTGTTTCTATTCTGCCCAGCATTAAACACTCTCAAGTATTAAACACTTGATTATTAAGGATACTCTTAATCGAGTATAAATTGCAGTTTCGTCCTTTTTTAGTACAAAGTGCCACCTGAGTCTGCTATGGATTAATCCCCAATCCACTTTGATTGATGCAGTGGAAGTTCACAAATCTCATCACCTTTCTCCTTATTTTCCTAACTTTTGCCAATGCCGAGTACTCCAGAAGCATTTTGAGCGCTTTAAAGTTTGCATTCAGGTCTTTCGTCATTATGATGACATTTACAGACATTTTCTTTTTCTGGTTCCATCGGAGCATGATTGTTACAAGAGACCCATATCAATTTTAAACATTCTAAAGAACGATGCTGGAATAATCCTGCATCAAGCCACCTTATTTCACTTCAAGACTTGTATTTGAGAGGCTATCTTTGCCTAAGCCTAGTTACTTTGAGCTATGACAGTAGGAAAGAAGTACGACATACACTAAAGTTTAAGTCTGACTTTATGTAAGTCGTACGACTGCGGAGTGCTCCTAGAGGCGTTTATACTTATGTAGTTGTATTCTATGCTGTATGTTCATATTCTTATCGTTTTGTACATAACCTAGATAGTGAGAGTTGAGATTATTTGAGATTTCTTTAATTTGTTTCTCGTTTTTCTCCTTCATCTGTTCTAATCTTGTTCAAACGATTGCCATTAAGTAAATTTTTGATTGTTCTGACTACAATTTGAAGTGGAGTTTCAACTCTTTGCGTTTCCTGTATCACATGCCGTACCAAAGGAATGTTTTCAGGTGTCCGCTAGCTGTCTACCACTGTTCCACTGTTTAGGTCTACTGTCTTTGACATCAGAAAGACTGAGCTTACCAGTTTACGTCATAAATGCAACCCTTACCTCCTGAAGTTTGTGCGGCCACAAAGCATGTGAAAGGTATTTTTTTTTAAATTGACTATTATTGCATTTACTTGTTCGAATGAAAATTATCAAATAAGCCTAATCAAATATTACAAATACTAATTTTTTTGTTGGTGTTATCCCTGTCACTCAATTTTTGCTCAGAAGCTCTTGACCATCTACACATTTTCGAAATCGATATTCACTTTAAATTAGAAACCTTTCCAATCTAATTATCATAATAATTGAGTGTCAGAAAAATAAAAATCACTTAAACGTAATTTCAGTCGGAATAGTAACAGACGCTTGCAATTGCAATTAATGCACATTTTCGACCAACACATTTGTGTCACGAAAAACCCTTCGGTCCAAAACGTCTATAAAATGACCCGAATTGGGGGTACAAAGAGAGCTGCGTCCGACATCCATCACACCCCCACTCCTAAAATTCTATTGATTTCACGAAGTAAATTTGACCTGTCACTGGCACTGGCACTGCCCACTGCTCACCACAAAATGCTTAATTGAGTTGTGTGCGACCGAATAATTAAAAAGGACGAAATCAACTCGAGTCGGGTAAATACCAGCATTCACGTTTGAGTTTCCTGCGAATCGGCCTATAATTGAATGTTTTTACGTAGTAGGGCTTGTTGAATATTTGATTGTAGTCATTTATTCTGTTAATTAAGTAAAGTTGCGAAAATTGACGTTTCATCTAGTAGTTAGAGCGGAGAGTCAAAAAGGCGGTGGTTAACCATTTATTTTTTTTTTCTCGTTTCGGAATGCCAAAGGTCGACGGTTAGTGTTGAAAAGGAATGCGGAATGAGAGCAGTTGTATTTGATGTTCAAGGAATGTATTGATTTTGAGTAGTATTTGGTGATAACATATCTGTGAGAGGAATTGATAATGTTAGGACCGATGTTGAACTCGAATATTTGGGTCGCTAGAGGCCAAAAAGGTAGGAGCAAGTGGGTAATAATTCATGGAAATCCGTTCCTTTGACGCAATTTTGTTAGAAACCCATTTCAGATTGAAAACCCAGAGATCGGTGGCGGCAAATCGATGGACCATACTATTAGTCAAGCAAGTCTTTCGCTTATTAACCTGAGAATAACCTTGTGTGCGTGGAAAAGACATTTGTTCGCAGGCCCGTTCTCTACTTACTAGTGTCGCCATTCGTCTAATTCCTCAATAATGTTTTTAAAGCTCAACGGGTTATGAATACTTACTTACTTACTTAGGTGGCGCTACAGTTCGGGTCGAACCTGGGACTTAACAAGCCTCTCTTGCGCACTCCAAGTTGGTTGAGGTCCGATTTCACTTGTGTGGCGTTGGTGTCCATTAGGCGGCCTTAAAATCAATGTAAAAGTAGTGGGTACCGATTAGACTTGGGTTTTCTTAAGAATCTGCCGAATTGTGAAAACTTGATCGACTGTGAACTTTCCTGGCCTAAAATCATACTGATATGGGCCAATCAGGTCGTTGACGAAAGGTTTTAGGCGTTCACACAGTACGGCAGATAAAATCTACGCGATGTTGAGGAGGCTGATACCCCTGTAGTTGGCGAAGTTGATGGGGTCTCAATTTTTTTTGCTCAGGTTATACGAACATGTATTTCCATGGCTTCGAGGTTTGTTCGATAATGACTGTGGCTGCATGAAACGTCTCCTTTAGAACTCTGTTTGATGAATACATGAACTTATTTGACACTATGCAGAGATTTAGCGGTTGAATACAATGAACCCAATATAAGCTATTGAGCTCTTCTTTGGCCCACCGGTATACCAAACGCTTTGTTTAGTTTTGGGCTAATGGCCCAGTTTCGAATGGGGACAGCACTGAAATCGGATTCGGAGGTAGACAATATGTACTTCCCGTTTTTATTCTTGATTTTTAGTCACATTCCCGCTGAGAATGGGCAGTGGTATGCAGATTCTTCGCGATGCGCGTCCACTTTTTCCGATTCAACAAATTGCTGCTTCGGAGAGCCCAAGTCTCTGATTGAACCTTGAACATCTTTTGTAAGGTTCTTCAGTGCAACTCCCAGTGTTTTCAGCCGTTCACTCTTCGTAACCCGGCTCCTACAAGGATAAGGCCAACGTAGTTGTGCCCACCAAACAGTATGTGTGACCAGAGTTTTTGTTGACTGTCATTTATGTAACATTCCTCGAGAATTCTATCTTTCCTTGAAATTCCAAGGATTTTTTCTTGAAAGATTGTAGCAAAAGAACCTTATAGACGCCAGACCCCGAGTTTTATGGAATATTCCAACCGTCCGTTTTCTGTTTCTTCAGTTCAAGCCCATGAGAGGAATTCCGTTTCCATATTTTTGACAAAATTAACGAGTCAGTCTCAAAAGTAACTCTGATTATTATTAGCTTTGTTCAGTAAAAAGGAACCAGAACTAATTTGTGAAAAATGTCAGATGAAGTTAGAATAGAAAAAGGCAGCACATACATATGTTGAAAAATGTCGTTTGAATCGGTTGTAGCTTGAGCCGTTCGTTGAAGGCTGGTAATAATAATATTTTTTCTTTTACTTAATAAAACATCATTTTAACTTTGCACGACATGTTTTCTCCAAAATTAGTACTATGATTTCACAACAAATCAAACAGAAGTCCACTGATTCTCAGAGGCCAATAAAGGAACTTAAGGCACTCGGAACGTTTGTGACGCGCTCCGATTCTTCGATGTTAACCCCCATTTCCTCTGTATGCAACGTGAATAAAAACTTGTCATTCCACTGTCGTAGTTACCTAACAATTTATTTGAACGACCGTATTTTAGAATACCTCTTTACAATTTGAAAATAGTAACAAAGACACAATTTAAAAAAATGAGACCCGCTTTCTTTATGTTGCATTGCTTTACTGCACAAAAATAAATTTGTTTGTTTGTTTCTCTTTTCTTTCCCGCTATCATTGTTAGTTGTTTTGGTTTTAATGTTTTTTTTTTTAAACTCATTCAAGTTAAATTCTTAAAACACAAACACTAGTGGTGTGTTTCAACATAGAAATGAATTTTTAGTTAAAAAAAAAGAAATGAAAACCTTATATGAGACATAAAAAAAAAATTAAAAAAACAAATGTCGGCTTTCCACACAGACACTTAATTATTTATAATCTTTGGTTAAGTACCTTTTGTTGTTCTATTTAAAAGAATATTTTATACTTTATAGCTTCGTTTGTCATTGATATATTTTTTTATTTTCTTATAATATGAATATAAATATATATATATAAATATACACTCTTACACTTAAGAAAAAAAAAATAAGAAAAGAAAAATATGTATACTTCCAGCGAATATAAGTTTTTATTTTTATTTAAACTGCAAGCATTTGTTACTCCAATTAGTGTTCGCGGAAGGACAAAGATCCTTTTGTTTCAATTTATGCTTATATTTTTTTATTTATATAAATGTCCTTTAGATATATTTATGCTTATATTTATTATATTTCCTCCGTGTTTTAGGCTCTCGTACGATTCAGGATGGTGACTATGAAATCATCGTTGTTGATGAGAATAATCCTTCAGTTTTGGCGGATAACGATTCACATTCAAGTGGCCCTCCTTCAATTAAGGTGAGTAAATTCCATTTTTCTCTTTTATTTATTTATTTTTCATCGTTTGAAAGTTAAATTAAAAATAAAACAAAAACAAATGGAATTAATTAAAATGTGGGAACGTAAGGAGAATAACAATAGAAAGATAATTGAAATTTTTTGCATGAGCAAGCAAGTGTTTGGGTTGGGTTCTATACAATTTATTGAAAATTTTTATCCTCTTTACTAAATTTAAAAACTAATTTAAACATTTTGAAAAAGTAACCAAAAACACAAAAACTAATAAATTGCATGTTAGAGTAATATGGGTATAACGACGACGGGTGGTAAGCATCTACAGCAGCAGCCACTTTCACCACCAAAACCAATATTGCCAAAGAAACTACCAAAGGTAAACGAATTTATAGTTTTATATTTTATTTTTTTTTTCCTTAACCGCGTTGTTTTCTTTTTTGTTTGTCACATGTTTTTGTTTAACTCTCAATTTGTTTTAGTTTAGTTTTTTTTTTTTCTTTTTTTTTCCACTGTTTTCGTAGTAACACAACGTGAGGTGTTTAAGATTTGCTTTTAGTTAATTAAAAATTTGTGTTTCACTAAACTAATTTTAGTCTGTAACATATGCACACATTAATGCACTTTAATTCTAAATAAATCTTCGAAAATGTGATAGAGTGAAACCTGTTAGCCCTATCATTTGTTAGATGATATTTGCCTGTTATCTTTTCTGATTAGACCATTATGTATACAAGACATTTGCTTTTATACCCTAGATCAGTTGAAACGAGAGAAAATAGTGCCTACCATTAAAGTCTTGAAGTTCGTCCAAATGAGTGCGCAGTAATTTGATCAGGTGGCTTCCAAGTTGCCTTCTCAATGTTGAGATGTGAGAATCTTTTGCTACGCACTACCTACAAAAACGATTAGCCTAAATCTGTTTTCCGTGGCCTTGTCGTACGAACTTTTGTCTTCTAACGACGGATTCCATTCTGATTTTGGCGTTGAAATTTGTAAGGACGATCTTTTCGTCACATCAAGGTTTTTTCGAGGGGCTCGTAAGAAAAATCTTCACCGTCTCGTCTGTCAGAGAATAAGCATACTTTAAGACATCCTCCTCTACTTGATTTACCTCCCCTTGATACTTATATCTTGGGCTGTACTATCAAAGCAATCTATCGTCTTAGATAGGGCGGCTTTTGGTATTATCCACGCTGGAGTTTTGGTGACCTTGCGTGACACTTATCCTACGACTCTTGTTCCATGGATATGCCGTCTAATGCAATGACACCAGAACTTCGGTTGCTGTCCAAATTTAAAGTCGAGTTTCCTTGCCTTCAGAACTGACATCGGTCAGAGTCTGAGCCTGGACTGGGCTATAGACGAACCTTCACGGATGGCGTCAAACCCAGTCATCCGGTCCGGTGCTAGTGTCTTCGTGGAGGTCTACAACACCAGACGATGGGCAAGCATACCTCTGTTTTCCAAGCAGCGACTTTCCCGTTTCTAATGGCAACGGACTATATTGTTAAGAATAGTTGAAAGGGTTGGAGCATGTGCCTTTGTAGCGATAGCCAGGCTGCACTTAAGGCCTTGCTCAACTCTTTAACCAGTTTCAAATAGAGTGACTCTTTTGACTCTTGTCTTAGTTCCAGGTCATACTGGGATCTCTGGAAATGAAAACTCCGATGAGATTGCTAGACAAGGCTTAGGGGATAGGCTCTGCATAGGTCGTACTCGGTCAGGTGCAGCTTTTTTGCATGGTACCTGAGCATATTGTGGCCTGTAATTAATCCTACCAGTAATGATAGGGATTTCCTATCCATATGTAGAAGCTTGCTCGTTCTGCTTTTATTATATTCTGGCAATAGCCTTTTGGAGATTTTGCAGGTGATTAGTGTTTTCTACCTGTTATTCGCCTCGGTTAAGGATCGTAGCCTTATTGTTTCCATCTGATGACGAATTAAAGGTTTCCAAAGGGACTACCTTCGACAGCAAACAGCTCCTGTCTCTGCTCGTAGTAGCAGTCACAGGAACTTGTTTCTGAGCATCTGTGCTAATTCATTGGCTGCACGCAGTCGCTTAAGAGGAGGAATATCGTCTTCACAAGTTTCTGTTTAACCCACAAAGGCTGTAAAATATTTAAGTCTCCTTCAATTCAAATTGCTCTCCAATGTCAAAACAATTTTCATATTCACCTGAAATATTTTCAACGTGACAATAAGGACTCAAAGCATCATAATGTCTGCATCCATCTACACCGCCTACTTTTCCAAAAATTGTAAAGGCTAAAAAGGACTGTCAAACATTTTAACATTTAAGCAATGTTTTGAGGTAAAAATGTAAACCAGAGGGTAGTTGATCAAAAATTCTCTTTTAACTTTATCCCTTACACAAATATATGCATACAGACTTTATCAAGTTTTATGCAATAGAAATGTTTGAAATGTTTTGTGCTATAACTTTACACTGGACTACACGATAGTTAGATATTTACAAATTTTGTGCTCGTTACAAGGACCTTATCACTCACTGACTAATTTTCTTCATGAGCTATCGTGAAATGATTTCCATAACGGTTGAGACAGTCGTCCTGTTTTTTTTTTTTTTTTTTAATGACAGGCAAACCATTTGAAATCAATTTGAATGGAAATGCCTTGCTCAGCATGAGTTTCAAAATTGAGAACGACTGCGGATGGCAATTTTGATGATTACTCGTACAAATGTCTGGTTGTGCATACGTTTGCATACATGTTTTGTTTGGATTGTGTTCTGTTTTTGATGTACATACGCATCCACTAGGGCCATTGTATTTTTGAAGTGATGCATTTTGAAATAGTGTGCGCTAGAGGTGCATTAAATCAAGTGCGACAGTGGAAAGCGAATGGAAACCAGTAATAATAATAAAAATGGTTTTATGTAAACACGGCTGAATAAATTTAATTAGAAAAAACCGTCATAATTGTGTAAGTTCGTTGTTTTTCTCTTTTCCCTTTCGCTATAATGTCCCATAGAAGCTACTGAGTACTAATGCACTTCTAAGTCTGGAAGAGGACGTTTGATGTATGTATAGGGATCAAACATACATATGTACATACATACAGGGTTTTCCAATAGGGACGCTACAAAAGTAGAGCGACAGGGACAGCAACCGACGCCATATTTTTCTTGCGGTTTTTTGACATTTCTCTTCAGTAAGGTTTGCCATTTCATGATGGAAAGATATACGAGCCAACAACGAGTCCAAATTATTAAAATTTACTACCGAAATTCGGAGTCAGTGGCCTCAACGTTAAGAGCGCTACGTCTAATTTATGGTCGTCATAATCGTCCTAGCAGATCAACAATTGAGCGTCTAGTGGAAAAATTTGAATCCACAGGCACAGTACAAAATGTTCCCGTGCCAGTGAGACAAAGAAGTGCCCGTGGTGTCGAGAATATTGCTGCCGCTGAGGCTTCAGTTGCAGAAAGCCCAAATGTGTCTCTCACACGTCGTTCTCAAGCGTTGGGCATCTCTGTGACGTCGTTGTGGCGAATTTTGCGAAAAGATCTTGGCCTACATCCTTACAAGATTATATTGACGCAAGAACTGAAGCCGCTTGACCACCAGAAGCGTCGTATGTTCGTGAATTGGGCTGAGCAACAACTTGAAAATGATTCGGATTTTCATCGAAAAATCATCTTCAGCGATGAGGCTCATTTCTGGCTGGATGGCTTCGTCAATAAACAAAATATGCGGTATTGGTCAGGCAGCAATCCACACGTACTCCATGAGTCATCATTGCATCCCGAAAAAATTACGGTTTGGTGTGGTTTATGGGCCGGCGGCGTCATTGGGCCATACTTCTTCCGTGATGATCAAGACCGGCACGTTACTGTGAATGGGTATCGCTACCGTTCAATGATAACCGAATATTTTTGGCCCCAATTGGATGATATGGACTTGGAGGACATGTGGTTCCAACAGGATGGCGCCACAAGCCACACAGCGAATGTCACAATCAATTTATTGGAAACCAAGTTTGGAGAACGTGTTATCTCACGAAATGGTCCAGTCGCTTGGCCGCCTCGGTCGTGCGATTTGACGCCGTTAGACTATTTCCTGTGGGGCTACGTCAAGTCTATGGTCTATGCCAACAAGCCAGCGACGATTGATGAACTTCGTACGAATATCGAACGTGAAATTGCAGCAGTATCGGCCGATTTATGCTTGAAAACCGTCGAAAATTGAGTTCAGCGTCTGGACTTCTGCAAGCGTGCCCGTGGTGGCCAAAGATGGCAAAAGAAATCGAGTTCCATACATAATGGCATCGAACGTACTTTCACAGGAATAAAGAATTTCATTGATATCCGAAACCGTTTTTGTTTTATTTAAAAAAACTTTTGTAGTGCTCTTATTGCAAAACCCTGTATATATACAAAAAAGAAAACCGAAGTGGAGTTTTGCAAAGTTAAAAGAGTTTACACTAAGATCAGACGAATTCAGCCTATGTTGCACTATAGACAGAGTCGAAATTGTCCAAAACTGAACCAGTACTATAATCAAAGAAACACAAAATTCCAATGATAGCCCTAGGTAGATAGTTAGGTAGGTAGGGTAGCTGTAGACACACGTAGGCAAGGAAAGGCCCTTTGTGATACCTTGAAAAACGCCACTCACTTCATTGAAGTGAGATAGGGCATTATCTGGAAGATCGTTTCTTCGTCCTTTTCGTCCCTGCAGCTCCTGCAGAAGTACTTCGAGAAGAGGGTGTTGGTTGCCACTGTGTCTGACGACAACAGGTCGTCTTCGAGAAAAGTTGAGCTAAGTGGACAGCTATCCATCTCTGTGTCCGTCAGTGAGACACTGAACTCATGGTGCCCTAGCTAAGCTCTAAAACACAGAACTTGAACTTGAAAACTAGTCCTTCGGTTTCCATTCATGGAGCAGATTTAGTCGCATCTTTACACGTGACGTGTATTCGCATTCGCGTGAAAAACGACATTAGCTGCTGAAATGAAGAAGGAATTAACCACTGAGCTCTGGCAACAGCTTTTCCATCCCTTTTGATAAAATGACAAGACGAGCTATTGGACGACAATTATTTGAAAAATGTTTATCCAGAAACAGGTGTTAAGTAGGCTATTTCACACACAGAAAACAAGTTTTTTTCCATTTATGATATTGGGAAAAGTTTCCAAATAATTTGTGATAGTTCCGATGCACAGTTGTCGAAGGCTCTAGCTCTTGTTTATGACACCGATGTTTGGACGGGCGGTATACCTGGTGCTTAAGTCTGCTTTTGGTTTAATCTGGAATTGGCTGCATATAGAGGCTTACGAAGAGTTCGTCTTCCACTCAGGCGAAAATGTTGTTACATATCCCTTTAGCCATTGTCCAGGAAGGACGTGAACCACTGGAGTTTTCGATGAGTTTGTTTGTGATTCTCTCGTTGCACTTCCTCTAAGCGTTATCCACATTGTCGAAAACTGTCCTGGCTTGTTCAGTGGGGCTGGAGTGTTATTGCACGAGAGTTTGCTTTTTGACAGATGCGGCTTGCCCGTATTTTTTTCCAACCAAGATTTTCATGAGGTAGATTGAGGATTGATTGATGAGGAAAATAAGGCTTCGAGATAAATATTTAGGTTGGTGCTTCAACATGCGCTTACACATCGTTGTTTCGCAAAAAAATATCATGTCAAGAAAGTTTTTCCAATTAACAACTTTTGTCTTCAGATCATTCAGTGGTCGTCTAGAGGTCTTGTTATTAGTATTGGTAATGCGTAAAGTGCCAGCATAAAGGCAAAGTCCGAGATTTAAATAGTCCGAATTTACTTTGATTTCCTACAATATGCCGACACTCGCAATCTCTCGCATTGTCTCATGTCTTCACCTAAGGCTACGCGCACAGTGATGAGATAAAGCAATGCGATGCGAGGAGCGAGAAGCATGCGATGAAACTTTTCTTATCGCTTCACTGTGCGCACGTACATAAGAATACAAGTAAACAGTTTTAGTGCACGATTCTCGCTTCTCGCATCGCATCGCTTTATCGCTTCACTGTGTATGCAGCCTTAGCATTCGACTAAGTTAGTAATAGTTTTCCGCCTCTAACTAGCTATAAAGTAGTCCTCATGCTATCACAAGTATCTTATTCAAATAAAGTTCTTAAGAGAAATGCCGAAGTTTTTGGTTAATCGAAGTTGTATCAGAGTATACCAAAGTCTGGGCCACATTTCCAGTTCTGTCAGGACAATCTTATTTAATGTAATCTAACTTTTTATAAACAACACTCTACACAGTCATGTTTGTGTTCGATAAACGCGAGTACCACTTACCCGATTTTTATGAATCATCCCTTGGTAGATTGTTTACTATTCCAGTTGCGATATAGTCTACGCAAAAATCAGTTTTTTAATTAGTAAATGCATTTTACAGTCGCGTGTTTAAGTTGAAGTGACATGAGATGGAATGATAATAATCTTTCCAGCCTATAAATATTGATAGGTACAGCACTCAGCCCTCCAATCATAAATAAGGCTCTTCTGACACATCCATCCATGAAAATGCAATTCAATTTGTTTTTCTATTCCAAGTGGGAAAGGATAGCTTTTCTCTAATGAAAATGGAATACACACCACTGCCATCCAATTCCACTCAGCACACCGCCTAAAAAAATGTTTAAAATACAAACCCAACTGCGGGACTTTATTTCTGCATGCCCACTAGAGCAGAGCGTAGAGCAAATGTTGACATTTCCGGTTCGAGTGTTTAACTGTTTTTTGCTGCAAAAAATGCATTATTTGTGACGGTTGTCAGATGCGGCTTTGGCGGCTCATAGAATTATCTGCTGGTTGGTTTCCATAAAATAAATAATCACCAGACAGAGAAATTGGTATAATAGCTTTCAAATGTATTTGTTAGTCCTTGGGGATACATTTGCGACTGTCAGTGCCACTTTAGCTGTAGCCACAAATTGAAAATCATCACCCAGAAGTACAATCAAACAACCGACCAAGGCCGTATTCCATAAAATCAAACCCGAAAATTAAACCGAAATCTACGCTTCATCCTTTTAATTATCACCAGCAGAGAACGACAAAGATTCTGCACGCAAACTAACAATGGCCACATAAATCACAAAACAAGTGCGTCTCGAGAGAATAATTTCGCTCGGTATATCCCTCGGCCTCAAGCCACCCGAACACAAAGGATTTCCGGGGTTTTTGTGTGTGAACGAACGTCGATCCCATATTGCGCCTAGGATTATAAATGAGTGGGCGTGATTGAATTGGATGGGCCCACTCCACTACAATTACTCACCGCTTCCGATTCATTAGGCGAAAAGGGGACAAAATCCTTTTGATTGTGCAATATTTCGTATGGAAGGAGACATCCTTCCATCCGTTGGTTTCCCTCGTCTAATTAATGGCTCTTATTTTAGCTTCCATTCCAAGGTGCATTTGTGTGTGCGTGTGCTAGTAGTGTGTACTCTTTTATTCGTTTTTCTTTTGTTTTCCTCTTTCTTTTTAAATTTGGCTTTGGTTTCCTGGCGCCCAACGCTCATGCACTGAATAGCTTCACAATTGGTGATAGATAAACAAATAACAACTCACTCACTCGCATATACCACCACCACCACTATGAAAAGGTAAATGCCATACTAGTTAAGTATATCTCACTGAAATCACCTAGCCGCACACAAGAGAACACGATCTGAGAGTGAGATGGATTGCATAGGCGACTACTTGTTTTATGTCGAACTCTCTGAATCGCTTATCACTGCGTGCTGCTCGTGTTTTGTTTGATTGCAATAAGAGTTTGTCCTTCATACTCACACACTTACACCTCTGAGTACTTGTCCGAGGATATTTACCTTCAGTAGCACATCCTTTGTATGAAACTCACCGCAACTTTTGATTTGTGTTTTAATTTTTAGAGCGTCGACTCGGACGTGGCTTCGCTAAATATGAATTCCACGGAGAACGACGTGCAGGAAGTGGAATCCTCCAGTGAAATTATGGTCGACGACAACAAGCCGAACAATTCCAATGACGAGAGTTGGACAGATGTCAATTTGAATGAAGATGCCAACGATAAGATGCGCGACATGGAGGGAAATATTCACCATTTGGTTCCTGGTAGCGAGCGTGGTGATAAACCTGATTCAGAGATTTCGGTTGTACGAGTTCCCCAGGATAGCTTTGGTGGTGGGTCATCGTCATCGGGACAGAGAACAAGACCGGAGGAGCTGCCTATTAAGCCTCCACTAGTTGGCCAGTTACCAATGACCACACCATCCCGCGAGGCAAGTTTAACTCAAAAACTCGAGGTTGCTCTGGGTCCCGTGTGTCCACTGCTGCGAGAAATCATGGTCGATTTTGCACCGTTCCTTTCGAAGACTCTGGTGGGCTCCCACGGACAGGAGCTTCTGATGGAAGGCAAGGGTTTGACCACCTTTAAGAATAGCCACTCAGTTGTGGAACTCGTGATGCTGTTGTGTTCTCAAGAATGGCAGAACAGTCTTCAGAAACACGCTGGTTTGGCATTCATTGAGCTCATCAACGAGGGCCGGTTGCTTTCACATGCCATGAAAGATCACATTGTCCGGGTTGCAAATGAGGCCGAATTCATTCTGAACCGCATGCGCGCCGACGATGTACTTAAACACGCCGATTTCGAGTCGCAATGCGCACAGACTCTGCTAGAACGCAGAGAAGAAGAGCGTATGTGTGACCATCTTATCACTGCCGCACGACGAAGAGACAACGTGATCGCAAGCAGGTTGCTGGAAAAAGTCCGTAATATCATGTGTAATCGGCACGGAGCGTGGGGTGAGTCCAGTGGAAGTGTTGTGAAACAGACTTTCTGGAAACTCGACGCATGGGAGGATGATGCCCGCCGACGCAAACGCATGGTTCAGAATCCACGAGGATCAAGTCACCCGCAGGCAACACTGAAGGCTGCTCTTGAGAATGGCGGTCCTGAGGATGCAATAATGCAAACCCGCGATGAATTCCACACACAGATTGCGGTAACGCGATCGCACCAGTCATCCCAACACTCCACCGATCTGCTAGATGACGCCGAGCTGCTGATCGAGGATCGCGAACTTGATTTAGATCTGACTGGACCGGTCAACATTAGCACTAAGGCGAAACTGATCGCTCCCGGACTGGTAGCACCAGGCACAGTTTCAATCACTAGCACCGAGATGTTCTTTGAAGTTGATGAGGATCATCCAGAGTTCCAGAAGATTGAACAGGAAGTCCTAAAGTATTGCGATCACTTGCATGGCAAGTGGTACTTCTCCGAGGTCCGAGCTATTTTCTCGCGGAGATATCTACTGCAGAATGTCGCGCTGGAAATTTTCCTTGCCAGTCGGACATCGATCTTGTTCGCTTTCCCCGACCAGCACACGGTGAAGAAAGTCATCAAGGCTTTGCCTAGAGTTGGAGTAGGCATCAAGTATGGAATTCCACAAACTAGACGCGCGTCGATGATGTCGCCTCGCCAGCTGATGCGTAACTCCAACATGACGCAGAAATGGCAGCGTCGTGAAATCTCCAACTTTGAATATCTGATGTTCCTGAACACAATTGCTGGCCGGACATACAATGACCTCAATCAGTATCCGATATTCCCGTGGGTTCTCACCAACTACGACTCGAAGGACCTCGATCTGAGCCAGCCCTCGAACTACAGAGATCTCTCTAAGCCAATCGGTGCACTGAATCCCAGCCGCCGAGCTTACTTCGAAGAACGCTATGAGAGTTGGGAGAATGATACAATTCCTCCATTCCACTATGGCACTCACTATTCCACGTCCAGCTTCACTCTGAATTGGTTGGTGCGTGTGGAGCCTTTCACCACAATGTTCTTAGCCCTGCAAGGCGGTAAATTCGACTACCCCGATCGGTTGTTCTCCTCGGTATCGCTGTCTTGGAAGAATGCTCAACGGGATACGTCTGATGTGAAAGAATTGATTCCAGAGTGGTACTTCCTGCCCGAAATGTTCTACAACTCATCAAGCTATCGGCTTGGTCATCGCGAAGACGGAAGCTTGGTGTCCGATGTAGAGCTACCGCCATGGTCGAAAACGCCAGAGGAATTTGTCCGCATCAATCGGATGGCTTTGGAGTCGGAATTCGTTTCTTGTCAACTTCATCAGTGGATTGACCTGATCTTTGGATACAAGCAACGCGGTCCTGAAGCAGTAAGGGCAACAAATGTTTTCTACTACCTCACCTATGAAGGCAGCGTAGAGCTCGAGGCGATCGCTGATCCAGTCATGCGGGAGGCTGTGGAGAATCAAATTCGAAACTTTGGACAGACGCCATCGCAACTGTTGATGGAACCACATCCCCCAAGAAGTTCGGCAATGCACCTGTCTCCGATGATGTTCAGTGCGATGCCTGATGATGTGTGCATGTCAATGAAATTCCATCTCAACTCACCGATTATACACATCTCGGCGAATACGTATCCGCAGTTGTCGTTGCCTTCGGTAGTGACAGTAACAGCTGGTCACCAGTTTGCTGTGAACCGATGGAACTGCAACTACACCGCATCCGTCCAGAGCCCGAGTTATGCCGAATCGACACAATCACCGGGCTCCAATCTGCCACTCACCATGGATCCTGTTTTGTGTAAGTTGCATAACCCTCGCATCAACCGGGGTCGACTCTTAAACTCTTCTCCTTCTCCTGCAGCTACTCAGAACACAGGACACAACAATCCAATGAATCGTCGGCATTTGGGTGACAACTTCAGTCAAATGTTGAAGATTCGATCAAACTGCTTCGTCACGACTGTGGACAGTCGGTTCCTGATTGCATGTGGCTTCTGGGATAATAGTTTTAGGGTTTTCTCCACAGAAGCTGGTAAGATTCCACAGCCTTTACCTGGCATGAGTTTCATTTTTGTATTTCCTGCAGCGAAAATCGTTCAGATCGTGTTTGGCCACTTTGGCGTAGTTACCTGCCTTTCGCGGTCCGAGTGCAATATCACTTCGGACTGTTATATTGCATCGGGATCTGCGGATTGTACTGTGCTGCTATGGCATTGGAATGCCAGAACACAAAGTATCGTCGGAGAGGGTGATGTGCCGACTCCAAGAGCTACGTTGACAGGCCACGAACAGGCTGTCACATCGGTTGTGATCAGTGCTGAATTGGGATTAGTCGTTTCTGGATCAACAAGTATGTGCCAACACTGGATCTACTTTCGGGATTTGCTTACATTCTGGATTTCCTGTTTTGTCCTTCTTTTTCAGATGGACCCGTTCTGATTCACACTACTTTTGGTGATCTTCTGCGATCATTGGATCCTCCATCGGACTTTTATTCACCAGAATTGATCGCTATGTCACGGGAAGGCTTTATCGTTGTTAACTATGATAAGGGTAATGTAGCTGCGTTTACAATCAATGGAAAGATGCTGCGCAATGAGTCGCACAACGATAATTTACAAGTGAGTTTTAAAATGAAATTCTTTAATATTTTTTATTTTAATTGTTAAAAAAACATGTTTGCACTTGTATTTTACAAATAACTAATCTCAACGCCTTGTTGTTGTTTTGATTTGTCTTTGCAGTGTATGCTTCTGTCACGTGATGGTGAATATCTGATGACCGCCGGTGATCGTGGCATCGTTGAAGTCTGGAGAACTTTCAATTTGGCCCCACTGTATGCATTCCCAGCATGTAATGCCGGAATTCGATCGTTGGCACTGACACACGACCAAAAGTAAGTTTGCATTTTTTTTTTAAGTTTAGCAGACGGACATGTTCTACTTATTTTCCCTATTATGGTTTTCCATTTTATTCGATGTCAAGGAAAATGTATTTTCCTAAAGTTTTGCTCCTCGTGTGGCAGAGGTTAAGAAAGTTAAGGTGACGCTACAGTCTCTAGCCAACTCGATCTTCAGCCAGCGGCCCCCAGTTTCGCACGCCAATTTGGTTAAGGTCCCCTTCCACTTGCGTGCGCCACCTGAGTCGCGGTCTTCCTCTACTGCGCCGTCCCTCGGGTGTGGATTTGAAGATTTTCCGGGCCGGAGCATTGGTGTCCATCTGCTCTACATGGCCCAGGCACCTCAGAAGTTTCAGCTTCACTCTTCTGGCTAAGTCGATGTCGCTGTATAGTTCGTCATTGTATCTCCTCCTCTATTCACTGTCTATGCCGACGGGAACGAAAATCATTCCAAGAAATTTCCGTTACTTTGTAATTGGACGGATTTCTGAACGATTGTGCGTCTGGTGTTGGCGCGTGAGTTCTGCACTATTCTTTCAAATCTTATTTTGACATCAAAGGTCTCAGTGAGATCTTGACCGACCTGGATGGAACAGCGTGCATTCTCCATCGTCATCCTGCACAAACGGACGCGTTTGGCAGGGATGCCAAAACTAGACATTTCTCTATATATGTCGTTCGTCTCTATATGTACAGGGTTTTTCAATAAGAGCGCTACAAAAGTTTTTTTAAATAAAACAAAAACGGTTTCGGATATCAATGAAATTCTTTATTCCTGTGAAAGTACGTTCGATGCCATTATGTATGGAACTCGATTTCTTTTGCCATCTTTGGCCACCACGGGCACACTTGCAGAAGTCCAGACGCTGAACTCAATTTTCGACGGTTTTCAAGCATAAATCGGCCGATACTGCTGCAATTTCACTTTCGATATTCGTACGAAGTTCATCAATCGTCGCTGGCTTGTTGGCATAGACCATAGACTTGACGTAGCCCCACAGGAAATAGTCTAACGGCGTCAAATCGCACGACCGAGGCGGCCAAGCGACTGGACTATTTCGTGAGATAACACGTTCTCCAAACTTGGTTTCCAATAAATTGATTGTGACATTCGCTGTGTGACTTGTGGCGCCGTCCTGTTGGAACCACATGTCCTCCAAATCCGTATCATCCAATTGGGGCCAAAAATATTCGGTTATCATTGAACGGTAGCGATCCCCATTCACAGTAACGTGCCGGTCTTGATCATCACGGAAGAAGTACGGCCCAATGACGCCGCCGGCCCATAAACCACACCAAATCGTAATTTTTTCGGGATGCAATGATGACTCATGGAGTACGTGTGGATTGCTGCCTGACCAATTCCGCATATTTTGTTTATTGACGAAGCCATCCAGCCAGAAATGAGCCTCATCGCTGAAGATGATTTTTCGATGAAAATCCGAATCATTTTCAAGTTGTTGCTCAGCCCAATTCACGAACATACGACGCTTCTGGTGGTCAAGCGGCTTCAGTTCTTGCGTCAATTTAATCTTGTAAGGATGTAGGCCAAGATCTTTTCGCAAAATTCGCCACAACGACGTCACAGAGATGCCCAACGCTTGAGAACGACGTGTGAGAGACACATTTGGGCTTTCTGCAACTGAAGCCTCAGCGGCAGCAATATTCTCGACACTACGGGCACTTCTTTGTCTCACTGGCACGGGAACATTTTGTACTGTGCCTGTGGATTCAAATTTTTCCACTAGACGCTCAATTGTTGATCTGCTAGGACGATTATGACGACCATAAATTAGACGTAGCGCTCTTAACGTTGAGGCCACTGACTCCGAATTTCGGTAGTAAATTTTAATAATTTCGACTAGTTGTTGGCTCGTATATCTTTCCATCATGAAATGGCAAACCTTACTGAAGAGAAATGTCAAAAAACCGCAAGGAAAATATGGCGTCGTTTGCTGTCCCTGTCGCTCTACTTTTGTAGCGTCCCTATTGAAAAACCCTTTATATGCTGTCATGCGAAGCCATGAAATCGATTAAATCGATGCGTATCGATTTGAAGTTCCTGAGATAGTTGGTGTAGTTGTAGTTGGCTCAGTTCAGAGGGTCTCCTTTCTTGAGGATCGGGCAGAACAGGGCGATTGAAAAAATGTGCGTTGTGTCTTAATTGGATACTCGGCATTGGATACGGTGGCCAGTAAATATACCTAGCGACTTCTTATCGACTTGCAGAAATTTGTCGCATTTTGGACTGAGTGTCTTGAAGTTGCACGAATGGTGTGAAAGTTTACTCGTAGTGTTTGTTGCCAGTACGGATTTCCTCCTCACTATCTCACTAAGGTAACGCAGTGAAGGTTTAACTGTGTGATCAGCTAGTTCACAGTCAACGCTAGGTCCATTCCGTGTGAATTCGTCAGCCGCTTAATTACTAGATATACTTTTATGACGAGGAACCTAGCTGTTTCACATTGTGCTGCATAGCAAGAATTCTCAGCTCTTCGCAACTGCACTTCACAAGCTTCGGTGTTATCTGTTCACCAGATATTGCATTAATGGCTGCCTAGCTATCAATGTGTAATGCAATATTTTCTCGTCATATTACCTTCATCGCGGCTTATTCGGCGGCCCTTGTGGCTGCTAGAACTTGTGCTTGGAAACACTGCTGTGATCTGGGAGTCGGAATGAGCTGTTCAGCTGTACTATCGCGGTATAACCGTTTTTATGTCTATGTCCACTCTTGAGCCATCTGTGTATAATGGCCCGCAACTTCGTCCCTTTGCCTTTCCTCAGAGTTAATTTTGGGTTTAGTTACCAAGTCCTTCTGAAGATTCTACTACTCGTTCAGAAAGCGATCGTAGAAAGCTGCTCATTACCCTAGACTATACTTTTTGTCCGTTTCCGAGTAGAACGCTGTGCTGGGTGCGCAATTCAAGAAAATGTGAATTGATGTTGCTTCTCTCTCGAAACATAGTCTGAGGAGGGGACTTAATGAAAATTCTATCCGATTAAGGCCCTAGTTATGCCAGTTTCGCTTATAAGATTCTTCCTATAGAGGTTTATGAGAAAATTTGGATTTTTTCTATGAGTGGAATGGAAAACATCAGATTGTAGTATTTCGTACACGATGATTCTTCAAAAACTCCGGATCCAGTTCCTGTTCCCTGTTAAAGTTTGAGGCTTTCGTTTTTTTTCCCTGGTGTGGGACAACTATTTAGATTCTATCTTGAAGCAGCATTCAGATAGCATCTAACGCGTAATGTAATGTAATGTTGTAATGAAATCGTTTGAATAATAGAGTCAATGGATCTGCTTGCATGATAATTTCTATTGGGCTTGAGCCAAAAATGCTATTTGATGCATTGGTCTTTTGGTGGTTTTGAACTAAATGTCTCAATAGTGTTTTTAGCAGCCAGGCTATAAGCCTTATCTTATGTTTTATCCCGTATTTCATCAAATGTCCCATTTTTCTTGTCCTTTCAGATATCTGCTTGCTGGTCTTTCAACAGGATCAATTATTGTATTCCATATCGACTTTAACAGATGGCATCACGAGTATCAACAGCGTTACTAATGTATGTATGGCCTATACAACAGACATTCAAGGTAAAACTAAAATTGTATTAAACGACATTTTTACCAATCGATAAACTTGACTTACAAATATGCAAGCAAATGTAAAATGAAAAAACATAAAAATCAAACATCTACATACACAATACATCTCCATAGTGAAGCCAAAATTATACTTATCACCGAAGTACTTAACGCAAAAACTCTAGCATAACTTATATGAAAAATCTTAGAAATCCTAGAATATAGTTATATAATTTTTTTCTTTCAATTTAAATGTTTTCTTTTCTATCCATAAAGTCTTCATAAAATATCTTAAATATATTTTTTTTTTTCAAATAAATTGCTACATCAAACGTGAAGCAAATAAAAATTTTAGAATTCTTTTTTTTTTTTCAATCAGAAGAAAAATACAAACAGTGGCCAAAATACTTAAATTAAAAAAAAAGGAGAAAAGAAAGTAAAAGTATTTTACATAAAAGTATAAAAAAAATTATAAACAATTACTAATATTTAAAAAAAAAATGATAGGAATTAACAATTTATTAGAAAAAGAGAAGAAAAGTTAAATTATTCGTTCAATAGGAAAGAGTTTTTTTTTTCAAATTGATAGACGCTTGGTTAATGAAATAAAATTTTTAAAAGAAAAGTGAATTAATTAGTGCTCTCGCTTTAGAGAAAGTATTGCTACAGCGCGTTGATAGATTTCATCAAAAAAAAAAAAAAGAAGAAAAAAACAAAAATAGTGAAAGAAGAAAATTTACTTACAAAATATTTTTCATATAAATAAAGAATAAATGAATAAAAGGAAAGTGGAAAAAGAAAACATGTTTTTTGGGTAAAGCAAAAAACTGAAAAACAATGTACTTATGATGTAAATATTGTGCTAAAGAAATGTTTTTTTTTTTTATTGAAATAAACTTTTTTGCAGGACTAATCGATACTCAATGAAATGAATTGAAGAAAAGAGGAGTTTTTTCTTCGTAATTTTCAAACCTTTTCTTAGTTTGTTTCAAAAGTATCTTACTTAGAATGGCAGTTACAGAAATATCGGTCTCAGTTTTTTTTTTTAAATATTACCAAAAATGCTTTACATGAAAGGTTATTTTTGTACTGAAATTTACTTCGCTGGAGCTTATACCTCAGATAATTTTTCTCAAGTCTTTCGGCAACAAATCATTAATAGCTTTCAACAACTTTTTGTAATACATTATAAAAACAGAATAGTAGTTTGGCTTCTTTCAAGACCCATTTTTAGTGGTGTGAAAAATATCCATTCAAATCGCTCTTAGAGCAGCTTGCTATAGCATTTCAGTATAATTCGGATCACAGAAAATCACCAAACATGAACTTGGCGGCTTGGGTGGCTAACAATCAATAACTAATAGTATCGCCTGCGATTCTGCTGGAAAGTGACAAGTGGTCATCAAATCAGCAAATCAGCTCGCCACTATTGCACAAATACCAGACCAAGCAGTAATTGGATATAAAAACATCCATTTAACTATTTGAGGCTTTTCAATTCTCCAAAGCGAATACTTTGAGGCACGAAAAATCTATTTCTGATTGAGCAGATGCTCGTATTCAAATAGGCTGGCCAAAATGATCTTCTGCGAACACACCTCACTTAGCCACATATGCTTTTGGTATCGCCCAGCCAAGTCTATGACGGCTGTCGAAGCCACCTAGGGTGTTTTTCAGATTGATTAGTTTGCATTGATTTGAGATGCGTCATCACTTCGTTACTCTGCTGATGTCGTCATCGATGCCAGGCTAGCAAAAGCCGCGTTATCCGCGCGAATCCTGAATAACCTCAATGAGGCAGTGCTAATACCTTCTGCTGTAGCTGAAAGTGCGCAAATATCTTCGGACTTTCACTGTGTCAGAACAAAATATTAGGAATTAACATAGAGAGTTGCAGATTATCTCCCATCCCTTAGGGGATAGATAAGGTGAACCAGCGGTTGATGATCGGTTACCAAGTCTAATTGCCCGTCGAACATTTTTTTTTTCAAACTTTATCTTTTTTAAGGTTAAGGAAACCAATCAGAGGTTCAAATTATTCAATTTGGACACGTCAAAGCCAGAAGATGTTTCACAAAGGTAAGAATAGCCTTTGAACTCACAAGTTTCTGATTTTTTTGTTTGCTGTGTTTTAGGTGTTGTTGGAATACGGATAACTCTCTTAGCCTTCTAGTGTCCCTGGGTGTTATTCCTATTGGATGAGCGCATGCTTCTTTCCCAGCTAATTGAAATTGATTCGAATGCGGTATCTAGAATTCCGCAAAAAGGTTCGGATCTTATGCAATTTTTTCAAAAAAGAGAGATCCCCTCCGTACGTGCGAAAAATATGCGACTATGCCTAAATGTTGAAGCTTACGGCTTCCTCGAGAGTTGACTACTTTGCCATCTGACCTTTGTAGGTAGAGCAGTAGCACATCTACTACTTTTTATGTTCCAAAGAAGTGATACCCGGACACCACTCTGAGCCAATGCTCCATCCAAAATTGTGCTCTGTAAGAATTCGATTGACCAGCACTTCAATCCAAGGTTCGATTACGAGATTTAGAAGCGCGTCAGCTATTGCCTCCTATTTGAAGTTGTCGACAAAATAAGCTGAAATAAAGAGTAATACACATTAGTCAGTACTTACTTAATTTTTATCACCTTTTACCACCTACCTCTTACGTCCAACATCAACATTACGTCCTCCTAAACTATTTTTATCTTTAACCTTCCAAGTACTTAATAAACAAATCGTTTTCGCTTCGCAGTCTTTATATTCAAAGTCTCACAACATAAAATTTCGCTCCAAATATCTTTTTGCCCATTTTTTGTGTTAGGCTCAACAACAATCATTAAATAAAGAAAAGACAAACAAAAGAAACCTTACTGAAGCATATAAATATATATATACATATATTAAATTATATATTTAATAAAAAAAAAAGTGAAAGTAAAAAATAAACACTATTTTTGTGAAAATGTTAACATTCCGCCATCCAATATTATTAAATTTAATATTTAAAAAAAGAAAAACGAAAAAGTATTTAATTAACGCTTAGCTAATAATTAAATATATAAAATATAAGTTCTAAACACGAAATAAATTTAACATTATTAAAAAAAAAAATTATACTTAATAATATGGCGCATTTGATTATTAAAAAAAAATATATATAAGCGTATTTTAAAAATACGTTTTCGCTATTCTGTCCAATCCATTAAAAAAAACATGCAATACAAAGGCAAATTTGTAATGTTAAACCTAATTTTTAAAGTACATACCATAAAAGTTTATGTATACATACTTAAAAAAAAAGTGTAAATAATTAACTAAAAAAAGATAAAGGTGTGGATTTGTTATGTTTTTTTTTTCTTACACCATTTTTTTAAGTTAGTTAAGCAAATAAACATTTGAAGGTGATGGGTTTAACAAAATACTTTTTTTTTCTTTGTCATTTCTTCTGTTCTTTCTGTTTGCATTTTTAATGTAAATATAGATTAAAGCAATTTTAAATTAAAAAAAAAAAGCCAAATAAAAAAAATGTGAGAAAAAAATTACAAAAAAAAAATATTTTCGAAAATATAGTTGTAGTCTATTGACATAAAATATTAAAAGAAAAAAATTAGCAAATAACAAACCAGCAAACACTATTTTCTTTTGCAGTCATAAAACAAAATAAGATACAAGAAATAAGAGAAAAAAAAATAACAACATTTTTGTATGCATTATTAATATTTACATATATAAAAGAAAAAATAAAAATTTATTAAAACTAAAAAAGGAATAAACATAGAAATGTCCGAAAGTAAATAAATTTTTTTTTAGAATTAGATCCTAAATTTATTGCATTTGCACGAAAAAAAACTTAAAAAATAAAGCGAACACTGATACACTCACACACTAACACTGGAAAAAATTAAACCCCAAGAAACAAGGAAAAACAATTAAAATAAATACGCGCGGCTAAATTAAAATTAAAATACATTCAACATTCTTATTGATAGAATAATAATAATTATTATATTTTGTCAATAATGTTAAATAAAAAGGAAACTTAATTTACTATTAAATGAAAGAAAACATAAAAGGAAAATGCAAAAATAAAATGATAATGGTGAAATTATATGAAATTAACTTAAATTTAAACACACAAATGAAAGTAATTATTATAAATATTGATATGGTGAATAATGAAATATTATTATGTTCAATAAATGAAAAATGATTTAAAAAAAATGTAGTTGATTTTAAATTTCTTGCTGCGCTGCTGTTCACTGAGTGGTTCATAAAAGGTCTTAGTTTCGCGTACAAGGGTAAGGTCATCTACGAGAAAACATAGAGCAGTGTGATCTTATTGGACTTACTAAACGGACTGTTAGGCAAACTAGATTGATAATACAGTTTTCACATAAAGAATGCTCTTAGTTGCGTCTATTGAAAGGGGTCACCTCTCTGTAGGTTTGATCTTGCTTTGCAAGCGCATGTCAAAAGATCAATCAAAATCTGGATGCAGATTTTGAGAATTTGGAAACAGTAAGTACATAAGCAACATACATATACTATACATAGTAGTAAACACGCAAGTTATAACGCCAACAGTAAGTATTTGCGATTTCTTTGGTGCGTTCGTGAGTATTGAGACGGAGGCGGCGAAGATGGGTTAAGCGGTCAATGAGGGCAAGACGAACTATATGCTGTCAACAAAAATGGACACCCAACATCGACGTCTCGGACATAACGTCCCAATAGACAGTTATAACTTTGAGGTAGTTTTGACGCGGGAAAGTGGAGACAGCTGGTTAAAGATCGAGCTGGCTGGAGACGCTTGTTGGTTGAGGCCCAGGTTCACCCCGGACTGTATCGCCACCTTAAGTAAGTGTTGTATTCGAATTTAAAAAAAAACACGACTGTGACAATTCGGTATTGCGGTTATTGCTGAACCTCTATTGTCGTTTAAAATGTGACTTTCATCGCCTGAAATGTCATATAAGTGGAACGTATCTTTATGTATGAGACGATCATCGTATGGTGGAAGTCATTTTCACCTCAAGGATTCCCTCAGGTTTCTTGCTGTTTTCCAAAAATTTAGTACTGCTACCATCCAATAATCCCGACAAAAACTGGTGCCACCAAAAATGTTCGGTAGATGTTGCTTTAACGCCATTTTGCTTTATTATTATAGAATCAGGGTCAAATTACCATACTCGTTAATGAGTAACTCGTCATCGAAATGTGAGGATATGGCATTACCGCTCTCAATGAAGTTAATCGGGCATTCGATCACGAGTGCCACTCACTCACTCGTTATCGATTGCGGTTATTCGGCCACTGGGGGCCCCAGTACCTACACATTAGGATTAAAGGAAGCCTTTGAAGTATTTGTATTAAAAATGTGTGTCAAATGACGGTTTCTGTTTCTGTTCTTTGTCATTTGACGCCTTTAACCTTCAACTCAAAAAGTAGCACAATTCCAATTGAAATTGTCGTTCTTCATTATTCTTATGCTTGCACAGATTTCATTAGACATCCTTGAAATGTGTCCTATTGTATCTCTGAGTACGAATTCTCTTTGACAATGCAAGCAATTGTTTTAATTTTTTTCACTCGAAACAAATGTTTCATCTTTCATCTGACAAAATCCTTTTTTTTTTTAAAGAGCAATGAATTGAGCCAATGAATAGAAAACAACACGCTCGAAGGACTCGGAATTTTTGTTAATAATGGGAAGGAGCACTTGAGTCTTTTGAAAGGAACAACGAATGTAAAACGATCTCAGTAAGATAATGTAGAGAGATTCGTCAAGATTCTGCACGCTTTTTGACGTATAAGAACGAAACACTCACTCTGACGCTGTAGTCCACGTCCTTGAACACGTGGGATACCTAAAGTTTTTTCAGGTGCTGATGTTCCCAAAAAATGTTTACTTCGAAAAAAAAAATCAAGTACACCTCGAAAACGCACCCTTAAGCTTCCTTCCCCCTCTACTCATGTGATGGGTGCAACGGCGTACATAACTTTTTTGGATTACGACCAGATAAGCTTGACTCGAGCAATTGCTTTTTGACGGAAAATGTCTGTCAAATTAACTAAATTGGAGAAGGAGACGTGGAGTTTTCCCAAAATACCAAAGAAATTCAGATATTTTCGAACTTATGTTGGCATAAAATGCATTCGGTTCGAGAGTGTTAGAGGGTAGCAACCCCAATTAGGGTAGGAAATAATTTTTTAATGTATTTGTTGGAATAACAGTACATTAGGCGAAGGAAAGTTTTCGGATGGTAAATCGCTTTGACGTAATAATTTAAATTATTCTAAACATTGTTCCATTTCGTTGTGTAATATCAACCCTGTGACGTCATACCACACTTGGCTCATCATGAAGTGTAATATTTGAGTTCATATAGCAATCGATGGGCTCCTTATAGACAGCGTATTACACCTTTTAAAATTCTGAAGCTTGATATTGATTCTAGAGTGCCTATGTACCCATTGTGGCGCTTAATTACAAAACTAGGTCTTGTGTCTTCGGATTTTTAAGGACACCACCACCTCTCCTAAGCACTTCTCATTGTCAGTGTTGTTTCTTGTCAAGTGTTTTATTTTATGCACCCACTCTGAGCCTTTGCTTCAGAAGAGGTTCACAACGAATATTGTGTGATGTGCAGTAGTTGTCATGGCATTGGGTAAATGGCATGATATCCACGAACTCAATTACCCACATAAGGTTGTTCGTTGCTCCTGGTGATGGTGGGACAATTTTATCCCAGAATAACATCAACCTTTGAGAAAGATGCACTTTTGTAATACTACTCGTGAGTGGGGTTGGATACACTCGGTTGGAGGTTATTATTATTTCATGACATTGATGCACTTTGACGAAAGCTTTGTTATTTATGTAGGTGGAAGCTACTTTGAGTTGAATAAGCCAAAGCAAGTTGTATACAGGTGAGTGGATTTGAGAGATGTGGAGTATCTTAGTAAACCATAAAGACTCAAGGAGGTGGAAGTTCAATCTGTGTTACAAAGTAACTTTCTCGAGTGCTTCTCGTGGCTTTGAAAAAGTTTGAATAAACCGGCTTTACCAAGTGCCTTTTTATTTTGCTTTTGCAAGATAGAAAAACTTCATTGCTTGGATGCTGATTTTGCAAAATTGAACATGTGCTGGTGGCATGTTATATAAGAATGGACGATGACTTCAAGGAGGTGCATGTTTTCCTCGATTGCCTAATTGTGGTTGTATTGTAGTACAGTAGATGTATTCCTTCTAAAAAAAAACTGTTAACTACGTTTTCATCGTGTTAATGTTTCCTTCACTGCGACATAAGGCTATAAGTTTTCACTCACGGGATCATTTGGTCATTTGGTCATATGTATCTATGAAAGTGAGAAATGTCTACATTGATAGAACATTAGAAATTGTAAGGGTAATTGATAGGCGAAGTTGGTGTTCCCAGTTGTTTAACAAAGCTGTGGCGGTAGCTAAATTAAAGCCACAGAAGTGTTCCGGTCCCAAGCGCGCGGAAGCCGAACCGGTCTTAGCCAGCTCATCCGCAGTTTCATTGCCTCTAAGACACCTCTTCGTACTGGAAGCGATATTTTTGTCTCAACCGAAAGTATATCCACAAGAATCATGCCGACAACCAGAAGCCTTGCATCATAAAAAGCCTGTTGGAAAACAGTTTCTATTCATCTTCTTTAGGATTTTACCTTCATGGCTTAAGCACGAATTCGGGACCCATAGAGCACTTTTGACTTTGTGAGTCGAGGTAAAATAAGTTTTTTCTGTATCTCGGGCTGCCGATATTAGGCACGATCAAAACGAGCGTCCTCGCTGCATTAGTTGCTTTGTTAAGCGTCGGTTCTAGGTGCTGTTTAGGTCAGGTTCGCACCTATATGTTAGGGCTGGTTTTGATAAAATTCTATGCCAACCTACTGTGAGTGTGATCAGCACTGATCAGAACCAATCTGAATTCTAATCAGCTAGTTTGAGACTTAACGCACCTAGTCAGTGTTGAACAATTTTAATTTCATCGGCGGTGAATGGCTCTAGGTTAGGTTACGTTTGGTGGCTGCCGCCGCTCATACAGCGATACACCCAGACCAGACTGTCCAATTGTGATACCATGAAAAATAACTGGCTTACAAACACCAGGAATCAAGGAATGTAACGCAGAGTGCATTGAGATGAATAACCGTAATGTGTTGAGATAATTCCGCCCAGGAGTCTTATCTTCTGGATATCGAGTTCAGCTAGATCATTAGGATCATCGTAGAAGTATTCCCAGAGGATTTTGCCTCTTAACGTCGCAAGGTCAGGAATCATGCACAGTAGGTGCGTTGTAGTTTCCTCCTCATCTCTGCAGCTTCTACAGAAATCGTTGGAGCGGTCTTCCAGTATTTTATCTATGTAAAGCTATTATCGCAATGTATGTGGTCACAGTGGCTCAGTGGTTAGTGCGTTGGACTGCTGAGCGAGCGGTATGGGTTCAAGCGCCAGTCATATTCACCGAACATTTTTCGCGGTACCAGCCTTTGGGAGTATAATTTGAAAGAGCTTCTCAATGCGCCGTTCAGAATCGGCAGTCAATTGTAGGTCTCTTCCATTCGTGCGACGCATGCAACACGCGAGGTTGCGAGGAGCTAGGACTTGGTTCATCTCGAGCTGACCCAAGCAATCTTCCTAGTTTGTCTTTGGAGATGACGTTTTTTCTACATTGTCCGTCGGTCCGTCGGTCTATACAACAAAAACTCGTGTTTATTCTCAAACCTTTTCAAGTTTTTTTGCCAACCGTGACAAAATGTACTTTTGCCCCACGGCGTTCTTAACCCGAAAGTCCCACGCTACCACTCCCAAGTCGTTTTCTGAGCTTAAATGCTGCCTTAACACAGCAAAGCTTTAAAAAGTGCGGCGTCCATACAACTATGCCAGATGAAATCGTCTTAAATGTTGTCGAATAAGTTGGGGACGTTAAGATCTACCTTGCAGAGGGCTGACGCTCTGGTGAACGGAAGCTTGGTCTTTTCTTAATGGATATCATTTTTACAACCATAGACCGGTCGTAGAAGGAAATAATTAAAGAGTGAAACTCCTTATTGTCAGTACCCATGTACAAAGTTCTTCGACTTTAAGTCCCAGAAAACGCCTTTTGAAGGTTTGATACGTGAATAACACTTGCCGCTTCATTAAAGTTTAAAAATGGTTTAAGGTCTCTTGGGTTGCGGTAGAATTAAAGTCCTTAATCCATTACTACTCTTCCCGCAATAAATGATAAAGGATACCCCTCGACTGAGAAGTATTTCACTAAAATTTGATTAAGGTGCGGCGGTGTACACAACAAAGCAAATATTTACAACAGTTTGTCTTTGCAAATATTTCCCATGACATACTTATGCAATTGTTTCCCTTTTAGTGAAGGCGTACACCTTTGACGTCACACAAATAAAATTAGTTCCCTTTATGCTTCCACATCTACTATACTATTCCACGCCCGTCTTCTTATCGGAAAGTCATGAAGCGCTTCCCCTAATGCCAACACAAAGCGAATAAATAATAAAAACAGGTGGATTCCATGTACATATATGTACACATTTACAAAACGTTCATCATCGTCATCTCCATCACCCATCACCATCAACATCATCATTCTGCCATTTTGTGTTCCGCTATTCCCGTGGGTAGAATACAGTTTCACTTCCATTTCGTGCGCCTCAGTGCACACAGTAAAAATAATTTCGTATGTTCCACAACTATTCTTCCGGCTTTTGTATGCCATCCGCAGTATGTGGCTCGATTATAGTTCGGCAGGATCAGTCATCTGTGTGGGTGCTGGCTGCTTCCTATGAATAGAAGGGAGATGTTTACAGGCGGCAGCAATCCGCTCAGGATATTATGTGACATATTTAATTTAACAGTCAGTGCACAACACACGACTCTAAATCTGTTTCGGTGGTATTATGTTTCCATTTTTGTTTTGTGTTTTTTTTTTTTTTTTCAAGAATTTTTGTTTTTCCTTTACGATGACAGCTATAAGTGAGGGTTACCAAGGAATTTTTTTTCGTATTTTGGGGACTTTTGTGGTAGATGGGAGAGACAGATAGGTAGGCGGGGGTGTTGTGGGGTTTTTCCAGCACACCCACTTGGTTGCAGGTGGAAGTAGGTGGAAAGGGGATTTTATTAAGAGTTTTTTTTTTTAAATGTGCATAAATATTTCGAATCAACTGTATATTGCGGAAATATTTATTTCAGTTTGAGTATAACTTGGTGGCGTATCCTGGAGGGGCACAATCCATTTGAACACATTCTAAGCTATTCGAGGTTCTAATTCAAAAGCAACACGTAATCCTGTTCCATAAGAAGCAGTCTTAAGTCTATGAATGATTTTTGAAGGTCACATTTTGGAGTGATAATCAAGTTTATAAGTGAGTAAAGGAGGAGATACAAAGACGGGTTGTATAGCGACATTGAGTTCGCCAGAAGAGTGAAGGTCCAACAACTAAGGTGGCTAAGTCATATAGAGCGGATGGACACCAATGCACCGTTCCGGAAAATATTCGAATCCACACATGAAGTGCAGCGCAGTAGGGGAATACCGCAACTTAGGTGGCGCACACAAGTGGAAGAGGACCTCAACCAACTTGGCGTGCGAAACTGGAGGCAGCTGCCTGGAGACACTTGTTGGTTGAGGCCCAGTTCCACCTCAGACTGCAGCGCCACCTTAAGTAAGTAAGTAATGAAATTAATAAGCTTGTTCTTTATTAAAGACAGTATTTTTCATGAAATGTAGGGGTTTACCACATGAGTTGAGAAGTTTCTTTCGCCGAGCGTTATGGCTGCCATCTAGGACCATTGGCACGCAAGGTTTTCCTGTCATCGCTTAAATTCTACGTTTCAACGTAGTCTGCAAATTTGACTATGACGTGTTATTTTTGACCGTCCAGGTTGTCAATTAAGGGTATTCAAAATGATTGTGATACCAGGTGATTTGGATGATGTAGTGATACAGGGTTTTTTTTTAAACAGGCACATAACAATTTTTTTATTTTAATACAAACACACTCTTAAACCTTTTTAATGATCTGTCAAAGTCAAAACGTCAGTCAAGGTTAACATTTACATGGTGAAGTTAACGAATGAGCAAAGTTTGGAAAATATTAAAAATTACTACCGAATAAATTTAAGAGCGCTTATTCCAATTTTCGGTCGTAAAAATCGTCCCACCAGGCAGGCTATGCGTGCTTTAGTGGATAAATTCGAGTCAACGTATTCACTATTAAATATTCCTGTGCCAGTGAGGCAACGAAGTACCGAAAATATCGCAGGCGTAAGTGATTCAGTTCAAATCAGTCGATGCCACGCTGTTCATATTGTGGCGAATTTGCGTAAAGAGTTTGGCCTATACCCTTACAAGATCAAATTAACTCTAGAACTGAAGGCTCGTGGTCATTTGAAGTACTAAAACTTTTCCGATTGGGCTCTGCAAAAGTTTAAAGCAAATGTTGAATTTCATTGTTATGTCTTATGTCCTCTAGTTGTAACCTTGTTGTAAATCCGAGCATAACTGAACAAATGTTTTTCACTATCAAAACCAAAATACCTGACTTCACCCTCTCCCGACTTTATGGTCAACCACTCACACTATTCTGTACCCCTACTGACCTGAGTATTATGCTTGACTGAAAACTTAACTGGAAGCAAAACATAGAACATTGAATCAGAAAGGTCTTCTATGCCTGTACCCAAAACCTTTCACAAGAAGTAGAGACTTCAACAAAAGTTAACCTTATGGATGTAAAGGGTGGTTACATTTTAAGGGCCGATGTTGATTTTGAATAAAACACAAATTATTTAGGAAATTATTGTCATTTATTTTTATTATGATAATATTGGTATGGTTCAATTATGTATGGAACAAAATATCGGCCAAATGGCCGCCGCGACCTCGGCGGCACACCTCCATCCGATGGTCCAAATTTTCGATGACGCTGAAGCATAATTGAGGTTCTATGCCGTTAACGTGCCGAATTATCTCATCCTTTAGCTCTTGAATTGTTGCTGGCTTATCGACGTACACCTTTTCTTTCAAATAACCCCAAAGAAAAAAATCCAACGGTGTCGAATCACATGATCTTGGCGGCCAATTGACATCGCCACCACGTGAGATAACACGGCCATTGAATTTTGCGCGCAAAAGAGCCATTGTTTCGTTAGCTGTGTGGCAAGTGGCACCGTCCTATTCAAACCACATATCGTCCACATTCATATCTTCCAATTTGGGCCATAAAAAGTTCGTTGTCATTTCAGGATAGCGAACACCATTCACAGTAACTGCCTGACCGGCCTCATATTGGAAAAAATACGGCCCGATGATGCCGCCAGCCCATAAACCGCACCAAACAGTCACTCTTTGTGGGTGCATTGGTTTTTCGACAATCACTCTTGGATTATCATTCGCCCAAATGCGGCAATTCTGCTTATTGACGAATCCACTGAGGTGAAAATGTGCCTCATCACTGAAGATGATTTTCTTCGAAAATTGATCATCCACTGTTGCCATTTCTTGCCACCATTCTGACCATTGACGACGCTTGAAATGGTCAAGAGGCTTTAGTTCTTGAGTCAGTTGCACCTTGTAAGCGTGTAAATGCAAGTCTTTATGCATAATGTTCATCAACGACGAGCGTGAGAGGTGCAATTGTTGGGCACGACGACGAGTTGAGGTGGACGGCTCTTCAGCCACACTATCGCGAACAGCAGCAATATTTTCTGCAGTACGAGCTGTACGAGCATGCACTGGTGTTTTCACATCTCCTACAGACCCGGTTAGCTAAAATTTTTGCACGATTTTTCCGATTGTACGCACATTTGGACGATTAAATTGACCGAAAAATTAACGAAGTGCACGATATGCATTTTGATTTGAACGCCCATTTTCATAATAAGCCTGAATAACTTTAACGCGTTGTTCGATTGTGTATCTTTCCATGGTTCAAATTGAGTTAGTCTGAAATTGAGAAATGACAAATGAAATGCAAAAAAAAACTTGACGTTTAGGTGTGGTTCACATTCAACATCGGCCCTTAAAATTTAACCACCCTTTACATAGCCATAGTGCGTCCAATTCTCATCTACGGGTCACTGGTATGGTGTCCGTTTTGGAAGCTGGTTGTGTCTCAGATGCAACCAGCTGACTTTATGAGAGGTCTTGTGATCCAACATGGTGCGTTCTCCGTGCAGCTGTCAAGAATTAATGCTGTTGGTGAAAGCAGCAGTCACAGTCTAGATTTCTAAATGGTTGGCAGGTTGAGAATTGGGACTGTTACAATTAATCTGAGATGTTAGCAATCCTACAGCCGAATTCGCAGCAGACCCAAGAGGAATTGCAAAAGAAAACAACGACTTTTGAAACGAACTTTAATTTTATTTATTCGAGAGTTTTTGTGATTTACCTCTTTAGTGACGGTCCTGAGATCGTGACACACCCTCTATATAGGTCTCGCCTCTTTCCAGTATTTCGTCTCTGGTGTCAGTTGTCGCCTCTATCTGTCTAGCTCAATGCTGAAAATACCCCCGTTTAAATTCAGAACTTATTCCAGTTATTTATTGGAGAATTTTCTCGAAACGATTCCTCGTCCCCGATTGATCCTTTGCCCTTAAATCCCCATTTGCCAATAAATCGCGCATTGGCCGGGATCGTCGCTGGCTCAACCCTTCGTCGAGGAACAAACTCCATCAGCTGGCCACCGAACAGCTGTTGCTACCTGTCACAAGTTGTTGTTCGCCTATTCCGTCGCGTCGGTGTTTTCTTGTCGCTCGCTGTCCTGAGGATTTGCCCAGTGCTTTCGGTACCCGCATTTTTTTCTTGGTAATGGGTCCTGGTTTGCGCGATCGTGCACCAGATCCGATCTATCTGAGCGACATCCACGACTGTGCACAAAAGGGGGTATTTTCGTCTGTTATATGGGCTGCGTTCGGTCCAGAGGTCCACAGCGGCGCGGCAGAGTCATAAGCACCTGGAGTAAGAGAGGTAAAAGGTTAGAATGGCAAGAGTTACCTTCCGTTTATTGACATATTTCTCTTTTCTTTTCTCTTTTTGTGGGGGTGGATGCGGTTGTCGAGGTTGTGGTACCTAATTATTTGTTCTGTCGTTGTGTAGTTATGTTTTGTAAAAGGATTTTACAGCTTACATCCACCTCAATAGGTTCTGCACTCAAAATGTCCACCCTACATACATACTTATGTACAATGCCTTCTTACTTAAACTGCCGGAATGTGACGATGGTTTTTTGAGTCGAGGATGGTATTCATATTTCTGGGACCAATCTGAGTCGAGGTCCATTAGGTAGCTGAAAGTCGTCAACGTGTGATCTGTTCTTGTCAGAACCCTCGTGAAGGGTGCATTTCCATTCTAAAACTGTACTTTTTGTTGTTCAGTAAGAATACCACCCACTTTCCAATGCCTCAAAGTTCATGCGGTGTGTGTATACCTTCAAACCATTAAACGATGAATAGCGTCACACATGTCGATTTCCCTGCTTAAGAAGATATATTCGAGAGCTGAAAAGGGGATAATCTTATAAGAATGCTGCAGCTCTTAGTATCCCATAACTGGCTCACTGACTTTTGCTGCGCTTATGCAAAAAAGCACCTCAATCACGGTCAACATAAATCAAATACCCGTGGTCCTTCTTCTCCAAAGCTTCTACATAGCGTCTCCGTTGAAACTCGTTCACAGATTTTCTTTTCGTAAGAACTTTTCCTTTCTTTTATATCGCACAAGCAATGACTCTGTTGGAATCTTTTCCTTTCTGCAACAAACACTCCCCGATGAGCATACGCTTAATCATCTTAGAATATTGAAAGCAACCCGTTTGATCCTTTCATCGTCTTATCCGCAATTCACATTCTTCGTGGGAAGGATATGAAAGGAGAATTTCACTCCCAAGCGTATGTAAATTTAACCCTTCAACTAAAAAGTAACTGTTTGACTTTGCTTGGTATTGATGGAGACGTGCAAGGATGGACTCCTTTCGAAAATCGTTCAACTCCAGACCAATGATGTGGGAATAATGGTCTCTGGTTTGAACACATTGATCCGATTGGAATTTTTGATGAAGTCATTGCAACCGAACAAGGAGAACGAGAGACTTAGAGGAGTGAATTAAGAAAATTTGAGTTACGAATGTGGTAAGTGAGCATAGCTAAGCTTTCAGAGAGCTATCAATTTGTGAGATTTAATTTGTTGCTACTTTGTCAAGAGGGTAAATTCGTGGCATTCAATAAGAGTACCAGTCTCTGGTACTCAGGTACCATCCTAGCAATTACGCTACTGAAATGAAAGGAAACACATCACCCTAGGATGAATCCTGCCACAACCATAGTAAATAGCTGTGAGCAATTGATGATGAGCGAAATTCTTGGAAAATCGTTTGCCCGCTGAACCATCCATCCGTCATCCAGTCTTACCGATAGAGTTCCACGGAATTGGATCACTGCCTCAAATGATAAATTTCACATCACTAAGCGTATGCACAGCAGTTAGGTATAATTTGTAGCAGCACGAATGAGCAAATTTTGCCGGTGGTCGCTAGCAAGAGATGGTCGCTGTTTAACTGCAACTACGATGCACTTAGAGTTTGTATCCATATCCATCATGGATGAAGTCAGTGACTGCATTGCCTGATTTATACCTCAAAGTGCAGCTACATGACAGGCTATAAAGCGAATGACTAAAGGAAGAGTTTGGTATTAGCAGCACTCGCGTCCTTTTAATCCGATGAATGGATGAATGAGCGAACTGAATAGAGTGCGCGCACTTTTTCAAAAAGTGACGCGAGGAAAATTTTAATTGGATTTTGCCTCGTTAAAGGACGAGCTTCCTCTTATTTGCTGTTGAATTTCGTTTTTTTTTATTTTCTGTTCCGACAGAGGTCTCATGTTTGGTGTAATATTTTAACGAAACGGTATAAAGCATGATAGTCCGCTTTGATGTCAAGCCACGAGAGGGTTGGTGTAAATAAATTGAAAAAAGGTGAACAAATAATATTTAGTTACATACTCGTATGGGAAAGGATATTTACTTAGTGTCAATGAACTGCTATCGAAGAGCGACTTGATGCGCAATTTCGTCAATTTTAAGTGCATATGTGTGTACAGAGGTATGTATGTCTTTATGTGGCTTTTCCAATACTGGAAAAGGGTTGCACGATAGATAATTATCCCTGCAGGGTGAAGTGCCCAGTAGGTTTTGAAAGATTTTCTCCTTAAAATCGAATTGATACTATGGACAGAGGATCGATGTACATAAGTCAGGAGATAATCAAAGGGAAAAGGTGCTTTGATTTGATCCAGATATCTATTACTTGTGCCTTGTCTATGGCAGAGCGGAGTCTTACCGGCCTGAATGCAAAAGGTCACACTGCGATTCTACAGGAATACCTAATGTATCCGCAACCGACTGCATAACACTATACCTACATGTCACAAGATCAATCTTAAGCACCTACCCGAGCAGGGAGGAATGGAAAAGCGGGCAAATGCCTAACGCACATACCACATGATTAAGGCATAGTCTACAACGATGGATCTAAAATGGATACTGGTGTAGGTGCAGGTATCTTTTCCGAACCGGTACCATATGAACCGCAGCACATCTCCAAGTCCATCCGCCTTTTGGAACTAAAAGAGTGTTTTCCAAGGAGAGGTCCTGGCAGTGTCTCTAGCCGCTCGTGAGACTGCGATGAAGGCAACACCGCGAGAGGATATCGCCTTTTTCATCGACAGCCAGGCAGCAATAAATCAACTTTTGCTTATGAAATCAAATCTAAGCTTGTGAGGGGCTGTCGAGAAGAGTTTAAGGTTCTTAGAACACAGCACCAGGCGACACTCTGCTGGGTCCCTCGACATGAGGCTATACCAGGAAACGAAAATGCTGACGAACTGGTGAGAAACGTCTCGGCAACAAGGTCGAAATATGTTGACACTTCAGTGAACATCTCGCCTTGCACACTTGAGCTTGAAGCGGAGAAAAGAGCCTTAAGGGAGGCTAATAACAGATGGACCTCTCTAAACACCTATGTAACCACAAGGGAGATACGACTTTTATTCGATAGGGCTAGGATTGACAGATTTCTGCAGATCGACAGAAGGTCCCTATTTACCCTTATAGGAGTGATCACAGGGCATAATTCGGTTCGGTACCATATAAAAAAACCTTCGAATTACAGAAGAAGATCTTTATGGGGAGTGCGGCGATGAGGAAGTTTACCAGGATACAACCCACTTCCTTTGCCATTAGCAAAGTCTCTACCATTTAAGAAATAAGTTCTTCGACCGACACTTTTCCCAGGAGATTGAAGAATTATCCATAACACCGGTGGACCAAATAATGAAATTCATCAAATCTAAACGATGGTTTGTATCACAAACGCATTAAAAAACTATTGGGTAACTCAGCTCCCTTAACGGGTGGGTATCAGAATGATTCTGAATTGACCTAAGTTTGGCGAAATGGATTTTCTGTCTCTCGCCTGCCCACTTGCACATCCTAACCTAATAGGCCTAAATGAAGCAGCAACCATTATTCATTACTTACTTACACAGACGAAAGACTATCGCTGGGATACCAAAACTAGACAATGATCATGGGAGGCCTAACAACTGATGTCTTTCTAACATGCCATTGCCATAGGGTATCACATTCGTAGTCGCTGGATGGACTCTCTACCTATATATATGTTTAACAATAAAAATGTTACATTTTTTTGACTTAAAAATAAACACACGTCTACGTTGGTTACATAATTTAAAAATTCCGTTTCCATATTTTGTTAAATCCACATGAATAACATAAAATGAAATAATTTGCTTGTAAGAGAACAGGAGAAAATCGATTTTTTTTTGCAATTAAATCTGGGAAAATGGGGAGAAACCGCCTTCCGGCTACGTAGCATATTACCAATGAATGTTTAATTTTATTACTGGTGCACGCAGTGGGTTTGTTCATATATCGGCACCGGATGTCACTGGCTTTTTATGTGGACTGATGGCTGATGAAACTTATTTTATTTATTTGCAATTTCAATTCGCTGTTGGCTATTGTACAGTGGGGTAGATCAAGATAAAAGTTGTGATTAATGGACGTTTTTTAATGATATCTTTGCAGAAATTCAAAACCACAGGAACAGGAAATGGGGCAGTTCATATTCATGTGGAAACATTGTTATCTGTCTGTTTCCGTAAAACCGCTCAGATTTGGCATAATTATCCTAACAGCACAGTACAATAGGTCTTACAGGTGGCAGTGCACCTGGGCCTCTGTATCGTATTGTATCCTATGGGAAGATGAAATTTAAAGGGGACGGCTCTTCTTAGTTCTAGCACTGCGGTTCCTTCTAAATCTGTGCCATCCTTAAGAGTCATTTTTTAACCCCAGGCATAGCCAAGTAGAGACGTACCTTCTCTGGATCAGCCGAGAAGAGGACAACTTTGTTGCAGAGAATTAGATTACTGAGGTGTAAAAGGACAAGACAATCCCTGAGAATATGAACTTTGAAGACAGAGTCTTAAGAGTTTAACTCGGTGTACATATGTAAGATTTGTTTTGAAAGAGTTGTTAAGGTTCTAAGATTCATAGTAAATGCGATTATTAGAAAGTTTAAAACACTTGGAGGTTGGACTGTACTATTCTTGATCTGTTTTACCGATCTTCACTGTAATATAAGCTGTGTGTTTTTATTGACTTTTGACGATTTGATTACTCAGTAGAAATAATGTTCGGGCGCCATCTTTTTTGAGCGAGGCACCTCTTTCGTAAAAAGCTGAAATCCAGTCAATGATGAATAAGTTATTTACGGAGTACTGTATGAGCTACATATAAGAGGCAACTAAAGCTCTTTTAAATTTTTTTTTACTTTGTCGTTTGTTCCTTTGTGAGGAAGACTACGTCTACCACATATATGTGACATCGAGTTTCTTTTCTGAAATATGTTGTAACTCCTTCCATCACTATTCAAAATGTCGAAACTCCCCATCTATTATTCTATGCTAAAATATTTGCCCAGATCCGTCCCATGCGAAAATATAAAACGATTTTATAAAGCCATCGTACCCAAATTCTACGAGCCAAACCCCACTGTGTTTCGGTTGATTCTTATTAATATTAATATTAATTAAGGCAGATGAGCTCTTTAAATAAAAATAAAAAAAAATTTCAATTAATCAAGCGAGTTTCTTTTAAGAATTTGGAAACTACTGATAGCAATGTAGTTGAGCCAGGCATCTTTGGTTTTGTCACCAAAATGGAGTCAATATCTTTCCTCTTGAACGACCAAGAAGTAAAAGTTCCACTCGAGCATTATACAAAATACCTCGGCATCATCAAGGATAGAGAATATTGACTTCAAGACCACATTATCAAAACACCGCTGTATAGCTTAAACCAAGAAATAACCTTCTCCGAAAATTGGCTTCTACTTCCTTGTTAATTTTCGGAACGATCAGGCTACCGGTACTAATAAGATAAAAACATTGACAAGAAAAAAAAATTGACCGAAACCTCCAAGTCCACCAATATTCTGTTCAAAATGTCTGTCACCACCTCTCAGGGAGGTTGCAGAAGTCGAATTTTGACGTAAGTGAATAGTTCTTCAAGGCTGAGTTCCACCACGATATACTTACATACATACATACATATGTACATACATGCATATATACAGGGTTTTGCAATAAGAGCACTACAAAAGTTTTTTTAAATAAAACAAAAACGGTTTTGGATATCAATGAAATTCTTTATTCCTGTGAAAGTACATTCGATGCCATTATGTATGGAACTCGATTTCTTTTGCCATCTTTGACCACCACGGGCACGCTTGCAGAAGTCCAGACGCTGAACCCAATTTTCGACGGTTTTCAAGCATAAATCGGCCGATACTGCTGCAATTTCACGTTCGATATTAGTACGAAGTTCATCAATCGTCGCTGGCTTGTTGGCATAGACCATAGACTTGACGTAGCCCCACAGGAAATAGTCTAACGGCGTCAAATCGCACGACCGAGGCGGCCAAGCGACTGGACTATTTCGTGAGATAACACGTTCTCCAAACTTGGTTTCCAATAAATTGATTGTGACATTCGCTGTGTGGCTTGTGGCGCCGTCCTGTTGGAACCACATGTCCTCCAAGTCCGTATCATCCAATTGGGGCCAAAAATATTCGGTTATCATTGAACGGTAGCGATCTCCATTCACAGTAACGTGCCGGTCTTGATCATCACGGAAGAAGTACGGCCCAATGACGCCGCCGGCCCATAAACCACACCAAATCGTAATTTTTTCGGGATGCAATGATGACTCATGGAGTACGTGTGGATTGCTGCCTGACCAATTCCGCATATTTTGTTTATTGACGAAGCCATCCAGCCAGAAATGAGCCTCATCGCTGAAGATGATTTTTCGATGAAAATCCGAATCATTTTCAAGTTGTTGCTCAGCCCAATTCACGAACATACGACGCTTCTGGTGGTCAAGCGGCTTCAGTTCTTGCGTCAATTTAATCTTGTAAGGATGTAGGCCAAGATCTTTTCGCCACAACGACGTCACAGAGATGCCCAACGCTTGAGAACGACGTGTGAGAGACACATTTGGGCTTTCTGCAACTGAAGCCTCAGCGGCAGCAATATTCTCGACACTACGGGCACTTCTTTGTCTCACTGGCACGGGAACATTTTGTACTGTGCCTGTGGATTCAAATTTTTCCACTAGACGCTCAATTGTTGATCTGCTAGGACGATTATGACGACCATAAATTAGACGTAGCGCTCTTAACGTTGAGGCCACTGACTCCGAATTTCGGTAGTAAATTTTAATAATCTCGACTCGTTGTTGGCTTCCATCATGAAATGGCAAACCTTACTGAAGAGAAATGTCAAAACACCGCAAGAAAAATGTGGCGTCGTTTGCTGTCCCTGTCGCTCTACTTTTGTAGCGTCCCTATTGGAAAACCCTGTACATGGCACGTGAAACTGCTGAGATTTCAAATGGGAAGCAAAATCATCTCTAGTTGCTCTCTTCACAGGTTTAATCGTGACTTTAGCGACACAACATCTTATGCTCTGATGGCTGTTTTTTATATTTGGTTGGCTGGTGGGACTTGCTTGGCTTGGTGGGACTGAAACCTAAAAGATCTTGTTTATTTCTCATCGATTCAATTTTTTAGTTATACGTTGTTTTCATTGTTTGACAAAAGCATTTATCGATCTCCTGCGCCAAGAGCTGGTTAAACAAGGAGGGCCTTAATCTTCTTAATGAGTCGTGGATGTCGCCTGTAGAAGCGTTTCTGATATCTTCTTGGATCAGGGTGTCCTTAAAGAAAACTCACTCCCTTATGTAACAGATAGCAACACACTCACATAATATATATTTCGTCTTCCTCTAGACAGAATCGACGGGTAATTTCCATCTTATGTACTTGACGTTTAGGAATATCGAATGTTCCTATTGCATTTAAGGATATCCCTTAAGTTTTTGTTCATAGAGCAGATAAACCGTTTTGCTTGTCTGATTCCTTGAATATTATCACAGAAAAATAGATATTTGTGTTTTTTCCCACGTGTTTAGCATGGGACTAAACGATGAGTCAGTAGATCCCTCCCTGGCTACTTGGTCAGCGATTTCAATGCCTTCAACGTCTCTTTGTCCCTCTGCCCACCTTAGTTTTACTTTACTTGGATAAGTCTTGGAGAGCAGTGAAACAGCCATCGGCGGCGTTTGAGCTAAGATAGTAAGAGGCCAGAGCTTGAAGCGCTGCTTGACTATCAGTGAATATATTGATGGTTTCACCTTTGATCTCATAAGATTGATATTGGCACAGGTTTTATTGGCGAACAGCTCAACCAAGTACCTTCGAGACTCTGCGATAGGAGCCAAACACACCCGCCCCAATAACAAGAGTTCATTTTGGCCGGTTTCCACCAGTCTGGCAAGTTTCCGATGCCATCCTTTTGATAAAGATTTGCAGAGGAGTAACCCCAACTCATGCCTCTAAGGCTGCCGAAAGCCGTGAACGCGAAGCCCCGGTGATGCAGAAGCATGCTAACCTTTAAAAGCCACTGTGTCTTTGAAATTGTTGTTTTCTCTTCGACTTTGGTCCAGAAGCATAGGTGACGTCAGGTATAACTGGTGGCTTACGAGTACTTATATTGAGTTACGAGACATCGTAGCCCAGTCTTCTTGATCGCAAGTTGTCGAGACAAAGCATTTTCCATGCAAAATGGTTACATCTCTAGAGGATTACAACATTTTGTCTTTGCTGCAAGATTCAGTTGATTCGTTTCGGGTATAATTTGAAAGAAGAAATGAAAAAGGACATTTTTGGCTAATCTGCTTTCAAACTTGAACTGAACCTCAAAGTCTCCTTGAACCTTCACAATTCACATCGACATCGGTAGGACAAAGCTCTCTATCGGTAAATATTAAGGTGAACATTAGGGTGCTGAATGTTGCTCTGAATAGTGTCCTGATAGTTATGGAATCATAGTTCTACCTTCGTTCGAAAATGGCATATTGCCCAAGAGTCTCAGCTTGGCCACACTTCCTTATAAAGTTCGTCGCAACCAAAGTTCTTCACCACTTTTGGGAGCCGTAAAACTTGATAAGCCTAGGGCTCTAAAATACAAAGGAGAAGTAAGACTTTTATCGTAATTTTCGTCATATTACCATAATGACCCAGCTGTCGAAGGCACAACCATACGCAAAAGGAAGAAATAAAAAAAATCAAAGTTTTGGTTTTCTTTTTTTCCCATTGGAACTCAATGAAGGGCGTAAAAGTTAAATAAAATTGAAACTTTGTTCTCATTCCTTCACAGCGCCTCTGAAAGCAAGTCTTCGTTTTTGTTTTTTGTTTCTGGTTTTCTTCACTCTCACGAACCATTAAAAGTGAAGAAAAAAAAAATTTGCATAAAAAAAACACATCCTCCCTCCAATTCGTTGGTGAAAATGAAGCGGAAACTGGAAAAAAAAAAACTTTTCCAAACAAACTGTCAACTTTTTACCCGCCCGGATGACGATGACAGTAGCAGAGAGCAACTTCCGATCACCTCGTCGAAGTTAACTTTCAGCCTTTGCAGTCGTTCTGATCACAGAACAGGGTTAAATCAAGAAAAAAACATTCCACCTGCGGTATAAAATTCATGTATGATGACACAGCAGTCTAGTCGGATAAGGATCTCTTTCCCGTTCCCTCTCTTTCTCTTTTGCCGTGTTCCCATGCCAGAACTCCTGTTCACACTGAAATATTCAAATCCAGGATAATGTTGTATAACAGGAAAATACTTTTCGCTTTGTGCGAGGATTTTAGATTAATATGTGGATCGGGGATGGCGGTGGGGATGGGGATAGTAAATATAAAGCGCAAGGATTTAAAAGTAACAAAATGCGCAACAAAAAACCAACAAAACGAGCGCGAAATGGAAATGGAAAACTTTCCAACAGCAACACACAAAGTCTGACACTTTATGTGACGCGTACGTTTGGATGGGATTTTGCCGAATGTCGCGAGGGAATTTTTTTTTTCTGTTTTTGTTTTTCGACTTATTTTTTTCCCAAAATGGCGGAAAATGGATTTAACCTTTGAAATCTGAGTTTGGGTATGGGCGGATGATGTGTTGATGACGGGAATTTAAAATTGGCTTCTATGCCGCAGGAATGCGAGTAGGTTATGTACGCGTATGTACAGACGTTTATGGCAAAGATTCAAGATGATGATGGGAAGACAGGTGTCAAGATTTGTTTGCATTAAAGAGGATTTTTTGTTTTTCTTTGGGATTATATAATCTATTAACACTGATGTTGGGAGTTAGGGGTGGAAAAACATTTTGAATTGATTTGATGCGCACGGTATGCTTCACATGTTTTTGATCAACGTTAAGGCTTCACCTTTTTTTTGAAGACTTTATCTCATGGTTTCATTGAAAGTTTTCAAGTTTAAAACAATTTACCTTTGCTGGGTATCGGCTTAAAGGAAAAACTGGAGAACTATGGAACAACAATAACCTTCTTATCAGAAAAAGGAATGGTAGGTACACCGATCGCTACTTGTTAACTTCAATCTAAGCCAGGTGCTATCGAAAGAACAAAGTGTCGTTACATGTCTAGGGGCAGAACAAATTTGCCCAACGCGGGATCTGAAAAGCTATATAACTATGATCACTGTCAATAGATTGCTTATTAGCGATCCAATAGATGAGATCTGGACACTGCGTTATAGGTGCGTATTGTACAAGGTTAGGCGTACATATACATATTCTAATGATAGGGAAAGAGATAAAGAAGAAAAGGAAACTATCCTTACTTTGTTTACTTCTACCCAGCTCCCAGTTCGTCCGAGTCGCAGTCACAGTCAGCGATGGTTTTGTTAGTAGTGAGTGTCCGAGTCACAGTCAATGGAAAAAAATTAGCCAGCAGTGATGCCTTGGTGGCGATACTCCCACTTCTTCTGCAGTCGATAAAAAAAATTTTACTTATGCGCCACCGCTCTATCCACGATCTTCGTCAGTACTGAGTGTCTGAGTCACAACCACAGTCCCAGTCAATGGAAAAAAAAATCGGTCAGCAGTGATGCCTTGGTGGCAGTATTCCCACTTCTGCTGTATTCGACAAAAAAATGTTACGCATACGTCACCGCTCTATCGAATGATTTTTCGTTGAATGTCTGAATCGCAGTCACAGGTACAGTCAATGACAAACAAATTCGGCAGCAATCTTGCCCCTGTCGGCATTATTACTACTTCTTCTGCTTTCATCAAAGAAATGTTACGTACGTATAGGATGTACTCATTACTCATTACCCTTTCCTTTCATGCCTCATTACTTGGTCCTTTTTTCATTGACTGTGTGGATCTGAATTCAAATGGATCTACGCACAATCAACTACTTCACTTGACCTCAATAAACAAACTCTTCATTGGGAATGCGAGGGGTAATAAATTTGCGTCATTAAGTAAATTAAAACCTCTGCAGTTTAATTCCAATTCAAAAGGAAACGCAGAACAAGTCCATTTGCCACCCCATCACTGTGACAGATAGTCACCGATAATACACTCACTCATCCATTCGACCTCCTCGCCTTCATTCGAATTCGAAAAGCTCAACCACCTGACACGGTCCATATCTCTGTGTATCTGTCACACTGCAGTTTATTTGTATTTACCTGGTTAACATTTAAGCAATTATTTTGGTAACGAAATGATATTTGCCAGGCAATCACTCAACAAACGCGATTGTCATGTCTACCAGCCGGCATGGGACAGTGGTAGCAGCAGCAGAGTGCACCGCAAATACAATGTGATACTATGACCCATGCTACGGTCCTTTCCTGTGTGAAAGCCGACCAGAGTGTTTGTCATCACACACATATAGGCACCAAATACTGCACTGGGTCATTGCATATGAATGAAACCACCACACACTCGAAGCTGGAAACTACAAACGGAAACCATTTTCCCGATGCGTTTAAGGACTCCATCGCTCTATCAGAGAGGAAATTGCATTGCGGATCAGGTATCAGGTATCGTTTCCAGGAGTTTACCCAAACGGAAAACCGGTATTTTATAAAAAAAAAAAATTATTTATTTACCATCTACATGCGGTTTATGTACATGACGATGGCCCGTTTGTGATGATAATGACCGTAATGAGGAGCTTGTTGACGTAGGTACTCAATGGCATGTCAATATGGAAGCGTAAACATATGACACTCGTTCTGAACATGCGGTCTGCAGTTACCAGATAAAAATATTGTTTACCAATGGACGAGTTTTTTTGAATTAACCATTTTCATCGTTTTGTACCTTCGAAAGGATGAAACATAGTCCTTGGTGCTTTTTTTTACAAAGTCCGATAATTCTTTACAAATCAATCGATCAGAAGGTTTTTGCGTGGGATAAAGCAGCCATTCATCTATTTCGATTCCACTGCTTTCGGTTTTCCAAACCAAGCGCATGACGTCCGCGAAAAGGTTAATCCTTTAAACTAAGGGTTAGTCTTCCTTTTCTTCTCGGACTTGGGACTGTGTTTTGAAGATTTTATAAGCTGAAGCATTATTGCCTACTCGCTCGATGTAGCCAAGCCTATGTTGGAGAGTGTATTGTCTTTTTCGAATACAAACTCATAGAATTCGCAGTTGAATCTTTTCCTGATAAGTTTAATGTTCACCTGTTCTGCCATCTCCATGAAACAAGAAACGAGATACAATCTGAGGCGACCATTTATGTATGTACGTGAGAACTATTCGAGGGTTTTAATTGCTGTAAGTCTATCTGTGGAAAACAAGGCTTCCTTAATCGCCATAATTTTCATCTAAAATACACAACAGTGATCATGGAGGCGGAAGAAGATACTTACATTAAGCTCCTCATAGAAGACACCTCCAATCACTCCCTTCTCAGTCTTGGAGCCGTCTGATGACATAACATTCATGGCAACACTATTCTCCCATTCGATGCGGAAATTTTTTGAACTGTTGCTCGGAAGTTTTGGTTGAAGCTGTGTTTTGGAGGGGCGCAGTAGATGGTTGCGGATGTAAAGTTTTGTGAAGAAGGAATAGAGGAGCGACCAGTTTGATAGCAAGACGATTGCGAAGAATCTTTCAAACTTAGCCACTATCTGTGGGCCGCAAATATCTCGGAGCGTGAGATGAAGGCTGAAATTTGATCTTTTAAGGTCAAGACCTCACCGAGACCTTTGATATCAAAAAAGGATTTAGACAGAGCGACGCGCTGTCAAAGCCCTCTCTCGAACGAGTAAAGTTACCCTGTAAAAGACGTTAATAGTCCCAGTCATGCTCTATGGCGTGGAGACATGGACTCTGTCGAAAGCGAATGAGGTTGCTCTTGGCTGTTTCGAAAGAAAAATTCTTCGAGTGATTTTCGCTCCAGTTTACATAGACGGTTAGTGGAGGAGGAGATACAGTGGCATCGACTTAGCGAGAAGAGTGAAGCCCCAACGACTGAGGTGCCAGATTCATGTAGTGCGGATCGACACCAATGCTCCGGCCCGGAAAATTTTCGAATCCCCACCAGAAGTGTGTAAGTAAGTATTAGATGAAACATTGCTCCGAGTGCCCAGATCTTTACACTTTCCCTGGGAAGATGAGGTGCACGGTTTCATCAAGGGCTGGCCACCAGATAATCACAATCAGAGTCTTCAGCTTAATTGGTAATGGGGATTGGATATATGTATATGTACCTACGTTCATGTATGCAAGTACGATATTTTAGGACCTTGATGGAGTTAACAGTCACTTACCGGCTTAAAATCAATCACCATTGGCGGATAACTTCAAGTTTTCAAGCGGCACAGGGCGGGGTGTACAGTGTGGGTTCCAGTTGCTTGCTTCAATTTTTAGTCCGTGGACCTTTGGGGTCAGTATTCTAAATAAGGTGATCTATCGATATACAACGCTGATATCTCTCTCATAACTTCATATTTTTAAGTCGTTAGGAAGTTACCATGACCGCCAACCAACAGACCCAACCTAGAAGGCCACTTCCATACATTTTGAGATGTTAGAAAGCAGATGGCTCAGATATCCGCTCAGAAATATGTTATCGTTGCACTGTTCAGTCAAAGTATCTTCTTTAGTTTCTCAAAGAGGACAAGTGTCCCCCCTTTTAAACAGGTTCGTCATCATCATTTAATCGTCATTTTCCAATGGTCTGCTTATCCACTATGATCGCAGGGTTTAGGGTGCTTAGGTGGACCCTCCACATCTCCCGATCTCCCGCCATTGACCCTAAGTTATCAGCAGCTATCCCCATACGGGTAAAGGTGAGATTTTGCACTTGGTCCAACAGGTTTGTATCATAGTTAACTCTAAAAGTTTTAAGCATTTTACTGGTCGGCAACTAACGCATTTTTTTTATATACCGTACGGTCTAAACCGTTGTTACTGCGTTGGATTAATAACTTTCTATGAAGGCCTACAATGACGTAGATGACGGCTCCCTTCTCAAATGCTTTGGGGTATTGAGTGCAAACCCTCAGAATTGTAGACAAAAACTGTGGACTTGCCTCGTGTATATCAGCTTACAGATATTTCTAAACTCAAACACATCAAATTCTCAGCTGAAATTCACCAAATACATCCACCCATGGCTTGTTGTTCTTCAACAGAAAGACTTTCATACAAAGTCTCATTGCATGACACAAATCGATGCGCATTATTCCATTTCTTCTCATTCTACTCACGTCCTTGAAGCATAAAATGTGTCCTTGAAGAGCAGCCAATGTCAAAAAAAACAAAATGTATTCGCTTCACAGTATCACAAATCAAATGAACTCATCAAAAAGCGGAAAACATTTTATTTAATCGGATTAATCCACCCGAAGGAACACACTGCGCTCGAACATTTCATCCTTCACAATTTACCCCAACGCGGCCAAATCGCTTCCGTTCAAAAATTGTCTCCCAAAAATAACTGAAGGCCTCGCCGACATTGACATCATTGTTTGCCATAAAAAAGGGGTTGCGGTAGAGTATCTCCCGGATATATCTTAATTTTGGCAAAAATTATCTCAAAATAGACACGAAGCACTCACTCGTGCATGGCTTGACACCAGGGTGGCGGCAGGCTGTGTGAATCAATGCTTTCCCATTTCAAAAATGAAGACATTGCTTCCTCTCCAATGAGCGGCCGACACATGCGTTGGCATGGGGTTTTCCCAAATTTTCTCGGTTTCGTCAATCGGAAATATTTTTTTTTTCTTGTGAGCAAAAGGCGCACCCGTTTTTTCGTCCTGTTTAATCGTCTTAGAAATTTTCGTAGAAAACCCTTTCATCTGACACCAATTCTCTTGCCACCATCCACAAACACACACATATCCTTTCAAATGCTTAATTCTTCTCGCGCACCAGCCCGGAGTTGACTCTACTTGACTTTGGCTGACGTGCTCGGATGATTCAGTTGATGCTTTGAATATCAACCCTCTCACCTCTCGGTTCGCCGAGGGAGTTTACAGTTCACCAGGGGATTCACTTTTTTGGCACCTGTCTGGTGACAGTTAAATCCCTTGCTGTGGCTATAAACGAATGGGTTGCGTGTAGCATGGGTGGAGGACCCACCGGGATTGATAGGAAGGATTTAAAGTGGTGTATTCTGTTGGTGACAGCATGTGACGGGGTGAAAGTTGTAAAACGTTCGCATATATGGATATCATGCGGTGGTGGCAACCATCTGCAATTGCGGTCGGGATTGACAAAACAAAGAAAATGTATGGGATTGGCAACTCCATGCATTGGTATCATATGCCAATTCAAGCGGAAGGCTGTTGTTACGAAGTCTTTTCTCGGTCTCCAAGTGAAACGAAGGAGAGCGGGCTTATGGTTGTGTTTTTCTTTTGTAAGGAATCACAGTCAATGCAGTATTTGTGATTGACAGAAGGATTATATAGCCCACAGACGTCGAGTGAAAACAATGGAATTGATACAGTCAAGGACTAAATTCCTCTTGACAGTAGTAAAATGTGAGGTTAGGTTCATTCTGAATTGATTTATGTCATTTATCTATTTGAAGCTATTTAAGGAGTTTGTCGTTGAGGTTCTAAACGAGGTCCTTCCTTTTGGTGGTTTATTTCAGAGGCGTTTAGAGTTAACGAGTAACTCGTGATTTGGTTTAGAATGTATCGCATTCACGCGAATGCTTGGTTTACGATTGACAAAGAATTGGTCATTTCAACATCATCGAACGCTAAGTCAGTCATTCTACTTCGAATGCAAATGGAGGTTAAGTTGGAAGCAATTGACTCAACTATTCAATGAGTCGAGTTTGGAGATTAATTTAAAAAAAAAACGTTCAAAGGAAAAATGGCCTCGTATGTACCCAATTCCATTCATTTATCAGGCGGGACATATCCAGGACGTCAAGAGTTTCTACGTGAAAAGCCGAAAGTATAGCACGCCATTCAATACTCGACTGTAATCAATCGAAAGCTGTAGTAGTTTAAACATGAACATGATATGGTTTGTAGCCAATTTGGCCAATTGATAGGTAGGTAAGCAGGAGTAGGCTGTCGGTGAATTTTGAAACTCAAAGTGGGGTTCAACTAGGGTGTACCTGTCTTCGTTTATATTTCTGGTGGTGATTAACAACTTATAGGTAGCTGCCTCGAACAGCTTGACTATGGTGATGATGTGTGCATATATACTCTACTCGTACATTAAACGACAGTCCCTAATACAGAATATAAAACGAAGGAGCTAGCTGAAGATGAGTGATGAGTAACGCCCAGGTCCACCCCAAACTATCATAAGTAAGTAATTTGATAACACAGGCAAACCTGCTGGGGTTTAATTTGGGCATCGCTGGATGACGAAATCGAATTAGATGTCGAATCGGTAAGGCAAAGGATACTTTTGATATGTTGCCAAAGATCTGGAAAAACAGTGGAAGTAGGAAAATGCGAATGTTCCGGCCAAACGTAGGTGTAGTATCAGAAGAGCGATTTCCTTACTTATGATAGTTTGGGGTGGACCTGGGCGTTACTCATCACTCATCTTCAGCTAGCTCCTTCGTTTTATATTCTGTATTAGGGGCCTTAAATGCGCTCTGTGATAAGGTCTGTTGTAGGGGCCCGTATGGTTAACTTGACTTTTGATTAACCTCAGTATAGCCTTAGGTTCGAATTTCTGAAGTTTCACTGTGTTGAGCGAGGCCCACGTCAAGTGAAGTAATCTTTTCCTAGGCATATGCACAGAATATGATCAGCGGTCTCTTTCTGTTCTCTGGAGGTTGACCCAGTAGTCAGAGTGTTTGGTGTTTGTTAATTTCCCTCTTAGAATAGACACTGATAGGTGGTCCCCCAAAACAGGGTTCAGGACCCATGAGTGGGCAGCAAGCGCCTCTTCTCGCCAGGCAATCAGGCCGTCCGTTACCCTCAAAGCCTTCATGTTCTGGGATCCAGGCTACTACTAACCATAATTACCAATGCAAGTTTTGCAAGGCGGTTGAGACAATCCCAGACAAGCTTGGACACTATCGTATCGAATTTTAACAGTGCTGCTTGGCTGTCTGAAAAGATGTAGATGGGTTCTTGGCTCTTGGGTCCTTCTCCTCAGACATTCTCTTGCACACAGTTCAATAGCGTGAGCTTCCGCTTGAAATACTTTTGATAACTTTCAAACGCTTTCGCGCGTTGGAAACCAGGACCATCAGCCCCAGCATCTATACTGCCGTTTTCCAATTTTGAACCATCTGTATACCAGATTTGGAAATTTGATAGTGTAATAGGACCTTCATGGCTTCTTCGTTAGCTAGTTGTCGCCAGTTTCGCATATCAAGAGGGTTGAGATCCGTTACTCTTGATCCGAATTTAGGATCTACGTGTTGATTAAACATATTTTTTTGTGTGGAAAAACCATTACGGAAACCTAAAAAACGCTTGAAAAACATTATGGGGACTCTTCACCTTCGCCTGGAACGATTCACAAATGGTTTTCGAAATGTTTGCGGTCGTACAAGAACAAGTGGCGCAGAACGTTCAGGATGTCCAAAGGAGGTTACCACACTGGAAATGGTTGAGAAAATCCATGGTATGGTAATTGGCGATCGTCGAGTGAAGGTGTGCGATATTACTTAGGCTGTGGGCATCTCAATCGGGCAGGTTCAGAACACTTTTGATAAATATTTGAATATGAGAAAGCTATCTGCAAGATGGGTGCCGCATTTGCTCTCAGTGGACAACAAATACAATCTTTTAACCGTTTCGAAGGAGTGTTTAGCGATGTTCAACCGCGATACGAAGGATTTTTTGCTGCGTTTTGTAACCGTGGATGGAACATGGAATCATCACAACACACCAGAGACCAAGGAGATCAGTCGAAACAGTGGATTTCTCCAGTGGAATTGAAGCCGAAGAAGGCCAAGATGGGTCTGTTGAGCAACTGCTTTTTGGGATGTGCATGGAATCATTTACATCGATTACCTTGAAAAGGACAAAACGATCACCGGCAGTAATTATTCAGAGCTTTTGGAGCAAAAACGACCGCAATTGACGAAGAAAAAATTGTTTGGCGCCGGCGTACAAGTGCGCAGTTGACCTTGTAAAACTCTACGAATTGGGCAACGAATGTGTTCCACATTCACCATATTCTTCAGGCCCCCTGCGACTACTACTTATTTCCAAACTGGAAAAAATGGCTCCGTGAAAAGAGATTTGGGTCGAACGAGGCGGTCATGGCTGCTATGGAGCCTTATACGGAGGGTATCGAAAAATTGGAGAAATTTTGGACGAACTGCATAGAGCTAAACGGAGGAGAAAGAGGATAAATAAACTGAGTTTCAGTCAAAAAAATCTTTCCGTGTTTAATTCTTCACGGACTAATTGAACGACCTGTACTTCTTTCCTTTATTATCCTGCAGAGCAGACCATTTGTACAGGGTTTTGCAATAAGAGCGCTACAAAAGTTTTTTTAAATAAAACAAAAACGGTTTCGGATATCAATGAAATTCTTTATTCCTGTGAAAGTACGTTCGATGCCATTATGTATGAAACTCGATTTCTTTTGCATGGCCACCACGGGCACGCTTGCAGAAGTCCAGACGCTGAACCCAATTTTCGACGGTTTTTAAGCATAAATCGGCCGATACTGCTGCAATTTCACGTTCGATATTAGTACGAAGTTCATCAATCGTCGCTGGCTTATTGGCATAGACCATAGACTTGACGTAGCCCCACAGGAAATAGTCTAACGGCGTCAAATCGCACGACCGAGGCGGCCAAGCGACTGGACCATTTCGTGAGATAACACGTTCTCCAAACTTGGTTTCCAATAAATTGATTGTGACATTCGCTGTGTGGCTTGTGGCGCCGTCCTGTTGGAACCACATGTCCTCCAAGTCCATATCATCCAATTGGGGCCAAAAATATTCGGTTATCATTGAACGGTAGCGATCCCCATTCACAGTAACGTGCCGGTCTTGATCATCACGGAAGAAGTACGGCCCAATGACGCCGCCGGCCCATAAACCACACCAAACCGTAATTTTTTCGGGATGCAATGATGACTCATGGAGTACGTGTGGATTGCTGCCTGGCCAATACCGCATATTTTGTTTATTGACGATGCCATCCAGCCAGAAATTATGACGACCATAAATTGGACGTAGCGCTCTTAACGTTGAGGCCACTGACTCTGAATTTCGGTAGTAAAGTTTAATAATTTCGACTCATTGTTGGCTCGTATATCTTTCCATCATGAAATGGCAAACCTTACTGAAGAGAAATGTCAAAAAACCGCAAGAAAAATATGGCGTCGTTTGCTGTCCCTGTCGCTCTACTCTTGTAGCGTCCCTATTGAAAAACCCTTTATTTACCGGTGACAAATTCGTTGAAAAATTAAATCTCCACTAGACTATGAATATTTAAAATTCTTAAACGCACAGAATCCCTTTTCCAAATATTTTCAGCTTGACCAAGTGAAAAATATTTGTCTCTCTTAAGTCAAAAAATAATTCCCGAACAACTGTAGACCGGCCAACGGTTGCTATATACGAACCACATGGTAAAGAACTCTCCAACAACTACAAATGAAAGTAATTCCTGAAATTCCATTATTCATTTGACAATTAGCCACAACACTAGTTCCATCTAGGTGCCGCACTCCCAGCCGAACCTCCACAGTTTCCCAAAACAAAAGCAACAAAATGAATCAGAAAAGGCAAATGGGGGAAAGAAGCTCGGTCCACAGGACGATGGCATTTTCAATGCAAACGCATTCAACAGGGATCCCTCGCTGCAGCCCTTTCTTTATAAACTTCCTTTTTTTTTAAAAGAAAGAAAAAAAAAAGATAATATGACAAAATCTTCAACAATACCTGCTGGAACTTGTGCTCAGTTATCTGAAAGCCATGTCCGTTCGCAGCGAGCTGCTCGTCCTTGTAATGCAAATGGCACAATAGCAAACACCTCGCATTCATTGAGAGGAAAGGATAAAAGTAACTGGACGGTTATAGCAGTGTTTGTCCACACAAATACCCGTGCGCAACGAGTGCAGAAGTTGAAATTAATTTTCGGGATATGATGGCATATACGCGACGTCTATGTACTGGAATTTCTGTTTTTTTTTTTTCTTTTATGCCTTCTTCTGTGTGCAGATCCTTTCAGATTCCTCTCGAACAATGAGAATGGTGCAGTGGAAACGGTTGTCATGGATATTACTCGCACCCTCGTTCTGGGTGTGTAAATGTGAATCTGCATGTTCAGAGTGGAATTATGGCCCCACTAATGGCAAAATGAGTGCTCTGAGTGTGCTTGGGTTAATGCTCTTCAGTGGTTCGGGGTGAGCATGGAGGATGTCTCTTCCTCCGCCAGTGCATATCTATAGAGTGTTTCAATTTGCAGATTGTAGAAGATATAAAAAGAAAGAAGTGAACATTTGCTAAAGCAATGGACACATAATGGATCGTTGGAGCAAGAGATGTGCACTTGCATGTCCTGTGATGATGCTAAATGTTATGTGCAGGCAGGGGATTCATGCAAATAGTTATTGCACTCGAAATAATAAAAAGTTAAATTATTAAAAATGTTCTCATAAAGAAGAGTGATTTACTGCTGGGGAGATGTTCGAGGGCTTTAAGATCAGCAGTACATTAAGGATGATTTAAGGGAGAGAGTAAGTAAGTTGCTGTATGGAAATTATGGTAATGCTATGGGATTTACTGGATAGTAGATGTGGTAGTTTGCGTGACACACCAGGGTGGGACAAAGCCAACTTTTCCCAACCAGGCAAGTTGTGCGTGTTACATTTTTTTGCACGAATGGAAGGGACATACAATTTATTGCTAACTCCGAGCGGCGAATTGAGAAGCTTTTTCATGACAAATAATTCTCTCAGAGGATTGTCATTCTCCGACGAAAGGTGGTGCTGTGATAGATGAATATAGCTGGGGCTCGAACACTTTACAAACTCTGACCCACGGCGCCCATTGTTCCAAACAAAGATTTAATTTTAGTCTCTGTTCATATTTTTCAGACGTATAGCTCCTGGAAAGTGCTCTTGTATTATACCAACGAGTGATACCTTAGAGACCAGCTTGTGTCATTTTTTATGGTCCAACACGCTATGCACCCCCATATTTCCATTTGCATAGAATATTTCCATCCCATGGATCTCAAATCACCCTCATCTCACTTTTGGAGCTAAAGATCTTTCAAACTCTGGTGGGTTAAAATTCTTTTTATTCACAATAGTAGGTATATACTCACTTCTATACGCACCCTCAATAGCTGATGATAATAATCTTGACTGTGATTCAACATGTCAAGCTATGCTCTCAATCGATGTGTGGCCGATAAGTCTAAGAGTATTTTAGGTCATCCAATTGGCCGGGCACCTCTACACAGCTCACTTACGGACTAAACAAATCATCGTATTAAGTCCACAGATTAAGTATCTGGGAATGCTATTGGACCACAGGCGTAACTTTAAGGAGCACATGATGTACACAGACGAGAGAGCCTCAGTAGCGACTCTGAAGAGATTAATGCCAAACGTAGGAGGACCCAGACAACCAATTCGAAATGTCGCCATCCGTCGGGTCCACACACTGCCATACAATTTAGAGTGTTTACCAAGCCGATCCACGAAAGCTGTTTCTTTATTTGTCTGATTATCGATGTTTATATGAATGTCGTCAATAACACCACAAACCTCTGGCATACCACCTTATAAAAAAAAAAGTTGAATCTTCTGGCCAACAAACTTGTCTTTGAAATTGCATCTCGTTTAATGCAGAAGTAAATTCGTAAATGCACCGGCATACTGTCATTTTACTGATACCATGGTTATCCCCTATATGTAGTATGGTACTGAGATTCAGAACCAAACCAATGCAAGACAATCAAGATCTTGTCTTTAACACTCAACGCTTTGCTTTTATTAGTTGGCGACCGTAACTTATCCAAAAGTCGTTCAAGAAGATATTCAACGACGGCATGTTGTTCTCGAATTTTTTTTAAAACAAATGATCTTCAATTGCAAAGTTTATCCTTTGTTTATAAATGTTAACTCTATTTTGAAAATCATCACTATCCCTGTCCGAATCAAAAAAATGCATATTGTTTCTTCTTTCGTTAATACCTATTTATTTTAAACACCGCACTGAAATTTACACGTCTTTTTCTTCCTCATCTATTACACTCAATGCTTACTTTTTACCTTCTTACAAGTCTTAAATCACTTGTTATGTTTGATCAACCATTCAACCAGTGAGGTTTAATTTTTTTTTACACTTGTAGCTTCTAGTTACAGAAACAGGGAAATTATCAAATTTCCCACTTGTTGGGTTTGACTATACCACTTGTAAAAGTGTCCGTTGACTTGTCGTTTTGTGTTTCACGAATATGCTACAGGTCGTTACCTATGTACGCGTCCCCCATATGGGGACCCCCGACCGATCGGAAGAGGTACATGAGACGGATGAACTCGGTGCATAGAGTCGCATCGCTGAGAGTGTGCTGTACCTTTAGAACGGAGTTACCGGAACCGATTACCGTGATCTCCGGACAAATGCCTATCGATCTGGAAATAAAAAAGTCGTGCCGCAGACTAGGAGATAGGATAACCATCAGCTAGGCTATACCCGCAGAATGGCAACACAGGTGGAACACTTCACCGAAAAGGAAGATCGACGCATACGCTTATCCCCAACATAGAGGAGTGCAATAGTAGAAAACACGAAAAAGTAAACTTCTTTTCATCGGGGTATGGACGTTTCCGGGAGTACCTCCACAAATGCAGACAAGTGGATGACCCATACTGCTCGCATTGTGAAGGTAAGATCCAGAACGCAAAAAATTTCTTGATGGAGTGCTGCAGATATACGACGGCCAGAAACATCCTAGAAAGAGAAATTGGGGCCAAGTGACGCCGAAAGGACTTATAGCATCGATGGTGACGACAAGCGAAGCCTGCAATATAGCAGAAGAAGTCATCAAAAGCATGATGTACCAACTGCCTCTGGAGGAATGGGCAGCAAGAAGTGAGGAGCCTACACACCTTGGCTACGGAAATGGAAGGAGCAAAGCTAGTTAACACTAAAGCAGAAACATACGCACGCAACACACACATATGCACAATACACCCCCAACTATAGACATATAACAGCCAGACACTAACAGTAATACAAGCATGAACTCAGACACACATTCGTCCACTAGCATATAGAGGGTCTTCCAATAGGGACTTCTGAACTTTGACAGTTGATAGCGGCTATATTGTTGAAAATACATCTGTCAAGTTGGCTGTCATTTATTCAGTCTGTATCACCATGGATTGATATAGCCTTCAACAACACGTGCAAATAATAAAATTGTTTTATCAAAATGGGTGTTCTGTTCGGGCAACGTTCCGCGCGCTTCGCTCATGTTACGGTCGTGATAATCGTCCTTCCACCATAGTGTGGTGGATAAATTTGGGTTCACTGGTTCAGTAAACGATCAACCAACACTTGGTGCCGCTTTGTTTTATTTAAATTTAAAGAAAGGAAGCGCTTAATGAAAGACCCTTTACATACATTCACCTACCGAACGAACGCACACGCGTGTGTAGACAGAAGAAGGCAGCTACAACTGAAAACCTTCCCACGATGAAATGCCTAACGACGATACCGTGAAGATTAGGGGTTGTAGGAACACTTCGGCTTTCAGAGCTCTCAACCTTTCTTACAAAAAAAAAAAAAAACTGACTTACGGAAGGCGTTCATATTGCCTAGGGATTTCTCGGAGGAAAGTACACTCATTTACTAAAGGCCAACTTAGATGAAATGGCATAAAGCATACAATTTCGTAAAATCATGAAGTCATAAGATAAACCACAATTTCTTAATAAATTTTTCTTTACCATCTAGTCAAGAGAAGAAAACAATATAGACATCCAATGGTTTTGATGGCAGGCATTCATTTGGTGATGCTTGACTTGACACACGGTAAGACCTTATCTAAAGCTTTCCCACAATAGTTGTGCACACGAAAGGAAGATGTTTGAACTATTCAACCAGCGAGTAAGACCTCAAAAGCTAACACATACCTCCTGCTTTCAAAAACAACGAAGACATGTAGTAGCCATTACAAGAAAGCGAAAGTAATGATTGATGATAAATTTAGGATTTCGTGTCGGGTTCGCCCTTTCCTATCCTTGCCAACTTTATATCCCTCACGGTATCCCTGTTTCATTAAGTCAGCGACTTCCAAGTTTTTTTTTTATCCAAAAAGACGAATTCATAAAATACAATGACAGACTGTCATCAAATTACCTGTCACAGTTGATCCCGATTTGTTCACCCAGTTTATTAAAACGAAAAAACACACAAATCTGCCACACATTCTCCGATTCGCCGTGACCCAAATAGATGTCCTTATTCCAACCAATCTGCGTCATTCTGTATCTTTTTTCATTATTTATACGTCAGTCCCACTTAATTGTCCCAAATGTGTCCCAGAAAATAATTCGCATTGTGCTGGTAGAATGCCTGCGGTTTCGGGACTCATTCCGCTTAAATGTGTTGGCATATTTCATGTTATATCCTTGCGCCATTAATCATACACATGGGAGGTATTTGTTTTATCTTTTCGTTCTATTTTTGGCCACCGTTTCATGGATTCATATCTCAAAAGTTTACTTTCATCAGCGCAACATGGGGTCGCGCGTATAAATCCATCTTTTGCACCCTTCGTCGCATTGGCTGACGATTGATGTCGCACAGATCTCTCCTCTTAATTCAACCGCACTACAGTTTCAGTTCCACATCACTCGACTTGACATCAAAGTCCAGAATCACTGGGGGGAAGAGCATTTTAATCACAATAAACCATCCGTCTCCATAGGGATTGTGATTAATAACCGTTAACGAGACACCATTCAATGGTATCTGTGATGTTCGTCGACTGCCGGAAATATCCTTGTGGTCTGTTTGAAGGTCTTTTGGTGCCTAAATCAAATAGTGTACAGGCGGAGCACTGGTGACATGTGTTTGTTTTAACCACACTGCTCCAAAGTTGATTTAATGATTTAGAAACCAAAGTTGCGGTCCGATTGAAAGGACCTCACCAAAATTATAGTTCATCCTGGGATTCAAGTCGCTCTAATTAAGGTCAGCGTTAGACGGGGTCCTGCTGCGTTTATAATGCCTGCGGTCGAAGGAATGTGTTTGCGGTTTTGCTATTGCGTTGGCTTCTGGCTTCAATGCAAATCAAAGAAAAAATGCATTAGCCTATGCGTATGGATTGCGACCACTAGGACACAGCTGGCGAAACTAAACCGCAGAGATCGACAGAATGGGAGTTTCGATATCGATTACTTGGCCAGTCGGTATGATTGATATAAGATTGGAAATTCGATTTGGATTATCATCGGCTGACCAACTCGCTTGCCATTTCCGATTAGGAAATCCTATTATAGTGGTGGTTACTTCCCATCGTGAACGGGTTGGGTGTAGTATTTCGGTGTTGAGTGCTGTTCCAGTGGGTGAGCTTTTCTGAATCCGATAAATTTGTGGTTACGAGGATAGAGGTGATAGTGAATCTGACTATCTGCGAAACAGCTGCTCGGCTTTCAAAACAAGAGTTTTTACTTCTGCTACACGTTAAGATGAAGAGAGAAGGAAAAAAGTCCTTCGTTTACTTAATTCAACAAAAGAGTTCATTGTTTTCAACTGATCTGCTACAGATTCGTTGAAGGGGAAGATGAAACCTTTTTGAAGGAACTGGGGAGAGTTGTGTCATGTTACTCAGCACACGAGGACATGTGATATGTATTTAGTATTTGGCTCTCTTTGCCTTCAATTGCACATCACTGGATAAAAAGCTCAACACCAACACAGAATGATTTACTGAACTCTTCACTTCCAGGCATGTAAAGGCGTTTGATGTACAGGGTGGCCTAAAACACTCACCCGAAAATTTGATTTTTTTTTTTTTGAAATGTTTATGAGGACCTTTAAGTTTTTTTTTCCATTACTTTTTGAAGATGATATCGGTCAAGTGCGCTCCACCATTGCTGATGACCATCTTTTTACCGCATTTTCAAACGCTTTGGTGAGAACTTCGGGCGATAAGTTATCGCACTATTGTAGGATATTCTCTTTAAGGGCTTTCATAATCTGTGGGTTGTTCTCATAGACCCGTGACTTCAAAAAACCCCAAAAGAAGGCGTCTGGAGCGGTCAAATCGGGCGATCTTTCCGACCAATGAAAACCGTAAAAAACGAGAAATTAGACGACCCGAAAACGCATCATTCAAAATATCCATTGTCGCGTGATCTGTGTGTGCACAGTCCTGTTGGAACCACATGTCCTCCAGTCCCAATTCATCAATTTGCGGATCGTGTAATCCCAAATTGCGTGACAAGTCGTTTAGTCGACGTTGACGGCTCATCCGCAACTTCTTCAGCCACAGCGGCGTGTTCTTCTAGTCTTTTCAAGGCGATCTGCTAAGCGCCTAAATATTTGACCAGTTGGTGTAGGACGGCCGGGAAATCTGCGCCGAAATTTAAGTTGCCCCAAAATCACTGACGAATTATTCCCTAAAAAATAGGCAAGAGTATTCCGCGATCTGGAGGAGTAAAGCATTCTATGGGTTGTTGACGTGTATTAAAACAAAACTGACCGTTGCCGCCATTTGCAAAAGTTTTGGCTTCTTCCGAAAGAGTGATACATTTTGGGCCACCTTGTATTTCTGCTGATCAGGTGTGATTTGGTCAAAACTGTGCTTACCTATAAAATTGGCAGCCATTTCATTATGACAAAATTCCGTGCTTCATCATTTTAATCTTCAGTCGCTCACTTAGAAGTCCGAAGCACACCACAAATTTTTAACTTCCTTTTTTCTTAAACAACCTAATTGGCTTCTGTCAGTGCAGTTTTCGGTCAGAAAAGTCCAAATTATATCAAAATTGCAGGCCAAAATGTGAAGATCGTGGGTCTAATCTAAGATCTAAAACGATACAAATCATCTCTTCATAGATTTATGGTTTGAGATGGCTAGAAGCGTTTTTCGAGTTTCATCCTTTGAAGCAAAGAATAGAGGAACAGAGCACTCAAGAAGAAAGAAAACTCAACCAATGTGGTATGCACAAATAGAGGCAGTAAACTAAGCAACTGGCGTACTACATATGCTTGTTGATAGAGGCTTAGCTTCACACCGAGATATCGCGTCACCTAAATTATAATAGTTTAAAGAGAAAAAAACAAAAACTGATCGCATATCGCCATACCCTGACTTCGAACTAAATTTCTTAACTCTCTTTCAAGCAAGGGAAAGTTGGGTCGAAGGAAGGGTCATTAAACCCGGTAATACATCCACTTTCACCGACGACTATTCAAAAATGGATAATGGGGTAGGCTCCGGAATATACTCAGAAGAAACCTCCATTGCCCGGTTGATAACACTTCCAAACCACGCCAGTGTGTCCCATGCTGAAGTTATAACCGAGGCCGCAAGGGGATTATCGCCGGTAACCCCGAAAATAAATATCGACATATTCATCGATAGTCAGGCCGCCATCAAAGCCGTGTCATTCACAACACTTGTAGTAAAGAGTTGTCGCATCTAGCTTAGGATCCTAAGCTCAAGACCGGGGCATCGCGCTATCGATGTTAATGAAAAGGTCGATGAACTGACAAGACAGGGACCGAAACTGAACCAAATAATGGTCTGTCACACGGTTCTGACTTCTATAGAAGTTCTAAAGCAAGAGATACACTTGGACTTCTGGAAGCGGTGGAGCACACTTCCGTTATGCCGCATAGTAAGAAAGATGTAGCCAAAACTTAATAAAAGAAAAACAGAGGAAATTCTTACGCTGAACAGATTGCATTTAGCTAGAGTGATCAGCATCCTTACTGGCCACAACCTACTGGCGGCCCATCTAACGAGAATGCGAATAATCACGACCGACATCTGTGGCGATATAGATGCAAAGGAGAACATGACACATTTTTTCTGCGACTGCCCAAGCCTCATCAGAACCAAAAAGAAGAAGGCCAACTCTCATCCATATCACCAAAGCCTATACTAAAATTTATACTGAATTCGGTGTGGTTTAGGGGGTCCCAAGAGGTACATGAATGAAGATCTGAGTGAGGTGGCGTCTAACATCAAACCGCCACCCCTTTAACCTAACCTTACCTAATAAGAGTCAGCCTTAACTGCCTTAAAGGATTTAATTGGATACGAGACTGTATTCAAACGCTTAGCAAAAGTTTTGTGCACAACTCCATGAAGTCCTTGCTGTGAAGGTACTCAAACGAATTTCCCGTAATCGTCCCATATTTAGAAGCTAAACAGAAAGAGTATTGGATCGGTCCCAAATGCTGTTTGTCTTTCACGCTTTTTTGTAGCTCAGCCCACTACTTCTGAGGCCATTAAATATCTTAATTTTTTCAACAAGAGTAAGGAAACTTAGAAGTCGGCCTTGTAAGTTTAAAACCCTAGCCTTCAATGTAAAAAATCACGAAATGGCAAAACATTGGAGAGCTTCAATGAAGAAACACTTTACTTGACTGCTGTTTTCTTGATCAAAAACGAATGAATGAACACCTACTGATCTAAGGGAATTCAAGATAGCACTCAAGAAGGTCTAGTGATTAGGGCTATTCTTGAATCTATGGCGCCATCTCGGGCCAATAAACATCAAATTATGCAAAACTCGCATTTTCTTCAACTGGTGGTACCTTTAAAACACACAACAGCTTTTGCCTAGTATCGCGGCATATTAAAGTGCCCAATTTTATTATCCTACTCCAAAGTCGTTTCGCTTTCCATTTTCAATTATCATTCCTTGCTTTGCATATTGAAAATTATCTTAATGCGCTTCAACAGCCTTTCGACGTTCCACCACACCACCCACCGAACTCTTCACAATCCAGGGAACCCGCTATAGCAATCTCAGAAGAGTCCTTTACACATACGGAGCAATAACGGTTCATTAAGCTCAATAAATTTTAATTTCATTGCGTAGTAGCTTCATAAAACGTAAGCTTTTACTTCTTCTTCCGAATTACCCCAGTCACATTGCGACTCCATGATACGTTTCCAACCGCAACTATGTTGTATTTCAACTTGAAGTACTTCGAAGGAGCCACGAGACACTCGTAGTGAACTACTTTCGGATAAATTGCCAACGACCGACGTCAATGGCATCCATCGAAACGCGCAACAAATTAGCGGTTAACGAAGTTTCTCGTAATTAGATACCGTAAAACATGGTAAATATTGTTCCACCAATTCACATCAAGTACCGAGATGTTAGTTTCCTGCAGGATGTGTGACATGGAAGATGCACAACTTATCCACTTATCGACAAAACGTCTTAATTAACTATGTCAACCGTCAAAATTCGATTTACCCACAGTCGTACTTTGCGCGTGTGCCTTGGAGGCGAATGGCATTATAGTCATCCCACATGTACATACATATATGAATGTGGTTTCCTTTTAGACAAACATTGTTTGAGCAGTACCGCCTCACCCCTTGGATTCTAATGTTTGGGAAACACTCTCTGTTGTTTGAAATAGCATACCAACAACAATAACACTTACAGCCAAGCAGAGAAAGAAAAGAAAATAGAAACAAAGAAAGGAAAAAAAAACTTTTCTTTAACTTTGGCATTTATACTTTGTTTTAAGGACACTTGAGTGCTCCATCACCCCACAGTAGAGTAAAGCAATAGGACAACATACAAACACGGATACACATACACAGAAGCATTCCAAGGATTATTAGGGGATGTGTGGTGAATTATGATAAGCATAAGCGTTTTCGCAAATCGGTACATTTAATGAAGACTTGAAGAGGACGCAGTAGTCAGAGGCTCTATGGTGCTGTGGCGGAGATAAGGAGAGGTTGTATAAGTTGTAAACAGGATAAAGGAATTATCTCGGAATAACATTTTGTTTTCTTGAAGATAATACATAGTTTTGGGATGACGACACACGTGACGAGCTAGAGAGTTGGAAAACTATTTTTCCTTGCTGAAAGACGAAGTGGAAGAATATTTAAATGTTTCCACCACCAGGCATTTGTAGGGAGAGCGCATCCAAAATATAATAAAAATATCTCTTTATTCTTTAGACAGATTATATGTATCTTTCAAGGATATTTTTAAATTTTTACATATTCCAATGTAGTGTGTTTCTTAAGCGGAAATAACGGCAGTCTGCGAAGATGCGGCTTGGGTTTCAATTAACTTGATAGATTGTAGCGCTATTGTACTATTCAGAGATAGTCAAGCAGCAGTAAAAGCCTTGGAATCGCCGACAATACGATCAAGATTGGTAAAGCAATGCTGCAGTTCTCTTAATGATGTTGCAGACAGGTGACACGTAACCCTGTGCTGGGTTCTAGAACACAGGGATGTTCCAGGTAACGAGCTGACAAAGAGTGCGCAGGACGGTGTCTACCTGAAAACCTGGAAGAATCACCTGCGCCTATTGAATCGACCAAATTTCTCCTTGACACGGATGCCAAGAAACTGGCAAACCACAGGTGGAACAACAGACTGGGAGTCCCCTCCAATGATTTTAGTACAAACCGTAGAGACGAGGAGGGGGAGGAAACTACAACGCACCTACGTTACGAAGGAAAACCCTCGGGGAATACTTTTACGATGATCTTACCGATCTAGCCGAACTCGACATCTTCATCGTGGTATCACAATGGGCCAATCTGGTCTGAACGGAGGCAGCCACCTATCCTAACCTAACAAACTTCAGGGCCAGATGGAGTTTCTGTCACAGTGGGTCAGTGGTTACTGCGTTGGATGTTGAGCGAATAGCGTGGTTTCAAGCTCCGAACTTTTTTCATGGCATCACCTCTTGTCGGGGAATGAAAAACCTGCAAGAGTACCAGTTTCCATGAATAAGCTTCTCAATTCGCGGGTCGGAGTCGGCAATAAATTGTAGGTCCCTTCCATTCGTGTGAACATTTTAACAACATGAGTAGTTGCGAGAAGCTAGCCCTCGGCTCATCCCAAGCTGTCGCGCCAGCTATTTGTTTAGATGGAATTTCTCCCATTGTTTTGAAGAGGTGTTCTTCCACTCTGGCCAAATCTCAACGTAAGCCCTTCTACATATCGTACTCTGAAGGGATCTTTCCGGATAGGTGGAAACTTGCACACATTGAGCCAATTCCTAAAAAAGGTGATGAAACCTCTCCGTCTAACTAAATACCCATAACTTTAACGTCAGTACACTCTAAAGTCCTCATTTTCGTCATTATCCTCATTGAGCGTCAATACGCCTTTCATTCACAACGTTTTAGAGAAGAACTCATGGTCTTTCTGTGCGAAAAATGGAATCAATGCATCTATCAATACGGTGAATTCAGAATAGCTACTCTTGATATTTCTACAGCCCTCGATAGAGTATGGCCTCAAGCCCTTTCCAAATACCTTCAAGCATATACCGTCGGTAACGTCTTCACTAAATGAATTGCGAGTTTCTTCAGTAATCAGTCAATGCAGGTCAAATTAAATAGATTTGTTTCTACACCCTTCTCAACTTATGCTGGTGTTCCACAGGGCTCTGTCCTCTCTCCGACACTTCTTTTAATATTAATCACTGACATTCTCTCTGTTTCTCGCAAACCAATCTGTTCCTTTGCGGATTGCGGATGAAATCAGTCTTAAATTAGCTTTAACGACTCCACGTCGAGGACCCTATGTCGTAGAGTTCCAGAGACATCGTATGTCAACCGAGTTTAACTCTGATATTTTATGCAATCAACAAGTGCGGTGCCAAAAACAGAGTTGAGTTCAACGCATCCAAAACCCAGTGCTTTCTCCTGTCTCTGAAGCGAGATACTATTGTAGCCAAACTAAAAATTGAAGTAGTGGATGTTGAGGAATCAAATGGTCTTTCAATACTTAGTATGCATATTAATCCAGACCATCGCTTACTTACTTTACTTACTTACTTCCTTAAGTTCACCCCAGAGAACCTGGGCCTCAACCAACTTTAGCCAAATGCTTTCAGTTTCACACGCCAAGTTGATTAACCGTTCACCGTCTATGCAGATAGCCAACAGTTACCTCATCCGCTTTAGAAAAAATCCATGCCTCCGCGCCGTAGAGCAGGACTGGGACGAATAAGGTGTTATAAAGAGTCTTTTCAGTTTTACGAGGGAGGGCTTTAAATCATCGTTGGAATCAATAAAGGGGAGCACGTTGCATCGGTTTCCTCAAAAGATGGAAACGATTTTTAACTGCAACAGACTTGGCTACAATCTATAAAACTCACATTGATCCGAAACTTGAATATGACTCACATGTCTGGGCAGGAGCTCCTGCAACATGTTTGAGCTTACTTGATCTAGTCCAGCGCCAAGTTTGCAGACTGATTGACGATCTATCTGGAACTAAATCCCTTTCGGTCGAGCACCGTCGGAATGTGGGATGGTCAGCTCTTCTGTACCGATACTTCCACTGCAACTTCTCAAACTAAATGTATAGTTGTGTTGTGGCGCACATCGAAATTCAGAAGATCGTTTTTTAACCACCCAACACGAATGTGAAATAACTTGTCTGGCTCAATATTTCCTGAAACCTATGGGCAACAAAGACTCAAAAGGAACGCGCATCGTCACCTTACCGTCCATCTACTCGGCTCTGAGGTTTAACTCTCCTGAGATTTCACAAACTTTAAAGGACATAGCCCTAAGTGTTGAGGAATATTAAAAAAAGTATGGGGATTCAAAATACGCCCTTTCCCATATCCTTGCCTAAACCTGCCTCATACCTTAGCCTTTTATGTTGCCTTGAGTGATTTCTTATAAATCCTTAACGAAGATTGGTTTACATTTAATTGCCACTTATACAGCACTCTACAGTTCATATTTTATACAAAAACCGTTTGCGTACTTGAACTTCATGTCCCATCCGTCCATTCCAACACACGAAGGCTTTTGTACATGACCAGACCAAAATTTAAGTCAAATGCTATCGTATTCCAATTCAGCAATACCCAATGAAGAGTTGTTGGCCCTCTGTGCTATGAAAGCCACAAATCATGCTTAAGCATGACATTTTCACTTAGCAAAAAGTCACCAGCTTACAGGGATTTCTCTCTCTCAACTGGGGTCACGGCCTCGGCCGGAGCAAAATTCCAATTTAATGCATGTAAACCTATTTAAATGAGAAAACCGAAATCTGTCTTGGGTCTGTTTTCGTGCATCCTTTTCCATTCGGCAGTACCGTCTGACCATGGTATTATAAAATAGCCCCAGAGCTTGCTCGAGTGACACACATTAATCTTTCTCTGGCACACACAAGGATAATTTCTTGCCTCCTTTTGCAATATTTTTGTTTATTTTTTAATAATTTACATCCTCTTAAGCTATGTCACTGTCCACTCGAGCGTTGTGTTTCTCGGTTCCTTCCTAGTGGTGGATAGTTCTTTTTTCTTCTATTCTTGTCCCTCCCCCCTTTCTCTCTCTCTCGAGCGTCGTTCTGCCGTCCACTTTCATTTATTTTTACACTCATTTTGGATCTCTTAAAGGAGCTGTTCTGTGGCACTGTCTTGTTCAATTTCACTTAGGGGATGACACCCCGCCGACTCTACGCCACACATAGACAATCACTGCGTTGCCAGCTGTCTTGGAGAATTTTTAGCTCCGTATCGTAGGGATTTTCTGTGGTTCAAATTTAGTAAAACGGTCCCCAAGGATGTCTGGTGGCCACTTACAGCCGCACTCCACCTACTTCGCATTTTTTTATCCATTCACTCTCAACGCAATTAATTGGGAATTATAATTTTAATAAATTTGTTCCTGTTCAGATCCTCCAGGACTACGTCTTTCCTGTCGAGTCAATAACCGTTCAAGGTGCGCCTGCCATTGGAGCCGGGAGATAACCAAATTTGTAGAATGAAAATCTATGAAATTAATTTGGAATCCTCTTTGTTGGCAGGAGCAACAAAGGATCTGTTTCCAGGCAGTGCAATGGGAGCGTTTAAAGGTCATGCACAAGGGAAAATACCACAAATTCCTAGAATGTGTCAAAAACAATATTCAATGGGAAATGCACGATTTCGACTGGGATTGTATGCTCCTTGGGTGTTCGCCCTTTTCGGGAGCTGAGGTGTTGAGGTAAATTTCAAAATTGTTTTAAGTTATTCATGAGAGAGTCATGGAGTGGCAGTCAGGTGGAATGGAAGGCTCTTTACGTAAACAGATGCTACATGAGGCGCACTATAGTAAATGGATGTTTCTTGTACTGAGATAGATGTCAAGCTGTTAGGGTTAACTATTGCATGTGGGAATTTAGCTTGACGTCATACAGCACTTGATGGTGATATTTTATAAGATGCTCTTAGAATATTTGATTCTTTGTAGGACGAATGGAATGGGGTTAGTTGGAGTTATTTGCTTCGGAAGAAGTTTCAATGAGTTCAAATGTAAAGTACTTTAGAGCATTTTAATAGGAAAATCACAAACGATGGTCTAAAATGGATTTTTACTCTCCAATTAGCACTTACTTCACCCTGATAGGTGAGAGCTCCACCCAACTACCTACGGAACTCTAGGTATGTACATGAGTAGGCTGATGGGTGCCCTGTATGCAAGGTAGGCGAAATGAGCCTCATCCATTTACATTAATTGGGTACTCACAATGGACCTCTAGGTCTCCGAGTGGAAGTGATGAGGCCTATCCGTCACACACCCTACCTAACCCAACCTAACCTAGTACAGCACTAAAGTCCCATTCAGCGGAATGAAATTCAGTGAAATAGTGACTTCACTCGCTCCTGCAAGTTTTGGTCTAAGTTTATCTTATCAAGGACCGCCAAAACTAAAATACTCTGGCGTATGTGGAACATCTTGACTGATTTCTGAGTTGATCTCGGTTGTGTCTTCCCTCCCTGTCATATATCCCATGTGGACTACTATTTTCAGTCAATTCTAAATAGTCACTGCGTTGTGTATAACCCCGAGCTTGAGATGGCTCGTGCTTCATATGACTCAGTTTTAGGTAGGTAGATAGGTAGGGTTGCACACGTAGGCCATGAAAGGTGATACCACTTGGATCTGTTCCCTGAAAAATGACACTCACCTTATTAAAACCATTTTGAACTCTTGATGAAGCCGAGGATACTTATGACGTCAGTATGTTGTAGTTCGCCAAAGTTCTCTTCCAGATAGAGCTTCCTTCTTTGGAGTAGGACAGGACAAGTGCAGAGGAAATAGAGGATCGTTTCTTACTCCTATTTATCCCTGCAGCTCTTGCAGAAGTCATTTGAGAAGAGGCCTATTCTTCTGTCATTACGGTCATTGGGGCTGTGATCAGTGATAACACTGCTTATGAGCGAGCTTTTAAGCAAGATCAGACTTTCAGATCAAGTAAGGTTTAGCATAGGCCAGATCTCCCTGAAGGTACGGCACGTGGTACTATTCGATCGCGTCGTACTCTAAGAGAAGTTTACATGTAGCGAGTGGAATATCCAGACTAATCCATTCCGGCAGGATGTCCAGAGTAATACCACGATTGTCAAGTTCATTATCCTTACAATTCCATGAAATGTCCTTATGACCAGGTGTCCAACATAGGTGGATGTCCTCTACCATCTCTACGAGAGGTAAGCGACAATCTGAAGTAGTTTTTGATGTTGTTATCATCTACAGGGATTTTATAATACACTGGCTACCGGTGAAAATTGTAATGTCACTGAATGATATTACTCTGTGCCTAAGTCATAATTTCCGCCTGAAAAACGCTACAGTGGTCAGGTAGATGGATTGACTCAGTCTTAAACGGAAAATGGATTTTGTGCCAATCGAAGTCACAGGGTTTTACCAGAGCCATTACGACTGGCATAGTGGTTAACCAGAACTGATATTGAAGCTACCAATAAATCTCATTTAATGGTTTAGCTTCCATGTCGATTGTCTTTTGTTTGCGGCTCCTGGGCACTCACAGATAACATGTTTTGCCGGCACTTTTTGTTCTCCACAGATTCAACATGCATAGGTCTATATCTGATGGTTTTGTTTTATGCAGATGCTTCCTCAGTTGACAGTGCCCGTTAAGGTCCCCAAATTTTCGTTGCTGAGTTCAAATTGTTTTGTTTTTTTTTTGCCTATTCTTGCTGGGGTTGATTAACTTTTTCGCTTGCCTCAGGCCCTTTGGTTTGTCCGATGTTCAGCGAGCTCATTGGCTTTTAATTATGTTAAGTTGGAGTAGACACTACGGTGATTCACTCGAAAATAGGGTTCAGAACCAACAAGTCATCCATTTCCTTCAAAACCTGCGTGCCCAGTATCCAGCTTACAGTAACTTTGTTTGTGGAAGCACGGTATTCGAAGAGATTGAGACAGTTTCAGACGAACTTTGACCATATCATGTAGAACTTTAGGGCTCTTAGTGCTGCTTGCCTGTCTGAAAGGATGTTGATGTGGGTTTCCTCTGCAGGCAGACAAAGTTCGGTTGCTTGAAAGATGTCTGGCGACGTTCCGCACTATGGAATTTGAGATGAAAAACCTCAGTTCCAGGACTGTCATTTTCCAATTTGTTAGAACCTTCATGTACTTCTTGTATGTGGCCCATTCGATAACCCCTTTTTCAGTAAGGTTCTGCAAGGATCTACAGCTGCGGGAAAAGATTGCATATCTTAGCGGATGAATTTTACAACCATGGGCCAAATCGTCTCTTCCGTGATCGCATAAACGAGTCTTCGTCACTTCAAAACGAGACGATTTGACCCCAGAATGCTCGTCTTTACGTGACGAGTTATACGATCACGGAAGAGATGATTTGGCCTCTCATCTGTCTGATCAAGTAAAATGTTTGGCAATAAAGTCTGGAAAAACACAAATCCTTGTCTATTTTTATTTCTTTCGGCTGCATGTTAAACACGTAGTGGTCGTTGTGAAAGTTTGCTTAGGGGATCCTAGGTACAGTGATATTATTTTCAATTGGTATGTTGAATTTCTCTCAATTTGTTCGTAAATTTGTATTTTTAACTTCCATGTATATACCAACAAAATCAGCTGACAAGCTTCTTTGAATTTAGTACATGCAAGGGAAATCATAATCTCGTTACCTCCAACTCAAGAAAAAAACTTAGTCCGAATCAGGACGATTCCCAAATGAAATTCTAATGGGGCTTCCCAATCATGACCATGACTTCTCAAACCATTTGTGATTTAATTTTTCACATCTCTTTCACACTCCATGCATCGAAGCCTGTCGTTAACATCTTTCACAAGAAATACACAAATTCTCCATCATATCTGCCCTCCGTTTATTTCCACCAAAAATAAAAAAAACTTTTTTCCAAAATGTCAGCCATACTTGAAGCGTGAATATTATTTTACAATTAAATTTCCAAGTTAACATCACCGCTGGGTGTTGGTGATGTGGAAAATTTGAATTTAATTTTGCCCCCGCCAGATATGCCACCCACTGGTGCAGAGTCAACGCAAAACAGGACATGACGCAAAAAGGAACGGAATAGAAGACACATCACTTTGATAAGAAAAAAAAAAAAAGATGAGAAATTGAGGAATATAGCACACAATGATTTTTCACAGTTAAATTGAAAAATGATGGAATATCCGGCTCAGCCGAGTGCGAAATTCACCCAAAAGGTAGTTCAAGCATTTTAAGGACAATGATTATTTTTCCATTTTACTAGATTTAAGCACTTTTAACATGACTGACAGTTGTTTGAGTGTACGTATGCGAAAAAGTCCTCCTACTCAATTGCCTTGGGGTTACATTTTTGAAGGTTAGCATTCAAAGAGGGATCGTTGATTGTGTGACAATGTTTGCAAGGACTTTTACTCAGACAGGGCCACAGGTACTATTTACAATTTGTACCAGTTTGGCCTTGAAGCAACATTAGACGGTTGTCAAAAATATTTTTCACAACTTTGTGCAAGGTAGGGGTAATCGCACCAATTCTAGTAGAGCACTCAACCATAACCAATGAATCCTTTCACTTGTATAAAAATGCGCCCTCTTTCGTCGAAGTGTATATGACCAAAGATCATTAAATCCGAAACACTGCGGTGTATGTATAACATTAAAAGGGCTGATGTTTGACTTGAGCTCGTCAAAGGTCTTAAGCTTGCTGGCGTATGCTTTGCTTTTCAATTAACCTCACAAAAAAAAGTCCGGAGGGGTCAAATCTGGAGATTTGAGTGGCCAGTCACTGTCGTCGTTCGTAGCAGAAACTGAATTGTTTGATTTGCAGTGTGGCATGGTGCACCGTCTTGTTGAAACCAGTAACAGACATAATGATCCAACATCCACCGATACGATTCCCGTCGACTGTTTCGCCTTCTCTGAAGAAAAATGGCCCATTGAAGGTTTTGACGCAAACGCCGGCCCAAACAGTCACTTTTTCGCACGCAATGGTGTTTTATGGATATCGTGTGGATTCTCTGTTCCCCAAAGGCGGCTATCTTGCTTGGAAACAGCGCCAGAGAGTGTGAAATGGACCTCGTAGGCCATCAAAAGTTGCTTCTAAAAATCAGGTTCAGTGTCAACCATTCGAGGGACTCTTTGGCTGTATTCCAAGCGACGTGGACGGTCTGTCAGCAATATTCTTTGAGTCAGTTGCAATTTATATGGAAATAACTGCAAATCATCCTTAAAAATGCGCCGCAAGGTGGTTGACGCAAAAATGCTAAATGCGATGACGATACAACACATGTGGATTCTCGGCAACACTCTCAATCAGTTCATTGGAACGTCTTGGGCGTTGATGAACGGCATGTTGTCGATCTTCCACTGTCCCGTGCTCAACAAAATTCGACACCAAACGACGAATAGTGTTGTCAGATGGTGCTTGTTGGCCACGATATTTTCGATGATATGCACGTTGAGTTAGCACAACTGAACGACAATTTTTAATGTACAGCGTCACTATTTCGGCGCGTTGTTTCTGTGTGAAGCGATTCATGATTAAAATTGTACTGAATTGACGTTTCAAAAACATGTCCACTCAAGTCAATCGGTTGATAAATGCCAAAGTTACATGTCAATGTTCACATACCGACATGTAAGTTGGCGCAGTATGTTAGGAAGACTTATCGTTCATAAAGAATTGCGTTCGGGAGCTGACTTGAGAAACTCGCTTAATAAATTTATAAAGCGGAAAAGTAAACCCTATTAATTTGATTACGCCCAATTTGATTCAATTGACGTTTTTGTTGTATTGTGTTGTGTCAGCCAAGTGGGCAGGGCTTGTATAAGTAAAAAAAATTATAGTCCTACCTTCATTGAATACATTCAGAAAGTATTAGACACAATAGACCTCTAGAAGCTCATAGTGCCTCAAAGCCCCCGGCCGAACTCAGTTTCATTATTCCTTATCAATCGGATAAAAATTCTTGCACACAAATTTACTCTGCTAACAAAAGCATAAAATAACTAACACGTCGATTGTGTTTAACATCTACAACGCCCCAGGAAAAACCAAAACAAACAACAAGTTAATTGTAACGGCCCACTTCGTCGCGTCGCTTTATCATGTTTGGCAATCGGCCCCCAAGAGTTCAATGCTTCTACATAAACCTATTACCGCAGGTTTGCCCACAACCGAATCTACTTCACAACCAAAGTAAAGATAAACAAAAAAGACCTGGCAGCCATTACCGCTAAATACCGTCGATTAAAACGGCCTCGTTTCGTAGGAAAACCATAAAAACTCACCCGAAGGCGTATTCGACATATGGACGACGACCGTCTGATGTGGGCGAGCTCCTGTCTGTCGCTGCATAAAAAAGTTTTTATCTAATGAAATTTTTGAGGAACTTCTAGTTACCTGAGAACCTTGTTTTTTGTTTGTCCTCTGTGTAAAGACCACGTAAAAGTTGTTTGCCAGACGATGTGCATTTATTATGTCGCCCATACCTACCTACCACGATGAAAATAATCGAAGCAAATAGTTGTCCTTAAAGAGGGTGAATGTTGCGTGGGGGCTACCTACACATGTACATCTTCTGACGTGCATTTGGTCTGCAAATTTTTCAGACACGTTCCAATGATAACAAGGGTAGGGGAAGGGAAAAAAAATTGAAAACAGAATAAAAAAAAAAGGACCAACCAAGAGCATCCTTGGAACAAACTTTACGTGAAACAGCTTGAGGCGATCCTCTTCATGTCTGTCTACAGTTGAAATGCCCTGTCTGGGAGCAGACAGCAGACCACAACTATGTTGGTTTTACGCTGCCACAGTGTGCCCTTCTCCTCATGGCACTGGCATATCGCCTCCATTCATTTATATGTGTCATAAAGCCAAATGGCTATGATTATTGCGCGCAATTATTGTTATTGCTATTTACGCCCTGATTACATACAAAATGTCCTGAGTGCTGTTCTTTTTTTCGTGTTTCTGCAAATGCAGCAGTTTTTCTCTGCTGCACGTACACACAGTGGAAAGTGCTTTTATTTCTTCCTGCCGGCAACAACAGGCAGGATAATGATTTTTCGTCTCTTTGTAGCGAGTGTCCTTACTGGTCTCAATAAGAGCTACGCTTGGCTTGTGTCTAATGGATGCTTTCTCAATATTAGACACAGAGATCACTGCTCCACAGTTAAAACCTTTTTTTTTACCCCGTGAACGAGAGAGGGTTGGCAACGAGCAAAAGGATTTCCATAATGGTCCATTATGGTTACAATGAATTGAGATGTACTTACGTGAATCCATTTAGATAAAATTCTGCATTAAGTCAGGTCCCTTAATGCAGAATGCACATGCAAGTGAACTCTCATCAACTAATTGATGCAAAGGTTGTGCTTAATCCTTTTTCCGATAAAATACTAAAAGTATCTAATGCACACTAGCTACCACCGGTCATAATGTGCAGATGGATGATTTAAGGACTCCCCTCTCGAATTAATGCACTGGAAGGTATAGCCCTGCCTTGCATGTGGGAATGTGGGAGCACTTCCCCATAATCCTGCAGTGCCAACTAATGGATAGGATGGTGGCGGTCGTGGTGGTGGCGGCATATCCGGTTGGGAACCCATGGATATCATAATCACGATCATCGAACTGAAACTCATGAGAGCGGAAATTATTCATTGCATGCATGAATTAATTTTTCCATGCCAAATGGTGTTGATTCAATTTACTTGAGAGAGTGCTTTACACCTGACAGCGCATAAGCTAAGGTGGGATGTGAAATGTGACCTATGGGTGGGTTGGGTCGTAGTGCGTGCTGGGGTGTATGTAGAAGGTGATAAGGAAATGGTTTTTAAAGCAAATGATACTTTACAAAGATGGAAGGGTGCATAGCGATGGGTTTAGAAACGGAACCAGATATAAGTCAAGTCTTTGAGGTAAGAAATTAAGCTCGTGTCAAAAGCATTTCGTTTGATCTAACCCCATCACCGTTTCAATGAATATATGATTTGATTTTCCCAGAATTTCGCCCATTAGAAGGTCTTTCCTTTTCGACTGTAACCTTCAAAACGTTTATCCGGACTCAAATGCGTCACGTACTTTTTCTTGAGTAAATGATGATATTTTTGTTACATTTCTGTGGTTAATAACGCAACTTGTGAAGGGTCAAGTGGTCACGTTCTGCATAGAGGAAGGCTGTTAGAGGAATTAGAGATTAAAAGTGGGGCCCGACAAGGCTGCTCTCACCAATATTGCGATCGATAAGAAATGGAGGAATTCTTACGTCTCAACTCAAACATCTTAATTACGCCGGCGACGTATACAGCTTCAATCGCAAGAGATGACCAGATCCTTTTTCAATCTCGCAAGAGGTCCTATGCCGCCAGCGTCAAGAATTGACGACCAATGACAACATTGCCAAAAAGCCATCAAAAATGCCGCCTCTGACGTGCGGGCTTTCAATCGGCCATCGCAACAAGTCCTGGTTTGATGACAAGTGTCGGCAAGCACATGCAGGAAAGCAAGAGGCATACAAAGCGGTTCTGCATTGAAGGACCAGAGCAGCGCACGAGCCCTACGAGCAGGGAAAAGAGAGACGAACACCGGCTTCTCAGAAGGAAGGATGGAGCATGAGATACAAGTGATCAAGTCTACAGAGAGATGCTACTGCAGGAATGAGGTTCGGAAGTTTTGTCAAGGCTACAGAGCCCGAACCGAAACCTGCAAAGCTGAACAAGGGAACATCGTTGTATAATCGCAGTGGATATTGAGGATACGGAAGAACTATTTCTGCAGACTGTTTATCGGTGACGAATCTATAGAGAGAAAGGGAGAATCCACGATGAATCTGCAGAGGCATCAGTCTTTTTAACATCGCCTACAAAATCTTATCTGCAGTGTTGTGTGAACGCCTGTCGTCTGCCTTTTCGTCAACAACTTGATCGGTCGGTATTAGTCTGGCTTCAGGCCCGGAAAGTCCACCGTCGACCAAATATTCACACTGCAGCAGATCGTGAAGGAAACCCAGGAACTTCAAATCGATACCCACCACCTTTTCATCGATTTTAAGGTCACGTTTGACAGTATTTATAGAGCCGAGCTATACAGAGCCATGTCTGGTTTCGGCAACTCGTCCGTTTGTGCAGGAGGACGATGAAGAATACTCGCTTCTCCATCATGGTCGGTGAAGACCTCACCTCACAAAAGGGTTTTAGGCAAGGCGATGCAGAATCTTTCAAAAGTCCGTCTTATTATACTCGGATAAGCCGACGATATTGGCATAATCGGAAAAACGAAACGTGATTCGTGGGTATTGAGACGAAGGCGGCGAAGATGGGTTTAGCGGTCAATGACGCCAAGACAAAGTATATGTTGATTGTGGCCCGCCTAGGCGAAGTAGGGGTCTTAGAAACCACAAGGAGAAAAAGGACATAATGAATAAAAAATAAAAAATAAACTTCCTGTGGTTAGTTTTTAAACAAAATGCATATGTTTTCGCTAAATATTGTGTGAGGCTCATACCGCATGCATGAGTTCTATTTCGGCAACGTTAGCGTTTTATCTTGGCCATATACTCAGGAATTCTATTTTTGCTTAACTGACAAAATCCAACAGAAAGAAGCCACATGGCTATAAACCACAGGATCTTGCTGACAAATCGATGTCGCCTCTTTAAAAGATGGCACGGTTTGAAAAGAAGAATGGCTTATACCAACGGCTTCATCGGAAATCGTAAATACTTCCTGCAGTTTGGAAAGTAATCCCTGCTCCATAAATACATGCTTAGATGAAAGATCTGTCTCCGTTGTCGAATAAATCAATTAATCAGCTCAAGTATCCAGTTCAGAGGCTTAAATATGTAAATTATAATCCTGCTCTTAGTCATCTTCGACAAGTCATTGTCCCATATCGTGAATGAAAACTTCCCACAACCACTGTAAACCCGCACTTTTGACTTTTAAGTCAGCGATACTTTCCGATCAACTCCTTGGGGCAGTATTTGTATTACGAATAAACTCTCCCACACAGAACACATGAGCATTCGAAAAGGTCGAATAAATCCACAATGTCCTAGAGGTCATGGTTCGGCCATTGCCAATTTCATCAGCGTAACTGTCACACATGTTGCTACCTGCCAGTGTACCGTAGGTGCTCGTTTTCCCACACATCTCAGTATCTCATTTCTTCATGTCTTCCTGCCTTGCTTCCTCTGCCTCTTGCTCCTGTGAAACTGCACCCAGGCAAACACATGGATCTGCTGCACACATATTTCTGGTATATCCGGCAGGAATACATACACCAGCATGTATAGCTACGTAATTTTCGGTCACCGGATTGTGATTGCATTCCGTTGCGGCGATGTAGTTAATGGACCGGAGAAAAATTGATATGTTGCCTTATGCACATGAGAGGGCACACTCGGTACTGCTCTCGCTGAAACAACATTGGACGATGGTGCGCGCAATAAGGATGTTCAGGATGTTGCAATGGATACTGCAATTAGTGAGTGATTTCATGCATTTATGGCCGTCGTCCCTGCCGGATCGGAAGTGTAAATTTAATTTTGGTAAAATTGATTTTTTCACTCTTTTGAGCTTTTTTTTTTTTTTTAATTAAATTTATGTTCGCAGCACAGGGTGGTGACAACATAAATTCAATAAAACAGAAAAGTCAACTGAGCGTGTAACGAATGGCCCAGTTGATAAGGATGATAAAATCTGTTCATGTCAGTAGAAGGATGTTTGAATTATTCCCATATTCCATGTGGCCAGGATGACCGAGGAAAAACTCGACTCTACAGCATTAGCTGCAGCAAAGTTCAAAATAGAAATTAACTTTCCAGGAACCGGACAAGAACTAAAATCGTTTACTCAAACTTCACAGTTAATCGCCATCATTTAAACATTTACACCACTTCATCGTTTGTCCCCGACATACAGAGTGTCACCAGCAGATCATCAGTGCCATAAACATCTTCAACAAAAATTAGAAACAACGTTCTGTGTGGTGTATCCTGGCTGTATCTCAGACACTCAAAAGCATTGTATGCACATGTACATATGTGTGTGTGTACAACTCCCAAAGAACATTAAGTGGTTCACTTCTCTAAGGGTACATTATGGTATCTCTCCGTGGACGAGTATCTTCAAGAGTTCCTTTGTTGTTTCCATTTTCAAAAGATTTCCTTGAGGATATCCTTAAACTTGAACTTACTGTGCTATGCCCGCCACGCCTCTATGCCATTAATTTCAGCTCAAGTGTCCCTCACCCACTTTTTATTTGCCGGATGCGCCCTTACAAAATTTATTTTAATTCCACATACATATGGGAACGGGCCTCGCACACATACCATGTATCCACCCCCGAACGCCTAGGTGTAATTTATTGTTATCTTGGGAACCAGATATTGATGGTAGGTTATGTGCACTTGAATTGGGGACAATTTTTCTCGCCTGAATTGATTGCGACTGTGAATTGTGCGAGACCAAGTGTGTGTTTGTCCTTGTGTCAACTTATGTCACACACATCGCCGCCATGAAAATGTATACAAGTGTATTGTAGTTCAGTAGGATTCGATCCCCCGGGGAGCTTTAAACTTTGAGTGCGAGTTCACTTGGGGACGATAGAGAAGTTTCGATGTGGTATCTTCAGTGGCGCTTCTCGCTCTCCGGAGCAAAAGTCTCAAATTGATTTCTTAAATCTTCTTTTTCCGTTGTCCTCCCGGAAGAAAAAAGTCCTTTGAGTCGTTTAGTGGCATCCCTCTCCGACTGAAAGTCGACGGAAAATAAAGCGATAATTGTTGCTATGTCTTCAGTGACAGTACTGGAGAATAGTGGTGGAAGATAAAAGGACGACAAGAAATCATTTAGATACATATTTGGGGGAAGGACAAGAGGTAGAGATCAGAGAGAAAAGCGTTCAATTACTTTGGGGTATTGACTTTAATATCCTTTGCAGTTCAGTTGACTGTTGTTAATGTTTTTTTGGGAAATGTCGTGGGGAAAGGTAATATCCTTGTGGGAGCGCTTTCATTAGGACGTTTGGTATGACATTCTGTCTGGAATATGACAGGAGAGTAGAGTTAAGTGAGTAAAATTACCTGAGGGGCAGCGAAGGACTGGTTACTTTTGTACAGCCTTTACTTTGTCGTGTCTCAAGAATTGAATTGCAATAGAGAGTCACCCTTGGAGTTTGAAGTATGTAAAATGTGAAGAAATAAGTGGAATAATTCGGAGTTTTTGGGGAACTTTTTTAATCTGCCTAAGAAATTGTAGTTTACCAAAAAAAAAAAAGCGATTCCAACTTTCACTCTTCCGACCATTGAGGGAATTCCTCTTAAACTGTCTGAAAGCGCGAAATACTTAGGTCTCATACTCGACAGGTGGCTAAATTGGAAGTTGAATATTCAAGAAAGGATAAAACGCCACCTGTTGCCTTCGATACCTGTAGTAGATTTTTTTTTTTAAACTGCGGATCCAGACAAAGAATAACCCTATGGATATGCTCAGCTATCTTTAGACCTATATTTAAGTATGGAGGACTGGTCTGATGGCGCGGGAATAGAAAAAATTATAAAACTTTCGTCTCTAGACCTCCACATGCAGGAAGACGCAGCGAAGAGTACTCTCAGAATCAGCAAGTCTAGATACTAGAGACCGAATCCGTGTGGACATGCCGTGATATTAAGCAATCATCTAGGCGTCAATGTTAACTTGGATAACACTGCCCCGCATTTCGAGAAACTCTTCGCATCGGTCTTTTCAAGCAGAGCACAGTGACAAGACAACGAAGTGTGGAACAGGTCCAAATCACATGACTCAAAACTGGATATATGCATAGGAGCAGGTTTTTTCTCAGAACAGTTAAGACTTAGTACCTCCATAAGACTCCCGGATCACAGCAGAGTTTTCCAAGCGGAGGACCTATTAGTGAAAAGAGCTATCCAACTAGTGTCAATGCTAAAAGGATATTACGATTTATATTGACAGCCTGGCTGCTATAAAAGCAATAGTAGCTACGCAGGTAACATTGAAGCTTGTGAATTGTTGTCCCAAAGAGCTTAAGGTTTCTGGCACGCAGCACAGTGTTAAACTCTGTTCCGTCCCTGGTCATAGCGAGGTACTTAGTAATGAGAAAGCTGTTGAAAGCTTGATTCACCCCTTGACTGAAGGCAAGCGGACGTTACAGACTAACCTCCACTCTGCCATCTGAGGGCGAAAATTGCACAAAAGCCTTAATGGAAGCAAATAACAGGGGGACATTTCTGACCCCCTGTGAAATATCAAGAAGGCTTAGGTCAGAATATGGCAAAGTAAAAACCAGCAGATTCTACAAAAAGACAGGAAATTGCTGTCGATGCCGGTGGGAGTGCTAATTGGCCTCAACATGCTAAATTATCACACAAAGAAATTGCGTCTGAATGATGACGATGTGTGTGCATGAAGAGCATGTGGTGACAAAGAGGTCCATGAGGACACAGACTATTTTCTCTATCACTGCCCATCTGTCAGATAAGAAAAAGAACCCAAGGTAAATTCTTCTTTGATTATATCAACAGACTATTTGATGGTTCACCGTCGGAACTTCTCAATTTTCCAAGGGCGATCGGATGGTTGGCAGCAAGAAATTAAAACTGCAGTAGGAAATATATGTACATACATATGTGTATCGCAATGGGTCTACATATACCTAAGTGTGCAACAAAGAAGGGAACACAACGATCCCGACTGAGGCCTAAGTCAGGAGCCTTCCGCTCATCCGCATATACCATACCATTCCATACCAAGTGTGCCACAGCACCAGTGGGTTTCAGTGGTTCAAAACTCAAGTAATATTAGGTTTAAATGACCTCTGAGGGTTGTCTAGCGTAGACTATCTGGGGATATTTGTGGCGTTTGTCATTGCTATAATTCAAAGAAATTTTTTTGAATCTCATGATGTTATAATCTCTGTCAGCTCGATCAACTCTTCGGCCCAAAATCTATGCGCCTGAGTGCGTGTTGGAGGTCGTGTCGTACACGCTATGACATCCGACAGTCCTACCAAAGATGTTTTCCTTTTCGATATCATATCTCCGACATTGCTCGTAGATTTTCGCAAAGAGCTCGTGAAAGTATCGCCTTCCAGCTCTTTTTTTTTTATAATAAACGCGCATTCTAGAGATTATGAAGACTTTTAAACGAGAGCCCGGACAATTTCGGAAGTTAGAGGATTGACGAAGGAAATGCCGATGCACGTTGGTCTTAAATGGTTGAGGGTTGTAGTGATGGGGAAACACAGAGCTGTGTGCAATACAACACACTCGTGTTGTACGCCTCTTTGGGGTGTAAGCTGTATGTTTTCGAAAATTTCACGTATCAATGTTGTCTATTGCATATGTTTACTGGGTTCGTCAGCAGTTGACTCAGAGCATCTATCCAAAGCTTGTGTTGTATTCACCTTGAGCCAACTCACAAATTTACTTGGGTCTTTAACCGTTTTTTCGTCGGCTCTCTTTGCTTTGTCTCCTACCAACTCACCTGAGAACGTTAGCTCTTGGTTCACATTTCGGTGGAGGCTTCTCAATTTCTGGGCCAATTTGATACAATTTTCAAGACTTCAGTTTCAATATTCCTCATCAACTTTTGCATCGAAATTCATTAAACTGAAATTGACTTGCCAAAACAACGTGGTCCCTTTCCTCACATCACAGCGATGGAAGCAAATAAAAATCGATCACGAGTAAGATATCCACCAGCATACCTAGAATGTTTCAGTTTGATCAACTCCTCCGGGGTATCAATCTTTTTAGTCAGTAAGTGCAGTCCTCGAGGACTCATATCCTCCTCCTCCTCCTCAGATCCTCTTGAATTTATAGTTTCCCAATTGGACTTGAGAAACTTATGAATCCAAATCTGAACCGGTACCTACTTGCTAACTTCCAAACGCAACGCAACATTTCTTCCCCGCAATTCCCAATTCATTCGACTGTAGCTTATATCCAACACCTCCGTGAGTGTGTCCTCACAGAATCCCGCGCCAGCGACAACGCATCCTCTTCTTTAAGTCAAAAGCTGGAGAGCTACCAACACTCCAAATCCGCATCTGAATTAAGCGGTACACAGATTTAAAACCATGAAACAGTATGCTTCAACTTTACGACCACTGTCGGTGTAGATAAATTATTCACTCGGCTTCCGTGAAGATGCGGCACTCTGGTGTTGCTTGCATAGCTAGAGATGCTTATCCCAACGAAAAACGATCCAAATTGTTTCATGGGTACGAGTACAGGAGGTGGAACTCAAACTTTTTGGCCAAAAAGTCAAGAAGCTTCTTTGAAGTTTTCCTCTATACATATACATACATACATATATTTTTCTCTTTTCGTTGCCCCGCGTACAAGATTCCTTTTTTCGTGAGGGAAAAACAACATCGGCGGTTGTTCCTCGGTGCCGCACAAGTTGTTCCGTAATTTAATTTCTTCGTCTTCAAGTTGAATGCCTTTTGATACGGTTAATGGAATTGCTCATGTACACCCTCGGAGATCTGGGCGTTCTTGCCGTACGCAAGTGCAGATATAAATTTAAATATTTCCAAGCGAAATGCTTAGCAGCGGAAACTTTGTCATACGCTTTGGTTCCTTGTTGTTTGCTGTTGTTGTTGTTGCTGCTGTTGATGAAGGTTGCAGTCTGTTCGGCGTAGTTCATTATAAAATGAAAGCGCGAGCTCGATGGAGGATTTCAAGAATTTCGGTGGTAACAGAGATAAATTGGTTTGGTTTGGTTTGCTGTTGGTATGTCGCAAGGGAAAGGGTAACCATGACCACCTACAGTAAGAGTTGGAAATTAAACAAAAAAAAAAAAAAATTCAGCAATTTTATTCGGTTACTGGCGGTTCGACTAATGTACTTAGATGATAAATTTCATCTTATTAACGGAGTTGAAGAGTTGTTTGTTTGGAAAGTGTCCTGTAAGGGAATTTCCTGCATTTTAGAAATATTATAGTTTACGGTGAACGTTTTCCGCAACTCGATAAGAATTTTGGGTGTGGTGAACTGTATCCAAATAGCAGTCCGGAAACAATAAGATTATGTCGATTTCACATACACTACTCAAATGTACACATCCTTCCCAACACACTTCTCAAATGGCTCTGCAGTGGATATTCTCACCTTCTCGTGAGGGTTGAGCTTCTCCTGGCCTCAAACCCACAAGTATGAGACCCGACATAGGCTGTAATGCCTTATAATACCATAGAAGACGGTAGAACTGAGATTAAGTCACTATGACAACCGTGACACCCTTCCATTAGCACAACACCTGTCTTTTCTCATACGCAGCCCCTCTTTTCCCATTTAACATTTCAAAACCCTTTTCCAGTTAGCTTTAAGGAACGCACTCCCTTTTACCAAAGGCTTATCCAAAAATAATTAGCAGAATCCATCTAGCACATGCTGCCGTCCGACCCAAGGTCGTTTCCAAAATCAAATCCCCAAATTTAAAACAGAAACCCAAAAATTAAATCACTCCATTGTCCGAGTTAATACCACGTTAACAAATCGCACAAAAGTCCTTGTCAAAAAGTTAGCTCCCTTCTGGGCTTGCAGTGACAATTATTTTCAAATTTTCAAACACGAATATCCCTATCGCCCCGTTATTAAAATTTAAAGGCACAAAAAATCCTTTCCAAGGTGTGGACGAACAAAAGAAAGAAAAAAAAAATGCTTAATCCAAAAAGGATCATGGACCTTCCGCTTGAACGCCCCCGTGAAGTTATTACAGTGGCGGAACCCTCCGCCTTCCGAGTAAGTAGCATGGCGTTGTTCTTGCCATTGTTTCCGGCCAATGACACTGTCCTTTGGATGGTTATGTTAATATTCAAAAGTCCAAACAAAACTTTTCCTAAGCACTTAAAAAGGACTTTTACACAGAGTCCTTTCATCAGCAAATCCCTCACCAATTTCACGAAGAGGAAAGGAATTTTTTTCTGTTTTTGTTTTTGTGCGAAGTATTTAACCTCAGCTTTTCTGTGGTGCGAGATCTCGCCAGGAGTGGATATTTCTTTTTTTTTTTTTAGCACAAATATCTGACATTACATCCTGACATCGCTATGGTGGAAAATAATCCAGATTTCACACATTAGGTCCGGATTAAACCAGCATCTGGTGAGAGGTGTAAAAATATTTTCCCTGTGGAAGGGTGTGCCATGGTCAAGGAGGTATGTGTGTTTGCATTGCGAGAATTTTTTGGAGGGAAATCTGCAACGAAACCCCAATACACCGGTAGGCATGGAAAATGCAATTATCCCCACATGACCCTATCAGTCGTAGCCAGGATAACAGGGGTAAAATCGGATTTATCCATTAAACCAGAATAGTGTGTTGATCCGATAATAGAATGTGAGGGACGGTCGAATAGCAGTTTTGTAGTGTATTTCGGAGCTTAGGAGATGGTATCAACTTTGCCAGAGGCGCTGTAAATTTCAGACGAAAAGCACGAAACTGTGTGATAATTTTAGCTGAGGTATACATTTGCGGTACAGTGTTCCACACGATACGGTTGAATTGGTCAAAACCATTAAATTGTGGTATCTTGTGTGCCCCGCAAGCGGTGTTTGTGGAGTAACTTGAGCTTCTCTGCACTTTTGCCAATGTTACCTGACAAATACCTAACAATTGTAATGGATGTCTGGAGGAATGCTGACACAGATCATTGTCAAATCGTTGGCAACTGTAACAGATACTTTAAGAGAAAATGTCCTTGGAATAGAGATTTTTAACATATTCGGAGTAAAGAACTTCTTTATAAAGAAGACGCCGCCTGTTCCTAATGAACGCCGTGCATTCGGAGAATTTTTTTCAGCAGTTTCCTTTCGACAAACTGCCCCTTTAGACAAATTTATTATGTTGAGATGGTTTCTCAAGCAGCCTGAGAGGAAGCCCTGTTATTATCTATTGAATTTAAAATGTACCTTATAGACAGCTTGGTCAATCTGTTAACAGGAGGGCTGAACTTGGCATCGAAGATTAGCTTCGGTCTTCAAATGAGTGTTTGATCCGACCCTCACCTACGGTCATGAGGTTTGGGAACGCGAGGCACTCAATGTCCAGCAGCTACTTTTTCGAACGAAGAGGTCCATACTTCGATGGTTTGGGCACGTTCAACTCATGTCCCCAACTCGGCTTCCGATACGTGCCATCGGGTAGAAGTCCCCTGGGTGGGCCTAGGATGGGATGACTGGACCAAGTCCGAAATCTCACCTCTACCCGTATGGGGATAGCCCCTGTTTATTTCGAGTCGATGGTGGAAAATTGGGAAATGTGGAAAGTCAACTTCAGCACCCTAACCCGCGGCACCTCATAGCGGATAAGCGGGTCATTGAAGAAGATGATGATGAGGATGACCTTATATATTATTACCACTGTCTCATTTATACTTTAAAGATGATGTAAAGTCTATTATAAATGATGTTATCTAAAATAAATAAAATACTAAATACTAAATACTATAAGGAGTGGTGCTCTTTATGCTCCTAATTATTAATCAAGGTTGTCAACATCACAGAAAGGCGCTAACCACGAAAGAACAGTAGCCAAGACAATTCTTTCTAGCAGATCCGCGTTATCATTTTCGTTGATTGCTTTTAAATCTACACTGTGAAACCTCAGTGCCTTAAGTACTGGGTGACCATGAGAGGAAATGCTTATTATAGCGATCACTAAACTTTTCTTACAAGAAATAATTGATAGTCCTTAACTGTTGCATCATTCTTATTAGAATTGCAAGAAACTTTGCACGTACGAAATGATTGCTCCATGTTTTCCGTGAACAATGACTGTCAGCCTTGACTGAGGAGTTCGACTAGGAGTCTTCAGTCAGCCATTTTAGTTAAGTTGAAAGGATTCATTGGTAAATCTTCGAAGTTAAAAACTTTGCAGAAGCAAGTAAGTAAAGTCAGAATTGAAATAACCTCAAAAATCAGATAAAATGTTCCACATACGCCAGAGTATTTTAGGTTTGACGATCCTTGATAAGATAAACTAAGACGAAAAGGATCGCATTTTTGTGCAATTGAAAGGTAACGAGTGTGGTCACAACCGACATCACCTCATAAATCGGTTAAAATGTTCCACATACGCCACCGTATGGGTTCTGATGTTCCGATTCTTATGAAATTTCATCCGGCAGCCTTACTAGTGAAAGCAAAAGAATGTCAAGCATTTAATAGCTGTGACCGACGACGCTGGGAATTCTCCACAAAAAGACGTGACGATCCGATTTTCCCGTATAGATCAAAGCAGGCTTAGAGCAGTCTTATATGTCTCTGATATGAATATCCAGTAGTCTTTCCATGGCTTAAACCAAAAAAAAAGACAATGTATAGGAATGATATGACTTCAGCAACTAACTATCGCCTGAATTATGAATGAAAAATCCATTTTCCTTAATACCTGGCTCTTGATAAGGCTAGAAGTGAAGGTAGTTTGAAACCGTCCCCTTTCGATAAAGCATTCGACTCTTTAAAGGATTGAAACGAGCCAAACGAGCCCATCTTATCTAAAAACTATAAAGACAGTTGGACAAACCTTTAACTTTTCTTGCAATGCTGGATCCTGTGGTCAAAACCGTTCAAGTTTGTATTTGCTTTACATAACGACGAGCTCATAAAATGGATTGAAAGACGGTTTTAAGTGTTTCAGTGGCTCAGTGGATAGTGCGTTGGATTGCTGTATTAACGGCGTGGGTTCAAGCCGCAGTCATGTCCACCGAACATTTTTCGCGGCACCACCTCTCGTCGGGGAATGCCAAGCCTCCAAGAGAATAATTTGTCACGAAAAAGCTTCTCAATTCGCCGTTCGGAGTCGGCAATAAATTCAAGGTCCCTTCCATTCGTGCGACAAATGTAACTCGCACAACATGAATGATTGCGAGAAGCAAGGCATTTATATTTTTATTCGGTTCGATGCATAGATTCCAGCAGTTTTCTTAAATTATAATAATGTTCTCGAAGCCATCCTCTCTGATCGTCTTTTTTTGTCGAGTTTAGAAACGCTGTACTAGAGCACTCAGCCGCAGCTGGAGTGAAACGCTGTACTACCAAAAAACAGGACCCAGTATTTACCCATTTTTCTGGAATTTCCTCAACTTTCGGAGAAAACGGAGAAGGCACTTCAATGATGAGGAGCTTACACTATCAGAGTTGACCACATCAGTACAGAAAATCTGCCACCTGATCCGAGAAAATGCAGGACAATCACTAAGGAAATGATCCGAAGTATCATCGCCCTCTCTCCAGGCCTCACAGACAGTGGTGTCTCTTAAGCCTAACACACAAAAATGCTTGGCAGCGATGGATCCCGTTAGAACCCCAATAAGGTACAGGTTTATTACAGACGTTCGGGAGCATTCGTTTAATCCGCCTGCATCCTGGAGATCTGTGTCAAACACAATTGTGTTTGTAGGAAACCCAATCGTCAACGGAGGCACTGAACGAGGACGCAGGAAGACCTAACGCAAGTTCAGGCCCTGAGAAAACATCCTTTGAGTCTTGTCTGACAATCTTATCGGAGATCTCATTCCCGGAAATCCAAGTGTGATCTAGGACCCAGACAAGAGTCAATGAGCGACCGAGAGTTCTTGCATTCTCGCAGTATGGTGAAACTGGTTAAATTGTTGAGCAAGGTCTTAAGCTTAGCCTGGCTATCGGTACAGAAGCAGATGATCCAACCCTTCCACATATTCTTAACAATATAGCTTGGAAAAATAGAGACATGCTTCCCAACGAGTAGTGAAATCTGGTGTTATCAACCACCACGAAGACACCAGCACCGAACCCATGACTGGTTTTGGAGCCATCCGTGAAGTTACGACGATAGCCCCGTCCAATGCCCAGACTCTGGCCGAAGCCAATCCTGTAGGTAAGGAAACTCGATTTTAAATATGCACAGCAATCGAAGTTCTGACGTCATTGCATCAGACGGCATATCTATGGAACTAGGGTCGAAGGATTAGTGTCGCGTAAGGGCATCAACACTCCCGTACGGATGATATCAAAAGCCGCTCCGTCTAAGACGATAGATTGCTTTGATAGTACAGCCCATGAGCAGCGACAGGTATACTTTGAGCGTCCCTAATTATTGCTGTAATTTTTGAAACCAAACTTACATTCGTTCCACTTCCTTGTACATGGAAATGTGACATCATCTGAGTCACATATGGACTGAGAAGATGTTGTAAGTGAGTCAGTGATAAGATTGTCACGATTCAACTCGTTAACTTAAAAAGGATCGATCCGCCTCTTCTACCAATTTATCAAGAATGTCAAGTTAAATCTGCTGATTGGTAAAAATAATCAATTACAAAATTTTATTTTGATGGATTCAATTAGGCTGTTGAAGGGAACATCATTCCTTGACAGTGAAAAGCATTTACAATCCTCACCTTAAACTCACCTCTTTACTTTGTCATGATCCTGTTGATTAACGGGTGGAATTTTGTAGTAAATTCGCGCTCATCGCTGTCGAAATGTCTTCATTAGACAATATCCTCACAAATTCCAAAGGAACAGAGCTAATAATTTCGAACTACAACCGATAAGACCGTCTGACTTTTTTTAATAAAAAGACAAATATGTACAAATCCAATAAGAGAAGGTTTTCTGTCTGGAGCAGGAATGCAAACTGAGCTAAATCTTATCTTCAAGGACTGCATTCGAAAATATTTTAAGGGCTACTTCAATGGCCTCTTTGACTTAAAAAGACCAGCAACAATATGCAACTCAGCTCTGAACCCTTTATAGCCCAACTGACCACGATTATATTGAAAGAAAACCTGAACTCAAGTACAAATCCAGAATTCTAAGTCAATGAACGTCCATGTACTTACAGCATCTAAGTGAGCATTACAAACGTTGGTTGTTCGTTAGATGCATAGAATAAAACATGTTACCCCACTGTTTGTCCAACAAAAACCCATTACATTCCATTTAGGTATTCCAAAGAAGATACTCCTATTCGGATGCTTCAACCACTGTGCGTGTGAGTCTACCCTCCGTAAATCAAATCCCTACACTATACCCCTAGTTGATGTATGCAGACAGCATTCTGACCATCATTTGGATTCATGATATTGACATTGTACCACATGAGCTTACTCAACATGCCCAATGAATCCAATGGGAATCATCTCATCCGAGGCATTCTCATCGTCTCTGCAAAGGTCAGAGCACTATCTATGCATTCAATGGAAAATAAGGAGCTAATCTCTTATTCACTGCAATTGCTCCCTGAGATTCAACATGCATCAATCATAAATGGATCATCTTCCCCACAAAATAGTCGACCCGTCCCCCTCGTGTTTGTTGATTTAATTAAGGGATCCCAAAGGATGTTCCGAAAACAATCAACCAATGGAAATTGTTTAACAAAAAAAAAATAAACAGAAAAAATCTTAACGAACTTGTTTAACAATTATGCCAGATGAGAATGTGAGTCCACTTGAATGCGCGCGTTAATTCCATTCAACAAACAATAACTCATTTAATCCCTTGGCTCCTTTTGCTATTTTTTTGTTTTTTTCTGTTCGGGAAAGTTAAACAACGACTCCTGCCGAAGTCAAATTTAAAGCGAGCAAAGTTAATTCACAAATACTTATACACACAAGCGGGAAATCTTGTTGCTCCCTGTATCTGAGAAGGAAGAGCAAGAGATATTTGAAGATGTGGATACGTTGAAGTGATGATAACCCACAGAACTGGATATTAAGCGATTGGCGGGTGTGCAGATGAGGGTAACTTTCACGGATGCCTGAATGCATCGCGTTTGAGAGATAACACGCGGGACTAACTTTTTCATTCGATGCCTTGGCAGTTGGAGGAGAGCTGGTAAAATCTTTGGCTCAACGCAGTCATCCAACTAAAGATTTCCAACTCAAAGAAAACGCGGGAAGTTTTTTTTTTCTTTTTTTGCTTCTGCGTGGTGGAGTCTTACTCGTTGCACATTATTTGAGTTGAAGGGAGTGAACTTTTCAACGGCAAGGATACCCCCGATAGTCAGATACTCTCGATTATCAAGGAAAGGAAAGGATTTCTTTTTTTTTCTTACACATGAGCAGCAAGAAAATAAACTGCACAGCCATGTAGTTGAAGCTTCGAAGGGTCAGGCAAGCGAAGAAGTAAATCAGAAACATATCAACTTGGATAAGGAAATGAGGCAGTGGTTGTGCAATTTTCACGCATGCTATCATCACGTAGAGGAGAGTATATTTTGATGTAAATTTATGAACAACATGTTTGAGCAAGATGTCGTTCCTCATGCTTGGAGACTCCTCAACCCTTCAGATTATTTTATTAACTAAATATTTATTCTTTTGTTGGTCTTTCGCTGAGAAACCTCCAGCAAGGATGCGAAGAGATCTTCAAGCTCCGGTGAATCTATCGGTGGGATTTTTGAGTCGGAGTGTTGGGTGTAGTCCGTAATCTGTGTCACAGTTTACCTTAAAGTGGATGTATCTGGTCGTTTCTGTGTTCGTACTAATAAACAGAGCGAACACTTTAGAATCTACATATGTAGTACTTTAGATATTCTCAGAAAAGTGTAACTGAGTGGAAGTGCTCAGCAGCAATAGACCTGTCTACAGAGCAACCACACATTTTCTTGTCAAAACCAAAGGACTAAACTTAATAACTAAAGAGTGAGCTATATCATGGTAGCCTTGCGTAGAAGAAGAAGACATTCAAGTTCAAGGAGCTCAAAGACCCCTGGCATCAAAAAATATACGGAACTTCTTTAAAATTCGTAAGCCACTCCAAGGTGGCTTCAAGTTTGTTATTTAGGCTTTTCAAGGAAATAAAGTAACTGATCTGACACAGAGTATATAACAGATGTATTCAGTCAACAATTTTAATCACACCGCTGAGTAATGGTTGGGTTTTGCGGACTGATGAAGACGATATGGATGCTCCTTATCTCACTTTGGTCTATATAGTCCCTTATTGCATGATACTACCTTCCTGATATTAGCCATCCGGTTGTCCTTGCAAGCTTGAGCAGATCCGATAATGATCCGTCGGATAGCTCTTCGATAACTGAGGTTTGGACAATGATCGATAGAATATGTTGTGTCTTCATAAAGCCCTCCTCGCACTTTCTGCGTTAGTCTTCTACTGTCAGATGCTTGGTATGATGTCTTGGGATATTGTGTCCATATGTAGGATATATGTGTATAGGAGGTATTTGGTTGTTACTTTGTTATATTCAGACCATATCTTCTTGAAGTTTAAAAGACGGTTAGGTACTTAGTCTTTGGCTGAGCCTAACCTCGCTCCTTCGTCAGCAATCTTGTTTCCTGGTTCCACTGAGTATAGACGAAGTAAACGATCCATGAATTGAAAGGCAATAAGATTGACGATTGCAGCTCTTAACCACAATTATTTTTCACTTTTTCCTGGCAGTTAAGCTATTTTCAGAAAGTTGTAAGATCCTACAATATTGTCAGGTTTTTCAATTTGCTGACAATTAGCTTCCGATGAGCTGACAATGACCAATTACTTTCCAACGTAAAATTATTAGTTCACACGGTTGTGAGACATTTGAACACATTTTTCATTGAAAGACCTGACATAGCTTTAGTCCCAGATACAGTCTCAGTATCTCCGCTGGACCATCAATAACTACATTCCGGGTAAGAATTCAACATTAGCTGTCTTTTTCTTTTTGTTGAGTTGTTGCTTTCTCGTGTTCGTTGTGCCTAACGGACATCCACTATGCTTATACCTCGACCTTCCTCCATCAAAACTATATGGATTACATCACCTACAACTACCAGAAACAGCAGTGGTAGAGGTATGCAGCACTGTAGTGCCTCGGTTTCGGCTCTAACGGCTCTAAACTCCTCTTACATCTTACCATTGCGCAGAATGTGACATTTAGCAACTGCATGTGTAGCCTTGTCTATATTTTGTATTAGAACCCTCAATGTGCACTGCGACGTATGAGGTCTATTGTGGTTGCCCGGATGGTTTAACTAGAGGTTATATTGAGGCTTTTGGCAAACCTCAGTGTAGCCCTAGGTTCGAATTTCCGAATTCCTGCTGGATTGACAGAATATATGCAGCGGTGTCTTTCTGTTCTCCACAGAGCCAGGAAGTATCGGTATCTGATAATTTTAATTTATGCAGATAGTATCTTTGGGCCCTAGTGGTTGACCCAGTAGTCAGAGTGTTTGGTGTTTGTTGATCTCCCTCTTGGAGTAGACAATGTTGGGTGGTACCCCAAAAAAGGGTTCAGGACCAACGAGTGGGCGGCAAGCGCCTTTTCTCGCCAGGCAGTGAGACCGGTCGTTACCCTCGAAGCCTTCATGTGCTGGGATCCAGGCTACGGTTTACCGATGCAAGACATTCGAGGAAGATCAGACAGTCCCAGCAAGCTTGGACCCTACCGTTAAGGATTTAAGGGCTAATAGTTTTGTTTGGCTATCTGGAAAGACATAGATGCGGGTTCCTTCGATTTTTCTAGATTTGGGAATTTGGTAGTGTTATAGGGCCTTCATTTCTCCATTCGTTGCGGTCGCTTAATTCCTTTCTGCGCAAGCCGAACCAAAAGAAATCTTGATTCACATTGCTCTATAATGATGGGAAACTTATTAATAAGGTCGACGCAGGAAAATCCTAGGCGACAGTCAGCTTCTTTGACTTGAAGAGATGAATCTAATTGTTCTCCGTTCCTATCCAAAATCTTCGTAGCTATTCATATGACTACTGTGGGAGGAAAGCAAATACCTTGCCCGTTCGCTGCTATGGTAGCCTAATCAATCATCTATCCTCTTTTGGAAAGCGTCCAGTTTTCTATGTGTATAAAGCAGCTCTGCTGAGTTATTTGCGGCGCCTGAAAGAGCTTAATATCCATCGCTTTGTTTTTCTTGAGTGCTCTGATAGCTGTTTCAATCTGTGTGAGGTCCGATGCATATTGGTGTTTTCGTTCGATCTAAAGACTTATTCGAGATGAAAATAATCACGATGTCATTTGAACGGTTCCGTATCGCTGTGAAAAGGTCGTTGCATTTTCTGAAACCGTTCTGAAACCAATCTAAAACCATCTTTTGGAGATCCTTGGTAATCCTATTTGAAGTACTATGTAGATTCATTGACCAAACTCTAATTTTTAGTACGAATACCTGCTCTGAAATTTTTTCTTTTACAAAAGCTGACTATACTGCCCTGATCCATCAGCAACTTGGTGGCCCTTTCCTTTGAAATCAACTGCCAATTACTCTCAAAAAATCCTTTTCGTACGAGAATCCCGAATTTTCATTTAGCTACCAAAATGGCGACGAAACCTTGAAGTCTTTGATGAAAAGTTACCAATGTCGACCAACGCTTATAGGTGGAGGTGCCTCCCTATAAGCTCACACCCGAACGCAGTCCTTTCCTCAATACACGAATTCATCAACATTCAATTCCTCGAAACTTCCAAATTACCACCACGAACATTGAACCCATTCTGTTGACTCAGCGACGCGACACCGTTGACTTTGGCCATCCTGTCCCTCCAACCCTGTGATGATTGAATGCTTCCTGAAATATGAACCGCATCACACTTCCCAATTTCCGATCCGTTTTGCATAATACCCAGCGCCAACTGGAAATTACAGCGCCAACAGATAATTGCTGTAAAATTAGAAATTTCTGATTGCTGGTGGTGCCCCTGCTGCACAGCAGAGCACCGAAAGTACACAGGAGCAGCAAACATCAGTGGCAGAGTCTGCACCAGCAAAAGGCATCAATTGTAGGTTTTGACATTCAAATTACCAGCCGAAAGTTTCGATTGGATTTCTTTGCCTATCTCACTGGCTGATCTCCATCGCGGTTGCGGAGGACGTTCCCAACCCAGTGCGCGCTGGAGCTGAATGTGACTTTGATTGCGAAAATTTTGAAATTTGCTTTTAATTAAAGGCTTGCTGGCTACAGTGTGTGAGTATACATTTATCCTGTGGTTTGCGGGAGATTAAATTGATGCATAATCAATATGAGCTTTCCGTAATGAGTTGGGAAGCAGATTTGTTGACTCCTTGGCCAGTAGTCATAGCCAATATTTCCCGTCACAACTCCGAAGCCTTCGAACGCTAACACTTTAATTCTTATGAAATTTAAGTGCCAACATGGTTCACTGCCTATTTCGGCGCAAACCGTTCGCGAAATACCCCACATCCGGCAGTGTACACTTTCTGTGTGTGTGCCACGATAGTCGTCCGGATGAGGGCTGACGCAAATCTTTTCTTTTATAGCGAGCGTTCGCAAAACTCTCACCATTGGCGTGATAGCCACCACCACCATCATGGTGTCTGTGGATGTGCGTCATTCCATCCCCTTGTGGCTGCTACGAACATAACCAGAGTTTATAATTGATGTGTGACCTGTCATAGTGGGATCCCCTGTCCTCCCACTCGATTGCATCAGGACTGCGTCATAAATGGTAGTAGGATGCGCACACGAAAAACTTTCCATTGGATAGGAGTTCTGCTGCACCAACGCCAGCATGTGTGCCGTGTGCGGAATGCGTATGGCATTGCTGAGAGTGCACAAAAAACCCAGCCAAGGACGATGACAACAACGAGGAGTATGATAGGACAGCACACGAAGACGTGTTTGTTATCCGTCGACATTCTGGACGTCGTCATCGTGCATCGTGAAGGGAGGGGTGACCAGTTTCAGCTCGGCCGTGGTTTCATCTACGTCGTTCGTGTTAACTATGAGAAATGACCCCTTCGGGCGGACACCGTTCGTGTTTCCCCTGTCATAGGGACACAGGATTTCATTAATATTTGTGTTCACTGTGATAGATGACCACAGAATGTGACATTCGACAAGCAGCATCATCATAGCAGCCAGTGGTCAGAGAAGTATGATCCTAAAAGAAAACTTCACATGAGATGTGTGGGGATAGAGATTTTTGCACGAGTCATTTTTATGGACCTCGCATGCTGGACTGGACAATTTAGTCGTATCACTGGTGGCGCAATAAGTTGCCGATCTTGTCATCTCACACTCGTATACAAGTCATGTAGGGTGACAAGAATAAAATTACAGAATTCGTCATAGTAAGGTTAAATGGCACCTGGTGTGCTGGTGTATTGATCTCACATGCTGCATCTGCATTTGTAAATAATGAGGAAAATATTGTATCAACAAGGATACTTATAAGCAGGAAAAGGAAGTTAAAAAGTTGACACCTTGACAAAAGATGTTTAAATTGCTCTGCTGAACAGAATGCAAGGCAATAGTTTAGGTTTTATAGATAACCGATGCTGCAAGAGAACTATCCTCAGTAACCCCGCGAAGAAAAATCGACATACTCATCGACAGCCAGGCCACCATCTAAGCCTAAGCTTGTTGTAAAGAGTTCTCATAGCTTGCTTAGGATCCTAAGCTCAAGACAAAATGTATCACTCTGTTGAGTCTCTAGACACAGAGGCATTGAAAAGGCCGATGAATTGGAAAGAAAGGGATCGACACTGAACCAAACAACGGTCGATCACACGATTCTGACCTCTATAGAAGTTCTAAAGCAAGAGATACACCCTGTATTCTGGAAGCTTACCGATGAGATATGAAGCACACTTCCATATCAAGAAAGATGTGGCCAAAACTCAATAAAAGAAAAACGAAGGAAGTTCTTACGCCGAACAGATCGCATATAGCTCTAGTGATCAGCATCTTCACAGGCCACAACCTACTGACGACTCACCTAAGGAGAATGCGACTAAGCTCGACTAACCTCTGCAGAGGATGTGGGGATGTAGATGCGGAGGCGGTCACGACGCACTTTCTCTGCGACTGCCCAAACCCCAGCAGAACCAGAAAGAAGACCCTAGGTGTTTACTTCTTTAGTGAGCAAGGCCAACCCTTTACATGCCACCAAAGGCCACCAAAGGCCATCCTAAAATGTATACTCAATTCGGGGTGGTTTAGGGAGGCAAAGAATACTCTAAGCTCTTCTCATTTTCCAACAGGTATATATGTACATACATGTAGGATCCCAAAACGGAGAACATACTGGATCCTTGAAGATCCAAATGAGGTGGCGCCTAACATCAAGCTGTCTCCCCCTCTAACCTATCCTACCTTAGGTCTTATAGATTCTAAGCATATAAAGTGACTTAAGTGTTCTTACAGCGATTCACTGATTGTCTTGTTCATTTATTTTGGGGAAAAAAGCCGGTAACGACGCAGCAATACGGATACAGATTGATTTATTGTGGATGACTTTGGCAAGCAAAATAAAAGCAAAGACCTTCGGATTTGCATAAGATATGCTTCCTATCTTAATAGACTGCGCGCAGCTCTGAACAATAAGCGGACGCTGTACACTGCTGTTAATCAGATATAACCGGCATCCAAAACTGTGTAAATGATTTTGGAAGCGCTGGGTTCAAATTCGTCATTGTAGACAGACATACATAAGTAAGAAATCTTGAGTTTCAAACACGTGACCAAGGTAAGTAGGTAGGTGGGATGGCTGTGACAAGTTGGCCAGGAAGGCCCTTTGTTACACCACTTGGATCTATACAGGTGTCGAAGCTCCTATAAAGAGAGAGGAGGCGCAGTGCAGAGAAAATGGAGAATCGTTTCTTCCTTCTCTTTGTCCCTGAAGCTCCTGCAGAAGTCATTTGAGAAAAGGCCCATCCTTCTGGGATAAAGCCCAATGGGACTATGGCTGGTAAGAACACCAAAGACAGTCCTAATGGGCGAACTTTTGAACAAGATCGAATTTTTAGATCGAGTGATGGCATAGGCCAGATCTCGCTGGAGGTGGTACCATTACCACTTCTTTGGTTTGTCTTACTGATCGCGTCGTACTCTAAAAGAAGTTTACATGTAGCAAGTGGAATACACAAAATTCCTTCCTCCCGGCAGGATGTCCAGAGTAGTACCACGTTTGACGAGTTCATCGGCTTTACAGTTTCCTGGAATGTCCCTATGAGCAGGTACCCAGCATCGGTGAATGCTAAAATGTTCTGCCATCTCCATGACAGCTGAGCAAGATGGGACCAGGCGCGCCATAAGGAAAAATTTATACGACACTAAAGGTAGTCACTTCGAGATCTTGGATAAAACATACGACCAGAACCCAGTTATTATTGGTAGTAACGTGAGGAAGGTATTTAAAGGGGATGCACGCCTCTCCTCCAGTGATAAGTGATCACGGTCGTCGTTCGGGCTTTGTGGCCTTGAGATGTTTTCTTTACTTGTGTTAAAACGTCTCTTTAATACCAACTGTCAATTTTCCTCTCAGATTGTTTATTTTTATTTGTCCTCTCTCTTTTGGTCTTAAAGCTCGCAAGCAGTTCTATGCAATGCCGCCCTACTTTCCTCCTGTGGCTCTTTATGTGCTTTTCGGCAGTGTTCGTCAAACCTCGGACTTCATTGATGGGACCGAGGAACACCCTTGCACAGTCGTTGCTGTGGATTTTGAAGGATCACTTCTGGAGGCTGTTTGAAGGTGACAGTGAATCAAATTCTGCTGTAAGGTGGAATAATGCTGTCGAGCTGCTTATCTTATTGTTAGATATGTTTATAGACACACTTATTCCGTCATGGTTTTTTGTTTCTGTAGTTCGAGCCCATGACATTTTTGAAACGAATGATGTTTTAAAACTGTTAAAAAAATGTATAGGTTCGGTTGTCTCTAAAATTAGGTGATTTTCAGATATGCCATTGCCTAGTGATCGTTTTCGACTAAGATGGAAAGGAACCTCAATCAAAACCAGTCCATGTAGACACTTATGATCAAATGTGATTAAAAGATTGTATCTTCTTTCTTAGTGAACGAAGTCTCATTTGCCCTTCTTTTTTTTAAATTTGGGAGAACATATTTGGTTTGGTAAATAATTTAGACCCCTGCAATCTTCAACCCAAATAGACTTAAACAAACGCATCTAAAAATTATATTTAAGCCCGGATGTGTTCACTAAGTCGTAGGTAATTGATTTCATAGATGGCTCTACAGAACATCTGTCTGTCTCATTTCAATAACTAATTGAATCCAAAATAGCACACAAGTTCAACGCAACCAAATGCTTTTCTGCCAATTTTCCATCAATCAATTTGCCCGTGATGATATAACAAAAACACCGAAACAGAATACTAGACACAACGTCAATACCAATGCCCTCTTTTGATATGATTCACCTCAAAATATCAATTTGTACGAATTCGATTCCACCGCTTGATCATAATAAACAACGCAATCCATGCAACTGAAAATCGAATTTAGCTCTACCCACGCAATTTGCTGTGGCATTCAGCCTCTAAATTTGTTACAATGTCTGCAACCCGACTCATCTAAACGCGAATATGCAATAAACTTATTAATTGGACTAAATATCGGAATTCAAAGCATAGATACATCCATACATTTAGATAGATACGGCGAATGTGGTTAGCCCACAATTCCTCTGGTCCGATGCAATCGCACAATTGGTTAATTGAATAAAGAGATCCGCTCTATTAAACGAGGAAATGTTCCGGTCAAGGTATGCAGAACACGTTTCCACATCAGCCCCGAATATGAAATTATGCAGAATTTTACTTTTACTTGAATTGGTAAAAAAAAAAAATTTAATTTGCAAATCAATTCTGATAGTTTGATGTTTCAATTTAATCAAATTGATTAAACTACGCTAATGGAATCGATGGAGTTTGATCGAAATAAAAATGCAATGAGGACATGCCAATTAGGGAATTCACGGTACTAGTGGTGAAAGAGTTATTTGTTAAAGTAAATAAAAAAGATTGTATAAGCTCGATAAAGTTGTATTAAAAATTTGAATTCGTTCTTTAAATAATCAGCACATGGTGTTGTGTCCCAAAATTAAAACGACTTTTCCTGTGCCCAGAATATCCGAATACTTTGCGGGTAGCTCTGGTATAATATTCGGATTCTTCTTGAATTGAGCCGTGAGGCACCTATTGTAGAATTCCAACCAAAAGGCGGCTTTGTGGGTCCACATACCTGCACTGCGACCTAAGAGATCATTTGTATCAAGAAAGTTTCTCCTACACTTTGGTGTAGCGTGTAGTGAGTTTGCAGAGTACTTAACCGGAAATAAAGCACGATAGCTGGTCCGACATGCCGAGATGGGGAAAGACCTAGCTTCTCGGAAGCACTCATGTTGTGCGTGTTGCTTTGTATGCACTAATGGAAAAATCAAACGCACGGCGACCACCCCATTATTATTGTTATTAGTCGGAAGTGTATGGTCCGCTCTAGCACTGTGGTCTCACGTAGAGGCCTATTGTACTGTCCCTTATGTTTTTAGAGCAGTTTGTCTGTTCCAGAGGCTGTCAGGAAGTTAATCATTCTGTGACGATATGAAGAGAACTTTAATAGGTCTCCTAGTTCCCGCTCAGATTCAGAAGAAACTTCCATTTCTTGTGGAATGGATTGGGGAAAAAGAATTTGTTCCTATACTTCCCACTCAAATTGATTTGGATTTGAGCAAACTTTGTTCCCTCATGCTTTTAAAAATGGATTTGTTTACACAATAGGGTAGTTCGGGACCTGTGAGGGAGGTTATTGCACCTGTCTTGACCAGTGAGTCCGCTGTTTAATTGCCGATGTAGCTCTTGTGAGCAGAAATCCAGTGTAATACGACCAATCTGGTTTTTCCTAGTTCAAAAAGTAATTTGACTGTCTCTAGGACTAGTTTTGATTTTATCCTGACTGTTAGAGAAGATAAAGATTGTTTTGCCACGGAAGTAAGAGAGGAAATTTAAGCTTTTGCAATGATGAATGGCAAATACTTCTGCCCGGATTGACGGATATGTTAGTGCTAGACGACTCCCCGAATATTCCAGCTCCAGATCCACTGTCCATTTTAAAGCCATTTGTGTATCACGCTTCGTCGTGTTGTGAATGACGAGGCTTGAACTTTTTGCAGTCGTCAGTCGGGGGGATGACTACTGAGTAGTTTCGTCTGAGGACTATCATCCAACGGCATGCTGAACTCGCTGCTTTGGAGTAGGGAAGAAAGCGTCCATTTATTGGCAGAGCTTGGGAGTTGAGAATGGTTGCCAAGCTCCCAAAAAAACCAATTTAACTAAGTTGTGGAGAAGTAACGTATATGCCTGCTTCCTACATTCGACAGCACAACTTACTTTTATCCTCTCACCTCTCGTGGGACATAGACTGTAAAAATGCACATCATCTGCAATACGCTTCAGTTTCCTCCAACTCATCCACAGTTCATTGTCAACGTGACCCTGAATTCTTCTTAACTCTATTCTATGCCACGTTTGTGTAGAACGACCTTCGCTTCTTTCTAGTTGGTCGAATAGATTCCATTGCATGGCTTACTTCGGAATGGAGCTGACTTTGTCTCGCCAATTATGTTCGACGCACTGTCACTTCCTTTAACGTATTGTGACAACTGCCGGTTCGTAACACGTTCATTTGAGATGCTGTCCGGCCAGAAAATCCTCAAGTATCTATTCACTGTCATCATCATTTTCAAATAATCCGCTTGTCCACTATGAGAACTGCGAGCCAAGGGTGCTCAAGTGGACCCTTTATACTTCTCGATTTTCTCTCATCGACCTTAAATCATAAGGAGCTATCCTCATACGGGGAGAGGAGATATTTCGGACTTGGTCCAAGCATCTCATCCTGGGCCTATCCTGATGGCACGTCTTAGAAAAAGAGTTAGGCACCAAATAATTAAATAGTGGACCGCCTCGTTCGAACAAATAGCTGCTGGGCATTGAGTACCTCGCGTATTCTGGTGTTCCTTACTCTATCTCGGCAGGTTATCCTAGCAATACCAATACAACGAAGAAATCACACTTTGACCGCTTCTGTCTGCCTTTCAAGTACTACACCCGCACAGAGCTACTCTAACAAAGTTAAAACGAAACAGTCTCAGCTGGGCTTCGAGGCTGAAATAATAACTTTTCTAGATTTCGAAAAGAATTTCCAGGGCAGCTTTGGATTTAACGATTTTGCTGCCCACATACAGCTAGGTCCCATCGTCGAGCGAGACTTTACCTTCTCAATTAGTTGACTTTCTCGACGCCCACAATGACAAGATCGCATCCCTTCACATTGTACGTTTTGACAAAACTTTCATCGATTCCCAATTGAACAATTCATGACCACGACACGATAAGCATTGAATCTTCCCCGTACGTGATCAAAGTGCTATGGATTCCTAAATTAATTTCAACAATCAACACCCATTCTTCCCGTCTAACCATCGACACAAACATCCTGCTATTCATTGCCAATGAATCCTGTCAATCTTGTGATATACGCCCACCGATAACCAAACAATTCCACACTTTTCCCCAAACGCATTCGCATTCACGTCACTAATTAGCCATCGCTTCTGAGAGTTAGCCCGTCTGTTGAATGCCAACTAGCTGTCTGCTACCGCCTATCTTATGATCAAATAAACGAGCATCTAATTGGCATCAAAAGCATCCTGATTGAAGTACCACCCAGCACCACCCACCGCACGACGCATTAATTCCTTCCACGTTCGCTTTTCAGGATTCTCCACGTAGCGCCCTCAAAATGTAATAAGTGAATATAATATCTCATCCTTCTCACATACGGATATGTACATGTACATGCTCTGGCGGCGACACCACCGCCTCCCGCTTCGAAAACAAAAAAAATTAGATTTGAAATATGAAGGGCGTCGTACAAGTACTCCCCGCCACGCTGGCACCGCCGCACATCCAGCCAACCAGGCATATGGACAAAATTAATTGTTGCTTTGCTAATTCGTATGCCAGCACATGTCGAGCCTTCCAATTAATTACCAGCTCCACCAACCTGGTTAAGATTGTTGATCACGCACCTTCACGCCGCTCATTTGTATCAACATTGGCTGCGACGGGTCGGAGTGGGTGGAGGGCTGCACAACGGGAAAATAATAAAAGTATGCGCCCCCAACAAACCCAATTTATTAGCTCCGAAGAAGGAGTCTCGGGAGAGAGTCAAGAATCCTTATTCTCATCGTCATCGTCGACGTCGCCGTCGTCGTCGTCGTCATAATTATCCTTTTGTAGGGCCGGGATTGAAAGTGAAGATAATAGAACACCTGGTAGCTTCTCTGGCAAACAAGGATATATTATTTTATTATTCTTACCTCACTGCACCCAGCCCCCACCACACTGCATTGTGGCACTGTCTCAGTGTCTCGCTAAAAAAAAACAAAAACTGTCACCCGAAGAAGGTGAATGTAATTTTTAGTCCTTCCTTGTGGGTGAAACAAAGAATCCAACGAATACCCAACGAAAGAGACTGAAAGCTGAAAGGGTCTGACTTGCAGCCACACAGCTTCTTGTGACAAGGCAACAGGATGCGGTGTCATTGGCACTCAGGCAGCCGCCTCAACCGCAAGGAGCAATAAATTGTTTTGTGTGCCATCATTAATTTTCCCCTCATTTACTCCGCTCTCTCTGCGTTGCTCCTCGGAGCGAATCCTTTTTAACTGAGAGAGGTATATACCGCGATGACGAAGCAGGAGGACTTGATGATTTTTGCCCCGATGACGACAACGAGGAAAACAATGTACGGATGCGGGCTGCAATTCCCAGTGGGTGTGGTTTTGTGTTCAGGATGAGGAAGACAAGTTGCTCCTAATAATGCCGTGGTATTAAAATGACAAATTGCATTTAGACGGATAATTTCTCTTTTTCCTTGGTCCTTTCAGGATTCTTTTAGCTTTTCCTGTGTCATGACAGACACACACCTTTCGGTGTTGTCGCATGGTTTTTTTTTTTTTTTTGTGGATCCGTGTGACACTGAGAAAGGATTAGAAACACCTGCTTTGTATTCCTATGCAGTAACATGGTCGCATCAAATTGCGAAGAAGTCGCACGAGCTGAGATGTTTACGGAAGCGAGGGCGTATGGCGTTGGTTATCCGCGCAAAGTGCTGATGGTTTATTGATGGCTGTTTTGCATTTGTTTTCCCTTTCTCTCTGCTCCTCCTTGTGATGGTTGTGGTGGAAGCTCCTGACACTGCTGCTGCTAATGAAAATAGTGGCAAAATATGTTGCAAAAAGCTGATGATGATGCTGGTGTAAACGGTTTTTTCCTCCCGGAGACAGCTCGAATCTGGCAGTGGAGCGGGTCGGGATGGGACAATTGTTTGGCTTTTATAGCCACTTGTACATAAGAGTGACAATTTATTTAACGGCATTAGTGTCGCTTGAAGTGATATAAATTAGATGGGTGGATGGGATATTAATGGGTATTTTTATGGGACATTTTGTTTGGCAACTTAGATTGGTGGGATAACAGTGAAGGTCTATGCGTTGTGGGATTTGAAGGATAGTTGAGCAATTTTCTTAAATTTTTTTTTCCATCATTATGGCGACGATGTTGACCACACCAGGCCACTCAAGGGGCATTAAGAGGAACCATAAACATTTTATGTTGGAGTTTCTTGATCCGTTATACTAAGGATTTCTTCCTTTCTCTTCTTCGTCTTTTCTATTAGTGTCGTGCAATAACGAAAGGCGTTCGGGTACAAAAATATTCTTACACACAAAATGTCCTCGAAAAAATTTCCGATTGAAGCAAATAGAATGATTGGCAAGATACAAATTCCGCTGATTTTCAAAAGCAATCATTCAAGTGGAGATCAAAGGAGAAAGTATCCTTTCATACTCGTATGCGTAAATAACGACATCAAGAGCGGATTTCTTATTAGAGATAAACATCCTTAATCATCGACAAACTGAAAACCCTAAACGGGATGAAGATTGGAATGAAATTCTAGGCAGAAAAATATGGTCTATTCTGTCCAACGTAAGAGACCGGTTAAGGCAGTTACGTCCCAATAGAAATACAGTAAAGTAATTGATGTTACCTGACTTACCCATTCTGTGCTTCTTTACATACTTCTTCATATCCTTTTAGCACTAATAGAGCATAGGGTGTCAATAACGCCTCCAAGGACTTACAACGCACTTCAACCCCATCCACCTCGATTTTTTTTCAACAAGTCTACGCCAAGTTTACTTAAAGCGATCCTCTCATCTGTCTGACTGAATGAGTGGATTCAATTGCAAGATGTACTTCACTGTCACTTTCTTGTCCATATCGTGATGTAATGTAGAAATTTTTGTTTAAGATTCGGTATGGCCGGAAACTCCTTAATATTTGTGCAGGTTTGAAGCATACGCGTGCTGAATAGACGTTGGACTTAGATCCCAATCAACAAGCTTCTCTAGTTAGTTGGGTCACTGACTACCTGCCTCCAGCTCCGAATGTCAAGCTCGTTGAAATTGCCTTCTACTTGTGGGCGATACCTTAGGTGAGGTCTTGCTCTACTGCTTTGTTTCTTCTGGTTATGTTCGGGAGTTTTGGTGCTCATTTACTCTTTATGCCCTACGCTCTACTTTGTTCTATGCGCGGGTTTTCAACTCGATTAGTGTAGCTGTACAGTTTGTGATTGAATTTTCCCCGCCAAAGCCGGCCAACGCAATCGAAGCCATCAATCTTATGTAACAATTTACGCTTAGATAGAGTTCATGCTGCAGCACCATAAACAACTGGAACTTTATGGTGTTCTTGGTTGTAACTCAATTCCCTTCTCATCCCGAAGAATCAGCGTTTGGCTAGTGTTTGTTTTTCGTTTGATTTCCGATGACAAAGTCCCTTATTACCTCAAAGTTATCTCGACTTACACCAAAAACACGGCATCAAGCAGCGCAGTCAGACTCAAAGAATCTGGGTGCTGGACTGGACGGCCAAATGGCATAGTCACGTTTCCAACCGACTACCATACATAATACCCAAACTTAATTTCAGGAATAATTTCCACATGGGATTCCACACTTGAGCACAGTGGAAGAAAGACGAAGTGATGAAGGGCTTTAATATGGTCATCAACACCGACGGATCAAAGATGAACTGCGAGGTGGGGGCCGGTGTCTACTCGGATTCACTGAAAATATCAAGATTATACCTGCCGGATTTTACCAGTATCTTCCAGGTGGAACTACTGGCAATCCGAGGGGCTTTCACGCAACTCGGACGTGACACAACGCACAAACGAAACATTGTCATCCTCATAGATAGCCAAGCCGCTATCAATGCCATTGACTCGGCTACCATATCCTCCAAACTGGTGCTAGAGTGCCGGAACGAGCTTACCAGCTTGGCCGAACGGTTCATGGTCAACTGTTCTGGGTTCCTGGGCACAGTGACATAACTGGAAACGAGCATGTAGAAAAGCTGGCCAGGCAGGGGTCAGCTCTACATGTATCACTCGCTGCAAGGGTCCACACCCGCTTGGAGCAGTTAAAGGACAAATCCACTCGCTCTTCCTGCAGAAGTCCAATCCTCAATGGAGGAGATTAACCAACTCCGCCATATCAAGGAAGATATGGCCGACCTACGATACGATTAGAACAAAAAATCCCCTAAGCATATTGCCAGAATAATAAGAGGCATTGCCCAATTGGTGACGAAAGACTCTAGAGAATTCGTCCACTGTCGTGTCAATAATGGTACTATTTTGGTCCATGTGGACAGTAACTAGTATCAGATGGTTACCGCGTGGAGGTAAAGTCATCACAATCGATGCGTTGTAACAGTTACAGCACTGGACATCAACAACTTGACGTCAGTTAGTACCTATCTTAATTCTATAACATCCAAGATGGTCAAGATGGTTTTGACTTGCACGATGCGGCAGTAAGGTTCACATACTTCATCGGAGAAAAGGTCTGGAATGACGATTGTCTAATAGGAAGTCTCCTCAGTTGGGTGCAAAATCTGCTCTGCGCCGATAAAGAAACAAAGTTCTTCATTTAATCTTTGCAGTGGATATCACCTTAGGAGTCAACTGCCATAATAAAATCAAATTCCATACTAAATTGTGATGTGATGGATAAAAACTGCCCATTAAGTTTTAGCTCCAATTCCGTCTAAAACACTGTTTTAGCCTTCGTCTCGAAAATCAAGAAAATGCAATCCTTTGCGAATCATATTTCCCACCTGATGCAGCGGCACAAATGAGAAGTTTCCTAAATCTGAAAAAAAAAGAAGGATTTCACAAGCTAAAAAATACAACTCCAGGAGTCAAGGGTAGAAGCTAAGGCAGACAACCATAAAACTCAAAAGAAGATGTTTCATCACTTTCGCAGAGCAAAGAAAAAATTGCTAAAACTTTTCATTTTCAACCCTGAGAGAAGAAAAGAAATACAATCGTTCACCTACGAAAAAACTTTCACTACGCATACATACGAGTATGCACTTTAGTGTAAAAAGAAATAAGCTCTCCGTTTTCGCTCCAGTGGACTTTCGTTTTGAGTCTTTTCTTTCCCACTTTTGATCCCTCCCAAGCGACTTACTGGTCCACTCCACGCGATTATAAAAAGTAACACAAAATGACTTCATCCAGGTGAATGGATTCATTTCGGACGTTTTTCCTTCGTCCACTTCGAGAGAATTCTGATGTCACAACATTGCATTGGTTTTGCACAAAAGTCTCCTTGAGAATCCCATCAAGGATGATAAAGTATATTTCCGTTCTTTCATTTTCAAGTGATCTACTCAAACTCATCACTGTGATTTTCAATTAAATTCCTGAGAGCGGTCACGAAAGTGAACGAAAAAAGGATTTTCTTGCACAGGTAGGTACATGCACTCCATAAGGGGGTTTCACTTTGTTCTTTGACCATCTAATTGATCCAATCAAACCGCAGACAGGAAGAGAGAATTTAAATTCAGTGGAAACCACGACTTTGAGTCATTTAGCATCAATTAAACTTATGCCAAGGTGCTCCTGGTAGTTACACATATGCTCACCATGTCCATATTGGTCCTAATGAATCTTCAAAGTTCTTTTTTATATCGCGTCATATAGGGTATCGTTGTTTTTATTAACGTTTTCAACGCTTGGCATTTATCCTTAGGTTTGCCATGACAAGGGTCACTTATGACATTGACCATCCGTTGAGCCAATAGACAACAAACACTACACCAGCCAACAAGATTTCTTCCTTCTCTTTTGAGTGGCAGGAGATGTCAAAATACAGGATGAAGGATGGCGTTTCAGACCACAAAAATTTTCACGGTTGTCAAAAGTTTCTAGATCCTGATAGTACTTTCGCCAGATCACAGAACTTACGTGGATAAAGGTTTCCTTTCTAAACAGATCACTGGAGCATCCCATCTCCTTCCGACCCACTGTTCCGAATTTCATCCGAAAATAATGACGATGAAGGAAGGTTTGCCTTGGTTAGTGTATCATGTAGCCTGCCTTTAATATTGAGTGCAAGATGCACTTCAATGTTCACCTCTTCTGGATGGGTCCGACTCTCTATCCGCTAACCTATAACCCCTTTCTTACACCCCTCTTTCTCCACTTTTTCTCCAACAGATGCTACAGAGGGGAACACAACGGGTCCAAACGATAGGCTACCCTCCTAAACCAACGAACCAACCATTATGGATGAGAATCCACCAAAAGATTCAAGGAAGCTGCATTATTGAATTGCTCGCACGACGCGTTCCTCTAACTAGTATCCTGCCAACGATACCTCTAGGTGCGTGTAAAAATATCCTTAAACACAGGACCTATGGGACTTTAAGTTAAGAGGCTTGACCTTTTCAGAAGCTGTGGGAGCAAAGATGAAACTATTTCTTCATTTCCTCTGCCCATATATCTGACACTGTCCAAGAGAATACTACTCCATCTGGGAGCTCTCTTCTTTAAAGACCTTGGCAATGTGGTGAATGTTGACAGCATTACGGATACAGCAATAGGGTATCATATAATCGATTTCCGTCGGATCGTATTTTCACGACAAGCTTTCTTTAGTGTTAGGTGCATTTCCTGCTGTACCGGTGGCAAAATTTAAATTCGAACACAGGAACCGCAAAACGAATTAGATTCAGTTCAATGTGTCGTCCGTCTTCCATGTGGACGTGTGTGTGTAAGTTGGTAAGGTGGTTGTACATAAATGTGTCCATGACTGCAGGACACAGAGTTCATGTATGCAATGCACTGAGGTGAAAGTGAGGAATGACTTTAACAATTTAACTTCATCAATTCGAAACCGAAGAGCGGAATGGTAAACACAATCCCGTAAGCGGTAAATGCAAATCCTTGGGTGAGATTTTCTTGAGAATTTACCCAAAGAATGGTCACAAGTATTCGGTGAATGAATAGTTAGCATGTGATGATTGTTCATGTGGAACGATTGGATATAATTATGTTCTGCTGGGATAATAATTTCATTAAAAGAGGACCGTACGGAGAAATACCATTCCATACAAGTTTTGAAGAGCATAGGAACAAGAGTTTCCTCTTGGTATTGTGTATATCCATGTAAAATCGCAAATGCAAACTGTCTAGTGATTGTAGAATAGGTAGCGTAGGTTAGTATTTCATTTCACCCGAATTAAAAACCCAACGAAACATAGACTAACCCTCGGATGGAAAAATATGTTCAGAAACACATCGGGCTTTAAACCGAAAGTAGTACACTGGCTGTACACTGCTGTACTCGTAGTACGACCGATCCTAACATACGATTCGATTGTCTGGTGGAAGGCAATTGAGAAGAAATACCATCTTCAAAGATCTTATAGAAGAGGCTACATCGATAAGATCAACACCCACAGTGGCACTTGAAACAGTGCGGAACTTAGTTCCAGTAGACACCCACTGTATCGAGCGGAAAAAGCAGCAATCAGACTGAGGGAAGTAGGTCTATGGACAACTAAAATCTATGGTCACGCCTCTGTTCTAACCCGATGAGTTACCATGAAGAAGATAGATACCGACTACATCATTCTAACCTCAGACTTCAATAGGAGAAATCAAAATACCAGGAAGAGAAGGCTGTGATGATGGTATAGTCTCCACTGAAGAAGAGCTAGCCTGCTACACCGACGGATCCAAAATGGACACTGGTACTGGTGCCGGTATCTTCTGTAACTTCCATTCTACAGGCTGCAAAGCTAGTAACAAACGACAACATTATCATGGAAACTATCTCTCTATGTTGATACTCACTTTCTATGTTGATAGCCAGGCGGTTACCAAGTCTCTGCCGAGACACGCTGATCACCATAAGGCACCATACTGTCAAACTCTGCTGGGTTCCTGGACATAATGACATTGAAGGGAACGAAAAGGCCGACGAATTGGGAAGATTGGGGTCGGCTATGAACATTAGCGAAGCCAACACATCCGTAATGCCACCGATAGGGAGATTGCCTGGGATAATAGACAGCATCATAGAGAAAGAAGCTAACTTCTTCTGGTTAGCCAGAGGTGCCTTCTAGCAACTGCTCAGATCCTTTATTCGCATGCTCACTTGAGTTATCACGAAGTCATGCTCCGCAAGTAGAGAATCAAGTCCAACAATTTATGCAGAAGCTGCGAAGATGAACACAAATTAGAATCCATCGAACATCTGCTGTGCCACTACCCCGCCCTGCAAGAACGACGTCTATGGACAGTAGGATCAAGGTTCATTGCTAGCATAGCAGAGGTAACAGACTTACAGTTAACGGACCTACTCAGATTCTTAAAGAGAAAACAGCCAACAAAAGGACAGGTTCTTAAGCTGTCCCGGAAACCATACTGCTATTCTCACAACATTAAAAGGGTACTCAAAATCGACCTTTAGGTCTCCGAGTGAAAGTGATTAGCCCTATCCATCACGCACCCTTCGAAACTTAACCTAACTTAAGTCTCTGCAGTCAGCATCGACAAAATCGAAGCTTGTAAAAGTTTCCTCAACAATATATCAACGAAAAATAAGGCGACCCACTGCTAGGTATCAGGCCGCAAAGATATATCAGGAAAATAAATGTCCCGCACAAGCCACCAGAAGATTGCGTGCTCTTGGTTAAAGCTTCTTCCATGGGCTGAAGGACCTTCATTTCGCTGATACTAGGTAGCTCCTGAGATTTCTTTACCTTTCTGGGTGGTGTCCACATTAGCCAACCCTATCCCTTGATTAGACTCCCATGAGTATACTTTTAACTATGTTACCCGCAAAAAGAGCCCTCATCTGTTAACAAGAAGGAGGCCTTTTGTGATCACTTAGGAACCACCTTCAATACAAGTCCAAATGAAGAACTCAGACATGTTATCTGGAAAACATTCAAGCAGCAGGAAGAAGGAAACTAGAGTCCCCACATTGTATGAAGGTGAGAGAAGCGCATACATATGTACATATATAGTGTTCTACGAGATGTGCGTAATTACATCAACGCGCTGACCACTAACATAAAAGAAGCTGCAAACATGCGCGATAGCAGAACTACCAACAGAATCACTAAAGAACTTGCAGGTGATCGAAGCTTCAGTCAATACCCACTGAAAGGCCTTGGCAATTTTTCGCTATTTTCAGATGAGAACCAAATCAAGGGATTGAAGGAACATTTGCCTATGGTTTTGAATACTGTATTCGCCAATGTTTTGCATCCAAGTCAGGTTGAGTCGCGCCGAAGAAATAATTACCCGAATGCACACTACAAATCCTTGTAAGAAAGAGACTATTACCGCGATGAAAGCAGTGAAGAACAACAAGACAGCCACTCCTAATAAAGGCATGCGATTCGATGAGCTTTTCTTCTACCATTTCATTGTTAGCTACCTTGTGCAATGAGGTCCGCAAAGCCAAGATGGCACAAGAGTGGGTCAACCGAGGAGTTTTTGACGCAAAAAGTTAGGGTCATTCAACAAGAGTTGTCATTTTAAATTTCACGCCATTGTTGAATTGTTAACATTTAACTATAATTGCGGTAAATTTTAATAAGTAAAAGCTAAGAGGTTATTAAATATGAATCGATACACACTCGCACAACATGTTGAAGTTGTGAAAAATCACTACAAAACGGTAAAAATTTCGCGAAAACGTTTCGCAAAGTTCGTACTGCTTTTGGTCATCATCAAGCGCCTTCTTGCACAACTAAAGGGAATTTAATCAATAAATTTTAAAGTTTCGGACAGGTTAGTGGTGTGAAGACTCCAACTCGGCAATAATAAGAATTGCCTGTCCCAACAGCTTGAGATGAGCCAAGGTCTAGCTACTCGTAACCATTCATATTGTGCATGATACACACGTCGCACGAATGGAAGACACCTACAATTTATTGCCAACTCCGAACGGCGAATTGAGAAGATCTTTTATGACATGAACCCACGCCGCTTGCTCAGCAGTCTAACGCACTACCCTCTGAGCCCGGGCGATCAACTTGGCAAGGTCAGCTGAAAATATCACCGCCGTAGCTAAAAGTGTGACTGAAAACCCTGCTGTGTTTCGAGACGTTCACAGAAATTGAGCCTATCCCCAACCACTTTGCACCGCATTTTGCATAAAGATCTTGATCCACATGCTTAAAAGGTCAAGTTGACATACGAATTGAAGCCAGGAGACCACGTACAATGCTGTACTTTCGCTAAAAAAAGAAAATGACACCTCTTGTTGAATGAATCTGCAGTTAAAGAAGATTCATGGAAGAGTTGGAGAGAGCTGCGACACATGTATTGGCAGAAATCATACACTATGCAAGCACAAAAGAAAAACCAGGACATAAATCATGTTTCGATCAATAGTTTCTATTTGCTTTTTTGGCTTTTCATCAAGTTTATCAATCTGTGACCATAATGACGATTCACAAACGAGATCTGTTATGGCCACAAATATACCTTCACATGTGGAACCATATCCAATCAAAACGTCGTACAGTATGGCGACGGCATTATTCAAAAACTTCCTCCTAATGGGTAATTGGAAACGTACTCAACCACATCGACTCTGCTTTACATATTTCAAAGTTCTTCCCCCACGGAGCATGTAAATCCGTTCTCGAAACTCGAAACTCTGTTAAAGATGAGTTTCTCGAAATCTGCGAATTCCATTACACTTTCAGGTATGCAAATAGCACACAACTTTCCCCTCTCCATCTATTTGCATAAGAACTTAAAAACTCTCTGCTAACTAATAATATAACTGAGAATCACTGCAGGACCATCGGGTAAACTATACTACCCCTCTCACCAGTCTTCATTTTAACTCGGCAAAATTGTTGAACTTCTCCGAATAAACGAAACACGATCCACCTAATTGAGATACACTTTTCCACTTCTAATTAAATCCCTTCCCAGGGTCCCTCAACTCTCAGTTTCCCCATCACGAAGGTATGATAGATGAAAACCCTCGTTCCACTGGAATCCGCGGAGTTATAATTTCCTCGAAAAAGTATTAACTTTGAGTCTGTCTTCCTCCTGTCTTCCCTTTCTCGTGAACCTAACCTAATTTGCACTCTGGTCAATTATGTCTGAAGTTTAGTCCCACGAAAACAACGAAGAAAAAAAAAAACCTTCACCTAACAAATAGATTTTCCATTACAAAATGTCAAAACAATAAAGTGGTCGCCCTTCCTATGAAAGCAGCCACTGCCCGACGATGGCTAAGTCCGCACCGCATCGCAGATTAAAAATGCTCTTTCTCCCCCCGGTCGGCATCCTGTCGTGGGCGTTTTCCATTAACACTTCATATTCCGTAATAAATTCCAAAATAACAACTCATTTCCATCTCCGTTCCGGCCAACTCCGCAGACAACCATGGTGATTATGTGGGGGAAAAAGGGTTGAAAGGTTGGCAGGCACCATCGCCATGGCAGCAGCTCCAGCAACGCGTCCAAGTGAGACTTATTAAATTTCTCGGAAATTTACTCCTGAATATACCCAAAGAGACCAGCGTTGTGGTGATGCTAACCGATGACAACTGTACGCGATACGCATTCGCCAATTCAAGAATCGCTCCACACACCACTGTTGAACCCCTGGAGTGAGGTACACACAAATTTCACAACGAACGCCACCTAGAGGGAAACACAAGCGCAACTCATTTTGCGCATGATTTTCTCTCAAACTCACCTCAAACTCGCGGTGAGTTTGCATTTGCAGATAAATCCTGACACTGGTTGTGCGTTTTCATTCGATTTTTTATGGACGGAAAAACAAAAGCAATATGGGTCACTGTCGCATACAAACACACTGACACACCCGACGCACACACTGGAAGATATCGAGTTCTGTTGGTCCTTCGAGCGCGAGAAGGATATTAATATACGCGGACGACTCTTTGCCATTCGCTCCAGTAACTGAGATTATTGAATGGTGTTCCAGATACCCAGTTTTGGATGCATGATTGATTTTTATTACAGGACCATACCGTCGTCGCGCGGATACCGGATCTCACAATGAAGTCAAATGATGTTGCCAACCAGGGGCATCGCTGCCTGCCGTCTGTGCAAGACCGACGATAGTGGAGATGGAACAAACACATTGCTCCACAGGAGGGATGTTATTGACTTCTCCACTGGGGGTGCTTTGTTGAAGGCTCATAATGATGGACGATACCATCGGTATGGCAGACTTTGTTCAATGAAGCACACTGAAGAGGTGATTTCGGTGTGTTTCACAGTGTGGTAGCGCAATGGACTACAATGCGAAAAGTTTAGCTGGGTAAAGAATTAGTGGTTGTTTTCATAATTTCAAGACCCATCCGCTTGTTGAACCACACGCAAGACTTCTTAAAGATGTCACTACAGGTCTCAAATAATTCACCTCAAAGGAATGCGATAAATATAACAAACATATGCAGGGACTGCAGCGATGTAGCCCTGGAAAAACATAAGGCAAGATTAGACTAAAGCCCCTCGGAAAGCACGTCTTCAACGACTTGGGCAAAGTGCCCACAAAGCTACCAAAAGTCATCCTTGAATTTTTTTTGGCATCGAACCACTTATACATATTTCGGCATCTCCCATAACAGACAGCTCTCTTAGGTGGACAGCGCCCTTAAACAGACATATTTTCCTAAGCAAACCTAAAAAATCATTAAACATTTTTTCATCCCTTGGACGGACAAAAATGTTGGCACAGTCGCTGTCCGTCTAAGGAAGATTTCACTGTATTAATTTCTAAAGTCTATTCCAAGATGATCTGAGCAAGGCTAGGTAGGAACAGTGCGAAACACAGACATATGTAGGCCAGAAAGGCTCTTGTGATACCACTTGGATTTATACCCTGAAAAACGCCACTCACTTTATTGAAACCATTTGGAGCTCTTTATGTAACTGAAGATACTTTTCAGTATGTGATAGTTCGCTCCAAATTGTCGAAGTGATAAGCTCCTAGATAGAGCTTCCTTCCTTGGGATATGGCAGGACAAGTGCAGAGGAAGTGGAGGATCATTTCTCCCCCCTCTCTTTGTCCCTGCAACTCCTGAACAAGTCATTTAAGAAGAGGCCAATCCTTATGGCCAATGGGACAATGGCCGGTAAGAACACCAATGACTGTGCTAATGAGGGACCTCATACGCAAGATTTTTTAGATCGAATAAGATTTATGTAGGATATGCCATACCTCTCTGGAAGTATGGCATGTGGTACCATTCCTTCATCTTTGGTTTGTGTTGCTGATCGCATCGTACTCTAAGACTAGTTTAGATGTAGCGAGTGAAATAACAGATTCCCCGTTCCGGCAGGATGTCCAGAGTGGTACAAAGTTTGGCAAGTTCATCGGCCTTACAGTTCCCCGGCCATAATTTCCGGGTGAAAAACGCTACAGTGGTCAGTTAGACGTAAAGAGATGCTTAGGTTGAGCATATCGGAGGAAACATCACCTCGCTTCTAGGTGTTGGAATCGTCAGTATAGAGATGAACGGAATGATATTCTCTGGCGTCATCACTCTCTCACTTCTTTTTGGAAGGGAATGAATGTCAGGATGTTGAGGTTAAAATTGAGCTTAGACAGAGTGTAGTCGCTGTTTTTGGAATAAAAGTAAGGGGATCTAAGACCGAGGAGTGGCCAATATGGTTGTTTGACCATTGGGAGGAGGCCTTTAGTCTGATGGCTGTTTGCCAAAATCATCTAGAGGAAGTAGATGTAGGAGCACATCAAGTTCCATAGATGAGGTAGTTCTTAGTGCTCTGCTAATGTATATGCACGCTGATCTTTGCACTCTCCCCAATAGATTACTGTGTAAGGCTCTGTCTATGGCCGTCCACCAGACGAACACACCATATATGAGTATAGGTCTGACAACGGACTCGTAAAGCCAGTGCGTGGTACGAAGTTGCAGGCCCCATTTCTTACAAATGTACGCAGCCATATCGCACTCGCTTGGTGGTTCACAAGGCTCCAAAGGCGAGCATGTATAGGGATCTCAGACGCATTAAAGCGGCGGCTTACTTTAAGCCTAGTTCTGAGAGTAAAGTAAAAAACCATTCTGCAATTCTGTCACATAATTGTTGTTCTACTGCTGTTATACGTTGGAGTGGTTTCAAGGTAAAACTATAAGCCGCCTCTAACTCAAATGATTTTTTTAAAATTTGGTCTACTACCCCTACCTACACACTGTTCATTCAAATATTTCACATGCAATCCCCCATGTTGTGTTTTCCTTTTGTGGGGAAATATTCAAAGTGAAAGACCTTTCCATGGTTACGTTCAAATTTCGTGGAGTGCAGATAACATCAAGCGAGATGTGACTACTGTCGTTGCTATGGTTGCTTTGAGAAAGATATGCCAGAAAGAGGTCTATGATACATTTTCGAGTGAATACCTGGCTATGCCTTTGTGAAATAAGTAATCGAACACTTTGTTTGAATTTGTGAGACACACAGGGGTTCGACCAGAAAGGTAAATCATTTTTGAAAAAATGATTCTGACTCCAAAGAATCATGTAAATTTGTGGGAATCAAATTGACGAATAGCCGTTCCTTGGAACGCGAATTGGACTTTCAGAATTATCATCAGCACCGATGGTCATGTGGAGGTTCCTAACGAGGTCCAGTCACTATGGTTCCAGTCACTATGGGTGATGAAATGGCTCTGTCATTCTGTCAATTCTGTTCGTATTCTCAATCTTACCATCTGAATATCATGGTTGTCGAGTTTACAACATAGCTGACAGAGTACAGAACTTGCTTGGACATTTTATGTAAGTGTCTACTGGTCTAAATTATATATCAAACGAAGTGAAATTTCGGACTTTTGTTTCTCTCCATTCTCCCTGGTTGGGATAAGTATTAAAACAGGAGTGTCTGGGAAGTATTAAGGTAATTTATTTCATTTTATTCTTCCTGCAACACATATGTATGTTGCTTCAGCAACGCCTTCGTCAACTAAAAGGACGTTCAGACCTTTTGCTCTATAATAATCCGCGAGATATTTACATGATCGAAGGAGAAAGGCGATGAGTGGAAGCTAGCCTGTTGAACTTAAATCCTTTACGTGAAATATGTTTGTCAAGATGTCCTATTTTAGTTAAAAGCCGGCCTTATGGTGAGTAGCGTAACAACACAATGTGAGGTTCTTGGCAAGTTTTAAGACTGGGGCCCTCGTCGTAAAATCTCAGTTAGCTTAATCAACGTTGGTGCAAGTCTAATTCTTTAACAGACGGGGCACTAGGGGTCCCTAAAATGTTGTCAGTCCTGCCACCCTATTGTTTCGCCATTGCTTATGACTGACACTGAGCTGTCACTTCTCACCGGCTAAAACTAAAATTTTCACAGCATTGCAGTGGCCATCCACATTTGTCGGCCCAAACCTACTCATTATTTCGAATAAGCTTATTGGGATACTACTGTCTTATGGAATCCCGAAGCTATTGGCGTATTAACGCGGGTGTTTCTGACGGATGTAATAAGAAGACTTCGAGAGTTATCATCCCAATGTTGGATTCAACACTGTTTCTGATGCCAAAAGACAACTAGAATACTGTCCGCAATGTGGTCGATCTCGTTTGATATTCGCAGCCTTTCAGATGAGATCTAACTGCTCTTGTGGTAAATCTAATGCTTGAACGATTTACTGCCAATGATTACATGGTTTGCATTGCAGAAGTGGCAAAACCGTTCGTCATCATTGTTGAGAGGACTGATCGTCTACACGTATTTGCGCGCAATTTTATACTCTGATATTACTTTTATATGTTAAATTGGAGGCGGCAAGTAATTGGCTGCGAAAATCGTCTTCAGTCGCTTCTTCAGTCGGTAAAAACTCTGGATGACTGTGATTCACCGTACTCTGGAATATTGCTTTCGAATGCTATTGAAGCTAGCATCAGACCTACTGGACTTACAAATGCCTCTTGCTTAAGTGCAATTGAGGTGAGACTTATCCAGTTTTTGGGTTCAGGTGGCTCGCCATGCGTCCTCTTTGCTTTGGAATTTCTGAAGATCTCACGGCAAATAGGCATGGAACAGAACTGGCTAACAGAATTGCAAACTATTCAAACTCCCTAGGGGGTCTTTTGCGTTATTTACCAAACCAGGATCTATCGGAAGATGGTACTTCTGCAAGACCAAATTTTGATTTTCTCATGCATTTAGATAAGATAGCATGTCGTCTAAGACTATAATAAATAGCTGGCGCATCAGCTCGAGGTGAGTCAAGACCTAGCTTCTCGCAACAATTCATGTTGTGCGTGTTGCATATTTCGCACGAATGGAAGGGACCTGCAATTTATTGCCGACTCCGAACGGCGAATTGAGAAGCTTTTTCATGACAAATTGTACTCTCGGCGGCTTTTTATTCGGCTGGGGCGAAAAAATATTAGGTGGACATGGCTTGGAGTTGAACCGCGTGCTCAGTAGTCCAACGCGCCAACCACTGAGTCACGTATTAAAATATGGGGCCGAAGGTGATATTGGGGAGACTCGTATCTCTAAAGTCATTCTTAAGCAATTGATGAATGGGTAAATAATAATATTCTCTTCTCATGCTCTATACATGCTGAGTGGTCATACTACATTATTCAGATAAGTTGGAACATGCTCTTGATTAAGTTCTTATCGCTGTTTAGAGATGGTTATCTTTACTTTTAGGCGAACATCGTTCAGATTGAACGGTTCGATTCCTTTGACAGTGAAATTTAATTCGCCGTTGCTGCTGGACAATTTGTTTTTCCATATCCTATGTGAATGCCCCGTGTTCTTCCTTGTCTTTTCTAAATCCTTTTTTTTATCCACTCGTGCTTCAAGGTGTTATGAGTACTCTTATGATGTTTTTCACATAGCGCGAGGTTCGAAGCTCAGGTAGTATTATGTTTCAATGACGTCGGAGGTCCAGACTAGCTGTGGACATTTGTGGTGTTTGTCATCGCTATAATTCATCGGAATTTTTCCGAATCTCCTGACGTCATAATCATCAGCTCAATATACTCTTCAAGCCATGACACCCTACTGCCAGTGTTATGGCTTCGCAGTACAGTCGACATCAGCTTTCGTAATTGATCAATTTTACTTATTTTTTAAGACATAAATGTTTTTCGACATTAGGAGTTGAACCCGGACATTCAGCGTGACAAGTGTTGATGCTAAACCGCTACATCATGGCCACCATGATTGTCGGCTTTTGCCATTAAACTGAAGATTTTGTTGTGTTGGCCGAGGGTAACTCACAGATCAGAAGAGGCATCTATGATCGGCTTTATGCAGAGTACACTTAATACTTGATACTGGTGGTATTTGACTTCTCGAGAGGTTAACCGACGTTCGATTGAAAAACACTCTGCCAATCTCTAGCGATTGTAGCCACCCAACGTTAAACTTCATTGTCCTCTCGGTATTCAGGATATCCACGAAGGGTTAGTGGTCAGAGTCACTCTATTTGATGAAAGCACAAAGAAGAACCAAATATTCTGAAGAAACTTGATCCTTTGACCTCACTTACATCTTTATTATGAAATTACGTACATATGCATGTATAACATTGAATGGTCCCATTTGGATCTGTTAAATGACCCACTGTAACGAAATGTAAAGAAAAGAATGAAGCAACACGAAAAGGTTTTGAATAAATGAAGCAAGTTAGCCAACCTTCCATGGAACATTAAAATAAAAACTTAATCACCCTTCTTTCCATTTCTTTTCCACAGACATACACATACTTACAATTTTGTAAAGCACTTTGCTGAAATTAAACGAAAGAGAAAAAGGTGAACAAAAAGTCACAATTCCACCACATCAACCTTACACCTTTTAGCTAAAATATTAAAAATATAAAAATTAATCTTCCAGGTAACCTCAGCTCAAGGAAAAACCACAGCATAGCGCCAACATCATCGCAGCGCTAGAAACCACTACGTTACAGAGAATATTTTTCCATCTCTGCGCATCTAACCACATCATTTACTTAAGTGAAGCAGCTGCCTACCTCAGGTGAACAGGTACGTTTCAAAATAATTACATACAACTTGAGCAGACCTCCAACCCACCGACCCGCCGAACCTCCGACCCTCTGTTCCATTCATTTCGTATTCAAAATGGTTTCGGGTTTTCCTAGAAACAGCACAAAAAAAAAGTATAATTACGGCAAACAGATTCAAATTTAACGGCAAATGTTTGCACAATCCCTTAATTAAATTCAATTTAAACCACAAACAATGAACCGGATCTCCATCAGGCCTCTAATCAAACGGAAGACTTTATCCACAATTAAACATCTACTCCGATGGGGCTTTCCACAAAAAAAAAAAAAAAAAAAACACCGACACCAGACAATCCAATCGACTTAAGGCCGGGAAATTATTATCCCGTCCATGTGGCATTGGGATTCCGGCCCCTGTCCGACATCAAATTATACGCATCGACCGCTGGTGTACTATTTATTTCGGTCGCATTAGCATCACCCGGGGTACGAAAAATTGATATCAGCACAAAACAATTTTCTAATAACCGCACAAACATTTAATTTTGTCCATCCCTTGCCGGATCGAGGGCCGGCACAGGGACGAACGAGAGCCATTCAATTGAATATTCCCGTCCATTTATCTTGCAATCAGGATCGTCATCACCGACGCCATCGATAGCGCACGAAACACAATTGAAACTTTTCCCGCTCGGGGTTTACCAAGGTAATCAACTAAAAAAGGATCCTACCGATGCCAAGGCCCTGTGTTTGTTTTGGATTCGAGTCGGGGGTATAGGCCAGAACGGTAAATCACCCAGAGAGGCATTCAAATGATTTGCGATGATGCCACTTCCTTGGTTTGGCAAAATACCCAAAGTTTCTTTGCCATCATCATCATCATCATCATCCGACGGATGCCACAGGCTAGTCATTATAAATAAATAATTTGACCCTTTTCTACCACTCAAAAATTTAGGGAAGGACCTGCTTGTTTTTTCTTATTCTTGTTGGGCAAACTTATTACTCATGGATCGTTAGGCAGATTGATAAATTTGAAAATTTTATGAACTCGAGTCAAGTGAAGGAGAAATGGTTTCAAGGCAGTTGAGTGTGATTTCCTGTGAAAAAGTGTTCTCCCGTATTGGAAGACAACGCAGACTCATCCCTTTCCTAGTGAACAAATGTCGCAGCTTCTATTCATTCGACATCCTCCCGTTTTGTCTACAAATCTTCCGCAGCGCATTCAGCTCCAGGAAAAGCAGGAATAGAATCAAGAAGGCACACACATAATTTACATCTCCTAGTTTGCCACATAAATTCACAAAACTAGTTCTGTGCCACACGTTTCACCGACACTGCCTTCTATTTCACTGCGTCACCTGTAGACGAAAATAATGTTCGTTTTTTGTAACGTTCCTCTGCAATGAATCCATTGCCATGCCGCCTTCTCCTGTCAAATTTATTTTCACATCTGAATTAGTTTGAAATTGAGACCATCCTTTTCTGTTCACTGATTCTCAGTAAGGATACGATTAGTCCGAGAACTGGTGGGTCCTCTTCAATCCTCAATCTCCAACGGGAGAAAAGCAAACAAAAACTACCTAACCAGCAAAAATATTTCTCCCCGTTTTTTTTTCGTCCTTTTTTTCTCGCTCATAATTCGTCGTTTTACAGTTTAATGGATCGCGATAAGTGAATCATTATCCTCGTCATCCTTGTCAAGTCCAAGAAATGCCAAAAGTTACCAACCGGTAATAATCCAAGAAGTCCACGAACATTTCAAAATGAAAATTCATTCACTGACCAGATTTGAAGCGATGAAATAATCAATTCCGCCTTTGGACGATGGGGATGTCATCGAAAATCATTGAGGTGTCAACGAGAATTTCACTATCTAAAGGTTTCTAAAGGTTTTTTGATGAAATCACGTTCTGTAAACACATAGCGAGAGAGAGAGAGGATAAAATTGCTGATGCTGTGACGTTGAGCCTTTGCCCTTTGAGTTGGAGGAAAGGGATTGGGAAAGTACATAGGATGAGGGATCAAGTATATGTTTACCGTGGAGCTGAGAAATAAGATACACATGTGTTTTCGATGATGCTTCCCGATTTTCACGGACGATGAAGTGGAATAAAGTTAAAATTTTTAATTTGTGGTTACGTATCAGGGATGCCTACATGAAAGGTAAAGGAGTGGAAACAGCACTGTATGACGTGGTCAGTACAATTGAGAGGTCTCTGCACTATAAAGAATTCACCCTTGCAGCGTTCCTCGACATTGAGGGTGCATTCAACAATGTTGAGACACACGCTATTAAAAGGGCATTGGAAAACAGCCACGTTGACTATGCCGTTGTAACGGTGATACACTAAACGTTTGGACCAAGCAATGTGGACTAGGGGTAAACCCCCAGAAAACCGAACTAGTGTTGTTCACCAACAAAAGAGTGATTCCAACTTTCACGCTTCCGACCATTAAGGGAATTCCCCTCAAACTGACTGAAAGTGCGAAATACTTAGGTATCATACTTGACAGAAAGCTGAACTGGAGGCTGAACGTCAAGGAGAGGGTAAAGAAGGCATCTGTTGCCTTTTACACCTGTAGTAGACTCTTCGGAAAAAATTGGGGATCCAGGCCCAAAATAACCCTTTGGATGTGCTCGGCTATCGTTAGACCGATACTCACATTCGGAGGACTGGTCTGGTGGCGCGCTGCCACCAGTGCAGTTAACCTTAGAGATATGACCAAGATACAGAGAATGGCTTGCATCGGAACAACCGGTGCCATGAGAACAACACCAACAGCGGGGATGGAGGTAATTCTTAACCTTTTGCCTCTAGACCTCCACATGCAGGAGACTGCAGCGAAAAGTGCTCTCAGAATCAGCCAATCTAAACACTGGAGACCAAATCCGTATGGGCATGCCGAGATACTTAGCAATCATCTGGGCACAAATTTCAGCTCGGATTATACTATCCCGGACTTGGACTTTGAGAAACCCTTCTCATGTGTCTTCCCAAGCAGGGAACAGTGGCAAAATAACGAGGTTTTGAATGAATCCAAATCCATCTACACAGATGGTTCAAAAATGGATATAGGCATAGGAGCAGGACGCTTTTCAGAACAGCTAGGACTTAACAGCTCCATAAGACTCCCGGATCACAGCAGCGTTTGCCAAGCGGAGGTTCTAGCAGTGACAAAAGCTGCCCAACTAGTCTCAATGCTTACAATATCACGGGAGGATATTACGATTTACATTGACAGTCAGACTGCCATTAAAGCAATAGCTGCTACGCAGATAACATCGAAGCTTGTGAGGTGTTGTCGCGAAGAGCTTAGGGTTCTTGGCGCGCAGCACAGTGTAAAGCTCTGCTGGGCCCCTGGTCACAGCGGAGTACCAGGCAATGAAAAAGCTGACGAACTGGCAAGAAAGGGTTCAACCCTAGCCCCAGAGCAAGCGGACTGTACGGTCAGACCGCCACTCTGCAACCTAAGGGCGATAATTGCACAAAAAACTTCAATAGAGGCAAATAACAGTTGGAAATCTCTAACCACCTGTGAAGTATCAAGAAGGTTGTGGCCAAAATATGACAAGGCAAAAACCCGCCAGATTTTACGAAATGACAGGAGATCACAGTCAATGCTGGGGGGAGTACTTACTGGCCATAACATGCTAAGATATCACACAAAGAAATTACACCTGAATGATGATGATATATGCAGGGGATGCGGTGATGAGGAAGTCCATGAGGACACAGCTCATTTTCTCTGCCACTGCCCATAACAGAAATGCCAGATAAGAAATAGGACCCTAGGCAAATTTTTCTTCGATTATATCGACGAATTAGCTGATGGCTCGCCATCAGAGCTTCTCAAATTTGCAAGAGCAACTGGATGGTTAACATCAAGGAATTAAAAAACCGCAGTAGGGAATATCATGGGTATCACAATAGGTCTACATAGACCTAAGTGTGATGAGGCAGCCCTCATCAGCCCACTAACCTAACCTAACTTAAGTATCAGGGATTGAAAAATACTTGAGAGCCCAAGACAATACACGAGACATGCTATGTAATTTCCAACTTCGCCTAGCCCATTGGAAAACGTCCACGACTTTAGGCAATCCAAGAGGCTTATCAAGGAACTTCTAAACCTTGACGGGTACAACATGAGGATGGCCTTACTGGCCATCGCGTCCTAAGATATCATCTCAACAAATTAAAACTTTGTTCAGATGCAGTCAGAACAACCCTCTGAGCACATTCTTTGTGAATGTCCGGCACTATACTGGCTACGCAGACTGATATTTCATAGGGAATTCTGTTCGTTAGAGGAGTTTAGATACTCACCTTCATTAGGAAGGTAGTAGACCCATTAGGCTAAGTAGAACGGGCAATTTCTCAAAAAAAAAAAAAAAAAAATCCTATGCAATGGACTCCAAGAGAATCACTCTTGGTAAAAGTGCCGTAGTATCGCGAAGAATGTTGATAGCCGAAAAGCGTTGCTTAACTCCTCATACGATGACGCCCAAATACCTTATACCCTAGGAGGGTCCGCTTATCAGGGACTTACCTTCTTCAACTTGCAGATCAGATGAATCATGTCTACACTTGATGGAAAAATAATCCTGACCAGTTTTTATGACGTGATCCCCGTGACTCAGTGATGAGTGCGATGGACTGCTGTGGGAGCTGCGTAGGCTCGAGACCCAGTAATATTCACCGGATGTGTTTAGCGGCACCACCCGTCTCCTAGAATAAAATTTGACATGAAGAAGTTCTTCAAATCGCCTTCCGGAGCCGACAGAAAATTGTAAATTCTCTCAGTTCATGCGAAAAACGTCACACGGACAGGATGAGTAACACGCCAGAAGCTAGGTCTTGGACCCATAGCGAGCTTGATTTCGAAAAGAACACAATTATACTATGCAATAGAAGTCGCTGACGGAAGAATGAAGGAAGAGTGGGTGGTATAGGATGAGGAGGTGTGATGTACTCAGTAGTGAACGCTGCCATGTCGCTTGGTATTTAATCCAGTATGTTCCCATGTTTGTCCATAGGATTAAGCAGACCAGCGTCAAAACTGTTTCAACCTGACTGTTGTACTTAGTTTAGTAGAAACTACGCTCAGTTAAGGGGTCAAATGCAGATCCTTCCCAAAGCGGCGAACGAGCCTCCATCGAAAAGATCTGCCCTTGACCATGAACTAATCGACCACACAGTTTCCTTAAGAAGATAGTGAAGAAGAAACCCCTAATCGCAGCTAACGCTAGGTGGAAGTATCTATTCGCCTGTGAAGTGCCGAGAAAACTCTAATCAAAACGCCCAAACCCAGATCCAGCAAACTTCTACAAACCGATAGGAAGTGAAGTGTGGTGCTGCAGTATCACAAAAAAAAACTGCGTCTAAGTGAGAAGAACCTATGCAGAGAATGCATACATAGGTCACGAATAAATTCATAAGGAAGTATGTACATATCACTTTCCATACCTCTGTCACACAAGGAAAAAACTATAGGAAAATACTTGTTCCATAACATCGGAGAACTGTTCTGTAACTCGCCATTTGAGATTATAAGATTTGCAATGCCCACACGATTTGCAATGCCCACACGAGAGAATGCAAAAACCTCTTATTGTAAACAATGAGTATACCTAAGTGAGATCTAGCTACTAACCTAACCTAGGCTGTGCATGCTTTCTTAATTCGCTGTCATCCCCATACGCAATCACCCAATCGATCTCTGTCAAACCACGATAGTCATGGTTTGCCACAGTGAAAGGAAAATAAAGGGACACTACTATAAAGTGGTATCCATACTTATTCTGCTAAGAAGTGACAATGGTCTTCTTCAGATCCTTTTAGAAAGATTCACTGCTGCCAATGGCAACGAATTCACTTGACTTGGCTTACAAATGTCTAACCTTCCGTTCGTCAAGCCATATAAAAGTTCATGAAATTTATTTGAACTTTTTCCTTCTCCTTCTTTTCCAACGACAGCGCCAGTGTCTCACAACAGAATCAACGTAGGTTTTTGCTTTCAGCTAATACAAAAACCGCAAGATTTATTCGGTTTCGAAAGTGAAATACATGTTCCACAACTCTCCAAGCTTTTATCAGAGACTTGAACCCATTGCAATTCGCTCGACCTAGTCACAATGGCAAAATAAGAACAGACGAAGAAAATTATGAACTAACGACGTTAAAAATTCATAAATAAAACATAACAAACTAGGACGATTATTTTTACATTTAATTGAGTTTCAGGACGTGCAATAAAATGTTTACATCGCGCTTAGTCCTGTAGAATATAATGAGGTCCTTCATAACAGATTTAATATTCTGCTGAACAGTTCCAGGAATCGCCATTGGAGGACGAAACTCAATTCTATTTTGGATTATAAGGATTTTTCGCTGTGAGATATGCAAAGTATCGCGCTTTCTCTTTCTCACACAATTAACAACTCAATAAGTTGGCAATTTGATGATGTGGACTATGCTTGGACGACCAAGAAACTACCGAGTCATACGTACGTATTTCTTTTGAAAAATATTTCTGCAAAGCCGTTCATATTCCCAGCCTAAGTCAACCAATCACCTACAAGCACGGTCCTTGTTCGATATTGTTGGTGAAAATTTGAGGCTTCGAGAATCAACGAGGTTTTGACGACTCTGGTCGCAACAGAACTGATTAATACAGTACAAGTAGTTTATTTATACGTTCCCTACGAGTCTTGCATCTGTTTCTCTGAAATTGTTGTCATTTGAATTCCTGTGACTCCAAGGAGAATGCAAATATCATTTAAAGTCTGCAAACATGTTGTTTTCTCCTTAAATAGCCAAGAATGTCATCTCACATGCCGTTTCTTCACGATTCCTTTATTGTTTAAGTATTTTGAACTTCTCATGTCAAGACCAATACTTCCACAGTGGTATGTCTCCAATATCTCCTATTTATATACCACGCAGTCACACAAGAATTCGTCCTTCCCAAGTTTCCAGGGAACCACATCCTTCCCAATTTTCTCTAAATCTGATATCTTGTACTCAGAAGTCGTATCCATGTCAAAAGGATGTGGGACGATTCCTAATGTGACTGGATTGCTTGCGACTTATTTTCATGGTTAAGAAATGTTATACATGTGCCATAACTTGTCTCTCAAATTCTACAAGTTCCCAACAATTATGCAACAGTAATTCCGAACAGTAATTATGTATACTGTAACAAGCATTCCTAGCACATGGTCGGGAAGACCTCCGACTGGGTTTGTATAAATTCATCAGCCACCACCCGGGCAAAGAACTCCTCCAACCGAACGTTTAACTTTTGTCTTTGACCCACCAACGAAGCTGCAAAGCGGAAAAGTTCTCCTAGAACCGCCGAGTATCACCCGGGATAACAAAACAATTACATTAGCGAGAAACTTTTGCACTCCAGTCATCTGCGACAAATGCGAGAGGTGTAAGTGGTCTTGTATCCTTGCACATCCTTGCAACTCTCGCTTCGCTTCGTGAAAGTTTCAATATCTTCATGCATGTGGATGCACCCTTGCCCCCAAAGGCAGATGAAAATGAAAAGAAGACGTTCTTGTATCGATTGGCTATAGGAGCAAGCAACCGACACAAAGTCCTTTACACTTGGAGGAGTAATATTATTGAGGAAATTTTCCTCGCACCTCCCGTTAATCGCGGCCAAGTGCGATTCCACCGTTCACTCGCTCGAAAGCATCCGGAATTGCAAAATAACTTTTCCAATCTAATCGCTGCGAAAAGTTAGATAATTTCCGGATCTAAGTTTGGGCCGCATACCGCATCATCACCCATCAATCTTCCAGCAAATACAATACCACTGCGTGCTGTACCCATACATAGCATTCGAAGGAGCGGAAGTCTTTGCTCTTCGTGTGAATATTGTTTATCTAATTTTAGGGCCAACTTCTATCCCTTGTGTGTGTAGTTGTTTTTGTAGACAGAATCATAAAATGCGGTTCCACAACTCAACTACATCCTTTCCAATATCGACTTCCTTCCTAAGCGAGTACGACGATATCGTCTTCTCTTCCTTTGCTAATTCATTTTTTTTGCTCCTTTTTGGTGGCTGCACACCTTTGCACCTTGCATCAGGCAGGAGTCTGCTGTTCTTGTTGCACAAATTGTTCGGTTATCGTGCCATGGGGCTACAAATTTTCTCTGCCCATTATAAATATTGAAGAAGGACGAAAAGTTATTATCGCTTTGGGGGGAGTAAAACTTGAGTTCTATGGCTTTTGGACCAAAAGAAAAAGAGAAGCTGGATGCGATTTTGTGGGGGTTTTACTTGTACGAAGTAGTTTGTTGCATTTAGTCCTGTGGTGGTGGCAATTTGTTTTGCAAGGGCGAATCCCGCAGGTGGTGATGCAGAAGGTATTGGGAACAAAATTCTATCGAACGCGTATAGTAATAGAATCGAATAGGAAACGATATTACTGGGAAATTTTGACATTGATATGCTTGCGTTGGAAAGTTTTTGGAATTCCCTTGTGTGATTCGTGTTTGATGGATTTTCTTATGAATTTTGGAATTACAGTGGAAATGCTTGTCTGGGAGGGAGGTCTTTACCTTTAGAAATTTGGAAGGTGTCTGTTATTTACAAAATTAACACCGAGTGACTGTCAACATTTTTGGCAGTCATCCGGCAGGACTAACAAAATAACGTGAGAGAGCCTTTGTAGTGCTAAACTCACGCGCCAAGACCAGAGGTACAATCATTCAAAAGTCCGTCCAATTACTCGAATACGCTGACGAATTGACATAATCGGAAGAATGTAGCGTGATGTAACTGGCCCGTTCGTGGGTATTGAGACGGACGCGGCAAAGATGGGTTTAGCGGACACTAAGGGCAAGACGATGTATATGCTGTCAACAAGAAACGACACTCAACATCGACGTCTCGGACAGAATGTCACTATAGACATAACTTGAAGATAGTTGAACACTTTGTCTACCAAGGGTTCGCTATAATTTCAGGCAACGACACCAGCGCTGTGATCAAACAAAGAATAACTCTAGCCAATCGTTGTTTCTTTGGGCTGAGAAGGCAATTGGGAAGCAAAGCCATCTCTCAAACGACTAAGGTGACGCCTTATAATCCCTTAATCGTTCCAGTCCACTTCATAAAGACCTTCTTCTACTAGCCGAAAGAGGATTCTTAAACGCTAAATTTTCCCAACTCCAGTGAGGGCTCACGCGGATCTTTGGGGCCGAGTGAATACTGGATGCTGGAAAGACCCATTTTCCGCACACAGCTTTGAGTACAATGCCTCCCACAAGATCAGCTTAATCTTTTGACCAACTTGGCCGCGTTTAAGTTGCCTCATTGACGTTCAAAACAGGCATGAAGCCGACTTATGATGGCTTTTAGACGTCTTCGTACTACATGCGTCTATGATGGATATGCAGCAATATGTTAGTAGCATCGAGGTTAAATACACACAGGCTTCGAGATGTCTTAAGAGACCATCATACCTTAGGAAGAAATAATCAATAACCCTGTGCCTATCTGGAAGACCATAGAAAGATTGTGGAAAATGTTAAAGATGGACATGTCAGACAGAGACGAGACAGCAATCAGTATATGGTTATCGATAGACAGCTGGACATTGATTGAACAGCGCATTTCACTAAAAGTTCGAAGCCTCAGCAATAGAACTGAACGCCCAGTATCCCATAAAAAGGAAGGAATTGCAGTAGTAGGCGTGATAAGCGTAGCCACATCAATACTTTGCCGATATAACAAGGCTTGACAGCGCGATCGTCTAAAGCAAGAGCTAATGGCTGGATGCGGCTCCAAATAACACGCGATCAAGGGTGTAGACAGTTCCCTTCTAATATTGCTCAGAAGATGTAAAGAGCATTTGGCAACAAAACACAAATATTTGGATGACAGCATGGTGTTTTTGAGTCTTCCGATGGAAGAAATTCCTGCGCCAAAGAGATTGTAATGGCGATCATAGACCTCAATAAAGTCAAAATGTTGAGTATAGGTGCTATTCTTTTTCAGGTTGGCAGAACTGCTACATACATATATCCACTTATGAGGATCTAGTACTTGCTAAAATAAGTGTTTGCCAGAAGAATGGGCCAAGTGATTGACTACCAAACTGAAACAGAAAGGAGTTCTAATGGAATGTGGAACTGGCAAGGAATTTATGTAGGTTTATCACTCGAACTCGAAAAGTCTGACTTTAGCAATGGCAAGTAAGGCCTTAGACATGTTATCGGAAAGTGAGGAGTATACAATCGCGATGACAACGTCAAAGTCAGGACTATAGCTCAATTTGAGCAAAAATGTCAGTTGGAAGCATGTTGTGCTAAGGTCGCGAGGTGGGTATCAAATAGCAGGCAAGGAACCTCCAATCATGTTGATCATTTAAGTATCAGCCGCCGCTTTCGAAACAGTCTCCCAGACGAAGGAACTAAATGCTCCCAAAGCCGTGCTTGGTTTTACACATGACCCTGACAGAATTGTCTGTCGATCGCAGGAAAGACATTGCGAATAACTTGTGAAAGATGTCTGGTGAAGGATCACCGATCGACAGTAAGGAGAAGCAACACCCAGTTAAACGACGCCTAGACGGTGCTCTGCTGATTTTGGATGAGGGTCAACTCAAGCGATGGAAGGACCATTTTGCCAATGTTTTGGACCATGTGTTCTAACGGACATCTGGAATAGTTCAAGAGCTACTTAATAGGCACAATTATCTGATGAGGAAAGTGCCAGTGGATTAGTCATACACAGCAAATAGACATTAGTTGCATTTCTAACTAGGCTACGTAGTGAAATCCGCTAACCAAAGATAGCAAAAGATTGGGTTGACCATGACAATTTGGAAAGAGTTAGAGGAAACTGGGACATATCAGCATCCGTATGCGATGGAACGTAAGGGTTGTAGGGGCCCTATGAGCCACAAGAGAAAACAGGACATAAATAAAAGTGGTGCCTTCTTTGCACACATGTATGAAATATTGACGAAGCTATTTTCTTTCGAACCTCCCGGGATCTATCATACATTGCTTCTAGCTTTTCATTTAAAATTCGCCAGCATATAGCATATAGCCCGCGGAATCAGGTATTAATCTATCATTTTCTTGGTGCACCGTGTTGAGATTTTTCAATACAGTTTTTCTGTCAAACTAAAGTAAAAAAAGTTTCATAGGGTTAGTTTTCCCCTGATTTCTACAAGCGAGCGATTCGTTTGCATTAACTGAGAGGTGGGAGAACTCCTTATCTACAAAGAAATAGCTGCAACATCAGTTCTCATGGTATCGATACTTATCGGCAAACGCATCGTGTGAAAAATTCCGATCTTGTTAGACAAGACTCTTTTACGTCATAGAGGAAAAATCGACGAAATCGACAGAAAATTTCTGATTTTCGACAGTTTTCCGTCGCACAGCTTTTCTTTATAATCAACTTCAAGGGGTTATGAATACACTTTTGATGTTATTCCCACAGCGCGAGCGAGGTGAAGTGGTTTGAAACTCAGATACTATAAGGTTTCAATGGCGTCTATACTACGTGGTGACATTTGTGGTGTTTGTCGTTGCTTTAATTCACGGGATTTTTTCTTCGAATTTCCCAATGTCATGATAATGGCCAGTTCAATCAACTCATCAACCAAGTGAACAAGAATTTCTCCTAACTGGAAGTTGTTTACCACCTTCATAATGTAGTCGAACATGGCTACAGTATTCCCAGTTTTCTCAGAAGAACGATGACCTCTTTAAGTGTTTTCTTTTCATTACAATGAGTCTTCAGAGACTTGCTTTCAATATTTCTTGTCTTCTTCCGTAAAAATCCAAACGTATAGTGGTTTTATGGATCCAGGGGCAATTATATCATATCTCCATCCATAAGTTTCCATAGACACATCGAGTCTCCATTTGTCATTTTCCTAGGCACAAAAGTCAACGAGCCTTACTATTTTTTCCACGTGTTGTCCTAACAAAAGAAATCCCCAATCCTCTCAACTATCCATTAATTACTTTCATAAGGCACTTCCCCGAGGCCATGGTCGCGCCCTTAACACAAACCAAGTAAACGAAAACAACTTCAAAGTCAACGAATCCTTCCTTGCTCGTGTCCCTATTCGAATCTGAAGTAATTTTTCAGAAATGCAAATAAGCACCCGTTGCGCGCCCACACACCCTGATTGATTTCCTTCATTAATCCCCAAACGATGAAACTTCTGCCAAGGCCTCCCTCACGTTACAACACAGAAAACTGACATCACAAATGCAAATCGATAGAAAAGTTGTCAATTGCACTCGAAGTGTTTCATTCTAAAAGAACCTGCAACCACCTCACGTTGCGTTAACATGTAAATAGCTTTGATGCCTATTTGCCCATTTGAATCTTCCTCCTCGAATGAATCTCTCTTGGCAAAGCGTGCGGCAGGAAACAGTACATCACGACAAAGTGAGTGGGTGGTAATTAAATGGCGAAGGGTTAATTCCACATCCTCCCGCCCAGATTTAGCATTCGTTTTATGCGACTTCACCGTCCTGTTTTCTGTGTTTGACTATTTTATTTCCTAAGTGAAGGCTTAGGTTGCACTTGTCGTCGTTGCAGGAGCTTAAAGTAGGAGGTGATTGGCACAACCGTTTTCAAGGTCTTCAGGGATGAGGACATGTTCAAATGACTTGGTGGGTGTAGTGTTTCGTTTTGGCAGATTACGGGAACAGTGGGAAAGCATACAAGGCTACTCCAGACTTTTGTTTTGGTGACTAACAAGGGATTTTATTCTCTCTCCCTTTCCGTCTCTCTTTCTTTCTCGGTAAAAGCTTAGAGCCTGGAAAATTGAGAGGAGACAAGTAGAATGGAAATGAGAGAAGTATTTCTCCGTTTGGCAGAGGTTGTTGTACTCATTTCTGTCAGATGAGTGTTTCACCACTTGTAGTGAGTCACATGATGGTGCGCAGGTTTGCCAACTAATAGAAATGAAATTCGCCACTGACAGAGGTGAATACAAGAAGGATGTTAGGAGGAAAGTGACTACCAACTGTTCTATTTTGGGGAGTAAATGGGGGCGTTATTTAAAGCGCGAAGATTTGAAATAGTTTTGTTCTACAATTGACGCAAAGTTGGTAGTAAAAGATAGCAGAAGTTAGTCAAAAGTTGAAAATCCCTTTCGATGACATAGCCCATTTGTGTGACACGGCGACCTAAAAGATCTAAAGAACAGCCCACCAGAGGAGCCTTCATCATATCGTTCGATTTGTATACTAAACATTGCTGGCAAGATGTTAGAACGAGTAATCTACGAAAGACTAGAGGCAGCATTTGAAGACCTCGGAGGACTGTCTTCCACCTGCTCTTGGATCCTAATTTATCTGTGAAGAGCCCGTTCCTTCCATGACTTTACTGCGCGATTTGGGCATTATCTGCGGCAGACGCTATTATATGGATAACATACACGAGTCAACTCTGCCCTCGGCTTTGTGAAACACTAGTCTAAAGAATTTTCGAACCCATAAGTCACGAAATCTCTCTACTTCGCATTTGTCAGGCCAATCTTCGCGTATGGTAGCCAAGTCTGGTCACCATTTCACAACACCCATTCGCTTCGAATATAGGCTGTTCAGTAAAGGTTTATCCGTTTTGCTCTACGCGAACTTCCATGGTCTGACAGATATAACTTACCTCTTATGAGAACCCTTGGGAATCTTCCTGTTGCCGATTTCTTGATTCAGCACATGGTGTAGGTCGAATGTTTTCGAATGTCTGCACAGTCTGATATAGGAAGTGTCCGAAGTTATCTTCTTTCTCGTAGTTTCTGCAAATCGATACCTCGCTGAGCCCTCGTGATTATTCCCAACATCAGCTGCAATTGCTCTCTGCTTAAACCTATAACATTTTTGGTAAGGAGGTCCTTTGATTTCTTTATGAGTGATCTGGTTGCTTTATTCGTCGAGAAGTGCCCAGTGAAGGCAAGGAAATCCAATTTGTCGACCACGCCATATACCTGTGAGTCCTGCTTGATAGGAAACCCAGCTGGAGGCTAAATATTCAGGACCATGCCGCACAGCTCTGGACCCGAAATGGGGCCTGCAGCCTTAAGTAGTCCACTGGATATATACAGCGGTGGTGAGGCCGATTCTTATGTACGGCGTACTGGTTTGGTGGAAAGCACTGGACAAGAAAAGTAATAGTAGCCTGCTTAAAAAGATCAAAGGGGATCATGGATCTGCATAACGGGTGCCATAAGAACAACCCCCACTGTTGCACTGGAGGTAATGCTCCAACTGCTTCTTGTTGATATCTTTGGGAAGTTAATGGCAGTCAACTCGGATTCCTAGCTGAAGCTTTTGGTAGTTTGGTAAAGTTTGAGCGATTCCGCGCTAGAAATTTTCACAGACGGATCGAAGACAGCGGGTGGTACGGGGGCCGAAGTCTTCTCCAATGCACCTGGCTTAGTCATTTCCACGCGACTGCCGGATCACTTTAGTGTGTTTCAAGCGGAAATGACGGCAGTATGCGAAGCTGCGGCTTGGCTTTCAATTATCGCGATAGATTCTAACGCTACTGTACTATACATATGTAGGTAGTTAGGCAGCTATTAAAGCCTTAGAATCGCCGACAATACGATCAAGGGTGGTAAAACAAAGACGCAGATCTCTTAAAGAGATTGTAGATAGATGCGATGTAAGCCTGTGCTGGGATCAAGGACACAGGGACGTTCCAGGCAACTGCAGACCGGCCAAGCTGGCAAAAGAAGGCTTAGGACGGCATCTTCCCGAAAATCTGGGGGAACCACCTGCGCCTAACGAATCGATCAAATTCCTCCTTGAAACAGATGCCAAGAAACTGTCAAATCACAGGTGGAACAATATCAGCACTTGTCTCTTGTCAAAACGAATCTGGCCTAACCTGGATTAAAATAAGACGGAGAGTTTTATCCACTCACCAGAAAAACCTAGGTTCACTAATAGGGGTCCTCACCAGACAATGTTTCATACATAGACATGCACTCAGACTGGGGATTCCCTCCAATGATTTCTGTAGAAGCTGCAGTGACGAGAAGGAGGAGGAAACTACAATGCGTCTATTGTGCACGTGTCTTGCCCTTGCGACATTAAACAGAAAAACCTCGGGGAATACGTTTACGATGATCTTAACGAATAACTCGAACTCGACATACAGAAGATAAGAAACTTCATCTCTGGAACGAAATGAATCAACTCTTAGGGTTAATACCGTTACGGTTGCCCATCTTGATGTACTCTGTGTTTCATACTCTGATTCCTGGGGATGGTAAGCCGGTTCTTAATCGTGGTATGGGCAGCCACTTAACCTAACCTAACCTAATCGTTTAGTTGATCACTTCTGAGGTGCTTCCGGTATAGAAAAACTTAAAGGTGAACAGACTTCAGACAAAGAAGAACACTATTTAACAAACCCCCGACTTTCGAATAGCGTCGTCTCTTTGTCTGCTGTTAACTAATGATTACAAAAGGTTGGGGACTATCTACCGTATGTTGTGTTGAAAAACTTGAATTAGATTCAATCGTAAGGTCAACAATATCATTATCCATAAGACAATTTGCCAATAAAGTCGGTCAATAACACGCTTAAAACCAGTGAACAAAGCATGGATTGCGTGAACGAAAAATGCTTCGTTAGTCCAATTTACGCCGTGAAACAAGAACACGAATCACTAAATTTACTGCCCTCCAGCGAGTAAATACTTTGTCAACACCACGATCTAATTTAACTGCAAACGCACAACGAACCAATCCTTATCTCAAACCGGATAGTGATTGTCGTCAAAAGTCCATCTGTCACCATTACCAGTTATGTAACACGACCCAATGTAAATTACCTTGGCCTTTTCAATCCACGCACGCACCAATGTATGACGACCACTTAACCACCCGCCGATCATCCAATCATCCAATCAAAATCCTCAGTAGCGAAGCTTGGAATAACAAAACAAGTATCCTCACTGACCTTCAGCGAAAGATGCCACCATAGTTCCACCCCTAATGACCCCCACATCTTCTGTCGAAGAAAAGAACTCCTACGTGAGTGGCAACACCAAAAAGAACAAAGCAAAGAGAAAAGAAATGAAATGCGGAAGAAAGAACACACGCACAACAACCTAAGACCAATAAGACACCCAGCAGAACGTTAGGCATTGTCCTCCTCCGTATCTAGATAGAATTCGTTTTTTTCTTTGCCAGCTGATATATCTGCTTGTCGTCGCACGGGACAACTTATTGCTCACACGCATACATCAGCACAATATCAGCACTGTCGCGACGCGTTTACATTGTTGTATCACCAAGCATAACAATACACAATCATCAGCCGGGCCAATAAGACGAAACAGAAGAAGAAAAGACAGACAAGACACTGAAGAAGCCAGGAAAAAACCAAGTAACCCAGTCGATCGCCACTTCAGTTAATCGACGACACTCGAACTGTTAACCAAATATATATAAAAAAAAAACAGATCAGAATTCGCCAATTCTGTCTGTCGGGCTTGAGGTGTTAAAAACGCGTGCGGAATACATCAAAGTCTAAGAAAATCTCTTAGGCCATTGAAACGTTCGAATTTTTATTTTTTTGCGTTTTTCGGGTGAAAAATTCAAATCAAATCGAAGTGGTAAGGATCTAAGCCCGGATTGAGAGGAGAAAAAAGTATCTGACGAGGACTCATTTGTTATTCAAAGGATGTAGTGCAAGATTTTTATATCGCAAGGACGAACGGTTTATTTATTCACCGAAAAGATACACAATTCTTGAGGTGAATTGTTGGGATTGTTCTGAAGCTTGGATTTAAAATTTTAAATTTCTTGTGTCAGTGTAAGCTTTTATGTGAATTTTTAAAAGACGGACGGAAAGTCCTTTTACTTTCGGTCACAAAGTCCTACAGACTCAGAACGACAGCGTTTCCCTCTGAGCAGTCCAAGTAACCCTGAACTGTGCCTTAAGATTTAACCAATTCTAAGTCCGTGTGGTTAGTAGAAGGAGGAGAAGTCCTTCTGGTTGGACAATCTTTGATGTATTAATCCTGGAATTCTTGGTTAAAATCAGTTCTTTGTGGAAAAAGTTGCCTTTTCTAAGCTCGGCTTAGAGTCACCCATGTCTTTCAAGAAACGTATCTACGATAATTTTCAAGAGTAATTGGGGCATTTGTTGCACATTGGTCAGACTTAACGCATTGCACGTTCATTTATTTACTCGAAAGATACACATTTTCTTTTTCTTTTCTGAATTCATATACTTTTTTCTCCTTTTCGAAGGCATTCGCGCTGGGCGCTATTCGATCGGAATATTAATGAATTTTTATTTAATTCTTTTTCTTATTTGATAGTATGCATATGAGTGAAAAACCTTACAGTCTTTGTGGTGAAAAAAGAATCGAATTGAGTAATTATTTTGTTATTCGGTTGTGATTGTAGCGCGGGCGGTTGAGTTTTGTGTTTTATTGAAATTCGTTTTGTGGGCTCAGCCATCGACGGTTTTCTTTGGATTGTACTGTTGGAAAGAGGGAAAGAAAATTCCTTTAATTTTTTTTCTAAAGGTGAGTGTGTACATACGTATATTTGCTGTCTGGTTTGGATATATATTTTTTCAATGAATTTTTCCATTTCTCTTTTGGGGGGCGGAAATTAAAGTGCATTTTCGCTTTTGTTTCACTCTCGAGGCGCATAACTCATATGCCGGAGACGGAGGCACGTAAAAAAGTCAACGAAAGTTATTTGTTGCTGACAGTTTTTTAATTGTTTCTTTTGGTTTTATTTAGAACCATACATGGGGTGACCAAAATAATATTATTGCATTCAAATATTCAAAAACGAAAGCGAAACTTTTTATTTCGTGTCATTCTGTGGTGTACATACCAAAGTTTGTATGTGAGTGGTGGACTGAATTCTGGGTTTTGTTGACGAATTGCAATCGGCGAGGGTGTGTGATTTTAAGAATTATGAAATTGCGAAATGCTGACTCTACTCGATAAATTCAGAAGATTAATGTTGTTGACGGAGAAATGAATCCTTTAAAGTGGGCCTTGACAGACAAGCCCTGGCCAAGTGGCCTCTTTAGATTAATGTTCGATCGTAAAATAATGAAGCTTCTGTACAGTTGAATTAGTTTTGGGACATTGAACTCGATGTGTGCATGTGACATAAAATATTGCCATCTGTGCGTCTGATTTCTGTTGAATTTTATAGAGACTTAACTTTTCACTTTGTCGGCTCTGCTTTGAAGGTGGCAGGCCGATTTTAAGAATCGGATAGGTCAATTTAGCTAGCCAGCATAAGAAAAAGGAGTTTTCGAACACTTTCTATGCCACTGTCCAGCCCTAGCGAAAATGTGGACACCGAACCTCAAGGACAAAGCAATTCGCGGCATCCTGACCTTCACCAAAGAAACAGGAAGATTCGCCAGACCACACGTATACAAGTGTCAACTCCATAATTGTTTCCAAGTTCCCTAAATTCCTCCCAACATACGTCCCAAACGAAACCTACCCCTACAGTTTCGACGTGGGCCCGACTGAGGTCTAAGAGAAGAGCCTTCCGCTCACTCTTTTGTACCATACCAGCCAGCATGACTGCCTGTAAAGTTCTTTAACTTTGCAATGAAATGTCCGATTAAGCAGTAGATTTTCGATTCCTAGAGCAAGGACGAGAGGAAATGTCAGACTTTGGCTGTGTGGTCCTTAAAAAACATATATTCTTTGTAAACCGTGTTAGGTGTTTTTTTCCTTCTGTGGTAAAATATATACAGACTGTAAGGGGTGGCCACGCTAGTTACGTAGAGTTGGCCGTGCGAGAAACAGCTGCTCCTTAGATCAAGACCAGCGGCTTTAGCGATTCCCTTAAAATCTATAAAAAAAATCACCCTTTCGCAACTTCCAAGCTCACACAATCGAAATGAAACTTTTTTACTCACGGTGGAGTAAAATCAGTCCTACGGATGAAAACGTATCGAACATGTGCGCCCTCTACCTTCTTGAGTGGGAAAGTTCACTGTGAACACAATGAAGACAATGTCGAGTGAATTCAGTGCATTCACTGCCAAATATTTGGGGAATGTGTGTACTACTCTACTTTCCACAGGGAGCTTACTTATCACGATCGACTTCGACGGTATTCATCGTCATATTAATGAATATCAAATAATTGAATATCTTTCTTAGGTTAGGTTAGGTTAGGTAAGTGGGCAAGCGAAAGGAAGATACCATATCGCCACACTCAGATGAGTTCAGACCCATTGAGATACGCGTTGGGGGAATAGAGATGACCTCTACCCGTAAGAAGTCCGACAGAGGTCTTCTTTTGTAATTCGAAGGTTTTTCATATGGTACTGCAGCATATTATGCACTGTGATCTCTCCTATAAGGGTGGATAGGGATCTTCAGTCGATCTGCAGGAGTCTGTCGGTCTTAGCCCTAACGAATTTAGGCCCTATCTTCCTTGTGGCTGCACAAGTTTTAAGAGAGGTCCATCTGTTATTAGTCTTCATTAAGTCTCTATTCCCTGCTTCGAGCTTAAGTGGCTTGGAAAACACTGCTGTGGTTAAGCAGGCGAACGGACTTGGACTTGGTGTAGATAGCTATGAAATGTGCATTTGGCATTTGTCCGCTTTTCCAGTCCGCCCTGCTCGGATACGCGCTTAAAAACGGTCTTGTGAAATTCAGGTATGGTGTAATGTCATCGGTTGTCGATACATATATTGCCCAGATATTTCTGTAGAATTTCATTATGACCTTTTGCATTTGGTTTCCAGGAGTCAAACTGGCGTATTCGCAATGCATTGATGGCTGCCAGGAGTCGTACAATGATATCCACCGGGAGTAGGTTGAGAAAAGCCTTAAGTCCTGCGGGTGGTGTTGTTCTCGTTGCACTTTGTACCTTCGTGATGCCCTTTAGTTTAGTGATTTTACTAACGGCTTGCCACCATAATAGGCTGCCGTAGGTCAGTATGGATCTTAAAATGCATACCAGTATACATCCACAGGATAATTTTCGGGTTAGGTCCCCAATTTTTCCCAAATATCTTTAATATCTTAAGTCCCATGATTCTAATTCTTAAATAAGACAATGACCCTAAGGTATAGATCGCCAAACTTTTGTTAAAATCTGTCCAGTAGTTTCTGTGTGATGCGCGAAATCGAGTGACCTTGTTATCATTTTATTATACGCATATGTAGATAGGTAGATACATAGAAATATATGCATATTGTGGTCTCTTCGTCAATCGTCTCGTCAATATCCATATACATACTTGTATGTTCATTGTCCAAACATTACTACCTGCGTCTCCTTTCTTCTCAAACATATTGTTCTCGTTCAGCATCCTTCCTCTGACGTACTTTTCACGTCCGCCTGTAATTGTCGACCTTGTCAGTTATTTCAACGGCAAATAATAACTCTTGATTACCAGCGATGGATACAAAAAAAAGGCTACGGATGCAACCAGTTTCGAAAGGGCGGTATTCCTTTTGATTGCCGTCAGCCATTAAATCTTTTCCTTTTCAACTGCAGCAACTGCCACCACTTGTTATCACTTGATTTGTGTATTAGTGTAATGGAAATTTAATTGAGGGGCGACCGCAATTTTAGTTTGCATTTTTCCGGAATCCTCAATTATTTTGATTACGTGGATTGGAATGGAACTCAACTGTTCTCTTGATTTGCCAAAAATTCTATTTTTAGCGGCTTATTCGGAAATTCACTTTCGTAGCTTCGGATTAAACTTGTTAACATATTGAACAGCGATTCGGACATGTGTACATATAATTTACTTAAAATACAGCGATAAATCTTTCATTAGGTGATGGTATTTATCAGATTAGATTATTCCCACGCCGTGACACAGAGAACGGTTTGATGCAACCGCAATGTGTAGATACTGGATTTACGGTAAAAAATAAATTTGCGTTGATCATTAATTACGATAATCAGTAGAGACTGATGCAAATCTGTTTAAATTTAAAATGCTGGATGGATGAAATTTTGTGGAATGTTCAATGGATGCATGAGTAAGTTTGGAGAGGAAAACAGTTTCTCCCTGTAAGATTCTGTACTAATATAACGCAGTTTGTATTTTCAGTAGATCTTTACTAATTGTATTCTTCTTTAGATCTCTTAAAATATTTTTTTCTCTTAACCACTGCCGATTTTCTTCCCAGCCATCTCTCTCTTCCTCCCCGCTTTCCCTCTCTAGAGACAGCACTGCCAGGCGATGCTTTGTTACATTTCTGTAACACTTTCGTTACACTTACATATGTATATGCACTTATTGAATTTTTGACTTGCTGCTCTGTTTGAAATAGACCCATGAAATGCAAGCCTACCAAAGTTGGGCCTTATATTCTTAACTCTTACTCTCTCTCTTTCTATTTTACTCTCGCGAAGTTGATTATTATGCAACACTAACCAGGGATCCCTTTTCGAGACAAGAAATTCCAGAGCTCACTTGCTGTAATAAGGGTTGCCACTCAAAAGTATCCAATTTAGTCAAATTTGACTTAATGACTTAATTTTATATTTTCGAATTAAATCAACAAATTAAGTCAAAAATTCGTTAAAACTTTTTTAAGTAAAACCGTGATATTAAAAACCAAAACTTGCATTAAGTCAAAATGGCATTCCTTTAAAGCATCACATTCCTTTAAAGTGGTAAAAAGGTATCTGCCGGATCACTTTTATTCGGTTGCGCGCAATGTCAAGACATTCTCACAGCATGTGTGTCATATCCTCATGCAATATTCTAACAGCATGTGTGTCATATCCTCAACATGGGGCTTGTCAGGCCCTTTGGATCTATAAGTTTCTAGCCAGTGCCTCGGCAGTTTTGTGGAGGGAGCTTTCGCGTGAGTATGTGACTGTCTGCTCCAATTATCTTTAAAAAACGATCTGTCTCGGCTGCAGAGGAGCCATTTCGAGTATGCCTGGCGCTACTCTAGACGCTCTGCTTGATCTACCTCCCCTTGATACTTATATGTACTATGTTCTATGCTATCAAAACAATTTATCGTCTTAGACCGGGGGCGGCTATTAATATTATGACCACTGAAGTTTGGATGACCGTGCGCGATACTTATCCAAAGACCCTGCTGATGCTGCTGCTGTAAAAATTTAGAGTTGACTTTTCGTGTGGTCCTGTCTGGCTTTGGCCAGAATCTGAGCTTGGACTACACTTTAATCGAATTTCAACAGATGTCTCGGGGTACTGGTGTCTTAGTGGACACCGACAAGACTAGACTTCACTACTCTCCAGGCAAGTGTACCTCTTATTCCAAAGAGAGACCTTTGCTATCCTAGTGGCCACGGACTTTATTACGAAGAACGAGGTGAATGGATGGGATCATCTGTGTCTGTAATGATAACGAGCGACTTTGTTCAACCCTTGTAGATTGTAGATTGTACATAGAGGTGGGACCGAGTCACCTTATCACTGCAGCCGCCGATGGGCCTATTGTGATTTCCCCCAATTAGAGCTCGCTCATGATTCGAGATGAATCCAGAGATCTCTTTGAGTGAGCTGGCAGATATATCCTCCATTTCCAGGTACAATTTGCCTAAATGACGATGATGTGTTCTGATTATACAGTTATAGTGATACAAAATGTGTTCTGCTGATCCTTCGTCTTCGTTCTGTTCAACCCTTTGATCAGGCCCAAAATAGTTTGAAAATGCGAGAACTCTCTGAATTTGCCCGCGGGGTGAACTCTTTAACTCTTGTCTGGGTCCCAGATCAGACTAGGATCTCAGGGAGTGAGATCACTAAAGAGATTGCCAAATAAAGCTCAGAGGATAATTTTTCCGGACCTGAACCTACGATGGTTAGCTTTCCGCAATCTCAGTAAGGACCTCCATTGACGATCGGATTTCTTGCAAAAACACAGCTCTCCAGGATGCAGGCAGACTAAACGAATGCTCCCGAACGTCTTGAAGAAGTCAGTGGCAACCTATCTGTCTCGCAGTAGAAAATATTGTAGACAACTTATTGGCATTCTATCGGGACACTTTGCTTTTGCTAAGCATCTCAATGTGCTAGGCTTAAGTCTGCTAGGCTTGTGGAAAGGATGACGATTCATCAGATCATATTCTTCGTGATTTTACTGCCTTTGCTCGAATCAGGTGGCAGATCTTCGGTGCTGATGTGTTGATTGCTGGCACTCTGAAAGTCGAGAAAATTGCAGTAAAACGGGTAAAACTGGTTCTTATTTCCTGGTAGTACCATGGCGTGCTCCAGTTAGAATTAATTTTCTAATTGATCAGGATGTTCTGATATGGCTAAAGGTTACTTCAATAAAATGCTCTGAACTTGTGGTGGAACTTGCTAGAAATGGCTAGAGCAAACTTCCTTTTACAAGGATTCTGACACCGGAAACAAGAGAATTTATGATGATACAGCGGACACCGATCCATTTACATGAATATGTTCTTATTTGCAGGAACAGAAGCTACTGCGGGAGACTGTATTTTTCTAGCTTTTTATGGACTCTAGTCCAGATCTTTCTGAACTGAATAATACTGTGCTGAAAAATCTCATCAGGTTCAAATCTTAATCTGATTGACTCTGCATCAGCGGCATTTTTTTGACTTCGACCTGATTCCGGGTGTAAATTACGCAATAATTTAGGTCACAGGACATTCATCAACGTAATGTGACATGACCTAACCTTCCGACAAGCAATTTAAAGTACAGCGCATCAAGTAATCAATCCTGCAAGTATATCAGGTCAAGAAACTAACTCATCGTTGTCACATCCACCTTTGGGGTGAGTGTGGATCAGTTTGAACCAAGTGAATTCAAAACTGGTTTCCCAACTGGAATTCGCTTAAATCAATTTGCTTCGACATTTGCATGTTAAGATTGAAAAGATAATCTGCACTAGGACGAAGCATAAAACGTGCGATAAAAATAGGTATGTGACTTGACTACCTTTACGCATTTTTCCATTTTCTCTTTCGTTGGTATGTTCCAAGAAATGTAGAATAACATGTCCGATGTCAGGCCATATTTTATTACAACACATTTTTGGCTCTGCCCTGCACTCTTCAATCACTTTATACAGCTCGAGGCTAATTCCAGACTGAATTGCGCGAAATTTAGGTAGGTACTGAGCAACCATCGATACATTTTTCATCCCCTACTGTCTTTATAGCTAAAATAAAAAAAATAGCTGGCGCAAGAGCTCGAGGTGAGTCAAGGCCTAGCTTCTCGCAACCATTCATGTTGTGCGTGTTGCATATTTCGCACGAATGGAAGGGACCTACAATTTATTGCCGACTCCGAACGGCGAGTTGAGAAGCTTTTTCGTGACAAATTATTCTCTCGGAGGCTTGGCATTCCCCGACGAGAGCTGGTGCCGCGAAAAATGTTCGGTGGACATGGCAGGTCGTACAGCAGCCAAACGCACTAACCACTGAGCCACAGCGACCAATGGTCTTTATAACTCTTGTATGATTCAAAATCCACTAAGCATACCCAGCTCCATTATCATCGACATTTTCTAACGGACATTGTCGTGAATGCGGTTGAAAAATACTTGTTACACTTAACTATTTAGCACCCCAAAAAAGCAGAAGGCAAAATAAAGACGTGAGTGCGCATAACTAATTGTCATTCCGGTCTCGAATTCATTGGAAATCGATTTGTGGATTCATGACGACCTCACGATTTCGATGTCAATTGAATGAGTTCGCTTGATGTTGGATGACAGCTCTGCTCGATATTGCAGATCCATTACTTAGTCATGAATTGGGTAATTTTATGCTTCGCGGTTGAGACTTGGGAGCATCTATTAGATAATACGAGGTGACGAACATACGTTTTGTTCTATTTACCAGATCGTGAGGTTGAATGGACTAATTTGATCGTGAGGTGAATTACATACCAGTATCGTCGCCAAAGAGTTGTCGCAAGGAATTTCAAGTTTTATGCCACTTTAGAGTCCCATGGGCGATATGTACCCATCACTCTGAGAGAGTGATTTGACACCAAGAACCTTATTAACTGGACCACAGAGACTGACAGAATGAACTTCATTTGTGTTTTATGTTTCCTCGAAATAACAGTACACGAGTAGGTGGATGCACACAAACACCCTGTGATTTATGTTGATTGCAAAAAGCAAAATAAATTTCACACAAACATGCCAATAGATACTTGTTCTAGAAATAAATTTGATCGTTTAACTCGTAAATATCCGTGCACCACCTGCCAGTAGAATAATTATTGCACAAATAAATAATTATGCCGCTGTGATTTAAATTGCAGTTTAATGCGCGCCGAAACTTATTGAACGGATACATCATTTGGCATTAATTCGACTAGCATCACAATTAGCATAATTTAACGTCAAAATAAATCCGAAAAACTAAGATTGAATGCAGATAAATTGCCACAAAATAGACATGGCGAACCGGAAAAAAATTTTAAGATAAATGATTAATAATTCGGATGCAGCTCTTTTTTGGGGGGGTTGTGGACAGTAATTAAATACCTTCTATTTTTTTTTTTTGCTTCACGAGCGGTGTTGGATAGCATTTTGTCAGAAAGAAGATTTGTGACTCTGGAGATACATAAGTAATGCATTTTTTTGAATTTGATTGAGTTTGATTGATGGGGATGAGATTTTTCAAGAATTCATTACTCAGAACTTGATGTGAGCACAGTCATGACCTTGCTTAGATTATGCCAATAAGTTATGAGACTGGTTTCTGTTATGAGGACTCCAAATATCTTTATAACAACGTTCGGCCATATTGCTCTACAACAATTTAATAAGTCTGAGCTTCAAAAAGCTTCGTGTGTGCCTAGTACAGTGGACTGGGTAAACAACTGATTTAAATAAAATTTTAGTAAGGGAGTGCATTCATTTACCTGCCTTAACTTCTCACCTTAGAAAACCGAATAACAATTATTTTGAACTAAATTTGGTAATGCCCACGTACATATAAAAATAAATAAATAGCTGGCGCGACAGCTCGGGATGAGCCAAGGCCTAGCTTCTCGCAACCATTCATTCTGTGCATGTTACATTTTCGCATAAATGGAAGGGACCTACAATTTATTGCCGACTCCAAACGGCGAATTGAGAAGCTCTTTCATGACAGATTATACTCCCGGAGGCTTGTCATTCCCCGACGAGAGGTGGTGACGCGAAAAATATTGGGTGTTCCTGGCTGGGGCTTGAACCCACGCCGCTCGGTCAGCAGTCCAACGCACTAACGACTGACCCACGCCGACCACGTACATATGCATACCAGAAATTTGACATCTCAACGATTAAATGCTTGAGAAAGTTCATAAACTTCCACAGCAGCTATTTGCCCAATTGCACGAAGTCTGATATAAATTTCTAGTTTCGAGTTACAACTGTGAATTTTGAAGGTGACGAGTCTCAGCATCTTCTGGGTCCCTGGACATACTTACTTACTTAAGGTGGCGCTGCAGACCGGGGTGGTCCTGGGCCTCAACCAACAAGCGTCGCCAGCGATTTCGATCTTTTCCCAGCTGTCTCCAGTTTCGCACGCTAAGTTGGTTGAGGTCCCTGGACATAGGGTAACCAAAAAGCGATCGAACTAGCTCGGCAAGAATCCACTCTAGAAAGAGAGCATACTCACACATCGATAAACATTCCTATCGGTGTACTGAAAAGTAACGTCGACCACAAGATTAGAGAACTAATTGGTCCCCCAGAGGCGACTGCATTATATCCCGCAGTTTATGGTAGAGAATCGAACAGAGCAAAACAAAATGTCTCCTGGTAATGAACAAAACAGAAACTCGCATGCCACACTATGGCCATCAGACTCGGCATCAATTCCCCAGACTACTACAGGAGCTGTCAGGATGCGGAAGAAAGGAAACCATCAGGCACTTCCGATTTTGGAACCCTACCGGTGAAAAGCAAAATTTTTAAATTTATTGCTGGAATGATTGCTCGAAAGTTTTAATCAAAGTTGAGTTTTGGAGAAATCACATGAAATGATCTTTGAACGATTTATTATTCCGACTCATCGACTGCATTGCACGTTGACTGTTGTGATGAGATCAGGTCGCTTTGTCCCTACGGATAGGCCCCACAATGGGCCTATCGTGATTGCCTCCTAAATTAGAGCACGTTCATGATGCCGGAGTAAGTGATGAATCCTACTATATATCTTAAAGGCCAATGCCACACGATCTTCAAAATGGTCGAACGTCAAAATGGCACCGCCTAGGCAAAAACTTCGTCGTTGTCACACGAGTTGCAACTAGTCCGCTCGAAGAATTATGGTGAACATTCTTTGTAGTTTTGTTAAAAATCTCATAATGCGTAAAATTCACCCATCCTTTGAAAGGGTAAATTTTAAAATAACGCATGAAGGCTCAAGTTTTTATGCTGATATACAACAGAACCCCTCATGACGTTATACATTTCGCGCGCTATGGAGGGAAGTCGCTGGATAAAATAGTTCGCCAAACCACTCTGACTCCTGTTTGGTCGGGGGGCCCCGTGTGTACAGTTCGATTGACTTTCTATATACTCAGGCCGTACGACCAAATGGGAGCCCGGAAAAAGGAGCTCGTTTGGGGTGTTTTGACTAGGCAGTGACAGTATGACATTCTTCATATGTTATCTTGTGCTATCCCCGAAAACATAAAGTGTATTCTAACCACAAAAATTCTGTGACTATTTGAATCTGATTCCTAGTTAGCTGTAAGGGTTGCCCCGCTCTTTTTTGGAAGTGATTGGCAGGAAGCTCTCGGCTTGTCCATAACCTTCAGCTCTAAATTCTTCATCTGTCTTCTATCCATCTGTGTACCATAGATGAGAATCGGTAGCAAATGTGGGTTTATTCTTACGTTGTGGTTCAAGTTAAATTCTGACAGACATTTGTATGAGATTGTGAGCATCATCCTGATGAACTAATCTGGAGTTGAAATCATCTTCAGCGATGAACCTGAAGGCATGGGTAACTTCTCTCTTCACACGAAGATGAGGAGGTGGTAAATGGTGGTTTAGAATAACCTCGAGCGCTGCAGTGGGAGCAGTTTTCATTGCACCTGTTGTACATACACAAGCTAGTCTTTGGAGTTTTCTAAGCCTGTCTTGTGAGGATCTTAATTCATCGTTTTCTCCAACATGGTGCTGTATATATAACGATTGATTTAGCTATCGCATTTAAGATCCACACTGCCATTCTGGAGCGAAGGCCCCAGTTTTTGACAAAGAGATCTTTGTTGGTCCATATTAGGTTCCTAACTTTGCCTATAGGCTTTCTTAGGTGAAAATTCCAGGTGAGTTTTTCATTCAACATTTAACTAAGATATTTTACTTCCTTAGAGAATTCTGTGGCTTCACCAAGATGTGTGTGTTTTTTATCCTCTCTCGGTTTCTTCTATTGGTAAATGCAAGTATGGTATAATACTTTTTTGTGACTGACGTTATGAACGACTTTTTTGGAGAAATTATCGACTGGGTTTAATGCACTTCGGAGGAGGTCCGAGGTTCTCGGACTAGTGCACATCATAAACAGCACATTATCATAGCCTTCACAAATTCTAAGAGTTACTCAAAAAGGTCTTTGCAATCCACTTTTTTCATCGCACATCACTTCAATACAGTTTTTTTCCACCAAGACATATTGCACCCTAAATGACCATAAATATAAACCGTATCCACATTCAGTCCAAGCTCATTTCAGTTGCCTCCATCAACTTGTTCAGAACAAAATCAAACCACTAGACTAAATAAATCTTAACCTTTCCGCACATCCAGATCAGCCAATCATAAGACATTGGTTGGTTTTCTTCAATTCAACTTTTCATCGATCTTAACTGGTCATAAGCCAAAAAGGCCTCTTACATCAACAAAACGTGTTTAATATATCATGCCTGTGATTTATTGATTTTTAATAACCAACAAATCGGATTTGTTGATACGCCCCCGATGCTTAATTTCAAAGAAAGTCGGCATCGGCGGAATGGTGACTTGATAGACCTTAAACGTTTTTAATTTGTCATTGGCCATCGGCAACAATGTGCAAAAATTAAAGAGAATCACCAGCCAAAACACCACACAATTGGTGATTCTTTAAAAACAAAATTCTCGTAAGTGGTAGAGATGATGATAATTTACATAGTGGTTTTGTCTGAAGAGACTTTAGGAACCTTTTTTGCTAGGATGGTTGTATATTTTAATATATTAATGTGTAATTTGAATTTACATGGGAAATATGTAAGATAACTGTATTTGTTAAGTTATTCCTAGAGGCTTACAGTTTTGATAGAATTTTTGACTTACTAGTCATCGCGAACTAAGCTTACTTGTGGAATATTTAAGAATTAGGAATGACGTTTAGACAGGAAAAATCCTTTTGTCTTGGATTTACAAATTTTAATAAAATAGGTGTTTTTTTTGGTCGCAGATTTTTAAAGTTTGTGGTCCATTTCATCAAGAAGATATTTAATGCTTAAGATTGGACCTGATCCTCGTTGAATTTTACATCAAAGACACAGCCACATGCAGCGCGGCCTGATTCAGGGAATCTGAGTCACTGTAAGATTCTGGAAACAACTCCAAGCTATTTGGTTGGGTCTTTGACCGATTATATGATACCTAACCTTAATTTTAGGAAACTGTTCCTTGTCAAATTTCCTACTAGAAAATAATGGAAGAATGGACGCAATATCAAAGACTATGATATTGGTATATACACTGACGGCTCGAAGATGGACTGCGGAGTCAGCGCAGGCATCTTCTCTGACCAACTAAATATATCGAAGTCTTTTCGTCTCCCAGACTCTGCTAGTGTTTTCTAGGCGGAGCTTCTCGCGATTCGGGAAGTCCCCCGCCTGCTGAGAAATCTCCAAACATCCAATCACAATATTGCTATTTTTTCGGATAGCCAAACCGGTATCAAAGCCAATAATGTACCATATCCCCAAAATTGGTAGAGCAATGCCGGCTTGTTATGAACCAATTGAGTACCCACTCCATAATTACACTCATCTGGGATCCAGGTCACAACAATTATGAGGGCAATGGGCGTGCCTACGAACTGGCTAGGAAAGTATAGGTCCTTAACAGTTCTCTAGCAAAAAGTGTCGATATTCCGCTGGGCACCGCTAAGGTCTGTATACATCTTCGCTCCCTCTAGCTTGCCAATCAGCTTGCCCCTGGACAGCTTCGCCATTTCCAGAAAGACTAATTCCCAAAAACGAAGTCAAATGAGCTACTTGGCAAACCAAGACTAGATATTGCCAGAATTGTAGCCATTATCACGGGCCACTGGCCAGTTGAATACCATCCAGTCAAGTTTAGTATTCCTCACAACACTTCTGTAGACGCTGCAAGGACATTATTGTGAAAGACTCTCGTGTAGATTCCGTTTGCAAGTGTCTGGCCCTGATAAGGACCAGACCGCGCACTTTAGGCACACCCTTCTTCGTGGATCTAGGCAAGATAGCTAAGAAAAGGATTAGAGAACTGATCCTCCACTGCCCTGAACTCCACTAGCTGGAACCACAACACAATCAACCAACACTCGTTTACAAACAGGTTTGCGCGAATTTTGTGGTAACGAAACGCCGCAGTGCTAATTGGGTTCTTAGAGGCCCAAACTCTACCTACATTTAGGACACTTAGGACTGTGTCCTTTCAAGTTTTTGAAAACTCACTGATGGAGGGGGAAGAGAGTTGTGGGTTCCATTCTTTCCCTCAATCGAATGACTACAAGAACTGCTTGACGTTGATTTAAAAGATCAAGCCATCTCCGACGCCACAGTGTCTACCTTCCATACATAATAACTTTTAACTCGTCACTATAATTATATAATACTATATAGGTGCATTCCACAAAATCATCAAAAGTAATTCACAAACTTAATTACATTTATTTTTCTGCCTCAAAAGTGCGTCCATTTTTATCTTTTACATACAGCCATCACGCTTCTTGCACCCATGGGTAGAAACAAAAGACTTTCCATCCAATAACCCAACGCCTTCATCCTGATTAATGGCCCAAAATAATCGGCTTTTTCATTTTTACACATTATGACTACAGATGCAATTAAGCGACATATGCACGTTGTACATACAATGTACATCATCCATTTTTAATAATTCATACAAAGTGATTATTTTGTAACCCGTTACGTCCTGCGGAACCATGTTGTTTTTTATGTCATGTCCCATCTGCATCCCAATAATCGTACATTCCACATGAACGAGTTATTACTGACTGATTTGCAGGACGCTCCTCCTTGCACTGGTCAACGGTGGGGTTATGCAATACTTGTGGGTCAACTCAACCTAATTTATGCACGAAATTCAATTAATTACCCAGCGAGTCAGGTAAAAAGGAAAAAAAAACTCAACTCAATCATTTTCTTAGCGCATCAACTGAAGGTCAGTGGAGGACGCATCTCACAGACCCTGTCAAAAGTTGAATACCGCTTAACTTCACACAGGTTGTGAATGTTTTCAATAAAACTTAATTGTCGGACGGTCACATTGTTCGTTGACCTTCAACGCGGATGGCTTTATGTAAAAAAAAAACATCAAGAGACGATATTTTCGAGGGAGAAAAAAATTAAGATGCATCAAAGTGATAAACGATCGAATAGACAGATATCCACGAAGGAGTGGAGATTCAAAATTCAAAGCTTAGTTACAGTTTTAAGAAGTAGGCGACGTCCTATAGGAGACTTTCTGAAAATGCTTGCAAGGCTGCCAAAATCATCATAGAGCGCACCTGCTGTTGTATAGCAAAGATCAGGCTTAATCGTGGCAGAAAGCTAAAACTGAAACTAAGACGGCTGATGGTCGGCCTGTGCACTGGACACATCAACCTGAATAAACATGCCCACAGGCTAAGACTGGTGCAATCAAGTATATACTTGTCCGGGATGTGAGGAGAAGGAGGAGGAGGATAGCCTCGAGCATTTACATTGCGATTGGCCCGCCACAGGGGCGCTCGAGCTAAGCTCTCTTAGGCAATTTAGCGTCGAGAAAATCCTGGGGTTCGCCGCACATACAGGACGCTAGCCTAAAAACCTTGACTTACACTCTCGCCCCCCTTCACCGTACTACATTTCTTCTCGAACAGATGCTACAGAGGGTAACACAACAGGCCCAAACGGTGGCCTACGTGACGACGTTCTTTCGAATTTCACCCTCCTTACCAAACCAACCAACCAACGTGCTATAACTTTTGGGACAAAAATTTTTGTGATAGTTAATCAATGTATTTTTGTAAGCACATATGTACATATGTCCTTAAAAGTTTACGTGGTTCCTCATAATGGTGTGTTCTACTCTGACCGACAATTGTGGAACACAAGGATTTAGATCCAAATAAGTACGTGGATCCAAAGAGACTTAAGTGTGATGAGGGGGTTAGTTACCGTCTTTATCAACCTACAAACCTAATCTAACACAACCAAGGATATAACTTAATTCTTTCCATGGAGTACGAACAAGTTAATCCAACCACGATACAGAAGCTCGGCTTTCTAAGTATGCGGCAATAGAAACCATGCTAAGTTTCGTTCCACAGGATCTGTACTGCAGCAACACGGTAGCTACAACTGCTTTGAGAGTGGGAGAAGGACGAGAGTGGACACCAGCTCCCTACGGTCCCGCCTCAGTACGGTCTAGATGAGAGTAAGCCGACAGATCGACAGAAACAGTTCATATGATCCAGCTTTATGCATCGATGGTCCTAAAAGGTATTTTGAAGACGAGGTCATCAGTCGTGCAACGGTTAGAACCTTATGTACGGGTTATAATAAGAAAATCTCTGTCTCTAGTCGAACTCAGCCGCCGCAAAGCAAGGACAGTCTCCGGCATCATTACTGGGCACTGGGCCATTGGTACTCATGCGGAGCACCTTGGTATACATCACAACGACTATTGCAGAAGTCGTAGGGACGTGGAAGAAATCAAATCTGTCCTTCACCTGCTATGTGAATGTCCTGCCCTCGCCGGTAAAAGTATGAGGACTCTTTGTAGTTACTTCTTCAAGGAACTGGAGCACTTGCATGACGTCGAGGGCGTCAGGGGCTCCCTTTCTCTTCACAGGTTTACGGTGTAGAATTATAAAATGGGCACAATGGGACCCATTTACACAAGGCACGCATTTACCTAACCTAATCTACGTAGGTTGATCGTATCCCAGTCCGTCAAAAGAAATAGTTGGCACGACAGCTCACGATGAACCAAGTGGTGCCGTGAAAAATATTCGGTGGACATGGCTGGGAATGTGAAAGTCCAGTCCAGTTTGTAGGAACGAAAAATCGATTCCATCCCATTAACAAACCAAGGTGTCGAGTACTATGCTCATGATTGTGATGAATGCATTGGTTCTATTTTTCAGACAGGACGACCAACCGGTAACTAAATCCTCCATTCGAACAGTTCAGTTAAAGTTCTTCATCTTCATAGCTCCGACAGATATTGCTAATCCGTAGAGCACAATACTGTCCAGAAGGTGCGGCCAATTAAAGTCCCCATTTCGAGAAATCACACTTCCAGGAAATTTGTAACTCAATTTTTTCACCAGCTTTGTGGAATGTGGCGCTGTCCTGCTGAATATAAACGTCGTTCACGTCCATAGAATCAAATTTCAGGTCAACAAAAGTCAGCCAACATCGTTCGGTAACGCAATCCATTCACAGAAACGGTCGCACCAGCAACATTTTCGAAAAAAATATTTTCTAATGACACCGCCAGCCCAAAAACAGCAGCAAACTGTAACTCGTTGTGGATGGAGAAGTTGTTCCTATTTCTCTTGGGTTTTCGCAGTTTATTTATCGTGATCGTCTCGAAATGGACACACCTCGGATTTCAGTCACATTTTCAGCTACGACGACGATACTTTCAGCTGAGTTGGAGTCACTAGCCTGTCCGCGACGTTCAAATTTATCGATTTAATTCACAATAGCTGTGCGTCTCCTCGCTTGATGATGACCAAAAGCAGTACGAACTTTACGGAACGTTTCCGCGATATTTTCACCCATTTCAATACTTTTTGCGAGTATATTTCGATCCATATTTAGTAATCTCCTAGTTTTTACTTATTAAAAGTCATTACAATGATAATTGAGTGTTGACAGTTCAGTAATACCGCGAAATTTAAAATGACACCTCTTGTTGAATGACCCTATATGACATCCTTGCATAACCGGATTATTCACTCCATATGTTCTTTAAACGACCAAGTGTTCAAACGACTTATGCTCAATATGTTGGGCGTCTTAGAACTAGGATACGATAATGTCTTCTCGCTTAAATATGGCTCCGCATACTTCATCGTCAAACGGCCATATTTCACACATTTATTAACGCTTTTTTTTGTTATCGTTTGCTGAAAGTAAAATTTCAGTTGAAATGCGATTCGGTAAAATTGCTCTTCAAATTCTAGTGCAAAAACTCTCCAAGCCTTTGCTCTTTCAAGTTCAATTTGCCGCCATCAGAAGTCAATGTACTTTAAACAAGTTCCACTTATACCATTTCACTCATGCTTCCACCTTAACAACGTGTCAACATAGAAACATCATTGACACCTCAGGTCTAAAACAAACTTCCCTACGTGAAAACAATTTATCATGCAAGCACGATAGTTAACCACTGTCATGTGTCAATATGTCAGAAAATATTGCATTCTTCCGAAGGGAGAGAGTAAACTGTTAAAGAAACATTCCATTAGACAGCCTCAGATTGAAATAGTCCAACGCCGACTGAATACTAATCAGCCTATTCGTTCATAATTCATAGCGAAAGAGTTGTCAAACACATTTTAAGAGCAATTGCAAACGTTGAAACTTGTTAAAAAGCATTTCCGGGGCAATATCAATCTCAAGTGAACTTGAGTGGCTAAGGCTGACAAACAAAAGAAGTCCACCGAGGAATGTAATCCAAGTACGACAGTGGTGGTGGATTTAGGAGCGTATCGAATTTCATTACTCATTTGTTATCCATTTGGATTTGGTTGGCCGGAAACCTGATTTGACATTTCTTGGAAATTTTAGTCACGTCTTTTTGGTTCTAATTGAGTGCGCTGAAATACAATCTACCAATTGAGACACGGGCAAATATTAGACACTGGAATTAATTACTTCTGCGTGAGCTCGGAACTTGAGTTAAAATGGCTTGGGGAGGATGTAAATCTAGGGATTAGGTCATAGTAAAGCAACTCAAAGGAAGGAAATTTAATTAAATGGATAAGGAGTCTGTACATTGGAGTTTAAATTTAATTACTTAGGGAGATTTTGAGTCATTATAGTGTGCTCCTTAGGAATAGCCTTGTGACATAACGTTTTTTAAAGGAAAATTACCTTCAAGTCATAAAGTGTAATCATTTTATTTTTTAACTCCTTGGGCAAAATTAAAAAACAAAGTATAATCTGTGGACTGCCGAGGACCACAGAAATAGGAAAAAATGACTTTTAACGTGGAAATCATTTAGAGGATACGTCAGCCAATTATTTGGGGAAAGCAGACATCTTAAGCTGTCATAATTTCATAGATGCACGTTCTTGCTCTATATTGCCTGCTAGGTCTTGATATCGCCGTTTAGATATCTGTTTAGAATTTAATAATAAAAATAGCGAAGCTTGACTAAGTGTTATTTTGTTCATTGTACAAATAAGTAGCATACGAGAGATGACGAGGAAATCGCATGGCCCTATACAGGACCTGGGTACCAATAACCTCCTCCGAATTGCATATGCTATACGAGACTGAGGAAATTATTAATACGTGGTTGGAACAAATCTCTAGCGGATACCATTTGATAGCGAACTTTTTCATGTCTGAGAAGTAAGAGTAGAAGTTTTTTCCCACAATTAGAAAAAGAACTCACATCTCGGTAAAGACTGCAGACCCATCCGAATCTTTACGGGGACAATTTATCTCATTTAATAAGGCACTATACAGAAACATCTATGAAATCGTTCCATGAGACCAGATCAGAAGGTGTAAAGTATTTTTTGCACCATTTGAGGAAGCCTAGATATTTTGCAGCATTTTTGACCACTTCGAATATGTGGTCGTTCCAAGGAAGGTTGTCACTGGCACGCATACCGAGAATGGAAAGTCTTTCGATTTCGGAGATGCAAAAATCATTTATGGACAATGGAAGGAGGGTTGGGTTACGCTTAAGTGACAAAAGACAGCATTGGTTTTTGGACGCATTAAATTCCACTCTTTTGGCTGAACCCCATATTATTATGCTGTCAAGATCGAATTTTAATGAACTTAACATACATTGTCGTTCCTCTTCTACTTTCGAAGAGCGGGGACTTGAGTTGGGAAACGAATACTGTCATCAGTAAAGGAATGGATTGGATTAGAAGTCGCAGATAAGAGATTATTTATAATAGTGTGAAAGAAAGTCGGAGACAAAGAAGTGTCTTGGGGAACACCAGCATTTATATGGTGAATTGCAGGCTTGAAACCATGGATTGAACGATCCAAAAGGTAGTTTCAGCGGATTTGTGTATGTTTAGACCTTTAGGCAAACTCAATCATGCACTGTCACTAGTGACCAGTTGGATTAAACAATTAAGTCTTGAAGTTAACCCTTAGAAATCTGAGATTGTACTCTTCACGAGAATAATATCGATCGCAACCATCAAAAACCTTGTTTAGACGGCATTGGCATGAAACGACAATGTTATTTGACGCATAATAGCTCTTCAAGTAGCAAATATTGACCATAGCTAGGTCAGCTAGCTGAGATTTCCATAGAAGTTCTCTCCGAGGATTTTCTTTCTCGGCCTTGATAGCGCAGGACAGGTACAAAGAGGATTGGTTACTGCTTCTGCCCGTCCTTCATCCTATCAACTCCTGCGAAAAAATAGAAACACCCATTCTTAAAGCATGCCTACATATCAAACAATGTTCCTTAGGGCTCCTACTTTAGAGCTTAAAACTTACCTATTGATTCACTGAAAAGCTTATGTTCTCTTCAGATGGAAACCAAGTGCTGATACTGCTCAACCACGCCCGTAGGCTATAGCCAGGTAGGTGCTGGAGGGAGTTGAGCTCGCTCTGAGATTTGGGGAGCTCATTTAGAAATTTTCATCTACTGAGAGAATAATTTCTCGACTTGTGTGTGAGCTTCGTTCAAAATCTCCTGAGCACACTCGAGGATTCATTGCTATTTACCATTTTGCAGTTTTAAGGCAAAACTTCTACGATATAAGAGAAGCAGATGGTTTCTCTATATTTCCAGAGAAGTTCGGACATGCGTCTTTCTTTCGCAGCTTTTTCGATCTGTAGTTGCCCAAAATGTCCCAGTGTGATGGAACCCTTTATAAAAAAACATCGCATACATGCGATCTCATTTAGATTTCCTCTAACAGAGTCTGCTAAGTAACAACCATAAGTAACAAGTATGTCGGTAGCTAGGTAAATCCTAGATTTCTTTGGTTTAACCAATGAATGTTCTCGGCACCATAGAAAAACATAAAACCCTGCTCAGAATTATTCTAGAGCTCACAAAACTAGGGTAATTCCTGTTTATGAGGAAAGACCTGTCAAAAATATAGTTAAAGATTACAGGAATACAGCTTCGTATAGAAATATTTTGTCCCTAAGACGTGGACCATGAATATTTCCCTTTAAAACCCTTCAAACGTATTCCATCCAATAAGCCGGTTACATCTCTATTCCCAGGAAATGTCTTATTTTGACGAACAGTATAAATTCCCCTCCGGCATTGATTAAATTTTCCAACGCCTCCCGTTCCCAATTTCATGACAACTTTTAGCGATAATTTTAAATCAATAAAACAAATCCGGTTACTTACGCCCTCCTTGTGCACTGCTCGCCCATAAAAACCGGTCATCATTGACAGCATCATATTTTTATTAATTCTGCTTTACTAACCTGCAATTTACGACTTGTGATTTTGAATGAGCACTCCATGCTGCGCGAATCAAGGGAGAATCAGTTTCTCTCTCGCCGAAGCTTTATGGCCCCACGTAGATCGATGGAACAATTTTTTATTGTGGTTTAGCAAGACTTTGGCGAAATCAAAATTCAAATATTTATCCATTCTAATGTGATAGTTAAATATTTCTTGTTTACTAAAAGTTTATTGAACCTAAAATATTTGCTGGCCTATGGACGATATGTGGGAGTCATATCAGCATCAATTCGCGTGCTGATCTTCTGCTTTTTGTAATCAAATATTTATATTTGTCAATTAAATTATCGGCTTTTGTACTTTAAGCAGTAGACCCATGTTCATCTTAAAAAGTCATCGAAACTACAGTCATATGAAGGCAAGCAATAGCAATCGAAAGACACATTTAGTCGATGAATTAAAAATTAAACAAAGCTTTTGTTCAAGAAATTTGACTGTCAGACTTGTATTGACCGCAAACCTACCACAGCATGCCATAGCGTGAGTTCATAGACTTTCAGACTTTACACGAAAATCGTACAAACTTTGGGTGTGTACCGACATAGAACTCCAATCTTTTTCTAACTCTGACGTAATGTGCAATTAACAATGGAAAGGGTTTAAGCCAGCGTCACTTTCTTTGACTCATCAGGTTGTTGATGGGAATTCTTAGAGTTCTGATGACAATGATAGTCATCAAGTTCTACAGTCACACTCCAGATTGGAAGAATGCAGGTGAAGCTCAAAGCGGCAATGCTTAGGTAAAGTTAGGAAAATACGTGCCTTATGACATTCGTCACTGCTCACGTAGACAAAAAATAGAGTACATTGTAGCCATTTTGAAATTGTACCTCGAGAACTTGTATAGAGAAAGAGGAGCCGCTGATTCGAAACCACCCAGATGAGTGGTCGCCGTTGCTCAGTGCATAATGCGTTAAACGAGCGGCGAGGGTTCAAGCCCCAGCCACTTCCACCGAACATTTTTCACGGCGCCACCTTTCGTCGGGGAATGACAAGCCGCCGAAAGTACATTTTGACATGAAATAGCTTCTCAATTCGCCGTTCGGGGTCGGCAAAAAATTGTAGGTCCCTTCCATTCGTGCGAAAAATCTAACACGCACAACATGAATAGTTGCGAGAAGATGGTTCTGGCTCATCTCAATGTGTTGCGCCAGCTATTTATTTATTTTTAGATAAGAATATGAATAAGGTCCCTCAGCTCAATGCTACGTAAGTCCTCCAGTTCCGTGAAGAAGTAACTACCAAGAGTCCTCATTCTTCTACCGGTGAGGGCAGAACATTGACGCAGCAAGTGACGGATAGATTCGATTTCCTCCTCATCCATACAACTTCTGGAATAGTCGTTGTGATGTATACCGAGGCGCTCCGCATGAGTACAAACGGCGCAGTGGTGAGTAATGATGCTCGAGACTATCCTTGCTTCGCTTCAAATAAGTTTGATCAGATTCTTATTATAAATCCAAAGGTTTCTAGCTGTTGCACATGTGACTAGCTGGATCCAACGTCTATTGGCTCGGCTGATGGCCTCGTCTTCAATGTACCTTTTACTGAGCTTATTGGAGTCCTCGCAAAGGGGAGAGCCTGTGAGGCATGCAGAAATGCTCCCCTTCGTGCAAGTTCTTCAGCTCTTTCGTTACCTGGGATATCCATATGACCTGGTACCCACCATAGGGTCACCGTATTGGCTATAGATATCTCATCTAGATACTTGTTGCAGATTTCTACAAGCCTCGATCTAGTTATCGCGGACTCCAAAATCTTAACGGCTGCCTGGCTGTCGATGTAGACAGTAATTGTCCTTCTGTTGATGCTTGCTTGCTGTGAGCTTCAGTGTTGGCCCCTCTCTGATTTTTTTTTAGGATTTGTTGATACAAGACAACTGTTCCTCGCAAAAGCAAGCATTGAGCTGGTGCCTTTTTGGCGTCAGCTATGTTTTCTTATTGAGCGCTGTGGCTCAGTGGTTAGTGCGTTGGACTGCTGACCGAGCGGCGTGGGTTCCAGGAAAACACCAAACATTTTTCGCGGCATCACCTCTCGTCGGGGAATGACAAGCCTCCGGTCATGAAAGAGCTTCTCACCTCGCCGTTCGGAGTCGGCAATAAATTGTAGGTCTCTTCCATTCATGCGAAAAATGTAACACGCACAGCATGAATGGTTGCGAGAAGCTAGGCCTTGGCTCATCCCGAGCTGTCGCGCCAGCTATTTATTTATTTTATGTTTTCTTATCAAATAAATAGCAGACACGACGGCCCAAGATGGGAGTCCCAGGTTCTTGCAGCCGTTCAGGTTATCGCACGAATGGAAGACTTAGAAAGACGAGTTGAGAAGCTTTTTCGTGACAATCATACTCTCGGAAGTTTGTTATTCCCCGATGAGAGATAGTGCCTTGAAAATAAATCTGTGGACATGGCTGGGGCTTGAACCTACGCAGGTCGCACAGCAGTTTAACGCACTAATCAATGAGTCACGGCGGACATGCAACCAGATAGCTAAACAACACTGCCCAGGGTCTCGATCTGTAGCAATAAAACTGAGAAAAAGATGGTCGCGTAATTCTAAAGGTGCCAATGTCCACAACGCAAGGAAGAAAAATTCAATTTGAAAGCCATACGATTTGTAACCAACCGGTTTTGCAAGTGCTTTGATCTGCTCATAAAAGCCACCTGAAGTTAGTCCTTAGCAACTTATTCCTGAGTTCTTATTCAGCATTTTATAGTTTTGAATTTAACCATCGCCCTCGAGTTCCGCAAAAGAGTTTGATCGCTGCCAGTTGCTTATTCAGATTTTGAACTGCGCCCTCTTTACATTGTTTCGTTAAATTAACAACAATTCGTTCAGCTACTAGACCAAACGATACACGGCTAACTATGTACTTCAGGTACCCCAATTCCAAAATAATTCTGGAAGATACTATCTGATGCCAAACTCAAACGATTGCCTCCAGGGAACACCTTTAAATTTAACTTATTTATACGCATTCGGCAATGATCCTTTGCGTCAGCTACAATCTGTCGTCTGCATCAGTTAACATAAAACTTAATCCGACAAGCACGTTGCTATGTCAGTTGAAAACATTTTCAAAACTTAAGCCAGTAACAAACGAATTTCTTCATTATGTCACACTGATAAAGTACTGACAACGTAACATTACAAAATCCACAAACGACGACAATGATCGTGACATTTTGCAAACGAATAAAAAAAAAACAAAATCCGAAAACGAGATTCGCAACAACCCAATCCGAAGGTGTCCACTGATCGATTTATTTAATCGTGAATTTCGATTCATTTCATTGCGTAGGGTCTCCGCATGAAAAAATGAAAAGAACCCAACTAGAGGTGGAGCGTACCATGTAAGAAACGTGGACGTGAACAAGCGTAACCTTAATCGATTGTCTGATAAAAATTTCAATTAAAAGCCACGACGCGACGGAGGGGTAGTACTCGATGCGTGAGGTAGGAAACGTTGTTCACTTGGAAGTATTTAGGTTGCGGATTATTTATTTGGCAAACACATGCTACTCTGAACGGATGTGTCATAAGTGAGTGTGCGATGTCATTTATCATGCTCTGGGATGGGTGCGTGGGCATACTAGGAAACTTATCAGGATTAAAGGACCTAAGACGGAAGTTCTTTAAAAAATTTGACTTAACCATACTCCTGCGTGGGCTTCTTGTGGATGTCTTGCAGAAACCAAAGCAAGTCCAATGGATTTACAGTTGTATAGTCAGGCCAATTTTACTCTACGGAGTGTTTGTCTATTGACCATAGAGGAAAAATAGTACGCCTTCACTCTACTAACGAACATCCAACATATGACCTGCCTAGGAATAACCGGATCACAAGACAGCTTTCCTACAGCAGCCATTGAAACAATCCTGAATTTACTACCTATAGGGCTGAGGTGAAAAAAACGGCTGGATTGGCTGCCCTAAGACTCAAGACTCTGCGCTACTTAAATGAGCGAATTCAGTTCAGTTCCCCAAATGAGAGAAATGGTAATAAGGCACTGTCATCCCGTCCGATGGAGGGACTGTAGTACGTACGTGGTCTACTGCCGGACGACACCACTCAAGCTCGCTATCCATCTGAAAGAGTTTGTAACTGTGTGCCAGGCAGATATTTTTGCAATACTCAGGGGCACCGAAATCGTACTTTATAGGGTAACGCTCGATGGCATGTGTATATCTACTTAGACAGTCAAGCTGCCTTAATAGCACTTGCAAACCCAAGAGCCAACTTGAAGTTGGTAAGGGAATAGAAAGAAAAACTCAATACCCTGGCATCCTCTGCCCAGGTCAACCTGCTCTGAGTACTGGGTCATTACAACATACGTGGGAACGAAGCTACGAGTGAAGTGGCTTGGAAAGGAGCAGAAAACGAGAAACCACCGTGGTGGTGTCCCTATAGGTTATTAAAACAGATTTCAGCGGCTCGTTTGCCAAACGCCTTTGCAAACCTGCAAAGTGACCAAATCCATGATAGAGCGCCCCTGCTGTCGTGTAGCAAGAAGAACACTTAATCTTTGCAGAAGGCAACTAAGACTGATGGTCGGCCTGTACATTGGACACAGCAACCTGAATAAACATTCCCACAGAATGTGTGGTGGAGGAGGAGCAGAGCCTCGAACACTGCCTCTGTGATTGCCCCGCCACAGGGTCGCTATGAAACAAAAGCCTGGGAAGACATGTTCTCTCCGGTCAAAGCTTTCTGACACCATTTAATTTCGTAAAAATCCTGGAGTTCGCTGGGCATACAGAATGTTTCTCGGATTTGTAAACCCCATCCACAACATATAGTACTCCTTCAAGTTTGGGCAATCAAGACCACATAACAACGATGTGCCGATACGATCTCAGATCAAGGCGTTTTACCAAGCGGTTGAGAGTCCATTCTGAGGGTCTCACTTGAGGTGTGATCTTCCTCTACTGCGTCGACCTTCCGGTATAGAGGCTGAAGTTTTTTTTCTTTTAAAGGAAGTCCTTCCGTGGACTTGACCACTACTGCGTATTTCACACGAAAATCACGGCAATTAAAGAAGTTTTATCCTGGATGAACTACAATATGCTATCTATCCCATAAAAATGTTACAATTTTACCCGCGAGCCAGGTTGCTCATTCCATCATAATCCACTTTAGATTGTGGGTCATCTCTATGCTGGGATAAAAAAAAATTGTCTCAGTAACATGTTAGGGAATTCTAAAGCCAATGAACTCACCAAACTTTGCTGAAACAATTTGTAAGTGACCACATGCCATACCTTGCCTTATAGTCGGATCTTGCTTAAAAGGCCGCTTATCAGCATCGTATTACAGGCCACTGTCCTATTGATGTTCATGCCACGTGGGAGTGGCTCTTCTCAAACGACTTCTGTGGGAGTTGCAGCAACGAAGAGTAGGAAGGACAATCCACACGTCCTCTGTACCTGTAAAGGTGTTTATTTTTATGATCCCCCACTTCCTCTGCACCTCCACAGGTGCTTATTACTTCGATAACGTATTGTACCGAACTGTAATATAGTTTAGGTTAGGTTGAAGTGGTTGCCAGCTAAAGCCAATACACTTAGATACGTTAGAGGTCCGTTGTGATACCACATGAATCTTGGAAAGATCTTCTGCCTAGTCATTGAACCAATTGTAGCTTCTTATGAAACGTAGGAGGGTACTAACTGTGACATACTTACATTAAAAGTATCCGAAGCTTCATCAAGAGCTTTAACTGATTGAAATTAAATGAGTGACACTTCTGGTAAAAGATTCATGTGGTATACATTGTCATCCTACTTTAGAGGGTCATCCTACTTTACATGGTCATCCTACTTACCTACCACCATAGGTACACTCGGAAACGAATAAGTGCACAACCTTTCTTGCTCGATTTTGTGTGCACTTATCCGTCTTGTGCACTTATTCATAAGTTTATAACCTTTAGAATTGGAAAGGGGTTTTTGAAGGCATTGATTTGTTTCCGACTGTATTAGGTACTCAAGTAGAACAGAATTGATGAGAGTGCTTGTTTTAGCGCTAACGCTCTTATGTACTAAATTTGCTCTCTAGAAATAGGTGGCAAAAATGTTACAAAACCATAGTCTGCAGCTCTTCCAAAGAAAAAGAAATTAAACCTTCTCACTTTGATATCCAGTTTCGTGGCACTTTTAACTCACAAGTTTGAAGTGTGCTCTACAACAAATCCAGTTTCCTTTCAACGAAACCACTTATCGCACCCAAATATTGCAAAATGCCAATGTAAACAATTTGTTCAGCATTTCACTGATCCGTGTTATTCTTTGTAATTTGCTCGTATCATAATTATAATTAATTGATTGAATCTTATTAAAAACGGAGGCATGTTTTCGTTTAGTACAGAGCTCGTTGGTGTCCCTGCCATTGCCCTCTTCGAATGCGTGTTACTTTGACCGCCACCGGAACAAGTTGATCAGGATCTTGTTCTGTATCACGCAAAGGGGCTCGATTACACTAGATCTGTTCTTTTGTCTCTCCCACCTGTATCTCTGTATATTCTCTCTTCTAGTTGCGGTGAAGAGATACAAAATATTCATGCGAACAAAAAAAAAAAACGTTCGAGATATAATTACTGCTGCCATTGTTGTTATTTTGGTTGCAATCGAGTCGATCTGACTAATGAACTTAAACAGACAATGGCTACGGTATTCTACCAGTTTCTAGTGACATGTCGTATTAATTTTTTTATTCTCCTGACACTTAGCTACTGCATTCCGTTCGTATGTCGTCGACAAGATGATCTAAGTTAGACGCAATTTTCAAAAGGCCCAAGGTCGAATGCGATTCATTGTTGAGTTTCTATAACAGATGTGTCCTGCTGCTGAAATTTGGATCGAAAAATACCAATTAGTTGGATAAAGGACATTAGCATTATTTTGATAAATGCAGATTACAGCTTCAGAATTGATTTTGGAATTTTTCAATATAAGATCAATAGGTGTTGACATATACTTTTAAGAAATAATCAGGCAAATAAATCATTGCTGTGAGTGGTCAGTGAGTTATCTTGTTGCTGAGGTCTTAATCCCGGGTTAATGCTCCCGGATTCGCTTTAATAATCCCAGATACAAGTAAACCCCAGAGGAACCTCATGTTTACCATACACATCTTGATATAATCGCTGCGGTTCAAGGGCACGCCAAATCGCATTCAGTCCAAGATGAGGATTTCTCCCGAATCTCAGTCGAGTGTGTTGAGTGTTTAATTGCATTTTAAAGAATTTCAAGCAAAAGTTCATGAGGTTCACCACTGCGAACTTACTACTTACTTAATGTGGTGCTATAGTCCGGGGTGTAGCCTCCACCAACAAGCATCTCTAGCCAGGTCGATCTTTAGCCAGCTGTTTCCAGTTTCACACGCCAAATTGGCTAAGGTCCCCTTCCACTTGCGTGCGCCACCCGAGTCGCTGTCTTCCTCTACTGTGCCGTTCCTCGGGTGTGGATTCGAAGATTTTCCGAGCCGGAGCATGACCCAACAACCTCAGTCGTTGGACCTTCATTCTTTTGACTAAGGCGATGTGGCTTTAGAGCTCGAACAGTTCGTCGTTGTATCTCCTCCTCCCAAAGACCCAAAGAATGTTCCTCCTGTAAAAGGCAAGAACAACCTCATCCATGCCATCCAGAGTCAATGCCTCTGCGCCATAGAGCAGGACTGGGACGACTAAGGTGATCGGCAAGAGTTATTCTTCGTTTGATCTCAGCGCTGGTATCGATGTCTGAATTTATAGCGGAACCTAGGTAGACGAAGTCCTTAACTACTTCAAACTTATAGCTGTCTTTTATGACGTTCTCTCTGAGACATTGAGTGTCCTTTCTTGTTGACAGCATATACTTCGTCTTGACTTCATTGACGGCTAATCCCATCTTCGTCGCCTTCGTCTCAATACCCACGAACACACCAGTGACATCACGTTGTGTTCTTCCGATTATGTCAATATTGTCTGCGTATGCGAGTAATTGGATGGACTTTTGAGAGATTGTACGTTTGATGTTGGCGCGTGAGTTTTGCACTATTATTTCAAAAACGATGTTGAAGAAGTCGTATAACAGCGCGTCACCTTGTTTAAATAATTTTTTGACATCAAAGGTCTCATTGAGGTCTTGACTGAGCAGCGTGCCTTCTCCATCGTCATCCCGCACAAAAGGAAGAGTTTGGCAGGGATGCAAAAACTAGACATGGCTCTGTATACCTCGTCTCTATAGATGCTGTCATACGTAGCCTTAAAATCGATGAAAATGTGCTGGGTATCGATTTAAAGTTCCTGAAACTTTCGCCGCAGTGTGAATATTTGGTCGATGGTAGACTTTCCTGACCTGAAGCCACATTAATATGGGCTAATCAGCTTGTTGACGAAGGGCTTCAGGCGTTCACACAACAAGACGATGTTAAGAAAACTGATACCTCTGTACTTGGCGCAGTTGAGAGGGCCTCTTTTCTTGAGGACCAATGCACACAAGAACAACGAATAAGATCGAAAATAGACTGAATGCAATGAATCGGCTGAATGCAAATGCGATCTTGTCAGTTAGAATGGTGGCTACAGACGGGTTATTCGTCCTTAAGTAATGCACTGGCTATACAAAGTGGTTAAGACTGACACCAGCTACGTCAACAGAGAGCTATGCGAAGCACTTCTACTTCTCCTATTGGTGTTTAAGGTAAAAACACTGCGACTAGGACTGTAATAGTTATGGAAAGGTTGTGTTTCGGTGAACGCCAAAAAACCTGTTAACTTTCTCCAACTCTTCTGCGATTCGCATGCTTTTTCCTCGTCTGTTCTGCATCCTCGTCTGTTCTGCATTTCTCCCAAGATATTATTCTTTTCACCGGTTGTCCAGCCATGTTAATTTGAGTTCATTCCGAGAATGATGTAAATATTAAACGTTCGCACGTTTTCAATTCCTTCTCAACACCCGCTGTCATTTGGTGAAGGTCCCTAATCCTATATATCTGCGTTGAGATGTAGGACACCATCGAATTCCTCTATTTCGATCGACAAGGCTTTGCAAAGCACATCGCTAATCACCAATTAAAACATTGGGCATTGGTGAATACAGTCTTACCGAACCCCACTTTGGAGCTCGAATTCCTCTGGCAGCCTTCTTGTGTTACCTTCAATATATTTCATCCTCACATTCCCGATATCGGTAACCCTTTCACAATTCCATTTTACCGCCAACAACTCAACAACTGAAAAATGATACCTCATTATCCGTCGAACAATCAACATTCGGATGCAAATCTCACGAAGTATGTTACCTACAACATCCACCTACTGCCAGTTGAGTGTCCCTTCAAATCTTCATCCCACAAAATGCATCTTCAACCATAAAACCGGTACTAAGCCGCGAATAGCCGCACGCAATTAATCGATTTTGACAGCAAACCGATTATGCTTTCGAGTTAAAAATTTATTTCACTTACAAGCCGACGATAAATAACTTCTATAGGCCCAGCGTCATCAAGCATTGTATAGCGCACACGCACTTTGTAATCTACATTTCCAGCTGAGTTCGGCAGTACTCATCGAATTGCAAGGAGATTCCACTCGATAGCCTTGGAGTTGCCTTTTACTCTTCGAGGAAAAAGGCTTAAGACTGCAGAACTCCTCTGAGGAGTCAAGGTCTCCCGCTGAAATCGAAAGTAGGCGGACAGCACTGCTGGGGTGGTGGAATGCCCCCAAACTATAGAGATGATATCGCTGCGCTGAATGGATTCACATGCTACATGGTGGCAAAGTTCACACAACACGCGTGATAATCCATTTACAATGTAGTGTTGTTCAATTTCAAAGCCAGTTTTGGACTGGCTTCCTCTTCATTCCTGGTCACTCACCGGGAGAAACAATAAAATCGATTTCGCATGAGGACAAACATTTTTTTTAGGCAATTTAACCAGACAAACCAGCTCGGATGAAGGTGATTATCGATCTATTGACATCTGTGATTGTATCTCTGCAGGTAGGGATTGGTGTGGATCCAGTTTTCTGAATTGGATTCCTCTGTCTATCAATGACCCCTTTGCACATCTCAGTCCAGATTGGATGCTATTTCTGGATCCAATATTCGATTAATCTATTCCATGCGGCGATCTAATCGATATTCGAAGACGTACATATGTAACGAAAACAAACAAAAAAATTCTTGGGGACGCAAATATTCTGCGTAAAAGATAAAAGTTCATCGACCAGAGCGGCTGGATCTTCATCCATCGAAGTGGAAGCAAAGAACTCGTTTAAGTCAACTATCTTCCACCTCTGAAGCGATGTTTTATAAATTAAGATGACATCAATCGGATGGAGAGGATCAATTAAATCGGCATTTATCGAAAGAAAGGTGAACCGATATAAATGTTTATACCAAATATTGAGCTGAAAGGCATCATAGAAATTTACAATACACATTCCCAAAGTCGATGACTGCCATTTGGGATGCTAATTGGATTGGTATTTCAATAAATACAAAGTATTAACCAGTTCGACTGGAGATTAATAATTCTACTTAAATATCTTATTTGCAAGTTATAGATATTATATTTTATGATTAATTAATTTGTTGAGTTCGAGTGGGTGTTCTAACGCACTGAGATTATAGATTCAACGGCCTATGGTTATTATTATTTATTTTTAACAATGCAGACGTTGACAGATGTGGATATAATAATTTTAAAGAGTCTGGTTTATCTCTGCTTATCTCTTGAACGATCTTTTGAATAAAATCAAAATATTATAATCGATTTACGTAAAACTGAAAGTCGCTAGTAACTCACCGCACGCACTGGAGCGACCTTCCAAGGTCTTGTCTATGATGTAGCGTGAGGAAGCAATTTTCAGTAACAACTTGAATCATATTCGTTGCCATGTGATTGATTCTTATACAGGCAAGTGCTAACGGTCTAGCAGTTCGAAAACAATTGGCTTATCGGATTCAAATTTATCACAAGTTGACAACTTTTGGCTATTGTACCCGAATTATGATCGGTTTCTGAAATGTGAGGACGTTCTTGACTCACTTGACCCACAAGACGGAGGATTGTCGCGATACTAATTTGGGGCTAAGTAAATGAAGTGGTTGCATTGGTCGCCGTTCCTCAGAAGTTAGTGCGTTGGACTGCTGTGCGAGCGGAGTGGGTTCAAACCCCAGCCATGTCTGCCGAACATTTTTCGCGGCACCGCCTCTCATCGGGGAATGACAAGCCTCCGGGAGCTACTCAATTCGCCGTTCGGAGTCGGCAAGAGTAGTCGGAGTAGGCCCCTTCCATTCGTTCAAAAAATGGAGCACACACAGCTTGAATGGTTGCGAGAAACTAGATGTTGGCTCATCCCGAGCTGTCACTCCAGATATTTATTTTTTTATTTTTGTGTTGCATAGGCAATACCTAACTGTCTGGGACCCTTTGTGATTGTCCTACCTCTGCTCAGATCAGGTGGCAGATCTTCGGTGCTGACATGGTGAGTGTTGATCCTATAAACTCCTCATAATAGATGGGCGGTTTTTCCTGAAAGGCGAAAAAATTCCAGTAAGATAAATGAGACTCATCTCTCATGGAAATGGGAGAAAATTTTCATATTCACCTATGTTGGATACCCGGATAAAGGGACATTATCAAACGTGAAACGTAGATAAGTCTGGGTATTCCACTCGCTACATGTAAATTACTCTTAGAGTACGACGCAATCAGCAAGGCAAACCAAAGATGGAGGAATGTGCCGTACATCCAGAGAGATCTAGCCTATGCCAAACCACACTCGATCTAAGAGTTTGTTCTTGCTAAAAAGGTGGCTCATCAGCACCGTTATCGGTGTTCTCACTGATTACTTCCCCATCGGCCTTCATTCCATAAGAATGAGACTCTACTCAAATGATTTGCAGGAGCTGCAGGGACGAAGAGGAGGAAGAAACAGTGTTCCATTTTCTCTGCACTTGTCCTGCCCTATCCCAAAGAAGAAAGCTCTATCTAGAAGCCTATCACTTCGACAATTTGGTCGAATTATCACGTACTGATGTCAAAAGTGTCTTCCACAACTTCATCAAGAGCTCCAAATGGTTTCGATTGAAGAAGTGGTTCCTTTGTATAGATACCAGTGGCATCACAAAGGGCCTTCCTTGGACAGTCACCTAACTTCTTAAGTGAGACTGGATCATGCTTCCTGGTAGAACAATGGATCAGTTTCGTCTGTGTGTTTTTTAATCCGACAAAAGAAGAATAGACAATACCTTCCAAAAGATGGCCGACGAAATATGGAAGGCGCTCCATCTATCACGCCGCACCTTACAGAGTCTACGGGCATATCATCATTCATTCATTCATCATCATCATCACTATCGGTCGCGGGTTTAGGGGGCTTAAGTGGACCCTCCACATCTTCCAATCTTCCGCTATCGACTCTAAATAATCAGGGGCTATACCCATACGAGTAGAGGTGAGATTTCGGACTTGGTCCAGCCATCTCATCCTAGGCCTACCCAGGGGACGCCTACCTGATGGCACGGGTTCCATGGGACGTCTTGGAAACCGAGTTGGGCACATGCATTTGACGTGCCCAAACCATGGAAGCACGAAGTTTTTCGTTCGAAGAAGAAGCTGCTCGACATTAAGCGCCTCGCGTATACTGGTATTTTTAAGCAATACAACGAAAAATTTCATTTCGGCCGCTTTTATCTGCGATCTCGGATGCGATCAAAGCAACAGGAAAAAGAAACGACCTCCTTACGCCAAACACTGCTAATTGCTATCATTACAGGGTACAACTCTCTTGAGGTCAACCCGAACGGCAGCCGATGTAGACGCAGGACATCTTTTTAATTATTTGTGTGACTATCAGGTCAAATGCATTCCTTTCCATTACACCATCTCTTATCCAATACCCAGCATGCTACTTGTGCGACATCATTTCACAGCGGGAAATGACAATTCTCCATTCGGAGTCGGCAATAAACTTCGGGTAAATTGTAGCACAGCCATCTTGAATGCCGAATGGTCGCCGCAAGATGCTAGGTCTTTGCCGACCCCAGGCAGTCCGCGAATAAAAACAGTAGTTCCCTTCCATTCAGGTGAAAATTATAACAATTGTTGTGGAAATCTAGCCCTAGATCACCTACGGGCTGCCATGCCAATTTTTTTTTTTTCAACACCTCGAAAGCATTAGTGCTAGTTTTCAGGAGATTGCCTTTCGAACTAACACATCTCTTGAATCGACCAATAGGATTGTAGAACCTAGCATGGAACAGCACTTGCCAAAAGTGCGGAAATAAATTTTAAAAATAAGTTTTCCATCCACAAGCAGATGTTGAAAAGGCTACAGTTCAACCTAATTAGTGTCTATCCCTCCCCCAAAAAGCACCATCTTTTACAAGGACAACTGGAATTCCTTCGCTGAAGTCATCGTTAACGCAACCCTTGTATGAAAAAGACACTTAAGCCCGCCCCAATTAATGAAGCCACTATTCTTGATTTATAGCCAGCAATAACTTTAGTCCAAACAGCTTTTAATTCTCACCACTCAAGCTGATAATTTACGGGATAATTACCGTCTTAATTGGAAGCTTTCGGTCCGTAATAAAGGAGCAGCATGCTATCGAGAATCTCGATAATTTGGAAACCAAACCAACACCCAATGATGCATGAAGCGTGAATTTATTTGTAGTCACGTGCATTTTCCCGGAACAGGTGTATTCCGATTGGATTTTCACTTTTTCACTTTTTCACCTACCACCAGTTGATTCATTGTTCATGATTCAGAAGGTTTATGATTTGCGGTTCGCAAAAAATACAAACCACAGTTTGGTGTTGGCTTCCTTTATGGTGTGGTTTGATGGAACACCGAATTCCTCTTCGGCATAATTATGATTTATTGCGAGTGCTGCTGCAGCCGATAAATTAGTAAATTTGATTAACCACACGGTATACCGGCAGACATGTGGACGAGAGAAGAATCTTTAATCGTGTTTCTTTTGATGATGATGATTTACTGGACAGAAGACACTTTGGTTGACATTCTGTGGAACAACACACAGGGACAGTTGCAATGAGTGGCGTTCCATCGACTTGCAATTTAAAGGAACATATTTTCGTTTTGAATTAATGCAAACGAGTCTGCATGGAATTGACCAAAGAGGTGTGGTGCAAGAAAATGCAGACAAATTTGTCACAAATGGACGCTTAGAGAGCATAATGCAAGAAAAGAACCAAAAATGTAATAGAGGCCGACGATTGAGAACGTCAAACGATGAAAACCACCAATGCGTCTGCTTACTTAGGCTTGTACATGATGGGTTAAGATCAAACAAGTCCACTGAGGCCTTCGATGCAAATACAATCTGACGAAGTTCTGAAAATATTTTCTGAGAATGCGGGGTCTTTCATCCCTAACCTGGTATTTTTCACTCTACCATTCTGAATTAATGTCACATGTCACTATGTCACTATTTCGTCATGTCACTGTACATGTTACATGTCACTATGTCGAAATATGTGTCACCAATCCACTGCATGTACATGATTCGGCGGGAAAATTCTGTCTATGATACCCTACAATCACTTGCCAAGCAAAACATAATCAAACTTGCTTGTATGCCCGGCCACCAGGGCATTATAGGCAATGAAACTGCGGATGAGCATGCTAGGGCCGGTTCGGCTTCGGCGCCCTTGGGACCGGAACCCTTCTGTGGCGTTCAGTGAGCTACCGCCGCAACTTTATTAAACAACTGGGAAAACCAACTTCCCCTAGTCCATTAGAAAAATTTCCCCGGACTAAGGCAATCCAAGAGACTTATCAAGTCCTTTTCTTACAAAGAAATTCTAAACCTTGACAGGAACAACATGAGGAAGGTAGTTGGGTTCCTTACCGGCTATTGCGGCCTAAGATATCATCTCAACAAACTAGACCTTGGTTCAGATACAGAGTGTCGGTTCTGTTTGGAAGAAGAAGAAAAGAAGAAATTCTCTGTGAATGTGATAAATATGTGCAATATGTCCTTTAACTATTGAGATCACCTCAAAAATCGGATAAAATGTTCCACATACGCCACAGTATTTCAGGTTTGGCGATCCTTGATAAGATAAACTTAGACGAAAAGGAGCGGATTTTTATGTAACTGAAAGAATCCATTGGAATGATATGATTTTTTTTCAAATGTCCCCATTTGTCTTGATTTTAAGGCTCTGATGTCGCGATTTTTGTGAAGTTTTCTCTGGTAGTCCTAGTGTGACTACATGCTGTTGAATCTGAATGTACATTCGCTGGCCCCGGGGAGCTATTAAAGCGTTTTGCAGAGATGGGCGTTGGGAATCATCCACCCGTTTTATTACCATTCCTTCTGCCAATTCGTCCAAGATTGCTTGTTTTTAAATAACACGCACTAGAAGCTCTTATCCGCCCCGTCCCTCCTGATCTTTTTTTTAGTAAGGGTTTCTGGATTCTTCCTAGGCAGTATTCGGATAATCTATATAAAGGGTTTTTCAATAGGGACGCTACAAAAGTAGAGCAACAGGGACAGCAAACGACGCCATATTTTTCTTGCGGTTTTTTGACATTTCTCTTCAGTAAGGTTTGCCATTTCATGATGGAAAGATATACGAGCCAACAACGAGTCGAAATTATTAAAAATTACTACCGAAATTCGGAGTCAGTGGCCTCAACGTTAAGAGCGCTACGTCCAATTTATGGTCGTCATAATCGTCCTAGCAGATCAACAATTGAGCGTCAAGTGGAAAAATTTGAATCCACAGGCACAGTACAAAATGTTCCCGTGCCAGTGAGACAAAGAAGTGCCCGTAGTGTCGAGAATATTGCTGCCGCTGAGGCTTCAGTTGCAGAAAGCCCAAATGTGTCTCTCACACGTCGTTCTCAAGCGTTGGGCATCTCTGTGACGTCGTTGTGGCGAATTTTGCGAAAAGATCTTGGCCTACATCCTTACAAGATTAAATTGACGCAAGAACTGAAGCCGCTTGACCACCAGAAGCGTCGTATGTTCGTGAATTGGGCTGAGCAACAACTTGAAAATGATTCGGATTTTCATCGAAAAATCATCTTCAGCGATGAGGCTCATTTCTGGCTGGATGGCTTCGTCAATAAACAAAATATGCGGTATTGGTCAGGCAGCAATCCACACGTACTCCATGAGTCATCATTGCATCCCGAAAAAATTACGGTTTGGTGTGGTTTATGGGCCGGCGGCGTCATTGGGCCGTACTTCTTCCGTGATGATCAAGACCGGCACGTTACTATGAATGGGGATCGCTACCGTTCAATGATAACCGAATATTTTTGGCCCCAATTAGATGATATGGACTTGGAGGACATGTGGTTCTAACAGGACGGCGCCACAGGCCACACAGCGAATGTCACAATCAATTTATTGGAAACCAAGTTTGGAGAACGTGTTATCTCACGAAATAGTCCAGTCGCTTGGCCGCCTCGGTCGTGCGATTTGACGCCGTTAGACTATTTCCTGTGGGGCTACGTCAAGTCTATGGTCTATGCCAACAAGCCAGCGACGATTGATGAACTTCGTACGAATATCGAACGTGAAATTGCAGCAGTATCGGTCGATTTATGCTTGAAAACCGTCGAAAATTGGGTTCAGCGTCGGGACTTCTGCAAGCGTGCCCGTGGTGGTCAAAGATGGCAAAAGAAATCGAGTTCCATACATAATGGCATCGAACGTACTTTCACAGGAATAAAGAATTTCATTGATATCCAAAACCGTTTTTGTTTTATTTAAAAAAACTTTTGTAGCGCTCTTATTGAAAAACCCTGTATATGGTTGAGGCCTCAACCACAATTCTCATCTCGGCAAAGGTTTGTTTGACAGGTTTGCGATGATAAACTTACCCTTGCCTTGAAAAAAAAGCTCTTGGTAGTTTTAATTTAAATCTCTAGTCGGAAGGGGCAGGAACTTCAACAATCGCAGAAAGTACAAAGCAAGTATAACGTGCGGCGTTGCAGACGATTATTGAACTGAACATAAAGCTCTGATGGAAAAGCTGTCAAAACTCTGGAACAGGCTGAGGCTCTCGAAGCTGAAAAAAGGAAAGTTAGCGACGAAGTTCGACTTATCGCTGCTGAGTTTCATCTCAAGTGTGAGTGTTTGTGGAAAAGGGTGTTGTGTGTAAGGGAAATAGGCTTAGCTGTCAAGGCAGCTGCACTCAATCCACAGTTGACAATGGGCACTTAGTCAATTAATATTCACATGGAGGCTAGCAGCAGAAAATCAAAGGCTTCTTAAATAATTTTATAAAGAAGGTTCCAAAAGCAAAGGTGATGTAGGATGAGGTCTTTTCTCCAATGATTTAAAACTCTATCGCTTCTTTTGCCTTCCAAAACATTGTAGCTCATTCCTATCCTGTCGAGATATTAGCATTTTCACGGACAAGAAAGTCGCGATAAAATCGCAGGAATCAGTCTCTGTCGCATCAAAAATTGTTCAAGATTGCCACTCGTTTCTCGAAGCAATTTAACTTACTCCTTTGCCATGTATCAAGACACAGGGACGTTCCAGGGAACTGCCGATAAATGCAGTGCCTTTCTGATGCAGAAAGCTGGCTGCAATCAGCAAATAGCACAAAAAGACGATGGCATTATAAGACGCTGTCATTCGACAGGACCCTCCCGTAAATATTTTCTGGAGGGACGAACAAGAAGAAGAAAAAATCCTCCATATTTTCTATACCTGTTCAACGCTCTCTATTTAAAGACGTTACACATCTCAGTGCCCTCTTTTTGGTGACCCTGGCGACCTCACACAACAAGATATCGGTACCTTAGTACGCTTTGTAAAAGGCTCCTACGGGTTTAAAGGAGAATTGCGCCTAGATCCTGAGGTACCACTTTGAACCTCATATCATAAATCCAACATCCAGATCTTATCTTATTAAAGAAAGCAATGACGTACTCAACAGGCTTGCCAGTCACAATGACGACCGCCTTGTTTGAGTACCGGGTCACGAAGGTGTCACGTGGAATGAGAAAGTCGACGAACTGGCAAGAGAAGGGGCGCACGCAATAGAACGAACCACTGAAAACACAGAGGTAGACGCACTAACTATAATTAAAACAGCAGCCAACGAGAGGATGCAAATGGGTTTCGAGGATCACTGGGCAAACCTCCCGACGTGTAAAGTGGATAGATCACTCGTAAAGAAACCAAACAACCTGCTCACCAGGAAGGCTCTAGGTTCAAGCAGAGGGCAATTGAGAGTGATGGTGGGACTTATCACAGGACATATTAACCTCACCAAACACATACAAAGACCGAGCCTCGCTGACACAGAGACATATAAGGAAGAAAGAAAGTACCTCGAATACTTCCTATGCCACTGCCCAGATCTAGCGAGAATGCGACAGAAAGCCCTTAGGTGGAATCCTGACCTTCACCAAAGAAACAGGAAGATTCGCCAGACCACACGTACATAAGTGTCAACTCCATAATTATTTCCACCTTCCCTAGATCCCCTCCCCACAATGGGTTCCAAACCAAACTTCCAACCTCTAAAAACAATGGGCCCGACTGAGGCCTAGATGAAGAGTCTTCCGCTCACCCTCATACACCATACCATACCATCACTTTGAACCTTCTAACTTGCTTGCATGCCACACTGTACAGCGCATGCTGTCATTGAATTTTTGACAATTTAATCATCAATCTGCATCAGAACGTATAAATCTACTGAAAGCATTGAAAACAATGAACTCAATGAGCACCCCAAGACGTTATACTAACGTCGAGGATACTCAATCTACGTGAACAAAATTCTAAATTATGCACATGTCTGTCTAAGTCCTACAAATTAATTATTTTTGTAAAAATGAAAAATAAAATTTATAAATAAATAATTATACTCTCAGCCATCAGGTCAGCGTATATTCTAAGTTTCTGGCACACTTTTTGCATCCAATTAATATACGTTGACCGAGAGCCTAAAATTACGCGACCAGAATTCAAATTGTCCCCGCGGGCACGTGAGACTACAAACCAAGTGAACTGGAAAATTATAATGATATGCCACACTGAAGGTAGAGAGCGAAAGACGGCTTAACAGGTGTCTTGATGAGGCTCTTTACGCAGGGCATGACTGTCGGCCTGCTGGTCTGGCTCTAAGTGATATCAGATCGCAGTAGAGGTGTCGCGATGAAACATCTCATTAGCATATGAACATGTTACACAAATTGAGAATTTGTTTTCAGATTACACGTTACGATAATGAAGTAGGGAAAAGAAGACGATCCTGCAGGCAACGATGGGTGGAAAATGTATGCACAAGAGTGGTCTGAGTAGTGTCAGATATGTGTAATTATCGACCACCTACGAAGGATTCTTGTATAAAGCGAGTTATGGAAAGCCTAACGCACTGAAATGTCTTTTGTTTGTTTTCACAATGGACCTAGATATCCCTGAATTAAGAGTTTTCCGGCACTACCTAGATAGTCACCTAGCGATCTCCTTATCGATTCTGATCCGCTAATTCCCGTTCCCTAAAGTAAGCTTTCTGATTCTATCGCCGTCGTTTGCATAGCGGCCATTCGGCCTTCTAACTCATTTTGAACTGAGCTAAAGACTCTCAACCACATAGTGAATCGTACCTGACCTACAGACTGTACCTACCCCGTCAATGCCAAAACAAAACTGATTTGTAGAATATTGAATTTCCAATGAGCAATCGTTGTTTGATAAGTTTATTGACTTCGAACACTGACAGATTGAGTCACTCCGACACTCATCTCTGTCTGGGTTACGCTTTGAGTTTCAATCGTCTCGCCTTAGGCGATTGTTAATCTTGAAATCACATTAACAGTAAGACACGACGAAGCCATCAATCGGCACCTCATTCAAGAAAAGCCAAGTCGAACGACCTTGCACTTCGAAGAGGCCATGCGATTGTTGTCTGACAATCTCCACCAATCCACTCGAGTGCCATTGTTTACAAAGCCAAGACCAGTTTCTTTACTCAAAACAAACTCCAAGCCAATCTTTAATGATATTTCTTTCCGCTTTCGATTTTTAGATGAGCGGTTCACTTGGGCGACACCGAAGGAACATGATTGCGCCGACGGTAGCTGCTGCTGGTGTGACAGTGGCCAGCTCCGTGATATTTTTACCACTTCTTGTACAGGTAAGTCGATCGTGATTAGGACCCTGAATCGATCAGTTTATGCATCTCTCCGCTGTGAATCTTTTGTCTTCAAAAAAAGATCTTCTCGAGCCTTTTACCTTTGGTGGCGGGGCATGGCCGGTTAATGGATCCTCCAGCACGTAACGCGATGTGGCGGTTCGGTTATCCGAATCCGGTCAACTACAATGACAATGAGCTCTTCTGCGGCGGCTATGCAGTTCAATGGGAACAAAACGGTGGCCGATGTGGAGTGTGCGGTGATGCATATCATGTGAAGTCACCGCGGCCGCACGAGGCTGGCGGGGAATACGCTAAGGGAATCATTTCGCGATACTACACAGCTGGACAGGTGAGTTCTTCTTCGAATATAAATTAATATATCAATTTATTTATTGAACGATGTTGCCTTTGGTGGTTTGGTTATAGGTTTAGGGAGGCACAGTTATACTTAATAACTAAGTGACAGCTTAATCGTAGGTTCAGTCCAAGGGACTGTTATACAAGACAATGCTCCAGACGATTTATGTTGACGGAATTATGCAACAAGGCCCTCTTTTGAGTTGAAGGGACAATGGACTGTGAGAGGTGCCTCGGATGCATGTATATTGTTGTTTATGGAGGACGTTTTAATCATGAAGAGTTATGTTAAGGCGATTGAGATGCCACAGGATGCAATATCCACCTTCACCGCGTTGCCTTTTGCTGTGGTGGATTGGTTGTGCAAGGGTCTGCATTGCCATTGGAGCAAATGGTTTATGTGACAGAATATTTAATGCAAATAAGTTTAAATGGGTGGCAGATATTTTTGAAACCATTTAAAGCCTCTAGGAATGATAGTATGCATCTTTTTGAAAAAAATGATCGATGGTACACTGCCGGCAGTTATCGTTTTATTAAGAATATGCTTCAATGTATTCTTTTGATTTGAAGACAAATATGTAAATGTTATCTTCATTTCCAAGCTAGATAAGAGGCCAAGTATGGTCTTACAACATCTCTCATTCTGAAAACAATGAAGAGACCTTGAGACATTCTTATAAGAGACCGATAAGAGGTCTTTTGACACCCAAGTCTACTTGGATTTGCCTGTTCACAAGGATAAAAGGGCATACGTCTCCAAGATAGTTGGCCGATGTATCTTTCTAAACATCGGCTTTCGATTGTACCAACTATCATTAGAAAGTTGGTGTAATGATCATTATTTCCGTTTCCAGAAAATCTCGGTGTATAATGTAGCTAAAGGCTACACCAATATTGTGCTATTTCAAGCAGCTTAAAAAGGCTCGATAAGGATCTTACGTCAATTTATCCCAGAGCAGGCTGATCATTCAGTAATAGTCCCGCCATGTAAACTCAAGCATGGATCAGGATTTTAACGGAAGCAAATGGAAGATGGAGCTCTTTGGCAGGAGTCCGAAATAAGTAGAAAATGATGACCAAGGTACAGTGGTGCCAGAACTAATACTATCATGCAGAAGGACAGGAAAACCCTCTCCATCATTGTAGGAGTAATTACAATTCCTAATACTCTGGTCACATGAAAAAGCTTAGGCTAAGTGAGGATGACTTTTGCAGGGGCTGCGGAGACGAGGAAGTCAATTAGAACACAACCCATTGCCTCTGCCATTGCCCAGTTCCCTGCCACCTCATTTGGAAGACACTTTTTCCAGGATACCGAAGAACTAACTGTATCTATCAGGAACATCTGGAAATTTATTAAGGCTTCAAGATGATTCGAAGACCTGAAGCAATAGGACAGTGTTTTGGGAATTCCTCCATGAGCAAGAGGTACCTTCCCTCCTAAAATGGGCCACACACTGGATCTTTACTGGCTTGAGTGTACCCTAGAGGGTTCTCTCTCCCCTCGCCAACCCATCTACCTAACCTACATCAATTTATCTAATATGGCTTAAGAATCGATCCTCAATACTTCTGTCTGATGTGAGTCGATAATGTCTTAGACAGCACAGTTTTAAGTCGGGATCGTCTAAATATGACTACATAGATCAGCCTATATTGTCATCATTTATCCTGATGACTTACCTATTTCTTTGTAAAAAGTGCTCTATGTATCTATGTCCTTGGAACTGGCAGAGAATATGCAGGATTTATAGGTCTGCGCCTGCCATACAAAATTCTTCTTGAATGATGGGGGCAGAATTGACGAAAATCCGGATTTTCTGATTTCAAGGCATCAATACTGGCAATATTATCATTTTAATGATCGTGTAATGTGATCACGTCATTACTTCATCAATACTCATGTTGTGAATAATTGCTAAGCCGCAAATTACTATAATACTTACGTAATGGAGCCCGGACCCCTGAAAAGGCTCTCCCTGAGACACCGCTGTTCTCTATCCACTTCGATTCCGGGTTGTTGCCGCCTGTTTGTCAAACCAAATATTCTGGCATCAGCGATGACTTGGAACTTATTCCGGTGGTTCGATCTTTCTGATCGATTCGAAGATTCTCTTGCCTGGATCGTTGTTTTGCTCGATGTGTCCGAGCCAAAGGAGCCGACCCGATTTGGCCTTCTGAACTACATCAACATTTTGGTATGGCTCATAGAGTTAGCGGTTTTATCTCCTCCTCCATTCGCAATTACTTACTTACTTACTTAGGTGGCGCTACAGTTCGTGGTGAACCTGGGCCTCAACCAACAAGCCTCTCCAGTTAGCCCGGTCCTTAGCTAACTGCTTCCAGTTGCGCACTCCAAGTTGGTTGAGGTCCTCTTCCACTTGTGCGCGCCACCTTAGGCGAGGTCTTCCTCTACTGCGTTGACCCTCCGGGTTAGACTCGAAGACTCTGCGAGCCGGAGCATTTGTGTCCATTCGCTCTACATGCCCCAGCCATCTGAGCCGATGGATACGTATCTTCTTGACTAGGGCGATGTCTTTGTACAACTCGTAAAGTTCATCGTTGAATCTTCTCCTCCAGAACCCGTCAACGCAAACGGGACCGAATATCTTACGAAGAATCTTTCTCTCAAAGCAAGCAAGGATATCGTCATCCGCTTTCGATAGAGTCCATGCCTCAGCGCCATAAAGCAGGACAGGGATGATTAAGGTCTTATAAAGAGTTTCCTTAGTTTTTCGGGATAGGGCCTTACTACTCAATTGCCTTCTTAGCCCAAAGAAACAGCGATTGGCAAGAGTTATTCTTCGCTTGATTTCTGCGCTGGTGTTGTTATCGGATGTGATAGCGGAGCCGAGGTAAACGAAGTCCCTTACTACCTCGAAGTTATAGCTGTCTACCGTGACGTTCTGTCCGAGACGTCGATGTTGGGTGTCCCTTCTTGATGACAGCATATATTTTGTTTTGCCCTCATTGACCGCTAAGCCCATTTTCGCCGCTTCCGTCTCAATACTCGCAAAGGCGCCAGTGACATCACGCTGGGTTCTTCCGATAATGTCAATATCATCGGCGTATGTGAGTAATTGGACGGACTTTTGAAAGATTGTTCCTCTGGTATTGGCGCGTGAGTTTTGCACAACTCTTTCAAGTATGATGTTAAAGAAGTCGCATGACAGCGCGTCACCTTGTCTAAATCCTTTTTTGACATCAAAGGTCTCGGTGAGGTCTTGACCGACCATGATGGAGCAGCGTGCATTCTCCATTGTCATCCTGCACAGACGGACGAGTTTGGCAGGGATGCCAAAACTAGACATGGCTCTGTATAGCTCGTCTCTATAAATGCTGTCATAGGCGGCCTTGAAATCGATGAAGAGGTGGTGGGTATCGATTTGGACTTCTTGGGTTTTCTCCAGGATCTGCCGAAGTGTGAAAATTTGATCGATTGTGGACTTTCCTGGCCTAAAACCGCACTGATAGGAACCGATCACGTTGTTGACGAAGGGTTTTAGGCGTTCACACAATATGGCAGATAAGATCTTATATGCGACATTTAAGAGACTAGTTCCTCGGTAATTGGCGCAGTTGAGGGGGTCTCCTTTCTTGTGGATCGGGCAAACGGTGCTGAGATTCCATTCATCAGGCATACATTCGTCTGACCAAATTGTGGAAATGAGTTGGTGTATGCTCTCTACAAATTCATTTCCAGCTGCTTTAAAGAGTTCGGCCGGTAAGCCGTCAGGTCCAGCTGCCTTATTGGATTTCAGTTTGGAAACTGCTTTCCTTACTTCATTTTGGTCAGGTGGACGGAAGTTTTGGCTGTCATCGTCCAGGTTGAATGGTTCATTCTGCCTGACAGCGGGATTTGATTCGTCGTCGCCGTAATTAGGAGCGAAAATTCGATGTAGTATTTTTTTGTTCGAAGGATCCTAATATCTCCTATGCGTTTCCATTAATCATCAAGCACTCGGCTTCTATATGGCGCCAGAGGCAGGATTAGAGTCATATAGAGCAACACCTTTGTCTTTTGTGTTAGGAGCTTCGACCCAAGCTGTTTAACTAAACCGAAGTAGCAGCGATTTCTTAGGGTTATTCTTCACCGGATCTCCATGGAGATGTCATTCGTGGAGTTAACGTCAACTCCGAGGTAGGTGAACTCCTTTACTACCTCGAAGTTATAGTTGTCCATTGTTTGTTTACAGCATATATGTATTTGGTTTTGTCCTCGTTTATTTTAAAACCGAATCGTTTCGCCTTTTACAATGGCTCGCTGGGAGCGTGCGACGATATCAACATCGTCTGCATATCCTAACTGCTGGATGGACTTATGGAAAATAATGTCTTCCGTGTTGACATCAGCCCTACGCATAGCATATCTTCCCTAGCACGAGATTGAAGTAATCGCAAAACAGACCATCGTCTTGCTGAAATCTGGTGGATGTAGATCCGAGGAGACGTTCTCTAATTGCACCGTACACCGCGTGTTTTTCAGCAAGACATTGCATAGCTGGATCAGTTTTCTCGGGATCCTGAATTCCGCCAACGTCTTGTAGAGCTCAAAACGATGTTATATGCGGTTTTAAAGTCGAAATAGAGTTGGTGTGTTTTGATCTGAAACTCATCGGTCTTTTCCAGGATTTGAAAGGCATGCTTTATTTTTGTCATGGTCCACAGCCGAATCATATCAAGCTCATGAGAGCTCCACTTCAGCCCTCGAAATCAGTCGCCTATCAAAAAAGGTCGTCAGTATTCTTCTCAACCGAACACTGTCTATATGGCTTCATGCCAAGAGACTAGGTCTCTATTCAAACAACTTCTGCGATAGCTGTGGGGATGAAGAGGAGGTGGAAAATATACTCCATTTTCTTTGCATCTATCCGGCCCTATCCAAAAGATAGGCTAATAAGGAAACTCCTTTCTTCGATGACCTCGATGACATTGCCTTAATTGACGTCAGAAATCTTAAAAAGCCTCAGCTAGTTCAATGAGTAAATCCTGTGGTGTCACAATGGCCCTCTCTTGCTATAAGAGTATCTACACCCTAACCTAACCTTCTACTTGATCTTGCTCATGATACCGAACTAAACCTAACCTATAGTTTAACAAGGTCACGATATCACAAATTGAATTGGAAAGTATCCAGAAGCTTTTCAACATCCTTTATTTTCTTGCGACCAGTAGCTAAGACCTTATTACATTGATTCCAGAACTACTGCTTCATAGGGCCCAAGCGCCACTTGTTTTGTATCCACAGAGTCGCTATAAAAAAATTTCAATCAACACTTTATGAGGCAAAATTGTTGCGCACATACCCCACTCTTTTGTTGGAACCAGCACCAATGATCTTGTACTTCATTGAGCCCGTAACGCCGACCTTTGAATTTGTGCTCAAGTCTGCCGATTCCGCTGAATTCAAAATATTCGCCACCAGAACATATGACTTATTTTCATAGAATCTACGGGGAAAAAACAACTTCTACATGAAAATTTCATTGGTAAGGCACGGACAAACCTCTTTATAACCAGTACTCCATTACCGACAACACCATATTGTAGTTCGCCATACTTCAACACATCGGACTTCCTTAGCTCTACCATTGCCTTGTACACATTCAAATGACTGTTAGCGTTAGTTTTTTCCTTTTCGACATTCACCTCGTCCTTGTTGGTGTTTACAGGAAGCCATGTCTTGGCGTTTGTCGAGAAGCCTTCACAAAAAAACAAGTTTTTCTTTGAATGCTTCTTTGAAAGGACCTATAGACTCATGTACCTGCCGCTGGTGATGCATCCCATTGGAATGGTGTTCTAGCTGGATCTCTAGTGAATTTCTCGTAGATCTGTGGATTTGAATTACAAGCCGCTGGATCGCGACTATCTGCCCAAGAAATTTCCCCGTCCACCATGCCGATTTCCTCACCCTGGTTATAAACTGAGTGAGACTCTAGCAATGGGAAAGGCTTAGCAAACACTTACCATGTAGGTTACACTGACTCCAGGAAGAATCATTTGAATCATGTTCATCGTATCGATACGTTCCTTCCCATACCGACTGCCTACCCTTCTTTGATCGTGGTTACCCATCTGCAAAGGGATAGGAATGATGAAAGTACCTAAAATGTGCAGAGACCTTTCCAACTTACCACCCAATTCGGGGTTTTACCCGGAGGCATCTTTTCAAACCACGTTCTGATGATTTCTTCATACTTCCTGGCGTCAGAAGCGGAATTACCATTTAGAATGAACTGGAAGTTGAAGGGAATCTGCGCACCTTCTCTTTCCCAATCGCCATACATTTTCATGACATAATCCAACGCAGAGTAGGTCTCAATAAGCAGAACCCTTGTATCTCCCCCATGGATCCTTTGATAGTCATCCATAAGTTGACGCCACTGGTAGACCATATCAACTGTCTCTGGTTGATCTTGAGTGTAGATGTGCTTTAAGTAAGCCGATTCCTCTGGATCACTAGTTAGTCCGCTAAGGGGTTCGTCTGGATAAGTGCCATCAGGATTGGCTTCAACTTCAAAACACCATGGCACAGCATCAATTCGGAATCCAGCAACACCACGATCCAGCCAGTAGGTAAGAACTCGTTTCATTTGAGCCACCACAGTGGGATTGCGGTAGTTCAAATCTGGTTGTTGGACGGCAAACTGATGGAGGTAGAATTGTTGACGCTGTTCATTCCATTCCCATGCACTGCCGCGGAATGCTTGACGCTAGAAAAACCTTATAGCAACAGAGGTTCCCACAATTATCCCATCTATGGTACTTACCCAATTACTGGGTGGAATTCTTTTTCCAGGATTATTTGGATCCGGTTTGCCATCGTGCCAGACATAGAAGTCCTCAAAGCCCTTCTCCCGATTGACTGACTTTTTAAACCAAATACTCTCGTTACTTGAATGATTTGGAACAAAGTCCAGGATGACCTTCAGTCCTCTCTTGTTGGCTTCCTTGATGAGATTTTCGAAATCCTCCAGATTTCCGTACTCGTCTTGAATGTCAAAAAAGTCCGAGATATCGTATCCAAAATCGACCATGGGTGACTTGAAAATCGGTGATAGCCATGTTGCAGTTACTCCGATTTCTGTAAGGTAGTCCAGCTTCGAGGTGATGCCATTTAGATCACCGATTCCATCGCCGTTTGAGTCCTTGAAGGAACGCGGATAGATTTGATAGAATTGCGCCGTTTGCCACCAATCCTTCTGGGGTTTGCTTGGCGTAGTAACGGGTGAATTGCACCCCAAACAGAATTTACTTAAGAGGCTGATGCCTATGAACGAGGCAAGTAAACACGACTTCATTGTGTTCCAACGACAAACACTGGACACAAATTCAGAATTTTCGACTGGACAATGGTGCTTTTTAAAGGTTTTTTTCATGGCACTTGGGATTTTAGTTATCTTTCAGGGCTGATATACAGATAAACAGCAACTTGACAATGAGTGGGTGAGGTGAGTGTAAATATTGTGTTTCACGGTTAATTCTTGAATTATATAAAAACCTTAGAGGCAGGAGTACAATTGAGTGGGTAAATAATGTAGTTCTTCACTTCGTACGTACTCAAGTAGGTGACATAATGCCTTTTACAGAAGAGGTGTTTGTCAAGTCGTAAATTCTTATCTTATGCATCACAACAACAACCTAAGCCTCGTTTTAAGGGGAATCCAGACCTGGCATACGAGAGGATATGTCTTTGCTTTAAAGGAGACTCTTAGATGAGTAGAAGAAGACATCTTGTATGTTGGTTCATTCGCAGACTGGCATTAGTACGAGTTTTTCAAGGACAGTGGCCACATGGCTGCATACTACTCACACTCCTATTTTAAGTCTTTAGCGATGCCCTTCATGCTGGGGGGATGCAGAATGCATGTAGGTTACGCTGAACTGTTTTAGGCCCAATTGTACCTCGAAAACCAGCTTTATTTGAAAATCAGTCAAAAGCCTATAAAAAACGACAAAGTAACACGGGATAGGTCGTATTTTAAGGTACAGAGAAAATTGCATTGTAAATGATGTCACTTACCGAATCTGGCTAGAAAGTGGGGAGTCTTATGCAAGTTCAATCCATAACAGTCGACAAGGAATAATGAATCCTTAAAAATGGATTGGAGAAAGTTTAACACGTTTTCAGAGGTTCGAACACAACGGCGTCCTGGCATTTTTTACACTCTATGCCCTACTTGCGGTGATGGGTCATAAATTCTTAACCTATGTACGTATCTGACTCAGAACATCACGAGAAGGAGATCGTGAGCCTCAATAACTAGGTTAGGTTAGATTAGGTAGATGGGTTGGTGAGGAGAAAGAAGTCCCCAGCGTCACACTCAGGTCAGTAGAGACCCATTGTTATGTCAATTTTTTTTTTTTTTTTTGGCCGATCGGTACTCTTACTCGTGCAGAAGTACCCAAAGCATTCTCGTAATTTCCCCAGGCTTTCGAACCATTTTGAAGCCTAAATGAACCTCCAGATGTCCCTGATGGGTACGTCCCTTAGTTCTTCGGTGTCCTAGAAAAAGTGCTTTCCAAAGGATCTATGTCTGAGGTGGCAGAGACCTGGGCAGTGGCAGAGGAAGTGGCTTGTGTCTTCATTGACTTTCTCGTCTTCACAACCCCTGCAAAGGTCGTCTTCACTTAGCATTAGCTTTTTCAAAAGATGACGCAGAGCATTATGACCTGTAGTTACAATACAAGTATGGAGAGGATTTTGCTGTCCTTTTGCAGCAGAGTATCAGTTCTGGCAGCATTGTACCTTGGCCATAGCATTCTAGTTGTTTTACAGGAGTCGAAAGAGCTCCATTGCTCACGTGTCGGAAGCTTAAGACTTGCCTCTTTTGATTGGAACCATTCCAAGGCACTTCCTCGACTACCTTTACATCTGCATTACAGCATTCTGCTAACATGATAACTATGATAAGGAACTTCAGTCGCTTAATCTAAAGTTATTTTAGACGACAAAACTCATCCAGCATTCCGATACAACCGGCTTGATTTTAAATCGCTTCCTTTGTGTGTGGCTCAAAACTACCTCTGGCAAGACATATGGCCACCGATCTTTAGATATATCATCGACTATTGGCTTTCATCCATATATGCGTCAGCAGACCTTCCCTCGGAAGCGTCTCCTTACAATTTAAGAGTAATGTCAACTAATTAAGAAAATTTATAAGATATTTCGTCTTCACAGTAAACCACTACAAGACTAACTACATGCTGGCTTAATCAATGCAAATGCATTTCACTTTTTGACCTAAATTACCTGCTTACTCAAGCGCCATGCAATTTTCCAGATTCTGAATCGGATGTAACCAGTTGCAGTCTTGGTATTCTTTAATTGGATATCTTCTGTGTACTGTGCACCTGAATTTTTATGCGAGCCATGTATGGTCATCTTCGAAAAAGTTCATTTATTTGCATGAGAGATCTGTTGAAATGTGACTGCAGTACATCATGAATCCAGCGGTTTATTATCCTTCTAATTGAAAAGGAAAGTTAACATGTAGAGTTTTTAGAAAGGAGAATTGGCGGTTGGCCAAGTGCTATGTGCCTGGCTCTGACTAGTGTCGGATAATCGGAGAAGGACTGGAACCGGATTTCCTTTTCCTTTGTTTGAACTACGGCTTTCAATGTTGAAGTGAATACCTTACCTGGCAGGGTGTATGCCAATTGGCCAGTGGTGAGTGCTAATTGTAACAATTCTCGCCGTCTTGGTTCAGGTTCTATTGATTAGGTCCTGCGTCCCATTTTTGTTGCTAGTGAGTCTTGTCTTTCTATAAAGTGCTTGGAAAATGTTGCCTCCAGGAGGACTATCACGGGCTGAATCCCAATTAGCTACCTCTTCGGCATTCTTATTTCCCTCTATTACACTAAGGGCCAGAACCCAGTGCAGAGTGATATGGAACAGAGTGCTTACCATGGCAATCACTCCCGTGACCGATTGGAACGCTTTAATGACGGCCTAGTTATCAATAACAATTGTTCTATTATATATGGTAGTGGGATTGAGGCTCAATACTTCCGCCTGGAGTACACTAGACGAATCTAGAAGGCGATAAGATTCAGTTCAGATCCGAAGCCGCATTCCCTCTAGGAGCCATCGGCAAAGATTGGTTCTCGGCATTTTGGTAGTGGTGGGTTATTTTTTCATTCCGTCTTCGATAGAACGTAAACTTGGATATTTTTATTGATTTTAAGTTGAAGTGTTATGTAGTCAGTTATGGTCGAGGCCAGAATCCTTGGCAGCAAATCCAGGGCAGTGATTATATGGTTTCACGAACCAGAATCCAGATTCTCTGAGTCCTACTGCACACAGGAAACGAAGTGTTTAATATGAAGGTCCAGCGGCAGAATGTTTAGGAGCATGTTGAGTGCATCGGTCGAGCTTGAACGCCGGGCACATATCGTTGCGATTTTCACTGTTCTTGGAACTCTGCCTAGTTTAGAAATATTGTAGGATTAATTTTAGGCGGGCCATAAGCTCGGTGAAAAAAGGACAAATTATGGCTGTGTACATCCAAACGACTTTCTTAGGTTGCATTCCCCACTTTTTACCTAAAGTTTTGCTATATGCGTAAAACGCTCACTGTTTAGTTTCAAGTTGAGCTTGGCCTTAGGAATAACACCCAAAGTGTCAATGTAAGTATTGTCGCAGCATCCGAAACGTGCTCATTTTCTTTGAAACTCCGAAATGAACAGATACAAAAACTTACTAAAACGCGTAACTGAATTATAAACTTCCATTTGTTTAGCCTCTACTGTGATGTTAATACCCGCCTATAAGTATGCAGACTTTCTTGCTAACTTCAAATGCTTTTCTATTTTGAATGTTTCTCAAACAGGAAATCGAAGTAGAAGTCGAACTTACAGCCAACCACTATGGAAGATTTGAAATGTTCCTCTGCCCCAACAACAATCCACGTTACGAAGCAACACAAGAGTGCTTCGATCGTTACCCGCTATTTATCTCTGGCACACGAGAGCATCGTTTTCTCATTCCCAGCGAAGCCAAGAAGAAGGACATCTTTCGTTATCGAGTTCGATTGCCTCCTTACGTAACTTGCACACAATGCGTGCTACAGTGGTCCTACTACACCGGAAACATGTGGGGAACTTGTGAAAATGGAACCGAAGCTGTTGGATGTGGACGAGCAGGTGAGAGTCTTCAAAGAATTACTTAAATTTATTTCTATTCCTCTCTGCCATCTTAGAAACTTTCAGAAATTGTGCGGATATAGCTATTGTGTCAAATACCGGAGGTGGTCTGCCTCCAGCATTTGTCAATAACAAATCACCGTTTCTCCTCTACTACAGGGATCTGCGTGCGCCACTTGATAACAATGTTTTCCCACTCATTGTACGGTGAGTAACACTTCAATTTATAGAAAACAGCTTTAATGTAAATTAATTTGTAAATATATAAACTCGTAATTTGTTGTTTTTTTAGCAATCGCCATTAGATACTTACGGCTTTGTAGATGCTTAGCCCATAACATTTGAATAAATGCTTATAACCTCACTAGTTCATTTGAACATACTCTCATTTTTGACTCATGCAAATATTAAGCACTCAGTACATAAAGAATTTTTTTTGAATTTAAATAACCATGTACATTTTTTTAAAATATTATTTCGCAGCTTATTATACAGGCATTTTTGTCCATAGCTGGTGCTGTAGTTTAATTCATTTTTTTTTTTCTTTAAAATTATTTTGTTAAATATCATACTTTGGTTACGGTTAATTGGATTATTTTCATTTTTATTGTTGGGGATACAAATAAACTTGTTTACTATACAATCAAAATTTTGTTGTTTTATTTAATCGCTTGGTGTTGGACAGACAGTTGATGGCTTGTCAGCAGGTTTTTATATCGATTCGGAGGTGATGGATGTTAATTCATCCGCTATCCCAATTGATTTCAGAGAAAAGTTTCTAAGAACGTGTTTTTGCGAATGCCTAGTTGCGCCAGTCCTAGGTAGTTGATTATCAGATTTAGTCTCTTGATTGTGAGGCACCCAATCAATTTTGACCTTTTTGTGTCTAGCAAATGAATGTAAGGCATCGTAGCAGCATTTGACTGAATGAGATTCCACTAAGTTGAACGAAGGCAAGTGCTTTAAGCGCTGCTTTAAGCGAATCTCATAACCATAGCTAGCTGCGATGCCAAGTTTGGTCCTCCTGATAACACATTGACCAAGTTGTCCCAAAATTGCTCCAGCCTGAGCAATCCTACAGGATAGCTGAGTATTGCTCCTTCCATCACTCGTGAATACCTAAACTTCTCCACCTGTTTTAATGGGATTCCACTAACATGCAAAATACATTGAACGGGCGTCCGGGAAATATCCTTTACTTCTGATTTGTTCACGTTTACCTTCATCCCAGCATCAACACAAACGGCTACGAACCAGTCAAGTACGCGCTGAAGTTCGATCTGGGCGTACCCGTGCCAAATCGTCCCTTCCGTGAACGCATAACTCGTTATGTTAAAACAAGACGATTTGGCCCAAGAATGCTCGTAGCATTCTAAGAGTGAATAGCTGATCGGTTGTGCTTCTACCTAGAGTCGCACGCCTCTTCGGCCAACTTGGACTCGAGCACAGCTCTGGAACGCTCTTCCAGAGAGACTTAAGAGAGATATACCCCTATAAAAGGAGCAATATTTTTTATCATAGGCCTATGTGTGAGGCCGCAGAGCTAGAGCGGACTAAACGCTCCCCACTCCAGATCCCAATCTTGATTCGTCGGTCAAACAGACCAGATCTCTAGCTTTTTGGATTCAGGAAGGATTCTCGAATTCGACGAGTCTACACGATCCGATATTTTATAGATATAAGCGCCGGTTTGGTGTTCTCAAACGGACGAGCGCGGAAAATAATCCAGAAACAAAGCTTCAAGCTTATTTTACGATTCGTTTTATAAACCTGCACAATTAACATAATCTTTATGAAGCTCCTTATGGATTCGTGCATTTCTTTCAAGCAGAGCACTTCGATCGTGTCCATTCTCCATTCTATTATGTGAGAGCGGAACTAGTTCGTCGTGCGTTCAGCATAACTGAGGAACTGCGCGATTTTCTTGCGGAATTTTGCAAGCTAGCCATTGCGCCAGGGAACCCTAAGTTACAACACACTGGTGTTTTGAATGTAGCCAAGTCCTGGCTGACGCAACAAAAGTATACGAGTAGAAGACTGCTCATCATTCCCATTTTTTAACAAATAATGCAGTTCAAACACAGGTTAGGTTAGGTTGAACTGGCTCCCAGCTAAAGCCAACACACTTAGCCTCATGAGGAGTTCGTTGTGATGCCACAAATATCTCGGAAAGATCTCCTGACGTAGGAAGTTACTAGAATCGGTATTTATGAGGTCGCCTATGTGGGTGTAGTAGCTCCTAAGTGAAATTTTCTTTTTCGTGAGAGAGCTGGACAGGTCCTCCTCCTCGTCTTCGTTCATACAGCTTCTGCAGAAGTCGTTTGCGTAGATGCCAAACCTTGCTTAAGAGAAATAAAATACTTAGAGCGTTTCAGACCCAGCTTTGGCCAAATCTACTTCGTCGCTGGAAATGTTGTGCCACTTGTCCACCTAAGATTTGTTCTATCGGTAGAATGCAGCTTTAGTTCAAGTTTACAAGTAGCGAGTGGTATACCTAAGGTGTTCTTATCCGGCCCAGTAGGTAATGTAGTTTCATATCTGGCGAGTTTATCTGAATGTCATTGTGCCCTGGCACCCAACAAATGTGAATATTAAACTGCTTCGCCATCGGTATTATAGACTATCGGCAATCTAGGGTTATTTGTGAATTTGTAAAGAATAATTCCAAGGACTTTATTGCCGCTTGACTGTCCGAAAAGATGGGGATATCCGTGGTTGACATCACGATTTTCTATAGTCAAGATAAGACTTATTTGGTCGCCATGATTTCCGTCTGGAACACGCAATAATTTGGAAGAGGGAACGCTAGGCTAAGGTTAAGCCTGGCGAAGAAAATATTACCACTCACCCCGTTGCTAGTTTTTGAACTGTCGCGTCGGAGTAAAAGTGAATTGACTTGTCTTCTGAGAATACATCGTTCCAGAGTGACCTGGGAGGGATGGTTATCTTGAAGTTCTTGTAAAAACTTAACTTGGGAAGGGTGTGGTATATGTTTCTGGGAGAAATTTGAATATTTTTCAAAATGGAAGCGTTCCCAAAATCTTTTCTAGACCACTGTGAGGTTACTTTGAGACAGATGTCTGCACTAGCTGTCGTTTGTTTGCCGAAAATGACGAAGGGTGATAGATGAAACAGAATATAAAGTGCTGTAGAGGGAGTCGTGCGAAGAGCTCCACTGATGCACATGCAAGCTGTTCATTGGATTTTGCTTAATTTATCGCGGTTTTTGGTTATATCCAAGGCGCTCCAACACACCATCACTCCGTAAGTAGGTATCGGTCTTATTACCGAAAAATAGAGCCGATGCGTTAATCGGGATTGCAGACCCCTTTTATTTCTGATGGCAAAAAAACGACTACTGTAGCTTTCTTTACTCTCTCTTAAATGTTTGGTTTCCAGCTTATTTTACTGTCCAAAATAAGACCCAAGTATTTTGCTTCGTTGGAACAGTTTAGGCACACTTTTACTAGATTTCGCCGCCAGATTTGTAAACCTTACGGGCGAATATATTCCTTCACAGCTTTGTAGATCAAACACTGCATTTTGTCCGAAACTAGTGCCACCTAGTGCGAACATATTTTTCATTCATTGAAAGACAAAAGACTCAGAAAACGAAATGCATAATTTACCAAAAAGAAATCTCAAATCTTTAACAATTCGCCAAAATAAAATGCAATTTTAAAATATTCAGAGGCATATAAGATCAGGATACAAGACGGCCGTGACAACCGTAAAGAGTATTGATAATTGCAGGGTACCCAGAAGCACAGTCCTTAGAAGACTATTCTTCGCAGTGACTTGATCTTTTTCCATCGAAGGTGTCAAGGTGCGCTTCCTCTTCTTCTTCTGATTCAACAACTGTTTAGATGGCGTTATCTCTTTAGGGACAGGAACTTCTAAATTCGATTTGGTCTCTTCCTTGAGTAGATGATCGCCAGAGCCTCGTTTTACTGAAATAATTTTGGTTGGGTTCCGTAAAGCATTGACACTTTTAGGGATGTAGGTTTCATGACTTTCGACGGGGTCTGAACAAATTTTACACATCTTCGCAATGAAATGATTGAAAAATATCGGATCTTGTTCGATAAAGTTGAATCTCATTTTGGTATCATTGCAGTTTGGCTTCAGCCTTCGAAGTAGCAACTCTGGATTGCGACTTAATTTGTTGAAATTAGTCTGCTGAAGAGTAAATCTGTCGAGATCAGTGGGAATGTAGAATTCTCCCTCGAGTTTGAGTTCGTCAATAGTTTGATGACGGATTTGGAATTCTTGGGCTACGATGAGGGTTACCCGGATGCCAAGGGGAAAAGCGACCAGGGAAGCGATATTCCAGCGATGTGTGAAATATCGCACCTGCACGGTGTGCAGTATGAGTGTGGTTTGCCTTTCCCTAGTGCTGGTACTTTGGTCAGCTGATTTCTTCAGAGTTTCCTCTAATTTGTGTCCTAGAGTGCGAAGAATTCGAATTTCGTTTTCCAATGTTGGCACATTCTTGAAGATGACATCAACCTCTTGCCGAGGTGATTTATTCGAACTAATTCTAGCTGAAATGGTCCTGGCTGAATTATTTAATGAAACCGGTTTGATTGAAGTGCTTCTGGCCGAAGCGACCATCGTAGACTTTTCTACACGGGCTGAGTTCTCCATGGGCTGCTCGGCTGCATCAACCTTCATGGTGGTGACCTCAACTTCATCACTTTGACTGCGGATTTTCTTCAACGCCATCTTAATGACTCGCTCCTGCTGGGTGATCTCTTTAAGCTGCCCCTTGAGAATGTCCTTCAGGAGGTTGTAGTCGTCCTTTCGAAGTTTTTGATGCTGCTCATCTGCCTTTATGATGTCTTTCAGCAGCGCGATCTCACTCTGTTCCAAGAGATTTGTTCTAGAGTTCTCCTCTTGGTTAAGAAGCTCTTTAAAGTGCCGCAGAACTCCCGGGCTGTTAGCCTGGTACGACATCACAGAGTCCACAGATTGCAAGTCAAAATCCTTACAGTCAAAGTTCTTCGGTGTCTGAAATTCAAATTCGGAGCTGCTCTCAAAGTCCGGGAACTGAGTGCGAAAAAAGTCGTCAACTTCATTACATTCAAAAAAATTATCTCGAAGTTGGTTGGGGTTGATGTTCTCAACATCCGCAAACGAATGATTGGGCTCCTGCCTTGCTGAAAGATAGTACAGACTTCGTGAGGTCTTGATCTCATCCATACAAATATCAGAATGCATTAAGGGCTTGTTTAACAGGTTCGCTTTCGAGTTAGCGTTGCCGCCCTCCAATTGGCGTTTCTTGGCTGCCTTAGCTGCAGCAGTCCTACCAGACACGGTTTTGCTTGCTCTTGGACCGCTGTCGATTTTGACGTTGTTTTTTCTACCCTGACCCCTAGGACTTAAAGCTTTCAAATCCAATTCAGGAACAATATTCCGCTTTCGCTTCAGTTGACCCGTACGTTCACCTGTGGCCTCATACTTATAGGAAGTACTTCGATCTAAAATAAAGAAAAATTCGCAATTATTTGGAATCATCTGCTTTTTTTTGAATGCTAACCCTTGTTTCTTGTCTTAAGATGACACCGAGCCTTAACGTTATCCTCGTCAGCGGGAGCTCGACCGTCAATGTTAATTTTCGACTGTACCGCTGGCATTTTTTAGGAATATGAAATTTTCAATTAAGTTCTATAAATTCCAGAAAGAAAAACCGATTTTTGTAATTTCAGGATTCCAAAGTGAACTGAATGTTTTTAGATATTTTCAGAACTGAGGTCGAAAGTGTATTGACTCGAAAAATTGTATATTTTCAGTGATCAAATGTGCTTACCGTCGCGCGCATTCCGCGCGTTACCCGGCATGAGTACCTGGTGTGAGAACAATTGCCTGCGATATCCTCCGAATTGTCCCGAGAGCGCCTGTCATTGTCCGTAAGTATTCTTTTAGCTACAACTATCCGGATTCAATTCACTGGTGCCATTTCCCCTCTTTTTTTGAAGGCAAACCTGCGATGCTATTGGAGAATTGGAAGGACGTGAAGGCGCTGACGTATACTGTTTGGATAATTGCCTTAATTATCGCTCCAAATGTCCGACAGATAGATGTCGTTGTTACTAGAAAAATTGAGATTGTCGACGGAAACTTGCTCAAGCCAATTACAGAATGATATTGGATGGAGAGTTACGAAAATGAAAAAAAATAAAAAAACAAAAAAGCTGTGCTTAGAGGTTACTGCCATAACTGTTGTAAAAAGTTAGAAAACAAATGAATAAATAAATATACAAATTAAAACTTATTTAACAGTGTTTGAGAAGTCTTCGAAATGGCCATAAACTTGTTGGTCTTGATACAAGAGAATCGCCTGAATCACTTTCCCAAAGAACTAATTGAGATCTATCGATGGGGTCGACAAACAAGCTCAAACCTCCAAATCCTTGGCAACAGCTTAAACATTTTAATCGATATTCACCACGTAATCTTCGATTTTAAACTCACGTTCTGCTGTCTAAATAGTGACGAGCGGGATACATTCCTGCTAAACCCATTCATGTTCAAAGGGCAGCCATGTACAGGGTGGACCATTTAAACCTTCGAGATGTTTTTTGCCAACAATTAAAAAAAAAACCCAAATTGAAGTCATGTTTCGCTTATTTTGAACCTTGTTAATTTTTTCTGTTCAATTTTTGAATATGATATCACATAAATGGTCGCCAACAGAGCGAATGGCGCAAATCTGCATTTCCCATCACTTTTGGAAGTGATTCGGGCTAAATAGCGGCAATTTCCTGTAGTGTATTGTCTCTCAAGGCTTTAGAGTCCGTGGCCTGTTGACATAAACTTTGGACTTCAAATAACCCCATAGAAAGAAGTCTGGAGGCGTTAAGTCGGTTGATCGCGGATGCCAGTCAAAATCACAATTTTTCGAAATTAGGAGTCTGAGAAACAAAGGACGCAAAAAACCAATTGTGGGTGCAAAGAGCGGTCACGACTCAATGTTGTCGGTGATCTCTCCTGTACAGCTTCAATGTTCTCATCAGACCGCCTCGGACGACATTGGCCTTGATGACTGGCATTACCAAGATTGTCGGTGGCGATACATTTTTGGTGTAAACGCCTGATGTGGTCTGAAGGCTCTTCCCTCGCTCGATATTTTGCAACGTACGTATACGTGGCGCTTTCACAATTGAGAACATGTTCTGAATTTAAAGCCGCACGTTGTGGTGGCGTGTACTGTTCCATGGCACAAATTGGCTTGAACTGATGCTTCGGACGCGGACTATTATAAGCCAATCTGAAAACAGATGTCAAAGTTATAGTGTTGTCAGATGCCGAAGGTTTAAATGGCCCACCCTGTATGTACATATTAACGTACATTCAAGAGGATACATGGTTTGCATAATCGTCTAACTCCTTTTCTTACATGCACGTGGCGAGCCTCAACCTGAGATTGGGTTCTAATTCATTTGAAGGACATCCTTCACTGCCAGCTCTGACAGGTGGTTACTTTCGAGAAGTATGACTTTGCCGTGGTTGAAAACTTTGTCTTTCTATACCCAAAAAAGTCCAAATACAACGACAAAGAGGGCTTGGACTTGTGGAGCCCACGAACACCAGGGTTGGTTGGTTGGTTTAGTGGGTGTCCTAAAGACTTACTTAGACCTCAAGCGGGTCCATTGTACCCATAAAAAGCGTACACATGGGAGTCAAACCAAGGGATATGGTTGGCTAATCCAGAAACCACCCAGAAAGGGATAGAAATCTCAGGAATTTCCTAAAATCAGCGATATTAGGGTCCTCCAGCCCATAGAAGAAGCTACTACCAAGAGTACGCAATCTTCTGGTGGCCAAAGCGGGACATTCACATAGCAGGTGTCTGACGGATTCTATTTCCTCCTCGTCCCTGCAGCTTCTGCAATAGTCGTTGTAGGGCAATCCAAGACGGTCCGCATTGATTCCTATTCCGCAGTGTCCTGTGAGGACACCGGAGACGATTCGTATTTCCCTTCGACTAAGTTCTACGAGATTTTTGGACTTCTTCTTATCGAAGACTGGCCATAGTGATCTGGCTATTGCACATGTGTCCATGTGACACCATCGCGTAGCCCTGATCATGGTTTCCTCATCTATAACACCAGGGTTTCGATGTGGGGAACAGCAGCTTAGAGCAGGCTTGTCCTGGTGTGTTCTTACAGACTTCACTGAGCTTAGATGTGCATAGGCTTTTCACTTAACGCTTAAAATATGTTTGGCTAATCCTGCGGAAAGGGTCTGAACCGATGAAGGTTCTGCATCGGAAAGAAAGTATAAGTATCCTAGACGCAAAAAAACTCGATCCTAAACCAGTTTATAAGAAACTTCTTGAAACGCGTAATTAAAAACCTTAATACCAAAGTTTAACCCGCAAAGAATGACTTCAAGGAAATGTTTGTCCGTATATCTATGGGTAGTTCTGTCCCTCAAAACACACACTACGAAATCTCATAGATTAATGCTAACAACCCATAAATGCTCATTGCTCGTCTCTTCGAATAGAAATTGTAGATTGTAAAGAGGAAAGTCGAGCATCCCGCTTAAACCTCCCCTCCCAGATTATTTCACATTTATCCTTAGCTATTATCGACATTTGACGAGCTAGTGGAACATCGATATGTTAGAGGCTGTATGGCACAAATGGATGAAAAAAAGGCGGAAAAGAACCATCCTCTTCTTCTTCCACTCAACATTTATTTTTCTTTTTCAAAAATCACATGCGAACATAAATTTTATAAACATTGATTCAACTGAAATTTTTTCCCAGAGATTTTCGAAACAGAAAAATAGACACCCGACGACCTCAAGTACAGTAGTTGATTCCTAATGTTTCATCGCCTTCTCCAAATGGGCCAACATAACCGCAGACTCCTTTCGAACTGTTTCTCTAATAATTTCACCGAACTTTTGCGATATGGTCTTTTTGATTGCTGGATCTGCTTGTAAAGTCTTCAAAAGTTTAGCTGACAAACGAGCTGAGGTTATCTTCTGGGCATGCGAAGATGAGGAGCCAGCTCTTCTGTTTTCAATCTTCACTTTGTGAAGAAAAGCATCCTGTACAGGTGTTTCATTGGATGATTCTGATATATCCTCAGGTATTCTTAGTAGGGATTCTGTCGGTGGTGGTAGGAATTCATCGGCATCTGAATAGCGGTAGGTTCTTATAAAGACTTCCGGTGACTTATAACGGCCTGGGGTGATATTAGTCTTGGAATTAAATGTTTCCACGCAAGTGGTATTTCGGGTCTCCAATTTTTTGCTCTTCGTTTGTGAGACGTCTTTACATGCGAGACTCGAAAGCTTTTTCATGAATTGATCATAGCGCTTAATGTACTCCTGACGTTGGTCAATGGCTTCAACTAAGTCCCAGTATAAGCCGCTTTTAGACTGAAGAATTTCTTCGAACGACTTTACTACTTCTGGACTAAGTTTTTCCGAGGATAAACAATCTATGAGGAACTTCATAAAGTCTTCTTTGGGCAGGTTCTTCTGAAGAGTTTCAAGTCCCTTTTTGTCTACAGGTTGAGGTGCATAATCTACGGCGCATTTTTGAGAGTTCTGGGTACGTTGAAATTTGCTTCGATTCACTTGCGATTGGGAATTGCCATATTCCAACCTACGTTCAAGTCGCGATTTTTCCTTTTTCCACTCTTGCAATGGGTCGTGTTTGCCCTGCGAAATATCAAATCCTGGCAGGGTGCCAGTACCACCCAGATTTTGTCGTGAATAATCAATACCAATTTGTCGGGCTTTTGCTAAAGCTTCTCGACGGAGCTGCTGTTTACTTTTGGGCCTGAGTCGCTGTTTATTTGGTCGAATTGTCCTGGAACTGGTAAATGAGTCCTTTATGCGGCGAAAAAGTTTTCCGAGTCGGATTTTTTTAACCTGTGCCTCGAGCGGCTTCTCATCAAAATTCCGAACGCTTTCGTAGGCCAGCTTAAGTCGCTCGAACTCATCCGAGTCCCTCCGATGCAGCCTTCTAAAGAACGGCGTTCTGTGAATTTGATAAATGTCAACCGAACGGTGGTGTGGTATATCCATGTATTTTGAATTTAAATTCCTTGATCCGAAGTTAACAAAGAATTTACAATTGACGGAAATCGCTTCAAAAGGACCAGGTAATTTTCGCTTTGAAAAATAACTAAAAATTTTGAAAATGTGTAGGTTATTCAGTTCACAGAGATCTTTGTTTATTTTATTATTATTTGTGAGTTCTATAACGATGGAAGTGGTGAATTCATTTTATTTGAAACTGAACTTGTTTGTACAAAACCTCAAGCATCCTTTTTACCCCAATGTTAGTGTAGAAAGGATGAACAAGGGAACATCGTAGTAGAATCGCAGTCATGCTGTGGATATTGAAGAATTACTTCTGCAGACTATTTAACGACGACAACGAACCAAGTCCCGCTGTCAGGCAGAATAAACTATTCAACCTGGACGACGAAGACCAACAACTCCGTTCACCCGACCTGAACGAAGTGAGGATGACCATGTCTAAGCTTAAGTCCAACAAAGCTACTGGTGCTGACTTCCTAGCTGCCGAGCTTTTCAAAGCGGCAGGCGATGACTTGGTAAGGAGCATACACCAACTCATCTGTAAAATATGGTCGGAGGAAAGTATGCCCGATGAATGGAACCTCACTTGCGCACGCAAGTGGAAAGGGACCTCAACCAACTTGGCAGAAAGTTCGAGCTGGCTAGAGACGGTTGTTGGTTGAGGCCCAGGTCCACCCCGGACTGTAGCGCCATGTTAAGTAAGTAAGTGTAGAAAGTGCTGCTGGGATTGTCCTTGAGGTCTTCAGAGCATCAACCGTGGTAATGCATGTAATAAAGCCATAAGTCTGCTACTAGTCATCCGTGATTGGAGATTTGTTGCTCTTTTCTGGATCGTATCGTGTTTTGGGATCGAATTCCAGATATGCGATGCCCTAGCCTTGAGTACTTGTTGTTGTAAATGTTTACTCAAGAGTTCAATGACAGACATGTTTGAAGGCTTTTGAGATATCTAACGCGACGGTTTATGGTTTCCCTGTGTAGAACGCGGGCTGTTTTCCAGCAATAGAAGAAAATATTTTTCGTGTACGACAGGGAGAAAAGTTATATTCTGAAAAAGTGATATTTCTGGTGCACAGAATTTGAGGACTATAGCTGGTATACGATCTGACGCGGTTGGTTTTTATTCAGTCAAGAATCTGCTAAATTGTTCGCTGTTTAAATTGTTATGTGCGATAAAGTACCTGTCCTACCAAAGCGTAAACCAAGGCTGGTCACACGCATACGCTGGGAGAGTTTACAGAACGATGAGATACGGGAGGAGTTTGCACGACAGGTATCCGAAAGGTTTGAACAAATTCCAACTGTTCCGACAAATGTAGAGGAAGAATGGCGGTTGTTTTCAACAGCAGTCATTGCCTCTGCAGGAGGTGTTTGCGGAGTGAAGCGGCTCGGTGTGGCCGCTGGTGGTGAGAAAAGAACTGCGTGGTTTAAAACACCCGGAGTTCAAGAAGCCATCAGAGAGAAGAAGGAAGCCTTCAAGGTGTGGATACACTTGGGGGATTCAGCTTCTCGGGACCGGTACACGGAGGCGCGAAGAACTTGCAAGCTGGCTGTTAAAGCAGCTAAGGAGCAGTCTTGGAAGGAGTTCGGTGAGAAATTGGACTGTGATCACAGATCTGCAAACAAGGTGTTCTGGCAGACCATCCGCCGTCTCAGAGGAAGGAAGTTTAATATCATCGAAGGAGTCAAATCCAAAGATGGTGTACTTCTTTCCGATGAGAAGGACATCTTGCGCAGATGGAGCGAGCACTTTTCGGAGTTGCTCAATCCCGAACAGGGCACTGAGGATGGCAGACCCATGGTTTTGAGTAGGGTGGAGAATAGTCCCACTGTAGAGGAGGTGACTTTGGCGATTAGAGCGCTAAAAGTCGGCAAATCTGCTGGTGTGGATGAAATTCGGCCAGAAATGCTCAAGGCTTTGGGTAAAGAGGGAGTGGAATGGCTCTCTCGTGTCATTAAAGTGGCCTGGGAATGCGGTGAAACACCTAGTGATTGGCAAACTGGGGTGATTGTTCCTCTTTTTAAAAAAGGGGATAAGAGGGATTGCTCCAATTATAGGGGTATATCTCTTTTAAGTCTTCCCGGAAAAGTCTTTGCAAAGGTGTTGGAAACGCGTTCCAGAGCTGTGGTTGAGTCCCGGTTGGGCGATGAGCAGTGCGGCTTTCGTCCAGGTAGAAGCACAACCGACCAGCTGTTCACTCTCAGAATGGTACTTGAGAAGGCCTGGGAGTATGCCAAACCTATCTACAGTTGTTTTGTGGATTTGGAGAAAGCAAATGATCGGGTCCCTCGAGGTAAACTCTGGAGTGTATTGCAGGAGTACGGGATAGACGGTTCTCTTCTGAGGGCCATTCAATCTCTGTACACTAACTGTAAGAGCTGTGTTCGGGTGAACGGCGTTAAGTCGACACCTTTCACTGTGGGCGTTGGACTTCGCCAGGGGTGCGTTCTGTCACCTCTCCTTTTCATAGTGTATATGGATTGGATGTTACAGCGCAGCCTTGGTGAGGAACGTTTCGAATTGGGAGACTTAAGGATAAGTCATCTGCTTTTTGCTGATGACTTGGTCATCCTTACGTCCACCCAGACCGAACTTCAGCGCGCACTAGATAGGTTCGTCGCCGTCTGTGTTGAAACTGGGATGAAGGTAAACGTGAACAAATCAGAGGTAATGGTAATTTCCAGAACACCTGTTCAATGCACTCTGCATGTTAGTGGAGTCCCATTGAAACAGGTGGAGAAGTTTAAGTATCTCGGGGTCCTATTCACGAGTGATGGTAGGAGCAATACTGAGTTATCCTGTAGGATTGGTCAGGCTGGAGCAATTTTGAGACAGCTTGGTCAATCTGTTATCAGGAGGGCCGAACTTGGCATCGAAGCTAAGTTGTCGGTCTTTAATTCAGTGTTTGTTCCGACCCTCACCTATGGTCATGAGGTTTGGGTAAAGACCGAAAGAATAAGATCGCGGATACAAGCTGCCGAAATGAGATTTCTTCGTTGTATTGCTGGGGTGACTCGACGAGATCGGGTTAGGAACACCAGAGTACGCGAGGCACTCAATGTCGAGCAGCTACTTCTTCGAACGGAGAGATCCATACTTCGATGGTTTGGGCACGTCAAACGCATGTCCCCAACTCGGTTTCCAAGACGTACCATGGAATCCGTGCCATCGGGTAGGCGTCCCCTGGGCAGGCCTAGGATGAGATGGCTGGACCAAGTCCGAAATCTCACCTCTACCCGTATGGGGATTGCCCCTGATGAGTTAGAGTCAATGGCGGAAGATCGGCAAATGTGGAGAGTCCACTTGAGCTCCCTAAACCCGCGACCCTCATAGTGGATAAGCGGGCCATTGGAAGATGATGATGATGATGATGTGCGACATCCATGTTTGGACGGCCGCTATACTTGGTGGTTCAGTCTGCATTGGGCCTAGCGTGGAATTGATTGCAAATATGCTTGCGAAGTGATTAGCATTTTCGTTGGGTGTTGTGGGCATGGGCTCGTTGTCCGTCAGTTAAATGGTTGAAGTTGTTTCTTATTAATATTGCCATTGTCCAGAGAGGGCAAAGGGATTTAAAGAAACGCTGATCAGATCTCAGCTTTTGCTCCAAAACGCTCTACGGCATTACGATAAAATAAACAACATAATTTAAATTGTATTAAACATAAAAATATATATATATTTGTTTTATTGTTCACTTTATACAAAAAAGAGAAAATAATAATAAAAAGGCAAAGGAAAAGAAAACGAAAAACTAAAATTTAAATTAATTCTTTTAATATAAACAAGTAAATTTTTAATATACTCTGTTTCCATTACGAATAAAGGCTAGACTGTAAATGATTTGTGTTTTATTTTCATTCTTTTCCAAGTTTTAAGGAAAAAAAAAAACAATACAGCAAAGAAAAAACTTAAAAAACAAACAGCGCAATGCGCTTTTCCCTTTCTCAACTAAAATGAGTTTCTTCTTGTTTGTTTACAATTAAACGCTAAAACTACGTATGTATACATATCAACTCTAAACGACTATATGTGGGACGACGAGATTTATTCTTGTACACGTGAATTTAATTTAAAAAAGAAAAGAAACAAAAAATGCTATCTAAAGAAACAAACCAAAACCGTTATGATCTTCAACCGAATATGCAAGCTGATATTCAAAAACAAAGCAAATAATTTAAGTTTTGAGTGCTTTTGACGAATTTTTAAGAAATATAATTTTAATATACTGCAATGCAAGCTATCACAAGTAGGGTGTACATAGTGGCCTAAAGGAATATATGTTGTAATTGTTTTGTTGGCTACTATCTCTAAATGCTGGGGATGTGTATTTGTTTGCGCGGAACTTTCTCCTACAATCAGTTAACAATCTTTCTTTAAAAAAAAAACCGCAGTTAACTTCAGTCCAAACGTTTCAGATATAAATTCCATTGCTAAGGCTTCAGAAGAGGAACTTCTTCTTTTTCTTCTTGGATTTTTGCTTTTCCACACTAAGTTCGGATTCATCAGCATCCTGAAACAAAGAAAATGATAAATTATTTGAATGAAACGCAGACGACAGAATAAATTTACCTTATCTGCGTCCAATTTTTTGCTTTTCCCGATTTTCTTGACTTCCCGTTGTTTTTTCTTTTCCTTTTTGGAGAGTTTACTCAAGGTGTGTCGGTTCATTTCCTGTTCACGTTTTGCCGAATGGAGTTCTAGCCTTTGTTTGATACTCTAAGGAAAAAATAAATGTTTTATTAGTTGTGGTTTCTAACAGGACGTCTATGTCAGACAAAAACTACTTGTGTGATTTTGCATTAAATTCAAAAATACCAAAGGACATTGCCTTACAGAAGATAACATGGTCAACTTGCAAGCAATCGAATGTCTCCCATGGTGACTTGTGAACATTTTAAAGCTTTTATACAAATTGGGCTTGTTCTCAGGGCTTCCTTCTCATAAAACAGAGAATTTTCTTTAGGAATTATGAAAGTTTGCACTGGCTAAGTGGCCGCCGTGCCTCAGTGATTAGTGCGAGTTGAGCTGCTTGGGGGGCAGACAAAGATTTTGTTGTTAAAAATTGATTAACGCCAGGGACGTCTCGCCTTTAATCAGTAGTTGCGTGACGTAATTTGAAAAGAAACGGAGAAGACAGGACATTTTTTTTGTGTGAGTAGTTAGTAGTAGATATTCAGCTGTACGGAACATGTTAGTCTTTTCTCCTGTGGATGGCAGTATGGTCAAAATCAGGCGGCGTTTTTGGAAAGGCATACAAATTGACAGTACCGGTTAGGCAGTTAATAAATCTACAACACAAAAGTAACAAGCAAACACACTATCTGCTACACCGCGGCCACCCACAAGAACAAGCGGACGAGTCGCGCAAAATCAATCAAGCATCTTCCGCGACCCGACTGTGCGAAAAACGCAACACACACAAGATAAATGGTTCAATCAAGCAAAACTTAGGAATTGTCTATTGACAAAGAAAAGTCTTCTGGTTCTCTACAGACCTAGCTTGGTTGGTTGGTTTAACTGATTGTATCAGGCAGAGAGCGCCCGATACTCAAATAGTGCTGAAATGCACCGTTTTGTTACCACAGTTCTCGTGACCGGTTTGTTAGATGAGTGTGAATGGGTGTCGACAGACCATGGCTGTTGGTCTTAGGTCCAACCTGTCGGGTTAAGGTAATGTTAGGGATTTTCTTCTCTGAAAGTTCACCGAGGTTGTCGAGCAAGGATTTCTTTAGCGCATTGCCGGGCACTTGCAGAGGAAGTGTTCTAGGGTTTCCCCCTCATTAGTGTCTTTGCACTTGCGGCAGTAGGGACTAAAAGTGATGCCAAGCATGGACGCACGAGTACCTATTGCCAAGTGACCCGTCCCGTACAGATGGCGACAACCAAGATCAAGCTTAGGCCAGATCTGCCTCGACGAAACACAAGTATTGATACCATTCCACCTGCTATTTCCTACTCTTCTGACTTCAGTATTGAAACTAAACTTGATCTTTTATGGAGAAGGAAACAGGTCCTCCCCATTTTCAAGAAGATTATGCACTGCCCCTTCCTTTGTCAGCTCATCCGTTCTGCAGTTGCCCAGCAACGTCCCTGTGAGATGGAACTCAACACAATACGAAGAAGTTCGCTTAATTTTCACATATGATCTACGTAAGTCCACATTTTACTTTACTTGAACACACCACAGAAGTGTTCTTTAATATTCAAAGTTTCAAAAAATTGTAACTATGTGCACAAACTTCTGAAGAAAACAACAGGTATGTACATAGGTGCTGACACAATAAAGTTTATACAAATCCACGTACCTCTACTATGCAGAGGCGGACTTCTGTTCATAAATGGCATCAAAAGACAAAATATCAAAAAAGTTTGTTTCACCATAAAACTGTTTAAACTTACCAAGTCTTCCTCGGCCTCTCTCAGTCTGTCCATTTCTAGACATTCAATAACTTCATTACGCAACTGGACGACTTCCACCATTCGAGCGATAAGTGCTTCCTCACGCGCTTTATCCGTATCGGTCTTATTTCTCTCTGGTTGCGCCATTAGAACACGAATTTCATACTCCAAATCGGCTTGCTCCTGCTCCAATCGATGTTGACGCCGTCTAAATGGGAAAAAAGGAAAATTTTTAATAAAGGACTAGGCCTTTCCCTCGTTCAGCACAACTTACAAATACATCAACTCAGCTTGCCTCCGGAACAATTCGTTCTTTTCGTTGACCAACTCGAACAGTTGCAATATCAAATCTTCAACTTCCTTGGAATTCTGTGGATGTCCAGCTGTTCCAGCATTTCCATCTTCCACAACATTCAACTCCCCGTTCTTACCCTCACACCGGTCACGAATCATTTTCTCTAGAATGACACCCTGTTTCTCCAGACCCTGCTGCTGAACTTCAATGATGTCCAGCTCATGGCGTATCTCCTGAAGTGGTAACATTTGGAGAACCTTTCGTGGTGGAACCGGCAATGCAGGCGCTGGACCCTTGCGACGCTTCCACTTGCCATGCGATGACTTATTATATAGCGGATCAGAGTCTTCTGCTCCCGATGACACTTGACTTTGGCGATTACGATTCTGCGCCTCCTTATTGTCCTTCATTTTTTCCAATTGCCGATCATGGGAAACGGGTTCATCGTGTGTCGGTGTCACAATGTGTGTCGGTACAATTGTCCGCCGATAGACTACATTGTCCTCCTCCTTTTGTTTTATCAGATCTTCAGAGTCTGAGACCAGACTATAGTCCAGTGGGATTAGTTTCCGCACTGAATTGTTGCCCTCTCCATACTCCTCAGATTGCTGATGTTGATCGCTTGTTCGGTCCAAGCGATTACCCTCCAACAAAGCTTTCTCTTCGTCAGATAACTTGTCGAGATCACTCTGCAGAGGGTAACTAAGCGAGTTTTTTGGACCGGTATCGTTGTTGTTTTCGGTTTTTATTGCCAAAACAGTTGCTGGGTCAAGCAACCTTGCGGGCTTAGGAGGCGCTGGTGCTGGACGTTTTTTACGTCCTTGATGCGGGGTCGCAGAATTGCTGGAACTGGGCGATGACTTCTTGCTGTCCAAGGTCTCCGTAGATGGGAACAGCTCCTTGACTGGTGGTGGCGGAGCTGGTGCTTTACGAGATTTTCTTGAACGAATTGTTCCTGTTGACGATGTTAGCGAATTATTCGATCCTCGTCCATCGGTGTTTCTCTGCAGGCTATACGGGGTACTGCCAAGGGACGAATTACTTCCATAGAAATCACCAGAATTGTTGAGTGGCGATATATGATGATTGGGCTGCTTGTTGCTGAGACGCGGGGTTGGCTCTGGCGTTGGATTCTGCGAGAGCGATCTAAGTTTGTGGGGTGGAATGTATTTATATTTTAGCATTTTCGCCAAAAGTAGAACTTATGCATTTTCACAAACAAACAGACACACAACAGCAAAGAAAGGTTGATGACCAACTAAACGACCAACTGTTTACTTTTCTTAAACCGGAATGGGGAAGTCGTTAGACGCAAATCAAGCGGAAACAACCAACTGTTCCAGGAAATTTTAAATTTAAATCACGTTTTGCTTCCCTTCTTTCTCACTATCTGTGCGTAGCGCACCGCTAGATCCGCTACTAGCTCCACTGACTCACCGACACGAAATGAGCAAGGAAACTGCGCGACCAACTACGAATCTATCACGGTCACAAGAAGAAACCCGAACAAGAACACCGCAACAACAATTATAATCCGCTTCCAAATTGGTTCTTCTGTAGGAGACAACCGCAGTCGATTGATTATGACAGTGACAGAGGCGGAAGAGAAATGCGCGAATCCAACCAAATAGACCTCAGTGCGGTTCGGTAGCCGTTTCAACACTGTGGAGGAAGAATAGGCGCAGCCATCCACCTAAATGACACCAACAAAAGCTACCACCAGTTGAACAACAATGAAACGACACACAAAACTGCCGACAACAACGACTGTCAGAGACAATAACAACAATAACAATCAAGAAGAGGGCTTCTTTCACGATAAGGTTGCGACTCTGCTATTACTACTACTACTACTACTTGCCAGCTCCAGTAGTTAGATATTAAATGTGGTCTGGCTAGATGAATGGGTTGCCTAACTGTTTTGCATTTTTAATAGCCACTCCGAACCACTTCCCATAGTGTGTGGCTTGTGTTTGTGTTGCGAAGAAGTGGTAAATGGTGTTGTCAGTGTCATCGTCTTTGTATTGGTCTGTATCTGCTGCACGAGGTCCCAAAGGTCTACACTGCTTAGTTCTGCACTCACTAGTCACCGACAAGATGCACTTCTGCATCTTGTGTGTACAAAAGTAGGAGTTTTGCCTAGATAGGGGTCAGAGATAGAGCAAACCCGTTCTCCATTGTAAGAAAGCTAACCACTTTTGTTGTCGAAATCGATTTTTTTTCACCGAAGAAAGTGGGTCCACAACAAACACTCATTTGTTTGTCTAATTCGAGAGATGAGTATTCGTGGAAGCGTCTCGAATGCCCCTAGAGGTAAAAGGTGTCGTCTCCCTAATAAGGTTGTGTTTAATTGCATAAGCTGGCCGCACTAATCGTATTGTTGACACATTGTTATATCATTTGCGACGATCATTTAACGAGGCGTGCATATGCGGAGATGTGTTCAAGTTAACATATTTCATCAACTGCGAACTGCATCTTGTGTGGACTTTAAACAAATTCAATTGCCAACGAAACTAAGTGGGAAGTAATAGACTAATGCAAATGAGTGCAATTCATTGGTATTGAACTGGAACGCGCGCGCGATTAGTGGGTCCGGTATCGTGATAATCTTTATGCAACAGTGGTTTGGTGGGCTTTGCTCTAACCTAATGATGCATGACTACTCATATTGTGGTGGAACTAGCGATAAATGATGTAAGATTTTGTGCATTTCAAATGCATGCAGTAAATCAATGTATTTATAAGAATGGCTTACAAACATGAAAACCGAGTTGACCATACTAGTAAGCGGAAGATCGGAAGATATTAAGCAGTTCAGGTTTACAGACCGTTAGCAGCTGTAGTCTTAGGTCGGATGATAATGGCTGTGATAGTAAGCCTCCCACACACACGAGATTCATACCATTGTCTACGAATATTTATAAGATCTCCATCTCATTAATGCAGTTATTGAAACTGAAAGGCGATGAGAGATGGTGTCCACGAACAGGAACTACCGCGAAATGATTTAATTCCGTTGAATATACATATGGTTGTATCAATTGGTGTCATCAATATTAACTAAGCGCACACTTCGTCGAAGGCGAAATTTGGATTTAAGATGATCGCGGCCATACATATCCAGATGAAATGGAATTTATGTAAACGTCTTCAGTTCACTCTAAACGTTTAGGTTTATCACCACTAATTTTAGTATCCAGTCAACGGGTAGACTCTAACAAACTTTACAGGTGCCGTCTAGCCATCTATCCGTTCGGTATTCTTATACTAATACATGTATTTGCATTAGCGGACCACTGAGAACTACCCTATCCGCGGCACTTGATGTGCTCCTACATCTACTTCCTCTAGATATTTTTACCAAACAGTCAGCTGTTAGCACACCCATAAGACTGAACGGCTCCTTCCAATGGCCACTTCTCGATCTTAGATTCTATAACTTTTATTCAGGAAAGGAAAACACCGACTGCACTCTGTCCAAGATGAATTTCAACCTCAACTTCCGGACATCCATTTCTTCCCAAGAGGAGTGGGAGAGTGATGACTACGGAGACGATCACTCCTTTCAACTCTATACCGACGCACGGTTCCAAAACCGAGAACGTAGTTGGAGGTGGTGTTTTCTCCGATATACTTAACCTGAGCATCCCCTTCCGTCTACCTGACCACTGTAGCAAATTTTAGGGAGAAATCATGGCGATCAACGAAGCTTTATCCTGGCTTAGGCATAATGTAATATCGTTCAAGGACATCACAATCTTTACTGAAAGTCAGGCTGCTATAAAATCTCTGGAAATCAGTAACATGTACATCAAAAGCTGCTTCAGATTGTCGTTCATCTCTCATGGAGATGAAAGAACATTTTAACATTCATGAATCAGCATACATATGCTGGGTACCTGATCATAGGGACATTCAAGGAAATTGTAAGGCCGATGAACTCGACAAACGTAGTATTACTCTGGACATCCTGCCTTAACGAAAGAATCTGGGTGTTTCGCTCGTCTTAGAATAAGACGCGATCAGTAAGACAAACCAGAGATGGGGGATTGGTACCACTTGCCGTACCAAAAGAGAGATCTGCTCTTTGCTAAATCCCTCTCGGTCTAAAAATTTAATTTTCCTCAAAAGGCCGTTAGCACCGTCATTGGTGTTCTCACTGGGCATTGTCTCATGCCAAAAGGATCGGCCTCTTCTTAAATGACTTCTGCAGGTGCTGCATGGATGAAGAGGAGGAAGAATAGATCCTCCATTTCCTCTACAGTTGCCCTGCCCTATCCCAACGGGGGAAGCTCTATCTAGGAGCCTATCACTTCGACAACTTGTGCGAACTATCGCATACTGACGTGAAAAGTATCCTCAGCTTCACCAAGAGCTCCAATTGGTTTCAATAAAGGGAGTTGCGTTTTCAGGATATAGAGCCTTCCTGGCCACCCTACCTACCTACCTACCTATGCTAATCCATGCAACAAAACGGACGCTGTCTGAAATTTCAAATCAAAACAACTGTCAGTTGTGTTTAGGAAAGAAACCCAAAACGTACCCAAAAAACAGTGCGAAAGAGAGCCTTAAAGGATCGAATAGAGTGGTCTCCGTCGTTTCATGATCTGCTCTCAGTCTCTTAGCACCTATACAGCGAAACAACTTATTTCCTGACAAACTTTGAAGGAATATTATCCATGATTAAACTTGGAGCAAAAATAATTGTACTGATTGTACTCATTACCTAACTCTCGGACCTTGTAAATAGGTTGCAACACATTCCAACTCGCAAACAACAATGGTCGTCAAGTGAAATTTTACAGGCAGTAATTGTTTAAGCTTCATCTAGGTGACCTACAGAAAAAAAAAAAAAAAAAAAAAGAGTACAAGGCGACGAAAGCCACAAACAAACGCCAAAGTTCATAAGTGGGCAATGACTTGAGCATTATACAACTTTTGATTCATTAAACAGCAAACAGACGCCCCAGTTAGCGCTTTCTTCACGCAAAGCGATGCAAAATGTACTCAGTAATAGAAAGTCAAGGATTAGCCAGGAATAGAGAAACGGCTTTTCATTTGGGAATCTACAGAGAATAAAGTTAAACCCTCACTTAATAAAGATTTTCCGCAGCTCTTATTCTATTCACAATGCATTTACTCATCTTATCTCCCTAGGCACGATCACCAACACTGCCCTGTGGTATTATTATATCATCAACATCTTTAACACTAACTGCAAGCTCTTTGGTATCAAATAAATCGCATTGGACAATGAAATTGAAATTGATACTGGTGTCTTGCCTACCTAACAAGTGAGAACCACAATTCACTGCGCTCAAAAAGAATCTGCAATGATTCCTCTTGTTCTCCGTTTATTCGCGATAAATTGCAGTTGAATAGGAAAAGATTACGGGTTGATGGACTGCAGAGAGTTAACTTAATTGAGTGTGTGGAGGCGTGCACATACTGAACAAGAAGAAGGTGCCGAGATGGCGAATGTCTTATTGTGAGCTCTGAAGAATGATTCATGTTTGTTTCCGCAGGAAGTCAAATCTTACATGGAAATTCATTTGTGCAGCTATGGTATGCTAAAGCAGTTGATTGGGATAAGAACGACGTAGAACTGGATCTGTGGGAATCACAGGTCTTCGGAGCGCGTAAGTACGTAAATAGAACTTGAATCTTGCCAACGTAGAGGAGAGTTCATGGCGTAGGTAGCATTTATGTGTTTATCTCCCGCTTAAGTGGGTGTATACTTATTAATGTTGATGATTCTATCAATAAAGAAACAAATGAGTTGAAAACAAAAAGACTTAATTTGAGCGAATGTACATATACCAGCCGCAATAAAAATGAATTTCGAAGCAAAAACTCCCACACCTCTGAGCATCTGAAGATCGTGACCATCGGAATACGTTTAAGAGAACCGATTTGGCATTGTGATTTTGAAAATAATAATTTGGTGAACTGCGTTGCAGCAGGCGCGTGTCATGCAAAATAAGTAAATGAGCTGAAAAGGACGTCCAGCAAATGCTCTGGTCTGCCGCTAGTTGTCGTCCGTTGTACTCTTTGTCTTGGTTGATCTTCGATAAACAGGTATCAGTATGTCATTATAAGACACGTACCTGTACCTCTTGACGAAACATTGCCGTACAAGTGCAACTGCTCTCTTGTGAAACCGAACTTTAAGAGCAGACACTTCTTAAGGCGAAACTAACTCGGGTTCTGTAAAAATAAACATTTCTCGGTCGGGTCATCAACCCATACTCAATTAAAACAATAAATCAAAACAAAATCTCTACTCACACAGTCGTCCTTGGTGCTGGGACAGGTATCTTCTTGACCACATTTGTCATACCGCTGTAATTCTCATCGCCACCTTCCTCGGACTCACTGCCAAATGGATTCTTTGAGATCTTTGGCGGTGGTGGACGCGGTGGCTTCACCTTTTTCTCCATCTCAACCTCATCATCGGAACTGTCGAACGGATTTAAGCTCTTATCTTTATCCTCCTTCTTTCCAGTAGTTGCCGGCGATGGTGTCGATGTATTCAATGATCTCCTTGGTGCTGGTGTTACTGGCTTCACTGGAGTTACCACAGGCAACGGGGCAATGTCATCGTCCTCATCATCACTTTTAAATGGATTTAACTCCTCGGGATACAGTTCGATGTTGACTTTTGCTGGCGATGTGAATGGCTTTGCTTCCACATTCTTCTTCGACTGGTCCTCTGCGTCTGGCTTTTCTACATCCATTACAGTTAGTTGTGGTTCCTCTTCCTTTTTAATTTCTTGTTTTGCTTCATCAGCACCCATTTCTATTTCAACTGCAACGACTTTTCGTGGACTCTTTTGCACGATGTTTGCGTCATCATCATCATTCAGTTGCTTATGATTAATTTCTTCAATTGACACAGTTTTTGTTTCCTTTTCTTTTTCTTTCTCTTTTTCTACTTCTATTTCGGTTGCTTCATCATTTCTAGGCACTTCATCTGATGCTGTCTTCAATTCAGCTTCTGCTGCAGAGGAAGAAGCTATTTGTACAGCTGACACCGTTTCAACTGTCATCTCTTCCTCATCCTGGTGCAGTGGTGCAGCTGTTAGTTTAACACTATTGGTGTCTGACTTAATACTACTACTGTTAACACTAGAGGAGTTCTCTGGGGTTTTATGCATTAGATTATCATTAGTACTCTTATTATTTGCAATTACTTCGAATTGATGTAGACGAGCACGCACCACACTTAAGCGATTTGTTGTCTCCTCATCCTCTTGTGCAGCCGTCATGTCGCTATTGCAATTGGTCTTGATGTCCAGTGTAATTGGTCGTTGACGAAGAGGTGGCTTCTCCTTTACACTATCCTTCGGTTGCTTTTGTTCATCCTCTTGGTTATGTTCCACCTCTTGTTGATTCTGATGCTCTTCGACTATTTCTGCTGGACCAGCAGCAGTTTCTTCTGACGGCGGCAAAGCGGCTGATTCTCCAACTGTATTCGCATTTGTTGTTCTCATCTGCTCATCAGGTTCGGTATTATCTTTGGTAACAAAATTAGATTTAGATTTACTTAGATTAAGATCATCTGCTTCTGTTGTAATGGTTATTAATGGGTTGGATAGGTATTCTTCTACTTGTGCATTTTCATTGAGGGTATTTGCAATTTTGTCATCATCATCATCAGACCTAATAGTTTTGGTGCTGTCTGTGTTGGTCTCTTCAACTTTCATTAGTGTGATCTCTGCTGTCGTTGTTACTGGCTTCTGTTCCTCCTCTTTCTCTGGTTGCGAAGTCTTCATTTGCTCTTCACTGGAGACAAGTCCTTTCTCTCTTTCTAGGGTTGACGACTTTGACTCTACTGGTTGGGGTGGAAGAGTTGTTGGCAGTTTAGGTGGTTTCTGCTCGGATCCATCCTCTACATCGTCGTCTTCATCTTCAGATTCGCTGCTGCTGACGACACTTTCGGATGTATCCATCTGTGCTGAATTCAGACTCACATCTTTCTTCTCCTCTCCACCTCCATCGACTTCATCATCCAGAGTTGAGTTCATGAAACTACTAAGCGCGGCATTCATTTTATACGGCGGAGATGTTTCGCCGCTCATCTTCTTCAAGCTCTTGCTCTTCTCTTCATCGCTGAGACTCTTTTGCAGAAGTTTAATGCTACTACTAGCAGTTGCTTCCTTACTTTGCTCGAAGAATGCCAAACGATCCGCAATTGAACTGCGAACTGTTGTTTTAGGTCTAGCGGCAATATCTCCATCGTATGACTCCGGTGATGGATTCCTTAATACTGCTTGCGTTTCCACTTCCAAATTGGTCTCTTCATCGGGACATGTTTCACAGCAGTACTCCCCATCGACTTCGGTTTCATAAAAGCTTCCCGGTGTTAGTTGAGAACTACAACGGGCACACTTTAGGCACGTACGATGATATACTCGTTTGCCGAGCGTTAGACGTTCGGCTAAAAAGACAGGAAGACCACATTTCTGACAGGGATCACGTTTAGGCACACCAACTACATGAGCCATCTGTAAAAAAAAAAAAAAAAAAAAACATAGAATATATTAAAATGTGGTTTGAGATGGTTTTGATGTAATTGTGGTGCTAAAACACGCATTCGAAGCCACAAGGATAACTTGACTACAGTTGCGTTGTAAGAAATAAAAGTTGGTGTTAGACTTGTAGAAGCTAGGGGATCTATAAGGGAAATAACAGAAAAATTGCGTTCGGTTCAAACTTATCAATCCACCTAGTCGTGACACCTTAAACTTGTCCGTATATAAACAGCTCGCATGAATACAACAGATTTCCTTCAATGATGACTTAATGGATACGACAATCGTACTGTTTCTTAATCGACGCTGTGAAATTAACTATATGAAGAGGATGCACATCGTACTAACTATCATCAACAGTCGATTGTTACGCAGGGCTCTTAACTCATAGTAAAAAGTTATAAAGTCATAAACAAACTTTAATTCACCAAACATAAACGGAACGAAGTAAAAACAGCATCAAGGCCAAAACTAGATGAAGTAAAAGTATTTTCTCAGCCTTTTACTGATTCAAGTAAATTTGCTTTTAAGTGGACCAGACCAGATCTTCAATGAGACCAGTTACTCAATCGATGTCTTCAACTCACTTACACAGCTGCTAAGAGCGAGAGTGAGATTTGGTGAGATCTAAGCTATGCACAACCCTCGTCTAAAGTTTTCTACACAAGGGATCTGTTAAGGCTGTCTTCACTTAAGTCCAGTAGAATCACATTTTTTCGCACAAACGGAATTGTACCTTCTACCATATGAATTTCTTATCTTATTCAACTTGAAAGTGAATAATTCACTTTTCAGGTGACTAGGGAGTTTATCATTTTAATTTCCTACCGTGAGCTTTGGATGTTAAAATTAGCATGTGGTTCCATTCGCGCAAGTAATGAACTATGCTCAGGATAAAGCACTGATGAAATCCATCATAAATATCTTACGAAGATCTTTGATTAATCCAACAGAAAACCGCGTTTGAATGTGAATCTCATTCTCTGTTTAGAGGGTTAAGAACAGTTTGGAAAGAGTCCATGGCCTTAACGTGACACGCCAAAACGGGAAAACACCAAAACAGTTGACTAAACAAGGTGAATCGAATCTGAACGAAAAAGCGAAAACTATTTAATGGAAAGGTTGTCAGTTTTCTTCTTTGGCATGTCAAAGAAATCTTGCTGATCGACTGTCATGAAATCAGTCCTAACACTAAGCAGAGGATGTTCGAGTCAAAAGTGGAGTCGGAGCTAAATATAATAGGGGTCTTGAAAACTGAGCTCCAATGTCAAAAAAAAAACACTAAAGATGTTCTTCAATCGGTATCCACGAAGCATACACCGAGTACTCTGGCCAAATTGTGTCTCAAACGAAACGGACCAATAACATGTAGACGCCATGATATATATAAAAATGTAAATGTTGTCACCTTGGACCGAGCTTCACCCTCAACAGATATAGCTTTAAGGAAGTTAGGGACTTTTTCTACCTGGAAAAAAATAAATAGCTGACGCGACAGCTCGGGACGAGCCAAGGCCTAGCTTCTCGCAACCATTCATGTTGTGCCTGTTTGTATTGTTTGCACGAATGGAAGGGACCTACAATTTATTGCCGACTCCGAACGGCGAATTGAGAAGCTTTTTCATGACAGATTATACTCCCGGAGGCTTGTCATTCCCCGACGAGAGGTGGTGCCGCGAAAAATGTTCGGTGTTTCTGGCTGGGGCTTGAACCCACGCCGCTCGGTCAGCAGTCCAACGCACTAACCACTGAACCACGGCAACCACCTGTACTACCTATACTCCGCTATAAACTCAGACACGAGAAAGATAACTCTTGTCAACCGCTGCCGCTCAAAACGCAATAAATAGCAAAGTCCTCTCTCGAAGTATTAAAGTAGCATAAACTTAAACACTTTGTCGGATGTGGACGAATTCACTTTCTGCTGTTTCGAGAGAATAGTGGGCTGTATAGCGACCTAGTCCAGAAGAATCCAAATATAACGACAAACGTGGCTGGACCATGTAAAGCGGATGATCACCAGCGTTCCAACCCAGAGGGACAGCGCAGTAGAGGAAGACCGCATGACATATCCAAATAGAAAGGGAAATTAACCAACTTGAGGTGATAATCTGGTAGGGACCAGGCCTGCACCGAATTGTAGCGCCATTATAAATAATTGGACCGCACGCTCCAGAACCTGGAACCACCAGTCAAGCCATTATTTAGACAGATAACTCAAGGTGGAAGAAGTGCGGGTGGACTAAGAAAACGTAGCGCAGAACTGTCGGAGGGGAGTCAAGGGAATTTGGGGAAAGCTGAAGAGAATTAAGGTACATCGCCAAAAACCAAGCGATGATGCCATAGAACCCACAAGGGGACAAAGTACCTAAATCGAGATTTACCACGGCAATACCAACACTCGTTTATTTTATCAAACTAAAGTGGTCGCCGTGGCTCAGTGGTTAGTGCGTGTCCACCGAACATTTATCGAGGCACCACCTCTTGTCGAGGAATGACAAACCTCCGGGAGTATAATTTGTCATGAAAAAGTTTCTCAATTCGACAATAAATTGTAGATCCCTTCCATTCGTGCGAAATATGTAGCACGCACAACATGAATGGTTACGAGAAGCTAGGCCTTGGCTCATTCCGAGAAGTGGCGCCAGCTATTTTTTTTAAATGTACGAAACCATATTCGCTTGGACCACAAGCAGCTGATTTGAAAATCTGGAGAAAAGTTCGACTAAATGCGTTGAACTTCGTTGGGATTGTGTCGCAAGATAAAATGAAAAAAAACCTTGATAACTCGAACCTTAAAGGAACCAGAATCCCTACAAGGCTTCACCATATTAAAATTTGTAGTTATAGCGATTAGGCATTTAAAGATATGACTACTTAGAAAGCAGGACAAAAGGAAACTCGATTAAGAGGGTCTTGTCATGCGTTTCAATAGAGAGTTTCGTCTTAATTAAAGTTCCACTGCAATAATGAATGCAATGGTCATTATAGAATCCTATTGATCTGTTCTTCTCAAAAAGTCTGAACGGATTTCCGAAACAAGGGAAAATGCCTTGTCGAAACAAGGGAAAATGCCTTGTCGAAACAAGGTAAAATGACAAGTGTATAAACTGACGAGCAAAATACCAAAAAAGTGAGTTAATTTGAGACACGAGATATTATACCTAATTTCACTCCAAGCTCGATGAAAACAACTTATCTGATTATCATTTTTTGTGTAGATAATTATAGATCACAAGCTTGGAACCACACTCTATTGAGGTTGTGTTCCACATTTCAACGTTAATTGTTTTTAAAGTTGATAGACTATGTTTACTTAGTTTTGTTGTTGGTACGTATACTTCTAGATAGGAACATGTATAGAAAATAATAATGAGTATGAGTCACACAACAAAAAAGCAATAAATGTACTTAAGCATAAAGCAATAAAAAAAATACACAAAAGAAATCTTAAAAAAAATTATAAAATGAAAGCAATTATTCAGTTCGAAATTTTTGATGATTTTTCTTACCTGACAAGGTACAACAAGAAAGCTCCTATCGCTTCACTCCGTGGTATTTGTTTTCACAATTTTTTTTATGAAAAACAAAAATACTGGGGAGCACTTAAGGATGATCGGTATTTATGATGTAGGCAGACTTTTTCGTTTTTTTTTTTATAATAAGTGATGAATGCGTTAAAAAAATGTTTAACGAAAAAAAAAAAAAAAACTTAAAAAATAAAAATGGTGATGTGGTTTTTGTTCGGTTGTCCTTGTTCTCTAAGAGTAATTGTGTGATTATTTCGTGTGAGAATTTGAGAATTATTTGTTAATTGGATTTGTATTTTTTTTTTTTAATTTGTTCTTTGATTTGTTTTTTGTTTATTAAAATGAGATTTGTTTGCTTTGCTTAATGTTTTTTTTCTTTTATTTTTGTAAATTTTCTTAAGCTTGTGTTTAGCAGAAAATTTCTGGCTTATATTGACCCATTATGTCCAAGCTTTTCTCATCCTGCATAAAAAGAGAAAGAAAGAAAAATAAAATAAAAAAATATTTTTTGCAGTTTGCGGTAAACTAACAGAAGAATTTTTAAAGAATTTACGTTTTTAGTGGTTAGTGGAAAGTTAGTGCAGTCGCGTTTACTTATAGAGCCGATAGAGGGAGAATATTTGTTAGTTACAACAGGTGGTGATGATGGGTGGAATGTTACATTAGTCTTAAAAAATACCAAACACCAGTTGCGTTTGTTAGCACATTTAATTCCATAAGTACAGTAATATTTTTTGATTTATAAGCATACAAAATTCATTATTTAAAATACACCATCGCGATCGTAAAGGAAGTGCAAAGATCTTGCGTTTCCACTGTTTTTAAAAATTTAACTTATTTCACCAAAAAAGGTTCCTTAACAAACAGATCGAACAACTTATGACCGACGCATTCATAGTTACAACATTGCCTACAAGATCCTTTATTGTGTGAGCGCATTAAGCCTTTACTCAACAACCTAATCGGATCATATCGGCTTGGTTTTTGGACAGAAAAGTCCACCACTGACCAATAATCATACAAGGGAGAATATGGGGAGAAAATCCCACTAACTTCAAACCGCTATCGACCACCTTTTATCGATTTAACGGCAATGTATGAAAGCAATTCGTGATATACAGAGAAAAGTCTATCATTGGCATCCCTGACAAGGTAGACTATCATACAAGCCCCATCAAGAACCCTAAGAGCTTTAGAGAGAGGGATTTTTCCTGGTATTCACATAGTAGACGTGTCATATCCTCTGCACAAGGGGTTCCCAAAAATTTTCAGTTCGCGGCGCACTTACAAATTTAGTATTTACTCACACAGTCGTATCCTTTTTTAAAAGTCAATGCAAACACATACATACTCACATAAGCCAACGTTATTGACATTATCGGAAGAAGCCAGCTTATTGCGTTCGTGAGTATTGATGTAGAAGTGGCCAAGATGTGTTTAGGAGTCAATCAAGACAAACCAAGGTATATACTTCCAAGAAAAGTCTCGGACAGAATGACATTTTCTACAAATATGTAGATCTAGGCCTTGATAACAATACCAACGCAAAGAGGAAAAAGAAGAATAAGAATAATTGATAATCGCTGTTTTTTTTGTTTGGGCTAAGAAGCCAATAGTGGAAAAGTCAAGAAGGAATTATAATTATGTATTGAACATAAACCACAGTGTTCTATGAACAGAACAACATTCGTCGACTTTCCAATAAATAAATAAATAGCTGCCGCGACAGCCCGGTGTTGGTCAAGGCCGAGTTTTTCTAATGAACGGAAGAGACCTACAACTCATTGTCGACTCCCAACGGCGAATTGAGAAGCTTAACTCTCAGACGTTTGTCATTTCCCGACTAGAGTTGGTGCCACGACAAATGTTCCGTGGATATTGCTGGGGCTTATCGTGACAATCAGTACAGGCCAGTGGCCTATAGGAACACATGCTTCCAATTTAGACATCCCATTCAACCCACATAGCCGCAGCTGCAACAATGAGAGTGAGAAGGAAACCGTGTTTCATTTCCTCCGCGGTTGTCCGGCTCTAAGCAGGGTCAGGTATCCTACACTACCAAAGCCAAAAGACCAAAGGAGAAAAAGATTAGCGACTTGATAAATTTCCCTAGTGCCACAGGATGGATGTAAGGACCTCCGCCCCCTTCTCTTAGGTTTTCTACAACGACACTAACACTCAGGTCACGTGAGTTGTGGTTCTAAAACGGCGCTAATTAGGTTTTAGCATCAGGATTGCTGAAGCTACCACTTCTACCAACCTAGCTACCTGCTGGGGCGTTAAACCTACGCCACACCAGTCCAACACACTAAAGACTGAGCCACGGAGACCACCGATACTACTTATAAATAATTCACACGATGATTTGCACTTCATACAGTGACCTATACAAAAGTCACAACAACTCATGCTTAATGTAATGCCTATTCATTACTCCATTAACACATCTGACCATGAAAATACCACCTTTCGCGTTCCTCGGTGCTGTCATAACATTCGAAGACCACTCAACTGAAAGCAATTAACGAGTCCCAAACAGGTTTTAACTGCGGCCCATTCTAGGCTTCTAAATCTTACATCATTTCTGCTCATCTGCTTATAAAATTTGCATACGACTCAATGCAGTCTCTGACATCAGCCGCATACTTGATGACATTTGTTAGATTAACAAAAAAAAAACTCCAATCTAATCGTAAACGTGTCTAATGCTCTCCACTTTCCAGTGTGCACGACTCGAATGCAAAATTAACCGAAACCCAATCCCCGTGTGGATTTAGATTTATGCATGACTTGTAATCGATTTTCGTTTTTCTGATGTAATACCTTCCGGCAAATGCTGTCTGTGTTCGAATCACCTACGGTGACTTTTCTATTTTAGGAAACCAATTTTGAACGAAAAGTGAGAGTTTGTCCAATGTGCTGCCAAATTGCGAACAATAAATTGTAGTTCCAACAAAAAGAACAATACCGATAAATCACACAATAGAGTCTACTTTCGCAGCGGTATTTGCACGGAACTGCTAAACTATCGCAAAATTTAAATCCAAACTGCAGAGAATAGAAAACCATATGTATTATTACTATTTTTTTTTATAAATAAATTCGAAAAGAAAGGCAACTTTCAAAGACGTGACTTTAATGTCACGATGTTTCGGTGACTGCATGTTATTTTCGTTTAATTTTTTGCTAACCATTTTCATTTAGAGAGGAAAAGCCAAATTATCTTTAACTGAACGAAATCAAAATAATTAACAAACAAGGCAAACAAGAGCCGACGAAATTAACCGTAAACAAATTAAAGTCATCAGACCCTGTCATCAGCACAGATTAACTTTGGAGCAAACTTTATAAAAAAAAAAAAAAAGAATATTCGGAAAGTTTTATTAAAATGACGGATCATGGATTCGCCCGAGTTACGACCTTGACAAACTTTTGTTTTCATCACATCAGTCAAGTACAAGTTCATGACATTTCATATTTGTTTTATCTGAAGAAATGTCGAAGGTGTTTTTGTGTAGCCGCTGTAGCGTTGGAGTGTTTGACACCGTGACAAGTGTCACAAAGCGAAATTGACAACAAAATTGAAATGGTGACATACGAGTAGCTACTAGCTACATCAAATGGCTTCGGAGAATTGATTGATTGTTTTTGGAATGAGACCAAGAAGAGAAATGAAAAAAGTTTTAACTCATCCAATGACAGCTGTGTGAAGAAGTTTGACTTTTGCAATTGTAGTGGTTTGACATTTCTCATCGATCGGTTATAAGATAAGGAAAATATTTTTCTTAATCGAATTACTTGTTACTACGAACTTTCATTAAGCTAGTCATTTCTTATTCTTCCTTTGCTTTTTATGTCCTAGCGATCTATGAAGATTCTCGTCATACAATTGAGAGATAACCAGAGCAAGTAATAGCATCCACATCATCCGAAAGATGGTTCGGTTTTCAAAAAACGTGATGTTGCAGAGAAACAAAAATCTTGCACCTAATATATATCAGATACACGGCGAAAGTCTAGTACTAGGAAGAAAAAAGAAGAGTCCAGGGGCCGAATTACCACACTCGTTAACGAGTAACTCATCATCGAAATGTGAGTATTTGGCATTACTGCTCCCAATGAGGTTAATCGATCGTTCGATCACGAGTTCCACTCACTTACTCGTCATCGACTGTGATAATTCGGCCCCAGGTTTTTGACACTTTCGTCTCAACTCAGTTTTTTTTAACTCCAATTATCGGCAATTAACGATAGAATTTGACAACTTTGAAGACATTTTTGTGAAGTGCGAATGAAGTTGTAATGTCACATCAGCCTTTTGATTAGGCGGAATGCATATTCAAGCATCATTTAAGGATCCCAACAATAACTAATGTAATTGTCAACTTATTAACAGGGATGCAACATATAAAGGTCAAGGCCAGCTAATAAGCGTCTCTGTTTTAAGGGTATACAGAGAAGGTTTGCTGATCAGTGATCTACCAGTGTTAACAAGGTTTAAATGCTCTATTTCAAGAGAATCAGAGCTTATGGGATATCTAGGAAGTGGGCCTGACAAAATCAAAGCAATGAGACTGAAGAATACTTGCGTACCCCTTACACGTTATCTTAGAAGGACAAATCGTGGAATTTGTTAAGAATTTCTGCTATGTAGCATTGCACCCACTGATGGAGGAGCGTGGGAAGAAGTAATTCGGCAGACATCAGGCAGTAAGGAGAAACTACAAAATCTTTGCCCACACAGAACTGAGAGTATTCTAGGCATGTGTAAGATCGACAATGTTATAAGGAAACTATGGGTATTCACAAGTGCAGAGTGCAGTGTGATCTGGTCTGACTCAAAAGACAACCAGATGCTGTGGTTCAGAACGGGAGTAGTACCTATACTCATATAAAAACAAATGAAGCGAAAGTGGGAATGGATCACCTTGAGAAAAAGTTTTTACAAGGGCGACTCTCAATTGGAGCCCTCGAGGTTCCAGAAGAATGAGATCTTAAGAATACCTGGGAGCGAACAACAATGCGAGAATTAGAAAACTGCGGCCTCTCAAGGCAAACACAAATGAACAAAACTGAGTACTATATGCAATAAAAGCTTTGTTTATTGAATCGAGGATGTTTAAGCTTCGAGGTCTTGTCTCAACGAGGCAACTAATAAAACCTCAGACAATAGATGGGAGCATAAGTAGCTCACAATTAAGTTGTTTATTAAGAAGACGGCTACGAACGTTCTATTCACGAGTGACGGAAGGAGCAATACTGAGTTATCCTGTAGGATTGTACAGGTCAATCTGTTATCAGGAGGGCTCAACGTGGTATCACGTTTAGGGTAAAGTAACGAAAGGCCGAAGGTAACTCGTCAAGGTCGGGATAGAAACACCAGAAAATGCGGGGTATTCCATGTAAAGCAGCTACTTTGTCCAAGCTTTGATGGTTTCGTTTGGGCAACTCGACTTCCAAAGCATGCGATGGAATCTGTGCCATCAGTTAGGCGTCCTCTGTGTAGGGCCAGGATGAGATGGTTGGACCAAATCCGAAATCTCATCTCTACCCGTCAGGGCCCATCACCATCCTGAAGATTTATAGTCGATAGCGGAAGATCGGGAGATGTGGAGGGTTCGTTTAAGGGCCCTAAACTCGCAACCCTTAAAATGGATAAGTGGGTCATTGGATCATTATGAATGAATAATGATGAAGAATACTTCAAAAACGCCTCATCCAAGGACATATTTGTTTAGGAGAATGAGCTGAACCGTACCCCATGGCACAACAGATCTTTCAGGCAGCAGTTTCAGTTACTGACAGTGTATATAGTTCTGAATCTAGATGGCGCTGTAAGCAATTAATAATTACCTCAATGGCATAGGTTAAATGTTTTGTTGAAATGTCAGATGGCAAAAGTAAAGAGGATAGGTGATAATATCATTAAAAGGATTTGTATCACCAATTTGGATATAGCGGCCAGTCACTAGGCGCAAACAAAGTCGAAGTTTTGACACGTCTGGCAACCCACAGTTCAAAGTACTGGATCCCACTTCAGCCTTTTAACAAAGATTAGGCAGAATGTACGATCAGTTTTGGTCGACTTCAATACTTGGATTTTCAAGCTTAATTCCAAGATCGCTGCAATAATATAAACCTACTCGTATGCTTTATCAGACGGTGGAAATCTGAGTCCAAGTCACACTGCTGTTCAAACCTATTCAAACTTCAATCAAAGTGAATTTTTTAAAAATCCCAACAAAAACTGAATGCAAATAGCTGGCTTGACAGAATACATTTAATTATTCAAGGTTGGATACAAGATTATGTGTTCCAAAGATAAGTTATAAACATTCCTCATAACAATGGTTACAACTTTGATATGCAAGAATCTATCTCAAGTTGATATCCAAAAGCAAAACAACAAAACGCCTATCTCTGCTATGTTCGTGAAGAAATGAAGGAATTCTTATCATTTGCCGAAAAAACTTATCACAAACAAGTTCCACATTCCACAAACGAATGTAACACTCAGTCATACGACCTGAATTTTATTGATAACAAAACTTGGAACATGGACCTATTCGATCGACGCAAAATCAACTTTGTTATCAGTGCCCGCTTCAGTGATAGTTAACAATCAAAACAATGACTGACCGCGATAAGTCATTGATTCCGATTTAACAAAGGCCACCCCTGATAGTATGACTCAACCAAATTGATTGCAATTTTTAAGTACTTCACGTAATGGGTGCGTTACGAATCCGGAAACCCAAGTACATGACGACAAAAGAGGCTAAAAACAGATATGCGTGTGTGCGGTTCGAAGTTTTAATTGAATCGACGCCACTTGTACTTGCACACTTTACCCGGGCTTTATTTTGGCACAGATCCAGGGCTATTTTTGGCCGATCGAAAGAGCTCTAAGGAACTGGGAAATGATCGAGTTAACGGAGCGTGGAGAATAGGTTTCGAGCAGGAATTTTGCGGAAGACCATAACTGAGAATATGGACTATTCAGATAGCCTGCCTCCATGGTCTGACGAACTGGAAGCAACTTGTACGGAATCAACGAACATTGAAAACTGCCGTGCCTCACGCAAGGCTTTTCTTTTGTCGGAAGTCCAACCAGTATGAAGACATCAGTGATCTACTCATCAGCCACCAACCGAAATAAATCAAATACCAAAACAAGCCCACACTTTGACACCCCTGTGCATGAGTCGATTCCCTTCGACATTAGCTAACTCCAGCCGCCACATCACCTTCATTTGTTTATCTATCATCTTTCAACCGCAGTTGACAGTAATGACAATTATGCCCACCATTAAACGGACCGCTGTGTTACTTCAAAAAAAAAGTTTCGATTTCTAGTTGATCTAGAAATGAAATTCCCATCCGTCTCCGTCGGCGTTTATGGAAGTTACAGCAGGCGTTAGATGTTGGCCCGACCCCCCATTTCGTCACACATTGCTGATTCATGTCATGATGATGTGGTGGTTGGTTGGTTGGTTTGTTACTCCCGTGGAAGGTTCAATACGTGATTCGGTTTTATGCGCCAATTCGTAGCGCAGCGGCGCGCGTACTCATGCGTTTCATAAGCTTCAATGAATTTCGTTGATCATTTAATCTGTGTTTCACTGATTTTTTTTTTTTTTTTTTTTTGTGTTTGTTCTCTTCCATTCCACTTAATGGCAGAAAATTGGAGAAAATTTTTTCCTTTTTTTCGGTCTGGGTTGGGCTTGGGCATGACCTGATTTCGTAACTCCGCATAAACACACACGGGAAGTAGTGGAACAAGGGGGGCTTTTGGACTGTCCGCTGGCGCACAGTGGGGCAAATCGATTCGGAAATCGCCGTGACTGTTGAAAAGTTTGACAGAGTTTAATCGTTGCTTCAACACATTTGGTAATTGCATATGAATCTAGGACGCCTTGAAGTCCAGAAATGGCTGTCGGCTTCAGGGGCAACGTGGTATGTTTGCTCTTCGAAAAAATGAAGACGGCTGACAGTATTGAAAAAGCGCACTTAAAGGCATTCTCAATTTTTACCACCTATCCATTTGGAAGAGTTGTGTATCTAAGCCATGTAAGCTTTAGGCTCATCTGCGAAGCTGATTTCAAATTCGCCGAATAGGTACTCCTTTTGGACTATGGTATCATCCCTATCACATACGTCGTAAAGATCCGATATCCACGAATGATATCAACCTCAGAACTCTGGCATAAATGGATCTAAAATTGTTAGATACTAGCAAAAATGGTTTTGAATTTACCCCACGCACATCTTGGAACTCAACACTGAGGCTTCGTCAATCTAAGACGTTCATCAACCCCTTAAACAACAAAAGAAATCAAGAATTGTTGGCATTAAAGTGACGGTAAGATCCTTACAAACTTCCTCACTGCACATTGTTTACTCAAGCTGGTTACCAGCTCGTCGGACATGTGCTGACTCCGTTTGGAAAGAAACTGCAGAGACCGCTTATCACTAATCCTGAGGTTCAAAATTGCTCAAAATCCTCAGTTGTAGAAGAACTTAGCTTGAAACAAAAAAAAGTTTAAGGTCACAGTGTATTACCAGCCATCACCAGTTAGGCATGGGCCCCCGTAGATCTTAATTGTGACTAGGAATCCTATAATAGGTGTTTACCGGCTCAGTACGAGAAAAGCCAATTCTAAAATGAGGATACATCATCGCGCAAAGCAGTCATTTTTGCAAGTTGAACGAACACCACTGAACTTGTATGGTTAGTTTTCAGTCCTAAAGACTTACTTCGACCTGTAAGGGGTCGATTGTAGTCATACAAGTTTACTGTAAAATGACGGCCTTGTTGGAAACCTCTTAGAAAAGGATCGGAATCTCAGGAGTTTTCCTAAAATCAGCGACTTGAAGGTGCTGCAGCCCATCGACGAAGCTACTAGCAAGAGTATCCAATCTTCTGAAGGCTACAAAAGTCGCATAGGCGCTGTCGTATGGATTCTATCTCCTTTTCATCGCTATAGCTTCGACAAAAGTCGCTGTAGAGTAACCCAAGTGGTTCCGTGTCAGTTTTTATCGGTAGGATATCTGACACGACTAGCATTCCCCTTCGTATAATTTGATGAGATTATTGGATTCTTTCGTATTTAAAGTCATAGTGATCTGGTTATAGCGAAGGCATCTACATGTCTCATCACGAATTAGGCCTGATTATGGTTTCCCCATATTTTATCCTGTATAGGGTGCTAGTAGGTGTCCTAATAAGTGTCAGGGCTTAGGCCGTGATCTAGTTGCAACCCTTTCCTCGCCAGTTCAGCCGCTTTCTCATTTCCTGATGTACAAGTGTATCTCTGTGGTCATAGTCACTTAGCTGACTTCCAAAATATCATTCAGAGCTAGTCTATACAGCTTTATAAGCTAAACATATGTCAATCCTGACTGTAGAACAGTGATTGTTTCTGAACTTAGGTTAGGATAGGTTAGAGAGGCTGTTGACATACCCGATGCATTTAGACCCGCAGAAGGTCTTCCTAAACGCGGAAACAACATTTCCGACATCTTGTCGTGCTAGGTCGTCAAGATTGTCAAAAAAGAAAGCACCGAGATGGTTGTGTCTTTTGCAAGCGAGCGCCGGACAGGTACAGAGGAGATGGAGGATCGTCTCTTCCTCTTCCTCGTCCCTGCAGCTTTTGCAGAAATCATTTTCAGGAACTTTCAGGCGAGTAGCATGTCTGCCTATGAGGCAGTGTCGTGTGATGACAACTTAAGTAGCTCCGAGACGCCGTCTACTTAGCGAAATTAATCTCTTGGAGCGCTTATTGAGGGCCAGATTTGTCCGCTAGTTCGGCAGGTGGTGCCATTGGACCACCTTAGATTGGCTTTGCTGATTGCATCTGCCTTTAATTTCAATTTGTATGTAGCGCACTCTGAGGTTCTCTTTTTCAGAAAGAATCTGTATTGTAATACCATTCTTGGCAAGTTTAGCGGCCCTGCAGTTCGCTGGAATGTCTCTATGTCCTGGTACCCAGCAGAGGAGGATGTTGAATTGCTCTGCCATCTCTACGAGAGACAAGTGGCAATCTAGGACTATTTTTGATGTTATCGAAACTGATTCCAGGGACTTAATGGCGGCCTCGCTGTCTGTCAAAATGCTTATATCTCGATAAGATACTACATACATTCTACCTCAGCCAAGGCAGGGCTTCTTTTATCGACATGATCTCCGTCTGGAAGACGATACAATGCTCTTGAAGGCGAGATTTAGATCTGAACTTGGAATCCAGAGAATGTAGCGTCAGTTGTCACCGTAAATGTCCCACCAGAACAAATCATCGTCACTTAGGCAATATCCTTGAAGCGGGAGATATATCTGTCGGCACACCTAAGGAGTTATATATGCAATCATGGATGAGCTCTAACTACTGTACAAGGACGCCATCATAGGCCCACTAGTGGCCGCGGTGATAAGAAATACTCTTAACCTTATCTTCTTTCAGTTGTTCCGCACTACACTGAGAAATCCTGATGATTTGTATAATTTTGCAACATATCGTCTGAACTAATCAAACTTGAACAGGATTTCGGCAAGGCGATGCATCTTAACCTGATTTTCACAGAACTAGAACAGATCGCCACAGGGCAAACGAATCTTTTCTGCTGCAGGCTTACGAGAAAAAGTCATGTACATGACCGTGGTCGCGGTGGATCAGTGGTTAGTGCGAGCTGCGTGGGTTCAAGCTCCAGCCATGTCCACAGAACATTTTTCGTGGCACCACCTCTCGTCGAGGAATGACATGCCTCCGATAGTATAATTTCACATGAAAAAGTTTCTCAATTCGCCGTTAGGAGTCGGCAATAAATTGTTGGGCCCTTCCATTCGTGCGAAAAATGTAACACGCACAGCATAGACCTTGGCTCATCCCGAGTTGTCGCACCAGCTTTTTTTCATGACATGTGTTACCAACAAAGGAGGACAAAATGCCCCTGAAAACCAGTACAGTAACTCAGACGTTAACTGGTCAAATGGTTTAGCAGCGTAGATATAATTAAACTTTGAAGTTTGCCTACTAAAGGCCTAACTCCAAGGAGTAGGCGGTACAATCACCAAGTTTGTAAGCACACGACTGTAAATCCTGATGAAAAGCACTTTCCTTGACACGTCAAACATCGACCAAATGTCGTTCTAAAGATAAGGTGACCGCAATCACCAGGTGGATGGCGGACTGCGGCTGCGACAAGTGTTGAAAGCCCATAAAAGTATCATTGTCAGTAGGCCAGATTTTAAAGGAAAAACATGTCCGCTTGTGACCTTTTCACGACTGACAGTCGAATACCCCGCAACCATTAAAAGCACTGAATACGACAACTAATTCCATATCGAACAAGGGTCACGTCATATCCAAACTCCAGCAATAACTTTGCCCAGGGTTCGTAAAGAGTTGCCCACTGTGCGACTTTTTTTTTTGGATTTCTCTATCAAGTCCCACATCCGAAATCACTTTTACTAATTGCGTGACAACGTCCTGTCACGCAAGCACAAGTTGGGAAGTTGTTAGTCTACAGTGTGGCCCGTTATTTGAAATATGTCCCGATGTCAAAGTTTCCGAAAGATTTCATTACGCTAAGTGTCAGTTTTTTTTTGCGAAATATGTGTTATGTACGTGTATCCATTGGGTCACCGCTCCCTGGTTCATTGCTAATTCAATTGGCGCAAACGCTTGAGTTTTTTTTTTTTTTTTTCTTAGCCTTGAAGATGATATGTTTTGTTTTGCCTCGTCATCATTATATGATGAGGATGATTATCTTTGTAAGCAGAGGAGGTGGATAAATCAGGTGTCACTTCAAGCGGACAGGGATGGGTTGCGTTCAAGTGGCTGGCGCTTACGAAAGCAAAAATTATTTATTTGCATTTGAATGAATTACGCGGAAAATATGGGTTTTTATTATTGTTTCTCTGGTGTGAAGTCATCTATCTGTTATGAGCATTTCAATTTAAAATAATTGAGAGGGAAGGCGCCCGTCGTAATAAGTAGGTTGGTGGTGTATCTGAACGGAAGTGAAGAGCGTCTTGAGATACAAGAAATTTATGCAATATGGTTGCGGCTTGAAATTATTGATGTTGTGCAATGAGAAGCAGCGGATGAGTAATTTTCTTGTGCATTTGGTGAAGTACATATGTCACTAACACTCGGTTATCAACTGAATGACTCTGTGAAGAGTTATACTCGTGAAATGAATAATCAAAATGTTTCATGTTATAGGGTGACTTGTACCACATCCCATGAGTCACAGTGTGGGCAAACAAGAAACCTACTTACGATGGCGCGTAGTCCGAAGTGGATTTCGACCTCAACCAACAAAGCGTCGACAGCCAATACGCCCATGCGCCGTCCAGCCGGTATTCATGGAACGGCCTCACTGAGGTGTTTACCGCGCAAAACCTCTTATCTAGTTTAAATTGTACCTACATACATACATTCGAATCGAATAAGAAAAATAACTGCGAGGGAGAAAGATTTTAACGGTTTACGACCAATGGAACTTTCACCTATCACTGTCGATTTTATTGTGTTTTTTCCACTTCTTCGCAGCAATAAAGCTTTGGGGGTCATTTCTACTCATTAAAAACCATCGTCATAGCATTAAACGGTCTTAATGACAATAGGCTGACTGTCTCTACGGCATATGCCAATGAACCTACTGCCAGTCGTAATGAATGCATGAAGCCCATGACGAATGCCAATGTACACTGCTTTCGAAAGAAGAGCATGAGCCTACAGAGAAAAGGCGAAGCATTTGGCAGTGAGTGGCATGAAATCAGGGACGAAAACTCGCACAGCTGGAGTTCGACATCAACACACTCTCTTAAGGAAAGAGCAATTCACCTAATGGATTACCCCGTCAAATCTTCAATTACTAACAGCAGACAAATATTACCACGATAAATGCTTCGAAGTAGTCCCCGAAAAAGCAGTATTCATGGACTAGCTTTACACCGCAAATATAAGTTCTCACATATGGCATATTGGATTCGTTGCCAACCTTGGAGAATGCATATCACAGCCATGGAAATTCTTAGGAAAACCCAATAAGTTGTATGTTTTAGCATTACGGGTGCGTTGACAGTTTCTGCAAACCGAGAGGCTTCCACGCAACTCGGGCGCGACAAAACGCACAAACAAAACATTGCTATCCTCATAGATGGCCAAGACGCTATCAAAGCGATTGACTCGGCTGTCGACTATCATATCCTTCAAACTGGTGCTAGAGTGCCTGAACGAGCTTGCCCGCTTAGGCGAACGCTTCAGGATCACACTGCTCTGGGTTCCAGGGCACAGTGACATAAAAGGAACCGAGCGTGCAGACGAATTGGCTAGGGAGGGCTCAGCTCTACAGGACTCACTCGCGGCAAGGGTCCAGGTCCGGCTAGGAGCGGTTAAAGGAAAAATCCACCCACACTTCCTGCAGAAGATCAACCTCCAATGGAGGGGATTAACCAACTGCGCCATATGAAGGAAGAACAAAAGACAGAACCCGCAAAGATATCGCCAAAATAACAGCGATAACCACGGGGCACCAAACTAGCTATTCCATACAACCTCCACTGCCGCAGCTGCGGAAACAAAAAGAAAAAGGAAACTCTCTCCCACTTCCTCGGCAAATGTCCGGCACTAGCAAGAACCAGACTGACGACATCTCGGGTAAAGGGATACGAGATCTAATCCGGCTTCTACACTTCTGGCTGGATCTAGGCACTGCCAGCTGTCTTACCCATCTTCAACAACACACATCATCAACCAGGGCACACGAGTCGTAGTAACAAAAAGGCACATCCTAGTGCTAATTGGGTTCAGTCGAGCCGCCACCTCTGCAAACTATGCCACACTTACTGCTAAGAAAAACTTGACATTTCGGACGTGCTTCTTTGCAATTTTCCGAAATCAACTGACATTAAACTGACTTCACCATGAGCTACAAACATATTATACAGGACGGAGAATAATAGAGTCAGCGCGAGCTCCTTTTGACCCTATTTCGATCTACACAAATGACATCAAAACAGTCAAGAGAGTTGGCCTCCTTAGCCACTCTTAACCTTAGCTCCGTCGATTTGCACGCCGAAGAAGCTGTCGTACATGTGTACGTCAAGCCACCGCATGGCTTCATCAGTGTCGTGCTCAGGCGTTGTAGACAAGCCACCATCAGAACCAGTCCGTAACGTATCTCTGAACGAGATCGCGAAACGGCGTAATGTCAAACGTAGGGTCGCAGTTCACAACAGCATCCCAAGGAACTGTGCTACTGACGTTGACGAAATACCCAACGAAGCTCTCTAAGTGCCAGTAGTGGATATCTTTATCACGTCAAAGCTCCTGGACTTACATCGATGATCTGTCCAAAGCGAATCACAGATGGGCACGTCTAGATTACTGCAAAATACACAGGCTCATTTGGCATATCCTGGCAAAGAAGAATCTTTCTAAACTGACCAATGCCGTTACAGCACACTGCATCCTAGACAGACATGCTTAGCGACTGAGCATAGTCTCCGGCAATTTCCGCAGGAACTGCAGAAACGGGGAGAGAAGGAGCCCACCGTGCAATCCGTTCGGTCGAGTCCCACCATTACCAAGAAGATCGAAAATATGTAGTCACTGTGCCGCGATGAAAAGACATGCTTCGAGACTATCCAGGGTATAATAGTAAACAACGTGTGAGGGTTAAGGAAACTCTAAATTTATGCCAGAAGGCATCGATTACATCAAACACATTAGAGATATGCAAATGGCTAGACATGATGGTGCGAATGAGGCGTGACACTACATGGCATGTCTATTTCTACATGGAGAGTAGCTCAATACTCGTCTTTGCATTTTGCATATCACACAATTGCAGGCTATTTTTCCCCAGACGGAAATATGTATAATCGATTCAAAAAGGTCTTGGGTACAGTTGGAAAAAGTATGGACAGTCAAGTTCCGACAAAACCCATGTTGATCTATAAAATGCCTCAGACTGTCTTGTCTGTTGGCTTCTAATACTGTTTGGAACTCACCTATGCATGTCGCTAATTGGCTACTCTTGAGCCATTCTAGACGAGCTGAACGGTGATTTGCTTCACTCAACAGTTGCGCGCAAAAGACGAAGGGGACCACAACCAGTACAGAGTGTGCAACTAGAATCGGTTAGCTAAGTACGGGGCTAATGTTGAGGTTTTTTGCCTACATAATGAGATTTCAACGTTCCAAATAGCACTGCGCCTGCGAAATCCTTAGATCAAGCTCAGCCATTATGGGCGGCAATTACGAGTTCAGACCGTGTTCGTCCAATCTATAAACTCAGAGTCGATAACCTCAACAATTCCCACTCCAGTGTGAATTACTTCAGTCAATCGCACCACAGATTTCGTCGATTAGAATATCTACACTGACGATAACCCCTCGAACTGAAGAACTAGAATACCATTCCAACCAAACAGGTTATCCCCAAAACTTATTAACATCATATTTACATCTGAAAGTGGGTTTTGTTTGACTTTCTATTCTCGTTCTCCATCGTTCTACTGAGGCCCGGTAAAAGTAAACCATTCAAACCTGAACCTAAATGAAGGGAACAATCAACTCACTATTGCCCACCGACGTCTACGTATTGTGATTATAGCAAACGTTGACCCCAATGCCGTGGATAAAGAATCGTGGAATCCGACGATGAAACCCGAGAAGCACAAAAAATTGAGAATTGACCAAACACAAATCGACAAAAAAAACAGGAAAACATAATGGAAACACTCGAGTAAGCACTTGACGGAGAAGAAAAACACAAATGCACTGTAGTTCTCCAGAGGAACTTCTAATTATAAAATTTAAAAAAGAAAAGAATCAGATTGAAACAAAGAAACTTGACTCTGCGAGGACATTGCAGTCGTTTTTCTTATTTTTTTTATCATCGTTGTCGCTCGCTGAAAGTGAAATCTGTAATTCCATTGATTTTTTCAGCTCCAACTTGTGAGTTATCTTGCGGCGAAGGATGACGTGTTTCCTTCTCGGTTTTTGCCTCAAGTGGAATGAGTCAGACTTGAAAACGAAGCACGAATTTCGCACGAATCAACAATCAACTTGAATCAATAACTCACCTTTTGTTAAAGATGGGAAATGTAAATCCTTGTATCCTCTGGGCTCAGAGATCACCGAATGACCACATTTTCCACGACTCCACTGTCTCTCTGCAAGTGGAGTTTGGTATTTTGCAATTTTTTTTTTCACTGGAAATGCAGAAAATCCCACAAACGTGGAGTTGCGAAAAATTGAAGCACAAAACACGGGCAAATTTGATCGTACCGCACCGACGACCAGAACCGATTAAATTGTCAAAAATTAAATGTCACACGGAGAGCGGGCTGTACGTATTCAGAATTTTATTAAACAAAATGCTAATTAGAAACGAAAACTAGGTGAAAGAACATAATTCGCGATGAGAATTTCGCTTCTTTTTTTTGTTGGTGTGTGGAATCTGGACAGAAAACGAGAAAAAAAAAACACGACAGTCACCAGAGATTCTGCCGCAACGACACGGTTTTCGTTGGAATCTTAAATGTCTACTGAGAGGAAATGAGAAAGCAGCACTAGCAGAAGCACAAAGATGATGAAGTTGTATTTTTATTTCGCTGTTTTTCTTGTTTTTGTTTTCTGTGGTGGATTTTCGTTTCGGGTTGTGCAACTGTCAAAAGTGGGTAAAGGAAAATGGCGGACGGAATTTTTACGATTGAGTTTGGTGGTTGTCATTGATAGAGGAAATATTGAATCGGTTTAGTTGGTGACAGAACCAGAGGGGATATTATTTATACATTTCAGTTCGTACAGCAACCACAATGGGAAGAATTGTCGTGTATCATTACCAGGGAAATTTGTACATTTGAAGGCATTGGGGCAGTTAAAAGCGTAAAGTATTTTGCTGGAAAAAATTGAGTCTGTGAGAGCATAAGTGGTGTAACCCCAATGAAGTAATATTGGAGTTACACCACTTTTGTTCTCACAGCCTCAATTTGTAACACATTTTCCAAGTTTCTCACAATTTAAGCAAAGGAGGCTCTTCGAGGCTTATTCTGGGAGAATTAGTTGATGGCAACCACCAAGCCATCCACTTTGTCAGGCATCCTAGCCCCACTACAGGGTTGACAATAGATCCATGGAGATATGAGCAGTAGCACTGCCATCCTTACAACCTATGCGAACTTAGTAACAAATACTAAGACGTCGGGACTTATTCCAGCGAAAGAAATCTTCAGATGAAATTAACTGTGGCGTCTTTAAGTTTATGTTATGTATATAGGTCGAACTAGTTAGGTTCACCTTCGGCATATTTGGTAATTTGGCCAATAAAGACGGGTTTACACGGCTTCTCTTACTAGAAGTAGGTACACGTAAAGCATGAGAGGTTTATAAAGTGGCGCTGCTAAGAAGGACGAGAGCTGTTTGCGAAAGAGACAAACATCAGCTTCTTTAAAACACACTGGGACTGTATAACAGCGAGAAGACCAAGATCCCGCTGTCAGGCAGAAGGAAACATTTATCTTAGATGATGGCAGCCAAAACATCCGTCCAGTCGATAAAAACGAAGTGAGGATAGTCATAGCCAAGCAAACATTGAACAAGGCTGCAGATGGTCTACCGCCCGAGCTACCAAAAGCAGCTGGAGTTGGCCTAGAATTCTGCTTAGTCGATGCCAACCCCAAGATGTTAGCACCAAGTGACAAGGGAGGAGGAGGCGTAGAAGTAACACCCTCGTCAAAAAACCAGCGCTCAGTAGACACGGCTGTCATTATTATACGAGGGCCGCTTGCCAGGGTCACGGCGAAGATCTAAAATTCAACGAACGCAGAAAGTATCCGAATCCGTTTGGTGGAACTAGAGAACGAAGTCCCCCATTGGATGTACGGATGGAATTTACAATCTTGCGAATGAGATGGGAAATCTAAGGGCTAAGGGAGACCACCCCGACGGAAAACAAGGGAAAATTGCTACGTGGAAGCCAAAAGCCGCGGAAGGAGAGGGCAACACAAAGATGGAGATAACAGAGAATACACGAACTTAATTCATTTGGTCAGCCGAATGTCAGCCTGATAAATATGACAGGCACCTTCTCAACTGCGCCAAATACAGAGGCATCAAAGCATCAAGGCATCAGTCAAAGTGAATGAGAGGTGGAACTGCATTGTTAATTTCAAACGGTGGCCACTGGATAAACCGAAAAGTGAATTAACGACGGAGGTTGTGGCTCTCTAATCATGTCACTTGGACTATCTTCTCAGGAAGTAGAAGACTAAGCAAAGAGCCCCTACGAACAATCGGTTAAGGATCCAATTCATGTCGTGTTCCGGCGTCAGTTGTCCACCATGAAAGGAGAACTTTGTGAGAGATGAAAACAAGGCAAGCCTAGGATAGAAGGACCGATTTAAGTGTTGACTACCACCAAGTGTCTTACGACATCTAAGAGGACTATAGGGACTACGAAGAGAGAGAGAGCGACTGTTTTGGTTCGATTTTGCTGTCAGATTTAGACTAAGATAAACTATATTAAGCTTCCGCAACGAATATAACTGAACGAGTAACGATGAATTTCGAATTTTGTAACATCAGCGTAACGATCCCATCAATGATTGTTTCTACTAGCCCCTCGGAAAGACTTACAAGCAATGGTTGAGATATGACCTTCAGATCGTCCTAAGGGATTTGAAAGGCAAGATCGGAAAAAGATCTTCTTAGAAGGCACAGCCTATACAACCCAACGAAACGAATTCAGGCAAATCGACGAGTGTGTAGCATGAAATTCTCACATCTCAACATCCACAAGGCGCCTTGGTAGTCACATGATGAAACTGCAGTCAACCAAGCTGATCACACTCCTCCTGTACATTGGATTTTCGAACGATTCTGTTGCAGCAAAGGTACAGATACGGCCATCCAGTAAAGTCGCGACCAGAACTAGAACAATGGGGAATTTCAATGTAGGAATTGGCAACAATGGCGATCAAGCCTTGGAAAAGTCCTGTAGAAGCGTAGCGTCAATAAGCGCAGAACACCAGTACCAGCCGGATTAGCAAGCCATCTTCCAACGCATAACGAATAACACTCGCGAATTGCTGTTATTCTGACCTTCGGAAACAGCTGTATAGCAAGGCCGTACAAGATCATAGAAGTTACTCATGGTCTCCGTCTTGGGGCCAAATCGTCTCTTCCGTGATCGTATAACTCGTCACATAAAAACGGGACGATTTGGTCACAAAATGCTCGTTTTCACGTGACGATCGCGGAAGAGACGATTTGGCCCCTGATGTAGCAGGAAGATTGTCAAAATCGGATAAAAGTGCAACTGATTCGAATTAGGATCATTCCTGCATTCTTGAAGAAGAAGGAGGTTTAACCAGGAACTACATGACCTATATAGCGACGCCTACCTGGTTAAAAAGATACGTATACGATTCCTTCACTGCGGGACTTAAAAAAAGAGAAGGACTTCCTTTGCGATGGCGTGCAGAAGTAAAATGAAACATCAACTAACTTTGAGTACGAAACTGGGGGAAGTATCCTGTAGAGAAGTCTGTTCAGAGTTTCGTACCGAAAGGGAGAAGTTCTTTGGATTGCGCGATGTACTTTCTCGCTTGGCGAAGACTCGGAATTAGGCTGCATTTTGCAGTTCCTTGCTGTGTACTTTTTGTGCCCAATTGATGGTTATTTTAACTTTACCAACCATTTTGACCAGAAGTCCGGGTTGTTGGCTATTTTTTGTAAGCAGATAGTTGGTTGAATCTGTTTAAGTAGCTCCAGATAAGATAAGAGCTAAACTGAGAGGAGGCAAAGGTTTTGATAGTAGTTTCAGGGTGTTTCTTTAAAATGTGGAAGCAGATAGTTGCCTTCATACCGACGAACAACCATGGAAGCTATGAAAGCAGAATGACAACGTAGGTGGAACATCACATCGAAGGGGCGATGGATAGTAGAGAGGAGAGGAGAGGTAAACCACTTCCTAACGCAATTCCTATCAGGGCATGGATACTGTTGGGGGTACTTTTACAAGTACAGGGTTTTTCAATAAGAGCCCTACAAAAGGTTTTGGATATCAATGAAATTCTTTATTCCTGTGAAAGTACGTTCGTTGCCATTATGTATGGAACTCGATTTCTTTTGCATGGCCACCACGGGCACGCTTGCAGAAGTCCAGACGCTGAACCCAATTTTCGACGGTTTTCAAGCATAAATCGGCCGATACTGCTGCAATTTCACGTTCGATATTCGTACGAAGTTCATCAATCGTCGCTGGCTTGTTGGCATAGACCATAGACTTGACGTAGCCCCACAGGAAATAGTCTAACGGCGTCAAATTGCACGACCGAGGCGGCCAAGCGACTGGACCATTTCGTGAGATAACACGTTCTCCAAACTTGGTTTCCAATAAATTGATTGTGACATTCGCTGTGTGGCTTGTGGCGCCGTCCTGTTGGAACCACATGTCCTCTAAGTCCATATCATCCAATTGGGGCCAAAAATATTCGGTTATCATTGAACGGTAGCGATCCCCATTCACAGTAACGTGCCGGTCTTGATCATCACGGAAGAAGTACGGCCCAATGACGCCGCCGGCCCATAAACCACACCAAATCGTAATTTTTTCGGGATGCAATGATGACTCATGGAGTACGTGTGGATTGCTGCCTGACCAATTCCGCATATTTTGTTTATTGACGAAGCCATCCAGCCAGAAATGAGCCTCATCGCTGAAGATGATTTTTCGATGAAAATCCGAATCATTTTCAAGTTGTTGCTCAGCCCAATTCACGAACATACGACGCGTCTGGTGGTCAAGCGGCTTCAGTTCTTGCGTCAATTTAATCTTGTAAGGATGTAGGCCAAGATCTTTTCGCAAAATTCGCCACAACGACGTCACAGAGATGCCCAATGCTTGAGAACGACGTGTGAGAGACACATTTGGGCTTTCTGCAACTGAAGCCTCAGCGGCAGCAATATTCTCGACACTACGGGCACTTCTTTGTCTCACTGGTACGGGAACATTTTGTACTGTGCCTGTGGATTCAAATTTTTCCACTAGACGCTCAGTTGTTGATCTGCTAGGACGATTATGACGACCATAAATTAGACGTAGCGCTCTTAACGTTGAGGCCACTGACTCCGAATTTCGGTAGTAAATTTTAATAATTTCGACTCGTTGTTGGCTCGTATATCTTTCCATCATGAAATGGCAAACCTTACTGAAGAGAAATATCAAAAAACCGCAAGAAAAATATGGCGTCGTTTGCTGTCCCTGTCGCTCTACTTTTGTAGCATCCCTATTGAAAAACCCTTTACAAGCATGTGAATGACCCCTTCTGCTAGGACTGTGAGGGGAAACTAGGGGAAACCTTAGAACACCGAGCAAATGCTAATGGAATGCCAAAACTACACACTACTAGAACCGTCCTAGCGAGAGAAATTGGAGGCTAATTGACCCCAAGAGGTCTGATCACATTTATGCTGGCGACGTGCGAAGGCTGGGAGATTTCAAGTGAAGTTATCAGTGCAGCAATAGCGAATAGAGGTAAGAGCAGCTAGAAACGAAGAAACTGATAGCTCTGGCAGTTGAGAAGGAGATGACGAAATTTCAATGCCTTGACTAGCGATGCCGTAGGAGACAAACAGGAGACAGAGCAAGGAGAAGGTGTTTTTTTTTTTAGCACGTAGACATGCAGGAGCATGGAGTCGGGCTTAACTCATGGCACGGGCCGGAGAGTATCCATAAAAGATTTTCTAGGACAGATATAGAGAGCAAAGACCACAATTCCATACCATGCTACCCAAATGATGGTTGCCATCACGTTGAGGCAAAGAAATGGCAGGCAAATAATATCCTTAATTTCAGAAGTTGTTCCCTCTACACGCTAATTTGCCGCCGTTTGCAAATCCCACAACGAAATCGACATAATTTCCATTTTGCTTATAAGGCCACCAATTACATCCAATTATGTAACTAACTAAGATTTCTTCCTTCCTCGACTCTGGCTACTCATCTCCAGCGTTCAGTTATCTTCCAGGAATCAATGAAGGCATACTCAGCATCGAATTTTACGCGCAACTTCTACCGGCCGGCGTACATAATCCGCGGCCGGCAAACAACTTTGTTGCAAATACGCATCAATGTCAGTTGCAGTGTCAGGTATGTATGTGCATACATACCTGTGCTGTGCCGCCCCCTCCTCTTCTCTATTTAAAAATCCCATGCACCAATCACTATCATCATCCATACATACATACAGCATCCGTTGTGCTCCACTTTTATAAGCACACACATGCCTGGCTGCCTGCCTGCCAACCATCCAACTCCCAACGATGATGATCAGTGATCTTCACCGCGCACCGATCATGATCGCCGATCACCGATCACACAGGTGTTGGATGGAATTTATCGTGCTACATTGCAGCCACGATAACAACAACAACTACAACAAGAAGGAGCGAAAAAAACAACAACAATTGCAATCATCCTGTTAATAGCATCTAAGCCTCTTCTGTGACTTAGTGAAACTCATTGCACCGACAACTCTCTGCCCACCACCTGATCATCAGAGGAGCACCACTTCGATTTTCTTCGTTTTTTTTTGGCGCGATTTTAATCACCTGATTGCGTGAATGAAGTCAAAGCGTGAAGCATGTGCTCCATAAAATGCTGGCAATGGAGAGATCTATCGGATTAGCGCACACCCAGAGAGAAGAAGTGCACAGGCACACCACAATGAGGCCCAACACCTCCTCCAGAAAAGGAAGGCAAGCACACACTCGTTCACAGACACCGATGCACGATACAGCTTCGAGTATGGGCTCTGTGCGGAACTAACCAAACATGGATAGCAACAGAATGAGAGGAAAGAAAAAAAAAAAAACAGTTCGATGTATCTAGTATCTGTGAATGCAAGGTCGTTTAACTGTATAGCAGCAGCCGCTCCACCGAGAACCTAGAACCTGCCGAGTGTGTACAAGGATTGAGATATTTCGTGTGCGCGGGTATTTCAATCGAGATAGCGCGGAACTGCTGGATGAGGCTTAAGCTGTGCCTAGGTGTGTACATCGATGCAGGTATGCCGGTGGATTTGCAGTGTGTGTCACTGGGAAACTACGAGTGCGGATGCTTTTGGAGGAGACTTGCGAAGACAAAGGATGTCGTAATGGAAAACGAGTGCCTGGCATTTACGGTTCGCTGTGACATTCTTCGAGATGGAATTGAGGATGGCGGAAAGTGTGTCAGGACGTACACGAAGGCTGATGGGTGGGGTGGGGAGTACAGAGCGCTGTCGTGTACCAGTGAGGCCATGACTCCATGAGTAATGGAAATGTAAAGATTAATAAACTCGAACTCAAAGGTAGAGGTGGGGTAACAAAACAAGGCCGGACTTGGCATTTTCGACACATCGTTAGCAGGCACAACTGCATCGACATTTAAAATGTTTGCTCTTGTACTTGAATTGGATGCAGATGGGTGTAGTTGGACAGCTGTACGAGTGCATTCCAACAAGTGACGTTCTAAACAAAGGGCGGGGACTTGCATTTTAAGTCAAAGTCCGTGCATAAGACACACGTCTTTCTCAATGGTTGTAAAAATTTGGGCCCACGGCGACCACTGTGAGCTAGGTTGCGAACTTGCGCTCTTTTGACAACATTTTCGGTGACGTTTGCTGAGAAATCCGGTTAGATAACGACCTTGAGCTCAGGTATTGGTTGTGGATTGCCAGCACAAACCACACAAAAAGAAGTCGCACGTAAAAAAGAATATCACCGTTCAGGCAGAAATTGGTCGACAGTCACTTAACTAAATTCGCCAACAGAGGAATGCCACAAGGTGGCGTCATCTGTCCTCTAGTCTCGACAATGGTTATGAACAAAATTCGTGTAAGACTAGACATGGAAAGGGTGAAAGTGGTCACGTATGCGGATGACGTGCTGATACTTGTGTCAGGGATGTTCCCCTCCAAGATAAGTGAAATCATGGAGACTGTTTTAGACAAGGGCCATAAGTAAGTGGCCCCGGTGTAAACCTGAGCAAAACTGAACTGATGCTATTCACTACCAAAACCAAAATACCGGAGTTCACCCTTACCCGTCTTAATGGTCAACCACTCACACTATCCTCCAGCGCTAGGTACCTGGCTATCATGGTTAACTCAAAACTTAACTGGAAGCAAAACATTGAAGGCAGAGTAAGGAAGGCTTTTGTAGCGTTCTATGCCTGTAACAGAGCCTTTGGAAAGAAGTGGGGACTTCAACCAAAGGTTGTGACCTTGTGAATGTACACAGCCGTAGTGCGTCCAATTCTCGCTTGTTCAAAGGTCTCACCAAACAGTTACTGGTCGGCTAAACATCGGTCTTTCAGATGGAGATCCAGACCGTCCTGGGGACAGGAACTGGGCTTAAACCCCTTTACGGGCTTTGGATATTCTATAGTCGATTTAGTTGACTAAGTGGCTTCAGTGGTTTTGATCTATCTTCCGAGAAGGCCAAGGTCAATTTATGCATTCTTCGCTCCCTCTTATTCTCTTGCTAAGCTTTTTAAACAGCTTTCGCCCTTTAACCAGATTATGAGTTCTGTGGAATGACTTACTAACAGTTAAGTTTGAGCAGCCCTTTAAGCTTTATCACTGTTGCCTCAGAACTTTCCAGCACCTACCTGACTTTAGAATTTCCGCCGATCTTTTGCCATAGCTCCTTAAAACATTATTATGTGTCCCTAAGACAATCCTCTATCCAAATTTCATGTGTTAGTTAAGCCGTCTAGTTGAGAGTGCGCTTCAGCGTTAAGGTCCCAATTTCCTTGCTTCTCCAGAACATCACGAGCAAACCATCTGCGCTTGGAACAGCAAGCCTTGAGTTGCAGGTCATTTGTGAGAATTCACCGCAGGGAATTATTGTTGTAACCGACGACGAATTGATGTGCGTCAACTCGCAGCGACACTTGCATTAACGGCGGCAAGGTTCGTCTTTGACCTGATGTCACGCAGACGCATCTGTTTACCAGGAAAAGTTTCACCAAAATTTAGCGGACTTGAGCCGAAAATGTTTAGAATGGCAAGATATCTAGGTGTGATCCCCGGTTCCAGGGTATGGTGGAAAGATAATGTTGAGGATTGCATCAAAAAAGCAACGTGTTGCTTTTGGGAAAACCTGGGACTAACACGTGGTATACTCTATCGGAATTCCTGACAAAGACAAACAGACGTACAGGGCAGTCACTTTGAGAGAAGAGCTAGTCTTTCAAAACGATGAGTCCAAAACCGAGATAGAGGCAGGAGCTCGTGTGTTCGGCTGTATTCTGGATATCAACCGTCGATATAGAATCGCTAAAGCTGAGGGCACTCCAGACAGAGGGACAAACAGACTTGGGGAAAACTATGTAGGAGTAATGAGCGCCATGTCATGTAGGAGTAGGGAGAAATGCGATGACTCCATTCATTGGACCAGAACGATTCTGCGGACTTTGAATCAAAGAGAGAAAAATGCAAAAGATGAAGGTTCCGGGAAGAGTCCGCAAGACTGAGGCAAGCGAAAGAATTTCTCAAAAGGAACAGGTGTAAGGCCTGCTAGGCATCAATCAAAACCAACTACGCATTCTTACGGGTCGTTGTAGACTCACAGAACATCTTAGGAAACTTGGAATAGAGGAGAATGGAAACTAAAGATTATCCAGCGATGAGATGAAAACCTCATCACACCTTCTTAAATCTGTAGAGCACGGTCCACAAAATAAGAGCCCACATAAGAGCTTGTCACTTCTCAGAAATTGAACTCTTATTGTTGGATCGTATCCAGATATTCGATTCGAGCAATTGGATTGGAGGAGGTTCCAAAACTTGAGAATCTCATCGACTAAGACGGGAGATCTCTAAAGGCTGCAATGCCTCCACAGCCCTAAATATAACATCTGTAAAACCTAATCATATCATAGATCCACCAAGATGCATGCGCAGATATCAGAAAACCCTGTGACCCTCAGTTAACAGAAGAAAATCCAATTCCCTATTGAGATTAAGTCGGAGTGAAGCAGGATCCATCTCAGTCCAGACAGCGACATGGAACTGCAAAACGAGGAAGAAGTCGAGTCCGTCCATCAACTGGTATGCGAATGTGCGGCTCTGGCTGACATAAAAATTCAGACTCTTGGCAGTTCCCTGCTTGACGACCTAGGGACTCTTGGCAAGATTGAATTAGAGAACCTACTGAGGTTTGAATCCTAATTTAGGACTCATAAGTAATAGTAGTCCACGTGAGCCAGTGATAAACGTCACAGGGTATACGTCGTCAGCAAATGACAAATGTCATCGATAGAGGGTCAACCGCGCAACAAAAACTGGAGAAGGACTTGCCTTAAACTAGAGCACGGACTTTCGTTAAATGGATTTGAAATGTTTGAGGGTTGTAGTGATAAGTAAACACAAAGCTAGAGAAGATTATTCTACATTTGAGTGGTTCGACTTATGAAAAAATCCCTATGATTGATACATCATGCGAAAGAAGGCTTTAGGATAAGCTGATGAGCATTCAAGGCATAACGCGTACTAAAGATGAAAAGTTGAAGGATGGTAATTCGTTGAAGCACTAATTGTGAAAAAACGATAAGACAGTGAGAGACAGAAAGACCGAAAGACAGTATTTGCTACACCACACCATATGTATGCCTTGTAGATTGAGGTCAGATCAGAAGGTGTGAAACGCTCCTAAAAGAATCTCATTTATCTCCGAATAACTACACTTCTTCTACCGATTTTTACAGCGCTCTCGACTGTACAATGTTGTCTTCCTGTCTAAAGGTGGAGCTTTAACAACTTTGATCAGAAACTCCCATAAAAGAGGCTAGGCATCGAGACCCCAATCGAGCTGTCGCTCAATTTATTTTTATTTCCTAAGCCTTGTTTCTGCACGACACATTCCAAATAAAGATCTCAAACACATAGCATTCAGCGAAATCAGTTCACATGGGCGGATAACTTTCACTAACCCATCGGCGAATCAAGGTCGGGTCAGTTAATCTATAAAAAGAAATGCACATCCCATCAGATCATAATTAAAATCTCAAAATGCAAGTTTCTCCCGATGACATTGTATAGGTCACGGAACTAATGGCCCACTCACCGCCCATCTTGACCATTTCCCCAATAACTACTCAATTAAATCGAGAGAGCAGATCTTCTCCGAATGAGGGACAACGACGGCGTTTCACTTCTAACAATATTTACAACCTCTTGCCGGCCATAAAAGTTCTTTTAGATTTCTATCTCTAGCGCGGCCGCACCCCATCGTCGCGTTGCCTCTAATTTGGTAAGCACACCGCGATGATGTGCAAACTGCAACCAGGTCCAGCTTCGGCCGCACAGCTATACACAGCTTCCATGAGCTATTAATCGACAAGCAAATTACAATTTACAGCCTCGCGTCCATGGTATAGATGCGGTCGCAGATACAATCAACCCGAGAGACTCTACACCGAACCAATAACTAATTAAATTTAATTATACATAAACAATGAGGATTAACAACGTCTGTACATGTATGCAAGTGTGTGTGTGTGCGTGTGTGTGCAACAAATAACAAAATAAAATAGTTAACCGATGCGTGCGGCCGTAGAAAGTGGTGCGCCCGTGCAACGTGATTGGTGTTTTGCTGTACAAGAATTAAATGTGCTGCACTACTAGTTGCGGTTCTTAGGTCATGTATCATGGTATCAACTAATTGCTAACCAGTGTTATGTCCCATGCACCGAAATGTTGTGTTAGTTAGTATTGATGGATGGAAAGGAGAGAAGGTGAGTGTGTATGGTGAACAAATTGCATAGAGCGGCACTTACCTTAGCCGGGGGTCCTTGCGCTTTTGTGATTTGGGATTTCTCCGTCGTTGCTGACGGACGTTTCAGTCTGTTGGGTGAATCTGCAAAAAAAAAAAAATAGGAAAATGGTTAAAATAGGTGTGAGAAAACGTTGTGATACGAACTCGAATTGAACTCGAACATGTATAAGCTAGTTTAGCAGTCCAACACACTAACCAATGAGCCATAGCGACTACGTCATTCCTGTCAAGCCTTAGAGATCTTTTATGTAAATAATGTAGCCAATCTAAATGGCGTTTCAGTTAGGGGTGAATTTGGTCTTAAAAAGCTAACAAAGTCAAAACTTCACCTCGGAAGATGATTGATCACATGTTTTCCGCGACGTGAGAATGCTCCTCCATTCAGGGAACGAAGGACCTTGAAACTCCAGGATCCTACAACTTGAACAAAAATGCATGCGATATATGTTGGACATTTTGGTGCTAAGCGAAAGGAAGTGGTTAGATGCAGGAGAGTACCAATCCCTAACGCGTAACACTTCACTTTTCTACTCTGGTAATTCATCAGGAAATCCACGGGAATCTGGAGTGGATTTGCTGCCGTCGCCTATAGCATGAAGGGGTCTAACTCCCCGCCAGGCGCACGGTGGCAAGATTTAGAGGGCTAGAGAACGAGGCTTCATCAACATTCAGTGTTACGCCTCAATGGAGCTCCCGTCTAATGACGAGGAAGAGACCATCTACGATCAGCAAGGAACCGTCTTTAACTCAAAATCAAATAAAGATATCGTCAAAACCAATGAAGAGCTTAGACGTGTTATCTGAAGTCACAGACTAGGCAATTGCCATGATTTACAGATTTCTACAAACCCCAATCCTATTGCCATGGGAGGCATCATGTTTTTTTTTTAAGATTTGCAGCAAATTCAGCTTGATGTCACTGACAGGCAAGAAACCTCCAATCAAATTCACCATTTTGCCTTCAGCCAACTTTTTAAGCCTCCTAGACGTCCGGAATACACGGGGAGCCAATATGGAAATGACATGCGAACACCACCTTATGACAGCTACTGCGTACTGCTCTAGTTCGACGACCGACAGAGAAACGGATCCCATAGAGCGTCAAAAATGCTAGAACCACATCTCGCAAGCAATAGAAACACTCAGCAGCTCAATACCCGTTGACATTCAAAACCATTGGTGTACTGTGAGAAATGTTTGCTTTCGGAAGTTATCCGAAGAAGGATCGATGATCAAAAGTAGGCCAAAGCACGCATTGCAGCTATTCGAGCGAATTAAAGTCCTAATAGCGCATGAGGTTGAGAGCGCGATTACATCAGCATGCTGACCATGATCATTGAAGCACAAGAAGTAGCAAGCAGATGTGTGTAGGGTGTGTGATGGATAGGCCTCATCACGTTCACACGGAGAACTGGGGGTCCATTGTGAGTACCCTTTTTCTGTTGTGGGAATAGCAATCTGGTTCCCGGGACAACCTTAGGACCTATCCTATTGTTGACTATTTTTTGAACCACTTAGTGCTCTAAGTAGATCCGTTTACTGTAAGTCTGTTACCTCTGTTATGCTTGCAAAGAACCTTGATTCTAGTCTGCGTAGACGTTGTTCTTGCAGAGCGGGACAGTGGCACAGCAGATGTTGAATTGATTCTACTTCCTTTTCATCTCCGCAATTTCTGCATAAATCGTTGGATTCGATTCTCCACTTGTGGAGCATGACTCCGAAAGCGCAGTGTCCTGTGATACCTCCATTAAGTGTGCGGATAAAGAATCTGTCCAGTGGCAGAAGGCACCTTGTTTTGATTTGTTTTAATTTCGGCCATTAGGTCCGAGAGGTGGCGCAATCCTCTCTGGCTAACAAGAAGGAATTACCTTCTCTATCTCTATTATGTTGTCAATTATCCCATGCAATCTTCCTATCGGTGGCTTTACATATGTGTCCACTTCGGTGATGTTCAAAGCCAACCCCAATCATGCCAATTAAACTTTTTTGTTCCCTTCTATGTCTTTATATCCGGGAACCCAGCAGAGTTTGACTTATGGTGATCTGCGAGTCTCGACATTTCTCGACTGGTTTTGATTTGATTGTTTTGGATTTTATCGATTTGAAAGCTGCTTGACTGACAACGAAGATGGTTATATCCTATGAGGGAAGGTGAAAATCTCTTATTCATCCTGCAGCTGTTTCTACTACCTGAATCTCAGTCTGGAAGACGTTACATGGTTCTGACAATCTAAAGGATTCCTGTTTTTGTAGAGTTTCCGAGTAGAATTCGGCTTCTGTTCCTAATTTCATTTTTGAGCCGTCAATGAAAATCGCGATTTCTTCCAGTCCTCTTGGCTTGTTATTAGAAAAGGACGATCAATGTTAAAGACATTGTAAAGGGTCAGATAGTCCGATGTGGCTGTGAGGGTTTCGGAGTAATGTTTATCGCCCATTAACTTTATTACGTCCAGTATCCGCATATGCTCATAGGTGATCTGCTTTCGCAGGTTGGATTTTCTCAATCTGAGTGCAGGGTTACCAGCAGCATCTTTTATAAACAGGTCAAGCAGATGCGATAGCAGAACCGTCTACAGAATTACTAAACAGCTTATATGTAGGTTACCAGAGCTCCAGCCAACAGCCTGTGAAAGGCCTAGACAGTTCTCTGCTAACTTTGAATGTGGAATTCAAGTAATGGAAGGAGCATTTTGCTAAGGTTTTGAAACGGCTTTAATCGGGTTGATCTCTCACACTATACTGTTTGGTTGGTCACGACCAATAAATTGTGATATCTAATGTTCCCCGTAAGGGGTGTTTGGCGAGTAATTGAACTTGAGTTTCTCTGACTATACAAATGTCAACTATTCTGATACGGACCACAACTCCCAGTAAGGAGGAGATCAGTACCACGATAAAAGCACAGAAGAACAAGAGGGCGATTGTGCAACAGGAGATTGTGCACCCATTTGCAGAGAAGGCGTGGGATGCTGAGGGTTTTCCGATGAGTGGAAGAAAGGAAGCTTCATACGAATGGTTATCTTACGCAGTGAGAAGACTCAAGAGCTATTTTTGTTGTTCTTGCAACAACCAAGGTAATAGCTACAGTAGTTCTTGAGGGAATAAATGAAAAACTGGAAAACACACTCGATGCAGGACAAGCATGTTTCCCTCCACATATTTTCGCGTCGACCATTTCATCACCCTGCAGATCATCATTGAACAAGACGATGAATACCGTCCACCACTTTACCTGCTTTCAATCGATTTTCAGAAATCGTTCGACCCTCCCAAAAGATGATTTTTCTGGATTCTGGAATACCCACTGGAACGTGACATAGCCAAAGGCTCCTTCACAGACGAACTTATACTTGGAGCGATATTAGCAAGAAAACGAAAACGGTGACATGGTGAACTACAGGCAGCTAGGATGGTAGAAGATCAAAGCGCTCTCTTTTGTAACCTTAAACGATAAATTAAGCCAAAGATGTTTAAGTCCTTTCTCTCAAGCTTACATTTTTGGTCAAATTGCTTATGTGCCTTTAGCAGGAAAGTCACTTTGGACTCCGAGGTTCAAGTTTTAGAAGCAGCGCTTTGAAGTGTCGTCTTTGCATTTCAATTTTCGAACTCGTTACAGTAGATATACTCAAAGTTGTTACCACTTTCATTACTACCATGACTGTCATCCTACCAACTACTATGATACCAACATACGTTCCCTAACTTGGGTATCAACTTCTGGCATAGATTTCCATCATCAAATTCTAGAGATGATGATGATGCCCATAAAACCATCTTAAAGTCGACACATAAATAAAAGCCATCCGTCAGACCACCACTACCAACTCCGGAACTTTAGCGCTCCAAAGCCAGCTAAAGGATTTAGCCAAAGTGAAATGTAATTGATACGCGTCTCTCTGTCGACCATAAAGATGACGATCATGGTGATGAGAGTGTTATGGCCACCACGCAGCTATGTAGTACCACATCATCTCTCCCAACGTCAACAATGACGACGACGAAAGTCGGTCAGACACATTAAATGCAAACGACAAACAGACATAGACAACCACACGCAGAGCGACAAAACGCAAACTTTCCAGCGTCCACAAGTGAAATAATGATCTCCAGCTGATGCCGCTGATGATGCTGCTGCAGATGATCATGACACTTACACCACTTGGGCTTGGGCGGATCGATTTTAATGTCACTAATGGAACAACCCAAATGGGAATCAAATGCACAGCAACTGTCTTACTGACAAGTGAGTGTGTTTGTTTCAAATTACCATATGTGTCGGGATGAGAAAGTCTTTCACCGCCTCCCGGTGAGGATGATGGTATCTCTTTCGATGTTTTTGTTGTTGGCATTGTAATTAGAAAACAAAACTTTTTTTTTATGGCAGATGCTTGGCAGTGAACGAAAAAGATACAAACTCACTTCGTAGAAAGTTTCATGCACACCACAGCATGGTCACTGCAAAATGTGGAGTTCCGCGCGCGCACAGCTGGCAAATCTTTCAATTGTTTGGTGGCACAACAGTGCAAAGTAAAAGTGCGGCGGGCTACTTCAGCAACTACGTCTAATTATGGTCACATATGTGAAATCAATTCGTCATAAGTCAACACACAATGGACAATGGACAACAGAGCTCATTGGATGATGGGTTCCGTGAGAGATTGGCAGTGGTTTGGTCACGGGCTGTTGCGGCGAGGAGAACTGACTTCGTTCTCTGTATTGTTTCGAGATTGAATCCGTGCTCCGCTATTGTTCGATCGTTGTTACATATCATACTCGCATATGTTTTTAATTGAGGTAAACCTCAGGTTGTTTGGACGGCTGACTCAGAGCCCATTATAGTGTGTGTCGAGTATAATTATGAATAAACAGCGTTACGGAGTAGAAAGGGAATTGTAGATTTATGGGAGCGCACCGCTATTTGCATGGGGTTTCATAACTAAGCCACAATTACATATTTATCGTATCATTTATTTAAATTAGGTGCTGGCCAATCGTTTCAACGTGTTTATAGTAGTAAAGCTCGTATTTTCGCAGCCAGCTTGCGGGTAGGTTGTTTAGATCAACGTGAGATAGAAGTTATATATATAGAATGACCAATGGGTTTGTAGTCTTGACCAGCGTAGTCTATTGCTTGAGAATTCAGTGGCAACTTCACTAGGAATAGACCATCGAGAGGCGAGCAACAGATTTACTGTCGGCTCCCAAGGGTCAATTAAGAAGCACCTTTATGACAAATTTGGGCGAATTCAAAAAAAGCGTATCAGGAGGGATGCAGTGTGCTCTTAACCTAACTTTAGGCGGGTAAAAATGTCCTTTTCAGGAAGGGAAACCACCATCTTAAGCAAATCTCATTGGAAAACATCCCCATCAATTAATCCGATCGTCGACAAAACGCTTAACTGGAACTCTTATCTGAACAAGTACCAACAAGGCGACTATAAATACTGTAAGCGAAGCAGACACAACTGGTCCATTGCACTACCAAAAAGCAGGACCCAGTTTTTATCCATTTTACTGGAAAAAAAAACTGAAAATCTGTCACCAGAATCGAGCAAAGGCAGGACAATCGCAAAGGAAATGATCCGAAGTATCGTCGCCCTCTCCAAAGGCATCGCCTCGCCTAACACAATAAAGGAAGTGTCTCGTTAGAATGCCAATAAGTGAAAGCAAGAATGCGGGGAGTGATAGCAAGAATGCCGCCGATTTCTTACAGACGTTCGGGACCATTCGCTTAGTCTGCCTGCATCCCGGTGCACAATTGTATTTGTCGGAAACCCAATCCTTAATGGAGGCCCTGACCGAGGACGCTGGAAGACCCAACGCAGGTTCAGGTCCTGAGAAAACATCCTCTCGGATATCTCATTTCCAGAGATATCAGTGTTACCGCGGACCCGAATTCAGAGAGTTATGGCATTCTCACACTATTTTGGAACTGGTTAAAGGGTTGCGAAAGGCCTTAAGCGCAGCCTGGCTATCACTACAGACGCAGATGCTCCGACCCTTCCACCTTTTCTTAACAATATAGTTCATGGTGATGAGGATAGCAATGGTCTCTGCTTGGAAAACCGAGGCATGCTTGCCCAACGAGTAGTGAAGTCTGGTGTTGTTGATCTTCACGAAAACACCAGCACCGGACCCATGACTGTTTTGGAGCCATCCGTAAAGATTCGACTACAGCCCCGTCCAATGCTCAGGCTCTGGCCGAAACCGGGCCTGAAGACAAGGAAAGTCGACTTTAGACCGACCGAAGTTCTGGTGTCATTGCATTAGACGGCATATCCCTGGATCAAGGGTCATAGAAATAATGTCGCGCAAGATCATCAAAACCATAGTGCGGTTGATACCAAAAGCCATCCCATCTAAGACTATAGATACCTTTGATGGTACAGCCCATGATATAAGTATTAAGGGGAGGTAGATCAAGCAAAGCGTCTAAGGCAGCGCCAGGCGTACTTGGAAAGCCTCCCGTGCAGCCGAGACAAGCCGTTTTTTGAAGTTTAGTGCAGTAAGCAGTCACATACTTACGCGAAAGCCCCCTTCACCAAGCAGCCGACCTATAAGCTAGAAACGGTCTTATCATGCTGTATAGAATACCTTTTTCGGTGATAAGCCCCAGCAGTACCAAAAGGACCTTTACACTGCCAGAAAACTGAGAGTGCCTTGGATGTCTTCAACTTGAAATGCTTTCCTCAAGGAAGTCGTTTTATCCAGGATCACGCCTAGATATTTGACTTCATCGGAGATCTGTATAATGACGCCCTTTAGCACTGTGGGGGTTAGACCGGTCACAACCCTCCTTCTCGTGAAGAAGACAACCTCAGTTTTCGGAGGATTGACCGAAAGCCCACTTTCCTGGTGCACCATTCATTAATCATGTATAAAGTCTTGACCCGACAGAAAGTGTGGTAACATTATCCGCTTATGCTTGAGCGTAGGCGTTAGAAGAATCAAGAGTATGCAACGGATAGTCAACGCCACCTTGCGAACAGCCTCTGTTTACCCCTGCCGTAACAAAGCGCCCACAGTCCGCATCTACAACAAAGTTCTATTCATTAACATTGTTCAAATCCACAATACCAGGGTTTCATCCACCCCATGTCCGGCAGAGTCACATATGCAGTCAAAAGTCCCATTATCGAACGGACCCTCTTTATCGATGAAGATGACCATGGCGTATTCTTTCCTATCAAGTTTAGGTTAGGTTAGGTTATGGGGGAAGTGCCCAGTCCAATGACTGAGCGTTCACGGGGGCCTACTGGTCCATTGTGTTCCCCTTTGTGTTGTGGGCCATGTTCCAACCTTGGGTACTAGGTGGGTGGTCTGTCAAACCACCCTGTACTCTTAATAAAGTGGAGTATGCTTGTTATCGGTACTTCTGTTAGGTCACTCAGTTCTCCAAACAGCCTGTTTCCCATGTGTCGAAGTCGGCGGTTTTGGAGGTTGGGACACTCGCAGAGTAAGTGCTTGATGGTTTCTGTCTCTTCCGCATCCTGACAGCTCCTGCAGTAGTCTGGGGAGTCGATGCCGAGTCTCCTGGCCATGATACCTATGGCACAATGTCCTGTCAGTACTCCTACAAGGATGCGAGTATCTTTTTTGTTCATAGCGAGCATTTAATTCTAGCAACTAGATTATGAACCGCAGTCTGGCAGGAGTTTTCACGCTGGTATGCATGCCGCATATCCGATAGAAGATGCACCAACCAAGAAGATGTCTTACACTACAATAGCTCAGACAGAAGTTATGCTGAGTGCTCTTAACAGCACTAAGGGTCTTAGGTCAAAGCTATAGACCCAGATGAGCTTTGACCTAAGACCCTTAGTGCTGCTAAGAGCAGCTCAATCTCCTCGAAGATCATGCGTTCAAGGTTACTGTAGCCTGGATTCCAGCGGAATGGTAGGCACTTGGCTCCTACTCTTTGTTACCAAACATTATTTAGGGATGCCACCCAGCAGTATTCACTCTGAAATAATACAATGGGAAGTCAATGGGCTTTTTGAACTTTGAGCAACCAAAAGGGCCTGCGGCAAGCGAAAAGTTCATCAATCCCAACAAAACGCGGGACATGAAAATCCCAGAGGACACTTGGAATATGGAACTTAAAACAATATCGAGGTTGTCGGATATTAGGCCAGGAGATCTTAAAGGCCGCAGTGCATCTGTGACTCAGTTTCGTTTCTCTTGGAGCTTTGTCAATGTCTGCTGAGAGGTGCTGACCGCGACAAATGCTTGGTTGATTACCGTGCTCGAACCTATGCCAGTTCACTCAGCATTCTAATGCACTAACGACTGAGGCTCAACGACCACTTCTTACAGAAGCCGTGTCGAACTCAATGTGATAATATCATCACAACACTTTTGATTGACAACCCTCCAAGGCATAGTTGTAAAAAGGTCTTCTTACTTTAGGAGAAAAGAACACCAAATTAACGACATGTACACAATAAAACATGTGACATAAGAATACTGAAACCATTGTAAACATTGTTCAGGTCATCAGTCACCACTTCATGTGCCACGGGCACTTATGAAATTACCTTCCAAAGCACCTTCTCTTCGACCACCGACCAAGTACCCGTGAAATTAAAAAAAAAAAAACATTTTATTCTGTTTGACGTTTGATCTTCGGATAAGAATTTCCTCAAAGACTATTTAACCAACGTTTTCTTGCAACAAAAAAAAAACATTTGTCTTCATATTTTTTTTTTTCTTTTCCACTCCCAAATTCGCAATCCATAAACTTCCACAAAAAAGACAACAACTGACAACTGAAGAGGATCTTATCACCGGGCAACCTTAATCCAAGAAAATTAATGGCCACGTATAAATCTTGGCGTGTGAAGTTTTGTTTAGTAATTTGTCATCCCAGCTGTTAAGCCAAAACCGACAAGTCTTGTCTGTGTTGCCTTGCACGTGTTCCAAGTTTCAAACAAATTGACTTTTGCAAAACTAATGAGGTCTAAGGCTTTTTTTCTTTATGCAACAAAACACATAATTGGTGGCGACACGGGTTACATTTCGAGGTGAATATGTAGCGCGGGCTTAAGAAATTCCCGCCATTCATCCTGCTTTTGGGCCGGAATAGACTGATTCTAATGAATTGCTTTTGAATTGCCACTTAATTTGTGGTTTGTCTTGGGGAACATGAAAAATGACTGCCGAGACGGTGGTTGAACTTTGACTTGGTATTGTAGACCAGGCACCCGGTATATACAAATCATCAGACTCTAAGGGACAAAAGATGTGAATTTCAGCTTAAGGTGTTCGTACGGCAACAAATTATCAGAACATTATAGATCTTTTGATGGAAAAACTGACATTAGGCATCCCCCGATAGATGCTGCTTTGCTAAAAGGAAAGAAAGAGAAAGGACCCACTGCAGCTGAACATCTTGGAGCTCTTCTAGTAAGTTCTACTGCACAACTCCTCCTCTGGCGTCATCCCGATGTTTTTCTTGGATTATGCGAAGCGAAGTTTTGTCGAAAAACTGCGAAGAGGAAGAAGGAGATCTGGAACATTTACTCTGTCACTGTCTAGCCACTGCCAGACTACGTAAAAAAAGTGCTGAGATCTATGAGTATATCAGACCGAACGCACCTAGACAGCTAAGTGATCGGTGACATCCTAAAGTTGGCTGGAAACATTCTCCCGGTCCTGCCTTTAAATAAAAGTGACTCCACAGTTCCCCAACAACCAACCCCATTCCACAAGCACTTCTATATTGAGGGAACTAACTATGGGCCCAATAAGAGGCCTAGGTAAAGTACGAAAAGTAATCCTCCTAAACCAAACAACCATGTGATGTGGAGACGATGAATGCGTCATAAAGTAGGAGAAGTGTCGGTAAGTCCAAACCAAAACAACAAAAAAATTATCACCAAAGATTAAGTGATGTAGACGAATGGACATCAGAACTCAGCTGGCTTAGTGAGCCACTGCTGTCAAAAATAACTCGCTCCCAAATGGAAACAAACGCTTCGAATTTAGACTGAAAGTTTGTTAAAGACCTTTGGTTTCTGACTAGGAACAACGATTCGATTTTAGAACGATAGAACCCTACACAACTCCGAAGAAGCTGCGATCCGCGGCTGGAATATCCAGAGCCTTAAGAGCTTGTCACAGTGAATTCACCTCAAACGCCACCAATCAGTGGAAGTACTGAAAGACATAGTCAAAGAGGTGGCCGACACCATCGTACCAGCCATCTTCCAAAAAAAAAAAGGTCATGGAATGTTGATAAGTGTATACATACGTCGGAAACAGGTGATTAAGAATCCACACCAACAGACGCCGCAAGCCGAAGTGTGGACAGGGCGGGAACAGCATCGAGCTGGAAGATATGTAGACGCCGATACGTATAATCCTACGTTGGAAGCAGTTTTCCAGCTCAAGAAAATCAAAGAATCGCCTACAGAAACAACATCCGGCAGAATTATAGGAACGCCCAGCAAATGAAAGCTGCCTTCAAGGCCGGGAAGCAGGTTCTTCGAAAAAGTGAAGAGAACCTAGTCACCGACGGTCAGAGATTTGTTAGTGTGTTTTAGCAGCGATTAAAGAACAACAGGGCAGCTAGCCGCCTATGCTGCCTCTGATGACGAATAGTTAAGAATACTCCAACTAGGAGGAACTTTAAATCACAGCGACAAGAAAGACTTAGTTATTTGCTGAAGACAGAGCGCTTTGTCTGGAGAATGGAAGTGTAGTTGTGTCTCTTTAACAGGTTGGGAGCCCGTCAAGTAAGTAAGTATCATCGCTGTTGAAGCTGGGATGAGAGTAAACGAGAACCAATCAAGGTTATGATAATTTTCCGAACGCTTGCCTGTTCAATGCACTCTGCATGTGAGTGGAGTCCCTTGAAACAGGTGGAGAAGTATAAGTACCTCGGCGTCATATTCACGAATGATGGAAGGATCAGTACTGAGTTTCTCTGTAGGCTAAGTCAGGCTGGAGCAATTTTGAGACAGCTTGGTCAGCTTGGACAGCTGCTGAAATGAGATTTGTTTGTTGAAATGCTGGGGTAACTCGGCGAAATCGAGTTAAGAACACCAGAATACGCGAGGCACTCAATGTCGAGCTGCTACTTCTTCGAACGGAAAGGTCCATACTTCGATGGATTGGGCATGTTTAACGCAAGACGTGCCATGGAATCTGTGCCATCAGGTAGGCATTCCCTGGGTAGGCCCAGAATGAGATATGTAGTTGAACTAATTCCGAAATCTCATCTCAGCCCGTAGCTCCTGATGATTTAGAGTCGATGGCGGAAGATCGGGAGATGTGGAGAGTCCACTTAAGTACCCTAAGCCCGCTACCATCATAGTGGATAAGCGGGCCATGGAAAATGATGAATGATGACTAGAATGCTGTAAAAAATATTTTATATATATAGAATCCATATCGCGACACTCAGGTCAATTCAGAACTTTTGCATTTGGTTGCCAGCAGTCTGACTGGCTTATTTGCAATGCCCTGATGACCGACGAGGCTCTTGGAAAGATATCCACCGGGAGTAGGTGGAGGATAGTCTCAAGTCCTGCTGTTGGTATTGTTTCTCATTGCAGTGGTAGTTCTAATGCACGCCAGTCTCTGTACCTTCGTGATGGCATTTAGGTTATGGCTTACCACCATGCAAGGCTGTCGTAGGTTTGTATGGGTCTTATTATAATAGTGTATATCCACAGGATAATTTTCGGGTTAGGTCCCCAGGATTTCCCAAAACTGCTGCACGAGTAGAAGGCTATTGTGGCCTTCTTGATTCTTTCGTTGATGTCCAGCTTCGAACTAAGCACGTTGCACTCTTGGCCAAGCTTCAAGTAATTACCCATCACCATCAGACCATTGCATGCATATCAAAACTCTTCTGCAACAATGTTGGTCCTCGGTTCAAGACAATGAGGTATCATTTTCTAGCAATTAACTCCACAATCAGCCGCTTAGACTAACAAACTACAATCTTCCCATCTGGATTTCTCTTACGTGTTTTTATTTTCATTTTTTTTCTTCCGTCTCCATTAACATTAGCAGCATACTTAAGATATCTCTCGATGTGACTGCTATTTCATTGGCAATTCTTCACCTCAATGGGTGGCATACGACTCCACCCAGAAGTATTCACTCCTCTGGGCCCCTTCATCACCACATTAGACAGACAGCATGTCATAAGTGATTTGCTCTATTTATATGAAATTAATCAGCTTAATTGAGGGGAAATTGCATTTTGATTGAGTGATGACTTTAATTGGCTCAGAAGAATGGCAAAGATTCACACAGCAGCACACCCAACAACTGTCAGCTTCTTCACTTGAACTGAACCACAACCCAGTCAAGGAGTAGTGTGTGCAGCTAATCCCATTCCATCCAGCTATTAAGCTGAACTAGATTGCAAACGATAATCGTAGTGCAGTATAGTTTGTTATGATTGTATGTGTACGAGCTGCAATAATGGCGCGCTGGAAATAGCGTCCATCGTTTCCGTTTCGCACACAACACCACACCCCACAGCCACCCCGTTTCGCACAGAAGGAACACACGCACCTGCCAATTTAAATTTAATTTTTCAACAAAATTGCATCTCCGTGTCTGTCCGTCTGTTCCATGTCGTTCCTAGGTGCATTCTGCTTACTGTTTGCCTGCCTTGTCATAGTAATGGGCATGGGCAATTAACTTTATTGCACCAACGCTGTTTCCATCCAGCAAATGGTCGGACCTGCAATTGAAATTTACTATGCTGCGATACAAATGTATCTATGAATGAATATGAATCTATACACACGCACACGGGACTCGGGAGTACTCAAATTAAATCTTCTCACTGATTATTTATTTACTCAATGGCAATGGTCAGCTTCAGCGTCAGCGTCAGAAGGAGGCACGGTGTAATGGCGCAGTTCTGGTTGTTGTCGTTGATGTAATTGTAATGGCAGTGGATGGAGCAAGCCAAACAATCTGTAAGTGGCGGTTTGCTTTTTTGTCATTAAGACAGGTTAAGTATCTGCAGGTGCATTTGATTCATATTTCGAGAGATAATGGGATGAAACGATGGTCATTGGTTCAGAAAATGTCAGGCTTGGCTGTAGGATTCAAGTTTTGGTCAATGCGTCGGCAGCGTATAGCTTATAGTGCAGTCTGTAGTCTGCCAGTGGTCAGTGGGTGTCAGGGTCTTTAAAAGGTCAAAGGTTTAGTTAGATGCATGCCCTTAAGCGCGATGGAATTGTACTTTCAAACAGATCTCCTGAAGTTACCTTACCTTGGCTCAGGAGGGTGAGGTTTGGGAGAACCTCGTCATGTGGGCCACCGTTTGGGCCCGTTGTGTTCCCCTGTGTAGCATCTGTTGGTAAACAAGTGGAGTAAAGTCGGATAGAAGTCGAATGCGGTTTACAGATCCGAGAAATGTCCTGTATGTCCAGCGAACTCCAGGATTTTCTCAAAACTAAATTGCCTAACAGAGCTTAGCCCAGGCAGAACATGTCTTTTGTGTCTTAACGCCCGGAAAAGTTCGAGGCTCTCCTCCGCCTCCTCACATCTCGAGCAAGTACTTGATTGCATCAGCTCGTCTAAAAAAAAAAGTTGGCGCCAAAGCTCGGGATGAGCCAAGGCCTAGCTTCTCGTGATCATTCATGTTGTGCATGTTACATTTTTTGCACGAGTGGAAGGGACCTACAATTTATTGCCGACTGCGAACGGCGAATTGAGAAGCTCTTTCATGACAGATTACACTGCCGGAGGCTTGTCATTCCCCGAGGTGGTGCCGCCAAAAATGTTTGTTGGACATAGCTGGGGCATGAACTTACGCCGCTTATACAGCGGTCCAAAATACTAAACACTGAGCCACGGCAACCACTGTGGGCCAGTTTATTCAGGTTGATGTGTCCGGTGTAGAGGCCGACCAGTTGCCTCCTGCCAAGATTAAGCGTTCTCCTTGCTAGACAACAGCAGAGGCGCTCTATCATGGACTTGGCCACTCTGAAGGTTTGTAAGTCTTTTAAGGAAGTCTCGTGGTGTTAAGCAAACGATCCGCTAAAAGTGATTTTAAAAACCTTCAGAGCTACCCCCGCGGTTGTAGTTGTGGTGATGTCGCCTTTTTTTGCCCGCTTTCTAGGCAGTTCATCCCCAGCTTCGTTCCCAGGTATGTTGCAGTGGCAAGATACCCAGAGCAGGTTCTCAGGGTGTTGAACTTTTCCTTGCATTCCCTTACCAACTTTGAGTTGGTTCTTGGGTTGTGCTTTCAACGCAGCTTGACTATCTGAGCAAATATAAGTACTGTGACTGAGGGTAACCGTATTAACTTGGAGTTCGGTGCCCCTGAGTATCGCGAAAATCTCTACCTGGATCACAGCCACCAACTGTGCCAAGACGCGTTCGGCAATACACCCTCGCCCCCGGATTTCCGTTGATATGGGATCCATCCGTCACTATGGACTTTACTTTAGTTTAAAATCGATAACTCCAACAACAAACCATGCCACAACATTGTCTAATCGCATTATCCTTGCATTTGCTTGTTCAAAGGCTGTACTCAGTGAAGACATACAACTACAGGACAAAACAAAACAGACAGTCCATGCTGGGTACGTAGACACATATCCCTTACTTCAACGAGGGTTGATTCACATATTCCTTACGCTGCGGTCAATCCTTGAAAGATGATACTTAAATCCTTTTTGAAATCAATTGAATGCCCTGGATGTGCTATACAATCCTATGCCCAGTGACAGGTCATTGAATGACTAAAAAGAGGTCATAGTCTTATCTCTAAATTCCACACCATAACTCTTCCAATTTATTGTTCAAGGAACCGCCCATACAACCATGTGAATCCCTCAATCTGCATCAGTTGAATTTGAATATCTTTGTCCAGTGGTTCATCTTCCACAAGATATTCCCTTAAATTTTAAATAATCTTATCACGTAACTACAAATGACATTCTCTAGAACGCAGTGACAAGCTTTACCCTTTACATAAACAAATCCATTCCGTCTCAACGTGTTTGTTCATTCTCTCCTCTAGACACCTATCGCCGCGCAGAGATATAGATAAACATTTCATTTTGCTCTTTATCTTCTGCCGTGTGGATGTTTGTTCATTTAAATTCTAAAAGTGTTGGACAAGAGTCTAATGAACTCCTAAGCAAAGAGTATACCCAACACGAACAAGAAAGCACACTCAACAGTGCGACAATTTCTAAGAAATCCACTTTGGTGCATAATAAGTGCTTACAAGTGCATTAAGGACTACTTGTGGGTATAGGCGGGAACGCATGTAAGACTTCTGTGCCGCTCAAGACCTCTGTCGTTTATTACTATCCGTAGATCACACTGTGCAGCTTAAGTTTCTGTTTTATGGCGGAAGATGCCGTTTACACGTAATAAAAGTTCGTTTGGCATGTACCCTATGACAAGCCGATTGTAACCACGAAGCAAGACGAACAAGATCTCCGATCACCTGTTTTGAGTTGAATTTCACTCGAAGTAGCAAAGCATGAGCACAAATTTTCGTGTAAGTTTGCCGCCAAAAATTGTACAACTTGTTTTTGACGGTCGCGTGTAGGGAAACCAGCCGAACGGCTAGTGATTGATTGATGGCTGTGTGCGCTTCTGGTGTGACATAAGTTTGCGGTAATAAGTAACAGGTGGTACTGCATTTCACATTATTTCAAAAAATCGGTCTGTTCACCTCGTGCTCAATTGATATTGGATAGTTGAGTTGCAACATTGCAGGTGGAAAATTGAATTGAAAATTGAGTAAGAATACGTCCTGGACAGGATGCTGTTTCAAAGACAAGTATAATTTGGCTTGAATTAGGAACAGGGACAATTTTATTCCGATTTTGCATCTCAATATTGAAACTGAACGAGATAAACCCTGTGCATGGCGACTCTTCTGTACCGAAGTAGAGGGGACTCTACTTCTGTTCTCTTTTAGAGAACAGAATCAGAGAACCCATGAGTCATTGAAACCAGAAATTCACCTCATAGGCAACTCACTCAGTCAAAAAAGTCACCACAGGAACAGCCCTAGAACAGAGTATCTAACGCCGACCGAAATGATTAGGAAAGACAAGTCCAAGGGGGGTTTTAACTCATTTCTCCCTTTTAAATCTTTAGCATTGGATGGCACCTCACCGATAAAGCTTAAAAAAATTGAAAATTGTCACCAGTCTAACATGGAAACATGTACCAAGGGCTTGGGGTTAAAGTTGCCAAACGCAGTCATACTTCTGTCAAAGACTGGAGAACTATAAACGAGACCTCATTTATTTTGAAGTCTTTTGTAAGAGTGGTCGACGTGGCACAGTGCTAAAAGCAGCTTGGGTCCAAGCCCTAGTCATATCCACCATTTTTTCGTTACCTCCTTTCGTCAGGGAATGACAAGCCTCCGAGAGTACCATTTGTCATGAAAAACCTTCTCAATTCGCAGTTCGGGGCGAACAATACATAAACACAAAACAAGAATGGTTGCGAGAAACTTGGCCTTGGCTTACCTCGAGCTGTCGCGCCAATTATTTATTTTTTATTGTTATGTAAGAGTGACGTAGTCGGAACCTTCTACTCTTGCAGCGTTTTTAAACATTGAGGTGAACATTCAGCCTATGAGTGGATCCAAAATGAGATAAGAACTGAATCCGAAATTTATGATGTCTTGTGCGAACTTCTCGTAAGTTTTGGCAAATCCCCAACCATATTCCACCCAGATGTCTTTGGTATTCGAAATCAGTGAGGCTGCGGAGGGTGTTTCCACAAAAGCACCTCTTGAGCTCTCTATGAACCTTGGCAGGAATAAATACCGGAGATAATATGCTACGATATCAAACTGTGAAATTGAATAAGAATGATCTGTGTAGAGGCTGCGGCGATGAGAAAGTCTACGAGGTAACGCTGCACTTCCTTTACTCAGCTTTCTGTCATAATCGACTTAAGACTTTGGAACTTCAAGATTTAGGAGAACTTTCCGAATAACCGACAAAAGATACATATATCTGCATAAGATACATATCTGCGAAAAAAGGGAAAAGAAAACGCATGGGCAGCACATTGGATCTACATACATTCATTTAAGTGTGGAGTTTGGGGGATCTTCCCCCGCATCAAATCACTAATCTTCTCACCATACACACACTTCAGCAGATCTAGGAGAAAACTCAAGGAATCCAAACAATAGGCACTACCTATTCACCCACTTTAATGGACAAGCTATATAGAGTCATGTCTAGTTTTACCATTCGAGCTTAACTCGTTCATATTTGCATGATGACGATGAAGACTTCTCAGTGGATTGAGATCGGAGACAAACTCAATGAGACTCGAAAAAGAATTAAGATATCACATCAAACAACATTTCATTAGACCCACACTATGAAGCTGCAGAATGGCCTCTAAAAATACATATGGTTAGTTGCTTTGAGCGTTCATGGACTTTGAAAGAGGCGACAGCGCATAATAGCTAGAACATGAAGAGCTAAGACACAAACTTATCGGGCTGTAGTCTCCAAATACAACTTCCACAACGCAGTGGAGACTAAAACCAACTTGGAATGTCCAATTGGAGGTAGGTAGCTGAGGACTCGGCTAGGTTAGGTTCGGTTAGGTTAGGGCAGTGGCCGCTTGATGTTAGGCTCCGCCTTACTCGGATCTTCAAGGATCCATTGTGTTCCCCGTTGTGGAATTCTATAATAAATTCATGGACCACTTGGGAAGCGAAAATAGGTTATTTATTGTTTGTTATTAGCCTCCCTAAGCCACCATGAGTTCAGTATGAATTTTAGGATTGCCTTCGGTGGCATGGTTAAGAGTTGGCTTGGGTCACTAAAGAAGCAAGCGCCTAGGGTGATCTTTCTGGTTCTGTTGTGGCTCGGGCAATCGCAGAAAAAGTGCGTCGTGTCCTCTTCCGCATCTAAATCAGCACACCTTCTTCAGAAGTCCGTCGTGCTTAGTCCCATTCAACTTAAATTGGCCACCAGTAGGTTGTGGCCTGTGAGGATGATGATAACTAGAGCTTAATGCGATTTGTTCAGGAAGTGTGCTCCATCTCTCGTCGGCAAGTTTCCAGAAGTCCAAGCGTATCTCTTGCTTTAGAACTTCTATAGCAGTCAGAACCGTGTGATCGACCATTATTTGGTTCAGTTTTTATCACTTTTATGCCAATTCATCAGCCTTTTCATTTCCATCGATGCCTCGATGCTCCGGGACTCAACAGAGTCCCGATGACGACAACTGAGGACTGGGCTAACTATTAGAGGCACCAGATTACTTTCTCAGAAAGTAAAACAGCGCTTAACGCACTTTCATCTCACCTTGGGGAATCAATGTCAGTCGAGTGTTGCTACGACGCCTTACATGAACTTGCCAAGCATAATAAGATCAAACTTGCCTGGCTACCTGGTGAAATGGCTAGAACCGGCTTAGGTTCCGCGCTCTTAGGATCAGAATCCTTCGGTGGCGTTAATTGGGCTAATGCCACAGCGTTGCGTAACAACTGGGAACGGCAACTTTGCCAAGCTCATTAGGAAAATATCCTCTGACTTTCTAGGTGCAATGCCAGCCATAAGGGTGGGTTCATTAAAAAAACTGTTGAGGCCCAGGTTTACCACGAAATGAATTTAGAGCCATCTAAACGAAGTTAGGGTCGCTAAAATGTCCCCGAAATAAAAAAATGTACGCTTGACTGAATCAGAGATGGTTGTTTTGAAAAGGTAAAGTTTAAAGTTGAAGCTTCGTAGCAAGTGGTAGGTCAGTCTTTTTGACTCTAATGTGCGTTGGAAAAGTTTTTTCCCACATATGTATGTACATACATCTGGGCACACAAGAATTAGCCACTTCTTGGGTGTTCTTCAAATTTCTTTTGAACAGGGGCTTGTTGAACATTTACCTTCCTTTTCAAGGAAGCTATGTAGTTTTTCTTCTAATAGCCTATCAGCATGACATCATTCCTTGCTTAAAGAATCGTTTTCTTTCACAACCATGAAAAATAGTTTCCTAGGCTACAGGAGTTATATCAATCACCTCTCAAGCTTTTCAAAGTGAACTTAGTACTTTGTATGCTTTAGATTCTCGATCAAGGAGCGCAAGTTGGGGTACCACAATGGACATTACAAGCTAGGTATCCCATCTAGCGCATAGTGCACGTGGGACTGAAACTGACACGAAAACACAGAAACAGTTTAACGATTCCGTTTTGGATACGAAAAGGAACCTTGTAAAAGGCGTGAATTTTAGCGGAAAATTAGGTTTAAGTGGCTTTCGAAGCTTGCTCTACGCTACCCACTGAAATCAGTCCTTAAATAGCTTTTATAACGTTTTCTTAAAACGACCATGAGACCACAATCCGCTCCGGTTTTATTAACATACGTCAAAAACCAATGATTAATTGTGTTCAGTATTAATATGTTTCACTAATCCGCCCCACCTCTTTTGGACCTCTTATTCCACTGCAAGCGTAATAGAGCTCAAAAATAAGGCTAAAATGCTGACTAACACAGACAGTGCGCGACCACAACCTAATTTAAAGTCTCCAAAGTTGTTCGTTTGGTGTTAAATAAGTTTTTTTTTTGTCTGTTCGTTCGCTTATATGGTTTATCTTCATTTCTGTTCATTTAATTACCATAAAAAGAAGAAACAACGAAATTAGCAAAAATTGGCAAAATGCCGGTATCAACATACAATTTAGGCAACAACACGAAAAAAAAGGGTTAACGACACTTTAACGACGACCGACGGCGGCGGACGGCAGCAGAGAAGATTAAGTAGTAGCAGCAGTAAAGTGTATAACTTAACGATGACAGCGAGCAGTAGTGATTGTGTGCCAAATTTTGTGCTTTTTTTTTTTTTTTTTTGCTAAATTGCCCTTGTATACGTGACTACTTTTTTTTTTTTGATTTTTGGGGGCTTTTCGTTTTTTGTTGTCTATCTCGTAATATTTTGTAAACTCAAACGAGACCTTGTAATGTAATGACAGAATGAAAATTGCACAGTTCGGCAACTACAAAAATTATTTAATTAACTATCGAGTTTGCGAAAATTGTAAAAGTTTACTGCAAGTTTTAACATACCCACAGCACTTAGCTTGGTTGTTGCATTGAGAAACTTACCTGAAAAGAAAAAGAAAAAAACAGAATAAGTTGTTGGAAAATTTGACTGATTTTGGAAAATTTAGAAAATGGCGGTGTGGATGTACTTCTCATAAAAGAAATTAATAGCTGGAACGACACATCGGGATGAGCCAAGGCCTAGCTTCTTGCAACCATTCATGTTGCGCGTCTTGCATTTTTCTCACGAATGGAAGGGACCTACATTTTACTGCAGACTCCGACCGGCGAATTGAGAAGCTTTTTCATGACAACTGGTACTCTTGGAGGTTTGTCATTCCCAGACAAAAGGTGGTCCCACGAAAAATGTTAGGTGGACATGGCTGGGGCTTGAACCTATGCAGCTCGCTTTATAGTCCAACACACTAACCACTGAGTCACTGCAACAAACTCCTACCATCTTGCAAAAGTGGGCTTTCAAATTCACCAGTAGATATGTCAGGACCTTAAATGGACGCATTGATAAAACACTACAGTTGTCAACAGAAAGGTAAAAGAGGGCTCCAAATAGACAACTATCGGTCACGATTCTTCTAACTGCTGAACAATTCTTTCAAACCCTTTTTTATATTTGTAAAAGCTCCGCTTTGCTTCAAAGTCTGTCTGGAGCTGATTTGACTTCATAAAGTACCCTGTTGCTCACAATGAGAACACAGGCAAGAGATCGTCAGATAAGAATCTGAATTAGAATTCATAAGACCTTTTCCCAAGAGAAGCCCTGAAATGGAGCTCAACAAGTTAAAAATTTCGTCAAGAAATGCTCGTATTAAGACAGCGTGATGCTAAGCTCTTAGTAGGCTTCTTTACTGGAAATTACTAAATTTGTTATCACCTCAATAAGTCAGACAGATACGACTACTGCAGAAATTGTAAGACGAGGAAGAAACGGAATCTGTCCGTCCCTTGCTTTAAGAATGTCCTGCCCCTACCGGCAGAAGAATGAGAACTTGCGTAACATTGAACTGAAGAACCTCCTGAGATTCATATCCCTATCTCGGTGGTTTTAAATCAGCGGATCTGCTTCTCTTTGTAGGTTCCCGAGGTAAAATTCTTGAAATGGGCATAATGAACTTTATAGCTGGTCTACATAAGTGACGAGTGATACAAGGCATCCATTTACATAACCTAACCGAAAACCGTTTGGAGACATGGTGTCGTGTAGGCTGTGCTTGCCAACTGTCCCGCCAAAAATTTCCCTCTTCCATATTTTGTCGTTGAAATTTCTCAACATGATCTTTTCGTCATGTTTAGGACGTTTCCCATATGTTTTGACAAAAAGCTCGTGAAAAGCTTATTTTATTGGCGTCTTCCTTGCCTTCTGTGGAAGCATGAGTGCATTTCAGACTAATCTTGGTGAATTTAGCATCGCCACTGGTTGTCATAAGTGGTTGGATCACGTGTCAAAAGTTTGAGACTTGTTGTTTAGGTCTGCCGTGTACGACAAATCCACATTGAAATAAGCCCAGCTTCTGCTCTTTGTAGCAATCGCATTCTCCTTTTGCCTGGCCCATCCCGTCGCACTTTCTGGAAGGCGATTACGTCTGCATTATGCTAGTCAAGAGCCTATGTGTGGCTGCATGTGGCCTGTTAACAGTCCAAATTCCACATGCAAAAACGAGCATCGTTGCCTTTATTTCGTACACTAAGCTCGTCAACAGTGATCCTTATCCGAGGCTTGTGGTTGCTACGTACATAATTCATATCTGGATAATCGCACTTAATTGAACCGATCGAAGTCTTTTCACTTGACTGAGAAGCATACTCGTCTGTAAACTTCTGCATGAATTACGATCGGTCAAATAAACTGAATTCGCGCTCCACATACATATTAGAACATGAGCTACTTATTTACATTATCCATTTACATCTGTCTGCATTTGTACAATACTTGTGCTGAATTTAAAAACGACGAGGTCTCACTATCGGTGCCTTCTTCAGTGAGTTCAATGTCAAAGCTGTTTTTATAATTTTTTTTTTCTCTGAATGCAAATATTGTATCTGCCACTTGCATCATTTATTAAAATCATGTTTAACAAGTTTTTTTTTGCTTAATTATCATCGAGTGTCGCTGGAAAGCAAACATTCGACATGGCGTTGAAGTCATAAGTACACATGCAGGTAAAATGTATTTTTAAAAATTGTTGTATTAGGTGTGAATTAAAGAAAAAATTCTACTTGATCTATGGAATTTTTTGTTCAGGTTTGGGATTTAAATTATGAAGGACGTGTGCATGTTCTCCTCTCATCACTAGTTGAGGTTTCATAAGAAGGAGGCGTCTTCAGTTTAAATATCTCCGGCAACGTATAGACTCTGCATGACGTCTTTCATGATCTTATGATGATCGTTTGTTATTTCAGAAAAAAATTTTTGAAATATTTTTAAATTAATTGCATTTGCCAAGGCAGATCCTGACTTGGACAAGACACGATTAGCTTGTGTTGATTAATATGTCTCATATTTCCAAAATTGTTTTAACGACCTCTGAGCAGGATGGTTCTTGTTGACACAAACAGCACTCTGTAGTCTGAAAGTGTTTGGACCTAAATATATTATAGATGACGAGCATTATAATTTGTCATCGTCAACACCGTTTTATGGTGTCTACCATGCTAATCATGCTTGTTTGTCGCTTCTGAACTGATTGAGTGAAAAAATTCCCACAGGTTTAAAATATCGATGTGGCCCAGCTGTTATTTTTTTTTTTATGAAATTTAAAAAGTCACGTTGTTTTGATATAAAGGCTCTAAGAAGAACAAGTTGGCATTGCGACTTCTTTGCTGAATTTAGTTTCTTGACTTCTCTGGCTCTAACTGCCTCCATTGTATATGAAACGCAATATAAGGCAAATTGAATCCTTAGTTTCTTCAACACGATTCCGGCTCTTTTTTTTTTTTTTTGAATTCCCTGAGCTTGTCACTAGATTAAATGTTCGTGAAGTAGGTCCTGGCATTCATTGTGAACCATAGTGCGTGGTCAATACTTGCGCTACTCCCTAAGGCCTTCAGGCCAATAAGCTTGACCTCGTTTCTATTGAAAATGTTGGAGAGAATCCTCGATCCCGGTGTGAAGGAGATCGTGGATTGGAATCGGCTTTCTAAATCACAGCACGCTTACCAAAGTGGTAAATCTGTCGAAACGGTCCTTCGCTCTATCATAGGCAGTATAGAGCGATCCGTCGCGCTCACGGAATTCACAATGGTTGTATTCCTATTGGGAGAACATTCAACGTTAAGACGCTTTCGATAATCATTGCTCTGAAATCATTGCTGTCTAATACACCACATCCTTAATAGCAGAGTCATTAACAGCTCTCCCAAAAGAGAACACACGGTGACACCCCCCCAAGGTGGTGAGCTATCTCCTCTTCTTTGGAATCTAGTTCTCAAGGAACTGCTTCTGAAACTAGAGGATGCGGGTTGTGGCATGGTAACATAGTCGAATGGTGTCTCCATCGCCGTGACGGGCAAACACTGGCAGACATTCTTGAGCACGCTCTTAACCGGCTCACTACGTTGACAAACAGCTTTGGCCTAAGTGTCAATCCATCTAAAACTGAGCTAGTCCTTTTCACTAGGCAAGTCAAAACTCCAATCATTTTCCCATTCAGGCTCAAAGATACTCCTCTGAGCTTCTCAGGCAGTGCCAAATATCTAGGACCCATTCTAGACAGAAAGTTTCTGTGGAGGGATAATATTGCCGAACGCGCCAAGAAATCCCTCATAGCATTCTACTCATGCAAAAGAGCAATAGGTTCCAGTTGGGGCCTACACCCGAAAATCATACACTGGCATGTACGTATGGCATAATGGTTTGGTGCCAGTTCTAGAAAAGCAGACCAGCATTAAAGTTGGAGAATGTCCAACGTGTGGCTTGCCTCAGCATTACTGGTGCGCTGAGAACTTCTCCTACAGCTGCCATCCGAACCATGCTCCACTTGTTGCCAATAGATATTAATGGCATGCAGCAGGGCCTAAGACTGAGAAAAACCCACCAATGGTGTGAGAAAAGTGTGGGACATGCCAGAATCCTATCAACTCACCGCAACCTTCTCAAATCCAGAGACACGCTGCTCACCGAAAATGACTTCAATCTGAGCTATAAGCATAAGCTACAGGACAGAAGCGCCTGGAGTCAACGCAAAGTCTTCTTTATTGGGTCTATCTCTATTTTTACGGACGGCCGAAAGAGTCAGTGCCGGTGTCTTTCCAGAGGTCCAGGTCCTCTGAAAAGATCCACTACTCCTTCAGTCTTTCCAACCACTGTAGTGTCTTCCAAGTCGAAGTCACAGCAATTAATCAAGTCGCCGTTTGGCTAGAGGCTAACCCAATTTCACGCACGGATATTGCAATTTACATCGACAGAGAGGCTGCAATCAGGTCCCTCGTATTCAACCCACTAAAATCTATAGCAGTGAAGGACTGCCGCGTGTCTCTAAACGAGATTAATAATCAGTATAGCGTCACGCTCGTTAGGTCCCTGGTCATTGCGACATTCATATAACTGTGTGGCTGACGAATTAGCTAGACAAGGCTCCCAATGTACAGACGGCAAAGCACCTATGCCATTTGTTAAACACCTGACTCACACCGACGCTCTGTCAAATCAAAGCAAATCGCAGGTGGGAACAACTCGATTATTGCAACAATGCTACGCTGTTCTGGTCTGCCCTGGATCTGAAAAGATCTACAGCATTAATACGACTTAGAAGAGACCAACTTTCAAAACTAATCAATGTCCTCACCGGACACTGAATCCTAAGCAGGCATGTTAGAATTTTTGCAGGAGCTCCAGAGAGGAGGAGGAGGAGAAGTCCACTGCACACTTCCTCTGAACGTTTCCCACCCTGGCCCACACCAGGAAAGCCACTCTAGACCAATATTTCTTTAACGATCTGAACTCTTCCAGCACGGCCGATCTCAACAGTTACATTAGCAAATCTAAATGGTTTGAGGAATAAGCAGGGTCATGCCCAAGAACTCAGTGGTATCACAATGAACCTACTTTCTGGTCTAAGTATACCTCTTTGGAGGACCACTTTAACTAACTAAGGCGATCAGTGCCATATGGGTTCATTGTCTAATGGGTCAAGGTAAAGGAAAACAACATACAAAAAACCAACAGTCAAACGATTTACACTTCAGCTTGTCAGATATGAGAGCTTGTCTTGTTTAATTCCGAATTGTCTTCGTTAAGTACACTAAGACCAGATCGCTTTGCCACTAGGAGTGAAGATTTGGTTAGGTTAGGTTACGTAGGGTGTGTGATGGACAGGCTTTCAATCGGAGCCCTTTAGGTCCATTGTGAGTGCCCACGCCACTAGGAAAGAAGCTGAGTGGTCCACCAAACCTAGATATTTTCGCTCTTTTGTGCAAAACTACTCGATGGATGTGGCCGTAGCCCGGGACATAAAAATGCATGCCTACCTCTGCTATTTCGATTGTTCCCCCATTTTGCAATAAAAAGATCGCATTTCTATTACTACTGCGTACACACTTATCTGAGGCCAGCACCAACAATATCCTTACGAACAAAATCTGAGTAAAATACACTGAAGCACTTAACAAAATCAATAGATGAATAAAAATAACTGACCCAAATGCATATTCGTACTCGTAGTTCGTACCTCTCGACAATTGAAATGAATTGCCCAGTTCATTTCGTCATCGCCATCGCACGCACAATTTATCTCGCGGAAAAACGGCAATAAAATGTAAATTCCCTCAACCATGGCAGAGCTCTACTCACACGGAGTGCCAACAGTTAAGTAATACAAAAGTCAGTCTTCGGACAAGATGATGCAAAAGACCATTAACATCGGTCAGACCGCATGAAACCTTCGAGGTCAACAGCACCTTTGGGCACCGAATAATCGCCAATATTCCCATCATTGAACTGCGGGATTATGCAATTGGCATCCCAGTCGTCGCATGGGACGATTTATATCTTTGCCGACTGGTTCCCAGGGTAACTCTTCGGCGGTGGTGGAGACCTTCCAAGAAACCCGTTTTGAACTTCTTTCTGACCGCCGCCACATGTGTGTTCATGCTCAGCCAGCATGCAATTCAGTACAATGTAGCGAACAATTGCAGAAAGTGAAAGTCCTTATGCGCCATCCTGGCTACCATTGACCAACTTCAACATCGAATTACCCAGCTGGAGCAGCAGTAGCAGCTCCTCATGCCAGCCATTTGCTTTATTTATTACGGTAATCTGCAACTTTTATTTGCGCAAAATTATCTTTTTATCTGTGCACCGCAGCAGCAACTGGGTAACTGGTTCATTGTACTTCATTTCGCTGCGGATCAGAGTGCAACACGGTGAATAATTATAAACCGAAATCTGGCCGCGATCCAGAATGGATTTTTGTGTGTTCCGCCGCCGCCGCCGCCGTCTGTCTGCCAGGGGCCGAAACAAATCTATTTCACCGCTATTCACCTTTAGGGCGTTATCACCGGCGGAGTATCTCGCCATGATATTTCACTCTCTCATTTCTCATGCCCGTTGAATGGGGCAGCAACACCAGCTGCTCCGGTGGACCTAGCTTTGGCAATAAATTCAATTAATTCGAGTTCGGCTCTAGACACTTTTTTTTTTCTTCGAAAGGTTTCTAGCACAGCGGTACCATTAAATCAAGAAAAAAACATGAATCTTTCACCTCGGCCAACTGTGTAGACTAAGTGGAGCTCGCGAGAGGACCCAGCAGCAGAATGTCTGCAATGATCGCTCATGTGTGTTCGCATTTTTGATTTATTGTGTTTATTGGGTTCTGGCAACGGCAGAGGAATGAGCGGCCAAATGCGCATTCATACGTGTGTGCTGACAGCTGGGGGCGCTCGCTGTGGGCCTCCTTCTCGGGTAGCTGGCAAAATACCAACTATATGACAGTTCTGTCCATATAACTCAATGAACCGCAATGGAAATGTTAATTAATGTAATGAGTCGCTGATTGGTTAAGTGGTAGTTTGACTTTCAAAACAAGGCATGCTTGAGTGGAATGACATTTGAAAGAAATGGTTAACGCGGTCGAAATGAATGCACTGCCACGATAGATGTTGATTCTGCAGATGGCGGTGAGTTTGAATTTGAAGGTTTTCAAGTACGCAGTCTATTAAGTGTTGCACAACGCCGTGTTACGCAACTGAAAAGTTCTCTTCTTTGGAGCTGCAAGACAGGTTTTGAAGTTTTGGGACCAAATCGCTTAATTGCCTCTTTCAGAACTGATTTAAATCTTTGAATACTTCGGTTCTCCTTGAGTTCGATGGATCGACTGGGGATTTGTTGCATTTCGAAGCTTCAGTGTTTCTTATGTGGTAAAACAGTTGCAACAGCGTGCTCACACATCTGAATATGTAAGGAGATGTCTTTGAAACTATAAAATGTTAAGCATGTTGATTCCAGATGCTGGAACGCTCCTAATATTTTTGAGAAGATGAGATGAGACAAAAGTACAAGTCATGGGTTTCATGGGAAAGTAAGTGTACTGGTTTTATGTACAATTGCAATTCTCTTTCAAAATCACAAGAAAACCTCTCGATCCGAAAAGTAACAGGATCACTCGAAAATAACCCAAGCAATCTCGTAGGTTCTGTGTTTACGTCAGGACATACTGACGAACACATACTAACCTCAGCTGACGCTACAGTCCGGAGTGAATCTTGGCCTCAAGCAACAAGCGTCTCCAGCCAGCAGCCTCCACTTTCGCACGTCAAGTTGGTTTCCATTTGCGTGTGCCACCTAAGTCGCGGTCTTTCTCTACTGCGCTCTCCATCGAGTGTAATTTCGAAGATTCCCTTGGTGTCCATCCGCTCTACATGACCCAGCTACTTCAGTCGTTGGACCTCCACCCTTCTGGCGATATCGCTGTACAGCCGGTACAGTTCGTCATTTTATCTCCTTCTCCCTTCAGACGGGACCGGAAATCACCCGAAGAGTTTTCCTCTCAAAACAGCCAAAAACAACCTCATCCGCTTTTGACAGAGTCCATGCCTCTGCGCCGTAGACTAGAACTGAGACGATTAAGGTCGTATACAAGGTCACTTTAGTTGTTCGACAGAGGGGTTTGCTACTCGAATGCCTTCTCAGCCCAAAGAAGCAGCGATTGGCAAGAGTTATTCTTCGTTTGATCTCAGCGATGGTGTCGTTGTCTGAACTGATTGCGGAGCCTAGGTAGACCAAGTCCTTAACCGCCTTAAAGCTCGACTTCAGTTCGGTTCGGGCTCTGTAGGCCAAAAAATATGGTAGCGTGAAAAATACCAGGCTAAGGATGAAAGACCCAGCACATTCAGAAAGTAAAGGGTCATCCAATAGGGAGCTCGAACTTTGACAGTAGATAGCGGCCATATTGTTGAGGCTACATCTGTCAAATTGGCTGTCATTTACTCAGTCTGTTATGTCTAATCACCATGGACGGATATAGCGTTCAAAAGCACGTGCAAATAATAAAATTGTTTTGTCAAAATGGGTGTTCTGTTCGGGCAACATTCCGCGCGCTTCGCCCATTTTACGGTCGCCATAATCGTCCTTCCGAGAGGACTTTTCGCAGTGTGGTGGATAAATCTTAGTCCACTGGTTCAGTAAACAATCAACTAACATCCATACGTCAACGAAACGCAAGATCTGCCGAAAACATCGCCGCTGTCCGTGAGAGTGTGCAGGAGAATCCGAGGCAGTCGATTTCGCGTCGCTCACAAGAATTCGGCCTTTCGCAGACCACAACTTGGCGAATTTTGCGTCCTGACTTTGGCCTGCGCCCGTACAAAATTCAACTGGTCCAGGAACTGAAAGTAAACGACCATAGACAACGACGTGTGTTCGCTGAATGGGCTCTGGAGCAGTTGGAAACTGACGCTAATTTTCATCGAAAAATCATTTTCAGCGATGAGGCCCATTTCTGTATGAATGGGTACGTCAACAAACAAAATTGTTGATCCAAGAGCGTCCAATGCATCCCAAAAAAGTCACTGTTTGGTGTGTAGGTTGGGCTGGCGGTATCATCGGTCCATATTTCTTTGAGAACGACGATAGCCAGGCCATCACCGTCAACGGCGAGTGCTATAGGTCGATGATTACCAACTTCTTTTGAACTGAATTGGATGATATGGACACCAAGGACATGTGATTTCAACAGGACAGCGCTACGTGCTACACACCTCACGTCATATTGGAAATTCTGCATGAGTGATTCGAAGGCAGGGTCATCTCACGTGGAGGTGATGTAAACTGGCCACCGAGATCGTGCGATTTGACCCCGTTAGACTTTTTCTTGTAGGATTTTCTGAAGTCGCAGGTTTATGTGAATAAGCCACAAATCACAGCGGCCCTCAAAGCCAACATAAGCCATGCCATCGGTCAAATTCTGCCCGATTTATGCGTCAGAGTCACGGAAAATTGAACATTTCGAATGCGCGCCACCTAGAGAAGCCGTGGCGGACATTGGAACGCTGTTATATTCCATACATAACGGCATCGATAGGCCTTTCAAACGAATAAAAATTGTCGATAATATCTCACACACACTTTGTTTTATTTAAATTTAAAGATAGGAAGCGCTTAAAGAAAGACCCTTTAGCTTCTCAAGCTTCACTGCCGTCGTTCGTTCAAGTACTTTTTTTAAACATTTTGGATATTGCTGCGTCCCCAGGACTCCTCATTAAGCTGGGTCACCAAGTAAACCAAATAGAATCTTCTTCTCTTCCCCTGCAAGCTTGAGGAGTATCGTCAACTACATATTGTCATCAACGTGACTCACACCTTTAAAATTGATTTTGATAGACACAAAGTTGTATACTACCTCCTACGCTCCTTACTCTCTTTTTTCCCACTATAACTCATCTCCCATTTGGCACAAATTTTCAGAAAAAATTGAAATTAGTTACTTGACACTTTTTTTTGAAAGCACGACTGTCACGACTGCCTCCGACCGTTCTAATAAACAAAGTTCGACTACCTTTCCCACAGTTTCGTTTCATTTCCCTTTTCAAAAGTAAACAAAACAAAGAATTACTTTCTTTTCCATGCTCACGTTTACTTTCAGTCGGCGCCCAACGGTAACCCACCCGAAAGATGCAGTGAAGACGTGCCTTCCGGAAAGGATAAAAAAAATATATTAAACCTCAACAATAAAAGGTTCAAGGTACTACGTCTTCCCAAACGGTATCCCATGATTACACCCTTCAAGTCCCGCTACCCACCATGGTCACGGTATACCATCTTACAGTCGTGACAATTGAAATTCTCGGTACTTTCTCTGTGACAATGACGAAGACTTGGCGATGATGGCCCTGCTCGTTGCAGTAGATAACCAAACGACGACGATGACGATCATGACGATGATGATGACGGTCGAGAGCGAGACCTTTCCGCGTCTTTCTCTTCCCGATGCATGCGCGCCCAAACACAAAAGAACACCGAAATGATTAAATCTCCATCTCTTGAGTAATTTTAATGAAATGGAAATTAATTGTTATTCCTTGGAGTACTCATGGCAAGTGTGGAGGAGGAGCACAACTGGGATGGGAACTGCAACCGAATGATTGTCGTCGGCATGACAGCATGACCACCGTAGAGGTTAAATGAGGGCGGCTTGGGAGGCAACATGTACGGGTTGCGGTCTTTTGTCTTTTCCTTCATCAATTCTGCGCTTGAACAAGTGGGGAAAGATACACAGTTGGATGTGGGAGAATAGAATAAATTTTTTTATTTTTTTTGGGAAGACGATGGGAGGCTTAAGTAAATGTTACGTTCCGCTCGTATTACTCTGCATGCAAGGGAATTAGATGCAAGTTTGACATGTTTGTGAACAGTTAGGTGCGCTTAGTCAGTCAACTGTTGAAAGAGGAGGACTTTGAACTTTAAATAGATAAAGTGAATGGTATTCAAGAGAACAGGCTCTGAGTTTGGCATTAGTGGCAGGGGATTGCTTTGAGTGTAGTAGGGTGAAAGGTAATTTCGAAGAAACTGTGATATATTGGCGCTCGTTGTGGCTCTGTTGTTTTTTTTTTTCTAAACTCACAGCACTGTCTCCAGAATGAGAGAGGAACGTTGAGTTGAAAAATTGCTATAGACTCCGAACTACACCACCTTTTCTTCGATATAGAGACGAGCTATACAGATCCATGTCTAGTTTCGCCATCTGTGCCAAACTCGTCCGTTTGTGCAGGATGACGATGGAGAATGCACGCTGCTCTATCAAGGTCGGTCAAGATATTATTGAGACCTTTGAGGCGACACGCTGTCATGCAACTTTTTTAACATCGGTCTTAAAAGAATAGTGCAAAAGTCAAGGGCTAACACCAGAGGCACAATCCTTCAAAAGACCGCTCAATTGCTCGCATATGCCAATGATTTTGACGTAATCGGAAGAACAAAACGAGACGTCACTGCCGTGTTCGTGAGTATTGAGACGGAGGCGGCGAAGATGGGTTTAGCGGTCAATAAGGGCAAGACCAAGTACATATATGCTGTCAATAAGAAGGGACTCTTAACACCGACGTCTCGGGCAGAACGTCACTGTAGACAGGTACAACTTTGAGGTAGTTAAGGACTTTGTCTACTTAGGCTTCGCAATCAATTCAGACAAAGACACCAGCGCTGAGATCAAGCGAAGAATAACTCTTGCTATTCGCTGCTTCTTTGGGCTAAGAAGGCAATTGAGTTGCAAAGCCTTATCTCGTACAACTAAAGTGACCTTGTATAAGACCTTAATCGTCCTATTCCTAATCTACGGCGCAGAGGCATGGACTCTGTCAAAAGCGGAGGAGGTTGCTCTGGGCTGCTTCGAGAGGAAAATTCTTCGAAGGATTTTCGGTTCCGTCTGCATAGACAGTGAATGGAGGAGGAGATACAACGATGAACTGTACGGCCTGTACATCGACATCGACTTAGCCAGAAGGGAGAAGCTCCAACGACTGAGGTGGCTGGGTCATGCAGAGCGGATGGACACCAATGCCTAGACCCGGACATTTTTCGAGTCCACACCCGAGGAGGGGCACAGTGGAGGAAGACTGCGACTCAGGTGACGCACGCAAGTGGAAAAAACATGCAAAACTACATAGAAGTAGCTGGCTAAAGATCGAGCTGACTGGACACGCTTGTTGGTTGAAGCCCAGGTCCACCCCGGACTCAAGAGCCACCTTAAGTAAGACTCCGAACCTTACTTCTACTCCTAGAGCCCACGAGCAGCTATCGTTCACCTAATCCCCTGATTTACCGCACTGGAAAGAATGTTACTCTTGACTGGTGCTAGAGTTTACCATCCTTTTATCGTCATGTTTCGCTTCGAGAGCTTGGCCAAGAGTTTGGCTTGGATACCTCTTGGAAGGCGTGAATGCGTTTTAAGGTGAAGCTGTTCCACTCAACCTCAATGCATACACATGGTCATCAAACGTTTGCTCACTTACTTGACTTCTTGTTTAGGTCAACAATCAGAATAAAGAAAGCGAGACAACACGGAGACATTGCGGAGTCTTCTTAGAATTCCCGCTTAGGTCCTCAGGCTTTGGTACTTTGCATACGCTCATCTCCTTAATTACTTACTCTCCAGCACTTGCAAATTTGAATAACGCATCGAACAAACGTCCGCATTGAGTTCAACTGAATTGCGTAACACATGCACATAATTCCCTACTGCCTGTGTCAGTATCTTGGCCAAAACAAAATTTCCCATAGCACAACTCCTTTACCTCACTCACCATGGAGGGAGCCACCTTGCCATAAGCCAAACAAAAGATCCCCCTTATTGTGCCACACCATCGCATGGAATTCATTACTCAATGAGTTACTACCAAACGGCAGTTAATTACCATTACCACTGCTTGCCACATAGGAAGCAAACGAAGTGCACACCAAAACTGTTACTTGCCACAGTGTGCGCAGACAAAGCGAATGACCCCACATCTACCGAAGCTTTGTCTGTGCACTCAGCACCATCTGCTAATGGCCTTTACCACGGCATGGCGTGTAACAATTAAAATCGGTTTGCGCCAAACCGAAAATCCCGTGGAAAATCTTTGAGATACAACGTGTACGAGAATGGGAGGATGTCCCGAGTATGGCATGCGGATAATTTTGTTTCAGTTGATGTTACTTAATTTCCCAAGTAATTGATGTCTCCGCACACTGGCTTTTGGAAGATCTCGGCTAGTGGAACTAATGATGTGAAATTCGAATTACTTTGCCGTGCAGGCATTGACGTGAAGTGATTAGTCATCCCAGTTCAAGGTGCCAAATTGGTTAGTCAATGATTCATTTTCAGGAAACATAAGTATGCACTGGGACTGACGCCAGCCTTGAGAAGATTATTCTATTAGCTTTGGGTTACTTAAGTGCTTAATAGACAGACTTTTGGACATGTGTTCGAACATCGACTCGAACGTGTAAGCAACGAGAATATTTCAGTTGTCGGGACTTTGCAAGCTCCTGAGCTATGGGTGTCAGAATTTTACGATCTTTCTTCAGTGGTTATCACCCACCCACCTTACGTTACAGCAGTTTCTTAGACCCAGTTTTCGTGAGAATTATGTGTTGAAGTCATACAGCCTGTCAGACTCCTTCCTTTGTGAATACCAGGCAACTGACCATAGGACTGCCAACAAAGAGAGAGAAAGAGAAAGAGATAAAACAGGACTAAATGAGCAGCGGGCTCTTTAAACCCTTTTAAGCCTCTAATGGAAACGATGGCAGCAGTAACCGCTTTCTTTAGAGTCAACTACAACAAGAAAATGTCCCATTGGTTTAGAGACTGGTAAATGTGCTCTTCTTCACCAAGCCAGGTAATAGGCCAAGTTGGCTGTCTACATTTTTCAGACCTTTAAGTCCAACACCCAGTGCCAACACTGTTGCTGCCCATCCATGGAGCCTATTTCATCTCTACTCCACTTGGATGTGACTGAGTAAACTTAGGGCGAATGTTGGCCAAAAGACAAAGATATCAGCACAAGTATAAACACGACAGCGGACGAACTCCTAGGGCTAAAAACTTCCGGAACTGAAAGAGCACTACATTTGCGCTTCTTCGACATACGAGTATATGGAGCTCAAGCCGATAAGAAAACTATTTCAGGATCTTGGTCCGAGCTTTCCGAGGGGCGAAAATTGACTCGGATTGCAACCTAGGTACAGCTGCTGATATCCCAAACACCGCAAAGACAAGGCAGTAATGTGAGGAAATTTGACGTTGGACAACTAGAATCGCAAGAAATCGCAGAAACCTTTTCTGATCAAATATCCTCTATTCCCACCAGAGGACCTATGCCGCCATCATCAAGTTTTAAAGCCTAGTGGCTGACAAAAAGCAATTAGAACTGTTGCTTCTGATGAATTTGTTTTCTCTCGGCCACCACAACAAAATCCCTTGTTTGCCATCGAAAGCCAGTAGGCACATGCAGCGATACAGAGCGGCACTGGACAGAGGGACCACAGCTGCTCGTGAGGTCTTGACACAGAAGAGAAATGACGGACACCAGCCTCTAAGAAGAAAAAAGAAAGAGCTAGAGAAGTCTACCATCAACTGAATATTCCCACTTATCAAAATAGGCCCATCGGAGGCTAGAGGTGACACGGTCCCACCTCTACCAACAATAAAATAAAGAAAAATCTTGAACAAAATTTCAAGGCCACGATGATAGCATTTATTGGTATGATACATTTTACCACAACAAAAGTCGCCTTTGCATTAACTTCCTCGTCCCCGTTCTCTCGTTGCCTCTTCAAATCTGGGAGAGAGGAGGACAGCCATCGGCCCACTCATCCAGCAGCTCATCCAGGTCGGCTTGAAGAGAGATGGACGGTCTTGGATAAAGGGAGACGAGCGGTCTTCAACGGCAGAGACGAATGCAATATTCAGGTTTGGAATCCTTGTCAAAACTCGTCCAACTGTCATCTTAATATGGAACGATGCACACGTCATCGAGATCTGGTGTCAAAAAGAATTTAAATAAAGCGATGCAATGTCAGGCGTCTTTGAGATATTTCTTGAAAGAATTGTGCCAAATTCATACTTCAAAGCCAGAGAGGCACAATCTTTGATGCAATTTCAATTATAGGAAGCGGCCAAGATGAATTTAATAGTCAGCGAAGACAATAGTAAGTCAAGGCTTTCAATAGAGACCTCTCGGACAAAAGTCACCTCCAACAAATATGACTTTGAGGTTGTTAGGAACTTCGTCGCCTAGGTAGATGTAGGCGCGAACAATGACAATATATAGTGCTGAGATCAAAAGATACTAACTTATGCCAACCGTGGTTTCTTTGGGTTAAGAAGCTAATTGGGTGGCAAAGCACTCTCTCGACCATCCCATTCCTGCTCCATCGCACAGAGAAATAGGCTCACTCCCGGTTGTTTCGAAAGAAAGTCCTTCGGTGATCTTTCGAGCCGTCTGCGTAGATGGTGAGTGGAAAAAGAGCCTATACAGCGACATTTAGAAGATTCCAAATACAAAAAGTAAGAGTGGATAAACACCAGCTCCCCGGCCCGGAGGAACTTTACAAGCTCCCAAAAAGACGACACAGCAGTGGATGATCACGTCTCAAGTAAGGCGCGCAAATGGAAGGGCACCTCAATCTGATGTGCGAAACTGAAGGGAGATAACCAACGATCGAGCTACCTGAAGAAACTTTTTGGTTTAGACCCAGGTCCACACCGAACTGTAGTGTGATCATAAACAAGAAAGTACTCGTTCTATGGGGTATAAGGTCTCTAGTACGAGTGTGCACTGACTGTTAGAACCGCAAGATATGACCTGAAACCATTCTACATTCTACATGGCGTTTTAGGCCTTTGCCAATAGCATGGCCCCAATGTATTGATCTTGTCACTTATCAAGTTTTAGCTTGGCATACTTTCTCTTACTTCATTTAGATCGTCCATCCTGACAAACAGTGAAAATCTTGTTTTCTTCAGCGTCCACATAAAAGGTCTTCATTTTAAGTCTTACATTCTGTGGTGATCCTTTTAACCTCGACCGACCTCTATTAGATCTTACAAGAGTTGTCGAAAAAATCTCATTTTAAATGTCAACCAGAAAAGGACTAAGACTGCGTCTAGTTGTGTAGAGACCTAGGTTAGGTATTTGAGTTGATGTGGGAGAAAGCACTCGACCTCATCACACTTATGAACTTGTGGAGCCATTGTAATGCCCATTGAGATTGATCCCGGTACCTACTGGGCAGGAAGGTAACCCCTTTCTAGAAATATAATCACGGTCAGTCCATAACGCGATGTCACTTTATTCCTTGAATGTTGTTCACGTTTAAACGACGACTCTCGACTAAGGGCCTTTGTTGCTTTATAAGCGACTCGAGAGGAGCGTTTCTTAAGGACATCCTGGTCCCTGCAGACATCAGAAATGCTTCGACGGACGACATCTTCAACTTCATTAGGAAAATTGAGGCCCTCGTTCTCTTACCGACTCTTGGCACAATAGATCTTTTAGATCGCAATGCCTTAGAAGCTGAGCCAACCATAAAAGGGCGATTTTCACAACACATCTTTCCTACTTGAGTAAGGCTAGCCCCAAACACCTCTCAACTTCGTCACACTCGCACACCGACCAAATGCATCGATGAGACATTTTTAAAGCACTGAACTAGAACAGTCATTTCCTGACTACATTTCCGCATTCATTTACCGAAGTAGTTGTAGCCATTCAATCAATCCACCGAACTAGAAACATTTTCAAATATTTTCATCGGCCCTACAGACAATGCTATAAAACAAATCAATGATTTCCACACCAGTATTCGTATCTACCACACCCGATAATTTCTAGTGCTCTCGTCTCCAGGCCATCGTACAACTTCCTGTTTCACAAAAGCCCCTTGTTACCTAGTTACGGTTTCATCAACCCCTGGGCAAAACACTGGCCCTAGGGAAAGTGCAGTAAAAGTCTGCACCCGTGTACATATGCCTACACTCTATAAAATCCCGCTGAATCTCATTAGTTCCATGTGAAGTGCAATGATCCCCCCTCGTCCGAAGTTGGCGCTAGTTCGACTTGTATTTGTTTTTAGCGCGGCAGAATTTTAACTATTTTCCAGCTAACGTTGCATTTCCCTTTCGTTTCCGTTTCTCTTACACAATTTTTGTTTTGTTTTGGTAGAATCAAACTTTATAACAATGCAATCAGATATGCATACCAGCTAGACAATGTGACGTCGCGTCGTACTCGGAGCCGTTTCATTTTGCCGATTTGTACGTCAAGATTTCATTCAACGAACTGTCGCGGTGTTGCGTCAACAATGCTCCCGGCTTTTTCAAAAACTGTCTGGCGAATAGAAAAACAAAAATATATCACGAAGTCTGAAAACCGGTCGAGTGCAAAATGTTCTATTAAGCTCATGAGACACCGTCGCAGTGGTCGTAGCCAAAGGGGAAAAACCACCTAAGCATAAAGTTCCCCTTACATGACGTTAACTCGTCACGGTGTTGTGGACTCTAATTTCATGGAAAAAAAAAAATAAAACAAATCGCTTTTGGATGGAGATGTTGTTGTTGGATGAGTAATCTAATGATTCCACGAGGTTCCACTCAAGTGCCAAAGAGCGTAAAAATCGATAAAATTGGCCAATAAACTCACCTTGGGCAGCGAAGACTTGATAGAACTGCGACAGATATGTGAGAATTGATAATCTGTCTGGGACTTCGTAGGCGGCCATGTCGTCAGCATCTAACAGCGCTGGTATTCCTAAATGTCTTTCAGCTGTGCGGAATGCCAAATCGTTGTTGTAGTAGATGTCACCTTTGTTTAGCTTTTCAAATTCACTGAAAGGAAAGAAGGAGATAAAATATATTAGTCAAGCAGAAGTGGAATGGATGTTTGTATATTTCAAGTAATTCTACGGTTCTACTTATGGACTCAGTAGCTTGTCCAAGTGGCCGATGACAAATGTCACAGGGCATTATCAACCCAACAATACTCCAGAGATATAGGCTATGAAAGCATTTATTGTATATGAACGATTCTCAACACAACTGATGATGGTTCTCAAGGAGGTCAAGGCAGCTCCTACAACTTATATTCCCACCTTCAATTAAGTGACTAGTTGCTCTCAGTGGTCGTCATGCCTCAGTGGTTAGTGCTTTGGACTGCTGTGCGAGCGGTATGGGTTCAAGTCCCAGCCATTTCACGGGGCCACCTATAGTCGGGGAATGACAAGCCTCCGGGAGTATAATTTATCAAGAGCTTCTAACGCCATTCGGAGTTGGGAATTAATTGTAGGTCCCTTCCATTCGTGCGAAAAATGTCGTGTTGCCGTTAGCTAGGCTTTGGCTCACCCCGAGCTGTGGCGCAAACTATTTATTTTTTTTTTTGTTGCCATCAGGCGATAAGTCAATCCCTCACATAAGAGCAAATGGCCAAATGTATAGATATCTTACTTGAGCTGTCCGACTGTGGCGTGTGGCCTCGGGTTAAAACTCGCTGCATAAACACGGATGGCTAGTCGTCATTTGTTTAGAGCCTGCTACTACGGAATTGATTCTCTCGATTTTCGAAAAAAAAATAAAAAACTAGAAGCAAGAACGGACTGAATGTGGCGCTGGTGAATGAGGATTTATTCCCAAAACCACATATCGTCCGTTGGCTTCTTCCATAAAACATGCTCTCGAACAAAAAGACTCTGCCTACTATTGCGGCTCAGAATTTTGACTTAAAGACCAAAAAGTGAAGGAATATGCGATATGTTGGCAACTGATGATGCCTCTGTAAACAGCGTTGGCGGCATAAAGGGTAAAATTGCTTACCGCCTTAGCCAGGTCGAGCTTATCCTCCAGAGCACCGATAAAGTTTCGGCGAATGATCGCAGTCGTACAAAACTAACACAGAAAGACAGCAGAACCCATTCAATCGGAATTGTGTTCACTTCGAGTCATTCGCATTAGTGCAATTCAAAGTGATTTCGCCAACGGAACGCAGTCAGTGGTGACCAAGTATCTGGATCGCACTCAACCAAAAACCTTCTAAGAACGTCGATGCATCAGTAAGCGGAACCCTTAGGCACTCTAACCCTAGGTAGGGCTTATGTAGACAAAGGTCTGCGAAGCAAGCTAAGTTCAAAAATTTAGAAAAGTCCTTGTTGGCAAGGACCTGGTGGCTCAAAATAAATAAATAGCTGGCGGGACAGCTCGGGATGAGCCAAGGCCTAGCTTGTCGCAACCATGCATGTTGTGCGTGTTACATTTTTTGCACGAATGGAAGGCACCTACAATTTATTGCCGACTCTGAACGGCGAATTGAGAAGCTCTCATCACCATCATCATCTTCCAATGGGCCGCTTATCCACTATGAGGGTCACGCGTATAGGGAGCTTAAGTGGACTCTCCACATTTGCCGATCTTCCACCATCGGGGCTATCCCCATACGAGTAGAGGTGAGATTTCGGAATTGGTCCAGCCATCTTATCCTACGCCTTCCCAGGGGACGCCTACCTGATGGCACGGATTCCATGGCACGTCTTGGAAAGTGAGTTGGGGACGTGCCCAAACGTTCGAAGTATGGAGCTCTCCATTCAAAGAAGTAGCTGCTCGACATTGAGTGCCCCTCGCGTACTCTGGTGTTCCTAACCCGATCTCGGCGAGTCACGCCAGCAATACAACGAAGAAATCTCATTTCGGCAGCTTGTATCCGCAATCTTATTCTTTCGGGTCGAAACAAATACTGAATTAATGACCGATAACTTAGCTTCGATGCCAAGTTCGGCCCTCCTGATAACAGATTGACCAAGCTGTCTTAAAATTGCTCTGCCCTAACCAATCCTATAGTATAACTCAGTATTGCTCCTTCCCTCGCTCGTGAATAGAACCCCGAGATACTTAAACTTCTCCACCAGTTTCAATGGGACTCCACCAACATGCAGAGTGCATTGAAACGCGTTCAGGAAATGTCCATTACTTCTGATTCGTTCATTTTTACTATCATCCCAGCTTCAACACAGACGGCGACAAACCTATCCAGTGCGCACTGAAGTTCGGTCTGACTGGACCTCAGGATAACCAAGTCATCCGCGAAAAGCAGATAACTTATCCTAAAGTCTCCCCATTCGAACCGTTCCTCACCACGGCTGCTGCGCCGTAACTTCCAAACCATACAGACAATGAAAAGGAGAGGTGACAAAAAGCAGCCCTGGCGAAGTCCAACGCCCACAGTGAAAGGTGTCTATTTAACGCCGTTCACCGGAACACAGCTCTTACAGTTAGTGAATAAAGATTGAATCGCCCTTACAAAAGAACAATCAATCCCATACTCCTGCAATACACTCCAGAGCTAACCTCGAGGGACCCGATCATATGCTTTCTCCAAATCACAAAACAGCTGTAGACAGGTTTAGCATACTCTCAGGTCTTCTCAAGTACCATTCTGAGAGTGAATAGTTGGTCTGTTGTGTTTCTACCTGGACGAAAGCCGCAGTGCTCGCCCCACAACCACAGCTCTGGAATGCGCTTTCAACATCTTTACAAAGACTTTCCCCGGGTGACTTAAGAGAGATATACCCCTATAATTGGCGTAATACCTCTTATCCCCTTTTTTTTTAAAGAGGAACAATAACACCAGTTTGCCAATCGCTAGGTGTTTCACCGCATTACCAGGCTACTTTACTGACACGAGAGAGCCATTTCACAACCTCTTCCCCCAAGGCCTTGAGCATTTCCAGCAGATTTGTCGACTTTTAGCGCTTGATTCGCCAAATTTGCTTCCTCTACGGTGGGACTATTTTCCGCCCTACTCAAACCCATGGGTCTGCCATTGTCAGCGACCTGTTCGGGACTGCACAGATCCAAAAAAAAGTGCTCGCTCCTAGGTCTTTTGCAACTAATGGAGGCAATAAAAAGTTCCTTCGTCTTCCTCGTTGTTTCCACCATTTCGAATTTACTGCTGATCACTTAGAATGGCAGATCTCTCCCGTATTAGAAAGATACAACCCAATAGAGATTAGCTATCAGAGGGAACTTCAAACTCAGTGACCTCTACAACAAACTACTTTCTTTCGACTCCAAACAAATGTGCCGTTCTACCAATAACAGCAAATGGGTACAGGACGCTCGACAGTGATGAATGCGTCCTATAACATCCTCCTACTATAACCGACTGAACCCCTATGCAATGACAGAATTAACGCTTAAATGTGTGAGCGAAACTTATCTTAGGCGTGTTCCCTCTCAGGTAAAACTCGTTAAGAGCAAGGATATGCCCCAGAGGGAGTGAAAAACGCAATCAATACTCATTTAGCCCATCCTGGTTAATCAAAGGACTCTGGTCATTAATTATCACCAGACCACCTTTGGAAATTATCTCTTTGGAATAACAAATGAGCAGAAACCCTACAAAACCGTTAACACTCCCGGCACATTGCAAATATTTCACATCTCCAGCTTGACTACAGCCGAGCGTCATACGCGGAACCGCAATCCCAACTTGTTGCATCTCTGTGTCTCTAGACTCTTTCCAACACAAACGTCACTGAACACACTCAGGAAGACCGCCATTCTCTCATTTTCCTTCGTCGTAATTAATGAGATTTATGCATGTTTTGCATCACGGCCGTGATGCCGGAGCGGGAAAAAAGCCCGCACCGCGCTTAAATTAAGTAATTTATTTAAATTGAGCGGCATGGACAATCTGTTGTTTTTTTTTTCTTTTTCCTTTTCTTTTTCACATAAATTAAATGAAAAAGAAATGGAATTGCGTTCGCATTAATGAAATAATAACTCAGGGACCCACCGAGAGAGGAGGAAACGTGGAAACATTCATAAATGTCGATTGCAGCGCAATTCAGTTGTGTAATCGAATTCGTCGATGTCGTGATTGCCTAACAATTGAAGTTATGCTTTGCCGGTGCTAACAGTTGGAACCAGCTCCAGAGTTTTGAGCTAAGGTGCACCGAATGGCTGCCTGTCCGCCGCGGTTATTGTTCCGCGGCACGAAATGCCAACAACCGAGCCGCGCTCAACACTGAGAGTCAATGGTAAAGTAATGATTTCATTAGATCGATCAATCGATCACCGGCGCGCCGAGGGCCATGGCAAAATGTTGGCCATTTCGACTTAAATGTCGGTAATATTCTACTGGAAATTGCCTCTAAGTAATCACCGGATATCGGCGATGGCTGGTTGTTGGTTATTTGTGGGATTTCGGTTTCTATTACGGTTTTCTCGTTTCGCAACACTGCGGCGTTGGTATAGTTTAAAGGTGACGTTTTGAGGATAATTAAGAAAAAAATTAAACTTTATGAATCAGAAATGAGGACTGAGGTGAGTCCGCTGAAGACATCTTAGTGTAAACTATGCGGATATATGTACATAAATAACTGAAAACTAAGAGCTGAAGCAACGACAAAGCTCTCCAAATGGAAGGAAGCAATCATTTTCATTAGATGCGAGTACTGCTTCTGAAACCATGGAGCAACATAGGAATGCTTGCGCCAACTTTTAGGTGAAGCCATTCGAAAATGTTCTTTTGAATACATGACCTTAACAGCCGTTCGAATGTTTATGTTGGGTTAGGTTTCTCATTAACTGAAAAGACGAGCAACTGGGTAGAACCATTCGGATATGAACAGAAGGCTCAGAAGTACCTGCAGTGCAATTGATCGCCAAGCGTACTCACTCTTCTACTAGCCAGGCTAGGTTAGGGTAGGTAGGTAGAGGTGGCGGTTCGACTGAACCCAACTAGCACTAGGATGTGCCTTTTTGTTACCACGAATCGTGTGATCTGGTTGATGATGTATGTTGTTGAAGATGAGTGAGACAGCTGGGAGTGCCTAGATCAAGCCTGTGGAGTGTAGAAAACTTCGTCTCGAGGAATGGTTGGTTTAGTGCACGCAGTCTGGCTCTTGCTACACATTTGACATTTGCAGAGGAAATAGGAGAAAGTTCCCTTCTCATTTTAGTTTCAGCAGCTGCGGCAATGGGAATTGTATGGGATACCACATGGTCTGTAATTAGCCAATGCCCCGTGGTTATCGCTGTTATTCTGGCGATATTTGGGCGGATTCTCTTTAGGAAATCTTTTCTTCTAATCTTATCGTAGGTCGGGCATATCTTCCTTGATATGGTGCAATTGATTATTTCCCTCCATTGGAGGTTGGCCTTCTGCAGGAAGTATAACGGTATTTGTCCTTTAACCGCGGGAAGTCGACCCTTGCTGCAAGTGAGCTGTGTAGAGCTAAGCCATGTATGGTCAGCTCATCTGCACGTTCGTTTCCTTTCATGTCACTGTGCCCTGGAACAGTGTGACTCTAAACCGTTCGGCCAAGCGGACAGGCCTGTTCCGGCACTCTAGCACCAGTTTGGCCAATTCTGGAGGAAACCTCAGACTAAATCAATTTCCATCGCCCCTCCATTGATTTCGAGGGCGCGTATAGAGCTGAGTTGTACAGAGGCATGTCTAGTTTTGAAATCCCGGTTAAACTGTCAATCTCATCTGCCTGTGCAGGATGGCGATGTTCGTTGCTCCATCAAGGTCGGTAGAGTAATAGCCGAGATAAACAAATGGATTAAGACAAAGTCACGCGCTGCAATAAGACTTCTTACACATCATACTTGTACTTGAGGGCATTGTTTGAAACTCGCAAGCCAACACTAGAGGCACAACCTCTCACAGTCTGTGCACCATAAGCCATCAAACTGTTACCAGAGCATTCGAGAGTATGCAGACGAAAGCTGCCTAATTGGCTTCAGGGGTAAACGAAGGCAAAACCAAGTATTTTCCGTCAACAAAAAGGGACACTTAACCTCAATGAATTGGACAGAAAGGTCCCAGACTAGGGGTGACTTCCGATCCCGTTCTTTGGCACAGCTATATTCTAGCGACAGTGCGTTCTTGAGTTTTTCGCTTATGAACTCATTTAGTTTAAGGACTTTGACGGTTTAGGAGCCAGATCAAGAGCCACAGAACTCCTCGTCCTGGTTGTTTGCGCTACTTTAGGTCGAATTTAGGATGGTTGACTTGAGCTGACCAATCCAACTGCGGAGTCATTTGTTGAATCGGGATCTTAGCAGACTGAAAGACTGCTTCAGTGCTCACGATGTCGTGGTAAAATTACTTCAAAGTCCAGGCAAGCACTGAGTGTGAATTTATGAAGCTGGACAATGTCCTGTAGTTGCACGATGATAATCGGAAAAAGGAAGAAAATATAGAAAAACTTTTTGGTGTAGTGGTTTGAAACTTAGGTGACATTAGGTGTCTGCTGACTTTTAGGCAGAAATACTATTCTAACGTGCCTCCAGGATGTACTTATATACTCAAGCAAAACGCATTCTCTAAAGATCTACTTGAACCCTCGAACGATAATTTCCTCAGACTGCAGCATATTTTGGTGGATACCCCCGATGCCGAAGGCCCTATTTTTCTTGCCCATGCAATTTTCTCATCGGCAATGAACTTGGCTAGAGTTTCTGTTCCCTTGCCGCCGAGTTTCCTTCCGATTGGACCCCTGTGCAGCTAAGCAAGAGGCACTCTAATAGTGTTGTCAACCTTCCGGCTGAAGAGCTGATCTTCCTGAGATTTGACCTAAGGACCTTAACACTGTGCAACAACTCTTACAGGGTTTCCAGCGATTTTTTTTGGAACTCCGTCTCCACAATACTTTAAAAGAAAACAAGTGCTTACAAGTATAAATAGCAGGTATCTTTCAAAGATTAGCTGCTTCGTATTGTTTGTCACACATGACTGCCCTGGTTTGTTTGGCAGAAGCCTTTCAAAGAAAGCACAAGGATGTTGAAAAGTCTCGTGATGTATACAGAACCCTCAGGAAACTGAATGGCCAATTCAATCTAACCTCAAAACGCTTTCTAATTTCAGCGAAATCTGCATAGTCCCGTGGGGCCAATATCCATCGACAAGGATGAAAGGTCACAATAGCCCAGACAATAACTCTCCACGGGTCCGTAATCTAAAATTCCTTCTCTGTCTATTTTGACAGACAATTAACGACAGCACTTGTCAAGACATCTATCCGTGCCATGACCCCTGAGAAAAGTAGTTATAATCATGATATGCAAATTCCCATCAGCCACACTAAACAAAAAATGAAAACCCTAATTGATTTTCAACAAAACCCACCGACAATCCCACACATTGTTTCAAATCATCTTCCAGCAATCAATCATCAGGTGAATGTCAAACGGTATTCCTCCATGTCAACTTACAACTGTCCCGTTGAATGGTAATTAACGACAAACGGCCATCGAAATACTTAATAATAACCAACAACAGTCGCAACTCATTACAGTCAGAGAAAACGAAAGAGAAAGAAAGGAGACATAAAAAAGTGAACCCAACGAAACGTCAACAAAAAGTGGTCAATGAAAATGCCGCAAGTTCAATAGCAAGTTCATTGGTTTTCCACTTGACACTTGATACACGGGCGGCTTATTCAAATTTCACAGCACCAGCGAGGAGGATGACACTACAAGCCGCACATCATGGCAACAAAGCATGCGCGCCAACCTATCATGGCTGTCAAGATCATAATTGGAAAATATTACGTTCATTAACTCAAGTGACACTTGGAGATCATTACACTCAGTTGTTTGGCGAAATTCAGTGTTTCTGCGGTGGACACAAGCACCCTGCAGCGTCTTTCGACGCTTGGCGTCATCGTCATCCATGTTTTCTTTCGAGCACTTTACCGGTCAATTTGACACTTCCTCATGCGCTTCGGCGTATTCGTGTTCTCATGTCTGAATCGTTTTGAATTTTTTTTTGACAGAAAAGTGTTATGGTGTCGGCGTGATTTGTTGACCTTTGTTTTTGGCAGAAATTTAACGACGAAGACGGACGCTTTGTTTGGTTTTGTTTGTGCCGCTGTTTGCAGTTTGGTCATAATTTCAATCGCGGAATGTCGTCATGATTGTTTATTTTTGGACAGAAACGGATCACGCACACCTCATGGATTAACTTTCGAGTGATCTTTTAAATTTTGATGAAGTCATCGCGGGAGAAAAAAGAAGTTGACGCTTACTGATGACATTTGGAGAGGAACGTGGTAAGTAAACAATAAACAAATTTTGAGTCGTTCTTACGGGGATAATGCAACTCTTGTTGATTTTGTTTATTTATTTTTCGAGAATGATAATCGTAAGGCAGACAGAGGGAGTGTCAGAATGTGGATTTTATGAGCGGTTTTCTGTTTGTCACAGCATCTGACGCTGGAAGAGTTTAAAGCTTCAAGGAACTTTTGAAAGACAGAGATTATTACACGTTTAACTTAACAATCATCATGAAGAGATGACAGTGACATTTGGGCACAAAACTTACGACCGTTTGGTTGATCTTATGTGGCTCGAGATAGGGTAAAATTTGAGGCGGAGAGGTTTTCTCTGGGCAAACACTGTCTCATGTACCTTACATTGTCTAGAGGTAGTCAGAAAGTCGAATATCTTTTCCTATTTCCTCAGTCGGGCCCGTTGTGTAGCAACTTGATGCATGCTTATCCTGGAGTGTTCTACTAGACTTCTATAACTTACGCAAGCAAACTCTTTTCATGTGGCGTTAAAAGTAGGTCTCAGGGTTCAGGGCCACTTAAATGGGTTAGAGCGCCATCTATCACTAGTAGGTAAGTCAGCACATTCCTTGCTATTGAGATGAAATCCTTCCCGAGAGGAGTGGGAGAGTAATGACGCCAGAGACAATCACTCCGTTCATCTCTATACCGGTACGACGGTTTCACAACCATGAACAGAGTGGGAGGTGGTGTTTTCTCCGATAGGTATGCTTAAACTGAGCATCTCCTCTCTGGAAATATGACGATCAACGAAGTCTTATCCTGGTTTAGGCATAATGTAATATCTTTCAAGGACCTTACATTTTTCACCGATAGCCAGGCTGCTCCAAAATCTCTGGAACCAGTAGTACGTATATAAAAAACGGCTTCAGATTGTCGCTCATCTCTCATGGAGATGGCAGAACATTTTAACATTCACCTATGCTGGGTATCCGGTCATAGGGACATTCCAGGCAATTGTAAAGTCAATGAACTCGCCGAACGTGGTACTACTCTAGACATCCTGAGGGAACGAAGGAATCTAGGTATTCCACTCGCCACGCATAAACTACTCTTAGAAAACGACATGATTAGTAAGACAAACCAAAGATGGAGGAATGGTACCACATGCCATACCTCTAGACAGGTCGGGCCTACGCTAAATCTTACTCCATCTAAAAATTTGATCTTGCTCAAAAAATCGTCTATAAGCACAATCATTGGTCTTCATGCCAGAAGGATGGACATCATCACAAATTACTTCTTCATGAGTCTTTGAAGAAGAGGAGGATGAAACGATCCTCCATTTGACCCGTTTGTCCTGTCCTGTCCTATCACTTCGACAACTATGGCGAACTACCACAGAAGTACCCTTAGCTTCATCAAGAGCTCCGATTGGTTTCAATAACGTGAGTGGCGTTTTTCAGGATAAAGATCCAAGTGGTATTGCCAATGGCCTTTTTTGATCTACGCGTCAGAAACATCGTTAGAAACATCGAAGCTGACGCTTCAGTCAAGATGCATGACAACGTCCGTAGTCCAGCAAGGCCAAAATGCAAAAAGTTCTCAAATCTCATAATCGCCTAAGTCTTCTAGACCACACAGAGCCTATAAGTTCAATCCTCGATTCCGCACTAGCCGTGAATGCACAAAACCCCCTTTACCTCCACTGACACAACGTACCACATGCGCGATTCTATTCCCATCAAGTTCAAGATCAAAAGGGCCTTTCCTGGCCTACGTGTGTCCGTGGTTCAAACAGACAGCGACCCTACCTAGAAGTTTGACAAACTATCACCACCGACTACGAATTGAACTTGTAGTCATGAATAAATTGTACACTCAACAACGATCCAGCAATGTCCCTTCATCAGAAACTTCTAGAATACTAGCATCATAGGCACTTGTGCCTTGAAGGCATTATTGGTCTTTCTCTGGAGAGCACAGAGAATTTTCAGTTCAACGTCTTCGTTCCTTTCTCTACAGCTTTGACAATGAGAGGTGGTGTTCACTGGTCAGTGCACATTGCTTGGGTTTGAACCCACGCAGCTCGCACAGCAGTCTAATGCAGTAACCACTGAGCCACGTTAGTAGGCATAACACTGGCGTTTTCTTGATACCTTGTTAGCGAGACATTCAAAGCCTCAGATGCCTAAATATTTTAGGGCTGATTTCGATGCGATTTGATGTCCGTCATTTCTTCTACAGTGACTGGTTCCATACCCTGTCTACTCCCATTAGACACCGATACTAGTTTTTGTTCTGCTAGTTCGAAATCCATAAAAGTTGCCCAGAGTTGGACTTGTATTTTACTGAACGTTTCTAGTAGTGAACCACGTGGCATCTTCCCTGTGATTTTGTATTCTTTTTCTCGACCGACATAGTAGGTCGATATTATATTGATAAGAGAATCAGGTAACCTCTTGATCGCAACGTGCTCCTTTTACTGCCATTCTGCTACCGACTCACTGACTGAACTTGGTGGGGTGCAACTACCCTGAGAAGCTATTAATCTTCTTTACAGCCTCTGAAGTAAACAAGCTTCACTGGATTTCTAGGAGCTGGGAAAATAGGTCTCCCAGTGTTGGAGGTAATCAACTGTTTCCCAAAAATAATAAAACTAGTCCTACCGCACTTTTGCTTGCACTTTCAAACATTCTAAAGCCTTTCCAGCGGTGTCCAGCATGCAAAACCATTTTTCTTGGCTTTTGTTCTCTCTGAAGAGCAATGCAAGGATTTATGAACCAACAACAGCGGGCTCTATCTAATTTATCTTCTTAGTTAAACGCCAGTTGTTTTCTATCGAAGTTTGTTGCCTGACACAAGGCCGGACTCAGCATCTCATTTAAACGACAGACCAATTTTTAAACGCTAATTTCTGTCAAGTCTAATCTGATCTTCTACCTCACCAAAGTCTCAGAATTTGGGAAAATACAAAAACTTACAAGTAATTAACCCAAAACTGCAAGGTAACTCGCGTTTAAAATTGGACATGTTAGCCTTCCCTTCACTTCTGCCAACGCACAGTTCAGCTTTTGACCAGCATATGACACATTCAAAGTAAACAAAATAAGTTGACCCATAATGACGCCATATTAGCAGACCGTCGTCGTCGCAATAAAAAATAAAAATACTGAACCGGTGAAAAAACAGCCTCCTTTCCATAGAGCAGCCTTGCAAGGTCGAACCGTTCTATGTTCCACAATTTAGCATTAGTTGTACCATTCACCGGTGTGTGAGTGCCCTGCGATTTGGTGCAACCGCAAAAATCAATTAGACCAGATCTAGATCCAATGACCAGATATGGAGTCTACCACCATCACAAGATGACAACAAGTTTAACAAACTACTCACACAAACCATTCGTACGTCGACCAACGGAGCAAAAGTCAAGAAACCCCGCGTCCACTCGGTTCAATATTTATTGGTCATGTTTTGCCAATTGGAAAATTGGTTCTCCGTTCTCCAACCGAGTGTGTTACCCTCGAACGGGTTCTCTATTCTACACGCTCCTCTCTCAAAGACGGGAAAATTCAATTTACCATACTTAACTAATTATTAACATGAATAATTTATTCGCAGTACCCACTCGAGAGCGCAAGCATTTGACACACATTTCGAATCGGTTCTACGCGCCAAACGGGTTTCGAACTTGAGTTAGGCATCCACTTTGCCACTCAGAGGTGACCGCGACGTGTGAGTGGCAAAACGCGGAAAGCCTCAAGGATGCCTTCTTTGGATGGATTTTTGTCCATTTTGCCGATTCACAGTTGAATGGGAGAGAAAGGGTCAATTCAAGATTCAATAACCAATCCGTCAGTGTTTCTTTACTTGCGCAAGTCCATCGATTAAGTGGGAACACAAAATCCGGAGGCGCTTAGAGTGATAGATTCGACTTTGTGTAAGAGAGGTGAAAACATGGGATTGTCCCCATTGTTTGACTTACAAAGAATCACTTACTTTGTTTGTCCACTCTGTTTTCAGGGGAATTCGGAGAATAAGGTGATGAAATCCAATTGATGGAAGTCCGTTGATAATTGATTTCGGGGAATGACTTGTGCTACAACTAAATTAAGTTCTAATGGATCGGCCATTAGCGAAAAAGAATTGAATCGAAAATGAGTCATTATTTCGTGAAAGGTGGTGGACAATTTAGCGTGACGAGAGAGACTTTGGACGAAGTAAGTTTGATCTGTTGTCAAAGTCAATTCCATGTATTTTGGACGAAACGGGCAAGACCTTGGCTTGAGTGCATTCAAAATACCCGAAGTAGCCTTATACGCTATTCCCACCGTAACGAAAACTGAGGTTTTGCGAAATCTCATGAAACCTACATCCAAAACTTAAGTTTTCCAATACATTTTTTAGTTTTCGTAAACTCGAGTTTTCTGCTCGAAATCGTCTCGCAGTGGTAAGGTAGTGTTACGGTCGTTAAAGCAAACACATCTTTTGATACATTCAGCCGAGCAACTGAGAACATTTCAGTACTAGATCAGCTGAGAGAATAACTGTCAAAAACAGCTGTTTATTTTCCTTTGACGTGTTGAAATTTATTTTCAAATTTGGATATTCATACACCGAAAATATTTGAATTAATTTTGTTTTATATAGAAATATGAGAAATTTACCAAAATTATAAAAGCCAATGTATTCAGTCTGCATAAAAAATTCGCAGATAGTGGCAAAATGATTGAAACGTCAAGCGAAACCAAGTCAATGTTCGGTGGGAATGGTTCAGAGAGTTTTCGTAAACTTTTTGCCGAAAACTCAGTTTTCCTTCCGGTGGGAAAGAGTATTAACCTCGCATAAAACAAGATATCAACAGAGAAAATGCTCCATCAAGACAAGGTACATACATAGAATACATGCCCTGTGATTAGCCTGGCGATAATAATTCAACAGTTCCTGCCCCAAAAACTAAGGCAAGAAGGTATACTATAGCAAATCGAAGAGGTCTTTCTCAATTTAACCTTCCAAAAAGTAGTAGTCCGCACTAGACTGCACCGTAATCAGCTAGATCCATTAACGCAACTTTCCATCCTTTCCTTAAGTTAAACCAGAACTCTGGCGATTCTGCCAGAACAACCTCACGCTTGAACATTTTCAACACGAACACGAGAACGTGGACACCCATTCAGAGGAGCAGATTGAACATATCTGCAGCAAGTTTATCAAAACGGCCATAAGAAATGGAACCAGGCTGTTCTACTTAGTACAGAGGATGAGCAGCATTCACATGGAATGGAATGAATTCAAAGGCCGGTATGAGCAGATCGAAAAAAAGAGTTGAGGTCCTTTTGCCTTGAAGAAGTTTAAGAAGGGTTCTATAAGAAGATATAGGCTAAATACTCAAAGAAGATGCCAAAATTAATGGCATGAGTTAAAGAAATCATCAGTCTCGAATGGCGTCAGTCAAGGCAGTGAGATGTCTTGCTTAGCAAGTGCCATTCGCAGATGTAGCCCTGCTTTCAACAGCGTACTACGAGGAGCAATTACGCGTTATAAACAGAAACTGGACGATCATTGGTCAAGGTGACCTCATGACACAAGAGCCAACCAATAAATATCAAGAGGAAGAATACTTCGAGGTAGAAAGTGGGGCTAGCAGTTGATCCGCTCTAGCACTGCGTTTTCTTATAAAGACCGTCCCATAGAGTGCTAGAGTAACTTGTTTACTGCAGAGAATGGCAGCTTCTCAGTGTAACGCACCGAGAGCCTTCCCCTCAGATGTATCAAAGCGGGAATTGTTTTAAAAGTATGGAGAAAGGTTTCGCCTTGTGCATGATACATTTTTGACACGAAAGGTTTACTCTAAGGATAATCAGGTAGGGTATAAACTAGGACAGTGCAGGTTAACTTTCAATAGGCAATAAGCCAATAGGCAATAAAGACACCGTTTAGGGTTTTAATGTGGTTTCTGTTCAGACCCCTTTGATACACAGACCTTAAATCCACAGACTGGATATACACAAGAGCCACAAGGCGTAATAAAAATTTCAAAGCTGATTCACTAGAAAGGCTCAACACAATGAGAGACCAGAAGAAGAAAAATTGCCTCCATATGCCCTGCTATAAGCAGCAGAGAAAATATTGCTTAAAACCACAACTAAGATATTGAGCGGGCTGAACACCTCTGTTACAAGATGGAAAATCGCTTTGACAAAAAGAAGACACAAAGGGTTCTACATAGAGAGGGAATCGATTCTTATTTCATTATAAATTCTGATCTGAAACAATTTGCTAGATTACCATGGGGTGAAGCTGAGAATTACAAAAGAAAATCTATGAAGAGGTGATGAGGAAGTCCAAAAGGACTCAATTGCCTTCTTTTATCCGAGGCTACACTACGTCCGATTAAGATCGCTAGGAAAACATTTCTTCCTCGGACAAGAAGAGTTCTTCGATACATACGGTTTTAAGCTTGATAAAGGGCTCAAAATGGTTTTTAAAACAGCAGTAAGGTAAGGCCTATATTTATTAATGTTCTTTGAGGGAAGGGATAGGCTAATAAGAACCGAGCTTGCGGCGCTAGTGAGTCGAAGGGAAGGTGACATTGAAGGGCATGATGTCGCCTATGAACTATCCAGGCGAGGTTGGGCCTTTGATAGCTCAGTTGCAAGAGAAGTTTTTATCCCACTTAAGGCTATGAATGGAAGAGTTAAACACCACTGTTGTGGTGGCATATAAAGCTAAACACAAATGGAAAAACCTTATCTGCTGCGCCATATCCAGAGACACTTTGCGAACACACAATAATACGAAGATAAACTATCTCTTTAGCAGAAATAGACAATGAGCGTTTTGTTGTTGTATGGGTCACTGGCCAGTAGGAACTCCACGTAGACCTTAGACTACCTTATGAGAGAGGTTGAGGGTGCCCATGGTGCAGTGATTAGCATCATCGCTTGTCACGCTGAAAGTCCAGGAGATTCGAAACAAATTCTGTGAATTACAGCAATGACAAACACCACAAATGTCATCAGCTAGCCTGGACACCACACTTGGGCGCCAATGAAACCTACCGCTACCTGAGTTTCAAACCACTGCACCACGCTCGCGGTGTGTGCATAACACTAAAAGGGTATTCAAATCCCCTTGACCCGGGTGTGGATTATAAAAAAAAATGCCAGGCTTTCTGAAAGGCAAAAGCCCTGCCGCAATGGTACAATCATCAAAGACACTTCAATTATTACTTCAGAAAACCATTTTATTTGGCATCATTGGATCTCTCATAACTGGCTCAGACAATTCCAACGAATTTTCCATCTCATCTCAAAATCAAACTCCGTTAGTTCTTGACCACACCCAACACCCTCCTGTCGAGTCATATTTTCTTTTTTCATTGTTCCTCCTTGCTCCAGTTAAACTGCGAATCTAGATCATTTGTTTGTTGCGAAAAAAAAAGGAAAAAAAAATCTCATTACTTACATCAAATCGGGCCTGAAGTGATGGATCATCGCACAGAATGCCAGACCGTCTCGCCACGATGTGGTCATATTGTCGATCTTTACACCTGGATAGCCATCGGTCATTCGTCGGCACCATAGTTCCAGAGCCTTTGTTCCTCTTCTCTCACCCATTTCTGTTTTTTTTTTTTTGTAGTTCCTCTTTACTCGGATATTATTCTTTCTCTTCTTCTTCTTCTTCTTCTTCTAGGCGGTTCTCACGTTCTCAAAGTAGATTTGCCGCAAAAAAAAAAAACCAATTGACGTTGGATGTAGTAGCACTTGAATCTAAAAATTAAAAAAAAAAATTGATTAAACAAATTGCAATGCAACAGACTCATATGTAGCATCAAAAGCCACGTGAAGGCCAACAACAAAAAAATTACAAAATTAGTTTGAAGCAGAAGATTACACGCCGGCCAATTGGTAAGTACTTCGATGCGGGCACGTAAATTTGTGGCAACAACTTATGGTCTACCAACGAGCGTATAGCAATTTTCCCCGACGAGATTAAGGTTCACTTGTAGCAGGGTTCGGCGCCGAATGACATTTTGCACAAGGAGAAGGTGAGTTGAGCTGAAAAGGTTACCCACCAAGTTGGTAATTTATTGAAACAATGGACGTTGATTTTTTTTTTTTTTGGTTTAGATGCCTTCCATCGCTAAACCACTAGTTGCCCACGCTGAACCAGTTTCCCATCTGAAAATACGACCCTTTCATGGGTGCGAAGTGCAAAATGTACACGTATGTGCATATGTACTGCAACTCGTTGCGAGTTGAAACAATTAATCAACTTACTGTGGCTGGCGGACAAAAACATCGTCAAGATATGACGCCATGGAGACTGAAGAACATGATTTCATGGCCACCCCACACCCAATCGCAGCAATGCGTGCATAAACAGTGGGGTTGGACGTTTTTCTGTCGGTTGTGAGAAATGAGGATCAGTTTGTGACTTAGTTTGGTATTTTTTCCACATTTTTGGTTCGGTTCTTGGCTTAAACAAGTGAACAATGAACTCTGGATCACCTTGTGGATCAACAGTATTCTGGTAGTGTTCGTTCTAGATTCCCCTAAAATCAGAACCTCTGAAAGCTGATAGAAGTTTCAACGCCTGCGAATGTTGCGAATTGCAAACCTTAATAGTTTTCCCAGCAGAGAATAATATTCGAATCCACACCCGAGGGACAGCGCAGTAAGGGAAGACAGCGATTCAGGTGGCGCACGCAGGTAGAACCAACTTGGGATGCGAAACTGAAGGCAGCTGGGTAAAGATCGAGTTGGCTGGAGACGCTTGTTGGTTGAGGCTCAGGTCCACCCCGGACAGTAGGGCTACCTTAAGTAAGTAAACAGAAGATAGCAAGAACACGAACCCCATCTAAAGGACCAAGCGATAGGAAATTTTTTAGAAATCTTGACTCAGTAAAGTCGTAATGACGGGAACATCACCACAACTACAACCGGATGGGATGGCCCTCATTTGCTAAACACAACGAGACTTTCTGGAAAGGCTTGCAGACTGGTAAAGTGGCCAAATCCATGATAGAGGGCACCTGCTGTCGTTTAGCAAGGAGAACGCTTAATATTGGCAGGAGGCAACTAAGACTGATGGTCGGCCTGGACACATCAACCTCAATAAACATGCCCATAGACTAAGACTAGTGCAATCAAGCACTTGCTAGTGATGTGAGGAGAAGGAGGGACTCGAAGTGTTCGATTACCCCACCACGGGGGTGCTAAGACACAAAAGCCTGGGCAGACATGTTCTACCCGGACTAAGTTCTCTTAGGCAATTTAGTTTCGAGAAAATCCTGAAGTTCGCTGGACATACAGGACGTTTCTCGGATCTGTAAACCCAATCCGACTGTCTATACGTTAACCTAAAGCCTTTCTCTTCCTTCATTGCTTCTCTGTGCCAAACGGTGGCTTACGTGACGAGGTTCTTCCGAACTTCATCCTCCTAAATCAACTAAAGTCATAATGACATGCCAGATATCAACAAGACTCTGCAAGGATGTGGCGCCTCTGACAGACTCTGACTCAGACTGCACGAAACCCAAAAGTCGTTGATGCTGTTTGGTAGGCTGCCACTATTTCCATTTCCCTCTTTTTGGCAACAAAAATTCCTCGGAACCAATCCCCGGCTGGTACTTCGCCTTTAGCAGTGCACACTCCCAACAAAGTTGCACCAATTTGACAACAATCGATTGTAATTGTTCACTTTACGGCTAAGCCTAAGCACTTAAAGCCCATTCTCTGGGCCGAACAATGACGGAATGCGTAGGAGGACACTCATGGACCATTCACAAAAGGTTAATAGTCGCCTAAGCACACTGCGCACACAATGGAGCAACTGCCAACCCCGGTTCAATGGCTCTACACAATTAATGTTGTTTCTGAATCAATTTAAAGAATCAAGCAGCCACAACTTGAGATCTATTCTTGGATAATTCCCACGCCAAAAACCTCGACAACCCCGCACTTAATGTGGGCGACTCATCCCAAAAGTTTTCCTGCTGCTTGCTGGCGCGTTCGTCATCTTTGTTCTGCCGACGAGCAAGTGTCATTGTTCTTACATAATCCAATACTCTTCGACCGCTGTCCACCCCCAGACGGGGTTCAGTCACACACGGAAGAAAAGTAAACTTCTTCGGCAAACAATGTCTGGTCGGGAGATTGTTAACCAAAAGTTGTTTCGCAGACGACTCAACTCGTGGCTTGTGGCATGACATCATCAAAGTATACACACTCATCATGTCTTTAAGAACCAATAACCGGCTTCCCATGTTCAGGAAAAACCCAGACCATGCTGCATCTCCATCAGTGCAGTGAGGTAGAATCTTCCTCTTCTCGGAACTCAGCGAGATTAGAATCTCATTAAAGAATGAAAAATTCAAATGCGCGGGATGCTCTTCGGAACGGAGAATCGCTGTTGTCGATGCACTTGTCAGAAGGCTGTCAACATGTTGACTCTAGATCTCTTGTTGATTTGGGGAAATCCGTTTTGTTGGCCTCCTACGGCAGGCAGAATGAGATTCAAGATATCAAACACATGATGTAAAGTGCTCCTCACATCGCATCATTGATGACCATGACGCATTGGCTACTATTGAGACAAACTTTCCCAGATTCATTGAGACGAACAAACCACATGCGCAGGACGAAATCCAAGCCATAACCCCAGATAACCCCTTCGATTCCTTCTCAACATGAAACAAGACAATGTCTTCACATATCATCGACCGTGTAATCCATACGAAATCATCTCTTGCCCATCGCGCCTTGTACAGGGTAATCAGATCCTTTCTACCGAACCATCAGCAACACCACTACCACCACTCAGCATGCCCAGATAACCTTGGGTGTCGATGAGATATTACCTTCGAGCGTTGCAACAACAGTTTCTTCACTTTTTGTTTCAGCGTTCACACTCCTTGTGCTGGCCTATAACTTAATGAAGAACACGATTCCGCCGCGATAAGTTAATAATTTTAATAGCCAGCCCATGATATTTGTAAGACTTCACTTTGCATTCTCATGTTCTAGCCGGAGCAGCCGTGCTCGGCTATGTTCTGTTGCTCCTGCTGTTGCAATGAACTCTCCCATCTGATTAACCTTGCTCACACCTTTGTTCGTCAGTGCTGCACTTCTACAGTTCTCTGGTTGTTCACGTCCTAGACCAAAGAGGAGGATACCTCCGTGGCTGTGGAAACCGCATGCAACATATATCATCACGTGTACTTGTGGACCAAGGTATCGGTGTTGCTCCCTATCGCATGATGACTGGAAATTCATTTATTTATCGGAGTCATTGTGACCTTTGTCTGGAATTTGGCCATCACTTCGTCACCGTAACGCAACACCTACGTCCGATTCGTGTGCCTGCTCGTTGACCTTAGCTTATCAATGGAACCGAAGACAGTGTAAGGGAAACCAATAAATTTATCAGAAGGCCAAGAGGCGCTTACAACTCCAATGATGTGGTTTCACTTGAGTCACCCTTTGGACAAGCTTGTTTCTGCTTTCCTGGGTGTCACGCCAGAGTGGTGAAGGATGAACGAAGATACAAGGCAAAGCCTAACAACATCGTCGGTCTGCGTGGCCTGATTGTTGGCCTGTCAATTTTCATGATCGTCAGTGTGTTCCTACATACGCGCAATGCGTGGCTCTGGGATGAAATTATTACTTCGGCATGGTATTCTTGTGGTCACGAGTAGTTACTGTGCTTGGGATAAAAATAAATGCAGCGCAAGCCATACAGTCGAACCCACAAAAATTCGTAAAAGACGTAAGAGTTTTTCAAGTAAATTTCTTACGCGCTGATTTGAATCAGACACTGACACGACAGTAGGCGTTGGGCCATTTATCGCAATAATGGAAGGAACCTACAACTTGTAACCTTTTTTTGAAAGGCAAATTGAGAAGATTCTTCGTGACAAATTATGCCTTCGGAGGTTTGTAGTTCAACGTAATAAAAACTGAGCTACGGCAACCAGCTTTATGTGAAGAAATCAGCCAGGACCAGACAGATCCGAAGAAAATTGAGAATAGCCTCCTCTTCCTTTTTGTTTTTACAGCTTCGAAACCACTCACCCAGTTAGACAAAAAAGTGAATCCCTGTTTACAAACGTGATGCAGATCAGTTGAAGTAGAATCGAGGACACTTGATGGAGGACATATGAGATACTGGAAGCCTTTTGAATTGTCTTTAATTTCGCCTGGAAGACGCTGGCAAAATCCAGTGGCCGGTATGATCTTGATAGCTTCAGGGATTTCGAGTAGACACCCATACTGCAACTTCAGTTCAACTCTGATCCGTCGGCACGCATAACTGCGTCGAAGCCCTTTACCACTTCATCTTTCTTCCACTGTACTCTCGTAGGAAAACCCTCACCAAAGTAATCAAAGCGTTAGCTAGCGAATCCAGAGCTCAGATTCTATGCATCGAACACCGCTGCACAGTACGATGGTGCGATCGTCTGGAAGATAGCCTTAGACATAGCCTTACACCGTAATTTACAGGGGATGCACATGCACAACACGAAGAACCACTGCATCCGCAGCACTTGACGTGCTCCTACATCTACTTTCTCCAGATATTTTTGGCAAACAGTCAGCTGTTAGCGCAGCCATCATCATTGGCCTCCTCCCAATGGTCAAACAAACATATTGGCCACTCGATCTTAGATACCCTGACTTTTATCCGGGAAAACACCGACTATACATCGTCTTAGTCTCAACTTCCGGACATCAATCCCTTCCAGTGTGTAGTGGGAGAAAGATGACGCCAGAGATGGTCACTCCGGTCACCCCTACACCGACGGTTCCAAAACCGAGAATGGTGTGGGAGGTTGGGTTTTCTGCGAAATGCTTAACTTGAGCATCCTCCGTCTACCTGACCACTATAGCGTTTTTCAGGTGGAAATTAGGACGATCAATGAAGCCTTATCCTGGCTAAGGCAAGGGCATAACAATCTTTACCGATAGCGAGGCTACCGGAATTGATAACATGCTCATAAAAGCTATTTCAGATTGTCGCTCTTCTCTCATGCAGTTCCCTGCAGGTCATAGTGACATTCCAGGGAACTGTAAGGCCGATAAACTCGCCAAAAGTGGTACTACCGAAACGGAGAAATCTCGGTATTCCACTCGCTACATCTAAACTACTCAGCAACACAAACCAAAGATGGAGGAATGGTACCACATGCCGTACCTCCAGAGAAGTCTGGCTTATGCTAAGTCTCAGTCGATCTAAAGATTTGACCTTGCTCAAAGGTCGCTCATTAGCACCGCCATTCATGCTCTCACCGGAGATTGTCCCATTGGTCTTCATGCCAGAAGGATGGGCCTCTTTTCAAATGATTCTCTGCACTTGTCCTGCCCTATCCCACAAAAAGAAGCTCTATATAGGAGCTTTTCACTTCGACGATTTGGGTCGAACTATCACATACTGACGTCAAAAGTATCTTCAGCTTCATCAAGAGCTCCAAATGGTTTCAATAGAGTGAGTGACACTTTCAGATCCAAGTGGTATCATAAAGCGCCTTTCTTGACTCTATAGCTGCGTACATCCACAAAATTATCTTTGGCTAAAGTGCCTATTTGAAGCCCAGGTCCACCCCGGACTGTAGCGCCACCTTAAGAAAAGTACCCATTTCTTGCTGAAGGTTCTACTACAGACATAGAAACCCACACATGCCTTCTGTATTCTATGGAAGGTAAGGTCAGATTAGGTGGTTGCCCCCTATCAGACAGGGACATACTTATACCAGACTGGCTCATTGTGATACCACGATGAAGAACCGGCTTATCAGCACCAGGAACCAGAGTATATAACTCAGAGTACATCGAGATGTACTTGAACCATTTCGTTCCGGAGATGCAATTTCTTATTTTCTGGATGTTGAGTTCGGCTAGATAGTTAAGATCATCATTAAAGTATTCCCCGAGGGTTTTTCTTCTTAGCGTCGCAAGGTGCGTTGTAGTTTCTTCTTTCTCCTCGTCTCCGCAGCTTCTACAGAAATCATGGGAGTGCATGTCTGCCTATCAAGCAATATCCGGTGAGGACCCCTATTAGTGAACCTAGGTTTGCGCTGAGTGGATAAAACTCTTCGTCTTCCTTACATCCAGGTTAGGCCAGATTTGTTTTGACAAGAGACAAGTGTTGATGCTGCGGTTTGCCAGTTTCTTGGCAACCGTATCAAGGAGGAATTGGATCGATTCGATAAACGCAGGTGGTTCCCCCAGGTTTTCGAGGAGATGTCGTCCTGCGCCTTCTTTGCCAGCTCGTCGAGCTGCAGTTACAGAATAATGCATTTTCATTGGAAGATCGCACTGAGAATCACTCGTTAGAAACATGGAAGCTGACCCTTCAGTCAACACTCATGACTTAGTCCAGCAAGGATGTTCAAAAATCCAAAAACTTCACAGATCTCATACTAGCCTCTAGCTTCTAGACCACAGAGAGCCTATAAATTCAACCCTCGATTCCACACTAACCCTGAATGCACAAAACCCCCTCGACTGACAACTACTGCGTACTTACTAATTGCGATTTTAATTCACAACCTACCCCAGGCGCAATTCTATTCCCATCAAGTCACGCAAGCTCCACCTCCACTCCAGCAGCAAGGCAGCACATACCTACACTTGTGCCCAGAGCCATTATTAATGAAATAAATCTACCATTCGAGTCCAAGGTATAATTACAACTTAGCTCCCGTGTAACTACAACCACACCACGCCATTATTTTGCACCGAAAACATGAAAAAAAAAGAACTCAATCCAAAGAATAATAGAAAAAGTGAAAACCTTCCCAGTCGTCGCACGCTCGAATGCGCAGGAAGCCCCACACTCCTCCCTTCTGTCCACATCGCCGAAAGAATCACCGAACCTCTTTCGCGAATTCAATAAAACGCCAATGATTTACGCCAGCCAATGCTAAGTGGAAGTGAATATTGAATTTGAATCCATTGACGTACAACCTTAAATCAAGTGTTTTATTGTATCCAAAGTATCTAACACACACACACACACTGAGGCTGCCGCGATGCTATTCTCTGCATCACTAACCACATACTCACGGCAGTTGAGAGAAAGTTGCGCAGCTGTGCCAGTGTAGCCTAACCCCACACACGAGCAATGAAAATGCTTTATTTGCAAATTTATGATCACTTAAAAGTTAATGTTAACTTTTTGAGATTCCTTTGGCAGGAGCAGCAATCTGGTCAGCACATCGCCACCATCTCGGTAATTAACCCTAAATTCTTAAGTTAATGAACGATGAAAAGGAGCATAGATGCGTCGGCTGTTGAAGTGGTCTCGCTGAACGGACGATTCTTAATCTTGAATGCAACAGACACTCGCTTCATATGGCCGTCTTATTTCTATGTGATCTTTGCAGATACATACGAGTATAGCGTCATCGTTATCGTCGCTCACACATGTGGACCAAGAGACAACTACACAACGAACGCGATCCGCGATCAACGATCGTTGATCTTATCCACACTTGACCAACTAATTACAGACTTTCTATTCAATCCGATGACCGGTGGCGGTGCATCTGTATCTTATTTCCACGAGCTTGTGCTGTTGGTGCTGTTGACATTAACAGTGGCACCTTCTACATGCGAGTGCTTGTGTACAAAGCATCGTCGTTATGTGTGACAAATTGTGAACATTTGCTAGGGGACGTGGATAGCGTTTTACTTAGATCCGGCTTGGGGTGGTTTCTTTTTTTTTTCATGGAGGTATCTTGATTGTGGATGGCAATCTTTCAGAGTCTACATAACATTGGACAGAACATAGACAGAAGTTTAGGCCACGTGACGAGGAATCGATTGGAAATTCAAATTTGCAAACTTGCAGCTCGAAACAGACGTCTGAGTGTAAGTTGATTGGAATTCATTTCACAGACCAGTTTTCATCAGAGTTCGTAGTGCCGGGCTTTTGACTCTTGGTATCTGGATGCGGACACTCTATAAAAGAAAATCCATTGTGATACCATAGGGTCTTCCACTTCTCCAGAGCTATACAGAGGACCAACTGAACGATCTTACGCTTTTCTGGAGCGAAGAATACTTTTTGACTCAATATTCACAACATCGTCAGGTTTTTAAACAAAGGATGATCGCCGAGGCTCAGTGGTTAGTCCGTCTGACTGCTGTGCGAGCGACTTGGGTTCAAGCCCCAGTCATGTCCATCAAACATTTTTCGCGGCACCACCTCTCGTTGGGGAATGACAAGCCTCCAGAAGTTTAATTTATCATGAAAGAGCTTCTCAATTCGCCGTTCGGAATCGGCAATAAAATGTAGGTCCCTTCCAAAAAATGTAACACGCTCAACTTGAATTATTCGAGGTCTTTGCTTATCCCTAGCTGTCGCGCCAGCTATTTATTCTTTTTTTTTTTTAAGAAAGGAGCCTTGGCGGAGCTGAAGAACTTTTCTTTTGGAAATAGACGAACTGATGCAAAGGACACTGACAGCAACTGATTTTCAGTTGGTTGGTTTTCTGAGTCGTTCTGGGAAGACTATAAGAGTTAATTCATTGGAACATGGAATCGATGAAACTAGGACTTGTTTAAAAATCCCCTAGAAGAGAATAAGAATCTCAGAGTCTCATGAAATCACTGTAGTAGTAGCTAAGAGTACTCAATCTTCCGGTGGTTAGCATGGGCCATTCGTTTGGGTTCCATTTCCTTTCCGCCAATGTAACTTCTTAAGTAATCGTCCGGTAAATAAAGTCGTTCCGTATGAGAATCTATAGCACAGTGGACAGCTATGAAGACACCGAAAACAATTCGTTCACTTCGACAAAGTTTCATGAGATTGTTGGATTTCTTCATGTTGAATGCCAGACGTAGTCACCTAGCTCACTCTGTTTCTACGGTCCCGGGGTAAAACACTTGAAATGGGCGCCATGAACCCTAGTTGGTTGTGAGCAGTGAGAAATACAACAAGGCGAAGGTACGTATATACCCAACCTAACCTAGCAATTGCTCATGAGTCTAGGTGACGGAATCCCTTACCATCGACCTTACACAGAGCAGCTTCTTTTACCCATTTAAAATTACGAGGTCTGATCTTACTCGTATATGGTACTGTTATCGAATCTAGATGGCATTGCACTGCACAAAGACGAGTACATCTTTATCAAGAGGGTGAATACCAGTAGATTGGAGAAAAACTTATGTTGTAATCCTTCTTAAAACTAGCAGGAAGGACTACACGGGGGAAAGGTCTTTTCAAACCGCTCAGCCGGACATTCTTTCTATTAAACACCATCAAAAGGATCATGGAGTACAGCGCTGCAAGTGGTTCCCTTGTATAGTAGGCGGCATGATTATCGCTCAGGCAGATCTGCGAAATCAGCACTACATCAATTAGTACGCATTGTAGAAGAAGAGCTCAATACCGAAGGCATTGCTATGACCGAGAAGATATGCTTTAGTAGTCCAAAAGAGGCTTTGGAAAGACGTTCGATGAACCAACTCATTATGGCTGGACAATATGCTCAAGAATAGAACCATAAATATTCAGACGGCATCGGACAGAGAGCAGAAGTTGACGCTCTCCGAGTGGTGGAGCGCTATTTAAAACCATGGAGATTTTTGGAAATCAAGGCGTTCGAAAGGGTAAAGTATTCAATAATCTACATAGATACCTGGATGCCAAAATAAATTCGAATTCCCAAGTGGATTATAAGATTCAAAAGACGAAGAGGTAAAAGAGTGTGTGGACAGCGGTGAGCCATATCAGCGAGGTAAGCAGACCGACCTTACCCCACGATGTTTGGACCCATTATCCAGTTTGTTGCGTGGAACATCGCAAATTACCACGAAAAGGGGAGTGAGAATGATACAACTGGTAGCATGTGTTGGGGTTCCAGACTTAATTCTTAAGAAAATAGCGGCAACCACCGCACTTCTTTTACACCAATAGGCTTTGGCGTGAAGCCATCTGTCGAGTTAACAAGATTTCGGACCAAGTAGAAAGCGAGATTAAAGATCTTAAAATGCCCGTGGATGAAACAAGAACAGGAGAAGACACCGAAAGGTATCAACGGAAATGAATCGATTCCGCAGAGAACCTGAAACATTGCAATTTAACTTAGTCTTCCGTACCGTCTAAGTCTGTGAACGAATGATATGTTGCCTCTGATCCATGTGCTAGGTAAGTCCTCATCGAGCTATAATCAGGCGAATAAGTTAGACTGCAATTCAGTTATCAGTGGTGACGGAGTGTGTATAGAGTGTCAATGCATGTGCTGCCTAGAATGCGATGGCACTGGCTTGAGTACAGGCATCAAAGAAAGCAAACAGACAGACGGTAGGACGCGGGAGTGTGGGTTAACCTTGGAATTATGTGGGCCCAGGCTGTGTTGTTATAAGCCGGGGATTGGTATGAAAAACTCAAAAAGTCCACTAAGCGAACTAAAAAATAATAAAAGCTTCTGCCCGCATTAAGAGTGAACTTCTAAGTCTGAAGGGCGTAGAAACGTCAGGGAAAATGTAAGGAAAATTAACCTGGTGGAGGATGAAACCTGTAGGCTATGTATCAGGGTCGTGAAGACAGCAGCGCTTATACATATTTTGTCTAACCTTGGCCGGCAAAAGATGTCAAATTTTGAGCTGTCCATGAACGGAAACCGTTAGGATAGGCACAATTTTCAATCAAGCAGGTGGTAGCAATGACACCAGGATTTGAGATTATGGAGGAACTGCGACAATATTAGAAAGGATGTGTCCGCAATAGGCTTGAATTTAGCCGATATTGACTGCGGAGCAAAAATACAGATCCAGAAGTGACTGCGGCCCTATGGTTCGCGCCTTGAACTACTGACCGAACTGACACGACTTCCAGTTCGGCAATCAATAGAAGATGACATAATTGTGACTGTATTTCTGCGATACTTGTTGACCTTCAATTGTTTTGGTTTTTTTCATTGTGTGAAGCTTCTCTTTCAGGTGCGATGAAAGAAATCGAATGGCGACTGCAAAACTCTACTGACTCTAGCGGGTCTAGAAACCAATAAACTGAATAAACTTTGTCTTGTGCTGCGTGGAATGTTGTACCATCTTGCTGGAACCCCACATCATCTAAATCCAATTCTTTTAATTAAGACCATACGAAGTAACCTACGTTTTCTTCCCAATTGTGATCACAAATGGATCAAAAAATCAATTCGATGAAAAATCCCGCAAAAAATCCCATGAATTCTGTCGTTTCCCCACGTAATTTGTGCAAAACATTGTATAAACTGTCGACATCGCCTGGCACAATCGTTTCCGTTTTACGCCCATTCTATGTCTTTTCAACCCGATTCTACAAAATCGCCTAAAAGATAAGGCTACTTTCAGCACGAGCTGTATCTGTAAAGCTCATGCCTATAAAATGCACTCAAACTAATCCATATTCTGTGGACATAGGAACGTAAAAACTCGATCACCTTGCATTATCTTCACCCGGATAGATTCGCCAACTCTTTCCTTTCTGCTGCCCAATTTCATCACGTCGTTTGAGCTGGACCCATTCTTGACCACCGCATGCTACACTCTCTTTCTATGTGTTAGCACACACCATTGTTAGCAACAGTGTAATCCGAGATTAAACGTGCCCAATAAGATTTCGTGCAACAACGTCCAAGACGAGCTCCACACCACTGCCAGCCGTTGCCACAAAACATGAACATAATTTGCTTGCGATGAATAAATTCTTTAGGCCCGGACACCGCCTCATGGAACATGATGTGGACATTTAATACACTTTCGCACTGGATCGGTGCAAATCTACACCATCGCGAGGTACGCGAGCGTACACTAAGCGACATAAATTTGACCTTGTGGCGATAAATTATCGTCGCAGCAACGACAACGACAACGACAACAACGACGACGGCGACAATGACAACGTGGTACAGAAATTCGATGTTGATAACTGGCGCTAAGCTACTGTCACTGGTGGCACCGGCGATTTGTCATAGTGGGTCGGGAAGTTGGAAAGTGTTCCATAGGTAGGCGGCATTCAAATTTGGTTTGGGTTTTATGTGTTTTAGTTTTGTGGTGATAAAAGTGAAATTAGAAAGTTTGATTTCACGTTAATTGCGTTATTTTAACGCAAAGTGATCAATTGGACCGGTGGTGTGCACTATGGCGTGTAAACGAGTGCAACGAAAAAAAAAAGAGTTAATGACGACAATATGATTAATGACGTGATTAATGGGACTGTCATTGCAATTTATGGGGCGTTTCACTCACTCTCCAATACTGGGACATGGAGATTAATTGCAGGAAAAAAAACTGGGGTTCCACAAGACTGCTGTCTAGGGCCTATGACTTTTTGTCGTGGCTAGTGAGACTTGAATCAAAATTTTAATCGACTGCTAGGTTTATGGTAACAGAGAATGATTCACATAGGAGTGGAGGTTGGAGTGAAAGAACTTCATGATTGTGCTTCAATGGTGATGTACACGCATTTCTAATTGAATTGATTGATCCTTTGGGTGGCCGTGATGTAAGGGTTAACATCATCGCTTGTCAGGCTGAATGTCCAGGTTCAACTCCTGATATTGGAAAATTATTTCTCCTGATGATGGAAAATTATTTCTGCGAAAGCTGATGTCGACTCTACTGCAGCAGAGAGTCATGCTTTGAAGAGTTGATCGATATCAGAAGATTCGAAAAAATGGTCGTATACTATAGCAATGACAAACACCACACCACACTCAGCTAGTCTCGACACCACCCTCTGACGCCATCGAAACCTAGTACTACCTGAGTTTCGAACCACTGCACCTCGCTCGCGCTGAATGAAAGGCATCATAAAATCCTAGCCGAAAGGTTTAATATGAGTTTTCCCCTTCTTATCCTGGAGACTACTGTCTTGATCCCGAAATTTGTACTCAAATAGTCGTGAAGAAATAGACGACTAAAGCAACCAGTGAGATACCATGATTAGAACCACTTCTTAGGACAAAGAGGACCATCTTGTTTCCCTCATTTTCCTCATTTTCCATTTTTTTTTACTACAAGCTGTTTTCCAGCAAAAAGCCTAAGTTTACCCACACTGACTTATTTCTTTACAAATTGAAATAAATCTGCCAGAAAATGACGGCAATTCCACTGATGAATGAGAACGGCGAATGATCTGCGCACTTTTAGAATTTCAATCACGTATTCGTTAGAACCACCGTGACTCAGGGACGAATTCAATGTGAATGCAGTTCACTCACAATAGAGTCGGTTTCTTTTGTTTCTTTTTTTTAGTTCTCTAGACCTCAGCATTTGGGATTCCCGCATATAAAATATGAATCTGTACTTCCCAGAGAGTGTTGAGTATTCTAGGTCTGTCAAATTTCGCTTCTAGACCGCACTTTCAAGTTAGATTTTCATGCGTTTAATTACTGAGTTTTCCAGCGATCAAGGGTAAAGTATTCATTCACTGCTCCAACTAGGGGAATGGCGAACGACATGATCGATTTGTGAAGGTTGGACTGCCTGGCTTAGATCAAAACTGGACTGAAATGTCTGCTGACTGCACGGATCTATGGATCCCTTGTCATACTCTAGCGTGGAATGTCCAGAGTGCAAAGATTCAAGGGAGTAGATAGGCCCCCCTGAACCACCCCGAATTCATAATATATTTTATAATGGTTTTTAGTGGCTTCTTAGACAAGTCGTCCAGGTTTTTAATAGAAAATCCACCGCAAGCCCACTTTCTGGTTCTGCACACACAATAAGAAGGCAGCTAGATCTGGACAAACTAACTCGACCTTGGATCTTTTTCAAGAACTGGAACAACCAGCGACTGATGCTGATCAGGAAAGAAAAAGGAAACCTGGTCACACTACCAGCAGATAAACCTTTAAGAGGATGTTAAAGCCTTGAATTGCAGGAGACTTATCCCAACGGCAATACTGGTTGATAAGAGAGCCAATCAAGAATAAGAGCAGTGGAGGGCCATCCCCTTAGAATCTTAAAAGGGCTCTACAGACTAGATGCAAGTGATCCTTAAACTCGGTCAAGTGTTGCGCTCTAGAAAGCACCTTAAGGGTACAACGGTATCTTTTCCGGACGGTGAAAGACTTCCTTAGATACAAAGAACTAATTTAGGCTACGCACACAGTATGCCATTAAGCGATGCGATGCGAGAAGCGAGAAAAAACTTTTCACATGAATTCTTATCGCTTCACTGTGCGCACGTACATAGGAATACGAGTGAACAGTTTTAGTGCACGCTTCTCGCATCGCATTGCTTTATCGCTTAAGTATGTGTGCAGCCTTAGGGTACAGCAGAGGAATCCCGTCCTGGGACCGGATTTGTGGACATTTTCCTTACCACTTCATGTGCAGATGCCTGAAAAAATCCTTATCAACGATGATGATGATCCTGCTGCAGAGAACACTGCACGGGACACCCCTCACATATAGAGAAAGTTAAACTTGATAATGGGATGTGTATGTTCTTGTATAGAAGACCATGGTCTACGCATGGTAGACGAGAAGACGAAGATAGTCATTTTTACTTGAAAACGAATCCCCACGATGCTGGAACTCGAAGCTAACCTTGAGGTAATATACACTAAGGAAGCAGTGAAATAAATAGGAATGAGGCCAGACATAAAGGTCATTGTGACAACAGACAGAGCCGTAAAGATCACTGCAACCTTGAGCAGACCAGTGAAAAACATAGGAGATAGCATCCCTTTCATTAGCAAGCGAGGATTTCTGATGTCGGTCACGAACTCGTTCGTCTTGTATGGATCTGTGATATAGGCCGATACACTCAGACAGGCAACGAATGGTTTCGCTCCAAAGATGAACATCACTTTAGGTAGTAAGTTACTGCCTACCGAACAGTATCGGAACCCAAGTTCTCTTAGTTGTGGGAGTGACACCTATCAATCAACTAACAGCAAAATGAAAAATTCCGTTTCTTTGTGGCAAGAAGGCAATTGGATAACAAAATCCTTTCTCGAACAAGTGACTCTATACAGGAGCCCAATCCCTGCCCAACCCATTATTTTCGATGCTAATACGCTTCGTTCAGTTCTTCAGACGAATCACTGGGGGCTGTGATTTGAAGGTTCTCTTGGCTGGAGCATTGTTGTCCATTTGCCTTATGTCGCCGAACAGGTGTTGTCGAAGTGTTTTGACTTTTTGGTGACGATAACCTCCTTTTCCGTCATAAAATTGCTCTTAGTAGAGCATCAGGTCTGAAATACAAAAACAGCCTCCAAATCTTAAAACTGGAAGCCTCATACTTAACATTGTGATGTGACCCGATCTGAAACGACGCCTATTGTGAAGCTCAAAAATTCACAATCGACAATGTTTTTTTTGAGAACCGTGTTCAGCGCGTAAAGAATGTCACATATTTCTTGTTGTCACGCCTTTTGTGTAAGCATCACATGTCCTCGAATCCGCTGGAACCCATATGGTTTGTCTCTTTTCCGAAAATTAATTTCAAAACTTTACACTCTGACATGTTGACCATTGTTACCCCCGGAAACCCGATCAGAATGTAAAACGATTTCATTACAAATTTCCATAAAAAAAAATTTTTTTTTTTTGTTTTCCTCGAACGATGAAGATATCTTTTAGCTTTGGCTGTCAGGAAACCCTCATCATAGCAACTAGCACTCGTGCGCCCCCTGCTAATCCGTAATTCAATCTCAAGTTTACATATTCAAATCATGTCATGCATTCGTAATGACATTTGTTCGTCTTCCTCGGATTCCACTCTATCGTCTGCTGTGTGTGTCCAAAATGGTTGTCATTTTCGTCGCTTCCACTGCTTGATTGCGTGCTTTCTACTTATGAATAACAATGGGCGTCGAACGTCTAGCGTCGTTGCAGTCCGGAGGGTAATAAAAATCAAAAAAATTGTCAACTTGAACTTATACTTGAAAATCCACTTGCATCGTGTGCATAGACACCAGACATAGCAGCCAATGACCTGAGGTTAATTTTGAATTCAATTTATGATGAACCTGACCTGGTTCATGCTGACGGCGACGATTAAAAAAAGGTCTCCGACGAAGACGACGAAAATGTCAGTGAAAGCGGTCTTAATCTTAGTCCCTCTGTCAGTGGCATATGAGTGGAACCACAAACAGATGCATTGTCACTTGTTGTCGGACGCAGCACGTTTTCTCTGTGAGCAATGAATGGAGGCCGGGGGAAAACGCTCATTCGAGTCTGTTTCAGGTTAAGTTATGATTCGGGATTATGCGGTCATAATGCGGGTAATTGAGCGGGTCACAGACTGATTTCGTCGTTGCAGTCGAGATACTTGTACTTCTCCACGGTGCACGCTTTATTATTTCAACAGTTTTGTTGCAATTAATGCAGTTAAGTGGATGGAAGTTGAAAAAAATTGTTGACTCTGTTGATTGAATGCATTCTGATGGCATTGACAGCATTCGTTATGGGGAATTGAATTTTGAAAATTTATTGTTTATTTGGGTTTTGGTTTTTGACTTTTGTGTGGAATGTCGCCACTCGAGTTAAGCTGGGTTGATGCAAGACTAGGGTGTTTCACAATTTTCCAAGATCGCAGCAGGTCGAGTGGTTTTGAAAACAAACAGAACTGAGGGTTGATTTTGTCAGTACACTTGGGCGAGTATCAACCAAAAGACCCCCTTAGAGGGAGTGACTGCGGTACATAAGGATGGATCTCACATCAACTGAGAACAGGGGGCGGGGGTTTACTGCCGAACGCCAACTCTCAATCTTGCTCTCCATCTGAAACAGTTCGTGACTTTGATCCAGGCAGAGATTTTCGCGATACTCAGGGCCACCGAACTCCTACTTAATACGGTAACCGTAGGTGACTCAGACAGTCAAGCTGCCTTGATGGCACTTGAAAACCCAAGGACCAACTCGAAGTTGGTAAGGATATGCAAAGAAAAACTCAATACCCTGGCAATCTCTGCCCAGGTCTACCTGCTCCGGGTACCGAGTCGCTGCAACATACCCCAAGTACTTGCCCGGAATGTGAGGAGGAGGAGGAGAGCCTCGACACTAAAACCTAGGAAGACATGTTTTACCCGGGCTAAGCTCTCTGAGGCAATTTAGTTTCAAGAAAATCCTGGAGTTCTCTGGACATACAGGACGTTTTTCGGATCTGTAAACCATTCTCTATACGCTAGCCTATAACCCTTCACTTATACCCCCTTACTCCATTTCTTCTGCAACAGATGCTACAGAGGTGAAAACAACGGGTCTAAACGGTGCGAAATAGGTTAATCATATTTGGTTTCACAGAGATCGCGATGGTGCCTCACGTCTAATCCAAGCGGTGGCTGTATAACCCTTCTCTACCTAACCTAACCTCACCTTCCTGGGCAACTTTTACGTAGATATATTGAGCTCATCCTGATAAGCAGCTCAGGCTGTTAAGGTTTCTCAGGAACTGGTCCTCTAGGTTGGGAATTTTGACATCGAGAAGCTTCCTTTCTTAGAAAAATCTTCCAGTTATGAGAGGGACACTAGCCTCAGATACCAATGGATCCTCTCATTTAAGTTCACAATCCAGAAGGTCCACAGACTATGAATTGAAGCTATGGACCTGGAACGTAAGAGCACTGTACACTCCTGATGCTACACAAAGACTTGAATCCTTGAGTCCTCCAGCGGTACAAAAGAGATATTGCCGTTATACAGCTGATAAATGTAAAAAAGGAAAATCACTTGTAAGGATGCGAAATCTGCTGCAGTCAATGGTAACTGACTTTAAGCTCATAACCAATCGCCTGGCATCAAGAAGACTCTGTCAAGGAGTTCAATGAGTTTCACGATCTCTTGGACGGAATCTGTCCGCTGATTTGTTGTAACAAGAAGAACCTGCGAACCAAAAAGTCAAAACACTTCGACTGCACTGGCTCGGTGACAAAGGGCGAACGGACTACAATAATCCACTCAAGAGGATCCTCGAATCATAGCTCGCCGGTTTAAGACAACAAGGAAGACCGACGGACACGCTGAATGCAAGTCCCTAACTCGACTTCCAAGACGTGCCATGGAATCCGTGCCATCAGGTAGGCGTCCGCTAGGTAGGCTCAGGATGAGATGGCTTGGACCAAGTCCGAAATCTCATTTCTACCCGCATGGGGAAAGAAAGGCTGCTGTGTCTCAAGCAGTGACTATTCATGGGTTTAAGGTGATGACACGACAGGTTTGATTAGTTCAGAACTTTTAAAAACACAGTCATTCCCTTCCTTCTTCTTCCTTTTAACACACCTTTCCTCTCTTCTTCTTGCCACAATTGAACATAGTGAGCAAATAGTAATGCTTCTTAAGTCTTCTAAGTCCTGAAAGCTTTCAAAACAAGTTACTACTTGATGTCTGCTTTAAAATACCGGAACTTACAAACTAAGAACAGAACTCAATCCCAACTTACACTCAATTCAAAAACAAACCTCAACACCTTCTTGGCCAACGTGCGCGTGTTAAACTCCAAACGACTTTCTACTTTCCTCACCTAAACGGCTTACATGGCTCAAGGGAACCTCTAAGCCTCGAGCCCTCAAAACGCTGGTAATTAAGAACAAATTGCTCTCATTAAGTACCGCGCACTCACTAAACCTCGACCGTTCGAGTTGTTCACTTTTAAACGAACACCTACGTCATGCCGAGTCCCCTTCACCACTCAAACTCTTCCAATCTCAATCCAATCGATACGTTTTGATTGATACTCTTCTAAATAATCCCATCCATTGTCGTGTGTGTTGCGGAAGAATAAACAAACTTCAGTTGGCCGTCGTGCAACCAAAAACCAAAACCGAAATCGAAAGCCCGACCAATCGAGCCGCGATCGGGCACACTGGGTCATCGACACTGTTAATTGTCTTTTGATGGCTCTTTGGCAACCTCGACGAGAGTCACGATTGCATTTTTATTTAAGCTCGCACTAGACACACCCGAGTTATGATTTCCGTTGGGCCTCTTCAAAACAAAAAGAGTAATCGGACCATTCGAGCAGCCACACTAAAAGAGCTGTCCAAGATAAACATTGAATATGTTGTGGCACTTTAGTTATTCACCCAAAGGCGGTTGGTGTTTGACATGCGAGAGTAGTTCAGAATAAGTATCCTTGTGCTTGTCCTTAAGCAACATTGTTGTTCCTTTGATGATGACGCCACTTGTGATCAGTCAACCGAACACCACATGTACAGATGCTGGACTGCGAAAATCTGTGAATAAACACGTTCGCCAGAGGCGGTGGACAGAAAATAAAAACCGAAGCAACATCGTCGTAATCGATAACTTGTAATCGAGACGAGGAAAAGTTTTGTGGGTGCTAAGGTCTAGATGTACTGACCGCGGCAAGCAGGGGGCGAATGAAAGATGAATCTTCATTCGAATAGATCGGCCAGACAAGTGGTATCCGAAGGGAATCACACGAAGTCATTCAATCGATCAAAGAGTGCTGCCATCGACGCTTCGGGGTGTTCGATTGCATGATTGTTGTATTTGCAAATTTTCAACAGTGGTGTCTCGAAGGAACAGAAAGGGGGCCTCGGCATGGAAAAAGAAAAGGCAGGACAAACGCAAATAAGTGGTCCGCAGTGTCATCGCCTTCAATACAAGCATTGCAGACTGAAGTGTCACTCAGGCTCAGCACGTTGGGAACACCATAGAGGCCCGTCGGAACACCAAAAAGTTGTCTGCAGTCTTTTTTCTGCTGAGAGCAACTGCTTGCTCTATCATCATCTTAGAGAATCATACCATATGCTCATTAGAAGCCCAAACATCAATGAAGGCAGGATGCAGGAAGACCCAACGATGGTTCAAGTCATCCAAAATTTCCTTCGGCTCTTGTCCATCTCATCAGAGATCTTATTCCCCCTGATTCCAGTGTAACCTGGGTCCCAAAAAAGAGTCAAAAGCCTAAATCTTGCGATCAAAGATTTGCATTATCGAAGCATGTTGAAAGTGGACAAAGCCTTAAGTGCAGATTGTCTATCACCACAGACGCCTATCCCTGTTCTCCAGTTCTAAAGCTCACGACTATTAGGATGGTATGGGTCTCCGGTGGGGATTCAGGTGGTTATTTGCCGAATGAAAAGTAAAGTCTTACATGCTTACCAGCATGAGTACCAGCACCAGACCCTTAGGTTAGGTAAATGGCTGGTTTGTGATATTCGTCCCTGCTCTCGTAGACCAGGAATAGGGTCCATTGTGCCCATTGCACCAGAATTCGATTGAAAGCCATTCTAGGTTCAAATTCTGGCCGAAGCTAGTCCAGAGCGCAAGAAAAGTCAGCACTGAAGTTAAGGTGTCACTCCATCAGGTGACATATCCATGAGCCCAGAGTTATATGATAGAGGTCGCACAAGGTCATTCAAACTCTAGCCTGGATTGTACAAAAAGCCACTTCGCCTGAGATGGGAGATTGCTTTGATAGAGCTACCTATGATATGTATAAGCATTCGAAGGATTCAACCGTGTATCTAGAGCAGAGCCAGGCGTACTCTGAAAAGGCCCTTGCAGCCGAGGCAGATCGTTCTTTAGAGTTAGCCGCACGAGCCAGTCACGTAGATATTTACCGTAAATACGTAAATAATTTACGTGAAAGTCCCACCCCCTGAACAACCAAAGCCCTAAAGATCCAAGAACCTTATCCGGTGATAAGCCCCATTTCTTACCAAAAAAACGCCTTTATACTGTCACAAAGCTGAGAGCGCCTTGAATGCCTTCGACTCGACATGCTGTGACCAAAGAAGTTTCCTGGAAGTCTGAATAGGGACACCGTAAAGCACCTCCGTCTCGTAAAAAAAACCTTAGTCTTGAGAGGATTCACCGAAAGCAAGACTCATCGATCATGTCTGTCTCTAAGCTTGGCCCGACTGAGAGAAGTGGAACTTAAGCGTAAAGTTTAAGGAAAGGGAATTCAGACCCATCATCAAGAAACAAACACTCGTGAATTGCCCTAAGTCCTAGGGTAGCACAGCATCTTACTGTGTTGATGGCAAATTTCATATGTTAGCGAAAGAAAGTTTGATCGGGACCCTCAGATGCATCCGGTGGAGCTAAGAAAAAGCGTTAGTTCCCAATTCTCCCACCCGACATCTCCTTAAGGTTGTCGAAGGTTTACTTGCCTAATGTAAGTTATCTGGCTGGTAAGACCTGCAGAGGAAATGAACGAGGGATGCATTCTCATTCGCATTCCCACAGGTGAGACAGTGTGTCTTCTAGGATACCAAGCTATGCTGCACGGTCACCAATTGGTCAATGACCTGTAATCGATCGAGAAAATGTTGGCAATAGCGAGTCTAACCAAGGAGCTCACTGATCTTATTCTTGTTGAAGATTTGATAGACAATTCTGGCATACTTCATCTGAAGGTTTAACAGGGTCCAGCGGAATAAGGACTTGATCCACGAGGACTGAACCCAAAGTCCCTATGACAGGGTCCAAGGGAATAAGGACCTGATCCAAGAAGACTTAAGCCCGACCCGCGAGTTCATTTCAAAGTCCCTATGACATGGGATCCACAGACGAACTGGCCACCCAGGTAAGCAAGTTCATTTCAGCATTGTGTTACCAGTTGAGAGGATGTGGAAGCCGAATCAATGGCTTTGGTAGCAGTTTGGTTATATTAAGTGATTGTGATGCCCATTGGGAGCAAAGTTATCCTTGCTCGTGGAGTAATTGCATCTTAAACTACCTTGAAGCTTTGATGAAACTAGAAATATCCTCGACAGGTATGCCGGTTAGTTCTTTGATATCGTTGGTCACCAATCAGAGGAACGCAGTTTTTGCTCTGCAGCCAGCCAAAATCGACCGGATCTGGCCCGACCAAATGAAAACAAGATTGGCCTTTAAGCTAAACCACAGTAATGCATGTACACTGTTACACGCTCCAAACGAAGATCTCACTCACAGCAACAGCGAATAATCGATCGACACCACTGTATTTGAATGTCCCTACGTTCAATGACTCACTTACACCCTGCAAACCATGTCTTTTACAATAAACGGACTCCTTTCTAGGAATAAAGGACAAAGGAGATGATTTTTAATGAATTGTTGTGGCCAAAGAGAAGAGCCCCTGCCATCACACATCACACAGAGAGCATCCGCTTGCGGGAAGAATAATTTAATGAAACCAAAGAGCAACATCATCTCACAGTGGAACAACATCATTCCGCATGCTGTGGTGTGGTCATCATCCATCAATGCAAAAACCACGAAAGGATGCAAATCATTATGGCACCGCGGCAGTGTGTAGTGGTGATGGTACTGCAAATTCGTGTTCGTTCAAATTGCATGCACACAGTTGCACGCAAACAACACGTAGGCACCTAGGCAGGGCACTCGCTAGGCGAGAGTGTCTGCAACTGGGAATGAATGGACCTGGCTTGAAGCAATCACACATCATCCTGTCGACTTGACTATTATTAGGTAATTACCAATGTTTGTTGAAGTAAGAACCTTCGAGGTAAATGAGTTGGTCAAAGGATTTACAACAGGCAAAGTGTGCGAGCGGTGTAATTTCATTGAGTCATGCGGACGCACTGTGACCATTGTCTGGGTTAAGGCAGGCAAATGTTGAAGTTGAAGACGAGGTGCTAGCTCTAGGGAGGCACCGTGAGTCACTCTCGTGTGGATTGATTGTTTCTGGTGAATCTTCTCTGTACCAGAAGATAGATTTATGTGCATATGCGGGTAAATTATGTTACTGTGGCTCTGTTGGTTTTGCATTTTATGGCTCCAAATGGCGGTCAGGTGGTGGGCTTTGAGTTTTTTTTGTATTCGTAGGTAGAAAGAGGTATGTGGTCCATGTTAATCGTTCGAGAGTGATAAAGGCTCTGATGATGCTGTGAGAAGATGGCCATTGGAGGAGGGAGGGCGGTTGGCTCTAAGACAGGGTTGTAATCAGCACAAGTGAGTTGTTGTGGTTCGAAAATGAGTTTTAATTGCTTCCAAATGGTGATGGTCTAACTCTTCTGTGTACAGTATTTGGAGCCCTAAATGCGCACTGCGACCTATGAGATCTATTGTGGTGGCCCATATTGATAAACCTCAGTATAGCCTTAGGTTTGAATTTCCGAATTTCCGCTGGGTTGACCGAGGCCCGCGTCAAGTGGAGTAATCTTTTCCTTGCGGCTTTTGGAGATACACACAGAATATGCTCAGCGGTCTCTTTCTCTTCTCCACAGAGACGGCAAATATCGGTATCTAATACTTTTATTTCATGCAGGTGGTATCTAAGTGGACAATTACCGTTAGATAGTCCGTTAAAGTTCCTAACTCGTCTTTGGTGAGATCAAGTATAGTCTTGGCCTTGTATAGGTTGGGGTTGACGAACTTGTTTGCTTCTCTAAAGCCCCGGAGCTTGTCCCAGTAGTCGACGTGTTGATCCCCCATTGTGTTATCTTGGAGTAGGCACTGTTGAGTGCTACCCCAAAACAGGGTTCGAGGCCAACGAGTGGGCGCAAGCGCCTCTTCTCGCCAGACATTTCGTTCCTTACCCTCGAAGCCTTCATGTCCTGGGATCCACGCTCCTGTAACCTTATTTACCGATGCAAGGCTTTCGAGGAGGTTGAGGCAGTCCCAGACAAGCTTGGACCCTACCGTATAAGATATAAGGGCTAATAGTGCTGCTTGGCTGTCTGAAAAAAATGCAGATGTGGGTTTCTTGGATTCTTCTCCGCAGGCATTCTCTTGCACACAATTCAATAGCGTGGACTTCCGCTTGAAATACCGTTGGTGACTTTCCAAGCACTGTCGAGCGTTAGAAACGAAGACCATAAACCCCAGCACCTGTGCTCCCGTTTTCCAATTTTGAACCATCTGTATACCAGATGTGGTCGCCGTGGCTCGTTGGACTGCTGACCGAGCAGCGTGTGCTCAAGCCCCAGCCATATCCATCGAACATTTTTCGCGGCACATTTTCTCGTCGGGGAATGACAAGCCTGCGGGAGTAAAATTTGTCATAAAAGAGCTTCTCAATTCGCCGTTTGGTAGCATCACAGTCGACATCAGGAGTCGATTCCGGAACCTTAACGTGGCAAAAATTTCACCATGCTCACCCCCTTCAATATTTTGACATCAATTGCTTCCCCAGGAATGACTAAGATTTCCGCTGGAATGTCAGTCACCCATTAATGGCTCAGGCAAATGTTTTCCTAGAAGATGGGATAAACGTCGGCAGTCCGTCAACATTTTCGTCGGGCCACAAAAGCCTTAAACATATACACATCTCCTAACGGTTCAAGATCTCTGATATAATTTGTTCTCTACCTCAAGACAGAACTGAATCACAATCCAACATCCACATCAATCTTACGCACGTGCTGGCATTTTGAACCTGACTCACACAATGCCTCGGTGAGTGTTAAAAGTCCCAAAAAAAAAAAAAATGCCAACAAATTCCTTCAGAACTCAGTGTCATGACAAAGCCTTTCTAATTTATGCGTCATTCCATAAGACCTGGGTACACCATCTCTCATTCCTAATCTCCCGCACTTTACGAGCCTAACAATCTTCACAACCGAGATAACACAAGTGCTCACATAAAATCCTTAGAATTTGCGCATTTTATCACGACAAAGCCATGGAAATGGAATGAGTGGGATACTCAAGCAGATTTTCTGACAGCCTAAGCAAATTGTGATATCAAATTACAGAAGGGTATCTCTGAAAATGAAACCAAGCGCACACAAGATAAGAGCCCGCAAGACGTCGAACCGAACCACATCCGGCGGTGGAGTTTGATTTCGCAATTCAAAATGGAACCGCGAGAGTATCTAAAAAAATTCAAATTTTTTTGAATTGGTTTACAAGACCCATAATTACCAATGCTAATCTCACCTAAACGCCTTAAACTTGTCGGGAATTATAAATCCACCACAAAACTCACCTGGAAAGAGAAGAAAAAAAAAGAAAAAAATTATTAATAAATTAGTTAAATACTTAATGAGATTCAATCTTGAATACACTGAATGTGTTCGAAATATGAAATCAATCATGACACCCGTAGATATGCTAAGTTGGCAATCAAAACGAGGTATTTCCCTCGGTGAAATGGCATATCATGAATACGAAGCCTGAGATAAGTCAACGGACGGATCTGTGAGATAAAAGTGATTTCTTCTGGGACAGTCGCACACGCATAGATATGATCAGCGTTTATAAATTTGTGGACGCGATTTTATTGGCTAATTTGAATAGTAAAGTGGTAATAAACAAAAGGAGTTGTGTAGAAATGGAAATCGATAAATATTTAACAAATAGGCCTACGCGCCATTGGGTGGTGGTGGTTCTATAAGGGAAAGCGACGTATATACCTCACTTAACATTCGAAAATGTAAAAGTATTTATAAATGAGTTCGCATCCTACACAGATGCTAGCCTGTGATAAGCGAGTTGATTTTGATGTCAAAGCAAACTTTTACGACCTTGCTGAAGAACAAATGACCTTTGAATGTGGATAAGGCAGTGAATTATGGCTCTTAAGCATAAGATGAGTCGACTCATCTTCAGAAGACCATAGTATTGTGGGACCATACCCGATACCAAAGCCTTGGCATCTGCGGTTAGTAACTGGAGCTAAATTTGAAAACTACACCTTTAACAATCACAATGAAAATAGCATGCAATCAATAGAAAGCAAATGCGAACACTTAGATGAATCGTAGCCAGACTTAACGAAGATAAAAACAAAGGAATAGGCCCGATTATTGGAAATTAAAAGGTTGCCAAGATCACAATGGAACCTCAAAACCAATGCACTGAGATCAACTCCGACGCCAGGGTTGAAGACAATTCTTAATCTGCTACCCCTAGATCTCTACATGGAAGAATCTGCAGCGAAGAACGCTCTGAGATTGGACCAGTCTAAACTCTGGAAAGCGGGCTCATTGGGCACGCGTAGATATTGAAATATCCGGGCATAAGTGTCAACATGATTCAGCATCTTCACTTCGTCAAACCCTCCTTCTGCATCTTCCCAAGCAGAGAACAGTGGAAAATGAAGGAAATTCTAAACGAAACAAAGTCTGTCTACACATATGACTCCAAGATGGACATAGGCACGGGTGCAGGGGTATTTTCTGAGGAGCTTGGACTCAGTAGCTCAATAAGACTCCCTGACAACAATAGTGTTTTCTAGAAAGAGGTTCTGGCAGTGACCAGAACTGCCCAATTGGCGTCAATGCTCGAGGTATCACGGGAGGATATCACGATCTTCATAGACAGCCAGACGGCTATAAAAGCAGTAACTGGTACTCAAATTACATCCAAGCTTGTAAAGTAGGTTCTTGACAAGCAGCATAATGTAAAATGATGGGTCCTCGGCCACAGTGGTGTGCCAGGAAGCGAGACTGCTGACGATCTTGTTAGGAAGCATTTTCCAACACATCTGGTTGGAGAACAGGACGTACTCCCCAGCAACAAGAAGAAGTCCCACGGATTGTAAAAAGCGACAAGGTTTTAAGGAGAACCGGATACCCTATCGAGTATCGGGATGAGTCAAGGCCTATCTTCTCGTAACCATTTATGTTGTGCGTGTTACATATTTCGCACGAATGGAAGGGACCTACAGTTCATTGCCGACTCCGAACGGCGCATTGAGAAGCTCTTTCGTGACAAATTATACTCCCGGATGCTTGTAATTCCCCGACGAGAGGTAGAGATCCAAAAATGTTCGGTGGACATGGCTGAGGCTGGAACCCACGCAGCTCGCACAGCAGTCCAATGCACTAACCACTGAGCCACGGCATTGTATGCTACACACAAGGAGGATTCTCAAGCCACAAAATTCAGCAATAATTCTAGGAGGAACAGAAAGAGCAATAAATGAGGTGGTAATGGCCTTTCTTGAGGAGCAGCACAGGAGTCAAAAAAAAAAATTACAATAATTCGCACAAATTATGAAAGGGTACCACAGAGACAAGGAGCTTACCTACGATACTATAGAAGGACCTTGTAGGAAGGAATTTATCGCAGTGCGTAATCTAACGATACTCTGGTAAAGGGAGTTGTCCGATAGCATAAATTTGGTTAGGTACGCAGATGAAAATCTCCTCACAAGACACCAAAGATGGCTAAATTGAGAAATAAGACGCATTCAATACTGGATGCAAGACTTGGCCTAGCAACAGAAAAGACGGAGGTGGTACTGATGCCTAGGTGTAGATTTCCCCTATTCTTGAGATAAGGGTAAGCCTAAAGTAGGAACAATCACCACCTAATATGCAGCGAAGTTCTTGAGAATGAGGCTCTATACAAAGCTCACATACTGACAGTAGATCAAGTTTGCCTCCGAAAAGGTCGTTGAGCAGGCTATGGGCAAGCTTAGATAGATCAAAGGCAAGCAGGTGCAAACTATTTACGACAATAACACATTCACGCAAATAAATGCAAGCGAGAAGAAATACAAATGTTTCCGATTGGCGAGCTACTACCGAACAGTGTCAGATCAAGTCATTCTCGGAGACGCGGAAGTAAAAGAGAGAAAGCTGAAGTTGAAAAAGAAACGACGACACAGGAAGCCAAGGAGACTACTTCGCAACGCTGGCAAGGAGCCGGTAAACCAGAGAAACTAGGGAAAGATGGACTGCAAAGCTAATTAAAATCATCGCGGATTGAACGGGCCAAAGTTACGGGCAAATGAATCTCTACCACAAACAAGTCTTTACCGGACACGGATGCTTCAACACAGGATGGACAAAAAAACGGGCCCAGCATGACACTAGGACGATTCGACTCAGGATAACAACGAGTATACGTTTTTTGAAAGTCTTTCTAGAAGACTAGAAATGGTAGTTAGATTGGGTAATGAGCGGATGAGTGAGGAAAATTAGAACAGAGTGTGCTCCCACATAGAGGAGATGAAGAGGTACTAGAAAACTAGGACTCCAATATGCGCTAAGAAAAATGACACTACCCTAAAGAAATGCAAGAAAAGGTTTCGGTGTTCAATTGCCTGTGCCAGGAGAGGATTTAGTCGGTTAGAGTCAGTCACATTGGGGAACATGGCCAGTACTGTCCTAGAAAGGGCAGCACGTATTCCACGTATCTACTTCCTTAACACCAGCCAAACCTAGGTGCATTCATGGCAACAGGGTCACATCCAGTGCTCAGTGATAGAAGAGAAATGCAACGCTACACTCGTGGCCAAGATCTCTTAATTTGTCAGACTTATGGACTACCATCTGACGATGATACAAATGCCTTCCAGAATGCTCAAATTAAGAACGCGGAATATTATCGGGGCTTAAATATTAATTGCGAACCAAAATGCCACCATTGTATAGATCATTTGAATCAGGCGGTGTTGACAGTTGAAGACGAGTGTTCTGTTCCGCCCTCGTCTTTTAAATGAATGAAATAACTTTTATAATAGCGGTAAGAAATCAATCTGATTAGACATTGACGGCAGATCGGCCTGCATCCAAATTTTAAGAAGCCTCATCGAAGGCTTCTACTTGCCACTTAATAGCTTTACCCTCCTTCTCAGTAACAAAGACATCGTCTTCTGTCATGAAGGTTTTTAAAGGACTCACTGACAAAGCTACATAATGCTTATCTGCTTGATTTTAAACACCATTAGTTATTCAAATTCCGAACTTTTTTTTTTGTAATAAAAGTAATTTTTTTCCTAAAAACTTCCTATATCTGGACAACTATTTAAACATTTTATGTTCAATTTATTTAAATCCTTCTTTTATTCACAATTAATAAACCCAATTTTGTATAACTAAATATTTTCTGTGTTTAACATTCAGTGGACAAAACTTATGCGGATAAATCTGCTAAGGAATGTTTGCCAGCATGAATGTGTTAACATTGTCGGAAGAAAGAGAAACATTTGCATAAATTTAAGGCTCATCTAGCGGGCGAATATTAAATCGTAAAATACTTTTATGTTTTGTTTCTGAAAAGCAGATTTATGTCACTTTAAAATATTTAAAAAAAATCGTTGAATAAACCGAGCATCTATGTGGGTATCTCTGATAGAATGAAAAAAATACACCTTTGGAATGTTTAAGTTCTAAAAAGTGTATGAAGGAATGGCAAAAACGTATTATCACCTCATAGTAATGCGTGCTGGATAAATACTTCGTAGTGAGCTAATGATGAGCGTGTACTGAATCTATGAGCATAATATGTACGTGTTACTGAACATTTGGATCTAAGGCTAGAAGCGGCGTATTTGCCTATGTTTATGAGAGAGATCCGACAATATGCTTAAGTTCACTCGATTGTGTCCAGCGATTACCCTTTAGACTGATAGATGACTGACGAAAAATTTGCAGCCCGACTCCTTCTCCCCTTTTGTTCTTAACATCACCTACAAGGTCTTATCTGGTCGTGAATACCTGAAGCCGTTCTTCAACAACCTGATCGGTCCATATCAGTGTGGCCATCATCGTCCACCATCGACTGAATAGTCACACTGCGGCAGATCTTGGCGAAGACCCAGGAACTTCACCACCTTTCCATCGAGTTTAAGGCCGCCTATGACAGCATCTATAGAGACATGTTATACAGAGTCATATCTAGTTTTGTCATCCCTGTCAAACTCTTCCGTCTGTGCAGGATGACGATGGAGAATGCGCGCTGCATCAGCAAGGTCGGTCAGGATCTCACCGCGATCTTTGATGTCAAAGAAGAATTAAGACAAGGCGACGCGCTGTCATGCGGCGTCTTTAACATCGTTCTTAAAAGAAAAGTGCAAAACTTACGCGCCAACACCAGAGGCACAGTCTTTAAATCTTTAAAATGACTCACTTACGCGTGATTTTACTGGAGCGTTCACGAGTATTAAGACGGAAGCGGCGAAGATGGGTTTAGCGGTCAATAAATGCAAGACCAAGTATATGCTGTCAACAAGAAAGGACACTCAACACCGACGTGTCGGAGAGAACTTCACTATAGACAGATAAAACTTTGAGCTAGTTAAGGACTTTGTCTACCTGGGCTCTCCTATAAATTCAGACAACGGCACCAGCGCTGAGATCAAACGAAGAATAACTCTTGCCAATCCCTGTTTGTTTGGGCTAAGAAGGCAATTGATTAGCAAAGCCCACACTCGAACGACTGAAGTGACCAATTATAAAACCTTAATCGTCTCAGTCGTGATCTACGGCGCAGAGGCATGGACTCTGTCAAAAGTGGATGAGGTTGCTCTCGGCTGTTTCGAAACGAAAATTCTTCGGGTGATTTTTGGTCCCATCAGTATAGACTGTGAATGGAGATACAATGACGAACTATAAGGGCTGGCTTGTGACATCGCCAGAAAAGCGAAGGTCTAACGACTGAGGTAACTGGGTTATGAAGAACGGATGGACACCAATACTCCGACCTAGATAATCTTCGAATCCACACCTGAGAAACGGCGCAGTAGAGGAACACCGCGATTCAGATTGCGCATGCAAGTGGAAGGGGACCTCAATCATTTTAGCCTACGAAACTAAAGGCTAAATATTAAGCTGACTGGAGAGAATTTAATCATTGTGCCCCAGGTCCACCCCGGACTGTAGCGCCACCTTAAGTATTATAAGTTAGTAAGTCAGGGTACCTACAGTCAGGGACCTACAATTTAGTGCCGACCCCGAACGGCGAATTGAGAAGCTCTTTCATGACAGATTATACTCCCGGAGGCTTGTCATTCTCCGACGAGAGGTGGTGCCGCGAAAAATGTTCGGTGTTCCTGACTGGGGCTTGAACCCACGCCGCTTGGTAATCAGTCCAACGCACTAACCACTGCGCCACAGCGACCACTAAATCATAAATCTAAATGCTAAATCGTATTGCATGACTGGAATCTTCTGTAATTAAAATAAGAGGCATGCGATTTGGTTTTTGAATAAAATTGAAAATAATTAAAAATTTAAAAGTTTATTGATTGTGGAAATCAGTCAACGAATCACAGTTTAAGCTTGAGAATTATGCGTGAGATACAACATTCGGCACATTTTTTTGGAGCGGTTATTGCTCTTTTTCTGTGGCAACTGCTGGTATGTTGTTTTTGCGTTAACCTTTCTCTTTGATAAAACAGACTTTACATCCAAGATTTCACACAAATTACGAAATTACTTCACTTTGTACTATGTCTTGTCCTTGATACGTCTGAAATTCACTATTGGACTCAATTTTTCAACCATGTAACATAAAGCTAATAGCACCATTCACCACCCGAGGGCATTGACCGTCTTATCCAATACAATAAAGTATCTCCATTTCCACTGATCCATGCTGTCTTTGAATCGAAAACCATAAAAATAAATAAAATCCCAAAAAATAAAAAATACACACACAGATATGAAAAAAAAAAAACCGCAGTCAATTCCAGGAATTTTGTCCCGAAAGATGCATTTAGTACGCGAACAATCAATTCAAGCATAAGACCCAAAATGAGATTACAAATCTCCTTTGCCCTTCTGCCAGCCACTTCAAGGCTCCTTCCTTAGCCCGGCCCGGTAACACGAGAACCAAACAAAACCAAAAATCAGAAAAAAAAGCACCCGAACCCACAGAGCCAGATTGGAAGAAAATTTCAATTTCAAAGGAAACACCGCTCCCCAAAAAATACCAAAAGAAAAAAAAAGAGCAAATTCATCTGCAGCACTTGTTGACTCAGAAGAGCCCGACGACGACGACAAGCCAACAGCATCTCCTTCGATGTGGTCCAATGAAGGACATAAATTAAAATACCTTACTTAGGAGTTTTTTTTCAATCTGAATTCGTAATAAAGCCGCAAGAGGTCCTAAAGCTACTTTTCATGCAACGCTCTCTTGTAAACGGTTCCGAAAGAACTTGCCCGGAAAAAAAGCCCAAAAAACAAAATGTACAAAATGCACGAAAGAGATTCAAAGGAATCAACAAAAGAAAAACAAGGTCCGACTCAAAAGCTGGACCACCACTAAAGCCTGAGTTATGCTCCGATACTCTTAGAGTCTGTTGGAGATTCACCTGTGCGGAGGGCACAGCAACAAATTCCGGTTCCACTCAATCAGATGCTAATGTGTGCCTGTACAGCGTCATCTTCTATTCACGGCCACCTCCAACATCAGAAGGCATGATCATCATCTTCATCATCATCGCCAGCAAATTATTGGTCACTAGACCAGACCAGATCAGATTTTTTCCATTTTTTTTTTTCCATCTCAGCCCCAGCTCGACGGGCAAACATGTTCGCAGACGAATCGAATTAAATTGGATTATTTATGCACTCGTTCGCGTATACATAGCTACATGTGGGGATACTCCGTTGGATACACTCAGCTTGTTGTTGAATGCTAATTGAGCTGAGGCCAGTGACTTTGAAGTCACAGCGAAGCTTCTATCCTTAGCTCTGGGAGTCGTCGGTTTTGTATTTATTTTTTTTCGCTATTTGTTTATTCCATCGTGTCTGGCATGGGATTTGACCCGCGGGGTCAGCATTGCTAGTGTTGGTTGGTGTTGATTGTGTGTGGAATTCATATTCATTCGCTGGCCCAGTTTTTGTTCGTTTCCACTGGCAATAGATACAGGAAATGAGCATCTATTAGGTGCTTTAGCTGCGTGCGTAGTTTCTTTTAGTTCTAAGTGAATCCGGGAGGTTTCTGTTGGTGGCGGGAAGAAAAGTGAAAGGCAAAAACCGTCAAATGGACGCCCATTTGAAATTCAATTTCATTTGGAAATTGAATCAAATTCAAGCGAAAGTGGGTCAGTTGGCAAATGAATTTGATTGGCTTCGAATGATACAAAAATAAAAGGTTTTTCTGATTAGCTGGTCACAATAATAATGAGCCTATAGACTTGTAAGCAAGGTTACCACACAGGGAAGCTTTTTACAAAGAGTGACTTGCAGCTGTTAAATGTTGAAGAATTCATACACCTGGGTTGGTTGGTCATAAAAGATACGCTGACAAGCACTTGGTAGAATAATGCCTTGTGGTCGTAAAGTCTACGACTAGTCAAGAAGTGTGTAAAGTCAAGGTTGGATTTTGCTGCTGACGGTGAAATCTACCGCGGAAATCAAGAACAAGTTCAAATGTGGATGTCAACAGATGTAAACCAGTGGCGTCGTTAGCAATGAACGCACTACCCGTTTGATTGTTAAATTGTTGCTGGTTTAGGTTGTTTAGGAGAAATTTAAATGTCGCTATCTCCTCCGGAGACTGCTGGGAGAACATAGAGGAGTGCTAGGAGATTTGAACAGACTGTAGGAGGAGGTTTTATTTTTAATGATATAACTTCATTCACAGCATTGTAGGGCCTTCCAGACGGAGATTATAGCAATAAAAGAAGCCCTGACCTGGCTGGGGGTCAATAGCATTTCCATAGATAGCCAGGCCGCCATTAAGTACCTGGAATCAGTCTCTATAAGATCAAAAATAATTCTAGATTGGCGCTCGTCCCTCGTAGGGATGGCAGAGCAATTCAACATACGTCTCCGCTATGTACCAGGAGACAGACATTGTAAGGAACTGCAAGGCCGATGCACTCACCAAGCGTGTTACTACAAAGTAGACTAATTAATCTTGGAGTGGATTAGCCTTTATTCAAACTTAAATCAGCAAACAAGTCTAAGGTGGTCCAATGACCTTACCTACTATAGACGACTCTAAATGCGGCATATCAGACTCACTTCAAACATCATCACACGACATGACCTTATAGACAGAAGGGCTGAGCCTTTTTGTAAATTATTTCTGCAGAAGTTGCAAGGACCAAGAAGAAAATGTAACATTCCTTCATCTTTCCTGCACCTGTTCGGCGGTTTTTTTTAAAAGATGTTACCATCTTGTTGGCTTCTGTTTTCTCTATAACCTAGCCTAACCTGTTTAGGACAGACGAAATAGTTCCAAAGTCACCAAGGGAAGAAGAACAAATATTAAAGCCACTGAAAGAGCTCGATCAGAGTATGAAATTGCCCAGGTGGAGTATAAGAAAACGATCAGTAAGAGCAAAAAGCTGAAGTGCAAGTTGAGGGACGTCAATTACGATCTTTGAGTTCTTGACTACAAAGAAGTTATGCAAGAGTTGGAATCACAAGAAACCTGTTCAACCCTGAGTCCCAAAAAGATGAGCAGCAGTGTACAGGAGCTTTTTTCCGCACACTTGCTAAAAAGCCAAGACGCTTCTTGACTAAAAGAAGGAGTTTTTTTTTTTTTTGTTATTCACACAGCGTGAGCGAGGTGCAGTGGTTCGCAACTCAAGTAGAATTAAGTTTCAATGGCGTCCGAGGGTGGTGTCCAGACTAAATTGATTTTTGTGGTGTTTGTCATTGCTATAATTCACGGCGATTGCACATTTCAACGCGGGAGAATTGCAGGCTCTATACACAATAAGAAGGGTCATGGAACTGGTGGAGCTCCAGCGAAAGTCCGAAGTCTGGTCTGGTGGCCAGTCGCACAAATAGCAAAAAATCTAAAGACACTTAGATGCAGCGGCCCTATAGCACAAGTCCTATAAGAACAACTTCGACCACAATCCTCGAAACGACATTGTCACTAATGCCGCTCGACCTATGTATATGTATATGAAAGAAATGACAGCAAAGAGCGTTCTACGCCTTTCGGCATACAACTATTGACAAAACGGCCAAATAGCTCACTATGGCATCGCTAGATGGGCGAAAATGAAACAAAAAACTCAAGACGAGTAAATAGGTGTCGTGAAAAGATTTAAAGACATAAGGACAAAGCACAACGTCAAATTCTGTTGCACTCCGGGACACAGAGGCATGGTTGGTTGGTTGGTTTAGGAAGGTGAAGTTCGGAAGAACCTCTTGATGTAGGCCACCGTTCGGGTCCGTTGTGTTCCCCTCAGTAGCATCTGTTGGAGGAAAAATGGAGTAAGGGGGGGTGGTGGTGTAGTTGGGTAGGGTTTAAGGATCTAAGAAACGTTCTGTAAAGCCAACGAACTCCAGGATTTTCTCTACACAAAATTGCCTAAAAGAGCTCAGCCCGGGCAGAACATGTCTTCCCAGGCTTTCGTGTCTTAGCGCCCCTGTGGCGGTACAATCCCAAAGGAAGTGTTCGTGGCTCTCCTCCTCCACAGAGGCATACATAAGTAGAATTGAAAAGGCAGATAACCTGGCAAGAACATTATCCAAACTGAACCAAAGTTAGTCGACTGCTCTGTTCTAACCCTAATAGACACACTTGAATCCAACATTACCATGGATTTTTGGAAATTGCAGACGAGGCATTGAGCGCACTAATGAACTACTCACGATTGGTAAGCTACCTCCAAGACCACAACTACTGGCGGGAACTCTAAGGAGGATGCACTTAAGCACAATAGACCTTTCAAAGGGCTGTGGTGACATAGATGACACACTTTCTCTGCGACTGCTCAAGCCTCAATAGAATCAGAAGGGCGGCTCTGGGCGAATTGTCAACCAGGCCACCAAAAACCACTCTAAAATTCATACCTAGGATCAGGACAGTTCAGGGCGGCAAATCAGAGGTAACCCTTTTCTTATTTCATTCACACTAGTGTCAACTCCATAATTGTGTCCACCTTCCCTACATCCTTCCCAACACACGTTCCAAATCCAAACCTAAACCTTTAATCCGACGATTAAAAAAGGTGAACGCAACGGGCCCGACTGAGGCCTAAGTGAAGAGCCTTCCGCTCACCCTCATATAACATACCACGATAACATACCTAACCTAAGAGCTTGGTTAGGACGACATGGATAATAATCAGACGTTCTGACTCTCTTTTTAGTAGCCTGTCAGCCTTCGTTTTCCTATTCCCATATGCCTCAATACCCACGGCTGCATATTTTCAGCACTGAGATGAGAAATATGTCATTCGCCACTAGATGGCGTTAATCGCCCATTAACCAAAGTCAAAATTAAGAAAATTTGTATGTTTTTCCTGTTCGTTCGAAACCTACAATGGATTTAAATAACCAAAGATTTCCTTCAATTGTTCATCATTCTCCATAATCTTACAACATTTCTCCATTATAAGACAAGTCAGGGGATAAAAAAAAATTTCTCGGTCAGTCGGAACCACTGACTTTGATTCCTTCACACAAATTACACGTTTAACCCAATTCCCGTCAATGTCTAGCTAATAAGCAGCCAAATGGCAATTAAGTAGCCATCAGCTCTTAAGCTCAACACAATGAGCCGTGAAAAATTGTCAAAAAGAATTAACAAGAATCCAACGTCGCTCTCTACCGAGGTTTTGACACGATTTTCCACACACAACGAAAATAATAATTTCACAGAAAAGGCCAAAATCAAAGAATAAAAGCAACGAAAAAGTGTTAAATAAACGTCAACTGAGTAAATAAACGAAATTCAAATTTTCAATGCCGAAAATGAAGTGACGGCGACGTCTCGTTGATGGCGGGGGGTACGTTGGAGAAACACTCAACTCACAAAACGTATTCCATTTGTCATTGCTCTTGAACTGGTGTGGCGCGGCAGTCGTTTTGTTTGCCATTCTTACTCCTCTTTTCGCTTCTCTCGCAAAACGTTCTTCAGCATAAAATGATTTGATTGTTATTCGTGAACAATAGGAAAACATTCTGGATACAATTGTATTCATAATGATTGAAGGTAGCACGCATCTTTCGTGTGGTTGTCGTGTGTGTTTTTCATAAAAATTGTTTTCTTCGTAAAAAGGAAGACAGTGTGCACGGAAATGAATGGGGTGACTCTAATGAGTAGTTTAAATAAACACAATGAAATGTATAGCTAGGCGGATATAAAAAAAAAAGCCTCGTACATGCTAATAGACTTCGTCTAGCGAATGTTTATGAAAGTTGTGATATGAAAAAAATTTACGTTGGCAGTCAAAGGTGATTTGAAAGCTAAATATACTCTAAACCACTCGAAACCTTAAAATTCCTGGGATGGAAGGAACTATCCGATTATTCTAAAAAAAAATAAAAAGCGACCACAGTCTATCCTGAAAAGTATATGGTAGCCTCACACGGAGACACATGCAGCGTCGTCCGCTCAATCGAAGGAACGCTTAAAGGTAAGAAATACACCCTAGCTGCGTTCTTGGACATTGAGAAGGTCTTCAACAATGTTAAAACAGATGTGGTGCTTTCATTGATTTCGAACTTAATTACACCCTCATTTACTGGATTGTTAGCATGCAAGAGGAGAGACTTATTACACACAAGGAAGAGGAACTCAATTCTACGCCTCATAAAGGCACGCTGGAGCAAATGCACGCTGAGCAAATAGAAAAGCCTTTCAGGATTCTATACACATGGACACAAGAGAAACCAATTCGAAACCTCTTCTACTGCGGCAACTCCTTAAGATGATTGACAGTGCAAGATACCTGGAACAGAAAGCTGAAGAGAAAACAGGATATCGATGAAGAAAGGTCACGATAGCTTGACTCGTGCAGCAGAATACTCGAAAAAAACTGTATACCAACTCCTAAAAACATCCTACTAGACGTGTGGCCTGTATTTACCTACGGCAGCCTTGTGTAATGACACGCTGACTGGCATGCATTTCAGCTACAAATGCTATGAGAATTACACCAAGAGCGGGACAAAAGATTAATCTCAACCTCCTTCCATGAGACCAATTTATCGAGAATGACAGAATACATCCAGATTGTATTTACGTACCTAGGCGATGCAGACCCCTATCCAGATTTCAAAAGACCATTCTCCTGTTTATTTTCAAGCAGAGGAGAATGTGTAAATGGTACAATGCCAAGGACGCAAACCAAAGCCATCGATACTGATGGATTCAAGATGGACATTAGCGGGTTCTTTTCTGACAAACTAAGCCTATTTAAATCAGTCAAACTCTCGGACCATAACCCAGTTTTACAGGCAAAAGTCATAGTAGTGTTACTTGCTGCCCATGACACAGGGATAAGGACAGTACTAAGCGACGATAGCTTCTTTCTCATCGACAGGCAAGAAGCAATAAAAACCATTTCGTCTATAGAAGTGAAATGGAACCTTGTTAAGTGCTGTCTGGAAAAGTTTAGTGTTCATGGCCCACCAGCATGTTTTAAAACTATGGCTCACTGGGCATGAGGGCATACCAGCGCATAAAAAAGACGATGAGCTAGCAAGACATGGATCTGCCCTAAGCCTAGAGCAAGCTGATTGCTCAGTAAACGTCTAAAAGTGCAAGCTTAAACTTACACTCAAACTAACTATATCTTCTGCATCATGACAGCTCATGTTGTAGTCCGGGAAGTCGTTGTTCAATCCAGTGGCCACTGTACCCCTGGTGAAGTGTTCTGGTAGTTCATCTGTTAAGCCACGCGTTTCTCTTCTTTTTTTTTTTTTTTTTTTGTCCCAAAAGGCAAACGATTTACTAGATGCTATTGAGAAAGAAAAAGCAATTCCACAAGAATACCATCAATTTCTTAGTCGTTACGACAGCTTTTCGATAATTGCAAATGTGTTTCGTCAGCATATCCTGAGAGATAGGACATGAAGAAAAAACAACCAAAAACTAGTCAACGAAGAAGCAGAACCCCCATCCTATCTAGACAAAGTTGGAGCAGTCATAAAGATGCTAAAAAACAACAAAGTCAGCGGCTCTGATGGATTGCAAGCGACGCGTTTCAAATAAAGAGGAGAGGCTTTGGTAGATTCTAATTCATTGAATTCCTTCGAGAAAACAGTATTTCGTCGGGTATAGATCTACATAAGGTCCCATGTGCAAAATGGGCAAATGGGGAAAAAAATTTAACCGTGTCGGTTCCATTATGCTGTAGGGCAGGTTAGGTTGAAGTTGCCGCCAGCTAAAGCCAACACACGTAGACCAATGATAGGCCCGTTGTGATACCACGTGGATTTTGGAGAATTCTCCTTTACCTACTCGTTAAACCACTTAGAGCTTCTGATGAAGCGTAGGAGACTTCTAATATCTGCGTTGATTAGATCGTCTAGATCATTGTAGAAGAAGGCTTCTAGGTGAGTTTTAGGAAAAAGCAGGGCAGGTGTAAAGAAGGTGGCGGATAGTTTCCTCCTCTTTTTCGTTCATGCAGCTTCTGCAGAAATCATTTGAGATGACACCTATAGTAGCGCTGATATGCAATCTCTTGAGGGAAATCAAATCCTAAGAGCGTTTAAGATCCATGCTTGCGCCAAATCCACCTAAGATTTGTCCTTTCGAGAGCATCATGGGTATGTCTAAGGTATCATATTCTGATAAAATGGGCATCGTTGTTCCATATCTGACGAGTTCATCACCCTCACAGTTCCCTGAAATGTCCCTATACCCCGGCACCCAACAAAGGTGAATATTAAACTACTGTGGCATCTCTACAAGAGACGAAGAGCAATCTAGGGCTTCTAGTGAATTTGTAAAAAATGATTTCAAGTACTCGATTGCTGCTTGGCTATCCAAAAAGATGCGGATATCTGAAGCGGATATCACGTTTTTCTATAAGACTTCCTTGATCGCAGCTTGGAACACGCTACAGTAATTTGGGAGACGGAAAGAGAGGCTGAGACTGAGCCCATCAGAGAAAATACCTCCACCTTCGTTAGTCTTTGATCCCTCGGTGTAGAAGTGAACCGACTTGTCTTCTAAGATGGATTCTCCTCCCAGAATGACCTGGAGGGGATAGTAGCTTCGAAGTTTTTGTCAAAATTCAGTTTAGGTATGGCATAATCTATGTTTCCTGGGGAAATTTTGAAACTATTCAGACTGGAGGCGTGGCCAAATTATTCTGTAACCCCGTGTAATGTGCAGTGCTGCAAAATTTAAAGCCTTCTTCATCTAAACTCAGCAAGATTGGCGTGGATATCATTGAAACGAACACTATTCAGCTCATTGAAGCACTTAAATTGGAAACTTTCCCAATTGACCATTGGATAGATTTCGTGAATTAAAACCGAATTAGCACACACGTGTCAATTACATTCAAGTGTCCCGCTAATTAGACTCATTTTACCGCCTTGCAAATTGAATTTAAAAAAAAAAATCATTAAAACCTCCAAGACAGACAATTAATCAATCCAGCCGCCCGCAATTAACGCAAAATTCGCAACTTAACCTTCCGCCAATTACCCCTTTCAAATATCTTTACTCGTGTGTACATGTGAATGAAGGCATTCATAACATTTCCGCGGTCTCGCTTGACATAGTCGCACGATGGCCATTTGATCGTCCCCAGTAATGCCACTCTCTACCTTCTCATGTCACCGACCAATCAAGACAATAAATTGAAAATGACACGCGGGACGGGACAGATGGCTTCATTGCTCCAATTCGCTCGCAAACGGTCTCCTCGTACTGACAATTATATAATTTATTGAATTTTCGCGCCTTATTAAGTAACACCCCGCCGATCGCCGATCGCCGCCCGCCCGCGGAAATGTGTGTCATCCGCTTCGTATCAAATTTAGCTCTTCTGTCGAGACAAGCATTGTTTTAAGCGAAAAAGTTCAGAAAACTCGTCCAAAAATAGACTGTGATCCGTGGTACCGCAGCGCCGATGATTACCTTGAAGTTGCAACTGGTTTTTACCCCATCATTCGCGGTTGCTTGTTCTTTTTTTTTGTTTTTTTTTTTAGTTTTGTCAAAGTGTCGCAGAAATTTGTAAAAGAAGATTGGAACGTTGCCTTCTTTGTATAACTATGTATCTCAACGCCTCTGTGGGTTGTTTTTTTTTTTGGTTTTTTTCTGAGATGAACAGTGTGGGGTACAGGTTTTCATGTGGAAAGTGTTTTGGCTATAGGCGTTTACTACGCGAATTCTAGGCGAATCCAATTAAGGATGAGAAATTGAATTTCGCAACAGGAAAAAGGAGGAAATTGCGAACAAGAAAAACATGATTCGTGGGCATGTGCCAGGAGGTGGATTTGTCTGTGTCCTTTTGAAGTGAAAAGTCAAGTGAGTGGTTAAATGGTTGGACGATTGAAGAAGGTACCAGTGGAACTTGTTTAGAAGGGTCTCGCGGGTTTTAAGAGTCAGATGTTTGTCTGGCTGTGATTTGAGTCATAATTTTTGAACTGGGTACTTGGATTTTGGATGAAACATTGAGCTTAATCCGCAGGTGGCAGTGGGTGCCTCTTGATTTTGCACTCGACTGGGCTTCGCAAGTGCTCCCCTTGATTCTAGGCAGACATTTTGCTAGTAACCTATGTGTGTGATAATAATCTCTCGCTGGCTCAACATCCGCAACACGAATGTCTTGGTTCTTACCTGACCGTGTGAAAGTCACTCTTAAACACTTCTATTGGATTTCGTACAGCAGTCCACAAAGGTTCTGACTTTCAGACCTCTGTGCATATTCGTACACAAGGAATTTGTCAAAGCTAGGCAATGTACTTGTTAAATTTGTTTTCCCTTGCTTGGGTAAATACTTTTTTAGACTTCTCGCACTATTTGGAGGGCATGGGAACCTCTAGATCTAGACGTATCCAAGTGATGCCACAATAGGTTCCGATAAGAAACCGCAATACAAGAATTAAGCAACCATTCACCAAGACTTATCGGGCCAATCGTCGATACATACAGAGAAAAGGTCAAGATCGAAAAAGAACCACATTGACTTGGAATGAATGGAAAAGAACAACCACCTGCTCAGGCGTAAGATCAGCTTCAAAAGCAGCACTGCACTTCTTAGGGTTCCCGGACATAGCTTGTTGTAAAACTCTGCTGGGTCCCTGAATATATGAGCGAGAAGGTTGGCGAAAGGCTCTGCAGTATATATAAATATCTGGCGCGACAGCTCGGGATGAGCCAAAGCGTAGCTTTTTCGCACGACTGGAAAGGACCTACAATTTATTACTGAATTGAGAAGCTTTTTCATGACAAATTATACTCCCGGAGGCTTGTCATTCCTCGACGAGAGGTGGTGCCGCGTAAAATGTTCGGTGGACATGGCTGGGGCCTGAAGCCAAGCCGCTCGCACAGCAGTCCAACACACTTACCACTGATCCACGGCTCCGCAGTGAACCCGAACGTAATATAGATCGTTTCTCATACATATCATCGCTAGGAAGTAGATCAGGAAAAGATGGCTGGACCAAGTCCGAAATCTCATCTCTATCTGTATGGGGTTAGCCCCTGATGATTTAGAGTCGATGGCGGAATATCGGGAGATGTGGAGAGTCCACTTAAGCACCCTAAACCTGCGACCCTCATAGTGGATAAATGGGCCATTGGAAAATGATAATGATGATGATGATGATGATGGTGATGATGAAGAAGAAGATCGTACTGATCGTCCGATCATAGTCTATCACTGGATCTCAGAAGCTTGGTATAGTACACGAAGGGCATAGACCCCATAACAAGGCCTGGCGTCCATAGTTCCAACAACAAAACCTCGAAACAACTGAGAACATGACTCAGTGTTTTCCCGGCTAAAGTCAGCGCCAGGAAGAACGCTGATAGGGGTTTCAACGGTGCGATCGTCAATATTTTCTCTGGCATTTTTAAAGATGGTTGAGTACCACTTCAATGCCTTGCAATCTTTTGTCAGACACAGCAAAGTCAAACTGCGGTGCGAGTCTAGACATAAGAAATGAGATTGCGAGTGGCCTAGCCATGGCTTGGTAGGCAATAGTTCTCTTGGCCCAAAATACCTTATTTTGGTCTCAACTTGGCGATCATTGAACTTTGAGCAATAAACGAGGATATAGGCATGGACAGCGTATTAAGAAAATGTTATCAAACAAATTAATTAAGGAATTCTCCTGCCACAGAAAATTCTAAAAAGGACATCCTCAAGATTGTGAGCTTTCATTCAGCCCACTCCCGTCTTACCGTCTTAAAATATTCAACGTTTTCAGTAAGACAGTCTATCGAGTTCATTAAGAATAGGATGGAAGTGGCGAATACATTTTCTATGAATGAACGAGGTTCACTTGAAAGGAAGTTTTCCAACCCGAAGACGTCAGAAACATGTAGGCCAGGAAGGCCCTTTGTGATACCACTTAGATCTATACCCTGAAAAAAGCCGCTCACTTTATTGAAACCAATTGGAGGATACTTTTGACATCAGTATATGAAAGTTTGACCAAGTTGTCGAAGTGATAGGCTTGTAGATAGAGCTTCCCTCGTTGGGATAAGGCAGGATAAGTGCAGAGCATTAGAACCAGAAATTTGGCTTTTGTAAGCAAAGGACAGACGGGTCCCGTTCAGTGAAGGAGGGTTCATTTAAGAGGACTAGTTCGGTCTTTTCGGAGGTAACACTCAGACCGCTTTAAGCTGTCCATCTTGAGAAGATAGAAAGGTCGTTTTGAAGAAGTTCACTAAGTGTGCTTGGGTATTTACCGGAGACAGCTATCGCAACATCAGCATAAGCAATCACTGCGCATCCAGGCCTTTCCAGGTCGAGCAGCAGCTTATTGACCGCCAATATCTAGAGAAAGGGGGACATAACACCACCTTGTGGCTCACGGATCTGCAGGCCGAGGCATTGCCCAGCTTGGTACTAATTGTTCTGTCTGTGAGCAGTTCTCCTTTTAAAACTCTGAGCGAGGCCCCAACTCCCAAGTTCATGAGTGCATCGGTGATCGTTTCTGATTCGCGTTATTGGCTAAGCCTTGCTTGCGTTTCTTTCTAAACTTCTACTGTCAGTAGGGGTGAAGCGCCAGTCATGTAGATAAGCGTTTTAACCGTAATGACCTCGTAAGCCTTTGCCACCAATCACTTCTTAGTTGAAACAGAAAACGGCGTAGAAAAGGATAAGACCCTGAAAGATAATTTTCAAATCAATTGCATTTCAGTGCAAAGACTTTGGGGAATTACCCATGCATGTCACCTTGTCCGTCTACAAGATAAAAATGATTTAACGCATTTCCCATTCGATAGCCGTGGCAAATAAACAACCTGTACAATAGAAAAACATTTGCACCGCAATTTATATCAAACTTCCTCCATTGCTTTGACTCATCATCATCAACAGACGCACCTACATAGATTTCATTAATTTCACCAATTACAAGGAAATAACCCTCATATTCAAGTGATAAAATCATCCATCAAAACATTTATCCACAACGATAAATAAATTATACGCAGCAACCAACACAACTCAGCTATCGTTGTCCGATAAACAAGTTGTCATTGCCAAAGGGCGCCCCATTAGCTCAAAACCAGGCATTGTCTCGGTACAAGTACAACCATCGCAATTACAAACATAATTGAGATTTGTATTGTAAACACAACCAAAGCTAACTGACTCTATCTGAAGTTCAACCAAAATTTCCAGTCACAGATACATGGTGTACACTCAAGGCGACCGTCATCATTCGCCGTGAATTAGATAAGCAGAGTATTTTTATTTTGCTGTTTAAATAAAATGATAACTATAATGCAGGGCGGCAATTTTGATAAAAAAAAAAAAAAAACTTTGTATACACCTACATAAAATGTTAGAGATACTTACCAATTTTTTTTTTTTTAACAAAATAATCCAATTCGCTGAGATTCGAAAGAATTTTATGTTTAGCAGCACCGGCAGCACTTTGATTAAAAATTATTTTTGCACTAAAGCACACGGATGTATTTATTTCTTTTTTTTTGTACAGATACGACGACACTTCTTATCTCACTGTTACGTTATAATCACTCAAGAAATCTATAAAACGATTTTTTTTTTTTTTTAATTTTATTTCCTTTATCAAAAATTACTCAACTATTTGAGAATAATTAAGTCACAAGCACGTAGATACACAACGAAGCAAAAAATAAAAACTGCAACAAGAATAAAAGAAGAAAAAAAAATTGTATAAACAACCGGAGATATACGATCGTGTGAGTTGGTTCTTTTATTTTTTTCTCTTTAATTCAAAACAAGTAGAACAACAAACGGTATTTGTAGCAAAATCGGTAACAAAATCAAAACAAGTTATGTTTGATGAGGCTCTGTTGATAGACGGGACTGTGCGACTGACGGTACACGATCGGTACTCGACGATCAGTGTGTGTAGATTGATATAGAAAATCAAACAGTCGATCAAAACAAATCCTCGGATCGAACATTGAGTCACGGTCCATGTGGCGAGAGTGCAGTAAGATGGGCATTGTGTGCACGCCGAGATGATGATTCCAAATTTGGCTTTGAACTCTTGGCGTAGCGATCTAGAACTGGTGGAGATCTGTGGTGCGGATGCAATGGATGCGTGTCTGTGTGTGTTTAAGCGGCCTAAAGGGTACTATCTACTTCAAAATTATGGAGGTTTCCGATTCCGTTGACGAAGAAGGAAATAGGTACTTGGCTTTGCATGATGTCATATTCACTGATTAACGGTATTAGTCATGGAAAGCGCACGTGAGGGCTATCAGTAGTTGGAAAGGAATCAGAAATTAGAATCGATGTCGAGTGGAAATCTGAACTAAAAATAGGATGCCCGGTGGAGGTAAGCTGATATGTATATGATCGCACCACATGCAGGTCAAGAAGTTCAAGGCTTGCGAGTGAGAGGGTTTCACTAGGAATGCACCAGTTAATCAGTTTATGGCGCTAGAGCCCACAAGGCCTAGTTAGGAGAAGCCCAACCATTAGTGGAAGGGGCAGACAATTTTAATTGCTGATTCCGAATGGCGGATTGAGAAGCTTTTTCGTACTTCCAGAGGTTTATTGTCGTGAAAACTGTTCAGTAGATTTAGCTGAGATTCGAGTCTGGTTCATGATGTCCGGCCCACGATAGATACCTTTACTTTTTTGGACCAATAAGAGTCCAAATATCACATCACATCGACGTTAGAGGAGTTCGAACTCTTAGAAACTTAGGTGGCTCAAGCAGTTCTATCCTAACTACAGACCTTCTAAGATTAAACAGTAAATCGATCAGTTGACCAAGAGCCTTTTTGGGGCACTTTACTACCAACTCTCTTACGCTAGATTCAGAGATCGTCGGCATCACAGACAGGTCTAAGTTAAAACGAGTAAATAATTGAACATAGACCCATAGCTAAACAAATTGACCAACATGGTTTGCCAGAAGTGAGTACATTATATCTTGCAACGAAAAAAGAATAAAGAACCTACAGGCAATGCGCTGATAGGCGCTATGGCCACTAGACAAGGCATCAACTAGACCGGCTAATGCTGTTAGCTGCCAGGATATGGAAGACACAGAAACTATAGGACTTGCATTGCAAATGCCGATATCATTACAGCCAAGGTCTTTGCTACATGAGGAATACACTATTTGGAGAACTAGAGAACCAAAAAGGACTAAGGCACCAGACAATGCACAAACGTGGTAGAAATGAGAACACAAATAAAATCAGAATTCAGTGGGCTAACTGACCCAGAGCAAGCACTTCCAAAGTACACTTGCCCCCACCCCAAAACTATGCATTTCGAGAGGCGAATTGTACTAAACCATTCGTAGGACTTCTGAAAATGATAGCCCTTCCTTTGAGCACTTAAAGTTTATAGCCTTTGTCCTACTTCGCACATCGAAAGTGATTTCAGTCGCAATAAAAAAAATGTATTCTACACCTGCTATGACTCAGACTGTAACCTGTACCAACAAAGTGGTTGCAAAAACGGAGAAATAAAGCTTAGATCTGGGACTGTGTTAATTATAATTAAAGGCCACAACTGGATAAAGTATTCCTAACACCTAAATTAACGGTTCAAGGTTTAAATAAATTAATAGCTGGCGCGACAGTTCGGGATGAGCCAAGGCCTAGCTTCTCGCTGTGCGTGGCACATTTTTCGCACGAATGGAAGGGACCTACAATTTATTGCCGACTCCGAACGGCGTATTGAGAAGCTCTTTCATGACAAACTATACACCCAGAGGCTGGTCATTCTCCGACAAAAGATGGTGCTACGAAAGTTTTTTGGGTGATAATTGCAGGAGCTCGAGCCTACGCAGCTTGCACAGCAGTCAAACGCGTTGACCACTGATTGACAGCAGTTCTTGCTTTACAATAGTTCGGCCAAAGCCTCCTTGATATATATACATATGAATTGTTTGCTTTCTTACAAATTTTTATATGACTCTAGTCCAAGAGAAGACCACGGCGCGCAAGCGGAAAGAGACCTCAACAAACTTGGGGTGTGATATTGGAGGCAGCAGGCTTACGATCGAGCTGGTAGGAGATGGTTGTTGGTTAAGGTCCTCGCCAAGCACTATCAAAAGTAAGTAAGTTTTTAGATTGTACATTGGCTTGGCTTTAAAATGCACTTGCTCTGGGACAGGACTGAACACTTGCTCATCATCCTCTTCATTGCCTGGCACACCGGTAGAACCCCAGCTGAAATCATGGAATCTTATAGAGCTTAGTTCTAGATTTTTTAAGAATAAATCCACTGCTATGCAAAGCCTAGTCCATTTCCAGTTAAATCTCCCTTAGGCGGACAGCGTCGGTGCCAACATTTTTGTCCGTTCAACGGATTTGTCCAGCCAAGAGAAGAAAAGATGTTTAATGTCTTTTAGTTTTTTTTTTAGTCCGTCTAAGAGAGTTTTCCGGAATAGCAGACTTCACTGTATATATTTTTCACCCAAAGTGAAGGGACTGATTGAGAAGCTTTTCCAAAACAAATTATAGTCCCAAAGGTTGCGGAGGTTGCTGGTGAGTGGTGACGCTGTGAAAAATGTTTAGTTGACTTAGCTGGGCTCGAACTCACATCCGTTTGCTTAGCAGACTAACAAGTGAGCCAGACCACATCTCCTCTTGACACGTCCGTATACAAACGACAAATTGAGAAGGGTCCCTGTGGTCTCTGGGGCTTGTCGTTTCCTTTTGAAAGACGTTTTCAGGAAATTTCCTGGGATTTGAACCTGATTTAGCATTGAGTTGTCTAGGCCACAGTTGCGAAGGAAATGATGCACATGGCAGGCAAATTCAATTGAAATTAGGTTCATTGTACCGCCTCGGTCTTAAGTCGTCGGAAGTTTAGAAAAAAATCTAAACATACACAGCTTTCCACAATATGTGAGCATAAGACGTTTCAAAGTCTTTTCTACGTTGCCTAACTAGAGCTAGAGTGACCTGGAGCACACTCGTGGCCAGCTAGGTGCTGAAGGGAGCTGAGCTCCCTCTGAAATTTTGGGAGCTTCCTTAGAAATTTTCATTTACCAAGAGAAGAATTTCTCGATTTGTGTGTGAGCTCCCTTCAAAATCTCCTGGGCGCTCTCGAGAATTCAATCCTGGCTACGGGCGTGACCTACAGACAATTGATATTTTGCTATCAAAGTTTTGGGCTATGAAAAAGAAAATGTCACTACGCACTGTCACACAATCGGCAAACTATAAAGTCTTCTTCATTCCGTGGTCCAAGTTTAGCAGCTCCCCCGTAACGCAGTTCTAGAACAAAAAATTCTGGCAAACTATCTAATCACTTCTCTTTGGTTGAAGGCACTCAACAAAACTGTATAAATTCCTAATTAAAAAAACAATTTCAACAACTGAACTTCGTTTCCTTAGCTACCCACCTTGTTACTGTAAAACCCTCCGAAGCACACTGCGAAATAACACTTTCGACACAACTTTTCCCAGCCCAAAAACCTCAATTTGGTCGGTGAATTCGAAATTCCTCGGTTCAATTACCACAAATAAAGCACTCGAAAATATTTCGCATTCAAAAATAAACTGTTCGCACAAGTGCCGTTGACAGCCGTTGAAATAAAACAACACACACACATTTGCTGATTTAGTGTACACGCAACGAATTGCTGTTGTTGCAAAAACTGCAAAATATGCACGCACTTGTTAGACAGTTGGTCGGCCACACCAATCATTCACAGTCAGTCAGTCACTAGTGCAGAAACATGCAAATTAACGTGCAGAAATAAAAACCAAAACATGGCACAATTACTGTTAAAAAAAGAAAAACATAAACAGAGAGCAGAAGGAGAGGCTAGAGTTTGTTATCGCCGACGCACGGTTCTATCTCAAGAGCATTGACTCGTTGACGTTTGTTCCCGTTTGCTACAAACAATTTTCATCCGATTTTTCCCTCAATTTCACGATTAATTTTTAGAGAAAGCAAAAAAACCAAAACAGCAGATAAACAGATTTTACACACTTTGAACAGAAGAAGTCGGTAGGAGCACCCGCGAGCATACAAAAAACAAACACGACGACAGCGAGCGATTTCTCTAATTGGTAACGAAATGAAAATATCTTGGACTTGGATTGGACACTAGAATCTACACTTCGAACGATAGCATGCGACGTATCTTTTCGATATGATTTCTGAAATTCGCTTCGATTTTAGCGTTAAATACGTGACACTAGTCTTGGACCGGCGTATGACTAACAACTGATTCGGTTCGAGCACTTGCAGCTGGTAGACACGTTTGTTGTTTGAATGAATTTTACTGTTGATTTAGGTATGTTGCTGGAGTTTTGAGTGGAATGGAAGTTGTTATCAACATGTTTACTGGGAGTGATGGTGTGCGAAAGCGAATGACTATGTTCATGGAGTCAAGCAACAAGTGGTTGGGAAGAGTGGAAATGTCGCAGAGCGGTCGGTGGAATTTTTGAGTGGAAATTGTATGTTGGGAATTGGGATGGGATTATCTGCTTGAGTGGAAGTGGAAGTGGAAAAAATGTTGCTGTACTGCCCAATTCTACTGTGAAGTTGTGGGAATATTTGTTTGAACATCAATGTAGAAGGCTTTGGCGCTTAGACTTTTGAAAGACAAATAAGGATAGGGATGACCTTGCATGAGACGGGAGGACGTAAAATAATAAAAGGCGTGGGTCTTACGAAGTCATCTCCTGCTGCATTAAACAGCTCATTAAATAGGCCGTCAGCCGTAGTAGCTTAGGTCGGATGAACGAATTCATTGGCTAAAATTGTGCAGAGTAAATAATTCATTCTGGCGTCTAACCAGAAAATCTTCAAGTCTACACCCGAGGGACTGTGAAGTGGAAGGAACCTTAACCAACTTGGTGTGCGAAACTGGAGTCAGCTGGCCAAAAATCGAGCTGGCTGGAGACGCTTTTTGGTTGAGGCCAAGGTCCACCCCGCACTGTAGCGCCACCTTAGGTAAAGTTCGTCAAACCAGCCATTTCAATGCGGTGACGAAAATATCTCCAGGGGATCTAAAGCAGCATCTCTGAGGGATTTTTCATAGAGTTGCCACTGGTCTTTAATACTTGGTTCTGGTGACGTGGAACCTCTTTAAGATTAAGAGAAACTCAATGGGAAAGGCTCAAGGGATCTCCTGCAATTGTAGCCGTCCAACGTTAAACTTGATCACAGTATTGTCTTACCTTTGCGGTATTCGGGATACAACAAGGTAGTGGTCCAAACCAATGTGCACACCATGTGCAAATGTTCAGACATCGTACTATTAGGACGCGGCCTGGGAACTGTCCCAACACTCCACAAGGTCGTCAAAATAAGACTTTGTATCTCCGGAAATCTCAACGTGTTCTCCTAGGATCGGGTGGCACAAAAATCAGTCCTTTTTGGCCTTAGCTCCGATAACCATATATGTATATGTAAGTAGCCCATATTACGTATTCCCCAAGAAGTCCACCCTGAAGGCAACTGTAGACGCCGCCAGGTTAGTACTTAGTTGGCGCTACAGTTCAGGGTGAACCTCAACCTGCAGCATCTCCAGTTAGCCCAGTTCTAAGCTTACAGCCACCAGTTGCCCACTCCAAGTTGATTGAGGTCCACTTCCACTCGTGCGCTTCTCCTTATGCGAGGTATTCCTCTACTGCCTTGTTCCTCCTGGTTAGATTCGAATACTCTACAAACCGGAACATTTGTGTCCATTCGCACTACATGCCTTAGCCATCTCAGCCGATGGATCCGTATATTCTTAATTAGAGCGATGTCGCTGTACAATTCGTAAAGTTCATCGTTGAATCTTCTTCACCAGAGCCCGTCAACGCAAACAGGATCGAATATCTTACGAAGAATTTTTCTCTCGAAGCAAGCAAGGATACCTTCCTCCGCTTTCGATAGAATCCATGCTTGGGATGATCAAGATTAGTATATCTTGTAATAAGTCCCACTTTCAGCCTCAATTACTCTCTGCTTGAGCCTAGAAACTTTTTGGTGCGGACGTTGTTTGATTTTACCACTATGAAAGTTCAGAAGTTTGCCCAGCGATTTAGAAATCTCCTCCCATCATCTCGTTGGTATCTGTCTTCTTTAATGTCAGCATGACTCCCACGACTGCATGACTTCTCTTCGGTTCGCTCTGTCGTATGCGTCCCTTCCCTCGTCTTCTTGTTCCCGGTTCACCAGTGCCTAGATAAGACAACCGTCGCTGTAACAGAAAAGCGGTTTATTTCTAAGTCTGGATGTTGGATTTCAAATGCCCATTTTTCTGCCTTAAGGGTAGGGTCCAGGAGAACTTCGACTCTCCTTGAAATGACAAATGCTTAGAAGACTGTGATAAAAGGTTTTAAATGAGTCAACTGAGGGGTTGGTTGCACTTGCAGTATACGCCAGCTTCTCGGTTGTCTACGATTTTTGAACCATCCGTGTATACAATTATCCCCCAATGGTTTTTTTGTTCGAGCTCAAGCCTCCTCTGATTCCAAAGCCCCCTCTTGTAGGTAACAACTGAGCTCCATTTGATCTGCGCTCACTCATGTGAAATCTAGTTTTGAGTATCTGTCTCTAATCCAACTCACTCGCACACCTCTCTGAGGTTACACGGTGTAAAACCAGTTTTACAAAATGTAAACAAACCACAAACACCATCTCAAATAGTAGACCAATGGAATTTCCACTGGAAGAACCACAAGCCCGAGTTCGATTGCTCCCCCCACGAACAGAAAGCCAGCAGCGCAGTAGGCGAATAGCCCATGAGAAGAAACATGTAAACAAACTCAGATTTATGAACTCACCGTCACCGCTCGTCTGAGCTGGGCTGACTGTGCACCGGTGTTGCTGCAGCAGTATCTGTGTGGCGCTGCTATTTACCTCCAGCTGATTGTGTTGTTCAAGTTGTAGATAGAGAGGGACACCGTGTTGCTGCACTTGTAATGTTAGAAATTTGTTTGTAAACAAATTGTAAAGAAAGTGTAAACAAACAGCGCGATTATTTTGGAGATTCGAAAGTGACCGTCGTCACGTCCGACGACGACGCCAACAAGTGAAGACAAGTTCTGCTGCGGGAGACGTCTCTCGGACCACACTTGGCATTCAGAAATAATCGCTTCTTTATCATGACTTGACACCTGCTCCTCAGGCGATGGCTATTATGTGCTGCCAACTGGGTTTGCGTGACTGGCTGTGAGTTTGCAGGCGAAACCACTATCCAATCACTCAATTGACCCACTGACCCGTAACTGCCAGTTTTTGAAAACTAGCAGCCACCAGCTACCTGTCTACGAATTGCACCTTTGTCCTCGTGCTGATATTCAAACAAATAGCGCTGCACCTGCTTTGGCCACTACATGGTAGAAGGTGTCAAACAACCGTTTTTATTTTTTCATCATCAGCAGCGGCGTCATTCCTACCCAATAAACATCTCAAACTCAGACGGTAGAACGAAACCAGTTTGTGTGTGGATTTCCAGGAAATCTTCTCAATGGCCCTTCGAAGGGAATCCTCCCAATTAGAAGCGGATTTTCGGGTTACCTATCGAGATTGGGTATCTGTACCGCTTTTGTGCATTGTGTCTGCCGCCCCATTGTGTTTGAGATTGTTTTTCACTGATTCCGATCCGAGGCATCTTCGTATTGTTTGTTGTTCTCACTTGGTTGTGTGGGGCTGGACGGATGAACACGGTCGCCTAGAGATAAAGAAAAGGAAGTCTATTATCGGTGAATAGGTTTTCTTTGTCCGCACTCTAACCTGTCAAAGAGAAGTTTATAAATTTTCGAATTACACGTATAATAAACCGGAAAGTTCTCATGGTCCATTGAGGAGTCTTGTGTTTCCCCCTGCGTCGAGTGGAACTACGCACACTTTGGGATGAAATTATTATTTATTATGAAGCGCGTGGGAGTGGTCGTACAAATCGTCTCTCCCTCTCTCTGGATGGTGAAGAGGCAATTATCGTTTTTAAAATTCTAAGAATTGGACCGTAAAAATGTGGAAAAAGAATTGTAAATGATAAGTGCCTGTGGGGGACGATCGAACGGGCCTATCCCTTTCATTCGGGTCGAGAGTGATAGGGGAGCCACACGATAAGGAATGAAAAAGGGCCATAAACCGGCTCGGTAATGGGGTATAAAAGTGAAATTGATTGTCGTAATTAATCACTTGACAGCGGCAAGGTCTTATTATTTATATCAGTGACAAGTCCGGTGGGGACCATTCACAGTGATCTACGATAACCTTGGCAGTGAAAATGTATATCGAAGTGGGAGTTTGTTTGGTTACGCAAGGGTTCTAGGGGCTGGGATGGAGGATTAAGTGTATCTTCGTGTATCTTTTGGTTGATTGAGTGGATCCTACTTCACTGCTGATAGGGTAACACGACCTGTTGAAAGTGGAAGTGGACGACAGAAGAGTGGTTCCTTTTCGAGTCAAGATCAGATTTCTTTTGAATACCTGGTGGACCAAAACCTACGCGTTACGTTAATGCGAAATGGTTTTGGGAGTTCACTTAGTAACTTGGAGACGATCTTGGATCCTTAGCAGGTATCACCGTTTTTATAGAAAGTCATGCAGAACTGATATTCCAATCTTTTGACAGATCTTCTTCCTGGTCGCCGTGACTTATTGGTTGGTGCGTTGGACTGCTGCGCAAGCGGCGTAGGTTCCTCCTTAATTCGCCGTCGAAAAAATGTAACGCGCACAACATGAATAGTTGCGAGAAGTTAGGTCTTGGCTCACCCCGAGCTGTCGTCGCGCCATCTATTTTCTTCCACTATGATTTGGTAGACCAAAAAGTGACCAGATCCAAAACTTACAAAAACCATGTGACAGAATCCTTTAGGTGAATGCTGTATGGCCGGCACCCTTTGGATCGCCAGATGTGTAGAAGTTGGTTAGATCCTCATCTTTGGCAACTGGAAATATTTCTCCATCTAGAGACACTCCACCACATGTGCTCTGTGAAGTATGGCCCTCCAGCTAGACTTCTAACTATTGACTTTGATATTGTTCATGATGTTTCTTACCAGCACTGTGAATAGATGAGCCATGTAGCTTGTTAAAGGCGCAAGATGTGGTTCTTCGAAGCTGGAGGCCTCTAACATACTATCGGGCTCTATTATTCCAGTCCAGCTTCTTTCTCGGGGTCCAGCCTATTCAATAATTTCTCCAACTTTCTGCCGGTCATCATTGAGCAGTGTGTTGAATATCGTTAGCAACTTCACCTGATATTCCTCGATTCTAAGAAAGCCTTGCGAAGGAGGACTAGAAGACTGTTGAAAGAACTCTAGATCCAAGGAACGATTCGACAAAGATGGATTAATTTTAACCCTGGCGCTGGACATTTGCTCTTCATGCATCTACAAGGTTTAATTTGAAGATCTTGTCCTGGTCGAATTTGTGACCGTTCTTGTTTTCGCCGATGCAGGAGAAGTTCTATGCTACAAGCTTCTTTGTCTCCTCGAATTTGGGATCCAGTTCTTCCACAAGTAGCAATTATGATCGATTAACAGCAATCTGGCGATAGGGGGAATGCTAGCTCCTGTCCACGCCACACCCACACACCGGAGACTGTGCTGTTGTTGTCCTCGCCGAAGAGGCATACAGAGGCGACAGTTTGTTCGTTCATTTATTCCAGTCGTTGAAACATTTCTGTAATGAGGTTACTGAGGTCTTGGCGAGCTCGTTGTTGTACTTGTATTCACCGAATTAAATGGAATAGTTTTGTGGGTCAAGCTTCTTTCAAAAGTATAGAAGTAACTTAGCTTCGTCTTCGTTGGAGTAAAAGCGTTTGAAACCTTTAAAGTTGAAGTTTCCCTTGGGCATAGCATCGAAGGGATACTTGGACTTGGGTTCCAGGACAAGAGCCCTCGTTGAGGGCATCCAATTCTGGTTGTTCTTCCTTCCTAGGAGCAGCGGACTTTTTTTTCATTTTGGGCCTTTGTGGGTTTAGCAGCGGCTAGTGCAGCACCTGTTTGGCCAACGAAATCAGCATATTTCTTGGGACCAAAGGCCATTGCCTATGAAGTGTTAAACCATGTTTTCTGAATAAGTAGAAAGTGTTCATGTTACCATCGTAGCCGTTGGCCAGAAAAGACCGACAATGCACAACCATTAACGACAAAAGTGGCAGTGGATTTGTTATAAATTTTGAAAGGATTCTGCTTACCCAAGATGGCAATAAAGGTCGAGAAATACATACATGGATCATCCCCTGGGTTTCGCAAGCAAAGAGCGAGACTTCCTCTCCAGAACAGTCCCACTATTAGACTGGCCTAGAGACAATACTATCAAGAGATACTGCTTTGAAAAGAATTTCAACACAAAACTGAGCAGTAAAAGGGAATGGAACGACGAAGTGTGTATGTACATCAATTCGAGTACAACATCAACAAATGGTACACCGACCGTTCCAAAAACACACACGGGCATCGTGGAGGGAGCATACGGGTCCTGAACTATGTTCATGGGAACATCGCCCATGTTTTTTACAAACAGAGCTACATCGAAAGATGTGCACAATTCGGCCTCAAGAAGGTATCAAGAGCAAAGCATCGCGATACTATCAGACAGCCAGGTTGCCATCAAGACATTGAGTTCCTATGAAATCAGGTCTAAACTGGTTTCCGAGTGTCTGAAAAAGATAAGCAAACTGGGCCAGAACAATGAAGTCTCTCTCTACTGGGTGTCAGGTCATGTAGGAATAGAGGAAATGAGGCAGCCGATGAACTGGCAAGGAAAGGGTCAGGGACCCCATTCGTTAAACCCGAGGCGTTTTGCGGCCTAGGACTGCATCGAATCCAAGGGGAACTGCAAAAGGAGGAGGAATGCAAAAAAAGACTGTGGGAAGCACTCTCAGGACTAAGGTAGCCCGAGGAACCTGTTTGGAACTACCACCGAAGGAGGAGCAGGGCTTGCCTAGGCACCAACAAGAACCGGCTTTGCTTTTAAGGGGCTTTCTAACCGACCATTGTAGACTCAGGGAGCATCGCAGAAAAATGAGAATAGAAGGGAACGGAAACTTCAGAATCTGCAGCGATGCCGAGGAGACCCCATCACACTTCCTTAAGGACTTTGAATCACCGATCCACGAAAGAAGAGCACACCTGGGAGGGTACACTTTTGTTGGACCCAATCCTGATACTCCGATTACTCAGAGCAATTGGATTGGAAGAGGTGCTATAGGTCGAGACTCTTCGACCAACACGTGTTCAGGAAGGGGGAGGGAAGATCTCTACAGGTCGCAGTGTATACACAACCCAACTTTTAAAATCACCTGGGTTAGTTCGGTAGAATCTCTCAGTTGAGACTTGAGATGATCAGTTGGTTACAGCATCTCACAGTAGTGTTTACCTCAACGGTGAACTTTATATTATTTGGTGGGGACGACTTCAAAGTCTTTTCTAAGTTGTCAGAACAGGCTTCAGATTTTTCGTTAATACAAATGACTTTGTGACGATTTTTTCTGTCATTTTCAATCGTTTTCCGATGATCTGTTGAATCTCCTTTATAGACTTGTTGCTTTGTAGCTGAAGATAAGTTCCCGTAGTTGAGCTCGATCGGAACCTTCTGATAGTCAGTGTTGGTTGTTTCTTAACTTCCGTTGTCGGACTCACTGTAGTTGTCCCTGCTTCGCTGTTTATGGTGATACATTTTGAATATGCATGTTGAAATGTGGCTGTAACTGTCCCTTTAGGACTGCAGATTTTTGTGAGCCCCAAGTGCTTGGTTGACAATCTGTACATATTCTTTAATTTTTGCGTTTCTCTCTTTATTTTCAACGTTTCTCGTCGATGGACACGAATGGATGTCCTTTCGGAATGGCACTTCTTTCACAGAACGACGAAATGCAAAAGGCTCAAATAAAGTAGCAGGAATGACTTACGGACAGGACGATATACCCTATGGGCTATAAGAGCATCAAGCAATGGATTAAACACCGACGCGACGAACGGACGAACTACTCTTTTATCCAAGCTTAGAGCAGACCTTACTTATTAACTTAAGGTGGCGCTACAGTCCAGGGGGGAACTGGGCCTCGACCAATAAGCGTCTCCAGTCAGCTCGATCTTTAGCCAGCTACTTCCAGTTTCGGATGCCAAGTTGGTTGAAGTCCCCTTCTACTTGCGCGCGCCACATGAAGATCTGAGTAGCCGTCTTCCTCTACTGCGCCGTCCCTCGGGTATGGATTCGAAGATTTTTCAAGCCGGAGCATTGGTGTCCATCCGCTCTAAATGGCCCAGCCACCTCTCTGGCTAAGTCGAAGGGACCGAAGGTTATCCGAAGGATTTTCCTCTCGAAAAAGCCGAAAGTAACCTCATCTCCTTTTTATATGGTCCATGCCTCTGCGGTGTAGAGCAGGACTGGGAAAATTAAGACCTTATAAACACTTTAGTCGTTCAAGAGAGGGTTGTGCCACTCAATTGCCTTCTTAGCCAAAAGAAGCAGCAATCGGCAAGAGCTGTTCTTTGTTTAATCTCAGGGCTGGAGTCGTTGTTTGGAGCCTAGGTAGAAAAAGTCCTTAACCTCAACCTCAAAGTTATATTGGTCTATAGTGATGTTTTGTCCGAGACGTCGCTATTGGGTGTCCTTTCTTGTTGGCAGTATATACTTGATTTTGCCCTCATTGACTGCTAAACCCATCTTCGCCGCCTCCGTCTCAGTACCCATGAGCACGCCAGACACTTCATGCTGCGTTCTTCTGATCTGATATGGACCGATCAGGTTGTTGACGAAGAGCAAACCAGACCAAGGTATTTCCGGGAGACATTATTCAGACGTATTGCTCTGTAGAATCTTCTTCCATCGAAGAGCATCGACACCATACTTCTTGAATGGGGCACAGTGTTTCTATAAAAACTTCCCTACCGATGATGATGTAACGATTGGTTAAACTGTCGAACGGTTATGATGATTCTGGCTCACAATAATCGTCGAGAGTAATGTCCTGTAATTGCCGACATGTGTTATACCTGGGAACTCTAAATTAGGCTGCCGCAGAGGTCTCATTTCGAAACCATTAAATACCTCAAACTCATTCAACCTTATCAGTCTCGAACAATCATTCAACATAATTATCCTCCAAATACCCAAAGATAATGCTAATTAACCGACTTTAAAACAACACACGCACACACACACACGAGAGTAGACCACTCCATTCTAGGAAGTCCACCATTAGCCACCGGAGTAGTAACAAGAACACACCGACACAGAAAGTCGTGGTCCCGGTCGTGGCCGTCGACAAACATGTAAAACATGAACTTTTAATTATCTCCAGTAGGGTTCTCTAATTCTCTGGTGCGCTAGTGAGAATTTTGGCGGCTTTCTTGGAGAGGGGTCTACACTGGACACTGACCCAGACCAATTTGGATGGAAACGAAGCCAGAGTCGGTTGTGTCATACACACATAGGCATACTCGTACACAGCAACAGACGGGACAAGTGAAGCTAATTTGTTGGAAACATAAACTGGTGCGGCACGTTGGATCAGATAAAAGTCATTTAAATGGAAATTAACTATGCACTCCCTGTGACATGGTATCGAAGGAAAGTGTCATAAATTTATTCCGAGTGACGGGCTCATTAGAGGAGCATGTCGTCGCTAGATTGTTGACAGTTGATGTTACTGTTTTTTTTTTTTGTTATCCCACAGCTGATGGTGCTGGTGGTGTCAATTAATTTACGCGTTACAATTCGTGGAAGATGCTAGCGGTTGTGGTCATTTATTATGGGAGAGAAGGTTAGAGGTGGCTCTATCAACTGGTGGACAGTGTCAGTGCTTTTCGAGGAGGTAACTTTGAAGGATGAAGTACGCACTTACCATGTGGATACATGAGTCCATGCATGTCAACTTTTCCGCAGAATTTATCTTTAAATTCTCAGGAATACAAGTAATGATCTTGGTGGTTTATCGTCCAGCAGGGTAGGGCTTATCCAGTTGCCTCTTTTTTCTTGGAAGAGAAGGCAAAGTAATTTGGAATTATGTTGGACCACCTAATAGATATCTAAGAAAGATTATATCCTTGAAATCAGTCATGAAAGTTGAAGATTTCAATCTGCCGTCTGAAAACAGATACAGCTTAAACTAAATGCTCTCAATCATAACTATCCCATCCAAGACCCTCGAAACAATGCTTTCCTTTAGCATCGTTAGACTTGTTTGCGTCCTCGAGGATCTCCTACTAAGACTTAGTTGGTTAAAGCCTTTTTTCGAAATATTCAGAAGCGCTAGTGACTTCCTATCGCGGTGATCCTATACGAGCAGCCAGTATGCTGTGGATTGTCTGAGGAAGGGGGCTTTCGCATAAATATGTGACTGTCTACTGCAGCTCAAACTAGTCTCGGCTGCACAGGAGCTTTTTCGAGTACGCCTGGCTGGACTGTACCAACAAAGCAATCTATTGTCTTAGACGGTGAGGCTTTTGGCATCATCCGCACTGCAGTGTTTATGACCTTGGGCGACACTTATGCTATGACCCCAGTTCCATGGATATGAGAGAACTTCGGTTGCTGCGTCCGAATTATCTAACCTTCAGGGCTGGCTTCGGCCAGAGTCTGAGCCTGGATTGGGCTGTAGTCGAATCTGCACGGATGATTCCAAAACCAGTCATGGGTCTGGTGCTGGTGTCTTCGTGTAGGTCGACAACACCCGACTTCACTACTCATTGGGTAAGCGTGCGTCTGGTTTCCAAGCAAGGACCTTTGCTATCCTAATGGCCACAGACTATTGTGTTAAGATAGATGAAAAGGTCGGAGCATCTGCGGCTGTAGTGACAGGCAGGCTGCGCTTAAGACCGTGCTCAACCCTTTAACCAGTTTCAACATAATGCGAGAATGTAAGAACTCTCTGATTTCGGTCGTAAGGCCGACTCTTGTCTGGGAACCAGGTCACACTGAGATCTCTGGAAATGATATCGCCGATAAGACTGGTGGACAAGTCTCAGAGAATGTTTTCTCAGGACCAGAACCTGCTGGGTCTTTCCGCGTCCTCGGTCAGGGCCTCTATTGACGATTGGGTTTAGTACAAACACAATTGCATGTGGCATGGCTCACAAAGATGCAGACAGACCAAACGAATGCTTCCAAACGTCTATAAGAAATCAGCGGCATTCTTGCTGTCACTCAACAGGAAAATAGACTGTAGACAACTTATTGGCGTTCTAAACGGACATTTCGCTTTTGCCAAGGATCTTAGCTTGTTAGGCTTAAGTAACACCACTGTCTGCGATGCCTGTCGATATGGCGACGATACTTCCTTTGCGATTGCCCTGCATTTGCTTGGATCAGGCAGATTTTCGGGGCTGATGGGGTGAGTCCTGATACTGTAAGCTCCTCGTTTCCGAAAGTCGAGGAAATTCTAAAAAAAATGGATAAAAACTGAGTCCTGCCTTCAGGTAGTACAATGTACCAGTTGCGTCTGTATGCAACAGGTGATCAGTTTCCACCGGCATAGGACGCTACAAGATGTCTGAAGTGAAACTCACGAATATTGCTTCTGCGTGAACAGAGATGGCATAATGCACTTCAAAGACTTTACTCCTTCTTCCGAAATATCAACATCGATCTCATTTACCTCATCCATCACAACATGATGACTTCACCATCAATTTACTTTGTAACAAACTATCAATAAATGGCCACATCTACGACAACACTGCATGGAGCTTATCTTCAACTTAGCCTGCCACTTCTATCGTCTGCTTCGACAATCACACCCAGTCAAGTGATCTCACCGATCGTTTACCATCGCTGATCACCTCATTAGCTTTTGTGACCACCACTGCCGTAGTGTCATGCGACGATGCCGGGCCTGCCGGCCATATCGCTCTGCTACCCAGTGATTTATGAATTTAATCTTAACTGCTGTCATGGCAAACACAAACACAGGCCTTCAGGTGGAGTGAATTGGGAGAATAATGGTATTGTGACTGCCATCATCATTTTTATCGTTCTTTTGAACGCTGCACAGAGTCGAGGCTTCAGCGAGCGCAATGTCATCACTTTCATTGTGAGATGGTTAATCTTCTTGGGTAATAGGTACATCGTTCCGTCTTGTCTTGTATGCCAATGCACCTCGTCAGATTGATGCATTGTCAGTGTTTTCTGTGTGGCAGGCAATCATTGTTACCATTGTCTCAAGCTTCGACTTTTGACATCCGTAGCCAAGAAACAAGGGGCCGCCTAAATTGAAATTTTCTGTGTGCGCAGTTGCGAAATGTGTTAATTTGACAATTGATGGATTAGGCTTGTTCAAAAGGCAACGCCTAGAGCAATTCAGTCACTAAGTGAATTTCGGAATTGTTTAAGATTAGAGATTTTGTTTTTGACTTGAAAATTGGACAAAGGGCATGCAGGTGGTATTTACAGCTCTTACCCACAAAGGAGTCTTAGAATTAATGGCAATTGAAGACATGGTTTGAGTGAAGCTTTACAATGGAACCATGGCTTGACGAGGCATGGGAATGATGTCAAAGCAGTAAGAAGGTAGAGATGGTTGTGAAATCTTTTTTTTTGTGACTTCTACCTAAAAATGTTTGAAGTTATAGAAATTGAGACGAGTTTAGGGATCAAGTAATTCGCCGCCAGTTTTTGCAATTTACAAAAGACGTGAACGCAGGCCTTTGTGAGAGAGTATATGTAGATGCTGCGTTCTATCTAGCACTGCTTCTTCAACTCTAGAGGGAAAACCTGCTGTCGAAATTTATCGTAACTTGGGAACGATATAGTCTGTCTCGTAAGCTACCAATTATCTGGGTAGTAAGTCGAGGGCTTTAGCTGTTCAATACCCAAAATCCCCTTAGTCTGATTGCACTACAAGGTGCAATATTTTTGATTTGATGGTTGGGCATGATTGGTTTTGGATGGTGAGAATCTCTCTTTACTAAGGCCTCAGTTCGGCCCGTTATAATTTCCTTCAACTGACGGTTTGAGAAGTTTGTAAATGTGGTGTAGGGGGTGTTTAGGGAAACGGGCTCGTGATGGGGAGGTTATGGAGTGTCTACTGTTTGTGTGTGGGATCGGGAAAATCTTCCTGAGGTTTTTGCAAACTCCATGATTTCAAAGATCACTTTGCTGTCTGATTGCTTAAAGTCCGTTATGCGCATAAATACCAGTACCTGTCGACGTAGTCTTGCAGTGATTGGATAGTGACAGAGGAAGTGTTCCAGTCTGGCATAATCACAGAACCTTTACTTGCTGCTTCACTCTTTCTAATTTTTTTAAGATTGCATTCCTTACTCAGAGCAGAGTGTGCCGCAAAACTTGTGACTGACCCACACGTAGGTAACAATTGGTCGTGCATTAACAATGTGCATCCATAGGGTCACCTTCGGCTAGATTTAACATTTCTTGGTAAGGGTTCTGTTACTATGTTTAGTTTCCAGCTTAGCTTTGGGTCAATGATGACACATAGGTATCTAGCGCTGGAGGAGAATGAGAAAAATTGAGCGTTCAGGCGTATTTTCGTCTCCTAAATGAAGAGCATTAGTTCGGTTTTGCTCGAGTTGATACGGAGTCCGTATCCTAGAGCCGATGTACTAACGTCTTTTAGGGCACCTTTCATGATTTCGCTTGTCACGAAAGGGAACTTTTCTGAATTCAGTCTCACTAGGTCATCTGTATACGCGACTACTTTAAACCTGTTACTGTCTGGTCTCCTTAGGAAGTTGTTTATGACCAAAAACCAGAGAAGAGGCGAAATTACCCCACCTTGTGGTGATCCTCTGTTGGCAAATTTAGTTAATTGACTGTTGCCTTGTGTGGCTTGATTAAGTCTTGATCTTAGCATGGACATAATCCAGCGGTTAAGATACTACTCTATCCCTAGCTCGGTAAGAAATTATTGGATAACTTCAGTGTTCACAATAGAGCCCCCCTCTATGTCTAGGAATGTGGCTTAAGTAATTTATTTGTGGTAGATTGTCTGTTCGATCTAGCGAATTTACATCGAGAGTGACGAATCTTTTAGTATATTTCTAATACTGTGTTGCGTTAAAATAACGCAGCAAAAATCCCAGTCCGCTCCATCCCTCCCCATCACCATTTCCGGCCTTTTTGTCTCTTTCAGTCCGTTGTCCTCTTGGGACTATGACTCAGCGGGAGTATACTAGGATTCTTCAAATCCAGTGCTCTCGCTTTGGCATACGTTCGGAGGGGATAACAAAGCAGGTACCCCGGACCCAGAGCCAGACGGACGGTCTGGAATCTCTTTGCGGACGGACGGTCCGCCCCCCCTTGCCTCGAAGACCCCGTATAACGGACGGACGGTCCGCAACGCCCAGAAACAAAAGGCTGAGAGCCCAACCTAAAACTATTGTTTGTTTGACGACACCGACATTATTTAGTATTGTAAACCCCCTCCCCCACATATTATACATATACTTAAATTTCATTTTGTTAGGGAAAGTTCTCGATTCCCCTGCGGCTCATCTTACCCTTGTCTTGACATCTGCGCGAATGCTTATCCGCGACCCAATCTTCTGATCTTGTCTAACCTACTTATCTGTGCCCAGGAATTTTAATGAGGCCTTGTAGCGTAAATGTGGATCTCCGGCTGGGAGGGGACCCGAACCCAAGCAGTCCCCGTCTAAACAGACGTAACGACTCGACGATGTGAGATATGCTGAATGCTGAATGGGAGCCGCTGATGGAGAAGCTGTCAGAACTCTGGATGTGATTCCCTTTGTTCTGGCAGCTGAATCAAGAGAAGTCAGCGGCGGGGCGGATTCAGCTTACGCTACAATAGCTGAGTTCGCCCCATGTGTGAATGAGTGTGTGCGAGCGTGAGTGATCGCAAGACATTAGACCGACACTCTAGAGCCGACCTTAGAAGCGAGAAGAGTTCCCGAGTGGAAGCGAAACTAGCGAAGACGAACAAAAAGAAAAGAGACTGCAAAAAAAAGGAAGAACACAGGAAAAGACACCAGAACGAGATACCAACAAAACGAGAGAAAAAGACCAGAACACGGAAAACAACAAGACACAAACCAAGTGGCAATAACACGAAGAACGAAACTACAACACAACAAGAAGAACGGACAGACTGTGGCGGAGACGGTTCCACCTCATCCCCGGAGATAGTCAGGATAGCCCCAAGCACAGATAAGTAGAGTGGGTTGTGGTAGTTTTTTTAAAAGTGATAGTGCATTTTGTGGTCCACCCCTTTCGTTATTTCCCTTAAAATCCCCTTTGTGAGGGTACGTTCTTTCCGCGGATAAGCCTTCGCCCCGTTTGTTTTACTGTAGCGCATTACCGGCTACATTGTACCGTCGTGACCCCGTTGTCTGAGTTCCGCAAGGGAATCCGGAACTTACCCGTTGGGCCAAGTTCCGTAGCTTCTAATTCTTGATTAACCGAACTTTCTTTTGATTTCTTTTGTTTTGCATTGGCCGATTATTTTGTCACCCCCCCCCCCCCCCCCCCCCCCCCAAGTGAGAAAAAATATAAATTTTAATTTTTCTTCCCCATCTGGGACACCCACCAAACAATTCTTTTCTTTCTTTTACGAGTTTTCGCAGTTTCTACAAAAATTTGCGTGGCGCCCTTAACCCCTTTCTTCCCCTCTCTCTCGAACCCGACCCAGCTGAGCAGCCGGTGGGTCAGCAAGATCGTTGCTGCCGGTGTTGGGAATTCGGTCGCGCTTCTCTCATCTTCTTCAGTATTTACTTCGCGCACCGGGATTTCTCAACAACTGATATCTGTTAGTTCACTCATTCATTCATTTTCGGAAGACCCGCTTATACACTATGACAATCGCTTAAGTGGACGCTCCACATTTCCTGATCTTCCACCAACGATTTTAAAACATCAGACAAACATCGCCATTCGGACTTACAATCGGTCCTATAATCTCATCCTGGCTCTACTTAATGGACGCCAACCTAATGACACGTATTCTATGGCACGTTTTAGAAACCAAGTTGGGGACATGCATGTAACGTGTCCAAAGCATCGAAACAGGGACTACTCCGTTCAAAGAAGTAGCTGCTCAACATTGAGTGCCTCGCGTATACTTAAACTTCTCCACCTGTTTCAATGGACCTCCAATAACATGCAGAGTGCATTGAACAGGCGCTCGGGAAATTACCATTACCTCTGATTTGTTCACGATTACTCTCATACCAGCTTATCACGGCTACGAATCTCTCTAGTGCGCGGTGAAGCTCGATCTAAGTGGACTATAGGATGACCAAGTCATCAGCGAAAAACAGATGATTGCGCTGTAACATTCAAACCATAAACACAATGAAAAAGAAAAGTTATGAAACGCACCCCTGCCCAAGTCCATCGATCACAGTGAAAGACGTCGATTTAACGCCGTTCACCTGAACACAGCTCTTATAGTTTGTGTACAGAGATCGAGTCGCCCTCAGAAGAGAATGGTAAATCCCATACAGTACACTCCAAAGTTAAGCTCGAGGGACCCAATCATATGACTTTTCAAAATCCACAAAACTAATGTAGACAGCTTCGACGTACTCCCCGGACCTTCTCAAGTCCCATTCTAAGGGTGAATACCTTCTACCTGGACGAAATCCGCACTGATCATCATGGTTTCTAAAGCATTTTTTTATGTTTTGAATGGGAAGGCGGCAAAGCTAACAGTCTTAAGTCTGAAGCCCTTTGCAGATTTGTGGCCTCACTTACCAGCTTTCGGAATAAATACTACACGAACGTGTCTGCAGGTAAAAAGAAAACTCAGATCAACGTTTTATGACCTCAAATAGGTGGAATGGATTCAGATATATATTATGGTTCCAAGAAGATGGTGCAACATGTCACACCGCACGTGACACAATCAGTTGTTTGTGACTTTCCATTTCGTAGAATCATTTTGTTGTTTTGTTATTATGTGGCTTTTGAGATCTTGCGATTTGAAGGAGAAGGTTGAGGCAAACAAGCCACAATCAAAAGGGGACCAAACGACCAAAGAAATAAAGTCACAATTATGCCAAAAAGTGATGCGAAATTCCGAAAAAAGAACGTATCATGCCAAGAAAACCGAGGAGGTATTTGTTCAATACTGTGGTCCACTTCCGCATTCCTGGACACATGCTTTGTTTTGAGATCAAGAAGTTATGGTTGAGAGTTGGCCTGGGTCACTGAAGAAGTAAGTGCGTAGGGTATTCTTTCTGATTCTGCTGGGGCTTGGGTAGTTGTAGAGAAAGTGAGACATGTCCTCCTCCGCATCTATGTATATCGCCACATCGTGCTTAGTCGTATTCTCCTTAGATGGGCCCCCAGTAGGTTGTGACCTGAGAAGTAGGTTGTGGCCTGCGATCTGTTAAGCGTTAGCATTTCCTTTGTTTTTTTCATTTATTGAGTTTTGGCCACATCTTTCTTGACGGAAGTGTGCTTTATTCCTCATCCAGAAGTCCAAGTGAATCTCTTGCTTTAGAACTTCTATACGGGTCATAACCGTTTGATCGGCCATTATTTGATCCAGCTCCGATCCCTTTCATGCCAGTTTATCGGGCTTTTCATTGCCATCGATGTCTCGGTGCCCCGCGACCCAACAAAGTGGTACGTTATGTCTTGAGCTTAGGATCCTTAGCTGGCTGCGAAACCTCTTTATTACATTTGATTTGAGTATTGTGGATAACACTGCTTTGATGGCGGCCTGGTTATCGATGAACATGTCGATATTTTTTCACGGTGTTACCAAGGATAGTTCTCTTGCGGCCTCAGTTATCGGTAGAACTTCAGCTTGGCACAACCTGTCTTGGTTTGGAAGTTGTATCGACCGGGCAATGGCGGATTCATCTGAGTATATTCCGGGGCCTGTGTATGCACAAACAGTACCAGGCTGGAACAATCCTAAAACAATGCTTTAAACAGTGCTTTGCGTTTAAGTATCCTTGCAATTTTTTCATTAAATCCAACTCAACGTTCTTGAATTTGGACAGCTCCCAACGATGAAGTCTAAGACCAATGAAAACACTACCAGTTCAACGGCCCATGAAAGTCGTATTCCCCTCTAGTCGTCTTTGGTTTATCGCTCGCGAGCTAATCACAGAATAAACATTAACCAAATGTCACCCACACAGACCCCGCAATCAAGGTCCTCTAACCTGTTGATAATGACAATAATTACTGGCTCACTCCGCACTGGATCCCATCTCAGACTCCATGCTGCGACATTCTCATTCAATATGCTAATTTGAAAGATCAATAGCTACGATTGCGATTCCGCGAAATGTAATCAAATAGCACAGGCCGGCTATTCACTGTCATGTTGACCCAGATTATAGCTCGTGACCCAGAGGTCGGGGAATGAATTTTTTTTTTTTTGCTATTTCCGAGTATTGACATACTTTTGGAATATTCTTACGAACCTTGGACAAGGCAAGCCGCTCTGGTAGCACTTGCCTCTCCTACTGCACAGTGATTGCGTAACCGACATCAAGGCATTCCTGTGCGTTAGAGTTAACACTGAGGTGTCAATTAGTTGATGAAATTCCCTCAATTTAGTGACTGCCTCCGCTCAATAAATTAACACTTACCCGGGCAACTGTTGCATTTCAAAACTCCCGTCCAGAGTGTTGCATTAGAAAGGCACAACCGCCATGCGTTTCGTAAGACTTTCCACGAGACGCACTCACTTGAAAGTGGTTTTACGCAACCAACAACGCGTATTTGATTCTAATTTGAAAAATATCAAGTCGCGCGTGTTAAATGAAAAATTATGATTGCCGGAGGAAAAAAAAAGAAAAAAAATTAAACAACACACCGACTGGTTAGCGAGTAATTTGTGCCGCAAAAAGTGGCCGGGTTCGGTGTACCTTCTCAGGTAAAAGTTTTCCCATTACAGAGTGCGGCGAGGAGCTACTTACCAGCATTTTCTTGGACTCTAGTTGTGACAAAGTTATTAGAAAAATACATGTAAGTGTTGTTGCGTAAGAGCAATGCTAGTTGCTGTTAGTCACCTGGCGATGCTCGGATTGCGTAATCCGAGGTGCAGACATAGAGGTGCACTATGAGTTACTGGTTGTCAGACATAATTACAAAATGGACATAAATAGCGTCAGGAAGTACGTAAGACACATGCCCTGTAAGACTTATAATGAACGTTTTTTTTTGGATAGTAGGGGACAGGGAGCAGGTAAAGGCTTTCTATGCAGAGGGACTTTGAAAATTGTAGAAGAAATCACTAGTTAAGTCCTCCAAGGAAAAATGTTCGTCAAACCGGCAACATGTATCCCAGTCCAAGACATAGAAAACTACTTATCGGCGACTGTTTGCCATACGTACAAGGAATTCTCAATAAATGCTCAAAAGTCCAGCCGAACCAAACTGAATTTTTCTCGAGAGAAAAGCAGTGCTTGACCTCCCTCATTTGCAACTACGCATACACCTTCTCTGAGGTCCTGCATGGAGTCAAAACTAATGTCTAGTAGGTCGCATTGTATTGCCAGTGCGGCCATTGGTCTCAAAGCAAACAGTTATCCAGTAAAAAATTTGGACATGTCTCCATTCCTATCCAGGAAATATAGACTACACCATATCCAACCTAAATTTTGACAAAATCTTCGAAGTTACCATCCCTTCCAGGTCATTCTGGGAGGAGGATGCATTCCTAGAAGACAGCATATACTTGGTCTTGGTCTTGGCCGCATTGACCATCTTCGCCGCCGTAATATCACGCTGCGATCTTCCGATTATGTCAATATCGTCGGCCTATGCGAGTAATTGAACGGGCTTTTGAAAAATTGTGCCTGTGATGTTGGCGCGTGAGTTTTGCACAACTCTTTCAAGAACAATGTTGAAGAAGTCGCGCGTTATCTTGTCTAAATCCTTTTTTGACATCGAAGGTCTCCGTGAGGTCTTGAGCGACCTAATGGAGCAGTGTGGATTCTCCATTGCCATCCTGCACAGACAGACTAGTTAGGCAGGGATGCCAAAACTAGATATGGCTTTGTATAGCTCGTCTCTATAGATGCTGTCATACGCGGCCTTAAAGTCGATGAAAAGGTGGTGGGTATCGATTTGAAGTACCTGAGTTTTCTCCAAGATCTGTTGCATTGTGAATATTTGGTCGATGGTGGACTTTCCTGGCCTGAAGCCACACTGATATAGACCGGTCTGGTTGTTGACGAACGACTTCAGCCTTTCACAAAACAATGCAGATAAGATCTTCTAGGCGATGTTTAGAAGATTGATGCGTCTGTAGTTGGCGCAGTTCAAAGGATCTCCTTTCTTGAGGATCGAGCAAACAATGCTGAGGTTCAACCCATCAAACATTTTTTACAGATGAGTTGATGCTGGCTCCTTACCAAGTCATCGCCTGCCGCTTTAAACACCTGGGCAGCTAGGCCGTCTGGTTGACGGTTGATTGATCAAGAGGGAACCACGTACTATCCTAGCCTAAATCGGAAGAGGTGTCATGTATTGTAGGCTGTACTTTCCGGCAGTACTACCAAAGATGCCCTCTCTTCCTAGCATCGCGTTGAAGATCTGACCGTCCTGGATGAGGTCGTGCTACTAATTTATCCTAAAAATACACAAGAAAGACATAAATAAATTTCAGATGCGACAGGCAGAGGCAGAAGCCCAATGACTAGCTCCTCGCAACCATTTAAGTTGTGCGTGTTACGTTTTTCTCACGATCGACTTCTTCTTTGTCCGATGTTCACCTCCCGACATAGCCAAGTACAAGAGGACTTCGGTATTTCTGTTATGGCTGTTGAGTTCGTTGAATCACTCACACATCGTTCTGATGCTTGATCCAATAGAATCGCATTGCAACACTTAAAAAAGTTCCTTGAGAGACTATAAGTAGGCGTATTTGCATGCTGTATCCATCACTTCAAGTAGAGGGTACATATGTCTGCCTATTAACTTCATAATTGTCGTGAGAATAGCTAATTTTTCCATGCTACCTTCTATGCCTGGAAAAGATTGTCTCGGAACACACCTAAGAAACAATAAACTCCGAACCAACTTCAAGTATTAATATCAATTTACAGCAACCTGTCATCTACATGTTTTTGACTAGCAATTAATAAAACGTTGCCCCAACCTCCAAAAAAGAAGAAATACCGCGAACAAAACCGTCGAAATTACAGACTTCAACGGATACCCGCCTAATGGTGCTCCATTAGACTATTCGTGTTATTATGCGAAATAATAATTAAGTACCGCACTTAATTGCATGGCAAATAGCGGAGAACATATTATTGAAACAAGTTGATAAATTAATTCATGGAGTCGGTGGTTCGAGATGATGATATGGTTTCGAGAAAAAAATTGATTAATTGTTTCACTTGTGGCTGAATTTCGGTTGAAATTTGAATACAGGGAGAGGGTATTCAGCTCATTTTGACAGTTGACAGTTGACAGTGTCAGCGGCATAAATTCACTCAAAAAGTTGAACGCCCTCTAACCTGACTCACTGTAAGTTCTAAACATCTTGAGAACAAAGAAGTTCCTTGTCTCACAAATGACTCATTTTGTGGAGGGAAGTCAGACTGAAGCAGTTGACCCTATTTCCATCCAAATTTGGCGACGTTTTCATTCGATTTCCAAGACCGAACGTCTATACAAAACTTGATTCAATAAATCTCAAGACGTTCGTTGGTATCAGTCACGGTTCGCACCTTAAATGGTGAATCTCCGTCACTACAGAGATTTATTTTTTTTATTTCTACTTGCGGACATATACTAACAAAAAACTAAAAAATTGATCGCTTCCTGTCACACAAAACTCCATTTGCGGAAGTGAGTGTCTCGCACGTCGTTGTTTTCAATACAATGGCGGGTTTTAATTAAGACCTCTTGAATCCCAACCCAATCAATAGGCTTTGTGTGCGCTATGCATTCATATTTCCGTTTCATTGTTGAAACCGATGACCATATACAGGGGAGGCTGTTGTGCAATTCAATTGTTCGATGGACAACTTTTCTATAAAGTTGGTAACGAAGTTTTTCATTATCGAGGAGAAATTAATATTCCGGTGCCAGTCATTTGGCATAAATTCAAGAAATAAATGGTTCGCCATACACAAGTGCATAAGCTTCGATGGGAAAAGCAGTAAACAGCAGTAGAGGATTTATATGGTTTCAGAAGACAAATGGCAAAGGCTTTGAGAGTAAACTTCCAACTAGTAAATATTATTTGGAGTATTAAAGACTTTGATAGAGATATAAGCTTAATCCCCTGAATGTACGCTGTGAAATTATCCTTTCTAACAGCCAGCGAAAAAATACTTGGTCATGGCCTACAAAGTCCTGGCTTAGCCATTACCACGCATGTGCCGGGTCACTTAAATGTGTTTTAAGTTTCAAATTACTGCAGTCTGTGAAGCTGCAGCTTAGCTTTCAATTAACGCGATAGATTGTAGCGTTACTGTGCTATACATAGATACGGAGGTAGCTATTAAAGCCTTGGAATCGCCGACATTACGATCAAGGTTGGTAGAGCAATGCCGTAGATCTCTTAACGAGATTGCAGCAAATGGACACAGGGATGTTTCAGGCAACTGCAGGGTGCATGAGCACGCAAAAGAAGGCGCAGGACGACATCTTCCTGAAAACCTCGGGAAAGCACCTGGGCCTATTGAATCGATCAAGTCCCTCTCCTTGACACGGATGCCAAGAAACTGGTGAACCACAGGTCTGGATTTAAAGAAGAAGGAGAGACTTTTATCCACTAACCGGAAAAACCTAGGTCCACTAACGCGGGTCATCACCGGACATCGCTTGATAGGCAGACATGCACTGAAACTGGGGGTCTCCTACAACGATATTTCCAGCTGTAGAGGCGAGGAGGAGGGGATAACTACATCACATCTACTGTGCACTTATCCTGTCCTTGCGACGCTTAGAAGGAAAACCCTCGGGGAATACTTCTACGATGATCCTAACGATTTGGCCGAACTCGACATCCGGAAGATAAGAAACTTTATCTCTGGAAGGAAATGGTTCAATTTTTAGGGTTAACACCGTTGCGATTGCCCATCTCGATGTACTCTGTGTTACATACTCTGGTTCCTGGTGCTGGTAAGCCCGCTCTTCATAGTGGTATCACAATGGGCCAATCTGGTCTAAGTGTTTCCCTGTCTGAGAGGGGCGAACCAGCCAGCCAGCCAAGTTGAGCTCCAAAACGAACAAGACATGATGGTAGGGCGCGAGTTCAGAAGAAGGAAGCAGCAAGCACATTCAACAAGAAGGTGAAGCAGTCCTGTAAGAGCATGAAAGGAAGTTGCAAATTTGGTAGAACGTGCGGCAGCAATGAATGACCTCAGACGACAAAGAATTATGTGAAGGACATTTCAGCGCTAAATTAAGGGCATCTAAGGAAAACGCTACTAAATCGTTGGAGGGAAGACTTTTGAAAATTTCTAAACACCCCAGCACCTCACAACTAGTCGACTTCATTCTCAGGTCCGCGTCATTCGATGAATTATTCGATTTGCTGACGACAAGCCCAAAACATTTGCGCCTACTGTTTATCCTCTGCTTGCTCAAATCTGAGAAGGTGAAGACCTGGCTGAAGAATGGCTACAAGGAATTCTTGAACAGAGGTGTCATGCTGCTTTCAGTTCCCCTTATTAAAAAATAAAAAAAGCAGCTCGACTCTAGTATCTAATCTATGCGCAGTGTACAGCATAATCAGCTGTTGTTTTTGCTGTTTGCTTCTGTCTCTGAAATCAAGGTTGCCTAGTCTCACCCACTTTCCTTCAGTTTGTTCTGGACGACTTACTAGGAAGTGCTCTAGACAAATCATACAGGAGAATCCCATGGTATCTCAAGGATCATTTAGACGACCTGGACTAAGAACTGGAGATCGCTAACAACATATGTTTAAAACAGGGCAGTTGACAAAGTAGAAGAATCTGGGAAGACTGGCTTACAAATTTCAACAGATGACCGTAGCAAACGAAATCAAGCTGCAGATAAGGGTTCAAGCCCTGGCCATGTCCACCGAACATTTTTCGCAGCACCACCTCTTGTCGGAAAATGACAAACATCCATGTCATGAAAAAGCTTCTCAATTCGTCGATTCATAGTCGACAATAAATTGTAAGTCCCTTCCATTTGTGCGAAAAATATAACACGAGAAGCTAGACCTTGGCTCATCGCGAGCTGTCGCGCCAGCTATGCGTCCATAGGAGTTTGCTCTTTGCTCTATGGGTGATTCTCTATCAATTCTTTACAGCAAAGACAACCACATACCATCGTTGGCAATGATTTCAAGGAAAGTTGCATTATTACGAACCCAGGTATGCAAGTCAAGGTTTTTGTGCTAGGTCCGCTCTAAGTGAATATAATATTCAGCAACACAGTATACTTTTCAAGGAACTGAAGTAGAAAAAAAGTTCTCAGATGAAGTAAAGCACAACCGCATTAAAACTACAACGGTTGACCTTGACATAGCCAAAAATAAAATTGTTGGTTTTTAGCATGTAGACAAGAGAAACAGTCACTCTGAGTCGGCAGCAACGTCGTAGTCAGGTCGAAATTGCCATCCCCACTGCCTTCGGTGGCTTCCTTTAACCATCAACCCTCATCACCTCACGTTTTTCCCGCTGAAGTCTTTGAGGATCCTGCACTTAGCCTCAAAACCCCTCCCATACACCTTAGCACTGTCATAGTTCTGCAGTACTTTTGCTGTGGTCTGTTTTGCCATAAAATTAAAAGGAGATTCTGAGTGAATGAGAGAAACTTAGCTCGTCTTCATGGGCAGCCTTGCCTGCCTCCAGTTGTGTAGCAGCTATGCCAGATGCAACAGCCAAATCAGGTTACGCCACATGTTTTGTTGATAGCAACGTAATGAGAAAAGTTTCACCAATACCAACAGGAGCATCTAAGAGAAACCCTTTTTCAGCGCCTCCTTTTAGAAGGTTGGGAGGTCCTGCTTATAAAAGACAAAATTTTTTTGCTAAACGGTTCAAAATTGCATAAAGGGCATTGAACAGGCAACATAAACCCAACACTGTACCGATATAGGATCAGGAAAAGCAATTAATTTTCCACCAATAATCTCAAGAGCTCCTTGGCTTCCACAAAATCAACTGTGAAAGGTGATGGAGACTCTAGTGCGAAGACATAACACTGGCAGTACGGTGTCATGGCTTGAAGAATTGATTGAGCTGACAATGATTATGACATCAGGAGATTCGAAAAAAATTCCTGGGAATTATAGCAATGACAAACACCACAAAGCTCCCCAGCTAGTCTGGACACCGTTTTCGGACGCCAATGAAACCTAATACTACCCGGGTTTCAAACCACTGTACCTCGTGTGTGAATAATATTTAAAGGGAATTCATATCCCTTTGACCCGTGAAATATCCTGCTGGTATATATAATGCCGCCCTCCATGTTGCGCGACTATATATAGAAAAGTGCTCAATTGAAATTTAATCAGCGTGTGCTTAATGAGGATACAGTACCAAACCATCTTCGTCTGTGCAAAGAAGACTTCTTAGTCGTGATATGTCATTATCTAGGTTTATTTGTAACCCTTCTGTCAGATCCACCTCATAAAATTTCACACTTTCTCAGCCTATTACTCCACTCAGATCCAAGCTCATCATCATAAAACAAATTGACACATCCTGCATTTTTGTTAGGAAGGAAAAAAATCAGCATATCTCATGTCTTAAGTATTTATTGCTCTACTCACCTCCATCCGACAGAGTGTACAAAAACAACAGACGGTATCATACTGACTGACAGAGGTAACACACAAAAAGCAGCCTTAACTTCCCATCACAGCGCGGTTGACTCTAATTTCCATATGACAATCAATCTTTGTGGCATCTCAGCACCCATCGTCATCATTGTCGTGGTCGTGCTGCAGATAGTGAAACTGTGCCACAACCACAGTAACAGAAAGCAGAAAACAGAAACAGAAAACAGAAACCTCATCCATCAGATAAATGTAGGTGAGTCATAACTCCCAATGATTTCCCTATAAATCTCGCCCGAGAGTTCAGTTCAGTGTTTGGTGTGCAGAAAAACCACTTGTAAGTGAGGTCTGCCTCAAGAGTCATGGTAAATACTTGTGTGGTGCTGGCAAAAAAAAAAACCAAAGGAAACGGAAAATTATGGATAAACTGTGGAAAATGCTTTATACACACGTATCTGCAGAACAACTTTATGGTTTTCCGACGTTTGCTCCAGATAGGTTTTTGTTAGTTCACGGGATTAGCGCAAATATATTCTGCCGGCGATCCATTTACCTCGCTGGGATATCTCCTCAGCAAATTCAACATTCAAGTCACACTTCTCGCCGCAGCCGCCGATCTCTATCCAGATAGTTTTCACTTTCATCCATCACAACAAGGGAAAGTACTCAATGGGCCAATTCATCAGATTATATCACGGCGCCTATAACCTCCATCACCAATGACCAAGCGCCACTGCACTGCCCCAAGCACCGAAAAAAAAAGTTCAATGTGCACATCCACTCATGCAGAAGGTACACCACGAATTTTTTATTTGAATGAGATGACTCAACACAGCATCTTGGAGCATTGAATTATGGGCTCACAGATCACTGACCTACCCGCACACTCGGCATCAGCATCAGCATCCAAAGAAGAAAGCAGGGAGCGCATTGATGGATGCGCTCTCGTGTTGACCATTGTGTTTCACCCGTCTTGCTGGTAAGTGATTCATGAAAACGATCCGAAAATGTTAGTCAGGCACTTTGGTCTCTGGTCGGGGGGAATCAAGATTAATGGGTATAATAGCATCGTCATTGAGTGGAGGGACCAACAAGTTCAACGGTCGCAATGTCATCACTTTCTTCGATCACCTGTGGATCGAGTTTGGACAGTGACATGTAAAAATTGTCAGCTTTGACACCGCGAGTTGCAAAACTCTTCCTAATTAGGTCTGGGGATGGTTGTATTGACAGAAGCTGCCTTTGGACAGTTTCTCACAACAATGACTTTCATCAAAATTGTCACTTAAGTGGAATAGTTTGGGGTCATCCTGGGTCTCAATCAGTAAGCCTCTCGAGCCCAGTCCCTAGCTTCCTCCCTCCAGAGGTACACTTCAAGTTGGTTGACGTCCTCTTCTACCTTAGGCGTGGTGTTTTTCCTTGGTGTTATCCCTTCGGGTAGATTAGAAGACTTTGAGGCTGAACGGTGTAGATGGTCTGCCAAAAGTGGTTGACGAAGTTTTTATAAAATTCAGTTGGAATGCCTCAATCAATGCTCTAATCATGGTAGGGATCTCTTCTCTACTGGAGGAGTTAGGCATTTTTGGCAAGTCTGGGATTTTGGGCAACCATTGACTTTTGTCATTTTCATATGGACCTGCGACTCTTGTTTTCTTTTTCCCTCTGCATAGGTGGCTGCAATGCAAACTTCAAGTTGCTTTCGCTTTTCGATCTGCTGTCAAGTATCTTCGGACAGCAATGTCCTTCGACTACTTTGTGTTTTACTGATGAAATTATCGGCACCGGAGACAAAATCTTTATTCCAGCGACCTTCTATAGCTGGAGGCATAGCGCTACTGATTGTTTCTGTGCCCTGTGCAAGATGGTCCCCAAAATGTTACTGGACTATTGGATGCCTAAATCTATCGGTGTGATACCTGGGTCCTCGAAGTATTCTGTTATTTTGGGCAACCGCAGTTCGTAGGCGAATAAACGCTGCCATAAGGTGGTGATCTCGTTCAACACTCATATCGGCTCCGCGCTTGATTCGGACATTCAAGTCAATTTCTAAATCTGCGACTAATCGCGGCCTATGTGATGGAACCCTATTGACTTTATGATACGTTTAATGTTCAAAGGTTGTACCCGATTGTTGTTGCAAAAACCCATGATACTTAGCATTAGTCGTTATCCTTTCGGATGCGGAGGACCGGCTTACCCATCATATGCCTGGGTCCCCTCAAAATGGTAACGTCGCCGTTCGTCCTTAAGTCAAAGGCGGCACTAAGTTATTCGTAGAAATCTTCCTTCTCTTTCTCAGTGGCTGACTCCTTACTCTCCATACTCGCGTCCTAAATCTAGTCTTCAGTACTTGGACCCTGCAAGGCTTCCAGGATATGAAACTGGTATGCACACTCGGTGTCAAAAGCAAGCCTACGGACTCGTGTGAACTTCCTGACAGTTTTTCCGAGTAAAGTATGATTGAGCTACGCGGAGGTGATTGGAACTCCCATGCATCAAACAGTGCCAAGTTGTTGAGAGAGTCTAGCGTTTTTAGAACTCTCTTTGGCCCTCTCTGCCCCTCTTAGAACCATTATTCCAAAGTTCAATCTTTGCCAGAGTACAATAGCCAAGGTAGGAAGATAGGTAAGGTGACTGTCCATGCGAGGCACAGACACACGCAGGTCAAGGAAAGCCCTTTGTGATGCAACTGGGATCTATACCCTAGGTGCCACTTCATCTATTAAAACCATTTGGAGCTCTTGATAAAGCTGAGGATACTTTTGACGTCGGCTAAAATTGCCGAAGTGATAAGCTTCTAGAAAGAGCTTCTTTCTTTAGGATAGCGCAAGACAGGCACAGAGGAAATGGAGGATTGTTTCTTCCTCCTCTTCGTCCCTGCAGATCCTGCAAAAGTCCTCTGAGAAGAGGCACATCCTTCTGGCATGAAGGCCGATGGGGCAATGGTCAGTGAGAACACCGATAACGGGCTGAAGAGCGCCCTTTAAAGCAAGATTAGACTTCTAGATCGAGTGAGGTTAAACATAGGCCAGATCTCTCTGAAGGTACGGCATGTGGTACCATTCCTCTATCTTTGGTTTGTCTTACTGATCGCGTCGTACTCTAAGAGTAATTTACATGTAGCAAGTGGTCGTCGTGGCTCAGGGGTTAGTGCGTTGGACTGCTGACTGAGCGGCGTGGGTTCAAGCCCCAGCCAGGTGCACCTAACATTTTTCGCGGTACTACCTCTGGTCGGGGAATGACAAGCCTCCGGGAGTATAATCTGTCATGAAAGAGCTTCTCAAATCGCCGTTCGAAGTCGGCAATAAATTGTAGCTCCCTACCATTCGTGCGAAGAATGTAACAAGCACAACATGAATGGTTGCGAGAAGCTAGGCCTTGGTTCATCCCGAGCTGTCGCGCCAGCTCTTTATTCATTGTTAAGTGGAATATCTAGAGTTTATCGGGCCTTACAATTTCCTGGAATGTCCGTATGTCAATAGCCAAACGTCGTCAACAAATTATCTGAGGCAAGGTATTTGCGTGAGCGATGAGGTCTTAGTCGAGCCCATTGTGTTCCCTTCTTCTATTTTTCCAAACTACAGGCATCGAGCAGGATTTACGGTAAGTAGGACAAGTTTTAGAATTTACACTATGTAGTGAGCATCTAGCGAATGTTCCGTTTTCTTTGTTGAAAGCCACGGATTCTGTGATCCATGTTCCTATTTCCACAAGAACCCCAAAGACTTCTATCGCATTCTCGTTGGATGGGCAGTGCCATAGGATATGTTTGAGGTCCTCTACTTCTTCCGCACAGTTCTTACAAATCGTTGAGCTGCTGAGTCGCAATCTATGGATGTCTCTGTTGAAGTTAGCTTTGTGTGCTCTTTACTTAAACCTAGTATCTTCGTGTCCTGGTACCCGGACAAGGCGGACGTCGTTGTGGCTAATAAGCAGATTAAGATGCTTTACACATTCCCTGACCTGATTTAATCTTGATGCTGGATATTTGATGACTGATGTACTGTTTGACTTTCAGAACAGATTTTTGTTCTCCCGCTTTGAATTTGTTATTTCAAGACGTATTTCAGGCTTCGCATACAATGGTCAGGACATCAGCTTTGAATATTTGGATGAAGGATTCTAGCAAGCGCAAGTTCTAGGCGTGGGTTGTTCCGTGAATCTCTTAATTTTAAAAAAGACAATAGTCAAACGGGCCCTTTAAAAAGATGAGAAAACTTAAGCTAGACTAAAACATAAACAGGTATAATAGCGGAGTAACTGAAGACACGCTCAACCACACCCTCTCCTTTTCTGGTTTAATTATCCATAGAGAAGCATTGTGTATGGAAGAGAGCAACAATACACTTAATCTGCGAGTATTTTCCAGTGCAACGACCACGACTTTCCTCATTTATACTCTGCGACAATACTGGTATTTGTATCCGCTGTGGGAGAGACACTACCAGCACAATAAGTTTATCGTCACAATCTTCATATCGCGTTGCGGTTGCGTAAGCTGAAAAGATGCCGGCAATTGTTCACAACCGTTGTACTGCTACCATCTGGAGACTTTCATTACGTAATTAAGTGCAGAGGTGCATTTACTACGTATTTCCTCTGCCGCATTGATCGAGTTGTTATTGTGACACGAACTGGAGAGTGACGATAAATCATAATTGCAATTGAGGCTAATTAAGGTTGACGCTAATTATGTTGTGTACAACATTCACATTGTCATGGCAAAGATTGCGATGAAGTATCTACAAGGAAATGGGTTAGGCTGGTGCACTTGTACAAGAAATTAGTAAAGAAATCGGTTGCTGTTGCTTTTTCGGAAGACGGATGCAGTCTACTGAATTGGAAAAATGGATTTTCATTTATTATGGTCAACTAGCCTTGACGTGGTTCATGATAAAACATGGGTAAGATGTGTTTTCCTGTTGACAGATGAATGCTCTCTCACTCAATCGAGTAAATTTTCAAACACTTTCATTCAAACGATGGTTTTGTGAGTAATTGTCAAATATTTGGATTTCGTCGGTTGGAGAGTTGCTTGTTATGTATTTTTCAAAAAAAGTAAGACTTTCGTAAACCAAAGTGAAAACAATGAACCACATTGTAGCTTCATGTACATGCATATTCGTCCATATTCACCTACTTTAGGAGATAAGTAAGAAACCTCTCAGACTGTTTTAACTTGAGAAACTTTGGTACTGCATAACCTTGAAGCCGAGGACTTAATTTAAAAGCTTTCGTTGGTTTCATTAAATTCCGATATTTTCATTTGAATAGAATGTTGACACATTCGCCACGTCTGCCCTTACAGGATTCTGTCGTCCTTTTTGCTGAAAACACTGGATCGACTGATCGACGTACGGCGGACGTGGTCGGCGGTAGCTACATATAATAAAATCACAGGACGAGTATATGGGAGGTAGATCGGCCCTCCATGAGGTCGATAGAGAAATCTCTTCATCATAAGGAATTTACTCTTGGGGCGTTTCTTGACATCGTGGGTGCATTCATCCGTATACATAAGCGCCGACGCGATTATTAGCAGCTTACAAAGAGCTCAACTCAGCACCGGTCTCTGAAAATGGATTGGGCTGATGCCTCAATCGCGTGTCATCAACTTGACGTTGGGAAGGGTAAGCAGTAAGAAGAACATATGCAAGAGAACTCAGGCTGGAGTCCTCTCTCTCCTAATATGGCTTTTTGTCGTGGACGAGATCTTGGGAATACTCAGAGATAATGGCTTCAACGTTAGGGCTTATGCCGACGATGTGCTCATTCTGGTAGCAGGCAAATTCCTTCCTTAAGCGAGATGCTCAACTATGCGCTACTACTGGTCAATACTTGATCCAGTAGCAGAGGGCTGAGAGTCAATCCTACAAAGACAGAGATTGTGCTTTTCACTTGGAAGAGACTAATCGCTGACTTCAAGCCTCTGAAGACCAAACTAAACTGGAAGGAGAATATCGATGAGCGCATCAATAAGGCATGTGTCGCCTTCTACTCATGCAAAAAGGCGTTCAGTAATACATGAGATTTCAAACCGGCTGGAGTACACTGGCTTTACATGGCGGTTTTGAGATCCATTCTAACATATGGCTTACTAGTCTGGTGGAAGGCACTTAAGAAGCAATATCAGCTTTCAAACCTCACTAGGATTCAGAGGGCAGTCTTTATAGGAATCCTGGATTGAATGAAAACAACAATGGAAACCTTGCTAAGTTTCGTTTCGCTAGATCTGTACTGTAGCAAACATGTCAGCTAAAACTACCTTGAGACTCAGGAAAAAAAATCTGTGGACACCAGCTTTATACGGTCACCCCTCCGTACTTTCTCGATGAGAGAACGACGGCAGATCGGCAGAAATACATTATATGATCCAGAGTCTGGCATTCCACAGGAAATTCAGTATCAGAATTCTTGGCAGAGATGACTGGAGGAACCACAAAGTTACCAATAAAAAGGAACTGGCTTTCTAAACATATGGTTCTGAGATGGATATTGATACAGCTGCCGGGTCTATAGTAAGGTCCTTCGTTAGAATACACGACGACTGCAGTGTCAAGCCAAAATCACGGCCATCATCAGGCTACTGTCTACATCGATAGACAGGCAGCCGTTAAGGCTCTGGAGTGCGCTATAATTAGATCGGGGCTTGTAGGAATTTGCAAAAACTACCGTGACCCTATGTTGCGTACCAGGGCACAGTTTACTGGAGCCCTTAGACGTAACTAATTTATTGTACCACTAGGAAGTAGGACTTAGTTTAACCCATTTTTCTGAAATTTTCCCGACTTTCAAAGCAACCCAATTTCAATAAAGGCTCTGATCAAGAACACGAAAAGACCCAACACAGATTCAGGTCCTTAGAAATCATCCTCTAAACCATGTATAGCAATTTAATCGAAAACCTAATTTCCAGAAAAATCAGTGTGGCTTGGGGCCCAGACAAGAGTCAATGAATTCAACCTTGCGAACCAATTCAAAGAGTTCTTGCATCACCTTTTTCAGTGATAAATCCACTGCCTTGTCAAAAGCCCCATTACACTGAGAAAAACTGAGAGCGCCTTGAATGTCTTTAATGCTTTGTCCAGGGAAGTTTTTTTATTCAGTATCACTTGTGTAGTGTATATTTGGCTGCATCAGCGATTTTAATAGAAACGCTCTTTAGCACCGGCTAAGTCAGACTTGTCACAACCCTCCATTTTCAAAAAAGAACAATCTCAGTTTTCAGAGGATTGACCGAAAACCCACTCCTAGTGCACCATTCATCGATCGATGTCTAAGGCCATCTGCGTGTTACCACAGACAGTCTTATAGTAACACCATTCGCATATACCAGAGCGTAGATATTACAGCAATTGAAGGTTTCCAACAGAGACTCAACCGATATGCACCATAGCAGTGGAGATAGAAACCTCCCCTTGCGGACTGCCTCTGCTTATCCCCGCCGTAATACAGAAGCCCCAATCCACATCTACAACCAAAGCTCTTTTCATCACCATTGCTCTGATCCACGTTACCAAAATATCATCTACCCTGCGCTGTCTCGCAAAGTCACACATGCAGTCAAAGGTTACATTATCGAATCCGCCTTCTATGGCTATGCCCATGACGTATTTCCCCTCTGGTATGCATTAAGCATCTCCGACAGAAATACATCTTCAGCGCGACCCTGCACACGTAAATCTCAACCACCCTCTCCATGCTTTTCAGCAGCAAGGAAGACAGACTTAAAGGTCTGAAACTTTTGGCGAGAAAGTAGTCATCTATGGTATAAAGGCCTCTCTAACCGTGCGCCAGTATGTAGAAACTGGTTTATACCCTATTGCAGCAAGGCTGGCCACACTTCATCAGTGCCAGGCAGTCTGAAACTATCAAATGATGTGATCAGCCTACTGTTTTTATCGAGTGTTTCATTCTTTTTACGGAAAATCTCTATAGGAAGCACTTTTTGACAAGCAACTTCAGTCTTCATCTAAATCTTGTCTTACAGTCCGATTTAGAAGTTTTCAGACTTCGTCTCTAAGTCCCTGAAGTTCTAAGTATGCAAAAGCCATGGTCGTGTGCAATGAACTATCGCCTTCCGTTTCGTCACGTTAAGTGATCACTTAAATTGAGACCTCATCTCGGTCATAAAGTATTTCTCCACTCAATCACTCAATTGCTTCGAAATTTCAACTCGTTTCAATCTGTCCAGCACTTGAATTGATTATTTCATCAACAACCCTATGACATTTCCTACAATTCAATTGTGGCACTAAAACTTAGACATTCTTCCTTAAGTGCTGACCTGCTTTTTGAAACACAAACATACACCCCGTTTGCTTACGATTCACGAGGATAAATTAAGATGTTACGCAATGTGTCGGTTCGAAAATCAAACGCAATACGCCTCAATGGCCTTTTCATTAGGCAAGCCTGCAGCTGGGTTATAAAATGTGCAACGCCTGCATGATTCCATCGAGAATGCATTTTCATCCAACGACCGACGACGACGTCACGAATGTCTACATTTGTCTGTCTGCGGAGTTTGTCTGCCAGGAGTTCGAGTTCAACAGCCCACTCGGACTGTTTTTTCTGTGATCTTTGTCTGGCATCCGTGGTGTGAAAGTTTCAATAGTTTTTTTGACACGCACGCCCTCCTCCAATTACGCCCCCAAAGCCCCTTTTGTCATACAAAAACTGCATGCATGGAAAACCCGGATAAAATTTGTGTGAAAAGTGAAAATTTCCTTTGCCAATTCTGGGCTGCACACCTCACCTCGGAAAGTAGAAAGTTATCCTCAACCTAGTTAACTTGTTTTTCGCTAATCGAACACACTTGCCGGGTAACAAATCAAACTCAACTAATCGGACAAAAACCATTTGGCTATCTGCAGACTCAGCGGTGTCTGGTTCGCCAAGAGGAAATGTCGTCGTTAAAACGATCGAATTGGTCACTCCAATAGTGCTTCCGGCGAAGTAACAAGAAATTGGTGGAAAAAAAGATGTCGGGAAACAAGTCTCGTCGCTGCAAGCCATTTTCCATTAGCGCAGCTTATCCCATTAAGTGCCGGTTTATGTCCGATTGAGTGACGCCATTGGTGGCTAGGTCGCATTTCCAAAAACAGTCAGAATTGAGTCAGATTCAAGCCACAGCTCATGTATCCATTTAGAGACTTCACCAAGTTCGATGTACTATTCAAGGAGAATTGACGTAATCTCCACGAATGCATAGGCAACAACGTTATGACGTAAGCACCCATAGGAGGACAGCAGTTAACAAAGGCTCAAAGCTATCGCTACATCATCAGCAGCAGATGCACTGCCAGCCGGCGGAAAATCTCTCTCATTGTTCAGTCAAAAGACACGACGATGTGGAGAGGAAATATGTGCTACAGCTTTGAACTGATGCTGCGCGGTGCTGCACTGTCCCATTGGCATATCACGATTTTCTTATCGATTTTCGCCTTTATGCCTGCCACATGGATGCGCATGCGCGCACCTCTTTGGCGTGTGACTGAGTTCAAAGAAGATGCATCTATGCGAGAATGGGTATTTCGAAGTGGTAGGGAGATGAAATATGTGTTGGATACAGGATGACCTGTGGAATTCTGTTGACCATTGTCTACAACCCTGGAATGCAATCTTAAGTTCCACAACACTTGGTAATTGATTGACGAAAATGATTAACTACTCAAGCGTTTCACTTTCGCCGCCGGAATTCCTTGGAGTGTTGCAACTGTCACCTCCTTTCTCCAAATGGAACAGAAAAATTAAAGTTATTTGCTTTCACGATGATTCAAGACGACCAATCGAATGAATGTGAGAATCGACGAAATGCTGAACGGTTAAGCGTGCGGAACACTGGAAAGCGATTGTGTGAATCATTTCACTTTTCTAAGTGGAAAATGCACTCTATCATTCCTTCATGCCACCTGTGAGACCTGAAAGTGCATCCTTTCATAGTCAGTCATGAAGATTGATTGATTGTAATGCATTGGTTGATTTAGCTGGACTCGAACTTGTGTCGAAACGCTCAGCAGTTCAACGCACTAGTCACTGAGTCACGGTGACTACACCCAATAGCCGAAAAGTAGGACTACGATGCAGTAGGACCGGAATGTTTACGGTTGTTTAGAGTTCTGAATAACTAATCTCTGGAAGGCACTTACTTTGGTAATTACAACCAAAAGTAGGCTCTGTGGGGCCTCATTGCCAGAAATGGAATGCTACTTAAAAAAATTTTTGGGATCTAGCAAAGTTTGCCTACAACTGAGAAACATTTCGATCACCTTGCGGTAGCATTTCTCGACCTCTCTATCAATGTATACTCATTGCCCTCAATTCCCGTGTCCGGGAAGCCAATAATTTGCCATTTTGTTAAAGAGAGCCGGTTGCTTAAGAAGTTTTGAGTCGAACTGAAAAGAGCTTAGGGCTTTAATCGTTGCTTAGCGTTTTACGAAGCTTAATTGCATGAATCTCTACTTGAAAGACAGGATGAGGAGCAGACAAAGGGGCCTGCTAATCTGAAGATCGGACCGTAGATGCCTGCATCGAGTCCATTTTCAGTTTTTGATCCATCAGTATACCACACTGATTCGAAGTAACTGATGACTGGTCTTTCATTACTTTATAGGGTGCGGTCGAGGATGATGTCCCTCATGCAAATAGCCGAATTGAAAGCAATCGATAGTACTTTGGCATCTTTAGATGTCCTGTCAGGTCGGCCGATTTTAAGTTAGATGAAAGGTGAAGCCCCATGGCACAGAACACAGTCGAGCTATTCACTGTCTTGTGTTGAGGAGAGACAACTAGGAAAGCTTAAATAATTACTGTCGGATCGATGCTAGTACAGATAAGCCACAGTATCTTCGGAAGAGCATTTTGGGCCGAGACATGTTTATTTATTTATTTCACTATACCACTTATCCAGGGGCCATGATAGTAACGAAGGTTCAGAGTATCGGTTTTGGCCTCAATCGCCACCTCTTCCCAAATAGTCGTGAACATGCCCATAAGTCTGAGGAAGCTTTATTGATCATGTTCTTCAAACGTGGTGTTCAGGTAAGTTTTTGGTGCCCAGAATAGGGGATGGATTGCTGGATTTTAGATATGAGCCGCTATATCTACCTGCCTTTATCGAACGTGTTTCAACGTTCTTGCTAACAGGCAGCATGACATCCGCTGCAGTGCCTGTCTGACCTTCTCGAAGCCTCCCATTGAAACCTCGAATTTTTATTCATTGGTTTTATTCCCGCGAATAGAGGAGAACGACGGACCGAGTAGGAAAAGTTCTTCAGGCCTTACCTACTCAACTTAAATAATCACCGGAGGATCAAACTGGTCCTGAGGAGACACTTTTAGCAGTACAGCCCTACACTCCGTGCCAACAGTATTCCACAAAAGACCATTTTGGTATGACGCCTACAACCATAGGATTAAGGTATTGGCACTTCGTTTTGAGGTTACTTTCCACTAGAATCAGGTGACCAGCATTGGCGCATTTTTCTATGCACGGCGAAGAAAACCAACCTCCCGCTGTCAGGCAGAATGAATCATTCAACCTAGAAGATGATAAAAATGTCCGTCCACCTGATCAGAATGAAGTGCGGATAGCAATATCCAAACTAATATCCAACAAGGCTGCTGGACCCGAAGGCCCTCTCACCGAGTTATTTAAAGCAGCTGGAGTTGACCTGGTAGAGAAAGTACACATTTTTAAGATTTGGTCAGATGATTGTAGGCCGAATAAGATGGAATCTCATCGTATCGTTTGCCCGATCCACTAAAAAGGAGATCCTCTGAACTGCGCCAACTACAGGGGTATCAGCCTCCTCAACATCGCCTACAAGATCCTATCTGCCATGTTGTCTGAATGCCTGAAACCTTTCGTCAAGAACTTGATTGGCTCCTATCAGTGCGACGTTAGGCGGCCAGGTAAGTCCCCAATCAACCAAATTTTCACTCTTCGGCAGATTCTGGCGAAAACCCAGGAACTCCAAATCGATACGCATCACCTTCTCATCGATTTTAAGGCCGCGTATGACAGCATTTATAGAGACGAGCTATACAGAGTCATGTCTAGTTTTGGCATCTCTGCCATACTCGTCCGTTTGTGCAGGAAGATGGTGAAGAATGCACGCTGCTCCATTAAGGTCGGTCAAGACCTCTCCGAAACCTTTGATGTCAAAAGAGGATTTAAACGAGGTGGCGACGAATTGTACGAAACTCTCAAGGCAACACCAGAGGCACAATCTTTCATAAATCTGTTCAACTGCTTGCGTACGCCGACGATATAGCGAAATGTCACCGGTGCTTTCACGACTGTAGGGACAGATGCGGCCAAAATGGATTTAGCTGTAAACGCGGGCAAAACTAAGTATTTTCTGCCAGTAAGAAGGGACACCCAACACCGACGAATCAGACAGAACGTCCCAGCTGATAGCTATAACTTCGAGGTAGTAGGGGACTCTGTCTAATTTGGTATTGCTATAACCTTCGACATCTCGTCGGAAATCAAACGAGGATTAACTCTTGCCAATCGCTGTTTCCCGAACAACTAAATAGACTCTAGAATTCTAGATCATCGTAGTCCCGCTTTATGACGCTGAAGCATGGACTCTATCTAAAGTGGATGAAAGTATTCGTAGTCGTTTCGATGACAGTCTTTGAGGAGAAGATATTATCACGAACTATACGTGCTGTACAGCGGCATCGACTTAGCCAGAAGAGTAAAGGTCCAACGATTGAAGTCTTGTAGAGCGGATGAATACCAATGCTCCAGCAATCAGAGTCTTCGAATCTAACCCGGAGGGATAACGCAGTAGAGGAAGACCACGCCTAAAGTGGAAGGGGATCTCAACCAACTTGGCGTACATAACTGGAGCGAATTAGCTAAGGAGCGTTGTTGGTTGAGACCCAGGTTCACCCCGAACTTAATTGACCCTGCAACATCAAAGAACAGGGGCGAATTAGACTTTGCCATCTTGCTGAGCGGTAGAAGCGAATTAACATGAAACCGTAGAGGTTAGACCTCAACGTCATCTTCTGTAGAAAGGAGTCTTATCACATATCTGAAAAGACTCCTTTGTAGAGTCTGAATATGCTGTGACTGCCTTTCCTGTTCTTCTTATATTTGTTTGAAAAAAAAAAATAAAATAAAACCTAAGTGCTGCTTCTTCTAGATCTCATTCACAATCTGAGTCATTATCACCGTGACTCATCATGACTGAAACATTCCTTAAATATTTCCCCGTGGCTAAGTCCATTCATCTATGCAAGGATGTTCCCAAAAATAAAATTATCTGTGCTTCCAAATCCATTGTCCCGTCCGATGGAAACATTCTAGATTATTATTGAATGGATTTTCAGAGGCATCTCATCTCATTGACAGTCAACAGATTCAATCAACAGTTGACTGGACATCCTTTCCTTTATCTCCAAGTGGACATAAACAGACAAACAAAAGCCATTCAAACCCATGGAAAATGCAAAAATACCTCCCTGTTGTTGCATTGTCTGGATTTGGATAGTCGGCCTTTGACTATCGAAAGGTTGTACCCCATCGTCGTAAACTGTTAATTGAAAAGATTTCTCTCACACTTTCACGTCGTATTTCCTGGAAACCATAAACTGGTTCGATACTCAGTCGATTAGTCCATGAAATCGAAGTGTGAGTGGTCATTGCAGTCCGCTCACATTAAAAGGATGACGGACGACAAGTGATGTTTATACAGACAGACGGAGGTGGGAAGGTGGCAATTTTATGTTTATTACCACTAGCAGTGCAATTCCTAATGATCTCAGGTAGATAATTGTGGGTCAGTGGGTATTTTTAATGCACATCATGATACCACTCCGAGGCGTAGGTCTGGTTTTTATATCCCCGCCGACCTAGTTTGGATTAATACTGAGTCAAGTATCAGATATCACCAAACAGCTCTGAGGCAAGTCCTGATGGGGATTATAGGTCGAGCAGATCTGTCAAATTTGATGGGCTCTCCCAATTTGCATTCCTCACCTGGCTGCATAACAAATTACATGATGGTCATTGCGTTTGCGGTTTGTCCACTGCGCTGAGCCTTCAGTTGATTGTTTCCCTTTCTATATACTAAGTCTCTGCCCGTGCTTGGGATAAAACCTGACCCTTGGGGTTAGCTCTGTTCAAATCGTGGGTGTTGCTCCAAGGCATTCATATTCACTTGGTATGCACGCTGGCTCCATTTCAGTTTTTTTTTAAGGAAAATGATTCCTAATTTGCTTTGTAGTTAAGTAATTTATTTTTATTTTTACCTGTACAGCTCTTAATGGCAAAAGAAAGTGAAAGGCAAAATCCGCGTATTGATCGATGTAATAATTTTATTTTAAAAATGTAAATGGAATTGAAACTGAAAGTGTGCCAATTGAAATTGGGCAATAGTAAGACAGGTTTGGAAGGCGGCACTCTTACAAAGACGACGATAACAATGTAAAATTTTTAAACACTAATCCACCATTCCATCGGTGCTGTAGTTCTCCACGGTACCACGGATTTAACATATCATTTTGAGAAGGCGAATCACACCATAAGCACACAATCTTATTGGCATTGCTTCATTCTATATCCTCTTCATTTCATGCGACTTACCTGTCAGAAAAATTAATTTTATTCAGTTAGTCATCGCTTTGGACTCGAAATATGGTAGAACACTAGATTTATACAGCAATAGTGGGGGTCATCCTAATATACGGTGGCACTAGTCTAGTACACAGCACTTGACAAGATGATGTACATTATATCAAACATAGACTTTATGGACAAACTCAAGGCTACAATTTCTGGAGAGGTCTTGACTGAATCCGAGACAGAGATATACACAAATTAATTTGAAACAGCGTTATGGTATGGGAGCCTGAGTCTTCTCAAGTCTATTTCAGGCAGAAATCAGGACAGTTTGAGATGTTGATTGGCGCACAAATAGCGCGGTAGATTATAGCACTATTATACTATACCTTAACAGTGAAGCAGCAGATGAAATTGTTGGAATCAAGAAAAATTCGATCCAAGTTGATATAGTAATGTCGTAGGCTTCTAAATAAGATCGCGGTTTCGAGGTTTGCCCGTTCTGGGTTCTAGGACACAGAGACTTACCGGTCCACTGTAGAGCAATCGAACTGGCAAAGAAAGGGGCAAACCAGAATCTCCCTGGGAAAAGGGAGGTACTCTCTACTCCTGTAAAGTCGATTAAGTTTAGCTTTGTCATTGGAGCCAGGCAAATGGAAAGCAGCATGTGGATAATATGGACACTTGCCTTTCATCGATTCAGACATGGCCAAAACTCAATCTCAACGGGCAGACTACTCTATAAAGATTTCAGCGTGCTCACAATGGGCCTCCAGGTCTCCGAGTGAACGTGATGAGGCTTATCCATCACAAACACTACGTAAACTAAGACTTCAGCGACCAAGCCAGGATCGACATTCACAGAACAGTGAACGTATTGTAAAACAGTAGGTGTTTGCCACCGACACAATTTTCCATTCAATTTTCCCTTTTTAAAGAATGGGAAGCATCGTACAAGGTTCCCTGTGATTTACGTGGCATCAATGAGTCTACACTTGATCTAAGCGTGTTACTGCCAAGCTTTTACTCTCAGGGGTTAATATTTATTCCTCAAGGAAAGTCCGCTGTCATTTCATTTTCAAATCACAGGTAATGAAAGAAAATACGTTCAAGCCTTCCGGAGTTTAGTTTCGATGCGGATAGTCCGGAAACATGCATGCCAACCAAGTAGTAGTTTACTACTAATAAGGTTCTGTTTTCCCTTGACCTTTTCCTTACATGTGCACGACCTAAAACTCTATGTTTCAGCATTTGGTTAGACACCGAGAAGAATGAAATTTAAAAAACCCGATCTCTGACCCGATTTCATGACCGATTTGTTAGATGAGTGTGGACGGGTGTCGAAAGGCCATGGCTGTTGGTCTTAAATCCAATCTGTGGAGTTAAGGAAGAGTAGAATGTTAGGGATTTTTTTTTTCAAAGGTTTGCTGATGTTGTCCCAGTGTTTTCCCAGTGCCTTGAGTCTTGCTTTGACAAGTTGCCGCGCGCTTGCAGATGAAATATTCTAGGGTTTCCTTCTCGTTTGTGTCCTGGCTTTGCTGCATGGATACTTACTGTCCAGTGACTCGTACAAATGGTGACTACGCGCAATGTTCGGGTTCTTCTAAGTCTTTTTGGATATGGCGCAACTAGTAAGGTTGTTCCATTTGTGTTTGGGTACTGAAAGGTAGTATAGGTTGATTCTTCTCTTAAGAGCTCCTAATGGGAAGAGAATTTCTCTTGCGATTGAACTGTCGCTTACGGACTCTTGCTTGCAAGCTCTCTTCGATGCCTCTATGACCTGGGACCCACACGAAAGTTAGGAAGGATAAGGTCCCCAGGGGGGCGAACTCTGTTCTGAGTTTTGCAACTAGCTTTGATGAGGTGGTTGTGGATATAAGAACTTTGATCGCTGCCTGGCTTTCGGAGAAGATTGTCGTCGTTAAGTGCACGACAGGTCTCGCAGATTGCGATTATTTCAGCCTGAAATACACTGGCGAAGTCCGGGAGCCTGAATGATCTCCAGATTTTCAAGGTAGCTGAAAACAAGTAGTATACGAATGGATTGGAAATGTGCTAGTATCTTCGAGCGAAAAACCTAAGTCTCGTTGTCAATGGAAAAATCTCCTAGCGTATTTCAGCCAGAGATCCATGTCATTTAAGAGTAAGCCAATTTTATGCTTGGTTCTGGAATGAAAGGTGTCCCTTTTTACAAACTTTTCTTCAAAATTGGAGACGTATGCAACGTTTTTCAAGCCGAAATAACTGCTTTTCTAGAGGCTGTAAAAGGGAGAGAAACTATTACGATCTATGTTGACAGCCAGGCGGATATTAAATCTCTGCAGTCAACATCGACAAAATCGAAGCTCGTCAAGGTCACACAAATTCTTAACGATATATCAATGACCAATAAGGTGACCCTATGCTGGGTACCGGGCCACAAAGATATATAAGGTAATGAGAGGTCGGACGAACTTACCAGGGTGCAGAATTAGCATACGCAAAGACACCCATTAGCACCCTTTACGGGGAAAATGAGGAAATCATGATCAAGAGCTAATACGCGATGGTGTCACATGGACACATGTGCAATAGCCAGATCACTATGGCCAGCCTTCGATAAGAAGAATTACAAAAGCCTCGTACAACTTAGTCAAAGGGAATTATGAAACGTCTCCGGTGTCCTTACAGGGAACCATGCGGAACGTCTTATTGTAGATTACCATACAATGACTACTACAGAAACTGCAGGGACGAAGAGGAAATAGAATCCATATGGCACCTACGATACGAATATCCTGCACGGTCTACCGGAAAATTGCGTACTCTTGGTAGTAGCCTCTTCCATGGGCTACTACCAAGGAATACGTTCATGTCGTTAATTTTGGGAAGCTCCTGAGATTTCTATACTTTTCTAGGTAATTTCCAGATTAGCCAACCCAATTACTTGGTCTGACTCCAATGAGTATATATTTTATGGCTACAATGGACCCGTTGAAAGCGTCTAAGTAAGTCTCTAGGACACCCACAAAACCATCCAACCCATCTACATACTCACGGCATTCAAGCACAAGTTAAAGTCGTGGGCTCAAACCCGACTGACTGCAAATCAGCCGTGCACTGCTTCAATACCCTCCAAGACCTGTTTGAGTATAAACAAAGTCAAACCTGGGCATAAGGGTATTGTTTGTAACGAGATAGTCAACGATTTCATTAGAAAGGCTTCGGCTAAGTACTTTACTGGCCCTGAATCGTTCTGTAACATCCAAAACTCAGCATTCAATTTAATTGTGAAACATATTCTTTATAAACCCATGCCACTATGCTCAATAAGGAACCGATATTTCCAAAGAAAAACCTTAATCGTTTGGAAAACTTTTAAAATCCTCACCAGAGGGATCCTCAATTTTCTTCAGAGAATAGAGCCTCTTCTTTTGTAAAACTGACTGCGTGGTACAAACAAATTTTTATGTCGGAATCCTTTCCACAGTTTCAAAAATTCAAAACAGAGTTCTATTTTCAGCCTTTTACTATGTAAATATTTTTTTTTTCCAACTTCCGGAGCAACACATTACCATCCTTGACTTATGTCAAACTTCAGATCCAACATTCAGATAAACTTCACATCCGAATCTATAATTTTTTTAACACTCGTTTATCTTAACGTCTATCTTTGATTTATTTTTTTTTTTACAGAAAAAAAAAATTCACAAAACAAATGATAATCGCCAGCTTTTGTTTAAGCTTCGTTTGTCATCTGTATTTATGGTTATAGACGTCGACAAGCCTTCGTTTCATTTATTAATGACCTATTTCCCTTCCTTTTGGCTTTGTTTTACCGCATCCACTTTGTATTCCGCACACCGGCCAGTTTAACATAATTAATCGACGTAAACTGTAAATATCTTGGGAAATTTACTACAACGCGGCTAATTAATATTAAAATTTTGTATCTCACTTCGATTAGATGAGTTTATTTGCCAAACTGGTAGAGTTAGAACGAATTTTGGTTCTCAGCGGAAATGCCAAATTCATCAACTATAAATTCTTATCGACTTCTGATATTAAGCGACTTATAGAAACGGTGTTTCAATTTAACTGACATTCACAACCTACATACTTCTGTAATTCAATTCTTTCAATAGTAACAGTCAAGACGGCAATTGGTGCTCTTATTCAAATGAAACTCAACAGTAGCTAGGCGCCAGACAACTCGATGGGGTCTAAATCTCTTTACCAGCCTGCCATTGTCGTTAAATAGTAATTTATGGGCACAAAATACAATTTATGCAATTTGATCAGAAGTCGGTGGGCGCCAAACGACGTCAAATCGAAGCCAAGCCCCTTGCTTGATTGACCGCAGTCTACGACAATATTTCCAGAGTTAGACGACACGTATTGAGTTGACAAACAATTGTTTATTACAACGAATTATGCTCATTCGGTTGAATTAAAAAGTGATTTGAAAAGTATTCATTGAGAAGGTATATCTGTACGTGTTGGTACGTGGACTGTTAAAACCTTTCAGGAAATTAGGTCTCCTTTTTAACGACAATCTATATGAGGTTCACCTTATTCCATATGAATTTCTTGTCTTAAGAAGAGAAGTAAGTAAGTAAGTTACAGTTAAGGTGGCGCTACAGCATCAGGTGAACTTGGGCCTCAACCAACAAGCGTCTCCAGTCATCTCGGTCTTTGGTCAGCTGCCTCCAGTTTCGCGTGCTAATTTAGTTGAGGTCAACTTTCACTTGCCACGGTCGTCCTCTACTACACCGTCCCTCAGGTTTGGATTCAAAAATTTTCCGGACCATTGGTGTCCATCCGCTCAACATGACCCACCCACCTCAGGCGTTGGAGCTTCACTCTTATAAGTCGATGTCGCTGTACAGCCCGAACAGTTCGTCGATTTATTTCCTCCTCCACTCACCGTCTATGCAGACGGAACCGAGAATCACTCGAAGAGTTTTCCTCTCGAAACAGCTGAAAGCAACCTCATCCGCTTTAGACAGAGTCCATGCCTCTGCGCCGTTGAGCAGGACTATTACGATTAAGGTCTTAGAAAGGGTCACTGTAGTCGTTCGAGCGAGGGCTTTACTACTCAATTGCCTTCTTAGCCCAAAGAAGCAGCGATTGACAAGAGTTATTCTTCATTTGATCGTCGTTGTCTGAATTTATAGCGGAGCCTTGGTAGACAAAGTCCTTAACTACCTCAATGTTATAACTGTCGATAGTGACGTTCTTTCCGAGACGTCGATGTTGAATGTCCTTTCTTGTTGACAGCATACATATACTTGGTGTTGCACTCATTGACCGCTAAACCGATCTTCGCCGCCTCCGACTCAATACCCACGAACACGTCAGTGACATCACGCTATGTTCCTCCAATTATGTCAATATCGTCGGCGTATCCGAGTTATTGGACGGACTTGTGAAAGATTGTGCCTCTTGTGTTGGCGCGTGGGTTTTGCACTATTCTTTCAAGAACGATGTTGAAAAAGTCTCATGACAGCGCGTCGCCTTGTCTAAATCCTTTTTTGACATCGAAGGCTTTAGTGAGGTCTCGACCGATGAAGCAGTGTGCATTCTCCATCGTCATTCGCACAGACGGACAAGTTTGGTAGGGATCCCAGAACTAGACATGGGTCTGTATAACCTCAAACCTTTATTTCCACCTCACAAGTAGAAATGGTTTAGAAAGTCACCAGCGCTAGATACGTTTACTCCCCTCAAACATCATTTGTGCAATCAATTGTAGTACATTCTCGTTATTCACTTTCGTTTCCATTCGAATTGAAGTCATTCTGCCATAAAATGAAGCCTAGTTGGGGCAAGTGTCTTTGTCTTTTGCTTGAAGTTTGTCTCGGCCAAAGTTATAAATTCTGAACTTGTGGTCGGTGCCTTCGTTTCATTTCATTTCCACAAAATAAATAATTTAATGCTTCACTTGCTAAATTGTTTCTCTGTTGTTCTGAACCCTGCCGAGTACTTTCACTAACTTTTATTTGGTTGTGTAATAAAAACAAACACAAGTAACAAGTTTCATTGGACAGTAGGTCTTTGAAAGTGTCTGAATCTCGGTCAGCTGGACGAGAACTTTCTCAAACTCGCGTCAAGGATGGATAGGCCTGTCCTCTGTAAAAGAGACAATATGTCCTCAAGAAAATCAAGGAAATTTGTGGACGCAGTGCAATCAATTTGACAGAATTATAAAAATTTACCAATCCAGAATGACTAGAGAAACCTTTTAGAGAAACTACCTTTCAAAATCATTTGTTAGAGATGACATGTAGTTATGGTGATTCCCACGATTGGAGGAAAATTCTTTTATGAGCTCTTCCCAGTTTTATTTTTTGTGTCATAATTGAGAAACGACAAATGTCATAAAAACGTTATGAGCTAGGGATGTGAAACGGAAACCACATCCCAATCAAGTTGGAAGGGACATTAGTAACTCAAATGAGATTTTTATGTCAAACTTAACCACTAACCTAAAACCCAATTCTCACATTTTTTTTCTTCTTCCAAATGGATAAACCTCAATGAGCTGCGGAAAGGAGGGAATGGTAGAAAGTTGGAAACACTTGGTCATTTTGACTGATTCCTTGTAGGGAGTTTTGGATCCATTTAACCAGCAATACTTCTTGATTTCTTCTACCACCCTGCTATGAGGGAGGGGGGCCTAAAACTGGACCCAAGCTGAGTTTCTGGCCACTTTAAGTCAAAACCAACGAAACTTGTCGGTACACCTATGTTCATTAATTTATCCTCCTGTCGTTGACTCTTTCAAAAGACACTTCTGATTAGCCTTAGTATGGTCAATCCATCTATGTAACAGATCACAACTGAATAGCCCATTAGGTAGATGGGTTGGTGGATATAGATAGCTGGATGTAGATAGCTTCATAGATGGGTTCATAACACCCATAATATTTATAACTTTGAAAGCCTAAAACGACAATTTGCTGAGCTCAATTTTGCTAAGGTCTAGGGTCAAGATAGCAGGTAGGTAGGCAGATCAGTGGTGATTCCTGAAAACCCAATTAGCGCTAGGGTGCGCCGTTTTGTTACCACGAAACTCGTTTAAAGCTATTTGTGTGTGGGCATTGATTGGTTGTATTGGGATGATGTAGTTAAATCCAGCCAGTGGAGTTGAGGCATAAGATCAGCCTTTTTCAGCTATTTCGCCGAGATCCACGAAGAAGGGTTTACCTACATAAAGTACGCTGTCTGGTCCTCGCTAGAGCAGGACACCTGCAGAGGAAATGAAGTAGAGACTCTTTCTCATTAATGTCCTTGCAACTTCTGTAGAAGGTGATGTGAGGAATACCAAGCTTGACCGCATGGTCTCCTACGGGCCAGTGACCCGTGAAAATGGCTAAAATTCTTACAATATCTGGTCTTGATTTGGCAAGTAGCTCTCTTAACTAAGTTTTGTTGAAATTAGGCCATGTCTTTCTTGAAATGGCGCAGCTGGTCAGGCTATTCAACCCATGATTAGCAAGCTGGAGGAATTGAAGATGTATATATCCCTTAACAGCGCCCAGTGGAATATCGACACTTTCCGCAAGAGAACTGTGAAAAGCCGATCCTCCCCTGGTCAGCTCGTCGGCACGCTCATGATTCCTATGACCTGGGACCCAGACAAGTGTAATTATGGAGTGGATACTCAGTTGATTTATGTCAAGCCGGTATTGCTCTACCAGTTTTGATGATCAATGGCTTTGATAAGAACTTGGCATCCGGGAAAATAGCAATATTTTGGTTGGATATTTCGAGATTGTCCAGCAAGCGTCAGGGTTCCCGAATCGTGAGAAACTTCGCCTGGTCAAGGTAGCAACTAATGTTGGCTAGAGCAAAATATCCACAAAGCATGATTCGGCTTTCTAGTCATCTCTGCAGCTTCTGCAGTAGTCAATTCGCACAATTGCACATCCCCGAGTCTCTCTTACGTCTTATGGTGATGCTACAGTCCGGGATGGATCTGGGCCTCAACCAACAAGCGTCTCCAGTCAGCTCGATCCTTAGCCAGCTGCCTCTAGTTTCGCCCGCACCGTCCCTCGGGTGCAGATTCGAAGATTTTCCGGGCCGGAGCATTGGTGTCCATCCGCTCTACATTACCCAGTCATCTCAGTCGTTGGATACTCACCCTAGTCTCTCAGGATGTAAAATAATGGCAACATGACCCTCATTGGATTCCTTCGGCAGCTTGTGTTTCACTTGTGATATTCTCTTGTTCCAACGTGATATTCTCTTGAGCCACCGATTTCTGGAAATTTCGCATGTGTTCAGTGGGATTGATCGCAGCTGCTTATGCTCTTATTGTGTATCCCCTGTTTTTATCCTTGTTATTATCCTCTGTGCATTGGAATAAACCGAGTGTCTGAAAAACTAAAACAAACACTCAGAACTGATGGCCTAGAGGTTGGTTGGTAGAGCTGCAACTCCTCTGTTAAATTGACCGACGAATGAAAGCTTAGGACCATTTGCGCGAACCGTAAGTAAGGAGACCGCCTCATCTTAGTCGTTGACAATGAAAAATACTGAAGCAGCTGAAACTTAATGTCAAATTATTCACAGAGAATTACCAGTGCAACCATAGGCCTGACTAATGAACGATCGCCCTACTCTTTACTTAACGCCATATCCTGGGTAAGACCCACAGGAGTTTCTCACTCAAAGCGTTAGATGGACTGTTTAACTTTGAGATAGCGAATGAATTTGTCTTCCCCCGTTGACGCACAGTCTTTAGACCGGGCGCTTCCTCCATAACCTAACCTAACTTTTTCTTGTCTTCTCAGGTTCTCCAAATAATTATGCCAAGAACAACGCGAGAGTTTAACGTAGAATAACGCTTGCCAATCACTATAGCTATGATCTTAGGAGGCAATTATGTAGGTTGACCTTATCGAGAAGGATAAGTTCTATTAGACCCTTGTCATCCCCATCCTACTGTTTGGTACAAGAGGGCTCTTGAAATTTTCTTGAGAATAGTTCGATGTATGGTCCTTCCCGCCTTGATAATAATAATAATAATTGTTCAATGTCCTCGAAGAAGTGTCGTCCGTCGAACCTATGGTATTTCTTAGATGGTAGAGACTAGGCTAATGGCAAAGGAAGTGGGCTGTATTCTCGTTGACCTCCTCACCGCTATACCCCCTTCTATAATTCGATGCTTTTTCGTATGGTACTGCAGCTTATTATGCCCAGGGATCACTCACATAAGGGTAGATAGGGATCTTCTGTCGATCTGCGGAAGTCTGTCGGTCATAGCCCTATCGAATAAAGGCCATATCTTCCTTGGGTTACACAAGGTCCATCTGTAATTAGCCTCCGTTAAGACTCTTTTCCCTGCTTCGAGCTTAAGTGTGCAAGGCGAGATGTTCACCGAAGTATCGGCTTGTTCCAAGCCGTTTCTCTCCAGTTCGTCATCATTCTCGTTTCCTGGTATTCCCTCATGTCCAGGGACTCACTTTGTGCTGTGTTCCAAGAACCTTGAGCTCATCTCGACAGCACCTCACAAGCTTCGATTTTACTTCGTTGGCAGAAATTGCTTTTATTGCTGCCTGGCTGCAAATAAAAAAAGGTGATATACTCTCGTGGTATTGCCCTCATCACAGTCTCCCGGGCAACTAGTGTCGCTTCCAGGACCACCGCTTGCAAAACACTGCTGTGGTTCGGAAGGCGGGCGGACTTGGTGATGCCCAGCGTTTCGGAATGTGCGTTTGGCATTTGCCCGCTTTACCATTCCTCCCTGCTCGGATACGTGCTTGAAAATAGTCTTATGAAGTCTAGGTATGATGGTATGTAGTCACTTTCGGGATCTGCAGGCCTAACCATTTCAATCTTTGAATGAGATTTTGATCAGGAATCTAATCTCCTTGGTCAATAATATATTGTCTACGTGGACGACTACTAAATCTAGTTCGAGCAGCAGTTGTAGTTCTTTTGATGAAGAATGATGGCTTGCAATGTTATGGAAGAAAATAAAATTTGAATGCCTCCACTTCTATGCGCATACTTAACCGCATAATCAAGCCACAGACTAATAAATAAAGTTCCCGCTACTTCGCTTTAAATTTTCAAAATGTCGATTCTCAATAAAACTTACACGTACCTAACAGTCGCATAAAGCCATGAATGCAGTAAATAGCCTACTACTTGAGCCACTCCAATGGTTGAAAAATTTAGAAATTATTCCACCAGCGTTTTCTGCATTCTTCATTAGAATCGACACACGCTAGACACCTACTCTCCATACCAGCTAAATAGATAGACATTCCGTTGTACTTCCATTCCGAATGGTTCATTTAAATTCCGAAAAAGTATCACCAGAGTCTAACGAACTCCAACCAAACAAACAAAACATGACTGCCTCCATCGGAATCACTTCAGTGCCCGGAGCACCTTCTCAGAAATCAACTGCACAAGTGTTAGCGGTGCACAAGTGCATAAGTAACCAAGTTATTCTCATTGTTAACCCTCAGGGTGGAATCGGCATTAAAAGCATAATAAGTAACTTCCTCTGTGTTACAGTCGAACCTGTTACATTGTTCACAGGGAAAACGCTGCTCACCAACCATAAATGAATCCGAAACATGTGTTTATGACAATCCGATTATTCATTCCAACAAACCACGATTGACTGATGAAAACTGCGACGCTGTGTGCTTAGTTTTGCATAATGCTTACACGCATTTACCAGTTTGCGATTGGGTGTACTGGGTTTCAAGCTGTTTTGTAGTGGTAACTCAATAGCATTGCGCTATTGACTAGAAGGCATATGAGCCTGAGCACAAATTTGGCGTAACGAATCGAGCGGAAAGGGGCGGTTGCATTTGAAATTGTATCGAATGCACTGGGACAGGTGGCTCGGAATAGGTTAACTAATCGGAATCTAGTAGTCAGGAAACCGCAACATTAATAAGCCAGCTCTTAAAAAAACTCTTGGAGGTGATTTTTGCTGAAAAATATACTTAACCCGTTGTCGATGGTGAGTGGTAGGTATTTCGCAAAAAAAAAATAAAATGTATGTCTTTGTCATTTTTTGTTTGTTTTTGAAGATTGGTAGTAAACTTCTTCGTAAAGAGGTTCTTACACCACAGAGTGCTAAATCAATTCATAAGTTAGAAGTTGTGGAATGGAATTGTCTTAAGGACAGTCCAGTAATGTCAAATCGAATGATATTACAGAATAAACTAATCAAGTTCGCTACACAACTCTTTTGTTTTTAAATATGCAATGGTTTGCTGCATCGATGAATTGACGATTATCCCTTGCAACCTGTGAGAGAAAACACGATAAACTAACCAAAAAGCTATGAAGTATTTCTTGTAAGCTTGAAGTCTCCCTATTTAAAATGGAAAAGCCTGCGAATTAGATGCCTCCACAAATAGGTTCAAAGGTCGCTTCCCTTATCAATAAAACGGAGTCTCCTTTTTGAAGACAAGCGTTATCTGACGAGATACGGGAGGAGTTTACACGGTAGGTATCTGAAAGGTTTGGACCAAATCCAACTGTAGCAGTTGTTTTCAGCAGCAGTCATTGCATTGATAGTTGCGTAGTGAAGCGGCTGGGTGTGGCGGCTGGAGGTGAGGAAAGAACGGCGTGGCTTAAAACACCCGGAGTTCAAGAAGCCATCAGAGAGAAGAAGAAAGCCTTCAAGGTGTGGATGCACTTGGGGGATTCAGCTTCTCGCAACCGGTACATGGAGACGCAAAGTATTTGCAAGCTGGTTGTTAAAGCAGCTAAGGAGCAGTCCTAAAAAGAAATTGGACCATGATCACAGATCTGTAAACAAGGTGTTCTAACTTTGGACTTCGCCAGTATTCCGGTAAGCACATGCAGCAAAATAAAAAGATCGGAGGTGTTCGCGAGCTCAATGAGCAGAAGAGAACGAATGAATGACAGCCTTTCCGAAGAAAGATGTTTTCTAGGTTCGGAAGTTCAAGAAAAATAATGGCTGAGGCGACAACTCGGGATGGTCAAAGGCCTAGCTTCTCGTGCTTGGGCTGACGTAATTGAACCCAACACTAAAGTATCGGTTACAATGGGGATGTTCCCCACCGTGTTCCAGGCTGAAATCCATGTTATTAAGATCTGCACCAGGATAGACCTTGATAAAGGTATCAGGGGCCCAAAAATACATATCTACATACTCATACTGAGATACCAAACAGCGCTTAAAGTATTGGCATCCCACTTGGTGGAATCTATGTCAGTCAAATCCTGCTACGATACGTTACAATCAGTTCCCAGGCACAACAAGCTCAAGCTTGGTTGGGTGCTCGGCCACCAGGGCATTATAGGCAGTGAAATTGCGGATGAACTGGCTAGTGCCAGTTTGACTTCCTCATTCTTGGGACCGGAACCCTTCTGTGGCGTTAATTGGGCTACCGCCACAGCTCTTTTAAACAACTGGGAACACCAACTTCGCCTAGCCCACTGGAAAAATGTCCCTGGGCTTACAAGGAAATTCTAAATCATGAGCAAGCTAGTGGGCTTCCTCACCAGCCATTGTGGCCTAAAATGTCATCTCAACATACTTAATCTTTGTTCAGATAAAGATTGTCGGTTCTGTTTGGAAGAGGAGGAAACCTCTGAGCACGTTCTCTGTGAATGTCCAGCACTTTATTGGCTACGTAGACGGATATTGCGTAGGGAATTCTATTCGTTGGCGGAGTTTAGAAACTCGGCTACTTATGACATACTCACCTTCATTAGGAAGGTAGGAAACCTATTAGGCTGGGTAGACCGGCGACATAATAGATCTTGTTAGGCCGCAGTGTCAGCCATAAGGACAAGTTTTTTAAAAAAATAAATATCTCTGCTACATAAGTCTCCCACTTGTAAATTCAATCATGGAACAGGTGAACTATGGAATGATGCGTATGGGCTGAAGAGTTTGATGACATCTAGCTTTCATCCTTCCCACCCTTAAAAATTGTTTTACGAGTTTTTCTAACGAAGTATAATTCATGCGAGTTGATATTTCCGGGTAAGATACCACACTTAAAAGTTCTAGTGAACACTGCAACCTCTAGGTTAATCCATAAATAAAGTCAAAACTAATACGACAAGACACTGAACCGCCAATGGATTTACATGTTTCATCCGAGTAGTTTCCCTTCCACGACTTTCTAATTGCCAATAAAATAATCCTTCGAATGGCTGCCAAGTCATTTACGGCCTTAATGGTTCACATAATTGACAACTTAATCCCTAATATCGACTGGCTATTCAATATTTTTCCCATTAAAAGTTTGTAATTACCATTCGGTTATATTGCCCCCAAAAGCAGCAACTCACAGGAATGGTAAATAAATTGCATAATGCCCAATCTCCCGCTGTAAACATTGGCCACCATACACAAAGACCCTTCTGTCGTACCGCACACAATCTAAGAAGACGACGAATGAAGAATCAAGATTGCGCAATCCACTCATAAAATTCATTACTCAATGGGTTACCACTACTGAGATGGGGGCACTGGGTAGTTAATTACCACTGCCACGGAATGCCACATAGGAAGCTCAGCATTGTCAGCGGAGAGCAGCATGAGATTTGCACCTGAAAAGCAGACCATCATGAAGCGGCGGCGGCGTTACCTACAGCCGAAACGAATGATCCTCAAACGAATGCGGGGGGCATGAGCACTGTGCTTCTCTTGTTGTTATTTCAGCTGCTGCCAGGCAGTTAATTGACTTTTCCACGGTCTGCTTTACAATTAAAATTGATTTGAACCTGGAGAATCCATGGAAATTGGTGATTTACCAGCTGGAAGAAAGCCAAGACCGACAGAGATGATGTGCGTGCAATCTGATGGGGTTGCATAATATTTGTGTGTTTTTCTTTGAAGGAATTACGAGCATAACAAGCGAAACGTGGAACTAATTTAGCGAGGTGAAGTTGGACACACGTAGGGGGTGACTGTTGGGTAATCTACATAATTGGAATTCTTTGAACTTTACGAACTTGACGATCTTGGTAATGAGATTTGCATCCACAATGTCGCGTTCGGTCGGTCGTACGTTGACATATTAAGTAGAAACAACGCGGTCATATGACCCTGTTCACACAGGAGTGACTTTCTCAATTTTTTTTGATGTTTACAATTGACGGGGGAAGCCGAGAGATGACATGTTACCTCACTCCGGGTTTTTAGATTTTTTAAAATTCTTGGCTTTTTTGACGTTTGTAGATGTCAATCGGCAGTCACTCGACAAACGTGTAAAAAAAATTGTTTTTGTGAAAAAAATAATGCGTCTTCTGGGCTGGTGGCCACTGGTGGACACTGACAATCAGTATGTCAAAAAAAGTCCGCGGAAGTGTTCAGACAGGTCTATCAATCTGGACACGAAACGTCAAAAAAAATCCAATCTGTCACTCCTGTGTGAACAAGGTCTATGAGGCAATCCGAAATATGACCTCATGCGTTTGATCGTAAATATCGTAAAAGCAACAGCAACGCTCAAGTAGACCTACTCTCTACTTTTTTGTGCGTTTGACAGCTCACAGCTGTGTTGTCATTTTCTTCGAATATTTTTTAAAATTAGAGGAGTACATACATTTTTACTTTTTTTTCTGCCTTGAATTGTTCATGTACGGGATTTGACACTCATACCTTAGCTCTGAACGCCCGACTGCTTGAACGCAACATTTTGTTTGACAGTTATTATTGTAACATCGGTATAAAGTCCATTAACGCACCGACAGAACGCGACATTATGATCTGGACTTTAATTAGATTGATTATCGATTGTTGCGCTGCTGGTTTAAACTAAGTTTTGAGCAATTCTGAAGAAATAAGGGACGAAAAATTCACCTACTGAAACCCAGGCTCCCAAAAGAATATAATTTGTCGGTTAAAAATTACTTAACATTCAGCAATTCAGCCAACCACTCCTACGTCAATTCGTACTTTAGCAATTAGATGGCAAATCAATTCAAAAAACCACACCGCTCATCTAAAACTTCAACTTGTCTTGTTTGTTATTTTCTGTTTTATTTCATTAGATTTACGCAAAACGAATAACAATTCACCTGTCATGCTAACAAAAAAAAATGTATTCCCCAGTCAGAAGAACGCAAAAACTCTGCGAACAACAAACAAAAATCGTTATTTGTTTACTCTTCGTGTTACAGCAAATGAATAGCGAAAATATACATGTGTATGTTTGGAAATATTCACTTTCAATATTAATTTCCATGTTCACGACTTGAGCTGGCCATAAATAATAATAATTTAGTGTTGATTATGTTTTAACACGCACCCACTACGTTTCGTGTGTTGCTGGGTTCAATCGATACCTGAACGTGAACTTATTTGTCCGAAAAATATTTCCAAATTAAGTTAATTAGCTGAAAATGGACTTGAGAACTTCTACCCACAGTGTTTCCATGTAAAAAGTGGATGGAAACTGTTTAACATTCGTTTACTGTCACCTGGCAGCGACACAAATCTGTCAGGCGTCGTTTGATTTAAGTTCGAAATTCGAATTTGCATGAATTTCGTACCGATTTTGGGTGAGATGAAGATTGCTTATTTTGGCAGAGCGTTCAGAATGGTGGCCAAAGACATGGTATGCATATTAATAAAGAAAGAGTGATGGAGAAATATATAAACACGGTGGTTTCTTAGATAATCATCTGATACATACTGGGAATTGACCATGAAAGTGTGACGATCTTAGATTTGGTATAATTTTTTGCAAACTTAACGATTGGTTATAGTTTTCTCTTCTGAAACGGTGGCGTGAGAACTTTAATTTGATGCCGACTTTTTATAACTGAGGGTGAAAGCCTGGGAAGCGATAAGTTAAGAAGATGCCAAACACGGCACATAGCCTCTAGTCTGCAAACCATCCTCCATAAACACACATTTCTCTTAACGAGATGACAGAACAACGCAATATTCACCTCTGCTGGATGCCTGAACATAGTGACATACCTGGTAACTACTAAGCCGACGAACTTGCCAAATGTGGGACCAATCTATAAATCTCTTCTGACACCAGACGCATAGTTATACCAAAGGATAGAATTAAACGTATCACGTGTCATTTCAGCAGACTAATCTGGTCAGAAATAGATGAACAAAAGTCAAAGGAGCTCATTACTCTCAACAGAACACAAATTCGCACCATCACTAGAGTTATAACAGGCCATTGCCTCTTAGGACAGCATGCCGGGAGACTAGGGGCTATCTTCAATGATTTTTGTAGAAGCTGTATAGATGAGGAGGAAAAGGAAACCACCCTTTGTCATTGTCAGGCACTTTCGCGTAGCAGAAGAAGACTTCTCTATAAATATCACTTCAATGACATTAATCACCACAGCCAAACTCTCATTCGTAAGCTCCTATCCTTCATCAACAACTCTAAATGGCTCTAAGGGTAGAATTCTCCCTCACAAGGAAATCTGCAGGCATTAAGTACAATGAGCCTTGAACCTAAATGAGCTCCCTAGGGGAAACATATCTTACCTAACCTAACCTAACACACATTTCTGCCAGTTTCGGTCTTTCTTAGAGACAACAAGCATAGTCAACCGCCTACATCGAATTTTCTTCGGTTTCCAGGGTCAGAACCATTTTGTATCGCTTACTTCACCTTTGACTTTTACGACTTCCACCCAAGTGGGTTGCTTTGGAAACATCACTGATCTCCACATTTGTTTGTAACCAACTGACCAACTAAACCTTCTCCAACTTCAGACAATAATTCGGTACTATCCCGGTCCTGCCGAGATAGGAGTATCCATGTCCGGTGAGGAATTGTATGAGATAGATTACGTTAGGTTAGAGAAGCTTTCGACATAGGCGATGCACTTAGACCAACAATAGGTCCATTGTGATGCCTTAGGATCTAGGAGCGATTCTCTTTCCAAATTTTGGAACCAATGAGAGCTTTTAATAAAATTAACTAGGTTTCCGACATCTTGATGTGCTAGGTCGCCAAGATTTTCAAAAAAGAAGGCACCGATATGGTTGCGTCTTTTGTGAGAGAGCGCGGGACAGGTACAGAGGACAGAAAAGATGGAGGATCGTCTCTTTCTCTTTCTCGTCCCTGCGGCTTCTGCAGGAACGCCCAGGCGCGTGATATGTCTGTTGCAGTGTCCTGAGATGACACATACAGTAGCTCCGAAATGCCATACTTTTAGCGAAATTAATCTCTTGGAGCTCTTATGATCTATTGAGGGTCAGCTTTGTCAGATAGTTTGGCAGGTGGTGCCATTGCCATTGGCACATCTTAGATTGGCTTTCCTGATTGTACCTGCCTTTAATTTCAATTTGCATGTAGCTAGTGGCACACTGAGGCTCTTTTTTAGGAAGAATCTGTATTGTAGTACCATTCTTGGCGAATTACTCGGCTTTGCAGTTCCCTGGAATATCTCTGTATCCTAGTATTCAACAGAGGAGTATGTTGAATTGCTCTGCCACATCTTGTTACAGAGACTGATCCAGAGACTTAATAGCGGCCTGGTTGTCTACGAAAATGCTGATATCCCGAAAGTCAGGGGCTCCTTTATAGCCATGATCTCCGCATGGAAGACCCTACAGTGCTCTGCAAGGAGAAAGGAGTCCTCGAGGTTTAGATTATCGGAGAAAACACGACCTTCCACACCATCTTCGGTTTTGGGACCGTCCGTGTAGATCTCCTAGGTTTTTTTCGTAGGTGGTTTTGGCTTCTCCCAGAGATCTTTTATGGGAATAGCGACATTAATGTTTGAGGTAGAAATTTCCGCGATGTTTCCGACCAGTCTTGCAGCCCATCTTAACCTAGTTCCTCTGCTCCAACATTTTCCGCCAGCCTTCCCTAGTGATCTTCTTGAGTTTCGCTGTTGCCATTTAATTGCAATTTCAAGGCTAACTCTGTGGAAAGCCTACCCGATGTTGATGAGAACTCCATAGGTAAAACGAAGACTTATGGTCGACAAGCTGCTCTGTGATAGACCGCAGAGTGCTGATGTGGAAGTCACCTAATGATCTCGATTGGAAACTAACTTGATTGACGAGCCTGAGGTTTATAGGATAGCATAAGTCTCCGCTTGAAAAACAGAGAAAGACTTGCGTAACGATTAGTAAAGTCTAGTGTTGTCGACCTCCACGAAGACACCAATATCAGACCCATGACTAATTTTGGAGCCACCCGTGAATATTCGACTACGGCCCAGTCCAGGCTCGAACGAAGTCAGTACTGAAGGCAGGAAAATTCGACTTTGAAGTTACACAGCAGCTGAAGTGCCGGTGTCATTGCATCACATGACGTATCTATGGAACCAGGGTATTAGGATAGCTATCGCTCAAGGTCATGAAAATTCCAGTGCGGATAATACCAAAAGCCGCCCCGTCTAAGACTATAGGTTAATTAGGGCTAGGACACATTTCCTAGAAAGGGCGGGCACCAAGATGGGCCCATCGCGATCCCTGTTGGAACCTAAAAGGGCACAAATAACGCAAGCCCTCATTAAAATTAAGACGATAGTTTGCTTTGATAGTACAGGCCATGATATAAGTATCAAGCAGAGCATATAGAGCAGCGCCAGGTGTACTTGATAAAGCTTCTGTGTAGCCTAGACAGACCGTTCTTTGAAGTTTAAGACTCAAAGCAGTTACATACGAACTCCTTCATCAAACAACCGACGCTAGAGCGGTCTTATCATAGCCGTTTATGTTTATCTAAAATACCATCTTTGGTGATAAGTCCCATGTCTTGCCACTTAGATGTCTCTGATTTACCCAAAGAAATTTTTTATCCGGGATCACTTCTAGATTTTTAGCTTCATCGGAGGTCTAGATAGTGACGTCCCTTAACACTGATTGAATTGTACTCGTTACAATCGTCTTTCTTCAAAGGACAACAACCTAAGTTTTCAGACAATTGACCAAATGCTTACTCCTAGTGCACCATTCGCACAGACAGTCCTTAAGCATGAGCCATCAAAAAATATGGCGACACCCTCCGCATGTGCTTGAGAGAATCACTGTACTTAGCAAGATGGCGCATCTTTTCCCTTGATTAATGGGCACGTTCAGCGCAAAAATAATTAAAGCTCTAGACGTATTTTCATTGCTTCAACGATGGCTATTTCGTGGCATTCTTCTAGAAAAAAAATCTCCTTCTGGGGAGTACATCTTCTCATGCACGAAAAACCACGGAAAGGCGTTGTTCATTTTCTGCTTCATCATCAAATATCACTTACGTAACCTCATCTCAAGCTGCAATGGCTTTTCAAAACTAAAACCATTTCTAATGCCACCACCCAGACTCACTTTATTGGCATACCTCACGTTGCAACAGCAATCAAAATTCACCTCAGGCCATCGGTCACGATGAATCGGAATTAGGAAAAAAAAGACTCAAACCCGCACCATAATCCAATTCGAGCTGAGTTGTAGCTTTTTGGCATCGCTACCTTTTGTTTCAAACCAAATCGAAGTTGTAATCCAATATCTACAGCCACCGCCGTCGTCGCCTTGGGGATCAAATTCAATACGCCTGTCCAGGACTCACTTCCTATCCTCAAGCCGAGTGCAAATTAAAGCTGAGAAATCGATCCTAAACGAGGAGGCCAACTCAAAACAAAGAAAACATTCTAACCACAAACAAAGGTCAGGCTCTTGAAACCACACAATGGGAGCTCAGGAAAGGCATCTTCTTGTGTTCCATTATAATTGTTGGCAGCTGGCCACCTTGTGGTATCATCATACTCGTGTAAGTGCCACGATAATTACCAGGCCTAAGTAATTGTACGTCATCCCACAATTGGTGGTCATCATGGACGCATCCAGTTCATTGACAAAGGGACTCTGTGAAGTGATGTGATGTTCACAAGGGCCCGGCACCGGGTGACGTAAATGAAAAGTGGTTTCACGGTTGCATACAAATGAGTTGATTAAAAACTGGTTTCGTTCAATGCGCGTTCATCCGAACGACTGGAAGAAGGAAAAATCGGTTCATCTCTGATCAGGTGGAACTTCCTCTTTCGAGTAAATGTATCAAGTTGAACTGAAGAGTTGTCAAAGTCATCACTCCTGCCATCGCTAGATAATCCTACGAACAAGTTCCATTGAATTCCTGAAGAACGTTTACAATTACCTCTCGACAAGTAGGTGTGAGTTCACTCGAATCTTTTAGTGCTCTCTTGTCCGTCATCTTCTGCTTGTGTGCTCGACGTGCTGAAACAATTACTAAATTAAGTCTTTCCATGGTCACGTAAGTTCCTCGTTCCATGGTGCTGCAGTTCCAACAGTAACAAGCTGTATTATACAATCGGTTCTCTGCTTAAAGTGCTCTGAATACCTGCACGCGTTCCTTATCCCAAGGCGACAAAGAAAATAAAAACGAAATGGAAAATCGGGAGGTGCAACTTAATGGGTGGTATCTTGTGTCAGGCGGTTCTTCCTGGTTCCCATGACACATAAGGCAGATCTAATAGGATAATTTGGTTCAATTATATAATGGGAACCATTTTTCATGTGAAAGATGATTTCGTTTGAGTCAAGCTAGTGTTGCAAGAAAGACTTTTCCACAGGCTTGGTACATTTTCAAGAGAGCAACAGCAATTTGGAAGGTTTAGGACGAACATGAGGAATGGAAACCAAAGCTTTCAATATGCTGCCATTCACAATGGACGGTTGATCGAAAATCGGAGGGGTGACGTAGAACTTTGACATATCTGACTGACTTGTGGGTCGGTGCGGCTATTCACTCTTAAACTTTAAAGGAATCGAAGTCAATCAGGATACCGTGTTAGGACAGTATTTTCCAGGGGAGACAGTAACGATTTTTTATGCATGTCTTGAGCTCAATAAGCACCCAACTTCTTAGCGAAACATTCCAGTATACACAGAGAGCCTGTAATCACGTCCTCCAAGGTTAGGTTGGGTTAAGATGGCGGTCTGCATCTCAGAAGCAGACAAACTTAGACCAAGTGGTGGACAAACATTAAGGCATAAGTGTCGACTTTGAGTACATGATTCCGTATCTAGACTTCGTCAAACCCTTCTCCTGAATATTTCCAAGCAGAGAACAGTGGGAAAACAAAGAAATTCTTAAAGAGGCTAAGTCCATCTACACGGATGGCTCTAAGATGGACATAGGCACGGGCACTGGTGTCCTTTCTGAGGATCTAGGACTCAGCATCTCAATAAGACTCACTGACAACAATAGTGTTTTCCAGGCAGAGGTTCTAGCAGTGACCAGAGCTGCCCAATTGACGTCAATGCTTACGGTTAAACGAAAGGATATCACGTTCTTCAGAGACAGCCAAGCGGCTATAAAAGCACTAGCTGCTACTCAAATTACATCCAATGTGCTGTCGCAAAGAGCTGAGGGTTCTTGGCATGCAGCATAATTGAAAACGATGGCTCCGCGGTCATACTGGTGTACCAGAAGACTGCTGACGAATTAGCCAGGAATGGATCAGCCCTAGAACAACAGCTAGCGCACGGTACAGTTCGTCATCTGAAAGAATAGACCAAGATCCTTATCTGAGGCGAATAACAGGTGGAAGACACTAGCCACCTGCGAAACTTCTAGGAGGGTATAGCCAGAGTATAATAGAGCCAAAACTACCAATCTCCTACATACATATGAACAGGAAAAGCTTGCCATTACTGGTAGGATTAGTTACGGGTCACAATATGTTTGGTATCATGCAAAAAAGCTGAACCTGACCGAGGAAGATGTATGCAGAGGATGCGGAGACGAAGAATTCCATGAGGACAAAATGCACTTTCTCTATCATTGCCCAAGCCTCTGGAATATTGGAAAAAGAACATTGGGCAGATACCTCTTCGATAACATCGAGGAGCTATCCGATGGTTCACTGCCGGATCTGATCAAATTTGCAAGGACAGCCAAGTGGTCGTCATCAGGTATATAGATTCATGCAGTGGGAAGTATCTGGTAAAGCACATGGGTACCACAACGGGTCTACATAGACCTATCCATTAGGGACTTGATACTTATCCAAGCTACATCAAGGACTAATAAAACCAACCAGAACTACATATTTATGAAGCGGAAGATACTTCTGATGTCAATTTTCCCAATTTCGTCGAAGTCATCGAAGAGAGGCACAGAAATCTTTAGAAAAGGGACCTAGCCTGTTATGAATGAACACCTCTGTGTCCTCTGAGAACACTGATAATGGTACTAACGCTTAAGCAGGACCAAGCCATTGGATCGATTCTTATCTAAATTGGGGCAGATTTCTATTTCCCGTGACTTTCTCTCATCCTGTGGTTGGTTTTCCTAGTTACGTATAGTTTTACTAAATGTTTACATGTAGCGAGTGGCATACCCAGTAGAGTACCAATCGCTCCGGCAGGATGTTTAAGGTTGTGCCATGTCTTCCAAACTAGTCAGTCATGCACTTTCCTGGAATATCTCGATGGCTTGGTAGAATTATATTCTAGCCAGGACAAAGCTTCCTTTATCGCCATCATTCCCGCTTGGAATACGATAGAGTGATCATCAAGGCGGTAGGAAATGCTCACATAGAGCTCTTTGAACGAGCCACTTCACTTTCGGTTTTTGAGCCATCTGTGTAAAAGTGAACTGAGACTGAGTCAGCATCTATGTCGGCACTTGTGGCAGGCTAGAATGGTTGTACGGAAATTTCGATTAAAACTGAGTTTAGGGTGTAGTCGGTGTTTTCAGAAGATAAGTTATATGAAGAAAGGACCGAGGCGTGGCCAGTGTGGTAGCTAGACCACAGTAAAGAGACTTTTAAGCAAACGGCTGCACTAGTCGCCATCTATTTGGCGAAAATATCTAGGGGCATCGGGTGAAACATACATAATTCCTAATGCTGCGGAGGGAGTTGTTCTAGGCCAGGTTAGGTTTAATGGGTGGCGGCTTGGTGTTAGACGCCGCCTCACTCGGATCTTCAAGGATCCATCGTGTTTTTCGTTGTGGAATCCTACAATCATGTACATGTTAGGAAGCGAGAATAGGTTATACATATATTGATCGTTATTAGACCCCCTAAGCCACCCTGAATTCAGTATAAATTGTAGGATGGCCTTCAGTGGCATAGTTATGAGTTGGCCTTAGTTACTACAGGAATGAGCGCCTAGGGTCTTCTTTCTGATTCTGCTGAAACTTGGGCTCTTGCAGAGAAAGTGAGGCATGTCTTCATCCGCGTCTATGTACATCGCCACATCCTCTGCAGAGGTCGGTCGTGCTCAGTCGCATTTTCCTTAGATAGGCCGCCAGTAGCTTGTAACCTGTAACGATGCTGATCACTAGAGGTGAATGCGATCTGTTCAGCATAAGTATTTCCTTTGTTTTTCTTTTATTGAGTTTTGGCCACATCTTTCTTGATATGCGGCAGGACGAAAGTGTGATACATCGCTCATCGGCAAGCTGCCAGAAGTCCAAGTGTGCTTTAGAACTTTTAAAGGGATCAGAACCGTGTGATCGACCATTATTTGGTTCAGTTCCGATCACTTTCTTGCCAGTTCATCGGCGTTTTCTTTGTTCTCGGTGCCTCGTTGTCCCGCGACCCAACAGGGTGATACATTATGTCTTGGGCTTAGGGTCCTAAGCTGGCTGCGACAACTCTTTACTACAAGTGATTTGAGTATTGAGGACGACACGGCTTTGATGGCGGCCTGGCAATCGATGAATATGTCAATATATTTATCTTCTCGGGGTTACAGAGGATAGTTCACTTGCGGCCTCGGTTAGCGCTAGAAGGTATTCGTTCTAAGTGCGCCGCTAATTCAGGCGAATGAGTCAGACTGTAATTTAGTCATCATCGGCGATAGAGCGTTGTCCAGAAGCTCAATACATGTGTAGTTTAAAATGAACTGACTTACTCTGGTTTGGATAAGGAAACATGAGGCAATCTTGGGTATGGAGTGTAGGGTCTTATTCCTGACTTATAATGGGCTACGAATGATATCTCAAACTGGTGGGCAATGAGGAAAAGTGCAAACACGCCAAAATGGTGATGAAAAGTCTGCTGACTGCATTTAGAGGGAAATTCTTAGTCCCGACGAGGAACTCTCAAATGGTTTGAAGCGCTATCCACTGGCTCTAGTGAGTTTCATCTTCCACTAGAAGGCTGACTTTCTCTTGAGGACGCGGAGACACTCTCAAACCATTAAACCAACTGAATTCACCAATCGCACTTTGAATGCCGGTTCTATCCAGGGTTACAAGAGAGGTAACCTACATTTTCAAATCAAGGAAGCTATTAAGAAAACGTCTTAAAGACTCACAGGCCCACAACATCTAATAGATTATCCTTGGCAAAACACCTCTCCCAACGTTTATATGTAAACAATCAAAGCCTGCTGAGATCTTGGCATAGTTGCCGACGTGCTTAACAACGGTTGTCAATTAAACTCAAGTTACTTCGAATTAAGCACGATGGTCATCTTAAACGGCAGGTCGAGCCCTCACTTACTCATAATATTTGTCAAAGCACAGCGGTAAACATCACCATTCCATTAGGAACCGTACATGTACAAACCCAAGCAATCACCTTCTTCGTTCGTTTCAATTGCCTCCTCCCCCCCTCCTTAAGTCAACAAGGGAACTTCAACTAACGTGTGTCATGAAAGTGAAAATCGATAGGGAAAATCGTGATATGCCAATAGGCCATCGCTTCGTCGTTGTTGTCGTCGTCACATAAACTGCATCCGCAACACTTTAAAGACATATTCACAGATGATGCACGAAGGAGACACTCATTCATCGTGTGGTGGTGGCACTTTGGTGCTTCAATGACATTCGCTTCGTTTGCCAATGCAGTTCCACACAGATGGCTCGGAAAGTTGTTTGTATGTTGCACCACACTGCAAGGATTACGTCATTCAGCGGACATACCTATCCATAGTCTTAACCTATTTTCGAGCAAAAATCCTGTTTAATGTTTGGTCAATGCCTTACGGTACCTCACCCGGACTTAATTTTATTCTTAATCCAAACACAAGTTCAACTGGCATCTCTGACCAGAGAGATGCTATCTCGAGAACGTAAATCCTTTCAACGTTTTAATTGCGATCGTTTCTGGTTCACGAAAAGTCTCTGCACTCTGCACACCCAATTTGAGAATGCGCGCCGGCGAAAAAGTAATTAAAAGCGTGTCCACTGGCGAGCACCGTACGTGTCACTGCACAAATGAACATGAATGTTTGCAAATTGAGGTTTATCTCAAGGCTAGAGGTGTTACGAACGCGCCGCTTATAATAGGGAGACTTACACGGATTAACTACCCAAATGGTATCTTTAGATTGAATCGTAAAAATTAATCGAATTCCAATCGGAGCATAAATATCGCGGCGACATTTATCGACTAGGATTTATTCGTGGCATTAAGAGCGCACGGCTTTGTGCACCTAATGCTCGTGTCTAACGTGTGGGTGCATTTGGAGCTGCGAATCATTTGGAATGCTTTTAAGGAAATGGCTTCGAAAAGTCTTGGCTAAATGGGGATGGTAGCGATTTGCTGGAATCCGCTTGCCACTTGCCGAGTGCAATGAGTTGCAGTTCCTTGGCGAACATTTAAGTGGGAAGATAAGAAGTGGGAAAATCGCTTCCATTCACACCCATTACTGTATCTGAACCACGGCCAATGTCAATGAGGAACTAGATTAGGTCGTTTGTTAAGAATGCGACAATGAGTTTCGATAATTTTTCTTGTAAATTGATTTCAACACGCAGGCTAATACCTTTTGTAGAAGACCAAGAAGTACAGCCTACACGACACCACCTCCGATAACGGATTTAGGCTGATCGACTTTGCTGTCGTAGGTCGTAACTGTAGCGCCGCAGACTTTCAATTCCTCATATTAATTTTTCAAGTCCTCCCTGTAAACAAAAACTGAATTTTCTTTCTGGTTAGAAGGCGACTAGGCTGTTAGGTGAACTGACTCCGAGTACGCTATGGGAGACACAGTCAGTCCTTAGATCCACACAAGCCACTTTCAAACGCTTTCACTTTCAAACCCTAACGGGCAATTGCATGCGTCTGAACTCAAAGCAATAGCCGGATGGGATCAGAGACGGTTTCGGGGGATGAAGACGGTTTCTCTCTACTTGACGCCTGTGAAAATCTTTGCTTCAATTACGTTTTTGTAGAGAACCTTCACCTAAAGCCTGGTGCCATTGTACAGTTGGAGGGTTAACAGGAATTAGAGCTTCAACTGTGAGCTACAGGATGTGAGGTAGTATTCCTAGTAGATCGAGAGTATGCAAGAACTCCACAGGATAATATACTTAGAGTCCGCAGATTATGTGCTTCATCTTTCCTCTTCTTTTCTCTTCTTTCCATCGCCAATATCCAGTAGGTAATACGTAAGAAAACTCCTCTGTCCGCAAGTCATAAGAGGTGGACAAACTTGTTAATCCTCAAGGACAAGACATTGATATGAAGCCATAAGCCGGATGACTTGAGGCCTTAACTTCATCTGCAGGTGTCCCCCGTGAAAAGGTCTGTCTGAAGTCTAAAGTCAAAACAACTGCACCTCCACTCATAAGTTGGTTGCAGCCCCTTATATCCTGGAGCGTCCGGTTAAGAGCCACAATACCTTTCTTGTGAGCCATAGTGAACTTACCCCACGTTATAAAACGTACCTACCAGCCAAATCTGAAGGTCGTGGAGGCGCATTTGTACGCAATTAAATGTTTTCATGGACGAATGCCATGTTTGGAGTTTAAAACTTTATAGTAGCGAGTGAAGTTAGAACTGAGATCACCTCAAAAATCGGTTTAAAAGTTCCACATACGCCACATTATTTAAGGTTTAGCGATCCCCGATGAGACGTCCTTAGGCGAAAAAGGGCGCATTTCTGCGTAACTGAAAGTATCCATTGGGAAATGCCATGTTCGGAGCTTTTTTTAAGTTGGTTAACGTGTAAAGGTTTTTTTTACCCTCAAAGCATTTTTCAATCTCTCGCGTGGTAAGAGCAGTGTTTTTCTGGAGACTCGTCTGTAACAACATAGAATAATCTTCAGAAACTTACGGGCTGCGAAATATGCTATCAAAATGCCCTTTGATACCTAGCTTTTCGATGAATCCAGATGGCCATTGGGCTACCCCTAGCAAGGAGACCATTGACCTTCTATTGGCACTCCTGATAGTTCCTTAGTTGTGGTAAGCTTTCAAGCATTCAATCACAAAATGAGTCACCGTGGCTCAGTGGTTAGTGCGCTGGACTACTGTGCGAGCGGGGTGGGTTCGAGGCCCAGCAATATCCACCGATCATTTTTGGGGACAAAACTCCCAGTCGGAGAAGGAGAAACCTCCAAAAGTATAACTTTTCCTCATGACTTCTTATCCCAGTCCCTAGCTAGTGTAGAAGCCTTTACAGGAGGAAATGCAAGTGGTGAAGCAGTATCGAAAGGAGGTGCATGTGGGCCTCAGTTGGGAATTCGCAAGGGCCTCAGTTTTTCAGTTTTTCCTGAACGTTTTCAAAGCTACTTCCTTAACTCCAAAAGTAACTAAGAAATTCGTTTTTCTAAGCGGAATTGAATCAATGAAACTCTACCTGCTTAGCAGTCGAGTGCAGCTACTAAACCATGGCTACCGTACTGTTCATGCTTATTCTTCGCTTTTATCGAAGGTATGGGCTTGAAACGCCATTCTCGTACCTTCCCCAGAGGGCTGCGTGATATCAGAAAAGTAAAAATTCTTAAATATTTGACCAATTCACGACAGAAGTAAACCAATTACTTAAAATTGTCAGGACAAAAAGGAAATCCCTAGAGCAGTCGACATTAAGATTTCCTGGTTTCAAAGCTTTCTCCAAAGCCATAGAAAGAGAAAATTGAACATCTCTGCCCAACATTGTCATAACTAGAACTCGCATTCGGAAAAATTGTGCACTTCTCCACCTGAAAACATTGTCACAGCTACAAAGTATGAAACCAACTGGACAACTAAAGACTCAAGTCTCGCCTATCTTACGAAACAGGATGCGGTCGAAAAAAAAACTCCACAAAAATCCATTTCCCTGTCCATCGATCAACGATCCTGTCCCGTCAAAGTGTACACCGTTTACGCTATCAATTAATCTCAGCTGAGCAATGGGGAAATCCAAGCAATTCATGTCTGGATCAGATAACCCGCACTAATGGCCAGTGGCTTACAGCTACGAGACGAGTTTAATTTTTATTTTTCTTTTTTTTTTTCGCTTTAATGTCTTCTGTGTTTCCTTCTAGTTATCGGCGGAGCTACTACTACTACACCACCAGTCATCTCCTGGAAGCAATCCATAGTGTGGCCAATTCAATCTGTCTAAGTGTATGGTGACATTTCCACCTAAGAAAGCCTGACCAAGACCAATTGAATTGACTAACTAGTTGGATGGCTTTGCCAAGTTAGTTGCGCTGATTTACACAGCATGGACACAGCATCACAACAAATAAAAATGAACAAGTCAACCGAGGAATAACTTTCTCCCAGCAATGAGAGTTTTTCACGAACCTCGAACCAACCACCCATCCCAAATTGGCCAAACCGATATTTTCACTTTTCACACCTTTTACCTGACGTGTCTCGTGCCGGCTATCGATTGACACCACGGTGATAAGAAAATAAACTCTTAACAGACGCCAGTCGTTACCTGGAGGTAGAAACACACACGTGAGCCTTCAGATACAGATGCAAAAACAAAATGGAGCTGCGGGCAAAAAGTGCATTTCTGGTTAATTTGCGCATGCGCAGCTGTCTGTTCCCAAAGTGCCCTTGCAACTTTCACATGACGTATCCCAAAAATGGTCGAGTCATAGACAAAAGTAGTCACCGACGATTTATGAACTCTTTACAGCGCCGACTGACTCTTCCCCCGGTCGACCGATTTGAGTTTATTGGCATAGATACTGTATCTAATGCACCAAAGCTCTCTGCTAGACAGACAGTCAGACGAATTGTAACATCATTTATGTGTGTGTGTGTGTGTGCGAACAGCAGCCGTTCCATATGCTTCCTTGTATTGTTGCAGCTGCGCGCCAAACTTGTCTGCCGTGTGGTGGCGTTTTAGGAGGAAGCTAGGCAGCGCTGGTGGTGGTGCACACAATGCACACTCGCACGTTGTATAGTAGGCCGAAGAATTTATTGCATGATTCGATGCGGGTTTCGTAACTCGTAGATTTATGAACACCTTAAGACAAAAGAGCGCACTACGATGAAGTAGCCCCACAGACGAGAGATGCAATTGTGGGGCCGTGTAAGGTTTGGCACAGATCTCTCTGCCTCCAATGGATGTCGTATAGCATTTTCGTAATCGCAAAGGAGTCATGTTTATTCGATTGGAAATTACATCATCATTTCATTTCACAGCGTTTAGAGTGATTGATTGGCTTCAGTGCTGAACAGTCGATTGAAGGCAATTGTCAGCCCCTCTGGATTTCATCTCAGTTACAATTGGTTACAATTGATGAGCATCATTGGGTCTAATTGATGGGACATTGAGAACTTGCGTCCAAAATCACAATTAATTACGCAGCCATGAGGGCCGCAAGGGCATTTCATTTTGAGAATCTTACATTGTTGACACAGTCAAACCAACCGCACACGAATCCCATCCATAGGTCAACTTTGTTGCCACAACTTCTGCGGGAAATCGATAAAATTTCAAAATGTCTGCACTCGACTCGGCCCGTCAAACCGAGGTTCGTAAAAATATCAATTTGTTGGTTCTATTGATTGCTGATGAATTGATGGATTCCTCTGTTCTGGTCATAAATTCCCATCTATCTTGGGAAGGGATATACCTGCACAGTAAAACTTCCGCAATGTGGTTTTTAAAGTTTTACGAGTGAGACCTAGACGAACCTTTTTGTCGGGAGTAGAAAGATTGATGTTTCCTCTCATCTATTGATGGGAAAATAGAATCCAAAGCCAAGTTTTATGATCTGAATAACGAAAATTACGGTTCTGTGCTGATGACTTGAGGGACATTTGCTCCATTTATTACCCATTGGTTGCATGGATGTAGACTGACAATTTTAATTATTAAACAGAGACAATGGATGGATTCAGGTCATAAACCGGGATACTGTTAGACAGATCAAATTACTGGAAGGAATAGTTATTGCATCCGCCTGTGGACCTATTTTGGAGTTGGTTTCATTATCGGCTGGAGAAATGAAAGCCAAACGCATGAGGTGCCTCTCTTAGAGGCGCCTGCTTTATCAATACTTAGCCACGTTTTTGACTTCATCTTAGTCTTTTTCAAGATATAAGATGGGAAAAAACCGCTGCATGCAATAGTACATGACATATGCCCTTAAATGCTTCATCTGAGCTACATCTTGGCACACTTGGCAGTTGAAACAAGCTAAAGTTCCAAGCATTAGCAGATCTAAAGCCTCTTACTTACTTTCTGTCTTAGGTGGAGCTTCAGTTCAAGTTGTACCTAAATCTGAACCAACAAGTCTCTTCTTTTGGCCCGGTTCGTAGCTGGCTGTCTCCTTTGTACCGTACTCCAAGTTTTTTGAGATGCGTTTGTAGTTTTGCGACCCATTTTAGGGGAGATTTTTCTCTATTGCGTTGTCCCTCCAGGTTAGATTCAAGACTGTACAGGCCAGAGTGTTGGTATCCACTCACTCTACATATCCTAATCATCTCAAAAGTTCATTGGACAGATTTGATTTGATCGATATAGTTTGTCATTGAATCTTTTCTTCCACAGTCCGTCAAACGGCAATGAGGCTGAATATCTTATGCAGAATTTTTCGCTCGAAAGGACCAAGAACATCTTCACCATTTTCATGTCCATACTTTACATGCAGTGAGATTAGGATGATAAAGGTTTCACATGAGATCTCCCTAGTTATTCGGGATAGTTCTTTGCAATTCGCACAAGCAATCAGCGATTGACAAGACTTATTCTTCTTATATTTCTATTGAGTTTCATTCCATTCCATTCCACCTTAAAAGTTACAACTGTCCACTGCGACTTTCTGCTAAACTCCTTGATGATGAGTGGCCCATCTTATTGACAGCAAATACTTTACTTTGCCCTCGTTCTTTCGTAAGGGCTGACAAACTTGTGCGAAGGAGAGCAGTGCTGCATGTCTCACAGGCTCTCAATTTCAATAAGCTCGGATTTTAATAAGCTCGTTAAAAATGTTTATTGAAGACTAGGACATCAGTCAAGCCAATACACGTTGGATCCAGCTAGACACATGTTCAACGGCTAGAAACTTATGCACGGATTGGGCCATAATAAGAAGAGGTCTCTATCTCTGGTCAAACTTAGTTTGCACGAAGCAAGGTACACTTGGTACTCATGCGGAACGCCTAGGTATACATCACAACGCCTATTGCAGAAGTTGTAGGGATGAGGAAAAAATCGAATCTGTCTGTCACCGGCTGTGTAATTGTTCTGCCCTCGCCGGTAGAAGAATGAGTACTCTTGATAGTTACTTCTTCACGGAACTGAAGGACTTGCGTGACATCGAACTAAGGGACCTCCTGCGATTCATAGCTTTATCTGGGTGGTTTTATATCAGCGGCTCCCCTTCTCCTTACAGATTCCCGGGGTAGAATTAGATGATGAGCTCAATGAGCTCTATTGCAAGGCTTAGTGAGCAGTAATGAATGTCACAAGGCAGCTATTTACCTAACCCAACCTTGCCGCTGGTGTTAGGAGTAAGCTTGATACAAATCATTCAAGATTGGTACTAAAGAGGTCGCATAACAGTACATCACCTTGTTTAAATCCTGCTTTGATGTCAAGAGTCTCAGTGAGATCGCTACCATCCTTGACGGAGCAGCGGGCATTCCTCATCGTCGTCCTCCACAAACAGACTATCTGGCAGAAATGTCTAAACTAGATATGACTCTGCATGGGTTGCCTCCCTTTTGACACATTGATTTAGTACTCTATGGTTTTCAATAGAATCTGCTGAAGTGTGATACATTTGTCGATTTTGGACTTTCTTGGACCAAAGGACTGCTTTTGGCGTCTACCCAATATGACTGATAGGATCTCGTACACAATGCTGAAGAGATTGATGCCTCTGTAGCTTAGGGGTTCTTCTTTCCTGCGTATCGGACAAACGATGCTGAAATTCCATCTTAGAAATAGTTGGTGTATGCTCGAATTTATCTCAAACTGCTTTAAACATCTCAGCCAGTATCTCGTCAGTTTCAGCGGATTTATTGGCTTTTAGCTCGAATATTTCTTTCTGTACTTCCTTTTAATGAAGTTTCGACTGTCATCGCGTGGGTAGAATTGATTATTCAACTTAACAGGGGAGTGTTGGTCTGCAGAAACAGTTTATTTCAAATTTGCAGCACTGACTGTGACTCTACTTCAAGCTTTATTTCTTCTAAATATTTACGCGAAACCGATCCTCTTATTTGGTCTTTGAACCCCCATTCTTCTAAGCAGCCCCGCTTTATATGTACATATGTTTGTCTCTTATTTTGCTGCATTCCAGCATTCAACAGGGCTGTCGCATGAAACTTAGCACATCAAGGCGGTGTTTCTGATGACATTTGGCGTTTTCAACTAATCCCCGGCACTTGATGCTGGCACCATAGAAGGGCTGGATTCCAAAACCTTAAAAAATGTCCATCATTCCTGCAAACTCCCTTATGATGTAAAGTAGGGCCTTTGAAGGAACTTTGCGCTATATCCTCATAATCTCACAGAATGTAACAACTTCTGGAATGTATAAATCGTCACAGTATCTATACACGTATCCAATTCTGTGAACCCCAGTCTCATAGCTTGCTTACGTAGAAGGCAATGCCTGGACAGAATTCCTACAACTATAGGTTTCATCTTTCTAGCTTAGGAATTTCCCTCGTCTTTTTCTTATCTAACCCCGGCCATAAACCTTTGGATACGCTATGTTCTCTTCTATTTGACCATCTGTCTGTGGTCAACTTGCCTGTTTATGTTGCCTAAGAGGTTCGCCTTAACCGAGCAGGGCGGGAGTTTGACGACTACAGCGTCGCCTTGGGGTCATTCTCACCCGTCCCTTGCTAGTTGATCCACAAGCTCATTACCGGTAATGTCGCAATGCTATGTCTAATTCTTAAGTACTGTGCGCCAGTTCACAACTAACGACGTTCGATTCTAGCGCCTAGCCTAGAGTGAAAAAAAGCGATGTTTACCCAAATTACATTTGCATTATGACAATTGACGATGCCTTCTTTGGTTTGTTTGCGCAGTGGATGTGTTCACTTATGGTTGCTATGGCAGTATACTATGGCAGTGATGCGTTTTGGAATGCAGCATAGCTGTTAAGAGATTTCGACCTACGTATTTGATGAAGGTTCTGGCTGTCTGTAGCTCTTCCAGCCTGCGACGTTGTATCTTCTCGCAGTGTTCCTTCTTCGTGAAAGTGTTTAGGATATCCACATCTGGATATCCGCAATATAGGTTCACACTCACAAAAACATTGAAGGAAACGAGAGAGCGGAAGATCTCGTACGAATAGGTTCCGAAGCCCCTTCAATCGCCAGAACACTGTTCACTCAAGAAACTGGACGAAGCTCCCTCGGATCTTTGCCGACTAAGATGATGATGAGAATGATTTCGAAAATTTGAAGTTTTAACAAGTGAAGTCCCAAGCACTAGAGTGTCAGATTGGCAGATTGCAACGTTCAAGTATTGTATAGGATCCTAAGGCCGGTACTGACTATTTTACCTTAATTTTAAGAGAACGCGCTAAATTTACATGGAAATCATCCACCAGACACCTCTATCTTTGTGTGGACATAGGATGTCAACAACGTCTTCTTCATTCGTAAGGTATGACCCCTTTATTGCCATTTCTTGGCCCTTCCTTGATCGCTTGCCACATCAAGCCATCAGAGCAAGCTAGCGTCAGTTATGAACAGTCTTGAAGAACCTACCCAACTGGCAGGTTTTACTCTCTAGTTTCTGTCCTTACTCCGGCACCTTCATAACTCAATCACAGTGCATGATTTCCTTAACTGATCGCAAATCGATTAAGGCAACTCAAGGCGAGCACACATGTATCATGTGTTGCACAGTTTACTTTCCAGAGGAAGATAGAGATCAGGAGAAAAATCTCAATCAGCTTCACCCTGAGACCAACGAAAAGGGCAACAAAATTACGTGACCATGAAAAGACTTAATTTAATAATTGCACCATGCAGAGGGTCTCGTCCACACGGAACAGTAATCCAACTTGGGGTAAGGCTAAGAACACTCCACGGACACAGTGTACTCGTATCGGTATCTGAAATTGCACTTCATCGCGAAATAATTACCCGCCTCGTACTTCGTCGTTGTTCATCATCGCATGATCGCAGCTCGCCGGCTGAGGCGTCTTGTCGTGCGAAAGAGTTCTTGTGTCGAGAAAATGATTCGCTGACACTCTCGGGGAGTCTGTCGCACAGTGTGTTCTCACGTCAATTTGACAGACAGAGAGACCGAGTCTTTCACTGCGGTTACGCGATCCGTCAGAATGCTTTTCCTTAATAGGTGGCGTTGATTATGATTTGTGTTGTGAATGGCCTGACGTCGTTTTCTTTCACTGAAGCAGGATAATTTGGTGATGCCACTGGAATTTAATTGAGCTCTATCACGCAGCAGTCAATTGGGCGGACAATTTTAATTAATTTGAGAACTTGACGAGTGTAATTATTATTTTGCAGTCGAGGTAACTCGGTAGCCTCATGATGATTAGCCGCGCAAATTTGTTTCGCATCTTTGGCGGGTAATTTGTTCATTTGCATCGCATGGCTGCTTAATTGTTCAACGCCTTGTAGTGGTATCCCTTAAAGGCCATCACTCCAAAACTGAAGTCATTTCAAGCCATCCTGTGTCGCTGAACTAATTCGCAATGACGTGCAACTTGGCGAAATTAGATGTCAGATGTAACCCCCCCCTCCTCATCGAATCGATGCCAATTACCTAGTAACGAAGTTCGACTTATTTCGGCCTCGGGTCAAACTCTGAGTCGAGATTAAATTGGAAAACGAATTCGATCTTCCGAGTGTGTCCAGGTCCAGGGTGGTGGCAATACACGTACGTACGTATATAGCGTGTGCGCACAGAAAGTGGGCATGGAATAATAAATTACGACTTCGTTAGGATTTCCCTGGCAATGGCAGGTTCAACCTCCAGCAACAAAAGAGAGAAAAAGAAAAACTCATTTGTGAGGAACGAACCGACAGTATGTGTGCTGTGCATGTGGAAGAGTGTGCATTCAACCTTGGAGGTCCATAAAATTGGATAATCAACAAACAACCAGAAACAAAATCATCTGAGATGTGCCTCCCGCTAACAAAGGTCAATGTGGTGTAATGCCATGAAATAGGATTAACGAATACGCAATCAATTGATGCTGATGGTAGTGGCCCTGTGTGCCCATCATCAAGCCTGTCAGATCGTAACCGCATTACAAGATCGGAGGGAATTGCATTATAATTGCTCCGCAGTTGGCCACCTTGAATACGGTAATGGGTTGCAAGTAACCACCTACTCATGTGTAGCGGTCGTAACATAAAACATATGAAGTGGGCGAGTTCACGCAGTGAGTAGATAGAGTCATCGTTTTTTTCTAAAATGATTCCACTAGAACAGTGGGAGACTTTTCAGAGCCATTGACGTTTGATAACAAAGGCGCCAATGTTTGCATACAAATTATTTGATTAAAAAGGTGGTTCCGTTCACTGCACCTTTGGAAGGATCTACCATACAGACAACAGAGGAGAGTTCGTAGGTTGATACCAATCTTTTCGGAGCTACTCAATCCCGAACAGAGCACTGATGATGGTAGACTCATGGTTTTGAGTAGAGCGGAGAATAGTCCCACCACAAAGGAAGTCAATTTGGCGATTAAAGCGCTAAAAGTCAGCAAATCTGTTGGTGTGGTTGAAATCCGGCCGAAAATGCTCAAGGCCTTGGGTGAAGAGGGAGTGAAATGGCTCTCTCGTGTCATTAAAATGGCCTGAAAATGTGGTGAAACACAAGTCTGTTCGGAAAAGTCGAAAAGTCTTTGCTAAGGTGTTGGAAGCGCGTTCCAGAGCTGTGGTCGAGTCCATGTTGGGCGATGACTATTGCGGCTTTCGTCCAAGTAGAAGCACAATCGACCAGAGCTGTGTTCATGTGAACGGCGTTAAATTGACACCTTTCACTGTGATCGTTGGGCTTCCCCAGGGGTGCGTTTTATGACCTCTCCTTTTCAATGTGTCTATGGATTGGATGTAACAGTGCACCTGTCTGTTTTTCGCTGATGGCTGACGTCCACCCAGTTCGCACTTGATAGGTTCGTCGCCGTCTGTACTCTACCTGTAAGTGAAGTTCCATTAAAATAGGTGGAGAAGTTTTAGTATCTCTGGGTCCTATTCATGAGTGATGGAAGGAGCAATCCTGTAGGTTGGGTTAGGCTTCGTCAATCTGTTATCAGGACGGCCACATTTGACATTGGATTTATGTTTCGACCCTCACCTATGGTCATGAGATTTGACTAACGACCGAAAGAATCGAGGGTACAAGCCGCCGAAATGAGATTTCTTCGTTGCATTGATGGGGTAAATCGTCGAGATCGAGTAAGGAATACCAGAATACGCGAGGCACGCAATGTCGAGCAGCTACTTCTTCGAGCGGAAAGCTCCATACTTCGATGGTTTGAGCACGTTCAACGCATGTCCCCAACTCGGCTTCCAAGACGTGGCATGGAAACCGTGCCATCAGGTAGCCATCACCTGGGTAATGCCAGGATAAATTGGTTGGACCAAGTCCGAAATCTCACCTCTACCCGTATGTAGATAGCCCATGAGTCGATGGCGAAAGATGGGGAGATGTGGAGGGTTCACTTAAGCACCCTAATCCCGCGCTCATAGTAGATAAGCGGATTGTTGGACAATGAATGCCCCTAAACTGTCGAGAATGACGTTTTGTTTGAGACTTTTGTTTTGTTTTTTGACATTAAGGCTCTCGGTGAGATTGTTACCGCCCTTGATTGAGCAGTGCACAGACGGGCGAGTTTGGCAGGGATGTCAAAAATAGACATGGACCTGTATAGCTCATCCATGTATATAAATGCTGTCGTACGTGGTCTTAAAAAGTATCGGATTGAAATTCTTGGGTTTTCTTTTAAATCTGCCGTAGAATAAATATTTAGTCGACGATGGACTGTTCTGTTATAAGTTCACACTGAAAGGGATCAACCGGACTACTTATTTGCATATGAGGTGGTGAATGCTCTTTTCAACTCATCTCCTGTCGCCTTGATTAACTTGCTGGGTAGATCATCAGCTGCAGCAACTTTGTTTGGCTTGAGCTCAAATTTGACGGTCTTTACTTCGCCCAGGTCAGGTGGATGACAAGGTAGGATGACGTCACCCATGATAAATGGTTCTTTCTGCCTTGCTAGGCGATAGGCATTTCATAGTGGATATGGCTTAGTCTTTTTTGCTTACCTTCCAATTTGGTTATCTCACAATTGAAGCCCAACATCGTATCTACACTGATCCTTATTGATGGGCAGAATGTTCAGGTGGGGTCGGTGGAATGTTTGTGAAGACTAGAGACATGTGTTGCTTGACTGTCCGCATTCTGTTGATATAAGGTACCTCCCCTCTATAGGCGTGGTACGAGCAGGAGACACATGGATTTTCAGCGGAATCCTTTTTTAACAAAGGCGCCGGCATTTAGTTAGATAGTTCTGTTGATTTGTTGTTCTTTCTGTAAATAATAGGTCTGTCCTGCCAAGCCACTAGCTTCTTACTTCAACCAGTAGCCTAGGCAGGACAAATATTCTATTATAGGACGTAGTTTAGCAGTTTCTTTCTTTGTTTCTTCTTTTGTTCTGATGTTGTCTATTAAGGTCGTCTACCTGTCCTACCAAGCTGCAAGTTTTTTTTCTCAACTGACAGCTGAAACAAGACAAGGCCTCGAACAGTAAAGGTCCATCTGGAAGTGACCTTCACGGTTGCGAAGGTCCACCGGAAGCTATATTCTGGTACCACGAGACTCAGGAGCCCCTGGGTCATTTCGCCTTCTGGTGTCATCTGCCACCAGTCATCTTGACTCAGCCTGTCTATGGAGGTAGGCCCCTAGTGCGAGCATTGTGGTGGCTGTGGTTACCCAAAAGCAGGAACAAATGGTGTCCTTAGGGATCTGTTAACATCTAAGACCCTCAGTACACAAGAGGTGTTAGCTAGGCCCCGTTCCCTGCAAAGATTGTATTTTATGCCTTTCAAATGACTACGAATTACAATCGGGTAGTAGTCGTTCTTCTCTAGGGCGCTGGCCAGCGCTCTTCCTTGATCCTGATTTTGTGGGTAGGACCACCGCGAGGTTAAGCCTTTTTAGGCAGAAATTCACGTTATGGTATGGGCCCGTTGTGATCCCCTCTTTTAATCGTCCGAACTGCTGGGATAGGTTTGGCTCGGAACGTATGTTTGGAGGAATATAGGAAAGGTGAAAACAATTATGGAGTCGACACTAATATAAGTGTGATCTGAAGAATCTTCCTGTTTCTTTGCTGGAGGCCGGGATTCTGCCGATTCCTCTGTCATTGAGATCCTTTAGGTCCGATATTCACATGGACCCCAGGGTTTTATATCGCATTCGCACTAGGGCTGTACAGTGCCATAGGAAGTGTTCGAGATCTTCTTCTTCTTCCTCGCAGTTCGTACATGTCTCTGTCTCAGCGAGGCCTAGTCTTTGTCCCACCGTTAGCCTCAATTGCTCTCTGCTTAAACATAAAATCCTCCTAGTGAGCAGGATGCTTGGTTTATTTACGAGTGATCTAGCCACTCGGGAGGTTTGCCCAGTGATCGTCGAAACCCTTTTAGTGCGACCCCCACTGAGTTTTCAGTGGTTCGTTCTATCTCGTGCGCCCCTTATCTTGCCAATTTGTGATGGCTTTAAGTTTGGGTGTGGTGTTCCAAGACAACTGCATCTCCCCTCAAAATGGCAAGGACTGCCGCTTGGAATACTGTGACGAATGGATCTGGATGAATCCCAAGTTCTGCCGGTATGTTGTTACAATATTCGCTAGTACCGCAGTTTGCTTGCGATGTTGGAGCCGTTCGTAAATACAGTTGTCCCGTCATGGTTTCTTGTTTCTTTGGTTCGAGCCCAAGAATCCGTTGAAGGAAATTGAGTTTAAAAATTGTTGATGAGTGGCGTGATCGTTCTGATCTCTTCAATAATTGTTTGGTGCCCTATATTAGAAGTCGTGTCAAAATAACCGAGGGCCTTCAGTCTTGCGGCTGAGTGTCCTGCCAGTCTCTTTGCTTCGTGATGTGCTGGTAGGATGTTTAGTATCACTTGGCAGCCGTTGATGTCGAGGCTTAAGCGTCGATTACTCCCAGGCAAGCCATTCGTTGTGTTTGCGTGAGTTCAAGTTAAGCCCATCTTGTTATATTCGATCCTTATTGGTTAAGAACATCGTTTATTCTTAATCCATCTAGAGTTCTATTGGGAAATAGCACCACATTGCCGTATCTTTTCTTGACCATGTCTAAAGCCATCAATGTCTTAGACCCATGCAGTTGGCAGGATATGGGAGTTTTCCACTCCCATCTGTATTCAAATTTTGAATTATGAATGTTATGCCAACAGCCTAAATGCTCCACAACTCTTTCAATTTGTAATGGGCCTCGCAAAGCTTCAATAATCGCTCCAGTCATGCGGAAATTAAGTATGCCCTGCATAAACTAAGAGAACGTACCGAGCACCACCTCTTCAAAAACCAATCTCGCCACTAAATCGGCCACAAAAATTATCGGCCTCACAGAGCCGCTCAAAAAAACGCACAAAAATAATAATAAAACATCCACCCCTTGCTCTTCCTTCACAGATAACAACCGACATCAAAATTAATCACGTTTGGCAGAGAGGCGCGTAAAGTCCGCGCCCTGTTATCAACCACGGCGCACACAAAAAAATCGAAAAAAAAAATTACCAATCGATTTGCCCAATAAACAAAAAGAGAGAAAAAAACTTTGAAAATTATTTATGGCGCCTCTTTAAAAAAAAAAAACTAACCGTGCGATGCCGAAAACTACATACATTTCGACGTTACACACTCGCTCCCATCCCGCCAAAGATCGATTCACGTGAATTTCCATCATGAGAAGATCAACTTTGTTACACACTCGGAGGATCTCTTGCATCAAACACCGCCAAACATAACAAGAAAATTTATTCGTGCATCAAAAACAAAACAGAAAAGGATTGGTGCTTCAACACGGTAAGTGGTAACACACACCATATCCTTTCGACTGTCTTGGCTGCTTGTTCGACAAATTAACAATGATCACGATCGACGGCGGATGGAGATGAACAAAAAATCAAGTCCCAGTTAAAGGGCAGTGAAAAATGAACACGCCATAACCACTCGACGGTGTTGATCGGCGAAAATGCTTTAATGAAAGGATACGCGCGAAGGGCACTTGTGCCGAAAAGGCCCAACCGATTCACGGACCGATGCGATGTGAAATTGTTTCTCAGAATGCAAGTGGACATGATCAGCGGGCGCAGATAATGTGATGTAATGTCTTCAGATGTGGTCTGGCGGTCGCAATTATTTTTAATGAATTAATGATCGAGTTCTCTGGTCAGCTCTTTTGTTTATGTTTTTTTGGTGGAAACCATCAACTTTGTTCCCACAGGGAGGAGACATCGTGATTCACTCAAGTTTGACAACAATCAGTTGATTGATTGCAATGTTTTGGCGATAGATGTACACTGTACGGGCTGACCACACCCAGTGGGTTTGATTCAGTCCAATCCAAGATTAATTAAGATTTTCTCATGTTCAAGCGGTCAGATGCGCATGTAATGCTGTACTTGTGAGTGTTTGTGGAGAAATTTGTTTTGACAAAACGAAATAAATTACTTTCACCCCCGGGAGACGGGTTTAGGCGGATTTATTACACTTCACAACGATTCCTGAGTTTGATTTTAATGAAATGCTGGGAAATGATGTCTGCAACATGTGTGTACAAGTGGCGAAGCCAATTGGCACACACGCCTCTGACCGGCTTCCAGCTGATTGGGGTCTCATTTCGGGTGGAACTATGCAGACGTAGATCATTGATTTATGATCTGTTGCGTGGAACTTGGTCAAGTTGTGTGACGTTAACATTTCCTCAGAAAAAGATTTAGCAATTGGAATGTTTCCCTGGTTACCCATACCTCGAGGATGAAGATACAGAGTGAGTCTGAATTGGGTTGCAACAGTTCAGAGTTTAAATTCATTCAAGCCATGAGGAAAAAAGTTGAGGACCCTACGACTTTGGGGATGCTAAAGTTCGGGGTAAAACCTGGGCCTCAACCAACAAGCCTCTCCAGTTAGTTCGATCCTTAGTACTGCTTCCAATTGCATACTCCAAGTTGGTTTAGTTGGTCCCATTCCGACTGTGCGCGCCACCTTAGGAGAGGTCTTTCTTTAATGCGTTTGATGCTGGCGACATAAGAGTTGTTGAGAGATCCCTGCATAAATAGACGTTCGGCAAAGATTCTGGTTTTTTGCGATTGCAACCTGTGGACTATCTCAAAGTTATTCTTCTTCGTTCTTGGAGCCTGTGCTTATAAACCGCCCAGCCAAAGGTCTCACCTTTTCAAATTCCAACTTTAAAATCGCCCAAAACAATTTTAAAGTCATATCTACGACATTGCTCCCATGTTTTGCCAAAGAGCTTGTGGAAACTTTCTTTGGCAGAGTCGTCCTTGTCTTCTGTAAAAGCATAGGCGCGTATCAAGTTGAAGGCGACGATTTTACCATTGACGGGAAAAAAAGATGTTAGCTCACGTGTGTCAGAAGCATAATTCTTTCCTAAGTCTGGCGCGTACCACAAATCCTCATCCGCTTAAGCACTGCTTCTGCTCTCTGTACCAATCTGCATAGCAAATGCCGCAGTTTTCGATCCTCCTTTTTGCCGGCCCATCCCATCAAACTTCATCTGCACGCGGCTTGTCAAGGGTCCGACTATCCGAAGATCGGTGTTTCTACATATTTCCTGTCCAAAGATCTCAAGGCTTGTGGCCAGTACGTCATACGAATGTGAGTCGGGTAATTACTCCAGGTCCAGGGAGCAACTCAAGATGTAATCCTAGAATGAGAAACCAAGTAAACCGATCATTATAACCCTTAGCCGCGAATGTATAAAAGGTTCACTAAATCGTTCGGCCTATGCAACTGAAACTGGGAATGCAACCCTTGATTTTAATTGAACATTTCTTCCACTTCTGTCCGGGTCCAAGGAACAGTGCCTTAGTTAGTTAGTAAACTGGACTGGTCCTTCAAGTAGGGGTACATTTAGACCAGAAAAGTAGGTCCATTTTGATACCTCTAAGTACTGGGGTTTGACCCCTGCTTACTCCTAAAACCATTGAGATTTCCTAACGCTGTTGAGGCCGGCCGTACTGGCGGAGTTCAGATCATTGAGGTTAAAGAGATACTGGCATGGTGCAGAGGAATTGCACAGTAGACTCTTTAAGACTCGTCATTTCTGCAGCTCCTGTAGAAATCTTAACATGCTAGGCGTTGAGCATGCCTTCTTTCAGACAGGATTCAGTGCCCTGGGAGGACGTTAATTAGTTTTGGAAGTTTGTCGCTTTCAAGCCGTATTAAGGCTTTTGATCTTTACAGATCCAGGAAAGGCCAGATCGGCCTGGCATTGTTGCCATCTAAGCTTTCGACAGAGCATCGGTATAAATCAGGTGTTTAACATACGACATAGGTGCTTTGACATGGTCAAGCAGTCTGCCATTCGTACATTGAGAGCCTAGTCTGGCCAATTCGTCAGCCGCACGATGAATTGAATGAATTGAATGTGACCAGGGACCTAACAGAGCGTGACGTTATACTGGTTAGCAATCTCGTTTATAGACACGCGGCAGTCCTTCACTGCCCAAGATTTTATTGTGTTGGATACGAGTGATCTGATCGCAGCCAGGCTGTCGATGTAGATCACAATATCTATGCGTGATATTGGGTTAGTCACCAGCCAAGCTGCGGTTTGATTGATAGCTCCGACTTCGGCTTGGAAGACACTGCGGTGCTTGGGGAGACTGAAGGAGTAGTGGATTTCCGCGTCTTCTGAAAAGACACCGACACCGAATCCTTTGGCTACCTTAGAGCCGTTCGTATAGATGTGGCAGACTCAATGAGGATGACTTTGCCCTGATTCCAGGCGCTTCTATCCGGTATTTTGTGCTTATAGCCTTTTTACAAGTCATTTTCGGTGGGCAGCGTATCTGTTAATTTAGAAAGGCTGCGGTGAATTGATAGGATTCTGGAGACATTTTTCTCACTCCATTAGTGAGTTTCTCTAAATCTTTTGGACTGCTGCATGCCATAAGTATCTATTGGCATTAGGTGGAGCATGATTCGAAGTGCAGCTGTAGGAGAAGTTCTCAGCGCCCTAGTAATGCTGAGGCAAGCCACACGTTGGATTTTCTCGAGAACTTATATACCGGCAGCTTCCTGTATAGAATGAGTCCTAAATATTTGGCACTGTCTGAAAAGCTCAGAGGAGTATCGTTGAGCTTGGGTGGTTAGTTCTTCCAAACCAGGTTCCAAAAACCAGTTGAGGTACTAGATATTGGAAATTGACCGCATAGAAGCGAAAGTAGGAGTTGATAGACAGAGATCGGCTTGAGAAAACTTGAGGATGCTTGTGTCCTCTTGAATGGATGTATCTACCCTCTTCAATATCTTCATTTCCACCTACTTGTTATGCGATACTGGTGATAGATGGCAAAAGATCGTGCTGACAGGAGAGTCTTCCTGGTGAAGGTTCATATCCGCTTTGGAACTTATCTAATGTTGTAGTAGGACGCATAGAAGTTTTTATCGTTCTTTTGTGATCATTAACTTGTTCAGCGGAAAATGTTGGTAATTCCAGGAGACTTCCCGAAAATCGTTGTTTTTTCTATGGATTTTCAAACCAGTTCCTGAAATTCTGGCAAAGTTTGGCGAGCGTTATCACCAGCAGATCGTGGGATTTGAGATGAATTCCTACCTTCCTTTTTTGTTCCGTCTAGTCTGGCAATTTGTGAGAACTTAGTTGACACCCTCACGTGGGACACGAGGACGATGTTTTGTCTCAAAAACTGTAAACGCATGAGTACGCTACCTACAGCGGCTGTAGGGCAAACAATGACGAATTTCCAACAAAAAAACCAAAAAACCTTTTACGTTTCACAAGAAAACGAAAGTGAGAGCCTCAAAAGTGGAAGAAACACTGCGTATGCCTTCAGAATTCCATAAACCAATCAATCAAAATCAAAACACGATCAAATCAGACAGCAAAAGGATATCACTTCAATGCGTGGGTACCTAAGCCACACAGTGATTTGTCATCGGTCTTGGGAATTGAAATCGAAATCACGATTTCTCTCGAAGAAAATGTCCCACTGTGCACTAAACGGGGGCGACAGCACTACACGCCACCACCACATCACTCATTGAACCATCAACATACAAAAACGAACTGAAATCGAAACAACAACAGCAGAACACTGTCAAGCCTCCAAAGCACGCTGGTTGTCCTCAAGTTCCATTGAAAAACTGCACTGGCTTCTGGAATAACCGATGAGGAGGTTTCTCGAATTATTTGCATTTCTTGAACGGACTTCATCAAGAGAATGGCATTACGTGCCCAGGGCATCGAAGTCGTTTTCACGGACGCATTGTCAATCAATTTGCCATCTCGCACCGAATGCAATTCTGTAGAAATTGTCACGCACTAGCGTTGATAAAGTGGACTTGTGAACCTTTGTGCTCATTCAATTAGCCAATCATGGCACTTGACCAGGCCACACTATTGTTGGCTCGTTACGACGAAGAAGCCACAAGTGCTTTGCCTTCTTTCAGACATCATTGGCGGACATGTCAATGGCCTGCTGAACACTTTGTCTAATTATAATGGAGGCGCAAATTAGCTTACAATGTCAGCCCTTGTGCATAGCATCCACATAGGCTTATGAAGGGATCTTAAGAGACGACGATGCCACGCAACAGTGGCTGTTGCAGGTAGTTGATGCACTGCACAAGCTAATTACTACCTCACTTAGGTCTTGTTTAGAACGATGCGGGCAGGTACATGTGTTGCACGAATGAGGATATGAGAAAGAGACCCAACATGGAGAAGTGTAACGTTTGTGGGACAGACATCTTGTTGTGGGATTAACTGGCATTGGCTAGTTGGCAATGTCCAGAGCCCATGCAACAGAGACATTTCAAAGAAAAAAATAATGACGCAACAGAGGAGAACTACACACCTCAAATTGGATCCAGAAACTCCGATTGCAGCGGCCTTCCGATTATTCACGGCACTGTAGAGCGATACCATGACCTGCACACCACTGGGTGTGTTCTATTTTCGGAAACATTGGGACTTGCATGCACATAAGTTTGGACTACTTTGCCCTCCTGTGCTGCCCCTCTGGGTGGTTATAGAAGAAGATGCAACCGGACCCTTAAAGCTTGTCAGTGCTGGGTGATTTTATACATCAGGGCGAAAAGCCTGTCCATGGAGGCATCGTCAGTGGCTAGGACAAGATGAAGAAATGCACCTTCCTTCACCTTCTTGATAACCTTCCATAGGTAAGCCCTCAAGTTAGCATTTTGAACAGCAGTCGTAGCTATAGTTTTTTCAATCGAGAGCTTTTGATTCTAATTTTCTCGACATTCGAAAGCGTTCGTCCAGCAGTAGCTGCGTTTTAGAAGATAAAGAAAACCTGAACTCCATCGAGATGTCCATTTGTTTTGATGTAAACGGTTGATTCGTCAGGTCGATTGGAACCGAAATCTGCCAACAAATCTGCCAACAGAGTGTAGGACTTGCATTGACTCTCGTCCTAACGAATATGTTGGTCATTTGGATGTACAGCTGCATCACCAGATGTTGATGAAATTTTAGAGGCAGTGAAGTAAAACGGGTAAATGCGGGAGAATAGCAATCCCTAGCGCGTAACACAGTACTACTCTGCTCTGGAAAACCATTCGAAAATCTACAGGAATTTGAAGTAGAGCTACGACTTTCACCGACATCACAACAGAGGACCAACCGATGGCGTAAAGATGAGGGAATTTCAGCACTGAGGCCACTGAGGCAGAAGTAGCAGCAACTTGTTGAAATAGTGAAACCAAGAACAGGCTTTCTAAAGAGCTTGCATGTCTCTTATACTCCAGCTACGCGATTCTCTCCCTTTTTTGGATGAAGACCAACGCGAGCAATGAAAGGAGGTACAGTTCCGCATTGTGTTTTTGCCAGTGATTTGCAGTCAAATCAGTGACCGTATTAGCACAATCGATAACGAGTGATTAAGTGGAACTCGTAATCGAACGATCGGTTAACCTCAATGGGGGTGATAATGCCATATTCCCACATTTCGATGAGTATTTCGGCCGCAGGTTGATCATGGCAACCCTATTTGCAAATCACAGCATTCTTCCGGGAAATTTTAAATCAACTCATCAAATGCTCAAACCACTCACTCGCACTTAACAGTTTAAGCAACACTGTGAAATGAAATTTGTTTTTAATCAAACAATACCAAATGTCAAAGCGATTCCAGCTGTTTGAAAACTACCCACGAAATTACACGCGGAAGTTTGCTATTTTCCTTCTATCGTAGTGATTTTTGGATCAAATTTAGGACAAACTCCTTTTAGAATTGCAAAACGACTCATAAAATAGAAACATGAAGTTTCAAAGCAATCTTTCCACTATAGAGAGTCAATTTCTTTGTTGTTTCCCAGTGAACAACATTGACTGGCTAGTATGGACAACAACTCAAACCCTCAACAAATTCAATTTATTTACGCAAATCTTCAGAAAATTACTTTCAATCTTAACTGGGATGATCAAAAGCTTCTTCTGGACCACACCTATAACCATAATTTGAATAGGAACTATCCAATCAACTTGAACTACCAGCAGAATTTTCTCAAGAAACTCATCCAAAACTTGGAACAACACGCCGAAGAAATTCACGATGAGATCTATGAAGCATTCTGTAATCTTCAAAATGTTGGAAAAGATGATGGAAAGTTTTCCTACAAGCACTATTCACTGGCAAAGTACGATACTGTGATTACTTTGAAAGAATCCAGGAGTTTTGTTGCAAATGGAACTACTGGTCTGTGCAGTTGGCAGGCATCGTTAGCCTTGTCCGATTGGTTGCTTCACAATGTGAATGTAGTTCACGATAAATCAGTAATTGAACTGGGCTCAGGGACAGGATTGTGTGGATTCATAGTTGCAAAGTGTTGTAAAGCCAAGAAGATGATTTTGACCGATGGAAGTCCTGCGGTTATTGATGTTCTCAACGAAAATTTAAAAATCAATTTTCCCCGTCAAGAGGAAGCTGAAGACAGGGCTTCAATCATACACCTACCGTGGGAAGAATGTGAACTTATTCAAGAGGAAAAATTCGATGTGATTCTAGCGGCTGATGTTGTTTATGACACCACGGAGTTTGATAATTTACTAAAAGTCATAGAGCATCTCTTTCGATTGATGGAAAACAGAGTACAAATGGTTATGGCAGCCACAGTTCGAAATGAAGAAACGCTGCACAAGTTTCTGAAATTGTTGGGTAAGATCTGAAGTAATGATTGCAGTTATGCTTGTTTGAATGAGAAACTCTTTTTGCAGAGTCCAATGAGTTTAAGGTGAAAGTTGAGCAAGTTGTTCCTCACGAGGAGAGTCATCTGTTTTGGGACAGATCCACACCAGTTAGAATAATGACAATTACAAGAAATACATTCTTGAGCTAAAAACACGTTTATCTTACTTTTATTAAGCTGAAATGGTATCAACCGAGGGATGTTGACAAGATTGAACAAGGCTAACATTCCGTTGACGAAATTTAAAAAAAAACCGCGATGCCCTTGGTGACATTTATTTAAAAATTTGCTTTGAAAACAGAAATTCTTCGTCGGATGTAAGCTCCCATCTGTTGAGAGAAAGAAAATTGAACCTCGAATTCTCTGGTTTGACTCCATTGGGTGGACAACATTGAGCGAATGGGGCACATTGACAGTTATGAGATTTCGGATTAGGTGGCCAAGCCAGGATAAGTAAGTTAAGAAAGTGACCGACCTTAGAAGACCGTACAGATACGGACAAAAAAAAAAAAAAAAAAACAAGGCTTGTCTGCTCCGGCCTTCTACACAGACTGACGCAATAAATATCAATGTTGGGTCGGGTACGAGGCATATAAACGCGACAAGATTCGCCCTGCCGTGTCAATGGGAAATCGAAACATTTGATGGATTCGTACATCTCAAATCGAACATCGACTACGTTCACGACGTCGGTAGGTAGGTAGATAGAGTGGTGGTTCCTAAAGAATGCAATTAACGCTAGGGTGCGCCGTTTTGTTATCACGGAACTCGTTTGTGTGGGCGTTGCTTGGTTCTGTTGGGATGATGTGGCTAAATCCAGTCGGTGAAGTTCATGTACAGGATTAGTTCTCCAATCCTTTTTTCAGCTATCTCGCTGAGGTCCACGAAGATGGAATTATCTAAAGTTCGCTGTCTGATCTTCGTCAGGGTCGGACCCCTACAGAGGAAATAAAGTAGAGATTCCTTCTCCTTAATGTCTTTGCAGCTTCTGCAGAAGTTGTTGTGGGGAATACCAAGCTTCACCGCATGGTCTTCAATTAGCAACTAGCAATATCTGATCTTGGTTTGCCAAGTAGCTCTTTTGACTTAATTTTGTTGTAATTAGGCCATGTCTTTCTTGAAATGAAGCAGCTGGACAGGCTGTTCCATCTATGATTGCCAAGCTGAAGGCAATGAAGATGTATATAGCGCTTAATAGTGCCCAGCGGAATAACGACACTTTCCGCAAGAGAGTTGTTATGGGCCGATCCTCTCCTGGCCAGCTATGACCTGGGACCCAGATGAGTGTAATTATGGTGTGGGTGCTTAGTTGGTTGATTTCAAGCCGGCATTGCTCTACCAGTTTTGAGGATATGGACACCGCATCAATAGCTTTGATAGCGGCTTGACTATCCGAGAAAATAGCGATATTTTGGTCGGATGTTTGGAGATTGTTCAGCAAGCGGCAGGCTTCCCAAATCGTGAGACGATCCGCCTGGAAAACACTAGCAGAGGAGACGAAAAGACTTCAATAAATTCAGTTGGTCAGAAAAGATGCCTGCGCCGACTCCGCAATACATGTGCGAACCGTCCGTGTATATACGAAAGTCATAATCATTCATAACGCTTTCATTCTTCTCTGATAGGAAGTTTATCAAGGAACGATTTCCTAAATTTAAGGGTATGTGTCATGTTATCAGCCGAAGACCTGACCAAATCTCCTGCATTTATTTCCAGGATTTTACAGTGACCGTATGGCTTTGCGGTCCAGCACCCAGATTCACTGAGCCGGATCGCGCTGCAAGTAGCTGTCTTTGATGTGAAGTTCAAGGGGGAACTTCAGGTGCAGGATCACACTTCGTTCACGATGTACATACATGCATTTACTTACTGTGACACAGGAATATGGTCCTCCACTAATATACCCTGTGATCTTCTCTTCATATTGGACATTCCACATCAGCAAGTACAATGGATCCATAGAAAACCGAGAGAAGGCCCCTCCAACCTGGCTATTTGAACCTTTACCAGCCTGTAGTGGATTTTAAGCAGCAAACGTCATAGTGGAAAAATCTTACTTACTTAAGATGGCGCTACAGTTCGGGATGGACCTGGGCCTCAACCAACAATCGTATCCAGCCAGCTCGATCTTTATCCAACTGCCTGCAGTTTTGCACGCCAAGTTTGTTGAGGACCTCTTCCACTTGCGTGCGCCACCTGAGTCGCGGGCTTCCTATACTACGCAGTCCCTCGAGTGTGGATTCGAAGATTTTCCGGGTCAGATCATTGGTCTCCATCCGCTTTACATGACCCATTCCAGTCGTTGGACCTTAATTTTTCAGCTATGTCGATGTCGCTGTACAGCCAGTACAGTTTGTCGTTTTATCTCCTCCTCCATTCAACTTTTGTGCAGACGGGACTAAAAATCACCCGAAGGATTTTCCTCTCGAAACAGCCGAGAGCAATTTTGACAGAGTCTAGAGCAGAACTGGGATGATTAAGGTCTTATGAAGGGTCACTTTAGTCGTTCGGAAGAGGGCTTTGCTATTCAACTGCCGTCTTAGCCCAAAGAAACAACGATTGGCAAGAGCGCTGGCGTCGTTGTCCAAATTTAGTGCTTGAATATCAGGCAGCTCCATTGCTAACACAAGATAGCAGAGGAAATAGTCGATTGAGAAAACATCGCACAGAACAATTGAGGAGGAGTCACAGTTATTGGGAAGAAGTCGAAGAAAAATGAGACATATTGCCAGGAAACACGCTGCAATCATAGAAGAGGTCCTTAGACTCACAACGGTAAACACCGCACATGTGATGTTTTGCAGCCAAGTAATCCTCCAGAGGCTTTCTTTTTATTCCGCTATAACCGAGGTTAAGTCCAAACTGCACTAGAATTATCAAATCTAAGGCCGCTGCCACGCAATGAGCGACAAAATTAAATCGTATAGTTGTGGCCACGCACTCGTTGAGCGGAAAGCGTCATTTTTGAGCATCACTTTCTGCGGCTTTGCCACTTGCCGCTCATTGCGTGGCAGCGGCCTAAGTTTGCAATCGATATGCACCAACAACCGCCTGTAAAATCATGTTTCGGAGAAATGCAGCCTCCTTCTGTGGCAGCCTTCCTCTGAAAATAAATCACCCGTTTCCATACTTTCCTCTTCAATGCTAAAGGTTTATTGTTTTTATAATAATAATCTTTTGCACATAAATATTTTATTTTTCTTTTGTTTATCAATGTTCCTTTGTTCTATTTTGTACGCTTACAATCAGAAAAGAAAATAAATTTTAAATTTAAAAAAAGGAAGAAAAAACTATACAAAACATATATAAAACTAAAAATTTGTTAATTTAAACATTAATATTAATATTTTATGAATCACTGCTAAAATTAAATTAATATGAAGAAAAAAATATCACATTTACGATTAATTCTTTAAATCTAAAGAAAAAAAAAACACAAAACGATGGACTAGAATATTTTGCAGAGTTAAACTAAGATTTTAACTGAATTTGCATTCAAAATTTTACACAACAAAACGAAACGAAGCGGTGGTGATGATGATGATGATGAGGACGGTTTCCTTCTTAAAAAAAAAGGATGCGGTTCTCGTAAGGGATAAATTGAGAAAAGAAGAAAAAGAACTAAATCGGTGTGTGCGTTAGAAGCCAGCCATACGTACATACGCATAATATGAATATCCTTCGCTTAAAGGTTATACAATCAAATACAATTGAGTATACGACACAATAAATTAATTAAAAGCTAAATTCTAGAATGTTTTTAGTTTTTAGTTGATTTGAGAGCCTTTTTCTCCTGCGTTCGTCGTTCGTTTGTTAGGTTTTCGCCTTTTTTGGTTTCTTCTTCTTGTTCATTTGATGCTTTGTTCGTTTTTTTTGAAAATAAATGTCGGGTGGATAACTGCAGGTCTTGCCTCGAAAAGTACTTATTCGTTATTCCTAACTGGTGACTGATTTCAGGCAACCAGCAATTCCTCATGCAAGCCAGGCTCAGAGTCCAAGGATTTGTTGGACTTGAACATGTAATTGTTGTTATCGCCCTGACTGGATGACTGTGACTTGGAACTCGACGTCATGTTGTAGAGATCATCTAGATCTGTACTTCGTCTGTAACTGAACAAGAAAAATGCTTAGCATAATAGAGAGACAGTCTGAGACATAGCTTACCTGCTGACAGGACGACTGTAAGTGGACATCACAGGGCTTCCTGGATTGTTATCATTGTTACTGTCGTTATCATCCGCCGACTGATACAAATCGCAACGATCCAAGTAATCCGATGTCAAATATGCAGGCAGATCACTCTCTTCCTCTTCATTGTTGACATAGTCCTGACCATCCTCATGATCTTGTTGCTGTTCAACCATACTCAGCCACTGTGAATTATGATTGCGGAACTTCTCCAACTAAGACGATACATTGTAAGTGAAGGAAGCAACCAGACCTAAGCTAAATTACCTTAATTCGTGAAGCCCATTCTGTGTCAGAAATCGCTATTATATCCAAGCAATAGTCGCACACTTTCCTAATCTCTGAGTTCTTGTCATGCATCAAGTCGATGAGGTAAGCGGGGGACTCTGTTTCCTTGATCATGTACTCTCTCGTACTCTCATGACGCAGAATTCTCTGGAACACAAATATTATCTGCAGAACGATCTCATCATCCTCCTGCTTAGCCTTCAGTAGCTCAATCAGCGACAGCACAACCTTCGCTCGACAGAATAACAGCGCACAGAGCTCATCTCTCGCACAGGTGCCCAAATAAACAATCGTGTCCAGCACGACATCGTCCGCTTTCGCTCCGGGCACGAGAATCTCTCGAATCCAAGGAATCAAGTCGAAGTTCTGCAAAATTTGTGAATAATCCAAGTCAGCCAATGACAGATTGCCAAGAATGCCAACGCATTCCACGATGAAATTCTCATCGTCGCACATGGTTATGATGCGCGCCAGGTCGCCCACGTAGTCTATAAACTGATGCTGGAGATTCTCATGCTGAGACAGATTCCTGATCAACTTCATTAGCAACGCATCCTGGTACTTAAATGCTCGGTCCATCAGACTGTGCAGTCTATTGCCCTCGACCATAATTTGTGCATTTCGTTTGTTCAGTGAGAGATTGATGCATAATGCAACTAAATCCAAGTCAACTTTCGTATTCAAATTGAGGATTATAGCATCGGTGGCCATTTGGACACATTCCGTGTGGGTGAACATTGATTTTACCTAAAAAAATGAAAAAAACAGGTAGTTATAATCATATTCAAGACATGTTCCGCACACTCACCTTATCATCCAAGCTCATGTGATACAAGATCTTCACGGTAATCCCATGATGCTTCTCATCGTTGATAAACATAACCAACATTGGCAGGAAGGCAGCTTGCACCATTTTCCGCCGTAGCGATCCGTCAAAAGACAAATTGAAAACTAGTTTCAGTGCGACTTGTACCAAGTCAGCGTTACCACTTTGAATTAACCGCGGCAACTTGGCAACAATATTCAGTTCATTCATGTCATCTTTATTGTCGCCAACAATGGACAGTTTCTTAAGGAACGTCGTAACCAACATCAGGAGATCGATATTCTGTCGATCCAGAGCTTTGACCAGCATCTTGACGATGTTCTTCCGACGCATCTTCTCTTCCAACTTCACATTCTCGGCCATATTCAGCAGCAGATAGAAGGCAACTCTCAAAAGTTGTTCCTGCTTCTTGGCAAAGATTTTTAGCTGCTTATTTAGCTTATCGTACTCTTCTTTCTTTGCCTTTGGATCGTTAGCAGCCAGTGCCTCATTGCTGTTCGTTTTTGCCTCGGGTGATGTAGCTCCCGACGAGAGATGCTCATGATAGCTGCTATTTAAAATTTGACTCTTCATCAGAGACGACGACATGGAACCATGAAAACTGGCCCAGTTTCCAGACTTGGGACGTTGTTTCAACTCTGGGATGCGACGTCGTGGGGGTTCCATCTAATCATGGTAACTCATATCAAACAGAGTTCATTACACAACTTGAAACTCACCTCTTTGGGTTTCTCCTCATTCATGATATCAAGAAAATCATCTGAACTACGATTCAGTTTCTCTTTGCTCATCTTATTACCGGGATTCTTTCGGACATCCAACTCGTTACGCATGCTCTCGTAACGTCGGAGTTCATAGTCTATGACATCCATACATAAGGAACCAATCTAAAAATACAGTCTTTGCCAATGTGGAACGTGTTTGGTGAAAATACATTCCACAACATACCTTGTACTGCACAATCACCGGATGAAACTTTGTGTATGTAGAGAAACAGAAGAATATATAAATTATATTCGTCGAGAGATCTAAACTCTTTCGCCAATCCTCGCGGAGGACCCTCGAAAGGGCACTCAAGGCAGCCTCTAAAAAAGAAATGAATTTTATTCGAACAAACAGTGAAACGCGTGGTGATTCCTTTACCATTCTTTTCCAATTCCTCGAGATTGTCAGGATTTCTAGCTACCTGTAGAATCATAGCTGAACCTCGTATTCGTTCGCCCAAATCTTCATAGAGCAGCTCGACATACTCATCGATGTGATTGATGGAAACATCGGGTTGTGGTGCTGTTTTCGACGTAGAACGCACAGCGGAAGTCGATCGTTGACTGTTGTTATCTGCAATATCTGTTCATGGGAAAGTCAATTGTTTAATTTTGAAAACAAATATGTAGATGTGGGGAGTTGTATACCACTTCCTGTGTTGTCTTTTCGATTTTTCAAATAGAAAATAATTTGCTCCACATCTGCGAGCTGAGATCTATGAATGAGATCGCATCGTTCGACGACTTCTCTGGCCAGAGCAGCCGGATCTGTTTTTGCATTGAGAGTTTTAAGGCGGATGATTTTCTGACAGTCCTGCAAAGGAAGAAAAATATGCTAAAATACGTTCTGCAGCAGTTTGAAAAATAATTCATCAATGTCGGTTGTGAGTTGTGCGTAGGACATTTGTCTTAGAAGTGATGGGTTGTGTCGACCTAGGGAGGTAGGTAGGTGGGGTGGCACACGTAGGCCAAGAAGGCCCTTTGTGGTACCACACGGATCAATACCCTGAAACCGCGCCACTTCAATGGAACCATTTGGAACTCTTGATGAAGCTGAGGATACTTTTGACGTCAGTATGTGAGATTTCACCCAAGTTGTCGAAATGATAGACTCCCAGATGGAGCTTCCTTCTTTGGGATAGGGCAGGACAGTTGCAGAGAAAGTGGAGGATCTTTTCCTCCTCCTCTTCGTCTCTACAGCTCCTGCAAAAGTCATTTGAAAAGAGGCCCATCCTTCTGGCGTGAAGACCAATGGGACAATGGCCAGTGAGAACACCAATAACGGTGCTGATGAGCGACCTATTAAGCAAGATCAAACTGTTAGAACGGGTGAGATTTAGCGTAGGCCAGATCTCCCTGAAGATGCGGCACGTGGTGCCGTTGCTCCATCTTTGGTTAGTCTTGCTGATCGCGTCGTGCTCTAATGGAAGTTTACATGTAGCGAGTGGAATACCCAGATTCCTTCGTTCCGGAAGAATGTCTAGAGTAGTGCTACGTTTGGCGAGTTCAATTCCCTGGAATGTCACTATGACCGGGTACCCAGCATAGGTGAATATTAAAATGTTCTGCCATCTCCATGAGAGATGAGCGACAGTCTGAAGTAGCCTTTGATGTACATGTTACCGATTCCAGGGATTTCATAGCAGCCTGACTGTCGGTAAAGATTGTAATGTCCCTGAAGGATATCACATTTTGCTTGAGCCAGGATAAGGCTTCATTGATCGCCATGATTTCCGCCTGGAAAACGCTACAGTGGTGCGGGAGACGGATGGAGATGCTCAGGTTGAGCATATCGGAGAAAACACCACCTCCCACCCCGTTCTCGGTTTTGGAACCGTCGGTGTAGAGATGAGCGGAATTGTTGCCTCTGGCGACCTAACCAGACAACCTTACATACGTTTTATCGAAATTTTTTGTACCTCAGATCCAATCAGTGAAGCTAAGAAAACTGATTTATACTGAACCTTCTTTCGTCGATGAAAATGGGTTGCTTTACATGCGGTTTTCGGCTCTGGCTAATGCCGGACAGCTGCAGAGCAAGTGATAGGATTTTCTGCTCATTTCTCTCATTACTCGTACAATTTCAACAGAGTAAGTCGAATTCGAATGGGTCAGTGGCCCTTGCAGATCCTCACAACCCCAGCAATATCTGTCCGAGGACCACATCGTTCCGGATATGACATTTATCTAGACAAATTTTACTCTTTACGGTACCCATAGGAGTGTAAACTACTTCTACAATCAAGGATTGACCCTCGCCAGGATGGTTCGTCAGCCCGCTTTTTGGTCCTATTATCAGGAATCTAGAGAAGAGTAATAACCAACCGGGTTATATCCTTTCTACACTCTTCCATCAATTTACGGAATAAGGAATATAAATCTAGGGTCTTGATAGTGATTCAACTATTACTGAAGAGAAAAATGTTTTGCGGGGATGGTGGTATGACAAACGGTCTCCTTGATTACTGGCAACTCCGCCTGAAAGACGAATTCGCAAGTCAGGCTCCTCTAGTCCATTTTTGTTTCGAGGTCTTTGATTATTTTATACATAGTTGTTTTCCGAAGTCAAATTTGTACGTGATGTAGTCAGTAACGAACCCTACCAGGTCCTTACATAAAAATTAACAAGTAGCTGACGCGGCAGCTCAGAATGAGCCAAGCCTAGCTTCTCGCTACCATTAATGTTACATTTTTCGCTCAGAAAAGCGAATTGAATAGGCCTTTCATGACAATTTTTACTCTTGGAGGCATGACATACTTCGACAAGAGGTGGTGCCACGAAAAATGTTCGGCGGACATGGCTGGGGGTTGAACCCACGCAGCTCGTCCAGCAGTCCAACGCAGGAACTACTGAGCCACGGCTTTAAATTGAACTAGTCCTTCTTGTTGGGAGCCCTTGGAGCAGAACGATACTACTGTTGATGAATCTGGCGACACAGAAAGTTCCATGGGATGGGCCACCGCCCATCAACGGAGACTGATGCAGAGAGCAAAAGTAACACTTATTCGGATGCGGATTGTAGTACGGCCCAGACTTAAGCAACAAACCTTAAGCTTCCGACATGTGAGCGAAAGTCGTTCACATTAGCTTTGTTCCCCACAGAAAACAAGGACCACGACACCAAAGAATGTTTTCACGTCCTAAATGTTCTAAATATGGCGTTAAGATCATGTTGGATGATTTGAGTGCCAAAATAGGAAAGGAGAACATCTTTGGTAGAACAGCTGACAAGCACAGCCTAGACGACACCATGTCTAGAAAATGATTTAAGCTGATTGCCTTTCCTGCGGGATGGAATGCCACTGTACCAAGCACGCAGTTTCCTCATGATCATGAAATGCTCAGTCAAATTGATCATATTGCCTGCAATCTCAACATAGGGCCAACGCATTAGTTAGCTGAGGACCAGACTAGGTAGAGGCGGTTCAATTGAATCCAATTAGCACTAGGATGCGCCTTTTTGTTACCACGATACTCGTGTGACCTGGTTGATGATGTGTGTTGTTGAGGGTGAGAAACACAGCCGGGAGTGCCTAGTTCCATCCTGTGGAGTTTAGAAAACGGATTCGACCTCGTAACCCTTTACCCGAGGTGTCGTTGAGTCATAGAATAGTTGGTTGGCTCTTGCTAGTGCCGAACATTTGCAGATGAAGTGGGAGAGACTTTCCTTCTCGTTTTCGTTTCTGCAGCTGCGGCAGTCGGGGTTGGCCAATGCACTCTGGTTATCGCCATTATTCTGGCCGTATCTGGGAGAGTTCTGTTTGGGAGGTCTTTTTGTTCTGATCACATCTTTCTTGATATGACGCAGTGAGGTAACCCTTTCCATTGTAGGTTGTCCTTCTGCAGAAAGTGTGAGTGGATTTGTCCTTTAACTGCTCCTAGCGGGATAAGCCGTGTAGAGGCAACCCCTGCCTGGCCAGCTTACCTGCACACGCGTATCCTGTTATGTCACTATGACCTGGAACCCAGAGTAGTAGGACCCTGAACAGTTTGCCAAAGCGGACCAGCTCATTCCAGCACTCTTGCACCAGTTTGGAGTATATATGGTAGCCGAGTCAATAACTTTGATAGCGGCTTGGCTATCTATGAGGATATCAATGTTCTGATTGTGTGTTTTGTCACGCCCGAGTTGCGTGCAGGACCAGACTAACTGAAGAGGCATTTTATTTGAGGTCCGTCTAGCTAACGCACCCATAAATCCGGCTTTTGTAAAAAAATGTTGCTGTCAATGACACAACACTAATTCCATGTACCTTTCAAGTGCCTTTTTGAGCCCATTAATTTGATTTACATGAAAATCCCACACAAGTCAATATTTTACCAAGCAACGATTGATAGGCCCTGTCCTCTTCAACATTCTTCATTCCATTTATAGCAGCATTATTCTTCTATTTTTATTGTTCGACATTTACTGGCATAATTCCCAACCATGAAACTCTAATTTTTACATAACATCTGTCACGCGCAAAAAACGATTCTCCATTCATGTCGCACTTACATGCGAACCATCAATCCCACATCCACTAAACTAATTATGATTCCATGAGCCCCTGCCTTACTGCTCACCGCGATAATTATCTAACACGGAAAAGCCTCTGCCTACCATCCATCACATTTAGCACAAAAATTATCATATAATAACAAAATAACAAGAAAATAAGATAAACACAGCGCTATCGGACGGAAAGCCTTCCATAAATCGGTGGAAATCGATGACTGGGAGGTAAGCCTCTAATCTACAATGAGACCTTTTGATAGGCGGCTATCTATACGCGACGAATTTGTATTTGATTTCCTAGTGTTACGGTGACCAGCAGTCGTTCTATCGAGTAAAGTCAATGGCATTGGAGTTAAAGAACCGCACATTGAGTGTGACTGCTGCTTGAGAACGAGTTCCGCTGCTACGAAGTTTAGGCGATGACTTCCGGGGACAAATCCAAGTACAGCATAAAATTGAAAAGTTCTGAACGACACCGAGCGAAACAGGTGGTAGTGTGAGGAAAAACTAGAAAAGTGGCCACTTGTGACATAGTCGACGACACCCACTTGGATATAGAACTTCTACCACAGACATGAGAACGACGATAAAACTTGAGTCTGATACATGTCATCGGGGTATCAACAGTTCCAAAAATCGAGCTCGATGCACTTCTGATTCGATTACTTTAATCGATAAAGTTTCACTCACCACCGAATGAGGTCATCTACTGTTGAAAATAAAATACTTAAGGGATGCATTGCTTGTTTACTGCACGTGCCCTCAACTAGAGGCACATGAACGCCTAACCACTAATAGTGTTTGACCCACATCCCACGTACAGTACATGCTGGTTGGTCATGCAACAATGACCAAAGCAATAATCCGATAATTCCACTGTATTCTGGTATTTTGTACTGTTTCCCATTTTGTTTTCGTTTTTTTTTTTTTATTGGGTTGTTCCGCTTGGTGATGTGACCCTATTTCCGCTGGCTTGAGGGCGACATTTCTAAATATTAAGTGTCATTTAATGAAAATATTTCGTTAAGTGTATAGCACACAGTAATGGAGGAAAAGGACAGTTACCGAATTACACATGTAAGTCGATTTTATGACGTAAATCGGGAATGAGTGGAAGTTGCAATGATGGAGTGTCCATAAAGGGTGCTTGGCACTTAGCATGACAAATGCGAAAGGAAGTGTTTGACGTCAGCATACTCAATGAATCGAACACGTTGGTTAATGGCAAATCATTTGTTTCAATGACCGACACATAACAATTAATAAGGCCCGTGGCACTTTCATGAGCGGAGAAGGGAGGTTCAGATAATGTCCAAGTGTTTGAGGAGACTTCGAATAATTTTCAGTGAAAAAGCTGGAGAATTTAGTTAAACTTATGAAGGACATTTCCAAAAACCTCAATATGTTGAGACAAATCACTTTGTTTTCCGATGAAAATTTTGCTTAACAAAAGGACGAAAAAAATTGAATTTGGATCATTGAAAATGAATTCGAACTACCATTTGTAAGGACTACAACCTTATGAAATCCGAAAGACTCCAAAGAACAGCGGGTATAGGCATCACAGGCGCTTTGAGGTCAGCCCCAACGGATGCCCTCACTTTTTTGCACACAAAAAATCCTGCACTATGCAGCGCAGTCAGTCTCAAAGAATCTGGGTGCTGGACTGCACGACCCAACGGCCACAGCAATATTCTGGACTCGTTACCAAACGGCATGGTCGCGTTTGCAACCGACTACATCATCCTCACACTAAACTTCAGGAAAAACTTACACGTGGGATTCTCCACCAGAGCACAGTGGGAGAAAGACGAAGTCGTGAAGGACTTCGACATGGTCATCTACCGGTGTCTACTCGGAATCACTGAAAATATCAAAATCATACCGCCTTCCGGATTTTACCAGCGTCTTCCAGGCGGAACTACTGGCAGTCCGAGAGGGTTGCACGCAACTCGAATGTGATGCAACACAGTAACAGAACATTCTTCATAGATAGCCAAGGGGCTATCAATTCTTTTGAATCAGCTATCACATCCTCCAAACTGGTGGAAGAGTTCTCGAACGAGCTGGCTCGGTTGGTTGAGGGTCACACTGCTCTGGGCTCCAGGGCACAGTGACATAAAAAAGAGAAACGTGCAGACGAATTGGCCAAGCACTACTCAGCTCTAAACGGCTCACTCGCGGTAAGGCTCCACATTCCGCTGGGAGCTGTTAAAGGACAAATCCATTCACTCTTCCTGCAGACGGTCAATCGCCAATGGAGGGTGTTAACCAACTGGGCCATATTAAGAAAGATATGGCCGATCTACGATAAAATTAGAACAAAATAGCTCTCAAACAGAACACGCCCAGATAGCGCTAGAATAATGGCGATAACCAAAGGGCGTTGGCCAACCCCCACTGCCGCAGCTGCGGAAACGAAAACGAGAGGGAAACTCTCCCCCACTTCATCTGCAAGAGCCAGATTGCACGCACAAAACCAACCATTCTATGACTCAACGACACCTCGGATAAATTCCACAGGCTGGATTAAGGCGCTTCCGGCTGTCTCATCTACCCTCAAAAACACACATCATCAACCAGGCCACACGAGCCGCGCTAACAAAAAGGCACATCTTAGTGCTAATTGTCATCTCTACCTACCTACCTACTCTAGTTTCTCATCGCAAAAGCTGACTATTGGTAGAAATGACGTTTTTGACCTTAACACTTTCGGTAGTTTTTCTTCCTCTGAATTCTTGTCATTATTATTGTCCCGCCCTGCAGATGGTAATCAGTCATGATTATACCTCTGACAACCTCAAAAGTGACGTCGTAACCTTGCCAGTTGACGGGACAAGTTTTATTTTAGATCGATGGAGGAAGGTCATTCAAAGTGGTTGACAATACCTATGTATGTATGTCAATAACTGAAATTAATTATCAAGGAAAATTTAGGCCACTCAATATTTGTTCAAGGATAGGAAAGACAGAAACCCAATAAGTACTTGAGGCTCGTTTTCTACAACCCTGACTAGATTTCCCTTAGATGAAATATCCCTTAGGTCACCGAAAAAGATTTGGCTAGTGTACGAGTTTTGACTATGGCCAGATTTTGGAAAAAGAAGAAACGCCAAAAGTATACCTTTCAACTAATTCTGACTCGGCGAAGTACTGAAGCCTCACGACAATTAGCGTCAAGGCTAAATTCTTGAGCATAAGCCTGATATGCGCACTTGTCCCCACAGAAGAGAAAGACGACGATACCAAAGACAGGTTCTACGAGCTCTTGGACAAGACTTACGAGCAGTGCAAAGTAACGCAAAACGAGGAAGAGAGGGCATCTTAGGTAGTTCTGTCGAAAAGTACAGCCTACACGAGACCACCTTCGATAACGGATCTAGGCTGATCGACTTTGCTGCGGGGCCGAAATCTTGTCGTAGGGGTTCCCGCATCTCGATATTCACAAAGGAACATGGAGATCTCCTGACCAATCAACCGCCAACCAAGTTGACCACAATGCGATCGCCGCAAGGCGCTCCTTCAGTATGATGGATGTCCAAACGTTCCGAGGGGCCAACATTGACTCGGACCACTACCTTGTTGTAGACAAGGTACGACTGAGGATAACCCAAATACCGCCAAGACAAGGCAATAGTGTGCTTAGGTTTGGCGTCAAACGGCTGCAATCGCAAGAGATCTCCAGATCCTTTTCCGATCGAGTCTCCCCCAATCTCTCAAGAGGTCCTATGCCACCAGGATCAAGTATTGACGACCAGTGGCAACATTGCCAAAAAGCCATCAGCGATTCCGCCTCTGACGTGCTGGTTTTCACTCGACCACCGCAACGAAACCCCTGGTTTGACAAGGAGTGCCGGCAAGCACATGCAGCGAAACAAGAGGCATACAAAGCGACGCTGCACAGAAGGACCAGAGCTGCTCGCGAGCTCTACGGGCAGAAGAGGGGAGACGAACACAAGCTTTTCAGGAGGAAAAAGAAAGAGCATGAGAAGCGCGCGATCGAGGAGATAGAGGGATGTTATAGTAGGAAAGAGATTCGGAAGTTTTACCAAAGGGTAAAAAGAACCTGTCAAGGCAACAGAGCCCGAACCGAGGCCTGCAAGGATGAACAAGGCAACATCGTAGTAGAATCGAAGTCGATGCTAAGGATATGGACGAACTGCTTCTGCAGACTGTTTACCGACGACGAAGAATCAAATCTCGCTGTCAGACAGAATGCACCATTCACCTAACCGATGAAGAAAAACAAGTCCGTACACCCAAGAATGCACGCTTCTTCATCAAGGTCGGCCAAGACCTCACCAAGGCCTTTTATGACAAAAAAGGATTTAGACAAGGCGACAAGGCAAAATCTTTCAAAATCATAATCGGAAGAACGCAGCGTGGTTTCACAGAAGCGTTCACGTGTATTGAGATGGAAGCGTCGAAGACTTAGCAGTCAATGAGGGCAACACCAAGTATATGTTGTCAACAAGAAAGGACTCTCAACACCGATGTGTCGGGCAGATCGTCACAATAGACAGACATAACTTTGATATGGTTAAGGACTTTGTCTACCTCGGCGCCTCTACAAATGCAGACAACGACACCAGAGCTGAGATCAAATGAAGAATAACTCTTGCCAATCGCTGCTTCTTTGGGCTAAGAAAGCAATTGAGTAGCGAAGCCCTCTCCCGAACGACTAAAGTCACCCTGTATAAAACCTTAAACATCCCACTCCTCTTCTACGCCGCAGAGGCATAGACTCTGTCAAAAGCGGATGAGGTTACTCTTGGCTGTTTCGAGAGGAAAATTCTTCGGGTGATTTTCGGTCCCGTGAGCATGGACGGTGAGTGCAGGAGGAGATACAACGGCTTACTGTACGGACTGTACAGCGAAATCGACTTAGCCAGAAGAGTGAAGATCCAACGACTGAGGTGGCTGGGTTATGTAGAGCTGATGGAGACCAATGCTCCTTCTCGGAAAATATTCGAATTCACAACCAAAAACGGCACAGTAGAGAAAGACCGCAACTTAGGTGGCGCACGCGAATGGAAGGGGACCTCAACCAACTTGGCGTGCGAAACTTGAGGCAGCTGGCTAAAGATCGAGTTGGCTGGAGACGCTTCTTGATCGAGGCCCAGGTCCACTCCGGACTGTAGCGCCACCTTAAGTAAGTAAGTAAGTAACGTTGATAACAATTGCTGGACCTGGGAATGAATAGGGTAGATGAGTGTTGACATTCGCCACCCTAATGTGGGCACAGTTCTCAATCCCAAATGAGTAACTTTACAATTGCTCAATTCCCACTGGGCACGCGAAGACAAAATTGTAATTTCCAAAAGTTTGTAAAAAGTTTTCGTTGTTCCAAAAAGTCTTTCCGATTCTCAGAATTCAATTATTGAAAACTCGCTTGACTTGGTCGTTGGCCTTAATACAACTGAAACTAAAAAAACGCCAAATTTTCCGGAACATTTATTCTCATCGCACGAAATATTAGTCTCTTTTCAGTGCAAAACTTTTCAATTTAGAGATTAACAAGAGACAATACAAATTGTTGGCACCATCCCAGCTATATATTTGCCACTGTACTCAGTGCCGAAGAAAGTGATACAGAAATACTCTTGGCATTGCATCCATCACACTTTCCCAGGACAAATTCAAAACACAAACTTCAACTTCAACTTGAAGTTGGACCATTGCCCAGCCAAGGAACACAAATACATTGACACGCCCCAAAATTATAAATCGACCGATAAACCTCCCTGACCTGACCCATTTTTTTTTTTTCGAGCTTCATTTCGTGTCACATGCCCGTATCTCCCTTAAGAGTCGGAAGTGTGAAAAATAGAATTTCCGCAATTATGCCTAATGGCACAATTTCGACCCAACAACTGTGCGTTTCCGAAATGAAGTGAATTCTCTTTCCCTCGGCTGAGAATGGCATTGATAACTTCTCCCACTGTACGTGTACAGTGCTTAGATAATTATGGTAATTAAAATGATTATCCCGCGTTAAATTCAAAATCACATGGCGTCATTTCTATTTGCTCCAGCTGTGGCTGTGCCAAAATTCATAAAAAAATAAAACCAACACCACCAATCACACATCACGCTGGCAATCTATTTACGGTCAAGTCAAAAGCATTTAATAACTCAGAGACATAGATGCTGCTGCTGCCCAGAGGGAACAGAAAACAACTCCGACATGACCGAAACGTGCACTTGAAATCGATTTGGAATCGAGTTCTGACTCAGACGAACACGAAAACACAATCATTTGAGGCGGCTGCTGCGCCGACTTGGTCATTTCAATGGTGGCCATGGAGTTGTATTTTTATAAATCAAATCCCAACGTCCCCCCTTATAGGTGCCGTCTGTGTAACGCAAATGAGCTGTAGTATGAGGTAATGAACTTGAAACTAACGTGGGAGTGAATGTAGTAGACTACGACAGTGGGTTGGTTGACCACTGCTGGTGGCACGCACAAATACTTGGCTTGACCTGCGTGACCGTAATTCACTCACTGAATGTACCCAATCCATAGTAATTAGTAATTTTTTCTCCTTCTCCAACTGTTGGGACATTAAATTACGATTTAGCGGGCGATAAGCGGCATAACACCGTTTCTAGGGTGTTTCTCACGAAATTTATAGGTCAGGGTGGAGACTATCGGTCGATGGTTTTCTTTCTCAAGCGGCCCATCGGCCGCTGAAAATTGTACTCATCATTAAAACATAGGAGCTGCGATGGCGCTCGATCTTCGTTAGAATGTAACCTTGTGCTGAAATTATCTCTTCACGTTCCCGGAACACTCTGTTTTATGGATTTTTACGTGGGCGGTGTCATCAGAATGTTTGATTAAGTTCTCTTCGGATGCAAGTTGTAAACACTGATGAGTGTGTAGCTGAGAACAATGTTTGCCATAATGGCAATCGGTGATGAGCCAGGAAATTCAGAATTAAATGCCAACCAAGTGTTGCCAGATGGCCATGTAGGGTTGATGAACGTGGAAGTGGTCATCGCTTCTTTGTTTCTTTGTTGGATCTGTGTCGCTCAACTGATGTCTTAATTTCATGCTCAAAACTTTATGGGATCAGAAAAAAATAGCAAATTTTGTGTACAGGACATAGTTTGAGACACGACCATCTCAACAACTAACATCGGTTAAGACTAGAACACAACCTGTACTAAAACTCAGTTGAAACCGAAACCGAGAAGAAGATACGACGTATTTCAGGAGGACAATTGAGTTCCCTCGGATCTTTGTCTACTGTGCTTAGAAGATCCAGAGATTGCCAAGCATTTCTTGTGCGAATTTAATCAAAATGAACTTACATTCTCTGCTTCAAGCAACATCAAAGCAAGCATCTGTTTTTAGACCTACTGATCACGAGTTCCAAGAATTTTTGCACCTGATTTATTGATTTCTAAAAGAGGAGATAGAAGCCCCCCTTAGGTTAGGTTAGGTATCTGGGTTGATGGGGGAGAAAGCACTCGACCTCATCACACTTATGTAGGTCCTTGTGGACGCATTGTGATGGCTATGGGAGTTGATCCCGGTTCCTACAGGGCTTCTGCCTTACTGCTCGTTAGAAATTTGGGTCTCTAGCAATCGTGATGTCCTCAGAAACCTAGAAAGATCATTTAGTGGAACATCAGACAGTCTGTCTCTCAAGTGACATAGGCTTGGGCAGTGGCAGAGGAAGTGAGGAGTATCCTCTTGAGCCTCTTCGTCACCGCAGCCCCTACATATATATGTATATTGTCATCGTTGAGTTAAAATTTCATTGTTTGGTTTCTTAGGAGGTTGTGGCCAGGAGTGCACCTACCAGCATTGACAGCGACTTCCTGTTAAATTTTAAAAGTTTGTTGGTTCTTTATTTTGGCCAAATTTTCCTTGATATATCACAGGTGGTAAGCAACTTCCACCTACTGTTGGCTGTCGTCAGGATCTTATATCTGATAAAGATTAGACGAAACGCCTCTATACCCCTGGTTCCTTTGCCTTGAACCTTGCCACCTTAGGGGTATCGTTTAACTGCATTGATGGACGCCGATACTTCTCCTTCTATTCGTTGGTCGTTAGACACCGTAGATAGACACCGGTCTAGGTATCTAGAAAGGCGATTTCTATGGAGCGAAGGCCACCGTGAGTTCTGAATTCAAAGACCAGTCTAGATTGTTGCCCGTCTCTATGAAGATGGTAGAATAATTGCACATTATGCTGTGTGCCAGGCCCTGAGAAATTCCAGGTAACTGCATGGCTAAAAAGCCCACAAGACGTGGTTTTAGTACCCCGTGGTTATGGATGTTCTTAAACAGGGAAACCAACTGGTGAAAGAAGACAAAACAATCGATTCAATGGTTTGGTCCTACTAAGGCGATCGCAAATTAGAATCGTTATGGGTGTCCTCACAGAGCACTGTGCTATAAGCCTTCTTACCAAAAGGCTGGCTTATGATTTTTGCATAAGCTGCAGGGATCAAGAGTAGGGGGAGACTATTCTTCTGTCTACCCCTGCCCAAAAGAAGATGACTCCAACTGGAGGCGCCATCCTTCAATGAGCTCTACGACATTATTGGCATCAGAGGTACCCTCCACTTCAATCCTGTCGTATCACAATGGACATCTAGATACCGGACAACTTTCTTACCCTAACCTTAGTTAATCCAAGTCAATAAAAAATTAAACAAACCAAAGAGGACAAACAGCATGACGAAATGGTAGAACCGATGATACGCGTCAAACAAAGTCCGATGGACTTATCGCCTCATCCTGTTAATTGAGACATGGACAGGCCATAAGCTTGGTGACGATAAAGTGGATTCCTACGTAACGCAATTACTAGGTGACACAGCAACTCTACAATCCGAATCGCATCCAGGCCCAGGAAGACGTGGAACATTTGTTTTTTCACTGTCCGCATTTTGAAGCTGAGAATATACACTGAGGCACAAGGTTGGGAGCTGTGGGTAATTGAACAAAACAAATGATGACGCAGGTAAGGAACCTAGACCAAGAAAGGTGACAGACTGAAGAAGTCTAAAACAAGAAAATAAGCAAGCAATGCCGTTCGCCTCCCACGATGAAGTGCCAAGACGGCGGTGCTGTGGGGAAAAAGACAAAGAAGGGCAGGTGAGTTTAGTGAGGAGAAATCTTATACTTCCACCTCCGAGGAGTCAGACGGTTGTAAGATCTTACAATATTTTCAGGTGCTTAAATGCTTCCTGGTCATATAACCCTATCAAGACTGAAGATTCTACCAAACAAACTATTTCTACTACTGACAATGTTCAGTTGGGTTTGACTTGGTGCAGTGTTCACAAATAGATGGGATTGGGAAATGCACCTGGCTAAGTTGATTTAGCGGGAGCTGATTTAAGCTTCTCCAAGGAGATGTAGAAAAATAATCGAAGAAATTCTGTCATTTAATTTCCTAAGTGATTTATATAGATAAAGCCTTCATATCATGGTAAAAGTTTAATGAATCACGCATAGATGGCGTTAACAGATTTTTTTTCAGTAAGCAAATAGTCAGTAATTACGATGAAGTACTACACTTTATGAAGTAGAGGCTATTCCCATCATTGCATCTAAACATTCACTGGCTTAGCCGCAACCCAAATACTGGCTGACACATAAAACATTGGTGGTATGCCCTTACATGACCCCAAAATCAGAAAAAAAAAAAAAATTGCCGATTAAAGCACACGTATCGAAGATAATGGTTGAGTGAAATATTGCACTCGGACACGACATGCAGCAGATATCAGAGGCGATGGAGGCGGAAAATAGACAACTTCGATACTACATAGAAGGACTGATTCCAAGTAGGAGGGACAGAAGTAAAATTGAAAATTTAATCTCAAGCTCAGCAATTAATTAAACAAAAGTTGGGAAAACAAAATGTGTGTTTGCTATTGGGAAAACACCAAGAGACTTCGTGAGGCTAAAAAACCCATAAGGCCAAAGAATCCCTGTACCTACTACAAGAGTTATATCAGAAGCTCGGTGGCCTTTCTTTCGGGGCACTGCCAGCTTCGTTATTACCTACACAAAATAGGCACGATACAAGAAATTGAATGTCGTCTTTGCTTGAGAGACTACGAAACTGTGGATCACATTCTATGTGAATGCATGGCTCTAGGCGCAATACGGAGACCACACTTCCTAAGAGAAATGTTGGTCCCTGAAGAAATCCTTAGAGAGAATCTCAATTTTATCAAGAAAATTGAACCACTTCTGATCTCTTAAAATCAATTGTGTGACACAAAACATCTTGTAGGTGCCCTCCACATTTGGTGGACTAAGTATTCTTATATTCGACGAATGGACTTGTGGTGACCGCGCCTAAGTGGTTAGAACCTTGAGTAAATGGGAAAAAGATTGTGGATTGAACATCAATCCGGGAACGTCAGAATTAGTTCTCTTTACAAGGAAACACCAGATACCCCCCTTGAGACTACCCAAACTTGGAGGGATCGAGCTGTCCCTGTCAGACAGCGCCAAATATCTTGGGATAATCATTGACAGAAAACTGAACTGGAATCTTAATACACAGAAAAGGTTTCGAAAGGGCCTCAATGCTCTTTTTGCATGCAAGAAGGTAGCAGGGAAGAAATGGGGCCTGAATCCAAGCATGATGCACTGGCTATACATAGCAATAGTCAGACCCATACGTGCTCGTCTGGTGGAAGGCAACCAAGAAGAAAACAACGCGCTAAGTAAACTAGCAGCAGTACAATATCGCCATCTCGGGTGTTCTCCGCTCGGCCCTTGCAACAGCTCTAGACACTTTTATGCATTTGCTACCGTTAGACTTACAGATAAAACGCCAGGCAGCCAATAGTGCGCTGAGGCTCACTAATTCAGACTTTTTTTTAGGAATAACAGTATTGGACACTGCTCCATCCTGAGTAAACATAACGTTGACATTTTAAAAAGAACAGATGAGACAACCTAAGTCATGGACTTTGATACACCATACATCACGCTGTATCTTGATAGGGAAGACTGGTAGAGAAACGCTGTCATCGCAGCGAATGAGATTGCGATCTTCACGAATGATTCAAAAACCACCAACGGGTTCCGGGATTTACTCCCAAGAGGCAGACTTCAGAGTATCCATACGATTTTCAGATACCTCTAGTTCTAGTTCTATTCGAAGCAGAGGTTCTAGCTGTGCTCGTAGCTGCAGAATCACTAGGGATGAAATCAATATCTGGAAGGGATATCGTCATTTACACTTAAAGCGCTAAAATCAAATGCCGACAGATCTGCACATTGTGCGCGTTGTGCGCGTAGAACCAAGTAAGACTTTGTTGGGTGCACCACGAGGTTGCAGGTTGCAGCTATGACAGCTTTAACACCGCTTCAATTTATTACTGCCATTACTAAAAAAAAAAAACAACGTTTGTTGTTTGGGGGTGCTCGTCAAGGTAACAAGCTTAACGAGCAAAACTGTTGATAGGCAAGTAAAAACCCATTTTCCCCATCGCCCTGTGCAAAAATGTTTAACTGATGAGCTTCCCTCCGTCACTAATGAAAAATTTATTGCAAAAATATTACCAGCGACTAGATTCTGATCACCCACTCAGCTATAGGCACGTAGAACTTTTCATAAAACAATCGACACGTTTGTAGCACCCACAGCTTATCTGAGTCTGATTCAAAGTGTGACTTATGGAATTGTGGTGACTTCTGAAGTCACTTCTTACATAACCGTTCTGACTCTTACGGATTTCGACAAGTTGAAGAAGCATTCCGCTTGTTTGTCCAGCCCATCCCAAGTATGGATAACAAATTCCCAAGCAGAATTTCCAGAAACCGATTGGGAGTGGAAGAAATTCTTTAGGACAGATGTGTACATTAGGACGACCAAGCTCTACGAAATGTCAATAACACTTTCGATATGAAGCAAAGTCAACATCCTAGGTGGTTGTGCAAACAAACGTCCAAAGCACGATAACTATCGACAGAGATCAAAGACCCCGTGAAATACTCGCACTCGTGTCCCCCCCTAATCCGTATTTCATCTCGTATTTAAACTCTCTGTCAAGGGCATACTCGTGTGTATTTTGAAATGAAATTTTCATCTCGAAAACCACACACTTCTAGATGAGTTTTTCGTAAGTGTGGAACCATGAACCCATCCACAGCAGCACCGCTCTCTCTACCCAGTAGCGCACATTTGACACATGACAAATGGCACTTCCACTGAATACCAGCAAAGCTAACAAAATTTCAACGTAAAACACATTTATCGTCGTCAACAAGAAGCCACTACTCTCGATGTACTCTTGGAAAATGAATCACAAATTTCCATAAGCACTCGTATGTTCCACAATATTACCTCGAACCTTGCACTCGAACCCAGTTCAGCCAATCAACGTACAATGTTATCTCAAATCGATAACCGATTTGTCTATCAGTTTGATATTGTTTACGATCGAAGCACAATACACAATTTTAATCAAAGTAAGGAAACAAAAGAAAAACAATTATGCAGAAGTAGACAGGCTCACCACTAGAGTTCCCATGGCAGATGCACCGATTCACGATAGATTACTTCTCGAGGTGATTGGATGTACACCACTAATTGTTCCACACACTAACTGGCTTCAATCGGGGATGAGATGAGAATCAGATTGATTGAATGAACGTGTACTCGTAAGTCTATCTATCCGCCTCCTCCCATTCAAAGTCGAGATGAGCACTGTGCTGCGCTGTGCTCCGAAGAACCACTTCAAGTCAAATGACATCATTTGCATGGCAAATTTTTTCCACTTTAATTTTTATTTAATTGTAAAGATATGAGTATCTCGGACTTGAGTTCGATGTCGGATCGGGTTCGAGTGCGTGTGTGGGAAAGAAGCTCCCCCCGAAAAAAAAGCAGACAAAACCATCAACAGATACAAATTTTTCTTATAAACAAAGAGTTGTGCAGAAGAGCCGCAGAGTCGCGATGATAAAAGAGTATGAGAGCTTCTTAGCGTTTTGTTGTGTCTACGGACTACGAGTGGAATGAAGAGCGCTCTTAAGGCGCGTCTGGCTTCTTAGCGGTGTTTTGGAGTGTGTTGTACCCACTGGCAAAGAGACGCGTCATGCACATAAAAACAAAATATGGAAACAACATTGCGCTAGCAAACGTTGTTGATGATCATGATGATGATGATGACGGTGGCGGCATACTGGTGGCTTAAAAACCCATTGACCTTCTGGATTTCATGGGACGATGAAGACGACTGTTTTGCGGTTTCTGTTTGTTGTTCTCTAGAAGTTCAATCTTGTAGTGCAGAGGGTTTCCTAATTTACTGTTGCGAATCTGTCTGCGGGCAGATTGAGATCCCAAAAAGGGATCCGCAAGACTGGATATGGTTTTGATTAGCAAATATGAGCGACCCTCATAGTCATCTTAGCTGATGAAGCATGAGGGATCAATTAAATCAAATTGGTAAATGAAGGTACCAGCCATTCGAAAGGAAATTTAATATTTGCTTCAATCTGCTGATGTGGAACTAAGGTAACAGCAATAGACGCAGTATTTGTCATTAGTTTCGTACGCCAAGGTCCCTTCCACTTGTGCGCGCCACCTGAGTCGCGGTCTTTTTCTACTGCGTAGTCCCTCGGGTGTGCCCCATCCTCCAAAAAGGAGGCCCTCTGAACTGCGCTCACTACAGAGGCATCAGTCTTCTTAACATCGCTTACAAGATCTTTCTGCCGTGTTGTAGCCGTTCGTCAACAACCTGATCGGCCCATATCAGTGTGGCTTCAGGCCAGGAAAGTTCACCAAAGACCAAATATTCATACTGCGGCAGATTTTAGGGAAAACCCAGGAACTTCAAATTGATACCCACCACCTTTTCATCGATTTAAAGGTCACATGTGACTGTATCAATAGAGACGAGCTGTACAGAGCCATGTCTAGTTTTGGCATCACTGCCAAACTCGTCCGTTTGTGCAGGATGACGATGGAGAATGTACGCTGCTCCATCAAGGTCTGTAAAGACCTCACCGAGACCTTTGATGTCAAAAAACGCGCTGGTATTCGACTTCTTCAACGTCGTTCTTCAAACAATAGTGCAAAACTCACGCGCCAACACCAGGGGCACAATCTTTCAAAAGTCCATTCAATTACTCACATACGCCGACGACATTGACATAATCGGAAGAATGCACCGTGATTTCACAGAAGCGTTCACGAGTATTGAGATGGAAGCGTCGAAAACTTTGCGGTCAATGAGGGCAAGACCAAGTATATGTTGTCAACAAGAAAGGACGCTCAACACCGACGTCTCGGACAGAACGTCCATTGAGGTAGTTAAGGACTTTGTCTATCAAGGCTCCGAATGAACGAAAAGAGTGACCCTCTATAAGGCTTAAATTGTCCCAGTCCTGCTCTACGCCACAGAGGCATGGACTCGGTCAAAAGCGGATGAGGTTGCTTTTGGCTGTTTCGGGAGGAAAATTCTTTGGGTAATTTTCGGTCCTGTCTACATACACGGTAAGTGGAGGAGGACATATGTACAATGACGAACTGTACGGGCTATGCAGCGACTTAGACTTAGCTACAAGAGTGAAAGTCCAACGACTTAGGTGACTGGACACACGAAACATCACATCTGATCGTCAAACGGTCACAATAAACACATTGCGATCGACGCAGGGATGTACAATCCTTCCGAGCTTCTAACCTCGACTTGGAAAATTATCTCTTTGCAGACAAGGTATGAAAAGGGACATCTCAAGCGCCACATCATTGAAGAATTACTGTGAGAAGATACAGCATCGATTGACTGCAATCGCCAAAATCTTCGCCGAACGCGTATCCCAAAATCTTCCCATAACCCCTATGCCACCAGTATCAAGTGCCAAAGACCTCTAGAAACAGTGCCAATATGTCATCAGAGACAATGCAACTAATGTGCTAGAATTCACCCGAAATGAGGAGGAATGCCGGCAAGCACATGTAGCACGCAAAAGGCATATAAAGTTACACCGCAGAGAAGGGCGAAATCCTACTCGCGATGTCTACGCTCTCGTCCAGAAGATTTACCAGAAATTCAGTTGAACCATTGATCTGTCAAAAAACACAAACAGTTGGGTCTCTGGTCTCTGAACTCAAAAGACTGTAGTATGCGCCGCCCAGAAGATGTAAACATTTCCGTGAAATTAGCAGTCATATCCCTATTAGTTCAAGCATTCACCGTCCAAAGTAGCTAGGGTAGCAAATAACCTATAGAAACTTGTACAGATTAGGCAGGAAACCTCGTAACAGAATCACAGGCAGTGCTGAGAATTTAAAAACAATTACTTCTGCAGAAAAGTCCTCAATCGACCAAATTTTCTCACTTTGGTAGATCCTGGGGAAAACTTGAGAAATTCAAGTCGATACCCACCGTCTCTTTAACGATTTTAGGGTCGCCCATGATAGCATTTACGGATATAGAGACGAGTTATACAAAGCAATGTCTATCTGAATGGATGACGATGGAGAATGCTTGCTGTTCCATCAAGAGCGGTAACGATCTCCCGAAGACTTCCGATGCCAACAAGATGACGCTCTGTTAGGTGGCAGGAAAGTTAAACCCGCTGATGAGACGCGTGTGTGTTTGTATGGTCTTAGCCTGACAGCAGAGAAGTGGGAGATAGTCATTCTTACTACGAAACAAATCCCTACGAAACTCGAAGTTAATATTTTTATCAAAAAAGGCGATGATAGACACAAAGGACATACATAGATAGCGGCTTTCGACAGAGCTACATAGCATGGTTGAACAGACTAATGGCAAACATAGAAGGAAAAGCATAGAAAGCCTCGGCTCAGTGAAAATGAGCACCTCGGGTAGTAAGTATCAAAATCTACTTTGATCGTAGTGGAGATTCGAGATAGGTAAACAAATCTAAACCGCAAAGCGAATTGGGTGGGTTCAAGCCCAGGCCATGTACCCCGAACATTTTTCGCGGTACCACCTCTTGTCAAAGAATGATGCACCTTTGGGAGTATCTGTCATGAAAAAGATTCTCAATTCGCCATCCGGGTCGATAGTCAATTTGTAGATCCCTTCCATTCGTGCGAAACATGTTACACGCAAAACATGAATGGTTGCTAGCAGCTAGGCCTTGGCTCATCCCGAACTGTCGCGCTAGCTAAAAAAAATCTGTAGCATTATAGATTGGTCGGAAATGAGGTACGGAGAAGTTAATTACTACCCTCATTCAGCTGCTAATGTCAATATGATGATTCCCCTCACGATGACGCAAATCACACTTTATTCAATGCCGGAGTTGGTAAGAAGAGCAGCGAAAACTGGAAATGGAGCGTGAAGTGGACACATCAGACAATATCTTCAGGGCCATGCTTTCTAACGAGGAGCGATGGAGCCGGGTATGCTCCTACATCGAGTAAATACTGAAAAATTATAAGAAAGAGCAGCTTAAACTCCAAAGCTGAAAAAGATCCAAGAGCAAGGGTCTCAATGAGCATAATAACGGCACCACCCTGAATTATTGCGAAACGCTGTTCTGGGGTGGACATGTCTCTGGAAAGGACGTGAGTTTATTCGGTGGTATTCCGACTCACCATGAAGCAAAATGCATTCTTTCCTCCGAAAAAAAATCATATGTGAACAAAACTGACACAATCTTTTCCAAGTCTCTGTTCGAATCCACACCTGAGGGACAGCGCAGTAAAGGAAGACCATGACTCAGGTGGCGCACGCAAGTGGAAGGGGATCTAAACAAACTTGGCGTGCGAAACTCTAGGCAGCTGGCTAAAGATCGAGCTGGCTGGAGACGCTTGTTGGTTGAGGCACAGGTCCACCTCGCACTGTAGAGCCACCTTAAGTAAATTCGCCAGCAAAACACAGCGAGCGTAGAGACAAAAGCGGCCAAAAAGTATATAGCGAGAAAACAGGACGATATTTGCCAAGGGCAACCCCACCTTAAGGATTCAGATAGAACATCGTAATGGGCAGCTATAACTATAAGGAAGTATGGGGCTTTAGCCAACTTTTCTGGTCTAAGACGTAGAACCATGACCTTCGTCAGAAGTGGACTAACTCGCTGTCAACTGTTTTAGGGCAAAATTCTTTCAGATGAATGAAGAAAATGCTAAAACTGCGGCTTGGCTGTTCTGCAACATCGATCCAGACGGAAGAGCCAAAGTATTATGAATTGATGCCTGGGACATGGAAAGGGCACAATGTACATCAGCACTTCGGCTCGAAAAAATCTTCAAATTTAGTCCAGAGAGACGGCGCTATAGAGGAAGACCAACTTGACATTCAAAAGTGAAAGCAGATAGCTAACGAGCAAGCCAGCTGGAGACATTTGTTGGTTAAACCCCAGGTTCATCCCGAACTGTAAGACAATCAAATGCAAGTAAGAGAGTGGCAGAGCGGCGTATCATAACCCTCCTTCATGGACCTAAGTAGACTCTATTTCGAAATGATTCCACAGACAGCAGTTTAGAAACGAATGGAGAACAGGAGGAGGTAATGCTTAAGCAATGTTTAGACGACTGTCAGATCTTACAATGAAATTCTCAGATGTCTACCAAGCATGTGGACACTATTTTAGGAACCAAGGATTAGCTCTGAAGTCTTTCTTTTTAGAGGGAATTTATAGATGAATAAAACTTTTGGAAAATACTCTTTGATTGTTTCCAACCCTTCAGGCAACGAAGAACACACTTGATATTTTCAGATGCCTCTTGATTCTTTATAATCCTTTGGACCCTGAAAGGGGTCTTAACATTTCTATAAGCCAATTACCGACTACAAGGTACGGAATGCATGTAAATCCTTAGTTGGGATTTAAACCAATCACCATCCAGCCCCTGCGCATACCAACTTTATGACAGAAATAGCAGTCGACTTCTACAACTATCCTTCATAGACGGCCAGCAGTGCCTGCATGTTTATAAATGCATTTTTCATGTAGTGAAAGTAGATGCACGCGTCATTCCTTCTTTCAAAGTCCTCGACGTCAATTAGTCAATTAACATAGAAATTAACTTGGGAAACTACAGCATGCTACGAGTGTGTTCCAAGAGTACTTATAATCCGCCGCATAACACACAAACCAAGGATGGTAATACCACATTTTCTTAAACGACCTTGAAAGGCTGCAACTTAGCTCGTCCGGTGGGCATTTGACGTGCGTGTTAAATACCAACTGCGTATCTTTAATTGAGGCCAATTATCGAAAGCGAAATCGATAACGGCGTGCGATAAGGCACGAGTGTCTACTTCGACTGTATATAGCCCCACGAATTTTGTTACATTTTTGCCGACTTAGCCTATCGATATCCATGAAGCCAAACGATTGGAAATAAATAAAAAACAAAAACTGAAACCCGCCAGTCTAAGTAAATGGTTCAAGCCATGATAAGACTGTTTTGATTTTGTTGGAGAATATATCGAGTTGGCATCGTGAATCGATTAAAGTGGGTCATAGTCCTAGAAACGACTTGTGTATGTGTACATTTTCCTTTTCTATAGCGACACCGAAGGGAGTGTATTCGCCTCCTTCTACTTGCCTTCAAGGAAATGGGTTTTCAGGAAGTTGGTCGTGGGAAAAAAAATAGACTTTGTGTTTGTGTCACATGGCACGAGTAAGATTAACAATTAAAACTGTTCCACTTCCATCTAAGAACTCAACTATACCCCTTACATGGAATCAATGTTCAGGAAACACTCATACTTGTCACTGAATGCTGTGATAAACCGGGCGTTTACCCTGAATTCTGCTGCCTGGAGGAGTCACCGCTTCCTCGTTGACTCACCGCTTTTTGCAACACGTACCTAATATTTTTCCATATTACTCACTCTTGCGCCGTGGCATGCTAACCGAAGCCGAAAAATTTAATGCACCAAATGAGAGAACGAGGCTCGTAACTATGGGTTGTAATGGAATTGCCTCGGCCATATTAGGAAACGTCAGTTTTAAGCCGAAGTTAGTGACGGAGCTGTGCTTCATGCTCGTATCGTATACTCAAGACCTTCACGGTGTTTGGTGAACTTTAACGAGCGCACGCTACAGAGAGAACTGCAAAAGTGCGCGCACTCCGATGGAGTGGACGTTGCGTAAATATTGATCTAACCACAGTTATATACACACGTTTGTTTTGCGTTGTTATTTTCGTTGTTGTTGGTGTTGCTTGGTAAATTAGCTAATAACTTTTAGTTGGAAAGCAGCTAAATGTAAACTTTAGCAATTGTGGCGCGACTGTGATGATCCCCACATCATTAATAATAACTTCCTCCATTCGATGCATTCGAGCGAGGAGAATTTTTCTTCGTTTTGTTGTGCTTTGTGTTAACCCACATTGGGAAACTGTCTGCCAAATGAATTTAATTAAAGAGATGAGCGAAAATTCAAAAAATGAAATTGTAGTTTCTACGAACATTTTTACGTAGATTGGGTTTTTCATTGAGTCATTGCTGCCTTGGAATTGAATTTGATTTCGAAGATCCGACATTGAAGTGAGCGATAGTGAAAGACGGGCTGAGTTGATGCCTTGACAACAGGAGAGTCTTTTGCCCTCCTTAATCCTCGTCAGCTGTTTGTTGCAATTTGACACAGTTTTCTTTTTGCGGAGCTCGGCGTTTCCACGCATATGGCTGAAAAATATGAAGATTCTGTCCCAATATCGAGATTCTGTCCCTAGATGTGATTTCTAACCAAAAAAATGCATTCGATCGTGTCTAATATGAATTGCAAGACGATCAGTAGCTGTGGATTCCCTAGTATATCTGCGGATAGCACAGAGCAAAAAAAAATAAATACATTTTCGACTTTGAATAGGAACAGATGTCCGAACGAACAATCTCCACGACATGGAACATGCATATCTTCATAAGAAAAATGGGAAGTCTGCCAAATTGCATGACGTACCTATGATACTACGGCAGTGAAGGTTATTTCAGAATAAATCAGATGCTATAAGCGTTCGTTCACACGCAAGGACAATGTCGAAAGAAAAAATATGTCGTGGGTGCAATCTGCGACAAGGAAAGAGTTTAAATTTTACCCGTTATTGGAAACCGGACTTTCTAGTCAATTTTTTGTCATTTCCAGTTGTTTTCTAGAGTCAGGACAAGACTGAAGCTTAGTCACGAATTTTTCAAAGATCCATAACCGACTCATGGCACTTCTGATGGTACTTGGGAACTTCAAAGGCCAATTTGACAATCAATCGAGGTAATCGCTTTGGTGATTATCACCATTTACCAAGTCAGCGTCAATGATCTTCAACTTGTTGCAAGAGCAAGCCGGTCATTTACAGAGTTATTTTTCTAGAGTTCCGTCGACATTCTCACAGCAAGCAAAGCTACTTTAACCAGCAAAGTGAAACCCAGCGTTCCTGTCCAATGTGCATAAAAATAGGCTCATTTCCCATCTGTTTATGCACCAGCCACATCAAGTTGGAACTGAACTCGCGGGATCTCCAAGAAATTGTCCGGGTCTAAGTCAATCTAAGAAGTTCATCAACCCCTTAAACGACAAGAGAAGTATAGAAATGCTCGCACTAAAGGACAGTGATGTTAAGCTTTTCACTGGATACTGATCACCACTACCATCTTGACAAGCTCATTAGTCCGTCGAGCGTGTGCCAGCTCTGCTTCAAAGATAAAAAAAAACTGCAGAACGTATTTTAGGCGACTGTCCCGTAATAGCTTGTTGCAGACTGAAACCGAACGGCAGGCAATTCACCTCTTCAGAAATGATCAGCCACGCAAGTACGATCCTAGAGCTTTTCTCTGTTGTAGGGGATCTTAGATCTGTCAGGTCGCTGTGTATAATCGGCCATCGCCAGTTAGGCATGAGGACCTAACGAGGTTCTGGTCCCGAATACCAGAAAAGGGTGTCTCCCGACTCAGTAGAAGAAGGGAATCTTCAATATCAAACTTGGCAGATTTCGAAGAGTCGTGTTCATCTGTGTTCATACAAAGCCCTTCTTCAAATGACAGCTCTGTAAGACAAATAAATCTCACGCAGTTTCAGATCCTTTGGAATGCCTTGCGACCTTAGGTCCAAACTCAGTGTGTTCAGCCTCCTGACTAAACTGTGCGAAAGCCATGCATTCTCATCAGAACTGCGGGTAAGTGTCAAATTCTTGAATAAGCATAGGGTCTCTCGAAGCGTCAAGAACAAGTTAATAGTTCCACGCAGAATGCTTTGATTTCTCAAGCTATCATAACTCAAGCGATCCACTGCCCAACACCATACAATTCTGGCATGATCTCACACCAAGCCGTAGACCGAAGACTATCAATTGATGAAAAGACGAATAATAAAGTGTCTCAAGCCACTACATAGCAGCACTCTAATCGACATATACCAGTGTGGCTTCTAGCCCCGGCAGATCACTCAGAACTCATCATGTCATCGTTGACTTTAAACCTGCATTCATCGTCTTCAGCTCTCTACGGCGATGACGGCTGAATTTAGACAAAATTGATCCAGGTGAGCCGCTTGGAACTGGAAAACACGTGGAACAATCCACATTTTGGGAACAACACTTCTGAACTTCTTCAACCATGTACCGGATTTGGACGAGGAGATGCAGTCAGAGGAGTATACAACAAGGAAATCTTGGGAAAACTCAAGGAAGATCTTAGGAATTCTCAAGAGAAATCGTAGGAATGCTCAAGCATTCAGCGGCCTTGTATGTATCTGCGATGCTCAGGGGATGATGTGGAATTCTTTGATGATTCTAAGCACTTGCTTTCCTTAGTCTTCCCTCAACAGTCTGGAATCCAAGTCATAGAAATGGCTCTTTTCATCTTTATTAGTTCAGCTATAGGAAGTCTGTCTAATGCGATGTTTAAAAAGTTCTGTTCAATAAGAACTGGGTGGTCTATCAGTGTATTATTTAGTTCCAAACGTAATTCATAGGCCCTCTCGTTACGAGGAAAATCTCTTTATCCTGAGACTGAACAAAGTGCAACGTTGTCTTGTGAGTTAATGAGATCTAGCTCGTTGCGGCAACTCTCGAGTTTATCATTATCACTTTAATCGCCTCAAGGCTGTCTATGTAAACTTCCATATCACTTCGCTAGGAGAGACAATTCTCGTGAGAACTTGATGTGTAGGATTTTTTGGGTAAATCGCAACTCAAATAAACAGATCAGGTAGACCAACAGACACCACGATACTACCAAGGAAATATTTGTGTATCGGACACACTTTACGGCGCGAAGGAATGCTATGCAATGAAAACCACTCACCTAGTAGGGCAAAAGAGCCGGTGGTCCTATTCAAAAATGGGAAAGAACCGATAAAAAGGAATCGAGGTCACTACCGATGAGCTGAAGGGATCTGAAAACTGAACTCCACAATGGATGGTGTGGACTGATCACTGAAGCATATTTCGATCAGAAATGACGACATCAAACAGACAGACGCTATTTTCCCCCTCCTGGGTCCCAGGCCACTCAGACAACAGCATAGCGTCTGAATTAGCAAAAGTAGGTAGCAGTCGGGATCTTGTTGAAAATATTGACGCCTCGTCTCTACCTACCTGATCTTCTGAGGTGGTAAAAGTTGTCAATGCACAACGGAGCAGTTTCAATACTCATTTTTTCAGCAGAGAGATCTGGCCCAGCTCTACAATTGCAGGCCTTACGGGACACTGTCTGACAGGCAGACGTACCTATAAGAATACTGAAAGTATTCTCGAATGATTTCTGCAGAAGCTATAGGGATTCCTCCTTGTAATCATACCAACCTTGCTCTATCCATTTTAAATGAAAAAATCTGAAAATTGGTCCTTGACTTTAGAAAGGGTTCGAAGCCCCAAATGCTTCCTACGAAAACCATCCTCCAGTTCAATTGTTTAACTACCTGCATACATACATACATAAGTGTAAACATTAAAACTACTTCATTGCGTGCCATTAACCAAAGATGACCTTCAACCGAAGACAAGACGCCAAAAAGGAGGAAATCTCCCCGGCGAATGCAAGAGAGAGGCGTGTGCCAACAAGATAGTTATCACACCAAACCTGACTTTAGCAGCAGCGAAAGCTATTAAATTGGTAAAATTATCTAATTCGCCTTCGTCCCATTCCTTAACTCGGAAACCGACTATGTATTAATTCGGCGCTGTGTCCCAATTAATGTTGAAACATAAATCATCAGCAGGTAGCGCTCCGACAGAAGGCCAAGGTACAGTAGACATTTACAACGAAAATACATTTGACAATTTGCTGCCTTCTCGTGGTATAAATAGAATTTAGGAATAGAGAGGTGAATCAACTAGACGAGACAACCTATTTCTGTAAAAATGATTTGTGTGTGCCGGTACCCTTATCTGCTGTTGAGATAGGTAATCTATTGTTGATTTTGATACAAACGCCATCAAGTGGAAGCTTCCTCAAGCCAAATGGCCTATTTGATTAGGTTTGCATACTTGAAGACAGATTTCCAATTGGACAGGAAACCAGACACATTTTCCAATAAGCGCTCCAATTGGGGAGAGAATTTTACAACCCATAGTCTAGCTATAGATGCGCCTCACTCCATAAGCTCGACTATGCAAAATAGTGCGCCATGCCACTTAGTTCCTCGTCACCGCCATCAATTTGCTAATTCACTGCATGTTCGTCTGGATTTTTTTCGTTTTACTATTTTTCCCTCATTTTACATTACGGAGTCTGCAACAGTGTCACCGGGCTCCGGACGGCCGGCCATTCTCATTCTCATTCTCAGACATGGCACTCTGAATAAGCGAGCGGGGAAAATCAACTTGACTGTGCTCGTACCTCGACAACCACCCCTCGGCTCGGACTCCTGTGAGTCATGGCAACTAAAATAAATGGCAACGAAAATTTTCCAACAAACGCTTCGAAGTGGATTGGATTTGGGATCTGTGTGTTCTGTTTGGTCCGTTGCCGTCGTAGCCGACGCTTACGTCAAAGGCGCAAAACGTTTGTGGTAGTTGCTGCTCCTCTGCCACCCCAAAAAATCCTTTCTCCCCCTCCTGGCCCAAACCAGCCTATGATGAGACAATGTTTTCCGTTTTTCCGGGCTGGCGCAGAGGAAAATCAATAGAGACACACACAATCAACCTTCAACGGAGATGGACAACCGACCATGATGATTATGAGGCATAATTTTCAATCAGATTTCCTACCTTCTTCTCCTCGATCATGGGGTTATTGGGTTCCCCGAAGACCGTCGCTTCCAGCTGATAGTTCACGATTAACGCCTTATCCGTTGGATGGGGTTCGATGGTGCCACCTTTCCAGCGTCTTCCGAAAGAAAGAAATGGAAAGGAAACTTTTTTTTTATATTTGCAGAATTTTCTCAACAACACTAAACACTTCTTATTTTCATCCACAATTTTCGCAAAAAATAAAACAAAAACACAAAACAAAAAGCCAAATGAAAATCGAGAGGAAAAAATCGATAAAATTTCTCGCGTATGCAAGGGAAATTTTCTATGCTCGCCGTGGGGAGATGCACTCGCGATTGGTTTTTTCGGCAATTTTCGGCGGATCTTCGATGCGAAACTCACTTTTTTATGTACTTAGCGTCGTCGGATTGCATCCTATCACCGGCTATTGCATTAATTATGTAATAAAAATAATGAATCACAAATAAAATTAGTGTTATGCCCGCGACTGTGTTGAACAGAGCCGATAACATACAACACTTGTTCACTTCTGTCGTCTGACATTTATCGCCATTTTTGCGTTCGATGTTTGGTTTCGGTTTCGCTTTTTTCGCTGATGTTTTTGTCCTGGGTGCGAGAGAGCGCGATTGGAGACTCAGAGAGCGAACGGTTGGTGGAAAATTGGAAATTCCACTCAAAGTGTTTAGAAATGTGGAGAGAAGTGCGACTGACTGAGTGGTGTTTGTTGGTGAAGCCATGTGGTTTGTGTCATGGGTGGTTTTAGAAATGCAACTTTGTAACAGTGGATGTAAAACTATTTGGGGGAATAAATTATTTTTTGATTTATTTCAGACTTTTCAGACTTTTCATGACTTACAGTCGCGTCCTACAAGGAAATGAGTCCAATGAGGGTGAATAAATGACTTTGTACTTTTTTTAAAACGCTTGATGGTACTTTCTCTACTTCACTGGAGAGACTATAGCAGACTACGGGATTTCAAAGATCTCGAAGCCTTTCGGTCTTATACATGGGTGATATGAGCGTATTGACCAAGGTGCCAGTGACAAATGCAATACATACGAAGGTCTATGCATACAATCTTTCATAACAGGGTGATCGCGTGCTGTTAAGAAACCCTCGCTTGATTTCATCATTTAGAATTCCCCTCAAGTAGTTACCTATTCTCCTAACCTGACTCACAAAGCTTCTGATAATCACTCCTAAATCTTAATATCACGACTTGAACCATAACGGTAATTTATGGCAATTCTCACGTTGTCACCTAAAAACCACGTAAACGGCTCTGTTTATGATGCCATAAATGCGGTCATAAAAATCCGTTCGCTAAATGCCAGAATGTTTAGCGTACTCCCAACTGGATGCTTGGTCATCACAAAAAATTCAAAGAATTTGACTAAAAAAATATAAAAACACCGGCTTTCTGTGAGCTTTGGTCAGTGAATCAGTTTTGATCGTCAGAACATGTGCGATAATTTCATAATTTACGACTGTGATGGAGGTAGTGACGATGCTTGGGCTCTCCAGATGCTTCTCAAAGCTGAAGAGCTAGGAAGAATCCGCTTACTAGGAGTAACCACTGTCAAAGGAAATGCCAGCCTAGACGATGCCACTAAAAATGTCTTGCGAATCTTAAAAACCGTCGGACGGTTGGATGTGAGTCTAAAAAAATGCCAAGTGAATGCTGTTCAATGAAGAATTATTTCTTTCAGATTCCTGTCTACAAAGGAGCTCCGGACTCCCTTCTTAACAACAATGTGGACGGTGTGAATTTTTATCACGGCGTGAACGGCTTTGGCGGCGTGGAATTCAAGGACTCCATTGATGTGTCGAAGTTTGTCCAAAAGAAACACGCTGTGAACGCGATTTATAAAGCCGTGATGAAGGTAAAGTTGAGCCTTTTCCCAGACCCTTCAAGCCGGTGTTAATTTTTCTTTTCAGTTTCCCAACAAAGTGACCATTATCTCGGTGGGTCCACAGACAAATGTTGCCCTCTGCTTGGTCAAGTACGGAGCGAATTTCGCCAAGATGGTGAGAAGTCATTACATAATGGGAGGGAACTTTCAAGGTATGACTTGAAATTCCTTTAAAAAAAGTTTGCGACTCAAAATCCGAACCCTCTTAGGCGTTGGAAACTCAACTGGTGCTGCAGAGTTTAACTTTTTTCTTGATCCCGAGGCAGCCAACATCGTTCTAACGAAAGCTAGGAGTCCGATTATCATTCTACCTTGGGAAGCGTGCATTAAAGGCAGGTTTTCCATTAGTGTGGTGAGTACATTCCCACCTGAACCATATACAGCTCATGACTACTGCCACTTTGAAGGATTGGAGGATGGATATCCTGGGAAATTCCGATCCCGACTCGCCGTTTTTGAAACTCCTCAATACCGTCGAACGAGCTCAGCTTCTTCCGAAGGGCTACACCGCTTGGGAACCGTGTGATGCGATGCTTGTGTCGACTTTCCTTTGCGGATCAAACATAATCCTCGACGAATCCAACTGGAAGGCAACTGTCGAGCTGAATGGTTTGAATACTCGTGGCCAAATGGTCTTGGATCACTTACAAAATGAAAAAACTCCAAAGAACATACGCCTTGTGGAGAAAATCGACGAAGAAGTATTCAAGAAGGTCGCATTGTGGGCCGCCACTAAAGACGAGACCACTGACGAGTTTCTTCAATAAAACTTAGGCGGGTAAGGTTCAAACGTTTTATTTATGAAAAGGTAAAAAAGTTTTGGATTCTGAACTCCAATGGACATCCTACAAGAGTCCTTGAATGTAGTCACTATCAGCTCCTGGGTAGCCAGCAGCCCACATGGCAATCATTTTGAACATTGCTGCATCGACTTTCTCGATGACCGTAGTATTGATCGGGTTCTTCACTAAGTTCTTCAGATGATCAAGGATCATCTCACCTCTGGTGTACTTTCCAAATAGCTCCACCTGAACGTTCCAGTCGCTTTTGGTGTTCACAAAGTGGATTCCGAATAGGAAGACAGCAACAATCATCGCGTCATATGGAATCCAATCAAGGTGCCTTCCATGTCCTGTATGTTCAAGTAGAGACCGCTCCAGCCTGTTCATGAGGATAATGAATTCATCTTGCTTATTGGCTCCAAGAACATCGAAACGCCAATCCTGGAAGAGAACTTCTTGAGAAAAATCTGGAAATCAAAGATAGGCCTACTTACAGAGCTGATGAAGAAGCGATCTTTCAAGCAAGCCTCCCACGGTAGGACAGTGATGGGGCACTTGGCTCTAGCGAAAACAATGCGAGCTGCCTCCGGATCCAAGTAGAAGTTGGACTCAGCATCACGAGTGATGTTTCCAACAGCTTGGTATGCCCCGCCCATAATGAAGAAAGCCTTGATGAGTGCGGCATACTCTGAGCCAAACATAGCCAAAGTCAAAGCCGCATTAGTCAATGGTCCAGTAGTGATGATGGTCACTTGATTGGGAAACTATAACAGAAAAGCACTTGAAAAACTGTCATTCTCTCCAAACGGTCACTCACCTGATAGACAAAGTCCCTGATAGCCCTCACTGCGTGCTTTCTCTCGATCGCACGTTCTTGCAAGAAATCCTTTGGCAAGATCTCATCGAATACATCCTCGCTACGTGGGTGGCCATGATGGTTATGATGACTGTGATGATTATTATGGTGATGGTCATGGGGATGATCAAAGTTCGTGTCATACCGATAAGGCATGAAGCGTGTTGCCGCACCAAGATAGATTGGAATCTGCAAGTAATCGGTCAGGTTGGTGATGTCAACAAGTTTGTGCTTAACCCACGTCATCACGTCCTTTAGCGAGAAGAACTTTGCGAATGTTCCGTGCGGCTCTATCCACCTTAATCGGTCCAGGAACACAAGTAACGGCCAACAACTTAACTCTACCAATGCTATCGGCCTTCAAGAGTAGTGCCAATGCCCAGGCATCGTCTACACTACCATTGCAGTCGAAGACAACGTAGTTGGTGCTCATTTTTACTGAGAAAGGATTTAGATTGATGTTTTACAAGATTGGTTTTGAAACTGAAGTTGAACTGTGCTCTATCGTTGAAAATGTTTTGCTTATATAGCAGGGAAGAGCTCCTCAACTATTCCACTCCTCATTGAACAGAAGGTGGAGCTGCATATGAGGGTGTGGATTTGTTCTGGGGGTAAACAAGGTTTTATCGCTTGCGGCCGTGTGTTTTGTAGACACCTAGACGCCACCGGAGGTAAACACTATTGTTTGTCAGGTTTATTGGGTGCACACCCACCTTGTGGTGAGAACAGCATGGATTGATACTTACACCAGAGCAAATAATAGAACACGGATTGGGATGAAGTGATTTTATAATGCAGTTCCTTAGAACTCGATGTGGTAATCTTTCATTGTGGGAAAGAGTTTCCACTAAACCCTCGTAGGGACGTCCTTTACTCTTAAACAGAAGATATTAAGTATGTCGAATGCATTTTTGGGAAGTGTTCTTCACTCGAACACTATTTTCACATATGGTTTTAGCAGCGGATTTGATTCCGAAAGATAGCAACAGGAGCAAAGTTATTAAGCCTAGTAGACAGATATTGTGAGCCATTGGTACATGTTATCTCGAAGTACCCAGTCGAGATAACATGCCAAAGAGATTTTGACTCTCTAGAAGCTTCGAAATTGTTATAGGCGTAACCATCCCACGGATGGTTGCAAATTGGAAAATGGAAGCACTGGTGCAGGGGTATATTATCCCAGTTTCCCACGCGCAACAGCGCTTGGAAAGTCACCAACAGCATTTGAAGCAGAAGTCCAAAGGCAACAAACGCGCTGATTGCCTGGCGAGAAGAGGCGCCTGTCGCCCAATTGTTGGTCCTAAACCCTGTTGTGGGGTACCACCTTACAGTGCCCACTTCAAGATTTCCCATTGTGTTAGGGAAAGCAATAGACACGCTGACTACAGGGCCAACCCTCAGCTCCAGACAAGCGAAATAATTCATCAAACCCAACCTTTACAAGACCAAGACTTTACTTGATCTCAACAAAGATGAGTTGAGAACCTTAGCAGGCTATTAAACAGGACCTTGTTCACCTAGATACCATCAGTAATGAAACTGTCAGATACTGAGATATTCTGGCGCTGTGGAGAGCAGAAATATACCTCTGAGCGATTGCCCAGGTGCCGCAAGGACAAGATCACTCTATTTGACGCGGGACTCAGTCAGTCCAGCGGAAATCTGAACCTAAGGATATACTTATATTTATTAAGAGCCTCAATATAACTTCTGGTTAATTTATATAGAGACTTGGAACTTACTGTGGAACGCATGCGCAGCTTTTTTCGTCATGAGAGAATAAGTATGTGTCTCTGACGAAAACTACTACCAATGGCTTGCGATTCAGAAGCAATCTTCGATACCATGATTTTGTACGATTACATACACAGCTTCAATGTGACGTTCTTAGTTACTTACTTAGGTCTTGCGCCTCCTTATGGATCTTAGGGCATCTACACACACTTTCGCAGCATGGTGTTGGGTTCCAAGCGATGTGTCACAATTCTCATCAGCTTTTCCTCAATTGTTTTAACTTCAACACTGATGCACCACGTTTTTTCTTCAACGACCCGCCCGTCTTCCATTTTATGTTAGTAGGTTACACAGTGAGTCTATGTATATGTTCTTAGACCGTTTATTGTTGATTTAATACACGATTTGACCAGATTACTCGTTTCTTATACAGCGATTGACAAAAGTCTGCAGCTTTCTTGTCTTGTCTTGGCAGTCAATTTTCAGGCCGATAGTACCTTGACTGTGACAGTTGCAGTTTAGTCTTAAGCCTTCTCCAGATTTTTGACAACAGCATTTGCTCTCACGACTCGGCTCCATACATTTTGTTTGATGCCACCGTGGACCGAACTACAACAATCCTAAAGTAGCGGGAGTCTTTTATTCCTTTCATTTCTTGATCAGCAATGCATCGACATTGTTCCTTAATGAGTTTGACAAATATATTGGTTATGCCATCAAGCCCGGCCGCCCTATGAGGTTTAAGCTCTATAATCGCGTTTACGATCTCTCCTACGCCGGAGGAGAAGTACATATATATGTAGTGGACAGTCTGAAGATCTTGTAAACATTTCAGTGGGTGTTAACGCAAGCTGTGACCACTTATCAGCTATTTAATTATTCTGTAAATGGTTCTACTGCAACATCTGTTGCCAGCTGATTTTCCAGTACATTTCTATGGCCAAAGACAAAGCGCCTTCGATTACTTTCTGTTTCCTGACCAAGACGGTCGTACTCCAGACTGGCATGCACTTCTGAACCGTTTTTCCAATTAGAGTAAGTAAGTGCTGGCCGTAGATGACTGGAACTCACCTGATTCGAACCACCTTATCTGGCTTAGTCCCAGAATATCAAAAATTTGTATGCACTATGAATGCGTTTTTTCATATGACATTTTGAGCGCCCTCTTCATGAGGAGTGTTCTCTCATCACAAAATCCGTGCTTAGTCAGGGAACTCTGTATACCCAAAAGTCCTCATCAAATTATTATCAGTCCATAACCGAAGCCAAATATTTGCGGCAGACCTCTTTTTTTCGGTAACGCACAATGCTTACGCACGTTTCTTAGTCTAGAATGGTCGCACCCACACCGCTCACACTTTAGATTATCGTCGGGATCATCAGGACATTGCCGAGCATTGGCGAGGATGTCCACAACTCGCCATAAGCAAATAATTACTCATTCTACGAACTTCTTTAGAAGCTCAAATTTATTGGAAGGTAGGACTGTAGAATCCATGGTCAAAACTTAAGGGCGAAATATAAGGCATGTGTGCCCACTTAAAGCACTGAACGATAAAATTCCTGGCGGAAGCCGCGCTGGGCTATTCTGAATATAGCAGGAATACCGAAGCTTGCAAGGATGAACAAGGAAACATTGTAGTAGAGTCGCAGTTGATGCCGAGAATATTGAAGGATTATTTCTGCAGACTGTTCAACGGCGACATAAATCAAATCGCGCTGAATGAACCATTCAACCTGGACGATAAAGACCAACAATTCCGGCCACCCGACTTAACAGTCCTGCTCTACGCCGCAGAGGCATGGACTTTGTCAAAATGATGAGGTTCCTTTGTTTCGAGAGGGTGATTTTTGGTCCCAGAAGAGTGAAGGTCCAACGATTGAAGTCTTGTAGAGCAGATAGATACCAATGCTCCGACCCGGAAAATCTTCGAATCCACACACGAGAGACGGCGCAGGAGAGGAAGACCGCGACTCAGGTGGCGCACGCAAGTGAAAGGGGACATTTAGAGCCTTTATTTTGTCCTTCTGATCTATGGTGGTAGCGATGGTAGTAAGCTCGATGCACAATTATTAGTAGTGGTCGCCGTGGCTCAGTGGTTAGTGCGTTGGATTGCGTTGCGAACTTCGTGGGTTCAAGTCCCACCAATGTCCACCCAATAATTTTGCGGCACCATCTCTCTTCGGGGAATGAGATGCCTCCAAGGGCAAAAAGCTTCTCAATTCGTCGTTCGGATGAATGGTTGCAAGCAGCTAGGCCTTGGCTCATAGCGGCAGCTTTTTTTACAATTACTAGCAGAAGAGCAAGGTTCAGATGTGTACAAGATGAAAGCACTACAAACTATGTCAAGGTTGACCCAGGGGGAATATTACAGCTGGACAATGTTACACTTCGTGCAGATAGTGTTGTCACACGTATTTTTAATGGATATACCCTAAAATCAGTCGGCGGTTGGTTAACAATTTCTAGTTACCTTGCTGCCCGAGAAGATGGCTTAGGTACTATGACAACTGACTTGTTAGTTCTCGCCGTCTCAAGTACATCAAATCCTATTGACAAGTATTTTGCAAAGGTTCCAACATTTTCCAACGACACTGTTGTCATCATCTTTCAGATAGGATTTCGTAACAATTAAGTTGTGAATAAAATTAATCGTGTATTTGTCGAGTCAACAACATGATAGCCGCCCGGCTTAATCAGCTGAAATTTCTATTTCAGAGTACACCCCACAATCAACAGTACTATGCCAGCAGATATTACGAGTACTTACCTTCACCTAAATAAAATAAAATCAATTTTTACGTTCGCCAGTGATTAACGTATTTATATGGACCAGCAGTGCGGGTGTCTAAGATCCCAGTCCCATTATTTGAGAATCATTGTCAAAAACCGCAAGTAAATACATCGCATAGACCAGCTCCAGAAATGTAAAAATTCTCGTTTGTGGTCAGAGAATCCCCCCTCCCCCACAAAGGCCGCGCTTCTAGCCCGATCGCAAGCGGACCGACAGTTCTGCAAACAGTGACAGTAGGTCATCGTCGGCGAGCGATACGTGTTGGTTTTGTCTAGCTCGCTACTGATACGTGGGAGGTGTTCCTTGAAAAAAATTCGCCAACCAAACAACTTCAATTGAATTAATTCTACAACGTTGTTTTGTATTTTTAAATTAAAATTCTCAAAAATGAGTGGTGTGAGTTTCTGTGTTTACGATTGTGACGTCGGAAGTGATGATGCCTGGGGTTTATTGATGCTTTTACGGGCGGAAGCTATGCAAAAAGTTAAACTCTTAGGCGTGACATGTGTGAGTGGAAACACAACAGTGGATAATGTATGCAAAAATGTATTGCGAGTTTTGAAAACTGCCAAACGAGAAGATGTACGTATAAAATTTAGTAAACATATCATGACTTTTGGTTAATGCCTTACAAAAATGAAGTGTTTTATGGGAATTTTCTCCCAAGTGGCTTTATCTTATCAAACTTGATTGTGGACTTGACAATTAGTCAACTTCCCCTAATAAGCATTCAAATAGTTATCTTGAAACAAGATTTTCAACTTAATTGATTGATTGGTCACCAAACCAGTTCCAAAGAACTTTACAGTTCATTTTTGTGGAACCTTGCAGGGTTGCATGCCTCAAAAAAGAAAGTATGGAATCCTGCCATCGGCTGAAATAATTTTTGACACATTTATTGGGAAAGACGAACCTGTAACTCTAATAAAGCGCCCCGAGACGTTTGCTGAGACAATAAAGCCTGAATATCGCAAATTCTGAACTCTCACAATTTGTCGGATTTTGGTTTTCGCGGTATTCATTTTCAGCCCCACCGGATTACCCTCTGCAACCAAACAAAGTGGTCCATAATTCGATGTACTCCCAATGTATAAGATAGGATGGACTCCGTTGGACTCCAGCGCTTCCCACCGACAAAGCATTGCGTAGCATAACGCTGACTACCACTATGCAAAGGAAAGGTCGGAGACCGCTACATACATATGTACATTTTCAAAATGGTCCGCTTATCTACTATGAGGATCGCGGGACTCGAGTGCTTAAGTGGACTCCCCACATCTCCCGATTTTCCGCCATCGACATTAAAACTTCAGGGGCTATCCCCATACGGGTAGAGATTAGATTTCAAACTTAGTTTAACCATCTCATCCTGGGCCTACCCAGAGAACAACTACCCGATGGCACGGATTCCATAGCACGTCTTGAAAGTCGAGTTGGGGGTATGCGTTTAACGTGCCCAAACCATCGAAGTAAGGACCTCTCCGTTCGGAGAAATGGTTGCTCGACATTGAGTGTCTCGCGTATTCTGGTGTTCCTAACTCGATCTCGACGAGTTACCAGCAATACAACGAATAAATCTCATTTCGGCAGCTTGTACCCGCGATCTTATTCTTTCGGTCATTACTCAAACCTATAGGTGGGGGTCGAAACAAACACCGAGTTAAAGATTTTCAACTGCGATGCCAAGTTTAGCCCTCCTGATTACAGATTGACTAAGTTGTCTCAAAATTGCTCCAGCCTGACCAATACAACAGGATAACTCAGTATTGCTCCCTCCATCACTCGTAAATAGGACCCCGAGATACTTAAACTTCTCCACCTGTTTCAATGGGACTCCACTAACATGTAGAGTGCATTGAACAGGCGCTTCGGAAAATTACCATAACCTCTGATTTCTTCACGTTTACCTTCATCCCAGCTTCAACACAGACGGCGACGAACCTATTTAGTGCGCGCTGAAGTTCGGTCTGGGTGCACGTACGGATGACCACGTCATCAGCTAGAAACAGATGACTTATCCTTAAGTCTCCCAATTCGAACTGTTCCCCGCCACGTCTGCGCTGTAACATTCAATCCATATATGTACACAATGAAAAGAAGAGGTGAATGAACGCATCCCTGGCGAAATCCAACGCCCACAGTGAAAGCTGTCGATTTAACGCCGTTTACCCGAACACAACTCTTGCATTTTGTGTAAGAGATTGAATGGCCCTCAGAAGAGAACCGTCAATCCCATACTCCTGCAATGAAAAATAGGAAATCAATGAACCAACGAGAAAAAGGTTTATAACTATCTACACAGATGGATTAAAGGTGGATATAGGACTGCAATTGATTAAGCGCCCCACTCTTTAATCTCATAGAGCGAGATGACCCTGATGACAGCCAACAGTAGGTGGAAGTCGCTTACCACCTTTGATATATCAAGAAAATTTTGGTCAAAATGCGACAAAGCCAGAATCAACACATTTTTTAAATTTGACAGAAAGTCGCTGTCAATGTTGGTGGGTGTACACACCAGACACAACCATCTAAGAAACCAGACAATGAAATTCAAACGGATACTCCTTCCTCTGCCACTGTCCAAGCCTATGCCACTTAGGAAGCAGAACAATAGGAAGACGCTACCACCAGGATATACAAGAACTATCTGAAGTTCCACTAAACGATATTTCCAGGTTTCTGAGCACATCAACATGACTAGAGACCCAAGTCAACAACGAGCAATAAGGTAGAAGCCTGGTAGGAAGCGGGATCAACCTCCATGTGAGTCCACAAGGACCTAAGCGAGATGAGGTCGAGTGCTTCCTCCCTCATCAACCCTAACCTAACAGATTTTTTCTTGACAGTGCCGCTGAGGACATAACACGCAGACTATGTGAATTTCAGGGAATTCAGGAAATTCCTTGACAGCTATGAAAATATGGTAAAATTCTTTGGGGATTTCCAGGGATCATCTTATACCAGCGCTGGCTGCATAACTCTACTCTACCTAACCGTACCTTGTGTTCATACATGGTGCCACTTACGACAACGCAATGTTTTCAATTGGTTTTGAATTGTGGGCGACAACTATTTGGTTTGAAAATGCTCCTTTTCTTCCCTTAATGCAAATTTCATTGGAGCGTTGAATAATGACTACCGTTCTTTTCTTTGTGAAAGATATATGACCATACATGTCCATAATATAAGGCTTTTGCGTGCTACTGGAATTCAAAGGAGGCCTACTTTAGATTTACGCATAATTCTGAACGGCTTCCTTGGGTTTTTTGTTGCGCTACCGTTGCATTTCATGTATAAGGACGGTTGTTCCCAGGTCCACCTACATTAGTAGGTGTCATCACTTGTTCGATGACCTTGACTAACTAGAAAACAATAATTTCATGTGCCTCCAGTACTCTATAATAAGCTCCGGCTAGTTTTACGGATAGCTCAGCGGAATTGCCTAAATCATTTTGGTGTAACAATGGACCTATGCTCAAACGTAATCCAACCTTACTCGAATGACCTTCAAAATTCCATCAGTAAGTTTTAGTGGTAAAAGAAGGCCAAGTCCCCATCCAACCATAACCTTTACCTTTGCAGACACAATTCATCGCTAATTAAGGAACTGTTCCCTTTCAGATTCCAGTCCACAAGGGTGCAGCGGGCCCGTTAATTCCACCCAAACCCGGAAATAAATCACAATCCTTCCACGGTATCGATGGTTTTGCAGATTTGAACTTCGAGCACTTTGACCATGAGGAACTAATGCACCGGAAGAATGCCGTGGAGGCTATGTACCAGTATGCAAAGAAGGTTTCTTTTGTTTTCCCTTTCAATACTAATTTTCTATTTTCATCATTTTCTAATTACGATTCCAGTACCCAAAGGAATTAACATTCATTCTGGTTGGACCTTTGACAAACTTTGCCCTTTGTCTGAGCGTGTACGAGGACTTTGCGGAAAATGTCAAAGACGTCTTCATTATGGGAGGGAATTTCAAGGGTAAGCATGCCCTTAATCCTTCACACAAAGACATCAACTTTTCACTTATTTTATCAGGAGTCGGAAATGCAACCCGCAGTGCAGAATTTAATTTCTATAAAGATCCTGAGGCAGCGAAAATTGTCCTCGAAAAGAGCAAAAGTATTGTCACCGTGTTACCTTGGGAACCATGCTTGGAGGAGAATTTCGGAATTCCAATAGTAAGTTCACTTCATTGCACCTATTGATCCCTAATTGAACACACATCTCAATAGGACTGGCGAATAAACGAGCTATCATCGCAGAGTACCTGTCCAGTTGTTGAACTTCTAACCAAAGTCGAAAAGGCACAATACGTTCCACAAGGATTTAGACACTGGTGTCCTTGTGATGCAATGCTGGTGGCTGCCTATTTATTTCCCAATAAAATGATTAAGAAACAATCAACTTGGCATGCAACTGTTGAAGTCCAAGGCGAACAGACAAGAGGTCAAATGGTTTTGGACCACCTTCAGAGTCCTGAAAATCCACAGAATGTGCATCTCATTGAACACCTTGATAGTGAATATTTTAAAATTGTCACCTTGTGGGCAGCTAGTGTATTAGATAGTTGTAATGGAGTGTAAATAAAGGCAAGTGAAACGAAGTTTTTGGTCAATGGTTGGATGTTGCAGAATCATCATTCTCCGACGAGAGGTTGTGCGGGGAAAAATGTTTGGTGGACATGGCTAGTATGGTTCGCACGGCAATTACTCGATGAGACGGACGAAATAGCCAGTATGGATGGCAAAGCATTTGGAGTCGAAGAGGACAGAAGGCTCAATGACAGTGTCAAGAAAGTGCTGGTGTCGGTTTGAGGTTTCCGTTTTATTTCACAAACCTCTCCTAACAAACCCTCCAATTTCTAAGTAATCCATCAACGCCCTAAATAAACACCAGGCACTTTCAACTCAAAACATAAAAAGGTCTCAATCGATGTCACATCTCGTAATCATTCAACCATTTGCCATTCAAAGGAGTGGAGTGGAGTGTCTTTTCTTCGAATTTCGAAAATATCAATTAACTACCGTCAAATGGCAAACCCAGTTCATTGGGCGTTGTAATCTTTATGACTCCTTGAACCAACCTTTTGTGTCAACAGTTTGTCAACACATCAAGCTTCCCTACACCTTCGCCGTGTGTTTACGAAACCATAAATGTCTCCGTGGGAACTCTAAAATGGGGGCGTGGTGGAAACTCTTCTTAGATTATATAAAGGAAGTAGTAACCTCAAGTGGTGACAGTCAGTTTGAAGAGCTAAACAGAGGTTTTTCTTCTTTTCCGGAACAAAAATTCAATAATGTCCCGTAATTACGTAATCTACGATAGCGATGGTGGGTCCGATGCCTCCTGGGGTCTAGCAATACTCCTGAAAGCGGATAGGCTAAATAGAGTTAAACTTTTAGCCGTCACCTGTTGCTATGGCAGTGCAAGTAAGCCAATCGGTGAGGCGACTGTGAACGTGTACAGGATTTTAAGAGCTGCGGGACGATTGGACGTACGTCACATGACCTGTCCTTGCTTGGACATCTTTTCATATAGTTTAACTGTTCCCTTCTTATAGATTCCCATTTATTGGGGAGCTGAAATGGAGCTAATCCCACCGACTACCAACGACGTCAAGGACAGTATTATTGCATTTAATGGGAATGATGGTCTTGGAGATGTCCTCACTGAAGTCATCAATTATAAAAATATTACTAAGAGCCAAAACGCTGTTGAGGCTATTCATGATTTCGTCAACATGGTGAGTTGGATGACCGAGTTTATAAGATTCACTCATGTTTTTTAAAGCATCCCAGAGAGGTAACCATCCTCACTGTGGGCCCTCTAACTAACATCGCTTTGGCCATGACCATGTATGGAGAGCACTGGTACCAGAGAATCAAGCAAATCTACACGATGGGTAGCAACTACAAGGGTAAGCTAACCATAATCGTTTTCCGCAAAGGCATACAAATTAAATTCGATTTTTCATCAGCCGTTGGTAATGCAACTTCTGTGACTGAATTCAATTTCACCTTGGATCCGGAGGCAGCTCATATATTTTTAAAGAAAGCCACTTTTCCAGTTATTATTCTTCCATGGGAAGCATGTATCATACCAGATTTTGACATCAGTGTCGTAAGTTTTCGCCCACCCCAAACACAAAGTTTTTTAAAATTATTCTTGTGTTTTTCAGGGCTGGCGTTTCAGTGTCCTCGGTGCTGTCAACAACCCAATCGTGACTCTTCTGAATACAGTGGATACAGCACAACTTACTGCGAAGGGCTACGTACAATGGATACCAGCTGATGCTCTATTGGTGGCAGCATTCCTCTATGGCAGGGAATTTATTCTCAGAGAAAAAAAATGGAATGGAGTGGTGGATGTCAATGGTTGGTTCACTCGTGGTCAAATGTTGATTGACCATCTGCGTGATCATCGTGATAATATCACCTTGCTAGAGAAGGTCAGTGCGGATGTCTTCAAGACCATTGTCCTGTGGGCTGTCAATAGTCCAACTGCACGTAGTGCCTTCCTTCAGAATTCCGAAAATGAATAATCGATCCGCAGGAACCACACTTGGAACCCAGATTCGGATTCTTTTAAATATTTTGAGTTTTTTTATACTTTTTTATCTGGAATAAACTTCTTGAGCGGGGAAAACTTTGCTTTTGGTTTTTGCTTTCGTCCTAAGAATTTTTTTTTTATAATTTACACGGGGATCAAGGGGATATGAATCCCTTTAATGTGTTTCACACACCGCGAGCGAGGTGCAGTGGTTTGAAACTCAGGTAGTATAAGGTTTCATTGGCGTCCGAAGGTGGTGTCCAGACTAGTTGGGGAAATTTCTGGTGTTTGTCGTTGCTATAATTCAGAATTTTTTGAATCTCTTTGGGGCCGTAGATAGAAGAGGCGAGGGTGTCGTAGATTACGAGTGTTAGAGTGGAAGGAAATGGAATTGATGAGGAACGCACAATCAACGTGTCCATAAATGAGTCGGGGAATGAAGAGAATGTCGACTGCGTCTCTGCGTTCCTCGAGGGTATTCAAGTTAATGAGATTGAGGCGATTTTGATAAGGCGGTAGTCTAAAAGGGTCGACCCAGGGCAGACCTCGAAGAGTAAATCGGAAAAAACGACGTTGGATGCTCTCGATTCTCGTAATATGGACACGATGATACGGAGACCATACTTGACATGCGTAATGTAGAGGGATCTGGTATACTTTGGACCATCGTTTTACAAAACCAAGAACAGAGTTGGCTTTAAGGATTATCTCATCTATATGTGATCGGAAGTTGGGTTCCCTGTCACACAAAATGCCGAGGTCGCGAAGGGATTGAACGGGGGGGATGGGTTGTTTAAGCAGAAGGTAGAGACGGGGAGGAGATTGGTTTCGCTTACGTGAGAAGGTGATGGATTGACATTTGGCGATATTAAGTTCTAAGCAGTTTTTTAGGGACCAGACCGAAAAACTATTAAGGTCTTCTTGAAGGAGGATGGAGTCTTGGGGTGAAGAAATTGTTTTGAAAAATTTAGTATCGTCGGCATAAAGGGAGATGGACGAATGTTTGATGATCCCACCAAGATCATTAATAGTTAATATAAACATAAGGGGACCGAGGTGGCTGCCTTGTGGAACATCAGACGTGGCCAAAAACGGAGTTGAATGGGCGTAATGGGCTTACAAACAGCCCTCCTAACCTAACCTTACTAAATCTAACTTAGTGGCTCCATGAAATGTCCGGACTTTCTGTGGGTTGTAAAATAATTTGCTGTTCTGGATATCTCCTTGCAACATATTTGGTTTCTTCTTCATTACCGAATGTTATTAACAACTTCCTTAAGGTCCTCGACTGTACCATATCTATCTATCAACTTGCCAAATGTGTGTAACTACTCAAGTAATTTCCTCTCACACCAGAGGCGTTATTAAACAACTCATAACCAAAGAAATAAACCCAAGATAGAAAAACGATCTCACGTGCCATTTCACAAGATTTATCTGGGCCGAAATAAATGTTTTCACCACGGGAAACATTAGCTTAAGTTCCTTTCTCCTCAAAACAATGGAGAAAATAGTCGATCACCACATAAGGGATACGTTCCTTGCTAGTGATCCCTTGCATTCATATCAAGTTGCATATCAACCTGGAAAGTCCACTGAGACTGCCATTCACAGCCTAGTATCACAGATTAACAAATCAATGGTTGCAAAAGAAACTGCCGTCTGTGCCTTTATCGATATTCAGGGAGCTTTTGACAACGCTTTCTATGAGGCTATCAAGAAGGCTATGATTAGGAAAGAAGTCACACTCCTAATCATAAACTGGGTAGGTACTAATCATGCTAGGAAGCAGACGTATAGACGCGGAAGATCGCTTAAAACAAGAATAGTCACCAGAGGATGCCCGCAAGGGGGAGTACTTTCCCCCCTACTCTGCACCGGTAAAAAATGCTCGCTTCCAACACATGAAAGCTTCGAGGGTAATGAATTAGCTGACTGCCTGGCGAGAAGAGGCGCTTGCCGCCCACTCGTTGGTCCTGAACGCTATTTTGGGTACCACCCAACAGTCCCTACTCCAAGATAACACAACGGGAGATTAACAAACACGCCGACTACTGGGCTAACCTCCGGGGTCTTAGACAAGCGAAAAAATTCATCAACCAACCAACCTATACAAGACCAAGACTTTACTTGATCTCACTAAAGACGAGTTAAGAACCTTAACCGGCTATCAAACGGGACACTGTTCTCTCATATACCATCTACATATATAAAATACAAGTATGTATCAGATTTTTTTTTTTCTTTGTGTTTGGAAACGCTATACTGGAGCACTCAGAGGCAACTGGTCCATTGTACTACCAGAAAGCAGGACCCAGTTTTTATCTATTTTACTGCAATTTCATCGGCACTTCCGTGATTCGAGCAAAGGCAAGACAATTGCAAAGGAAAAGATCCGAAGTATCATCGCCCTCTCCAGTATCAGATACCGATATTTGCCGGCTTTGTAGAGAACGGAGAGAGACCGCTGAACATATTCTGTGCGTATGTTCAGGAGCCGCAAGGAAAAGGTTACTCCACTCGACGCGGGCCTCGGTCACCCCAGCGAAAATTCGAAAAATCAATGTAAAGGCTATACTGAGGTTTATCAAAGGCCCCAAAGCGCTGGTTAAACCATATGGAATACAAAATTCTCATAATAGCTCAATCGCTCATTACTTAGGGCATCAACGCCCATCTAAGTAAACACCAGCGAAATTCAATTTAAAACTCAAAATGTCTCAATCGATGTCAAAACTTGTAATCATTCGACCATTTACCTAGCCCACTTGTCAATCAGGGCATTCAAAATCTTTATGACTCCTTGAACCAACCTTTTGTGTCAACACATCAGGCTTCTCTACACCTTCGCCGTGTGTTTATAAGACCATAAATGTCTCCGTGGGAACTCTAAAATGGGGGCGTGGTGGAAACTCTTCTTAGATTATATAAAGGAAGTAGTAACCCCAAGTGGTGACAGTCAGTTTGAAGAGCTAAACAGAGGTGTTATACATATCTTTTCTGGAACCAAAATTCAACAATGTCCCGTAATTATGTCATCTACGATACTGATGGTAGCTCCGAAGATGCCTGGGGTCTAGCAATACTCCTGAAAGCGGATGAGCTAAGAAGAATCAAACTTTTAGCTATCACCTGTTGCTTCGGCAGTGCCAGTAAGCCAATTGGTCAGGCGGCTGTCAATATGTACAAAGTTCTAAGAGCTGCGGGACGATTGGACGTATGACAGATGATCTATCCTTGCTTTGACGTCTTTTCATATAGTTTGGCTGTTTCTTCTTATAGATTCCAATTTATTGGGGAGCTGAGATGGTGCTAATCCCACCGCCCACCATGGACAGCATGGACGTTATTACGGCGTTTTTTGGCACTGATGGCTTTGGAGATGTCCTCACTGAAGTCATCAATTATAAAAATATTACTAAGAGCCAAAACGCTGTTGAGGCTATTCATGATCTTGTCAACATGGTGAGTTGGATGACGGAGTTCATAAGATTCACTTAAATTCTCTATAGCATCCTAGGGAAGTCACCATCCTAACTGTGGGCCCTCTAACTAACATCGCTTTGGCCATGACAATGTATGGAGAGCACTGGTACAGAAAAATTAAGCAGCTCTACGTAGCGGGTGGCAATTACAAGGGTAAGTTAACCAAAACCGTCTCCTCCAGAAGCGTATAAATTCAATGTGGTTTTTCATCAGCTGTTGGTACTACCACTACTGTGACTGACTTCAATTTTACCATGGATCCGGAGGCAGCTCATATAGTTTTAAAAAAAGCCACTTTCCCAGTTACTGTTCTACCATGGGAGGCATGCGACGAACCCGATTTCGCCATCACTGTCGTAAGTTTTCGTCAAAACCAATCACAAAACTCATTGAATTGAATTCTCATGTCTTACAGGGCTGGCGTTTCAGTGTCCTCGGAGCTGTCAACAACCCAATCGTGACTCTTCTAAATCCAGTGGATACGGCTCAACTTATTCCGAAAGGCTTCCCAGTTTGGTATGCAGCTGAAGCTTTAGTGGTGGCAGCCTTCCTCTATGGCAGGGAATTTGTTCTCAGAGAAAGGAAATGGAATGCTGTGGTCGAAGTCAATGGTTGGTTCACTCGTGGTCAAATGTTGATTGACACTTTGCGTGATCATCGTGACAATATCACCTTGATAGAGAAGGTCAGTGCGGATGTTTTCAAGACAATTGTCCTGTGGGCTGTCAATAGTCCAACTGCACGTAGTGCCTTCCTTCAGAATTCCGAAAATGAATAATCGATCCGCAGGAACCACATTTGGAATCCAAATTCGGATTCCTTAAAATATTTTGTGTTTTTTTATACTTTTTTATCTGAAATAAAATTCTTGAACTCGGAAAACTTTTGTTTTTTGAGGGACTTTGAGGAAGGAAACATCGACAAGGATTTCAAGGATGCTTTTGGCCAAATATTCCAGTTTTAACGATAGATCCATGGGGCCTTAAAAGTGTTATCTGCCTTCAACATAGCTGAGTATAACTCACTTTTAAACTGGCTGAGGAACAGTAGCAATATACCAACGGTTGCATCATAACTCGCAGCCTGTGACCAGTAAAAATAAAAAAGTCAAAAACATAAAGAATTCTGCCTCGTCATCAATTCCAACGCTCATTTACAATGACATCCCTGATGTCAACTCCTTAGGCAGGGCTAATCTGCTTGCCGCTAATTTCCCAGCCAGCTCCCTTTCGCTTCCAGATTCTGCTTTGTCTCCCCCTGTACTTGAGAGTTTGGAATTTTCCATGAGACTAGTCCACTTTCACACTCGTATAATCGTAGGAGTAGTTAAAGGTCAAAACATACAAAAATCCGGTGGTCCAGATGGAACTCCACCCATAGTTCTGAGAAGGTTTTCTTCCACGCTGGCACTTACGTCCCTTCTTTCTAAGGTCATGGGAACACTGATAAGTCATCAGTTTATGAAGTATCTTGATTCACGAAAAGTCTTAAATAACCGCTGCTGATTTGATGGCATATCTCACCGAGAAGTGAAAGTTAGATTGTTGCACTTGACATTTCAAAAGCATTTGACAGAGTTTGGCATCAAGCTCTTTTGCCGAAAATGCCTGCATTTGGCATCGATGTGTCTCTTCTTCAATGAATTAGAAACTACCTTTCGGACCGTTTAATCCAAGTCGTCTGTTTTGTCTCCGACTCTGTTTCTCATTTTTATAAATGATCGTTTTGTCTGTAACTCCTAATCCAATCCATTCCTTCGCTGATGATAGTACCCTCAGCTTCTCATATTCGTTCCCTAACTCACGTCCCTGCTCTTCGGACATAGAAGAGGAACCTCATCGTATGTTAAACTCATTAAATTCCGACCTTGACAGCATAATAAAATGGGGCTTCAACCAATAGAGTGGATGGTGCGAAATGTCTAAGCTTGCTCAAACGGTGCGAAAAATACTTTACCCCTTCTGATCTGGCCTCAATTTATAAGGCGTTCATTCACCCAAAGATCAAGTATAGGTTAGATTAGGTTAGAAGGGTGTGTGATGGATAGGCCTCATCACTTCCACTCAAAGACCTGAGGTCCATTGTGAGTACCCTTTTAATTTTGTGGGAATAGAGGTATAGTTCTCGGGACAGCCTAAGGACCTATCCTATTGTTTTGTGAACCAGTTAGTACCTTTTAGGAATCGGAGTATGTCCGTTAACTATAAGTCTGTCCCTGATCCTAATGCGCGTAGACGTCGTTCTTGCAGAGCAGGGCAGTGGCACAGCAGATGTTGGATTGATTCTACCTCCTCTTCATCTCCGCAGTTTCTGCATAAATCGTTGGACTCGATTCTCCACTTGCGGAGCATGACTCCTGTGATGACTCCAGTGAGCATGCGGCTAGAGGATCTATCCAGTGCCAGAAGGCACCTTGATCTAGTTAGCCATAGCGTCCGAGAGGTGGCGCAATCCTCTCTGGCTAGCCAGAAGGAGTTAGCTTCTTTCTCTAATATGCTGTCTATTATCCCATGCAATCTCCCTATCGGTGGCATTACAGATGCGTCTGCTTGCTAATGTTCATAGCCGACCCCAATCTTGCCAATTCATCGGCCTTTTCGTCCCCTTCTATGTCCTTATGTCCAGGAACTCAGCAGAGCTTGACAGCATGGTGCCTTATGATGATCAGCATGTCTCGACATTTCTTGACTGCCTTTGATTTGATTGTATTAAAGATCGAATATAACGCTCACATCTGGTCTGATGCACCCAAAATCGTCTTGCAGATTCCAAAATCGTGCGTTAAGACTTATTGATGACAGGACCCGACAAAGACTCGCTTGAATACCAACGAAATGTTTCCTGTCTCTCACTGTTTTATCGTTTTTTCCACAAACACTGCTCCACCGAAATAGCCAGTTGAACTCCACCCCTTCAATGCTTCAACCGCAATACGCGTCATGCTACGAATGCTCATCAGTTAACCCTTAAACCTACTTTCGAGCGTACAATCAAATATAGAGATTCTTTCATAAGCCGTACAGCGCGAATGTGGAACAATGTGCATAGCTCTGTGTTTCCTCATCACTGCAACCCGCAGGCATTTAAGACCAACGTGCATCGGTATCTCCTTCGTCTCTCCTCAAATTTCTCAATTGAAAAAAAAAAACGCTTTGTAGCTTGTAGCCCTGTCTCTGTTGTATTTGAATTGAACTACTGAACGAACTGTCATGAACTTCCTCTCCCGGAAGACGAAACTTGTCAGTGCAATAACTGGACACTGAGCTTTACGAAACATGGCTAGAAGATTAAACTCTGCTTCTCAAAAAATCTGTGAGGTCGAAGAAAAAGCTGAGTTTATAGGAAATCTGAATGGCAAACCCAGTTGAAATCTTTATGACTCCTTTTTTTGTGTAAACAGTTTGTCAACACATCAAGCTTCCCTACACCTTCGCCGTGTGTTTACAAGACCATAACTGTCTCCGTGGGAACTCTAAAATGGGAGCGTGGTTTTTAATCAATTCACCATCCCAGCAGCACTTCTTAAACTATATAAAGAAAGTAGTAACTCCAAGCGGTGACAGTCAGTTTTAAGAGCTAAGCAGAGGTTTTTCATCTTTTCCTGAACAAAAATTCAATAATGTCCCGTAATTACGTAATCTACGACACTGATGGTGGCTCCCAAGACGGTTGGGGTCTGGCAATACTCCTGAAAGCGGACGAACTAAGAAGAATCAAACTTTTAGCCGTCACCTGTTGCTTCGGCGGTGCTAGTAAGCCAATTGGTCAGGCGGCTGTCAATATGTACAAAGTTCTAAGAGCTGCGGGACGATTAGACGTACGACAGATAACCTATCCTTGCTTGGATATCTTTTCATAGACTTTTACTGTTTCTTCTTATAGATTCCAATTTATTGGGGAGCTGAGACGGTGCTAATCCCACCGACTACCACGGACGTCATGGACATTATTTCGGCTTATTTGGGCAATGATGGCTTTGGAGATGTCCTCACTGAAGTCATCAATTATAAAAATATTATTAAGGCCCAACACGCTGTTGAAGCTATTCACGATCTTGTCAACATGGTGAGTTGGATGACGGAGTTCATAAGATTCACTTAAATTCTCTATAGCATCCTAGGGAAGTCACCATCCTAACTGTGGGCCCTCTAACTAACATCGCTTTGGCCATGACAATGTATGGAGAGCACTGGTACAGAAAAATTAAGCAGCTCTACGTAGCGGGTGGCAATTACAAGGGTAAGTTAACCAAAACCGTCTCCTCCAGAAGCATATAAATTCAATGTGGTTTTTCATCAGCCGTTGGTATTACGACTTCTGTGACTGACTTTAATTTTACCATGGATCCGGAGGCAGCTCACATAGTTTTAAAGAAAGCCACTTTCCCAGTTACTGTTTTACCATGGGAGGCATGCTCCCAGCCAGATTTCAACATCACTGCCGTAAGTTTTCGCCAACACCAATCACAAAGCTCATTGAATTGTTCTCATATCTTTCAGAGCTGGCGTTTCAGTGTCCTCGGAGCTGTCAACAACCCAATCGTGACTCTTCTAAATACAGTGGATACAGCTCAACTTATTCCGAAAGGCTACACAGTTTGGTATGTAGTTGAAGCTTTATTGGTGGCAGCCTTCCTCTATGGCAGGGAATTTGTTCTCAGAGAAAGAAAATGGAATGCTGTGGTCGAAGTCAATGGTTGGTTCACTCGTGGTCAAATGTTGATTGACACTTTGCGTGATCATCATGACAATATCACCTTGATAGAGAAGGTCAGTGCGGATGTTTTCAAGACAATTGTCCTGTGGGCTGTCAATAGTCCAACTCCACGTAGTGCATTCCTTCAAAATTACGAAAACGAATAATCGATCCGCAGGAACCAAACTTGGAACCCTGATTCGGATTCTTTTTAATATTTTGAATTTTTTATACTTTTTAAACTGAAATAAACGTCTTGAGCGGAGAAATTGTTGTTTTTGGTTTTTGGTTTCGTCAAGGATGCTTTTGCCCAAATATTTCAGTTTTGACGACAGCTTCGTGGGGCCTCAACAACATACCAGTGGTAGCATCATAACTCGCCGCCTGTGATCAGTAAAAGTAAAGAAGCGTTGTGGTTTGTAGGCTAGCCTCAATGGTTGGATGTTTATAAACGAACTGGCATAGGGTCGAACACAGTAATCAACCAAATCTGTGGTCAGGACATGACAGAAGAAGAAAAACAACGTCTCTCTGAAACCGATGCAATAGAATGCTTGGTTCTACGGTTAGAATTCTCCGAAATTCTTTACCAGAATGGCCATTTACCCTGAGTCGCCTATGGGACATCTGTTCGTTGCGTACGTCGCGTATAGGACATTTGTTCTGCTGACCTAATCTTACCTTCAGGAAGGCGTATGGTTGGACGTACTATACGGTGCTTTCAAAGATTCCTCTGACGAAAGATTGTCCGCACAGTATATAGGATCTTAGTCTCCTTAAAACAGTAATTGTTGAAGGACGAATCTGAGAAAAGGCGAGAGTGTTGTAAGCGCCGATATTCTAGTACTAATGGACATCGAAATTGCTTGCATATATCGATAGACTTGAGGGAAGATTCAACAAAAGCGATAAGAGCTATACAGCGACATCTGTTGACTCAAAAAAATACACATTGGATGTTTGGGATAGTTAGGACATGCGGAGCGATACCAATGCTCCAGTCCACAGAGTTTTCGAATATAAGGATAAAAGAACAACTCAGTACAGAAGGCCTCGCTTAAAGTGACGCACACAAATAAAAGGGGACCTCAACCAACTTGTACACAACTGGAGGCATTTGACTGAAAGCCGGGATAGCTGAAGAGGCAAGGGTTCTCCTCAAACTGTAATGCAATCTAAGTAAGCCGATAGGTTTCCAGATAAGTTTCGATGATGCAAAAATTATAATAAGGTCAAGCTTGCATTAAAGAGAGCTCCGTGATAAGACTTTGATAGATTGCTGAACATCCACTTGTCTTCAGGAAGTCGCTGGTTGTGAAGTCGCAGTGCTCTTCAAAGTCATAGTGCAAACCAAATCTTCACTACAATTCACTCTCCTAGGGGTCAATTACCGATCTGTGAAGTGATAAAAAATTTATCATTTCAGTTTTTACAGCAGTTTTTTATTTTTTTTTTACTTCACGAGTATGCACTATACGATTCTCGAACACTTTATGATAAATGCCTGTCAGAGTGTGTACTAAAAAGTTCTAAATAATAAATCCTGTCATGTATGTTTCATTTTGTCGTTTTCTTTGCTGAAAGATTCAGTATTTTAGTTGTGTTCTTAAAATGTCGGCTATAATTATTCGCTTAGTTATTAATAATAGACGGCCTATTGACCAAAGGTATTCACCCCTATTCCGTAAGGCGTATATCAGAAACGGCAGTTGGCGTTTTATGTGTCGTGCCATTTAAGTATGGGTATTCTGTAACTTAAACGCCTCCTTCTTCGATTAATTCATTTGAAGATTTGTCGTAGATGAATGGATTCTAATGACAACTGGCGTTTAACGGCGTTCATTTTGTCGTAAACACCTTACGGAAAAAGGGTGATTACTTTATATTTACTCTGTGCTTTGTTTTAAAGAAAAATAATATTTAATATTTTTCGTACGAATAAACTGACGGTGTTGCAGTGATTCCTTCGACGTTAACGTATGATAATACCCACCATAAAATGGAAATAGTTTGGTTTATAAAAAAAATTTCTGAATAGAGGTCTTACTTTTTTTTATTAAATATAATATTGATAAAGCTATTTGCAATAAATTATTAAAATGAAAAAACAAAGAGTTGTATACATATCAATTTCTCTGACAATACATTATTGTCCGGAAATTTAATTAAATACCCTTTTTGGGTCCCCGATCAGTGCTGCTGAAATAGCAGTATTATACTGCTATTCTGTCGTTCCGTACTCCGTACTGCCCAAACGCAAAATGTATTGCTAACCCGTAACCCCAACTGTCCAATGTCTGAGGTTAAACTACCGATGAGAATGCGAATATTATTGCTTTCCATTTTTGTTTTATAAAAAATGTGTATCTGCCCTAAGCTTTTATATTGAAATTTATTTGCGAACGCACTCTTCCATCCGACATTTATTTTTAAGCTACATATGTCAATGTCACTGTAGTGGTGTCTGTTTGTTTTCATGTGTAGGGCTTAGGAACGAAATTGATAAGTGAGTTTAAAAAAAACAGAATAGAACTGCCCGGTACTGGGCAAGGAGATCGAATTATACTGCCCAAGAAAAGTGTCAGAGAGCAGCACTGTCTTTGATGCCTTTTGCACGCGCTTATTTTTCCTTTTTATTCCTCTTCACGACTCTTCACATAATGAGTTGCCTGTGATAACAAAAATTATCATGTGAAAAAATTTTGGCGTTTTTTTTTACTTTTCACAGATCAAGCATCGGGTTAAGCGTGACGATGTGGAAATTGTATCACTTCACAGCTTCACAGATCGGGAATTAACTTCATAGGAGGATTACAGATCACTCCACTGCAAAAGACTTCAGACCGATTAGTCTCTCTTCCTTCTTCCTGAAGACACTAGAAAGGCTAATCGACCTGCACGTAAGGCATCTCCTAGACAGACACAATCTATGTGACAGTCAGCATGCATACCTTAAAGGCAAGTCAGTAGAGACAGCTTTACATGAGGTCGTCACCTGCATCGAGAAGAATATGTACTACAAAGAATATACTCTAGCCACCTTCTTAGACATAGAGGGCGCTTTTAATAACGTTAAAATAGGCTCCATCACAGCTGCACTGGAGGGCCAGAACTGACTAGATGGATAGAGTCAATGCTCAACAGCAGAGTAATTAACTCGCAAATCGGTGAGAGTACTCTTAGGAAGACTGTTACAAGAGGAACCCCGCAAAGTGGTGTTATTTCACCCCTTTTATGGCTACTCGTTATCAACAACATCCTTACAACTCTTAAGATGAAAGGCACCAAAGTAATAGCGTACGCAGATGACGTCGTGATCCTGATAGGAGGCAAACATTTACCACCATCAGCGAACTTATGGAATCTACGCTAAAAGAATTATCCTCGTGGGCCAGACTAAACGGACTAGGAATAAACCCCCAGAAAACCGAGTTAGTCCTCTTTACCAAAAAGAGGAAAATAGAAAACTTTGATCTCCCCAAAGTAAATGGAATTTCTTTGTCGCTTTCCCTAGAAGCTAAGTATCTCGGTACCATCCTAGACTCAAAGCTTACATGGAAACGCAACACTGAGGAAAGAATGAAAAAAGCAATGTGTGCTTTTTACTCATGCGAAAAAACCTTCGGTAAACGGTGGGGAATGCGGCCGCACGTGGTACACTGGATGTACACAGCGATCGTCAGACCTATACTTACCTACGGCGCGATAGCATGGTGGAAAGCAACTGAGAAGTCTTCATATCTCACAGACGTCACAAAGGTACAGAGACTAGCTTGTCTAGGAGTAACAGGAGCTATGAGATCAACACCCCAATTAGGTCTGGAAGTTATGTTGAATTTACCCCCACTAGACCATTTCATAAAGAGCACAGCGGCAAAAGCAGCGCTCAGGCTAAGAGAGTCCGGCTCTTGGAAGCACAGCTCCTACGGTCACGGGGCGGTACTTCACCTATACGAACATGGTGATCTTGAAAAGAAAACGGACTACATCACACCACATTTAGACTTCGACAAAAACTATTCCACCCTTATACCCAGTAGACAAGATTGGGAAGCTAACACCCTTACGGGAGTGCAAGCTATCCAAATCCATACTGATGGTTCGAAGATGGAGGAAGGCACTGGAGCAGGGGTGTACAGCAGTGCGCTAAATATAAACGATTCTTACAGACTGCCGGATGACTGTAGTGTCTTCCAAGCCGAAATTTTTGCCATTGATAGAGCAGCTAGAACAATAGATGACAGGAGACTGAACCCAACTAAGATCACCATCCTCGTCGACAGCCAAGCAGCTATCAAGGCTCTAGATAATGCCAGTACCAAATCGAAAGCGGTGACTGCCTGTCGTAAAATCCTAAATAAAATAGGCGTTACCCACGAGGTCAACATCTGCTGGGTCCCCGGACACAGCGATTTCGAGGGTAACGAGAAAGTAGACGAACTTGCTCGGCAGGGATCTGCTCTGGAAAGAGAGAACACCCACACATCGATAAACATCCCTATCGGTGTACTGAAAAGTAACGTTGAACACAAGATGAGGGAGATGATCAATACCTCTTGGTCCGCCAGAGGCGACTGCATTATATCCCGCAGCTTATGGCAGAGAATAGACCAGAACAAAACAAATCGTCTTCTGGCTATGAACAAAAAAAATACTCGCATCCTTGTAGGAGTACTGACGGGACATTGTGCCATAGGTATCATGGCCAGGAGACTCGGCATCGACTCCCCAGACTACTGCAGGAGCTGTCAGGATGCGGAAGAGACAGAAACCATCAAGCACTTACTCTGCGACTGTCCCAACCTCCAAAACCGCCGACTTCGACACATGGGAAACAGGCTGTTTGGAGAACTGAGTGACCTAACAGAAGTACCAATAACGAGCATACTCCATTTTATTAAGAGTACAGGGTGGTTTGACAGACCACCCACCTAGTACCCAAGGTTGGAACATGGCCCACAACACAAAGGGGAACACAATGGACCAGTAGGCCCCCGTGAACACTCAGTCATTGGACTGGGCACTTCCCCCATTTACTTCTTCTTTACTCATAATCGCTCAATCATAGTTTTAAAAAACTCTGGTGTAGGTTTTCTTTGAGGGATTTTCCGTGTATCTCATATCAAACCTTAAAATTTCTAAGTAATCCATCAGTCTGAAGTAAATACCAGGAAATTTCAGCTTATAACTCGAAATGCCTCAATCGATGTCAAAATCATGTAATCATTCGATCATAAACCTACTTGTCAATCAGGGCATTCAAAGGAGTGGAGTGTCTTTTCTTCGAACTTCGAAAATCCTAATTAACTTCCGTCAAATGGCAAACCCAGTTCATTTGGTGTTGTAATCTTTATGAATCTTTGAACCTTTTGTGTCAATCATTTGTCAACACATCCCTACACCTTCGCCATGTGTTAACAAAACCATAACTGCCTCCGTGAGAACTCTAAAATAGAGGCTTGGTTTTTGATCAATTCACTATCTAAGGAACACTTCTTAGACTATATAAATGAGGTATAAATGAAGTTGTTATAGTCAGTTTAAAGAACAAGGCAGAGGTTTTGCATCTTTTCCGGAACAAAAATGTCTCGTAACTACGTAATCTACGACACCGATGGTGGCTCCGAAGACGCCTGGGGTCTGGCAATACTCCTGAAAGCGGATGCGCTAAATAGGGTCAAACTTTTAGCCATCACCTGTTGCTTCGGCAGTGCAAGTAAGCCAATTGGTCAGGCGGCTGTCAATATGTACAGGATTCTTAGAGCTGCGGGACGATTAGACGTACGACAGATGACCTACCCTTGCTTGGATGTCTTTTCATGTGGAGTTACTATTCTCTTCTTATAGATTCCAATTTATTGGGGAGCTGAGATGGAGCTAATCCCACCAACTACCAACGACGTCAGAAGCAGTATTGCTGCTTTTTTGGGTAATGATGGCTTTGGAGATGTCTTCACCGACGTCATCAATTATAAAAACATTGCCAAGAGCCAAAACGCTATTGAGGCTATTCATGATCTTGTCAACATGGTGAGTTGGATGACCAAGTACATAAGATTCACTCATATTGTCTGTAGCATCCCAGGGAGATAACCATCCTCGCTGTAGGCCCTCTAACTAACATCGCTTTGGCCATGACCATGTATGGAGAGCACTGGTACCGGAGAATCAAGCAACTCTACACCGCTGGTGGCAATTACAAGGGTAAGTTAACCACATTCGTCTTCTCCAGAAGCATTAATTATGGTTTTTCATCAGCCGTTGGCGTTGCGACTTCTGTGACTGATTTTAATTATACCTTGGATCCGGAGGCAGCTCATATAGTTTTAAAGAAAGCCACTTTTCCAGTTACTGTTCTACCATGGGAGGCATGCGATGAACCCGATTTCGCCATCACTGTCGTAAGTTTTCGCCAACACCAATCACAAAACGCATTTCAATTCCTGTTATGTCTTTCAGGGCTGGCGTTTCAGTGTCCTCGGTGCTGTCGACAACCCAATCGTGACTCTTTTAAATACAGTGGATACAGCTCAACTTATTCCGAACGGCTACACAGTTTGGTATGCAGTTGAGGCTTTATTGGCGGTAGCATTCCTCTATGGCAGGGAATTTGTTCTCAGAGAAAAAAAATGGAATGCAGTGGTTGAAGTCAATGGTTGGTTCACTCGTGGTCAAATGTTGATTGACACTTTGCGTGATCATCGTGACAATATCACCTTGATAGAGAAGGTCAGTGCGGATGTCTTTAAGACCATTGTCCTGCGGGCTGTCAATAGTTCAACTCCACGTAGTGCCTTCCTTCAGAATTCCGAAAATGAATAATCGATTCTCAGGAACCACACTTGGAACCCAGATTCGGATTCCTTTAAATATTTTGTGTTTTTTTATACTTTTTTATCTGAAATAAATTCTTGAGCGGGCAAGCATTTGTTTTTGGTTTTTGCTTTCGTTCTACGAATTCACTTTGAGGACAGAAACCTCCACAAGGATGTCAAGGATGCTTTTGACCAAATATTCCAGTTTTGAATAAAAGTCGAGTCGGGGATAGACATTCAAAAGGCTCCGCGAGGGGACAGACCCAAGAGAAGATTCCGATAAGAAGAAGCTCAGTGCAAAGAAGGTCCAATCCATTCTCGGCAGCTAAGTCGAAGGGCCTGGTGTTCTACCGGACCCCTGCAGACCTGCAGAGCTGTAGACCCTGCCACAAGTCAAATTTCACGTACCTTCCCGGAGGTAGCGCCTACTAATCCCGGAGAACAGGTGGCAAGAGGGAAATTAGGCACTCCAAGCGTTCCAGAGACTCCTTAGAAAGAAAGGCCACCCACCTAGGAACCATCAGACCCGCCCCAGGGACAACGTCAGTTGTACAAGGTGTTTCGCAGTGGCGAAGCGACCAATGGGGCGGACAGGCGGCGGTAAATGCAGGACTTTGACATAAGGAAACCTACATGGACGCAGCTACCAGTCACCTGGAGATGATTGTGTATAATGAAAGGCATGATGACGGGAAATTGTCGGCGAATCAGCATGAGCGATTCCATAAGGAGATGGTCGATACTCTCGATAGAGGGTTTCAAGCTGACCCTCCGGTAATACCCAAATTCGGTAGGCTTCAGAAACAACCGATAACATGTGATGTTGAAGAACATGAACTACGGTATGGAAAGACTGCAGGGCAAAGACCAACTACTTTTCATTGGGGAGCAATGTAAAGCCGTGGCGATGCTGAGCGAAAGTGATGGCCAAGTCCTGTGTGGCTTTTACCTCATCAAGTTCAAGAAGGGTGAACCTGGTAAAAGCAAACATCCATCACAGTAGAGCGACCACGGCTAATCTCTTTGACTTCCTCTCCAAAGGAGGAGCAGACGTCACTCTCACCCAGGAGCCGTGGACGTACAATAACACGGTGCGACGATGGTGTCGAAACCTTAAGTGTCGATCGTAAGAGTAGGGAAGGGGACGAAGCTGGCAAAAGTATTTTGCCGACGTCATTTTACCTAATCTATGACTTCCCGACACCACCACCGAGCAAAGAGCTGACCGCCTCTGCGTGGCAGCAGACACTAACTCACACCATCTGGCCCGGAGGGAGCACAAACACGAACAACAGAGTCCCATTCTGACTTCTTGAACATAGAGAATCTCTTAGTACTAAACGTAGGTTGTACCCCGACCTTTATAAAGACCTAAGCTTAACTGAGGGATATATGCATATAAGTCTTACTTTCTTTCTGCTCAAAACTTTGGAAAGAGTTTGTGATGAGCAACTGGGATCAAATCTACCTCCCTCAACCTTAAATAACGACTAGCACGCGTACATGCGTACGGGAATTGTTGTGAAACAGCCCTCCACGAGAGTCCGTACTCAGCGTCTTCCTGGACATAGAAGGATCTTTCAACAACATAATAATCAGCGGCATCATGAAAGCACTTGCCAGGTATAGCAAGATAAAGGTAATAAACAACTTCATTGAACACTTGCTCTTTAACCGGATTATAACAACCAATTTTAAAACTGAAAGTAGGTTAGGCAAAATTAACAATGGGACCCATGAATTCTTTCCCCCTTGGTGTGGATACTGGCTATGGATGAACTACTGAAATCATTGATCTTGCGATCCTAATCACAGGAAAATACTTAAAATCACTGGAGGAACTCATGCAATCGGCTCTGCACATAACAACAAAATGGGCAGACAGTTGCGATTTAAGCGTTAACCCTGAGAAGACAGGTATGGTACTAGCTAGAAGACTTCCGGTCACCGATTGTAAAGGGTGTATAGCTGAACCTGAAAAAGGAAGTGAAGTATCTTGGAGTCATTCTTGACAACAAGCTAACTTGGAGAAGGAGTCTAGAGAACAAAACCACAAAAGCAAAAAGGGCGTATATGCTATGCCGGAAGGCTTTGGCAAAACGTGGGGTCTAAAACCAAGGCAAGTTTAATGGACTTACACTTGTAAATCCGATCTTATTCTGGGGAATGTTTGTCTGGTGACCGATAATGGAGAAAAGTACGCACTACAAGTCAGCATCCCCACAGCAGCCATGGAGACAATCCTGAAGGTACTACCTATGGGGCTAGAGGTGAAAAAGACAGTTGGGTTGGTTGCCCTATGGTTCAAGACCCAAGCCACTTCAACGAGCGAAGCTTAGCGGAACACAGGGCTATCTGGAAGGAAGTACAGGCAGCCTCTGGACTCAAAAGGGTTCCCAGTGACCTTACTAATAAAGGCTATCCTTTCGATATAGGCTATACAGTCAGATTCACCAAACGAGAGGAATGACAACAGGGCACTGTCGTTCCCTCCAATTGAGGGATTGTAGTATATACGAATGGATCCCACATCAACGGAGAATCGGTGGCGGGAGTCTACTGCCAAACACCACCTTTCAAACTTGCTATCCATCTGGAACAGTTCGTGACTGTGTTGGAGAGATTTCGCTATATTCAGGGGCACCAAACTCCTATTCAATATGGTGACCCTCGGTGTCGAGAAAACTCTAGTGTAGGTTTTCTTCGAGGGATTTTTCGATTTGTTTCACACACTTCTCATAACAAACCCTCCAGTTTCTAAGTAATTCATCAGGCTTCAACGCCCTAAGTAAACACTAGGTAATTTCAACTCAAAATGTCTCAATCACTGTCAAAACTTCTAATCATTCAACCATTTACCTAGTCTACCTGTCAATCAGGGCATTTAAAGGAGTGGAGTGTCTTTTCTTCGAATTTCGAAAATCCTAATTAACTTCCGTCAAAAAGGGCAAACCCTGTTCATTCGGTGTTGTAATCTTTATGATTTCTTGAACCAACCTTTTGAGTCAACAGCTTGTCAACACATCAAGCTTCTCTACACCTTCGCCGTCTGTTTACACACCATAAATGTCTCCGTGGGAACTCTAAAATGGGGGCGTGGTTTTTGATCAATTCACCAAGGAGAACTTCTTAAACTATATAAGGGAAGTAATAACCCCAAGTAGTGACAGTCAGTTTGAAGAGCTAAGCTGAGGTTTTTCATCTTCTTCCGGAACAACAATTCAACAATGTCTCGTAATTACGTAATATACGACACAGATGGTGGCTCCGATGACGCCTGGGGTCTAGCAATACTGCTGAAAGCGGATAGGTTAAATAGAGTCAAACTTTTAGCTATCACTTGTTCCTTCGGCAGTGCTATTAAGCCAATTGGTCAGACGGCTGTCAATATGTACAAGATTCTTAGAGCTGCGGGACGATTGGACGTACGACAGATCACCTATCCTTGCTTGGACGGCTTTTCATATAGTTTTGTTGTTATCTTCTTATAGATTCCAATTTATTGGGGAGCTGAGATGGAGCTAGTTCCACCGACTACCAGGGACATCATGGACGGTGTTACGGCCTTTATGGGCAATGATGGATTTGGAGATGTCCTAAATGAAGTCATCAATTATAAAAATATTGCTAAGAGCCAACACGCTGTTGAGGCTATACATGATCTTGTCAACATGGTGAGTTGGATGACCGAGATTATAAGATTCACTCATATTCTCTGTAGCATCCTAGGGAGGTAAACATCCTCGCCATGGGCCCTCATACTAACATCGCTTTAGCTATGACAATGTATGGGGAGCACTGGTACCGGAGAATCAAGCAAATATACACCATGGGTGGCACTTACAAGGGTAAGGTTACCATAGCCGTCTTCTTAGAATCGTATGAGTTTAATCTGGTTTTTCCAGCTGTGGGTGCTGCAACTTCTGTGGCTGACTTTAATTTTAGCATGGATCCGGAAGCAGCTCACATAGTTTTAAAGAAAGCCACATTCCCAGTTACTGTTCTACCATGGGAGGCATGCATCAAACCAGACTTTGACATCAGTGCCGTAAGATTCCGCCAACACCAATCACAAAGCCCTTTTAAATTCCTCTTATGTCTTTCAGAACTGGCGTTTCAGTGTCCTCGGAGCTGTAAACAACCCAATCGTGAGTCTTCTAAATACAGTGGATACAGCTCAACTTATTCCGAAAGGCTACACTGATTGGTTTGCAGTTGATGCTCTAGTGGTGGCAGCATTCCTCTATGGAAGGGAATTTGTTCTCCGAGAAAAAAAATGGAATGCAGTGGTCGATGTCAATGGTTGGTTCACTCGTGGTCAAATGTTGATTGACCATCTGCGTGATCATCGTAATAATATCACCTTGCTAGAGAAGGTCAGTGCGGATGTCTTTAAAACCATTGTCTTGTGGGCTGTCGATAGTCCAACTGCACGTAGTGCCTTCCTTCAGAATTCCGAAAATGAATAACCACTTGCAACCCAGATTCGGATTCTTTTAAATATTTCGAGTATTTTTATACTTTTTTACCTGAAATAAACTTCTTGAGCGCGGAAATCTTTTATTTTTGTTTGTTTTTGTTTCGTCTTTCGTTCGAAGAACTCACTTTGAGCACAGAAATGTGGCATTCTTAGGTTTAAGACCGGGTGGGTAAGGGTTTAGGAAACTTAAGACTCATTTGTGAATCTGGGGAGATGTTAGAAGGGCGCTCGGATGACATAACCGGCATGACACGACCTCAGGAGACAGATTCAAAAGTTTTCTGAGGTGGCAACACTGACTTGAATCATTACTTTGTTGCAGTAAAGGTACGAGTACGCATATCCAATTGAATGACACAAGGAAATGCAAACTCAAATGATAGAATCCACTAGAATCCCACTGTTAAGCATTCTGATCGTCTCAACCTGCAGAACAATCAATCGCTTCAACCACCAGACCAGACCGAAATTAAGTTAATTGGAATCCTATCACCAGTTTTCTGATCCATAGGTAAGAAAACCGCCATACAGGCAAGGCATACCTGTTTGGAATATACTCGTAGCCCCCACCCGGTGTTAAATTTTAGCTAACTACCTCCTGTTGCCCACTCCAAGTTTGTTTAGATCCCCTTCTACTTGTGCGCGCCACCTCAGGCGGCATCCTTCTCATTCTGATGACTTGTCCTTGCCAAAAGTGATGCAAAGGTAGATAAAGTTCCTAAATAAATTTTTCTCCCTAAATATTCCTTTAATTCTTTAATGCACCCACACACGAGTAATGCTTTTCCAAGTTCCCCAACTCTCATTCTTAATTTAAACGTCCCGAATTTTTATTGACACACAAAGAGATCTAGGGGTGGTTTAAATTGCCTCACCTTCAAACATCCCTACGAGTCTGTACGACAACATTTTTTCGATGACAATCTGTCAATCACAGTGCGATGGATAAATTCCAAGCCCCAACACGAATTTGATTTCATCTTCAACGGATTTTATTTTTTTTTTTCGTTGGCGATGTGATATTTTTAGATTCATGAAAATGGAAAAAAGGATTTTCGTTGTGTGGATGGAAAACGTGGACCACAAGGGACAAAAAAACCGTGTTAAACGTGAAAATCTTTGGGAATATTTACCCTGTGCCTATTGGGCTATAAAATTGACATTAAATTCCGTTATTCTCGATAACTTTGATCTCAACAGAAAAATCTTGTCGTTTGTAGCGAAAAAAAATTTAAAATGCACGAAGAAGAAGATTTTGTGGAACGAAGATGTTGAATTAACTATGGGCACATTGGCTTGTTTTGAGAATTGACAAAAATATGCCAACGTGAAGTGGGAGACAATTCCTCGGAGATTACAATTGACAATGCTCCCAGATGATTGTGTTTTCGGTTCCACGAGGGATCGGAATTGACAGACAGCAAAATGTCGTGGGATCCAAAAGAATGACACGTTGTTTCTTGAGCTTAGAAGCCGTGGGTCAGGTGACATCATTCTACTATTTGTCAATTTTTCTCTGTAAATGAGACGTGTTTGATTTTAGCTTGACTACCTAAAGGGATTTCCAATCGGGACGGGTAAATTTTGACAGTTCATGGCGGCCATGTTCTTTTATCTGTTTGTTAGTTTTTCCGATTTTTGTTTTTCAGACACTATAGACAAATCACCGTGGCAATTTACAGCGTCGAGCAACACGTGCAAATAATAAAATTGGAACAGTTGGAAGCGGAAACCGATTTCAGCAGAAAAAATCATTTTCAGCGACGAGGCCCATTTTTGGATGAACAGGTACGTCAACAAGCAAAATTGCCGGATTTGGGACGATGACAATCAACACGAGATCCACCAAGTGGCCGGCGCGGCGGCATGATCGGTCCGTACTTCTTCGAAAACGACGATGGCATTGCCATCACCATGCCCAAATTGGATGATATGCATGTGAACGACATGTGGTTTCAACAGTACGGCGCTACGTGCCACACAACTGATGCCTCAATAGATATTCTGCACGAGCGATTTGAGGGTATCGTTATCTCAAGCAGAAGCGATATGAACCGAACCGAATCATGCGATTTAACCTGTTAAACTTTTTCTTGTGACAGGTCCTTTACATACATATGTATGGAGAGCCCTTTTTGTAAACTTATTCTCGAGAAACTTTAAAAAAAATAGCTAGCGTGGTTCAGCTCGGGATGGGCCAAGGCCCAGCTTGTCATTCCCCGACGAGAGGTGGTGCCGCGAAAAATGTTCGGTGGACACGGTTGGGACTTGAACCCACGCCAATCGCAAAGTAGTCTAACGCACTAACCACTGAGGTAGGGCGACGGCGACCTCTAGAAACTTTACCTATAGTCAAAACGTTTTCTGAAGCATAGTTCCACACTTATGTCCTGTATCCCCTTCTGAATCCTAGGGTTTCTACTACACCTACGCGCCATCGTGTGCGGTTTCTGGCAATATGCCTCAGCTTTCTCCAACTCTTCTCCAATTGCAGAGACTCTGCGTCACGTATTTCTCGATCGATCCACTCTTCTTCTATCTTGAGAAAGTGGATTCCATATCATAGCGTAGTTAGCAATGGAGTCCTCATCTTTTCGAAATGTGTGCCCACTGCCGCTTTCGTCGTTGGATGGTTCTGCCTATCGTTTCTTGGCCCGTTCTTTGGTAAAGATGTTCGTTAGAGCTACGCTTTGGCCAGAAAACGAAAGTTTGCAGCTTTCTTATGATAGTAGAAGTCACTTTCCAAGTCCTGCACCCATATAACAGCACGGATTCATTATTGGAATGGAACCGTCAGAGTTTGCTGTTTAAGCTGTAAGACTGCTTCGCCATATTTTCGACAGCATTCCAAACGCACGGTGAATGGAGGAGGAGATACAATGTCGAACTGTATGGACTGTACGGCGGCATCGACATAGCCAGAAGAGTAAAGCTCCAACGACTGAGGTGGCTGGGTCATGTAGAGCGGATGGACACCAACGCTCCGGCCCGGAAAATCTTCGAATCCACACCCGAGGGACGGCGCAGTAGAGTAAGACCGCGACTCAAACGCCAACTAATGATAACCACTTTCCTTATATGAACCGCAGCCTCCCATCCTTTTTGATGTGATCGGAGAATCATCTGCCTTGGAGCATTATTGTGCATTCAATCGATGTGATCGCTTGTCTCATTGAGAAGCCCCTTGGACTGTTGTCAGAGCTGCTTAGATTTAAGCCCCAGGAATATCTACTTAACATTTTTTGCAGCATTTTTCAAGGAATGACAAACCTCAGAGCGAATAATTTGTCATACAAAAGCTTCTCAACTCTCCGTTCGCAGTCTATAATAGATTGTTGATCTCTTCCGTTCAAACGCAAAATCTAACTCGCACAACAAGAATGGTTGCAAGAAGGCCTTGGGCCAGAATGGATTGTGGCGCCAGCTTCAATTTTCAATCATCGATGTGGCCAAGCCTTTAGAGTCAAGCCGTTTTGGGTTTTATTGACTCCATCCACATCTTGATGCAACCAGGTTGTCATTCGTTAAGTTGATGTCTATTCCGAGGTAGGTAAACTCCTTCGCTGTTGCTTTTGCCTACAGACTTGTTGTGCTGTGCACCACCAAATTGAAGAAGCCACGTTATAGCACATTTCGTTGTCAAAATCCGATACATGTTTGAAACGGCACAGCTAGATAAGTTTTGCCGGAACACTGAATTCAGCCATCGCCAGCCCTGTAGATCTCAGACATGTGTTTTTGAAGTCGATGAAAAAGTGGTTAGAACGAATTTGGTCTATCGTCGATCTGTCAGGTCGGAAGCCATACAGCTACTAGCCGATTAGTGTGTTGCAAAAGGACTTCGAACGTTCATCCAATGCCGTAGATAGGATCTTACATATTGTATGCGGCTTTTATCGGAGATATGCGCCGATATTTGGAGCAAAACAAAGGATTGTCTTTCTGTATATGGGACATATGAAGCTCATATTCCAGTCATTGCACCTATTTTCATCCACCCACACCCTACCAAAACATCACATTCAGATTTCCGATAGCTACGCAAACCTCTTCAAACACATCTACACACAATTCTCTGTGCAACGCTGATTAGATTCACTTCACTATTTCGAGGAGCCTGTGTCACGGCACGTGGAAATATTTTCCAGGACCTTCAGTCACAAGAAAATAACCTTGACCAAGAACCTCTCCAAGAGGTTATACATACAATCTCGCCAGTCGGCAACAATTTCTTTTCAGTAGTCAACCCCTTTTCGGTTAGTAGCAGCATTATTTTCAGAAACATCTGTGAAGGACGGACATGTGTATTCTATTGTTCGCTGTGAAAAGAAGCTTATGGATGAAGGGCATGAGAGCTGAACTCCCAAACAGAAGTAGCAATAGTGGAAAAATAAATGCTTTTCAATTTCGAGAGAAATCCCGAAACAAAATCCTCTCGACAAACATTTATTCAGTATTTGCCGTGATGAAATTAAATGTTCCACCTCACCTAGTCCTTTATGCACACATCCTTCAGCTAAATATCAACTTTGTTCCATGATCGCAATGAAGGAAAAACACAGCCAGATACTCGTAACAAATGAAATTAAATACTTTTCCGTGCACTGATTCGTGCGCCCCTTTCCCCAGCACATAGACGAAACTCTATTTTCACCCCGGGGATACACGAAACAGCACACCACCATGCCACTATTACTTAGAAAATCAATGTTCACGGACATTGCCCATGCTGTGGGACAGGCCCCTACTCCCCCCACTCCCACATTTATGGGCTCTTAGTCGAATTAAATGAATCAAGTATCAAACCCCCACTGGCCTCCCAAAATTTAAATTATCACTGTAGCATGTCTCAAATGCTTTGGCAACGCTTTGGTTCATAAATCAATTTTGTGGCACAGCTGGTGATAGATAGAAAGTCCATACCAGGACCGACATTGAAGTATTCTGCAAACTTTTCTCATCGCCATTCAATTATTCAAAAGTTTTTCGAAATCCCTTTTCTATAAATAGCAATAAAAACCACTTCCAACCTCTCGTCTATTGATTCGTCCTTTATTAGGTATATTATGGAACCACAAGGCAAAGGACGACACCATCCTTGAACTTGAACTTTGAGGCGAGAAAAGAAGAAAAGAACTCACTTCGACAGGCACGCCCAATCCAATTCAACATCCGGCACACCAGCAGTCCATGCGATTATCCTTTTCCAATTGTCTCTGTGAATTTCCTCGATGACACGAACATTATTATCCTTTTGTCTCAGATGATCCAACACCAGTTGGCCGCGTGTGTGTGTGCCATGTATCTCAACTGTTGCATGGTACTGGCGACTTCTGCAAATCATCTCTTCGGGACAAAGAAAGGCCGCAGCAAGGATACCATCACAAATGATCCAATTTGTAAAGCCTTTTGGGGCGAAAATTGCCTTCTCTACATAGTTCATCAATTCCATTGGTTTACTCTTAACAGAGCCGAGGACGTCAAGGCGCCATTTCTGCTGATGGAGACAGCACACGACACGTGTTTGATGGGGGACATGTGAAAGAATATGTTTTCATTATCCTAAGTGTCATCTCAGTGGGTGTTGGATTGGAGAAAAACCAAATGCTACTCACCCAGGTTAAACCAAAATCTCCATCAATGCAGGTTTCCCATGGTAGAATGACTATGGGGGCTCTGGCCTTTTCAAGGACGATGTGAGCAGCTTCTGGATCAGCAAAAAAGTTGAACTCGGCGCTTTTTGTGACATTGCCCTTTCCTATGAAGAAAACAAATGTTTGTTATGAGTGAAGGTTAAGTATTAGTCCTTATCAGTCTGGTTGCAGTTAAGTCTCAAACTATAGTGAAGAATGGTCACTGTTCCATCAACTTTGTTAACGACTTCGCCGCACATTGAAATGTTCTGAGATTTGTTTTAACATTGTCCTTGAAAAAACTTTGCCACGATCACAAGCCAAATGTTCTCAGGAGCCAGCTCAGTGTGCTCCCTCCTGTGGTGACGGTGGCTGGCTGGATTTATGTCCTCACTGGATTCTGTCCTACGTGACCTATCTGATCTATGTGAGTTCTTGAATCCTACAGCAAACGCAATTGTGTGGAAAATCTGCTTTCCTGGTTAGATTCGGAACCCTTTCCAGTGACTTTGAAGATATCTAGGTCGCAAAGACTACTGTACTTCGCCAGTGTTTTGGGGGCTTGCTCGTGCACTCAGCATCTACTCGACACCAGAACGGGCATTTAAAACAGTCAGCAAGCCATTACAAAGCACATCCTCCAAACTGGTTGAAAAGTGTCGAAACGAACTCACACAAGGGGGAGGGCGTTTCTCAATCGTAATTTCTGAACAAAATAGATCCAACTAGAGGCATATGAATGCCATTCACCTGGCACGACAAACCCGATGAAATAGCCCAGCGAGAATCGGTCCCGAACAGCTCTCTTGCGAATAGAATTTCAACTTCCCTTTAAACTGTCAAGAGAGGTAGATTTGCACATATAATTTCCCTCTTTAGTAGGACCTGCTGCACAGGAGGACCAGAACTGCTCGCGAGCTCTACGAGCGGAAGAGAAGAAACGAATACCGGCTTCTCAGGAGGAAAAGGACTACAGGAATGAGGTTCAGAAGTTTAACCAATAGATAAAATGAACCTGTCAAGGCTTCTGAGGATATGGAAGAACTACCTCGACGAATCAAATCCCGCTGTCAGGCAGAATAAAACATTCAACCTTGACGATGAAGACCAACAATTCCGTCCACCCGACCTGGACGAAGTGAGGATAGCCATATCTAAGCTTAAGTCCAACAAAGCTTCTGATGCTGATGGCTTAGCTGCCTAGCTGTTCAAAGCGGCAGGCGACGACTTCGTAAGGAACAATTCATGGCCAATGAATGGAACCTCAGCATTGTTTGCCCGATCCTCAAGAAAGGAGACCCTCTGAACTCCACTAACTACATAGGCATCAGTCTTCTTAATATGGTCTACTAGATCTTATCTGCCTTGTTGTGTGAGCGCTTGAAGCCAATCGTCGTCCATATCAGCGTGGCTTCAGGCCAGGAAAGCCCAACATCGACCAAATATTCACACTGTGCAGATCTTGGGAAAAACCAAGGTAGTTCAAATCGATATCCTCCACCGATCTTAAGGCCGCGTATGACAGCACCCATAGAGACAAGCTATACGGAGCCATGTCTTGTTTTAGCATCTTGTCAAACTCGTCCGTTTGTGCAGTAAGATGATGGAGAATGCACACTGCTCCATCAAGGTCGGTAAAGACCTCACCGAGACCTTTGATGTCAAAAAAGAATTTAGACAAGGCGACGCGCTGTTATGTGACTTCTTCAACATCGTTCTTGAAAGAATAGTGCAAAACTCACGCACCAACACAAGAGGCACAATCTTTCAAAAGTCCGTCCAATTACTCGCAAACGCCGATGATAATTCACATAATCAGAAGAACGCAGCGTGATGTCACTGGCGCGTTCGTTGGTATTGAGACGGAGACGGCGAAGATGAGTTTAGCGGTCAATGAGGGCAGGACAAGGTATGTATATGCTATCAACAATAAACGACACCCAACACCGACGTCTCAAACAGAACGTCATTATAGACAGCTATAACTTTGAGGAAGTAAGGGACACCAGCGCTGAGATTAAGCGAAGAATAACTCTTGCCAATCGCTGCTTCTTTGAGCTAAGAAGACAATTGAGTAGCAAAGCCCTCTGTCAAACGGCTAAAGTGACCTTGTAAAAGACCTTAATCGTCCCAGTCCTGCTGTAAGGCGCTGAGGCGTGGACTCTGTCAAAAGTGGGTGAGGTTGCTCTTGGCTTCTTCGAGAGGAAAATTCTTTGGGTGATTTTCGGTCCCGTCTACTTAGACGGCGAGTGGAGGAGGAGATACAACGACGAACTGTACGGTCTATACGGCGGCATCGACTTAGCCAGAAGAGTGAAGGTCCAACGACTGAGGTTGCTGGGTCATGTAGAGCGGATGGACACCAATGCTCCAGCTCGGAAAATCTTTGAATCCACACCCGAGGGAAGGCGCTGTGGAGGAAGACCGCGACTTAGGTGGCGCACGCAAATGGATGAGGACCTCAACCAACTTGGCATGCGAAACTGGAGGGAGCTGACTAAAGATCAAGCTGACTGGAGACCCTTGTTGGTTGAGTCCCAGGATCACCCCGGACTGTAGCGCCACCTTAAGTAAGTAAGTAGGACCGTGAGCAGTAAAAGCTCGTGCTGCTAAACTGGGAATCCAATTTAATACTCATTGCCACAGTTTCAAGGACATGAACGAGGAAGAACACTCTTCAAAGAGAAAGAAACACTCATCATTATCTTAGTAGATGCTTCGCCCTGGCTATGGGGCATTGGGTAAACTCTTCTTCAACATACTAAACGAACTCCAGGAACAAACATAGGTACTTCTCTTTCTAAAATCCACAGGTTGGTTTACGACTGGCCCTGCCCCATCATTTAAAGCAATGGCTCTCGAGTCCTGCCTTGCCTAATTGTGCCTTGATCTTAAGTTAGTCACCCGAGATAGCCACTTCAAACAACCAACGGACCAGCACACAAATACGAAAGAGCCGAACACCTAATGCTGAAGCCAAACAGGAGTCCACCTCGTGATACATTGCTCGGCGAGAGTCCCACAAAAAAAAAGGGGCAGGAAGCGGGAGGTGGGTTTAATGGGCAAAAATCAGACATGCTGTTCGGATTTATATATTTCCAGGATATAAATTTTGTAACCGAAAAAACAAAGAGACAGAAACAGGTGGACACCGAATCGAATCTTTTATTCCAGTACCTTTCAATTGACGTCAAGAATTTTTTGAATAAAAATCTGGTCCCCAACCTCAAAAAAATTGACTAAATCTTTAGTGGTTTTAGTGGCTCTCAGTCAACCTGAATTCGTTCGACTAGATATGCAGCCATTTGCCTGGATACACGAACGCGAGCATTTACTCATGGCGTTCAGCTACAATTTGTACAGAACCCAAGTCACTATGTTACAACATACAGTTTAGACTTTAAATCTGTAAACAAAGATAAGGTTCAACAAAGGTTTATAAATTTTATGATTCCATGTTCATGGTCTAGTTTCTAGATCTCTTATCTTTCACAAAAGATACACCAGCAAAACTGTTCAAACATCGTAGAGATAAGGGTGTAAACATGTCAACTACTAATGCAATAATTGATTAGACCCCCCTCCTAACCACTGTGAGCTATCTAATCTGTGAGATACAGATTTTCAATAAACATTTTCCCGGTACGTTTGAGCATTAAGCCCAACTGGCGACAACAACTTGTGAACACATAATTGACCAGGTATTCATGCTCATTTGCACTTTGATTACACTCACCTCTTATATTTCCACCCATGATCCAGACGTCCTTGACCTTGTCCAGGAAATCCTCGTACATATTCATGCACATGGCGAAATTAGTGAGCGGCCCCAGCAGAACAAAACTCACTTTGTTCGGATGCTACACGTGAAATAACAGCACAACCCGAAGGCGTAACAAATTAAATCAACTCGCACACACTTAGATTCTCTTTGTGGGTACGCACCTTGCATGCTAATTCGTACATCGCATTCACAGCATGAGTCTCCTTGACGCGATTCATATCCACTTCGTAGCTGTGCTCCAAATCACCGAATCCATCCTTGCCGTGGAAGAACTTGGTGCGATTGTACTGCGTTGGTAGAATTCCACTTGCACAACCCCTGTAGATGGGAATCTGGGGAGGAGGAGAAAGCAAACAGAACACAGATTGAATGCAAAACCAGCTGACACAAGTTAACGCTGTCATTACATCGGTTCTATCGAGGCTATCCAACACCCGGATGGCGTTCTTGGTTACGTTTGTCACGTCTGTATTGCCAAACACGCAGGTAATGCCGAGGATCTTAAATAACTTGAACACCTCTTCGGCTTTGATAAGCATCATCAGGGCCCAGGCGTCGTCGGTGCCAATGTCGCAGTCAAAAACCACGTACCGTTCGTCTGCCATGTTTCTATTTAGAATACTTACTGACCCAAACGACGAGGGATTCAGAAGCGCACTGCTCCACTCCCAGTGTTTTGCTGTTGACTTTAAGTGCGTTCCAGTTCCAGTTCTAGCATAGGCACGCTGTACAGAGAGAGAGAAAGAGAGAAGGCCATTAGGGGGATAAGTGTATAAATAAACTTTGTTTATGGCTAGATACGGCTTCGGCATCGGCATGCCCACCCAGCACAGGCACTATGAAATTGTATCACATAGTTACTAGGCAACCGCCAAACCATAGATAGCTTAGTACGTGTAAATGAACAGTGGAGTTGGTGTGATATTCATTTTAAGAGTCGAGGTATGGCAGGCTGGTGTTTGGATAACGCATCGTTGGACATGGGGACTGATAACACTTCTTTAAGCGAAGACTGCTGCCATTGCTATCACAGTTTGTTGAAGAGAGTTGTTAAGAGAAATGGAAGCAAATTATACTAAGAGTAGTGGAATTAGGGTGGGAAGGGTTTAATTTTTCATGAGTAAAAGGCCACACCAGAGGGACAATTTATCAAAAGTCCGTCCAATTACTCGGATACGCCGACGATAATGACATAATCGGAAGAACGCAGCGTAATGTCATTGACGCGTTCGCGAGTATTGAGACGGAAGCAGCAAAGATGGGTCTAGCGGTCAATGAGGGCAAGACCAAGTACAGTGTACTCTCTCATAAGCGGACACCGACGGTTCCGAGAAAATTGTCCGCTTATGAGAGGTGTCCTCTTGTGAGAAAATAAACAAAATTAAGATATTCTTCTCCGTTCTTTCAAATTTGTCCGGTTATGAAGGGTGTCCGTAATGTATATGCTGCCAACAAGACGGGACACCCAACATCGATGTTGACAGAACGTCACAGTGGACAGCTATAATTTCGAGGTAGTAAAGGACTTCTTCTGCCTCGGCTCCGCTTTCACATCTGACAACAACACGAGCGCAGAAATTAAGCGAAGAATAACTCTTGCCAATCGCTATTTCTTCGGGGTAAAAAGACAATTGAGTAGTCAGGCCCTATCCCGAAAAACCAAGGAGACTCTATATTAGACTTTGATCATCCCATTCCTGATTTATGGCGCTGAAGCGTGGACTCTATTGAAAGCAAATGAAGATATCCTTGGTTGCTTCTAGAGACAAATTTTTCGGAAGATATTCGGTCTTGTTTGCGTTGACAGGCACAGGAGGAGAAGATTCAACGATGCACTTTACGTGTTGTACAGCGACATAGCCCTAGTCAAGAAGATACAAATTCATCGGCTGATATGGCTGGGGAATGTAAAGCGAATGGACATAAATGCTCCGGCTCGCAGAGTCTTCGAGTCTAACCCGGAGGGACAACGCAGTGGAACCAGTGGACCAATTACCTAAGAGAGGCAATTACCTAAGGACCGGGCTAACTGGAGAAGCTTGTTGGTTGAGGCCCGGGTAACAATAGCCGCTCGAGAAGCATAGAACGTCAACAACGCCTGCGTACTATCTTGGGCGGAGTTGTGTAGCATATTTCAACTTCCTCCAGCTTATCGCCAGTGGCCTTGATTCCTTCTCCGATGTTTTGCCACAAATTTGCCTACCTACGGCGGCGCATTCTTCTGGCTGACTGAGTTAAATCCTTTGCATGACATAGTTTGCAGCGGAATCGTTCTCACGATGTAGTGTGGAATCTATATGTTCCTCACTCGTGCCTCTATTTACAAAGACTCGGCAGCTTACGAGTGAAAGTGACAGCAGTGAGCATTTTCCAGCTACTACACCCGTAAAGAAATATTTCGTTCCAACAACGTTGGAGCGAAATAGACTTCGCTTGTGTTTTTGAAAAACATTCCGAAGGTAGCTTTGGCTTTGCTGATTCTGCTGCCCAGATCCAATTCATCGGCCGAAACCATATTTTCTAATACAGTTGACGATTGCGACCTCCTGCTCAATAATGTTAAGTTGAGCGTTTGAATTCGAAAGGTTAATGCCACCGGCCGGTCAATAGCGCTTCCAAGCTACTGCAACGCATTCCAAGCAGAAGTCATAGCCATCACGAGAAGTGAGATAAGAAGGGAACCATCTAGACTCCTGATTGAGAGCTGTTTGGAGCCGCGTCAACCTGTGAACTATAGACGGTCCTGTGACCTTCTGGTGGAAAGATCAGAATGTATTTGCATTAGCGGAGCACTAAGAACTACCCCATCCGCGGCACTTGATGTGCTCCTGCATCTATGTACTTTCTCTAGATATTTTTGGCGAACTCAATCTTAGATTCTCTAACTTTAATTCTGCTTAACACCGACTACACTCCGTCCAAGTTGAATTTCAACCTCAACTTCCGAACATCCATTCCTTCCCGAGAGGGATCGGAGAGTGTTGACGTTAGAGACTATCACTCCGTTCATTTCTATACCGACGGTTCCAAAACCGAGAATGGAGAGGGAGGTAATGTTTTCTTCGATTCGCCTAACCTGAGCATCTCCTTCCGTCTACCTGACCACTGTAACGTTTTTCAGGCGGAAATCATGGCGATCAACGAAGCTTTATCCTGGCCTAGGCATAATGTGATATCTTTTAGTCAGGCTGCTATAAAATCTCTGGAATCAGTAGCATGTACATCAAAAGCTGCTTCAGATTGTCGGTCATCCCTCATGCAGATGAGAGAACATTTTAACATTCACCTATGCTGGGTATCCAGTCATAGAGATATTCTAGAGAACTGTAAGGCCGATGAACTCGCCAAAGCGTTCCTGCCGGAACGGAGAAGTTTGGGTATTCCACTCGCTATATGTAAACTACTCTTAGAGTACGACACGAAATTAGCTTTACAAGCCAAATATGGGGGAATGGTACCACGTGTCGTACCTCCAGGCCGATCTGGTATTTACTAAATCTCACTCGATCTAAAAATTTGGTCGCTCATTAGCACTGTCAAGTGGGCGCCGTGGCTCAGTGGTTAGTGCGTTGGACTGCTGACCGAGCGGCGTGGGTTCAATCCCCAGCCAGGAAAACACCAAACATTTTTCGCGGCACCACCTCTCGTCGGGGTCTGACAAGCCTCCGGGAGTATAATCTGTCATGATAGAGCTTCTCACTTCGCCGTTCGGAGTCGGCAATAAATTGTAGGTCCCTTCCATTCGTGCAAACAATATTACACGCACAACATGAATGGTTGCGAGAAGCTAGGCCTTGGCTCATTCCGAGCTGTCGCGCCAACTATTTATTTATTAGCACTGTCATTTGTGTTCTTACTGATCATTGTCCTATTGGTCTTCATGCCAAAAGGATGGGCCTCTTCTCAAATGACATCTGTAGGAACTGCAGGGACGAAGAGGAGGAGGAAACGATCCTCCATTTCCTTTGCACTTGTCCTACCCTATCCCAACGAAGGAAGCTCTGTTAAGGAGCCTATCACTTCGACAACTTGGGCGAATTACCGCATTCTGATGTCAAAAGTATCCTCAGTTTTATTAAAAGCTCCAACTGGTTTCAATAAAGGGAGTGGCGTTTTCAGGGTATACCTAGATCCTAGTGTTATCACAACGGGCCTTTCAGACAGCCACTCTGCCTACCTACCTATAGACGTCCCTGCTGTGACTCTTGTTGCCTGCATTTTCGGCTTGTATTGCTTATCGTGTCTTACACTACCCTCAACTTCCTTTTTTTACACGACACTTGGTTTAAAATTCGGGTCTTTCTACTTCGAACGTTCCTGCTAACCAAAATTTAAAAGAAATATGCACTTCGATTAATTTCCAGGTGTCTGTCGGTAGGATTATAGTTACTTTGAGCACTGTGAGGATTCTACAAGATGTGAAGCTGCTTAGAGTTAGCATTAGTCGTACTCCAGATTTTCAAATGCTTCCTGCAGAAAGTAGACGACTTTACTCTCTAGAGTTTTGACATCTTATTTTCACAGAGCCCCAGAATGTCCAGCAATTTCAAGGACCTTTATCCCGCAAGCTGACAAGAGAAGTTTGTTCATGTCTTCACTACTGTGAAAAGCGATTACTCTGTAATAGTCACATACCTTCATACATAACGTTAAAGCGCCACACACAGGCCAAGTATGACATGCGAATTTCAGGAGTATCGGAGCTTTTAACGTTTTTACACTTTCAACGGCTAAAATGTCCCATACACGTCACAAGCATGCTTTCACCAACACTATTTGCTCAAGCATTTTGAGCCTTTATAAGGCTGTTCGAATCACGCAGGCATGCTCTCGAGGGTAGAGGGCTGTTTATGTTGCGTATGGGGTCTAAGTGAGATTTAAGGCAGTAAACTTCGAATACAAAATCGGGAAAGGACAGTTTTAGGTCATCAGCATCGGATTGTGCCTGTCAACATTGGTGCAATAATGAAAGGCTGTCGGAGAGAGAAAGGATGATTTGCATTAAGTGGGAAGGAGAAGGGTTGATTGAACCTTCTGCTTCGACGACATGTTGCGTTTTAAATTTCAGCATTCCCTTTCAGTCAAATTGCTTTCATTCCAATGAAGCCATTTTTTGTGTGTAGTCACGGCGTTCATGGGAACCACTTTCATTCCTGCACCAATGTGGACAGGCACAATGAATGCAGGCAAGCATTTTTTTCGACTGAGATCTTTGAAGAATAAGAGTGGTGGCCTAAAATAAATTGAGAAAATTTTCCAACGAGATAATGAAAACTCCAAATTCAACTGAATTTAAGGAACGTTTTTTGTATCTTATACAAAATAATACTTTTTAATCCTTGAGCTCTTTTTTTTTTGCATTTTATCACTTCCTCTCAGATTAATAAAACCGATAAAAAAAAATTGGTTCCAATTTCCCGACAAACCCCTAACCAATATTCATTGAAATTGAACAAGTTCCACACCAGCACCACAAGCCAAAAATACTTTCCCGGCAAAAAAAATCATGGCCAACCAGGTATGCTTTTAATTTTCGGAAAGCTGTCACACCGTCGTGTGTTTTTATTAGCCTCCCTTAACCGCAAATACAGTGTTCGAAGGCCGAGCAATAGTAATAGATACAACTACAGTAATTGTACGTAGGTGGATATGGATTCCACTGATGAACCACAACCACACTCTTTAGCATTTGGGTGGTGCTTTAGCCACTTTGTCATTCGAATTAAAGTGCCAATTCATTGTTGCTCGTCCTTCGTTTGTCCTTTGCTCTTTGATTGGATAGTTATATATGTACTTGTACATGCATTTTATTTTAAATTGTGTACTTCCAATTGTTAAACAAATTTCACTATTTTTAGGGCGTTTTAGGGGTAAAACTATGCATGTAGTATTAGAAGTGGTACAAATGTAGAAATTAAAATTACTGAGACACGTTGGATTAACAAACGAACATAAGAAGCTCGTCAGTACGGTCGGTTCATACTGAAATACAAATTTTATTTAACTGCAACATTAAATCAGTACTACTGTATGGCTGCGAGATGAAGTTAGCGACCGACTGGTTGACAAATAAACTACATGAAAAGGCCTTGGGTCAGAAGTATTCCATGCCCTCAAGTACTTGAGGCGCAATTTAAAAGCATACTTACTGACTTAAGGTGGCCCGGGGTGATCCTGGGACTCAACCAACAAGGGTCTCCAGTCAGCTTGATCTTTAGTCAGCTTCCTCCAGTGTCGCATGCCAAGTTGGTTGAGGTCCTCATCCATTTGCGTGCGCCACCTGAGTCGCGGTCTTCCTCCACAGCGCCTTCCCTCGGGTGTGGATTCGAAGATTTTCCTGGCCGGAGCATTGGTGTCCATCCTCTCTACATGACCCAGTCACACCAGTCGTTGGACCTTCACTCTTCTGGATAAGTCGATGTCGCTGCACAGCCCGTACAGTTCGCCGTTGAACCTCCTGCTCCACTCGCCGTATAGGCAGACGAGACCGAAAATCACCCGAAGAATTTTCCTCTCGAAACAGCCAAGTGCAACATCATCTGCATTCGACAGAGTCCATGCCTCTGCGGCGTAGAGTAGGACTGGGACGATTGAGGTCTTATTCAGCGTCACATCAGTCTTTCGAGAGAGGGCTTTGCGACTCAATGGCCTTCTCAGCCCAAAGAATCAGTGATTGACAAGAGTTATTCTTCGTTTAATCTCAGCGCTGGTCTCGTTGTCTGAATTGGCAGCGGAGTTTAGATGGACAAAGCCCTTAACTACCTGAAAGTTAAAGCTGTCTATAGTAACGCTCCGTCCGAGACATCGGTGTTGGGTGTCCTTCCTTGTTGAGAGCATATATCATACTTCCTCTTGCCCTCATTGACCGCTAAACTCATCTTCGCCGTCTCCGTCTCAATACCAACGAACGCGCCAGTGAAATCACGCTGCGTTCTTCCGATATTGACATATCGTTGGCGTATCCGAGTAGTTGAATGGACTTTTGAAAGATTGTGCCTCTGGTGTTGGCCCGTGAGTTTTGCACTTTTCTTTCGACAATGAGGTTGAAGAAGTCGCATGACAGCGCGTCGCCTTGTCTAAATCCCTATTTGACATCAAAGGTCTCGGTGAAATCTTGACCGACCTTGATGGATCAGCGTGTATTCTCCATCGTCTTCCTGCACAAACGGACGACTTTGATAGGGATGCGAAAACTAGAGGCGCTGCCATACGCGGCCTTAAAATCGATGAAGAGGTGGTGGGTATCGATTTGAAGTTCCTGGATTTTCTCCAAGATTTGCCGCATTGTGAATATTTGGTCGATGGTGAACTTTCCTGGCCTGAAGATACACTGATATGGGCCAATCAGGTTCACACAACACGGCAGATAAGATCTTGAAGGCGACGTTAAGAAGACTGATGCCTCTGTAGTTGGTGCAGTTCAGATGGTCTCCTTTCTTGAGGATCGGTCAAACAATGCTGAGGTTTCATTCATCGGCCAGACTTTCCTCCGACCATATTTTACAGATAAGTCGGTGCATGATCCATTCTAAGACATCGCCTGGCGCTTTGAACAGCAGCTAAAACATCAACTCCAGCAGCTTTGTTGGACTTAACCTTAGATATGGCTATCTTCACTTCGTCCAGGTCGGGTGGACGGAATTGTTGGTTTTCATCGTCCAGGTTGATTGGTTCATTTTGCTTGACAGCGGGATTTGAATCGTCGTCGCTGCTCGCACAGCACCATTGCAAAAATAAGCCAAGGGACCGCGTCCCAACAATCTAGTGTCCTAACTACGGGGCTTCACTGTCCGTATTTTTAAGGAAAAATCTTAGGTAACCTTGACTTACGAAAATATACTTTGGCGAACTTTAAATTTTAAATCGGTGTGGGGTTCAACATTGACTTTAACACTCAAGGCTACACAAAAGGACCAACTCTTCCCCAAAAAGTCATAATGCAACTTCGTAAAGGTCAAATAATTTGTCTTTTAATCACGGTCTGCCCTTTGGCTTGCATGAGCATATTTTTAGAATGAATGCTCTTGGGTTCCTCCTACATTCTTCAAAATGTTAAGTTACGACTAAAGAAAGGAGAAGCACTGCTGTTTTTCAAAACATTAACCTACGAACCATGAAACATCTTGCTGTCGAAATTCTTGGAAACCCAAAAAGAAATAAACACCCGAAGGATACAAGTCCTTCTTCAAATTATTTATTAAATTCTTTTTAATTCGTCTAATATAAACTAATTATGGAATAAAAACAGGGATTAGCCATAACTCGGGAGCGCATTTTATTTCGGCGAAATGATAACCGACATTTGTGAAACGTGGACTTCATCCCTCGGAATGGCGTCCATTAAAGCGTCAACAACAGCACACTTTTCGTTTAGCCATTTTAAGCGCCGTGAAAAATGGTGTGGAGGACCTTTGTATATTTGCATGTGAGAGTTGAGCTTGAGACACAAAAATCAAGGGTATTCCGTGACTGTTGTAAAAAGTATTCAAGTGTTTGAGAGTGAATGGAATTGTGTGTGCAGACTACGAGTGGTGTACGTACGCCTACGTGCCGAAATAAATCACAGGACGATAGGGATGACTATTTCACTGATTTCTGACAGACACACTGAACACTACGATATGTAGAGAAATCGATCACTCTGCATGGGACAAACCCATTTCACACCTAGTTGCGGATGTCCTTATCGATTTAAATCGCAGTAACGCCTTAAGGATGAGAAAATTTTTGTAATTTGTTACCATAATACGCACCATCAGCGTTACAATCACCCGAGGCGTCCTTCAGAATTCATGAAATTTATTGTGTGTGTGCTCTCATTCTTTGTAAGGAATTGTGTGTAATTTACTTCATCGTTATTATCATGCAATGTCGTTGGCATAGTGCGAGGTATGAGAGATGAGTGTACGAGTAGACAATTTCGACGGTTTAGCGGGGAAACTTTATTCCGCCTGATGCCGGAAATTGATTTGAGTGGCCACAGTGGGAGAAGAGAGTTTCGAAAAGGTGATAGGTTGATTCCGGACTGAAGTGACCACAACAAGGATAAAATGTTCAAACGTGTCGATTGAAAGCCGCTTAGAAGGCCATCTGCAGACAGTTCGCGTTTGAAGCGACAAATTTTTAAATGATTCGAAATTTCCGGAATTGTTTTAAAACTCGGTCAGAGGAAGCGTATGAATTTAACTAAACCGTGAATAACCTATTGCCCCTTTCTCCTTGTGATTCTGGTGGTTCTTACTGTGGTTCCTGTTCCAGTGATCTGCGCCACGTGTTTTTTGGTTCAGTGGTCCTCATGGCCCAGTGGTTAACACTTGTCGGCAAGGAATGACAATGACAAGCCTCCGAAGGTAGGTGTAATTTTTCATGGAAAGCTTTTCGGACTGCCTCACGGAATTCGAAGTTGGGAGCAAAAAGCGTGGCTGCCTTCCAAAAACATGACACGCGTAACATGAATGATTGGGAGAAGCAAGACGTTGCTCTCTACAGCCTGTGTCAAGCCAGTTTAGAACACAGTTTTAAGCTTTGAAAAAAAGACATATGCACATGCATGTGAATGTATAATATGTGCTACATATGTAGGGTTACGGTCATATAACCCTGGATGGCGGGATCTAACCATTTTTAAATGTGTACAGACGATTGGTTAGGTTTAGACGATAGGTAAGGTATCTGTGTTGATAAGAGAGAAAGCACTCGACCTCATCACACTTAGGTCCTTGAAGACTCGTTGTGATGCCCGTGGGGGTTGGTCCCGGCTCCTACCGGGCTTCTACCTTACTGCTCGTTGTTGACTTGGGTCTCCAGCCATCGTGATGTCCTCAGAAACCTGGCAAGATCGTTTAGTGGAACATCAGACAGTCTGTTTCTCAAGTGACATAAGCTTGGGCAGTAGGAGTAGGAGTATCCTCTTGAACCTCTTCGTCACCGCAGCGCATATATTGTCATCGTTGTGTTTAAATTTCATCGTGTGGTTTCTTAGAAGGTTGTGGCCAGTGGGTGCACCCACCAACAGTGACAGCGACTTTCTGTCAAATTTCAAAAATTTATTGGTTCTGGTATTTTGGCCAGAGTTTTTTTGATATACCACAGGTGGTAAGCGACTTCCACCTACTGTTGGCTATCATCAGGGTCTTACATTTCACTCGCTCTCTGAAATTACAGAGTGAGGGCTTAATCCATTACAGTCCTCGATTTTAGACCATTTTAGACCCTTTTCTTGCAAGTTCGTCGGCAATATTGTTTCCGGTTATGTCCTTATGACCAGGGACCTAAAAAGAGTAACACTGTGCTGCGAGACAAACACCTTAAGCTCTTCGCAACAGCTTCGAACTACAAAATAAAAATAAATAGCTGGCGCGACAGCTCGAGGTGAACGAAGGCCTAACTACTCGCAACCATTCATGTTGTACGTGTTGTATTGTTCGCAAGAATGGAGTGGACCTACAATTTTTTGCTGACTCCGAACGGCGAATTGAGAAGCTTTTTCATGACAAATTGTACTCTCGAAGGCTTGTCATTCCCCGACGAGAGGTGGTGCCGCGAAAAATATTCGGTGGACATGGGTGGGGCTTGAACCCACGCCGCTCGCTCAGCAGTCTAACGCTCTAACCACTGAGCCACGGCGACCACACAGACAGCTTGGATTTTATTTAAGTAGCAGAAATTGTTTTTATGGCCGCCAGACTGTCAATCAAAATGGTGATATGATCTTACGGTATTGCCATCATTGACACCATAATGGCTGCCTCTGTCACTCCCAGGACCTCCACTTGAAAGACACTGCTGTGATCAGGGAGTCTGATTGAGCTGTTGGGCACCTGTTCCTATATCCATCTTTGACCCATGCTTTGTTGGTTCATTGATTTCCCATTCTTCTCTGCTTGGGAAAGTGCAGGAGAATAGTATTTCGAAGTCGAGGTTTGGTAACATGTAGTCAGTGCTTTCCTCTCCACCTACGAGCTTGTTCAGAATTTGTGCATGTCCTTCCAGATTTGACTTCCAACCAAGCATTTGGCTTACCTCAAGGCATTCTTAGCGGCAGACTTCTGCTTGTAAACGTCTAGCGGTAGCACGTTCATAAGCCCTGCTGTCGGCGTTGTTCTCATCGCGCTGGTGGTCATTGCCTTAAGATTTGCAGCTTTGCGTGCAGCCCGCCACCACACTATGTTGCCAGACGTGAGTATTAGTCTCACAATTGCCGTATACATAAACAGAATTATATTAAGGTTCGGTTCCCACTTTCTGCTGAAGTTCCGGTTGCATGCGTAGAATGCGGTAGCTCCCATTTTAACTCTTTCATTGACGTTGACCTACCAGTTAAGTTTCCTATCGAGTATGATTCCGAGGTATTTCGCACTATCAGATATCCTTAGGGGTATTCCCTCAATAGCTGGTAGTTTGAATTGCGGTATAATGCTTTTGTTGGTGAACAGCACAAGTTCGGTCTTCTGGGGATTGGCCCCAAGTCCGCAGCACCCTGCCCCCTTGTCTTTAATGAGTTTTTAACAGTTCGTTAATGGTGGGTAAAAAATTACCTCTTGCCAGCAGTACTACATCGTCTGGATAAGCAACTACCCCTCTGTCACAGATAGATTGTGCGTTATTTTATACTCTTATGCATCTCACAGTCCATAAACCGCCCTTTGCTCCTTTTATTGCCAAAAATACATTTGTACCTGAATTGTTATGCAAATAATTTATGATCTTCCACACGCAATGGAATAATTAACATGAATATGTAAAGGTCTTGTTGAGAGCCTGTTACAATTCGAAAGGATCAACTTTTCCAAAACTCTTCCTATTGTTCAAAAACATTTTTCGAAATGTGTGCACTTCCTTCTAGAATCCACTACAACAGTCCACAATCTGTTTGCCAAATGAATAATGTATCCCAAAGATTGTTACAAAATGTAGGTACACACAAATCAGATTCATTTTCTGTGTATCGAAATGTATGTAGCGCTTGTGATGGAACAACCATGATACGAGTACATTGTTTATACTGATTCTACTCAATTGATTATTCAATTGAGAAATGTTCTTCGATTGAATAACACTTTTGAGCAACCATTTTGAGAAAAGGAGCCATTTTTGAAAACGGCGCGTTTAAACCATTTGCCGAATGAATAATGTTCATCGTTTTTTTTTACTCGTTGGATGTTGTTTGTGCATCTAGAAGTAGGACGTTGTTCAAAATTGACGGGATTAATGGCGATTAAAGCGAAACTTTTAATTACAAACGGTTGTTATTCAGCCAGGCACGATTGGTATGAATAAATTGAGTTTCTGGATGAGTGACATACAGCGTAATATAAAATGGTAATCAATTCAAATGAAAAAGAAACACGACGAGGTGTTATGTATATGTTCTGTACATACATACGTACACATGTATGGAATCGACACACGTACCACCACCTAAGCGACCGTCGTCATACAGACCGTTGTGCATGCTAGATACGCAGATACGTGATTTCCAATACCCACCTGTGAATGCCATCTGCTTCTATTAAGGTTTTTTGTGCAATTTTCGCCCTTAGAGCGAGTGGAGTGAAAATCGTCGGTTATGCTGGCCAAACTACTAAAAGAAGTGAAGTAAAACTGCAATGAAACAATTACGAACGTCAAGCTTTGGTTAAAGACAACTGGTTTAGAGTTAGCAAACCACAACACTAAAGCCGTTCTCACAAGCAGCCGTAAAAAAGTGGAACACCTAACCATATAGGTCCAAGATCACATGATTGAATCGAGCACAGCAAGCTGCTGGATCACAGGTTCAGCTTCAAGGACCAGCTAACGTACACAGGCGGGAAGACCTCTCGGGCATTAGCAGCACTATACAGGCTTATGCCAAGCATTGGAGGACCAAGGCAGCCGGTCAGAAACAAAGGGTCGATAGTACAGAGCACGGAGAGGTAAACTATTACGTAACGCAATTCGTATCAGGACAAAGGTGCTTTCGGGAGTACCTTTACAAGTACAAGCATGTGGATAACCCATTTTGCCAGCACTGTAAAGGGAACACCCAAAACCCTGAGCATGTGCTCCAATAAGCATAGGGTCATGCTGGGTACCAGGCCACAAAGATATGAGATGGCAGGCAAACTTGGCAGAAAGGGCGCAGAACTAGCATATGCATACATCCTTCCAGTTGCAAGGACACCCATTAGCACTCTTCACAAGAAAATTGATGAGGAAACCATGATCAGGGACACATGTGCAATAGCCAGATCACTTTGGCCAGCCAGAAGAATTCCAAAAATCTTGGTCGAAGGGAAATAGGAATCGTCTCCGGTGTCCTTACAGGGCACTGCGGAATAGGAATCGATGCGGAATGTGGAGAGCTACTGGGACTAAGATGAAATAGAATTCATTCAGCACCTGCTATACGAATGTCCCACATTAGCCACCAGAAGATTGCGTACTCTAGGTAGTAGCTTCTTCCATAAGGTAAAGGACCTTTCTGGGTAGTTCCCAAATTAGCCAACCCTACCCTACAATGTCAAACCTGCTTCTGCGAAGGAATACCTTGACTGAGGGTGCCGTAGGGAACAAACAGGAGACAGAGCTAGGAGGAGGTGTTTTTTTTAAGCCCATAGACATACAGGAGCATGTAGTCGGATATAACTCATGGCAAGGCTCGGAGAGTATCCATAACAGATTTTCACACCGCAGGTAGGTCAAAAAAATACCCGTGCAGAGAGGCATATGGCTCGATAGCAAGGACAATGGATAGAAGAGAGATCGATGTTTGACCAACGATTGGCTAAGAACCATTCGGAAAGTCGAATAATCTCTTTACTTCTCGCCTGGCCCCAAGGGGAAGGTCTCTCGACTCTTCTGTGGTCTCCTAACAGCGGTCAGGAACAGCAGTCAAGAACAGCGCTTTCCTGCAACAGAAAATGATTTTCCATTTCCAGTTGATCACTCGTGGACCTATCATCATCAAAAGTATTTCGGTGTGTCCAACGCACTAACCACTGACCCACGCTGACCACACGAAGACATATAAATTTCGTCACTGGCCATACCGTGTGACAACACTAGGGATCTTATGATGACGATGGTTAGATGCACTACCACGAATGCATGTAAATAGGTCTTGACCACCCCTCAAGCTGTCACACCAGGAATTATTTTCCACCACAAGTATAAACCAAACAATCTGGTGGGACACAGAAAACAGCAAGTGGCTCTGCAATCGTCGTGTGATGACATTATCCAGTTTGTAGGATGTTTTTGAGTGTATCCTGCAGAAAATCATATTTATGTGTCAACACCATCATGCAGTAGTCTCATACTCAAGCTGTTACAGGAACCTTGCAGCACCTCCTCCACAAGGCCACTTCCATTGCACTTTCATTTCTTGTTCGTGCTTGTCAACAGTCTTGAGGATAAAACACGAGTTCGTTATTCTTTTCTCCATTACAAAGTGCACTTGCAACAACGAAACGTCAGCCATATGTTTATTTTACCCATGTGGAGCATGTGTTGATTTCAAAACTCATTTGGCCAGCAATAAACTCTCTGCAAGAATAGACATTACCACAACAAATCACATCTCAACAGAAGAGGCACGTCCACAAAATCCATACACCGGACTCCTATCCGCAAGTTTAGTAATGTGTGTCTTAATCCAGGAGGACAACGAATTTATCGCTCCTATCCACTCTGTCTCTTGAAATAAAGTTCCAACTCAAAGGAATTTCAGCTTATCAACGATGTCCTGAAAAGACAACGAACAACACTTACACACTTAGGAGGAAAGTTTTTCAAGTTTTGAAGTTTTCGCATAGACTTGTGTGGCTTGCTTTCCTCGACCCATCGACTTTTTAATTAACACTTTTGAAAGGAAACCCAACAAAGCTACTTACACCGGCAAATCAATAGCATTAAGGGGAGTTTAAAACTTTGTTCCGACTGCCATTAGCGCAGTGAAGTAGATGAAATCAATAAAAAAGACCAAAGCGCCCTTTGGCCTATTCAACAAGTGCACAGTAATGAGTGCAATTTGAAAGTCCTTCCATTGGAGGAAGTTGCATTGAAATGTAGAATTTACTTTTCAAAGGAAGTTTCTAATGGAGATTAGGGACACAAGTCTTGCAATTAATGCATCGACTTGCAAATGCCAGAGGTTAGCCACAAAGGTTCATACGTGACTTGGAGTAAGGGTAACTCAGGACATTTTTTTTAAATACATATAGATAAAATGTTTGTCGGGAATAATATTGGAAGAGGAAGTTAATCCTTTTTTCCTACATGGGTTGTCAATTTAAGTTTTCTAAACTTTCAAACGTCTCTGGGACTTCACGGTTAACTTTTAAATAGTTTTCAAGTTTTGGGAAAATATGTTATCCCAGAGTAAGAGAGACTTGTGTGGTTATAAGGGAAACAGAATGAAAAACTTTCGCACATGATGTGATTTTATAACAAGGTTATGTCTGTCTTTTGCCATGTTTCACATACGAATGGCTTTCGTTCGAAAATTTTGATTTAATAACAAATTCGGGGACATTCGGCAAAACATCACATTCTGCTAGATACTCTTCGATTTAAATTTCTACAAACCTGAAAGTGAGGCCTTTCGAAACCCGCTGAGTGCAAACTGGGTAGAACAGGGGTAACCTCTGGAACTGATGAAATTATCCAACTTAGAGGGAAGCGAAATGGCAGACCATTTAAGGACTTCTTCAGTTCAGAATACTCTGCATTATTCCATGAAAAATCTAAGGCAAAGTGAGGACGACCTTTGCAGGGGTTGCGGAGACACGGAAGTCAATGAGGACGCAACCCACTTCCTCTGCCACTGCACAGGTCTTTGTCATCTCAGACATAAATCGCTTGGCACTTTTTCAGGATACCGGAGATCTAAGGAACGTACCTATTAGAAACATCTGAAGGTTCATTAAGGCTTCAAAATGGTTCGAAACCCTGGGGCAATAGTAGAGTTCTTTAGGTATTGCTCCACGAACAAAGGGTTCCTTTCCCCTAAAAGTGGGCATTCGAAGGGGGTCTACTGGCCTGTGTGTAGCGCTTAGCCAACTCGTCTACTACCTAACCTAACCTACGAACTTCTTCTCCATAGAACCTTCTACCGCAGCGACTCGTCTGAGAAAGATCCTAGCCAAAGCTCATGCAAAGCAGTGCTTTAACAAGAACTCTGCAGGTATTTGGGCAGATTCTTATGAAAATACGCCGCAAACTCTTGTTAATTGCTTCTTTCGTGGCTGTGTAGAAGCAGGGACATCGCCGTGGCTCAGGGGTTAGTGCGTTGGACAGCTGAGTGAGCTGCGTAAATTCAAGCCCCAGCCATATCCACCGAACATTTTTCGTGGCACCACCTCTTGTCAGGGAGTGACACGCCTCCGAAAGCAATTTGTCATGAAAAATCTTCTCAATTCGCCGTTCGGAGTCGGCAATAAATTGAAGGTCCCTTCCATTCGTGCGGAAAATGGACGCACAACATAAATGGTTTTTTTTTTTAAAGAACCTGTCCTTATGGCTGACACTGCGACTTAGCAAGATCTATTGTGTTTCCGGTCTACTTAGCCTAATAGGTCTACTACCTTCCTTATGAAGGTGAGTACGTCATTAGAAGTCGAGTTTCTAAACTTCGCCAACGAACAGAATTCCTTACGTAGCCACTATAGAGCCGAACATTCACAGTAAATGTGCTCAGAGGTTTCTTCCTCTTCCTAACAGAACCGACACTCTGTATAAGGTTTAGTTTGTTGATATGATATCTTAGGCCACAATGGCCGGTAAGGAAGATCACTCCTTCCTCATGTTGTTTCTGTCAAGGTTTAGAGTTTCCTTTGTGAGGAAAAGTCAAGCTATGATTAGACGATTGAGTCAGACTATAATTCATTCATCACTGCCGATGGAGTGTGTCCTTAAACTTAATGCATGTGCAGCCCAGAATTAACTCGCACTGGCTTCAGTTAGAGGACATAAATACGAATCGAAGGAAACGAAACGGCAGACAACTCCAGCTTGGACTCAACCCGAAACAGTTTGCTGCGATACGTAGGCGATTGGTAAAGGACATGATTTACTTTTACATTTTTAAAATGTAAAGCTACAGTTTTATTACTTTGCCAGTGTCAATCTTCCTGTAAGCCTTTAATAAATGATTGTATTCCAAAATACTTACCAGTTTAAATAAAAATCAATTTTCCATCTATGAACACATTTGTGTTGTATCAGGATTAAAAAAGAACAAAATTCCCTGCAGACATGAATGTATATTTCATAGGAAAAATATGTGAAAAAGGAACAGGAGAACAATTTGTAAAAGGACAAACAAAATAGTTAACCCTGCTCTATGTAAGTACGTTCATAGAGATTGAAACATATTTAAATGCAGCATTAAGCACCCCCATGCATAGTCCACCGACGTTCCTTGCCTGATCTCTGACCATTTACTTAAAGGAAACAGGAACTAAAATGACCAAAAGAATTTATATTACAGTTTTAATTCCTCCTTAACAACTTTTAAAGGACTTCTCTTCCTGCCAGGTGCGGAAGATGTGAAAGAACCACCCACTGGCAGTGTTCTCTTTTCCAGTGAACTTTTACAGCATTCCTGGATCAGGTCTTTTCGGTCTTTTCGTGTTCACTTTAACTGTCCGCAATCTTTATTCTATTTTATGACTCTTGAGTATTTTTATTTGAAAACGTCCCTTCGTTGGTAATATGAAGAATTAATTGAAATAGTTTCTCAAAATCCCATCATGAGAAACCCATGAGAAACACCTGGCTTAGGAATGAATGCAGCCAAGAAAATGCAGTAAAACAAAAGGCACATACAGTGGCGCTGCAAGAAATAACGATGGTTACTAACGCTCTTTATGACTAGAAAAGACGTAGAGGAAGATTGAAGATTTTAAGAGATTTCTACCCAGGAAGTTACAAAATGTCTCCTGGCTTTGAATTAAAAAGATACTCGCATCCTAACTTCTACTGACTGTATAACAACAACGAAAGCCAAAACCCCTCTAGGAGGAAACATTAAAACAAGACCATGACAGCCAAAGCGTCCGACTTCCAGATCAAAACGAAGTGCTTGTAGCAATTCTCAAACACCTTTCCGGCCTTATTATTTAAAGCATTTAAAGATGAAGTAATCTTTACTTTAGAGAGCGTACACCAACTTATTTCTAAGATTTGGTCAGACAAGTGCATACTTGATTAATGGAACCATAGCATTTTTAGCCCGATCCAAAAGATAACAAACCCTCTCATATGCTCCAAATGCAGGGCCATCAGTTTCCTCAGCATCGCCTACAAGATTTGTAAACGCCCGAAACTTAACATCAACAACCAAATTGGTGCCTATTAGTGAAGGTTTCAAGGCAAAAAAGTCCACAAGCCCTGTGGGCTTCACTTATATAAGCTCAGCATAAACATTCTCAACAACTCAAATTACTTCCACTGCAACTTTCAATGCGTTGCCTTTTATTTCAGAAATAATGCAAGAAACCAAATGGAAAAACTAGAAGATAATCCTCCAGATAGTTGGACAGAAAAAGAAAAACTTTTTTGTCAGCAAGATTAGTTCAAAGCTGACTACTAGCTCGAGGGAATTTCATAAGCATCACTACACAAAAGAGCCTTTCACAAGTGAACATTTACTACATATTTGAATCGAACGTATCTCCTGATAAAGGACTGACAAGCAATCGATATGTGGGAAAGAAAACTGTGTCCTTTTCTGTTCAAGAATCCTTTTTTTTTTGCAAGCCAAGCTAATCCGAAATGTATCCGTAGATGGGGTGGAAAAATTCTAGATTATGTATGAGTGCTGCACATTTTCTTTAAATATAGACTCCACACCGAAACACCCCATGAACTTGTTCCATCCGAAAATACACCGGTTGTGTGATGAATTTAAATATAGATACTCCCCATCGCTAAATTCACCACAGTAGCAAGCTTTCAGGGGTAATTCCATTGCTGACTTGTGTATTTCGGAGTAAATGTTGCCACAAACATGAAGAAAAATAGATGCGATAAAAGGAGCAGATATTCGATAAATTATGGGCAACGAGGAAGTATTTTTTATAGCTAAGTTTAAGCCATAAGTCCTTTGAAAGAGAAACAAGTTCTTATGGGACTAGTAGAATAGGCATTTGTATCTTTTGACTATGCTGCATCGTAGCAACATTGAGTTTCTATGTAGCATCGAGTTTCTATAAAACTGTGCTTTATACATTTAATTATAGTAGCTTTAGCGCAAGTTAACCTGCATGAGTCTACTGCGCTACGGGAAAAAACGTATTGATTATGCAGACAGGATGCTTAGCACTTGTTCTGTTTTACTCGGATTGCGAAGTCCACAGCTTATGGCCCAGTGGCATGACCCCAATTGATTTCAATTTTATCGAACTCTGATAAAAAATTGTCAATAACTCAGAGAGTGTTTCTGTGTACGGCTTTAGTTATAAAGCCTGTTAGGTTAGGTTAGGTTTGTGGGCTACTGCGATTTTTAATTCCTTAGTGCCAACCATCCAGTCGCGACAGCACTTCACAAGCTTCTATGTTATCTGCGTAGCAGCTATTGCATTAATGGCAGCCTGACTGTCAATGTAAATGCTCCCTTGATATTGTAAGCATTGAGACTAGTTGGGCGGCTTTTGTCACTGCCAGGACCTCCGCTTGCAGAACGTTGCTGTGATCCGGGAGTCCTATGGAGCTGCAAAGTCCTAATTGTTCTGAGAAAAGACCTGCTCCTATGCCTATATCCATTTTTAAACCATCTGTGTAGATGGATTGTGACTTATTCAGAACTTTGTTATTTTGCTACTGTCCCCTGCTTGGGAAGACCTATGAGAGGGTTTTCTCAAAGTCCAAGTCCGGGACAGTGTAGTCCGAGCTGACATTTGTGTGAAAATTCGCACGATGAAAACATAGCGGAAACGTCACGTAAGGTTCGTACCGGTTTTTGCCACCTTCTCGCACAGCTATAGTGAATTTCATCGATAAATTTGAACATCTCGTACAGGTTAGTGATGTGAAGACTCCAACTCGCGTCCGTCCGGCAAGGTTCACTGAAAGCTATCGCCGCCTTAGCTGAGAGTGTGATTGAAAACCCAGATGTGTTCATTTCGAAACGATCGCAGGAATTTGGCCTATCCGCAACCACTTTGCACCGCACTTTGCATAAACATCTTGGCCTACATGCTTATAAGGTCCAATTGACACAAGAAATTAAGCCAGAACACCACGCACAAGACCGTACTTTCGCTAAAAATAAAATTTCGCCTCTTGTTGGATGACTCTACGCATTTAGGGAAGAAAGGCCCGGTTACATGATCCTCATTCATCGTTTACCTTAAGTTTTAAGGCGACGAAAGTTGCACAGGTTATAAGCACAGGACATAAGTTAGGAGGTACATTTTGTAAAAACAGACTTCCAGCTAAGCTCTGAAAAACATAAAGCGCTTGTATGTATGTGTATGAAGTGGCCAATGTAGCTATGCCTTAAGTATGGCACTAAAATGCTACCTTTTCCAATGAGGTTTTGCATCGCTTTAATCATGTGGTCGGGGGTACCACAGACGGCCACAGCGCATAAGCAAGACGATCTTGAGGTGTGTTTATTAATTTCATTTTTCACCACCAATGAAGAGGAGGTTGAACCACCAAAACCCCTCCCCCCCCTTGCCTACGCCCCTATAGTAAATAGATTTCTCAATCGTATGTTCGACCTCGTGCAGGGCTTGGTCCGTAGACTAGTATGATGCGACTTGATGATGAAAACACTCGCTTAATTTGTTTTATAAACTTGTTTATTATTATTTTTATTATTGTTTTTTTTTTTCATTATCATAAAATAAATTCATTATAATTAAAACGAGTTTCTTACAAATTAATATTCCTTAAAAATAAATATAAATTAATCACCAACTTATTAACAACGAAACGAGTTACTAAATGGTTACCTTAATGAAAGAAATAAAATACAAAGTAAATGTTAGGATTTCAAATTGTGTTTGTTTTTCTTTTTGTAAAGTACATGGGTTAATAATTTAATTTTTTATATCCTTAAAAATAAGAAGTAACTTCTATTGCTTTTAATTCGGATTTTTCTTTTTGTTTTCGTTTATTCAAAGAAGCATTTAAGTACAAAGCCTACTTACAGTTAAAAAATGTATGTAAATGTTTTGTTAAAAAGTTGTTTGAATATTTAAAAAAAAAAAAAGTGTTATTGATTTTCGAGAATAATTTTTTTATATTCGCATTTCTTTTGATATTTTGATATGTGCTTTTGTGTTAAATAAGAAAATTTTCATGTAAGAGGGTGAGAAGATTTTCAAAAACAGCTTAGCAAGTGAGTAAGTAGGAAGGCTAGTTAGGTAGAGTTTTCGAAAAAGAGCGAAGTATAGAAGGGTTACAGTCTCTTATCGCGTACATTTTTTTTTAGTAAAAGTATTTCCATACTTGCGTAGGAATAAAAGTTGAAAAAGATATTCTTACAAGTCAACTCGGATGATTAGGATAAGTATTTTTTGCGATATTTAACGGTAACCCACGTAATAGGATGAATTTTAAAAATTTCATACAAAAGTGTTATTAGTTGTAATTATTTAAATTTCTTAAGTACAAAAATAAATTTACATCGTTCTTTGTTGTTTTTTTTTTCGTTTGCTTATCTACAAGTTTTGTTATTTGTCTGGTGTTTCCTTTCTTTGTGAAAAAATATTTTCATTTGAATTTTGTTTTCTCTTGCATTATTTTTTTAAATTTCAAAAATATTCTTGTTACACATCAAAAGTTGGGTTTTGTTATAAATAAAAAGAAGGGTGGTAGGTTAATATTACTAATTAAAGTATATGTTCGTTAAAACTAGTATCAAAAATTTACTTCGTTCATTTTTATCTCGGTTTTATTCCATGTTTACAGGTTTTTTTTTTTTTTCGTTAATATTTAACTTTTGTTTTAAAGGCACTTTCTTACATACAAATGGAAATCATTTTGTTGTTTAGTTTTTTTTTTTTTTATAACTAAAAGTGGTTGATGGTGGTTTTTTGTGACTAATAAGTACATGAAAAAATACTTTGATTGGGTAGAAAAAAATGAGATATATTCTTTGTGAAACGTGAGGGAATGTTAAACTTCGGTTGATAAATTTTAAATACTACAAGTGTGTGGGAGTTTGGATATGTAAAATTGATCGATTTGAAGTTGATAAGGCAGGCAACGACTGTTCGATTCGGGACGGAAAGTATTATTAGAAGATTCCACAGAAACAATCAAAGGGAAATAACAAGACATTTGGACCACATAGAAGATATTGTATTGAATGAGAATTCCTGCGTCGTACATGTGTAGGTTAGACATTTTGGGCCTTAGCGGAGTAAGGTGGTTAGATGCGGGAGTACATATCCAAAATGAATAACACTCTACTGCTCTACCCTTTTGCACCATCCAGAAATCCACCGAAATCTGGAATGGGACTGCTGTCTTATCTCGTCTGATGAAGAAAAAGAGACCTTCTACGACTAGTTAGATGCCATTTTCAACACAACACCAAATGGAGGCATCATCATGGTGATGGAGACTTGAATGACAATGAAGGGCTCAGACATGATTTTAGGAAGCACGGACTAGGTTACCGTAAATGACCACGGCGAACGAATTGTAGACTTTTGCAACGGCAATCTTCCTGTTATAGGGGGGCACTATGTTGAGCGCCAGCCATGTCCACTGAACATTTTTCTCCGCACCTCTCGTCGGGGAATGACAAGCCTCTAGGAGTAAAATCTGTCATGAAAGAGCTTCTCAATTCACCGTTCGGAGTCGGCAATAAATTGTAGGTCCCTTCCATTCGTGCAAATAATGTAACACGCACAACACGAATGATTGCGATAAGCTAGGCCTTCACCGGCAATTTTTTTTTTATATTTGAGCACAAGACCTGCCACGAAGACAGATGGGTTTTAAATGACAGGCAAGTGAACTTCAATCAAATTCACCATTTTGCTATCAGCCACCATCACGTAAGCAGTCTTCAGAACAACCGGACACCACCCTTACAACAGCGTACTTCTGAAGTTGATCGACAAAAGGTCCCTTAGTCCATTAACAATTAAGGAACGACCTTTCATAAGGAGTGGAAACAGTCAGCAGTCACATCCAAACAGAATTGGTGTTCTGTAAAAAATGTCACACTAAACCAATGCATTTTATAAGTTCAGTTTGTTTAACACCAACTAGAGCATTTACTTTCCATCAAAGTATTAGAGTGACATTGTCGAAATGTGATCGTTTGACCTACTTAAACACGTAGGTGAGAGAGAATTAGAGGAGCTGCGGAAGAACATTTGCCTTGGTAATACTATCTCAAAGTGAAAGTGTGAATAAATTCAGTCAACAACAGCAACGCTAACATCAAACGAGGAATAACTCTTGCCAATCGCTGTTTCTTTGGGCAATTGAGTAGCAAAGCCTTCTTTCAAACGACTAAAGTGACTCTGTATAAGAGACTTATCACCCCAGTCCTACTCTACGGCGCAGAGGCATGGACTCTGTCAAAAGCGGAAAAGGTTGCCCTTGGCTTTTTCGAGAGGAAAATTCTTTGAGGAATTTTCGGTTCTATCTGCATAGGCGGTGAGTGGAAGAGGAGATACAACGACGAACTGTACAGCGACATCGACTTAGCCAGAGTGAAGAGTGAAGCTCCAGAGCGGGTGGTCACCAATGCTCTGGTCCGGAAAATCTTCGAAACCACACCCGAGAAACCGTGCAGTAGAGGAAGACCGTGACTGTGGTGGCGCATGCAAGTGGAAGGGGACCTCAATCTCATGCGAAACTGGAGGCAGCTGGCTAAAGATCGAGCTGGCTGGAGACGCTTGTTGGTTAAAAAACTGCGCATAGGACGTTTGAAAAGGTCGGCGGGACAATGCAGTAGAAGACGCAGGAAGACGGCGTGCACAAGGAGAAGAGGACAATATGTACAACTGTGGGCAATTAAAAAAACCGGGCTAATTGGAGTGGCTTTTTGGTTAAGGCGGCAAGCTTCCTTAGACCGTGTTCCTCCTAACCTCTTTATCAAAAGCCATACCAATCAAACAAACATTTATCACTCACTTCACTCAAATTTACAAAGGCAGTTTCAAAGTGGAATAAGTCCATGTGGTTGTTTGCTGCATTGCATTTCTTTTTCTAAAACAACAACTACTACTCGGTACGGTAAGAATGTGCATCCTGTTGATTTCATTAACTTATCACAGAGATACGACTCGAGGTGCACTCGGAGAAATTCAATTTACAATTTCTTCTATCTGTAACATACACATTTGATACACATCGTCACTAAGAGAGCCGTCCCAAACCACATGATCAGTCTATTGGCTAATTTCTGTTTACAATTCGTTTGGAGTCCTTAAACACTAGAATTAGATGAATTTATTAACTCCCCCTGGGATCACACACACACACATATACGAAAAATTGCATTTAAAAACCAATTCCATGCACACATGCCATCATCATTAATTTCTTTACAAGCTATGCTCTACTTTTTACCTACCGTTTTGTTAGTTCAGTTTCTGTTTGTTTTTTAGTGAATTAGTTTTGGTTTTGGTATGTCTCCCAAAAAATCGGTTTAATCGCTTTTCCTCTTAGGTGGTATACACCATCTCAAACATCACAAAATGAATAAATTAACGATAAACAAAATGAAAGAATACACACGGACACAACAAAACAACCCCAGAGAAAGAGGGAATTGACGCTTGGGTCCTTCCGACGGATTTCCCCTTTAAATATTCACAATCATATTTTGTAGTTGCGATAAGGTGGAACCAATGTGTTGCTGTTCTGAGATATTACGAATTCGCAGCAACCAATGTTGACATTCGATGCACTTTCGTTGACGCTCTTCACGGGTAACATCAACGCCCAGGCCACTGGCCGACCATGGATCAATGTTTTCTTGGATAATTGGCAAGAAATTGGAGAGAATCACTCGGAGGGTATCGCACGCGCGGGTATAGTGACTGTAAATTACAAAGAAATAAAAAAATCAATGGCAATGGAAAAGGAGAAAAAAAAAATATCTTACAACTTATGTTGACTCTGCAGGAGTTCATAGATTTCTGGCAGGAGTAGTAAGCACAGATCCAGATTCCATGAAGATCTGCTCAAAAATTTAAACTTTCTGTTACCATTCGAGTTGCCATTACAAAGGGATACTTACGTTTTCTCTAGAATAGCCCCCAAAAGGTCGACAAACACCGTTCGACCGTTCATTTTTATCGCCTGCTTCAGTGCACCCACGATATCATGTGACCTTGACAAAACAGACAACGTTTATTATAGATTCGACAAACAAAAAGAAAAGGATAAGAATGCCAACCTTGTTGAGTTCCTTATTATCTGTAAAGTCGCATGGCGGTTGCTAAGCTCTTGGTAAACTTGTTCATGAGATGCAGCTAACATTTGGATTTCCGAACTATCATCTATGCGATTGTTGTACATTTTTTGACCCTTTGGGAGAAGATAGTTCCTTACATGCTTCCCAATAGACTTAAAGAAAAATCAAAACTTACCGGTGGCTGTGTTATGAGTTGTGGATCCGGTCGATAACTCGAGGAAATCTGGAATAAGAATAAGACACCAAATGTATCCAAAGGTCTGATCAAAGCACACAGTCTTACTTACATTTACAACGTTATGCGGTTGTGAGTTATTTACGTCCGTTGCGTAGGTTGAAGTCCTGTGGGACTGCTTTTGCGCAGCACTTACAGTATTTGGCGGTGATCTCAAGTCCAGCGATGTCTTCGATCTCGTCGGTGCCTTCGTTATAATTTGCACTGTTATGTTCTTGTTCTTCGCATTCTCTTTGTTCAAATTGGCATCTCTCTTTACCTTCGACGATATCGTCGACGATGTTGATTTCCTCATTACCATGTTATCGTCGATCTTGTGCAAATCGGTTGTACTCACCGATGATACGCTGGACAACTTGTTACGATTCTGAAAGTTAGAGCTCTTACTAGAGATGGCTATCTGGCTTGTTCGCTTTTGAATGTGAGACGTTGTTTTGGGTTTAGCAGTTTTCTGAACGTTATTCATGTGACTTATTGACGCAGGTCCATCGTTCTTAGGCGCATAGTCTGGCGGTTGCGCACTGTTCACGGGAAAGTCTTCAACCAACTCAGTACCATTGTAGTTCGATATAATTGGCGGATTGCTATCATTTAAATTGTATTCAATCTCATTGACAAATGTGTCTGCTATTCGATTGAATTTGTAGACATCTCGCTCACCGGGCATTTTCAAGGAACTCGGTCCATCGAACCCTCCGCTGCTATAGCTTGTAGTACCGGACGAAAGCGATGGAAAGATGTATGGGTTTATCTTTTTTGAGGTTCCATGCAAATCGAAATGCACACTTAGCCCGTTCGAGATAGGAGCACCTTGTGTATCCTCCATATCGTCCACTAACTCTAAACTTAAATTCGGCGATGATTGGCCGTCTAAACTCGGACTGCGCTCTTCGTTTTCCTCGATAAGACGACCTTGCTTGGGTCCACCTATGGACAGTCGCAGCTTTTGATGGCCACGTGAGAAACTCTTCCTTGTTGTTTGATTGTGACTGAACGGAGCATTGGATGGATTGTAAAACGGAATCACTCGATCGATGCTTAGAGCGTGGATGGCGACATATTCCTTCTCATGCGAACCACAGATCTACAATGAAATATGAACAAAATACAAACGCTGATTCAGTGGAAACTTGTTCAACTTACCAACTTTCTGTTAACAATTTTCATATCACCTAATGCACTCCATGTGGATTCAATATGATCAAACTCACGATCCGGTTCCCAGCCGATGACAGATATTCCGGCTGTCGTACCCACAAAGAGACAATCGCCATTTTCACTGCAAAAACACAGTATGAAGCAACGATGATAATCCAAAAAGTTCACTGTACTTACCTAAAAGTCATGCACTTGATTGGATGGCCACTAAATGGAGTCGTTGTATCCGCTTTGGATACACAAACTTTGCTCTCAAGGTCGTAGATGTAGACACTACCATCAATTCGGCCGACGGCCAGTAGGAACTCAAACGGATGGAATTGTATACATGTGATCGCTGGAGCTTTCTCTGTGAAATCCATGATCAATTTGCTCTTGCGGATGTCCCAAATGATAACAGATCCTTCTGTACCAGCAGAAGCTATCCATAGACCATCCGGAGAGAATTTCACCGAATTCACATGAGCTATATGACCACGGTAAATTTTTATGCATTTATTTTGATTGCGAACGTCCCACAATCTGCAAAGAAAAGGGAAAATTGCAAACAATTGCATTTTATTCAAAATACACTCCAAATCGCCGGCATAAGGAAAAAATAACATCCGGAAACTTTTACAGCCACCTCTCAACAGCGTAGCGCAACGTAATGTTACAGTTTGAGAGTCATAGTAGTAAAACAGTTTGGTTTTCGCTTCCAATATGCAATGAGAAATGTCAGTTCTGTGTCAAAAGCAGAATTGATTTCAGACGGAAATTTTATTTTTCTGTGTTTTTCCTCTAAAAGTTATTAGGTTTCAGTTGCTTCGGCGAATTCGAATCAAGTTATTCAACTAAACACCATAAACAAGCTTATCAGGTGAGAAATGAAGTGGAAAATCATTCTTGGTTCTCCTACTCTGTCACCAATCCTAGACCCAGTGTGCAAAGTTCAGCAGAAACGATTAAAATCTAAATAATTCCCATGTTATTGCAGCGATTATCGCTCACTCCTTCTCTTCACCAGCTAAGATTACATTTATCAACTTTGCAATTCAGACCTTCAAACCTTAGGAATACGAGTACTCCACCACAGTAACATAACAATGATAATTGTATTTTCCTATTTTCAGTTGTCGTTCGTCAGTCACCCGTTGAGTACTTGCCGCAGTTGAGTGAGAGAAAATCACAGACTTTAAAATGTCGTCCGCTGAAGTGCTTCGTTACGATGGAAAAGTTGCTGTTGTCACCGGTGCTGGTGCCGGTTTGGGACGAGAATACGCTTTGCTATTCGGATCACGCGGAGCTAAGGTTGTGGTCAATGACCTAGGCGGCAGTTTTAAAGGTGAAGGTGCTTCGCAGCGTGCCGCTGATGTTGTGGTTAATGAAATTCGTGCCCTGGGTGGCACTGCTGTGGCGGATTATAATTCCGTCGTAGATGGGCATAAAGTCATCGAGACGGCCATACAAAACTTTGGAAGAGTTGACATTTTGATCAACAATGCTGGAATTCTGCGCGACAAAAGCATCGCCAACACCTCCGATCAGGATTGGAATCTAGTGCATGACGTCCATTTGAAGGGAAGTTTCATGACGACTCGTGCTGCTTGGCCATATTTCAAGAAACAGGGCTACGGACGTATTATTATGACGTCGAGTAACTCGGGTGTGTATGGTAACTTTGGCCAGGCGAACTACAGTGCAGCAAAATTGGGATTGGTTGGGTTGGCCAACACTGTGGCTATCGAGGGCAACAAATACAATGTCTTTTGCAATGTTATTGTTCCGACAGCTGCCTCAAGGATGACTGAAGGAATTCTACCTGACTTGTTGTTCCAGGAGTTGAAGCCCCAATTGATTGCTCCGGTGGTGGCCTATCTCTGCCACGAGTCATGTGATGAGAACGGAACTATCATTGAAAGCGCAGCTGGATGGGCTACAAAAGTGCACACTGTTCGCGGCAAGGGAGCTGTCCTAAGAACATCGCTAGATACACAAGTCATCACCCCAGAGTACGTGAAGAGCGTTTGGGGCAAGGTAACTGACATGTCCGAAGCTAAACATCTCTCGAATATGGCAGAAGCCAGTGGCTATCTAATGCAAGTCCTCGAAAATGTTAAAGAGGGTCGCGTGGGTAATGAAGACACATTCAACTTTGGTTCAAAAGATTTGATTCTCTATTCCTTGGGAGTTGGAGCTTCCGTTAAAAATACCAACGACTTGAAATTCCTTTACGAAAACGATGCAGCATTCAGTCCTCTGCCAACATTCTTCGTCATGCCCGGCTTATTGTTAAGTATGACAACAAACCTAGTCTCGCAGGCTCTTCCCCACACCCAGGTTAATCTAACTAATATTCTTCATGGAGAGCAGTACCTTGAAATTGTAGACGATCTTCCAACAGCTGGTAAGCTCACCACCTACGGAAAGATATTCGATGTCATGGACAAGGGATCTGGAGCTGTTGTGATCAGCAACTGCGATTCTTATACCGAGAATGGCAACCTGTTGGTCAAGAATCAAAGTGCAATCTTTGTCGTGGGAGCCGGTAAATTCGGCGGCAAGAAGCAGCCAATCGAAGGAGTAGTCCCAACCATTCCACCACCTAAACGCTCCCCTGACTCTTCGATTCAATACAAAACAAACGAAGATCAAGCAGCACTCTACCGTATGTCGGGAGACTTGAATCCACTCCACATTGATCCAAACTTTGCCCCTCTTGCTGGCTTTAAGACACCGATTCTGCATGGACTTTGTTCATTTGGGTATTCGGTGAGGGCTGTGCTGGCCAAATACGCTGACAACGATGCATCGCTCTTCAAAGCCGTCAAGGCGAGGTTTGCCAGTCCAGTTTTACCCGGACAGACTTTGAAAGTGGACATGTGGAAGCAAGGCAAACGTGTGTACTTCCGAACATCTGTTGTCGAGACTGGAAAGGATGTGATTACTGGAGCATACGTTGATCTAAAGACCGCTGCAGCCAAGTTATAAACTGGCTACGTTCGGGGGAAGATATATTTTTACATATTTTGGGTTAAATTTCGGTGTTTTGACTGTTTATTGTTATTTTCCTTGTATTGCTTATCACATGTACTCGTATTAATAAAGGCGAATTATTTTTTCTACCAATCTACCACTTGGTGTGTGCTATTTCAGTCTTATCGTTGCTAGTTGATGGATTAGATTTGAAAGAAAGAGTCAACAGAGGATACATGTTTATCTTCCAAGATAATCAAAGCGAAAGTTCATGTTTGCTGGAGTTGTTTGCGCCACAAGTTAGCAAGAATGATAGCGAAAATGAATGCAGTTTAGTTTTTTATTGACTAATTAAATTTTAAAAGACATGGGGTGCCCGTTCCAAATCGGTGGCCACGACACTGGTTAAAGTTTTTCTGCACCATTAGGCAGAACGTGCGTTCAAAGTTGGGTTATTAATTACACATAGGTATGCCCGAACAAACAGCACAGCAACAACATTTATGGCCCTGTTTGGCATTGAAACTTAAAAGCGATAAAGTGTTCTATTTTCCTTTAAGAACAATAGCTTCATTAACCGTGACATGCGACTTTTACTAATTTATTCATTTATGGGATATGATTCATGGGAGTTTTGAAATGACCAGTTGGAAGAACAAAACAGATCTCATGCAAGATTTGATAAATATGTAGTTCGAAGTATGATTGATGTCCAGCCTATGGTGATCTCCAATCACATGTTATGCAGAAAACTATTACTCAGCTCAATGATTTTTCATATGTAAAGGGCATGTGTAACAGTAATTTGTAATTTGTGCTAGAGTCTTACAGAAGACGGCACTACGTACAATTGCAAATAAAGACCTAGGGAGGTTTGAAGATTTTGAACTCCAATGGGCAGATAACTTAAAGACAAAATTCAACCAGCGCGGAACAACGCGAAACATCTTCAGGGTACTTTACCTGAATACATTACACAGTATTCGAAAGAAAAACCCATAAAACATTCGGATAACTGAAACATTTCAGCCAACAGATCATGAACAGTAGAGCATACAGTAATTCAATATTGCACTTCTGAGAAAAACGATCGTGATACAGTGGCCTAAATGCAATAGATCAATTTGACTGATGATAGTTTTGGGGAAAAATATCAAGTATACGCCCAAGTTTCGTACTTATGACGGCGCTGTAGTTCTGGGTCACAGTCTGCACATTATTTCAGTCCATTGTGCACAAATTGTTTGGATTCACTTTCCACTTTTGGGCGTCACCTAAATCGTGACCTTTCCTTACTGTGCCATTCCTCCGAAGTGGATTGGAGGACTCCCATCCGAAGCGATCGTGTTGATCCATCCACTAATCTCAAGTTGTGTCGCCTTAAGTCTCACACCGCTACACCTCACATTGAAGAACGAAAATAAGCTGAGTGCGCTTATGAAGCCTTAGGTATTGGAATCTTTGTTTGTGTTTCTACAGGCCATCTAAGGCTCCTGCCACGTAATGAGCGGCAAAGCGGCAGAAAATTTGGTCAGAAATTACATTTACATCTCTTCGGACTGCGCAGCGTCAGGCAGCGCTAAGGCCCTTCAATCCTACACGGTAGGATGAAAGTTCGTCTTGAACTGTTTTAATCTCAAACTGTGGCTTGTATCCCAAGAAGAGATAGCAAAATATATTCTTCGTGAGTACCCAAGGGCCGCTAATGGTTATGAACAAAATTCTTGTAAAACTAGATAAAGGGTCAAGGGGGTCACGTATGCGGACGACGTGGTTATACTAGGGATATTTGGATAGGGATGTTTCGCTCCGTAATAAGTGAAATCATGGAGGCAGCTCTAAACAAAGCAAACCCCTGGGCCGCAGGTTGTGGCCTTGGTGTAAACCCAAGCAAAACTAAACTGATGCTATTCACTACCAAAACCAAAATACCTGACTTTACCCTTCCCCGTCTTAATGGTCAACCACTCACACTATCCTCCAGCGCTAGGTATCTGGGTATCATGCTTGACGCAAAACTTAACTGGAAGTAAAACATTGAACACAAAGTGAAGAAGGCATGTGTAGTCTTCTATGCCTGCAGCAAAACCTTTGGAAAGAAGTGGCGACGGCAACCAGAGATGACCTTTTCGATGTACATATGTAGCTGTAATGCATCCAATTCTCACCTACGGGTCAGTAGTATGGTGAACCGCGCTGAGCAAGGGCTACAACCTTACAAAACTTAATAGGACAGCGAGTATAGGCACCACGGGAGCATTGAGGTCGGCTTCAAACGGATGCCCTTGCTGTGCTCCTGTCTTCTGCCTCTAGAATTACACACAAAAAACACCGCACTATGCAGCGCAGTTAGACTCATAGAATCTGGGTGCTGAACTGCATGGCCTTACGGCCACAGCAACATCCTGGACTCGCTACCAAACGGCATGGTCACGTTTTAAATTGACTACATCACACCCAAACATAACATGAGTAAAAACTTCCACGTGGGATTCCCCACAGTGGAAGAAGAACGAAATAGTAAAGGATTTGGACACGATTATCTACACCGACGGACCAAAGATGAACTGCGGCATGGAGGCCGCGGTTTTGTCGGAATCTCTGAAAATAGCAAGATCATACCGCTTGCCGGATTTTGCCAGCGTTTTCCAGGCGCGGTATTACTGGCAACACACAAACAGAACATTGCTATTCTCATAGATAGCCAAGCCGCTATCAAAGCTATTGACTCGTCTACCATATCCTCCAAACTGATGCTAGAGCTTGCCTATTTGCGCGAGCGGTTCAGAGTGACACTACTCTGGGTTCCAGAGCCCACACCCCGCAAGGAGCGGTCATTCTTCCTGCAGAAGGCCAATCTCCAACTAGATTAGGAGATTAACCAACTGCGCCATATCAGGAAAAATATGGTTAACCTCTGATACGATTAAAACAAGAGATCTCCTAAGCAGAACCCGCCCAGATATTGCCAGAATAAGAGCGATAATCATGGGGCATTGGCTAAGTGGAGACCATGCGGCCAAACTGGGTATTCCCTACAACCCATACTGCCGCAGCTGCGGGTGTCTGGCACTGACAAGAGCCAATCTGCGTGCACTAAACCAACCATTCCTCGACGATCTCAGTGACATCTCGGCTTAAGGCTGCTCTCGCAGGCTGCTTCTAAGCACCCCCGGCTGTCTCACCTATAGCCACACAGCGGACACTCTTAACCCGTAGACCTACATTTCGGCTGTGAAAAGCCAGCCAGCCATCCGCTGGATAACGATCAGTAAAATTATAAAACAAGTTCCTAACTCCAGTTAAACTTACAATTGAAATGAAAAGCTCTTTCGTATTTTTTTTAGTTTCTACCTCTTCGCCTTTCTAAAAGACCATGTCGATGGATAGCATGTGCAAATTTTTTTTATCGCGCACCATGCCCATGTTTGCTTAGCCATGAAGTTGGCTAACTCGCGCAGATAGCAAGTCCGCATAACGATTACCAGCGACAATTATCAGCCGCGCGATATAAAATGAAAAACAATTCCACGAAGACAATAAGCAAAAAGAAACATGAAACACGAAAGATAGCTTGAAGAAAAGTAAGGCAAATGCTAGGAGTATCTCTGCAGCCCACACTGCTCTGGCAATGGCGAAACAGATCTTTCCCAGGTTGACCATATATCTACGCGTCTGCGTCCCGCCGTTTATCTGACAAAACAAAGTCATCATTAGCGTTTCTTGTTCTTGCGTTGGAACGGGATGTGTAATGATGACAGAGAGAGGTTCTTGATCTACCTCCGGTTGATCTGTGGCTTTGTTTGTAGAACTAGTTCGGTGGACAGATTGGTAAACAATTTATCGAAGGGGATGCCAGAGACACGCATCTGTTTATTGCTGAAAGCGCACTGCAACGTGTGTTAACATAGGCAACGTTTTGATTACACATGGGACATAGTAGCTGGGTTGGGCTCAGGCAACAAAAGTTGATGATTACGAAGCCAACCACTCAGACGACGAACTGTGACATAATGAACGAAAATAATTGCGAATTCTGAATAATGGATCGGATAAGCCAAGTGCCGCTGCTTTGACAGTATCGTGGGCAAGGTGAAATTTTCGTTTCGTTTCGTTTTGTCTTTTGTTTTGCCGTTCGGTTTGTTTATTTTTTTGCTAATTGAGGGTACCTACATACTTTCAAAATGTTGTCGCTTGACAATCGGCATTCTTTCCGCGGTTTCAAGGAAAGCATTTTTTAATGACACTTTTCAATGACAAATGAATGGGCGAAACAATGTCTTGAGGGCATTGCTGATCGTCATTGATTGTGAGACTGGATTTAGAATTTCTTTTTGCAAAAACGCCTTCTCTATCCACTCGTCTGCAACTATCTAGAAAGCCGATCTGTGCTTAAAGATCAGTAAGTGGAATTTCTTAATAAAATCTTCGTGACCCTTATTCCATGGGAAGCCACCTTGAACTATTTAGAGTTTCTAGTTTTGAATTGTATTGGAAAACAGGTGACTAATAGGTTTTACCTATATTTCGACAGAGTCGCGCTACACAGTGGAATTGATTGCGATGGTTGTTTCTATCCAACGTATTCAGTTAAGATTGCAAATTCTGAGCCTTAAATCGGAGGGAATTTAGACTTTTCATAACAAATTATGGACTTAATTGGTCTTTTAACGTAAACCAGACCTGGGGCCAAATCGTCTCTGCCGTGATCGCATAACTCGTCACGTAAAAACGAGCATTCTTGGGCCAAATCGTTATGATAGAGACGATTTGGACCCTGATAAGTGTAAAGATGCGGCTCTGACCCCAAAATCAGAAGCTTCTTAGAGGAGTTTAGTTGTAAGCGAGGATAAAGCAAACACCCTACCGACGTACCAGCCAAAAGTGAAGAATTTGTCTACCTTTGTTCTATTATCAGTTTAATCAAAGACATCTGCGCAGAGATTTAATGTAGAGTAAAACTCGCCCATTACTATGACCTAACGAGGCAACTATACAGCAAGACGCTACTGAGACGAATCCACGATAAATGTATATAAAATCTTCATCATCGTCGATGTATGATGTAAAAGCAAAGACTTTGTCAAAATCGGATGAAAGTTGAAGAAATGTTCTCTGTTCGATTTATGGTACTACCTGCGGTAGACGGTGTGAAAAAAATATATTCTTGAGCTTTCACATCAGATCAAGTGGCAGCTACGCAACCTTCCAAAGCGCAGTCCCAGTTGGGATCTCAATCAGCATTGAGAAACAAGAAACTCGACATTGACATTGAAGGCCGTCGCATAGATACGATCACACAAGCAAAGCTTCTCACTTTGATAATCCAAAGACGCCTTAGGATCCTGGTTAAAAACAAAAAAAAAACCCTGTTTGCCACGTAAAAGACTATTGGTCGTTTCATCCTAAACTATGTATGCTGCTGCTATCTGAACACCACAACTAAGCAGCAAGCACTGAAAGAATATCTAAACCTGTCACAACATAACCATACGGATCATTACCGCGTGTATCTTGATAGCACGTATGTAGGTCACCTGCTTGCAGAAACCAAAATGCTCTCATGGAATAAGAAAAAGGCAGCAACTAGACCAGAGGGCGATATCACCGCCACCTCCTATCATCAACGAGGAACCCATAAAAGGAGAATAACTTTAGCTCAAGCATGTTCGGACTGGTGCCGTCTCCAGCATAGAGACAGTGCCAGCCTCGACAGCACGCAACGCGTTTTCGACTATTCAGTCAGAGGAACAACCCTGGGCCTAGTCGCTTCGGGGAACCTCCCCATCGATGTAGCCCCCTTTCTGGGTCTTGGAACTGACATGGGCACAGGGGAAATGGTAAAGCGTAGGGCATAGTGCAATCTTAACCAACACAATGTTGATCATGCTCTGGATCGTCCTGGCTGGAGAGTCTCGTTGTTTGAAGAGCTGGTTAGCCCCGAACCATAGAGTCATCAACAGTAAGCTAAATCAAGTCAAGCCTTATGAGTGTGGTTGTCACAGATCAATTCGTCATCGTAGAAAGCTATGCATTGACCGTCTATAGGTCGAATTCTTTAATCCAAATGAGATGGTTGTGAGTAAAAATGCACTCTTTTTCAGTTATGTCAACAAATAAGTTGCTTTGAGCCCCAAATAAGCTAAAGGCTACTGAATTTTACAGAAAACTAATCTAATCACTAAATGCACCCATTGTCTGTCAGAACGGATATCCGGTAATGTCAAATGAAAGACATAACTCAACGTATCAGTTAAAATAAATTCAAGCTGATTTATAACTCCCGTGTATCTATAATATGCAAATGAAAATGTGCGCGGCTGCTTAAGACAAGTTAAATGGGAGAATAGTTGCAGTGAGAAAATAGGTTAAACGAAAAAAGGTGCATCATAATTAGTGAAGTTAATGAGGCAGTTAAAATTGACAACCTATTAAATAAACGACAACAGAACCAAGAATAAATTACAAAATACAGATGAGAAAATAAAATTGTATAACCGTGCACACGCAAGGGAACAGCCACAGCGTAACTATTCAAGAGAGTAAAGTCTTGCAGGAGCCAAGACTTATTACACGAAAGTTAAATGCGGTCGTCGTGGGTGAAATGGCAAAATGCGCTGAACTGATAGGTATACTGGGGAACTTGCCCACACATTCGAATCTCAGCAAAAACCATTACAAATATCAGACGGTAAAATGTGTCGCGAAAAGCTAAGTTCAATCAATCCGAGGCTTAGACTCTAGGTTCCTTTAAAACCTTGCCAAAGCAAAGTAAAGATTCACATATTGCCGTTTACAGGGCAATCAGCTTAACGAGACAAATTTTCCTTAAACTAATCAAAAGGGGAATCTATCACAAGCTGAAGAAGATGTAAGTCCATATTTAGAAGCAGCTTCGGTACTTATGAGGCATTGGAAAAAAAACTATGAAGGTCATAAACGCCAAAGAAAAAGCTGGCCTATGACTAGAACACACCGGAGTACTGGCCTTTCTGTGAATAACCTTAGAATATCTATGGAAAGCCCCGGTTAAGCGGTAGAGTGACCGATTCAATCCAACACTAGGGTAAGGCTCTCCATCTTCAGCTAGTATAAGCAGGATTACAAAAATCTACAGATGAGGTAATTGACACAATTCTAACTTTAGAATATATATAGGTAAGAACCGATAGTAGAGTACCTAACTTGAAGAGTTTGGGTGTTGGGTGAGAGAAGGAGCAGTTTTTTGTTTGGGAGTTGAGTTTCAATAAGGAAGCAATTTGTCTGCCTTGCAGACAATGGCCAGCGACAAACCCTTAAATGGAGCTTATGTTCGTTCTGTTTATAGAAAGCAGTCTTTCCGATTTTGTTAAATCTAACGAAAGCCTTATGGATTTTTAGGTATTAATATGGTTCCAACTTTTATGCAAATATCTTTAAGGAATTTGATCACTTTTTTTAGAGTAACCGGTACATCCCTGTACTGCCGGCTCCTTGTTTTGCCCACAATTTTACTGTGAGCTATATCATGAGTACTACAACATTTGTCCTCAATCTCAGTAAGAGATTCGCGACATAATTTCACTGACTTAGATCTTATGGTTGGACCTTCGAGGACTTCAATAGCTGTCTGACTGACTATGTGGAGGACGACAGTTTTCCCATATCAAATATATAGAGAAAGTCTGGTTCGGGTCCCAGGGCGGACCCTAATATCAATCAAATGAATGACGGAGAAATTGTCGATGGCCCAAAATATGTTAAGTTTTAGACCGTAGCCTTCAGGACCTCTATTGAGTTGCTCCAGTTGAATAGCTTTCCACAGCTGGCACAGCAGCCAGCGAAGGAAAAGATGGACGGCATTTAGGTTTTGCATGGGTCGTTTTACGATCCTGGTCATTAAGATGTGAAATCAATTTTGGAGGTAATGGCCGGGCGTCCTTCTAATGCAGGTTGGTTGCCCCGTTTACTGCCGAATGACTTTCTTTTGTAAAAACCACCCGAATCAGATCCTGTTTGTTAACTGCTTTTCAGGGGTGGTCTCTTATTATCAAGAGCTCCTTCCTTTTTTAAGGCGGCCAACTTACTAGTGAGCTGGCTGCCTAACAATGCAGCCTTGTAAAGAGGATTGTCTTCCCGACTCGTGTTTACTGTTCTCCTCGGTCAGTGCCCCATTCGCCCAGCGGACAGCATCTCCGTCCTTGTGGTTTCATGTCTCCTTTGACTTACCAAAGATACATGAGAGTAGGAGCTTGTCTATGCGTATAATACTGTGCCTTTTGGGGTTGGGAGTATTTTTGTATAAAAAATGGACGCCCGCCAGGTTCTGTAGCGTCTTTTGTTTTCGAATCTTTATTGAAAAAAGAGAGGTCAACGGACTCTGCATTGCATTGTTACTGCCCTTAGTAGCGTTCATATCAATTAGTCGGTTAGTCTGGTCGAAATCCAGGTTATTTGCGTTGGTCCGAGGTCTAACCTCGAAGACTAACTTGTTTGTTTTTACTTCGTTAGTTTTGTTTGAATTGTTTTTTGAAAACCTATGCATGTTGCCACGAGTAAGTACAGCTGTTTCTACTGGAATAAGGCTGACGTTATGACAAACTTCAAAGGCACTTGAAAGATCTTGTTAATGTTTGATTAAAACCCACAGCCATTCCTAGGCACGATTCCTAAAGACTCTTACACCATCAATGGAGTACGGTTAACTGGAAAAACTGATCCAAATATTATCCGGGACATGACACATCTTTCAACGGCGTGCTAAATTCTTTAAGACGCAATATTTAGGTGACTTATGTGTCTGATAGCCTCCACCAAGCCATGTTGAGATTCCGTTCATTGCTGATGAGTTTGTGCATGACTCTGACCAACGTATAACTCTGTTTTAATGAGGTCAGTCTAAGAGAGGTTAAGTTCTCAGCTTCAACGGAACCGACATGTGTTTGCAATCGAAAACTCCGCGAGTGAACTTCTTGCAATGGAAAACCATATTTCTATCTGGCAACGTCGTGAGTCAGAAACCCACCCACTCTGATAGTAAAGTTTCGCAAGCACTGTTTCACTCGCAATCGAAGCAAAATAACGTATTTTCTTTCTCAATGAATTGGAAAATACAAAAAAATCAAAAAACAAATTCAATCAGTGCGCCATGTAGCACATATTAATTCCACAATAGGCCGGCCACAGCCATAAAAGTCTCACAGAGTAAACAAACGCCATACGAAGGCATATAGATCCACCCACACCCAACAGCGTCAGGTATATTATATCTTATCTCCACACTGCCGACTCATAGTTTATCGGGTGGTACCCCCACTTTCTGCGATAATACCTACCCGGAGAGCTTTACCTTTGCAACCGCACAAGTCTGCTTTAAACGTCAAATTATTATAAAACACAGTAAACCACAAATTGATATAAATACGTTCTCTCATCGATTCGGATATCGAATTTCCAATGAAAAAAACATTCGTTGTAACCGATAAATCCGATTTCGTTCACTGTAACTAATAAACATCGTGTTGACGGTACGGCGACACAATGCAATAACGCTACGTGACCTTAACGGCTACGCGTTTCTTTGTATCTATCCCCCATTCTCTAAGCTCTTTACAAATTTATGACCCTACGCCGAGATCTTTTTAAGTTTTTTGGTATTGTTTTGCTAGTACCGGTTGGAAAACTGGTTGAATAGACTCACCTGACTGTGGTGTCATTGCTGCCTGATACCACATACTCCCCCGATGGATTAAAGTCGAGCGTTCGCACGCTCTCCATGTGTCCGTTGAGAGTGGAACATATCGTCTGTGCATTGAGATCCCATCGCCGGATGATGCCAATGTCATCGGCCGAATACACGAAGTCATCGTTGTAAGCGAACTTTACACAATCGATTGAGCCATTGTGACCAGTCAATGACTGCAAACAGAAACGGAAACACATTATGCTAAGTTCATGTTAGACATTCCTTACAAGGGCTTACCATGAAACATTTCTCCTCGCCGATGGCCCATAGATTCACACTGCGATCTTGTCCACCTGTTACCAAAACTCGGCCCGTCTCGCCGAGATCTAAGCTGGTGACCTTTCCAATGTGGGCTTTTATCTCATCTGCAACAGAAGTTCTCTATTAGTGTCAATTTCGGAATGAATTCTCAGCCTAGCTGCTCTGTTGCGCTGTCAACTTGGCTAAAAATTTTTTTTGCATAACCTTGCATTGGCACACAGAAGTAGCAGCAGAAACCTATAAATGGGCAGAATTGCTGCCCGCACCGAGTGGGCGCAGGGGTTTTTCTCAACACTTACATATTTTTGATGTTAATTTCCGCGCTAATGCCATCACTCGGAAGCTGGAATTTCTAAATTTTTTCAATCGCGTCAATGTGCAGATTTTTTTAAAAAGATTTTTCCTTCTGTCTGTTCCACGATTCTTTTGTAAATTTTTGTCTTTCTTCGCGACGGCGACAGCGGACGGCTGGTTAGGGTTACTTGCAGTGTTTTCGTCGACGATTTCGCGATCGGATTTTCTCGGACAGGAAGGGAATTTGCCTGGTTTTTTTTGTGGTTGCAAGAGTTCACGTTATATTTTTGTATTTTTTATAAAAAGAAGTCGAAATGAGAAACGAAACAAGAACAACAAATAACAAAAAGTACAAAAAATATATCCTTTCTCTTCCTATTGTCAAAAACATCTGAAGAAAGACTGAAGAGATGAAGAGAAATACAAAGATGTACAGACGACAGAAGGGAGTGTGGAAAATTGGATATAAAAAAACGACGTTCAAGAGACAGCGATAAAAGAACAACGGAAAGAAAAATTGACAACCAATTGACAATTGAGAAAGAGAAAATCGGAAGAAAACAAAAAACTATGGTTGACAGTTGTGTGGAGGCGGACTGACGTTGCCAGAATGTGGTTTGGGTTGAGAGGATATACAGTCGATAGATGGCAGTGCAAGCGAGCGAAAGTAGACCATTAGTATTCAGTTTTACCTTCAAGCTTCTGGGAGGTGCCAAACACACGTTCAAAAATGTACAGTTTTAATTTTAAACCGTAATATGATCTCCACTCATGGGCTGGAAAGACACGGTTCTTAAAAGGTGACTCGCAGAATAATGGTAGTTGCTGGAAAGCTTCCACTTTCGATGGCCCTAGAGCCTAGCTAATTGACCCGAGTTGCGCACGTCACTTGGATAGTAACTGGACTATCAAAAGCAGCTTGCAAGCTCTATTAACTGCGATCAGAGAACAATCTGCTCAAAGAGGACGCTGACATTATCCCAACCAGAACTGTGAAGATCTCACTGTTTTTGAAAGCAAAGTGTGTGCCTAGTCATCAGGAGCAGCAACTTCAGGTAAAGACAGACTCTTTGACCTGAATTTGATTGAATTAACTATGTAAACACTTTTATGGTAAATGTTTTTGAGTTCAAATTCTCTTCTCGTAATTTTTTTGAACTATTCTACGTTTCTGTACACATACTTCCAAATTGAAAAGATTCTCAGGTAGATGCGATGTTTTCTTTCCCGTTTTTTCTTCCTATTGCATGGTAATTCTATGAATTGGCAAATTGGATCAAATCGTCCAAGTCCATCAAAAAACTTCATCACTGGCAGTGCTGCTTGTCAAACAGGCTGACAAACAGTTTTCGCATCTTGTCATCGTAGTTTGAGAAGAATACTTCATCGGTTTTTGTAAATTTTCTACTTTTCTAAGCAAATTTATTACCATGTCCGCTAGATACGATCGTGCTGTTACCATTTTCTCACCCGATGGCCATTTACTTCAAGTAGAATATGCCCAAGAAGCCGTACGAAAAGGCTCAACCGCAGTAAGTCCAATTATCCACCAAACAAAGCAAATCCTAACCTAACTTATAAGTTGGGATACTTTGAGTTTTTGTCTGGTCATTATTAATTTCTAATTTTTATGCAAAAAAGGTTGGGATTCGTGGTACCAATTGTGTGGTTCTCGGTGTGGAGAAAAAGTCTGTAGCAAAACTTCAAGAAGAGCGCACGGTGCGAAAAATCTGCGCCCTTGATTCTCATGTTGTGATGGCATTTGCCGGTCTTACAGCCGATGCAAGAATTCTCATCAATCGGGCACAAGTTGAGTGTCAGAGTCACAAATTGAATGTAGAAGATCCGGTGACTTTGGAATACATTACAAGGTATGTTAAGATTTTACCAAGAAATTATCGCTTCTTGCTAATGAGTCGTCCACATCTGACAGGTATATTGCCCAACTTAAGCAGAAGTACACACAAAGCAACGGTCGTCGCCCGTTCGGTATTTCATGCCTGATTGGTGGTTTTGATGATGACGGAACCCCTCATTTATATCAGACAGAACCATCTGGCATTTACTATGAGTGGAAGGCCAATGCGACTGGTCGTTCAGCGAAGACAGTCCGGGAATTCCTCGAGAAGCACTACAAAGACGATGAAGTGGCCGAAGAAAAGGGTGCTGTTAAGTTGGCCATCAAAGCTCTTCTGGAAGTGGCACAATCAGGACAAAAGAACCTTGAAATCGCCGTCATGGAGAAGAACCAACCACTGAAAATGCTGGACGCAGAGTCAATCGAGAAATATGTGGCAATCATCGAAAAGGAGAAGGAGGAAGAGGCTGAGAAGAAGAAGCAAAAGAAATAAATGAATGTCGCGGTTCTCTTTTTTTTAATTACTTATTAAACAACATATGTTCTTATGTCTGCTAAGATGTTCTGATTTATAAAAGGAAATAAATTTATGCTTGATGTACTGGGTAAAAGATAATCTGCTCGCGTTTTTTACAAAATATGCTAGCTGCTGTCTGCCAAATGGGCGGAGATCACAAATTCTTTAAGCGGTTATGGTTCCAATTTAGTCGTGTGAGACAATATGAGCGTAAATCGATTGCAGAACCTTCGCTGTAATCAGGGGTAAGCTATTACATGATCTCTGGCTGTAAGATAATCTGTTTCCATACACAAAGGAGTATTTTCCGAGACCTTTTCTATTTGCAAAATCCGTCCTGTTTATACTTAGAATAATCTTTGTCGCAGGCGAGTATGGCAACAACGTGGAAAATAGATTCTTGACGATGAGGTTATCCTGGTATGGGGTAAAATTCTTCTATTCGCTTGTATTATCGATAAAGTCCTGCAAACAGGTCGACAGACACTGGTAACTTTACTCCGATGCATGGTGGCTTACCATAAGAGGCAAGTAAATGTGTGCTTTGTGTTAACGTTAATCACTGCTCACGTTTACAGACGAATGCTAATCATCTGCATACAAGAAATTAGGAAAATCTTGCGCTCTTTCTCCGGGAAGGTCACATCCTATAACTACGACAAGCATCGTTTTGCCAAAATTCATCAGAAAGAAAGTTCAGATATTCAACAGTGTGTAGATAGTGCTCAACGCTATCAAGTGAATATTTCCTTGACAGAATCTGTTTTATCTGATTAGAAACAGTGCTCGCATTGGCATTTTCTGAACGAATAGTACAAATAGATTTAGATCATCGAACGGCTCTAGATGGCCATTTCTTTGGAATCTAGTGGGTGTATTGCAGTGACCAGGTTATTGTTGTTCTTTGCCACCATGGTTTGTTGATTCCTTTTAAAATGGGGTACACGCCGAAGAGTTCTATATAATTACATTCCCTGGAAAAGGCACAATTTTTCGGTGGACACACAACTTTCAACATCATAGATAGAGAAAACCGATCAAATCCGCCCTTGTGTAACTATTTGAAACCCCTTGCATTGCCAATCATCCTTAAAACGAAATTTTATTCTTTACTTTCTCTCGGTATATCACAAAATCGTAAAAATAAAATATTTATACACAAAATATACATTGCACGTGATTAAATGAGATCACTAGGGGAGAGTTGAGACTCCCCTTCGGCTAAATAGATTTGCATTGCTTTGAACAACAAGCCTACGCCCATGCATTTCTTTGCCCGCATTGTCCATGTTTGCGGCGGACCGTAGTAGTCACCTCGTTTTACATTCGTAAGATGTTGCAAGCTTAACGCATCGATTATCGCCGCCTCTCTGGTATACGCCTCCACTGGTAAAATGTTATGGAAAACATGTAAGCATACAACTCCCTTCCCATCGGACCATATGTCGAGAATCCTATCGAGCTTCTTATTTTCACACGCTTGCTTCTTTGGGGATTTCAGTGCTTCCACTAATTTTGTGACTTTTACTAAAAAAAAAGGAACTACATGACACAAACCTTTCAAAGAATTACGGTCAACTTACATGAATTCTCCTTGCACGGTTGTATGTCATGCAACCTGGAGAACATCTTCATGGCATCGTACAAGTGCGAGTAAGGACGTGAAATCTTTCCTTTGCCAACGTAGAAAATCGCTCGCAGGAACTTCTTCCAAACTTCGAATCTTGAGATAAACTGAAAGAAACTCCATACCGTGAGTATTGGGTTTTAACAGACCACTCACATGTCTCTTACTCACCGTACTCTCTGCTGGCAAGTTGTTGGATATTCTCGGATCGATTAACATATAAATGAAACTCTGCTTCAGATGGCCCTCTCGCATATTTTTCAAATTCACCTTGTTCTGGAAATGTCCGGTAATTTCTTTCTCGAATTGGAGATATTCAGGAATTCGTTCAAAGATCTCTTTCCGGCGAACAGTTCGGTCCAGCTCAACGGAAAATTCTGCAGGAGAAATTATCATTTAAAGCCTAAGGATTTGAATTAATGTTCCCACTTTGGGTTGCAATACACCGGTGTAGAACCCATTTGACATTGTAGTGAAATTTTGAAGATAAAACAAACGTTTTCAACATAATGAAAAAAAAAAAATACAAATATAGACGTCAACGCCCCACGTACTTGTTCGGTTCTCCTCGTTGGCGTTAAGTTGTGCCTGCATCTGTGAAGTGTTTCGTTTGTACTTGGTCAGACGTTTGATATACAATTTTTTGGTGCTTTTCGTTATTGGCCCTGCGAATGAATAAAAGTTGGTCCTGCGAACAAATAAAAGTTCAGACACTCACCTGGGGGGTCACCATAATGAGTTAGTTCGGCTCTCAGTGCTTCTGTTTCATAGTCCAGAGGAACTGTAAGATTTGTCGAAACGCTTGTAAGAGTTGTATCGTGATCCTTATCATCTTTAGTGGCTCTAAAAGAAAATGTGCCACACTTTATCGAGAAACATACCAAAACCTTCGTCAATAACTCACTTCTGTGGTGGATCTTTCCTAATTTGATTATTCAACAGTTTCGTCTCGTAAAATACCAGCCCGTTCTCATCGTCTGTGTGCACATAGGCCTCAGCCATTTGTACTACATACTCATTGGTGCTTGGCGAGCGTATAAAATTCGAATCATTTATCTGAGTCGACTGCGCTTGAGGTGCATCGCCATCTACAAAATCAGGTACAGTGTAGAATGTTTCCTCATTCTCTGTGGGTACATCTCTTAAGGTCTTTACCAGTCGCCCAAAGCTCGTGCTGTTGAAGGACTTCCGTTTTTGTTTAAGCTCCTCTTCTTCAGCCTCTGCCTCATTATTGAGATCCAGTAAGGTGTTTGTGAAATTCAACTCTTCGTTGTTCATGATACCACTGAGCAGAGAGTCGATGTCGTTGAATTTCTGTAAAATCGATTGTCTGCTCTTCGCACGCTGCACCTTTTCACGCCATGCTTGGATTAAAGATATGGGCGAGCTGTTCGGCGCAGCAGAGAGATAGTTTGACAGCTCTGAGATATTTTCTTTGGTCAGTGCAAATATATTTTGCGGATTCTCTTCGTCCTTCTGGTTTTCAGTTTCAACATCCTCTTCGTTTGTGGGGCAACATGTGCAGGGGTCACGCTTGCGGCGATGGGTAATGTTGATGTAATATGGGCTCGTCACGTCGTAGTTGTAGTTGATGCGATTAGGCGTGAACTTCTTATTTTCCAAATGTGCCACGGAAAGATGATTATTCTTAATGGGTGTAGGTGAATTGATTTTCGAGAGATCTTGGTGTTTCTTTTGGTATTTTCGCTCGAAAATGTGATCCTGCATTACTTTCACCACGTCAAAGTGGCACTCGTGGATAGCGTAGAGTATGGGAGTTTTTCGATCATCGTCGATCATATCTAATCTCCCTCCTTTTTCCTGCAAATAATGTAACAATGAATAGTTTTTCATAGGGAAATGATGATAGTCTGTCTTACAATAAGCATTTTGATAATATTCGCCCGTCCATGGATAGCTGCTACATGCATTGGTGTCATTTTATCTTCAGAACACACATTTGGATCAGCTGAAAGAACAACCAGTTATTTTTATATGCATATTTCAAATACATCTACACTCACCTCCTCTTTCTAGAAGCTGTGCAGTGGTCCTTTCAGCTATTTGTATATTCGGCATGCCACATGAGTAATGTATTGGTGCAATCCCCCTATCTTGGATCAATACATTTGGATCGACATCATATTTACTAAGCACATCCTCAATCATTCTTTTAACAAAATAAACAGGTAGAAACAAAAATCAATTAATTCATGTGTAAACTTACCTCGGATCTTCATCCTCCATGGCATCTAAAAGGCAAAGAGCAAGAAAATTAGCTCGTTGTTCCATTTCTGTAAGCAAATAAAATATACTTTGTACTTATTTCGTTGGATAATTGTAGATTTTCAGACTAAATTTACTTTCTACTGTAAATTATGCAAAAATTCGAATTGTTTACATGCACAAACAGAAATTGCATACTTTGAAATATGTTCCTGACAGCTGCATGTGTATGGTTTTCTAGTTCCTCATAGGTGACGCTAGAAAGATGAGAAACTAGATATCATACAGTATCGCACAAGAAGAAACAACCACAAGCATTTAAAAAATTATAGAATTGAAATCATGAGCTCTGTCGATAGCGAATAAAGTGGTCATTTCGAGCGTTGACGTTCTTTCAAGGTGGGGAGACAACTTCAAACTATACGAGCTGTACAGTGACTCCGATCTGGTCAGAAAAGTGCTTATTGGATGTTTGAGATGACTGGGACATGCAGAGCGACATTAACGCTACGGCTCTCAGAGTCTTCGAATCTGACTAAGAAAGACAACGCAGTAATGGGGAAGATCTCACTTAAGATGGCACGCAGCATTAGAATGGGACCTCAACCAAATTGGCCTGTAGCTACATGTCGTACTTATCCAAGTAATAAGAACTCGTGTATACAGTGAGTTCCAAGCACGATCGAGGGACAGCCAAATGAAGAGAGTTCTCCTTCTTCGTCCATCGGCATATTCTCATAAACTTCTTTAATTGTTGACTGAATGTTGTCATGTATCAATCAATCATGTAGTAGAGTAGCCACATCATCCTGGAATTACCAGTCTATACAACAACCACCTACTGTCACAGAACACAGACGTCTTGCAGACAGCTGATAAGAATTTATAAACATAAAATGGAAATAGAAGAGGAACCGGGAATGGAAATTCCCAAAACAGGAAGTTTAATTAGTTCGGATATTGCAAAATATTACGAAGAAAATGAGGATATCATTGACAATGGCGCCATGATAAATTACTATATGGCGGACAACACTTTCGACTGGCATAATCTGGAGCATTTGCTGTTTGCTGGTCCTGAATTGTCCAGTGATAGTAAGTACAGCCTTAACCCGGAGTCTCCATGAGCAATATTTAATTTCCTTTCATTTCAGAATCCTTAGCCAATGGTATGTAATGATTGCTGACCGTTTGTATCCCATCAGGGTTAGTAGAAACTAAGTAGAGTAAAGATTTGAAAGGTTTTTGTCTGTAATTCATTCAAAGTCTCATCTGAATGGTTTACAAAATCATGAAAAAAATTACTGTTCTCTTACCAGATCTTTCCTTTCCCAAAACCTACGATGAATACATGAGATACTTTAAACTTATCCAACCCATACTCCAGGCGAGTCCAGCAGTCTTAAGTAGAGCAATCAGGAACCGTCATGACGAGACGGGATTTTGTGATTTGTTTCAAAGACTCCAATGTCATGGCCAACAAGATCAATTGCCGACCATCGTACGTGAACATCTGCGTCCTACATTTGAAACGTCTGTCGTGGAGAACATCTTATTTTTAACAGCCATGATAGAACGTGCCCTTGGCAATTTGTATTACACGATAGCAAAGAAAACGCCACCTCACCTTTTGCGAGATCTTCTGGATACGGAAGAGCTAAGATGTTTTCTTGGCATCTGCCCGGTTAGTTCAAGTTGTATCTATACTTCTGTGTAAAATTTCTTATATCGTTTTCTCGTTAAGGTTTTGTTTTTCAAAATCATCATGGGATCACCGGAATCGGTTAATCTTAGAAATATCGTTTGGCATGGCTTTCCGCATCCCACTGAGATTCCTGCTTACTATGTCTCCACTCTTCTCATTGTTGGTGCAAGTATATCTGTGTTAATTGATGAACAAAGATGTGAATTGGATAGCCGGCCAATAATAACAGATTTCAATAGATTCGTGTTCAAAATAAAAGCTTCGTCTATAGACTTCACTGTTCTCAGTGATATTCCACAAATGATCAGTGCAATCGAGAATTGCCGGTGGATTGGCCCCACACAACACAAGGCATTTTGGTATCGGATTGTTCAACACTATGAAAATGGGAACTACTGGCAGTGCGCCATACTGATCCTTCCGCAAATAGAATTGATCCTTCGACGAATATACGGTGAGAACAATGACTTTGACATTTCCGCTAAATTGGGAGAGTACTACGTAACAATGAACACAATCTTCATGACAAAGGACGATATGTTTTATAATTGCAACAATGACACGGGAACAGCGCGTCTCCTTTATGATGTATTCACTTCTCCCTATGGCATGCGAATTCGCGATAAAGTTAGTCACGGTGAAGTCGACTTGAAATGCATCCACAAAGATCTGTGTTTGATTTTGTTGTATGCCGGCTTAAACTTGATCACATCCAATGAAGTCTACCCGCTGGATCACTATAACAGCCGATTCACAATAAGGTACATAACATACGATGCTCTGGCTAAATCGTTGAAAGGTATCCAGGATTTGATGGCATTACAAACACCTAGTAGTTATGAAATAGAATACAATTGGGATGAAGAATGTATTGCAGATCTGCAGGCATTAACACTAGTAAGACCAGATCAGATATTCAATCGTTTCAAGAAGGAACTCGTGTTGCTCTCACTTAATAAGGAGATTGCAACACACGTCGTTCATATTTGCCGAAACTACACATTTGCATTCGGTGAATTTTTTCAAATGCTTGAAAATCGTGAATTGCGCTCAAGAGCAAGAAATACTCTGAGGAAAATGGTTGAAGCAATGCGTGTTATCGGAGGAACACTAGGCAACATTGTTCAGTTTGCAGTACAGTTGAACAATCTTATGCAAACTGAATGCAGCCATTGGTTTGAACAAGCATTTGAGAGAAATCTAAGGTTTGTCAAGGACTTTTTAAATCTGATATTTTATTTACAAACAATTGTACTTTTCAGATTTTGTAAGCAAACGCTTTCGATTGTCGAGAATATACAAAAATTCTCTTGCACAATCAGTAACGAATGGGTAAACGCTTTAGATTGCTGCGATAGATATCAGAAACTAAGCAATGAATTCATTGATCTGCAAAGGGAAATCATACGCGAACTAGAAAAAGGACTTAAAATTGATGACCGAGATGGACGCGTTTGTGTGTTGCACCCTAAAAAACACGTTCGAATAAAGTCAAGTTGAAGCAGCGTTGCTGCTATTGATGTATATTTTAACAATTGATAATAAAATGTAAATAAATTATTGTGGTTTACTTTAATTTACAGCAAAATTAACTACGCGAACTACAGATGCATCAGTCTCCTTAACATCGCGTACAAGATCTTTGCCATATTTCGTAACATCTGAAGCTTGACCCCATCAATGCGGTTTCAAGCCAGGAAAGTTCACAATCAGCAACATTTTCACGGCAGACCGTGAAGAAAACCTCAGAAGACCGAGGCAAATCGTGTTTTCCGTGATCGTATTATTCGTCACGTAAAATCAAGGATTCTGGGGCTAAATCGTCTTGCTTTTACGTGACAAGTTATGAGATCACGGCAGAGACGATTTGGGCCATGCTGGTCGATACGATACGAACACGAAAAAGACTCTCCCCTCTTACTGGAAAACATTTAACAGATTCCTAAATCGGGAAGGAAATGTTTACCACGTGATTTCTGTCCCTTAGCTTCACCGTCCATGTTATCGAAAGTGAAAATGCCACCAAGGAATAACAATATGGATTCCACAGCTGCCTCTCAACCGAATCTGTTACTGTCTGCATATACAGAATTGTTGAATTTAATTTCTAACCTGATGGACTATCACGAACGAGAACAATGATACCGACAACTTTAGACTTCGATAGGAGATTTGATATCAAAATATCAAGAAGAGAGGACTGGGATTATTGTATAGACTGCACTGAAGAAGAGCTAGCCTTCTACAATACATCGACGGATTCAAAATGATCCGGTGCCGGTATTTTCTGTGAATCCAGCCAGATGGGTAAACCAATCCTTTAAAATGGAGTTGGATGCAGCATTTTTCAAGCCGAGAAAACTGCCATTTTACAGACCGAAAAGCCAAGCAAAAACGAGAACATTGTCAAAGGAAATTTCCTACCTATGTCGGCTATCAAGTCTCTACAGTCAACATCGACAAAATCGAAGCTCGTAAAGGTCTGCAAACAAACTCTCAACGATATATTAACGACCAATAAAGTGACCCTATGCTGTGTACCAGACCACAAAGACATATTAGGCAATGAGAGGGCGGACGAACTTGCCAAGAAGGGTGCAGAACTAGCATATGCATACACCTTCCGGTTGCAAGGACATCCATTAGCACTCTTTACAGGAAAATAGATGAGGGAACCGTAATCAGGGCTAATACGCGATGGTGTCACATGGACACATGTGCCATAGCCAGAACACTATGACCAATCTTTGATAAGAAGAATTCCAAAACTCTCGTACAACTTAGTCAAAGGGAAATGCGAATCGTCTGTGCGAAACAGGAATCCATGCGGAGCATCTTGGATTACCCTACAATAACTACTGCAGAAGTTGCAGGGACGAAGAGGAAAGAAAAGCCATTCACTACCTGCTATGCGAATGTCCCGCACTGGCCACCAGAAGATTGTGTTCTCTTGGTAGTAGATTCTTCTATGGGCTGGAGGACCTTCATATCGCCTATTTTAGGAAACTTCTGAGATTTCCATCACTTTCTGGGTTGTTTCCAGATAAGCCAACTGTACCCCTTGGTATGACTCTCATAAGTATACTTTTTATGGGTGCATTTGACCCGCTTAAGGTATTAGTAGGACGCCCACAAAACCAACTAACCGACTTCGGAGAGGTTAAGCCCGACTTCCTGATAAAAATTGAAGACGATATTTTCAAGTCAGAGAACATTTCGAATATCCTGGGTAACATGTTTCTAGTGATGGATTGGTCAAGCAGGCTGTTTGGGATGTACACTCTGCTGTATGTTTCTGAATGACTGGCAAAGCTGCCTGTGTTCGACTGGGTTTTTACATTAACCAAACTGGACAAAGTTAGATGTTACTACGTAAAGGGATGATATAGAGTAGCACTCATAACAGCAAATCTGCAGAAATGACGCCTTCGCTAGTTTGGGAATAATGTGAGGAGACGGCCTGGTAAAATAAGTTTAGTTACATATGTACATACATATAATGTACTTAAGTATGTAGGCGAAAGGAGAAAATAGTCGATTACGCCACATTTAGGTCAAGTCAGATCCATTGGGATATCCACTTGGACAGTGGCTAGAAGAATAGCCCATGTCCTTATATACTTCCTCGTCTCAACAGAACATGTAGAGGTCTTCTTCACCGCAGAGTATTATCCTCTGTTATCACTCCTATAAGGGAAGATAGGGATCTTCTGTTTTTCTGTAGAAGTCTTTTGGTCCTAGCCTTAACGAATAAAGACCATTTCTTCCTTGTGATGACATCCACAACTCTCAAATCACTTTTGTAAGGAGTTGTCGCAACCAGCTTAGAATCTGAAGCTCAAGACATAATGAATCACTCTGTTGGGTCTCGGGGCACCGAGGCATCGATGGCATTGAAAAGGCCGATGAACTGGTAAGAAAGGGATCGGTACTGAACCAAATAATGGGCGATTCGACGGTTCCGAACCCATTAGAGGTTATAAAGCAAGAGATACACTTGGACTTCTGGAGGCTTGCCGATGATCAATGGAACACACTTCCATCATCCCGCCTATCAAGAAAGATGTGGCCAAAACTCAATAAAAGAAAAACAAAGGAAATACTTACGCTGAACAGATCACATTAAGCTCTAGTGATCAGCATCGTCACAGCCCACAAGCTACTGGCGGCCCATCTATTGAGAATGTGACTAAGAACGAATGACCTCTGCAGAGGATGTGGCGATATAGACGCAGAGGAATACACGACGCACTTTCTCTGCGACTGTCAAACCCTCAGCGGTATCAGAAAGAAGACCCTAAGCGCCAGGTCTCAACCATCCTTAAATGTATACTAAGGGTGGCTTAAGGGGGCTAATAACAAACAATAAACAACCTATTCTCGCTTCCCAACAGCTACATGAATTTAGGATACCACAACGGGGAAGATCCGAGTGAGACGGCGCCTAACATCAAGCCACCAACCCTTTAGCCTAACCTAACTTAACCTTCCTTGTGATTGGACAAGTGTCTAAAGAGCTCCATCTGATTTTTGCCTCTCTTAGAGCCTTAGGTGCGCAAAGCCGAAACTCTTTTCGCCAAATCGTTAGCATTTGGACTGACAACCATTTGAAAAGAAAACTCTGGAAATACCAGAAGTAAGAAGAGGGCCTGATAGACCTTAAAATGCATGGGGCAACGCTATTGCGAACGATATGCGATAAAGGAGTGTTGACCAGGTAACAACTCGGAATATGAACACCTGGCGCAAACGTACAAGAAAAATCAACCTGAAGTGAAGGGAAAAGGCTGTTAAAAACCAGAAGAAGTTATTGGAACCAGAGCCTTAAGCATTGAAGCCAGGAGAACTACGTAGTCAAACTTAAGTTGAGAACTCCGTAAAAGAAATGATAAGAAAATAAATACATAGAACTCAATCGAAGCCGATTCAGATCTTTTAAATTAGAGACGAGACCATCTACCGTGTTGATTCAGTGTCTATGACCGCAGTTAAAACGAGTACCTCGTGTGACTCTTTTAATAATTTTTCTAATGAACTTTCACTTTCCCCCATAGATCCCGCAGATAACCACATCCCGCGTTTAGCCAAAGTCAAATGCCTGGTAACCTTTCAATTACAAAATTTAACGATGCTAAGGTCTTTTCCTCAAAACAGAGGCACATAGGCCAAAGCTAAATTTGTTAACAATAGTGCTCCCAATGTGTCGATGGTGGTGCCTTGCAAAACCCAACATCCCATTAAATCACTCTGCATGCAGCGCACCCAGAACACGAGAGAGAAAAAAAAAAAACAAGCTGCCTCCCCGAACATGCGGAACTATTAAACCATTTTGCACTTCCCAACGTTTCCATTGTTGTTGTTGGTGGGTTTTTGAAACATCCATTCAAAGCCCAAAACCGGATCTACGGTGTGTAACCCTTTTTGCGGTTGTCAACCTGAGCGCAGCGACGATAGTGGCTGACTCCACCCGTGTGGTGATTTGATGAATAGACGAGAGATGGGTATTTTAAGGTACACCACCTCCGCCAGTTATGGGAGTTCCATGACACAGAAGTTGAGTGCCGTGCGTTTGCTTGCTTGCGTCAGGCAACAGGCGCATCCAACTTAGGTAACCTCTTGTTCATAAATTTTAATCGCTTGTAATTACGATACACGGTGGTGGGACTTGGGGGTGCTCTATCGCATAACATTACTCCCAGCTGCAGCAACAGTGATCTACTCTGGATGATATAGATTCTGAGTTTGGATTGCGGCTTTTGAATTGAATCATCATCGTGTATAGTGGCTTCCCACCGTGTGTGTGCTAGGGCTCATAAATATCATCGGAACAGAATTTGACATGGTTCTGTTGTTACACGAAGATAAATTCTGGGATAGATCCCCATAGAGTGGTGGGTGCTGTTGATCGGTTGAGTGACTTTAAGTAGCGAATGCTACTACCGTGTGGATCTAGTGCTGGAGGATTTTTCAATATCGGATCACGACGATTGTGTACGAGGGTTCAGTTGAAGTCGGAAATTCAACCAAGTTAGTGGTTTTTCTATTCGAAGGGTCGATCGTTGGATACTTGTTCATTGCAGTTGGATTACCTAACCCTTGGATTTTTGTATTTTGTTTCGGTGAGTATGCGGTGAATTAATACAGAACTCGTCATCACAGAATACAGGAATACTTTGAAGGATCTGTTGGAACTGATTGTGAAAAGATTGAACAGGAACAGGGATTCCAGGGTTAGACGGCAGTTCTGAAATCTGTCTCAAATTCGACAGGAATCAAAAAGTATAACGACAGACGCTTGAAAGTCCTAATTGATTGTTTTAGTTGAAAAGCTCTTTCGGCTACAGTGATCCTCTAGAGAACAGCACGGAGACTAAAGTTAGGTCCATTGTGAGTGCCACCATCGAAAACTTAAAGTTTTTTTTTACCTCTATCTATACAAGTGGTGTCTGACCTTCCTGAACTTTCTGACATTTTGATAATTTTGTCTTTAGAACTGGGTACACAATTCTCGTCAAGCCTTTGTATCGGCTTACGATCCAAAGATCTTCTTTGCAAAAAGGTGCATTTCCTAATGTCGAGACAGCGTTGTTGTAGAAAGCCTTTAGAAAAGAGGCAAAAGGAGGTTAAGATTGATTTCCAGCCAACCAGCTTATTTAAACGAAACGAGCAACAGTTTTTAAGTTTCAGCGTCCATTAATTGTGGACAGATATAATACGCCGAAGAGATTTGCAAGGCTCCCACATAATTTCTGCTAACTTGCACCGTTTAGTACTACAGATCCTAGAGCTAGTAATGGTCTCTTTTGAAATTCAGGATACAAAGAAGTTCAGAGGGCACTTGGGCAAATAGTTTTTAAGTCTCAAGTGCAACGAAATATTTTTTTTATAAAGGATTTGAGTCTGCTAAACTAAAGTCGGACATTTGTACGGCGATCTCTTGATCGGTCAACCAAAATCCAAGAGAGCTTTCTCCAGTTTCTTTAGATGATAAATCAGTCAACAATGTCCTGCTGGAAAATTTGTTAAGAGTTTTGCATCTCCTCTACTAAGAGAGAGAGGTTCCTTGGTTTGTTAGTTGTTTGACGGGTTGATGATCTTTTTAGTTTGGCGAAGGTCCTGTGTTAAGCAGTTGATTCTTGCTGTGTCCAAGAATTTGTTATAATTCGTGTGCCTTGTAGAAAGGCCACTGATCGGTAACAGTCCGATGAAGCGTGTTACTTACTTAAGTTGGCGCTACAGTCCGGGATGGAAATGGGGCTCAACCAGCAAGCCTCTCCAGCCAGCTTGATCTTTAGCCAGCTGCCTCCAGTTCATCACGTCAAGTTGGTTGAGGTCCTATTCCACTTGTATGCGTCACCTGAGTCGCGGTATCTCTCTACTGCGCCGTCCCTCGGGTGTGGATGCGAAGATTTTCCAAGCCGGAGCATTGGTGTTCACCCACTCTACTTGACCCAGCCACCTCATTCGTTGGACCTTCACTCTTCTGGCTAAGCCGATGTCGCTGTACAGCCTATACAGTTTGTCGTTGTACCTCCTGCTCTACTCACCGTCTATGCAGAGGGGACCGAAAACCACCCGAAGAATTCTGACAGAGTCCATGCCTTTGCGCCGTAGACCAGGACTGGGACGTTTAAGGTCTTATAAAGGATCACTTTAGTTATTCGAGAGAGGGCTTTGCTACTCAATTGCCTTCTCAGCCTAAAGAATCAGCGATTGGCAAGAGTTATTCTTCGCTTAATCTCAGCGCTGGTCTCCTTGTCTGAATTTATAGCGAAGCCTAGGTAGACAAAGTCCTTAACTACTTCAAAGTTATAACTGTCTATTTTGGCGTTCTGTCCGAGACATCGGTGTTGGGTGTCCTTTTTTGTTGACAGCTAGCTTCTTCTGAATATTGGAGCAAGTCCAGTCAACCTTTGACATAAAATGAAAGGTTTAACTGTAGGCTTAAACGTTTATGTTTACGTATATGCAGTTCAGGCCTCTCTGGATAATCTGGAATCCAAAACGAAATTTGGGATGCGTTTCAGTGGCTTAATCTGCCAATACACCGAAGACGTGGAACAAATATTTTATGAGGGCTGATATTCTAGTCTTGCTGCGGCTGAGAAAGTGAGTTGTGTCTTATTCTCCCGCTACACCGGTGGAGCAGCTGCATAGGTCTGTTGAACTTATGTGCAGTTTTTCTAGGTGACTCGGCTTAAGTTTGGTTTGCGTAGTGGTTGTCATGCTGCTGATGTATTAGGTTCGAATCTTATCAAAATCAAGAAATATTTTTCGCTGCATCATATATGTATAATTTGTCATGAAAATGCTTGTCCGTCTTCTATTTCCCTACAGTCGCGATTTTGGTTTCAAGCTTTCTGCGGCACTTATTTCTCTAAACGATTGAAGAATCCCTGTCCTCTTTAAAACCATATACGAGTACACTACCACCCTTTTTTAATACGATCCTTTTCTACCATCTTCAGAACCCCCTTGTCTGTAAGTTCTGCGGAGAACAACATCCGCAACAACTACAATGTCAGTGCGACATCTGCTCATCATCTTTTGGATGCTTGGCCATCAAACATTGGCGCTGTATGTTCCTCAAGATGTGGAACTGCTCGAAGGATATGATTTTGATGAATCACCAGAGTACTACCAATCAGACAGTGCTTACTACGAAGCCAGAAGTCTAGCAGCTGGTATAGCAGGTCAATCAAAATCAATACGAAATCGTCGCTCAACGTCGGCGTATGATGCAGCCAAGGCATCCACGTCAATTGCTCAAAAGAAGGACATCGAGCAAAATGTTGACAGTGAAAAAATTGAGGTTATAGACGCCAGTCGAGAGGGACGTCAACTGCCGAAAGCCGAAAAGCAAATCATGGAACCGGAATATTATCGCAAAGACTCATGGAATGACTACTCGTGGAACATTAAACATGATGACGATGATTCAGTGCCAGATGCAACTAACGATGGTTACCGTGGACGACAACCTAGAGTGAACTTTGTGACACAGCTCAAGAAAGGCGACAACGAGCCGAAGGATCGGACAATTCTTAAAGTCGCCCCACCACTATTGAAGTCACGATACGATAAATACGAACCGTATAAGTATGAGATGTATCCATCAAGGTCATATGACCAGTATCTAAGGCGTTATGATAGGTAAGTCTGTGGTCCTTCCATAATCAACCAGACTCTTACACTTTGGTTCCTCTTCTCCTTAGGTACGATGAACAATACGATCGAGATCCATACAACTATGAGGAGCATTATTTGTATCGTCGCCACTATGACCCTTATGACAGTTATAGCCCACGTGTTCCCAGCTATCCGGAGGCTTACTACGATTATCCAGATCGGAGGTATGATGTTCCCGAGCCACGGGACTATGGACCACTCTACAATAACGAGATATACGACCGCCCCAATTATGCAAACCGCAATCGCCGTATAGTGTACTACGCACATTTACCGGAGATAGTGCGAGCGCCACCTGGTGTAGATTTCAGTCATCGATATGACCGTGGGCGATATGACAGTGGCAAAAGTGCTGGAGGAACCCCTTCGGCAGCTTATAAAGTTGAAAAAGGATCTGCTGTTCAGGACTCGTATGGCTTTGTGAAACGTGAGAAGAAAGATCATAGAAAAGTCGCAACCGCTTCTCCGAGTAAACCTGCTACTAGGGAATGAGGGGTGCTAGTATGCAGAGCGATATTTACCGTACTTAGTTTGTAGTTCACTAAATATTTTATAAGAACCGTTTATGATTATTTATTTATTCTATAAGACAATAAAGTTTCTTAAAAAAAAATTGCCGGTGTAATGTAGAACTCAAAGTTGATTAGATTTCTCCAGCTGCAGCTCGGGGTGAGTCTGAGCGGAAACCAAAAGCTAGTCTCCTTAGCGAGTCATAAGCAAGTTGTGTCCAGCTGCGCACTTGAACTTCATTCAGGCCTTTTTCTACATGTGGTGTAGTGTTCTTCTACTGCGCCTTTACTTGCCTTAGATCTCACCGTCCTAAATAAAGGGTAGCTGTCATAAGAATGTAGTTTTTGTCGACTTGCGTTTGATCCTCCGACGATTGCCATTAGTCTACGCTTTATTATTCTGGTAGTTCTTCCGAAAGTAAACTTGATCTTCTGCCAATATGTAAGCTTTGTGTCCGGCTATACTTCCAAGAACGTTACTGCATCTTAAGTGGTTACTTTTTTGAGGTCTACCTGAACCTCGAAAATAGTGGAAATCTGTAACCAAGTCAGAAGGACCATTTTCGTTGTCTTTTTTGCCAGGCTAGGTCTATAGCCTTGCATCCAGGCTTGGACACGTCTCAGAACTCGGTTAATCCGGTTTTAGGCGTCTTCTTTCTCTCATGCGATGACCACTGCTGAGTAACTAACTACATTGCTATTTTCCGAGCACGTCTGGCTCTGCTCTAGACGCTCTGCGTGATCTACCTCCCCTCGATACTTACATATATCATAGGCTGTACTATCAAAGCAATCTCTTGTCTTAGACAGGTCAACTTTTGTTATCATCTGCACTGGAGTTTTGATTACCTTGCGTGACACTTATCCTACGATCCTTGTTCCATGGATATGCCGTCTGATGGAATGACACCAAAACTTCGGTTGCTGTGCAAATTTAAAGTCGACTTTCCTTGCCTTCAGGACTGTAGTTGAATCTTCACGGATGGCTTCAAAACCAGTCATGGGTCCGGTATTGGTGTCTTCGTGGAGGTCGACAATACCAGACTTCACTATTCGTTTCGCAAGCACGCCTCTGTTTTCCAAGCGTAGACCTTTGCTATCCTAAAGGCCTGGGACTATATTGTTAAGAATAGGTGGAAGGGTCGGAGCATCTACGTCTGTAGCGATAGCCAGGCTGCACTTAAGGCCTTGCTCAACCGATTAACCAGTTCCAAAATAGTGCGATAATGCAAGAACTCTCTGAATCCGGTCGCAAGGCTGAACTCTTTGACTCTTGTCTGGGTCCCAGGTCACACTGGAATCTCTGGAAATGAAATCTTCGGTGAGATTGCTAGACAAGGCTCAGAGCATATTTTCTTAGGACCTGAACCCGCGTTGGGTCTTCCCACGTCCTCGGTCAGGGCCTCCAACAAACACAACTGTGTGTGGCACGGCTCATCAGGATGCAGGCAGACTAAACGAATGCTCCCGAACGTTTGCTTTCACTCAGCAGAAGAGAGTTATTGACGTTCTAACGGGATACTTCGCTTTTGCCAAGCATCTTAGTGTGTCGACGTATCGACGCCTGTGGAGAGGGCAACCATACTTCGGATTATTTCCTTTGCGATTGTCCTGCCTTTGCTCGGATCAGGTGGCAGATCTTCGGTGCTTATGTGGTAAGTGCTGATACTGTAAGCTCCTCGTCATTAAAATTGAAGTGCCTTGTCGGCTTTCTCCAAAAGTCGAAGAAATTCCAGTAAAATGTGTAAAAACTGGATTCTACTGTCTGGTAGTACAAGGGACCAGTTGCGTCTGAGTGCTCCAGTATAGCGTTTCCAGCGTGGTTGGTACACTGAGCCTCATGAATGGTCCTTATCACTTCCTCTCTTGCTACTATTGCGTATTGTCCTTTTATAAATCTCAACTGCTGATGAAATTTGTGGCTTGAGCATCCTGTCTAAGACTCCTCCTGATAAGGCTAGCATGCATACAGATCTGTACGCTGGACTCCTTTTCGTTTGCTTATTAGGACCAGTCGCTGCTTCTTCCAATCCTTATGGAAAATCCCTTCCTGTAGATAGCTATTCAAGGGAATTGAGGAAAGATTCTGGACATCACTTCCAAGACTTCTGTTCGTATCCATCCGATTCATGTTCCTTTTTGTTTTTCATCAACTTTGCACCCGGATGTCAGTTTTCCTTCGTTAGATAGTGGCAACGTCCTGTTATCTAACCGGATATTTCGGAAAGAGTGTCTCCAATATGTTCTTCAATTTTGTCGCATTCAGGTTTGTTCTAGGTGCTTGTGCACCCACCTTGTATAGGACTTACTTATGGACCAGTCCCCAAGGATCACTGTTAACCGTGTGTCAGTAGTAGTCAGTACTTCATTAATGGAACGTGATTACTGCTGTCACTCGTTAGCTGCAAAAGGTGTGAAAGGAATTTAGTAAATAACCAAGTACATATACGAGGAAGGATATCATCTTAATTGAATGTGGTAGTAGGGCTGCAAAATGTCCTTTTTAAACGCATCAAATGATTCTTCGACTAAAGTTTGTTTGTAGCAAGCTACTCCTCCTTTCATTGGAAGGATCATCAGGAAATTTGCGTAAAATTCCTTTAAATTTAATTTTTCCTGAGAATACATCCACATAACCCTCCCAAGCATCTCTAGGGCGACAAAAACGCGAAGGAATCTCACTCACAACCCAAACTCCAATAATCTTTCGAAATCTAAATCTGCCACTCAAAATCTCTCCTTTTACGGACATTCCAAGAATACAGTACGAAAAATAAGACCGAAATCCAACACGCACACTCTTCAGATTCCATCACGAACCACGGACCATCCGATACATAATTCCATTCCCCATTCATCTTCCGCAAAACACTCTCCTCCTTCTGCCTCTCCGATGTATTTCCCAATTCAATATTTAATTTCTCGACTTTAGTACTCCAGTGCAGCAGAAACAGCAGAATCCAACGCCAAGGATAACTCTCTTCGTCTGTCCGACATGGACTTCTTTTGAACTTTTTTCCGCGCGGCCCAAAGGAAATCGGGGTGAAATCCTTCAGAAACATCACAAGGAAAAAGGGAATAAAAAAAAAAAAGCAAAACCACAAACTGCACATTGTCCAAGAGCCCCAACCAACCGGTGTGTTAGTCGGGAAAATGGTGGGAAAAAAACTTTCACAGGACCTGTTTTTTTCCTCTTATTCTTAAGGCGAAACGCGAATTTTCTGATTTTTGTACACAGGACACGGATATTATTCTTCAACTCTCAGTGTGTACACACACTCCTGGTTGGAATGAAAGTTTCCTTTGTCTTTTGTTGAGTTTTGTTTCTTATTTTTCGTTGGCTTTGCCATCCTGTCCATCTTATTGGCTCTCGGAGGAAACTTAAACGAAAAGTTTTGGGACCCCTCCCGCAGCCAACGATCCTTTTGTCTTTTCATGAAATTTTAATTGTGAATTTAATTAAAGATGCCTGGCATTCCTTTGAAGACTTTGGCCCTCTTGCGAGGATGAGTTCCTTCTTCAGTTTCTTTTTTTTTCTGTTGGGTGTTGACAAAAGAGATCACGCGGCAGGCTTTTAAGGATATTTGACTGCCGAATTAGCTAGAGAGTTTCGGGTGGGGGGCGGGAGAGCGCGCGGAATGGGCCTGAAAGGACTTATGCTAAGAAATTCTGTGAAGAGGACTTTGTGTTTCTTTTTTTCGGTTGTTGACTGATGTGAATAAATATTCCGGTTGATGTTAACGGACACGTTTTATTTACGCGAGATTAAGCAGATTAATGGAGGGTATGGGACCGGCACAGGATGAAAGGTCATACTCGTACTCTTAGGTGAGGGGGGAAGGACGAGCAGAAATCAAATTCAAATTGACCGGAATGTTTTATTAAAATTTCAATGTTTTCGTTATTTGATTGTGGCTTGGTAAAGGCCGGAGATAAATCAAAAGGATTCGAGGGCCACTGTACGTGGGTCAATGTCAAAGTAAACCAAACGAAGCGGAAAAAATTATTGAAATTAATTTGCCGCAAGGATTTTCTCGTTACATGGCGGTAATATGATGGGAAATTGTGTCAACATTTGCAAGTAGATTTGTTGCGAATCCCTGTGTCAATGTTACAAGTCGAGGGTGGTAGTTTTTTCGTCGTTAGAAGGGTAAAGTATTTACTTGCGGGGTATCGTGTTGTCCTTGATTATAAACCAGAAGGTGACTCCGCAGTGGTTGTTGATGACTTGCTAATGACACATTTTTAATTGGAGACAGGACTGTGTTGACTTACGGTTTGGATTCTGTAAAGGGGGTAAATTAGAGGTTAATCAGAGAAGTCAACGATAAAGGATGGAGGAAGGAAACAGTTTGATGTTTGAACTGGATTCATAAAATTTATGAATTTAGAATTATATTTCAATGAAGACGATTGAGTCGAACTTGTAGTCATAGAGAAAAGCTGAATTCGTTGATTTCTAGAAGAGAACATTTAACCTTCTTTGGCTTGACTAAACGCAAGGACTTCTTCTGGTTGCTATGACTGAATGCTTTGAATTTTTCGAATTCAGAGTACCTGTATGAGTATAATTTTTCATGAAAAGGCGTCTCAATGGACCGCTCGGAGTCAGACACCTTCCTCGACTACTGCTTATATTGAAGATAGGAAGATAAAGGCTTTTGGGAGGGTGGTCCTAGAAGGATGCAGTAATACTTACAAGGGAAACGCTTTCAAGAAATGAGGTTAGACGGGATGTACTTCAGCTAGCTGGTGTTGATTTCGAAAACGCCAGTGGACAGTGTTCCATCAAATGTAGTAAGATGATCGAAGACGTCTTTACCAAAGTGTTCTACATTTGATGACTACGTTTAGAAGAATGCTTGCTCTGTCACTCCAATTTTCGGAACGTTGAAGTGGAAGCAATTGACAATTTCGTCAAGGGTGTCTATGAGGGAGCTGCTCTCGAACAGACTCCTTAGAAGAAGTATTCTCTAGACCGAAAGGTAGAAGCGAAAGACTGAAGCTGCGTTTCGTCAAGGGCGTCTATGAGGAAGCTGCACTTCGAGCAGACTCCTTAGAGGAAGTACTCTCTGGAACGAAAGACAGAAGCTGCGTTTCGTCAAGGGTATATATGAGGAAGTTGCACTTCCAGCAGACTCCTTAGAGGAAGTATTTTCTGGACCGAAAGACAGAAGCTGTGTTTCGTCAAGAGTGTCTATGAGGAAGCTGCACTTCAACCAGACTCCTTAGAGAAGGTATTCTGTGAACCGAAAGACAAAAGCTGCGTTTCGTCAAGAGTGTCTATGAAGAAGCTACGCTTCAACCAGACTCCTTAGAGGAAGTACTCTCTGGACCAAAAGACAGAAGCTGCATTTCATCCAGGGTGTCTATGAGGAAGCTGCACTTCAACCAGACTTCCTAGGGGAAGTATTCTCTATACTGTAAGACAGAAGCTGAGTTTCGGACTGAAGGGTGACAAAAGCAGCTTTCTTGATATCTTCAGGGTCCAGAATTCTACTTTTTCTATGCAGCACAGGTTGTCGTAGAGAAAGAACTAATGTATGGTAAAATGGAGTTCATTTTGCAGATGAATGAGACTCTGGTTCGACCATAGACTGAACTGGTCAAGTTAAACTTCGTTGCAGGGGAGGCTTCTTTCAAGTATCTTAAGCGGTCCGACGTCGCGGCTCCAGCTCCAGATGATCGGAACAACCGGAAAAAAACATTTCAGTCCATTCCTGTTCCTTGAAGAGGAGGATCCTAAAGCTTCAGAATACCCTCGTTGTCGTCCATGTCCCAGGCGTGGGTGTCAGCATCTGAACAGTTGGGGTTCGTACAGTAGTGGCTGCCTTTACTACAGAACAATATTTAACCTGTCTTGAGGCGCAATTCGGCAACCCTGAATTGCAAACAAAATCCCTAGATCCCACCCCGAAGACTAGCAACCCTAGTCTTGTGTCAGTCTTGCCATCCCATGTTATAATCAAAACAAAAATTTCCAATCTATTATCCTGTGACGTGTGTGAGATACATATATGTAACCTCTTCGAATGTCCTGTTGTCCCAAACATCAGATGGACATTTTCCCATTCTTGAAACTCAATTACACTCGGACACGCAAAACCATTTTCCTTTCGTCCTCGTTAATGAGGAGTGAAATTCCCAAAGACCCAAATGACATTTCCACATAATGATTCGCCACAGAGATAGCAGACATACCCTCCTCATTTTGTATCTCGGTCCAATATACAAAATGACAAAGGACTTCACCAATTGATGGGTCGACATGGATGGAGGTGGATGATTTACACGTACAACTTCTGATCGATTGTTTGGTGGCTGCTACTATGGACCAACGTGATTAATAAGGTTCGTCCTTAAAATTACTCTGACATTTCTGTAAACGGTGCCATCCTCTTCCGCTGCCTCATTTATTCTTCCCGCACCCTTTAAAGGTCATGAGACGGGGAAAACTTGTTGATTGAAAATTGTTCGCTGAAATATGTAAATTTAATCAGAACGAAAAGCTACCGCTTTGCGACGACGGAAATTACCATTTGTCAGGACGCGGCGGAGGCGGAGGTTAAACACCAGTTCACCGGGGACTGCCGGTAGATGTGGCATTGATATGCCAAAATCCATCGCCCAACCCTTATCGATACGTTGCTCTGCTCTCTGCGCCCATTGTCTTCTGTATCAATTGTATTGTATTGCTGTGGGGTAGATGAGAATCTAGGACATTTGTCGGGGTAGCTATGCTTATACAGTGGCGGATGTAGAGTGCTTCTTCGCGTTAGCGCCTTTTATGATTGAATTCCCCGCGGGCATGGCACATTCCCCCACTGTTACCAGCTGAATTCCCTGCCTGTCTGCGGCAGGATGCACATCCTCGCTCACTCCCCCATACCGCTTTTTTCTCGTGTATTCTCCCGTTTGATCTTGAAATTAAAATAAGCCCGCCAGAGTAGCATAACGGCTGTCTTATTGTTTTAACTGTCATAAAGAATAATTTTCAGCGGCGATGGGGATTCTAGATACCATCGTCTTGGCGGCGGGGGTGCACACTTTTCCTTTGCCTCATTTATCTTTGCCGCATTATCCTTGCCATCGTACGAGTATATTTACACCACCCGCCTTGCCGCAGAAAGGACAACCAAATGGCATTGAATAATTTGTTTATGACGGTGGGTTGTCAAGAGAATATTGTCTCATGTCTCAGGATGCTGCCGTTGGGCGAATGAAGATATTAAAGTCATCTCTGGCAGCGCGCTGGAATTTCCTTTTTTATGTGTCTTCCGAGTCACCAGGACCTTTTCTTCGGAGAATCTGATAAATTTTTATTTATTAGACAGGTTAATGTCAAGACGTTGACTTATTAAATTTTCTACCCCCGCCAGTGGCTGCATTCCACGCAACTTGTGCGTGCATGGTGGTAATTTTTTGTTGTTTACGGTGATGAAGTGTTGAAAAGGTGATACTTCTTACGGTAATTTAGTGGTGTGTGCTGCCAATTTGTGTGGGTATTTTTTTTTTTTTTTTGGAATTTTATTGTTGGTTATGAAAGTGAATAATTAAGTTGGTAGAAGTGTGCTTAGACTGTTCATCACTTACTTTAGTTGTTTTGTTTTTAGGGGAAGCTTTGAACGCGTCGGTAAGGAGAAACAATCAATTAGCATTCCCAATGCAAATACATAATTTTGTTTCGAGTATTACCTCGTCTTTAGACTCGGATTTTTTGAAAATTCGGGCAAGCAAAATTATCATCAGTTGTAGAATGAATAAAGACTCCTCAAGGCTCAGTGAGATTCTGTAGGATCTCCGTTGATTGAAAATACCGGGTGGTAAGTGGACAGATTCCGCCGGAAAATCCCTAGACCTCTTAATTCCCAGAGTGTAAGGACCACAGCGAACTCATACTCATCCTTTACAGAGCTTAGGTAGCTTCCGGGAGTGATATTAACGCAAGCTTCCCCGAAGAAAAGATTTTATGATCAATTTCTGTTTCTTTCCGTACAAAACTCCTAACCCTGTCGGAATTCTTCCCATAATGTTGCAAAAACTGCAAGACATAATAAGTCCCTAACCCAAGTCCATACCTAGTTTCTCTCATGAAAAAGATATGACGTATTTCGCGTCATCAATTATTTCTATACCGCCTGGGCAATCGAGGTCGTGCCTAAACCCGTGACAATAGGGCCCAAAAGCATTCAGTTGCGGCAGATATAAGTTCAACTTTTCGTGCCTTCTGTTGATCCAGGCAACGATGTTGGAAATGACTCTATGTGTGATAGTAAGGGTCTGCTATTCATGTGAAGTTGTTAACCCTGTTATTATCTGATGTTCTCGTTATCATTATTATGCAGGCGAGGTAGTTTCCTTGCAGTTCTCTGTCGAAATAGTTAGCGCCGGCGCTACCCGTTCTTAATGTGGGTCGCCTTTCTTCTATAGAACCTTACCTTCATAATACCAGTCTATATTTTTTTCTTTTTTTTATAATCAGTATCATAGTGGTTTGAAACTCAGGTATCGTTAAGAGTCATTGGCGTCTAAGGGTGGTATCCAGCCTAGCTGGGGACATTTGTGGTGTTTGTCATTGCTATAATTCACAGGAATTTTTTTTTTCCTGATGTCATAAACAGTGTTCAGCTCAATCATCAAGCCAAGACACTCTACTGCCAGTGTTATGCCTTCGCAGAATAGATTCGCCTTCAGCTTTCACAGTGCCATTGGAACGTTATTGAGGCAGAAATTCTTGTTAGGAGCAGTCTTTTCCTGTATTTTGACGCACAAATACCACGCACAACAGGCCGCCTTTTCTGCTTTGTCAACTGGTCAGTCCATCAGGTTTGTTTGATGGTCAGTCTTGTGTCTATAAAAACGTCACAGTATTTTTTTTTTTGGCTTGAAAACTATGTTGTTATCACCAACGGTTACGTTTATAGTCTGTATGACTTTCATGCTTCTAATGAGTAGTACATACTTTCGCTTTTTCTTCTGCAAGTTGTAGGCCCATGGATATCAGCAAATATTGAAGCATCCTGTTAGCCTCGCTGCAGGCGTGCTCTAACTCCTTCAGAACCTCGGCTACCACCAGGATTGCTATGGTATCTGTATTAGACATCGTCAGTCTTAGGACGTCATCGCATATAAGGTAACTCAGTGGGGCCTTGCATGATACCCTCTGTAACTTTCGTCCATCAGTATCCTGTAGAGGAACTCCAGCACCGTTTTGATGACCGTCCATAGCATATTTCTTTGTTTGTGGTGTTGAAAGAATTTTTTTACGTCCGAGTAGTGGTCTTTCTTTTGCAGATCAGTGCTCCACAATCCTTAACAACTTGTGATTAGGTCTGCTTTGTAACGTTGCAAAATCTACAACTTCCTTGCTTCGCCACTACGAGATACTCTTTATGAAAACTTGTCCTTGCATCTCATTAAATTATAATCGTTGTTCACAAAAGTTCTTTCGCTTGACTTAGTCTTTGGAGTTCCTTCTACAGCTTTCCAGTTTAGTACCTTAAGCATGCCATTTTTGTCGTGCCTAAGTATATGTATCTTTTTCAGGCACTCATATATCAGTTTGGACTTTTGTAGAAGTTGAATGCCTCAAAAGCAGCGATGTTTTGCTCGCTTAAGTTTCTTTAAGGGTGCAATTGCGTGCATATTTCGATCGCATATGTACTAGCTTTTAAGGCTGGGTATCCACGTTTACTCATGAATGCCATTCCCGACATGAGCGCACTCATGAATGCCGGTGGATGGGGCTGCATGCCGGAGTGCGCATTCATACACGTATAAATTCAATCATTTTTGAATTCCGCGCTCATTCCCGAAATATCAAGCATAAGTGGTCGTGAATGCCCGGCTTAACGGGCTCTCGATCAGTGAAGAGTTTTTGACTGAGACACAGCAGCCTTCCATTCTCTTCTATTCAGGGCACTATACTTTCAGTTCTTCAGGTCAAACCTTATGAGATCCACGACCACTTGATCTTTCGAACTTGAGGATTGATTTTTTCATGTCGCCTTTAACCTCAGGGCCGGTATTCTAAGATTCTTCTGGCTGGCTTGTTATTCATTCGATCTATGTGCTAATTACATTCATATATTGATGCAACCTGTAGAATTTGCGTTTAAACTTTCTTCTTTAATTCTCCTCACACAGGGAACCTTACATCTGATGAAGTACTGTTCTATGAAAGGAGTTGTGTATCTTCTTTGCCTTCTCACTTACCTAGCAGGTGTTAGCACGAAGGACCCGAGACGTTCAGAACATTACGTTGTATACGTTATTTTACAGTGCCTTGATGATTCTGGGAAAGCATGGGATCGCTTTTAAAGATGAGCTGAAAGCCCAATCATAGGGCACGTGAAGGCATCTTACCAATACAACATCTTCTTATTTCAAAAACTTCACTGTCACAACCTCACTGAGACCTTTGATGTCAAAAAGTGTTAACATAAGGCGACCCGCTGTCATTCGACTTCTTCAAAATCTTTCTTTAAAGAATTGTGCAAAACTCACGCGCCATTGCGCCAACACCAGAGGCACAATCTTTCAAAAGTCCCTCCAATGACTCGGAAACGCCAACGATATTTACATAATCGGAAGAACGCAGCGTGATGTCATTGGTGCGTTCGTTCGAGTATTTAGATGGAGGCGGTGAGTGAGGGCAAGACGAAGTATATGCTGTCAACAAGAAAGGACACTCAACACCGACATCTCGGACAGAACGTCACTAAAGACAATTATGACTTTTAGGTAGTTAAGGACTTTGTCTACTTAGGCTCCGCTATAAATTTAGACAACGACACCAGCGCTGAAATTAAGCGAAGAATAACTCTTGCCCTCTCTCGAGCAACTAAAGTGACCCTGTATAAGACCTTAGTCCAGTCCATGGACTCTGTCAGAAGCGGACAGCGAATGTCAGCGACATCGGCCAGAAGAGGGAAGCTCCAAAAACTGAAGTGGCTGGGTCATGTAGAGTGGATGGACACTAATGCTCCGGCTTGAAAAATCTTCGAATCCACACCCGAGGGAAGGCGCAGTAGAGAAAGACCGCGACTCAGGTGGCGCACGCAAGTGGAAGAGGACCTTAAACAACTTGGCATGCGAAACTGGAGACAGCTGGCTAAAGATTAAGCTGGCTGGAGACGCTTGTTGATTGAGGCTCAGGTCCACCCCGGATTGTAGCACCATCTTAAGTACGTTCTGTTTTAAATTGAGATGGGATACTACTTCCTCGTTGATTAGATTTATGCTTGAGTTTTCCTCTTCCCCTCTCACTTTTTTGGCCTAATGTTCATAAGGAAGCTGCTCGAAATGTTCCCTAAACATACCTACCTATGTATACAATCTCCTGCTTCTCGACGACTAGATTTCTTTCGATGGTTTGTAGATTCTGTTTTCTTTGTTTGGAGCCAACTGCCTTTTGCTCGGCCTAGTTGTCGAAATTTGGAACGTGGTTGCAGTTACGAGGCTTGAAGTCTTCTTTAGCAGGGAGAGAGTTTTTCAAGAATTCGATACGAATAAAACCAGTGATTCTTAACTGATATGTCATAGGAGACATCAGCTCTATGCGAGGAAACTAATTGGTATCTTGGGCCAGTCTTCGCTGACTCTATGCCACATTAGCTGTCATTATCTAGTGACAGCTGCCAGTGCCACCGTCATGCTTGACCTAGTATCTAATACTTTTTATTGACTTGAGTTGATTTCTAGAGCTCAATTGATTTATCCCGACGAACAAAATACTTATCCCATTCCAACGGCTTTGATTGTATACCACACGTCTCGCATAACCTTCCCTTCGGCTAATCCAATTTAAAAATTTAACAATTTCGCGAGGCATTATTTCCTCGATTGGGCAATTTATTGCTCTGAACATTTCAATCCCAATTTCGCCCTGCATACGGTCCCCAGGCGGGTATTCGCACACACATTAGCCGACTAAATTTGACTTGTAGAGCGCGCGCTCAAAGATCATTTAACACGGGCACGCACACCCCCATCGCAGCCATCAATAATGCAAACTATTTGATTAAAAATTCATCAGATTTGCATACGTGTGGTGCGGTGGGCGGGTAGGGTTCTGAAAAATCACTCAATTGCTGCACCGTAAGTGCCGCGAAGTGAATCAGGGTTGATTGGTGTTCATCAGGTGGGCCTTGCAAACCCTGAAGTATCATTCGCGATACTCCAGTGGTAAGGGAGAGTGTTCCTCGCATCCGGATTAAATCACTTAATATTCAAGAGTTCTGTGTCACTTGATCTGCACGGGAGTAAGAGGGAGAGAGTGGGGCACCGGCAAGGCCTGACAACTGAGTGAATATCTTTTTGAAGATGTGCCTCAATAGGCCGGGAATATTGTTGGCGCGTCCCAAAGGAAATTATTGTGCTATCTGCGGGTGTGGTACATGGCCCGCGAAAGATGAAACTTCGAATCGTAAAAAAAGCCTTCAGCCAGAACGGTCGGGGTTGAGCGAATGACGTTACGCACACAAACGCTGTTACATTTGATGTTTCGTTGGGTTATTTTCAATTCTTTTGTCATTTTCCTTGATGTCAGGTGGGGCAGTCGACACAGAAGTGTTAAGGTCGACTGAAGCGAAAGTTATGAGCTGTTGATTGTTTTTCGCCAAAAAAAGAGATTCATAAGGTTTGGCCAGTCGAAACCACTCAAATGTAAATTGGAGCATGGAGTGGAGATTGACATGATTTGTTTGTGCTGGTCCGTGGGGAATGCTGAGGAGGAAATCTTCTAAATGCCTCTGCGTTAAGACGCCACTAGTTCATTGGAGGCTAGGAGTACTTCTGCCGGTATGCTTCACATTGAAAAAACAGGCCTCTATCCCTTCTATTTCTCAGCAAAAATACATATGTAAATAGCTGGCACGATAGCTCGAGGTGAGCCAAGGCTTAGCTTCTCGCAACCATTCATGTTGTGCGTGTTAGATATTTCGCACGAATGAAACAATTTATTGTCGATTCCGAACGGCGAATTGAGAGGCTTTTCCATGACAAAATATACTCTCGGTGGCTTGCCATTCCACGACGAGAGATGGTACCGCGAAAAATGTTCAGTGGACTTGGCTGGGGTTGTCCAACAGTCTTACGCACTAAACACTGAGCCACACTGACCACCTATTTCTCAGCAACATCTTAAAATTTACTTAGCTAAATGCATCGGACAAATCAGGCAAATGATCGGAGATAAATACTCATCGAGGTCAATCATGCTCACGCTCGGTTCAATGTTTAGGGGACCTTCAATAATTTTAACATTGAAGCTATGATATGCAGTCCACTCAAAGCTGGGCTTGATAGGGGTTCGACTGGATTGGTTCTATGCTGAGTTTGCCAATTTCAAACCAAAGATGAAGGAGCGGTACCACATGCCACTTCTCCTGAGAAATATGGCCTATGCTAAGCCTTACTCGATCTAAAAGTCTCATCTTGCTTAAAAGGTCCGTTAGCACCGTTTTCGGTATTCTCACTGGTCACTGTGCCATTGGCCTTCATGACAATAGGATGGGCGCCTTCGAAAATGACTTTTGCAGGAACGAAGAGGAGCTGCAGGGACGATCCTCCAATTTTTCAGCACTTGTCCCACCCTATCCCAAAGAAGGAAGCCTATCACTTCGACAATTGGGGCAAATAATTGCGTACTGAAGGCAAAAGTATCCTCAGCTTTAATAAGAGCTCCAAATGGGGTCATTATTTGAAGTGACACCTAGGGGATAGATCCCAGTGATATCACAAAGGGCCTTTCTTGACCTACGTGTGTCTGTGCTTCGCATGGACAGCCACATTACCCAGCTATCTACCTTGCCAATTTTATATTTCGACAAACAGCTCAGGATAAAGTCCTTTCGGATGAAGTCCTCTAGCTAACTGACAGGTGATGTTTTATACCGCATGAGCAGAGCAGCGGAATCTGCACCTGAACTCAATTAGGTGGGTCTGTGGACGACTCTAGTATTTCAGTTGACTACTTGCCCATACTTCCAGGTTTTGACAGAAAATTACTTAGCAGAGTTCCTGGTAGATGTGAATGGACATCTGGATCAATCATCAAGAAGAAATAGTTAGTCTTCTACAGTGTGGAAGAATCTACACCAATGAATTCAAAACGGAGATTGGGATATGAACAGCTTGACTTTCTTACGTCCTGTTTCACCTTGTGGATTCTAAAGTCTTTACTACTCCTGCGCGTCATCGTATATGACTTCTGCCAATATGTCTCAACTCTCCTCAACTCTTCCCCAACAGCAGATGAAGTGGTGAGCGATGGTCAATGCACTACTCAATCATGATCCATAGGGTGTTGAAGTGGTCGGCACAAGAGGATCGAGAGGGGAAATTTGCTTGTTCGGCATCGAATGTGGTTGTTAGTGGTTCCTCTATTCGCTCTAGTTTATCACTTTGGCTACTGTAGACAGCACGTAAATATCTCTACAGTCTTCGCGCGGCATAGAATAACCTTCTTAGGAAGCTTCCCGATTATTCACTTCGTCTACTCATCGGGTCAAGCAGTCGGTTCACTGAGCGATCCTTAAGCCTGTCGATTTTATACCCGGGCAGTCGAGTTTTGGCGTAGGAACTGCAGTACGACGAGATTGCATGGTGCTTCTCGTGTTGGGTTTTCGTTTATTTTTCTATTTTGGTCTTCTTGTTCTCGTTTTCGCTTTTTTTTTCTAACTCCTCGCTGTCTCATGGTCTGCAATAAAGTTGCAAAAATCTACAAATCGTTCACTATTGCCATTGGAGCTGCCTAGTCTACGCTTCTCGATAACATATGAATGTGAACCTTTCGTTGGCATTGCCTATTACAGGTTCCCCAATCATCAGGACGTTGTCTCCATTCGACGTTTGGTTGAAGCTGGCTCCTAACTAGTTGAAGTAGGTCTCCTTCTCATTATCCGATGATACCTCAGTTTAGGCGTAACAGTGTACGAGTATAATGTTTACGGGACTTACGCTAATCCGGAATCTGGGAGCAAAAATCCTGTCTCTGTGCGATTGTCAGTAAATTAGATATCAGCGTACTGTATACGAAAGCAGCAGTACCACTTCAGATTCTCATGGATTTACGGATTGTCTCGGTAGGTAGTAGAATAAACACGTATTACGTTGAAGAGTAGTTGTCTGTAGTAACAGGTTCAGATTCAGATTCTCAAATTCACTGATACAATCTTGGCTGTGTTGAAAGCCTCCATCGTCTAAAAATGAATCCAACTCGCTTGCCTGGTCGAAAGTCGAATGCTTGACGCTCTTGTCTTTTATTCTTTCCCCTTTCGTCTTCTTTCTTCACTTCTAGACTTCTCGACTTTCTACAATTTTCTTATAGTATCTAATACTTTTGGAGAAATGAGGATCGAAACTATAAGGAACTTTGGTTGGCCAGTTCAAATCCTTAACAGTCGAGTACACATTTTAACAATGGTAGACGTTCATTGATTAACTATTCAAGTCTCTAATAGCAGACAGCGTTGCTTCATAGCGATTAATCGAACCCCTAAGCAGCTCAACGAAATTAGCTTTAAGAAATTCCATTCCACTCCACTCCGCTCCACTCGACTCTAATCCACCTGTAGCTGCGACCCTTCTTCCATTCTCCATCTCCACAGTGTTAAACAATTTACGTTCCATTTAACGTTTACAAACTTAAACAAAACATGAACACAGTCTGCTCTAGTATTCCTCCAAGGACATGCATTTTTAAACATCTTGAAGGGTTGAAATGAAACGCACGCACATCCCTTGAGTTTAGCACAAAATAACAAGAACACAACTCGGCAGTCCTCTTGCAATCCTTTGAGTCTTGGAAAAGCTGTTTTTTTTTTTTTTTTTTTTTTAAGTCTTCACTGTATAAAAGTACAACATCCGAAAATTATCCAGAAAATTTTAATTATATTTTCAAAGGGCAAAAATAATTAAGCATCACCGTTAACTCTTTTCTCTTTTTTTTTTCCTGTTTCAGGATATTACTGACAGTGTGGTACCTGGTTTAAGATTTCCCCAGGGGCAAACTGGAAACAGTTAAAGATAATATGTCATGGGTTTGGTGTTTGTTTTATCCGTGAAATATGAATTTTTATCCTTTTTAGTCGACTTGCGTTCACCGGGGACAAAAGTTGATATTAAATTAATGAAAATTAACCCATTCTCTGGGAGAAGACAGGATGCTTTTTTGGCTGCAGGTGGAGGGGTAATAACCATACCATTAGACTGGGAAAAAATCCAGGTGGTGTCTGGGGAGCTTTAAAATATAATGCATCTCGGTATTAAGTGAGTTTTTATGCTAAAATTTTACCGAAGAAAAAATGAATTTTAAAAAATTATGCTGGGGCAAGGAAAATGAGCTTAAAGTGCGATATGTTGACAGCTTTGCTTCTATTACAAATGTTGGACTTGCTGTCAGAGTGTTGCGCATCATGCCTAAAAGGGAGTTCTGCAGATGAAGATAAATAAAATTTGACATCAACTTCCGGATTAAAGAAAAAGTTCAAGAAGTGAAATAGTGAAACGTCCAAGCCTCAGTCCCAATACCCAGTAGTAATAGTGGAAGTTGTAGGGACCAACTTGAAAGCAAAGTTAGTGCAGAAGTCCCACTTTGGAATACCATGACCCATGCAAATCGGTTGTTGACTATTTTTGGAGCCCTAGATCCGGCCGGTAGAACCCAGGAAACAGATTAATTCTGAAATTTCGTTCATTAAAATTGACTTGATGTTGCCTAATGTGCGTCTATTGACGGACTTCTGCAGGGGAAGTTATAAAAGGTTTCCTACTTGTTCCCGTCATTACAACTTTGATGTCGAAGGGGATACCGAATCATAACGATTTGAATCAAATATCGTCTGGAACTGTTTCGAAATACACTCAGAAAAAAATCGTGATCTAATGGATTTTTGGACACAAGGGCATCGGAGGTAATGGTATCGCCGATAAGCCTGTCAGACAAGTTTAACAATCAGCATTCATTAGCACATTTTTTATGACCTCCTTCTAAGATTTATACAACAGTAACATAATTCTAGAGATCGACTTGTGGAATCACCAGAACAAGCTCTCAAAGTGAAGCTCAGACTTCAACAAGCTAAGAAATTCCTCAACCCTGCAAACAATGAGAATAGGCATGAAAGTTTGCTACAAGCAAGCGTGTGGCCACCGTGGACCAGTGATCAATTCTCTAGGTGTCTAGACTGTTGCGCAGGTTAGAGCCCAGCAATAGCCACTAAACATTTTTGGCGGCACTATCTCTCGCGCAGGCAATAGAAAATCTCTCAATATGCCCCTTGTAGATGCATCTTATTCGTGCGAAAAATATAGCACGGACAACATGAATTGTTGCGAAAAAGGCTTCTCAAACAGTCGCGCTACCTATTTATTTATTTTAAAACAAAAGCAAGTATGGAAGACTACGCCACACCCAAGCTAAGTTTTGACAAGAACTTCGAGGTAATCATCCCTTCAAGGTCATTCCGGGACGATGTATTCTCAGAAGACAAGTCGATTCACTTTTACACCGACGCACGATGGTTCAAATACTAGCGACGGGGCGGGTGGTTGTGTTTTCTCCGACAGGTATAACCGCAGCCTAGCGTTCCGTCTTCCAAATCATTGTAGCGTATTCCAGAGGGAAATCATGGCGATCAGAGAAGTCTTATCTTGGCATCTTTTCGGACAGTCAAGTGACAATAAAGTCCACTAAACTAAACTAAAGCTGCATAGAACAAATCTTAGGTGGACAAGTGGTACAACTTGTCTCGCGACAAAGCAGATTTGGCCAAAGCTGGATCTGAAACGGTTTAAGTATTTGATTTCTCTTAACAGCAACAAGGCTTGGCTTTTAGTCAAACGACTTCTGTATGGACGAAAACCCGAGGAGACTATTCTCGCAGAATGTACATCAATTTAGGCGACCTGATTAATACGAATGTTGACAGCCTCCTACGCTTTATAAGAAGATCTAATCGGTTCAATGAGTAGGCAAGAGATCTTTCCGACATTCATGTGGTATCACAACGGACACCTCATGAGTCTAATTGTGTTGGTTTTAGCTGGCAGCCACTTCAACCTAACCTAACCTAACCATGATATTAAGCTCTTGGCGAACTTCATCACTCGCTATCATCTCAACAAGGTAGACGTAAATTCTCCAGACATGTGTCGGCTTAGAGGATTAACAAACTGATTGTCTCACCATAGCTCGTAGCAGGCAAAAATGCAATATGAATGCAATCTCATATGCCGCTTCAAAATTCGTTGAAGAGGTTATTTGTTTCGACCTGAAAAAAGTTGCACTAGTTTTAGGACCAGTAGCCGCATAGTAAGGCAATAGGAATCGGAATAATTTTGAAGCATAAAAACACCGCGGAGATGTACCCTATGCTATCCAAAATGGATATTGCGAATATTGCCTGGCTGTGCACTGATTTTTTTGTCTGTTTAATTCTTTTATGAAGCAGAGGGGTTTAGTCCACGGTTTCTTGCCATTTATGCTGCATTATCCCACTATTACTGTTCTCCTCGAAGTGTTCTTGAAACGTCCTCTTCGTCTAGATCTAGGTTCTTGAGATTTTCATTTGAGAGTGTCGTTTTTTATGCTGTTTGAGTTTTATCTTCATATGTTTAGGTTAGGTGGAACAGATTGGTCCATTGTGACTCCACGATAAATACCAGCTTACCACAACCAGAGACCAAGAGTATAATGTCGAGTGCGTTGAGATGAGTAACGATATCGGTAGCAACCCTGTATATGTATTGAACCACTTTGACCTGCAGATAAAGTTTCTTATCTTTTGGATGTCGAGTTCAGCTAGTTCGTTATGATCATCGCAGAAGTATTTCCCGTGGCTTTTCCTTCTTAATATTGCAAGGGCAGGACAAGAGCGCAATAGGTAGGTAGTGGTTTCCTCCTCCTTCTCATCTCTACGGCTTCTACAGAAATCATTAAAAGACACCCCTAATCTGAGTGCATGTCTGCCTATCAAGCAATATCTGGTGAGGACTGCTTTTAGTCAACCTTAGTTTTTCCAGTTAGTGGATAAAAGTCTCTCCGTCTTTTTCAAATCCAGCTTGGGTCAGATTTGTTTTGACAAGAAACAAGTGCCACCTACAGTTTGTCAGTTTCCTGTCATCGGTATCAAGGCCGAATTTGACCGATTCGATAAAAGCAGGTGGTTTCCCAAGCGCCTGCTTTTGCCAGCTCGTCCACCGTAGTTCCTTGGAACGTCCCTATGTCCTGGGACTCAGCACTGGATTATGTCGCATCTTTCTGCAATCTCGTTAAAAGAGATTGCCAATCTTGATCGTAATGTCGGCGGTATAGCATGTATAGCACAATAGCGCTACAATCTATCGACTTAAAGCCAACCCGAGGCTTCGCGGACTGTCGTCATTTCTGCTTGAAACACACTACAGTGATCCGGTAGTCGTTTGGCAACGTCTAAGTCAGGTGCATTGGAAAAAAACTTCCGCCCCCGTACCACACACTGTCTTGGATCCGTCTGTGAATATTTCTATCGCGAAGTCGCTCATAACTCTATCCGACTCCCAAGCGCTTCTGCTAGGAATCCGAGTTCTGTATCTGACGTTAAAGTCAATATGAGGGAGGATACTAGAGCGGCCCGTTGTTGTGCTGACCAGTTGGGAGGATTTCCTGAGCCTAAAAGCCGTATTGGCTGCCATTAGCTTCCCAAAAATATCGACAGGAAGCAGGTGCCTCCCGTCCAGCCATATGGGTTGTTTTTAAGGCACTCGTTATGCAGATGTTCTGAGCCATAACTCCCGGATGTTTATATAGTAAGCCCAGAACACTTTGGACATTATTTTTAGTCACTCGTTGGTGAATGCATCCATACAACAGTGCCAATGCACCGAATACTCTCAGTTTTGTGTGGACAGAGAACTGCTACATACATACTGGCTAAGTCTGCTGAATGTTGCTTTGACCTTAGTTTGTGAAAAAAGCCTACGCACCTCCATTTTTTGATACAATGCTATTTAGCTAGAAGAAATTCTTAATGAACACCATTGGATGCCCTTCGAAGCTTATGGGCTTGAAACTCGTTTTTTTCACTCTCTTGGTCTTGGTTTTGTTGGAACAGATATTTAAGCCAAACGTTGGTGTTCCGCAGTTACAGTTTTGGTACATCGTCAAGAACTCTGAGCGTTCATTCTTGTTTTACCCCGGTGCTCGTAGAGAAATTGTGACTTGTAAAAATTCCCAAGTTTTGGGCATTTTCAGCCTTTGCCACAAAGTCTTTCCCCCCTCTGGCTTGTACCGGCTTTATAAGGCTTTGTAGTCTAGTCTTTGGGTTTCTTTTGATTAAAATCTTCCACAAGTTCACATGAAGATTTTTGTACGGAAACAAGACAATCCACCCATTGTGCAGCATACACGAGTACGTAAATAAATCGTTTGCTTGTCTATTTCTACTAAATTCAGTCTCTTACACCCGGCGTATCTGCTTCCTAAGGAATAAAGAATAAATCATCTACGTATAGGTACATCACCGGTTAAACCATCTTTCCAGAACTACAATAACGAACGTTGTCAAATACAGTATAGTCGTCAAAATTTCATAAAAACCTAACACAAAACTCTGGCGGCTGTTGTTGTCTTAATTGCCTACGAAAAGATGTTACCCTTGTTGCAACACACAAGAAGGTTACCCAAATCCACCTTTAATGTAATTCGCTCTTTCCTAAGCCGAGCAGCGTTTACGAGGTCCCCCCCCCCCCAAGATATTCCAAAGCAGACTTGGAGAATCTGTAAAACTTTAAAAGTAGGTACTAGCTACCAGCTATACGCCAATTATTTAACTTTGTTAGTTCAATTAAGTAAACACAATCTAAGCTGCAACAACTCCTACGATGGTGTTCGTGCCATACAACTGTGAAAAAAGAATCCCTTTTCTAGGAGGTCCTTCTCGTTCAAAAAGAAATCCTCCTCCACTCTGAGTACACAGCACCGGACAAAGATCCCTATGTAAAATCTCACATTTATATATGTATGCATGGATGTAGTATATATACAAAAAAACGACAACGACAATGTGTAAATAATTCAGGACATAAAAAAGGACATATCCAACTAATATATCCACATGGCAGCAAACTGATTTACATAAAATCCCCAACTATTTGTGCCATTCCCATCATCCAGCTCCTGTCGCTGTGTACATAGCTGAAGGGAAGTATCCCTGTACTCTGTCGCTGTCCTTGCTCATGCTCCACCCGGAGAGAGAACCAAATAGAGAGTCCTTTAAGAGAGTTACGTTTTATAACCAAGTTTCGTTCTCTTTAGACTTTGATTTGGTCCTTCTTGGTCATATCTCCTTGGCTGCTGTGTAGTGAATGTGGTGGCTTATTTTTTTTTTTTTCTTCTAAGGATATCCTGGTGACACCTCCCTGTGCGCAAAAACATTCTAGGGACACTCGCTATGACAAACCAATTGTGTCCTTTTGCTTGGGTCATTGCCAGATAAATTCCAGCCAATAAAATCGAAGACATACTTTTTTTTTTCCTTCTATGTGTACCGGCTAGGTTGAGGAAGCAGTTGGATCCAGAGGGGATGGGGGTTTTCTTGGCCTTTTCTCTCGGTTTTTTTTTTATTATTTAAATAAGCGATTGCAGCGCCGCCACAATATATTTTTGGATCTCGCGCAGATGTGAGATTTCAGATTGGATCGGGGAGGTGGTGAATGGTGAATGGTGATTGTGGACGAAGATGAAGATGAAGAGGCACCTCATACTCGTGCCAGAGGACCTATTTCATGTGCACATACAAAATTTGCTCCTTTTGTTTTTCAGTTGATTCTATTGATTTTGTGTAGAGAGTTTGGATGCCTTGACTTTAAGCTGATTAGTGAATTTAAGGAAATTTCTTTGGAGCTATAAACGTGTACATGTGCAGGAATATGAGCAACTTGATATGGGAGTTAAATTGGAAGAAGGATGAACGAGGATTTTTCAGTATTCATTTATCTTAGACTGGTATAGCCAAGGTTTAAGATTTAGTCTTTAAGAGGCGTTTGTGCCTCTATTCTTATAAAATAATGTTTTTTGTGAAATGTGCTGCAAGAACAACCTTCGTAAAATGGTTGTGGAATTGCAATAAAAAATATGAGTTCACGTGTCCTTATTTAGCCATTGGAGTCTTGCAAAACACACTCACGGGACTACTCGTTTAATATTTTAGACAAACACAAGCTGTTGACTATGATTTCTAAAAATTAAAGGCGGTTATTCCAGTGAAAGCGAAGGTTAATAGAAGAATTAATTTTTTGGGGGAAAGGCTGTGCGAAATAATTTTTTCTTTTATTCCCCTATACCGACTAGTGGATGCTCATATCCTCAGCTGCATCAAACCCATTAAGGGTCCTACAGAAGCTCAAGCAAACAGCAGAATCCTTTTAAAATTGCGTGAGTTGAAACCATTTTAGTCAGCAGAACCGGACGGTACGATACCCACCGAAATATAGCAAATTGTGGATCTAATTGTTCCCTGGTAAACTATAATCTTTAAAAGTTTAAACGTTTTATTTAAGAAATAAAGCATCTATGGGCGAATAAGAAATGTCACCTCAGCTATAGACAGCCAGTACAGCCATGCATTTCAAAACTTCATCCCATTGGTCCATTTTACGAACTGAACGCTCTATCAATTTCAGTGGTAATTCCACACGAGGACTTCTCCTACAGCTGACCTTCAAACTATGCTCCAATTGTTGCCAATAGACATCTAGGGCATGCAGCAGGCCACTAACGCGGCTTTAAGGCTGAGAGATACCCACCAATGGTGCGAAAAGAAGGTGGAACATTCCAGAATCCTATCATCTCACCGCAGCCTTCCCCAATCAACAGACACGTTGCCCACCACGTTGGGCTACAAACACAAGCTACCGGACAGAAGCGGCTGGAGTCAGTGCGAAGTCCTTTTTAATGAGTCCATCTTTACTTTACGGACGGCTCTAAAACAGCCGAAGGAGTCGGTGCCGGTGTCTTCTCAGAAGACCTGGACATTCACCTCTCCGTCAGTCTTCCCAACCACTGCAGTGTCTTTCAAGCCGAAGTCACAGCTATAAATCAAGCCGCCGCTTGGCTGAAGGCTAACCCAATATCAAGCAGGGATATTGCGATCTACATCGATAGCCAGGCTGTGATCAGGTCCCTCGTATCCAACACTATAAAATCTAGGGCAGTGAAGGACTGCCGCGTGTCTCTAAACGAGACCGCTAAACAGTATAACGTCACACTCTGTTGGGTCCCTGGTCACTGTGACATTCAAGGGAACTGTGCGGCTGACAAATTAGCTAGGATAGGCTCCCAATGTACAGACGGCAGGAAGCTCGACCATGTCAAAGCGCCTATGTCGTTTGTTAAACACCTGACCCACACCGACGCTCTGTCGAAAGCAAATCGTAGATGGCAACATCTCGATTATTGCAATAATGCCAGGCTAATCTGGCCTGTCCTGGATCTGAAAAGATTGAAAGCATTAATACGACTCAGAAGAGACCAGCTTTCAAAACTCATCAACGTCCTCACGGGGCACTGCATCCTAGGAAGGCATGCTCAACGCCTGGGGATAGCATGCAACGATTTCTGCAGGAGCTGCAGGGATGAGGAAGAGGAGGAGTCCACCGCACACTTCCTCTGCACGTGTCCCGCACTAGCCCGCATTAGAACTTTATGATCTGAATTCCGCCAGCATGGCCGACCTTAACAGCTACGTTAGGAAATCTAAATGGTTTCAGGAGTAAGCAGGGTACCCCTGTAATCAGTGGCATCACAATGGACCTACTTTCTGGTCTAAGCGTACCTCCTCTCGAAGGGCCACTTCTAACTAACTAACTAACTAATTCCACCCGCAAAAGATCGAGTATGCACACCCTCCCAAGACTCTTATTCGACGAAAACTTGTAAACCACCATCTCCTTTAGACTAGTCGTGAAGGATAATCTCGGCCTAGTACAGGAGTTCATTTATATTTATACAGATGCCTCTAAGATAGAATCAAGGGATCTAGACTTACCAATGCGATTAGGATTACCAACAGTAGGTGGACGAATCGAACCACATGCCTCATTTTTATACTGATTTGACCTAAGCTGGATCATTAATTCTTCAACCATCAGACAAGGCTGTTGCAGTAGATGTCATCACAGCACACTGCACTGCACACTAACAGGCTAGACCTCCTTTCAAATAATTTTAGTCGAAGGTGTATAGACGAGAAGGAAGAGAAAATGAATCTCCACTTTCTCTGTTCGTGTCAAGCCCTATATCCGCTCGAGCTTACCCAAGAGCCAAGTTCTTCGACAATTTTGATATTTTAGCTCTCATGACCATAAATGACCTTCAACGCTTCATAGAAGTCTAGTTTTGTGCTGATATCCAAAACCTTGTGGTACCACAGTGAAACTATGTGTAGGGCTAAGTGTGGCTCTGCCTAACGCAGTTTTCTACTTAAACCTAGCCTTGCCAACAAGCCTGTCCATCTGTTTTGGTTATAAAAGTCCTTAGAGGCTTCGTGGGCGGCGTGGCTCAGTGGTTAGTGCATTGGACTGCTGACCGAGCGGCGTGGGTTCAAGCCCCAGCCAGGAATATACCAAACATTTTTCGCTGCACCACCTCTCGTCGGGGAATGACAAGCCTCCGGGAGTATAATCTCACTTTGCCGTTCGGAGTCGGCAATTAATTGTAGGCCCCTTCTATTCATACGAAAAATGTAACACGCATAGCATGAATAGTTGCAAGAAGCTAGGTCTTGACTCATCCCGAGCTGTCGCGCCAGCTATTTTTTTTTAAGAGGCTTCGTGGTCGGTATGTTCCAGAAAATGTCAGCTCTCTCGTCAATTGATCGTTGGAAATGAGTTGGCCCAGCTGTCACGATTCTTCATCAACATTTCTGAGCTTAAACAGCCGACGATGCAATCGACGATGTCGGATTGAACTGAAAGAATCAACAACATAATGGATAAGATGGTCTTACCTTGTGCAACGATTTTAAGATAAGATTCAACATGGAAGCACATGATTTCTTTCCAATGACGGCCACGATCAGGCCATCTAGAGTAGTTCCTTCGAATTAGAGGCAGTCAGGAAGACGAGACGAGTTTCTTCTCTAGATGATCGCAAGGTTTTCTTTCTGAGGTCAAAGAAAACATAGCAATTTGTTAGAATATGGAAAGAGGTTTTGAGTTTCTTCACCCTCAAGACGTTATCTACAGAAGGGGTCTAATGCTTCATTCGATGTAGCTGTTTTTTCAGAAGGCAATGGCAACTGTTTACGCCAGAGAAATACGAGAAAATTGGATTTCTTTTTAGCTTGTGTAGCCAAAAGCAGCTTGGAGCATGCATGCTCTGATAAATAGCAATAGCAAAACACTGACAGAGGAAATGCTACACATAAGGGTTCACCCGAAATCTACGCACTGTTTCTCGGCTGGTCCTCCTCTAGAAATTCATATTGCCTTCTATGTCAAGCATCCCTCGAATCTGAAGATTGCAGTTTTGTAGATCTTTGTCTATCTTTGGTTAATGCTAGCAATTTTGCTCACTTGTCCTTAATGCCAACCACAGTCCTAACAACATTGTGCCGGTATCATCGAAATTGGAGAAAGTTTGTCGCGAGTTTCGGCGCCACCTTCCTCAGATTCTCAGACGTGATGCTGTTTTGTCGATCGCTAAGATCAACGACCTTGAACTCCAGGTGTTCTTTGAGAACCTAGTTGAAGAGCTCGGTAGTGGTGCTGATCTGTGAAGTTTATCTTTAAAACTTTAAGTCCCAGCCTAACACATTATTGTTTTGTCAAGAGTACAGCCTGATGGCAATGGATAAACGTGTTAAAAATGGCACCACAAATAACCTTGAGACACAACGGCTCAAATGACCCACGTGCAGACACTTCCCCCTAACCTTACCTAACGAGCCTTGAATGTTTAGTTGCGTAGTTTAACGAAATCTTACATGTGTCACTTGTTTTCAACAATCCGAAAGAGCGCGTGATGACAAAAATGACACGTCGATGCTGATACATATACGAGCGTTGGAGGAAATGACTTTCCGCGAATTTGAAGCCGAATGATGAGATACCCCTGAAAAATTACAGAAGTGGATGTTTAAAGGAACCGACCTGTCGCGAGCTCAAGGGTGAGCTCCTCACAGAGAATACCGTTCGCGTTCTACGTCTCTATGTGAGAAATTCTGATAAAGAATGCTCTTAGAAACTTATCGCTTCATTGCATATGTACGTAGGAACCATTTGAAAGAACTTATTCTAGTACAGTCAGGATGACTTCAGGTCATGCGGATAGGTTAGGTTAGGTAAATGGGTGCCTTATGTCTTTCGTCACTACTCACGTAGACCAGTAATAGGGTCCATTGTACCCATTTTAGAACTCTACACCGAGGGAACCTGTAAAGAGAAAGGGAACCGCTGGTTTAAATCCACCCAGATAAGGATATGAATCTCAAGAGGTCCTTCAGCTCCTCCAGTTCCATGAAGGAGTAACTGCCAATAGTCCATTCTTCTACCGGCGAGGGGCGATCATGCGGAGGCACATACGAATTTCTAAAACAGACAAAGGTCTTCAAAAGGTTTATAAACCTGAGATCACTTGGTATTTTTTGACACTTTCAGTTCAACAGCTCTTTCCACTGAAACAAGAATATCTGGTCAACCATTCGATGCCGAGATGCTTTCAAAAGTTCAGCTATGATTTTCCAAACTGATTCATTAACTGCATAAGATTGAATCCTTTCTAATGTCATATGAATCATTAATGACCGACCTTCCTTCCGACTTCTGATGAAAATTCCTAAAGAAGGAAACCAAACTTCGATCAGTTTCCGTCGCAGTCACATCGCCGAATGTGGCATCCGCTCATAAAAACATCATTGACAGATGATTGGAAAATTATCCCATTTACATACCATAAATTTCCCTTCAATATCCTTCCGCCCACTGGCGACCCCATCAGACGACGGGTCCCAAAAAAAAAATGGAAATCATTTGGCAATCTCAATGTCCCATAAAGTGGCCCATAAAAACCGAGTGGCAATGATAAACTGTAATAGCACTATTCCACATATCACCCCCAAAGGACTCCAATTTGCTTGCGCCGGTAACCACCGCCGCTCGGTAGAATATGTAAAATCATGTAAAAGCCGTCGCAGCGTTCGCACAACCCCTTTATGCTGCCGAGGAAGTGTTATGAATAATTTGCTGTCATAAAGATCAGGATTTAAGGATCGAAGTGAAAAAAAATTGTCAAACATTACTTGCGCTACGTTTTTCATACCCAAGCACACTGGAACTCAGGGACGACTGGTACTTGGTGGTGGCAAATCGAATCCTGTGTATTCGAAATCGATTTGGTCCGATACACTTGACCAGCCCTCTGTTCTCCGGGATGAGAACAAAAAACAATTTCTCATTCATAACTTAGAAGTTACGGCACCCCTGGGATGTGGCCAACCGGCAGCGAAATGGACCACACTGCAAGGATTGCTTTTGTATTCCGGCCACGGCTGCCGGACAGCGGCGGGCCTCATGCATTTTATACGTTTTCTTGTCCCGTCAAAGCGGGGAAGGATATTTATTTCATTTTTTTTTGTCGGTTAAGAAGGAATGTACTTTTTTTTTTTGGTGAACGTTTGTAGTGACCTTTTGGTTTGAATGTTGCCAAGGAGGTATGGGAGACTTTGAATTTATGTCGTCGATTTGAGGAACACAGTATCACAGGGGTTAAGTCAGATTCAGATGATATCCCTTTAAACTGTTTGCGATAAATTGGTGAGTTATAAAATTTCAGTTTTACCGCTCCATTGAAGTAATAAGGACAATTTATTGAATTTCAAAGGAAGCCCGGAGGGGCGAGAAGAAATTGGCAGGTGGCCATCGTCGTCAGCGTATTCACCGAATCAATTTGGGGCGGAAATATATTGAATTCACCTCATGCAGGGTGACATGAGGTCTCTTTTATGGTTCAAAAGAAACCTGGGAGTGTGGGCAGCCAGTGCTAATTTATGTGTCCTGTGGGTAATCATTGAATTTTTCTCCTAGAGTCGAGCGTTTTAAGTGAATTGAAGTTGAACTCATTCTCAAACAGATTAAGGATTCACTCGACATTCTTTCAAATAAAAATTCATTCACTTACCGCAAATATCCTTTTATTAACTGTGATAAATTTGAGCGAAAGAAGTGCAAAATATGTTCCGCCAGGCTTCGCGGGCCTTCCACCTCTCCCATGTCATTATTGTTGGTTTATTCAAATGTTTTTTGTTTTTGGCAATTTTTAAAGTGCGTGTTGTACACGCTTTTATTGCCGACTTATGCATAAAATAACAATTTCGGAAATGATAGAAAAAAAGCCAACACAACTGACACCTTGCTGCCGATGTGCCACATGACATGACACCCACGCAGGACGCAGCGTCATGTCTCATAAACATTTACGACCTTTCACTTGGCACTGGCGGGTGTTGTAATGTTCGCAAATATTTTTTTCCTTCAAAATGGAGGAAGGATTCCAAGGAAATTATATTTTTTTTTTTCTAAGCGGCAATAACTGCCAAATGTCCCGAGATATTCGCATTAGTCGAAAGGATTTCGCGTGACTCTGTAACATGACGTTGAAGGGTGTCTCCGTATCCATTTTCAAAGAAAAAAATCATCTCCTGCGAGAGTTGATGTTGTCTGCAGAAAACAGACTCCCTCTTGCAGAAAAGGAAATGCGCCGTTACTCTTGCCATTGCCGGTTGATTGCCGGGAATCGATATTGACTTGGAGAGTCACAGTGTATGCGGAGTATCTTTACGCTCCAGAACTCACATCACAGCCAATACTTGACGAGTATTTACTTGTTCGTCGACGTCGAGGAGCTGAAATGCAGAGGAAGCATTACAATCGTTTGTAATTGATTTCGTGATGGAAGTTTTAATTAGTCCGGGCTGCCTCTTACACTGGGATCAATGGGCATGGGCACATGCAAGGGAGTTCAGTGAATTCACTTATCAAATGGACGGCAATGCAATCGATAGCGATATCCTTTGCAGATACACTGTGCTAATTAAAGCTTTGCAACTTCTGATGCAACTCATGTGCTTGGGTGTGTGTGTAAACTATAAGTGCAGCATGCAAGTTTGCATAAATGAGAATTCAAGTCCTTTTACATGTCCTTTCAGCGAAATTATTCAATTTCCTGATTTATAGTAGTTATGGCAAAATTTCGGAACTCAGAACACTTTTGGACAAGTGTCCAAAGTGTTATTGACGATAACGACGTCGGTGCATCGTTTAATTGTCCACAAAGTTGCCAGGATAAACGAAAGAATAAAAAAGAAGACCGCGATAGCTTTCTACTCTTGCAGTAGAATATTCAGGAAAATCTGAGGACCAAGACCTTAAAACATCCTATGAATGTACTTACGTTGTGTGTGGTGGTAAGTTGATAAGAAAACTACCAACATCAAGACCATCATGAAAATGCAGAGACTGGCGTGCATAGCAGCTGGAAGTCAAGCTCGACGGGGCACGCCCAGATCCTAAGTAAGTACCTACCTAGACTTCAAAATACCATTCTCTTGCTCATTCCCAAGCAGAGAAGAATGGACAAGGGAAACACCACCATACACGCGAACCGAAGCCATTTATACTGATGAGTCCAAAATGGACAAACTTAGCCTCTTTAAATCAGCTAAACTCCCGGACCATGGCAGCACTTTCCAGGCGGAGATCCTAGCAGTGACAATTGCTACCCGTGAGACTGCAATGAAGGTACCACGTAATGATATCACCTTTTTCATCGATAGCCAGGCAGTTAGTGCTGCCGATTGAAATAAAATCGAAGCTTGTGAAGTGCTTTTGGGAAGAGCTTGGTGCTCTTGCCACACAGCATGAAGTAAAATTATGCTGGGTCCCTTATGAGGGCATACCAGGGAATGAGAACGCTGTTAGAGCAGGCTGTTCAGTTAGTGAAAATCCCGCTATGTAAACTCATCAGGATCAGGATTGTAGCGGTAGCGAATGAAAGATGGACCTCTTTGGACTTCTGTAAAATAACTAGGAAGCTATGGTACAGCGATGCCAGAACTAATACTCTCATTCAGAAGGAAAAGACCATCTCCTTGTAGAAGTAATTCCAAATCAAATACTCTGCGCTTTCACATGAAAAAGCAAAAGGTGAGGTGAGTGAGGACGACCTTTCTAGGGGTTGCGAAGACGAAGAAGGTAATGAGGACACAACCTACTTCCTCTGCCATTCCCCTGGTGTTTCCCACCTCAGACATAAATCCTCTAAAAAGCACTTTTTTCCAGGATACCGAGGAACTAAGTGACTCACCTATCAGGGACATCTGGAGGTTCATTAGGGCTTCAAAATGGTTCGAAACCCTGATGGAATAGGAGAGTGCTTTTGGTTAAAGCAAGTGGTACCTCCCCCCCAGAAATGGGCAGTACAATGGGTCTCTACTGACCTGAGTGTGGTGCAGAGGGCTCTCCCTCTCCTCGCCAACCCATCTGCCTAACCGAACCTATGCCCGATTGCACTGACCTGTTTACTATATCATCTTCCTTGGAGCTACGGTATGCTAAACGATGGCATCGAGCCAATTCTCAGAACGAAAACTGGAGTTACTATGTTTCTCAGTAATATGTTTCTCAGTGGTCGCAGTGGCTCAGTGGTTTGTGCGTTGGACTGCTACCGAGCGGCGTGGGTTCAAGCCCCAGCCAGGAACACCGAACATTTTGCGCAGCACTACCTCTCGTCGGGGAATGACAAGCCTCTAGGAGTAAAATCTGTCATGAAAGAGCTTCTCAATTCACCGTTCGGAGTCGGCAATAAATTAAAGGTCCCTTCCATTCGTTCGAACAGTACAAGCACGCACAACAAGAATGGTTGCGAGAAGTTAGGCTTTAGCTCATCCCGAGATGTCCTGCGCCAGCTATTAATTCTATTTTTTTTTTTAGTTGATAGGAGACGAAAGTCTGATGGCTGGACTAGCATCTCACCAAGAACATCTAGAGGAAGTAGATGTAGGAGCACATCGAGTGCTGCGGAAGTAGTTGTTCTTAGTGCTCCGCTAATGCATATGCATGGCGGATCTCTGCATGCTTCCCAATACTTTGCGGTGTAAGGCTTACTATCAGATGGCCACACCTTCCATGAGTATAGGTCTGCCAATATCTAGATACGTGAAAGTATTGTGTGGAACGTGGATGCAGACCTCGCTACTTCTTAACAGCTAGTGACTGCTATAGTGGCTTTTTAAAGGCGTACAAGAATATAAGCTTTCCAGTCTAATTGACTATTTAGAACGAGACCCAAAAATTTAGTTTCGTTAGCAAAACTCAACTAGTTCAGCTTTTTTTCGGGGTTAACACTCCGCTTTAGCCCTCGGTCTTCTGATGTCTAGTGCTAAACAGTCGCATAGTAGATGTCATACGGATTCTATTTCCTCTTCGTCGCTGCAGCTTCTACAGCAGTCTTTTAGTGCGAAATGCTATCACAGCGAAAGAGTCCTTAAGTTGTCAACATCATCCCCTCCCTTTGGTCACCCTCAAAGCAAACTACCTGCTTTTGTGATTGTCCCCCAAATTGACAACAATTTACAACGTCATTTGAACTTCCTTCAAATTGTCCTTTTCTGCAATCTCATCCAGTTAATAAGGATCAACGCAGAACAAAATTAAAAATGTCATTTCGAATCTTAATGACTAGTGAATCGAATGTGGCACATGTACCCTGGAGACCCATACACTCCAGCTCCCACCCCAAGACGCACTCGAATTTCTCTCATTCGTAGTTAATTAAATGTCAGCAGCAAAAATCACAAGTACTACGCTCCATAAATCACTGTCCCTCAACAGCAGGAGCAACAACAGAGTTCACCAGGCGGCTATGGAACGCTTTGTCACTAACTCATCACGTCGTCGAAGTCATCGGTCGCCAGCAAGAAAACCCCTCGTCTCCCTAGTCACTTAGTTCGGTTCAGTGAACTAAAATTGCAAGTCACATACTTTCACACCCCGACAATCGGAAGATGAAGCATTGCTTTCAGAAAATTTGGTTGGGGGAGCAGTGAAGGAAGTCCTCAGCTTTTTTTCGGGAATGGACTTCTTCCCCATACTCTTGGCTTAATTGCTCACTTCATGGGACGTCCTGTGAGGAGTGTTCTCTCAGAGATAGGACTCGGTAGATGTCCACCTCGAAGTTTTTTTTTCTGACGTTCTGTCAGAGACTGGACAATTCGGCAATTTACGAATGAATGGACAACCAATTAAGTGTTGTTTTATCTTTCCGAGCTGATTGGAGAAGTTTCGGGATGTTCATTTGGACTTGGACATATTATAGTGCTGGTCAGGCCATTTTGGAAATTGAGTTTGCAAAGTACATTGCTGTTGCTTGCCTTTTTGTTCAGTTTTGACATCCCTCATATCGGGTAAAAGCAAATCCTAGTCCGAAAAAACACCGCTCGTCCTCTTGAACCACATGCCGGGACACTACTTCTTTTTAATTTGCATGTCAATTGCCACCAAGTCCGTTCTAGAAGAAAACGAGCTTCCTCCCCCCTTGAGGCATTCAATTAATCGCTCATCCCATTTATCCTGAATTATACCGTTTTTTTCTTTTTGTAAGACAAATAGCGTCATTAAATCATTTCGTTGAAACAAAGCACAGAAGCAGGCGGGCGCGAAGCCCAACCGCCAATTAAACCTGCCAACCGAATGAATTGTAAATTAAGTGGCGGTGTCATGTTTCTACAATTTGCCGTGGATTTTTTTTTTTTATTTTTCCCCGCTTATCCGCAGCGCCCACTCTTAACCTCAACCTCACGCAATAGCAACCACCTTTGGCAAAAAACCTCATCTCATCCTTTCAAGGACCCTGTGTGGGCGCACTGTGAAGTGCTATTGGTTTAATCAACGACGCGTCGGCGTCGGGTGGGTTTGGTGTGGTGGCAACGGTGGCCAGCACGCGGTTTTGGCACCACATGTCAACCTTAATTAGTAATTAGACGCCCCGTTAGAGGCGACTCAACGATGATAAATGGCCGACAGCGAGAGGCCATCATTTCGTTTTTTTTTTGGGGAGTTTTTAAGTCGGCAGATGTTTGTAAGGAAAATTGACGTTAAATATTCCTTTTTGCGGGATAATTCGTTTGGGAAAAGAAGTAGGAAAAAACCTGCGGATCATCTTGTAATTATTTCGCGGGGAGGCAGGACAATTATGCTTCGAGATTGACCTTTCTAATGGAATTTAGGATGAAAACATAAAGGGGAAATAATGGTGGTATTTAAGGATGGATAATCCTGATCATTGGGCTCTTGAACAAACGTCTTTTTTGTAAACGGTTGATGATGAGGGAATTTTTTGTTTAAGTCAGGGTAATATGGACTTTTAAAGGCACGCAGTTTGTTTCTAGTGACATTTGCTCTTAAAAATGTACAACACATGCCTTCAAGAAGACATCTTTCCAGATCCCCGAAAACGTTGTCGACTAGAGCCGCTTCTAGCGAATCCTCGTCTTAGCTTGAACGAATCATATACAAAAGGCTCCAGTCTGTCATCGAAGAAGTATGTGGACTTGCGGATCAACAGTGCGGTCAAATATAGATGCCATCGACACTGTTTAAGCAGATCCCAAGCCACTATAAAGGGCAAACGTTGAAAAGACTTAAAAATACTACGCCGTAGTACCAGCAAGATATAATACACTGTCTACATCGAATAGATGCACCAACAAATCTTTTCCTTCTTCGACCTCGGTGTAGCCAGTGGCTATCTCCTACAAAATCGACCAGAGAGATAGCCATTGATTGTGCCGAAAGGCATTAAGGGTGAGCTGGCCAACCATTGTCAACAATATCTGGCACGTTTCCGGGTTAGACGAACCTCTGTCTCGGAGAGATACGGAAAGGGACGACGCGTGTAGGGTTATGTTAGGTTAGTGTTGAGATAGGTAAGGCGTAGTTTAGGGCTCTAGCTTTATGTGTTAGATTACTTTAGGTTTAGCTTAGGTTTAGTAAGGTTAGTTCCGCGGCTCTCTTTTCCGTCTTTCTCCAGGGCATTGGCATAGATCCTTGGGCATGGATTCTTTTCTTTTTATTTTTCGTCTTCTACTATCCTTATTTGTTCCGCCCGTAGTCTGACTTAAGGAACTTTCTTTTCTACCAGTTAATTTTTTTTTACTTGGCACAAGATTTTGTGTGCTGAACAGGTGGTGCAAGGTGGGGTTGTCAAGAACCACCCTGTCCGACGAGTTCAGCCGAGTAACCTCAAGCGTGCCGCCGTCTTTTTCACCTACATCGACGTTGCTCCCGTGGCCCAAACCTGACTCGCAACAATTGGCTCTCCTTGTACAATGTCGTCAGGCTGTCCCGTTCAAGGTTATTCGGTCGTTCACATTCTTCTTCCGCATGTTCTTCTTTATAGTGTAGCTCCAGTTTTGGGGTGGTCTTTTCGGTCCTCTTCTTGTCTCTGGCCAATGCAGCACTTGTGTTAGCTCATGGTCGTTTAATCCACGCATAACAAGGCGGTTCTCCTGGAGCTTATTACTTTGCTGTGGGAAACCAATGAACCAACGAGAAATAGGTTTACCTACATATGTATATCTATCTACACAGATTGGTCAAAGGTGAATAGGATCTTCCAATAGGGACTTCTGAACTTTAACAGTTGATAGCGGCCATATTGTTGAAGCTATATCTGTCAAATTGATTGTCATTTATTCAGTCTGTTTTGCCAAATTCCCATGGATGGATACAGCGTTCAACAACACGTTCAAATAATAAAATTGTTTTACCAAAATGGGTGTTGTGTTCGAGCAACGTTCTGCGCGCTTCGCCCATTTTACGGTCGCCATAATCTTCCTTCCGAGAGGACTATTCGCAGTGTGGTGGATAAATTTGTGTCCACTGGTTCAGTAAACGATCAACCAACACCCGTACGTCGACGAAACGCAAGATCTGTCGAAAACATCACCGCTGTTCATGTGAACGTGCAGGAGAATCAAGGGCAGTCTATTTCGCGTCGCTCACAACAACTCGGCCTTTCGTAGACCACAACTTGGTGAATTTTGCGTCATGACTTGGGCCTGTACCCGTACAAAATTCAACCCAGGAGCTGAAGGTAAACGCCCATAGACAACGACGTGTGTTCGCTGAATGGTCTCTGGAGCATCGAAAAATAATCTTCAACGATGAGGCCCATTTCTGGATAAATGGGTACGTCAACAAACAAAATTGTCGAATTTGGGACGATACCAATTCACATAAGATCCAAGAGTGTCCAATGCATCCCGAAAAAGTCACTGTTTGGGCTGGTGGCGTCAGCGGTCCGTATTTCTTTGAGAACGACGTTGGCCAGGCCATCACCGTCAACGGCGAACGCTTTAGGTCGATGATTATCAACTTCTTTTGGCCTGAATTGGATGATATGGACACCAACGACATGTGGTTTCAATAGGACGGCGCTACGCGCCACACAGCTCACGCCATATTGGAAATTCTGCACGAGCGATTCGAGGGCATGGTCATCTCACGCGGAGGTGATGTGAACTGGCCACCGAGATCGTGCGATTTGACCACGTTACACTTTTTCTTGTGGGGTTTTATGAAGTCGCAGGTCTATGGGAATAAGCCACAAACCACAGCAGCCCTAAAAGCCAACATAACCAATGCCATCGGTCAAATGCAGCCTGATTTATGCGCCAGAGTCATGGAAATTTGGACACTTCGGATGGGCGCCACCCAGAGAAGCCGCGGTGGACATTTGTACGATATTATATTCCATACATAATGGCATCGATAGGAATTTCAAAGGCTCCGAAGAAGCATTTGACTTCTGGCATATCCCACATTTTTCGCAGCCTCAGAGTCTGCTTGCCGTATATATGGAATATGCATGTCTTGCTTTGCTATTCCTACCGCATGCAGCATTTATTTCTATTTTTTGTAGCAGGGTTCTAGCATTTAGCAGCAAACTTCTCCAATTCTGACATCTGTATAGAGTTCAGATCCATCGTGGTTGATACACTCGTAGGACCCAAAATGGGTTCCTTCCGTCTTCGTGAGGCATACTTTCTCTTTCGCGATCGTATAACTCGTCACGGTAAAACGAGCATTCTGGGGCAAATCGTCTCGTTTTACATTATCAAACAGATGAGGAATTCCACCACCAGGTTGAATAGTATTTGAATTGGAACTTCGGCTCACTTCTTACACTGCAAGATCGACATAGGACTTATGATTTCTGAACCTGCAGATAGGCTTTTGATGCAAGTCCTATCTTTACTCCTCGAATGTTCGACCGAGCTTTACACCTACGGGTCTCCTCCTCCCTTGCTTTTTCGTTAAACCATATTTAATTTCGCTAAGCTCATTTATTGCGGGTCTCCTGAGATTTGAGTAATCTAACATTTCAAAGAAATGAACAATCAAATCCGAAAGTTCCGTTTCAATATCTCGCTAGACAATCAAACTTCATCACATTCATCCACTTAGTTACCCAATGCCCAAGTTAAAAACCATTTCCAGAATTTAATTCACTTAAAACCGTTCCTCTGCCAAGGGCTAGATTAACCATTCCCCCCTATCACCGCCTAAATTCAATTGAACAGGATCCATTCACATAACTAACTCCGGCAAAATCCTGTTTGTGTTCATAAAAGGAAAATTGCAACTTTTCTTCCGAATGGCCAATTCGCTTTTCTTCTATGGCTTGGACATCCTTAAGGACCCCGCTTGCCGAAGCTATTCACGTCCACATTTTAGTTGATAATTCACCGATAGCCCTGATCCACCACCACCGCCACTTATGACCGCCGCAGAATTATTCGGAAAATTACCTCTCTTAACCTATCGATGAGGTCAGGTAAAAAAAAAAGGATAACGTACACGCGTCGCAATAATCCACAAAAGAAGTCGAAGGTGATTTGGACCGAGGAAAACTTTCGTTTACTTTCGGTTTTATTGGAGGCACTACCCACACAGAGATTACTACCGTCGTCGACCCCACCTGCGTTTAAGTGATTTCATTCCGCCGCACATTGTTCCATCCCCACATCTGTTGTGTATTCCGTACGTACATTTGATGTTTGGCTCCTTATCGGATTCAATTGAGCCGACGTGAGATACGAGTGAAATTTCTTACCACCACCCCCAGCAAGCTCACTCCCCATAGAAGAGTCCTGATGAGTGTGTGTGTGGCGAGCTGAAGTGTTTTCTTAGGATGAAATGTGACACAAAATAAAAGGATATTTAATTGCCCTTCCCCGTCCCATCACGTTCACCCTTGAATGGAGGAAAAAAGGACCAAATAATGGACAACATCTCTTAAAGGACGTAGCTCATCAATGATGCGAAAAGATATGTGTCCTTTGACAGGTTTTTGTTGTCGAGCACAGGAGGTGAAAGGAAAAAAAGACATTCATCAGGACGAATGTCCTAGCCGAAGAAAGCAATTAAGGACATGAAAAGGAAGCTTAGACGACCATCGACTACGGAATATCTAGACCGAGCCAGCAGAAGCTCCTTAATGTGTTGCGGTTAATGCGATGTCCATGAAGATGATAATGATAATGATGTGGGTGGCCATGGCCAGCCATACCCCTGTTTGGTGTATCCTCCGTGACCTGGTTGTTGGATTTTACTTCCTCTTTCTGCTGTAATGAGTCCTGAATTCAAGTAAATTATTGGCCATTTCGAATGGCGAAGGATTAATTAAGGTTGAATCGTGAGAAACAACTTGTGCATTTTAATGGCAGTCATTTGGCAAGAGAGATCCTTGAATTGTCAATGGATGTGGGCCGCACAAGACATCCCCAAAAACCAAACAAGAAATCATCCTTCATTCGTCCCCTTTTGACACACACAGTCATCCACCCGGCTGCTCGGACATCTGTCAGATTGATGAACGTGCTGTAATGTCGACCGGGACGTGTCGATAAAAAACTCACAAAACCAATAAAACGTGTAATCACATGTCACACACGCAGCATATGGGGGCGCGCACTCGACGTCGGCCCAGAGCCTGCTAATCCCGGACGGATTCGTCGTTTGACAATCACTTAATTGTCGATCAATCAAGCTTAAAAATCATTTGTAGCCGTTTTGTATGACATCACTGGAAAGGGGGAGAGTTGCTGAGTGGTGTTTGCTCTGTTGGTTGATTGTTTTCCTGGTGCTAGCCATAAAAAATCCTATCGCCAGGGGTAGCTTGGGGTAGTTTTTTGCGTCAAACTTCATGTGGTGGGATTAGCTTTCGATAAATTGTCAGATAAGTGACAAAACAGGTATTTAATGAGTCAAATGTCAACTGCGTGATAGATAATTTTGTGATCGATGGCAAAGGTGGTGAGTTGTTTGCTGATTGTCTTGAGGTCATACTCAGGCGGGTTTAATTCACCCATAGGAGGTAGTGAATAGGAGATGACTCAGCAAGCGATAGGGATCTCGGGAATTTCCCGAAATCAGCGGTTTAGCTCCAGTCTATGCGTTTCACCTTCGTCGTTGTAGCTTCTACATTAGTCATGGGGTAATTTTGCGCGGATCGGTATCCTCTTAAAGGATAGGTCAAACAAGTGACGTTGCCGATAAGGGCTTTAACTTTGTCAACAACTTCCTAGCAACTTTTCCCTCGAGGGAGTCATTGATACACAACAACAACAACGATTCCAATATTGCGAACGAATCGGGAGCCTGAGTATATTGCATACAACCGCAAATCATGTCACAGTTTTCAGGCAGAAGTCTTCGCGATCGAGAGGAGGCCCTCATGGAGCACCACACGCAAGGAAAACATATAGACATCTAATCTAATAGCAAAGCAGCAATCAAACCCTGTATCGGAATCCCTACCCTTGCGGGAACGCAAAAAATTTGCTAACCCTCTTCGGCAGCCGAAACAATTTGAATGTCTCATGGGTACCGGGACACACAGAAGTGACGGGAAGCGAAAAACCAGACGAACTTGCGAAAGAAGGGTCAGGAACAGCGATGCGTACCACAAACAACAAAACAGGAGTCGCATCAACGACCATCAAGATAGCAATCGATACAAGGATCAAGGCAAGATTCCTCCTTGCAAAACCAAATAATATCCTCTGCGGAAGAGCAATAAATTGCAACTGAGCAAAAATGAGGTTAATAGTGGGACACACACAGAATGGGACTAGCTAACATCGCAATCTGCAAAAACTGCGGAAAGCAGGGCCTGGAATGCTTTCTCCATCACTTTCCACCCACTTTCGAGACACTGCAAGACTACGCCAATGGTCACTGAGATCTATGCGGATAACGGACCTAAAGCAGCAAGACATCAGTGAAATCCTGGATTTTGCAAAATCCACAGGATGATTTTCCCGACTCCACACACAACCCTTTTCCCCACACACCCCCTTCACCACATTTACAAACTTTTCCAACAATCACTTGATGGAAATTACAACGGGCCTAGCTCAGGCCTAAGTAAAGAGAGATTCGCGGCCTCCAAAACCAACTAACCATTCTCTCAAAGGATGAGGTATAAACAGGATCTACTTCCGACCTTTTCATAGCAAGTTCATCCGTGGTCTTGCACACCAACTGAGATCCGAGCGTACTTCCAAGGTATTTCATGCCAAGCCAAGCAAAGTTCTCCAACAGAGAGATTTTCATGCGGAGCTTAAGAGCTTAATCAAAACTCAGAACGGCAAATCGTTAGACCACACATCGACTTTAATGTCAAATAAAAGACCAGGATTCATAGCAGAAGCGTTTAGAAATCTGCGAAGCCTGGGAGGAACCATCTGCTTCTAAGAAATCGATGAAGTTTCGCCTCGATACTGAATCTAGAAGACACACTCGTAGGACACGAAATACGTTCCTTCCGTCTTCGTAAGGCTTACTTCTAATAGCTAACAGCATGTGAAATAAAAATACCTGGATCTTAAAAGAACGGGCGGAACTCTGACTATTAATAGATAATCCCTGAGATCTAAAGTAGAAGCACTCACTGAGCATTGCTTGAAAGGTAGAAGAATGGATGTCCCTTGCAACGATTTCCCTAGAAACTGTAGAGATTAGGAGAAGGAAGAAACAAAACCCCACCATCTATGTACCTGCTCTATTCCTATCAAAGCTGAATATGAAAGCTCTTGAGAAATATTTCTACGAAAATCTAAGCGACCTAGTGTGGCTCTAAAAGAAAGGTATTCATCATGCAAAGCTTCCGATGCTGATAATGCGGACCGAAACATGAGTATGTCCCTACCTAAGGGGGGACAGTCATCTAATCTGATCTAATCTTCGTCGAGGTCATGGAATCGTGCTTGCAAACGATTGGTTGATTGTCACTGGGGATGTGAAATATTCTTCAAGGCCTGGCAAGGCTCTTTATTTTCAGAGGCGAGACTTGTTTGAGTTTTTTCGCAACACACGAGTCTTGCATAAGTAGGTGATTGGAGAAACTCTAATCCAGGGTATCAGCAATACTTTCTTACTTAGGTAGCGTTACAGTTCGAAGTGAACCTGGGCCTCAACCAAAAAGCCTCTCCAATTAGCCCGGTCCTTGGATTACTGCCTCGAGTTGCGCACACCAAGTTGTTTGAGGTCTACTTGTGCGCACCACCTTAGGCGAGGTCTTCCTCTACTGCGTTTCTCTTTCAGATAGTTGTGGTTTTAGCAAGGCTTACACTTACTCCTTTAGATAGGGACAGTCCCTTTACTTTACTTAGGGCACTTTGCATAAGGTTAGTTAGAGTCAATTTATGATTGCCTCGCATGATAATAAGGGATGTGAGAGATTTCAAACTTGCGGGAGACCCTTCCTGATACAGATGACTGTCCAAACTTGACAGGAATGATCCTGATACAATTTAGCACTGATTGAATCTATCTGTAAGTTAATTAGAGTGGTCTTACAAGAAGAGGTACACTTCGATCAGACAAGTAGCTCCATTGTGATACCACGGAGTACTTGGGTTTGATCTCTGCTTACTCCTGATGCTATTTCGATTTATTAACGTAACTGTTGAGATTGCCCGTGCTGACGGAGTTCAGATAATTAAGATCGTTAAAGAGGTATTGGTGGCTTTCCTGATGTTAGCAAGGGCGGGAGACGTGCAGAGGAAGTGTGCAGTTCTTCTTCCTCGTCTTTCCAGCTCCTGCAGAAATCGTTAAATGGTATACGTCGTTTAGCATGGCTGCCTAGGATGCAGTGCCCTGTGAGGACGTTGATTAGTTTTGAAAGTTGGTCTCTTTTGAGTCGTGTTAATGCTTTTGATCTTTTCAGATCTAGGACAGGCCAGATCAGCCTACCATTGTTGCAATAATTGAGGTGTTGCCATCTACGATTTGCTTTCGACAGAGCATCGGTGTGAGTTAGGTGTTTAACAAACGACACATGCACTTTCACATGGTCGAGCTTCCTGCCGTCTGTATATTGAGAGGAAAGTCTAGCTAATTCTTCAGCCGTACAGTTCTCTTGAGTATCACAGTGACCCGGAACTCAACAGAGTTTGACGTTATACTCTGAAGCTATCTGAAAGTTGTTGATTCATTTCCTTTAGCCTCCGAATCAAAGATAAGAACTGCAGAACATGCCTTGATTACTTGGGGACAGCAGGACATATACTGTACCAACGCCCAGTTTTGGCTACCGTAGGTAAGATTTCGACCAACCAGGGGCTATAGATGACACAAGGGACCGAGACTAGTAACGAGCTGAGAAATTATTAAGAAGGTATCCTGGAGTAACAATCTGAGTGGAAGAGAGGCGAAAAGGGGCCTAATCAAGGTGGTCTGATTCGACACATCTCTAAATTTATGAAAATAGCTATGGAGGCTCTTAAACTCCAACTCCAGCCTGTGATTGTAGATTTTTCTTCCTGATGGAGAGACCTATATCCAATTAAATGATGTTCTCTGGGAACAGAATTCCGGATGTGATAGTCAATCGTCTTTTCCATTCCTTATAGAAAGACCGAGGTAAGGCTTATCGGTCTGAACAATTTCTGTTCAGTTTGTGATTTGTCGGAAACTTTAGTTCCGACTGTCTATACCAGTACCTCCAAAAATGTGACCAGATTCCATTATGGAAACAAAATTTGCTACAGAATTGGTGGCTTATTGGTATAGTGCTTATGCAGGCAAAAATATTCATCAATTATCTCCACATGGAAAGGCAAAAAGGACTTGCCATGAGCTGATGATGAGAAAATCGCACTGATTTTAGTTCACTAAATTGGGGCGTGGATCGAAATAGGTTTGAAGGCACTGATTGAAAGGCTTGATTTCCTGAACTTCCATCTGACACTTTAAAAGTTTTTGACGGCCAACGTTCCGCTCGATTTGCTTGGAAGTAATTCAAGTTGATGATGTCCACGCAAATAATAGCGGATCGTGAGGTGAATTTTTTTCGAATTCGGCCGAAAATTTGTCCAAAGTTTGACACCATATTGATCCACTCCGCTGTAAGGTCGATTAGCATCTTGCAGTTCTGGAGATGGTTTTACCATTCCCCGTACCTTCCAATTGTCCTTCAAAATAAACCAGGAAAGCCTCCAAATTGTCAAGTTGTTCTTCAATCTCATTCTCTGGCCATTGAAACGAAAGTCTTTCGTGAGTTCAAAATTTTAGAACGCAAGCTCTATTCCAATCGCAACGATTTGCAGACGATTCGCTCCTATTTCAGTGCTACTAAGAGACAACTCCAATCAAAAGGAAACAACTTCTGTGGCTTTCCATGCAATCTAATCCCATGCTTCCCCTTCTCACATCACTGTTCTGTCATAATCTACGAAAACATAATTAACAACCTCGTCCGCAATCTGCGCCATTGTGACAACAAATAAAATAAATTTCGGCCAGTAACTCCACACTGCCGATGCCATCGTGCGAATAGCTTTATTAAGGGGGCGAGCTTAATCACATGTCCAAGAGCCACCCTCGCATTTGGGTAGCATATCGAAAAATCGGTCCCATATATCATAAAACCTGATCACATCCAGCAGCAGTAGATGTTCGTTTTTTTTTGTTTCGTTTGTGGTATGAGCCAGTGAACCCAGAACCCACATAAATAATTAACTAAGTTAGCGCTCCAAAGCAACCTCCTCCCCGTCCTCGTCATAATTCACTAGTTCACTACTACAACAACTAAGTCCTCTTCGCAGATAAGATGTTTTAATATTTATGACAACGTACAAGTGATTTACGAGCCCGGCAATCTGGACAAAAATAATTCCATTCCATTCCGGCACAGCATAGCGCCTGGTGATATCTCGCCAAAGACAAGATGAGCGGTTAGGGGAGGTGAACAGACCAAGTGACCAGAAATTACATTACATATTATCTCCGAAACTATTTTTCACCAGAAATGTTAAAAGTTCAATCACAGAAGCCGTCTCTTCATTCTGGGCAAAAACCCTCTTACCCGGGGTGACATCACACTCGGAATCTCCAGCGAGGAAGACTAGCAGCTGCCCAGTCTGCAGTGCGTTCCCAGCGCACCAAAGTCGAAATCAATAATGACAAGTTCAATAAAGATTTATGGTCCCGGCCGACAATCCACCAGGGACATGAGCACTCCGACGCACGTATGTACTCTCACTCACTATCGTCCTTATCACTCAGGTTCGCTACAAGTAGCTTACTCCCAGCAGTCTCAGTGGGGGTAGCCGATAGCTGCATGGAGTGGTTCACTTACCTCGGCCATAAGTCATGTTTATGACTGCCGATGGTGGTGGCAGGACAGAGGTGACCCTGGCCCCCGTTAAATAATAAATGCCTAACAAGTGCAGATTTTGATAGATAACACACTTCACTCACACGAATGTCAATTGATCAGAAAGTTGATCAAATTATGTGCGCGGGGTGGTTGTTGGTGGATTGTAAATCAGATATGACTGCGGGACATACAAAGAGGTGTCGCTGGGGTGGTGGCTAACAACACACTTCTTGTTGCTTCAAGGCCAATGGTGGATTTCGATTTCAGAAAATTACTTCCTATGAAAAGAAGGAGGATGCACGTGAGAAGGATCCTTCGAGGATTTTGGTAATTGAATACGAAGCTGAGTAATGAATCAATTAACAGAGACAGCAAACAGAAGGACGCTCACCAGGGCGGACCCTTGAGGAGCATGAGCCGGAAGGATGGAATCACAAACTTTTGCCCAAGCAAGGAGTGGGGAAAGATGTTCAAGTACTCTCTACTCACTTTAGCTCCAAGTTCATGTAGAGCTAGACTCCGAAGTAACACGCGGTAGCACATCTAGCACATGGTTTCTTAAGCTAGGCCAAGGATCTGTCTTGGTTCAGTTAGGTTAGGTGAACCGTTACCCTCTGTTGGCGGTACACATGGATCACCCTAGGGACTATTCATTTGGAATCCCTAGGAACCTACAAATCTGCGGAGCGCCAAAAATTTATATTTTCTTGCGTCTAATTTTCAAAAAATTGACAGATCCCTGCTTATCGTAGACTGGCCGAGTCGATCTAGGTAGGGAGCATGTTTCTAAGTGACACTAGCGTCTAATATCTCTTTGGACTGACTCTGGATATATTTTCGTGTATAATGTACCTACTGAACGCGCAACAAGCCTCAATTGGGACATGTGGGGAATTCATTTCTGACTCACATTCGGCCAGTTTAGTTGTATTTTTACTTCCGGAGGTATCCGTGTGTTCCGAGGCACTTTACTGACAGGTTGACATTTGCTTTACACAGTTTTATGAGCTTGGACCTTCTTGAGGTTGATTGCAACGCCTTGACTGTCAACTTGGATATCAACTGATTATTTTTTCTGAAATATTTTTCTCTTTTCCTCATTTTCGCAGCTTGGGACCACTTTGACTTGAAAAACGTTGCGGCCATCCTTAAGTTTACAAAAGCAATTCGTCTTATAAGACTCACAGTAGATACGATCCGATTTGGGTCCATCGGTGTGAATGGCTAATTCGTGTTCGTTCCCTTTTATCTAATTTCTCTCTGCCTGGGATTCTGGTAAGGAATCTGAAGCAAACATTCTGAGAAGGACGTTGCCCTCTGAAGGTTCAAAACATTCAATCGAGTTAAAATTGAGATGTGATCGTTAGAGCTCGCTGTTCAGAGACCGGCCTTTTTTTTAGACTTAGTGCGGCTTTAGCTGCCGTGCTTCCGCAATATATGTCTAAGGAAGAAAGGTTCAGTGTGGTTTTCAGAGCTGCCATTTGCATTCTTCTCACAATTCCTGTCACATTAAAACAGTTTACTCTTGGTTGATGTCCTTGCTTCTTCACAGCCAGGAAAATTTCATTTTAGGGGGGCGTCCAGCATTTTTTTTTTGTAAGAGTCTGTCCAGCTATAGTCCCAGTCTTTGATAGAAGGAAGTTTAACAAGGACACTTTAAAGCCGAGTCACTCTACAGAGCCATAGAAATTCCTTCAAGGGTTTTTCCTTGGGAATTTAAATTTTCAGTAGCTTAGCGTTCTCATGGTTTGTAAATACTTTTAGTGTTCTCTTTAGCAACGTTTAAGCTATGTATCTGTTCTACTATTTTAGCATTCTAATATGGTGGATGATCTGGTCTGACAGGATAAGACCTTCCGAAAGTTTACCTATAAAATCGTAGACCATCTTATCGATGTCTTTTGTGAAGTACGGCGGGCTCTAAGGGAGCCTTCGGCACATTGTCGGTATACGGACGCCAACGTGAATAGGCTGACCTCCCCTTTCACCTCATCATGGTCTGATCACGTGAGCATTCGGATGTAGAGGTTCTTCTTAGATAAGGCAGTACCTTATGAAGTATTAAGTTGACTGGCGTGGTCTCACTTTGATCGAAAAAGTTTCTTTCACAGTCCCTCCCATATCGCTAAGCTGCAAATTCCTCAAGAGTCTCAATCCGAACTCTCCAGCTCCGAAAAAGAATCGCATGTGGCTTTCTTTCTTTGGAATTTCCGTTGGTTCCGCGACAACAAGAACTATACAAGAACTTGGTATCATCTTCGTTTGGTTTTATGGCAACAATCTCCCAGTTATCCATTGGGACTGCGGGAATTTGTGCTCTTAGCAAACATCAACATATTTCTTTTTGACGACAATGTAAGGAACGTTCGTTTCGGCACATCTTTCAAGTCTTTCAGAATAACCCTCTACCAGGGTTTAAAAGTGGGAAAAGACAATTATGGGAGATTCATCGGATAGTTGATCTTTTCAGTTTTGCCTATTGATTTCGCTCTTCCAGTTTGTGAGGCCAAATGTCAAAGCAATGATCCTAATATTCCTTCGACTTTGTGTAAAGATCGCCTTGGCCATACTCCTGTCCACGTTCTGTTTTTCCTTGTGAGTCCTAGGGAGTCTACTACACACACGCCCCATCATTTGCGGTGTGGCAATATGCCTCAGCTCTCTACAACTCATCTGTTCTGCGCCATGTATTTCTCGGTCGACCCAATCTTCTGCCATCTTGAGTAAGCGGATTCCATTGTATAGCGTAGTTAGCAATGGAGCTGTCGCCTTTTCAAACTATGTGACCAATCCACTACAATTTTCGTCGTTGGATAGTTGTGCCTATCTTTTTCTGACACGTTCTCTGGTAAAGATGTTTGTAAGAGATACGTTTAGGCCAGAAAATGCTCATAAGGTGCCTCGTATGCACCTATTGACGAACGTTTGCAGCTTTCTTGAGATAGTAGAAGTCGCTTTCCAAGTGCGGCACCTATATAACAACACGGATTCAACGTTGAAACGGATCAGTCATAGTTTAGTGTTTAAGCTGATAACATTGCTTCGCCATATTTTTTTTTGACAACATACCAAACGCAGACTTTGCTTTGCCAATTGGCTGACAATATCTTATTCGATTCCACCATCGGTCGATACAAAACTCCCAAGATATTGAAAGTTCTCTCTTTTCTCTACCGGTTGTCCAGTGATGCTAACTTGAGATGATGAGTTCTTTTCGAGGCTGATGATCCTGGCTTTGGCTGTGTTTATCTTCAATCCCATGACATTTGCCTTTTTCTCAACACCTGCTGTCATTTGGTGGAGTTCCATAGTCCTATGTGATAATAGGCATACGCCGTCGATAATAGGCATACGTAGTCAAGTTATTTGAGTTGAAATGTAACGAGTCCATCGAATTCCTTTATTTCCCACCGACAGGACAGCGCGAAGCTCATCGCTAATCACCAGTTGAAATAATATTGGTGAAAGAACGCAGCGTTCTTGTATTCTTTTGACAGTCTTCCTCTGAGCAGGACGTGGCACCATGACCCTTCATAAGTTACCTTAATAATACCAAGGCAACCCAGATAAATTCTCTGTTAACACTGTCGAACGCCTTCTCGAAATCGATGAACAACAGGTGAACTGGCGAACGGTATTCAACGTACTGCCCAATGATGATCCACAGGGTGTCGACCCAAGACGATCCAGAGCGGAAACCTGCTTGTTGGCGCTGCTGCTAAAAGTTCCGCAGGTATACCATTAAGTCCCACCGCCTTGTTGCTTTCCATTGCTTTGATCGCGACGATAGTGATCTCATCCAAAACTGGCAGTTGCGTATTCTGGTAGTTGTTGCTTCCGGCGGCTAAACTTGATTTAGGTGCAAATCACTGATGAATACACGGTTTAAAAACATAGCAAAATGTTTAAAAACATCGCTTGAGTTTGTCCTCATCCGAAACTAGCAGAAAACCATCTAGGGCTTTCACCGGGTGTTGGCTGCAGCTTTGACCACCTATAAGCTCCCTAGTGATTCCGTCTATCGCACATACTTGCTGCTGCTTCTGCTTCTGCGTTTGTCTCGTCGCACGCTTAACTGCACATCTCTCACCGTCATGCGATATATGTAGGTACTCTAACTAGTTTTTCCCTATTGCTGGAGGATCAGCAATGTGAGCTTTCAGCTGTTTTCGCTCGTTAATCCTTGTTCAGGTGTCTCCCGAAAGCCACGCGCTGTGTCTTCTGTGTGATTGACATATAATTCTTTCAGCGCCAGATATGAAAACATTTTTCACAACACACCAAAGGTTTTGAATGGTGGCGTGCATTGAGCTGCTTAATGTTTCCAATCCTTGCTAAAGGTGATCTCTGAATCGTTGGCGGACTGAGGGATCCTTAAGTCTAGCGATGTGTGTTGGGCATTCGTGTATTGGCATAGGATCGCCTTGGCCATGGCTTTCTGGATAAATTTTCTTGTCTTATGGAGATGCCAAGTTTTAACACAGCGAATTGGAAAACATTTCGGATAGCCCCAATAAAGTTAACCTCAACTTCTTCTCCGGTTTGCTGGCTTCTGCCTATGATGCCTATAGTCTCTCCTTTTTAACTGCGAAGACTTTCCTTTTACTGTTGCTAGGTGATGCAGGCGCACTGCTTCTGCCCTGTTACCGAGCGCGGCGTTGGCCTTCTTCGTGTTTTGTTCCTCGACTTGTTTCTCTTAAAGTAATTTTCTTCAAAGCTTTACCTTCGATCTCTCTTGCTTCTCAGTTCCGTCCTGTTGTTGATTAAATAACATCTTAACAACTTAACGATTTTTCCAAAAGGGCCGTGTGTCGTCTTTCCATGATTGTCATCTTCAAAGGTCTCCTCCAACCCTTATAAGCATTACCATCACATGTCGTCTCTGTAATCACCAGTGTCACCCTCCACCAAAACTGGCACACATACCCTTGTCTACAAAATCAAATTCCCATTCGATCCATATAAGCCTCTTACAAGCAATAAACAATTAAGGCTCTCAAACAGTCGCCCCCAGGAAGCGCAAGGACTTCCCCTATCGAAAGTCATAATAAAAAAAAAAAACCGAAGCAAACTTTTAAATGTGCGACATTTATTTTTATTGCTCGAGGAAGATTTGCTGCCAGTTAAACGGTACAAGAATAACCTGATGTCGTCAGAGAGTGCCATGGGAATGCCACCCTCATCTGGCATATATGGCCTTGTCTTGAATTCATCTGCCAACAATCGTCTTGACATTCTCACGTATTAAACGTGTTCCGTCAGAGGATATCATATCCCCCGCTGTGCTCCAAGCAACCCCACCCCTCCCCGGTGATAGACATACGAAAACACTTAACGGTTAACCGAGGCACTTTTTTGTGTTGTGGGTTCTTCTATTCTTTCATTTTAACTGTTTTGCTGGGTTCCTCATTGTTATCCAATGCCACAGAATAACAAAAGGGGTCGGCGAGCTTCGGAGCCGCCAGTGAATGTTTGTCTAGGCCGGTTGCTTGTCCTTCTGGTGTATTAAACAATCATGCAGAGCTTCCAGCTCCAACCCAAATACAAAAAAAAAGGGAGAAGTACTTGGGGGTGAAGGAGTTTTTTTTTTTCGTATTCAAGTCTTCAAATTCTATGCCTTCTCCGGTGAAACCCTTGGGGTTTCAGTATCACAATGTGTGTTGTTCTTTCGTTGTTCGTTTTAATTTTTTTTTTCTGTTCAAAGTTCGTGTTTCGGGGTCGTATGTTGGGGTTCCAAAGGGGGTGACGATGTCAATTCCTATTGAAGGATATTAGCAGGTGGTTAACAATGTAAACTGTGTTCATTTTGCGGCCTCTTTATATATGTATGGAGGTTTACCTTTAAAACGATTACAGGGTCAGTGGTGGTGTTTTTTTTTTTTTTTTTTTGTTGTTTTGTTGCCTCAAATCGTTTTGGACTCTTCGAGAGTCAACTCGACTTTTGACGAGTGTCAAAGGCTTGTGGACTTCCCGTGCACTTGAATTGTGTGCTTTTGTCTTTCTCTTCTATAAGAACTCATTTGTCTTATATCGGTGACTTCAGCTCGGATGAGGATTGTCTTAAAACATCAATTCACGGGGTTCGAGGACTAACTGAACATCAGCATGGTTCTGAATGGGATTCGGCAGATCCTCGTAAAGGATCGGCGATTGAAAACAGGTGGAAGCTTGTATTGCAGGTCGTATGTTGGAGCGACCTAGAATCCCCATACAGGATCAAGTTGTGTGTATGCTAGCCACAGAAGCAGAAGATGTAAAGAGGAGGTGCGATAGGAGAACGATTTAGAGCATATAGTTGGTCAAAGCTCCGACCAATACTCGGTGAGAGCCCTGGATGGTTCTTTGCCAATTTTGGATGATTTGGTTGACGATTCGCCAGTGATGTGCACCCAAATCGTGTCGAGCCGCCCGGGGCACCAATTACCCGTAATAGCAACATAATTTCTAGTGAAGAGGAGTTCATCACCGGGATCAAAGCTTAAAAAATAACAAGGCGGTAGGACTCGACGCTACCTTTGTGGAACTTTAAGTACTGACACCAACAGCATCTGCCCAGCTTCTGCACTCACTTGTAGAGAAGACATGGGATGCCGAACAAGCAGGTTTCCGGTCAGATCCTCCTGTATCGGCCACTTAAGCACATTTAAGAACATCATTGGGCAGAGCGTTGAATGTCATTCCGAGCCACTTCACTTGCTGGAACCTGTGTCAGCTCGTGTGCCAGTTAAACGCACTAACTACTGAGTTACGGCGACCAGTGAAACGTCATATTCTGTACAGCAGTAGGAGTAAACTGTCTAATGAATTTGAAACTTGGTGTCCGGCAAGGCTGTACATTGAATGACCAACGGTGTGGTAAGAGAGTCAAACCTACTGAGGTGGAGGACTAACTCAGTCAAAATGGAAATTTTCTCAATCCCCAACCCCATCCCCTCAAGATAGATTCCGGATTAAATGAATCAGGTAGATATCGGGAAAGAGAGGCCCGATTTGAGTATGCTATCATAGATCTGGAAGAGCACCGCATCCAAGCTGCGACTGTTCTTGTTCCTCTTCAATGCCTTGAAAGTGACCAGCAGAGTCAAGAAAAACTTCAAAATTTTGTTGGTCCACTCTAGCACTGCGATCTCACATAGAGGCCTATTGTGCTGTCCCATATGTTTAGTGCAGTTTGTCTGTTCCAGAAGCTGTCAGGAAGCTAATCAGCTTCTCAGGGTGGAGCGTGGCAAGTGCAGTTGGTGAGACGAATTCAATGCCCAGGGTTCGCTTTCTCACATGAAGGAGAGCGAGGCATTCTGTGACGATGTGGTCGCCGTGGGTCGGTGGTTAGTACGTTGGACTGTTGACCAAGCGGCGTGGATTCAAGCCCCAGCCAGGAACACCGATCATTTTTCACGGCACCACCTTTCGTCGGGGAATGACAAGCTTCCGGGAGTATAATCTGTCATGAAAGAGCTTCTGACTTCGACGTTCGGAGTCGGCAATAAACTGTAGGTCCCTTCCATTTGTGCGAAATATGTAACACGCACACCATGAATGGTTGCGAGAAGCTAGGCTTTCGCTCATCCCGAGCTATCGCGCCAGCTATTAGAGAGAGCTTTCGTCGCTATCCAAGCAGGTGGGGTCTGGTGACAGGCCAAGCTTGTGTAGGTGCCGTTTTAGTCGCCACTCAGGATACCGGTTAGAATTTTAAGGTGGTTCCTGTTCAGATTTAGAAGAAATTTTGATTTCTTTTATGAAGAAGAAGAAGTGTTTGGTACATTTCTGTCCAACACTTCCCATCCCAATTGTGTTGGATTTGAGTAGGGTTTGTTCTCTCGCGTGACTATTAAAGATGGAATTGTTTACTCCACGGGCTGGTTCAGGACCAGTGAGGGGAGTTGTTGCATCTATCTTGGCCAGTGAGTCGGCTGTTTCGTTGCCGGTGTAACTCTTGTGAGCGGGGATCCAGTGTAGTATGACCAAGTGGTTTTTTCCTAGTTCTAGAAGCAATTTGACTGTCTCCAGGACTGGTTTCGATTTTATCGCTAAGTTCAGTGGTTTCAGGACTACTTGACTCTCAGAGAAGATGGTTTTTTCACGGCAGTTAGAGAAGAAGTTTAAGCTTGTGCACTGATTTATGGCAAATATGTCTGTCTGGAAGATCGATGCCTAGACTGATAGATATGCTAGTGCTAGACGACTTTCCGAATATTCCAGCCCCAGATCCACTTTAGAGCCGTCTGTGTACTATATTTTGTCTTGCTCTGAAGGACGTGGTTTGAATTTTTTTATCACTCGGGGGGATGACCTCTGAGTAGTTTCGTTTGAAGCAGTACCTGGGAGAATGTCATCCAACGGCATGCTGAACTCGCTACTTTGGAGTAGGGAGGAAAGCGTGTTAAGGTGACCGTCAGGAGGATGTTTAGGGCTGACGTTGCTTAGCTGTAAGAGCCTGTGCATGTTAAGTTTTGCCTGCATTTCTATATGAACTCGAACTGGCGGTAGACCGACAATGGCGTTAAGCAAGACGGTGGGGATGGAATCCAGGCAGCCTCGTCAGGCAGATTTCGACTAGGCGTTGAACCTGTTCCAGTTTTTTTAGCTGTGGTGGCCTCATTTGTTTTTGTCCACCAGAATCCTGCCCGCGATGTAGATTTGGGGCACGATTTTGGGACTTAATCCACAGTTGTTGCCACAGATGCGACAACAGGTCCACAGTGTTCGTTGGCTTAGAGTCATACTGCAATGACATCGACGAACAGCTGTATGTATGAGAGAACGGGCCAAGAGCATAAGTGATGCTGGAGCAGCTACGTTCTTTAGAAAGCCGATAATTGCATAGACAGTCAGTTCATTTGTCCCGAAATGAAAGAAGAGTGTGTCGCTGAAGCTGACGAAAAACGTAGCGCAGGACTATCGGAGAGGAGTCAGTGTAATTGGGGAAAAGCTTGAGAGTATTCAAACACGTTGGGAGGAACCAGGACTGGAATGTTTTTGTAGGTTTTTGAGTGACAGAAGTCCCTGGTAGTGACTTGGGGATTTCTTGACGTTTTCACACTGCAATTAGTTACAATGCAGGTGTATATCTGGTTGCATTCCTATTTCTGTTGATCCCTACGTCTAGTTTTCGTAGAGAATGGTGGTACCAGTATCTTAAGCGACAGCACAGGGAACAAATGCTTTTGTTGCTTCTCTTACTCTCATCCTTTTCTATCTAAAGCTACGAATGCCAGGTACAAGTTAAGCCTTCGTTCATTGTTTGACCACACATTTCACATTCCATTGCAAAATTTACTGACTTTTGACAATTTTTTCTCGATTCTTCATCTGTACTCCGCCCTAAGTATTATGGCAAATCCTTTTTGACGACAATACTGTGATACAACATTCCTCACTCATTCCCCACTCCAGTGGCTCATAGTCCCACAAATATCATTTTTATCACCTCAAGTGTCATATCAGTATTTTGTTCACCTTCCACTGCGCTTCACCCTCACTCAATAAAATGCTTGAGATTGGTTCCTAATCGGCATTCCCCAGACCCCATCAAACCCGGTATCTATGTGAGTTCGCTCTGAAAAACACCAGCAAACAAAATTCCTTCCTCCCTATTTGATATTTCAGCAAATTCCACCCGGGATAACCAGGATATCGTAGTTGGCCTCCGTTCCCTTGTAAGCCAATTTAAAATCATTTGAGTCCTTAACCCAAGATACGCATACGTGCTCCGCTTTCACGGATTATTTGGCTGACAAAAAACAGAAGCAACTCCACTACCACTACCACTACCACCAGTGCTTCTGTGGGCGACGACTGGGAATGACTTAAGATGACTTCCTTCCGAGAATTGGTAAACTCATGCATGGGTGCGTGTGTGCATGCCTAGTTGTTGTGGCAACAATATCTTAGCGGAGCGTCAGCTATGCTAAGCATTCATCATGGCTGAGAGATTTAATGGCCTCCGGCGGTGAATATATGCGAACCGTAAAGTGCGTGCGGTTTTGTGATTTTCGGAGCATCGTTGACTAAGACGTCTGAGTCTTAACGAAAGAGATTGGGTAGATGAGATACTCGTAGACTGGGAATTGGCACAGGAAGGTGATTATACTTGTGGCGAAGTTTATGCGAAATGCCGGGTTTGGTTTGTTGATGCATGAGCTGGCTGCTAAATTGGGTTTTAAACGCACTGTCAGGTGAAATAATTTAGCTGCGGGATGGTAGTCAATGCAGTTGATGTGAGGATTTTACGGGACTCGGAAAATATTGAGGGTTGACTTGCAAGTCAAACTAGATTGAGAAAGTTTTGGAACCACTGATTATCTGTGGCCAGTGAACAACATAACGTCGGTCATTTGCGGAAGCGCCATGGAATCCTCCTCGTGGGCATCAATATTTGTACAGAAACAGCAAAGCCTGTGTTAGTTCAAAGGCTACTAGGACGTTTGGCCGCTCCTGGATTCTGGGAAGGATTCTGGAAATTCTCGAATTTTCCAAATTGACCAAGAGTTTATTTGAGCGAAAAAAACAAAGAGGCCGTTCACAATAGGCTTTTTCGGTTGGAAGGTGGAAATCTTCCAAAAATGCTAAAAAAGCGATTCAAGAGCTAGAAGAATCGGCTCAACATTTCATCGCAAATGGTGTTCCAGACGTAGTTAGTTCGTCTCGTTTGTGTTTGCAGGCTGTTGCACTGCATTGCGTTGTCGCTGCTGTTGGTGCTGTTTCTCTATAATCTTTGCCACAGTGTCGCTAACCGGCAAAGCAAACATTTTTAGAATCCATCGTCTGCTTGCTTATGTTGCTTGGAGTTGAGCCCTGACCTAGTGTTTTTCAAAGCAGTTTTCACTGTTGTTTATACCGATAACAAGGGAAAATGATTTTTATGCACATTGTTTGATGGGTGTTGTCTTCTTGCTAGAACCTATTGAGATAGCTAGGAAGATAGTGGTGTAGATGTTCATAAGAATCGTTCAAATTATTTACCTAATGTTGTCTAGCTCTAGGTAGAGCCGGACTTCGGCAGAAAATACGAGCGAGAGTTTCTTTCTTATTCGTATCTCCACAGCTGCGATCGTGTGGGGAACTATCAACCCTGGTGGAGAATATCAAGCATGTCCACGTGGTCACCAATTGGGCAATAGCCCCCAATGATCGTTATGATTCTGAAGATAAGCAAGCGAGTTCTGAGAAAAAGCTTGTTGGTCCAGTTTTTGTTATAAGATGGCCACAGAGTTTTGGATATCATTTCATATCATTTCATATCATATCATTTTCCAATGGCCCACTTATCTAAAATAAGGGTCGCGGGTTTAGGATGCTTAAGTGGACCCTCGATCTTGCGCCATCGACTCTTAATCATCAGGAAGTATCCCCATATGGGTAGAAGTGAGATTTCGGACTTGGTCCAACCATCTCATCCTGAGCCTACCCAGGAGACGCCTACCTGATGGCACGGATTCCATGGCTGGTCTTGGAAGTCGAGTGGGGGCATGCGCTTAACGTGCTCAAACCAACGAATTATGTTTGGATCTCTCTATTCGAAGAAGTAGCTGTTAGACCTTGAATACCTCGCGCGTTCTTAACCCGATCTCGGCGAGTCACTTCAGCAATAAAACGAAGAAATTTTATTTCGGCAGCTTGTATCCGCGATCTTATTCTTTCGGTTATTACTCAAGCCTCATGGGCATACATAGGTGAGAGTCGGAACAGACATTGAATTAAAGACCGATAGCTTAGCTCCGATGTCAAGTTCGCCCTTTCTGAAAACAGACTGACCAAGCTGTCTTGGAATTGCTCCAGCCTGACCAATCCTATAGGATAACTCAGTATTGCTCCTTCCATCACTTGTGATACTTAAACTTCTCCGCCTGTTTCAATGGGACTCCACTAACATGCAGAGTGCATTGAACAGGCGTTCGGGAAATTATCGTTCTTCATATTACACAGTTATTTGAGCTCATCTCAACCCCTTAAGGCCGCCTGAGCCTATCCTAGTCACTTCGTCAATGTGTTCGTTTCCAGTGATGTCCCTATAATTTGGGCCCACACAAGAGTGACATATCTAGGATCTTGTATCCACTTCGGAATTATTCTAATGGTTTGAAGGATGAAACCAAATCAATGGCTTTGATAGTAGCTTGGCCATGTTAAGAAAGTTTAGGGAATTTATTTTTAGGAATTTCAATCTTTTGTCGGCGATTCCAAGGCTTTAATAGCTTCCTGACTATCTATGTATAGAACAAATGCATTCCCCTTAAAAAAAAAAAAAAAACATTTCTAATCCTTATAGTATTCATTTTTATTTATTTCCCAGTGAACAGTCTTCTGTTAGCATTAAACCAAAATCAGCATCAAATTAAGCAGAAGAATAGAAATATGTACGTGAAAGGAACCCCCTCCCCCCACCCCCCTTCTCGAAAACCTATTCTTCTACCGTCGAAATTACTTTCTTTTACATTCCTTCCCATCAACCATTTACCGGCTCCAAGGTAATTAACTAGGTGTGGACATCCCCATTTCCTACATTCCAGCTAATTTCTCCCTCTCACAGCTCTCCAGCTCCGTCTCAGCTCACATTTAATGCCATAAATGTCAAGCAATGTTATTTTATGTCTTAACAAACGCCCCCGTCATTGTCTCTAATGTGTCCAACCCCCTCTCTGCAGCAGTTCCCGGCCTCACGCAAACTTCAATTTGTGAAAAGAAATAAATCTTGGAAGCTATCTCTCGCATGAGTCGTTACTCGTGGCCCATTGTATTTATGGGAACACCTCGTCAAAGGAACAGAACACAGCAAGCCAGAGGATTCTCATATCGAGAAAGTTGGCCCCGTAAAATTATCCTGGTGCTCGAAACGGCAAATGAGCGCGCGTATAAAAATCGCGTGTGTAACACACCACCACCGCCCCCCGAGAAGAGAATTTGTCAAATGGGAAAACATTAATTAGAACTTGGGTCGTAACCCAAGAGCATTCACTGAGTTATTGTGATCCTGCAGGATATGCTGGACCACTACGTCCGACGTGAACCGAACTAGAACCAATGAGACAAAATTCCTGTATACTATTTGACAAAGGACCACGCAGTGAACAGGAATAACAATAAAACAAAAGAAAGGAATCCCTGTCCAAAGGACTTGCCACCACCCGTCTGCCTGCCTTGCAGGAGCACTGCTCCGAAGAAGCTTATTTACGGCACAATGTGAGCCACTGAAAGTTGTCCACGCTGGTGAGTAGATTTACGGGCGCTGTAACGAGAGAGAGAGAGAGAGAGAGAAAATGAAGAGAGCTCATGCAGCCATTAATCTCGTAGCACGCCATAAAACAAAAGCAATTATTTGTGCGTCGGTGTTTCTTCTGTTGTTGTTGTCGGAGTTTTCTTTTTCGTTTGCTGTTTCCTCATAATATTTATTAGCGCATCCGAGGATAACGAATGGAGGTCGTTTAATTGATCCCTTTTGTGTCCTCAACGTCGACAAGGACGACGATGACCAGGGCGAGATTTCCTCTTTCCGGTTCGCTTCTGTTTAGTATTGCATTGCAATAACAAGGTGATTATCGGACCTGGAAGTAAATTATGTGAGGCTGTGTGTGTGTGGGAAGCTTTAAGTACCGGCTTTCATATTACCGGTGATTTTAGGGAAATTCTCAAGGACAGTGTTCGAAGAGCTGTTTTGTTTGGAGAAGATTAAGGATGATGACGCAGCTCTTCAGAGAGACTATTTCTATGACCTGCAGGACTAATCTAGGGTGAAGGCGGCGTCGCCCAACGATGTGTTCTGCGGAGCATAATGTACAATGACGTCGTGCGGTTAACCCGACTTGTGGAGGAGTTGAAGAACTATTCCAACGAAATTGTCTGGATGCCGAATTAGCGGCCAAAAATACAGGCTACTTCTTATATCCGTTTCAACGTGTCGATATTGCGTTACGTCCAGTGCCAATGACCATAAAAGGAAGACGGACGCTGCCTACATCGGGCAGCTTGGTCTGACTTTGAGGGAAACTTCCATCATTAAAGTGATTCACAACGGCAGAAAAGCGCTCACTCTTCTTACTTGAGCCAAATCTTAAACCATTTTGACTAAAGTTGTAAGTCTTGAGCAAAATTGTCTCCAAACGTTCGCCTCAGAATTATGTAAGTCAATGGGAACATATGGGGTTCCACTATTTTGAGCGACGTCCTGACTAGATTCAACTTTTGTCAATAGGTCCGCTTTGTAGTTGCCTGGAATAAAAAAAGTTTGCTTCTGCTTAGCGACTGGGCATATACGCAGTCTGTAACGATTTCAAATTTGCAAAGAGGTGAAGCCCGCTGCACGTGTCCGGAGAATACGTCTTCAACTATCTAAATGATATGAACACTATCAGTACGGTCGACCACAGCTGTTATGTTAGAAAGTCTAAATGGTTTTACGAATAGATTTGGGTTCAACCCTAGCAGTCACAATGGTATCAGAATGCACGTACCCTTAGTCTAAATGCATCTCTTCAGGACGATTCCAAGCTAACTAGTTATGCACTAGTAATCTGCACTGTAATCTGCTATTCCCTTGGTCTTAAAACTGACTTTGAAGTCAACAAATTGAAAAGCATTGAGAGGCTAGTCGAGATTCACGTGCGCAGGGTTGCTTTGAAGGTGCCACAAGAGTTTCTGTGCTAACACGTAGACGGCTTTGGACATGATCGATGAATAGTGCGATAGGAGAGAGCTTTCGGTCAACCCTTTGAAAACTGAGGTTGTCCTCTTTCCTAGGAGAAGTAGGTTTGTGGCCGGTTTGACTCAGGCAATGCTTAAAAGTGTCACTATCCAGATGTCCGAGGAATCCAAAATATGTACAAGCGATCCTGGACAAAAAACTTTTTTGGGCAAAGCATGTCAAGTCGAAGACATTCAAGGCTCTCTCAGTTTTTACCGAGAAAGGTCTTTCGGATCTATTCGGCTATTATAAGACTGTTTCTAGCTTATGCGTCGGCTGTTTGGTGGAGGGGCTTTCGCGTAAGTCCGTACGGATGTCTCCAAAGCCAGTCATGGGCCCGTTCTGGTGTTTTCGTGGAGGTCGACAACACCAGACTTCACTACCCGTTGGTAAAGCATTCCTCTGTTTTCCAACCAGAGACCTTTGCTATACTAATGGCCTAGGACTATATTGTTAAGAATAGGTGGAAGGGTCGGAGCATCTGCGTCTGTAGCGATAGCCAAGCTACGCTTAAGCCCTTGCTCAACCCTTTATCCAGTTCCAAAATAGTACGAGAATGCAGGAACTCTCTGAATTCGGTGGCAAGGCTGAATTTTTTGACTCTTGTCTGGGTTCCAGGTCACAGAGGATCTCTGGAAATGAGATCTCTGATGAGATTGCCAGACAAGGCTCAGAGGATTATTTCTCAGGACCTAAACTTGCGTTAGGTCTTCCCGCGTCCTCGGTCAGGGCCTCCAACAAGCACAATTGTGTCATGTGTGGCACGCTTCACCAGGATGCAGGCAGGCTAAACGAATGCTCCCGAACGTCATACTGTCACTCAACAGAAGAGACTGTAGACAACTTATTGGTGTTCTAAGAATACACTTCGCTTTGTCAAGCATCTTAGTGTGTTAGGCTTAAGTGACACAATTGTCTGCCACGCCTGTGGAGAGGGCGAAGATACTTCGGATCGATTCCTTTGCGATTGTCCTGCCTTTGCTCGGATCAGGTGGCAGATTTTCGGTGATGATGTGGTGAGTAAGCTCCTCATCATTGAAGCGCCTTCTCGGCTTTCTCCAAGAGTCCAGAAAATTCCAGTAAAATAAGTAAATATTGGGTCCTACTTTCTGGTTGTACAATAGACCAGTTGCGTCTGAGCGTTTTCTAAACTCGACAAAAAAAAATAGAAGAAAGCGAGAAGAAGGTGCAGTGGTTGAGGTTATTTTTAGGGCACCCGTTAAACAGATGTACGCTCACCTTTGTATTTCCTCCAGTGGGTAAAGAATGAACAGTCTGAGGCTAAGGTCCAGACCAGAATGTGTAACACGCAATCGAAGATTTTCGAAGCATAGTCTTTTACGTATATGTATTAAGCTATCCTCGAATTTGTAATGTTATTCGTCATTCCTCCAAAAGAAATCCTTAAAGATTTCGATATCAAGAGCTAGGATGACCTCTGGGCTTTTTTTGGTTCGTTTCAATTTCCAACCCTAGTACACCGTCTAAGCTGCATCCCCCACCATTTAAGTTGCATTTTCACAACCGCTTTGATCTCATTATTAAAAAAAACAAGACCGACCTCCCACCACCATTCTGAGAATAATTTCTCTGTGACCCATTTGATTAGCTTTTATCCAGCAAAGTGCCATCATTCGTCACAAAACGGTCCCACCCTACACCAGAGAGCATATGCTTTCTGACCTTATCGCATTGTTGCATCAAGAATTCCAAACAATTTGCTTATGGCACACGTTCGTGGCAGTAATTTCTCAAAAAGCCAACGTAATTCCAACCCTCAATGGATGCCCTACAATAAGGAAAAAACAAGAATCATTCGTTTGACATCTCAATAACATTCTTTGTCCCTTATTTCCGTTTTTGGTTGCACACAATGTTGCTTCGGTTTTATTGTTTTTTATTGGATTTCCTGGCTTTCACTGTACCAAATTGCATTGTCACGTGTCCCGTCTAAGAATTGAAGGATAAACAGTTTTCTTTTAAAAAACACCTTCAAGGAAATTTTAAACCCCCCCGCCCGTAACTCATAAAAGAAAGGATATTCCACCCATTTACACCATTAACCCGTTCTATTCAATTAGGATGCACAAAATTAACTTATCCATATCCACAAAGGACCCATCGTGTAATTATTTCAAATTACACGATTCAACCATTTTACAACGCGCCGCACAGGACATCATTAAACTTTATGCCGCCATAGTCAAGGAGTCGGAAAAGATACAAAGAAAAAAAAACTCTTCAAATGATGTCCTCAGGCCGTTGTAAGGACTAATTCGTTGATTCCTTGAAATTATGAATAATTTATGCGAGAAGAGAAAACTGTGCGGGGGTGACTGTTGAATGGCTTAATTAAAAATTTTACTCCTTTCTCTATCGTCGGCAGGAGCAGTTACTTAACCCCATTATCCTTTTTGGAGTTTTCCAATTTTTCTCCAGCGACACGAAAATGAAAAAAAAAAAAACCCGGAAAACCCATTCTATGTTCGTACAACTTTTCAATTATCGTCCTGGAAATATTAAACAATTTTTTTTTTGCAATCTCGTTTGTCCTGGCAGGATCTTGGGATAGCAAAACACTTTGGTGTTTCGTGTTTTGGTGTCTTGTTTCTGTCCTCGTGTCGTTATTGTCGTTGTTGCTCTGCCTTGTTACTGTTGCATTCATCCCCCTTAACGGTAATTTATGGCATATTAAATTTTATGATGTCATATTTTCCTACCCTCATGGACACAGGAACAGACAAAGTAAAAGAGTATTACACCCTGGACGGAGGATGGTGAAAATGAGCGAAGGAATAAAAACTGAGCAGTGAAACGGCGGCGCGGCGCATAAAAAGTACAGAGCTTCCACGGAAAGGCGTGTCGTAGCGATATGAAAGGATAATGCCAGGCAGTTTTAAGGCTTAAGACTGTCCTCGCTGGCTGCTGTCGTCGCGGCGTCTTATTGCTTTCGCCGTTGTGAGTCTTTTAAAATTTATTAATTTTCCGTTTTCTTTTTTCGGTCTTCACGATTTGTTTTTTTTTTTTCGTTTTTAATAATAGATTTTGCAGCTTTAACATCCGCGGAATGGGAAATTTATTTATAAGCAACGGTATTAGAATTAATTTCGACTAAAACAGAGGTACATACGAGGGTTAACCTAGTGAACCATTTAAATCGAGTACGGGTGCGACGCACATCAAGTTTCAGCATCGAGGACAAGGAGAGGAGAACTGCAGTAGAGCACATTGGTCCTTAAATTGCTTGGTAAGGGAGGCAGTGGGTATTATTGATAAAAGCTACACCAATTCATAGAAGTCATTGCATAGAGTGAGTCTTTGAACAGGAGTCGTACAGACTACTTTTCCGACTTCACCAACTCCTGTCAATGTACGAGTTGCCGTCTTTTGATAGTCAAAGGTTTTTTGTTCGCTTTTCGTCCGGTTTTAGCCAAAAATCGCAGAAACTACGGCATATTCTTATTTTCTTTATGTCAATGTTCATCGTCAACTGTTAACTTCAAGGTAGGTTAGGTTAAGTTACGTACGGTGTGTGATGGATAGGCCTCCACACCTTCACTCGGAGACTTGAAGGCCCATTAGGAGCACCCTCTTTCTGTTGTGGGGATAACAATATTGTTTCCCTCCTATTGATGGCTGTTTTGCGAACCAGTTGGTCGTCTGTATGAATCTGAGTGGGTCCGTCAACTATAAGTCTGTGACCTCTGCTATGCTTGCAAAGAACCTTAATCCGAGTGCGCGTAATCTTGCAAAGCGGGGCAGTGACACAGCAGATGTTGGACTGATTCTACTTCTTTTCCGTGTCCGCAGCTTCTGCATAAATCTTTGGATTCGATTCTCCATTTGCAGGGCACGACTCCGATAGCGCAGTGTCCTGTGATAACTCCAACGAGTGAGTGGATAAAGAATCGGTCCTGTGCCAAAAGACATCTTGTTTTGTAACTTCAAGGTAAATATGGAGCTCACTTTCCTTGGAGTAAAAAGCAGGATTCCAAATTACCGATTTGAAGGAAAAGACTAATGCTTTACAAAAGACGGAACTTATCAATCTTATTATAAGGATTTGAGTGGCGATAAATAAGAAAAAAGAGCTGCTTCCTCACACCTAGTCCAAATAGCCAAAGCCCCTCAACTGCGTTTGTTCGACCACATCGAGCGAATGGACAACAATGCACCAGTCAAAAGGATCTTTGAATCACAACCGTCAGGTTTAAAACAAAGACGACAAGAACGACCGAACCTCTGTTCCAAATATCAAGTGATAGCGTATGTCAAAAGGCTTTTTCTGTGAGAGAAGCGTGCCCGACTGCGTCTGTGATACAAACCATTCTGGAATTCGATGAATTTTATTATTTGGTCCTTCGGTGTATCGGATAATTTTTCAATGCCCTGAAAAAAGTGTCGTCCGAGGAACCTGTTTTTTAGATGGTAGAGACTGAGGCAGTCGCAAAGGAAGTGGGTTGTATTCCCATGAACCTCCTCAACGCCACACTCTCTACAAAGGTCTAGTTCTAGAACTCGAAGGTTTTTTATATGGTAGCGTAGCTTACTATGCTCTGTGATCACCCCTATAAGGGTAGATAGGGATCTTCTGTCGATCTGCAGAAGTCTGTCGATCCTAGCCCTATCGTGTTAACAGAGGTCCATCTGTTATTAGCTTCCCTTAAGGCTCTTTTTTCCCGCTTCGAGTGTAAGTGCGCAAGGCGGGATGTTCACCGAAGTGTCAACCTGTTCCGAGCTTGTTGCCGAGCAGTTTCACGACAGTTGGGCAGCATTCTCGTATCCTGGTATGCCGTCATGTATAGGGACCCAGCAGAGTGTCACCTTGTGCTGTGTTCCAAGAACCTTAGCTATTCTCGACAGCACCTCACAAGCTTCGATTTTATTTCATTAGCAGAAATTGTTTTTATTGCTGCTTGGCTTTCGATGAAAAGGTGATATCCTCTCGTGGTATTGCCCTCATCGTAGTCTCATGGGTGGCTAGTGTCACTGCTAGGACCTCCGTTTGGAAAATACTATTGTAGTTCAGAAGGCATGCGGACTTGGAGATGCCCAGCGGTTCGGAAAAGATACCTTCACCCACACAATCCCGTCTGCATGGACGGTGGATGGAGGAAGAGATATCGCGACGAACTGCACAGGCTGTTCAGCGACATCGGCTTAGCCAGAAGAGTAAAGGACCAACGACTGAGGTGGCTGGGTCATGTAAATCGGATGGACACCAATAATCCGGCCCGGAAAATCTTCGAAACCACACGTGAGGGACGGCGCATTAGAGGAAGTCCGCGACACAGGTGGCGCACGCAAGTGGAAGGGGGGGACCCTTACGAACTTAACGTGCAAAACTGGAGGCAGCTGACTAAATATCGAGCTGGCTGCAGACGCTTGTTGGTTGAGGCCCAGGTCCATCCCGGACTGTAACGCCACCTTAAGTCAGTAAGTTAGGATGGCCAGGGCCTTAGGAGTCAAAGTTATCTTGCATTGTAGAGGTCACCAATAAAATAAAATAGTTGGCGCGACAGCTCGGAATGAGCCAAGGCCTAGCTTCTCGCAACCAATCATGTTGTGCGTGTTGTATTGTTTCCACGAATGGAAGGGACCTACAATTTATTGCCGACTCCGAACGGCGAAGTGAGAAGCTCTATCATGACAGATTATACTCCCGGAGGCTTGTCATTCCCCGACGAGAGGTGGTGCCGCGAAAATTGTTCGGTTTTCCTGGCTGGGACTTGAACCCACGCCGCTCGGTCAACAGTCCAACGCACTAACCACCGACCCACGTCAACCACAGAGGTCCCCAATAGTTAATTCGTTATTGCTTCTTAATCAGCAGCTTTCGTTTGTGTGGCAGTTACCCCGACGGTACAACCGCCAACCTAGGGGATCAAATCCTAAGCATGTACTAAATATACTGCTCCTTGTAGGTCTATGCTCCGAATACATATTAGTATACAAGGTGTTCACTAAGTAGTCCGACCTAACTTGAAATGTAGACGCCACCGTTGATTCCATCTGGAGAACGCTTCCACTTCCCTCTGGATCAAAGCATGAGTGCCTTATAAAAATCATTTCTCATTCCTGTCAGACATGCCCAACAATCTTCCAAGGGAATTGACATCCAATCTCTAGGTACGTGAATGTAAGAGAAGAAGTTGATTTAGGGAAACCTAGGGTCTTTGTAAGATTTGTCTTCGAGGGCATAAGACAATAGAACATTTTCTACGTAAGATCACCAAAGTTATAATAAGAAACCCTCTTTTGCTCAGTTTGTAAGTACTAACTTGCACGCTAGTAGTTCGTTTTCCATAAGGACGTATTTGGAACTGTGACCCCCTCAAACTGCGTAAGTCTGAAAGTTGTTCTGCGTCATCTACTTTGGTTAACAGTTTCTTTTAAACTTTTCCATTATGGACTAATAAATAACAGTAAAAATTGTCATAAAACATTTCCAAATCACCAGCGTCGCGTCGTAATAAACACTCACCCCCGGGTGATTCTCTTCGGTTTTTTCTTTAAAAAAACCCTGCCCAACCGCATCGTTCAGCAGGTCACCCAGTGTGTACTGTGTACTCCGCCGTCGTCGTATAACTCCTGTTAAAATGTTAAAATTCCATTAGAGGTCCTAATTAGATGTCGCTCTACATTGGGTCGCATTAAAAATTCACATAAATCAGGACTTTTCTCCCCCGAAAAACTTTTTTTTTTTTTGAGGAAACTTTCACTCTCTTCCCCAAACCCAACGATGGGAGAGAAAATCGGGAAAAGGTTAATTGATTGAAAAATTCCCTTCTTAAGGGGTGTTGTGACGAAGTCTCTACCAAGTCCCAACCCCCGGATCCGGTGTAATTTGAACGAAAAAAAAACCTCAACGCGGGTGTATCTGATGATGATTTAAACGTTAGATCGTAAATCGTCATCAGGCGCACACCGGACAGCAGACGGTGCTCGGTTTAATGGGCGTAATTTTCTTTTCCACTTTTTTTTTTGGGAATTTTCTGTTTGAAAAACGTTATTATGCGGTTTGCTTTGAATACATAATGGCGCTGGAAATCGAGGAAAATATCGTAAATCAGTTGAGTGAGGGTGGCAACATTGACAGTCGAACATCGAAAGCAAGTCATTCCAGTCATCGTACCTGACTACAGCAGGCGCCTCTAGTGGAAAGTAATTAAATTAAAATTAAGCAGCTTTTAAGGAGCCATCTCCAGCCCTCCCCCCCACAGTGTCGATGTTCCATTTAATTACGCTCGACAAACCAATTTATCAATTGCGCCCCCGAAAAAGTGTCAATGTCAATGTGCTGATTTTTTACGGTACAACGCTGCTCTGGAAAAGGGGTTGCAAGACTGGGGTTGGGAGACTGATTTGGCGAAACGAGAAAAATCTTGTTAACACGCCATTCATCACAGTGTCGACGACGACGACAACGACGACCGTCGCATTCGTGGTACATAGAGCGTGAGGGCATTTTAAGTACCAAATTTGTGGCAGCAATTTACTTTGGAACTTGCCCCCATCTCCAGGGATTCTTTGAGTCTCATAACTGGGAAAACAAGGAGACAAATTGATGTCATTAATTAGACTGGACGGGTTTGGTTGTTTCTTCTTTTGGGGGGGTAGACTCTGATGAAGAATGTCTAAGAGGGACCCGCAGTAAGTCGATCTAGGTTTGTTTTGCTTTGTTAAGAAGGGCTTACCCTCTCTCATTTGTGTGCTCCCAAAGGGTTTTTTGGGGCGAAGTAAAGTGGTAACTTATATTGTGTCCCATTTGGTAAATTAGAGAAGTGAAGCGGTTTCGATTACCACGCCGAAGGCTTGCCTGCGAATAAAATGAGAATTTAAGTTAATTTTTGGTTTCGTTTCCCATTTTTGGCACCGAATTGGGAGAGCGATTAAATTGCGTGGAAGGAGAGGGATGTCGTTTGACCGAGAAAGAGGTGTTGGATGGAGTATTGAGGGTACCATCTGCTGGGAGGAAGATGAATTCTTGACTAGTGTCGCTGATTTGACCTGGAAGTAAGTGAATAAACCAAGTTCTTCATTTTAGGAACATTGACCCAAATTTTAACCACGTCTAGAGTACGGAAAGTTGTTGGGCCTCAACCAACAAGCGTCAAACCAGCTCAATCTTTAGCCAAGTTGGTTCAGGTCCCCTTCCATTTGCGTGCGCCATCTGAGTCGCGGCCTTCCTCTACTGCGCCGACCCTCGAGTGTGGATTCGAAGATTTTCCGGGCCGGAGCATTGGTGTCCATCCGTCCTACATGACTCAGCCACCTCAGTCGTTGGACCTTCACTCTTCTGGCTAAGTCGATGTCGCTGTACATCCCGTACAGTTCGTCGTTGTATCTCCTCCTCCGCTCACCGTCTATGCAGACGGGACCAAATATCACCCGAAGAATTTTTCTCTCGAAAAAGCCAAGATCAACCTCATCCGCTTTTGACAGGACTCTATGCCGTAGAGTACGACTGGGGCAATTAAGGTCCTATGAAGGGTCGCTAAAGTTGTTCAAGAGAGGGCTTTGCTACTCAATTGGCTTCTTGGCTCAAAGAAACAGCGATTGGTAAGAGTTATTCTTCGTTTAATCTCAGCAATGGTGTCGTTGTCTGAATTTATAAAAGATAAAGGTATTAGAGTCGCAAAAACACGTATCTATTGGGATAGTAAGGAAGCGCTTAAAGCATTAAAATATCGAATAATGAATCGAAATCCGCCACAAGAACATATGAACAGAAAAGATGCATAAACATTTCCAATGAGACAAAATAAACTTACAAACATTCAAACAAACCCTACCCAAGAAAGTGACATAACACCCCCTAAAATTATAGCACCATTTCAGCGAAATATTCGTAATGTGCATGGTTTTGGTTTCTACTGTACTCGATCGATCAGTTTGTATTCCATTGCATACTTTTAGGCACACGCAATTTCCTTTGACATCTGTACATTCTTCTTTTCTTCGTCTTCCTTGAGTCATCGATAAAATATTCAAAACAAACAAAATTCCGTCTAACTTACCACGACGACAACATCTCTCGGACTTCCGTCCGTTGTCGACAAATCCGGAAATCATAAGAAATCCCTACTGACGATGCCTTCTTTCCATTTTCCTCTCCCAAAAGTGTCCAAGAACTTTCGCTCTTGTTTTGCTGTTGTGTACCGAAAACTTTTTTGCTTCCATTGGAATTGTCCACAATGCCCCTGTGTGTGTTTTTATGACCAAGAGACTCAATCAATCAATCAATTAGAATTTCCATTAGCACCGGATATGACAACAGCACAACGCCATTTTGGTTTCAAAATTGGTCTCAGCCGATGTAGCAAGGTGCCGGCTGAGTGAGGGGGAGCATGCATCTCACCCGCACACACACACAGAGAATGACCGGAAAGTTTGCACAAAATCTCCATGAGTGTACCATGTACAGGACGTTAGTCCTGCTGCCCGTCGCCACACCACCGACTCTTTGTGGTGGATCCATTTTTAATCAACGAAATGGAACCAATATTGATTGTTGATTAACATGCGATTTTGTGGCAGCAGCGGGTGCGGCCACACAGACCCGTTCGAGACGAGGAATTCAAGTCACTGTCGTCTCCGCATACGTCACATATGGCATACATTTCCGGTTCCTTTATTCGCCAGAAGAAACCTTCCTCCGGCGCTGGTAACAATTGGAAAACACAGTTTGTCATTGGCGTGTTGAAATGATTGATTGCTGTCACAGTGTTTGCGCAGTTTTTCTGCATCACAAGAGACGCCACACAAGTTGTGTCATATTAATCACAGATTAGAAGGATATCCGAGGGGTGGGCCACATTCTTTGGCACACACACACGCATCATCGTCTCGGACGAGTTCTAATTAAACACATTTTTTCTGCACTTGTTTGCTTAGGGTGAAATGGATGGGATGCCGTTTTGCGTAGGTTTTTCAGTCAAAGTGACGCGGATTCGATTAATTAGAGGATAAGCCGGTGCTTAAATGGAGACATGCTCCTTGTAATTTGTTACTGCAACAGGATCATCATAAATCAAAGAGAAATTATTAATTACGCGTCGATTGGGTTTGATTTCAGATTCAGTTTGCCTAGGGGTCAGACTAGACAGATAGTTGAATCGTGATGGAGCAGTGATTCATAAATAATGGAGCTGGACGACATAAACTTTTTAGTGATTTTCGACTCTTCATCGACTTCTGATGAATTCAGCCCCTGTTTCATATATGTCACAGGAGGAAAGGAGCATAGACTGCAAGTCCAAATTTCAAAACTTCTGTCGGGCCGATTGTAAGCCACGCTTAGCTGCTTAAGTTCCTTTTCTATTTCATGCTCGTGTCTTCACTGTTAAAGCAAAGACACTCAAGGACGAAACTAAGGTTTCCAAATGCTCGATGGTCTTTATGCACCCAACCCAACGACCGTTTTGATGTCGCTTTCGTTCTCCACTTACTGTCCAGTAAAATGGGACCGTATAGAACGTACATTTACTTGTGGTCAGTGCAATTATCTAAGGGAACACCTCAGGGTGGATACTCTCTCTCCTTATATGGCTTCTTGTGGTGGATGAGATCTTTTTATTACTTAGGGACAATGGCTTCAACGTGACGCCCTATGCCGAGGGTGTGGTCATTCTGGCAGCAGGCAAGTTCCCAGCAACTTCAAGCGAGAGGCTCAACTATGCGATTAATCCCTGACTTCAAGCCTCCGAAGATCGGGGGTGTTGAACTTAATCTTTCAGGATCAGCACGCTACTAGCGCGTTATACTTGATTCCAAACTAAACTGGAAGGAGAACACCGATGAACGCATCAAAAAGGCATATGTAGCCTTCTACTCATGCAAAAACGCTTTCCGTAATAAAGGGTTTTTCAATAGGGACGCTACAAAAGTAGAGCGACAGCGACAGCAAACGACGCCATATTTTTCTTGCGGTTTTTTGACATTTATCTTCAGTAAGGTTTGCCATTTCATGATGGAAAGATATACGAGCCAACAACGAGTCGAAATTATTAAAATTTACTACCGAAATTCGGAGTCAGTGGCCTCAACGTTAAGAGCGCTACGTCCAATTTATGGTCGTCATAATTTCTGGCTGGATGGCTTCGTCAATAAACAAAATATGCGGTATTGGTCAGGCAGCAATCCACACGTACTCCATGAGTCATCATTGCATCCCGAAAAAATTACGGTTTGGTGTGGTTTATGGGCCGGCGGCGTCATTGGGCCTTACTTCTTCCGTGATGATCAAGACCGGCACGTTACTGTGAATGGGGATCGCTACCGTTCAATGATAACCGAATATTTTTGGCCCCAATTGGATGATATGGACTTGGAGGACATGTGGTTCCAACAGGACGGCGCCACAAGCCACACAGCGAATGTCACAATCAATTTATTGGAAACCAAGTTTGGAGAACGTGTTATCTCACGAAATGGTCCAGTCGCTTGGCCGCCTCGGTCGTGCGATTTGACGCCGTTAGACTATTTCCTGTGGGGCTACGTCAAGTCTTTGGTCTATGCCAACAAGCCAGCGACGATTGTTGAACTTCGTACGAATATCGAACGTGAAATTGCAGCAGTATCGGCCGATTTATGCTTGAAAACCGTCGAAAATGAGGTTCAGCGTCTGGACTTCTGCAAGCGTGCCCGTGGTGGCCATGCAAAAGGAATCGAGTTTCATACATAATGGCATTGAACGTACTTTCACAGGAATAAAAAATTTCATTGATATCCAAAACCGTTTTTGTTTTATTTGAAAAAACTTTTGTAGCGCTCTTATTGAAAAACCCTGTACATGGAGTTTCAAATCGGCCGTGGTACACTGGCTGTACACGGTGGTTGTGAGACCCATTCTAACATATGGCTCACTAGTCTGGTGGAAGGTGCTTGAGAAGCAATATCAGCTTTAAAACCCCACTAAGATTCAGAGGGGATCAATGAGAACAACACCAACAACCGCAATGGAAACCATGTTAAAATTCGATTCGATTTCAAGCGGAAATCACAACCATCATCGAGGCTTCGAAACCTATCCGCAGGAAGTGTATCACCACAAGGACAATTACTGTCCACATCGACGGCCAGGCAGCGGCTAAGGCTCTGGAGTCCGCGATAACTAGATCAAAGCTTATAAGAATCTGTAAAAGCATCTACATAGATGAGGTATCGAGAGCCAATAGGGTGACACTATGTTGGGTACCAAGGCATAAGGATGCTCCAGATAACGAAAGGGCTGACGAACTCGCACGAAGGGGAGCAGCACTACATGCCCCACAGCCTTCACAGGCTCTTCCCTTTGCGAGGATTCCAATAAGCTCGTTACAAAAGTACATATATTGAAGACGAGACGACTATTGCAAAAGTTCTAGGGACGGGAAAAAAATCGAATCTGTCCGTACCTGCTAAATGGAAATTTGAAGTTTCGCCTGGTTAGTTTATTCAAAATCTCATTAACCTCAATGCCAGAGACCATGGTCAGAGTGCTTCCATCACAGGGATCGCGATGGGCCCACTGTGGTACCTAATGTCGGCACTATACTAACTACGCAGGCGAATCTTTCATAGGGAATTCTGTCCGTTAGCGAAATATAGAAAATCGGCTACTAATGATATTCACACCTTCATTAGGAAGGTAGTAGATCTACTTAGACTAAGTAGATCGGAGGCACAATAAATCTTGCTAGGTCGCAGTGTCAGACTCTATCTAACCTAACCTTACTTAGTTCCAGACCGCTTTGAAAAATCAAAGGTATCTCGAATTTGTTCCCCAGATTTTTGTATGAAGCCTGGTTCTATGAAGGCTGCGTAGAATGCACTTCCTGACTCAAAACCCAAGAGTAGTTAAAAACTTCTACTTCCCATCTTGACACAGAGCCACAAAAAGTGAATGAAGAGCCTATGTAACTGATGCTAACCAATCACCCAAGGAGTACTCAAGGTGCGAACATTCAAGACAGCACTGCGTACATTTTTGGAGGATGGATCGCAATTTGACGAAGCACTGGCATTGTTCCTATCCACGTATAGGGCAACCCCTGACGAATGTGGGATATCCCCGACAGAAAAGCTTCACGGACGGCAGCACCGTACGTTACTCTCGCCGATGTCTCCGATGTTCACCTGCTTCCTGGCACTAGCCCTGTGAATTTTAACTTGACTTCGCCAACACCGGCAGCATATCGAAGGTCGCCCATAACTGTTTGCAGAGCCTCACCGATAGCCGAAGCAACAGGGCCAGTAGCGGAACCCAAGCAAGGTCAAGTGTCAAGTGGCTTGGCATTTCTACCAAAAAGTGGATCCAAACGAAAGACAGCTGTCATCGGTAGAACTGTCACCTAATGTCCCGCGCGTATCTTAGAGGTTCCCGCACAAATCTCCAATGTTGTAAATACATATGTTTTTGAAGTCGACAGCGTCTGGTCTTTCACTACATTCACTACAGTAACATTTTTAATACTTTCACTTGAATAAAATGTTGACAGACTCCTAGAGCTATCTAGCAGTTAGGTTAGAAGTTACAGAGGTACAGAAGGCGCTATGTGAAGCAATTGCAGTACCAGTAGAAACACTTGAACTGCTTTTATCTCCAAACATGGGTAATGTCACATGGGCCCTTCTTCCACTTGCCCCTTCAATTGTTATTTTGGTTTCAAAGGTCGAGTCGTACAGCAAAGACATGCGACATGCCTCGTCGAAATCTACAGAACTCTTACAATCACAAGTACTTCCACAGCAGAGCAGTGCTCTCAAACTTATTATAACAGAGATCCGGGAAGTCACCCACTGCGTAGCCTAATTAAATCTGGAACTTTCATGAGACCTCATTAAAAGTGGATTCGGCAATTAATTGAATTGGTTCCTTTGAATCCAATTTTTTTTTTTTTCGTTTTTGAGTCTTTGTGCTTGGTGGAAACTTCCCCAATCGAAGGGTCATTTCTAAGGCTTTTCACTTGTCCCACCTCGAATATGGTCGTTTTCCTGTCCAATGGCCATCATTGGCCAGTTGGTGTGATGCACACAGCACACCACGGTAATCTCATTGCGAACCATGGAATGAGTGAACTGCTGGTTTGCTGTTTTCGTTTTTTTTTTTTTTTTTTTTTTTCCTCTAGAACTTGTGGGACTAATTAAAAAGTTTTTTACTCCCCGTTTTTTTAATGGCTGCTCCTAAGTACCACACAGTCGCGGCCATTGCGCGCACATAACAGTGACTGTGTGCTGTATAGTTGTTGTGTACTTGTCCAGGAGCCACTAAGCAGTGTGCAAGTGCTTTATGGCTGCTGAAAGATTAAAATTAAAGGTAAAATAAAAAAAATAAAAAAAATAATCCAAAAATAGAAGAATATATCGACGAAGACCTGGCGATGGTGCTGGCGGTGTAGTGAGTGGTGGAGTCCATTTGCATAATTATTGTTTGTTGGACTTGTGGCGCACTTAATGACCAAGCACCGCATTGGGTTTATGTTGTGAGACGTCGATGGGAACGGTATGTGATATGAAATGCGGTATTCTATGGTGATTTTTGGAGGAAGTCTCCCTTCCGAAGAAACAGTTTCAGGTTTTTCCTTGATATTGACAACGGAACAGTACACACAGTGGTGGTGGTTGAAAATTACAACTAAAAACCCATTAAATGGGTGGTCAATGGCCATGGAGCACGTGTTTACGTCGAAGTTTGCATAATTTTTGTAGTCCCCCCACCTAAGGAGTGGCACCGTGGTATGGAATGTGCACAGGTGAATCAATTAATGACTTGAAACGTGTTTTAATGGTACACGGTGGGGCTGGAGGGAAACTCTTTCTATGACACCGAGCAGGAATATGAAACACCTCCACAGTGTGTTAGACGTTATCGGTGTCGGAAATCTGAGCGGATGGGCATTGCGTCTGTAACCCAGAAGTAGTCATGCTCTACTCCTAACTTAATTGTCTTATGTTACACACTGTGGGAAGAGCGTTTCCAATCCATTGCCTAACCTGAGGTGGAGTTAAATCTGAAATTTAGACAAACTTGTGGAAGGACAAAGTGAGAGATAAGAATTGGCGGGAGGGAGTAAAGAGGCGAAGTCAGTGGACCTAGCGGGAAGCTTAATCCCTACGGGAAACTAGGATCTTTCTAAAATTGTTGAGAAAGCACAGCCATTCAATCAGAATATGAACTGTTGTTACAGTCCGACTTTAGGTAGATACATATGGCGGCTATCGTTGCGAGGCACAGACACAAGTAGGCCAAGGTAGGGCTTTTGTGATACCACTAGGATCTATACCCTAAGTGCCACTCCATCTATTGAAACCATTTGGAGCTCCTGATAGAGCTGAAGATACTTTTGACATCAACATGTGACTTACGTAGTTACTTACTTAAGATGGCGCTATAGCCCGGGGTGGACCTGAGCCTCAACAAGCATTTCCGTTCAGCTACCTCCAGTTTCGCACGTCAAGTTGGTAAAGGTCCCCTCCCACTTGCGTGCGCCACCTGAATCGCAGTCTTGGTCTACTGCGCTGTCCTTCGGGTGTGGATTCGAAGATTTTGCGGGCCGGAGCATTGGGTCCATCCGCTCTACACGATCCAGCCACCTCAGCCGTTGGAGCTTCACTCCTCTCGCTGTACATCCCATACAGTTTCTCACTGTATCTCCTCCTCCATTCATTGTCTACGCAGATGGGACCGAAAATCACCTGAAGAAATTTCTTCTCGAAACAGCCAAGAGCAACCTAATCTGCTTTTAACAAAATCCATGGCTCTGCACTATAGAGCAGAACTGGGACGCTTAAGATCTTATACAGGGTCACTTTAGTTGTTCAAGACAGGGCTTTGCTACTCAATTTTCTTCTTAACCCAAAGAAACAGCGATTGTCAAGAGGTTTTCTTCTTGCGCTGGTGTCGTTGATTGTGTTTATAACGGAGCCTAGGTAGGCAAAGTCCTCAACTACCCCAAAGGTATATCTGTCTGTAATGGCGCTCTGTTCGAGAATTCGATGTTGAATGTCCTTTCTTGTTGACAGCATATACTTGGTTTTGCCCTCATTGATGGCTCAACCCCCCTTCGCCGCCTCCGTCACAATACTCACGAACGCGTCAGTAATATCACGCTGCGTTCTTCCGATTATAATTCCGAAATGGAGGATTGTTTCTTCCTCTTCTTCGTCCCTGCAGCTCCTGCAAAAGTCATTTGAGAAGAGGCCCATCCTTCTGGCATGAAGGCCGTTGGGACAGTGGCCAGTAAGAACACCAATAACGCTGCTAATGAACGACTTTTAAGCAGGACCACCCCTTTAGATCGCGTGAGGTTTAGCATAGGCTGGATCTCTCTGGAGGTACGGCATGTGATACCATTCCTCCTTCTTTGGTTTGTCTTGCTGATCGCGTCGTACTCTAAGAGTAATTTACATGTAACGATTGAAATACCCGGATTCCTTCGTTCTGGTAGGATCTTAAGAGCAGTACCAAGTTTAGCGAGTTCAACGGCCTTACGATTCCCTAAAATGCTCCTATGACCGGGTACCCAGCATAAGTTTCTCCATGAGAGACGAGCGCCAATCTGAGGCAGCTTTTGGCAGTCCGACTTTATGCTGCTCTGAAAACTCATCACCCCTCGTTTTTGAATGTAAGACCATCCGGTCTGCAAGACTTAACTAGGCCACCAAATATCCAATAAATCAAACCCTATCCCCCTGGCTATCTCATTGTTCAGGTATGAAGCACAACCAGTGTTTGAAAAGCCGCCCTTTAAGCATTTTCCTTCCAAGTGAGTGAATAACACAAGTGCACCATGGGCAATACCTCTACGTTCCCAAAATAATTGCAGGCCAAAATCTATGACCAAAACTTCAATCTAATTCAGTGGTTCCCCACTGGTTTGGCCAAGGCTTTCAATCCCCCCCATCAGCACAAAGGCGAAATATCTCACTCTTTCTCGCCGCGTCCATGTGCAGTCCCAAGGGTATCCATGACCAATCGAATGTGAAAATTTAATAGAAACACGAGCAAAAAATAGGAAAAAAAAACTGCAAACAAAACGGAAATGCCCTCTGAAAAAGAAACCCGCTCCTGCTCCAGTTTACAATTATTTAATGGCGGCAAGGAGGAGGAGTACCTCTATTGGCAACTGGCCTTCGCTTTATGATTCCTTAAAGGGAGATGCATGAACAGCACGAACCACAAACATAAGTCACATATTTCACGTATCGTTACCTAGGCCGGATGTGGAATTGTATCGAATGGCTTTCGTTTCGATTTTCCTTTTCCTTTTCGCCGTCCCTGTTGGGTGTTATTGATGCACAGGATGTGATCGGAGTTTTAAGTGACTTTTCGAATTGCCAATGATTTCGAGTGATGGTTGACTCTCTTTTGTGGTCAAAAATATCTTTTGGCATGTGGGACATTCGAGGCACTGACCCCGAAGAGTAAAATTGACAGTAATTCACCATTTAGCGAACATTTCGAGTGGGTCCATGATAAAATAATGTGACAGTTGGTTGACACTGACAGTATTCACGCATATGTGACACATCACCTCAACCGGTGGCAATGGCAAGCCGGTGGAGTGGTGGTGCGTGTTGAAATGCGCTAATGACAAAATGTGCACAATCCATTAGCGGCGATGACATTTTGACATGATTGACATGTGATTTCTCATAAACTAATTGTGTCGTCAAGTTTTTGACACACTGCTGGGTGGCGAGGTGCTTTGTCTGGAGACGAAAATTTACTTACCAGTACTTTACGTGAGAGAATTGTTTAATTATAGCTGTGGATACTCGGCGAAAGGCGACGAAACAAATCTGTCACATTTTACAGACACGTCGGTTTTTTTTTTTTTTTTTTCCTTTTTTTTCTGAGCCCAAGTCGGTCTAATTTAAAAAAAGAAACGGTAAAGTGTCGAAGGAGGCGTCAAACATTTTTAGATTAGCTATTGTTAAAATTGTCTTAATAGTGTCGACTGAATGTGTCAGACGAACAGTTTGAAAACATCACAGCTGAAGGGTTGTGCGTTGCGGTACTTATTTTTAGAATTTGTCAACGGTGGCGTTTGACAGGTGTAAGCTTATGGTGCCACATACATTTGCTGTTATAGGATGATAGCTTTGTGGAAGGCATAGAACTGTTTAATCCGCGAGTGATATATCTTCGATAGACTCTGCGAAGTCTGGGGTTCGAGTTGTATCTCTTCACTATTACTTGTAAACCTCAGTCAAATCACTCCCACATCATCTGCAGATCTCGGAAGGGTTCTACCAGGAACCGGTTGCAGAATAGACATCAAGCAGAGATTGTTGTGGTAAATTTTAAAGAAAAATTTATCAGAAAATGTTAATATGGTAAACTTCTTTTTGACAAATGAAATTGAAAAATTGACGAAGCTGGAGTTTCGGCTTCACTATATGCGCTGAAGTTCTATTACACCTTGAACAATCTGAAATCGAAGCATTCACGGCCCAGTAACAAGGACCACATTTGTCCTTGATTCTGTGGTTTTATATCTCCACATGGTGAAAATCAATTCTATCAGGCCTTAGTTTGTTAAACGCCCGAAGTTCCATGCCTGGTTGGTTGATTAAATTTGAAGCGTGAGCGAGTGAATCCACGACTCCCCTGAGGAAGCCCTGTCGATGAAGTGGGCCAGGGCTTTCAGCCTAGCATCAGACCAGGGGTAAAGGTAGAATATTTAGTGCCGTTCATACGTGTACGGGCTACGGCACTCATAGAAAGAAATGCTTGAGCATCTCTTATTTCCAAGCTACGCCTGATTTGTTTCCATACTTTTCTCGGAAAAGGCGAACCTATAGCTCTTATGTTTGCAGGTATTTGTTGATTTAAGCTGCTGAAAATCGAATTCGTCGAAAACATTTCTTCTGGTAGTGTGTTCCGAGAATGCACGCTGCTCCGCCAAGATCGATAAAGACTTCTCCCAGATCTTTGATCCCAAAACGAAAATTCAGACAAGGCGATTCGCCGTCATGTGACTTCTTTAACATCGTTCTTGAAAGAATAGTGCAAAACGCATGCGCCAACACCAGAGGCACAGTCTTGAAAAATTCTGTCCAATTATTCGCATAATTAAGGTAGTCTGGGCCTCAACTAACAACCGTCTCCAGCCAGTTCGATCTTTAATCAGCTGCCAAAGTGGTTAAGGTTCCCTTCCACTTCTGTGCGCCACCTGAGTCGCGGTCTTCCTCTACTGCGCCGTCCCTCGGGTGTGGATTCGAAGATTTTCTGGGCCGGAGCATTGGTGTTTATCCACTCTGCATGACCCAGCCACCTCAGTCGTTGGACCTTCACTCTTCTGGGTAAGTCGATGTCGCTAAACAGCCCCTATAGTTCGTCGTTGTATCTCCTCCTCCACTCACCATTTATACAGACGGGACCGAAAATCATCCGAAGAATTTTCCTCTCGAAACAGCCAAGAGCAACCTCGTCCGCTTTTGACAGAGTCGATACCTCTGCACCGTAGAGCAGGAATGAGACGATTACAGTCTTATAAAGGGTCGCTCAAATTCTTCGAGAGAGGACTTTGCTATTCAATTGCATTTTTAGGACAAAGAAACAGCGATTGGCAGGAGGTTTTCTTCATTTGGTTTCAGCGCTGGTGTCGTTATCTAGGTTAATAGCACAGCCGAATTCCCTAACTACCCCAAAGTTGTATCTATTTACAGTGACGTTCTGTCGGAGACCTCGGTGTTGAATGTCCTTTCTTTTTGACAGCATATACTTTGTCTTGCCCTCATTGATTATTAAACCCATTTTCGCCGTTTCCGTCTCAATACTGACGAAAGCGTCACTGACATCACATTGCGTTCTTCCAATTATGTCAATATCGTCAACGTATGCGAGTTAAGGGACGGGCTTTTGAAAGATTGTGCCTTGGTGTTGGGGCATGAGCTCTGTAGAACACTTTCAAGCACAACGTTGAGGAAGTCGCATGACAGCGCGTCGCCTGACCTTTCATCCTGCACAAACGGACGAGTTTGGCAGGGATGCCAAAACCAGACATGGCTATGTATAGCTCGTCTCTATAGATGCTATCATACACGGCCTTAAAAGCGATGAAAAGGTGGTGAGTATCGATTTGAAGTTACTGGGATTTCTCCAAGATCTGCCGCAGTGTGAGTATTTGGTCGATGGTACCCTTTCCTTCCCTGAAGGCACACTTATATGGACGAGCGGCTTCAGGCCTTCACACAAGCAGCGAGACAGATACGATCTTGTAGGCGATGTCAAGAAGACTGATGGCTCTGTAGTTGGCGCAATTCAGAGGGTCTCCTTTCTTGAGGATCGGGCAAATGATGCCCTACCATATTTTGCAGATGAGTTGGTAATGCTCCAAGTCATCACCTGCCGCTTTAAACAACTCGGCACTTAGGCTGTCAGCACCAGCAACTTTATTGGACTTAAGCTTAGACATGGCTATCTTCACTTCGTCCAGATCGGGGGGACGGAATTGTTGGTCTCCATCGTCCAGGTTGAATGGTTCCTTCTGCCTGACAGCGGGATTTGGTTCTTCGTCGCCGTTAAACAGTCTGCAAAAGTAGTTCTTCTATATTCTTAGCATCGACTGCGATTCTACAACGATTCTCCCTTGTTCATCCTTGCAGCCTTCGGTTCGGACTCTGTAGCCCTGACAGATGCTTTTTACCCTTTAGTAAAACTTCCGAACCTCATTCCTGCAGTAGCATCTCTCTATTTCTTCTCTTTTTTCCCTCCTGAGGAGCCGGTGCTCGTTTGTCCTCTTCTGCTCGTAAAGATCGCTAGCAGCTCTGGCCCTTCTATGCAGCACCGCTTTGTATGCGTCTTGTTGTTGTCGCTGCATGTACTTGCCGACACATGATCTGCATAGTAGTTCGTTTGTTTTTGGATTGTTGTAACCGGGCCAGATTTTCCTCGACATGCCTGGATGGTTTTAGCTTGGTTGGCCAACTTTAAAAGGCGATGTTGAATATTGCCCTTAACAATTCTTAAACGATCAAGTCCTTCACGTCAACTATTGTTCTGAAAGGTGTTTATATCCTTTTTCGACGGTTGGACATGACTTTTAAAACATTTGTACGCCTTAGTGTAGGCTCTCCATGCAACAGATCACGGTGGAGATTAAGCCAAGTTTTGTAGAGAAACGAAGGGTGCTCTTGCAGACTCTTGGTTCTCGATATTTTGTCAATTTGACCAGGACTAAAACAACAAGTCTTGACCAAAGTGTCATAGCTGCTCGTAGCTTTGACTTTGACTACGTTTTGTACTTTTTAATGAAATTCCTCTATATGTGAATGCCATTGGCTTAGAAGACGACTGCAGGACGATAGAAGTGACAAAGATAAAAACTTGTAAGTATGATACACCTTTCAGTTCTCTTAGCTTTCCATTTTGCCTTCGTCCTCACGACAAATAGTGAGAGTTCGCTCCAATTCATCAATTTTAGCATCTTCAACTTACAGTGCATTCAAAACTGCTTGCGAAAAATCTCCCAAAACGTAAACACTTCACTTCAATCCCTTGTGTCGCATGACTTCCTTTGCCCTCCTTCATCTGTTGCTTTTCTCTGATTTAAATTAGATGCCGTAAACATTCATTAAACGCATTGACATTCCCAATGTTTTCCAAATCATGGCATCCTTTGAAATTCTTCCTCCTGGATTCCATGGAACCCCCAAAACGAAATGCCATCCCATCAGGAACAACAACGCACCGCACGCACACAAACAATCGAAACAAAGAAGCAATGCCACAAATCGTTAAACAATCAAAATTTAATTAAGCATTAACTGACGCACCGAACAATCACAATATTTACCCTCCAACCGCCCGGCCCTCGCAATCCTAAATTGCAAAGTCACACAAAACAAAGCTGAATTTTCCCAAAAACCAAATGAACGGTTCCACTTGCTCTCTCTGTCTCTCTCTCTCTTTGGTTGGCATTTTTCCGTAGGCGATTCTAAAATTTTCGAAAATCTAATTCTGGTCCTGATCCTGTGCTTGCCATTTGCCATACACCAGCGCAGGCAGCCTCTCCCTCCACTGGCTTTACAAATTGTGAAATTCATTCTCGTGGAAATTAATTAATCCAGCATGCAACCCCATCCCAGTGCGCCCACCCAGCGGCCTCTCTAACCCGTATGCGACTCTGTGAGCAAAAGTCATTTTTTACGACGGCTTTTTGTTTTGTTAATTTGGTTAAAATTTAATTCCGCCAAAGTGATTCCGGCAGATAATCTCTGGCTGGACCGTGCGCCGTTGACCGAATTCCGATCGGAATCATGTACCCGGTAATTCATTTGCCGGTTTAGAAGGCATGGTGGTGGTGCCCTGGCCTGGCCCATCGTTCGGCTTCGTCCTGATTAAAGTGCATGCGTTGATTGAAATGTTTGCTTTCGCAATCAACATTCCATTCACTCCCATGCACTCGCAACTGCTGCGCTCCCTTCGTCCTGGTTCAGTGTAATTATTATACACTCCACTTACCACACTCTCGATGAGCGGTTAAATGGAAGTTTTTAAACTATTTGAGAGTCCTACTGGCCGCTGGACGAGCCACCCCCACAGTCGGCCCATTTCTCTAACTCGAATGAAGGTCAGGCCGAACCTTTGCAGTTGCATGCAAAAAGGACGAGCATATTTCAATAATATTCCTCTTTTTTTTTTGTTTTACCAAGTCATAGTACATACATATGTGAGGGTGTGCCCCATTCTTTTCGAAATTACAAAATGCCTTTTTTTCGTCGTTCGATTTTATCAGAATACCAATCCTGTGGGTGAATGGATGGTTGATGACCGGAGAGACTTAACAGATTCAAAGCTATGTATGTGTGCAATGTGCATACATAAGTAGAAAGGATTGCTGGACTAAGTCTTGGCTTTTTGTGTAATGAATTTGTGTAGAGTACCAAATCGAAAATCAATCAAAATCGATAGGCAAAGCCAAGGATTGTTTTAGACGATCCATGGGGTGTTCTTCCCATTCGGTTGATTTCGAGACTTTTTTTCGAATTATTGAAATTATTGATTCTATTGAAGGTGAAGGGAGAAAGTGGCATTTTTTGCAGCTTAAACCTTCAGGAAGAAGTTAGGCCTCGAGGTTAATCCCTCTAAAACCGAACAAGTCCTTTCATAAGGTCCCGTATATCACCCCTCCCAAATTAGTGGTAAAGGAAATCCAACCTGTAGACCATGCCGGGTACGTTGGGGTCATACTTGCTAGGAAATTCAGTTCTAGGCTGAATATTCAGGACCGTGCAAGGAAGGCCTCAATCGCCTTATACTCCTGCCGGAAGGCTGTGGGCCCAAAATGGGACCTGCAGCCTAGAGTAGTTCAATGGATGTATACGGCTATGGCGAGGTCGATCCTTATATACGGAGTACTGGTCTGCTGGACAGTACTGGACAAAAAAACCAGCAGTAACCTCTTTGAAAAGATGCAAAAGGCTACCATGCATCTGCACAACGGGTGCTTTGAGAACAACCCTACTGCTGCACTGGAGGCAATACTCCACCTGCTTTCTGCTGATATCTTTGGGAAGCTAATGGCAGTCAAAGCAGTCTTAAGGCTCAGAAAATTCTCCCAGCTGATCAGCATAGCAACGGGTTACTCTACGATCCTCGAGGGTAACAGTATTATTGTAAAACGGGCTACATTGTCCCCCATATTGACTTCAACGTCAGTTGCAGAACTCGGATTCCTAGCAGCATCTCTTGGGAGTGCGGTGCAGTTTTGAGTAAATCCGCGCTAGAAACATTCACAGACAGATATAAAACAGCTTATGGTACGTGGGCAGGAGTCTTTTCCAACGTATCTGGCTTAGCCATAACCATGCGACTACCGGATCACTGTAATGTGTTTTTAGCGGAAATTACGGCAGTCCACGAAGCTGCGGCTTGACTCGATAGATTGTAGCTCTATTTTACCATACATAGACTAATCTGGTCTAAGTGTGTCTCTGTTTAAACGGGGGAAGCCTAACCTATCCTAACCTTCAGAAGAACCTCATTAATTTAAATCTGTAAATACATAGACTGTAAAAAGGGCGATGAGCGAAGATTACAGTGCGGAGATTACGTGTACGGGTATAAACATTGTCAGGTCTGACACGATAACTTCGTTTGAACAGATGTGATAGAAGCTTTAAGCCTCCAATAATCTGCCAGCGTTCGAGATAAATCAAATGTACGGATCCCGAGCCCATGACCCTAACATTAAGAAAATAATGTAAAAGAGCTTTTCTCAACGCAGGCATTGCTAATGCTTTCGAATCCTATTGTGCCATTTCCTAAATAATCTAGTTTAGTAGTTTCTTTACTCTAGAGGCAGTGCGTCAAGCGGTTTTTTTTGTCTAGATTAGCGCAAGGTTGAGAGAACACACGGCAACCTGAAGAAAAGTTTCCTCAATTTCTTGGCATAGTCTAGAAAGCCGATCTAATGAGAGCGTCATTCTATGAATGCACATACATAGCTGTTTTTTCATAAGACAAAGACTGACTTGATTACGTAAAGAGCTCCCAATCTCTGCCTGAGGCATCCCGAGCACGTTGCTTCCAGTTCTTTAGGCTGAACGCTCTGGTACCAGCGATAGCCTGGTCCTTAAGACACGAAGGTTTAATCTTCCTAATCGTCTCGAGTAAGTGTAGTCAACGTTCTTTGATTTTTTTTAATACATCGATATTTTATGCGACTCATAGAATTGGTGGTTGTATCTTTCACCCTCCTCGGATGCGGGTCCAAATATTCGACGAAGGATTTTTCTCTTGAAACTGTTCAGTACCTGCTTAGCGTTCTTGGTGATCGTCTATTCAAAGGACTCATTCTTCGTTGAATGGAGGTGGGCGCTCTTATTCTTCTTATCACCCTCTCAATAGTATGCCCATTCAGCACCTGCTGGAAGTGCTGCTTAATCACATCTACGCTTTCGTGTGCATCAGTGACTAGGTTTCCTTCACTATTTCGAAAGGTTTGCGTTTTGGACTCAAAGCCACCTGGCCTGTTCCTGTCGATAGACTCTTTAGTTTTCTTTAATTTGAACACTTCCTTCCTTCTTTTTCCTTTATTTTCTTCTCCTCTTGTCTTCTGGTTCGATGAACTTGTTTTGTGCTGCAACTTTATTGATGCACATTTTCTGTTACTTTTTTTCCGACTTATGCACTCATCTTGATACCATGCGCTCCACATCCCAGATATGGAGATATGTCTTGGTATTCTGTGTTTGACTTTCTGTTAAACTATTGGTCGAGGATAGCGATAAAATACTGGCAATGGGAGTATGACCAAGGGGTTGGGGTTGATTAACCTTTATAACAGAGAGGGCATTCCAGTGATAATACTTTTACACAGCTGAATTCAAAATGGACGGGACGAACTCTGAAACCTTGGTAGAACCCAACTAAGGCTGATGATTCGTCTGATAAAGACCGGACATGTCAATCTTAACAAGCGTGCCCACGGCCTAGAACTGGTGATATACAACGCTTGCCCGGGATGTGAAGAGGGGGAAGAGAGGCTCCTTAGCACAGACGCTTAGGCACAAAATACCAAATCACCTGCCAAGGCTGAGTTTACTTAGACGTTTCAGTTTCGGAAAAACTGCAAATCACTAGACATACAGGACATACGCCTGGAGAGCCGTGTAACCCCTTATCAAACTCTCTATCCCCACACATCTAACCACTTTTCACGTACATCCTCCCATTCTTCTTTTTCCACAACAGTGGAGTAGAAGGAAACACAACGAGCCACAAATGGCGAGCTACGTACTGGGGATTTAACTTTACCCTCCCAATTCAACCAACCAACACTAAACAATAGATCGAACTAGAGCCGGTTTGTATCCTGCTCGTTGTTAGAACAACGGGGCTAATATGTGAAGATGTTACAGAGCCAAGTCACTATGGAGTGTCTGCAATAAGAAGAAATCATCTCAGAACTTAGATGGAGGGATACCGCCTGCCGGATTTTGCTACCGTCTTTCAAGCGGAACTACTGGCATTCTGAGAGACTTGCACGCAACTCGAGCGTGATGCAACACAAAAACAGAACATTGCTATACTCATAGATAGCCAAACCGCTATCGAAGCTATTAACTCGGTTACCTTATCCTCTAAACTAGTGCAAGAGTGCTAGAACGAGCTGGCCCGCTTGGACGAACGGTTCTGCGTCAAACTTTTCTGGATTCCAGGGCCGGGCAGGGCAAAGAGATACGAGATCTAATCAGCTTTCTAAACTCCAAAGGTTAGATCTAGGCACTCCCGGCTGTCTCACCCAGAAATTCCTACTCCTTTCTAGCTGGTCCTAAAACAAGTCGCTACTTCGTAGGATTCCATTGGAAAACATTGAATGAGCACAATGGACTCCGTACCCCACTAGATCCTGATAAGTTTCCCCAGAATCATACATTGATGGACCTTAGATCGAAATTGCAATGCAAATTCCCAAGTAAATGTCTTGATATTGACAAACTTCTCCATCAACGGGAACTCCTACCGATTCAATAATCATTTGACAGTGATAAATGACAGGTGTCAGATCGCTTAGTGTGTGCAATAAATTGCTTCACACGCACTTGTTTCACTTACTGCAACTGAGCGCCGCCGTAAAGAGACCCCCATCCCTCACACATATAATTAGCCATGGATACGGTAATTTTGTACCGCGAAATTACCGGCATACGGTCCATTCACCCTCCTGCTCACAGTTCCACACAACCGCCCCGGCCATCTATCTCAGTCCATCGATGAGTGACGACATCGTTCATACTTTCAAAATGCAATTGCAGGTTTGCTTTTGCCGGCCTCTTCTGCTGCTGCTCCTCCTGCTGCTGCACCTACTTCTTCTTGTTCTGCTTCTTCTCGTATGTGCAACCAAATGTGACGTTTCAGCTAATGTGAATATTTATGACGTTCGTCGCTTATTATCAACCTGCTGCTGCTGCGCGTGGTAGTGTAAACCGTCCCCTCTGGGGTGCTTTTTGGTCGATGATACGTTCGGTGTGTGTGTCTTCATGGCTAACGCCCAGAGTAATTTCATTGTTTTTCTATGGGCTTTCGACTGCCGTCCTCATCATCGCTGGACAATTACCATTTATGATTAGTTATCCAATTTAACTTTGAGTTGACCGCAATGGAGTGAACTCCTTGTCGTGTTTCTTTGTTTTTTTTCTCCTTGGGAAGACGACACTTTTTTTGTTCTTCTGTAACCACGAAGACGGGACCGACCTCAGAGGCACAGATCCGTATCTATGCTAAAATTCGATGAATATTTTCCAAAGTGGAACAGAGCGACATGGATTAAGGGAGGAAGTCTAGGTTGCTGACGCTTCTACTTAGCATAATGACAGTCGCTGAGGTAAGACCGCGGAGACAATGACAGTAAGAAAAAGTCACTGGAAGGAAACCTTGGACAGGTGAACCGGCGGTGGTGTGGTTTCGTTCGGTTTCCTTACCACAATCGTCACACAGTGACACATTTTTGTTCTCACACCAACTATGCTGAATGCCGACAACGACAAACAACGACGACGACACTTAAGTCATTCGTCTGGGACAATGAATCTTAATGAAATGAATTATTAATTTTAATGTTGCGCCTTTGTGGAGATACTCACCGGAGAGAGAGATAGGCAGATAGATAGATAGATAGATGGATGCCTCATGCCTAAGGTTGCGGACGATGTTTGCTGATCTGAGAATGATTTGTTAACGCGGGGCGGCTTTTGGGTCGTTGGATTATGTGGCGGCGGACACAATGTATCGCTGTTGTAGGAAATTGTGGAAAATCATATTTTATTTAAATTTATTTTGTGGAAATTATGTGGAAATTGTGTCGTGGAAGCGGTGACCTGATTTTGTCATTTTGAATAGTTGGTCTTTGGTCGTTGGTCGTTTGAGAACGAATAATCGTTTCATTACAGCACTAGTGGTTCGACCTTTTTATGGCTGGTTTTGACCTCTAAACTGAGGGTCTCATGGGTGCTTTTCATATGCAGAAGGTTATCTCTGAAATATGGGGACACAGCCCACTTTCTCTGCCACTGCGCGGGTCTTTGCCACCTCAGACCTAAATCCTTTGGAAAACACTTTTTCCAAGATACCGAAGAATTGAGTGACGTACCTATCAGGGACATCTGGAGGTTAATTAAAGCTTCAAGGTGGTTTGAAACCCTGGGGAAATAGGAGAGAGCTATGGGTCTTGGTCTACGAGGATGGGGTACCTGCCCTCCTCCCCAAAATGGGGATCACAATGGATCTCTACTGACCTGAGTATGACGCAGAGGACTTTCTCTCCCCTCGCCAACCCATCCACCTAACCTTACCTTAAACAAAAATCGGAACGATAATTTACGCTAAAAAACTTAGACGAAGTGAAGTGTCAACGGCGCATCATGCCTATACGAAAGGCAAGGGCGTGGAGACTGCACTGTATGACTTCGATACAATCATTTATGGACCTTTACATTGTAAAGGGTATTTGTACTCCTGCCCTGCTGCATTTATAGATATTCACCAACCTCGAGTCGAGATTTATGCAGTTGGCAATACTTTATCAAATCAAATAGGCAACAAGTTCAAATCCATTAACACGTTTGGCTCAGAAGTTGACATTGTCGAAGGAGCTTCCTGGTTTCTTCCCTTCGTAGCTAGCTAACCAGCTCAAAAGACCCCTTTATCGCAGCAGAAAACAATGACTCTAATAATGACAAGAGCCGCTCAATAAGCCCCATTGCTCACAATAATTCGTCCAGATTCTACGATCATTGACAGTCATGCTCAAGTCACAGCTCAGAGATTTGTCAGAAGAGGTACTCCTCAAGGTGGGCTTTTCTCACCTTTCCTCTGGAATACGGCTTAAAATGATCTGCTTGAAATAGCTACACTGTGGTTGCATGCGCAGATGACGTTATACCTGCAAAGAACCATTGATCGCACAGCTCAAAGTTATCTACTGGCTCTACACTCATACTCCTTTATGCAGCAATAGTATGGTGGACTGCACTCGAAACATGCTCATACCACAACATTATGATCAAGGTTCAAAGGATGGCCTATCTCAACATAACTGTTGCTTTGAGACCGACCCAAACCGCTGCCCTAAAAACCATTCTGAACCTCCCACCTCTACATTTTCTAGCCATACAAGTTGTAGCAAATGCAACAGCTCGTTTAAAAGCGTCTTCACTCTGGATCCAACCGTCATACGGTCACTACCGCATCTTATGCAGATTCCATGACCTATCAAACAAATCTATAACTGCCGATCAACTGTTTCAAAAGGGATTTCAGCAGCCATCAAGGAACAGATTTCAAAAACGTTGTCTTGCAAACCAGATCACCAGTAGATCAATGCTGAATCAGTTTGAAAATCTAGGCAGTTGACAGCTTTCGCTTAAGTTTAGCTCCAAGGTCGCAGGGGCATAAAATGACACAAACGATGCTATCTAACTTTACTTCTAGGAGTGCTACAGTTCGGAATGAACCAAGCCGTCAACGAACAAACAACACAATCCGTAGGCCGTAGCCAACTGATTCTGGTTCGGTATGCGTCAATTTGGTTGAGGTCACGCTTTACTTATGCACAACCCAATTAGCTCGTAGTTAAATCTTCTTCTCCGTGTACCATCAACGCAGTTGGGCTTTTTACAAAGTCCATGTTATAGACTTCAAAACCTAGGTAGATGAATTTCTCCACTGCCTCGTGGTTGTGTTGTGTCTTGGTTTACATAGACAAACAACGCCAGTTTGCCTGGACCAATTTAGCAGCATTTTTCGCAAGTGAAAAAGCGAGGCACAAGATAACATCCCTTTCACAGTCGACAAGTCATCCCGACGTACGACATGATTTGGATTTTTAAACGATTGTTCATGGGCGCTCTTTGCTTAGTCGCCTACTTTCTGAGAACATAGCTCAGTCGGGAAGATTACTATGCTAAGATGGGCGCTGCGTTTTCAATTCTTACCTTTTTCGTACTCGGAGTTCCTGTCCAGTTCATTCATTTCTTATGCCTACGAATCATTGTGTTCTGTGATGGGTTTAACATTTCCTCAGCTTATTCTTCGCTTCATCTACGTCAAGTCTGCTTAAAGCATTGCAATATCCTGTCAAAACGGATGAAACTGACTGAGACAAGAGTGCTTTACATTTCTGATTATTACGTCTCTGTGGATTTCAAGGTATTTACCACACCTAAACGCCTTCTTTTCGACAGTTCTTGTCACTGTCCCACGTCCCAAGTTCAGAAATCTTCAAATAAAAGGGAAATTATCGTCAAGTACCAGGAATAGCAATGACAATATCAGTGACTCCGACTCGTATTCTGGAATTTGATATCAAAGCCATGACGCTACAACTAAATCGATTTAGCAAAAAACTCCTTCTATCCTTGAAGGAGATCTGGGAGCGGCACATTTTTAGCTGTTTACTAGTTCGAACTTTAGTCAACCTGATCACTGCTTCTACGGTTTGTCCAGTGAGACATTGTTTCATTTCACTCCTTTGCTTTTGCATTTCATGTGCTATTAAGGGCTCAAGATATGCCATCTCAAACCCTCCTCCCACTGTTAAGACCAACTCACCCTCGAGTTGGAGAGAAAAGAAAATATGAATTCAAAACCACAACAAATGCCTAGGGATCTAAAACAACACTGTCCACTTCAGAAGGACACACTCGAAACGAAGGCACAAAAACGAAATGAAATGAAAAAAAAAAACAATTAGTAGAGAACAAGAAAGAAAAACACTTGTTCACCTCATCAAATCACACATCACCAGCAGTGTGACATACACGGGACCCCTCCACTTTAGAAAAGGACAATTGAGCGTGTAAAAGAAAATATGTACCTGTTGGCTATGTCCAGCCAGCATTAATCTTACGTTACATCCACAATACGACAGTTAGAAGTCATTCCAACAACAAAGCCGCACAAAGTACACCCGCCCAAGAACAATGTACTCGAGCGTCTCAAACACATGTCGAATCGCTAAATGACACAATCCGTAGAGGTTAATGGATTCCACTTTCCTTTTTGACAGATCGTCCTTAGTTCTCACTCCATTCTGTCGACTGAGCAGTGAGCACTGAGCACTGAGCACCCATGATAGCAATCCAACACTTGATGTGAGGGGTGTGCGCAAAGAGCTGTGTCACTTCAAGTCAAGCCAAAATCTATTGTGTTGCCGGGATCCTTGTAGGTGTTGTTGTTGTTTGATCAATGATCGTGTGACCCACAGATACCCTATGACGATCATCGTAATGACATACCGGTGAAATTGCCTTTGGGTACCTTTTTCTTTTTTCTCCGGTGGACATCATCCTGATGACTGTTATTATATGGAACAGCGTTCAATTAAGGACAATGTAGAGAAGATCAGCTCCATTGTGTGTGGATTATTACAAGTGGATGAAAAATGTCGACGCAAATGCATTATCAAGGACATTGAGTGAGTGTGTGGATAGAGGTGGCGGTGATTTTAAGACGCCGCCGTCTTGTGGATGATAAATGACAAATGAATTGGACGAATCGGCGGAACATTGGGAAAAAAGTCCCTGAGACAATGGAACATGATTGTATTTTGATTGATTCGTTCCGCATTGAATGTGATTCGTGTTTAGATCGAAAGAGAACAGACCGCGAAGGATCGTTGTGAGATTTCTTGGAATTCCTTCCAAGTACAACCAACGCGGTGGACATATGTTTGCTCGGTGCCTGATGGTGTCGCTGATCGATTGCTCTTGGAAATTTCCTTGAAAAACGATGTCCTGATTAAATAAGTACAATGGCGGATAAGTTACACAATCACCGCGAGCTGTTTGAATCGGTTTACAACACACAACGGTGTATGGATGGATGTCCTTTGTTTCAGAAAAAAAGGATCGCGATGCCGAAATTGTCGAGATAATAACCATAAAAGTTGCGCGGTGTAACCTTGCGCAAGGACTCTTTGAACGGATGTTAGGTGTAAATTTTGTTAAGGCGCTGTTTGCACAACGATCGGCATTTTAAGGAAAATGTCCTTCAAGTGATGAAGTGCAATGTTTGCTTTAGTCGATAGTGTTATGGAAATTGCTTTGAAGTAGTATTTGCAAAAGATAAATGTAAGACGACCTTGTCAAGGACAGGGTTTGGGTTCAGATTTGTGTTTGCTTCCAAAATGTGTGACGTCGTCAGTTATTTCTCTGCCTAAATAAGCGTTAATGGACAGCCAATAGAGAGTTTTCAATACTTTGGGAGCATTTTGTCGACTGAAGGAAGGAAGATTGGAACATTCCATCAGAACATCCCGACTCTATCAGATAGCCAAGATGCCAAGGCGTCAAGCTTCTATAAAAACAGGTCCAAACGAGAATATGAGTGCTGGAGAAGTTAAATAGACAACAAAACAAGTAAATGGCCCTTTAATGGGTACCAGTAAGAGTATAGGGAAGGTATGAGGTAGCCCATGAACTGACAAACAAAGAGTCAGATACCCCATTGGTTGGAACAGAATTATAAATAAATTGTAGAAAAATTACAAAAAGAAGGAAAGGACTCCTCAGGAATTACGACCGCAAGAGGCGGAAGGCATTGTGCTAGGAGTCGACCAAGATTCATTGGGCGGGCTTGTATCACTCAGACACAAAGCCCAATACGACTTCTCTCCAAACGGAAGTCCTCATCCCAGAACCTCAGTGTTTACATAATAACGTAAATTGAAGGGAATTCAAACTCAAAACAATTGTTAGCTCCGAAAAATGTGAGTGCTGTACCCGCTTACAGCTCGAAATAGCATAAATTCTTTCGGTCTGAAGGAGCTTTGAAAGTCAAAATTCTTAAAAATGACGCGGGCTCACTTGGGTATTTAAGTCATCAAGGTGCTGACTCTAGGCAGTTCTATCTTTTGTCTTATGTTTGCAACACTTGCCTTGTGGTCAGCATGTCAGTTTTAAAAGGAAGCAAAGGAATTCTTCACATTTTTCTTACTCTATTGACAAAAGCATTGCAGCTGTAGGGTCACCATAAATGTCTATTGGCAGCAAGTGTAGCATGATATTGGGGAAGCACCCAGTGCACTTGTTATGCCAAGGCCCTAAGCACGAGGACTTCATTTAAATCCGACGAAGTCTAACTGCTTCTAACTTGAAAACTGGAGGACTAGGAAACATTGATCTTTTGTTACAGATCGACTCTTATTGATTTATGTACCAAGAAGATGTATCAGGAAGATTCTTTCAGCCATCCAACTTCCACTGTTTGAAAGAATGATATCAGAATTGGGACGTCAAATTTTGAATTCGATGTAATAAACGATGCATCTGGATCTAGATAAAATCAAGGGGAAAACTTCTCGGGACTCAATCAGTAACGAACAGTGCAGTTCAGTGCAGTTGAGAGAGAATATCAACGGATTGGGCCTTGAATCAAAAAAAAAACGACCTTAGCCGTCTCTGTTCGGAGCTGATTGCCTACAGTTTCACATTTCAAATTGGATGAGGTGTGCTTTGATTTTTAGATGTTAACTAGTGTGGACTTCTTTCTGTTTCTGCCTTACCCTTTCAGTTAAATTCTAAGCTCTGCCAAGAAATGGCATAAGGCCGATCTGGATTGTCGACTGTCTTTCATAGAACAGAACAATTCAATATCCTTCGATGTGAACAATAATAAATTTGCCCAGGGTCCTATTTCTTACTTGGCAGAGGTTAGGGTAGTGAAAGAGGAAAAGGTTGTGTCCTCATGTAGCTCTTCGTCACTGCATATTCTGCACATCTCATTATCATTTACTTTCTTCGTGTAGTGTCTTATCATGTTGCGACAATCAAGTAGTATTAACCAACGTTAAAGCCGATTTGTTTTTGGTTTTTGCTTTCTCAGATTTTAATTAGAAACATCAGAATATGTGAGACACTCAGTGTCGAGCAGCTACTTCTTCGACCAGAAAGGTCCTTACTTTGGTTTGGACACTTTAAACACATGCCCCAACTCGGCTTTCGAGACGTGCCATGAAATCCGTACCATCAGGTGGGCGTCCGCCAGGTAGGCCCAGGATAAGATGGCTGAATCATGTCCGAAATCTCATCTCTACCTCGATAGGGATAGCCCCTGATGATTTAGAGTCGATGGCGGAAGATCGGGAGATGTCGAGAGTCCACTTAAGCACCCTTAACCCGCGACCCTCATAGTGGATAAGCGGGTCATTGGGAAATGATGATGATGATGATATTTTGGCCAATGCTTCCTTGATATTTCTCAGGTAGCTAATAATGAGCTAAAGCTTCTGTTTGTTTTCTTTAAGAACTTTTGCATGACGTAGTCTTATGACTGCAGAGTGAAGATTTGGCTGAACCATAAGCTTGCTCTCGATCTGGTCCTAGATCCCTTCCTTTCTAATTCGTCAGCTGCTTCATTGCCTGGCATATCCTTGTGCTCAAAAAATAAAAATCTCTGCTCTTCATGACACACCACTTACACACTGCGTAGCATCAATTGCTTTTACAACCGCCTGGCTGTCAAGGTTAGGTTAGTTAAGATAGATGTCCCCGATGGAACCTACTTAGGCTCAAGACCCATTGTGATACCTACAGAATTCCTTCTGAGGGAGAATTCTACCCGTAGAACCATTTAGAGTTGTTGATAAACAATAGGAGCTTACGAATGGTGGTTTGGCTTAGGTCACTATTGTCGTTGAAGTGAGAAGTCTTCTTCTGCTGCGAGAGAGTTCCGAAAAATGACAGAGAATGTGCGTTGTGGTGTTCTTTTCCTCCTCATCTCTACAGCTTCTACAAAAATCATTGAAGATAGCCCGTAGTCTCCTGGCGTGCTGTCCTATTAGGCAACGGCCTGTAATGACACCAGTGATGGCGCGAATTTGTGTTCTGTGAAAATGTAGGTACAAACAAATCTATTTAGGCTCAAAATGTGGTTCTACTCGTCCATGTGATCAGTTCGCTGATTGTTGTTCCTGGACTATGTCCTTTGTAGTTAAAGTAAACACCAAACTTGCTTCTTGCTCCTTGTAGACGAGAAAGATTGACCACCTTGTTTGATCCACTCCAAAACCATTAGGCAAACTCGAATTCATCTCAAAATGTTATGAAGACGACGAGACCCCCTCAGACCAGCAAACCATCTGTCAAGGGATTCAATTTAGCATGTCAGCGTAGATTTACAGGAAAAAAAAACTCCTTTCACAACGCTGAACTCTTAATCAGTCCTCAATCCGATAAAATCCGAGCACTTAACACAAAATTTCAAAATGTCTACCATTAACTTTTAATGCACACTACACACCACTCAACGGATGACAAACAAGCGAACACAAACTCACTATGACAACAATGGCGTCCTGCCATTGTTTGCCAAACTCATTACAATACTAGCGAACTGAGCACCCTCTCCATCCGGCACAGTGCCGTAATTAAACAACAGATAAAATATAATATTGACATATTCATAATGTACACATAGAACCGGAACCGGAGGATTCGGATTCGATGCACAAGGACGCGCGGATTCAATTTCACCATCAATCACCCGCCGCCGCCATCTCACTCTCTCAGGATTCGCGCAAACCCACTCTGCAACCCTTCGCGGTTGATTGACGCGACTCAAATCACATCGTCATCGTGATGGCTTCGTCAACCCTTGATTTCCGCAGGCATTGTCATTAGCGGGGTAGCTCTCGAAAAAGTACATAACCGCACACGCACACACCGGTGTGTTATAGCCTCGAAGGATAATCACGACGAGAATAGCTAAGCAACAGCACCACAATATGGCAGATCAAAAGGGGTGTAGAATGTGTTTAACACTGATGCGAATGCATTATGAGTGCTGTCATTGTGTAACGAGAGTAGTAAAAAAAAATTCCCCTAGCTGAAGGGGGTATGGTCCTTGGTCCTGTTTACGCTGAGCGTAGTACTTTTGGGCAATCAAATCGTACCCCGGCCGCACATGCAAGTACTTAACATCAAAATTAATACGCCATCGTCAACGGCAGCACACACAAACGTAGATATGCCCCTAGGAAGTATGTCATTATCACACACACACACTCACGCAGTCTCGAGTGCATATGCGTGTGTGTGATGAACTCATTCAAATGAGTTTTACTACCCCACAAAAGTCCAATAACAAGGATTGCATTTTGATTACACTCACACACAGCTCATGTGAATCCATTTCTCGGGGGTTAACTCTTCTCAGGGGTGGGTGCGCTGGCGAAGGACATGCACGAAAAAAAATCCCATCATCATGACAGAATTCACGAATGAATAAACGTTTTATGGAATCCGGTTTTTGGAAGTCCTCGCCGGGCTCGGGATATATGCAAATGGCCATGTGTGTACTTGTGTAGACGATTTTTCATAATTAAGATGGTGGGTGGAATTCTCAAACGTTTCTCTTTACAGCAGCCACCCTTCAGACATTTTTCATTAAAATTTTGTGATTGGAGAACGGCAACGGTGAGAGTGTGGGATGCGAATGAGGCAAGGCAAGGTTGACGTTGGTCCTTTTGTCCCCGTGAAGGGATGTGTTAATAATTTTCATTTCGGCAAAGAAAAACATTTTCAAATGAGAGGAATGTATGTGAAAGGGACCAAGGGTCATTGATTTGAATGGACAGAGCTAGAGGACTGGAGCCCCACGAGCAGTTTAATTTATGGTCAGCGTTTTTTTGAATATCCTGGCGGAATAATTAGAAAAAGTTTCTTAATGGATTTTTGCTGTCGTGTGGGTTTATTTTTCAATTTATGATTCGTCATCTTCTACGTTGTAGAGGAGGAGGTCAATCTAAAAACTGAGACAAAGCTTGTGCGCAAATGAATCTAAAATGGCGGAATAAACCACAATATGTACATTACTGAATCTCATTTGTACTAGAGCGCGAATGAATGCATTACAATTTTTCTGTCGGACATCGAAGCTTTTCCAAAAGAAGACGTAACGTGTCGACCTTCTAACGACCATTCAATGGTCAAATCTTTGATTTCTCTATAGTTGAGGACCTTCGTACTTCAAGGGAAAATAATGGCGATTACATCTCGTTGGATATTAGCACTTTCACGGCCGTCAAAGCAGCAATTAAGTCCCTGGAATTTTTTTCACTTACTTCCAAAGTCTGTATAGATTGTGGCTTGTCAACATTCAGCTATGCTGGGTGTCAGGCAATGAAGAACTTCCACAAAACTGCATGTTTAAGTTACTCGTAAGACGCAGTAGGTACTACTCTATACATCCTGCTGGAGCGTCACGAACTAAGTATACCACTTGCTATGTGTAAATATTAAAAGTAATCGGGAAAAAAACGTCCTAGAAAGAGAAAGACACGACATGCCAAATCTTCAGACAGATCTGGGTGGCCATTGTGTACTGGTTAGCATCATCGCTTGTCACGCTGACAGTCCGGCTTCTTAAATATAATTAAATCGATTAACAGTGAAAGCTGGTGTCGACTCTACTGTAAAGGCTTAACACTGACAGTAGAGTGTCATGGCTTGAAGAGTTCATTAAGCTGACCATGATTATGACATCAGGAGAATCGAAAATTTTCTCGTGAATTGTAGCAAAGACAAACACCACAAATGTCCCCAGCTATTCTAGACACCACCCTCGGACGCCACTGAAACCTAAAACTACCTGAGTTTCGAACCACAGCACCTAGCTTAACCTAACCTATTTATAACCCCTTGAAGCGCGAGTGGATTGCACTTTCAAAGTGCAATAGAATCCAAAACTGAGATTTGGACTTCCGTTCATAGCAAGGCCATGAGGCCACGTATCTTCCCTATAGATTTCAGCAAAAACCTCACAGACGACCTGCCCGACTTTGTTCAAAAGAAGACTTCTCCTCCTGTGGGTGGCTTTTCTTCTGTCATAGATCCCGTCAGGTTACATAAGTTGTGGTAGGTTAGGTTGAAGTGGCTGCCAATGATAGGTCCGTTGTTGTACCACGTGTATCTTGGAGGATTCTTCCTTACCTACTCGTTAAACCACTTAGAGCTTCTGATGAAGCGTATGAGACTTCTAATATCTGCGTTGATTAGATCGCCTAGATCATTGTAGAAGAAGGCACTTAGGTGAATTTTTCTTTCATGAGAGAGAGCCGAGCAAGTGCAAAGAAGGTGGAGGATAGTTTTCTCCTTTCCTTTGTCCATGCAGTTTCTACAGAAATCATTTGAAAAGATGCCAAGCCTTGTTGCATGATTGTCTATTAGACAGTGTCCAGTGATGACACCCATAGTAGCACTGATGGACAATCTCTTGAGGGAAATCAAATCCTTAGAGCGTTTCAGATCCAGTTTGGACCAAATTTGTTTTGTCGCTAGAGAGGTTGTACCACCTGTCCATCTAAGACTTGTCCTTTCGAGAGCATCATGCTTAATTTAACATGTAGCGATGGGTATGCCTAAGGCATCATATTCTGGTAATATATGCATCGTTGTTCCATATCTGGCGAATTCATCAGCCTGAAAATTCCCTGGAATGTCCCTATGCCCCGGCATCCAGCAGAACTGAATATTGAACTGCGCTGCCATCTCTATGAGAGACGAATGGCAATCTAGGCCTACAAGTGAATTTGTAGAGAATGATTCCAAGGACTTGATTCCAGCTTGGTTGTCCGAAAAGATGCGGATATCTGAAGCGGATACCAAGTTTTTTCTTAAGCCAAGATAAGACTTATTTGATCGCCATTATTTCCACTTGGAACAGGCTACAGTAATTTTGGAGACGGAAAGAGAGGCTGAGATTGGGCCCATCAGAGAAAACACCTCCACCTACCCCTTCGTTGGTTTTTGATCCGCCGGTGTAGAAACGAACCGACTTGTTTTCTAAGAATGCGTCCTACTTCCAGAAAGACCTGGAGGCGATTGCAACTTCGAAGTTTTTGTCAAAACTCAGTTCAAAAGTTCAGCCAATGCTAACTAGGGAAGTTTTGAAACTATTTAGAATGGAGGCGTGTCCAAATTCTTTACTGGACCACTGTGAGATTGCTTTGAGATGAACGGCCGCATTGGTAGCCAAAGATATCAACAGGAGTCAAATGAAACAGAATCTCAAGTGCTGGAGAGGGTGTTGTGCGAAGATCACCACTTATGCACAAACAAGCTGATGGTTGGACTTTATTTAGCTTGACTTGGTTTAGGACTTTAACCAGGGCACTCCACCAGATAACTGCACTGCACGTGAGTGTCGGTTTTATGACCGCGGTGTATAGCTATTGAGTTACAAAACCCACTTATTCTCGATAGACTTACTCCTTCTTGGATGTTGGGTTGGGTAGCAAAAAATTGATTTTCTTGAACCCTCACTTCTATACCTACCTAACAGATGCCCGGTTATCACAATGGACCTCGTCTGATCTAAGCATATTTGCATTCATGTGTGGACAGTCGCCTTGAACGAACATAAGCTAAGGGTTCATGTTATCAAGTAAAAGTCAATCAAAGTCTAAGAAAAGCCAAGAAAACGATATCCTTGAAGCAGAAACTTTCGTCTAGCTTTCTGGTATCTTAGCTGTCTGATATAATCAAAGTGTCCTGCCTCAGTTTTTGTTGAGATTTAGTTTCGAAGTCTATGGAAAACTTGCCTAGAGTGCTTCGTTCTTGACCAAAATAGTACGGCTCAAGACCTCTCATATCACTGTGATAAAAACGAACTTGAAGGTCAGTCCTTTTGAGATATCGCGAGCCAATAAGGTGACCCTATGTTGGTTACCAGGGCATATGGATATCCCCGCTCTCCCCTTTGTAGACGGGTTACAATAAGAAGAGATCTCTGTCTCTGGTCAAACTTAGTCGTCGCGAAGCAAGGATAGTCTTCGGCATCATTATCGGTCACTGTAGGGACGAGGAAGAAATCGAACGGTCCGTCACCTGCAGTGTGAATGTCTCGCCTGTAGAAACATAAGGGCACTTGGCAGTTACTTCATCACGGAACTGGAAGACTTGCGTGACATCGAACTGAGGAACTTCTTGAGATTCATATCCTTATCTAGCTGGGTTCGAACTAGCGGTTCCCTTTCCCTTTGCAGGTTCCCGGGGTAGAATTAGAAGATAGTCACTGGTCTAAATGAGCAGCGATGAAGTTCACCCATTTACCTAACTTCACCTAACTACATATATGTTTATCTTTCCCATTTGGCTTAGGCGATGAGATCTCTGCTCTCTATACTGCACATCTTCTCTGACTCCTTCGCAATTTAGGCTTATAGAAGTTTCGTACTACCCAAACCCGCTTAGATACGGTGATAAGCATGTCCGTTTAGGAGATGGCTGATCGACGTGAGCAGTGGTCTACGTGAGCAGTGACGAGTGTCACAAGACACCCTTTAACCTAACCTATATAGGACCTCCGAATACTGTTTTAATCTCGAAATTGTACGACATTCTTGGAGTAAAATGCTGAATATGTTCGCATGGCAGACACATCACTACATCTTCCACACATCTCCTTTAATCCTCACACCCTCTCATATCCGTCAGTAGTAGTCAGTCGCAGTGGACACAGGTTTACAAGCAATCAAATTTCAATCCAGCAAGTGATCCTGCCAAGTGACGATGCATATTTGTCCACTCGATCCGTAATCGAACGAATGAAAGACATGCCTACTGCCTCTTCGAAGCCTATTTTCAATTATCCGACGTGACTTGACACATTTTCTCTTTTATCAGGAGAAACGGTTGATTCAATTTTAAAATTAAAACCCATCATCCGACGGATTTCATAAATGAATTAATATCCACCAGGGGCGGTCCACCTCCAGGAACAGAAGTTAGCAACGCAGTAGAACCGACATGCAACACATTTCCTTTCTCAATCGATTCCCAAACTCCAAATTCTCTGGGGAAACAAAGTGGCTCCACTCGGATAAATTCTAGGCGCCGCTTCGGTTTCTTTTTTCCCATTCCCATCTAGACAAAGAAATTGTCAACGCATTGCGTCCTAATGAATTCGATCCTTCAGAAGTTCCGCTTCAATTTTCTCCCCAGGAGGATTCAACAACCATGTGCACATGTGCCTGCCATGCATACCTGTGCGAATCTCCTTTGATTAATGAAGTCCATCAAGGAGGCCTGTGTCGGCCTCGAATTCCTATTTGTCTTCCAAGGATCGTCAAGTTATTTTCCCTTTAATCTTGTTAGAGAGGCGCATCACTTTCTCAGTACACCTCAGTGCAACATGAATAATTATTCATTGTCCTTTGTTTTGCACCCGTCACAGGATGCTGTTTGGTCCTTTCTCGTTTCTTTTTTTCAAGCGTAAAATCTTTAAGCGCATGGCGCTACGTTAAGGATTCATCATCATCATCATCATCGTCGTCGTCGTCGTCAGTCCCTAGCCAAACAGAAGCATCATGCGTCGGCATAAGTTCAAGACCCAATTACCTCAGCTGGGAATCGTTTTGAAATCATATCCTGACAGCAACAAAAAAAGGACAACACAGTTTGAGAAGAGAGAAAAACCTCGAAAATCCTTCTGTTTTGCATTCGGTAAATAATTGGTCAACAAAGGGAGATTCGCACAACCGATAAGATGCAGATTTACGTGTTTTGTTGTTCCCGCTTGAAGAGCACCTCACGAGGAAAAGAAAGGATTTTCATGGATTTACCTTTTTTTGGTTCACCTTTAGGATGCAGCCAAAGTGTAGCAAAACAGTGCGGTGCAGAAATCTGTCGATAAAAATGAAAAAAAAAACTGGAAAATCCTTTGAAAGCGGATGCGGCTGTCCGAGAAATGATGTGCATATGCCACGAGAATGTGGCTTCGCCTGTCATATTCTGATGAAGTTTTGAGAAGAAAATTGAAATGCAAGCCAGATTGTAGATTCAAGAATGGAATTCTGTGATTTGTGGTCGGAGAAAGGAGGATGGAGAGCTGAAGTTCCCTGTAAACGGATCTGTCTGATGCAATAGTAAGAGGCTTTGGAAACGTTTATATTTTAATAGACGCGTCACTGCAAGATGTAAAACCCTGAAAATTCCTTACGTGTTTCAAACGAAACAGCTTCACAGTTCAACTTCAGTCTGTGCTGGGTACTAGGACACTATGTCACAACAGAAACTGACGTGCTTAGGGAACTCGGGTGGATGTGGACCAGACAAGGCTTACGCAACCGTTGCCAATTAGAGAATGGAGCACTCTGAGAAAACTGATCTATTCGACTACCAAGACGCAAGACGGAATTTTCTGGACTTTTGGAGAAAACCGGGAAGACGTTTCAATGATGAGAAGCGGCACACTAACCACATCAGCACCGAAGATCTGCCACCTGATCCGAGAAATGGCAGAGCATAGTCCTCTCTACGTAAGCCTAGTGCATTGAGATGCTTAGAAAATCGAAGTGTCTCTTTGAGCGCCAATGGTTCATCTACAGTCTTTTCTGCTGAGAAACAGCAACAATGCCGCTGTTTTGTTACAGACACTCTGGGACGTTGCCGCTTACGATTGTTTTGTAAAAAACCCAATCGTCAATGGAGATTCTCAACGAAGATACAGGAAAACCCAACGCAGTTTCAGGTCCTGAGAAAGCATCTTCTGAGTCGTTTAGAGCATCTCATCAGAGATATTATTTTCAATGTGACCTAAGAAGCAGACGAAGGTCAAAGAATTCAAACTTTCGACCAAATTAAGAGAGTTCTTGCATTCTCAGGCTATTTTGGAACTAGCAAAAGGGCTGAGCAAGGCCTTAAGGCCAATATAAGGTCAATCAAGATAGCATAGGTCTCCTCTTGGACAACAGAGGCATGCTTGCCTAACGATTAGTGAAGTCTAGTGTTGTCTGTCGGTCTCCACGAAGACACCAGCACCGAACCTATGACAGGTTTTGGAGCCATCCGTGAGAATTCGACGACAATCCAGTCCAGGCATAAACTCTTGCCGAACCCAGTCCTGAACGCAAGGAAAGTTGGCTTTAAATTTGCGCAGCAGCCGAAGTTCTGGTGTCATTGGATCCGACGGCATATCCATGAAACCAGAGTCGAAGGATAAGTGTGACGCAAGGTCATCAAAACTCTAGTGCAAATGATACCAAAAACCTAAGTATCGTCTAAGACGATAAGTAGGTGGATTGCTTTAAAAGAAAAGCCCATGATATAAGTATCAAGGGGAGGGAGATCAAGCAGAGCATCGGAAGCAGCGCCAGGCGTAGGTACTCCCAAGCTAAAAACGGTCTTATCGTATCCGGATAGATGAATACGATCTTTTTCGATGATAAGCCCCATGTCTTGCCAAGAGCACCCTTACACTGTCAGAAAACTGAGAGCACCTTGGTTGGTTGGTTGGTTTAGTGGGTGTCCTAAAGACTTACTTAGACCTCAAGCGGGTCCATTGTACCCATAAAAAGTGTACTCATGGAAGTCAAACCAAGGCATAAGGTTGGCTAATCCGGAAACCACCCAGAGAGGGATAGAAATCTCAGGAGTTTCATAAAATCAGCGATATTAAGGTTCTCCAGCCCATGGAAGAAGCTACTACCAAGAATACGCAATCTTCTAGTGGCCAGTGCGGGACATTCGCATAGCAGGTGTCGGACGGATTCTATTTTCTCTTCGTCTCTGCAGCTTCTGCAATAGTCGTTGTAGGGCAACCCAAGACGCTCCGCACGGATTCCTATTCCACAGTGTCCTGTGAGGACACCGGAGACGATTCATATTTCCTTTCGACTGAGTTGTACGAGATTTTTGGACTTCTTCCTATCGAAGACTGGCCATAGTGATCTGGCTATTGCACATGTGTCCACGTGACACCATCGCGTCTTAGCCCTGATCATGATTTCGTCATCTATATCCCCGTAAAGAGTGCTAATGGGTGTCTTCGCGATCGGAAGGGTATAAGCCGGATCTAATTCTGCACCCCCCTTAGCAAGTTCAACCGCCCTCTCATTACCTGATACATCCCTATGGCCCTGTACCCAGAATAGGGTCACCTTATTGGTCGTTGATATATCGTTGAGATTTTGTCTGCCGACTTTACGCGGTTCGATTTTGTCGATGCTGACTGCAGAGACTTAATAGCCGCCTGGCTGTCAACATACATATGTAGATAGTAATGTTTTCTCTGATAATGATGTCATTTTTTATTAACTTCGCGGCCTGTAAAATGGCAGTTATCTCGCCCTGAAGAGAGCACCTTGGGTATCTTCGACTTGACCTGCTCTGCCCAAAGAATATTTCGTTTTGAGCCAGGATCACTTCAAGATATGTATTTGGATTCCTCGGAGATCTGGATATTGACGCCCTTTACTTCAGATCGGCCACGATTCTCCTTCTCGTAAAGATGTGTCTTGATAGGGGTATGACTATAGCTGAAGACAGCATGAGTTTTCTTAACTCGAATAGTCCGACATTCCTCCCAGCACCTTCCTCATAGTCCACTTATGAAACGTCAGTGAAGGTGAACTCTTTCATTACCGCGTCGTTTTGTCATTTTTCCCTGATCAGGGAATTTATGATGAAATTTTTGTCCCTGTTTCGCAGACCAGCATACAGATTGTCTTGCTCTATCCCATTCTGACAGACAGTTTTGCCTATTTCCGACTATCTTTCGACTTGAGTTAAGGTTCTTCCAGTCAAGGCGGCCAACTAGACTAACAACCCAGAGTACTACGATGCGCAATGACGATGTACACTGTACATCCAAGAGACCATGTTTTGTTGAAGAACCAACTTCTTGTCGGAAAGTGCAAGGAATTGGGAGAATAGTTCATCATTCAATCATCCTACAAGGCTCGAATGGCTAAATCTAGAAAAAGGCGCTTAAGAAGTACCTAATTAACTAGACATAGCTCTGTGCGGTTAGTAAGGATCTTTATGGTTAGGTAGAGTAGGGCTATGCAACCAGCGCTGCAAAAGACACTACCCACCATAATGGGCCAACGCGAAACGGATTTCTTATGAAAATCAAATGCAGGTCGATTGTGCTGTAACTAAGCAAAGACGGTACGTTGTTTGAGCTATTGCTCCTCACTTTACAATTTTGAGTGTCACCCGTGCATGGGACGTTCCGGATCATAAAAATCGTTGGGAAGGTAGTAAGTAATCCTATAGAAGTGCTAATATTGACAACTGTAGTAGGTAATAGTCTCCTCTCACTAAACTTTAAGATCTTTACGAGGACGAGGCATCTTATTCACTCATCAGATCTGATACGACTGTATTCTCAAAAGTTAAGGATTCACCACCACCTGCCTTCATGGTCTGTGGTATTTTATACTCCTGTTGATGATGGGCAGCTGGCTTAGTTCAGATTGATGCCTCACTTTGAAAGTTCGTCTTAATGAAAATCACCGCAATATTTGTCGACTTGTTTTCAAACTTTTTGGAATATTTAAGCGCAGCCTGGTGATTGGTCGTTGTCATATGCCTCGCCTCTACAATGTTAGATCGACATCCTTGCTTCTTCAAACCCAGTTCGACACTATTTCGCTTGTCCCCGCTAAAAAATTCAAAAAAATGTTGATCTCCGTCGGACATAATCCTTTTAAATGAACAAGGAAAGGATTTTCCATTACCTCGTCTCTCCACACTCCTCGCGAATGCCTAAGAATTCAAATTAGAGTGTATAGCACCCATTAAATTGAAATTGAAGTGCTGTCCGACTGCATAATGTGTGCAGTCAAAATATTTCCGGAAAAAATTCCCCTCAAGGACATCCTTGCATTGCTCACACTGAACTATTTAATTATTTCCGTCATCATGCGGAACAGTCGGTCACCCTCTCCTGCCAACAAAAGATCCATCATTATCCTCAACATCATCATTTCAATGGCGACCACCATAGATCCTGTGATTTTATATTACTCATCCTTAATAATCTAACGTCACGATTCACGACTCATCATAAGCAATACAACTTTCTCAAAAGGTCGCGCCATCAGAATATAGACAGACAGACAGATTGATAGACAGTGAAGTCCTCTCATTTTTTTTTGCTGTGTAATGCAACTTCAAGGACTTCATAGTTCCAAGTACCAAAACCAAGTCATCTCAATCACAACAGGGAAGAGAAGTTATGAAATAATTTTAAGGACTCACTCGTGTAGCATCTGGCCGAGTTCTCATCTTTCTCATTCGTGTCCTTATACATGGACTTGGTCTGTTTCCTTCATCATATGTAGACGGAGAGGTACAACAATGGAAAATGAATAGAAATAACGATTTGCATTAATCTCCCCTGTTTACACTCATCACTCCCTTTTCATTTTTTTTTTTTTTCTCCTGCTTATGTACATCCTTCTTTTCCTCAGCGCAGGAAGCAGGACATTAAGATGACGATTACCAACTCATACATAGCCGAGCGGTGCACTGTACCATAGGTTTGCTACTGTGTTCTGCATTAATCACAGCATCGCATGTGTAAACAGAAAACAAATGCAATATTATAGAATCTCACATCTAAAGCGGAGAGGATCAGTGCGGCTCTCCAAGGCAGCGTACATCAATTAGGAAGCCAATCCGGTTTCACCCTGGATTGTGTATTTGTCCGCGGATTCCATTTTACGGCGGTAAAACATCAGGGAATCGCGCAATTGAAAACTATCTGCCATTGTTTTCCTATTGTTAGGATCCTTTGCCCTTTCTTGTTGAGTTACTCCCTACCTAGTCGAGTTTGGGTGCGGATCCTGTTTACATGCGTGTCGGCTTGATACATGCATAGGATGTGTCTTCGTTAATTTGTGACCCTCAATCAAGGCTCAGGGTGAGGATTACTCGTACGTTTCCTGTGTGTTTGCGAGGGAGGAATAGGTACATATGCCAATCACGGTTCACAGACGTGTTTAGCTGGGAGTAAATGTGGGAAACTAGCATTTGCCAATGATATTCGATTTTTTTTTTTTCTGTGGTTGCACATCTCCATTGAGTTGGGCCTGTGCCCTGATTAGAGTTGTCAACGGTTCTTGATTCAATTTTAAGATGATTTTGTGGGAGATGGTCACCCAAGGCAGTTCGAGCTAAATTCCTTTTACATTGAACCTTCAACTCAAGATCTCAGTACTTCAACACCTTTGGTGGAAGATCTGTCCAAAATGTTAGCAATTTCGAAACTTTCGGAGGAAGATTTCAAAGATTGAGATGGTGGCAGAACTTCTTATTAATCTTCAACAAAGCTCGCACTCTTCAATTGGATTAAGGACCGCCGCTATGAAGAAGACAGAGATTCTTGCGGCAAACTCGCATTCGAAGACATAGAAACACCATTTGTTTTTTTTTTCAGGAGCATAAATAGGAGGAATATACATTTAGCCCCACCAAGCCTAATGATAAAGGAATTTAAAGCTTCCTAGACGGGTTGGTTGTGGGTGAAAAAAGCCAAAGCTGACGACTTCAATGCATGGGCCATGGATTGGAAATCCCTAAGAGCAAGCTGAGGGGAGAGGAGACTGTAGGTTAGGTTAGGTAAATAGGTGACTTGTGACATTCGTTACTGTTCACGTAGACCATCAATAGGGTCCATTGTGCTCATATTAGAATTCTACCCCGGGAACCGGTAAAGAGATTTAAAATCACCCAGGTAAGGATATGAATCTCAGGAGGTCCCTCAGCTCGATGTTACGCAAGTCCTCCAGTTCCGTGAAGAACTAACTGCCAATAGTCCTCATTCTTCTACCGGCAAGGAGCTACGGGCAGATTCGATTTCCTCTTCGTCCCTACAACTTCTGCAATAGTCGTTGTGATGGCGCCCCGCAATAGTCGTTGTGAAGGCGCCCCGCATGAATACTAATGGCGCAGTGCCTAGTAATGATGCCGGAGACTATCCTTGCTTCGCGGGGACTAAGTTTGACCAGAGACAGAGATCTCTTCTTACACGCCCATAAGTTTCTATCCATTGCACATGTGTCTAGCTCGAGCCAAATGATGGCATCCTCTGTAACGAGCTTATTGGAATCCTCGCGAAGGGGAGAAGTTTGTGAGGCATGCACCTCTGCTCCCCCTTGGTAAATTTGTGGTTCCTCCAGTCAACTCTGTCAAAAATTCTGATACTAAATCTCCTGTCGAATGCCAGAGTCTGAATCATATGATCTGTTTCTGTCGATCCGTCGGCATTCTCCCATCGAGGCAGCACGGAGGCATGACCGTAGGGAGCTGGTGCCCAGTGTTGTCTTTCTCTCAGTTTTAGAGCAGGAGACTGTAAGAATCTTAGCAAAAATGCCGTAGGCTCAATCATCGAACTCACATTTGTAAATAGCTCCCTAGTTCGTAGGGCAACGTGGAAAGTTACCACGCATAGTGACCACTAGGCTACTATTCTCCAAATCAATTCTGAACAAGGATGTGCTAAAGGCAAGATAGAAGGATGGAAGTCAAAAGCATATTATAAGGATTGTTTCCCCCTAGGTTTGATAGACCAACAAGGACAATAAATGCCAGGAAACAGAGTCCATTTTAGATCACCATCCTCGTCGAGGCAACTAATACCAGTACCAAATCTAAAGCAGTGTCCAAGTGTCCCGAAATGCGTCATCCACGAGATCAACATGTGCTGGGTCCCCGGACACAGCGACATCGAGGGTAACGAAAAGGCAGACGAACTGCAGTTCGGCAAAAATCCGGTTTTGAAAGTGAGTACACCCACATATCGATAAACATCCTTATCGGTGTACTAAAAGGTAACGGCGACCACAGGATGAGAGAGCTAATCAACAGCTCTTGGTCCGCAAGAGGCGACTTGATTATATCCCGCACCTTATGACAAAAAGTCGACCAGAGCAAAACAAAATGTCTCCTGGCATCCTAATACGTGTACTGACGGGACATTATTCCACAGACACCATGGCCATCAGACTCGGCATCAAATCTGCAGACTACTGCAGAAGGTGTCAGGATGGGGAAAAAACGGAACCCTTCAAGCAGTTCGTCTGTGAGTGTCCCAATCTCTAGAACCACTGACTCCGACACATGGGAAACAGGCTGTTTGGAGAACTGGGAACCTAGCAGAAGTACCAATAGCGAACATACTCAGTACAGGCTGATTTTGCGATAGACCACCCTTCTAGAACGCAGGGTTGGAACATGGCCCATAACACAAAGGGGAACACAATGGACCAGTAAGCTCCCGTGGACGCACTGGGCACTTCCTACGTTCCTACGTTCACTGATTCTACGTTTGCAGGGTCATCTACTGACAAGTCGAAATAAACTATGGCTTGTATTGTTAGAGCGTGCAATGCCTCTATGTAGTCTATGACCAGGAGAGTGGCCACTCGCAAATATCGTTCAGTCTATTAGCGGAATGATGAAACTGCGTAACTATGCGCTGTAACGCGCGATTAGGCTCTACCAATGGTTTAGAGGAAGAAACACATTCACCGAACTCCAAAATGATGTTAAACCGCGAGGAGAGACCTTAAAATGGCAGCCAAGCTCAGTGAGCTTCACCGAATGAAGCCGATAAAAATCCCTGCGCATCAGGTTGTGATGAAAAAGCTAAGAAGCAGCCCCTACAAGTCTAAAACTGCTTCCTAACATCGTGTAAGGACTCATTCCAAGACAACAAGGAGCGATACTAGATGAGTAAAACTGGTAAATCCACAAGTAATTCCTCTGATACCAAGAGAAGAAGAGGAATAACACGACGGATTTTCGGTCCATCTGATCCACAAACAGTTGGCCCATAGTATTAAATCGATTAGGTCGCAGTGCTACTGCACCCGTCAACTCTTGGTCTACATCTGCCTCACCTGATGGATGTGTAGCTTAGTTCATCGATATCCCGAAATAAGTGTCTTCAAAAGAATTTATGTCTCAAATCACACGCCTCACAGCCCCTGTAAGGAGCTTCCTTCTAAAATATTATTCCCCTTAATCACTCCTACAAGGGCGAACAAGATTTTCCTATCCTTCTGCATCAGTATATTAGTTCTGGGCCTGTCATACAGCGACCATAGCTTTCTCATTATTTTACAGATCCTGAAAGACCTCCATCTGCTGTTCGCTTCTGCGAGAAACTTATTCCCTACATCTTGTTCCCTGCTTCTTCCAGCTCATAAGGCTGGACTTTTACTGAATGATCAGCAATCCATTTTTGGTCAGTTCATCAGTTTTGTCAGTCCTTGATACGCCCTCATGTCTAGCCACCGGGCACAGTTTTTCCTCATACTGTACGGCAAGAACACTAAACTCTTTGCCACAACACTTTTAGAGCCTTTCAATCTGAACTAAAAGACATTAACCAGCTTTAGGATGACAACATCATCAGCATTTGCCGTCGCGTTGAAGCCAGTTCCCAAAGTCTCATCCACAAGGAGTCGTGTGAGTGGTGAGAGAACATCACAAGCCAAAGTCCATGTATTTTTCTACAGACCTGGGTGATTTTTTTTATAAGACACCCGCCACTAGTATGGGTAGATACGGAGACGCGGGTCCTCAAAAACAATGTAAGCTACGTGGGTTCAAGCCCCAGCGATATCCATCGAGCATTACCACCTCTCATCGGGATATGACAAGCCTTCCAGAATAAAATTTTTTATGAAAAAGCTTCTCAATTCCCTGTTCGGAAGCGGTAGGTCCCACACAACATGGTTGGGAGAAGCTGACCTGTCACTCCAGCTATCACTTGCACTTGCTAACAAGGACAGTCTTCCTAGCTAGACTTCCATATTGATCGCAAAATATGTGCATACTTTCAGGAAGCCACTAATTTTCAAAAACTCAATTTATCTGTCGAGCGTGAGGAAGATCAGAAGTTTTATTCGACCTTGTAGGCTTATAAACCTCGCGATCCTCCCAAAGACTGACTCAGGGGAACTCAATTTCATTAAAATTTTGTATTATTTCTGCTTTATAACTCAATCTGATGTGTAAATCAAGTTCCAATCATCAATGAAATCCACACGAACCGCTAGCCGTAGTGACCAACTGCCGCACTGTTTTGATCCCCATCAAGTCACTTTGTGTCATAAATATCTTGTGCGCCACGCGAGCCGCCGCACGACCAATTAAGCCAATTAAGACTTTTACAAATTAATTACAACTTGGTAAATCCAATTAACTGTGATTTAGTACAACAGCGTCAGCGGCAGCAGCCACAGCATGACGATGGACACCATGACGAGATGGAGTACTCAACAGATGCCGACCGTTATTTGATTCAATTTAGATTCCTTCCGCGCGCTGTCTCTATCACCCAGCGCTAGCACTCCATCAATCATATTAACATACTTTGTTTCTACTTTTGTCGCCAACAACACAACAGCGAATCTCTTCGTTGCATCTTGCACCGGTGATGGTCCATGCCACAGGGGCCGACCGTGTGCACAGGATGCGAGAGCAAAGTAAACGCTTCGCCAAGATGCAAGAATCCGCTGGCAGGCCACCGCACTAATGGCTCTAACAAGACTTTCCCATTATCTGCATGCGAAGCGTCTTCTTATCGCTGCCGGGTATGTTAGACAACAAGAGGTTGGCTTTCGGGATTCAGCGCGCCTCATGCGCACTCCTCGTCCAGATTGTGGCAGCTGATAAGGATCAGACGTAGTCGTCGTCGTCGTCGTCATCGTCATGGTCGTCCAAGATCGTGCGATTCTCGTTCAGATGGTCACTGGTCAGTGTTGTGTGCTGACCATAGAGTGTCTATCTGTGCGTTGATCAGTTTGCGTATCTCAAGGAGATAACATTGAAAATGAGTGGATTCGGTGTGTGTGTGAGCTTGTTGTGTCATGGTTAGGATAAGGATGCACAGTTACGCAGGATGACCTTTGAATGAGTTGGGATGCTGTACTATAAGTTGGACTAGACTGGCCTTAGCGATCTGGATCTGCGAAATGCAATTCCTCTCGAGAATATCTGACTTGAACGAGTGGGGAATTCATCTATGGAACTGGACGACGATTTCAAAACTAAACATGCACTGGATTCATATGTTGACACATGGGCAGTTCCTGGAACAAATTGAGCAGCCTAAGGAGAGGCCTCTGTGCCATCGACTATCTGGGATTGAGACGGAGTCCGCTTGCTATGTGTAGGTCCGGCTCAACCTAACAAGAGTATCTTTGGAAGTCGCTTTATCTTCTTCGGAGGCACCTTCCTCAGGGCTTTATCCGTGACATTCTAGGTTCGGGCTTAACAGTGCCTTCAATGGTTCTCGGGCTATCTATGAGTATCATGGCTGAGCCGATTACGGATATTCCCCATGAACACCAGAGATATCTATCAAATCCTCATCGAACTACACCTCGTCGTCGTTGTCGGTCCTTTGCATTCTAATTACGTCATTCGCTGTCCAATTGACTACTACCCAATCGAATTGACATTCCTCCATTGTGACCAAGCATTCCTTTGAAGCTCACCGCTCACTTACGCTCACTGACACTCACTCACCATCTTTACTCTCAATCTGACGTCGCACGCAGATCTACTACAATTCGGAAGTAGTCGACAGGGAAAAAAAACTGGCACACGATGCTCATTAACTGTCTCTGGCTGCTGTCTCCCATTTGGCCCTCATTACCCCAGCCCAGTGGTCGCAACATTCCATCCACACCGGACATATTGATGGACATATTGTAATAAGCTGTCCAATTCGTGACTTCATCCCGGGTCGGGAGCGGAATAAGAGTCATCGTTGTCGTTTGCCGCGTGCGCGGATTATAATTTGCCCACGAAATTCAAATGACCGAACCGAGGGACTTTGCGGTCCACAATCAACCGTCCGTCTGTCCGTTGACAAGACGACTTCGTTACACATGTCCAACTGACATGTAGGTTTTTGTGGCTTTAATTGGAAGATGCACAATCAAGGAAGCCGTTATTATTCCCATCGCACCACACGGGTCCGTCTACGATGTCAACTTATCCCGCGGCTCGCGCGCTCATCCGCCGGAGAATTCACGAAGCGCGTTTGTCATTTCATGCATTTCCACGTTTACGTCTCACTCGGCTTAATGATTGGAAAATGACCACCGTCGTGTGTCCACGTCCGATGACCACTCTTACCGGGCTTTCATCTGTCGTGGGCCAGTTGGATCCCGAAGAAGACCACTCACATCCGGGGGAATACAACGGTGGCATTTAAGTGGTGTCGCTGTAATGAGACGCGCAGGCGCTGCATTAACACGCGATGTCGTAATCTCTCGGTGGTGGCCTGATGCCGAGCTTAGGTTTTCCCTCTGAAGATGGCGCAACCGGCGGCGGAGGTCGGCGCAGCTAATAACGCTGTGATTTAGATTGGGAGCGGTTCGAATTGCTGCAGCGACGGTGGAGCACACATCTCTGTTCCACCAGATAATGATGATGATGATGAAATGGATGACGCACGATGTCCACCAGGTGTTAGCCGTCGTCGTCTTGGCCTTAGTCGTAGTTGGAGTTGGAGCAGTGGTGGGTTAGCACGCCACGATTGAATGACAAATGCGTTTTCATATGGCCGCCTGCCCCGGGCCACTGGGAGTGTGGTTGTTAACGTGTGTTTAATTGAAGTTTGTCGGCTGATTGGGGCTAACAAATTCACCTGCGTTCCGCTCGCGATGTTTTTTATTCGCTCTTACGGAACTGGTTCCCTCGATGGAATTGAGGATGTGGACAGCTTAATTCTGGATTAAGATTGGAGTGTGTCGTGCGTGGACTTTATAGAATGAACTGTTAATTTTATGGAATTACCCGAAGATGGAATTTGTCTTGAAGAAATTGGTGTAATCTACGGGAGCTTAGAAAGGGAAGTTCTTAGGAGATGGCTAGTGGAAATTCTCTGAAGTCAAGAAGAGGAAGTCGGTAATCAAAAAGACCGGTTCGGCTGTTGATGAGCTTTTTATGAGATGAAAAATGTACCCTTCAGGAGATTTAGCTTACCTCAGGCAAGGATCTTAGCAGACCTCATTTAAAACCCCAAAATGTTCTCTTATAGTCCAACGTCTCTGAACCTTGAGGTAAAGAAACTAAAGAGCATACCCTGTGATAAAGTCTTCGAGCACGTAATCAGGAAAATTCATTAGCTTACGAAAGGTAGTGTTGGACATCTTACAGCTCTTGATTGCTCTGTCTCATAACAAAACGGCAGTTAGCCATTCCCGAAAAACTCACTTCCCCTAGATTTCATCTTGAGGAAGGTGGGAGTCTGACAGAGCTGCTGATGCAAATGATATAACCTTCACAGACGTTTGGAAAAACGTTTGCTGAGACGGCTTCGACTGGTGTCTACTGTTATACGCTTGTAATACAAAACAAATAGCTTACGGGACAGCTCGGGATGAGACGAGGCCTAATTATTCAATCCTTGGATCTGCCTGTATCGAATACATTTATCTCGTAAAACAAATTCGTGAAATCAAAAATCGCCAGTCAGTGCTATGAATCGCTTATATGTCGAACTTTAAGGCCAGACCTGGACAAGCAAAAGAAACGAAAAGCATCTTAAGATTTGTAGGAAGGGTACCGACTGCGGAATCCCTGAAACAAGTGTTCTTTCGCTACTCTTTGTGCACGACCCGGTCGACGAGTCACTGACTGCCTTAGAAATAAATGGCTTTAACTATCAGTTGATGACAACAACCACCACTCAGCCATTGAATCAGACACCGTGGATAGCCTTAACCGCTTTAGTGCAAAGTAGGCACTGGCTCTAGAGCTATAATGCCCACAAAGAACAAGACGAAGCTAATTCTTAGGTGGGCCGGTGTTGGCTCTAACTGCAGGATGAGTACTCCTTCGAAATTGTTTCATCAACCTGGAACCAAAAAAGCCTGATGTATAGTGTGTAGACACGCTGAGTTGACAGGCGTTGGAGGAAGAAGAGATAGACTTGGTCAAAAAAAAGCTGCCGCGACTAGGGGAGCCACGTATCATAATCCGGGTACTGCCTAACGATTGCTAGGTTATCGAAGACATCCCAAATATGCAGAGGAATCTAAGGAAGCTCTGGATCGTGATGAGTTCTGACAAGCTCAAGCCGTGGTGCGAATTACCCGATTTCGTTGCCCAAGTTCGTTGAAGCGAATTTCGATGACACTGATGACGATGCTTATATCGTTGAGAGCTAGTACACGCTAGGCTAGTTTAAGCACAGACTTCCGAAAGATAGATGATGGTGTCATCAAGCCGCACCTAACAAAGTCTACAACAAGGTCAAGCTTATTTGGGTGACCGGCCTCCAGGGTATTGTATGGAATGAAACTGCGGATGAGCTGTCTACAGCCGGTTCGGCTTCCACGCTCTGGGACCGGAACGCTTCTATGGTGTTAATTGGGCTACCACCACAGCTTTGTTAAACAACTGGTAACATCAACTTCGCCTGCTTAGGCAATCCAAAAGACTTATCAAGCCTTCTTCCCACAAGGAAATTCTAAACCTCGACCAACCTCAAACGACTTGAGAAAGCTAGTGGGGCTCCTTACCAGCCACTGCGACCTAATATATCATCTCAATAAACTTAGCCTTTGTTCAGGTTCAGTTTGGAAGAGGAAGAAACCTCTGACAACATTCTCTATGAATGACCGGCACTATACTGGGTACGCAAATGGATCTTTCATAGGGAATTCTGTTCGTTAGCGGAGTTTAGAAACTCGGAAGGAAAGTAGTAGACCTCTTAGGCTAAGTAGGTCGCAGTGTCAGCCATAAGGACATGTTCTTAAAAAATAAAAATAAAAAAAGTCAATGGACACATCATAGCAACACAAGGACAAAATGCGTTTCGCGTTGAACAAATTGCAAACTCCTATCAGGTATCATTATAGACCACAATTCTCTGGCGGCCAACCTGAAAAGAATACACACGCGACAACACTTTCACAAGCCACAGCAGGACCACACTGAAAGCCCGCAGCTATCAACGACTTGTTTGAACTGTCAAACTATCAGCAAAAGTTGAATTCCGGATAATTCAAGGAGGTCTTGAATGGCTAAATACTCCCACCCCTCCTTTTTTCAGGAATTTCAATACCCTAAGAGACGAAGTGGTTTTTATAGTACCACCACCATCTAACGAGGTGACTACAGTCAAAAAATTTAAGCGAGTTGAACGCCTAGCCGATATGTCCAAGGCGGGCTGTCTGCACTCCACCCCTACTGCATGCAAGATTTAGCCTTGGTAGACTCTTCCTCCTGTATATCACCGGCTCTAAACGTCTTCCTGACGGTCATGACCTCAACATACTTAGCCCCTGATACAAAGGATTGAATTCAGCATGGCATTGGAAACGATATCTATCCCAAATAGTGTTGTGTTACTCATACAAGATGCAATTCTTCGAGTGAAACTACTTCGATTGAAACTACTCAATAATAATCCCTCAAAGAACGGCTGGGAAAAGTTCAAACCCCGTTCTTAGGACAACGACCATTCATGGTGTATGGACGGCACAAAAATGGACAAGGGATCTGGGCCTAGATTATTCGGTGAATAGCCTAGAGTAGTCTATGACCTTAATTTGTTTGACCTTAAACTTGCTCTTTTACACCCGTGGCAAAATCATCTTTATCTTCTCTGTCCATCAAGCTCCCCTGAAGGCGCTGAACTCCTTCACGATCAAATTAAAACCAGTTCCTAACACTCTGGATCTAACTGGTCGTGATGGGTACATCAATCGCCTTTACTGGTCTATTCTGTGGAGTAAGCAAATTCTTTTTCAAAATCCATACAAGGCTTCTGTGGTTGAAGCTGAGGAGGCTCTCTGGAAGTCAGCATCTGCTTACAACATGTTAGCAATAAATTGTATAGAAAAGTCCGAAAGTTTTCCAGTGAAATTTGGCAAGTGGAGGACCTACTGATACCCAAATCTCTCTCAGATCCTTCCTCGTGATTGTCACATTAACTTGAAATTTATTGATTGAACTGAGCTCCTTCAAACCCTTTAACTGTTGAAAGAGCTTCGAATTAAATGGTCGCCATAGCAATTGACCCCGCTTTGACCATTAACGGTAAGTCGAGTGCATTTTTTTCTCGCTAATTCAAGTATTAAATCGCATGTCCCATTGCATCCAATTTCGGGCTCTCAAAGCGCACCGAAACTCCATCCCACTTGTGTTGCATCGCGTGTACTTGTGTGTCTCGTTGTATTACACCCTTCGCAATTTGTAATTTTTTGCCTCTTTCCTTTTTTTTTTTTGTGCGTCCGAATTTTTATCTGATATTTTGTATTTTTTATCCGTCATCCCGAGCGACCTCAATTGAATTTCCATTTATTTCGCATTTTAACATTTCAATTTGCGAAACTGATTATCAACCACATGCCCCGGTGGGAGACATGATATCGGTCAGCGAAAAAAAAGTGAAATATCCTCTGCAGATTTTTCATCTCCAAAAGTCCTCACATGAACTCCACTCCCGGCAAAAATCGAGTTTTCAACACCTGTCCCCACATGGTGGCCTGCAGACATCATCCTGCGTGTCATCCTCACTGCCACCGTATATCACATTGCACGTATCCAAGCATGACCCCCCCGGGTGGCAATAGATACGTCATAAAAAAAAGATCAACACGAACAGTGAAAAAACGAAGTATCTCATTGTAACAACATCGCAATCGCCCAGATAACAACACCAGCAACAATCGCAGAACGAAACGGAAAAAATTATAAAAAAATCAGCGGGAAACTCGAGACCTAAGGGATGATTGGGGAAAATCGCTTCGATGAAGTTGTCGACGCAAGAGTCACATTTGATGATTGCCCTCCGTGTATATCTGTTGTACGCAAATCGGATGGGATTCCATCACTTAATGCCGTAAAAAATTGGGTATTACATCGCGAGTTTTGTTATTTTCCAACCACCACCCTCGGCAGAGATCCTTGTTTTCTTTGATTTCTGCCCTCATGGGGAGGAGGAAGGGCAATGCCGTGCCGTGGTTATTCTTTCCCGATGGCATGCTTTGCTTTTTTTATCGTTCGTCATCGCTGTTAAGTCTGTTAAGTGAATTAAATTGTCCTTCATGCCCACAGGCTCCACGCTGAGGGGTGATTGTTCGTGGAGATAAAGAAGACATTTCTTTTCCGTTGAGCTTTTTTTTTTAATTCATTTTGTTTTCCTTTCTTGGTACTCTGTAGTGTTTTGTTTATTGACATTGAACAGGGGGACCGATTAAGATAAGAAAATCACAAATTTGACAGGATTAGCTGATTGTTTGGGTTTGGGGCTGGGGACACGAAGCTTTCTCCTGGGAGAAGGGATATTATATGAAAATTAAATCTGTGTTTTGTGTGACATATTCATACTCTGTAGAGGTGATGTCTTCTTTTTAAATCCACTCGCCCGCTGCAGTTGTTGAGTGGCATAAGATTTCCATGGCGTCTGAGGTTAGTGTCCAGACTATTTCACGGTAATTTTTTTACATCTCCTGATGTCTTCATTATTGTTAGTTCGATCCACCCGAACCCGATGGTCTCCTTTTAACATTGAAATGCCAGTGAATGAGGAACGATTTTAGTGGCTTCCCAAACTATCTGAAATGAAAGATAAATTTTAGGAATTGTGCCGTTTGTTCAAGTCATTTGAAAACTGAACAACGTCGCTCTAATTTAACTGAGGCTTGGACACTCGCAAAAGTGAGTAGTGTGCTCTGCTGCTCTGTTGTACGTTGTAAGGCTTGTTCAGTGCTCCACCTACATTCGTCCACCATTACGATAATGACTACGATGTTGAGGCCCAGAAGTATGGCGACCTTAATCAGAATCATGTTTCAAATATCCACTGAGCGTAGCGCGTTTACGTTAGATGGAGTAGACTTTTCTTTGCGCCCCCTGGGCACTTGCAAAACAGCACCACAACATTGAGTTCAGGACTAACTAGTATGCGCCAGACGCCTTTTAGTCACAGTCCGCACGTTTATAACTGTTGAAACCTTTGTATACTGTGATTGAGGCGACAGTAACCTTGTAAGTAGACAGACGTAAGATCTTAAAAGAGATTGAGATAGTCCCAGACGAGCTTTGGCCCTTTTTTGTAATGCTTTAGGGGCCTTGGTGCTGCTTGACTGTTCCAAATGGTGTAGACATATGGGTTTCCTTAACTTTTCTTTCTAAGCGCTGCCTCACGTTGGATTTTGAGGTCATAAACCACACCTCTCACATTATAATTTTTCAATTTGGAGACATTCTCCATTCGGGACGGTCCACATCGGGACCACATCGAACTTTCTGGAGAAACGTTATCTCTTCAGCATTCTATATTGGAAACTTGAAAATTCAGGCCCAGGTCCATCACCAACTTATAGATCGAATCGTTCTGACGTTCGGTATCTGGGGTTGCCTAAGAGCACTCAGCAAAACTTCTTTCTATGGCAGGCATCGAGCACGTTTTCATTGCTCCAAGCATGCAAGCTAGCCCAATGCAGTTAGATTAACTATTCTTGAGCTTTGGCTTACAGGGTTTTGAACTGGTGTCATGGGTGACACCATCATGGGTTTCAGTCCTCATGCTTTACCATATAAGCACTGGCACATAAACATTGCCCTAGTCGCTCAGTTTCACGATTTTTCCGAGATTCTTCGCTTCCCTGGATAGGCATGTAGGTAAGGTGGCTGTCCATGAGAGGCACACACATAGGCCAAGGTATATAGCTCCTTTGTGATACCACTCGGATCTATACCTTGAATTCCATTCCATCTATTAAAACCATTTGGAGCTCTTGATACAGCTGAGGACACTTTTGACATCAGTACGTGGCAATTCGCCCAAATTGTCGAAGTGGTAGGCTCCTTGATAGAGCTTCCTTCTTTGGGATAGGACAGGACAGATACAGAGGAAATGGAGGATTGTTTGTTCCTTCTCTTCGTCCCTGCAACTCCTGCAAAAGACATTTGAGAAGAGGCCCATGCTTCTGGCATGAAGGTCGATGGAACAGTGGCCAATAAAAGCACCGATAACGGTGCTGATGAGCGACATTTTAAGCAAGATCAGACTTTTAGATCAAGTGAGGTAGAGCATAGGCTAGATCTCTCTAAACGTACAGGATGTGGTACCATTCCTCTATCCTTGGTTTGTCTTCCTGATCGCGTCGTACTCTAAGAGTAATTTACATGTAGCGAATGGAATACCCAGTTTCTTCCATTCTGGAAGGAGCTCTAGAGTAGCTTCGCTGAATAAGACGATGAGCATGTTTCCAGTGAGGTTCTGCACCAATCTAAGGTCTAAGGCCACACTGGATCATTTCTAATAGGGTGTCTTCGAATTTGATCAAAACGCGTATGGCTTATGGTTCTACTTTATGGCGCTGAAGCACAGACTCTATCCAAAGTAGATGAAGATATCCTTGGACATTTGAATGAAAAATTCTTCGTTAGATAGTCGATCACAAGTTATACGAGCTGCAAAACGACATCGATCTTGTCAAAAACTGCGCATTGAGCATTTAAAATTGGTAGAACATGTAAAGGGAAAGGATACCATACGGCTCGGCCTGCAGAATCTACCACTCTCCTCCGGAAGGACAACGCAGTAGAGGAGGACCCTGTTTAAGGTGGTGCGCACCAACGAAAGTGGACCCGAACCAAGTGCAAACGACTCTAAGCCTCTTTGTTCTTGCTTAAGATTTTCTTGTTCTGCTTCTTGCCACAGGTACGTAACTCCCGCTACACGAATCAACATCCAAAATGCCAAAGTCAACGTTAAGTGATGCAAGCGAATCTCTATGCAAATCACAATTAGGTAACAACACGTTGAAGGAAATACCAGTCAATAAACGCCATCTTGTATTCTCCGTTACAAAAGTCGCACTTCCTAGATTATAAAAAGACTTCTGAACTCAGCGAACCATTGTAAGCGCTACTTTCTCGGCCCAAAAAAAGAAATTTTACAGATCCACCTGACAGTCAGACTACAGCTCGACTACACCTCTTGCTTATGCGTACTTACAAGGATCTTCAGCTCCTCTTTCTCAACTTCAGCTCCTCTTTCTCAACTTCAACTCCTCTTTCTCAACTTCAAGTCCTCTCCCGAACAGCCAACCCCATCGACCAGGCCACTTTGATGAATAAATTTCAATTAAAATTTAAAGCTAGGTACCAGAATTAACTTGCCAACACAATGTTGACAGCCTTGAGAACCAGCAGCGGCGTGGCATTTCACCCAACATGGAGACAATGATTCTTCCAACTCACCGGTTCCCGTTTAATTTCCTGGAAAGTTCAACATCATTACGCCGCCCCGCCAAAAATCGTATCCCATTCCCATCCCTTCCGATTGAAATTTAATGAGAGCTGGCTGGCGGAGAAAAAAAACGAACAGGATTCACCAAACTCATCCCAATTAATTCCCATTCGGGGAGTTGCCTAATTTCACGACAATTACAATGGGATAACCGAACAACAACAACAATCAGACCCCGGAAGGGTTAAATTTAAAAAAAAAAATTATGAAAAATCAATAAAAGGACACACACAGCCAACAGGACGATGGTGATGATGATGAACGATCAGCAACGACGACAACGACGGCGACGGGTTCTACGATGACAACGAAGATGGAGTTCAAGGGTGAACGAGTTTAAGGATGCGGCTGTTTCTGTATGGCATCGCATTCATCCCTATATATGATGCCAGTCTTATGTACAATCCACTCCGAGGTGGAAGTGATTCCCGGGAGTAAGGGACTTTTGTCCTGGGCTTGTTTTTTTTTTTTTTTTTAATAATCCAGAGATTCCTTGACGCAAAATGGCAGCCGTCGCTGTTGACGTCGTCGTCCTCATCATCGTCAGCTACGATATTAAGATGTGAACCCTTTTTTTCGTCCTAGTCATCATCGTCGTACGGATCACCCACCACATTTGCATAATTATAAATAATAATGAAAATAATAACAACATCCCGGTGGAGGAAGGAGGCAACAGCAGCAGCAGCTTCCGTTCCGCAATGTCATGAGTTTCATTATGACAGGCCGAAGAGGATTGAACGAGATTGCCTGTCTCTTGGTGTGTCCTTTGTTTGGGTCGTACATAGCGCATACACCCAATCCTCCCAACAAAAGGAGACGAATTCAAGGAGCAAAAAATCACGATTCTCCAATTGAAAGGAAGACCCACCGCTCTGCTGTGCAAGTAGAACATTCGCGCTCCAGGGCAACCCCGGAGTCTATTGTTATCCTTTATAGTTTTAATGGGTGCCCCCTGCTTGAGTGGTTCGCCAGAGGAAGCAGGAATAGAGCTGTAGTTGATATGTCTGGTCTGATGTGGACTTGAGAAAGGGTTGGTGCTGCCGGCATGAGCATGGCCATATAGTAGAACCCCACCCCGATTATGAAGTCGATAGTTGGTTTGGTAGTGGTAGTTTGTGTCATGTCGTAGTTTGGATTTTTCGTCCTTCGTTTGCTGGTTAGTTGTGCTCTCTCAGTATACTGCTGTGCATTCGGCTTTATCCTTCGGTGAATAGGGGCGGTGACCATTATGAAGTTTGCCATCGGGTAGATTAGAATCCTTTTTTTCCTGAGTCACCACACAATCCGTTCGTATACGTTTGGCATGGGTCCGTGCCGTGGTTGTGTGTGCATTTTGTAGAAATGGCCGAAGGGAGTAACGAACTGCAGTTGGAATCACATTCATCCCCGACTGAACTGAGAGTGGTTGAGTACGGGTATATCAAAGCCAGTCGTTCGGTATTGACTTACAAGGCGACCATGTTGTCTATGGAAACCTGCGAAAGATTCGATTCAATTGATGAGTAACTTACTTGTGCTCCAATATGTCCCAGTGCAATGGCATGGAAGCATGGATTCGGTACAAAACCTGCTTGTGTTCTGAAATTACAAAAATTCTTCAGACAAGCATTGCTAAACCAGTATTGGTAGGTCGATCATTCGAGGAGTTTCAGTTCAGGCGACGACATGAATCTGCTCGAGTAACCTGTAAAAACTGTCTCAAGCTACTTTGCAGGAACTTTGTTGGTCTGAAGAGAAATCACCAATTGATAAGGTAGCCAAGGGGCTCTGACCAACTAGGCTTTGGCTATTTAATTTGTCTACGCTCATCAGAGATCATCTTTGGACTAACGAGACCGCCATGGACTTGCTACTGTGGAAACTTTCCCATAATTCCACGTCAAGATCTTCTTAGACGCGCAGATCATTATGCGATGCACATCGGCCTAAATGTGTACAGAGTCCGTTCAGGAATTGACGCTTCAGTTCGCAGTTCTCCATAAGTTTACGAGGAATTAACTGATGAAGATCCAGATGGGACAGAAGTAGATGAGGTCGGAAAAAGAACAGAATTCCACGGCATTGAGCGAGGTGTAGTTAAGAAACTCCAGCAGAAATTGTTGGAGAAATTAGCATTTCAAAACGCAGATGAGAGGCAGAAGACACAGAGGCTGAAGTCGGGAGCGCCAGGTGTGTCAGAAGAGATACAAGAAAGTCAACTCAACAAATCCTTAGGAAGAAATTCAGTAGTATCCACAAATCGGCAACCAGAACTCAGAGTGAGAGCAGAGTTTCTCGAAATTAAGCGGTGTCAAGTGCTTCAGTGCGACCTAAAGATTGTCAGTGGAGATTTCAATGCCAAGATGGGAATAGGAGAACATCTTTGGTAGGACAATCAGAAGGCCCGCTTCATAGAGGGAAATGAGGCAGCCGATGAACTGGCAACTGGCAAGGAAAGGGTCAGAAACACCATTTGTTGAACCCGAGCCATTTTGCGGGCTGGGACCGCATCGAATCCAAGAGGAACTAAGAAGAGAGGAAGAGTGCAAAAGAAAGATGCTTCCAGGACTAAGGACGACCGAAGGAGAAGCAAGGCCTGCCTAGGTGCCAGCAAAAAGCAGTTTCGCATTCTAACGGGCTTCCTAACGAGTCATTGCAGACTCCGGGAGCATATCAGGAAAATGGGAATAGAAGCAAACGGAAACTGCAGATTCTGCAGCGAAGTCGAGGAGACTCCGTCACACCTCCTTATGGACTGTGGAGCATTGATCCACAAAAGAAGAGCACACTTTCTTTGAAATGGATCTCCCATCGTTGGAACCAATCCAGATACTCCGATTTCTCAGAGTGATTGGATTGGAGGAGGCTCTTTAGGTCGAGACGTATCGGCCAATATGAGTACGGGGGAGCACAATAAATCTAAACAGGTCGCAGTGCACACACACACCCCGACTTTTAACATCTAACATCTAAGGCCTAGTCTGGACTTAACAAGAGGCAAAGGATGGCAGATCTTAAGATTGACAGATCCACTTGGAAGCCACCTAATCAAGCTGTAGCCAACCAAATGAATCATGGATAACACTCCGTCAGTGTATTGGATGTGCGAACGTTCCAAACATCAACTTGGGCCATTGCCTAATTGCAGAACGGATACGAATGTCCGCCTCCAGAACCACCTCTGTGAGGACGTTCAACGCTGAAAGGGTGCAAACGCAATCGATCGCAAGATTCTTTGATTGCGTTTCTTTAAGGATCTCGAGTTACAACAATCCCAGAAGACCAGCACTGCCAAACGCAGGCAAAATGGGTGCCAGGTGACGCTAAAGACATTGACTTTATCGGTAGAACGAAGCGAGCAGTCCCTGGCGCCTTTACGAAGATGGAATCAGAAGCTCCTACAACAGATCTGATTGCAAACGAGGATAAAACAAAATTCAGGCTGACCATGAACATCGAAACACAACACTGATGTCTCGGCAAGGATGTTTCGATAGACTGCTGAAACTTTAAGGTAGTGAAAGAGAAAAATTAGGTTAGGTTACGGGAAAAGTGTTCAGTGTAAATGACAGTTCGTGCACGAGTGCCTATTGGTTCATTGACACCATTGTGCTTCCCTCTGTGTTGAGGCCCTTGTTCCAATCTTGAGTTTAATGTGCCTGGTCCTTCGCCGAACCACCATGTAGTCTTTATAAGGTGGATAGTGAAGTGAAGGACGAAAAATCGAGTCTTAGTAACTGAATAGGTTGATGAGTGAAGAAACCATAACCTTCAGGTCATCATCATCATCACTTTCCAATAGCCCGCTTATCGGCTATGAGGGTCGCGAGTTTAGGGTGCTTAAGTTGACTCTTCACATCTCCCGATCTTCCGGAATCGACTCTAAATCATCAGGGGCTATACACATACTGAGGAGAGGTACCATCCTACCCAGGGGACGCCTACCTGATGGCACGGATTCCATCGCACATCTTGAAAGCCGAGTTGGGAGCATGATTTTAACATGGCTAAACCATCGAAGTATGGACCTCTCCTTTCGAAGAAGTACAATAGTTTTTCGACATTGAGTACCTGCTGTTCCTAAACCGATCTCAGCGAGTCAACCCAGCAATACAACGAAGAAATTTCATTTCGACAGGTTTTCCATCAAATACATGTAATGGGGTCGTAAAATTCAGAGCAGGGAGAATATTCCACTCAAAAACCTTCATCAGAGCTTGTGGGAGTTTGAAATTGGGAAACAGTTAAAAAAAATACACTAGAGCATGGTATTTGCTGGCTTCCTGTCGAGGGCAAGCAAATAGTGTCCAGATTTAGTTTATATAAACAAAATAAACAAAACCATATATTCTTCTCCGTTTTTTCAAATTTGTCCGGTTATGAGGGGTGTCCGCTTATGAGAGGTGTCCGTAAGGAGAGAGTACACTATATTTCATTCTCTTCGTGGAAATCAAAAGGATGAGAACCGTAAATTCTTCACATTCCACACTACAGAGCAAATATGACTGCTATTCATTTAGCACTCATTGCTCCTCACAGGCCACAACCTACTGGCGGGCCAATATCTATCTATCTAAGGAGAATGCCACTAAGCACGACCGACATCTGCGGAGGATGTGGCGATGTATACGCGGAGGAGAATACGACACACTTTCTCTCCCCAAGTCTCAGCAAAACCAAAAAAAGACCCTAGTCGCTTACTTCTTTAGTGACCCAGGCCAACTCTCAACCATGCCACCGAAGGCCATCCTAAAATGTATACTGGGTTCAGGGAGGCTTATGGAGGCTAATAATGAACAATAAATAATCCTTTCTCGCTTCCTAACAAGTACATGAATGTAGGATCTCGCAGGGAACGGGGAACACATTGGATCCTTAAAGATCCGAGGGAGGCGGCGGTTAACATCAAGCCGCTACCCCTAACCTAACCTAGCACTTTGCAACAATTCTGTAATTCTGTAAATTTTTGATTAATGTTCCATTAGTTTCATAAAACGCTATCTGTACACACAAAATGCAAATCAATTAAAATTCCACAAATACCATATGATGCATTGCACTTTGTACTGATAAATAATGCGGGTGTCCTTCGTGTGCATTATTGCCAAATTCTAATCTTGCGCGGGTTTGTACCGTTCTGTTTACAACACTTTGCCTGTATGTACTATTTCATATTTTATTCTCCTCATGAAAGGTAGGCGCGGGGATTATTCTTTTTTCCACAGGTAGCAACCAGACGACAATACCTGCCTACAAAGAGACCACACAATGCCAAACCTCGAAGGATAACACACGCAAAACAATGACGTAATTGTAATTATGTGGTAAATTTGCGGGTGGTTTCATTGTCCTCGCAGAGAGATAAAGAAAATCCTATAAATGTCATTTATGACATTTACTATTATTTTGTAATTAACTGTCCCTTTGACGTTTATAATGGAAGCGACCAAAGTAGTGGTACCCATTTTGTGGTTCATGCTTGTCAAGACGTAGTGTGGCCTTGAAAGGTATCGATCCTTCCTGACTATGGTTTGCCCTTTTCATCACAGCACAAACGACTTGACAAATTCGTTATCAGATAATGAGGAGTTACTGATGGATAAACAGCTTTGTGTTCATCGGAAAATGGTTGAGACCATTGAAGCATTGGCCGGTAAGATACTTTTCAGATAAGGAGTAGGTATGCTTTCAAGCTTCCCGATTTATGCAAACACCTCTCAGTGCAATATCATGAAAGAAAAGAGAAAACAGGGAGAAGCGATCGTCTTGCTAGCTGTGGCTTTCTGCCAGAATTTACCAATAGTGCTGACTGGAGCCCAAGTTGACAAACTCAGGGTGTTTATTAAGGCTTCTAGCCCTTAATTTTGTCTGAAAAAAAAAAAAATTATTGTCTATACGTATGTATTCAGGTAAGAGAAAATTTTTTTAAGGAATTTTAAAACCCCTACTTAAGTTACTTAAGTCCTGCGAAGGAACAAATCTACAAACCTGAGGATTCATAGACGATACGAGTCACTTACTTAACTACTTAAGGCGGCGCCACTGTCCGAATTGGACCTGGGCCTCAATCAACAAGTGCCTCCAGCCAGCTTCATCTTTAGAAAGCTGCTTCGAGTTTCGCACGCTCCTTTTATTTGCGTGCGCCACCAGAAGTCGGGCCGTTCCTTGAGGTGAATTCATTGATTTGCGATTCACCATTCACCTTAAGGCCTCCTGAAATCTCAGCACAGGAAATAATGAAGGGGAAATGAAGGTGAAATCGCAAAAACTCTGCAATGGTACCAGACTGCAAGTAAAAGCTCTCCACACAAATGTCCCGATTCGAATGTTTACTGGCTGCGCTTAGGGAGAACCCGTAATTGGATTTCGAAAACTGTAGTTCGATGTCAGGGTCTACATAACTACGACTGTTGACAGGTCCCAGCGACAGTCACTAAAGTAGACCTAAAGGAGGACTGCTGCTGAAGTAGGCTCACCCCTCAGTCTGGTGATCCAAGCATCTGAAATTATTATGAATTTTGTGTTTAAAAGTAGAAGGTCTGTAGAGCAGGAACAGGTACTTGAAAGATTCAAAACAAGAAAGAAGTCAATGAGGTCTCTAATTTTTTTCGGACCAGTTGACTGAAAAATATGAAGGCTTTCCTATGAATAAGGCTTCGCATTCCATCCCACAAGGAATTGCTTGAATTTGGATGTTGTTAGCCTTGATTTCCAATGAAGAGTTTTCACATGAATGTCTTCAAACAGCTGGGACATTTATTTTCCGAGTTAAGAGTACCTATGGAGAAACGATTGAGGGGCAGGTACCCAAAAATAACTTAAAAATAAGTAAATGTTTGCCTCAGGAGCTCCAAAATATGCTTGAATAGTTCCTTTTTTCCTTTTTTGGATTCTGGGAAAAGAGTAGAAGGCGCGAAGTCAAATGCTATCGTTCTTCACGAAGACTCCAGCATCGGACTTCTTATTAGTTTTTGGCTAAGATTTTGGTCAAACCCAGTTCTAAACACAAGAAATTATGCCTTTACCGTCAAGGCAATGATGTAATTGAATCAAAAATAGGTGTCCCACAAGGTCATTAGAGCTTGGGAGTTGTACCAAACCGCCTTCTTTTAGACGAAAAGTAGCTCTGCCAGTACACCTCACGTCGCCGTGGCTCAGTGGTTAGTGCGTTGAACTGCAGTGCGAGCAAACATTTTTCGCGGCATCACCTCTTGTTGGGGAATGACAAAGCTCCAAGAGCACCATTTGTCATGAAAAAGCTTCTCAGTTTTCCGTTTGGAGTTGGTAATAAATTGTAGGTCTCTTCCATTCGTGCGAAAAATTTAGCACGTACAACATAAATGGTTGCGGGAAGCTATAGGACTTGGTTCATCCAGAGCTGTCGCACCAGCTATTTATTTATTTTAGTACTCCTCATGGCTCTAACAGAGTAAAGCGAAGTTCTACAGGGAACTACTTTGATAGGATTGCCTACACAACCAAACTTGTCCTTCTCGGACCCATTGGGTAAGGATTGAAAAATATAAGGATACGACTGCAATTTTCTTCTATAGTTGCAACTACATACATAAGTATGTAAATAAATTGGAGAAAAGGAGAGAATATAGGAAAGAGTTTTTGATGCAGGGGCTTCAGGAACTCAGTCGTGAGATGCGTATTGTTCCTCTTAATTCTCGCAGTTCATCACTCATCTCGTCCCCTGGAGAACCTTGTGCACAGGAGTCAAAAAAATTCTTACCGTGTGCTGTGCTTCAACTCTTCTCGACAGCACTTAACGAGCTTCGATTTATCGCATTTATTGGCCTCTGTTGCCCTTGAAAAAAAAAATAGCTGGCGGTCAGTCAGCTAGCTAGCCAGGGTCTCGCAAAGAATTAATGTTACTATGCGTGTTACCTACTTTTTTCGGCTGAATAAAATGGACCTTCGGTTTGTTGCCGGCTCCGAATGACGAATTCAGAAGCCTCTACAGAACAAATGATACTCTCGGAGGTACGTCATTTGACAATTGTCACTGCTAAGACCTCCTTCTTAAAAACACTGCTGTGGTCTGGTAGTCTAAACCCATTGTAGGGCCCTTAGCCCCTACAGACTGTAGACTCTAAAGTAGACTGCGACGAGGGTTTATAGAATTCGTAATACGACCTTCATTTAGAACCAATTTGTTTAGTTCATTTAGGAGAACTGAACTGGGACACAGTTGCTACAGGCCTACCGGGCATATGGCCTACCGGGTATGGTAGACCATATACGTCCAATCCGGTCGTAGGAAGATTTATGTAAGAGGAAACCAAGAAGCCGGGTAAGTTTTGGACTATCTAACTACCTAAATGCATTCAACTTTTAGAGAGATACATACACCCATACATATGTACCTTCATACATGTGTACCTACTAAGAGTCAGAATAATTGTTTTACACCTCTTCACTGTTGTTCACTCGCTCAATATCCGAACAACTACCAATTATAAACTATTGTGTGCCGAGTTTCCTCCAAAATCTCTTAAATGATGAACTGTAAGTGAACTTATAAGCTTCTGGGTAATAAGGACAGAATTCCTTCCTTTAAAGACAATTCTTGCAAACGATTTGCATATAATTCTTATTTTTCATGAGTTTCTCCTAAAGTTTCTTCAACGTACAATTATTTTCGGACTATGGTACGTAAATCGCAGCTTTTGCCTGAATTAAATTTTACAAGATGAAATATCTTACCAAAATCCTCTAGTAGATAGAAAATCAATAAGTACTTTGGCCCAATGTACCAACGAGTTCTGAGTGTCTACTTAAGTACTTCAAAGACCAACATTGCCGTCGGCAAAACACAACTCGAATGGCCACTCACTCAATATCCTCCCAATCGACCGTGTGTGTCGTTTGATCTTTGAATAAATTTTGCACAAAAAAAAAATTTCCAAATTCCATCTAGTAGATACATGTGACACATAAGAAAACGAAAGAATTTTTTCCCAAGAAAAATGAGAAAAAAAACTCTACTCTTTCATTGGATTACGCCCCAGTTCCATGGCTGTACATGCGGGCGTGTAGTAAATACAAAACCCTCGACAGAAACACATAAAATGACAAAAATACAAAATTTGTGATTTTGTCACCACATCCCAGGTCCCAATTGGTTGAAATAAAATATTTCCAACACCATATAACACCAAGTGTGTGTGTGTACATCGCCCAGTAGTACTGTCTCCCTCTGCACCCTATGTATCTGTATCTTTAAGAAGAAAACAATATTCCCAACTGGTCACCAAGTCGCATGTCACCAAATAAAAAAGTCCTCTCTCTCTTCTCGGCAACAACCAAATGGAAAAGTGTCGTCCCACAAAACGACACAGAAAAGTAAACACATGGATTGCTGTAGTGTGTGCGTGCATCTAGATACAATTCCACAGAGAGTAAAATTCATTTAAAATTTAATCAGATCTCTTCCTCCGAAGGGGTTCTCTTGATTTGCTTGAAAAGAGCGAAACTTGGTGAGGAAAGCAAGCGATGGGATGTCCTACCTTATCGACAGGAAAAGTATATAGATACGAAATTCTCTTAGAAACAGGTAGACCGAGTTGTACAAAAAATGTCCTTTTCCTGAGACAGCGAGATACAATCACCATGCGCCGCAGAGAGACAGAACGATGTTGTGCGATGTGACTTTACAGTCGAGATACTTTTGTATCTTTTTCTCTCTTTCTCTATTGACAGAGGAAAAGAAAAAAATCGTCGTCGACGGTTGCTTGTGACAAAAATAAATTCTCTGTGTTGGTATAATTTTTTCCATTTCGTTTTGACAGTGTGTGTGCATTGGGTGGCGGTTTTTGTCACTGTTCGGTGTTTGTTGACTGCGGGGTTACGTCTTTTTTTTTCTTCTTTTCGTCGTTTTGTTGGACGTTTTTCTGTATCTGTATAGCTGAGGCGTATATGTGCTTCTTAATGCGCCTGAGGAGTTTTGGGATAGGATGACGAAACGAGAGACGTTTGTGGGCAGTTGCGTTGAACTTGTCGTCTTGTGCGTATCAGTGTTTTTGAGAGATTGTCGCCAAATAAAAAAAAAACAATTTTAATTTGTCAACTTTGAGTTGGATTTTTATTTCGTTTTCTTGCTGAGAAGTGCGAGAAGTGGTGGATTTTTTTTTATAGAACTCGAAATTTTTCCAAGTGATTATGACTTTGAGAAAACTTTTTGGATATTTTTTGTGTTGAAAAGTATTTTTGAAGGATTTTTCCGGACAATAGAGCGTGCTTTTGGAAAAGCAATGAACTAGTATGTAAACGGGGCCTTAAAGTGCAATTGTGAAGATATTTGTTTTGGAAAACAGAACTGGAATTTGTTTTCAAATTTTTTTGTACAAATTCGTGAGTGAGAAGCGGATTGAAACTTGGAGAGAAGTTGCTGAACAAGGGCCTGATTGTGATTTCGAACGCCTTTACCTTGAATTGTAAGTACTGATAGTTAGAAATAAAATTGTAAAAAATACTGTTAAGTAAGGAAAGTGCTTTGGTGATTAAAATTGTTTGGGTTGGTTTACAATTTTGCAATTTCCCGACGGCGATTAATAATGCGCAACAAGATCTTGGCTAAAATTTCGAAAAATTCTGAATACCTTATAGATGTGAAAAATTGGGGCTAATATACAAATTTTAACAAAGTAGCTTTGATATTTTGAAGAGTCAGTGTGACTGTGGTAAAAGGTTGTGGTACAAACTAAAAAATTTGCTTGATACCTAAGGACAAACGTCAAAATTGGGATAAACTGTCGGATTTGTGTGAAGTTTTAACAACCCGTGTGGGAAATAGATTGTCTTTAGATTAAAACGGAACCTGATGGCTTACCCTTATAACCTGTGAGCGCTTAAAACAGACTAAGTAGAAAAGTAGGCGCCTAATAATCGCGTGAAGGCAGTAACAGAATCCCAATCCAAGGAAGGATTGCCTCTCAGCGCTCTTGAAACACCTTATTTGCGAGTGGCTAAAGAAATCGAAGCAGGAACGCTAAGCACTTGGAGATTCCTTGATACTGGTGAGAAGAAGTGTTGTACTTTGGGCTAAACCTGCACTCGTAGTTCCCTCAAGGGCTATGCGTCACGAATTCACGACGTTTATAATCAACTTGGAGTATTTCCAGTATGCCTATGAGTTTAGAATTTGGTGTGTGGTTAGGTGCTGATAAAGGGAAACCAGAGACTTCCTAAATTCGTTGTTTTTCATACGGTGGTACTGTGTTTAGGTTCCATTTCAGTGGTACTCCAAAATATTCTGCACGATTCAGAGGGGACGAATCCACCTCTCAAGGTTGAGCAAGTACATACACATGTATGTAGGTGTCTTGTAATTCTTGGTGAAGAGAACTCATTTCGTTTTAGCTGGATTGACGTTAAGTCCATAGTCATTAGGTTAGTTACTGAGGATTGACAGAATAGCTCCTATGATCCCACTTGACGTAAGAGCCAGAGCTCTCCCTAACATTACAGTCTACTTAAAAAATGATTACCTAATTCGACAGTCTGAGGTTGGGTCAAGACCTAGTTTTTCCAAACCATTGATGTTGTAAATGGAAGGGATCTACAATTTTTATTGCCGAATTGAGACGCTTCTCGGAAGTTTTTCATTGCCTGCATCGAGGTAGGGCCAGAAGAAAATGTTGAAATGCTGCCCAAGGCACTTATGTATGTACCACTGAGCCTTGAATACCAAGGGAACCATAACTCACCTTGGACTAAAGTCACGATAGTGAGGTATACCTGGCTTAATTTCCTGACTTTCTGGTGAATATTTGATGGCATTACCCTATAACAGGGCCCTATTTAAAGGCATGGAGGCCCTGGAGCAACGATGAAGTGGAGGCCTTTACTTAATGTATATTTGAAACAATATTGGTTGAAAGATTGGCTCATGCAGCCCCATATGTACACGTTCAACCCTTATGTGCAATCACGTTATTTCATATGCATGCATGCATGTACATATCTTGTCTATAATTTTTCGCTGACCTTTCCCTGATAGGTCTAAAGGCCATTTTAACGCTGTATCTCAATTTTCGCTATATTGTGATGGTTCTGATCTTTTCCCGGAATCGCGGGACCCGAAATGAGACACCCAAATGACTCTGTGAGGCTGTACTACAGTGGAAGATGCTATTAACTGGAATTGAAAACCGAACTTTGAATCTTTAAGGCGAATATTCACAAAAACTGGACTTTATAATCTGCCCTACAAACCGATCACTCTGCCGGACCTCTGTAAAACAGCAAGAAACCCATACACAAGACCAGAGCTAATATACTGATGCAAAAGAACAGGGAAATCTTCCCACCCTTGTAGAATTGATAACGGGTCATTATATTCTGCAATATCACATGAAAAATCTAAAGTAACTGACGATGACCGTTGCAGGGACTGCGGAAACGAGACAGTTAATGAGGACACGCCATACTTTCTCGGCCACTGTCTGGTATCTCAGGCATAAATTCCTTAGAAGACATTCCAGGATATCGAAGAATTTTGAAACAACTTCCCCCCTCAATGGTCATAACAATGGATCTATACTGATCTGAGTGTGAAGCAAATGCTTCTCTCTCCTCTCATCCACCCATCTACCTTACCTAGCCTATCCTTCTAATCCCAAATTCAGTAGTTTCTTGGCGAGAAAGAGTAGTTATCTTCTCAGACTGAGCGGGCTCTGTTGAGTTACGTTAGACAGGGTTGTGAAGCACTGTCTCAATCACTAATCATCCGAAGTGCCAATCACAGTTCCTGACAAGAGTCATTCAAATTCCTAACCGAGTTTGACAACTTGTGCTTGGTCTAATCTTCCTACATCCTTCAAGTTACCGTAGAAGTAATTGCATCAGCGTTTGAATCTAGTATGCTCTCATGCACGCAGATATTGTTGCACTACCTGCACTAGTCAGAGTCCGTAATGTCTTGTCTTTTGCGAGTTTCACTATAAGACAATGCCTTGACAGAATCCTTATTACCACTCTTACCTGATTCCTATTAATTTTAAGATGTTTCTGGTTGGTTCTTATGTCCAAAGCAGATCCTAGAGCTTTAGATCTTAAAGTCTTCGATGGTCTCTAATCGTCGACCAAGGCTAATTTGCCAAATTGGTGTTCCTTTCCTTTATAATTGTCCTTTTCACACATAAACTCTCGTCGTTCCTCGTTGGTTTATCTGCTAGTTCATTCCACAATGACCAAGCACCTGTGGGTATAACACCTAAAGCATTGTGCTGTAGACCTAGGCGTGGTCTGATTGTCGATGTAACTAGCAATGTCCTTTTTGGATATCCAGTATTGCTGAGGCTGAATATGGGACGTCTTATTAACGGAGGACTTCTCTTAAACTAACTAGCTCCTCAACTCTAAGTAGGTTGGGGTTTTCTGTCATATAAATATCTTTCGAAAACTAAAACTTCCAACCCTCATATCTCATTTGTCATCCCTGACATCGACCCTCTAAGTACAGAAATCCAGCACTGATTCATCAATTAACCTCGCCTCTCTTGATTTTGTGATGCAATCGGTCGATTTCCATGGAATAAATTTAATTTATTCATTTAAGCGTGGCTCGTTGTACTAATTTCTTGTTCAAATTTTAAATTTGTCATTTAGATTGGCACACAAATTTCATTATCAACTTGTGGTCCTCTGCATCGTCCAATTTAATTAGGATCCATCATCCACGGAACAAACAATTAAAAATGTTTTTATTTTCCCGTTAATTAATTATTATGTATCACCAATCATTAGTAAGTAATTTAATTAGCATCCAATTCAAGCAATAAAACTCGAAAAATCTTCATCGAAATGTAAAAACACAATCATATCGAGTTCAGTGTGGCTTTATGCGAAAACAAACTGTGAAGCGTCGTCGTGCTTAATTATAGCCTTTGACCCCTGGGCAATGGGTCCCTTGCCAATGGATCTACCTTCCCCTAGAGGGTCACAGGACATTAACGACGCCTGCGCGACGTCTTGGGAGAAGTTCTGAAACGCGTTTCAGTTCCCTTTACTCATCTCGAGTGAAGTGTGCCATACAAATATTCGTCATAGACGAAATGTATTTTTGAACATTTCGTGGGTGTATGCTTTATTCTGTTAGATACACGTCAGTCATTAGGGCCATGTCACCATTCAGATGCTTTCGACGTTAATTGCATACTTTTTCGAACTAGACTGTCACTTGCGATGCAAATATTGATTATTTCTTCATGGAGTGGTTCACAATTAACAGTTTCCTTTGACATTTTTGACTTCTGAGGCAACTCAATAAGAGTTTAACTTTACAGTAAGAAATTTTGATGAATACATTTGACATTTAGAAGGCTTTTGACAGTATTCAGTTTCGATTCGAAGCTGCCTGCATATAATTCGGACATTACGAGCTTGTTGAAGTTTTCAGTGGCACTTACCATCACATATTGAAATCCTGGGGCCAAATCGTCTCTTCCGTGATCGTATAATTCGTCACGTAAAAACTTGCATTCTGGAGCCAAATCATCACGTTTTTACGTAACGAGTTATGAGAAGAGACAGTTTGGGCCCTGTTCGAAAACTCATTGACATATTTATGATTCCACCGAATCATGAAATATTTTCGACTCCATTAGTGATCACTTAAAAATTAACTAAGCGCGACATTTGAAATTTTCCAAACCCCACGGGTGCCAAGACGCTAAAGACATTTAATCGGAGTGTTAATTGAATTTTAATCAAAATGTTGTTGACAATAAAATTTCCGTCATTTTACTCAGATTTTTGTCTATTTACGTCAAAAACATTGTCACCTCTAAATGTCACCTCTTGTGCGCTTGTCAAATCTAGTATTTACTGATCTCTTTCTAACTTTAAGCAGTGAGTGGTTGCTGTCAGTTTTGTTGGATTTTTACTTTTTTTTGTAAGATTTACTCATTGACTCGAGTTTTAAGACAGACTTAATAATTGATTCAGCGAGAGAGATTTACATATGCACACACGCTAGTCTTAGAGTTGGCCTTAATCAGGGGTAACTTGAGGGTCTTTCAAAACTTGATAATATCGGTTAACACGTGTTTCAATAAATACAAAGCTGGCGCGACAATTTCAGGGGAGGCCAAGGCCTAGCTTCTCGCAACTATTCACATTTTTCCACGTGTGGAAGGAATCTACAGTTTTTAACGTCGACTCCGAATAGAGAATGGAGTAGCTTTTCATTCAAAACTATACTCGCAAAGGCATACCGGCACCGGGTGCCGCGGAAACCTGTGTCAATTCGCTCAGCAGTTCAACGCACTAAACACTAAGCTATGATGACATATCTGTCACCTCAAAATGAGACTCACTTAGCATGTCTCAAGTCTCTTACATTGCTAAGGTATGTGATATGTTTGACGTCAACCTGATGAAGTTCAATTTAGGCCAAATGTCTGGGCATTGGCTTGAAATAGAACCGTGACTAAGCCTCGAAACAGATTTTAGATTGAGAAGAACTTTGAATTTTTCGAGAAATTTTCGGATTAAGAACTGTCTTAAGCTAGAAGCGGTAATTGGAAGCTTCTGATTGGGTGGCACGTTCTTTAGCGTTGAAGGAAGAGGCAAATTATGACAAGTATCGACCTATGTAAATGCTGGCTCTTCTCAGCTTCGAGCTAGTCCCCGGTTGTTTTGAGGTTTGACTTAAATCTTAATTCAAGTTTGTTCGATGCCAAATCGGATTAAGAGACACAGGCTTGGCAGAAATTAAAACTAAAACCCTCACTCTGTCCTACAGGTAATAGACTTATTTTTTATTAGAGGGACGGACTTGGTTTAGTTCATTCGATAGAATTACCGATTGCGTCACAAACAGTGTCTTTCAAGCTGAGAATTATGTGATTAATCGATTATCGATTGCGGTAATTCGGCCCCTGATTCAAACCAAAGGTCTAAGAGATGTCTGGGTACAAAAAATACATTTGCAGAAATAGGGCTGCATCTTCACTGATGTACCAGCCACTTGCGGTAGCATATTGTCGGTTGTACCATGTCCTGAAGTCATAAAGATACACCTAGACCAATCTATGCCCCCAGGGATAAAGAATTAATGTTGTCTAAATGAGCCCTTTACTCTCTTTCCACAGATTTTGTGTATCTTTTCAATTACAAGAAGGCAATACCTCCTCTCTGAACACCGTTTGTTCGCGTTCGAATGTGCCTCCACCCTCCACTTTAATTACTAAGCCGACTTGACTTATCCTAAGCTTACTCCTAAATCATCGTTCGAATGTTCCAAATGATCGACGAACACGGCTCGTAAATAAAATTACAGAGGCTCCTACTGCTACACACACACAGTCCTAGGAAACTCAGCCTGCACTGCACTGCGCCTTGAATGTTTTGTCAACTCTCCTGCGTGTGTTTTTGTCTTGATTTTAATAGTCCCGCTGATGCATCCTCACTGTCTCAACTACAGCGGCTTTGCAATAAAGATTACACACGACAGTGCGCAACCAAAGCATAGATACATTTAATGACAGAAAGTATTTAGACAGACGGTAACCAGATAGATACACACATCCGATGACATTCCATTTGGTTTGCGCCTCGTTGTTGCTGTTGATGTTGAGGTTAATGGCGATGACGATGACGATCAACGAACTAAATGAACCGAAGTAAACTAAAACTTCAATGTCAGAGTAGGACAAACGGCGGGGAGACGGCGCACACCGCACGATCTTTTACGATCCACTAAACCTACTCCTTGTTTTGGTATCTTGCATCCATTAGAGCGCCCGATGATGGAATCTGCGCGACGTATCTTGTACCAAAAAAAACAACTTCAACTGAATAAAAATCATAAAACTATCAGTAAAATGAATTCCAGTAGTCAACGAGGTTTTGTCGTTTTTTTTTTCCTGTCTCCCGTGTGTAGAGATTGTCGGTCATTGGCCATCAGTTGGTAGCGAGTCCGTGGTCCAAGTCCAAAGATGTACCTCGAACTTGAGATACCTATTACGGAGACGCACTCATTAGTGGACGAAGAAGCTAACACACATCACACACATGGCTCTATGGGAATTGGAGCAATTAAACCTAAGATGACGTATGCTAAGTTTTTTTTTAGTACTAAACGGAGGCTTGGAGTTTATGTCCCACGTTCGGTGCCCGGTAATTACTTATCAATTTGCGGTGACTCTCGGGCTTGAGACTGACCTATTTGTAAACGATTTTTTTTTTTTTTTTTTTTGTTCTCACAGTCAGTTATGGCGGTTGAAGGACCGAAAAAGCACTCTAAACCCTTTTAAGCCGCCCTATTGTGTCAAGCTTAGGAGTTTTAGTTTTTCCTCTGTTTGTGTGACAAGGTAACGTCGTATCTTTTTTTTTAATGGTTTCTCGGGTTTATTGTTCGACTGTGTGCCTTGTTGACGCGTCGAAGGTCTCCATAGAGGGGAGACCATTGGATACACTTTCACTTTATGCACGAAATGCTTTATGGGATTCATAAGTATATGGTCAAGCTGGCCAAAACGAGACGTCTAATTGAGACGCTTGAGTGGAGGTTAAGTGAGGCATTTAATCCACCACACCAACAAAAATGGCACCCATCGCCAAAGACAAAGAAATCGGAGGAAGAGAAAAAATGCGAAAAGAAACAAAGCAACAATGCGTTGCTAATTAAATCACGAAAACGAATAACAGGCAAAGGCAAACAAATCAGAGAAGAAAAAAAAAACGCCAGCGAATGAGGAAGAATCGCAAAAGCAGAGACATCTGTTGAGGATCGTGATGAACAATTAGTTTTTTCTCTAAATGAACGGAAAATTTAAAAAAAAAAAAAACGGATGTTAATTGGATTAACTGGACTGATAATGAGGTGGTAAAAAAAAAATTGAAACGATTTATTGTCGATTTATGTCAAGAGATGACAGTTTTGATATCGATGAGGTGATGAATGGCTACTAACTCGAGTAACGTCTGCAGTGACACATGTGTCGAAAGAGGAAAATTACCGAAATGACTGTGTGTTGCTCGAGACCAATTAGCATCTAAACCTCGCTTGACAGAAAGGTTGGCGCTAGTTGTTGTTAAACAAAATGTCACGTCTATATGGGATGACTGCAAGGTTCAGGTGTGAAAAGAGGGACAGTAGGTCAGACACACATGTCATTTTATACGTCAAGCGGAGGCAGAGCTAAAAAAAAAATTGAATGGGCACAGCTAATTCAGATATAGCAAGAGGAATTGTCAATAGGTCAAAGGCCTTGAAAGAAAAGTTGTGTCTTGGCCACTCGTGCATTAAGGAGGAACTATGGTCGTCCTAAGGGTGCGTCAGCGCCTTTTGCTGGCATTTCTTCCCAGAAGGATGCGCGGCAATTCGCCTTGTTGAAGACCAAAATATGGTTTATGAAGTTTTGACAATTAAGTCGTGGAAGCCTTCTAACAACAGTAGAATCTTACACAGTTGATGGGGCGGCTTAAATCCAAAGAAACGTGATCAAAGTAAATTCCTTTCGGGATAAGGCTGTTAAGAGAAGGTCTGTCGACGATCTAATTTTCCACTAAATAGGTAAGGTTAAATATCTGAGTTGATGACTGAGAAAGCACTCGACCTCATCATATTTAGACCCTTATGGACCCATGAGAGTTAATCCCGGTTGACTTGGATCTCCAGGCATCGTGATGTCCTCAGAAACCTAGAAAGATCGTGTAGTGGAACATCAGATAGTTATTGTATGTCCTGGTAGTAGTGTCTTCCTATTGTTCTGTTTCTCAAGTGACATAGGCTTGGGCAGTGGCAGAGGAAGTGATGAGTATACTCTTGAACCTCTTCGTCACCGCTATTGTCATTGTTGAGTTTAAATTTCATTGGCCGATAAGGCTGTCTATGTGACAACGATCACTTCCGTAACACTTAATGTGACAAAAATCTGTGACGTTTCAAAAATGTGCTACGACAAGGTGCCATATTCTAACCAATTTTGATTTTGAAGGTCCCCAGCAATGTAATTGCTGAAGCTGTATGTTTTTAATCGTCTTACACAAGTTTAAAGCTTAGCTCCTTTAGATTAGGATCAACGTAACGAAGCATGCTTGGGTCCGAAACCATGCTTGGTTAAGAAATTGACAACTTTTTTTGCCATGATCATCAGCTGTATCAAAAGCTGATCAGCAATTACTTCAAGATAGGAGTCGTTCTTATACTAAGGCACTCGGCTTAGAGCTTGGTATCAAAGTTATTGCAATGAGCTAGGTAAGGTTAGATCAGGATAACACAGGACAGACAAACTTAGACCAAAGAATGGCGATGCCACTCGATGTACCGCTTTACCACCTACTTACGGATAACTTAAGTCAGTCGGAGCTACTTGCAAAGCGATGGATACTTGTAACGCTAATCTCTGCCAAATCGTAGAGATTATCGAAGAAAGGTATTTTCTTGTGGACATGGCTGAAACAACAATGGCTTACAAAAACCATTTGAACAGTTTCATAGCCTTGTAGCATGTGAATCTATAAAACATAGTTGCCGATGAACCTGGCTAGGTCTTTGGATGAGTTGGCAGTTATGGCCTCGGCTTCAAGGTAGAAGTGACCTAAGTACTAGCATGCGTTCTAATTAGACAGTTACAGTGGCATAAGATGGGCTGCGCTGATTCTTCGTCTTCGTTGCACATTCTGCAGGAATTGTCTTCTGCAGTTCTCATACCCATGTGATGCTTTTGACTCGCCAGTCCTCAGTCAAAATCCTCAGACTGTTCGAATCTGACTCCTGGTCAGTTGTAGGTGCTGTTTCGTGCTTTTTTTTTTAAAGTCCTGTCTGTAGAAACTTTTTGACTTGTCTGTTACCTCGTCATCCAGTACTGGTGCGATTTTCTTTCAGCTAGTTATTGATACCGCTCTTTGGAGTACTGAGTGTTCGCACTTTTTCTACATCAAAGAAGTGAACATACTTATGTATGTAATCGGGGCCCGATTTAGGGCTAGTCCTCCCATGTCATACGAAACCAAACCAAGAACGGCGTCAGAAATTCGATCGCAGAAGATCATAAGTAAGTTCGAGTCCATCAAAATCAATCACATTTCTCGCGGCACCACCAGCAGGCAATGGCTTACTTCCAACACTGTGACCATTTTTGCAGGAGAAGTTGATATCTAGAGTCTCGCCAAGAGATGCTACATCGCTGTAGAAAGTAAGCTCTAATCGTCACCAATGTTAACCCTGATAATTCTTGGAAACCTAACATTTCAAAAGCAGAATCGAGAAGATGGAGCCTACAAACTTCTCAGGGCGCTATATAAGCGTAATGGGTTCGCCTTGCAATAGAAAAGTCTGCAAAAAAGAATCCTAAAACGTGTGTAGCATTCGAACAAGTTAGTGATTCAGTAGTAATTCAGTCTTTCCAACAGATTTGTATATTCCAGAACAGCTAAAATACAATACGGCTATGCCCTAAAAGTCTTGAAAATTTGAGTCAAACTTAACTACAGGCAAACATATGTAATAAGCTCGAGCAACATTGGCCAGTAAACTCAAATATTATATGGACACATATTAGTTGAGGCCGAGTTGCAGCAGTTTATTACGGGTGACAGACGAAAGTCTGATAGATCAGAAGCTCGGTAATTATCTCGGCTGTAAGTCTTCTATTTTTGACTAGACTATGTCGTAGGTTGTGCTATCGGATGGTAGAAAAGTCGACAGCCCTTTCAAATTGGAAGGATTCTGTTGTACATTTCCGTGAAGACCTTCATACGTCGGTACCTTACTTTCAGAATCTAACCTTGAATAGGTACAGATTGACGAAATTTCATACGATGATGTCTCTACGTGTAATGGATGCTCCTGAACCCTAAAGATGACAAACATTCCGATTCCTCAAAACGAAGTAATTGCGATGTTAAGTGAACACTCTGATAAGTTTCCAAGGCCCAGTTCCCTCCCTTATCATTCCTGTGTACGTTTCTTTTTTCCTGGAATCTAGTAATGACCCTAATTATTTGAGGTCCATCTCGCGGAACAGTACTAAGTTTCACACCTCGAAATGTAACGTCCTTCGTCACACAGATCTAATCCCCGGTCAACATCTCACAGCATTCCTGGCAAACCGAAGCCGAAATCGAAATACTTTGCGTGACTTGAGTAGAGAAGGGAAAAATTCTTTCAACTCTTTTACGGTACCCCTACAATAAATGACAAAAAAAAAAGCGGATCCTCACATCCATCTAATAAAACAGGATCATCACTCCACACACCGCTGATACTGGAGCTGCTGTTGTGGCTGTAAGTGGGTAATAAAATCTTGTATTTTCACACCACAGCACCCAACAACAACAGAGTAAGTACAAGCCGACGACACGATACGAAGGAAAAAGAAGATTCAATCTGTAAAAGAATAAAAACCTATAAGCAGCATGCAATCCACCGCGCAATATAACTCCAAGATTCCTTGGCTATGATATTTTTTTTACCGAGGACAGTTTGGAGCAAGGGCACACGATATACGATGTAGGCATCCACAGAGGTCTCACATTAGGTGCGCATAGCACACTGTATTGTACCGGCATGTCTCTGTGTGGTTATAAATCCAGGTAACGATCATAAAAATCGATCGAGATGAGTAGTTTGGGATACTATGGAGCCGCGCGTCACCCCGCGGGAACAAAACGCATAAAGCGTTGTCACATAATCCCGCCGCTTGGGTCAGACACAGAGACAAGTTCCGCACTTCTCACCCAAAAAAACCAACTTCAAGACATGGACGGAGGAAAAAAAAAAAAGGATCGAATGGAAAAGGATTAAGCCCGCAAGGGACATTATGACTGAATAAATCTTCGAAAAGTCATAATTCAACTCTGTGTGGGGGGGAGAACCTTATGCGAGGTAATTCCTCACACGGAAAGGAAAGGAAGACAACAAAGGAAAAAAATTGGTCACACCAGCGACAGAGCGCAAAGATGACGACAACTACAGCGACGATGGCAGCAACAGCAACGACGAAACGACCATCGTCGCATGACATTCAACTGTCAAAAAAATTATATTTCTTGCGGTCAAGTATAGCCGCACGGTCCTAGTGTTATAGATACACGAAATGAACTCCGAGTGGGTTTTATAATTGCTCTTTTGGCTGCTTGTGGTGAAGGTCTCTCGATTGGGTATATATTTTCCTGTGGAAGAGATTATGATTTCGTTGAAAAGCCCGGCATCACTTTATAATGACCGTGAACCGTGAACCACATAAGTCATAACCAGCGACACAGCCGCCGCCGCCGCCGGCAGACTGAAAATTTCACATAAATCGATGAAATGGGCAATAAAAGTCCAATAAATCTGGAAGACTTTTGTCACAAGGCGGAGGTTTCTTCGAATTTTTTTTAGCATGAGAGCTGTCCCAGGTGACAGTTCTAGAAGAAGATTAGATAGATTCTCGAAAATGGTCACTCCATGTTGTTAGCTGATTCTTTGGAAAACAGCCTCGTTAGATGTTCCCTTCAGACTTCAACAGTTCATCGTGCGATCAATTTGAAAACATCTACATATATGTCATAGGTAGATCAACACCGATTTGTCATATTTCAATGTTTCCCTTTTCCCTAGATAGCTAAAAATCTAAGTTTTGGGCCGCCTTAGGATGCCTTACGACCAAGCTCAGGCCTTAAACGGAGTCTCGATACAAAGACGTTTGAGCACAATCAACTGAGACAAAAAAAGTGAAGTGGTTATGCCGTTCCAAGGGCAAGGCACTTAGAATCAAAGAACACGACTGAGGAGCCGGCTTGGATTGATCTAAAAAAATTTAAGTTTTGGTGGCCTTAAGACGCCTCATGACAAGACTTCAATTTAAACGGCGTCTCGCTACAAAGACAGCTGAACAAAATCAGTGAGTAAAATAGGGTCTAGTGGCCTCAAGATCAAGGCACAATGCACCAGACTTGGCTGGGTTTGAACTTCATAAAGCTTAGAAGCAACTTTTCAACTGGATACCTAGATCGACTCCTATTAGATTGCGATAACCGATCTTCTGACATAGAAGAGTTTCATGCTACATTCTATAAAGCTATATGTTGACAAGCTTTGTGTGGAGATTGCTCATTTTCTTAGGCTTAATTTGAAAGTCAAAGGGTTTATGTTACTCCCCGTTCAACAATGTAACAGCCTACCACGTCCACCAATCTCTTATAGGCCGTTGCATTTTCACAGTCAACCTTAGTCTAAATGCACGTCCTTTAGTCTCTGTGTAGACCCATCGAATGTGCGTTTTCTATTCAGGCTTAACTGGTGTAGGTACTCCGCCCTCTAAGGCGGTTTGGGTTTGAATTGTTCATGAAAGTAGTTTTGGCCAGTGGTGCCTTCCGAGGACCGGACCAGGCTTGGACTGGAATCCGACGAACTCTGGTCTACTTACGGCCACTGTTTGTGTCTTCAAGAAAGTTCCTTGTCTACGGAGCTTCAAAACCATTCCAAGGCTTAAAAATGTTGGCTTACCAGTCCTTCAATTTCAGTAGAGAACTTGATTTAGCAGTTTTTGATTAAAAATTGTCCACTGACTCTGGATTGACGCCCACAAGGTGTAGGCTTCAAAAAACCTTAAAAGGTTTCCTTAGATTGGTGCTGGATGGACTGGTTGTTGATCCCTATGGTTCATCTAGTCATCAGTCAATCCACTCAACGCCGATATCGGAGGCAATTCCATCATTCTTTCGATTCGTGGCGCTTCTAAAGGTGGGCCGAGGCTGAGGTTTGGCAAGATTTGCATTTGAATCAAAGTCGATGCTTATATTCCAGATCTCTAGCTCACTAACTACCTCATTTCCAATTTTGCGATTTTGTTCCTTTGAATGGCAGTCATGTGATTCACATTCACACTAACTCAACTAAATAGCGCCTCCAACCAGCTTTCTCCGTGATGGTTCAGGTCACCGCTATGTGCGCCCATCGATGATGAGATCGTCCTTCTCTACGTAGTCCCTCAGAAGATTTGGTCTATAGCATTCAACTTCACTTTTTCGAAGTGAAGGTTACTGTTGACCCTCTGAGAATGAATGTATTTTTCAAGACTGCGGAGTTTACGTAGAAATTCACCTTGTCGAAGTTACTTTCACCCCAGTAACAAGGCGGTCCTAAAATTTTGAATTCACGTCCTAAGCCTTCTTTCCTAAATTTTGTACAATTTCTTCCCTCTCGTTAAATTTTTCGACTTAACTTGACGTGCCCGCATTCGACGTGCCCCCACACCTGTAAACGAAGGACCTTTTGACATTCGATTGAATCATCTATTTCGTCACACATGTGGTCAATAACCACTCACTCCACATCATAATCGTCAAATGGAGCAGACATTGAGGGATTTCTACAGAAAATCTGCTCCGTCATTCTCCGTCTGCTGACTCCACTTACTGGGAAACACATCTTTCACCAGCAACCCTCTTACTTACATTCCTTCATCAATCAATTTCTTGAAACCATCTCAAGGGGGATGATTTCGCACATTTGCACATCCTTGCCTCCGCAAATCTTTCCTCACAATGACTTCCAAGATTTTAGCATATTTCTAACTTTTGTTTCCCTTTTTCCTTTCAGAACGATGGAACACATAATGTCGAGATTTCAATCGATGGACACCTCTCCGCTGTCGTTTGTTCCCCCACCGTATCTGTTACCAGCTGCCTTTGCAGCTGCAGCATCGAAATCTCCGTCAAGGGCAATATCAGCATCGGCATCAGCATCAACCCCTTCGACACAGTCGACGCTGCCGAAACCGAAACGCTGGGGCTCTCCACCGGTCAATCTTGCTGCGCAATTCATCAACCCTGCCACTGGCAAGAAGCGCGTCCAATGTAGCATCTGTTTGAAGACTTTCTGCGATAAGGGTGCGCTCAAGATTCACTTCTCCGCCGTGCACTTGCGCGAGATGCATAAATGCACGGTAGAGGGATGCAATATGGTGTTCAGCTCGAGGCGTTCACGGAATCGTCACAGCGCCAATCCAAATCCGAAACTGCATTCGCCCCATATTCGACGGAAGATCTCGCCTCATGATGGACGAACGGCACAGCAGTTCCCGCCGCTATTGTTCCAGTCACCAATGATGCCATCGGGCGGTCACGGAGGTGGTGGAGTGTATTCCTTCGACAGATTTGCACCATATCCATCGTATCCACATGGACATCCTGGTATGTTTTCGGGAATGAGCGGCGGGGAGATGTGCGGCGGAGTGCCGGCGAGCAGCGGAAGGAGCAGTAGTCACAGCAGTTTCAGTGACGATTACAAGATCAGTGGTTGCGAGTCAGACGAGGAGTGCAGAGACGAGCTGATGGTGTCGGTAGAGGAAGATGACGACGAAGACGATGGAGAGGAGCTGCAAATGGGCGATGAAGAGGAAGACGAGTCCTGTGTGCAGGATGACAATCAGCCCCTGGACTTTTCCGTGAAAAAACGAGTTTCCGACGAACGTTTGTGTAGTCCTCCAACAGCTCCAAGCGAAGAATCTATTACCAGTCAGGGTGATTCAAATCAACGTCGTCCTGTCAAACTCTCAGGAAGCTTCTCTGTGGACTGTCTGTTGGGTAAGAGAAAACGTACCGAGGAGCCTCGTCCTGCAACTCCAGAATCCACCGATACAGCCGGCCTCCTAGACCTGTCGATCAAACCAAACGAGCAACAGTCCAACACGCTCCAACAAACAATGCTGCCACATCCTCCAGCGGAACTCCTCCAACAAGGCAACCCCGCGATGTGGAACATCCTCTCCGAGGTCTACCGCTCAATGTTGATGAACAACAGCCTCAAGGCACAGTACAGTGAGTTGCAGTCCAACGCGACAATTTCGGTCTGAGAAGGACAATGAACCAGTGTCCTTTTGTTATCCTGCTCGTTAACTTGTTATACCATAAAATGTAACATATACCCACACACACACATATAAAAACCGCATCCATCGAATTACCTACGAAAGTATTGTTAGAATAAATGTATTTCTAGATTTAGCCCGTAAGGATGTGCAATATGCGGGGGAGACGCCACAAGGACTTGACTATGGTTTTGTAAATAAATTTCATATTTTGTGTCAAATAGTCGATGACGTGTGTGTTTCGAATGTAATTCCCCTCGGCAAATGGGGAAGGATCCTCATATCCTTGCCGCTGTATCCAAGCAATTTAGATTGGGAAAGTTCGTCCTATATTGTCGGACTTCTTGTTAATATATCGCTCATTGTATACTTTTAACTGTTTTAAGTTGTTTAAGTTGTAAATTTGTATGTTTAGCCTGTAAGGATAGTAGAGTTTAGCAAGAGAAAAAGGATATAACGTTAAATAAAACTGAATTTACACGAAAAAAAAAATTGTTTCTTATTATTTGATGGGAATTTGTTGTTCAGTGATCATCGCGTGAGTCATGGGGCATTTAGTTTTCCAAATGTTTGCTCAGACGATCTTTTTGAAGCCCTGAAATTCTACTTCTGTTGACGCTACAGCAAAAATTCAAAGCAATTTCGCCCCAAAAAAGCTTCATCTGTTCCTCCTTAATCGATTGGAATGTCAGCACGATCTTAGACGACATCTTACCCTTCCCATTAGGGAGATCTGGAAGTAATACAAACCCTAGCTATCACCATTTTACCTTGTCTTGTGTATGGGCGGATTCAAAATGGGAACAGGAACTGGATTATGAGTGAATTTCTTAGATTGTGAGGTCAATATTCACCTGTGCAGACAGTTAGCTGTTTTTGGAGGGCCTGTTGTGAAATTCAAAGTATGTACCATAGTTCCCGAGGCCCATATGTTACTTTGTGACCTGGAAAACTCTGTCATTCTTCACTAAATCAGATCACAATAGAGCTCTGTAAAATGAGATCACCGACGAACGTGCTGTCGCCATTCGAAGGTTTTGAAGCTTTTACAGAGTCTCGGCTTTTGAATGATCCACGATCGTCGTTAAAATTTAAAAACGATAAACCCTAACCTGGCAAAGAACGGAAGAAGTCAAAGGGTGCGTCTGGAAGGCTTTTAATTCAGGACAACATGAAACTTTGTCGGTGGGAATAGGAATGGAATCCAGCTAAACTTACACAATTCGACGCCGATTGACAGGCTTACATGGTCATCCTGATGGTTTATTGAAAAGAAGTCATCTTGACGTAGTTTCTGTTAAAAAATCGATTATACAATCCGTTGATGCTGAGCGTACCAATAGACTCAAATGGTATCAGGATAAACTTAGCGGAAGAATCTTTGAATCTGTTAGTGGACGCTTATGAACATGCTTTCCCGGCTTTATGCCTGCCACTGCTAACACTCGATCACAGCTTCTAACCATGATTTGACCAGTTAAAACGAGCTTGAAGCTAGTAGGGTCAGTTAGCCGTTTCGAACTACACAAAGCAACAGGCCTGCACAAATTCAAAAGGATATTAAGCATATCCTGGCGGGTATCCGGAGAGGCTGTCCAGATTAGGCTAGGTGCTTGTTTCCACAAATACCACGTAGAGCATCGAATTACCAGGAACCTTGCATTATGACTTTCTTTTCTTTTCAAAGAAGATTCTGCGGGTAACCCTTTCTGCTCCACACTATGGGCATAACTTTCTGATTCTAGGGAAACAAAACGTGGGTTCATGCATGATTCTTAAACGAATAAGTAAGGTTGCGTTGGTGGGTCGGGTTATACTATGTTTACCGTTTAAGTCAGTAGGATTGGAGGCTATTCTCAAATTGCTTCCATTAGACCTGTTTATAGGAGTCTGCGGCTAGAAGTCCACAGATAATCAACCAAACAGCTACACAGAAAAAGTCGAGCATGACTTAAGTAATTAGACATTGTAGAAGTGATTAACCATAAAGTGCCCCCCTGTTCCTTCCAAAGATTACTGGAAGCAATGAGAAACACGCAAACCAAAGCCATCTTCACTGATGGATCCAAGAAAGACTGCAAGCATCACTTTGAAAAACCAAGCCCACTTGAATCAGTCCGACTCCCAGACCACAGCAGTGTTTCCTAGCCAGAGGTATTTCTAGTGAAAATGTTTGTCCGTGAGACTACGATTAAGGCAGTTAACTTTGTCATCGACAGCCACCTGACTGTGAACTGACTGAAAGTGATTTCCGCGAAGAGATTAGACTAGATCTTGGCACAGAGTAAGAGGTAAAACTATGCTGATAAACTGGTGAAAACTGGATCTACTCCAAACCTAGTGCAAACTAATCAGTGATCATTCAGTAAAACGCATATAGCCAGCTAGGTACTGAAGGGAGCTTAGCTCCCTCTGAGAAGTCGGGAGCTCCCTTAGAAATTCTCATTCCTCGAGAAAAGAATTTCTCGATTTGTGTGAGAGCTCCCTTCAAAATCACATGAACACTCTCGAGTATTCAATGCTGGCTACGGGCGTGAGTCTCGCAAGTTAAATTTAAATCCGAAGCAGGGAATAGGAGCTAAGGCTAAGTGCAGATGACCTTTGCAGGATCTGCAGAGACGACGAAGTTAATGACGATACACTCCACTTTCTCTACCACTGCCCACCCCTCTGCCATCTCAGACATAAAAATTCATTTCATCCAGTCTATCGAAGGACTAAGCAAGAACATCTGTAGGTTCATCATAAGATTCACGGTTATGGAATTGCTTCACGAGCAACTGCTACTTTTCCCCTAATAGGCATCACAATGGATCAGTACTGATCTGAGTTTCGCTTCGAGGGTTTTCCCTCAGCACCCACCAACCTATAGCATGCCTCACTATAAAAGTCCTACTATACATATATATGTATATGTAGACAGAAGTCTGTTCTTTTTTTACAATCCAAGTTGGGCCAGATCTGCCTCGATGACAGACAAGTGTTTATATTTTGTCATCTGCCGGGGTCTACTGCAAGGCACTAGGAGTAAACCACTCCTTTAGAATAAACGCCGACTGCAGTGTCCTTCAGGCCTAAACCACAGCCATCATAGATAGCCTGGGAAACTATCCGCGAGAAGGGTATCACCGCAAGAATAATTATGGTCTACATCGATAGTCAAGATAACAAGATAACTAGATCGAGGCTTGTAGGAGTCTGCAAAAAGCTTTTGAATGAGATATCGAGAGCCAATAAGGTGACCCTATGGCAACGAAAGAGGTCACCAACTTGCACGAATGGGAGTAGCGCTGCATGCCTCACAGGCTCTCTCCCCTTTGCGAGGATTCCAATAAACTCGTTGAAGACGAGGCCATCACTTGGATCGAACTAGACATTTTGGAACCAATTAGACACATGTGCAACGGGTAGAAACTTATAGACGGGTTACAATAAGAAGAGTTCTCTGTCTCTGGTCAAACTTAGTCGTCGCGAAGCAAGGATCATTACTGGGCACTACGCCGTTGGTATTCATGAGGAACGTCTGCTTGTTTAAGTAAGCAGTGACAAATGTCACAAGCCACTCATTTACCTAATCTAACCTAAGGGAGCCGATGGTTTCTAGCTATTTCCAGAGAGGTTCTAGCCCTTCTTTTCGGGGAGAAAAGATATACATATATAGGACAAGAGTCTTTCGTCGGGATTCCGAGGTCAAGACGATTAAAAACAGTGGAAAAGCAACATGGCCCTATCACATTGGGAAAACCCCTGCGGATTATAAAGGGCAAGAGACTCATTCATCGTTCGACTAGGGTTGACGAAACCTAAGAATTACACATGCAGCTTCAAATTTTAGTAAATTTGCAACACGTCATCAAAAGTTGATTCGATTTCTTTTCTCATTCCCCTCTCGATACTTCACTAAGCTTCGACGGCTAAAATCAAAACAAAATCGTTTTTCTCGGTCACAGAACTGTGAGATACTTTAACGACCCAACCTCACATGGAACAGCGACTAAACCAGAAAGAAATCACATTCACTTGCGAGCATACAATTTACTTTTTTGTATCTAAACACCCAACTGCTTGAATAAAACAAGAACAACAGCTCAACACTAATAGCGCGACGTAGTCCGGCCACTACGACGATGACGGGGAGAAGTATCTCCAACGCGGTTGATTGATGTGTGGCATATGTCAACAACGATGATATGTGGACACACCAGCGAGATTCTTCTTTATCTCAATAAGGAGATCTTTCGCTCAAACTCAGACACAGCCTGAGAATGTGAGATACATCGGATACATGCGATACAGACTCCGGAGTATGGAGGCCCTCCCTTGCCCATATTGTGTAGAGACACGTATTCAAATGCCACCGCACTGTCATGTGGACGATCGTCTCGTTGGCTGGGCTCGGGTGGTGATTGTAGTAGAATTTTCGAATTACTATAATTATATCTCGCAGAGTCGCAGCCAGAGTCGCAGTAAGAATGGACAGCATCACCGAGCGCAGAGCTCCAATCTTGGTCGATTCAACTCCAGCCAGGTGTAAACTGGCTGAGTGACTTTGTGTCCGACTTAGAAGGGGCGCGAGGGGCCTTTATATCACTTTGTCACCTGTCGTCAACAATTCCACGTCCACATGTCGGTCGGTCAGTTTGCTCGTTGGTTGGCTGGCTATCTGTGCGCTGGACCCCTTTCGGACGCAGATTCAGCGAGCTTAATTGTTACTTGCAGCTACACAACGCGTATCTGGCATTCGACGTTTTATGAGAATGGACTGTGTCGTTCGTTTTTATGCGCTGAGAGGGCATTATGTGTGTGAGCCTGAGTATGGGTCTGCCTGGGAATGTCTATTAGACATGCGCACAAGGCTATAATTTGGTGAATTTAGTGCTGGGCAAGCGGGGCGCGGGTCCATGCTGGTGGGTTTCCCACTTTTTCGTTGAAATTTTCTTGACAATTTGATTTGTTTTTTGACAAACGCCACAAGGAACACTTGCGCTTTGAGACTTTGCATTGGGCAGGCAGACTGGCGATTTTCAATTTGACACAAGGGGGCGAGACACCTTTGATTGACGTTGATTGCGGTGGACAACTTGTGCATTAGGCTTTTGTATGTGTGCTTGTGTGTGGACAATGGATAGCGTTGTTTGGCACTGGCAGTGATCTAATTCAGAGTCGCCGCCGTCGACCGTCGACCATTGTTTGAATGGGCGTTCGTATACCTTTGACGGTTGATGTGCTTAGCAACGGACTAAGAGCTTAAGGGCGTGTGTGATGCTTTCACTCACAGTTTTTAGTCAAACAGATGTAAGATGGATTCCAAGGAAAATAGTAAAGCGTTTTTTGTGGTGTGGAATTCTGAAGAAGTGGATAGGGATGTTGATTGTATTTTTCACAGCTTCGTGGAACGGAATTCAGATCACATAAAGAAGAGTTCCTTAGTCCTAAAAGCGTCTCATCCTCGCTAAGACGTTCAACGCAACTCAACTTGTAAGTCAAGCAACATTAATTTTAGGTGCTGAAATTAATTATTGTAGCTTTTCTGGCCCATGAATCGCACTCTACTTCAGAATCTGACCTCCAAAATCTGTCAGAAAATAAGGCCTCTAAGAGTTATTAGGGAAAGCAATAGTCCCGCTCTAGCACTCCAGGTTCCCGTAAATTTCCGGGTGGTTCACAAGAGTAGAGTCGTACAGTGTTACCCCTTGGGGATTGATGCTCTTTCGCATTAAATCTCGTCAATTACCATAATCCGGCGGTTTGAGGTCGATCGCTTCGTTGCGTGAAGGAGCGTTCGCTTATTCCAAAAGCATTGTTATTACGGGCACCATAGCCAAAAGTCGTCAACGATGATCCTTGACTGAAGCTTAGTGTCGGAAACCGCCCTATCTATTGGCGATCTGCTTTATAATTGCCTGGGGCCACCGTAGCAGGTGAAGCAAGCACTTGATTGCTAAGCTACTGGTTGAAACAATCTACAGTTTCCCGATCAGGCCACTCTAGCATACGGTTTCTTGAATGTTTTGAAAGGTTTTCCAGAGAAACTGCTGATTTTTCTGATGTTCTCCTAGAGTATCAGTAGCAACGTTTGGGGCATTCGCTAAAAATAGTCAAGTACGCTTAGGGACGCGATTCCTTTCATCAGATTAAGTAGATAGATTTCAGCTCTCACTATAGTCTTACGCATGTACTTTCAAAGTTCCAAAAGTTCGAAAGACATAGTTTGGTCTCTTGCCATGATTAACAACTATTTTGACACTTCCAACCGACTAAATCATAAACATCCCATCATTAAACTAATCTGACAACCATTTCATATGCAAAACCATCACAATCTACATAAGCCCATTAAATTGAACAATCTCCTGTCAAATTCGAGCGCCCAAAAAACCCACAAACATATCTCCACCTAACCATCTGAACATTCGAAATCGATAACCTTTCAAAAAGACTACACAAACCCGCTATTAATTAGCAACAAACAGAGCCCACCACGACAGGCGAACAGCTATCGATAAAACGCCTAACCCCCATCTAACCCACCGGCATCGGCACCAATCATTTTGGAAGCAAATCCTCACACGAGCATATAATTAAACTAATTGAGACATAAATTATCGTGACACTTTCCGGTTAACAAAATTATGCAAATACCCGATAGTTTGCATTTCGATAAGCACTTCGTTGGGAGACCGGGGCGAATATTAATCGAACGCCAGTGCAGCACAAGGCGCGCGGCAGCAATCAACAACCGCAGACACTGGACCGGTATGTGCGATCACCTGCTGAGCATTTTATTGTTCGTAATTATCTAAAGGTAATCGTTCAAAATATTTCTGTTTAAACGCCTCGATTACACAAAGGCTATCATTCCGCTTCTGTGTTTATTTATTCAATTTCGCTGTATCGGCGAGTTTGCATTCGAATAAGAACTCACAGAGTGCCACAAGGTTGCGTTATTAGTCCTAAGCTCGTTGTTTAGAGTAAAAGCAACGTTTATCGGCACCAAAATGTATTTCTCCTCCGGAAAAATATGACCGAGAAATCCAGATGGCCTGAGATATTGAAAATTGCTCAGAAAAAAATAAGGAGGCCACTCAGCCATCCATCAACATGAAGGAGATGAACTTATTCATCCCAGCATTGGAGCTCGTCATTTAGCAGCCGAGCCGCGCCGTAATTACTCCAGATTGCCCCCGCCAATGTGATGATGATGATGAATTCTTCGGATAGTTTGGCCGTCCATCTCGATCGATAGCAGAATTAGCACACAGATTTTGTATCTGTTTTTTTTTCCTCTGAGATTCCAACAAGAGAGAGAGATACAAATTCCGGGAGGAAAAACCGCGGTAGTGGTGTCTGTTACATGTCTATCCGCCGATGGCCATAACTATTCCACTAAGTCATTGTTAATGGACTACGAAACGAATGCTGTTGTTCGATGGAGATCGCTGTTGTTCTGGTACTTCACGAGGAGTACTATACACAACACACTGGATAATTGTTGTTGATAATTAAAATGCGATAATTTTGGGGAAAAATAACAGCAAACTTTGTATCGAAACGATGCAGGGTGGTGCGCGTTTTCGAATGGATATTCTTTGAGATGCTTTTTGTGGTTTTTATTGATTTTTGATAGGAAGACAGTTTGGTAGCAGGAACCCGTGGAGAGCACTAAAATGATGGCAATGACATTTGTTTTCAATCCTGAGGTCATCATGAAACTATGAAAATAAAGCCTTCAGTCTTATTTTAGTTTGAAGGTTCAGTAGTACCTTGGCGGCTAAAGAAATAGCTTCGTACTCATTTCTGGATATTGCAAGGGCTTTTCACAGCACGTCATTTTGCGCTATCGAGTGATCTGCTGCGGCTAAAGGATTAGATCGAACAAGCAATACTAAGAAGCAAGATCATTTCTGCTAAGCATGGACAATCATCCGGACCAATAAAAATCGGTAACTGTTGCCAGCATAAATAAATAAATAAATAGCTGTCGCCACAGCTCGGGATAAGCTAAGGCCTAGCTTCTCGCAACCATTCCGTGTTACATTTTTCATACGAATAGAAGCGTCCTATAATGTATTGCCGACTTTCATGACAAATTATACTCCAGGAAGCTTGTCATTACCCGACGAGAGGTGGTGCCGCGAAAAATGACGGCGGACATGGCTGCGGCGTGGTCGCTCACACAGCGACCAATGCTCTAACCATTGAGCCACGGCGATTGCCAACATGGACACGTTAAACGCATGCCTCCAACTTGGCTTCCAAGATGTGCCATGGAGCCGTGCCATCAAGTGGGCGCTCGCTAGGTAAGCCCAAGATGGGATGACTGGACCAAGTTCGAAATCTCAGCTCTACCCGTAAGGGGATAGCGCGTACTGCTGATGATTTAGAGTTGATGACGGAAGATCAGGAGGTGTGGAGGGTCCACTTAAGCACCCTAAACCCACGACCCTTATAGTCGATAAGCCAGCCATTAGAAAATGATGATGATGAAGGATTTCCATCAATGGGAAGATCTCTCACCTCTCCCGTGAACCAAAAGTAATCAGCTAACTTCTAAACGATCTCAATAACCAAAATTATGATCATTCTTTGGGAAGTATGTGGGATTGAGTCCGAAAATGGTAGTCTGACTGAGTATACCCCACAATCTTGGTCTCTCTAATCAAACTCGAGCAAGTGTCGGCTGGGAACGTTGTTTAAAAAATTGAAAGACTTGCTTGCTCATGAGCAACTGCCCAAAAACAGCTTTGGAAGCTCTGTTAGATCTTTCTGGAGCTGGTGAGGGGATCTTTGGCTCGAATTTCAAGCTAAAAATGCCCATTGGCTGCTTCATCGGTGTAAAATTTAAAAGCAGCTTCGAACTATAAGCCTGGCTCCCTCTGGTATTCCGTTCGTTTTAGTGCCCTATGTGAAAGTTAACCATCATATTCGTTTGTGGTTTTATCCTGGAGTTCTATTCAGTTCTGCTTGTTCATCCTGTTCAACGTGGGTCAATCTCCATTACATTTGTCTGTGAGCTAGATTGGGTACGTCTAGGGTCTCTCTAGGATCTTTAGTCAGGTAAAGTGGACTCAAAAGATTTGAGAGCTAATTACTCTTGTTCTTTTTAAATACTCCTGTTGCCCTCCCCAAATGTTGGTCCATTCCGATACTATTAATGTCGGGATGCCAAAATTGGACATGGCTCTGTATAGCTTATAAATTGTGTCTCCGACGGCCTCCAGTGTCTGCTAAAGCGAACTGTAGACTTTCCTGGTGGCACCGGGTCCGATCAGGTTGTCGATGAAAACTTGCAGGCATTCACACAATATGGCCGATAGAATCTTGTACGCAAAGCTGAGGAGACTGATTGTCCTATAGTTGACACAGTTGAGGAGTCTTCTCATTTTTCTTGATTTTTAAATTCCTATTTATATCTGTACCCTCTTGGTTTGCATCAACGATAACACATACTAAATCTTTTTGAAGCTAGGACCTTGAAATTTACTTAAGAGGTCATCTGTTTTATTTCCGATTTTGCCATTTTTCTCACACAAATAATCGGATATAGGACGGCTCTTCTTTCCTTAACTTCGTGTTCATAAGCTGATAATGAGTGATTTCTATAGATCTGGGGCCAAACCGTCTCTTCCGTGATCGTATAAGTCGTCACGTAAAAACGAACGTGGGGGCAATTCGTCTCGTTTTTAAGTGACGTGTTATACGATCACGGAAGAGACGTTTTGACCATTTTGATGGAAAGGTTCTCTACTAAGAATTTTTTAGCTTGTAGACAAGAAAATGGTGATGGACTTGAATGAGCCGCACAACAACTACGAATGACGAGTATTGGTAGTATAACTATGAAATCTGTACCTGTGAATCCTCTCTCTTGTGAATCTGACAAAATTGGCACACATGCGTACCCTTGAATAAATGAGGCAATTATACAGAGTTGACTTGGATTTCGTCAAATGCCAGCACCTTAAGAAGCTTAAGAACTCCTATCACGTGTTTTTATGTCACGCTCGCTGAAGGTCGCAGGACGCAGTGGAGGCTGTTTCCTGACTTAGATAGGTCTTGCGAATATGGGATCAGGTCTGTGCTGACTTAATGATTCAATGGCCTGTTTGGAGTTCCTAAATCAATCGTAGTGCGGGATTATCGGGGAACCGTGTTAAATCTGCATTGGCCGTGCGTCGTTTAAAAGCTAAGACCGATGACTTTGCCTTTTGAAGCAAATTTGCCTCGTCATGCTTCTCATATGGGCAGGGAAAGAACAGAGGAAGTAAACTCTGGTCTTATTCCTCTCCTCCATAGTGCAGCTCCTATAGAAGTTATTGCTCGTAAAGCCTTATTTCTACCCATGTAAGGCTGAACCATGATGAAGGCTCCGGATTCCAATAGTTGATCTAAAATAAATAGCTGGAGCGACAGCTCTGGATAAGCCAAGGCCTAGCATCTCGCAACCGTTCATGTTGTGCGTGTTAATGGAAGGGACCTACTATTTATTGGCGACTCCGAACGGTAAATTGAGAAGCTTTTTCATGACAAATTATGCTCTCGGAGGTTTGTCATTACCCGACGAGAGGTGGTGTCGTTAGAAATATTCTGTGGGCATGGTTGGGGCTTGAACCCTCGCAACTAGCACAGCAGTCCAAAGCACTAACCACTGAATCACGGCGACCACATCAATAGTTGATCTGAACGCATTATTTTGGTTGATGTTTTCACTGCATCAGTGTGAGGTAAGGACTTGACAAATGACATTGGCAAGTTAGCTTTGAACCGAGTGAGCATTGTCCAGCTGGACTACGCTTTTAGGGATTATTGTGTTGACCGAATACCCCACAAGGAATGATATTATGATCTGCAGTCCTTCTTTGGCCTTAATTTTACTTCATGAGCTGCAAACGATCGGATTGCTAACTGACTGTTAATACAGAGAATCGTTCAATGTGCGTTATAATGAATTTATCGACAATCAGAGAATGACTCAATACTGGCCGAAGTAGTTGATAATGGGCACATTGCATCACAACTCCTCAGTTTTTGAGCATCCTTTTGAGGATTTTAAGGTTTTAACTGCCCCAAATCCACATATCTTTGCAATCTATATGCAGTTCTTTGCGTCCTCAAACAACTGGAAAAGGCTACATTTCGCCACCCACTGTCTTTTAAATTTCTGTTTACGATCCACCACCAAATTCGAACTCACGTGGTCTCTTCGTTCCAGCAACACCTTTCGGTTTTTCCTGAAACTCATTCGAATAAATCAAATATCTTTAGTAGACACATTGCGGGCAAAATAAACAAACTGCCAGGTCCGAGTCCGATACGCCTTGAGTTGGCTGGCTCCACTCTTTAATGTGTCAGTCAGCAGCTAGCAAGCAATTTGGTTCGGATTTTTTTTTACCTTCTCAGAATAACAGAACATAAAAACAACAAACTTTAGCGAAAACTGCGATTAAGAGAGCGCACCCAACACACACGGATATTAAATTTAAAAAAAAAAAACCAAAATCACGATCGAGAACACGTATATTAGTTGGGAAACAGATTAAGTGTGTACGCAATAAAAAATACGGGAGCCGTCGACTCTTTTTTTGAATAATTTCCCTTTTTTGCTTCCCGCGATTTGAAATTGATTTCAGATTCTGATTTGAATTTGAATTTTTTTTTTTTATAATTTTTTTCGAATGTTCTGCAGCGTATTTGACGGCAGAGGTAGGTAGGCAGTAGGCACATCCATATGTACATACGTGTGTGTGTATAACTTGAAAGAATTTATTAAACTATTTGACGATGGTGATTGCGGTCCAAGTGAAATGATTGGAATTTCATTTGTAATTATAGACTGGCGGGGGCGGGCTAAAGTAGCCACTGAAGTAGCTGTTAGGCGGTGGATTGAGTCGGTTTATGTGCATAAATATTTTTTTTTAAAGATTTTTTTGACTAACGATATTTGCACACACGACGAACACGAAATTCTATTCGAACAAGTTGCGTTAATATGTGAAATGTTCACTTGTTTACTCATTTAGGAAACAACGACTGCATACACATTATTTCTAGGAAGCAATCCAAGCCGGACTAAGCTTAAAAGGTACTTTAGCCGGTCATAGGGGGCCATTTTTTTGTTCCTTTAGGAGAGGCGGGGAATCCATGATCAGCGGGGTAGCTACACTCACCTGGTGTGCCAGACTGATTAAACTCCTTCTCTACCTTTGGTATCCCACGCCCATAGCCAGGATTGTGTTCTCGAGAGTGCTCAGGAGATTTTGAAGGGCGCTCAGATACAAACGGATAAATTGTTCTTACAGTGAATGAAAATTTCTAAGGGAGCTCCCCAAATCTTAGAGAGAGCTCAGTTCCCTTCAGCACCTAGCTGGCTACGGGCGTGTGATATCCTCGGTAACCCCCCTGCGACCGTTGTTTGTCCTCCTTCAGGTGTGTGTCTTCCGTATGCCATACAGGGTTCCGGTATGATTCTTATGAGGTTTTGTGTTCGTTTTCATCTCGCTTTTTTCCTCGCAGCACGACCTTGCTGAAGGAGGCTATTTGGTTCCACCTGTCATTATTCGAGTTCATCATATTGATATTGGCTGTCTCTAGTTCCAGCCTAGTTGTTTCTGCTGCCTATCTGCTAAGGAGTCGCCGTCTTGGCAAGGTGAGCTCATCGCTTTTCCCATTTTATGGAGGTATGCGTTGAAGTTTCCATGTCCGGTTAGAAACTGGGTGATGTAGTAGATTAGGCTAGGTTAGGTTAGGTGGCTGTCTCAGCTCAGGCAAGGATACTCTTAGACCAGATTAACCCATTGTGATACCTCAGTGAAGAAAACCGGCTTACCGGCACCGGGGAACTAGAATACGTAGTATATGTAAGTAAAACGAAGGAGGGCAACCGATATGGTTTTGACCTTAAAATTTGAACCATTTCGTCCCAGAGATGAAGTTTCTTATCTTCGGGATGTCGAGTTCAGCTAGATCGTTAAGATCATCATAGAAGTATTGCACTAGGGTTCTTCTTAGTGTCGCAAGAGCAGAACATGTGCACAGCAGATGGATCGTGGTTCCCTCTTCCTCCTCGTCCCTGTGGCTTCTACAGAAATCATTGGAGGGGACTCGCAGTCAAAGTGCATGCCTGCCTTTCAAGCAATGTCCGGTAAGGCCCCTTCTCAGTGAACCTAGATTTTTCCGGTGTGTAGATAAAAGTTTCTCCGTCTTCTTTAAATCCAGATTAGGCCAGATTTGTTTTGAGAGGAGACAAGTGCTGATGTTGTTCCACCTGTGACTTGCCAGTTTCTTGGCATCTGTGTCAAGGAGGAATTTGATCGATTTGATACGGGCAGGGGTTCCCCCAGGTTATCGGGGAGATGCCATTCTGCACCCCCTTTTCCCAGCTCGTCCGCCCTGCAGTTGCCTGGAACGCCTTTGTGTCCTGCGATCCAGCACAGGGTTACGTCGCACCTATCTGCAATCCCGTTGAGAGATCTGCGGCATTGCTTTACCAACCTTGATCGTATTATCGACGATTCCAAGGCTTTAATAGCTGCCTGACTATCTATGTATAGCACAACAGCGATACAATCTATCGAGTTTATTGAAAGCCAAGCAGCAGCTTCGCGGACTTCTGCAATTTCCGCTTCTAACACACTACAGTGGTCCGGCAGTCGCGTGGTGATGGCTAAGACAGGTGCAGTGGAGAAGACCCCAGTCGCCGTACCACCTAGCGCGGAATCGTTCAAAACTTCACCAGATTCCAAAGAGCTTCTGGTATGAATCCGAGTCTTGTACCTGACGTTGAAGTCAATATAGGGTACAACGTAGTCCGTTTTAGTAGGAACAGTATGGTTGCCCTTGAGGAGTAGATTACTTCTACATGTTTCCGCTCCGTCCATTCAGCAACTTCCCTAATCAGTTTTACCGTCCACCTTCCTCTGGTTTCAGAGGTACATCGCTCTTGCCATTGTTGTTTGGTGAGCTCCTTTGCCTCTGCCGTCGCCACTTTCGCTCCTTAGGTGAGTTTGTGGTCGAGGTTCATCCCCAGGTACTTCACAGCACTTTTGCTGGCTATTATATCCGAGCTTATTTGAAATTTCACACCCGCCGGGATCTGCCTCCTAGTCAGAAGGACTATTTCTGTTTTCTCTGCCGCCAGACTAAGGCCATGGTGTTCCATCCAGGCATGCACGCGTCTCATCACTTGATTGAGTCTTCGGTGTGCATCTTCGGTGTCTCTTGCTGTATCCACCGCGCCGATGTCATCTACGTACCCCACCAGGAAGCTATTTTCGGGCATTTCCCATGATTGAGCCCTGCGCTACTACCGACGTGATTTCTTTTCTTCGAGGTCCAACCTTGGAGTCGTATAACAGCTCTCGGTCCTTGAAGTAATTTTTAACCATCCACAGGAGGTATGGCGGTTTGCTAAAGGTGTTTTCGAGCGCGATTAGCATAGGGGGTCACTACAGGTACTTCGGCACGAATGGTTTAAAAACAGGAAGTCAAGCCAAAAAGTATGATAGGTCGATTTCAAGAAGCAGGTACATATTTACATACATAGGATCCATCCGCCGGTGCATAAAAACTCAGATCTGACTGACTTTGCAGCTATGCTATCAATTTGAGTTCACCTGGATTGGTTCCTGCTGCCAGCAAATTCCAACAGACAAACTAAATACCTTCCTTTGCCTAGTAAATTTCATCGAAATAGCAAATTTCACTTTAAAAATCCCACATCCACCATTGAAACCTTTACCCGCATACGTATCCCCACCCATTGGATACAAAACTACCCACCAAAAGGTGCACATCTCGATAAACCCACTTGAGCCCTTCTCAAATGAACGTCTAACCGTTCGTTTGCCACAATAGAGGTTACATTTGAAAAATTGAAAAACCGACACAAAAAAAAGAGGAGAGTTACAATCAAACAAAAGCAGCCAACGGTCTTCTTGACATCTGACGGAAATCCAAAAATACGTAACCCACACTCTGGCCACATCAGCGCAGAGACATCCCGAACAAAAATTACCCTAGTCCTCGACAACCGCATCAGAATATCCCATTTAACCACACACCAACCCTCGAAACTGTCAAAAGGAATTCCTTTGACTACGCTCCCCCACTCCACTTTAAACCGAAAATTTGATAAAAATAAACAAAAAAACCCAAAAACTAGTATCGTTCCGAGAAAATATCCGTGAAAATGTCAAAAATTTTGACAAAGAGATACAGATGCGAGTGTGTGAATAATTTCCATTCGTCATTTCTCAAACGAACATTCGACATTCAACTGTCGAAAGGGTGTGGCGCACAGTCAGAAGGAGAAAAGGACTCGTCGGATGCGGTAATTGAAAAGAGTTTTCACCACAATTATTCATCTTCCTGTGGTAGCCTGGCACTGGGGTAGCTAATTCAATGACGGAACCACCTATCACCCACCACGGTTAAGTTGTCCCCATGTCAGGATAGGATAGGAATCATCTCAATGCCAGAGGCTACACACTTCACAGGCCTTGAGAGCAGATAATAAAAAAGTGAAAATAAATAGATCCCCCGGGAGGGCGCTCTACAGAACAGAGAACAAAGGACGAATGTCCTGGCTGCGGTATAATGTAGCATCATCATTAACATCATCATCGATATGTGTGTGTGAAAAATTGGATTACAACGATATCAAGTCATTCATATCCTTGTTGTCAGTTAACTGTCAAAAAGGGGAAAAATGTTAAGTTTTTTTTTGTTCATTTTTGCTCCTTGTGTGATGTGTGCCTGGATACTTTGCATAATTTCAAAAGGATACACTTGATTCAATCAATTCTGCACCCTCACCCGGTAGAATTGGCAAACACAATCGGTAGCAGAGCCCTTTTGTTATGTGAGTTTTTGTATCCTTCTTTCTGCTGCACCAAGTGGGGTTTGTCCTTTTTTATAAATTTTAAGTGTGGTTAAACGTCTTAAATGGTTTAAGTTGGGAAGATGAAAGTCGGGTGGAAATGTAGTTAATGACTCACATTTTGAAAGTGAACCGTTTCTTATCTAAGAACGTCTGGTCATCTCCTACAGACTTGTTCGAGGCAGTACACTCACTAATGGCAAGGAATAAAAATAAAGGTATATGACGTCGATGGCTTTTGACTAAATGTCAAAACTCCCGTTGAGTTTTACTATGAAGACGTGCAAGACAGTAAGTGCCTTGAGAAATAGTCTGCATGACACGGTGTAGACTAATTGGCAAGACTTAAAATGAAGTGTTAAGCCAACCGACCTTAAGTGGCAGAAAATAAACAGTTTACAAAAGTCACGTATATGAGCTACAAGATCATCGAATTTGAAAGTCATGGTCGCCATAATTTAGTGGTTAGTAGGATGGTGATGGTGGACATTGCTTGACGTAAAAATAACAACCACCATACTACCTCTAGGAAGAAGCTCAATCCGAAAGCTTGTCTGTATAATAACTGGTCACTGCGCTATAGGAGACATGTCTAGAAAATGACAAATGACCTATGCAGACAGCCCGAGGAGGGCCAAGGTCAAGCCGAAACAATATGGACGTACAGAACATAGTCTGTAGAATATCCCACTGTTCAACTCTCCAAGAACAATGTTTAATCAATATCCCCTTGATCCGCGTGTGGATTATAAAGAAAAATGACCCGCTTGTCCCCTATGAGGGTCGCGGGTTTAGGGTGCTTAAGTGAAGCCTCCACAACTCTCGATCTTCCGCCATCGACTCTAAATCATCAGGGCCTACCCCCATGAGGGTGGATGTTAGATTTCGGACTTTGTCCAACCATCTTATCTTGGTCTTACTCAGAGGACGACTACCGGATAACACGGATTCGATGCTTGGGGCATGCGTTTAAGGTGCCCGAACCGTATAAGTATGGAACTCTCCGTTCGAAGAAGTACCTAGCTTCTAGACATTGAGTTCTTCGCATATTCTGGTGTTCCTAACTCGATCCCGGCGAGTTAGCCTACCAATACAACGAAGAAATCTCATTTCGGCAACTTGAAATCGAAATTGCTCCAGCCTTACCATTCCTACAGGATAACTCAGTATTGCTCCTACCATCACTCGTGAATAGGACCCCGAGATACTTAAACTTCTCCACCTGTTTCAATGAGACTCCACTAGCATGCAGAGTGCATTGTAAAGGCATTCGGGAAATCACCAATACCTCTGATTTGTTCAAGTTTATCTTCATCCCAGCTTCAACACAGGCGGCTACGACCGTATCTAGTGCGTGCTGAAGTTCGGTCTGGGTGGACGTAAGGATGACCAAGTCATCAGCGAAAAAGAAATGACTTATCCTTAAGTTTTCGAATTCGAACCGTTCCTCGCCACGGCATCACTGTAACATTCAATCCATATACACTATGAAAAGGAGAGGTGACAGAACACACCCCTGGCGAAGTCCAACGCCCACAGTGAAAGGTGTTGATTTGACCCGTTTACCTGAACACAGCTTTTACGGTTTGTATATAGAGACTGAGTGGCCCTCAGAAGAGAACCGTCAATCCCATGCTCCTGCAGGACACACCAGAGTTCTACAGGTTTACTGTAGATAGTCCTTATCAAAGTTTCCTATGTTTCTCATTGCTAGAACTTCCTTCAAGAAAGCATTTTTGATGATTCCTGGATGGTTAATGAGTTCCACCTTTTCTTCAATTTCTTTAACGACTTTTGGAAGACGTTGGTCTGATTCCTTCTTTGCTAACTCCTGAAATGCATCATTGAGTGGGACATAACTGTGACAACTTGCCCTACCCCTTCTACTTATGGATTAATTGTTTGTCCCTGCAGTCTTCGGTTCTACCTCTGTAACGTTGGCATGTTTTGTTTACCCTTAACTTGTGGCAATATTGGCATTTCTTGCTCCCACTTTCTCTGCTTCTAAGAAGACGTTATTCATCCCTACTGCTCCGTCTCTCCTAAGCAGACCTGCATAGATCTTGGTTTGCTGTTTGTGCTTCTTGGCACGCGTGGTAAACTCAGGATTTTGTGGCCTTCAGTATGCGCTAGAGCTCCCAAAAAACGCTCTGGCGACTGTAGTTGTTTCACAAATCCCTAAAACGAATACCTTGTCAATTGCTGATTATTGCCTTGGGGGTATTTCGCAAAAAGAAAAATTCGTAACCCACTCACAGGTCAGTTCAGTGATAGTTTACTCACATCAGCCCCCGAAACTCTTCCATTGTTGCAACTCCATGTTGAAACTACGAATTCCGCAAAATTAGGAATTTTCCCCCCAAGGTTAACCTCTTAAACGACTCGTTCTGCCATGAACACAACTACTTACTCCATCGCATATAATTAGCTGGAAACAATCTAATCAATTTGCGAGAGTAAATAGAAGTAAATAGTTTCCATATGGCCGCCGGCTGCTGTTTGCTTAGGCCATCCTAATCCCAATTAACCCTACCCTCCAGTCGGGTGGAAATAATTTCGTCTGCCAATTTATTATTCCGTCAGGATGTGCTACCGACCCACCAACCCGATGCCAGTTATGTAATGAATTTTCAGCACAACTTCAAAGATTGCTCCCCGCCCCTCCGTCCCCGTCTCTGGTATTGAGCGGATTTTTTCCATTTGCTGTATCTCTGCCAACCCCTGTCCTACAGGTATTGACGCAATCGATTGCTGTGAGACTAACAGACCGGCTCATTCCAACTTTTCTTACAATCAATGAAATAAACAGTTGCCCTTAAATTAACCACGAATAGCTGTAATGCAACCCCTGTACACACTCATACTCGCATCTCGGGCAGCCCAAGGACCATCATTAGATTTTCGGTCAAAGAAATTTAATCAGCTTAATCGGGCCAGAAAGGTATTGAATTGCAACTGCCTGCTGGACATGTGCATTAATGTCCCTCTCAGTAGTAAACCCTTTTTTTTTCTGCACACTTTGTCTAATGCATTTGCAACCCTCCGCCAGCCATTGAGTGGCGGTAATCATCGGTGAGAACAAAACAAATGAGAGAACCACTTCGCATAAAAAGGAGCAAACGGATCTCCGGAGATTAGCATATTCTCCGGATTCAATTCTTTTTCAATCTTTAATTTCATGGATCCAATCGGGTTAAAACGTTCGGAAGTTGTAGAACGGTTGGCGTTTCTCGTTTTTCTTTTACGACGGTCGTTCTTTTTGATGGCATCGGCGGGAGAGACTATTGATGGGGTGTAGATGAGGTGGTATGGGATTTTTCTAGATTTTTTTCTTTTTCCCCCTTTCGAAAGTCATGCATCCACTTGTGCCGTGGATACATTTATTTAATGATATCCATCGAGTTTGAAAATTAAAAAAAAAAAAAGAGAAGAGATTTTCAATGGAACTTGCGAATGTTTGAGAAGGATTTTCACTTGTCAAAGTCGCTGAGTGGTGGAATCGCGCAATTTTTCAAGCTGAAGGTATGGCTGTGCCTGATTTAGTGGAGGGTCAGTTGCACTTGTCTCAAAAAATGTGTTTCAAGAACACATTTGTGTACCTGCAGTTCAGGAAATACGTGAAATGCATGACACAAAGAAGTACGACCATGCGAATCCTCCTGCGGGACCAAAAATTTCCATTTACACTGGTCACACAAAGAATAGTAAGAAAGTCCATCCACCACCAACGAGAAGCTATAAATTAAAGCCCAACCGTGTACCTCCAGTCAAGTTTCCTTTTCTGTTTGAAGTTGAGTTGATGTCCTTTTTAAAATAAAAAAAAAATGCATTTCCACTGGAATTTTATTTTATTTCATCTCTTCTGTGTCCAGGCTTTTGCTAATCACCGAATGGACCTATTCATTTCGGTGTTTCGTTTGACCTTTTGTTGCCAAAAAATGAATGTGACGCTGTCTGAAAGTAATGAGGTTCGTAACATCCTTCTTCTGCTAAAGTTTGAATTCAGGATGACTGCTGACTGTCAAATACTTTGAATGAAGTAATATGCTGTCTGGAAATTTAAGGAGTGTCCTTCTGGAGTGTCTAGATGGTACAGATCATACCCGTCCACAGAAATAGTGTTGGATCAAACTATCGAATAGCAATCACAACGATGCAAGAATCCGTCAATTTGAATATCAGCTGCTCCGTTTAAAAACTCTTGGATCTAAATTTTTCTTCGGAAGCTAGAAGCTAACCTAACCTGTGGGCCTGTTGTCGCAAGTTTGATAGGACCCGAAGGATAACCCCAAGGGTCACGCATTGGATCTATACAATGATGATACGACCCATCATCACCCGCTCATCAGTAGTATGGTGGTGTTAAACAATAGGGAAATCTACCAAACTAATGCTAAAAAGACCTTAAAGGATGTCTACCTTTCTATCAAAAAGATAGCGATCCGCAGCACAGTCAGAGTACCACAAACAGGAGAGTTGAATCACACATATCGATCAATCTTCTCTTTGAAATTGCAGAGCTTGACATGACTTGCGCGTAAACGACCACCTACCTAAATCTCTCCGCTTCGCAACGAGGTTCGACACAATGAACACAGTCAGATCAGGAAATTTAGTCAGGTATTAGGTAAAATAGACCAAGGGTATCAAAATAGGATGACATAGATTAAGAGGGAAAGAATAAAGTAAGCGAATAGCTCCTCGTATTTTGAAACTCATTAGCGTTTTCCAGGCGGACGTTCTGGCAGTATCAACTGCTACTCTAAACAAGCTGCAATGAAGACAATACAACATGACGATGTTACGTTTCTCTTTCACAATCAGGTGACAATAACAGCGATTGCTGCTACAGAAATTAAAACAAAGCTTATGCGCCGCACTTTTGAAGAGCTAGGAGTTCTTGGTACACAGCGCGATATAAGAGAATCCAACGAAAAAGTCATGAAAAGTGATGGCCGAGAGAAAAGATACGGCAAAACTAGAACACCACCCAAATATACCCCACAGCAGACATGGAGACAATCCTAAACTTACTCCACATAGGACTAGAGGCGAAGAGAACAGCTGAACTTGCTGCTCTTACACTCAAGATGCTACGATCTGGAAGACAGATCAGAGGGCCTTTGGACTTGTAAAGTTCCCAAGGGACCCTATAAGCAAGGAATATGTTTTTTACAAAGGTTATACAGCTCGATTCCCCGCACGGGATGAATGAGAATAAGGCGCTGCCATTCCTGACGAAGGGGACAAAAGCACGACTGTAGCCAGGATTGAATTCTCGAGAGTGCTCAGCAGATTTTGAAAGAAGTTCACACACAAATCGAGAAATTCCTCTCCCGGTGAATGTAAATTTCTAAGGGAGCCCAAATCTCCGAGGGAGCTCAACTCCTTTCAGCACCTAGCTGGCTACGGGCGTGGACAGAAGTGTATACAGAGGGATTGCACATCGATGGAGACAGATATATCAGGAGCAATTCATGACTGTATTTCAGGCAGAAATCTTTCCGATACTTATGGGCATGGAACTACTTCTTATGGTACCGGAACCTATGGTAACAGCATTAATGCATGTCTGCTCGGACAGACAAGCAGCCTTAATGGCACTCGAAAACCCAAGAACCAACTCGAAACTGGTGGGAAGCAACCTTCTACGTCATCCTCCTCTTAGTACCTGTTTGTTGTAATGTACCAGAATTACAAGCCTGCAATGCGACTAAATCCGTGATAGAGCGGGATGGGCCAAGGCCTAGCTTCTCGCAACCATTCATGCTGTGCGTGTAACATTTTTCGCATGAATGGAAGGGACCTACAATTTATTGCCGACTCCGAACGGCGAGGTGAGAAGCTCTTTCATGACAGATTATACTCCCGGAGGCTTGTCATTCCCCGAAGAGAGGTGGTGCCGCGAAAAAATGCTTGGTGTTTTTCCTTGCTGGGCTTGAACCCATGCCGCTCGGTCAGCAGTCCAACGCACTAACCACTGAGCCACGGCGCCCACTGCACATTGGACATATCAACCTGAATTAGCATATCTACAGACTACAGACTTGGATTAATGATATCTGGCACTTAGGTTAGGTTAGGTTAGAAGAGTGTGTGATGGATAGGCCTCATCACTTCCACTCAGAAACCTGAAGGTCCATTGTGAGTACCCTTTTAATTTGTGGGAATAGCGGTGCGGTTCTCGGGACAGCCTAAGGACCTATCCTATTGTTGGCTGTTTTGTGAACCAGTTAGTACTCGGAGTAGGTCCGTTAACTGTAGGTCTGTTACCTCTGCTATGCTTGCAAAGAACCTTGATCCTAAATCGCGTAGTCGTCGTTCCTGCAGGGCGGGGCAGTGGCACAGCAGATGTTGGATTGATTCTACCCCCTCTTCATCTCCGCAGCTTCTGCTTAAATCGTTGAACTCGATTCTCCACTTGCGGAGCATAACTCCGATGGCACAGTGTCCTGTGATAACTCCAGTGAGCATGCGGATAGAAGACCTGTCCAGTGCCAGGAGGCACACACACGGGCACTTGCCCGGGATGCGAGGCGAATATTAGGAAGAACATCTCGAGCGCTGCTTCTGCTTCTCAACAGCAAGGCTAGACTGAGTTTCTGGACTGGGTTCTTTTAGACATTTTAGTTTTAAGAAAATCCTGGACTTCACCAGACAAGGAGGATATTTCCCAGGACAGAAAGTTAGAAAGGTTCTCTTTGTTTATTGGAATGAGCCTTTTAGGTCGATAGTCCTTATCAGTATGACTTTTGATCCGCAAAACCACCATGGACACATTTTTCACAACACAACCCGAGCATTTCAATTCAGGAGTCAGTTCTAGTTAAGACCCATGATTTTTCAATCGGTCTCTTGGGTTTCTCTTATGAGGCCTGCTGCGATCAAATTAAACTCATCTGGTGAGGCACGAGCCCACTCCTGATGATTCTTGGATTTGAAAATGGCTCAAAACTGGCGGTACTAAACTCAAAAAGCGTTTTGCTTCCTAAAGCAGCCCTGTATTGCAGCCTAATTGAAGCAGCAGACCTAACCGTTTTAAACCCTCGATCTAATCTCTTTAAGAGTTTATTTCTCGTTCCACCTCAGTCGCATGCCCATTACAAAAGGGTAACGTCCACCACTCCACTGTTTTCACAAATTAATTGAATTCAAATGAATTAAGTCCTCCCGGCTTATTGACAGTCATTCCACAAATCCGTGCGCATCCATCGGACAACACAACGTCCAGCCCCCATCATAGTGCCGCCATTTTATATCTATCTGAGCGTTTTGTACATGCGATGCTCTTTGAAATCCTTGAACATCCGCACTCCAGTGATTTACACAATCAGTGTCGGCTCTAGAAAAGTGTGGTCGCCATCCCTGGCAACATTGTCAGGAAAAAAAAGACTCAACTGGTCTGACTTCTCCCCACCCGCCTGCTCACTACACAGCCCTACTGGTTGTCCTGCGTAGCAATCCTTGTAATTACAACACGTCATGTGCAATGTGTACACAAACAAACCCAAGTGCAAACATAAACATACGCATCACTGGTTAATTAAACTGCAACAGCAGTCCTCCCACTGCCTCCATCTATGTGCGAGCCAGACCCCTTTGCCTGTGAGGAATCAGCCACCACATACCCTATCTCAATTCAAATTCAAGTCCCAATACTGAACCCTGTCACCGCAATTCCTGCTGATTCTACCTGAGCGAGCCCGGTTCCTTCGTTTAATTTAATGAAATTGCAACGCAGTGCGTTGGGATGCTATCCAACCATCAAGCCATCCGACCAACCAACCAGATTGTGACGTTGATTCGCATGGCATAGCATGGTATGGCATCATCTCGTCGAGATTCCAGTAAGTACATCCATTGATACGCATATTGATTCGTCGTGATGCGTGCCTGTTCATGGCACACACGAGTCTCTATGTCTATCCGATCCTTGTATGTTTGCCGCTTGCCTGTGTAGCCAGTGTGCAGCAGCGAGCTATAGGTATTTTGTCAAGAGAAGCTGCGCTATTTTCACAAATCCCATGCCGACGCAATCGGAGTGTCGTTACCAGTGAAATGGCACAGCCAGGAGGGTGTGGGACTGATGATGATTGGAGTTTGTGGAGAATTCCAAGCACACGACACAATTTAATTAAGGGAAGGTGATTGATTTCACAAAACATATGGTGGTGTGGGAGAAACGGATGAGTGATCTGAGTTCGACAAAAGGGGTGTGACGGTTCATAGTCATGACAAAGATGCAAGCATCCATTTTGATAATGTTTGCCGAACAAGATGATGTCGAACTTAAGATGCTGTGTCGGCAGCGCCTACAGTAGTTTCTGTAAGGACCCTGTCGAGATCTTGGAAAGCCTTTTTCTCAACTTTCGGAGAAACCTTACAGTATCAGCACTCACCACGTTAAATTCAAAAACTGTCACCTGATCCGTGCAAAGGCAGGATAATCGCAAAGGAAATGATCCGAAGTATGGTCGCCCTCTCCACAGGCCTCGCAGATAGTATTGTCACTTAAGCCTAAAACAGTAAGATGCTTGGCAAACGCGAAGTGTCCCGTTGGAACGCCAATAAGTTGTCTACAGCCTCTTCTGCTGTGTGACAGCAAGAGTGCCGCTGATTTCTTACAGAGTTTTGGGAGCACTCGTTTAGCATCCTAGTGAGCCATGCCCCACATAAATGGTTAGAAACCCAACCGTCAATGGAGGCCCTGACCGAGGACGTAGGAAGACCCAACATAGGTTCAGGTCCTGACAAAACACCCTCTGAGCCTTGTATAGCAATCTCATCGGAGATCTCATATCCAGAGATCCCAGTGTGACCTGGGACCCAGACAAGAGTCAAACAGTTTAGCTGGTTAAAGGGTAGAGTTTAGCGAACTAGTTAAAGGGTAGAGCAAGGCCTTAAGCACAGCCTAGCTTTCGCTATAGACGCAGATACTTAGACCCTTCCACCTATACTTAATAGTATAGTCCGTGGCCATTAGGTAAGCAAAAGTCACTGCTAAGAAAACCGAGGCATGCTTGCCCAACGAGTAGTGAAGTCTGGTGTTGTCGACGTCCACGAAGACATCAGCACCGGTCCCATAACTGGTGTTGGAGCCAACCGTGAAGATTCGACTACAGGCCCGTCCAGGCTCAGACTCTGGCCGAAGCCAGTCTTGAAGTCAAGGAAAGTCGACTTTAAATTTGCACAGCAGCCGAAGTTTTTTTGTTATTGCATCAGACTAATGTCGTAGGATAAGTGTCGCGCAAAGTTAAAACTCCAAGGCGTATAGTACCAAAAGCCGCTCCGTCTAAGACGATAGTTTGCTTTGATAGTACAGCCCATGATAGAGCCCCTGGTGATACTTAGAGGAATAAATCAACCGCAGCATAGTTCGCTGTTCTTGCAGCACCATATCCTATAGTTCTTGACGCCATTCCAAAGGGGAAAGATCGCTTTACCACCTTTGAAGTTTTTGAGACGAAGCAGAGAAGAAAACTTTGTTCCATTTCCTTCGCATCACCGTCCCATCGGGGAGCCATTTTCTTCGATGAGTTCAACAACATTGCAAGTATTGCCATCATAAGTATCCTCTGCTTCCCAATAAGCTGTAGTTAGTTTAATTAGTCCTAGAAGTAGTTCTGAATTGTTAAAAGACCCAGAGGTATCACATTGGAAAAACTCGTTGGGTCTAAGGGTATCCGTCTCTTAGTGCGGCAGCAACCTTTACCTAACCTAACCTATCGACCGAATATACAGACGACAGTGCTCCAGCAAAAAACAGAAATCGAATCCCATCACAGAGATTCTTAGTAGCTGTGAAGACCAAACTTTTTCTTTAAAAAGAGCCTCGAAACTAAGATTCTACATGAGACCTGTTACGGGTCTTAGCTCATCTATCACAACTTCTTCTCATTTCTCATTGTACTCCACAACTGGCGAAGTGTCTCAGCTTTTCCCTAATTGCCCTGAAAGCTCTTGGACAATCCTGACCCACGTTTTTCCTCGGTTTCATTGCATGGCTAGGCTGGGTAAGCAAGAATGACCAATCTATTGCCACTTACAGTTTTGTCTTGACCGCTGCTCTCATCGGAAACCGCTTAGGATTTCAAAGTGACATTTTACACTTGAATGTGACTGTTGGGCCTGTGACTGTGTTCGGCGATTTTAGAAGACTATGTCCATGCCTTCAAGTGCCTCAAACCACACTGCACCTTCGGGTCATTGATCCGCTCGTTCAGCGACCCGATCTCTTGGTTTAACGAACTCTAGCGACAACATTGACATCGATTACCAATTAGAAGGAATACCCCGTCTCCATATCCGATAAACAAAACACACACAAGATATTTCCGGAGCCCACACCATACCATACCGATGGGGTGAGATACGTTCTCAGTGTAAACACCCTTTAATTTTTGACACCTTCCCCAGCACACTGGGATAGGATATTCCCCAAAAGAAAAACAAAAACAAATGACTATCCACCCATTAGTTTGGAGGCCCGATGCACAGGCACACGTGTGTCAGGGAATACGTTCCACATTTTCCAAACACCACTGTTTATGTTACTCACTCTCTCGAGTAAAAGAATACGAATCCCAGGAACACGATGACGACGAGGATGTCTTCTTTTTTTTTCCTCGTCTTTCGTCCAAACAAATCGTCAAATTAATTTTGAAGAATCATGCAACCAACGCATCCGGACCGACGAGGATCATAATGGCATTCAACGTGTCCAATTTGATATCTAATCCGCACCCGGCGAATCCGTATCCTAAACAATGCGCCAATATGACGGTGGCGGCGACAAGACGACGACAACGCAGCAGCAAAGTGCGAGCGGAATTATTGACATTGTTTAGCGGCTTGGTGGCGTCACCGAACACACCCGTCGTCCTAGTCCGTTGTGCAGGCTAGGCATGTTGGATGCTGCAAACCGCAATCCGCGCTGCTCGCTGCTGGGTTAGCTGGCGTCGCCATCCATCCAGTCCGGTTAAATGCACCCATTCAGCTGGCATAGACAGGATAATCGTTTGCCGGGCGCTAAATTTAGACACGAGCTTCTGGTTTCATTCACAGATCACCAAAGAGTGGCAGTGCCAGAGCAGAGATATGAGTTCTGTCGCCCAGCAGATGGCAATATTGTGTCCCCTTTGTACCAGACCACGGGCGCACCACACCTTCAGCCATAGAGCACGCATCCCGAGGCCCAAGTGACTAATGGAAAACTTGTTCCTATCAAATTGATTCTATTGACAGGAAAATGTTTCTCTCGGTGACTCCAACTAAAAGGAAATTTTTCGCCTCCCGGTGGGCGGTGTGCGGCGAGGGGGCGGTGGCTGTGCCTTTGGTCGCCCACCGAAAATTTTAATTGAAGACATCAACGCTTGGCATCGCCGACGTGTTGGACGACAATTTTACGACCTCACTGGTCGGGCGTTGAAGCTTTAGTGCGTGTAACGAGGTGACAACTAATACGATCGAGTATCTTTGTAGTTACTAGACTGCGTCGGTGTGGGTGTGCCTTCTGTTTATTTATTCTCCATGGATTGCTTTTTGTTCTACGCCAGCGAAAGACACGAGAAGAGCAGTGCGAGATGTTTTTTTATATTTTTTGGAACGCGCTACCCTGTTCCGAATTTGTTTACACGAAAGTGAGGTGATTCTAAATTTGAATTATCTTTCGGTGGCACGATGACGCAGCCGATAATGACGATCATCATGATCGTGGAGTTAATTGTTTAATGGATTCGGGAGGGGGGCCAGCCGTAGGTTGGGGGTTGTTAAACTCCGACGTCTGTCGTATGCAGGTTTTTATGCTGCGCGGAGACACAAAACTTTGTGTCGTGGCTGCCAGATGTCGAGCAGGTTTAATGGATTTCGTAAAAAAAAGATCGACACCGAGGTATTTAGGGAATCTGATGAATGACGAGCGGAATTCGAAAATTTGTCGTGGCGCAGGTTGGAGAGTTCAAATCGATTAGGTCGGCATTCAGGGAGGAAATAGCGATTTGTCATTTTCAAAGTGAGAGATGACCTGTGGGAGAATGCGCTCCGAGAGAAAATAAGCACAAATGTTGCGCGCAACACTGGCTATGAATGATCTTTACCTGCATTTTGCTCCACCATTATCCCTGATGAAGCAGCATTAACCTCAAAGGCTTTCCCACACAAGGAGCCCTAATGCTCGCTGCGACCTATGCGGTCTATTGTGGTGACGCATACGGTTTAACCAGAGGTTATATTGAAGCTTTCGATAAACCTCTGTATAGCCTTAGGTTTGATTTTCCGAATTTCCGCTGGGTTAATCGAGGGCCGCGTCAAGTGGAGTAATCCTTTCCTTGCGGTTAATGGACACACGTACAGAATATGTCCTGTACAGAGCAAGAAAAAAATTTTATTTTATGCAGATGGTAACTGAGTTTACAACTTTCCGTTAGATACCCCCCTAAGGTTCATAACGCGTCTTTTTTGGGATCAAGCAAAGACTTGACTTGTATAGGTTGGGGTTGATGAACTTTTCCGCTTGTTTAAGGGCCTGGATATGATACTTTCACTCCTACCGTTCAACCTGTACACTAAAGAAGTGGCAACAAAAAGCGCCCTACGAATGGAAGCCTCTAGCTTTTGGAAAAAGGGCCAAATAGGTCACACCAGTATCGCTAGATAGGCGAAGCTAGATATAACAACTGATTTCATGACGCCATACCCTGACTTCGAACTCAATTTCCAAACTCTCTTTCCAGCAAGGGAAAGTTGGAACGAAGAAAGGGTCATTAAATCCGGCAATACATCCATATTCACCGACGGCTCGAAAATAGATAAGGGGGTCGGGTCGATAAAACTTCCAAACCACGCCAGTTTGTTCCAAGCTGAAGTTCTAGCGATAATCGAAGACCCAAGAGAACTATCCTTGGTAGCCCCATATATATATATATATGTACATCGATAGTCAGGCCGTCATCAAAGCCGTGTCATCCACAATACTCAAATCCTAGAAGCTTAGGATCCTAGGCTCAAGACATAATGCATCACTCTGTTGGATTCCGGGGCACCGAGGCATCGATGGCAATAAAAAAGGCCGATGAACTGGCAAGAAATGGATTGAAACTGAACCAAATAATGGTCGATCACACGGTTCTGGCCCCTATGAAATTTCTAAACCAAAAGATACACTTGGACTTCTGGAGGCTTGCCGATGATCTATGGAATACACTTCCGTCGTGCCGTTTATTAAAAAAGATGTGAACAAAACTCAATAAAAGAAATACAAAGGAAATACTTACGATGAACAGATCGCATTTAAATCTAGTGATCAGCATCCTAACAGGCCACAACATGCTGGCGGCCCATCCATGCGACTAAATACGACTGACTTCTGTAGAGGCGATATAGACGCAGAGGAGGGCACGAAGTACTTTCTCTGCGACTGCCCAGACCTCAGCGGAATCAGAAAGAAGACCCTAGACGCTTACTTCTCTAGTGACTCAGGCCAGCTCTAAACCATCCTAAAATGTATACTAAGAGTGGCTTAATAAACAACATGTTCTTGCTTCCCAACAGGTACATGAACGTAGGTCCCACAACGGGGAACACAATGGATCCTTATAGATCCGAATGAGGCGGTGCCCAACATCAAGCCTTTTAAATTAACCTAACCTAAGGCCCAGATGTCAGCCTGTTTGTTGATCTCTCATTGTGTTATCTTGGAGTAGATACTGTTGGGTGGTACCCTGAAAAAAGGGTTCGGGTCCAACGAGTGGGCGGCAACCGCCAGGCAGTCAGCCCGTTCGTTACCTTCGAAGCCTTCATGTTCAGGGATCCAGGTTACGGTAACCTTATTAACCGATGTAAGATTGAGGAGGTTGAGACAGTCCCAGACATACTTGAACCCTACCGCATAGGATTTGAAGGCTAATAGTGCTGTTTGGCTGTCTGAAAAGATGAAGATGCGGGTTCCTTGGATTCTTCTTCCTCGCAGGCATTAACCTGCACACAGTGTCTTGCGTTGGAAACTGGACCATAAACCCAGCACCAGTGCAGCCGTTTTCGAATTTTGGACCATCTGTATAAAAGGAATTTGGCAGAGTTATAGGACCGTAATTCCTCCATTCGCTGCAGTCGCCTATGACAACTTCGAAACTTCTGTAGAATCTAAATCTCTTGAGCGTGGTATCTTTGTATGATAACTTTGTATCGATAACTAATTCTTTTCCCTTTTAGGAGTAAACCAGCAGCTAACTTTTCGCCACTAAATCTGCTATAGTCCAGAATACCAGAAACACAATCTTTCATAAATCCGTCCAACTGTTTACGTACGCCGACGATATTGACATTATAGGCAGAACGCAGCGAGCTATCACCGGTGCTTTCGCGAGTATAGGCACAGAAGCGACCAAAATGGGTTTAGCGGTAAACGAGGGCAAAACGCGGATATCGATATTCTTAGTCGTTTCGAGCGAAAATTTTTCGGAAGATATTCGTTCCCGCATGCATTGACGGGCTTTCGAGGAGAATCACGAACTATATGAGCTGTACCGCGACATCGCCCTTTGTCAAGAAGATACGAATCCATCGGCTGAGATGGATGCGGCATGTAGAGTGCTTGGACATAAATGCTCCGACTCGCAGAGTTTTCAAGTTTAACCCGGAGGGACAACGCAGTAGAGGAAGACGTCCCCTAAGGTGGTGCGTACAAGTAAAAGCGGACCTCAACCAACTGGGCGTGCAGAACTAGAGGCACTTAGCAAAGGACCGGGGTAACTGAAGAGGCTTTTTGGTTGAGGCACAGGTTCACTCCGAATTGTAGGACCACCTTAGTGAGTAACGAAGTAAGTCCAGGATGCCGCCTAACCGAGCTCCGTCCACATAATCGTGAAAGACTATGAGAACATACAACGAAAGGAAGCCCCCAAGCATGGCAGCATACTGGGACCGCTAACATGCATGTTATTCAGCCATCAGACGATGTGTCTCAAGGAGGTTCTTCTTAAACCTACCTTAACATTAATAGGCCTCGTACGAAGGTCTAACACTGCGTTGTCTAAGGACAACAATTCACCGTCGTGTTCATAAAACTAATACGACTCATCCATTATGCAGTCATATCACTTAACATGGGCCATACAATTAAAAGTCCATCTCTCTTCATCGAACTACTAAGCAGCCCCTGCCCCCACCGCCGCGTCGGTCCACCCTTCGTACAAACACACCCCAATTAGAGGAACATTAAATGTTGATCCATGCCATCATTTATTCATGTACACATATTAAAATCCAAAACAGGGTTACACAAGACCACAAATTACAAATTACGTAACTTGAGCTTCGCTCTGCCGTGAAAAGGATACACCCCCGTCCGCCAATATTCACTCGAAGGGATACTTTCAGAAGAAAGCCATCATACTCTCAAAATATTTTAATAAATTAAAATCTGTCTCTCGGATTGCGGAGGGATCTCAAGGTTTACCGAAAACGGAACGCAATGCAAATACCATTAGGACACTCGTCAGTCGTCATCCTCTCTCCCACACACACACAGAGAGAGAAACGCAGATGATTCAAATCATTTCATCTTGTCCAGATGTGAATTTGATTTGAAGACCCTTTCTCTTCCTGGAGTCAAGGACTGAATGGAACGAAAATCAGCTTGACAATCCATCATTTCCCGGGCTACGGAGGTTAATAAGCGCACACAGATCCAATGTGAGAGATGCCATCCCCATCCACCTGTGTACGGTACCTTCAATCTTCACCTTCACCAGCAGCAGCTCACTGCCGGACGTGCAAAGTTGGACATTTTGAAATTTTGTTATTAAATTTTCATCTGACAGGATTCGAAAGTTGGTGGGTGCTGCTGGTGATGGTGCTGCTGCTCCAGCTTCTATGTATGGTCATGACGATGTTCCGGGGGACGAACTTTTAGTTCCGAAAAATAGTGTGGCTGCGGAACTCTTCCACTTGGAGAGAACTTGTCAAAATGCTGGATATACGTCATCGTTAGTTGTACAGTTTGGTAGCCACGACATTTGACAGCGAACAGAGATGACATGGATTGTACGTGATGTGATAGACTTGTGTTATTGGAATGACAGGCGCAGGACCAGGACCAGAACAGTGTAAATACAAACATATGTGTTGGGAGATGAAAAACTTTTTTCATATTTTCGCTTCCAATGTTTATACCGGTCCTTGCCTCTTTTTAATTGAAATTTCGTTCTGTTTGACTTTTTTTCAGGACTGAAAATTGTTTGTCCTCTTCGTTGTGTTTTTTGGAGGTCGACGTTTGAAGGGGCCATCCAGAGTTATTCGATGGCTACGATGCGATATGAGGGTCCGGCAAAGGGTAACAGAGTAGAGGAAAGGCTTTAAATATTTCTGTAACCTCTGACACCTTTTGTAGAGCTACAGCGAATTGATAGCTAGCCTACGGACCATAAATTGTGTAGGCAAATGTCCTGCCAGAACATCTCTTACAATAAACGCTTCTTTTTCCTTCAATAAAATACTTTGGGCTCTATCTTATCACGAGTATGGGACATTGTGTTCAAAACAATAAATAGGTGGCGCGAGAGCTCGGGATGAGCCAAGGCCTAGCTTCTCGCAACCATTCATGTTGTGCGTGTTACATTTTTCGCATGAATAGAAGGGACCCACAATTTATTGCCGACTCCGAACGGTGAATTGAGAAGCTCTTTCATGACAGATAATACTCCCGGTGGTTTGTCAATCCCCGTCAGTAGGTGGTGCCACGAAAAATGTTCGGTGGACATGGCTGGGGCTTGAACCCGCGCCGCTCGGTCAGCAGTCCAACGCACTAACTTCTGAACCACGGCGACTACTGGCCATTGTGATTGGTTCTTGGTAATGTGCCTCAATGTTCTTCATTTTTATCCCAATTACCTTGACTCCTCTTTGACAGCCCTGCGCCACTTTATTTTGCGACCATCCACTACTGACTTGCTCGCTTTCGACATCTTCTTTGGTATGACTGAGAGAAACTTTTCTATGAGAAGCATGCATCTACCCCTTCAGTTCCCGCACTCAGTTAGATTGCCTTTCTACAGGACCTTTGCCTTTTCCAACTCATCTGTGACGGTCTTGGTCTCAGTAAAGTAATAAAGTATTACGCATAGTAACTACTGGCAATCTGAGAGGCTTGCACGCAACTCGAGCCTGATACAACACACAAATAGAACATTGCTATCCTCGGTCCCGTCTCCATAGATGGTGAGGGGAGGAGGAGATACAATGACGAAATGTAAGGGCTGTACAGCGACTTTGGCTTAACCAGAAGGGTGAAGGTCTAACGACTGAGGTGACAGGGTCATGTAGAGCGGATGGACACCAATGCTCCGGCACGCAAAATCTTCCAATTCGCAGCAGAGGGAAGGCGCAGTAGAAGAAGACCACGACTCAGATGGGGCACGCAAGTGAAAGGGGACCTCAACCAACTTGGCGTGCGAAACTGGAGGCAACTGACTAAAGATCAAGCTGACTGGAGGCGCTTGTTGGTTGAGGCCCAGGTTCATCCCGGACTGTACCGCCACCTTGAGTAAGTAAGTATCCTTATAGATAGTCAAGCCGTTATCAAAGCTATTGAATCGGCAACCATATCCTCCAAATTGGTGCACGAGTACCATATCGAGCTGGTCTGCTTGGACGAGCGGTTCAGGGTCACACTGCTCTGGGTTCGAGCGTGTAGACGAACTGCGGCTAGGGACCACTGCGACAAGGGACCACGTCCGGTTAGGAGCGATTAATCGACAAATTCACTCACACTTCCTGCAGAATGCCAACCTCCAATGGAGGGTTTTAGCTAACTACGCTATATCAAGGAAGTTATGGCCGACTTTTATTTACATCTTTATTTGCGGAAACTTATCTGCAAATGTCCGGCACTAGCAAGAGCTAGACTGCGTGCACTAAACCAAACACTCTTGGACGACCTCAACGACATCTCGGGTAAAGGGATACGAGATTTAACCCGTTTTCTAAACTGCACAGGCTGGATCAAGGCACTCCCGGCTGTCTCACCCACCCTCAACAACACACATCATCGAGGGGCTCGGGTGTGGCAAGGGTGTTGCGTGCGTGTGTTTCTGCTTTAGTGTTTGAATCCTTCTTAGCTTCCAAGGACTGTAGGCTTCTTATTACTCGCTGCCTGCTTCTCCAGGTTGCTGCATCATGCTTGTGATGACATCGTCTACTGTATTCCAGGCTTCGCTTGTAAGTCACTTGGCCGCCAGTTTTTCTTTCTAGCATGTTTCTGTTTTGTATGTGTTGCAATGTGTTGTGTGTTTTATACTGGTTCACTAATCTATGTTGGGGATCAGCGTATCCGTCCATCTTCCTTTGGGTTAAGTGTTCCACCTGTGTTGCCCTTCTGCATGTATAGTCTCGCTGATGGTTGTCCTATCTTTTATTTCGAGATTGCTGAAGATTCGACCGGAGACCACGCTAATCGCTTCCGCGCAAACCGTTCTAAAGGCGACTCTTTGTACCGAGCTCATCCTTCTTATGAACATACGTCTTCCGATCCGCCGCGGATGTCCATATGGGGGACACATACATAAGGATCGAGTTGCTCACCGTTGCTGGCATGTTTCGAATTGGCTAACTGGGGGATCCTACGTTTGGCATTCATCTCGACATAGCCGCTACTGCCCGAAACGCTCTCTTGCCTGCGTATGTCATGTTCTTTAAGGTTAAGCCTGTGGTCCAATAGAATTCCCAGATACTTAATACGTGAACAGTCAGTGAGAAATCTCGACAGTGAGAGAGGAGCTAGAGGGAGCCACAATATATTTCTAGAAACTGCATAGAATGGCGTGCACGTATGGCAGATGTAGGGTACAAAGGTATTAACACTAGCACTTCACTCACTGACACTGTATGGTGTACCTACAGTCTATTTTTTCGTCAGTCTTGAAAGTTCGGTGGGTGTCTTAAGCTTTGTTCATGCTCTCACACACAGCTGACGAAACAATTCTGTGGATTGAAACATGCCTCCCACACAATCTTCTTAGTCCTTAACAAACCTACACGTGAACATCTGCACATCTTCCTACGGACACGTTCAAGGAAAAACTGCTGAAAGCCACCACTCAACAAGTTCAAAAGAAACACGTCAACCAGCACAAAGGCAAACTTCATTACATGTGTCCACTCGAGGTTATTTGTCAAGTGTCTCGAGGCAGCATCTGTGGTAAATAATTTCCGTCTTAAGGACACGTAAATAGCCTCAAGTCATCGACAAAAACAAATGACCATCACGTAAGCCAATCTGGTGGACAACACGCCATTGTCAGCTGTCCAAAACTATTTGATGAGTCCTTTAATAACATCATTACACATCGGGGTCCTGCGAGGACGTGACTAACTTCAAACAAATGAACCTCATCTGCTGCGAAGCACACTGTGTGCGACCATCTAATTCGATTGTCCTGCGGTTTTATCAAAGTTGTTTCTTATTTGTGAGCATTTTTCTTCCAAAAGCCACAACAAGCGGCGCGGTGATTAGTTATCGTCCTCCAACCCACACGCAAGGATTCCATCGGGTCGTTGATAAAAATTTCATGACAATCATTTTCGTTATGCGAGACGATTTTCATTCTGAAGGGGAGACTTACACAGCTTCGGTGTCCTGCCGCAGCGTCATATTCATTAAATCATTTTGCAATGCACCCCGTACACACATGTGAACCGTCCAAAATGCCCGTGAACTCACATCAACCCCTTTATGGATTATTCAGGAGATGATCCTACTTAAGACAATATTCGGGAGTTTCCTTCCCTTTTTTCGAATTTCAATGCATACAGGGATCGCATATGAGTGGGGGCATGGTATATGTGATGGCTTGGGTAATGCTACATCATAACCGGTGGGTGGCGGACGACCTGGACCAGCACAGAACGAATGGTCAAATGTGTTTGTGTGCATGTCTCTATGATTGGTAACCTGTCCCCAGGGTGTCGTGGTCGTTCTTAGGTATGACTGAGTACACAATCACCCGAACGAGAGAGAGAGAGAGTTCAAGAGGACGACTTTTGAATTTGGATTAGCAGGTTCCTTGGAAGAAAAGCAACTTCCACCAGCCGGACAGGTCATAACTCATTGGGTAAACGAAATGAAAAATAAATTTCCATACACACAGGGTTGCAATTTGTGGAATTAGAAGGAGGAATCCATTGTTTCGGTCCTTGCACAAGGTAGTTGGTGGAGAACGAGAAACCTCAGACTATCGGTTTGGTATTTGAAATAATAAATGAAGGTACTAGTGGAGTAGCTTTGACCACAAGACGTTTCCCTGCGTGGTTACGTCAAGACAATGGACAGTTTATTGGTGTGTTCTTCTTTTTAAATTGCTTTCGATGGAGAGGCAGGGAATCCTTAGTGGGGTCATTGCTTGCATACAATTGACAGGTACTTTAGGGATGAAAAGGGATTAAAAATTTAAAAAGAAATCAGGTACAGTGCCCACTCAAGATCCGCTGACAACCTGGGGCCAAATCGTATCTTCCGTGATCGCATAACTCTTGACAATTTGGTCTCAGAATGCTCGTTTTTACGTGACGAAATATACGATCACAGAAATGACGATTTGGCCCTTGGTGTCAAATAAAAGATTTAGTTCCGTTGCTACTCGTGAGACTCTTTTCCACCTTTCAGTTGGTAGGACTACGTTGGTTGGATGTTGCAAAAAAAAAAGGAAGATACTGCGACGATTGCTTACTTCGATTGCGAACTCGACCTGAACCAACAAGCGTCTCCAGCCAGCTCGATCTTTAGCCCGCTGCCTCCAGTTTCGCACGCCATTTTCGTTAAGGTCTCCTTCCACTTGCGTGCGTCACCTGAGTCGCGCTCTTCCTTTACTGCGCCGTCCCTCTTGTGTGGATTAGAAGATTTTCCCGATGTCGCTGTACAGCCCGTATAGTTCGTCGTTGTACCTCCTCCTCCACTCACCATCTATGCAGACGGGACCGAAAATCACCCGAAGAATTTTCCTCTGAAACAGTTTTCAGAGAAACCTCACCCGCTTTTGACAGAGTTCATGCCCCTGCGCCGTAGAGCAGGACTCGGATGATTAAGGTCTTATACAGGGTCACCTTAGTCGTTCGAGAGAGGGCTTTGCTACTCAATTGCCTTCTTAGCCCAAAGAAGCCGATTGCTACCGACAACAAAAGCAGCGCTTATGTGAATGCGGATTCGTGATTGGAGGCAAGAAATCTTGCACTGCCTGCATGTTAACGAGCTCCTCATACATAGCAATTCGATCCAAGGCTAAATTCGTCAATGTAAGCCTGGTGCGTGGTCGCCGTGGCTCAGTGGTTGGACTGCTGACCAAGCAGTGTGGGTTCAAGCCCCAGCCAGGAACACCGAACATTTTTCGCGGCACCACCTCTCGTCGGAGAATGGCAAGCCTCCGGGAGTATAATCTGTCATGAAAGAGCTTCTCACTTCACCGTTCGGAGTCGGCAATAAATTGAAGGTCCCTTCCATTCGTGCAAACAATACAACACGCACAACATGAATGGTTGCGAGAAGCTAGGCCTTGGCTCATTCCGAGCTGTCGCGCCAGATATTTATTTATTTTTTTTTAAGCCTGGTGCGCGTTTAAGCCTTATTAAACACTTGGTTAACCTGAAATGTCAGCTCAGAGCAATAGGTGTTCTTCCTCATCGCGGCGAAAGTAAGCAAAGACGCAAGTTATACCGCAATATCAAGCTCTACCAATAGAAGCTTTCAAGAAGGCCAAAGGAAGTCCTACACATGGCATTCCCATCTCCAGTCATGTGATCAGTGCTGTCGAGTTAGGAGTTGTCCCAATCGAATTGACGAACCAACCACTCACAACAAACAAATTGCCTTTTTCTAGGATGTAGTGAGAGACGTCTCGGCTGAGTAGAGCAACTGTGTGGTGTGTCCTCCACTCACGAATTAACATCGCAAATCCGGGTGACCAGTCTTTTTTTGGTCAGATGCAGCTTTTGCTTTTTCTCGAGAAAATTAGAGCCAAAAGCGGGACGCTGGTGCAAGGGATTTCGGTCCAAAAAACCACGCATCGTTCGTGGGTTCTTTCCGCAGAGAATTGAGCTGTCGATTGAAAATATTCTGGTGAAAGGTGGAGGTGCACTCCATAAACCTGCCTTAGCCATCAACCTTGCCTCCATGAACAGACCTCCCGCTAAAAAGTGTAAAACCGCCTCGGCGCGCTAGCCCTAGGACAGCCGGGAGAGAAAATGGGCGAAAGGCACACCAGACCTGACGACGTTGCCTCCATGAACAGGGTTCTCGCCGTGAAGTGTTAAGCCGCCTCGGCACGCTAGCCCTAGGACAGTCGGCAGGCAAAATGGGCGAAAGGCACACCAGACCTATCGACGTTGCCTCCATGAACAGGGCTCTCGCCGTGAAGTGTAAAATCGCTTCGGTACGCTAGCCCTATGACAGCAGGCAGAGAAAATGGGTTAAAGGCACACCAGACCTGACGACGTTGCCTCCATGAACAGGGTTCTCGCCGTGAAGTGTTAAACCGCCTCGGCACGCTAGTCCTAGGACAGTCGGCAGGTAAAATGGAAGAAAGGTACATCAGACCCCACGAAGTTTAAAAAACGCCCCCAAAATGCCCAACTTCTCCAGCATATAGGTTGGAGAAGAAGGATCAATGAGAGAACTAGAGGTGGACTCGCGTCACAAAGGACATCAAAGGAAGAACCAGGTAAACTACCCATTGGTATTGGGCATGAGTCACGTCTGTAAGTTCGCCTTCAAAACTTTCCCGCCGTTCATAAGACTTTCAGAAACCAACGGTCCTAAACGATGTTGCGTTGCCAGCAGACTCCTAGCAGACTCCTGGACCAACCAAAAACCACACAATGACTCTGCTTAACAGCAGGTACATCCGAGAAGTACACTTCGGCAACGAAAACCCATCCGTTTAGTGAAATAAATAGAAAATCGATGCCTTCCGTCGCGGTGTCCTTTTTTTTCCAGCTCGCCAACCATTTACCCATTTTGCGACGAATCATCTCAACCTTTCAATAATCTAACAGTCTATACCTCTCGAACTCATCTCAACCGTGCCGCGGATAACCCCCCTCCCCCTGCACATCCACTTACACCGCGGCTTGTTAATTTTTTCCAGTTTAGTGAAAAATCGCATCTCGCCCATAAATTCCACCAATAAAATAGCTTCGATCACACCCAGAAACGTGACCGAAGATCACGAATCACCACCACCAATTCCACACATTTGCGCAATCCTTGATCCAGTCGGAGAGCCCAACCAACCATCTATCCCTCATATCCCCATCCATTTGGTCATCGGTGGATGCGCCTCCCAGGCTACAAATTCGCAGCTCTTATGAGCCCCACCGTAGGTTCCATTCCAGTGTATTCAGCAATTTTGATGGTGGTTCTGAATTGCTGCCGGTGCTAGTTCCATTACTACTGCTTCGCTGTTGCTGCTGTCTTGCAACGGATGCGCGCGCGAAGTGCATTACATCCTAGAAGCGATTACTTAACCTCATGGCTTGGGACTATAACCATCGTTTCCATCGTCATCGTCATCGTCGTTGGTCGTTGGTCGTTGGTCGTCATCATTGCCGCCAGACGGGACGCGACGGTAATTTTCCTAAAGAGTACCTACGGCTACATTGGTGGTGGTTATGGTGGTGTATATGCGGATGTGCCTCTGCCTCTGCCTCTGCCTCTGCCTCCATGGGGACAAGCCATTAGCTGGTGTGTGGGGCAGCGTGCACAACATCGAAACCAGGCGGCACACACAGAAGAAACTGGAAGTGATCTTCAGTGCAGTGGTTAATGAGTCCAGGAGTCGCCATCTCGCCATTTTCCATTGCCATAGTCTTCATCGTCATCGTCATCGTCATCGTGGTCGTCGTCATAGTCACCGAAGTCCCCCTTCAGGCGATGTGCGCGGGACAGGATTTACCTGTTCAAATCCAATTTCATGGCATCACCGGGAGTTCACTTGAATTCTTCGCTTTGGGGGTGGACGGAGAGAAAGAGAGAGAGAGAACTCAAGGAGGAGTAAAGGTCTAGGACGACAATTGGCAATTACGGTAAGTGCATATGATCCTTTGTCGATTCCCTGATAATTCATTGCACCTTAGGGTCAGCTGATAAAATATTACCCAAACCTGGACACAGTCAAGGAGAGACGGGACAAGAAAAAAAAGGGTTAAACCCGAACAGCTCATCCCCCGGATGATTTGTCGCCCTTCTACAATTACCACTCTCTAAAATGGCCTCACCCCGCTCGTGGGGTATGGTAATTGCGTCACATAAATAATCAGCCCGTTTCCGTGTTGTGACATGTTTCTCCGGAGCTCTGTGTGCGAGCGGTGTGTCCCCCAGGCGAACATAAATAACTACGCCAACCGAACCCCAATATCAATTTGCACTAAGAATCTCTTAAATCCGAAGTGAGTTCTCCTGCCCACGTCTCAGAAGATGCACGCTACGTGTGTTCATTTCATATGCACGAGCAGTGCCAAGAAACTACCCTCGCCACCGTTGGGGGGATGGAAATTTCCCTGCCACAGCCGCTTGACGAATTATTTTTTATGGGCCATCCCCACACAACGCGGGGTGAATCAAAAGAATGTCAGATTGATAAAGCATTTGACACTTCCTGAAGATGGACCGTAGACAGATTGAAGGACCAACCCAAAAAAAAGGGTTGCCACCCCTCCCCCACCCTCTCTCTCTCTCTCTCACGCTCTCTGAACCTAAAATGGCAATTAGCCCGAAAAGTTTGTCTCTGAGGAACGATAACTTAAATGTTAACAAACGGCAAACGTAAGCAATTAAGAAATATTTTCCGTTCGAACGAAAAGGATCTCTGCTTAGACGAACGTTTAAACGCGTTGTACTTGTGACTTGAGGGGTTTTTCTTGAAAGAGTTTCGCTTCCTGGTGGTTTATTGTTGAAACACGCTCTGCCGGAGGAGGAGGGCCTGTACATCTGATTGTGCTGTTCCAGCTTCTGTGTGATTGTTGATGGTGTGTGGTAAGTGGCAGGTAAATTAATTAAGTAAACTTGCTGCCGATTGTTCCGCGTGGAGTGACTTTTGAAGAAAACGCCATTTGGCTGGGGGGATGAATTGCAGGAGAATTCGATTAAGGATTTGAAGTTTATGTCAGTTCTTGTCCTTCGTTTTCATCGTGATACTCTGTTGGGGCTTAGATCAATTTAAAGAGGCCATCGTGCTTCACATGGAGTCTTTATGGATTCCTCTAGTATACTGATTCTGGAAGAATCCTGAGGGGCCCTGAGTGCGAAACGAAGGTAGGTAGGTTGGTGGGGTGGCTGTCTGTGCGAAGCACAGACACACGTAGTCCAAGAAGGCCCTTTGTGGTACCACACGGATCAATACCCTGAAACCGCGCCACTTTAATGGAACCATTTGGAGCTCTTGATGAAGCTGAGGATACTTTTGACGTCAGTATGTGAGATTTCACCCAAGTTGTCGAAATGATAGACTCCCAGATGGAGCTTCCTTCTTTGGGATAGGGCAGGACAGTTGCAGAGAAAGTGGAGGATCGTTTCCTCCTCCTCTTCGTCTCTACAGCTCCTGCAAAAGTCATTTGAAAAGAGGCCCATCCTTCTGGCATGAAGACCAATGGGACAATGGCCAGTGAGAACGCCAATAACGGTGCTGATGAGCGACCTATTAAGCAAGATCAAACTGTTAGAACGGGTGATATTTAGCGTAGGCCAGATCTCCCTGGAGATGCGGCACGTGGTGCCGTTGCTCCATCTTTGGTTAGTCTTGCTGATCGCTCTAATAGAAGTTTACATGTAGCGAGTGGAATACCCAGATTCCTTCGTTCCGGAAGAATGTCTAGAGTAGTGCCAGTGGCGAGTTCGTCGGCCTTACAATTCCCTGGAATGTCCCTATGACCGGGTACCCAGCATAGGTGAATGTTAAAATGTTCTGCCATCTCCATGAGAGATGAGCGACAGTCTGAAGTAGCCTTTGATGTACATGTTACCGATTCCAGGGATTTAATAGCAACCTGACTGTCGGTAAAGATTGTAACGTCCCTGAAGGATATCACATTTTGCTTGAGCCAGGATAAGGCTTAATTTATCGCCATGATTTCCGCCTGAAAAACGCTACAGTGGTCCGGGAGACGGAAGGAGATGCTCAGGTTGAGCATATCGGAGAAAACACCACCTCCAACCCCGTTCTCGGTTTTGGAACCGTCGGTGTAGAGATGAGCGGAATGGTCGCCTCTGGCGTCGCGTCGAGTGCGAAACGAAGTCATTACAAAAATTTTGCAAATATCTGGAAACTGTGATGTCGAGTTCGCATAAAATCTTTTATATCGGCTCTTCGTCCGTTTGATGGCAAAACTGTCTGTTTGATTGGAGGTTAGGATAAGTTCAGTAGAGAGGGGCCTTGAAATTTAGGCTCCCGTACACGTAGACCAACAAAAGGCTGTATTATGCCCATTGGAATCTTTTTTTTTCGCCTGGAATCGGTAAGGAAGAATGAAAGTCACTGATTTAGAAACACCCAGGTAAAGATATGAATCTCAGGAGGTCTCTTAACTCAATGAGTCCACCAACTCTGTGAAGCAGTAACTGACAAGTGTCCTCAATCTTCTATCGGCGAGGGAAGGACATTTGTACAGTAGGTGGCGTCCCTTCAGAATGATGCAATAGTATATATCTATATGCCTTGGTGCCCAGAATAGGATCAATGACAAAACTTTGTGTCCACACTAACTTGGGACATTCAGTTAGTGTGGAAACCATGCTCGGAGACCATTGAAACCTAATACAACCTCGGTTTCGAATCACTGCGCTTCACTTGCGTTTTGTGAAGAATATCAAGGGAATTCATAGCCCCTTGAGGGCGAGTGAATTATAAAAAAACGCCTTGGCTCTCGATATCAAGTTTAGTTACCTTTTGCAGACTGTTACAAGCCTCGATCTAGTCATCATAGAATCCAGAGTCCTTTCGGCTGCGTGGGTCACTATGTAGGCAGTGCTTGCCTTTCTTTTGATATCATTCTTGAGGATGATTTTGAAACCTCGATGCTGGCCGTGATATAGGCTTCACGACACTGCAAACGTCGTTTATTTTAATAGAGCGGTTTACTCCTAGGGCCTTGCAGTAAACCCCATCCCCTACCAACATCCGGCTTTGAACGTCCGTGTAGAAGGCCAGTTCCTTGTCACTAATGATTTTTAGGTACCTCCAGTCATTTCTGATTCTGACATGAGTTCTGATAGTGAATCTTCTGTCAAATACCAGCATCGAGGTCATAAAATCACTTTCTGTCGATCTATCAGCATTCTCCCAAAGATGTAGTCTGGAGGCGTGACCATAGGTAACTGATGTCCACAGTCGTCCTTCCTCAGTCTCACAGCAGTTTTATCCGCCGTGCGTTTCGATACAGGCTGTCCGCTGGATCTTGGTGAGATTTATAACCTGGTATTGCTTCTCAAGAACCTTCCATGAAACTAGCGAGCCAAATGTGAGAATAGGTTTGAAACTCCATCACTGAACGTCGTTTTGCAGGAGTTAAAGGCTACACGTGTTTTTTTGCTTTCATCGATGTTCTCTCTCCAGTTTAGTTTGGAATAAAGAATTGGTCCAAGCAGCCTGCTGATCGTGACAGATTAGGTTCAAACTTCTCCGATCTTTTGAGCATTTGAAGGTAGGGATGGATCTGTTTTTGGTGGAAAGAACAATCGCTATTCTTTGAAGGACTAACTCCTCATAATTGTAGGTTCCACACTTGAAAACTTTCGCTTACAACTGGAAAATATTTGCCCAATAGCAGGATTTCTACATTATCGGCATATGACGACACGTTGAAGTTTTTCGCAGATCTCATCTACCACAAGAAACCATATTAGGGGCGAAAGGTCTTCTCTCTAAGAAGTTCCCTTGCCCATTGTCGAGTTGATTAAATGCAATTTGAGGATCACTACAACCTAGTTGGAGAAGCCGCTGTTGAGTTGAGCTCTTTGTAGGCAATTCAGCTCGAAAAATACCCCAAGAGTGGATTCATCAACTGAAGAATGCTTGCCTGTCAGTTGACACGGAGCTGACTTTGCGGCAGGTTTTGGTGTCCCTATAACGAGGCGATTGGTGTTGTCTAGACCGTCTTTCTTCATAACATGTCTGAAGCCTTTGTTGTCATTACCCACCTTAACATTCAAGTCTCCCATCATCATGGCGTTGTCTCCATTTGGTGTTGTGTTGAAGACGCCACCTACTTGGTCTATAAAGGCCTCCTTCTTGTCATCAGACGAGATCAAAAAAGTTTACCAGATTACAATGCGGTAGTACAGTGTTACGCGTTGGGGATTGGTACTCTCCCGCAGAGGAAGAAATAACTCACTTCCTCGGCGGGCTTCCTAGATGTTGAGATTTAAATGATGACGATCGGAAAACATTTTTAAAATTATTTGGGCGAACTGACAACAAAGCCAGCAAAAGTCATAGGCTAGGTTAGGTAAGGTTAGTTTAGGTTAGGTGGCTGTCCCCGCTCAGGCAGGGACGCACTTAGACCAGATTGGCCCATTGTGATACCACGACGAAGAAAACCGACTTCACCAGGGAACCAGAATGCGCAAGTACAACGAAGGTGGGTAACAGTAGCCCCAGAGATGAAGTTCCTTATCTTCTGGATGTCGAGTTCAGCTAGATCGGTAAGATCATCATAGAAGTATTCTCCGAGGGTTCTTCTTCTTAGCGTCGCAAAATCAGGATATGTACAGAGTAGGTGGGTCGTAGTTTCTTCTTCCTCCTCGTCCCTGCAGCTTCTTTTTCCGGTTTTTGCAAAAGCCATCCTGAAACAAATTTTGAGCTTCAGATTAGGAACACCTTATACATAGCATCCAGGTATAATACCGAAGATCTTCGAGATCCCATATTCAGGAAACCAAAGCAAGCTCTGTGCAGAAAAATTTGAATGAAATGCGTCTGTAACTGGGACAGAAGGATACAAAAATCAGTAGAAGGCTTTAAGTCTGGATTGCAGAAGCCCCAGTCGTAGCGTGTAGGATGATATTAGGCATGAAAAGGGTTATAAATGTTTCACCAACATAAGATTCAACGAACAGGTGTGACAGGATGACAACCTTTAGCATTACCAACGAGCTGGAGGAGGAGGAGATGGACGTAGCTCTAAACAACTCTCGATGAAGAGTATTGGTTTTCTACGTGTCCTAAGACACAGCTCAAATGGGGTCCATTGTACTCAAAAAAAGTTTACTCATGAGATGGGACAAGAGGTGGCTAATTGGATACCAACCTCAGAAATTCCTTAAAAACACCAATGTGAAGGTTCTCCAGCTCATAGAAGACGCTACTAGAGTTGCATTCGCACAGGTCGGATGGGCGCGGGTGTCGGACTTATTCTATTTCCTCATCATTCCTGTAGAGGTTCTGTAGCAGTCGTTGTAGGCTAACAAGAGTCATTCTGCCTGAGTTTAAGGGCATAGACGATTCCCTATCTCTGCATCTTTGACGAAGGAGGGTCGACCTATACGTACAATGACATTTTTGAAACATCTAATGATGTCTATTTGCACAGAATCGTGGACCAACATCAAACGGCTTATAACCTTAAACCCAGAGGCTCTGTGGGGCTAAAGATGAATGAAGCGGAAACATAAATTCTTAGCCTTTCGAACTCAAACAGTCACCTAAACATTGCTGGACAGGAGGTCGAGAACTACTCAACTAATTGCCTTACCTAGGATGTATAGTCTTGGCTGATAACACCTAACTGAATGTGGCCAGCTGAACGGAGAAAGTAACCCTGAAATGCCGTCCAAAATCTGCAAAAGTAATGTTTTCAAGCCGTGACTGTTCACCTTTACCGTCACTCTTAAGACACAGACCTACAGTCAGGATTTCCTAGCCGAACCACATGTCGAACTAACAAATCTGCGTGACTTTGCCACACAGAGTAAAAAGCAACTTATATCCCAGCGCTCAAAGGACAAACAACCCACTTCTGCTTCCCTTCCCTTAGTTGACAACTCCCTCATGTCCAGACCAAATGCGACGCTCTGCAACCTTAATTGTGGAATCTCTCTGATAACGCACTGTCCCTTGACAATCTGTGCGACAACATAACCCACTCAACGCCCTCGAAACAGATCACGCAATCCACTGACCGCTTGGCCAAAGCCCACACACTCCCGTTGAGCAGTTTAAAATCAATTTAAAGTTCATGTACCCAGCTGAATGATAATTCGCCAATCTATGCAAATCATGTTATCCTGGGCCAAGACCAAGACGACGACGACGACACAGAACGAAGATCAAAGTGTTGTTCGCGCATAAATCGCGGACCACCTACCACCTACCACCACCGCCAATGGACTCGGCACGGATTCACGTTGAGATTTATGTTGCCAGTGGTGACAACAAATTAATTCCTTACGCCCATGCGCGCGAAGTACTCTCCGAATGGGACAACGGAAGCCAAAGTGGATTCCACATGGGAAAACAGAACCAGAAACCATCTCGCCATCGGTGTCGCTGCAGTGATATCGGTCTCTCTCAGCTCCTTTTGTCCACCACCGCAGAGCATCATCATCATCTGGGAGCACACATCACCAGTGCACCATCAGCATCACCATCATCATCATCGGCAGAGCGTTCTTCTCGTATCAGCGCAACCCAGAACGCAGAAGCGCGTAATCGCATGCAGTGGTGTCCGCGTTCGCGCAGTGTCCTGTCCGTGTCCGTGTCCTGTCCTGTCCACTGTTATCTTAATATTGTCATTGTCACAATTTACAAAGAGCAACGCTAATGGATTACACGACTTTTGCATTATCTCTTTGTGGTCGAGGCCGCGATCTGGACTTATCGCGTCCCGGTCCTGGTCCTGGCGAACTGAAATTATGCGCGAGCCCGGTGGCGGTTTAAGTGGTGGTGCACATAGTTTTGCACTAACGCGCGGCACAACGTGCAGTTCGCGTTACACCACCGGTTGGCAGATAAAGTTGATAAGGTTCGCGTTACAAGCGAGCGTTTTAGTCTTTCCGTGTGAATGCGGTTGCGCGGCTGCGCAGAGATACCTAACCTATACGCATATCTTCTCGTTGGGCTATCCGTTTGTGGCCCTTTTGGCATAGAGCGAGAGAGAGATCCTCTGGGGCGATTGTCGATGTGGCCGAGTAGGTGCGCGCACCTTTTGCGTATGAGATATGGCTTTGATCTCGACTGAGAGTGGGGTTCAGAGGAGGCGTGGTAGCTATGAGACAATAATCTCCGCCTGATGGTGATTAATTGAATTTTGCGGTACACTGCGACACCTGTATGGATCCTGGTTGGTGGTGGTTCATAGACCAAAGAGATTGAGTTGATTTGAAAAATAATCACGCAAAAGGTGGAGGAGGTCTAAACAAGGATACAGTCGAAGGCAGAGAGATTGCAATTAGACGGGAGTTTTAAGAGGCAGGTGAACTTTAGAGGTCTTAAGATGGAGGGGTGATAGTTTTCTATTAAAAGACAGAATACCGTCGTTCGAGGATCAATGTGATGTTTAGATCAAATTTTGAAGGGAAACATCAAGGGCCGATAGCCCACTGTAAGGCACAATTCTTAGACTGTAGAGAGCTTGACAATGACTGTGATGGCTCGAACAAGTCCGAAGTTTCACCACTACCGCTATGAAGATATCTCATAGTCGATGGCGGGTCTTCCGAAGATGATCATGATGATGATGAGGAGTATCTCCTGGCTAGCAAGGTCGAGATAGATGTACATCATGAGGGTCCGACCCATCATCATCTACAGGGCAGTGGCCTGGGAAGAAAGAACTGAACTGAGTAGACCAAAGAAAGCCTTGGAAAAAAATGCAAAGACTGCGTAACACGGGCATTATGAAGCTATTCCACAGCTGTGATGGAGGCGATTCTAGGACTTATCCTCCCTCACATTTTGTAAGAAAGGATTGCGAAGGGAACTACTCTTAGAATCATAGAAAGGAAAGTATGGAAGGGGAAACCATAATATGAACCACTATTGGATTGACCCAGAGAAGATATAATTAAACGATTCAGCTTTGAAAACATCTCGACACTCCAGGCAGCTCCTTAAATCAGGTGAAAACTGGTACCTGAGAGCCACTGAAAAAACAACAGACTGGGGAAAGAGAGGGGAATAGGACTAGGGCAGGCAAAAAGAACTTCTCTAGAAGAGGTGTAAGACCTGTTTCGGCATCAAACAAAACCAGATACGCATTCTAAGGAACTTTTAAACGGGTCATTGCGGACTCAGAAAATAACTCAGCAAACTGGGAAAGGAATAGAAAAGAAACGACAGACTCTGTAGCGATGCAAAGAAGATGGCATCACACTGATCCACAAGAAAAGAGAACATTTCCACCGGAAGATCTATCATGATACTCATATTCATCGGAGCAATTGGATTGAAGGAGGTGCTATAGTTCAAGAAACCCATCGACTATCACATTCAACATGCACGGGCCCAGCTTAGTATTGGACCGCTAGATTGGTCACATGCTAAAACCACGCACCATTAATTCGATCCTAGGAGGCGCTAACAGCAGGAAGAGCATCATCCAAGGTACCCCTCAAGGTGGAGTTCTCTCCCCTCTGATTTGACCCCTAGAATGTAATAGATGAAATCGTTGAAACGCTGATGATGACGTCGTCATTCTGGTCTTAGCACAGTTTCCTTCCGCATCAAATTATAGGCTCAACGATGCTCTATCACTGGTAGCTGAGCCAAAAAACGCGGTTTGCAAGTTAATCCCTCCAAAATTTTTACTAGAAAAAGATCGATTCCACAATTCGGCGTAATCCTAACCTCAAAATTGAGTTGAAAACCTAACATTAAAGATCATGTTAGCCCTCTACATTGTCTTGAAATTGCCAAGAGATGTTTAGCAATATAAGAGGCTTCAAGTCGAAAGTGCTACACTGGCTGGTTTGATTGTCTGGTAGAAGGCGCTTGAGAAGAAATGTCATCTTACAAGTATGTATATCCAAGATTCCAAGAGGCATCCACTGTAGCAATAGAGCGGCAAAAACCGTACTCAGACTAAGGAAAGTAGAAAATTAAGTAAATAGCTGGCGCGAGGTGACAGCTCGAAGTTAGCCGAGCCCTAGCTTTTCGCAATCATTCATGTTGGGTGTGTTGCGCAGACAATCTCTCAACGATATATCAACGAACAACAAAATGATTCTAGGGTAGATACACAATGCCGGTTGTAAGGACATCGCTTGGCACTGTTTGCAGAAAAATATATGAGGAAACGATGGTCGGGGCTTATGCGCATGCACATGTGCAGTAGCCAGATCACTTTGGCCAGTCTTCAATGAGAATAACTCTACAAATCTCGTGAAACTTAGTCGCAGTGATATCGAAATCATTTCAAGTGTCACAGCGTCATAAGAATCCACGCTAAACGACTTGGATCCCCCAACTACTGCTAAAACTGCAGGAACAAAGAAGAAATACAATCCGCCCGACACCTCTGTGCCAATGTCCCACATTTGCAACCAGAAGACGGAGTACTCTTGCCAGCAGCTTGTTGTATGGGCTGGAGGACATTTGTTTTGCTTGTTTCAGGAATATCCTGAGATTCCTATCCCTTTCTTCATCACTTCATCGAGGGAGCTTAATAGATCTCTGAAGGTCGCAGTGCGTTTAAGGCAAATAACATCTATCATTTGCTAGATGGCAATTTAGTTCCCTCTTTTTTGTGGGCGATTTCAGACGTGTGATGATTGGCTGGTTCTAGCCCAGAGAGTCCAGCTGATGGAAGGTAATTACCACTCAACATCGGCTTGGAGCAGATTAGATAGCAACTGCCATCTTCCAATCTAACTACGTCAACATGGAAACCATCACGACTCGACACAGCAATCCATCCATTAAGACATCAAATCTCCTAAAAGGATTGTAATTGCTTGTTCCTCCTTCTGCCAGCAACCGTCAGAAACATCAAAGGCTCTGAGCGCATCTCTCTAATCCTTTGCCTGACGATTATCGAAAGCATGTCAAATTTTCCCAAAAATTTCGTTTCCCAAATCCTTTTTTTTTTTTTGTCTTCCCTTCTTCTAGCCGCGCTACCGAAACGAAAAGTGACGCATTTATGACATCAAAACTAGCGTATCGCCGACTAAACAAACACCATTCCGCCGGATCCTTGATGAACTGTCATAAAAAGGATAAAAACCAATAAAACCCCCGTAGTACACCAAACACACAAACACAACTCTGGCTGATCCTCCGTATCCTAAACAACGAATTTTTTTTTTCTTTCGAAACAACACCGAGGCGACATGTTAAACAAACATGCTACCGTATTTATTGCCACCACCATCAACCAGGGGCACCATGCTGTTTGCCCTATGATCCTCGCATCCTTGTACATATTTGGTTTCTCATGGACATTTTGATTACCACCACCAATTTCGTGATGATCGGCGGAATGTTTTCTTTAGAATTTTGAGTTTTTTTTTTCGGGACTCGCACACAAATTTGACAATTGGGCGGCATTTGCACTTTGTTGATCGGTTTCTGTTGACCCACTGATAGAGTGGCACTTTGAGTAGTGCCGCTTGCACTTGGAAAGTGCTAATTAGGGTCTCGGATCCTCTAGTTCGGTTGATTGGTGTCCAGCTGATGTTCGTCTTCATTTTCGAATTGATTTTCATTTTCATCTTGGAATTGACCCAATTTTCGGTTTCACTTTCGTTGGAGGAAGCAATAAATTTGTGTGTCGCTGCCGCATCAGCCATGTGGCGCAATCGTGGCACACAGAGACACTTTGCATCTGGGGCTACGTTCATAGATATTTTTACGATCGATTTCAAATTCATTTGAAATCAAAATAAAAATTTCCTGTTTGGACTCTTGTGCGGTGCCCTGAGAGCTTGCTCAACCCCCCCATTTTTTTTGTGTCTAAAATCTTGGATCAACAAACAATTGATACCTTGGCTTGTATCTTCTGTTTGTACGTGTAGCGTAGTGCCGTTCTGGTGCCTCATGTCAAGTAATGCTCGCCGAGGCGGCTAAAAATAGAGGAAAAGTGGGAAAAAAAAAGTGGCAAGTACCAGTGCCAGTGCCAGGAGACGTGTAAATAATTTTGAATTGTTCTGTCTCTGTGCAGCGGGCCATGTAGCTCGTGAAATAATTCTGTTAGCTCACAGGAATCCCCTCGAACGGATTCGAAATACTAAGTAAGATGGTTGTTGCAGCAATTGTTGATACCTAATTGTCGGTGCGGAGCATTGTGTGACTGCGTAGATAAGAGTTATACGTTACTTCTGAGGTTTCAGTTGAAAAGGGAGGTGATTGTTGAGCCAAGTTCAGAGAAAGTATCAGAGCAAAACGAAGTCTCCAGTGATCCAAAGAGACCGTTGAATCCTTGAAAAGCAAACGTTTGGTGTGGTCTCTGATCAGATGGAAAGAATGGGCCGTAGTTTTCGAAAATGACGCTGACTTCGTTTTGTGACTCAGATCTAAGCCAGCAAATGACAAACAGCTCTCAAGGCCGATATCTGCAGCGAATTTGTGAGACTAAGACGATCGAACTGACGCAGCTCGCACAGTAGTCCGACGCATTAAACCAAATTTTATAACAAAAATCCATCAAGAAGTTCTAGACATTGCTCTTGTCTCGAAGAACCTGCATCACGCTAGGCTGGAAAGTGTCTGAAGAACTTTTTTTCTCGCACCACCGATGGTGGACTGGTTTTGTGGGTGTCCTATAGACTTATTTTGACCTCAAGCGGGTCCATTGTACCCATAAAGTTTACTCATGGGAGTCTAACCAAGGGCTAGGGTTGGTTAATATGGAAGTCACCCACAAAGGGATAGAAATCTCAGGAGTTTCCTTAAATCAGCGATATGAAGGTCTCCCAAGCCCATGGAAAAGCAATTACCAAGAGTAGGCAATCTTCTGGTGGCTAGTACTGAACAATCGCAAAGCAGCTGCTGGACAGACTCTAGATCCTCCTCGTCCCTGCAGCTTCGGAAGTAGTCATTGTAGGGTAATCCAAGACGCTCCGGATGGACGCGTCACCGATCCTCACAGTTCAGTATAAACATTCGCCCTCACTCGTCCAACTATTGTTTTCGTAAGTGTCGAAAATCGCATTGGAAAAAACCACAATCGTATTGTCTTTGCTGAACTAGTCAAGCTAGACGATGACCTATCCAACACACAGTCTGAGCTAGATACGCTGAATATCGTTCCTGATCCAGCATTCACTAAATCTAGTCCCCTCGTTTGGATAAAGGATTATAAATGACCATGAGGGCTGGTGAAACGCTGAACTTTAGGTTTTCTGGTGAAAAAACAAGAAAGAGTTCAGAGTAGCCAAACTTACATGACTCGACCTCGACTGACGGACCTACAAGGCTAAGAAGTGAGGAAGGCAAAACGTAAATTCTATGAGTCAATGTGTTCATCTTTCCTTTGAAGACAGGTTCTATCTCTTCTGCCATGCTATCTTCGCTGTCTTGCTTCCAGCTTGATATGGTTGACTGAAACTGGGAGTTCCTGAATTTTGCACCGTAAGTCCTTTGTAGGGGATTCCCCCTGATGAGTTAGAGTCGATGGCGGAAGATCGGCAAATGTGGAGTGTCCACTTAGGCTCCTTAAACCCGCGACCCTCATAGTGGATAAGCGGGCCATTGGAAGATGATGATGATGATGAGTCCTTTGTAGTTCGATATGCCTCCAGTGATATCATTCCCGCATCATCTGACACCGTCCGAAACGTAAACCACACCATGAGCGTACATAATCGACTGCCGGTGTTAATCCTTCTAGCATAGCGTAGCATAGCATCATTGTCGCTGCTTTTGCTCAAAAGAGGGAAATTGTTTAAGAGACTCTACGCCCTCTGTGAGTGAAACAATTCTATGACTCACATCGGTGATGTCGGCCTTTGGTATACCTCCGTCTAAAATGAGGTTCAAAGTTTTCGAAAGAGTTCCCTCCGACTTCTAATCCTCATTCAAAAGCAAAGCCATGGAAAGTTTGCACTGAAAGCCACCGCATATACTTGTATCTTCTTCTTCGGCCTATTTAGCCTGAGCATCCATGGACTTCTGTGGAACGCCACCTTGCCAAACCTATCCAGGCGTGCGTGAATACACTAATCTGCCTTCTTGTTATGGGATCCGAACTCGCTTCATTTCTCTGTTTCTCTACGAGTCTTCCGCAGCAGAAAGCAAACATTATTCACTTTGTCTAGAAGTTCGCGTAATGAAAACTAGGCAGCGAGGCATGAGATCATGGGAGAAGAGAGGAACCAGTCTTCCAAGGAAAGCCATCACCTCGTACCGGATATTTTGGACGAATATCGCTTTAAATGAAGACCTCGTCTTAGGTGGAACACGCAAGTCGAATTGAGGCTCAAAAAACTTGGTAAGGAAACCAGAAGCAGTAAGCTAAGAGGACTGGAGAGCTCATTAGTTGGGAAACCACAAGGATATTGAAATTGGATTTTCGTTGCCATTTCTGTAGATTTTCTCCAATTTTTGGGGACTAATTTATAAAGTCTGTGCAGAAAAGGGAATAAGATGCGTCAGCTGGGGCCTTTATCCCTCTTATGCTCTTCGTTAATTGGCCAAATGATCAACAATCCGTTAGAAAACGTGAAGATTAGTGCTTGCTCTACACAAATCGAACTTATCATCAAACCACACTCGACGGTAACTCGTCAGACCCAATCTTGTCAGGTGTCTACTAGACGATCCTGTCTAAAACCAATCCACGATCCTCAAATCCTCAGTGGAATTGAAAAGTTCACCCACAAAAGCCAATCGAACTACTACTACCACCACCACCACCACTACCGCCGTCACCACGATCATCGGCGTCCTCACGATCGGCATGATCATCACTCCAGCACTCGAGAAAGTGCTCCAAATCGTCCCACAAACAAAAACAAATTTTTTTTTCTCCTCCTCATCTCCCGTTTTTATTATTATTAAATTATCGGAAGCTGATTGACGCTTTCCAGATGAGCACAGCTTGAGCTTTTTTTCGGCGGGTTGTAGCTGCTGCTGGCAACAGCCCCTGTCCACCCCTGTGGACCGCACCGAAGAGATCCAAAGATCACTCGCGCTGTTGTGTGCTGTTTTTCTTTCGGTGGCGATTGGTTGGGAACGGTTTTTTTTTTTTTTTGATTTTCGTTTGCCCCTTTGAAGTGCGATACATTCTCTTGGCGTTACATACACACCGCTGTACGTATACAACAAATAAAATTTATTATCGATCCGCTGCGGGTCACAGTGATGGTCTTCGCCGATTGGGGAAGGGGGCAGGGGCAGAGACGAAACGGATCATTTGACTTAAAAATAGCTAATGACATACCGGGTGGGCATCCCGTGGCCTGCGGTGGGGTTGGTGGTGTTGTTTTCTTAATTTTTTCATTAATTCCTTCGATTTTTTTGGGGAATGGGGCCCACGTATGTATGTGAATTGTGGACACACGGTAATGCGTTGGCATGGGGACCCTCATCTTTGATAAATCTTTTCCTCGACTGGGATTAGCCAATCTGAGAGAAGTTTGTCATGAAACGGACTGCAGATGCAGACCGCCATTGCCGAGCGGACCCGGGCCATTTTGGCGGCTCTGACGACGGTATTGCTGTTGGTTACGCATAAAATTAGTTTCGGGTGATGTGACTTTCCGAAAGGCGGGAAGAGGCAAGTGCTGGTTGCTCAATGCTGTCAGGTAATTGTAATTAATTTTTTTTCCCCCAAAAATTTTGTTTCGTTTAAAATTGTTCACCGTTTGAAATTTTTTGTTTAGATTTTCCGAAGATTTATTATGTCATTTCGGCGGATTATAGTGTGTGAATTGTTTATACGCGAGTTATGGGAGATCGAGGGGGTTTTCTTCTGCTGGTTGCCAGTTCTAAGAATAAATTTTGTTTTGATGTGCTCTGAAGAATGTCAACGGGGTGTAGCGCGTAGGCGCCGCCACCGCTGCCGCCAACACGGCCGACAGTGAACGCCAAACATTTTATTGGCTGTGAAATTTTCGATTTTGTTTTTTGAGTTTTTTTCTTTTTTTTTGCGTAATTATGTCAGAAAATGATGGCGGAAAATGGAACTCACAGGGGGAGTATTGAATCATGGGGATGATATGGCAATTTGGACAATGTTCCCTGGCACATGGAGAGTTTCAAAATACCAATGGGGGTGGGTCGTAGCATGTTTACTCAACGACAACCTTGAAGGTGATCTTGCAAATTATCTCTGGATGATTTTTGTCCGACGAATCGGTGCAGAAGTAGAGGAATGACTGTGCGTCGAAGGTGACAAATCAACAAAAAGCATCGTTTGAGAAGGACCTGGAGAAACAACGAACTGATAGATACGCTTGAAAATACCGCATGAAACCTATACCTTGACCAGCAGCATACTCTCGGATGTTTGTCATTCTCCGACGGAAGGTGGTACTGTAATATCTACCCGGTAAGGCTTCGATAAATTCTATAAAAATACACAATAACTACACCGACAAGCTCAAAATGGACTGTGGGGTCGGTTGGGACCTATGAGCTAGGTAGATCCTCAAATCGTTTCCCTTTGTTGAGCATAAGCGTGTTCCAGGCTGAACACTGAAGAACTAACAAAACGACAGGAACTTTGGGCGAAAAGCACTAATTAGACCCCTTTTGTGGGTCTACGGACAGCCAAGCTGCCATTAGAGTTCTATGATCTGATTGGCGGTCGCGATCTCTAGATCGGTGGATCATTTCTTTGAAATTGGTCTTAGGTCGAAACATTAAAGGCAACAAAAGCGCTAGAGCTAGCTAACCAGCTGTGTCATATACTTTATAACTTGCCAAGGACATCAGAATTGATAAAAACCGTTAATGACTCATTGCAGAATTCCAAGAAGAATTGGGGATCTCTTTTTATTGTTGAGCTGTAACCAGACAACACACAATAGGCATATAATCGTTAACAACTTAGAACCGCAGTTTAATCGTAATCTTGGATGGATCTAGAGGACTGGTAAGCTTTCTCATGAGCAGCCTTAACACCAATCGGTTTTGTCCTCGAAAGAAAGGCCACCATCACAACTAAATAAATAGAAACTCTCTTCGTTGTCGGCTTTCAATGACTTCAACCTTTAATCCGAATAGAGGTACGTACGTACGTGTTATTAAGAGGCCGAACTTGACACTGGACCTAAGCTATCGGTCTTATGGGGATGTGCCCCAGCGTGTTCCAGGGTGAAATCCATACTATTGAGATCTGCGTCAGGATTAACGACGATAAAGGTATTAGAGGCAAAAAATGCATATCTACTCAGATAGTCAGGCAGCGCTTAAAGCATTGAAACCAAACTTCGTGGAATCTAGGTAAGTCAAGTGTTGGTATGATACCCTACAATCACTTGCCAGGCACAACAAGTTCAAACTTGGTTGGGCGCCCGACCACCATGGCGTTGTAGGTAGTGAAACTGCGGATGAGCTTGCTACGGCCGGTTCGGTTTCCGCGCTCTTGGGACCGGAACCCTTCTGGACTTCCAACACAGCTTTAGTAAAAAAAACTAGGAACACCCACTTCGCCTAGCCCATGACAGGAACAACGTGAGGAAGGTTGTGGACTTCCTTACAGGTCATTGCGACCTAAGATAACAAACTAAACCTTTGTTCAGATACAGAGTGTCGGTTCTGTTTGGACGAGGAAGGAACCTCTGAGCACATTCTCTATACTGGCTACGCAGACGGATCTTTCATAGCGAATTTTGTTCATAAGCGGAGTTTAGAAACGACATTTTTTTTTGTCGGGTTTGGAAACGCGATACTGGAGCACTCAGACGCAACTGGTCCATTGTACTACCAACGACATACTCACTAGTACTAGAAACGACATACTCAAGCAGACCAGTAGACCGAAGACACAATAGACCTTGCTAGGTCATGGTGTCGGCCATAAGGGCATGTTCATTATCGGTCTTAAATTCAGTGTTTGTTCCAACCGTCACTTATGGTCTTGAGATTTGGGTAATGAGCGGGAGAATAAGATCGCGGATACAAGTCATGGCATGGAATCTGTGTCACCTGGGTAGTCCCAGGATGACATAGTTGGGCCAAGCCCGAAACCTCACCTCTACCCGAATGGGGATATCTCCTGATTATTATTTAGAGTAGATAGCAGAAGATCGGAAGGAATGGACGGTCAAATTGAAATTAATGATGATGATTATGATGATTATGAGAGGTATGTACAGATCTGGTGCCTTGGAGTGTTATTGGATCATGTTAACAGTACACAACAAGCCTCTAAAATCAAAAATAAAGTCAAATATATACACATATGTACATAATATGTGTGTGTGCATATACGCATATAATTGATGCAGATCATGCAGATGTTCTCATCGAATTGTTGTTCCCGTCACAAGGTCATAGTATTTCATCGAAATTGTTCTAAATTTCTTGTAAAATATTTACAAGACAAAAAAAGTCGACATGATCTTATAAATACTCCAACAAAAATATCTGCAATCCTGTTCTAGAATTTCTCGACGGAAACATGAACATCAACTAGATCGAGCAACAAATTTTAATAAGAATTCGACAAGTGTAATCCACATTCACTTGTTGTAGAGTTCTATGCAAGAGGGCCTGCAACATACATAAGTTTACTTGTTCGACATGTAAGTAGTTGTTACAGAGGTACATTTTTAAAATTTGCGTTCAAGTTTTCGTTCGGGAAAAAGATAGATCAAGTCAAGAAACAAGCAATGAGAGGATCAATTATAGAATAACGAACGAAACAATAGAGTTGGCTAAATGCTAAGAACTTCGATGAGGATCAGTTCCAGAAATTGGAATGACCTCCTATTATCGTGTTGAATCCATACATGAAAGGCTCTCGGATCATCATAGAATCTATGACAGAGAGCAATCTATCGAATCCATTGACTTCAAGAAGTACAATATTTTAACCGAAATCTTCTTCAACGCAGCTTTTGCAAGACAGAAGAACGCACATTTTTCTTCGTCAATCCAATAAAAGGTGTCGTAGGGTATTGACGTCTGGAACGGAGTAAAATTAAGGTCATGATCGGCATTACTGTTCTAGCCATGTAAAAGTCGATGGCGTCTTGCCCTACAAACCATCAAGCATGACTCCATACACAATATTAAAAAGTAGTTGGTGGCGGATAAGAAAATCAGAAAACCAGAAATATGCAAGACCACAGAGAGCCGAGGCTCCATCTGTCCCTATTGAATCACCTGAACACCTCAGCAACATCAAAACCAGTCTTTCTTCTAGACAGGCGTTGGGTAGCCTAAATCTTGACTCATTTCATTGGGTCATTTCCTCTGCACCTGTCTGGCCTTATTTAAAAGAAGATTGCTTCATCTGGACAAAAGAAAGACGTGAGCTTCATAAAGAGTTTTAGTTGCTTCAATTAGTCATCCGCCGAGGAGTTCTAGATTATGTTAGTGCGTTGGAGCTACATGACTTGCTTGAGTTCAAGCACCAGCCACGTCCAGTGAACATTTTTCGCGGCACTACCTATCGGCGGGAAAAGACAAACATCCGAGAGTATAATTCATCATTAAAAATATTCTAAAGTCATCGTTCGGAATCGGCAATAAAGTGTAGGTCTCCTCCCTTAGACCAGATGAGGCTCATGGGTACCGTAGATTCTTCCACTTATACAGAAAATTATCCGAGGACTGATTGAACCAAGCAGAGCTTGTTGTAAACGAACACTGTTTCTGACGTTAATTTTCGCAATATCGCCAAAGTCTTAGAAGGAAGGACCTCTAGATTAAGCACGTTTGATTGCGAGAGGGCCGTACAGGTTCAAAGAAAATTAAGAACACTTTCCTGTTACTTTCCCTCTTAGCGTGGGGGCACTTATGATCTCGCTTTAAGAAGATCACTCCGTTTGATCGCACATTATACCTACTTTCCACCTCTGGTTGGCTTTCCTGACTATGCCCGGGTTAGGAATGTGTTTACACGTATCAAGTGGTGTATCTAGTCCTGATCGTTCTGGCAGGATACTTATGTATTATGTCTAACGAGCTTGACATGCAATCTATGTGAAGACTATCAGTACCCCTAAAGCATGCGTCTTGGTCTTAAAATTGAAGTTGTCGACACTTTCTAAGCCCAGCCATGTCACATTGTAATCTAGGACTGATAAGGGATACGTCAAGCCAGAGTGTGATTGAATGCTCTATCTTCTAATATTTATAGCCTTTCTGTAGGACTGGAGACTTGCACTAACTTTCTTTAAGCGAATGGTAGATGAGCTTCAAGGGCTTACTCAATCCTTTAACTAGGTTCGCAGGAGTTTTTGAGATCCGTTTAGAGGCTGAATTAGCTAGGTCTTGTCTATATCTCAGAGCACAACGAGCTGAGAGGCAAGGTGGGGAGAGAACTGCCTTTGGCCTGAACCTATATTGGGTCTCAATCGCCGGTGGGGTCTCCCAAACTGATGTTCATGGATGTCAAGCAGGCAGATTGTCAAATCTTCTCTGGAAAGTTAGAACCTACTTAGACGATTCCAATGTGACAGATAATTCTCTGGGAAATACCTCAAAATGTACACCCCCTACGAGTATTGAGACACCGACGGTACATGCCACACCGTCGCACCTAAAGTACTGCATCTATGAATTACCCAGGTACAAAACTCAGTTTTTCATTGCAAAACGCTCATGGTGGTCATGTAAGAGAATACTTCACACATCAATCTCCTGCCAATCCCCATCAATGTTCTAATCGCCATCACCATCCACCATCAGTCCCCCTCATTAGCTCGTGCTCCGAAATGTGATATCCCTAATTAGGAAGCCGGGATGCAAAAAGAAAAACTGAACAGAAAACTGTCTGAAAATACCCCCAACAATCGTGCGGAACTAAACACTTCACGATGACTTCATTTGAAAATAACAAAAGCACGACACATGTGGTGTGGTGTCCCGCATGGGCCCGCATTAGAGAGACGGACGACCGACGGACGCTCCCTCGCCCCTTGTAGAATAATTTTTTCTGCAATAACCTCGTAAATCTCTAAAAATATCCCTGTGCGCCTCCAATTTCGCCAGGATCACCCCGAATCACAACGGAAAAGAGAACACACCACCATGCCGTGGATCCCTTCACTTGTTAACATTCGGGTCGAGGGAATTCCACGAAATCTCGCGGATACACGATGCGATTCTGCGATTCAGCAACATCGGCAGCCAAACATGTTTTGCGCCTTTAGTCACGCACATCGTCTATTTCGGGGGTGGCGGTGGCGGTGCAGTTGCCACTGCACATGTACTGCCAGCAGGCGCAACGGCCAATTTCCGCAAAAGTGTTCAGAGCTCTTAAAAGACCGAAAATAGATCGATTGGAACGGGTACATGTTCGACAGGCGCGCTTCGCGTTGCATCTGCGAACGAAATTTCTGAGGAACTTCGCCGAGCCCGTGCGCAAAAATTTGAGATACGCAACGGAATGGAGATCCATATTCCGTATCTCACCCACCCCCTCGGAGACAGACGACTCTGCGATAAGAACTCCCGCAGTCGGTTGATAAATTTGCCAATGCTATCCGATGTGACCGGCGGCTCTCTGAATGGGAGTCACGGGAATGCATGCCCAGTCTGGTCTTTGACACTGTGTCTGTGGCACAGTGGCAGACTTTGTGCTTTGTGGAATTAATGTCACGAAATTATCATCAGCGGAACAGACAAAAGATCCGACGACGATAGTCGCGAACGGCCAAACTCTCCGCAATCTCTTCTGTGTGACTTTTGTGACGTCCGCACGACGACGACTACGACGACATCGATGGCGAGGAGCATCATCATTGTCGTCTGACATTCTGAGTGGGTTATTGTGTTGGGTGGTGCGCGGATTTATCGAGGCTTCATGGAGATCAAAAACAACACGACATGACCACCATTGAGCCCTAGTGCGAGTGGGAGATCTGAATTCTGAATACAGTAGCGACCACGACACTAAAAGGATTCCATTGTTTGGGCTGCTACCGAGATGCCTCCGAAACAAATGACCCAAGATTATGATCGCGCGGCAGCCCAGCTCAGCGGCTTGTTCTCCTTTTCAAGAATGGGAATCTGTAATCTGAGACATTCTGGGAAAATTTGACGTTTTGAAGACGTTTGTCATTGTGGTGTGGCATGGTGTGGTGCAGTTTGTCTTTGTGTGACTTTGACGGTGTCCTCGTCGAGTGCACTAATCGTGGTCTGTGAGATCATGTCTTTCTGTGGTGAACACACTTGAAAGAGCGAGGTTTCGATTACAGTTGCGCTGCGTGCCGATGAATGCTCTTCTGGTCTAAGTGGCGTGAAGATGAAGAAGATACATCCAGTTGGGCGGACTGATCTCAAGAGTCGAGCAATTTTGACATCAAATCGAGTGAGGAAGCTGGTGAGTGGGAGAAAGTTGCCCAAGGGTTGTTGCTATAACACCGATAAGTGGAAATGGACTAAACATGTCCAGAAAGGAACAACTGTTGAGAAGTAAATTAAGGCGGTGTGGCTAGATAGTCAGCCAAAACGTAACATTTGACAAATTTCTACTTTCAATGCAGTTCACCCGAGATTCAGGTGATCAATGAGCTGGCAAATGTGACAATGGATTGGTCACACACTACGAAAGGGTCGACCAAAGGCAACATAGTATAGCACCATCAAACGCAACAAGAGAGAAAACCGATTAGATGGGAGACAACACAAGATCAAATATTCTGTAGGCAAAGATCGAGGAAACCCGGTCCCAAATAATCTGGGAAAACGGGAAGAATAAGAAGAGATGAGAAGAGACCGAGATGTTGGCTCTGCTGCACCCACTGAACTACTTGCGTGAGAGTCAGGTGCAGCATAGAAATATCCTAAGCACACTCGACAACCAAACAGAGATCAAGGTGCAGACAGAGGATCACTAGCAGTGGAATGTGTTCAAATACACGAAAAAGGACACTGGTTTAGGTAAGACCTCCCGCAGTTGTTGAAGGAGATAAAAAGGCGGACAAATTTGCAATCAACGTTTCTGCAGACTGCTTAAAGAGAGAAGTTCTAAGTATGACGTGAGGTACTTTAGTGTTGTCCACAGATATGTCAACTTCATCTGAAGAAGATGGGTCTTGTCGAAGATAACACTTACGGGCTATACCTAGAGGACGAGGAAACACGAGCACATTTCGTTTTCGGCTACCAATGGACTCAATAAGTTTAGGCAAAAGGCTATCCTGGCAGAGTCGGAATGCACTTGGAAGGTTTTGGTACCGATGGGATGAGTCGGAGTTCCCGGGCCTACTGCGGAAAAAAAAACTGACAATATCTATGGTAAGGTGAAGCATGAGAAACCTGGCTCGGATCGAGATGACTGAGGTGACTGATTCAGTGGTACCCCAAAGAATTTTATAGCTGGCGCAGGATATTCAATCGGCAGATTCCGTACCTCAAGGCAAAGGAGATTATTGATAAAATTCTAGCCTCGGAATAAGAGAACAAAGGGTGGATGAGACCTTGGTATCGTGGAACATGCTGATGAGTGGAACTCTGGTTTAAAATATGGACTGTGGCTGCTCTTCTTGATTTACCTCCCCTTGATGCTTATTCATATCTTGGGCTGTTCTATCAGGGCAGCTTTTCGACTTAGAAGGGTCGGCTTTTGATATCATCCGCACTGAAATTCTGACTTTATCCTATACCTCTGGGTCCATGGACATACCATCTGATGCAATGACAACAGAACTTCGACTGCTATGCAAATTTAAAGTCGACTTTTTTCTCATTCATGACTGGCTTCGGTCAGAATCTCAGTCCGTACTGAACTGTACTCGAAATTTCACGAATGCCTCCATAGCCAGCTGGTGTCTTCGTGGAAACCGACAATCCGAGACTTCACTATTCGTGAGGCAAATCAGCCTCTGTTTTCTGTTTGCTCGCAAGACTGAACTCTTTGAATCTTGTTTAGATCTCTGGGAATAAGATCTCCAATAAGATTGCTAGACAAGGCTCAGAGAAATATATTTAAGAACTTGCATCTTAAGTCAGGGTCTTCTCCATTGACGATTTGGTTTCTTACAAGCAGAATTTTGCGTAGCACGGCTTTTCGGGATGCAGACGGACTAAAATGTCCCCTTGCAGGAGAGACTGTAGGGACATTTTGCTTTTGCTAAGCATCCCAATGTACTAGGCTTAAGTGACCCTACTGCCTACTAATTGTGATTGTCTTGCCTTTGCTCGTATGAGGTGAGGGACTTTCGGTGCTAATGTGGTGATTGCTGATGCTGTAAGCTTGTCTTCATTAAAGCGCCATTTCCGTTTTCAACGAAAGTCAAGAAAATTCTATTAAAATTGGTAAGACTTTGCCATGCTTCCTGTAAGTGCAATGGACCAGTTGCGGCTCAGTACTCCAGTGGAGTGTTTCCGAACCCGACAAAAAAAAAAACTCGGAACTGTAATTAGGCAAATCCCAATCGAGTGGTTATGGAGTGTAAGAGGTAGGAACCCCAGCTACTTTTTTTTCCAGACAATGCTTATCTTGACACTAAGAACCGAGTCCAGGAAGGAACTGCGTGGAAATCCGTTCATCTGTGACCACAACAACTCGTGTAGAAACATTTCCATAAGCAACATCCGCAGGACAATTGACTCCCAATGTTCATCCACTAGAAAGGCTTTATGAACTACCCACCTTGACATAAATCCAAAATGGTGACTAGTTAGCACTCACCTTGCACATGGACCTGCACTCGAATCCGATTAGCCCATCACTTCTTCCTCTCAAGGTATCCCCCCAAACTGGAACACTGCAATAAAGCAAAGCACACAACCTTCGACCGGAGTTGCTCGGCAATAAAATCCAAAAACACACCCCAACTGCCGGGCCCTCCCCGACAAGTGGTTGCATGCATACATTCCAAAAATGTAATCAACCGAAGAATATTTATTTATGTTTTGCCCCGGAACGTATAGATAGTGTTCCCTTCGCAGTGCTGCTTCTGCCAATTCCGTGCGCGCGGGATGAAAGTTATGCCGCGCGGCAATTCGCGATGTCGGTCATGAAGCTACCACCATCAATCCCACCAAAGGGAAACGAAAAAAAAAATGTATCCTCAGTGAGGAAATTATCCGCGATATTACATTTCGGGGCCCGTCCCCGCCCGTGTAAACATGATTTATAAAGTGATATTAGATCTGGAGTGCGAGAACCGTGTTTTCCATTTTCCTGCATGCAGCTCCTTGCAGCTGCTGCTGCTGTTTCGGGGCTCCGTGGTGTGTAGTACAGGCCGTGATGATGCATGGCCCTGTGATTGACCATAACTCTCCGCGGGAAAATATGAACATGTACTCGAACAGACCGTCTATGTGTGTGTGTGTGTAAGTGCAAGCGGATGGAAGCCTTAACCGCTCCGAGATTGATGGCGTGGCGAAAAGTCATGTTTCGGTCAAGTTTTTCGTATTTTTTCCATTCCATCTCAGCACTTTTCCCAGCGTTGCAGCCTCGGGCAGATGATCAAGTCGCTTCGCGGGGTTAACTAGGCGCTAATCACTGGTTCTTCTGTCCATGTCACACTCATGTGCGAGTGTCATGCATCGGGCAACTTTCCTCATCACGTGCAAATGATTTACCCGACTCACCGACAGGCCGGGCAGCGACGCATGCATCAGTGACACTGCATATGACCGTCACTAGGAAGTTTGTTCCTAATCAGCTCTTAACCAGCTCCAGACCAAGACAGATACGGATACCACAGAGACACTTGGCAAAGCAAAGACAAAGGCGACGCATTGTTCTGGCACCCAGCGACTGCTAATTATTGTGCCGGCAAGCGGGGAGAGCGGGACACACTCTTATTTGTTGCCTAAGTTAAGGAGGTAAACAGGCGTAAATTGATGTTCGATCTTAGAAGCGGTCGGCTTGGGACGTTGTTGGTGCCTCTTAGCTGGATGTGGATGGCTTGTGATGTGAATTGTTTAAACGTCAACTGGTTAGCGGTGTTAATTTGTTTGCGGAATGTTTATCGCCGGGAGTTGTTGTTTCTGTTTTTCTCGCTGTTGCTTTGTTGATCTTCTTGTTTTGCCTCGATCGGGGAGGATGATGATGATTATGATGGAGGGGCAAGGTGTACCTGGGAGCCCTTTGGTTCCGCCTGAGGGGGTTGGAGGTTTGTTTTTGTACTTAGCCAGGCTGGAATGAATGCATGTGAAACTATTCTCGTTTGTGGTTGTTTGTGCATTTAGTGCACAAATTGAGTGTTTCTTTGAACCAGCAATTAGTTAATTCAAGGGCAAGGCTCACGAGAAGACACCTTGGCTGTGGTAAATGGTTGCTGACTGTGGCTTCTAGGCATCTATCGACCGGAAATCAACGGATGTGAATGGTTTTCGGAAGATGTACTGTGATCGTGATGTGATCTTTAGATTTGGCCTTGAGTTGAGGGGCACGGATCATTTGCAGCAGTTTTGTAGCAATTTCATTAATAAATGCATTGCATATGAGCGGACATGGTTGACCAAAAACGACAGAATACTGAGGCGAAGAGAGGAGGACCAGTCGCAAAGAAAGGGTGCGTCGATTTGCCTGACGTCTGTAGTGAGTTTCCCTTTCTCTTTCAGGTCCGGTGTCCAGGGAGTGAAATGATTGAGAGGTCGATGGCCTTCAAGGAGAAGAACTAGGTGGTGGGTCGTCGCTTAACACTACCCCCTTCTCAAGACTCAAAGTTCCGACTGGGTCATAGTAGGTCCAACGTAGGATGCAAGTCGGTTGACATGGGTAACTCTGATCTTTCTGGATCCGGCAGCTTGTATTTTGTACCGACAACCGATATCTGTTTTACTTCCTGCACGGGTCCTTCCCAATTGTGTCACTTCGGGTTGTAGAACCATACCTCATCTCCGGTTCTTAAATTTTGTAGGATAGTGGTTAGTTCATGGCTTCCGCTGTTATGTGTGTCCCTTAGTTTTAAGGCATGAATGACTGCGTGTTTTTCGTATAATTCGCAGACCTAAGAATTGTAAGGAAGACAACACACGAAAACGTCATCTAGACTCGGTTTAAGGATGTTCCGGTTGGGCCAAAAAACGAGTGGGTGCCCTTGTAACCGAAAGGCTGTATGCATACGTTAGTTCTGCACCCTCCCTTGTAAGCCTGCGAGTTAACCCAACCAAAACTGAGATTGTGCTCTTCACTAGAAGAAGATCAATTCCAACTTTCAAAAAGCAATGAATGGACGGAATCGATTTGACACTTAAGAGGACAGCAGAATACCTCGACGTAATCTTAGACTCAAAATTGAGTTGGAAAGCCAATATGAAGGACCGCATTAAACGGGCTTCATATATTGACTTTTACGCATGCGGAAACACGTGGGGCTTTAAGCCGAAAGTGGTAGACTGGCTGTACAATGCTGTTGTACGACCCATCCTAACATACGGTTCGATTGCTTGGTGGAAGGCACTTGAGAAGAGTGCCTTAGTGCGAGTACTCCCTCCTCCCTCCCTCGTCTGCTGGTACCAAAAAGCTTCCACAGAGGTTGAAGCCCTAGCTTCAGTCGAGGTACTAGATAGCCAGTTCACTCCGAGGAGGAGAGAGTATAAGTTAATAGACAGTTGGTTCGTTTGAGACAAACCTATGGACGCTAGTATCCTCTTGAATGCACACCTCTACTGTAGTACAGTGAAATCCCCCTTACGCAGACAGCGATGGTACCAACTTTTTTGTCCGTCCAAGGGAAGAAAAAATGTTTAATGTTTCTCAGGCTTCTTTAGGAAAATATCTCCGTTTAAGGGAGCTGTCCGCCTAATAGAGCTGTCCGCCTAATAGAGCTGTCCGCAATGGGAGGTTACACTGTAATAGAGCGGTAAACAGACTAAGGGAAGTATGTCTTTGGACAACTAACACCTATGCCTCCATTCTAACCCGTTGGACTATCACGAGGAGAACATACAAAGATACCGATTACATCATTTCAGCCTCAGACTTCGATAGAAGATTTGATATCAAAATGACAAAAAGAGAAAACTGAGATGAGGATTGCCGACTCGGAACGGCGAATAGAGACGGTCTTTCATGTCGAATTATACTCCCGGACCTAGAGGTTTGTCAATCCCAGACGAGAGGTGGTGAAGCGAAAAATGTTCGGTGGACATGGCTGGAGCTTGAACCCGCGCCGCTCGTTTATCAGTCCAACGCACTAACCACTGAGCCACGTCGACCATGATGATGTCACTTGGACACATGTGCAATAGCCAGATCACTATGGCCAGACTTCGATAAGAAGAAATTCAAAAATCTCGTACAACTTTTTTAGAAAACTCCTGAGATTTCTATAACTTTCTGGGTGGTTTTCCTACCCCTTGGTTAGACTCCCATGAATATACTTTTTATGGGTGCAATGGACCCGCTTGAGGTCTAAGTAAGTCTTTAGGACCCACAAAAGCAACCAACCAACCATATCGACAACCGCTCACTCTTTGACTCTTTTTTTCGAGGTCGAGGTCGAAATTCGCATACATTGGCCTCTTTCTGAAGTTTGGCCAACCCATCTTCTGCCTTTTCCGGGTTTTTGCTTAAAAATGTCCCCGAATGGACCTTGTTTTTGGTTTCAAAATCTTGTTTCTTCGTCAATGAGTATGGCAGTCCCACTTGGCCCGGGGCCAATAATTTGTCTTGTCATTAACTGTCCCCATCCACCCCAGCACGACAAATTGTTCACACCTCATAAAATTACTGACATTTAAAAATTCATTTTTTTAATCTCTGACAATTTGTGACATAAAACTCCACAACATGCGGCACATTACAAGCATCACCATTGCCAGCCAAGTCCCATGTGGGCAGTAAATTCCACTTTTTTTTTTTTTTAATCAAATCCCTGTCAGGAGACTATGAGTTTCATCAATCAACACCCTCCCGGCTGCCGGTGTTTACTTCTTTCGAAAACAATTTGCATACCAGAAAATTGATGTCGCTACAACTGTCAACAGGCGATTAAACTTTGTGTCAAAATTGACTTGGGAAAGTGATGGTACCCGCCGCCCGGGTACGCATTGACGAATAAACAAAAAACCAATTTGAAGGGTGTGAAAAGTGCTCCCTTAATGAAGTGTTAGTTGCCACAACACCAGCCAGGAGGAGGAGGAGGACGGGTGTGCCACAGAGCAGAGTGTCATGTCATACATCTCTGTCAGCTTTAGTTCTCATTTTAATAAGTTTATTCCGAAACTGAGCACTGAACTATAGACAGAAAAGGGTGGCTGGGGGGAATGGATGAGCTGGAAAAGGATGAAAGGGGATGAATGACAGAAACAGGATTATTCTACTTGAAGTTTAATTGTGCACGCGAAATGTGTTGTGCGAGTGATTTGTCTTTGGAGAGAATAAGTTTGACATTTCTTTCGGAGTGATTGAGCGTGTGGTGTATGAAAGATTGCAACTACTGGCGTCAAAAGACTGGCATCAAGACAAAATAAGGGACCTTAACCAAAAGCTGCGGAAGTCTGGAGGCAGGTAGCTCATAATCGAGTTAGTTATAGACGTTTGTATATTGAGGCCCAAGGCCGACTCAAACTGAGCTTCAATCTTATCTGTCGTCTCCGCATTGACGTTCTGCTCACTTTTATTTACATCGAGCAAGCCCTTCATGTATTTATCTAGAAGCATTAGTTAGTTAGTTAAAATTGTCCTCCAAGAAGAGGTACACTTAGACCAGTAAAGTAGGTTCATTGTGATACCTCTGACATGGGCAATGACATAGGCGCTTTGACATGGTCGGGTTTTCTGCCGTCTGTACACTGAGAGCCCAGTATAGCTAATTCGTCAGCTGCGCAGTGCCCTTGAATGTCTGGTCCCCAAAGAAGTGTGACATTATTCTGGCTAGCGATCTCGTTCCGAGACATTGGCAGTCCTTAACTGCCCTAGACTTTACTATGTTGATTACGAGGGGAGGGACCTAATCGCTGCTTGGCTGTCGATGTAGATCGCAATATCTGTGCGTGTTATTGGGTTTGTCTTCAGCCAAGCGGCGCCTTTGTTAATAGCTGTGACTTCGGCTTGGAAGACACTACAGTGATTGGGGAGGCTGAAGGAGTGGTGGATGTCCATGACTTCTGAAAAGACGCCGGCACCAGCACCTTCAGCTGTTTTAGATTTGTCCGTAAAGAGATATTCGCATTGAGGAGGACATTGCGCTGTGTCCAGGCGCTTCTGTCCGGTATTTTGTGCTTATAGCCAATGTTGAAGTCGTTTTCGGTGGGCAGCGTGTCTGTTGATTTGGAAGGGCTGCGGGGAGTTGGTAGGATTCTGGCATTTCACACACCATTGGTGGGTTTTTCTCAGTCTTAGGGTCGTTAGTCGCCTGGTGTGAAGGGCAACTGTAGGAGAAGTTCTCAGCACACCAGTAACGCTTAGGCAAGCCACACGATGGACTTTCATACTCGGTCAAGGTATTCGTTCAATCTCATGATGCTATTAGAACTTAGAAGCGATGTCGTCAATTTATATTTCCACCATTCGTCTCTCAATTAGACTCTCTGGTGCACATGAAACATTTTTGGTTTCCATTGACTTGAAGGTGTCGCCTGCATGGCCTTTAACGTCATAATTTTGTAATTATGTAGTGCCTTCAAAGTTGTAAAGATTTTTTCACGACTTTCAGACTTCATCCGCTGCACAACCTTGAGCTTTTTGTCACTCCCAGTTACCCTAATAGCTCTTTGATGGTTCTTGTCTCTGAATATCTTTTGACCTCAAAGATAGTCGGGATCTGCCTCTTCGCCAGCTTAACTTTTTCCAAGTTTTCCGTTGAACATGTCTCGTCACAGAGATCTCATCTTGGGTTCTTCGGTGTCCATAAAAGATGTTTTTGGGTTCTTCTATTCGTACGATCCTTTCATAGGGCATAGAGGTATTCCATAAGTCTTTAAACGTGTTCTGCAGTAAATTCGTTTCTGCCAAATGTTTCTGAGATACATTTTAGTAGAAGATACTCTAATATGCTCTTTGTCTGTTGTACTTCGATACAAATCTAACAGCGTTCCCCATTTTTGTTTTGTAATCCACTCGCGCTTAAACGGGTTATGAATCCCTTACAGCGCAAGCCAGGTGCAGTGGTTCGAAACTTTGGTAGTAGTAGGTTTCACGTCAGAGGGTGGTGTCCAGACTAGTTGGGGATATTTGTGGTATTTGTCATTGCTATAGTTCACGGAAAATTTTTCGAGTTCATCGAGGCCTCAAAAACTGTCCGCGGGGAGGATATTACCGAAAAGACAATTACTGTCCACATCGACACCTAGGTAACTGTTAAGGCTCTGGAGTCCGCGATAACTAGATCGAGGCTTGCAGGAATCTACAAAAGTATCTAAGTAGATTAGATATCGAGAGTCAATAGGGTGACTCAATGTTTAGTACCAGGTATATGGATATCACAGGTAACGAAAAGGCTGACGAACTTGAACGAAAGGGAGCCTCACAGGCTCTCCCCTTTGTGAAGATTCCAATAAGCTCGTTAGAAAGGTATATCGAAGAGAAGGCCATCAGCGCCATTAGTACTCATGCGGAATGCCTCGGTATACATCACAACAACTATTGCAGAAGTTGCAATAGAGAGGAATGAGGACTCTTGGCACTTACTTCTTCACGTACCTGGAGGACTTGCGTAACATCGAGCTGAGGAACCTCCTGAGATTCATGTCTGCATGGTTTTAAATCACCAGCTACTTTTCTCTTTATAGGTCCTCGGGGTAGAATTCTAGAATTCTGAAATGGACATGGCTACGTGAGCAGTGATCAATTTTACAAGGCAACCATTCACTTAACCTGTCCTCGCGGTGATCCGATAGAAGAGGGCTGAATCTAAAAATTTTACAGAAAGCAGGTTCAGCTCAACAACTTTAAGGACAAAAATCATTTCCATCTCTAGTGGCCAGAAACCTCTTTTCACCAACTCAACTCCTTTCAAGCGATGAATGGCAATCCTTCATGTCTCCTTTACTGTCTCAGCTAGTCTTCAACAGGTTTCGTGTCGCACTTAATCACATTTTGACATTTCTTTGACATCGGTGACCACTATTCATCCCCAATTTGCATTCACTTAAGGTCCGCTTACAACTGCTCATTATCGTCATCATCGCCGCCGCCGATGTGCTCCTCTCCGCCCCAAGCGCTCTTCGACTGGCCAAAATAAATTATCTTCCAAACCGAGGCGAACACATCCGTCTCGACGCTTGACAACGATTTCCATACCTTCATCTTAATTGCCTGCTAACTGCCATTTAATCGAAACATTTAATCACACCGATTTAATTAAACGGTCCGCCGGACGTAACTACTGCGCCGTCGGTCGGTTTTTTTTTTCGGGCCCTTCCCGCGACCCACTTAGGATAGAGGTGGCCTGTGAACATTTTCGGGGTACCGGTCGCGCAAGACCCGAGCACAAACGAACGAAAAATTATTATTTTGCGGCGCAGAGTAATTGTTAACATTATTTAAGTAAACTGAATCCATAGCCCGGGGATGTCAATCATTATTCATGTTTACACGCAGCGGAGGACACCACGAGTCCTCCGGTGTACCGCCGGCCGGCCGACCAGCTGGCCACACCGCTGTACTGCGCTAGCAAATTATTAATAAAGAAATTTATTCAAGCTGCCGGCCGAGTGGACCCTAAATGTGTACCCCTTGCCCTCGTTCTCGTCCCCTGATTGGGAGATGCTGACGAGATGATGATGTGCGTTGGCCAAAAAAAAAAACGAAACGAAAGATAGTGTTCCCAGTTCCTGGGTACCACCGAGCTGAGACTAATAATAGCAATGAAGTAATAAGTGTTTAACATGACGTAAACTGCCATTAAAGGACTCGTTACGGGCGGAATATAAATTTTCTGGCCAAGGACAGTTGTCCGTTCGGCGGCGCGCGGAGGAACGCAATTTAATTACGAAACGCTTTTGGGTCTGTAAAACGCAAAAATCGATCGAACAGGAAGAGGGCTGATTAATCCCCCGGAATGGTACCGCTTTAGATTGGCGGCGGCCAACTGGGTTAGGGACATTGTTACAGACGATGCCCAGGTGTTTGTTTCTGTTGTGTTTCTGGTGCACACAAGTAGGCAAAAGTAGCCGCCGGCAGCGGCGCGTTGCGTCGAATTCGTATTTCGTCGTCCCGAAACGGGAGAACAGCCAAAGACAGACTTGGATTGCAGCGCTGCAACTTGGACACACCGACGCTCAGCGTATGAACTACCAGCAGATGGTCTCTCATGGCTCTGGGGGGAGGGCATGTTCACCAATCACTTGCTATCGGGCGAACGTATTTCATTGGGATTTCGCGAGCTGGAAAAGTATCTCTAGATGCCGAGTGGCGATAAGTGGATGTGGAACGTGAAAACAAATGGACTCCATAGCGCGATGGCGATGAGTAATATTTCCGGAGTTGCTGTTTCACATGGACCGGCTGGTTGGTGCCCGGTCTTGATCTGGATGCAGCGGATGAGCTTTAGGTGATTTGCACGAGCAAATGGTGCGAATGCAGTTGAACTTCCTGTGCACTCATATTCGTATCGCGGTCGAGGTCAGGGATACTTATGCAACGGTGACTACATCTGCCGACAATAATTTTGGAAGATGATGTAGCAATTGCCGGTGAGTGGTTGTCATATCTGAAAGTTGAAGGTTACGACGAGTGACACTTTCGGCCACACTCGACTCCCACGCAATTGAATTGAAATCTCTGGCTCAAACGTTCATTGATCGTAATTGCGACTCGGTGCGCGGTAGTTTGTAGTGATCACTTCGTCCCGTAAGCCGTAATTAAGGTGACAACTCGGCATGACGAACGCGAATTAATAATTAAAATGTTTTAATTTATTCAAATGAATTCTGATGATGTAAGTGCTGGTGCTGGTGGTGGAAGGTGGAACGGTTGCACAGTCACTTCTCCGGTCTAGGTCAATTCCAGTTGTGTTGGAGAAAGGCAATGTCAATGTTTTGAAACAAGACCAGAGTTGAAGGCATTGTTTGGCTTTGTTTCTCGTTATCGCTGCTGCAAAAGAGATTGTTGAGGCAGCAAGGCATTAGGAAATATTGTTTCCGGATGGAAATGTAAGACTTTTTCTGGATGTTTTCCTATTCAGCACTGCAAAGTCGACGGATAGAGGTGCTCTGATCGTCCTTTGACTTGGAATCGACCGGTAGGGTAGCGTGACCCGAACTACGACTCGGATAAAAAATATCATACGATGGCGTTCCTGGACAGAAAATTAGTTCTCGGACCGTAAGTCTGTAAAGGAAGGTCACCAACACTCCTACCGCATTTTGGGACTCAGAGAAATAAATTAACCCGGTATAGGTGAGCTCCAATCATCTAAACAAAGATGGCATTAGGAGATTGGAAAAAAACCCCAGATAGTCTAGACATCGTCTTCTGACGCCATTGAAACCTAACACCACCTGGGCTTCAAACCACTACACAACATTGACATCTAGGGATTCAGTGAAAAACATTGCTCCGATGCTGGCGAGCTTTAATCATCATAATGATAGTGGCATCAGGAGATGGAGGAAAAAATCGGGAATTCCAGCAACGGCGAAACCACAGTTAGTTTAGACATCGCGCCTAATACCATTTGAACACAGTCTTTTCTCCCTGAAGGAGCAATCGGGCTATGAAGGTTGTTCCAAGTCCTACGCTATAATCAGCGAGTAACACCGTGACTTCAGTACCTGATTCCATATACCTCGCCATTTCGACGGGTTGAGATTACTAGGACATGTAAAGCGAATGGCACGAACGGTCCGGCTCGCATGACTTTCGAATATATCCCAACTAAAACCCCTCCTAAGGTATGTAGGGCACAAATGATGACCTTATGAAAATTAGAAGGCGTAATTGGAGGCAGTTAGCTAGCCACTGGGTTGATTGGAAAGTCTTAATGGTTGAGGCCCATGTTCATCCCCATCTCTAGCTCCACGTAGGCAAATATTTCGACGACTTCTCAGTTATAGCTACGAAGCTCCATACTAAGATGCTCGACTCCGCGCCTTGAGATGTAGGGGCCAGGTAAAAAAAAAAGCTAGGAGCTCCTTCCTGTCGATCATTCTAAGGGGAGAGATTCCTTGCTCTTCAGAATTTTCCCAGTTAAGTTAGGTTAGGTGACTGCACCCGCTCAGACAGGGACACATTTGAACCAGATTGGCCCATTGTGATATCACGATGAAGAGCCGGTTTACCAGCACCAGCAAACAGAGTATGTAATACATTAATCATCGAGATGGGCAACCGTAACAGTGTTAACGCTAAGAGTTGAACCATTTCGTCCCAAAGATGAAGTTTCTTATCTTCTAGATGTCGAGTTCGGCCAGATCGTTAATCATCGTAGGAGTATTCGCCGAGAGTATTTCTTCATAGCGTCGCAAGGGCAGGACACGTGCACCTCCTCATCTCCACAGCTTCTACAGAAATCATTGGAGGGGACCACCCGCAGCCTGAGTGGATGTCTGCCTGTCAAGCAAATTCCACCTGTGGTTTGCCAGTTTCTTGACATCCGCGTCAAGGAGGAATTTGATTGCCTCTTTTGCCTCATCAAGGATCCTGAGTTCAAAAATTCGCCATTGATCTTGTGAGATTGCGTTCAGGATAACCATAGTCAACTTTGGCGACTTGGTGACCTTCAATTGTAGCCAAGAACGTGTCTTGTTTTCTTATTGACATTTAAAGCCAATGGGGAAGAAGAGTCATGTAGGCTGGTTCTTTTGTAGATTCCCGCAATCGACTTAGGATCGGATTGTAACCCGGCACCTGTCTGTCTGCAATTAGGCTGGAGAGCAAACACTTTGCACTTTGTTGCCATTCGACGAAGTTTCCCGCAAATAATTTCTGCAGAAGCTACATGAACGAAGAGGAGCAAGCAACAAGCCCACTTCTTCTCTGTACTCGTTCAGCACTTTGTCTCTCTATAACCTAACCTAACCTTGCATTGAAGTGGTTTTGTACTGTCTTTTACAGTATCTTTTTACACGGCCTTTAGACCACCTTATGGATGGAGGACCTGGTTCACTTCAGGCACCTTCTTGTCTCTAAACCGACCAAAGATATCTAAGAACTCATCTCTAGTTATCGATGGTCAACATGGTAAGCATAAATTGATACAATTTTGCACATTAACTCTGAGCAAGGGCACTGCTGTGCTCTGTAGATTTTGAGCTTTCTCTGAACCACAAAGTACGCAATCTCCCATGGATTTATGTCTGCCTGATCACAGGGCTCAGATGGTGATAGAAATTGCTAGACTTACTTGGCTGGCTGTTAACTAATGAACTGACCTATGGTCTGTGTGCGCTCAAGACGACAGACAACTTAACCTAACCCTCATTACTAAGTCGTTGTTGATCAATGCCTTTACTGACAACCTGCAGACCCTACTGCTGACATAAATGCTAAAGCGTGCTAGAAAATGTTATGGAAACAACGTTCTAGAGGCGGCCCCATAAAAAATGTTCACACTAGAGCCGCTGTAGGTATGGCATTCACTCTGAGTTTATCCCACCTCTTCTAAATGAAAGGATCTACTTGGATTTGAGACCTTGGCTTACACCCATTTTCAAACCTAATTGCCACTAAGGCATTTACGCCTCTTCTCCAGCATCTTTCATTCAGCTTGTCACTCATTAGCGTTCGTTGAAATATTACTGTCGATCCGCCCGAGACAAACGTTTTCTTAAAGATTTGACATGAAACGTTGTTTGCTTCCTCAGACCACTTAGTCAAAAACGAGTTCCGCGATCGGTCCTCATTTAAAGTCTCGTCTCTCGAAATGACATAACCATTTAATTGATCTTCACAAGTAGCTGTAGCCGCGTTATGCAACACTTCCAAGAACTCGTTTGTAAATACTTCCCTAGTTTACCGGCTGCCTACGCGCGACTGTTATTAACCTCTGTCCGCAAACTAACAACTAAATTGCAATAAACCGTGTGACACTCTGGGTAATTAAACTTTTTTTTCCTCGAACCCCTTCGGTGTCCGATTAAGACTCTCAGCCGCACCCTTGACCGCAGTCTCAGCGCAAATCGGCGCAGCTTGGGACCACATTCGCCACTTGGACTAATTAAAATTATCATTGGAATGACACTTGTCGCTGTGTCACTGTAATCCGTTGGCCGCAGCGACGATTATCAGCTAGCTGTCAAGCCGATCGATGAAATGTTGTCTGCCAGTAATTTAGGGTCAAATCGAATCGGAGTGACAAGACACTTTAGTGTCACGTTGAATGCATGATCTCTACATAACACATCCGTCGTTGGAGTGACTTGGTGCTCCTCCCGCCCCACTGTCACAGTCACCACAGTCCGCAACTGCTTATCGATACAGAGAGCGCGCGGTTCACATTGAAACCGAGTGGTGCGGTCGCAGTTGTTGTCGTTGGAGCTGTCACTTTGAAAAGCGTTTTGTTTACACGACGCTTAATCTGTTCGATCTCCTTGATCCGAAGTTGTGTTGCGCGGTGCTTTTTCTTCTTCTTCTTCTTCTTCTTCCTCGAGCGGAGACAAATAAAATGCGAAATTAAAATTGTCAATCAAATAATTAAATTGTCACGGATAAGACTTTTAAAGTCCATCGGTCCGATGGGCGGCTTGCAACTGACGATGATTCTACGAATACAACAATCCATTGTGGGGGTTGTTCGTCATCGTCGCTTTAACAAAAGGTTGACATACGATTACGGTCACTTGAGCCGAGGCCAAATCCACTTTGGCCAAGTGACAACCTTATACAGCAACAAGACGGTGGAGGAGGTGAGCGAGCGCGAGTACCACGATGATGATGATGACAGGTGGCCTTGGATGGATCATAGAACTATGTTAATCGTGTTGTCAGAGAGATTAAACGTGGAGCTTAGCTTGGGGGTATATCACATTGACAAGCCGCCGTCGCTCTGTGCCTGTGGATGTGTGGATTGACGGAACGACTTCAAAGATTCGATTGTTTCACCTTTTTTTTTCATGTTCAGCTTGACATGACTGTTAAAAGCAATTAGTTGAGATTTTGGCATCGGAAATGGCCATTAGACAAGGTTTTCCACTTGTTGCTAATGAATGTGACATTTGGATGGTAATGGTGCGGTTTGACCTAGAGTTGGATACCTGCGCTGGAGAGGGGTGGATAAGAGTTGCAAAAATCTTGAACGAAAGGAGGCCGCATAAACAGCCGGGAGATGTTCGATAAAATCTCAATGCCGAAGGTAACAGGGACCTGTGATCATTTGTAGCTAAGGAGGTGCCACTGAATTATAAGGCATTTGTCCAATGACCGACACTGCGACTTGAAACGTGTCATGGGTGCTCTTTAACGCAGGGTTTAGGATTTTGAAAGAATCTTTTCTGAGAGTCTGTTCCAAATAAGTGCCAGACACCAACTGATGAGACACCCACTTCTTGAGACCTGTTCCTCAGTTCTGGCACTTTGAATTTACGTGAAATCCTATTGTGTCATTCACAAAATCAAGGCAGCGAATACACTGTTTGGCGACGCTTAGTTCACAGTGGGAGATTATTTTCTTCTTCCAGAAACGATATCCAACAAAGCGACTCTCAAACGCTCGGGACGTGCTTCTAGAAATAGAAGGGCTGGTAGCCAGAAATAGTAATCTGGACTTACCCCACAAACACAGTTGCTTTACTCATCTATGTTCTCAATGGTGGGAGCAAGTCTATGCTATGCCCTTCAAAAACATCATTTTCCCAACTGCAGGTGGCTGAGACATTTCTTCCCTACATGAGTTGTCTAAAGGTCGTCTGCAGTTCGGCCCCTAAAGTTTCACCATTCGTAGGAGAAACTATTCCAGTAGCGGGTTGATATCTCCAGCCTTGTGTAAACAATTCTCTCCAGCATAAACGTCAGCATTGTCTCCTCTATGACCCCGATCTCGCCTTGGACCATAATATTTTTCATGTGTAGGAGAGCTCTGTCAAAAGCGGATGATGTTGCCGTTGGCTGCTGCCGTCTGCATAGACGGTGAGTGGAGGAGAAGTTACAATAACGAACTGTAAGGGGTGTACAGCCAGAAAAGTGAAGGTCCAACGACTGAGGTTGAGGCTGGGTCATGTAGAGCGGATGGACACCGGAGTTCCGGCCCGGAAAATCTTCGAATCTACACCCGAAGGACGGCGCAGTAAAGGAAGACCGCAACTCAGGCGGCTCACGCAAGTGAAACTTTTCGTGCGAAACTGGAGGCAGCTGGCTTAAGATCGAGCTGGCTGGAGACGCTTGTTGGTTGAGGCCCAGGCAACCCCGCACTGTAGCGCCACCTAAAGTAAGTAAGGAGAGCTTAGCCTGGCACAAACGATCTTCAAGGTCGATATACTCTCTGGGGTCAGCTCATATATGTATGTAGGCACAAGACCGTAGAGCAGAATTGGCCAAACCCAAAAGATAGCAAGCTGATTATTATATAGAGGAAAATTTTATCAATCTCTAGGCACAGTATACCGACAGTCCCCGTGAGACGTCTTATTTAAGAAGCAATCGTCCTTGACTAAGCCGGTCATTCATTTTGTATATTCCTCTGCAAGTTCACTAGAAATCACGATTCTTTGAAATAGCTCTTGCTTTTTCCACATAACAGCTCAGGGGTAGTCAATGAATTGGCCACACTGATCTAACCACGCGAGTCTCTCATGAAACGTACATATCGAGGTTTAAGCTCCGTGTAGAATGACCAATTATTTGTTTCCATTCCGATCCGAGTGGTACCAAGATAGTCTTGAGGACCGGTTTTGACTATGATGTAGGTTAACCCAACATAGGTTGACTCGTAGAAATGACTCTCAAATAATTACGTCCGCAGCTAGGATATCTATGAACTATGTCGTCTCGAGGTAAGCTAAAGCTTCTCTCTTTCAACACAGAGTAGAGCAAGCCTAGGTGCCCCACAGTTTAGCGACCAGCGATAGTGCCTTTCAAATAAAAGTGTCTGGGAAAACTTGGTTGGTTGATAGGTTTTTTGTGGGTATGTTGTTCACTGTACTCATAAAACTTTTACCCATGAGACCCCGAGTGAGAGATATCAAACTTAAGAGTTTCTTAAAGTCATCATCTTGATGGCCCTCGGCATTCGCATAGCAAGTAGTGTCGGAAAGCTTCTGCAGTAGTTGTTAGGTATAGACCAAGTCAGTGCGTGAGTTTCTATTGCACTGTGTTCTGAGTGGACGCTTGACATAACACGTATTTCTATCCGACTAAGCTAAGATTTCTCCCTTTTAGAGACTGATGACAGGGACAAAGCGCGTGTGTCTAAATGCCGTCATCGCGCAGTAGCCCTGATTATCGTTTCCGCATCTAGTTAAAGTTCCTTTCCTCTCCTAGCAAGTTCGTCAACTTTCTCATTTCTTCACATATCATTTCGACCAGCATAGAGTCAACTTGTTGAAGCCCGACAAGTTTCGAGCTTAGATTTTGTCGATGCTGACGGAAGCGCCTTGACAGCTGCCTAGTCTACATAACTGAAAGTAGGCACAGACTGTTTTACCTGCCATTTCAGTACCAAATTGGTAGTTCATAACGATTTTCATGACTTTGACACTCTTTGGCATTATCGTTAGAAAGAGAAGGAACGGTTAGACTTTGCTCCTATTCTAGCTTTCTAGCCATCTTAACTTCGTCTTTTTGCTGTTTGTCCTTGAAGTAGATTCAACAACAATAAATATGCAAGGGCCACATAGGATGCGTACACCTATCTGAGTTCAGTGGCAAAACTCAACTGGACAAGCATCCTCCAAGATGTTGTTTCCGACATCACAACATAAATGCCATTTTTCCAAGAGCCTGGATGGGAACGAACTTCGAATCCTGTCATAGTGTCATAGTGAATGACTCCCTCTTGCACATCAAAAAGTGAAGTTATCCTGTAAGAAAACATCCCAGCCATCTATCCAAAGAAATTTCTCATCTTCCTGGCTGCTTCTGCAGTCTCTATACTCTAGGAATGGGACAATTGGGTTCAAGAGAATCTGCGGAATCAACTATCAATTCAAGGCCAAATGCCCAACAGAGTGGAATGTGATAACCGTAGGCAATAGTCGTTTGCGTCACAAAAATACGGTCTGCCCTCCATCTTACTGAATTGTCCACAAACTTTTTCTAGAACTTAATAGACTCCATGTCTGTTTCATGCAACTTCATTCCTTTTCTACAAGATTGTGTGCCTCAAAATCCTCAACAAACGTTCTTCACTTCCTATATTCTAAAAAATCTGAGAAAAATGAGTCTCCTTGTCGAGAAGTCTGTCCGATTCTGACCAAAACAACGACAGAAAAGCTTGAAATTTTAGTTATTTTGTTCGAAATCAACAGTCTTTGACCAAAATCCTTTAATTTAACTTTCGTGTCTAGCCAACTAGTTAATCACTCACTATACCTGGAAGCAATTTCAGTCAATGGCCCCCTCAATCCCTCAGCACTGTGCATCATCAGATCATCGAACCACAACAAAGAGAACATAATTATGCCAAACGAAAATATAATTAAAGCGACGCGGACAAAACGCGCGCTCGATTCGAATATCAATCATCTGTCAGCGGAGGAATTTTGAGGTCCCGCTCCGCCGTCCCGATGCCCGAAAATCCATATGTGGTCCCATTCCATCGCCATTGACAAATATCATCAATGTCATGCATCTCGCAGAACCATCACCTCATCCTCATCACCATCATCATCATCAGCGTCGTGATCGAACATCATCGGGGTTCCATTAATAACGCCGTTGCTTGTCACTATACCGGAGATCAATTAATCTTTTCTTGCTTTCATTTTTGAGAACCTAACGCGGAACTGACCGTGAGTGGACCGTGAGTGGACCGCAAGGTCTTCTTGGCGTGCAAAAGCCGCGCTTTGCCAAAAAATTTGACTTTTTGATTGAATCATCGCTTCGGCTAAACGTAACTCCTTCCACCATATGTCTATGATTTGACTCGGCTCATGGGCTTCATGGCTAATTGCTCAGCCAACTGATCATCGGGGCGGGAGGACCTACTTCAAAAACCGCAAAAGAACCCATCTGTGGCATGCGCCTTTGCGGTTTGCATTGAAAATTTTGACACTTCGATCACTGGGCGACAAATGCAACCAAATGATGACAGCCAGTGGTATGTGTTCCTCAATAACAGTTGCAGAAGCTTAATTGCAGTCACAGTCACTCAGCCGATAAGTGAATGTGGTGAATGGCCTGCGGATTGGCTAGAGACTAGTGGCAGTGGCTTCGCTACCACCTATTCCCATTCGTCGTCGTGGTCGTCGTGGTCGTCATCATCGTCGTCGTCGTCTCGGTCGTCAATGGATGTCAAATTATCGACGTTGAGGGATTACCATGTAGACACACACCGTTGGGTATGATGCACTGACGAGCGAGTGTCTAAAAAGACACGAAATTGAATTAAATCAACAACAGTGTGTGCAACAGGATGGGGGATAGGTGGCGTTTAATTTGTATAAAGTGTAGGACGCTTAAAAGACTCCTTCTTTAAGCAATTCAACGTGGAGACTGCTCGAATTTCTTCATGGCGATGCATACTTTTCTGTTTCTACATACGGGCTGCCATTTGGTCTGGCTAGAACGCGTTAATGTTCTCTTATCTTCAGCAAGCCCACAAGGTAGAAGCAAATAAATGTAAATCACAACATAAATCATCATCTTTCAATGACCCGCTTATCCACTATGCGGGTCACGGGTTTAGGGTACTTAAGTGAACCCTCCACATTTCCCTATCTTCCGCTACCGACTCTAAATCCTCAGAAGCTATTCCAATACGGGTACAGGTAAGATTTCGGACTTGGTCCAACCATCTTATCCTGGGCCTACCCAGGGCACAGATTCCATGGCACCTCTTGGAAGCCGAGTTGGAGGCATACCTTCCATCGAAGTATGGACCTCTCCGTTGAGTGCCTCGCGTATTTTGTTGTTCCTAACTCGATCCCGTCGAGTTACCCTACCAATCGGTAGCTTGTATACGCGATCTTAATCTTTCGGTCACTACCTAAACCTCATGACCATACTCGTAGATGAGGGTCGAAACAAACACTAAATTAAAGACCAATAGCTCCAAAGCCAAGTTCGGCATACCGGGCTCTCTTCTTTCTCTATCCTGACGTTATTCCTTACCCGTCTACTCGGCGTTCATTCTCTGGAGAGCTCCTTTGTTTCCAGTGTTATGGACATTTGCTTCTTATGTGATAATGGGACCCAACACAGTATAATGATGTGTGGTAAGCTGAGAAGGTTTAGTACATAGCCACGCTTGGAACACACTGCTGCAGTTTAAAGCCTTATCACACAGCCCACTATTGGAGGACGATGCACAACGGAGATGCTGTAGCAACATAGACGAGGAAGGAGATTTGACACTCTCTCTCTGCGACCACCCAAGCCTCAGAAGAACCAGAAAAATGGTCATCGGCTCATACTTTTCCAATTATCCGGATGAATTGTCAACCATGCCACCAAAACCATCCTAAAATGCATACTGAGCTCGAGATGTTGTAGGGAAAGAAACCAGAGCTAAGAGCTCACAAATACACACAAATATCTAGGAAGTCCTACAATGGAGAACGGGCGGCATGTTTTACCGACTAACCTAACCTTGATTTTCTTTGGACGTTTTTGGTGACCCAGCACGGTGATAACTGCTGTAATATTGTCTGCGCTACTGACCAGAAAGGTGTTTTGGGAATCTTTGCATTTGAAGGCTCCTATTGCAGAAGACATTCCATAAGTTTAGTCCTAGACACACGCACAAACACTATTCCTCCTTCAACGGTCCCGGCAAGTTGTCTTCAACTCAATGTCAACCCCTAATGTCTACAATCACCAGATTTTAATAACAGGGGCCCGTTTCCTTGAACTGGAATTCAAGCACCCTGTAAGCTAAGGCGATGTTGTCCAATCCAAGTAGAGCAAGTCAAAACTCGCGGTCATATCTCACACTCCAGTGGACCTCTTCCCATAAAGGACCGAATATTCAGCGGAGTATTTGTCCTTTGGAGGAACTCAATACTTGTCCTCCAGTTTTGGGCTCGTACCTAACCTTCTACAACGTATGACAGTACTGGCAGGATCAAGGATTATTAGCCCAAGTATCATCGGTTTCATAGACTCAAGCTTTGTCGGATTTCCATGCGGGTGGCTACCTGGAAGTTGCAGTTTTTGAACGAAATCTTTGGCTTTAGCCACTGTTTGGATGAGGTCCGCTCTTTAACCGCCATGAGTCCTTGAGAATCAATAAAATTCCAAACCGAAGGAGAGCTTTCAACCATACGACCCATCTTTACTCGAATTCCAAGGCATTGTCACATCCTCACTTGCTGTCTGTACTGTAACATTGCGATCGAGCACCCGGATCTGGCTCAGGTTGACCAGTCGTGTTGTTGTTGTTGCATCCCTCGTTATTTGTGGTTTTTGCGGTAATATACGCACACGTTCCTCGTCTTATTGTCCGTCGTCTTCAGTCGCTTTTGAGGTTCGTGATGACATGATAATGAGTGCGGCCAACCACAGAAAATAAATTAGACCGCCACCGTCCACCGTCCAAGCGTCCACTGCGCCACACCACACAAGACCGTTTGCTATGTGTACACTGTACACATTGCACATGCAATGCAATCCGCGGATGTGCATTACCACACTTTGCACGGCGATGGTAGACCATTTTTTTTGGTTTTTGGTGCCATGGGTATGCGATGTGACGACGACTGGCCACTGCTTCTGCGATTGGCAAACTCTTCTCGAATAGACATGACTCCAATGGTCAATCTACCGAAAGACCATCGTGCAATTAGAAGGCTAAGCCGTGGCGACGACCGGCAGTGGCTCCAAAATAACACAAAAAGAAAACGGTTTCATCGACCGCCACACTGCACACAATGCCGCGCTTCGAATTCATATCATAATTTGTCCCGGACCACCTCCTTTGGTCGGTTCAACTTCTATGGGCGACCCAGCCCCTTGGGAGATGACCCCAAATGAACGCAATAAAACCACTGATTATTCAATTCCATCCCGAAGATAAATGACCGTCGCATTCACCTGCTCGCCGATCAAAGATACAGGACACGGCAATTAAGTGTCATTAACAGGAGGGAGTCCCGAGTCCCAGGCCAGCGGAGAGCGCAACCCTTAAGGGTGACATTGTTGTTTCCGACCGGCAAAGAGACTCTTGATCGGATCGCTGCGTTGTCGCCGAGTCGCATACACACACAAACACCAACAAATCCCAATGTGGGATCGCTGTGCACTTGTTGGCTGCAGGATATTAATGAGTTTCTGGTGGCGAGCTCTGGGTGTGCGACCAATTGTGACGTTTAATATTCATGAGTCCACTCTTTCTGGTCGCTGGTGACGTCTTCGTGGGGCATCTTAGAATTTTGTTTTCTTTTTTTTTTTCGCTTTGTAAATACCGTGTCGGTCACTGCTGCTGCTGGGGCTTCCTTGTCCACGCCGCCATCCGATGACAGTGACGGATTTTTCCAACAGCTATCTTTGTCACTGGGAAGACACTCTGTGGACATGAGACATGTTAGTTTATCAGAGGATGACTGAACACGTGAAGTATTAGCATACATGCGATGCGATGGGGAGACACAAGACTGGTAACTGTGACCTTTCGATAAGAATCTCGTTTTGCATTACTAGGCCTAAGGCCCTGGTGCAGTCTAATGAGATGCAGATTTCATTTCGATGATGTGACACGAAATGAGGTCTGTATTTGTCTGGTGGTGCCATGGAATCATCCACAGTGCTGCCAAATTGCAATGTCAAGACGAGCGTTAGACGACTAGCGGTAGGACACCCGCATTCTGCTTCGAAGAGCCTTCCAATCCAGATTGGAGGGACGACGCAATAAGCACTTATTTTCATTGAATAGACGGGGCCCTGTAGTAAGTGCATCAGACTACTGTGCGAGTTGCCTGGGTTCAAGCTCCAGTCATTTCCAACGAATATTTTCCACAGCACCACCTCTCGTCGGGGAATGAGGAACCTCCCGGAGTATAATTTGTCATGAAAAAGCTTCTCAATTCGACGATCAGAGTCGGCAATCGCCGACAGTAAGTCCTTTCCATTCGAGCGAAATATGTACCACTCACAACATGAATGTCTGCGACAAGCTAGGCCTTGGCTCATCACGAGTTGTCGCGCCAGATTTTTATTTTTTTTATTTTTTTAGATGAGCTCAGGGCTTCATGGCCCATGATTCTACTGTTGCTTAGATTATTAAGCAGCGCTTAAGGCTCCTACCCGAGCAAGACCATTTATAGGAAGACTTGACTTCGGAAGGCGCAGGAGAATCCCATCACTTTTGTGAACAACCTCCCAGTCCTGATTCAATATGATTGGCAAAAAATTAGCAACCCTCTCCTCTAAGAAGGATTCACTTATACGCTCGAAAAATGCCTTCTTGGCGCACCAGCTAAGCGTCAAAAACTACTTGTAACTGCAGCAGCCATGAATATGATGAAGAAGGAACTCATCATCAACGTCATTGGGTGTGAAGCCATTATTCGCGGCAAAATTATGACTACCAGGCGGGACGCAACAGACTCAGAGGTTTCCAGTGAGAAATGCCCTCCCCACCCGCCCAAAAAGACGCAAACCACTACACTATGCCAGTACGACTCATTTCATCAAGATCGTGACTTAGTGTCACGTTCTGCCATTCAATATTCATGCCAAGTCGCGCACTACCAGCGAACTTGTCCGCCGAAAGGAATTCACCGTGTTCATCATCTTCTCTATGATCCGCAGCGGATATTCCTGCCCACCCCACTTGCAGCAGCTATGTGGCGCTATGACGACGACGATTCTCATAACAAAAATCCAAGACGAAGCGATCACTGATCGGAGCGGTCTCGCGCACAGTGCAATCATAATCATCATCTCCGGCAGCAAACAGCAGGAGCAGCAACAACATCTCGCGCACATCGCACCCCAGCGCAATCTGCCGTGCCAGGCGAAATTGGAAGATTTTTCAAAATGACAGCAGTTTATGGGCGACAGAGCAAGAGGATAGGATCACCATCACCATCTTCGGTGGGAGAGTGATCACAGTTTGTCCCAAAATGATATATTTCCGCACGGTGTCGGATTAACTTGGCGCTGGTGGTGGTTGCGCTGGTGGTGGTTGCGCTGGCATGGCATTCAAACTCCTCAAACGTCCTGTCCCCGACCAGATGGTCAAAATTAAGTGCACAGTGCAGAACAGTTTATAAGTTCCCCCTCATGCGTCTCTATGGATGGATCAGATCGATGAGGATCACTGCAACGAGGCGGGGTAGCCTCACAAAAAAATATTGATCTCTGTCAGGGCGTTTATGAAGCACCCGAGAGTAGAGGAAGATGATCGCGCTGTCAGTTCGCAACGCCACATGGCGAATTTCCTGTTTGGTCCTAAAAATAATTGCTAATCGACTCCTGGCATGATTGCATTCATTTTTTTTTTTAGTTCCTTCTCCTCGCCGATAATTGCTGATAATTCGACGAGCAATGTTCGCGTCGTCAGCAGTTTGCGGTGAACACGCGTGACAGCCGAGAATTGGTGATGCGTGCACAAGGAATGCGAAGGCGCATTACCTGATTAGATCAGGTGGTACTGCTGACGTTGGTGCCTCTGACAGGAACACATGTCTGCAGCAAGTAAACATTTGTACCCCTCCCCGCCAGACAAGACAAACTGTCATCCCTCGAGACAAATTCGGAGATCGTTTATGCGTGCGTTGTCAAATCACATAAACGACAGCGCGGGACATAAGTTTGACACACACACACACATGGGGAGAGGAAAATGTGGGGAAAATGGCTTTCAGCGTGGGTGGTGACGGTCGTACGGAGGTAGTTTCGGTGGTTTGTATCGTAAGCAAACGGGTTGGAAAAATACCCGCTCGCTGAATAAATAAACACGCTGTCAAACGATCAAAATAGTTGACGGCTTTCGGGGTTGACAATTTGTGTTTACATTGCGGTAAATGAGAGTGCTGCGCGGATGTGGTTGCGGACATGGTAGCAAGGAATGTGTTTTCTTTTTTTTTTGCTTTCGCAATCTTCTCGGCCTTGTGGGCTGTTGGAATGGGACCATATGTGCTCAGTCGTTTGTTGACGTTGGTGGACAAATATTTTGCAAGAAGGAGGGCTTTGCGGTCCTAGCTCGTCAAATTGACGTTATGAAACTGGTTTCAATAGAGTCGAGGCGCCAGTCTGGTAGCCAATAGATTTTTAAACTCCGTCTGGTATGAGCATGGATACAATATGAAGTGAAGTTTTTAGAGAAACCTTCTTGCAATGTGCGATGCTTGTAGGCATGTTGGCAACCAGTCAAGTGATAGACGGTGATAGGATTGTCTGACGTATAGTTGAACGGATTGGTTTCCCTTTGGAGAACTTGAAGGCTGGTGTTCGAAAGTTTGTTTTAGGGGTCTGGTCCGATAAAGTCTTCAGCCTTAACTTTGGAAGCCAATTTTAAAAGCTGCCACCGCACCACTTGGACCTTGTTGCTCAAGTTGCTCTGGTTTGCAATTTTGTACAAATAAGTTTCGAGGTGGGTTAGGTTAAGAACTTGGGAAGGCCGTCTTACCTCATACCAACAGAGTATGTAGCTAGGTTGAGGAATGTCTTGGGACATGAGTCGTTAACTCACGTAGACCATCATTTGGGTCCATAATGCCCACAATATTACCGAATAGTTTCGAATACTAAGGTTCTCTTGATCTTCATAGAAACCACTACATGGATTCCGAAATCGTATGCTAGCTAGAGATGGACGTTCGCAAATTCTACGAATGAACAAATTCATTTTCCTTTCCGCCGCTTAAGCTTTTGCGGAAGTTGTTATGCACTTAATATTCATGACGCGTTAGGATGCCTGACATGCCAAGTGCTCCTCTCCGTCTAAGCCCTAATAGGGGATATGCGATCCTGCCCTACAGCAGCCCTAGAGGCACTCCTCCGCACGTCTTTTTCAAAAGAAATGGCAGCACGCAGTGCAGTAAACCTTCAATGCTCGATTGGAAACCTGCCAAGGAAGCTGCTGGATCACTTAACGGCTCTTTTCAATTTTCCCGGTCAGCACGGTATCAGACTCCATGCCCAAATCGCTCCAATATGGGAGAAGGCTTCAAATCGAGATCAAGAATCAGTTGGTCTGGATCACCGGCGATCCTCTGCTAAATATCAAAGGACTAAGGTGGTATACTGACGGTTCTAAGATGGACTCTAATGTTGGCGGAGTGCAGGCCCAACTGCAAAGTCTCGGAATGTATTCCAGTGTTGTCCAGGCCGATCTATTTGCTATTTATCTGGGCTCTCACTACTTCAATTGCCTTCAACACTTATCCTAACACAAAGAAGTCAAACTCTGATGGATACCGGGACACAGAGGTATTAAAGGTAATGAAATTGCTGATTAATTCAGAAGAGGATCTACTAAAACTTTCCGTGGCTTCTCTTCTGCGTTGAGAACCATCCTTTCTGGACACTACAGTCTGAGGTGCAACCTACGCAAAATGGGAGTTCCCCAGGTAACCCAATGTCGACTCTGACTAGACGAAGACTGAACAGCACAACATATATTTTATGGTTGTGTGGTTCTCTGTTACATTAAAAGGCGAAGTTTCATCAAGGTTAAAGGTTAATACCATTACGGTTGCCCATCTCCACGTTCTCTTTCTTTATCGTGATGTCACAATGGACCAATCTGGTCTAAGTATGTCCCTGTCTGAGCGGAGACAGCCATCTAACCTAATCTAACCTTTCCTCAAGATCAGCCTAGCTCCGCTTCGACGAACGATATCCTTAACTTCTTTATAAAAATTGAGGCTCATCTTGTCTAACTGGCTCTCGACAAACTGATCTTACAGGTCGAAGAGCCGCCTGCTTCAGAAACTTAGCCAACATTAAAAAAACCTTAAAAGGGAAGTAGATGAATAACTACAGCAGCTATGCCAGATGTTCGCTAAGAGCAAGCTCTTGAGAAAGGATTGTTAACTACCAACAGGAGGATCTAAGAAGAACACTTCTCCAACACCTGTGTCAATGCTGTGAATGACGGCCAAGGAGCTCGTGTGTCAAGGAACTTTCTGTTTTTGCTACAACTTGTACCAACGAGTTCGTATCGTAACTAGCCTCCCTCAGGTCGTCTCTGTTTCTCAAAACTTCACCGAACCATATTGCTCGAAGATAACCGCATTTTTAAACAGCCACAGCCTTCTACTGTATACCAAATTCATCACTTGTGTTGCACCTCTTGCTCTCGGTCTAGGGCTGAACTTTTCCTTTCTAGCAGTCGTTTCTTAATATTAGCACTTCACAAGCTTCGAAGTGATCGGCGTAGCAGCTAATACTTTTATAGCCGCCTGGCTGTCAATGTGGATCGTGATATCCCTCTGTGATGTTGTGAGCATTAACACTAATTGGGCGGCTCTTATCACTGTCAGAACCTGAGCTTAGGAAACATTACTGTGGCCAGGGAGTTTTATTGAGTCCTAGCTCCTCAAAGAAGAGACCGACTCCTATGTTTTGGACCCATGGTTGTACATGGACTTAGACTCATCAGAGCCGTTCTTTTCCCACTATTCTCTAGGTAATCGGAAAGACTTAGGAGAAAGGTTTAACGAGATCCAAATTCTTCTTCAGTTACAATCCCTTCCGCCATCGACAATTCGTTTTGCGGGCTACTGTTCATGCGTAGGTCGTAATCCTGCCTTATTGTGTATCCTGGAAAGTACAGGGTTTTTCAATAAGAGCGCTACAAAAGTTTTTTTAAATAAAACAAAAATGGTTTTGGATATCAATGAAATTCTTTATTCCTGTGAAAGTACGTTCGATGCCATTATATATGGAACTCGATTTCTTTTGCATGGCCACCACGGGCACGCTTGCAGAAGTCCAGACGCTGAACCCAATTTTCGACGGTTTTCAAGCATAAATCGGCCGATACTGCTGCAATTTCACGTTCGATATTCGTACGAAGTTCATCAATCGTCACTGGCTTGTTGGCATAGACCATAGACTTGACGTAGCCCCACAGGAAATAGTCTAACGGCGTCAAATCGCACGAACCGAGGCGGCCAAGCGACTGGACCATTTCGTGAGATAACACGTTCTCCAAACTTGGTTTCCAATAAATTGATTGTGACATTCGCTGTGTGGCTTGTGGCGCCGTCCTGTTGGAACCACATGTCCTCCAAGTCCATATCATCCAATTGGAGCCAAAAATATTCGGTTATCATTGAACGGTAGCGATCCCCATTCACAGTTACGTGCCGGTCTTGATCAACACGGAAGAAGTACGGCCCAATGACGCCGCCGGCCCATAAACCACACCAAACCGTAATTTTTTCGGGATGCAATGATGACACATGGAGTACGTGTGGATTGCTGCCTGACCAATACCGCATATTTTGTTTATTGACGAAGCCATCCAGCCAGAAATGAGCCTCATCGCTGAAGATGATTTTTCGATGAAAATCCGAATCATTTTCAAGTTGTTGCTCAGCCCAATTCACGAACATACGACGCTTCTGGTGGTCAAGCGGCTTCAGTTCTTGCGTCAATCTAATCTTGTAAGGATGTAGGTCAAGATCTTTTCGCAAGATTCGCCACAACGACGTCACAGAGATGCCCAACGCTTGAGAACGACGTGTGAGAGACACATTTGGGCTTTCTGCAACTGAAGCCTCAGCGGTAGCAATATTCTCGACACTACGGGCACTTCTTTGTCTCACTGGCACGGGAACATTTTGTACTGTACCTGTGGATTCAAATTTTTCCACTAGACGCTCAATTGTTGATCTGCTAGGACGATTATGACGACCATAAATTGGACGTAGCGCTCTTAACGTTGAGGCCACTGACTCCGAATTTCGGTAGTAAATTTTAATAATTTCGACTCGTTGTTGGCTCGTATATCTTTCCATCATGAAATGGCAAACCTTACTGAAGAGAAATGTCAAAAAACCGCAAGAAAAATATGGCGTCGTTTGCTGTCCCTGTCGCTCTACTTTTGTAGCGTCCCTATTGAAAAACCCTTTATTTGTTAATCAAAATTAGCAAGGATTCGAAGGTCGATTGTGTCCAGGGACCGTTGGTGTGTTTGAAGTATCTTCAGACTGACGGTTCCTTAACAACGACTTTCCTTAATCTCACTGATACACCAATGAAAAGAGTTCCCACATCTTGTAGGAAGAACCACTCAGAGCAACTTTCTCCAATGGACTGGTTCAATCAAGCTTTAGAGGCAATTATTCTTCTTTGCAATGTCGTACATAAATGCGTTACAAAAAAATTACGTCCTAAACCGCCTGCGAAAATTTATGGAAAGGCAAGCGTTCAACAGGTCAAACCCAGGACCACCCCCATAAAAATTCCAAAGGAAGGATTTTCTGAAGCTTCGTGATAAGAGAAGGAGAACTAAGGCCAAGGAGGAATTTAAAATTCGAAAATTCTGAATACATATGTATGTACATCCATAAGTCACTAATGGAATATACTCTCCACATTCCTTGTTTCTAGAACCAGAGGCATGGGGTGGACTTTGTTGATTCAATCAGGCGAGACATTCACTCCGCTAAATTCTCTTGTCCATGATTCCACCAACAGAAAAACCTGTAAAGGGGCCGTAATACCGCCTTGTGTGATGCCACTTTAGTTTCCACTTCGGTTTGAAATGCATTAAAGTGATTTTCCCATCCAAATCGACGTACCACATTCCTTCGCACGGTCTTCATCGTTGATTGACAACCAAAGCGATCCTCACTCACTATGTCACACATTGTCTTTATCTTGACGAAAAAATCACCTGACAGTCCAATTTCTGTCGTGACTTCCTTCCAATTAAACCTCAATTAAGTGTCCTCTCACTCTTTCTCCAGCCACGCATCCTTCCATCCTGTCAGGTGACTGCGGGAACAATAAAACGCTGCATTAAAACAATTTGTCAAAAGTGTCAAAACTCAACCGGCCGGTGCTGGTCGACTGCTTCGTTGCTGCTCCAGCTGTCAGGATAAAACAGCCAACAAAACAAAAGCGAAAACGACTTGCAACTCCAATTTGGATGCCCGGACCGATAATGGTGTTGGCGTTGATGCTTTTCTTTTGCTCGCATCGAGATCCTTTTGATCCAATCCAGCAACACTGCTGTGCGCGGTCTTTTCTACGTCTCGTTCCGATTGTTTCTGATCAAAGACAAGATCGACCCAACGATGATCGAGCAGAAAACCAATATCGAGGCCCGAAAATCCCAAACGGCCGGCGTGCTGCGACCGAATCGAAATTGAGAACTGGCTGCTGCAGAGAGTATGTTTTCCCCGATTGTATTTTGTATCTTTTTGTGGTTAAAACGTACGCACCGATGTTAACCAACAAAACCTCGCTGCAGATCCCTAGAGATTGATGTAAAGTGCACGGGGCAGCAGCGGCGCTTTCCGCCGCAGACACAGAGCCCGAGAGCCGAACTGAGACGACATTCAACGATTGGTAAAGTGCTCATGCGACGATGACGTTGTAAATTATCGATGGCGTCTACATTCTTCGTCGCGGGACTTTGATTGACTCAAATTGCGGCGCGGTTGTGTCCGTCCAAAAAGAAAAAAAAATGCCGCGTTCAAGGTGAAGGGGGTAATAATTGTACAACACACACACCGGCCAAAACCAGGTAAGAGAAGGCTCGGCTCATATAAATATGACAGAGGGAGAAAGGAGCACGATGATGAAATGCCCGGCGGAACGAATTTGTATCGTTTGGTGTGCTCCGCACAGTAAGTTACTTATTAATGCGCTCTAATGTTCGAAACAAATTTGACAACTCTCATCGACGGAGGATACCACAAGTCCATAACAACCGGGGGACGGCTTGAGAGTGGGAGAGTAGCCGGTGGGCTGTCTCTCTGGAAATTATAAATGGACGACCGATTTCTCATCGAGAAAAAAGAGTAGGTAGCCAGAGCCACGGAAAAATCGGGAGCTTGGGCGTGCAGCGGTGGGAAATTGTGACAAAGGTGTTTTGGAAACAAATTGTGGTCTGTGGGAATTGGTTCAACAGAACAGGTTTCTTTCACAAAGTGAAAGGCTGCTTCGGCATTTATGGTGAAGTTTATCCCGAACAAATAGGTTCCATCAGGAGATTCATCATAATTAACGTGGAACTGAGTCAGAACCTTGTGTGTGATTTCATAGGCCACCAACTCTCTGGTGACACAGACTGGAAGAAGGATTTCGGTCTTAAGTTCCGAAAATTTGTCGAGCTTATACAATTTGCATTCGATTTTTGATAAACTTTTCATTCGACAGATTCGCTAGTCAGAGGCTTTTAGTAGAAGCTCCGGCAACAAGGGGGAACTAGGGGAATTCGGGAGAAACCTCATTTGATACACAGTTGGCGTATAACTAAGTCCCAGGTCTCAAAACCGACGAAGGTTACTGGTAAAACATTTCTGCGGGTAGGTCTGCCTATACGATACGACGATGTTATGCGAAAGATAACACTGAACCAGAATACACCACAGCAGTTCATCTAACATTTTGAAATTACAAGGAATTCATACAAGGTGCTCATACATCAACGCCTTTCAGGAACAATTCCTATAGTTCCTTGCTGCTCAGAAAGAAATCAGTGGAGCAGGGGTGAAGGCGATTTTAAGGCCGCGTATGGCAGCATCTATAGAGACAAACCATGACATACAGAGCTATGTTTAGTTTTGGGATCCCTGCCAAGCTCCTCCGTTTGTGCAAGAAGACGGTGGAGAATGATCGCTGGTCCATCAAGGTCGGTCCAGACCTGACTGATACCTTTCATGTCAAAAAAAGGATGTCCCTCTCAATAAGGGCGGCGGTAATTTTCAGCTGACCTTACCGGACGAACACAAGCTGGAGTCTTTGCATCACTAGGCTGTCCGAGACGTTCAAATTTATCGATTAAATTCACTATAGCTGTGCGAGAAGAAGTTTGATGATGACCAAAAGCAGTACGAACTTTACGAAACGTTTCCGCATTATTTTCATAGCGTGAATTTTTACTATTCAAACACATTGTGGGAGTGTGTATCGGTACACATTTAATAACCTCCCAGTTTTTACTTGCCAAATCAGTATTGGACTCATGTGGCCCATAATATAAAGTAGAGATCTAAGCAAAGTGCAGCTACGAAATACTCATTTGAAACCTGGGGCGCCTATATTCTCTTCTCAAGAACTAGGGAACTAACTGATTTTGTTGTCAGACGCAAACTAAATCAAAGAAATCTTGAGATCTCGCCAAGTTAAAAGAGCTTCAGCCTCATGTGATTTCGCGCCCCCTTAGAGGAGAACGACGATGCCACCAAAGATCGTTTCTACAAGCTCTCTGAGAAAGCCTTCGAGCAATGTTCGAAATATGATGTTAAGATCGCCTTTGGATTGAAAAGGGGAACATCTTGAATAGGATCAATCGATAGACGTAGCTGTCACGGGAGGGCCCTTGAAAATGGGCTTAGACTTTCCTCAGAACAGATCAGAAGACAGAAAACACTTCTCGAGTATATTCGCTGTTCGAACGTTGTGAGGTGCATACATCGAATTATTGCAGCAAACTTTCCACAGTATTTCGACCAAAACTACGACGAAGTCTGCAATCGCAATCGACCACAAGAGCCTTTGCCATTCTGAGTGAAAAGACTTGTTGGCTAAGACTCTGCTTCAGTGCATGCTGTAGCTTCAGAATTAAGTAAGCGGCACAATGGGTCTGTATAGACCTAAGTGTGGACATGAGATGAGCCAACGTCTTCGTCAACCTATAGATCTAACCTAACCTAAGTCCTATTGTCAACAGCTCCTGGCAAATTCTGTTAATTTAGAGTTCAAATGTTCGAATTTCAAAATGTTCTGGCGGACCATCCGCCTCCTCAGAGGAAAGAATAGGAGTCAAATTCAAAGATGGTGTACTTCTTTCCGATGAGAAGGACATCTTGCGCATATAGGGCAAGCACTTTTCGGAGCTGTTCAATCCCGAACAGGGCACTGAGAATGGCGGAGAATAGTCCCACCGTAGAGGAGGTGACTTTCGCAATTAAAGTCGGCAAATCTGCTGGTACGGATGAAATCCGACCAGAAATTCTCAAGGCCTTGGGGGAAAATGGAGTGAAACGGCCCTCTCGTGTCATTAAAGTGGCCTGTGAATGCGGTGAAACACCTAGCGACTGGCAAACCGCGGTGATTTTTTCTCTTTTTAAGAAATGGGATAAGAGGGATTGCTTCAATTATAGGAGTATACCTCGCTTGAGTCTTCTCTAAACAGTCTGCCCTGGTCGAGTCCAAATGGTCATGAGGTTTGGGTAATGACCGAAAGAATAAGATCGCGGATACAAGCTTCGTTGTACGTATACTGCTGGAGTGACTCACCGAGATCGGATTAGAAACACCAGAATACGCGAGGCATTCAATGTCGAATAGCTACTACTTTGAACGGAAAGGTCCGTAGTTTGATGGTTTGGGTACGTATAACGCATGCCTCCAACTTGACTTCCAAGAAGTGTCGTGGAGTCCGTGCCGTCAGGTAGTCTTCTGGGTAGGCTCAGCATGAGATGGTTGGACCAAGTCCGAAATCTCACCTCTTTCCGTATGATCAGGAGATATGGCGAGTCCAGTTAGGCACCCTTAACCTGCGACCCTCATACATAATAAATAGCTGGAGCGACAGCTCGATATGAGCTTCTCGCAACCATTCAAGTTGTTCGTGCTACATCTTTCGCACGAATGCAGCTACTGCGGACTCCGAACAGCGAATTGAGAAGCTTTTTCACGACAAATTATACTCTCGGAGGCTTGTTATTCCCCGATAAAAGGCAGATATGACGGCGGTTTAAACCCACGCACCTCGCACAGCAGTCCAACGCACTAACCACTGAGCCGCGCTGACAATCCTTCTACAATGCAGTTCCGTTTTTTGTAAATTGTCTTCAGAGGCTTATTGACTTCCTGCAGGACTTTGTTTTTAACTCGTCGCTTCTCTCTTTTCTTTGGCCCAATACCTGTTCACTTTGCCGCTAAAAACAAACGCCATTGTCGTCATGATGTTGTGCAATCAAAAATTGCACAGCACAACTTTACAAAGCCAAAAGCAAACAAAAAATTAAGCCCGACGAAAACAATAATACGTTCTGACCCCTTTCACAATTAACCTGCAAAGACTACTTGGTGCATTGTGGCACAGATTTTTTTTTTTCCACTGCGGCCTCCTTTAACATTCCATTGTCCTATCCAAATGACCCGTAGAATGGAAAAAAAAAAATCTCCTTCGTTCCGCTGTTCTCAAAGCGAACTCCAAACAATGAAGCATCCCGGCGAATGGCAATCCTCCGTCAATCGGTTGTGGTGGTCTATTCCGGGTGAAACTTTTCATTTGCTCCCCAACCGAATTCACCCGAAAGCTGTAAAGGATATCGGTGGCAGGCTGGTTGACTGGGGTCTTTTGTTCGTCGTGTGTTTGCTCAGAGTCCTTGTAGTGACTGATTGTTCTGAAACATTGTGTTTCTGCACCATACAAACACAGAATATCGTAATTAATTGACGAAACTTCGGATTGATTTTAGCGGACTTTTTTTCCACCAATTTAGGTCAACAGTGGACTCCATTCCACGCATAGCATAGGCATCTTCTCTATCCAGTATGAGGGTACAGCCCTAATGCCTCCATCCCCACTTAATTGTTGTGCCAGCAACAATTAGCATGTTTCCCACCGATTATCGTGCAATTAAGCCACAAAATATCCATACCGCCATCATCAAAGAAGGCCATCCCACACACATGTGCAATTAAGCACTTAACCCTTCCTCTTGCATCTAATTTACCGCCACCACCATATAACGCAGCGAAAATTAAGTCACAAATCTTGTCAAATAGTCACACTGGGATCAACCCCCGTCTAAAGGTGGACGGAGTGAGAAAAAAAAAGGAGAAGACCGCTTCCAGCTGCTTTAGCCCTGGAACCGCAGTTTGTGCAGGCACACACCCTCTACGCGCCGCGATACAATTCATAGGAAATATTTCATTTAAATTGGTCGCCCTCTCTCTCTGGCTTGACTCCACCTTATACCGCGTTGAGGATGTGACGAGGCTGCAACAACGACCACTGGACAGACCGCATTTTTGGTCATATATCGTCCAGTATTTCCAGGGCAGCTAACCTCTAATTTTCCAAATGGACAGACGACACGATATCATCTGCACTCCGTGGCCAGTTGTTTTGTGTTGTGGTTGGCTGTTGTGGACACGGCTTCCCTACATGGCATAGAGACACCAACCATTCACCACTTTGAAACGCGCATAAGGTAACACAATGATGGCGGCGACGACCGACGACGAATGTAGAACCCCCTTATTACTGAAACAATAAATTTTACTCCTCTGTAATTTCGATGGCAATTATCTAGCGATAAAAGTCAAAAGCGGGACGGCACTTATGACTGGGACCGGGACCGTCTTCTATACGTAAATACTGTTAAAGTGATTCACAGGATTCTCCCTTCAATGTTGGACGGTTCGTCCTCGTTTTGAGGCTGGGTTTGTGGGATTTTGGAACTAAACCGCCCCGAGAGCTTGGTAACACATTTGACAGGTGAAGAACGGTCTGGTCTGACCCTTTTGAATGGATTCAGATGACTCTGCGAGATGGGACGCTATGTCTGATCTGCATACATGACCTGACGAAAAAGTTGTTTGCACTGCATGGCACGATCGTTCCACAATGGATTCTGGTATCAGACAGTTGGCCAAGTCTCTGTTCAAGATCCAGAAAGTTCTATCCAATCTCACATCGTAGATACATCCTTCTCAAGCCACACTCCATCTTTTTTTTTTTTTCAAATCAAAGGACATATCACATCCATTCGTCCATATCGTCCACGAGACGACAACATTCCTCATGCGCGCCCAAAAAAAAGAAAACACAAATCGAAGAGAAAATTACACTGCCCTTTGGCCATTAGATGAAATCATTTAAAAGACCCCAACCAGCCGAAGCAAGATCATCCGCGGAGACAATGGTCAAGGAGGTGGCGCAAGCGATTCCCTATCATGCATGGCCCAACCGACCAGACCAGAGAGGCCGAAATTAAAACTCTTCACATAAAACATACAAAAACCACAGCAAAAGATCATGTAAACAAGGAAACACATCAGATAAAGCACAGGAGGCTCCTCCACCCCGACCAGCGAATGGACGACAGGGCGCGCAAAAAAAAAGATCCAATTGAGGGTCCGTGAGATGCATTTTAACGCTTCGCCGCAGAAGGATCCGTCCGAACCCAACTCCAGATTATTACGATGATGACGAAGATGATGAAACGAAGAATGGAGAGCTGGCGAACGAAACAAAAACCGAATGAACCCTCCTCCATAAAAAAAAAATCGGCGATCCACTCACAAGGATATCCCGCGAAGCATATAATAACCTGCGATCACAGGAACGCTAGCCCCATGGTGCGCTGTGTGTTCTCCTTTTTGTTCTCAAACGACATCGCGGCCATTAATCACATTCAGATGAAAATATTAATACCGCTCTGCGGCGGCCGGTTCGTAAGGCTTAAGGAAGATATGGTACAGTCCATGGGTCCCCCTGTCCGCCAGCAACTCGGTGCAAGATTGAAAACGCGAAAAGGACTGCAGTTACACTTCCAAAATGATTAGCGGCCCAAATGTCGTTACCATGTTGCGCGTCGGACTCTGGCATCACAATCGATTCCCCGTCCTGGGACCACAACCGGCTGGAAATTGATTTGTCCGATTGGATTTTTGTTGTTTGGTGTGTGCATGCGGTTTGTTGGTCAACACTGAGGATTGTGTGGCCGAGCGCCTTCCACGTATATAATGACCGACACACTGCAGCGGCGCAATAGCAGTGGCAGCGACTTTACTTCAAAAGGTCGTGGAACTTGGAAGCTAGCTAGATGTCTTGTGGCCACTCTGGTGCCAGTGTCTCATTTGACGAAGATCATAGGTCACGTACGTGTCTGGTGTGGTTCCACACAAATCAACAGTGAATGCCATACCAGTGATATGCAACGCAGTGCCACTGGAGTTGATTTTGAGTTGCGGAAATTGCTGGGAACGGTGTGCGGTCACTGGTTGGTGAGAGAGTGTTGATTAGGAGTGGCTTAGGTGGCACGATCCTTAAAAATATCAATTTTGACTCTGAGGCTAAGCATGATCCGTGAACAGATGGTAACGCGTTAATGGGAGTTGACCGTAAGCAGTTTTGAAGGATTTCATAGAAATTTATTGACGGGAACATCTGTTGGAAAGGGATTGGTCATCGATGGGACGTGTGGTCAGTTTTCACTTTTTCGACCGATCACAGATGGACAGATGAGTTGTGTATAACTGTCAGGTAGGCTATCACCACTTTAATTAAATTTCACGGAGAAAAGTGCATCATTAGTGGGGATTAGGGTGCATGCGCATATGATTTGCTGTGAAATGGAAAGGATCTGGTCGATCTGGGTCAATGGTTTTGTTCTGAAATGATCTTGTCGACTCTTAGTAACCAAGAGCACTATGCAACTTCACCTTCTTGAAGTTGTTGCTTCAGGAATTTTGAAAACAGATAGATGTCAGCGTATGCGGTAAGCCATCTGTAGAAGACCCGACATGATGGGATCAGTACGATCTTAGAGTATTGGAAACCTGATAGAAACGCTTCCATTCATAGGATTTAGCAAACATTTGAACCACGGCAAAACTGAGAAGTTATGTGGACTTGGTATAGTATCGTATGGGAGGGAGAGCGAGATGCTTTTCACTTAAGCCTCAATCGGGCCCGTTGTGTTCCTCACTTTTTCCAATGGAACCCTAGGATGTTTGTTGGAAAGTATGTAGGCAAAATGGATTCAATTATGGACTTGACATCGTTGTGAATGCCATCAAAAAAAATCTGTCCGCCCCTTGGCAGAGGCCTGAATGTAACCAGTTATTGACTGCAAGATCAATGAAGGAGTAAAAATGCAAAGGCGTGACCCTGACATGATCAAAAACAATAGAGAACAACGTTGGGATATTTCACCATTCTCTGGGTTGTAGCGGTTAATAGACTGCTGCTCGACCTGGCAAAGGCTGAATGCGAAGTGATTGCTTATATAGAAGACGTTGCGATTGCTGTCTCCGGTAAATACCCGAGCACCCTTAGTGAACTTCTTCAAAACGCCCTTTCAATACTTTTCAAGATGGGCAGCTAAAAGTGGTCTGGGAGTTAATCCCGAAAAGACCGAACTAGTCCTCTTTACCAGGAAATACAAAATACCTTCAGTAGAGCCACCCTCTCTAAAGGGCACCAGCTTGAGCTTTGTATCAAATTCCTGGGTCTCATTCTAGACAGCAAATTAGACTGGAAAGCCAACACTGTTGAAGACGTTTAAAAATCAACTGTAGTGCTCAACGTTTCCGTCATCAGACCAAAAATTCAAAGATCAGCTTGCATATGCATTAGCGGAGCACTAAGGACCAACCCAACCGCGGCACTCAACGTGCTCCTATATCCACTTCCCTTAGATATTTTTGGCAAGCAGTGAGCTGCTGCTCCTCTAAATGGTCAAACAACCACATTGGCCACTCTTCGATGCCAGAAGAATGGGCATTTTCTCAAATGACTTTTGCAGGAGAGAAGAGGAAGAAAAGATCCTTCATTTCCTCTGTACCTGACCCAAAAAAGGAAAAAGGCTCTTTCTAGGAGCCCATCACAAGTATCCTAAGCTTTATCAAGAGCTTTAAATGGTTTCAATAAATGGAGTGAGACCTGGGGTATTGATCCCAGTGGCATCACAAAGGGCCTTCCTTGGCCTACGTGTGTCTGTGCCTCGCATGAACAGCTACCTTACCTACCTTCCTACCTTCACCTAACATAGGGCTAAGATCAAAAAGGAAGAAAAGTGCGGTGCCTTCACGAGTTGGAAGACTGTTTGATCCATGCACGGCCAGAGCAAATAAAATTCTTAAAAACGCGAAAACTCATTCAGCCTTAGGGAAAGATTGAGAAGCTTTTTCATGGTTAAGACAGACTTACACAAACTTATACTTAAACCTGCCTCTTAAGCTATGCGGACAATCAACTCGTTACCTCGGCTAAACAAGATGCCTTTTTCCCCGAAGATATCAGAGACTTTCTGACACGATTCGTAGTCACCAAGGTCCTGTAGAAACGTCTGCTCTAATCAACAGCTCTGGAGCTATAAACCCATCTAACAGGTGAAATTAAACCCCATCTCTACTTTACAATGCCCTAGGTGTTCTCCCTTATAAAACGAGACAAGACGTCCTGGTATCTACTGTCCAACAGGCATCTTACTTGATGAATTCTTGACTCGTGAAGAGTCTCTGCCCGAAACACTGCCCTTTTCCGATCTATTTTATCCTACGCACACTGCTTCCAGTTCTCCAGGTAAACATTCTGACATCCACGATCACTTGATGTTTGTCAAATATGTTCAGTTTTCGAAACTGAGGATTGGGACTCAAAGATCCTCTTGGATGGAATATCGCTATGCAATCGAACACGACGTGTCTTGACAATTTGGACTTCATCTAAATCTTGATACAGCTCATCGCTCTTTCACGCAGACGTCAGAAATACCCTTTGCTTCTCCGATTGGTTCAATAAGTTCTCGGATTAGTTCTGGTAACTCATGGCAGACTTTTTTAAGTTGAAACCTACCCGAGCTTCCACTTCGTCACTCCAATTTTCGTCGAAAATGTCAAACGTTCTTGTACAAGCCAAGACCTTTTCTCCGCACCATCATTCTCACACAAATTGGGGACAAGATCAGAGATAACCCCATGAAAAAGGACACGAATGTAAACATAATCACTGACAAAGTGATAGCCTCTTGCGTAAAACACATGTCCCCGTCGACTACCAATTACGTAGATAAGCGTATCTACAAGACTCTCACACGGCTAAAGGGCCATTTATTCGAATGTTACCGAACCCAGTGGGCAAGGATACGCACAGATGATGGATGAACGGCGAACCAAAACGAACAAAAACGAACGAAATGTTCACTCCAAATGTCATTCGATTAATCTTTAGATCATTTAGCCGGTCATAGCTGGCGGACAGCAGAATCGACGATCGACGACCAAAACATTCTTGATGATCACCACGACGACGCATCAACTCCAATTAAACGCTGAAATATGATCAATCCTCGGCTCACAGTGCCATCCTTACAGGGCCGCTTCACTCCATTGTCGTTTGTTGTTTTTTTGTTTCTTGGTAGAGCCGGAGACCTATAATTGATGGGCACATCTGTCATTCGTCAATCGCTCGCTTACACAATGCCCGAGCGCGATACCTGAAGGATGCACGCACACACACACACTGACACCGATCATCGATTGGGTGCCGAATAGGAGTTTCTCCGGTCCTAATGATCGGCAATTTTTCATAATGATTCCATCACTCGAGGATCGGTGGAGAAAAAAAAATCAATCACCGAACTGAGGGGCCACAACATTTGTCATAGGCAGAGCCTCGAGTGCACGAAGGGGGTGAGACAATTGTACTCGACAATGGCCAATATTTTTGGGCATCTTTTGGGATTTTATTCGATTAATGTCGAAGCTCTTGGCTCGTATGCGTACACCCATCCGCGCGGATGAATTATTGAACTCAAGTGGAGTCATTAGTCGGTGCGGTGCGCAGTCGAAATGTTGTGCCTTTCCAATCCGAAAACATTCAAAATCCAAAAAAAGAGCTGGGAAAACTGTTTGTTTGGTCAAAATTTGGGAGCGGGCGGGTGGCAAGAGGCCTTAGAAAAATTGTGTCTTGTCAATGATGGCTGCTGCTGATGATGATGATGTTGATGATGCTGATCACGATGATCCACAGAAGATCAAAGATATTTCGAAATAAGCAACGAGTGGCATTAATGGAACTCGAATCAAAAAAGTATCCACGTTCATTAAATCTAATCGATAGGTTAGACGCTGTGGAGTGCTCGATCACTTACAAACGAGTAATCAAAATCGAACGTGGATATCGGAAGATTTTGACAATTTATCTTAGCTTCGGTTAATGATGATGAAATTTACGACTTGGGCGTCAAGAGGCAGCAAAGAGTCTCTTACCATACGGTACAACTTAAGATGGGAAGGATTCTAAGTAGTGCACCGACTGACGGGAGCAAAATACTATGTTCTCAGGCCGCAGATCGCCCTAACCACCAACATAACCCTTCTTTTCGTCGACCTTATACAGGCTTGTGTCCTTTCGTCTTGAATCGTCTTCTTTTTTGAAATCATAGTTCGGTTTTTTTCTTACCTTAGACCTTACTCGTCCCAGTCCTGCTCTATGGCACAGAAGCATTCTTCGGATGATTTTCGGTCCCGTCTGCATAGACGGTGAGTGAAGAAGGAGATACGACGACGAACTGTAGGGCTTGTACAGATCCAACGAGCGAGGTGTTTGGGTCATGTAGAGCGGATGGACACAAATGCTCCGGCCTGGAAAATCTTGGAATCCACACCAGGGACGACGCAGTAGAGGAAGACCGCAACTCAGGTGGCGCACGCAAGTAGAAGGGGACCTTAACCAACTTTGCGTGTGAAACTGGAGGCAGTTGACTAAAGATCGGGCTGGGAACTAGAATATGTAGCATAAGTACAACGAAGGTGGGCAACCGTCCCAGAGGTGAAGTTTCTCATCTTCTGGATGTCGAATTCAGCTAGGTTGTTAAGATCATCATAGAAGTATTCCCTGAGGATTCTTCTTCTTAGCGTCGCAAGAGCAGGACATGTACATAGTAGAAGGGTCATAGTTTTCTCTTCATCCTCGTCCCTGAAGCTTCTACAGAAATCATTGGAGGGGACCCCCAGTCTAAGTGTATGCCTCCCTATCAAGCAATGTCCGATAAGGACCCCTATCAGTGAATCTAGATTTTTCCGGTTTATGGATAAAAGTCTCGTTAGTAAGTTCGGTTTTTGTACTGCGGTACTGCGGTTCGATGCAGGCCACATCGCTGGGATTATTGAAGAAAGATGGTCCTACATGAATCAATTCTTTTCTGGATAGCACTGGACAATTGGAAGAGAACTGCAGGATTTATGCTTCCTTCTTCCTTGGCTCTGCACTTCCTACACAAACAGCCTTCTAGCTGGACTTGCTGGTAGCATCTAACTTCAGTAGGTGTCTGTATCTAGCGATAGGCATACCTAAGATTACGCGCGAAGTTCTACAAGGGTCAGTTTTAAGACCAATTCTTTGGAACATAATGTACCTATGGTGCTGTAGTAGTTGTAGTACTGGCCAAAGCGCTGGGAAAAGTGACGTTGGGGAGCACTTCATCGAGTCGAAGCCGCACATCATGGGAGTGCTGCTGGATCACAGACTCAGCTTGACGGACCACCTATCGTACGCAGGCGAGAAGCCCCGTCGCCAGTAGCAGGGTCATACCAAATATTGGAGGACCAAAGCAGCCGTTCGGAAACCTTTTGACGACCGTGAGCGAATTCAAGCTCTTGTATGCGACCACGACATGGGCCGCAGCGACTCATCATAAGTCGTACATCAAAATGATAAACTCCGCGCACAAGATTGCATCCCTAAGAGTATGCTTTTAGAACTGTGTCAGCGAATGCTACAAGTGTAATCTTAGGCCGCATGCCTAGAAATTGCAGGCCAATTGACCCCAAGAGGCCTGCTCACATTTATGCTGGCAACGCCCGAAGGCTGGGAGACTACAAGTGAAGTTATCACAAGCATAATGCAGCAACAGCGAATACGGGAAAGAGCAGCAACTGTTAGCTCTGATAGTTGAGAAGAAGACGACGAAATCTCAAACCTGCCCCTGCGAAGGAATGCCTTGACTGGCGGTGCCGCAGGGGATAAATAGGAGACAGAGCAAGGAGGAGGTGTTTTTTTTAGAACGTAGACATGCAAGAGCATGGAGTTGGGCATAACGCATCGCACGAGCCGGACAGTATCCATAAAGGATTTTCGTACCTACCTGCGCATCAAAAAAAAAAGCTCCTTGGTCTTGCTTCTCTGGCAATATTGACAGGGTGTGCCTTTGCACAACGTCTCGCTCTGTTGGATCACGGGATATGAACTCTCAAGAAGGGAATGACAACTTATGCAGGGGATGTGGTGACATAAAAATGGAATCGGACACGATATGCTCCCTGTGTCGGATAGTCACCCCTTGTCCTACAACACCAAACCTCGCAGCCGAACAGTATCAAGTTCAACTGTCCAATGTCCAAAACCTTGATTACTACGTTCCTAGGCCGCTTTCGAAATGACTTACCCAACCGTACTTCGCATAGACCAACGCCACTACATTCGAATGCCAAACTGTTGCGCATTTTAAAATTTCTTGCAAAATCGTTGCGCATCTCTGTGAATCCGAATGCGACACACTGTCGCGGTCGGATGGCTTCATTAGCATTTCAATTAAACTCACGAGCAGCTGAGTGCATGAAACCTTCATGTACCGCACCAATCTGGCACATGAATTACAACTGCATCTCATCATCGCCAGCGAGTGCTGCCTGGTCACCATCTACTCACCGCAAAAAACAAAACACCACCGATCTGCGTGTATGTGTCCCAAATTTCTATTTCGGATTTTCCACTTTGTCAAGCAGGGCAAGAAAGCGAGACTTTGGCTTCGGTTTCTTCTTCTCCAGAGCCGCTGTTGGCTGGTTACTCGCGCGCATCCACACTGGAGCACATCGTCGTCCCCACAAAACACATTCAGTCATCAGAGTCAGCCAGCTAGTCCACACAGTGATCGCTGCCGCCGCCGCCACCGCTCGACATGAGTTATTTGACCGAATCTGTTAGAGGACGTGTCCAAGTTTCACCATTGCGCGGAGAGAGAGCGGAGCGAGAGCGCTTCAATTGCAACCGCCACCAAAGCTGAAGATTGCAGAAGAATATGTTCCACGCTCGGTGCTTCCAAGCGCGCAAGCTATTTGCATTCGAACGGAACTGTGTCCCATCTATCTATGTGGTCGTTGCTCGGCAGTGGCATCATCTCCTCATCTATTGGGGCGATCGCAAGATCTTTTGTAACTGATATCGGCAACTGGACATTGGTATGGTGTTCAGAATTGGGAAACCATGTGACGGTGTCTTGCGACACTTCTTTGCCGAACAATGGCCGGTCGTCCATCATGAGCCACAAAGTGGCAATTAGTTCTACTGGAGTGCGTTTCGACTCAAAATGCAGAGTAATGAGCGGAAAAGATACATTTTTTTCTGTCGGGGCGCTTGTTTCGTCGGTGTTGTCTCCGTGTTCTCGACGTCTCGGGAATGACTCTTGGACAGTGGACAGTGGACAGTGGTGGACACTTAGTCGAGGTGATTGTCATAAATTTTCTGCTACGTTATGAGATATTTGATGGTCGGCTGGTGTGACAGTTTTGCTTTTAATTGAGAAATTATGCGCGTTCGTGACCGAGGTCACAGGTGCATGTCAAAACGAGGGTCGTGCTCGTGAAATGGGCTTTTGAGTGATAGGCTGTGTGTATTCAGTAAGTGATACGAACGATGTTAGATAGCCGATGACCATGGAGATGATAATGGAGCATGATTTCTCGCTTTTTGATTGTTAAACGGTGAAATTTCGGAACAGTTATAGAGGTTTTAGAGAGTTTTTTGTCGAAAACTTGTTGGCAGAAGAGAGGGCGAGTGAAGACCGTCAAATGGTTTGCAGATGTTGGCAAAAGAGATAGAACAATGTAGAAAAAGGTCGGCTGGAGAAGGTGTCGGTTCAAACACACTCTTCTCTGGGATCTTGATCGCTGTAACATAGAGCAGATTGAGCAATCTGACAAGTTCACCAAGCGAGCATTTACCATTCACGGATCAGAAAGATTCGTACCCTGCTACAAAATAGGTCCCCAGAAACCATCGCTTCTATTCTCTGCATAGAGGTTGTGCTTACTTAGGTGGCGTAACTGGCAAGAACCTCAGTGTATCCAGTCGAGATGCTGGGTCTGATAAATGCGCTGAATCATCTGCATGAGGATCAGATGAGTGGAAGACAAGTCCTAATAGCATTGAATAATCAAGCTGTGACCAAGCGAATGGGTCAGACTGCAATTCAGTCATCACTGCAGAAGGCGTGTGTCCAGAAACTCAATGCGTGTGCAGCCCAGATTGAACTGACACTGGCTCTTAGTAAAGAACATGCAGGAATCAAGGGAATATGAAAAGGCCCCAGAGGGTTGCGGACCATAGGTAGACTCGTGCGTTGACTGCGAAAGTTGGCAAACGAAACTAGGTGCAAACAAGTTAAAATGCCGATAAAAGTATCTGCTGGCAGCATCAAGAGAGAGGTTTTAAACTTCACGCGAGGAACTGTTAAATTGATTGAGCCGTACCCACTAAACACGGAAACTTCACAGTGAAAATAGGACTGAGGGAAGATGACAACTGCATATGGCGTACGCCTTGAGAACGGGGATTGAGCGACGCACATACTATGTCAATGTCCAGCTCTGGCTTTCTGAAGGTGTGGAATTTCGGCTGGCTTAAGACGGAAGCCCATTGGATAGGTAAAGTTTTAATCAACAAGATGCTAACGTAGACACGAAGTATCGAGATTAGGGAGGAACTGCAAAGGGTATCCTGGACTAAAGTGCTGCTACGAGATCACTTGCCAGGCACTAGAGAGACAAACTTGGTTGGGTCGACGGCAACCAGGGCATTGCAGGCCATGAAACTGCCGATGAGCTGGCTAAGGACTTTTCCACGCAATGAGTGGAAGGCGGCAAAAAGGTAGAGTGGTAGAAAATATGCTCAGAAAGGACTACGTGGCCACAAGCAAACGATTTCATAAGTTTTAATTTTGCCGCTCGCTTCGTGGCCTTGCTAAGGCCACCCCTCTAAGGGTGTAGCGCTAATTGAGTTACCACCACAGCTTTGTTAAACAACTGGAAACACTTACTATCCCAATGGGAAAATGTCCCCGGGCTTCAGCAGTCCAAGAGACATATCAAGCTCTTTTCATACAAGGAAATTCTGAGCTTTGACAAAAGCAAGTGGGCTTCCTTCCCGGCCATTATTGCCTAAGATATCATCTCAACAAACTTAACGTTTGTCGAGATACAGAGTGTCGATTCTGTTTGAAAGTGGAGGAAACCTTTGAACACATTCTCTGTGAAGGTCCATCGCTGCACTGACTACGAAGACGGATCTTCTATAGGGAATTTGGTTCATTAGCGGAATTTAGGAACTCGGCTACTAATGACATACTCATCTTCATAAGGAAGGTAGAAGACCAATTAAGCTAAGTATACCGGAGACACAAAAGACCTTTCTAGGTCGCAGTGTCATTAAGAAGGAAATCATGGACTAAACCTCTTAGTGGAAGAGATAGGGACCCACATAAGATGGCTTGGTTTGATATCTGTCCAAAACAATATATTGGTGGCGCAATGGTTCGGAACAAACCTGCGTCCCAATCAGCAAGCCTCTTCAAGTTGACGTCATCTTCAACCGGAGCAAAGAGCTTTTAAGACTTCGTGAAAAGACTGTTATCTGAATTCATACAGGACTCTCTTCTTCATCAAGGTCGGTAGCGATCTCACCGAGACTTTTTTTCTCCAAGAATACAGCGTCATCTTGTCTAAATCCTGTGTAACTTCGAATCTAACCCGGAGCAACGACGCAGTTAAGTGAGATTTCACCTAGGACGAGAAAACAATGCAATGCAACGTCGAGCACTCGCAAGCAGAAGAAAGGATTTTATAGGCAGCCGACCTGTGGTTGTATTCCAAATTCGAGGGTTAGCCAAAAACATCTTTTGAAAAAAAAGTCTATGAGGCATCAGCGCTAGCGCGGAACAGGTGAAAAACTCAGGGGGAATCTCTGACAGAACGGACGCATGAAAATTAGAAGAGAAGGAGCCCAACCAGGCGATCTATTTTGATGTCTCTGCAAGTAAAGGACAAGGTTGGACAGAGCAAGACTTAAGATATCCTTTACAAAAGACTTCAAGTTACCTATCAAGGGAGTTCATCAAAAGAACAACTAAAGTCCGACATTCTACTAAGAGACTCAAACACGAAAACTCGCACCGAGGTTTGTGAATTTCATCAAGATACCTGAACCCATCAATGTTCTCTTTATTCTTTCCAGCCTAATGTCTTAACAAATTAGGACCAGCTGCAGCCTCTTCCGTCCGATTGGAAAATGATCGCTCCTCCTGTTCGTCGTCTTAGAACTTACCCAATTTGCCTTCGGTCTTAGGCCTCCTTAAATGCTGTCATCTATAGTCATTGTGGTCTTACTCAGTCTTTATTTCTGCACATTATGTGTCTGTACAGATCTCCCTGAACGTGTGCCCTTTACGGACCCTGTTTTGTATGTTTCACCCCACCAGCAGTCGCAGCAATTTCAACAGATCAGTGAAAACATTTTTTCCTGTGTTCCTGAGTTGATAGACTGCGAATCATCCCCAATTGAAAACTCTTCATTCAGTCTCTCCGGTAAATTTCGAGTATGATAAATCCACCTGTTCAAGATCAATCCAAGCGACACAAACTTCACATGATTCCAAGACGAATCAAAGATCTTTCCCTTTCCACTGTCTCCCCGCCATCTTTACCCTCCATTTACAGTGTCATTCCCATTCCACAGCTTTGATTGAAGCCTCAAATGACTAAGTTGACAGTGTCCAATTAACACTTCATCCTGATTCGCCATTCCCGTGTCAGCCAAGACACATCCAACACGCAACGATCCTCTCCGACTGCCATTCCCAAATGAACCTGTCATCTTTCTAAATGCAACGACACCGACTGTGAGATTTTTCCCATCTCCTAGTCCGCCAATCAATGCTAAATTTTACTGCCACCAGTGTGTGTGTGTGTTTGTAGTACCACTGTCACGCTTGTCGTTTGAAGCCATTTCAAGCGACTAATTCGCACTGCTGCGATGGGAACCACCGCCAGCCGCGCAACCGCGTCCCATTCCACAAAAACTGATTTGCATTTAAGTGACGCAATTTCTAATTGACTTCTACTGCACAGCATTGAGCTGGCCTGGCCACGACATCCAATTGGCAATTCAATAATTGCCACCTTGCATGCTCCCCGAGCATGGAGTTGTTACGTTGTCGCACGGGCTTCCAGAGTCTTTTGTTCCAGCCGGACCGGACCGGCTCCGTAGAGGTGAACATCAAAGCGCGTGATCCCAGCGAGATGAGCGAGTGAATGCACGACAGTTGGAAATGGAATGAATGCAGTCGCATCGATGGCAACACGGTGTGCCACTGTATACACCGGCATTCAACAGCGTGTACAAATGTGGCGTGTCAAGAAGTGTCATTTGCATAACAATGGTGTACGGATTGTCTCTCTCGCAGTGGCTCTTTCTCCTTGGTGGACAATTATTGTCATGGAAGGACGACAGTCGTAATTAATGTAGATTTTGCGGTCTGTAGCATCGTTGGAATGTTGCCAATGAATTGCGACTGTCAATTACTATTGTCATCGTTTCGTCACAGAATTTTATACGCATTCCTTGGTGGATGGAGGAGGGCAGGATACCAACCGCTTTTGTTAGTGGTCACAGGGGTGAATATATGCGAAGGAGAAATGCTTCCGATGGACTTTTACGAAGAATGTGAAGGTTTCACTTGTCAAAAGTCGAAGTCAATGAAGAATTTTCGATAATCTTTAAAATCGATGAACAAAATTCGAGAAGAACCCAACTTGGTCATCCCCGACCGCTTCTTCAAGTTGTTCCCTCGATAAATGCACGAAACTACGTCGCATCGGTTCCTGTTGATTCAACACTTTTCGTCTACGACTGGACTTCTAAAGGTCTGGAGAGATGAAAGGCACTGTGGAGATCTGTCGTCTTGTCCCCGAGTGCCTTGACCAAGACGCCTTCGTTTCTCATTTCAAATTTTACTGAGAACTAGACCAGTTGGTGCCTCTTATAACTCGATGAGATTCAAACTCGCATTGCAGACTAATGCCGGTCCAAAATGGAGGTCATCATCCAAAATAATAAGCTGCAGCCCTAAAGGCGAACCGTGGGTACCTATTAGATGTCTCGTGGCTCTTGATGTCATTCTCTTGATGTGCTCCTGTTACTTGCGATGCATCAGCTAGTCTCATGGATCGCTGATTCAATGTCATTGTTAGCAGCCATTCATCAAATCTGTCGAAGGTACTCTTAAGTTATTTCAATGATCGCATGAGCTTGACTGCATACACTTTCCCCCTAAGGTCACTTAGCCATTAGTCTCAGTTCATAGGCTGTTTCCAAGCCTTTTTCGATGAGGGATTGCTTCATACACCTTCATGCACCGAGGGGCCAACTTCGCCCGGTTTGTTAGACCCTTGCCGACTTCTCTATCTTTAGGCAATCCCATTCCGGAACTGCTTATTGCATTAGTTCAGGTATATGCCACTTCTCCTGGTCTCTTTAGAGCTCCAATCATGGCTTTGGCGGATTCTCGTAGGGGTTATTGTGTTCTCTAAGGCGTCTAGTAAATACATACCTCCACATAGCAGAGTTAAAAGAGTTCCTTACTTCTAGAGCTGCCAGCATGACGATATTTCTTCAACGATGGCTGCTGCCCTGGACCTCGAAGATCGTGCTCACCACCTTCTCTACTGCTCCTAACGTTGAGCGTCCTTTCCTGAGCTCATGTTGATCAGCGAGTAGGACTTTCTACTGAAATTCATGGCTTAGGCATCCTCTCTAGGACTACGACTTTAGACGAGAGAACACTTTTGCACAATTCATGAAGGTCTAACCTGGGAACCGTTTAAAAAGAGTGTGCGGATATTTCCCAGATTGGACTGTTTACATCATCTATTGACCAGCAAGTGACTACGTATCTAAGCTAGGTATTCCCAATACAATACAATGGAAGCTTCTACACATCCTCCGTCACTACCGAAACCCCGAAAAAATTGATCTAGACAGGACCGTCTTTGACCACCTTGAGGGTATCCGGCGAAAAAACTCTCAAGAACCAAATTATTTCTTGAATTCCTCGCCTTCATGTGATGTGTCGTTTCGGTATGACGCCCTTTTGCGCTTTTAAAGTCTCAAACAAGACTCACTTATGTTGATTGTCATTTCGTTAGAATCCAACGTGCAGACACTGCAACACTCCTACCCCTGACCATCCATGTTCCTTAGAATCTTGATGTGTTTCCCCAAAAACCGGATACAACACTCAATTACTGATCACTGATATGTTATGTCCGCCAAAGTTATTCATCTCCATCCATCTGGTTCCCCCCAAGAGTGTCAATGATCCCGATCCCGATCGCCGCCGTGGCTTCCTTCTCAGAAGCGTGCCCTCATCAGTGCAGCACTTGTGCGTTAAGCACATTCCAAGACAAGACTCAACTGTTTTACAATTGTTCAACTCATTATGGTTGCCGCTGAGATGCCCCAGCAAACATATGCACCGCAGTGCCATGCTTACCAACTCAAGCGAGGATGTTCAGTGGCTTCATTCGTCGTCGTCGTCATCGTCATCATCGTCGTCGTCGCCATCCTCTATATACCGATATGTATCCAGAGTGCAATTAAAACCAGTGCAAGTGTGTGCACCAACCACCTCCTCCAAGTCAGTAAAAGAAAGAAATCTTACCAGGCTCGCCTTATGCAAGTCTCCGGATCGGATCGGATCGGGGGTACACAGAACACAGTACACACCTACCTCTACCTCTGCTGAGCGTTGGGCGCCAACGATCGCGCGCCTCCGTTTCTGCGGTCTTTCCCTAATTAAATCTCAATATTATGCGCGTATTCAGTGAGAAAGATACAAAGATACTTTATTTTCTGCTGTCCGTTTGCGTTTGAAAATGTTAATTGCCAGGTACTGGCGGTGGCGGTGGAGGTGGCGTTGTGGTGTCGGTACCACTGGATCTCATTTCTCTCTTGCAGTGGACATCGTCACTCTGCGTAAGCATTTGTATAAAAGTACATCATCATCATCATTATCATCGTCATGACCCATCATCGGCGTCGTGATCAGTTTGTGCTTCTTTGAATCACGTGATAGTGTGTAATTTTCTAATGAATAGCGGAACACATTAGAAGTTAAAGACACAGATACAGTAACGTACGCAGTCAGCACGGCCAACCAAAGTAGAAGGGGTGGGTTGTTGCTCATAATTCAAGCCTCATAAATTCAATGAAAAATGATATCTAACGCGATATGATGGATATGTACGTCTGTTTTGTGGCCCCAAAGGCATTGCTTCTTTGACTTTGGGTCATAAAAATCAAAGCGAGCCAGTTGGGGAGGCGGGCGACAGAACTAGCGGCCAAGTGAAGGCACCCAATGAATTATTCCGAAAATAAAAAATAATTAAACGCTTAAACCGTACTCACGGTGAAATTTATTGTTTGGAAATTGTTTTCACGTGCGCAATGCGACGATGCGACGACGAGTTGAGCAGACGGAGGAGACTTTCTCGCGCACGAAAGTGTACATGCGCGGAGCACATTGTTTGACCTGTGTCAGGTCTGTAAATGGTTTTTGATGCACGGCCACGTTTTTATTGGTGATTATGATAGTGCAACGATGCATGGAGGACTAAAGTGGGCTACACTTTTGCTGTCAGTTAAAGTGGCTTCAAGGCGTTTGGTTGACTTATGTTTTCAGTTTTTATGGGAAAGTGTTCAATGCCCCGGTCATGGAATCGAGTACCCCAGGGATGAGTACTAGATGACATACTTTTTAGAATTTTTTTAGATGACCTTTGAATAGGGGTGTGTGTCCTACAAGCCAGGGGGGACTCGCGCACATTTTTATAAATGGAATCGTCTAAGTATCTAACAGGAAGAATTTACTAGGCTCTTTGACAATATCGTCTTCAGTGCAAGGGGAAGAACTACGGTTGCAATAGCAGGCAGTTTTACCAAATGGGCTCAGGTATCACGAACGCCAGGGAAGACGTACTTTTGGAGGCATTCGCATCACTGGACATCGTCGTTGTGAATGAGGGAGCAAAATTAAATACGGAAATGGCCTAAAAATCAACATTACCCTTCTAAGTACGTGGCTCCTTTGTGGTACTACGTTTGTGGTTAGCATCCAATACATCCATAGTGACCACCAGGCAATAATATCTGAACCTTGCCCAAACCCTGGCGAGAACAGAAACGCATTCAGTAGAAAAACACAACGGAGGCGAGACGCAAGTTCTTGATGGGGATATTTTCAATTTTACTCTGAAAGAAGTCACAAGAACAGGGACCACCACTGCCAAAATAAAGCAGCCTGTAATGAGGACATGGGATTTAACAATGCTGCGAAAGGAACGTCTGCCACCAATGCACTGGTGGAGTGAAAAAGTCGCGAAACTACCCGCAGAATGCCACCATGCAAGACATCTTAAAGAGCTCCAACCAAAGTTCAAAGTTGCTGACTACAATCCACTGTGGTACAAACCTTTCCAAGTTGAAATGAAGAAATCACTACTGACAAGGGACGCGCCGTTCTTGGAAAACGTGGTCAAAGTAGTACTTCCACACCAATCGAGTGTAGTACCACGAAATCCTGAAACAGCCTTCACCTCTGAGGAAGTACCGCACGCATGTATGTGACAGAAGAGGGGACCAAAAGGCGGATTCAAATCAGCAATCAGACATCGTCTCAAAGTATTCACGGATACATAAAACGCATGTCTAAGGTGAGGTGCATTTCTGGAGTGCAACGACTAGTCCCACCCCTAGGAAGCAAGTGATCGTAAGACCCGTCTTCGCACAGACAACTTTGGGAAAAGTCCCGGAGCATATTGTACGCGACAGGCTCGAAAGAACAATCGAGAAGGAAGGTGGGCATGCGAAGCACCAGTATGGCTTCCATAAAGCTCGCCCGAGCAATGACGCTATTGAGAAAGTGGTTAGCACAGCGAGGGAAGTCAAAGAGATAAGGCTACATTTTCAGCAATAAGCCAGCTGAATAAGGCGGCAAAGAGAACATCTACATTAGCACACATAATGCCAAACATTGAAGGACAAACAGCAATGTATCTATAGTCCCCAAATCTAGGCCGATGCCATGGCAGTCAAAACTTATAAAAAATGTCGGAAACGGCAATTAAAATGTCTTTCGGACAAGGGCATACGATTCGGCGTGTTTGGTAGCCGCCACAGTGCCAACTGATATTTTAGTTAACGAAGCTCAAGAGAGATTCAAGAGAAAGAGGCTACCCAAAGCGAATGACAACGATAATCGGATTTGTCGGACAAAGGAGGACGGACCATGATTTAATATCGAGACGTAGATAAACCGAAATCACGGCAGCTAAACTTCTACATTACACGGATGTAAACAAGCCATAGGTGGTTCAGGGCACAGTTGCACAAGTTCGAGCACGATAATAATTCCAATTCCAACCATTGAAGTTCAGCATATAATATTTGACTGCCCACGCTACAGTACCGAAAGGCGCCAACTGAGGGCGAAATTCGGAAGATATAACCAGGGAGATGATTAAGTCTCAGGAAAGTTAAGACGCGATCACTGAAACTGTAGTCATTTTAATGGAAAAATTGAATGTTGGGTTAAGTGGTACAAAGCACCCCATAGGTCATCCCATGTAAGAATGCAGTTGAAAATAACACCAAGATTCCTAGCAATCTTGACATAAATAATAGGGGCAATATTGAGAACAACAGGTGGAAAGTATGAGGTATCTAGGGATTTTTTCGAGACCACCAAACAAGTTGATTTTTTGTGGTTCAACAAAAGACCATTCATTTCCGACCCGCGTGCTATATGCTCTAGATCATCATTAACACTGCATACACCGTCTTCAATAAGTCCAAGAGGACAGCTCAAAAGCAGCTGAACGTCGTCAGCGTACATCTGTATTGAACAGTGCTTAATGTTACAAGGAAGATCGTTAACATATACGGAAAACAAAAGAGGCCCTTGTATGGACCCTTGTAGCACCCCCATAACAGTCGAAAGGATATCAGACAGAGTCCCATCTACTTCAACTGGTTGCAGCCGATCTGTTAGATAGGAGGAGAGTAGCTTTGTGGTATAAGACGAGAAGTTGTAAAGACGAGAGAGCTTGTCGCATAACTTTGAGTCGCCAACGGTGTCAAATGCCTTAGAAAAATCAAGCAGTACTAGAAAGCTGACTTTTTATTCGTCCATAGCTTGCGCTAAGTCCTCGGTTACATTTATTAGCGCCGTGATACAGCTGTGCTGCTTCTGAAAGCCTGACTGCTTGGATGTTAGGAGACAGCGTCTTAAATAGTGATAAGGAGCATCCGACTCCGAATTGCGAATTGAGAAGCTTCTTTATGAAAAATAATTCTCTCGGAGATTTATCATTCCTCAACGTGAAGTGGTGTCGCGAAAAATGTTCGGTGGATATTGCTAAGGTTTGAATCTGCGTCGCAGTCCAAGTCCACCACGAGTACGGGAAAGAAATGTGATCGGCATACACCGTAAAGATTTTCCCCTTTTGTTTCTAAAATGTCCCCATTTCGTCGACTACTAGAAACCAAATCAAGAGTGACAGAACTCCGTTTTGGTGGATACTCGATTGAAATTCGGCTTCTTCTCCTACTTATGTTGCACGGCTTTACTATTTCTCAAGACATTTTTTTCCATAACATGTAGCCTTGTCGTTGTACCATAGCATATAATCGATACGACATTCATAATGGCCACAAGTTTTTTCGGGACACTTCACCTGTAAAACGCAAACATATAAACTTATTTCGAAGTGAAAAGCCAATGTAGGTGCCTAACACATTGGGAAACCTGAGTGGAAAATACTTTTTGGCTGTCGAAAGTGCTCGAGGATGGTTGTAACTTAATCACAGCTCCCACTTGTCTCCATTAGAGTCTGTGGATGGTTGTAACTCTATCATAACTCCCACTTGGCCCCATTACTGGCTATGATTTCACAAATCACCAACCACTTAACCCAACATTCAAAAACTTCCATATCTTATTCCGTTCGTAATTTGCATGATCCGCACTGTATCTTATCTTCTGCACCTGATGATCCTAAATAGTATTTTTCCGCAACTTCACCGCACATCTAATTAAGACAATCGCCAAGTCCGCCAGGCTGTTTGAAACTTCCTCTAACGGCTATCATAAGAGTTCTCATAAATATCCTGGTCATAATCAGATGCAGCAGATCCGAGTTCCAGTGACGCAATTTACAACGATCCATCTAATCTAATCCGCACACACAGACTCGGGAAACCTGATGCTGCTGGTGCTGATGTGCTGTTGTAGGTACTCTTAGTGGATCCGTTAATGAGTAGACTTCTTGAACCATATGCAGTTCTCCGTGTTGTCCAATGGGGATGGTGAGCTTGGATGGACTTGCAACGACACAGGTGATCCATGAGAGTGTCAACCATGGTGCCTCACTGAGAAAATTGTAATTTAATTTGCATGCAATTCGACATCATAAAGTCTACGACAGATGAGTCAGAAATGTACACGAAAGGGCAGTCAGACTGCAGATGCTAATAAGCTCGCGAAGTACTTCCGCAATCGGTAGGTTGTTGATGGAATGCACTTCTGCTATGAAATGACTGCCTGTGACTGCATGGAGTGAAGTCACGAAATGGTTTCCGTTGCCGAAGGGGATAGGAGTATCCTCACGTGCACTGAGACTGGTTATAGATGCAATAAAGGGAATCACAGTAGTACCGAGTGCTATGGTAGTTAGAGCCTCTTGTTAAGGTGTTACACGATACACGCCAAAAGATGATTAAGAGTTTAATTTGGGAACAACAAATACTAGGAAAAATGTGTCCCCAGTAAAAAAATACAACAATTTTCTAGAAGAATCTCCAAGAAAAATTTTGAAGTCTTCAGGTTGAATGACCCTGCGTCGACAGCAACTTCCTGGACTCGTTACCAAACGGCATGGTGGTGTTTACAAGTGACTACATCACCCCCAAAATAAACTTCAGGAAAAACTTCCCACCAGAGCACAGTTGATGAAAGACGAAGTGAAGGACTTCGATACGGTCATCTACACCGATCAAGATCATATCGCCTGCCGGATTTTTTTAGGGTTGTCCAGGCGGAGCTACTGCCAATCTGAGAGGCTTGCATACAACTCGAGGGTGATAAAACGCACAAATAGAAGATTGCTATCCTCATAGATAGCCAAGCCGCTATCAAAGCTATCGACTCGGCTACCATATCCTCGAAATTGGTGCAGGAGTGCCCAAGAGGGCAAGCGGTTCAAGGTCACACTGTTTCGAGTTCTAAGCACAGTAACATAAAAGCAAACGAAGGTGCAGACCGTTTACAACACACATCATGAACCAGTTACACGAGTCGTGGTAACAAAAAGGCACATCTTAGTGTTAATTGGGTTCTGATGAACCGCCACCTCAGAGAATGTCTCAAAAGTGAGAAAAAACTTAAAAAGAGATGTTGAAGGTTGCCGCCTTCATAGTGAAAGTTAACGGTGTTACACAAAGAATGTAACATCAAGGGTCTGCAGTCGAAACCGACCAAATCCAAGCTCGTAAAGATGTGCAGTCGAGGTCTTAATGACGTATAGGGGGTCAACTCTACAGGAGTTATCCTTGATCATAACAGGGCATAGGTAGGCAAGAATGGCTAACAAAAGATGGGCCATACTAGAAAGCTGCGTGATCTGTAGGACGTTTTGGCGCAGACTAGAACCAGAAATTGATGGGGCACTTCCCGGCTTGTAGCAATCTGAAGGAGTCAACGGACGTTTGGTGACTATACAGCAAGACTAGGCATTCACTTTAGCCTTGATTGTAGCAGCTCCAAGGATGTGAATGAGGCAGAAACCCTCAACCTTTGTTAATGCCTGGCTCTCACCAAAACATTACGTAAACTTTGAAGGAAAATATTTCTGACACACTGTCCTTGAACAAATACTCAGACTGGATATTATGGCCAGCAAACAATACTCTCGTTTTTTCACCAAGTAGGGAAGCTTTCTTACCTCGTTCGACTCGGCCTGAGGTCTTGTAGGCTGCGTTTAGGGATTTTTTAAATGAGCTGACTGCCACGTCGAGTTCTTTGACCGAATCAACATTCGGTGTTCTACAGAGCTTTGACTCAACTACAGCCTCGAACGTGTCCTAGCTATTGGGATTGGGATTCCTGTATGGAAGCCGGTTATCAGCTTCGAAGTTCACATTGAAGATGATTCACCTATGATTTGAGAGGATTTAAGGGTGACTGCTCTACAGTTTTTAACAAAAGTGCGCCCTCTGCGGCCTCCAGTCTGACAAGACAGCAGAGCTAAGGTTAGGATAGAGAAAAGTATTTTATTGGCTCTTAACAAAGACGTAAGATCTGGGCTTACCGTCGCTACATTTATACAAGAGGTTGCGTTTGTTGCTTTTGAGTTACATGTTCAAGCTCCTGGCCCATGTTCACCCGAATTTGAGGATCGAAAGATTTTAACCTCAACGTGTCTGACTCTAAACTTTTTCAAAGACTTACAGGTCTCTCTTTCCTTGTTTATCAAAAGCAAAAAAATGCTTCTAAGAAGCTTCTGCTTTATCATCCGTCCAGACCTTCATGTTTTTCAGTCTTAAATATCTAAGAAGCTTCTCACTGTATCTAGTTTCATATGATGCAATCAGATGCAGGCCCTCGGTTTTGTGGAATCAGCACGTTTGCAAATGTCTGCGAAGCTAGCAGTAGGGAGGTCCTTAAAGAATTTGTCTTCGAATCACCCTGACGGCTGAGTAGTACCCGCGCACAAGGCTTCCTTATATTCGAGAAGACAATCCATCATGAATTCGGATAACCTGACGTCAAGGAAGTTCCTTGCGTTCGCGGGCAACTTGTCCGGTATTGTAACCTATAGATGGTCCCTGACTACATCGTGGATTGTCCGCGTGGCCCCTACTTGTTTGTCAATGGCTAAAGGCTTTTGCGTTTACCTTGCTTCTCTTTGGTACAGAATCGACCTGTCCCATCTGTTGTGATGGTAGCTGTGATTTTCGGCTCCAAGCGTTTGTTGTATCCCTCAACAATCACTTGATACTTATGTACATTTATCCACACGGTCCTGCATCCAGAATAATACTGACTGTCTCATTTTAAGTGATCTTGCCTGCGATGAAAAATGTCTTATGGTATCAATTCTTTTTCTGAAAACCTTGGATTCGGCTGGTGTCTTTAGCATTTTTGGGCTGAGAAGCTGTACTATTGCCGGTACGGCTAACACAGTCTAATGGGATGATTGTCTACTAACTGGAGGGAGGCAGCTCATCTTCTGACGAGAAGTCAGTTGGCTTTTCTCCCTTTTTTTGTTGGTCCCACGACTGAGAGAGAACAAGGCATATTCCTTGCAATTATCTTCCCACAGTACGACCAAAATGGTTAATCACTTAAATCAGAAAAAAGGTAATTAGCACACAGAGTTAAAAAAAATGTACTCAATTCCCTGCATGGTGTTTCGAAATGGCCACATAAACACCAATTTTTTCTGGTTCTAAACACACTCCGAGGAGTGCCCAATAAAATCCTCTCAATAAATAATTGTCTAAACAATGAGAAACGTGTATGTAGCACCACCTGAAAAGCCCCCCAAAAGCCAAAGCCATGTTTTGACATCCGGCTACGTATACAAAGAGTCAATTGAGCGCTTTTTCAACGTCCCGCCTCCGCTGGCGGGTAATTAGTTTTCTAAACTTTTAAACGTGATCGATGGCCGCTGTGGAATTGCAGCGTAAAAATTGTTCATCTCACATCCGAAAATAGATGATATCGTAATTTTTTTGTATCCCACCTGAGCGGTCGATAAAATCGCCAAAACGCGGGAAATTTTCTAGCTCGCCGAGAGCCGCCGAAACAGCGCGCACACACACAGAACAACTCGACAACTCGAGAGATGGATAAACCTGCCTCGTAAAACTTTTCGTAATGGACCGACGTCGCATTAACACAATTTCACACGCAGTTTTGTGTTTAGTTTATCTAGATAGTCTGGGCATTACCACTACCACCACGAACTGTAGGTACCATCCAGCTACCGGTGATGGCAGCAGCAGCAGCAGCAGCAGCAACAGCAGCAGAAGCGGCGGCAGTGGCGGTGATGGCAATTGAAGGAGAAGAATTTATGGAGCAATTTGTTGAGAAATGTACACATTCTACAGGAGCGGGAGGAGTAAACAAAGAGTCACCTTAGCAGGAGCGCCCCGCATGTACACACATAGTTTAGAAGCTGTGTAGTTGCTTCACATTCAAAGAGAGGTTGTTTCCGAAGGAACGTCTTCTTGGAGGACACATGTGTAAACAAAAGAAAAATTTTGGCCCACATACCAAAGTGGTGAAATGGCTGATCGGCGGGACTTGAGTGAGAGCCACTCGCAGGGTGGTTGACGGTTAGTGGTTCATATTTTGTCCTTATAAATTGGTTTTTCCAAACTTTGACGGGGTCAGTTGATGAGTGATTGGATTGCTGGTGAGATGATGTGGATGATGATGATGGTTCATAAAATGAAATTCTTCGAGCGAATTGGAGATCTTTTTGAAAGACATTGTCGTGCTGTAATTCAGTTTATTCCCTGAGCAACAGTTTGTCGAAAACCAACTCATGACGGTTCTATCGCATTGTCACAAATTTGACAGACAAATTTTTCTCGTCAGCCGCGCCCATCAATGTAGTTGTCAAAGAAAATGACAACGAAGACTTCTTAAGCCATTGCCGGGCCTTAAAGCTAATGCGACAGAAGACACTGGGCCTTATGTACAGGGATCGTTGAGATCCTAAACAGGAAGATTCTTCCGATCACATGCACAAAATAGTTTGTGAACTGCATACAGGGTGTGCCATCTTTTATGTCGGTACGTGAATATTGAACAACTTCTAAAAAAAAAAAACCGATTTCCATATACGAGGCATTTTTATTAAATTTGGTCCCTTACAAGTTATTTGGACTAGTTTTTGAATACAACGTCAATCAATGACCAAAGCAAAATGTGCCCTTTTTGCTGCGTTTTTCATCACTTTTTCGAGCATCTCGGGTAGTCGCGGTGTAGCGATGATTTCGGCACGAATGTTTGCCTTAAGCTCGTCAATGGTCGGTCTGAAGGTCTGCTTTGCACAAAAAGAAGTCCGGAGGAGTCAAATCTTGAGATCTGAGTGGCCAGTCGATATCGCCATTTTTTGACAGCACATTGTTTGATTTGCAGTGTGGCATTTCGCAGCGACTTGTTGAAACCAGTAACCGTCCAGACCTTTTTCACGCATTTGTGGGCAGACATAATGAGCCAACATCCACCGATATCCATTCTCATCGACTATTTCGCCTTCTCTGAAGTAAAATGGCCCAATGATGGTTTTGGCGCAAACGCCGGCCCAAATAGTCACTTTTTGGTCATGCAATGGTGTTTCATGGATCTTGTGTGGATTCTCCTATCCCTAAATTTTGCTTGTTAACGGCGCCAGAGAGTGTGAAATTGGCCTCGTCGGTCATCAAAATTTGCATCCAAAAATCAGGTTCAGTGTCAACAATTCGAGCGACTGTTTGGCCGTATTCCAAGCGACGTGGATGGTCTATCGGCAATTTTATTTGAGTCAGTTACACTTTATACGCTAACAAATGCAAATCATCTTTCAAAATGCGCCGCAAGGTGGTTCCACTGATGCCAAAACGCTGGGCGCGATGACGATAGGACATATGTATGTGGGTTCTCTGCAACACTCTCTCTTACCGCTTCAACCAGTTCATTGGAACGTCTTGGGCGTTGATGAACGGCATGTCGACGATCTCCCACTGTCCCATGCTGAACAAAATTCGACACCAAACGACGAATAGTGTTGCCAGACGGTCCTTATTGGTGCGACTAAGTGAGGAGTATTCTGCTTAACTCACTTACCACACGCCTCGTCATAACTTTTTTTGAGAGACCGACGCGTCCATCTTATCATCATCCCTGTCAATAGCTTGGTTTTGAAAACGGAGGTAAGGCATTCGCTGAAGCTACAATGAATTGCCTGCCTCGGTATTCCACGTGCTATGTGCACCTGCTCCACTTCAGCCATAATTGCGCCTAAATCTCACCTTCATGGTATTTGGTACGACTCTTCCTCTTCCAAACGCAATCCATCCCTGGATCGATTTTAAACAAATGCCTTCGCCTTGCCATGAGAGCAGCTTTCAAAGAGGGAATGTGCGATCTCTTCTTCTTCTCGAGTACCAGGATATTTTAGCAATTTCTTCCTTCATTCAAATCCGCCGAAATGTGCATACCTTTCTATCCAACCCCTTCTGATGGGTAGGATTTATTGAATCTCGATGATAGTCTTAGAGTCACCATTGAACTGTAAGTTGACGTGATTGTTCCGTTCTCCAAAGATGTACCCTACCGTTCATAGTAATCGATACAAAAACGACTGAAACCCAACATACACCTATCTCTGTGCACATGTATAGCAACCTCCTGCTTCCTCCTTGAATTTGTTCCATGTTACCCAGGTCGTCGATCGTCCTACATTCAACAGAAATTTCCCCAAAACAAAGTAGTCTTTTGGAACAAAATTTTCAAACTCAAACCATTGCACTCCGTTGTGCACATTGATGGTGTCCAGACTCCAGATTGCCCCACAAAACCAAAGAACGGAAGACCGCACTTCAGCAAAGGCCCAGCATGTTGTCTTCTTGATGTCGACTCAGCAGAAATGTCGATCGGTGATTTTGAAAGAAATTAATGTTCACGTTGTGCGATACTGTCTCGCACACTCACTCACCACGAGCTGATCCCAGCTCCCCCTTGTGAGTGGCTTTGGTTATGCATATTTCGCTCTCACCTTTTGGTGTGAGGATCACTCTTCCATGCCTGGTTTATAGAACTGCTGATCGCCTAGAAAAGAAACACAAACTTTTCGCCTCTGACGCAAAGATGTGCGAAATAGTCATTCGCGCGGGCACCCAGCAGATCCTATATCGCACCAAAGTGCCGCGGGAGTATTTTGCGACGACTGGGACGACGCGATCAGTCCCAGCCAGCCGGGCGATCTATAAATACTAAGAATGGAACTTTGGAAGAAAATGAAATTTACGCCTTGAGGGAGAGAATTTATGATGTGGCGAATGGTAATGCTTTGCTGCAACAATAAATGTCATCCACACTGGATGGCGATCGATTTTTATTCGAATCGAGGGCAGATCAGTGAATTGTCTGTTGGTTGCTACTCTCGTTTTTGTTGTCGTGGAAGAAGGTTCTTGTCTGCGTTTGTATATCACTGTCGCCAGTGGAACGGCTGAGATGTCCTCCACGGCAATAAAATTGAAGATTATTTCAGGATCAATGCGTCATAAAATGAGAAACAGTTCAATTGAAATCAGATCGTATCGGGAAGATATTTATAACAATCAGGTCATCAGCGTAGCCTTGAGTTTAAAGATCAGAGTCGTTGAGGTCGTTTGGAAGTTGGTTATTTACTATAGGAAGCGCGAGAACTCGTAGACACAGATGTCTGTGCTAGCTCGACAGATCCTGCTGTTTAGCATAGGGCGGATCCTTCTGATGGTTGTTTTAATTTGAAATATAGAGTCCTCTTCACCAAAGTGATAGATAAATTGGTTCCACTTCTCGGTGAGATGTGCCATCAAATGACCAGTGGATCTTTTGCTACGAAAACTATCCTGTAGGTATTGAGGAGTTTTCGTAAATCAAGATTTTTCATAAAGTGACGACTTGTCAGGTCTCCATGACCATGAAAAGGAGGGACGTTAGTGCAGTGGTAGTTCGAGGGAGAATGTATACACCCTAGCATACCAAAATGACTTGATCATTCTGAACAGGTGTTATAACTTCAGGTTTTCAAGCACTGAAACTGACAAGTATGATGCAATGGCAGTGAAATTCACATCATCCCAATCGCTTTGTCGTTGATCGCCACTAGATCGACAGCGACTAAATTCACCATGGGGATAAATTCATCTGTAGGTTACTAGTCTTAACTACGATTTTGCGCTACACTAAGGCCAAACACAATTAATAGCAACAACGAAAGAAAACAGAGCCGATAAGAACACACAAAGTTGATAAATCAAGAAAGATATAAAAATCCAAAGAACGGAGCAAAGCAAGCCTCGTCGAAGCGGTTAATACGGTTTGTGGAAATGTGCTAGTAGGACTATATGATGAAAAAAAATACGTGAATGGTTGCAATAAGCTTAATACTAGACGAGAAGATAGGTAGTCCTTGGTCTGTAACGTCAGTTATTTATTTATTTTTACCCAGCTTGGCTTAATTCAATTTTCCTATGCTAATCACCATGGTTCTGACGATGCTTGTCCGGGTTTTCCTCAGGAAATCGGTCTCTTTTACCTTAATGTAGCTTGGCCTACCTTCAGTAGAAGAAGGTATGAGTGCATTTTTATCTAGAGCTCATAACGAACTTAGGACACTTTCCGCAAGAGAACAAGTGGTAGGGGTGAGCTCTACCATGTGAATTCGTCGGCAAGCTTATATCCTTCAATGTCACTGTGACCAAGATAGCAAATCAGAGCCACGCTTAACCTATTGTTTCGCCATTCTTACAAATTCAGCGGCTATGGTAGCCATCGGATACAAAAACCGCGGCAAGGGCATCCGACAGAGCCAACCACAGGGCGTTTTTGATAAAAATTTACGCGACGTAGATAGGTAGAGGCGGAAATTTAAAGAATATCTGTCCACCAGACTTGTGACCTACAGTTGAGAACTGTTCTTACAATGGCAGTGGGTTTTCTTTGGCTGCATTTCCCATTCCTAGCCAAAGGTTCTGCTACAGGTATAGAAGGCTACACAGGCTTTCTTGGCCCCGATATCTACATGAAACTTGTAGATAAGTTGAAAATAGTGTAAGTGTTTGACCATGCTGTTGAGGAAGTGTGATGCTGGATATTTAATTGAAGAAGTACCTAGCGTCAGTTCAGTCTTATTCGGATTGGAATTAGGATTAGATCAACTTATCCAAAGCAATTTCCTTCATTTCGCTTATCACAGAGGAGAACATTAAATTCACACGTGATCCGCATATGCGTCCAACTTAACCCTGTTCTTGATCGGTCTCAGATTTTAGTTACAACCACAAGTAGGGGGAGTTAAAACCGCTCTGTTGTTTCCAGTCGGCAAGCTTAGTTTAGTGCTTGTTACCTACGTTTTGCATGGAAGAAATGGGGCCTGACCAACTATGATGCACTCGCTAGTGGTTGTACACAGCAATAGGCAGAACAATGCCCACGTATGGAGCGCTAGTCTGGTAGAAGACAACCAAGAAAAAAAAAACTCCCGGTTACTTCTATGGTATTCCAAGCAGAGGATCTGGCTGTGCTCGTAGCTGCGGAATTACTAGGAATAAAATCGATATCTGGAAGGGATATCGCCATTTGCATTGATAGTCAGGCCGAACTTAAAGCGCTGGAATAAAATGTCTTTTATTGTGTACCGGGTCACTGTGACATTGAGAGAAACGAAAAAGCCGACGAACTAGTCAACCTAGTTGTAGAACGGCAAGACATGGAGAGGGAACCACTGCGGATCCTCCTTCCTACCTAGCTAAAGCAGAAATCATAAGAATAACTATTAATAAGGTTAATCAGAAATGGTCTAATATAAGTAATCACAAGGTATCCAAGGCTCTTGGGCTGCGCTAGACCACAAAAGATATTCTGACCTTAAGCAGGGCACAGCTACAATAAGTCCCTGGCCTCTTGTCCGGCTATTGTCTTCTGAAGAAGCATGCTAAAAGGATAGGAAAGGAACTTTCAGCCACAGATGTTTGCAGATACTGCAACGACATATGCGCCGCTAAGGACGTAACTCACATATTATGTGAATGTCAGGAAATCGCCAAGACACGCATGAAACTTCTCGGTAGCTGTTTCTTTAATAATCTAGAGAAGCTAGGCTTTAATAATAAATTCTAAAAAAATAAAAAAATCAAATGCTTTCAGGCAATGGTTTAGGATTTGTCAATTTGGTTTCACAGGGATCGCGATGGTGCCTAGTGTCTTATGCAAGCGCTGGCATAAACGTACTCTACCTAACCTAACCTACTTACATTGTTATTGTTCCAAGTAGATGTGTATCCCTCTACACCCATCTCGATAACAGATTCAAAACACTTCAGTGTGTCTAAGAAGGCTGTCAGAGCAATTTTCTGTTCCTTTTTTCATAGCTAGTTCGGACACCACCATTGAAAATCGTGTCGGTGATTTTTTCCTTGAAGCACACGTGCTCTAGCACACATGGATAGCCAAGTTTCTTCTAGAATACTTCAAACATAAATATCTGAGAAGCGCTCTGGGATTTTAAGAAGAAAAGAGGCCAAGCCGATCAGCCTCAAATCCTTCACCTGCCATCAGCATAAACAGCATTCAACCACATCTTCTAAAATGAAACACATAGGTCAACAAGAGCCAGCTACTAGGAATAGATTCAATCGTGCTGAGTGAATAACATTCTAAGGGTATTCACTCCTTGAGCAGGAATGGATTCCAAAAAAAAAATGCAATCCGTGCCAGAGATTTTAAACTGTGTTTATAGCACAGGAGATCTTATCCTCAAAGATAATGAATTCACTCTCCCAGGAGGGCTACGCGTTCTTAGAACCGATTGCGCTTTGAACCATTTCACATGAATAAATAAAATAAATAAATAGCTGCCGCGACAGCTCGGGATGAAAAAAAGCCTAGCTTCTCGCAACCATTCATGTTGTGCGTGCTACATGTTTCGCCCGAATGGAAAGGACCTACTGCGACTACTGCCGACCTCGAACGGCGAATTGAGAAGCTTTTTCATGACAAACTGTACTCCCGGAAGTTTGTCATTCCCCGACGAGAGGTGGTGCTGCGAAAAGCATGGCTGAGGCTAGAACCCACGCCGCTCGCACGACAACAACGCACTAAACACTGAGCCACGGCGACCACACCATTTCACATGAACAGAAGAGAAATTATGTGAGGACATAAAAAAGTTTTACTGGGATTATGTCAATAGTCCAATGCACTAATCCCAAGCTACCGTAGTAAAATGATTGCCAAAAGTTATTTTGATATGAAAGCTCTTACTCTTTGTAGGATCAAAAACATTCAAAGCGACTTCCGAAAATGTACGCCTGCTAAATAAATGTCACCTCTGAGTATGAAAGGTTCATTCGAGTAGATTCCCTCCAACAGCACACTGCGTACACCTTTCGCCACAAGGCACTCTATCCAGCTCAAGAATTCTTAAGTGATTTTCGTCTAAGGTCTTGTTCCCAATAATAACGCATTTTCCTGACCTAATACCTGCAAATTGTTTATGCAATCAGTTGTGCTCTATTGAATTACCCAATTCGCATCTTTCAATCCTCGCTGGGAGGTTGATAAACAGCCTCCAGCGTCCTTCTCCTCAACAAAAAAGGAAACCTACAGAAGCATGAAGTATGAAAAAAATAGGATCATGTCATTTATGACAGAGGGCCTCGAAAATTCCCAACATCTCAAATTACTCAACGACAATAAGGGGCTACAAGTCCTTCGCTCTCCTGATTCCGATTCACGCAATTTTTTGCCAACCACATGGAGGGCCCACATTTTTTTTTTTCCAAAAATAATAGATTTTCCGATTGAAAAACTTCCACCAACTGTCGTTGTGCCGCCATATGCACCATGAAATCGAGTATCATTCGACCCAAATAACTATTTACTCAGGGTCCACAGGACCAATCCCATTTTGCCGTGTTAAGGATGCATTCTCTCATAATGCACGAAACATATACTAGATTCTCTCAGCGATAATCCCTTATGTCATCCGTTTTTCTATGCCGATGATGATCCTTGGACATCTGTCTGCGCCATGTTACAACCGATAGAGAAAGGACACAAGAAAAAACGGATCAAAAACACATCCAATAGGCTGCGCGTTGCAAAGGGAATTGCACAAAACCTCATAATAATCATCATCATCCACAGGAGTAACAGAAGCGCGTCATTATTGCTTGTGATTGTGTCCCTCGGCTTTTGTTTGCGATAAGTACTCCCGACCCATTTTCCATTGTCCTTTGTACAACACACAGAGACACAAAAACATGAAAAAAAAAGAAAAACATTTGGCATTGTGCAAAGGGATGGGAACTTGGCGTGACAACAAAAGATACCTTACCTTACCTAGTGGGCTCTTCAACGCTCAACGATACCTCTCTCTGATGGGTTGTTCCTGTTCATTGTTCAGGACATGGGACTGTACACGTCTCTTTTTGAAATTTTTTGCCAAAGAATGGAAAGATGAGACCTGAAATGTCGTCTGACTGGTCGATGGTGACACAGAGGACGACATTCAGTTGACAATAGAACGACAATGGTTGACAGTGGTTGACAATAGAACGATATAGGGTTTGACAAATCTTCGGAATGCCTATTGGTTGTGACAGACCGAGGCCGACCAATGAACTATGAGGGTGCACTGTTGCGCGTAGGGGTGGAAGGAATTCACATAGGGGAAATCTTGCTGTACATAGATGGCTGTGAATGGCCGTGCGATCTAGAATTTTGTGACCCTGAGTCTTACAAGAATTTATTCCAGGAAGGAAAATGGGGATATCGGACTTTAAAAAGAGGAAAAAGCAGTCAAGAAACGTTCCTTTACAGTGTCTAAGAGTTCATTTTTTAACTTAATGCAGAGAACGTATGGGAAGCACATCAGCACACGATTCCCAATGAGGCTTGACGATTTCTTCTTCAACTGACTTAAATCTGTCAAAACTATATCCAAGCTCAGGGCAAAACAACGTCTAGAAGGCTGTGTTCAAAGCAAGAAGCGGGCTTCCAAGAACACCCGTTACCTCACAAGTTCAACCCACAGTTGTGAACATGCAGAAACCTCTAACAAAGTAACTAGAAGGGAGTGCAAGGTGGCAGAGGCTAAGGAGGGAAATTTGGAAGCGAAATGTCAAAGGCCGAGTCGAGCTTGCAACACACCGACCGGGGAGATCTGTAGCTGACTCCATTCAGCAATAGTGGACTTCGAAAAGCCGAGCAACCTATTCCTTTGCCAAAATGGTCACTAATCTTATTCGAGGGAATACAGGCCCAACTGGCTGGATTGCAAGAATCAGTTGACTTATGACTGCGTAAAGCTCTCGGAGGATACAGATATACCCAACAGGCCAAAGGTAAAGTTGTTGACCCCAGCTCTCACAGTTGATCTATTCTATTTATTTCCTGAATGTTTCTTGACATCACTAGTTGAACCCAGAAACTTAAGCGTGACAAGCGATGATCCTAATCCCTACCCTGACGCCCTAACCTGAAACTGATATAAAGAACTGGAAGGTGGTCGGGGAGAAACAAGCCAAGAAAGGTACTAAGGAGTTCATCGTCCTAATAAATACTGTCACAGCATAGCGGCTAAGACTGTTATAAAGATGAGGGTAGGGAGATCGTGCTCATCAGCTTCTTATGGTCACGTCTCTGTAATATCTCGTTGGGATACTGCAAACAGCATGACAGAAACTGATCCATGACACTGATGCCACCATTTCACACGAGATTCAATATCAAAACTACTGACGAAAGAGACTGCCAAAACCGACAATTCACAAAGAAAAAGGAAATGGCCTTCTAGAATGACGGTTTGAGGATGGACGTTGGTACGGAAGCCAGGGGTTTTCAATGTCTTCCAATCCAACAGAAATAATGGCCATTATCCAGGCTTTTAGAAGTGTACATGAAAACGATGTCGTTTAACGCACAATAACCATTTATGTACATACGTCGATAGCCAAGTAGCCATTAAGGCTCTGGACTCTGTGACAGTCAAAGCAAGTCTTGTAAGAACCAGCGATGGCCCTGTGCTATGTAGCAGGTAATAAATAGGCTGATTACCTCACAATGAAAGGGTCGGAATTGCTTATCTCATAGGCTTTCCTCTTTGGAGAAGTCCTTAGATCCTTGAAAGCATGCATCAAGGATGAACCCATCACTCAGCCCAACTTAGGCCGGTTTTAGCTGGACGCATTAGGGCAAGGAATGTATAGCCGGCCAATACGAAGAAGAGACCTCTTTCTCTGCTTAAGCTATGACGTACGGATCGACTGCGCCATTGGCCACCCGACTGTAGTCACGAATAGCACATTGAATTTGTCCCATCATCTGTTGTATGGATGTACGGCCTTTGCTGACAGAAAAATGTGGACTCTCGATAGTTACTTTTTGACGGAAATGAAGGTATTGCGTAACGTTGGGGTGAAAGATACATATATTGAGTCTCACATTGCTGTCTAGACACACTCACGGCAAAATTTAAAATATGAGCACAATGGACGCATCTGCCGTCGTACGTAAAAATAAATAAATAGCTGACGTGACAGCTAGGGATGAGCCAAAGCCAAGGGCTAGCCAAGGGCGTACGTAAGCTATTTCTCATTATCACAAGGCACCCATTGACCTTCTTACGCTAAACGTAAGCAGAATTTTCAAGAATTCAGAGTGGAATCCGACTCCAGTACGAATAAGATGAAGCAACAGATGGATCAGGAGGAGAGCTGGCATATAGTCATGTCATCATGCATCTGAATCGTGGTTTCACGCACAGTTGTACGATAGGCTTGCACTCCCAATTTGTTTGAGACCTATGTGTGTGATATCTACCAACTTTGCAGCAGTTTGGTTTGGCACGCAGATCGCTTCTAACTATTTCGGACTCCCTCTGACCAGATCTGCCTAGTTACTTCACTCAAGTCTCGCTCCGATCTCATACCCAAAGACCCAACTGGGCCGGTATGCAATTTCTGCACTTGAAGATCTTGTCCATCAGTGAGTATAAAACGCATACGACACTGATGCTGAGTCTTCCTTCTGAACCTCTAAAACGTTTCTTTGCCTTTTCAACACCTCAGTCTTCTAATTTTCCCAAGCTGTCACACCGCGTAATAACTCGGGTGAATCCAATTTTTTAATAGCTAAATGATAAATGTCCCTCGGCTTAGGGCTCCGCTTTATTATTCCCAAAGTCATTAGCAACAATCGTAAGCCACTTCGCGTGCAACATTCGCGACCACAAAATGTAAACACAAAGTTGACTCGAGGCGAGACAAAGCCCGCATCTCTCACACATTTTTTTTTTTTTTTTCCTGCTTCCCATCCATTCCACGAAAGAGCGACTGCCGCCGGACTCCGCCAACGAAAGGATTAATTATTCGCCCACCGCTTCAAATCCATTTGTCATTCCTGAGCCAATACTGTCTGTCCCATAAAATTCGTAACGAAATTATATTACTTCGTGCGGCCCGCTTAAATCGGTTCCCGATACAACTCCGTTCCCACAGTAAATCCTTGTTTATCCCCCAAAACGTAGGGAGAAAAAAAACCGATTTCGCCATAAAGCTGGAGCTACAGACAAAAGGGGCTGAAGGGAAGGATCCGTGTTGGGGTCTTTAGTTTTACGATAGCCGGGTGCTATTAAGGATGCGCGGCGAGATCGAGCTCTAAGTGCAACAGAAGCACAGCACAGAAGAAATTATCCTGTTTGCCATTGCCAGACACCACTGGGTGGACACGATTTTCTCCTCCCTTTTGCGTGTTTTATTGGAATTTCCGAGGATGCAGATGCACTCATAAGTAGGAGTCGCCAAAACGATATTGCCACTCAGCTCGCCCCCAATGACGAAGGACGAAGCCTTTAATGGCCCACGACGACGATGATGATGACGAAGCATCGGCTCGGAATCCTTGCAAGATCACATCATCAGACACAAGGGTGGACCTCATCTCATTTTGGCCCCTGCGATGCTCAAAGGATAAAACGATTGACTTTGCTCCTCGAGGCCTATAATTAAGACCGGCGGAATGGTCATCTTGATCTCGTGCAGAGGTGAAGTATTGTAAAACAACACCGAGGAGAGAGATCCCTATTTTTGTGTCGCACCGAAGAGGTCCAAACGCGATATCCTGTCTCCGGTTGGTTCGTGTGGTGCTTGAAATGCTTGCGGGCTATGCGCGGCACAATGACGATGGCAATGATGATTATGACGACCACGACGACGATGACGATGACGACGGGAAATTAAAAAGGGTCCTCACCACCGCTAAGTGCAGACGCGGACGCAGAGGGAGGACATGGAATGGTGGTTCCATTCGAACTGTATGACACATGGGAGGGACCAATTTTAATGGAATTTCAGATTTTTTTTTTTTTTCGTTCATATTTCTCGCTGTTCATTTATTATAAACACCAGCAACGACGACGGACGATGGATGATGACCGGCCCGGAGAACACATCCATTTTTCGGGATGCATTAGTGTTTCAGTTGGCCGCATTGGACAGGAAAGGCGGGTGGACATCTCCCAGACACTCCAGACGCTGACATTAAAAAACAGAAGAAAAAATAAAAAGGAGGACGAAAGCGGTATGAATAATAGGATGCGCTATGCAGGGACGACCACGACAACGACGTTTTGTTGTGGAGTTATTAAGGATTTGGTTGTTTTCTCCTGCGTTGTTGTTAAGGACCGAGCGCCGTCGCAGACAAAACGGTTACAGAATTTTGATTTAGTGGTTTTCGTTCGTTCTACCTGTGGGACAATCGGAAACAGCTTAAATTGGTTTTGGGAACATTTCAGACGCAGAATTGCTTTACGGTGCCAAAGGTGTGTTTTAGTCCGACGAAGTTATTTGAACTTTGCCAACAATGTAGACCTGATTCAGATAGTCACTTCGATGTGACATGGAGTGTACAGATTTTTGTCACACTTCCACTGAATCATCATTTGTCCGCGAAATACTTTGACAGATTCTTGCAAGAAGAGTTCACTTTACGTGGCCACTAAGAAGATCTGCATCATAGACTTCGTATCCACCAGAATGGAAGACTGCCACTGCTCGGAGAGATGCCAACCTTGTGCATTGGGGCAACAAAAAAAGCACACCAGTATCGCTAGATGGGTAAAGCTAGAAACAAGAACTGATCGCATAACGCCATACCCTGATCTTGAACTCAATTTCCAAACTTTCTTCCCAGCAAGGAAAAGGAAAAGGAATGACGAAGGAAGGGTCATTAAACCCGACAATACATCCTTTATCATCGACGGCTGAAAAATGGATGAAGAGGTAGGCTTACTTGTAGTAAAGAGTTGTCGCAGCCAGCTTAGGATCCTAAACTCATGACATAATCACTCTGTTGGATTCCGGGGCACCAAGACATCGATGGCAATGAAAATGCCGATGAACTGGCAAGAAATGGATTGGAACTGAACCAAATAATGGTCGATCACACGGTTCTGGCCCCTATAGAAGTTCTACACTTGGACATCTGAAAGCTTGCCGATGATCAATGGAGCACACTTCCATCCTCCCGCATATCAAGAAAGATGTGGCCAAAACTCAATAAAAGAAAAACAAAGGAAATACATACGCTGCACAAATCGCATTTACCTCTAGTGATCAGCATCGTCACAGGCCACAACCTAGTGGCAGCCCATCTAAGGAGAATGCGACTAAGCACGACTGACCTCTGCAGAGGAGGTTGCGATAAAGATGCAGAGGAAGACACAACGAACTTTCTTTGCGTCTGCCCAAGCCTCAGCAGAATCAAAAAGAAGGCTCTAGGCACTTACTTCTTTAGTGACCCAGGCCAACTATCACCCATGCCACCGAAGGCCATCCTAAAATTTATACTGAATTCAGGGTGACTTAGAAGGCTAATTAACGGGTACATGAATGTAGATCCCACACCGGGGAACACAATGGATCCTTGAAGATCCGAGTGAGGCGGCGCCTAACATCCACGCAAAAAAAGATACGAAGTGCCAAATCTATAGACAAATCTGGCCTGGGTTGCCTCAGAATTGATCCTCTGGTTTCGTCATGCGAAAGTGATCGCAAAGCAGTGACTCTATCGGTGTTCTCAGAAGACGCTGTCATATAGGCTTATATACCAAGATGACAGGTTTCTTCTTAAGCTTACCAAAAGGTCGAGTCTCTCCTCAACGGTTTTTGTGGAAGCACCTGTCCGGCTTTGTCCAAAAGACGACTGCTCGATCTGGAGGCTCGTTTCTCCGAAGACCAACCATCACCAAGCTTCAACTTACTTTCAGTTTTCTGAGATAATCTTCGAGTCAACATTGGTATACCGCTTGGTATTGTCGTTGTTATTTCCATTGATATGCCGGTGAGGTACTCCTGTTGATGCCATTATAGAGAAATATTCGTAGGATATCGTCCGGAAAGTGCTACTCGCTCTCAATGCTTTCATTCCGTAGACAGCCTCTGCTTAACTTCAGTAGTTCGGAATTTTCCTGTCTTCGGTCCGTATGCATGTGGTCATAGTTAGAACTTCCAAGCTTTACCTCCTACTAGAGTATAGTGTTCCGTCTTTCCTCCTGGGAGTTATAGACCCATGCATGTCTTTAAATCTTGAATCAGCCTTAAGGGACGCGGTCTATTCGTTTAACTCAGGTAGTGATAGGTTTCATTGGCATCCAAGGGTGGTGTCCAGGCTAGCTGGAGACGTTGGTGGTGATTGTCGTTGCTTTAATTCACAGGAACTTTTTTGAATCTCCTGATGTCATAATCAGTGTCAGCTCAATCAGCTCAATCAAATGTTATGCCTTCGCAGTAGAGTCGCCATCAGAAATAAATGTTTTTCCGACATCAGGAGTTGAACCCGGACTTTCAGCGTAACAAACGATGATGCTAACCACTGAACCATGACCACCTTAAAGGCTTTTGCACGACCTAAGTGATGATAGCGCAGTACTGCTTTCTTCCGCGCTTCCAACAAGCTCCTTCAATGGCTTTTCTCGCTGTTTTGGGGTTTTCATTGACGACGTCGATAGTGGGGCGCTCCTTCCGGAATTCATTCTGGTGCAAGATCTCCTCGATCCCAGACCCTTATGATGATAGATCTTGTATTGGTTTATTGCCTTTAGACAATCCTATGCCCCCCATACAGGATTAGTCTTTGCTCCTTTTCCTGGTTGATGAATACTCCTTCGTCTAGACATGTATTGTAGACGTCTGTAAAAATTTGCGAAGGCCTTCGTAATTCTGGTTTCAAAGAAACGTTGGGGATGCCATCGGCGCAAGGTTGAAAACCTGCTTCACGGACGTCCCTGCTGCTTTAGTCTGCCTTCATTTGGTACAACAAATCTTTTACGTTACAGACCCCTTTCTGGCATGGCAGTGCCTTAGTCGTGGATGTAACTGGGAAGTCCGGTCCAAATTTGAATATTAGTCGTTGCCGATAGTCCCTTGCCTCCGAACTCATTTGTAAGAAGCAGATAAATCCAAGAAACGAGCTGCAAAGGTCACTAAGCAGACGAAGCCTTATCATGTGCATCAAGCATGCCATTCTGTTAAATGGCTGCGAAAACAAGGCCGATGCAATAAGGCAAGAGAAACACCCAAAGGACGCCATGCGGTAAGAGGTTATTACTCGGAGGGTTCCATGTTTCTGTACTGCATCCATCATGGACCTTCCGAGTAATAACCTCTTGCCACATGGTGTCCCAATCAGCCGTTCTCTGGAGTGACTCCCATCCATCTTTCAGTGACGTCGACTCTTACGTCGCGACTGTAGAGGCGAAGGATCTGACAAAGTAATATTTACAAGGGCGATGGAGTTCTGAAACTAGAGAAAAGTGGAGGGACACTCTGATTAGGGACGTTGCTGAATGGACGGAGCGGAAATATGGTGAAGTTAACTACTACAGCACCCAGTTTCCTACAGAAAGAAATTGAGTTGAGTACCGCGGTGTCTGTGTTCTTTTCTGTATACGATCCTCCTTGTCCGTAGTCAACAGGCCATTGTTTTAAAGATTTTTGTGTTTTGTTGAGAACCACGATGATTCAAACTTTGGAGCTCTACTTCATTGGATATCAGTAGAATTATACGCAACTTCTCTGTTACTCCAGTTCTGCTCTGCTTGTAACCGGCTGAAGCTCAACCTTTCACTGAAATACACCCACCAATTCCACTTTACATGTCTAAACGTTTCGAAGTGTAGCCTTCTATTCTATAAGTTCTGATCAGTGTACAGCTCTGATCTCTTTGAACAAAATAGTCTCTAAATTCGCATAACACTACAAAGACTGATGGGATGATCACGTTTCATTTTGAATGACAGATTAACGTCCAATACCTTTACGACCAATTGATGGTTAAACCCTTCTTGTGTTTGAAAACGGATATCACTGCTGTAGCTCCACACCTACTTCCGATCTAACCTCAAAATTTATGTTTCCCATTAAAGAGTCCGAGGCGCTTACGATTAAGCTTACGAAATCGACCCGCTTTTTGTTTTCCCTTACCTAAGCCAGACACTTTAATTACTCAGCAACATGTCATCCATTAGTCTTCCCGGCCCACAGCTCGTCGTTGGAGAGAAATTCGATACCGAATCCATTGCAACACAGCACAGAACCAGTAGCAATCACTGCTGCTCCGGTATTTTATTCCGATTCCTCCCATTAATTGCCCCGGATAGAGACATTTCAATTGAAATCCTACCCACGAATCGCCAGGCTTCGGGCTTCGGGCGCCCCCTACACGACGACAAAGACGACGACGACATAATGGCCTCCTGTTCGTCATGATCGAACAACAACAGCACCCGCAGAACCCGCACCATCGCCAGTTACAAGCAGCAGCTCTTCATCAGCAACGACATCATCAGCAATGGCAACGGCAGCATTCTGATTTAATTCAATTTTGATTCGGATTTAATCACGAACTACAGCTTTATGCCATGTGTACTTGAGCAGTGATTTAATGAAAGTCATAAATTACCGAACGAAAATCCGCTGGAGATACTTACTGGCTTGGTGGGCGCAAGGCGCCCTCCCTCCTTGGAGGCGATTTCTTCTGCAGCAACTGTCCACACTACCAGCAGCGGTTGCTCCACTTGGCTGCACACTATCGTGAAGAGCCGTGTGCTATAAACACGGCTCAATCGACCGCAGCGCGGAAGGTACATCAGGTGGACGGACGACTGGATGGATGGATATACCACTTGAGTCTCTGTCAATCGGCGGTCCCTGGAAGTACCTGAGAGCCCCTTGAACAAGTGCTGCCAATCGTTGTTGCTCCGGGGAACTCGTGCGGTTAGTCAGTTTCGTCCGACGAAAACCCAAACACCAACTTCCGGAAGTACTCTGACGACCATGTTCAATAATTTCATTCTTTTTCAGTTCATGACAGCCTCGCGCGAATTAAAGTGCAGTTGCTGTGGTTAGAGGAAGGCGCTCGCGCTTGCGCGCACACTAACTAACGAGCTCCATGGGACAATAAAACACAGTAAAGCGAGTGTGAAACCTAATTGGCTACTTCTTCTTGGTCGACTGGTAATAGTCCATGAAGTGGCCGCTGGAGCTGGTGCGAGCTGGTTTTATGTTCGCTGGCCAACGATGTCGTTGGTTTTTAATTAAAAGCACACGGAAGGCATGTAAACGTTGGCAAATCCGCGCATGACTGGATGAGCCATGGATTAGAACCGAAATGTCTTACTTGGGGGCAACAAACTGGTTGAGATTGAGATTGAGACACACTATTGCTGCTGGGTTGTCATAGATGGACTTCTGGTTATGAAATGCATTTCAAGGGAATGCTGTGGAAACTGTGAAAGGGGTGCGGGTTTTTTCCTTGTTAGACTCTTTCGAGGAACTTACTGACAAGGAGGGTTATCTACTGAGATTATCAACCAAAAAGTTGCAGACTAATTTCTTCGCTGATCAAAAACCCGTTCTTTGGCTTGGATGGGAGTACGTCCCAAGGCTTTGCGGGCGCCTTCGAAGTAGAGAATGGTTTTCTTAAGAATACGCCATCTGTTTCAAATGAAGGCGATTAAGGGAGGTTTGGCTTAATTTAATTTTGCGGGTAGGCGAGAGGAGAAGTAGTCCACTTAGTCACACTCAGGTCTATAGAGAAACATTGGGGGAAAAAATATGTCCCTTCCCTGCAAGGATAACTCCGTTTGTGATACAAACCATCCTATGGTGATGAATTTATATCTTCGTGAGCTTCCTCGTCTCCACAATCGCTGCAGAAGACTTCTTTCGTTGTTTTGCATACGGTACAGCAAACTATAACGCCCTGCAAACACTCCTAGATAGAAATCTTTTGTCGTCCTGCAGAAGTCGGTCCGTTGTTTCCTTGTGGTAACACAACTGTCTAGAGAAGTCTAGAGAGGCTCGTGTGGTATTTGCCTCTCTTAGAGGTTTTTTTTTTCTGCTTCAAGTTTACGTGTGCAAGGCAGAATGTTCACTGAAGTATCAACTTGTTTCAAGCTTAAGGTTGAACATCTTTTTGTAAATTCATCTACATTCTCATTTCCTGATATGTTCTTATGTCCAGGGACCCCGTTATACCTTGAGCTCTGTTCGACAACGCTCCACAAGCTTCGATTTTGTATCAGAAATTGCTTAAATCGCTGACTGGCTGTCTATGGAAAAGGTGATATCCTCTTGTAGTATTACGCTCATCGCAGTCTCGCAAGCGATTAGTGTCACAGCTAAGACCTCCACCTGGAAAACATGGGTACTATAGTTAGGAAGTCGGTTCGGAGAAGATACCTGCATCCTCATAAATATCCATTTTGGATCCATCGGTGGAGACAGCTATGGATTGTGCGATGGGTATTTGACCAGCTATCTGACTGGCTTGTAGGGTACAAATAACCATCAAAACTCGTTCAAAGACATCCACCAGAAATAGGTTGAGAATGACCTCGAGTCCTTCTGTTGGTGATGTTCTCATTCTCTGCAGGATGACCATTAGGTTAGTGCCTTTGCTGAAGGCTTGCCTCAAAAGTCAGAATAAGTCTTTATATAGCCGTGTGTACATTCCCTGGCTAATTTTGGTATTAAGTCCTCTGAGGAAGGTCATTTTTATGAAGAAAGCATCTCTAGCAGCAGTGGCCTGTGCTACAGTGGCAGTACAGTTGCAAGGCTTGAAAATTCGTTTGAATTGCCTAAGTTTCGGAAAATTTCCTCAGTAAGCTTGGCCCTGCTTATGCTCCCATTTCCCATAGTGGGTTCTAGGGCCTGCGCATCATAGTGTGCTGTTTCTGGCAATATGTTGAAAATTTTTTCAATTCTTCCCTAATTGCTGGGACTCCTCTTCGACTCTTCTGCGGCACATATTTCTCGATCGACCCTCTCTTATACCATTGTAGGTAAGTAGATTTGTTTCCACAGCGTAGTAAGCAATGCTGCTGTAGCCTTTTCAATCAATGCAAGACCAATCAACTAGCTCATCTTTAGATGGTTTTGCCTCTTGGTTCCTCACCCCTTCTAAGAAATACGGTAAGGCCTGAAAATTCTTGAGGTGGCACATAGATGTATTATCGAACGGTTGCAGATTTCTCGTGACAGTAGCGGTCACTTTCTAAGCGCTACACTGATATAACAGCACGGAATGAATATTGGAACGAAGCTTTAAGCTGATTGCATTGCTTCGCCATATTTTTAAGAACATTCCCAGCGTAATGTGTAATGATGATCCGCAAACCGTTGATGTGGTCGACACAGCAGGAAACCTACTTTTTTTTTTTTTTTTTTATAATCCACTCGCGGATCAAGGGAATATGAATACCCTTATAATGTTATGCACACACCGCGAGCGAGGTACAGTGGTTTGAAACTCAGGTTTCGTTAAGTTTTCATTGGCGTCCAAGGGTGGGTCCAGGCTAGCTGGGGACATTTGTGGTGTTTTTTGTCATTGCTGTATAATTTACAGGAATTTTTTTCGAGTCTCCTGATGTCATACTCAGTGATCGCTCAATCAACTCTTCAAGCCAAGACCCTCTACTGCCAGTGTTATGCCTTCGCAGTAGAGTCGCCATCAGCTTTCACAGTTGATCGATTTTTATTTATTTAAGAAATAAATATTTTTCCGACATCAGGAGTTGAACCCGTACTTTCAGCGTGACAAGCGATGATGCTAACCACTGCACCATGGCCACCCCATCGAGTGTTTGGCATCGAGTGTTTTTTCAGTTGTTCCTATATTTACTCAAGAACTTCTTTGGCTATTTGACTTTGGCTACCGCAGGAAGTACGCAAAAACCTCTCCAGTTCTTGCAATGCATAAGATTAACTTTCTTAGGGATCTCGACGATCAGTCCTTTCGTTCACGGCATCCCTGGCCTTTTCTACAAGTGGATACAGAAGTTCGACAGATATTGCTGGCGTTTCACCGAAAGTTCCACAGCTCAAATCCTTCAACTTTCTTACTGTACAGTTGTTTAATTACGGTAGTGATCTCCTCATTCTACAGATCGACAGAAGAACCCTATTTACTCTTATAAGAGTGCCATATGAAAAGCTTCGGTTTACAGAAGAAGAGGGTGTGGCTGTGAGGAAGTCCATGAATATACAACCGACTTCCTCTGCCACTGTTCAAGTCTCTACCATCTATGAAATAAATTCCTCGGACGACACTTTTTTCTAGGACATTGAAAAACTATCCGATACACCCGTGGCCCAAATAATGAAATTCATCAAATCTACAGGAGGGCTTGTATCACAGACGCAGTAAGTCTATAGGTCACGAAGGGGACATTTCTCTCTTCCCCCAACGGGTATCGCAATGGGTCTGAATTGACCTGATTGTGGCGAAATGGATTTTTTCTCCCTTTTGCTCACCCACTTACCTAGCATAACCTACTGGAAGTTGTACTGCATATTCAGGTAAACGTTGCTTCGACCTGCTCTGATTTTGGTGCAAATCACTAGCGAAGACATGGTTTAAAATGGTACCAAAATGTTTCTTTCATCCATTGAGCTGGTCCACATCCGGCATAAGCAAAGAACCGTCTAAGACTTTTAACGTGTGTTGGCTTTAACTTTGACCACATATAAGACCCTTAGTGATTCAGCAGACGGTTCTGCTATCGCACCTTGCTGTTCCTTTTACTTCAATTGCCAGCACATTGATGTAACTGCGCTTCAGTCATCTTCATGCGATATAAAGTCTGTAACTCGCTTCTCCCTGCAAGGCGAGCTTTCAACTGATTTGGACCGTCGATCCTCTTCCAGGTATCTCTGAAGGGACACGTTAACGACCGACAATCCTTTCAGTGCTAGATATGAAAGTATCTATTACAGCACACCAATTGTTTTGGATGGTGACAGACATTCCCCTCCTTGCGAAAGGTGGTTCCTGAAGTGTTGACATACTCATTGGCACTTTTGTTTGTCAATGTGTCGAGGCCAGAGATCGTCCGTACCTTAAACGTACGTTTACGTTCATTGTTAGACGATAGCCAGCATAAGGTGGTGATCTCATGGTTTTCCAATAATGGCTCCTCGTTTATCTGTGAGAAGCTAAGCCAACAGGGCTTGTACATGGTGCCTCTATAAAACGGCTATTGGCGTTGCAGAAATCCACAAATCGTTGGCAATTGTCATTGTGGTTGTCTAGTCCTTACTGGGCGTTAATATGTTTTGAGCCCTTCGTTGATATTCCAGTCGATGTTAATGTTTCTATTTGGCATTGAGCTGAAAGCTGCTCTTAGGTGGTCGTTGAAGGTCTCCATCTCGTCATAAGGCGATAAGATGTTTGTTTGGGGTGAAAGCATTTATGAAGGTGACGCGTCACACTCCGTCCGCAATCTGGCCAGTCCAGTGTGTGAGGCACTTCGCTGTACTTTATAGGTGGGAAGCGGAGGAATTCTATGGAACCCAGCTTAAACACTTTGACTATGGATCGTCCACGCGCCCCGAAAAGGCGACTTTTCTTTAGCAAGGCAAGCTATGCTTGCTATGACAGGCGAAAGACGAGCGGTTCGTCCAAGAAAAATGTGAATTGTCAAAAAAGAATCCAGGTAAAGGGAAAAATCTGGAGATAATTGAGGTTCATCGCTTGGAACACAATGGCGCATAACTTCAACGCCATAAGGAGACACGTTATCTAAGCAAAAAGTAGCGCTGAGGCAAGCTAGGACTGACATCAATTAGAGTCACAGTTGTCTCTGTCGCACCGTCGTTATTGCTGGGATATGTTGGAGGAAGTGTTCCAAGTCTTCTTCCTCGTACTTCATGGTTTGTGCTTGACCTTCAAACAAAATATGAGGCCATTGCCTTACACAAGGCGAAAATTCCTATCAGAGAACCCCCAAATATTTGGTCTCTGTCTCTCCCTCTCATCACTAAAGCAAAACCCGGGTATCAACTTTGTTGACAATAGGGAACAATCCAAACCAATCCAGACTACGTGAATCTGATTAATCCATTCATTTCTCCAAGTGTGCTCTCCGCACTCAGCCGACCGCGCGCCGCCGCCACGGACAAATTTACTGGAGAATAAATCGAACGAGATCAATGCGAGTGTAAATGTTTTGGTCAAGACATAAACCCGCGCAACGTAGTACACACCTCAGCCGGCACACCGTACACCCGGCCATCGGCCAGATATATTACCAACTCACAGCCATAAGCTCTGTGATCCAATCGTACATTATACCCCCTGTCCGCCTGCCCACAGTCAGTGCGATTGGAAGCCAACATGAATGGGAATGGATTTGCCAACAAGATGCAAGGAAGTCATACACACTCTCCTCCTGCTACCACCCCACAGCCATGTTGCTGGTGCCTCCGTGCGACTTATGAGTTATGAGCCTTATGCGACTCGACTGAGCGCTGTTGTTGTTTCCAAGCGGCGAATACGAAATTGAAGCACCTGTGCTGCTTCCCGGCCGGCCTCTGAGATTGAATTGCTCCGCGCCGCCGCCACTGCTGTTGTGTGTAAAGTGGTCAAAGTCATATTGCAGCAGCGCTCTGGCGCGCGATTTGGATGAGGATGAGGGGCTCTGAGGCTGAGGTTCGTTGGCTTTGGCAGCCGCCACTAAGCCACCGACTGGGCCTGGCCTGGTGCGTTACACATTGTCTCCTCGCTGTTCGCCCGTAATAATGTAGTTGGCTTCGGGTGAACGGGTTTTTTGCGCGCATGATTATCGAGATCGATCTGTGAGTGCGGTCCGACGAGTGTCCGAGCGGGATGACACATAATGATTGGTTCGTTGTGAGAGATCGTTGGCAGTGTTGTTCTCCTCGCATCGCAGTGCCTTAGCTTTTATTGCTTTGCAATCACAAACGTGGCCGGAATCGTAATTGTGAGTGTGTGTACACATTCTTTGGAGCCTGCGATTCCTGATTCGAGTGCTAGAGGTCGATCATGATGGTGAGAGATGGTGCAGCCGCTGTGCTAAGCCTCATCATCTCCCGTGTATTACAACAACGTGCGATGTGCAGTTTGGCGTGTCACTCGGTCGTGAGAATTAGATTTAATTGATTTCCACACGGTCCGGTCTGGCCGCGGCCGCCAGTAGACGACGGAGACGGCGATTGGGCGAATGAGATCGACCGGCGAGTTGAAGCCATTTGGCGGTGCCAACTGCCAACTTACAACTGCCAACTGAGGAATTTCAATTAAGGTACTGTGCGCGCCGAAACCGGAAATTAACAATGGACACATGGGTGCATAGGGAAGTAGAGTAGACGTTGGTCCCTACGAAACGGATGACGATGATGGATTCCTGGGCTGTAAATGGCATCCCATGTGGGGTGCCCGATCCGTATTCGCCCCCAAACACATACCGATTGCATCAGGGAGGGTTGACGAACCCAAACTCCGGCCACCACCCACAAGCGAGGAAATCTCCAAAAGCAATCACTGCTCCGCAACGAACCCTTCTTTCGATTTATTTGCCTCAATGAGTCCCTGGGTATGGTCATGCGTTCGCATTCTCATTCCGATATGCAAAGCGTTGTGTTTGGCTATCGTTATCCTCCACCACACTCGCACACACACACACACTCATACGCCTTCCCTCGGTCCGCGAACAACGAGATTAAGTGCTCGCGATAAATTTTTTTATATAAATCTTAACAATAAGTCGCCTGAGGACAATTATCCTCCTCCACCACTACAAACAGACCACAACGCTGAGCATACATCCACTGGAAGTCGCGCACAATAGAAGGGGAGCCTTGGCCACATTACGACCATTCAGTGACGGCGGCGGGTACGTCTCTTGTGTGCCACAGCAGCTGATTTCTGTGATCCATTGGCATTTCGATTGTTGGCCAATAATCCGTGGTGGAGTCAATTCCACTCCACCAGCGATACTCAATCAGGAAGACGATAAAAACGTCGTTCGGCCAAACAATGAAGCAATAAATTTATTTTCAAAATGTTATAGGGCTAGGGCTACGCCCTACCCCGGTGATCTGCCGCATCCAAGCTACATCTGTTCTGTTCGATGGCTTGACCAACTCGCTGCTGGTGAGGGTGACTTAATCGCTTCGCTTAAAAATAGACCACAGCGACTTTGTAGGTTAAGTACTGTTCCATGCACAGATAACGCAGAGACAGAGGCAGGGAGTGGGGGGACAAAAAAAAGCGGAACTAGCCGAAGAGTGGCAGTTTCAAGTGTTCAAGTGACGCCAATATGCGTGCTTGCTGCCCGTCTTTGTCTGGCGAGGGCGAATCTCAAAATTCAAAATTCGAATTCCCAGTAGAGTCATTCTTCTCTTCAGAAGTTGGACACATTTCGAATGGATGAAGAGGCAAACATTTCTCAAGTGCCGTTGGGTTGGAAGATATTCCGAAGAGTTCCGTCATGAGAGACGTTATCTTTGACACGAGCGTGTATCCTCAATTCCAGCACCGCGGCCAAGTGATGGGGGCCATGTGTTTTAGGATGGATTTGTCATATCTGAACGACGACGACCGGATGGCGTAAGAGGTTCTAATTTTGTTTATCAATTAATTGAGGATCACAGGAATGTCATATGTAGGGGATTGCTTTCATCTTTGGCAAAGTGGATGTCTTGGCTATGACTCGCTTGTGATGTGAAGGGAACGGGTAAGGGGCTTAAATAGGCTTCCAGCTGCCTGGGTTCTAGAATTTATGTCTTTCAGTGTTCGAATTTCTCGAACTTGCTTTTGTCGTCTTTATACGATTTCTTGCTGTCGTAGCTTCTCTCTGCTTGCTCGATCTCTAGAAGACTCGATCTTTGTTTCTACTTTTCTGGCCAAAAGGCTACAGCCACACGTTAGGCTCACAATTTCATGATATTCCTCTGAGTCCAATCGGAGATAAACTAGTGGTCTGGCGAGGTCTATTGCATCATTTCTCAGCAATGTAACGAAACTCATATGCTGGCGGCATCAAGTGCTGAAGACCAATGGCAATGCTCCCAGCATGACATCAGAAACCAAGAAGTCGAAAGTATGTGTCAGGGTGGCAAAACCCTTTCAGAAACCCGTATTGATGGAGAAGGAAGCTTTTTAGTTGTCATAGTAGACGCTAAGGATTTGGACAGAACTTCTTCTCCAGACTGTATAGCGGCGACGACCAAGATCCCGTTTTCAAGCTGAAAAAGCCATTCCATCTAGGATGAACGGCTGGAACGTTTGCCCATTCAATCAAAACGAAGAACGGTGACAAAATAGAAACTACAGTCATTCAAGGCTACTAGACCTGACAGCTTACCGGCTGAGCTTATAGCAGCTAGGGAAGACTTTGTAGAGAGCATGCACCAATTGATTTTCAAGATTTGGTCAGACGTGCCTGATGTCTGATTAAGGGATTCTCAGCAGAATTTGCTCGACCTACAGGAAACGAGTCCACCCTCTCAACTGTGTCAACAGTAAAGGCAAGAGTCTCTTCAGCACAACGTACAAGATCCTATCTGCCACATTTTGTGAACGCATGAAACCTTCCTTCAACAACGTGATTAGCCACTATCAGCACAGTTTCAGGACTGAACGTTCATATTTCGCTAAAATCTGAAGGAAAACCCCAAGAAGTTCACATCGATACTCATCATCTTCTTATCCATTTGAACCTCACCAAAGACAGCATTTAAAGACACGGGCTGTACAGAGTCATGTATATTTTTCACATCCCTGCCAAACTCACCCACCTGCACAGAATGATCATGGAGAGTGCTCGCATCAAGTTCGGTAGAGACCTTACCGAGACCTTTGATGTCAAAAAAGGATTTAGACAAGATGAAGCGCTGTCTTCAACACAAAACTTGAACGAAATGTGCGAAACTCTTAAGCCAACGCCAGAGGCAGAATCCGAAGTCTGTGCAACAATTGTTGTGCTCCGACCATATTGATATGAATGGCAGAACTCAGCACTCTGTTGGCGGGGTGTTGGCTAGTAGTGGCCAAAATGGATTTAGAGGCGAACGACTGCAAAATCAAGTATCTACAAGAAGGAACAGTGGACTTGTAAGGTACTTTGTCTACCTTGGTTGTGCTTTCACGACATAACAACATCTCATCCGGTGTTTTTTTCAGTGAAGAAGCCCCTATCACAAACAGCAAGACCTACTTTATGATGCTGAAGCATGGACTCTATTGAAGGCGGATGAAGATTTTCTTGATCGTTTCCAGCGAAAAATGATGTTTAAGACGAGTTTTCAACGTATGTGAGCTGTGCAGCAAGTTCGACTTAGTCTAATGCGCATTAGTCGTTTTACTTAGAACATGTAGAGCGAATGGACAGAAGCACCCGCAGAGTCTTCAAATCTTATCCAGAGGAAAAACTCAGCTTCTCTTTGATGTTGACTACCAACTAGTGCCACGTCCTACAAAATTTTGTGAAAACGGTCAGCGTTAGACTTTAGTTGGAAATAATGTCATGTATACCCTGTTTTTTTTTTTATATAGTTTTCTGCCGAAGGACAGACTGGGTTATGTCATGGTCGACAACAAATCTAAGAATCGGGTTGCTTTATGGTTTTAGAGTTCTCGGTGAATCAAAGCCTCAACCGATTTTTAGCTAGAGGCCCACAGTTTTGTTTGACACTTTTCCATGGTCGCCGTGGCTCAATGGTTAATGCGTTGGAGTGCTAAGCGAGCGACGTGGGTTCAAGCCCCAGCCATGTCAACCGAAAATTGTTTGCGGCACCACTTCTCATCGGAAATTTACTCCCATTCGTGCGAAAAGTTTAGTACACACAACGTGGATGGTTGCAAGAATCTATGGCTTGGCTCATCCCGAGCTGTCGCGCCAGGCTTTTTCTTTTGGTTTTTTTTTTTTTACCCTCCCCAATGACTGGCACTATGACTTGAAAGTGACACGAAAGCAGACTTTACCTAAGAAAAACTCTTGTTGAATTTCAAAGGTTTCCAAGGCTTGAATGTGTGAGTCGCAGAACATTTTCCCAGCACGCTAGAAGCTTTTTATGCTTCAACATATTAATCAAGGTTATGGTTGCATGGTTGTCCCCAAAAGAGCATTCTGTGCCAAAGACTTCAATAGCCAACCCAACCTTGCGCAGTCCTACCTGGTCCGCAATTTAATTTCGCTAAATGTACGTGCACCGTTTCCTTTCTTGCTGAGAATTGCTACTTTCAAAGATTGAGCCAAATTTCTCGAACCCCTTTTCAATATACATAGCTGGGGTAACTTGTCGAGATCGAGTAAGGAACACCAGAATACGCGAGCCTCTCAATGTCGAGCAGCTACTTCTTCAAGCGGTTTGGGCACGTTCAACGCATGTCCCTAACTCGGCTTCCGATATGTGCCATGGAATCCGTGCCATCAGTTAGGCGTCCCCTGTCGATGGCGGAAGATCGGAAGATGTGGAGAGTCTACTTAAGCATCCTAACCCCGCGACCCTTATAGTGGATAAACGGATCATTGAAAATGTATGTATGAGCCAAAATCCGCCTATTCTAGTGATTTCAATCAGAATTAGGCTCTGTCGGGCCTCGTATTTGCACTGCACTGCGACATGAAAGGCCTACTGTGCCAATCAGAGTTCCCCTACAACTAGGGAACATTTCGAACAAGATCGAAGTCGTGGAGGAACTTCAGAATGACGTTGAATGATTCTGGGGATGTGAATTCCTTACCAAAGTCGCGCAAAATATGCTCTGCAGCTTCTTGATCTTCTAACGTCCCATTTCTTGATCTGATCAACTTCTTAGATTGACGAAGTCCCGATGTTGAGTTCCATTTGGAGAGCCTCCCTTGCAGCTCCTATGAATTGAATTCCAACTTGATGCGGCGGCTGGGTAAGCTACAGTACGGAAAAGGAGTTATTAATGCAGATTAGGCTTCTTATCTGTCCCACACACTGCCCTCAATGAGTCCGCGAGCCCAGTAAATTGTCGAAGAGAGTCAACACCTTAACAGCGCTTAAGCAGCTCCCAGGTTTTGAGTAGAAATGGAAAGAGCTTTCGATGCTATTATCGCTGCCTGGCCAAAAAAGTTTACGATCTGTTTTCTTCGGAGGTTGCGTTTTATGCCTGTCAAGGGATTATAAGATGTCCTTACAGTGCTTAACCATCTTGAACTCTAAAACATGGGAGTGTCCACAGGTGCCCTACGCCGAACTGATTTAGGTCATTTGAGCACGCCTTCGAAGTTTAAGTGCTCATTGTCGTCAAGATCATCAGTCCTAAAGCATTGTTCTTCATCCGCAGGAGCACTTTTCTCTAGACAATTCCAAGTGCACTTTCGTCTGATTTTGACAAAGTCCATCCTTCAGCGACATACAGCAGAACGCGGATAATGAGGATACTGCATAGAGTTGCTTGGTTTTTTCTTGATAGGGGCTTGCGGCAAAGTTGTTTCCTAGAGCGATTCACGATATTGTGATTCTCTGCACCGGTTCTGATGGCAGAATTATTGGCAAAGACACCCTTAAAGTTATAACTGTCCATCGTAACCAAGAAACTGAGTATCGAGGTATCGATCAGGCGAAAATCGTCTTAAAAATTTCGCGATGACACCCTGGGAGTTTCGACTTTTTTCCAGTGCCAAGTTGAAGATGACGGAAGACACTGCATCTCCTATGCCCTTGAACAACCTAGCTCCTTACTTACATCCTGATAGAATTTACGTTTGACTATGGCTGCTTTAACTTCGTTTCCGTCGAGGAAATATGTATGTGATCTTGACAAACGTTTTGATCAAAGCCTGGGTTTCGACACAGGTCCACCCCGCATCATCTTTGTAAGTTATTCTAGTTGCTTCAAGGCTTTTTTTTTTAAATTGTCGGTAGCAACGTTGCTTAAGTTCCTCTGTAAGCTTTGCTCGCGCCAATAATCAGCATCAGAATGCTCCGAGATCCAGGTAGCTCTTCAACCGAAATTGAAGTGATTTCTTCCATTTTTGACATGAGCAATTCTAATCTGTTCTCAAATTGGTATCGATCCTACCACCATCGATCGCAGAACTAGTTCCTCCTTGGAGCAAAGACATTTCTTTCAGTGTATCGGTCAAATCACTCCATCTCGATGCATTCCGCTCGAATGAATTGTTGTGGGATTTTGCCGCCTTCTCCGTTGGCAGCGAACCGATACGAAACTCAAGTAAATATTCGAAACCGATGCCCATATGTCTGCCCAGGCTAACTGAGTTGCCGCCGATTACTGCTCGAGGCGATCGAACAACAACAAACAACTCTGCCCACCTTTAGCCAGTTTTAGATATTTTTTTTTTTTCTCTGCGTTAAACTCCGCAATTGGATGCGATGATCGATATTAGCAAAGAGAGAGACACAGCGATCCAAAAGAGCGCCCATGTATTCCTTCCCCCCGGTGGGTATCTATCTTGGCTTGGCTACACTCAGAGTATTTGTCCTGGTTTAAGGTACGTGTGATATGACCAACCTGGTGAATGTGAGAACTTGTGTGTGTCCGCACAATACCCGGGAGACATGCTTAGGTCCAGCAGCCCCATCCTCCTCTGCCGCTTGCGCGATTGCAAACGCTGTGGCAAACGTCCTAAGGCCGCTGATCCGCTCTCTGCTGCTAAAGACTTTCGCCGGTTTATTGTGGCCGGTCCGCTCCGCATATGGATGTGGATGTGGATTTTGTTATCTCAATCTCTCGTGAAACATGGTCCTCCTCGCCTGGGCTTCGAGTTGAAGTGACTCCAACTGATGGTCTTGGGAAATATCGTTCGGTGCATGGCAAGGCAATCGCTTACCAAAAACCGAAAGCCACCAGAGCCGGCGGGGCGGAGGGCGAGAAAGAATATTTTGATGGCTAATATGTGTTCCTGATATGAGGACATGCAATTTTTGAGCCAGTGGACAGGTTTTCTAGTCTCCCCGCTGCCATGTGTGTGACCATTTTGCCAGCCATCTGGAGGAGCGCTCTGGCTGTGCGGAGATCATTCCGCACGGCTTCGCCCAGCATCTGTGGTATCTCTATCTGTTTATCTAACCGTTTGCAGTGCGGCTTTGGGTGAACTTATGGAATTATATGGCATGTGGACGATGATGATGGTGGCGGTGGTGTTGGTGGTGGTGGTGGTGGTTCCATAGCGTCGCGTCGTCATCCTGTTCGTTTCGAGATCACATGCGGATTATGGAATGAGCTGCTTGCGTCGCACGTTATGTTGTACACCTGTAATTCTGGTCGTTATCGCTTGTTAATTAACGAATCGAACATAAGTTCTCCTTAATTTTTCCTGGTGGAGATTCTTCTTCTTCTTCTTTTTTTTCCGTGATCTCTTCTTGTACCTGGAGAGCACGGAGAGGCCATGTGGTGTTCAAAGCTGGTACAGGGCACTGTTTCAATCTGCGTTCCATGTGTTTGACGCTGGAGTTGTAATTATTATTAAAAAGTCTTGTTTGGTGTCACGCAACTTAAGGCTCCCAGGAGTGGATGGATGGCATATATGTGAGTGCATGTCCTGCGGCGATGTTGTCACATGAACCATATGAGCACGGAAACTAAACTTGCAGTTTCTTTGCGAGATATTCTCAGGGAGATTGGAGTGGAGTGGAGTAAATTTGGAAGGAAAGTGTTGGACATTAGACTTTGCAATCGCAATCAAGTCGCATAAGTAAATACGTGACGAAGATAAGGATCCACCACATCAACCTCAATTGGTATATGAAGTCCAAAAAGTCGTCAAGAGATGTTGGCCAGTTACAGTCGAATCCACTGACTGCGTAACATGAGCTCAAGGCGGAATGAAATAGATTTGGATGCAGTGAAACCTATTTACCAAAGATGGAAGAAGGGTGGGTCGCCCTGGAACCACTTGGCGTCGAACATTCAATGAGGAGTCTCGGCAAATGAAAAGGAGCTGTAGTAGGCAATGAGCAACAGAAATCTAGCTAAGAAGTTCATCTCTCTATCAAACGAAGACTTTGCAGCAAGACTGGAGATTCGAGCTTTCCAGGATGCCAAAATGGGCTTGAACTGGTAACTTACGCATCATCAAAGTATAAAAAACATTTTTGGAATTTCTGGGACAACCATTGAGGACTGTCAGAAAGCCATGAGAAGTGTTATGACCAATGTGCTTGGTTTTACTTGAACTCCACTTTACTAAAACTTGAAGTACAACTCTGGTGAAAGTGCTCGTCACTTCTATCATACAAACTGAGTTGAAAAGGATCTAAGTTGAATTAGGAGCTAACGAAATCAACGTCCACTAAGATGAAAACCGAAGCACCATAGTCGGTCCTGAAATACTAAAGAGATCTTTGTCGAGGGTAGTCAAACAACGGTTCAAAGTCAAAACATCACCGTAAGACGCTTCATCATGCAATTTCTTCTGAACGGATAGAATTCTCCCTAAATAGTGGCAAACGCTGCTTCTTTAGAGCCCATAAAGTTCCAAAACTTGGCATAAGTTGCTTATTGTTTCCATTTCCGAGGCTGGGAACGATTGGCATGCATACGTCTAATCTTTTGTTGCTTTTGTAAACTTTGTAAATGGTGGGCTGTTGTAGACGCTATGTAAGTTCCTAACAGGCTTCTTCACTGGACATTGCTCACTTGGTTATCATCTCACCAAACTGGGAATAAGTCCTTCAGACATATGTATGCCAATGAGGTTGGAGAACCAAGAATCTCTTCATGACACTGGCAGTAAAGTGGTCATGGCTTGAAGAGTTATTTGAACTTAGAAGCTCACAAATGTCGCCGGATAGTCTGGACCGCCAGTGAAATCAAACATTACCTAACTTTCGAAGCACTACAACAAATTTCTTTCATTTCTTTCATCTACTCTTTTATCCGATTTATGTCGCGCAAATATAGTGTATTAGGGGATATGTCGTAAAACGCGGTTTGGGCCTGTTGTGATCCTCTTTGTAGAAAACTGTTGTAGCCAAAGGGGCTAAGGATGAGACCGAAAGCTTGAGGAGTCGAAATTAGTTCATGGGTCCAGAAAACATCCTCTATGTCCAGAGAAGTTCAGCATTTTCCCCAAACTGGAACATCTAAGAGGCCTCAGCCCATGTCTTTACAAATCTGAAGTACCTGTGAGACAGTTGCAGAGAAACTGCTTGAAGCTATCTTTCATCTGCGCACATCACGGGCAAGTACTAAATGGCACAATTGCCAGTCTATAGACACACGAGTACTTATGCGTCATGTGTATAGACCGACCATTAGTCTTAATTTTCTCCTGCCAAGTTCTAGCGTCCTCCTTGCTATGTAGACAGTAGCAAGGGCGCTCTCTCACGAATTTTGCAAATCTTTTGAAGTCATATGGTGGCGTTTTCTTGTTGAGCCGCTAAAAACGATTTTAATAATTTTTTTGAGGCCACGCCTAGTATTATAATCGTGGGAATGTCCCCTGATTTCTAATCCCCTTTTTTGCCAGTTCATCCGCAACTTTGTTCGTTGGTATGTTACAGTGATGCGATACGCAAAGCAAGTTGACCTGGACAAAGTGTGATGAGGCAGTCAACCCCGCTGTTCTCTTCACCTCTAGCCATAGAGAATAAATTCGGAATGGTCTCAAGGCAGCTGATGAGTTGGATGTTCAATAGTAGTGATCTTAGAGAGTCTAGCACTGGACCAGCATTTTGTTCAGTTGTAGGGAAACTTTGCTCGGCACAAAAGATCTTCCAGGACGAAGTGGTCTTTAGCCTCAGTATGTAAAAATAGAAGAACCGCATAGAGCCAAGTTTTTGTATATTTCAAAATATGTGCCTTTCTAGATCAACCGAAAGATACCCCAAGTAGGCGTTCTCTGGCGAATCCTTTATAATCCTCAAAGCCTGTCTCAAAAGCCTCAAAGCTGCTTCATTCAACCGGATGGATCTGAGGACCCCTCATTGTACTTACTCTCACTATCACTCGCATAAACGCCATCTCAGACTAGCTGTGGAATCAAAAAGTCCTCTGAGCGCTTATTGGATTCTTGGAAAATCCATCTCTCCCTACTTAATCTGCCATGTTCTCAGTTTTGTCCTCAATAACTTCACGGTCTACTACTTTTCCATGGCCTTCCAGTGATTCATCAGTTAAGTCACCATGCTGGATGCTTGTTTGTCGGTCAAAACATCCTCTAATTCAGGGAGAGATTTTTAAAGAGTTGAATACTTGGACTGAGTTAGTAACAGGCTATAGCCTAGATCCTAGAAAAACCGAAAGGATCAAGTATAATCCCAACCTAATAACTATGAAGCTAATCATTGTACGAACTCTCATATTGAATATCTTAATGCTATCTATGTGGAAAGCAATCCTTGTCCAGGATGAAACAACCCACCACTAAATAAGTCCACGTTTAGTTTTCCACCCTGAAGCTGTTGTAGAATGTGCTGTAGGTCAGGTTAGGTAAAAGGGTGCCTTGTGATGTTAGTCACTGCTCACGTAGACCAACATAAAATTTGTGCCCACTATAAGATTTTAACCCCAAGAACCTAGAAGAAATGTGCTGTGAGTCAAATATTGAATGATGTCCACCGAAACGACCAAGAGACAATGTCATCACTAATCCTTGATCCACTTACCCATAACATCGAATGCTTCTTACGTAAAGCACAAAGGCACATTAATTACGCTTAACTGAAACCGTTGCACCCACCGAACTTAGTGTTAAAAATTAAAATGACTCAAGTCTTTGCCAACGTGTCGGTGCAAGAAAAAATCAATCTAAGCCGCCCACGCTGTGCCTGTAAGTAATGCAAAGTATGTTGCAAATGTTGTAGGAGTTGCCCCCTGGGCGTACTCGTGTTTATGTGTTGAATTTGTTAATAGACCCAGTTTAGACACTTAGCTGGTGACTTGACAACTCGCGCTTATTAGTGTTTCGGGGGCTGAACTGTAATAATTTAACCTTTTAATAAGTCAAAGCAATGAGTTAGGCTTTCTTGATGGAAATTGATGCATTGACTGGTTGTTGTATCCGGACATGTAGGAAGCATCACATTTCCTCAGATGACTGTGTTCGAGGGCCTTCCTTACTGGATGTTGATATTTTCACAGGAGGAATCTTTTCTTGTGATTCGCCGATTTGTCAAATAAGGTGGTGGGTTTTGGTCTGGGGTAAATTTTGGTCCAGTTCCCAAGTATAGTTAGCACGGGGGAGTGACTGACTATGTGTAGGTGACGTCTATGTTTTATAATCTCGATGCCACCAAATCGGAGAAGGTTTTGTCAAAAATGTGGTACCTAGTTCAACCCGGGGTAGGGCGAATGTTCAGGGGTTTTTTGCCAGATCTTGACAACGATAATGCGGACTGAAATTTTGGCTGTATGGGTGCCTAGTCCCACAGTTCAATAAACCAAGGTCTTCGCCACGTGCTGGATAAAGCCTGCGCAACGTTTAGGGTAACTAGGAGCAGTAGTATACTTATTGCTACACTTCTGCTGGCAAAAAAATAAAATCGACTAGATTAGGCTAAGTTAGGTTATGGGGGAAGTGCCCAGTTAGTGACTGTGCGTCCACGGGGGCCTACTAGTCCATTGTAATCCCCTTTTGTGTTGTGGCCCATGTTCCAACTTTGGGTTCTAAATCGGTGGTCTATCGCAAAACCAACTTGTACCCTTAATAAAGTGGAGTATGTTCCTCATTGGGGGCTTCTCAGTTCTCTCATCTGCCTGTTTCCCATGCGTCGGAGTCAGCGCTTTTGGAGATTGGAACACTCACAGACTAAGTGCTTGATGGTTTCCGTTTCTCTGCATCCTGACAGCTCCTGGAGTAGTCTGGGGAGTTAATGCCGAGTCTGGTGGCCATGCTGCTTATGGCACGATGTCCCGTCAGTACACCTATTAGGACGCGAGTATCTTTTTTATTCATAGCCAGGAGACATTATGTCTTGCTGGTGGATTTTGGCAGACCAAGAGGTCACCAGCGGCAGACCAAGAGGTGTTGATTAGCTCCCTCATCCTTTGGTCGACCATACCGATGCGTGGATGTGCTCAACTAAGATGGTAACGTTATGCTTGGCCCATTTTTAAGTAGTCGACAAGCTTTCCGAATCCTCAAGAGCTCCGCCCGGAAGACGCTGGCAATGGGATTTGAGTAAGTTGAGTGTTTGAGAGAAGACTCCCTCATTAACTCCGTAGTCCATTTTTGTGTCGTCACTGTGTCATTGCCCTCTCATCCCATTTCGATTTGAAGGAAAAACCATCAGTCAAACTGTTGACGAAATTCAATTTGGGAATGTGATAGTGCGTCTGAGAAGCTTCTCTTGATACTAGGTGTAGGATGTTACTGTGACCAAAGGCCGTCTGTGAATGACAACTCAGGCTCAATCCAATACACAATTGCAATTCAGAACGACTCAGACAAATCAAAAAAAAAAAAACGCTGGCGCCAATAAGTCCTCAAATGACAAATGGAATCCTTAAAAAATCCAGCACAACAATGCTCTCAAATTGAAAATGTCCTTTTGTAAACCAATTTAATGTAAAAACATCCTGGATTCATATTTTCATTTAAATACAAAAAAAATCCCATCAAATCCCTGTGTGTCCATTCTTCCTGCAACAATGACAACAAAAAGGACACAGAGTCCCCCAAACAATGGACAAAACTACACACACGCTGTGATGATAATCCTTTCACAGCAGAAAAACAGAACAATCGTCCAGCTCTCGGTGTAATCTTGTTTCGTTCAAGTGGCTCACCAACAGATCATCCTCGCAAAAGGACATTCGTTTTTCTTTTTCCTATTTTTGGCCCAATTACACCCGTTGTCCCTTTGTATTTCACTTTTGTGGAAGATGCAAATCTCCCATTGTCGAATGACATTTCAATCCTGTGTGTCCTTTTGAAGGTTTAGCGCCATGCGCTAAAGGATTATCCTACGGTGTATACCCATCCAAAAGGGGACACGAATTATTATCAAATAAAATACGAGATGGACCAATTTTTTTTTTGTTATTGTCGAACCGAAAACCTATGTCAAAGGACATTTTGACATCTTTCGGGTAACCATTGGGTTTACCTGTTACATTATTAGCCATCGATAAGGATCAGACACAGAATAGGGAGGATGACCATTTGGTTGTGTTGTTTTCCACACACCGCCGAGATAAGGCCGCACGAAGAAAAAATCATGACAAGGATCCCTGAAAAAGGAAAAAAATATTTTTATCTGTTGAAGTGAGAAGATTCATATCGCGGCTGTGACTCTTCGAAATGAAACAAGAATTCGATGCTGATGCTATTATCGATAATTGGTGATATGGTGTCTCAAAGGAGAAATGCGCGATGACAACATAACAATGGACCAACAAAGGCTGCCTTTGGTTATGTCGCACAAGGATCTGTTGTTGTGATCATAAAATAGAAAATTGTCTTCATCCCTCTTTGAGGACGGAAAGGGAAATTTATTAAATTTTTTTGTGGTATAAAGGATGCCGACAGGAGAAAATGATGGCGATGATAATTATGATGAAAGGAATTGTGTTTTTTTGGGAAATATGATCGCTCCTTGCGGTTGGATGAAATGAAATGGATTCGGGATTAAGGAGAAAATTAGGCAATCATCGCTGACCAGTGACCACACGCATTGTTTTGGACTCAAATTGAATTGAAACGTAATTACGACATGTCCTGGGGGAAACTAGGACGTTCCAGGAGCTCAGACAATTTTAATTCAAGGTGACGATGCAAGGCCTCGAGGATCTCAGAGTGTTCTTATCCTGATTCTTGTAGACAGTATAACGAAAATTTCTTTAAAGGTAGCGATTTAAGTGAAAGTTAAACATTGTCAGACAGGACTTAGGTTAGCTTAGGTAATCGGTTGCCTTGTGGGTTTCGTCACTGCGAACGTAGGGTCCAATGTGCGCCTTTTATAATTCTACCCCGGGAACCTGTAAAGAAAAAGGGCCCCGCTGATTTGAAACCCTCCAGATAAGGATATAAATCTCAGGAGGTTCCTCAGTTCGATGTTCCTCCAGTTCCGTGAACAAGAAGCTGCCAAGAGTCCTCATTCTTCTGCCGGCGAGGCAGGACAGCAGTTGACGGAAAGATTCGATTTCTTCCTCGTCCCTACAAGTTGTAATGTATACCGAGGCGCTCCGCATGAGTACCAATGCCGCAGTGCCCAGAAATGAAGCCAGAGACTATCCTTGCTTCGTGGACGACTAAGTTTGACAAGAGACAGAGATCTCTTCTTATTATAACCCGTCCATAAGTTGGTAGCCGTTGCACATGTGTTTAGCTGGAGTTAGAGCTCAAAGCAAGTAGAAGCTTGTATGGCCAATGAAGCTACATATGTACATCAAAAGTGGGAAAGCAAATGTTCAGACAGCGGTGGTATTTGACTCATGTGGTATAGAAAGGGAAGCTCGGAAAGGACATGAAGTCCGCAAAGGCAGTGCAAATCCGAAGAGGCAAAGTCAAGAATGGTTAGTTGGTTTTGGAGGGTGAGAATCTCGCTTTACTTAGGCCTCAGCTGGGCCCGTTGTAATTCACCTCAAGTGTCTATTGGAAAAGTTTGTAAAAGTGGTGAAGGGGGTGTGTGGGGAGAAGGGTTGGTGATGGGGTGTCTATGGAGTGTCTGTTGAAAGCCAAGAAAAACTGGCGCATTGATCGATTCTCTCGGTGTATTAGCGTAGTCCGATCTCTAGAATTGGTGAATTCCTACAGCTAATTTGAAATAGAATAGGGTTTATAGGGATGCAGCCCTGCAGGATCTGTTGATTCTACCATCGGGGTAACGGCCCGGCCAACGAAAACTCTCATGTTACGAAGCAAGCCTCGAATATGAACTGTTTTTAATTATAAAAAACCCTGCAAACGAAACAAGAACAACGACTTTCGGTTATGCTCGTGGCAGGTTCCTTAATAGATCACGGGCCTAACTGAAAATTTTCGGATGAAAATCTGAACGAGCAGCTCATATCGATTCGTATCGAGACTAAATTCGTCAACATATGCGCACATATGCGACTGATACGCAACACCCCTCCATAGAGGAGAAAGATGACGTCGCCAAAGTCAGGCTTTACGGAATCTTTGACTTTGACAAAGCCTACGAGCAGTACTCTAGCTTATTTTACTTTACTTTACTTTTAATTACGCTTACAGTCCAAGGTGGATCATGACCTCAACCAACATGCTCCTGCGTCACATGGCAGGACAGGGACGATCAGGGCCTTATATCGAGTCTCCTTGGTCATTTGAATGCGGTATTAGCCCAAATAAGCAGCGATTGGCCAGAGTAATTATTTGCTGGGCTCATTTTGCGGGGTAACAGCGAAGCCCAGGTACCATAGCATTTAACATTAAACTTGTCCAGGGTAATTTTAATGCAAAGCTAGGAATAATACTGTCAATAGTAGTTATAGCATCATACCACCTCAATGGAATGGAAGTCAAAACGTTCTGAGCGGCGGACCACTAGAGAGCACAATCCCTAATCGCAACCCGCCACTTCTGGTGACTGTATAACAAAGTAACTTAAAAATTCTGTCCACAGGCATCTGAGCTCAGCTTCTCGCAACTATTCTTGTTGCGCTTGCTACATTTTTCGCACGAAGGGGCAATTTCAACTTTGCTGACTTCGAACAGCGTAGTTTCAGGAGTCTTGTCATTGTCTGCCGAAAGTTGGTGTCGCGAAAAATCTTTGGTGGATATTGGTATGTTCGAACCCAAGAGCCACTCAGCCCAACGCACAAACCACTATGCAGTAGCAACCGTCCCATATCGAAACTTAAATCCAACAAAGCTGCCGTGCTATTTAAAGCAGCGGGATATGTCTTGACAAGGAACATGCATCAAGTCATTAGCAAAATATGGTTGAACCGATCCTTAAGAAAGGTACATCAATTTTAGAAATATAGGTCTCCTCAATATCCCCTACAATATCCGATAACCTGATTGGTCAAAATTTGTATGGTTTTAGGCCAAAAAATTCCACCACGGACCGAATATTCATACTAAAGCAGATCTCGAAGAAAACCCAGGACTTCCAAATCGATATCCACCACCTTTTCATCCATTTCAAGGCCGTGTATGAAAGCATTTTTAGAGCCGAGCTATACTCCTATACTTGACCTCCCTGCCAAACTCGTCCGATTATGCAGGATGACGATAGAAATGCACGCTGCGCTATCAAGGTTGGTAACGATCTTACCGAGACCTTTGATGTCAAGAAAAAGGATTCAGACTAGGCGCCGCGCTGCCATACGACGGCCTTCTTGAACACATTTTATGAAACTCTCAAGGGATCACTAGAGGCAATTTGTGTATGCCGACGATAATAATAACATCGAACTGGCGTCGAAGTCTTTTAGATCAAAGAGACAGAATCGGCCAAAGTGGATTTAGCAGTGAACGAAGGGAAAACCAGGTATTTACTGTGAACAAGAAGGCAAATCTAACATCGAGGAACTGCACAGAACATCAAACTTCAAGGGTGTAAAGATCTTTGGATATTTTGGCTCTGTTATTACGAAGAATAGCTATTCCCAATCGTTACTTTCTTTTTAGGCTGAGAAGGCAATCGAGTAGCAAGGAGACTCTGCATAAGACCGTAACCGCCCCAATTCTAGTTAATGATACTGTATGCTGCTTGGATCTCTGGGGTAAGAAGGCAACTGAGTAGCACAGCTACCTCTCGGAGTAGTCTTTTCCTTGCGACTCCTGAACATATGCACATATATGTTCAGCGGACTCTTTTTGTTTTCCACAGAGCTGACAAATATCTGTATCTGATAGTTTCATTTTATGCAGATGTTATCAGAGTGGACCTATCAGATGTCCTGTCAGATAGCCCGTTAAAGTTCTTAACTCGTCTTTGATGAGATTAAGTAAAGTCTTAGCCTTGTATAGGTTGGGGTTGATAAACTTGTTCGCTTGCCTAAGGCCCCGAAGGTTGGCCCAGTAGTCAGCGTGTTTGTTGATCTCCCATTGTGTTATCTTGGAGTAGGCACTGTTGAGTGGTACCCCAAAACAGGGTTCGGGACCAAAGAGTGGGCGGCAAGCGGCTCTTATTGCCAGGCACTCAGGCCGTTCATTACCCTCGAAGTCTTCATGTCCTGGGATCCAGGCTAAGGTGACCTTATTTACCGATGCAAGGCTTTAGAGTAGTGCCCGGAAAATCTTCGAATCCACACTAGAGAGACGGTGCAGTAGAGGAAGACCGCGACTTGGCACGCAACTAGAAAGGGACCTTAACCAACTTGGCGTGCGAAACTGGAGGCAGCTGGCTAAAGATCAAGCTGGCTGGAGACGCTTGTTGGTTGTGGCTCATGACCAACCCGGACTGAAGCACCACCTTAAGTAAGTAAGTAAACTTGGATTCACTGGAAAGCAAAAACCCCTTCGTAGATATTCCGCCCAGTTTGCGTTGACGAGCAGGAAAAGGACATTCACAACTACGAACTATATGAGCTGTACAGCTACATCGATCAAGTCTAAAAAATCAGCACATTAGGCATTTAAGATGGCTACGGCGTATAGATAGTATACCCACCAACAATTATGTCCGCAGAGTCTTCGAATCTCACCTGGAGGTACAATGCAGGAGATGAGGAAGGGGTTACACAATCATTCGTTGATACGTTTTAATTGCAAGCACGGAACTTTATTGGATTCAGGATTAGGCAAACAAAAGTCCATTTCCGGTGGAGAAGAGCAAGCGGTCTACACACGATGATGAACGATCAGTCTGCGCTAAAGTGACGATCATTCTGTTGGCTGGTTTAGTGTATCTTGTTCATGATCAAGAACCGATAGCTTTTTTCTCTAGACCACTAGTGGAAGGATGAAAAACTTAAATTCATTCATTCACACGACTGATTGAGTCGGGGATCACTTCTCAAGTCCAATCAAAGTCGTAAATTCATCAATCAAGCTCTTCATTGATAAACCAAGCGGTGGCTTGCAACACCAGCCGCACCCGTTCACATGCGCATCGTGTCATCGCATAAATTCGGTCACTTCTTCCGAATTAAAAAGAGATTCGCTTATCTGCCGGCCATTGGTCATTTAATTCGCTCCGATCAAATGGAAATAAATTAATTGGACAATTGAGAGCTCCACACACACACACACACACACTATCCTCCCGATCGTTCCAGCGGCATCGGACTCCACTTAGCAACCGAAATTAGCTTATCTCTGTTGTGCGTAATTAAATTCTCTTAAAGTGCAATTAAAAGTTGAATTTCTCGATATCTCGGTGCGCGCGTGAGGCCTGCTTCTGGTTCTCGTCTGTGCCTCGGCATCTGTCTGGGCATCGGTACACCATTCATCCGTCCGCCGGCCGTGCGTTTAGTTTGTTTGTTTTCCCGTTCACCAAATTCAATTGAATGGAGATTTTCTTTTATTGGACCGAAATTAATGACACACGCACACACCGGGTTTCGATAGAAAACGGTTTTATCGCGTCTCCAGGAATCATCCGCTGGGCCGGGGACGGGACAATATTTTTGGCCCCGAAACACACAGAGAGAGAGAGAGCGAGATTCTGGAGAAAAGTTTTACGATCTTGCACCCGATATCGGTGCACGTTTTGTTTGTCCAACGGATAACGGATTCCGATCGAATTTAGGAGGAAATGTGAGCACAGAGACGAGGGAGTGTCACAGGATGTGCACAATGTGGGAGCCGTTATCAAGAATTAATGGAAATCTAGAGCACTTTCCGCTCCCATGAACCAGAAGCTAGGCCAGATGAAGTTATCAAGTGAAATGGTGTGCAGTGCAGTAAGTAGCTGGGTGCACTCTACGTAATGCAAATGCAGGAGAAACTTGATTTTGACAAGTTAACCGCCTGTGATCACGCACTTCTGGAGCTATGCATACGCGTTGGCATGGTAATTCGATTATGACGACATGGTGGCGGTGGTGGTAGCGTCTTCGGTTGGATGGAGATGATGATGCTGGATAACATGCGTTTTGCCAGTTAAATTGATGTTTTTGTGAGGCGGCCATGCAAATTGGTCGCGATGATGATGTCTTGATAAGAATCGTTGACACTCGAGAGTGATGTTGGGACCGGTGTACGTATACGTGTAACACACGTCATTTGCATTTGTAATTGTTTCGGATAACATGCTTCGAGTAGCAGCAATATTTTCACGTCACTTTGTTGGAGGGGGGAGAGTGGGATTTGAAAAATATGCATCTGATTGGAGTGAAGAGAGATACTAATGCAGTATGACTGCCCTCTTTAGGGGGAGAAATAGTCACGAATGCCTTGTGCTAGCTTCTTCGAGACAAGGAGGTCAATGGCCCAAGGCTGTACTGACTGAAAAGTGAATTTCACTCATTGGCTGGAACTGATAGCAGCTTGAGTCGATCCTTTATGATGCCAAAAGAGTTTCGACGCCTAACCATGCCTGCAACCTGCTCCTAGCCATACACCACTGAAAAAGAGTCTGTATGGCGACTGCACAGAGAAATATTATAAGGCACCTGGACAACCCCTGATTCAATTCTAAACCAAAGAACAACTGAAAGTCTGTGTGGTGGTGGGTAGAAACCGGTACAACGCATTGGAAAACGATTGATCTCCTGTCGACGACGGTGATATTCGCTTTCAATGGCGTCCAAGGGTTTTGCCCAGACTAAATGGAGACATTTGTAATGCCTTGCTGCCGTAGTTAGCCTCGGACTACATTTGGTTTCTCATTTCTGGGACTTGACGAATATCCTTGACTAGAAAATGAAAGTTCTCCATTGAATTCCGAGATATGACCTGAACATGACAAAGTAAAATTTTAACCATTTTACTTAGAGTAGGAAGGGCTACTTTGCTGTCAGCTAGAGCCTGCACACCATGGCCAATGAAAGGTCCATTGTGACACCACATGGGTCTTAGAAATATCTTCTTGCTTACTTGCTTACTCCAGCCAGCTCGATCTTTAGCAAACTGCCTCCAGTTTCACATGCCAAGTTGGTTAAGGTTTCCTTTCACTTGCGTGCGCCATCTAAGTCGCAGTCTTCCTCTACTTTGTCATTCCTCGGGTGTGGAATTGAAGATTTTGAAGGTGGACTCGGAGAATTGGAGTCCATCCGCTCTGAATGACCCAGCTACCTACTCGTTAAAGCACGTAGAGCGTCTGATGAAACGTTGGAGACCTCTTTCATCTTTTTTGGTCAGGTCGCCTAGATCATTGTAGAAGAATGCACCTAAGTGAGTTTTTCTTCTTTTAGCAGTTACAAGCAGCTTCTGCAGAAGTCATTTGAGAAGACGCCAGGCCTGGTTGCGTGCTTGCCTATTAGACAGTATCCAGTGATAATAACTATAGTAGCGCTGATACGCAATCTCCTGAGCGAAACCGCGTCAGGTCTAGCTTGGGTTTTGTCAGTAGACACGTTGCACCACATGTCCGCCTTAGATTTGTCCTTCTCGCTTAATGTTGAGTTGACATGTACCGATGCGTAGGCCTAAGGTACCAAATTCTGGTAGAATGGGCACTGTTGTTCCATATCCGCCGACCTCATCGGCTCTACAGTTCCCTGGAATGTCCCTATGCCACTACACTCGATAAAGATGAATAATAAGCCGCTCACCATACATCTCTACGAGAGACGAACTCTACTAGTGAATTTATAGAGAATGATTCCAAGGACTTATTGCCGCTTAGGTGTCCGAGAAGATGCGGATATCTAAGGCGGATATCACGTCCTATCTGCCACCAAACTATTAAACCGTCGAAGAGTAGGGGTGGCAGTAAACTTGATTTGATTTTAGTTTTAGGGTACATGACCTACTAAAGGCCGTCATCCATATCCAGTACACTCGCTTGGCTTTGTACACCTCCTATACGGGGATCGTAAAAGTCACTTATTTGGTGAGACCAAAGGCCAAATCGTCTCTTCCGTGATCGCATAAGTCGACACGTAAAAACGAGACGATTTGGCCCCGGAATGCTCGTTTTTACATGACGACTTATACGATCGCAGAAGGGACGATTTGGCCCCAGCTCTGGTTTGTTCGCGTTTACGCTTAGAGACCTACATAAAATACATCCAATTTCGTCTTAATGCAAATCAGCCTTTAGGTTAGGTTAGGTTGACGAAACACATCATGTTCATTATTAGGATTTGTCCGAGGTCCTCTAGTTCTTCAGAAAGTCTGAGGCGGAGGCGACGTATTTGAAGATTCGGGCATTGAGAAAGTAGGTAAATGTTTGATAGTTTCTATCTCCTCTATATTCTGCCAGCTCCTGCAGTAGTCCGGTCAATGAATACCTAGTCGAGCGGCCATTGTACCTACCGTACAGTGCCTTGTCAGTACACCTGTTAGGATACTAGCTTTTTTTTTCTCCAAGGACAATAGGCTTTTGGTTCTTTTTTTATTCAGTGCCGGCTATAAGGTTCCAGATATAACAGAGTCACCTTTGGCGGACCAGGCAGTGTTGGTTAGTTCACTTACCTTGGTTTCAATCAGCTTTTTCAGTATACTCTAACTCATCAGGGGCTATCCCCATACGGGCAGAGGTGAGATTTCGGACTTGGTCCAGCCATCTCATCCTAGGCCTACCCAGGAGACGTCTGCCCGATGGCACGAATTCCATGGAAAGTCTTGGAAACCGAGTTGGGGACATGCATTTGATGTGCTCAAACCAACGAAGTATGGACCTCTCCGTTCGAAGAAGTAGCTGCTCGACATTAAGTGCCTCGCGTACTCTGAAACAAACTGGGTCGGAACAGACACTGAATTAAAGACCGACAACTTAGCTTCGATGCCAAGTTCGGCCCTTCTGCTAACAGATTGACCAAGCTGTCTCATTTCCTTCTATTTGACTGTGCCTGGAACCCAGCAGAGATTGACCTTGTGAATATCGCAGGCTTTGTCGGCAGCTCGAAACTGCTCTTTTGATCTAATTATCCCGCTGTCTAGTACCTTGGCTGTTGCTTGACTATCTACAAAATTGTAATCCTTGAAGGATGTAGCTCTTATTATTATTTTCCGCCACACTGAAGTTTCAGTGTCAGCTCTTCCAAAATTTTGTCCAAAAACCATGAATCTCCTGTCGAAAAAATCACTACAAAGTGGCAACACTGACGAGAATGTCACACTTTATCAAATGCAAAACTACAGTTTGTCGACATCCTTTCCATCTATTTACAATACCAAATGCCATCAATCCCGATTCCCTTTGACAAATTTCCCAGAACTCAATCGTAAACTCACCAAAAACCAATCGCCTGCTGCTACCTGCCTCTGTGTGTCCACCCGTCCTAACTGTTGCACCAGTGTAAACTGTAAACATAAAAATTCCAAATTCCAGGAGACATCGCAGACGTCCTCGTGAAAGGGTTAAACAGTGCATTTAACCCTTTCGCTGGGACATTCCTCAAATAAAAACTCGCGACACGCCTGAAACTCAAAACGCGCAACTGCCCTTTGTTTTCGGTTTATTGTCCAGGACTCATTAGGATATAATTACTCCGAGAAAAACAAGCATCACACAACCAAACAACGAATCCTTCCACAGGCACCGAGTACTGCTGAGGTATCACAATTATCATCGGGGTGTTAATGTGGACCCTTAACCCTTTAAGTCTCTGTTTAGAATTTTTTTTTTTTTTTCGTTCTTTTACTGCCACGTTTATGAGTCAGCGTCATCGTCTGTTCGGTGTCCTTTTTCTTTAACCCTTTCGTGTCGTCTCTCCACCGACCGAAAAGGACAAAAATAAAGAAAAAGATCACATCACCTATAAAAGCGAAATTGTAAACCAATCAGGATCATCTTTGTCGGATTCGGAGCCTTGCACACGGCCTACACCGTTTCGATACTCAGATTGCACGGTTTTATTGAGTCAGTTCAGCATGTGCGTGGTGGAAAGGCAGAAAGATATCCTGACACAGGACACAGCATTTCCGTCATTCAAGATTTTTGTCGTAGAGCTGCAGCGAAAGGGTTAAATGGACTTTTGCGAGTTCGGGGTTTTTAGATTTTACTGTAGGGTTACTGCTCGGTTATTATCTTTTTTTATTGCTTTATGATTCGGCGGCTAAGAATAAAGAGTCCTTTGTGTCAGAGCATAAAAGGATAGAGAAACGGTGGAAGAAAGAACCATGAAAAATTGCAGAGAATTATTATTTTAATGAGACTCACGTTTGGCAGGTTTGAGTAGCAAAAGTGATTGGATGGATGTGTCTGTGGTCACTGGAAAACGGGTGGTGGTCAGTGACCCTTCATGGGGATTGGAGGATTGTTTGTTCTAGCTTTGGGTAGGCTACTGACACGCGGGTGTTACTTGTCTAAGGAGCTGTAATCTCTCATCTTGGCACATATTTCTACCTGCTTGGCCTTTCAAATGGAGCTTTCGACGAGCTTTTGTAGTCGCGAGGCCATAGGTAGACGGTGACAATGTCATCTGATCTAGTAGCTGGCCAACATCGTGTGTTTTAAGCTTTATGGGGTACATTGGCATCAATTTCGTAAGGATTCCAGAAGTAGTCATTGTCTTTTCAACATTTAGGCGGATTCGTTGGCATCTTACATGAACTGACGACTTGATCTATCGCCAATCTGCCGAGGAAAGGAAATTACCACGATGGGTTAATAGAAGTTGACAATTTAAGACCTTAGACTGTTACCCTTTTAATGGAATTAAATCGAAATCTTGTGGATGTTCTTTGTAGCCTAACATTCCGCAACCAATAGCTCGAAAATCCTAGACGTGAATTGGTATGAACGCGCTTCCTCCTAATGTTTGTTTTTTATCTCACGGAATCTGCTGGTAACAAAATAGGCAGAACCACTTCCGAATTCAGGATTGAATTCTTGAGAGTACTCAGAAGATTTTGAAGGGAGCTCACACACAAATCGAAAAATACTTCTCTCAGTGAATGAGAATTTCTAAGGGAGCTACCCAAATTTCAGAGGGAGCTCAGCTTCCTTCAGCACCTAGCTTGCTACAGTCTGTAGATACTTCTGCTCCTTGTCACACATAGTCGAGCTCTCATTCAGTGATGACAACAAAACAGTGTCACCACATTTCTAGTGAAATGTCATCAAGGGTTGAGAAAACTTCTTGAACAGCCTGGTCGGGAACAATTTATGCAACGAACACCGACACTGAAACAATCTTAAGCATAAATAAAGAAATTGCAGTGTCTTGGCTTTAGCTGGCAGCCACTTTAACCTAACCAGTCTGAAACAGCCTGCACAGAGCTTGGCTCAGTAAGGGATTTCGGAGCTGGATTCGATTTGGACCTTAGACAGGAAGAAAAGCGTCAACTGAGGCACCTCATCAGGTGAAATTTTGTCCCCGCTGATCCGGCTCCTAGCAGTAGGTGAAATCTCCACAATCCTGCAACACTATGACTTCAGAATGATGGCATAAAAAAAAATAAATAGCGGTGGTGCCGCGAAAAGTCTTTAGTGGACATGGCTGGGGCTTGAACCCACGCCCACGCCCACGCTCAGCAGTCCAACGCACTAAACACTTAGCCACGGTGACACTGATGGCAGACCTACGGCATTCCAGTACCAACCAGTCAAACTGCTAACCACTCTAATTGAAAAACTCAACCACGCACTGTCACTTATGAACGGCTGTGGCAAGAAACGAGGTCTAGAGGTTACCCCGGACTCTTTATGAGAACAAGTCCCCTTCGAGAACCCTTGTGTGGGCGTCATTGATTCAAAAAGTTGCCATTATTTTTGACTCAAAGACTTCCTGTCCTGTCGAAAAGGCAGACTTTCCTTCTGTGTCACCACATGGGGTTTTGCAGATTGGCTCTACACCACAGTAGCACTCTTTGCCAATTTTAGCACACGATTCGACTGTGTGGTGGGAAAGTGCTCGAAAAGAGATTTTATTTTTGACCAGAATTCAGAGAGAGAGGAACTGTTTAGTGGATCGTTCTTCCATGTCATTAAACGTTTCTTTAGAATCGGAGACGAGGGTGTTGTCTATCAAGTCAGAATCAAGGCCATTTAACAAGCCGAAAGGACTGATATTGAGAACATAAACACTATGAACATGCAGACTTCTTAATTTTTACAGACCACTGTTCCGAAGAGGAAGGAGGGGGATTTTAGCGGAGCTCTTTGGACTCCTCAAAAATAACTATAAAACGATGGCCAAGGTACAGCGGTGCGAAAATTAATACATTCATGCAGAAGGACAGGAAAACCCTCTCCATCCTTGTAGGAGTGACTACAAGTCATAATGCTCTGAGCTATCACAAGATAAAGCCAAGGCTAAGTGCCGACGACTTTTGCAGGGGCTGTGAAGTCGAGGAAGTTAATGCGGACACAAACTATTTCCTCTGCCATTGCCCAAGTCCTTGCCAACAAATCCTACGGAACGCACTTTTTCCAGGATACCGATGAACTAAGTGACGTACCTATCAGGGACATCTGAAGGTTCATTAAGGCTTCAAGATGGTTTGAAACCCTGGGGCAATGGAAGAATGTTATGGGTATTGCTCCACGAGCAAGAAGTACCATCCCCCAAAATGGGCATCACAATGGATCTCTACTGACCTGAGTGTGGAACAGAGGGTTCTCTCTCCCCTCGCCTAGCCTAACCTTTTCCGAAGAGGGAAAATGGGAAGCGAATGAAGTTCCTAAGGTTTCAACTTTACCCTTCTTCACAGATGGGTCCAAAGGGGATAAGGAAGAAGGTGCCGAAATTCAACCAGAAAACATCAAGATCGTAAAACTGAAGTTGTGACTTACCAAAGAAAAAAGGCATCTATGTATGGCATCCATCAGAGTCTGCAGTCAACAACGACAAACTTCTAAAGAAGGTCAGCAAGGTGACTCTATGCTCGCTACAAGACCAGAGGGCTACAAGACCAAAGGGCTGAAACTAGATATTAGATGTACCGACTCGCCGTTCTTGGCATTGACACCGATTAACGAGCTACACAGCAAAATAGATGCTGAAGCCCTTATCAGGACTAACACGCTATGACGTCACCTGGACACATGGACTTTAGACAAATCAGTGTTGAATAAGAAGTCCAATAATATTATAAAACCAAGTCGGAAGGAAATTCAAATCGTGCCAAGCGTCGTCACAGGGCACTTTGCGATAGAAATTCACGCTGAGTGCCTTGAGTTTGTCTACAACGACTGAAGAACGTATGAAGAACGAAGAGGAATTAGAATCAAAACGACATCTGACACTGCTATACGACTGGTTCGCACTAGCCACTAGAAGATTGAGAAGGTATGTACGATTGGAACTAACTTCTCTATGGGCTAAGGGACCTTCAAATCGCTGATTTCAGAAATTTCCTTTTCTACGAAGTGAGTACCTAATCAATCCATTCATTCCGAGAAACAGTGCATCAATACAACACTTTTATCCACTTCCTTGTCTCCTGCTTTGAAAGCCCTCAATTTCTACAATGAATTTAAACTTTATTTATACCGAAGATAAGGTCATATCCACCCCACCTTTCTACAACTTCAACTTCCTATATTCAAGACTAATCGCCCATCACCAACAATTTCTGTCAAATTTTGCAAAATCCACGCCATTCCAAATGGTTTTGTGAAACTTTCCACCCCCCAACCTTGATACGCAACCATTTGAAATATTTAAAATTCAAAATGTCTAACGTCAAATGTCACACAGCGAGATCAGGCTGTCAAATTTCGAATCATTGTTCCTAAAAATGTCTTCCACTAGATAAACTCTTCATTCGATGTAAAATATTTGCGTTCCTTTTTCTAGACACTTTGACACCTGCCACAGCAGTCAAAGCCGCCCAAATGGAACAAAATTTTGAAGAAATTAAATTCATTTTGAAATTTTATCCTCATCCCCCATCTCCGCCGATTATCGGGAGAAGATAACCTCAAGCAAAAAAAAATAAAATTCACTCGAAACCCGAGTGAATTGGAATTGACTTTTCTACGTGCTCTGGCCAACTTACAGTGGTCACCTACTCGTCAGTCTCCATCTCTTACCGACTACCACACCCAATACGCACCGAGCTGCCCATCTCTGTCGCACTGTGTCACAGCAAAGTGGGTATCCCGTGTCCCGTATCCCCCTACAGCTACTGCCCTAACGCGCTCGCCACTATCTATATTTGTCCTCTTCTCGATTCCATATTGTCGCCGCGCCTCTCTCCTACGGATTTAGCCGCAAACGACAGAAGAGAAAAAAAACAACCAGCACTCAGCCCTGCTCCACTCCAAATACGGTCACAGGTCGCAAGTCGCAAGTGTCGCTAGTGTCGCCTCTTTAACTAACATTATGAATGTTGGTAAGTACACATTGCGCTGTCCCGCTCGCACTGACTCGCGGAAAGCCACGCCATCTCGCTCTTTAATGTGGAGATTTGGATTTTCGATTCGTCCCACCGAAATAAAAAGCACACACAACGACACTTTCGAGGGGGTCTGGTCTCCCATTCGTCGCCGTAGCGCGATTTTGTGTCGCATTGCCATCGCGCGCACTCTAAATCCAGTGCCAGAGCGGAAGACACCGAACCGCCGAGCGAGAGGAACAGAGAAAACAAGCTACTCGGTGCTGTGCGGTGACTTTTGTATGTGTCGCCCCCCGTTTTGTAGGAGTTTTACTGCCGCCCGATGTCCAAAGTGTCGCCGTGTATTTAATTCGATTTGAAAGTCTCCGGCTCCGATCCACCACCACCACCACCAACATTACCACCAGCACCGGCAGCACCATCGTTCCAACAGTGAGTATCCGGTTTTTGGTTTCCGTCTAAAGCGCTTGTGTCAAAAGAGCGAGTGGAGCACAAGTGGAGCACACCAGTCCCACCAAAGAGAATCTCGTAAGAGAGTGTGTTTTGGAATTTGTTTAGTTGATTTGTTTTTGTTGGGCTACTGCCACTGCCACACTTGATTTTCGTTTTGTTCCCTGGCGGAGTTCTTGTTTGGGGAACTTTAATGGGGCGTAGGGACTAGTGGTAAATTAAATTTCACGTGATTCATCGTTTCCCTGAAATGGAGGTGAATTCTTCTTAAATTCTTGTGAAGGCTAAGGATGCTCCCGCACCGGCACTCATCACTGGCAAAAGCGAATAATGAATGGATCGATGGAAATGACGGTACAAAGAAATCATTAGACACCGATACATCGATAATGCAGTACTTAGTGGCAATTAAAGGTAATCGATGCACGGGATAGCCGGGGGACATCTTTCTTTCCCTGCGGGCAAGGAATTAGGAAAAACGCGCTTGATAATGAGTGGTTACTCCTCGATCACATCGCGCAATTAAATTGAACGTCGTCGTAAGCGAAAGCATTTTTCTCGACACGAGGCGGGGAAAAGTGTCGTTAATGCCGTCGGGGTTTTTTCAAAATCGTTTCTGTCAGATGTGAACCGATTAATTATCGGGGAAATTATTTAAAAACATAGGTATGCGGCGTAGTCGGAGTTTTCTTCTGGTAGAGCACAAGCGATACCAAGACAAAAGCAAGAGAATCCTATAAGTCACTTCAAAAAATATCCGACACAATTGCAAGAACATTCTGACCTCGACATTGTAGTCAGGGCAAGGTGAACCGTTTTGATAGGTTATTTGTGGTAGAGATACTGGATACTGGTCCAATGGACAACCCTTACTGAAACCAAGAAGTCTAGTCAGGTTCACTGACGGATCCAAAATTAAATCGGGGCTTGGAGTTGGTGGCTTTTGAACTCAACACCAAGCTATCGGCCTCAATTGGAATTCGTTCAAGTGTCAGGGGAAGGCAGTAGAGCTTAAGAGCGTGCACAGCCTCCTTATGGAAAGGGTGTCCAAAAGATTTTATGTTTCCGCAAATTATTAGAAGCTTCCACTTTTTCGTTAGCCAAAGGCCTTCACCTCTAAGGTTAGGTGCCTGTCCCCGCTTGGAAGGGACAAATGTACGTAGACCAAGTTTAGGTCCATTATGATACCACATAGAACACCAAATTATCAGCACCTGAAACCTTGTATGATGAATTCCTTCCTTTTAAAGGAGGAAGATCTTAAGAATAAACGTTTCGGTGTCAGTCTCTTACTGCTCCGCTCTACTATGTGCAGAACCACTTAAATTGGGAGGCTAAGTTCTTTATCTTGTGAATATTGAGACTGTCTAGGTCACCAAGATCATAATAGACGTATTTTCCTCGAGTTTTCCTTCCCAGTCTTGATAGGACAGGACAGGTAGATCGAAGGTGAGTTGTTATTTCTTCTACTCCTTGTCTCTACAAATTATGCAGGAATCGTTGGAAGAGACACCCATTTTGGTAGCATCTCTACGTGTCAAGGGATGCCCCGTGAGAGCTCCTTTAGACCCTATATCTTTCGCATTGTCCATTAAAAAACAGAAGTCTCTTCTTTTTTTTAAGATCAAGATCTGCCTCGATGAAAGCAACTGCCGATAATATTCCAGCTGCTGTTCACCATTCTGCTGGCTTTAGTATCAAAGCGAAATTTCATTAGTTTTATAAAAGTTGACGGTTTCTAGCCCCTATTTCCAGAGAATTTTAAGCCTGCCATTGCTGGATCGTCCGCTCTGCAGTCGCTCGGAATGCTTCTGTGTCCCAACACAAGAAACACCGCATCTGTCAAGCATCTCAGTTAGAGACCATCTTGGGTCGCATTCTCGGCGATTCTAAGTATTATCGCTGCCTGATTCTATGTGTAAAGTACAATCGCGCTACTATCTACCGCGTTAGGTGAAAGCCAAGCTCTAGCTTCTGGGATTATCGTGATTTTTGGTTGAAACAACACTACAGTGATCCGGGAGTCGTCTGGTAAACCATTAAATACGATACAGCTCTGTGCAGCTTTCGTGTTCTTTGGTCCGAAACCCATCTACATAGCCCTGATCACCTTTGCCGGATCTTGCTTAAAGATTTACGTTTTCTGGTGGAGTGCGACAGCCGGGAATGGGGCAAAGCCTAGCTTCTCGCAACCATTCATGTTGGTCGTGGTACATTTTTCGCGCGACTCCGAATGGCGAATTGAAAAGTTTCTTTATGACAAATTATACTGTTGAAGGTTTATCATTCCCTGACAATAGGTGACGCTGCTATAAATGTTCGGTGGACATGGCTGGGAATCGAACCTACGCAACTTTCACAGCAACTCAATGTACTAGCCACGGTGTCATGGCGACCCATGACTATGATCCATAGTAGTGGGAATAATACTCCTTCTTAAAGAATACTTCTACGGTCTTTAAAATCACACACAGAAAAGAAAGACCACGTCTAATAGCATCGACTTCTGCTTTGTTGAAAACCTTCTCAATACCCAGGAGAACTGCAGGCGTATATTCTTTGTGGCAGAGTGATTTCTCGGCCTCTACCGACACGCTCTTCATGCAGTCATGTTGGGTCGAAGAGATGTACCAACGTTCAATTTATTTTGGAGCAGATTTAGATGTCCACTAGGCTTTCTAGATGATGCCACACACTACCTTCGTTATAGGAGTTCAATTTATAGTATCTGACCAACAAATAAGGCGGCAGCTTTCATAGATTTTAAAACACACAGCCTCGCTTATTTCCTCGATTTACATGCTCCGAGTGGCTGCTATACCTACCTTATCGTCGCTGTAGCTCAGTAATTCGTTCCACAGGAGAGTCGTGAAATAGCTTCTCATTAGGCTGATCTGAGTCGGCAATAGAAACTCTTGACGCCTTTCATTCGTGTGAAAAGCGAATGCTGTTGGTCCAAATATTTATTTTACCTATACGACGATCATTAGGCCGCACACATAGTGAAGCGATAAAGCGAAGCGATAAAGCGAAGCGATGCGAGAAGCGTGCGCTAAAACTGTTCACTTGTATTTTTATGTACGTGCACACAGTGAAGCAATGCTTCTCGCATCGCCTTAGGAAGTCAGAGGCAGCCATTTTATATGAAACGTCAATGCACAGGACCGATAACTTTCCGTCAAAGAATTGTTGAATCCATTTTTCTAATTCATCGTCGATATGATCTTCTGCACACCCTGCTGAAACAACACTCTGTAGTAAGTGGAACGAAAAATGTACTTATTGCTTGACATCTCTCGCCGTTGACAATTCGATGATGTTGCCTTACTCAGATCTTTATGGTGATTTGTGGGATTTGCTGGTGTTCAGGCCACGTTAAGAAAGAACAGAAAAGAATAGTTGTTAGCATTTCCACCTCTGATTTGCCTCCCTTAACCATCTCGAGCTTAATATGAGTTTTAGGATGAATTTTAATGGCAATTCGCCGGGGCCATTGAAAAAGCACGAGCCGAGGGGCGTTTTCCTGGTTCTGCTGATGCTTGGGTAGTCGCAGAGAAAGTTTATCGTACCTTTTTCTGAATCTAGGTACCTACAAATCCTTCAGAGATCCATAATCCATTGTGCTTACGCCCATCCTCTTTAGGTTTTCCGTTTTTTTTTTTTTTTTGTTGCGTTACGGCCATCTTTTTTTTTTATATGCGACATGATGTGGGTGCGCTCTCATAGGCAAGCTTCCAAAAAATCCAAGCTGGGAGTGTGTCTTTTGGGTTGGTTCAGCTGGACCCCTGCGCTTGCCAATTCATCTGCCATTTCATTATCGCTTAGGTGCCTGAGTCCCGGAACCTTTGAGCTCATCACGGCAGTCTTGATTTTATGACTGTGGATGAGATGGCTTTGAGAGCGGTTTGTTTGTCATCTGTCTATGGGAAATCTTTGTTAAGGATTATTGTCTGGAGGCCTCGAGTTTCACTAAGACATGCTTAAAACACACTGCCGTAGTTTGGAAGTTCTTTCGACCCAGCAATTACAAGGTATTCCAAATCCTAAACCCTCCTTCATTTCTGATCCATCTGTGAAGAAGAGTTGGGTTGAATAAGGTACATTTTCTAAAAGATGTTCTTCATGTTCTTATATGTGACACAGAAGTCACTTAAAATGATTTATTTTTTTTTGACACTGTGGGAACGCCTGTACTAGATAACAACTGTCAAAGCAACGAGTTAAATCACTTTTGCGTCGAATGAACTTTAAATGGAGAACTACACATCTTTACGCATAATTCTTGAAAAATAAAAGCCACAGACGTCCGAGTTCGTTCGATTAACAAAAAGTTAAGATGTTTTCAGCGATCCGAGGAGGAAGAGGACGATGACATGACGATGGATTTCGGTCTCTTCGACTAAATGTAAAGAGAGAAGGTGGGCTGATCCTGCCGCCATCAAGGAAAGTTTTAAAACTCAGCGATCTCATTTTTCCGTAGATATGGCAGCAATACGAATATATATTTTCAGTCTACCCAACTTCTTGAAAGATCTTCCGCTTTCGCAGTTCACGCTACGCATCTTTTTGTAGCAGCGTCTAGATTTCAGCAGTTGTCCGTCAATCTTCTTGGGGATATCCTATTCTTCAGGAAGACTACGGCCTACGACTTTTGACATCGATAATCTCAATGTCGCCAAGGTCATCGAAGTAGGGGGGCCCCGAATGGAGAATTTTTTTCTTAACAACACCAGACAAATGCAAAGGAAACAGGGAATATATTTTTTTCCGTTCCCTGCAGCTTCAGCGGAATTCATTTGAGAAAATACCTACCTACACTCTTGGCGAGATGGCCTATAGGACAATTTTCGACGAGGATACCGATAGCTCTACTGATTTGTACGCTCAAACTACTTACGAGTGTGCCAAGAAATAAAAGTCTTTCATGGCCTCTCCTTTCATAAGTGAGGACCACTCCTTCCAGTCCTGTTGGGATTTACTCCCATTACCTTAACTCAAAATAGGGTTTCTCGTTCAAAAGACAACTGAGTGCTTGTAGGGAACCGATTGTTGTGGATCCAACTCGAATGGCTTACGCCTTTCAAATAGTCTCCGAAGTCTCTACTGAACCCAAGACGCAGGAAGGAGATAATCCATCCAAGCGAAGTAATTTTCAGACGATTATACCGATCACAAGTACCACGCGAAACGTTTTACACGTTTTAAGTTAATTTTAATGATAATTAGGTTCAGCTGTCTAAAAATAGCAACAAAATCTGTTCAAAGATGGCCGCAATTGATGAAGGTAAGCCATTTTCTTTCTTTAATGTTTCGCGTCATTAAATGTGTCACTTTGTCTACAGTTTGCCGTCGCTACCGCAGAGCAGCAAGAATTCTTGGTTGTCACTCTGTTTGAAGGGATGAATTGAGCATTGACAGCTGTCAACGATGACTCTAAAGTTGTAAAATACCCCGCAGGAACTCTCAACGCAAATCTCCAACCAAAGGTTAAGTGGTGGACAGATTTAAGTGACAATTCTTAAAGATGCTAATTTGAATATAGGAGCATGTATTCCTCGTCATTTTGAGCGACGAAAACACTTTAACAGTGAATTCCCGTCTTATCACAGAATTGCTACCGTGCGTCGGCAAAAAAGTGTATCACTTACACCCCAATTTCCCTGCGAGATACACATGCCATTTCATCCCTTTAATCTTCGTCCTTCAACCACCCATAAATTCTAAATCTCAAACGTCTTTTAAAGAGGAAGGGAAATAGTATCAGAAAAAAACTACCAGTACCATACAAATTCGAAGCAAAATCATCTCCCGCAACCTACCCTACCGACACTTGGTTTCTCGCCATCACCATGCATTCTCTTTACATTTCCCATTGCAAAGAGAAACACGCGCTGTCTCTCAATTTCAAACCTTATTTACTCCGCAGAAGGTAGTTGTGTGCGTTTGATCTCACCCAACCACTTATGTGCACCCATATAAGAGTGGACACATTTTACAGTGTCACACGATTTTTCAAATCGGATAAGTGCCCTCCTGCCTGCCACTGTGCAGCCACCGCAGTCTGTATGTGTGCGTGGCGGAACAAATTCCGAAGAAAAATTTCTATTTATATATCACTCGGTCGCACTCACACACACCCATAAGCGCAACGCCCGAGGCGCAAACGAATCACAATCACTCATACGGCACACGGGGTAGTAGTTGCCGTTGTCGTACTCGTTTCTTTGCATGTTTATCTTTCTTTTTCTCTCTTTCTTTGCGTTTTTTTTTTTGTTGTTGTTGTTGTTTTCTTCTAACGAGAGTGTGTGTCATTCTGCACAGAGAAGAGAGACAATTTTTGTTTTGCTTTAGATAAATTTTTTTTCTTTAGCCTTTCGGGGGGCGACACCTGACTTTAAGTTCTTGAAGTTCTCTTTGCGCTTTTTTTCTGTGGTTCTTGGGATTTCGCTGTTGTGCTTCTCCCTCTGGTCGGTGTGTGCTGGCCCCCTCTCTTTGACCGATAGCTGGTCGTTTGTTACGCTTTTTTTGCGGCGTGGATGACCATCGCCATCGCCACAGAGTTTTGCCATCTCAATGGGTCCCAGCCAGTATCAATGGGTCCGTTCGATGAGACGCTGTAGACGCGACGCACGGTTTTTTTTCTCGAGCGCAATTGGATTACGAGATAAAGTCGGTGCTCGCTTGACAGAGCGAAAGAGAGAGAGAGGGCGAGGCTAAGTTGTTAGGGTCCTCGCACATAACCCACACTTTGTTTGGGCACGCATCCCTAGTGACATTTTGACAGGAACTACGGCGGTGGTGACAGCAGGACTTTTCGGGTTTGCTGCACATCGAGCTGGAGTGGTTGAGTTTCGCTGTGTGTGTGTTTGTGGTATATAGACATTGTTCTCTTCGTTCGTCACCTCCCTCTCTTTTTGGATTAAACTCGTTCGTATGAGTGCGTGTAGTGGCCTGGCCACTGTGTGTGCACTATACAGAGCGACACAACGATTGTGTGGTGCGGTGTATAGTCGTGTCGTTCGTTCATTGCTTTCGGTTTGTCATTGGCGTCGTCGTTGGCGTTGTGTCTCGGTTCTTGTCGTCATCGTCGTCGTTGTGTCGTTGTCGTCCGTGTCGCCATCTCGTGTTGTCCTCTCTTATGTCGCTTTGACAGTATATACCCGAACGCTGTGTATATAGAATTTTATTTTTTTTTTATTCAATTTTTGTCATCGTCGAGTGTCATTGGTCGAGTGAGTGAAAAAAGAGAATTCAAAGCCAAAAAAAAAGAAAAACAAGAGGAAAAGCAAAGAAGAAAAAAAAAAGTGTTCCTTGGAAGAGTAAAGTACATGGAACGACGGCGACTTTGGAGGACTGTGTCGCGTAATTTTGCATCTCTCGGACTCGTTTAGCGACAGCAGCAGCACCACCACGACCAAGCGAACGACATTTTGCTGCAGCAGTGTACCTTCCTAGTGTGGATTACTTTTTGTGTCATTCTGCAGGACGGGGTGGCGAATACTATTCGCAACGGAAAATCCTCTTGAATCGTTGGAATCCAATTGGAATTGTGTTGTGCACCCAAGAATTGTGACAGTGACAGTTTTTTTTCTCCCCCATTTCCTTCGACTGCAACTATCGCCATTTTTGTAGAATCGTCTTGTAGACAACCCGTGTCTGTGCAGTGTGCACCGTGCTCAACGCAAATTATTTGTTTTCGTTGCATTTTTTTTTTTTTTTTGCAAATCGCGTGGGAGTCGCAGAGCTAGTGTGTAATTAGGGCTCCTTAACGACGATTATGCGGTTTAATTGTTACGCGGAAGAGGAGGAGTGCAGCCCATGTAATTGATGTTTTCGAAGCAACACAAGTGTGTAATTGCAAAGTAAAAGGATAACGAAACGAGTGCAGGAAGGAAGGAATACTAAGTGGAGCTAGTTAGTGGCTTGGATCTATGTTGGAGCGTGTTGTGTTTTGTGTCTGTGATTTTTGTTTCCTCCACAACAAAGGAGAAGGAAGAAGTGGTCAACTTCAACTTCAATTGAGAAAATTTGATTCGAAAATAGTTTCAAGGAAGAAGAACTTACAATCAAAAGGATTTACAATCAGCAAACAGCGTCGGATGGTTTCATTTGACATTTTTTTATAAAAAAATTGGTAAGTTGGCTTTTATAAGGGTCCTTGTACAATTTTATGTCTAAAATATTGACTACGGTTAGTTTGTTTTGACAGGGCGATTTCGACTCTAAGCCTTTTCCATTTAAATTGTGCATTTCTCTCAAGAAATTAGGCGAAGCTCCCACTTCCTGGTCGGCATGGTTCAAGTGTTTAGTGGTTTGAACTTCTTGGTCAGCAAAAGAAAAGAAAGTTTCTGTTCGTGGCGGCACCTTTCGACAGACAATGACAACTCTCCTGAATCTGCATTCGAAATTCGATAAGAAAAACTGACTTAAAACAAGGTAAAGCAAACTGTCATCCAGGGGCCAAATCATCTCTACCGTTATCGTATAACTTGTCACGTAAAAACGAGACGATTTGGTCCCAGTTTGATCGTTTTTACGTAACGAGTTATACGATAACGGTAGAGACGATTTGTCCCCAGATTTGACAATAAAAACTGTAGGTTCCTTCCACTGACAATAAAAATATAGCGCAAGACCAATGTTCGTAGGAGGCGAAACCCTCGATCTCTCTGCGGTGTTGCCCCAAATATTAGTCATTGGGTGTTGTGAATAAAAACTGCGGCAGAGTCTTCCCTCAACTTTTTGGAAAAAACACTCAATTTGAGGTGAATTAAAATAGGTCTCGTCAAGTTTCAGAAAAAACTTCCCTCAAGAGGATTTGCACAGAGTGTTCCCTCAGTTTTTATTCACACCATCATTTCCTACCGCGATTTTAACGGTGTAGAATTTCTTCCTTGAGAGGGATTTCACTTAAACCCGAAACGCTCTTGTCATCTCGTGCGCTTTTATCAAATTTCGTCAAGCAATTTTTATCTGTGCCTTGCATTGGTGTTCCGTAAGGACTCAGAATCGAGGCGCATTGTGATGTCCTAATGACGGAGAATTCTACCCTCAGAACCACTTTGATTTTTTGATGAGGGAGAGAAAAATTCGAAAGAGGGTTTAACTTGGGTGACAGCTTAGTACACTCCATATAGGGTAGGAAAGGTCCTAAAATGTGTCCTTAGTTTCATGGTGTAAAAACTCACAAGGTTTTTGGGGATTTACTCGAGGACTGTGGGGTGGCAAGAATGGGTGACAATTTTCGTCGAATGTTTTCGAAACATTTCTTGTTCGACCTCTAACTGCTGACGGATTCCAAAACTTTACTTCAACACTGTACATTAGAGCCTTATGACCTTCTTTATTAAGACTTACTTCATGAAGACTGTAGCTATTTCAGGCACGTCCGTTTTTTTGGAGGCAATAAATGTTTCAATCTTTGCATTGCTCTTTTCGTTTTGTCTTCGCACTTCGTAAACGTCATGAAAGTAAAGGCGAATTTTAAAAGCTGTCCCATATGACGTTAATAATGACCAAATCCCCACCTTTTTACTGAAGATTTCCAGTTTTCCTTCGATTAATCCCGAATGTCTGCTTTCCTTAAAAAAAATCTTGGCCACTTCTGGACACATAGTGCTTACAGCGCGTTGTGCCTTTTATTTATTTTTAGTTGAAAATTATGCTAATATCAACTTAATTTCTAGGAAAACAGGAAGCCCGGCTCTGGTTTTAAGTTCAAAATGTTGAGATTGTCCAAATCAAAGTCGATCTCCAGCAATTGATATGTTTGCTTCTACTGCAGCTAACACCTTTACCAATTTGTCACATACTTGCCTTAACGTCTATCTACACACTTAGAAGGGACTTCTAATTCTAACGCATGTAAACTGTTTAAAACATGGAAGTCTTCTTTCAGATTTAGTTTTTCAAACTCAGGTTTCTGGCATACAAATAAATTTTTGACGCGAGGGAGGGATACGTCGTAGTAGGATTTAGGAACTTTCTAAGACACGCACTTTTAATGTTTCATCGTCGTTCGAGACGCGTTTCCGTAATAAAAAGTTGAGTTTGCCTTTTTGTCACTCCAACTAGCTTTAGCTAACTCAGCAGTCCAACAAACTAAATACGACCATCGCAATCGAATTCACAATTGCTATGTTTCTAAAGTCGAAATCCGGTGGCCCCTTAAATCTTTAATCAGGTACTGCGACTGGGATTATAAGCTCTTTTGAATTAGAGGACTATTGTCATGCCAGCTTAGTTTTTTTTTTTTTTTTTTTTTCGACGTCATATATACAAGCCTGACTATAGAAACGTTTGGTACCTTAATTACTTTCTTAAGGCAGTGCAACAATCCGGGATGGACCTGAGCCTTAACCAACAAGCGTCTCCAGCCAGCTGCAACCAGTTTCGCACGTCAAGTTGATTAAGGTCCCCTTCCACTTGCTTGCGCCACCTGAGTCGCGGTCTTCCTCTACTGCGCCGTCCCTCGAGTGTGGAGGTCCTGATACCTAGTTAGTTTTTATATCAAACTGGGCCCTTGAAAACCCAAAGTCCGGTCGGGGGTTGGATACACATCTTGTTACGTTTCATGGAGTTTGTTTTAGTACAAAAGACCGAATGTTCTAGGTATGGAAGATTTTACTTTCGACACAGTGACTGGCTGGTTCAGACACAGGACTGTGCTTATTTTGTAGGGGTGCTAACCGACATCTTTTCATCGTCGATTGTTGACCATAAATCATAAAAGCTGAAGTGATCCTTCAATTTTTGTTTTGATTTCTACCAGCATGACAGATGAAAATCTTAGATGAACGGTGCTCCAAATTTTGAGAAGAAGAAAAACGACAATTTCCGCTAACTTTTAACACGAGACTGACGCCATATTGGACTAAAAATGTAAATGTCCAATTGTCTGTGGAAACTGGCATAAGTTGCGGCATTGGAGTCCAGAAACTCTGGCGTGATTGATGAACAGTGATCATAGTTGCTGGAAAAGTGACCAAAACTGTGGCCGAATTAACACATTCGTTAACGAGTAACTCGTCATCGAAATCTGAGGATTTGGCATTACCGCTCCCAATGAGGTTAATCTATCACTCGATCAGGAGTACAACTCACTCACTCGTTATCGATAGCGCTAATTCGCCCCCAGGACTGCTACGATGTGATTTTCAGAGCCAATCATCAGAGGCAGCTATTTGTTTTCATGAATAAATGCAAGAAAATTCATTATTTGTAGAAAACAGTGTCCGGCACATACCCTCTCGGCTGCTTGGCACCACTTTTGCCATGCAATACCTTGCCTTTAAACTTTTTAATGATTTTCAGCTCAAAAAGTCCAAAAGGAAAGCAGTAAAGTCGACCTGTTTTGGCTTTTTGGACCTAATCCATATCCTGATACAGCTCGTGGTTGTATTTTCTCCTCTATTCATCTTTTTCGCGACACTAACGCCCATGTAGCAGGGGTTTCCTAGGATGCCTTACCCGTCGAATCTCCACTAGAGTGTCATTCGTGGAGTTGATCTTTAGTCCGAGGTAGGCGAAGGCTTGACCTTTTGCCCTAGATGTTTTTTTTTATTGACAACATGCTTCTGTTGTTATGTACTTCAGAGCCAAGTCGTAGCGGCTGTTTTTCGATTGCCGTAAAGTCCTTTTTGACGGAACAATAGGAGCGAGTGGTGATGACAGATCTTATGAAGAAAGTGCCTTCTGTGGGCACTGTTCCAGCTCGAGTTTGAAGAAATCGCATGATAGCGCATCTCCTTGGGGAGATCTAGTACATGTTTGAAAAGATGTAGAAGAACTATTTCCAACGCGGTACAGCTGGATCGGCTTCGCCTGCATCCTGAGTACAACTATTGCCCTGTAGAGCTCAAGACGATGAATGCTGTCAAATGCGGCTTTAAAGTTGATAAAAGGTAGAGAGTCTCGACTTGACATTTGCCTTAATGTGTCGTTGAATTGCTGTGCCGGAAGCAACAATAGTACTTGCCGATAAGCGTGTTGCAGAAGCGATTCAGACACAGTAGGTTGGAAAGCATCTTATATGCGACATTTAGCTGGGGAATGCCTTCATCGGGCATCCACTCACTTTCGTCCTGTTGGTAAGCCATCATAGCCGCCGGCCTTGTGGTTCTTCTGCTTTTTGATAGCGGCGCCAATCCCATCTATATACTACGTGGCCGATTAATTCTTCTGGAGATGACCACTCTTGCCCTACTCTTTCAACACAACTTCTTAAAGTTCCCTGTGCATCGATGACTAGGTTTCCTTCACTATATCGAAGAGCCTGCATTTTGGCCTCAACGTCAGCTGCCAGTTGCCTATCGAATGTTGTTCCTGTCACATGATTATTTGCCTTCCTTCGACTATAAGCTCTGCTTGCCTACGCTGAATTTTCCTCCTCTTTTTTCCTAGCTCTATACTTATACTCTCCCTTGCGCTGCAATGTTTTTCGATATTTCCTGTCCTCTTTTTGCGAAGAATGCCCTCATAAACGTAGTAGGTGACCTTATTGGCGGGGTGACCACCCTAAAGCGGTCTTGTCTACCTCTTTGATAATGTCGCCATACTCTTTCCATATTTTGGCATTTGTTCGTGGTGAATGCACAGCGGTGCTCTGTGTCGTCTTTGGCTACTCCAGTTGTGCTGAGGTTCCAGACGCTAGACTTATTTTTCCGAGCGGTTCGCAGCTTCTTTTTGTTGAATAGCCGAGCTCCGAATGTGGGTGCAATGAGAAATTGGCCAGAGTCTACGTATACCGCCCAGAATATTTGCAAATTCAGAATCTTGGATGCTCTTCCCAAGGAAAGCCTCGTCAAATCGTAAGATCTAGACAACCACACAATGTCATCAAATCAAGAAATGACTCTAGGAAATTTAAGGCGCAACAAACTCTGTCACGTGCTCTGTTGGGCATGTTTCACAGTTTTTTATTGGAACTATGATACATTATCCTTCGAGTTGTGGTCGTTTGATGTCAAATTTGCTATATTATTGCTTTCTTTTCGGACTGAGCCGAAAGGCACCCAAAATTATGGTCTGCGGGGCCTCATACCTATCTGGCGATGACCGGAAATGCACTGCGTCCCAAAACATCCTTTTGTGTCAAGCAAAATTCGACTACAATTGGGGAAACCTCAGGATGGTTGATTGTTTTTTGGGGAGGTAAATCCCCTGTTGAAGGGTTTCAATCAGCAAGGTACTTTGGCGGGACGGCCTCACAAAAAAAACCTCTGCAGTTTCTTAAGAGAAAAATAAAACACTAAGCTGTGTCCAACATGAATACGGACATGGGCTATACGTGCGGTGCGTTCCCCCCACGCACTACATTAGTTTGCGGGCGTTGCAGAGGTATCTGATTACAACACGATACGTGCGTTCATGCGGCTTACTTCTTAATTAATTTCTATTTAAAATTCCCGATATTAAAACCCCCATCTCGATGACTTTTCCGCACGATAATGAGGGCAACTTTAAACTGTTTTGGAAAATAAAACAAAACGTGCGATACGGGAACGTTGCAACGTACGCGTTAAAGTTTGACATAATACATTTGCTAATAGAAGTGCTAATAGAAGTACGTCAAATTTATCAGCTGTTTGCACAAAATCCCACACAAATATTCTGAAACAAAAAAAATATCTGCGACGCGAACTGTCAGAACGCACCAAAAGTTCAACCCAGTTAAACTTTTCCTCTGAGAGAGCCCGTCATTACGTATTATTACGTTTGCTTCTCTACTGTCTTTCACTCTCAAACGTAGAACGGTAGTACGAAGCGAGATTAGGGCTGGTGCCATTGAATTACTTTGGTTGAACATTAAACGTCATTCAACGGTAGCACTAACGCAGTATTGTGTTTCAGGCATAATGAATTTCTCATTTTTTTCGATAAAAACGGCGAAGAAAAAACCACCACAAAGTAAAGGGCAAATCCTACACCTCTTATTGAATCACCCCTTTTTCAATTTAAAGTTGTGACACTGTCAAAAATTTACCTTTAGTTACAGCACAATAGTTTGTTTTGTAAATTCAGTGTCATGGCACATTCTTGAGAACTTCATTACAGAAAACCGAAACAAAAGTCGAGGAATGCTTGTTGAAATGAAATCCAAGAAGGAAGTAGCTTTCCACATATTTCAAAATTTTATGTAAATCTGTATTCTCTCTTGTCACGTAATCCAACATAAACGTCGCTCCCGTCGTACTCAAAGTCAATGTTACCTATAAATCCCATTCTGACAGAGCTAATTCTTTCAATTCAACTGTCAAAACGGTAATGCAGGCCAGGCCAACCAACTGAACACATAAAACAAAAGAAGCCGTCCTTTCGGCCTCAGCACAACAAATAAAAATTACACGTTAATTAAGAAATCAAAAACTGAGTGAATAAAACAGGAAAACAAGGAAAAAACAACACTGTGTGCTTTGTGTTTGTGCAGATAAATCGGAATTATAATTATAATCTTCGTGTTAACATTTCACTGCAATCGTGCGGGGTTATCGTCGCGATCTGAAAAGTTTTCAAATTAATTGTACGAGAGTGTATTGCTAGTAGTTGGCGCGGCTGACATTTTATTTGCCTGCCTCTCTTAAAAACCAAAAACAGTAAAAAACACTTGACATTTAAACGTTCGTTTTGGATGTGGTATTCAACTTCATTCACACATTTACCAGGTCTCAATCTAGTTGGCTTAAATTGAGTCACCTTATCGTCACATGATTTGTCCTAATAAATGTTCAAGTCGCCGTTTCGTGCTTGCCAGGCGGTAGCTGGTTCCCAGTCGACAGGCACGAATCCGTCCAACCATTGACGACCGCCAACGACGCGCTGTGGACGCGCAACAATTAAAAATGGAATTTGTTTCGCTTTATTTCCCGCGATGTAATTTATTTAATTTTCTTATAAATAAAACTCTTTGTTTACCTCGTTCGCTCGGCGCACTCGCGCTGCTGCAATTGGAGAAAACGTAAATTTAGCGAGAGGCGCGCACACGAAAAAGGTCGACACAAGGACACTTTGAGACAAAGGAACAGCCTCGTGCGGTGTCTTTTGTGATTCACTGTCTTAGTGTGTGTGTAGATAAATTAATTAGCTTTTAAGTTATTGATTGCAATTTATGGTTTAATGTCTCACACATGGCTGCACATCGAGTTCGAGTACACTCTGCTTCAAGTTTAGACGGGGCTTTTGCTTTTGCATCGCGTATCACAAAGAAGCCATCTTCGAAAGCAAAGGACATTCGATTTGAGTTATTTATGCGAATAAGTTTTATACCATTCAACCAACGCTGTCGTTTGGTTGGAAGGAAAATCAATTTTTTCTAAGGTCGTGCGTTTAGTTGTGAGTTGTGATTTTCACACATCAGTGAGTTTTATGCTCGTCAGTGAGAACAACCAGTGCTCTGTTGAATAAGTTGTGGCTATGTGTGTGTGTGGTTGTGTTTTCTTTGTGGTTTGGTGTGTTTTTGTTAGTTTTATCACCAGTTGATTGGACACTAATTAACCATAACTGCTGCCACTATAACTTGGCTTATAGGAATTATGCTGTTTATGGGCACGGTGGTGGCGATTCTCACACTCAAGTCTGAAAGTGAATTGAGAAACTCTTAAGCCGCTTAAGGCTGGATAAATGGTTTTCTGCGTCCAGAGCTTTTCACCAGTAGAGGTGACACATTATTCCGGAAAAGGGGGGTCGGGTTGGTTAGGCAACAGCTCCTAGTTGATTTGTCAGTAGGGGTCATTACGGCTTTCAATTTCCCTCTTGAAACAGAGAAACACTGGGGGGTGTGGTTCAGTGGTCGACACAGGTTCTAGTGCCAGAAAAATTGACTAAAGATTTTTCGCCGCACAACCTCTGGATGAACATTATTTGTCATGACAAAGGTGCACAATCCTCAGTACAAATTGAAGGTCCCTTCCAGTAGCACGAAAGACATCACACGCACGACACGAATGTCTGCAAGAAGCTGAGCTTTACCTTTCGACGAGCTGTTCGTTCCAAATATTTATCTTTTCTTTGGTTAGAACCTCATATCTTGGTCAGCAGAAGTTTTAAGCAATCCATGTCGCTACGCTAGTCGATTTTGGAATTTCCTTGTTGCAACAGCTTCAGTGAGAAATTGAACCTCGGAATGCCATTAGCTACATGCAATCTGAAATTAAAGGCAGATGCAATCAGCAAAGTCAATCTAAGGTGATCAAATGGCACCACCTGCAAAATTAGCAGAGAAATCTGGCCTTCAATTGATCATAAGCGCTCCAAGAGATTATTTCGCTAAGTAGACGGCATCTAGGAGCTACTATAGGTGTCATCACAGGACACTGCAGGCATGCCACTCGGCTGGGCGTTCCTGTATATCATTTCTGCAGAAGTTGCAAGGATGAGGAGGAGGAGGAGACGATCCTTCATCTCCTGTCCCGCGCAAAGTATCGTACTTGGAACCTAACGCAATGTAAGATTCTGGTCTGTACCCGGTCACAAAAGTGTACTCTGATTTTACATTCTTAAGCAAGAAGTCTTGCCAATTTCAGATGTAGAGCGTTTCCCGGCTGTGTAATTACCAAGCAACTTTGGCAGAACTACAACAAAAGTAGGACCGAAAGATTCCTACAAAAGGAGAGAGATTCCCTTTCCGGACTAGTAGGTATGCTTATCAGACATAACGCCTACGATATCACACGAGAATATTAAAACAATGTAGAGGCTGTGCCACCTACTCTTTCTCTGCTGATGTTCAAAACCTTAAGCCAACACTTCTTTAAAGACACAAGCGTACTATGCAGCAACTCTATCAAAGACTTGCACAGGTGCTTTTTGGTTGTGAAGAGCTGTTTTCACGAGTAAAGAACCCTAAGCTGATGAATTGGCAAAGAAATGATCTGCGCTAGACCTAGAGCAGACTGATCAGCCTGTGAAAGTCACGTCATGTAAACTCAAACATGAAGCATGGATCAGGATTCTAGCGGAAGCGAATGAAAGATGGAGCTTTTTGGATTCTTGTAAAATAATTAGAAAACTATGGGAACAGCGGTGCCAGAACTAGTACTCTTATGCAGTAGGACAGGAAAATCCTCTCCATCCTTGTAGGCGTAATTACAGGTCATAATAGACTGCGCTGTTACATGGAAAAGCTAAGGCTAAGCGAAGACGACCTTTGCAGGGGTTACGGAGACGAGGAAGTTAATGAGGACACAACCCACTTCCTTTGCTACTACCTAGGCCTTTGCCACATCAGGCTTAAATCCTTTGAAAGGCACTTTTTCCAGGATACCGAAGAACTAAGTGACGTACCTGTCAGGGACATCTGGAGGTTTATTAAATAGGAGAGTGCTATGGGTATTGCTCCACGAGCAAAGTGTACCTTCCCCTAAAAATGGGCATCAGAATGGGTCTCTACTGACCTCAGGCTACGCGCACAGTGATGCGATAAAGCGATGCGATTAAACTTTTCACATGAATTCTTATCGCTTTACTGTGCGCACGTACGTTAGAATACAAGTAAACAGTTTTAGCGCACGCTTCTCGTTTCTCGTATCGCATCGCTTTATCGCTTCACTGTGTGTGCAGCCTAAGTGTGGTGCAGAAAGTCCTCTCTCCTCTCGCCAACCCATCTACCTAACCTAACCTAACGGATCCTACATCCTCATTATCTAGATATGACGAGGAAAGAATTTCTCCCAACCCCAACCTAAGAGCCTACAAGCCTCTAGGAGTCACTAAGACATTTTTTTAGATTTAGAAAAACGTCGACCACGTTTAACACTGTTACTTTTCAGCTTTCATGAAAAGCCAAATTATCTAAAGTTCCCCATGCATGTCCTGTAGTGTAGTACGAGTATGTGTTTGTACGAGCAGCGATGTTGAAGTTCATTTTTTTTCATCTATTCGTTGTGCAAATTTTCCAGCAAAATTTAGCCAAAAACCGACCATGTAATTGCGAAACCACTGAATTAGGTCATTATTCGAAATGGAAGTCTTCTCCATTAAACACGTGAAAAAGGACAAAATTCGTACACAAATCACTGCTCCCTCTGTGTGAGAACCCATTCTCAGACGAGTTTTGTAAAATTTTGACATTAAGCGCCTCTTCAAAATTAGCACAGCTCATAAACTTTGACAGCCCTTTTTGTTTTTTCCCGACGATAACCATCGCAAAGCCTTCTACACAAAGATCACTCCATCATCTCTGCCCGCCCAACTCTACAAAATCTCAAAAGTGTTATTTATTAATCGGATTAATTAAAACGTCTGAAAACATTTAAAAAACAAAATTTACATAATCTCGTAACGTTTAAACGACAACTCTGTTGAGTCTGAATTGATGTATTTTTATTTTTATTTTTTTTTATTTTGCTACCATTTAACCACTAACTGCTACAATTTATGAATAATTTATTTTGTGCCAACAACACTCTCATGTAACCAAAAAGAACAACCAAAGCGCGCGCGGAAAAAAATGTTTTAAAAAAAATTAAAATGAATTAACATATTTTCCCGGGGAAACCATATAACAACTAATTTCACTCTAAATTGTGTGAAAAATCTATAAAAATTGTGAATTGTTTTGACAAGGTATTCCACAGATAATTCATAGTTAATTCGCCGGGGCTCGGTGGTGGGAAGTCTCTCCGAAAACATATTCATATTCAAATTGTTCGTTGGACGCTTCGAATGGGCTAACAAGCTACGGTATGTTCGATGCCTGGATGCCTTATGCCTGTGCCTTGTGCCACAGGGATAGATGAGAGGCAATTGTTTACCACAATTTGACCATTTAATTTGCTTTTTGCATGTTAATGGGAAATTTGTTGAAAAGAAAACCTGTGAGGAGATTTGGTTGCTTTTTAAGGCTTTTGGGCTGGCTTGGACGGCCGCCGGTGGAAAGCTTAGAGAGGTATGATGAGTTGAAGAAAGAGGCGTTGACATACATTTTCTATTTGTTTCTTTTCTCTAATTTGTGGAAGAGTTAATGGAGATAAGATACGAAATTTTTTGAAGAAATGAGTTAGTTGAGGGTGTAATTAGATTTTAGGGCCATTTCGAGACACGTTAACTGTGGTTTTTTCGGTTGTAGAGATAAACCTAATCGCTGAAGGTTTAACAACGTAACGACTGCATTATTCATATTCGAAAGGGATTTTAATAAGTCATAACGGAGTGACCGTTTAGCGTTTTAAGACACAGTTTTTGTGTCGGGTTTTCTAGGGCAATTACATAAAGTTTGCTTATGAGGCAAGAACTCCCCTTCATCTACTTTGTACCGACTGATATGATTTATTCCGTCGACTTTCCATTGGAGAAATATTCTCTGTTGTAAAACCTACAAGAGTGCCACGCATAGCATAAAATTCTACGTCAAAATAAAGTCGATTGGGGACTTTAAAGAGCATTCTGTTAACTGTGCAGTTCTGGGGATAGTCAAAATTCGAGAAAAGACTTAAAAAACATGTCTCAGATGCTGGTTTTTCAGGAAATGGTTTCTCCGATACAAACAATAGCGTGTATTTGTCGAAGCACTTAAGAATGCTCCTTCATGGGTTATTTACCTACGCAGGAACAGATCGAAAATTGACACTTTTTGATGAAAATTCAAGACCACTAGAACTTTAAGATGTAAATAGGTGAAACCGGCCTTAGTGACAGAATTACTGGACAAATGAAAAGTCTACATCATCAATATTAAGGAGTGGATGGTTACCAGAATCTTTTTTCTCTCAATGGTACGTACAAGTCTATCGGCCTAAGTTTCCGATGACTAGGGTATCGACTATGATGTGCAGCCACTTGTGGGAGGCAACTACAAAACCCAAAGCAGCTTTTTTCTATTGCATAAGAGCAAGGTTGCTCCTGTATGTAGGAAGCTACTGTCAACAAATTTAAAATACTCGAGCTTGACATTCTCCGAGAATGTGACAGTGAATCTAACGTTTTCTGTTCATAAGCCGTATAGTGTGTATGCGTGGAATGAAATTCTCACTGGTTTGCAAAATGAATTTAAAGGGAAAAGCGAAGAAGTCTTCTTAAGCAGATCATTGAAGATTTATGTACTTAGGTAGAGACATTGTGGATTCACGGATCTTACCTATTGTCAAAATGTATCTAAGTTTCACGCTTAAATGTCAAAATTCCAACACGACACACGATGGCTCTGGAATTTTCGATGAGACATACGTTTGTAAAGGGTGATTTAATACGAAGTACTTTTGTTGGGCGGATCACGCGTTATAAATGTCATGTCCATGTGACATTGCTGTTCAGTATTTATTGGCATTTCATCATGAAAAGGATGTGAGGTGGATTTCCTGGTGGATGGAAAGTATCCAACTCTACAGGTTAATAAATGTACAGCATCCTCGAGTTTTACTTCCGAGCCCAAAGATTCAGACTTCACATTTTCAGTTGGCAACTTCTTCAGCAGAAAATTGTTGATGTTGTTAGCTGAGACATTTATTTCCCTAGTCCACAACAGATTTATCAAGAATATACATACAGAAAAACTGCAACAAAGAAAAATGAGAAAAACTACCCGATCACGAAGCCATATGTACCGTGTTGCGTTGCGCCTACTTAAGGGTTTTCCAATAGAGACTTCCGAACTTTGACAGTTGATAACGGCCATATTGTTGAACCTACATCTGTCAAATTGGCTGTCATTTATTCAGTCATTGCCAAATCATCATGGGTGTTCTGTTCGGGCAACGTTCCGCGCGCTTCGCCCATTGGTCGCCATAATCGTCCTTGCGAGAAGACTATTCGCAATGTGGTGGATGAATTTGAGTTCAGTAAACGATCAACTAACACCCGTACGTCAACGAAACGCAAGATCTGCCGAAAACATCGCCGCTGTCCTTGAAAGTGTGCAAGAGAATCCGAGGCAGTCGATTTCGCGTCGCTCACAAGAACTCGGCCTTTCGCCGACCACAACTTGGCGAATTGTGCGTCGTGACTTGGACCTGCACCCGTAAAAAATTCAACTGACCCAGGAGCTGAAGGTAAACGACCATAGACAACGACATGCGTTCGCTGAATGGGCTCTGGAGCAGTTGGAAACTGACTCTAATTTTCATCGAAAAATTATCTTTAGCGATGAACCCCATTTCTGGACGAATGGGTACGTCAACAAACAAAATTGTCGAATTTGGGACGATACCAATCCACATGAGATCCAAGAGCGTCCAATGCATCCCGAAAAAGTCACTCTTTGGTGTGGATTTTGGGCTGGCGGCGTCATCAGTGCATATTTCTTTGAGAACTACGTTGGCCAGGCCATCACCGTCAACGGCGAGCGCTATAGGTCGATGATGACCAACTTCTTTTTGCTTGAATTGGATGATATGGGGACACCAACGACATGTAATTTCAACAGGACGGCGCTACGTGCCACACAGCTCGCGCCACATTGGAAATTCTGCACGAGCGATTCGAGGGCATGGTCATCTCACGTGGAGGTGATGTGAACTGGCCACCGAGATCGTGCGATTTGACCCCGTTAGACTTTTACTTCTGGGGTTTTCTGAAGTCGTAGGTCTATGCGAATAAGCCATAAACCACAGCGGCCCTCAAAGCCAACATAACCCATGCCATCGGTCAAATTCGGCCTGATTTATAGGCCAGAGTCATGGAAAATTTGACATTTCGGATGCGCGCCACCCAGAGAAGCCGCGGTGGACATTTGAACAATGTTATATTCCTTACATCGGATGGCATCGATAGGCCTTTCAAACGAATAAAAAATTTCGATGATATCTCACACACACTTTGTTTTATTTAAATTTATAGATATGAAGAGCTTAATGAAAGACCCTTTATAAATGGCCAAACTTTACAGCCCTGTATCTTGCCCCACACAGTTATAATTTTGAAAATGGTAAAACACGTGTCTAATAATTTCTGTTCTAGAATATACCCACCAAATTTCAATTCCAAAATCCAATTTGAATTTATTTTTCATACAAACGTGGAAAGCCTGTAATACCCTGTAGAAGCTGAATTTCGAAAACGCCACAAAAGGAAACTACTGTCCGAATTTCATGTTTTTAGCACCAGCGGTTTGGGCTGTGCGTCTATCTCTGGGTCAGTCAGTCAGTCAGGACAAAGCCTTTTATATATTTAGATTTCAGTGCGTCCTTTCAGATCTGTCGTCGACCCTTTGAATTGGTTATATTTGCATCGTTGATGCATAAAGCGGTTAATGTGGCTGCACAATCGAAATTTGGGGAAAAAATTCCAATATTTGCAAATCGAAAATGAGGCCGCGATTTAAGCATCCAGTTGGTTTTGGAAACATTTACTACAAGATCGTTGTCAACTTACAGGTTTTTCGAATTCAGTTTGCATTATTTGCTTTCCTTTTGGCTGAGACTGATGTTTCACGACAATAGGTGTGCCGTCGGCGAACATGAAAGGAACGGAACGACTCGCAGGAGTACGTTTGTATAGGAGATGAGCCGGTTTAGAACTTTGGGATACGCCGTAGTTTATCTTCTTCGTATCGCTGTACTCAAAACGAAATTTGTACATTCTGAGATACACAAGTACAATACTCAGCAAACACCCCTTGCAGGGTACATTAGATGCCACAACTTAACGGTCGTGTATCTGCTTTTGTATCTTCTACAAATTTTGTCTTGGAAATGGGGAACAGTGCAGTAAGTTTCGATGGTTTAAAGCCACAAAAGCTTCGCTAGAATAAATAAACACGTCCATAACGTACGGTGATTTTTGGTATGGCTTTCATTAACCAGCTTCAATAATTTCCATAACAATTTTGGGCTTGCTCCTAGGTTGTCTGAGAATCGAAAAATAAACTCCTTCCACCCAAAACAAATTTTATTTGACTATGAGTCTCGCTTTAACCTGTATCGGCCCTGGCACTTTGAACGGAAAAACATGTCTAAGACCATTGTTGTCATTGCCGACCTTGACATTCAAGTCTCCCAATCACCAGGACGATATCTTCATTTGGTGTTGTGTTGAAGACGACATCTAGCTGGTCATACGCCGTCTTGGTTTTAATTACTGAAATTTGGGGCTGAAGTTGTTGCTTTGTAAAAAATTGATCCTCCTGCTTCCATCAGAAATGCAGTACATATTCACTGTTTGCCTTTAAACCACCACCTTAAAAATCGTTATAAACAATTTATATGGCATTATTGAAACTCAAATTTATTTTTGACCGAATTCAACTTGAAGTAGAAAAAAGTAAAAACGCATTCTTACTGCAATTTCTCCTGTTTTTTTTTTGTAAATTGCAGCAATAAATCAAGGAACTCGCAAAAATAAAACGAAATCACTTCCGTGATGTTGAAAATAACTCAAAAATAATGTGTTTGGTGCAGTAAAAATTCATCATGGGAGGTATAATTTTGAAAATATTCCGTAACTGCATTGCTAGGCAGTAGGATACGTGTTTAAAGACCTGTTAATTGCAGTAAGAAACCTCTGCAGTAGACGCTTTTTAACTCGAATTGCAACCGAAGGAACCTATTAAATCATTTGCTACGTATAATTGTGCGAAATGGTGCGTGTAAACGATTTGCATATGCATGTAACATATGAAAATATCGACAGAGTGTGTTTATATAATTTTATGTCTACCCAACTTCCCACTCATTCCTCTGATTCTGAGTGCGTTGCACAGTAGTAACTCGTAAGCCGGTTAGGGAGACCTGACTTATGCGATTTAATAGTTTAATTCGAATCAGTCCTGGCAATGCTCTAAAAATCGCCTGCGTAGATGGCGGCGCATTTTGACAAACATTGACAAAAGTAGAGCTATTCGTTTCAGTTGGGATAGAGGTTCGAATAAAGGATAATGAAACGGAGTAGTGAGATGGCATTACAACATAATGTGTCGCGACCAAAACATGTGTTCAGACACAGAAATAGGCTTAAACTTACGCTAGGCTCAAACTAAAAGAGAGATTGTGTCAACGGAACTGACAAATTATTTCTAAGATCATCGAGAAACTTACCAACTTTCCAGGCAACCAAAGCGATTCTTGAAATACTCAATAAATTTCCAAACTTCTAAGCTGCAAATTTGCATACGATTTCGGCAACATGATCCTGCTTAACGCATAAGTGGTTTTTCATGCTGAAGCGGTTAGTATACAGGACAAGTGCCAAACAGGAAGGCACTATGTTTATGAACTCTCTTTCGCTTCGAGGCTATAGATCACAAAGCATTTTCGTGACACTTATGACACAAGTAAGGTTGGGTGACCTTAACCTACATTTCAATGCAAATACATATTTGAGTTGAACTTAAGTTGGCATAAAGCAAGTGATCCATTCGTTATCACTAAAACAAACAAATAGTGTCATAAATAAGTTCCACCTTAGGGGACTCATTTGTTTGGTGATATCTCATTCCAATTTAAACTTTCCCAAAAATTGTATTTAAACCTTCCTCCACTTTCTACTAAATGAATTGTAATTACTTTTTAAAAAAATCCACAACGTTGAACTGTATAAAATTAAAAACACGGAATATGCAACCACCAAACTATTGTAAGGTTTTAAGAGAAATAATGAATCTAAAACAAACAAAAAAATGCATAGGACGTACCCATCAGGTTACCGAGCTTTGTAGATAGATTTTAAATGGAAACTTCTCGTCTTTCTCATTGATTAGTGCATTGGATTGCTTATTGACCTGACACAGGTTCGAGCCTTGACAGAATCAATCAAAATATTAATCGCCGTCTCACCGATTCACAGAAAATACCGGTACCAGTACCAGCGTCCATTTTGGATCTGTCGGTGTAGAAGGCCAACTCTTCTTCAGTGCATACTATACCATCATCCCAGTCTTCCCTTCTTGGTATTTTGATATCAAATCTTCGATTGAAGTCTGAGTTTGGAATGATGTAGTCAGTACCTATGTTCTCCTTCGTCATAGTTCATCGGGTTAGAATGGAGGCGTGACCACAGATGTTAGTTGTCCACAAACCTACTTCCATAAATCTGAATGCTGTTTTTGCCGCTCAATTATTGTTCTGGAACTAAGTTCTGCAGTGTTCAAGTGCCGCTGTGAGTGTTTATCTTATCTATCCTGTTACCCCTATGCAGCCTGCTCTTGGTTACACTTGTAAGATGGCATTTCTTGCAAAGTGGCTTCCACCAGACAATCGACCGCTATGTTAGGATGGGGCGTACTACAGCAGTGTACAGCCAGTGTGCCACTTTCGGCTTTGCGGAATAGAAGGCCTTTTTAACGCAGTCCTCGATATTGGCTTTCCAGCTCAATTTTGAGTCTAGTATTACAACGAGGTATTTTGCTGCACTAAGGAACATAGAACCATATTGTTATGTTGAAAAAATCTTCTTGATCGCAAAGAGACCGTAGCACGTGGTTGTCTGCAGATGCCGATCGAAAAACGATAAACACTGAAAGCTCGTATTGCAGTGGTCCATGCAGAGGGTAAAAGAAGTCCTTGAATCTTAGAAGATGGGGCAAATCCATTACAAAAAACGCCCTTGCTGAACAAGCCGAAGAAGAGATTGAAGCTATCGCAAGAGATTAACAAAACAGCTGATAAGTGGTTACAGTTCTGGTGAAGAATTTCCACTACTCTCTTCTGGTTTCCTATGACGTGATCCAGGGATCACTTTTTTGCCGTTTTAAAGTGGAAATTTTACTTTAAATTCAGAATCATGGGCCGAATTACCACACTCGTTAACGAGTAACTCGTCATCGAAATGTGAGGATTTGCCATTACCGCTCCCAATGAAATTTTTTGATCATTCGATCACGAGTCCCGCTTACTCGTTATCGATTGCGGTAATTCGGCCCAGATTGTTACTGTGATCAAAGTACTCGAACTTATAAAGCTGCAGGGGTTGCTGGCATTCCTGACGATCTTAACAAAACTTCGCCAACAACATTGGCAGACCTGCATTTTTCCCTTTAAGACGCTTTGTTCCTGAGTAGAACTTGGATAAGGAGTAACCCGACATAAATCGGGAGAAAAAGAAGAGATGGAATGAATAGTGAGGACTTGAAACATGATGACCTTCCCTGGCGAATGGAGGAGAGCAATGATCATTCAACTTTGGCGGAAAGGCATCCTAAAAGTGTGTGAGTACTGAAAGGTATAAATATTTGTACTTTCCTCAACTGCTAAGATAATAGCTAGGATGACTCTCGAAACCATTACGAAGGACCTTGAAAGAACTTTAGACAATGAACAAGCAGGTTCTGAGTCTTCGGACGTCTCAGTCCTTTTGCGTTGATCACCTCTTCCTAATAGGTCCATGTGATATCACAAAGAGCCTACCTTGGCCTGTGTGTCTCTGTTTTGCATGGGCAGCCACACTACATACATACCTACCTCCTCTGCATAGACTTCAAAATGGCTTTCGATAGTGTTAACAAAGAGTTCATATGGAAGACCGATGGAAAGCGGCGGAACGAGTGGGGCTAAAAACTGTGGAAGTCTAAGTTCTCAGCCTATTCAGCCTAGAGTGCGCATTTCCCGATATCTAGCCTATACTTTCTCAGCCAAAGGCAGTACCAAATTGGATCCCGCATCAGAAAACCAAAGTTTGCTGTCCACCAAGCTACGATTGTTCCAAATTTAAAATCGATGCATTACCTGTTAGGTGACAACCAAAGCTGCAAACCCTCGTTAATCGTTGTCGCATCTCCGGATTCAGTGTTTCACGAGTTGAATTCCACTTCAATTTATCACTAAATCACTTGTCAGTTGGGTGTTGACATGTATTCTCGCGACTTGCGCAATCATTATCGTGCGGCAAGTTCAACTCTGATTAATCGCTGTGCTGGCAAAATGTGGAACAGACTCTTTATTTACGATTACAGTTGAGTGGAAGCCGCAGAAAAATCAATCTGACACTGACCTTCTGCCGGAAGGAACAAAGCGAGAAGTACACTCGCATTTATTTGTCAATAATAACGAGATGCAATCTTATCACCTTCTGTCACTTGTCATCCGGTTTTCAATGAATGCCAGTTGAAAAGAAAAAAAAATTAAATTCCCTATTCTTCCCTAGTCGAACAAAAACGCAAGGAAAAAGCAAAAAGGAAAGAAAAACTCCAGCAAAACAAAGCAAATATCAATAACTGCTCGTACCTCGGTCCTCCATCATCCGATCGAAGCAGAAGAAATCCCCATTCCTCGGGGCGAGTAATTTTTCTTCCTGCCAAACCACCTTCACATAATTAACTTCATTATAACGCCCCATTTTGCCTTGCGTTGCGTTGCCGTTGTTGTTGTGGCTGATAGGCCGTCCCGTTCAGTGCCGTGCCGTTCTGTCATTTTGTGCGCGCTGTCGAACAATTTTTTTTTTTTTTTTTGTGCTGTTGTGTGACTCCTTTTCCAGTTGACAATTACCGCGAAGGATGTCGAAGTGGGCTTGATGGCAATCGTTATGGCGATGGCGATGGTGACGATGATGATTACCGAGTGGCGCGGTAATGGAACGGGTGAAGTGGAGTTGGAGGTGGCGGTGTTGCAAGTGCCTTTCAAAAACATGTCAGACACGACATTCCGGCTGCCACTCAATCTGTTCGGTTCTCCAATTCTGTCCGTTTCGCTCCTTCTTCGTTCCGTGCAATTTGTCTGGCAACTTCGTCCTCTGGCCACCACTTGTTCCTCTCTCATCGACAACCACGACTTGGAACTGTAATCAAGTTTTCGATTTTGTCGATTGTCAAATCGGCCTCTGACAGTCCCCGTCGTGCTGTTGGTGGTGGTGCGAAAGAGGCAGGAGTGAATGAGAAAATCAATCGGACGGACAAAGTCTGTGCATGTATCGAGGCATGGGAACAACACGATTGGTTGTCATTTTGTCAACATACACAGCCAACAAGCACACACGAAGTGAACGTCAACGAACCATGGGAATTTTTGCGGCACCAGCACTTGAGGGCAGTTCAATCGGATGCCTCCTACACCACCGTTCCCCACTTTCGTGTCACTTTTCGATTGCAGTGCACGCACCATTTGCCCGTCCACCTCCTCCTTAGCCATTTCGTGTCACTTCGACGAGGGAAGGCGAATCGAAAATGAAGTCAACTCTTGCTGCAGTTGTTTTATTTTTTTTTGTTCTCCGTGCCACCTCAGATCGATCACGGAACAAGTGTTGCACCGGCACCAGCACCATGCCACAGCGAAACCAGTTCAGAGAGGGAGAGCGAGATGGTTCAATCGATTGGAGTCCAGGAAAATAATCAGCTAAAGAGCTTGGAGCTCGCAGAAAGTCGAGGCAAAAAAAAAATCTGTAATTGCACTCCAACTCCGAGACCGAAGAAGACTTGAGTTGACCTTGCGCATCCAAGTGCTGGTGGTGGTAGTGGTAGTGGTGTACGGTGTATACTCCTGCACCACCATAACTCATCAGCATCACTCAAAATCGGACGGATGGATGGACCATCCGGTCGAGGATGTTCATCCATTTCTTAGGGTCTCTCTCTCTCGAGTGGTTCGGATATAGTTCCGAGCAAATCGAGATGAGACCAAGACCAGTTAGAAGCGCGGACTCGTTTCGCCAGACTTCAAATTGCATCTTCGTTGCTGGCGATGGTGAAGATGAGCTGCGCGAAGATGATGGTGATCGTCTCCATGCTGTGTAGATCATCATCATCATCATCGGTACGTGATGTGTGAGACCTTATGCTCGTTGTTGCTTATTCTTGTGGTGATTACTGGATGTGACAGTGCGAACTGGATGTTATGCTCGAATCGGAATGTGGAAGACAATCATGAGGTTGATGATGCAGTGAGAAATGTTGACAGTGGGAAAAAAAATTGTCAAGTGAATCATGGGGCTCTTGAGGATTTGTCACAAGAAAACACGGGTTTGTCCAAAGACGAGGGGATCTCAAAATGTCTCAAGGAGTGTTTTAGGCTTATTGTCTTCAATTTATGAATTTTCCATCAGTCAGTAGTGAGATTGAATGAACGGCCCCTAGTGTTTGTGAGAGCACCGACACACAACCCTGCCTTACCCCATCTGTCTAACCAAAGGTCAAACTGCCAGATGCTCTCTAGTCTCCAAACTTCGGCCAATTATTACGGCTACACTGCGATACACAGAACGCCTACCACCGTGTAGGAGCACTGAAAGCTTGTTCTACATGTCTTTGCCACATTGCTTGACATGGATTTGGTCGAAAACAGAGGTTTACCAAAACTGTCATAGCAAAAAAAGTGTCGTACTATATAGCAATGTCGCTCCATAAAGTACATATGTAGGTATTCTTGCAGCACAATGAAATAAAAATCTTGAAACTGTCATGCGTCCTTACAAGTCATGAAGCCACTACGAATTGTAGGAAGTCCTCTGGCACTGACGTAATGCATGCTTGCTGATGAAGGCACTTACACAAGGTATCATAAGGCTCCGCTTGAATCCTTGCTTCAGGTGCATTTTCCAAGCTTGTCTATTTGTGAACATCAGACGACCTCGAACACAACTTACCGACAACACTTAGAGGGCGAATTTGCCTTCCTTTGCATCATCCAAATCGCAGTGAATAAGAACAAGGCGTATATATGTTGAGAACTCGATGCTCCTCTACCTTCTGCACTAGGCAGGGCGTTCTTTGGTATAACTACTTCGCATTGGAGTATTGATGACCTTAATGACACTTGCAAACCTAAAAACCAACTCGAAGTTGGTAAGGGAACGCAATGAGAAACTCAATACTCTGGCAAACCTCTGCCCCGGTCAACATGCTCTGGATACCGAGTCACTGAAACATACCAGGGAACGAAGCCGGGGATGAACTAGCTGGAAAGGATGCAGAAAACTGGGACATCACCAAAACTAAATCCGTGGGGTTGGCCCTAAATTTTATTAAAACCGCTTTTAACGGCTCGTTGTCTAAACTCCACGAGACTTCCTGGAATTACTTTTAAACCTGCAAAGCGGGCAAATCAATGATAGAGTGCCCCTGCTTTCGTCTTGGCAACTAAGACTGGTGATCGGCTTGTTCTCCGATCACATCGACCTGAATAAAAATGCCCACAGACTGGGACTGGTGCAATCAAGTAGTTGCTCGGTATGTAGGGAGGAGGAGGGCCTCGAACACATCTTCGGCGATTGCCCCTCCACAGGGGCGCTAAGATACATAAGCCTAGGAAAACATGTTCTGCCCGGGCTAAGCTTTCTTAGGCAATTCAGTTTCGAGAAAATCCTGGAGTTCGCTGGACATACTCCATCCGACTCTCTATCCGCTAACTTATCCCACTTTTTCTCTAACAGATGCTACAGAGGGGAACGCAACGGGCCCAAACGGTGGCTTACGTGACGAACTTGTTCCAAACCTCACCCTCCTAAGCCAACGTACCAATCAATTATGACCCTGCGTTAAACTGTTCTTGGTGTTTCCCTGGAGACCAACAACACTAGAGTTCACTACTCGTTGGGAAACTATGCCTGTCTCAATAGGTCTCCGATAAACTAGACAAGGCTTAGAGGATGACTTTTCGGGACCTGTGCCTCCCTCCGTCGTCTGTCAGGTTTTCTATTGACGACTAAGTTTCTTACAAACACGAGCTTTACTATCCAGGATGCCGACAAACTAAACGAATGCTCCCGAAGGTTTGTAACTGTAAACAGCTTATAAGCGAACATTTCGTTTTTGGCAAGCATCTTAAGTAATGCCTTAGGCTTAAGTGAAATCATTATTTGCGACACAAGGTAGTGGAGAGGGCGACGATACTTGGGATCATTTTGATGGTCCTACCCTTACCCGGATCAGGTAGGGGTAGACAGATCTTGGGTGCTGATGTGAGTGCTGATAAGTTTTCTCGGCTATCTCCGAAAATCAATAAAATTCCAGGAAAATCGGTAAAAATTGCACTGGGTCCTGCTTTCTGGACCAATTGGGTCTGAGTGCCCCAGTGGAGTGTCTACCGGTAAAAAAAATTAGAAATCGATCGTGCACCCGAGTACTTCCCTTGAAATATTCCCAGTTGTTGCCTTGAGGCGATGACTACCGAGCGTCCAATGATATGCTGATTTCTAGTAACAGGAAGCTCACCATGTTGAGATGATCGTCAAAAAGATTTTCGGAGTCGAACTACAAATTATGTCCTGATGAGGAGCCGTAGTTATGGATTTTTCCGGCCTGATAAACGAAGAGTGGACGTCAAGGCTTTAAAAGACGATCAATGGAACTTTGAGGCTGAGGTATAAAAACTACACTTGGAGGCCCCAATACAACTAACTCTCCAGTGTAAACTTATGGCTTCAGAAAAACATTTCTCTTTACTAAATCTGGTCTGACGTGTGAACATAACTAATCACCTCATACTGATCCACGCCCACCTACGTCCCAACGCGACTGCATGTCACACGATTGTCAGCGAATAAAACATTATTCGTGTGCAAATAATTGTCATGCAAGTTGCAACACCGTTTAAGACTCAACAACAGCGCTTACACAAAACCAGTAATTTTCTGGGAATCGCATAACGAAATAATTGTCGCCAATCGCGACATTGTCGGATCCGTAGTCTCCTCCAGCGCCGGTGATAGATACAAATTTCATTCGCCGTAGACTCCACACATCCACTTGACAACGATAATTGCGAGATTTATCTACCGCATCACGGGGCGATGTTGCACTTTCCCCATCTTGAGCCTCGGATACAGCTGCGCCACCTCTCTTGCTTCGGATGGATGCCAGCCGGGCAAGCTGAGCCAATGCCATGGAGGCATTTCATCTTCAGGTGTTGCAAAATTGTCCATATTACTCGGATGAGATATGTCAGTGCATCCATGGGCTCTGTTGCAGAGATTCTTTACAACCCGCGATGTCGTAAAACGACTCGCTGCCTGCCATGCAGCACACTGCTGTTTTGGCTGAATAGCTGAAAGGTGGGATTGGAATGCTCCACAGATTGTGGAAATGGATTGCACAGAGTGTACACGGATTTTCATTAAGGGACGCGCAACTTAAGCGATGCCGAGGTTATGTTCTTACTCGAAGGCAGTTGGCTGCAGGCGATCGCACTACTCATTGTCGGTGGCGTCCTCGAATTTGTTGTCGCCGCTGTTTCGCTGTACCATCAGAATGAGAAATGTCAGCGGGAGTTATCTGTCCGCCTGTGGTAGAAGTTGACAGCCAAAAGGCGGCACCCATCGATCCACCATCTGTCGATCGAGGGGGGTGCCGTGCGTCGATCGCCCGGTGTAAGCTCGGCTCAAAGTGAAAATGAAATGCAACGGCAATGCGGCCAATTGAATGTGTGGTGTGTGTTGTGTTGCCAATCGAATCAATCATAATCTGTTGTCTTTGATGTCGTGAGGGTTCGTTTTTTTTTTCTTCATTTTTTGTTTGAAAGAGATCATTTGTTTCGTTTGTCGATGTCGAATGCCATCTTGCGGATTTGAGGAGACAGAAAGAGAGGAAAACACACAGAGCAGACCGGGAGAGGTCGTGATGTGAGGTCGTTCCCGCCTCTTGCACGAGTGGCTGTCATTTTTCTTGACTCTTTTTTTGAAGTTTTTTTTTTTGTTGAAACTTTCAAGGTTTCTGGTTTTTTTTTATGACGAAGTTTCGCCTTAATGTCCATTGAAGACATTTTGGATTTTTGTTACGATAATTATCGGTTAATTGTTAGTCTGTCAATTGATCGATGTAGGTACGTCCGTAGATGTGAAATATTTTAATTAACTTTGCTTTCCAGTGGGGAGGAAGGAAATGCGGAAAATTTCGATGGCAGCGGGGACTGGTTACGGCGGGAAGGTCACGAATTTTCTGGTCTTTTGTAATTGGTAGTTCAATGTTGTTTCCTGCACGTTTGGCAGCACCTAATGGAGTTTGAAAAAAATTGAATTGTTTTCAGTTACTATAGGCATTACTTAGCAAAAAAGTGACAGGGGAGTGGACGTTGAATTGGGCGGAGGGAATAGGTTAATGGGTACCTGCCTAGGTACACGTGCCTTTACAAGATCATATCTATTCTCGAGGACGCACGATTCAGGTGGTTTGTCTCGTAGGTAACTAAACAATGGGTTTCGCTTCGAAGATAAGGCAGGGCAAACTGAACTGTTTGACAAAACGAACCTCTTTTTTCTTTCTAAATTGTCAATGACACATGTATGTATGTACATATGTCTTGAAAGCGACCAGGAACACGAAGAGAAAATCAGGCAGCTCAACGAGATCAGGAGCCCGTAACACCACCCGACAAGTGAATTTCAACAACTTGTCCCAAATAGCGTAACACCCAACAACAAGTTTTTCAGGAACTTATTGGGTTGTGTTATGGGCCATTGGAGGAATCATCCTGCATCAGCACCAGGATAACTTTAATAACCCACCTCAAATCAGTTCCACTGTTACTGTTGTGAGACGTGGCTCGTTGCCGAACTTCTGACGACCGAGTGCCTGCGACGCAATTAAAAATTTGGTGGCCAAATACCATCTCAAATGCCGATCTGCATAAATTACCTTACTGACAACAGTGGCAGTAAATTGGTTATACATTGCGAAAGGGCGGCAGCTCCTGCTAAGCCAAGATGGCTGAAAAGAGGGTCGACAGAAATACATAGATGGCGCAGAGCAGTAGAGGAGGAATCACTGCCATTGGGGAAGATTTAGAAATCGCTGAGACATATAGTAGAGTCCCTAGGATCTATGTATGTATAAAGTCGGACATGTCTTATGTCAGCAGATGATCGTAGTAAACGAAGTCAAGCTGAGGAAATATTTTTGGTTGAATGGAATCCTTAAGGCAGCAAAAGACCAGGAAGAGTAAATTCGTCAAAGAAGAGAACGCTGAAGAATGAAGTGCAAGAGTCAAGAAAATCATGGGACCAAATGATTGTCATCGCTAAAGACGGCAATCATTCGAGTCGTTTCATTGAGTCCCTATAGGTTAAGGGTAATACATGCGACCACACTCTGATCTTCATGGATTCATTGTGGGATATCCTAGGTACTACCTTTGATTTGCCTCACAGAATGGTTTTTGGCGGCATGATTGACAATTCGCCCGGGTCGTTGAAAAAGTATGAGTCAACAATCATCTTTCTGGTTCTACGGAGACTTGGCCAGTCGCAAAGAAAGTGTGTCGTATGCTCTTCTACGTCTATGTATATCACCACAGCCATTGTAGAGACTCGTTCTGTTTAGATGCATCCTCCTTAGGTGTCAGGCTAGTAGGATGCAGACTATGAGGACCCTTTTCAGGCTTATTGTGTCCCTTTACTTCAGTAGGAGTTGAGGAAAAGCCAGTGACGGAGTTAACTGTGAAGAATAGGCTGTAAGTCTTAGATGCAGAATTCAATAGTAAACCTTGACAAGTTTCACAACTTCTGTGAGCAGAAAGTGGCCAAGTTCTGGAGTAGCAATAAACACCGCCAATTTGGGGACAGTGAGACCTATAAGACCTTTTGTATAGACGGTGTTATCATCTTGGTGGACTTACTAGCTCCCGTATAAGGCAGATCGTATAGGCAATACAACCGTATAGCGCTGGGGATTCAATGAAAATATGCTCGGAAGTTTCCTTCTCTTCTCGACAGAACCGACATTCTTCACCTAAACACAAATTTGATTTCTTAAGCCCATCAGTTCCTTGATGCTTTCCTTGGTCTTTTTGATTGTCAAAGTCCTGGAACATTTTTCTAATGGACGAGGTGAAGTTAGTGTTTTCAATTGTCTTTAGAGAATGCAGAAGCTAAGCAGGCCATAGTCAGTTCATCCACAAATTCATTGCCACAATAACTTGGTAGTCTGTCAGTTTAAGTATTTCACATACAGATGATAGATACCACAGAGTGGGTTCGTGCTTTAAGCGCTGCCTGCCTGAGTATCTGAGAAGATATGTACATACATACACATGTATGTACATATGTGTGTAAACTCGCGCCCTTAATAAATTTGTTAAGGTTCGTTCTAGAGTAGATCTCAACAACATTGATTTGAGTCTGAAACACAGTGGAGAGCATTTTCGTTGGTCTTGGGTCCAAACTTGACAACACTTCTTAAGTCCTTAAGTTGAGGATTCTCTACTTGACCAGTAAAACTGTCCATGATCTCTACGTGGTCATTTTGGTAAGTGCTGTGTGAGCTGCGTAGGTTTAAGTCCCAGAAAACATTTTCCGTGGCACCACATCTCAGCGGCCAATGACGAACGTCCGAGAGAAAAGTTTGTCAAGAAGAAGCTTCTCAATTGGCCGTTCGAAGTTGAAAATAAATTGTAGGTCCCTTCCATTCGTGCGAAAATGGTACCAATACGTAGAACGTGAATGCTTAAGAGAAGCTAGGCCCACCTCGGACTTTCGCGTTTGCTATTTATTTATTTTTAAGCAGCAGTCTTCCTAATGAGGATATGTAGAACTAAAAGCCCGATGGGGATGTAGACGACTTACCTGTAAAATCTATTGTGTTGAAACTTAATGACTTATGACGTTATGACCAAGGAAGAGAGGAGAGAAGTTCCACTGAGGGACAGGTTTTAACTGCAGTTACCTGTAAGAAATATATTCGGACCGGCACAGTGCTTGTTTCTTTTTGACAAAATGATGAAAAACATTTTCCTGGTATTTGCCTTTTCAGTATATGTATGTATATTGACTCGAGTGCAGAGGTGTAGCCGCTTCTATTCGACATATGATATAGGGGTTTGTAAGTCTTTCCATCACATTCAGGATGAAGGGTTAGAAAGCTAGGCCTAGCTTGAGGAAGACTGTAGCTTGCAGCAGTCACTGCTAGCTGTATGCAATTGATACCTGTGAAAAGCACGTAAAGCAGGATTTCAAGTTTAGTCGTAAGGTTCATTTCAGAGTCGTTTTACTACACTACTTACCACGCCAACCCTAGGCACTCAATTCCTAGTTCTTTGTCTGCAACTACGCAGTTTTTCATCGTGACAGTTTCCATTTTTTAAATGCCGTCAAAATACCACACTCACGACTGTCAAATTGACAGTAAAATTCGATTAAACTTTTGTCAAACACAAGTAATGACATGTCGTTCAGCCACTATGACCATCACTTACCGCCTCAACAGCCAAAAGGTTGAACAAAATTCTATCTTGAATCTAAATCAGATCCCAACAACCTGACAGGCGTCACATTCACATGACAAAAATGCAACAAAATTCCACTCAACCGCGGCCGTCCCAAAGCGACAACAACAGCAAATCCATCACATTGCCTCGCGCCGAAAGTTGAATTCAATTCACCTCGTGTCGACGCAATCAACCGCATTCAAGCATCACCATCACCAAACCAACTCTGCATTGGCCGAGCGCGATGAGAAGCCCTCGCCGTTTGGTCCAAAACCAAATCCATTGGGAATGAGAGACACAGATACCCGAACACTGACAGCCTGCAGCACACTGCGACTGCGACAGCGACACGAGTTCGGTGTGTTGAGAAACGGCATTGACGCGGCGAAGGCGGCAGAAGGAGAACACAGAGAAGACAGAGCGACATTGTCAGCTTCGGTTCGGTTAGAGTTGTAGACCATAGCAGTAGGTATTTATGCCGTCAGAAATATTAACGATCCATTACCCAGGTGATATGTAAATATTATGGGCATTTGCGGCGACAACGATAGCATCAGTGGGGGGAGTCCCCCAGTTTCGGTCCCCGGTGCATTTGTGCACAGTGTTCCCTTTTATGGTCGGAGGTTTACACTTCGCTTAACACAATTACGCGGACTCGCACTTTCAATAAATCAGAAGCAAAAAAGGCTTAAACGGCGCGGGCTCTACGGATCACGGGCAAAGGTGTCTGGGGCAGATCATTAGGTGTACGATCAGACGGCATTTAATTAATCAAATCAGTGATTAAGAAATATCGGCTGGGCTTTGCTCTGGGAAGTGATGTGGATGCGGAGCCCGCTTTTCCCAGGCGACAAAGGTGTAGTTACAAGCCTGGGAATTCACGAAGTCACTCAGGCAGTTCGGCTTCCACAACAACGATGAGGATGACGATGACGCTGACGTACAGTATAAATTTATTCACTGGCGAATGAAATTTAAAAGACTCGCTCGCAAAGAGATGCGACGTAACTCGATACTCTGTCGCACGATCGTCCGACAGGAGACTCATGTTAATGCGATCGATCGGTTAATTGGATTGTGTGTCCATCGAATTGTATCGGTCGGGTGACTTATTCGAGGATAATTTGGTGCTTAAGTTGACAATGACATAATTTTTGATGATATATTCCTTCGAGGGGATTATGGATACGAGGATACCTTCTGGAGACCGATTTCTTTGAGTCATCAGCGGTTGCGATCACCGAAAGCAGGGATCAGTGTTTGTTTGAGAGGAAAGAAATTTATTTCAGCACATGACAGGGAACTTCTGACACTTGTGACAGTTCGGAGGGGTAGACAATATGGAACTCGCGAGTCTGGCCTTAGACGAAAACAAAAATAAATTTACAAAGCCATGCAAGCCTTGTGTTGTCGAAATATGACAGAATGCACATAATGGAGCTTTTGCTTTACGTAGTTTCAGAGAAAAACAGCGTTTCAATCAATTGGTGTCTTTGGTGTCTTTGACAAATAATATGAGTATCAGTGTCGACCTATAGAGCAACGCTCTAGACGACCTCTCTAAACTACCTAATGTAGGTTAGCTTGACTTACACATTCGGAGCTCAGGCCGATAACACCAGTTTATCTGGCTCTTCATTTTAGAAGAACACTTGAAGGATATAGTCCTCCTGGCTAGGGGATAGTGGTGCAATGTACCGAGGCTTGAGAAGACGTCGGCTGATCGTCAAGGCCACATCATTTACACTTCGACACTACTGCAAGGTGCTATAAGATGCTGGGCATCGGGCTTACTGTCGCAAAATTAGCTTTGGGGGAAAAGATTTTGCAACGAATTATTTCAACTACACAGCGACACCGACGGTGTCATAAGCTGCTAGGACGTTTGTAGAGCAAGTGATCACCAACTTAACGTAGTAGAAGTAAAGTAAGAAGGCGATCTGAACCAAATTAGAGTTCGCTACTGGAGAGGGAGCTAAGGGGCAAGCGTAATGGTGGGTCTAATTGGAAGAGGTCCAGGTTCATTGCGAATTGTAGCCCCACCTACGTGAGTTAACGCCTATGAAGACACATGGTCTGACCGATGCGATGACAGCTTGAGTTGTTGCCTCAGCTTCTTAAGCTTCTTCAGGTTTACAAAATGATTTGAAGGACAGTCCCTGAGGGTTTTCTTCGCCGTCATCTTTAGATTAGGGTATGTTAGGTTAAGGGAGAAGTGTTCAGCCAATGTCTGTGCGTACACGGAGGCTTACTGCCCCATTGTTCTACATACATGACTGTCCTTGGGTTCTAGATGACCGGCCCTTCCTAGAAGCAGTCTGTACTTTTTAAAAAATAAAGTACATATGTTCATTACTAGTCGATTTTCTAGTTCTCCAAACGGTCTGCTCCGCATGTAACGAAGTCAACGTTTTTGTAGATTTGGACATGCTCACAGAGTAAGTGCCTAATGATTTCCGTTTCTTCTGTATCTCGACAGCTCCTGCAATGGTCCAGGGTTTTGATGCGGTGTCTATTGGAAATTGTGCCTATGGCGTAATGTCCTGTCAGTATGGTATCGTAAAAGAGGGTGAGCGGAAGGCTCCTCACTTAGACCTCAATGGGGCAGTGAGGCCAGTTGTATTCCCCTCTTTTAATCGTCGGAATTGTAGGAATAGGTTTGGTTTGGGACGTATGTTGGTAGGGGTAGGTGGAAACAAATATTGCGTCGACACAGGTGCACGTGTGGTCTGGCGAATCTTCCTGTTTTTTTGGTGAAGCCCAGAATGTTGCTGATTTCTTTGTCCTTGAGACGCTTCAAGTTCGGTATCCACATGGACCTCAAGGTCTTCTGTGGCTTTTTCGCCAAGGCTGGGCAGTGGCATAGGAAGTGCTCGAGATGTTCTTCTTCTTCCTCGCAGTTTCTATATGTCTCTGCATCAGCAAAGCCCAGTCTATGCATGTGTGTGTGTGAGATATCAACGAATTTTTTATTTTTTATGTGTGGAATATGACATCGTTCAAATGGCTGCCGCGGCTTCGCTGTGTGGCGCGCATCCGAGACGTCCAATTTTCGATGACTCTGGCGCATAGATCAGGTTGGATTTGAGCGATGGCACGGGGTTTGATTTTGAGAGCACTCGTTTGCGGCTTATTGGCAAAGACCTGCGACCTAAGGAAAGCCCACAAGAAAAAGTCTAACAAGGTCAATTCGATCTCGGTGGCAAGTTCACGTCGATTCTGCATGAGATAACCATGCCCTCAAATCGCTCGTGCAGAATGTCCATTGTGACATCAGCTGAGTGGCTCATAGCGCCTTCCTGTTGGAACCACATGTCGTTTATATCATCCGATTTGGACCAAAACAAATTGGTCATCATGGATCAGGAGCGCTCTCCGTTGATGGTGATGGCAATGCCATCCAAAAATGGGCCGTCGCTGAAGATGATTTTTTTTTTGTTGAAATCGGTGTCCGCTTCCATGTGCTTCGTTTTATTATTTGCACGTGTTGCTCGACGCTGTAACTTGCCATGGTGATTTGTCTTTAGTGTCTGAAAAATAAAAATCGGGAAAACTAACAACAGATAAAACAATATGGCCACCATGAACTGTCAAAATCTACCCGTCCTATTAGAAACCCCTATATACCCCCTATTGGAAAACCCTATAAAAGGAACTTTTCCCAACCTGTCAGAAAGCTGACTATTTTTTAACTGAAAATTGGCACGGCAGAGTCTAATCCACAGTCGATTGGTACGTGTATTAATTCGTTGATCGCAGGCTTTTACAGAATACGTCGTGCGATGAACAAGTGGTCTTTAGGAACAAAAACAATCGTTGGTAAGGTTCTTCCAGCAACATTGAGCTATTTGCATACACACGTCTTTGAAGAGTTCTTCAGAAGTTCTCGTCCTTTTTTTTTTTCGTATTATTAGGAGTTCAAGTTGTGTCAAATCTAGCACCTCAAACGTGGTCAACTTGCTAACTTCAAAGCTTTATTATCATGATCATTCGACCTTTTTGCTTGAAGGCCTTTGAAATTTTCAAGCTTCACTTGCAATATCTTTTGTAAATTACAGATTATACCTCCTTACATCGATTTCTCTCGTAAGTTGTAAGACGATGGAGTGGCACAGAGTGCCCACAGCTTCGAACACGTGAGGCGACTGTGACACTTTAAAAAAAAAAAAAGACATTAGCCCGATCGTAACAACTATCTAATAACAACTGGCAATACCTTTCGCCGGTAAAAATCGCACAGTAATGATTTCCCCGGTTCTATAACTCTGACATGCAGTTGTACTTTGGCTAGAAATCAAAACAAATCTGCCTTCAAGCTACCGAACGCCATTTGACGATCGTTAAATCGTACACGTGAGGCCCGCTCCTTCATAGATCCCTCAAAAGATAAATTCAATTAATCGTAATTGCCCGTAAATATATAGTATATACCCCGCTCTGTTGAAACGAAAGAAATACGGATTCCAGGAAGTTGTCAAACCAAATCGAAGCATGTCACCCATTGCCAATGACCTTCTCCGTGAGCTCATGCCTCCCCCCTCCGCAACCCTCCATCACGTCGCTGTCGTTTGATATTCGTTATCTAGAAACAACATCATCCTACTCTCCTAAAATGATAGAAAAAAAAAAACTCTAAACACTAAGCACCTCAATAACAGAACAAATTAAATTAACTACCAGCTACTACGACGGGTACGGGGATAGAGAGACAGAGACACCATCAGCCCAAGAGGATGACAAAACACAAAAAGAGAAAAACCTGAATTTCAAGACCCACAATCGTAGCGTCACATCCACAGCCAGTCAGTTGGCCGGTCTATCCGTACCGTCAGTCCACCCCGTAAGTGTGTTTTAAGACATGACATTAAAAAAGCATCTAATCGCTGCGCGGCCTACCTAATTACACATGTGTGCCGGGCGATGGTGCGGGCGCGCACGGCAACATAATTCATCGGTAGCCGCGCTTGGATAGATTTATATAGGAAAATGACTGGAATTACATTCCGAAGTTGGATGTTGTCGTAAAACACAACGGGGCGACAGCGACAGCAGCAGCCACAAAAGCGACAGAACAAGAAAATTCCACCGATCTACCGGTCCACCGGTCTTAATCTCCTCACCGCCGATCACACATAACCTGTGTTTTATGATTTAAAGAGGGGCACCTCATAAATGCCAAAAAACTATCCAACAGATACAGTAGATACAACCAGATACATTGTAAAAAGGTCGCCCCATCCAAGCGAATGGAAACGACAACAAAGTGTCAGAAGTGGCGTTGTTCTTGGAAGTTTTTGCATTTTATCCTCTTCTGTCATCTTCTGTCGCCTGGGAAAAAACAAGGTGCCCATCCACACACACACACACATACACACGCATGGGGTTTTGTCAAACTGTCAGCCGAAAAAAATACTGTCATCGATCAGAATTTACGATCAGAAATCCGTGATCGTTTGGTGGTTTTATGAAGTTTTCTCCTCATTTTATGTTCGTAAACGTCAGGCTTGGTGGGGATTATTTTTTTCTCACTCAGGTATCCCTGGATTTAGATCCAGTCCCGGGCAGACATTTTTGATTCAATAAAATAATAAACCGAAAACAAATTAAAATATCCAAAGAAACACAAGAAAATGTGCATTAGAGTCGATCGGTGATCACGTTGCTCACTGGTAAATCTCTTTGGTTGTTGTGATCATTTTTCACATCAAAGGAGTGACTTGGTTGTCGTATATCGTTGCTGCTATTGTTTGGAGATTTTACTGTTTTAATGTGCCTCCGGCTTAAGATCTCGCCGCGCTGCTGCCACGATCAGCGTCTCATAAAAGTGTTCGATGACATAAAAGTGACACTTGCGGGTAGTTTAATGTGCGCAGGGGATTGGTATTGTTTTGTACTGCTGCCGATGGTCAGCTAAATGGTATCTGAGTCTTGTCTCTCCCTCTCTCGAATTTTTTTTAAATTGATTTGTAAAATAATTTGGCCTTTTGTGGATGGAAATGTTGGGGGGATTTCTTTTTATTAGTGGAGATGTGGGACATATTTAGGGAGATTTTAGTTCTTTTAATAGGAAACAAGGTTTGGATGGATTTAATGTGCGCATTAGAGTGCTACTTTGTGCTGGGATAATGGGTTGTTAAAGTCGTCAGCCCATCATCCTGTTGCGATTGTAAAAGGTTGAAGTTAGAGCAGAAGAATGCTACCAAAGTGGAACGAAAGTCGATGAAACGTGATAATCTTCTGGTTGGTGATCCAAGTTACGAGCTGAGAACGAAGATGGTATTTCAAGGCCGAGGACAAAGTGCTGTTGGTCTTGGACTACAAATGATGGGAAATGCAACTTTATTCTCGGATAAGGACGATTTTACTGTTGACCACCCTGGCTTATGACAGAAGAACTCATTATCAGTTTCTGATCACTTCCCAGTTGTAGGTAGAGAACAAATGCGGGTTTCTCGGATTCCGGGGAGCCAAAGAAACAGTACGAGGAAATATAACTTCGAAAGACCGTCGATCTATGGCCACAATGTTCTGGCAGTTATTTACTTACTTAGGTGGCGTTACAATTCGGGGTGAACCTGGGCCTCAACAAACTAGCTAACTGCCTCGAAGTGCGCATGCAAAGTTGGTTGAGGTCTCATTCTACTTGTGCGCGCCTGGCAGTTGCGCATTATTAAGTTCGATCTCTAGCCGATAGCCATGGTAAATAGCGCTATATTCTTGTATACAAACTCTTTCCACCTCATATCTATCCTTCTTATGGTCTCATTGTCTAACGGGAGACCTCATTGTTGGAATCGATTCGCTAGCAGAGCCTAGGTAGAGAAATCTATTAACTACCTTAAACTTGTTTTTGTCAAGCTTGATGTTCTCTTCGAGGTGTCGATGTTTGTCCTTTGTCTTGTCCTCTTTGACCGTTTAAACCATCTTCACCGTGTTCGTCTTAATAATCATTTATGCCTCACTGACATTATTCTGATTTCCTTCCATTATGTAAATATCGTTGGCGTACGCAAGTAGTTGCACTTTTAAAAGAATGTACCTCCAATGATGCCTCCAAAAGTGAAATTTTCTACAGTAACTATGGGGGAGTGACCAGTTTGATAGTAAGATCACTGCGAGGATCACTTTCAAATGGAAAGACGTCATCTGTTTGCTGAAATTAGCTAAAGGCATTTCTAAAGGTCTTAGAACAACAAGTTACCCCACTCTCACAATATATTCCCAACTTTTCACAAGCAGCTGCCGAAAACTCATCCACAACGCCACTGCTCCAATCTGTCGTATGACAAACGTGCTAACTATCCATGATGACGACTCGTCAAATATCACATTTAACTTAGTCAAACAAGATGACAAATGGAAAAAAATAAAACGACAACGATTCTAACAAAAAGATTAATAACACAACGCTTTTATCGCATCTAATCTCGTTAGCGGCGTGTACGTGTATTTAACGTCCCTTGCCTCCGCCTGGGTGTTTTCTCAAGACTCGCTAACAAGATCGTAAGTACAACGGCTTTGTCAAAAGTTTATCGCACAGATAATTGATCCCCAAACGTTTCGTTTTTTTTTTCTTTTACTGTTAGTGTCATATCGATCATCGTCTTGGACTCTGTAGCCTCCGTGCTGGAGATACCATCATTGTCGCTGTGGCTCTCAAGGCTGGCTGGCACGATTTGTCAACTCCTAAAGTTGTTGCCGTGTCATCAATTTGTTGTCGCGACGTTTAGACATGCTCCACGATCTTAAAAACCCATGTGGGCTGTAAGCATCTATCTCCACCGCGCGCATGTGTGTGTGTCATTATTGAGATGATCGTTGATGGTCAACAAGGCGCGTTAAATGGTTAATAACACAAAAGTAATTACAATTGCGATTGGAACGACTTTAAACGTTGTTTAGTCCGGCGACTGATCGTACTCAGCTGATCTTGTGATTTGGTTGAGGCGTTTTACTTGTTTGCTTCCTCTTCCTCGCTGGAGACAGTTGCCGAATGTTTTTTTTTAGAAGATAAATATTTTTTTTTTCGTCGTATCTTGATGTCGGACCTTGGAGTTTTTTAATGGATTTGATGTTGTTCTGTTGTCGTTGTCGTTGTGTCACGAAATGGTCAACAAATTGAAATCAAATTGAAAACCAATTACCGGACACAAAAGGTGACCAAGCATTGCGACGGGAAACCGAAAAGGTACTGGATGCTGTTTGTTTAGAGTTGTTTGTGGCGATAGTATCTTCCTTTGTACGAGGGTTTGGCTTCTCGTTTATCCATCGAGTGCTACTGGAAGTTGGGTTACGTTCAAGAGAGGAAGCTGATGGTTAGCGGTTTAAAGGTGATTATTTGTCGAATGATGCCCGCACCACGTGGAGGAATGTATCGAGGAATTGTTTGTTGTTTGTCTTTAATTGCAATAGGATAGGAGTTTGTGGTATCACGAATTTGATGGTATGAAGTATATTTTTTAATAAAGAAGACATCACTTGTATGATCTCACTGGGAAAACTGAGAGAGAATGTGTCCTCAAAGTCCTAAAAGACGACATAGTTCTTGAAAACTTTTCACTGATAATACCTCGCCAGGGATTTTAAGGAACAAAATGTCGAAGTGGGTCAATAGTTCTATCACGTAGAGCCGAAATTGTCACCTAATCCAAATGTCACCAATCTTTAAACGTGAGGTTGAGAACTGACCCAAATCTTGTCTTATATTATGCCACTTAGTCGGTTGATTTGCCAGAAAACAGCATAATTGCACTTTGCTTCAATAATCATCGCATACAAAAACCTCAAAAGTTTGGCAGTGTCGGGAAAAGATTCCAAGTCGTGATTTTCTTTCGATGGTGCAAGGCGGAGCTGAAAGGTATTCTTTCTTGATTATTTTTGCACTAAAACTCGTATTTCAATAAAACTTCTTGACTCCAGCAGTTTTTTCCAAAGGAATGGTTTAGCAACGACACGAACCGACGATTTTATTTCATTGCCGCAATGTACAGCAAAGCGATGCAGAAGCACGGGAAAATTCCTCGGAAGACACTTTTTCGAAAAACTAAGCGACATACCACATACCTATCGAGAACATATGTAGGTTTATTAAACCTTCAATTCTGAGGGCAATGGAAGACTGCTTTTAAGGGATCTATACTGACCTAATTGTGGCGCAGAGGGTTTTCTCTGCCTGGTATTATTCTTCTGAGCTCCTTACTTGCAGTGTTTTCTGGAAGTCGTTAAGGCGTACTTTTTGAAGATGATATCGGTCAAGTGAGCACCGCTATTGTTGATGACCATTTGGGCTCTTTTTACCGTTTTTTTCAATCGTTTTGGCGAGAATTTCGGGCGATAAGTTCTCTTAACCCTTTCATGCCCAATGTTGCCTATAGGCAACGTTCGTTTAATGTATTTATAATATATTTTTGGTAAGTATTTTCTGATTATTATGGTGATCTCAATTTGTTCTTCCAAGTCTGGTTGATGCGTATTGGCCTTAGCATCCGTTAAATGTCACGTTTTCGCTTTCATTCGTGTGGTTTTTTACGTCGCGGCGCGTTCTAGTTGGATGTGTAAAAATTAGTTGTGAAAATCTCTGCTTGGTTTTATTAAAACATTTCTCAAACTTGTTGCTAAACTTAAACTATTAGTCATGAACTAAATTGATAAACAAAAATAACAAAAAGTAAGGCCAAAATCTAACCTAACCTTGTCTTCGCCATAAAGGTCACTTAGAGGTCACATAGAAATTTCAATTTTTGTGCATACATATATAGATTCTCCGAGTCACAAGTAAAAATTATTTTATCAAAAAAAATTTTTCTAGCGGCCCGAAAAAAATCGGGCATGAAAGGGTTAAGCGCTCTTGTCGGATATTTTTTTTAAGAGTTTCCAGACTCTCTGGCTTGTTCTCATGCACCCGTGACTTCAAAAGACCACAAAAAAAAGAAGTTTGGAGCGATCAAATCGGGCGAACTTGACGGTCAGTGCAAATCGCCAAAACGAGACATTAGGCGACCCGGACACGCATCCTTCAAAATGTCCATTGTAGTGCGAGCTGCGTGTGCGGTTGCACCGTCCTGTTGGAACCAGTCTCAACTTATCAATTTGCGACAATTAAAATTCGTTGATAATTATTCTGTATCCCTCACCAGTCACAATAACTGTGTTACCCAAGGCGTCCTCGAAAAAAATGAGGCCCGATGACACCTCCGGCGTAAATGGAGCAGACTTTTAGTAGATGTAATGGCGCTTCGTGAATGATACTTGGATTCTCAATGCTCCAGAAGTGGAATTTTGTTTGTTTACGTATCTGTTCAGATGAAAATGACCCTCGTCGCTCATGATGAATTTCAGCCGAAAATCGTCCACTGCTTAGTTGAGGTTCAGGAGAACGTGAGCGTAGTTTAGACGCGATTGGCGGTTTGCAGGCAGTAGCTGATGGGCCGTCTGTACTTTGTAAGGGAACGTCTTCTACTTTTTCACTAAAATGCACTGCAGAGACGATCGTGTAATGGCCAATTGCGTGGTACACAAATATCAAAACAAAACTGACAGCTGCCGCCATTCGCAAAAGTTATTGCATCTTCCGATAGGGAGACTTCCACTCAAAAGGGCCCAGGTTCGGCCCGAACTGTAACGCCACCTAACTAAGTAAGTAGCATGTACCTAGAAATGATTCGGCAGGCCTAAATAAATCAAACCCACGACTGTATTTCATTTTGTTTCGACTTCACAGTCGTCACAATCGTCACACAGCGTCACTTTTGCTGCACCCACCCTATCCTATCAACTGAGGATTACATAACCAACAATAATTCAGATCAACCGCTCATTATTCCTTCAATGACATGGAATATTGTCATACACTTCCCTAAGGCACATTGCCTATGCCTAGTACACTTGGTGCTAAAAATAAATCCGTGACAAGCCTCAATCAATTTTGAAATATTTTTCCCACAATCAACATTCAAACAGCTTTCGACGGTCACAGCAAAAGCCCACAGAACAACAGACAGAGCTCTCCAGTCGGCTAATTAATATTCAAATCTATCATTGACAATTAATTTAAACATTGAACGAATGCACGATTCTGTGCTGTTAGGTTCTACATGGCTATTCAGGGGAACAAGTGTTGTGTTGTGTTGCTTTGAGCACCGTGCACGCGCACGTACGGCGATAAATCTCTCAACGAATAAACCTACAGTCTGTCGGGGAACTAACTCACCGACCACACACATAACACCTCAACTAATACTAGAACCTCGGCGATGGGAATTAGTATTCAAATTAGCGGTAGTATACTCGCATATTCGCAGATTAGCCCGTTCGCAAATGCGCGCGAATATTCGTTGCTTAATTGACAATTTGCTGTATCGCCTGTGGCGTGCAATTAATTTGCAACACGTTGACAATGCCAACCAGGCAGTTAGAGTCGAAGCTGAGACTCGCGTGTAGGTTGGGCTTTCAGGCTGAAGTTCCGGAACGATGTTGAAGACGCGGGTTTGGCCACTAAATAGGTTGGCTGGGAGCACATACTAGGGCGTGTCTAGTATTTCGGTGCCTTTTCGATTGATATCGACGTCTGACAGATGCAACGAGCTGAACAGTTTATGGTGAGCGATCAGAGTGATGCTTACAGATAGTGTAGCGACAGAAGGAATTCGAAAAACGTTGTTGGTCACAACTTGTGATAGTGGCATCGTTAAACGAGTCACAATGGGGTTGGAACAGATGATGTTTCGAATGTTTGATGGAATCTGAAACTGCAATTTCATAGAAATTAAAAAATCGTGACCACTTTTTGTATGTATATAGACACTGAACGCCATTAAAGTGAAATACATATGTACGTCTGTCAGTTTACTTACGAGTTCTGTGAGGTAACCGTTTTGCAATAAAATCGATCACGGGGTTTCGTTAGAAAATTCGCTCTGACCTGCAGAGTCCTTAAATCTAACTCGAAACGAGAAAGTTAAGACTTTCAATAACCTGACTGCATATGTAGGGCTCAGCCAAAAATTGATAGAACTACCATCTGAATATGTTAAAGTTCCCTAAAAGCTGTGTTCACTAAGTAGCTTGACCTAAGTCTAGTTGTCCACATCTCTATTGATTCCATCTGAAGAATTCCTTCAAGGAAGAGTGCCTAAGTGGAAACTTTCTCCTCCCCAATCTGGTTAGCCACCCCCAATCACCTTCCAAAGTGGTTAAAGCCCGATCTCCAGTTGAGGTACCAGGCACCCGGGGTACAACGCGTGGAGTTGAGAGTAGAATTTGAGAGACAAAGTTTGGTTTGGGAAAACCTATAGGCGTTGACGTTCTTTTGAATGCAGGTAGCTGCCCTTGTTCCGCTTGACTTTCGGCATCAATTTAGTTTTGTAAGAACGAATTGCGTATACGTCTAGGCATATCCAATCGAACTAGTCGACAAAAAGTGCACTCTTCGCAGGAAGAAGATTGTTATTTTCTCTGACAATCCGACCAGCGATTTTAGCTCAGCGCTTTGAATCAAAGCTTGTCTGGAGCTGTCTAAACACCCTAAAGCTGTAACACTAAACACAGTAAAATCACCATCTTTTGGCTATTTAATCGCCGGGGTTCAAACCCGAGTAATATCCACCGAACATCTCTCGTTTCCGATCTCGTCAAGGAATGACATGTCTCTGGAAGTATAATTTGTCATGAACTAGGAATTAGGCCGTTCAGAGTCGGCAATCAATTTTGCAAGCAATTTCGTGACTTAATCGCAGGTAGCACCAGGGCTTTTAAAGTTCACAAGATTCTTGAAAAACAAGTCGCTTTCTGAACTTCATTACGAATACTGGTGTTATTTAGGCTGCAAATGCTTTCAGGTAATGGTTTACGTTTTGTCTTTTTGTTTGCACAGAGATCGTGATGAGCCCACTATGGTCACTAGTGGCTTATGGAAGCGCTGGCTGCATAACCCTACTCTACCTAACCTAACCTAGGCTGGAAACAGTCAGGAAGTGGTGAGAACCCTAGAATAAAACCCCTTTCCCTGCCTGGAAACGCAACAATGATTAGGCGAAATATGCTCACCACTTACTGAAGATAGAATAAGGAACCGATGGAAGACGTTACGGTGGGCCATTTGTTCCTTCAAACCTCGAGTCTGATGGCTTTACACTAATTATTTTAGAAAAAAGCTCCGGACAAATTCAAGAACAACCCCAACGACTGACCATGAGAGAAAATGTTTGATGCACCTTCACGGCTGGCCAAGTTCCTCCAGTGTGTCGGACTCTGAACGACTTAACCCTCACTATCTTCAGGCAATCCAATCCCTGAACTGCTTCTTGCATTACTTCAGGGTGGTGACACTTTTAATTGACTCTATGGGTTTCCAATATTCTATGGCTTCGACGAATTAATGTTCTGTGTCCTTTTCTTCAGCTTCAGCACTCTCTCGATGTAGGACTCCATTCGGTTCCAATTGGTCGCCTAGATCTCACAGCCGTAAAAAATGATAGAATGCATGACTGTCATATGAGGTTTTCACCGACTTGGCTTCGATCCCCCCAAGTTTGCCAATAGTCCCAACCGCCACTTTGAGAAGCTATTTAACTTCTTGGCAGCCTTTGGAGTATTCGAACTAGTCTCTAGAATCATATGTGTTGGCACACTACAGCAAGAGTTGATTAACTGTTCCATAATAACAATAATATTAACCTCCCTCCCAAGCACTTGTATCTTTAGTGGTATTGACTCCAGGCCCTCCTGTACCTGAAAGACGGTGGGGATCTGTCTCTTAGTCAGGAGAACTATCTCCATATTCTCTGTTGTTAGGCTAAGTCTATGATCCTACATCCAGGATTGAACGCGTCTTATGACTTGCTTAAGCCATCTTTGGGGGTCTTCAGTGTCTCGTGCGGTGATCACTATCACGACATCATCTGCGTAATCAACCAGAAGTAGATATGTATTCCACAAGTTGAGTCCTATGATTGAACACTGCGGAGAACCAGCGGTAATATCCTTCGCTCCCTGTAACCCACTTGTAGTTTCATAAGTTATATTGTGGTACGCCGAGAGTATTCTCTTAGGCGTTCAACATATCCCTCCACCTCGTGGGGTTAATAGTGCTTCTTACATCTAGAGTTGTCAGCATGACGGTCTTTCTTGAATGAAGACTGCTACACTGGATCTCGTAGAAAGTCCTAACAACCTCCTCCACTACTCCTATTGTAAGTATCCTTGTCTGAACCCGACGGCTCTCAGAACTGCTGTTGAAATTCGTGACTTGAGCACCCTAACTGTGTCCAGTTTACTACATAAGGGCCTACACGCCGATTGCGTATCTGGATCTTCTTTTTCTTTGCTGATTAACACCAGTCACTGCTTTTTCCAATCCTTCTGGAAAAATGTGATCTAAATTGTCAAGAAGTTGAGCGAACTAACTGACTCCATGTCCATGCTTATCAAGGGGAACATTATTTCCACGCTGTGGCGGCACTACTCGGTATTAACATTGCCAAAGGTCACGGCGTGGCGACCAAGTTTCAATAATACCAACTGCGACATTCATTGTATTTTTGACTAAAATCCTTTTGTCTGAAATGCTGAAGCACCCATTGTCTTTGGCTTACGTCAATATGCTGTCTTTTCTTTTTTCTGTCACAACAAAGCACTCCTCTTTCAAAGTCAAAACAATCACAATAATGCTTGTCCTTTGTCTCCTTTTCCACGTAACGCCTACAATCAATCCGAAATCCACTTAAAAAAAAAACGTCCTTTCACACTTGACATAAGCGCTTTGCAAATCCTTAGAAAATCTGAGAAACTCCAAACTCCAAACCATAGAAAACAAGAGAAAAAAATGTCAACAATTCAACGAACACACCTCCTTTCCACATTCATCTACGTCGTGTGGGATCACCACTTGACCATCAAAAAAGGAGTAGTCATCCCATAAATGTACGCAAAGGATTATAATCACTGTCAAGTGTCCTAGCCAACACTCGAGATGACAATATTCCGTGTTAGTCCTTCAGAAATGTTCCCTCCTTCGGTCTCAGTGACAGATACGAACAGTCAGATAGCGCTAGGGTAAACAATTGAACCGTACAAAATTGTTGAACAAGTTGAATAAGGTGAACTGAACCGAACCGAACCACTTCACCTCACCTATGCAAATAAATTGACGACGACAGACACGGAGATGACTGTCACAAGTGCGACGACGAATTCCGATGAATTTGTCGTGCAGTTTTTTTTATTCTTCGTCTACTTCAACAGGCTGCGTAAGAATGAAAGAGACAAAACTAAAGTGCCACCTTGACATGACATCGTCACTGAGTACCTGAAGACCGCACAGGTACAAAAAAGAACGAACACCGAACCGAACTCATTGGTGACGCTGGTGTTGGATGCCCGAAGTGGTATGCCACTTGGTTAAATTCTCCCTCTCCACCAGATCGACCACTTGTCGCACTATTTACTCTTCAACAAGTTGAAGACGAGATATGATCATCATCTCATTGTTGGATGTGAGTGGGTCCACTTGTGTCTCTCTTGGGAGTTCTCGAACGAAAAAAAAATTATATTTTCTTGCGTGTGTGGCACGATGATGTCTCCAGAGCACACTCGACATCGCCATTCAAGGTTTTTGTCACATCACCAGCGTACCACCACCACCGGCCGTTGAATGTATCAATTTGTTGTTCGTCGTACTGGGAGGTCTAGATCCGGCTTCCGAGAAGCTCTTGGTTGGACAGCTCTTGTTCTGGGCTTTGGGTTGACAATTGTGTTTACTTAGCTTCTAAGCGCGTCGTACTCAGGTCATGTTGCTCATCTAGTGTTTCTCTTGTTCTTGCAGGTCACCCACTTGAGCCGCGCTGAAGAGATGATGACATCCATGTTGGCCGCAAATTCCATTGAATGTCTTAATGAGCGTTAATCAGGATCACAGCGGAAACAGAGGGAGCAGCAGCAGCAGCAGTAGCGCCAACAACGACTATTCTCGCAATCAGGAGCAGCTGTCCGCCAGACAAATGGTGATGTCTCCCAGTCGCAGGCCATCGCCACCGAGAGCTGCAACGCATCCGATGAATATGCACCTGAGCTCGCTGGCTCATGCGCAAATGCAGTTCCAGTCGCATCTGCATCAGAAATTGGCCGCAGGCCTTCCACCGAATCACATAAGCAACTATTTTCGGAATCCACCACCGCCACCGCCTCCGCCACCGACGCAGTCCGGGAACTCGAATCAGCAGGGCGGTGGGAATTCCGGCTCAAATCCGCTTAACCATTTGCAAAATATGCAGCCCTTTGATTTTCGAAAAATCAACACGGCCGCATTGGGCGCCTTTCCACCGATGATGCATGGAGGAGCCCGGATGAGTCCGGAAATGGCGGCGCAACAGCAGCAGCATCAGCATCACCTGCAGCAGCAAGCTCTGGCCCAGGCTCGCAGGCGAATGTCTGAGGAGAAGAATGCCTCGAACCAGTCGCTGTTCATGGCAATGTCAGCCCATCACCTCCCGTTTCACTTGGCACCACCGCCGCCACCACCATCGGCGTCTTCGTCGCAGGGTGGGCTCACGAACAATCAGGTGGCGGCAATAGCGGCGGCAGCGGCAGCATCGGGTAACCCAATGCCTCATAGCTTGCTGGCCTCGCACTTTCCCTCGATGAATCTGCAACGAAACAAGTCACCGGACCTGAAGAAGGAGAAATTCGGTCCGTCGGGCCAGAATGCCCTCAACCTAAGCAATAGTCGGATGGAGGCAAAGTCCCCCCAAAACAATCACCACCATCCCCCCACCAATTCGAACTCGCAGCAACACCAGCACCAGCAACATCAACATCTGCAGCAGCAACATCAGCAACAGCAGCAGCATCAACAGAATCAACAGCGAATGTCCCGCTTGAGTGCGTCCTCGATGCCGCCACATCAGAGCAGGAAGTCGCACTCCCCCGGTGGCAAGCGACAGTGGGGATCTCTGCCTGCGAATCTAGGAACTCAGTTCATAAATCCGGTCACTGGCAAGAAGCGAGTCCAGTGCAACGTTTGCCTGAAGACCTTCTGCGACAAGGGTGCCCTAAAGATCCACTTCTCCGCGGTTCACCTGCGGGAGATGCATAAATGTACCGTCGACGGATGCAGTATGATGTTTAGTTCAAGGCGCTCGCGAAATCGACACAGCGCCAACCCCAATCCCAAGCTACATTCGCCGCATTTGAGGCGGAAAATATCGCCCCATGACGGACGCAGTGCTCAACCTCATCCTCTGCTGCTCCAGCCGCCCAACGGTCTAATGGCGGGGGCTCTGAATCCTCTCAATCCATTCGGAAGCTTTCCCTTGCTCACTCCTCCGCCGGACATGCGTCATCATCAAATACCCGGGATGGACCTCAAGCACAGTCAAGACTTCCTGCATCGGTCGTACATGGATAGCGCCATGCTGGGGAGGTACGACAGTCGAGGTCCCGGCGATGGTCACAAGCATCACGTGCATCACCTGGACCCTCACCAGGAAGACTGCGACGATGATGATGATGATGACGACCATGACGATGATCATGGTCTGGACGATGATGACGACGATGATGGAGAGGGTGGAATCGTCGTGGTCGGTGAGGAGTCCGATAACATTTTGGACAAAACCGTCTCAGACGACTATGCGACTGAGGGCGAGGATCAACCAACAGACTTCAGTGTAACCAAAGATTCAAAGTCATCCGATGTGGACTACGACGCGGACAATCATAGCAACACTGATGACTCGCTGAGTATAGCCGACTCATCTTACGGCGGCGGAAAGGAGGAATTTGACAACTCAACGACTGCGATGGCTGTGATGAGTAGTGGCGGAGGCACTGCCGAAAGTGTGGATAGAGAAACTGGCGCTAACGCAGGCGGGGCTGGTAGTAAGCGGAAGCGAAAAAGTCAAAATCCGGTCCGCTGCACTCTGCAATCCGTGGAAAATTCCTGTGATAACTCGCTAGACGAGTTCGATGTGGCCGATCTGTCATTGAAACCCCAGCAGCCACAGGCAGATGACGTGTTAGAAAACCCAACCCTGGATCTGTCGAAGAGGCCACGCAAGTCGGAGAGTCCAATGTCAGCGACCCATTCGGAAACTACAAAGGTGCTACCATCACCGCCGTTAACGCCTTCGACGTCAATTAATGGCAATGAGGGTGCTGCTCAAGCGAAGCTTAAACTGGAAGATGATACGTCCGTCAGGCACGAGGCAGATGGCGACCCAGGCGAACCTGAGAATCTCACTCTCGACCTCTCAGCAAAGAGAAAACTGTCAGACGATGTGATCAAACAGGAGCCTCCAGAGGTTGAAGAACCGGTGTTGGAAATGTCCCAAGTTCCAGTGGTTAAGCAGGAGCCGATCGATGAGCATGCTTTCGCACATAACAACAACAACAACGATCTACCGGAGAATAAGAATGAAGGCTTAGTCCCCTCATCATCACCCCGCAACTATCCCGGTCCTGATAATGAACCAGAACCACCGACTGAGGAGTGCCCCAACTACGATGACTTCACCGAAGAAGAAGATGTTCCCATCGACAAGGACAATCCACTGCGATGTACCGCTTGCGGCCGTGTCTTCCAAAATCACTTCAGCCTCCAGACGCACTACCAGAATATTCATCTCAAACTTCTACATAAGTGCAACATTGACGGATGCAACGCCGCCTTCCCGTCGAAGCGGAGTCGGGACCGGCACAGCTCAAACTCGAATCTCCATCGAAAGCTCCTCTCGACGGGTAACTCCGACGACAATGGAGACGAACACGCATGCAACAACAATAAACCCTTCGGTGGTCTTCCCTCAACAATCCAGGCTGAGTTCTTGGCTCGCCTGTATGCCGGCTCTCATGGCATGCCCCCGATTAACTTTGCCGACGCCCTTAAGGGCCACTTTCCGCCGAGCAGTGCGCCCGGATTTCCACCCGAAGGCTGGATGGGTAACGATCCTCGACTCTTCCACAACCCCTTGGCACTGTTCCACAGCCTGCCAGGCCTCCCGGGCTTCCCACCACTCTCGACGCACCTACTATCAGCCTCTACGTTCAATGGCCTTAACCTTTTCAACCGGCGATCGTCATCGGACTCACATTCTCCACACTCAATCACCTCGCCACCAGCTGCTTCACCCGCCGCCGGTACCAATCATCCACCACTCAGACAGCCTGCTGTCGGCACCTACACGTCCCAGCACGAAGAAGATCGCACCTCAATATCGCCCGGCAGTCGGGACACTCTCGCATCGAACACCCATCATCCGACGCCATCCGACCAGGTGTCATGACCGTACCCCGAATTTCTGTCGTAGTGGTCCTGGTCCTGGTGATGATGACCGGGATTGGGCGAAGTAACAAAAATCAAAATGGTGCAATAAACGCAACGAGAAATCGTTCCACACAGAATGCTCATCATATCAAGCCGCCGCGTATCGTAGCTTCTCCTTAAAACCCCCCCCCTCAAAGGCTTCTCCTTGTATCATAACCCCTAGCTAAGAGAATAAGTCGTTGTATAGATATTAAACACAAAAAATAAAGAAAAACAAAATACTCATCAGTGTAGTCACTGTATTTCTCCTCTGTTTCCGTTCACACGTTTTCTTTTTATTCTGTAAACGCAAAACGATATCTACAACCCTTAAAGTATTAAAAATTCTAAGCAATATGTATGCCCTCACCTAGACGATTAAGAATTCCTTTGTTTCCTTACCGTGAGCTTTAGTTTCGTAAGGACTAGCCGTTATTCACTGTTTATTTGGACCTCATTATATAGTAAATATAATAAAAGAATTTATATATACAAGCGAAAGATATTTTTATGTTTTACGTTTTGCGTAAGATTATAATTAGTTTTTATTTTTATTATTTTTATTTTAATTTCGAGTCTATATATACACTTAATGCATGAAAACTTAAATTGACATCCTAGTTAAAATATTTTATGAATTACATGAATAAGAAGAAATAACTTATAAACTATAAAATTATTAATGAAAAAGTATAAAAATAAATTAAAAAATAAAATAATTTTAATGAAAAATAAAATTGAAATTGTGTGTATTTGTTTGATGTGGTTCGAATTTTTATCGACAGATGGTGGCGTGGTGCTCACCAGGGAGCAACAAGTCGCGCAGATGAGGATTGAACTCATTGCGACTCTTGTAGTTGGGAAGCCTGCCGTGTGCATCCCACCTACAATACTGCTATATTCATCAAGCCGCTATCAAAGCTATTGAATCGGCCAGTTCATCCTCAAAATTGGTAAGTCAAGCAAGGTCACGCGGCCCTGGGTCCCAGGTCATAGTAAAATTGACGGCAACGGAAGAGCCGATGACCTGGCCGGGCGGGGATCAGACCATAACGACTCACCGGCTAAGAGTCGTTAAGGTCAATATTCGGCATTACTTTCTGAAGACGGCCAACCAAGCGTGGAATACTGCGTCATATCAAGGAAGATCTGGCCCGGTAACAAACAAAAAACAAACGAGCTACTAGGCAGATCAAGACCAAATATTGCAAGAATCGTCGCCGCTAGCATAGTCCACTGGCCAATAGGAGACCACACAGCCAAGCAATTTCCCACAACACTTTCTGCTGTAGTTCCAAAAATAACAGCGAAAAAGAATCTCTGCATCATTTCCTATTTTCTTGAGTAAATGACCAACAGCACATTTTAGACAAACCCTTCTTATACGACTTCAAAGATACATACATACATGTATTCAAGAAAAAGATTGGTGAACTAATCCTGTTCCTTAATTCCACAGGTTGGATTTAAATATCTTTGTCCATCAACCTATAAGAACCGCAAAGAACCAGGTCAAATGAGTTGTGATTTCGAAACGGCGTATCCCATCGCTAATTGGGTTCTTTTAGAACCGCAACCTTTACCTATCCTTTACCTATCCTAGTTTCTTCTATAACCATCGTCAAGGTACCTTCTTTAGAAAGCATAATTTAAACCGGGGCTGGGTTCAGCACAAAAACACTGCCTTTACTGACTCGACATATAGCAATTTGGGCAAAAGATGACCCTTTTGCTAACGACAAACCTTCAATCACTGAATCACCGAAGATTGCTAGTAGACTTAGGCCTTATTTCAGATATTATCCCCCTTGATGCTCCGAAGAACTCAAGGGAATAATCTCCTGAAACGCAGCATTCCAACGGATAACTAGACACCCTACAAGACCCCATCGTCTCTAGGTACACTTGGCAACGGCACGAACTTGTCTCTACCAATGTTCCTTTTGTTATAGGAACAGGAAACATTGGAACGCTCTACTAGATCAAATATTTTTATGAACAATCACCTGAGCGTTATAGGTTTGCCTTTTGTATAAAAAAAAGAATTTAGAGGAGTTTACAATGGAGGTGCGTTTTACAATGTCAACACATCAGCAATCCCAGACGGTCTATCAGATCTAAAGGTAGATGGCTCACTCAATCTTCTGCGCACCAGTCGAATTATGAACTCTGGTGAGACATCTGCTAGAAGATCTATCAGTAGAGACAATCCCCACGCGGAGTCCTAATGAATGGTACTAGAAGCTGAAGGTTGCCTGGCAGGATGCTTAGCTATCAATGAAGGTAGCAGTGTTGTAAATGGGCGTTGAAACAATTTTCAGAACACGGCAGGCTTCACAAATAGCAAGGAACTCTGCTAGGGAGACACTGGAAAAATGCCTGTCCCAAATCCGCAGTCCATTTTCGAGCCTGCCCTGGTTGGAAACCTCACTGAAAAACATTTCCTGTAGTCTAGCGTGAGAGTAACGTAGTCAGTCAAGGATGCGACCAACTCAGTTTGCGACCAACTATCGTTTCCATGACTTTACTACGATCATAGGGCTTTGGGTTCGAGCACCAAGATTCTCTGAGCGCCGGATTGTGGTGCATAATACCATTTCTTTTATATGTACAATAGGTTAAGTGAATGACAGTTAGGGCGCGTACCACGGCTGTATACATCATTTGACTAATTTTTGGACGAAGTAACCATTTTTTACCGAAAGTCCTATAGCAGGCTATGCTTGCCTGTCTGATGCGCTGTTCAATGTTTATATTTCAGCATGTAAGTTTTGGGTCAGGAATTGTACCTAAGTACTTAGCACTGGAAGATAATGAGAGTGGTTGACCATTCATTTTTGGGAGAAGTGAAGTCTTGTACGTTGATTTTGGTGGTAATGCGCATCATTACGTATCCGGCAACAGCTGACGGCCTAACAGTTTACCCTATCCAGAGTTGGCTTATAACCGAGAGAAAATTCCCTGTCAAAGATTCAGCGGATGACTATGTTCAGCTTCCGTTTGACCTTCTCGAGAAGGACGGGTTATTGTGTCAATTTGGATAGTATCTTGCTGAGCCTTGCGGATTGCAGTAACCCTTCCAAATTCCTTGGCTTTTCTAATGGACTCTTTGTATATCTTTAGTTAGTCTTTATAAGGCTGCCAAAAACCATAACGGTGGCAGGTACTAAAGATCACACGGGTCATCTTTCTGAGTTTGGACCGATCTTCATTCCACCACATATGGAATGAGTACCTGAACCTCCCGATGCTCAAACCATACATGAATTAATTTAGATTATTGCAATTCATTTTGTCGATCCTGGATCCTAAGAGATCGAGAGCGTTAATTTGATTAAGGAGATGATTAACGCTTTGTCCTTCTAGAGAGCCAGTCCAAACTATTTATTTGTTTAAGTTACCGAAAGTAATTTAATGAAAACCCGTCGCAGTTCCATGGTCTTTTCATGGTCAATGAATGTGTTTTGAGTAAAGTAAAACTTCCTTCGGGACAAATCTAACTTCTTCTAAATTTGCCAAGCTCGGATGTCATTTCGAATGATAGTCTTGGGAGAGGTTTGGGCTTGCCTGTGACCTTCAGTTTCATTCAGTTATACATTACATTTTGTCAAATTTTAAGACAGCTTACTTAGACTCGGATTGTTGTCTGCCTTACCTACCATTGCCTTGTCTACTTGTCCCCTCTGACCCAGCATCCAAAGAATATGGACAGAACCTATCTATGACAAGGCAAAACATATACCTTTCCTGAAGGCGGCTTACCCTTAAACTAAAACTAAAAAGACAAAATACAAACCCCCGCATTGGATTGACCTCGTTGCCCAGCAATAAGTTCCATTGTTTCAAATTCGCAACTTTGCCTTTCAACAAACATGACCTTTGGCACTGAGAGTGTGTATGGCACTTGGTATTTACCTAACGCCTCTCTAACATTTAAAATTACAAAAAAAAAAAACTGAAACTATGTATCTGTCAGTCGGCTTGACCGACTTAACAAATCCATATATTTCCTATTCACCTCGAAGGTTGCTCTCAATTTCATGTTCATTTCAAATTTTGTCTTCTTTCTCTTTTGCACCCATCTGCAAAAGTTTGCTCTGCTCCAAATCTTTCAGTGCACCCAATACGGTTCATCAAACATCAACAAGTCGCCATCGAAAAACACGAAACCCATAGAAGACCACAAGAGCTCCAACGACGAGAAACAAAAAAAAAAAAAAAATATGACACAATCTTCACCATCATCATTGCCATATTCAAGTCTCTCGGTATCGGACCCATTGTGTGGCTCGATACGTAAATTTTGAAATCGTATCCTCAGGCTGTAAGCCGCCGCCGCTGAGATAGTTTCCAATCTGCGGCTGCTACGCTCTCCATTACAAATCCCCGAAATTGCACAATCGAACTTCATTCATACAGGTGTGGCCGCCCCAGAGTGTCTATGGGGTTTTGCGGTTGTAAGTGCTGTAGGTACACAGTCATAACCAAGCCGCCAAAGGCGCCGAGCCGAAGACGCATTTTAATCTATCTCGCATCTGAAATCGAAATATCAACCCAAAACAAATGAAGATAGAGTCGCGCACGGACCGTAAGCGCAAATTGACGACGACGTTATCCAATTAAGCGAAAAGCAAACAAACGGCCAAAAAGGCCAATCTACACGGGTAGTCTTGGTTTTTATGTGTTGTGTCTGCACCTGTAGGTGGAGCTTTTTTGCACGGCTGCACTGTTGAACTTAATGCACCTGTGCCCCGCCCTAAAGGACATTCAACTCTGGGAAAGGACATTTTGTGTTCAAGAGTCGTGGGTGTCTCTGTTACTCCTGTGCCAGGGGGTGGTAAGGTGGTGACTTATTCGACTTTGTGTAGGTAGTTGGATGGGTATGTGCTGTGACGCCAACACAAAGGACCCAGCAATCTGTGAGATGTGAAACAGGACCAGGGTACATGGCACTTCAATGGACAGTGGAAATGGTGCGCAGTATCCTGTTGTGGGTGGATTGGGACTGAGTTGGACTGAATTGCTTAAGAGTTTGTTTGTAGATACCGGAGCTGAATCCAGATGCCAATTGCATATACAGAAAGTCTTAAGGAATAGGAATCGAGACGTTGACTGTGTGCAGAGGAACAAGGGGCAGATTTTTATTTTCTTTCCATGAATACAATTATCCTAATGGCTGTGCAACAGTGCAGGGCATGAAGTGTAGCTTGAGATTCAAGTGGCAGTGATGGAGAAATGTGTACCAATCGGGGACATCCATTTTATTATTTAGGAACATCACATCGAAACGATAACTTTGTGACCAGCATACCGGACTTGGGGCCCAAATGAATACCCAACTGGTTGGAGACCACAAATTTCGTCCACTTGCTAAGGAGAATTTTTGAACAAAGGCTTCGGTGGCCTTTCAGCAGTAGCTACTCAAGACAACTGCTGAGGGTTTTAAGTTGGAGGATCAAGTTTAAACCAATTTACTGGAATTTTCTCGACTTCCGGAAAAAAAAACGAGAAGACTTACTCTATTAGCAAACGATACAAATGATGAATCCGCAGCATCATTTATCCGATCCTCAAGAAAGGAGGCCCTCTGAACTGCGCCAACTTGTTAACATCGCTTACAAGATCTTATCTACCGTGTTGTGTTAACCCTTGATGCCGTTCGCCAACAACCTGATTGGTCCCTTCATCGATTTTAAGTCCCTATGACAGCATTTATAGAGGCGAGCTATACAGAGCCATGTCTAGTTTTGGAATCGCTGCCAATCTCATCCGTTTGTGCAGGTTGACGATGGGGAATGCACGCTGCTCCAACAAGGTCGGTCAAGACCTCACCGAGACCTTTGATGCCGAAAAAGGATTTAGACAAGGAGACGCGCTGTCATGCGATTTCTTCAACATCGTTGCTGAAAGAAAAATGCAGAACTCTGTGGTTGTTGGGTCATGGACCGGATGAACACCAATGCTTCGGTCCGGAAAATCTTCGAATTCACACCCGGCGTTGTAGAGGAAGACCGCGTCTCAGGTGGCGCACGCAGTTGGAAGGAGGACCTTAACCAACTTGACGGGCGAAACTGGAGGCAGCTGGCTAAACATCGAACTGGGTGGAGACGCTGGCTCAGTGGTTAGTGCGTTGGACTGCTGACCGAGCGGCTTGGGTAAATCCCCAGCCATATCCATTGAACATTTTTTGCGGCACCACCTGTCGTCGGTGAATGACAAGCCTCCGGGAGTATAATCTGTCATGAAAGACCTGTCATAAAAGGGCTTGGCTCGAGCTGTCGCGCCAGCTATTTTTTTTTTGGGTAGAGACGTTTATTGGCTGTGGCCCAGGTCCACCCCGCACTGTAGCGCCACTTTATGTAAGTAGGTTACTTTGTCAGCTCTCACCACACCGAAGATTTGTCACCTGATCCGAGCAAAGACAGAACAAACAGGTAAATGATCAGAAGTATCGCGGCCGTCTCCCAAAGCGCCGAGAGTGCCACTTAAGCCTTAGAACGTGAACAGGTTGTCTACAGTCTTTTCTGCTGAAAGGTTGCAAGAATATTGCTGATTTTTTTCAGACGCTTGTGAGTATTCACTTCATCTGCTTGCATCCTGGAAGGCCGTACCACACACAATTGTGTTTGTAGAAAACCCTGTCATCAATGGACGATTGGAGGCCTGATCAAAAATGCTGGTTCAGGTTCTGAGAAATCATTCTCTGAGCATGAGAATCAAAGAGTTCAAATTTAGAGTGTTCTCGTAAATTATTTTGGAATTGGTTAAAGGGTTGAGTAAGACTATAGAGCAGATGCTTTGAACACTCCATCTATTTCTTACAATATAATCATTGACCATCAGGATAGCGTAAGTCTCCGCTGTGTCGGTCGAATACACCAATACCGGGCCCCTAAGTGAGATCAAACCGAAAAAATTCGACCACAGCTCGGTCCAGGTTTGCACTCAAAGCTAGGAACTAGAGTCGTTTGACATGTATCACGCAAGGTCATCCAAACGCGGATGAATCCAAGGGAATTCCCGTCAAAAACAACGGATTACTGTGATAATACAGCTCCCATGATTAAGGGTCTTTCATTAAGCTCTTCCTATCTTTAAATTTAAATAAAACAAAGTGTGTGTGAGATATCACCGAAATTGTTTATTCGTTTGAAAGGCCTATCGATGCCATTATGTATGAAATATAACATCGTTCAAATGTCCACCGCGGCTTCTCTGGGTGGCGCGCATCCGAAATGTCAAATTTTCCATGACTCTGGCCTATAAATCAGGCCGAATTTGACCGATGGCATGGGTTATGTTGGCTTTGAGGGCCGCTGTGGTTTATGGCTTATTCGCATAGACCTACGACTTCAGAAAACCCCAGAAGTAAAAGTCTAAGGGGGTCAAATCGCACGATCTCGGTGGCCAGTTCACATCACCTCCACGTGAGATGACCATGCCCTCGAATCGCTCGTGCAGAATTTCCAATGTGGCTTGAGCTGTGTGGCACGTAGCGCCGTCCTGTTGAAATTACATGTCGTTGGTGTCCATATCATCCAATTCAGGCCAAAAGAAGTTGGTAATCATCGACCTATAGCGCTCGCCGTTGACGGTGATGGCCTGGCCAACGTCCTTCTCAAAGAAATATGGACCGACGACGCCGGCAGCCCAAAATCCACACCAACCAGTGACTTTTTCTGGATGTATTGGACGCTCTTGGATCTCGTGTGGATTGGTAATGTCCCAAATTTGACAATTTTGTTTGTTGACGTACCCATTCATCTAGAAATAGGCCTCATCGCTGAAGATGATTTTTCGATGCTCTCCAGAGCCCATTCAGCGAACGCATGTCGTTGTCTATGGTCGTTTACCTTCAGCTCCTGGGTCAGTTGAATTTTGTACGGGTGCAGGACCAAGTCACGACGCACAATTCGCCAAGTTGTGGTCGGCGAAAGGCCGAGTTCTTGTGAGCGACGCGAAATCGACTGCCTTGGATTCTCTTGCACACTTTCAAGGACAGCGGCGATGTTTTCGGCAGATCTTGCGTTTCGTTGACGTAGTAGTTTTTTTTTGGCCTGTTTTTGTTGGGGTTGATGGACTTTTCGCCTGTCTGAGGCCCTTTTGTTGTGCCCAATACTCAGCGAGGCTATCAGGTTCCTGTTTTGGTGTTTTGGAGTGGATACTACTGCACAGTCATATAAGTAGATCCAAAGAACCTTTTTTGGTCATTTCACGTCATTCCAAGAGCACCCTTACAGTGTCAGATAACTGAAGCGCCTTGAATGCTTTTGACTCGAAATCCTTTACCCAAAGAAGTTTTTTTTATCCAAAATCTAGCTTAAGAGTATTCGTAGTCCTTGGTGTGACTTTTGTGCAGGCAGCGATCAATGACTCGAATTAGATCTCATTGCAAATCCCTGGCCTCTACAAGGAAAACAAATCATGAAAAGTTGCCAAAATTAAATGAAATTGCCTACATACTATCCCTAGTAACACGTGCATTTGGGGAATTTTCTGAAGTTTAAAGGATCCAACGCAAATATTTTCTTGCCTTCAAGTGTCCTTGCGAATGCAAATCAATGGAATAACTCACCGATTACAAATCCGCCCCCCAGCTACAGCGCCCCAAATGCTAATTTCGCACAGAGAATCCATCAATTTCATTGCCTGTGCGATTAGGAATCCTCCATTACTCACTCTTCCGCCACCTGCCCTTACACTTAGTCCAAAAAAAAAAAACGCAAAATAACAAATTACGAAACAATTCTGGACAAGAACGATTCCCCAATTCCGGTCGTCCTCCATCAATCGAGCCCGGCACCCCCGTCGAGCCACCTCTTCGAAGGATTTCCAAGGAACCCAGGCGTCCCTCAATGCCCGAAATGCTATCGCAACAAATAGAGTAATTTATTTGACTTGCACGCTGCAGCAGGTTAATTGCAAATAATCACAACTATTGCACCCCACACCCACTCCCCACCAAATCCTCTTCTCCGGAAGTGGGAGAATCACTCTTTCTCTCTCTCTCTCCCTCGGGGGTCTGCTATTGTTTTTGTTTTCGCCACATATGCGATATTGATCGGTGGACAACCTCCAGAACGCGAGTAGGGTGCTTATCTTCGCGCATACATCTGCAGCAGTTGCAGTTTGTCGGTGGCGCGGCCCTCACCGAAAAAACCGGAAGGAAACACCGAATGTGAATCTCATTTCGTGTGAGGAACGGCTCTGAAACACACACACACACAGACCTCTAGAAGGGGTGGATAAATAGATAGAAGAGGGCATGCGACGACCCCATTCGCATGACATCAACCACAAAAATATAAAGTTTGTGTGTGTGTAAGTGTAGGTAGAGTCCTTACAACTTTTGCTCGTTGTCCTTTGTGCACCTAGTTACCACCAGAATGCAAATGTGCCACCGACTACAACAACAAAATGAGAACAAGACTCCAAGGCAATTTGCAATTACATTTCCCGTGTTCTTGGGAAGGATGCGGGGGCCCGATGGTGTTCCGCTTGCGAAAGTTCCGCTTGCAGTCTTATCAGTGAAAAGTTCCAGTCTTGCTTGGCAGTTTCTGTTGTTTTTTTTTTTTGGCCAAAACAAATTAATGATCCAACTACATTTTGCCGGCCCAAGTTCCGGTGCCAATTTCAGAGTCCTTCCTTCACGGTTGGCCCAATCGGGCGCCATATGGAGTGAGTGTGTGTGTGTTTGCAAAGCTTCGCGACGTCACATGTACGCCAGGAGACCGCGAGTAACACGGCAATTGGTGGCACGAACACTTTTCCTGTAATTTTCCTGTAATTTTTCTGCATGTCACACACATGTACAAGTGCTCGTGTTTGTATCTATGTGCAGGGCATGACGTTCTATTAGACGCATTTGTATCTATTTTATTGCCCTGAAACTTTCCGGTGCGATATACAGTTACCGTGTGGCAACAACAAACGACCGGTTGCAGTTTTGAATTTAATTGCAATGCTCGATGCATGGTTAACTCTCAGGGAGGCTTGGCGTAGGTAGATAAGCGTTTTCGATGGAAAAAGTGTGGTGAATGCGAAAAGTTTCACGTTAAATGCGATTTTCGGATGGAAATCTTGTAATTAACCCAAGGGGATAGGCAAGTTGGACTTGTATCAGCTTACTACTATGTAGCCGACGAAAATGGCAGGGCGTATGCGATCGATTGGAATGACGAGACCCTAAGGTAGAAATTGTTGCTAAACTTAGCTGACCGGTTGTTGCGGTCACCTATAGGTGATCCAAATCTATGCTTTCGACTGTCCTTCTGTTCTACACAATTTGTCATGAAAAAGCTTCATAAGTCGCCATTTGGAGTCGACTGTAGGCACTTGGTCTCTTCGATTCGTGCGACTAACGATTCACGCACAACATGAATCTTTGCGAGAAGCTAGGCGCTAGACTCTACCTTGGGTGAATGGAGAAGTCGGAACAACCGTGAGCCCTACTCTGGCTCAACCAGCTCGAGCGAATGAACTAGCGGATCTTCGAACCATAGCTCTCCGGCTCACTATAACAAGCAAGACGTTTTGAGGATCAAGCCATCGGAGATGCCAGAGCGGAGAACTAGAGGCTGCTGTGTCTTATGCAAAGTAAAATTGGTAAATATGACTTCTCTGTCTTTTATTGACATATATCAGCACCTTCGTTACAAAAACAGCAGATCGGAGAGGTTCGGACAGACCTTAAGGCTAATGAAGCCTCCATTGTGAAGAATGGCGCCCAACGATGATCCTGTTGCACTAATTTCGTGCAGGTGCCGACGAGTTGAGCCAAGCAACCACAAGCGTGCCCCGTTGTCCTCACATGTACCGAAGTTGCCTCCGTGGTCCTAACCTGGCTCGCATCACGTCCAGCAATAGAATTTACACAAAAGTATGGGTCACCCCAAGCAAATGGGCTCCAAAGCAGTTACGAAGGGCTCGGTGGATATAAAATGAATTTCAGAACACTCAACACAACGACGGTGTGCAGACGCGGGCCTCAAAACCCTATAAAGGGCGCTACGGAGAGATGACAACGTGAAGTCAAATACATGGAGTTGCCTTTGTTCATGAAGCTCTGCATTTTATCTGCATCATTGAATTTCTGTTCTGTTCTGTGACGATGTTTTTCTCTATTCGGTCCTATCTACCGCCTCTTCCAAGTCAAAGGACAAAACTAGATGTTTCCCATGAAAACGCAAAAAAGCTATTGTCTGGAGTACCTCAACGCTGTCATTTGAGACCACTTCTCTTTAATTCAAATTAATCTGTTTGCATACGTCTTCTCGTTCGCTGTGTTTCGCACACCACTCACACAGTGCCCGGTGTTATACAAACTTGTTTACCCTGCTGTCATTCCACTCGACTCTCAAACGTCGAAAATTATCCAGACATTCGATTTCATCTCATTTCGTGTACATAATTGGTTTAACTTACAAATAACGTTTTCGAACAAAATAGATTCACATCTCAATTGCCCTCCTCGATCACTCCATCGACAATGCCAACAGCAACAATCTTCAACAAATATTTGCTTCCATCTCTCACCTTCGATCGCCCACCGAGGTGGTCATCAAGGCCCATCATCATCATCGTCGCGTCTCTCTTACGCTCTGTCGATGACGACGATGACATAAAATTGTCAATTAAAAATCGTGAAGAAATATCTCTCCCTCTCTCTCTCTCCTCAGTTCTCGAGAGGACGGCACTTGAAAATTCGTAGACGAGTGCGACCGCAAAATTTGAAATCCCCGCAGACAAGAAAAGAAATAAAGAAGTCCAGAGGAAAGCGTCCAAAAAAATTGATAATCATTAGCCCTCGAGCCAGGTTTGAGTCCACTTAGCGCATTAGGTGAACCCACAACTATCTCTCCGAGGGGGACGACAAATAAAGGAGAGCAGCGCCCCCCAATAGTCATTTAAAAAAAATAAAAAAATTAAAAAATAAAATCAAACCAAAGCTGGAACCCACCCAGCACACATGAGCTGAGTAGACCAGGCCAGACCTGAAGACATGGAAGACTGACAGAAAAGGTTTAAATAACGAGAAAGGTATCCGCCCGCAGCCATGTTCGTGATGATGGTCCGAGCCACATACGAAACCGCTGCACGCTCTGACCCCCAAGTTGGCCGCAATTGCCTGCCCTGACGCTGCTGTCTCTTGACGGCTGCTGGTGCTGGTGCTGCTGCGGCGGATAATGTCATTTTAATTGTTTGTCCCAAAAAATCAAGGCACGGTCATGCATGCATGCGATCGTCATCGTCATCGTCGTCATCATCATCGTCCACAACGTCGTCGTAGTGGTCTTGGGGCGGTGACGACGGAGATAGATGCGTGGCGTGAGACAAATGATGCAATGTGCACTGTGTGCCAGGAGAGACTCGGATCTCGATCCTGTGTCTGGGGTAATTTGAAAATTTTGTCCCGAGAATGGTTGGGCGGGCGGAGACTCTCATTAAATGTGTCATTATCGACCCCGAAATAGCCACGAGATCCTAATTACGTTGGAATGCAAGAAGGAGCTCTGTGGCCAGACGAGCACCGGGTGAGACCGAGTGGGTTTAACTTTATTTTGATGGTGATAAATGTTTCGAGGAGTGGAATGAGAGTTTTGACGGAGACGGAGTTGATTGCTGTTGGATGGGAACTTGGTGTCACGTGAAAAGCGTTGAAATTTAAGTTGTGCATGAGTTGAAGGATGTTGTTCCAATGATTTTCTAAGGTCACGGGTCTAATCAATCGACGGCTATCAGTTCAGGGAAGTCAAGAAGTCAGTGCGGAGATCAAACGACGAGTCCTTTAAGCCGGGGAAAATGTGCTTCATTATAAATTTGAAGCTTGAATGCATATCCGATGAAGATGCCTCGCCAGAAAACCTCAAAAACAGTTTTGACATCAAGGATAGCAGGCCGTTAGGTTCTTCAAAAGGGGGTAAGAACAGCTTTCCTACTTTGAAACGTAGGGTGGTAACAGGCCCACACCCTACCTCAAGGCATCTCATTTCCCAATCCATTTCCGACTCGTAAAGTTTTTGATTGAGGCACTGCAGTATTCAATCAAATACGCTACTTCTTGTTGTCCAGACGAAGCCTGAATAATTTCATCTATAGTCTAGCTGCCGGGCCGATTAGGCTTGAGACGTTCACACAAAACGCTAGTTAGGATCTTAGAAAAAGGAGCGAAAGTTGATTGTTACAGCGGACGAATAAGCGAGCTGCTTAATCCTTCGGCAAATGTGATTAAAACACTGATTGGCATTTGCATGAGGTATTTAGCTTAAGTGCTATGGACAATTAGGCTTATTTCGAAACCAATCGTCAATGGATTCCCCGACCGAGGACGCGGAAAGACTGAATGCAAGTTCTGAAAAATCATCTTCTCAGCCTTGGAGAGCAACCTCATCGGAGGTCTCATTTTCAGAGACCCTAGTGTGACCTGGGACCAGGAAAAAGAGTCAATGAATTGCGACCAAATTTAGAGAATTCTTGGATTCTCCAATGGGTTGAGCAGGGCTTTAATCTCGACACAGCCCTGAGATCAAACGAAGAATAATTCTTGCCAATCGCTGATTCTTTGGGCTTAAAAGGCAACTGCCTTTCTCGAATGACTAAAGTGACCCTGTATAACACCTTAATTGTCCCAGTCCTGCTCAATGGCGCGAAAGCATGGACTATGTCAAAAGCGGATGAGGTTATTCTTGGATTTTTCGAGAGGAAAATTCTTCGGTCCCGTCTGCGGTGAGTGGAGGAGGAGATACAATGACAAATTGCACAGCGACACTGACTTTGCCAGAAGAGTGAAGCTCCAACGACTGAGGTGGCTGGGTCATGTAGACCTGAGGAAGACCGCGACTCAGGTGGCGACGCAAGTGGAAGGGGAACTTAACCAAATTGATGTGCGAAACTGGATGCAGATGGCTAAAGATCGAGCTGACTGGTGACGCTTGTTGGTTGAGGCTCAGGTCCACCCCAGACTGTAGCACCAAGGGCCACCTCCTGGACCTGTTTATAAAAGGCTCAGACCACCTATGGACATGCGAGAGAATACTAGACGTAAAAATACCAATACCAAAAACATGTAGAGTCTTCCAAGCTAAGATCCTGACAATAGAAAAAGCTGCAGGATGCACAAAAGATTGTCAACTAACCATCTTCGTTGACAGTCAAGCAACTTTAAAATCGATAAGTTGCGGAGACGAGGAATAAGTAGAATCAATCCAACATCTGCGCAGCCTGGCTATCGCTACAGATACAGCCATTAAGATAGCATAAGCCTACGCTTAGAAAACAGGGGCATACTTGCCTAACGAGTTGTGAGGTTTAGTGTTGTCTGTTGTCAGAAAGTGAGTTGTGTATTCTCCTTTTGCACTAAGGTGCATTCTTTTTAGATGGGGCGTCAGAGATTTGTGGTTCGTAATGATATCCATTGGGCGTTTTAAGTGTTGTTGGTATAGTGACGAGATTTTGTTGCTATGATGTGTCCATGGTCTTTGTCAGGAGCGACATGGTAGGAGAGCTTTGGTAAGTTTGTGCTTAGAAGTTCCATTGGAGTGAGGACTGTGTTGGCTATCAGTTCCTTTAATAAGTTAGTTCCAGGAATAGCTTAATGTCCTGCGATCCAACAGACTATACATTGTCCAGCAAAGTTTGGCTCTTGCGACATTACGTTACAAATCTCTCTCTATAACTCCTGATAAAATGGTTTTAATCCCTTTGCAGATTTGCCAGTAGGGACATTTCTTGTAAGACCTCGGTGATAGGACTTTTACTTCGAACAGTCTGCTGTAGTTTGGAACCCTCATCTACAAAAAATTATGGAACCAGTTCCCTTTGATATTTTTGAACTGTCTGTGGACATTGTGCTTTGGGTTCCGAGTTTCAAGACAGCTGTCAGTTACTTGGCATTGCTGCAAATACCGATATCATATTGTTGCATTTGCCAAACTCTTGACTGTCGTGAGCTGAGAAGTCGTGTAGGTTATCTTCTTTTTTGGGACAATTTTGTTCTACTCTCTTCTCTTGCCTCGATTGTATTCTTTCGCTGCCCTTTTTCGTCTTTCATTGTTTGTCATGCATTTTCTGCCACTTTTTCCATTGACTTTAGCTTAATGGGTTTGATAATATTCAACTCTGCATGGAATGCTGCCCCACACTAGGCACCTTTTCTAGAAGTTCTAGACCGTTCGGGCATCCACCTCTAGCCTATGTACATGATTAGGGATTTAAGTTGTTCGGAGCTACCCCTAGGAGGTAAAAGACGCTCTTGCTTACGGTCTTGATTGCTTGGCTACTTGTTCAAAGATTTCTTCAAATCAAAGATCACTCACTTAAGATTTTGTTAATAGAAAACATTCCTCTAAAAAATTCCATATTTTTGTCCTCAAATCTCGTCAGCTACTGGGTAATGCAAACTTCATCGAAGCAGCACTTATCCAGTCGTTAAATTTTGCCTTCGAGTAGGTTATACGGAGAACCAGTCAATTGAGACAGCGATCTTCGTGGATATTCCTCTCAGCCATTGATTAAGATACACAATCCCTTTGGGATCAAACTATAATGACAACCAACGCCGATTTCTTCAATAGATCTTGTGACACTTCACCCGGAGACAAACCGCCCCTTCAGCACAGCTTCACTGCCGGTAAAATGAGCCCGCGCATCTCTTCTACCTGATTCGGTTGACAGCAATTACCTTATCCGTTCAATCGTTGACTTCACCAGCGCAACCGAGATAATGTGTCCCCAGGATCAAGCAGCAATGTGTCGTGCGTGAGATAACAACTATGCCATAGCATCCGCCGGCAATCCGCAGAGTGCAATCTAACGTAATTTTCTCGGTGTGCCCATACATCAGCACAAAAAAGTCGTGTCGTTAGCCCATTATGCCTGGCATCCTAGAGCCATCCTGCACCATACTCTCCAACTGCGACTAGTTGATCAGATAATTCCATGGATAAACTCAGAACCAATTCCAATCCGGGGCCCAGCACCATGTCGCATGTCGCTATTTTTTCCCACTCTCTCCCGCCCCCGTGGTCCACTGTAAACAATATCAACGCCCCTAAATTGTATCTGATTTAATAATTTCGCTGGGGACGCTTGGGAAGGAATATTGCACACAGGACAACGACGAAGACGATGATGATGATGATGACGAGCGGTCGAACGAAACTCAAGAATGACTACTTCTTCGGATAATCACTCTGAATCTTCCCATAGGGCTGCGTTCGAGGCTAGAATTTTGCGTCGAGAACAGTAGATGATGCCACATTGGGACAATGCACCAAGATTGATTCCTGATTCCTGTGCTATATGCAGTGGTATGTGCCGCGCCATATAGAATGCGTTCCAGTAAAGTAGCATGAAGCACAGTTGGCAGGAGTTATGGGAGGCATGGAGGCACTCGTTCTTTCTCCTATACACTCCCATTCCAGGGAGTGAGTATGAAATTACACGAAACTATGCGATTCCGCAACCCGATTTGAGTTGACTCTAATTACAGAGTGTGTGCCCCGGTGAGTATCGTCGGGCGGTAGGACTTAACATACTCCACTCCAGCATCTCGCTGGCATTCGGAAGCTTCAACATTCTTCGGCTGATGGCTATTTGAGAGGAAAACGGGCGACGGAGAGAAAGAGAGAGAGGGAGAGAGCAAAACAGAATTAGTCGTGCTCTGACATGCCCCCAAAACCTATATCATATCCAATTTATGTGCGGATGATATTAGGTTTAATGCTCTGTTCTAGGTGGAGGTACCTACAGTGTGTGGAGCAAGGATGGTGGATAAACTGAGTCAAAACTCTCAACGACTGCCTCGGTTCTATCGAATTTGGATGTGAGCCACAGATCATGAGATCCTACAGCTGAAGATGGTACAAGTTACCCACTTTTGGACTCTTTGACGGGAGGTACCAAGATTTCAAGGATAAGTCTGTCATTTCAAGTTAGATGTTTTCAATGTTGAGATGATGGCATCGTTGAGACGTCTTTCCCTTGTTTCTAGACTTCTGGTCGAATTTCAGTACTCCTTACAGCAGCGATGGAACTGGTGTCGCTGACAGAAAATTTCAGCTGTGATGAATACACTTTAGAGGAGATCAGAGGTACACGCTACAGACGCTCTTCCCACAGACTTTAGGACCCCATAATCAGCAACTGAACAAGGCAAGCAAAACTTTATCCTTGACTGTGATACTAATGCTCATCATTCAGTTTAGACAAGTCTCTGTGAAACTTTGTTTTTACGTCCAAACTTTTTATCTAAAAACCAGGCGATGGTTTGTCATTTGTCATGGTTAACAAAGGGAATTGCTGGGCGTAATCCCTCTCTGCTGCATCACACCCGCCAACTGGAACGTGCCCGACAAGACGTGTCTATTTGACATATATGCTTTTCGACTTACGTCTTAACACTAGAAATTTCGAAACCCACTAGTAGGCAAGGTTAGGTAGGGAAGGGTGTCTGATGGAGACCTTGGAGACCCTAATGTCAATTTTGAATTCCTTCTTGTTTTGACGGGATACATTGGAATTCATAGTTTATGGTCCTAAAAAAATTTCAGACGATCCAAAGTCCTTAAATTTCTTTCCTCGTTTTCTTCTCGTCCCCACATGTTCTATAGATATTATTGGATTCAGCTTGGCATTTGCAGAGCAAAGGTTCTGTATCACAGTGTGCAGTAATTACTCCAGATAGTATGCTGATGAAGAATCTGTCCAAAGATCTTTGGTTCGGTTAACATTTGATGTTGCAATGGCCCTTTGAGAGACACAAATTGTTGGTTCTATTTCCTATTACATCGTCAATCGTCTTAAATAATTTCCAAAGCGATGACAGTTTAGAAGTGTCAGCCTCACTGTTGCAACCGACCCCAATCTCGCTAGTTGGTCCGCTTTTTTGTTCCTTTCGAAGTCCCAGCACAGTCTGACTTTGAGGTGGATAATGCCATGTAGTGGATTAGCACATGTCTTGACTATCTTTGATTTAATTGTGTTTCATCCTCTAGATTTAGGACCTACCTGACTGTCCACCAAAATGGATTTTTCTGTGGATATTGCCGCTTTGTCTATTGCAAGGATTTCTCCCTGAAGGATTCCAATTGCGGACTTTCGGAGTAGAAACCTAATCCAGTACCTTCCGATAGATAATTTTTTGAGCCACCTGTCACTACAAATCCTCCCTGCTAGGAACCAGGATTGGTATGATAGCTAAGGTAAGTAGGTAACAGTGGCTTACACACTTACATCGATCTTTAGCAAGCAGGCAGCTGCTAGTGTAGACATCCCTGAAGGCTTCTGATCAGCGGTTAAACTGGCACATTGGCCACTCCTCAGTGTAAGATTCATTATCATTGATTCTGGAAACCACCAACTTCAACGTCAATTTTCAGCCACCAATCCTATCCAGAGAGGAGTGGGAAAATGATGACTTCTACACCTTCTTTCGTCGACTTTACGTATTTCAGGAAATCATGGCGACCAAAGAAGCCTTATCCTGTAAGGACATTTTTACTGATACCCGGGCTGCTATCAAATCCCTGGAATCAGCAACAATCACGTCAAATTTCACTTCAGACTTTGCTCGTCTCTCACCGGGGTGGCAAAACAATTTAACCATCACCTATTCTTGGTATTCGTCCAGAGGGGCATTCTAGAGAATTGTAACGCCGATGAACTCCTCAATGGAGGTCCTTTGTGATACCACAGGATCTACCATTTTCGCAGTTATTCTTAGTGGAGAACTGATAAAACTAACCGGAAAGCAAAGGATACTGCTGACATTAATGTCAGCTAAGTCATCTAGATCATCGCAGAAAAGAGCTCCTAGATGGAGTTATCTTCTGGAAAATAATCTCTTCATCACAATATTCTTTCTGCCAGAACACCGATAATGAAGCTTAACAAAACCAATTTGACTGATTTAGGCCAAGTCTGCCTGGAGGTGTGACATATCGTTTTCAACTCTCATTTTCGATCGATTGTTTAGGTTTGCACGTAACAAGAGGCATGCCCAGTTCCAGTTGTTTTGGTAGGACTCGTAGATTTGTCCTATTTCTAGCGAGTTCACGGCCCTGCAGTTTCTTGGACATGATCGGTATATTCAGGTTGAAAGCATAGTTGAGAGTAATGTAGTCTAAAGTTGAGGGTAGATCTCCTTCCGAAGATCTGGATCGCTCTGAGTCTAGCTGTGCATCCTTACTTGGTTCTTTGTCCCAAGGCAGATTTTTTTAAATTGAGAGCTTCCTTTGCTGCTGAGCCTTTAATGAACAAGAGTAGAGATAGATAGTGACGAAACACCTACATCCATTCCTGCGATATACTCCATAATGCCCTCGTGGTACCAAGTGCTGTTCCTGCTACCCTTTGTATGGTGCATTGGTGAGCTTTCTCATGAATTATTTTTTTAACCTTCAAACTGCCCAACGGGCTTTGGACCCATAGGTTGTGATAGGTTCGCATTGCAGTAATGATCAGTGAGGTACGGTTGAAGTCCTAATATTTTCCCGAAGTTCTATTTGCAGACGCAAAAAGCATCAAATCCTTTCTTCATTCTGTTTCTAACATGTTGTCGTCAAGACAGATTGAAGTCTCGAATTCGGGCCATATGAATAATTTTATAGTTCCCTCAAGCGAAAGTAGGAGAAAAATGGAAAAAATATTCTTCCTGAGGCTTATTCCCACACCATTCTGCTTTGCCCCATCTGATAAGTCTTTCAGAGTAGACTCCATTGGTTCACTGATAGTTGACATGAATTCGCCTGAAATCAGAAGGACTAAGTCGTCCACAAAAGCTACGATTTTTCTTTGTCTTTCTGTGAAGGGTGTCCAAAGACTGTGTCAGGCCAGAGAGAGAGAGAAATTAGGTTTGCGAAAGTGAAGTCTTGAAGTAACTCTTGCGAGTCTACGGAGGTCTCCCGTTTGGCGAAAGTTCGTCACCGATGTCTTCCATTGGAAGAATCGTCGACGCCGGAACTGATTTAAATGCAAAATTTGTCGACAATCTCTGCTAAGCACTCACTTTCTGGGACTGTCTATAGCTACACAGTGTGGACTAGGTTAGGTGTGCCAGGGTGGACAATACTTGAATCGACACGTTTCACACATAAGAAATCTATATAGAGACCTCCTAACATGCAGAGAGCATTCTGCCTCCAGTGCAGTGAAGACATCTTTATAACGCAAGCCTTCCTGCTGCCTGCTTAGCCAAAACATAAACTCCCTTCCTGAAGTCTGCTCTGTAATTTTTTCGAAGCTCTTTTCACAGTCGACATTGTTCGTCATATACAGTGCTACCAATTCTAAGCCACTCTAGACCAGCATTCCAGTCTTCCTCCATCTTGCCAATGCCCAGCATAGTGACTGAATTTAATTTCTTGTTTCCCACACTGTTGCTGATATACTTCATGGACGATATGCGTTATGCACTCTCAGGCTACACTTAAAGTCATTTACTGGATGTTACTCTCGATGTCAGCGTGGAACAGCGGCAGCAGTTTGTGGACCACAGCGGACCCCAGCAGATGGATCTGGATGCATATGAAGGAATTTTTTCTTCTCCCCATATTCTCGCTTTTGTCTTACACATGATGACCGTGATCGGTGCGGCAACAACAACGATGACGATGACGACGATGATCTTTTCCGTTTAAAGATCATCCTGGTCCATGACGATCGTTTTATACCGCACAATGATAATTGATGGCCTCTGCATATCCGCGAATGTTTCTCCGTTGGTGAGTCTGCTGAAGAGAGAAAAAAAAAACCTCCAAAGTCCTTTTATTCCCATCCGATTGGTTCTCGGATGGATGGATGATCGGTGATCATGTGAGAGGGAGGCCCGATCTTATGAGGGAACGATCACCTACCGCAACTCCGTTTCACGGTACTTTAAAGGAAATAATTGCACCCGCTCTGATCTCCGCCAGCAAGTTCTGGTAAAATGTTTAAGGCGGATCGCGGCTAATGACATGATCGGTCGTCCTCGATTCCCCCTGGTCGATCGATGGATTATCGCGGTGCACACGGAATCGCCGATCGATTCACCTGTTGTTGTGTTAAATTAAAGAAAAATGCCTAATTTTGCGATGATCGCGAACCGTGAACTCTAATCCCGCCAATTGCCGGAGCATATTGATTGGATGTCGGGATCGGGTAATTGCTTCAGTCAGTTGGTGTGCGCAACAGCAGCACTAACAGCAGCCGAAGCACGCAGGAGTGGAAGTCATGTGATATTGCACTGAATGGGCGTTAAGGCGCTGCTGCTGCTACTCCCCAGAGCGTGGTCTATAATAACTCCTGAGGAAAAAAAAAAAAAAAAAAAAAACAACAACCAACAACCAACACGCGGGGAAAGTTAATCAAGTTGCATTCTGCTCTAGAGCGGGATAGAGTGTTCCCATACCTGCGTCGTCGTCGTCTTCGTTCACAATGTAATCTTCATTTCGTGGGGGATTATTGTTAAGTGCAGGATACTTTCGTTAAATATACTCATTTATACAGTTGCGATCGCTGAGATGATTCGATGGGGTTTCTGTTCTTTTTTGGTAGCAAAAGGTGTTCACCAAATTGCTGTAAACATTGCGGAATGTTTCGCGGTGATGTGACGGGATGAGTTACGTATGCAGCCCATTAGAGGCTGAGGGGCTTGACTTATTAATTTTTACGATGTTAAAGTTAATACTGTCGTTATGTAAGGATGACGGTTAAGCTTAATTTGTTCACCAAGCCAATTTTCGTGAAAGACTTCCTGGCGCAATGAGCTGCTGTAAATTTAGGCCAAAACCAGATGAAAAGGTGTTCGAAATTTGTGGACCGGTGTGTTTTTGATAAATGGTCACAGCCAACAGAATGGGTTGTCAATACTTCGAAGAGATGCTAAAGAAAGCTTCACCTAGTTTGCTCCTTCAAGGATTTTATGAATAAGTGTTCTGGCAAAAAGTCAAATCCGTAGTTTAACGCGAGTGATCACTGTGTCGAAACGCGCATTGCATCTCTGAGAAAGAAGAACTCTTGTTTGCTAGGACGCATTTCACTCTGAAACACTACCAGTAAGTCCAGTCCCTGAGTAGAAAGCAATGGACACTGATTGGGTGTATGTAACTCTAGGGTTTCATAAAAGTCACGATTATAGGCTTCTCGAGTCGAACAAGAATGCCAGTATCATGCACTAGCGAGGCATCCTACTGGCAGACTATGCATTCAACTAGGCAGAGTCTTACTCTCGAGATCTTTTTTTCCTTCAAGGTACTTCTGACAGGAAACCGAGCCGGTGTAGCCTACATCAACGCCCTTTAGATTATCAGTGCGCATAGATCTTCGCTGCATCGGCTGATTATTACCTATCAACAAGTTTTCGACACAGGGCTCATGGTGTTGGCAGAGAGCTCCTCTGGTATGTCTTGCACCGGAAAGATATTCTGTGGAAATGCCATGTGCCCCACAGGATTAGGCTGTCAGAAGAATTTGAAAATCAAAGCGGTGAGCAGTGAGAAGCGGATGACATTAGTGGAGTCTAACGACATATTTCAAACATCTCGACTACACCGATGATGTTTGCCTATTCGCACGCCGAATAATGGACATACACCAAATCATCGCCGGTGTTCTAAGGCCAAAGCCACACACTAACCGGCAAGCTGCAAACCGGCGCCGCTCTGCTGCTTAGATTTCTGATTTTTGCCTCTCAACGACTACAACCATACAGTTTCATGGTATAGTATGGTATGGTATATGAGTGTGAGCGGAAGGCTCTTCACTTAGGCCTCTGTCAGGCCCGTTGTGTTCCCCTCCTTTAGGGGATCTATGGAAGGTGGAAACAATCATAGAGTTGACACTAGTGTACGTATGGTCTGGCGAATCTTTCTGCTGTTTTGGTGAAGGCCAGGATGTCGCCGATTCCTTTGTCCTTGAGATGTCTCAGGTCCGGTATCTACATGGACCTCAGGGTCTTCTTTCATAGTCTCCCTAGGGCTAGGCAGTGGCATAGGAAGTGTTCGAGATCTTCTTCTTCTTCCTCTTAGTTCCTACATATAGTTTCATATTTTTTAAAAACCATTTTTGCCGCTCAGCATTTTGCTGCTCTGCACCTTTGCGGTTTGGCCGCTCATTGCATGGCATTGGCCTAAGAGAGACGAACCTGATTCTGAATAACTCTTCAACTTCACAAGTATGCATCGCTGATCAACGAGTTGAACGAGTACACAACTATTGGTACCTTGAAAGTATTGTATCGCTCGACATGCAAGGGGAAAGGAAATTCTGCTTCTGGTGCCATAGCTGTCATAGTTCCAGTCAAATGTGGAGCCGGCACTATTATAAGAGTGTGGTACCTTGAAAGCTGAAAAACTGTTGTCGATGGCTGACATACTACTACTATTCTGGCTAAATCGTATCTCAAATGAACAGTTGTATGGTAGAACAGGCCATGAACGTCCATGTGCCATTATGCACAAATTAAAGTAGCAATTGACCGGCCACTCTCGAGAGACGACTCTTACATAGTCAGCCAAAGCATATAGTGAAGGTCACTCAACGTGGAAAAAAAAGTGAGTCAACCCATGAAAAATGTGGAGCAGGACTGTCAAAGAGAAGTCAACGCAACTGGGGTAAAACTGGATAAAATTCAGGTACATTGTCAAGAATATGAAACCAAGACGGGTAAGATACCCTGAGATCTGTAAGAGGACACATGACCTAAACAAAGTTCTAGACTGAGAGTCTGCTTGTTAGACCGCGTGTTGAAGAAATACGTGAGATCGGTAGCATTGGACAAATAATATCTTAATCGGCATCAACAAGTAGAAGATCCCACAAATCTGTCGCTCACAAATTTGTGTACTACAAGCTGGAGTAGCTAAACTACACTCTTTGTTTGTTTTTTTTTTGACAGGATGTCTTCAGAGCCTATAGTCTGAAACCAGCTGTAGTACACTTGTTCTACACAGCAATTATCAGACTCATTTTCACTCATGTGTCTGTCTGCTTTGAAATTAATAGAGCCATGCTCAGCTCACCGTTGCTGGCAATATTCCACAGGCTTGGCTTAGCTCGCTACCACTGGACTTAACCATATGGATTGAGTTAATGAATGTGATGTTTCAAGCCAGGAAAACGAATACTGACATGAAGCACTAGAGTGTCAACATGAAGCCCTGTTTCGTGACATGTCTAAAGAATGTCACTTCTGCATGACATCTTCTTCATAGATGGGTCTAGCATTGCAAGTGTTTCTGAATCTAATATCTGTTTTGAGGGTTGAACTTGGCGACCGTCTTCAAAAGAAAAGTTACCGCCATACTCGGAGGAAAAAACTAGATGTCTTCAGTGTCTTAAGACTCCCATTCGCTGAGCAGTGATAAATATGGCAAGCTAAGAAGACCAATGGCAGCACTGCGAGCAAGTCTTCAGAAACGTCACGACTGAGGTGCTAAGTGGTATGCCTCCACCTGTGAGATATCATTGGTTTGACGCAAAGAAACCCAAAAAAATGCTATCTGGAGCTCTGAAGCGCTTGAAACCATAAGTCGAAGTAAAAATACCCAAAAGTTTCAGATCGGTCGGCGATTCTTCCCTCGTCCCTCGGAGGGACGACGCAGTAGAGAAAGACCACGTCTAAGGTGGCGCGCTCTAGTGGAAAGGGAAACTGGAGGTAGCTAGCAAACGAACGAGCTGGCTGGAGACACTTGTTGGTTAAGGACTTGGGTCCATCCCGGACTGTGGTGCCATCATAAGTAATTAAGAGGCCGTCAATACTACTAGAGATTTTAGACTGGGTGACGCCTTACCATGCAACTTCTTCCAATTAGTAATCGAAAAACTTGTGCGAAATCCATAGATCAACACATCACTGAGCTGCTAAAATGGCTATGGGTGTAAACGAGGATAAGTCCGAGCATATGCCATCTATGAACACCGAGAGGCAGAATGAGAGTAAGACTTCATCTCTGATCGCGTGCTGGCATACGGAACTGGATACAGCTGGGTAAGGATCATGCTGTCTATAGTCCAGTCCTAGCTGTAGATTTTAGAAAGACTATTATGTCACCAACTTATTTTCCCTAGAATTTTTGAGGGCTTCTTTGCACGTCGTTTATTCTGTACCAGCTATCATACCATTACAGGAAAGTATGAGTTCCTTGACACAGTTGTGTACCCAGTGGACTTGTTTTTGTTCGCCGACTTTCCAATTGCCCTCCTTCCTCTGAGATTAGTTCTTCGTTCTTCCACGTTCTGTTGCCTGTCAAGTATCAACCCTACACGCTTGATGCTATCACTTGAAGCTACAGCCGTTGGTTTCACGTGAAACTTGTAGTAAAGTTATGTCCCATAAGGATTTGATGTGTACACACCTCCTCGATGCGATCGGACTGCACCACACCCAATGGGAAACGATATTTTTTAGAAACTCTCCAACATTGTTGCTAAACACTCGCCAAGTGCAGATGGGTTTCCTTCTGTGATTCCACCTAGTATAGCCCATCATCTTCTCAGCCACACAGTGATGCTCACTCTAAGCGCGCTCATCATTTAATTCATTTCACAATCCGATTGCAATAAATCAACACGGATCCGCCTTTTTGAAATAACTACCGATGATTGGGTCTTGTGAGGCTCACTGTATTAATTTGCCGGCATCTCGTCGCTACCCAGGATCAGCTCTGAAATTAAACAAAAGAAAACTAACGAACATGAAACACTTTACGGGAGCCTTGTAGTAGGTGGTCGTGGGGAGTGAAATTGTGTTCCCCGACGGTCGTAGGCATACCCCCTTTCGACATCATAAATCGAGGACACACCAGAGATTTCCCATCACCACTGGAAGCTCCCCCCCATGCTATTTTTTGAATTTAATTCCAAAACAAAACGAAAGGAAAACGTTTCATAAATTTTACAAAACGCTTTTCATTTCACTAATTGCTGTGTGTAATAGTTCGCCGGTGCTTTGCGTTCTCGTTTTGTGAATCTGATTCAATTAAAACGGCGAAATAAAATTCATTCGTTGCATTAAAAATTCATTCGGACGTTTATTTTTGCGGTAAATTCCCGTGCACGCATTATCGACGCGTAAACGAGCGATTTAAGGATTACCGCGCCGGCTGCCAGCACCCAACCACCACCCGAAACGGCCACAAGTAACAGCCATGAATATTCATAAGGTTTCGTGTGCATCTGTGGGGAAATGCAATTTTTTTTTGTGCACCCAGACACAGTTCCACTTGTGGCAGAGTGCACATTTTCCGGGACAATTCACAGGGAACCCGCGACGCGAGGGAGTATCAATCGCGGTCCGCGTTTCCAATCTGCATTATCCGCGCGAGAGCCTCATCACAAATTCGGACAAATTTCTGAATTCGACGAGATGACGACACCCCTCCGTGAGAGTGATTCTAACCACAAACACACACCGGGCGCAGGCATCGGATTGAAAAAGTATAACTCGGAGGTGGGTTTGAACTTTTGTTTTGCTGCTTTGTGCGGATTTTATTCGGCGGACAATTTTCGGCGAAATTGGATTCCTTTATGGATTTTCATTGAGTCGAATTGAGGTAGATTCGGATATTGCTGCGGTCCACGGTGCAATTGATTGGTAGTGAATGCAAAATTCATCATAGAGATCAATAGGGGTATGTATTATATAAAAAGTTGTAAAGAAAATCGAATTCGTATAGTAGATTGCTATAGTAGGTTTTAAGCGATAGGTTGGGTTAGATGGATCTCTCCGCTTAGGCAGGGACACATTTAGATCCCCTGTGATGCCACGTCGACAACCGGATTACTAGCACCAAGAACCTCTCGCCATACATCTCTGTTTTAAGGGATTTAATGGACAACTGTGTTGGTGTCAACCTCTTTCTGTTTCAGACTAAGTGCCAAACCACTCAGATTCAAAGACAAAACTCTTTATTTTGTGAATATCGGGCCTGACTAGTTCGCTGAGATCTTTAAAGAAGTAGTCTCTTAGAGTTTCCTTCTAAGTCTTGTTAGAGCATGACAAATACATGGAAGATAAGTTTCTGTTTCTTTCGCATCCTCATCTATACAGCATATGCAGAAATTGTTGGAAGGGACTCCCATTCTTCTTCCTGTCAAGCAACGCCCCGTGAGGCCTCCTTACTTACCTATTTACTTAAGGTGGCGCTACAGTCCGGGGTGGACCCAGGCCTCAACCAACAAGCGTGTCCAGCCAGCTCGATCTTTAGCCAGCTGCCTCCAGTTTCGCACGCTAAGTTGGTTGAGGCCCCCTTTTACTTGTGTGCGCCACCTGAGTCGCGGTATTCCTCTACTGCGCCGTCTCTCGTTTGTGGATTGGAATGTTTTCCGGGCCGGAGCATTGGGGTTCATACGCTCTATGTACATGACCCAGCTACCTCAGTCGTTGGAGCTTTACTCTTCTGGCTAGGTCGATGTCGCTGTCCAGCCCGTACAGTTCGTCGTCGTACCTCCTCCTCCATTCACCGTCTATGCAGATGGGACCAAAAATCACCCGAAGAATTTTTCTCTCAAAACAGCCTAGAGCGACCTCATCCACTTTTGACATAGTCCATGCCTCTGCGCCGTAGAGCAGGAATAGGAGGATTAAGGTCTTATAGTTGCTCGAGAGAGGGCGTTATTACTCTATTGCCTTCTTAGCCCAAAGAAACAGCCATTGCCAAGAGTTATTCTTCGTTTGATCTCAGCGCTGGTGTCGTTGTCAGAATTGGTAGAGCAGGCTAGGTTGACAAAGTCCTTAACTACCTCACCCAATCTTCGCCGCCTCCATCTTAAAGCTCAAGAAGTGACATCACGCTGCGTTCTTCCGATTATGCCAATATCGTCGGCGTATATCACTAATTGGATGGACTTTTGAAAGATTGTGCCTCTGCCTCTTTTAGGAAGAAGTCGCATAACAGCGCGTCAGCTTGTCTAAATAAATTTTTGACATCAAAGGTCTCGGTGAGGTCTTGACCGACTTGAGGCCTCCTACTATATGTAAAGCTTAGGCATTGTCATTTAACAGGTAGAAATCTGCTCGTTCTTCGAAGACACATCCTACGCCACATCTCTCCCGCGTTAATTGAAAGCCAAGCCACAGCTTCTCGGACTGTTGTGATTTTTCACTGATATACAGTACCGTGATCCGGCAGTCGTCTTATAATCTTTACATTGGATGCATTGGAGAAGACTTCCGCCCCCTTTCTATGTGCTCTGTTAGATCCATCTGAGCATATCTCTATTGCAGATTTGTTCAAAGTTCTCCAGTATAAACTTATTGATCCAAGATCGACGTTGTAATAGGCGCGGGCATTTTTACGCTTTTTAAATCAGCCAGACTTCCTTAACACAGCAGTGTTTTGCAAGCGGAAGTCCTAACATTGGCAATTGCTGCGCGTAACACTGCAATTAATTTTATCAATCAATCCATCTTCCACGCGATGATATTTTTTTGTCATCGACAGCCAAGAGGTGATGAAGTTAAATCGAAGCATATGAAGTGCTGTCTTTGACTTTTGTCTGGGTCCCGGGTCACACTGGGATCTCCGATGAGATTGCTAGACAAGGCTCAGAGGATGTTTTCTCAGGACCTGAACCTACGTTGGGTTTTCCCGCATCCTCGGTCAGGACCTCCATTGACGATTAGGTTTCGTATGAACACAATTGTGTGTGGCACAGCTCTCTAGGATGCAGGTAGACTAAACAAATGCACCCGAACGTTTGTAAGAAATCAGTGGCATTCTTACTATTACTCAGCAGAAGAGACTGTAGACACCTTTTTGGCGTTCTAACGGGACACTTGGCTTTTGGCAAGCATCTTAGTGTGCTAGGCTTAAGTGACACCACTGTCTGCGACGCCTGTGGAGACGGGAAGATACTTCGGATCATTTCCTTTGCGATTGTCTTGCCTTTGCTCGGATCAAGTTCTTCTTCAGTGCTACTGTGGTGAATGCTGATACTGTACTGTCCTCGAAAGTCGAGAAAATTCCAGTAAAATGGGTCAAAACTGGGTCCTGCTTTCTGATAGTATATGGACCAGTTGCGTCTGAGTGCTCCAGTATAGCCTTTTCAAACCCGACAAAAAAGCTGAGAAAGCTGATGAATTCCCAAGAAGTAGATCTTAGCAAGCTGAACACTCAGTAAAATCTCTGCCAATGTCGAAGCCTTAGACTTCTCAGACAAAAATCTCTGGAAGACACTTTATTCAAAAGCAATGACATCTGTTGGTTCATCTTACAGCAGGGGGCACTGCGACCTAAGATCTATTGTGCTGAGTGCCAGTTAGTCAATCTTCCTAATGCTTCACCTGTCTAAGCGTTTCTAATATCCTCAGAGATCAGGTTGTACATGTTGTGCTTTACGTCTTCCTCTAGGCAGAGTCTACATTCGGTTTTCTGGACGATTCCCATCTTATGCAGATGATATCTCACACTGCAGTGTTCAGAAAAGCACCTAGCGAGTCCTCGAATTTCGTTCCTATTGTATTTTAGGACATTTTTTTTTAAGTTTTTATTCATAGAGTGTATGGGCTTTTTGCCTGCCTGGTTTTTCGACCATCCCAGTATGATAAGTGGTTGTGTTTTTACCCATCTATCCAGAAAAATACTAAACGCGAGATTTGAAAAGCCACAGAAGGGTTCGACACATCTTCCTCTGGCAAATTGGACAGCGATTTTATTACCTTCGATGCTTCTGTGTCCCAGCACCCACCCGAGTTTGACGCACTCGTCGACGACTTTTCAAGCTAAGGCAGTCAGAGTCCAGTGCTTTAAGAGCTGCGTGACTTTCGGTGACTATATTGATGGTTGCATCCTTGATGCCATAGTCAAGATTGATATTGGCAAGGATTTCAATGGTAAACAGCTCGGCGTGAAAGAGACTGCGATACATTCCAAGTGGCTTCGAGACTTTGCGGTTGTAGCCGAAGATACTCACTCCAACAACAGAGTCTCTCTCCGAGCCTTTCGCATTAGTCCTCCGTTAGTCAGCAGAGGATCGCCGCCGGTGCTCCTGGTCGAGCAATTCAGGATCTCTATTGAAATCTTCCCCCAAACTAGAGCGACCTAGGTATGAAATCTGATATCGTGCTGGTCAGTTCTAGCTCGGGAAAGTCGGAGAGACTACGATCAAGGGTTTGAAATTTACTGCACTGCAGAGGTGCAAGTCCCATTAATACCTCTAAGGCTACCGTAGGGCAGAATCGCATTGTCCCATCGATCTTCATATCCTTAAGTAACCAAGATCTGAACGCTTGTCTAAGTTTTAATTTCGAGCCTCTTCGGACTCAGTGATCTAATCAGCAAATTAGGGCTCTTTTTTGAATAGTCAATAGTTGGTGAATAGTTATTCTAGCTAATGAGAAAAATGGTTGGGAAAGTTATTAAAGGCAACTGTCTGCCGGTTCAGCGTTGTGACTCGTGATCTCTGAAGTGAGTCTTCCAATTAGAAAAAGGCGTTCTGTCAAATGTTGCACCTGATAGAAAATTAGTAAGACATCTTGCAGTCCAACAAAATCTCAAAACAAAGTCTAACTAGAAACCGCAAATCCCACCGATCGCCATAGTTTCTCCCACGGTTAATCGTTTCAAGTGAAAAAAAAACGAAAAACCCCTCAAACAATGTGAACACAATCAATCCATTGTGTCGCACTTCACAGCAAGCAATAAACGCGATCCGCTGTGACGAATCAATACCCCCAATGCGTTACGATCGCTTCTCGGTCCGTTTTCCAATGACGGATTCGACTCTCTTTTGAAGAATGACTGCCTCCACGAATCGCAGACCCCTGCCAAGCGAAAAGAAATGACGAATGTACACGGGCTTAGCCCCCTTCGTCTCCATCCATCGGTCGAAAACAAATTGAGGAATTGCCCACTACTGCGAAGGACACTGGCCATGCGATCAATCTCCAAGCGATCTTTGAACACGAGTTCAATATGTCTCACCCGACCGATTGCCCATTATTGTTATTATTGTCGCAATCGCTTGTGCTCGGTCTAGATGGGAGCGTGTGTGTGTGTGTACGGAATCTACGGCCGTATCTAGATACAGAGACACATCACAGGTGAGATTGTCGGCGCGGCGGTGCAGTCTTTCTTTTCCCGCAATCTCCTGCGAAGCTAAAGCAATTTATCACACAAGCACACATCCGAAAATATAATTACTCCAATCCATGAAGATGACGAGGAGCAACAGTGGAGACGCTGCCGATGTGTAGATCTTTGCCAGCGCGCGGAAACAACAAAAACAAAACGAACAACGAACAACGAAAACCGAAAACAATCACCCGAAGATGAAATGAAGAAATATATGTATTGTGTCAGATTGAGATGATTGAAGCCGTGGGACGACGACGACGCGCGCCCCAAGTGGACGCGACGCGACATCACATTGGGGTCACTTTGAAAGTGAATCTCTCTTGAGCGGTTTTTTGATTTCGTCCCCCATGGCGCTCCGAATCCGAACCCCAAGCGGAGCACTTTCTGTGTGTGTCTCGAAATCGGAAAGTCATTCCATCAACGGCGGCGCATGGAATTCCCCAACAATGGACAGCCGCCACAATGGATCACTCGGTACACTCGGGTCGGTCGCCTCTCTCTAGAACAACAAATTGCTTTTCGGTATCTATTAGTCGGTACACGGGCCATGAATGGGGTTTTTAATTGTTTTTAAGGCTCTTTGCCCGATTGAACCAGCCCGCCACTGGCTGGCCAATCGAATCGAGACTCGCCGACACCGACACCAACACCGACACCGCCTCGTGGAACAGGTCATTCTCTCGTGAGAGAGGCCCCGCAATGACAGACAGGTACATTGGCGATCGTGGTGGTTGGCCGGGCTGACAACTTGCAAGGGGGATATTGCACGATCACCGATCGTATGACGGCCTGATAGCGGGGTGTATCACGCACACATCCTTCCCCCATCGTTTGCCAACTGACAGCCGTGACAAGTTCGATTCTTCCTTCATCCACATGCCGACCACGTTTGATCGGTGAGGCATCCGCCTATCTGTGATCATGTATCTTGGGAAAGGTCAAAGATGACATTTCGATTATTAATTGCTTTCCAGCACCATTAGCTATGAGATGTGCTGGACCCGAGCGAGTGGCTTGTGGAGTCGATTTGTGAATTTGACAAAGTGGATGGTAGCATCGATCAGTTAGTTGGCTTGACATTTGAACGAACAGCGAACGTCTGCCGCCACTACGTCCTCCCATTCCATGGATAGTCTTCCGAAGAACAAACCTCAAACAAATTACACGCCACTTAAATGGGGACCCTCCCTTCGCAAATCACCACCCCAAACCTCGCTCCAACCTCGATCCACTTCAAGGAAGTCGTCGGCACTGCATGGCCGGGAAAATTTGCATTTTTCGGTTGCTGCCACTTGTCCCCAGTCGTACTCTTGTGAAAAGTCCTCGCGTCATTTCACTTTTCCTCCTCATCGTGACATTTCTGCAAACGACTAACACGCGAACTAGGGAAATAAACAACAAAATTCTAGTATTTTGCCGGCTTTATTGCCTATTTCCTTTCGGTGTCCTTTCGGCTGTGGGACGCGGGCGTTACATGCATGCATAAATATTTTTCCACTTAATTCTCGTGTCAAAACTTTTCCAGGACATTTAATTTGCCCCGAAAGGGAATTTTTCGCAAGAGGAGGACATGTTTTGTATGAGTACACGACTGACAAGGACGTAAAGTGTGGAATACAAACAAAAAATAAAAAAAAAAAGAAGAAATAAAGCATCGGAACGAGAGAGAGAGAGAAAGAGAAAAAACAACACAAAGGCAATTTAGGAAAATTATAGGCTATCAAAAGCGAAGCAATTTCTTTTCCTTTTTCTCCTGTGTGCCCCCCGCTTTAGTCCTGCAGAATGTACTCGTTATGGGGAGCGGCATTCGACAGAGTGTCATGTTGGAATAGTTGAGAATTAAATGTTAAGTGGTTACAGTTGCAGAGGGGAACTAATTGCCTGTACGGTTACGGTTGGAATTGGCACATGTGTGTATCTACAAGTTAAGAGCTGAGCTTAGGACAATGATGGCTTTTGTGCCTCATAGCCTATCACACGGCCCGCTAGTCTCTACAAAGGTGCTTTAGAAAAACAAGAGCAGCTCTCAAATCTCACCAAGATTTAGAGGAACGGACCTACTATGGACGTGTCTTGCCCTTACAACATTAAGAAGGAAAACCCTCGATTAACGATTAGCAGAACTCGACATTTAAACAAGACAAGAAACTTTATCTCCGGGACGAAATGGTTCAATTCGCAGGGTTAATACCGTTATAAGTTAAAAGCAGCTTTTTCTTCGTGGTATCACAATGGGCTAATCTGGTCTAAGTGTGTCCCTGTTTGAACGGGTCAGCCACCTAACCTAACGTAACCTAATCTAGCCTACATCTGAATTGTGGAAACACTCTGGATGTACTGCAGCAGCTAGACCGCTAAAACTGCAATCGTTACTCGTCTTGGCTTCATCACTGTACTGAGTGTCTATGTACATAAATGTCGATATCTTTTTGCTGAGTTGCGAGTAGGAACTATTCTTTAGAGGTCTCATTTATAAATAGGACATTTGCTTGGAAAACACTGGTGTGGTTTGGAAACTCCTGTATTGACCTTGCAATGGTGTGCTCATTCAAGAAATTCCAGAGCTAATGCCCTCTCATGTTTTTTTTACACTCTGTGATAAGTTTTGTGGGTTATAAGTAGACTTCGCATTTACATAGTAGCACTGCGACTTAGTAGATCTATTATGCACTCGTATTTGGTCTCTAGTCGATGTAATCCTCAAATTAGTAAACCTCTTCCATTCCAACTACTTTGATCAGTCAGAGTCTATTCTGTATTCGAGGGTAGATCATTCTCTGATAAGTTAAAGGCATCCCGGTGGTTCCCTCTTGTGTGACTTTAAGCTTCACATTTCATCGTGTTTTATATTTCTTTTCTTAAGGTAGGCGCCGTGGCTCAGTGGTTAGCGCGTTAGACTGCTGTGCGAGCTCAAGTTCAATCCACAGCCAAATAAAAAAAAATAAATAAAAAAATTTGAATGGTTGCGATAAGCTAGGGCTTGGTTCACCTAAGCTATCGCGCCCATATATATAGAATAGTTCTGTTCCGAAGAACGGCACTTCCGGGCCGTTTCGTGCTAAGATATTAGCTGCTTCGTTTTGCTCTACTCCTACAACTTCTAGTACCCAGCATCAAAGGACCATAGTCTTTCAGTACAACAAGTGCTAAGTTGCTTCTCAATAAACCTAAAAATAGCGGTTGGATGGTTTTTAGCCCGTTTTGTATGAGGCCAGGTGAGGTAGGTAGGTCTAGGAAGGTAGAGGTGGCGGTTCGACTGAACCCAATTAGCACTAGGATGTGCCTTTTGTTACCACGACTCGTGTGACTTGGTTTATGATATATGTTGTTGAAAATGTGTGAGACAGCCGGGAGTGCCTAGATCCAACCTGTGGAGTTTAGGAATCGAATAAGATCTTGTATCCTTTTACCCGAGATGTCGCTGAAGTCGTCGAAGAATGGTTGGTTCAGTGCACGCAGTCTGGCTCTTGCAAGTGCCGGACAGTTGCGGAGGAAGTGGATTGGAGATTGGCCTTCTGCAGGAAGTGTGAGTGGATTTGTCCCTTAACCAGTCCTAGCGGGGTGTGGACCCTTGCTGCGAGTGTGACCCCTGCCCGGCCAACTCATCTGCACGCTCGTTTCCTGTTGTGTCGCTGTGCCCTGGAACCCAGAGCAGTGTCTACCGTCTGCTCCTGGTGCTTTGAACAGCTGACAGATGATTATTGTCAATCTTCTTTTCTGCCTTTCAATTTTGGTATCTGGGACAACCTAAGAGCACACTGGATTGATTCTTTCTTCACTGTGAAGTGTAGCATTGTAAGACTAAGCATTGCTCGTATGGCTGCCGTCATGCAAATTTTCATTGCCACGGTAATACCTACGCAGGCAAACCGACCAAGTTAAACCGACTGCTCTTAGGCTTAAGTCTGCAGGGTGTTTGTCCACAAGATGCATAGATAATCATTGGTTTGATGATGGTACTGTATCTCGAAGTTTTGTCACAAACGAGTTGGCACATAAAAATAACCCTAGTCGCCTTGTTGGTAACCGTGGTCAGGCGAGAGAGGTTAAGAGTTATGTCAAGGATTACTTCGAGATACCTTGCTTCCTCGGAGAAGTTGATGAGGAAGTTTTCCAGTTAGATTTGCTTAAGATTGTACTTTGTCTTCCTGAAATGAAGAACAATGAGAGTTTAACCTGGTTTAATAGTCAGGCACTTGATCCTCTACCAATCTGACGATTAAGTTTATCTTCCACCCTTTTCTCCGAGATATCTTAGTCACAAGTTTTTTCCACCAAAAATGGTGGAGATGAGAGTGGGATGAGAGTGAAGGGTCTTCTTTGATGCAAGTCGATGAGGACAGAGCATTGCAGAAAGAGGTTATCACCTCAACCGTGTCACATCAAATGTCATACTCACCGCATCACAATTTGATATTTGCGCCACCTACGTGTGGGACTTTTCTTTTCAAACAACTTTCCACCGGCTTAGCTGTCCACTTTCTTCAAAAGTACACACATGCGCTTCTTCTAGACCATGTTTCCCAAGATTTGTTTACCTCGGGGATATGTCAAAAATTTGTCATGGTTTACCTACCTACCAATTGTTATAATTTCCGTTCCCAAGCTAATTTCTCATTTCCTCTCCGCAGAGAGAGAGAAAGAGAAGTTAATAATTACAAAAAATTAATCACAAAATTAAACCATGAAATCAAACTCCGAAAACAAATTATTAATCTTCGTCTTCGACGGCGAGGGAGAGGAGATGCACACATTTGTGTGATGCCATCACAGATACACCACGAAGCAAACCGACCGAAAAGAACGAGTCATTTATCAGGCATATGGCGGAGCGCCAAAGTCACCATCGCCGCCACCACACAGAGCAGAGCCGCATAATCACCAGGCGGAGCTCTCTACTGCTCCGAAGGAATCCGAGAATGTCAAATTTTAATCATAGGGCCTGCGTTGTCGGACATATCAGCCAGATGAGCCACCACCGCGAGTAGTATGTGAATCCGTAGTGGAATCAACTGCAACAATGCCCTAGGAACGGAGCGTAATGAGTAGGACACGCCTACTCGTTTAACAAATTACGTGATTTTGTCTTTCCTTTTCTTCCACTTTGCCGGATCCTGGGCTCTCTGTCCTTTAGATCAGCCTCTTGTCTTAGGCCAGCGCTCAGCGTTTCGTTTCGTTAATCCAAATTTAATGACTTCACGTTTGTGCCTGGACGCAGGTAATCCAACCCGGGATTCGGTGTGGACTACGTGGCGAAAGGAGCAGAATGCCATGCATGTGTATGACATTTCGCAGAGGAGTCCCTTCTTGGACACATTCGTCGTCGACGACGCGACGTGCTCAGAAAATGGGCGACGAGCAAACCCAACTTGGGGATGAGTTGATGGACGCTTCGCTGGCGGAATGCAGATGGATGAGTGCGCGATGGATGAGCCTGTAAGATGGAGCATTAAATTGGCTCGACAGATTTTTACGAGCAAACGGCACCAGTCGCGGATTTTAGGGCTCGCAAAAGACTGCAGCAAACAGCAGCAGCAACATCATCAGAGAATGGAAATGAGCTTCCACTCTTCCATTTTGAAACTCGCAGCGGTTGCACTTAAAAATGGTTAATTGTTCGGATTTAAATGGATTTGCCAGCGATGGATGGTGGGGGTACACATAACTAGTCGTTGGTTGGCCGGCTGGAGCACCTTCCTTCCCTGACTGTGTGTGGATTAATTAACTTTAAGTTTGAAGACTGCGGGCCAGCTATTTCCGCGAACTATAAAAATTATGTTTCCATTATTTTGCAAATGGTAAATGGGGTTGAAGGAGGCGTTAAACACATTCCATGACGACCGAGCGTCGTCGTTGTCGACGTCGACCAGTGAAATGTGAATCGACCTCTCGATATGTTCTAATTGTAGTTCTCGAGTAACAGTGGTTTCATAATGAACAGGTCGCCGTTATTATAAAATGGAAAAGACTTCTGATCGCCGACGATCTGACTGGGTTCTTCCGTATATGAATCGCAGAGTTTTGGCGAAGAAAATGCAAGCGGCAAAGAGGGCGCATTTAGACGCAATGACAAACACTACAAATGTACCCAGCTAGTCTGGACACCACCCTCGGACGCCATTGAAACCTAACACTACCTGAGTTTCGAACCAGTACTGTTGTGCGCTGTTGTGAATAACTCCTTGAGCACGAGTGGATTAAAAAAAATGAACGAAACAGAAATTGCTTAGCACATGGTCCTGATGTCAAAGGTAAAATATGAAGGTATTGCACGTGGTTCAGAAATATATGAGCCCGACCCTACAAGAACGCTGATCAATTAATCGTCAGAAGCTAGAAAGGAAGATGAAGGGTCAGGTCAGATCGGCCTACTCAAGTTTTAATGGATGTGTGCTGTCAGAATTTTTAATTGCTTATCGTTCGAAACATCATAGGAGCACTGTAATTGTGTCCAAAAGACGTGCTGGCAGTTTTCTTACCCCTTTTACTACTATATTTACAACTTATAAGCATATGGCAATAAAAAGAGGGGTCTAACTCAGCAGGCTTAAAGAATCTTGCCAATGTCCTTATCCATTCAGCAACATTTTCAGTTCACAACTGACTACCTCACGCCTAGATTGAATTTCGATTTCTCTACACTTATCCCAACCAGAGAATAATGGAGGATGAAAGGGTTTATAAAATAGTTCGACGCACCGGAATAGGCTTAGCTCTGCAAGTTTGTAAGAACGTGCTACTTCACGCCTTCTTGTAGGCACGAATGGAAATTTCTTTAGAAATTGCGAATGAAAGAGGGTGAATGGCAAGATGCCTGAGCCACAAAAAAGAATAAGTATCGGTTGATCTTGTAGCCCAGGCTATTTGCTGGGGACCTTTGGTTATAGACTACGAACGAAGATTGAATTCTGCAAACTGGACGCTGGAGAGTATCACAGATAAAAAAAGTAGCTGGCGCGACAGCTCGGAATGAGCCAACGCCTAGCTTCTCGCAACCATTCATGTTGTGCGTGTTGTATTGTTTGCACGAATAGAAGGGACCTACAAATTGTTCTCGACTCTGAACGGCGAATTGAGAAGCTCTTTCATGACAGATTATACTCATTCCCCGACGAGAGTTGGTGCCGCGAAACATTTTCGGTGGACATGGGTGGGGCTTGAACCCACGCCGCCGCTCGCTCAGTGGTCCAACGCACTAACCACTGAGCCACAGCGACCACTAGGAACAGGGATTGGCGAGTTTTATTCCACGTTGGATCTCTGTACTGATGTCGATGGCAGAATAGATAGTTGCATTTACATACACGGATAGAAGGGACCTAAAATTGTTTATTGACGATTTCGAGATCCAGTTAGATGGGCTTCTGGATGTTTTTCGTTGCCTCCTAAAGGTGGTGCTGTGAAAAGTTGACCCTTTTTTGTTGCACTTTTACTGCGATTTCAACCTGCCGAGTTGTCTAATGCACTGACACTTTAATTTTTGGATAGATGGCTCCAGGTTCTAGGGACATTTTTCTCTAGTCCGTTTCCGAGATGTCTTAAGATATATTCATCCGATGTATGATACTATTCTTCATAATAAGTCGGCTCTGTAATCATCATTTGTTTCTTCTATGGACCTGCACTCGTTGGCTCAATCTGATGATCTTCAAAAGATGCTTGGCTCTAGCTTGAGGGCAATTTTTTTCTTCGAACAATGCCTGAACGCGACCGAAAAGTCATTTTTTAACAAAATTCATCTGTATAACCACTGAGATCACCAAAGTCATCATGGCACTTCAATGATGAGCAGCGTGAGGTGTTTATGATTCTCATCGTTAGGAAGATGACACACTGATGGTTTTTTGGTGGCGAGCTGATCGTGGCATTTAGGCGACGGTTAATGATGTCGATGATGGAAGTAGCCTGCGGTGGGATTCTCAATCGATCGGTATGTGGCTATTGTGCCAGATTGGAAGTAGGATAGAAACCACTAAACTTGACCTCCGTCAAACCGTAGCTAAATGGTCAACTTGATCCTCCCCCTTTGACTAGCTAATCGCAATAACATTGTCGATATACTGCACCTACTCCGGGCAACATAAAAGCCTTGAAGGGACATTAAAATGTTCATGCTGATATTTCTTTTCAACTAATGTCTACCACCAGCAGACACAAAATTCATTTTGCTTCCCTTCTCAAATAGGTTTCACGCCTGCTAAGTACCTAACAAAGAACATCGCGGACTCCTTCAGACCCCGCAAATAATTACAAAGTGACTGACGAAAGGCTTCTAAAAACGTGTACACAACGACTCTTTTGCCGACATCATCCTTCTGGACCGTAAATCACTTCAAGTGAAGAAATAAAACTGCGCAACTGATGTAACGCAACGCAACGGATGATGACGATGGTGGCCATCCAAGGCAAATACTTAGATCTGGAATTCGAAAATTCGCTAAAAGTCGACCTCCACAAAGAAGGCTCCCTGCTCAAGGAGCAACGGAGTTAAAATTTACGACAAAACATGCGCGTAAAAGTCAAAGTCAAGGCGTTGTTGGACGTCCGCCGTCAGTTGTCGGTCTTCGGCTGTTGTCAATGCACAGCGGTGACGGCCGGCGTCAGGATTGAGAGTGTTGTTGGACGCACTTTATTTGCCATGTAATTAGGAAACCGATAGGCTAAATGCGAGATGGCAACTGTTTGGCCATTCGTATAATTGTGTTCGAGTTCAGAGGCTTGCGACGCCGGTCGTATCTCAATCATACTTTTGCCAATGACGTATGTATACGCACAACGTGCAGGTGTTCTAAAAGGATAGTTGGAGGTGAGTTGTATCCATCTTGAGGTGTTGCAGACATTTTACGATAATCCCCTTGTGAATGAGTTAATTGGCAGAGGTAGTTTGTAGGACTTAACTCATGGTCAAGCCCACACTCTAGTCCGTCCAACAAATTCCAAGGAAATCTGAATGTATTTCCCTTCTCCATCACAACATTCCTAATCAAACCCTTTCCTTACGCGCATCCCTCCTTCAAATTGATGAATAACTCTCGAACCAGAAAAATCTATCTATCCCTCGCTAGTCCTGATTGCCTTCTAAATATGTCTTCGGCGGCCCCTTTCCCGTCCAGTTGTCCAAGATGTCCGAGTAATTGGACCCGAACAAAGGTGTCAGCCTGCAGTCGCACCGCACCACTCTCCGGTCTCCTTTGCAAATTAAGATTTATTGCGGCCAAAGTAAGTGTTACACTTCCGTGGACCCGATAGATGGACAAACCTTCCGACACCAACCCCGATACCGATCTGACAGTGATGCATAGTTTTTATTTAAATTCCCAACATTGATGTGTTCCGTTCATTTGGTATTAAAATATTCCTTCTCTTTCCGCCCCACGACTGGCCAGGTAGGGGGTTAAAATAAATCCATCACCTGTGATAAGGGGCACAACCCTTTCCTCCTTCGGTCTGCATATTGCAAGCGTCCAGCGCCAACCTATCTGCACATCCTTCGGGTAAATAAATATATTATGAGGTTTTGACACGCAACAATTTTCTCCAATGCCAGCAGGGCAGGAAACAAGAAAAAAAAATATAACTGTCACCCTTATTCCACGACCCACCACCACCCTTGGCAGACTTGTGCACTTTGTGTCGGCTCCACCACCACCACCCTTTCGGAGCAATTTTCAAAATGATTTCTTTGCCATTAATTACAGTTGATTAGTGCTGGCAGCAGTGGAACCCAGCACAGTGAACGGAACATATGTCACGATAGTGTCCTGTTCCGTCCAGCAGAGGGATCGTTTTACCGAGTCCACCCTTTGAATTGTCGTTAAGGTGAGGTGGACACATTTTACCTTGAACAGCGGCAATATGAGAATTCGCCCTGCGGTCAGAGGTATAAATCTTGGAAAAGCAACTACGCCTTTCATTTTATAAACTGACATTTAAGTTACAGTTATTGTGTAGTGGTATGTGCGAGTGTAGAGAAATGATTTAAGTGCCTCCGTGTCGCCGCCATGAGGCACGGTAATTGGCCTTGTGGTGCGATTGCAGTCGTATTTTGTACGAGTATGTGTGTGCGACGGAAAAAATTGACTAATCCACGTTCGAATGGAGAGTTGGAAATGTCACGTAATGGAGTTTGACAAAGGCACGCAAATGGAAATGGCTTTTTGGATTTAAAGACCTGTGTCAGGGAGAAATGTTGTGACATTTTGTTTTCAACGAATGGAGTTGAAGGAAAATGTCGCCTTGTCGAGGTCAGCCATTATGCCATGAAGACAGCGGGTGGTATTCGATAGGCCAATTTGGTAGTAAATTCATACAATATGCCCTGATGGCTGGAACTTCGGCTTCATATGCCTCATCTATAAGAACGGCGAATTTACATATGTAAAGGGTTTTTCAATAGGGACGCTACAAAAGTAGAGCGACAGGGACAGCAAACGACGCCATATTTTTCTTGCGGTTTTTTGACATTTCTCTTCAGTAAGGTTTGCCATTTCATGATGGAAAGATATACGAGCCAACAACGAGTCGAAATTATTAAAATTTACTACCGAAATTCGGAGTCAGTGGCCTCAACGTTAAGAGCGCTACGTCCAATTTATGGTCGTCATAATCGTCCTAGCAGATCAACAATTGAGCGTCTAGTGGAAAAATTTGAATCCACAGGTACAGTACAAAATGTGAGACAAAGAAGTGCCCGTAGTGTCGAGAATATTGCTACCGCTGAGGCTTCAGTTGCAGAAAGCCCAAATGTGTCTCTCACACGTCGTTCTCAAGCGTTGGGCATCTCTGTGACGTCGTTGTGGCGAATCTTGCGAAAAGATCTTGACCTACATCCTTACAAGATTAGATTGACGCAAGAACTGAAGCCGCTTGACCACCAGAAGCGTCGTATGTTCGTGAATTGGGCTGAGCAACAACTTGAAAATGATTCGGATTTTCATCGAAAAATCATCTTCAGCGATGAGGCTCATTTCTGGCTGGATGGCTTCGTCAATAAACAAAATATGCGGTATTGGTCAGGCAGCAATCCACACGTACTCCATGTGTCATCATTGCATCCCGAAAAAATTACGGTTTGGTGTGGTTTATGGGCCGGCGGCGTCATTGGGCCGTACTTCTTCCGTGTTGATCAAGACCGGCACGTTACTGTGAATGGGGATCGCTACCGTTCAATGATAACCGAATATTTTTGGCTCCAATTGGATGATATGGACTTGGAGGACATGTGGTTCCAACAGGACGGCGCCACAAGCCACACAGCGAATGTCACAATCAATTTATTGGAAACCAAGTTTGGAGAACGTGTTATCTCACGAAATGGTCCAGTCGCTTGGCCGCCTCGGTTCGTGCGATTTGACGCCGTTAGACTATTTCCTGTGGGGCTACGTCAAGTCTATGGTCTATGCCAACAAGCCAGCGACGATTGATGAACTTCGTACGAATATCGAACGTGAAATTGCAGCAGTATCGGCCGATTTATGCTTGAAAACCGTCGAAAATTGGGTTCAGCGTCTGGACTTCTGCAAGCGTACCCGTGGTGGCCATGCAAAAGAAATCGAGTTCCATACATAATGGCATCGAACGTACTTTCACAGGAATAAACAATTTCATTGATATCCAAAACCGTTTTTGTTTTATTTAAAAAACGCTCTTATTGCAAAACCCTGTATGTACATATGAATTTCACCACCTATCGACAGAAGTAGCTAACTCTTGAATGCAGAGATTGGGAACCTCAGGTACAAGTATAGGAAACTTATTAACAAGGCACTAGGGAGGGTGCCGACTGAAACTTCTACAAAGAGTCCTACGCAAACTATAAAATGATTTTGAGGAAAGCCCTACGTAAATCTTGGAACCTTTCTTTGTGATAAGACAGAAGAGTCCTCCGAGGCATTTTGGCTACGGAAAATCCTCTCTAGCAGTCGAGTTATATCAATCTTCTAAAGAAAGTTGGTGGGATCCGAACTTCCTTCTCCAAAGAAACTTTTGAATTACTACACGATATTCATATTCCTTGTAGTTTTCCAGTTGCAACACGTGAAACAAATCGATCAACTGGCTATTCGTCTGGTAATTCCGATGGTCTGATTAACAGGGATCTAATAGTTTGGACAATTCAAAGTTTCAAACCCATTAAATCCGCAGGGACAGCGTGCGGAAAACAAGGAAAAATCTATGAAGACCTGGATAAAAAGGTATACTTCATTGAAAAAACACTGCGATGAAAGGAATATACTATGGTGGCCCTTCCAGATATCAAAGGAACCTTTAACAACTTCCTATCAGAGGCGATTACGAAGACCTTACTAAACCTGAACGTAGAGCAATCACTGAGTGAATTGATTAATCTTATGCTGACTTGTAGGATTATGAACACTAACAAAGGCACTCCTAAAGGGGGTGGTCTATCTCGCATTCTCTGGAGCTTAATTGTGAATTCATGCCTACTAATCTTAGAAAGTCGATAAGGACCTCACCGAGATCTTTGATGTCAAACAAGGATTTAGACAAGGCAACGCGCTGTGGTGCAGATTCAACATCGTTCTTGAAAGACTAGTGTAAAACTCACGCGACAACACCAAAGGCACAAGGTTTCAATGGTTCGTCCAATTACTCAGATCCACCGAGGACATTGACATAGTCGGAAGAACGCAGCGTGATGTCACTGGCGTGTTCGTGAGTATTGAGACGGAGGCGGCGAAGATGGGTTTAGCAGTCAATGGGGGCAAGACCAAATCTATGCTGTCAACAAGGAAGGACACCCAACACCGACGTCTCGGATAGAACGTCACTAAAGACAGTTATAACTTTGAGGTATTTAAGCACTTTGTCTACTTAGGCTTCGCTATCAATTCAGACAACGACACCAGCGCTGAGATCAAACGAAGAATAACTGTTTCGTTGTTTCTTTGGGTTAAAAAGGCAATTGAGTAGCAAAGCCCTCTCTCGAACGACTAAAGTGACACTGTATAACCCCTTAATCGTCCCAGTGAAGCTTTACGATGCAGAGGCATGGACTCTGGCAAAAGCGGATGCGGTTGCTCTTGGCTTTTTCAAGAGGATTTTCGGTCCCGTCTGCATAGACGGTGAGTAGAGCAGGAGATACAACGACAAACTTAATGGGCTGTACAGCAACATCGACTTAGCCAGAGGAGTGAAGGTCCAACGACTGAGCGGATGGGCACCAATGCTCCGGCTCGGAAAATCTTCGAGTCCACATACGATTGACAGCGCAGTAGAGGAAAACCGCGACTTAGGTGGCGCACGCAAGTGAAAGGGGACCTCAACCAGTTTGGCATGTCAAACTAAAGGCAGTTGGCTAAAGATCTAGCTGGCTGGAGAAGCTTGTTGATTGATGTCCAGGTCCACCCCGAACTATAGCACCATCTAAAGTACGTGACCCTAGAAAAGGGGGGCCACAAAGTGATTGCCTAAACGAACATAAGCTGCTATTGGAGTGTCAGAAAAATGTCCTCATATCCTGAACGAGGTGCTTCAGAACGCGCTCTCTAATCTGTATAGGGTGTGGCCTTACTGGTAGCTCACTCAAAACCGAATTGGCCCTAGAATTCCTTGTGCTAGGACCAGCTAAGTCCTCATAGATAAAGCCAACTATTTTGGGACTAATACTGGATAGAAAGTTAAGCTGGTAGCTGGACATCCAAGAACGCATATGAAACGCAACCGTAGCATCTTATACCTGCCAAATAGCCATATATACAAAGTGAGACTGGCAACCTTGCTTTGGAACCGCATGTCCGAGTATTGCCGATGCGGCGGTGAGAGCAACTCCTACCGACGACGCTTTGGAGATGATGTTGTTTTAGATCGTCTTGGCAAACAAATGTGAGTTACTGCAGCTAACAAGCTTAAAGTCATCTTATATTGGATCAGTAGACTATCTGGCCATGCCTCAATTCTGAATATTACTTATATCTCACAAATATAGTCGAAAAGAGAAACTACACCATCCCATCGCGGGATTTCTGAAAGAAGTGACAAGATAATCCTTGCAGATTTGTATAGCCGCGACGGTTCCAAAACCAAAAATGGTGTAGAAGAAGGTGTTTTCTCTGATGATTTGAATGTCAATTTCCTAAACCATTGTAGTGTCTTTTAAGCGAAGAAAGAAGCCCTATCTTGTCTGTAGTGTAATAATATATACTCAGAATATTATCATTTTCACAGACAGCCAGGCCGCAATAAAATTCCTGGAATTAGTCTCTGTAACAGCAGAACTAGTTCTAGATTGCTGCCCTTCTTTCGGGACGCTTTTCTTTAAACATAGAGATTCCAGAGAACTGCTCGGCCGATGAATTCTTTGATAAACTGAATCTAGGAGCTCCAATGGCTTTATACGTACATATGTACATAAAAACTTAAATTAAAGACGGATGCAATCAGCAAAACCATTTCAATGGCACTGCCTGCCAAAATAGTAGACACATTTGGCCTCCAAAAGACCAATAGCCCTCCAAGAAACTGATTTCACTTTAAAGACGACATCTTGGAATTACTACGAGTACATTCCATTTGACGAGCCCTTTCCTAGAAGCTACAGGGGCGGAAAAGAGGATGAAACAGATCTCCATCTTCTCTGTCCAGCGCTCTCTCTTAAAAGATATGACCATCTTGTTACCTTTGTTTTTGACAGTCTTGGCGACTTAGTGAAGCAAGATGTCGATCACCTAGTTCGCTTTATCGAGAGTACCCACTGGTTTATCGAATAGGAAGGGGAATGTGTACTCCTAGATCCCGAGGTATCACCGTCGACTTACTACTGCTCAAAGTGCATCGAGGCTGTACACTGATAACCTCCCTTACCCAAACTATCGAGAAATGTCACTCCGAAATGTCGCATATCCGTTTCTGTCAGAACTGGATCGTCTGGTGATCGCTGTACATGTACGGAGAGCTTAGATAGGTAGGTACAGGTAAGGTGGCTATCCATGCTAGGCACAGACGCAAATAGGCCAAAGAAGGCCCCTTGCGATGCCACTGGGATCAATACATTAGGTGCCACTCCAACTATTAAATCCATTTGGAGCTTTTGATAAAGCTGAGGAGGTCAGTATGTGATAGTTTGCCCAAGTTATCGACGTTTGGCACAGGCCAGATCTCCCTGGAGCTACGGCACCATCTTTGGTTCGTCTTGCTGATCGCGTCGTACTCTAAGAGTAATTTACATGTAGCAAGCAGAATACCCAGATTCCTCCATTCTGGTAGGATCTCTAGAGTAGTAGTACCACGTTTGGTGAGTTTATCGGCTTTACAGTTCCTTGGAATGTCCCTATGACCGGGTAGCCAGCACAAATGAATGTTAAAATGTTCTGTATGTTACTGATTGCAGGGATTCTATAGCAGCCTGGCTATCGGTAAAAATTAAGATGTCTTTACACCACATTACGCCTAATACAGGATAAAATTTCGTTGATCGGCAAAATTACGGCCTGAAAAACGCTACAATGGTTGCACAAGTTGAACACTTCGGAGAAAACGCCACCTCCTTCTCCGTTCTTGGTTTAATAATCGTCGTACGGAGTGCTTACATTCATTTCTAAAAGATCAGCAAGGTGATATCAGCTGCCTCCGAAGAAAGCACTGTTGTGTGAGTTTGAAACGTAGGAACCTGTTAGGGACTTGCAACCCGCGTATCTCATCCGTTAATGATGTTAAAATCTGGTCCATTCGACAGTCCGCCTGAAAGACCCCCCACATCGCTCCTTTTGGACAGAAAAGAAGAATAACTATTTCACGCTCACACTTTTTTACATCATCATCACATCATTTGCGGCGACGTCATCTACCATCATTATCTCTCCATTTAACGGCCGATGACCAACCAATTAATCGATCTCAGCGCGCACATGTGTCACACACATTGAATCGATTAAAATTCCATTGGATCGCGTTCCTCCCTCCAGCGACCGCGGCGATGCCTCTAAATGATATTCAATTGTTTGTGATCCGATTCGATCGTTACCTCCACCAGTGTCTCCGTCTATCCAGGTGGTCATTTGGTGACGCGACATCCCACATCCCACATCCACAATCCGAGTGTGAAAATCCTTTTTAAATGCCTCTTCACCTTGAATGGCCCATAAGACTCTTAAACAGCCGTGTCCAATGAATTGGAACTCAAAGGCAGCACCATACCAGCACACATCAGTCTTCTCTTTTTTTTTGTCACAACACATGACTTCTTCATGCCGTAAGTGACAAATAATTTTGATTGATTATTCGTTTGGTGTAAGCGGCTTTGACTTCTTGAGCCGTCCACACTACCGGACCTATTGTCTGGCATGTCACGGCAGAATGTCTGCTGTGTCTCGTTGACGATTGCTCCGGGCAATGTCATTAGGGATGAATGTCCACCAAGTTGGTGGGTATTGTTTGTTTCTTAATGTTCACCGGCACAGTCTGGGTAAGGTGATCGCATCCACTGTTCGGTGGCTGAACAGTGGGCGAAGATTACGACTGGCGGTGTAAACAATATGTGCCGCTAAGAAGACATGTGAGCGATTGCCGGACATTATTTGGAAACGGTCGTTATGTCTCCACCGGAATGAACAAATGGATTGCTTTGATCTTTTCCAGAATTTCCATCCATTTGGGATTGTAATTAGAAAGGGGAACAACGTGACAGTGTCCAACATGGGACAACTAATGTGATCCTATTGTTTCATCTCCACTAATGCAATCAGATTAGGGGTCTTTGATGGCTCTTCTGAAGTGATCCAGGTTGTTACGAACTTGGAACTTTCATGACGGTTTTTGGCGATTTTTCCAGCCTTCCCGACTCTTCATCAACTGTCCCATTGTTATAGGCACTTGTCTGACAAAGCATCTCCATCCAGGTGCAACGTCGATAGCACAACACGGAAACGTAAGAACATAACTTAGTCCCTAATCTTTGAACTGCATCTCCCAGATTTAGAATCTTTAACAAGATTCCGATGATGCACAGCTGTTGACAAGGCGAATCAACTCACGCAAAGAATGAAAAGACCTTGCGATCAATCGATGCAGAAAAGTTAAGGTGCCCAGTGGTCTGAAGAGATCGTCGGATTGCGTGCAGAATGCCACCGTGAAAGACGTGAGACCACGAAGAGAAATAACCAGGGAAAACAACAGTAGAAGCACAGCAGGGCGCTTTGCAACAAATACGGCCAAGGCCAAGGGCGATAGAAAACCTTTGCCAATGAAAGAAGTGATAGCAGTTCTTGTCCTGCAACAAGAAGGATTGTTGACAGAAATTTAGAAAGGAAACACCTCACCCCATCTTGACATAGAAAGAGGTCCTGTATATCTGCACAGAAATTAGAGACGAAGAAGCTCCTAACTTCAATGGTATACCCAATCTGCACTTCCTCTTGTTCGAGAATAGAAATTAGAAGGCGGCGTGGAAAGGAGTATTTTGAAATGGCGGAAGAAACAAAGACTGGTCCTACCGTCTAAAGGGAGCAGAACCTTGTAAATTCCATCATCGTATATACAATGCATGTTGAACACCTTTTGAACAATTCTGGGCCGCGACTAGACTGGGTTTTGGAATTGAAGAGGTAGAAGGCATTGCAGACCACCGATAGAGTTTCGCTATCGACACTAGGAAAGAACTCGTCAAAACAGCGAGTGTATCCATAGAAGGAGCACTGTACGTACGTACTTTCAGCAACGGAAACATTAGAAACATCCTATCAAGCTGGAGATAGGGTGTCTTGACGTCGTCATAACTTTCAAACATCAAACTCTACCTTGCTAGCCAGCCCTCTCAACCCATCAACGCTCTACAGGGGACCTCACGGTTCTACTTTGCAAAAAATGGAACCAATGCATATACCAGCATGGTGAGTGCAAAATAGTCGCCCTAGATATCTCGAAAGCGTTCGACAAATGGCACAGCGCCCTTCTAAGCAAGCTTCAAGAATATGGATTTGGTAATGTCTTCTCAAAATGGATTGCCAGCTTCTTAAGAAGTCGTGCAATACAGGTTGTATTAGATGGTTGTACTTGTACCCCCTTCTCAACTATCGCTAGTGTCCCCCAAGGCTCCGTTCCTTCTTCGACACTTTTTCTGATACTCATCAACGACCTTCTCTCTCTGACTCCCAATCCTAACTATTTCTTCACGGATGATAGCACTCTTGACTTCGCATATTCTTTAACGAATCCGCGACAAAAGCTCCAAGTCGTGGAGTCACACCGTCAGCGAATGTCAACCGAGCTTAACTCAGATATTGATGCAATCATCAATTGAGGTGGTAAAAACTGAGTTGAGTGCAAAGTGTCAAAAACCCAGTGCTGTCTCCTGTCTTTGAAGAGGGATACAAATTGGCCAAACTGACAATGAATGGAGTTGACATTGAGGAAACAAATTGTTTGTCTATGCTTGGCATGCACATTAGCCAAGACCTTCGTTGAAATCAGCAAATTTCGGAGGATGCTGCTAAAGATGGTACCGAGGCACCTGGTTTCCAGAAAAGTTGCAAACTTATATTCATATGAAACTGGAATATAACTCCCATGTTTGGGCAGGTGCTCCTGCTTCATGCTTGAATCTACTCAATCGTGTTCAGCGGCAAGCGTTTATATTGATCGCCGATCAATCAAGTTGCAGTCGTATTCCTTCTCCTGAACATCGCCAGAACCTGGGATGCTTGGCGCTCATGAACGGGTATTGTCACCACAATTGTTTGAATAAAATATAAAGTTGTATCCCACCAGTCCGTCTGATTAATCGCAATACACGTCCCGCATCTTCCGCACACCCTTACATCTTTAGGTCTGCTTTCGGTCGAACACACAACACGACTATGTAACAGTCTGCCCTCCTCAATATTTCCAGAAACCTATAACCTGCAAAGGCTCAAAATTAATGCGCAACATCACTTCACTATCTTTTCATTCATCTCTCGTCTATAACACTTCCGAAGAACTACTTTTAACGCGGCTTGGGTGGTATAATGAAGGACTTAAGAGGAAAAGCGAGGGTTGCCAACCAAACGAACCCATTCAGAGTAACTGCACCCTTTCCGAAGTACGCGGCGTGTGTCCTGGCTGGTATTGCACCAATCGACATATTTTCAACTCGGCCTCAACCAACAAGCGTCTCCAGCAAGTTTCGTACATCAAGTTGATTGAGGGTCCCGTCCCAAGGAACATCGAAGATTTTCCAGGTCGTAACGCTGGTATTCATCTGCCCTTTGTATTTGGACTTGTCTTGAAAAAAGGTCAGAGCGATGGAAGTGTCTGCACAAATTCACCGAAGCAAGGTACGAATACGAGTATAAATGAACTCGGTAAGGACAGCGGGTTTACTCATGTTACATTCGCGAGTGGTACCAGGAATTAACAGCGCGTACTTTCCATTATGTTTTGAGGTTTTAACGCGTTTCAGCCCTCTCCACCTCGTCTCCAGAGTCATCGATTCCAGCTTAACTTTGCTGCGCCACATTTCCTTAGGGCGGCCCACTGATCTTTCGGACTAAGTTAAACAATGCCATTGCAATGCATATTTCGGAGTTGTGTTCGTGGCTTGAATGTACACCAACCCACTCACAATCCCTTCGCCAGTTGGTCATATCTATAAGGTTCATTTTGGATGCGATTTGGCCAAAAGGACTGCAACCTGTGCTAGAAGTACAATTGCACAGGTCGATGACAAGCAGATGCAGCGAAGACCTATACTAAACGCATTGCTCTATATGGAGCCCCAAGGTATAGCCTATGCAAGAGGATCCTTTCCTGCCTGTTGACCGGATACATAAGTGTAAATATTTCTGGAAAATTGTCGAACAGTTTTGATGCGACGAAAGCTGAATAAGACCAGGAATCACGTTTCTCAAAACTTCCCACTCTCAGCTGAAGCTTGCATCCATCAACATAACTCCTTAAATCGTCCGGTTAAACTCGTAAATATCTGCCACTGTAGGCTTTTAATACACCACTCATTTGCATATATTCCTTTGCGCTTCCCACATGGGGTGCATGTCCATTCGATATTATGACCGAACTCGCATCCGTTGCCACTTCAATCGGAGACTTAAACAGTTCCACGCTTACACGACATCATTTTCGCTGCCAAAATCGAAGAAAAAATGCCCAAACAATATCAAAACATGAATTGGCAACCAATCGCATTCTTACAACTTCAGTAGAACGACGCAAAACAGCCGCGCCGCCGCCGAGCGAAACCTTATCCGCGCCCAATATACCCATCGTCATCGGGACATCGTCGTGGTCGCATCATGCAGAGGCCGCAGTCGGACAAAACGCGGTCATAATTTACATGAGCCATTCAAGGAAACCACATTATCACCAGTGCCAGTGGCCAATGGCATTGGCAATTGGCAGGACCGGACTGGACCATGATGCCCCCATGATGATGTCGTTGTCGTCGTTGTTGCTGTACTGCGTCTGGCGATGATTACCAGCGCGCACCCGATTTAAGGAATCGGCATGAAAGTTGAAATTATTAATCCAATGATCGAGCAAATGGAGACCGACTTTGTTGTTTTGGCCCGATCAACATGCGGCCATGTCAAGATACCGCCGGATATATTGTTTTAGCCGGGCACAAGGGACCAGCGACGACAGACAGACAGACAAAACAAAAAGGAACAACATCCATTGCGAGAGAGAGCCCTTGTTGTACCTGAAGATGCGATATGAGTGAAGAAGCTGGAGAGCGCGCGCGCGCAGGCGCACAACATGGCCGAAACAATAATAACTTCTTGCGAAGACGTCCCAATCCTACGGGTATGTCGGGTTATATTTCTGGATTTGTGTGATTCCGTTTATTTATGTAATACGTGAACTTGGGGGAATCTGGCTTACTCGCTTGGGAACCGAGATGTTTCGGTGCCGCATTGGGTCGGGTTCGGACGGGAGACATAATAACGCAGAATCCATTTACACTGAAACGAAAACATTGCTAATATATCAGGGTTTTCTGTGGCCGTGGCCGTTTTGCTGGCCGTTATTGTGGCGAGTTGGCTAAAGGCGGTTCGGAATTGACACGTGATGATTTTATAACCAATTACCTGATTGGACCTGGTCGTTGAAGTGGATTGTATCTCACGGGCAGATGAGTACTGGCCGTGGACACGATGAAGAGGAACCAGAATCAATGAGTCCTGCTGTGTACTTAATTTTCGTGGTAGATTTTTGGAACAATCGGATTTTTGATCCGGAAGTGACTCAATCGGCTCAAGATGCTAAATTGGGACAAAGTTGGAGGAATTCATTTTTAAATTGAGTACTAGAGAGGTCGTTAATATGCTATCTTCTAGGACTAATGCGGAAGGCAGCTATCTATGCACCTAGCTGCCTTTCGCCAAGAATTAGGCCATATGACGACTATTTGCCTAAAAAGTACTCAGACCAAAAAGCATTGAGACATCTAAAACATGTTTTGCCAAGCAAGCTTCTCCTACAATAGAGCATGTTGTGGTAAAGGGCAAGATTGAAGTAATCGATAAACCTTATGACCGTGGTTGTGGATGATTGGTTGACTTTGGCTGGGAATATGAGTCCCCCGCAGCAGCATATTCATTTACTACGGGTGTCTGATGTGTACACTCAAGAGGACATAATCGTCCGAAGGTTTTCCCAAATCAATTTCTGTCTTCAACTCCAATTACAATATCCCACACTTGGATGTCAAAAGTCCTTTCTTTCTGACGAGAGAACATTTATAGAGAAACGAATTCTGAAATAATTTTAAGTTCTTCCACGCTGATAACAAAAAAATAGAAACAAACATAGGACCAAGACCTTGGACTTAGTGCTTTTCAGGAGGCAGTTCTAGCAGTGACAAAAGCAACCCATGCCGGTCTAAATATTGGGAAAGATATGACGGTCTACAGTGATAGCTAGGTGGCTATAAAACCAATTCACACAACAGATCACATTGAAGCTTGTGAAGCATTGTCGCGAAGAGCTGTAGAATCTTGACGCTCAGAACAAAGTGAAACACTGCTGGATCGTTGGTCACAACAGTGTGCCTGGTTATGAAGTGGCAAAAAAACTAGCAAGGAAAGGATCAGCTCTCGACCAGAAGTAGGAGGTGGAACTCATTAACGACCGAAGAAGCAAAGTACAACAGATAAACGACCAACCACATTCTGTAAAAAGAGAGGAAATGCGCTTCAATGTTGAGAGGGTTCTACTTATACTATACTAAGGAGCTAAATTTGATTGATGATGACATGATGCCACCACTAATTTTTTCTGTCACTAACCAAACCTGCGCCAAGTAAAAAATAGAACCCCGTTCTTCAATCAAATCGTTTCAAAATCTCCCCAGGAAACATTGACAACGCCATACCCGAACTGAATTTTGACAATAACTTCAGGTCATTCTGGGAGGAAGATGTATCCTTAGAAGACAAGTCGGTTCACTTCCACACTGACGGGCCAAAGACCAGCGAAGGGGTAGGTGGAAGTATTTTCTCCGAAAGGTTTATTCTCAGCCTCTCTTTCCGTCTCCTAAATTACTCTAGCGTGTTCCAAGCGGAAATAATGGCGATCAAAGAAGTCTTATCTTTTTATCCGCTTCAGGTATTCGCATCTTTTCGGATAGCCAAGCTGCCATCAACCCCTTGGAATCATTCTCTACAAATTCACTAGTAGCCCTAGATTGCCGTTCGTCTCTCATAAAGATATTCACCTTTGCTGAGTGCCGGGGCATAGGGACCTTCAATGCGGCTGTAAGGCCGATTAGCTCGGCAGAAACAACATTGTCCATTTTATCGGAATATGGTACCCTAGGCATACTCATTGCTACATGTAAACTTAAAATTAAGCGTGATGCTGTCGAATCGACAAATCTTAGGTGCACAAATGGTACAACGTGTACCAAAACAGATTTGGCCCAAGCTGGATCTGAAACGCTCTAAGAATTTGTTTTCCCTGAAGAGATTGTACATCAGCACTACTATAGGTGTCATCACTGGACACTTCGCTCTAATCAACGCAAATATTAGAAGTCTCCTACGCTTCATCAGAATTTCTAAGTGGTTTAACGAATAGGAAAAGGAGAATTCTCCAAGATCCACGTGGTATCACAACGGATATATCATTAGTCTACTTCAACCTAACCTAACCTAATGAAATCGAAAACTGTCTGACGGCTCCTCATCAGATCAACTCAATTTTGCAAAGGCGACCGAATGGCTGGCACCGAGAAACTTAACCACGTAGAGGAAAAACGGGTCCATATAGGCCTAAGTATGATGATAAAGATAGAAATCATCTTCATCAACCCACAAACGATAAAACCCGGCTGCCTGGTTCCTTAACTGGAGATTTGATTTAAACTCCCTGGAAAGTGGGAAGGAATGTTTGCGTTAAGACACTCTTCCTTGTACCCGGACGGGAGTGAATGAATTTTCCAGATGAAGTCAAAATGGCGTCTGAAGTTCGACATGTTAAGGGCTCAGGGGAGAATTCAGCGATCTATCATCTTTGCCTTCGCCAAAAGCGAGAAGCGTCTAAAATGCATTTAGCGGTGAACGAGGGCAAAATCCAGTGTTTGCTTCAACAACGAATACCAACATCAACGAATTGGACAGAATGTTACTGTAGAGATTAGTGACAGATCTTGTGGTTAAACAATGGACTTACTTGGTCTAAGTGTGTCTGCATCCTAGGTGTGAACAGCCACCTTGTCTACCTTTGCTCCGCTATCACATCTGAAAACGACATCCCATCAGAAAAAATGATTGAAGAACAACTCTTTCCCACCGCTGCTATTTTGACCTAAAAAAGCATTTGAGGAGTGAGGCCCTAGCACTGAAACATGATTTCTATCTAAAGCGAATGAAGATATCCTTGGTCGTTTCTAGAGGAAAATTTCTTCGTTAAATATTCGGTCCACTCGTTCACTGATAGGGGTCCTTACCAAACTTGATAGGCATGCACTTAGACTGAGGGTCCCCTCCAAGGATTTCTGTAGAAGCTACAGGGACGAGGAGGAAGAGGAAACTACGACCCACTTACTGCGTACTTGTACATGTCTTACTCTTGCGACGCTAAGAAGAAGTACTTCTATGATGATCTTAACGATCTAGATGAACTCGACGTCCAGAAGATAAGAAACTTCATCTCTGGGACGAAATAGTTCAAATCTTAGGATAAACACCGCTACGGTTGCCCACCCTCCTTGTACTTCGCTATGGTATCACAATGGGCCAATCTGGTGTTAGTGTGTCCCTGCCTGAGCGGGGACAGCTAGCTAACTTAAGCTAACCTTACCTAACCTATTCGGTCCCATTTGCGTTGAAGGGCTATGGAGGAGAAGTTCCAATGACAAATTATAAGAGTTGTACAGAAACATCGACGTACGGATCGAAGCTAGTACATGTAGAGCGAATGGAGACCAACGCTCTTATCCGCAGGGTCTTCGAAAGTTATCCAGAAGGACAATGCAGTAAAGAAACACCTCGTCTTAGATGGCACGCACAAGTTGAAGGAGACGTTAGCCAACGAGGAGTGTGTAATTAGCAGCAGTTACCTTAGGATCGGACCAACTTGGAAGGCTTGTTAGTTGAGGCTTTGAGGTTGAGCTAAGAAGTTCTACAAGATATAGCGCGACAATCGCACAAGATCGATGATTTCTTGAACATCCAAACGCAGTTGACACATGTCCGAAAGGCTTACGCCCAGTTTATGCAGATGTTGGTTGAGTAAGCAAAGTGAAAAAGTAAGTAACTAACCACCACCCGCTTGTTTAGTGAAAGAATCACTTGACGGAAGAGGTTAATGAACTTCTTAGCTTGTCGAAGCTTTGTTGTTGAGCTTAGCACCTCTTGGTGCTGCCCTGAGTCAACTTTTGTGACGAATGAAAACGCCATTAAGGGGAAATGAGCCTATGAATGTTGATTTGGGTCCTTGTCTGGCAAGCTCATCAGCCACCTAGTTAGTGAATTCATTGTGATTTTAAGTGGTATGACCTCATTGCTTTGATCGCTGCCTACCTGTCAGAGAAAATGGCAATCTGTCTCCTGCGGAGGTTTCGCCTAATGCATACAAGCAGGCATGCAAGCATCTTCATTCCACACCATACAAGTTAAAAAAGTGAAAGACTAATAATGATCGCTGCACAAACCAAGTTCCCGTAAGTAGTCTTAGATGATAAGTGCCTTACTCATGTTGATGCACAAAGAAAACGTTTTGTGGACCCTTGGCTTAAAGGGACCTGTGATGATTTTTGTCATAAGCTGCACAGGTACATCTTGAAAGACCTCCACTATCTGATGACAAGCAAATAATTCCAGAACTAGGCGCTTCACATAAGGAACCTATTTTGGTCGGAATGGTCATTGATGAAGAGTCAATAGTAGAGAAGCACTGAAGACGTTGGAAGCTCTTTTTGAAAACTGGTACGGTGGCCATACAACACTTCTTAAGTATTACGTGGAGCTTAGATATAGGCTTCGGTCTAGATGATCAGAGGTTGTTAGGAATGTTTGTTTCAAGCAACGATCTTTAGGTTCCTCCACGATGTTCGTCAAAAGCAACGAAACGTGAAAATTGTTCCTACTGACACTACAGTCACTTCTTTTTCAAGAATTGATCGAATCACTTGAAAAGCCTTCTCACGGCTTCCGGATTTTTGCTGTTGAGGGATTGTAGCTGTGAGGCCTACTTTTGTAATGATGCTTCGGAAAATTGCAAGCGCTTCATTGGCCAACAATTAGATGAGACCATTGTAACCTGCTCCTTCCCGGGATCCTAGATGAGCTGTCCCTATGAAGACATCACACGACGCCCGCCTATAACCGCTGTGATAAACAGTTAGATCCCACCTCAACTTTAAATCGGTCGTTCCATCTGTCAAACTGGTGCCTATCTATGGCCTACATACCGTCGCAATGTCCCATCAACTTAGTCAAATTCAATGTCCAAAAACCTGTTGTGAAACCATATTCACGGCCGCTGTCCTCATATTCTCAAAAATGTTGCAACATTTCACCAGCGAACCATTGGGCAGGGCAGTTATGATTTGACATTGGTCTCGGGAGCGAATCAAAGCAAATGCATTAGTTTCCACTTGTAGCATCCGCCAGGTATGCACGTACCTCCATGGCAGAGAGCAGAGACAACATTTTAATTTCATGCAATTTGCGGTGAGACCCCCCTCCCGTAATGGCTCTCTACACGGGTGTTCTGACCAGATCACGACAACCGCACCTTGTCCCCCACTGACAGTGGTGCCATTCACCGCCCGAGTGGAGGATCCCCCTCCAGTCATCCATCGCACATATTTCAGTCGTCCCGTGCATTCCTCATTCGCATCCCAGGGAGGGGGCCCATATTGGCAGGTTTAGCCCGAAGAGGACCCCGGAGCCCTATGGGCGGATTATTGCGTGCTTAGCGGCAATCACAGATTTCCCATTTCTCAATGCGTACTTTCATAGTGTTCCCCACCCGACGGCGGACCGATCGAACCGGCTGTGGCATGCCCAGAGATAAGCATCACTATCATCGGCATCGTCATCATGGGCGCGCATCATCGGTTTCACATTGCCCTGCAATTGATGTGCGTACCTCTGCCGGCTTGGCACACTGTAGGTGTAACCAACTTCACTGCATACAAATCCAGTGGGGCTCGAGGTACTTTGCGGTGCATCAAGCGCACACACAAGGTCTCTCCCGCATAACATTTACTCACTCACTCATTCACCTGAGAAATTGGCGAGTGCTCGAGATGAGCCCGGCACCGGCACAAGGTTAATGAATATTGTTCCAGGGAGAACCAACCGACTCCGCCAATTGTAGCTTCTGACTGTGCGCGCGGCGCGGCGGCGCTCCACACATTTTGCTCGTCTTCGTTGTCGTCGTCGTCATCGTCATCGCATCATGCAGCGCATAGAGTGCCGCAAAAGGAAAAAAAAATAAAAAAAAATCGTCGGGTGTAGGCGTAATTGTTTTCACGATCATGTTACCTGCAGCCGAGGCAGGAGCAGTAAAAGCGGCAGAAGCACCAGCAGCAGGAGCTGCTCCAACAGCAGCGTCTTTCGCGGGATGTTATGCTTTAATTTCTGCACAGCATCCGATGGATGCGAACGAGTACGCTTGAGTATCAGGCGGCGCGGCGGCGACGGCAGATACAAATGCGATGTAGTTTTTCAATTTTATGCTAATTAGCCGAGAGAGTCTGGGATCTTTAGTCATGGAACTTTGGGTTTGAAAGCTGTGCGCGCATGCGAAGAGCGCAACCGCTCCTGCCAGCGAACAGGTGTAGGAGATATCGTGAGGAGGAGAGTTTTCATTGATGATGGCGGCGGTGGCACGGCAATTCGAATGCATATCGTTACTACTGGGAGGGATTTAGGCTGCCGTTTGTTTTGCTACTCGAATTGGATAGAGAATTGATTTGGCCAGGGTTTCGGGAAAATCGATTTAGTGATACAGCTGGCAATGGGGTTGGAGGTGCGTAGTTAAATGGGTTTTACACAGATTGCGAGTTAATATCGGTGGTGCTAATGTAAACGTGTGGTCAGTGGCGATAATCGCTGGGTGGCAAGGTCAAATGAATTTTGCTGGGTAAGCAAAACGTAGCCCCGCTGATGCGGGATTCAATTGCTCTTGCTTTGAGAGGCTTCAAATAGGTTGTACCTTTGATATCCTTTGGTGTCAATTTTTTTGAATTTTGGAAATGAATCTTTCCGAAAACATGGTGGAAAGCAGGCTGCCAAATACGGGAAGTGGCATAAAATGTCAAGCGATTGAACAGATTGGCAAGATTCTCACGCATTTTGTTTAAAGAATTATGATGGCAATACCGCAGCAAATATGCCACGCATAGAACTTTTCCGCAATATTCAGTAGCAGGAATTTGGCTGTAAGTGGTTGCCTGCTGCGCACGGTCAATTGGACTCAGACAGCAACAACTAACTCTACTTTCGGCGGTGCTGCCGATGGAGGTGAATTGGGTCCTCAATCAACAACCTTCTCCAGTCAGGACAGTCTATCACTAGTTGCATAGACCGAGTTAGTTGAGGTCAGCTTCTACTTTTAAACGACATCGAGGTGGAGGATGTACTCTTTTGCTTAGTCCTTCAGATATGGATTCAAAGATTCTTTCGGTTAGATTCGTGTTCATCCGTAAGATGCCTAGAGAAGTGAATGCTCACATAGACCAGCAATTCATACTGCGAACCTATAAAGGAAAGCCGCTGATTTTGAACCACCGGATAAGCCTATGAATCTCTTGAGGTTTTCAGCTCAAGGTAGCATAAGTCATCTAGTGATCCAGCTCCTTGAACAAGTAATTGCTGAGAGAGTTCATTCTTCTGTCAGCGATGGCTAGATATTCTCACAGTAGATGGTGGATAGATTCCTCGTCCCGGTAGCTTCTACAGTAGTCGTTGTGATGTACATATGTATGTGCATGCATCGGCTATGAATGGTGCTATGCCCAGTTATGATGCCAGAGACGACATGGGCATCACTGCGACTAAGCTTACCTAGGAAAATCATTTTTTTTGTATCAAAGGTCGCCCTAGAAGAAGTCCTAGCCGATACGCATGTGTCTAGCTGAACCCAGCGTTTATTCCCTCGACAAACGTTTCCAATAATGGCTTCGCCCTTCGTGTCTATTTTCAGCGATCTAAGTGAAACTCTGACGAAGGGTATAGCCTGTGAAATATTCCTTGCGAGTTCACCGGTGGCTTGGAAGTTACTGCAATCGTGCAACAAAACAGAAGCGTGACCGTAAGGGCATGATATCCATGACAACCCTAACCACAGCCTATTGCGCAACAGAATAAAAACCAATATGATACTGTTGTCGCAGATGTAGTTCTCATTGCTTCCGTATTTCCGACGCAGGCTGTCCTCTGGATCTTGTAAAGGTTTGAAAGCTGGTATTGTTTCTCAGTTACCTTCTATCATGCTGTTAGAATAGGTCTCACAACAGCCGTATACGTGGTGGTTTCCTGCATAAGTAGAAGGCACACATGCTTTCTGAATGCGCTCATTAGTGTTCTCCTTCTAGAAATCCAGGAGTAGTCATGAGGCCAACTCTACCGCTCACAGTGGTATCACAAAGGGTGAGTTAGAAGGTGTAGGGATTGATCTCTTCTTCATGAAAAGGACGATGTCCGTAATCGAAGAATTAACTCAAACTGCCGACTCAATTATTAAGTAGCAGTAGTGCGAGTCTTTCGTTTTGTATGGTATGGTATGGTATGGTATATGAGGATGAGCGGAAAGGTCTTTACTTAGGCCTCCGTCAGGCCCGTTGTGTTCCCCTCCTTTAATCGTCGGAACTGCAAGGATATTTTTATGGTGTATAGTATAGTGGGAGGCATCTAGGGAAGGGGGAAACAATTGTCGAGTTGACACTCGTGTACGTGTGGTCTGGCGAATCTTCCTGTTTCTTTGATGAAGGCCAGGATGTCGCCGATTACTTTGTCCTTAAGATGTCTCAGGTCCGGTATTCACATGAACGCCAGGGTCTTCTGTCGCATTCGCTAGAGCTGGGCAGTGGCGTAGGAAGTGTTCGAGGTCTTCTTCTTCTTCCTCGCAGTTCCTACGTGTCTCTGTGTATACGAGGCCCAGTCTATGCATGTGTTTGTTGATGTTAAGTGTCCTGTAACTCAATTGCTCTCTGCTTGAATCTAGAGACTTCCTGTCGAGCAGGTTGCTTGGTTTATTTGCGACTTTTCTAGCCACTTTGCACGCCGGGAGGTTTGCCCAGTGATCATCAAAATTCTGTTGCATCTTTCGTTGGCTGCGGTTTTAATTATTTTTAGTGCAACTCCCACTATGTTTTCAGCGGTTCGTTCTATCGCGTGCGCTCCTTCTCTGCCAGCTCGTTGGCTTTCTTATTCGCCGTGACACCTTCTTGACCAGGTACCCAGACAAGGCGGACGTCGTTGTTGCTGGCAAGCCTGTTAAGTTTGTCTTTGCATTCCCTGACCAGATAAGATCTCAATGTTGGATTTGTGATGGCTTTAAGTCCTGCTTGACTATCCGAGCAGATTTCTATTTTCCTTCTTTGGGTGTGATGTTCCAAGAGAACTCCAGCTCCCCTCACAGTGACAGGGACTTCTGCTTGGAATACTGTGACGAAGGCAACTAGATGAATCACAAATTCTACCGGTGGGTTGTTGCAACATACGCTAGCACCGGAGTTGCCTGCGATGTTGAAGCCGTCCGTAAATACAGTTATCTCGTCATGGTTTCTTGTTTCGTTGGTTCGACCCCAAGAATCCATTGAAGGAAATTCTGTTTTAAAATTATTGCCAAAACTGATTTGCTTGTCTCCAAAATCACTCTGACGGTTGATGAGTGGTGTGATCGTTTTAGAAGTCGTGTCGAAATATCCGAGGGCCTTCAGTCTTGCCACTGAGTGTTCCTCCAGTGTCTTTGCTTCAAGGTGTGCTGGTAGGTTGTTTAGTATCACTTCCATGACAGCCGTTGGTGTCGAGGCTTGAGCGCCGGTGAGACTTTCGCTTAGGACTAAAAGGAATTTATCCACTAGCAGGATCTGGTCACATCGTCAGTGTAGGTCATCATACCGAAGACATTTTCCTTCAGCGTTACCAAAATATCTTCCCCCAAGGAGCGAAGTTAGATGTAAGACAATGTCATCCTGATGTGTTCCCCTTTAGACTTTTTTTCTGCTGCGCCCGTCTCCCATCGTCGAGTTGGTTATCCGTGACTTGAGCATCAGCCCAATCCAGTCACAAAGATCGACGTTGAGTTCGGCTTGATGCAGTCTGTTCAAAGATCTGACGGTCAACCTAAATCGTTGTACGTTGTTTTTCACCAGGTCGATGCCCCTGTACAGCTCGTAGAGTTCGTGACTAAATCTTCTTCTCAACGATCAGTCAAAGCAAATAGGATCGTTGGCCAAATACTCAAAGAGACTTTCTAATTTCAACAAATTCTGTGGTTCTGCGTCATAAAGTGGGACAGGGATGCTGTGAGTTTCTTTGATTTTTCTCGATGCGACCTTGCTAAATGATTCTCTCTTGAGACCATAGCAACACCAATTGGCGATTGTTGGGGAAAGCAGATCCAAGGCAGACGAACCCCTCCACCACTTCCACCATCGATAGCGGATTGTTCTGGCCTGAAAGTTGGTGTTGTGATTTGGTGTTCGCTGACGGCATGCACTTTGCTTAAACAAAGAAATTCAAGTGAATTCTACAAATTCGGAGTAAAAGTGAATTCTACAAATGAATTTAGTAAAGATGCGGCGAAAACAACCATAGAAGACCTCAGCTTCTCCGCTTTACAAAACAAAACTGGGATCAAGGTTCCCAACGCGTTAAAGATGATGCTCTGATCTTGTAAGCTGTGTTGATTGGCATCCACACAGGACGAATAGGGAAGAGATACACCCGCGAAGCCTATGAGCTGCACTAAAGTGTGGTTGTAGGTCGAAAAGCAAAATTACTTCGATTAAATTGGTTTAGACATAAAGACCGAATGGAAGACAATGCTTCACCCGACAGAATCGTAGAAGCAAAGGTCAAGACGACCAGCGAGACCGAACCTCCTTTATAATAGACAAAATTGTCGCGAGTATCAGGAAGTTTACCCTATCAAATGAGCAACGGACGGAAAATAATGAATGGCTACAGTTAATTTTTCAAAAATTGGATCAAAGGCACATCGAGAGAAAGGTCAACGCGATCTAGTTCCACAAAGTCGTCGCCCTAGACCCAGAGATCGGTGGACAAAAAAGAGTCAGCCATCCACATGCACTGCACGCATTCTTGTTACCAAAATAACCGTAACAATCAGAATTAATACTCCTTAATTATATGGCTCACGAAAATCACAATAATTTTCAACGTGCCGTCTCCCCAAAGGTCATCTCGCGCCAAGTTATTTCGAAGACAACAACAAAACATCGAAAAAAAAAAACCTCAGAGACTTAAATCGAATAAAATGATTAATCATCTTCATCTTGTTGGCTACAAATGAACATACACGGATGGATAGCTAATGGAAAACCCCAAAGAACGAGATATAAATTGATGAAGATGACTTCTCCGATGACGACCACGACGACTACGACGACGACGACGAAGATGATGATGATCGAAATGGGAAAGAAACAAAAAAAACAAACCACAACTCTCAGATGACCGAAAACGCCTCCTCCCTCCAAGACAAGTTCAAATAATCATACATCGGTGACTTGGCAGATACTACATCGTCCTGCAAGATTGAAATCTGCCATTGTTCTCACTCACTCACGACACGATGAGATGTGAGAACAAGACGCAAGAGATTTCCGCCATGTCCATTCAATTCGTCTATCAAACTATCGCTTGACCGTCACTCCCGAACGGACAACGTCTCGGGCGCACCAGGGATGACAAAAAGCTGCCTGGTGGCCGTAATGGGAGCGCATACTTTGTTGTTGTCGTTATTAAGTCGGCATTTTGTCAAAAAGATTCTTCGACTGAATGGCAGAAATGAAAAATGAAGATGCGAGCGAGAGGGAATCGAAACACACATCCACAGCTGGATTGACGTAGTCGCATTTGGAGGGCGATTTCGATTTGGACTTGAGAACAATATCGACAGATGATTGTTGGATCCGTTGTTCGGATGGCACCATGGGGACTGTGTCTGCGGAACGAAATCGTAATTATTCTGACAAAGAATGGATTTATATCAGCCAGTCATCAGAAAGGATGGAGACGAGTACCACAAGGCAAAATGTCAGGTTGCACAAGGACATCTGAGGCAGTTTTGCAAGCCTTCATGGCATTAATTGAGATATCAAGGCGAAAAAATGTCAAATGTCACTGGTACTGACGTTTCAAGTGTTTTTCGAGCTTTTTGTGGGTTTGGCTAAGCCTGCATGACCCACCGGTTGACGATATCTATGAACATTCTACTTGTCGTCTGAACATCAGTTTTCAATTGCTTTGTTGGCAACGCACATCTGCGGAGTGCCCCCTGGATATGAGACTCATTATCGTGGAACACCCACGAAGAACAGGTTACCAAACATGACCTCTCTCCTTAGATAGTAAGGGACTAATCAAAAGTGGCTCATGAAGCATCGGTTAAAAATCCAAATATCCTCATGCGTCGCCATCACTTGTCGACTGCGAAATGAAGAATTTTTAGGGATGAAAACTACACACGGGTCTCGCATGAAGAGACTGATTAAAAAAAATAAAAATAGCTGGCGCGACAGCTCGGGAAAAGCCAAGGCCTAGATTCTCGCAACTATTCATGATGTGCGCGTTAGATTTTTCGCACGAATGGAAGGGACCTACAATTTTTTGCCGACTTCGAACAGCGAATTGAGAAGTTCTTTCGTGACAGATTATACTCCCGGAGGCTTGTCATTCCCCAACGAGAGGTGGTGCCCTGAGTCAGCAGTCCAACGCACTAACCACTGACCCACGGCGAGACTGTTTACCTGTTGACAATCCCAGCCAACTTACAGAGCACAATGGATCTATACTTGGAATTTTCGTACTCTGAAAAGACTGCGTGCAGCGAAGTAAGTAGCAGAGAAACTCGACCGCTTCAACGCGGATATAATCGCTCCTTATAAAGTGCGCTGGGATTGTGTGTCCTGTCCGAAAGAGGAAATCATCTACTCTGGTGACTGTCAGAAGCTCAGACAGCGGCTGTTTACCGAGGAACTGGTCTGGGTTTCCACCACGTCAGTGACCGAGTAATAATAATCCGCATCTGAGCTCAATTTCATAATACTGTCTCATTTGAGGTGACGCCTTCACAGAAAGACGATTCCAACAAACAATGTTTCTAGGAACTCCTCGCGAATACCTAAAGAAGTGTCCTTACCGTCTTCCCTTTCCAATCTACTCTTCAATTCTCTTCCATATCTCTCTCCAACCATGAGCTTCACAAACTAAAACACAGTCCTTAAGCTGATTACGTTATGACGTTAAGATTGTCCTTAAGGATTTCAACATGAAAATCGAAAGAAGAAATAGCCTGCCACACACGACCTTCGGAAATGGATTCAGGCTTGTCGATTTTGTGCGAGGCCATGTAGTGTTTCAACACCTAGACAACAAAATTGAAGACACCTTCATATTGCAAGCAACTGAAGGCACTCCTCCAGCGTATTGGTGGTAATTTGATACATGCTTTCTGCTAAAGCATCGAATCCGCAATTGAATAGCTCCAATATCAAGCCATCAGAACCTCCCTGAGCCAGGTGGTCACCTAGGTCCTCTTCTTTTTACCCAAAGTTTTCTTTTTCTCTCGTCCTTTAACTCGATACTCTTTCTTTTACGCTGTATCCCTTTTGTGTTACGTTTTTCGTGGGATGTTTCGAGAGTTGAAGGTTACCCCAATGTGGTCTCGGCTAATCCCTCTATGATGGAGCCACACTGTATTCGCAGTCTTCCTGCAGTTTCCTGCTACCCCAAGTTCACGTATGTGCTCAATGTAAATTGACCTTTTCGAGGTAGTCTGCAGCTTTTCTTCTTTAACACTCGAAGTCTGAAAAGGGCCGCAACTAAGAAATGTTCAAAGTAGACGTTTGCACCCCTGAAAAAAAGCAGGTCGAGGGTGAGTGTTTCTTTTGGCGATTCCGACCATCTGAGGGTAATTTGCCTAAGAAGCTATGTAAGGTAAACTTGGAGATCAACGATAGAGCACACTTCCGTTATAGCGCATATCAAGAAAGATGTGGCCAAAACTCGATAAAAGAAAAACAAAACGCTGAACAGATCACATGAAGCTGTAGTGATCAGTATCCTCACAGGCCACAACCTACCAGCGGCCCATCTAAGGAGAATGCGACTAAGCACAACTGACCTCTGCAGAGGATGTGGTGATATAGACGCGAAGGACGCCACGACGCACTTTCGCTGCGACTGCCCAAGCCTCAGCAGAACCAGAAAGAAGACCCTAGGCGCTTACTTCTCAATTCTTTAGTGATCCAAGCCAACTCCCAACCATGCCATCGAAGGCCATCCTAAAATTTATACTGAATTCAGGGTGGCTTAGGGGGACTAATAACGATCAATAAATAATCTATTCTCTTCCCAACAGGTACATGAATATAGGTCGCACAACGGGAAACACAATGAATCCTTGAAGATTCAAGTGAGGCGGCGCCTATGGTCAAGCCGCCATCCCTTTAACCTAACCTAACCTAACTTAAACGAAATGCTTTCTATCAGCCACAAAGTCTGAAAGCCATTATCACACGAGTTTTGCTCTGGAAATGTGTTGTTATGGCTAACAGAAGATCGAGTACTTTTGATAGTACATAGCTTCTTTCAAGAGATGTAAGACCTTCAAAGTACTCATTTCAACAAACTTTTGAGATTCCTATTTTTTTCGCGGTAGTTCCCAAATCAGTTGTCAATCTTTATTGGTAAAATTAAGCCGATGAAGGTTCAAGAACATCCAGAAAACCAACCAATCAACTATCGATTTAACCATTCTAAATGGTTATAGGGCCTTTTAATTTTGGAAGGCTCATTTAAGAAAAGACGTACATATTGCTAGAGTCTAGGGCCCACAAACAAGACCAAGGTACTGTGTTCTTACATTCCTGTGGCCGAGCCTAATAATGATGAAAAAAATACTTATATTCTTCATCAGCGTCATCTCTACGGATTTATGTAATCTTGACCCCTTTTCGCACACTCAGTCCACACCCAGTCTGAATACTGTATCCACTTACAAGATGGCAACATTTTATTGACCCCCACTGTACACATCCAACAGTTCCACTGCGAATACATTTCTGTCTCACAAGGATGTCGACAGGATGCAGCAGCAAAATGATGGCAAATGTGTTCATAAACAGAAAAGCGCCAAGAACGATGTGGAAAGAGGAGAAGCAACCGCAGGGGTTTCTCACAATCGCGACAAAAATTCTATCCCTCTTCGCTGCGCTTTTTATAAATTATATGCGCGACCCTTTCTCGGCCCCTGTGTCCGATGCACCCCATACGTGACCGATGTTGGCTTTTGTTGTGATGGCGCTCTCCTGTTGATTGTGCATCCTGTTGACATGAAATTTATTTATTTAGATTATTTTCCGCCTCCCTGGCAGTTGCTGGGAGATAATTGCGTGTCATTGCGAACCCATCTTGTTGGGCTTCTCTGCGTCGTGCTTTCCATACCCGCGTCTTCAATGGCAAAGTGAACGATCATTATTCACTTAGCAATTGATTTATGATTAAATAGTTTTTTTTTCCGCGGCATAATTAATGAGAACTTAATTTCGTTTGGCCGATGAAAAATATTTCTTGGGGAAATCTTTGGGGCGTCACCGCCCATTTCCCACATTTGAGGAAACTCGCCTTTGATTACAGTCATTTGAGGGATCAATTAACCTGACGATCACTTTGATTTCTATGAAATCTACAAAGTCACTATATTGACTTTTAGAGTGGGGACTTGACTTTGAATATTCTTTTGGAATCCGTTCGATTGAAAGACGGAAATTATACTTCAACTTGATTCGAAATTCATTAGAAGATCGATGGGATTTTAGGAAATTATAGGGAAAAGAAGGAGACACGTCAAACGCTTAGAATTTGGACTTTATTCGAGAGCTTATTCTGGTAGAAAAGTCGATTTAATACATTACCTTCGTCGTATCCCCTATTATTCAACAGTCAAGCCTATATGGTGCCCGCCAAATTTATAAGACGATGTTGGTGATATTTTACACAGACTATAAAAAAAGTAGCTGGTTCGACAGCTCGGAATGAGCCATGGCCAGCTCCTCGGAACCTTCGCACGAATGGAAGGCATCTACAATTTATTGCCGACTCCAGAAGGCGAATTGAGAAGCTCTTTCATGACAAATTGTACTCTTGGAGGAATGTCAGGTCGGTGCCTCCAAAAAATTTCGATGGACACGGCTGAGGCTTGAACCCACTCAGTTCGCTCAACAGTTCAACGCACGGTGATAAACTTACCCAGACTATACTCGTATAAATTAATTGCAAGCCTTCTAAACTCCGTTGATGTTTTGTGGTATTTGCGATCTTTTCTAACTGTGGCATTGAGAAAACGCTTCTTCTCCCATCACCAGAAAAAGCATTATTTGAGATAAGAACAATTCAACGTATGATCTTTTGGCCATCGTACCTCGACAAAGATTGATATCTGAAATGTGAAGATACCTCTAGACTCTGGAAAAGAAGGTTTTCAAAACTTCAACTTTCTGGAATGGGCAATAAAAGCTCGATATCTTGGGACTCAGCGATATAAGGGGGTTCGATGCAGGTGAATTCCGAATACTTTCACTGTCTTAGCTTCTTTTACCTCCAAAAGCACGCTTCGAGGAACCATGTATTACACCGAATAAGAGCATTGAAACACCATTATTTTTGGGGCAGTGAGTTCGAGGAGATCGAGAGGCTCATCGAAAGAACCTTTCATAGGAAAGAACCTGATGCTCAAATTGCATCGGCTACTCCCAAGCGAACTTGGCTCCCAGTATACCATGAAGATAAAAGATGCACGAAGATGTATAGGAAAGTACGTAAACGCCTTGGCTAAACAAGTCGAAGAAAACGCAAGCAAATGAATTAGTAGAACTGCTTACAAAATCCCCGAAGATAGGTGGGCACAGCTTGTTCCCTGCTGCTTTTGAGTGAGGATTAGCGAAAAAAAAGATGAAGTACTTTCCCGTCGTTTTGAATCAAATTTTGGATAAAAATTTGCTTTTAAGTCAGATGCACCGCACCCAGTAAAGATGAGATTGTTGCTGCGATCAAGGTACCCAAAACCTGCACAACACCAGTGATTAATGGCATTCCTGCCACAAAGCAGCGTCAGCAACAGATTCTGCAACCACTTATAGAAATAACTTGGGAGGGCAAGGTTTTCCTTACGTCTTTGCGGGCCTTGGGGCATTGCCATATTCTTTTTACTTTTTGGTAAAATGTCCGAACCTCGTTCCTGCAGGAGCATGTCTCTATTTCCTCCATTTGCTCTTTCTTTTTTCTTTGAGAAGCCAGTGTTTGCTTACTAGAGGTGCCTGAGATCAATTTGGTTGACGTTTGACTGACCAAAAAATGTGGGAGTCGCCTACTTGCAATGACAATGTTTGTCAGTAACAATCATCATAATAAATGCCACCTCCTGCGCAGAGGTACACAGGAACTTGAGATTCCAAGGGCAGTCCTCCTCCTAGTGGTAGTCTATGATGTGCTCTCAGATGCCTCGTCGGTGGGAAGCGGCGGACTTGAATAGAGTCATACAACCTATCTCGAACACCTTGACTGCACCGATGTTACCTGCGTAATATCGCACCGTACAATAGACATACTTTACCAAACATCGAAAGAGCAAGCAGTTCATAGCAAATCAAGGTATGCAGTGAGATCCTTTAATTCAAGAGAGTCACCCTCGAATAACTTGGCGTCGAACAGTGAAAAATGAGTTTCGGCAGCTAGGAAGGAACTAGAGGAAGTCACATAGGCGTGGCTGATTCGCTAAGATCTAGAAGAGGACATCAGCCAAAAGTGATCTGAATATCTCTGCTGCGCAAGAAAACATTTTAAAAATTTAACAAGACTGTTCAAAACACTGGTGAAGATCTTCATTTTATTTAGCTTTCCATAGGAGTTCGTTTTCTTTTAAGCCCGATTAAGTTGTTATTGACATTAGGTGTGCCTCAGTCAAGAAGATCAAAACGTTGCACTCAGAAGACTGATAGGATAAACTTAAAATAAATTCAATATCGCTGTCCAAGTCTTCTTCTCTCTCTGGTTCTCCGAAAACCTCTATCTTCCATTGGACCCCACTGCACAACAATACTCTCACTCACAACTGTTCGCAAAGCGTCGCAAAATTCGTCCACATGCTGCCAGCGATCCCGTGGCGCATTGGCCAAGGCGCCAATGTCTTCTGCTCGACGGGGTGCAACAGTTTTGTTTCTGTTTCCTCCCTCCCAGATATCAGCGATTTCGGTGCTGATCATGTGGATTTGGACAATTTACTCCTCCGAAAAAAGTCGTATTCGGTGTACACACACTGCATACGTATACACCTTGTGGGCGAAATGAAAACCACCGACCGGCCGACATCGTGGACATCGGCTTCGAAATATTCATAAATTCATAAAAGTTTGTCGCGGACCTTAAATACGTACAGGCCTGCCAAAAATTTTATTTTTTTGTTTTTGTCGGGGTGAGATTCCTCGTCGCAACAACTTTAACACGAACATAATGACTGTTAAATCATTTTTGTGTCTCCTCTTGCTGTACGACCGGGGCGCGCTGATGATAAAGTGCTCGAAGGTCAGCCACGGCCCAGGATGTGATCTGGAGGAGTCTTGTCGTGTCTGCGTGCATACATTGCCCGCTGGTGATCTGCTTATCAAGACGCTGTTCATCGATTGTTGGAGCTGAAAACCTTAGCTGTCAACGCACATGAGACGCGACAACAACGGTGCGCACAGCGAAAAGTCACATTGAAGGCATTGAAGGAATTTTATTTATTCTCCCAACGCGGATATAACTCAAGTTGGGTCTGACTTGGGGGCTTTGCCTTGTGCGAGAACCTACCTACAGCGATGCTGCATGTTTCGACAGTCGCTAATTTATTTTTAATTAATAATAATTCATGGCGCTGTGTGGACGGAATTTTGATGGTTTAATTTGGGAATTACAACTACAAGGGGCGATCAAACCGGGTGCGCAAATCGTTTAGCACAAAGAGATCTTATCCCGGGGTGAAGTTAAGTTAGGGGTGTGTCTGCAGGCATGATGGAGTACCTCAAGGAAGTGAAAATGCGTGAAAGGCTGACTTGTGATAAGAAGAAAATAAAGGAAATGTTGACTTGAGAATTATGGTTGGATTTACTTAGACCCAAACTTAGTTCAACAATGAAAAACTTATTGGCTTCAGTTTGTTTTACAAAACAAGATCCAATTCAGGTGTCTCTTACATCTAGCTTGAGGAAAATTATAGACTTTATGACAGATGAAATCGTCGTCAAAACCACCAATCTATTGTGGATCTATGCTGCGCATCCGTGTTCTGTTGAGAGTAATAATTTCCCATTGACATGGGGCGTAGATAGCATGTTTCCTAGATCGGGTTACGTCATCTACTCTACGCATGGATCAAAAATTGAAATATGAACTGAATTCTGTATTCACAGAACTATCTTGTGACATGTTTATCCAAGCTCAAAGCGTCTAGGGCAAAGAGAAGCTTTTAGAATTTTAACAACCTGACAATTTTGACTTTGGTTTGGACAACTACAGACCCAATTTGCTACTGATTGACTTTTTATTTCTTTGTCAAGGAGGCCTGTAGTTTGGGAGCCTCCCTACTTAGCTTACTTACTAACTTAAGGTGGTGCTACAGACCGGCGTGGTCCTGGGCCTCAACCAACAAGCGTCGCCAGCGATCTCGATCTGTTGCCAGCTGTCTCCAGTTTCGTACGCCAAGTTGGTTGAGGTCCCCTTCCGCTTGCGTGCGCCACCTGAGTCGCGGTCTTCCTCTACTGCGCTGACCCTCGGGTGTGGATTCGAAGATTTTCCGAGCTGGAGCATTGGTGTCCATCCGCTCTACATGACCCAGCCACCTCAGTCGTTGGACCTTCACTCTTCTGGCTAAGTCGATGTCGCTGTACAGCCCGTACAGTTCGTCGTTGTATCTCCTCCTCCACTTCCCGTCTATGCAGACGGGACCAAAAATCACCCGAAGAATTTTCCTCTCGAAACAGCCAAGAGCAACCTCATCCGCTTTAGACAGAGTCCATGCCTCTGGGTCGTAGAGTAGGACTGGGAGGATTAAGGACTTATAAAGTGTCACCTTAGTTGTTCGAGAGAGGGCTTTGCTACTCAATTGCCTTCTTAGCCCAAAGAAACAGCGATTGGCAAGGGTTATTCTTCGTTTAATCTCAGCGCCGATGTCATTGTAACTACTTAGCACAGTCCTCAGTTAACTGCATACATTTGCGTACTCCAAATAAATTAAGGTTGCCATCAACCTGTACGGACTTTACTCACCTTGATGAGTTGGTTGGTTTTGTGGGTGGCCTAAAGATTTACTTAGATCTCAAGCGAGTCCATTGTATCCATAAAAAGTATACTCATGGGAGTCAGACCAAGGGATAGGGTTAGCTAATCTGAAAACCACCCAGAAAGGTATAAAAATCTCAAGAGTTTCCTAAAATCAGAGATATGAAGGTCCTCCAGCGCAGGGAAGAAGCTACATACTACCGAGAGTACGAAAGCTGGAAAGTGGGGGACATTCGCATAGCAGGTGCTGGATGAATTATATATCCTCTTCGTCCCTGCAGCTTCTGCAGTAGTTATTCTAGGGTTTCCGGGTAATTGCACACCCCCTTCTAGTTTGTTTGCCCTCTCATTTCCCGATATATCTTTGTGGCCTGGTACCCAGCATAGCGTCACCTTATTGGTCGTTGATATATCGTTGAGAGTTTGTCTGCAGACCTTTACAAGCTTCGATTCTGTCGATGCTGACTGCAAAGACTTGATAGCCGCCTGGCTTTGCGGGCTGTAAAATGGCAGTTATCTCGACTTGAAAATCCCTGCATCCTGCATAACTCACCTTAGGAGTGGTATTCCTCTTCTGCGTTATTCCTCCGAGTTAGGTTAGGTTAAAGCGGCTGTCCACACCACAGATGTAGCCTAGAGCACACTAGAGCAGAATAGCTCCTCTGTCATTGCACGATGTGTCACTACTTCAAAGCTACAAGGACTAATTGAGCCCAGCAGAGCTGTTTATGAAGCGGGCGATACTTCTGATGTTATTTTCTGGTGCTCCCAAGTGGATTAGTCTCGTTTTGGGCAGTACTGGCCAGGTACAGAGAAAGTGAAGAATAGTTTCCTCCTTCCCTCTCTGCACATTTTGCAGAAAACATTAAGAAAGAGTACTAGCCCCTCAGCGTGAAGGCCTATAAGACTTGGATTGAATCTGATCTAATATGGGCCAGATCTGCCTGGAAATTTGGAACGTTGTGCCTTCCTCTCATTTGCGGTTGGTTTTTTCTGATTGGGTCTAGTTTAGCTCGCATTCTGGGAATTCTTAGCAGTTGCTCCTCTATCTCTTAAGAGAAGAATGCTGACTGTCGTTATTGACTGTAGGTCTTGCGGTTCAAATGAGTTCACAGATAGCGAGTCGGCTTCCGAATTACACTTTTTATTGTTTCTTTTGTTTATGAAGCTTTTTTCCCACAAATAAAGCCGGAATCGGTACGTACAATCCGACGAAGCCGCCAAATCGGTTTTTCTACGGAAAGACCTCGATTGGGCATCCGTGAGAGCTTGACCCAACTTTTTATCTTCACCATCATCATCATCATATTCAGGCTCGATTATCCGCTATGAGGATCGCGGGTTTATGGTGCCTAAGTGGAATCTCTATAACTCTCGGTCTTCTACCATGGACTCTAAGTCATCAAGAGATATTCTCATACGGGTAGGGGTGAGATTTCGGAGTCTTGGACTCGGATTTTTGGTCCAACCATCTCATCCTGGACCTACCCATGGGACACCTACCTGATGTTTCTTTTTATCTCTCTGAATGGTTTTGGATTAGAACACAGCAACAAGTCAAACTAAACTGGGACCTGTTCACCACTCCCACCCACATAGCTTCTTGGGATCAGTAGCCCTGCTTTGGGCCCAGCACTGTGTCAATGTTGATAGATGTCGCTGGGGAACTGGGCAGTACAGAAAGACTGCAGTGGCGTATGCAAGTGGAGACAGACCTCAACCAACTTGACTGAAGGCAGCTAGTTAAGTACCGAGCTGCCTTGCTTGCTTACCCAGCCCTGCGACGCACTGTAGTAGTATGGAAAATAAATTAAAATACGGACTGCGCAGTTGGGAGGCTTTTCGAAAGGATCTTTATCATTTTTAACGGCCCGCTTATCCACTATGAGGGTCGCGACCTTAGAGTGCTTACGTGGACCCTCCATACCTCTCGATCTAGTGGCGTTCACTCTAAATCATCAGGAATTACCCTTATACGGATAAAGGAGTGATTTCGGACTCATCCTGGGGCTTCCCAGGGACGCTTTCCTGACGGCACGGATTCCATTGTGTGGAGTGAAGTTATTTGTACATGGCCCCGAACTTATAAGCAGATAATTCGTCCCAAAGTCACCTTTAGGACGAATGCAACGGCTGCATTTTTAAATTCTTGTATAGAGGGTTTTCATCCCTTTTGATTGAATTGGGAAAAAATCTAACAACAAGGATGATAGTCCCAACTCCTAATCCACTCTCCACTTAACCATTTCATCATCTCAATTTTCCCTCTAAACGCCCACCAAATAAGAGGAGAAAAAAAAATCAAAAAAGGACTCACTTAAAATTGCCAGAAAAATCCTTTTCATCACGGAAACAACAAATCCCAGACTTATGCCTGTCAATGATGACCCAAAGAAATTCTTTCGTGTGCCGAAAATCAAGTCCTGATTTCTATCTTTAGTCCGGTCAACCCTTTTCGCTGCTTTCCTTATCGCCATCCCCTGGTAAATACCCACCTGTCAAAAAGTTGCGAATTTCGAATGGACTTAGTCCAGCACACACAGTTTCGAACCCTTCTACGGCTCTACATATGTCTTAACATGTTAACAGCTTCAGATTAGGGTGGGTGGCGAATTTTTTTTTTTTTTTAAAAAAACTTTACCTCGACCATAATCAATCCGATGTGCTGACACATTGCCAGGAGAGGGATACTTCAAAGGATCAGTCGATTGGAAAATAACTGAAACGGTTCTCCACATTCGATTGGAGATTACGCGGGAGAAAAGTTCAAGGGTTGACAGTAATCTCCTTCGTCCGTACGTGTGACCACACATTGTTTGGACGGCACTCTAAGGATTTGCATATCAGCAGGGCAGTAAAATCCAAAGATGGCTTATGTGGGAATACAAAGTTGTGGTCCATCAATTGGAGAAGTCCTGGGAAGATTGTTCCCTCCGTTTATTGATTAAAACCTTTCAAAGGCTTAAATTGCCACCAAACATGCAAAGTCGGTCTCGCGTGCAACCCTTTGCCGCCATATACCACAAAAATATTCGTAAATTGCTCGGTCCGGTGTCCGATTTAGGAGATTTTTGCTTCATTCTCGGACAAACATCCCATTAGACCTCAATTAAAAGGAATAGTGGATGTGTTTCCATCATCTCTGGACTCTGATTTCGGCTCATAATCAAAGCCATCAGTGGTCGGATCCCAAAAGGGATCATCATCATTGCACACACAGCCGCCACAACAGTCAGTCGCAAGGTACGCAAGGTAATTTCCAAGGCAAAAGCGTCTAAGTGCCTCCTATTCAGCCTGATGGTGGTGCTGCGCATGCGCACAAAGTCCCTTCATTGAATGCAATTACCAAATGATCGGCTTCTGGTCTTCCACTGGACGGCAGCGTGGATGCATCAGAGAGCGGAACCTTACAACTTTAGGATCACAGATCCAAAGTTCCTTCCTCAACGTCGGGCCTATTATTTTCGGTTTATTTTCGGTTGTGGTAGCTGAGATTCGCCCTGTTGTGGTGTGGTTTCAAGAAATGTTGTGGCCTTCCTCACTTGCGGTTGCAATTCCCACCGTCGATAGCCGGTGGCTATTTTCCTTTTTGTTCCATTGATGGATCAATTGATGGTGCAACCGAACTCTGTAGATGTGCTGCCTCCTGCGTTCGCCTGCCTGCCCTCCTCTACACACTGAGAGACTGAGTTCCTTCTCTCATCATTCTGCCAGATTATTTATTGGAAGTCTTCCTCCTTTTTTTTTTTTTGTACTGCTGCTGCTTCTTTTTCTTGTTGTTGTTGTTTGATTTGCATCGATGTGGATCTTTAATAGAATCTTCAACTGAACCCAAGGGAGAGTCATGTGGACTCGTGAGCAGTCCGGGCACCTTGAGGAGGAGACTTTTCTTCTGGTGGCTTGTTGTTCCCATCAATTAGTTGACTGCGGATAATATACTGCGGCTATATGCTCGGGATGGTATCGTTCGTTAAGTGAACATAATAATTTGTAAGATCATAAGCACAGAGAGTCCCAAGAGCTGCGCTCATTACAACAATGAAAGAGTGAAGCTTATTACTCATTAGGAGTCGGAGGTAATTTATCGTTCGGAGAGCTAACTAGTGGAGGAGTTTTGTGAGAGATTGATTTGCGTTGGACTTTGTGTTGGTCCGTTATTGGTTTTCTATGATCCGCGGGAGGAGGGCTGTAAACTATTAATTACGGGTAATAAGAGCTTGTAGATAGACTCTGACGTTCCCTACTGGCCGTTCTTTGCAGGAGTAGGAGCTATTTCTTCTCTAAACTTCATCGTGGGCGATTTGTGGATTTCTCTCATATAATCTGTCATGAGCGCAGTACCAAATCGTTGGCTTCCAGTGCTACCAAGTATCTACAGACCTATAGGCTATGACAATCTATCGACTTGAATTATGCGACGTTTGTTATTATTTGCACTGGAGTTTGGAAGAAATTTCACTACACTTATCCTACGGCACTGGTCCTATCGATATGGCCTCTGAGGCAATAATACCAGAACTTAGCCTGCAGTGCAGATTTATTTTCGACTTTCCTTGCTTTCAGGGCTGTATTCGGCCAGCGTCTGAGCTTGACTTGGATGAATTGTGGAATTTTCACAGATTGTCTCCAAAACCAGTCATGGGTCGACTGCTGGTGGCTTCGTGAAGATCGACGACTCTACCCTTCTCTACTCGAAGGGTCGGCGGATCTGCATCTGTAGCGATAACCAGGCTACGCTTAAGGCCTTGCTTACCCCTTCAAATAGGACCAAAATATTGTAGTTCAAGAATGCAAGAACTCTCTGCATTTGGTGGTACGGCTGAACTTTTTCACTCTTGTCTGGGTCCCAGCCCACACCGGGATTTATTGCGAATATAATCTCTAATTAATAGACAGGACCTGAACCTGCGATGTGTCTTCCCACGTCCTCGGTCCAGGCTTCCATTGACGATTGGGTTACTTTCGAACACAATTGTATGTGGCTCTCTGGACAAAACGGAATGCTCCCGAACGTCTGTAAGGAATTAGCGGCATTCTTGCTGTCACTCAGTAGAAAGGCAACTATGTACACTTTTGCTAAGCATCTCAATGTCCGGCTTCAGAGACTCTACTTACTGCGACGCTTGTGGGTAGGACGACGATACTTCGGATAATTTTCTTTGTGATTGTCTTTCCTTTGCACGGATCAGTTGGTAAATCTGCGGCACTGATGTGGTGAGTGTTGGTACTGTAAGCTCCTCATCATTGAAGGGCCTTCTCGCAACAAAACTAACTGGGATGGCTTTAGGAAAGCTTGTGAAGAAAATATAGTCCTGAATGTGTCGCTTAGAACACCGTGCGAAATAGAGGATGAAGTCGGCAGATTTATTGAAGTCTTACAAAGCGCCGCATGGACCAACACTCCATATAAAAGAAAAGTAGTCGGAAATAGCGAAATTAAATATCCGCCGGAAATAAAAGAACTGATGCTGGCAAAGAGGAGAGCACGCAAAAGATGGCAACAGTCTCGCGCTCCCCAGCACAAAACCCATTCGAACTTCCTATGCAATAAGCTCAAAAAAGCGATACGGGATTTTAAAGATCGCGAGATTTCTACATATCTCGAAGGCTTGTCTGCTGAAAAAAGTTCGAATTACTCTCTTTGGAAAGCTATGAAAGGTATCAAAAAACCCCAAATACAATCGCTACCAATAAGAAAAAGTAATGGCGAGTGGGCAAAAGGCGATAAAGAAAAAGCCGACTTATTTGCTGAGCATCTGGAAGAAACGTTTAAGCCATTTCCCGGGCAAGCATTAATAGAAAATATTAATAATACTATTATGACTCCAGACAACTTTAAAATAAGAAGCGTGTCACTAGCCGAACTTTGTGAGGTAATAAAAAATCTAAAGAATAACAAGGCTCCTGGATATGACCTAATAACCGGACAGGTCCTGAAGGAATTGCCAAAGAAAGCTTTAATAAAACTTGTTTACCTTATAAATGCTTCGCTAAGACTATTATACGTTCCAAGGCAATGGAAAGTCGCCGAAGTTATAATGGTTTCAAAGCCGGGAAAACCGCCAAACGACAAAAAGTCGTACAGACCGATATCGCTCCTGCCGATAATATCAAAGGTTTTTGAAAAACTCTTATTGAAACGGTTAAAACCGGTAATTAAAGAAAGACGTTTGATTCCTGATCATCAATTCGGGTTCAGAATCAAGCATTCCACAATTGACCAGGTTTATAGAATAACCAACGAAATTGAGAAGGCCATAGAAGAGAAAAAGATATGTTCTAGCGCTTTTCTTGACGTTTCTCAAGCCTTCGACAAGGTGTGGCACGAAGGCTTGAATTATAAACTTAGACAGGTACTTCCGGAAGAGTTGTACAAGATCTTAGAATCGTATTTGGAGAATAGACTCTTCCGTGTCAAGCACGGAGCCGAATACTCGGAATTCAAGGAAATCGCTGCGGGAGTTCCACAAGGGAGTGTTCTTGGTCCAGTCTTGTTCTTGCTCTATACTCGAGATATACCCCAAGAAGAAGGCACCGTTGTTGCTACGTTCGCGGACGATACGGCTATTCTTGCAACAGAAAATTCAGTCGAGTCAGCAACTGTGAAGCTTCAACGAGCTTTGGATACAATTTGCGAGTGGACAAAGGTTTGGCGCATTGTTCTCAACGAAACCAAATCTACGCATGTTAACTTTACTAACAAGAAAATTAACAACTCACCCGTTTTCATTAACTCGGTACAAATACCGTATGCAAACGAAGCAATATATCTAGGAATGACACTAGATGCGAAACTCAAATGGAAGCCGCACGTTAAAAAGAAACGCGACGAGCTCGAAATTAGATTTAGAGAAATGTATTGGCTGCTTGGAAGATATTCCAAATTAAGCATGTATAACAAATTGCTCTTATATAAGCAAGTCTTAAAACCTGTATGGACGTATGGTATACAACTTTGGGGTTGAACCAAAACCAGCAATAGAAATATTTTACAAACCTTTCAAAATAAGGTGCTCAGAACAATCGTTAATGCGCCGTGGTACATTAGAAACGACGATATCCACAGAGACCTCGGTCTAGCTACCGTCGAAGATGAAATAACAAATTTTGCTCGCAAACTCCGTGTTCGCCTTCATGGACATTGCAATAACGCCGTACTCCAAATTCTGGACGTGACAAACCTTGTGCGCCGACTACAAAGAACGAAACCGTTCGATTTAGCGCAATAAGGAATAGCCGCATATAATGACGGTATTAGTAGGTGCTTTCACTGGAAAGCCACCTGCACAACGCGAATTATTATTATCGAAACTTAAACTACTTGATAAGGCTTTTACGTACTTAGTCGTAGTCAACACGAAAAGGGGAGGTGTTTTTAGTGAGTAAGAATCTCACACTACCATGAGCACGTGCGGTAGATCCTCATGGTGTCTCATGAAAGATTTTCACCTACCCTCGCAAAAAAAAAAAAAAAAAAAAAAAAAAAAATTTAAGGGCCTTCTCGGTTTTCTCCGAAAGTCGATAAAATTCCAGTAAAATGGGTAAAAATTTGCACTGACTTGCACTGGATCATGCTTTCTGGACCAATTGCATCTCAGTGCTCCACTAAAGTGTTTCCTAACCCGACAAGAAAAAATCAAAGAAATCCATGAGGACACAACTCATTTTTTCTTTCACTTTCCAAACCTCTGTTACACAAGGAACAAAACGCTAGGAATATAGACACTTTTCCATGACATTAAAGAACTGTCCGATAGCTAGCTAAGGGCGAAAGTAAAAGTGGCCAAAAATTTTGGTTTTCCCAAGACGAATAAGACTTTGGGATTTTTTAAGAAGCTTCCATCATCTCTGCCTTCGAAAAACCTGAGCTAAGTATCACAGTGAAAATAATGCCATCGCCTACTTCTTGGCCAACCAAGGACTTTGCGATTCTAACGAATACCTCCAAGGCTTAGGGGAGCAGTGGATTATCTTTGCAGAGAATGAAGTTATATGATAATCATGCTCTTGGGCATCGTGGAATTGGCCTAGAACAGTACTGCTAAGGACGACGTGGCTATTGTCTTAAATATCTTCAATAATGTCACACTTGTCAACTCCACCTAATTGGTGGCTGCGCACTTCATCTTAGCCGATATTGTCTTCCAGTTACCTGTCTGCTTCATCTGTACCAGTATGTGCTGCAACCATCTCTTCTTGTACCCTATATCAACCTGAACAAGTGGTTCGACACTATCTTCAACCAGCTACAGGTCCAGGTGGTATTCAAGGACTACACGCTCTGCAAGAACACCATTGCCTACAATCCCAAGAAATATACCAAATCCTTGGGCAAAACTGGTGCTGCTCCAGCCGCTGCTAAATCCGAAAAGGTGCAACAAGAAAAGAAGGAGGAACCAATGGAATCAATGTCCGAGGATTCGATCTTATCCCCAAGAGAACCTTCAAATTTGACGACTTGAAACACTCCAACGAAGACGAGTCACAAAGTTCGATCCAAACAACTACTTCATTTGGCTCGGCAAATACAAGTATAACAACACGTTCGCCAAGGTGTTCACAAGTTGTAACCTCATTACAGGAATGTTTCAGCGCCCAGAAAGTTGCGCAAGCCGGCTGCTATTTTCGGCGACGATAACGACTGCACAATCCCAAATGTGGAAATGTGGCGCGAATACGACCTACTCTTCACTCTACCACCCGTTTCGCAAATCGAAGAGGCTGGACCTCAAATTCCAGAAGACAAGGAAGCTTGTACCACAGTATTTCTCCTGGACTGACGAAGACAACAGTCGCAAGTTCAACCAGGGCAAGATATTTGATTAATCAGCGCAGATGCATGCCTGGTGGTGGTCGTGGGTCAGTGGTTAGTGCGTTGGACTGCTGACCGAGCGGCGTGGGTTCAAGCCCCAGCCAAGTACACCGAACATTTTTCGCGGCACCACCTCTCGTCGGGGAATGACAAGCCTCCGGGAGTGTAATCTGTCATAAAAGAGCTTCTCAATTCGCCGTTCGGAATTCATGTAAACAACACAACACACACAACATGAGTGGTTGCGAGAAGCTAGGCCTTGGCTCATCCCGAGCTGTCGCGCCAGCTATATATATTTTTTTATTTATTTAGATGCATGCCTGCCACCTATCTTCTTGCAGTTGCTACGCCTTAGCCCACTATTACTATTACTTTCAAACTCTCGGATACCTGAGATTCAAAGTCTCAAACCAACACATCTTTCTCGACGTAGGCAAGTTTGACAGCTCACAGGGAGCATACAATTCATCTCTTCGCAGTTATTCATGTTGTATGTATATTTCATTTACAAAATGAGGATTTAGAACCTTGTCAAGATTATGGGATTCGATCCTGAAGCATCAAGGATTTTTTTTAGATCTGTAACAGCCTGCATTCCTAATGATTTCTTGATTTACAATACAATTCTTCTCACCACCAACCCATTCATCGCTGTCAGTATTGTATTACCCCCAAAACTAAGCTAATTAATTACAGTAACGTACATATGTGTACACAAACTATTGTGTGTGCACATTTTGACAGTGTCCTTGATTGTCATATACTGCAGGCGATACCAGCAATCATCGTCATATCCCATCACATGTCCCCATCAGTTGCAATCAAGGATCAAATTTCTCTTGTGTCTGTTTAATTAAATGTCTATTCTGCCATATGTCCTTAGGCTGCACGAAAAGGGTTCAACCAAAGTCTGTGTGCTTTCGTTACACAAAAGGACACTTCAAGTGCACAAGTTATGTGTATTACAAACTTGCTTTTCCATTGCTCTTCTCCTAATCCAGCTGGATTACATCTGCAAAAAGCACATCCCTAAATTAGAGTTCGAAACGGTTTGTCTCCCATAGCTTGGTCATTAAAACTCATCACCTCCTTAAAGGATCAGCGCTCCGCCACACTAATCAACCAAAACAAAAAAATATCGAGAACATGGGGAAAAAATTAATTGCGGCCAAAACTGAAATTAACTTGGTTTCCATATCACTTGGGCTGGGATCCTGGGCCATCGCCACTTCATCATCGACTGGACTTTCTTATGCGTCTAGACATCGCCCGACATTTCCATTTCCAGCATAATAACCACGAAAACTTCAACCAAAATGCTGCTTTTTTTAATTTCGCCAGCACGATGATGGAACTGCATTACACCTCCTTCGTCCAGTTGAGGGGGGAAAAAAAAACCAGAGGCGGACACTTCTTGAGATTCTGGTAGTTTTACGATGCCACCAAAACAATAATTTATGCAAATTGACATCGTGGCAAAGCTACAGGTTCGCAGGAGCACCAGCAATGACGAAGACCTCCAGTGTGTCCGCTTCACTATAATTATCAGCCCACAAAAAAGAGATTGAGAGGAGGAGGCTTACCGAAAGGATCTTTCTCTCTCTTCTGGGCTAAGCAATCTTCTAATCATTTCATTAGCAAAAACACGAAATGACGTTGGAATTGGTCTCTGGGGCTGGAACTGGTCTTTCTGTCTACCTGCCCGCATCGGATGGTTTTTCTATTTGACGATGGAAATTGGTTTGATGGCAGCAGCAGGATGTGTTCGATCTTCCTTGCGTGTTGATCCTCATCGTGGGTAAACGTTTCTAATAGAAGCAGTAGTGGTTTTTGGGTTAACTCTGAACGTCTCCGTCGTCATCATCGTCGTCGCGTAAATTTGGTGCAATTTGGGAGTCAGGTTTTTGGAGACGCTTTTTGTTGGGGCATTCTCGGAAGTCAATTGGGCGTGGTTGGAACTTGAATTTTATTTTTATTTTTTCTATTTATTTTGCGTGTATGCAAATGAAGTTGTAAATTAATTCATTGGAAGTAGTTAAGGAGTAAAGAGACCATCTAAGGCACGCCACTTTCAGAATAAATTAGGATTCAAACACTTTTCGTTGGAGGAACAACTTTAAGGCATTCAATAGCAAGAGCTAACAAGAAATTTATAGAACTGTCACAAGACGTTATTAGGGCTTTATAGTGGCCCTAGAGATTCGGGGATTTAAAGAATCATAGCATAGCAAGGGACTAAAATGTTGTATCGAGAGTAATGCGTTCCACATGAGGATAAGTTTCAGAAACGGCGTCAGATTTTTCTCAAACACACGAGAGGCTAACTATCAGACACCCAAGATGTCGGAAAACCTAATTAAATTCTTCCAGGCTAAGCTGAAAAGCATCCGCTCTGTGATAACCAGAACAGACTCTGTGGGACCAGCCAGAGAGCTCATCGACCTGAAATATTTTTGTGGCGAGCAAGGTTAGGTTCGGTAGAGTAGGGTTATGGAGCCAATGCTTGCATAAGACACTAAGCACCATAGTGGGTCCATCACGATCCCTGTGATGGGTAGGGGTTAGAATATACCCGAGGTAGGCATGCCTGTCGTAAGAGGTGACTAAAATCCACCCTCCGTATACCGAGGTTAAAGAAGTATACAAACAATGCAATGAACAAAACAAAGAGATTCAATACCCCAGGTGGCACTCCAGGTTTACTGGAAAATCCACCCTCTTCGGAGGTCGGCTCTATGGATTCTGGGGAGAGCCATTTATTGCAATTATGCAACCCTTTTACAAAAAGTGTAAGGGTATCTCGATCGCCACCACCAAGATCGAATGTCTCCGGGAAAAGAAGTCCGCCGGAAGCGTTAACGCGCGATAAACAGGACTCAGCGAAATGTAAAAGCTTCGAGGAGGAAAACAACGAACTCCGTAAGAAGCTTAACGAAATGGAGTTACTCTACAAAGAACTTAGGAAAGAGGTAGATTTACTTCGACAAGAAAATAAAGCTCTGAGAAACGTAAATCCTCCAAAAGACGGTAGTCCGTCTGGCTCAACTGTTCGCGAATATCATACGGACGAAGAAGAGCTAACACGGGAAACGGCGTGGGTCTCAAAGAAAAGACCCAGCAAGAAACGAAAAGCCGGTTCTTCACCTGAAATCGAGCCACTAAAAAAAAACAAGAGCTTGCAAGAGACAAAAAATTAAGTCCACCGCCTCCAATAAACGTCATCGGGATTACGGACTATAACAAGTTGTATTGCCTCCTAAAAGGAACGTTGGCCTCGAAGTTTAAGGTCACCTCACTTCGCAACAATGTGTGGAAAATAAACGTCGATGACCCCGACGATTACCGAGCATTTTCTCGGAAACTTAATACCGAGAAAATTCAGTGGTACACTTACGAAAATAAGTCAGAAAGACCATTGCGAGTTATAGCAAGAGGACTCCATCCTTCATGCACCAAAGAAGACGTTATGGACGATCTTCAAGCGAAAGGCTTTAAACTTCTTGACGCCGTAAATATTATCAAGAAGGAAAAGCAACAAACGGAAGAAGATCAGGAAAGTCTTGTTAAGCGTGGTCTTCCGCTTTTTATGCTCACTTTCGATAAAAGCGAGAATATAAAGGATATTTACAATATTAAAACGATTTTAAATATTGTTATCAAAATCGAACCGATGCGTAAAAGCACAAGATCGATCCCTCAGTGTAAACGCTGTCAAGGTTTCAACCATACGCAGACATACTGCCAAAAAGAGCCACGATGCGTGAAATGTGCCGGTACACATCTTTCGAATGAGTGCCACTTAAACAAGCAGACGGCAGCGACTTGCACAAATTGTAAGGGGAAGCACCCAGCGAACTATCGAGGTTGCGAAGTGGCCAAAGAACTTCAAAAAAGGCGCGATACGCTTAAAAAGAACATTCGTCCGCTACCGAAACCGAATAAAAATAAATCCGAAAAATCGTTGGCAAAAGAAAGCAAACCCGTCAAGGAAAAAACGAAAAAAGTTCAGGAAAATCCGCCATCTGCTGATGCGCAAACGTACGCGCAAGCCGCATCGCAAGCAACCAAGCAAAATAGGCCTGCGTTAGATCCTATGCAACAAGTTTTCTCTATAATTCTCGCGAAACTCGAGGAGCAAAGCAAGACAAATAAGCTTATATTCGAAAAACTTAGTAACCTTGAGCATAACGCTCGCAAACCACGAACGAAATTATGAACATGAACCAGTTACTTAAAATCTTAACATGGAACGCAAACGGCCTTCAGCAAAGAATCGACGAACTGGAAGTATTCCTACGCCAGCAGAACATTGACATATGCTTGATTTCTGAAACCCATCTGACAAAGGAATCTCGGGTTAAAATTAGAGGATACTATGCTTATCACGCATACCACCCATCCGAAAGGGCTAGGGGCGGATCGTCGCTCTTAATTAAAGACTGTATTGAGCACTCTTTGAATTCACCGATAGAACTCGATGCAATGCAAATAACTTCGGTTCGCGTAAAAAATAAAAACATGTATTACAATATCGCGTCCATTTATTGCCCTCCGCGATACACGCTAGAAAAGAATGACTTAATACGTCTATTTGACTCACTTGGACCAAAATTTATTATTGGTGGTGATTTCAATGCGAAACACACCTTTTGGGGTTCGAGATGCATTTCACCTAAAGGCAGACTTCTCTACGAAATCGGCATGCAATTTGCTGTTGACTTCTTTTCAACGGGGAAACCGACTTATTGGCCCTCCGACATAGCAAAAACGCCTGACCTCATAGACTTCTTTATTGCAAAAGGGGTAGCGAAAACCTTTACGAACGTCGAGGAAAGCTTTGATCTCTCCTCAGATCATTCACCAGTCATATTGACAATAAGCGAACGCCTAATGAGAAAAGAAGGAGCGCCCAGATTAACTAGCAACAAAACTAACTGGGACGGCTTTAGGAAAGCTTGTGAAGAAAATATAGTCCTGAATGTGTCGCTTAGAACACCGTGCGAAATAGAGGATGAAGTCCGCAGATTTATTGAAGTTTTACAAAGCGCCGCGTGGACCAACACTCCATATAAAAGAAAAGTAGTCGGAAATAGCGAAATTAAATATCCGCCGGAAATAAAAGAACTGATGCTGGCAAAGAGGAGAGCACGCAAAAGATGGCAACAGTCTCGCGCTCCCCAGCACAAAACCCATTCGAACTTCCTATGCAATAAGCTCAAAAAAGCGATACGGGATTTTAAAGATCGCGAGATTTCTACATATCTCGAAGGCTTGTCTGCTGAAAAAAGTTCGAATTACTCTCTTTGGAAAGCTATGAAAGGTATCAAAAAACCCCAAATACAATCGCTACCAATAAGAAAAAGTAATGGCGAGTGGGCAAAAGGCGATAAAGAAAAAGCCGACTTATTTGCTGAGCATCTGGAAGAAACGTTTAAGCCATTTCCCGGGCAAGCATTAATAGAAAATATTAATAATACTATTATGACTCCAGACAACTTTAAAATAAGAAGCGTGTCACTAGCCGAACTTTGTGAGGTAATAAAAAATCTAAAGAATAACAAGGCTCCTGGATATGACCTAATAACCGGACAGGTCCTGAAGGAATTGCCAAAGAAAGCTTTAATAAAACTTGTTTACCTTATAAATGCTTCGCTAAGACTATTATACGTTCCAAGGCAATGGAAAGTCGCCGAAGTTATAATGGTTTCAAAGCCGGGAAAACCGCCAAACGACAAAAAGTCGTACAGACTGATATCGCTCCTGCCGATAATATCAAAGGTTTTCGAAAAACTCTTATTGAAACGGTTAAAACCGGTCATTAAAGAAAGACGTTTGATTCCTGATCATCAATTCGGGTTCAGAATCAAGCATTCCACAATTGACCAGGTTTATAGAATAACCAACGAAATTGAGAAGGCCATAGAAGAGAAAAAGATATGTTCTAGCGCTTTTCTTGACGTTTCTCAAGCCTTCGACAAGGTGTGGCACGAAGGCTTGAATTATAAACTTAGACAGGTACTTCCGGAAGAGTTGTACAAGATCTTAGAATCGTATTTGGAGAATAGACTCTTCCGTGTCAAGCACGGAGCCGAATACTCGGAATTCAAGGAAATCGCTGCGGGAGTTCCACAAGGGAGTGTTCTTGGTCCAGTCGTGTTCTTGCTCTATACTCGAGATATACCCCAAGAAGAAGGCACCGTTGTTGCTACGTTCGCGGACGATACGGCTATTCTTGCAACAGAAAATTCAGTCGAGTCAGCAACTGTGAAGCTTCAACGAGCTTTGGATACAATTTGCGAGTGGACAAAGGTTTGGCGCATTGTTCTCAACGAAACCAAATCTACGCATGTTAACTTTACTAACAAGAAAATTAACAACTCACCCGTTTTCATTAACTCGGTACAAATACCGTATGCAAACGAAGCAAAATATCTAGGAATGACACTAGATGCGAAACTCAAATGGAAGCCGCACGTTAAAAAGAAACGCGACGAGCTCGAAATTAGATTTAGAGAAATGTATTGGCTGCTTGGAAGATATTCCAAAATAAGCATGTATAACAAATTGCTCTTATATAAGCAAGTCTTAAAACCTGTATGGACGTATGGTATACAACTTTGGGGTTGTACCAAAACCAGCAATAGAAATATTTTACAAACCTTTCAAAATAAGGTGCTCAGAACAATCGTTAATGCGCCGTGGTACATTAGAAACGACGATATCCACAGAGACCTCGGTCTAGCTACCGTCGAAGATGAAATAACAAATTTTGCTCGCAAACTCCGTGTTCGCCTTCATGGACATTGCAATAACGCCGTACTCCAAATTCTGGACGTGACAAACCTTGTGCGCCGACTACAAAGAACGAAACCGTTCGATTTAGCGCAATAAGGAATAGCCGCATATAATGACGGTATTAGTAGGTGCTTTCACTGGAAAGCCACCTGCACAACGCGAATTATTATTATCGAAACTTAAACTACTTGATAAGGCTTTTACGTACTTAGTCGTAGTCAACACGAAAAGGGGAGGTGTTTTTAGTGAGTAAGAATCTCACACTACCATGAGCACGTGCGGTAGATCCTCATGGTGTCTCATGAAAGATTTTCACCTACCCTCGCAAAAAAAAAAAAAAAAAAAAAAAAAAAAATTTAAGGGCCTTCTCGGTTTTCTCCGAAAGTCGATAAAATTCCAGTAAAATGGGTAAAAATTTGCACTGACTTGCACTGGATCATGCTTTCTGGACCAATTGCATCTCAGTGCTCCACTAAAGTGTTTCCTAACCCGACAAGAAAAAATCAAAGAAATCCATGAGGACACAACTCATTTTTTCTTTCACTTTCCAAACCTCTGTTACACAAGGAACAAAACGCTAGGAATATAGACACTTTTCCATGACATTAAAGAACTGTCCGATAGCTAGCTAAGGGCGAAAGTAAAAGTGGCCAAAAATTTTGGTTTTCCCAAGACGAATAAGACTTTGGGATTTTTTAAGAAGCTTCCATCATCTCTGCCTTCGAAAAACCTGAGCTAAGTATCACAGTGAAAATAATGCCATCGCCTACTTCTTGGCCAACCAAGGACTTTGCGATTCTAACGAATACCTCCAAGGCTTAGGGGAGCAGTGGATTATCTTTGCAGAGAATGAAGTTATATGATAATCATGCTCTTGGGCATCGTGGAATTGGCCTAGAACAGTACTGCTAAGGACGACGTGGCTATTGTCTTAAATATCTTCAATAATGTCACACTTGTCAACTCCACCTAATTGGTGGCTGCGCACTTCATCTTAGCCGATATTGTCTTCCAGTTACCTGTCTGCTTCATCTGTACCAGTATGTGCTGCAACCATCTCTTCTTGTACCCTATATCAACCTGAACAAGTGGTTCGACACTATCTTCAACCAGCTACAGGTCCAGGTGGTATTCAAGGACTACACGCTCTGCAAGAACACCATTGCCTACAATCCCAAGAAATATACCAAATCCTTGGGCAAAACTGGTGCTGCTCCAGCCGCTGCTAAATCCGAAAAGGTGCAACAAGAAAAGAAGGAGGAACCAATGGAATCAATGTCCGAGGATTCGATCTTATCCCCAAGAGAACCTTCAAATTTGACGACTTGAAACACTCCAACGAAGACGAGTCACAAAGTTCGATCCAAACAACTACTTCATTTGGCTCGGCAAATACAAGTATAACAACACGTTCGCCAAGGTGTTCACAAGTTGTAACCTCATTACAGGAATGTTTCAGCGCCCAGAAAGTTGCGCAAGCCGGCTGCTATTTTCGGCGACGATAACGACTGCACAATCCCAAATGTGGAAATGTGGCGCGAATACGACCTACTCTTCACTCTACCACCCGTTTCGCAAATCGAAGAGGCTGGACCTCAAATTCCAGAAGACAAGGAAGCTTGTACCACAGTATTTCTCCTGGACTGACGAAGACAACAGTCGCAAGTTCAACCAGGGCAAGATATTTGATTAATCAGCGCAGATGCATGCCTGGTGGTGGTCGTGGGTCAGTGGTTAGTGCGTTGGACTGCTGACCGAGCGGCGTGGGTTCAAGCCCCAGCCAAGTACACCGAACATTTTTCGCGGCACCACCTCTCGTCGGGGAATGACAAGCCTCCGGGAGTGTAATCTGTCATAAAAGAGCTTCTCAATTCGCCGTTCGGAATTCATGTAAACAACACAACACACACAACATGAGTGGTTGCGAGAAGCTAGGCCTTGGCTCATCCCGAGCTGTCGCGCCAGCTATATATATTTTTTTATTTATTTAGATGCATGCCTGCCACCTATCTTCTTGCAGTTGCTACGCCTTAGCCCACTATTACTATTACTTTCAAACTCTCGGATACCTGAGATTCAAAGTCTCAAACCAACACATCTTTCTCGACGTAGGCAAGTTTGACAGCTCACAGGGAGCATACAATTCATCTCTTCGCAGTTATTCATGTTGTATGTATATTTCATTTACAAAATGAGGATTTAGAACCTTGTCAAGATTATGGGATTCGATCCTGAAGCATCAAGGATTTTTTTTAGATCTGTAACAGCCTGCATTCCTAATGATTTCTTGATTTACAATACAATTCTTCTCACCACCAACCCATTCATCGCTGTCAGTATTGTATTACCCCCAAAACTAAGCTAATTAATTACAGTAACGTACATATGTGTACACAAACTATTGTGTGTGCACATTTTGACAGTGTCCTTGATTGTCATATACTGCAGGCGATACCAGCAATCATCGTCATATCCCATCACATGTCCCCATCAGTTGCAATCAAGGATCAAATTTCTCTTGTGTCTGTTTAATTAAATGTCTATTCTGCCATATGTCCTTAGGCTGCACGAAAAGGGTTCAACCAAAGTCTGTGTGCTTTCGTTACACAAAAGGACACTTCAAGTGCACAAGTTATGTGTATTACAAACTTGCTTTTCCATTGCTCTTCTCCTAATCCAGCTGGATTACATCTGCAAAAAGCACATCCCTAAATTAGAGTTCGAAACGGTTTGTCTCCCATAGCTTGGTCATTAAAACTCATCACCTCCTTAAAGGATCAGCGCTCCGCCACACTAATCAACCAAAACAAAAAAATATCGAGAACATGGGGAAAAAATTAATTGCGGCCAAAACTGAAATTAACTTGGTTTCCATATCACTTGGGCTGGGATCCTGGGCCATCGCCACTTCATCATCGACTGGACTTTCTTATGCGTCTAGACATCGCCCGACATTTCCATTTCCAGCATAATAACCACGAAAACTTCAACCAAAATGCTGCTTTTTTTAATTTCGCCAGCACGATGATGGAACTGCATTACACCTCCTTCGTCCAGTTGAGGGGGGAAAAAAAAACCAGAGGCGGACACTTCTTGAGATTCTGGTAGTTTTACGATGCCACCAAAACAATAATTTATGCAAATTGACATCGTGGCAAAGCTACAGGTTCGCAGGAGCACCAGCAATGACGAAGACCTCCAGTGTGTCCGCTTCACTATAATTATCAGCCCACAAAAAAGAGATTGAGAGGAGGAGGCTTACCGAAAGGATCTTTCTCTCTCTTCTGGGCTAAGCAATCTTCTAATCATTTCATTAGCAAAAACACGAAATGACGTTGGAATTGGTCTCTGGGGCTGGAACTGGTCTTTCTGTCTACCTGCCCGCATCGGATGGTTTTTCTATTTGACGATGGAAATTGGTTTGATGGCAGCAGCAGGATGTGTTCGATCTTCCTTGCGTGTTGATCCTCATCGTGGGTAAACGTTTCTAATAGAAGCAGTAGTGGTTTTTGGGTTAACTCTGAACGTCTCCGTCGTCATCATCGTCGTCGCGTAAATTTGGTGCAATTTGGGAGTCAGGTTTTTGGAGACGCTTTTTGTTGGGGCATTCTCGGAAGTCAATTGGGCGTGGTTGGAACTTGAATTTTATTTTTATTTTTTCTATTTATTTTGCGTGTATGCAAATGAAGTTGTAAATTAATTCATTGGAAGTAGTTAAGGAGTAAAGAGACCATCTAAGGCACGCCACTTTCAGAATAAATTAGGATTCAAACACTTTTCGTTGGAGGAACAACTTTAAGGCATTCAATAGCAAGAGCTAACAAGAAATTTATAGAACTGTCACAAGACGTTATTAGGGCTTTATAGTGGCCCTAGAGATTCGGGGATTTAAAGAATCATAGCATAGCAAGGGACTAAAATGTTGTATCGAGAGTAATGCGTTCCACATGAGGATAAGTTTCAGAAACGGCGTCAGATTTTTCTCAAACACACGAGAGGCTAACTATCAGACACCCAAGATGTCGGAAAACCTAATTAAATTCTTCCAGGCTAAGCTGAAAAGCATCCGCTCTGTGATAACCAGAACAGACTCTGTGGGACCAGCCAGAGAGCTCATCGACCTGAAATATTTTTGTGGCGAGCAAGGTTAGGTTCGGTAGAGTAGGGTTATGGAGCCAATGCTTGCATAAGACACTAAGCACCATAGTGGGTCCATCACGATCCCTGTGATGGGTAGGGGTTAGAATATACCCGAGGTAGGCATGCCTGTCGTAAGAGGTGACTAAAATCCACCCTCCGTATACCGAGGTTAAAGAAGTATACAAACAATGCAATGAACAAAACAAAGAGATTCAATACCCCAGGTGGCACTCCAGGTTTACTGGAAAATCCACCCTCTTCGGAGGTCGGCTCTATGGATTCTGGGGAGAGCCATTTATTGCAATTATGCAACCCTTTTACAAAAAGTGTAAGGGTATCTCGATCGCCACCACCAAGATCGAATGTCTCCGGGAAAAGAAGTCCGCCGGAAGCGTTAACGCGCGATAAACAGGACTCAGCGAAATGTAAAAGCTTCGAGGAGGAAAACAACGAACTCCGTAAGAAGCTTAACGAAATGGAGTTACTCTACAAAGAACTTAGGAAAGAGGTAGATTTACTTCGACAAGAAAATAAAGCTCTGAGAAACGTAAATCCTCCAAAAGACGGTAGTCCGTCTGGCTCAACTGTTCGCGAATATCATACGGACGAAGAAGAGCTAACACGGGAAACGGCGTGGGTCTCAAAGAAAAGACCCAGCAAGAAACGAAAAGCCGGTTCTTCACCTGAAATCGAGCCACTAAAAAAAAACAAGAGCTTGCAAGAGACAAAAAATTAAGTCCACCGCCTCCAATAAACGTCATCGGGATTACGGACTATAACAAGTTGTATTGCCTCCTAAAAGGAACGTTGGCCTCGAAGTTTAAGGTCACCTCACTTCGCAACAATGTGTGGAAAATAAACGTCGATGACCCCGACGATTACCGAGCATTTTCTCGGAAACTTAATACCGAGAAAATTCAGTGGTACACTTACGAAAATAAGTCAGAAAGACCATTGCGAGTTATAGCAAGAGGACTCCATCCTTCATGCACCAAAGAAGACGTTATGGACGATCTTCAAGCGAAAGGCTTTAAACTTCTTGACGCCGTAAATATTATCAAGAAGGAAAAGCAACAAACGGAAGAAGATCAGGAAAGTCTTGTTAAGCGTGGTCTTCCGCTTTTTATGCTCACTTTCGATAAAAGCGAGAATATAAAGGATATTTACAATATTAAAACGATTTTAAATATTGTTATCAAAATCGAACCGATGCGTAAAAGCACAAGATCGATCCCTCAGTGTAAACGCTGTCAAGGTTTCAACCATACGCAGACATACTGCCAAAAAGAGCCACGATGCGTGAAATGTGCCGGTACACATCTTTCGAATGAGTGCCACTTAAACAAGCAGACGGCAGCGACTTGCACAAATTGTAAGGGGAAGCACCCAGCGAACTATCGAGGTTGCGAAGTGGCCAAAGAACTTCAAAAAAGGCGCGATACGCTTAAAAAGAACATTCGTCCGCTACCGAAACCGAATAAAAATAAATCCGAAAAATCGTTGGCAAAAGAAAGCAAACCCGTCAAGGAAAAAACGAAAAAAGTTCAGGAAAATCCGCCATCTGCTGATGCGCAAACGTACGCGCAAGCCGCATCGCAAGCAACCAAGCAAAATAGGCCTGCGTTAGATCCTATGCAACAAGTTTTCTCTATAATTCTCGCGAAACTCGAGGAGCAAAGCAAGACAAATAAGCTTATATTCGAAAAACTTAGTAACCTTGAGCATAACGCTCGCAAACCACGAACGAAATTATGAACATGAACCAGTTACTTAAAATCTTAACATGGAACGCAAACGGCCTTCAGCAAAGAATCGACGAACTGGAAGTATTCCTACGCCAGCAGAACATTGACATATGCTTGATTTCTGAAACCCATCTGACAAAGGAATCTCGGGTTAAAATTAGAGGATACTATGCTTATCACGCATACCACCCATCCGAAAGGGCTAGGGGCGGATCGTCGCTCTTAATTAAAGACTGTATTGAGCACTCTTTGAATTCACCGATAGAACTCGATGCAATGCAAATAACTTCGGTTCGCGTAAAAAATAAAAACATGTATTACAATATCGCGTCCATTTATTGCCCTCCGCGATACACGCTAGAAAAGAATGACTTAATACGTCTATTTGACTCACTTGGACCAAAATTTATTATTGGTGGTGATTTCAATGCGAAACACACCTTTTGGGGTTCGAGATGCATTTCACCTAAAGGCAGACTTCTCTACGAAATCGGCATGCAATTTGCTGTTGACTTCTTTTCAACGGGGAAACCGACTTATTGGCCCTCCGACATAGCAAAAACGCCTGACCTCATAGACTTCTTTATTGCAAAAGGGGTAGCGAAAACCTTTACGAACGTCGAGGAAAGCTTTGATCTCTCCTCAGATCATTCACCAGTCATATTGACAATAAGCGAACGCCTAATGAGAAAAGAAGGAGCGCCCAGATTAACTAGCAACAAAACTAACTGGGACGGCTTTAGGAAAGCTTGTGAAGAAAATATAGTCCTGAATGTGTCGCTTAGAACACCGTGCGAAATAGAGGATGAAGTCCGCAGATTTATTGAAGTTTTACAAAGCGCCGCGTGGACCAACACTCCATATAAAAGAAAAGTAGTCGGAAATAGCGAAATTAAATATCCGCCGGAAATAAAAGAACTGATGCTGGCAAAGAGGAGAGCACGCAAAAGATGGCAACAGTCTCGCGCTCCCCAGCACAAAACCCATTCGAACTTCCTATGCAATAAGCTCAAAAAAGCGATACGGGATTTTAAAGATCGCGAGATTTCTACATATCTCGAAGGCTTGTCTGCTGAAAAAAGTTCGAATTACTCTCTTTGGAAAGCTATGAAAGGTATCAAAAAACCCCAAATACAATCGCTACCAATAAGAAAAAGTAATGGCGAGTGGGCAAAAGGCGATAAAGAAAAAGCCGACTTATTTGCTGAGCATCTGGAAGAAACGTTTAAGCCATTTCCCGGGCAAGCATTAATAGAAAATATTAATAATACTATTATGACTCCAGACAACTTTAAAATAAGAAGCGTGTCACTAGCCGAACTTTGTGAGGTAATAAAAAATCTAAAGAATAACAAGGCTCCTGGATATGACCTAATAACCGGACAGGTCCTGAAGGAATTGCCAAAGAAAGCTTTAATAAAACTTGTTTACCTTATAAATGCTTCGCTAAGACTATTATACGTTCCAAGGCAATGGAAAGTCGCCGAAGTTATAATGGTTTCAAAGCCGGGAAAACCGCCAAACGACAAAAAGTCGTACAGACTGATATCGCTCCTGCCGATAATATCAAAGGTTTTCGAAAAACTCTTATTGAAACGGTTAAAACCGGTCATTAAAGAAAGACGTTTGATTCCTGATCATCAATTCGGGTTCAGAATCAAGCATTCCACAATTGACCAGGTTTATAGAATAACCAACGAAATTGAGAAGGCCATAGAAGAGAAAAAGATATGTTCTAGCGCTTTTCTTGACGTTTCTCAAGCCTTCGACAAGGTGTGGCACGAAGGCTTGAATTATAAACTTAGACAGGTACTTCCGGAAGAGTTGTACAAGATCTTAGAATCGTATTTGGAGAATAGACTCTTCCGTGTCAAGCACGGAGCCGAATACTCGGAATTCAAGGAAATCGCTGCGGGAGTTCCACAAGGGAGTGTTCTTGGTCCAGTCGTGTTCTTGCTCTATACTCGAGATATACCCCAAGAAGAAGGCACCGTTGTTGCTACGTTCGCGGACGATACGGCTATTCTTGCAACAGAAAATTCAGTCGAGTCAGCAACTGTGAAGCTTCAACGAGCTTTGGATACAATTTGCGAGTGGACAAAGGTTTGGCGCATTGTTCTCAACGAAACCAAATCTACGCATGTTAACTTTACTAACAAGAAAATTAACAACTCACCCGTTTTCATTAACTCGGTACAAATACCGTATGCAAACGAAGCAAAATATCTAGGAATGACACTAGATGCGAAACTCAAATGGAAGCCGCACGTTAAAAAGAAACGCGACGAGCTCGAAATTAGATTTAGAGAAATGTATTGGCTGCTTGGAAGATATTCCAAAATAAGCATGTATAACAAATTGCTCTTATATAAGCAAGTCTTAAAACCTGTATGGACGTATGGTATACAACTTTGGGGTTGTACCAAAACCAGCAATAGAAATATTTTACAAACCTTTCAAAATAAGGTGCTCAGAACAATCGTTAATGCGCCGTGGTACATTAGAAACGACGATATCCATAGAGACCTCGGTTTAGCTACCGTCGAAGATGAAATAACAAATTTTGCACGCAAACTCCGTGTTCGCCTTCAGGGACATTGCAATAACGCCGTACTCCAAATTCTGGACGTGACAAACCTTGTGCGCCGACTACAAAGAACGAAACCGTTCGATTTAGCGCAATAAGGAATAGCCGCATATAATGACGGTATTAGTAGGTGCTTTCACTGGAAAGCCACCTGCACAACGCGAATTATTATTATCGAAACTTAAACTACTTGATAAGGCTTTTACGTACTTAGTCGTAGTCAACACGAAAAGGGGAGGTGTTTTTAGTGAGTAAGAATCTCACACTACCATGAGCACGTGCGGTAGATCCTCATGGTGTCTCATGAAAGATTTTCACCTACCCTCGCAAAAAAAAAAAAAAAAAAAAAACGATCCCTGTGAAACCAAATTGGCAGAACCTAAACCATATCCTGAAAGCATTTGATTTCAAAGTAAGGAAGGACCTTTACGATCGAAGATTGATCTATTTCTGGTTACGGTATCGGGAATAGTTTAGGAAAAGCTGTAGAGTTTATGTCAGCCTAGTGGTCGCTGTACGAGTGGTGAGGATTCAAGCCCCAGTCATGTCTACCGAAACATTTTCGCGGCATTGCCTCTAGTCGGGGAATGACAAGCCTCCGGGAGTATAATCTCTCATGTCGCCGTTCGGAGTCGGCATTAGGTTGTAGATCACTTCTATTCGTGTGAAAATTGTAACACTCACATCATGAATGGTTGCTAAAGGCTAGGCCTTGGCTGATCACTAGCTATCGCGCCAGATATTTTTTTTTGTTAGACTAACGAACTCAAGACATCGTATTCAAGTTCGATAACCGAATAAGGTGGGGGAAACAGGTACAACATGTTCTCTCATGCGTTAATCATGCATGATACAAGATCTCCTCCGAATATCTTCGCAGTTTCTCATTGATCTCGATTCATCGGGTCATCGTTAGCATCTAGTTGGTTAAAATTGTATCTCTTCTATGGACTTCCATACCTTCTGCTAGCCAAAGCTGAACATTGTTAGATGTTAAAAGTTGGAGTGTGTGTGTATGCACTGCGACCTGCGACCTGAAATCTATTGTGTTCCCCCGAACTCCTATCGGCCGATAAGTCTCGACCTATAGCACCTCCTCCAATCCAGCCACTCTGAGGAATCGGAGTATCTGGATTGAGTTCAACGATGAGAGATCCGTTTCAGAGAAAGTGTAAGCTTCCAGGTGTGCTCTTATTTTGTGGATCAATGCTCCACAGTAGTAGTATAAATTTACCAATCCTGGGACACAGGGATCGGGATCATTTCTTATCAGCTGTGGCTTGCGGTTTTCTTATCAGCTATGACGCGTGCCGATTGCGGTTTTCTTATCTTATCTTTGCGGTAGACCACAGAATGTGGTTAAGCTCAAGGTCGAGACCGCAGAATGTGGTTAAGCTCAAGGTCGAGACCGCAGAATGTGGTTTTCTTTGAACCGCAAACTTGAAGACCGCAAATTGTGATTGATAAGAAATAACGGTCTAGGTCATGGTTTTTGAAATTTGTGGTCGAATGTGTTTTCTTTTAGCATTTGGAATATTTGTGGTCGAATGTGTTTTCTTTTAGCATTGAAGTTAGATAAGGGGTGGAATATTGTTTGGGTGTGAAATAGTATTTTGTTACCGGATAGTTGTAAATTTAGAATGTGTGTATGACGGCGTTGGATTTTAAATTATTATCTAGAATGAGGTATTTTGATTGACATGTGAAATGTGGTTTTTTTTTAATTTGGGTGGTAACTTTACTCCTATAAATAGACGACTTGGGGTAAGCGTTATCAGTGATTTGATGCTTGGGGTTAGCGTTATCAGTGATTTGTTGCTTGGGGATAAGATATGTATTTTTTTTGGGTGAAGCGTGAAAGCAATGGGGTGTAATTCAGTCAGTTGAGACAAGTTCAGAAATCGTGACATACTGCTAATTCAATTGGTTGATAATTTCATTTTACAAAAATGAAGGGATTTATTTGCGATATTTGTCTACAGGAATTTACCTTAAATAACAATTTGAGAAGACACGTTTTAAACGTGCATAAAAATAATAGTTCGCAATGCAACATTTGCAATAAAGTGTTCAACAGGAGTGATGCACTATTGAATCATAAAATAAGGTATCATAGTGTGCATTCGGATGAGTTGGTTACAAATGTGGGTGTAATTAGTTCGGAAAAAAAGTTATGTGAAAGTCAAGCGACTACTTTTTCGGCGGGATATTTAAAAACGAAAATATGTGAAGAGTGTAATATGGAGGTACCAAAAAGTCTATGGTACTCCCACATTCGTTCAAATTTACATAAAAAAAATAGTGCAAAATCATGTGAGTCATGTGAACAATTAAAGGTTGTCAAAAACACTTTCAATAACCGCATTCAGACATTAATGTATGAGAACAAAAACGAACAGATCATAGAACCTATGGCATTTTTTAAACAATCCGAAAATGTAGTTTGTGAAAATTTAAACCAGCTTTTAAATATACATTCAAATTTCAAATTTAATGTTGAACTCTTTGGTGAATATGTGAAAATGAATAAAACTGATGAAGAAGAAGACATGGTAATATCAATAAAATCGTTCCAATCAAAAATGTGTCTTGTTCAGAGTGCGGTAGAGTTAATGTCATTGTATAAAGAAATGTGTATGAATATTGTTGGAAAAATGGAAGAATTTCAAGAGAGGGATAGCGGATGGGCATTAATAAGAATTATCCATATTGAAATTAACGTGAATGAATATAGACCAATTAGAGGGTCACAGTTTATAGTACTACCAAGTTTTTTGGCAAATAAAAAAGCATGTATTAACATTGAAAATAGTGATGAATATTGTTTTAAATGGGCTGTAATATCAGCAATAGTACCACCAAACAATAGGCCGCAAAGGACATCATCCTACGACATAAATGACATTGCAGAAAGAACAATTTCATTTAAAAATGGGATGACACTCAAATTCGATGGGTTAGAATTTCCATTAAAAATAAGTGATATAAAAACATTTGAACAATTGAATCCAAATATAAGCGTTAATGTTTTCGGTTACGAGGAGTTCAATAAGAAGATTATCGGACCTTATTATGTCACGTCCGAGGAAAAGCAAATTCATATCAATTTGTTACTATTACAGGATATGGAGAAATTCCACTTTATATGGATAAAGAATATTTCAAAGTAAGAAAGTGTAATTTGTTTCTATGTATGTATATACAAATATTTTTTTAACGATTTCTTTTATTTGATTTATTTCAGACTATTAAATACTCAAATAAGAACAGATGGACATAAGTTCTTTATATGTAATAGCTGTCTTCAATATTTCGGCAACGAGAATACTTTTAATATACATAAGCTAGAATGTAAAAAAATTGTTAGTAAATTACCATCCATTGAAGAGTCCTATTTAGAATATAATCATTATGAAAGACAAATGGATGTTCCATTTGTAATCTATGCTGATTTCGAATGTATTCTTAAAGATGTAGATACTTGCTTTCCAGATACAAACATACCATTTACTACTATAGTTCAAGAACATGTCCCTTGCGCATTCAGTTATTTTATTAAGTGTTCTTTTGACAACTCATTAAATGTGTTCAGAATCTATAAAGGTTTAGATGCTTCAAAAACGTTTGTTAGGTTTTTAATAAACGATGTACAAGATATAAATGAAAAATATTTATCTGTTAAGAAGCCGATGAATTCTCTTACTCTGGACGAAATAAAATTTCATAACGAAAGCAAATTTTGTCATATTTGCAAAAGCTCTTTAGATGATAATCGCGTAGCAGACCATTGCCATCTGACAGGTAAATACAGAGGTCCAGCTCATAATAATTGCAATTTAAAATTTAAGATAGCGAAATTCATCCCAGTATTTTTTCATAATTTTTCGGGCTACGACTGTCATTTGTTCATAAAAGAATTCTCAAATATTCCAGGTAATATAAATGTAATTGCAGTGAATAAGGAAAGGTATATATCACTTAGAAAATCAATTAAACTTGATTCTGATAAATCGTTAGAGATTCGATTTCTCGATTCTTTTAAATTTATGGCATCTAGCTTAGATTCTTTGGTTAAGAATTTATCAAAAGGCGATTTTAAAATTGTTCGTTCGATTTTTAAGTCTGATGATGAATTCAATTTAATGACTAGAAAGGGAATTTTTCCATATGAATATGTAAATTCGTGGGAAAGATTAGGTGATAAAACTCTCCCACCTCTCGATAAATTCTTTAGTACAATTAGTAATTCTAGTTGTACTGAAGACGCGTATAATTTTGCCAAAAAAGTATGGAACACTTTCAAATGTGAAAGTCTATTAGATTATTTGGAGCTCTATTTAAAAGCAGACGTTTTATTACTAGCCGATATATTTGAGAATTTCAGAAAAATATGTAGAAATATTTATGGACTGGATCCCTGTCAGTATTACACATCACCCGGTCTATCATGGGATGCCATGTTAAAAGTAACAAAGATTAAATTGGAGCTTTTAACTGACATAAATATGTATACTTTTATACAAAAAGGCATTCGGGGTGGTATTGTGCAATGTTGCTGCAGACACTCCAAAGCGAACAATAAATACATGAAGGATTTTAATAAAGAAAAGCCATCTGAGTACTTAATGTATTTGGATGCTAATAATTTATACGGTTGGGCAATGTCACAAAGTCTGCCCTATGGAGAATTTGAATGGATAGAAATTGATAACTTTAATGTGTTCAATATACCACCAGATTCACAATACGGATACTTTTTGGAAGTTGATTTGGAATATCCAGATAATCTTCACGATGAACATAGTGATTTTCCCTTTTGTGCGGAGAATAAGAAAAGTCCAATTGCAAAATTTAGTAAACTCATTTCGGATTTAACAAATAAATCAAATTATGTTATACATTATAGAAATCTTCAACAATGTATCAAACATGGAATGAGAATTTTAAACATACATAGAATTTTGAGATTTAAGCAATCAGGTTGGTTAAAAGAATATATTGATTTGAATACTCATCACCGTAAATTGGCTAAAAATGATTTTGAAAAGAATTTCTTTAAATTATTGAATAATGCTGTTTATGGTAAAACTATGGAAAATGTAGACAAAAGGAAAGACATCAAATTAGTAACAAATTGGGAGAGTTATGGAAAACGGTTAGGTGCCCGAGCTCTTATAGCAAAACCTAACTTTCACAGTTCTACCCAGTTTACGGACAACATGATTGCTATTGAAATGAGACGTGTTCATGTAACCTACAACAAACCAATTTATTTGGGTTTTACTGTTCTCGAATTATCAAAATGGAAGATGTATGATTTTCACTATGAATATATGAAACCGAAGTATGGGAATGATATAACCTTAAATTATATGGATACTGATTCTTTCGTATATTCTATTAAAACTGAAAATTTCTATAATGATATACTGGTCGATATTGATAATAATTTTGATACATCTGATTATCCATCTGATAATATGTATAATATACCAAATAAAAACAAGAAGGTAATCGGAATGATGAAAGATGAAATGAATGGTGAAATCATAAGAGAATTTGTTGGACTTCGATCTAAAATGTATTCAATCGATCCTGAAAATAGTAAACAAATTAAGAAAGCTAAAGGTGTTAAAAAAACTGTACTAGATGGTATGAATATTGATGATTACAGAGATTGTTTGTATAAAAAGAAACTTTTTTATGGAAATATGTTCATAATTAGATCAAAGATTCATAATATATATACACAATCTATTAATAAACTTGCACTTAGTTATGTAGATGATAAAAGATATATAATGGAAAATGGTGTTAATACCCTTGCATGGGGGCACTACAGTTTAGAAAAATAAAGATGAAAAAAAAAAAATTTCTTTGATTTTGTAAAGCACAATTTCAGTCTAACTAACCTTCCCCAATGATTCACGGTTAAGTCATGATTTGGTTTCAAGGCTTTCAGTCTAACTAACCTACCCCAATGATTCACGGTTAAGTCATGATTTGGATTCAAGGTCACACCATAAACAATGCTATCTAACCTTGACTTTGAAAGTAATAAGAACTTGTTATGTAAGAAGATAAGAAATTTAAAGAAACTGAGGGTAAGCGCTTGACACACTGTGTTGGTTCGCATAGTTTTTTGATAACCTTGTTCTAAAATGGAGTATCCAGAATATGCTATTGAAGCTACTCGTTGTCAATCCTTCATAGAATGGCCTCATGCTATGAAGATAAAACCGGAAGATTTAGCCGAAGCTGGTTTCTTTTATACTGGCTTCAGTGACTATGTGAATTGCTTCAGCTGCGGTGGAGGACTTAAAGACTGGGATGAAAACAATGATCCCTGGGAACAACATGCGCAATGGCTGAGCAAGTGTCAATATTTAAAACAGTTGAAGGGCCAGTCATATATCGATGGTGTGTTAGCTAAACATAAAAGTGAGAGGCAAACCATTTCTGAGCAGAAAATCTGTAAAATCTGCTATGATGCCGAATACAATACGGCGTTTTTACCTTGCGGTCATGTAGCAGCATGCATTAACTGTGTGTCTTCAATTATCAAATGTCCAATATGTAGAATCCCATTTACAGATATAATACGTATATATTTTTCATAAAATGGATCAAATGATTGTTAAGATTGAAAAAAAGAATAAGGATCAAAATAAGTTCAATAAATTTTTTCTTTATTACAAAAAATTATTTTCATTTTTTTATTTTAATTTAAATTATAAAGAAATTTCAGGCACAGGTGTCCGCAGTTGAAAGAGTTGTAGTTTTGATGTTGAGTATAATTGTATAGTATGTTTTTTCCCAGGTATTTAACAATCTCTTGTGGAGGTTGCAGGTTTCCAAAACTGAATTTTACTTTGGTCTTCATTGCATTCGTCACTAACCATGCGCTTGCTCGTTCAGCAAAACTACTGTCCTTGGACTTGACTCTTGACCAGATATCTTATTTGTTCTTAACTCAAATACAGCATTACCCAATTTCCATTTACCATCTGCATCTTGGTATGGTCCATATAAGTTATCTAATTTTTTCCCCTCCAACTTTGATAAATCTGATAATGTATAGTTGCTGCTTTTCGCTGTTTCATCCAGTTCTGAGATGAAAGTATCTTCCTCTGATGTATTTTTTGAAATACTCTCATCCGTTGTATCAAGAGTAATGGGTGTACTTGCACTGATTTTTAAAGGTTTTTTTAGAAATTTGAAATTGGGCCCATTACTAGTAGTTTCATCATAATTATGTCTTGCACTTTCAACTAATTCCTTAAGAGGCTTAGTGATGGGTTTAAAAGTATCTTCCAATAAGTTTTCTGCTGCTGATTCTTGTGTTTTGATACTATTCATCTTTTTCTTCAATACTCTTCTGGTATTTATAACATCTTTTAATATTTTCTCATTCATTCTAAATGTATTTCATTCGATTTATCGGACTGGATCAGCTCAGGTAGGTCAGATCAGATAGATCAGAACAGGCAGATCAGTTAGATCAGATCAGATCAGGTAGATCAGATATATCGGATCAGATCAGTTCCTTGTGGTTATCAGTTATTGGTTCAGGTTAAGATGATAGTGTCAGATCAGCTCGTGTGGTTATCAATTAAATTTATATTGTATCAGATTGAAAACAGATTATATACTAAATGAAAAGCTCTGCACAATGATTGTTTATAGTCGAATAAAAACATCAAATCCTTTTCGATAGCGTCCGCCGTCTAAAAGATCATCTTTGTTGATAACAAGAAATCCATATTTGTCATTCCAACATTCACCGCATACATCTGAGAATTTTTTGAAACTCATGTCCGCTCCCACATGATCGTTGTATACATGTTTCATATTCATTTCATCTTGCTTGAACATAATAATCATATTTGCATTATCTCGTATCAAATGCTTTGGAATTCTTGTATATGTTTGACATAAATAAAAACTGTCAGTGTTTTTATGTCGCCCCATACAAAAATATGATCTTATATTGTTTTGCTTCTCACATGCAACATCGTCGAAAATAATAATAGAGTTGGTTTTAGCTTCTTCTGGTGGTAGAACGTGTTCATTTGCAGAGACGGTATGAAAACCCATACCCTTTATGGGCTGTATTAATTTTCGTAGATATTCATATTTGGGTTGATACAATGACTTTGAATATATATAAATATTCTTGAACTTTAACCCATTTGGGCTTTCTATTAAACTTATCATGACATTTGTTTTTCCACAGTTTGATGGACCAACAATTAAAGCTCTTATTGAATTCGGTAAAAGTGAACTATGTCTAGCTTTCGTAGACAAACTATTGGTTGAGAAATCAATATTTCGAACCACAAGATCTTTGTGGTGTTTAATGAAACGCATCTTGTCAACTAATGTGTCCATATAAATGAAATACGGGCTCTTTTAATACTTAACTTCAGTATACAAGATAAATTTTTGGTGGCATTCAACGGATGTATTTATAATTTATATCTTCTTTTTTTGTATCACACTTTTCCAAAGAATAAATGGAATAGAATAGAATAATGTCACATTTTATCAAAGTCGAACCACAATTTTTGGTGGTACGTATTACTATTAATTTCATATGACTTAGTTCGTAGAGTTATCAAATTCCTTTGTTTCTTTTTTCCTTCAATAGATAAGTTAATTTTTTTTGTGGTATTCATTTCTTTACACACAATTCTCACGATATTCGTGTATAAAAGGCTCGTTAAAACCTAAGCATAGCATCAGTTCATTCAGTAACCATGGAAGCTATACTTCAACTCATCGCAGAAGACATCAAAAGAATCGATGACGTCTGCTGGGAGTATAGTACTTTAAAACGGGAACTTGAGGAGACCTGGTCGCAGTTGAAAGCGGCTATCCACTTATTAATAGCTCTTAACACCAGAGCCAGGGGGAGGAATTTTTAGAAACGGCTGTAAACCCAATACTAGTGGGGTTAAGCCAAATAAATAAAAAATAAAAAATTTATAAACTAAACAGTTTTGTTTAAATTTTGTGTTTTGATTTATTCTCTTGTTTCGGGTTGTTGGTTTCCTCAGCTCTCAGCTTTAGCTTTCACATCACCGATATATATTCTTAAACTGAATTATATTGTGCTTTTTATTTAAATCTTCTATTTCTTCTTTATCTGTTGTATTTTAATACTTTACTTCAATCTAAAGCGATTCGTTTAAAAGGGCTAGACCACTTCCGATTGGCACAAGTCAAATGGCTGTGCGCTATAAAAAACCAATCAGTCGCAATCGCAACACATTTGGAAGAGGACTGATAAATAATATAATCAATTCTCTCCCTGTAGAACTTCATCTGCCTGGCTATCAATTTTGTGGACCAGGTACCAAACTCAAAGAACGATTGGTCAGAGGCGATAAAGGAATTAATCTGTTGGACGCTGCATGCAAGCAACACGATATTGCATACTCTCAATCAACAGATACAAATAAACGACACGAAGCAGATCGAATATAAGCTAACAACGCTTGGTCAAGAGTTAAGTCCAAAGACATTGGTTTTGCTGAACGAGCAAACGCATGGTTAGTGACGAATATAATGAAGACTAAAGTGAAATTCGGAATGGGTAACATTTTGAGCAAAAGTAAAAAAAGAAAAACTAAGACTAAAAAAAGAAATAGCAAACGCAAGTGCGGAAAGAATCTCTTCCTTGCAGCTGTTAGAAATGCTAAAAAGGTTTTATATAAAAAGAAACCAGAAGATATTGAAAGTGCAATACAAATTGCTCGGAAAGTGATAGACGATTCCTTTGGAAGAAAAAAGTCAGCAGTTCCAATTCCTCGTATAATACCTATTCCTAAGATTGGGGGCTTTTTGCCTCTGGTACCGATACTGACAGCTCTCGGAGCAATTGGTGGCTTAACATCGGGTGGAAGCGCCATTGTAAAAGCAATAAATGAAGCAAAATCTGCCAGAAAACAATTAGAAGAAGCCAATCGTCATAATAAAACTATGGAGTCCATTGCTATGGGAAAAGGTTTATTTCTTAAACCATTCAAGAAGGGATATGGTTTATTTTACAAAACGCAGCCAAAAAACTCTTAAGGCACCTACCCAGACGAGCCCTCACCGATAGTGATTTGCTGAAATACACCAAACTCTTACAACATTTTAGAGGAATCTTCATGCGTGATACTCTACCAAAACGAGTGCATCAAAGAGAATGTGGTATAGTTAATCTGGATTCTTCCTATGGCTCTGGAACACATTGGGTAGCATACGATAAGAAGAAAAATCATATAGAATATTTTGATAGTTTTGGAAACCTGCAACCTCCACAAGAGATTGTTAAATACCTGGGAAAAAACATACTATACAATTATACTCAACATCAAAACTACAACTCTTTCAACTGCGGACACCTGTGCCTGAAATTTCTTTATAATTTAAATTAAAATAAAAAAATGAAAATAATTTTTTGTAATAAAGAAAAAATTTATTGAACTTATTTTGATCCTTATTCTTTTTTTCAATCTTAACAATCATTTGATCCATTTTATGAAAAATATATACGTATTATATCTGTAAATGGGATTCTACATATTGGACATTTGATAATTGAAGACACACAGTTAATGCATGCTGCTACATGACCGCAAGGTAAAAACGCCGTATTGTATTCGGCATCATAGCAGATTTTACAGATTTTCTGCTCAGAAATGGTTTGCCTCTCACTTTTATGTTTAGCTAACACACCATCGATATATGACTGGCCCTTCAACTGTTTTAAATATTGACACTTGCTCAGCCATTGCGCATGTTGTTCCCAGGGATCATTGTTTTCATCCCAGTCTTTAAGTCCTCCACCGCAGCTGAAGCAATTCACATAGTCACTGAAGCCAGTATAAAAGAAACCAGCTTCGGCTAAATCTTCCGGTTTTATCTTCATAGCATGAGGCCATTCTATGAAGGATTGACAACGAGTAGCTTCAATAGCATATTCTGGATACTCCATTTTAGAACAAGGTTATCAAAAAACTATGCGAACCAACACAGTGTGTCAAGCGCTTACCCTCAGTTTCTTTAAATTTCTTATCTTCTTACATAACAAGTTCTTATTACTTTCAAAGTCAAGGTTAGATAGCATTGTTTATGGTGTGACCTTGAATCCAAATCATGACTTAACCGTGAATCATTGGGGTAGGTTAGTTAGACTGAAAGCCTTGAAACCAAATCATGACTTAACCGTGAATCATTGGGGAAGGTTAGTTAGACTGAAATTGTGCTTTACAAAATCAAAGAAATTTTTTTTTTTTCATCTTTATTTTTCTAAACTGTAGTGCCCCCATGCAAGGGTATTAACACCATTTTCCATTATATATCTTTTATCATCTACATAACTAAGTGCAAGTTTATTAATAGATTGTGTATATATATTATGAATCTTTGATCTAATTATGAACATATTTCCATAAAAAAGTTTCTTTTTATACAAACAATCTCTGTAATCATCAATATTCATACCATCTAGTACAGTTTTTTTAACACCTTTAGCTTTCTTAATTTGTTTACTATTTTCAGGATCGATTGAATACATTTTAGATCGAAGTCCAACAAATTCTCTTATGATTTCACCATTCATTTCATCTTTCATCATTCCGATTACCTTCTTGTTTTTATTTGGTATATTATACATATTATCAGATGGATAATCAGATGTATCAAAATTATTATCAATATCGACCAGTATATCATTATAGAAATTTTCAGTTTTAATAGAATATACGAAAGAATCAGTATCCATATAATTTAAGGTTATATCATTCCCATACTTCGGTTTCATATATTCATAGTGAAAATCATACATCTTCCATTTTGATAATTCGAGAACAGTAAAACCCAAATAAATTGGTTTGTTGTAGGTTACATGAACACGTCTCATTTCAATAGCAATCATGTTGTCCGTAAACTGGGTAGAACTGTGAAAGTTAGGTTTTGCTATAAGAGCTCGGGCACCTAACCGTTTTCCATAACTCTCCCAATTTGTTACTAATTTGATGTCTTTCCTTTTGTCTACATTTTCCATAGTTTTACCATAAACAGCATTATTCAATAATTTAAAGAAATTCTTTTCAAAATCATTTTTAGCCAATTTACGGTGATGAGTATTCAAATCAATATATTCTTTTAACCAACCTGATTGCTTAAATCTCAAAATTCTATGTATGTTTAAAATTCTCATTCCATGTTTGATACATTGTTGAAGATTTCTATAATGTATAACATAATTTGATTTATTTGTTAAATCCGAAATGAGTTTACTAAATTTTGCAATTGGACTTTTCTTATTCTCCGCACAAAAGGGAAAATCACTATGTTCATCGTGAAGATTATCTGGATATTCCAAATCAACTTCCAAAAAGTATCCGTATTGTGAATCTGGTGGTATATTGAACACATTAAAGTTATCAATTTCTATCCATTCAAATTCTCCATAGGGCAGACTTTGTGACATTGCCCAACCGTATAAATTATTAGCATCCAAATACATTAAGTACTCAGATGGCTTTTCTTTATTAAAATCCTTCATGTATTTATTGTTCGCTTTGGAGTGTCTGCAGCAACATTGCACAATACCACCCCGAATGCCTTTTTGTATAAAAGTATACATATTTATGTCAGTTAAAAGCTCCAATTTAATCTTTGTTACTTTTAACATGGCATCCCATGATAGACCGGGTGATGTGTAATACTGACAGGGATCCAGTCCATAAATATTTCTACATATTTTTCTGAAATTCTCAAATATATCGGCTAGTAATAAAACGTCTGCTTTTAAATAGAGCTCCAAATAATCTAATAGACTTTCACATTTGAAAGTGTTCCATACTTTTTTGGCAAAATTATACGCGTCTTCAGTACAACTAGAATTACTAATTGTACTAAAGAATTTATCGAGAGGTGGGAGAGTTTTATCACCTAATCTTTCCCACGAATTTACATATTCATATGGAAAAATTCCCTTTCTAGTCATTAAATTGAATTCATCATCAGACTTAAAAATCGAACGAACAATTTTAAAATCGCCTTTTGATAAATTCTTAACCAAAGAATCTAAGCTAGATGCCATAAATTTAAAAGAATCGAGAAATCGAATCTCTAACGATTTATCAGAATCAAGTTTAATTGATTTTCTAAGTGATATATACCTTTCCTTATTCACTGCAATTACATTTATATTACCTGGAATATTTGAGAATTCTTTTATGAACAAATGACAGTCGTAGCCCGAAAAATTATGAAAAAATACTGGGATGAATTTCGCTATCTTAAATTTTAAATTGCAATTATTATGAGCTGGACCTCTGTATTTACCTGTCAGATGGCAATGGTCTGCTACGCGATTATCATCTAAAGAGCTTTTGCAAATATGACAAAATTTGCTTTCGTTATGAAATTTTATTTCGTCCAGAGTAAGAGAATTCATCGGCTTCTTAACAGATAAATATTTTTCATTTATATCTTGTACATCGTTTATTAAAAACCTAACAAACGTTTTTGAAGCATCTAAACCTTTATAGATTCTGAACACATTTAATGAGTTGTCAAAAGAACACTTAATAAAATAACTGAATGCGCAAGGGACATGTTCTTGAACTATAGTAGTAAATGGTATGTTTGTATCTGGAAAGCAAGTATCTACATCTTTAAGAATACATTCGAAATCAGCATAGATTACAAATGGAACATCCATTTGTCTTTCATAATGATTATATTCTAAATAGGACTCTTCAATGGATGGTAATTTACTAACAATTTTTTTACATTCTAGCTTATGTATATTAAAAGTATTCTCGTTGCCGAAATATTGAAGACAGCTATTACATATAAAGAACTTATGTCCATCTGTTCTTATTTGAGTATTTAATAGTCTGAAATAAATCAAATAAAAGAAATCGTTAAAAAAATATTTGTATATACATACATAGAAACAAATTACACTTTCTTACTTTGAAATATTCTTTATCCATATAAAGTGGAATTTCTCCATATCCTGTAATAGTAACAAATTGATATGAATTTGCTTTTCCTCGGACGTGACATAATAAGGTCCGATAATCTTCTTATTGAACTCCTCGTAACCGAAAACATTAACGCTTATATTTGGATTCAATTGTTCAAATGTTTTTATATCACTTATTTTTAATGGAAATTCTAACCCATCGAATTTGAGTGTCATCCCATTTTTAAATGAAATTGTTCTTTCTGCAATGTCATTTATGTCGTAGGATGATGTCCTTTGCGGCCTATTGTTTGGTGGTACTATTGCTGATATTACAGCCCATTTAAAACAATATTCATCACTATTTTCAATGTTAATACATGCTTTTTTATTTGCCAAAAAACTTGGTAGTACTATAAACTGTGACCCTCTAATTGGTCTATATTCATTCACGTTAATTTCAATATGGATAATTCTTATTAATGCCCATCCGCTATCCCTCTCTTGAAATTCTTCCATTTTTCCAACAATATTCATACACATTTCTTTATACAATGACATTAACTCTACCGCACTCTGAACAAGACACATTTTTGATTGGAACGATTTTATTGATATTACCATGTCTTCTTCTTCATCAGTTTTATTCATTTTCACATATTCACCAAAGAGTTCAACATTAAATTTGAAATTTGAATGTATATTTAAAAGCTGGTTTAAATTTTCACAAACTACATTTTCGGATTGTTTAAAAAATGCCATAGGTTCTATGATCTGTTCGTTTTTGTTCTCATACATTAATGTCTGAATGCGGTTATTGAAAGTGTTTTTGACAACCTTTAATTGTTCACATGACTCACATGATTTTGCACTATTTTTTTTATGTAAATTTGAACGAATGTGGGAGTACCATAGACTTTTTGGTACCTCCATATTACACTCTTCACATATTTTCGTTTTTAAATATCCCGCCGAAAAAGTAGTCGCTTGACTTTCACATAACTTTTTTTCCGAACTAATTACACCCACATTTGTAACCAACTCATCCGAATGCACACTATGATACCTTATTTTATGATTCAATAGTGCATCACTCCTGTTGAACACTTTATTGCAAATGTTGCATTGCGAACTATTATTTTTATGCACGTTTAAAACGTGTCTTCTCAAATTGTTATTTAAGGTAAATTCCTGTAGACAAATATCGCAAATAAATCCCTTCATTTTTGTAAAATGAAATTATCAACCAATTGAATTAGCAGTATGTCACGATTTCTGAACTTGTCTCAACTGACTGAATTACACCCCATTGCTTTCACGCTTCACCCAAAAAAAATACATATCTTATCCCCAAGCAACAAATCACTGATAACGCTAACCCCAAGCATCAAATCACTGATAACGCTTACCCCAAGTCGTCTATTTATAGGAGTAAAGTTACCACCCAAATTAAAAAAAAACCACATTTCACATGTCAATCAAAATACCTCATTCTAGATAATAATTTAAAATCCAACGCCGTCATACACACATTCTAAATTTACAACTATCCGGTAACAAAATACTATTTCACACCCAAACAATATTCCACCCCTTATCTAACTTCAATGCTAAAAGAAAACACATTCGACCACAAATTTCAAAAACCATGACCTAGACCGTTATTTCTTATCAATCACAATTTGCGGTCTTCAAGTTTGCGGTTCAAAGAAAACCACATTCTGCGGTCTCGACCTTGAGCTTAACCACATTCTGCGGTCTCGACCTTGAGCTTAACCACATTCTGTGGTCTACCGCAAAGATAAGATAAGAAAACCGCAATCGGCACGCGTCATAGCTGATAAGAAAACCGCAAGCCACAGCTGATAAGAAATGATCCCGATCCCTGTGTCCCAGGATTGGTAAATTTATACTACTCACAGTCTATAAGGAGGTGTGACGGGGCTTCTATTCTCATTTTCCTAAGATGCTCCCTAAGTCTGTAATGGCCCGTTAGGAAGCCCATTAGAATGCGAAGGTGGTTTTTGTTGGTGCCTAGGCAAGCCTTGCTCCTCCTTTGGTCGTAGTTTCCGAGGAGTTATTTTGCCTGCCTTAGGAAGAAGAGTATGGAAGTGCTTTCCATACTCTTCTTCATTTGCACTCTTCCTTTCTTCGCAGTTCCTCTTGGATTCGATGCGGTCACACCCCGCAGAATGGCTCGGGTCCAGCAAATGGTGTTTCTGACCCTTTCATTGCCAGTTCATCGCTGTATGCGCCACTGTCGCCGCGTCCTCAAGGCAAAGTCTGCAAGTGTCATCTTTCACCAGCACCATTTTTTTTTAAGGTGACCTCTGATGTTTGTATGCCCAGATGACAGAGCGACAATCCATTTGAGAGTTCCTCGCGTGAAGCTTAGAACTTTTCTCTTAATTTTCGCTTGCCCGCACTTTACCGCGTTTGTTTACCTTTTTGAGTACCCATGCGTGGCCCATTTGTGAATCATGTCCCTCACAAGTTCCCTACCTACGGCAACCAACGGTTTGAACCCGCAAAACTCCGAGGTTGATTCGGTACATGTCCTCTAGACCAAGCTAGTCTAACTCTGGGCTGCACATGGATTTAGCTCATGAACACACTCCATCGCTACTGATGACTAAATTACAGTCTGACCCCTTCACCTGATCAGAGCTTGATTATCCACGCAGAGATTAATCCTCTATATAGACGCCTGGATCAATAGAAAGCAACAAGGAGATGATTTTCCATCTGACCCAGATGCTTACTGGCCATGGATTCTTCAGAGCTCTCCGCCACAGCTTTAGGTACGACGATAACCCCTACCGGCTCCTGCTGACGAACAAACTAGGTGAGGACCTATCCCCATATAACATCAACAGACAGATGATGAGTAGGGAGGAGGCATTGGAAGAAGTTAGCCACACTGTGGAAGCAATTATGAAGGAGCAGCGAATACAGAAGCAGCGCAGGAGGCTGAAGTCCCCCCTCACGATGAAATGCTTGTCGTCAGTGCCACAAGGATCAGGGGTAGAAAGGGAGGTGGGTTTTGTGGGTGGAAATCCCACACTGTTACTGAATATGGGCTCAGTTTCGTCTTTGAAAGATTCTCACCTTCGGACGCGGAAGAAAAGCTTGGAGCGATTAGGCCTTGCCTTACCCTCATCTGATCCACATGCTCGGCTCGATACACTGAGGTTTTTGTCCCCAAACTAAGGAGGCAGGGTAGATGAAGTTTCTCAGAGAAGATACCTTCTCCCGCTCTTCCATCTATCAGCGATACATCAGCGAAAATTTTAATTTCTCTTAATTTCGTCCGTGGAATCTGTCCAAAGAGTATGATGATACCTTCCATCTTCTTAGGGTTCCACTCTGTCTTAGAGGTTGGAAACAAAAGTGACGGAGCCACCGCTCTGCCTATATGCTCTGCTTTTAATTTTACCAACGACATTGGCGCTGATGTCCAACGTAGAATAGCACTTGTCAATCGCCGAGACTATAAGACTCTTTCGAGGGGACCTAAGAGGCACTGTATGAGAACGTCGTCATCCCTGTCCAGCTGCATAGAACAAGAGCATGAACTTTGTCAAATTCGGATTAAAATATTTCGACAAAAAGGTTCTGTGTTCCATTTATGGTCCCATCTGCGCTGACAGTTCATGGAGGAGAAGATTTTACTACTAAATACGGTACACCGAAACGGATCTGATGAAAAAGAGGTTCAACGATGTCTAAGCCATATAAAGCGGTGCTCTAGCACCAAAAATCTTCAATTCCACCGTTGAGCGACTACACAGAAGAAGAAGACCTGCCAGTGCGATGAGAATTAAACCAAAAAATGCAGGATTTGGGGCAATTCTTCATCTCCTTCCACTCGACCTTTTTGTACAAGAATGAGTTACTGGAATTGCTGCAGATCAAGGATGAGGCATAGCAGGACTAGAAGGACTTTAGAATGTCATATCTACACTTCGTAGGAGCTTTACCTGAGTTCTTAAGAATGGAAGTAAGGTCACTGATGCACACGGGCCTGAGTGCCGGCCAAAAATCTCTTCAAGAACTGAAAGCACGAATCAAAGAATCCAGGAAAAGATTGATTGAACCCCTTCCAAGACAAGCCTGCGAGGTGTCACCTTACTGGTTCTTGATGGCTTTCTTTGGTGTCGATGGATTGCCATAATTCATCCATGATCAATAAAGACCTCCATAATGTGTCCTCCTATGATTTATTACATCCCTCGTAATAAAGATGTTCATAGCCACTAGCTAATTAATTCCAGCCTCATTGCATATGCAAATCCCGCTGGCGAATGTCCTCATCCTAGGGGACAATAAACGCACTCGCGATTGATTAACATATTCCCACAGCTAAGGCGATACTTTGTAAGGTTTTCTCACGTAACGTCGAAGCGCCGTAAGCTACACGGCAATGCGCCGCGCACTGTTGCACCACACAGCCCCTGCTACCGTTTCATTGCACTTTTCCACGCACTGATAATACTGTTAATAACAATTTGATGTTCGCACGCATACAAATCAATTTGTTGCTTAGTTAGTAGGAAGGAGATCTCCAACGACTCGCAGATGCGTCCCGCAGAAGCGCCGCGACCGCGAAGTGCACAGCCACCGACGCGCGGCCCCTCCGAGATGAATGGGCCAAAAGTGAAAGAGTCGAGACTGCAAATTGAATAATTACGCTAATACTTCATAAATAATTAATGCTATGCATTGGACCGGTATTTCGAGCACGGTGCGTGAGCGGTACCGTCGGATGGACGGACGACTGGATGGATGATGGGGGATTGTGGGCTGGTAGGTGGGCCGCGGCGTCTACCTGCCAGAGCCAGGGAAGGTGTGCATTTAAGCGGCTTAAGTGCTCTCGCTCAAGTACGCGCATTGTGATGATGGCGCGATGATGATGCTTGCAGAGAGGCAGACGACGAAGATGCGTCTGCTGGCGGCGGTGGTGGTGATTCTGCCGCACTTCTTTTTCTCGCTCTCTTCCCATCGTATTTGGTTGGAATCGGGCGCTAATATCGCCCTGGAGGCGAACTCTCTGTGGCGGCTGTGGTGATGATGATGCTCTTGATGGTCGATTGATGATGGAACTGGAACAACAACGACTACGACGACGACGACGCAGATGACGATGACGACGACGCGCGTTCAGGTGCATTAAGCACTAAGCCCTCCCCTCTCCGAAAAAAACGAAGTCTGCTGTACGAGTATCCGGGGATATGAATCGAACGTAAATCGGTTTCAATTATTTTTTGAGATTTTTTTGGACGTTTTCTGTGAAACGATTTCTTTCCGGGTGATGGATGGGGCACATGCAAAGCTGTGAGAGGTTGGCCTGAGAGCGTGCTTGAGTGAAGGTATTTTGACAAATTGAAATCTAGATGTCGGCTAATGGAACTAATAAATGGCGGTTCTTCGCTCCCAAGGCTAATTGCATGCGGCCGTGCCGAAAGTGGCTGTCAATTTATCACACGGCGGTATGTATGAATTTACTTAATATTGTGCAAGTGCGGCCTTAATGTCAGGGGAGCACTATTTGGGTGCAGCTAAGAGTGGAGTAAAAGTTTGGATGTGCTTACGCAGGTGCAACTAGAAAGTTGAAAGTTGGTCCTTGTATATTGTCAGAACAAGCGATTTTCAAAGTCGCCAAAATGCTTGACATACGTTGATTAGTTACCCTATGAGTTACGTCCGAGGACGACTTCAAAACTGGACTGAATAAGTCTTATATACTTATCCGAAATCAAAAGGATACGCCACATTGAATCTTCGTTTGATTGCATCAGCAACATGACGCGGAGCTGCAAGTCGATTCTTTTGAGAATGAAAGGGTGATAAAAAACGACACAACTTCAACGATTTATCTCCGAGAGGTTAAATATTGAAATGAATTCAAGGAATTATTCGAACTATTGACAGAAACTAGTTTTTGAAATTAAGCAAACGGAAGTGGGTTCTGTTACTCGCCATCTATGGGAAAAGTTTTGCATTTAGTACCGATATGTCTAAGACACAAACCACATTCTTGTTTTACCACAAAAGTGATGCCAGTCTCCAGGACTGAGTTGATTTTTATAAACAACTGAGAATTGTATTGAATTGAAACATTTGATATCTAACCATCAATTCTACCTGTACATTGATAAAATCCAATCACTGTGACGTTCTGCCTGATCCCTGGTATTGCCCGCTTCTGTCTCTATGGTGATGGCATACTGCACAGACGTACGAGTTTGGTAGGAATGCCAACAATAAACCTGGCCCTCGATAGCTCGACTCTATAAAAACTGCTATTGGCGACCTTAAGATTAATACAAAGATAGTGAGTTTGGAATTCTTGGGTTTTCTCCAGGATTTGGTTGATTATAGACTTTCCTGCCTCAAACCCACTGACAGACAGCCAATCAGATATTTGACGGCAGGTTTCACGAATTCATACAATATGGCGGACACGTTCTTGTGAACGATCAGGAGTATACTGAAAAATGTGAATTCGCTCTACCTGATTTTAATATTTCAGTTAGGTATCTGGCACCACTGTTCCGAACTCATACCACTCGCCACCACAATGGTCGCTTTGGCGCTTCATTCCATTTCAACTTTCACTTGACCAAACGTCACCCGCAAAGCAAATTATGCAAAAAAAAAACTTGTTTGGTTTTTTTTGTTTTTCTTTCCATCCCTTTTGCTGTTTCCATCCCAAGGCCAAAGAAAAAACCAAAACATCGCTTCTCGCACCCCACTCTCCGACAACTTGTTTCTATTTCTTCACTTCCACTCTTCGCATCATTCCTCATTTGTCGTACACACACAAATTTTTCGAAACGAAATTTCAGTCCAAAACGAAATGCGAGGGTAAAGTGTCGCAATAAGAATTTCCTCCAAATTTAAGTGTCTCACCGCGTAGGATAAAAGGAAACACCAATTTAATGTCCACACTCGGGCTGATTTTAAATTCAAATAAATTACAACAAAAGTGAAGTTGGAAGGCTACCAAAAAGCAGAACGTGAACCTCCTGGTTGCAACAGTTGTGCTTCGGGCTTGTGCTGCTGAATATATTTTGCAAAATTTTCTGTTTTATTTTCCCCGTGTCAAAATAAAAATTCGAAATCCAGTAAGCAATTGAAAGTGCGTAACGAAATTAGCTACAAGTGTTGCTTTGGAATTATTTTTGCGAAATTTTCCGTTTTAAAGAAGAAAATAATCAAACAAAAGGAAATAAATATTTCGAAAAGTTTAAAATCAACCAACTTCGTGGTACAACTTTAAATCTACACCATCGGACGTGAGTACTTGACACCTTTCACCAAAAAATGCGAAAATAGTTCGCCAAATTCAATTTTATACCAAAAAAAAGTGGTTCGATTGTCGTTTTAGGTTTGAAGAAAAAACCAATAAAACATTTTTCTCAGGGGGTAAAACAAGAGAAGGGGGTCGTCCGTCGGTCAGACGATATAAAAAGAAGGCAATACTTGGGCATACGAGGTGATTACGAAAGCGTCATCGCCGCACGTCTATTTTGCAAATCAATTCCTTTTTTTTTTTTTTTTTTTTTCGTTTTCATTTGTGTACTTGCTGTGTGTCTACACTCAAATGGAAATTAATAATCGAAAGAAACTCATGTGATACATTTGCCCCCCTGCCGTGACGAATTCGTGATACAATTTTCGAGAAAATGAAAACTGTTGGGCTGTGTTTTGGTGCATTTCCACGGGGACAAGGACAAGGATTGTTGTGAAGGAATAGGGTGCGGCAATCAAGGTCACTGTGTTCGCTTCGAGGTCGCCTAAATCGATTGAATTGGCGTGACAATTTGTATTAAGTTCCTTAGAGGTCAGGGTACGGCGTCAATTTAAGTGGGGTACAATAATCTCTACAGGTTTCCGCGCCTTTTATTTAGTCGATGACGTTGTTTATGTTTTGCGACTTTTTCGAGTGAAGTGAAGGCTGAACGTCATATTAGAAAGTACAGGACAAGCGCAGGTAGCTGCTCTAGGGTTTCTATAGCCTCCTGTTCATTTTAGTTTCTGCATAGGATGTGAGCAGCGACTTATCTGCGAGCATAATATTTTATATTGGATTCAACTCTGGATAGTTCGTCGCATTATTCAGGAACCCAGAAGGCAGACAGGTGAACGTGGATGTTCAACGAACGGTTTCACTGCTCATGTGAGCTCATGTTTATTTGAGTGTTAGTGAGAGTAAATATGACCAGTGATCTTCAGATCCATCCGGTGGACTCTAGGCAGAGTACCAATTTCCCAATCCTCTCACCTGAGATCTTCCTAAACTTATCAAAGAATGAATCGCCTAATGCGTGACGCTCGACTCTACCCAGAGCTAGTTATTTGCAGAGGAAGTGAAAGAGGGTTTATTTCTCGTTAACATCCTTACAGCTAGGGCAGCTTCGTACCATGTTCGCCAATTGGCCAGTGACCTTTGAATATCTAGGCAGGTCCAGTTGACTAGTCCCTTGGTCCTGTGGTTGTAGGTTGGCTACACCGCTCTGAATATTCCAGGAGCCCGTTGAGAAAATGTTCAAGAAATTGTTCATCTTCCACACCTCGGCAGCTCCTGTAGAAATCGTTGCAGACTATGCTGACCACAGGTAAAGGATTGCTTTGAAAAGTTGACTCTTCTAAGTATTGCTTTTTGTCTCTTTTGATTTACAGTAGGCCACGTGAATCTGGTGTTACTGCAGTAATCCAGATGTAAAAATACACGATTCACTTTTTGTGTAGGTCAAGGTCACGTGGGACCTTATACTATTAAGCGATCTTGGTCAGAGACATGCGGCATCCCTTCACAGCCTGGCTGTCTTTACAAATCACAATATCTGTGCGTCACACAGGATTAAAATCCAGTGAAATTTTGCTATCAGTCTGAAAAACGCTGCAGTGGCCAACGAGACTGGTGGTGAATGCCAAGATCTTTCGAAAAATATCGGCATTGAATTTCACAGTTTTTTTTAGAGCCTTCCTATGTGGATGGAGATGAACTCTTTATAAATATCTTTGGACCAACTCCAAGCCCTTCTTCTAAAAATAAAAATAAATAGCTGGCGCGACAGCTCGGGATGAAGGCCTTGTTTCTCGCAAACAATGTTGTGCGTGTTACATTTTTTCGCACGAATGGAAGGGACCCACAATTTATTGCCGACTAAGAACGGCTAATTGAGAAGCTTTTTCATGACAGTTTGTACTCTCGAAAGCTTGTCATCCCCCGACGAGAGGTGGTGCCGCGAGAAATGTTGAACATGACTGGGGCTTGAAAACACGCCGCTCACACAGCAGTCCAACGAACTAACCACTGAGCCACGGCGACCACACGCGACCAAGACGCTTCTATCTGGTAATATATTTGTAGCTCGTCTTCTTGTTCGTTTTTTTTTTCCAACGAAATCGTAATCGGGATTTAGGGATCACAATCCTCCCGCATTCCTACTGGTCCCCCTGTGGGGTTCGTTGTTTGTAGCCCGTGTTGGAGCCAATTTCATGCATGTATTTAGCACGTGCGCCCGTGGGGTTAATGAAGTTGGAACTGTGTATGAATGTCGACATTTGTTTTAAAATTCCCTTAATTTAAAAAAAAGTGAATCCCAATACTCTTAGCCCGCGTAGTTCAATCGAATTGACATAATTCAACAAGATGTGTCATTTCAAAATTCGCGTCATTGTTGAACTGTCAACATTTAACTATCATTACGATGACTTTTGTTATTAAATATGGATCGATACACACTCGCGCAACGTGACAAAATAGTGAAAATTCACAACAAAAACTATGAAAATATCGCGGAAACGTAAGGTTCGTAATGCTTTTGGTCATCATCAAGCGCCTTCTCGCACAGTGGTGAATTTTATCGTCTCGGACAGGGTATTGATTGGAACATTTCAACTTGGCAAGGTTAGCTGAAAATATCGCCGCTAAGAATGTGACGGAAAACCAAGGCGTGTCCATTTCGAGACGATCATAGGAATTGGGCCAATCCGCAACCGATTTGCACCAAATTTTGCATAAAGGTCTTGTTCTACATGCTTATAAGGTCCGATTAACATAAGAACTAAAGCCGGCAGACCAAGCACAACCCCGTACTTGCGCTGATTAGGTGTTTTTGACTAAAAATGATATCTCTTCTTGAAAGAACCTATACTTGCGTCAATAACATGATCATTCGTCACATAGAGTTGTTTTCTAAACACCAGCCTGTGCTGCTAGTGTATTATGACTGTGAACCATAAGCCCAAATCTTTCAAATAATCACAGGTATCGAGAGCTTCTTCCAATTCCCAATTCCTGCGCTTTTTTTTTTTTTTTGATAGGCTTCTCTATCTATCTTTACAATGATGTCGATGGTGGAAAGGTGCTCGCAACCGTTTATGTTGTGCGTGTTACGTTTTTTGCACGAATGGAAGCTGCCTACATTTGTCGACTCCGATCGGCAAGTTGAAAAGCTTTTTCACGACAAATTATATTCTCAAAGGTCATTCCCCGACGGAAGTGGTGCCCAGAAAAATGTTCGATGGACATGGCTGGCGCTAGAGGCCACGCAACTAGCACAGCGGCGGCAACCACCGCCGATAACGTCTACAAATCAGTTAGTACTTACGTCTTAAATTTTCTATTGCGCTTCTTGCCTAAAAATTCTAACTCCGACGGTTTTTGCCCCCATTAGTTTTTAAATTAAAAATAAATCCATGCGCCTGCAATTCGAACTCAGCTAAATGTTTACACAATTCTGCTTTTACAAAACAGTTTTTCAACACATAAAACCTATTTTTGTAGCGCTGTCATGGTCCTCAATTATTTACTTACAAATGTCCCTCTTCCCAAACTGTGTGCAACCGTGTTACAAAATACTACTTCCCCGAGTTCTCCCATAAACTTTTTTCTGACAAAAATTTATTATTTATGACGACATGAACACTGCATAGTTTTGACACTTTCTTCGATTTTAATAGACTCGCGTTGGTAGCACGTGACATTAAATTATTTTCTAAAGGTTTTTGCTGTAATTATAGGTCAGAGGGGTCTTGTGAAGTTTTATATACATGAAGAATGCTGTTAATAATCTGCATGATGTCACAGGAAGGCACCCGTAGTCGTTAGAATTAGATGTGGTGTTTGTATAAAATGATGTCGCAGTCCATTCAACTGGCAAAACATTCGTCTATAAACTTTGAGAACAAGTCCTACCCAGTTAAGGTGGAATTCGAACTCCGCAAGACTTCACTCTTTCACCACGGGATCCAAATGGAAAAAAAATGTGAAAATGTATTTTTACCCGGACGTGCTTATCTTGTGATGATTGCTCACATTGTTGTTAGCTTCATTAGACGGCATCATCAAATCAAAGTTCATAATTATTATTATAAATAGATTCGTAAACATTGCTGTATGCAAAATGTTTTTTTATAAAACAGCACAAACTTTTGTTATTGATCATTGGTAGGGTTTAAATATAAATAATTTGGTTACTGACAGAGTTGATCAAGAATAAAACAATTCAACATCACCCCTGCCCTTGTATTTTTACAGTGCCACACTGAAACTCAGGGACAAGTAAACCGTGTTTTAAATGTTAATAATCTCATAAGTGAAAAGTTATTTTACTGCCCAAAAAGAAGGTCATAGGAGTATGCCTACCGGCGCGTGATAAGTTATGACCAGCATGCGTCGCATAAAATCGGTGTCTCGTGGGCAACTGTTTCCAAACAACTCATGATCCATCAAAACAACCGCCTGGTGCGTATTTCGTGCCAGGGCAGTGCACCTGAAATGAGTGGGTCAAGGGTTTATGACAAATTGCGACTCTTAATAAAATTGTTTAGGTTACATGTTTCAAGTATCACCTGAGCACATCGTATTCCGCGTTAGGTGGAGTAATATTTTTCTGATGCCTCTTCTTGTTCGCATATGTCTGTATCTGATAATTTCATCTTTTCCAGGTGATACCTCTGTGGATTTTTGTTCTATTTTGGGGTTGATGAACTTTTGCGCTTGGCTCAAGCTCTTTAAATTTGCCCAGTGTTCAGCGACCTTATTTGAGTTTTCTTTTTTAAGAACCTGCTCTTATGGCTGACATTGCGACCTAGCAAGATCTATTGTGTCTTCGTTCTAATTGGCCTAATAGGTCTACAACCTTCCTAATAAAGGCGAGTATGTCATTAGTAGCCGAGTTCCTAAACTCTAACGCTATCGAACAGAACTCCATTTGCAAGATCCGTCTTCGTAGCCAGTAATGTGCTCAGATGTTTCATTTTCTTCGAAGCAGAACCGACACTCTGTATCTGAACAAAGGTTTGGTTTGTTGAGATGATATCTTAGTCCGCAATGGTCGGTAAAGAAGCCCACTAACTTCCTCATGTTGGTCCTGTCAAGGTTTAGAATTTCCTTGAAGGAAAAGGGTTTTATAAGTCTCTTGCATTGCCTAAGCCTGGGGAGATTTTCGTAATATACTAGGCAAAGTTGGTATTTTCAGTTGTTTAACACAGCTGTGGCGGTAGCTCAGTTAACGCCGCAGAAGTGTTTTTGTTCCAAGAGCGCGGAAGCCGAACCGGCCCTAGCCAGCTCATCCGCAAATTCATTGCCAACAATGCCCTTGTGCCTGGGCACCCAACTAAGCTTGACCTTGTTACCTTATTTGGTTAAGAGTGGACATTCCTAGGTGACAACAACCCTAAAATACATAGGTCTTAGGACCAATAAGCGGATCTTCTCGTTAGTCTACATTGTTCATCGTGTCCAGGGATCCAGGCTATAGTAACCTTGTTCGTTGGCGCAAGATTTTCCACGAGATTGAGACAGTCCCAGACTAGGTTTGACCTGACTGTCTAAAAGAATGTAAGTGCGGGTTCCCTTAATTTTTTTCTCTGTAGACATTCATGTGGACATATGTAGTTCTATTGCGTAAGCCGCCGTTTGAAAGATGTCTGGTGACCTTCCAAATACTGCCGCACGCTAGAATTTGGGACCATAAACCCCAGTTCCATATTGGCATTTTCTAATTTGGAGTCATTTGTGTACCAGATTTAGAATTTGGTAAGGAACGAGAAGAAACGGTTTCTGGGCAGCATCGCTTCTTTTGGCACTCTGAGGTGTAGTGGGCTATGACAAACTATGGATTCAAAGGGTACATTTTCATAGCCCCAGTAACACACACGCTCTGCCAAGTTTCTATTGAAAAATTCGTTTGCTTTTGGGTCGCCACTAAACCCCCAACTTTATCTGCTGTATTACGTGGGCGCTGAAGCCCTTTTGCAAATAACCTTATTGATCTATGTCAGAGTGACAGATCTTGCAAGAAGCCTCTGAATTTCAAATCCAATTACCACCACATATCAATTTTAAGGCCGCATATGATAGCATTTATAGGGCCGAGTTATATAGTACAATATTTAGTCTAGACAGCCGGTGTTGCCTAGATCCAGCCTGTGGAGTTTAGAAAACAGATTAGATCTCATATCCCTTTACCCGAGATGTTACTAAAGTCGTCGAAAAATTGTTGGTTAAGTGGACGCAGCTGCGGCAATGAGGGTTGTATGGAATAGCCAGTTTGGCCGCATGGTCTGCAATTGGCCAAGGCTCTGTGGTTATCGCCGTTATTCTGGTTCTGCTTAGGAGACCTCTTGTTCTAATCGTATCGTAGGTCCGCCATATCTTCCTTTAAATGGCGGAGTTGGTTAATCATCTTCATTGGAGGTTGGCTTTCTACAGGAAGTATGAGTAGATTTGTTCTTTAACCGCTCTTTTTGGGGGTGGACCCGTGCCGCGAGTGAGCCATGTAAAGCTGACGCCTGCTTGGCCTGCTTATCTGAACGTTCGTTTTATGTTACCCCGAGCGGGAGAGCTCGTTCTGGCACTCTAACACCAAACTGGAGGATATGGTAGCCGAGCCAATAGCCAATAGCGGCTTGGCTATCTATGAGGATAGCAATGGTTTGTTTGTGTCTTTTGTCACGCCCGAGTTGCGTGTAAGTTTCGTGGATTGTCAGTTTTCCGCCTGGAAAACGCTGTCAAAATCCGGCAAGCGGTTTGATCTTTCTATTTTCAGTGATTCCAATTAAACTCCGACCCCCACGCCGCAGTTCATCTTTGATCCGTCGGTGTAGATGACCGTCTCGAAATTCTTTACCACTTCGTTCTTCCACTGTGCTCTGGTGGGGAATCCCACGTGGAGGTTTTTTACTGAAGTTAAGTTTGGGTGTGATGTAGTCGGTCGGAAACGTGACCATGCCGTTTAGTAGCGAGTCCAGGATGTTGCTGTGTCCGCAGGCCCTTGCACTCCAGCACCTTCAATAGCACGCATCATCAACCAAGTCACATGAGCCGTGGTGACAAAAAGGCACATCTGAGTGCTACATAATTGGGTTGTGCTGAGCCGTCACCTCTATCTACTTACCTACCTGACTGTTTGGTGGTGTACTACCGGAATTATCCACTACAGTTTTCAGAATCCAGGTAAAACTATCACCGCAGAGAACTACTGTCAAGAATTCGACATAATGCAACAGGAAACGTACAATTCTCATGAAAGAATGATTATATTCCTTTCTACGCAGCTGTTGTTGTTTTGTCTTTTCAATCAGCTTAGTGGGAGCATCGACTAATTATAAGAATCACAAGTCCTCCCACTTTGCACGTTCCTAAGAGTCTTATGTATGTCAATGGATTTTTATTGTATTTTGGCACTCTTCTGGCTGACGCAACTCTAGTTAAAGGAAACCAAAACAAAATGTGCGTTGTAAGAACGAAAACTCATTGACACAAAATAATGCGAACGAAATATTTGGCAAAAACAAACCGAAAACGTATCCCCCGGTCCATTTTCCTTTATAGGCCGTTTGACCAAAGTTGTACACTTGCCAAAGACTCTATTTTTACCGTCCAACCGTTCGTCATTTGCTTTATTGAATTGGGTTGGATGCATGCACATACTGACGCCTTGACGCTTTGCTCTGTATCGTCGCATTGTACCTCGAGGTGTGAGATACTTTCATCATGTAATTTCATGTGATCGCAAGAGTAGTACAACCAATGTGACCACATGTGTACCTACTTCCGTCTCGGATTCACTTGCTGGTGGGATAGTTGTAGAATTTATGCACTCAATACGTAGGAGTATCGCACTTCCCATTAGTGCAACCCCGTCTGTTTGGGGGAAAATTTATTTTTGTTTTTTTTTTTTTCAAAACATTTTCAACAAAGAAGATCGTTGGGCGTCTATTATCTGTGCCAAGTCGATACACTTTCTCGTACTTTCTGCGAAACAAACAAAGAAATGTTTTTCGCTTGTTCTGTTATGATTCCTTTGTTTGTCCAACGACGACGAAATGAAAGAAGAAAATGCGCAAGAGGCTTGGTATGTTGTCATGATGCGAATCAGTTAAGCGTTGTAGATCATCACACTGATGGGAGGCAGCGCATTACTCGTTCATTGTGCGTTCGGAATATTTTGGATGATGATGAGGCTGCTGCCATGAAAAGGGGTATAAGCATCGAATTTAGCCTCGGGGGCTTGAAATTAAAAATTCAATGTCATTATCAAATGTCGGTGCTAATTCGGTTGTATAAAGTTGCTAAACGACAGTTTTTTTTTTTTGGAGGGGACGTCATGATCAGTCGTTTACCCCGGAAAGGAAAAAAATCAAATCTTATCGAACCGATAATGAACCGTATATTTGCTATTCATTAGGAATTTTTCGTTTTCACTTGTCAGTCAACAGTTTGTTGTTTTACCTGCGAATAGTAGAATTAGTCTTGTCTCATGTACATTCGAATTTTGCAAACACTTGGGATTTGGAAGATTTCAAGAAGTGTGGGGCACCCTACCAACAGGGGTTTTAAGTTTATCTGCAGTTTCGTGGTCAATAATTTGGAAGACTCGCAGCTCACGGAAACTTTGAAAACCAGAACACCGCCTGTCAAGCTCGTTAGACCGCTCATTCCCCGCTCTGTGGCTGTCACTTGACTCTCAAAGAAAAGAACATATAGCTGAACAAGGCTCTAACCAGGAAAGTACCTTCCTGCACTGGTATACCAATTTAAAGCACCAGAATTGAGGGCATTGATTACGGCGTAAATATCATTGCAAATATCTATGCTCCTTCTAGGTGTACAGTTGTCCAGAAGTATACGAGAAGCCTCTCGGATTGCCAGCAGCCTGCCTGAAAAACACCGAGAAAATGCGGATGTTCAGAATAAGTGCAGGAATCTCCTTAACCAATGTGCGTCGACATCTTCTTAGTTGGAGGGAAGACTAAGAAGATGTCGACGCACATTGGTTAAGAAGATTCCTGCACATCTTCTGAGAACCATCAGTTCAACTTCCTGTACAAGGTAAGACTGGCGCTAACTGAAGCGTCTTTGTGAAGGATTTTGTATTTCCGAGTCAAGAGGATCAACTCAGTTGTGTGGAGGTTAACTTCTAGGCCACTTCTGCAGCCTCATTTAGAAGGGTACCGAACAATATGATGATCACTTTGTAACTTTCTCCTTCCAGATCGATGAGTATCTCGTTGACTACTTACAATAATTCTAGAGCAAAGAGGACAGGATTGCTAGTATTGAATTGTAATAGGAACGAAAAAGGACTGATAGATCGAAGATCCTTTAGGAAATGACAGCAATGTCTTTCAGGTGAAGGTCCTAACCTCTTTTTACCTTTATCTTTGTAATCGACAATGACGAAGCGTTAAAGGCTATAACTGGTTTAAATGTTAAATAAAATGAAGTGTTGCCGAGAAGGTCCTATATAAAGTTCTTCGATCACAACATTTGGTAAGACTTTGCTGGATCTCTTGGCGGGAGGGCTTTTCAAAGAATGTGAGGGCTGCTGAGTTGGCAAAAAGAGACTTGACAATGAGTCCGAAATAAAGCTCTGGTAGAGGTAACAATAGACAGAGGTCTTTGAACATTTGTGACATTATGGACCCAATTTAACAAAGGCGGGAAATTCCTATTCGCTCTCATAGGCGTGACCACAAGCCAAAATCCTGTATAGCATTTAAAAACTAAAAATTTATAGAGGAAGGCTTTCGCAGAGACTGCGGAGATTAAAACGCCCATGAGTATACACCCCATTTTCATTACCAAAGCGCCCCTTTTCATTTAAGTACGTCTCATCGGCGATCGCTGAACCTAATATACTGTGGCGTATGTGGAACATTTTGGAGGTGATCTCAGTTGACTTCACTCGTTTCTGTAAAATTTAAAACTTCGAAGAGGGCACTAACCAATGAACCCTTTGAATTGCGTAGAAACGCGCCCCTTTTCGTCTAAGTGATGAGACGGGATCGCTACACCTAAAATTGTGTGGCGTATGTGAAACATTTTAACCGATTTTTGTTGTGATCTCAGTTTTGAATTCTCTCGCTTCTGCAAAGTTTTAAATTCCGAAAATGGCATTTACCAATGGACACTTTCAGTTGCGCAGAAAGGCGCCCCTTTTCGCCTAAGTAGCTACGTCTCATCGAGGATCACTGAACTTAAAATATTGTGGAGGTGTTCTCAGTTCTGACTTTACTCTCTTCTGTAAAATTTAAAACTTCGAGGAGGACACTAACCAATGACCCCTTTCAATTGCGTAGAAACGCGCCCCTTTTCGTCTAAGTACGTCTCATCAGGGATCGCTAATATACTGTGGCGTATGTGGAACATTTGAACCGATTTTTGCGGTGATCTTAGTTCTGACTTCACGACTTGCTGCAACTGGGGAATTATCAGGTTTGTTTGCTAAAAGTAGTTCAATGGCCGTCTGAATTTATAAGGCAGTTGGGCATTGAAAGAGTTTTGAAGCGGATTCTACGCAGCTTGGATGCTTCTGGAATTTTTTCCATTTTTCAACAGCAGAGTCTCCAGAAAAAATGCTGTTCCTTCCTAGAAGACTACTGTTTAAGAAGACTGTCCACAGTCGACTGGCGTTTTGAATGTTTTTCCTCTGTTAAAACGTTTTGTGCACCGATTTCCAAGACTCGCCGTTTTTTATACCGCATGCAGATGTCTCCCTTGAAAGAAGCTCCACGTCAAATACCTTAGATCAGCAACGTTCGTAAAACGATTCCACAATGGAATTTATCCTATTACTAGCTAAACTAGGGAATATATTCTAAAAACCAATGTCGTTTCGAACATTTACTAGATATTGCAATTCACATATACCCTCCCATAGAGACGTCCTATACCCACAGGCATAGCGTTCAAGTAGAATTTGTCATCTTGTTTTTGTTTTTAACTTTTTTTTTGTATTTTAATCTAATTAGGTATTCCAAAAATAGTCCCTAACCATTAAATTAAAACCGCAATAAACTAGGCTACTAAACTTTACTCTTCGACTTCTCCCCCTTGTTTGTTGTTTAGTTCTTTGAATATATAATTTTCTCTGTCTATAGTAAAGAAAACAAAGTAAATAGGAGCTCAGCACTTCAATATCAAACAAATGACAATGAAAGAAATGGATTAGTGTGAAAAAAAACCAAAACAAATTAAAAATAGATAGGAAATGTAGTTAATGATAAATTATACAAACACCAGATGAAGTTCCTATTCCAATAAAAATAAATATTTAATTTTAAGTCTTTAGTAATGTTTACAGGGAATGAAAGGACCGATTTTGTCACACGTGACTGCTATTTGCATAAATTGATCGGGGTGATTAAGAAAGGTTGTTTCCGGTGTGTTTGGGAACATTTTGTTCGTTTGATTTGTCTGACTGAGCATCTAAAACAATAGTCAAGGAATGCCAATATAACGTGAACACACCCAGGTTAGTACTCTTTTGACCTACCTAGTAGGCTAAGTTAGGTTAGGTTGAAGTGGCTGCCAGCTAAAGCCAACACACTTAGACCCATGACGTTGTGATACCACAAAGATCTCGGAAAGATCTACTACCTACTCATGGAACCAATCGAAGCTTCTTATGAAGCGTAGGAGGCTACTAACATAGATTTTTATCAGGTCGCCTAAGTTGGTGTAGAAGAAGTAGAGTTTTCTTTTGCGGAAGAGAGCTGGACAGGTGCAAAGAAGATGGAGAATAGTCTCCTCCTCCTCCTTGTCCATACAGCTTCTACAGAAGTCATTTGCGTAAAGGCTAAGCCTAGTAGCATGGTTGGCTATTAGACAGTGTCCAGTAATGACAACTATTATAGTGCTAATATGCAATCTAAAGGGTGGTTAAATTTTAAGGGCCGATGTTGATTTTGAATAAAACACAAATTATTTAGGAAATCATTGTCATTTCTTTTTATTATGATAATATTGGTATGGTTCAATTATGTATGGAACAAAATATCGGCCAAATGGCCGCCGCGACCTCGGCGGCACACCTCCATCCGATGGTCCAAATTTTCGATGATGCTGAAGCATAATTGAGGTTCTATGCCGTTAATGTGCCGAATCATCTCATCCTTTAGCTCTTGAATTGTTGCTGGCTTATCGACGTACACCTTTTCTTTCAAATAACCCCAAAGAAAAAAATCCAACGGTGTCAAATTTTGCGCGCAAAAGAGCCATTGTTTCGTTAGCTGTGTGGCAAGTGGCACCGTCCTGTTGAAACCACATATCGTCCACATTCATATCTTCCAATTCGGGCCATAAAAAGTTCGTTATCATTTCACGATAGCGAACACCATTCACAGTAACTGCCTGACCGGCCTCATTTTGGAAAAAATACGGCCCGATGATGCCGCCAGCTCATAAACCGCATCAAACAGTCACTCTTTGTGGGTGCATTGGTTTTTCGACAATCACTCCTGGATTATCATTCGCCCAAATGCGGCAATTCTGCTTATTGACGAATCCACTGAGGTGAAAATGTGCCTCATCACTGAAGATGATTTTCTTCGAAAATTGAGCATCCACTGTTGCCATTTCTTGCCACCATTCTGACCATTGACGACGCTTGAAATGGTCAAGAGGCTTTAGTTCTTGAGTCAATTGCACCTTGTAAGCGTGTAAATGCAAGTCTTTATGCATAATGTTCATCAACGACGAGCGTGAGAGGTGCAATTGTTGGGCACGACGACGAGTTGAGGTGGACGGCTCTTCAGCCACACTATCGCGAACAGCAGCAATATTTTCTGCAGTACGAGCTGTACGAGCATGCAGTGGTGTTTTCACATTTCCTACAGACCCGGTTTGCTCAATTTTTCCGATTGTACGCACATTTGGACGATTAAATTGACCGAAAAAATCACGAAGTGCACGATATGCATTTTGATTTGAACGCCCATTTTCATAATAAGCCTGAATAACTTTAACGCATTGCTCGATTGTGTATCTTTCCATGGTTCAAATTGAGTTAGTCTGAAATTGAGAAATGACAAATGAAATGCAGAAAAAAACTTGACGTTTAGGTGTGGTTCACATTCAACATCGGCCCTTAAAATTTAACCACCCTTTATTAAGAGAAATCAAATACTTGGAGCGTTCAGATCCAGCTTTGGGCAAATCTGCTTTGTCCACTTTACCACTTGTGTACCTAAGATTTGTTCTTTCGATAGCATCTAGCTTTAGTTTAAATTTACAAGTAGCGATTGGTATAGCCAAGGTGCCCTTATCAGGCTCAAAAGGTAATGTTGCTCCAAGTCTGGCGAGTTCATGTACCCAATAAAGGTGAATGTTAAACTGCACCCCCATCTCTATAAGAGACAATCGTCAATCTAGTGAATTTGAAGCGACTGATTCCAAAGACTTAAATGTCACTTGACTGTCTGAAAAGATGCGTATATCCGTGGCTGATATCAGGTTTTTCTTCAACCATGATTTCCGCCTGGAACACGCTACAATAATTTGGAAGACGGAACGTTAGGCTGTGGTTAAGCCTGTCGGAGAAAACATCACCTCCCATCCCGCTGAAAAAAAACGACCTGTAGTTGAGTTAGAAAGGTGTATCTTCTCTGCTCGCTCTCCGCAGATCCAACTAATATCAACTCTTTGCGCTTTTACAAGAATGTTCCTAAGTCGCTTCAGATTTAAATTGTGGTTTGATGAAGCAACTTTCTACTGAACCAACCACTGCAGCTGCTCCTACTGAAGACGTTAGATTAGAAAACTTCTCGATTTCAGCATTAAGTCCCGTGGCGAACAAATCTGACGAAGTGTAAACATTTGGTCGATTGTGGACTTTTTTGGAATAACACCGCACTCATGGAGACCAAACACATTGTTGATGAAAAGTTTAAGGGGCTTTTATAGTGGGCGGAATTGAGAGGCTTCCTTTCACCATCCATTCCTTAGTCATAAATCAAAAAGGTACTGGGCGCGCTCCATTTTTCAGATATCTGAAATTTCAGATGAACGGAGCATAATGATTGGACGAGAGCCTGTCACGTGACAGAAAAACAAGACAACTTTTTTGACGTCGGCGACTGGATTGTTAGTCTAAAAATTTTTGTCTTACTTCTCTGTCAGTTATAAAGTGTCATAAACAGCTGATATTTCAAATTTCAAAAGCAGAAAAGCAGAAAGTAAAAATGCAATTTTTGCATAAATGTCAATCAGCTGTTGTCTTGTTTTTCAGTCAAGAAACTGCGTTCCATATTCTAGTCTATCTGAAATTTCATATATCTGAGAAATGGAACGCGCCCACTTTCAGATACAGCAGGTTCGTTAAACGCCTCCTGGTAAGCTTCATCTAGAGTGTAGAGTGTAGATTGTAGGTAGAGGTGGGACGGTGTTACCTTATCACTGCGGCCACCAGTGGCCTCCATTTAGAGCTCGCTCATGATGCCTGAATTCGAAATGGATCTGGATGGATCAGAGACGTCTTTGAGTGAACTGGCAGATATATCCTCCGTTTCATGGTAGAATTTAGCTAAATGACGATGACGTGTTCTGATTAAACAGATACAGTGACACAAAATTGTTCGTCTTCATTGCACATTCTGTATGTGTTGTCTTGTACTGTTCCCATAGTCATTATGTGTTTTTTGACTCGACAATGTCCCTTTAGGAAGCCTGTAATCATTCGAGCTTGACTCGAGTTAGGAGTTCTTTCGTTTTGGTATGGGAGATGTTTGGCATGAACATTTTGGCTTGCCTGTTCCCTTCAGTATTCGTCCAGTAATGGTGAGTTCTGTTTTTCAACCAGATCTAAACTTTGCAGTGCTGATTGGTTAATCACAGAATGGTCTTGGCATCATGAAGTTTGACGCGGATTCTTTTTCGTCTAGTAAGTCTGCTATTTTATTGCCTAAATGCCCACTAGATGGCCGCATCTGGGGTTACTACCACCCTGCTGATTTAATAAAATTTAAATACAAAAACTTATTCCGGAAGCCGGATGATGAGATTGCCTAAACGAGAATAAAACAAGAGAACGTAAAAATGCGGATATAAAACTGTTTCGATCTTGAATACAACCCCACTCAAAGATCAAGAAAATTTTCCGAAAGCAACTATCTAAATAGTTAAGTTGGGCTGCGTTGTATTACTTCTATGTTCTCGTGATAACAAACAAAGAAATCAAGATTGATCTCATGTCAAGCATGCTAGCCATAAAAAACAACTAAATGTTAAAAAGTAAACAAAGAAAAGTTATTTTTGAATTCCGCACAAAAAGAAAGAAAAACAACCAAGCAATTGGGCCGATTAATCATCTTAAGCACAAAACTTATGAGCTTGAAATCGTAAACCAATGTTTACGGCATTTAAATGACTAGATAGCACCTTCATGTGCCTCCTCGCAATGCACTACATTTCTACGCAATTGGTAGAACATTGCCCACAATAAAAAAAATGTTAATTGCTTTATAAACAGTTCTAGAGATCACAGTGTCACAGCGTTCTTTGTTCTTGTTTGAATTTCGCAATAATTCGAAAACCGAAAGAAGTTCATTCAACGTGGCGATTTGGCATAGGATAAGTGTGGGCTCGCCGCACATGTTCAAACTCCCAGACAATCCACTAAATGAAAGTCCAAAGTTTACCCTCTGTAATTACAAAACATTGCCTCTCACCGAACCAGAATTTATCATCTGTTATAATATCACTCATCAGCTGCATAGATTTGCAATCAAATAGACCATGACAGGGCTAACCCCAGATAAGGAGCCATTCAACTCATATCAGCTGCTTCCTCGATGTCTAACGTCTAATCACAATTTAAACTGAACTGACGTTTGTGGTTATCCAACCAAAAGGCTCGACTCCCCTCTGTGTATCATGAAAAAATATTTTCCCTCGCGCCTTAGCAAATCAAAACAAAACTAATCATTCTGCAAAAAAAAAAAATTTGTTCGCAAAGAAACGGCGAATAAACAAGAACCACATGAGTGGTATAACACCACGTCAGATCTGTCTGATATCACGAAGATATCTGTATAGACCAGCGAAAAAGAAAGAATAAAAATAATAATACAACGTAGTTTTGACAAAGAACACTCATCAGTTCCATTTTTCTTTTACAGAGATTAACACTGGAAAAATCATGGACAGGGATTTGAAATCCTCTTCAAGAGAAGACGCGTCCCCTCTCACGACCAGTAGTGATTCAGAAACATTTGATACATGGACTGTGATAACAGACAAATCAAAAGATGAAATAGGATTTACACCGCTCACACCTGAAAAGAGCGATGAGGACGAAGAAGTTGCCGCTGATGCTGTGCATGTAGAGGTCTTGAAAGCATCGGATGATTTGGTCGAAGCCAGGTAAAATAACCAGTTTCATGTGAGAGTTTGTAATGATTTATAATCTTTCACAGATACAATGACACCGATGATCTTTCAGATGGAATCTCTATAATAAGCGAGAGTGAAAGTGCTGGCCGGGTCTCTCCACATCCAGAGCTACGCAAACATTTGTCGGAATTGAATATGAGATTTTTGAATATTACCGAACCACCTTTACCGTCAACGACAAGCGGAAGTACTCCTTTAAACTATGAGGCATGCTCAGAGCGATCTTCGGACACTTTCCACGAAGTGGAGTCTCTTTTGGAAGGCGCCCGAAAGTCGCGAAGGGCATCAGGTCAGCTGGTACAGCCAACAGACACTCTTAGTCAACGCTGTGGACTAAGAGGGCTCTTTTATGTTGGAGCTTTGTTGGCTGTCCTGGCCTTTATTAGCAAACTGAAATACGATTCATGGGAATCAGACCTTGGCTCTAGGACCAGCTTGCTGACACAGAGAATCGATGAATTGGAGCTGAAAAATAATCTTATGCGGGCTGAGATTGACATTTTGGCCAAGCAGGTGAAATATTTAACTACTTTCAGTGAAAATCAAAAACATAGTCAAAGTAAACCAAAAAATAGTCAACCACGAGAGCATAAAATGAAAGTTTGGCCTGGAAATGGAAACACCATCGAAAAAAAGGAGATTTTTCCAGATGACCTAAAGAAGCCATTCAAGTGTGAAGGCCAAAATAATGTGGACATCGCCGGGATGTGCGTAGAGCTACCCATGTCCTCGGAAAGTGTAGTAGACTCTCTGGGAAACAAAGCGCGAGAAGTCATGGATGAGAGGGAATATGTCTCCAATTTCGAAAATGTCGTTGATAGAATAGCAAAGTTTACTGAAAATCCCTTCAGTGAACAAACTCAAATTCCAACAGAGGCTACACCTACCACAGAACCTCCGACAGAGCCTAAACAACCAAGCAATGAGAATATACCCCATGTGCACAAGATCGAGCAATATAATAGCAGAAACTATATAATTCGAGACTGCCATAAGAAGCATGGTCCCAAAAATGGCAGTGGTGAGAGCAAAGAAAAGGAAAGACGTCGTCACGATAAGTCTGATGAAGATAACGGCTCTGGAGAACAATATAAAAAGTCTAAGGATCACAAAAAATACGACAAACGTTCCTCTATGGAGTACGAAAACGCCAAGCGAGAAGCTGACGGCCAATGGCATGAGAAAATGATGCAACATCGAGAGAGTGCTCGCAAAAATAACGAGAAACATCGTCACGACAAGAACTGGTACATCGAGCGCGGTGATAGTCGAGAACAGGCACGTGTGACCGAACAAAAACATCGTGGTGCTGGACAATGATAGATTCGATTTGAATGTCAGTTCTTAAACAAATTTTGTGATCCTGTATTTTTTTTTTTTATTAATTTGTTGTCCTCTTATTTTATTTTACATATGCTACCTACCAAACTGTAAAGAAAACGTAAGTAGACCAAGAGAGAAACTAACAAAAAAAAAATTTTTGTGATAAAAAAAACCTAAACAAACGATAAAGTAGAAAGAAATAGCAAAATGTCCGTCCCCTGCTTAAGGGACTTTTTATTTGAAACAATCAATCTCTGGAATATATATATAAAAGTATGAGTGTATATTTTAAAATAAATGACCTGTAACAAAGTAAATGTTTTAATAACTCTAAATCCTTGGGACCAGTTCCTCGTATAGCCTCTCCTCTTAGGAGGTTGGTTATCATCCTTTTGGTGTTTCTGCGAGAGATGACGTTCTTGAACAATTCCTCATATGACATTGGGTACCAGCCCCTTAGGTTGTGCATCCATTTTTGTCGTTGTCTACTAGTCGTCCTTCCTTCGATTCTTGTAGTGTTATTTGATAGAGCTGGCACTTTTCATTTCTGATGACGTGTCCCAAGTATTCCAGTTTACGTGTGTTAATTGTTTTGAGAGCTCTTTTCGGAGCCCACTACGCGACAGAAGACAAAACAAGAACTCGTCGAAAGAAGCAGCTGTTCGGATAAAAATCATGGAGCAATCAACTCAGTCGGGTAAGATAGTGAACGGAAGCCAAGGTAAGCTTTACAAAACAGCAGTCAGACCAGTACTGCTATACGATGCAGAATGCTGGGCTGTACAAGAATGCCAAGTCCAAAGACTGTATCTAGCAGAGATGCGCATGTTGAGGTGGGGCCGGGAGCAGAGTGCGTATGTAGGTATGACCACAAAGCAAAAGACGCTTAGATCACGGAATGATAGGAAAGAAGGCCAACCTGCGACACTATGGTTAAAAATAATTGATCATTTTCAGAGGACGTCCGAGGGGAATTTTGGAATGTGTCGGATGTTTTTAAGAAGTTGCGATTTGATTATTATTTACATCACGAGGTGAAATGGTTGCGCGCAAAAGAAGCGTAGATCGCTATAAAAACCATATCGATTTCGCAGTGTTCAGATAGAACATACATATGAAGTATCTGTTGGGAATATCGCAGGTGCTTTTTACTCCCTGAGATTAATGTCTTACCATCGTAGATCGTTGCAGATAATTGAATTTGCCTTAAAACTCGTGTGCCTGATAGATCCATCGCGCATCCTCAACTGTATCAATTCTACTAAATCAGAGATTAGTCAATAATATAGCTAATCTCTACTACTAAATAAGGAGAGTCTATGAAGGATTAATTGGGTTGTCGGAAAAGTCATTTTTCTATGTTTTTCAAAGATTATTTATTTATATAAAGAACAGAAATCAATCAATAACATATTGGCCATTTTGTTCGATGACCTTTTGCCATCTTTCAGTAAGTTGCATAATTCCTCGTTCATAGAAGGAACTGTCTTTATCGGCGAAAAACTGAAGAAGGTGCTGTTTTACAGCCTCATCTGAATTGAACGTTTTTTCACGTAACGAGTTTTGAATAGAACGAAACAAGTGGAAGTCCGATGGCGCAAGGTCAGGTGAGTATGGTGGGTGTGGCAACACATCCCATCCAAAGCCCAATAACTTTTGGCCAGTGGTTAAACTTGTGTGTGATCTTGCATTGCCCAACTCCTTTACGATTAACGAGCTCTGGACGTTTCTGGATGATGTATTCGTTCAAACGACAATAAACATCAGAATTGATGGTTTGATTCCTTGGTAGGAGCTCAAAAAACACGATGCCTTTAAAATCCCACCACACTGACAGCATAACCTTTCTCTGATGAATGTTGGCTTTCGCTCTCGTTTGAGACGCTTTATCACGATGGGACCAAGACCGCTTGCGTACAACATTGTCGTAAACAATCCACTTCTCATCACCTGTTATCAGTCGCTTCAAAAAAGGATCGTTTTCCTGACGTCTAATGAGCATATCACAGATGTTTATGCGGTTCGTCAATTGGACCTCCTTGAGTTCATGAGGAACCCAAATATCGAGCTTGCTTACGTATCCCAGCTTCTTCAGGTGGTCATGAACGCTTGAATGATGGATGTTCAATGTCTCTGCAATCTCTCGTGTCGTGTAATGTGGGTTTGACTCGATCAGTGCCTTGATTTGGTCGTTGTCAACCTCGGTGGGCCTTCCTGACCGAGGAGCGTCATTGAGGTTAAATTCAACCGCGCTGAATTTTTGGAACCAGCGTTGACACTGACGTTTATTTGTGTGTCTTACCATGCTCCATGGTATTTGCTCTCCAATGAAATTGTTTGCAGAACACTATGGTTACTGAGAACACCCTTTCGTTATTAGATTTGATAGGTTCAAAGGATAAGTTCGCGAAAACTCAAGGCCACAATCAACTTAATTTGGATGCAAGTGTTCAATGACCATGCCTTCGTCTACACATCTTCTATGATTTTTGCATTTGATAAGGAATATGCTTTCAGACACGACGGACAGCGTGTTTTTTTGAAACCTAGCCAGCCAGTAGTCACGACGAATCGGAATTTTACTGAAATTTCGCACCAGACACCAGGCCACCAGAAATCTCAGAAAAACAAGTATCACGAAAGAAATTTTGCCAGGCCACGATCTCAGAAAAACAAATTGAGTTGTTTAAAACGTCGGAGAGTGTGAAGTCTCCAAACGACAAAAGAAACTTTTTTTCTCGCGTTTTTTAAGACTTTTTCATTCCCGTTGTAGTTCGAAGTATTTTTTTTTCGCTTTGTCTACGAAGCTTTCAGACACGACGACAATTTCTTATTCAACTGTGCCCATTCGACTGCCTCCCTCTATATTCCAATTCATAGACAAAACAAAATACCCCAACATACTTTTAGTTGCCCCATCTAAACTTCGCCGCCACCTAACGTTTATTTTGTTCAACCGTTTGACATAACATTGCGATTTTCGCTCTGTCAAAATTCTTATTCGAGAGAAAGCAGGAAAAAATTGCACGTTCGTTCCTCATGCCGGTGTTATGAACGAGTTTCATCAATTTTTCTAATATTTCTCCACTATAAAATGGCCCAACCGAGTTTAATTAGTTTTGTGAAAAAATGTGGAATAAAGTCTTGCACAAATCTATGGCAAACCTACCAGCATTCATTGAATAATCGTGAACTTAAGTGCATACCCTTAGCAATTGGTTGCAATAGTGTTAACACATTTGTCCATCACCATCGTTCGTTCAGTACAATAAGTAAGGTTATTCCGATTGGGAATGAGAAAATTCTTAAATTAATCTTTGCTTTCAGATGACGATAAAGGATCATCAATAAAAGCACCAGAAATCCTATCGAAATTATTTCCACAAACCGCTGCCGGAGATAATGAAGAGACTGAACGTGAGCGCAAGAAAAAAGAAGAGGAAGAGGCTAAGGAAAACGAGAAGGCATGGAAGCGAATGAAGTTCGGGTAAGGCGGTGTCTGGGGTGTGTAACTGACAAAATACTGCATTTAGGGACAAAGACAAAGTCGTGATTATTGAGACATTCGAAAGCTATCTTCTTCTAGTTGTATTTCGGGATATCAGGACATTGTCAAGAGGAATATGATACTTTGCTATCAATCGAAAACACCTTCAATACAGCGTTCTATACCTTTATATTCCCAAACATTTGCTTCATAGCTCTAACTCTGTCTACATTTTCAGATTTGCAGTCTTTGGTGGCTCAGCGGCTTCCCTAGGCGTTTGGGCAGTTTATGAATTTGGTAAACCAGACCGCGACGCGGAAGGAAACATAATTGAAGATGAATTTAGTAAGCAGCCTGCGGTACAACAATACCTTCAACGAATGTGGAAATCCATGAATTACTATCAGAAAATGATTCAGGAGCCATCGCGAGATAAGCTCCTACCTGATCCACTAAAACCGCCATACATTCAACCGCCATACACACTAGTTCTAGAGATGAAAGACGTTCTGGTACACCCTGATTGGACATATCAGACTGGGTGGCGTTTCAAGAAACGTCCAGGCGTCGATCACTTTCTTGAGCAGTGTGCTAAGCATTTTGAGATCGTAGTCTTCACAGCTGAACAGGGAATGACAGTGTTTCCTATTCTGGATGCATTGGATCCGAATGGTTATATTATGTACCGCCTAGTGCGTGATGCTACGCATTTCGTCGACGGACATCACGTGAAGAACCTAGACAATCTGAATCGGGACTTGAAAAAGGCTGGTATTTTGTATGTTTCAAGAAAGTACATGTGATAATAATTTTTTTTTCTCCTCCAGGTTATCGTTATAGATTGGGATGATAATTCAACGAAACTTCATCCTGAAAATACATTTAACATTGGAAGATGGTTGGGCAACGATGATGATTCGTCGTTGTACGATCTCATCAATTTCTTAAAAAGTGAGATCATTGGTAGTAGCATAGAACTACATAATCCTAACTTATTCCTATAAACCGTTACAGCTCTAGCAACAGCTGAACTTGATGATGTTCGGGAGGTCCTAACATACTACAAGCAATTTGATGACCCCCTTCAAAAATTCAGGGAAAACCAACGTAAACTGCTCGAACAAATGGAGGAACAAGAGCGTGAAGAGAAAGAGAAAGCAAAACCGATTGTTAAAAAGTGGACACCCAGTTTCATGAGACGTTCATAGATTCAGTTGTTATGTAAAAAAGAGTTAGCTGTGTTGCTCTTTTCCAGGGTAGCGTGAGCTCACGACGTGTTTTATTTTATTTACAAATTTCTTTATACATACGTTATATATGCGTCCTACAGAGTGAGACGACTTTGTTTGATGAGTTTATTCCAAAACTACGCGTGGCTATATTTAATTATGGGTATTGCTTAAGGATTTGGAGTAAAATTATCTAGACACTGTTGTTTGTCGAAGATTTTGTATAACAGATAAGTTTAATCGTAAAACAAGCGAACACACAAAAAAAAATTCCTTAATTGATTTTGCTATAAATATTGTTACATACTTTAGTCACCATAAATAAAATCGGAATAAAAGAGAACTTTTTTTTTTTTCTTAGAACTCACCTTGTATTCGTTATCATCTGTTGATGCAAATAAAAGGAATTCGACAGGCGACTTTTGTCGTAATCCCAAGTTTTGGTAAATTCAAAAACCATTCAAAATTGTCCAGTGTTACATCAGCGTAGAAGACTTGGTGTTGCTGTTCCACTGCTAGGTATCGGGCAAAGTTTTTACCTTATCCCTGGCATTGTTGCCTTTGCCACTGCAAAATAACTGTTGCGCATGTTGCTGTGTATTTGAATGCGACTGCGTTGCAAGGCAGTAAGTACTATCTCTTTGGACTGCAGCGTACAACTTGACTGTAAGAAGGCAACAAGAATACCAACTATAGTGCTTAGAAACTCTCCACCAGTCCTTCATTTACGTTTCTCCGTGTCGTACACGAAAAAGGCTTTTACTTCTTACTGGAAAACGGACCGCGTTCAACCTATCCCTAAAAACCGTCCCATGTTATCGTAAATTATGGAAAAGGCTGTCAGTGTCGAGATAGTCAAGTACTAAGTGCTTATACTTCTACTCTATCTCTGGTCGAAACTCAGAAAAAGCAACGAAACGATACCAGCTTTTGCAAGCCAACGACCAACTTCGAAGAGTATCAACGCTCTTTAACCCCCCTTTCAAAACTGGAAATACAGGTCGTTACAAGAGACATTTTTGTACAGTTTGTCTACCACATTAATTTTTACAAACATTTTACATTGAACTAAAAGCGACCAATAATAGACAGCACAATAGAGAAAGAAGCTAATTCCTCCTGCTTAGCCAGAGAGGATTGCGCCACCTCTCGGACGCTATGGCTGAAATTAAATAAAGCTAGAACAAGGTGCTTTCTGGCACAGGACAGATCCTCTATCCGCATGCTCACTGGAGTTTTCAACCGACACCGCGCTATCGGAGTCATGCTCCGCGAGTGGAGAATCGAATCGAACGATTTATGCAGAAACTGCTAAGATGGAAGAAGTAGAATCTATCCAACATTTGTTGTGTCACTGCCCCACTCTGCAAGAACGACGTCTACGCGCACTAGGATCAATGTTCGTTGCTAGCATAGCAAAGGTAACAGTCTTACAATTAAAGGATCTACTCGGATTCATAAAGAGCACTAACAGCCAACAATAGGTCCTTAGGTTATCCCCGGAACCAAAATGCTATTCCAACAACATTAATAAGGTACTCACAATCGACCTCCAGGTCTCTGAATGAAAGTGATGTGACCTATCCACAACGCACCCCACGAAACCTAACCTAACCTTAAAGCGACCATATCTAGCTGCCCAAAAGGAAATACATTCGGAGATCAACTTAGCGCGGTTTAACAAATAGGTACCAGTGGCGTGGCGTCCATCTAAGCCGATTGCTTCCGTCATCCCTTTTCAAATATGTATTACACTTGCCCACATCACATTCACCGATCAAATCGTCTCCCGAGCATCCTGGAACCAAATTGTCTCGTTTTTACGGGACGAGTTATGCGATCACGAAAGAGACAATTTGGCCCTTGTATTATTTGTTTATCAAACCATTTTTCATTTTCCCTAGTTCATACACGCTCAATGCCAAAAACTACGAACTCTTCGGGTATTTATTCATTTTTGTTCCCGCATGCATAGCCGAGATAAGTATGAACAGCGAACCTCGTCGACAATTGCCAATGAATTCTTTAAAAGCCGTTCAATCTCCGGGTTATACATTAATTTGTTTTTAGTACGAACGAACTATGAAGTCTATCCCTTTCTGATAGAACTTTCCATGCAATTTCTTTGTCTAACACCGCCGATATTTCGACTTATTTGGATGAACTTTTGAGGGGTAGGCATGTAGAATAATGCATAAGGCAAGAAAATAAGTCGATGAAAATCGGGTTATTGGGTGATGTAGTGAGCCGAATGTCGTGCGAAGTTCTTCTTCTTTACTTTACTTACACAGATAAAAACAATACAAATTTGTAGTTGAGAGGCAAAATTGAAATAAGCCGTTAAGGGGGTAGACCCAGTTAGAATTTTAAAAAAATTTTTGTTTGCATTTTCTCAAAGTAAAATATTTCAAAAGTATTCTCTGAAAATTTCAGACATATTGGACCGTTAAATTATTTTGAATAATAATTTTGAACGGAGCCATCTCTAGTGCATAACTACTCGTACTCAAAACTTTAAACGCGCTTTTCTCGAAACCGTGTCTTCGAAGTCGGTGATCACTGTAACTTGAGAACGGCTTTACCGATCGGTTTCAAATTTTTCTCACTTATACTATACATAACTGTCCTCTGGTTGAACGAAGGATTTTTTTTTGGATGATCATTTTTTTTTTATAGCCGAAAATGCGAGCGAAATTGTAGTCGAATTAAGAATTTTGACTTTCAGCATCCGCCATTTTGTGAAAGTTCAAAATTTTTCAAATCCCTTCGTTCAACCGGAGCATCATGTCATTAACCAATGATCCCTTTTGTTTTTTTTTTTTGAATTCGCATGATCCAGTGACGAGCACCAGTGATCACCGCAAAACACTTTTTTTTTTGACCCCTACCAAATTCGCTGTATCTCATTTATTTTTTAATATTTTGTCATAAAAAAAATTTTAATAGTTTCTGGAAATACAGCGGAAAAAAACCGTTTTTTGCAGTCCCAACTGGGTCTTCCCCCTTAATTTGCACGGCTTTTGCATTCTTACGCATTGAAATTGAGTTTATTGGGTTTACCAATTTTGTATGTACTTCTATGTCAGGCTAATCATTGTTTTCAACGTCCTACGTCAATTTCAAGGAAAAGCAAATCTTTTGTAATGATTTGTTCGAAGCACAGCTCCTTCGGTCAGGGGTCCATACTTCATCTTTACGGACATGTTGATCTCGAAAGAAAAACGGACTATATTTAAATTTTGGCAAAAATTACTCCACTCTTATACCCAGCATACAAGATTGGGAAGCCAACACCCTAACGGGAGAACAAGCTATCTACTGATGGTTCTAAGATGGAGAAAGGTACTGGAGTAGGTGTGTAAAGTTGTTCGCTAAATATAACCGATTCATACAGACTCCCGGACGACTGCGGGTGTCTGCAAGCTGAAATTTTTGCAATTGATAGAACAACAAGGACAATAGATGCTATGAAACTGAGCCTAGCTAGGATCACCACCCTTGTCAACAGTCAAGCAGCTATCAAGGCTTTAGATAAGGCTAGCACCAAATCGATAGCAGAGTCCACCTGTAGTGAAATCCTTAGCAAAATAGGCGTCCTCCATGAGGCCAACATCTACTGGGTCCCCGGACTCAGTAACATCGACGGTAACGATAAATCAGGCTCGGCATGGATCAGCTTTGAAAAATGAGCACACCCACACATCAAGAAACATCCCTATCGGCGTATTGAAAGGTAATGTCGACCACAAGATGAGAGAGCTAATCAACACTTCTTGGTCCACCAGAGGCGACTGCATTATATCCTGCAACTTATGGCAGAGAATAGACCAGAGCAAGCCAAATGTCTCCTGGCTATGAATAAAAGTGATACTCGCATCCTAATAGGCGTACTGAGGGGACATTGTGCTATAGAGACCATAACCAGCAGACTCGGCATCAACTCCCCAGACTACTGCTGGAGCTATTAGGTTGCGGAAGAGACGCATACCATCAAGCACTTACTCTGTGAGAGTCCCAATCTCCAAAACTGTCGACTCCGACACATGAGAAACAGGCTGTTTGGAGAACTGGGTAACCTAACAGAAGTACCAATAACGAACATACTCCACTTTATTAAGAGTACAGGGTGGTTTTTGCGATAGACCACACATTTAGAACCCAAGGATGGAACATGGATCACAACACAAAGGGGAACTCAATGGACCAGTACGCCCCCGTGGACGTAGAGTCATTTGACTGGGTAACTCCCCCTTAACTTAACGTAACGGTTTAGTCGTATTTTATTAATTTAAAAATAAAACTTCATCATAATCAGTTATATGTTGTTTCCTTTTTATTAATTGTAAGATATTTTACTATTTAATGTATATATAGTATATTTAATTAATAATAAATTATAATTAATAGAAAAATTATGTGTTTTTCTTATTCTTTTTTTAATGTAGGTACTTAGAAATCGAGACTACACAAATTCAGGATACAAACTCTAATAGAATGGGATTTTTCTTCTTTTAAAAACTTATAAATTAATTAATTTGAATTTAATTACAAATATATAGAATACAAGTTCAGTTAAACTAGGTATCGATCGATGAATTGGTTAATTTTTGATTTATTCTTTTTTTTTTGTTTAAGAAAACAAAATACAATAGTTTGTTTTTTGTTTAGCAATACAAAATATTTACAAAACGTAATGAAACTAAGGTAGGTAGGTATATGTATGTTTATGATTCTTGTTAATACAGATATTATATGCAACAACATGTTTTCTTACAAGGAATGGATATGATGAGTGAAAACCATTGGCAGACTTGTAGAGTGTGATTATTTATTGAAAATGGGATGTTTTGGAAGAAAGTAGGTAGAATCATTGTGTCTGTGTTGTTGGGAACTCGACAGTTTATTATGCGAAGATATAGGCTGGTTAAGATCGTAATTGGAATCGAATAATCTACAACGGCCAACTTATAGAAGGCTAATCAGAAACTAAACTGTAACGTATTTGACTGGATATGTGAAATTATTTGAAAAATGTTGTGCAGCCAAGTAGCTGCAGCTTTTTGAGTAAAATATTGCAAAGTTCTTCAAACAACTGACAGTTTGGTGCAGTGGTTTAAAACTCATTTAGTTCTAGGTTTCAATGGCGCCCAACGTTCCAACATGAATCGTTTCGAGAAGTTGGCCTTTTGTCCACCACAGGCCGTCGTCGTGCCAGTTATTTTCTATAAACAGTTCAACAGCAATCCAATCAAGTCCGTCGATAGAGGACAACCTCATGGAGATGTTATGTCTCCTCTTCTATCAATAAAATCCTGCCAAGACTCGACCGAGACAGAGTCAAGGTAATCGCGTATGGGGATGACGTGTCGGGAATGTTTCCTTCGGTTCTAAGTGAAAGCATGGAAGGTGGTTTTGGCAAGGTAAGAACATGGGCCACTAGTTGTGAACTCAGTGCCAATCCAAACAAAACTGAACTGATGCTTCTTACCAAGAAAGACAAAGTACCAGCTTTCACGCCACCACGGCTTAATGACCAACTAATTTCTCTATCTCCCAGCCAAAAGTACCTAGGGGTTATACTCGATTCAAAACTCAACTGGAAGCTCAACATAGAGGAGAGAGTGAAAAAGCCTGTGTTGCCTTTTCGTTGCCTTCGCAGTAAATCCTTGTGAGTGAGGACTTCGACCGAAGATGGTCCTATAGATGTATACTGCAGTGGTACGCTCCATTCTCTCGTACAGATCACTTATTTGGACGGCTTGCGTTAAAAAGATTTCAGTGTGCTCCGCAATAAGATTAATGGGGATTTGGCAACAACTCTTACCGACTTCACCATACCCAAACTGAAGTTAAGGAAAGATTTCACGCTTCCCGAGGTGGACTGGGAAAATGGTGTAGTGAGTGGCAAGCTTGCGCCTATTGCAAGCCAACTCTACATCCATCCAAAACATTGCCATTTTTGTTGACAGCCACGGTGCTATCAAATTCCTGACATCGAACACGATATCCTCTAAGCTGGTGGAATAGTACAAGGCGGAACTCGCTACATCAGAGCATCGTGTGAAGGTTAGTCTTCTCTGAGTGCCGGGCTTCGATGAGCTGGCGATGCAAGGTTCAGCCCTTGAAAGATCCCTCGCGAAGAGTGTTCACATCCTATTGAGAACCGTCAAGGGAAGAATCCTCTCAGACTTTCTATCAGAGGCTAACATCAGATGGCGCGGGCTGCGGAATTGTGTCGTATTAAGGCAGATATAGCACAATCAGTACAGGTCACTGGCATATAGGAACACATGGGTCCATATTAGGCTTCCTATTCACCGCACATTTTGGCAGCTACAACAATTAGAGTGAAAACGAAACAGTGTTTCATCTCCTCTGTGGTTGTCCGGCTCTTAGCAGAGTCAGATACAATAGGCAAGGTACTTTATGATAATTCTTTTAGTTTTGATTTTGAACCATTGGCGACAAAAATTCTGACACTCATCGTCGCTAAAGTCTTGTTAAAAGAAAGAACCGACAGATCTGTTGTTCTGAAGCAATAAGCGGCCCATATGAACCACAATAATTTCTCAGTTTCAGTTCAATCATTTCGTTCTTAAAGTATGACGGCCAGTAGCCTATCGGGCGAATGGTCAACCTCGCTCGCTATTTAAATTTAAATACTCCACAAGTCTACAACACAATAAGACCGAAGTAAACTTGTTTAATTCGTTAAAATTAGGATGATATAGCGCTTAACACCGAAAATGATTGTATACACGTTGAAACGTTTATTTTTATGATAAATTCTTGAAAATCTTTTGAACTTTTCATTTGTGTAGTGTTAATGTTAATTTTCTATGCGCCCAGCAAGTGATCTGGATTTATTCGACGATGTGTTGCTTAAAGATTCAAATCACTTGCCGTCTTGGTGGTTCAAACAAAAAACATTCAACGACTAAGAAAAAACTATACAAACTATAAAAAGAAAATACGCAAATCTTAGAGTTTATTTGGTCAGGTTTAAATTTCTTTTGTTTTTAAATGGATTTTTGTCAAATAATTGCGTACCGTCCAGTGGTCGTTGTTGCATTTAAATGAATTTAACTGGAAACTCTCCTTACCATATTTGCTGTTACCATTTTATTAAAGTAACCTATTTCGCTTAGAAGCTCATTCGATGAAAACCGATCAATGGACGGTTGGTAATTTTATTTTTAATTGAATTATTGTTTTGTTTTTGTCGTATTAAATATGGAAAGAACATCAAAATCACATTCAATGAAAAAAGAGAGATGTATGAAAATTATGTTTTTGTTTATTTTCTTAGAAGAAGAAATATGTAACCTAAAGCATTAACAAACAACAATGAATGCTTTTTTTTTGCATTTAGTTTTCTTTTTTGCTTTTGTTTTTATACATTTTCGTTTCGTTAAATGTTAATTTAATGTTAATTTGTTTTTATATAAACATGAAATTTGTTCTCTATTTAACACTGTTCTATAAGGTATTTGTATTTTATCATTATTTTATTAGGAATTACTGTTTAAATTGCTTTTGTATTGTTTTTTTATTTTTTTTTCATCAAAAGGAATTTATATGCAACAGTTTAATTTGTATGCTAGTCGTTTGAGTGAACTAAAATGCGTTTTAAACATAAGCATTTGCTACAAATAATTCCAATTAAAATAAATGCCCTCAAGGATAGAAAAAGCTGATACATATAAGGCTTAAGAATGCGAGTGTAGAGAAAATATAATTTGTAAGCGATGCTAATTGAAAGGGAAGTGAAGTGAAATGAGGCAAAAAAGCCCGGGTGTTATAAGCCAACCGGACTTAATCGAACTTAAGTAGCTCGCAGAGCAGTCAAATGCATTAATCAGGGCGACAACCCTCAAATGAAAAGGTTGGTAAGCTCGACACCTCAATGCATGTGTCGTTGACATCAGAGAATGATGATTTTTTAACGAAATCGAAGGAAACGATGACTGCTCGGTCCACCCTTACAAAAAGTGACTCCTTAAGTTTCCAAAATTTTAAGGATTCAAAAGTTTGAAACTAATTTTTTTTTGTTATTAAATGAGAAACAATGAGGTACACGGGAGAGCTCATTTTTGTGTGGGTACAGATTTTAGAGCATTGGAGGCGGTAAGGAAAAGCTTGTGGGATAAAAGGCTTGACGGATTTACGTTAAGTAGAAACATCTCTTGGTAGTGAACGGCGTAATACATGATCTGCAGCTGAACTCATTGAATTTTCCTAAATTTCTATAGCATCGAAGGATTTTCGCTTCGTGACGTGACAACTGGACAACGTGGACTTTTCTTTCCGCCTTATTAAGCTAAATCTTGGCTGGTACGGTGATAAGTTAGATAAGTTAAATCATAAATCAGCTTTCAATTTGCTTTTGTAAAAAGCGATGCGTTTCAAACAGCAAACAAATGCTTCCCAACATAAAATGCCTCGTCGCAAAGACTTACTTGGTGTACGTATCGCTGCAGAAATATACATATATGTAGGTTCATTAACTGCTGTGCGAGCAATTTCGGCAGGCGCCTGTACAATGATAGTTTTTAAATGCTGTTATGCCTATTTATTCTGAGCTTTAACAAAATTATTATTTTGTCTTGTTTATGGAAATCTACTTACATTTTGGTTTCAGTATGTTGCGGTCATTCTCCTGATTTCATGCTTAGGCAGAAGCGCTATATGATGGTTCTGTTGGTGTAAAATTAAGCCCCGTGTGTGGTCAGCCAGAGTCTACAAACAGAGTTAAAAGGCAAACGAAGAGTCATTTTAATTATACCGAAGAACTTTGCTTATAGCAGACCACCTTTAGCTCTAAGCCCTGCATTACTTTCTTACTAACAGAATCGGGACATTTTCAAAAGCGACATCAGCAATTCAAGTGTAGATGCAATAGTTCTCTAAATCTGTTCTTCTAATTGTACGAGCTATACTTTATTGCAGAACCTTTAATTGAGGTGGTTATTTCTGCTTCAATATAATGATCGAAATCGAAACACATAAGCAAATGTCTGCAAATCATCCGCAAATGCGAATTCAACGCAAAACATGCAAAGCAAAACCTATGTAAAGCGGATGGGACAGCAGTCAGAACGCATATTCTGCACACTTGTCCTTGCTTTTGCACAACAAAATCGAATCTACTAGGTATTCGAACGGTCTGCTTCTCATTGATTTTAATTAATGCTCTTTCAAATCTTCCGTTTTGCATATTTTGCACAAGATATGCATTTCGGATTCCCAATTGTTCCATCAGAAAATCAGTTCGAGATTTGGATAATAGTCTAGTTGAATAATATGACTTTTAATGCATGCCACAAGTACACTTTTTTAGTTGGCAATTCTCGTTGATTACAATACGTTACCGGCGGATTCTACAACACATGTTTAAAGTGAAATTGAATCAAATAAAAGAAGGGAGTCTCCCGATTGTTAAAAATTGCACTTAAATATTCAAGGCCTAATCTTGAAAAGCGAAGAAGGCTGCGGCACTGCGCGAAAAACGAGACCGACCACAGACGAACAACCATGGAGGCTATGAAAGCAGAATGGCAACATGGGTGGAACATCAGAACGAAGGAGCGATTGACATATAAACTGATCCTCAACATTGATGAATAAGCTTGTAGAAAGCACGGAGCGGTAAACTACTACCTAACGGAATTCCTATTAGTGAATGGATGCTTTCGGGGGTACCTTTACAAGTACAAGCATGTGGATGACCCACTCACATGTACGGATGCTGATGACATGCCAAAACTACACATGTGCTAGAACCATCCTAGGGGAGAAATTGGACGCCAAGAGGCCTGATCACGTATTTATGATGGCGACGAGCGAGGTCTGGTAGACTGAAAGTGAAGTTATCACAAGCATAATGCAGCAACAGCGAAAGTACAGCGAAAAACGAACAAACTGCGAGCTCTGACAGTTGAGAAGGAGACGACGAAATGCCAAACCTGCCCCTGCGAAGGAATGCCTTGACTGGCGGTGCCGCAGGGACAAAACAGGAGAGAGAGTTGGGAGGAGGTATTTTTCAGCACGTAAACATGCAGGAGCATGGAGTCGGGCATAACTCATAGCACGGGCCGGAGAGTATCCATAAAGGATTTTCACACCTAGTTGCGCATCAAAAAAAGGTCCAGTCTTGAGAATATACTTAGCAAGCAATAATACTAAATAATGGACGCCGCAGCCCGTGGGCACCAAGCTTATCGCAACCATTCATTTTCTGCGCACGAAACTACGGTTTTTATTCCGAAATCAGAACGATGAATTGAAAACGTTTTTTCATGGCATGTTGTACTCTATTAGTATTATCATTGCCTGCCAAGAACTTGCAAGGCTTGAACCTGTGTTAGTTCGCTCCGCAGTCAAACTTACCGCTGTGCAAGTAGAGAATTCATAGGAAGTTTTCACTTGCCCCCTTTAAAGGTAAAAATTGCAGAGGAAACATTTGGAAGAAAAAAAATGATGCAGACAACTTGGAAACGCTTTAAACAAGATGTTACTAAACAAATGCAGAAATCGTTGGCTGTAATACGAGAGAAGCGATGATGAAGGTTGCTTTTAAAAAAGCCCGTAGCTGTGCCGTTTGTTCGTAAGCAGGAATATTTAGTTCAAATACCTTGAGGTACTCCCCTTTATAAGATTTTCTCTGCAATTCTTACAAATTGGATAGTGAATATAGTTTGGAGTGCCACACAACTTCAAGCAACGCTTACAAAAATAAAACATCTCTACAGAAAAGAATGTTTGAAAAAAAAACCTGAGCGAAACCGGACCTGAAACAATAAAATCTCCAATTTAGATATTTCTCTCTTCGTTTTTTTTTGTTTATCATAGCTGCGACTTAGAATTTAAATTTAGTTTTCTATTTAAATATCACCTCCGACAAAAGACGGTATCCTTTCCAATGTTTTTCAATGTTTGTCCCATATCTCTGCTCTAAACATATTCTTTTTGTTTTTGTTCTTTTCGTCATCATCATTTTTTTTTTGTTTTGTTTTGTTCTCTTGAGTTGAAAAAGCTATAAAAAATAGTTCTCATAGTTACAATACATTTAATTGTTTAATTATTATTTTGTTCATATATTTTATAATTTTTTTCATCGATTCTATTATTCTTTTGTTTCATTTTGTTTTCCTTTTTTTTTTTTAAATACAGTAATTGATTTTTACTCTCTAGAAATCCTAACTAGATAATTTTCTTTTGTTATTCTTTAATTAGATTTGATTTCTATTTTTGTTTTAATTATTAAATATAATATTCTTAAGAAAAAAAAACTTAGAGTATATTTATAAACAAAATAAAATAAAACGAAAAAAAAAAAAAAAAAAGACAAACGATGTTAAATAGATTTTTTTCTTTAAATTTCTCTACAATGTTAATACAAACATTTGTTTTTTGTTATAAGAAATATACAATAATTGGTTGTTGCGGGTTGTGGTGGTGGTTGTAGTTGAGTTTTTTTTTTTTTTTAAATATAATGTTATAATAAGTATTTATTATTCCATTCATTTACAGTGAGTTGTCAATCTGGTTTTTTTTTCTCTTTAACTGGCGCTTTAAAAATTATTCCGATTAAGGACGGTTACGTATACGCGGTGTTTGTTTGGTCTGCCTGGTAACTTTTATTTTTTGTTTTTTTTTATTGTTTAGAAATCACAGGGTTCTAGTATGCTATTTCTACTATCAAGCAGATCATAATCACACAGCACAGACCATCACACAGTCGTCCTTTTTTTTTTTTTTTTTAACAAAAGCACATACAAAACATTCTGTTTAACTTTGCCATTGAATTTTAAGATTCCCAGGGTTTAGGAGACATGGATATAACGGAGTAGGTTATCATTCAAGAATAAAAAAAAAAAAACAAATTAAAATAAAATAAAATTTTAAATTATATCGGAATCATCTTCTCGGTCATCGAATCCTTCGAGATCGGCTGATTGTAACATTCCACGGGATAAGGCATACTCTATGAGGGCCAAATGACAGAACACATACTGGTCTGGCATTTGTATCGAGTAAGCTCGTTGTGAACGGATTTTTTCCACAGTGCCCCTAATATCAGCGGTGCCGACGTCCTCTAAGCGCGATATGCATATATCTAAGGTTATAAATGTACCTTTAAAAAAAAGATTTGTAATCGATTAGTTTTGAAAGGATTAATGACGTTTAGGTGGGTAGTTACCAGTTCGTCCGATGCCAGCACTACAGTGCACTACTATTGGGGGTCCTCGGGGATGGCCGGCCCATGTGTCGCCCAATGCTTTCACCATTTGAGCCTGTTTATCGCGGACCTTTTGCAAGAAATTTAACATTGCTAACGCCGAACTTGGAACACCATAATCTGGCCAGCTTGTGAACTGCCAATGTGAGACATTCCTTGTTTCTTCAGTCTGAAATAGAAAATTTTGTTCAGTTTTAGTTTAGCGGAAACGGCAGTAAAGTGAAAATGGAAAACTTGTTATGTATACATTTTTAAATGCCAATGGGCATGGTTAACTTAGTGGCTGCCAGCCGAAGCCAACACACGTAGACCAGTGATTGGTCCGTTGTGATACCACGTGGATCTTGGAGAATTCTCCTTTGCCTACTCGTTAAACCACTTAGAGCTTCTGATGAAGCGTAGGAGACTTCTAATATCTGCGTTGATTAGATCGCCTAGATCATTGTAGAAGAAGGCACCGAGGTAAAGTTTTCTTCTATGGGAAAGAGCGGGGCAGGTGCAAAGAAGGTGGATGATAGTTTCCTCCTCTTCTTCGTCCATGGACCTTCAGCAGAAATATTTTGAAAAGGCGTCAAGCCTTTTTGTATGCCTGCTTATTAGACAGTGCCAATGGGCATTGTACACCAAATAATTACCGATGTTGTGACAGGCGAACCTAATGCTAAGTTAAGCCAAGAATCAAGAAGACTGGCTCTCCAAGAAATACGTGGCGTGGGACTGTCGAAAATGAGTTGAGAAAAAACTAAAGAGAATTGAGGCACTTAGATACGAACCAAAAACGATGGTAGGCGTGATAGACGCTTTAAATCCTGTAAGGGAATACAGGACCTAAAAGGTTTTACTTTGATTTGGGCAGGTTTTAATCTGCGGTGGAAACGAAAACACAAGTTTCTTACATGAGCTCTCCGTTGTATGAGTTAGATTGATCGAAAAATCGCTGTAGACCGAATGGAGATAAATAGAGCAAGAAGGCCGCAATAGAAGAGATTTCGATTTTGAATATAGCACAAATACGAAGCAGGAAGTCATTAGCATCGAGCTTGGTAAAGAGATTTCCATGTATTTAGCATGTATGTTTCCCTCCGTCGCTCTAGCTCAGTGATTAGTGCTTTGGACTGCTGTGTGAACGGCATGTGTTCAAGCCCTAGCCATGTCCACCGAAAATTTTGCGCGGCACCACCTCTCGTCGTGGAATGACAAACCTCGGGGAGTATAATCTGTCATAAAAGAGTTTCCCAACTCGCTGTTCAGAGTCGTCAATTGTAGGTCTCTTCCATTCGTGTGACTAATGTAGCACATGAATGGTTGCGAAAAGCTAAACCTTGGCTCATCCCGAGCTGTCGCGCGAGCTATTTATCTCCCTTTGTCAACAACGAACTTATATTCTTCTCCATCAAAATGTTAAAATACTGCAGTGCAACAATGTCAATAACATTCCAAGGTCCCATTTTTCAAAAAATTATTTATTCTACTCATGTACTCACCTTAAGATTTTTGAGTTCTAATGAGGCTACTGTATAATCTTCATTAGTTTCTATACTAATTGTTCGCACATGGAAGTTTCCAAATTCACAGGAACTTTCTTCAGCTGGTTCCCAATATTGACCGCATTTTACTCTACCCCGTTCCAACACACGTGTTGTCATCACTATAACTAAACAATGTTGCTCCCAAATCATTCGCCAAAAATCATGGGATGTCTTTGGTAATGGACCTGAAATGTAAATGAAATAGAAATTCGAGGTTAATAATGGATATCCGAGAGAACATAAACATTTTCAAGTGATTTTTCGTCTTTTTTTTTTTTTTTTCCTCATTTAGTTTTATGCCTGGTATTTAGATGTAGACACACTTTAGGGGAGGATGAACGGAAAATGTAGGGTAATTCTCTGAGATTGAAGCGAAAGCACAACCTCATTTTGTGGAATCTTGTGTTAAGTAGGTATATCTGGGGCACTCAGCAAGTGGGGGGCAATATTTGTTTGGTTATTGATTTATATACAAAAATATACATGCGACACATGTATACATATGTATTTGCTCATTCAAGTGATGGAAATGAGCACATTTACTTGATTATTACGCTTCTTTTTTTTTATTTATGTTCATAGACTTGGAATGGCCTGTCTGCCTGTCCGTTTCGGATTTCATAAGATTATAAGGATTTTCTTTTATGGACTAATCCAGATCGTCCAGGACAATATGTTTGTCACAGATTAACAATGTAAAAACTTGAATAAAGACCTAAATGGCCTTGTGTGAGCCAGTCTTTATTGGATAATGAATACTAAGCGTCGACAAATGAGATTAGGAGGTATATTTATAGTCGTGCCGAAGGCGAACAGAAGTTATTCGTTCATGAAATTGTGTGTTTATAGTTGAAAAGCTACAGGGTGATATAAATTCATCCATACGACAAAGATGCATACGAGACCGAGAACTGCAAGAGAATATTTAGATTGCGTTCACTTTTACGATTATTTTCAAAAGAGTAGGTCTAGAACCATTATATTGAATCATAAAAGCTACAGCTGTCTTCAGGATTAGCCGTGTAATTGAGCAGTTGAGTACACTTGTTCAAATATTACACCGGTTTTGTTTTGCTTGATTGGAGCACGAAGTTAAACACGCAGCGTGTCAACTTAAATCTTTACAAATTCTTTAATATAATGGAAATTGGTTTAATGCTCAAGTGGATTTCTTCATTTTCTAGTAATGAGCATTTATCTCTGCAATGTTCAACGCTTTCGTACAAAGCGTTAATGAACTGACTTAAATTTGAATGATTCAGCGATACATGAAACAAAGTGCGCCCGCACACCGAGGACAAAGTGGCACGAGTGGCAACATTGCCAAAAAGCCATCAGAGATGCCGCCTCTGATGTGCTGGGTTTCACACGGCCACTACAACGAAATCCCTGGTTTGACTACGAGTGCCGGCAAGCACATGCAGCGAAACAAGAGGCATACAGAGCGGCGCTGCATAGAAAGACCAGAGCTGCTCGCGAGCTCTACAAGCAGAAGACGAGAGACAAACACAAGCTTTTCAGGAGGAAAAAGAAAGAGCATGCGCGATCGAGGAAATAGAGAGATGCTAGGAAAGAGGTTCGGAAGTTCTACCAAAGGGTAAAAAGAACCTGTCAAGGCTACAGAGCCCGAACCGAACCGAGATGAACAAGGGAACATCGTAGTAGAATCGCAGTCGATGCTGAAGATATGGAAGAACTACTTCTGCAAGCTGTTTAACGACGGCGACGAATCAAATCCCGCTGTCAGGTGGAATGAACCATTCAACCAGGACATTGCTTACAAAATCTTATCTCCCGTGTTCTGTGAAGGCCTGAAGGCGTTCGTCAACAGCCAGATCGGTCCATATCATAGTGGCTTCAGGCCCAGAAAGTCCACCAACGACTAAATATTCAGACTAAATATTGGAGACAACTCAGGAACTTCAAATCGATACCTACCACCTTTTCATCGATTTTAAGGCTGCGTATGACAGCATCCATAGAGACGAGCTATACAGAGCCATATCTAGCTTTTGCATCCCTGAGAAACTCGTCCGTTTGTCCAGAACGACGATAGAGAATGCATGCTGTTCCATCAAGGTCGGTCAAGACCTTACCGACCCCTTTGATGTTAAAAAAGGATTTAGAGAAGGCGATTCGCTGTCATGCTACGTCTTCAACTTTGTTCTTAAAAAAATAGTCTAAAACTCAGGTGTCAACACCAGAGGCACAATTTTTCAAAAGTCCGCCAAATTAGTCGGATATGCCGACGGAATTGACATAATTGGAAGAACGCAGCGTTATGTCACTGGTGCGTTCGTGAATATTGAGACGGAGGCGGTGAAGATCAGTTTAGCGGTCAATGAGGGCAAGACCAAGTATATGCTGTCAACAAGAAAGGACACTCAAAACCGACGTTTCGGAAAGAAAAGCGGATGAGATTGCTCTTGGCTGTTTCGAGAGGACAATTCTGTTACGGCCTGTACAGCGACATCGACTTAGCCAGAAGAGTGAAGCTCCAACGACTGAGGTGGCTGGGTCATGTAGAGCGGATGGACACCAATGCTCCGGCCTGGAAACTCTTCGAATCCACACCCGAGGGACGGCGCAGTAAAGGAAGACCGCGACTCAGGTGGCGCACCCAAGTGGAAGGAGACCTTAACCAACTTGGCGTGCGAAACTAAAGGCAGCTGCTGGAGACGCTTGTGGGTTGAGGCCCAGGTCCACCGCGGACTGTAACGCCACCTTAAGCAAGTAAGTAAAGAACATTTGGAGCGGCCCATTTGTACCAATTAAAACGAAACAAAAGGAGACGTCCTTGCTGGGCCCATCCTTACAATAATGACTGTGCAAACGTAAGAAACAAAAAACGAGTATGAAAATTCTATTCTTGTTATCGAACAAGCGGGAAGCGATTAAGGAAAGCGGACTTCCGCTGTGCACAACCGGCGAACACAGAAGGACTTGCAAATGCAGCCAAATTACCATTACGATGTTTGAATGGGTTGAGGTTACAACACAATAGTCCCCACTTTAAGAAAAACCATGTTGGTTTTATGTGTTTAGAACCTCATCTGGATAGAGACAGCGCAATTCAGGTTCTGCCATTGCATTTACCTTCTTGTCCTCCACTTTCAACTTTGATTATTGCTGACGATGGAAAGCTTGATTGAACCATGACAAACCATTAAAAAAGTTGAGTTAGCACATCTCCAATCAGTGCAAAAAACATAACAGCATCGGGCCCTACATCAAATAGGATTATGGATGGATTCCTTTTAATTGAAAAAGAGACCAACAAAATGTACAACAACCACAATTTATTCATTATAAAATGTGGAAGGATTTATGTGAACATTGTTAAAAACAAGCTCAACAATCCAGACGGAGCGGGGCTGACCAAAAATACACACAATCATTTCAAAATAAATCCACGTTCGTTCCCAGAAATATGTTTGATATTGCATTCAGTCATTCATATTAATTTTTCCTCAAAATCCATTATTTCCCAATGCCAAGTCGCTACGGAACATAAATTACATTTCGGAGAAAATCCTTACAAAACACGCCATTAACCGCAGACGTTCCCGTGGAAAGTAAATACAAAATAAATCAAAAAAAAAAAAGCAAATTGTTCCTAAAATAAACTCGAAATCAACAAATTTTCTCAGGAAAGGTCTTATTCTAAAAAAAAAACAACAGCAATGAAGAAGTTTACCACCGCTACTACTTGTACTCACCTTGAGTTGAAATATACGCATTTTTTTGCTTATAACCATCTACGAAGTTGGCATTTATATAATCTTGACAATCTTCGGTATCCTGTGACAGAACCACTCTGCTATGATCGTAACACAGAACGTCTGTATAACGATTCTTTGTCAGGTTATTTCGCATCCTGCAAAGAGAAACGTAACGTGAGCTCCAATTTGTTTATAATTGCATGAGCGTAACTTACTTTGCATGAATAAATGTCCCCTCGGGCGCTCGATTCCGAATATCAGAATATTCTTTAAACAAACCATGCCTGCCACGCTCCTTTACCATCTGAACGATTTGTTCAATTGTTTTCGGATCTCCTTCTGCCCCGGCCAGACTGTCGTCATCACTGAACCCAGACGATGCACTACTTGGTGGATTCTCCGACCAGAATTCACTTAACGATGGCGTTGTGTCGGGATTATTATCGTTTGTTTCGACAACAACTGCGACACCACCAACACCTGTATCACCAACGCCACCACTACCGACTCCCACAAAGTCTGTTGCTCCCGTTGTTGTTGTAGTAATTTGTAAATTATTGCTAACTGGTTGGTGCCCGATATTGGCCAATAACTCGTCTTCACGATTCGTCATCGATTTGTAGCAATGCAGTAACCATGTGGAGTGATCTATTTCTAGAGTTCCGCCTAAGTGTCTGGGCAGGGCTTCACGAGGCACATGTAAACTCAACGTCGGCACTGACACAGTGAACACTCGTTCACGTAGTTTCTCACGTACGAATAGCCGAAGGATTTTGAATGGTGCCTTAAACCACAGTGGTGCTGTGACAATGAGGACCTTCTTTAACCGCGCTGGATAACCACCCTGAAAAAATAAAAATTAAATAAAACCATGAATTCCTTTAATTAAAAAAAAAAAGGATCGTCGGTACTATAGGTAAATGTGAATGTGGGTTAAATTTCTTCGAATTCGACACAAAAGGCATAATTGCTTTCTTTGCGTAGGTATGATGAGTGTAAGGTGGGTGTAAGGCTATTGCAAACTGCATCACTAAAGGTGAAGTATCAAGTTTTTTTTTTCTTCAAATAAAGTTTCTCAGTTTTAATTAAATTTTATATTTCATCTCAGGTTGCGTGTAACAAAACACAAAGGTGTGTTGATGTGACGTTTAATTAAAAAGGCATTAGGGCGGGCTTATCTCTGCCGTGAGAGCTTATTGTGATAATGATGTGAAAAGTTAAAAACTTTTGTTCTCGAAAAGAATTAATTACTGTTTAACAATTTAAATACATGTGTATAAAAGTATACATAATGCAAAATTACAAATCAATTTTGTTTTGTTTTATTAATTAGACGGCAGAAGAGGAAAGAAGTTAGGTTATGGCTAAGTTTTGGAGAAACATTTCCATCGCCACACATTGATTTGATTTAGAAACTTTTGGCTGCAATATAACCTGCGATTTCAGCAGAAACAAAAAACAAAAGAGCTTCTAAGCAGATCAAGATCAGATATTGCAAGAATCGTAGCTGCTAGCACAGGACATAGAAACCAGGCAGCCAACACTTTCTGCCGTAGTTTCAGAGATAGCAGCGAAAGAGAAACTCTGCATCATTTCCTATGTAAATGTGCAGCCCTAGCGAGGGTCAAGCAGAGCACTCCCGGTTATAGCAAAAAGAATGAAAGCAACTGCTAAATTCGCATCTAAGCAGTGCTTTGTGTTTTTACTTTTCCAAAAAACTCCCATTGCTTACGAGTTTGTTATTTGTAAGAGATGGACGAACCAGAAAAAATTGCTTTCATCGTGAGTGTTACGCATATGTGTTACTCAACACTAAAATTGATAAAGAAAAGGAAACGCAGATGGTGAATTCGTCCCCGTTACAAAGAGAGGAAACAAAGACGATTTTTTTAAACAACTTGCATACACCTAAAAGAGCAAATTATTTAGCAATACCGTTCCATCTTGCCATTTTTTTAAATTCTTAAATTCGAGAGAATCTCATTTTGCCACACTACCTCTATAAATTGTTCGACATCCATATTGGCGAACAAAAGCTTTTGTGTACAAAATTATAAACGTCAAATTTGCATCGCCGCCTGAAGTTGAAAATGTTTTAACTTCACGATGCACGACTCAGATGCAGATTCTCATTATGTTGCCGCTTACGGCTTTCCATACATTTAACTTTTTGACAGCTCGCGACTCCGACTCAGACGCAGATGTACATTCTGTTCGACCCTTGCGCATAGTAGACAAGGATGATGCCGCCACAGAACGTGACAACGAGCCCGTCGACGAAACATATTAGTAATATTCTGTGCAAAATCCTTCCCTGGCATTCTGTGGCCAAAATGTCTCGTTTTTACGTGACGAGTTATACGATCACGGAAGAGACAATTTGGGCCCTGGGTATGACGTTAAAATCCTGTTGGGCGATTTAAACGTCTGAATAGAAAAGGAAGACATCTTTAGCAGGACAATTGATAAGCTCCACTTCGCTTTGGAGCGGAACGTCACTGTAGCAAGCATGTGGCCGTTCTCTGATCATCGGCCAATCGAATTGACATATAAGTACCAATGTATCCCGAAATCTCTCAACAACTCGTATGCCGCCAGTACCAAATGCCATCAGAAACACAGCAACTGATGTACTTCGCCAAGACGAGAAAAAAGCGTTGCTAAACAAGGACGAAGACTGCTCGCGAATTGAATGAGCAAAAGAAGAAGCAACAACATGAGAAACACGATGGAAAACATTTAGAAATTTAACTCCAGGAAAAATATACGAACATTTGACCAAAAGGTAAAAGAAAGTTGTGCCAAAGGTCGCCTATGACATCATTTATAGTGAAGAGCTGTACAGAGCCATGTCTTGATTTCGTTCATCTATGAGAAATGGCAGTGGAGAGTTTCATCAAGGCCGGCAACAATGTCATCGAGACCATGGATGCTAAGCAAGGATTTAGACAAGGCGATGAGCTGTCATGTAACGTCTTTAACATCTTACTTGAACGAATTATGCGAAACTCTCAAACCAACACGAGAGACAAAATCTTTTACAAGTCTAAACAACTACTTGCGTACACCGACGATGCTGTAAGTAGATCTCAGCGAGCTGGTGTGTCCACGAATATGGAGACCGGAGCGGACAAAATGGGTCTGGCGGTGAACGAAGAGAAAACCCAATGTTTACTGTCAACAAGAAGGAATACAAAGACAGAGGAACAAGATAACTGGCGTGTTGGGTGAGAGTCAAGTTCACCTCGAACTGTAGCGCCACCTGAGGAAAGTGGTGGAGCCAGATTCAGCTGTGTTTTCAGTGTAACCCACCAATTACTCTTCTCACCTGTGTAAAAGTCAGAGCATCGCGGTTTACAAGTTTGGAGATAGTCAAGGTGAATATCGTTTTTGTAGGACAAATTCGAGAAATTCTTCGGAAGGTAAAGGCCCATCTTAAGTGAAAGTGGAAGTAGAACGTGTCGGATCATGGAAATTTTGAAAGACCTATAAACGCCTACGTGCGGGTCATGATTTACCAGGGCCCAAATCTTCCGTGGTCGTATGACTCATCACTAAAAAAACGCGACGGTTTGGTCCCAGAATGCTCTTTTTTATGTGACGAATTATACGACCACGGAAGAGACAATTTGGCTCCAGGTCTAATAATTTTGACTCGAAAATATACTTAGGGACCAGAATACGGAAGTCCAATCAGGATTCAACGCCATGATCTGCGGAAAATTAACAATTTCTGACATTTTGAAATTTTTGTCATCAACCCAAGTCATTAACATGCCTGCCAACACGTCTAGTTTTCTTTATTTTTTTTTATGAATACTTTCTATACGGTTTCAAACAAAACAAATCTATTTTGACATCCTTTGAAAATTTTCTGACATCATTGATCCCATAAATCTGTAAATTCTCCACCTGTCATTGCACATACCTTGATGTCAGTTTTCGTCTTGTTTTCAGCACAAACTACAACTGCCTTTATGATGAGTTTATCACATCACTGTCATCTTAAGCATAGATTAAGCCAACAATTTTGAGAAAACACTTCCACTTTTTATCAAGAATTTAAATGTCAAACACTTAAATAACTAAACATTTGACACAACTGTTATAAGACATAGTAAACAGAGCACATAAATAAATTCCTTCTCAACAGCTGTGCAGCCGTAAGTGAGAGTGAGGTGGAATCTTACTTAACTGAGTGGCACAAGATTTTAAATTTTGGCACACTTAGCAGATTCACCGAGCTGAATCAGATGTCCACCGAATCACTATTTTGCCTCGATAAATCAGACAGTTTTCGTTTTTTTTTTTTCCCAACAAACCGAACGACTTAATGAGTTTGGTGATGTGGTGCAGTGCGCTGTCTATTAATAAGCTCCGAAGCTTTTTTTTTTTTTTGATTAAATGGGCCACACGTGAAATCGGAGCAATGAAAGTGACAATAACCAAAGAGAGAGGCCAGAGTCCTCTATTCGGACCACCAAAAGTCCACAGGATTAGTGTTCTCGAAACGAAAAAGAAGGCGATTCCAGCAACTGTTGGATTGGAATTGAAAACCGTTGTGTTTACCTAGTTTGGAGAAAATTAGTAGAACTTTGGGAGAAGGCAAGCTGCACTTTGCTACTACATCACGTAATTGTGAACACTGCTTGTTGGGATGATGATGGTGCTGCTGCTGCTACTGCTCTTCTTAATGAGAACTCTCACAAGGGTTGCTTGGTGGAAGCACAGATACCAGTAGAACTGGCGCAATACCAACTAAAGTATAGTGGTACACACTTCACAATTCACAATCTGGTTGCACAATGCGATGCGCTCTCCGAGAGTAGCAGCGAAATGAGAGCATATTTTCAATTTCATTTCAAACTACCCTCAGGGGGTTGTTGTTGAAAAGTAAGATGAAAGCAACAAAAAAAAAAGAGACTTTTCATTCTGCTTTCAGTAGAGATGCCATCTCACACAGGGGTGGATATTGCTACATGGGTGCGGGTGGCACTCGAGCGTTGTAATTGGGGGTAGAATGTTGCTAGATTGTGTGTGTTTGCAGTGCGAGCGCAAAGTACTGCCGGAGCGTGCTTAATATGTGCAAATATTGCTCTCGAAAGATTATTTATTTGTTATGTAAGAGATAAAATCAATTAAGAATATGCCAGCGGCTTAGACCTATCGCTGAGAACAACAGCCCCACGTGCACCTATAAATGAGTACAATAGGGGAATTAGTGCGATTATAGGTGATTGGCACCTGCACTCAAACGAAATGTGAAACTTAAGTCTACAGAGCAAAATGAAAGACTGGGTTTAGCTTAGGAAGCTAAAGGCGATGAAGGGTTGATCAGACAACTGTCAAAGCAAACTTTTGCTATTTGTGTGACGGGGCGATTAAAAGCCATCGTCCAAGGGAAGTGTATTCGAACGCGGACGGAGAATTAAAAAAAAAAAGACAGAACATGGCGTTAAGCCGTGTTGGGACTGAACATTAATCCCACTAGTCTATATTAGCGTTGTTGTTATGCTAAACGCTTTTGGTAAGCCTCATTAGGTCAAGTCTTTAGCAATTCATTGTGAGAAATGAAGACTTTAGTTATGAACAACGCCGACTCCAAGAAGTAACATCCCAGTGAACTGGATTTGTGCCTTAATGCGTCTACCTGCTGTCACCGACAGGATTTTAATCTGGCCGCTTTTTTTTTTAACGTCATCGATGGAATGAGGAGTTAGCCAAGTTTACCTAGGCAGGTAGGTTGATGAGTGCCCTTTCACATGTGCTACAAGCTCAAGAAGAGCACTAGTTGGACCCATTTTGGGTTGAAAGTTGTATCAGAGTCTCCCCAGAGAGAATCAACTACCAAGAGTCGGAAGTTTCTTGTTAGAAGCAAACGGACGAATTCCACTTCCCCCTCGTGCCTGCAGTTTCTGCAATAGTCGTTGTTCTCAATCCCGAGAGTGGGGAGCAGTAAGTATTCTTGGGACAGCTCGTGTTTCACTTCGAATTCGAACAAGCATTAGGTAGACTCTAGTGGTCCTCCTAAAAACACCATCAGCGCTCATGCGTCTTTTTGATACCACAATTTACGTGACCTGGCTGCCAATGTGTGTCCCTCGACTCTATCTTCTGAGGTAAAAATTCAAATTATTGCACAGCAAAGGAAAGGCTGAACCATGCATGGCTAGCTCGTCGGCTTCCAATCGCTTTATTGTTCTTGGCTGAGGAATTAATATTGAGTACCTTACAGTCCCCTCTAATCACCTGGAATACCTATAAGAGTCTGGAAGGCGGTAAGATTTGGAACCGTTTAGTTCATTGAGAAGACACCTGATCCACATTCCATCTTCGAATCGTCGGTAAAGACCGAACTTAAGTGACAAATTGAATTTCTTCCCAGGATAGAAAAGACCAAGTCTCTGTTTCACGAACAAACCTTTTGTAGATGCTTGAGCGCTTGGTCTGGAGAACTGGAAACAGAGTGCCTGAGATCATAGAAGATGTCAAGCTGCTGTGTCTCGGGCAAAGAACCTCCACGCCCCAGAAGCCCTTTCGAGTAAGTACTGTACCAGAGGAAAAGGATCCAAGACAGTTTGACATAGATTGCAACTGTCTCAGCAGGAGAGACCTTGAATGTACTTCAAAACGCTCTTAGTCCTAGACAACATATACATACATACATCAAAAGGTACCTCAGATTGTAGTTCGTCTCTCATGGAGATGGCAGAACTATTTAACATTCACCTATGTTGGGTACCTGGTCATAGGCACATTCCAGGGAATTGTAAGGCCAATTAACTCGCCAAACGTAGTAAAGATCCTACCAGACGATAGGAATATGGGTAGCTAACTAGCTACATGTAACTTAATCTTAGACTACGCCGCGATCTGCAAGACAAACCAAGGATGGAGGTCGTACCTCCAGAGAGATCTGGCCTATGCTTAACCTCGCTCGGTCTAAAAGTCTGATCTTGCTTAAAAGGTCGCTCATCAGCACCGTTATCGGTGTTCTCACTGGTCACTGTCTCATCGCCCTTCATGCCAGAAAGGTGGGCCTCTTCGCAAATGACTTTTGCAGAAGCTGCAGAGACGAGCAGGAGGAGGAAACTCTACACTTGTCCTGCTCCCTATCCCAAAGCAAATCATCGCATACTGATGTCAAAAGTATACTGAGCTTTATTAAGAGCTCCAAATGGTTTCAGTAGATGGTGTAGCACCTAGAGTATAGATCCCAGTAGTATCACAAAGGGTCTTCTTTGGCCTACGTGTGTCTGTGCCTCGCATGAACAGCCACTTTACCTATCTACCTACATAGTCCTAGACAAACTGTAAAGTGTAAAGTGGTTCAAAAAAAAATCCAAATTGTTTGTGTTGCTCACACAGAACTTGTACAGAGCAACAATAGCTTTTACGACTAAAAATGGCAGATGTGCTCTCCCCTCTTTCGCTCTCGACAATAAACTTCCTGACCAATTAAAAGATAAGCAATCTCGATGAACTACGTATATTCTGGGTCAGATCTGGTGGATAAGCATGTCAGCCACTGAATCACTCCAATGAACATCAATCAAATGTCGTCTTCGGCACAGACACAGAAGGTGAATGAACGGCATTGCTAGGGTAGAAGACCTTTAACTTCCGCCAGTCAAAAATGTGAGTATAAGGGGAGAGAACAAGACATTCCATCTTCCCATAGTTGAGAACAATGTTAGCTTCTTTAACCAAGGAACTGAAGCGCATTCCCACAACTCTGGAATTTCACAGATTTATAACCTACGCAACGGTTTTCGTCCTCCGCATTATTGTGTAGGATTTCAATAAATTCCTCTGACCTGAATTTCGAACAACAAATACTTTCCCCAACTCCAGCTCCATCTCCAACATCCTTTCATACTTCTGCGGCCGACGCCGCACACTATAATGAATCGTCTGAACAATTCCATCCATAAACTGGATCAACCCATATTGGTTTCTGGTTTCTTCCTCTTCCTTTTAAATTAAAATAATGAATGAGAGATTTAAAGAAAAAAAATGTGCAAAGCAGGAAGTGCTTGCTAGTGCTGCTCTACACAATCAACAAAAAAAAAACGTGGCGGTGTTTACAATTTTACCTGCCCTGCTGTACAAGGTGTATATGAAGTGTATGAAGTGTACAAAGTGTTCAAAGTGCACAGGTTATTCCTTGTTTCCTCTTTGTCATTCATCCCAGGGGAAGCAAACAAAAAGAATAAAAGGTGAAATTAAAAAAAATATGAAACAGATTCCCAGGATATAATCAGAAGAAAAAAAAAACGCAAACTCGTCCTATTTACCTACCGAAGAGGCTCATTTATTCTCGTTAAAAAAAAAGTGTGCCATCGCTAGCCAGAAGCGGCAGCAGCTGCGAACTCTGCCCGAACAATAATGACCCTTTTTGTTCCGCTTCCAATTATTCCTACTCACTTCTGGCTGACGTTTTTTCTTGACATTTTTGGTTATTTATATCAGAGCCAGGACAATGCACAGACAATAGATTACTGAAAATTTCCCGTGACGAGTAAAAATTCAGACAGTCAATCCTTTGATTCTCCTACTGGGTGTAGTGAAGACGATCTTCTTAACAACGCGCACATTAGTGAAATTGGATTCTGTTCATTCCGTTCAACAAACAAAATTTCCATCAAAAAAGGACGACGCACTCCCACTGGCAGCGAGTCAATGTTAACCCACGTTCTGTCTATACCCACGCACAAAGTGGTTCACCCCTAGAACAGCAATAGTACCTGTGCCCAATTCTGTCAGTGTCTATCTAAAGAGCTCACATGTAGCCCCCTGGCAACCAACTCCCACACATGCAAGGCCACCCGCAAATCATATCATTAATTCAGTTTCTCTCCATCGGCAAAAGCACAGACCACACAATTCTCGCTTAGAGGAGGTGCGGGAGGCCAGATAAGAAGCAAAAGTTGAGCATATAGCCGCCTACACAACTCGTCGCCGATCGATTAAGTAGAAAAGCAGACCTACAACGTGCAGAATTTGCACCCTTAAAGCATACAAGTGTGGACAATGGCTTTCTGAGAACGGAGAACACCACGACGACGACGACGACGACAGGACTGAAGAGCAAAATAATGTCAATACCTAATTACTCTATTTTTATAAGGATTCCTTTCACTTTGAACTGTCGCCGTTGCTCTGCGCCTTCTACTCTTACTCACCGTTTCAGAAAGTCGATATTTTCTGTCTATTCAGGGCTCTAAACTCTATTGTGTACTCGTATTGAGGGACAACGATGTGATGATGACGATGATGAAGATGACGACGACCTAGTCGTCACTTTATTTTCATCCGTTTAACTCGCTTCGATGATTTTTCATTCTTTTCTTTTGTTTTTTTCACTTTTGTTTCACTTTCATTGGATATCGACAGGGTGGTGAAGGAAGGAGAACTGCATAGAAATGACTTCGGGTTGTTCCTCTTTTTTTTTTTTTTTTACTGAAAGAGCCCATTCATTTGTTGTGGAGAGTTTACCCCCAATGAATGTTTACCCTTAACCTGATTACCTAGAAAATTTCGAAATAAAATGTTGAAAAGCAAAAATTCCTTTTCAAGTGGGATAGGTAATGAATAATGTAAAGTGAAGGGAGGAGGTTGGTCCGTCGTCAACCACATCGGCCTATTGCACTCTGTGCAAACAGTGGTAACCTAAAGTAAGTCAAGTGATGGAAAGTGTTTGTGGAACGAACCAATTGTGCAGTAGGTTCCTTCTAAGAGGGATCAACATTTTTGCATTTTGAGTCCAAGCGGCTACGTATCGATATAATGAAGATTGGGAATCCCGATGTGTTTAACTGAGAGTCACTTGATAAAGAGCAGTGACCAACTTATAGAATCTTAGTAGAAAGGAGACCCCTCAACTGCAACGAAAGAGGTCAGTCTCCCGAATATCGCGTACAAGATCCTGTCTGCCATATTGTGTGAACGTCTGAAACCTTTTGTCAACTGTCAGTGAGGTTTCAGACCAAGAAAGTTCACGATCGACAAATGTTCGGCAGATCTGGGGCCGAATTACCGCAATCGATAACGAGTGAATGAATGGTATTCGTGAACGAATGATAGATTAATCTCATTGAGACCGGTAATGCCAAATCCTCACTTTTCGATGACGAGTAAATCGTTAACGAGTGTAGTTATTCGGCCCCTGATAGTCCTAAAAGAAATCGACACCCATCATTGACCAAATGCGTCCAATTTTAAGGTCATCTATGACCGGTTTATAGACATGTTATACAAAGTCATGACAAACACATCCATCTGTGCCGGATGACAATGGGAACTGCTCGCTGCTCCGTTAACGATCTCACCGGGACCGTAAATGCCAAAAAGGATTTAGACAAGGCGACATCTAACTTGAATGAATTGTACTAAACTCCCAAGCCAACATACGATAATGCCGGCAGAACTCAGCAAGCTGCAAGCGTTGCTTTTACGAGTATAGAGCCAAAGTCAACCGAAATGGAATTAGTGGCGAACGAGATAAAAACCAAGTATTTGGTGTCAAAAAGACGAGACAGCCAGCATCCACGAATCTAGAACGTCACAATGGACAACTATGACCGCGAGGTGGTTAGAGATTTTGTCTACCTTGGCCCTACTATCACTTCTGACGATATCTTTTCTGAAATCAAACGAAGAATAACTTTAGCCACTCGCTGTTTCTTTGGTCTCAGGAAACAACTGAGTAGTAATCCACAATTCCGAACAACTAAGGAGACTTAATATATAGACATTTACACCTTCAGTCCTACTTTTTGGCGCTGAAGCATGAACTCTCTCAAAAGCGGATGAAGTGGCTGTTGGCTATTTCGAGAGGAAAATTCTTCAGGTGATTTTCGGTCCATTCCGCATAGACGGTGAGTGGAGGAGGAGATACAATGACGAACTATACGGGCTGTACAGCAACATCGGCTTAGCCAGAAGAGTGAAGGTACAGCGACTGAGGTAGCTGGGTCATGTAGAGCGGATGGACACCAATACTCCGGCCCGGTAAATCTTCGAATCCACACCCGAAGGACGCGGCGCAGTAGTGGAAAACCTCGACTCAGGTGGTAGAAGGGAACCTTAACCAACTTAGGGTGCGAAACTAGAGGCAGCTGGCTAAAGATCGAGTTCGCTGAAGACGCTTGTTGGTTGAGGTCCAGGTAAACCCCCGAACTGTAGCGCCACCTTAAGCAAGTCAGTAAGGTCGCCGTGGCTCAGTGGTTAGTGCGTCAAGATCCAGCTATGTCCACGAAACATTTTTCGGGGGGTGTCAAACCTCCAAGAGTACCAGTTTTCATGAAAAATTCGGCAAAAAATTGTAGGTCCCTTCCATTCGTGCGAAAAATGAAATACGCACAACATGAATGGTTGCGAGAAGCTAGGCCTTGGCTCACCCCGAGCTGTCGCGCCAGCTATTTTCTTCTTTTAATGTTCCCACTGCACGAGACTTGTTTGGCGTATATTCACCTTTTCACAAACTCACACATTTTTATTTCAGAATTGAAAACAGTTTTAGGGAGAATAGGCTTTTTTGGCCTGGGAGAGTACAAAAGATAAAAGAAGAATGACAACTGAACATTTGTAAAAGCTCATTCATAAGAGGTTCATAGGAGGTTTGACGTCCTTTTCGTTCTATACAATTTTATTGGCTTTCTTTCAGACTGTTGTAATTGCGGCCTTTGTCTAGATAGAAGCACAACCGACCAACTATTCACTCTCAGAATGGTGCTTGGAAAGGCCTGGAAGTATGCCAAAATTACCTACAGTTGTTTTGTGGATTTGATGAAAGCATATGATCGGATCCCTCGATGTAAACTCTGGGTTTATGGGATTGACGACGCTCTTCTGAGGACCATTCAATTTCTATACACAAACTGTAAGAGCTGTGTTCGGGTGGACGGCGTTAAATCGACACCTTTCACTGTGAGCGTTGGACTACGTCAGGGGTACGTTGTGTCACCTCTCCTTTTTATTGTGTATATGGATTGGATGTTAGGGCGCGTTCGTGGCGAGGAACGATTCGAATCTTCCGATCTTCCGCCACCGACTCTAAGTCTTCAAGGGCTATCTCCATACGGGTGGAGTTGAGATATCGGACTTGATCCAACCATCTCATCCTCACGCCTGCCTGATAACACGGATTTGGAAAATGAGTTGGGGGCATGCGTTTAACCTGTCAAAACCATTTAAGTGCCCCCATTCGTTCGCAATCGAGTACTTCGCGTATTCTGGTGTTTCTAGCTCGATCTCGATGAGTTATCCCAGCAATACAACGAAGAAATCTCATTTCGGCAGCTTGTAGTCGCTTTCTTATTTTTTCGGTCATTACCCAAACCTCACGACTAAAAGTAAGGTTCGCAACAAACACTGAATTAAAGACCGATAGCTTCGCTCTGACGCCAAGTTTAGCCCTCCTGATAACAAATTGACCAAGCTGTCTCAAAATTGCTCTTTCCACCACTCGTGAATAGGACTCCCATAATTCCAAGGACTATAAAAAAAATCTTTAAGTAAATAGTTATTCAGATAAAATGAGTTTTGATGATATGTAGTTCCAACAAAATGATGTAACATGCCACATAGGACATGACTCAATTCCCATCAACTGTTGCACTACTTTCGCACTCGACTGTGCTCTACAAAAAGGTATATTTGCGAATAATAACTGTGCACCCAAAGCAATGCAATTCAAAAGACGGATACACAAAAGAGAGAACCCAGAATGAAATGTAATTCAATGCGAATAGTTGTGGATTGAAGTGTGCCCTAAGGGTGGTTGTGCAGTAATGCAATACCTATCTGTCAACGGCTGCCTTCTCCCTGTGTGCCTCCCTCAATTTTTATTTTTATTTTCCTCGATCTCCTACTTTTGTTGTATAGAATATTGGAGCAAGGATTAAGGTCAGAAATAAGTAGCATTTATTTAGACGCTCTGCAGTTTTTTTTTTCTTCTTTCTCTCCCCATTATCTTCTCCTTTGGTCCGCGGTTAACTTTTACTTTTTATTGGTCTTATATTTTGCCGCACAGCGTCAGATGTGTCACGTGCACGTCTGCATAATGTGTTTATGCCAAAAGCGTATTGATTTCAACTGACACATGACGTGCCACTGTCCCTCAAAAAAAAAAAAAATATTGAATGCGAATTTCATTGGAAAATCGTTTGTTTATTACTTTTGAAAAGAAAAGCAAAAAAATGTCAGTGGAATTAAATATCCTTTTGAGCATAAAGTACGTGTATCTCTTCGTACTTTTATTCTCGTTGGAATTTTTCTCGTGGGTGCATTGAAAGGAAATGAAAAGATCTTCACAAAGGACAGAACCGCGGTAAATAAACAGCAAAGAATTTTTTGTCTAAAAAAAATGGTCCAAGGAGAGCCCCATAATCTGTGCTGTGCGAAGGACCTTTTCCAGAATATTGGCTTCGTCAGCATGTGTACTTCAAGGAAAAGCAATAAAATCAAATGATGACGAAGAAAAGGAAAAAAAAAAACGAATTTGGGTTACCTTTGTGATCAAAGTACATATATACGAGATTTACTTCTAAGGGGGGCGATAGGAAAACGTATAAAGGCAACGTGATAGCTTATATGGGGCGAATATGTTTGAAACTATTCATTGGACTGGAATCGCTGGAAGGAAAAATATTACCCCTGTGTAGTCCATATCACCGAAGGATTTGATTGAATTTTTTTTCCCCGAAATTCATCTGCACTAATGAAAAGTTTGTGAAATATTGGAATGGTTCGCATGGATATAATTGTGCTCTGAACTTGAAAAAAAAAAAAGTTTCACAGGGATATCCGTTTTTCAAAATTTATGTTTCATAGATAGTAGTCATTATTCGGTTATAATTCTTAAAATATTGATATTTGGGTCCGACGTGCAAAACTTGCAATCAGAACAGCTGCTTTGACTATCCTGTCTCATTCACATATATATGGCCTTTCGAAGTCGGCGATAAATTGTAGGTCCCAACAACGAGAAGGTAGGCCTTGATTCAATCCGAGCTGTCGCGCCAGCTATTTTTTGTTTTGTGAAAGGATTGAGATGAGAATCTTTCTGCTCCGATCTAGAACTAGCCATCTTCACTAACGGATCCAAAATGGACTTTGGAACAACAGAAAGCATCTGTTTTGATCCGCGAGGCATAGATCATTCGAAGATAGGGTCGAAACTAGTCTCGAATAACATTATTTTCAGGACTTATACAAGATGATGTCACCTTCCAACATGCCCTTTAGGCAGATCACAGAAGGAAAGCCAACAATCCCGTGCTCACAAGGCAACACGGCTACTGCAGAACCTGAAGAGTCAAGTGCAAATAGGATTCGTACTGACTGTCCCTCACTAGCCATCAAAAGACTGAATACTCTTGGTAATGGGCTTACGGACATCCAAATTGCTGATTTCGGAAAACTCAAGAGCTGCCTATTTCTTCTAACTACTTCCAAAATTAATCGTTGCTTCATGGAACTAAATAAGTCCCCACGACTAATGGAGAACCCCTATCAGACCCAGCATGTTTGGTATGATTCACTGACGGATGAATAATGGCTTCCGGGGTGTGTGTGTGCTGGCGTCCTTGGATCCAACACTAAAATCCCTCTAACAATGGGAATTTGCCTCAGCGTGTTCCAGGCTAAGATCCATGCTATTGAGATCTAAAACAGAATAAACCTGGATAAAGGTATTAGTGGCGCAAAAACACATATTTATCTATTCAGTTAGTCAGGCAGCGCTTAGAGCATTGACATCCCAATTCATGGAATCTATGTTAGTCAAGTCCTGTTACGGTCAAGCTTGGTTGGGTGCCCGGCTACCAGGACATTATAGGCAATGAAACTGCGAATGATCTGACTAGGACCAGTTCGGCTTCCGCGCTCTTGAGACCGGAAACTTTGTGTGGCATTAATTGGGCTACAGCCACAGTTTTGTTAAACAACTGGGAACACCAACTTCGCCTAGCACATTGGGAAAATGTCCCCAGAATTTGGCAATCCAAGAGACTTATCAAACCCTCTTCCTTCAAGGAAATTCTAAACCGGAACAACATGAGGAAGCTAGTGGGCTTCCTTACCGGTCATTGTGGCCTAAGATATCATCTCAACAAACTAAACCTTTGTTCAGATACAGAGAGTCGGTTCTATTTGGATAAGGAGAAAACCTCTGAATACGTTCTCTGTGAATGTCCGGCACTATACTGGCTGCGTAGACGGATCTTTCATAGGGAATTCTGTTCGTTAGCGGAGTTTAGAAACTCGGCAACCAATGACTTACTCACCTTCATTAGGAAGATAGTAGACCTAATAAGCTAAGTAGACCGGAGACACAATAGATCTTGTCAGGTCGGAGTCTCAGTCATAAGGGCAGGTTCTTTAAAAAAAAAAAGTCCCTACAACAACCAGAAACCCAAGCTGCCCCGGCCAATTTAATTCGTCCTCTTTGTAGTTTTTGGAATGCGTGACAGATTCTGTGGTAACACACCTGTTTGGATCTAAGTGCATCTTTATTCAAGTGCAAACAGCCTAACTCTCGCTAATCTAAAGCCCGTGTCTTTATCGAGTTCGTGCTGCGAGAAAACGATTGTGGAAAATGAAAACATAACCTCATAAGAATCATAACGGAGCACTATTGGGTATAAGGAAGACCCCCCTGAGGTAATGCAAACAGCGCTCACAGGGAGAGTTGGCGAAGATACCGGGTAGTTTAGTCAGTAGGAATCTGACATACCAGGTGAGTGTAACAATCCCATTCCATGCATTCTCCGCTTCTCCTAAAGGAAAAACAAAGCCCGAGTCTTCAACAAACTGATGCTGTATCATGCATGGAGATCTTACAGACAGAATGCATGTACAAAATACTGATTACATAGGAATTCGTTCGACAACTTCAATATCACCACTTCCTGTCTTCCGTTAAATTAATTCGCACGAATTAGTGCAGTATCCACAGAAGCAATCATCCAAAATATGCAACGATTATGAGAGAAGAGTACAAAGTTGTATGAATGTTTGGATGCAGCCCTTAAAAATCTCTGAAACTCAACGTTTCAACTCCAGATGCCGATTCTTAGAAACTCAACGCTGACTGTCAGCGGTTTGATGACAAATAACATTGCTCATGCGTCCTTGAAGTACACAAATATGATTATGATTGAAAAGCACTGTAATGACACTTCAATTGAGTGCAGTTCTTTGATATTTACTGATACTTGAAGTTTTTCTAGTACCCGTTTCAAGTATAAGTATACTTGCAACAGGCCTGATAGCTGCAGGCAAAGGAAGTAAGTGCTAAAAGTTTGATGATGCTCTCTGTAAAAAAAAAAAACATTTTAATAATTAAATTAAAATAATGTCGATCTATGTGTCTACTTTGTCTTACAGATCTGAAACTAGTAGGAACCACTTTATTCCGATGCCAAGAAGCCCTTTAGCTACAGAAACTCAGAATTAGAGATTCAAGACTCTACAAAACTCTGGGACTGGTGGGTTTTTTTTCAGAGGCAACTCTACATTGGATAACATGTGGCTTTTCCGAATTTCTGCTGGGTTCACCGAGGCCTGCGTCAAGTTGAGTAATCTTTTCCTTGCGGCTCCTGAACATACGCATAGAATATGTTCAGCGGTCTCTTTCTATTCTCCACAGAGCCGGCAAATATCGGTATCTGATACTTTTTATTTTATGCAGATGGTATCTGAGTGGACAATGTCCCATGAGACAGCCCGTTGAGGTTCTTAACTTGTCTTTGGTGAGATCGAGTAAAGTCTTGGCCTTGTATAGCTTGGGGTTTATGAATTTTTTCCCTTGTCTAAGGCCCTGGAGGTTGGCCCAGTAGTCGGCGAGTTTGTTGATCTCGCATTGTGCTAGGCATTGTTGGGTGCTAACCCAAAACAGGATTCGGGACCAACGAGTGGGCGGCAAGCGACTCTTCTCGCCTGGCAGTCAGCCCGTTCGTTACCCTCGAAGCCTTTATGTCCTGGGATCCAGGCTACGGACAGCTTATTTACCGATGCAAGACCTTTGAGGAGGTTGAGACAGTCCCAGAGAAGCTTGTACCCTACCGTATAGGATTTAAGAGCTAATAGTGCTGCTTGGCTGCGTGAAAAGATGTAGATCTGGGTTCATTGGGTCCTTCTCCGCAGGCATTCTCTTGCACACAATTCAATACCGTAGACTTCCGCTTGAAGTACTGTAGGTAACTTTCCAAGCACTGTAGCTCGTTTGAAACTGGACAGCTCGGGATGAGCCAAGGCCTAGCTTCTCGCAACCATTCATGCTGTGTGTGTTGTGTGGTTCACATGAATAGAAGGGACCAACGGCGAATTGAGAAGCTTTTTCATGACAAATTATACTCTCGGAGGTTTGTCATTCCCCGAAGAGAGGTGGTGCCGCGATGGACATGGCTGACTTTTGAGCCATGGCGACCACTATATCCTATTACTCCAATGTTATCCATAAGCCGTTTGATGCAATATTTGTGAAATTAAGACTACTGTGTGAGTTTACAGTTGGTTTCCCCTCCGCCCAGGATTGGTTTTGGTCAGACTGTGAGCCGAGTAAGGAATGCAGGCGACAACAATGGACTAAACTGAGATGAATGCTATCCGGGACTAGTTTACTTTCGGTTGGAGGACAGGACACAACGGAGTCGGCTGAAATGAGATCTCCTATGGGCTTGCAAGGCAAGGTTCAGTGTACAATTCATCCGGCTCTGAACTTCTTGGGTTTGCTTGCATCTTCTGTAGGAACTTTGACGGTTGGGTGTCAAGCAAATAAAACTAATGGCATGAATCTCAAGGATGTAAGCAGATAAAATGACCACTTTTCGACATCCGTTGCCTCACAGCTGAAGAAACTAGAGATAACTTGTCATCATAGCGTTTGTAAGGATCACGGCGCTTTTGTTTCGCACATCAACATGACATCTATGGAGGTAGTGACGATACTACAAAATACTTCCTAAGTGATTATCCTGCCTTTGTTCGTATTAGGTGGCATATACGGCTTACAGTGTGAATGCCTGTAATCTCATGTCTTACTAGCCTTTCTTCGAAGACCCAATTGTAGTTTAATGAGCTTCATTTTGCGCCTGACTCTTCCAGAATGGTGACTTAATATAGTGATTAAAGAACGCCTATGTGCAAGAAAGCAGTTGGACTTCTCTTGATAAAGTGGCTGCTCTCCCAGTGCCATGCCGCACTTAGACCATAGATCGGTCCACTTGATACAACTTGAGCGGGCCGGAGTGCCGTGCCAATTATGCGAAGCTTTAGAATATCTGTGGCTGAGAGATAACTGAGTCAATCGAACCCTAGAATTACCGTTGATATCAAGCCACTAAGGGCGACCGGATACCAACGCTCCGGTACGCAGAGTCTTCGAATCTAACTCGGAGAGACAAGGCACTAGAAGAATACATCGCTTAAGGTGGCGCGCACAAGTAGAAGGGGCCCTCAACCAACTTAGCGTGCGCAACTGGAGACAGTTAGCTAAGGACCGGGCTATCTAAGTGAGTCACGCCAATAAAAACGGAGCGAATGATCGAAGCTATTTACTCTCCGGCTTAATTCAAGCTAGTAGTCGGGTATGTAGGCTGACTTAGCAGTCAAAGCTTGGTCTCTGCTGAGTTACCACGTACAAACATATAACTTGGGCGGAAAAAATTGTTCTTGTGAAGGTTTTAGCTGGATGAAGATGCTGGTCCTTAGTTGAATTCCCAGGTGACTGTTTCAGTACAAACCTCGCGCTGTTAACTAGGGGAGGAAGGAAATAAAAGTGGGAGGAAGGTCGCCTAAGGAATCTACACAGTCCTACAGCGTGGTTAAAGTTTGACTCTATCAAAATAACTCTGTGATTGTGTAATGTAATGAACCATTCATACGCTGAACATCCTCAAGCAAATGGTATAAAATTGGTGATGGTTACTAACTCTGATACGTTTCGGCATCATGACCTTCAGGAAAAACCAAAGGAATGCCCAATACCAAGTGAATAGACAAGCAACCTGCCTACCTGATTCCATACGATCCGAACAATTTCCCTCGAGGTATCCGTTCGGATCCACTTATCGTGGATTTTCGGGAATTTTTCAACACATTGGAATTTTTTGTCCGGTTGGATACGGCTGAATGTGTTCTATTCCATGAAATTGGGGTGATATACGCATCAAGTTAGATATTCTTAAATTCCTGTTCAAGGCCCTTGATGCCTGAAATTCATTAATTCAAAGGCAGATAGATTCTCCGTATTTTCACCGTCATGTCTTCCAAAAACTCTGCCGGATGTTTTTCATAAATTTTTTTCTCCCAATTTACATTCAAACATGCTAACTATGTACATTATCTACACACATCCCTTGCTTCACACATTCGAACATAATTTCCCCGCAAAAATGTACAGAAAAATTATTTGCATATCTCGAGATACGTGTACATTCGCTAGAATTTAATTACATAATTACATAAACTAATCGAATTTATTTTGAAAATAAAAACATTCCTATGCATAGCGGTAAAAACGAACGTGAATAGAAAAAAAAAAACACGTCAGAATGCGCGAAATTCGAAATTCCTTTACATAAAATGACGTACTTTTGCGTGTAACAGCAATAGCATAACACTGGTCACATTCTCACAGCAGACAGCATTATTCCAGTGCAATACACAGTCTTAGCCCAGCAAAAGAGAGACAACCAGTTGTCACATACGGGGGTGGTAAACGAATTGCATGCAATGACTCCCTCCCCTTTCTTTGTTCACGAAAAAAGCGTCACAGGCACGCGTCTTATGCGTCCACAAAAAAAAGAGAAAACTTTTTGAAAATAATGAAAATTCTTTACAATTCGCAGGTGTGGGGAGAGAATGAAACTCACGTCTGAATGAACAATAAACAATGAAAAACGACGACGACAATTTTCTTTTCGAATGTAGCACATGACATTGAACTTTTCTCTCACGCCAACAGATGCCGCTGATTCATACATGAAATATCTCAAAAATAGATTCAACTATACAAAAAAAAATAAAATTATTAAGAGAAAAAAAAAATAAATATAAACAAAATTAAAAATTTGATTAGATATGTTTTCTTGTTGGGAAAAGCTGTAACAACAAGCTGTCTACCACCCTCTCTCACCGCCCAATCCACCCCCACTCGTGGCCACGGAAAAATATGCGCAACAGCAACGCCAAACGCATTTTCTTTCTCTGTACTGTCTCTCGGATTGTTTACGCCATTCACGAACGAAGCGTTCTGAATAAAAAATCGAAGAATAATAAATATATTTCGTATCGAGTACTCGTATTCCTCTATATGTACGTGTGAATCGTATAACAAGTGAAAAAAGAACGCCGTCGTGTTGTCCACCTTAGATATGGATTTCCACACTCAAAAAAAAAAGTAAATAAATTATTATTCGTTTAAAGAAAAAATATCAAAAGCCAACACAGAGAGAGAGATACACATCCGATTTGAAAAATCCAAATTTGGTTAGCGGTTTCTCGTTCCCAACTTGGACTGGACAACCAATTCAAAAGTGTAAACTAAACCCGAGGGTTGGGTGGCCACCAAAAAGGGGAAGGAAACTCGCATTAGGTGTGTGTATAGAGTGTATCTGTGACTTGTGTGTAGGTAGTTGGATTAGTCTGGCTTATGTTTTCTGTAAAGCTCACCTTCTTCAACTAATTTTATTCGATTTTTGTTTGTTCCTTGTTGACTTTTCGGAAAATGATTTAAAAGATTTTCATTATACACGACAAAGAAGAACCTAGCAAAAGGCAAACAATTAAAACAGAAAAAAAAAATAAAGCAATTTGCAATTTTCACCTTCACACGGACGGATATGAGATACTGAATCAGATGGTGATTAGATGCGCGATGTTTTAGAACCAAAACATTTATAAATAATTTCTTTTTTCTTTTCTCGGAATTTTCCTTTTTTTTTTTTTTTGGCAAACACACAGAATTTGAATTACTTTTTTTTTTCTTTTCTGATTCACTATTGTGAGCACTTTTTTCGACACAGTATGGGAGAATTACAGAGAAAAGTACAGCGTACACCGACGACGGCAAGGCATTAATAAAAAGACGAGTTTGCACACACGGGGCAGGAAAATAAAAATTGAGAAACAGCAACCCTCTTGAGCAAGGGGATGAATTCAAATTGAATCGAGTGGAATATGGAAAATGCGTTTAAGGGTTGATTTTTCTCTCGCAATGGCTGCTGTTCTCGTTGTGTATGAGACAGAGACACCCACTTGAAAAAAGGGAATGAAACCCACACACAGTTTGTGAAGAGTGAATCTGTACTCTCATCTTTCACCCCACCTCGCTTTTTCTGCTCGAGTAACGAAGGATGCACAAGAATTTTCTCCAGAATTTCCCACCCATTTGGAGGGTTGTTTCGTTTCCAAAAGGTTTCTCCTCAAAATAGAGGGATATTCTGGTTACGATTTACGACGGTTGGGCTTTTTTTTTTCAAACAAACAAACTCCGGAAAAATTTGATTCAAAATATCCAAAATTTAAAGGTCTGACGAAATATATTGCGCCTTCACTTCCAAATTAATTAGATTAATCACTGCTTACCTTATACAGGCGAATCTGACACATGTATTTGGAGTTTAGATCTGTAAGGTCTTTTAAACACTGACTGAGTCACTTGACTGGCAGTCAACAATCGCATATTGCGTTAGCAGTTCCAGTCAACCCGATTACTCAGTGAATACCTTAAATGGGTTCGTTTGACGGTGACTTGCGGACAATGCATCCCTGTTTTCAAAAGCAAAACGTACGTCCCTCTGATTTTAAGACAAAGAAAAGTGTCTGGGGCGGATTCGCGACAAATAGTTTTCGTGGAGACAAAATATTGCTGAACGTGCTACGAGATCGCTTGTAGCATTCGCTCTATTCGTACAGAAAAGGCACGGGCCTCAGATATGGTTTACAGTCGCACCGGCTGAACACAGTGATCGTAAAACCGATCCTCACCGGTGGCATATTTGTAAGTTTTCCAATTAATTTGTTCCAACTACTGCATTTGCTATCAGCAGAAAAATATGTAGCTATGGATGCAACAAGCCACTAACATGGCGCTGAGAGTATGAGACAATTCTCAATGGAATAAGAAAAATCAGGGGCGTGACAGAAGCATTCCGATGTCAACTGGTTTACTGCCCACTGAAACAGACTTTAACAGTGGCTACAAACATGCTTTTCAACAACTTCCTCTCGATCTTGACGGACTATTCTAAATCAGACAAGGCAGTTGATGGCGGCTTCTTTCCCAAAAATGTTGGCATTTACTACTACATCAGTCTTCCTCGCCACTGCAACGTCTTTCAAGCTGAGGTCACAGCCTGATGACACAGATATTATGACTTACATATGTCGAGAGCCAAGATGCGATTAGACTATAGTGGAAGTCGCTTAAAACAACGGTGAAGGGACGAAGCAAATGCGGTCGTTATAATAAGTTGTCGTTATATCCGACTGTCCTCGACAAGTATTCGCAATAAAAAGAAACCAAGCAAATAAAAGTAGTCGTTATAAGCGACTGGTGGTAATAAGCAAGAACGTTATAAGCGACTTCCACTGTACTTGTATTCAGTACTTTCAAATGTGCGACAATAAAGGACTGCCACTGTAGTCAATGTCGCTGAACAGCGTAAGGGTCCCAGGACATAACGACATCCCTGTGAACTGACCAACTGATGAGGTAAGTAGAAAAAGGTTTTTAGGCACCAGTAGTAGGTATCTTGATCACGTCAAAAAATCAATCATTTGCCTAGCGCTTGACTTCCTCGAAACCAAATCATAGATGGGTACGTCTAGATCACTACAATAATGCTCCACTCTTTTGGCCTTTGCTCGATCACAAGAAATCGAAGGCGATAGTTTGATTAAGAGACAACTATTCAAAACTACCCAATGACCGGTTGCAAGGACACCCATTAGCACTCTTTACAGGAAAATTGGAGAGAAAACCATAATCACGGCTAATTCGCGATGGTGTCACTTGGACACATGTGCAAAAGCCAGATCACTATGGCCAGTCTTCGATAAGAAGAATTCCAAAAATCTCTATAACTTAGTCGAAGGGAAATATGATACAATACAATGACTTCTGCAGAAGCTGCAGGGACGAAAAGGAAATAGAATCCATGCAGCACTTGCTATGCGAATGTTCCGCACCAGAAGATTGCGTCCTCTTGGTAGTAGCTTCTTACATGTCGATAATATTAGGAAATCGCTGAGATTTCTATCACTTTCTGGATAGTTTCCAGATAAGCCAACCCTACCCCTTGATTTAACTCCCATGAGTCTACTTTTAATGGGTACAATGGACTCGCTTGAGATCTAAGTAAGTATTTAGGATACCAGGACAAAACCATACAACCAACCAGTAGCATCACAGGACATCATGCCATTGGGCATGATAGGTAGGTAGCCAGAACCCAATTAACACTAAGATGTGCCTTACCACGACTCGTGTGACCTGGTTGACAATGCGTGTTGTTGAGGGTAGGTGAGACAGCCAGGAGTGCCTAGATCCAACCCGTAGAGTTTAGAAAACGGATTAGATTTCGTATCCCTTTGGCATTGTGCATTGTTTGTAACAATCTTAGCAGAAGTTGCAGTTTTGAAAGAGGTCTCGCTCTCTCCAGGATTAGAAAAACCACATTAGGAAAATACTTCTTTAACAATTTTAAATAAGATAGAGGTCAATTTGATGCCAAAGGCTGGCAATTTAGGTCATATGACGGCAGAAGATTTAAGATCTATCAGCCGGTCACTTCCCTCCACGTTAAAAGAACAATTTCTGCTCAAGACACTTGAGAGACTAATAGATGCTTATATCTGAAATTAATGTGCCATCAATGAAATCTGCAGGCGACAACACGCCTAAATGCAATAGCACCCTTCCTGAATCTGAAAGAAGCTCCAGTAACGTAGAAAGCAGGGGCTGTCAAAAGGAGAAAGCCTGACAATTGAACGAAGAGTTATCAATTGGTTATGCAGGACGTTCAACACTATAACACATCACTTTCGTACTGGCATGCAACTCAACAAATAAAATGGTAGCTAGATGTAGAGGCATTCAATGGGTATGGGCGTCTCTGCCTAGGTTAGGTTGAAGTGGCATCCATCTGAAGCCAACACAAGTAGACCAATGAAAGATCCGTTATGATCCGTTAACTTTAATAAAACATCATATTTACATTCCCAAAAATGGCAGCGGATTTTTGCAATCGAAAACGAAGGGAATACAGTAGTCCACCAAGTTAAATTCAACTGAACAAAGATTGATGAACTCATGAAACACATGTCTCGATAGCAAGGCGCAGGAAAATGATTCAGCACAATTCCACAAACGTAGGCCTATAGCTTCTAGATGTCGAGAAAAAAAGATACACAGACAACAAGGGACCAAAATTGTTCGGTAGCAAAAAAAGCCAAACAGCTGTCCACAGTTTAACCACCGAACCATTTGGGGACTTCCTTTTAAAAATTGCGCATTTAAATTTATTCAGTTTTGACTTGAGTTAGATTAAGAATTAGCTTTTTTAAATTTACCACAAATTCCAGCTTTTTTTCGTTTTTTGACTTTTACTTAAAAACCACTCGTTATCACGTCAAATTTCCCTTTCGCTTTTTGCCGCAAATGCGATGTGAATCTTCTCCTGGCTATATCCAATATTTACTTAAAATTTTATTTTAGTAAAACCACAACGATTCCTTTGAAATTAATTTGCAAGTGACAGGTAATTTCTTTTTCTATGATCACTACTCTTTTACTGTAGATTCGGTATTTTTTTGTTTTCACTTGAATTTTTTTGAAATCGTTTTCCATCCGAACCGTATCCGTAATCCGTATCAAACGAGTAACGACTTATTTCCGTTTCAACAAAATTTCTTCCCTTCCTCGATACAGGACACTGGTAGGTATTTCACTTTCCGAACGTTCCGTGTGCGATTTTAAGCACTCTCATTCACAAACTAAATTTATTATTAAATTTAAATTCTTTCTATAGTACGCAATACACAAAATTGTAATCACTACTAGGTATGTAACTAAAATAAAAACAATTCAAGGTTTTTTGTTTAAAACTTTTTTAATTGCGCTCAACCGAGTCGTGTCGTATCGTACGGGGGTATTTCAAATTTAACACTGTGAAACACACGGGGGAACAAATTGAATAAACGTCAGAACGTATACAGGTCGTCAGAATATAATATCGTCGGGCGGTTGGATTCAAGCTAGAGATGGCGTACTTGAAAAAAAAAAAATCACAAAAACTGACACTGACACACGACGAATAGTGAAGAGAGAGTGAATATATTCAACGAAAAATTGCATCGAAGCGGAAAACGGAACGAAAAACCGTGTTTTTTTTTTCAAAAAGTGAGAGAGAGAGAGGAATTAGAATCGAAATCGATTTGCGGAAATTGACAGCGAGTTTGCGCATTGAAAGCGTTTACATTATTAATTCAAAAAGAAAAAAAAAATAAATAAAATTCTTCAAACATTTTGCGCTTCGTTTTGTCTACTGCTTTTGTCTTGTTATGTGTGGGGCTATGTATGGATGTGTAGGGGACTTGTGTTGTTGAAGTTTTCTTAAAACGCAAACTACAAATGTATCTCCATTGGATGGACGGATGGATGGATAGATGGTAGGCAGCGAACAGGCTAACTTGGTTGTAGGCATATCTATTATGGAATTTACTGAATGATTGGCGATGATTATGACGATGACGCATACCTACCTGTTGTCTCGTTACAATAGAACAAGCAGGAACAAAATGAATAAAACAAAAAGTAAATAAAGCGTTTTTTCCTCCCCCTCCGGTTTATTTATTTTTTTTTTATTTGGTGCTTCCTTTTTTTTTTTTTATTCTCGGGGTATTGCGTGGGTGTTCTCGGTTATTTGTCGTCGTCGTCATAGTCGTCATCGTTGCTAGCATTTTGTCGGCAGATGGATGAGCAGAGGCGTAGTTAGGGAAATTAAAGGTCTTAAATGGAATATTAAGTTTATGCCTAGTGAATTCGGTGGAAACTTTACTGTAATTTCATCAAATGTACCGAGAGAAAGGAACTGCGGGAGGAGCTTAACATTTAAAAGATAAACGAGTACTGGAACCGTGGGAAATACTTAAATTCGTTGATTCAGAAACGAATAAAAAGTACTAATGGTAATGGCGGCACAGTACTACAAACGAATTCTGTAGAGCATCTGTTATGTCACCGACCGGCTCTCTAAGGACGACGAATTGTGAAAGTATCACTAACAGACCAAAGATGATTCTTTCAGAGAACTATGTACATGTATAAGTAGTTAGACACTTAAAGCCAAAATGGTCTCCGAATCCAAGTGTGAAATGTATTACGAACAGCCCTTCAAACCTGGACTAATGGTTCCATTCCTGCAAATGCATGCAGTTTTCTAACAACTTCTGCCTAAGATTTGATATGAGTTCAGACGAAAGAATTACAGGGAATGAGAAAGCTTATGAACTGGCAAGAAATTGGTCTGCCGTAGATCTAGAGCACGGTGATCACTCAGTAAAAGCGATAAGAAGGTCCTCCAACCCATGGAAGAAGTTACCACGAAGAGAACGCAATCTCCTGGTGGCTAGTGCGGGACATACGCATAGTAGGTGCTGGATGGATTATATTTCCTCTTCGTCCCTGAAGCTTCTGCAGGAGTCATTGTAGGGTAATTCAGGACGCTCCCCATGGATTCCTATTCCGCAGTGCCCTGTAAGGACATCGGAGACGATTCGTCTAAGTTGTAAGAGATTTTTGGAATTCTTATCGAAGGCTGGCCATAGTGATCTGGCTATTGCACATGTGTCCATGTGACACCAACGCGTATTAGACCTGATCATGGTTTCCTCATCTATTTTCCTGTAAAGCGTGCTAAGGGGTGTCCTTGCAACCGGAAGGGGTTATGTACATATGTGCTAGTTCTGTAATCTTCCTGGCAAGTTCGTCCGTCATTACCTGATACATCTTTGTGGCCTGGTACCCAGCATAGGGTCATCTTATTGGTCGTTGATATATCGTTGAGAGTTTGTCTGCAGACCCTTACAAGCTTCGATTTTGTCGATGCTGAGTATAGAGACTTGATAGCTAGCGAGCCTTCTGTAGTCTTCCCGAATCCCTAAATGTTATCCCAATAGCAAAAATAGTTCCGTTTTCCCCATCCGTCTAATGTTTTTCTTAACGCGGAATTTGAGATACCACATAAAGGTAACAATTTACCTTTCAGAGGAACCTTCTTTGGGTAGCTTCTAAGCGATTTCATTACCTTCAACGGTTCTATGTCCTCGCATCCACTAAAGTTTGTTTGGTAAGCATAAAAGCAGCGTTCGGTTTTGAGTCACAGTAACGACATCTGTGATTTAAACGCTGCTAATCTTTGAATAAATTGATGGTTGTACACAGCTTTTATGCCCGATATTAGTGCAAATACGAATGGCACGCATCTCGGCAGGAAAGACACTAGGAAACATTCCAAGTGCTTCGAAACTTTGCAGTTTGGGCCACAGATACCAGGTCCAATACCAGAAATAATTTTTGGATGTCAGTATACCACACTACTCCTCCTATGTACATATATTCAACAACGGACTGCCAGTTTCCCAAATTAGAGCAGAGTGTTTGAGGCATAAATCCGGATACCATGCTGATCAGTTCTAGCTCTGAAAAACCAGAAAGACTTCAAGTGACCCATTGGTTTACTTGCCAGGTTTCATATTGAACGTTGGAGGTTTGGCGCACCGCGCATCTGTGTAAGCCCTTCCAAGTTTACTCCTCCGCTTTAGACCCATAGGAAAGGCAAATCCACAGAGGCTGCTAGTAAAACAGATAGAAAATGCATGCACATCAATGGATTCCATGTTGGAATGTCGTTTAATAACATCTTCTCCAGGAGGAGTGTCAGTGTCTGTAACCGCAATAAAAGGATGTCGCCAAGGGGAAGTTCTCTCTCCTCTTCTGTGGTATTTAGTTATTGACAATTATTTAGTCAATCTCCACAAATTGAGCTACAAAGTTATGCTTTGATCGGGCTCACACCCCTACATACATATCTTCACTAGGAAGACGGCAACCCGTTGTGCTATAAAGCTGCAGCTGGAACACAGGTATAAATCAGGTATTCTTCTCAATTCTAAGTACGAACATGTTCTGCACTATCCCCGACGTTATGGCCAGGGAGTACAGTTTCGGAAGGCTATTTGAGGTAGAAATATTGGACCATGTCGACTGGTCTAATGGAGAACCCGTATCAGACCCAGGATACGGGTCTGTGACGTTAATTGTGCTACCGCCACAGCAGGAACAACATGAGGAAGCTAGTAGGCTTCTTTACCGGTCATTCTGCCCTACGATATCATCTCAACAAACTAAACCTTTGTTCAGATACAGAGTATCAGTTCTGTTTGGAAGAGGAGGAAACCTCTGAGCACGTTCTCTTTCAATGTCCGCCACTGTACTAGCTGCGTAGACGGATCTTTCATAGCTACTAATGATAAGTAGACCGGGGACACAATAGATCTTGCTAGGGCGCAGTTTCAGCCATAAGGACAGGTTCTTAAAAAAAAAATCCTTCCATAGAACAGTTCGCGTAGCCTCAGTGATGTCAAGTAACGATAAGATATTCCCATTGAAATCGGCCATGGCCAATGTCAACTCTCCTAACGAAACCAAGTAGGCATTGAACACGATTCGAAGCCGTTTCAAGAGCGCTAGGACCTTCCCAATAAGCTCAAAACAATCTAAAGGCGAAAACTCCTCAATCTATTTCATCAACTGCACGTTTGTTATAATAAAGTTCCTGCCTTAAGACGCCCCAATTGATCAATTGATTTCCTAAGACAGATGTATTGGTGTATAAATAATTAATGACACCGTCGTCCCCCATCCAATGCTAGGAAATTCAAGTCCAAGTTTAGTGAAAGTATTTATGGCGAAACTGCCTCAAACGATCATTATCGTTCGGTGATTTTTAAACCACATTCTGATTATGTAGGTGTATCGGCTGTTTTGTACTTGTATGCTCTGATTGTATGCCAAACAAAGAGTGTATCTATGCACCTTGCGTGCAATTCTAATTCCGATTCTAATTTGAATGCAAATGCCGGTGGTGCACTACGACTCGCTTGGTAGTGCAGGGTTACGTGGTAAGGCAGTAATGTTACTCACGTAGCGAACATTTGATTTCGCTGAGAGATGGTGGACGGTATTAATCCAACAAACGCATGGCCATAAGTAATTACTGTTTCTTTTTTTTTCTAATATAGATTCGCCAGATAATGATAATTGCTGGCTTAGTTTGCCTTTCTTACCTGAAGCCATTAAAAGGAAAAGACAAATTGATGAAATGTTTTGCTCTCTATCTCTGTCTGTTTGTGTGTCTCTGGGTTTTTTCTCTACGACTTTTTTGAGGGCAATACTTTTCTGCCCGATTCAGCACGTGCACAAGCAGCTGCCGTAGACGATATGAAGCGCGTGGTAGTGCTGCTGAATTGCGGTGGCGTACGAGCTCTCGTGTTGCACGTAGAGAATCAAAATGCATGATGTCTTTGATCACGATTATGAAAATTTGTAATCGGCTGGGATATCTAGTATTTTTTCTTTATTTTTGTGTCTATGATGGAAAGACAACAGAGCAAATGTGGAAGTTAGGGTTCAATTGAAGTTCTGTGATCATTAAGCGGAACATTGATTTTTAAATGTCCTACGGCAAGGGGTATAATCCTCTGGCAGGAGCTATTCTATCCCTTACAAGAACTGTCCCAAACTTCCAAAAGAGATATAGACATTTACACAGCTAGGTGGCGATTGAACCCATCTGATCCGGAGTAATAAAGTCAAAGTTAAATCTCCTTAGCTCGCTGCACCACGTTAAGTACTGTTGGATCAAGGGTTGGGTTGGGACAAACGCGTATTCTTGGTACCGTGAAGGCTGGACGGACTAGATAGAACAGGCTGGGAACTGAACAATGCACTGGTAGATCACTTCTAAAAGCTAGTATAAGCACAGACTGCCTTAAGAATGCCGATTATATAAAAAATTAAGGCGCCACAGCACATGAACTATGGTCATATCGTAGAAAACAGAAGACCTTGTCGTGGTGAACAAACCACATCTAAGGCTCCTGATAGGATAGGCCACAACTATCTGCCAGTCCATCTGAAAAGAACGGGCTAAGCGTGCGACGAGACAGTCTCAATTACACCAAATGCCCTGAAGTAGAAAAATCACCGAGCAAAGGCGATAACAGAACCGTCTACAAAATCAGAAAGCTTACAGGTGGTTAAAGTTGACAGTCAAGCAACTTTAAAATCGATAAAATCCAATACAACCAAATCAAAGGCCGTCAAGAAATGTCGAGACACTCTGATCACCATAAGGCAACATATTGTCAAACTCTGCTAGGTTTCTGGACATAGAAAGGAACGAAAAAGTTGATGAATTGGCAAGATTGGGATCGGCTATGAACATTAGCACACACATTTGTAATGCTACCGATAGGGAGATTGCATGGGTTACTAGACAGTATAATAGAGAAAGAAGCTAATCCCTCCTGGTTAGTCAGAGAGGATTGCACCACCTCTCGGACGCTATGGTCGAATTTTAATGAAACTAGAACAAGGTGCCTTCTGGCACTGGACAGATCCTCTATCCGTATGCTCACTGGAGTTATCACAGGACACTGCGCCATCGGGATCATGCTCCGCAAGTGTAGAATCGAGTCCAACGATTTATCCAGAAGCTGCGGAGATGAAGAAGAGTTAGAATCAATCCAATATCTGCTGTGCCACTGCCCCGCCCTGCAAGAACGACGTCTACGCGCATTAAGATCAAAGCTCTTTGCAAGCATAGCAGAGGTTATAGACTTACAGTTAACGGATCTACTCAGATTTTTATAGAGTACTAACTGGTTCATAAAACAGCCAAAAAAAGGATAGTTGTCCCGGGAACTATATTGCTATTCCCACAACATTAATAGGGTACTCACAATGGACCTTCAGGTCTCCGAGTGAAAGTGATGAGGCCTATCTATCACACACACTTCGAAACCTAACCTAATGATATGCACCCAAATCAGGTTGAGCCACCCACTAAGAATTATCCGAATACGCACTTCAAATCACAGTAAGGAGATCACTTCCGCGATCCACGCATTAAAAACCAAAAAGATGGCATGACTTGACGGTACATATACCCGTAGACCTCTTAGAAGCAGCGGCAAGATCTCCCAAATGCCAATAACATCTCCTAAGCTCCTGCACCAATTTGAAGATATGGAATAGAACGCTGAAAGATATGGAATAGAACGCTGAAAGTTTTCACGATAAGTGAAAGAAGTGGAAGAACCTTCAGTTCCCAAGCTATGGTATCCGTACAATATTCACTCCCATAGAAGTTTCCTGAAGTTTCACCGTTAATTTGATGCTTGAAACTTGCAAGACAATCGCTTAAACAAACAGAAGGAATGCGGTTAATTGCAACTAAAAGGTTTAACAACTCATGGACAGACTAGAAGTTTCTCTACCACCATTGAAGGGAATATTTTGTTCAGTCAAGCTTACAAAAAACACCTTAGGTACATGCCTAATTCGAATTCACAAATAGGCCATCCCGATTCGTTTCTCCTTCCTTTCAAGGGTTTCAGTCCCTATTTCCTTTCACTTCACTGAAGCAGCTCATGTCTCCAAATAAACGCGTTTATCCATGCCAGCTCTAGAAATTTCTTTCAACATTTATCTATTCCTGGAACTCCTAACGGTAGGTACGCACAATGACATAACCCTACCTCCTATCTTGTTGTCAATGACTTTGATTATCAAAATCTATTGATAGGAACGTTAATGTTAAGCATGTGTCTAATCGATTAGGTTGCATCTACTATCTGTACAAAACCAAAAATAGTCGTTTGCTCCGCCATGACATCATTCGTCTATTACTCCCCTAGTCATACTTGAGCAAAATCAATATTCGCCCATAAATCACATTTTGCATATCCATCCGCCAATAAATCCAAAACGATAAATCTTTTTCTGTACAAAAACCCTAAACGCAACACAAAACAGCGCTTGTAAAACTCTCCATTAAAATATTTTTTTTTTTGCCCATGTCAATGATCGCTTAATGAGAATTGTCTCTACAAAAGGAGAAATGTTTAAATTATGGAAAAAAAAAACTATACTCCATTGTCAATACACTTTTACTGACTGCAGATCCAAAAACCAAAACTTTCTTTCGACTTTGGCTTAGTGATGGTCTAAATCAAAACCAGTACCGTCGCTTAACCGCATCATCGGCGGTGTAAGCTCATCTTAAATACCACAACTTCGAGAGCCCAAATGAATTCAGTGAAAGTTACCGAGAAATGTGTTTTGAGTCATTTAAGCCATAATCATCCGATATTTCGGTTAAATGGAATCTGCCCACAAATTTGTGAAAGAGAATCGAGCCTTAGTCATGACGTTAAGAGGAATTAAAACGCAATTTTTATGTTAAACAGAAGCAATGAGTAATGGAGTAAACAGTGCTTAAAAGGCTTTTAAGCTTTGAACTCACTTTACAGCTGACCCTATAAATTAAAAACACTTATGCGATGCTGCTTAAATGATCATTCAACAGCAAATATTACACTCACTTTCATGCTTTGATTGCCTGGAATGTAATCGAGAACATTCCCTCCATCGATAAGCATTTTTGATTTCAACGACCAAGATCATCAGCTTTCAAGTCATGATCTTGTACTGCAATTACGTCGAAGGTAGATGCAAGATTAATCAATTATCTATCAATGTGATCCGGAGATTTGCTGATTAAACAAACGGCTGCAAGGGCTTATGTGACAGTGGAATATTACTTCCCACTCGAATGCATATTGAAAAAAGATCAATCAAACTGGTATGCAAAATTGGCGTCATATTACATCAGGAAGTGAGATGATTATTTGCTTGTGCAATTAGACATTGCAATGGGGCAAGTATGTTTGTATATTTTACATAGCCACCGACGACTGGTGTGAGCAATCTCAACCAGCTGTCCTAAAGATAAATCCTTAAGTCTTTGCGTTCCAATAGGGATGGGTAGATTTTGACAGTTCATGGCGGCCATGTTGTTTTATCTGTTGTTAGTTTTCCCGATTTCTATTTTTCAGACACTAAAGACAAATCACAATGGCAAGTTACAGCGTCGAGCAACACGTGCAAATAATAAAACTTTTGAGTTCTGGAGCAGTTGGAAGCGGACCCCGATTTCAGCAAAAAAATCATCTTCAGCAACGAGTCCCATTTTTGGATGAACCGGTACGTCAATAAGCAAAATTGGTGAATTTGGGACGATGTCAATCTACATTAGGTCTACCAATTGGCAATGGATCCGCAGAAAGTCACTGTTTGGTGTGGATTGTGGGCCGGCGGTATCATCGGTCCATATCCGGTGATATTGCCATCACCATCAACGGAGAGCGCTTCCGATCGATGATAATTTGAGGGCATGGTTATCTCACGCAGAGGCGACTTAAACTGGCCACCGAGATCGTGCGATTTGACCCCGTTTTTCTTATTGGGTTTCCTTAAATCGCAGGTCTGTGCTAATAAGCCGCAGACAACCCGTCCCCTCAAAGTCAACATAACCCGTGCCATCGCTCAAATTCAGCCTAATCTATGCGCCAGAGTCATCGAAAATTGGACCTCTCGGATGCGCGCCAACCAGCGAAGCTGTGGCGGCTATTTGAACGATGTCATATACCCGTCCCTATTGGAAAACCCTTTATGTACATTGTACATACATATATCGCCTTGTATTTATGTGAGGTGAATCCTGTTTTTTTTAATCAAGCCTAATCGACCGCCTAATAGTCTCGTACCCTGCCCTGAACAAAGTTACAGCTTACCAAAGTCCAGGGAACTCCAGGCATTGGCACTACAGCTGCACTACTTTCATTTTCGATGGACACTTAACCCGCTCTTTTGTCCCTTAATTTACACGTCGAAACTATGGTCCGTTGCAGAAAGACTAAAGCTACGAGCAGGCGGTATGCAAAAGTGGCATATATGTACAGTCACAATCGGTTATAACGACCTTCAAGGGACCGATGAATTTGGTCGTTATAAGCGATGTCGTTGTAAGCAATTTTGACTGTATATGCGAATCTGACTTCATTTTGCGTCATCAAATGCGACTTTTGCTCGCATATCGTCTGAACACCTTATTAGGACAATCCGCATATATTGTAAAACCATATGCCGACGATATGCGACACACAAATTGCAAATCAATTTTCCCACTTATCCACATTTCGTGTGAACACCCTCGCATATAATTTATGAACATTTAACAGGATATGCAAGCGTATGCCAGCATGCCAACGAAATGCCACTGAAGGAAAACAAAACATTGCATATTCAAGCAAATCTGTTTTGATTCTTGTTTTTACCAGGTCAAACGGGTGTGAATACACTTGTGGGACTTCCAAACTGGCTGCTAAAACAGAGCACTGAAGATGGCAGACATGGGTTTTGAGTAGGGCGGAGAATAGTTCCACCGTAGAGGAGGTAACTTTGGCGATTAAAGCGCTAAAAGTCGGCAAATATGCTAGTTTTGTTGAAATCCGGCCGGAAATGCTCAAGACCTTGGGGGGAGAGGGATTGGAATGGTTCTCTCGTGTCATTGAAGTGGCCTATGAACCCGGTAAAACACCATTCGTATAGAATTTTTGACAATTTTCGCATTTTTTCGTGACGTCAGCACTGGCTTAAGAGTATCTGGGTGGCTATCGAACACGATCAAACTGGCAGAACTAGCATATGCATAGACCCTTAGGGTTGCAAGGACACCCATTATCACTCTTTACAGGAAAATAGATGAAAATACCATGATTAGGGCTAATACGCGATGGTGTCACATGGACACATGTGCAATAGCCAGATCACTATGGCCAGCCTTTGATAACAATTCTAAAAATCTCTTTTCAACTTAGACGACAGGAAATACGAATCTTCTTCGATGTCCCCGATGTCCTTACAGGGCACTGCGGTATAGGAATCCATGCGGAGCGTCTTGGCTTATCCTACAATGACTACTGCAGAAGCTGCAGGGACGAGGAAATAGAATCCATCCAGCACGTGCTATGCGAATATCCCGCCTTTGCCACCCGAAGATTGCGTACTCCTGGTAGTACCTTCTTTCATGGGCTAGAGGACCTTCATATCGCTGATTTAAGGAAATTCCTGAGATTTCTATCCCTTTCTGGGTGGATTTCAGATTAGCCAACCCCATCCCTTGGTTAAACACCCATGAGTATACATTTTATGGGTACAATGGACCCGCTTGAGGTCTAAGTAAGTCTTTAAAACACCCATAAAACCAATCAACCAACCCATCGTTTTACAGTATTTATTGAAAGCTGGGTTAGACAGTTGTGTTATCTGCAGAAATGTATGGCCTTCATAAAACCAAAAACCAAATCAAATACCAAGTCTCAAATACGTGACTTATGTATGTATATGAAGGTCAAATCTCTATTTAAAGACTAAACAGCGTTCCCCGTAATCAAGAAGCATCACAGGTGCTGGTGACTCAGATAAAATTATTCACTATTTCAATGGGTCTACTCATGAGGTGAGTAAATTAGAAAAGTAGGCGTAGTGGACAGAAAACAATTACAGCATCAATTCCCCGTAGTTCTGGATTAAATTAACATAGGGCGTTCGTCATGAAGTGGAAAAAAAAACCATTTTAAGGCAATTCCTGGACTCAATTACGAATGCAAATAGATCACGATCCACAGTAACTATTAAAACATAAAACAACGCGTATCCCCGAATCGCTTAGTTAGCAAGCACGTAAGATACCATGCAATGCCCTCCCTTATTTCTTAGAAGTAAAGTTAGATACATTGGTAATGAGAAGTATATGGTACTTGGGATACAATTAACAGGCTACTTAGATATATTAAATCACCGTTTTCAAGTAGCACTCACCTTCAACAACGTTAAAATCTTCTGCGACAGATCATAATCGAAATTTGAGTACTTGGATCCGCTCATATCGTAAATGAACACTAGTCCGGCTTTTTGCGTTTCGGTATCCTGTAACGCCACATCTAGCTGATAAACGATTCCCTGTAACGTGGTTGTGTGTGTTACACTCAAAGGACTATGTTTGCTAGCGGTAAACAATGCAATTGCAGCTCCACTTGAATCACGTGCAGACTAAAAGCAAAAAAGAAACGAATTAACAATCAATGTCATAACACTTTCCATTGTTTCACTCACCAAAATTGTAAATTTGCCCGTTTCCAGCTCTGACCTCAGTGGCTCCACGTTTGGATCGATGTTGTAGAGATACTCCTTCAGTCTGATCTGTTCGTGCTGTTCATATAGAGACACAGCACGTGGTACGTCAAACTTTCTAGCATATAAAAACTTTATTGCGGTGGTATGTGATACATTCTTCCGAACTGAACATGAACCAATCTGATTAACGAGATCAATGAATTGTTTCACAGCCTATAAAAGATAAATACAAATGTGGGATTACAATACCATGTCACAAGATACAAATTAAGAGAATAAAAATTATTAATAAAGATAAAATAAGCACGACAAGTATACAACGTTTAACGGATTGGAACAAGCTTAAATCACTACAGTGGGGGATGAGAACGAAGACCATTAAAATGCGGACAGTAACGAGGGAGTCAAATCAAAATACAAATCAAACGTTGGCGTTGATGACATGACATGATCTACTAGTCTGTATGGTGTTGGTGTTACTCAGCAAAGCGAAAGAGTTTTGATTCATTTTTTTGGTTCGAGTGCGTGTGCAAATTTTTACAGTCATGCAGGTACAGTTGATGTGAGAAGAGTGTGAGCACTTGAACTAAAATAAACAAAGCTCAGGTTCCGTGATATGAAATCATGACAAGAGCATAACTAATTAGAGATCGAAAGATGATGATGTTGACATGAGATTTTTGTGTTTACTTAGCTAGGATCTAGAACTAAGATCGGTAAATGAAAGTGATACACGAAACAAAAAAACCAAACAACACTAACAAAAGCAATGAATGTGCAATTTTAATAAGAACTTCTATTCGAGCAGAAAAGGAACACAACTTGTATAAACCGGGAGTAGTCATGACCACAGAATAATGCGTAAATGTTCCAATGATCTACAAGCAATGTTATGATAAACCGAAGATGACTAGACAAGTGAACGCTTTTTAGGTCAGATCTACAGTTTGTTTGCAGATCAGCAGGTTAGGTTAGATTCGAGTGGCAGCCTGCATGAGATTCAGATAGGTCCATTGTGATAGCGGAAGGATCTGCGCAATTCCTTACAACTACTCGCAGAACCATCATCATCATCATTTTCAAATGGCCCGCTTATCCACTTTGAGGGTCGCGGGTTTAGGGTGCTTAAGTGGACTCTCCACATCACTCAAACTTCCGCCATCGACTCTAGGTCATCAGAGGCTATCCTTATATGGGTAGAGGTGAGAGTTCGGTCTTGGCCCAGGGGACGCCTACCTGATTGAACGGATTCCATGGCACGTCGTGGAAACCGAGTTTGGGGCATGCCCTCAACGTGCCGAAACCATCGAAGTATGGACCTTTCTGTTCGAAGAAGTAACTGCTCGACATTGAGACCTATCAGAGCTTATTATAAAGCACTGGAGTCCCCGATATTTATGTTTTTCAGTTCGGAAGGTTTTCGAAGAAGTTGGCTCGAAAGTGTTTTTTTACCGCTGATTCGAGAAAACCGGACATGTGAAGAGAAACAATCGTTTCTTCGTCCTCTTCGTTTATGCACCTTCTACAGAAATCGTTGTAGAGAAGACCTTACCTCCTTCTTTGCACGATTAAGCAGTTGGAGCCTTTAATATCTCAGGCCGGAACTGTCTAGTAATATGAAACGTGGTGTTGTCTGTTGATCCGAAAGAAAGGAGTGCGCGTCACTTATTCAAAAATTGCGCATTGGACGTTTAAGATGCTGGTTGGTGTTGGTGCCTGAGGCAGAGAGCGCCTGATACTCAAATAGTGCTGAAATGCATCCTTTTTGTCCAGTTCTCGTGACTGGTTGAGTTAAGGTAGAGTAGAATGGAAGAGACCTTTCAGAGAAGGTCGCCGAGGTTGTCAAGGAAGGGTTTACCTAGCGCATTGAGTCTTGCTATAGCAAATGCCGGGCACTTGCGGAAGAACTGTTCTCGGGTTGCGTCGGTAGAGATTAGAAGGGATGCCAAGCTTGGCCGCATGGGTACCTACTGCCCAGTGACCCGTACAGATGACGACAACGCGCAAAATGTCTGTTCGGGTTCTTCTAAGGAGGTCGCTTGTTTTCCTATAGTTCCATGTTGGCCAAATCTTTCTGGATAGAGCGCAGCTAGCAAGGTTGTTCCATTTGTGTTTGGCTACTGAGAAGTAGTGTAGGTTGATTTTTCCCTTAACAGCACCTAATGGGATGAGATTTGAGACGTTAAAGACATGTAGAGTAAATGGACACTAATGCTCCGGCCTGCAGAGTCTTTGAATCTAAGGATGGACGACGCATTGAAATAAGACCGCGCCTAAGTAAAAGGGGACGTCGACCAACTTGAAGTATGCAACTAGAAGTAGTCAGCTAACGATCGGGCTAACTGGAGAGGTTTGTTTGTTAAGCCCCTGCTTCACCCCGAACTGTAGCGTCACCTAAGCCTGTTTCGAGAAGAAAATTCTTCGAGTGATTTTCAGTCCCGTCTGCATAGACAGTGAAAGGAGGAGGTAAAACGACGAACTGTACGGGCTTTACAGCGACATCGTCTTAGTCAGAAGAGTGAAGGTCCAACGACTGAGGTGGCTGGGTCATGTAGAGAGGATGAAGACCAATGCTCCGGCCCGGAAAATCTTCAAATCCACACCCGAGAGACGACGCAGTAGCGGAAGACCGCCACTCAGGTGGCACCCGCAAGTGGAAGGGGACCTCAAACAACTTGACGTGCGAAACTAGAGGCAGCTAGCTAAAGATCAAGCTGGCTAGAGACGCCGTACTGTAGCGCCACCTTAAGTAAGTAGAAAAGCCAAACAATTTTCTGTTTTGCTGGGAAATAGACTTCAGGAGTGAAACAGTCACAGATTTGCTATTCAACCCATCCAAACCATGTCAAGTCCATAAGTTACTGAGAACTTAATTATTTATGCTAAAATTCAACTGTTGATTGAATCTGTAGACCCTCGATCGATAAGCACTAAAGTCGATTGGTGTCATTTCCATAAAACACTACAAAACTTCTAGCAACGACTGTAACCGACACGTTTTTGCATTTCGGATTAAAGACGAACCAAAGGAGAGAAAGAAAAAATGAAAACATGTACTGTGTGCTTAAGAGAGACTAATAAAGTGACCCATTCATTGGGTATTCATGTCATTGTGTCAATCAAATTCAATTAAGTAAATTCGATCAATGTCTAGTCCGAGCTCCGAACACAGATGGGATTCATGTTAATTTTGATGATAATGATGGTGCAGTTGTTCTGGTGCTAGTGGTACTCGAAACAAGGATTATGTGCTCCGATTCTCTCCGTGATTAAGCTAATGATGATGTTTTTTTTTTCTTTACCACCAACAGCGTCGCCTGCAACATATTTCACGCATAGCCAAGCAATTAAATTATGAAAAAGAAAAAAAATTATAATAACAATACGAACATGAAAACAACAAATGGAAAAATGGAAAGTTCAAGCTTTACGAGCAAGTATCTGGAACATAACATACCGCAGACTAGATAAATGGATACGTACGTACGGTTTTGAAGTTCACAACGGAAGTAGCAAGACATTCATTTTAATTATGTGTTCGCGCTTCTACAGCTTGCGAATAGATAAATAAACGGTAAAACGTTTACGGTTAGGAAGTTAATCATTATCAACTGACATAGGCTTTATGTAAAAAAGATGAGAAAATATCAGAAGAAGGAGGCAAACGAAAGTAGGAGGAATCAAGTTCAGCGGATGAGTGATATAAACTTTGCGCATGGTATATCATGTGTGTCAATGATTTCATAAAAGAAGAGCCCCACTGCAAGAGGCTGCGAGGCGAATATAAAAAAGTTTATTTATGATTGTTTAATGTAACAGAATATCCTTGAACTCTTTTTGAAATAGCTAAACACATAATGAGTGTAAAGGGAGTGGCGAGCAAGGACAACCTTGATGAGAAAACTTTTCTCAGGGGCTCTGGAAATACTTGAAATAACAAACACTACGCAGAAGGAAAATTTAATTCGGAGAGTGGAACTACCGACCAGAAGGTCAAAAAGGCTTCAATTTAATAAGAAACACAACGCGTATTTGGTGTAGGAAACTATTTCCATGTTGTCACGACGTCGGCTGACAATCTTTAGTAAATTTTTCTGCGATGACGAGTATTTTGAGTTCATCATGCAAACTCGACAAGGGAGTATTGATTTTGATGATTTATGGATGGATTTCCCGAATCACGAATAAGTGGTAATACAGTGAAATATCCCACTGCGGTCAGCTCTCTTAGGCGGACAGCTCCCTTAAATGGACATATTTTCCTTAACAAACCTAAAAAACATTAAACATTTGTTCTTCTCTTGGACGGACAACTCCCTTGGGCGGAGAACAAATTTTGGCACCGTCGCTGTTCGTCTAAGGCCCTTGGCACGCAATGATCGGCAAGCCGCAGAACAGCAAAATTAAAACGTATGAAATCGTAAATCGTCGGTTGTGGCCACGCAGTCGCTAAGCGGCAAGCGTCGTTTTTAAGCAAATTTCCTGCCACTTTGTCGCTTGCCATTCACTGCCGTTCATTGCAGGGGTCTAGGGAAGATTTCACTGTAGTTTGGTGGCCAAACGACGAACGAAAATGAATGAACGAACAATGAAGCTTGAGAAGCCACAAAGACCTGCCTGTCTTGGTAGGTGCTATGCGTACCTGCCCTATATCAGCCATAGAGGCTGTCACCGCGCTCACACGCCTACATATCTTCACCAGGAAGAACGTTGCCCGTTGTGCTATAAAGCTGCAGCTAGAACACAAGTATAAATCAGGTAATCTTGTGGGTCATCTGAAAATACTTCACTCAATTCCAAGTACGGACATGTTCTGCACTATCCCTGACGGTATGGCCAGGGAGTTCAGTTTCGGAAGGCTATCTGAGGTAGAAATATTAGACCATGTCGACTAGTCTAATGGACAATCCGTATAAGACCCAAGATGTTTGGTATGGTTTACCGACGGATCAAAAATTACTTCCAGAGTAGGTGCAGGTATCTTTGGACCCACTTTGTGGTATCTATGTCAGTCAAATCCTAGTACGATACCCTATAACCACTTGCAAGACAGAACAAGGTCAAGCTTGGTTGGGTGCTCGGCCACCAAGGCATTGTAGGCTATGAAACTGAGGATGAGCTGGCTAGGGCCGGTTCGGCTTCCGCGCTCTTGGGACCGGAACCATTCTGTGGAGTTAATTGGGCTACCGCCGCAGTTTTGTTTAACAACTGGGAACACTAACTTTGCCTAACCCATTGGCAAAATGTTGCCGGGCTTAGGCAATTCAAGAGACCTATAATGCCCTTTTCCTACAAGGAAATTCTAAACTTTAACAGGAACAACATGAGGAAGCTAGTAGGTCTCCTCGCCATTCAGATTCGGCAATAAATTGTAGGTCCCTTCCATTCGTGCAAAAAATGTAACACACACAACATAAATGGTTACGAGAAGCCTTGGCTCATCCCAAGCTGTCGCGCCAGTTATTTATTTTATTTAACTCACTTCCAATGTCACTGCCCAGCTTTCTGCCCACTCAGACAAAATCCTTTGGAAGGCAATTTTTCCAGAATACCGAAAAACTAAGTAAAGTACCTATCGGTAACATCTGGAGGTTCATTAAGGGTGCAAAATGGCTCGAAACCCAGGAGCAATAGGAGAGTGCTTTGGGTATTGCTCCACGAGCAAGGGGTACCTTCCTCCCCTAAATGGGCCTCACAATTGGTCTCAACCGACTCGCAGATTATTCTCTCTCCCCTTACCAACCCATCTACCTAACCTAACCTAAACGAGGCTGAAAGAAGCAAAACTTAGGCCGACTTCAGAAAAATTAGCTTAGAGGAAGTTTGTAGTATGATTGATATCTCTTATCGGCGTGGAAGGTGACCATTTACGGATTTGAATGACCCCTGCCCTTCTTACGCAGCAGTCTAACGCAATAACTTGTTGCAGTGACATAATATTGCAGGGCATTAGTCCATATTTACAAATTTGGAACCACTTAGATGACGAATTAAACAATAATTTGATTATAGACTTATCAGACACCGTGTGCAATGAGTCACAAGTCCGTACAAATTAATTTTTTGTGAATAATGACGCATCTTGTCACTAAAACAGAATCGACAGATACATGAAACAAAACAGCGAAAGCGGTTCAACAGAATTAACATAAATGCCTGAGACGCATACCAGATTCCGAGTAGACGTTGCCAAAGCAAAAACGCCAGTCATGCGGAATTAAATACTGAATTTCAAGGTGATGGTACTCAAAAAAGTAAAGGATCAGGATGGCAAAGGGCTTTACAAAGTCTTGTTCAAGTGTGATAGCATATTGGTTCATAAAAGTGTTAGTAGGGACCTGCTTAGGGAGACAGCAACTTATAAGAGTCACGGCAATTGGGAAAGGGTTGGAGTTACTCGTAGGCGTAGAAGAGGCCCTACGACAGACAAGGAGGAATAAGATACAAGTCAGTACATCGTGAACGTACATATGCATGTATGGAAACCATACTAAGTTTCGTTCCGCTTAATCTGTACTGTAGCATCACGGCAGCTAAAATTGCTTTGAGACTGAGAGAAGGACCGCAGTGGACACAGCTCCCTACGGTCGGGCCTCCGTACTGTCTCGAAGGGAGAATGCCGACAGGTCGACAGAAACAGATCATATGATCCAGACCCTGGCATTTGACAGGAGATTCAGTATCAGAATTCCTGACACAGATGACTGAAGGAACCACAAAGTTACCAATAAAAAAGAATTGGCTTCCTACACCGATGGTTCTTAGATGGACATTGGTACAGGTGCCGGGGTCTACTACAGGGTCCTAGGAATAAACCACTCCTTTAGAATAAATGACGACTGCAGTGCCTTTAAGGCCGAAATCACAGCCATCATCGAGGCCTGGAAAATTGTCCGCGAGAAGGGTATCACCGCAAGGACAATCACGATCTATATCGACAGCCAGGCAGCCGTTAAGGCTCTGGAGTCCGCCATAATTAGATCAAGGCTTGTAGGAATCTGCAAAAAACATTTAGATGAGATATAGAGAGCCAATACGCGTGACCCTATGTTGGGTATTAGGGCATGTGGATATCCCAGATAACGAAAGGGCTGACAAACTTGCACGAATGGGAGCTGCGTTGCGTCAACAGGCGCTCCCCTTTGCGAGGATTCCAATAAGCTCGTATATTGAAGACGACTGCATCAGTCGAGCCAATACACGTTGAATCCATCTAGACACATGTGCAACTTCTAGAAACTTTTGGATGGGTTATAATAAGAAGAGATTTCTGTCTCTGGTCAAACTTAGTCGTCGCGAAGCAAGGATAGTCTCCGACATTATTACTGGAGGACGAAGAAATCGAATCTGTCCGTCACCTGCTGTGTGAATGTGCTGTCCTCGCCGGTAGAAAATGAGGACTCTTGGTAGTTACTCTTTCAAGCGGAGGGACCTCTTGAGATTCATATCCGTGGTGGCAGCGACCCCCCTTATCTTCACAGGTCTCCGGGGTAGAATTAGAAGATGGGCACAAGTAACCCTTTTGCTGGACTAAGTGAGCAATGACGAATGTCACAATGCACCCATTCACCTTACCTAACCTAATGTACATACTACAACCATATGTATGTATGTACATTGCAAGATTTAAAGGGCGTGACACTTGCACATGTGTAGGTAGAAAGGTAGGTAAATGGATCTGCTGTGACATCAGTAATCAGCTGATGAAAACCAGAAATAGGATCGTGAGCTTGGGGTCTTGGATAGAGTAAAAACTTATCCACATGGAAACCATTTTTGCTTAGAATGTTAGTTACGTAACTTCTATTGTTCCGACACCATTGGATCTTGATAGACAACGTTCCGTTTAACGCTCGGAGCTTTTCGAAATCCAAATCGACATGCACTCAATGTTCCTATTGAGTGAGAAGTTAGGGAGTTTTCTCCTAGGAATTTAGCTAATTCCAAGAACCATTACTGTTAACACATTCAATGAAGGAAATATCCCCTTTGTTTCAGAGTGTTATACACTTTAATCTAATTAGCACAAGTTTACACGAATTCAGATCGACCATAAAGATTCCACTGAAAAGAAAAAAACATTTACAGTTTGCAATAGCACGCAACAACGATAAGCACCAAGACGAAATCACTAGAATCGCAATTAAACTCCATTACACCGGGTAAAAAAATAAATTAAAACGAAATCATTTCCAAGAACCCAAACAACAATTGAAACCCCAGATGAAGTCAACTTCAGCTGAATATACGACAAATTTCCACAAAACTCGATGTTTGAATGAGATATTGGCCCGTGGTGCTGTTGTCATTCTGAACTCCGAGAAAACACGCACACCTTTCGTTTCGTGCGAATCCGACCTAGGTCAGCGGAATCGCGCTATCAAAAGCATTCCGTGTATCTAAATCCGGGAAGTTTTCCAAAATAAAAACGGCATTACAAGCGCGCCACAGATACTTGAGTCCAACTTGAGAAATTACTTTTTAATCAGAGATGACTGTGGTTTTGTTTTTTTTTGGGCAAACCGCTGACCCGGTTATTTAAATGAGATGTTAATGCTTTCGCTGTCAGATAGGTGAAACTAGATTTCTTGAGATTATGTATTTACACCGAAAAAAAATAAACTTTCCAAAACCACACACACTTATGTATGTAGGTACACTCTCGCGTAACTCACTAGATAAATCTGCAAGGTAACTGTATTCCGGACAGTAGACACCATGGTAATTGAAATTTATGATAACCTCTCTGGACAAAAAAATCACTTCTTCCATCGACGATACACTACCGAGCTTACTGACAGTTAGCAACGAAATAATTCACACAAACCGGCCACAGGTGCTGTCTGCTTAGTACATTTGCCCCCAGAGAGGGCTGATTCACCACTAAAAACCTCCTCAGTGGATGAAAAAAACCAAAAAAATCGTGCGATACTCCTCGGTCGGGGTACTTTGCTGACTGACTATGCTATGCTGACTGTGGCGGTTATTCGCGAGACCAGCTTTGACTCATGACTGATGTACAAGGTGATACACTACACCTAGATCGTACCTTTGGATTCTTTTGAAAATTGCCTCATGCTCGACACATATTTACGTCATGGAAGACATCATCGATGGCTTTGTTTTGGAGTATTACCTCACTACTGACACCCCCTCGAGGTGATACACTTGCAACTTGGACAACTGAGTGTAAAAAAAATGTCGTCATAGTAAATTCCTAGAGGACTCTCAAGCTAATTTCATTGCTGATGTAGGTTTGCCCTTCCGTCGTCGACGTGTTAACCTCTTTTGTTAGAGAAAAGCATTCTCCTACGTGCTAAATTGATGGGCTATTTCGAGCCACTGAAACAGCGGTATTCCCCCACCACCAATTCCTTTGGGGTGCTAATGAAGATGTGGAAAGTAAATTACAATCTAACTGGAGGAGCCGCATTGTGTGTCAATTCGTGGGAATTTTCGGTATTTTTAGGTTCCGCTTTGTTTCTGTGTAGACATCAACTGTCAATTATCCTATGGTCGGGGTGAAGTAATGAGGCCTTTGCATTTCATGTTTCTCGGAAATTTAAATTGTCGTTTACCATAAAAACACGAATGGAAATGGTTTTTCGAAGAATCAATGTTTTATATCGTGAGGTATACTTAATTCTGTTGGTTCTTCGAACACTGAACATTGGGGTGGGTTTAAGAATTGATAAACTGTAAGGGGTTTATAGACCCACAAGTGGATTGAGACTAAAGAACCATAATTTGAAAGAATGCGCCGTTTTTTCGCTGTGAGGGATGGGCATTCACAGAGAATATGCTCGGCAAATTCATCCTCTTCTAAATGGAGTAAGTACACTATATCGACAGGGCTAGGACTGCGACTTGAGAAACTTGTTAGTTGAAGCCAAAATTCACCACGAATGTAGCGCCACCTATGAATTATGAAGAAAAATTGGGCCACATCGTTAGAAAACGCAAGAGATACCGTGACGATTCACAAGGGGACACATCGACTGAGAGGACATCTGTCGATCGCAGCGCTCTGGAGCAGAACTAAACTATCACAGGAAAACAGTCTACACGACACCACCTCCTGCGGAGCGAAATGTTGTCGTAGCTAGTACGCGGTTCCCACAACTCGATATTCACAAAGGAACATGGAAATCTTGTGATCAATCAACCCTCATCCAGATTGACCACATTCCGATCGACGCAAGGCACCCCTCCAGTATTATGGATGTCCGAACGTTCCGAGGGGCCAACATTGACTCGGATTGAAGTTCGACATCGTACGGCTACAATCGGAAGTTATCAGCAGATCTTTTCTGATCGAGTCTCTCTCAATTGAAGACCAGTGGCAACATTTCCAAAAAGCCATTAGAGATACCGCCTTTGACTTACTGGGTTTCATTCGGCCGCAACGAAACCCCTGACCTGACGACGAGTGCCGGCAGGCACATGCAGCGAAACAAGAGGCATACAAAGCGGCGCTGCATAGAAGGACCAGAACTGCTCGCGAGCTCTACGGGTAGAAGAGGTGAGACGAGCACCGGCTTCTCAGAAGGAAAAAGAAAGAGCATAAGAAGCACGCGATCGAGGAAACAGAGATGTGTTACTGTAGGAATAAGGTTCGGAAGTTTTACCAAAGGGTAAAAAGAACCTGTCAAGGCTACAGAGAACGAACCAAGGCCGGCAAGGATGAAGAAAGGAACATCGTAGTAAAATCGCAGTCGATGCTGAGGATATGGAAGAACTACTTCTGCAGAGTCTAACGGCGACGACGAATCAAATCCCGCTGTCAGGCAGAATGAACCATTCAACCTGGACGACGAAGACCAACAATTCGGTCAACCCGACCTAGACGAAGTGAAGATAGCCATATCGAACCTTAAGTCCAACAAAGCTGCTGGAACTGACGGCCTAGCTGCCGAGCTGAACAAAACGGCGGGCGATCACTTGGTAAGGATGCCGGATGAATGGAACCTCAGCATTGTACGCCCGATCTTAACATTGCCTACAAGATTTTATCTGCCATGTTGTGTGAGCGCCTGAAGCCGTTCGTCTACAACCTGATCGGTCCAAATCAGTGGACAGGAAAGTCATCCATCGACCAAATATTCACACTGCGGCAGATCTTGGAAAAAAACCAGTAACTTCAAATCGATACCCACCATCTCTTCATCGATTTTAAGGCCGCGTATGACAGCGTCTATTGAGACGAGCTATACAGAGCCATGTCTAGTTTTGGCATTCCTGCCAAACTTGTCCGTTTCTGCAGGATGACTATGGAGAATGCACGCTGCTCCATCAAGGTCGGTCAAGATTTCACCGAGACCTTTGATGTCAAAAAAAGATTTAGACAAGGCGGCGCGCTGTCCTGCGACTTCTTCAACATCGTTCTTGAAAGAGTTGTGCAAAACTCACGCGCTAACACCAGAGGCACAATCTTTCATAAGTCCGTCCAATTACTCGCATATGCCGACGATCTTGACATAATTGAAGGAACGCAGGGTGATGTCACTGGTGCGATCGCGAGTATTGAGATGGGGGCGGCGAAAATGGGTTTAGCATTCAATGAGACCAAGACCAAGTTTTTGCTGTCAACAAGAAAGGACACCCAACACCGACGTCTTGGACAAAACGTCACCGTAGATAGATCTAAATCAGACCAGCACTGAGATCAAACGAAGAATAACTCTTGCCAATGGCTGTTTCTTTGGGCTAAGGCAATTGAATAGCAAAGCCCTCTCTCGAACGAATAAAGTGACTCTGTATATGACCTTAACCATCCCAGTTTTGCTTCACGGCGCAGAGGCATGAACTCTTTCAAAAGCGGATGGGGTTGCTCTTGGCTTTTTTGAAAGGAAAATTCTTCGCGTTATTTTCGGTCTCGTCTGCATAGACGGGGAGTGGAGGAGGAGATGCAACGACAAATTGCATCGGCTTAGCCAGAAGAGTGAAGCTCCAGCGAATGAGGTGGCTAGGTCATGTAGAGCGGATGGATACCAATGCTCCGAATCTTCGAACCCAACATTTTTCGTTCTGGCGACGTATTTCAACTTGTAAAGGTTGTTTTCATGTCTGAATTTGTAAGTTACGACGGACATGAAGTGTGCCCCGCTAAGAATAAACAACACGCCGCGGCGACATCGTGTGTCTTCGCCCACCTCCTACCTGTAGGCAGATAAAAGCGCTTTTAAATTTGTGAATGGTCGCCTCAGAACCACTGATAATTCCTAACGAAGTTCGTGTATCCTACCTAATAGCTTTATGAGGTAATTAAGATACGAGCGACAGGGAACTTGAAAACTAATTATCATTCCTCTCTACGATATTTATTTTTCACTTTTGATATATTCGTGTCATCGTATTCGTGGATACACACGTCTCTGACGTTAATGCAGTCTGGTCGTCTTCCAAACGGAATATTACCAAAAAATTGTATCAATTTAACATGACTTTTACACTAGTACGTATGTATTATGAAATCCAGCAAGCGGAACTACAAAGATGGGATTCCCCTAGAAAATAATTCAATTTCCAAGAATCATTGAATTTTAATTAACGCATTAACTGGACTTTAATCGCTAGATTTGTGAAATGTGCGATTACTTATCTAACAAATGCTGTTATTAAGATTTTTTTCAACAGAAATAAACATAAGACTCTGTACTAAATATAATTAGCTGGTTTATTAACCTAAGCATCAAACTATAGATAATCATTCGAAGTTTAGTTGCGTCATTATCATAAAATGTTTTGGTTTTTATGAGTTTTAAAGTACATAGTTTGCAATTGCTGGTGATTAATTTTGTTTTTTTTAAATTTAACAAATTCCATGAATCCAATTGAGTGCTTACAGATAAGGTCGTAACATATGACGTCTTACAACAATAAAAGACAAAACAAGCTTTGGGTAGAAGGGTTTCTCTGATTTGCCCTAGACTAAGTAAAATGGGATTATGTACGTAGTTAGGTTAACATAAGACATTAAGCGCCATGATGGGCCCTTCGCGACGCTTGTAGAACCTCTCAACATCGTTGCACCATGTATAAATATTCGTATCAACCAATCCCAGTGCCATAGCATGTTTCCTCAGAAGACAGCGTTCAGACAAGATTCTTATTACTACAAAAATCCAACGATTAGCATTCATCAGCACGACGAGCGCCATAAGAACAACCCCGACAGCAGCCCTCGAAACGATACTCTCACTCCTACCGCTTGACCTATACACTAAAGAATTGACACCAAAAAGCGGTCTACGACTGCAAGCATCCCGCTAAGGTCACACCAGGGCAAAGCTAGAGACAAAAACTGATCGCACAACGCCATACCCTGATTTCGAACTCAATTTCCAAACTCTCTTTTCAGCGACGGAAAGTTAGGACGAATGAAGGACAATACAGCCATTTTCATCGACGCGCCTCAAAAATGGATGAAGGGGTAGACTCCGAAATATACTCAGAAGAACCCGCCATTGCCCAGTCGATAAAACTTCCAAACCACACCAATGTGTTTCAAGCTGAAGTTCTAGCGATAACCGAGGCCGCAAGAGAACTATCCTCGGTAACTCCGAGAAGGAATATCGAAATTTTCATCGATAGCCAGGCCGCCATAAAAGCCGTGTCATCCACAATACTCAAATCACTTGTTGTAAAGAGTTTTCGCAGCCAGGTTAGGATCCTAAGCTCAAGACACAATGCAGCACTCTGTTGGGTCCCAGGGCACCGAGGCATCGATGTCAATAAAATGGCCGATGAACTGGCAAGAAAGGGATCGAAACTGAACCAAATAATGGTCGATCACACGGTTCTGACCCCTAGAGAAGTTCTAAAACATGAGATACTCTTGGACTTCTGGTAGCGAAATGCTACCCCCTTCGTCTTATGGCAATTTAAACCGCAATGTCCAGGAACTCAATATAGTCTACCACTGTTTTGCCTGCATACTGTCTTCATCTGTTTACTAGCTGCTTGATAGTTCCAACCGGAAGCCTTGGTTGTACCTAAAAATTAGAAGCCCTGCACTACAGTCCAACATTTCGCGACAAGGCAGCAGTAATTAGCGGAACTCTGTGGATTCGGCTGCAGAACGTGAATTGCGCTAATCACTGAGAACCAAAATAAATAAGTAAAAATATCTCAGAAACTCTTAAATACAATTTTCGATAAGATTACACTTAAACCAAGACCAGGAGCCCCAAACATTTACATGCTTTGCCTATGGCCGTCGACTGGTCCTTAGACACACAAAATCCGAACTGAGTTCCTGGATACAACTAGTAATAATTATTTGATGGAACCTATCAAGAGGGCTTCATCAAGCGAAGAGTTGATGAAATACCAAGCATACCAAGGCATTTCTATCCCTCGGTAGAAGGGACGCCCAGCTCCAGATGACATAATTGGTCACTGAACTCCAATATCCAGAAACTGAGCAAAGGTCCCTCCGTACTTTGTCGACTACGTTACAAAAATTAAGGTAAAACTGTCTTTACGCGTGCAAAAGACGAATATTAAAGAGTCCCCAGATTGGCGAGTCAGGACTTATTGTCCATTAGAGGACATCGGGTATCTAAACCTTTGAGCTTGCTTTGGATATAAAAAAAGATCCAGGACAATCCAAAAAAATTAAGAGGGGTCAGGTAAGGTTGGTCATAAAAATCCTACCATCTACGGAATGCTCCAAAACCAGTTATGGGTCCGGTGCTGGTGTCTTCGTGAAGGTCGACAACACCACCGTTGTGCAAGCATGCCTCCGTTTTTCAAGTAGAGACCTTTGCTAATCTAATAGCCACGAAATACATTGTTAAGAATAGGTGGAAGGGTCGAAGCATCAGCGTCTGTAGCGATAGTCAGGCTGCCCTTAGGGCCTTGCTCAACCCTTCAACCAGTTCCAAAATAGTGCGAGAATGCAAGAACTCTATGAATCCAGTTGCAAGGCTGAACTCTTTGACTCTTGTCTGGATCCCAGGTCACACTGGGATCTCTGGAAATAAGATCTCCGATGAGATTGCTAGACAAGTCTCGATCACGGCAAAGCCTCTCCAGGATGTAGACAGAATAAACAAATGCCCCCGAACATCTGTAAGAGATCAGCGGCAGCGACAACTTATTGGCGTTCTAACGGGACACTTCGCTTTTGCCAAGCATCTCAGTGTATGAGGCTTAAGTGATATTGCAGACGTCTGTAGAGAAGGTGAAGATACATAGAATAATTTCCTTTGCGATTGTCCTCCATTTGCTCGGATCAGGTGGCAGACTTTCGGTGCTGATTTGGTGAGTGCTGATACTATAAGCTCCTCGTCATTGAAGTGCCTTCTCGGCTTTTTCCGAAAGTCTAGCAAATTCCAGTAAAATGGATCCTGCTTTCTGGTAGTATAATGGACCAGTTGCGTCTGAGTGAAACAAAGTACAAATATTACACTCCCAGAAGAACCTTTTCTCTGGCAACGATGACAGTTGTCGAAAAGTCTGGTCTTAAACATAAATACATACATACATATGTAAGTGTTTGTACTACCCTCTGTACGAGTACATATCTTTGACTAGTGTGTTGATTGTTGTCGTTCTAGCACTTATTGTCTGCTATAAACCTATTGACTGCCTCTAAATTGGTTACACAAACAGATATTTATCTATGTTAATTCAATATTAGACATGCTAAATAATTAGATTTGTCTTGACAAATTAGCGACGTACAGTGAATACCATCTGTACACATGAGGGTTTGAACTAAGTCAACTCAAACTGCATGCAGGTGACAAATGCTATGCTCCATGCCTCCCTGTTTTTACACATTGTTTAGTTACAATTGTTAGACCAAATAATGTTACCGCTTTTTATTGGGTAAATGGTACTTAGTTCCGTTAGCAGTACTTGATCTACTAATACAGTATTTTTTATTACCGTTGAATGAAAGGAGACTCAGTAGTGAAAGGAAAAAACCAATGAAGTCTGGAATAAATGACAAAAACTAAGAAGAGAAAAACAGGAATAGGAACAAGAAGACATTTCCTGTACTTATCTTCAGGCCAATGTGTCAATATAACGGACTGGAACGATGGGAAAAGAATGGTTGACGATGCATATCGAACATCTTACTCTCTAGGTATTAACTTAGATATCGAAGTGAGTTAGGTCGATACGAGTTTATGTTAATGACGTTTCCGCAAGCAATTACTTAAAGATAAGTAATGAGTAATGACCTGATTTATCGGGCGGGTAATGTGTGACTGTGAGTCACTGCATTAACATACAAACAAGAACGGATTTATTTCCAGGAAATGAGATGCCATCTTTCTTTGTTTTTTTCCCCTTTTTGTGTGTGATGTTACAAATTAGTTTGATTGGTGAAAAGGATTTGATTTGAACCCTTTCGTTCTGTGTGCTTAAAATAATGGACACGATATTCGTTCTGATTGAGAGGTTAACATTTGTGAAATTATTGAAACATTAGAAGTTTATCAGTTTGTTGACGTGATGAAAAGGAGAAGCACAGCGAGAGTATGGAGTAACGTTCATTTAATAATGAAAGAAATAATAATGAGATTTTATAGTCTTAGTTTACTACATGCGACCAGTTGGGTTTGAACAGAAGCAAGACGAAACAAGTGCTTTTCATAAACTATCTATTTAGAGCAGTAACACGTAGAAATAATTGTGTTTTGACTATGATTTTCGTCAAACATTCATTCGTGCCACGTCCACTGTCATTAAAAATGATAACGCTCTGATAAATAGTAAAAAATGTCAAAGACTAACATTTTAACACGTCTCATCACCCACAAATCTGTATTGCAAACTTTCGTTAATAGAGACGAGCTCTACAGAGTAAAAACTAGTTCTAGCAGTCTTTTGGACAAACTCGTCCATCTGGGCAAAATAACAATGAAGAATGCACGATGCTTCATGCAAATCGGTCACAACGTAGGACTGTGAGGTTGTTTTTGATGCCAAAAAGTCGAGACAAAGCTATGCGTTGCTTTGCGATTTCTCTCACATCATTTTTAAGAAAGGCTGTAAGAATCTTACATTGCCTACAAGATCTTGTCTGTCGTGTTGTTTGAACGCCTGAAGCCGTTCATCAACAACAAGATCGGTCTATATCAGTGTGGTTTCAGGTCAGGAAAGTCCGCCATCGACCATATAATCACACTGCAGTAGATCTTGGAGAAAACCCAGGAACTTACAAATCGATACCCACCACCTTTTCATCGATTTTAAGGCCGCGTATGGCAGCATCTATAGAGCCGAGCTATACAGGAGCTAGTTTTGGAATCCCTGCCAAATTCGTCCGTTTGTGGAGGATGAGGATGGAAAATACACGCTGCTCCATCAAGGTCGGTAAAGATCTCATTGAGACCTTTGATGTCAGAAAAGATTAAAGATAAGGAGACGTGCTGTACACATTGGCCAGAAGAGTGAAGGTCCAACGACTGAGTTGGCTGAGTCATGTAGAGAGAATGGACAGCAATGCAAAGGCCCGGAAAATCTTTGAATCCACACCCGAGGGACGGCACAGTAGAGGAATACCGCGACTGAGGTGGCGCACACAAGTGGAAGAGGACCTTAACCAACTTGGCGTGTGAAACTGGAGGAGGAAACAGTCCACCCCGGACTGTAGCGCTACTTTAAGTAAGATAAAAACTTGAACTTTACACCAGCAAACAAGGACGACATTGGCATAAGCGGTCTGTCTTTGGAGCATTTGTTAGTAAGAATGAGTTTAGGATAGGTTAGGTATCTGGATTGATGAGGCAGAAAGCACTCGACCGCACTTGCAGTCTCACTTCCAGGGTCTCTTCTACTTGAGTTTCAGGTCATAGGAGAGTTTTAGGCTACGAGATGTTAGATGCTTTAGCGAAAGAAGTCTTTCCTTCTGAACCCTTTCGAACCACAGTACCTCACTCGCGCTGTGTGAATAACATCACAAGGTATTTATAGGCCCTTGAAGGTGGGTGGATTATCAAAAAAGCCAAAGTTTTGCACTCGATCGACTTTCATATGATCTCGCTCTACAACGAGAAATCATCTTGCTTTACTTCTTGAGGAAGGAGGCCGGTTTACCTTTCTTTTTGAGGAACTCCCAAAGGCCTATGAATAAGGCCAGTAAGAATAATGCGAAGTTCCTTTATAACTTTAAGCAAAGGGCTGTAGAATTATGGTCATGCTTAGATGTTAGAAATTGGGGTGTGTGTTTGTGTGTGTGCACTGCGACCTATTTAGATCTATTGTGCTCCCCCATGCTCATATTGGCCGATATATCTCGACCTAGAGAACCTCCTCCAATCCAATCGCTTTGAGAAATCGGAGTATCTGGATTGGGTCCAACGAAGGGAGGTCCATTTCAAGGAAAGTGTACGCTCCCAGGTGAACTCTTCTTTTGTGGATCAATGCTCCACAGTCCATAAGGAGGTGTCCTCGGCATCGCTGCAAAATCTGCAGTTTCCGTTTGCTTCTATTCCTATTTTCCTGAGATGCTCCCTGAGTCTGCAATGGCCCGTTAGGAAGCCCGTTAGAATGCGAAGCTGGTTTTTGCTAGTACCTAGGCAGGCCTTGCTCCTCCTTCGGTCGTAGTTCCCGAGGAGTTCCTTCGCCTGACTTAGTCCCGGGAGTGTTTCCCATAGCATCCTTCTTTTGCACTCTTCCTCTCTTCTCAGTTCCTCTTGGATTCGATGCGGTCCATGGTCATGCTTACAACGGGAGTGAACACATGTCCGCCTAGTCCCGAAAATTATGACATGACGGAGTATTTTCTCGGTCAATGCCCGATTTTTCAGAGGATAAGACTGCGTCTTTGAGGACCTATGTCGCGAGAATGCCTTCTTATCGGCAGAGAGAAACAGCCGGCTTAGCCTTATCTCCAGAATGATAAAAAGACTCATCCTAACCAGTTGGCAAAAAAATCAGCTCTTCGATTGGAACCCTTACGGAACACTGTCTGATAGGTAGACAGGTATAAAGACTGGTGAGAAAGGTGGCTGTCCATGCGGAGCACAGACACACTTAGGCTAAGGCAGGCCCTTTGTGATACCACTAGGGTCTATACCCTAACCTAAGTGCCACTCCATCTATTGGAACCATTTGGAGTTAAAATACAAGACTGGTAGTACCTATTACAACTTTTTGCAAAAGCTGTAGAGATGAGGAGAGAGTGAAGGTCATCTTCTAAAGACGTGTCCTGCCTTTTCTCATTCACTTGAAGAAGGAAACCCCAAAGCGAATACCTCGTCAATGATGTAAAAGACTTATTTGGTCTCGATGTCTGCAGCATTAGAAAATGTATCCCCAGGTCGAAATAGCTCCTCTAACAACGACCCGCATTAATAGCTAAACTTCAATGGCCACCTAGCCCGGTCTTCATGTCATAAGAGAACTTATTCGAGGGTCGAGTGATCTAATACAATCGCTCTTAAAATTAATAGCTGGCGCGACAGCTCGAGTTGAGCCGAGACCTAGCTTCTCGTAACCATTCATGTTGTGCGTGTTACATTTTTCGCACGAATGGGAGAAACCTACAATTTCCTGCCGACTCCGAACGGCGAATTGAGAAGCCTTTACAAGACAATTTATACTTTGGGAGGTTTGTCATTCCCCACGACAGGTGGTGCCGCAAATAATTTTCACAGGACATTGAAGAGTACCGGTAGATCCACCAATTTAAATGGTATCACAATTGGCCTACGCTTTGGTCTTATTCCAGAACATCTGACGAAAGAAAAAGGGGAACAGAGGCATGGGCATGAATGGGCTAGACTGAGGCATAGATGTAGAGAATGTCGCTCACCCTCACACGCCATGCAACAGCTTGAACAGCCATCGAACCTAACCTCATTTACTTCGAAATGAAAACACGAGAACCAAATCATTGCGAATTGAGAAAATCTTATACAAAAGAACCACTCATTCATTGTATTCATTCTTGATATTGCTTATCATTTACATCCTTCACATCATATAGAGCAGATAAAAAGTTTAGACAAATTATTCAGAATAATCGCAGCAGGAAATCATAAAGGCTAAACGAAAAGAAAACAACAGGAAGTCAATGCCTTAATCTACAGCTTATTCCCTTTTTCTCTTTCTCAAAAACGCATTATAAGTTATGTACTCTGAACGAGATTGGAATCTGCACAGTTTCCATTGTTTTATAAATAGAACCAGCAGCAGTCAACTATGCCAAATCTATGCAAAAATCTAAAATAAGAATCTGTCCAACCTAAAGTAGATATTTTTACGCCGCGATAATGCTGAAAAGAGATACGCAGCACACACTTCTGCCCCGGAAAAATGAGCTCTTCTTTCGATAGCAAAACCAAGAAAAACACACACACACACTTGATTGCTGATCTGGCTGGCTTTGCATATGCAAATCTGTCAAAATCTATACAGTTACACTTCACTAAAAAAAAAAAAAAAAAGGCAGACTCGATCAAATTTAGATCCATCTTTACCTTCAGGACATATTGAAATATCCTTCGATGGCATTTATCCCCTTCCTCCTCCTCGATCATCTTGTTGTTCTTCTTTTCTTCTTTTTGGTTAACAATTTACTAGTTTATTCTCTGCGCACAAATCACATTATTTTCATAGGATTTCTCTTCCAAAGCACCACTTAAACACTGACAGACAGGGGGCAGCCGGCTAGCTCTCTAATAATCAACAGTAGAATCATTAAACTTTGATTAACCACCACACACAATGTACGACGGACGCGCACTTCCGTAACGTGACCGCACCTAAGCTTGCTCGTTTGCAAGTTCACGTTTTAAAATTAAATCCCAGAGATACGAGCACATCGATAGCAGGGCTAGAAGCACCAATGGTTTCCGTTCTAAACAAATTTCTATTTCTTCTTGGTAAAGGCGGAAAAAAAAAGTGCAGTGCTACTACTATACTGCGGCCGGGGTAAAGAAACAAAATTTGATTCGCGCCGCGAGCGAGTAACAAGTTCAACACACAACGATCGACAGAGAGCCGCTGAAACCGTATGAGCAACTGTGATGCGCGCGCGCACCACACACACCTCTCAACCTCGACTTCTGCCTAAAGTTCGATAAACCGAGAGAAGCAGCAATCACATCGACATCAGTGGATGTGGAACTTCTGCTGCTGCTTCTGCGGCTAGCGGGGGTATAGGGAATCGACCGACAAGCTGCACCCAATGTTTTTGGAGGCTTCTTCGCGATACAAGAGCGAGTGGCTGTATCTCCCTTGTAGCAGCAACAACAGTGGCAGCATGTCAGTTGGAGTGAAGTTTGAGGTGATTCCTCCTTCGTTTCTGTACCGTTCGTACAGAGCAGACGGTAGAACACTCAAAAGGAACATGGCCAAGTGCGGGGAAGTAAGTAAACGAAGTAGAAGTACTCGTACATTGAAATAAAAAAAAATTACAACTTGTCTTCTTCCTTTGTGCTTGGTAGCACGATAATGGTAGTGCACAGTGGGGCCAATGTGCTTACTTGAGGTGGAAGTGCAATAAGGGTGTGGCGTGGTACAACAATTTCAAAGCAATAAAGCTGAAAATAAACTTTAAAGTGTTGACCATAAAAAAGTCATAAAAGAACAATTCACACACATTCCGTCTGAAACACCGAATCAATAATCAGATATAAAATCGTTCGATGACTTTTGGCAAACCATTGATAATGGTTTTGATATTGTAATGGCGACGACAACAGCATTGGTTCAGAGTTCGCTTACTGAATATACATACATTACATACTATGTACCTGTCATCTTTGGCGACAGTTTGGAGATAAAGTGATATACTGGATATCGCTTGAAAGTTTTGAGGAAACGATTAAATTAATAGGCTATTTGGAATGTGTAGTCCATCCAGATCTACGCCATGGAATGAGCAGGTAGCTGCAACGCCGAACTGTACGAGTTATACAAGGTGACGCAAAAGTCATCACCCTATCAGAAGATGCTATAACTTTTGCAAATGGCGACAAATGTCATTTTTACTTTGACATTTGTGAAGTAAAATATACACGTCAACAAGAGATGAATCGCTATACTCCTCAAGATCGCGGAATACTCGTGACTATTTTTTTTACGGAATAATTCGTCAGTGATTTTGGCGCAAATTGTCCGCTTGTTCTAGACCACCTGATCAAACACTAAGGCTACGCGCACACTGATGCGATAAAGCGATGCGATGCGAGAAGCGAGAAGCATGCGATAAAACTTTTCACATGAATTCTTATCGCTTCACTGTGCGCACGTACACAAGAATACAAGTGAACAGTTTTAGCGCACGCTTCTTGCTTCTCGCATCGCATCGCTTTATGGCTTCATTGTGTATGCAGTCTAAGGCGTTAAGCCGCTCGCCTCGAAAAAACTGGAACAACACGTGACAAAAGAGGAGCCGGAAGGCCTCGTAGCGCTTGTTCCAACGAGAATATCACCGCTGTGGTTGAAAATGTCACGGATGAGTCGTTAACATCGAGCAGACGATACAGAACAATGATCAACGAGTTTTTAGTGCCGCAAATTGATGAATTGGGACTGGAGGACATGTGGTTCCAACAGGATGGAGCAACGGCGCATATTGCACGAGCCACTACCGAAATTCTGAGAGCTGCATTTCCGGGTCGCATAATCTCTCTTTTTGGCGATTTGCACTGGCCGGCAAGATTGCCTGATTTAACCGTTCCCGACTTTTTTTTTGTGGGGTTTTTTGAAGGCACAAGTCTAGTTCAACAAGCCTCAGACTCTTCAAGCCCTAAAAGAGAATATCCGTCAAGAATGCGAGTACCTCTCGCCGAAAGTTTTGGCAAGAGTGATGGAAAATACCATAAATCGGGTCCAATTCTCAATTCTGACGGCGGCCACTTAGCCGATATCATTTTCTCGACTTAATGGAAACAAAATTACAGCCAAAGAACATCGAGTGACAACTTTTGCGCCACCTTATCCAACGAAGTGGACTAAGTCAAATAAATTTAACTCCAACGTGTAAGGCGACTATGACACGTGAAGGGCAGAGATAGAAACGTTCCTGTCGAAAGAGTCTTCGATTTCAACTCGAAGAGACAATGCAGAAAAGAAAGACGCGAACAGTTTTAGGCAGCTGGTTGAAGATCGGGCTAGGAATCTGTAGGAAACAGATTTTTTTCTGACACCCAGGTAGTGATTAAAGCTTTGAGTTTTCTGTAATAAATAGTGGGATTCCGCCAGCCGGGGTACAAGTGCATGAGATTGCCAATGAGCTTGAAAGACAAGAATCTGAATATGCATTCATAGGCCCTTTTCTGTGTCTTACGCACATAAATCTAGAGTGCAACTTACACGAACAAAGTGGAACTCAATATAAGGAATTCGACAAGGGAAAACGGCCCTCAAACAAAAAGAGAAGCCAAGAACTGATGATAACTCCTAATGGACTTCCTCACTCACCCTTCGGATATATGTATGTCGGCTATGCTTCGTGAAATAAAAAACTATTGACCACATATTGCTCGATTGCCGCACACAGTCCTGAGGTTCCTCCACGACCTCGCTTTAGCTTTGAACTACACCAATCTCTAGTTTATAAAGAACTTATCTTGGCACTTACAGGTCAAAGTACAACTTTTCCTTAATCAGTTTAGGAAGGAGGGCCTCACAGCACTGCAAGGATCGAGCTAATTGGAGAAGTGTATTGTTTCAGGAATAGGTCCACAAAAGAGTGGGATAGCCGTGGTGACAGGTCGTGGTGGGCCTAGGTGTAGCTTCTCGTAACCATTCAAGCTGTGCGTGTTAAATTTTTCAAACGAATGAAAGGGATTCCAAATGACAAATTATACTCTTAGAGGGTTGTCATTGCCTATTGAGAGGTGGTGCGACAAAAAATGTTGACTGATATTGCTGGGGCTTAACCTACACAACTTGCACAGCAAACGCGATAACCACTGAACAAACGCGACGGCACGGAAACTAAGTACGTACCGGCAAAAATATTGGCTTAAGCCATTATTCAAAGAATCCCGATAGGATGGACTTTTCCACAAGACTCCGGAAGAATCAAGTGCCTGTAATCTGGAAGCCGCCAAGGTCGGTATAAAGAAGATACAATAACGAACTGTGTCGCCTGTACAGCGACATCAGTCTTACCAAAGCAATCCAAGTAAAAAAAGGGATACACACCAGCGTTCTGACCCAGAGACTCTTCTAATCTACCCTGGAGCGACGAGGCAAACCGCGACTCAGAAGAGGCAAGTGAAAAGGGACAACAACCAACTTGTTGTGTGAAACTGAAGGTAAATAAATAACGATAAAGCTGAGTGGAAACATCAGTTGGTTGCCCGATAAATCTGATTGTGTTGACACTTTTTCATCAACTTGAATAAGCCCACAAACTTAGTCCTACCAAAATGGTGGCAGTGTTGTAATGTAAAAGTTTGTATGCACCCTGTTACACCCATTTGGCGAAGACAATAAAACAAACTCAAATTGAACATTTTCCAATCGGCCGACCCCACTGTGTTAACAGCCCAACACAACTCTTGCTCGATGTCTACCATGTTGACCAAGAAGAAGTTACAATGTCTGAATTATTTTTGCCCTTTTTTTTCTGCCGTTTCTGTGTTTCTTTTCTCTTCATTCGTCGAAGACTTATGTCAGTGGTACACTACTTTACTACACGTCTTCTTGTCGGCTGTTAAATGTCGCTGTTTGTTGTATTCTTTCTTGGGAACTTTCTTTTGTGGAGAAATGAAATCTTTTCCTCGAAAGCGAATTAATTTTTCGTTTCGATTATAAAACTACCGAGAGAGTGTATTTCTTTTTTTTTCCTTTCAATTGGGAGCGAAACACACACTCGGGTGACAACCGAAATGTGCGAATTTCTAAAAAAATAAAATATCGGTTTTATCGCCTCGAGCAAAGCGCAATAAATCTTTGATTACCCAAACCCTAGTTAATCTCTAATTTCCATTCCGCTCATTAAAAGTGAATTTAATCCAACACTTGCGCACGCACACACCTTTGGCAAAAAACAAAATGTCAGATTAAGAACCCTGATCAAGGTTAACGTGAATGTCATTCGAGTCTTTTAAGCTCAAGAATCCGGAATCAACGGCCAACGCATGTGTCCCAAGTCAAGAATAATAATAATAACTCCCGGGTATAAGCAAAAAATTAAATTAAAATTCATTTATTCGGGAATCCTAGAGGGTTGGCATGGAAATAAGCTTTGTTGTCCAAAAGAATCCACGATTAGAGCAGTTCGTCATCGAGGCAAGAACCGCCGAATGACTATTGAACTAAGCTGACTTATGGTCGAGTGATTTGTGTCTTTCTTTTTTTGACGCAAGAAGAGATTATGGAAAAAGAGAATAACACAATAGGGCAGAACATGTCGCCGAAATTTAAAATAGTTTTCTCCTAGATGACGTGATAATTAAGTGACCGCGGATTTCTGACTTCTCCCGGGGCGTGCTTAAGCCAGAACAGAAATCAACGGGTCACTGTAACTTGGGATGGTTCGTAGGGTATGACATTTAAATTATGTACCATGAGGAGATGAACGTAAATAGATGAGTGTCGGGAAGACCCAAATCTTCTTAAAATAGAAAACGGAGAATGAGTCAATCTTAGGCGAAAGGAATAAGTATATACAGCGATCATTGCCATGTGATATAGTAAATCCGCATTTCTAATTTATTTTGGAACCTTAGACCTGGGTGCTCTCAAAAATGTTAACAAATCGAGGAGTCCAGTACAGAGGACGTGGTGTTGGATATGGGAACACGATTCAGACTGAGAAAACTACGTTTAATTCTAGCAAAAGATTCCAAAAACTTGATCGTTTATGTAGGAAACCTTCCAGGAAGGGGGAAACAACCGTCTGTTTGAACTCCTAGGAAGCGAACAGAATTTTTTTTAAGACTTTTCTGGGAAAAGGCGAGCTTATAACGATTTTGAAGTGCTGCGAGATTGAATTTTTTCCGATATGTATATTTTTCCTACTTTCCTCCCGGACTTGGGGGTGTCATGGTATAGTGGTTAGCAGCATCGCTTGTCCCTTCTTCTTCTGCAGGAGTTGCAGTGATAAAGAGGAGGAGGAGACCTTTTTCCACTGTCTCTGAAAGAATGCTCCATCTGAGATCCCATTTCTTCGATGACCTCGGCGACATTGAAAAACCGACGTTAGAACTATCTTTCTCTCGCATGCCGCTGGATGACATTTTCCCAAGGTACTGCTTTAAACGAAACTACAACAATAGTCATCTCCCCGAGTTATGACTGGGAAAAAATTCAAACCCCCTCCTTTAGAACATGATCCAGTATGGAACACGGACGGCTCTAAAATGGACAGTGGATCTGGAGCTGGAATATTCGGAGAGTCGTCTAGCGCTAACATATCGGTCAGTCTAGGGACATACTCATCGAACTTCCAGGCAGAAATATTAGCCATTAATCAGTGAACAAGCTTAAACTTGCTCTCTAACCTCCGTGGCAAAACCATCTTTATCTTCTCTGACAGTCAAGCTGCCCTGAAAGCACTGAAATCATTCACGATAAAATGGAAACTAGTCCTAGAGAAGGTCAAATTGTTTTTTGAAGTAGGAAAACACAACTTGGTCATACTAAACTGGGTCCCCGCCCACAAGGGCCACATCGGCAATGAAACAGTGAACTCAATGGCCTGGTGCAACAACCCTCTCACTGGTTCCTAACAACCCTGTGCAGTAAACCAATCCATTTTCAAAAGCTACGTGAGGGAACAAACCCTGCTCAAATATAACACAATTTGGATGGGAAGTATAGGACAGAAATGTACCAAACACTTCTTCCCCAACCTATCACAAAAGAGATCCAAGTTTCTTCTAAATCTGAACAGGAACAACCTTAAAATTCTTACCGACATCCTAAGTGGCCACTGCCGACTAAAACGGCATATACTCAAGCTTGGCCTGTCACCGGACCCTACCTACAGACTATGCTTGGAGAGCGATGAAAGCTCACTAATGTGAGAAAGCAGATTCAAGGCAGTGAATGCGTCTCACCAACTGCACTTGCCACGCTCCACCTTGAGAAACTGATTAGCTTCCTGACAGCCTCTGGAACAGACGAACTGCTCTAAACATATGGGAAAGCACAATAGGCTTCTATGTGAGACCGCAGTGCTAAAGTTGACCAGCCGCTCCCCACTAATAATAATAATAATCTTCCTCTTCATAAACAGCTCTGGTTGGTTCAAATAGTCTTTAATAAAGCTCTAGATTAATCACAGAGCTTATAGTATCAAAATGGACCTTCTCTGGTCTAAGTGTGACTTAGGTGCGGACAGCCACCTTAACTCTACCTAATCCATTTCCCCTGAGACCGCGGCATCTACGAGGAAAGTAGCCTTACAAATCAAAATAAACGACTGTCAGACGTATGGTGACAAACGATCTGCATCTTCACCCCTATTACCCTTGTTAAGCACAAGATGGTCTGCCATGATGATGAGAGCACGTCTGGAGTAATGTAATAACTTATGCCAGCACTCTAATGACAAGAAGCTTTTACGGTCAAACAAGTTTATAAAACGATCGCATTTGGCCTGCACAGCAAAACCGCAAGTTTGTGCTAAATGACACATGAGTTTGGAGGCATTCAAGTGATCCCTGCACCAGGAAAGCGAACGAAATTGCCAAGCAGTAACTTGTTTCATTAAGAAATCGGTGTCCTGTATAAAATCCAGAGGAGGCCACTTAGGTGAGGCTAGGTATCTGAGTTGATGAGGGAGAAAGCACTCGACCTCATCACACTTAGGTCCTTGTGGACCCATTGTGATGCCCATGGGGATTGACCCCGGCTCTTACCGGGCTCCTACCGGGCTCCTTGCTGCTCGTTGTTGACTTGGGTCTCCAGCCATCGCGATGTCCTCAGAAACCTGGAAAGGTCGCTTATTGAAACATCAGATAGTTCTTGTATGTCGTGGTAATGTCTTCCTAATGTTCTGTTTCTCAAGTGACAAAGGCTTGGGCAATGGCAAAGAAAGTGAAGAGTATCCTCTTGAACCTCTTCGTCACCGCAGCCCCTACATATATTGTCATCGTTGAGTTTAAATTTCATTGTGTGGTTCCTTAGAAGGCTGTGGCCGGTGAGTGGACCTACCAACATTAACAGCGATTTCCTGTCATGTTTCAAAAGCTTGTTGGTTCTGGCTTAGTCGTACTTTGTCGAGGAGGCCACTTAAAATTTTAATACAAGATCCAAGGGTATGTATGTACTACATGTAATGTGTGATTCAATAGTGTGTGATTTGTTTTGTCTATTTAAAACAAAACAAAGTTTGTTGACATTAAAATAAAGTTCAACCCTAGGAATTATGTAAAAAACAAAAAATAGCTGGCGCGACAGCTCGAAGTGAGTCAAGATCTAGCTTTTCGCAACTATTCACGTTGTGCGTGTTTGTGTTGTTCACACGAATGGAAAGGACCTACAACTTATTGCCGACTCCGAACGGCGAACTGAGAAACTTTTTGATGAGAAATTGTACTCTCGAAGGCTAGTCATTCCCCGACGAGAGGTGGTGCCGCGAAAAATGTTCCATGGACATAGCTGGGGCTCGAAACCACGCAGCTTGCTCAGCAGTTCAACGCACAATCCACTGAGTCACGGCGACCAGTTTTATGTGTGCAACATAATATCAGGCCAAAGCCCTCCTAGTCTCTCCATCAGTGAATCGTTAGGTAAACTGCTCCGTAGTTGATACCCTGAAAAGAACACTCATGATTTCCTTTTTTTTTTTTCGACGTACCGAATAGAGCTAACCTACAACTTGCTAAAAATTGTAAAGGATTCCACGAGTAGTGGGGAATAGAGGCACTGAAGCCTCTGCTGTCACACTAGGAACTACACAAAAGAATCAACAGAAGAGATTTATGAAGGTTATTAGGGTATTCATGGCTCTGGACTCTCATTTCGATCTTGACTGTGCTACTGGAGATAATAATCTCTTTCGCATGGTGAGCACGAATTTCGTCCTAAATTCTTCCTTTGGCTATGTCAATAACGATGGGGACCGGGCACCAGGGCATTGTAAGCAATGAAACTGCGGATGACCTGGCTAGGGCCGGTTCGCCTTCCGCGGCCTTAGAACCAGAGCTCTTCTGTAATTTGTACAAGGAAATTCTAAGCCTTGACAGGAACAACATGAACCACATACCGGCCATTGCGGCCTAAAATATCATCTCAATAAACTAAACCTTTGTTCAGATACAGAGTGTCGGTTCTGTTCGGAAGAGAAAGAAACCTCTGAGCACATTCTCTGTGAATGTCCGACACTATACTGGCTACGTAGACGGATCTTTCATAGGGAATGTTGTTCGTTAGCGGAGTCTAGAATCTCGGCTTCTAATGACTACTCACCTTCATTAGGAAGGTAGTAGACCTATTAGGCTAAGTACACCGGAGACACAATAGATCTTGCTAGGTCGCAGTGTAAGCCATAATAATGTCAATCACGATGCTCCCAATCCGAAGAAAGTTACTTACTTACACAATGAACGACAACCGTTGTTAGTACCCAAAACTATCAATCACTGCCTAGCAATCGACACATTCAACCGAAAATTGTCAAGCCAACACTACTTCCAGTCTGACATAACCCACTCTTCCACCGTTCAAACAGTGTTCAGCTCTATGAACAAACTTCCTATTTGGCCAACAAATATTGATCAAGACCTTTCTGTGAACCTCTTTCCCAACCTACGTTTCTCAGATCAGTTAGTAAACCTGCACCTTAAATTTCCGGTGACAAATTTTACTAATGCTCCCAAATATTTATCTACTGTTTTCCCAGCAAAACACATCAAACTAATGTCCAATGTGATGGACAGAGCTCTCCGGAAGTTAGTTTAACGATATTATCACCTCGACTAATGGACAGAGGCCCACCAGACGAAGAGACACATCACAAAACATTGTGAACAATGAACACCACACACACACACTATTTAGGTGTGACTAACTAGCCAACCAAAAACAAATTTCACGACCCAACACTTTCCACTGTGTGAAAGCCAGTGGGTGCCACAATAATGAATGACATTTCAGATGTAATCAATTTAATTAAACAAAATTGAGGAGCAGCGAAACAAACAAAAAAGAAAAGAAATGAAATTCAAATGCAAATTGCACATGGGTGTCATCTCAATGGAATCCCATCTCATCTGCGTGACAGAGACCGAAAAGAAAACTAATTTCCACACATGATTGCTACGATGCTATGGTGACACACCGAATTAACTTTCAATGTGGGGGCGATCACGGACGCAATTATCTGAAGATGACTCCCTCCTGGCATCACCTAGGAGAATCTTTAAAACTGTCAACTCAATGGAGCTTTTTGTTGCAGAGTAAACAAATGCAGTTCCCTCCTCATGGACAAAGGAGTATCTATCTACGAGCAGATACCCAGAATGGGGTTAAAAAGAAAAGATGCACTCACTGCCATAGAAAGTGCGCCCACTTCGAAGAAGTGCTGGAAAAATGACAGCAAGAGCAACAAGACGGTAATCTCACCCCAGCGTTTCGACTAATATAATGCAAACGACCGTCACGAGAACGAAGACTCTCAGTTCCCTAAGCCAGCACAGCAGAGTAGGCAAAGCCTGGTAAATGGTTTCGGCTTGTATGGGATATACCTGGCGGATATCTATCCGCTGTAAACAACGGATATGAATTCCGAAATAAGAAGAGGAATAGAAAATGAGAAAAAGCAGAATAAAACATGACAGCTGAATGAATGAGGAGGAAAACATTTTAATACAAAACGAATGGAGAGAATGTTTTGCACTGGTTTTCGTTGGGAACTGGCGACAGACTTGGGGGTAGCGTTAGAAGCTATTGGCAATGTTAGTGACAAGAACACCAGGAAGCATTGCTTGTAAAGAAGACAATGCTTAAGAGGAACCGGTGAAGCAAATTTATAAAGAAAACTACAAAGATCTCGTTTCACATGATGCCCACCTTCTGCTGTTAAGAATACAAACGGTGATGACGGGAGTTGCAGACAGAAATACAAGCAAAACTTAACCTTCATAGGCTTTCTAAACACCTCTTGACGGTCATCTGAACGCACTTAAACAACGAGGGGTACAATTTCAAACCTCTGACTTTGAAGCACGATCAAGTATGGTATACGGATGGGTGTAAAACGAACAGTGGATCTGGATCTAGAATGTTCGACGAGTTGTCTATTGTGAATATTTCAGTTCACATAGGTTAGGTTAGGCAAATGGGTGCCTTGTGACATTCGTCACTGCTCACGTAGACCAGCAATAGGGTCCATTGTGCCCATTTTAAAATTCTACCCCGGGATCCTGTGAAGAGGTTAGGTTAGGTAAGGTGACTGCCCACGCTCATACAGGGACAGACTTGGACCAGATTGGCCCATTGTGATACCACAGTCAGGACACCGCCTTACTGGCACCAGGGAATCAGAGTATGTAGCGCAAGTGAATCGAAGATTTGAACCATTTCATCCCAGAGATGAAGTTTCTTATCTTCTGGATGTCGAGTGCAGCTAGATCGTTAAGATCATCATAGAAGTATTCCCCGAGGGTTTTTCTTCTTAGCGTCAGTGTAATGAGAAAGGGAGCCACGGATTCAAAACCACCCTGCAAAGAGGTCCCTCAGCTCCCATGTTACACAAGTCCTCCAGTTGCGTGACGAAGTAACCACCAAGAGTCCTCATTCTTTTGCCGGCGAGGGCAGGACATTCACACAGCAGGAGACGGACAGATTCGATTTCTTCCTCAACTTCTGCAATAGTCGTTGTGATGTATACCGAGGCGCTTCGGCTAAATACCAATGGCGCAGTGCCCAGTAATGATGCAGGAGATTAGCGGACTAAGTTTGACCAGAGACAGAGATCTCTTCTTACTAAGTTTCTAGCATTGGACATGTGATGCCCTCGTCTTCAATATACCTTTTGGAATTCTCGCGAAAGCGAAAGCATGTGAAGCAGCGCTGCTCCCTTCTTTGCAAGCTTGTCAGCCCCTTCGTTACCTGTGATATCCACATACACTGATACCCAAAATAGGGTCACCGTATTGACTCTCGATATCTCATTTAGATACATTTTGCAGATTCCTGACTTCAGAGATTGCGGACTCCAGAGCCTTAGTTATATGCCCAAACATCTTTTAGGCAGAACTGCCTGTCTGTGTGGTGGCAAACCATCTCTATCTTCTCTGACAGCCAGACCGCTGTTATGACAAAGAACGATAAAATCGAAATTTTTAAGACAGAAGACAAACTAAGTCATACCACACTGGACTGCCTATACACAAAGGTCATATTTGTAAAAAAAAAAACGGCTGACTTACAGACTCAAATCGGTGGATTTATCCTCTTTACTGGTCCCGAACCATTTTGTGGAGCAAGCAAATGACTTTTTAAGATTTGTGCATGAAAACAGAATGCAAATCAGCTGCAGGTTTCAAGATGTGAAAGAGTCCTAATCCCCAAAAATTAGAAATATGCAAAGCCATCCAGATATTCACTGGAATCTGGAGCGGGACTGCTGCTTTTACCAACATCAGACGGCGTGATTCCGCACTAGGATATGATGACATAGTGTTACGATTACGACCCAACCAGTTAGGCAACGACAAACAACACAAAACGGAACGAAATATCAACATGGTGATAGAGGACGTAAATTTCTAGATTATCAATGACAACGAGGGCATCAGGCATCAAGCTTTGCAACTGCAATGACAATAGCTAACAATTTGTGGATTTCAGCTGGTTGTCAAATGACCGGCGAGCAATGCTCAATCAGATCGACCATTTTGCTTTCAGTCGAGGTGTTAGCAGTAATAATCCTGGACACCCGAAATAGGCGAGCTGCTGTACAACAACGTAGTACTGCAGTTCGACGATCCTACGACAACACACGAATGTCCAGGTATAACATCGACAGACTCAATGATGCATCAGTGCATGAACAACTTTAGAAAACCATAGGTGTTGTGAAAAATATTTGTATTCCTGGCGCTAAAAGAATTGTCGGTCCATGACAGGGGAGATATAGCGCGTCACTTTCCGAGAAAAAAGAAAACTAATCCAACAACAGAGAAACAAGCTAAAGTCCTTATATCGGATAAAGATGAGAGCGTGGGTTACAAGGAGAAGCAATACAGTCATCTTTAACACCATACTAAGACTGTTTCAACAACAACAAATCTGTCCACCCGACCTGGACGAAGTGAAGATAGCCACATCTAAGCTTAAATCCAACAAAGCTGCTGGAGCTGACGGGCTAGCTGTCGAGCTGTTCAAAGCGGCAGGCGATGACTTGGTAAGGAGCATACATCAACTCATCTGTAAAATATGATCGGAGGAAAGTATGCCCGATGAATGGAACGTCAGCATTGTTTGCCCGATCCTTAAGAAAGAAGACCCTCTAAACTGCGCCAACTACAGAGGCATCAGATTTCTTAACATTGCCTACAAGATCTGAAGCCGTTCGTCAACAACCCGATCAGTCCATATTAGTGTGGCTTCAGGCCAGAAAAGTCCACCACCGACCAAATATTTACACTGCGGCAGATCTTGAAGACAACCCAGAAACTTCAAATCGATACCCACCAACTTTTCATCGAATTTAAGTCCGCGTATGGCAGCATCTATGGAGACGAGCTATACAAAGCCACGTCTAGTTTTGGCGTCCCTGCCGTCCGTCGTCCGTTTGTGTAGGATGACGATGGAGAATGCACGCTGCTCCATCAAGGTCGATAAAGACTTCACCGAGACCTACTTAGGCTCCTCTACCAATTTAGACAACGACGCCAGCGCTGAGATCAAACGAAGAATAACTCTTAACAATCGCTGTTCCTTTGGGCTAAGAAGGCAATTGAGTAGCAAAGGCCTCTCTCGAACGACTTGTGACCCTTTATATGACCTTAATCGTCTCAGTCCTCCTCTACGGCGCAGAGTTATGAACCCTGTCAAAAGCGCGTGAGGTTGCTCTTGGCTTGTTCGAGAAAAAAATTCTTCGGGTGGTTTTCAGTCCCGTCTGTATAGACGGTGAATGGATGGGGAGATACAACGACGAACTGTACAGCGACATTGACTTAGCCAGAAGAGTGAAGTTCCAACGATTAAGCTGGCTCGGTCAAGTAGAGCAGATGGACACCAATGCTCCGGCCCGGAAAATCTTCGAATTCACACCCGAGGGACTGCACTGTAGAGGAGACCCGCAACGAAAGAGGAAGGGGACCATAACCAACTTGGTGTATGAAACTGGAGGCAGGTGGCTAAAAATCGAGCTGGCTGGATACGCTTGTTGGTTGAAGCCCAGGTCCACCCCGGACTGTAGCGCCACCTTAAGTAAGTAAATAAGACTGTTTCGTTCCAATAGGGGATCCGTGCACGTGGAAAGTGACCTTTTACGGTTTTTCTGCACTAACTGCATCTCTAGCGAACATGTATATATACTAGAGAACTGGTCAAAAACAAATAGGCCCAGCCATCCAATGCCGAATTTCGAAAAGGTTACAGGTTCATTACTAAAGACGATATGCAATGGCATCCGCTAACCCATGTTGGCAGAAGACTCGGTCGACTGAATTTTCACTATTCGACCTTATAACAATTCTAAGGCTCTGTGGATGTTAGTAAGAACCACATTAACCCACGAACCAGTGTCTTGTGTGGCTACTATATATTGCAAAACCAATAAGGACTGTGAACTTAATTTATCACCGGACTCTGCTCGCAGACTTAAAAATGATGAAAGCCATATTCTCACAGAATTTCCAACTGCGTCATAGACTGATACGCTGACATACAGTCTGCCAGCCTCGCGAGTTCACAAGCTCGTCTAGAACTCACTGGCTTCGTATCCGAGCGACCGCAATGCTAGTTTGTATCAACTGCTCCCTAAAAGTAAAGTCAGACGACAAAAACCAGCTTCCTGTTCGAATAGAAATGTCTACTACCCCTACGCGTCATAATAGAAATCTTCAACTTCTAATCAGACAATAAAAACATAAAAAAAACAAATTCACTAAAAATAACCCTCAGATTACACACCAAGAATGGTCGGAAGACTTTTTTTTATCCAGTTGGCTCGGTTTCTTGAATCACACAGAACACACTCAACAAATGGTGGATTCCTTATCGCCACTAGTTTCACAATTAAAACCAAAGACAAGTAGGTACATAGAAACCACAGTGATTACAGAATAAAATTTCACTGTTACTACTCGAATCAACTCTGCAATCAACAAAACACTGTAACCAATCAGAACAGCCTACGCAATTCGAAATTCGGAGGCACGTTACTGCTCGGACTCACTATCCCCCAAAAAGTTCACTGTGAAGCACATTTTCCTCACATTTACGCAGTTGAGTTTGGTCAGGTTGATGAACTGCTTGCTTTATGATAAGAACCCCATAACAGCTGAAACTATAGAGACACAGTGGATAGAAGAGAGCTGACGGCAAAACCGACTCTCTAATCAAAATCGCAAAAACTGGGACACGTCATTTGAAAAGATTTGTTTCAATTTTTTTTTTCTCCCCTCTTGGGCCCTCTCTTCTATTGAATATTTATTAAATCGATGTGTGTTCCTGGAAATGATCGACGAAAGAGTCTGCCTGCCAAAAATAACACTGAAAACAGTCTACAGGCAGCCAAAACTAAAAAATGGAATTTATTCGTGGAATTAATTTTGTATTTCGCGTGTTTTATACCAACGATAAACATCGGGAAGATAGAGACGCCACAAAATTGAAAAAAAAAAAAAAAAAAAAAAAATGAAACTCGTGTTCATACTGCGTATCCGATAGGTGAATGGGATTATTGAGAATTCTGTGCCTAGATGAAGTAGTGCACTCTATATTAACCCAAATAATCCACACTATCTTCCAGGCTATCTTTTCCCCTCGAGTGGTTGCTTTGCCGTGCCAATGTACTTCCTGCCAACAAGAAATAGCGTTGCTCCAAATTACTGCTATGAATAACAATACCAAACCCTTTCTACTGAGTCTTCTCGAGTGGATTACAGTAGGAGTAGTGGAGTCGGCTTCATGACACAACATCATCCCCCGTACACCCCCGAAACTATATATTGGATCAATGTACTCAGATGCTCCAGATGATTAAAAGAGGTCCTTGCCAGTTTTGTGTTGGCGTGTGACAAGCCAACTTTTTAGGCCACTTCATTCCGCCATCATGCCTAGGGGATGTGAATGCAGTTTGCAAAGGAGAATATTCAACTGGAAGCGATTCCAAGATGACATCATGCTTAGATTTAAGAGGACACACTCTAATTACAATAATGAGTCACTGATTCACGCTTAAAACTCTCTGATTGAATGGCCATGGGACGGTGTTAGGTAAGCCACAGCTACTGGAATTTAATTATTCACACACTCTGTGCTGCGAAAATTTGTTTCAATTGTTGATTCTGTATCTGTTTACGTGAGAAAGATTATAATAATGAGCGCACACACCATTCACGGAATCTACAGCAATCAAATGCGAACGACGAAGATAGTCTGTCGACGAGAGATACTGAATGAAAGTTCCAATATGGGCAAACGACATTCATAAATAAAAAGACAAGAAAACGGGAGTATTCTCACTCAATGGGGAGTACTATCAAATGATTTTCCAGATAATTCAGACAATTGTTTACACTTGATTGCACGTCTGGCTAATGGTCACACGTTCCGAGAAGCAATGAAGATAGTTTCAGCGAAATATTAACATGAAAAATTGCACAATGTGCATTCATTCACTGGACGAACGAGGCTTTTTATCGTTTTGCGGTATTTTTGAATCAATGCGGCTAAAACTGTAAGCGATTGTGGATAGTAGGCAACTTGAAGCTGGATTTCCCAAGAGCACACAGGCTTCTTGTGAATAGTGAGTCTGATAAGAAATTGCGATTTCTAGAAAGAATTACCATACTGACAGCTTTGTCACTCAGATCGATCAAGATTCAAATTGGGAAAAGGGATTTGATGTGCATTTCACAAGCAGCATCAGAAGTGGGAGGATTTATAAGCGGTGTACCCTGCCTACTGCAGATATTCATTTACTCTACAAATAATCCTTACATTATGTATATCCACGCCTACTTTCTAGGGGCACTTTCCTTAAAATAACAGCTTTTTTCGATTTCCTTAGAATACGAACACTTATTCATCAACGCCCAGCCCAAACCTTTGGACCTAGAAAGCTGAAATATTGCACATAGGACATGGCGGATCACCTACCTTCTCAAAGCTGCTCAACCTAAGTCATTCTGAGTCTACACTTTGCAACATCTCAAAGCAGAATGAGTTAGATCATGTGTTCGGGAAGCCAAAGTTATTGTGTGGGATGAGTGTACCATGGCTCATAGAAAGGTATTGAGTATCGAAATAGAATGCTCCGACAGTGCTTTTGGGTGGTGGCTTCAGACAGACCAAGCCTGTTGTGCCACGGGGAACACAGTAAATGAAGTGAAGACCTGTCTCAAGTCATCCAACTAATAGCCTTATATCAAAATCCTATCCCTAAGATTCAACATACAATACATTCATGTCCATCTACAACGTAACTTGAGGGCAGAGGAGTTTTCTTACTTATTTCTTGATATTGGTGATGGAAAGAGGAGGAAAGAATAAATATACCAAGTAACCTTTGCGATGTTATGAGAGATATGATTAGTTTGACTGGCAGAATATAATATACCTAAACGTTCATCAGTTAGGAGTTCATGGCTGAGCTATTTCAGAGCTATTTTCACTCAAATAAACGTCTCAGCCAACAGAATCAACAATTTTCTGCTGGAGAAGCTGCCAACTGAGAATATAAAGTATGAATCTCTGGACTCGAAAATGAAATTCGAGGATGCTGTATATTAACCTGTAGAGTTATCGCACACTTTCGATCCAACCTACGCCCCATCCTCAACTTCAAAGTTGTTGCCTAATCTAATCCCTCTAAAACTGTGCAGGTGAAGACTTTGTAGAACCACGTTATCGAAGCCAGGATTTTCAGAGTCAATCAGAGAAAAACCGTCTTCATCCCCCGCATTTTTTCTGATCCCATCAGGCTACCACTTTGAGTTGGAGACGTTTGACTCCAATATTCTGTTGAGATTTAATACGCCATGAACATCAATAAGGTTCATGGATAGAGTTTGAATGTGGACCTGAGGAGTGACGGTTTCTCCCATACGGAACTGAAAGCCAATTCACCTGAGATCCTGGTCATCCTCGAGCCAGAAAGGAAAACCAGGAATGATGCTCACAGGGACGCCTTAAAGAATTAATATGACGAATTGAGAGTCTGTATTTAGTCATCAATGTCTTGAAACCTGGAGAAGGATATAGGGAAGAACAAGACGTTTCTCACGCGAATATAGTCGCGGGTATCAACCAGTAAATAAATAAATAAACAGCTGGCGCGACAGCTCGGGATGAGACAAGGCCTAGCTTCTCGCAACCTGTTGTGCGTGCCACGTTTTTCTCTTTTACAATTTATTTTCGACTCCGAACGGGGAATTGAGAAGCTTTTTCATGACAAATTATACTCCCGGAGGTTTGTCATTCTACGACAAGAGGTGGTGCCATGAAAAATGTTCGGTGAACATGGCTGGGGCTTGAACTCACGCATCGTGCATAGCAATCCAGCAAACTAACTACTAAGCTACGGCGACCACATCCTGCATGTTTACTGAAATACTCATCTTCATCTTGTGCGTCTCTTACTGTCGTGATTACAGCAAAATACACCGAAGATGCACAGAGAAGACTTCATCAAGTGATGAGACGCGTGCATGCCTGGATGGAAGAACACGGCTTTAGTCTGGCGGTAAAAAAAGACAGAGAGAGTCGTTCTGACTAGACAGATCCTGGCAGCCGACGAATTTTTAGTAGGCTCAGAAGTTTTATTCAGCAAAAATGCAGTGAAGTGCCTGCATTATTCAGCAGATAATGTAGGTGGCCACACTGCCAGCACGTAGAGACTTCTCATAACGACCACATATGCCATGCAATAGGAATTCAGGAAAGAGTAGTACAAAGACGTACAGCCCTCCGGATAGTGAAAACATGACAGCGAGTTGACGACAACAAACACAGCTTCTACGAGCTCTTGGATAAAACCTATGAGCAATGCCCTTGCTATGATATTAATATTGTCCTGGGCAATTTTAGCGCGAAGCTAGGAAGAGAGAGCATATTTGGTAGTACTGTCGAAAAGTATAGCCTGGACAACACCACAACTGATAGCGGATTCGAGTTCATATCCACCGCAGCGAGGAAAAACATTGTCATAGTAAGCACACTGTTCCCGTATCTCGATATTCATAAGGAGAAATGGAGATCTCTCGGTGAATCAACGGTCAACCAGATTGAAGGAAGGAAGGCAATTCTCCAGTATTCACTCCACCACAACGAAATCCCTCACTTGACGACGAATGCCGACAAGCACATAAAGCGAGACATACAAAGCGGCTTTGCTAGAAGGACCAGAGCTGTAAGCGAGCTCTACCAGCATAAGGGAAGGGAGGAATACCGCCTTAGAAAAAAGTGCACAAAAAATGTGCGATCGAAGAAATAGAGAGATGCTACTGTAGAAATGAGATTCAGAAGTTTTATCGAATAGCGAAAAGAACATGCCAATGCCACAAAGTCCGTAAGGACGAGCAAAGGAACATAGTACCATGTAGTACCAATTGAGCAACAAAGACTTTCCTTTAAAGTATTCTTAGTTAGGGGACCTAAATGAGCACTGCAACCTATGAGGTCTATTGTGGTGGTGCATAGGGTTTAACCAGAGGTTATATTGAGGCGCTTGATAAACCCAGGTATAGCCTTAGGCCCGCGTCAAGTGGAGTAATCTTTTTCTTGTGGCTCCTAGACATACGCACAGAATAAGTTCAACGGTCTACTTCTGTTCTCCACAGAGCCGGCAAATATCGGTATCTGATATTTTTATTTTATGCAGATGGTAGCTGGGTAGACAATGTCCTGTTAAGAATCTTAACTCCTCTTTGGTGAGATCAATTTAAGTCTTGGCCTTGTATAGGGTTAGGATTGATGAAGTTTCTTGTTTGTCTAAGGCCCCGAAGGTTGGCCCAGTAGTTGATTTGTTTGTTGATCTCCCATTGTGTTATCTTGGAGTAGGCACTGTTGGGCGGTACCCCAAAACAGGGTCCGGGACCAATGCAAGCGCCTCTTCTTTCCAGGCAGTCAGCCCGTTCGTTACCCTCGAAGACTTCATGTCCTGGGATCCATTATTTACCGAGGTAAGGGTTTTCGATGTAAGGTTTTTGTCTGAGACAGTCCCAGACAAGCTTGGACCCTACCGTATAGGATTTAAGGACTAATAGTGCTGCTTGGGTGTCTGAAAAAATGTAGATGCGCGTTCCTTGGGTTCTTCTCCGCAGGAATTCTCTTGTACACAATTCAATAGCGTGAACTTCCGCTTGAAATACTGTAGGTGGAAACTGGGACCATAAACCCCAGCACCTGTGCTGTCGCTTTCCAATTTTGAACCCTCTATGTATTAGACTTGGGAATTTTGTAGTATAGTAGGACCTTCATTTCTCTAAAGTAACCGGATACATGTACTCTGTTTATGAGGGCGCCCTCGGTTGTTACGAGAAAAGTCTTTCTCTGCCTAAACGGTGAATGAAGGAAAACAACAACAAACTGTCTGGGGCTATACAGCCACATCGACCTTGTCAGATGCAATGACTGAGATGACTGGAGCATGCAGAGCGAATGGACTCCAGGCTCCAGACAATCAGGCAGAGCTCAAATGGAAAGGGAACTCAACCAACTTGACTTCCAAAACTGAGGACAGGTGGCTGACGATCGAGCTGGTTGGACACGCTTATTGGTGGAGGCTCTGCTCCATCCCGGACTGTAGTATCAATTCGATGCCAGTGCCAAAAGTTTTGAATTGTTTCAGGATAACACCTTTCGGATGTGACCAGCGAACTTGTTCTGAAGTCGTTGTACAAGCTCTGCACAAACGTATTATTCAAGTTTCGACATGGAAATGAAAACTTATTCGTTTGTTTACATTTCCGCTGCCGACATCGAAAGGGCATTACTATTACAACCGCCTTCGAGTGTTCCAGGTACACCTCCGGTTTAAAGTTTGCATATCAATCGAGAAAAGCACCACCACTTACAATTCGCCTCAACTCGTCGTAGCCTTCGGCAATTCCAATCAGACTTGAGAATTTATGCAACCGAGACTCTTACTTTCAATATTCTCGAGAACAATGCCCATTACCTGATAATTTATTCCACTCTATCAGTGGGATTCTTGGAACTGCCCGGGCTAATGATATGGATTTAGAAATAAACAATAAAAACCACAGTGGAATGCGATACGCCGAAGCCATTCAATGGAAACAAACGTAAACGATAGTAAAAGCTAATTTTGAATGTCAGCTACGTCGTAGCACCCCGTCAAGAAAAGACCGAACGAGATTTAAAGATAAACACTAGTGTTCCGATAAGGACTTTGGGCACTTTATCGGGTGAAACACCCAATCGGTAGTGAAGTGCCACCCTCTGAACAATTCACGGCACATAATTTAAGACTCAAGCAATCGGAATTAATGGATTACGAGGTCCTACATCCCATCATAATCCGTCAGACACAACGAACCAGCTTACAATAGGTACATATCGAGTGGAGGAACCAGCAGCGTCGAGATGCTTTAATCAACGAGGGGGAAAACTCTCAACACTCACACACCATCCACTTCTGGCATTTTTTCATACACGAAATTCCGATGGAGCCCAGGAAGCAGTACAAAGATTCACACAGAGATTTCCAATTGTAATTCACAAAACACGAAAAATTCAAAGATGAAAAAAAATCTTCCGATTCTCGCCGCCAAAAACGTCGTAGTTTCATGGCATTTTTTGGGATAAACACTCGAAATTTCAATCAGCATGTAGAGAATTTATTATTTCTTTCGATTCTCTGTGGTTTACATCACACAGCGAGCGGAAGTAACTCAATTTATTTCTTTTCATTTCGTATTCAATTATAATTTTTTGTCTTTTCTGTTTTCCTCTTCGCACTGGAGCTAACACCTCTGTATACAATTGTTTTTATATTGATTTTCACGCGAATGCACATTGAAATAAATTTGAAAATAAATATAATATTTGACACCATTATTCACAATTGGACTGGGCACATTGAATTACGTTAATTTGATGGAAAATTGGGAAAATTTTAGAAAAATTTACTCACCAGCTCATGTTCGGCTGGCACTTCTGACGCCATTTTGAACGATATGACGATTATTTGAAAGGTGTCAAAACGAAGAAACTTCATCACCCAGGCAGGTTGCGGAATGTAGTAGATGAATTTTACTATATGAGAAAACAGAATAGATTTAAGGGATAGAATTGAACTGAGCGAATTTTTAGGCATCTACTGCATTTGAGTGGATTTTTCACAGGAATTTGAAAAAGTGAGTTATTAATGTTTCAAACGTGAAAAAATAATCCGAAAATAGGCAAATAAAAACTTCACAACTTTCTTAACATTATTCGTTTAATTTGAGCTAGAGTTTTGTTTTCACAAAAAACCCACATCATGAACGATTGAGTTAGACGGAGACATCTTCTGGCTTACTTTTACTAAGGCGGTGCTGTAGTTCGATGTGACACAGGGTATCAACTGACAAAATTCTCTTAATGACTCGGTCCTCAGGTATCTAACTTCAGCTGTACATTGATCCTAGATAAAAGGAAGAGTAACAACTATGACATCAATTGTGGTGATAGCTGCAGAGAGAGTTAGGGAAAGAAGCTGTGCTTTTCTTACGCGGATTTGTCATATGCAGGTGGTGTTTCAACTGAAAATCCTCAGCTTCGACCACTGGACTGCCTTGCGTTTTCAAACCTTGGCGCCTCGAAAACCGTAGAATCCCCGAATGTAATTTTACTGCACTCCAGCTTACTTGCAGTTTTTTATTTACAACTTTTCCAAATTTGTTTAAAAAAAAATTACAGAAACTCCTTTGTTGATGTAACCCGGCCTCAAATTATACATCCGTCTCTTGCGCACACCCACACATCCACCATCACTTTTCACTCAGTTCACCTGTCACACACGCTCTCTTTCGCTTAGTACTGTCAAAATTCGTGTGTCATTTTGCAATCCACTGTACAAATGGCGGATTACCAGTGCTAAACTATACAATACGAGAAATGTCGCAAGGAGTGTCAATCGAAAAACTCAAATTGCATTGAATCCGATTGATTTTTAAATGCAAACTTTTGCCGAACGGTACGTGTATTAACGATATTCACCTCTCGAACTAGTATAATCGTCCTGTAATCATGACCGATCCATATGGTCCGCGTGTGGTAACAATTTACAAGACGGAAACTGGTTTCGGTTTTAATGTACGTGGTCAAGTGTCCGAGGGTGGCCAACTCCGTTCCATCAACGGTGAGCTGTACGCCCCCCTGCAGCATGTTAGTGCGGTCCTAGAGAATGGAGCGGCCGAAAAGGCTGGCATTAAGAAGGGTGATCGCATCCTAGAAGTGTAAGTAGCACACATCTGCATGAATGTTTTTGAGTTGCAAAATCGATCCGCCCCATCGGATCGATTGAGGGGGAACCTAAAATTCCTCCCCATTTCTTGGTTGACCCCTTTTAACCTCTTCTTCTCCTTCTGTTGTTCCTATCTAGGCTCTTAATCAAGCACGGCATTTGCTACCTTTAATTTGTGCTAATTGTGAGTTTTTTCGTTTTTTTTTTCGTGACAAATGGTGCTTGGTGGACGTTATTTTTTCGGTGGATTTACGTAAGAAACCATTTGCTGTGCATTAGGTTTCTTCTGCGGAACGATCCCCTCATAGAATTTGCATAAAACTTTCCAGTGCGCGCTACTATTTAGCAAGATGAACAAACAAAAGATAACCCAGCGGCTGATTCATTGTTTGCCTGCGATAGTTGCGCGCATGCATTTGTGTTTCAGTGATTGTTTGAATTCTATTGGACTTGTGATAACAGATTCATGCAAGTGGGGCGGCCGAGATGTGCTTTACCGATATGAATTTGGATTTCTTATGCATCCGACCAACAGACTGGCAGTTGACCTTTCTGCCTGACTCGGGCGGCAAGAGGTGCTCAATTAAAATTTAATTATGTTAAGGGTGATAGAAGACTTACTAAGACGTTCTTGCCGTGCTTGTTTGTGTCTTCTCTCTGTGTAGCTGTCTGTAGTCTGTCGTGTCTTGAAGTGGGAAACTTTGTTGTTCTCTGTCTCCCTTAAGTGGTTGTTATGTTAATTTTTGTTTTCTCTGGTTCAATGAGAATTCTGTATGTTTCGACGTGTAGAGTGGGGTGGTTCCCCTTGGATGGACTACAGGCTACCGACGATGGATAATAACATTAATTAGAATGATGACTGTAGACATTCTCCAATACTCCGCGGGTGGCAGTCTGATCGGAAGTAAAAACAATTATCCGCTGTTGACATTGCGAAACCACAAAATCGACGGAACAATCAAACACGCTACCAAATACAACACGCCATTCACCTGCTTCCAGTATGATATGACAGATCACTATCGATGAAACATTTGTCTGATATAGCAACAATGTTCAGAGGAACTTGATAAGTGACACCAGCTTCTGCAAATATATCACCGTAGATTTTCGTAGGCTTGCCAAACCAGTCCTTAAACACTTCTTGAGTAGATTTGACAAGCTCTTATCTGCACAGATTTATGGTCGCAAGTATTTGCCGTCGAAGACTCAATCTCAGAGAAAGAAACTCGCATACATCCATCCATGGCATTGTTGGCATGCCAGAGGGGTACTAACTCCATCGATTCAACGTTGCTGTACGTTGTACGCAGATAAAAAGGCCTGAAGCGTCTTTGCATCTCGTCTACACATAAGACGTAAGCGGTACGAGGTCACGATGGACGATAAAAAACCAAATAGCCATTGATTTCGCCTACGATATTTTTCTATCGACCGACTAATTATCTACGCTTTCGCTGTTCATCTTACGATCAACCGAGTACGTTGTGTATCGGGAAAAAACGCGAAGATTTTTCGAAGAGTCTTCAACATTTCTTGTTAAATTAACCATCGACACGGTAGTATGTTCCAAGGGGAACTCTCAGCTATCATCGAAGCCTCTCGAGAACAGTTCTTACTAACAACTCGAAAAGATGATTGCCAGCTAGATGTTGATGAAAACTGGGGTGTGTATGCTTTGCGACCTGTAGAGATGTATTGTGCTCTCCCTCTCTCGTGTTTGTCGATGAATCTCGATCTATAGCCAATTTCTCTGAGGAACTGGAGTGCCTGGATTGTGTCCAACAATGGGAGATCCGTTTTAGAAAAAAATTACGCTCCTAGGTGTGATGATCTTAACGATCTAGCTGCACTCGACATCCAGAAGATAAGGAACTTCATCTCTGGGACGAAATGGTTCAAATCTTAGGGTTAACACCGCTACGGTTGCCTACCTTTGTTGTACTTATGCTACACATTCTTGTTCCCTGGTGCCGGTAAGCCGATTTTCTTCGCCGTAGTATTACAATGGGTCAATCTGGCCTAAGTGTGTCCCTGCCTGAGCGAGGACAGCTACCTAACCTAACCTAACCTAGGCGTGCTCTTCTTTAGAGGATCAGTGCTCCACCATCCTTAAGAAGGTGTGATGGGGTCTCCTCGGCATAGTTGCAGAATCTGCAGTTTCCATTCGTTTTTGTTCCCATTTTTCTGAGATGCTCCCTAAGCCTGGAACCTTAGGGTCGGTAGGAAGTCCGTTAAAATGCGAAACTGGTTTTTGTTGGTGCCTAGGCAGGCCTTGCTCCTCCTTTCGTCGTAGTTCCCAAGAAGTTCCTTTATCTACCGTAGTGTGCTTCCCTCAGCCTTCTTCTTCTTTTCGCAGTTCCTCTTGGATTCGATGCGGTACCAGCACGCAGAAACGTCCAACGTGCTTACCACAATAGCTGGTGCGAACATTGGTCTGGATCAAACAAAGAGGCAACACAATAGGTTCATGACTAATCACACAAAGAGGTAGCACAAAAGATTACTGACTATTACCTTTTTGCATTAAATCTAATCTAATCTAATCACATCGTGCCATGACTTTTCTTTTGCAGAAAGCTGATTATTATGAGTAACTAGCTGAATAATACCCGGCGTTGCTCGGGGTTATTACATTTAATCCAGAAATCGACATCTTCTTCAAACAATTTATGAAAGACTTATCCTGATTATATAATATATCATAATCTCATCCTTAATCTGAATCGGAATTTTATATTCAACCCAATCGACTGTATTTTATTCTGCCACTTTTGCAAATGTAATCAAATTCTTTAAGTCGAACCGAACCTCCTTTAACTCTAATTTCCCTCTAACTCGAGTTTGTTCACCTATTGTCCCCTGTCAGTTTTCTTTCGAAAAGTCATCCTCCAAGTCAAATTCATTCTAAATCAGAAGTCCTTGGAATTTGAATACATTCGTTAAATTGATACACACATACATACATCCTTTGCAAAAAATAAAATCAAAACAAAAAATTCCCCTCCCGCAACTGGCAATGTTATACCTACATCAAGGACACACAATCCCATACCCAGCCTGTCGCGTCGCGTCGGCGCGCTATTCCTTTATCTACCGAAAAAGAGAATCCATAAAAAAAATTGCCAGGAAAAATATGTAGACAATTGCGCATATGGGTAAAAAAATGAATAATCCGGCTGGCTCGAAAAAAAGATGATGTGTCATCATAACAATACCAAAGTTCACTCGCCCACAAATGGAACGGGCAAACTGATCCAACTGCGCTATGACCTTTTCCCTCATTAACTCAATTCTCCAGAGTTAATTGAATTTGATAACCTGTGTATGTACATGCGTACATATGTTAATACATATGGAATGTACTACATATATACATAAATGCAAATGTACAGATTTATATCCAATGTATTTATATATAGGTATCTACCGTACCAGCCACCAAATCATTACCCTGTACACACGGATAGATATTTAGAAGCAAAGAACGAACAACAAAAAAACAACAACAACACAGCAGAAAAGGAAATGAAAAATTACCCTTGTGAAACTGGGCAAAACAAAAACAACTCGTACGCTCATCAACCGATGTGGCTCACGATCGAGAAAATATCTTTTCGTGTGCGGCAAGGAATTTCTTCTGACTTGCTCCACGTTAACTGCTCGGCTCTTGAATAAGATAGCGTTATAAAACATAACCTATTATATGACCCGATGTACAACCATTCTGTGTGCAAAATTTGAGGTTGATTGGTTTAGCGGTTTTCGCATAGGTGAAATCCAAACAAACAAACAAACAAACGGACAACGTTTCACTTTTATAATATTAGTAGTGATTTAAAAAACAAACCGCGGCAAGATCATCAAAACCAAATGAACTCGATCTGCTTTAGTAAGATTTAATCCGCAATCTCCTCTGTACCCGCGCTCTCTCGGAAAAGACGCAACCACCTCGGTGCCTTCTTTTTTGACAATCTTGGCGACTTAAAACAACAAGATGTCGGAAACCTAGTTCGCTTTATTAAGAGCTCCCACTGGTTCCACGATTAGGAAAGAAAATTCCTCCTCGATCCTGCGGCATCACAATGGACCTACTATCGGTCTAAGTGCGTCGGCTATGCCGACGGCCTCTCTTACCTAACCTAGCCTAGTGCGACTTAAATTGTAAAAAGTCTCTAGCTGGAGCTAGCGAGATTTCAGATTTCCTGGTTCTGTGCCACGAGCTGCATTTAGGCAAAAACCAACTCGATGGTTGTAGAGTGTAAAGAGAGAAGAGAATGACTGATGCAGTAAAAGCGCAGAGTTGTGTTGCGTTCCAAAAACCTTAATCTTTCTTGGGTTGCACTTCACAAGGCTCGATTTCATTTCCACAGAAATCGCGCTTATTGCTGCCTGACTGTCAATGTAGCAGGTAATATCATTGCATTCATTGTAGTCCTACGGACGGCTGTTATCACTGCCAGGCAGAATTCCTTCCGCTGGGAAAACTCTGGTGTGGTCTAGGACTCGGGTTGCGTCGAAAAAAGTTCAAAAAATGTCGATGAAAATGCTTGCGCCATTTTCAGTGTCCATCTTCTGCAGAGAGTTCGTCTTATACCATTCTATTGTATTTACCTTTCTTCGCTGCTTGAAAACTAGTCTTGTGAGGTCTACGTAGGGTATTTTGTAGTTTTAGTTACTGATACATTCTGTTAAATGACAGCAGATGCAAGGGGAGCGTTAATTGCACCTGTCAGTTGGTCAGCATTGCCATCACACAGGGTAGGATATGCGATTGAGTTCGATTGCCAGCATTCCGGTTGCCCAATTCTCAAAACACAAAGACAAAATGCAGATCGAATTCATTTGCTCAGTAGAAGCGTCTACTATAAGACATCCTAGCTACTAACGTACATACATGCATACATTTTCAATGACCCGCTTATCCACTACGACGGTCGTGGGATTAGGATGCTTAAGTGGACTCTTCACAACTCCCGCCCTTTCGCCAACGACCCTAAATTATCAGGAGCTATACCCATACGGGTAGGGGTTAAATTTCGTACTTGGTCCAACCCCCTCATCCTGGGCCTTCTCAGGGGACGCCTACCTAATGGCACGGATTCCACGGCACGCCTTGAAAGCCCAGTTGGGGGCATGCGTTTAACGTGGCCAAACCATCGATGTATGGACCTCTCCGTTCAAAAAAGTAGCTGCTCGACATTGAGTACCTCGCGTATTCTGGTATTCCTAACTCGATCTCGATGAGTTAACCCAACGGAGAAATCTCATCTCGGCGATGTACCCGCGATCTCATTCATTCGGTCATTACCCAAACCTGATGAGCAAAGGTGAGGGTCGGAACAAACTCTGAATTAAAGACCGATAGCTTCGATACCAAGTTCAGCCCTTCTGATAAGAGATTGACCAAGTTGTCTCAAAATTCCTCCAGTCTGACCAATCCTACGTGATAACTCAGTATTGCTCCTTCCTTCACTCGCGAATAGGACCCCGAGATACTTAAACTTCTCCACCTGTTTGAATGGGACTCCACTTACATGAAGAGCGCCCTGAACAGGCATTCGGGAAACCTTCATCCCAGTTTCAACACATACGGCGATATCTAATGCGCTCTCAAGTGCGGTCTGAGTGGAAGTAAGAATGACCAAGTCATCAGCGAAAAACAGATGTCCAACGCCCACAGCGAAAGGTGTCGATTTAACGCCGTTCATCACCGGGCATCACAAAGGTCCTACCTTCGCCTACGTGTGTCTGTGGCTCGCATGGACAGCCCTTTACCCACCGTACCTACCTAACACCGTTCACCCCGAAAACAGCTCTTACAGTTTGTGTATAGAGATTGAATGGCCCTCAGAAGAGTGCCGTCAATCCCATACTCCTGCAGTACACTCCAGAGTTTACCTCGAGGGACCCGATCATATGCTTACTCCAAATCCACAAAACAACTGTAGATAGGTTTGGCTTACTCCCAGGCCTTCTCAAGTACCATTCTGAGAGTGAACAGCTGGTCAGTTGTGCTTCTACCTGGACGAAGGCCGCACTGCTCATCGCCCAACAGGGACTTGACCACGGCTCTGGAACATCTTTGCCAAGAATTTTCCTGGAGACTTAATTAGAGCAATCCCTCTTATCCCCTTTTTTTTACAAAAAGAACAATCACTCCAGTTTGCCAATCGCTAGGTGTTTCACCGCATTCCCAGGCCCCTTAAGCGGCACGAGGGAGACATTTTACTCCCTTTCAGAGCTTTAATCGCCAGAGTCCCCTTCTCTACGATGGGACTATTCTCCGCCCTGTTCAAAACCGTGGGTCTGCCATGCTCAGTCCTCTGTTCGGGAATAAGCAGCGAAAAGTGCTCGCCCCATCTGCGCAAGATGTCATGACAAATGGTACTCTTGAAGGTTTCTCATTCCCCGACAAGAGGTGGAGCAGCAAAAAATGACATTTCTGGGGCTTGAACCCATGCAGCCCGCTCAACAGTTCAACGCGCAAACCACTGAGCCACGGCGACAAGCGTTGTCCTTAAAAAAAACCCTCCTTACTTCCTTTCTGACGAACTGAAGTTTAAATTAAAGCTTCGCACCCTGACAAGATGATGCAAGAAGTTCACAGAGGAGCTTGTGAACGACAAGAAGCCAAGGAAAGCCCCCCTTCGTTAAAAGAGCAAGTACTGCAGATTCTCAACCAAACACGTTCCATGGGTCAAGAGCTCTTTGACTAAGTAATTGATACCAGCCGAGTCGGACTGATAAAATTCCTAAACAACAATCTCCAAGGAAACCGAGTGCCTTTCTAAAAGCACTCCACATGGCCCGGCGTCGTCTCCATGAAACCACCTCGTTTGTATATTTTTACCTGCAAAATGTCACAAGGAATACTCCACGAAAATGGCCGTCCTTGTGTCCCCCTGGTGGATGGTTTTGCCCTTCTGAAAATTTATATTTTTCAACTATACAATGTCCCCCTCGTATTATTTGCCATTTTGCGGCAGTCAACGATGGGGTCCGGTTGATGTCTGCTGAAACCTAAAGCCGATGTGGATGTACATACATACATTGCGCTGGTACCAAGCATGTTTCGTCAATGAAGGATTATCTGCCTTTGAGCGACAACGAACCACGAACGAGTTCAAAATTAAATTTTAATTCCATTAGGAACAACAAAGAGAATTTGTTCTCCATCCGCACACTTAAACTTGGCCTCCCGCCACAGCCTACAGCCTACACTGTCCCCACATCCGATCAATATTCGGCGTTGTTTACACTCGTATTTATTTACGTAGCACACTTACGTCTTCGGTTTACCTTAAACTAGTTATCTTTCACCTCCAGGCCAGCTAGGGTAATAGGTTTTGTTAAATAATTAACCAATGAACCGTGGAACAGAACGTAACCATATGTGTTGTGTGTTACCAAGAATGACGTCACCAGTTGAGAAGAGCTATTTATAAATAGCCAGCCAGTGGTTTTTGCCGTATCGCTTGTCGGTTATAATCCAATATTTGGAATTTTGTTTCCCCATCAATGGCAGCTCCACTGTGAGTGGTGAAACTACCCCCGGTTTGTGCGACGACACCCCTAATACATACCTCCACGACGCCCCCGAAAGGAGACCAAAGGGCCGACTACGAATGAAAATTGTGTCAGATGTCGCCGAGTGAAATTTATTGAAGTTGTTTGACTGAGAGCGCCTGGAATATTTAATGAAAAACCGGCGAGCACAGTGCCGCGGGAAATCCGCCTCGGCTCAAGGAAATATGAGAGGAAGGCTGAACTGCAAAAAGAGAGTTATTTTGGGACTGAAGGAGCGGTCTGTCCTCCTGTTATGAGTCTGAGATGAGAAGATTGGACTCTAAAAAAAAAGTAGTTACTGGGGACTTGCTGGTGGAGGAATGCGGCTACGAAGGATCGGTATGGGAAGCATACGCCATACGTGTTGATATTGAAAATGTTCCCATAAAGGCTTTTACACACATGCATGTACTTCTAGGCCAGTGAATAGGTAGTGGAGTACGTCAATAGTCGTGAACTGATTTCCAGGCGGATCTCTTTGGCACTGCGGTTTTTTCGAATCTTCAGAGAGCCTAGACTCATTTTTTGACCCTAAATTGTCGAGGTTAGCTGAAGAAGGAATTAGAACAAGTTGTGGTTGCCTGTCTACCTCTTCGATTGCGCGCTTCTCTTGGTCATCCTTTTTCTTTCTGAGAAGTCGGTGTTCATCCCTTGTCGTCTGGTTATAAAGCTCACGAACAGCTTTGGTCCTTCTACCATATGAAGCGTTGCTCTGTATGGCTGCCGTCTTATGTCATGTGCATGTCGTCAAAACAATAATTCGGTTGTGTTGATCGAAAGACAAGCGGCCATTTCTGATGTCTTTTTGGCAATGTTGCCACTGGTCCTCAATACTTGATCCTGGTAACAGAAATTCTTTGAAAAATTAAGGGTAACTCGATCGGGAAAGGTTTTGGCGGTCTGTTGCAATTGTAGCCATGCTGGGGGAGTACCTTTCGTCGATCGCAGTTTAGTAAATCTCATTCACGGTTAATTGACCAGAAGACCACCATGTCCTAGCGACGAAAATTTGTTGCCTGTCATGAAGTCGAGTTTATGTTTGTTATAGGACATGATGTCGTGCAGGCGAGTCATTAGCGACGTTAAAAGTGTCCACTGCCTTCTTAAAAACATCATAGGCTCTGTCTGGAAAGGATGAGATGTCTTTGCATATTTTTTTTTATGGAATATTTGCTTTTATTTAAAGAAGAAAGTGGACTGTAAACGTCTCACTTTGAAACGATCACGGAATATTTGACATAAACGGGAATGAACAAGTTCCTCTAGAAATACGGGGGCTTGATATGAAAATGCAGGGCTTTAGCTGAGCAACAACTTTTACCTTCAATATGAACTGGACCAAACATTTTTCGCTGGGGGCGTTGGACTTCGCCAGGGGTGCGTTCTGTCACCTCTCCTTCTCATAGTGTATATGGACTGGATATTACAGCGCAGCCATGGCGAGGAATGGTTCGAATTGGGAGACTTAAGGATAAGTCATCTGCTTTTTGCTGATGATTGGGTCATCCTTGCGTTTACCCAGACCGCACTACAGCGCGCACTGGATGGGTTCGTAGCCGTTTGTGTTGAACTTGGGATGAAGGTAAATCTAAGCGAATTAGTGGTAATGGTGATTTCCCGAATACCTGTTCAATATACTCTGCATATTAGTGGAGTCCCATTGAAACAGGTGGAAACAGGGTCTTATTCACGAGTGATGTAAGGAGCAACACTGAGTTATCCTGAAGGATTGGTCAGGCTGAAGCAATTTTGCGACAGCTTCGTCAATCTGCTATCAGGAGGGCTAAACTTGGCATCGGAGCTAAGCTATTCAATTCAGTGTCTGTTCCGACCCTCACCTATAGTCATGAGGTTTGGGTAATGAAAGAATAAGATCGTGGGTACAAGCTGCCGAGATGAGATGTCTTCGCTGTATTGCTAGGGTAACTCGTCGAGATCGACTTAGGAACACCTGAATACGCAAGACACTCAATATCGAACATCTACTTCTTGGAACAGAAAGGTCCATACTTCGATGCTTTGGGCACGTTCAACGCATGTCCCCAACTCGCCAACTCGGCTTCTAAGACGTGCCATCAAGTTCATTTAAGGCCGCGGCCCTCATAGTGGATAAGTGGATCGTTTGAAAATGATTGAATAAATGAATGGGTTGGGCCATTTTAGACAGCTAGTTGCTGCCTGAAACGAGAAAACTGCATCGGTATCTTGTCCACCAATGCTTGATTGGCTGATTTTTCCGGTGTCCACTGTACCCATGAGAACCTGTTTTTTTTTGGGGACCAACCATAAATGGATAGAAATCTCAGGGATTTTTTGAAATCGGCGTTTTGAAGGCGGCTAGAGTCATACAAAAAGTTACTACGAAGAGTACCAAGTTGTCTGATGGCCAGTGAGGGACACCCGCACAAGTGGATTAAGAATTCTACTTACTCTTCGTTATGCGTGTGATTCTATCGCCCTTCAAGGATACTTATCTACAAAAATTCGTATTCGTTGGATTCCTTCTTTTTCAAGAATGGCCATAATGAGATGGATGTGTCATATGTGTTTAGATGACATCATCGCCCTGATTATGGTTTTTGTATCTACATACTACATATTTAGAGTGTGTGCCGTTGGTCAGCGGTTAGTGGGTTGCTGTGTAAGCTGTGTGGGTTCAAGCACCAACCATTTCCATCGAACATTTATAGCGGCACCACAGCTTGTTGGATCGCAGTGGTTAGTGCGTTGGACTGCTGACCGAGCGGTGTGGATTCAAGTCCCAGCCAGGTGCACCGAACTTTTTTCGCGGCACCACCTCTCGTCGGGGAATGACAAGCCTCCGGGAGTATAATCTGTCATGAAAGAGCTTCTCAATTCGCCGTGCGAAGTCGGCAATAAATTGTAGGTCCCTTCCATTCGTTCAAAAAATGTGACACCCACAACATGAATCGTTGAGAGAAGCTTGGCCTTGGCTCATTCCGAGCTGTTGCGTCAGCTATTTTTCTTTTTCATATTTAGGGTCCGAATTGACTTGCTTACAAATGTGAGGGTACAAACCTAGTCCCGACCCTTTCCTCGCAAGCTTATCTACTTTTTCATTTCGCATATATGTATATCTCCATGGCCTTGTACCTAACATAAAATCACCTTGTTGATTCCTCTCCTATCATTTAGGGTGCATCTGCATAGCTCTTCAAACTCTAAATTTTTCGTTTGGCTGTTAACGTGAATGTAAGTCGTGTTCCAAATTATGTTCAGAACTTAACCCTTTAGTATCCAAACGTGCCTTCAGATGGACCAATTTTCAGTGTGGTACAAGCTTTTTATAGGCACAATGTCTTCTACGTCCCTTCGAGCATATTTACCACGCAGGTGTGTAGAAAATTTTGACCGAAAAGTTGAGCTGTTGAGCTGAGGATGTGATTTGAGTGTGAAAATTCAGGTATGTAATTCGGTAGTGCAAATTATTTGAAAGAATTAAAAATTTGGGAACAAGGGGATTAGGTTAGGTAAGCTTAGAGGGTGTGACGGCTTGATGTTAGGCGCCGCCTCACTTGGATCTTCAAGGATCCGTTGTGTTCGCCGTAGTGGTATCTTATATATCTATACCTGCTGGGAAACGAGAAGCGGTTACAGCTGATATGTAATGTTCGCCTCCCTAAACCACCCCGGCATGGTTGAAAGTTGGCCTGGGTCTCTAAAGAAGGAAGGGCCTATTGTCGTCTTTCTGGTTTTGCTGAAGCTTGGGCAGCCGCAGAGAATGTACATCGTGTCCTGGTCCGCGTATACATCGCCACATCCTCTGCAGAGGTCGGTTTTGCTTAGTCGCATTCTCCTTAGATGGACCGTCACTAGCTTGTGGCCTGTGAGGATGCTGATCACTAGAGCTAAATGCGATCTGTTCAGCGTAAGTATTTCCTTTGTTTCTCTTTGATTGACTTTTGGTCATATCTTTCTTGATATGCGGCATGACGGAAGTGTGCTCCATCTCTCATCGGCAAGATTCCAGAAGTCCAAGTGTATCTCTTGCTTAACCCGGCTGCGACAACTCTTTATTACAAGCGATTTGAGTATTGTTGATGGCACGGCTTTGATGGCGGCCTGGCTGTCGATGAATATGTCTATATTTCCTCTCGCAGTTACCGAGGATCCTTCTTCCTTTCCTCTTGCGGCCTCGGTTGTCGCTAGAACTTCAGCTTGAAACACACAGGCGTGGTTTGGAAGTTTTATCGACCGGGCAATGGCGGGTATATCCCGGAGCATATTCCTTCATCAATTTTTGAGCCGTCATCGGTGAAAATAGATGTATTGCTGGGTTTCCTTCGTCCAAACTTTCCGCTGGAAAGCGAGTTTGGAAATTGAGTTAGAAGTCAGGTTGCGATCAGTTTTTGTTTCTAGCTTTGTCCATCTAGCGATACTGTTGTGACCTATTTGGCCTTTTTTTTCAAAAGGTAGATGCTTACGGTCGTACGGCGCTTTTTGCTGGCAATGCTTTAGTGTATAGGTCGAGCGTTTAGAGTGAGAGTACAATATCGAGGGATGCTGTCGGCGTCGTTCTTATGACGCTCGTCGTTGGATTTTTGTGAGTGTCATAAGGTTTGTGGCTTTTTCCGTGACCAGTGGATTATGGTAAGTCTTGGGCCCAATTTTCCCCCAAAGTAGAGGCTTAAACTATCCTTGTGGGTTGCAAAATTGCAGTGACAACGACTTAAATGTTGGGGTCGTTTTGTGAGTGCGTTGAACTGCTTTACGATGAGCAATGATCGATGTATACCTAATTTGCCAGCCCTCGTTCCAACGTCAATATTAAATTCGTACGTGCAAAAATTAAGCTCTTTGACACTAAGCAAAGAGAGACGACACTCTCATCATAGGGAATTAGGGATGCTATAGTCCATATCCATACGATCCTCTATAATAGATCATCAGCACAGAATGGAGGTGTGACTAAGGGGATTTTTTGCTAATATACTTCCCTTAGGCTGTGACTACAGTGAACATCTACTAGAGGCCGTTGTGTGCTTTAATCTTATGGATTCTGCTCTTAGCATCCTGGTCACACTTGGAAATGGCATTTCATTTCAAGCACTTTTCACCAGACAATCTAACTGTAAGGTCACTTGATCCATATAGCGATTCAAAGACACTGTACAACGCTGGATTGTGATGAGTTGAACAGCAGAGCTTGAAAGTTGGAAGTTTTAAGCTTCCTCCTTAAAACTTCAGAAGCTTCCTCCTTAAAACTTCAGATTCATCGCACCAGTAATATCTCTCATTTGTGTCCAATGTGTAAGGAACAGATAAAGGTGAAACCCATAGTAGACGCAGTGGGAGACCTGTCATTCGACATGGAGCGTTGCTTTTAACTAAGTGGATGCAGTTCTATGTTTAGCTAGTTGACAAGCGAAGTTCCAAGAAATTGTTTCGTTGTCTGCAGTGTCGATTTTTCATATTCGACTGCACAGTCTTACCAATATCGAATCACTCAAGCTGTCCTGAAGCCATAAGCTTTAAATTTTCTTATTATTCCTCGGAAAAGATAGAGTTGATTCACTGCATTTTGGATTTTATACAATCGGTAGACTTCCGCAAGGAGTCAAACAAGCAGTTGTATGTGTACTTAAGTGTCAATCCGTCATTATAAAGATAACCCACCCGCCTTTGAGTTTCACACGTGCCCCTGGTGTGCGGCTTGCAAATATTTAATACTTCTTACCACTGCGACAGTGCGTCGTAAAATTCAGAAAAGATAAAGAACGAATACATCTGTGATAACACCATTCCCAATTAAACGATTCCCACTGACCCCAAAATGGCATGAAATCACTAAGATATCTGTCGATTGCAGAAGTTTCCGACTTTTGAATTCCAATCAAAGTGAGAGCACTTGTCAGCCTTGTCGCGTCTTATCCTTATCGCTCGTTCCAATGGAGAATTATGTTTTCTCTGGTGTTCGCTCAAGTGCGACAAATTGATAACCCAATTGAAGGCGATCAAAACAAACCGGCTCGTGATGATGGTCGAGGCGCTATTGAAAGTATCGCAGTGGCATCTATTGGCAGTCAGAAGTGTCACCTCCAGTGAAGCGTGTGTTTTCACAAATCTCTCTCTCTGTGTTCGCGTACGTATTCCATTCCTCCAGAAACCAGTTTCTCTCCGCCGTGCCGCATCCATCGTCCATTGTTGTCGTTGTCGTGTAATTGGCACAAATTCAAAACTAGTAACTTTTGGTTTTTCTATAACCTGCTTCGGCTGTTGGAAGATAAGCCACCGCAACTGGTGGTTTACCTGCATTAGCGCATTCGAGTGTCAGTAGTCCCGCCATTAAGTCCGCAGTCTCACTCGCGATAGTGCTGTGCCTTGGCTACACGTATCCACTGCGCTGCACTTGGCTTTGATTAATTTGCATTTCGGAGAGACAAAGTTGTTTCGGTATCCAATCCACACACAACATCTGAACGGAGGAGGACAGATTGGTCTGGCATTAACATGCTACCCTTCAACTATGTCCAATTCATGGGATTTGACACTGGCCGAGAGCTAAGCAGCTTTGAGCAGAAATACCGAAGGTAATTGTGCAAAAGTTTGTCGTGGCTTTGCTTTGGGTTATTGTTTGTGTTTTCTACTTCAACGCCGCCTTCGGCTTGAGGTTTTACTTTCGTTTTTTCCAAATTTTTGTTTCGTTGTTTCGGTTTCAATCAATATCTCTGAACTAGTTTTAAAAAGTTTCGTAACAAAAGACAAGAGGGAGAGAGATTGGTAAACGAATGTGTGTTGTATCGCTGTGATAGTGAAAAGATACAAAAAAATGTTTCGTATTCAAATTTCGTAAACAGCACACATAATACGTTTTTTATTTAAAAAAGAGATATTGTGCGCATTGTATTGTGTATCGTTATGATTCTAATGGTAGCTCCTGCTCCGCATGGGATAACTATGTGTATCCATGGGGTTGGGTGATTAAGTTGTTTACTCAGTTCAATGACTCACTAGTCCCATTTGACGTTGCAGTTATATCTTTTCAAAGAAAAGCAGCGCTTATCAATGTTTACTCGTGTTTATGAGTTTAAGGAATCTCACAGAAGGTTTTTTCTTTCCACCTTTGCAATTTAATCGTTTTACTTGTGGTTTCATTTGGTTCGCGATAGATAACTTCTATCTAGACTTCGGACTAATCGATTTGTATCCTAAGACATGAACTCTCTTGAAGGTGTTTACCTGCGCTTTAGTTGAGCAGTAAAAAATGTTAAAGAACCGATTAATTAAATTTCTTGCACTTATCCAAGTTAATTGAGGCTTATGCCACACGATTGTAATGCAATATCCAATTTCCATCTCATTTTAGGATCATAGTTCAAAAATGGTTCAACTTTGAACAGAGAAGTGGTTTCAGTGATTTCATATTTTATTTATTTCAGTTTGTTCCGACTCTCACCTACAGTCTCATGACCATAAGAATAAGATCGCGAATACAAACTGCCGAAATCAGGGTTCGAATTACCACAGTCATTAACGAGTAACTCGTTATCAAAATGTGAGGATTTGGCATTACCGCTCCCAATGAGGTAAATCTATCATTCGACCACGAGTACCACTCACTCACTCGTTATCGATTACGGCATTTCGGCCCCAGATTTCTTCGTTGTATGGCTGGGGTAACTCGTCGAGTTAGGAATACCAGAATACGCGAGATACTCAATGTCGAGCAGCTGTTTCTTCGAACGGAAAGGCCCATACTTCGATGGTTTGGGTATACTAAACGCATGCCCCCAACTCGGCTTTTAAGACGTGCCATGGAATCCGTGCTATCAGGTAGGCGTGCCCTTGGTAGGCCCAGGATAAGATTGTTGGACCAAGTTCGAAATCTCACCTCTACCCGTATGGGGATATCTCCTAAAGTTTTAGGAGTCAGTGATGGAAGATCGAGAGGTGTGGAAGGTCCACTTAAGCACCCTAAATTCATGATTCTCATCGTGGATAAGCAGGCAATAAAGGAAATGATAATCATCATGATGATGACTAATTTCAGTCACAACTTACTTATGACCATTGTGTTCAGTGGCTTATAAACTGCTTAACATACGTCTTAGACACTCTTTTTGGAAACCCTTTATGGAAACTCTTTACGTAAAGAAACCCCTTTATGGGAACGCCTTCCTATCCAAGGCCTTTCACAGCACAACTTTGTAAGCACATGGATCTATTGAAACAACGATTCGCAAAACCCAAAGAGGACTCAAGCGACCATATATCAAAATCAAATTCATTCGAAGATGAATATCATCTTCAACCAAAAAATATGCAATGAAATTTGTCATTGACATTACAACAACTTGGGCGTTTAGAGTACTGTGACTCAGAGTGTATCTCCAAACAAGAAATCAAAGACCAGACCCCGACATAAAAAAATACATCGGCCATTGCAACATTAGTAGGTGGAGTTTTTTTTTTTTTAATAATCCACACGCGGATCAAGGGGATATGAATACCCTTTTTAATGTAATACACATACCGCGAGCGAGGTACAGTGGTTTGAAACTCAGGTTCAGGCTAACTGGGGACATTTGTGATTTTTGTCATTGCTATAATTCACAGAATTTTTTTCGAATCTCCTGATGTCATAATCAGTTTCAGCTCAATCAACTCATCAAGCCAAGACAATCTACTGCCAGTGTTATGTCTTCGCAGTAGAGTCGCCCATCAGCTTTCACAGTTGACCGATTTTTATTTATTAAAGAAATAAATGTTTTTCCGACATTAGGAGTTGAACCCGGACTTTCAGCGTGACAAGCGATGATGCTAACCACTGCACCATGGCCACCCCCGTTATAGTTATACATAGTTCAAACTGCACATAGCCCACAATCAACAAGCCTCTCCATTAAGCCTGGTTCTTAGCTAATTGCCTCCAGTTGCTCACTTCAAGTCGATTCAGTTCCCTTTCTACTTATGTACTCCCACTTAAGACGCGTTCTTTCTTAACTGCGTTGTTCGTCCAGCTGGGACTCAAAGACTGCAACTTTAATGTAAGTTCTCTTTACATATCCTAGTCATCTCAAGCATGCAATGCCCAGTTTTCGATTAACAGCTCATAGTACGTTATTGAATCTCCTCTTTCAATGCTCTTCGCCAATGGAACCAAATTGTTCGCACTTCGTTTGATTAATTTCATGCTTTAGTGTCAGGCATATGTGACGGTCTGTCTAATATGTCGATGGTGGGTGTCCCTTTCCTTCCCTTTCATAGTCGACAACAAATACTTGATTTTGTCCTCGTTCACCGCTAAACTCCTTGGTGAGTATTGACTCGGATATCTTAAGTGGTCTCCAGGATCTGCCAAAGTTTAAAAATTTAACCGACTGTAGCCTTTCTTAGCTTGAAACCGAACCTATGGGGGCAAATCGTGGTTGTTGATGAAAGGCTTTAGATGTTCACACAGCTTTCATGTAGCTAACGATGATGCCTCTATAGTTGATATAGTTCAGGGCAACTCCAAAATGGTGATTTGCCAGCAATTTATTGAACTTACTGATGGTGGTCACTGTGCCTGTGGGGGTGGACCTGGGCCTCAACCAACAAGCGTCTCCAGCCAGCTCGTTCTTTAGCCAGCTGCCTCCAGTTCCCCACGCCAAATTGGTTAAAGCCTCCTTATACCTCTATTGCGCCGTCCCTCGGGTTTGGATTCGAAGATTTTCCAACGCGGAGGATTAGCGTCCATCCGCGCTACATTACCCAGACACCTTCGCCGTTGGAGCTTCACTCTTCTGGTTAAGTCGATGTCGTTGTACAGCTCGTACAGTTCGTCATTGTATCTCCTCCTCCATTCACCGTCTATGCAGGCGGAACCAAAAATCACCCGAAGAATTTTTCTCTCGAAACAACCAAGAGCAACCTCATCCGCTTTTGACAAAATCCATGCCTCTGCGCTGTAGAGCAGGAAGGATCACTTTAGTCATTTAGAGAATGCTTTGCTACTAAATTGCTTTTTCAGCCCAAAGAAGCAACGATTGGCAAGAGTTAATCTTCGTTTGGTCTCAGCGCTGGTGTCATTGTCAAAATTGATAGTGGAGCCTAGGTCGACAAAGTCCTTGACTACCTCAAAGCTATGTGTATCGACAGTGACGTTCTGTCCGAGACTTCAGTGTTGACTGTCCTTTCTTGTCGACAACATATACCGCTAAACCAATCTTCGCCGCCTCCGTCTCAATACTCACGAACTCGGCGTATCCGAGTAATTGGACGGAATTTTGAAAGATTGTGCCTCTTGTGTTAGCGCATAAGTTTTGCACAACTCATTCAAGAACGATGTTGAAGAAGTCGCACGACAGCACGTCGCCTTGTCTAAATCATTTTTTGACATCATAGGTCTTGGTGAGGTCTTGACCGATCTTGATGGAGTAGCGTGCATTCTCCATTGTCATCCTGCACAAACGGACGAGTTGGCAGGGATGCCAAAACTAGAAAATATGGTGGGTATCGATTTGAAGTTCCTGGGATTTTTCGATCGCACTATACAACTACACATAACAAGCATCCATTTGCTTGGACGAAAAGGAAATCTGCAAACAACGCAGACAAAGGAGAAACCATAAAGTTCGCACTAATAATGTCGTGTTAAGTCTTTGTTGTTTCTTGGTTTACAGTTTAATCTATGCTTGCAGTAGCTTAGAGTGAATTATTAACGCCTATTTGTCAACACAATCTTGTTCAATAAAATAAATCAATTTTCAGAAATTCTCTCCTCTACTCGCCGCATCTGGTCTCGAATAAATCATTGCTTCCTCTTTAACTCCTTCGCCATGCCAAGGTGTGTTCCAACGGCGAACACTTTCAAAGCTTGTCACCATTTTCTTTGTACAAATATTTACTCATAGCTACGTTTCCTCTTGTCGTCACCAGCACACCTACTCGCAGTGTAAAATAAATTGATTATGTTCCCATTTCGCTAGGATAATTTAAATTTGCTGCAACTTCCCACAAGAGGTTCATTGCCCACACTTCCTTACAATAACATCCTTTTCAAAGAGTTCCCCATTTTTTACTTTTATAGAAAAGAGGCTTACATCCTGGAAAAAATGTCACATGAGACGACAAGCAATTGAAAAGAAAAGAAATCCACCCTGATTACGTTATTCCCCCATCAAGCCTCTTACTCTGCTCTTGGCTTGGGTGCTTTGCTCCTGTTGTTCCTCTCGTTGAGCAGACGTACGTATATAGTATGGTGTGACACGTCGAGACATCGCCGTATAATCTCAGCCTCTTCCGTCATTTTCTTTGATGCAGTTTTTTTTTTATTGTTTCCGTGTAAATGCCTAGGCTTACTTGAATACTTTTGCCTCACCACTGTGTGCAAGTTCTCTTTACAAATGACAAAGTGTTCTTCCTGCAATTTAAATTTAATGTTTCCTTAAAATAATTGCTTTTCTCCCTCTCTCTCTCTTATTTAGAAATGGAGTCAGCGTTGAAGGAGCCACTCACAAGCAAGTTGTTGACTTAATTAAATCTGGCGGAGACTGTTTAACCCTAACTGTTATATCTGTTACACAACAAGTAAGTTTTGAAAGTTACAACTTGTCTCTTAAGCTCAAAGACTAAATCGTCCACAGGAAGCAGAAAGACTGGAACCGCAGGAAGACCAAACCGGTTATTCATACATCGACTATTCTGAAAAGCGATCATTGCCAATAAGGTGAGTGAGTTGTGTTTCTGCCTCCAAATATATTCTCATTTGATCTGTTTCTGTTGTGTAGCATCCCAGACTATAATATAATCAACCGCAATGGTGAGCGTTATATCGTATTCAATATTCACATGGCGGGCCGTCAGCTATGCTCTAGACGGTACCGTGAATTTGCCAATCTACACACAATACTACGAAAGGAATTCGTAGGCTTCAATTTTCCAAAGCTGCCAGGCAAGTGGCCATTCCAATTGAGCGAACAACAACTTGACAGTCGTCGTCGCGGTCTCGAGCAATATTTAGAGAAAGTCTGTGCGGTAAGAGTGATAGCCGAGAGTGATGCGGTACAAGATTTCCTTACCGATTCGGAAGATGATTTGTCCGCTTCACCGGTTGACATTAAGGTAATGCTGCCCGATCATGAGGTTGCTACGGTGTCGGTAAAGAAATCGGCGAATGCACAGCATGTTTGGGAAGTTCTCGTCCAGAGAGCGAACCTAACATCTTACACTCAGCAATATTTCTATCTTTTCGAAATTGTGGAGTATAACTTCGAGAGGAAACTGCAGCCTCACGAGGTGCCGCACCAGTTGTATGTGCAAAACTACAGTACAGCATCGAGTACGTGTTTGTGTGTACGCCGATGGCTGTTTTCAGTTTCAAAGGAACTGTCCATGCCAGACGGCGAGCAGGCAGCAAAGTTTATATTTTATCAGGTGAGTAGATGAAATCTGAAAATTACACATCAAATAATTGTATTTTATTTTTAGTCTGTTGATGAAGTGAATCGTGGCAATATACGGGCCGAAGGTCGGCTCTACGAGCTAAAAGCTCTGCAGGACGCAAAGAAGGCGTCCGAATATTTGGCGTTGGCGAGAACATTACCTGGATATGGTGATGTTGTATTCCCTCACTGTTCCTGTGATAGTCGCAAAGAGGGACATGTTGTCCCAGCAGTTGGTGAGTGGATGTAACTTTCTCTAAATGGTTTTGTCTTTAAAACAAATCTTATGGAATGGGATTTACTTTTAGTTTTTACGAGTATTTTATGTTGTGCCTGAAGTAAAGCGCGTGAAATATGTGTCCGGTTGTTAGAAAACAAAATAAAATACCTTACATTCACCATGTAAAAAACGTCTTGTTGTTCACACGATAGAAAGGAATTCGGAGGTTTATTGTAAACTCCGAGCGTCCAATTCTTATGAGGAATTATACTTTTAGTAAAATGCCTACGGAAGTGCTGCAAGAAAGTTTAAGTGTTGTTAAAATTCGAACCTCTGCCAGCCTGCTTAATTCATGATTTACACGCGCTATACAATTACTCAGAAAACCTGATGCATTGGGCATCTTTCTTAGGTCTCCAGAAGTTACCAACAAACAAAAACAAAATAGGACCAAAAGTAGGAGCGTCACGTCGGGCGCCATTTTTTTGTCATGACTCTTATAGCTCAGGTTTAACTTCTTAACTATGAACCTTTGAGATTTCAAGCCATCCCGAAGGATTTATAAATCTGTTCAGGTAATTATGGACCTGTCGTAGAACTTCTTTTTTTTTTTGTCGGGTTTTGAAACGCTATACCGGAGAACGCAACTGGTCCGTTGTACTCACCCATTTCAATGCAATTTCCTCGACTTTCGGTGAAAGCCGAGAAGGCACTTCAATGATGAGGAGCTAACAGTAGAGCATTATTATATACCTTAGCATGTTGTGTAACTATGCCTATAAAAGCTAATAAAATTTTTGTGTTCCTTTGCACAATATTTTTGTATTTCGTTCCCTGCTATAGAATGCCAAGTTTTCTTGTAATAATGCACTAGCTGAGCGCGTTCCCCTGGGATTATCTATCAATAATATTTTTTAAGGCTACAAGGTGGAGGCTTTATTATGCTATTAGCCAGGTCTCAGCTTAAGGGTGATCCTTTCCGTTGTAGCTTGTTTTTTCATCTCCCACTCTTCTAGCGCAAGCTATCGGACAGAAGCGCCTGGACTGTACGGACGGCTCTAAAACAGTCGAAGGAGTCGGTGCCGGTGTCTTATCAGAAGACCTTGACATCCACCACTCCTTCAGTCTCCTCAACCAATGTAGTGTCTTCCAAGCCGAAGTCACAGCTATTATTGAAGCCGCCGCTTGGTTGAAATCTAACCCAATATCATGCACGGATATTGCGATTAACATCGACTGCGAGGCTGCGATCAGTTCCCTCGTATCCAACACAATAAAATCTAGAGCAGTAAAGTACTGCCGCGTGTCTATACGAGATCGTTAGCCAGTATAACGTCACATTCTATTGGGTCCCTGATCACTGCGCATTCAAGTGATTTGTGTGGCCGACGAATTAGCTAGAGTAGGCTGGCCCAATGTACAAACGGCAGGAAGCTCGACCATGTCAAAGCCCCTACGTCGTTTGTTAAACACTCTAACCGACGCTCTGTCGAAAGTAAATCGTAGATGACAACACATCGATTATTGCAACAATGCCAGGCTGATCTGGCCTGTCCTGGCTCTGAAAAGATTAATATCATTAATACGACTTGAACTAATCAACGTCCTCACAGGGCACTGCATCCTAGGTAGGCATACCCAACGCCTGGGTACAGCATGTAACGATTTCTGCTGGAGCTGCAGAGACGAGGAGGAAGAGGAGTCCACTACACACTTCCTCTACACGTGTCTCCCCCTGGCCCACATCAGGAAAGCCACCCTAGGCCGATACTTCTTTAACGATCTAGGTGATCTGAACTCCGCCAGTACGACCGATCTCAACAGCTACGTTAGGAGATCTAAATGGTTACTTTCTGGTCTAAGTGTACCTCTTCTTGGAGGACGTCTTTAGCTAACTAACAAAGTCCAAGCAGGGTGATGTTTAGTCTGTGTTTAAAGCGTCACCTATAAGTTTTTGCAGGATCGACCTGTTAGACTGGATATTCAGCTTTCAGTTTGGGTTACGCGTAGAGCACTAGCAGCAGCGGATTCATGTAAGAGTGGGTCTAAGGGGAGAAGATAAAGTATGATCTCTAGCCCCGCTGCGGGAGTGGTTCCTAATAGTTATAGGTTCAATATTATCGTAACTGAAAATATGAAGAAATTGGCTCACTGTTGGGCGCCACTTTTAACAGAACGAACATACAAAAGTTTTTAAGTTTTTTTTTGGCTGCATTTGGTAAATTTTTAGTCAGACTTGGAAATACAGTGAAATATTATTAAGTTTTATGAAAATCTCACTTAAATCTTCTGTCCTTTCAGGTATGAAAAGTTTCCGTTTACATGCGTGCCGTGAAGACGGTGCATTGGAAGCGCAAATGGTGGAATTAGCGTGGGATACAATAACAAGATGGGAAAGCGACGAAGAATCAATGTCCTTCTGTTTCCAATACAATCGTCCCGATAAACCTCCGCGATGGGTCAAAGTGTATACTCCATATGTAAGTAACAATTCTTTAACCATAAGAGAACCTGATTCTCTAACTTTCATACCTTTACAGCACGCATTTCTATCCGATTGTTTCGATCGAATAATGGAAGAAAAAAAATGGGAGGACAGCGGTGACTAACGAAATTAGTTCTCACTTAAAACTCACCCCCTAACACACACACACACTCTCTCTCTCTCTTAGTTGTAAGCTCATTCACAATATAAACTAACGTAGTATTGTTTTTCTTTTCTCCTTTTCTTTTTGCATTATTGCTCTCATTAACAAAATATATATCCATGTACATATATTTTGAACGAACTTACATTTATATAAACAAAAATATTTACTAAAAATCAAACGAAGACATTGTACGTAAAAGTGAAAAGTTTTTTGACCAAGATATCTAAACAAAAAAATACAAACTTTCTTTTCTTGAACATCACAACGGTCTGCTTTGCATAGATGATTTAATTCCCATGTGGATGACACTCAAATTTAGTTTTGTTTACAACGAACAGTCGCATTTCTGTGATTTGTATCCATATCCACAGGGGAATATTTCAACAATGTAAACTTGGATCTGTTAAAAGGGGCTAATTGCAATGCACTACTAGAAAAGAAGCACGCATGACCTGAGGGCATAGTTAAATCGAATACTTGTACTTATAAGTATATTGTTACATTTTTTTTAAAACAAAAAAATGCCTTTAAATCATACATAAGTCTATATAATCTATTTCCTATAAAACCTGCCCTTACCTTTCCATTCATCCCCAAACTCCTTCCTTGTCCGCAAACAAAAATCTTCAAAGTTGTCAATTTAGATACTATATTTACCCATTTACAGAAAACTCTATTCAAAATGTTATAAAAATTCAAGAAATTAAAAAAAAAAAAATGAGAAATAATATTTTTATCTGAACAAAAGTAGAGTCATACACAACAATTTTTTCAAAAACTTTTGTAGTAAATTAAAGTTGAAACATAAAATAAAAAATAATATATTCAAAAGCAATCATAAGTGGCGACCGCGAAGGAAGGAATAGAATGTATGCATGTATGTTAACTTTGTGTGTGTATTATATATTTTAGCGAAACTTTGCAATCCTATTTGGTTGGCAATGTTTTTACTTGAACGTAAGCTTAACGTATAGTTTTGATGCGCTTTATTTCCTAAAAAAACAAAATAACAAACTCTTCTAAACGTTTCCAATTGTATTGTTTATTTCTTTAAACAAAATTAAAATGAAAAATTTGTTAAACCTGAATCAGAGAGTGGACTATTTTGCATTTGTCTTCCCTTTTCCTGTTTTTTAACTATGTCGGCATTTACCAAGCAGATGTACCTACACCTAGTCTCTGTTTGCAGAAACATCTGGAGAGTGCTGTCGCGAGATCTCAACCTTTCGCGTTTATTAGACCGTACATTTGTAACCCATAGACCAAAAGGTGTGATCTTTTGCAACAATGAACTGTTAAACATCCCATAAATGCAACAAACTTTCTTCTATGAATTTGGACTTATTAATAACTTTGGTAGTATTCCTTCGGTCTCCGTCAGTGGTGATCAGTGGTTAGTGCGTTAAATTACTATATGAGCTGCGTGGGTTCAAGCCCAGCCATGTCCACCGAACATTTTATGAGGCATCACCTCTCATCGTGGAATGAGAAGGCTCCATGAGTGCAATTTGTCATGAAAAAGCTTCTCATTGGCCTATCTCCCTGCTTGCACCACTCAGTAGGACTTTTACAAAATAAAGGGCACTGAAAATATATATTTTTGCCTCTTTCTATGCGCATTTGTGGTCTCATTTTCTCGGATATAACAACAAAGATTCAGAGTATTAGCCCTTGAGATCGCATTAAGATGCTCTTTGCAATCAACTTGGATTTGATTTTTCCTGACCCCAGAGCCTCAACAACTATTTGGCTGTCGGTATAAGCAGTTGTTACCTCCCCGCACATATTTTAATATTTAGCATTGCTTGAACCAGTTTTTATTGATTTCAAGCGAGAGTTTGATGGTTCAAAAGTCCCATATAAGACACCAGCTTCTATACCGATCCCCGTTTGGTGAAGAAACCTATACGTTCTCTTTAAATGAGAACCTGTTCATCTCTGACAGCAGTTCTAGTATAGAATCGCCTGCCACATCCTAGCCAATGCTGGGCAAGTATCAGGTGATACACTAGAATTTTTCCACTCTCGTAGAATAGAGACCTTGTAAAATGTTGTAAACAATCAAAGCTTCAGAGGCTAAGTGCAGATAGATCTCGTTGTCCCTGTTCTAACTTTTGTGTGTGTGCATACAAACTCAAATGATCCATACTGATTCAGGGTCGTTGCTGACAAGCTCATCAATGATCTGGAAAATTTTATCTCGTTGTCTTCAATACTTTTATGTCCCATAACTTTATAGGTCGTCATTTGATAGTAAGTACCTGGGGTTTGGTTGTTTAGACAGCTCTAGAGAAGCTTTGAGTCCAAAGTGAATTCAGCTATTAATTCAGAGCTTTGTAGGCGGGCTTTAGGCGCAAATTATTCAGCAATAGTTTCTGCATCAATTCCGTTGTTTCATGGTGTGAAATCTATACTATTGAATGTTCCACTTGCAGAAACATACCTTAATTTCTACGCGATCTTTTAAAACAAAGTCTTTGTTTGTAGTTCCTTGTCAGACTTAAATTGTTTATTGAGGCACTTACCGAAAACTGGTGTAACAAGTAGAAGCATATTTTAACCAACGAACTTTTACTATACTTCAACAGACTTGTGTATGTTGCTCTTAGAAACATTACCTCATTGTTTTTTTAAGCTTACGTTTTCAACCTCAGTCCGCTTTTTTATTCATTACTTACCCCAATTACGTCCACCTCTCTTGTATTATTTTGGTGATATATGTTATTTGTTAATAATCTATAGAAAGAATAGAATTTCTTTCTTTTTTTTGTTAAATGCAATTTTATACATTTCGTGGCCATAAATTATTGTACTATTGTACCCCTGTGTATTTATTCTTAAACATGTATGAAACCCGTTTTATTTTTTACTCCAAATTGTATATCCCCTTCATGAATTTTTCTCCAGACAAAAAAAAAAATTTATTTAACTACACCTAAAACCTAAATAATTAAATTTAAACATTCCACTAAAAGAAAAAAAAAAAAGTTGCAAATCTAAAAAATATTTCATAAAATAATGGTAGAAAACTGCACCGATTTTTAGACATATATAAAAAGTAAAGAACAAAAAGTTTAGTTAAAAAAACAACACAGAATGTTCATATAGATTAAATGCAAAAAATATTAAATAACAAATTTAAAACATTTTAAATAGAAAAAAAAATAACACATACTTGAGTGTAAAATTTCATTAATAGAGTTAAAATTAAAATTAAAAATATTAGAGAATACACAAAAAAAAGAATACTTTTTTGAATCCCATACAACTTTTGTATTCCATTTAAAATTGAGAATTTTACTATCAACATAATTCGTCCATTAAATTTGAAATGTTTTCTCAAATAATTTCTGCTTACTGTTTTATATACGAGTATCTTTTATGTATTTTTTTTATTTTTAAGTTTTTAGCTGAAAGTAATTTTCGCTTAATTAGCTAACATTATTTTAAACATTGAACAAAACCTTATACATTAATATGAATTATATATGCGTTGCGATATGAACAAAATATTATGATTTAAGCAAAAGAGAATTATATGTTATATATTATTATTATTATTATTATTATAAACATTATTGTGATTAGTTAAAACAAAAGCAAAAAATTAAAAAAAAAAAAAAACATTAAATAATTAATATTATTAAATAAATCTCATAAAAAATCGTAAAGATAAGCCTTCAAGTTTTTTTTTATTTAAAGTTGTTGATGGATTATTTTTATGACAGTAGGCTGCTGGTCATTTTGATTCGATGCGGAGGTAAGTCGGTGTTAAAACCAAAAACCCAATGCATTCATTCTTTCTGTATGCTTGCTTCTCTTTCACTCGGCCATAAGTAGTTATCATATCCAACGAAAGAAATGATACCACTGCTTAATTGGAGTCGCGAGACTATGTGACTAACAAGTGCGATTAGTCTGGTCTGGTCCAATTTATTTTCACAGTCCAACTGTGCCAAGCGTAGGTATAGAAATAACGAAAGCTGTGATGGGCACATGGCGGAGAACCGACCACTATTGCCATATACGACGTCAATTTGCAGTCCCTCGTTGCCTGCGACATCTCATCGAGTGATAAAAGTAGAGGGCTGGTTAATTCTGGCAGCCTAACGAAATGCTACTCTATACTGTCGGTTAGTGCGTTAGACTGCTGAACGTCCTAACGTAAAGAACATAGTTTGTTACAGAAATTAAAACGCACAGTCCAACACCAGTGGCAGTTTCTCTAAAAGCCTGTGCAAAACTTGCGTGCCCCAAGCGATATTTTTATAATTGGTAGAACTCAGTGATCGGTTACCGGTGCATTGCCAAGTATAGAATGAGTTTAACAGTGAACGATGGCGAAACCAAGTTCTTACTTGATTTTAACGAGAAGCGACAACCAATATCGGCGCATCGGGTGGACTATCGCAAGGGCCAGTTTTAACCACGAGTTATAAGTGACATTGTCTACCTTAGCTCTGCTATCAACAATCTTCATATAAGATTCAATTATCACAGTCCTACTATATGGTATTGAAACACGGAGTCTATCGAAGGCTGATGAATCTATTCTTGGTGGTAGAGAGCGAACAATACTTCGTACGATACTGGGCCGCTCTCTTCTCTCGTCGTCTGGTTGGCATGATTAGACAGTGCATATTGACGTCATGACCTAGGAAGGGTCTATGTTCCATCGGCTGAGATTCTCAAAACGGTTCAACCTACAAGAGGGCCTCCACTGGATCTAAGTGCCACATCAATGTTATTCCATCACCCGAAACAGTCGATCTGAGAACCCACGAATGTTCTATCGAAATCGCGTATAGCACTTAGACCCAAAGAACAACCACAATAGCGCTGTAGGAACTAACAACCCTGCTTTTCACATAAACCTTAGGATTGTTACTGGGGCTTGCTTATAGATTATATTAAAACTACTGATTTTCAACTCTTCAATTATAAACAGGCAAAATCTTCTGGCAGATTATGATCTAGAACTCATGAGGAACGCAGTCAAATGCAACTCAAACATACAATGAATATATAAAAAATCGTCATTTAGAAGAAGAAAAATTAGGCAACCATCTTACACTCCTATGGAACAAAAACCAGTCTTCACTAAGAACGGGTCGCTAATATGGTGACCAGCGTTGAGCAAAGGCTACAACGTTACGAAACTCAAAAGGGTTCAAAGAATAGCGAGTATAGGCTCATTGAGGCTTACACACAAAAAATACCGTACTATGCAGGGCAGTCAGACTCAAAGAATCTGGGTGTTGGACTGGACGGCTCTACCAAACGCCTGGACTCGGAATAGGAGAGAGCTCCTATTTCCTCTGAAAATGCCCGGCACTTGCAAGAGCCAGACTGAGTGCACTAAACCAACCATTCTTTGACGACCTCAACAACATCTCGGATAAAGGAATACGGGATCTAATCCGTTTTTTAAAGTCCACAGGCTGGATCTACATATGTAGAAACTCCCAGGTGTCTCACAAGGTCACAGGAGTTGTGGTAACAAAAAGGCACATCCTACTTACCTGAGAACTGGAGCAAGAAAACTCTCAAACCAATTGAAGCGCAATAGAGAGGACTAATTATAGCGAAACCCATTACAAAATTGTACCTTAAAATCAGAAGAAAAACATGGAAGGCTCTCTCTTCTCCGTCTGCTGGAGTCTCTGTAACATTCGAAGCAGAGCCCGTTTTTCACAGGAAGGAAGGCCTCTCAATTAACTACACCTTTATACCCTCATCAAAAAAGGAGACATTGAAATAATGAATTAGCTTAACAGACCAAGCTCGCCTATTCATTACACCGATGCTTCAGTCTGAAGAGCCTTAGAGTCGTTGAATTCACCCTTGAGTAGGCTTGACATCAGAAATTAAAGAAAAGTCATGGACATAAAACCCCAGACATTGCGGACACGCAGAAGGGAGAAGGAGGGGACTTCCAATCCTGTGGAGGATTATGCATTGGTGGTACTAAAAACAAGCGAACACACCAACCACAAAAGCTATCAATGGGGCTCTTACTCGCTTCAGTCATGATCGACGCTTGGTCTACGCGTCTACGTCTAAAATTCCCTCGGAGACCCCGGGCGCCTTTCAAAAGAGGACAGTGTCCGGGGAAAAGAGGAAGGATGGCAAGCTTACCCCTGAGAAACTATTGCTGGAGCACAACCCCATCTTTGATTATGAGCGTAAGGATAGGATCACTTTAACCAACGAAATTTGAAACATCTGGCTAGAGAACATGCAGCCTGGAGAGGTCATAATGTCATCAAAAATCAAATATAGTAGAACTGCTTAGACAAATATTTTTGTTTTTTTTTTTTTAGAAAAAACTAAGATCTTCAGTAGTTAAGGTTTATGTTCACAAACATCATTTATTTATGAGTCTGTCATTGTTTCCAGCACAAACCGCTTCCAGTTGAACAAAATAAAAATATTACTTGTGTAAACAATAGATTATATGTCCAAAAAGCCGTACTATTAAAACTTTAGTGGCATTGCCTACTAAGGCAACCTTAGTTTTTACAGCCATTTTAACTATTCTTATCACTAAAAACACGATGAAAGTAAAACAAAACGCCTCCTCCATCGTCCTTCCTTGAAAATTCTAATCTGTGTTTAATAATTAATTTTTCTGCATACATTACTAATCTCAGCACGCAGAAATAAAACTCCAAACAGGCATAACATCGGCGCAGAAAAATTCTAACCTGTTCAGCTACCGGTCTTAAACATGCTTTATATTGTTGATGATAATTACTTTAGCTAGCAGCTAGTAATTTATTCATAGTATCAGAGTGAGTATTTCTATGTACATATTTGACTTTTCCCTCCACTTCTGACAGCAATATTATCACTGGCGTGCTAGTAAGCCAAACGAAACAGCCACCACAGCTGCCGCCGCCGCCATCGATTGGTGGCCGTTGACAAACATGGATGTCTGATGTCTAAAGTGATTGACTGAAGTGACAGGCATTAGAGCAAAATATGAAGCATCGAGTAAATAATAAGATTTCGGTTTACACGCACGATTAGAGTGATAGTGCAAGATTTGGCGACAACTCCATTTCGTGATATGGATGTCTATACTTGTGGTTGAACTGGAATTATAATTTGTAGCTCATGTCATACGTCAAAGGTGTATTTGAATTCAAAACGAGGATGAAATTATTTCGGGTTTGGTGGGAATCTTTGTGATCAACTATCGTCAATGGGTCATGAATAAGCCACATTGACGTCAAATTCACTGTGGTAATCTTGTTAGCAAGTTGTTGTTTAATTTCAGTTCAATTGCAACAAGATTTGAGCTCGTGTTTGATAAGAAACTTAAGTACACACTTATGTATCTATCATATACAGCCCTCAAAATCCGGAGGGACAAAGTAGTAAACGAAGAACCCTTCTTAGATAACGCGGACAAGTAGAAGTGGGCCTCAACCATCTTAGAGTGAGCAACTAGTGGCAGATAGCTAAAGCTCGGGCTTAGCTTAATAGTTCAGGCCTTTGTTAACCACAAACTTTAGCGCCGTCTAATTTAATAAAGAAAGGGTCCCCCAAATCTACATCCTTTCATATGGATTAGATAAGAGTGTCAGATTGTGTTATCTGGGTCTCCCCATAAAAATATCTACACAATAAGCCAGAGTATGCTTTTACTGGAAGTAACTTATACTCATGTCAGCCAGTTTCCCAGGATTATCGAAGAACTTGAGCTTCTGGGTAAGCTCTTGTTCGAAGCGAATGGGTACGTACAGAGAAGCAGTCTTATTAGTCAGTTGGACCGTTTGTACTCTGGACATCCTACCGGAACAAAGGAGTCTGCGTATTCCACTAGGTACATGTAAATTACTCAGAGTACGACGCGATCAGCAAGACAAACCAAAGATGGAGGAATGGTACAACGTGCCATACCTCCAGGGAGATCTGGCCTATACCAAATCTTTCTCGATCTAAAATTTTGATTTTGCTCAAAAGATTAGCACTGTCATTGGTGTTCTTACTGGCCATTGCCCCATTGGACTTCATGCGGAAGGCATGGACCTCTTTTCGCATGACTTCTGCAGGAGTTGCAGGGACGAAGAGGAGGAAGAAACGATCCTCCATTTCCTCTGCACTGGTCTTGCCCTATCCCAACAAAGGAAGCTTTATCTAGAAGCATATCACATCGACAACTTGGGCGAACTATCGCACACTCACGTCAAAAGTATCCTCAACTTCATCAAGAGCTCCAATTGGTTTCAATAAGGTGAGTGGCGTTTTTCAGGGTATAGATCCAAGTGGTATCACACCATCTTGGCCTGCAGCCACCCTACCTAGCTATGTACCTACCTGGACCGTTTGAAATTCAACCAGGGCAAGGTCTTCTTTGCTTGTCATAATCTCCGGTTGAAAAACGTTAGAGTTGTTGGGAGAACGGAAAAAGGTATTTAAGTTGGAGAAGACACTCCCACCCTCTCCTAATTCGATCTTAGGGTCAACTTTATACATTTACACAAAAGGATATATGTATGTTGTAGCCAAAATAAGTCTCTCAGTCTAGTCTGGAAGGCATGGTGGTTTCAAAGTTTTTGTCGAATAGGAGTCGTGGTAGGGTTTAGTAAGTCAAAATGGTAGAATGTGCAATGAGTAGACGAGACCACTGGAATAATGCTTTGATGCGTATGGCTGCCACTCCCAAAAGTACTTGCTGCCAATTGTTTCCTATAAATATCTAGCGAAAATAAGTGGAATAGTATGTCTGGCTCTGGCGATCTTTGTACTCGACCAAGATTCGTGACTGTAGTCCCCAGCTACATATATGTACTTCTTATTGCTTCTTTGCGGCAGCTGTGGTGGTTTTACTTATGTATTCTGTTTAAAATGAGAGACAAATATTTGACTTTATCTGCAAGTACAAGGCTGGTTCCTCACAATATAGAAGGCTGAAAATAAGCAATTTTATATTTCCTTGCGAAAAGGACTTGCTCAGTTTTTTGAGGGCTTACTTCAATACCACGTTCTTTGATCCATTTGGAAAGCTTAGAGAGAGCATTGCATAAGAGATCTCGATCCATGAGATAGCGACAACAAAATCATCTGCTCAGCCAATCATCATACAGCATTCCCATTCTAGGATCACGAGTAGCACTACCAGGGGTCAAATCGTCTCTTCCATCATCGCTTGTACCGTCACGTAAAAACGAGATAATTTGACCCCAGAATGCACTTTTTGACGTTACGAATTATCCGATCACGGAAAAGACGATTCGGCCCCCAGATTTCAGGGAAGACGAGAGAGTATTTGCCTACTTTCGAAACAATTTCACTGGACTATTTCAAACGCGCACTAACTTCCAACACGAGATGTGCGAAGGAAGGTTAAAATTGTCTACACAAACGTAGCAAAACGTTTGGGATGATAACGAAATATCCGACTGCTGAACTTGAAGAAATGTAGGCCAAAAACCACATCGAAAATTACCTGAACTGCAAAGATCTTCTGCTTCAGCTGACTACTTGTTCCCCGAACAGTAGCGCAATCATAAGTTAGTATGTAGTGCAAGTAAGCAAGGATATTTAAATCATAGCATCAAATTAGTATTATCGTCGTATGACTTTTTGGCCGTCTACGTGATTAAAAAAAAACGGTCTGACGCCTGATCATTTTCAAGTATTGGAACTTGGTCTGATCCTTAAGCATTCATAATGTAAGTATAGCCAACAGTTTTAAAAGGTCTATTATTCCTCATCCAAAGGGTAATGTCGTTTTCGTTATTTTGTTACGTTACGTCACGTAACTTATTGTAAAAGAGCTAGACATATAGCTTATATAGACATAGGTTAACACATGTAGTCCCCCGGTGGCCACCACTAGGAGATAGCACCTTGGATTAGTCAATAGTTTTCCCATTAATTCCAGTTCAGGTCCCAAACGCGTCCTTATCTATAAAGGGTGGTGGAAATTGATTGACCCATTTTCTCCCTCTGAATGTCTTTTTATTTGTTTACTCTCCAGTTAAATCTAAGAGTTCTGCAAACCTTGAGTTATTCCACTTCTGAAACAGATAAGTACAATACTCAAAAATTACGAGAAATACATACAGACATACGTCGATTCTGTTGAATTTTGTGACAAGTGGTTAACTGATAAACATCTTGAGCACAAGACTCAACAATTTAATAATTATATGTTTTTCAACCGTCACAGGCGTTTTATTATTGCAGAGCTTATCAAAAACTTGTGCAACGCCAGGCACTTGAGTTAAGGTAGAGTACACACTACATCGATAATAAGATTGAAATCATTTGGAAAAGAAATTCAAATCGTTATCGTCAAATCAATTCGTATGGGAAAAAATGATATCAGTGTCAATTACTCGTATGTATGTACATAAGAATTTCATAATACAAAAGACAAAGATCGAAACCTAATTTCGTATTCGAATTTCGATGTCGAAATGAGTTAATTTCTTTATAAAACACAACTCTATAAACGGATCTGTTTCATTTGTAATGTAAACTAATTGAAATGCAGTTCAAATTTATTAAACAAACTTCAACTGAATAACATGAATTTAATTGAAGTCATTCTTTGGATTTATCATTAAGTTGTTGCTTACTGATTTACATTTCAGTTCTGTAAAAAAACAAGACTATGTGTCAACTGACAACTTTCAGAGTGTTCCATCTTTGATTATTTTGACAGATAATCACAGGTGACAGCACAATCAGTAGGGAATATAGAAAATCATATGATGAACTTGACATTGTCACCTAATGTGCAACGCATTCCATTGAGCGAAATGTCGGACGGAATGCTAAGTAAAATTACAATGTCACTTCTATGAGTAGTATCAGCGAGAATGCTAATTACTATTCAAAACAGGTGGCGATTAGTTTTAATTTTAATACGAATTATGCCACTGCACTGGTGACCATGTTTGGTGTGACTTGTTATGGGAGTAGACCGGTCTATATGCAAGAAAATATCAAACTCCTACGTGTCTTCCTAAAAGAGTTGCTGGCAGTCCAGGTTAATCTTTTTACAAATGAAAAACTAGGTTAGTTAATTAGAAACTAGGTAAATTTAGTTCATTTGATAATTTTTTGTTTCAGTATTGCTTCTAAGATCACGTTCAAGAACAGAATCTGTTTCACTGTAGCTCACAGAATCTTCAACAAGATGAACGGCTTTAGCCGATGGCATTACTTTGTTTGGCCCTCATTTATTTACTGCGCTCCTTTTCGAAGTTTCATCCACATAACTAAGGGTATAATCATTCTGCAATGAAGTTATGAACACGGATATCCAGCCATTGTTGCATTGAAAGGCACTTGATCCTTGCAGCATAGGAGTTTCAGGATACACGTTCTACGAATGCTCTGGCGGTCTATTGCGATTGCACCCTGTCAACATTGTATCTTTTACTTCATTATAGCGTTTGGGTGCAACAAGGCAGTGATCTGAAATCAATCGTCCAGCTTCCGACCTTGCATTCATCGCATGAAACTGCCACCTCTACTTGCGCATATTGAGATGAGAGAATTGCGTGCTTGTAGATTGTAAACTGGGGGTGTAGATAGCATTGCGTTCAGGATGGATCTATTGTGCCCTCCTTACCTAGGGGCACTAATCAATTTATACCTCAGTTAGAGCCTATCTTTCCCTCTAATGGGTCCAATAAATTGGAGTATCTTAAGTGGACTTAGCGAATGTATGGTCTCTCCTAGATATGTATGTCCATAGGTGAGTTATTCTGCTGTGAGTAAGTGCCGCACAGTTCTTAAAAAGATGTATTCGGGTTTCTTCATCTTCATCGAAAAATTCCGGTTCCCATTGTCTTCTAGTCCTAGTCTGCTCATATCCACAGGGCCTACTTTGATTCTGTGAGGACACGTTCTCTCGGTTGTAGCTCCCGAGGTTGTGTGCTTACTATTGTGATGTTCTACCTTGAAGCAAAGTCAATAAGTCTGAGGCCGTTTTCATACATAGTGTCATGTAGGTTGCGCTCATCAACCTGGCCTACAGAAGAAATCACCAGACATTTGTTTATTAATCCACACGGGCATCAGGGGGGTAGTATTTGTTTTCAATGGCGTTCGAGAGTGGTATCCAGACTAGCTGGGGACATTTGTAGTGTTTGTCATTGCTATATTTCACGGTATTTGTTTCGAATCCTGATGTCATGGACATTATCAGCTCAATTAACTCTTTAAGTCATGGCACTATACTGCGAGTTTTATGCCTTTGCAGAAGAGTCGACATTAGCTTTCACAGTCGATCGATGTAATTTATTTAATAAAGGACATGAGAAGCTGAACCCGGAATTTCAGCTGTACAAGCGATGATGCTAAGCACTACACAATGGACCAATAGGCCCCCGTGAACGCTCAGTCATTAGATTGGGCACTTCCCCCATAACCTAACCACTACACCATACCTCCATTAGATGATTTTAAGGTCATGTCAACAACATTGCGCACATGTTTAATGCAGGAGCTCATAGAAACATTCTTTGGCGCAGTCATCCTTTTCTTCTGTAGGGCATGAGCGCATAACTGGCTGATGTTTCCGAATTTAGCCTTACTGCGACGAGTCAGATCAACAGGCTAATCGCCGAATAAGTGGAATTGGGTCATATAATTTGTTTACTAACTGGAACTGTAGATTCGAAATGGATTATTCGCCGACTAGATCCAAGCAAGACTGCGTTATTGGAGATACCCCCCGCTCTTAATACATTATCTATGGTATGGTATGGTATGGTACGGTATCGTAGGGTGAGCGGGAGGCTTTTCACTTAGGCCTCAGTCGGGCCAGATGTGTTTCCCTCTTTTAACTGTCGGAACTCCAGGGATAGGATTGGTTTGGGACGTATGTTGGTTGGGATATCGGGAAGGTGGAACCAATTATGGAGTTTACACTAGTGTACGTGCCATGGAATTCGTGCCATCAGGCAGACGTCCCCTGGGTAGGCCTAGGATGAGATGGTTGGACCAAGTCCGAAATCTCACCTCTACCCGTATGGGGATAGCCCCGGATGAGTTAGAGTCGATGGCGGAAGATCGGCAAATGTGGAAGGTCCACTTAAGCTCCTAGGATAGTGGATAAGCGGGCCATTGGAAGATGATGATGATGATGATGATGATGACACTAGTGTACGTCTGATCTGGCGAATCTTCCTGTTTCTTTGGTAGTTCATTAGCTACTCTTTGCAAAACTTTTTCGTGAGTTCAAAGGGTTTAACAATTTTTTCCGTCGGGCAGGTAACTTCGTCTCTCCGCTAAGGGTGTTAAAAACGGTTATTCAGACGCCTAGAGCTAAAGTCTGAAAGTCGACATTTTTACCGTTATTCTTCTACTTAAGATCGCCATTTTGGTTGTCGATATTTTAACATTAAAATATTTGTTTGTCGCTAAAAGCCAATCGATATTATTTTTGTCGGTGTTTCGTACCATTTCATTCCCCTTTTGAATTCTTGTGTCTACCCCTCAAATACCCAACTCAAATCAAAAAGGAACCTAAATATTTCGCTTTAAAAATGAAGCTTGGACACTAATAGTCCATGTGTGTCCAGATCGAGAATGATGAAAGCCATGAGCACTTTTGGAAGTCGAAGGTGTACACTATCAGATCTCATGGAATGTCTAACTGAATTTAGAGTACCTTATATCGGATGTAAATCACTAAGCCCCACTACACTACACACTTCTCAAAAGTTGTCGGTTGCTATAAGCTAATTTATAGCCGGATAATAACGTGTCTATCACCAAACTCATATTTATAGTCCGTAGACACTTATAAATAACTTTCTTTCTGTTTCTGCTTTTACCCCACAACGGGAATCCACATAATCTAATCACCTATCACCTGTTTCACTCATGAAACCTACGGAATAGACGATTTGAGTAAAAGCCCCGAAAAGCAAAGTACAATACTCTCAACGAAAACATCGTGGCGATACTTTATCAGTCGAACTTCTAACAGTGGAATTCTACCGCATTTCGTAGGATGGACATCAAGTTCAAATCGTCAAATCTGCTAAGTTAGTCGTGCAAACCAGTTATGCATGCCAAAAGACTTAGGACACACAGCTCAGATGGTTAAAATGATTCAACTGCTGTTGTCTTCTCTACATGTTTACGTCTCAAGTCCGAAATACAAATACTAATCAAACCGCAAAGTGGCTAACATTTATCTCGGATAACCTTAGCCCTCTTTCCCCGCCAGCGAATGTAATCAAATCTGATTTTACTCTTATCACAATCAAAACAAAGTCAGAAGAATTGTAAAAAATTAGCACACATTGTACAAGAGTCAGTATATGGTCGTCGCTAGAGCCTCACGTATCTGTGTACTCGTATCTGAACGTCTTTGCCGATGACGATTGATCGTTGAAAACGATTCCATGGATTCAAGTTCTCATTCCACCGATGGCGTTTGTCGCGTGGCTCCGTCTGTGATTATAGATCTGATGGACAGTCTACTGGAACTACAGTCGGCCCGACTATCATCATCCGAATGTCAGTTTTATCGAATTTATGATAATTGTCATTCACACACACACACACACTCACGGACTTGGCTGGCTGGCCTCCTACACCTTGGAGGTACGGATCGGTCATCCGTTCGACTGATTTGATATTCACCTCGCGCCGAACGGTGCGATCTCATTCCGATGTTAATCGTCCGCCTCGTAGCACACACCCGGTTTCGAAATAATTTCGCGAAATATTAACGTTGTGCGGAGTATAAAATTTTCTTTACAAGGTTTCGTGTGATAGGTGTCCTTTCAATTTGAAAAACAACGGTTGTGGTAAAGATATTTTTTTGCAAAAAAAAATTTCATGTCACTCGGGCTGTTTTTGACGCTCCCTACGGATTGTCTTTCCAGTCATGTATGAATGTCATCAATGAGTTGTAACGAATTTTCCGGGTCGCGTTTCGCTGTGGTTAATAGTGTGACAAGTGTTACTTTATAGTCAAGATTTTTGAAAAAAAATTACGTAAAAATTTCGTGTAATACGAGTATAATCACTTAAATTATTCGATGCAGTGGGGCGTATGTGGAATATTATTTTTTTTTTCATGAAAAGTAGGAAATCTGTAAGGTTGCAGATAGATGATAACTTTACTTATGCAATATAATATCTGTCTGGAAAGAGAATTACAAACGATTTACAGTAAAAAATCTTTAATGTCTTTCCCGTGAAATTATATTTCTATAATTTAACGGTCACTAGCAGTGAGTACAGCGTGATAAAAATTAAATGAGTGAATATATTGAATGTTGAAATGGTATTTAAAAATGAGAGCTAACTTTGACTTTCAATAAGTACGAAAAAACTTTATTCCCCTGCATTCAATACATATGTCTAATCCGTCAGTAAAACGCCATAAAAGTTTTCACTTCGGCCGTGCGGCCCTAAACACACACAATTATTTAACGAATTTGAATCCATAAAAATTCTTTGCCTGAGGCACTGCATTCGTCCACCTAATGCAACACTGCTCCCGCTGCTTTCAATTCTCCAGAACAAACCCTCTGCCGCTCGTCTTTGTTTGGTGTTTGCAAAGAAGGTTCGGTCTTCCTTCTTGTCTCGAAAGCGGGAACTGAAAATTAGAGATCCTCTTGGCTGGAGTATTGTTGTCCACGAGCTTGATCCGGTCAAGCCAATGTAGTCGAGCTTTAACTTTTTAGACTAAATCAACATGCTGACACAGCTCGTAGAGTTTTCAGTAAAATATTCGGGAGCTAATATCCGATGAAGTATGTAGTATTTTTTCATGGAAGGAGTTTAGTAACTGCTCTGTTATCGCATTTCTGTTCAGCATTCGGCGCTTGAAGAGGCGATCTATCTTTTACCGTGGACCCTTCCCCATTCACAAAAATCTACCTAAGTTTCAAACCACTGCACCTTGGTCGCGGTGTATGAATAACATTAATTGGATTTTAAAAAATAAGTGCCGTCCGAGTGGACGCTAGTACTATGAACTACCTGCTTTAGTAAGAGATTTAAGATAGAGATTCACTTTGCTAAAATTTGGAATGATTCCAAGGAAGTGGTTCCAAATTTTACGGTGCACAGCGTAACGCTTGCTGGATCTGCTTTCACGTGATTCTGAATTCAGCATTCGCTTTGTACAGGCTCAAATGATGAATGCTGTCATTTTAAAGTCGCCGCAGATATGATGGTGTTGATTTGAAGCTTATTGGTCTTACACAGGATTTACATTAGTGCGAATATTTTATCTATTTAAAAAGCAAAAGGTTTTTCAATAGGGACAAAACAATTTTGTATTTTAATACAAATGCACCCTTAAACTTTTTTTATGATTTGTCAATGTCAAAATGACAGTTAAGGTTCACGTTTTTTTTTATTATGCTGAAGTTCACGAACGAGCAAAGTTTGGAAAAACTAAAAATTGGTACCACAATTCCAAGTCGGTGGTCGCAACTTTAAGAGCGCAAAGAATCGATGGCGGTGGTCATATGAACGAGATTGAATTTCATACTTAAACTCAATACGTGTACTACAGCTGAAATAAATTTCAGCTCAATATCTCAATTATTCTATGTTTTATTTAAATTCAAAATGGTTATGTCCTTTTTGAAAAAATCGCAGTCGCTGCAAGCAAAGCACTTACTAAAATTTAAAAAAAAATATTCTCTATCCAGAAAAAAACTGCTGACAGCTTCCAAAAAAAAAAATCGACATGAGAAGCTTAATATTTTTAGATAATTTTTTTCAGTGTAGATCCAATTATATTTTAATTTGTTTTGTTTTAACAGTATGATTGGTGTCTGGAGGAAAATTAAAATTTTCTTATTAAACGAAACACAGCCAATCTGGCGGAGAATTCCAAAATTGCGCGAAGACCTTAACGAACTTTAAAATTATACGAATGGATTGCGGCGATTTGTCAGGTGGCGTCAAACTTTAATCATTATTTTCTCATTATTGTCATCCGCTTTCGTTTATTATCTCCGGGGGTCATGTAATACTACATATGTAACTTGTTGACTTTGAAATACCCATACAACATGGAATGAAAGACGTTTTTCTACTCTTTGCCCTGATGGTGTCATAGCAAGCCTTCCAGTATTTTGTATATATTTTACATAAATTGAATTTTTTTATTGCCAAAACAAAATAAAGAAATTTGTTTTGTACAAAAGTAGATAGCATATAAGATTTAAATTTATTTGGACTAAATTTCACTTCTAATTATTCAGGTTTTTTGTGGATGTTAGCACATGAATGATACAGAGATACAACGAGAGATTACATGCATGTGCACTATCTTAACTGGCGTTATTCATGCAAAACGTTCTAGATGTGATGCAATAGAGCATCCCCCTGTTTGAACTTAAAATGTGAACTTATTCGGTTTAAATGTAAAAGTCAATATATACACTGAAGAACTGGCTAAATAGCGTGCCGGATTTGTGTCAAAGCCAACTAACCTCTCTTTTATTGCACTGTTATGCTGTCAAGCATTTTATTGCGAGGAGGGCTTCGACCTTTAGCTATCCATTTCTTTCGCACTCCGTTGTCAATTAAACATCTTACTTTCTTACTTCAGGTGGCGATACAGTCTGGGGTGGACCTGGACTTCAACAAACAAGCGCCTCCAGACAGCTCGATCTTTATCCAGTTTCGCACGCCAAGTTGGTTAAGGTCCCCTTCCACCACCTGAGTCGTGGTCTTCCTCCTCCGTCCTTCAGGTGTGTATTCGAAGATTTTCCGAGCCGGAGCATTGGTGTCCATCCGCTCTACATGACCCAGCCAACTCAGTCGTTGGACCTTCTCTCTTTTGGCTAGGTTGATGTCGCTGTACAGCCCGTACAGTTCGTCATTGTATCTCCTGACCGAAAATCACCCGAAGTAACTATGGTCTGTTAACATTTGCGTCAGGTAGAAGTAGTTCTGTATGCCTTCTGCTAATATATGCGTAGATGAGATGTTACCTTGCATAGCCACTAGTAGATTGGAGTCCATCGGTAGTATAGAATGATCTAGCTGAACCACCTCCCGTGAGTATTTGCGGAGCTATTATATTCCCCCACGGAACCAGCGATAGGTATTACTTCACGAGGGTCGAGTGTAAAGAACTCCCTGATTCGCTATTGGGTGCTTCCAAATGTTATAAATGCATTGCCTTGTTGCTCACTCCAATCAACTCTTCTTCTTTCTGCAGTAACGATGTCTCTATGTACCTTTGTCAGAGGGATAGTATATCTGCGGCCAATCACTTTAACTTTTTACCCTTGGCGCCGTCAAGGTACCTATTGCTTGGTGTTATCGGCTTTTATTTTACCCCTTTTTGCAAGAATCTGTAAGTACAATACCAGTTACCACATACACTGCATCGCAGGATTTCATCTGGTAGGTGCAAAACGCTTTTAAAGTGTTGACTTGGCAGGCCACCTCCACCGTTCTTCTAGACTTTCAAGACACTGGCTGTTCGTGACAGAAAATTAAATAGTTAATAGTTAGTTAAATTGTTAAAACTCAAAGAAAACGTATTATACGCAAAGAATATAACATCATGCAACACTATGCATAAGGGTATCGTAATTATACGATATGTATTCACATATAAACCATGTACACCGATTAAAACATTATTAAACTCTTTATAACGTTGTGAAAGGCCGTCTTTTCTTTAAACAGTTTGTCCGGTACTTAAAGATTACAGTCCATCCAACACCGTAAATTGAACAGGCAATTTACACTGGCCTTTTTTAGAATCCACAGATTTTTATCGACGCTCATACTTTGCCCAGACTTGCGCTCGCCAAAAGTAACTTACACTCCCAGTACCATGCTTCTCCAAAACCAACACGGGTTTGTCTTCTCGGTTTTGTTAGTTTTGTTGAGATAGTCCTCATTAGAGATCCGAATCAGAAAAGATTCTACCTTTGGAATATTTTATTCCAGAGTGCGATCATGATTTGGGACTCGTCTGGTGTACCGGCCTAACTGCAGAGATCCGAAACGGAGTCAAGACAATTTTACGCAGCTTTTGGCAAGATGTGGCGGTGATCGCCGGGCAACAAGTGGATTGGTGCTTCTCCGGAAGAATCACGCCAATGACTGGGATTTAAAGGGATGAATTGAATCAATCCCTTACAAGATCTGTTTCTCTGTTACACTCTCGTTCTAGGTTCTCATCCTGATCTGCTGTGCATTCAGAAAAGTGTACGTTAATCAGAAGCTCCACAGCTCAGAGTAGGATTGCGTCTGGTTTCCATAGGTACCTTCGAGATAGGACTATGTATATTGTTCCTCATATTGACTTTAACGTCAGATACAGAACTCGGATTCCTAGCAGAAGCGCTTGGGAGTCCGATGTAGTTCTGAGCGACTCCGCAATAGAAATATTCACAGACAGATCCAAGACAGATAACCTTCTGCCCCTTTCGAACCGATCAAAAATTAAGGCTCACTAACAGGAGTCTTCACCGGACACTGCTTGATAGGCAAACATGCACTCAGATTGGCTCAGATTTCGCTCCAATGAATTCTGTAGAAACTGTGAGAAGCTGGAAACCACTACCCACCTACAGTACACTTGTCCTGCCTTTGCAAGATTAAGAAGGAAAATCCTCGGGGAATACTTCTATGATGATCTAAATGATCTAGCCAAACTCGACATCCAAAAGATAAGGAACTTTATCTCCAGGTCAAAGTGGTTCAATACATAGAGTTACTACCGATACGGTCACTCATCTCTATACTCTTGGTATCTGGTGCTGGTAAGGCGGTATCTATAGTGGTAACAAAATGGACCAATCTGGTCTAAGTGTGTCCCTGCTTGAACGGGGACAGCCACCTTACCTAAACTAACCTTCGAGATAGCCTGATACAGCTTTGTAAAGAGCTTTACGATATTACTGCAGGGATTTTGTAAGAAAGCGCAGATAGCACTGCACATCGCACTTTTGAATGTCCAATCGTCATCAGTATTGGCCCTTTCGGCAACACTAAATGAAGGGTTTTTTCAATAAGGACATAACACTTTTGTATTTAAATAAAACACAGAAATATTAGGATATCAGGCTGAAATGTATTCCAAGTGGAGTACATGTATTAAAATTTAAGTATGAAATTCGATTTTATTCATATGAACACTGCGAGCACATTTGCAGCGACCGATTCTTTTGAGCCAATTCTTTACCACTCTTCCACACATATCGGCCGGAACGTTGGCATTTTCGCGTTCGATATTATTCCTAAGCTCCTCTTACGTTATTGGCCTGTTGGCACAAGCCAACGACTTAACGTAACCCCATAAAAAGAAATCCAACAGCGTTAAATCGCATAAGCGAGAGAGCCATTTGACCCGACCATTTCTCGAGATTCGACGATTACCGAAATTCTCCTTCAATAGATTAATTGTTTGATCAGGTGCGTGGTATCTGGCACCATCTTGTTGGAACCACATATCACTGCTGTCATGCCCATCCAATTATGTCCAAAAAAAAGTCTTCCAACATGGCACGATAGCGAACTCTATTGACCGTAACATGGCCATCATTTTCATCGACGAAAAAATACGGTCCAATCACACCTCTGGAATGAAACCTACACCACACGGTCACTTTGTGGATGCAAAGGAATTTCTTGAAGCACATGTGGGTTTGTTGCATACATATTTGCCATATTTTGGTTATTAAGCAATTTAGCTAAAAATGGGCTGCACCGCTGAAGATGAAATTAAGGATTTTCTTCAAACTTTTGCAGAGCCCAATCGGAGAAGTTTCGGCACTTCAAATGATCAAGAGGCTCCAGTTCTTACGTTAATTTGATCTTATAAGGGTGTAGGCCAAGGTCTTTATGCAAAAATTGGCACAATGCCGACTGAGAGATTCCCAATTCTTGTGAACGGCGTGGAATCGACTGATTTAGCTCATTTTGTAACTAAAGCACTTACGGCTGCAATAATTTCGGTACCGGACCGATACGTTGTCTCACTGGCACAGGAATATTTAATAGTGAATGTGCACAGCCTCTGTCTGGTGTAACGATTATTACGACCGACAATTGTAGTAAAAGCTCTGCGACCACCGACTCAGAATTTCAGTAGTAATTTTGAATCATTTCCAGACGTTGCTCGTTCATAAACTTTACCGTGATAAAAATGTAAACCTTGACTAACGTTTTAACATTAACAGATCATAAGCAAACTTCAAGGGTGCGTTTGTATTAAAATACAAAATTGTTATGTCCCTATTGAAAAACTCTTTACTTGTATTCCTTCTGCTCAGAGTGAAACTATGTATACTCCGCATTGCAATAAATGGCTTCCGTTCAAAGTCATAAATTACATCCTTTAAAACCCGAATCGAGGATTATTTCAAGCTCATGTTGTGCAAAAAATCTGATTTCTACGTCCGATCAGTCATCAATTTCGTTCATTCACCTCGAGTGTGATTCCGAGTGTGATTCAGGGACGGACACAGGAACCAGATGCAAACTTTATGCATCTGCATTTCATCACACGGTCATTAAAACCGCATCGTAGAGATTGGGTTTGTTCAAAAAGTTTATCTTCAAAATTTGCATACATTTTTCTATTCAACGCCTCAGTATGGTTGATTAATGCGATCCTACCCTTAACGCCACGGATAGTCGCATGCAACCTAAACACGTTGACTAATTGCAATTCAAATGCACTCCGGTGTATCTTTCCTACTCAAGCGCACCTGATGAATAATAATAAAATGCCCACGTTGTTTAAGGTCTAAGTTTTATAAATTATTTTTGTAAAATTTACATGAAAATTAAAAAAAAACAAAAAAAAAACCAATTTGTCTTGTTGTGGCGATGAGGAAGGCAGCAGCACAGCCCATTCTTTCTGTGTTTGTTTCTCAAATATGACGACTGCGAGACGACCAACGACGACGTGCGAGCTGCGCTGATCGAAATATTGTTTTGTGTTTAGTTTTTATAATTTTAATAATAGCCAAGTTGAAAGAGACGCTATTTTAATAACAATCACCCGAGTTGAACACTCAACAGCCTCTCAGTGCTCGGATGTGTGTCATGTTGTTCACTATACGCGGTAGCTGTGATAAACTTCTCTCGGGCGCGGATTTCCCCATATCTTGCGACATCCAAGGGATATGTGCTAAAATAACCCAAAACAAGAGTTGTCCGGTTATTTCCAGTGTTGTGTTCCTTAATACAAATCTTTTCGACTCCCAAACAGGTATTCAACAAGTGGAATAATGTTCTTTGTGTGACGAAATTAGTGAATCAAAACATATCGCGAAGCCCGGTCGGTCGAGGTCGTACAAAAAAAGTTTAGGTGATTCACCTGATTCCGTCGGCAGGAACCATGAGCTAAAATTGTGTCTCGGCGATCCTGAAACAAAATGAGTGAAGCAAAGTACACAGCTGTGCCGATAATTCGAATCGATGCATTGGCTGATGATAGTACGATTCCGTATGTGGATCAGGATATCAGTGCTGACGGCGCGGGCCATGTGGACGTAGTGATAAATGTGACTGATGCGGAGACGACATCTCCGGAAGTCATCGCAGCAGAGTCCTCGGCTGCAGATCAGAGGCGAAGAAATTTCCGCAAAAATTCTATTTCATTGCCGGCTGGACTGAATACATTGGACTTGGAACGATTGCGACAGCTCCATGACACGGTGCTGGAGGAGGAGAGCGGCTGTCACAGTGTGAGTAGAAACTTACATTTATGTGTTGTTGGTTGTTTTAGTTTATGGATTTTGGTTTATTGTTCCGTGAAACTGTGACAGCAGACGAATTTAAGTTCAAGAAGCCAGATCTTTACGGAGCTTATGATGAATGGGCGAATACTGTTTTATGGTGTTGTTAAGCCGTAATTAGATTCCTGGGGCAATTGTCATGGCTATTAAACAGATTGAGGAGTAATTTGCGTGAAACAATATCATTTAACCAGGTGTGACTGAACACAAGAGGAAGTAATTAGAATTAAGCGTTTAATTGTGGTGGATCCCGAATGTGTTTGCTTCTTCTTGGCATCATTTAATCTTTAAAGGAGAGTTTAGAGCTTCTTTATCGTTTCAAGCTTGAATGGTGGCCGAAGAGTTGTTATACATTGTAGTCAATATGCCTTGAAATTGCAAACACATCAGTTTGTAGTGGTGCCTGCTCATCTTTCGAACGAGAGAGCTATTGGTGGATTTCTCTGGATCAAATCAGCTCCACTGGGCTATCGCAGGAGCCGATATTTATGTAGAGTTTCCAGCCTGGTAACGTGTCTACCAATTATACAATAATCTGTTAGTACACCGACTAGAGTATCGGTAGTGCTCTGCTGATTTGTAGTCTTGCGTCAACTTAGTTGAGGTTAAGTCTGATTGTAGAAATCAAAATAAGACGACCTATCATTAGCCTGAAACAGTATTAATATGCAGATAGAGTTCACCTATTGCAGTCGAGAGCCTTTTTTTCGTGCCCTTTTTGACCATTTCGTCCTTTGCACAGTTGCCTGGTACATCACTACGTCATCTTTTCTACTCGATACATCATTCAGGGATGTGAGGCATTGGAGTAGAATCCGCAACCCTTAAGCGTGCCAAGTGATGATGCTAGCCACCCCTTTTTTAACGGACTCCCTCCAACTTTCTGTTTTGATCAATCACAGGCATATTGCTTCCACTTCTCATGACCAATCCTTCTGCGATCCGCGATCACTAAGTCTTTGTATTCGAAATTCAGTTTTTCCTTGCCGTCTGAAACCGATTTTTGAGGTGATCTCAGTACTGAATTCACTCGCTTCTGTAATGTTTTAAACTCCGAACTTGTCATTTGCCAATGGATACTTTCAGTTGCATAGAAATGCGCCACTTTTTGTTTAATAACGGCTCATGAGGGATCGCTGAACCTAAAATACGGTGGCGCATGTGGAACATTTTAACCGATTTTCAGCTGTTCTCAGTAGTTTAACTGCATACAGGACATAAATGTCTAATTGACCAATTTGATCTTCCTTTCCATGAAACCCTTTATAGTGGCGCCTAGAAACCTCCGATGATGTCGGCTGTCGGCCATCCTAACACTTGTCCTGAGCACTATCTGTTCCAGAACGAGATTGTACAAGTGAGATAGCGCATTTCCTTGCAGGAAATTCACACAATAAATTGTATAGGATTTCATGTGTGATATTAAACAGGGGCATGTCTTCAAGACATGGACAAGACAAGGATAGCCTTTTTCAAAAGATTTCCTGTAATTCAAAGCTGCTGGAAAGTCTGCTAATAATATAGGGCCACCTAGGAACTCCTATGAGTATGCTTTAGTTTGCTCAACTTGTTCCGACAAAGCGCTTATCTTTCCTACGATACCATATGGATCAAATGCCTATTTCAACTATGTAAGTATGTATGTACTTCTTTGTTGCAGCAGGGTTGTAAAGCAGCAGCTATCTAAAGCGATGATGGTGATGTATGATTTGCACAAGTGTGATTTCACTTCAGTTAATCCTTCATTTTCGTAACGAAAATAACCTTTAACCTTCTGTAAATATCGAAGATGCCTGCACTAAAGTTTGTTTGACCAATAGAGTCCAAAGCAATGATGATAATTTCTCCTTGATTCTAACTTTTAAGTATAAGTACCAAGACTTAACTTTGTGTTTAATTTAAAATTTATTTGACCTAAAAGAGAAAGACTGGAAAGTAGTGGAAATGCCATTCAATTTTGCTTGCTTAATCGAGCAGTGCAACCTAACAAACTAACGAGAAATTCTAGAATCCTTAAATGAACCTGTTATTCAGTTGCTTCTAACAGAGTAAAAATGTAATTGCTGGTAATATGTCATTGAACTAAGAGAGTTTATAATCGATTTAGACTTGACTTTCTTCGACAGATATTTTTGACTGCATCCTTGACAGCAATACAATGGTTCACAGCTACACAAAATACTCTAGTTTATGAGGAATTTCATTCACTAAATTATAAAAAAAGCAAGTACCTTGGTTTACTAGGAATTTAATAGAGTGAACACTTGTCTTTAAAATAATAAATGAAATTCAGTGTGGGCTGACCGAGACAGACCGCATGTAATTTTGTTTTGAAAATCAGGAAAACATGCAGCAGGCACGTTCTCTAGCATTTGTTTGTGAACATAATACGAGTATGTATTTGTTGCAACACCTTGCTTATAATTCGAATACTTTTCTTTGGTTCACTCGCTTTCTGAATGTTCATTTTTATTTTCTTATATCTTGTCCACCGACTACCTCAGTTGAAAGTAATTTGATTTATCTAGTTAGGAACTTTTACAGATGAGGAGTAGCCCTAGTTAACGTGCAATACCATACGTGGTCCAACTGAATGATAGAATAAAGAGTTGAGGTGAAATATGCATTGCTTACCATTGACTTTCTTATTTGACGGAGGCCTAGTCATTCTACAAGAATACTCTCTCTAGACAAAAAGCGTTTTACCTTTTTTTATTCTGAGCAGAGCACTGAACACTGAACAGAGCTCGAGTACGTCGAGCATTTTCTGAACCGAGCGTGCTTAGAACGCTCTTATTTGTTTAAGAAACACACTTGAGTAGTTCGTGTCGTTAGCTGTCAAAGCACAATACAAAAAAGTTTACTCTAGGTCTCTCTCTCTCTCCTCCCATTTTCCCTTCTGTCAATTTGAAGTTGACTGTGCTGAGCTTTTTACTCAGAATGCTCGGTCAATTTATTAAGAGCTCGTAGAACGCGATCAAGGGTCCTCAGATCTATCCAGTGGAGTTGTGGGAAACAAAACCTTGCCTATTCTCTCAATGAGATCTCCTCAAGATTGTCAAACAATGATTCGCCTAATACGTGTTGTCTGACTCTAGCCAGAGCTGCATTTGAAGCATCTATACTTCCGTTAACAGCCCCTAGTGGACTTGTTCCGCGAGTGTATTGGCAAGAGCTGAGCCTTGCCTGGTATGTTCGTGGGCACCGTCTTTTCCGGCAGTATCCCTGTGATCCGGGACCCACACTGGCGTGATTCTGAACCAGGTGCCTAAGTACTCCAATTTGAAAGATACGGAGGCTGAAATAATGGCTATGTTTACAGCTTGGCTATCGATTAACACGGCGATGGTATGTTTAAGTGTTGGATCGCTGGTATAACTGCCAGGAGATCCGCCTTAAAAACACTGGCAAAATCAGTAGTATCCGAGAAAAATCCCACACCAACTCCGCGGTCCATTTTTGAGCCGCAATTCAATACAGATGGCGTTGTCATAGCAATACAGCTTTGCCCCTTCTTCTATTCAGTTCTGGAAAAAAAATCCTGTGGTGAATTTTTTTTGGTGAAATTTAAGTAGGAACTAATGAAGTCAGCTCCCAATTCTTTCGGTAGCAGGTCCAGGATTTTGCTGTCCAATACCCAGATATTTCTGAGTTTTCGCTACAAAGATTGCGCTATAAAGTGCACATACATAGGTGCAAATATGTATATTAAGATTCATCATTTCGAATAATGCATAACAATTTGATTAATGTCAATTAACGTTTAATCTGCTTGCTATTCTAAATTATTTGCGCTAATTGAAGCCACTTCTTGCAAGAATGTTCTTAATTTCGTCATTATCACACGATCAAAACAGAATTTAGTAACTAGTAGCTGATGAATCTTAAATGATTCTTCCACTTTAACAACAAAGCATAGCACTATCAGCTGGCATCATACCATCATCTCTTCGCATAAATTCAATAAATTAACACAACTGATCACCACATTCCTGTTTAGAGACAAGATCACTTCCGTGCCTAAAAGTATGCATCAAAAATTGAACACCTGAGATTACCTTTCACTCAATGCCTCATTTCCACTCGATGGGTTGTAGAACATTGCCACTCGACTTCGTTTTCTTCGTATCCCAACAATCGGATGGCGTCAATCCACATGCGTTCTTCTACAACGACGGGTGACCCACCGCCACCCCCGGCTATTGAACACCGATAATTGCTCACATTTATTGTGATTGATGACGAGCGTTTTACTCCTGTTATCGACTTGTGTGCATTGGTTGAGTTGAGGTAATCTGATTTTGTTTGCGCGTTGAGTCAATTAGTTTGTTGTATTTGCTTTTCAATTGTTATCTGCCGCGGCAAAGTGAAGCAATTTGAAGCGATTTGCTTGCTGTTGTCCCCCATGGTGGACATGGAAGTTCCAGTGATTAGTTTGTTTAGCGATGTTACATGGGATAGTAATCAGTGGAAATGTTTGGATGTGTAAATTGATAAGGGTTCTGGTTGTACTTTGTGTTTGTACGACTAGCAATCTTTCGAATGTTTTGTGATTGATTTTGTAAGAGACAAGAGGTCTAGAGGGTCAACTAATTGATTAAATATTCGCGTAAATGTTTGATTTGCAGCAACTGAGGGGAAACTCTAAAAGTGTATGACCGCTAGAACATCAAGGCATAATGTGAAGGAAAATAACCTGCTGGTGTAGAAAAATTAAAAGTGCAGCAATCGTTCTACTTCGATCTGATTAGACTGCTTACGCTAGTGATGTGATTCGATGGAAAACTGTGTTAAAATGTCCCGATTATGATCAGTTTGGAGGCAAATAATTTGTATCTAGTCCTACTGGTCGCCGTGACTCAGTAGCTATTGCTTCGTACGGCTGTGCGAGCTCCATATTTTCAGTTGAACTCAATCACAGATCTTGATCGTTCTCCAAAGAATGCGGTTTGAATTTTTCCAGTCATCGAATATCGTCCCGATTGTATAACATTTTAGAATATTCATACAGCATATATAGTTCTGAATGAACAACTTGGAAAGCAGTAGAAAGGATTGACACCTATGAACTTACATATGTACTTGTATGTACCTTGCAGTAGATCCCCTTCTGGCTGATTAGTCAGCGATTTCAGGATGGCTCTGTGTCAGAGTTTGACTTTATTTTTTGGAAAGCTTTGAAGCAACCGTCGATGCCTTTTGAGTTAAGCTAGTGAGAGTCTAGTGTTTTAAACGCTGCTTGACTATCGGTCAAGATATTGTTGGTTGCATCCTTGTTGGCTAATTCCCAGTCCAATAGATTTAGGATCTTGATTTGATTTTTTTTTCCCCAAAATTAGAGTGATTGGGCACGAAGTCTGATACCGTGCCGGTCTAACTCGGAAAAGCCGTATAGAATTGCCAAGTGACCCAGCGGTCTACTCGTACTTGGCGAATTGCATGCTACAATATTTTTTGGCAAAAGGTGGGCAGGATCGCCTACCCCCAGTGATCCCGATACATACCACTTTTTGTAGTCATTGCATCTTTGAGATTACTGTTTTCTCAGTAATACCTAGATAATTATGGGATTGATGGGAATCCTGCCCGTAGAATCATTTTGATTCGCTGATAAAGCGGAGGAAGTTTCGACTAGGCGTTTGACATACATAGGTCACTAGTATCATTAAAATGAGAGCGACCTAGGAGTTTCGTCCTGTTATGAGATAGCGCCGGACAATGAAAGAGGAGATAAGTTGTGGTTCTATAAAAGTAATTAAATAGAGCGCCTACTCTCCTACCGTGTTGTCGAATAAGGCAGTGACCATTAGGTAGAAGTAGCGCTTTAGCTGAACTCAACTAGCGCTAGGATAACCCGTTTTGAAACACCGACCACTAATGACATCAATGATGGCGCGAGTATGTGTTCTATCGACGGAAATTAGCTAATGGCTTTTGGTCATCTTTTCAGGCGAGATGTCTATGTATGAGATGCTAGGGTGGTACCAGATTTGGCAAGTTCATCAACTTGGCAGTTACAATGAATGTCACTATGTCGATGCACCTAACAATGGTGAATGTTGAATTGCCCAGTCATCTCGTTAAGAGGTGATAGGCAATCGAGTTGATAGTGATTTCGCAGACAGTCAGCGAAGATTTCAAATGAGACCGGAGGAAATTTTCTTATGAATTGACGAAGGATTTTATTGGTTCAAGTTGAAGCTGTCAGAGGAAATCGGGCTCCAAAGTGGGGTTCGACAAGGCTACGTTATTTCACCAATATTGTTTTTACTGTTGATTAGCGATGTGCTTCGCGCTGCCCTGTCGGTGGGAAATGGAGAAATTCAATGGGCTCTTACATCTCAACTCAAACATCTTGACTACGCTGACAACGTAAATTGTAGGACCCTACCATTCGTGCAAAATATGTAACACGCACAGCATGACTGACTTGGCCTTGGCGCCACAGCTTGGGATGAGTTAAATTTATTTTTACTTGCAAAGTGACTTCTACAATCACAAAAAAGCTGCAAACGTTCGTTAATAGGTGCCTGCGAAACATTTTGAGGATTTTCTGGTCTAACTGTATCTCTAACGAACTTCTTTACCAGCGGACGGATCAGGAACCGATAGGCACAACCATCCAACGACGAAAGTGGCAGTGAATTGGTCACACATTTTAAAAAGGCGACAGCTTACTACGCTAAGCAACAGAATCCCCTTACTCACGATGGCAGAAGATTTGATCGCCCGAAAAATACGTGACACAGAACAGTTGAGGAGGAGTTCCGGCGACCGGGTAATAGTTGGAAAGCCTGAGGCACATTGCCAGAAATCGCACACGATGGTGGAGTAGAGGGCCTAGAACTCACAATAGGACATAAATAATTTGTGTTTTTAGATAATTTAACTGCGCAGATTTGCTTGACTTTTGAACTTCAATGAGAAAATCTTACCCCACACTACTTAATGCTATTTATCGTCCGGACGATGATGCGTTGTCAACGTAAGAAAACTAAACCGTGAATTGACCATGAACAGTTCAGCTTAAACGAAACGCAGTTGAATTAACTTAAAAACCCCACAGTAGCTTGAAACGAATTCACCTTAACAAAACGTTTTCACAAGAAATTATGGAAATTAATTGAATTTTCATGACAAGCTTTTCTTGATTTTCTATTTAATTCGCATGAAAGTTTGACAAACAACTCGTGAATTCTGTTGACGTAACATTCCGAGGATTCCCATCAGCAGGTGTGAATAATTCCCAAAATTCTGTGCATTCACAATTTGTATTTTTTGGTTGATGTTAATTGATTTGACATCCCATATACTTGGTTAAGCTCGAGGAAAATAACTCCATCAAAACATTTATCAAAGAATCTCCTGTGGCCCATTTATTTCCTGACACATCTGTCAAACAAATGTGACACAGGATAAAAATAACGACGAACATTCGTTATCCGCACTTAAAAAACGATCATGTTACCAATTAATTTTACTGCCATCATAAAAACCCACTTAATCAATAAACAGATTTCACTTGTTTCGCTGATTGATCTCATTATCACCCGGCCCTGAACCCGAACTTTGTAAATAAAACGACGAAGGAAACTGGGTAATTTCATTGCCAATTAATCAATTTTATCACAATTTTCCTGCAAATAAAAATAAGAGTGAAGTTTGGCCTTTGAATTGTCCACCGAAGCACATTTTGAACACTCCATCGTCGGAAAGTCATTAAAAGTCATCAGCTGTTTTTGAAACCATAATCAGATGAGGATCATGCTCTCATTGTCTTGAAGGAGGGAAGCGACCCAGCCAGATCCCAGCTTGTTAACACGTTCAGCTCCATCGGTGATGCGGCAAATTGATCAACGTTACGGACGGAGGGGGTAGGGAAATCACCGCCAATTAGAACAGAAGTGATTTTTGTTCCGTCTCTTTGGAGAGGGGAGGGCACGCTGTCGTTTTCCGATTTCGATTCCGTTTCAACCGACTATTGTCAGCATAGTGTGGCAGTGTGGTATGAGAAACAAATGAATTCCGAAGCCGAGTGATCGAGGCGTCTGTGTACTGTGTCATCGATTGACTTTTAGTGGCCGCGCAGAGTGTCAACGGAAACGGTCGTTAAACCAAGATAGACGCTTCGTCTGAAGTTCGCGCCGCTCGTCGTTGTAGTAATTAAAATAATTTCCTACTTTTTTTTTCTTTAATTGTTTTCGGAGTGATTGAGTGTAATCGAATTAAGTCGTTGACGCAGAAAATTGAATTACAAATTGACACTATTAACTCGTGGTGACATGAAAAGTGCATCGACTGTCGGAGGAGTTTTTGCATAACATGGCTAAAATCGCAACGAAAATTATATTCCCAAGCGCTGACGGTGAAAAACAAGAGATTAGTTTTAACGCCGCAAATTCGAGCGAGGAAAGTTCAAACACTTTACCGGATAAGGCAGGTACAGAGTGTCTTAATTGAAAACGAAGGAAAAACTGCAGTTAAGTGTCGGACGGCTGCATCGATTAGTGACCGATTGCATCACTATGGTTAATTGTTTGGAAAAAAAATTTATTGCATGACAAGGCATCTAATAAGCAAGTTCAAGAACTTTGTTGGTTTATTTCTTGCTGACGGGAACTGAGATAGTCTGATTGGAGATAAGAAAATTAAATTTTGGTTTTGAAATTTCGTACATAAATATTTGTACGACAAACTTTGAATGCTTCCAGAGTTCATCGTCTTGTCTGCATCGATCCAACTTTATCTGCTTTGCGCCATTTATAGCTGACGAGAACTGAAAACTGACGAGATTTAGATTTAGAACATCGTGACTCAGTGTTTATTTGTTTGTGGAACATGATTTACAGGCACATAGTGTTATTGTTGACGACCTTGTTGGATTTTTATGCTAATAGAAATGGATGAAGACACCCGCTAATATTTTTTTTTCTACTTAACCTCTAAACAGAGAAGGAGATCTTTTTATAACATGTTTGAAGGAGAATCCTAATTGTTGCGTGTTACATGTAAGTGCAAACATAATGAAGTGGCGCGATTGTTTTCGGTGAACCGGGGAGTGAATCCGCAAGCTCCTACATTAGGCCCGGTCCTTAGAAGACTTCCTCTTGTGGTCTAAGGTCCTCTTCATCTACCTTGTCGCTCAAAGTATGATGCGAATACTTTGCGGGATGAAGCGTTGTTTTCTCATTTCGTGTCGTTTCGTTCTTCATGTCCTTAGCTATCTTAAACGGCCAAACGGTCTTGATTTCGAACTAGGACGATGTAGCTCTACAACTCGTATAGTTCTCTGCTCCAATTCTCGTCTACACTAATGAACTGAATAAGAATTTGTCAACCGAAGCGACCAAGGATATCCTCATTCGTCTTCTGTAGAGTCTAGGCTTCGGTGCAATTTAGAAGGGCTGGGATGATTTAGGATTATATAAAGTCTCCTTAGATGAAAAAAGACCTCATCTTACACAGATGAATGACAGATGATGGAGTTGGAGCTGGAGTATATGGATGCAATACAAACATACATATCGTCCACTCATGTCAGAATCATGAACAAGACAGAAATACTTATCAAACCAACTAATAAATCTAAGAAACCAGAATTTGTACATCAAATAAAAAAAATAAATAGCTGGCGCGACAGCTCGGGATGAGCCAAGGCCTAGCTTCTCGCAACCATTCATGTTGTGCGTGTTACATTTTTCTCATGAATAGAAGGGACGTATAATTTATTGCTGATTCCGAGCGGCGAATTGAGAAGCTCTTTCATGACAGATTATACTCCCGGAGGCTTGTCATTCCCCGACGAGAGGTGGTGCCGCGAAAAATGTTCGGTGTCCCTGGCTGGGGCTTGAACCCACGTCATTCGGTCAGCAGTCCAACGCACTAACCACTGACCCACGGCGACCACGAAATTTTGTACATCATTCTGACATAAAAGGGACGATATTATGTATGAGAGTCACTGGCTAATGTAGGTTTGTTCTGTTCCTTTTGGATTTTATCGATGTTAAAGCTGCTTGACAACGGAGATGGTTGTATCCGATGGGGGAAGGTGACAATCCCTTATGCATTCTGTAGCTTTTTCTGTTGCCAGGATCTCGGCTTGGAAGACGCTACAGATTTTTTGCACTCTAAAGGATTCCTGTTTTCGTAGAGTTTCCGAGTAGAATCCGGCTCCTGTTCCTGTTTCCATTTTGACCGTTGATTATATTGTTTTACTCCCAGTTCTCTCGCCTTGGGAATAGAACAGGAAGATCAATGTTAACGTCATTGTAAGGGGTCAGTTAGTTCGATATGGCCGTGAGGCTTTCGGAGTTATATTTCTCGCTCAATAACTTTATTACGTCCAGTATCCTCGCGTGTACATAGGTGGTCTGCTTCCACAGGTTGGATTCTCTCAATCAGAGTGAACCTTTTGCAGCAGCGTCTTTTATGAACAGGTCCAGGTCTCGTGGTCCAAAGTGTAGCTAGCCCGTGTACTTTGTGGAGATCGTAGGGTACTCCAGGTCTCCGAGTGATAGTGATGAGCCCTATCCATCATACACCCTACGTAACCTAGCCTAACCTAACCTTGTAGAATTCGTTAACATAGCTCTTGATGTTCACCTAACGCTGCAGTGAGATTTGTTTTCATAGCCTCTGTGGAGCTTTGAAGGATCGATTCGATATTACTTTTTTGAATTTACCTCTGACTAAGATTGCAATTTCCCGTAGCAGAGGAACAGAAATCAATCTTGGCAGGGCAACTAAGCCTTGAGTGATTTAGATAATCTTTTCTTGAAGCATGTATTTTATCCAATAGCATGTCTCTAGTCTACTTTTCTGTATTTAGAGCCTCTTGCCCATAAAATTTGCACCAAATAGTAACTCATATGCCACTCTTTCAAGGATTTTCTCCAAATTTAACAAATCTGTTTGTTCACGAAGGTACTACATCACTGGTTCAGGCATTCTTTGCGTCATGCTCCTTTTTGGTTCTTCATTATTCAATGGCAACCTTTTGGTTCTTAAAATGGTCTGCTGGCTTGAGTTCCTGCCCCAACTAAATTTTGTAAGGATTGTAACGATTTTGTAAAAACTTACTGCGGACCGTTTAAATGTTCAATTGATATAAGGATGTCAAATTAGTGCTTCCAGAATTCACATAAGTTTCGTTTTCCATTGAAACGGAAGGGCGTTAACATCCATTGTTTCGTTCATAATCGACCCAGTTTGTTCAAAATTTGTCAAAAGATCAACTTGTCCTCATTTTCTGCAATCTAAATCTAGTGAGTTACAGTGAGATGATTTTTATCAGTCTAAAGCATTAAGTTTACAGAGCAGGTAATTTTTTTTAGGGTTCCCTACCTTAGAATGATAAAAGGGAACACTTATAGGATCACTTTGGTGTTCGTCTGTCTGTCTATCCGTCCGCCAAGACATTTTTTATCAGGAATGACTAGAGTTATCAGGTTGAAATTAATACTGAATACCATGGTCTGCAAACCCATAGATTTGTCTTAAAATTTGGCAAGAAGCAAGGTCTCATAACACAAGTAAAGGAAACAATCATATGTGGAATTTTGAGAAACAATCAGAACGCGAGTCTTACTTTCACTTGTCAGTCTTTTCTTCTAATGAGGGTCTTTCCATTCTCAACAAACTTTCCTTTCATCACTTTGCTCACTAAAAGAGTTTTAAAATAAAAATTAATTTGTTTTTAATTTTAAAGTAATTCCCTTGGCTAATGTGTTTTCCTTTTCTTTTAGGCTGCTGATGATATTTCCGGTTCTGTCACATTCAGCGTACCAGAGAAGACTGTCACCACTTTTGCTTATAGCAGAGGTGAATTTGAAGAAGAAAATGAACGGAGACCGATGTATCGGTGAGTTTTTAATTATTAATTGTTGCTTTAAGTGATATCTTTTCATTGCAATTAGTTGTAAAGCACGCAGCACATGAATGTAATATTAGACAGTTTTTGAATGCTCTTGAGCTCATAGCAGACTTGCTCTCGAATTAAATAAAAGTTTTTCATAAAGAAGCGGCACATATATGTATATGTACATACTAGCTGATACCCGCGACTACGTTCGCGTGGAAAGACGTCACATTATACCCTATGTCCTTTTCCGGGTTTCAAGATATTGATGAGTAATTATAGACTTTCAATTCCTCACATTAACTTTGCAAGACCTCCCTATAAACAAAATTCCTGGTTTTTCTTTCTAGCTCGAGGATGACCAGGCTATCAGGTCAATTGACTCTGAGCCCGCTAAGGTCAAAAAGTCATTCCTTAGATTCACACCATCCAGGACTTCGACATTAGGCTATCAGATTGATGACTTGGGACATGCCTTCACTTCATTCGCTGTGTTCACAACCGGCTTGGTCTGTCCGAAGTCACCAGTCAAAAGCCCAGTCGGAGCATCCTATTTCGATACTCAATGCCTTTCTATGAGCCATGGTACACTCATCCCACACTATAACTTTGGTTTCCCGAAGCATTCTGCTTAGAGATGTTACAAAATGAAGACTCAGAATGACTTAGGTTGAGATGCTTTGAAAAGGTAGAGTGACCCGTCATGTCTTCTTTAATCAAGGTAGCTACAGTACCTAAGAAAGCAATGGCAACGGCAATGCCGCTGACTATAAATGGCCAAACTTTAACGCCCTTTATCTTGGTCCACAGTTATAATTTTGGAAAACGGTAAAACACGTGATTATTTATTTCTATTATAGAATATATTCACCAAATTTCAACTCCAAAATCCAATTTAAACTTTTTTTTCATTCAAACTTCAACACCCTGCAACACCCTGTAAAAGCTGAATTTCGTAATGTCCTTCCTTATTCCTTGTATGCAGCATAAAAGGAACCTCTGTGCAAAATTTCAGCTTTCTAGGTCCAAGGGTTCCGGCTGCGCGTTGATGAGTCAGTGAGTGAGTCAGGACTTTTCTTTTTATATATTGAGTTGTATGTTCGTTTTTTAGTCCTGGAATCATCATGTGGTTAATAAGTCACTTTTTGGCCCACAGATAAACTTTTGACTTTTGAATTTGCTTGATTTCTGTAGAAGCTATAGAGACGAAAAGGAGGAGGAAACCACAACTCACCTAATGTTCACTTGCTCTGGCCTTGTAACATTAAGACATCGACTTTAAAAAGATAAGAAACTTTTTTTGCGGGTCAAGTGGTTCAATACATAGGGTCACTGCCGATACGGTTACTCATCTCAACGCACTCTTGGTTCCTGGTGCTAGTAAGCCGGTATTCACAATGGACCAATCTGGTCTAAGTGTTTCCCTGCCTTACCGGGCTCAGTCACCTAACCTAATCTATGTAACTTAGGTTAAGGCCTGTTTCTTCTAATGCAAAGGAATCATTTCAAAACTGGAGCAATGACTTTCTTTAGCTTCAAGGGACCTAGCCATCTAATTTATTCATGATCGGAGTCCGCTTTCTCATTTTGAATCTTCGAACGAGCTTATGTTTGTCAAATTATTACGAAATATTCAACCAACCTCAACCATTAGTATTTCGTTGTCTTCACCATTTTCACAGATCTCAAATTTTACTGGTTCTGATCATGACATGATTGTGAACTGATTTGCATGAAATCTAAGTTTTTAGGCCTTGGGTTTGATGGACTATGTAATTAGTAAATGGGTTCCTAGCCTATTAAAGTTTTCTGTCTAAGATAACATGTACTCATGCCAGTTCTAGCTCTCTATCTCTGCTTTTTAAAAGAAAGTTCGGTTTCTCTGGTCATCTCGAACTTCCCTTAGCCTAATTTGTTTGTCCTGGGGTTTTTCCTAACCTTACGCGCTATCTTATATGGTTTCTGCCAATATATCTCAGCTCCTTCCAAACTTCTCTCGAATTTCAGTCCCAAATTTCGACTTCCTCTTATAAAATATAGCTGTGGTTTTGTTTAATTTTGTAAATCGTGACCAGTGGGCATGGTTGTTAGATCTTCTGTTAGAAGAGAAATGCTACTCGTATGCCATTTGGTCCAACAGTCTTGCCTTCGACTTACTTAAGGTTAAGTGACTTTAAAAACTCTGCTGAATTTTTTTTGTTTTAAGGGGCAGTGAACTCGCCATTCGTCCTCTCCACTTCTTAATTTTCTAAGAAATTCTCAGATTAAAGCGCAAATCTACTAATGTGGATGAAATCCGTGCCGAAATGCTCAAGACTTCGGGTAAAGGGGGAGTGAAATGGCTCTCTCGTGTCATTAAAGTGGCGTGGGAATGAGATGAAACACCTAGTGACTGGCAAGCTGGGGTGATTGTTCCCCTCGCGCGCGCTAGATAGGTTCGTCGCCGTCATTATTGGAGCTGGGATGAAGATTAACGTGAACAAATCAGAGGTAATGGCGATTTCCCGAATGCCTGTTCAGGGCGCTCTGTATGTTTGTGGAGTTCCATTGAAACAGGTGGAGAAGTTTAAGTGTCTCGGGGTCTTTTTCACGAGTGATAGAAGGAACAATACTGAGTTATCCTGTAGGAATGGTCAGGCTGGAGCAATTTTAAGACAACTTAGTCGATCTGTTATTAGGACGTCCAAACTTGGCATCAAAGCTAAGCTATTGGTCTTCAATTCAGTGCTTCTTTCGACCCTGCCTTATGGTCATGAGTTTTGGGTAATCACCGAAAGAATAAGAACGCGGGTACCAGCTGCCGAAATGAGATTTCTTCGTTATTTTGCTAGGGTAACTCGTCAAAATCAAGTTAGGAATACCAGAATGCGCGGGATATATTCTATGTAGAGCAGCTACTTCTTCAAACGGAGAGGTCCATACTTTGATGGTTTGGGCACGTTAAATGCATGTCTCTAACTGGGCTTCCAAGAAGTGCCATGGAATCTGTACCATCGGGTAGACACCCCCTGGGTAGGCCCAGGATGTGATGGTTGGACCAAGTCTGAAATCTCTATCCGTATGGCGATAGGCCTTGATGACTTCAAGTCGATGCTAGACTATCGGGCGACGTGGAGGGTCCACTTAAGCACCTTAAACCCGCGACCCTCATTGTAGATAAGCGGGTCATTTGGAAATGTATGTATGTACATACGAGTATGTGTTCTCAGATAACGTCGGAAGGCATGGTATAACTGCAAGCTGTTCTGCCTCTGCGGTTTTTCTCGATATTTTGCAAAGCAAGGTCCAAATGCACTCCACTTATTTCTTCTGCTCTCCCTTACCACCCAAAACATCAAAATGTATGCAATGGGTGTCGACTTGCGTGCGGCCATTGCCACTTGTTTGATTGTTCTTTGACCGTCATTTGTTGGCCTTTTTGGCACGATCTGTCAATGCCATTGATCGGTGCTCGCACTAAAAATATCTATCTACAGACCGAAATAGAATACCAATTTGTTCTTCGCAATCGGAAAATTTCACACTCTCGCATGAAGTTCAGTTCCGAAGTCAATTCAAAAAGTGCCGATCCCATAAATCAAACAGCGATCCGCGCCCCGCTCCCTACCGTACACTTTTCAATATCAATTGTGATGCAAACACCAAGGCACTCTTACAGCTACGAGGAGGAGAAAAAGTGAAGTTAATGTGCCTTAATGTGATCAATTTGACGGCGAAACGCATGTCAAACCAACACACTTACTCGAAGCTAAAAACTCTCTAGAAACTTCTCACCGGATCAGGCCAGACTTACTGGCCATCCACAGAGCACATGCAAGTTAACCTCTTCTCGGAGAAATCTTATCCCGGTTTCTTTTCTTTCTCTCTTGTGGTCGTGTCGTTTTTTTTTCCTCTCAAGTGAAAATGTAATTCCCCCGGAACTTGGAGCGGCCAATTTTTATTATGAACATCTCACACGGCGCACTGTAGATACATCAAATCTTTAGCATGATCCAGCCACTGGCAGACAAACTAATAAAATTTAATAAAAGTATATAACTAACCTAACTACGCCGACTTAGTAACTTGCTACCGTACGTGCGCCAGATATCTCATATCACATTCCTCCTCAGCTCTGAGTAAAGTGAGCTAAAATGTAATTGTATCTTTAAGTCAGCTTGCCACTGCTACTTCGGATAATTCTCTCTCTCGCCAGCCAAGTAGTGTCTCAAGAGAACCGCGTCTGATAAGATCGTTTCTTAGTATTCCCCGCCTGGTTGTACTAAAACTTGGATTTACTTCATTAGATCTTTTATTCATTTGACGGTAATTATCTTCTCAGTTGAAGTGGAAATTATTGGATACAAAACTGTAGCGGGGTCATAGTAGTAGTCATTCGTAGCGGGCGAAGTGCGCGGTGCTCATTTTTCCGGTGCAAAAAAATAACTCGATAACATTGTGTCCAAGATGACTAGTACATATGTATAAGTGATGGAACCGAATAAAGATACTTAAAGCATAGTCGTCGACCTCAGGAAATCTCTAAAGAAAAATTAAAATCGCAGTGCATTCCTCATTGAGATTGCCTCGGAACGTAGTTTCTTGGAATATGTACATATGTTTATTGTTTTTAGAATGGAATCCCTATTTTGGATTGATTATTATAAAATTGAGGGATTGGCTCTTCTAGACCCTTATCGCGTTGAATTTGTTTATAGTGCAACTGATAAGAGTTTAATTTCGAAAAAAGAAACAAGGCACGCGGCTATTGCATTGCTGGGATTCACACGTAATCGAAATGTCTGAATGTGCAAATTTTATATGCATTTATCAGTGACTTAAACATACAGACAGTGCTTTTTATACAAGTCAAACAAAAGGCTGTGGTGTGTTCGATTACACAAGTGAATTTAAATTGCTACATCGTGCTCTAAGCAAAAGCTTAATAAATTCGAACTCGAATTTCGAAAGAGTTCGAAGAGAAAGAAACCTCGTTTGTTTGGTTTGTTACTTCCGTGATCAAAATTATTAATTTTTTTTTTTTAACTTTGGCACACACTATGTACTTCTCCGTCTCATAGGGTCGCGGTATAAAGAATCAGGTATGGATCTCACTTAAAGGCAAGATGCGAACCTCCGAAAAGTATCACTTGTCCTCTTTTCCCTTGAAGATTCCTGGGCCTCCACTTAACCTACGCACCATCGTCAACTTTTTCTCTCAAAACGTCCAAGATCTGTCCAATTTTTCCCCAATTGACGAGACCCTTCCTCAACTCTTCTGCCCCATGTATTTCTTGGTCGACCCACTTTTCTGCAAACTTGGATAAACGGATTCCGTTACAAAATGTTACATGGCACTATCGCCTTTTCGAAATGTATAGCCAATTCACTGCCACATTCAACATTGGATGGTTGTTGCTCCTGAACCGTTTACTGGTATAGATGTTCATTAACTTCCTCGTGATAGTGGATTCCACTTTCCAAGGGCTACACTCAACATTTAACGGAAGTAACGTAGCGCATTGCATTGCTTTGCCAGACTTTGTTATTCGGATTCGATTTTTTGTTCGGTTCCCCTGTCGGTCAAAACAATACTTGCAAAATATCGGAAGCTCTCCACTCTCTCTACTGATTGTCCAGGGATCAGTTCATTCTGAGGCCTCACGTCTGATGCTAATGATCTTGATTTCTCTAAACGCCCCCGCTGTCTTTTGGTGGAGGTGATAAAGGTAATAGTCATACGTCATAAACGTAGTCGACATGTTAAAGTCTATCGAATTCCTCCATTCCCCATCGACAAGGCAGCACGGGTCACATCGTTCATCACCAACAAAAACACTATTGGTGAAAGACTACGTCCTTGGAGCCCTTCCCTACATCTCGAATTCCTCTAAAAGTCTTAATTTGTGTAGAACGTGTCACTTTGTTGTGTAATATTCCTGCAAGACGCAACCAAGTTAAATACGGGCGACTGTCAATCAATGGAAAGCCTGTGTAGTGGCATGCAGTATTGAACTCACTGCTGATTCGCAGGTAGTTGTTGTGGTCGACACAGAACGATAGGTTAGGTAAGATGGCTGCTCCCACTCAGACAGGAACGCACTTAGACCAGATTGGCCCATTGTGATACCATGATGAAGAAACGGCTTACCAGCACCAGGAACCAGTGGAGGTAACACAGAGTACATCGAGATGGACAATCGTAACGGTATAAATCCTAAGAGTTGAACCATTTCGTCCCAGAGTTCAAATTTCTTATCTTCTGGATGTCGAGCTCGGCCAGATCGTTAAGATCATCGTAGAAGTATTCCCCGAGGGTTTTCCTTCTTACCGTTGCAAGGGCAGGACACGTGCACAATAGGTGCGTTGTATATAGTTCTACAGAAATCATTGGATGGGATCTCCAGTTTGAATGGACAAAAGTCTCTCCGTCTTCTTTGAATCCAGGTTAGGCCAGATTTGTTCTGACAAGAGACAAGTGCTGCTGTTGTTCTACCTGTGGTTTGCCAGTTTCTTCGCATCCGTGTCAATGAGGAATTTTGATAAGGTCGATGGGCGCATGTGGTTCCCCCAGGTTTTCGGGGAGATGCCGTCCACTCTGCAGTTCCCTGAACGTCCCTGTGTCATGGGACCCAGCACAGAGTTGCATCGCACCTGTTTGCAGTCTGGTTAAGAGATCTGCGGCATTGTTTTACCAACCTTTTTTTACCAACACAGAACGACACAAAGCGGAAACCTGCTTGTTCGGCATCGTATGTATTTGCCAGATCTTCCTTTATTCGTTCAAGAACTACGCTAGCTTTTACTTTGGCTACTGCAGGCAACACGCAAATTCCTCTTCACTTTCACTCTGCATAAGACTACCTTGGTTGGGGAGCTTGACGCTCATTTTTTTCTTCCACACACCGGGAAAATTATCGGCATCCCACACCTCCAGAAGTGGGTGTAAGAGCTCCAAAGGTATACCGTCCTACCGTCTTGCTGTTTTTCAGTGGGAGTTGTGGTGCGTATTCAGATAGTTGTTGCTGTCTGCTGCTGAACCTGATTTAGGTGCAAAAAGGCATTGTTCTTAAGCGTAGCAAAGTGATCTATCCATCGCTTGTGATGGTCCTCATCAAAAGTTAACTTACACCGGGGTTGGCTGACGCTTTGAGCACCTATAAGCTCTGTAAACGGTTCTGCTATCCTACCTGCTTGCTTCTCATCTTCTTACTTCATGTTGCTGGAGTAGCTGCGAAGTTTTAGCTGTATTTGATCGCTGATACTTCTCCAGATATCCTGTGATAGCCAAGCGCTATGTTTTCTACGCGATCGACCGACAATTCTAACAATGCCAGATATGTACACCTTTTTCACAGCACATCATTGCTTATCAATGGCGAATTCAGCTCCTGCAAAATGTGATCCCTGAGTAATTGGCGCATTGAGAGACCTCTGGTCTGTAAATGTGGGTTCGCCAATTGCAGCAATGGTAGCCACAAAAAGGTGATCTTGTGTCATTCCCATATCTGTTCCGGACCATCAGGAGATGACTTCTACATAAAACCGCGACTGATGACAAAATGGTCTATTTGATTGGAGGTTCCTTGCCTGTCAGTTGGCAACTCAGCTAACTTTGTTGCAGGTCTTGTGCTCAAACCATCTATAAGAAGGCGTCTGGCATTGCAGTAGTCCACAAATCGTTCGTTGATGTCATTGGGTTTGCTTTCCAGATAACATGGCTGGACGCTTCGCTGTCATTTCTAATTTTGGCATTCAAGGCACCGATGTTCCTATTTCATGTTGAGTTGAAGGCCGTATTCAGCTGGTCGTACAAGACCTTCTTCTTGTCATCAGACGAGAGCTTCGTTGAAGCGTAATATGATACTCCATGGTGTTCTGATCCAGAACCTGGCCATCAAAATACAATTTCCATGCGGCTGCCGCGAATTTAGGCAAAATTTCCACATTACTGTGGGCTTTCAAAGGGTTTACCAGAACAAACACCTTGAGAATTTGCACTCTTCCTTATCTAAACATCTCACATCATTAAGCTCCTAAATGTCCAAGCAATGTATACCCCATGACTTCTTGTTCAAATTGTAGGAGTTTGGCGTTTTCAAGTCCTTCACTCCCTGAGTTGAGGAGGGTCTCACATTTCTGAAACCAATCTGAGTCAGTCACCAATGTCTGATCACTCCTTATCGTCGATATGCGGTTTTGTTAGCTTCATGTTTCTGTGATGTATAACCCACGTTACCTATTCTTAAAGCAATGGAGAGTTGGAACTTGAAGTTTTAGCATGCATGTGATGTATGCACATATAAGGATTTGTGCATGTAGTTTCCGGAGACCTCCACATGAAGGCAAAGCTCTGAACTTAATTGTTGCGCTAGTCGCCCATTCTATATTACACGGCGATTAGTAGTTACCCGATCAATCACTGCGTCATCCAAGCGCCTCAGATCAGCAAACATGAACAAACAAATAACAGAAAAGAGAGGAAAAGTGTCAAAAGTGACAATTCCTTGATAAGCCTTTGATAATGCATAGTCATACGACTATGTAATCCAGTGTAGATAATTCACAGAAAAGATTATCTCATAATTCACGGCACCACCAGTAGACTAGATTGCGCCATGGTTCTTGTTAAATGACCCCAAGTGCTTGTAGCTGGCGAAGGCGATAGCAAGAATATATAACAAACTAAACCAACGACGACTTGATTAACTAATAGTGTCGCTCACTTGTTAATTTTAAGTGAACACGAACATGTGCTAAAGGCGGTCGTATGAACTCGGTGATTTTCTTTTTTATTTATGAAATTTTTTTTTTTTAAATTGTGATGAACTTCATTTTATCCGCAGCGCAACAGGCTTGCATTTATAATTACTAATAACCGGTTCAGTAGTAGACACGATTGAGCAACACACCTGTTTACATGTTCGTTTAATAAATTTATTCACTCCTTGTGCTTTAATTGATGTATAAGACCTAGTCTAGGTTTTTCTTAAAATTAATAATTTTTAAAGAGAGTTGTACACAAATTTGTGATAAAATAAAATATAAAAAAAAAACCTGTTGATAGAGGAGAGTGAAAATCTATGGAAATAGACTTAACAAAACATGGAAATAAACGCTAATAGGCTTAGAAATTTGAAACCGATAGACAGATCGGTCAATAGTTATTAAGGTTAGGCTGGCCGATATTATATGAGTACCAACCAGAAAACTCATGTTGATAGGAAACCCTTTGAGGGTTTCAAAACCACTTGAAAACTCAAGAAGGAGTGTAGACGGCCTTTGACATACTTACTTACTTAAGATGGCGCTACAGTCCGGAGTGGACCTGGGCCCAAACCAACTAGCGTCTCCAGCCAGTTCGATCATTAGCCAGCTGCCACGTTGATTAAGGTCCCCTACCACTTGCGTGCGCCACCTGAGTCGCGGTCTTCCTCTACTGCGCCGTCCCTCGGGTGTGGATTCCAAGATTTTTCGGGCCGAAGCATTGGTGTCCATTCGCTCTACATGACCCAGCCACTTCAGTCGTTGGACCTTCACCCTTCTGGCTCGGTCGATGCCGCCGTACAGCCCGTACAGTTCGTCGTTGTATCTCCTCCTCCACTCACCAGCTATGCAGATGGGACCGAAAATCACCCGAAGAATTTTCCTCACGACACAGCCAAGAGCGACCTCATCCGCGAAGTCCATGCGCCATAGAGCAGGACTGGGACGATTAAGGACTTATAAAGGGTCACCTTAGTTGTTCGAGAGAGAACTTTGCCACTCAATTGCCTTCTTAGCCCAAAGAAACTCCGATTGGCAAGAGTTATTCTTCGTTTAATCTCAGCGCTGGTGTCGTTGTCTGATTTTATACCGGAGCCTAGGTAGAGAAAGTCCTTAACTACCTCAAAGTTATAACTGTCTATTATGACTTTCTGTCGGAGACGTCGATGTTGGGTGTCCTTTCTTTTTGACAGCATATACTTCGTCTTGCCCTCATTGACCGCTAAACCCATCTTCGCCGCCTCCGTCTCGATACTCACGAACGCGCCAGTATATCACGCTTCTTCCGATTATGTCAATATCGTCGGCGTATGCGAGTAGTTCGACGGGCTTTTGAAATATTGTGCCTCAGGTATTGGCGCGTGAGTTTTGCACAAGTATTTCAAGAACGATGTTGAAGAAATCGTATGACAGTCGCCTCGCCTAAATCCCTTTTTGACATCAAAAGTCTCGGTAGTGTTTCTACCGACCTTGATGGAGTAGCGACTTAAACACTCTCGTTGGCGCAGTTCAGAGGGTCTCCTTTCTTGAAGATCGGGCAAACAATGCTGAGGTTCCATTAATCGGGCATACTGTCCTTCAATCATATTTTATAGATGAGTTGGTGCATGCTCCTTACCAAATCATCGTCTGCTGCTTTGAACAGCTTAGGTCTTCGTCGTCCAGATTGATCGGTACATTCTGCCTGACAGCAGGATTTGGTTCGTCGTCGCCGTCTCTAGAACTAGTTTCGATTTTGTCGTGGCTGATTTCAGTGCTTTTAGGGCAGCTTGACTATCATAAGGATGGTTTTGCCATGAAAGTAAGAGAGCAAGTTGAGGCGTAGGCGCAGATTTATGGCAAATATTTCTACCTGTAAGATCGATGTACCACACTTGGTCGTGCTCTGGCGGACGGGGTTTGAACTTTTCCCAGTCATCACTCGAGGGGATGATTACTGATTAGTTTCGGTTGAAGCAGTACACTGGAAGAGTGTCATCTAACGGTATGCTGAAGTTGCTGCTTTAAAATGGGGAGGAAAGCATGTTAAGATGACCGTCAGGAGGGTGTTTAGAGCTGATGTTATTTAGATTAAAGAGCCTATGCAGACTGAGTTTTGCCTGCCTTTCTATATGGACTGGCGGTAGACTGACAATAGCGTTCAGCTAAGCTTTGAGTCCGTTGTAGTCTCTTGGCTGTGGTCGGCTCATTTCTCGTAGTCCACCAGACTAATTCCGTATAAAGGAACGACTTCTGTTTGAATATCACCGCACTCAGATCGTCGTAGTTGAATGGATCATTCTACTGAAAGCGCAATCTGGGTAAGGGTCATTGGTAAACAGTCTGCTGAGGTGTTTCTTTCGTATCCTCATCATCGATTGTGACTCTTTTATGAGATTTCCTAGTAGATTCAACCGTATGTTTCTCACGCTCCTTTTTTTTCTGTGAAGCCATCGATCTTTCCGTCTTTTTGCATGGAATTCGCGAGCAGGGGCCGAATTACCACACTCGTTAACGAGTAACTCGTCGTCGAAATGTTAGGATTTTAGGATAACATTACCGCTCCCAATGAATCGTATGAATCATTCGATCACGAGTGCAACTCACTCACTCGTTATCGATCTTTAGCAGCGAGGTTTGGTAAGCTTTTTGGCACTGGTCTTCGCCACTTGTTGCTGGCGGCACTGGGTTGTTTGAAAGATTGTAGGAGTGAAGAGGTTAAATATTCACATCCATTCTTCGGTACTGGGTTGAATCTACGCTCGAAGCGTTCAGTCATCTAAATTACTGGAACCTTGCGTTTGTTCTTCATTTGTTTAGTAACTTTAACCTCAAAAAATTATTCCATTTACAACAGCCTTAATGAAAACGAAACAAACTTTAGATATACTTTCTCGAGACATAAAATTTATCCGAACCTGTATCGCAATTGCATCCCACTTCACACCTTTACGCTAACTAACCACTGTGTCAACAAACCAAAGTGGAAATATTGACAATACAATGCCGCACATTTTTTTCGAATTATCGCCAACACGATCTTTTAATATCGTAATCGAGGCAAAAACAAAATCAATGCTCCGTCACTCGAAGGTGTTAAGTGGTACAAAGTCGAGTTCTTATAAGGGTCAACAATCATCTAACAGTTTGCGTGCTTTTTTTTACTTTCAGAGATAATTTTCGCAGCAAGCGAAGAGGATCAATTGCACCATTACCCTCCTTGAGACTCAACAGCAAAGAAATGTTGGCCGGCGAATTCGACACACAGAGTGTCATGAGCAATCAGACCTCAATAACGAGTATAAATTCCATAGCTAGTCTGCTAAGGGAGAAAATGCAGGTGAGTTACGATAAGCAAACTAGAGGAAGAAAAGTTGTTCACCTCATTCTATCATTCCAGGCGGTTCCGCAGATGATCCGCAAGAAGAAAAATGAAACCAAAGACTATAATCTGAAAATGTTCGTCGTATCCCTTTTCTTTGTCATAGTCTTCCTGGTGAGTCGGTCAAAACAAGTCCACCCATTCTCACGCTAACCTTCGTCCAACCCTTTTACAGATCGGTTATGCGTACGTAATGTATCACCAACAAGTACTCACACGTTCCTATTTCGCGAAGGCAAAGTTCGTAGCCACAGATCGAGTTCTGCGTATTTTCAACCTGGAAGACGAGGAGATAATCTCAGCAAAGCTTGGAACTACATTGGGAATGGAGACGGTGCCGTTTCCATGCCTTGAGGACCATATGCTGAATGATGGCAGCATTTGTCTGGAGTGGAACGATCTCGCCAGGCTCTACATGAGCTTCGAAGACAAAGATGTCTTTCGATGCTACTCGATACGATGGCAAGCTCTGGGTTCTGGGGTATTTCCAACCGATTGTTACGAGCTCGCCCGAGACAGTGGACTTTGGTTTGGCGGCGGTTCAGTCAGAAACGTCGATTGGACACTGAGTAGGGCGAATTTTAAGTTCGCGCCGTTTATAACCGGTGATACGAAGGTTCATCAGTTCGGCAACGCATTGAAAAGGTACTTTATCAATTCGTTGGGAATCGGCCTGCAAATCAGCGATAAGACCCCACTGTATGTGTCGGTGAATCAATCCCAGAACCACCTTTGCATTCGAGCCATGAATGATGAGTACGCCTACGTAAATCGATTGACTGAGTACCCAGAGCTGGAGTACAAGGTGTGTGCAGCGGATGACATGCGCGGTCTTCACATGCTCATGACGCAGCAGAGCCTTTGGGATGGTCTCAAGGAACAAGACATTAAAACCCTCCACTCAGTCATCGAAGAGCCAATCTATAAAATTCCCTTTGACAACGACACCATGTCCATGAATGAGACCAGTATTTGCCACTACTCCGAGGAGGTAATCTCAACGGGTTTCATGAGGCTTGGTCACATCCTGATCAATGAATTCTGGCAGGAGAATGTTGGAGATTTCACTGTAGATCAAAGTCGTTTCCCCACTCTAAAGGAAACGATAGATGTTCTCCATCGCAGGGGTTTCAAAATAGTCTTCACTGTTCAGCCCTTCATCAGCACCGATAGCCCGTCTTTCAAGGAGGCAGTGCAGAAGAAACTTCTCGTCTATGAGCGTCACTCGGAGAGAAGCATACCAGCTTTAACCCGGTTCAAAAGCTCTGCCAGTGCCGGAATCATAGATATTACCAACAACGCCTCAGTACGATGGATCATGGAGAAACTGGAAGCGGTCGTGACGGAGTACCAAGTGGACAGATTCTACTTGGATTTGGGTACTGGCTACAATCTACCTCATTACTACCAGTGCAGAGAAACTCTTCAAAATCCCGATATGTATGCTCGTTTGTTTACATCAAGCTTTGAGAATATCGGCTTCATGGCTGTTTCATCGGCAACTGTAGTCCCAAAACCACCCGCATTTCTCAGTGGTCCGCCTGTGAATTCGTCATGGTTGGGCCTCAAGGAGGTTATTTCAACAGTCCTCACCTATGGTGTAGTTGGATATCCATTCATTTTACCCGGTTCGATCGGAGGTGACTATCATCTGAACAAGTCACTGTCGAAGATGGTTTCGTTCTATTCGCTCAGCCAGGTGGATCTACCCAATCAGGAGCTCTTCCTCAGATGGCTTCAACTTACCACATTCCTGCCTTCTATGCAATTTAGTCATCTGCCGTCCGAGTACAAAAGCGAATACGTCACCGATATTGCCAAGGAGCTCACTAACGTGCGACAAAAGACTGTCATTCCCCTGCTAAAGAAGTATCTAAGTGAGTCCATGAATGAGGGCTTGCCATTGGTAAGACCACTGTGGATGTTGGACCCCAATGATCCAGCGTGCTTGAGTGTCAACGACGAATTCTCAATTGGCGAGGAGTTGATTGTAGCGCCTGTCCTCGAGGAGGGTGTTGATGTCAGAGAAGGTGAGTGGTTTGATTTTTCAATTAAGGTTATCAGGACACAGTGCGTTTTCTTTCAGTATACCTACCTCAAGGCGTGTGGAAGGATGGCATCGATGGCTCTCTAAGAAAGGGGAGTCGCTGGATACATAGTTATCGTGTGCCAAAAGAAAAAATCGCATATTTTGTTAAAATGCCCGACAATACCAGATTCTAGGTTGTGAATAGGAACATAAAGACAAAATCAAAATAATTTAGTAAAACACACTACGAGTACACTAAGTCTATTTTTCTTTTTAAACTAAGTTTGTAAGTCTAGCGTTTAGAGGAAAAAAATTCAACTCAAAACTCCAATGTGATCCCACCTCATTAGAAAATCGAAATAAAATAATAAAACACACTACACTCAGCTCTAATTATTAAAGAAAATATTTTTTGTTTTATTATTGGTTGATTTTTGTTTTAATAAAATAATTAGGTACCATAAAGTAAATTTTCTTTTTTAAAATACTAAACGAGTATATAAATAATTGTATAAAAAATAAAAATAAAAAAATACAATTTAAATTAAAAAAAAAATAAATTTGTTAAGTAGATACGCCACTTAAGGAAATTACTTTCAGAATTAAATTCTAATCAAGGATAATATCGTTTTTCATGTCACTGCTGCAGTTCGGAACCCTCAGGCCGCACGACTCAACATCGATCGGTCTGGTTGCATTATTGCACATTGACTCGGGCAGAACGATGTCGTTCTGATCGAGACACATTATCGAACGGCGTTTCACTGGACTAGCCGATCCGGGTATTTTACATGTCACTGGGCACAATTGCCATGGACCGATCCACCAATGTGCCGGACAGGGTATCTCATTGCAGCGGCGGGAGATTTTCTTCGGCATGGAATTGTTTGCGTTCGACCAGCACAATTCGTCTTCGTTGATGTCTGAAAATTGAGAAAAAAGAAATTGTTTGTTCTATTAAATTAAACGGAAGGAAAATATGGAGAAACCGAAAGTCCACTTATGCCCCCATCGATGCATAGCGCATTCACCCTTGATCCCCGTAATGGTTTTCGGGACCATATCCAGGAAGCTCGTAGCCGTTTCGGATTGAACCCGGTCGGGTGCCGATCGGTGCCTTCTAGACCTGGCTCCGAAGGGCACTCTGACAAAGCTGGCTTAATAATATTCCGAGGCCCCGAGGACTGAGCTTGGCATCGAAACTGAGCTATCGGTCTTCAATTCAGAGTTTGTTACGACCCTCACCTATGATCATGAGGTTTGGGTTATGACCGAAAGAATAAGATCGCGGATACAAGCTGCGAAATGAGATTTCTTTGTTGTATTGCTGGGGTAACTCGTCGAGATGGAGTTACGAACACCAATATACTCGAGGCACTCAATGTCGAGCAGCTACTTCTTCAAGCGAAAAAGTCCACACTTCGATGGTTTGGGCACGTTAAACGGATGCCCCCAACTCGACTTCCAAAACGTGCCATGGAATCCCTGCCATCAGGTGGGCGTCCCCTGGGTAGACCCAGGATGAGAGAGTTGAACCCAATCCGAAATCTCACCTTTATAGCCTCGATGAATTAGACTTAATGGCGGATGATCTGGAGCTGTGAAGAGTCCACTTAAGCACCCTGAACCCGCGGCCCTCATAGCGGATAAGCGGGCCATTTGAAAATGATGATTAAATGAGGAAAATACCGACAAAAACAGGCCCTTCCGAGCAGACGAGAAGGGAAGAACACCAGCTTATTCGAAGCAAATAGACGTGCGATCAATTAAATCAGTTCAAGAATTTCAAACGGATATCCAAAACCAACTTTTCTGTTTTAAGGATAGAGAAGACGAGCTATTCGGCACTAATCCGGTTTTGGTATTCCTGCAAGCCCTCGTTGGTCAGTGTCCATGTGGCACCATCGCGTATTAGCCCTGGTTATAGTTTCCTCATCTATTTTTCTGTAAAGAGCGCCGATCTGTGTCCTTGCAACCGGCACGCAGACTGAGGTTGAGACCATGGTACACCCTGAACTGGAGCACCATCATAAGTAAGTATGTAAGTTCGATCAGTTTGTTGTCTGTTTTCTTAAGATTTTGGTACACTTAGATGGTACTTATCGAGTCCAAACAATATTCGAGGGATAGATCACTGGAAATGATCAACTTGCAACTTCCCATATAGAAAAGATATGGATTTGAAATAACATAGCAAGTGCCTACAGCTCTGGTAGAAGTCGTTGTGAGGAACCTCGAGCGACTTCATGTAAATACCAACAGCACGGTGTTCAAAGAGGATGCCAGAAACGACTGCTGCATCTCTATGATTAGTCACCGAAAAAACCTTCTTATTAACGGGGCTGGTTAGGACTACTGTGGCCTACTGAATTAGCTCCTAGTCTGAATGGATAGCAAAATGTACTGCAAGTGCACCTAGTAAAAAGCGAATTTGCTTTTTCCTATAGCCATTAGGCTTCTGGGTGTTTCGCCACAGGATACGTGACGTAATAGAATTGCCAAGCGGTGCCGATCAGTTCGCTTTCCACGGTTGGTCTACGTGAGCAACACCTTAAGTCGCAAGACAACTACTTACCTAATTCAATTAAACTTACATGACCATGTTCTATGAATGTGCATGGATTTGTATGAGTCGTTCATTTGTAAAATGTAATCCCTACACGTAACGAAAAGCCTTCTATAATCGGCAATAACACCTAGTTCTAGTAGACATCCACTGTAGTAGTAGAGCGGCAAAAACAGCACTCAGACTAAGGGAAGTACGTCTTTAGACAACTAGCACCTATGGTCACGCTTCCGTTCTAACCCGACGGTCCACCACGAAGGAGAATACACCATTCCAAGCTCAGACTTCGATAGGAGATTTGATATCAAAATACCAAGGATAGAGGACTCGGATGAGGGTATAGTAGCCAGCCATCTACACCGACAGGTCCAGAACGGATGCTGGTACGGATGCTGGTACTGATGCCGGTATCTTCTGTGAATTCAGAGGGGTAAACGAATCCTCCAAAATTGGGGGACGGATGCAGTGTTTTTTGAGCCGAGATAACTGCCATTCTACAGACCCCAAAGCTAATCAAAACCGACAACATTGTCAGTGAAACTATTACTATCTATGTTGAGAGCCAGGTGGCTATTAAGATTCTGCAGCCAACCTCGATAAAATCGAAGCTCGCGACCGATAAGGTCTCTCTTTACGGGGAAACAGATGAGGAAACCATGATCAGGGCTAAAACGCGATGGTGTCACATGGACACACGTGCAATAGCCAGTTTACTATGGCCAGCCTTCTATAAGAAGAATTCCAAAAATCGAATACAACTTATTCGAAGGGAAATACGAATCATCTCCGGTGTAATAGGAGTCCGTCTATGGGGAGCGTCATGGATTACCCTAAAATTACTACTGCAGAAGCTGCAGGGACGAAGAGGAAATAGAATAGAGCCATGTATGTGAATGTCCGACATTGGCCACCAGAAGACTGCGTGCTATTGGTAGAAGCTCCTTTCTGGAGGACCTTCATATCGCTGATTTTAGGAAACTCCTGAGATTTCTATCCCTTTCTAGGTGGTTTCCAGATTATCCAACCCTAACCCTTGGATAGACTCCCACTTTTTATGGGTACAATGGACCCGCTTAAGGTCTAAGTAAGTCACACACAAAACCAACCAACCAACCATTGGCAATACACAAGAAAGTGTACGAAAAGCAAGGTTTAGCTCCTCTACACTGCTCTATTCCGTCGAAAAATAATTCATCTACCAGAACTCGAAAACCGACAAGTTTGTGTTTACCCTATTTTTCCACTTCATCCACCTAAAAGTAGGCACCAGTTTTCTTTTTCTAACATCCCATAACTATGCAACAAAACTTAACTCGCATCCCATTCCACGATGCGTAGTTCGAAATCATATTCACCAACGCACATCATCCCAAATTGGTCACAAAAAAAAAAGAATAAGAAACAAAAATTGATTTATTTACTCACATTTCCCACTCTCGAAGCACAATGGCATCCGATACTGGAATCCACCTCCACATGTTGCCGTACATGCTGTCCAATCGCCCAGCTTCCACGTGTAATTCTGCACAGAGGTGGTATTGACTACAGGCAATATGAACTCATAGTAGATGCCTTCATTTGGCTTGGATGATGTAACAATCACCTAAAATGTAACACGAAACCATTAATCTGCCAGAATCTGCGACTCACTTTGGGGTCACCTACATATAAAGTGATGGAATGCTCAATCGAATGAGGTATAGTTATGGTCTCTTGGTGATCGGCACGATCGTATATGCTCTCTGTGCTGGCGATAACAAAATCTCCAGGCATAGAAATTTGCCTGAAACGAGAAGCAATGTTAGGTAGGTTGCAACAATTTGGTGGCACTCTATCTATGCATACCTATGACCGTTTAAGTAGAATTTACTGCTATTGGCTTTGCCAATGGCCAAGTAATTCAGTGAGTTGGACATCTCTTTGATGATGATGTGACGGGCCTTGGCCGGTATCGTGACTATTTCCACATAACCATCGGTTGCGTTGAAATCGTCCATAAAAACGCCCTGAGTGGGAGGAAAATTCAGTGAAAACTCCATCTCATGTGAGTTGAGTTTGAAATTACCTCAACTGGTTTGCAATTTTCTCCTGTTCCAGCACAAACTCCGCATCGATCTTCTTCTTTGGCCGAGTCCACAACCCAATCGCAGCCGACTTTCTAAAGAAAAACATGTGCCATAGTCCCTATGTGCTTCATCGAGAGATCCAAAGCTTACCTTGCAGATTCCATCGATGCAGATGTTCTTGGTCCCCAGTTGGCAGGGTGTCCCATCCGTGGCTACATCACCCCAACTGTCGGTCACAGTACCCTCGGCATCCGTGCAAAACAGCTTACAAGGATTATCTGTGACGAAATCAATTTATTTCTGTCGTAAAACTCTTATCAAGGGATTTCACCTACATTTATCGAAATACGGAAGCCATTTGTAGAACTCCCCACGATAGGGGATACTGTTGTACTTCGAACATTGCTGCGCCCGAAAACTAGGTTCTCCATCAGGACACTGGTCTTTGTTACAAATGGTGTATCTGGGAAGAGAAGATCGAATGAGTTGTGGAAGAAAATTTAAAGTCTGGACTAACCTTCTCCGTTCGCCAATGCAAAAGAGTCCACCGTTTGCAGGTACTGGGTTATTGCACTCCCTCTGTTGAATAGAAACTCCTCCACCACAGGATCTGGAACACTGACTCCATTCGGACCAATTTCCCCAGCCTCCATCGCGTGGCGTTATCTCTTCCATCGGTACACACTGTCCATTTTGGCACCACTAAAGGGGGTCATACAGATAAGATTGTTCTTGGAGAGCGGTGTTTGTGCGAATGTACCTTATGTTTTCCACAACTCGTTCCCGGAGCGGTTGGCCGCATATTCGTAACACATTCTCCATTCACTCGACACCAAAGTTGGGAACAAATCTCGTGAGGCGATGAACACGAACCAACATTGTCGTCGGTTATGTTGTGTTGCAAACGACATTGTAGTTCCGCGTTGTACATGGCGCCCGGCGGCAGTTCAGGATATTCATATTCACCGATCGATGGTGTGTCGTCTAGACAGTTACCAAGACCTTGACTGGAAGAAGAGGAAAAAGAGTGTAAACGTGTTGGCCAAAGAATTTGAGGCTAATGAAGGATTAACGACGTTTGAATTCCGCACACTTGCTCGGCAAGGGTCCGCTTTGGAAAGTAACGTCGACCACAATATGAGAGAGCTAATCAACACCTCTTGGTCCGCCAGAGGCGACTGCATTATATCCCGCAGCTTATGGCAGAGAATGGACCAGAACAAGACAAAATGTCTCCTGGCTTTGAATACAAAAGGTACACGCAACCTTATGGGTGTACTGACGGGACATTGTACCACAGGCACCATGGCCAACAGACTCGGCATCAACTCTCCAGAGTACTGCAGGAGCTGTCAGAAAGCTGAAGAGACAGATACATTCATGCACTTATTCTGTGAATGCCCCAATATTCAAAATCGCCGACTTCGCCACAAGGGAAAAAGGCTGTTTGAAGAACTGAGAAACCTAACAGGTGTACCAATAGCGAACATACTCCACTTTATTAAGTGTACAAGTTTTGCGATAGACCACCCATCTAGAACCCAAGGTTGGAACATGAACCACTAAATAAAAGGGAACACAATGGACAAGTAGGTCCCCGTGGATGCACAGTCTTTAGACTGCGCACTTCCCCCATAACCTAAGAATCTTATTCCATTTTTTGTCGTTTTAAGGTTCAAACTTCAACTAGTGAGCCAATGAGGGACCAAGAGGGTGTTTAAATATGAATTCAAAATTTAGGTCAATGTCAAAACACTTGGCCTTACAAATGGAAAGCAGAGGCTGTTGCTGCCCCTGAACTGCATAGTTGCCTTAGTGAAATGAGATGCATGGCAAAATAGCAGCAAAAGGGGGTTTGTATTGGGCGCCATTTCTAAGAAACCCTTAAAATTTTAATTGGGTTAGCTAGATGGTTTGACGAGGGGACAAAAGCTCTCTGCGCCACACTCAGTTCAGTAGAGACCCATTGTAACGCCCATTTTGGGGGAATGGTACCTCTTGCTCGTGGAGCGCTAGGGTTTCGAACAACTTTTGAAGCCTTTACGAATGTCCACTAGTTTTTCGGTATCCTGGAAAAAGTGCCTTCCACAGGTGTTATGTCAAAGGTGGCAAAGACTTGGGCAGTGGCAGAGAATGTGGCTGGTGTCTTCATTAAATTCCTCGTCTCCGCAGGATAGAGAGGGTTTTCCCGTCCTTCTGCATGATAGTATTAGTTCTGACACCACTGTATCTTGGCCACAGTTTTTTAGTTATTTTACAGGAGTCCCAAGAGCTCAACCTTCCATTCGCTTGCGCTAGAATCCTGATCCATGTTTCATGTTTGAGTTTACATGGAGGGACTTTTACTGACTGATCAGCCTGCTCTAGGTCTAGCGCATATTCTTACAACCATCACATTCACTGGCAGGCCCTCATGTCCAGGAACCCGGCATAGTTTTACCTTATGCTGTGTGGCAAGAGCACTAAGCACTTCGCGACAGCACTTCTCAAGCTGTCGATAAAGCAGGTGATATCATTACGTGGTATTACCTTCATCACAGTCTCACGGACAGCAATTGTCACTGCTAGGACCTCTGCCTGGAAAACGCTGCTATGGTCCGAGAGTCTTACTGATTTAATGTTTAATGCTAAGTTTGTCTTAAAAACTACCTACACCCACGCCACTGTCAATTTTGGACCTATCAGTATAGATGGCTTTGGCTCGCGTGCTTGGTATTGTTTCCCTTCTTGGGAATGAGCAAGAGAAAATGGTCTTTTGAAGTCTAGGTAGGGCACCCTATAATCAGTGGTTGCTACATTGCCCATATACTTACTTACAATCTGGGAATGCTCCGTCGTGAGCTCTAGCTATTTGTTAAGCTGATTCTCAATGCACTTCTGGCCGCAGATTCCTGTATAAACATGTCTAGTGGAAGCAGGTTAAAAAAAGGCTCTAGCCCTGCTGTTGGCGTGGTGGCGTGGCGTGGTCATGATGATGGCTTTGAGGTTGGTGGTTTTGGTAGCAGCTTGCCACCACACAACGCTGCCATAGGTAAGTATACGTTTACAATAGCCGTGTACATCCATAAGATGGTTTTAGGCCTTGGTCTCCAGGTTTTCCCGAATATTCTAAAAAAAAAAAAAAAAATAAATAGCTGGCGCGACAGCTCGGGATGAGCCAAGGCCTAGCTTCTCGCAACCATTCATGTTGTGCGTGTTTCTATTGTTTGCACGAGTGGAAGGGACCTACAATTTATTGCCGACTCCGAACGGCGAATTGAGAAGCTCTTTCATGACAAATTATACTCCCGGAGGCTTGTCATTCCCCGACGAGAGGTGGTGCCGCGAAAAAATGTTCGATGTTCCCGGCTGGGGCTTGAACCCACGCCGCTCGGTCAGCAGTCCAACGCACTAACCACTGACCCACGGCGAATATTCTACTGCAAGAGTAAAAAGCTATCTTGGCCTTCTTAATTTTTTCGTTTCCAGAAAATGTTTCCAGTTCAACTTCTTGTCGAGCACAAGTCCCAAGTATCTTGCACTGTCAGCGATCCTGACGGGGATACTCCCAGCAGAGGCTATTTAAGGTTGAGAATACTCGAATCTGTATCGGATTCAAAGGCCAACGAGATATGCTTAGCATCATCGGCAGCACGAAGTTATCACTGACATTTCTCGATATCAATGGAAAAGCGATCATCAAGTCGATTTCATTTCTCCTAAAATGCTATAGACTCAACTTAGTCAAGAAGCTCCACAAAAATTTTCATCATCCCACTCCCAAATGCGATAAGAATACCTTCCGAGTCGGAAGGTACAGAACCAACGAACACGATTTCTCGTCTTATCGTCTGCCGTGCCGGTCCATCTCCCACTACCTTTCAAAGACTTCCTTAAACCTACATTTCTACAAACTACGGTACTCACTCTAGAAAATGTGTAATGTATTTCCGGCTGCAATTCGACCATGATACCTGCAATGTATCTGCTCCAAATATCGGCGTCATTATATGCACTATCGGTCCAATCCGTCCGTGGCAGCCAATTTTCAATGTATCATGGAACATTCCGAAGCTGAAAACAAAACAAAATGAAAGATAAGCCCTCATGTAAGCCATCTGTCAGCCCGAAAAGGAGCACAATGCGGAGGCCGAGTGCTACTAATGCTGTAAGCTGCGTGTCATAACGTCTAAATCTCTTAATCGCAGCACAACCCAGAGGACCAACGTCAGCACACGGCACGGCGCGACAACCAAGCTTAATCAGCGGAACAATCGAAACACGAATCCGGTGATTAGCTGGAATAAATCAATTTTCGATAATTGCCGCAATTTGTCAGCGCAGAGGGCGAGTGAAAGAGACTCGTTCGCCGCAAGAGGGTGCTGCTATGCTACTCCGCGAACTATTTACCTGTTAACAGCCGACGTCTACTCGCGGTTGTTAGCATCTATTGTGTCCGCGCTCCCTGAGATATAAATTAGCAATAAATTATTCACCAACGGCCGATTAAGCTGTTCTTTTACGTTTTTTTTCTCTCTTCATTTTCGTATCAATCAAACCAGACTGACAGGCACGCTTGCGCGTATATGGCCCGGTACAAGCCACCGCTTGCGATAAGATGAAGCCGCGCTGCCGCCTCATGATGCCGTCGTGTCGCCGTTCTGCGCGGCTGCCGGTGTCAAACTTTTTTTTTTTTTTTTTTGTTCGTCAAGTCGTTTTGTTCGGGTTTAGTGTGTGCCAGCACGCGGGGGGTGCTCTGTGGTTATATCCACTGAGGAAGTGGAATTAAGTGGAATAATGGTGTGGGGACCGGGCTCTACGTGTGGGCGCGAGTCGCGAAGTGGATTTTACTACACAACCTTCAATGGGTTGGTAAAATAAGAGACGCGCTCACGTTAGGAAGTATGTGGAAGCATGAATGGAGTCCAGCAGCCGATCGGTGACTTGGAAGTGGTTTTTGTGAATGAATTTCAATGGATGAGAGTGTCGAGACCGAGTGTGGCGTAGAGTAAGACAAGCCGGTTTCTTTGGATTTCTGCTTGGCTTCGTTGGTTTCTTAGAGGTAGAGCAGGGCTATCCATTTCAAAATGACCATTTGGATTGAGTTTGTGTTCCGGAATTCGAGTGTGTGGTCGTTAGTGTTCTAGTGGGGTATTAATTTGTTTGTCTAAGCATGTGGCATACAGTTTTCTGTTTTGAAGTAGGGAAACAAAGAAAATGCATCCGCGGTCACAGTGGACCGATGAAGTGAGTCATGGTCGAAATTAGCTCGATTGAAAATCGATTCTGGACGGTTCTACTAAAGTTTTGGAATGGAAGACAATTGTGAGACTCTTTAGCGTCGAAGAATTGCCTCAAATAGATAAAAGATAAGGTTAAGCTAGGTTCACGTGACTGATGGCGACACACTTAGCATAGAGGAGATCCTTTGTGATCCACAGTATCTTTCATTAATCTGAAACTAGTCCGGGGACTAATGGAACCAACAGGGGCTTATTGTGAGGCAGAAGATACTTCCGATGACAATAATCGCAATGTCACCAAGATCTTCGAGAAATGAGTCCTGTCTTAAACAGGGCCAGACAGGTCCAAAGAAAATGAGGAATGATTTTCTTCTACTCCTCGGTCACAGAACTTCAGCAGAAATTGTTTGAGAAAAGGCTGGGCCTGTTGAGGATGAAGGACTGTAGCACAGTGTCCTGTGAGGATACAAATAATGTTACTGATTTACGGTCGTTTTATTATTTCTGATCTGATAGATAAGATTTGGTACGGCGCGTCATACCTTTTTTCCCCATTTTCGATTAGTCTTCCTTATGGCGTCCAGTTTAAGGTTAAATCTGCCCTAGCGCGTTGTATACTGATCTCCTGTTCCGACAGGATACCTGCCTCAGTACCGTGCCTAGTTTCCTAATATATCTTTACAGTCTGGCACCAAGTTTACCTGAATGTTAGATCCTTTTGGCATCTCTATGTGAGACCAACCACTTCCTATAACGCTGTCAAGTTTTAACGAGAATGCGACAGAAAATCCGTGAGATCGATGTGGATCTGGATACTGGAGCTAAAGCATCGCATAGATAGAGGAATCTGTGACACCCTGCCTATCTATGTATATAGCACGGTAGCGTCAATTACAGAATTGTTCCCACTTTCCTTATGATATCTGAAAGCTGACGTACAGCTCTGACGTATAAAAGAGCTAAAGAGCTAAAGAGGGTCCGATTAAGTTAAAGGCATCCCGCTTAGCCTCACATACCATAATATACCAAGTGAGTACGATTCCAGGGACTTCATTATTGCCCCTAAAAAGGACTGATTGCTCGGAAGTTTTGATTTAAGTCGAGTTTAAGAAAGATGTACTCGGTGCTTTCGTACAGCAAGGGTAGAAGAGTAACAACTTTGAAAGATTGCCCACTGCGAGGAGTGTTTGTGAAAATATTTAAGGGCAACATGGGGGTCATTCAAGAAGATTGAGGCGTGCGATTGTATTAAGGGGTAATCCCTAGACGATCACGCAACAAAGTAATATGGACCTGATAATGGACACATAAGTGGTATCGAGGTTGAAGGTCCTAGCTTTAACTGAAAGGCTTGTTGCAAGAATAGAGAGATGTACTAGTTTTTCTTACGCGTTCTGATGGGTTATAAAAAATAAATAGCTGGCGCGACAGCTCAGGATGAGCCAAGGCCTAGCTTCTCGCAACCATTCATGTTGTGCGTGTTACATATTTCGCACAAATGGAAGGGACCTACAGTTTTATTGCCGACTCCGAATGGCGAAGTGAGAAGCTCTTTCATGACAGATTATACTCCCGGAGGCTTGTCATTCCCCGACAAGAGGTGGTGCCGCGAAAAATGTTCGGTGTTCCTGGCTGGGGCTTGAACCCACGCCGCTCGGTCAGCAGTCCAACGCACTAACCACCGACCCACGGCGACCACACGTTCTGATGGGTTGGATGAATATAAAAACAAAGCCCTGAAGCTTATAAGAAGAAGAAATCTTTTCAAAGGAAAATACTGGCACATGGAGAACAATTTGATCAGAGTAGATTTATTCTGGCCTTGCGTCAGAATCCAATTTTCTAAGAGTTTTTGACGAGTCGATTCCATTCATGTGAAAAATGTAACAGGCACAACAAAAAATCTTGCGAAAATTAAGACATTTGCTCTTTACAGGGTGTTGCTTATATCGTCTGACAAACAGTTGTTTTGAAACAAGCTTTAAAAGTTTGTGTCCGAAAACGAATATTCTGACCGTAATGTTTGTTCTGATCGGAAACTTTCAACGCACCAACATTTTATTTCAACCGAATACCTCGATAGGACTCCTTATGCCTGAAGGGGATCTAGAAGATTTTTCTTATCTATTCCTGGATTCATTTGATTTCAGTCATTCAAAAGTTACTGAGATCGTTGCGCCACTACTTTCCCAGAGTGACTTTCCCGATACTGGCAAGGGCTAAACACTTGCTTTAATTTCTCCTGCGTCCCCATTTACGTATGTATGTATGTTTCTTTGATATTTCACAAGTCGGTTTGAAGCCTTACTCCTTTGTTTCGAATTCGCATAGGGAGATACATACATCGATCCAGAAGACTATTTCTGGTCTCTAGCCCTAATTTTGTTCGTGGCTAAAGGTTTCAAGTCTCTCTGTTATTGCTTTTGTGAAAATGAGTGCTTCAGTTTGGCCTTTGGGAGGCGAAGCACTTGTGTAACAACAAGGAAGATATGGCCTTTATTCGACCGACAGACGTCTGCAGATTGACAGAAGATCCCTATCTACCCTTATAGAAGTGATCACAGGTCTAAATTGACCTCAGTGTGGCGAAATAGTTTCTTCCTTTCGCCTGCCCACTTACCTAACCTAAGACCAGGATTTTAGCCTCATTTCCACCGAACCTTGTGTTAGGTGGTCGAAATTGTTGAGGTTATTTAGCAACTCGTCAATGACTATGGAATCCAAGAAAACATACTTTTCTTTATTTTGCTTGACGCAACTTATGTGACCAATTCGGAAACAATCTCCACATTCAGACAAATTAACACTCCTAGCCAGAAATTTACCCAAAATCTTGTTCGAAGCTGAAACTTTGTTTTGGCAAAAAAACACTAAGTACTAGTATATTCTAGTATGGAAGGGAATTTACCGACAATTACTCATCCTTCCCGTTGCTAAGGACGTCATAGACACAAGAATACTTCTTGAACTCATTTCTGTCAAGTTTTAACTGGAGGAACGAAACCATCACATGAATGTTAATTCAATTTGCAGCCACAAATTAAAGTTGCTAACGAAAGACGTGAGATAATTAATGACATTCGAGGTATATTGCGTGGAACCTGAGGCTATCAACACTCAAAAATTATCGAAAAATATGGATGTTTGTTGAAATGTTGGAGTACAGGGTACAGGTCTACTTTGTCTAGTTGGGTAAATGGCTAACAGACAGTTAAGGGGTTTCCTTTCTTGAGGATCGAAAAAACGATGCTGAGATTTCAGTCGTCAGTCATACACTCGTCTGACCAAGCCCAAGAACACTCAAACAAGTTTTGCGCCATGTTTACTGTCTGCTAAGGGTCGTCAAGAATCTTAGGGTAGAGATTGTAGATTGTAGGTAGAGGTGAGACCGTGTCACCTTATCAATGCGGCCACCGATTGGCCTACTGTGATTTCCTCCATATTAGAGCTCGCTCATGATGCCTGAATTCTAGATAAATCCAGGGATGTCGTTGAGTGACCTGGCAGATATGTTAGGGTAACTTTGCAAAGGACAACTCGTTGTTTCGCAATGTGATCTCTATTATACCACACCTTTGGAAGTGTTGAAACTTCACCTTGCCCAGGACAAGTTGAAGATCTTTTCACCCAATCATCCCTGTAGCAAGCAATCTCTCACTTCAAGTGCCTGTAAGTTTGTTTTCAGTTTGATTAAGAGGCTGACACGTATTAATAGCTCTTCCTGTGTACATCTGCACGTTCGGTCCAATAAAACCCTTCCTACGCATGGCTCCACATCGGCACTAACCTTTCAAAATACATTGTATTACCAAAACGACGAAAGCCTACTTACTTGTGGCCCAATTCATGGGCAATCGTATGCGACAGCACAATCCCATTATCCTCGTTGACGCTACACGACTGCGTTGGCTTGCACATTCCACCCACATTGGCGACGCCCAGAGTCCTAAAAAAAACAAAAGAAAAACGCACACAAAACGTGTGGTGAAAACGAATTTATGTTAAACAAACCGTTCCCTCAGGAAGTGCATGCGCTGAGCAGCCACAGAAACAACAACAGCGCACAAAACAAATTGAAATGCAGATAAACATAAAAATAAAAATAAATTACATGCAATTATTTCCGCAGATATTCTTGCGCGTTATTAGCACGGCGACATCGTGGTGATGCGGATCGTTCTCATCGTTGTCGCTGTTCAATTTGTACTGCCATCTGTGGGAGACAAGAAAAACAACATCCCATTGAGACATCCTTCCCGCGATAGACAGACAGACAGAGTCTGCCCAACCGCCCACTTACGCGCAAAACGTATCCAAATTCCTTTGAGCACTTTCGGTTAAATTCAGGTCCGGATGTGCCTCGTCCTCGTCGATCAGTACGATCTTAACCACAACCACCTCGATGGAGTTGCCAATGGTAGGATCTTTGTACAGCGATGAGACCATATTCATTATGGTCAGGAGGTAAGTCTCGACATCGTCGTGGAACGCCACCATTGTGGCATCGGCCACAATCAGCGTTTCAACATGACGTGGGCTGCTAATTGAACGTTTCTTACGATGACGTTGTTTCTGGTGCTGGTTGTGATGGTGCTGGTGGCGTCGTTGGCGTAGATTTCGTTGTGCAGCATCCGTTGCCTGGTTTTGCTGTTGCTGAGGTCGCCCCGGAGCCTTTGAATGGCGGTGATGTTGTTGACGATGTTCATGTTGATTGTTTCGTCGTACTTTTCTGCCACCTTGAACAATGACCTGTTTTTTTTTTTTTTTTTTTCGTTGACAACGTGAGACAGAGAAAAGGTAGAGAAAAAAACAGAAGAGAAAAGCGGAATAATTTTTCATTAAAAATTTACATTTTAATCGGATTCTGTTTACAAATTGTTACTTTGCCCTGCGATTGCCATTCGATCCTTGTCTCGGTGCGTCTGCGGGGCTCTTTGGTGCCACAATTGCTGATGTGATGTTTCTTCTTACCACTGTTGCTGTTGTTGCGGTTTTTCTTCTTCTGAAATGGGAAATTGTGGTGTCATTTGGTTGTGACAATGTTGTCCCTCCCCCTGTGACAGATTGAAATCGGAGTGCGGACTACGTACCTTCTCTTTGACGGAAGATCGGTGAAAGACAACGTGTGGATGCCCATTTGTGGGATGAGCATCATGATGTTTTGACGGTTCAATATAGTATTCACTGTTCTTGGTTCTTATGTGGCCTACCTGAAAGAAAAACCAGAGTTGAGGAAGTGCCATGAGAATGTTACAATCGTGGAATAAGACATCAACCACAAACGATACAATATTGACAAGCGATGAAAAGGAGCGATTAAGTTACAAATGATTAACTGAAATCGTATGAATTATACCGATGTAAGTTGCTGTAGCAGAACTGCTCCGTCATGTTCATACACAGGTAAACAGACATGAGGTTTGAGCAGATAATTGCCTATAGTATCGATTTCTAGTTGCAAGAGCCTTCAGCGAGAGCGGCTGTTGGATCATTCATTTGATGCAGGGAGGTATCCTTAGACTACGCGCACAATGATGCGATAAAGCGGTGCGATGCTAGAAGCGTGCGATAAAACTTTGCACATGAATTCTTATCGCTTCACTGTGCGCAAGTATGTACATAAAAATACACGTGAACAGATTTATCGCACGCTTCTCGCATTGCATCGCTGACATCAAAGAGGTAACAGTCGACCAGTGAAAAATGTATAGAAGAAGCGGAGGCAGCCAGTTGTCAAGAACAGAGAAGCAAAGGCGTTGACAAGGAAATCAATTGAAAAATAATTCAGAGCAAAACGTGCATCAGCTGCGCCAATTACAGGGGCATTAGTCTTGTGATCGGTAACTATCAGTTCGGTTTTAGGCCAAGAAAGTCCACCACCGACCAAATATTCACACTGCGGCAGATCTTGGAGAAAATCCAAATCGATACCCACACCTGTTCATCGATTTTAAGGCCGCCTATGAGAGCATCTATAGAGATGAGCTATTCAGAGTCATGTCTAGCCCATCTGTGCTGGGTGACGAGTTTGGCAAGAGGCGACGCCCTGTCATGTGACTTCTTCAACATCGTTCTTGAAAGCGTTGTGCAAACTCACGCGCCAACACCAGAGGCACAATCATTCAAAAGTCCGTCCAATTACTCGCATACGCCGACGATATTGACATTATCGGAAGAACGCAGCGTGATGTCACTGGTGCGTTTGTGAGAATTGAGACGGAGGCGGCGAAGCTGGGTTTAGCGGTCAATGACGGCAAGACGAAATATATGCTGCCAACACGAAGGGACTCCCAACACCGACGTCTCGGACAGAACGTCACTATAGACAGCTATAACTTTGAGGTAATTAAGGACTTTGTCTACCTAGGCTCCGCTATAAACTCAGGAAACAGCACCAGCGCTGAGATCAAGCGAAGAATAACTCTTGCCAATCGCTACTTCATTGGGCTGCAAAGGCAATTGAGTAGCAGAGCCCTCTCTCAAACGACGAAAGTGACCATGGCATCGACTCTAGGCGAGTTTTTTTGAAACCTAGCTAGCCAGTCATTCATTTAGACGATTCCCAGCCAGTCGAACCCAGTCGATTTTTATACCGTCAAGTTGGTACGTGTGATTACGTTCCTATGACATCGGCTGTCAAACTGTCAAAGTACTCGGCATTAAACAAAATTGTTTTTTTTTTAATTTGTTGTGAAAACCATAATTTAGAGAATTTATTCAATGGATAATTTACAAAAAGATGTATGAAATCGTAACATCTTCCATCTTCGTACTCAGGCGCCGGTCAAATGTCAAGAGAACAAAACAATTTGGCAGTGATACCAACGCTATAAATAAAAAAAACATCGCTTTCGGCGCCCTCTGGCCATGGGATATCGTAAAATTCCTAGCCAGTTGCTTTTGACTGGGGATAAAATCAAGAGTTGTAGCCAGCTGGTTGTTGTTTTTGTTTTACGTATAAAATTTGAATTTGCTAGCACTAGTTCGTAGACAAAGCGAAAAAAATACTGCGAACTACAACAGGAATGAAAAAGTCTTAAAAAACGCGAGGAAACTTTTTTTCGTTTGGAGACTTCACACTCTCCGACGAAATTTCTTTCGTGATACTTGTTTTTCTGAGAATTCAGGTGGCCTGGTGTCTGGTGCGAAATTTCAGTAAAATTCCGATTCGTCGTGACGTGGATGTGAGTCTACTGGCTGGTTTCAAAAAAACAAGCCTAGTGACACGGTCCCACCACTACCTAGAATCTCTGTCCTAATGTTTCTGACGACTCTTAACAGACAGTAAAAATGGCGCAAACTTGGTTTGAGTGTTCTTGGGCTTGGTCAGACGGGTGCCTGTCTAATGACTGAAATCTCACCATCGTTTGCTCGATCCACAAGAAAGGAAACCCCTCAACTGTCCTAAGCATCTCATACAAGATACTGGCTGGCTAGGTTTAAAAAAAACACGCCTTCTGTCAAAAGGGGATGAAGTTGCTTCTGGCTTTTTCGAGAGGAAAATTCTTCGGGTGATTTTTAATCCCGTCTGCATAGACGGGGAGTAGAGGCGAGATACAACGACGAACTGTACGGGCTGTACAGCGACATCGGCTTAACCAGAAGAGTGAAGAGCGGATGGACACCAATGCTCCGGCCCGAAAAATCTTCGAATCCACACCCGAGGGACGTTGCAGTAGAGGAACATCGCGACTCAGGTGGCGCACGCAAGTGGAAGGGGACCTTAACCAACTTGGCGTGCGAAACTGGAGTCAGCTGGCTAAAGATCAAACTGGCTGGAGACGGTTGTTGGTTGCGGCCCAGGTCCACCCCGGTCTGTAGCGCCAGTTCACTTTTTTGCTTTCAAGAGCTTTCCTGAGCGAAACGTCCTTCTTCTTAATTTGGTATCCCAACACTTTTTCACCAGAGCCTTTCAGTACCTACGTTGCTGGCTTGAAGCAAACGAAGCAGGTATATGTATCATATAAAAGTTCTTCCAGCATCCGCTTCTAATAGTTGACGTTCCTTTGGCTATTTAAGGAATCCAAACCATTTATTAACGCGAACGACAGTTGACCTTCAATTTGCAACTGTCATATACCTCTTTTCACCTCACGAAATAAATCAAATCTCGCTCAAGTGTTTCTGACTGACAAAGACCATATGGGACACAACTCAATAACCACTGCACTGCATACTGCGCACTGTACACGGCAATAATTGCAACTTTCCCCTGCAGTTCAAGCCGCAAGAAACAAAAAGGTGACTTACGTCATGTTCTCCCTTTGTACAAGTAAGTAACTCGCCTTGTCATCCAACACCTCAGGCTCAGCGAGTCAGCAACGCGGCGGCGTTAGCGTCAGCCCGCACCGCATATATCTCACTGACACTCTGTCGCTGTCGCCCTTTCTTCCTGCGGCTCAGAGATTTATGAGCGTTTTTCAAGTGAATGTCACGTCGTGACTTCGGATTTTTGTAACTCACCAAGTCAACAATTTATATTTTGTTTGTATTGTTTGTAATTTTTTCTTCTTCGCTTCATTTGCGGAATTGCATGCCACACCTACATGGCAATAAATCAAATCCGATTTGCCAAACGGAAAGACAATCCCCTGTAGCGGCGGGGATATCCACTTACATTGTAGTCCGGCCGGTCGGTGTCTCTCTGCTCAGAAAATTACTGCCCCTGTCGATTAAGTCCATGGTAATTACCTGCGATCAGTATCCTCACCCTGCCCACCCCATGAATCAGAGCGGCCAAGCGGACAGCTAATGGATTTATTAGCCAGACCGCGACCCTATGGCAGTGACACAAAACACCGATTCCAACTTCGCTCTAGATCAACGGCGGCGACGACGGCGATTGATGGCGATGGCGAGGTTCAATTGTTGGAACTGACTGGGAAAGACCATGTAATTAATTAATTATGATTGAATGTGACAGGTAGGCTGTGCACTGCAGCTGGCAGGAGGGGCCACCGCCGCGAATAGCAATTTCACGATTCAATAGCTCACCGCCGACAAAATTTATTGGAAATCGTGTAAGAGCCGCGCGTAAAACCGTCAACGGATAATAATTGCATTATGCTTCTGTTGAATGTTTGAATATCTTCTGGTGATCGGCGTGGCGTGGCGTGGCTTGGCGTAGTGTTACTGCCGGAGCTGGTGTGGGGGCAAAAAGGCGCCGTCTCTTGTGGGCGTGGTGGTGATATATTGTATCTTGATTTGAGGTTGTGACTTACATGCATGAACAATCGCTGAAATTCAATATCAATGAGTGAGATGATTTATTGGCTGCTCGCGTACTATAGTCGGGGCAGAAATGGTGCGGGTGGCTTTCGTTTTTTTAGAGATCATTGAACGGCGGCAGAGGTGTTTGTGGGTTTTTTTCACATCCTAAACTGAGAAATTTACACCTTGTAATCCCAGACATAAAACTCTGGTGTATACAACATTCCGAGACAAAGTAGTGGTGAAATTTTTGCTGTGATGCTGATATGGACTATTGTGTGAGCTGCGTAGGTTCGAGTCTCAGCGGTTACGTCTATACATCTGCTCTGGTCTAATCAGTTTAGAAAAGAATATCTAGGACAAATCCTTCTTCAATGATCTGATCTAAACGTTAGCAGCTTAAGTAGATTTGTCTCTATGCCAAAACTTCGCTGCGTTGTGTCCAATTGGCCACTGATATGTGCTGATTGCTACAGTTTTGGCTATTTTAAAGCAAGTCTTGCCACAGAGGTCGTTGGTTCTACTTCTGTTATAACTTTGCGACATCGTTTTCGATATTATGTAGGTGTTAGGCTAGGGCCACGCACTGAGGGACTGAGCGACAAGTCTGAGCGACGAGTGGCCTTTTACTGAGCGACGTCGCTCGAGCGATTAGTAGTGAAAATGTCGTTGTCGACAGCTGATATCAAAACTTCCAAGTTTATTGGCTTCATTTTCACTTTTTCCAATAGCAATACGTCTTTTTTTTTTTTTTTTTTGACAATTCTTCATACATCTCGGGAGTGGCCAAGTTTCCCCGGTCTGTCGAACTCTGACCGACTAACACCTCTTCATACTCAGGCAACCGAACTGCGTTTTACATTACTTTAGGGTGGTGCCGCTTTTCCCAGACTTTATGGGGCTCCAATCTTCTATGGTCTTGCGGATTTATGTCCTGTTCTCTTTTCTTCACATTCAGCGCTTTCTCGATGTAGGAGCATTAGGTTAAGTTAGGTTAGAGAGGCTGTCGACATAGCCGATAGTACAGTAGGTCCTCAGGATCTAGGAGGAGTTCTCTTTCCTAATCGCGGAACCAGTGCTTACTTAATTAAGGTGGCGCTACAGTCCGGGGTGAACCTGGGCCTCAACCAACAACCGGCTCCACCCAGCTCGATCTTTAGCCAGCTGCCTCCAGTTTTGCACGCCAAGTTGATTGAGGTCCCCTTCTACTTGCGTGCGCCACCTGAGTCGCGGTGTTCCTCTCCTGCGCCGTCCCTCGAGTTTGGATTCGAAGATTTTCCGGGCCGGAACATTGATATCCATCCGCTTTACATGACCCAGCCACCTCAATCGTTGGATCTTCACTTTTCTGGCTGAGTCGATGTCGCTATACATTCCGTACAGTTCGTCGTTGTATCTCCTCCTCCACTTCCCGTCTATGTAGACGGGACCAAAAATCACCCGAAGAATTTTACTCTCGAAACAGCCAAGAGCAACCTCATCCGGTTTTGACAGAGTCCATGCCGCTGCGCCGTAGAGCAGGACTGGGACGATTAAGGTCGTATACAGGGTCACCTTAGTGGTTCGAGAGAGGTCTTAGCTACTCAATTGCCTTCTCAGCCCAAAGAAGCAGCGAAACTCGATCGTTGTCAGAGTTTATAGCGGAGCCTAGGTAGACAAAGTCCTTAATTAACTCAAAGTTATAGCTGTCTATAGTGACGTTCTGTCCGAGATGTCGGTGTTGGGAGTCCCTTCTTGTTGACAGTTGACCGCTAAACCCATCTTCGCCGCCGGCGGTGGGTATCGATGCAAAGTTCTTGGGTTTTCTCCGAAATCTGCCGCAGTGTGAATATTTAGTCGATGGTGGATTTCCTTGGCCTGGAGCTACAGGTTGTTCACGAATGGCTTCAGACGATCACACAACAGGACATATAAGATCTTGTAAGCGATGTTAAAAAGGTTGATGCCTCTGTAGTTGGCGCGGTTCAGAGGGTCTCCTTTCTTGAGGTTCGGACAAACAATGCTGAGGTTGCTTTTCTCCGACCATATTTTACAGATGAGTTGGTGCATGTTCCTTATGAATTCATCGCGTGCCGCTTTAAACAGCTCGGCAGCAAGGCCGTCAGCTCCAGCAGCTTTGTTGGACTTAAGCTTAGATATGGCTATCTTCACCTCGTCCAGGACGGGTGAACGGAATTGTTGGTCTTCGTCGTCCAGGTTGAATGTTTTAAATATTTTACGGCTTACAATTGCCATTAAGGAGGACGATAGTGTTTTAACATTTATATCACCGTCCGCTTGAAACCGAGATTCAAGGTTTTTTGCCCGGAAGCCTTAAAGAAAATTAAAGCTTAACGCCGCAGAGTAGCTACAAGAGAAGGTTCTTTCTATTGTTTTTGAAAGAAATGTGTACCTATATTGCAGTTACGTTTCGTTGTACATATTTGTGCACTCGACTGCAACTCTTCTCCCTTTCATGGTACGTTTTTACCTCTGGCGTCACAACCTGGGGCTGAATTCTCGCGATCGATAACGAGTGAGTGAGTGGCACTCATGATCGAATGATCGATAAAATTCATTGGGAGCAGTAATGCCAAATCCTCACATTTCGACAAAGAGTTACTCGTTAACGAGTGTGGTAATTCGACCCCTGAATCTAATAAGGAAAGAGTTACATCCTTTCTGATTGGATTGCCGAATAAACGTTCCCCAAGAATAGAGCAACGAACCTATGTACATTGCTGTACTCGAAAAATACAAAAATTGTGACCCTTAGCGCACTAGTACCCGCTTGGTATTTTATCTATAAGCCAAGTGGCACTAGTAAAAGACAGGTGCCCAATACAGCTATGGGAATTGTGCGCCATAAAATTAGATGACATACATACGTGAGTATGGGTCTGACTATCATATTGTTTACCTAATGCTTCAGATGTCACTTTCCTGCATATAAAAAGTACACTGAAGGCTTTCCTAAACAGAGTATGACTTCTAAGACTATCTATCAACTTTTCAAACAGAATGTTTCCGGTTTCCTCTAAGATATTAGCTACAGCCCATATGTTAGTTATCAAAAATTGGAAAATGTTTTACAATTCTGTTCTACGCCAATAGCAAGTGGAAGATTTCCTGTTCCAAATTGTTTGGAACACTCTCATTTAACAAAGCTATTAACAATTTTTCAACGAACCAAACAACACGGTCAAATATGAAATATGCTCTTCAATCCCAGTTCAAATCTCAATTGAAACTCACCAATCCATCACATGCTGACAAGGCCACTTTTGATCCGGAATGTCCGCGAATTTTCCCATGATAATGACAATTTGTATTTTTGTGTGGTTTCTTACGAAATCGGAGGTCTCTTCGGTGTCGCTCTATAACTAAACCCGGAGCCATGAAATAATTGTGAGGTCTGCAAGAAAGAACAGAGATTTTAAATCCACCCATCATCTCATCGCTGCTGGTAACACTCACTCAAGTTCCAAGTGTAGAGTTTCATTCTCTAAATCTAGGTGAAAGTGTAAGTCTTCTGTGCTCATGTTGTGATGATGCGTCAAATTATGCGACACATGTTCGCCATTCTCGTTCACCTTCCGCGGTGTAATTAACTTTCCAGAGATCAGTTCGTCTGAGTGTTTTCCTAAAAAACAATTTTTTTTTAATTAAGTCAAAAGTTCAAAATTTCTTTGACGTCAGAAATGGGACCGAAATTTCTCTCCAAAAAAAAAAAAAAAACAACATGAAGACAACAAGCTAACGCCATACATCAACGCTAATTAAGTTATTAAATCATTGATCGGCTCTAATTAAGATCACAAAACGAACGATGTAAGTTTATTCTCTGTGCAAAAACAAAGCTCCAAGAGTCAACTGTCAGAGAGTCAGACATATATAGTCAAGGTCTCTGCGACCGCTTTTGGTTAATCCAGGTGCAATAAAAATTATTTTTATGTTAACACACGCGTTAAGACCCCAAAACCAAAACCGAAACCGAAACCGGGCGTTGCTCGCTATGAGCAATTTTTGCACCACACCACTCGACGAGTACGAGTGGGAAGCTGACAAAAAAGAAACAACATCCCGCGCGATGTTGTCGTCATCTTGACAATTCCGAGCTTCAAGCTTCTTCCTACATGTTTTGGCGAAAAGAAAAAAAAACCAAAACTCGATTTTGCGAAAAAAAAAAAAAAGAGCAGAACGTGGTCAAGCTAATTTACATGAATTTTTATTCATTAAACTGTTTTCATTCACAAAAATTATCGATCAACCACACGCACACCACCAATGGCGATCTTAGAATTCTGATACTTTCGGGCCCGAATGCCAAATTCGTTGTTCGCATTTTGACATCTGTGTGTGGTCACGGTGGCCATAAGTTATGGTCAAGCCTCGTTTTTTAATTTTAATAGTCAGATGAATCAGAGATGATTCTGAAATTCTAGAAAGTTGAATGGTCTGGAAATTTTGGACTTTTGGGATAAAACAACATGCGTTACTCACCGTATAATGTCGTCTCGGCCAGAACACTCCAAAGACACACTAGCGAGGACAGATACAAAAATGATAGCTTACTCGCTTCCATGGTGTCGATTGCATTAAGCGATTTGTTTTATTCTCCTTATGTTTAATGGAATTATTTAAATAAATATGATTTACAGTATTTATAAGTTACGTATAAATATGTGTGAGTTATGCTTAAATTATTAACAATTGAGTATTAAAATTCACGTTTATTCCGGAATTGCTGGTGTGTATTCAATCATCCATTGTCAATTAGTTTGGCAATTTTACTGGTTATGTTAAACATTGCAAATACATTGCAGATGCCCAAAGAGGAAGCAGCAGGTGGTGTTTCTTAGGGGCGAGAAGATGGTCGATTGGATGGTGATTCACTGTAAGAAGAAATGTATTAAAGTTTTAAAAAATCCAATGTTGCGTAATAAAATATAGAAAAAAGGGTTAAATTTGTCTACACCAGCCCAAATTGAATACACGGCTTTACCCTTCCTTTAATTGAATGGTCAACCACTTCCCCTATTCCGCAGCTTGAACCCCAGGCATCTGGGGGTTGTTCTCGATCCCAAGCTAATAGGGAAGTCAAACATAGAATATCGAGTCTAAAAAGCATGTGTAGCATTCTGCCTCCAACAGGAGAAATGCGGACTTCAACAAAAGAGTACTTGGTGTAACGGTCCTTAGCTATGGGTCACTAGTATTGTAGACCGCACTAAGCAAACAATTCAACTAAAATCAACGTACTGAGGTTCAAAGAAGAGTGAAGAGATTAAAGACTTCGACACAGTAGTTCACATCACCGGTTCAAGTATGAACTGTATGTAGTTTCGTGGGCGGTTTTGGTAAAATAAAAAAAAATCTGGCGCGACAGACTGGGCTGATCTTGTCGCTACCATTCACGTTGTGCGTGTTAAATTTTTCGCACTAATGGAAAAGATTTGCATGTTCACAATTTATTGCCGACTCCACAACGGCGAACTGAGAAACTTTTTCATGACAAATTATTCTCTCGGAGGTTCATCAGTCCCCGAAAAGAGGTGGTGCCGCAGCTTGAACCTGCGCAGGTTGCACAGCAGTCCAATGCACTTACAGCATAGTCACGGCGACCACAGCAGTATGAATTATTAAAAAATGCCAAAATTATGTCGACTTCCGGATTTCGTTTATCTGTATCAGACGGAGCTACTAATAATTCGAGGGGTTTGGATACAACTCACTTATTTAATGGCACTGCAGTTCAGGATGAGCCTAGGCCTCTACCAGCTAACTGCTTCCAGTTCTGCAATACAAAATGGTTGAGGTTTCTTTCCATTTCTTTTCTTATTATCTGCGCCATCTTAGGCAAAATCAGCATTGGATATGCTCGTGTCCATTCGTTTTACATAACCTAGTTGTTTGAAACATTCAGTCCACAGTGTTTGACTAGATCGATACAGATCGATCGGTAGTGAATCTCCTTCTCCAATGCCTGTCAACGCAATTGAAACCGATAATCACACGAAGAATTTTTCAGTCGAAGCGACCAAGGGTATCTTGATCTGCCTTCAATTAAAGTCCATAAAGCAGGACTAGGGGCTTTAAAGTCTTTTCAGTCCTTCGGAATAGGGAATTGCTTATCAATTGCCTTCTCGGCTCAAAGAAACAACGACTGGTGAGTGTTATTCTTCTTTTGATGGAAAATCACTTCAGAAGTAATAGCAGTGTCAAGGTGGATAAAGTCCTTTACTACCTCGAAGTTATAGTTGTTGTCGGATTTGTCGATGTTGTGTACACCTCCTTGCCGACAGTAGTTACTTGGATTTACCCTCAGTCATTGCTCAGTCCATTTGGACGGCTTCTGTCCACTTTGCTTTCTGCTGTTCATCTCAATATCGTCAGCGTATGCACGTACCTACTAGTTCCATGGTGCGATTGTGCCCCTGCTGCTGTCTTGAGAGTGTCTTATCATTTGTTCAAGTATGATGATAAGAAAGTCACATGACAGCGTGTCACCTTCCCTAAATCCTTTTTGACTTCAAAGGTTTTAATAAGATTGTCACCGACTATCATGCACCGGCAAGCATTCAGGCATTTACTCAACATGGCAACTCTTGTACACGATGCCTTTAAAGTTATCGCAGTTGGAGAGGGTTCCTTTCTCAGGCTTATTTAAACAAAGCGTCACCATCTTTCTAGATAACCCAGCTGCCATTAAAGACATCGGCCATTAAACAACACAGAGAATCATCTCAAAAGACATTGGATAGAGACACCAAGCTGTTTTATGTAAACTAGGGAGAGATTCAACTGTCTGCCTACTCTCGGCCTCGTGCTAAAACTTAATTTATCATCATTTCCCTATGACGCGCTTATCCACTATGAGGGTCGCGGGTTTAGGGTCCTTAAGAGGACTCTCCACATTTCCCGATCTTCCGCCATCGACTCTGAATCATCAGGGGCTAGATGTGAGATTTCGGACCTGGTCCAGCCATCTCATCCTGGGCTTACTCAGGAGCCGCCTACATGATGGCACGAATTCAATGGCACGTCTTGGAAGTCGATTTGGGCCAATGCGTTTCTCGTGCCCAAACCATCCAAGTATGGACCATTCCGTTCGAAGAAGAAGCTGCTCGACATTGAGTGTCTCGCGTATTCTAGTATTCCTAACTCGACCTCAACGAGTTACCCCAGCAATACAACGAAGAAATTTCATTTTAGCAGCTTGTACCCGCGATCTTATTCTTTCGGTTCCAACCCTAACCTCATGACCATAGGTGAGGGTCGTATCAAACACCGATAGCTTAGCTCCGATGCCAAGTTCAGCCAACCTGATAAGAGTTTGCTCCTACCATCACTCGTGAATAAGAGCCCGAGATACTTAAATTTCTCCACCTGCTTCAATGAGACTCCACTTATATGCAGAGTGCATTCAACAGGCATTCGGGAAATTACCATTTCCTCTGATTGAAAAAAAAGCTAAGACTAAGTGAGGACGACCTTTGCAGGGGTTGCGGAGACGAGGAACTTAATGAGGATACAACCCACTTCCTCGGCCACTGCCCAGGTCTTTGCCACCTCAGATAGAAATCCTTTGGAAGGTACTTTTTCCAGGATATCGAGGAACTAAGGGACATAAGTATGAGGGACATCTGGAGATTCATTAAGGCTTCAAGATGGTTCGAAACCCTAGGGCAATAGGAGAGTTCTTTGGGTATTGTTCCACAAGCAAGGGGAACCTTCCCCCCAAAAGAGGCATCACACTGGCTCTCTACTGACCGGAGTGTAGCGCAGAGGGTTTTCTCTCCCCTCGCCAACCCATCAGCCTAATCTAACCTCACCGTAAGGAACTTTTCACACTCGTACCAAAATTGCATTACATTAAACTTTCTGAACCATTCGGCCTCACTTCAGCTCAGACTGTACATACACATTTATTCCCAGTCACATTCTTTCCTATTCCCATCTCATAATCAGTAAATCTCCCAGGTGTGTGCTAGGAATACTCCATCGTGCAAGATGACCTTGTGATTAAAATAGAATAATTAATTGCCCATCCCTTCTGGGAACATAGGAATTCGTTCCACTAAACAAAACAAAAAAAAACTGATCGAATCTCCCACCATCAGGCGACACAATTCCCAAGAATAATTCGTCCATCAGAAAACCTGAAAACAATCTCTCACTACGAGATCACCTTTGGGAATGGCTCCTCCAATGGGTTTCCTTAATTTCTTCTCGTTTTTATCTTCATTTTTTGCTGCATCATTAATAATAATGCCAAATCTGTTGCACAGTAGCTGCCAGCGGTGGCTGGCGGCACTTTTTTGTATCTGGCGCCATTTGATCGCTCCCATAACGACGATCAGTGGCATAGATTAGAGAAGCAGCAGCAAGAGAAAAAGAAAAGTAAAAGATAACCAACAGCAGCAGCCAGCCACCACAAGAAGACCACTACCACCGCCGCCGCAGCAGACATGAGAAGGCGACATTCGTCTGCTCGACCATAACAAAACACAAACGCAACAAACCAGCCAGTGCAAGGTAGTAGGCAGCAGGCAGGAGGCACCATCGGCACCATAAGCCTAAGCGCACACACAATCCCAATCCAGCCAGCAACAGCGGCGCGAGACGATCAACACACAGATACAAATCATTACGTTTTGGGGCCCGTCGATGATCATTTTTAAGGAAACACCATACACCAGTCAGCAAACCCAGTCGGCTGAACGAGACTAATTTCTCTGTCTCCATCTCCAAAAGGTAAAGAGGCTGCGCCGAGTGTACCTTTTTAACAGGAATCACAGCTTGGCAGTGCGCTGGCCATGCGCCAGCCACGGACGCGATCGTTTCTTCTTTTCTTTTTCTTCTTCTTCTTCTTTTTTTGTCCAATTTAAAGGTTTTTCTTTTTATCTGAGACAACCTGAAGTGTGTTCGTGTGTGTGTTTGTATCTTATGGTCGCGCCATGCCTCTGTCGAGATCAATCCCTATGCAGCATCAGCATCGGCATCAAGTGAATTGGAAAATAAGACCGTCGGCCGACCGGGTACTGGCTTACACGAGGAAACAACAAAACCCAGCAAACAATCATAATCTGAGATGGGCCAAGGCAGAGGAGAATAATATGAACTGGCGGCAACCGACGACGTCGTCGTCGTCGTCGTCGTCGTCGTGGTTATGTGGCTCTGGATAGCGCAAAAAAAAAAAATGAAAACAAATGGTCGGGAAAAAAATTCAGGCGCCGCGAATGTTTACTCAGATTTTTTATTTTAATTTGGATTGGCTGGCGTTTTGTTTGCCGAGAGATACCTCAACTCGTGCTGGTAAACAGGAGGATCGGACGCCTAAAAGGGTAAACACACCACAACGAGCAGGCAAACAACAATTGGATTGATGTTTGTCATTGAGCGCATGCGACTGCGATTAATTCGATTTGTGAATATTTCAATCAGAAATGCATTTTATTATGTTCCCCGTTCACGAGGGTGCTAGAGACAGTTGTTTACATGAATTTCTTTGAATTATAGCTATGGACAGTCCACAGTGAGGAAGGCTGACGAGTCGACACTTGTCACTTGTCTTGACTTGAATGGCCGACGACGATGACATCGATGATGTCGTCTGCGTAACCCTGAGTAGACTTCTTAAGACGTTTCGGACACGATACCGTAAAATTCACAATGCATTTCATAGTTCAAATTCGGTAAAGAATGATTTTCAAGTTCTAGAGTATGAGTTTCTCTCTATTCCAGGTTGGGCTATAGGGGGCGGAAAAAGCCTAAGGTTACGAGCAACAGCAAACTTTCGGATAATGCTGACGACCCTGCAAACCAAACAAGGACGACGATATACCGCGTACAGCTGAACAACTGGCGAATGTCCTGGTTTGGTGCAAAGCAGATATAACGGGCATCCTAGAACTCCGATAGGACGGTCAGGGAAGAAAAAACGTGTTAGATGCAGATTCGTTATTAGAGGCAAACTTAGACAAGAAGTCTTGAGTGTGCAGCATGTCAACAAGCGCCTCGTAACGATTCATGTAGAGTTTAAATTTGCCAGCTAACGACACCAAAGACATCTTCTACGAGCTCTTCGCCACAGATAGCCCTAGCAGCGCCTTACGTATGACAACAAAACTGCAGTAGGTGATTTTAAGGCAAGCTAGGAAGAGAGACCACCTTTGAAACTTATAACCTGCGCGACTTACTTACTTAAGTGTCTATAGTCCAGGGTGGACTTGAGCCTCAACCAATAAGCGTCTCCAGCCAGCTCGATTTTTAGCCAACTGCCTCCAGTTTTGCACGCTAAGTTGGTTAAGGTTCCCTTCTACTTGTGTGCGCCACCTGAGTCGCGTTCTTTTTCTACTGCGCCGTCCGTTGAGTGTGGATTCGAAGATTTTCCGGGCCGGTGTCCATCATATCTACATGACCAAAACACCTCTGTTTTTGGCCCTTAACTCTTCTAGCTAAATCGATGTCGCTATACAGCCCGTACAGTTCGTCATTGTATCTCCGCCTCCATTCACCGTCTATGCAGAAGGGACCGAAAATCACCCGAAGAATTTTCCTCTCGAAACAGCCAAGAGCATCCTCATCCGCTTTTAACAAAGTCCATGCCTCTGAGACGTAGAGCAGGACTAGAATGATTAGGGTCACTTTATTCGTTCGAGAGAGGGCTTTGCGATTGGCGAGAGTTATTCTTCGTTTAGTCTCAGCGCTGGTGTCATGGTCTGAATTTTAAGCGGAGCCTAGGTAGACAAAGTCCCTAACTACCTTAAAGTTATAACTATCTATTGAGACGTTCTGCCCGAGACGTCGGTGTTGGGTGTCCTTTCTTGTTGATAGCATATACTTGGTCTTGTCCTCATTGACCGCTAAAACCCATTTTCACCGCCTCCGTTTCAATAGTCATGAATGCACCAGTGACATCACGTAGCGTTCTTAACCTCCTGCACGACACCACCGTTAACAACTGATCTAGGCCGATGGTCATTGCGCCAGTGCGAACCATTATCGTAGGAAGCTCGTGATTCATCAGGTTTTCTGTAGGTTGAGATTCCGACGATCGAAGATTGAACTCGGACCTTTACATTGTCGTAGCCAACGTGCGGCTGTGGATATCTCGAAACCGCGTGCACTGTGCAGTACTGTGAGGAAGTTTGTCGTCGGGTGACTACAATCGCAAGATATCGCCAAAAACCATTTTTGATAAAGTGAGTAACTCTCAGAGGTACTATGTATGCCGCCAGCATAAAGTATTGAAGACCAGTGAAAACACTGCCAAAAACTACCAGAGCCACCACAACAAAGGCCATGGTTTCACGAAGAAGGCCGGCAAGAACATGCAGCAAAACAGGATGCATACAGTGCAGTGCTGCAAAGACGACCAAAGAATCTCGCGAGCTCTACGAGCTAAACAAAATGGACTAACATTGGCTCCTCCGAAGAAACAAGCATAAGAAGCGCTATCAAGGAAGTAGAGAAATGAAACTGCAGGAATGAGGTATTAAAATGGAACCAAAAGTTGAGCCAACGCCACATTACCTGAAGCCTGCAAAAGCCGAACAAGGAAACAACATGAAGACTCCCAACATCGAGGAAACACAAGCACAATAAATCCTACAGAGTGCAGTGCATCTTGGCTTTAGCATCGTAATCGTAATATGGATTTGTTTTGCTAGTTCGTTCAAGCCACAGTTGTCCAGATTGTCTCTGTGACCGGGGACCCAGCACAGAGTTAAATGAAATTTATCTGGAATCTCGTTAAAAGACGGTGTTTCCAGGGCTGTAATGGCTGGCCTGTTCTGGACGATAGCTTTTCCGTCTATCGGACACAACGAAGGGCTGCTACCCCGAATTTCCGCCTGAAATATGCTCCAGGATAATGGTACTTTATTTGTTGTCAAAATCATCGAACAAAACTAGGTTGCCCGTTTCACTAGGAATGCGCATGATGCTCATGTAGTCAATTTCATTTTCGACCACTGCTGAGATGCCTTTAGTCTTAGAGCTGCGATCGACGCTACTAACTTACCGAATACATCAATAAAAAATACAATATGTAGCCAAGTTTTTAAAGCAGATGTAGGAGTAGATCCAAGGGGGCCTGTGATGGTAATGCAAACTAACCTATGTATGCCTTCAATGGCACTGGGGTTGTTTCCCTTTTCTAGCTTCAGATCTTGATTTCGAGCACAATGGTTAGGTTAGGTTAGGTTGAAGTGGCTCTCAGCTAAGTTAGACCCATGAGCGGTCCGTTGTGATACAACAAGGATTTTGAAAAGATCTCCTGCCCACTCATTGAACCAATTGGAGCTTCTTATGAAGCGTAGGAGGCTACTTACATCTATATTTATCAGGTTCTCTAAGTTTGTATAGAAAAAGACTCCTAAGTGGTGTTTTCTTTTGCGGAAGAGAGCTGGACAGGTGTGAAGAAGATGGAGAATAGTCTCCTCCTCCTCCTCCTCATCCATACAGCTTTTGCAGAAGTCCTTTGCGTAGACACCAAGCCTTGTTGCGTGTTTGCCTATTAGACAGTGTCCAGTAGTGACAGAGAAATAAAATACTTAGATCGTTTCAGATCCCGCTTTTGCCAAATCTGCTTTGTCGCTTGATATGTTGTACCACTTGTCCACCTAAGATTTGTTCTTTTAATAGCATCCAGCCTTAGTTTAAGTTTACAAGTAGCGATTGGTATACCTAGGGTGCCCTTATCAGGCCCAAAAGGTAATGTTGTTCGGCGAGTTCTAGCGAGTTCATCAGCCTTACAGTTCCCTGGAATGTCACTGTGCCTTGACATGAATATTAAACTGCTTTGCCATCTCTATGAGAGGCGATCAGCAATCTAGGGATATTAGTGAATTTGAAGCGACTGATGCCGCTTGACTCTCCGAAGAGATGCGGATATCCGTGGCTGATATCACGTTCTTTTTCAGCCAAGATAAGACTTCTCTGATCGGCCATGATTTTCGCCTGGAATGCGCTACAATAATTTGGAAGGTGGAACTCACCCCGACGCTAGTTTTTTAACCGTGCGTCGTCGGTGTAAGTGAATCGACTTGACTCCTGAGAACAACATCGTCCCAGAATGACCTGGGAGGGATGATTACTTCGAAGTTCTTGTCAAAACTTAGCTTGGGTGTGGTGTGTTCTATGAAGTTTTGATATTTTTCAAAATGGAGGCATGTCCAAAATCTTTACTAGACCACTGTGAGGTTGCTTTGAGGCGGATGACTGCGCTACCTGCCATTTGTCTGCCGAAAATGTCGGGTGGTGATAAGTGAAACAAAATTTCCAGTGCTGCAACCAGTGGAGAGAGTCATGTGAAGAGCTCCGTTGATACATATACAAGCTGTTCGTCGTTTGAGCACAATTACCAGCTGCAACCAGTGGACTAACTTAGATTTGTGTCTCCACTTTGGACCCAGAGGCTTTCTGCAGATGTAAGATGGTGATTACAGTCTTCCTTTCGCAGTTCAATTGCCAACTGAGTCTAGAACTAAGCCTAGAGATACCTCGATCTTAGTTCTGTGAGAGCAAAAACTCCTGGTGAGTTTTTCTCATTAAAATGTTAGGAACTTGCTTTGAAGAAACATAAAAGTGGAAGGTACCAGGCACCTTTCAACCGCATTCTGAGAGCTCAGTCATCAACCAACCCCTGAATTTAAGGAAGCTGCCAGTCGTTAAATTTAATTTATATCACGGCCATTTAGTTAGGTTGTGTCTAATGACGCAGGAGACAAACACCAAAGCATGTTCCTAAAATAAAGACATATACCCAACCCTACCCACCTACTTTCACTTTTTTTTGTTTTATTGGCACGCTGTGGCCACCTGCTCAAATAAAACAAACCCCCTATTGTTCGGCTCGTAAAAACAAACAAACCAACCGCTGGCTGCTACTTAAAAAAATAAAATAAAAAAAATAGGAAAACAAAATAAATGCAAAAAACATAAAACTTAAAAACCTATAACGTCTCCAGCCATTAATATACAACTTAATTGGAAATGTCAAACAAGAATCCATTTTGTATAAACACTCAATTTGCATTAATTGGCAGCGCTGCGACCGAAATAAATATTCAATTAGATCAAGGATCATGTGAACAGCGACAGATCGCCCGAATTTATTATCTAATCGAATCTAATCAAACGGACTGGAGTCTCAAAAGAAAAACAAACCAACACTCGCTCGGCGAGGTAAATAAAAAAAACCGAAATACAAGCAATTAAAGATCACCCCATGGTACGGGCGAGAACGACGACGACGGTGGCGCCCAGAAAAGCTACCACGATCACGACGCGCTGCGCTGGGGCTAATTATGATTAAAGACTCAGCGAGAGCGGTGGCGCCAACACGATCAGGAGCCGGATTATTAGCCGAGGCTAAAAGCTCCCTGTTGGTGCTGGCGTCAGAGCGTATGGCGAGCGCGGTTGAGCCATAAAAAAGCGCTAATGACTAATGCTCGAGCGCGTTTCCATTATTGTTTCCAAGATCTCGGTGTAGTCGTCTGACCTACCCGTGAGTTTATGTGTTTTCCCGTCTTTTTTTTCGTTTAAGTGGTTCTTAAACCGAATGCCATTAAAAATTTAAATTTGCCATCCGATTAGGACTCTGATAAGCGGCGACTTTGTGGAACATAAATAATGGACCGTTTGGTGGGTTTTTTTTACGCCAACGCTTTAGGTTTGGCGCACGAACTACATTTCTGGGAAGTGCCTGGGTCTGCGCGTCGGGGCTGGATGCACTAATTCACTAATCCGCAAGCAACTGCATGGAAGTGTTGTGTCTCTTCATTATGAAGATGCATAAAGTGCGAGGTTTATTGGGCTGTCACTACGGATTGGGTTCAGTCTTTGGAGCTTTGCTTGCAATGGCCGTGACTGTATTTGTTCATGCTGCGTTGGAGAGAAGTTGCAGATTAGAGATGTGTTTCGGATAAGAGTGTCGCGATAATTTAAAAGTGTCGAAGCGTTGAATGTTATTTATGAGTTGGCTGGGCTATTGGCCGCTTCAGCTGGTTTACCGAATGACGGCACATGGTCACAAAAGAAAAACAAACAACAAACAAGTTTTGCATTGCAGTCTGGGGATGTTGGAAACAACTTTAGATTCTATCTGTTTGTCATGCACACAGGGTGGGCTTCTATGTTTATTGAGAAACTTTGAAACTTTGAGGTGAAACCTGTCTGAAACATCATAACTCTCCAGATTCGTCGACCTTGGGCAGGCATTTCTGTCTGTCTATCTGTCTATCTTTTCATTTCAGACGAAGACTACTGGATTTATTGCAAAAATAAGGGCTTCCTTGTCCAGCCCATCTCGTTCCGATTCCATTCCTTCCTCAACCTGACGCTTTTCGTGAAGTGGAATTTATCCACTGCTTTACCCGTCGCTGTATGGTTGCGACTATTGGCCTGTTCTGGTTCTGATCTGTTCCTGTGCATGAGACATTGATAACAAATTTTTCGTGAGAACAATTTTCTAAAGGATGTGCATTCCTGAGTATCAAAACGACTGTCCACAAGAAGGGACACCCAACCTCAACAAATCGGACCAAGCGCCACAGTGTGTGGAAGTAAGGGACTTTATCTACTTTCAATCTGCTGCCACTTATGATGGTAACGACATCTCATCAAGTTTAAAACGAAGAGTAAGTCTTGCTAATCGACGCTTGTTTCTTTGGGCTAATAAGTCAGTTGAATAGTAAGGTCCTATTTCGTGCAACTAAGGAGACTCATTATGAGAACTTATTAGACTGGAAAAAGTCATATCCCCACAAAACATATGAAAATAATGGTAACTGGCGCGAAAAGCCGTAGGTGGCCAAGACTTAGCTTCTCGAGGGCAGATGAAGAAGTTTTTCGTGATAAAATAATCCTTTCGGAGGATAATCATTGCCTACCGTGAATTGTTTAGTCGATTTTGCTAAAAATCGAAGCTGTATCAGTTCGCTCAACAATCCAACGCACAACGCGGAGGCCACAAGAGTCTGGGATTTTTTTCTGTCCGACAGGGAACTCGAACGAAGTGCTGAACGTGCTAAATGAGATCGCAGGGTTCTTGGGGTGCCTGGGCGGATAATAACAGACCGCATTCACGGCGAAGGTGTTCGAGCAGTACTGCGAGGATTATGGGGTGAACGCTGCAACCGAACGGTCTTGGCAGCGCTGAAATGTGCGCACTCTGCAGAAAAGGACTGGGTAGCCTGGTTGAAAACAGGTGGGGACTTAACACGGCCCGAAATTCGACAACGAGGGCAAGTCCACATGAGCTGCTCTTTATGTATTCTCCGAGGGACCTTGTGGGCAACAAACTGGTGAGAGCTGAGGCTCCGAACGCTGAGGAGATGCGTCTGAGGAGAGGAACAGCGTTGCAGAACATCCAGCAGGTGCAACGAGACCCGAGGAGCAGATACGACTGACGGCATCGCAAGTCAATGCAGTACGAAGAAGATTATCTTTTTCTGATCGAACATGAGGCGGTCGCAATAGGTGATTCGAGGAAGTTGAAACCTGCGTATCGAGGGCGATACATGATCACCCGAGTACTACCAAACGATCAATGCGTGGTAGAGGATATCCCAGGTATGCAGCGGACTCAGCTCACAAGAGTGATTAGCGCCGAGAAATTCAAACTCTGGTGCGAGTTGCCAAACGAGGAGCTCACGGGCGGTGAGTACGAGGAAGACGACGTCGAAGCTGACGAAGCTAATAGTGGGGTTTGATCGTGAGGACACGATCAGGTAGAAAGATGGCCGAAATTACGAGTAGGTGACACTGGTTTCGGTGGGGAACAATAGATTATTCAACAAAGAGAGATTAAAGACAACGAAAGGGGTTTGAAAAAAGGGCTTATGCAAAATGATATCTGTAGACATTGAGATAGCAGCCCGTAACCTGGACCAATATACGGCTTCGGCTAGGAAGTACGAAATTCTGGACTGTTCTTGGATGGAAACCCATGGTATGACATGGTACATATGTAGGGTGGCTTACGGACAGAACACGTAGACCAAGGTAAGCACTTAATAAAGCTAAGATTACTTTTAACAGCTGTATGTGACAGTAGGGCCAAGTTATCAAAGTTATCGGTTCCTAGACAAAACTTTCTTCTTTGGGACAAGGCAGGACAGGTACAGATGAAGTGGTGGACTGTTTTTTTCCCCTCTTCGTGCCTGCAACTCCAGCAAAAGTCGTTTGAGAAAAGGCTCATCCTTCGCTCATAAAGGCTGATGAGAACACCGATGCAAAATCAAATTTCTAGATCGAGTGAGGTTATGAAATCCTACAGGATAGGTTTAATTTTAACCAACAAAATGCCAGCGATGTTACGAGGATTCAAGATTAGGGAGGAAGTAGATACCACAGAGTAGGATTCTGAGTAAAAATGAGACGAAAAGGGGCACAATAAAGGTGGCCAGGTTCGATATCTTTCTATCGCTTCTCGATATACATACATTCATCCTGTCATGGTTTCTTGTTTCGTTTAGTTCGAATTGAAGATTCTCGTGGAGTGAATTCTGTTTTGAAATTGTTATTGACGCTGTTTTTCTTCAAAATCGCTCTGATGATCGTGATCGTGTTCTTGGTGTGATCGTTCTTACCGTTTCGAAGCAGCCAACAGATAAGGACGTCTCGGAAAAACCCTCAGCCTCAACAGGTATAACTTTGAGGTAGAGATAGACTTTGTCTACTTAGGCTGTGGTGTAAACTCAAACAATGGGCGGTGTGAAAAAAAAAAACGAAGGGAACACTCAAACCCTCTTGAGGGAAGTGTTCCTGGAAGGAAGTGTTTTATCCAGAAAGTTGAGGGAATACTCTGCCTCAGCTTTTATTCACATCACGCAATGACACCAGTGCTGAGGTCGAAAGAAGAATAACTCTTGACCATCGCCATGTCTTTGGACTCTTGCAAGCAACTAAAGTGACTCTATACCAAACCCTAATCATCCCAGTCTAGCAGGTGCAAAGGCGCGAATTTTGTCGATGAAGAGACGAGAAAAATTATGCGGATGATCTTTGGTCCCGTCTGCATAGACAGTGAGTGGAGGAGAAGATAAAACGGCGAACCGTACGGGCTGTACAAAGACATCGTTCTAGTCACAACTAAGATGGTTAGGATATGAAGACCAGCTGAACATCAGCGCTTCAGCGTAGAAGAGCAACATTCCCACTCAGGTGGAGTGCAACTGGAGATTGAATATGCTTCTGTTTCGAGATGCTTATTACTTGCGGACCCGATTCACCTCGAACTGTAGCGCCGTCATAAGTAAGTTTGGTCTCTCGACTTTTTCTTCAGATCAATCCCTTATTTTGTATCAGGCCAAGACGCCTACTAAAGGTACCGGGTTTCATTTACTTATTTTGAAATTCTTAAAGAGGCAATCGAGATATAAAATGCCTTCATCCCGATTCATGGCTTCCAAAATAGCTTTGATGAATTTCACAAAAGCGATCCAATTCCTAATTTTCGAAGAATCCTTTACGAATTCGTTCCACAAAATTTTCAACTCGGTGGAAAATTACCCCACTTCAGTCGGATGCTACGCAGTAGGTGTAAACAAACAGAGCAAAGCTGTTACGTAAAATAATAACATCAAATAAAATATGCAACGATATGGCAATTAATTTACTTCTCGCAATAAATGAAAACAAAATTAATTATCTATCGATGGGAGTCAGATCTGGAATTGATATCTGGAAAATCCCCACACAATCCCTTCCTGTCATCAAAATTACTCCGAATCAACTGGCAAATTGATTGATTTCCCCGCTTTCGATTGCACCTATCGACATTCGATACAAATATTTCCCTTTCTGCCAGCGTCCGACTTTAATTTGTTTACAAATGTTAATAACCATAATTTAACCAATTATTTAGCCATTACACTAAGCAGCCAATCACCCCACATCCACACTGGTGTCCAACTGCCAGAGCCCCACAGTTCCACGATCGCAGCCGCCACTGTGTGCGAGCGCGAGCGAGTAATGGGAGACGTTAAGGTACTAAAAAGCCCCACGAGACTCCGTCGGCCGGGCAATAAATTGAATTGTAAATTGCGGCGTCGGCGGCGCAGCAGCACCAACAGTTGCTGCTGCAGCCACCGCCGTCTTTGGGCATCGGGTTTTCTCCTGCGTTTGTGCAAATTATTTAATTATAAATTCTAGATAGTGAACACGTAATAAATCACTTTTATTGGACGGATTTGCATTCGCAAAAAGCCTGTGCCGCGGAGTGGGCAGCAGAGATTCTGCGAATTGCAGAGGACGCGAGCGCAAGTGCGCGCGCGCTCACTCCGCGACTGCGCTGTCGTCTTCTGGATAAAGAAGCAAGGAAGGCTTTTTCTGGCTGCGAGTGGATGATGACTGCGGCGGCTGACATAGATTTACGCGCTCGGCGATCAGGTGTCGATTTCCCAGTGTACCTACATTGACATTTTTATTTTTATTCCTTGTTTGCTGGTGTTAATTATGAAAACGAATGGAGTGGAGAGAAGTTCCAGCATTTGCATAGCGCACGCGGCGGCGTCGTTATTTATTGTCGGCGGCCGGCTGGAGCGAGCAACACTAATTGTAACGACGTTGATTTGGACACGGCTCTTAGTTGATTGGTTTATTAGGTGTCTGTCGGTCTGTGTCTGTCTGGATGGTTGGGGCGAAGTGCGCTCTGGACGTGAGAAGTCGGGAGGATGATTGGCGTGGGTTTTATACAGGATTCTGTTTATGCACGGCTATTAAGTCATTTGTGGCATTTGATGGGTTAATGAGTGTCATATACGTGAATGAAGATCCTTGTAAACTTTGTCAATTCTGACACACTGATGCGCAATTAAAGCTTAATTTCGTTGATTGTAAAGGGTCCAAAGGGTTTGACAATATAACTTGAGAATGATTCGATGGCTTTCTTGACACTGAGCCTTTCCCGAAAAAGCTAACGCTAGTCACTCTGGTTTCCTGAGAAGGAACGTAAAAGTTAGATGTCACCTAAACGATCTACGCAGTTTCCGCAGACTTCAGCTCGAGAAAAATTTTAGGAAGGCTACGCATGTTATTTAATACTAACCACCAATAGCGAACTGATGGCTCAGGTTTTCAGGGCGCTATAGTTCATGTCGTTTCAGTCAGGCAGTTACTAAAGCACCAACATCCCACCGCCAAATGCTGCTGCGATGCTTTACCGGGCAAAGAAATGCCAAACCCGGTTGAACAATTGGCTTCCATCGAGTCGTAGGCAATGCTAGTAGAGCCTATCCTTAGGATTGAAAAATGACCTTGAGCTTGGTCGATCCTAGGCCGTTTAACCTAGACAAGGGAAACGTTAGAAAGCTGGAGAGCTTCCTCACAGAGAATGATTTCATCTTAAAAAGCAAAATCTGTTTTCAGATACAGAGTGCGGGCTCTGGCTGGAACAGGAAAAGGTTGGTAAGTAGAGATGACGGTTCAACTGAATCCAATTAGCACTAGGATGTGCTTTTTTGTTACCACGACTCGTTTGACCTGGTTGATGATGTGTGTTGTTGGAGATGGGTGACACAACCGTTGGTGCCGAGTTCCAGCCTGTGGAGTTTAGAAAGCGGATTAGATCTCGTATCCCTTTACCCGAGATGTCACTGAGGTCGTCGAAGAATGGTTGGTTTAGTGCACGCAGTCTGGTGCCGGACATTCGCAGAGGAAGTGGAAGAGAGTCTCCCTCTCATTTTCATTTCCGCAGCTGGGGCAGTGAGGGTTGTATAAAATATCCAATTTGGCTGCATGGTCTCCAATTGGCCAATGACCCGTGGTTATCGCCATTATTCTGGCAATATCTGGGCGGATTCTGCTTAGGAGATCTCTTGTTCTAATCGTATTGTAGGTCGGCCATATCTAAATATCTTCCTTGCTATGAGGCAGTTGGTTAAACCCCTCCATTGGAGGTTGGCCTTCTGCAGGAAGTATGCGAGGATTTATACTTTAACCGCTTCTGGTGAGCCGTTTAGAGCTGAGCCATGCCTGGGCAGTTCATCTGCACGCTCGTTTTTTTCTGTCAATGCTCCTTGGAACCCAGAGCAATGTGACCCTGAACCGTTCGCCTAAGCAGGGAAGCTCGTTCCGGCACTCTTGAACCAGTAAGGAGAATATGCATATGCTAGACAATAGCTTTGATGACCGCTTTGCTATCTTTGAGGGTAGCAATGTTTTGGAAGAGGAGATACAACGACGAACTGTACGGGCTGTATAGCGACATCGACTTAGCCAGAAGAGTGAAGGTCCAACGACTGAGGTGGCTGGGTCATGTAGAGCGGATGGACACCAATGCTCTAGCTCGGAAAATTTTCGTTCCACACCCGAGGGTACGCGCAGTAGAGGAAGACCGCGACTCAGGTGGCGCACGCAAGTGGAAGGGGACCTCAACCAACTTGGCGTGCGAAACTGGAGACAGCTGGCAAAAGATCGAGATCGCTGGCGACGCTTGTTGGTTGAGGCCCAGCACCACGCCGGTCTGTAGCGCCATCTTAAGTAAGTACTATGATCGCTTCAAAGGATACACATGTGTATTCGAGCGTCCAGAGGTTTTCCCAAAGCAATCTCTGTCTACAAATTTCTACTCTCACCTCCCAAGTGGTGAACGCCGGTTGTCTAGTTCCTCAACCTCTTTTTCAAGATTTTGATGGTAGATAATACGGGAGGGGGAGAGTTTCACTAAGGAACTCCTCTTTGGATTCAGGAGGCAGGGAGAATTAACGGTGGCATCTTCAATTCCAGTTCAACAGCCTATACGTATACTAAGTAAACTCCTTATGTGGACTCTCTCGATATAAACGCGGGTTTATTCTAGGAGTACACTTAAGGACCTCGCACTTCAAATTGGGAGTTTTGCGGTCGGAGAAACTATCACGAACCGAGTATAAGTCTTCGATTAGGATAATACCAATACCAAAGATCCTTCCGTACGAAATATTGACAACAATATTCGGTTCTGCCCATGGAATGTTAGGACTATTAACAGGCTGCGTGGAGCCGTGGATAATCAACAGAGGCTCTTGGCTGCCATAATGCAGACTTAATAGCCGTCCAAAATCCTTCTACGAGCTCCTTGAGAATAGAAATGAATGGAATGGGTTAAGAGGAGATCGAGGACCAAGTACGCAAACATTTGTTGGCAACCAGGACGTACACCCAACAGCGTTGAACGTCAGAACGTCAGTGTGGACAGCTATCATGAACGAGTTATGACCTTCGTTTGCAAGACCTTTATGACAACTTTAAAGCCTAAAACTAAACCAGTCTGATTGATGACCATGTACGGGAACGAGGAACTACTAAGCTATCTTCGTGTTTGAATAAACCTCAAAGGACTTTGTCGTGAATGTTGCAATTTACTTTGTCGATTCCATGAGCCTATGGGGATAAAATAAAATGTTGTAGTTCGTTTTACACACAAAGAGCGCTGCAATGAAATTTAACTCATCGATAATAAAAATTCGGAACGAGGCTAATATGCATGGCGCCAAACGGATGCCCCATGCCGTCGCCACTGCCGCCGCATAGCGCCACAATTAAAATTGAAAACATTTCCCAGAAATATGTTTCGGAATTGTTAGGCATCTCCTCTTCCCTGAGGAATCTTTCAGTTTCAGTCACGATCATGACGTAAACGACACGTTCACGCGATTATCATCATGTGGAAGAGCAGACAAACCCCACAATCGAAACCGGCTCCTTTTTGTTTTAGGAAGTTTTAATGCTCTTCTAATCTGATTGCTTTGAATCAACTACAACGCATTTATTCTGTCACAATATTGTTCATAAAAATCAAGAGTCACACAAAATCATTTTGCTACGCATATGAAACCCAGATCGACACCGAAAGGCCCCATAAAAACACGCTAAATGGCTAAATCACTAAATACTTTGTAGCAATTATTTAAATTTCCACAGAACCGATCGCATAAAGCGAGATAAAAACTTTATTAAAACATATTAAGTTTCATATTGTGCCATTGTGGCCCAAAACGAACGGAAAGTTGTCGAATTTATGTGAAATACTCGCGCAGCCAAACGGGTTTTTATGATCGAGTGACGTTCGACGGTCCAAGTGTCAGTGTCAGTGTCAGAATTTGCCTTCTAACGATCGCGTTCCGAGCCAAAGGAGTGGCTCCGATTTTATGAACAAATCAACAAAGATCAAATAATCGTAAAATGGATTAACAGCACACATATCACGATCAGCCGAAAAGAATGGGCTCCGCAAGATCGGCTTTGAGCTAACCCATCAAGCGCGACAGTCTCTCTCCTTTGTAGGTGGCGTTGTTGGCTGTCTTACTGTCTTTCAACCAGCTTACCGGAAGTTGCTGCCATTCTGCAATAAATTTGAACGCGAATTATCTTTTGGCAAATGTTTATCGCCTGTTTATGTTTTTTTTTTTTTTTGTAAATATTTTAATATTTTAATTTATTTATCTTTCACTAAAAATCTGGCCAGTTTTATTGGCCCATTGTTGGTTTTTTTTTTTTTTCGCTTCATTCTTAGAAGAACCACTTGGTTGTTGGTTGTTGGTTGCTGGCCGTTGGTCGTTGGTTGTTATAAGCGTTTTGATTTACGACCGCGGTCGTTTAGTCAAAGTGGAAGAGGCTACAGCGTGGTCTTTTTAAGCGGGGGCGATTGAATATGTAAAACAAGTTTTTTATTGGGCTGATTTCAACATCAGCGCAGCACACCCCAGCACACGGCGGCGGTGGTATGCTAATTAATGATCGATTAAATGGTCGATGGTGATGAGAGAGCGTGGAATAAATAAAATATTATGTGCAATTCGTTTTTGAAAATTTTACGACAAACCGCAGTCGGAGAGACGAGGGAGAGTTTGGTTTCGATTAAGGGGGCAATAACTTAACTGGCCCCACCCACTTTATGCTCATTATGGCTATCGCGTTGTGTATATTGCGGGGCTTACAAGCCTTGTGTGAATTTGGAGAAATTTCCCAAAAGAAATTGGTCTGCAAATGGTCGGGCTTCGCCAGAATCAGGCATTGGACAAACAACCTACCAACGACATTTTGGGAGGAAATATCTTTCGTTTTCAAGGAACACAAGGTACTCCAAATCACCAGTCTTAGTTCGTGTAGTGGATGCCCTAAAACTTACTTGGACATCAGATCATTGCACCCATAAAAAGTTTACTTATGGAGTCCGACCAAGGGGCGAGGTTGGCTATTTTTTTAAACCACCGAGGGGATAGGAATGTCAGGAGTTCCCTAAAATCAGCAATATGTTGGTCTCCCAGCCCATAGAAGAAACTACTATCAAGAGTACTTAGTTTCCTGGTGGGTAGTGTGGAATATTCGTACAGCAGGTAACGGAGAGATTCTATTTCCTCATCCTACCTGCAATTCCCGCAGTAGTTATTGCAGAGAAACCAAGCTTGTTCCCTTTGACTGAGTTTGACGAGCTTTTTAAAATTATTCTTATTGGTGACTGGATATAGTGGTCTGGCACTTTGCACATGTGTCCATATGGCACCATCGCGTATTAACTCTAACAATGCTTTCATCAATCACAAACCATACTTACGCTTTCATTTATTAGGTTCCCAAGAGTCGTTGTATCAAAATGTAGCCATTACCTGTCTACCTTTAACCCTGATAGTTTACAGTTTTAGTTAATGCCTTCTAGGGACTCCAAATGGAAAAAATTGGCAATCAAATGTGATGGAAAGCTACTGAAAGTAAAGGTTTAGTATCAGCAAGGAAATTTTTTATACACTCTTTCCAGGAATGGCTTAATTTGCGCCCCTAGTGTTGTTCACGAAGTATTTCTTTATTCTTATAGCCAGTGGAGAAGATTGGAAATCTGAAATCCAAATCTAGAGAACTAAATTGTATCTCGACACAGTTGTGTCTTGACTCTTGCACTCTAAGACTGGGTTACAGCGATATTCGATGAACATAGTAACCTCACCAAAGTACAGGCCGTCAATGGACTGGCTATGTTGCTGGAATGGACACAGATCGTCCTTAAAATGTCCCAAAAGGAGTAAAAGCCGTTTCATAATAGGTACCATGGACGGTGATAAGAATGCTTTAATGACGATACCAGAAAACATTCATTCACTTTCATTCATCTTCAAAAGATCTGCTTACCCACTATGGGGGTCGCGGGATAGGGTGCTTAAGTGGACTCTCCACATCTCTCGATCTTCTGCCATCGACTCTTAAACATCAGGGGTTATCCCCATACGGGCAGAGGTAAGATTTCGGTTCGGACTTGGTTCAACCATCTCATCCTGGGCCCAGGGGACACCTACCTAATGGAACGGATTCTATGGAACGTCTTGGAAGCCTAGCCATCATCAAATCTGAAAAAGAAAAATAAAAGAAGCTTAAGCTCACTCCGAGCTGAAATGCTACACGTTGATGGTGATAGCCGACGGTAAATCGCAACCACAACTCTCAAGCTAATCAAGTCGCAGTTAGGAATAGCAAAAGAAATCTTGTTCAGTCATTGCCTTCCGAAGAATAACTAGTCACTAAATAGGACTCAGGTAGGAACATGCATTCGGAACGACAAATATATGCTTTGCAGAGGATATGACGAATCAAAAAACCTAAATTCCAACGCATAGTTCCACCAAAGTTAAATCCTGCATTCCTCAAGATCTCGGACAGTGCCAAATATCTTGGACAGAACATTTTCATTGTCTATCAGGCTTCGAAATATCTAATAGCACTCTACTAGAACAGAAAAACGTAGGTCCCAGATAGACCTACAGCTAAAAAACATGCACTGGCTTTGCATTGCGATGTCCTCAAGGTTAAGAGGCCAGTTTTGCAAAATAATCAGCGTAAATATGGTTAAGAAAGCTCAACGAGTGGCATGAATTAGCAGCACGGCTGCGCCAAGAACTTTTCCACCTGCTGCGCTTTAAACTGTGTTGCACTTGATGCCAATTGATATTTATAGCCTGCAGCAAGCCATTAAAGCGGCATGGGGTCTGTGAGACACTCATCAATGGAGTTCGGAAAACGTGGGACACACCAGAACTCGAAATTGCCTTCAAAATTGACTTCAATACTACAGATTATAATACTGGATACGGTATCTCCACCACTTCTTCACTCCCCCTAGCCGCTGTAATGGTTTTCAGGCCCAAGTTACAACTCCCCATGAAGCCGCCGCATGGCCATTCCCATACTCATACATTGCCGTTTACATCGGCAGCCTAACTGCGACCAGATGAGTTAAAATGAGCATTCTGGGGCCAAATTGTCTCGTTTTTTACGTAACGAGTTATGCGATTACGGAAAAGATGTTTTGGGTCCAGGTCCCTTGTACGTTGTACCCTGTTCAATAAAATCTAGGGCAGTGAAGGACTGGTGCATGTCTCTGAAAGAGATCGCTCTCTGCTGGCTCAGATGTCATAATGATGTTTCAGAAAATTTTGCGGCTGACAATCTAGCCGAACAAGGATCTGTTTGTACTAGAAGTAGGTGTCTTCATCACGTCAAAGCACTTTTGTCATTTGCCAAGCACCCGACTTACATCGACTCTCTGTCCAAATCGTAGACGGTTACATCTTGGCGAATGCAATAGGTTAGGTTAGGTTAAATAGGGGTTCCGTGGGGGAAACAAAAAATTTGTTTTGACGGAGAATTCTTCCCGTCGAACCACTAAGATGTACTGATGAAAGGAAGAAAATTTCATATGGGATTTCGACTTAGGTCACTCTTTTCATTGGAGTGAGATAACACTGGGTAATGACAATTGAGTTGAATGATTACTGCAATAAGGTCAGACTCATTTTGACTATCTTCGAAACTAAAAGATCGAAAGCGTTAACTCGATTAAGAATAGACAGCATTTGAAAGCTGACCATGTTTTTACAGGACACTGCATCCTGACCAGACATACTTAACGACTGCGCATAGTGTGTAACGATTTTTAGAGGCTCTGCAGAGATGAGGAAGACGTGAAGTCTATCGTGGACTTCCTTTGCGCATGTTCCACCATTGCTAGAATTAGAAAATCATCAGAACACTGCCAGTTTGGGCGACTTGAACTGTTACGTTGGGAAATGGAAATGTTTTCGGGAATAGACTTACGGCCAATCGTAGGGCTTACAGTGCTAATGTAATGGATCTGTCCAAGGAGCCAAGATGCACTATTTTAGAGGGCCAGAAAACAAGGATTAAAAAATTTGACAAAAAGCAGCCATCAACCATGAGATCTAAAGGAGAAAAGTAGAATTAGGTAAAGCTAACCCCGACCCATAATGCTACACGAAGATGATAATGGCCGGCGGCAAATCGCAGGAAAACTAGGGAAATTTTGTAGGCAGCTACTTTGAGATCAGTGTGTCGCCGTGGCTCAGTGAGCGAGCTACGTGGGTTCAAGGCCCAGCCATGTCCAGTGAACATTTTTTACGGCACCACCTCTTGTCGGGGAATGATAAACCTCCAAGAGTATCAGTTGTTATGAAAAAGCTTCTCAATTCGACGTTCGGAGTCGGCAATAAATTTGAGGTGTAACACGCACAACATGAGTGGTTGCGAGAAGTTAGGCCTTGGCTTATCAGGAGCTGTTTTACTTTAACATAAACCTAGAGGATTAAGGATCCAAAATTTACACATATGTATGTGAAAAGTAAGGTTCTGCAGGGTAATTAATTGTTTTAAGAGAGAGGGTTTAAGCTTTAGCGTATCTTGTGAAAATTGTTAAATGGATCGCGATGGCTTATGTTTTGTGTTTTTTTTTTTTTTTGACAGTCCAGCTTCATATACCTCTCTCAATCTAACCGAATCCACGAGCAAGTACTGATTTTAACTTTTTCACGGCCCATGTTGCCAAACCCTTAGGTCTGGATCATCAATTTCGCCTTTTTGTAGCGATCGCGTAAATACGATGATCGTGATCAATTGCAGTAGAAGCAAAAGCACTTGAACACTCTTCTACACCCACCGCATCGAATTCTACTCATTATTGATTTTATACGGCATGTACTCGTGGTTTTTACTTTTATTTGACTGACCTCAGAGAATCAACAACAAAAACTAAAAACTACCTTATTGGCACTCATCTTCATTGCAAGACAAAACTAGATACTACCTAGACGCTCGTTTCTATCTTCATAAAATAAAAAATTAACGACTTTGAACAGAAAGAAAATTAGTTGTTTTGTTATCGAACCGAAACTAATTTTAAATACTACATAGACACAGACTACAAAAAAAAAACTTTAATTTTCTGAATGATGCAAAAACGGAAACGGAACTCGTTTCTAAAAGAAGGTAGTTCGTGTTACTGAGAAAAAAAAACCTTAAAAGTCCTAATAAACTTGAATATTCTATAAATACTGGTTACCAACTTTAGGTAATATGAACTTTCCCCAATGTGAAGGCATAAGAATGCCTAAATTGTTTGCAAAAAATAACCATAAACTAATCACTCACCTCAGACAAAAAATCTTCTCAAAACTGCAACTAAAAGATACACTGCCAATTAGGAAAAGAAAAACAAATAGTCCACTCTTCTGTATATCCTTCAAAAGACAGCACTCAATTTAGACCGGAAGACGAATGTAAGTAACTTGCACAATATATCACTCAACTGTCGATCAATTTTTCATCATCTTTCGCACAAGACGTGATTCGATGGTTTTTTCCCCGAAAAATCGAAATCGAAATCCACTTCCGAGTGAATAATTTCAAAACATGTGCTCTGCGGTATAAGAACACGCTACAGCCGATCTCTATACCAGCACGATTACTCAAAAAATTAAATGTTTCTCTTTCCTTTTTTTTTTGCAACTCAATTTTTAAATTGAAAAATACCATAAACCGCACATGAACCGAACTGAATCACTTTATTCAAAAACATCTGCGTCATAAATCCTCGAAATCGAATGAAAAACTTCCGAAATTCATTGAGTTTCCAGTGCCCCCACCAACGACCGATCGCAATTTATCAAAATGAAATTTTTAAATACATTAAAAATCACTCAAAACAATTGCAAATTAATGGTAAACATTTGGAAACAGTGAATTCTCCGATGCACTACTTCAAACCGAAGGAACAGAAGCTGCAGAGAGGAGACACCACACGACAAAAAAAAAAAGTCAAATCAAAAATGAAAAAAAAATAAGAAAATCTACTCGTATCTAGATACAAACGACGACGACGGAACGGAACAGCGACGGAGGAAAAACTCTGGAGAATTATCGCAGATACACTTGAGTTTGTGTCAAGACGTAGCTAGCAGCGCACTCACAATACCCAGCCGATCTTGTTGATGCTCAAACTCAGACTGAGAAAAATTCAAAGTGAAGCATAAATTTAATGAAAAGGGGTTTCTTTTGGGTAGACAGACACACTCACGGTAGACAGCGACTACGACGACGACGACAAAAAACGACGATCACGTCGATAAAGATGGAGGTGCTGGTGCTGATGCCGGTGAGGGTGGAGCGGTGAGGAAAGTAAGATCGCGCTTCGAAGTCGAACTGACCATAGCAGCTAGCAGCAGTGCCGTGCTGCTCTCATCCAATATAGCCATATAGAGAAAAGAGAGTGATCTTGCGAGCCTGTTGTTTCTGTAGATCTTTATAGATTTAGATACTTTTGTTGTGCACTTTGCTGTTGTTGTTGTTGTTATTTGTATCTCTTCGTTAACTTCACGCGCAGTGTGTGCCGACTGCCGAGTCGATCAAGAAAACAGTGTTTTGACCAGAGATTGTACACCAACAACAGAGTAACAAGCAAATTGCCGGCTAATGGCGATTGTTGGTACCCGACATTGTTACCGCACCGATGGTATCAAGATCGTCGACCACGCCACCTTTGTCTTTTGATCAGGAGGACTATCGATGTCTACCAGGAATATGGTTACCTACTTGTGGGTGAATGGAAGGTCACAGGTAGGTGAAGTTTATCTGATGATGTCAGTTCCCAGTTGGAGATGATCACATCTAATCCAAAGATTAGCAACTCACATTTCGCTAATCACTGATCGTCTTTTGGCAAATTATTGATCTTCGCTCGTGCCTCCTCTCATTTTTTTTATGTCAAAACCCACTCACATCAGCGTTTACCCTCAACCATTGCGGAAAGTGCTGATAAAATCTCCTCTCCCTACTCAATAGATTCATAGATACACAAGCAAATCTATAGCCCACCTTCTCCGCGGGTCCCCATTCAGATTGAAAACGACCAACAATTTAATGAATGAACGGATGGATGGCGGAATAAATGAATGAAATTGGTAGACGAACGATTCGGTGTGATGGGAAGTACGAAGAGGTGTTTGTCAGATGGTGGTCAGAGAAGACGAAGAACACGAAGGTAAATGTGAATAAAAACAAACAGTGAACTGGAAAAAAAAAAGCCTTATCGCGCTAGAGCTAGCCCGTCTCTCTTAATCCACCTCGAGATTGGCTCTTTAAACCGATTCGAATTTGAAGTGGGAAAAATCTCAACCGATAAGCGCTCTCTTTGCTGTGACAGACGAAGCGTGTGTAAAATGATCGCTCGTGTCTATGAGAATGAAGATATTGCTTTTGTTTTGATTTAGTTTTTTATTTTTATTTGTGGTTACTCGTACAGGAGGAAAGTAAAACGTTATTTTGTCACGCCTGTGTGCAAGTATTTTGTCAGATACGATGGCCAGTCAGCACATCCTGTTTGGGTGGGATTTAGGGGAAAGCAGGCATTCTCTCTGACTCGATTGACATATTGTTGAACCTTGGGCTATGGCTATGGGTGGCATGGTTTGTGTTATTCTGTGCGGCAAAATGATTTCTCGTCATGATTGCTTCGAGTCTAGCTCTAGAGAGATAAGTTCTTCGGCCGAATGTTTAGAGGGTTATCTATGAAATTTGACGCAATTTCAAGCCGTGGAATCAATGTACTCGTTTAATAAGGGGTTTTCCCCACAATTTGACATCATTTCTCATTGAAGGTGTGTCAAACTTCTTTGTTTGAAGTGAAACTATTGGGAAATCATTTTGTATTCTCCCGGTGGACTCTGTCAGTTTCTAATCACTAATTGTGTGCAACTCCAGATCCAGACATCGGCAACGTTTTAACAACTCCAATGTCACCACCGATATAAGGTTGACTGTCTTCGTGACCTCTTTGAAAAGTTGACTGTCTTCAAGATATCGCCAGCAACTTGAAAGCACAATTGAAATACTAGTGTTGGGTAGGTGGGGTGGCTGTCTGTGCGAAGGGCCAAGAAGGCCCTTTGTGCTACGACATGGATCTATACCCTGAACCGCGCCATTGACTTTATTGAAACCATTTGGAGCTCTTGATGAAGATGAGGATACTTTTCACGTCAGTATTGTCTTGACGTCAAATTGTCGAAGTGATATGCTCTCAAATAGAGAGTACCTTGGGATAGGGCAGGACAAGTGCAGAGGAAATGCAGGATCGTTTCTAGTATTAGTAATCCCACAAATATATCACAGAAAGACGAAGCCAATGCGTGTAACCAGAGTACGGAGGAGAACCATGTTAGACAATTGACCAAGGAATAATCTCTAGCACCAATCTCCAACAGGGATAAACAAGAAAAGAGCGACTGGAAGGAGAATACAATCAGGCTGAGAGAGCTGTGAAAAGTTTGACGCGCACTAATGGAAGACATTTTTTCAAGAAAATGATGGCGAAAGTGAAGTAGCAAGGAAAAAATGCGAAAAGAACCGCATTCATATCAGAATGGACAAGTTCTTACATTGGAACGAAACCCGCTGACCTCGCGGATAGAAAACATCCCACAAGGATCACCCGAGAAGAACGTAGCAACCCTTTACGGAGGTAGATGTCTACCGCACAACTTCCTCAGAAGTCGTGAAATCTATCAAGAAATTTAAAAAATGACAAACCAGGACCCGACAATTTAACGTCAAAACTATTTAACTGCGCACTCCTAATCTTGACGCCAATTTTCACGCCTCTGGTCCGAGCTGCATATCTAATAAGTTATATTCCCCAAGTTGGAAACATTCATCATAACAATAGTGGCGAAGGAAGATCTGTGTGAATGCACCTTGTAAAAATCCTACTGGATCTCATATCGCAAATCGCTGAATCTCTGCTGCGGCGGAAACAGGCTGGATTTCGGCCGAATCGATCGTGTGTTGATCACATCATTACACTGAAAATAACTATCGGAGAGTCTGCAGAAATAATCGATTTGAAAATAGCTAACGAGGACGGTATCTGGATCACATTCCGGATGTAATTGTCTTACTTATGGTGCCAAGATGCACCTTGGAAAGTTCGCTTCAAAGGTACCAAAAGCGCTACGTTCAACATCGAAGAATGAGTAGCCCAAAGCTGTGTGCTATTACTTCTCTCTTTCTGGAAGTATTATATAGACTGATGTCACGAACCAACATCCAAAAGCATACAATGGCGACACAATCAGACGCTTTACGATCTTGATTACGCAGATAATTGTACACATATTTGAGAGAAGGACCAAGAATGCAAGAGATATTGAACTTAACATCAATATGCATAAAACCAAGCTGATGTAGATCGGATTGCTGCATCAAGTTCATAATCGTTGTAGGTCAAGCCCAGATGCAAACAGAGCATAGCAGGGGTACCAATCCCTTCTTACGCATCTTCGACATCAGTGTGAAGTCAGTCATACTGTACAACAGGAAAACCTGAAGAGGAGTGAATGGACAGTTTATACAGAAAACTCCCAATATTCGTCAATAAATGTCTCAGAAAGACATAAAAGATCTTTGTCGTAATCGCATATCAAAAAATGGCTTATTAATGCTTGCAAACCAACTACTATTACTTACTTAAGGTGGCGAGGTAGACCTGGGCCTCAACCACCTGTAGCCAGCCGCCTCCAGTTTCGCACGCCACGTTGGTTAAGGTCCCCTTCCAATTGCGTACGCCACCTGAGTCACGGTCTTCTTCTACTGCGCCGTCCGTCGGGTGTGAATTCGAAGATTTTCAGGACCGTGGTATTGGTGTCCATCCGCTTTACAAGACCCAAACACCTCACACTCTTTTGTAGGCCCTTTACTCTTGTGGCTAAGTCGATGTCGCTGTCGCGGGCTACGGTTCGTCATTGCATCTCCTCCTTTGCTACTCAATTGGGTTCTTAGCCCAAAGAAGCAGCGATTGGCAAGGGTTATACTTCTTCAGCGCTGGTGTCGTTGTCTGAATTGACAGCGGAACCAACCAACTGCACTCTTAGAAGACAAAATATTGCGAAGAAAACAGAGTTGGATCAGACACAGCTTCAAATCATTTTCGCGGTAGAAGCTTCTTAATTCGTCCGTCTTGGTCGGCAATAAGTTGTAGATCAATTCCATTGCTTTCCTTGCCATTCCATTCTTGCTTCCGCCAGAGTCTGAGTCTGAACGGGGCTGTAGTCGAATTTTTTACGGATGGCTCCAAAACCTGTCATGTCATTTAAGCAGAGACCTTTGCTATCCTAATGGCCACGGACTATATTGTTAAGAGTAGGTGAAATGGTCGGAGCATCTGCGTCTATAGCAGTAGCCAGGCTGCGCTTAAGGCCTTGCTCAACCCTTTAACCAGTTCCAAAATAGTGCGGGACCGCAAAAACTCTCTGCATCCGGTCGCAAGGCTGAACTATTTGACTCTTGATACTGTAAGCTCATCAGCTGTCATCTTGTAATACTATAGACCGACGGCTATCAATCCTTTTCAGGAGAGAAATACCTTGGCCGTATGGCAAAAGCCAGTACCTTCGACATTTGTTTGTGTTGATTTCTTGCTTGAATGAACAACTCGATTGCTATTACAGACCTTTTCTCGAAGTTTAACGAGATTCCCAAGTTCCAATAAGCCTTGGGTTAACTATTCTGATGCATTCTTGATTTTTTCTTCATGGAGTGCTTTGAGATCCAGTTTGGGAAGCTCAGCTCTAAACGATGAATGCCGTCAAATGAGACCAAAAAGCACTTAGAGTTGGAATTTGAGAAATTCGGTCCCAGGAGATGAAAGCCCTTAAAAGGGACGTGAAGGCCTCGATTTGAAATTAATTTCGTTTTTCCAGGATCTCTTTTAGTGTGAAAATTGGATCTATTGGTCACCTAGCGAGTCAGAAGTCATCTAGTATTTCTGAGTGACGGATTTCATACACATTTTGGTTTAAACCAATGACACATGTGAAAAGCCTGTCTAAACTATGACAGTGCCTGTAAAGTATGCATAAGTCACTGATAACGTTGACTAAGCATTTCAAGATGTAAGCAGCACCGATGGTAAAAAGAAAATAAAACCAATCCCTTATCCAGTGATATGCTGGAAGAAAAATTCTCTCGCCAAAGTATTTACTACAACAATAAACAAATTGTCTCCTTCAAGTAAATAAATTTATAAACAAAATTACCTAGTTTGTATTTACGTACCACTGAGATGCTGACCAACTTTATCACGTGTCTTTCTCTAAACTCAGTGGATGATCTCATCTAGTGATATGAGGAAGTGAATCACAATTTTGTGCAAAAGTCTTTCGCATGGAGGACCACAACAAGTACTTCCATTACCTCAAAATAGAAATGATAACATTTTCTATGAGGAAATTTTCAGTTTGAGCAACAACGCAATCAATTTCATTGGAAACATAAAACAACTCAATTATAAGAATGGAAAAAATATATATTCATCCAAGAGTTCGAATAATATGGAATCACTTGAGTGGGTATGACGGAGGAGACTTTTCACAGTAAACGTAGTGACCTTTAGGTCCATTGAAGCTGTCTTGTAGATAGCGCGTAAATAGTTGGATAAGTACATGTTCTACTTGGAAAGAAGCATTTCTTTCAGGGACACTACCTTCGTTTGTTGAAAGACGAAAAGTTTGAATTAGCCTATAGAACAACGGACAACGAAGTCAATAGAACATAAATTGGGTGTCCTCAAAAATGAGACCCTCTGAACTGCACCAACAAGATCTTATCTGCCTGAAGCCGATTGTCAACAACCTGATCGGTCCATATCAGTCTGGCTTCAGGCCGGGAAAGTCCACTACAAACCAAATATTCACACTGCGGCAGATCTTGGAGAAAACCCAGGAACTTCAAATCGATACCCACCACCTTTTCATCAATTTAAAGGGCGCGTATGACAGCATCTATTGAGACGAGCTATACAAAGCTTTGTCTAGTTTTGGCATCCTGCCAAATTGGTCCATCTGTGCAAGATGAAGATGGAGAATGCACGCTGCTCCATCAGAGTCGGTTAAGACCTCACCGAGACCTTTGTTGTCAAAAAAGGATTTAGAGAAGGCTACGCGCTTTCATGCGACTGCTTCAACACCGTTCTTGAAAGAATAGTGCAAAACTCTCGCGCCAACACAAGAAGCATAATCTTTCAAAAGTCCGTCCAATTACTCGGCGATTTTGTGAGTATTGAGACGGAAAAAGCGAAGATGGGTTTAGCGGTCAACGAGGGCAAGACGAAGTATATGCTGTCAACAAGAAAGGATACCCAATGCCGACGTCTGTCACTGTCTGTCACTATAGACAGATATAGCTTTGAGTTAGTTAAGGACTTTGTCTACCTAGGCTTCGCTATCAACTCAGACAACGACACCAGCGCTGAGATCAAATGAAGAATAACTGTTGCCAATTGAGTAGCAGAGCCCTCTCTGAGGGCTGTTTAAGACCCTGACGTCCCAGTCCCTGTCAAAAGATGGATGAGGTTGCTCTTGGCTGTTTCGTCGCTTGTTACTTGAGGCCCTGGTCCACCCCGGACTTTAGCGCCATCTTAAGTAAGTAAGATATTCTCCGAACTCCCGTTCATTAGCTCGTGTCCTTGAAGATCTTAACCTTAACAAATCCTCAGATCCAGATCTAATTTGTCCCCTTGATTTGAAGAGATATTCTTCTGCCGTAGTCAAACCTCCACGTGTATAGCCCATTACACGTTTCTTATTCTATAAGCATATTTTCGAATAGGTGGCACTCATGAAGTCCATTCCCACTACTGACCCATAGGTTTTACGTCAGTGCTCTCTAAGAACATGGAATGTATCGCCGACCATTACGCATTAATGCATAAAATGAAACTTAAGGGTTCCTTTGTTCTAAAAATAGAATCAGTGCATACACCAGCACGGTAAGTACCAAATAGTCGTCAGACTTAGCGCCTAGCACCTTTGTAAACAACCTTTAAATCTTCTTAAAATTGATTCCGAGGTTTTGGATGGATATTCTACCCCTTTCGCGACAAACGCTGGTGTCCCTCGAGGCGCCATCCTCTCTCCGACACCCTCTTTTCTGCTTTCTTTTTCTCGCAATACAATCTATTTCTTTCTTGACTTCTCTTATTCTTTCAAAACCCCGCAACAAGAACCCTAAATCGTTGAGTAACAGTGTCAAGGAGAGTTAGTGTCAACCGAGCTCAGCTCTGACATTAGACCAATCACCAATTGAAATGCTAAAAATCAAGTTAAGCTCAATTGGTCAAAAACTCAGCGCTGTCTCTGGTCTCTGAAGCGAAGTTGATATTGAGAAAATTGATGGTTTGTTTATATTTGGCATGCCCAGACTTTCGTTGGAACCAGATGTTTCAAATGCAGCTAAAAGTGGTACCCAATACGCTTCACACTACGAGCTGTGAAATCGGCAAAAACCGTAAGAGTGCCTCACACACTGACGGTAGTATCCGGATAACAGCCTGGAAATATTGTACTATTCTCTTAGAAAATAGTACAGTATTCCCAGGATAATGATGGGAACCAATCGAAGTATCGCATTCACTGCAACAGAGTTGAAGCATTACTGCGCACCCAACGGGATACTCCATATCAAGACCATAGTAGGACTTGCCAGACCAAATGATCAGGTTGCAACCGAACAATGCTCGCAGCCTCGAAGTCCGCCCATTCGGCTGAAGGGGCCTGGGCTGATTGCTTACGAATGAATCTTTGGAGGTGAGATACAGCGAGGAAGGAAACTACAAAGGCAAGTTTACATGACCTGCTTTTTATGTACACGACTTGGGTAACAAGTTTCTATAGGAACTAGAGAAAATTGAATCAATTGAGCCTGCGAAAACTTAAATTTAGACGATCGTCTGTCCGTATCGAAACGGTCCAACAGTGAGAAATGCCCTCTCGCAGTTCTTACTTGACCGCGTCATTTGATTTATCCTTTGGAGGTGTAAAATATAATTTCTTCTGCTAGCCAGTCCTGGACACTCGCTTAATTTAAGTGCAACTCACGACTCGTCTTTACGATCTACAAGAAGGTATCTCGTACCTGAGGTTTTTATGCCCCGTGGATGACGCTACTACCCGGTTAAGAGTCCCTTATAGAGCTTACCACTGCCAGAAGTCAACAGGCATTTTATTAACCATTTTAGCCTATTTGAACCCTTTTTCTTCTCAGTTGTTCATTCGTGGCCTATTCGCCTATTCTACTCTTCACAAGAAAAAAAACGAAGGTGACCATGCACAATTAAGTCATAACTGTCAAGCAAAACCCATTATGACGTCCTTTACAATGAGTATAATTTGTCATCAACTAATTGCCTTTTAAACAAATTCTCCCGATCCCGATGCATTCCGTAATATCGATGATGTATGCTTTCAACTTTTAAAATTATCACTGCGGTCACACCTCGGTTACCCTGTCAAATGACATTCTTAACAAAAAAAAAAATAATAAGTAAACGACCACACCAATGCCGCGCCACAAGTGTCAAAGTGCCTAGAGATGGCGGCGACGACGACGGCGCTAACTCCACTCTCCATCCTCCCTTAAGCGCCAGCGTCGGCGCTCGTGCCATGCCCATCACCAAGATCAACTCTACATCAAACCGTAATCGATTGATTTGATGGATGCGCCAGCGAACTGACGCGACTTTCATTTTATTAAGATCTACTGCTGTTGTATGGCATGGCAGCCAACATCATCCAAGTCGATTTAATCTGACAGTGCGCCCCCCATGCCCAGCCAGCCAGACTACAGCCAGCCTCAACAGAAACTCTATGGCGCACACAGCCAAAGGTTCAATAACAAGCAATTAATCGAGTCACAAAAAGGCAATTACTTAATTTAATTCTAATGACAGCTACACGAGCATGAAGCGCGACGCATGCCGCGTCCACTGAGACACGACTGCATTATCCGAGACGATGGATGGGAATTGTGTGAACCCTTGTGCCACCATAATCTCAGTCGGCATCAATTCTGCCGCAGCACTGTAAGACTGTGCGACACACATGCCGACGCGCCGCCTTGGCTTGACGTGGGGGACTTATCGCGTGTGCTCCTCTCGCACACAATGAAGTTATGATGGGGAGAGATTAAATTAGATGCCGCCACCGCCAACCGCCGACGTCGCCAACGATGCTGCCACTCGCCGTCAGAGCTGGCTTTTATCATTCGGTGATCGCGGATTTCGATTGTTTTTTCTACTCTTTGGACGGGGTGGAGGCGATTACGTCAGCTTAGGCACAACACCACCACGATAGGTTTCAATAGCTTTTCCGTGCAAACGATCGGTAATTTCCGTTAGATTATGCCCTGCAGATCGATTTGAATACAATGGTGCAAGAGCGGCCAATCATGACGTTCGGCGATCACCGATCGCTTTCAAATGCCAATTTTGACATTTGAAAGTGACCATCGTGACGCAAAGTTGGGCCAACCGATCCGCTTGTACTGTCTGTCACTCAACCACCCGCAAATGATGTCAAGTTTATTTTTAAAAGAATTTGTAACAATTCAATAATTGTTGTCTTTAAATGCGCATAGAAAATCAATCGCTCTAAGCTAGTTTTCCGACAATTTATGTTCCGGAATTCACTCTGACAGGTCCGCATAAAACAAACAAACATTGTGCCTAACGTTATAATTATAAAAAAGGAATTTAATTTGCTGTTAATTAATTAATTGCAGTGGAATATAGCGATTTTGTATAATTTCTCTATATATCAAGCCCCGAATTCCGAGCGCGGTTTCGATTGCAGGAGATGAAGTAATGTAGAAAAATTAGCCCCGTTCACGTCAACGGTATTTGGATTAGTTGCAGGGGAGGCTGAGCAATTAAAAAAATTAGTTAATGAGCTCATGAACAGGATTCAAGGTAAAAAAGTCTTGTGACTTTGAGTAGACAGATCAAACCGTTGAAAGCGTAATTAGTCTGTCTGACCGCACTACAAGGTAGAGGCAGTTACGTTCTAAGAAAGAGCTGTAGTGTGGTGGCTGTGCTGGATTGGATTAGCCTCAGAAAGTTCAAATCAATGTTTCCTTGGCCTTCATTTAATCGGTTTTCGTTTGAGTTCAGATAAGGATCAGTTTAGGCGAAAGAAGAAGCTATAAAGATGACATTTCGATGAAACAATGTCCCTGAATGCGTACCGGACCAGAATCATGTTCACTCTCTCACAGTGTCTCTAACGTCAGGCGTTAGCCTCATGTGACTCGTTAATTGTGTCACCCTAGCTATGTTTTCGAGAACTAGGTGACTGAGCAGAACCTATTAGACAACTGTGTCACTTAAAATTTTCTCAGAAAGTGGGACACTTGTAGACGACCCTAGCAGTCGTATACGATCTAAGAATCTGCACGTAGAATGTTTGTCCTATATGGACACATCTTCACTTTATCGCAGTGTCTGTAACGTCAAACGTTGGGCTCATGTGGCCCGCTAATTGTGTCACGCGAGCTACCTTTTCGAGAAGTAGGCGACTGAGCAAAGAGCGTCCTCGAAGAATCTATTCGACAACCGTGTCACCTAAGTTCTTCTCAGAAAGTAGGACACCTGTAAAAGATCCTAGCAATCGTATACGATTTAACAAACTGCATGTAGAATGTTCGTCATAGACCGCTAACGAATTAGCAGAGATCTCCGAGCGTTATAAAAAGAATCGAATTGCTTTTCAGGAAGTGTATTGAAACCGATCGTGTATCAAAAAACTTATCTAGGTCCTCCTCTACTTTGATGACTGCTACAACTAGCACAGACAGCGGCTGTTAAGATGCTGTTTTGCTATCCGCCAAAAATCTTGAGCCTACGTCACGTTTGTAAGCAGGCGAGCAAGGACGATCCACTTCAAAGCTTATTGCTTTACTTAAGGTTGCGGTGAAGTCCGGGGTAAACTTGGGCCTCAATCAACAAATGTCTCCAGCCAGCACTTGTGGTTAAAAATGCATTTGGAAATTTGAAAGCCAAGATCGGGAAGGAGGACATCTTTGGTAAGACCATCGGAAGACAAAGCCTGCACCACACGGCCTACAGAAATGGATTCAAGCTCATCTTCTTTGCCGAGGATCAAAACATGGTAGTGTGTAGTACGAAATTTCCATAGCTCCACCTTCACAAGGCAACTTAGAAGCCACAAAAGAAACACCTCCAGTTTATAAAATGTTCGAACATTGCAAGGTGCAAACATGGCGGAAACTTCCACCATTACTTTGTTGTAGGAAAGGTACAGATGCGAATATCCAATAACGTCGCGACGTGAACAAGTTCAACACAAGGAGGGGCTACAATCGCAAGTGACCACAAGAGTCTTTGTCGATCGAGTTTTCTAGAGTTCTTGACAAATAACCCAGCAGCGAAAAAGAAAAAGAGAGACGAAAAATAAATGCTCAGATGAGCTTAAGGAGATACAGAGCTATTTCAGTACAAAAGTGGTCGAGTATTTATAGTATAAAGGATAAAGAAGGTAATCCAAGGTTTCGTTACAAAAGAAGCAGCTGGTGCGGAATATATGGAGAGACTGTTGCGAATTACCAAAATCCCGCTGTCAGGCAGATCAATGGTGTCAGCCTACAGCACAACTATCTACCGGACCGGAAAGAAGTTGAGACAGCTAGGCTTTAATCATATAAGGCGGCAGGCCCAGATAATCTAGGATCTGAAATGTTTAAGGCTGTAGGAGATAAGTTGGTAGGGTACATGCACCAATACCGAAAAGCAATCCCGACAATTGGAACTTTAGCGTCATTTGCCGGATTCATAAGAAAGAAGACCGCTTCATCATGTGCCAATTGCAACGGCATAAATCTACTACACATCACACACAAAATTGTACCAACCATTTCGCAGCATCAGTAGTTCCTTGGTGAATGTTGAAACGGAAGCTACCAAGGTAGCTGGTATGGTAAACTATCAGAGTATCGATCACTAGTTTCTCTTCACAGAGCCTGTGTTCCGACCTTAAAGTCCATTGCCAGTTGCTTGGCCTTTCTATAGAATTGTCGGATGTTGTCCCAGTCGCGCGACTCTTAAATTTCCTTGAGCTGAGAGAGGAGAATTTCCTGTTTCCCTCTTCTTCTGGCTCGATTCTCTTTCGTGGTGCATTTGTTATCCGACTGCAACATTTGTTGGTGTACATACAATAATTACATGTTGGATGATGAAAAACTATAGCTTTTCTCTGGTTCCTAACAATATGCAACAATTTTTCTATCCATACTTCAAAAGAGTTTTCGTGAAAAAGCGTTGAATTTCTAATCAAACTCAAAGAGCACCGGCGTTTTCAGGAGAGCAAATTAGATTTATATACTTAGCTCAAGCGATCACACCGATTCTGTCACATAATATAACGCACTTTCACCAATTCACTCCGGCCTTTCAAGGGGTCTCGGGAATGATATAGATGTTTACACAACAAAAAGGAATTGAAGCGCATAAAATCTTTTCGAGAAAAACGTATCACACGTTTACTTCTTATACAACCTTTTGATATCAAAACAAAACTCTTGGACACTTTAGAAGAACCAGTATTGTTTCAATGCACCTCCAACAGATATCAAACGCATCAGAGAGCTCTAGTGCGCACATCGAACAGACTTTATACACCCCACTGGAATTCCATCAATAAATCCCAGACTCTGTCTCATTGCACCTCCGCCTTAAAATGTCACATTTGACATGTGTCAGTTGTTAGAATTTTTCGTCGAGGGCACTGTCAAAATATCTATCCGATTCCATCGGTATCTGCAATATTTTCCAACGTTAAGGTACGTTACCCGAAATGTTTATTAAATCTAATTAGTTTGTTTAAAAATAAACGATTATTCCATTACCCACATAATCTTTTCCATTTATCGGCCAATTACTCGTTGGTTAAAGTGAGCAAATCTACCTTAGCTAAGGTTATAGTGTCACTGCAGACTTCTTCGCTTATGTAATGGAGAAAATTTACTGACAACTGCACAAATTTACAAATCAATTGTACATAATCTAAACAATATTTTTCATTTGCAGAAGATATGATTCGTGCGCCGCTTGTTAAAGCATTATGTGCGGGCTCCGTCTCGTCTGTTCATCGGGTGGCCAGCGTCGCGGCGATACGTACTAGTGCAGTGGCTGCCCAAACCCCAGCAAAGGCTCCACAAAAGATTGAAGTGTTTATTGATGACATCCCAGTTGAGGTGTTGCCTGGTACTACAGTATTGCAGGTTAGCTTAATATGCATTATGTTGCGAGAGGAAGTCTATTACATAAATCTCTATTTTTGTTTGGGAATTAAGGCGGCTGCCATGGTTGGAGTAGATATTCCAAGGTTTTGCTACCATGAGCGTCTGGCCGTTGCTGGCAATTGTCGCATGTGCTTGGTTGAGGTAGAAAAGAGTCCAAAACCAGTGGCTGCTTGCGCTATGCCAGTAATGAAGGGATGGCGAATTAAAACCAATTCGAATATGACACGCAAAGCTCGCGAGGGTGTTATGGAGTTCTTGCTGATGAACCATCCATTGGATTGTCCCATTTGTGATCAAGGCGGTGAATGTGACTTGCAGGATCAAGCTATGGCTTTTGGTTCGGATCGGTCACGGTTTACTGATATCAATTACACTGGAAAGAGGTAGAGTGTGGAAAAACTGTGCTAAGAACGTTGCTATGATCTGTTGTAAATTTTAGAGCTGTGGAAGACAAAGATATTGGCCCATTGGTGAAGACCATCATGACTAGATGCATCCATTGCACTCGCTGCATTCGTTTTGCTTCAGAAATAGCCGGTGTTGATGACCTGGGCACAACTGGACGAGGTAATGATATGCAAATTGGAACGTATGTCGAGAAGTTGTTCCTTACTGAATTGTCTGGAAACGTGATCGATTTATGCCCCGTGGGAGCGTTGACCAACAAGCCATACAGGTGAGTTTTTAATAAAAAGTGTGACAGACGGAAGGAGGTTCGTGAAGAGATTTCTGTGGCAATGCTTGCGGGCTTTTTGATTGGAAGTTACGACAAAAGTCGTCACAAGTTATCGATTTTCATTTCACGCATATGCGCAATGCAGATGAAATGCAGTTGCAGCAAGTAATTAGACAGTGGGCACATACTGCAGGTGAACTGATAATTGTGCAAAGAATTCATAGAGCGGTGAAAGTCGAGAAAGCCCACACGCGACTAGTTTATTTATAAGAGCTGTGCCAGACTCGATTGAGTGCTGTTAAGACGCAGTTGTCGGTTACTAATTAGCCCTTGGCCCTCTGAATGTATGACTGTCGCAAGGAGGGAATTTCCCTTTTTTTTTTTTGCGAAAACATGGACTTTAAAACGTATATCCTGTTTCCCCTTGTGGGTCCTAGAAGCCGTTTCGAAATGTTTGACCAATCCAATGTTATTTTCTAAGGCACTACAGTTCAGGACCTTAACCAATAAGTCTTTCCAATCAGCATAACCCTTAGGGAGCTGCTTCCAGTTGCACGTACCGGGTTGGTTTAGGTCGCCGGGTATCCAATACCAATCGCTTCGATGGACCAGCTCTGTTGAATGTTCCATCTGTTGCTCGTACGCTGAAGTTGCTGATCGAAGTGTTTCTTCAATGAACCCTCACGATTCATCATAATTCATTTGTTTCTAATTTTCCAGCTTCGTCGCTCGCCCTTGGGAGATTCGTAAGATCAGCAGCATTGATGTATTGGATGCCATTGGAAGTAACATTGTTGTTAGCACCCGAACCAACGAGGTGTTAAGAATTTTGCCGCGTGAAAATGAAGATGTCAACGAAGAATGGTTGGCTGACAAATCCCGTTTTGCTTGTGATGGCTTAAAACGACAGCGCTTAGTTGCTCCAATGGTTCGCAATCCATCTGGTGAACTGCAAGCTGTTGAATGGGAGGGTGCTCTGATCGCGGTGGCTAAGGCCATTAAAAACGCACCAAAAGGTACAGTCGCTGCAGTTGTTGGTCAATTAGCCGATGTTGAGGCTATGGTTGCAATAAAAGACCTCATCAACCGCAACGGGTCGGAGACTATTTGCACTGAACAGGGATTCAGCAACAAGGGATCCGGCACTGACTTGCGATCAAACTATTTACTGAACACAAGCATTGCAGGTGAGTGATATGTCCAAGATCTGTTTATCGATTGAAGGAATGTCTTTGTGTGTTTCACAGCTTTGGAAGGAGCCGATGTTGTGTTGTTGGTCGGCACTAATCCACGCTATGAAGCCCCACTCTTAAATACTCGCTTGCGCAAGGGCTATGTGCACAACGAACTCGATGTAGCTGTAATTGGACCAAAAGTGGACTTGTCATATAGATATGAGGTAAGATGTTCACCCAATAGACAACGTTCAAATGTTTAAATGAAACGTTACAGCACTTGGGAGAAGATGCCAACTTGATTACACAAATCTGCAATGGTTCTCACGCATTCTCAAAGAAACTGGAAGGAGCCAAGAAGCCAGCCATTATCGTGGGTGCCGAGTTATTGGAACGTTCCGATGGCGCAGGAATTCATTCTACCATTCATTCCTATGCCAAGAAGCTGGGCAAGCCAGTAAGTGATGTCCAACAACTTTTAATACGGAACTTGCAAGATTGTTTTTCTAGGAATGGAACGTTTTCAATGTCCTCCAAACAAAGGCTTCACAGGCTGGAGCTTTGGATGTTGGTTGTCAACCTGGTGTTGCTGCAGCGATTAAGGCACAACCAAAGGTTTTATTCTTGCTTGGCGCCGATGCTGGAGTCGTGAAACGTGATCAGTTGCCAAAGGATTGTTTTGTTGTTTACATTGGACATCATGGTGATGCTGGTGCAACAATTGCCGATGCTGTTCTACCTGGAGCTGCATACACAGAAAAACAGGCTACATACGTAAACACTGAAGGTCGTGCTCAACAAACACTTGTTGCTGTCTCTCCACCTGGATATGCCCGTGAAGATTGGAAAATTATCAGAGCTTTGTCCGAAGTTGTTGGTACGTATAAGTTAAGGGTGGTGAGTTGGACATCCCTTGGCAAGTTTTTACCGATAGAGATCTGAGGCCAAATCGTCTCTTACGTGATCGTATAATTCGTCACGTAAAAACGAGCATTCTGGGGCCAAATCGTCTCATTTTTACTCGACGAGTTATGCGATCACGGAAGAGACAATTTGGGTCCGGACTTTGCTAGTTGCGGTAGCAAAGCTAGCCTTGTAGAAATGGTGTACTTCAGGTGTGGACCTGAGCCTCAAATTTTCCTAGAGATTGCGCCGCGAAAATCTTGCGAAAATCTTTGGTGGATTCGAACCTCTGCCATTTCAACAGTTCAAAGAACTGAGCATCGGGCACCAAATTTGCGGATAATCGAACGAATATTGTCATTATTTGATCACCAGCATGTTTCCTCTTTACTAAGTTTTCTTCGTTTTACTTGTTTAAGTCAAAGCTTAGCTACAACTGCTGGTTTGAGCTGGTTAGCTATATTTTGGAAGCTTGTTCATATATGTTATCCCATATGAGCTAATGCCAACATTTGTAGACACAGAAATTTGCTGACGAGACACGCCCGTACCCAAGATTGCATTCCCGAGAGTGCTTAGGAGATTTTGAAGGGAGCTCACACACAAATCGAGAAATTTGTCTCTCGGTGAATGAAAATTGCCCCCCAAAACTCAGCGGGAGCTCAGCTCCCTTTAGCACCTAGCTAGCTACGAGCGTGTGATCAGATATAAGCAAAGACCCGAGTTCCGCGTCAAACTATCCAATCAGTTGGATATGGTTAACTTAATACTGACAATTTGCAGGAACACCCCTCCCATACGACACCCTTGATGATTTGAGGAATCGCATTGAGGACATCGCGCCGCATCTAGTCCGGTACGGTAAGCTCGAAGGAACAGCATTCAGCAATCTTGCAGAACAATTGTCTACGGTAATATGAAGACTTTTTCCATCCTCTCCCAATAATCATGTAACACTTTCTTCCTCTCCCTCTCATTAGGGAAAAGTTATCGACAACACGAAAGTGGATGTAAAACAAAAGGTTCTCCAGGACTACTTTATGACAGATCCAATTTCGAGGGCATCACCAACAATGGCTAAGTGCATAACCGCGGTTAAGAAGCAGCAATCTAAAGCTGCCTGCGCTCAATAAGCAAATGTGTTTTACTTTAGCAAAAAATTAAATTAAATAAAGAAAACCACTATAACATCTATAAACTATATTTAAATCGGCTACGAGGCGTTCATAATGAGAGGCATCAGAGTCCCCCCCCCGCTATGACTGATGTGAAGTTTGTACATTTAAAACGAAAACAAAGTTGAAGAGAATAAATGAAAAAAATATCGCAAAACAAACTTATTTCAATAAATTGTTATTCAACGAAAAGTTAAAAGTTAAATTTTTTGGAATTATTGCTTCTCGTAGAGTAGACTTAATGACTCACGGTACTGACTGAAGAAATTCTTGAAATTGGCTTCATTTTCGTTGTCCTCCTCATCGTTGAGGACCTCCAGTTTTATTTTTGTTTCATCGGTGGACGGAATCGGATGGGTGTCAGTTGTTTGCTCTTTGAATTTTATAAACTCATCCATGGAGATATCCTCCTCCTCATCCTCGTCGGCATTGAAAATGGGCTGAAGGGACGACGACGGAGGCGGTGAAGATGGCTGTTGCTGGGTGTCCTCCGATTGGTTTGTAATATCGGCATCGAGTGAACAGTTGAATTCGAAATTAGGCGGTTGGGTTGGTAACCTTCCTGTTACACTGAAAAGAAGAAGTGTTACATGAATAACATGGAATGATTCTTCACATACAAGACATGAAGGCATTACCACATCTTTTTTTCACAACGGTGGTAACGCAACAGCAGAAATACCTACTTTAAATCGGCAATCCTCCTCTCGCCCTCATCGTCGTCAACATTCTCATACATCGGCAGATAGTCGCCAAAGAACTTCAGAATCTGTTGCTTGCTGCAATTGCCATAAAATCCAGCATACGCTGTTCGATGTTCGTCTCCCATGTATAGAACACTGTCGTGCGGATTCTCAAACAGTTCCGCTGGCAATTCAATCATGGTATCTTCCTCGTCGTCTTCGCGACCCTTCGCTTTTGACCTTAATTCCGAAGCGAATAGCTTTTCTTGCAAGATTTTGGTCTCCGTTTGGAAATTCAAAATTGTTTGATACTTAATTCGTGACTTTTGCACTTGGGACAGTGCTCCGTAGGACGCGAAACACAAATCGCCTTCCATGCGATCGATTGCCGAAAGAGGGTTCTTTCCAACCGCTCCCAATGTGAGTGCACTTCCATCAAGAATCTTTCGCACCTTAGCCAACAAATCAATACGATGACGAAGAAAATTCTCATGTTTGAAGTTCATAACGAATTCGCTACATGGCCAATCCATTTTGTCTTTATCCCTCAATGCTTTCTCCGGATAGACGCATTCCGATTTAAGCATTTCGAATCCATAGCTTCGCAAATGATCGATGAAAGATGAACGATTTTTGATTTTAAATATGGACTTGGGACTGCTAAGGTAGCCATCTAAGGCGACAATTTTCAATTCAAGCTCTGTGCCATCAATGTTCCATTTGATGAAAGTGCATGTTTCCGAGTTTACCGTCAACCAGAGTTTGTAGGGAAAGGGAAAATTGTTTATATCTTGACGGGACACGTAGGTGGCTGCATCTTCTTCGAATTCCATAATCAAAAATTGCTTTTAACGAGAAACTGTTGCCACAAACGCTAGCTGTAAAATGTGGGTTTGAAAAAGCTTACAAATTTGAAATGGGATTTTTACTTATGTATAGCGGCACCTGGCGAGTTTATAGTTAATAACGCGAGCAACAAGCATCAGATGTCAGAAGAATAGATGAAAGGGCGTTCAATGGAAACTCGAAGTATTGTTTTTTTTATAAATGCAACTGCTTCAACGTAAGCAGTAAGAAGAAGGTCGGTAGGGGAACTCCTCAGGGTGGAGTCTCTTATATTAATATGTCTTCTTGTGGTGGACGAGATCATGGTATTACTCAGTGACAACGGCCTCAATGTGACGGCATATGCCCACGATGTGGTCATTTTGGTAGCAGGCAAATTCCTTCAAGTCTTAAGCGAGACGCTCAACTATGCGCTACTACTGGTTAATACTTGGGCGTAGGAGCAAAAGGCTGGGAGTCAATCCCACAAAATCAGGTATTGTGCTTTCCACTAAAAAGAGATCAATTCGTTCAAGCCTCCGAAGATCGGGGGTGTTGAACTTAATCTTGCGGAATCACCACGCTACCTGGGCGTTATTCTTGATTCCAAACTAAACTGGAAGAAGAACATCGATGGGGCATCAAGAAGGCAGGCGTAGCTTTTTAAACCGGCTGTGGTACACTGGCTGTGCACGGCGGTTGTGAAACCTATTAACTATGTCTATCATCCATCATTGCTGCACACATCACTTTGATTCAAGGAATCCCACCGAATAACAAACTGCTTCTTGAATGTTACTGCATAGGAAGGTAGGTAGGATGACTGTCTGTGCGAAGCGCAACCACACGTAGGCCAGGAAAGGCCCTTTGTGATACTACGAGTACTTGGATCTATAACCTGAAAAACGCCACTCACTTCATTGAAACCCTTTGGAGCTCTTGATGAAGCTGAGTATGTGATAGTACGCCCAAGTTGTCGAAGTGATAGGCTCCTAGATAGAGCGTCCTTCTTTGGGATAGGGCAGAACAAGTGCGGAGGGAATAGAGGATCGCTAATTCCCCCTCTTCGTCCCAGCAGCTCCTGCAGAAGTCATTTGACAAGTGCCTCATCCTTCTGGCATGAAGGCCAATGGGACAACGGCCGGTACGAACACCAATGACTGTGCTAATGATCGACCTTTTGAGCATAGCATGCGTCAGATCTCTCTGGAGGTACGGTACGTGGTAGCATTCTTCCATCTTGGCTTGTCTAACTGATCGCGTCGTACTTTAAGAGCAGTTTACATGTATGGTGTAGCGAGTGGAATACCCAGATTCCTTCGTCTGGCAGGATGTCCAGAGTAGTACCACATTTGGCGAGTACATCGACCATACAAGTTCCCTGAATTTCCCTTTGACCGGGTACGCAGCATAGGTGAATGTTAAAATATTCTATCACCTCCATGAGGGATGAACGACTGAAGTAGCTTTTGATGTACAACTTACCGATTCCAGAGATTTTATAGCAGCCTGGTTATCGGTAAAAATCGTATTGCCCCTGAAGGATATCACATTATGCCTAAGCCAGGATCAGACTTCGTTGATCACCATAATTTCCGACTAGAAAACGCTACAGTGGTCAGGTAGACGGACCACTGCACAAGATTTTTCTCAATTCTCGTCAATAAACTGGTTTTCTTCAGCATTTTTGCATTTCACACGTTTCCAATTCATCTAGTTTACCCTTCTATCCATTTCATCAAGTTTTCAATCGAAAAATCATCAAAAACAGCTAAGAAAGCGAATGAAAACCCCACAAGATTTGAAATTTAACTTGTGTGACACAAAACAGACAGAAAAATGCGTTGAAGTTCTATATTAACTCATTGCACTTTTTGGCTGGGCAAATGTTCGTACTAGATTTTTTTTTAAAATCAATTTTATGATGAAAATATTGTCAGGAATTCAATGCAATACTTGTTTTTACGTGTTAATGGTTTAAATATATGCAATTACAGTGCTATTTCATCAGAGAACTACATAAAACATTAAAAGTTTAATTTTCGACACTTTCGGTGCGTGAGAAAAGTAGTGATTCAACGTTATGGAGTCCATATTACTACCAACTTGACAGCTATTACTGTCTATTCGCTTGATGTGTCTGAAAAAGTGTTTCCGATGATAAATTTTGAAAAATACGTTTGTATAGTCGGAGGCAGATAAAAGGAATTACGTTTGTTTTGTTTTGTTCAGATTTTGGTTTAGTATACAGAGAATTTATTTAAATTGCATTAGCAAGAGATTCGACACATGTATGTAGGTAGATAGACGGATTGTTATCGTTGAAATATTTCTTAGCTGTAGCTAAAGTATATTTAATGTTGTACGTAGTTGGTATTCCTAGAACTGCTTTGTATGCTGTTCGAATCACGAGTGATTTAAAGAGTTCTAATGATTGTTAAGGCCAATGATTAAATCTGTGAAACTATTTCTTTAGAAGGCAGTGCGCAGTTATTATGGTATTACAAGCGCAATGCTTAAAGCATTGAGGTGGAATTTATTTCAGTCAAGCCCTGCTACGATACCTACCCTCAAATCACTTGCCAAAGCCAGACACAACAAGGTCAAGCTTGGTTGGGTGCCTGGCCACCAGGGCATTTTAGGCAATGAAACTGCGGATGAACTGGCTAGGGTCAGTTCGGCTTCCGCGCTCTTGGAACAGGAACCCTTCTGTGGCGTTAATTGGGCAACCGCCACAGCATTGTTAAACAACTAGGAACACCAACTTCGTCTAGACTATTGGGAAAATGTCTTGTCTATACAAGATAACCAAAAAGCTGAGGAACTTGTGGAATAGCCTGAAATGCTTTGACTTCACCCAGCGCAGGGGCACCTTAGGTTAGGTTAGGTGGCTGCCCCGCTCAGGCAGGGACACACTTAGACCAGATTGGCCCATTGTGATACCACGATGAAGAAACCAGCTTACCGGCATCAGGAGTTGGAGTTTCTTATCTTCTTCATGTCGAGTTCAGCTAGATCGTTAAGATTATCGTAGAAGTATTCCCAGAAGGTTTTCCTTCTTAGCGTCGCAAAAGCAGGACATGTATAAAGCTGATGGGTTGTAGTTTTCTCTTCCTCGTCGTCTATGCAGCTTCTACAAAATTCATTGGCGGAGAACTCCAGTCTGAGTGCATGTCTGCCTATGAAGCAATGTCCGACGAGGACCGCTATTAGTGAACCTAGGTTTTTTTTCCGGTTTGTGGATAAAAGTCCCGTCTTCTTTAAATCCAGGTTAGGCCAGATTTGTTTTGACAAGACAAGTGCTGATTTTGTTCCACATGCGGTTTGCTAGTTTCTTGCCATCCGTGTCAAGGAGGAATTTGATCGATTGTATAGGTGCATGTGGTTTCCCCAGGTTTTCGGGGAGGTGCCGTCCTACACCCCTATTTGCCAGCTCGTCCGCTCTGCAGTTGCCTGGAACGTCCATAATGTCCTGCGACTCAGCACTGTGTTAAGTCGCACCTCTCCCTATCGTAGTAATTGCAAGCCAAGACGCAGCTTAACAGACTGCCGTGATTTCTGCTTAAAACACACTACATTGATCCGGCAGTCACGTGATAGTGGCTAAGCCAGGTGCGTTGGAGAAGACTCCAGCCACCATACCCCGTGGTTGAATTCAAATTTTCACAGACATCTGTCTGTTTGTTCTTCCAACCGGTTCACTGCTGTTTAAGATCGGGTTAACTGGGGAAAGTTGCTTATTGCGACTCAAATTCTCGCTGAACTGGGGCGTCACCTAAGAAAATGTGAACGAGGAGTATTTAAAAATAACTGATAAGTCTAAAGCCTTTTGTCCTAGTATCTAGATCTTTCCGTGCGCCTTATTTCAAATATCGGAATCCCGAGATCTCTCTGAACTTTTAAAAATCCAGGATTGCGAATACCAACGATGTACCCACGCAGCACTTCATTGTTTCGCCTAAGAAGAAAAAAGGAAACCGCCAGCACTTAAAGCGAGTAACACCTGTTTTGTTTTTCTTTATTCCTTCAATTTTATTATTTTACTTATAATTTATGTAGAATACGCAAATATAATATATGTATGTAGTTTGATTTTATTATGTGTGTATTTATTTTTATTCATATAATGTAAATATAATTTTATTTTTCTGTAGGCCTTATAAATTAAGAACGTAAAAGTTAATTTTTCCTTTCTTTTCATCATCTTTACTTTAAATTTCAATTAAATAAAAACACAAATCTTCTAAATTCCTTACGAACTTACATACCTAACGTTTCGTTATAAGATTTTTACGACACACCTGTGAATTTTGTATTTATTAAGTTCTGGTTTTAATTTTTTTTTAAGAATTGTGTGTTAGATAAAAAGAGAATACATTTTAAATTAACTAAATTACCAACTGAAAAATAAGAAAGGGAAACTTTTGAAAGAAAAAAAAATGTTAAATTTTACAAAAAAACAAAGAAACTAATAATTCTTAAACTAAGTGCCTATAGGTGATAGCGATATAATATAATTATTATTTTTTTTGTATATATTTTCGTCTTCTTTTTGTATTAATTTTGTTTTAACAGAAGTCTATTAATATATATTTATTTTTTTTATTAATATTAAATCGAATATCACACAGAGGAATAACAAATATTTTTCATTTCATTTTCATTGACAACTCATCGGTTTTAGGTTAGGTTTTAGTTCGCTCTTAATGCTTTCCCACAAAAAGGTTAACCCGTTCCTCTTTGTTTTAATTAACAAATTACTATAAATGGATACGCATTACTCCATTGTTTATGTTATTTTTTCTTAGCATATTTAAACAAACAGACAAAAAACACCTTGTTTTACTTCGTGTATTTATATGCATGATAGTTGGGTCCTTTTTGAAATTAGATTCGTCCATTTTGTGACAGGAATTGTAGATTTTATAATATTTTTTTCTTTAAATACATATAGTGCCTTTTTTTTATTTTTATTTAAAATACATTTATAGCGGTATAGTGGTGATAGGTAGTCTGGTGTTATTACGATTAAGATCAGAAACATTTATAGTGTTAGAAGTAGTAACAGTTGTAGTAGTAGTGACTTGGTTTTTTTTTTTTTAACGAAAACGAAATAGAAAAACAAATAAAATCAATGTCAATGTTTATATTCAATTCAATTTACTCTATTTATGATTAAAATAAATCCATGTTTTGATTTTGAAAATTTCCGCCGTTCTACAGCGGAGAGTGGATCGATTATTTACAATAAATCACGATGGAACACCCAGGTATGTTTTGTGTGGGCGAATCTATGTGAGAGCCACTGAGATTCCAGAAGATTAAAACGATCCCGGCTGAGGTATAGTGGTTTACCACGTCTGAAAACGTCAACATAAAATAAAGGATTAGTAATTGCTGGAGGAATAGAAAAGATAATAATCGTTTGCCTAAAAAAATATCGAAACTGTTTTTTGAAATCTCCAAATCTCCAGAGATAAGTTTTTGGACAAGTGACAAGCAGAAGGAGGAACGCAGCGTGATGTCACTGACGCGTTCGTGAGTATTAAGTAGGAGGCGGCAAAGATGGGTTTAACGGTCAATAAGGACAAGACCAAGTATATGCTGTCAACAAGAAAGGACACTCAACACCGAAGTCTCTGATAGAACGTCACTATAAACAGTTGTAACTTTGAGGTACTTACTTCAGGACTTTGTCTACCTAGGCTCCGCTGTAAATTCAGACGACACCAACGCTGAGATCAAACAAAGAGTAATTCTTCCCAATCGCTGTTTCTTTGGGCTAACACGGCATTTGAGTAGCAAAGCCTTTATCGTCCTAGGCCTGCTCTATGGCGTAGAGGCATGGGCTCTGTCAAAAACGGATGAGGTTGCTCTCGTCTGTTTCAAAAGGAAAATTCTTCGGGTGACTTTCGGTCCCATCTGCATAGACGGTGAATGGAGGAGGAGATTCAATGAAGAACTGTAAGAGCTGTATAGTGACATGGGCTTAGCCAGAAGATTGAAGCTCCAACGACTAATGTGTCTGGGTCATGTAGAGCGGATGGATACCAATGCTCCGGCCCGGAAAATCTTTGGATCCACACCTGAGGGACTGCGCAGAAGTGGAAGATCGCGACTCAGATGGTACACGCAAGTGGAAGGGGACTTTAACCAACTTGGCGTGCGAAACTGGAGACAACTGCGTAACGATTGAACTGGACGGAGGCGTTTGTTGGTTGAGGCCGAGGTCTACCCCGGACTGTAGTGCCACCTTAAGTAAGTAAATAAGTAAGACAAGCAGAAAGTTCAAATTAAGATGCTCTTTCACTACAAAATATATTTCATTAGGCTTGTTATTCCCCGACGAGGTGGTGCCGCGAAAAATGTTCAGTGGACAGCAGTCTAACGCACTAACCACTGAGCCACGGCGACCACGAAGAAACGAAGTTAAGTATTTAGAAGTTATTCAGGTTTTGGAAACATGGAAGTCAAGAAAACAAGGAAGTCAAATATCTAGGATTAATTCTGGAATCCACAGTTACAAGTTAAAAACTTTATTAACTCCTGAAATCAAAGGATAAGTCAATAAATTCTCACACTTAGCAAGCGTGTCTTCTTCGCTGCTTATTTAATCAACACTTCAACGAGCTGGGCCCCTAGGACCTAGTGTCGATTATACTTTTTGCGATTTTCCTGAAAATGTAGAATATAGAAACAAAAACTTACTTTAAATCGCGATCTTCTTCATCGAAATCGTCTAGATACAATGATCCCCATAGACAAGCTCTCCTGCCGCGTATTACAATGATGTACGTTGAAGTGACCACCAAAAAGATGCCAATCCCACCGCCGCATGATATCGTGTGCTGAAATCAACAAAACAATGATATCCAACCATGATGAGGACACGGTAAAAAAAAACTTACTCTTACTGCTTCACAGCAGTCATTTTCGGCGCAGCAATTTTGCTTGAGGCATACAATCGCTCCGCATAAAAGGCATATGGAGCTTTCCTTTGGCACTTTGTTACAGTTCTCACAGGGACGCTCGTGATAGTACTGAAAACATACTCGAATCAGTAAGTCATGCGCGTTTTTATTTTAATACAAAACTCACCGTAAACAACCGCTCGTACTCTCTGGGTAAGCCTAACAGCTTGGGCTGTTGCCACGCAATATTTTGATTGACTATCACAAGCTCTCTGATAGCGTCCAGTGGTGGACTGACGTCCATCAATTGCTCACACCAGAACTGTGGCAATGAATCCTCAGTGCCGGGAATAAAGCAAAGTCCTTTGGAGGCATTGAAACGCTCCCAATCCATGCTGTCGGTGACCAATTCCAAATAGTACACCAGACGGACAAATTCTAATGGCGGAGCTGAGATCTCTGGCATTTCATGGCGATACAGGTGATGCCTCAACAGTGCGGCAATACGCAAAAATGGCAGACATAGAGTCTGCAACTGCGTCTCCATGGATTTTAAATTCACCTCGATTGGTCCGGATTGATCCAGCGTCGCTGGTAGACAATCCCGGCGCAGTCTCTGCAGTCTATCGGTGTGGCTGAGTACGAGCGCCATTGCTCGTCCCAAATATGGAGTGTTGGTACTTCTGTCTTTGTATTTCTCCATAATGAAGTCGCATTCGAGATCAGTCAGGGCGACGCACAACTTTACTACGATTTGGTAGTACAACAGATTGTACATTACTTTTACTATACAGTTGAAGTACCCTAGAAAGGAATGCGTTAGCCTCAATACTGATAGGAGTTTTAATATCCAACTAACCTTGATCTAAGTGTAGTGGGGCCAAGAGAATGAATTTCAATAGCAGTGCTATAGGGTCGGCAAAAAGACTAGGGATAAACTCCTTGCAGTGGGAGGGCACTGGAGCTGAGTCTATTACAGGCATTCCGGCGAGAGATGCCCACGAGCGCCACAGTGGCCATTCAACAAGGACTCTCACATGGATAGAGAGAACATGCAGCAACGGAACGATGCATTCGCGCTTAGGCTTGTATCGAGTTAATTGGTTAGAGCATAGGGTTCCACCTCGCTGAATAATTTCCGATTCCAGATTTGTGCGAGCTATTGAGGTAACAAACAAAAACAGACTACGGAACGTTGGCGGGAGACGATTCATTTTACGGTGTGTGATGTTCGTCATGTCTTCCATGGCGCGGCCCATGGCTTCCGAGAGCTTTGTCGAAACCTGTGAAAAAAAGTGGAACGTGTTTAGGGACTGAAATCAAAAATCATCTGTCACTCTTAACTTACCCCGAGCGGTGTTCTCTCGTTATCCTTGATCAAATTCATAAGTTCAAATACTAATGTCTCGAAGGGCTGTATTCCCGATCGCACCACTGGTGCTGGCCGGTCCAACTGCGGGTTCAATGGAAGAACAGAATTTGACAGTTGCCTGCATACGGGGCAGTAGAATTCTCCACGCTCATGCAAATGTTGTCGTTGCGTGGCATACAATGTTCTCAGGTATGCATCCAAGCAACTCAAGTGCACATGATGCCCACATGATTGCACATATACCCCGTTTTCGTAGCCCAGATTGTTTGATAAATACCACGACTCCACTCCGAACTTCTCACTCAAGATTTTGTTTCGTCGATTGAAATCCGTCGCAAGGATACTACTGTTCTTCAAATTTTTCTCGTCTTCTGCGTTCAATGGAAGCGGCAGCCTTTCAGCAATGTTCCTTCGATGGCCAACTATACCACTAGATTCCACTAGAACTACTAAACCGATGGGGTTCGCCTCTGTGCTCGCGCTTGTGCAATTGCAGATGATGCAGTCATACTCCTTCTCTCGCGGCTGTTCATACTCCTCTTCGTCATCGTCATCGCCGCACTCCATACTTTGTCCAGCTGTCTGCATGAATTCTCTTTGTTTATTGGCGAAATCTTGCATCAGCTTTCGTTGTCTCTCCTTCGCTCGACATGATCGTTCCTCTTTCTCTTTAGTTTCTCTGGCCTTCTGCTCTGCCTGCTTCTCCCTTTGGTTCGGCCACAGTTGGCTGCGAATCTCTTCGATGTTCAATGCGCATTGCTCGTCTCGTTTGGCAATTTTACGCAGAAGATTTCCAATAAAGAAGGGTCCATCGCCGATACGTGAATCAGAAACACGTATGTTCTTGTAATTCCGCTTCTGATGACTAGATGAGGTGGAAGAACAGGACGAGTACGATGATGATGAGGATGATGATGGCCCCACTTCTTCAGAGTCTACATCCATAGTTGATGGAGCAGCAAGCGCAGCAACGGCATCGACACCTACTTCATCGACTGTCTGCACCTCTTCACAGTCTTTCAGCGAGAAACTATCCAGTGTGCCACTTAGTTGCGAATGCAACTTCAATAACAACGACAGGATACTTTCCTCGATGACTACCTCATCCTTGTTCTGGCCGATAGCGTGTTCTACGTTCCTCTTACGACTCGCCGAGTCGAAAACACGCCGTGAACCGCTGCTGCCACTGCTCATAGCCCCAGTGACAACGCCAAGCGTAGGCACAATATCCATGTTACCGCTGGGCACTGCCACAGGTTGTACTCGCTGAAATGGGAGAAGCATTCCACTGGCGCTGTGAGTCGATGGTGAAAACATTTCATTTGGTAGACGGTTGGCTACTGCGGTGGTGTTCACTGATGCCCCCGGTCCATTGCCAGTTGTTGCCAGAAGGAGGTCTCGACGGATTGCTATTTCCATGCCAGACTCAGGCAGACTTATTGGTTGTAGAGGGTACCGCGTTGCGATATTATTTATTTCCTCCAGAGCCAGAGAGGCTACATCTTCAACTTGACTGTCACTATCATCATCTATGCTGCGGATGACCAAGGAGGTCTCAGGAACCACCGATAAATCCTGCGGCACAGCCACTTCCATAGAGAGAACAGCTAGCGTGTTATTCGAGTTCGATGCAGATGCCCCTAATTCATTGTCCCCTCCAACGATCATTGGGAGTGTTTCGCTGTCTGACACATCAAAGTCAATATCATTGTAGTAAGGATTCGAACGGTAATTCGCCGGCGAAACTTGAGGCTCGTGGGACTTCAACGAAAGTTTGGCAACCACATGTCGTAAATTCTCACAGAGATTATCTGTAGGATAACACTGCAGCAGTTTTGGTGGATCTCTGCGTGAGAATGAGTAACAAGAGTGCTGATAGGATTCACACTCCACAATGGCATCCTTGCTGGACTGATCACTAATCTCCACGGCTATCTCAAGCAAAAACACTGCCAAAGCCAGAAGATGCTCCGAAACATCTCGTGAATGCACTGCACGGTAAAATATCGATAGTATCGTTGAGTGGAACACTCTTGAGTTTAAAATCCGACAAGGATCACTGAACGCCTCACCTACCGGACGGGGTAACCTAAAAGGTGGCCACAGATTGCCACTTGCTGGCATTTTTTCCTTGCATTTAACAAAGTTGGTAAATCTATCCAGTGAGCTCTGGAAGTCACGTCTATGGACGGCACGTAGCAGCACGTGCAACGGATCGTAATAGTTCTCCCAAACCTCGTCGATTGGAGTGAATAATCCCTGTTCCAAGTTTTCCGAACCCGATGACGGCGCTTTATAAACCGATAATTGCTTGAGGAACGTCTCGAAATTCTTGGTGTGTACATTTCCTGAACGTTCCGGCATAAGCTCCAACAGTTGGCTGTGTGTCTTATTTTCAGTGGCGAGCAGTGCACTAATTTCTATGATACACTGGGTGGCTTCATCGTTGCCAAGATTGGTGCGGGATGTCACTAGTGTGGCTAGAAAAGTCAAAAAACCCTCCAACATAGAGGCTTGTTCCATTTTTTGTGGCGACTTCAGTGGAGCCATCTCAAGCCATTGTCCCACCCCAAAGAGATCGATTGTATTTGTCAGGAAGAAGTAGTCTGGCAGATTTGTGGCGCATATTTGTAGGAAAAATAAATCCATATCGGCCATTGAATTGCAGAAATTCGCTTGAATGTAAGTCATGGCTTGACCTTTGATTTGAAGTCCATTACGTACCCATTTTCCAGCGAGGATTTCATAAAAGAAACTCTGCAAAGAAAGAGAATTTGTTGATGTAAGAAAATAGAAAAATCTGAAAGTTGGTAGAACTAAAGACTCATGTAAGTGACTAGTATGTCCAGCGGTAATCATTCCCAAATTTATTAAGAGTGTGAAGAAGAAGCTTTCTACAGACGAACTGTTGTGACTTCCGAGGAATAAACTTTTTCTTCGAGATCACTACCACTTTCCTGTCCGCTAGAAGAACGTTACCATAAAGGGATGGGGCCATCTAGGTAACAAATGACTGCATTGGTAAAACGCTAAAATTCTGTGTTCGATGGAAGAGCAGTAAATGTTCGTAGTTCAACAACCGAGCCAAACTTACTCGGCTCGATAGAGGTCGATTGGAAAAAGGTGAGGAAGGCACAACGTAACTCTGGGCGCGGTGCTTGTAAGGAGATTGATAATACAACAGAGTCTTTCAAACTATGCAAACTACTCTCTAAAACGCCATCAAAGTCGAGCGTCCTAATGGTACTTATGTATGTATGGTACTTATGTATGTATGGAGACTCTAATGAAAAATCTCTGGATCTGCTAAGGATCCAGATACTTACTTTCTCGCTGAATGTTTGTTACTGCCAGTTTACTTGCTATGTGCTTAAATGCGCGACTACAGCTTTCAACTGATCTTATGAGTAAATACAACCAGGATCTGGTGGTACCTTCGCTGCACAATTTTAAAGGGCCTACCAATTTTTTTAGCACATTCTGGTGGGTATTCCGATAGGCTGCCTAGCTCTTGGTACAGCACCAACACTTGGGCTAAAGTGAAAGTAGCTTTAACATCCATAGCAGGTATGGTCCCTCATACACTCTCTAAGGATCCCACAAGGCGATAAACTTGACCTCCTTTCTATTAGAAACGCCGGAGAATTCTCTTGAACAAACAGATGTGGACTAGATATAGCTCTCAATAGCTCTGGATAGTATAGCTCTCAACTTTTTAGAGGAAGGTTGTCTCTAGATAGCAGTAGTAGGTATCTCGATAACGCGTTATTTGTTTAGAATTTGGCGAACATCGATACTCAGTTGAAAGAGAATCATAGATACACATTTTGATTACTGCAATAGCGCCAGGTTCATATGGCTTATCGCCTTCAAGGAAGAACAAGGGATCATCGTAGTGGAATCGCAGTCGAAGATGAGAATATGGAAGAAATATTTACTGTTTTACGGCGACGACGAATCAAACTCCGCTGACAGGCTGAATGAACCATTTAACCTAGGCTATGAAGACCAACAATTCCGTCCATCCGACCTAGATGAACCGAAGGTAGCCATATCTAAGCTGAAGTCCAACACAGACGACTTAGCTGCCGAGCTGTTCAAAGCGGCAGGCGATGACTTGCTAAGGAGCATGCACCAATTCATCTGTAAAATATGGTCGGAGGCAAGTATGCCCGATGAAAAGAACCTCAACCTCGGATTGGCAGCAATGCTCCGCCCGGAGAATCTTCGAATCCACAACCCGAGGGACGGCGCAGTAGAGGAAGACCGCGACTCAGGTGGCGCACGCAAGTGGAAGGGTACATTAACCAACTTGGCGTGCGAAACTGAAGACCGCTGGCTGAGCTTGCTGGAGACGCTTGTTGGTTCAGGCCCAAGTCCACACCAAACTGCAGCGCCATCGTAAATAAGTAAACTTACCAAGCAAGGCACTGATTATTTGGTTCAGACGACACCAATTTTAAGATGAAACAAGCTATGAACTATGAAGTTGAAGTCACGTCAAAATGAATGAAGCTGCCTTGAGAGGCGGCATTAGAGAACAATAACTGAAATTGTGGAAAAAGGGGTTTTAAATCTCCCCCATTCAGAGTTTATAACTTGATTTGGGAAATATATTCAAAATGCACCTAAGATGAACCATCATCATATGATGGCAACCCAGTCCCCACGAAACACTTGTGTGTGTTCACAGTCATGAGACAAGAATCAAAATATGTACCATAATGGTACGGACATCTGAACATATAGCTTTCAACTCTCACACACTTAATATATTTCAATTAGCGAGAGTGTTTTCTGTTCAGGCCAACAAACATAGTATCAGAAGACACTAGTATTAGTAAAACGTATTGATATGCTAGTTTATTTTTCTTGTTTTCCTTTTATGTTGCTTCTGACAGAGTGAAGTGTCTTTTCAGTTCCCACTGTTGTGTCTGCCACATTTGTGTTGTGTCTCTCACCCGGTTGACAACTGACAGACATCTGGTCTCCTCTTTGGTTAGAGAAACGTGAAACAAAAAGAATGTCAAAAGTGAAATAAATTTCGAAACAAGAAAAAAAAAACCAGTGCCATTGCTATTAGAAATTAATTACACAAATATTTAGGGCTTGAGTAACACAGTGCAAAATGAAATTAAAAAAATTTCTTTTGATTATATCATTGTTCACCTGTGCGGGTTATATTCCACAAGGCAGTGCGTTAATTGACGATATCCTCGACGTTATACATGTAGCCAAAGAAGTTGCGACTGGTATTCTGAAGACATGGGATTTCGTGCAACAAACAAATTTGGGAGAAAGCATTGACCTACCCTTTGCACGGGAGAAACAAAAGAAAGTCCTTCGCCGCATGAAGGAATTGTCGAGAAAAATCGATCAGTCTGAGAGCAGGGTGCGTCTTTCGGAAATGCCTACTTTAAGCAAGCATTAATAATTCTCTTTTCTTTCAGTACGCGAATAATGTGGAATGGGCTATCGAGTCTATAAATAGCTTCACCAAAGTGAATACCCGCTTGGAGTTGCAAATGCACGAAATAGGAGACATTATGAATCGGATTTCAACACGCTACAATCAAATGCAGCGCTATGAAGCAAACCAGGACAAGTTGGAGCAGGCGACACTAGTTACATTTTCTGAATGGTCAGTGTCACCAAACGCCTACGCTGTTAATAATCTTCTGGAGCAGTTGCATTTGATATTCATTGGCAACGAAGAGGAAAGTCGAACGCCATCGAAAAGTGTTCTGCAAACGATGGCCGAAATGTTGGAGGTAAAAAGTGAAGAATCTTCATTTAAATTTTTGTTTATTTAGAGGTTCTTCTAGCCCATATCGAATTTTTGCTGAGTTGTATCAAAATAAGTCTCAGTTCTCCAATGGAAACCCGTAAGTCAGACAAGAGCAAATAAGAAAGAGAATGAGACAATGAATGTGATTCAAGCTTTAATGGGTTGACTGGCTGCGATACAACTTGGTGTTTCCACTATGTGCTGTTCCTTTGTCGTCTTCTTATTTATTTATCCGCCACATATACACATATCAGTGGTCAATGCTTGGAGAAGTTCTCTTCGGCAGAAAAACATTTTTTTTGTTTCTGTTGCCTTCAGCGAAAGTCGGACTTTGCAAAATGTTCTATGACTCACTGGAACCACTATAAACATGATTAATTGAATCACAAGCAAAAAAATTGTGTTTGTCAACTGATAGTCGGCTGTGAAGCTGGTACCACTTAGTTAATTTAAAGAGGCTGTAGTAGATCGAGTATAAAACAAGCAGGTGAATTCAATTTGATTTCCTGTCGTTAGTCATAGTTCAAGATCTACACACTAAAATGATGGGTGACAACGAACGGAAGAGGTAGTTGTGATAAACAGTAAAAGAATTTACATAAAATAAACACTGAAATGACGCCATAAAGCCGTTGACACGTTTCTGTGGATTAGTTGAATGGGTGGATGAATCTATAGGTTCTCAGATCGTAGGTATAATCAAATCAATAAGTCTCTTTTAAGATTTGTTAACGCATATTAGGATACCTGATATACCGTGTTATAGGGAACAAATAAGACATAAACAAAATAATATTTTTGTGCGAAAGATCGTGGAGGGCCAAAGACCTAGCTTCTAGCAATCATTCATGTTGAAGGGAGCTACAATTTTAATTGTCAGCTCTGAACGGCGTGCAAAGAGGTTTTTGCATGAAAACCCCAACCAAAAGTAAGACATGGGATTCTGACTCCGTCTTGGTTTGTGACTTAAAAAGGGATAACTCTACAAGTCCAAAGGATTGCCTAGTAGTAATGCCGGTTAAACTAAAGAAATAGTTTGGCTTACGTATTGAGGGAAAACAAAACCCGTGGAGAAAAAAAAAAAAGAATTTTCAAACTAATTATTCTCTTGGAGGTTAGTGACAGCTTCTCTGAATTTTACTGAGATTCGAACCTGTTAGAGCCTGCTTAACACTGAGCTGTGGCAACTGCTACAAAGTCGCAAAGCAAAAAACCGACAAATTAAACAAATATTTGTTATAGATGACTAAAGTCAACGCTTCTTGTGACCATTCGTGTACTCCGTCGTGTCATATTTTTTTCCGAATGAAACGGACTTACTGTCGGATATGATGTCATAGAAAAGCCGGTGGCTATTGCTGGTATTTACTCGAACTTGAATTCAAGTAAATCATCAGTCCAACAAGCTAACCACACCAGTGACGGCGATCAATACTTTTACTTCATGATGAATCTATGTCATTTCTATTCATAAACATGGAACTGGCATTTCCGCCAAATCTTTCTTCGATAAGAGTGGATACTGTCTTGCATTTTCATTCCGTAAGACTACCTATTGCTGATAAATTCGTTTATTCAAATGTTTGGTTAGTGATTACAGCGATACGAACGGCATGGATTTGCTTATCAGCTGGCTAGAGATGGCAGAAAACTGCCACAACGTGTCAAAAGGGTGATAAGTTAAAAATACGACTGGTGCCTGGAAGGTACAGTTCAGAGATGATAAACGAAATGAATCAGGAGAATTCGAAGAATAACCAAAAAGGCTATCAGCGCTTTTCAAAACAATATTCCAAAATTGAGGGGCTAGGACAGACTCAAAGATGTAATGACATTTTCACATTTTAATGCAGATCTTTTATTGTTACTTTCTTAGTAATTTATTGAAGGTAGGTTTGGGATTTTAAAGGCTAATGCATTCGTGTTTCAATCCAGACGAACCATGAGATGATTGTGAAACAATGAACAACACAGGCAAAGGTTTAAACCAATCGCACTTTTTCGAGAGATTATCTGTTAGATGCGTAGCAATACCTTTTTATCATGAGTAAAGATAACGCCATCGAACCTGATCTTAATTATTTTTCCTACACAAATCTCCCTAGTCTCTGGGAGCATAACCTCGTCACTGGTCATTAATGAAATAAACAAACTCAAGGACGACTACACTCCTGGTCTTGATAGTTTGCCCGCCATGGTTTTTAAAAATGCAAGAATTGTCTAATTTTCTAAATATCCAACTTTCTATCTCAAGAGGAGTGTATCCTCAACTATCAAAGGTCGCCTACAACATCCATATCCATGAAAAAACACGCAGGAGCGAAGTATCAAAGTGTGTGCCCAAGATCTTCAAAAGCATCAGGTACGACGCAATGTTTTTTTCGCTTCAAGCCAATATTTTCTTCAAAGCAACATGGGTTCCTTAAGGGCAGATCAACTATGACCAACCTAACTGAATTCGTATCCAGAACTCTGCGGGCTTTGAAGAATGTTTATTAAGTCGATGTTGTTGCCACAGACTAAGCAAGGCTTTTTACAAATCCCTCATCATCTCCTGTCGACTCTTGTCTTTTGCAGGACGATTTGAACAGGTTCTTCATTTGGTGTCAAGGAATTTTCTTTAAACTTAACATCACAAAGTGCCACACTGTTAGTTATTCCCGTAAACACCTCTCATCACCTCCTAAATTCTACTCCATTCTTAACGAACTTGTACTTTTAGCAAGTTCATCGCGGAATTTAGGCGTCATCGACTCAACTTTCGCTCTCTTATTGATAACATCATAAGTAGAACCGGCTTTACACTTGGCTTTGTTAAACGAATATTAAAAGAAATCTCGGATGAGGGCCTTTCTCGAATATCGAATATAGAAGTCAAGCATGGTAACCCTTTCATTTTTGACTTCAATTCCAGCAAAGGTATTCTCCGTAATGCCCTTTTCTGTAACACTTCTCCCTCCCTACTGTGCCTCTACCTAACCCTCAATCGTCACCGAACCTCCCTCCGAGAATCGTTGTAGATACCAACTTTAACTCTTATTAACTGCCTTCCCCTCATGTCAGTATGATGCAGTATTTTGATTGCTCGCATTAGACGCCACTCAACGCTAGCACTAAAGAATTATTGTGTTTTAGGCTTAAATGATTCTGCAAACCTCGCACAGCAGGATACTTAACCAAGTCAATGCCCTCTAGATTACTGCAAAATAAAATGTCTCCCCTATTTGGCGCAAATGTAGCTTTAAGTTCAAATTATGAAATAAAAAGCTGGTTTAAACTTTTGGTTGAGGTCTACAAAACCTTCTTCAGTAACTTGTAGCCGTTAGGCTAATAGTGGAAGCTAGCAGCCAGCCAACCATTATGAGTATGTCTAATGCTCGATTACCCATGTTTCAAAAGCAGAACTGGGGACTGGCTTGAGTCGTCTTTGTAAAGTTTTTAAAAACTGTTTGAGAAAAAACTAGTAATCACTTCGTGTTCGTCTTCATTTAGTTGAAATTAGTTGGGCGTCTAACGAGGCAAGGTTAAATTAGCGCTGTTTTGTTACCACGACTCTTCAAAACTAAACAGCTTCCTCACGGGGCACTGCATTCTAGGTGGACATGCTCAACGCCTAGGTATAGCATGAAACGATTTCTGCAGGAACTGCAGAGACGAGAAGAAGGAGGAGTCCACTCCACACTTTCTCTGCACGTGTCCCGCCCTGGCGCACATCAGGAAAGACACCCTAGGCTGATATCTAAATGATCTGAACTTCGCAAGCACGGCCAATCTTAACAGCTACGTTAGGAAACCTAAATGTTTTCAGGAGTAAGCAGGGTTCATACCCTAGTAATCAGTGGTATCACAATGGACCTGCTTTCTGGTCTAAGTGTACCTTTTCTTGGAAGACCACTTTAACGAATTAACTAACACGACTCGTGATCTATGGACTTAATTCAGTCAGTGGACTTTAAAGTGGACTGTATGCTACCAGTAGTTTTCCCCGAAATTTCATTTCGATTGTTGAAGCAGGGTTTGTCCAATACAGTAGGTCACCATTTTTTTCGCTGAGAATTCGTTAAGAATCCAAGTGTTTCTTTCTCGGTCATAATTTGTGTTTAAATTTTGAAAAGGTCAGAAAAAGAGCGTTTAACACCGTGTAGTACATTTTCGTATTTATTTTTTTCAAATGTGCTCTAAATCGTATTTGAATTGAGATCTCCTCTCCCAATTAAATGACACAAACACAACTAAGTGCTAACTTTTCTCATGCCTCTTATTCTCTTTACCGTTTTTCTCATACTCAACACGATAACTCTACGTCATAGACAAGTTTTTCGTTTGTCCCTTTCATGAGTTCTACATCATTGCATTGTCATTCAACAAAGTGGAAAGAAGCACGAAAACAAATTGCAACAATTGAAATCATATGGTTTTACCTCTTTGTGAAGAGAAGCCAGATATAAGAATAATTGTGAAAGGTAAATCACTAACACACATGCTTACTTTACTTTACTTTACTTTACTTTACGCTACATACAGAGTTCGGGGTAAGCACGGTCCCAACCAACACATGCTGCCCTCGTGTTACTGTAGAAGAGATAGTGCGCATGCACTGCTCATGCATGCGGGTACGGGTTGGACGCATGCTGGTGCATTGAAAATACAAGAGCGGCAGCTGGGTGTATGACAGCTAGAGTTGCCAAATACCTCAATACCTTGGTTTGAGATTTTTATGTTCCAAAAAGTGATTGCCGCTAAGAATGTCAAGACAGTCATCTGGAATGCGCTGAATGAAACTGAGAACTTTATGCTTACAAGTGTATTACCTGACATACAACTAGAGACGTGAAATGATTATATTATTATTACTCACGACTGGAGCAGCTGATAAAAAAAAGATGATCTCCTTACGGCAACCCTGTTTGTCAATTGCGGTCAAGGGAATAGGAAATCCAAATTACTGCAGACACAAGCGCGTTTTTGTTCTTTTTGATAAATAAAAATGACCTTTGAACAGATGATCTCTACGTACGAACAGTTGGGGTTTGAACTTTAAGTGTAAAAGGCCATTGACATTGGGTTTGGATAAACAAACACTCAAAAAATTAAACAAGGGGTGGTGTGAATAAAAACAAAGGCAGAGTGTTCCCTCAACTTTTTGGATAAAACCGTCAATTTGAGTTGAATAAAAATGAGTTTCGTCAGGTTTCGGAAAACATTTCCATCAAGAGCGTTTGCCCAGAGTGTTCCCTCAGTTTTTATTCACACTACCTATTGAGTGGAGAGTTATTGACTCCAGGACAACCGTTGAGAATTTTAAAAGAAAATAATCTGTAAACCTAAATCAATCGGAAAGTTCAGTGATCACTTCGCAAAGGAGTTGCTGTGTAAATGTAATAGATTGACTACCTCCCTCATGAAGGTGAGTATGTCTCACCTGGCAAAAGATGGCGCTCGATCACGTTTCATTGGCCCTGAACCCTATTGCGGGGTTAGTAAAACCTATTTCAAATGCCAGGTCAGAAGCCTGTGTTCATTTCGGGCCAGTGAAACCTAGCATAACATATTGGGACAAGCACGCTTCAGGCTGATCTTCCTCACATGTGCGACAGCCTAAGGGAAATCATGGTCTAGCTTCTTGCACTTTAAAATGCGAATTGAATACCTTTTTTATGACAAATTGTACTTCCGGAGATTTGTGATTGCCTGCCCAGAGGTGGTGCCTCGGAAAATGATTGCCTGAGAGACGCACTCGATTTAGCTTTTGGTAATTGGGAAACCCCCGGCTATAACTTTATTCATTACGACCTCGAACATTTAAAAGGCCCATAGTCGTTTTGCTCCCTGTGCCTCACGTACCCTGAGATAACAAAGCTATGTAGGCTCTCACAAAGAAAAGATTATAATTGCCAACCACCCAACGCTTCTCTTCAACGCTGGTTCTCTTTTGATCGAATCCACTCACAGTCGCACCAGGGTGCTTGTGCTTGTTTAGAATACTGTATTGCTCTTGTTGTTTTTTCTTTATTTATTTATTTATTATTTTTCGCTTGTCTCTCATTCTTTCGTCAACAATATGAGAACGAATCCAATATACAAGAGGGAGAGCAAAACTCTACACACTAACTACACTCTCTAGTTGATCAGCAGCAGCACAACCCCATTACCGTACTTACTTATGAATCGAACAGTGGTCGGCACGGGACAGAACGAATAAAAATATAAAAAAAAACGTTGTGCAAACTAATTCGCTTCGACGAATAATACTAAGCCCCTACGAGTGTTTAGAGATACAAATCCGCAGTTTAGATTGTTTAAAACGTTGTGCTGAATAGCTTAAAAAAATATATCAAGTCGCATCGCGGTGTAGCTAATATTTTATCTGGATTATGTAAATAAAATTCGTTTGCAAACTCTTTGTTGAGAACAAAATATCCAATATCAAGTGCGGAAAAAAGAAAACCTGATTTGTTTACGAAATCGTCGCGGTTTTATTGGTGTGCATACGAGGGGAGGTCAGATTAAACACGTTGATTGCCGCTTTCAAAGCAAAAAAATAAAAAAAATTCTGTGTTCTTGCTTAAATTGAATTAATGCTGTGAATAGAGAGACAAATCTAATAATAATGTTTATTCGAGACAGTACAACGGTATCGGCGATGATGTCGTCATTGATTCTCCTCCCACTTGTGCTGCTCGCAACTACCTTTGTTGGTGTTGATTCGAAAAGAAATATCGGCTTAGAAGTGGATACGTCACGTGCGCAATACATTTCCCTGGAGAAGGCCCTGTGGAAGTACATCGAAAAGCCTCGGATAACCCGTGAGGCGCAATTAAAAAAAGTCTACGAAAATCATGTGCAATTCGTACAGGATAACCTGCAACAGGAATTCGACGATTCGCGCTATAACATCATTCAGCACTTTGAGTGGATCATGCTCAAGTCGGACCTGATCTTTGTGAACAGTATCTTTGAGGCTTTCCGCAAATTTCTGAATCCCAATTCAATTGATTTTGAATACGATGAACGGGCATGTCTGGATATTTGCGATAATGTGCTGAGGAACGACAGTACCTTCTCGATGGATAAAATATTTCAACAAATCGATTTGATTATGGTCAAGCAAACTATGTACTATCGTGCCATGATGGTTGGTTTTCAATCAATATTTTCAATTTTTTTTTTTTCTTTGCAAAGCCGGAAGTGGAAAGGGTTGAAAAAAAAATCAAGCATTTGAGAATTGTCGATGATTCGACGAGATTTACACGAAACCGATTATTGTCGTGTTTTTTTATGAACGTTTTTGCATTGGTTGTGTGCTGCAGATACAAGCACAAATTAGTTTATTTTATTTTTTTTTTGTTATTCAAATGCCAGCGGAAACAGCGTTATCAGTTGAGGTTTTGTTTAGAAAAATCTCAAAAAATGTATTGCGAAATATTAACTACCGTGTCATGTAATAAGGGAAAACCCAGACTTGGACCATGAAATACTCATATACGTGTTATTTCCACAAACATCTGGGAATGTTTTAAAGATTAAACCATCCTTTGCATGATAGCATGTAGCATGAGGCTATTGTCTATAACAGAGACTGGGATTTGTGGATATCGACACGTTTTTGAAGGTCGATGTGCCTATTCATCGTCTAGGAGACTTGTTTTTATCAAACTAACCGTAATTTAAAAAAGCTAGGGCTTTTAATGGCAGAAAACCTTAACAGGTGTACAAGTTCGGGTATTTGTTTAATTTAAGGTTGATAGTCGTTGAAAGTCCAGTTTGTTTTACTTTAATTTAAAAATAATTAATTGATCACTGATCGTAACTTGGCACCCTTGACTAACAGGGAACTTAGAGGAGAGATGATGGAGATAGCCATGTACATTGGTTTGAAATGATTACGGGTTGTAATGATAAGGAAACCACAACCTACATAATTTAGATTACTCTGTATTCATATTTTACGCCTTAACAAATAATCACTATAGGTACTTGACAATGTATTTGAGGGTAAACTGGTGAACATTCGAAGCATGCCGAGTGCCACTGGTAAAAATGCATCCAGCTAGCTAAGGTTAGGTTTGTGGGCTGATGAGGGCACATTTAGGTCTATGTAGACCCATTGTGATACCCATGCTATTTCGTACTGCGGTTTTAGTTTGTTCATCCGGTCGCCTTTGCAAATTTGAGAAGTTTGTGCGGAGAACCGTCGATATAATCGAAGAAGAATTTCCTTAGGATCGTATTTCTTAACTGAAAGGGATATGGGCAGTAACAGAGAAAATGAGCTGTGTCCTCATGGACCTATTCGTCACCGCATCCCCTGCATATAATCGTCATCATTCAGCTGTAATTTCTTTGTGTGATATCTTTGCATGTTGTTCCACCAGCATCGACAGCGATTTCCTGTCTTTTTGTAAAATCTTGCTGGTTTTTGCCTTGTCATATTCTGGTCACAACCTTCTTGGCCACAGATGGTTAGCGATTTCCACCTGTTATTTGCTTCCATTAGGGTTTTTTGTGCAATTGTAGAGTGGAGGTTTGACCATACCGAGCGCTTACTCTCTAGCTAGGTCTTTATTTGAGGTTTTGAATTGTATCCATGCAGGACAAACCAAACATAAGTATAGTACTCGAGTTTAGGGCGAAATAACGCTTTACAGATGGAGGCAAGAAGAGGGATAAAGCATTTTTCGAAACATTTGAGGAAATCTATTATAGTATTTTCCCAGAATTTTTAGCCACTTGGAAGCCGCTGGATGAAGGTTGTCACTATTAGCGATGCAACACCCTTTTACGATGGATGAGGGTTCGGGTTTTGCTTAGTCACAGGAAATGGTGAAAACCCATTACATTTTGCTGCCGAAGTCGGAATTTAATTAGTTCGTTGTCCTTTCTCTTCTCCGTCCGAAAAGAGGAAATGTGAGTCAGGAAAAGAATAAAATTAACTGAGGGTGCTATTATCGGCTAAAAAATATTTTGGATTAGGAATTTCAAAACAGATTGTTCGGAAGAGAAAAAGAAATTCGGAGATAAAACAGGACCTTAGAAAACCCTATCATAAAGTATTGAAGGCTTAAACTGAACAACCTGGAAAGTTGGTCATAATCCTTGGAGAAGAGATATGTTCATCGATACCATTTGCATGCATTTTTGACAAAAGACAGTGGTGTCAAACTTTGTCAAAAACTATTATATATTAAACTTCCATCAAAGGGATACAAGAAAGCTTCTATTCTTCGGTGTGAAATGCCATAAAATCACAAGTGGTCTGAGAGATAATTGCTTATCCTTGACTGAGACTTACTTCAGAATCAGAATATTTCATCAGCTCATGATGAGCTCAAAAAACCAATATAACATGCTGTTTACTGCATCTATAATATAAAGTTTGAATGAACTATAAAATCGATGGTTGGTTCTAAGAGGTCTTCTTGGCTCGAAAGGTATTATATTGGGCTGCTAAGATAGGTTACGTGGGTCCAAGTCAGGCAATCAATCAAATATGTTTGGGGGCACGAAATGACAAATTTCCAAAAGTATAAAAAAGTTTCTCATGCTTCCATCCTTGCGTACGATATAACACGTATAACATGAAAGACTCCAAGAAGCCTTTAGACTGTCGCGCCATTTGTTTTTATGATGCAAAGCATGGATGAACTAAAAAATGAAAACTTGGTTACGGAAAACAGTGTCGACTTCCGTGAATTTCATGAAAACCATCAAGTGCTCTTAGGCAGACAACTTGCTTAGCGTTTGAATAATTCTAGATTTGATACACAATCGTCTTTGAAGTCGTAAGGGTTTCTACTAAGCTTCCTTTAAACTCCCATGTTTAATCACAGTTAGGAATTATACACATAAAGTTTGCGTCTTTGGACAGCATCTCTTGTGATTTTAAGGTTCTATGAACTTTATTAATTAATGAAAGCTGATAATGATAACAAAATAACACTTTACACGTCCGTAGCCAGCTAGGTACTGAAGAGAGCTGAGTTCCCTCTGAGATTTGGGGAGCTCCCTTAGCAATTTTCATTCACCGAGAGAAGAATTTCTCGATTTGTGTGTGAGCTCCCTGCAAAATCTAATGAACACCTTTAAGAATTCAATCTTGGCTACGGTAGTGCGTGTCTAAAAACAAATTGCTCTCGATAACCGAAAATATTTTCTATAAATTTCATATGAGCTTAAAACAAAGACTCTCGGCAATTGCTCCTATCATTTGAATGGAACTATCTCAGTTTAATTTTTTATAGATACTAAGATCGATTTAGGTCATCCAAATCCCAGAGCATCGAGTTCTGCCAGCTCAATTCATTACTGATTAACACAGAGCACATGTGTGCATGCTATCATCAGTTAGTCACAATCAAGTTTTTCATGTTGAAATTTCTTTAATTTTTTCAAGAGAAAAAATAATACTAATAATTTGTCGAATTAAATTTCCAGGAAGAGTTCGTATTCGAACTCAAAACGCTAGTCATATGTCAGCAATTATTTTATTTATGCATGTAGTGAAGAACTAACTGTATAGCCAATTCGGTTCCAACCCATACTCATGTCGATCGACGACAGGTGTTTACCTGCATATAGAACCAAGTCAAATCGATATTTTCTGCTTCTTTGTGCAATAAGAACAATAAGGCGAGAGGAATAAGAAAAATAACAATGCAGCGGTGGTGCGAAGAGTTCAGTCGCTTCTTGCGTAATTGCAAAACTGAAACAAAGACAGGTGAAAGAGCTGAAGCATTGAGAAATATGTAATTTATTTATAACACATGTGGGAGAAAGTACCTGCCGTTTCAAAATATTTATAAAATGAGTTATCGCCAATTAGAGCGTTCAAAATAAAAGCGCAGATGACTCTATTGGTTGGTGACATCATTTTACAATGTTTGATGGTAGGATGCGAAGAGCTTGAATAAGACACCTAAGCAGTCTTGATCAGATCTTTCGGTCTTTTCAAGATGCAGATATTTAAGAATTTCGCACTGACGCAAGTAATTTTCTAAAACAAAATCTTGAAAATCATACTGTTGCGTTCTTATATACAAAAATAAATGACCAAGTGGTTTTTTTTTGTATATGTCAGCTTCAAATTGACACGTAGTAGCACAAAATGTAAGCCGAGAAGCTTGTAATCTAAAAAGTGAATTCTTGGACAAACCCCAGTCTTTATCTTGACTCAAGTCCCTGATTATACACGGCAAATATTTGTTTCCTTTTTTTTTTCTTAAATTTCAAACCAGATAACTTATTTGGAGTTCCACTGTTTGTGTGTTTTTTTGATAAAACAATGACTAAGGCAAAAAATCAAGGCTAAGCGAATTGTAAAGGCCGTCGTTCCATTGTGTCTACGGTAGCTATAAGGTTATGTTTATATTTGTAGGTAAGAGGTGATCAACAGCCAAGTCATCGTGTGTTACTTATGCGCCTGCACATCATCTGACGGGTAGTGGAAACAAGAAAATCAATTAACAACCGTTTGTTACTAGAGACAGAGTCTGTCAACTTGTTCTATAATGAATGCAAAGCAGTCTTGCTTGCTTGTTAAGCCCCTGACAAAAGGTTTCTATAATTTTACAAAGTATTACCTCTTTGTCGGTAAGAATTGCTTCTGCTTCCTCGAAATGTCAAGGATGCAATTTCTAAGATGAGATCGAGAGAAAGCGCTCATGTAGATTATAGACTGCACTGTCTAATAAACAATGCCCACAGTCTGAGATCTATTTTCTGAGCTTCTCCATGCTCAGCGGAGCGAGTTTATTCCCCTCCAAAAGAGGTCATTAACGCATTACATTCCTACCTCAGTCAGTAAATAAAATTATATCAGAAAACCAGCCACAGATTTGTCTCTATAAAACATTTCAGGCGCATTCTCTTCTCCGTCACATGGGTTATATCAAAATAAATATTAACATCCGTTTCACTTGATTACTCGGTTCCCCACAACCGAATAAATTGCGAAAAATTTGTATTTTTTTCAATTTAAATATTTTATGATAGTAAATCTTTCATCGCAACGCACACGTTGCTTTTGCTGACTGGTCAAATGGCAATGCTCTTTGTTTGGTCAACTTACTCATTCTATCAGGCAATGAGGAGCCAAAAGAGAGTTACGGACGTTGATGTGCTTGCAAATGATTTGAAATTAAAATTATTTAATTCGAAAAATACTAAAAAATGATTCGATATAAATTACCGGACACTGGCACGTACTATTGTCCCAACAAGTCATATCAATTGAATTCTCATGACGCGCACGTCAATATCTTATTACATTCCAATTCAAACACTGGAATTTCTAAGTAATGACAAATTTTAAGACATAAATGTACCAAAATAAGAACAAATGTAGCCTTTCCAAAATGAATGTAAATTTTGTTTAATTTTCCAGGATGCAAATGAACATCTCTGTGGTACCAGCCAGTCGGCACAACAATTCCTTTACTCTCTTTATGCTGATATCGCTTTAACCGAACTCAAGGGCTACACAATGATGCAATTTTCTTGGATGATGCTCAGAATTTACGGCAAAGGTAAGGAAAATTAATTTAAATTCCAACCAACATCGTTAACTGAGTCGTGTCTGACTTTATTTAATAGGTAACTTCACTCAAGAATCTGATCTCATGCGAGAGGACTATGCAAAACGTACCGAACGTACCCTAAAACTACTCCGTGAAGTTATGAAACGTGCTGACCGCATTGTCTGGCGATGTGATCCACAAAAGTATGTAAAAGGAAAGACATATGATGAGATTACCCGCCTGATGCAGGGTTACATAGAAAACGAAGTTGACATGAACCCAGAAGCAACTTGTAGGGAGAATTGTAATTTCTATGAGGCGGCCAAGAGTCATGGATGTTTTAAGAACTTATATTGTGCTAGACAACAGAGATGCACTGGTCAGTTGTTCAATTGCCAGTTTGTGGACTCTGACATGTGGATTTGTCCTTCGGTGAGTTGATAAGAAATTGAAATCAAAAAATTATTGCTAATTGAATCTTTTTCAGTCATCCAATAGTTCTCGGCGGTATGAATACATTGAATATGAAAGCGGTCGGACATTAGGTCTGAAGAAACCTTGTGTTCGAGGCACCACTAAGGTGGATTCTTGGTGGCGTTACGTGTTCTGGCATTGCAGCTACTGTTTCTGCATGTGCGATGAGCAAGGAGTAAAATCGGATCGTTACTTTAATCTCCGCGAAACTGTCTCTAATATTGACGAAAATAGGTAAGTTTGTTAAATTTTCCACATTAGACACACTTCCTCATGTTTCTTTTATTTTTTCCAGAGTAATCACCGGTCTGCGATTTGTAAAACAAAAACGAGTGTTCCACATTCAAATTCAAGAAGGTCAACTCCTTCAGCGTGGTAACATCAATCAGTCATCTTTGAGTTGGAAACCAATTGAAGATTATCAAATCTTTGACCGTGGCGTACTGAATGGCCTTGACTATCACACCCTAGGATGGGATAAGCGAGCTATCGACTTGGATGACATCGAGGGAGATGATGTCACACATGTCGTCACGGGAGTACGATTCCGCGTAGTTGGCGCTCATTTAAATCTTGAGGCACGTTTGAGTGAATACAACTTTGAAAGTGGAGAGCTGATTTTCCCAAAAACAAATAGTTTCTGGAAGTCAAACGACAATACCGATGTCAGCGGTGACAGGAGGTGAGTTAGATTTGGTCTTATGTCTCTCTTACTTAATGTAATCAATTATTTCTCAGAGGCCAAATAAATCTTAAAGAGCCCGATGTACCCACTAGAACTCTGGTGAAATCTCTGCCAACATCGAGACATAACCAGTTTATAGAATTCACCCACACCAGCATTGATAGGGATGCAGCACAGACAACAGTGCCATTCATTGACACCCAAGAGGTTACATCAAATCCTCCCGTACCGCTAGCCGGAGTGGGTATATATCACAAGGGTCGGAATAACTACGGCGGATTCATAGCACCAAAGATTATAACGTATGACTTTTCGCCATATGTTCAATTGCCGGGAAATGGCACCAAGTAAAGAGTGGAATTCGATATTTTTTTCTTAATTTTTTTTTTTTAATTTTGGTTTTCTATTACGCTTAGTAGTATTTTTAATTATAACATACATACTTATATGTGAAATAATTTAAAAACAAAACAATTCGAAAAAATTAAATAGAACAATAAAAAAATTAAAACACTTCCTCTTCTCGGATCTATTGACTTAAATGGAGAGAGTTGCACCTAACATACTCGTATGCAGTGGAAGGTAACTAATGGGTGTTTTGTTACGGTAGACTTTGAATGACATGCTTACGAATTTTAAGAGACAATTTGAACGATGTATATAGTAAAGACGTGATGGGAAAATATGTATAGGGCAGTCGTTTGTAGATAATAAGCACATAAGCAACGCAACAAAGAGCTCAGTTATACAGGAGGAAGACATGGCCTAGGCGTTCGCAATTACAGTGGTGCACCACTCTTTTAGCCTTTAAGAGCAAAGTACAATTTAGCGGTGGGTTGGTTACAAAAACAGAAGTTACAGCGAGTAAGCGAAACAACAAAACCATTTACAGAATCACAAAGAGCTGATACTTGGTCACAGATTGAGCTACTCGTAACATTTGGTGAAAGGTTGCGACGGTTTTACGCCCAATTTCATTTATCCAAAGCCCTTCATTTGTTGATCTTGTGGACTTTAGTTAGATAAACAGACATTTGATAATGGGATACCATTCTTGGTGTGCTTTGTCAATCGACGTAAACAACATTCTCGGACTTAATTTTTTTGGCTGGGCCTAGTTAGCTGGTGGTCGCTATGGGTCAGTGGTTAGTTCGTTGGACTGCTGACCAAGCGCCGTGGGTTCAACCCCCGCCAGGTACACCGAACATTTTTCGCGGCATCACCTCTCGTCGGGATATGACAATCCTCCGGGAGTATAAATTGAAGGTCCCTTCCAGTCGTGCGAAAAATGTAACACGCACAACATGTATGGTTGCGAGAAGCTAGGCCTTGGCTCATCCCGAGCCAGTTAGCTGTCAACAGAGAGGGTTTTTATATATTTTTTGCAAAAGTCTATTTTCTTTTAAAGGTCACAACGTAGAGCCATGACTAAATTGTCGGATTATTCTCGATCAAGGGCAGATCCCTTGCTAGGTTGTCAGGTTTATCTTGTTGTTCCTATGTATGTCACCCCATGTACCATTGTTTTGGTCTAACGATTGCAGCGCATATCCAAAGGACGATTTTAAGGTTTGGACCTACATTTTTTCCAAAGATTCTTGTACAAGTATAGAAGATCGATGGTTTCCTCAACTCCTCAACCTCTCTTGGACTCTTTTTAAGTTTCAATTTAATTACCTATCGACTGCATAATAGACAGCCTGACGGGGTTTCCAAAAAGGAAGTCCACAAGACGGTATTTATTTTTTGCTTGTAAAGAGTATTAAGTCGGCTCTCTGAGGGTTAACCCGCAGGCCACATTGTTTGGTCCAAAGGTATAGTTTATTTAAAGTTCTTTGGATAAATTTACTAATAGTGGGAATTTAACTGTTGCAAGCAGTACAACATCGTCTGCAAAGACAACAACTTTTATTCCACTGTAGCGGTTATAGTCATCCTTGCCTCTGAAGCGAACGGTTCCTTGGGACTCAGGATTGGTATATCTTTTATATAAGGCTTACAATAAAGTTGGTAAGCTTGTTGCTACCATGGTTTTTTGAACTCACTTGCCGAGTTTTAGCACCGAGACTTTCCCGAAGAAAGGAACCCATCTTCATTGTCGAAAAACATGAGTATTAAAGAAAGGTTGAGTTACCGAAGACAACCTTCAGTGAAGTATTAGGTCTGTTCCTTTACTTTTCAAGTAGCTTCGAGTTATTTCTCAAATTTGGAGGAGTGGTGATAAATTCTCTCAGAGAATGCAGAAATTAAGAAAAAGTAAAGGAACGCTTTTTTGTAAGTTAAGGCTGCTTGACAGAAACGTCAAATGCAAAACCAAAACAATTGTGAAAATTTAAATGAAAAATAACAGAAATCTATCTCAACTGTCAAAGGATCAGCTGTTAGCTGTGTTGCCCAAAGAATTTTCTTGGGCTGAAACTCGTAGCTCTCTCAGTTCAGGGGAAGTGATTTACTCTCTCGTGGCCTCTCTCTTTTGCCAAATTTTTGTGTTGTGGAACAGGATTAGGCAGCTTTTCGTAGCTTTGATTTACTTGAAAAAGTAAAGGAACAGACCTATTATGTGATGACATTAAAAGTGTGCAAAGCTGTAAAGCGAACCTGTGATCGTCTGTAACGTTCGACAGTGCTCATTTTCTACGCGGGTGGGGTAACACTTAACACACACGGGCACCGGGAAGGGAGTATACGGGCTCCGAACTAAGTTCTCGGAGTCCATGGGAACATCGCCCAGTATTTTTCTAGCAGAGGTATATACGATCGAAAGATGTGCACAAATCAGCCTCAATGAAAGATATTACGAGCAAAACATCAGACAGCCAGGCTACCATCAAGGTACTGAGTTCCTATGAAATCAGATCCAAACGAGTGTAAACAGACTGGGCCGGAACTCTACTGATTGTCAGGTCATGTAGGGATAGAGAGAAATCAGGCAGCTGATGAATTGGCAAGGAAAGGGTCAGAAACACCATTCATTGGACCCGAGCCATTTTGCGGGCTTGAAGAGATGAAGAATGCAAAAGAAGAAGACTATAGAAAGCACGCCCAGGACTAAGGCAGGCAAAAAAACTCCTCGGGAACTACGACCGAAAGAGGAGCAAGGCTTGCCGAGGCCCCAACAAAACCAGCTTCACATTCTAAGGCGCTTCCTAACGGGCCATTGCAGATTCAAGGAGCATGTCAGGAAATTGGGAGTAGAAGCAAATGGAAACTGCAGATTCTGCAGTGATGCTGAGGAGATTCTATCACACCTCCTTATGGACTGTGGAGAATTGACCCACAAAAGAAGAGCACACCTGGGAGCGTACGCTTTCTCTAAAACGGATCTCCCATCTTTTGACCCTATCCAGATACTCCGAGTCACTGGGTTGAAGGACGTGCTATAGGTTGAGAATTATCGGCCGATACGAGTTCGGGGGAGCACACTAGATCGTTACAGCTCACAGTGTATACACATACCCCAACTTTTAACATCTAATACCTAATGTATCAGTGGTCGCCGTGGGTCGGTGGTTAGTGCGTTGGACTGCTGACCGAGCGGCGTGGGTTCACACCGAACATTTTTCGCGGCACCACCTCTCGTCGGGGAATGACAAGCTTCCGGGAGTATAATCTGTCATGATAGAGCTTCTCACTTCGCCGTTCGGAGTCGGCAATAACTTGTAGGTCCCTTCCATTCGTGCAAACAGTATAACACGCACAACATGAATGGTTGCGAGAAGCTAGGTCATAGCTCATTCCGAGCTGTCGCGCCAACTATTTATTTATTTACCTAATGTATCAACTGACTCTACGACTCTAGGAAGTATTCAACAGTCAACATGAGAGAAAGGCTAGCATTCTACCTCGATAGGTCCAAAACGGGGGTCAACGACAGTCAAGTCAAAGTAGATGAAACTTTGCAAAATGTTTCTAAATGGGATATCAGAGACCAATAAAGTGGATATAAGAGCCCAGATTAGCGTCCAATGCCATGCAATGTCGGAGTGAAGCACGAATCATATCAGACATCTTAATGAATAATTTCGTGACACATGTCACTGGCAAATATCACAGTACCCACCTTAAATTATCTTAAGAAATGCACCGAACATATGTATATACATATCTAGATCACCACCACCGACAGGACCAAGACTCACGTTCGAGACGGGACTGAATGAGGAGTAAAACCAAGTATTTGCTTTGGACAACCAACATTGACGGTTCGAATAGAACGTCACAGTGGATCGCTATAACTTTGAGGTAGTAAGATACTTCCTACTTCTACTTTGGCACTGCTATCACATCTAACAACATCTGATCAGAAATCAAGCAAAGAATATCTCACTGTTTCTTTGGGTTGACAAGGCAATTGACTAGTAAAGCCCTCTCCGGAGCTTAAGCTTGTTTTGTAAATCAATATTTAATAAAATAAACAATAACTCACCTGCACTCTTAATGGATGGATCATTAGTAATGGCAATATATAAGAAGACGATGGTAGAATATCGCTCAAAGACAATCCCATCTTTGTGACGGCCTGACACAAGAACGCGGCTAGATAGCGATGAAGTGGAAAGTGGAACGATGCTTGCATCATTTCCTCCTGTAATAACAAATCAAAAAATCTATAAACAACCACTCGGTTATTTTAATAGCCTCGCACTCACCTTGCTCAATTTAGGTTCCATGAAATATATTGCATCCAGCCATTCATTTAGAGTATTTACACAAAATACCAATATTTTCTTAGCCAGTGACGCATGTCTTCCGTCTTTAAGATGCGAGATAATCGACCACATTGGATAAGCACTAGCTTCCAATTCACATGAAAACGCCGCATAGTATGAGCTTGGTTCGAATTCCACATGACTTGTTGTCTCTCGTATATTGACATTCATTCCCTGTAGCATTGACAGGAATTGGAACCACATATCAATAAGATTATCATCACGCAAGAAGACCAAGGCAACAGATTCATGCGATAGAACATTGTTGAAGTCTGACACCAACGGCCAATAGCAGTGCTCTTTCATAACTTGCCGAGTACAATCGATCACAAAATGGAAGTTCTTCACAGGATCTACTTGAAAGACGGAAATGATATAAAGAAATTGAATGGCTAGGCTATATGATTGTTTAATTTACCATGAAGTGTATTCTGTATGAGTATCTTGGACATCATCAGTTTTAAACTGATAATCATAACGTGCAACAAAGAAAGTTCGTTGACCATTTTTAGGGCTAAACTTTCGTTCGAGAATAGTTGAACACTCATGTGAACCACACGGTTGCTAAGTGTATCGGGATCTCTGGACCTTTCCAGCACACATGGTATTCGGCTGTAGTGCATTACAAATGTACGGGTGAGGTGTTCCTAGAATTATATAAAAAAAATTATCTTATGATTGCAGTGATTTTCTTAAAATTAACGTTTGAGATGATATCATTATATGCTCCTATCCTGGGTTTTCCCAGTAAAGTAGATCTCTTTAGTAACGAGCAGGATTTCCAAGTACATAGTACCAATCAGGTTCTCCCAACTGGATCATGCCTTAAGGTGAATTTACATGAGCAACTAGAATTGGTCTAAACGAAGTTGAAGCAGATTTAATATTTCACATTGGAAACGATTAATCACATCCTGCCGTGTCATAGAAATTTTCGAAACATGTTGTACAGATGACTTTTAACGAGCTGAAAAGCTTTATAGAGGATCAAGCAAAGCTTCGTCGATACCATTTGGCTCGCCAGAGGTGAGAATCTGAGGAAGTGAAACTACAAACTATCAACTGTACCATGATTCACATACATATGTACATATGCACCGACATCAATGCTAGGAGGGAAAACAAAACTACTCTGAGTTACGTTTCGGTCTCATAAGACATTTTTAAATTTACAAATCATCATCAGACACAGACAACAGTGACCGTTGACCGCACTTGACTTTAAATAAACTAAATACTCTTCACTCACCTTGTAGTCCTGGTCCGGTAACATGTTCAACAAAAAACACACTAAATTCTGTGGAAATTCCAATTTGAATGTCCAGAATATAAACTCCTCGAGCAATGTCGTGTGATTAAGCTTCTCTCCCAATGCTGGTAAATGTTTATAATCATCGGGTGGTTCCGTTCTGCCAAAAAGCAATTAAATTTTCAGTAAAAAAAATTCCCTCCATCACTCATTGTTCAAGGTTAGAAACTCACCGTGGAAACATGTTCACTGCATCCTCATATTTCTTCTTATTTGCTTTGAGGAAACGTCCATGTTCTGTATCTGGACAAGGCTGTTCATTGTAAAATCTATAAACCTAATAAAGGGGTGGCAAATGTTAAACGTAATTTATAATTAGAATTCACTTCATCACTTACTTCGGGATTGATTAGAGCTCTCGTCATAACCTTACGCATTATTTCACCCATGTTATTCAGTTCAATAAGCATATTGGTGAATTCTTCCGATGTGGACGCAGTTGTATTGTAAGGGCCAGTATTATCGATAGACTGGCGGAAATGTTGCAACAATCGGAATAGCAATTTTGGCATTATGGCCTCTGCCACTGCCAAGAGATTATTAGGAACTGGATCTTTGTTGGCGCCTTTATTAATGCCATGATCACTGCAGAAACCTTCGGCCTTCATCACTGATGTATCACCACAATCACATGCTCCACCAGCTTGTGATAAAAACATATTAAAGTCGTGATTGGTGTGATCTCCTTTCTTGAAGCAATCGCGACATATTGACATACAGGGTGATATGCCGCACGTACGGCAGCGATAGGCAACCACATGTGGTACCCAGACAAGGCCACATTTTGCATGATTGTCATAGCTGCGAACTGAAAATGAATAAAAAAAAAAGAAAAGAATAAATATTTTATATGTATAAACTGAATAACTGCAGAAATTAGAGATGAAGATTGAAATCTTGTAGAAGAATCACTATCGGTTCTGAGAAAGTGGAAATTCTTCTGCAGACACTTAAACGGCGGCGAATCCCAACATTCTGGTGTAAGATAAAACAAACCATTCAACCTAGAAGGCGATTGTCTAAATTTCCAGCCACCCGATATCAATATCCCAAGGTATGTATAACAAGGCAGCCGGACCCGACGGCTTACAGGCCGAGTTAGACAAAGCATCTGGAGATACTTTAATAGAGAGCATACACCATACACGTTAGATATCTCAAAAACCTTCGGCCATGTCCAGCATCAAGGTCTTCTAAAGGGCTTGTCAAACAGAGCGCGTTTTACGGCCGCGCGTTGTATTGTTCTGCAATGCATAGCCTCTGTCACACAGAGCGCGTTTTATTCACCCCGACGTTGAAATGCGGCGTTGTGAAAAATTACAGATCAAAAAGCGGTGCGGTTTTTTGACATAACAATAACACATGTCTGTATGACACGGGTGATGAAAACTTGACTGCTTGACATTTTATACACAGTACTGACCGCTGTCTCTTTGACGTTCTCCAACGCGGCGATTAGAACGCCACGTCAAAATAATATCACCGCGGCGTTGAAAACGCGCTCTATTTGACAAAGCCTTAAATAGACAAGACGCGTATAGACTACAACAACAGCTTTGCGATTGGAAGCAAAGTTTTTTCAAAGACAGATCTATTCCAGTTGTGGTCGAAGGTGTATCGTCGGACACTTAAATGCAAGGAGCTATATCTTCTTCTACCCTGTTTCTTCCTCATATCAACGACATTCCCGCTCCGTGAATGAAGACTAAGCAAAAATCAAACGCCTGGAAGTAGAAGACTTAATTGTCTCCAACGCTAAGTAAAAGAATTTCAGAGTATTTTCCAAAAAAGAATACATCTACGGTAGCAGAACTGCCAATGGACAACCAAGCAATTTAAACCAAGGAAAGCATGCACGTCTATGAAATCACCGCCAATTTTAATATTCCGTGGCAAAAACTGGATCCACGAAACTGAGTTATCTTTTTAGAGTGAACAAATATTTTACACCATCACAGCTACTTCTTTACAAAGCACACGTTAGTCCAAGACTCTAGTACTGTACGAACATCTGAATGTCGGCCTCAAAAAACTCCCTTCTCTTACCGCACACAATCCCGAAAAGTACAATTTGCCTAATGGAAGACCTAACGTGAAACCCGCAATCACTGAACCACCGTAGACTGGTAGCAGAGTTATGCCTCTAATACAGACATCACGGCAGATGTTCCGAAGAACTGAAGGGAATAACGAAAACGCACTATTCGAAACTCCGACCAGACACTACAAAGACCCATCATCTCTATGTGCACAGAACAACAGCACGAGCTTATCTACCAAAATTCCTTTTGTTATACAAATAGCAAATATTGGACCGTGTTACTAGAAGATCTCCGGCAATTCAAAAGCAAAATCAACAAGCATCTCGGAGATCTACATATGTAGGTTCGCCTTTCCCGAAAAAAGTATATAAAAAAAGATCAACATCATCATCACTTATCCACTATAAGGGTCGCGGGTTTAGGGTGCTTAAATGGACTTTTCAAATTTCCTGATCTTCCGCCATCGACCCTGAATCATCAGAGGCTGTCGCCGTACGGGTAGAGGTGAGATTTCGGACTTGGTCCAACCATCTTATCCATGGCTCGTCTTGGAAGGCGAGTTGGGGGCATGCATTGAACGCGCCTTAACCATCAAAGTATGTACCTTCCGTTCCAAGTAGCTGCTCGACATTGAGTGCCCTGCGTATTATGGGGTTCCTAACTCGATCTCGACGAGTTACCCAACAATAGAACGAAAAAATCTCATTTCGGACAATTTTACCCGCGATCTTATTCTTTCGGTCATTACCCAAACGGCCAAATCTCACGACCATATATGAGGGTCGAAACAACACTGAATTGAAGACCGATAGCTTAGTTCCGATGTCAAGTTCAGCCCTCCTGATAACAGATTGACCAAGTTGTCTCAAAATTGCTCCAGCCTGACCAATCCTACAGGACAACAAAGCATTGCTCCTTCCATCACTCGTGAATAGGACCCCGAGATACTTAAACTTTGCCACCTGTTTCAATGGGACTCCACTAACATTCAGAGTGCCTTAAACAGGCGTTCGGAAAATTACCATTACCTCTGATTTGTTCACATTTACCTTCATCCCAGCTTCAACACAGACGGCGACGAACCTATCTAGTGCGCGCTGAAATTCAGTCTGAGTGGACGTAAGGATGACCAAGTCATCCGCGAAAAGCAGATGGTTTATCTAAGTTTATTTAAGTCTCCCAATTCGGTACAGCTGCGCTGTAACATCCAATCCATACTCTGATGGCTTCTTAAACTCCGGGTGTTTTAAACCACCCAGTTCTTTTCTCACCACCAGCCGCCACACCAAGTCGCTTCACTCCGCCAACATCGCCCGCAGAGGCTGTTGAGACTGCTGTTGAAAACAACCGTCATTCTTCCTCTACATTTGTCGGAACAGTTGGAATTTGTTCAATTTGCTCCCCCATGCAACTGACTTTCTTGTGGTGTGGGGCGGGCAACATGGCTGTGAAGTGCGGATGGAGTAGCTTAAATATAATATTTGATCTATCTGTACAACCCAGTCATGTCTAACGAAGCACAACCACAATGATGACGAGATGGAGTATGTAAAAAACGGAGGGTTTCACCTTATTCACTGGTAAGAACTATGGGTTTTGCAAACCTTGTTTAACACTTTCTATGGCCAGTTGATGTCTCCTAAACGATCATTTCTTTATCAGATAAAAAAAATTGATAGATAAAATAATGTAAATATTTATCAACAGTTTGTAACGTGAAGTACCTTGGAGTAAAGTTCATTGACCAGACCAGTTGTGCTTCATGGGTTGGAGGAGTGTTATACACCTCATGTGTAAACAAATGGCAATCGACAATACCCTCGATGATACTATCTTGTACTAGATATATGTAAGTTTGTATGCGCGTGTATAGAGAATGACAAGCCTTCCACCAAACTGATTTCTTAATTCATTCTTCAAGATAAGCGTGTTATAGTTTAAGCAAGCAGCGATAAGATTGCGGTATTTATGCAAAAGTTTCGGACGAATTACCTTTCGAAGCCTCAGGGCAGACAAGCAACGTTTTATTTAAAATGTCAACTTAATGTAACAACTTCCTTGCGGTTAACGAGTGTATCGACACTTCTTGCGCGTACGAGTTCAACAGTCTCCCCTTTGTCGTCATCCTCATCCGTATTTTCTTTTTAAACTTTTTTTCTGTGTTAATTTGATTGTTTTTCTTTATAAATGTTCATCCTAAACTGATAATTATAAGAGCACGCTTTATACGCGAGTATAAGTGCATGGAACGACTTCAGCGACGGTCTCTATCAAGAACTAGAGGAAAAGATGCACTTGACTTGGAGGGAATCGCGTGACGATTTCTACTGCAGCATTAGCCAGGAGCGAGGGCCACATATTAATAATAGTTACAACGATTAAGTGAATGTTTATGAACTGTATAGTTGATAGATAGTAGGCACGTTCGCTCTATTCTGTCTGTATGTCCATACACCACATAGTGTTTTACGTATTTTATGGAATATTTTTATGGTCTGCTGTCATTAAAAAAATTAACAGACACACTGTTTAGCGGGTAAGTACCCTTCCACAGGTTGTACGGTTTCCTTACGTGAAAGACTTTTTTTTTGCTCGACGAAATACTTGCAGGTAGGTACCTACCTAACTGGGGAGCACATTCAAGTTATGCCTCTTCAGAGTCGTCTTTTGGGTTAAACAACTTTACAATTTGTTTTGAATAATTTATTGCCAAGTTTATGATCTAGAGTATGAAGAGACCAATGTTATGAGTAGAAGTTTTCCATCCACAGATCAGCTTTTATGCTCTGGTTAAATTTTTTTTGTCTGAAGAAATACTTGCAACAAACGATTGGGTTTGATATCTTACTGAAGAAGACCCGGGCTTAAGTAAAATCAAGACCTCTACTGACGAAACCATTCTGTGGAGTAAATAAATAATTTTTCAAAATTCGCACAAAGGAACAGACCTTGCTGGAATCCAATATCAATGAAAAGTTCGGCTATCGCCACAGCCTGAGGTGAGCCAAGGCCTAGCTCTAGCTTCTCGCAACCATTCATGTTGTGCGTGTTGTATTGTTCAGAAAAATGGAAAGGATCTACAGTTTATTGCAGACTCCGAACAGCGAATTGAGAAGCCTTTTTATGACAAATTGTACTCCCGGAGACCTGTCATTCCCCGATGACAGGTGGTGCCGCGAAAAAATGTTCGTGGACAAGGCTATGTCCACGCAGCTTGCTCAGCAGTCCAACGCACGAACCACTGAGCCACGGCGGCCACGGAAAAGTTCGGCATTGAGATGTATCAAATACTTTTTCCCCACTTTATCTCATAGGAAGTGTAAGATTTTTCTTGAACCGAGCAGGAACCACCTTAAATTTCTAACCAGTATCGCGAGTGGCCACCAGAGATAATGATCAAACTTTTCTTCATATTGTCGCAGAATACGCTGCCCTCAAACATGTGAGACAACGGATTCTAAGCAGCAACGAGGAAGCGACCACGGATATCTTTATTCACCTTCGATAGAGTCCATGTTTCAGAGTCATAAAGTAAGACTGAGATGATCAAAGTTTTATACGAAGTCTCCTTATAAGTTCGGGACAGGGCCACTCAATTATCTTCGAGAATTTCACACAATTCGTTCGAGTATGATGTCACATGAGGGTGATGGAGCTATACAGAGCCAAGTTTTTTGAGCAATTTTATAGCCTGTAATGAATATGGCGAAGGCTTGCTAATCCATCTCAAGAGTTAATAGACAGAAAAAGGCGCGAATGCTCCAGATGCTTACTTACGGTGGAGCTACAGTCCGGAGTGGACCTGGGCCTCTACCAACAAGCGTCTCCAGCCAGCTGCCTGCAGTTTCGCACGTCAAATTGGTTGAGGTACCCTTTCACTTGCGTGCGTTACCTGAGTCGCAGTCTTTCTCTACTGCGCTCTCCCACAGACGGGACCAAAAATCACCCAAAGAATTTTCCTCTCGAAACAGCCAAGAGCAACCTCATCCGCTTTTGACAGAGCCAACGATTAAGGTCTTAGAATAGAACACTTTAATCGGTCGTAAGAGGGCTTTGCTACTCAATTGCCTTCTCAGCCCAAAGAAGCAGTAATTGGCAAGAGTTATTCTTCGTTTGATCTCAGCGCTGGTGTCGTTGTCTGAATTGATAGCGGGGCCTAGGTAGACAAAGTCGTACGCCAGATGGTTTCACTTAAAAGCCGACTTGAGAAAGACAAGTAGGAGCGATGAAGTCAAAAATTAACTTTGTACACGTGGAAGTCGAGCAACTAGTAAAAATTCGATAAATTCTAGGACGCAAATTTGAATCACGCTCAGCCATTTAGCGAAGGCAGAAAACTAGGTATCATCTGACCTGGATTTCATATTCAGGCCACCTCAGTCGTGTCTTTTTCGAATCGATATTGTGTAACTACTTCCACATGACCCAATTAGGGTTGTAAACGGAAACGTGATTAGTTTTACGAACTACTTAACCACGACTAATTGTTGGAATCAATGCCTTTGACTGTCCACATTGACGTTTATCCCCGACCGAACTGAAGTCAGTAACTAAAAACAAACCAAACTGTCTGAGGCTGACAACTGACGGGATTGTGCTTATTTTACCTCCTCGTAACCCCTCGGAGCTGAGGCCGATAAGGATTTCCAGGAACTGGTTGGGATCTTGGAAAAGAGATGGTGGCGGATGAGCCCTACAGGGGCCAACGGCAGCGCTCACATCCCCGAAGTGGGTTACCGACATCGGTTAAACCGGCCCCTCGTCCCAGGGGTTAAAACAATGGACCTGGTCCTGGTGGTTGGGGGTTGTGCACCGGGGTAACTGCCCTGTCACGGAAAAAAATATAGTTACGAAGCGACAACAAGCCTCGGATACGTCCAATTACTCGCATATGCCGACGATATTGACATAATCGGAAGAACGCAGCGTGATGTCACTGGTGCGTTTGTGAGTATCGAGACGGAGGCGGCGAAGATGGGTTTAGCGGTCAATGAGGGCAAGACGAAGTATATGCTGTCAACAAGAAAGGACAGCAACACCGACGTCTCGGACAGAACGTCACTATAGACAGCTATAACTTTGAGGTAGTTAAGGACTTTGTCTACCTAGGCTCCGCTATAAATTCAGGCAATGACACCGGCGCTGAGATTAAACGAAGAATAACTCTTGCCAATCGCTGTTTCTTTGGGCTAAGAAGGCAATTGAGTAGCAAAGCCCTCTCTCGAACAACTAAGGTGACCCTTTATAAGTCTTTAATCGTCCCAGTCCTGCTCTACGGCGTAGAGGCATGCACTCTATCTAAAGCGGATGACGTTGCTCTTGGCTGTTTCGAGAGGAAAATTCTTCGGGTGATTTTTGGTCCCGTCTGCATAGACGGGGAGTGGAGGAGGAGATACAACGACGAACTGTACGGGCTGTACAGCGACATCGACTTAGCCAAAAGAGTGAAGGTCCAACGACTGAGGTGGCTGGGTCATGTAGAGCGGATGGACACCAATGCTCCAGCTCGGAAAATCTTCGAATCCACACCCGAGGGTCAGCGCAGTAGAGGAAGACCGCGACTCAGATGGCGCACGCAAGTGGAAGGGGACCTCAACCAACTTGGCGTGCGAAACTGGAGGCAGCTGGCTAAAGATCGAGCTGGCTGGAGAGACTTGTTGGTTGAGGCCCAGGACCACGCCGGTCTGTAGCGCCACCTTAAGTAAGTAAGTAAGAAGTAAGAAAGACTATTATTTAGAAAACGAAACTGCTCCCTTCATTACTTTATAACTCTGTAGCATTGTTCTTAAAAAGGTTATAAATAGTCATGTCTACTTTGTGTGTGTCATAGCTTACTTTTCACGTGTTCTATGACAACCTTATGATTAAAATCACATTACTATCCTACGGTTTAAGCCTTTCAACATTAAGTTACCAAAATTTCACTCCTTGAGTAATTGGAAAAAAACAAGAAATTATTTGCATCACCCAACATCAGCGTAAATATAAAAATGATTCAACCCAGCTGATGATGATAAAATAATGCTGCTTCTTTGGATGGATGAGACTAGTACCGCCAGTACAGAACGATGACGAATATTATACCCCACACACTCCTTCACTTCATTCTGCTAATCGCTGCCAAGCCAAACCAAACATGAAATATCTACTAGACGACTACTAACTTGAGACTCTTAGTAAGTAGTCGTACATTGAAAGATACAAACTGCAAATAAAGTAAAACGCAACATCATGTAGGTTTATTGACCGCAGGAACATTTCACTCCATCTTCGCACTTCATATTCTCAGAATATTTTCTGAGACAGCGTTTCCAATGTGATTGCAGCCATGTCACACCTGTTGGTGTGGTTTCATTGCAGCACTGTGTGGAAGTCTATTTTATGCACGAATTAGGTATTTTAGTGACATTTTTGCTCATCATGATTTGTGGGCATCGGGGTCTGTAACTGCTGTTAAAGGATGTCTCCAAGGGGTAGTAGTCTCTCCTCGACTGTGGTCTTTAGTTATTGACAAACTTTATATCAATCTTCTGATAGATTAGCCTACAAGTGCAACTTATGAAAGTTATTCGAGAAATAAATATTGGACTCTGTTGACTGCTTCAAAAGAAAATTCAAAAAGAGTATACAAACCACCCTGTGATACCACTGAATCTATTCTTATTCTGTGAAGAATATTTCTGAACTCAATATCCGCCAGATCGCTGAGATTTTGAAGAAATACGCTATCAGTTGGAGCAATAATCTTTTGGACAAAGCCAGACAGATTAAGAAAGTATAGGATTTATTCTTCCCCCACCTCGTCTCTGCAGCTAGTATAAAAATCATCTAAAAAGAGGCATAGCTTTATAGCATGAACATAGACACCAATGGCGGAGCGATCGTTTAAGCATTACCAGTCCTTTGTAGCGTTCTGATCTATCTTAGCCGAGACCTGTCTAGATATTTGACGTGCTAACCTCCCATCTGTGGTAGACTTTGGTGATAGAATCCAGCCTGACTTAGAGTTTGTACCGATAGGCTTTCCTAAGTGTTGTTACTCCGTTAAGCTTATCGGACATTTAATTTACAGTTACTTATTTCCAGCACTGAGACCCAAACAAGATTTTGAGCGACCTCAGCCTTTCTTTTCTAATTAAGAAGTGGTTGACTGTCGTTACAAACGCATATATGTACTTGACCCCTGAGGAGTTAAGCCTAATGTTGTCGCATTTCACGAATACATCAGCACCAGACTCCTGTCAAGTCGTTTCGTAATAAAACGACTACAGTCCTCTGCAGGCTAAGTCCCTAAAAAAGGCTAGTGTACCCTTTACGTAAAAAAAAACCTGAGGTGGAGCTTTTCAGTAAAGCCAAGATTACGAATCTTCAGGTTCGTTGCCAGTAAGCAGTGCAGGTATTTGATTTAATTCTAGTCCCGGACTGTATTCAGCTAAGAATCAATATAAAGAATAAGAAGGGTGACTGATGTATTCGAACTCTCTAGCCACTACTAAGTATCCCGCACGAGAAACACGAGAAAAGTTGACTTTAAACTTACACAGCAGTCATAAGTCTTGAGTTAATGGATGAGAGGACCGTCATAGGATGTTCGTAGCGCAAGGTAAGCTCCAATGTGCCAATTGTGCCAAACATAATTACATCTTTTTGAACAGATAGTAAATCTGAGTGTACAGGGGGAAGACTGAGCGTTCATCAAAGCAGAACGATCCATCTTGACTGATATCGAGCTTGGTAGAGGCAGATGTACTAGGGAATGTATGTTCACCTGATCCTTTTCCAAGAGTGGTCTATCTTTGTTGCTTAAAAGCTTGGATTCATCGCGGTATTCTCAAAAAAGTATGCCTTGAACAATATCAAATAACGGTCTGTCTTGATTCCTTAGAAGCTTGGTTTCACTAAAGTGTCAAGAGTAAAAATAAATAAATAGCTGGCGCGACAGCTCGGGATGAGTCAAGGCCTAGCTTCTCGCAATCATTCATGTTGTGCGTGTTACATATTTCGCACAAATGGAATGGACCTACAGTTTATTGCCGACTCCGAACGCCGAAGTGAGAAGCTCTTTCGTGACAGATTATACTCCCGGAGGCTTGTCATACGCCGACGAGAGGTGGTGTCGCGAAAATTGTTCGATATTCCTGGCTGGGGCTTGAACCCACGCTGCTCGGTCAGCAGTCCAACGCACTAACCACTGACCCACGTCGACCACTAAAAAAAAGTGTCAAGCGTAGACCCAGGAATACTAGGAAAAGTACGTCTGGCTGTGCACCACGATCTGTTTCGCACCTTTCCCAGTAAAAGGCAGCATATTTACGCGAAAGCTTCTCCCCTGAAAAATAAGATAGACCTTGTCATTACCGTGTAGATCCAGAAGCCTTTTCTGGGCGAAAAGACCCAAATCTTCTTCACTCGTTCTTGAGTTGAGACCAATAGACAGGTAGCGAAGTTGGAAGAGGGAAGCAAGCACTGCAGTTGAAGTGCTCTAATGAGTTTATTTCTGAGATGGCAGATGCCTGGACAGAGGCAACGAAAGTGTGTTGTGTCCTTGTTCACGTCCTCACCTCCAGAGCTCATGCAAAGATTATCCTCACTTAACCTTCGCTTTTCATTCAAGAATGCTGGCTATTTTCCTTACTAAACTGAGCAGACATTTCTTGATAGAAAAGTTTAGATGTCGGTTATACAGGGATTGTGACACAAGTTCACCAAGAAATGGAAGAGAGGGGGCAAGGTCTTTCCTATTATCGAAGCTGGCTTATACACTTTCAAAATCCAACTTCAATTTTCCCAAACAATTCTCGGTCTGGCACTTTCAAACCTCTTACACTTTCTTCCATCCACGTCCTTTTTACGTAACCCCAAGTGTTTGCCTCCTCAAATTTGAGTGAAAATAATTCAATGATTCGAAGAGATCTGTGGGTGTTACCAATTGACTGCCCTTTCAGACCAAAGTTGATTTCATAATTCAAGCGTGTGACTCAATCTCCTTGTCACTCTTCGTTCGTTTACATATCAATGACTAACGAAACAAGAAACTGTCGCTACAAATCCAGTCACACGGAGTAGACCTTTCAATATTCACTTTTTCGTGCGGCACACGAAAAATCTAGGTCAATGTTCAAACGAATTATTTCTCCTTTAACTTGAAGAGGCCATTTGTGGCCGTCTATACACTTCACGACTGTGGCTTGACCTTGACTTCATCTTTGAATATGGGTGCAAAATACTGGTTTGATTTTCTTAGCATGACAATGCAGTGTTTCAGTGGAAAGTCAGCTGTTTGACAACAGTGGTGGCATCTGTCATCATTTGACGGCCAGCTGTCCAGAGAAAGACAAAGACAGAGAGAGAGGGAGAGTAGAGGTCATCAAGAGCTCACCTATCAACCACTGACAGGTTCTATTTAAATGTGGCAACACACAATCGACTACTACCCTACTTACTTGTTGTCAGAAGGAAATCAATAGGCAACCGTTTCCCCTCTTCGCTTTACTTTTGTCTAACCCGAGGCAATTCAATTGCATTTTCAGGAAAATCTATAAAAAAAAAAAAAAGAGAAAATCCACCAGCTCTTGTCAGGTTCTCCTTTTTCTTTCGGTTCCATTCAATTGCGAATGGGGGAGAAAAACCTGGCAAAGCAATCAGCAGGTAGATGAGTGGATAGACAGATAGATAGGTAGATTGATAGAAGAAGACACGCGGTGGAAAGAAAAAAACACACACAAAGGCAACTCTCAAAGACTAGAGAGGTTCAAAAGCAAGGTAAGCCCCGAAAACTCAGACACACAAAAGAAACTTCGACTAAAAACGCCATGGTCGTCGAGTAAGAAATGCGAGTACCACAAGGTTCAATGCTCTAGTACTCCACCACCACCACGACTACGACACACTGAAACTGGCATGCCAAAGATGAAGCAGAAGAGGAACAAGAACCAGCCATCAGGTATGAATATTGTTTCTTATTCTTATTCTTGTTCCTTGCTTCTTTTTTCTTTTAACCCCGAGTTTCATTTTACTGTGACACTCTAGCACACAGGTTTTTCTTCTTCTTTTCTCTCGTTTTCATGGATTTGTTGGGTTTGCTTTTGTGAATTGCGATTAGGCAGCAAAACACGTGCATCTCGTTCAATAAACGGCGACGGAGGAACGACGACGGTGACAGCCGTACGCTGGTATCGGAAGCATAGAACCCAGAAAGTTTTTGAAAACAAAATAAATTTGAATAACGATTATGCTGGGCAGGATTAGAAATATTAATGGTTGCGGATGGTTCGGAGAAACTAACATGGTGTGAGAGTTTAGCAACAGCGGCGGGAGAAGCCAGAAGGTGGCACGCTGATAGTTGCCTAGAACTTGTTGAGGATGGCAGACAAATGGCAAATTCGATATTTAATCTCTTGAAAAGCAGAAATCCAATGACATCGGAATGTACAGGCGTAACATGCTATCGATCAGGAAGAGTATATAAATTAGTTGCTTGCTTATGGAGATGGGTAGAATGGGAGTTTCTAAGAATGGAGATGGAGTGAGGAGAATATCGTTTATTTGTTCGCTCGGGATACCTGTTTGTACAAGGAGTTGAAGTCTAAGGAGTGATGAATTGACAACTTTAGATCATTATAAAATCCAAGAACGTGTTAAACATAAAGTGGCAAGAATTTACTTTTACATCAGAGTACTGGAGAAGAAATGCAGTTGCTGCTCTCGCCATGATAAAGTGGAATTATTCTTTCAACTAAGAAAATAAGGAAAATGACAGGGGATCCGGTGATCTATATGGACACGGGATCTGAAGGATTTCACTTATAAAGAAATTAGTGACGGCATTTTCAAAAAGAAGGGAGGAAGATTCTCCAGATCAAAGGCGCACTACGTTCAACTAAAATTCACATAGACTACAAAGAAAAGTGGTTCCTTTGCCTTATTTACTTGTTGGGGCGTTAGAGCCAGGCATAGACGAGAAAGAAGCACATCCAGTCAGTTTGATTGAGAGTTAATGGTCTTCAGTTTCGCACAGTTGCAAGTCGCAAGTTGATGTCCCTTTTCACATGCTTGCGCCGCCTAAGTCGCGGTATTCCTGTTACAGCTATTTTAGTCGTTAAATCTGGGGACAAATCGCCTCTTCCGTGATCGCACAACTCGTCACGTCAAAGCGAGACAATTTGGTTCCAGAATGCTCGCTTTTACGTGACGGAATATCCGATCACGGAAGAGACAATTTAGCCCCTGATATCTTCTTACTCTACTCATAGCCTATGCAGGTGAAATCAGAGATAACCTGAAAGATTTTTCTTTCAAAAAAACCAAGGGTCACCTCATCCGCATTGCGGCCTTGAAATGAATGAGAACGTGCTGCACGTCGATTTGCGAGTTCTTGAAATTTTTTCAAGAACTGCCTAGGGCGCTGTCTCATCATCATCATCATCATCATCATCATCATCATCATCTTCCAATCGCCCGCTTATCCACTATGAGGGTCGCGGGTTAGGGCGCTGTCTTCATACCATATTTCTTAGCAATTCACATTCTGCCGCTTAGCAGATAGGCCGTCAGCTTCAAGCTTACTGTCTTTACTTCTTTCAGGTAGGGTGGACGGAATTGTTGGCTATTATCGTCCACGTTGAACGGTTAATTCTGTTTGACATGGGAATTTGGGTCGTCAGAGCCGTTATACAAATCGGAAATCTGCAAAGGTATATTCTTTCAGGCTTGCGCATAAATTTTTGAATCCACAAGGCCAGCTTCAGTGAAACAACCTCCAAATTAGTTGTCAACTTTGACAGGTTGCGTTCTAAACCTTCACTTCAACCATTTTTGTCTTAACCTCTGAGCACGATCCGTTCACATTAATACTTTGTAGTTGCAACTGCTGTGAGATGCTTTATACCAATGACATTCGTGTGAAGTCTCAAAGACTTTAAAGACTTCAAAGAAATAGTGAAGTCTTAAAGACTTCAATTGAATGCCGATGACTATAAGTGAATGCAAGTGATTTCAATGTGACTTCAGAGAATGCTGTGCAGTCACAAAGATTTCATTCCAGTGACTTCAAATCTCTTGATTGGTTCAAATGATTGCCACAATCTAAGACTTCAAATCTGAATGGTAATTTAATTTTTGAAGCTGAAGTCCTAAAGCGAAGTCATGAATTCAAAATCAGAATTTATGAATTCTATTGAATTACATTCTCAAAAGATTTAAATCTTTTACATCTCTGATCGTCAATGTGTTTCCAGAGACATGAGCAAGTTTAAATTTGTATCTACTTGTGCGCAGAATTGAAGACGAAGCCTACCTCCCTCTCTTAGACCCACTTTGCGATACATTCGAAGACTCTTTTTGCTAGAATTTTACTAACTGTCCGCTCTACATGGCCATAGTATGCATAGGTATGCCGTGAAGGCTCCTCTATACACAGCAAAGGCAGCCATCAAATATCTCGCTTCGACAACAATTTCCTCAAAGCTGGCAGCTTAGACCCGAGCTTGCACGCTTAGGGAATGGTTCCTTCCAAGCCAAGCTTGGTAATTGTTTTTAACTAGCACAAGGCAGCTTCTTTTTTCAGGTGCCCGTCACTTGCAAACGCAAGACATTGTGCATTAGGCAACGCACTCCTCGACAACTTCAACAGCTGTGGCTGTCGACATCCACTTTTTTCACCGTTCGTGGCAGAAGTCCTTGCTGTGTAATCCAAGTTTCTTTCATTCAGTGGCTTACCATACAATGTATCGATGGCTCTATGAATCTAGCGCACATTTTTAGCCCAATCGCTGCGCTTTCGTCGACTTTGGCAAAGACCACATTTCACTCTTTTTTCCCGGTTCCAGAAATAAGAACTTGAGCTTGTAACTTAAATTATTTACTAAGGTTGCATTCCGTGTTACTTTTTCTTACATTACACCAACTGAATTTAAGTTGAAAACGCTATTGGCCATGAATCAAACAAAACGAATGCGTGCACTCATTCATAAGCATATCGTTACGCTTTCAAGCCCTCAGACCCGAATGGAATGTAAACACGAAGGTTAGAAACAAACGCACAAGCGTAGACGTTGAATTAAAAATGCATAAAAAGAGCACACAATTCTGTACAATTGACCTCTAATTCGACAGAAATTTTCAAGACCCATTCAACAAACATGTTATTGTGACTATTTTTCCTCGGAAAAACTCGTCAAACACGCTTTTGCTGCTGTCTTTCCATAGATGCATAGCTGATGGCCAAGGTCTACGCTGACCACAAGAAATTCCAATACCATTACTAATTTAGTATCGCAATGCCGGCAGTGCACCCGCCCAGCAATATGACAATTTAAGGTACAGGATTCTATAAGCACCAAACGATTTCATCACTACAAAAATTGATTTCATAACAAGAGGGCAAAGCTGATAGCGAAACACAAAGATATAGCGTTACTCACCGATTTTAACAAATTCTTCCAGTGTACGACCACCGGCAATTAGCCAACGTATCCAATCCATCTTTTCTGTGTTATCTATGGACTCCGTGGGGCTGAACAGATGATACATAATCGCATCCAATTCGGGCGTAGGTCCGTTGCGACAACATTCCACATTGACCAGTGCTCCGATCTCGTGCTCACGTTTGAGCATAGACGCCGAACGAATCATGTTTGCAATTCTGTCCGTTTCACCTCGGCTGGTACTGGGCCCAACCGATGTGGAAGCTACTCCTGACGATGAAGGCATTGATCTTGTCATAAGGTGGTCTGGACTTGTATTTGTGTCATTATTGCCGCCGCTCATATCGTTCGATTCCATAGCGGGCAATCAATTATTCGTTGGTATAATCTATATCTATACGCACGTACACCTTATCACAGGTGCTGCAGCAATTTCTCTTGGGGAAAAAGCACTTGTTTTAAATTTTACTTCTTTTCTTCTTATACACACTCTGCACTAATTTAGCAAACAAAAAATTAATTTTTTCTCTTCCTTCTCAATTTGACACACAAATGATGATAATTGATGGCAACACTGGCAGCACATTATTCTTCTTCTTTGCTGCTGACGAGCTGGTCAAAGAAATTCCTTTGCACTTTGGTTTCTCGCTCACAAACTCACATCATAATTCAAGTATCGCGTCGCGACAATTTCAACACAAAAATTTATTGAAAATTTAATTAAAAATCAAATGGAAAACCTTTTAAAATAGGCAAATGAAAAAAACAGCCCGACGAAGGCGAAAAATGACGACAGACTAGCTGACGGGCTAAAAAAGGAAAACACGCATCAAATTGTCATCTCTCGTCGCGTAATTGTCAAAAGAAAAGATTTTTTTTTTTTTTTTTCGCTGCCTGTCTCCCTCTGTTTGGTTTTCACTGCGAAAGGAGATATTAAACACTTTGCGACCACACGGGGACGACAATTTTAAGCAAAAATTGGTTTTTCTAATTACTTTGGATTTAAGTTAGACCTTGATTGCAAAATTTTGTTTAGTGCTTCGCTGAGAGATTCACGTTTCACGGAGTTTTTTTTTTGTGTGGTAGAAAGAGTACACGACCATGGGGAATTTTCTTTTTTTCTAAAATGAATACCAGGGTTGTTATGCGAAGCAGGTGACAGAAGAGGTTGTTGAAAAAGGAGATATACCAAAGCAGATGTGTATGCGGGGTGAAATTGGTGATAGCAGGTGGATTCACATTAAAGGAGCTTCACAGTGGATTTTTTTAAGTTTAAAAAAACAGTAGAACCATTGGCTGCTCACACAATTTTCAATAATTTTTACAAACACCATTCGCTTATTTCTTTAGACTGAAAGAAAGAGAAAAGATTCAGACAAAAATTTATCAAACAAGTCCGGATCGTCCTTAGGCCTCGGAGATATTTGATGCTGAAAACGCCTGTGAAATTTTCAGAATGATCTATAAAAAGGAACAGCAATCAATGTAAAGCGTAGATTTTGTGCGGAAATATATCACAGTTCCCCACAGCTCCTTGATAATGATACTCCTCATCGACTCTCCGACGCCAAGTTCTTTGAGTGCGACAATTTTTTTTCCATCTTGAGTTGATGGGATCCGCTGAATAGCTTGATTTGTTATGTAGTGTGTCAATAGCATTTTTTATAAGTTCTTGACTTGTTCTCTCATGCAGTTGTTTTCTGGAGGTATCCCATTAAGCCTTGCTGATTTATGAATTTGGAATTTGCCCTGATCACAGCAAGAATTTTATACTTACGTGACGCTGTGGTGTATTTTCAGCAATCACATATGTTTACCAAGCAGCTGGTTCTAACTTCGAGGCCGTTTCTGATCCATTAACAGCGGGGGGTTGGAGCAATTCGCAATTTTCTACATTTAGACCGAAACTTGCTGAAACACTAGAGAACGAACTCGTGATAGCACGTGTAATATCACCTCCTACATTGTTCCGTCCTTGATCTTCGAAAGACTTTGTGTGTGGCTTTCCGTACAGAAGGCAATGCGCAAAGAAACAACAGGTCTAACGATGTCATAGCAATAAAACAACAAAAATCCATTAAAATAAATAAAAAGTCTTTAATTTCTTTCCCTTGAATTGAATTCAATGTTTTTTTTGTTCTACCATTGCCAATTGACTGCAATGTTAACAGTTATACATAAATATGCTTAAATTTAGTTTCTTTTTGCATGCTCTCTGTTTAAAAAATATCTTTGTAATGCACTCTCGTAATAAAATAGATACTTGTAGTTCTTTTGATTTTTGTTTTTATGAAAAAGATATTTTATATGTTTTTTTTCAATAGCACCCTCAGTCATAGTGTGTTAGGAAGTCTGGAGGCACAAAGCTACGCTTAATATCCACTTTGAACATATGACACCATCTAGTTATCTGCAAAGCAAATAGAATCATTTCAAGTTAAGCCATGAGGATGCAAACGAACTTTACCTGATTTTCATCGATATTGTCACAGAAACTTAAGTCTAATAATTTTAACTTCTTGCACTTGAGAAGGATTCTAAAAAAAACGAATAAAAAAAAAATAGAAAAATCCTGAGGAAAACAATTGCAATTCTTACTCATAACAACGCTCGGTGGAAATGCCCAGTACACCCATTAGGTCGAGTTGCTCCAAATTTGGACACAAATTCGCAATATTCTCCACATCACGATCAGTGATACCTCTAATCGCTGCTAGAAATAGCTTCTTAAGTTTAGGACAGCCGATGAGGAGATCTTTTAGGCTTTCTCCTGGCAATGGCTCTTCTCTTAAACTAAAGAAAAGACATGTGTATTCATTGAAAGTGAAATAAAGGACTGTCAACGTACCACCAACCGAAATCGACTTCTTCCAAATCATGGCATATGGATAGGGCCTGCAACCCCATAGATGATAGTGAGTGTGATTTCCACATGTCCAACGAAACCAGTTGTTGATTGTATTTGGCTATTTGTAATGCAACCTCGTCCATGTTCACACCGATACCACAAAAAGCTAAACGAAAATAATGCTTTAAATTGGCTGAGTCATGTTTTTCTAAAGTGAAATTACCCAAATTTAGATGCCTAAGCTTGCGATTACTCTCGAGCATAGTTAGCAGTAGATCCGGTTCGATGACAGTGCGAAAGAGATCAAGCCGCTCCAAGTTTTTCAGGTTTGCCAAACATGAGAAATTCAATATGGGCGGATCTATAGAGTAGTTCCTCAAGGAGAGTTCTGGAAGTATGTGAATTCAAAATAGAGTTTCAAGAAACCGATTCATAGCGATGGGTGTGGATGGGCTAAAACAATCAAATAATTAGCCAACTCAGGCTTGAATACCTGCGTCACAGAACGGAAAATTGATAGGAGATTAGACGAAATGGATCCAAGAGCTCACTCCCATAGTTTGAGATAAGAACTTTTGGCTTATTGAAGGGCGGACACAACAACAATAGAAATTTCAGGGGTCGAATTACCGCAATTGATAACGAGTGAGTGAGTGGATCCCGTGATCGAATGAACGATTAACTTCATTGGCTGTGGTAATGCCAAATCCTCACATTTAGATGAGGAGTTACTCGTTAACGTGCTCAGGTATCATGCAAAGAAGCTGCACCTGACCGGGGAAGACCTTTGAAGGGGATGCGGAGACGAGGAGGTACATGAGGACACTACCCACTTCCTCTGTCACTGCCCAAGCCTCTGCAACATTAGGAAAAGAACATTGGGCAGATACCTCTTCGACGACATCGAGGAGTTGTCCGATGGTTCACTGTCGGACCTGCTCAAGTTCGCAAGGAGAGCCGGTTGGCTGTCATCAGACATATAAAATCACGTAGTGGGAAGTAGCTGGTAAACACATAGGTATCACAACGAGTCTACATAGACCTAAGTGAGATGAGGAGGATGTTATCGTCCTCATCGGCCCGCTAACCTAAGGAGTTTATTTATTTAGCGAACTTAAAATTGAAATCTAAGCTAAATCACCTACGTATGGGCTGGGGGAAAGGTTGGGTAATGAGAGAAAAATTATGTTATCAGTTGGAGGTACATGTTTATTAGTTTGAGGTGAAAAGGGAATTTTTGAGGGTGAATTTACTGTAGTAAGCGTCTGGTGTACTGTGTAATAGAAGGATGCCACATGGAATCAAGGTTTGAATCTACTCCAGACAAATCTGTCCTCGCATACCTGTATCGTCAGTCTGTTGTTCTCACAGGACTTTACACCAAAAGTGACAAAAATATTCTCCATTTCACTTCCAAAGCCAAATACTAACTCACCTTTCAGGTTATCACAGACAATGCCAACAGTTTCAATGCAACTAGCATTCAGAAACCTACACGAGTTCAGTCTCAGATGTGTTAGATTATCTCCACGCTGTTGAACGAACCTAAAACAAAACATAATTTCCACTTTGAATAACTGCTTTCAAATGTAATGCCAAACTTACTTTTTAAACTCCGTTGGAGAGATTGAACTATATAATCCACACCATGATAAATCCAATTTCTTCATAAGTGTCGATCTCTTTGCCAACGTGCATAGTAGCTCCGATGTGGCCAAATACCAATACGGCTTTAAATTCAATTCACTGTACAACAGCGGGTGTGTGGAGACATCATAGAGAAATTTTGAAACCTGTCCCACCCGAAACAGAGATATCAGATCCAAATGCGAAAAGATGTTCAGCAGAATTTCAAACTGTAATCGAGAAAATAATAAGTAATTTTGTCGGAATATGCAAAGAACATCATTTTGTACAGGCATATCATTAAGTCCTAGCTTAACCGGACTTTGTTCACTGAATTCCTCATCACCGGCTGTGATCACTGCTGTCTCTTCGATAAATTTCTCCAAATCATTCTTAAGAAAATCCAACAAACTCTGAAGGTTCTCCTTGAAACTCGGTCGAAATTTAATGCTCTCCAGCTTCCGTACAATTGGACCTTTTCGATGGCGTTTCTTGCAAATGTTTATAATGTCCTGGGCATTGTATACGCTAGATTTTCTTCCAGCTAAAATCACACCATCGATTTCAGTGAAATAGTGCAAAGGGCTGTGGTTGAATTCCAGTCTTATAGTACTGCAACGGAGAAAAACATTATTTACTTCTCAAGCGCGACAGAAGTGACTTGAAATTACTTTGTAGGCATTAGTATCTTTCTCAGCGGTGGGGAGAATCGGCAGGCGCTTATTGTCGAATATGCCTGAGGGGCAACTTCCCATAGGCAGATCCATTTCTCCGCAATTGTATAGGCCCATATGCGGACAATAGCACCAGGATTGTAGGTCTCGAATATAACCAACTCTTCAGGTATAACATACTGTTCGAAACTAATAACTGAAAGAAATAGCAAAAAGGAAACCATTAGAAATGTGACCGAGTATGAAAATGAACGGCGAAGGACCACATGAAGGACACGATTTTAGTCGATATTTTCCCATAGACATGGCAGAACATTCCAAAATTTAACGGTGCTGGATGACACACTACTGGACGGTTAAAATGCTTTAGAGGACACGTTACTTTCCCTATTAATCTACCGGAACATCAGGAACTCTCTATGCAGTGACAAGATTCTTCGAGCCATCAAGTATTTTCAGTCAAATTGGGAGCGACAACACATTTCACTTAAATTTATTTTTAGAGTAGAAAAACGTGTGCCAAACATGCTGAATGGACAACACAAATTTAATCTAATTTCAAACACACCCAGAAATTTTGTAACAAGAAATAATCCGCGTATCGTGTATCGGTTTCTAATCCTCAACTTAACTGCTCAGCAGTTTTTTAAGCAGCAAATAAGTTGATTACGAATTTCAAAATCACTCACCAATAAAATCATGCGCCGGAATACTGGGCAGATTCTGGGGCTTTATTTCATGTACCCTTGATGGCGCCATATCCCACCATTCGCCATATGTTCGCTAGAAAACGAAAGTAGAATCGTCAAATGCAGCAATACATTCTTAACAGCAAAACTGTGTGTTACAACAGAAAGCCACGGATTAGTTGCATTGCTTACATGCGTGACACATGCATTTGTTAGTTTTTTCAACCCTCTGTCTAACTTACCATGGCAAATGTTTCGGGAAAATCTCCATAATCGGGAAATTTCGAAGGACGTCCAGTAATATTCAACGCTGTATACGATATGCTGTAGTCACTTCCGTATTGCGAACTGAAGTCTATCACCGCCTGAGCGTATTGAATGATCCGCACATCAGAGTAGTAGCTAGTTTCGAAGTCGGTGGGATCATCATCGTTAGGCGTAGCTGAATGGCCTGCCAAACGATTGCTTCCCACAGGAGATTCCTCGCCTGATGTGGACATTGAATCGATGTATGTTTCCGAATTATAAGACTAATCCCAATTCTCATAAGAGCAATACTTTTCCTTTTGTCTTTTGTTTTCCTTTGGGCAGTGACTCCTTTGTCTATCATACGTGTGTGTTCCTTATGCCTGCACTGTTTCCGAGAATCAAATGAAAACAATTCCACTGTGTATGGTGGCACAACAAAAAGGTTTTTGCTAAGCAACACAAACTGCAATACAAACTAAATATTGAGGCGGAAAAAAAAAAAACAAAAGGTAATTGCAGTTTAATTAGATTAAAAGCTAGCACCAGGCAAATGGTTAAGAGTGTTGGCACTAATGGACATTTTTCTTCGGCTTGACTACTCTATTGATGAAAATTTTCCCGAAGAACAGTCAGGCGTTGTGGTACAGACCACTGCCAATAGAAAACCAATTGTCCTTTGACCTCCAACTCTTGTCTTCTTGTTGCTTTCTTTGTGTATATTTTCCTATTTTGGTGTGTACTTGAAAATTGTTCGATGAAATATTTATTTTTGTTGTTACGTTTTGACAGTTTCGCCAGCGAGACTTCAGTCTGCGTTCAGATGGTTAAGTAGGCAGCGGAGGTAAGTTGAATTTGTGACTATTGTTTTTAAATAAGCAAATGTCAACTTGCAAAGGTCGTCAATTTTCATTTGAGATGTCAATTAAAATATCATGTCGCCAAAAACATCTAATGAGACTCGGTAAGCCTTTGATTATTTCAGTCCTTTCATAGGGAATTCATTATCATCATCTCAGGATCTTTCATAGGGAATTCTGTTCGTTAGCGGAGCTTAGAAACTCGATTACTAATGACATACCCACCTTCATTAGGAAGGTAGTAGACCTATTAGACTAAGTAGACCGGAGACACAATAAATCTTCCTCAGTCGCAGTGTCAGCTATAAGACAGGTTCTTTATACAAAAAATATCTAATATCCAGCTTTATAGAGCTGGTCCATGGCTTCATCGAAGACAAGTAAAGATATCCTTGATCGTTTCGAAAGAGAAATACGGTCCTGTTTGCAATTACAGACTTTGGAGGAGATTTAATGCACTTCAACCAATTTCGAGCGCGTAGTCGGAGGCAATTCGATGAAGACCAGTTTAACTGGAGAGCCTTTTTTAGCGGTGCCCAGGTTCACCATTTTACGGTCGTAGAGATGTAATTCAAGGCACCAAACACTTGACTGCCAAATGCATCCCCCGAAAGTATCCCGGCGCACCATCCGATCCCACCATCGTCTTTTCCGTTGTTGTACAATGGTCTAGACATGAAAATGTCTGTGATTTGGATTTGGTTTGTGCCCTCATATCCCATTCGATTTACGTATTTTTTCAAGTGTTTTAAGTCCCAGCTAAGGGGAATATGTCTTGTAATAGCATCTATTGAAATCCATTTTTTCTATACACTTTGATATATTCGATAGCCCGAAGTCGCGATACGTATTTTTAAGCTTCTCAAGCTAACTAAAGTTTACGGGTTGTCTCCGAAACTATTTTTTGAAACTTTATAGTGGGATATTTAGTTTCACTTTAAACAGTATTCTAAGCTTTAAAAGCTAACCACAGACACACCATTTGAACACACCTCGCAAAAATTATTCGCGTGACACTGCGCGTGACTAGCTTCCCACTTTTGAGAGCTTTTCCACATAATCCATGTAAAATTTGACATTTTTCAGTTCATTGGGTGGTGATTGGTGGATTCAGTGTTTCTTCAACCATTCCAGTTTTTCACTTTATCTACTCGGAGTAAATTTTCATCTTCTCACTTTAACGGTTCACAAAAAAAGGATTAAAATCAAGAAAATTCTTTAAAAATGACCAGCCAAACTCAAGGAATCCAACAATTGCTTGCTGCTGAGAAAAAAGCTGCAGAAAAAGTCTCCGAAGCAAGAAAACGTAAATAAATTACTTCGTTTTCTATGGCCATGATTGAAGTCACATGACGTGAAAATTTTGGTATTCGATAACTTTTTTTTTTTCTTTTTTTTTTTCCTTCGCCAACAGGAAAAGCAAGGAGGTTGAAGCAGGCCAAGGATGAAGCCACCGAGGAAATTGAGAAATATCGCCAAGAAAGGGAAAGACAGTTTAAAGAATTCGAGGCAAAGGTAAGGATTTTTCAAGTTTTTTCTTTCTTCGACAACAATTTGACTGTGATTTCCTCTACCTCTGACAGCATATGGGTTCACGGGAAGGTGTTGCTGCCAAAATCGATGGCGATACTCGTGTGAAATTGGAAGAGATGAATCGGGCGATTCAGTCGCGCAAGGAACCAGTTATCAAAGAAATCCTCCAGTTTGTGTACTCAATCGAACCCGAGATGCACAAGAATTATCGCAAAACTTAAGCGAAGAAAATATCTGTATAAAAGTATTAATTGCGTAGTTACTGTTTGCTGTTATTAAAAATATTTTTTGTGTGTTAAAGCATAAACTACATTTTTTCTTGTTCTTTATCGCATTCTATCTGCCGCATTAAATTGTAGAAAATAGAACAAATTGGTTTTTATTGTGCAGGGTTCGAAGAAGTGGGGTTGGATTTATCCGAAGGCCTTGATGACGTCTTGTTTTGCTTTGGGGTCATTGGCGTTGAGCACAACGTTGCGGAACCACCTGTAAAATCGAAAAAGGCAAATTGAGACATATCCACGTGCTTTTGATTTTATTGCTTTAAAAGAATAGAATTGGATGTAGCAAATAAGCACCGAAAAGGCCAAAGAGTTTCAACAGAAGAGAATACAGTTAAAGAGTCTGAACGATTACCTACCAATCAAAGCATGTATTGTCCGCATGCCTTGGTTTGTTTTCGTTCGTTTTGAAATTCTGCTCCAATGCGATATTTCTCTGTCGTCATTCCGAGCACTTCTCGGTATGGTCTTGTGATTGTCTCACTGAACTATTTGAAATTAACAATCAAAAGCTCAAAAGGTTATACATTAGTGAAGGGTAAGAAAAAACTATATAACCAAATCTGATGAAGTTTCTAAGAATCATGTCTTGGGACTCGATATTTTATTGACTTCGAAAAGGCTCTCGACAATGTGAACCTAGGCTTCATTTGGTTAACCATGTGCAGTGAGCGGCATTCCAGAGAAGCTCATAGCTATTATTAAGACATATCAGTGTTGCGTTCCAAAGGGGAGAACATCAAACGCCTCACAAGCTGAGTCAAGTTGAGGATAAATAGAGCAAAAACAGATGACGGTGACAGCGAACGCCAAACATAGCGCAGAACAGTTGAGGAGAAATAGAGGTCGCTGGAGGGAACTATAACGCGGTGCAGAGCTCTGCACAAGATGTCGAGCTATCAATGTCGACTTTCTTTCCTATGCCCCAGAAGGGGTAAAACAATTTAAATAAGTAAACGGCACCTATCCTTGATTTAAACACTGTGAATCGAAAGTGCTGGAGCAGCTGAGTGCATTTGGAGCAGCAGTACTTACTTCTGATGGCACGACAGTTCGGGGTGAACCAAGGCCTTAATTAACACGCCTTTGCGTGCGAGAATGAATCATATTCTCGACGAAGCATGTAAACATATTTAGTTACAGTTCTTGACCCCGAGATTCATGTAGGAGATGGGCAGCCTACCTAGTTTAAGAATTTCCATAGGACCGCGGATACCTTGTGTCCTGTTGGCTGCTTTATATCAAATATTGTTTTAATGGCACACGAGGGTGGTTTAATGTCCTCGCCTTCGTAATAAGGCAGAGCTACCCCACTTATCACAGATTCCTCCGCAACTTAATTTCTCTATCCCAGTGTTCTGACTCTCAGCTTCAATTCTACATTTATAGTGTGCCTAGCATAGTGCAGCACATTTTGATATAACAATCGATTCCAGTGCTTTGATCGCAACCTGTTACTGCTTACAGCGACTTTATCTCAAATAATTCCTCGGCTTGAACAGGGACGAGGAGCACACTGTATGTATCCGAAAACCTTTAACATAGATTTAAAACGCCCAGTTTGTCCACCAATAAATTCTATTAACAAATTCAAGTTACAACAGTCAGTTTTACGTTAAGTCAATTAGAAGTGTCGCCGATTTGCTGCAATCACTGCTTCTACTCTCACTATCAGTATCACTAACAGCGCATGCGCTACTGCTACTAGACGACACCGAACTGCTGCTGTTTCTTCGTCTCCGTTTCTTCGATTTGATTGTCTTCGATCTTGATTTTCTTTTTTCATGTTTCTTTTTTACGTGTTTCTTTTTCTTAGTCAAGTCTATAGTGCGAATTTTATTTTTTTCTTTCTTAACTTTCTTAGAAATATTTTGCGGCTTATTCAAAAACTGATTAGCTTTACTTAGGAAGTACATTGTTAGATTGTTTTGCAATTCATGGGAGAATGTATCAAGTTCCACTTCTTTAAATCTCTCAACAGGTCTTTCTCGAACGCTTCTGTGTTTTTCACTTCTCGATCTTGATCGCCGCCTCTTTCTATCAAGTTCCTTGAGTTTTTTGTATGAATTACTTCTTTCTTGCGCATATTGTCGTCTGTTATGTTGTAGTGCTGATACAATGGTCCTCCCAAGAAAGTGTTTATTTGGACGAACCAATCGCTGTGGTGGCCGTCGACTCTCCAACTCAATTCGATTTTTTCTCTCGATTTCTTCAATTATTTCCTTAACAGCTAAACTGAAAATCAACATCTTCATGAAGAGAGTGTTAAATAGAGTATAGATTTGGTCTTACCTTTCTAATTCGCAGTCATCCATCTAAAAAGTGTTGAAGCGTTTAATCCTATTCATAGCAAAACGTAGAAAATTTCGACGAATGTCATTGGAGGAACTGAAGTGTAACAGTGTATAAAACGTAAATCTCCCAAAGGATTTACATTTAAGAAGCTATTGTTGAATAAATTTACATTATAATTTCATTTTAATAGTGCGCCTTTTTGTCCTTTTTGAAGGTTTCCCAAAATTGACATAAGGAAATAGTAAAAGTTTGACATTTCTCTGTTTAATCGGGGTTTTTGTTTTCCTTTTTCGGTTTTCTTACTATTCACCACGAAGAAAGGACTGCATAAACCTAATCGCATTGTGATAATTCTAGAAACTAAATTGTCCAGGCATGGTATACAGATTTTGATGGAATATAGAAATCCGACCAAACTTCTGACTCCGTCGAAATTGTTATTAGATCTGAGGGTTTTCAGAGAAAAGCATCGCTGTCAACGCTGTATATAGAAGAAACTTAAAATTTGACCATAAACAGCAGTTTAGGTTAGCTAAACTGGTGGCATATCAGTACAATTGTGATATGGGCAAGTATTTCAACAGATTTGGCTCTACACGTCCTGAAGACTGAGAAACGACGTTAATTAGCGGTAAAGACCCAAATCTGATTAACGTAGTCTCTACGCATAGTATTCTAGTGAGTATTTCTCTTGTGATTAAGATAGTTTTACTTACACATACATATATATACATTATACATTTTGCTGCCCGAGAAAAATGGAAATAAAAAGTGAAAAACAAAATGATCAGCAATTAGCCAACAATTGATAGAACTCTGCCGTAAGAAACCCAACACCCGGTAGCTCTTAGCCATACAACTGGTTTTATATGAGTGTCTCGCTCTTACGCATTCATACCGTTGAGAAAATAATTCACCACTTCACAAATGTCAGCCTCTCGCTGAAATCAATTCACCTCTCCGATTTTCTTGTATATCGTCGAAGAAAAAAAAGAAGTGTTCAAGCGTGGTTATTTTTTCTTACAAAAATCTCCCCAATAAAAACGAATTTTACTTCGCACTTAATATCGGAGATACGTTTTAAACATCGCCTTAATTGTCGGTCTACGGAGAAAAGAAAATTCCATCTTTTCAATCTCAAAAGAATTTCCAATTCAATTTTTTTTTGGGAGTTCACCAAACTGTAGGAGAGAAGAGATAGACGAATAAGAAGAAGAGCAAGAGCAAGCAGCAGTAGCAGCAGCAGCAAAAAAAAAGAAAAAAATTTTTTTTTGCGATAAAAATGTCGAGCGTGTAGGAGACGGTAATTTGGAAAAATTACACCAAATTTTCGGGTAAGTAATGGAAACAGTAATTTTTTACAAATGGAAGCAACCAACCAACACCCTGATGCCCTACAGCATCGTTCCAGTAACTTGTTCCAGATCTCTGCCCTGTGCATTTAGCACAATCGCAAGTCCTCTGTGGATGGATCCTTTTGTTGGCTGGTTTCAAGAGGAACAGGAGGGTCCAGCATTGCGTACATGGTATAAGATCTGGGAGACCAATGCCCATGAGATGAGCCAATTGCTCGATTTGCATCAGCAATTTCAGCAGCAACAACAACTACAGCAGCAGCAGAACAGCAAGAACGGTAACGGCAACGCCACAAACAACAGCAACATGATTATGATGAGTAGAGAACGCGATCGTGATACAACCAATGCTGCCTTCCATCAGATGTTGGATCAACAGCAACAAAATGCGCCGGCAAACGAGCAGCAACAACAGCGCGAACGTCCCACAAATGAGCGAGGAAATTACTACAATCCGTCGCGAAGGAAAATCGGTCGTATTGTCGACAACAAGGCATCGACGTACAACCTCAACAGGCATGTGGAGAAGCTGATCAGTAAGTACAGAGGTTGCCCTTGGCGCATTCCCGGCTTCGTGTACGGACGTGGAGTCATCGGCCTGCACGAGGAAATCGAACAGTTTTATCATTATGTCCTGCCAACGCCCGCCGAACATGCCATCCGCAACGAGGTCGTCATCCGCATCGAAGCCGTCGTCCATACAATTTGGCCAGCAGCGCAGGTTGAGATATTCGGATCATTCCGGACGGGATTGTTCCTGCCTACGTCGGACATTGACCTAGTCGTTCTGGGAATGTGGGAGAAGCTGCCATTGCGTACGCTAGAAACTGAGCTAATTGCGCGCGGAATCGCTGAGCCGTCATCGGTGCGGGTGTTAGACAAAGCGTCGGTACCCATTATTAAGTTGACGGACCGTGAATCACAAGTCAAGGTGGACATCTCATTTAACATGCAGTCGGGAGTGCAGTCTGCCGAGCTCATCAAGGAGTACAAGCAACAGTATCCACTTCTAGCGAAACTGGTGCTGGTTCTCAAGCAGTTCCTACTGCAGCGTGACCTTAACGAGGTCTTCACTGGCGGCATTTCATCCTATTCGCTCATTCTGATGTGCATCAGCTTCTTGCAGCTACATCCGCGACAGATACAATCGGAAGCGAATGTGGGTGTGTTGCTGTTGGAGTTCTTCGAATTGTATGGCCGTAAGTTCAACTACATGAAGATCGGCATAAGCATCAAGAACGGTGGACGCTACATCCCCAAGGAGGACTTACAGCGCGAAATGGTCGATGGCCACCGGCCGTCGCTGCTTTGCATTGAGGATCCGCTTACGGCGGGCAACGACATTGGGCGCTCATCGTATGGAGCGCTGCAGGTGAAGCAGGCATTCGAATACGCCTATCTGATGCTGTCGCAAGCCGTATCGCCGTTGAATAACTGGGCGAGTGATTGCAATGAGCGTTCCATACTCGGTCGGATAATTCGCATTACAGACGATGTGATCGATTACCGTGAGTGGATTAAGGAGAACTATGAGCATCTGCTAGTCACAAGAATGTCACCCGGCGGTGGTGGCACCAACACAGGTCTTATCATCACGGGCGGCGGCGGTGGTGGTGTTATGATGGGACAAACGCAAAAGCAATATCAGCAGCTTCAGCAGCAGCATCACCACATGCACAGCGGCGGAGGAGGCGGTAATAACAGTAATAATGACTATCGGCGGCGCGGCAGTACCTCGAGCGGCGACGACTCTGAAGACAGTAAAGAAGGTGACATAGAAACGAGTATGATGTCAGCACGTAGCGACACATGATGACTGCAGCGACAGCGGTACCACCAGCACCCAATTCCTAATTCTAATTCTCCTAGTAATCCTTCCATTCATCAACACCAACAATACCAGCAGCATCATCAACAAATACAACAGCAGCAGCAGCAACATATTCAGCAGAATCCCTACGTCGGTACTTCAACTACGTCATCGACGTCATCGTTGTCCACGTTATCGTTATCCCATCAAACAGGCAAGTTGGACTATCAGCTCCAGCAGCTGTACTCCTCCACTACCTTGAATTAGTTTTCGTCCCCTGCAATACCCAAGCCCTCTTTCCCTATCCCACGCCCCCCTCCCATCAATTCGTCTTAGTATCGTATTAAAAAAAAAAACAAAAATCAAAAAAACACATAAAACGGATACAAAAAAAAAAAACAAAACAAACAAAAAAATTTTTAATAATATCAAGAAGGCTGTCGTTTTGAAAGAAAAAACAAAAACAGATTTTCTTTAGTCGCATAAGTTTTTCTTTTCTTTTACTTTAAATGTAATGTTTACTTTTTTCTCTCTTTCCAATCATTTTCTGTAAAGAAAAATCAACTTCACGTTATATGAAGACAAGACATACGTACATATGTAGGGTTAGTAGGAAGTGGCTTAGTTTTTTTTTCGTTTCGTTTTTTGTAAATTTTCTAAACAAATACGCTATGTGTGATCGAGGGGCACAAGTAGAAGCGGCATGCGTTAACATAGCGAACAATAAAACAGAAAGAAATAGAAAGAGAGAGAGAGAGAATAACGAATTGGGAGTTGATAGAGTGGACAAAACCTGCCTTAAAAAGGACTAACCGAGTAGTTATCAATACAACTCGACCAATTAAACAAAAAATTTTTCAAAAATTTTACAAAACTTAATAATGTCTGCCATTCGGTTCTCGTTGTCTCCTTAATTATTAATAACCTTCCTAGTTTTACCTAGTTTTAGTGATAGAATTTGTTTCTTAAATGTTTAATTATATATTTTATTTTTATTTTCTTTTTTTTTAAACATTTTTTTTTCTTTTAACGATTAAGTTCAAATGAAATTATTTCAAAGTTTAAACCAGAAAAAAAAAACGAAAAAAAAAACTATTATACATAAAAAATATACTTATTATTATTATTATTATAGTAATTTAATAGTTTTGTAAGTTTCTATTTAACTACTTCGTTACATGAGAGTATATGAGAAAACAAAGCAAATTTACTTTTAAATTTTACAACAAAGTGAATGATTACAAACAAAAATGCTAAAATTTTAATGAATTACACAAACAAATGAGCAATAAGAAAAACAGAAAATCTGAAGAGGAAAAAAGGAAACAAATCGCATAATAAATATTCCTGACAAAACCGCAAACACAGTAAAATTCAATTCAATTTGCAACGAGAACTCATTTTTTTTAAAACGCAAAAATTTTACCAGTGTATCGAGTCAATCACATCAATTTTTACTCTTAGTTTTCTTTAAGTTACTTGCGAGTACGATGTCTCTATAATATTATCCAAAATAGTGTTTGTAGTTTTTCTTTTTTTTTTTTTTCAAACGCTTTTTTTCTTTTTCGTTTTTTTTTTTTTTCTTCAATTTTGTTTGTAAAATGATAATGATGATCTTATATATGCAAAAACCACACACATAAAAAAAAAATTCACTCGAATTATGTTTTAACCAGAATCGATATTATGTATAACTGTATGAGAGATAAACAAAACACAAGAAATTATGTCTTTTTGAATATTGATTGTACTGTGAATTTAATTTAACATTGCATACATAATATATATATATATATATATATGTAGTATATATAAAAATCAATATATTTAAATATATTTTCGAAAGAAACACGAAAAGCAAAACAAACAAACAAACAAAAAACATCCTGTAATTAAAATACTTATCGATAATTTTTAATTAACAAAAACAAAAAAAAAAAAAAAAAAACAAAACAAACAAGAAAAAAATAAAAACCAACAAAAAAGAAAGTAAAATTTCAAAATAAAAAAAAAAAAACTAAAAAAAAACCTAATTGTTAGGTACACGTAAAACGAAGTCTTTTTATTGGTCAAAATTTTTGGTTCATTGAAAACGGATGTGAAAAAGCTATGCTATACGAGAAGCGTTTGGGTGTGATAAAACTTTTCACATGAGTACTTATGCACGCGCATAAACATGAATAGTTTTATCACACGCATACGCTTCTCGCATTGGCTCATCCTAAACAGTTGCGCCAGCTATTATTTTGAAACGCTTTTCGCTTCAGATCACTTTATCACACCATTGTGCGCGTAGCCTTAGGCGAGAACTAGCTGGTGTCCTTGCAGTTAAACCCTACAGAGGGCTTTTCCTTCAATACTGACTTACTTAAGGTGGCGCTACAGTCCGGTGTGGACCTAGGTCTCAACCAATAGGCTTCTACAGCCAGCTCGATCTTTAGCCAGCTGGCTCTAGTTTCGTATACCAAGTTGGTTAAGGTCCCTTTCCACTTGCGTCCGCCACCTGAGTTGCGGTCTTCCTCTACTGCGCTGTCCTTCGGGTGGATTCGAACATTTTCCGGGCCGTAGCATTGCACCCTCACTCTTCTGGTTAAACCGATGTCGCTGTCCAGCCCGTAGAGTTCGTCGTTGTATCTCCTCTACTCACCGTCTGCGCAGACGGGACCGAAAATCATCTGACGAATTTTCATTTCGAGAAAGCCAAGAGCAACTTCATTCGCTTTTGACAGAATCCATGCCTCTGAGCCGTAGAGCAGAACTGGGCCTATTAAGGTCTTATGCAGGGTCACCTTAGTTGTTCGAGAGAGCGCTTTGCAACTCAATTGCCTTCTTAGCCCAAATAAGCAGCGATTGGCAAGAGTTATTTTTCGTTTAATCTCAGCGCTGGTGTCGTTGTCTGAATTGAAGCGGAGCCTAGGTAGACAAAGTCCTTAACTACCTCAAAGTTATAACTGTCTATTGTGACGTTATGTCCTAGACGTCGATGTTGGGTGTCCTTTCTTGTTGACAGCATATACTTCGTCTTGCCGTCATTGACCGCTAAACCCATCTTCGCCACCTCCGTCTCAATACTCCCTAATGTTCCAATGATATCACGCTTCGTTAAATATCTTCGGCGTATCCGAGTAATTGGTTTGAAAGATTGTGTCTCTAGTGTTGACGCGTGAGTTTTGTTTTTTTTTTTCTTCCTCCAATAACACGTGAAAGAAATAACACCGCGGGCGAAGTTGACACTATTGTAGAAACGCTCACACGAGATTCGTCTGTGGCCTGCACATCCGCAGATCCCGCGGTGAAAAAATTACCATGGTGGAATGCGGATTCTTAACAAACCTAAAAGCGCCAAAGGCTCTTCTCACTGGGACACCGAAAGAACGGCTCTCAATCTTTAAAAGTCCTCGAGGAAAAAGCAGCACCATAGAGCAATCTTCAGAGCCCAAAGGATCTCTAACCTACATAAGTACATATCAGTTTTTTTCTTTCCTATTAAGAATGTTGAAGAGATTGATTGATGTTTATCTGCGATTCGGTGACAGCTCGGAGTTAAACCTCCTAAAACCGAGCTGGTCCTCTTTACTCGTACTTACATATATAATTTCACTCATAGGCTCCCACTGTTATATTATGACAACCAGTCTCAGCTTTACCGAAAAAGCCAACTATTCGCAAAACAGGTGATTGTCTGGTGGCCGGCAAAGATCTGCATGCATGTGCATTTCGGGTGCACCGCAGCTGGGAGGCTAGTACGACGTGCCAAATCTCGAGACACAATAGGCATAGGCTAGACCAGAGTCGCACAAACTGCTATCCTTTATACCAAGATGCTCCAATTAGCCTGCATAATGTCACTACTCCCCGAGATGCTCGTTGAAGCTGAGTCTGTGGTCCAGCAGCACTCCCACGTACTTAATGCACGGCTTTGCCTATACGATATGCTTCTCGACCTGTATGGTAAGGTGTTCCACATTGCTGAGAAGGTGTAGTTTTATATTTTCCTTTCGAGTGTATTGAAAGAGAAGTCTCAATATTCTGTGCATTACAAGCCCATAATATGTAGGTGCTTCCGTGCTTCAATGACCTCTGCTCTGGTTCATTACGGTTTCTACATACATAGATCGAGATTAATCCAAATCTGTGTGCATGATATGACAGTGTCCGGTGATAATGGCAAGGAGTACATATATACACATGCATGTATGTATGTATATTGCATTCCGCTCTAAATAGCGACAAAATGTATTTAGCTGCCTGATCATTAAATGGCCAGAATATTTCCGTTCTTCGGTTTCACTTACTATCAGCTCGAGAAGAGGCTAATTGTTTCATGTTCGTGCTAAGAGTTTCGGACAAATGTACTTTATTTAGGCCGCAGCCTAATTTATTGGAATAAAAAAAATTATTTTCTTTTGGTAATCTAACACCATCTGAACGCCGAATTCTTGCCCAAACATTACAGGATTCCACAAGCCAAGATAGGACATTATAATAAAATAATTGTTTGAACTCAGGCGGAACGTAACTATGTAGGCTTTGTGCCAAGCTGTGCTCTCCTACAACTGGAGAATATTGTTTGGATTGAGGTCGTTAACGAAATTCAGTCTCGTGTTTGTAAGGCTAGGGATGTGATCTCCTAATCACGGGATAGTCACATAACAAATGATCGCCAGATTTTTGGTTTTTAAAGCAAGCTTCACATATGTCCGAAGGAGCTTATGTCCACCCTGTTGCTTACTTACATAGGTGGCGCTACAGTTCGGGGGTAACCTAGGCCTTCACCCTGTTGAGGTGATTATTAAGAAAGTCTAATAACGAATTAAGCCTCACGCTGCAAGCATTTCTTGAATTCTCTTTGTTGAAAGGGTTGAAATCCTGCTGTAAAGATCCATTTTGACGACTGCCCTTGCTTCTCCAAGGAGTAGAGTTCCAACTTTGTATGGCTGGGGGTAAAACTACAGAGATAAACGTCAGGAAAGCTTTGAATTTAAAGGAAAAGGCAAAACTGGTTTAAAACGAGGCGAGAGTTATAACACCTAACTCATGATTAGAAATGGTTTTAAATGTAGTTTAGTGTTTATGCTCCAGTCGCAGACAAAAAAATCACTTTTCATAACCTCTGAGTTCGGCTACCGAAGATAGGATGCAATATCATGACACTGTATATAGTCAGCGAAATTGTTGCTCTTGTGACTTGAATATACATAAATCCCTGGATTGACAGTTATAGAATGATAGTGCTGTACCATCATAGATGTACTCTATGATAATGCACAATTATGCTTCGATCCACCGACAGCTGAAAAATTAAAGATGGGACACGCCAGTGTGCCGCCGTGGCTAGTGCTGAGCAAGCTGCGTGGGTTTGAGACCCAGCCGTGTTCACCGAACATTTTTCGCCTCACCACCTCTCGTTGAGAAATGACAAGCTTCCGAGAGTACAATTTGTCATGAAAAAGCTTCTCAATTCGCCCTTCAAAGTCGGCAATAAATTGTACTTACAAAGGTCCCTTCCATTCATGCAAACAATACAACAGGCACATGAATCGTTGCGAGAAGCTAGGCCATGGCTGACTTCGAGCTGTCGCGGCAGCTATTTATTTTCACGCCAGTGTGTTCCAAGTATAAGTTCTAGCGATAACCGAGGCCTCAAGATAAATTAAGCCGAGAAGAAACACCGACATATACATACCTATGTACATCGCTAGCCAGGCCGCCATCAAAGCCGTGTCATCCACAATACCGAAACTAGTAAAGAGTTGTCGCAGTGAGCTCAAAACATAAATGATCACTCTGTTGGGTCCCGGAAAGCATCGATCAAAAGGCCAATGATTTGGCTAGAAAGGGATCAAAACTTAACCAAATAATGGTCGGCTCTGACTCCTATAAAAGCTCTAAAACCAGAGATACACTTGGCCTTCTGGAAACTTGCATCAAAGGAGAATGCGACTAAGCATGACCGAGTTTTGCAGAGAATGTGGCGATATAGACGCGGAGGAGGACACAGACGCACTTTCTCCGCGACTGCCAAAGCCTCAGCAGAACTAGAAAATCGACCTTAGGAGCTTACTTCTTTAGAGACCCAGCCCATACTAGATTCGGGGTGGTTTATAGAGGCGAACAATATAAAACAGGCAACCTCTTCTCACTTCCCAACAGGCATGTAGGATCCCACAACGGAGAGCACAATGGAACTATGAAGATTCGAGTGAGCCAGCGCCTAATATCAAGCCGTCACCCCTATAAGCTATGAATAGCCTAAGAGCTACCTGAAATTCTAGACCTAAGCCAACTTGGCGGGAAATGTAATCCAATTCATGCGTAAATTCATTGAGAAAAAAAAGTTCGTACATCTACACCAGATAAAATATAAATAGAAACCATAACAATATTTTAATTGGTTCGTAGAGCTCTTCGTTGACGCAGACTATCACTGATTTGATGATTCATTTATATTTGTTTGCCCGATAGATGGCTTGAATTTGTTTATTTTCTATTCACACGTTTTCGATTGTAATTTTGCAATTAAAATAAAAAAAAAACTTTGCTCGGTGATAAGAGCAAAACAGAAAGTGTTTACGCGGACAAGTTGGGAGACTTATCATGTGATAGTGACATTGAAGATTAAGCGCTGAAGTGAATTTGGTTCGCCTGGTGATGAGTTGAAATTATGAAAACACTGTTCGCCACGCTGGCTACAGTTGAGTTTCTCCTCTTTTTCTAGTTGTCTGCTCTTGATACATGTGTCGAGCTGCACAAGCGTACATACTTAAGCATGTGTAAAATCTCGACGATTGCGATCGTGCACACAGAGTACAATTGCGTGGGCTGTTAAGCGATTTGCTGCACATGCGAGAGCAACATGCCGAACAATGGTTTTGGCTGTTTTCAGATTTCAAAATAGAAAATGCAAATTGAATTTGTTTAACTGATGTACTGTTGATTTTTGGTGAAATTGATAATGTTTCACTTTTTATACAGCTTTATACGATACAATCATGCTCTCATAACAGTAGAGTAGAGAAGTACTGATAATATTTAGCAGATAACATAGACAAAGCCAGGCTCGCACTTCTAGTTAAATAAAAAGCTGTTGCGACTGCTCGGGATGAGCCAATACCTAGCTCAGGGATCTACACTTTATTGCTGACTTCGAACGGTCAATTGAAAAGCTTTTTCGCGACAAATAGTACTCTTGGAGGTTTGTCATTGATCGACAAGAGGTGGCTCTTCGAAAAGCGCGCAAAGCAGTCCAACACACTAACCACGGATGCACGGCCACCTATATATGACCAAATGGAGCCACACGAGTGCCAAAAGAATGAAGGTGCAACGACTGAGGTGGCTGGGTCATGTAAAACGGATGCACACCAATGCTTCGGCCCAGAAAATCTTCGAATCCACACCCGAGGGTCGGCGCAGTAGAGGAAGACCGCGACTCAGGTGGCGCACGCAAGTGGAAGGGGACCAACTTTGCGTGCGGAACTGGAGGCAGCTGGCTAAAGATCGAGTTGGCTGGAGACGCTTGTTGGTTGAGGCCCAGGTTCACTCCGGACTGTAGCGCCACCTTAAGTAAGTAAGTAAACGCAGCCACACTCAAATGGCTTGTCTCCAATAGGCGTAGTGCTGAAAAGCCCAGGCTCTCGAAAATATTCTCTTGTATTTAAAAAACAGAAATCGTACTGATCTTTCGATTTGTGGTCACTCCAATGGAATAGCCAAGACGGCTCACTTTTAATCGCCGAGCCTAGAGGTAGCTTCTACCCCGAAATAAAGTTAGAAAGAAATATTGAATGCCTCAACCCTATGTTTGAGAAGCACCCTTGAGCTCGAAAGGTATTTCCAAAAAACTCAAATGGCTCTAAAGGTTTTGTTCCTTCTGTTTTGTGATATCATCCTCTGTTAACGCTTTGGTCAAGTCAAACGTGCTGTCTTGACTATAAAGTAGCTCTGCGATTTCACGCAGATGTGCGATCGGGTAACGATATCGAAGAAGAAGAGCCCGACTTCTTCTTTTGCATGCCTAGTCTTGTCCATGTAATGCTGAAAAGATGGTAAAGAACCTGTTCCGTTACCTAGTGTACTAGTAGATTGTGTTTGGTGCTTGGACTTATTTTATGCTTGATTATCCTTGGTCGCTCTCAATTATTTCGAGAGACAAGACCTTCATTCTGACTGCATAGACGGTGTGCGGAAGAGATGATACAACGATGAACTATATGGGATATACAGCGATATCTACCAAGTCAAGAGTCCAAATACAACGAGTTATGTGGTTGGCATATGTAAAGCCGATGAACACCAGAGCTCTGACAGGGGAATCCTTGAATTTTCCCGCAAAGGACAACCGTGGCGCTGGTAGTGCGCGCAGTTTAAAGGGGACTTCAACCAATTTGGTGTATGAAATTGGAAGTAGTTAGCTAAGTTGAGGCTTTGGTCCATTCTTGACTGTGTTGCAAATATTTTACTTTTATTTCATCACTTCATTTTGTCGTAGAGTAAAAAATATACCTAGTTTTAGGTGATGTAAAAGTAGAACTATCGCAAGATCATATATTTTCTTGATTTAGAAATAGACATTTTGCATATAGCTAGCACTGATTTAAAAATTCAACGAACAAATTTAGAAAATCATTAACAGAATAGACGTTTCTGTGAACGCAACCTTGCATTTGGATGGTAATTGTGGAACTTGTCTGATAACAAATGTCAATAGGTACTTGTTGACAAGCAAAACTGTCAACAACTCAAAAGTTTTTCCTTTCTTTTATTTACCTAATTTCTTAGTTTTATTTAATTACTTGTACTTAAATTAATGTAATCTCTGCAATGCTGGAAAACATAAAGAAAAAGATAAATAACGCATTTAAAGAAGGAATTCATATTACGGAAAATATTTCTACTCAATTTTCTCGTGTACATTCGCCCACTTTTGATACGACCAATGACACAGAGCTGGGAATTCCATCGGTAGTCAATGTTGCTGCAGGTTCAGAACTTTTGGAAAAGTATGAAGATGCCTGGAGAGGCACCTTCGAAGCAAATAAGGCCAATACTAAGGTTGCAACAAACATAACAGAAACAATTGACCGACTGCAGCTGAGAATAAAAGCCCGACAAGTGAATGTTAACGATTTGATGGCCTGTTTATCTGGCCTACCAGCAATAGAAGCCAAATTAAAGGACAGTTTAGAAAAATTCAATGAAATAGAAGAATTGGGTTTCGCCGCAGAGGAAAAACTAGCCGATTTGGTCAAAGTGTGTCAAATGCTGGATCAACAGGAGCAGAAAATCCAAAGGGATTTGGATGCTAGACGCAAAGAAATGGGTATGCAATTGACTAAGCATTTTCAAAATTTATTATAATTACTTATTTCCAGCCGAATTGGAAGCCTTACAGCAAAAACAGGCAGAAGAACAACGGGAGAAAATACGCCAAGATGAAGAGAGATTGAAGCGACTGCAACAAGAACGACAGGCTGCGTTCGACGAAGCATTTCAAAGTGACATGGAAGAGTACAAGCAAACGGGTGCTGTGACAAGTAAGGATTCCTTCATAATTTTACCTTAAATTTGCATTAAATGTTTAATTTTGATTAGAAATTGCACTAAGGGGTGCAAGGCTTATGACATTGGATGACGTTGATTTGGACGACGAAGGTAATCAGGAGGATTTAGAAGAATTTTTGAATGGCTGACGATAGTCATTGAAGATATTATATGCCAAATTGTGCCTTAAATAGCGCCATGTATTATTAATCGACGGAGAGTTATTCAATTTTATTATTACTATTATTATTATTAATTGTTAATAAAATATTATTAAGGATCTCATCCTTAAAGAAATTATCTTCTTTTTAAATCTAAAGTCATTTGTAAGGCTCTTGGGGTTAGGGCTTGTTGCCTTAACACGTAGACAAGATAGAGACATACACCTCGGATCTACACAAATGAAAACCAAGGACTATGGACAAGTACACATCTGAAAATTGTAGACGCTGTATACTCGGTCTGTTACTCAGAAGCTTGAAGCCTTCCTCTCACAAATATTACTGCGATTCAGGAAATACGACGGATAGGATCAGGAATGATAAAAGACCAAGCTGCGCCATATATTACAAAAGACTGCACTTGTTAGGATGCAGATACGTTGTGGGAAATCGGTTCCGGTTAAGAGTCATCAACGTCAAACCTTTAAGGGATCGCCTGCCTTTTATCGGTATCAATGTTAATTTCTACAACATCAGCCTAAATATGTATGTAGGTATGTCCACTCGCTTCTAAAGGCCCTATAAACGAGGAATATTGTAGCCTTCTGGACGAAGGCTGTTTTGAAAAGGCGGAGTAGTCGGAAAGCACAGCTTCTGAGCAAAGAAAACAGACAGCAGTGTCCGATATCCGACTTTGTAGCAGCTCGTAATAAAGTGATGAGTAGCACAAGGGTTTATCGGCTTAGAATCCACACAGCAACCTGGCCTGCTCCAAATGGTCGAACTGCCAACTAAATCGACCACACACGGGCTTCTTACAGTCTGTATGCGTACATATTGAAATGGGTTAACGTCGACTCTGATTTCTTGTTGCAATCAAATTCAGATCTCGGCTGTTCAACTAGAAAAACCGCAAATTGAAGAGAAAAATGAATTCAACGTTAGACGGCTCAGACTGCCTGGGAAATAGCATTATGCAGTGCTGTTCGACTCAGGCAATCTAGGTACTGGATCGCAAAGCCATATGTTCATAGTGAAGTCCTGGAGACGATACCAAACAAGTTGGTTAGACGGGTCGGAAATGGATCGGGAGTTGGGGCTGGCATCTTCTTAGATAATCTGAAAATATCCAAATCCCTTCGTCTACCGAACTCTACCAGTGCCTTCCAAGCAGACCCCTTTGCTATTCGCGAAGCCTGCCGTGAACTGAAAAATTCTCCAACACCCAACTACAACGCTACTATTTTTATCGATAGTCAAGCCGCCCACAAAGCTATTGATTCCGCCATTACATTCTTAACACTGTTAGAGCCATGCAAGAAAGAACTGAACCAATTGGGCGTTTCTTATTAGAGTCACTATTATCTGGATCCCAGGATACATTAAAACCGCGTGCGATGAAAGACCTGGTGAACTGGCCAGGCCGGGGTCAGTCTTTAACGGCTTACTAGCAGAAAGAGTCAATGTTTTACCAGGAGCTGTTAAGGGCATCATTTAACATGACTTTTTAAAGTTGACCAACCAAGGGTGGAATAGGTTTGGTAAATGAAATAATAATATACTTGCCCCGGTTACAATAAACCGAAAACGAATGAGCTACACCAGATCAAGACCAGATATTGCAAAAATCGTATTCACTAGCACAGGCCACTGGCCAGTAGAAGACTAAGCAGCCAAGCTGGGTATTCCTCACAAAACCTTCTGCCTTCGAAGCCCTAAAAAGGACCAGACAACACACTCTAGGCAAACACTTCTTTGAAGACGTCCACGAGATATCTAAGAAAAATATTCTTTTCCTCAATAACATAGGTTGGGTTTAAGTATCTTCATTTACAAACCTAAGTAACAATAGGTTAGGCTAGGTAAATGAGTGTCCTGTGACATTCGTCACTGCTCACGTAGACCAGCAATAGGGCCCATTGGGTTCATTTCAGGAATTTTATCCCAGAAACCTAGAAAGAGAAGGAAAGTCGCTGATTTAAAGTCACCCAAATAAGGATGTGAATCTGTGTGTATCGCGACACGAGTTGTGATTTCAAAACGGAGCACCCTAATGTTAATTGGATTCTATTTAAGACGTCGCGGTCGTACTTTCGTCTCATCTATCCAAATGAAGGATATTTTTGCACATAGCGAGAGGTATACTCAGCTCCTATCGGTCCGGAAGGATTAGTCTTGTATGTTGCGAGCTCGTCAGCCATGTAGTTTTCTGGAATGTCTCTGTGGCCTAGCACCCGTTGAATTGTGATAATCTAGAACGAACTTTGCAGTAAGTGAAAAAGATTCAATGAACTTAATTGTGGTTTGGCTGACATTTCACTTCCACCAGGGCAATTGCGCCTTAATCGAAATTTTTTTCGCTTGAGGAGATGTTCACATTGAGCCATCGCAGCCTACTCAACTTCGTGTTTTGGAATCATTACCTCAGGATAGGTGAACACCTTAACTACCTTAAGCTTGTAGTGGTCGATAGTGATGTTTTGCTCCACCCAGTGCTTTATTTATGTCAAGACCGTGTTTGTCTGTTTTTCAACTGCCGAATACACTTCCAAAGCGATTCACTGGGTTTGTATGATGATGGTGATGTCGCCAGCGTATCTCAGCAACTGGATGGATTTGTCAAAGATGCATAGTCTCTTTCGTGTTAACACATGTTCACTATCTGTTCCAACACGAGGCTCAAGAGTTACATCAGTTTCTGGTGATGAAATGTTTCAAAAGCTCTGACGGCAAGACAACTCAGTACTATCTGTAAACCTTTCACAGAATTTCATTAAAAAATCTCAGTGGCATTTAATCCAGAAGCGTTTAATGCACAGCAAAATTCTGCCTTGAATACCCAACCCCCCTCCCCTTACATAGCTAATGATTCCCAAGTTTAGAAACCGCTAAACCTTTTACTGTATCTTAGGGTTGGTCTCCACAGTAAAGCCAAATGTCAACGGTCTTATACTTTAAATTTAAAATGGATCAAGAGCGTATTACACTTTGTTTCCCCACATACACATCGCACTGTGTCCTTTTGTCGACTTATAAATAAATGATTTATCGTTTTCTTATTAAAAAGTTTAGAAAATCTTTACGCATCGAGCATGTTCCAGTTTTTTTTTGTTGTCTATACAAAGCAGCTGTCTGTTGATTCCTTGAAAAAAATTATTGTCAGCACTTAAGCAAAAACTCATCGTACGTGCTATTCTGAATCATCAAGGATGAATAGGAAGGTTTTCACTTCACATTTTATTTTATTACAAGGACGCTTTAAGCAGAGTGAGTTTGGAAGCACATACATGTTCCGTGTCTTGAGAAGCGTGAAGCATTAGGGTTGATAGAAGTTGTGGTAGTAGAAGTGGTGGTTTTTGGCGACACAATTAGCTCATGAACGCCGTTTTGCAATCTTATTGTTTCAGATCCTGCAGATGAAATTTAGGATATGGATTATTCCCAAAACTTTATCCTTTGAATTTTACTAGAGGTCCATGAATAGGCATAGTGTATATGAAGAGGCTGTCGAGTTTAGCCGAATAATTTCTTATAAGCCTGTCTCCGGACAGATTACGACAACCTTGGCAATATCTGTCCGAGTTCTGTTTAAAACTTTAAAAGTTTTGATCCTGTTGTAGGACATTTTACCTTACAGGCCAAGGCCACGCAATAAACGGCAAGTCGCAAAGCGGTAGAAAGGAAAAAGTAAATCGAATGAAATCATATAGTTGTGGCCACGCAGTCGTTGAGCAACAAGCGTCATTTCGGAGCATCATGTTCTGCCGCTTGTCACTTCTTGCGTGGCAGCGGCCTTAGAGTGACAAAATGTTTCCCATCGGACTTTGAATCACCTCCGCAATGAATCTGTGAAGGGTTGACTTCGGTCTGACCGATTCATCAATTCGCTTATGTCACTACAATTTACTTACTTAGGCCAGGGCCACGCACTGAGCGACTGAGCGATTGAGCGATCAGCGACGAGCGATAGGGCGACAAGTCTGAGCGACGAGTGGCCTTTTACTGAGCGACGTCGCTCGACCGAGTAGTAGTGAAAATGTCGTTGTCGAAAGCTGAAATTTATATTTCCAAAATATTTGCTCCATTTTCACTTTATCGCTGAGCGATGAACTACAAAATTAGAACAAAATTGAATTCAGAGCGACGTCGCTCTTTCGCTCAGAAAAATCGCTCATCGCTCGGCAACTACGTGGCCACAGCCCTACGATTCCATATGTTTTAATTTTTTTGCGTCGCTCAGGTGCTCGTCTCTCAATCGCTTATCGCTCAGTCGCTCAGTGCGTGGCCCTGGCCTTAGGTGGCGCAAAAGTTCGGAGTGAACCTGGGCCTAAACGAACAAGTATACCGGTTCTTAGCTAACTGCCTCCAGTAGCGCACTCCAAGTTTGTTGAGGTCCCCTTCCACTTGTGCGCGTCACCTTTAGCGAGGTCTTCCTTTACTGCTTTGTCCCTCCGTGTTAGGTGAGGTTAAGTTAAAGGGATGGCAGCTTGATGTTTCCATTATGTTCCCCGTTGTGGGACCTATATTCATGTACATGTTGGGAGCAGAATAGGTTATTTATTCATCGTTAATTAGCCCCCCTAAGCCACCTTGAATTCAGTATAAATTTCAGGATTGCCTTCGGTGTCATAGTTGAGAGTTGGTCTGGGTCACTAAAGAAGTAAGCGCCTAGGGTATTCTTTCTGTTCTGCTGAGGCTGAGGGCAGTCGCAGAGAAAGTGTGTCGTGTCCTCCTTTGCGTCTATATCGCCACATCCTCTGCAGAGCTCAGTCATGTTTTGTCGCATTCTCCAGCAGAATTTTCGCCAGCAGGTTGTTGCCTGTGACCACTAGAGCCTTTTCGTTGCCATCGATGGCTCGGTACCCCGGGACCCAACAGAGTGATGTCTTGAGCCTGGGATCCTAAGCTGGCTGCGACAACTCTTTACTGCAAGTAAATACCTCCGGGTTAGAATCGACTCCGGAAGCCGGAGCAATAGTGTCCATTTGGTCAACACGCCCCAGCCATCTGAGCCGATGAATTCGTATCCACTTTCGATAGAGTCCATGCTTCAGCGTCATAAAGTAGGACTGGGGTAATCAAGGTCTTATATAGAATCTATAGAGTATATAGAGTTCTCCAAAATAGGGCCTTACTACTCAATTGCCTTCTAACCCCGAAGAAACAGCGGTTGGAAAGAGTTATTCTGATGGTTTCCTGCCCTAGGAACCGTGCTTTCTCCATCGTCATCCGAGTTTGGCAAGGCTGTCAAAACTAGACATGGTTCTGTATAGCTCGTGTGTATAAATGCTGTAATAGGCGGTCTTAAAATCAATAAAGAGATCGTGGGTATCGATTTAAACTTGGATTTTCTCCAGAATTTGTCGAAGTGTTAACATTTGACAGATTGCGGTCTTTCCTGCCCTAAAACCGCACTGATAGGAACCGATCACGTTGTTGACGAAGGGTTTCAGACGTTTACACAATATGGCAGATTAGATTTTATGTGCTACATTAAGAAGACTAATTCCTCTGTAGTTTTTGTGGATCGGGCAAACGGTGCTGAGATTCCATTCAATAGGCGTATCCGACCAAATTGTTGAAATCAGTTGATGTATGATCTCTACAGAGTCATTTCGGCAAGTAAGCCGTCAGTTTCTGCTGCCTGAAGTATGAGTACTGCTATCCTTACTTCATTTTGTTCAGGTGAACGGAAGTTTTGGCTGTCATCGTCTAGGTTGAATGTTTCATTCTGCCTGACAGCGGGATACTGGTCTTCATCGCCATTAAACAGTCTGCAGAAGCAGTTTTTCCTAATTCTTAGCACCGACTGTGACTTTGGTATGTTACCTTATATGAGGGTGAGCGGAAGGCTCTTCACTTAGGCCTCAGTCGGGCCGTTGTGTTCCCCTCTTTTAATCATCTCTACAGGTTGTGGTTTGGGCTTGTTGCCGTGATATGTTGTTTTTACCATTTGGTAAGACTTCCGGACATCATTCTTGGAGTAGCACCTCTCTATGTTCTCAATCGTATGCTTCTCGTGCTCTTTCTTTTTCTTTCGGAGAAGCTGATGTTTCTCCCGTTTCTTCTGCTCGTAAGTTACTACAATTAGGCTCTATTAGGACGGACAACTCAACAGGTTTGTTCCTACACTCTTCTTCAATTTAGGGCATGAAAAAGTCGAATCTAGGGCCTTCTTAGCGCCCTACAGATAGTTATGTCAGACTCTGGTCCCGTATTCTCTTAAAATATCATATGTCGCGGAACTGATGAATTCGTGACCCAAATACCAGTCTCAACTCGATTCAAAACATAAACAATGAGGTTACTCGAAACATTTTGGAAAAAAATAAGCAGTGGATTATATTCCACCGGGTTCACCACTCTCCATAAATCGCGTAGATAGTTTATTGTTATAAAAACATACGTATTCGACATAAAACTAATTCCCTTGTTGAATAAAATTTAAACAAATTGTATACGCTTATCGTGAGTTCGAAAATATATTGTGTATGCTCTTGGAAAATATAAAAACTTCAGCTGCGACTATAAATTTCAGTTAGCAGATAAAGAGCTTAAGGGGGAAGTATCTATGTGACAGATGTGGAAATAGTTTTTTTTCTTTTTGCCCATTCTGTCACTGATACTCGTACACAACTTGCAATAATTCCATTGACAAAATAATGATTTATAACCGGAAGTTTCAACACACACACACACACACGTTGGGGAAGGATAGGATGGAACACCCATCGATACGTCCTTCCAAAGTACCTTAGATATTCGCTGTTGTGCTGCGGAATGCAGCGTATCCCTTGTATCCCATGTTTACGCTTCAACCAGACGAAAGGATTTTTCCACCCGTAAGTACGAGTACGACGAGTACAGTGTACACTCAATATTTTGAAATTTATTTTCGCTGTCAATTTTTAGTTCTGCGACAAATGGGAGTTCTCAGGCACGCTACACGGAAACTGCATGGATGCATGGGAAGACATAACATTGTGGATTTAACTGTTTATAAATAAACTGTTTGTGTTAAAAAGATTAATGTCGTGTGGGGTTTTACGAGTATGTAGCGAAGAAAACCGAAATGAATAGTTGCAATGTGTCATTTTAGTGATTTGTTATAATCTTGAAGAAGGAAAGGCGGGAGAGGTGGGGACAAGTTGTCTGGAATGGACACATAATAGTCGCATTTGCAATTTCCTTTAATGGGGTACCGCCCCTGTGGATATGATCATATTTGTACATTTCACTTCATGTTTGGAGATTTCGAGTTCCTTTTTCATTGATTCGGCATTGTTCCTACTGGATATTTTCCATGAGTTTGAGAGAAGCACAGCCCGATTAGCAATGTATGTAAGTACATACCATACCACTTAGATTCTAATATTATTAGATACTAGCTGATACCCGCGACTACGACGTTCGCATGGAAAGACGTCACATTATACCATATATCCTTCCCCGGGTTTCAAGCCATTGATGAGCAGGTATAGACTTTCAATTTCTCATAATAATTCTTTAGCGCGTCCTTGTAAACAACTTTCTTGGTTTTTCTTTCCGGCTCGGAGATGACCAGGTTGTTAGGTGAATTGACTCTGAGTGCGCTATGGGAAAAACAGTCACTCCGCAGATCCACATTATCCGCTTTCAAGCTCTGTCCCTGTACCTTATTGATGTTTATGGCGTATCAAATCTCAACAGATAATTGGAGACGTTTGAACTCAAATTGGTAGTCTGATGGGATCAGAGGAATGCGGGGGATGAAGACAGTTTTTCCCTGATTGACATTTGCGAAAACCTGGCTTCGATAACGTGGTTCTACAAAGTCTTCACCTGCACAGTTTCGGAGGGTTTTGATTGGGAAACAACTTTGAGGTTGAGGATGTGAGGTGGATAGAAAGTGTCCAATAACTCTAAAAAAAAAAGTCCAATAACTCTACAGGTTAATAAATGTACAGCATCCTCGAGTTTTACTTCCGAGTCCAAAGATTCAGACTTCACATTCTTAGTTGGCAACTTCTCCAGCAGAAAATTGTTAATGTTGTTGGCTGAGTCAGTCAGGACAAAGCCTTTTATTTGTATAGATGGTAAAGGTCCACCTTCCACAAATCCGCTGAATCAAATTCTATCTCAACGATTAAAAAAAAAAAAATAGTTGACGCGACAGCCTTAACAATGCCAAGATCTAACTTCTTACAACCATTTGCGCGTGTATGTTGTGCGTGTTATGGAAGTGTTTATAGACGACTCTGAATGGCAAATTGAGAAGCTTTTTCATGGCAAATAATATTCTCGAAGGTTTGTGATTGCCTGTGGAGAGGTAGTGCCACAGTTTGCTCAGTGGTTCAACCAAACCTACTAAGTCAGCTAAGTATTTTGTTATCAAGGATTGATCCTAGTCCGTCTAACTCGTCAGATTTCTTAATCTACCAATTTGAAGAAAATTATTTTTGAAGTAAAAGCTTTGACAACTATTTGGATATCAGCATAAGCGATGTATCATAAATGAGATCAGGACAGGCTCTATGTCGATAAGGCAGGTCCTAAATCTTTCCGTTTCGAGCACATCAATATTTTGTGAATCACGATTGAGCAGTTCATTAAATTTCACGTCACTTCATCTGCTGTTTATCGATTTTAGGCTGACGCTCATCTGTGTCAACAGAGAACTTTCTCAGTTATCTTATGCAGAAGAGGAATCTCTGATAAATTAAAACCTTTTATCAAGGTGCAACTTAAAAGCCAACAGAGGAAGTCGGTTAGACAAATTCGAGACTCAGCGTGAGCTCTAGCCAAGTTGCATGGTTTCACCAATATTATTTTCACAGAAAAGAAAATTGAATAGTTCGATGGAGTCTTACATCTCAACTGAAACGTACACATATATTTACTGAGCTGCTGACGTGTGCCTACTATTACAAGGCCTCTCTGTAATCGCCTAAATCAAAACTATTGTACCTTTTACAACAAGAAGAAACTTAAGTCTCCTCATTCGCCACTTACCCTGCATAGACTCTTCCACCTAATTAACATCGGCTCTAAACGCTTCTCCGGCGACCATTTCAACATGTTTACCTCCCTGCTACAAATCAGTGAAAACAGCATGTCATTGAACTCTATCCTAACCAGGTACTGCTTCAAGCGAAACTACTTAGTAATCAGATTCCCAATGGACGCCTGGGAAAATATCATCCTGATCCTTTAGAACACGACCAGGTATGGTATACGGATGGCTTAAAAACGGACAGTGGATATGGGTCTGAAATATTCAGTATCTTGTCTAGCATTTCGTATCAGTTAGAGATAAACTTAAATTTGCTTTCTAACACCAGTGGCAAACCCATATTTATCTTCTCTGACAGTCAAACTGGCTTTAAGGCGCTGAACTCAGCCAAGATGAAACCAAAAGTAGTTCTAGAGACAGTCAAGATGTTTCTTGAACAAAGAAAAAAAAACTTGGTTATACTACACTGAATCCCTCCAAGGTTGCATTCATATTGAAACAGCGGACTCACTGGCCAAAATATGTAAGTACATCCATCCCAACTCACTGATGCCCAACCATTCTGTTGAGTAAGCAAATGTCTTTTTTTCGGGGGAATCTGAGCAGAAACCACCTTAAAATCCTAACTGGTACCTTAAATGGTGGATCTTGATTGCAGATAGGGCATCCAGATAAAACTTCAAGAAAATCGGGACATAAGCCCATCAAGCCCAAAAATCAGGACATATCAAGACATTTAGAAATAATCGTAAACCTACTTAGTAGGTTGATTCTTCCCTTGACAGCTCCGAATGGGATGAGAACTTCCCTAGTGAGTGAGCTGTCAAGGGCAAGCTCATCAGCCATTTGGATCCCTTCGATGCCTCTATGACCTGGGATCCATACGAGAGTTGAAGAGGATAAGCCCCCAGGCGGGCAACAAATATACCCGAACCTACCGCGCATTCCATTTTCAAACTGTCCGTGAAAATTGATGTGTCGTAGTCTTTTGTGACATCCCCGCTGTTTCATTTCGCTATTGGAATACACACGGCGAAGTCGCGGAGGGTAAGATAGTCTGTGGGCGATGCTCCGCCTCTTGAGGCAGTGAAGTCAGAATGCTGCTGTGGCCTGGCCGACTAGCACCCAGATTTTCTGAGTCTGACCGCACTACAGGTTGCCGTCTTTCTTACGTGCAGATCGAGAGGTTGAAGGTTTAGAATAACCGTTAGTACATCCGTCGGACATGACTATATTCCACCTGTAGTTCCTATACTAGCGATTCTCTGGATTCGACTTAGTTTAGTGATGTGCACTGAGTGTTTGCTCAGTGCGGACCACCAGACCAAAGACCCGTATGTAAGAATTGGACGTACTACGCCAGTCCCCACTTCTTCCCAGCTGTAGGCATAACAGGCTATGCAGGCACGGTAATGTAAAACGATCTGCATGTCATCGTTTTCCATTCCATTAGCAGGAGAACAGTGTCATACGGTTTACGAAATCCTTCAGGAAACGTGACACTTCGAAGGCATCCACTGTATTCGCATTTGTAAATTGAACTGCCCATCAAAAACGCTATAATTTTCATAAAGCCTCTGTCAAAGTTTAAAAGGCTTATTAATTAAAAGTTATTCACTGCTAACATTACATTAATTATTTATCTCAAACAATTGCCAAACAATTGGCTTTTATACTCAACCGTACGCATTTAATTAATATCGACTAATGTTACGCGCATACGTAAAAGATTTAAGACAGGCATTTGCAGCGGGTTTTATGCTAATTGCCTGCATATTGCTATGCGTTTAATGCGATTAAGCCTCGTTTGCGCGCCGCCCTGAGCCGTGCACCAATCCACCATTCGCCTATTTAATTCTCGTTGGAGTGCGCTCACTTTTAAACACCACAATGCAGAGAGGTATTTGGGAAGTAACCGCGCCCCTGACATCGCTTTCAACCGCCCACACATAAACACAATTAATTAGTTGATAAATTGGAAAAATTAATGAGCAGAGTGGATTACGTAAAAATTCTTAATTATTGCATTTAATCCCGCATCCAGTCGAGAACGCTGTTGAAAATATTTCCGATGCTCTCTCTCTCCTCCATTTTGCGTTCAATGGGTGCCAAACCAACCAACCAACCGACGTCTGGCAGTCTTCCTTCCGCTTCGCGCAATTCAGTTGAAAAAAAAAAAAACAACAGGATGCAGGAAAAAATATGCACTTATCACACCACAAACGTGTTCACTGCCAGAGGCGGCCAATTTTTAGGAAATAAAAATTAAATTAAACCAGAACGGAAGCCAAAAATAAGTTTTTATCTTGTCTAGCCGATCAAATCGAGGATTTCGCGCCGTAAGCGAAAAATGGTGTCCGCTGTTGTTTTTTGTTTTTTCCTGGCGGTGGTCCTCATCAACACAGCGACGCGCGACGTGTGATATGGTCCATTGATACTAACAGAGACGTGGTCATTGAGGAATTAATAAAGGATACAGCAATTATCCTTTTGTGTGGTAGCCACCGGCGCGGCGTTGGCATATGCTTGCAAAGGTACACATTTTTTTTGTTTTTTAAAGTTTGCACGCAATTTTTATTTAAAATTAAACAAAATAAATCTTGGGACGGTCCACGTCCGACTCTCTAGGTATCATGCAAAGTAAATGAAACAGAGAACGTGTTTGCTTTTTATTTCCCTTCCTGTTTTTGTGCAGAGTGTTTGTTTTAATGCTCATTAGCATTACTTCCGTTTCAGTTGAACCAGATGAATCGTTTAAGGATTCAACGAAATGTTAATGTTAATTTCATGAGAACTGTTGTTATAAATAAATTACGTAAGCGCTTCTGTTTGTGTTCTCCTTGTGCATGAATCAAAAATCAACTGTTTCACGGGGTAGGTGGTTTGCTTTCAGTAAATTTATGCATTGAATCAGCTGGCTCCGTGGGTTACAATACCTTGTATGGATGATCCTTTTCCAAGGTATAGAGAGGCGTACATTGAATAGTGAGATGCACACACCTGAAGAAACCACGTCTTCGGTTTTTCTGATTATGCACGCGCCTCAAGTAATTATGGCTTAAAATGTGGAGACACAGTTTGGATGTTAGAACCAAGGGGAGGTCACAACACACGTGGAACCTCAAACTAATTTGTCGATCGCACATCACATTCAAATCATACAACTCGGGAAAAAATCTTTGTACAACTCAAGGTGGACTTTAGGGCAAACTTTTACACACTTCTATCGTAGCGAGTACTGAACATACACAGCTCAATCAGACTCCCTGATTACAGCAGTGTCTTTCAAGCGGCGGGCCTGGCAGTAACAGTGGCAGCCAATATTATTGACAGTCAGGCGGCCATTAAAGCAATTTCAAGGTTCTTGGCTCGCAGCACAATATTACTCTCCGCTGAAATGAGATAGCCGACTTGTCAACAGAATCGAGCACTTTAATGGATTAAGCCCCCACTCTGTAATCTTAGAAAGCGAGTGGAATGTAAGACCCTGATGACAGCCAACAGTAGGTGGAAATTGTTTACCATCTGTGGTACATCAAGGAAACTTTAGCTTATATACGACAAAGCCAGAACCAACAAATTTTTGAAATATGACAGGATAGGTCCACTCACTGGCCACAATCTTCTAAGAAACCACGCAATGAAATTTAAACTCAACGATGACAATATATGCAGGGTTTGCGGTGACGAAGAAGCTCAAGATAATTCTTCTCACTTCCTACCTACCCTATGTCGTTTGAGAAACAGGACATTAGGAAGACATTACTACTAGGATCTACAAGAACTATCTGATGTGTGTTTCTCTTAATGATCTTTTCAGGTTAATAAGGACATCACGATGGCTGAAGACCTAAATCAACAACGAGCAGTAAGGTAGAAGCTCAGTACGAACCGGCATCAACCCCCATGGGCATCATAATGCCTTCCCAAGGAGCTAAGTGTGATGAGGTTGAGTGCTTTCTTCCTCATCAACCGAGAATGAAACCTACTACTTAGATTAAGTATTTTTTGGAGAGGAACAGGGAAATGCCATGTAACCAATACAAAGGTTTTCTCCGAAATGCTTAATCTGAGGATCTTCTTTCGTCTACCTGACCACTGTAGCGTTTTTCAGACAGAAATTATGGTGATTAACAAAACGTTATCCTAGATTAGGCATAATGTGGTATCCTGCAAGGACAGCACAATTTTTACCGATAACCAGGTTGCTATAAAATCTCTGGAATCGGTAACATGTACATCAAAAGCTACTTTAGATTGTCGCTCATCTCTCATGGAGATGGCAGAACATTTTAACATTCACCTATGCTGGGTAACCGGTTGTAAGGAAATTCCAGGGAACTGTAAGACCGATGACCTCGCCAAACGTCTCACTGCTCTAGAACGAAGGAATTTAGGTATTCCACTCGCTACAGACAAACCAAAGATGGAGGAATAATACCACCGTACCGTACCTCCAGCGAGATCTGTCTTATGCTATGCTCAAAAGGTCGGTCTTTAGCACCGTCATTGGTGTTCTCACTGGGGCTGTTGTTTCATTGGCCGTCTCGATTTTGGGGGGACGGTCCTGATTTTTAAACCCCGTAATTCAACTACTGAGATCATCTCAAAACTCGGTTAAAATGTTCCACATACGCCCCAGTATTTTAGGTTTAGTGATCCTTAATGAGATACATTTCGACGGGGCGCATTTCTGCGCAACTGAAAGGATCCACACTACCTTTCAGTAGCAAAAACATAAATGGAACAACTTTACCAGTTGCGCCATATCTAAGACGACTTGACCAACATACAGCCATACAGCCTTGACCCATACAGCCAAGCTTGGCATCCCTTTCAGCCCCTACTGCCATAGCTGAAAAAACACAAACGAGAAGGAAATCCTTGCACACATCCTCTGGAAGTGCCCGGGACTTGCCAAAGCAAGACTCAAGGCATGGTGATAATGTTAGCCTTTTCAGGGAGCAAAAAATGTAACTCAGCGTTTGATCCAGAACAAGCTAACACATTGATTGTAATCTCGCTTCGCACAGCAGGTTAACTAGGTAGGGTGGCTGCCCATGCAAAGAACAGACACACATAGGCCATGGTTAGGCCCTTTGTAATACTACATGCATCTATTACAAAGAAGTGTAACTCAATTTATAGAAACCCTTTGGAGCTCATGATGAAGCTTTCCATACGCTGAACGTCAGTAGGTCACAGTTTTCTTCTTCAGAATAGGGCTGGATGTGTGCAAAGGAAGTGGAAGATCTTCCTTCAATTCGGCCCTGCAACTCCTGCAGAAAGGGCCCATCTTATTGGCATGAAGCCCAATAATACAGAGGCGGCTAAGACCACAAATTACGATGCTGATAAGCGACCTTTTAAGCAAGGTTAGATTTTTAGATCTAATGAGATTTAACATGGGCTTATGCTTTATCTTTGGTTTTTCTTGCTGATCGCATCGCACTCTGAGTAACAGATTTTACAGCTCTGGTAGAACATGTAGAGTAGTGTCACATTTGGCGAGGTCGTCGGCTATACAATTTCCTGGAATGTCCCTATGACAGTATAAGTGGTGTTAAATTAATCTGCCATCTCAGTGACAGATGAGCTACTATCTGAAGTACCTTTGGATGTGTGTGTAACTGATTCCAGCGATTCGATAACAGTCTGGCTATCGTTGTAAATGGTGATGTTCTTACAGGATAGCACATTGTACTACAGATATGGCTCACTTGACCATGATTCTCACCTGAAATACGCTAAAGTCGTCAGGTAGACCACTTAAAACCTCTCCCCAATCCGCCCTCGTTTTCGAAACTGTCGGTGTTGAAATGAGTAAAGTACTCGTCTCTGAAGCAGATTGAGATTCGAATGTTGAAATTAAAGCTCGTCTTAGACGTGTGTAGTCGGTGTTTTCCGGGATAAATATTCGAGGAGCAGTGGCCAATATAATAGTTTGACCACTGATAGGAGCCTTTAGTTTGATGACTGCACCAGCAGTTCACTGCCTTTAGGGAAAGTAGATGTAAAAACACGTCAAGTTACATGGACATGGTCGTGGGGTATAAAATGCTCGAAGCCAGGAAATTGTGTCCGAAAGTTATCTACAAAAGGCCAGGAGCTAATCTTTCCTCTTTAGTGGGCATCGGAATTGGAAACAAAATATGACGGTATTACATAAATAAATTTAAACTCCGGAACGCCTCGGAACGTGTCGGTTAGGAAGCGCAGGTTCTTTTTTTTTCAGCCTCAGGTGTAATTTCTTCCAAGAAAGTTGATTTAAGTTTAAGTCATTGCAAGGTCGCTAAGCCGATCAAAAACTTCTATGTAGTAATTGCCTAGTTGTCATAGTATCCTATCTTCTCGGGTTAAGACGGAATGCATCCAATGAACAGCCACCAAAATTGGGCTCTATAGGAGCTTTTCACCTATAATGACTGAGGACAGAGAATACTTCACCCTATAGTCAAGTCTTCATAGCTCAACAAGAATAGTTTCAGAACAAATCTCTTCACGCATACAAATTTGTGAAAATTCGAAACTTTTAAACTACAGAAACATGTTACTTTTGAGTTACAGTAGCTACAGTGAGCGAAATGTACAAGTTGGACTGTCAATAACATTTTCCTTAACAATAACTTTAAAAACACTCACTCGACAAACATTCTCCTTACAGAACTCAACTAGACCGTAAAGAAAGAAATTGTGACTCAAATTTTGTTGCAATATCGTAAATTTGCAAAATGACTCAGTCGCTTGAACTCTCATGCGATTTTTAGTAATTTCAAATTCTCTTGAGATTCTTTACCTTTCAACCACTCGATTGGCTTTCAACCGACAGAGGGAAATACGGAAAGCTCTTCGTCGGGTAAAACTCAGTCCTGGAAACATTACCCCAGTTTTGGCATAAATTGGGGAGGGTTTTCCAGTGTGTAAATTCTCTTTTGTTATTTTGAAGTAAAGAGTTTTTTGGAGAAGAAATTTTGAATTTTTTTATGCAAAAAGTTAAAAAAATAGTATAATTTTGGGAACCATTGTAACTTAGCTTCAAACCACTCATCTGGTAGGACACCTAAGGAACAAGTTTGGTTTGTGGAACGTGGAAATTACAAGTATTTCCAGTGGAAAAGAGTTTCACTATTCCATTTTCCAATTACAAAGAGAATTGTGTCAAGTTTTTCAGTTGTAAGAGGGCACGAGCATTGTAATAATATTGAATTACTCTTTGTGAGTTGGAAGTAACAATTTACACGATAATTAGCTAGTAAATATTCATGAAGTGGATAGACGAAGATTTAAAACAAATTAAATTGAACGTTTTGGGAAATTATGAAATAAAACGTTTTTCTTATGAAATCAAGAATATCTGGAGACGTGGATGTCTTCAAATATGATTTAGGTAGTAACGTCTATATAAACTTCGGTATCCTGACCTTCCTTTAACACTTTCGTCTAAGTTCGCTGTTTTCAACTTGTAAAAATTCTATGTATGATACATATATTAGGGAATATAAATTTTGATTCATCATGGTATTAGTTAGCACCCAAAGCAAATGCTGTTTCACTCGGGGAAACAATGCTGGGTTCCATTCATCGGGCGTACTTTCCTCTGACAATATTTTACATATGAGTTGGTGCATGCTCCTTATCAAGTCATCGCCTGTTGCTTTGAACAGCTCGGCAGCTAGGCCGTCAGCTCCAGCAGCTTTGTTGGCCTAAAGCTTCACTTCGTCCAGGTCGGATGGACGGAATTTTTGGTATTCGTCGCTGAATGGTTCATTCTGACTGACAGCGGAATTTGACTCGTCGTCGCCGTTAAACAGTCTGCGGAAGTAGTTCTTCCATATCCTCTGCATCGACTGCGATTCTACACGATGTTACCTTGTTCATCCTTGCAGGCTTCGGTTCGGGCTCTGTAGCCTTGACAGTTTCTTTTTACCCTTTGGTAAAGCTTCCGAACCTCATTCCTGCTGTAACATCTCTCTATTTCCTCGATCGCGCGTTTCTTATGCTCTTTCTTCTTCCTCCTGAGAAGCCGGTGTTCGTCTCTCCTCTTCTGTTCGTAGAGGCAGCGAGCCTTTTATGCAGCGCCGCTTTGTATGGCTCTTGTTTCGCTGCATATGATTGCTGGCACTTGTCCTCAAACCTGGGCTTTCTTTGCAGTGGCCGAGTGAAACCCAACGCGTCAGAGGCGGCATTTCTTATAGCTTTTGTGGCAATGTTGCTACTAGTCGTCAATGCTTGATGCTGGCGATATAGGACCTCTTGAGAAACTCGATCGGTAAAGGATCTGGTGATTTCGATTGCAGCCGTCCGACATCAAACTTCTTCACAGTATTTCCTTAACGTGGCCGTGTTTGAGATATCCGCAACCGTACTTTGGCTAGGTAGTGATCCGAGTCAATTTTGATCCCTCGGAACGTTCCGACATCCATGATACTGAAGGAGTGCCTTGCGTCGATTGCAATGTGGTCAATATAGTTAATGGTTGATTGGTCAGGAGGTCTCCATGTTCCTTTGTGAATATCGAGATGAGGGAAACGCGTACTAGCTAAGTAGCTACGACAACATTTCGCCCCTACGACAACATTTCGTCAATCTGTCCAGTTAGTGCGTCCAGTTAGTGCGAGCAGCAGACAACAATTCGGCATAATTTACACAGGTCCGCAACACGTCACTAGAGACGAAATTCACTTCTTCAACGTCCACCTGACGCCACTATTTTTGCTTTCCGCAAGGGGCCGAACTTCTAACGAAGTTGCTCCCAAGATCCGGAAATAGGGATCTTACAGCAGAACCGACAGAATCAGTGTTCTATTAGGCAGCGCGTTTACCCTTTTTGTAAGGATCTTAAGCGTTGTAACGGGCAGTAATAAACCCCCTTACTCTCATCTCTCAATTCCTTGTTCCTTTCTCTGGATCAACTAGCCTAATTTGCATAATGAATGGTTCTAAGCAGTCTGACCACCCTTTCCCTAACCTGTAAACTAAACTAAATCTTAGACCTGTATAGCTCGGAACAGTGTTTCTTATATAGCATCTACACCGGCTGGCACTGAGCACGTTAAGTTGTCTTAAGCAATTAAGGCAAACCTGCGCATATAGAAATGTCTTAAGAAGATGGCAAAAAGGGATTGAAGTGAACTAATGGGACTTACAGCTTTAAAGGCCGCCCGCCACCAAAATGACATCTGGAAAGACTGTCAACATGGCCTTTTTGATGTACCGCGGTCAAAGCATTGAACAACAATAAGGCGCTAGGATTTGACGTTATACCTGCGGAACTTCTAGCGGCAGCGCCAACAATTTCTGCTAAAATTCTGTACCCACTTGTTGAGAAGGCGTGGGATGCCGAAAGCTTTCCTGATGAGTGGAAGAAAGGAATGATCGTAGCCAAGGTAATAGCTAAAGTAACTCTTGAAGATTGCAAAACACACACGATGCCGAACAATCAGGTTTTCGTTCTGGAACCTTCTGTGTCGACCGCATATCATTGAGCAATGCGTTGAATACCGTTCGCCACTTTATTTGCTGTTCATTGGTTTTGAAAAGGCGTTCGACAGTGTCAACAGAGAATTTATCTGGGTTGCCTTGCGCAGGAGAGGTATCCCTGAGAAATTAATAGCTCTTATGAAGAGTCAAGGTGCCACGTTCTGCACAGAGGAAGGCTGTCAGAGCAATTCGAGATACAAAGTGGGGTTCGACAAGGTTACGTTCTTTCACCAATATTGTTTTTTACTGGTGATTAAGGATGTGTTTCGCGTTGCTCTGTCGATGGGAGGAATTCGATTGACTCTTACATCTCAATTCAAACGCTGACGACGTATGCCTTGTCTATTATCACATAGTATTATGGAACTCCACTAAATGACAGCGAGTATTGAGAGAGAGGAAAACGTCGTGGGGTAGAAGATTAACACAACCAAAACCACGATCATCAGCCTCGAAAGGAACTCATCATCTCTAGTTAGCATCGCTGGGCAGCCGGTAGAGAAAGTAGAGAGCTTTCAATATCTTGGGAGTATTGTTTTGACAGAACAAGATATTGCCAGCCGGCAAAGCGAAGTCCGCGTTGGGAATGTTGTCCAAAATATGGCGAAACAATGTTATCAGCTTAAACACTCAACTATGATTTCCAATGTTGAATGCGTGCTGCAATATGTTAGTCACTGAAAAGTGACTTCTATTATCATAAGAAAGCTGGAAACGTTCCTTAATAGGTGCCTAAGAAACATTATGAGGATTTTCTGGCCGAACCGTATCTCTATCGAACATCTTTACTAGAGAACGGGTTAGGAAGTAAAAGGTAGAACCATCCAACGACGAAAGTAGCAGTGGCTTAGTTACACATTTCGAAAAGGCGACAGCTCCTTTGCTAACCACGCTATGCAATGGAATCCGCTTACTCAAGATGGAAGAGTAAGCCGTGGAGGCTCGGCAATTGGGTAAGGGTCGGAGAGAGCTGAGGTATATTCACTATAGTTGCACGACATAGACCGGAAAGAGGAGAGAAGATAGGATAGAATGGTTTGGTGCAGTGGTTTGAAACTCTGGTAAAGTTTGATTTCACTTGCAACCGAGGGCGGCGTCCAAACTAGCTGGGGACATTTGGTGAGGTTTTATTGCCATTACTTATAAATGTACGGTATTTTTTCGAACCATCTGATGTCATCATCATGATCAGTTCAAACGACTCTTTAAGCCATGACCACTCTACTGCCAGTGTTATGCCTTTGCAGTAGAGTAGACATCAGTTTTCCCAGTTGATCTCCCACAGATACCCACCTACTGACCTTAACTTAACCTTTTTAAATGTAACCTTCTCTATCACCTCTTTCATTCTATAAGTTATAAGTAAGTCAGGTACGCGAGTTGATGAGAAGAAGTGGTTCCTTCTCATCACACGTATGACTCCCAGTTAAGGATTTCGTCTAGGAATGCACGTCTATAGTTTTAAAACTCATTTACATATTATACCCTACAATCAAAACATTCAACTCCTTTTTTCAGCCGCCATGGGTGTAAGAAATTCAGGCTTGTAGCCTCCTCTACCCTCTACATCGTCTGATTTGCCTCACAAATTGTAGTCACATTTTGGTACATGACAAATTGTTTATAATGGCGCCCTTATTAGGCACGACAAACGCGCCTTTTGTTGGCTTTTTCAACATTCCCCGAGGGAAGAACACGCAACATGTAAGATGTATGTAAGTTGCACATGACCTTGTGTCCTGAGACCGAAACTTCTCCGTTAAATCAGTGTGTACATGTTTCCAAACTCTTTTTCATTTCACTTTTGTGTGCGTTTTTGTTTCAGAAGCACCAGGAGCTATATTCCTAAAAAATGAATTCAGTTTCCCCTTTCGTACAATGCCTGTGGAAGGACACATGAAAGGGAGCCGCCGAATTCGTGGTTCCGTAACGAATTCGGGTCGACAGTGAATTGCCCATCCACCATATCCTTGCCAACCTTCATTCGATTGTGTAGTTCATTGTAGGCGCCGTTCGCAATGGATAAAACTGAATAATTACTCGCGAGCTGTATTGTGTGATAACACACGAGAAATGGGGTTCTCTCTGTGTGTTTTATGAAGTACGACAAAGGATATGCTCTCGGCGTTCCGCCATTGAATTGTTCTTTAGATGCAATTTCGGGATTGCATTGATTCAGCTCCGACAGTGCCAGTAACAAAGCCAACACTGCTGTTCGTGGCACTTTACACTCTTGGTGGCGGGGAGAGAGGCCCTCGAACGATTTGGTTCAAAAAGCGGTTCTTGGTCGCGTACACTCGTTGTTTTGAGAACTCGTCCTGATAACGATCACAGTTTAGGAGTTTTCTATGGCATTCGCAGTTTTCTGTTGGCAACCGGGCTCGAGAATTTGGCGAGTGGTGTTGCATCGGGCGCAAAGTTGCATCGCAGAAATGGTAGATGACTTGATTATTTGATTGGCTAGACCAGATAATATAAGGATTTCTGTTTTCTTTTTTGGCCGACATTCTGGTGATGTTTCAGCACAATTAATGAGCCTGAAAATTGTATCATTTTGTTTCGTGTTGGCAAGGAAATTGGAGCTTTTTACTTGGAGAATTGTGTTGTAAATAGTTTTGAGGAAGATTAGGCTATTTTTCGCTTAGAAAAAGTTGAGTTGAGAGGAAAAATTTGACTTTTTTATTAGGAATTTGGCGGTGAAATGGAGATTTTGCCAAATATTAGGACTTAAGTTGTTTGGCAGTCACTACCAACAGGTTTAGCCTTCGAAAAATAAAAAGCGGATTTTGCTAAATGTCTTTGAGTCAGCAATTATCTAAAGCTAGATTTAATTATTCGGCTTACGTTGGCAGTTTTTGAAAAGCGAATTTTGATTAAAACGCGTTTTAGAAACAGCAACTCACCTTCTATGTACCTGGCCTGCCCTGTGAACACTGCTTAGGAAAACTCTAGGGAAGTACTTCTACGAAAACCTTAATGATCAAGTCAGGCAATGCTCCATCTGCCTACTGTTGATACCTTCGGAAAGGTAATAGCAGACAAAGCAGCATAAAGGCCATGTCACGTCACGTTACGGCACCTCACCTCCTCCTTGCCCTGTCTCCTGGTTTGTCCCTTGCGGCGTCTGTGCTTTGCTAACAAAGTCAAATTTCTGGGTCTCAAGCGTTAAATAAGCCACTGTAGCGCTGCAAAAAATAACCATTGGCAAAAAGTGGGGACTGGAACCTCGTACCACGCACTGGCTTTACGTGTCCGTTGTCAGACCTTTGCCCATGAAAGGTATGATCGTCTGGTGGATGGTCTTCGATAGAGCCTTACACCGAAATTTATTAGGGAAAGTGCAAAGATCAGCATGCATATGCATCATCGGAATCGGAGCACTAAGAACCACACCATCCACGGCACTTGACGTGCTCTTACATCTACTTCCTCTAGATATTTTTGGCAAACAGTCAGCTGTTAGCGCAGTCATCAGCCTGAAAGTCTCTTCCCAATGGTCTAACAACCATATTGACCACTTCTCGATCTCAGATCCCCTAAATTGTATGTTGGAGAAAACTTCCGGACATCCATTACTTCCCGAGACCAGGGGTAGAGTGGGAGAGTGATGACGTCAGAGATGGTCACTCCGTTCTTATCTATACCGACGGTTCGAAAACCTAAAACGGAATCGGTAACATCATTATCATCTTCATTTTCCAATGGCCCGCTTATCCACTATGAGGGTCGCGGGTTAAGCGAGTTTAAGTGGACTCTTTCCGATCTTCCGCCATCGACTCGAAATTATCAGGGGCTATCGCCATGTGGGTAGAGGACGTGGAACAGCCATCTCACATTGGGCCTACACATGGGACGCCTACTCGATGGCATGTCTTGGAAGCCGAGTTTAAGGCATGTGTTTAGCGTATCCAAACCATCGAAGTATGGACCTTTGCATACGAAGAAGTAGCTGTTCGACATTGAGAGTCTCGCGTATTCTGGTGTTCCCAACCCGATCTCGGCGAGTCACCCCAGTAATACAACGAAGAAATCTTATTTCGGCAGTTTGTATCCGCGATCTTATTCTTTCGGTCATTACATAAACCTCATGACCATAGGTGAGGATCGGAAAAAACACTGAATTGAAGTCCGATAGCTTAGCTGCGATGGGAGGTTTGGCCCCCCTGATAGCAGATTTACAAACTTGTCTCAAATTTGCTCCAGCCTGACGAATCCTACAGGATAACTCAGTATTGCTCACTCAGTTGTCGCTCATCGCTCATGGAGATGGCTGAACATTTTAACATTCACCTATGTTAGGTACTCGATCATAGGGACAATCAAGGGAACTGTAAGACCGATGAATTCGCCAAACGTGGTACTACTCTGGACATAACGCTGGAACGAAGGAATTTAGGTATTCGACTCGCTACATGTAAACTACTCTTAGAGTACGACGCGATCAGTAAGACAAACCAAAGATGGAGGAATAGTACCACGTGTCGTACCTCCAAGGCCTATGTTAAGCTCAAAAGGTCGCTCTAATGACGTGCTGATGCAAGGTCATTGGTGTTCTTACCGGCCATTGTCCCATTAGCCTTCATGCCAGAAGGCCTCTTCTTAAATTACTTCTGCAGGAGCTGAAGGGACGAAGAGGAGGAAGAAACGATACTCCATTCCTCCTACACTTGTCTTGTCATATCCCTAAAATATTCTGTTTGGAAGTTTGCCTGAAAAACGATTGTTATTTCGATATATGTACGTATGTATGTATATGACATACGAAGGTGGCGCTACAGTCCAAGATGAACCTGGGTTTCAACTAACAAGCGTCTCCAGTCAGCTCGATCTTTAGCCAACTGCATCCAGTGTATCCATGTGATGAGGCTTGCGATCGCGCCTTAAGATTACTTTAACTCCCCAGTTGAACTGGTTATGTAAAACACAGACGAAATGCCATTTACTCGTGGTTCACAAACAATCCAACGTCACACTCAACATTAATGATTTTTCTCACTGGAAATCTCCTCTTTCACAAAGTCCCCTGTTAAACATTGTAAATCTATTTGCCATTTAATTTTATCTAATTTACCGTGTCGTCATTTAAATATATGTATGTGTATCTGCAGTACCGTATCCATGCAACAGGGAAGGCAACCTTTGAAAAATCAACACATTGTGCCAAATCAACACATGTACGGACGTAAACACTGCGCCACTAACTGAGTTGCAATGCACAAGACAACTGCCTTGTCTTACCACCTCACTTTGCCAGAAGCAATTAATCTTAACATCCACAATTCCTACAAAGTTGTTTGCTCCACTTTATACGTTAAGTGTAAGTGGTTTATTTGAAAACGATTTACAGCCGGAGCAGTACCAGTACAACACACCAGAGCCAGCAGTTTCCAGCACGCGCCAAACTTAGACTTTATTAGGTAGTATACCACAGCAGAGCATAGTATATTTATACGTACTACCCGGCGATGGTAATTTATTGGAAGGACTCCCGGAGCATGGGACTTTCCTCTTTTTCGGTTTTTTTTTTTTGTTGCCCCTGTTGCCAAGATAAATGGCTTGTTAATTTGTAAGAATTTTCGACTTTATCCGCAATTAATTAAAGCTGTAATCCTGCCAAGGAGAAAATACGGGCTGAGGCCAGCGCCTGACCGAGGATTGAACGATAGTTACAATTGCATGTCGAGATATTTCACAAATTGCGAAAATTTGATTTTCTCCGGGATTTGATTTACTTGCAGGGAGGCGAGTTCGGAGCCGAATCCGAAACCGTTGGCATTGCTTTGCTGAAAGGAAAGGATACGATAAATATGTATTATGTTGCTGGAGTTTCCAAATTCAGACATTCGCTGAGCTGAATTAATATACGAGTGATTCTTGTGGGCGACCTAACCAATTTATCTTTTTCTGGATAAGTTTGTAGGCTAAGTATAAGTAAGTGGGTTGTGTCCTTGGTTAAGAGAGTGAAGTTTAATCCAAATATTTACGCGCCGCTTCAGTAACTCAAAAGACACATAATTTTTTTTGTAAACACATTCCCACTGAGGGAATTATTTGTGATTAAGATGATTGTGAACGCGTAGAAAAGGCTTATATCGCCTTATTTGCCTGCAAAAAGATATTCGGGAACACATGGGGGTTTAAGCCGAAAGTGGTACAATGGCACTGGGTTCAATTGTCTAGTGGAAGGCAAGCTGCATAGGGAGAACAGGATCGATAAGATCACCACGCACAGCGGCACTTGAAACAATGCAGAAGTTAATTCCACTTCCAGTAGACATAGAGCAGCAGTAGTAATAAAATATAATAAATAAATAAATAGCAGGCACGACAGCTCGGGATAAGCCAAGGTCTAGCTTCTCCCAACCATTCATGTTGTGCGTGTTACATTTTTCGTATGAATGGAAGGGACCTACAATTTACTGCCGACTCCGAACGGCGAATTGAGAAGCTCTTTCATGACAGATTATACTCTTGGAGGTTTGTCAATCACTGACGAGAGGTGATGCCGCGAAAATTGTTCGGTTGACACGGCTGGGGTTTGAATCTCGCAGCTCACACATCAGTTTAACGCACTAACCACTGTGCCACGGCAACCATCAGGTCTATGGACAACTGGTCACGCCATCATTCTATCCTGATGGACTACCACGAAGGAGAACTACCACGACGGAGAACACACCGACTACATCATTCCAACCACAGACTTCTATAGGAGATTTCATATCAAAATGCCAAGAAGAGCGGACTGGGATGAAGGTATAATCCGCACGAAGAAGAGCTAGCCTTCTATACTGGTGCCGGTATCTTTAGTGAATCCAGAGGGGTGAACCAATCTTTCAAATTGGAGTCGGATGGAGCGGTTTTCAAGCCGAGATAATTGCTATTCTACAGGCCGCAAAGTTGATCAAAAACGACAACATTGTCGGGGAAACTATCATTTTCTATTGTATGTATGTTGACAGCTAGGCGGCTATCATGTCTCTGGAGTCAGCATCGACAAAATCGTAGCTTGTTAAGGTCTGGAGACAAACTCTGAACGATATATCAACGACCAATAAGGTGGTCCTAGGGTACCAGGCCACATAGATATATAAGGTAATGAGAAGGCGGATAAACTTAGCAAGAAGAGTGCAGAGCTAGCAAATACATACACCCGTCCAATTTAACACTCTTTGTAGGAAAATAGATGAGGAACCTATGATCAGTGTTAATATGCGATGATGTCACATGAACACATGTGCAATAGCCAGAGCACTATGGTCAGCCTTCGATAAGAAAATTCCAAAAATTTCGCACAGCTTAGGGAATTAAATCGTGTCCGGTGTCGTTATAGGTCATTGCAGAGTAGGAATCAATGAGGAGCGTCTTGGATTACCCTACAATGACTACTACAGAAGCTGCAGGGACGAAGAGGAAATACAATCCATCCTGCACCTGGTATGACTACTTTTTATAGGTACAATGGACCCGCTTGAGGTCTAAGTAAGTCTTCACAAAAGAAACCAACCAACCAAGAAGTTTTGTGAAACATTGATTCCTGGTCCTATTTTTCCAGACTGGTCAGCGTAGCGATTTTCTTAGAGTTAGACTACGCTTATTGGGTTCTCTACCAGGAGTTTACTTAGATTCATATTTACCTTCATTATTCTATGGGCAGATACGGACAGACGATGGAATACCTCAAGGTTATGTCTCCAGGGCCGCTGAGTTACTATTTATATACATTGTTAGGTAAGTTAAAAGCTGATTTTCTGTTAGAGTAATCTGGAATTTCAGATCTTATTTCAAAACTCACCTTCCAGATGTAAATACACTTTTAGAGTTACCTAGGGTGCAGATTGCATATTAATAGCTTAGCTTCTAGGTTTCACGTTCTTCTAAGGCAACTAGTCATTATTTGTGTTGCTACATTCATTCTACACATAAAACTGAAAATAACTAGATCTGGCACAAGTCTGCCTGTGTTCGTCACGGTTTTTTGAGCGATTGAGGTAGGTTAACATTTTCATAGAAACTTAGAGCCCAACTTAGACCTCACAGACAGCCTTGCACTGTATCCTTTAGTTCAGCAAACATCCGCTTCATGCTTCTCTCCTCAAGACGTGCAACTTAGCCCATAAAAATCACTCATAAAGAAACTCAGTTAACCGCTATTAAGGCTGATGAAACTAACTAAAGGGTACATCAACCTCAATCAACACATGACTGACGCAGAGATCTACAGAAATCGCGAAGAAGATCAAGATGGTTTCGAATTCTTCATAAGCCACTTTCCTGTTTAAAGTTTTGGAAATTAGAAGAGGGGAGCACAACGAGCTCGACGGAGGTCAAAGGCGAGAGCATTCCGCTCACTCTCATATACATACTATATCATAGCATACAAATCGCTGTTGCTATGGCACGGGGAAATAACTATTAAGCTAGGCCCTATCGATAATAATCAAGGAGATGCTGTATAAGACCCTCATCATTCCCATCCAGCTTTGGGATTCAGAAGCATGTACTTCGTGGAAACTGTATGGGGTGTACTTGGAATTTTCGGGACAAAAGCTCTACGTTCGCAGTTCAAAGAGGAAAAGATTAAGCTGTACAGCGACACTCTTTATAACGTGAAAAATGGTATCATTCTTCTGTTTTCAAAGTGCACCCTTCGGTTTCCTATGGCTAGGTACTTGCCCATCGCAAACAGTATAACGTCATATGTATGCGACGTTTATTTACTCAATTATACTCAAGTGTCTTCAGGAGTTTATTACCAACTAAGATTGAGAGTAGAGAGGATATGACTCCTTTTTGAGGCAGTCACTAGGGCGAGCTTCGAATTTCACACCGTAAAAAAGTCCCTAGTGGTAGCCTCATGAAAATTGCGACAAAGGAGAGTCGATCTGACTTTACCCGATAAGAATCCCACACGCTGAGTAAGGTTTAGTTACTCACCAATGCCAAAGGTTTTCCATGCCAATGTTCTTGTATTCAAAAGTGGGTAATGGTCGCCCACCTTCCTCTGGTTTCAGAGATCCACCGCTCTTGCCACTGTTGCTTAGTGCTCCTTCGCGTCTACAGTCGCGACTTCCACTCCTGTTTCGGCTTTATGCTCTTGGATGAATATTCTCTCTGCCGCAAACAGATGGACGGGAGTCACTCCCGCCACTACGAGGACGGCTGGTTCCGACACCCTGCGGTAAGAGCTTTCTACCCGGAGGGCTCTGCGTCCCTGTACTGCTGCCATCTGTTTCCTGCATTTCTCATTTCTAAGGGCATCGGGCCAGATCTCGCAGCCATACAGGAGAATGTCATGCGTGAGTCTGCTGAGTAATGTGGTGACTTTCGCAGCTCGCTCCGATGAGGACTTTATCTGATGCCAGTAGGTGAGTTTGAAGACGAGGCTCATTCCTAGGCACTTCACAGCACTGCTGGCTATTACCTTCGATCCTATTTAAAACTCCACACTCCCAGGGATCTGTTTTCTAGTTAGGAGGACCATTTCTGTTTTTTCTGCCGCCAAACTTAGGTCATGGTCTTTCATCAAGGCATGCATGCATCTCATCACTTGGTTAAGTCTTCGTTGTGCATCTTCGGAAAGTATTTTTGGGCGCCCATGGGCGCTTACCTCTTGCTTAAAGTTTCGTCGAAGTCTCTTATGGTCTCCTTCGTGTTAAGTTGTTTCTATCCTTCACAATTAATGTTATCACCAATGAATTTTGTTTGCTAGGACTTCTGCAGTTGAAAGCTTAATAGCAGATTTAGGGTGACCCTAACAAACCCTGCACATCTACTATTCAAGGGGCTTAACGAAAGCCCCTTCTGTACTACACCCCTGGTAATTGTTCCTGACAGTCCTTTCCTCCATACTTTTTCCCGAGTTTAATGACATCTTCTTTCTCTTTGTGTCTCTATGACAAGTGCAACAATATTTTCCAACTCAAAACTCTTTTTAGATAGTTTATTCAACTTATTTATGCGAGAAGTGCTGAGGCGCCCCTCATAAACATAGCATACGCATTCTATTGTCGCTGCAATTCGCATTCACTTGAACATATCTACATTGAAAAGGCGCGTTATATAAATATTTAAAAAAAAAAAAACACTTGTACATAGCCCTAGTTACATATATAAAAAAGGATCCCTTCCCGAAAACTGTACATATGTATATGTACGCCATTGTGTCATGAAGCCTGGGGAAGATTTTTTATTTCTGAACCGAACCCTCTTTTTTAAACCGACAATTTGTATGCATTTCCATGTGCTGGCTGAGGATCCCTCTGTCCTCCAAGAACTCAAGTATTTCGACCCCTTTTTTGCATTTAACACAAATTGAGAGAAAAAAAAAAAAAAAAATTCCGCCATGTTGCCGATTCCCATCTGAGTGCTATGTACCCGTACAAGTTCCATATATGTACGTATCCGTATGTAGATGTCCCCTAATGTCACAGGGACAACCATAACCATCCATGTTCCCAAGATGGCAATAATCTCTGAAGAGCCTCTTACCAAATGAAGTGGTTATCATTGCTGAAAACTCGGAGAAACACCGGCGCTTCATGTCTACGCGAGTGGAAATGTGCATCTCTTTTGAAATTCTTATGGATTCAACGGCATTGCACTCTCTGTCATGTTTTTTTTTTTTTTTAACAAGGACAACAGCGGTGATGAAGCAAACAACAACAAAAAAAAATTCAAATTCCATTGGGTGATGCACCGAATGAACCAATCACAAAAAGTAAAAAAAAAAAAAATCCGCGAGGACATAAGTGCACTCATCCGAAAAATTCTTATGTACGCAAGGGTAAAGGAACATAATTATTATACGCAGGTGAAGTGTGTGTATTTTTGTCAAAGCTGGGCTGGAAAAAAAAGTCCTTTGTATATGCGTTTGCTCATCACCGGCTGTGTATTGAGCGCACAGCAGTAAATTGATCCCCCTACTATGTAGTAGTTCAAAGCTGGGCAGTAACAGGCGCTGCAAAATGGTTTACATAAAAGGCCCACTGTCGAAGGATTATGCCGGCGTAACTAACATAAGGAAAGTCAATATTTCTGTTTCCCTGCCCTGGTGCGGTGGCATTTAATCTATAAAAGGAATTTTACATAAAAGTCGAGACATACACAAACCTTGATAGTACAACGTTCGAATGTAATCCGTACAGACTTTGAATTGTGAAAAAGAACAGAGTTGACAACATGAAATAGCCTTTAAAACTGAAGTTCCCTCTTGTCTTGGGCTCGAACCAATGAAACAATAAATCATAGATGAAAACTAGGTTGGTTGGATTATGCTTCAACACACCACTACCTGCGAGAATGCGACAGAAGACCCTGGGGTCCATGTGGAAACCGGACCTTAAACATCTCAAGGACAAAGGAATCGGCGGCATCCTGGCCTTCACCAAGGAACGCCAGACCACACGTTCGCTAGTGTCAACTCACTTCACCCAATCTCTGTTCGGACAGTCAGCAAAACCTCCAAATCATCACAAATTCAATATCCAGATCACGTCTGGTCAGAGAATGCAAAATCAAACTCAACCAGCTTCTCAGTCACGACGACGTTGTGAAAGTGTCGAGGCCAACAAAAACGCGACGAATTGGCACTTCCAAGAGCGAACCGCAGAAAACACAATGGAAGTCGCACTGACAATAGTTAAGATGATAACCAACGAGAGCCTGTAAATGGATTTTCTAGATTATTCGACAAACCTCTCAACGCGCACAATGGTAAAGACTAATTATAGGACCCGTTAACCTCAACAATGAAAGACGACTCTAGGCGCTTACTTCTTTATTAATCCACGTCAACTCTCAACCATGCTACCGAAGGCCATCCTAAATTTCATACTGAATTCAGGGTGGCTTATGGAGACTAATAACGAACAATACATGAATGAAGGATCCCACAACGGGCAACACAAAGAATCCTAGAAGATTCGGTAGAAGTGGCGCCTAACATACAATTTTTCAAGCAGAGATACATATGTGCCATCGAAAGATTTGCACAAATCAGCCTCAATAGAAGGTATGATGAGCAAAACATTGCGATACTATCAGACAGCCAAGCAGTCATCAAGGCACTGAGTTAGTATGAAAGGAGATTTAAACTAGTTTACGAGTGTCTGGTAAACAGACTGGGTTAGAACAATAAATTCACCCTCTACTGGGTGCAAGGTCATGTACGAATAGAGGGAAATGAGGCAGCCGATAACCCGTGCCATTCTGCGGGCTGGGTCCGCATCGAATCCAAGAGGAACTGTGAAGAGAGGAAGAATGCAAAAGAAGAAGGCTGTGGAAAGCATTCCCAGGACTAAGGCACTCAAAGGAACTTCTCGGGAACATCGACCGAAGAAGTAGCAAGGCCTGCATAGACGGCCCATTGCAGACTCAGGGAGCATCTCAGGAAAATGGGAATAGAAGCTAAAGGAAACTGCAGATTCTGCAGAGATGCCGAAGAGAACCCATCATCGAATTTGGAGCATTGATCCTCAAAAGAAGAGCACACCTGGGGGCCTACACTTTCTCTGAAATGGATCTCCCATTGTTGGAGATACTCCGACCCAGATACTCCGATTCCTCAGAGCGATTGAATTAAAGGAGGTTCCATAGGTCGAGACTCATCGACCAAAATGAGTTCGGGGGAGCACAATAGATCTCTAAAGATCGCAGTGCATACACACTCTAATTTTTAACATCCAGCATCCCAAACCTATCTTATTCCCCTAGAGAGGTGCACTTAAACTAAAGGTCGGTCCATTAAGATAGCCAGCGACTTTTGCGAATCGTTGTCATCTTGGCGATTTTTACTCTTCACTTCTCTGAAATGGTCATTCGTTCCTCTCTATGTCGAATGACCCAGAATACAGAGTGAAATGATGCGGCCGTCGTAAGATGTTATTCTGCACTGTTCTATCAGTTGATAACTTTACTTGTGAATTGACTATTCTTATAAAGACGTTTTGTCGAGAAGTTCCTCCTTAAATGGCGTGTCGTCCTTGTCTACGAATTCGCTCTACCTATGTAGCAATCAATAGGCAACCATGCAACAAGACTTGGAGTCTACCCAAAACGACTTCTACAGAAGCTGTATGGACCATTCTCCATTTTCTTTGCATCTATCCAGCTCTCACCCTCAAAAGTAAACTCCACTGATAAACACCGATGTTAGTAGCCTCCTACGCTTCACAAAACGCTCCAATTGGTTCAATGACTAAGCAGGAGATCCATGTGGTATCACAACGAAACCCCAGGGGTCTAAGTGTGTTGCCTTTAGCTGTCCGCTACTTCAACCTAACCTCATCTAACCATGTAGTTAATCTCCATAGAAGATGTCATAGGTTATCATCATCGTTTGGGCCGGTCCATCCCATCGCGTTTTTGTGGAATAATCGGTCTTTATAGGACTGAGTCTTGAACACATCATGAAGTCAATATGAGCAGTTCACTAAGTAGATGGCCTAGTTCAAACTGTCGACGCCATCCCCCGGAGTCAAGGAGGAATGTATTAGTTAAATGACTCCACCAGTGCAACTCAGTCGCTAGTCCGGATTTAAACAAACTCCTATAGTGGTAACACTCCCCCCCGAGGGTCTATGAATGTTTGTGTCTTCTTGAATTCACCTATCTGTCTTTCGCTGTTTAACAGTTTACAGAACTGATTTTGCCAACTACACAGATCGAACTTTGAACCTGCTAACTACGATGTTTTTTCCCCCAGCAAGCTTCTCTTCAATGCAACTTTCGAAAACTCTTACGCGCGGATTTCTAAGTTTTTTTTTTCAAGAATTGCTTAAGGGTAGTATGAAGAACTCACGACGAAAGACTTAAAAGCCTTCAAGTAGTTTTTGGCTTCTTTTTTTCCCGAATACAAGGTCCATTCCAAACCAAACAGAAATTTTGAAAATAAGAACGACAAAAAGTTTATGTTGGCATTTCATTCAAAATAGTCCCCTTCTGAGTCAATACAGCGGTTTGCACGGTCTAAAAGCATGTCGAATGAATGTTCTAGATCGTCGGTCGGCCGGAATGCCCTTCTGGAATCGTATATCGGATATCGGTTCACGCCTTTTGGGTGGCTTCTACGCTCACCCTTTGCTTTCATCGGCCAATGCACGTTTCCGAAAAGGTAAAAGTCGCACGGTGCCAAATTAGGTGAATACGGGGAAAGGTTTACAGTTAAACTGTCAAAAAATCGGTCACAAATGTCAATTGATGAGATGGCGCGTTATCGTGCAACAAATACGACCAAATATTTGGTCAAAATGCGATAAGTTGATGTTTTTGAGATGCTCAATTCCATCAATTTTAATGAAGTTTTTGATTGATCTTTGATGAATTCACGCACAGTTTTGATGGAATCTGCGGTGATCACGGATTTCGGTTGGCCAACATGTTGTTCATCATTTATGTCCTCACGACCTTTTTTTAACCGCTTATACCACTCTTGAACTCTGCCACGGGATAAACAATCATCACCATAAACTTGGTTTATCAATTGAACTGTTTCGGTAAAAGTTTTACCAAGTTTAAAACAAAACTTAGTATTCGCTCTTTATTCGTTGCTCATTTTTCCACCGATAACACAAACATTCTGTAACTTCAGACGCAGTAACTCCGCTTCTATCCGTCCAAATGTCATGTCAGTACATCAGTGAAGGATCTACCTTCCCGACCAATAGATGGCCTTCCCGTAATTGCCAATAGATGGCCTCACTAGAAATACTTTCTTCTACTTCGAATTAATTCTGTCTCAGAGCACTTTTTCCTGCTTAATCCAAAATTCCCAGTTCAGTTCTAACCCAAGACACAATTCGGATAAATCAAAACCTGCGAAGAACTATTTTAACTCCCCTACAAGTCGAGACCAGCTTCGCTTACACCGAAATCACGTTATCGAATAAATTTAATTGTGTACCAACAAAACCCCTTGACCAATGTACTCATCTGAGGAAAGCCCGTAATTGATGAGCATCTTCGGCTTCTATAACACATCTCAACTACTACGCACAATACCAATCAGCGAGGAGATAATCTTCCCATAATTTATCGCTCCGCTTCTAGATGCATCACATACATAGATGCCCCACAATACCGGAATGCACACATCTCATCGCTCTGGAAAAAAAAAAGAAGACCACTCCACTTCGCTCCTTCAATTGTATCTCACACAAGTCAATCAAACCAATCTGGTTATTGATTTATCCATCCGACCAAAGTCAGACTCAACCGAAATCGGCCCCTGTCTGATTGATCAAAACCTTGATACCGTGTGACACATGTCAATAAATTGATCTCAAATCCACATATTTTCTCGGTCGGTCTTCGTTCTTCGGCATCTTCCACTTGGCCCTTTGGCCGTCTTCGCTTTGCGCTTCTACTCCATTTCGTAATCATGGCGTATCGTTTAATTATTAATTTTTCTCCTCTCGCTTAATTCTTGCGTGAACAGTGCACGAGGAGTGCTGGATCGCTCTGTAACTCTGGACCCAGAGTCATCTCGTTTAGCCCTTAAATCAAGCAACAGATACAGAAACAGATACACGTACAACTTGCAATCGATATCAGTTTACAAAACGAATCCGTCCTCGTCGGCATCGTCCTTCTCGTCGTCGGAAAGGCACAGTTTCAAGTGGTGCTGCCTCTCTCTCGACTGCTGCTGTGCTGTGCATATACGAAATCCCTGGAGAGATACTGTGGTCCGCTCGGATGCGATGGAGTTGTACACGTAGCCTCGAGACCTGAACTCCATAAATAAAATTGTGAAAAACGAAACCCCTTTTTGAAATGTGAACTAATCCCGTTTGGTGGCTGCCTCCTCCCGTGGCGGGTGAAGGTGGCAGGCTGGGGGGTCTTATTGTCCTGCTTTGTGTGGCGCTAAAATCTCTTAAGTATATCATTTATTAAATATGAATCTGGGATTTCTTTGTGTTCGTCCCATTGGATGCATTTTGAAATTCAGGAATTTTTCCTTTATATTCGATGGCAAGCTCGGGTTTGTTGTTGTTGCCTTTTGGGTTTAGTTCTGTTTGTTTTTTATTGTTGGGGCACTGATGCGGTTGATAGTGGTGTTGGTTGGCTGTCGCCAGTGAGCATTCAACTAATGCGATGGCAGTTAGAAGTGAGGTAGCTAAGAGCTGGGCTTTTGTGCACCTTTTTCGCGTAATCGTCTTCGTCGTCGTCATCGTCATCATCGTCGTCATCATCGTCGTCGTCATCGTTGTCCTCGTCGTTTTGTTGTCAGTAGCTGGTAGCTGGGTCGCTTGAGGTTCAACTGACTGTGTTTGGAGGTTCAAGTGGTGGCGACGTGATTCTTTTGTGCCTTTGATTTCTATGGATGAATGGAATTTTTGTTTTGTGGGAAGATAGCTTCGTGTTCCTTTATAATGATTACGTGGTTGTTCTTCGACCGGGAATACTAATTAAGGCGCCAATTTGTAAATTGTGAAGAGGAGTGCATTATTTTGGTTGTCTTACGTTCATGGAATAGCAATTCAGTTTTTGGGGGCTTCAAACACTTAAAATTTGGAACGAATTTCTTGAAAGAGATTTTGGAAGAATCGCGAAGAAATTCAATAGAAGTTTTAAAAATAAAAGAGAGTCGGGAGGGATTTCCAGGTTGAGGTCACTTTAACAGTGTTTGCTCTCAACCTCAATCCTACAGACACTCAAGGTCGATCTAAGAAACGGGTATGTACGTGATATGTTGAAAGCATGCTATAGCTGGCGGTGGGACTATGCCTAGCTTCTTGCAACCATTCCTGTTGTACGTTTCGCACGAATTGAAAGAATCTCCCATTAATGGCCAACGGCGCACGTCGAATTGAGAAGCTTTTTCAAACAAATTGTACTTCCGGAGGTTTGACATTCCTCGACGAGAGGTGGTGCCGCGAAAAATGTTGGGTGGACACGGCTGGGGATCGAAACCTACACAATTCTACCAGCAGTTCAATGCACTAATGACTGAGCCACGGCGACTACTTGATCTATGCGTAGGACATTCCACGCTTCTAGAAAGGGCCTTTTTATCCCCTCACATTCGCCAGACATAGAAGGCAGCAAAGGAAGAGTGGCTTTACTTCAATGTACTCGTTCACATTAGATCAGGGAAAGAAGGTTAGTGACTGACGTACATAAGTAAATACGTGAGCTTAGGTTAGGTTAACGGGGCTCTCCGTACCTAAGATATAGAACAGGCTATGTCCAGCTTAGGTCCAGTGTGATTACACAAGTTCTGCCACTAACATAAAGGTGCACCGAGGACTAATTGAACCAACCAAAGCTGTTTAAGAAGCGGAGGTTACTGTTGACGTAAATTTTTCCAATTCCACGAAGGTAATCGAAGAGAGGTACTCCCTGAGAAAACAGACTTCTTTTTGACAGGGCTGAAGAAACGCAAAGGGAATGGAGAATACTATTTTCCTTCTCTTGACTCCTGAGACTTCTCCAGAAATCTTTTGAACTTCTTGGCATGGAGGTCTGTAGGGATAACTGAGTGTATAATTGAAGAGTTGAAATTCAAAAAAGGTTCTCGGCTTGACTGGTTTGGCCGATACAATACTACTAATATCCTTCTTAGACAGCGATTGGCAGCTTTCCAGGCAGTCGGAAAAGTCGCAGTCCCTGATCGCAGGACATCGAACCAGGGAACCATGATTGGGCGCCTTTTTACTCGCTTCCACTCAGAATATTAGTCGAGGATACCCTCCGAATATCTTTGCAGTTGCTCCCGAATCTTGATTCTCGTGTCATCGTTAGAATGTGGTTGATTGAACCTATACTCGTCTTGGCTCAGTGGTTACTGCGTTGGACTGCTGCGCGAGATGCCTGGGTTCAATCCCCAGCCATATCCTTACTTACTGACTTAAGATGGCGATACAGTCCGGGATGGACCTGGGCCTCAATCGTAGAGCAGCACTGGGACGATTACGGTCTTATACAGGTCATCTTCGTTGTTCGAGAGAGGGCTTTTCTACTCAATTGCCTTCTTAGCCGAAAAAAGCAACGATTGGCAAGAGTTATTCTTCGTTTGATTTCAGCACTGGTGTCGTTGTATAGCTCGTCTCTATAGATGCTGTTATATGCGGTCTTAAAATCGGTGGTGCGTATAGATTTGAAGTTCCTGGGTTTTCTCCTAGATCTTGGATTAGTCGAGGATACCCTCCGAATATCTTTGCCTAATATCGTTTCTTGTGTCTTAGTTAGGATCTGGTTGATTGAACCTAAACAATGTTTTATCACATGAAAAGGCTAAGGCTGAAGTGAGGGCGACCTATGCAGGGGTTACGGAGACGAGAAAGTCAGTGAGGACACAACCCACTTCTTCTACCACTGCCGAGGTCTTTGACACTTCAGACATAACAGCTTTGGAAGACACTTTTTGCAGGATACCAAAGAACTAAGGGACGTACATATCAGGGAAATCTGAAGGTTCCCTTCCGGACTTGTACTCGTTCAATTTTTTGATCAGCAATGTATACTTGCAAAGTTGCAGGGCAATTTAGGCTGAGAAGTTTTGTGTTGGTGGAGTTAATCTCCAAATCCGCCAGGTTAGACTTTCTCACCACACAGGTTTGGAGGTTAAATTATATTTTCGCCCACAAATGGATTAAAACCGAGAGGATAACCCCAATATTTTCTCAACAAATGAAGTCAGAACTGAGATCACCTCAAAAATCGGTTAAAATGTTCCACATACGCCACAGTATTTTAGGTTAAGCGATCCCCGATGAGATATATGTCGACGAAAAGGAGCGCATTTCAGCGTAATTCAAACTATCCATTGATAAATTATTAGAACTTTACAGGACCGAGTAAAGTCACGAGGAATCGAGCTCAGAGAAGAACTGTAAAGAAATCTGGAGAAGAGCTATGACTGAGACGACTCGTGGAAAGAAATGAAAAGAACCGATTCGATATATGAACATACCTCTCTCGAGACGTGTAAGAAGCGTGAACCTTAAGGCGATAAAAATATCCAATACAAACCAAAAGCATGAGGACGATGGATTAAATAAACTTTTATCTCTACCACTGTACTGACACAACTTTCACCACTTTTGCTCTCCATCAATTTGTCTGTTTTATCTGTATACCGCGGTCGCTGTGGCTCAGTAGTTAGTACGTTGGACTGCTGTGCAAGTTGTGTGGGTTCAATTCACCTGAAATTTTTCAAATTTTTCGCGGCAGCAGCTCCCGAAACCTCCGGGAGTTTAATTTGTGATGGAAAACCTTTTAGTCAGCAATAAATTGTAGGTCCCTTTCCCATTCGTTCGAAAATGCAACACGCACAACATAAGTGGTGGTGTGACGATAGCCCTTGGCTCATCTCGAGCTGTCGCGCCAACTATTTATTTATACGTATTTCATCTGAATACCGCGTTCATCCGGTCAACTACTCGTTTCCTGTCAATATGCTCGTAACCTTTATGTTCTTCACCCAAATCTTGACTCTTCCCAACACCCTCTTCCTGTATCGCTTTGCTGACTTTTATAAACTTTAAAGGGCATCACTCTTTGTTGCCGATAACACTAGATGTAGGCCTTCGCCACAAGCTGTGATGAATCCTGGTGAGTTGTATACACGCTTTGGTGAACGAAGACATGACATTCAAGTAGAATTTTTTCAGTTGACTAGTTCAAAAAAATTTTAGTAAAAGAAGTACATACTCAGAAGAACCTTGAGGTCGATTCCATGATGTGCAACAATGTGAAGGTTTTAGCGTCATCGTCATAAGGAAACTTTGTACAATCTATTTCTACCCTAAATTACGCAGCTTAGTTTTAAAGGTCATCAAACGGCCGCACAGGGAAGTTTAGTTGAGAAACTAGATCCTTGGCGTTTACAATAAGTTCGACATCAATACACCACACTCTATCTTACAACGTCAGTTTTGGTCCACACAAGTGCATTCTTTTACTCTACGTATGTATCGGCTACAGACGACAGGTTTAGAGTTAGCGGACCACAAAACCGAAGGCGTCTTCATAAGCAGCCGTAAAAAAGTGGAACACCTTACCATACAGATCGGCGAGCACCTCATGGAGTCGAAGCTGCACATCAAGTTCCTGGAAGTGCTGCTGGATCACAGACTTACCTTCAAGGACCACCTAAAGTACGCAGGCGAGAAGGCCTCTCTGGCAGTAGCAGCACATATTGGAGGACTAAGGCAGCTGGTCAGAAACCTTGTATGCGGCCCTGATATTGGTGTCATTGGCGCACCACGAGTCGTACATCAGAAAGATGAACTCAGCTCACAGGATTGCATCTCTAAGGGTATGTTGCGCCTTTAGAACTGTGTCAGCGGATGTGTAATCTCAGGCCGCATGCCTATCGATCTAGAAGTGAAGAAGGCTGCGGCACTGCGCGAAGGTGAGCCCGACGACAGACGAACAGCGATGGAAGCTATAAAAGCAGAATGGTTCAACCTATGTTGAACATCACAACAAAGGGGCGATGGACATATAAACTGATCCCCAACATTGATCCTGTAGAAAGCACGGAGAAGTGAACAACTACCTAACGCAATTTCTACCAGGGCATGGATGCTTTCGACCCATTCTGCCAGCATTGTAAAGGGAAACCCCAGAACCCCGAGCATGTGCTGATGGAATGCTAAAACTATACGCGTGCTAGAACCATCCTAATGAAAAAAATTGGACCCTAAGAGGCTTGATTACATTTATGCTGGCAACGCGCGACGGCAGGGAGACTGCAATTGAAGTTAACACCAGCAACAGCGAATAGAGGTAAGAGTAGCGAGAAAAGAAGAAACTGCTAGCTCTTGCAGTTGACAAGGAGACGACGAAATGTCATACCTGCCCCTGCGAAGGAATGCCGTGACTGGCGGTGCCGCATGGGACAAACAGGAGACAGAGCAAGGAGGAGGTGTTTTTTTAGCATGAAGTAGAGCATAACTCATAGCGCGGGCCGGAGAGTATCCATAAAGGATTTTCACACCTACCTGCGCATCAAAAAGAAAAAAAACTGTACCTATGCACATATTTGCATGTCACCAAGCACCCCTCTTTCAAAGCCAAAATATTCGTCCTTATCGATGAGTAATTCCAGAAGCTACGTGATATTTTACTTTTGCAGATTATTTTCAATTGACACTGGAAGATATTTCACAAATCTGTGTACCCTTCTCCAATTTATCCTAAATTTTATTTCTGGTTCAATCCTAATACGATATCTGCCCTTAGGCTTGACATTTGTTATGTTACTTGTCCGCACATGTCCCCGAGCGTTGCTTAGGTTGATTGATCTGTTTCTGTGAAACGCTTCAAAGCTCAATTGATTGCTGGACCAGTCCCAACAATCGAGATAAACGTCCCCCATTGTTGCCTCGTCACAACACTCTGCCCCGACACTGAATGCGAATGGCATGTGTGTGTGCATCACAAAATCCAACTCCTGATTGAAGTGCAACCGATACAGGATCAGACATCGATTAAAGTCATTTCCGGAAGGATTTAACTATCGAATAATCAGAAATGAATGAATTCGGGTGATAAATACTCCGTACGGACCACAGCAGTCAGAGGTCAGTTATCTCTTGAAAATTGGAATGAGAATTGCAAAACATGTTCCCCAGAGACATATGTCAGTCTGTCGCCTCGACCATGTCCAAAGTCTGCCCTCCGTTGCCCATGTCCGACACAGATGTTTGCTTTAGTTTGCACGAGGTCGGTGGTGTTTTTTTTGTATTCTTTGCCTGCCCCTGTGTACACACAGTTACTATCGACTAAAATAGGCGGGTGGGTGGTTGGAAGGCGTCCTCACTGTTAGTAGCCCACAATAGATTCGACGGTCTATTTGGAGTTCACCCACTCATTCACTAGCTCCCTCTCGGTTGCATATTATTTGTACTACAGTGCGCTTTTGTGTCGTCGTTGTCGTCGTAGACACAGGAGCAGCATGTTAACTCTTTGATGGCCGAATGGAGTACAAGGTAACGTGTGCGGACGAGGGCAAGGAAATCGGTTGGAAACTGATGCAAACAATTCCCCGACAAATTTATGACCGGATGCCATAACTTACTGCACTGTAAAATAATTGCAAAGAGTAAATTAAAGCCTTCAATGTGTGTGTGTGTGTGTGTGAGAGAGATATACCAACAGCAGGAACGAGAACACACACATCGACTTGGTGTTGGATAGATGCGAATAGTGTCCCCTTCGGGAGTGAACATAAGTAATGACCTTGCTGTGCTGTGTTCCTATTTATGCAGCCAACGGCAGTGGAACTGATGCAATTTATTTACCTTCCGTTCGTCCGTTGTCAGTTGGGGTGGTGGTTGAAAGTTTTGGCAACCTCCAGGCTAAACAAACGCGATGAAGTGGGTAAGGGTTGGACCGTTCATGAGCTTAGGAAATGTATGCAGTTCATTATAATTGGACCTTCAAAGCCGTTTTCTGGAAAAATAATTTGGAATTTAGAAATAAGGACCTGATGCGAAATATGTGCATAAAACTGGGGCTATTTGGGGGTCATTGTGTGTAGAGCTGTTGCGCCTGTAAAGACGTGGAAAGAGGCATGTTTTAACTACAAATGAAAGGATTTCATTTAGTGCTTAAACTCGACTTGTCACTAGTAGACTAGAAGTCTAGAAGTATCGACCAGGTTTACAGTGGAAGTCGACTTAGGAAAGGATTATGCTTTGAGAGCGATAAGACCTCATTACGTAGATCTATAAATGTCCTTCTCTTCTTCACACAAGAAAACGGTAACTAGATAGTGAATTCGTTGCTTTCTTACTTACTTAAGGTGGCGCTACAGTTCGGGGTTGACCTGGTGCTCAACTAATAAGCTTCTCCAGCCAGTTCGATCTTAAGCTAGCTGCCTCCAGTTTCCACCGCCAAGTTGGTTAAGGTCCCATTCCACATCCGTACGCCACCTGAGTCGCGGTCTTTCTCTACTGCGCCATCCCTCGGGTGTGGATTCGTAGATTTTACGGGCCGGAGCATTGGTGTCCATCCGCTCTACATGATCCAGCCATTCCTCTTTTCTGGGTACGTCGATGTCGCTGTACACCACATACAGTTCGCCATTGTATCTCCGCCTCCATTAACTGTCTACACATACGCGACCGAAAAACACCGGGAGCATTTTCTCTCGAAACAGAAGAGAGCAACCTCATCCCCTTTTGACAGCGTCTATGCCTCAGCGCCATAGAGAAGGACTGGGACAATTAAGATCTTTATTCGTTCGAGAGAAAGCTTTGCAACCCAAAAGTCCTATCGTCGTCAATATCGTCGGCGTATCCAAGTAATTGGACGGACTCTTGGAAGATCCAGAGGCACTGGTGTTGGCGCGTGAGTTTTTCACTATTCTTTCTAGAACAACGTTGACGAAGTCGCACGACAGCGCGTCGCCTTGTCCAAAACCTTTTTTTGAAATCAAAGGTCTCGATAAGGTCTTGGCCGAACTTGATAGAGCAGCGTACATCCTCCATTGTCATCCTGCACAAAAGGACGAGTTTGGCAGGGATGCGAAAACTAGACATGGCTCTGTATAGCTCGTCTCTATAGATGCTGTCATACGCGCGATCAGGTTGTTGACGAACGGCTTCAAGCGTTCACACAACACGGCAGATAAGATCTTGTAGGCGATGTTAAGAGGACTGATGCCTCTGTAATTGGCGCGATTCAGAGGGTCTCCTTTTTTGAGGATCGGGCAAATGATGCTGAGGTTCCATTCGTCGGGCATACTTTCCTCAGACCATATTTTACAGACGAGTTGGTGCATGCTCCATACCAAGTCATAGTCTTCCGCTTTGAACAGCTCGGCAGCTAGGCCGTCAGCTCCAGCAGATTTGTTGGACTTAGGCTTAGATATGGCTATCTTCACTTCGTACAGATCGGGTGGACGAAATTGTTGGTCTTCGTCATTCAGGTTGAATGGTATTTCCTCCTGAGAAGCTGGTGTTCGTTTCTCCTCTTCTGCTCGTAAAGACCGCGAGCAGCTCTGCTCCTTCTGTGCAGCGCCGCTTTGTATGCCTCTTGTTTCGCTTGTGCTTGCCGGCACTCATCGTCAAGCCAGGGGTTTCGTTGTAGTGTCCGAATGAAACCCAGAACGTCAGAGGCGGCATCTCTGATGGCTTTTTGGCAATGTTGCCACAGGTCTGCAATACTTGATGCTGGCGGTATAGGACATCTTGAGAGATTGAAAGAGACTCGATCGGAAAAGGGTCTGATAACCTCCTGCGATTGCAGCCATCCAACCTCGAACTTCCTCACAGTATTTCCTTGCTTTGGCAGTGTTCGGGATATCCACAGTCGTATCTTGGCTACAAAAGGTAGTGGTCCGAGTCAATGTTGGCCCCTCGGAACGTTCGGACATCCATATACCTGGAGGAGTTCCATGTGTCGATTGCAATGTTGGCAATCTTGTTGACGGTTGTCTGATCAGAAGAGGTTTTTAAGTTTCCTATCCAAAAAAAGCTCCAAGTTGCCTTATAGTAGAGTCTTACAGCAATCCAAAGGGTCAACCTCAGCTTTAGTCGTTATTGCCAAGATGTGGTATACTCCACGATTCTCTGATTCATTTGCAGAGGTCCTTAACATAATTAACAGTTTTTTCTATAGTCGGGCAGTTATCCCCGCCGCAGAATCCCTTTCCTAGAGGATCTGATCCTAAACCATCTTGGATACAAAAAATTAAAGCAAATATGGAGAGCTGGAAGCACCTTGTTGAAACTTTCTGTTTACGGCTCTAATTATCCAAAGCCACAAAAAGCAAACAACACCAAGGAGTCACGTTAACTAAAAGCATAAAACCGTTAAGTTCTAATAAGTTTATGACAGCCTTTACCTGAGAAAGTCGTCGTAAACCAACACCCTTGTTCACATTTATGCATGTCTCCATTTGCATTCCTCGCGAGAATTATTGCAGATTTTTGACGGAATATTTTAATTATGACTTCAGCCACCCGGAGTTGACATGCATGCAACATTGTGGGTCATGACAAGTTTGATATATTTCGGATTGCCCCGCCATCGTGCATGCCTCGACGGGTAACTTACACCGTCTGCTCCTTGTTATGCAACAATTCACGATTACCAATGTGTCTTCCAGTCCATTAAAAACATTTCACCTGCGACTGGATGGAATTTATTTCCGCGCAAAACTTCATAATCTTCAAAATCAACACTCAAATAGTTGCAAACTTATGACAAAGGGATTAGTGTAGCGCCCGCAAACTTCCATTCCACATGGCAAAACTGTAATGGAATTTCTTGAACATTTCACACTCGGGCACAGGGGCACGCCAAGGGATGGGTCTTAACAAAAAAAGGAAGAAAATGATCTTTAATTGAGGGCGTAATTTAAGTTGCCTACATGCCAAAAGACAAACTTAGTGGGACCTCCAGGTAGTTTAACATAAACGACATGTCACGCCTGAAATTCTGTAGTATCATGCCCACTGCCACCGACCGTATGCCGGGCCGCCTGCCAAACTCTGTTCGCAACAAACTGCGCGAACATGCAATCATTTTGCACGCGATAATCTACAATCGTTTAGCCGTGTGACTACTCCCTCGTCCGCTGTCTCCGCCGCCCCCTGACTGCACTTTTAATAAATACTTGGGCACAACAAAGTTTACAACTTTTGTGGAACCATAAACCAACAGACTATCCCCGGAGCCGGAGCCGTCGCCATTGCCGCGCGTGCACTGCGCACCGAAATGAGCAATAACACTCCATGAAGCCGGGAATCGAATTGCTGTCGGTCCAATAAAGTTTACGTTGGTATTTATTGAAAGAAAATTGAGGTGAACAAATGCATCGTGCCTCATAAAGGCCTACATGTTAATACCTGCGCCCGGGGGCCCGATTCGGTCGCCTTTGGACGGGCAGATGGGGAGCCAAAGCTATTAGGCTGTCAGTGCACAAATGAAGCGACTCTTAATGAAAAAATTCAAAATTCGAATTCGGGCTCAAGTTGTTGTTTGCTCGGGTCGATTGTGGGCTGTCATTCGCGAGGGGGACGTTGATGTTGGTTAGTTATTGACAACGGTAATTAAAATTGGCGTCCGGTCCTCGAAGGTGGAATTCTGTAGTCGTAGCTATAAAATCGTGACCGGTAGCATTCTGGAGCAAATTGTTCGGGACCCACTTGGCTATTTGAACTTTAATAGCTTTCAAGGTTGGTTTTATGGCTGACATTCCAATAAGGGAAGGGTACTTGTCGCTTTTTAAAGTTGGTCATGCTGTGCATATTCAAGACAATGACGGAATGTTTAACGAGCAGAACGAGCGATTGTCGTGTAAATTGAGTGGAAATGACAATATTCTCCATTCTTGAAGTTTTCGCCAGAGTTTCCAATCCGCTATATGTACATCTGTCAGGTGGGCTTAATTGTCCTTTCGGACCTAATTCCTTCTTAGCTAAATGTGTCTTAGCCTCTTGGGTTACGTTCACCTCTTTACTTACAAACATATGCACATGGTGTTTAAAGAGTAGAAATGTACGTTCAAGAGGACACAAGCATCCACAGTTTGTCTCAAACCAGGCTCTGTCTGCCAACTCTTACTCTTACATCCACGCAATTAACGCTGGGTGCCTAGTTCACCGACTGAAGATTGGCTTTCAACCGCTGTGGATGGTTGTTCGTGGCAGCAAACGACAGAGGGGAAGGGTGTTCACACTAAGGCACTCTTCTTTGCGTAGTAGAGGAAGAACTCCCACGATGGAATCACCTGTGGCGTCTACACTTTCAGTTGGGTCGAACTACTTAGTGACCACCTTATATGGGCTACTTCGAGGTAATCGGATTGAAGGCCAATGAGGACCGGGATATCCGGCCCCTTAAGCCCAAGGTGTTCAAGAAAGGGCCTGGCCCTCCAGGTTGGGGCTTGTGTGCGGGCTTGACGGCTCTGCCATGAAAAAAAGCATACGAAGCAACAATAAGCCTCGGATATGAACTGATTTACTGATGAGAACGCATGCAAATGAATTAAGGACAACGAGTTTCGTATCTGCACGTAGAATGTTAGGTCTCTTGACAGATCAAGTACAGCCGAACAACTAGCGGAGCGCCTAAATTGATGCAAAGCAGACATCACCGTCAAGCATCTCCAGACCGGTTGCATGGAACTCATTTGCATTCCTATATTGTGGACCGAAGTTGTCTTCATGCACAAAGAAGAAAAAACCTCACACGTTAATCCCAACCATCTCTGGCCTATTAGTCTGTCCTCGTTTCTACTAAAAACATTGGAGAGGGTTGCTTTTGTTTTTTAAGCCTCAGCGACACCATCTCTCTTCGGGGAATGACAAACCTCCGAGGGTCCATGTCTAGTTTTTGTCCATTTGTGCAGGATAACAATGGAGAATCCAGGCTGCTCCCTCAAGGTCGCCCAAGACCTTACCGAGACCTTTGATGTCAAAAAAGGGTTTAGACAAGGCGACGCGCTGTCATAGGACTTCATCAACGTCGTGCTTGAAAGAATAGTGCAAAACTCACGCGCCAACACCAGTGCCTCTGGATCTTCCCAAAGGCCGTCCAATTACTCGGATATGTAGACGATATTAACGCAGTCGGAAGAACGGAGCGTGACTGCCGCGATCATGAGTATTGTGACTGAGGCGCCGAAGATGGGTTTAGCGGTCAATAGGGGCAAGACGAAGTATACGCTGTGAACAAGAAAGGACACCCAACACCGACGTCTCGGACAGAACATCATTATAGACAGATATAACTTTGAGGCAGCTAAGGACTTTGGATACCTGGGCTCCGAAATTAGCTCAGACAACGGCACCAGCTCTGAGATCAAACGAAACGCTGTTTCTTTGGGCTAAGAAGGCAATTGAGTTACAAAGCCCTCTCTCGAACAACTTAAGTGAACTTTTATAAGACCCTAATCGTCCTACTTTACAGCGCGGAGGCATGGACTCTGTCAAAAGCGGATACAGTTGCTCTTAGCTGTTTGGAGAGGATTCTTCGGTTGATTATCGGTCCCATCGATGAATGGAGGAGGAGATGCAACGACAAACTGTACGGGCTGTACGGCGACGTCGACTTAGTCAGAAGAGTGAAGGTCCAACGACTGATATAGCTGGGTCATGTAGAGAGGATGGACACCAACGCTCCGGCATTAGAAATCTTCAAATCCACACCCGAGGGACGGCACAGTAGGAAGACTACGACTCAGATGGCGCACGCAAGTGGAATGTGACCTCAACCAACTTGGCGTTTGAAACTGGAGGCAGCTGGCTAAAGATCGACCTGGTTGGAGACGCTTGTTGGTTAAGGACCAGGTCCACCCCAGACTGTAGCGCCACCTTAAGTAAGTAAGTAACCCCTTGAGTTACTCTACTAAACACTGTTAAGATTCCATTCCATCGACTACAACTATCATCACATATCTTCTGTTTAAATGATGTCCTCTCCATTATTCACAATTATTGACGCGAACTCATGGAATTTCAGTCTCCAGCAAGTAACTCGCTCTGTCAATAAACTTGTACGAGTACATATGAACCGACACATGAGCCGGTATTTTATTAACAAGGCGCGAGTAGTCAATATAAAGAGTAGAAGCACTCTACACCTACACTTAGTACACAGCTAGCGAAAAAATAATAATTTACAGGATATCTGGTGTGCCGCCAACGACACCTTTTTGTTTGGTCTCTGCCCCATGGCTTCGCCTTAACAGCGAGGAACCCGCCTAACAATCGCAACACCATGACTTGTGCTCCGATTGTACTTCCATTATTTATGATGATCGATATTTTCACATTTGTTCCGATTCACTATCCATTCCGTGAATTGTATCTTTGTTGGATGTTTTGTGCTATCCTCACGCTTAATGTGTCTCTGACGATTCACTTTTGTTTTTTGACTCGAATAGGACGGGACATACCATCGTAGTCGAAGTCGAAGCATCTTTATTGTGGGTAACTACACGGTTGGAAAATGTTGAATAAATTGTAGAACTTTTCTGGGATACAACGGAGAGGTAATGATGGAATGATGGAGGTTCTCCTATCAATTCTACTAACCATTAGGGCAGGGATCCAATGTACAATAACACTCACCAATCGCTTTACTATGGCCTAAGGTTCTATCGAAAAGAAACAAGAAGACTTTGTAGTATGAGGCTCTCATCATTTCGGTGGCGCATGGACTTCGTCAAAATCAGATGAACGTGTAGTCTTGGAGAGAAAAGTTCGACAATCACAGTTTGCGTAGGAGAAGATTAAACCATGAACTTTGAAATCTTCGTCATTGAAAAGAGGGCGCAGACTATATACACTAAGGAACTAAATCCTTCCAGGATGACAATCTTTTGTAGATAGTCAAGGATAAATCAAGACAGCGAGATAATTAGATCAAAAGCAATTTCGAGCTGCCGACAAGCCCTTAACAGGACATAGTAATATAGAAGGAAATAAGACAGCGGATGAACTAGCTCGGAAAGGATCAGCATTAGCCATTGAAAAGATTCACACTTCGGTAAATATTCCTATCAGTGTACTGAAAAAGCTGAATGAAATCAATCGCCAACATCGCCTGGTGCACCAGCGGTGACTGTGCTATATCTCGCACCCTACTTCCGGTGTACCGACAGGGCACTGTGCGATAGGCACAATGGCTACTAGACTGGGTATTCACCGGACTACTGCGGGAGCTGCCAGAATACAGAGGAAATAGAAACTATCAAACATTTACATAGCGAATGCTCGAATCTTCAAATACGTCGCCTCCGTCATTTGGGAAACAGACTTTTTGAAGCACTTGAGGAGCACTTGAGGAGCGTAAATTCCAATAATGAAGTGATATGTTTCACCAAGAGCTCAGGTTGGTTCAGGAACAGGCCAACCAATGGTAGAAAAAAATTAGTAACGGCACCACGAGTTAAAAGGGGAGCACAAAGCACCAAATGGCTCCGTGCAAGCACTAATAATGTTCACTTCCTCCAGCGACATTGATCTGGTTAAAAAGATAAGTATACCTACGACGATAAAGGCGATGGACTACGCAGAGAACAACGACCTTCTCTTCGATGGCGTGCGCAAGTAGAGGTTGATCTTAACCAATTCGGCATATGCAACTGGAGACAACTCGCTAAGGATTGTACACGCTGGAGAAGCTGGCTGGTTAATATCATGGTTTACCCCGTACTGTAGCGTCATCATAAGTAAGTAAGTAAGCTCTGTATTCTGCCGGCAATGATCGCCTTATTTAGAGCAAGTTCGAGACAGGTAAATGTGATTTTCATTGCCAAACCCGGTAATAGGCCAGACGAGGTGCCTTAATCTTACAGACCTATTAGTTTAACATCTTGCTCCGCACTCGATTCAATATGGGTACAAGAAAGGCAAATCCTTCACCATCTAGTAAAACAGATAGAAAAGGGCGGGTATGCCAAGGAAATAGCCATATGTGTTCTAGACATCGTTAATACCGGCTACGACTCGATAGCAAGGGCAATCAGAAGCAGAGGAATCGAAGATTTGATCAACCAATGGATAAGAACCATGTTGAAAAGTCGTATAATAACTTCTTCTTCAAGCGGAGTGCCAGTGCCTTTAACTCCCCCTTCTGTGGTCTATAATCATTGACAATATTTTAGTCAATCTCCACATATTGGGCTACAAAGCTACCGGTTATGCTGATGACTTAGAGAGTGGTGAACATGACATGACGATCGCCAACGTCATGCGGGCTGCTTTAATACGTGTTTTAGAATGGTGCCACATTGAAGGACTCCCCATCATTCCTTGCAAGCCTGTTTTAGTCACTTTTACGAAAAAAAGATTGATCAATCTCGTACCTATCATCGTCAAAGGCACCACTGTAAACTGTTCCAATAAGATGAAGTACCTCGGAAGGCTATTAAAAGTATGTAGTAGTAAGGTCTAATGGAGTACCTGTATCAGACCCAGGATGTTTGTTATGGTTGACCGAAGGATCAAAAATGGCTTCCGGAGTAGGGGCTGGCGTCTTTGGGCCCAAAACTTAAGTGTCGGTAACAATGAGGATGTGCCCCAGCGTATTTTAGGCTGAAATCCATGGTACTGAGATCTGCGCCAGGATAAACCTCGATAAAGGTATTAGGGGCGCATACATACATATCTATTCAGATAGTCAGGAAGCGCTTATTACTGCTACGATACCCTAAAATCACATGCCAGACACAATAAGGTCAAGCTCGGTTGGGTGCCCGGCCACCAGGGCACCACCTCCACGCTTTTGGGACTTGATCCATTCTGAGGCATTAATTGGGCTACCGCCACAGCTTTGTTAAACAACTGGGAACACCAACTTCGCCTAGTCCTTTGGAAAAGTATACGCGGGCTTAGGCAATTAAAGAGACTTATAAAGCCCTTTTCTTCAAAAGAAAATTCCATACTTTGACAGAAACAAGATGAGGAAGCTTACGTGCTTCCTTACCGGCCATTGTGGCCTAAGATATCATCTCAACAAACTGAACCATTGTTGAGATGCAGAGTGTCGGGTCTGTTTGGAAGACGAAGAAACATCTGAGCACATTCTCTGTGAATGTCCGGTACTGACTACAAAAACGGATCTTTCATAAGGAATTCTGTTCGTTAGCGGAGTTTAGAAACTCGGTTAATAATGACATACTCACCTTCATTAGGAAGGTTGTAGACCTATTTGGATAAGTAAACCGGAGACAAAATATGTAGATGTTGCTAGGTCGCTTTTTAAGAGGACCATTCAGGGGTTTTTTTTGGGGCAATAGCTCAGATTGGCCAAGCTAAAACTATGGTCAAAACGTATGTTTTTGTGAGGTACATGCGTGTTTTCTTTATTCACATTAATGCCAAAATGCATATTTCCATGCTTATATTTCCTATTTTCATCAAATTTTTCGATTTACATTCCAATTTCCTGACCAAAATACATGAATATCTCGAGCACAACCCAAAAAGAAATTGAGTAACCCCAGTTTCTCACCCATTCACTCACAGCCAAGTTCAGCACCATTGTGCAGTGACATTACATGCGAATGGTTGCACAAAAACAAAACTAACCCCTTGTTTGAAAGATCGTAAATTTTCCCTGGAAAGCTTTTCTATTTACTTCCATAATTATTGGAAATAACTCATTTGCCCTGTCAATTTTTAGCCATTACAAAGTGAAGTGTCGCGATTTTTTGATCGCAAAATTTAAAAATTAAATTTTTCTCTGTAAAAAGTGTGTAAAAGTGGATTATAATATTGTTTTTGTTGAGTTCAATTGTTTGTGAACAAATAAATCAATTTGTCCTGTAAAGTGAAACATTCTACAGACCTCAAAATGCGTGAAGTGTTGTGTTGCCTGTGGTTTCCTCGGAATTTCGTCAATTTCAACCAAATTTCAGCAAGAATGAAAGAAAAAACAAGTAAGTGAATAAAATTATACGATTTTGAAGCATAAAAGACTAAATTTTCAATTCAAATAAATACTTGAGCAAACACGCGCGATTTGTGTGTCCCTCCAAGTGGGAATCAATTTTTTTTTTTATGAATTTGCACTGCTCTTACCAGGTCGATGCCCTCATAAAGTTGTATTCCCCTCCAAAACTGATTCGAAAATCATCCCAGAAATGTTATTTTTTCACGGTTTAACTTAAAATTTTGAACCGTGTACCTACCCAAGTCTCTGTTCACACCAGTGAGTTTATTACTCGATGTAATGCATACGAGACATTACCTATATACACATAGCCATATGCCAACTCATTCCGTGAATTGTTGTTTGTTTCTCGATATTCTGCCATTTTTCCCTCACGCGCCCATTCAAGCTGTGATCCGCTCCTGCGAAACCACATACAATCAGCTGCGCAATCTGCCAAAAGCTAATGCATTCCAACATTAAAGTAAAAAAAAAAAACACACAAGTATAAAACCATCAGTTCCACACTTGGGTCCGTTTCCCCCTTTGTTTTTTGCCCGCTTAGAAAATCACAACGCGCTGGGCACCGACTGTGTCGACGACGACCAGAGCAGCCCCACGCCACCAGAAAGGACACAACAAAACAAAAAGCAACTTCTTTATGGCTCTGTTGATGGTATCAAAAGTTAATGTTGATGACATTTTTGCCTGATGTGATTAATTCGCTTTTTGTGAGAGAAGTTGTCCTTGCCACACCACCCGTCCACCAGCGCGAGGTGAAGAAAGTGCACGAAAAGGAACGTGGTCTTCATTCCAACCAACAAACGCTGTAAAGAAGGAGTGACTGCGAAATGACTATGTCGTCGCACTTGCTGATTGGAATCGCACGTAATAATTTTCATGTTAGGTGTTCATCAGGTATCACAGTCGAACGTACCAATGAGCAAGAAATCCGACCGAAACCCTGGGGATTGCGGTTGGCCATTGATGGGAATGGCAGCTACAAAGTATTGGAGGTGCTGTCGCACGTAAAATTCGCTCTGGTCAAAGGAAACTTCGATTTAATTTCAAATTTGATTTGGGGAAGTTGCAGCGTTCGCTCGGTGGGAACTACAAGCTCTTAATTAACTTGACATTGGATTAGGATTTGAACATGAAATGATTGATTAGCGGAGTGTCTGAGTCATCGGTCAAAGTAAAGATTTATTTGCCGGAGCTGAGGGACTGGTAGAGGAATTTAAGAATTGGATTGTTCCTTCCGGTTTTAAGCGTTGGTGCATGGAAAACTGGAGCCGAGTTACCACACTCGTTAACGAGTAACTTGTCATCGAAATGTGAGGATTTTACATTACCGCTCCCAATGACGTTAATCTATCATTCGATCACGAGTCGCACTCTTTCACTCGTCATCGATTGCAGTAATTCGGCCCCTGCTATTGAAATCCAATCGTCATCTGGCTTTACTTGCAAGGCTGTGCTTAAGATCTCTCTAACGCCTTCACAATTGCTGTTACTTTTCCTCCCTGTTTCTCAGTTAATCGGGCGTCTTTCGTTGGAGCTATATAGTTAGGCATTCATTAATTTTTGCACTTTTCTCGTGATAGAGGCTGTCATTGTTCATCGTAGCTTGGGACAATATTCTTCGGCCAAATTTTACCTCGGGCAACTCAGCCTGATCACTTGTAAATACAGAAATCAAAAGGTTTGCATGGTTAGGTAAGTGAGCAAGCGAAGGGAAGAAATCATTTCGCCACACTCATTGTGATACCCGTAGGGGGAAGAGAGTGTCCCGTTTACTTACAGTAGAACGTGACCAACTTACTGCGTCTGTGATACAAACCATCCTGCGGATTTGATGACTTTCATTACATGATCCACTGGTATATCGGATAATTCTTCAATGTCCTCGATAAAGTGTCGTCCGAGGAATCTATTTCCTAGATGGTAGAAACTTGGGCAATGTCAAAGGAAGTGGGTTATATCCTCGCGGACCTCTTCATCGCTACACCTCCTACAAAGGTTTTCTTCTGTAATTCGAAGGTTTTTCATATGGTACCGCAGCCTGTGATCGCTTCTATAAGGGTAGATAGGGATCCTCTGTCAATCTGCAGACGTCTGTCGATCCTAGCCTTATCGAATAATGGCCATATCTTCCTTGTGGTTCCACAGGTATCTAGAGAGGTCCATCTGCTATTTGCCTCCCTTAAGGCTTTTTTCTCCGTTTCGAGCTTAATTGTACAAGGCAAGTTCCGAGTTTGTTGCCGAATTGTTCTCGCGACTTCGTCAGCCTTCTCGTTTCCTGGTATCCCCTCATGTCCAAGAATGCAGCAGAGTGTCACCTTATACTGTGTTCCAAGAACCTCGAGCTCTTCTCGACAACGCCTCACAAGCTTCGATTTTATTTCTATAGCAGAAATTGCATTATTGCTGCCTGGCTCTCGATGAAAAAGGTGATATCGTCTCATGGCATCGCAGTTTTAGGGGCAGCTAGTGTCACTGCTAGGGCCTCCGCTGGAGAACACTGTTGTGGATCGGAAGACGGGTGGACTTGGAGATCCCTAGCATTTCGGAAAAGATACCTGTATCCACACCATTGGTTTAGATAGCCATGGAATTCGCATTTGGCATTTGCCCGCTTTTCCATTCCTCTCTGTACTGATGGCCGCCGAGAGTCGTGCAAAGATATCCACCGGGAGTAGGTTCAGGATAGCCTCAAGTCCTGCCGTTGGTGTTGTTCTCGTTGGACTGGTAGTTGCAATGCACACCAGTCTTTGTACCTTTGTTGGGTTATTCTTACATAGGTTATTGATTTTATTGACGGCTTGCCACCATACAAGGCTGCCGTAGGTCAGTATAGGTCTTATCATAGCCCTGTACATCCACAGGATAATTCTGGGAATAGGGTTTCCTAAATATCCCGCTGTACAAGTAGAAGGCTATTGTCACCTTCTTAATTCTTTCGTTGATGTTCAGCTTCCAACTAAGCTTCTTATCGGGCACGAGTCCCAGGTATTTGGACCTCTCGGAGATCCTGAGGGGATACCACCAATAGAAGGTGTTGCGAATTGTGGTATTTTCCTTTTATTTGTAAATAATATCAGCTCAGATTTCTGGGGATCGACTGTTAATCCACACCTCTTCGTCCAGGTGTCTAGGGTTCTTAGTGCCCCTTCTATTTGCTCGCTAAGGGTTGGAAGAAATTTGCCTGTCGCAGTAGCACTACATCATCTGCTATGGTTTTGACGCCGCTGTTCCTAAGTTGTTGGAGTACTTCGTTGAGGACAATGACCAATAGCAATGGGGAGATTAATCCGCCTTGAGGAAAAAGTTAAAAAAATGCTTCACCCATCACTTGAGTTGGTCCTCATTCAAAATTTTCATTCAAAATAAGCTGGAAAACGTGAGGGCCTTTCAGCAAGTGTTGGATGTAAAAGTGACCACCTAACAGCTCTTTGGTGACCCCTCTTCCCCCTTCTTTACATCTGTAGCCAATCCGTCCCTTTAGTTGTGTTTGTCACTTCTCGCATTTTCCTCGATCTTTTTACTACTGGAGCGCCGGCAATTCAAAGTCGATCCGCTTTCAGATGTTTTCTGTAACCCACCTGCTTTTTCATTGGCTGGAGAACCTTCAAAATGCTGATACTACTAAGATTAGTCCCCCTTTTGAGTCCAAAACCTCTGTTCAAAGAATTCAATTGGTAAATATATGCATGGGTATGATAGACTTGCCAGAGCTCCAAGTTAGTCCTTAGAAGACTCAAAGAGACTATCAAACCAAACCATGCTTTCCTTGCTATCTAGCGACAATACTTTCCGCTCGAGGGGAAACACAAACAGCATCTTGATTGGTGACTGCAGGGGCTGACTGGTTGATTGTTTCCAGTCCTTGCGGCAAATGATCCTTGACATACTGAGGGATTCTTTTACTCGGTCGAGTCTATAGTGTTGGACTTCCAAGTTCAAATTGATGCAGGTTATAATTGGTGTCGATTTCGCCTATCTATTGAGCCGACTACACAGTGCAGTGCTGTTTCTACACTATCTCCTTTCATGTAGGCGTGCTGTGCTAGAGATAGATCTTCCGGGCCTAATTTGCTGCGAATGTATATATCAGCCAATTTTTCTAGAGTTTTCAGAATGAAAGAGGTAAGACTTATTGGCCTGAAGTTTTTGGCGGTAGTGTGACTCGCTTTACCGGCCTTGGGTATGAAGACAACTTTAACCTCTCTCCATGTTCTTGATACATAACACCATCTGAGGCTATTAAGGTAGAGTTCCTTAAGTGCCGGAATGATAGTGGTTGCGGTCTTTTGCAACATGATCGGGAGTATATACCGTCGAGTCCTGGGGATTTGAAGGGGGAGAACGATCTGATTTCCCACTAATTTCATTCCTCTGTAATCATATCTGTAGGCGGCTCCCCTCTCGTTTCCATAACCCTGGAAAGTGCGCAGCAATCCTAATAATTCTGAGCAAGACTCAGTCCAATTTCCATTGGGCTCTTTCAGAGATCCTAGAGCTTTTGATTCTCTGGAGAGGACTTTCCTCAGCCTTGCAGATTCTGCCATGCCTTCAATCTTACAGCAGCAGTGTTGCCAAGAGTGCCGTTTAGCTCGCTGAGTCTAATTCTTAAAATTCCTCTGACTGGCTTCCGTTTAAGTAGTTGAGTTATGGTTATGGCGCTGTAGTATGGACTGTAATGAAAGATATTTTTGATGGTTCCCACTGAAAATCGTAAGATATTTTGTTCCTTTTGCGTTGGTGGGCTTTGGAGGAAGAGATGCAACCACGAATTATACGAGCTGCATCGTGACATCGATCTACTACGTATTTGACGTTGCTTGGACATGTAGAGCGAATGGAAACCAATGCCCCGACTCGCAGAGCATTTGAATTTAATCCGAAAGGACAAATAAGTAGAACCTCATCTATGGAAGGTGGTTTACACAAGTAGAAAAGGTCTTTGACCAACTTGGAGTGCGCAAAATAGATAGAAGCAAACGGTTACAGCTTACTCACTTCCAAGCTTCAGAAGATCGGTCAAATACCACAGAAACGTGCCGACTTTGAGTATCAAAAACCTGTGTACATTGCTCTTGTACAGCATTGTGGCCTCAAACATTTCGGCAGAGGCTTCACTTCCGCATTCAAAATCAACCACTTGTCTAAAAGATTGCACTGGGTCGTGCTTCTATGCCGCGGTGTAGTCCTTCAATAACAATTTGATAACAATGGGCCGCGCGGTCAAGAAACACTTTAAAGGCGGTCTTTCCCATAAAATTAACCTCGAATTACGGCTAAATCCCGAGCCACGTGCAATGCCCCTTGTAACATCTTCCATCGAATCCAAAAAATTCAATCCGTTGCGGCTTCATTTCCACTGAATCCCAAAAAAAAAAAAAAAAAACTCCCAGCAACATCCTTGTAAAAAAAGAGAGAAAACAGTTAACAATGCGTACACCAGGAACGATTTTCATTTACTTTATCCTCAAATGGATTTAATGCCTCCCGAGATCGTTCTGTATGTCAAAATTGATTGGACTCCTTCGCTACCCTGCGTCCAATCGATTCACAATTTCTTAACATCCACGTATTTTGTTGCTCGTACTGGAGCTGTAGCTGGAGTTGGAGTTGGAGCTACCGCCGCTTCTGCTCATGATGATGCTGCTGCTGCTGCTGATGATGGCCGAACTCCTGCATTTGATTTATATCCCGTTGCCACTTCAAGAGCTCAACGGCACAGCGCTGGTCATCTCAGACGTTGACCGATGGAGAAGGAATCCAAAAGGGAACACACATCCACCAGAACAGAGAGTGATGCCGATGATGAGTTAGGGCCCAAGATGCATCCACCAGGCAACAGTGTGTATGAAGAAGATGCTCAGCTCAACCCCCTCAGCTCGGCCTGGATTTGCAAAAACATCGACGAAATGAAGAGGAACATGCCAGCGGACTTGGTTACTGATTTTTTTTTCGTCTCTTTCTTGCGATGTTATGCACTGGAGCTGCTGTTGCAGTAGGTTTAGGTTCCTTGTGGCATTGCCGAAGTTTTTCCGTCTTCGGGGTTTGGTTTTTTTTTGTCTCTTTGTTTCCCTCTTATTTCCGTGTCGGTTTTTTGTGTGCTGCTTCCCCTTTCGGTGGAGTTTTCCTCACCCGTCAGAGAAAAATCCCCGGTAAAGTGAAAGATTTACGATTTATCGGTTTGATTCGAGCATCACGAGACTGGAATATCGAATTCCCCGAAAGGAAATCATCATCGTCCCGTGGATTTGTTGTCGTGCATTCGAAAGTGTTTGTGTCTCTAGTGCCTTCGTCTTTATCGTCGTGTGGTAGTCTCTATTGAGGTTGGAATTGTAGCCTTGGCACACCGAGGATTTCTTTTGCTTTGTTGTGCTCTGCTGGGATGAAGATGGTGCATGTCGTCTTGTCATTGATCCAATGATTTACACTTTTGTAATTGTGCTAGTAATCGAAGGGTATAGTCTCAGTCCATTCTGAGACTCCTATGGTGCTTAGTGGTATATGGTATTGTATTACGGTTTGTCATGTCATTGGTTACTTTAATGAGCACAAGCGAGAAGGAGCCTTGGTAATAGGGTCATGGAACTTCTAAACCTTAGGTTGTCCACTTGCGTGCAGAAATCTGGAGATGGCTTTAAGGCAATGATTTGGGGATACTTCACTTCGAAGATTACGGGGATTTAGTGGATTTCTTGAGACACAGAAGCAGGGCCAGTCATCATCTTAAGTACAATTACAGTTGATGTAGAAATTGTATGCCTTGACAAAGCATTTGGAAAAGTGTTGAAGAATTCTTAGGAATATCCAGGACACAAAAAATCGTTGTTGATCCTGTCTAAGCATTCCTTTGTCTAGTCGTAACCAGAGGGCTTTTTTGGAAAAAAGCAGATTTTCTAACACTGGCTTAGATTGTAGTGGACCTTTGTGCTCGGCCGACTTGGATCTCTAGTCGATGAGTAACTCGAGTTAGAGCACATTCTCCGGTTATGGGTTTTCAATGAGCCGAATTAGGGTCCACCGATGAAAACTCTCATTCTGAAAGGTCAGCTCCTTCTTTTGTGGTTCAGTGCTCCACATTCCTTTGGGAGATACGCTTGAGTATCACTGTCATTTTTCTAAAGGGGTTTCAATGCCAAAGTTGGCAATGACAGTGAAGAGCTGAGGCATGTGAACGGCAAGCATGGTCCTAAGTTGCTCGAAAAGATACAAAAGGGATCATGCATCCGCATTTCAGAACAACCCCAACTGCTGCACTGGACATAATGCTGCATCTGCTTCTTGTTGATATCGTTGGGAAACTAATGGCAGTCAAAGCAGCATTAAGGCTTAGAGAATCCTCCCAGCTGATCAGCACAGCAACGGGTCATTCTAGGATCCTCAAGGGCAACCGTACTGTTTCAAGTAAAACGGACTACGTAGTCCCCCATATTGACTTTAACGTCAGGTACAAAAACTCGGATTCCTAGCCGAAGCTCTTGGGAGTCTGGTACAGTTTTGAGCGAATCCGCGCAGAAATATTTACAGACAGATCTAGGACGGTCGGTGGTACGGGAGCAGGTCATTACCACGCGACTGTCACATCACTGTAGTGTGTTTCAAGTGAAAATTACGGCAGTCTGCGAAGCTGCGGCTTGGCTTTCAATTAACGCGATAGATTGTATCGCTATTGTTCTATACGTAGACCGTCAGGCAGCTGTTAAATCATTGGAATCGCCGACAGTACGATCAAGCAATGCCGCAGATTCCTAAACGAGATTGCAGATGTTTGTGACGTAGCCCTGTGCTGGGTCCCAGGACACAGGAAGTTCCCAGGCAATGGCAGGGCGGACGAGCTGGAAAAAAAAAAGGCGCAGGACGCCATCTCCCTGAAAATCTGCGAGAACCACGTGCGTCTATCGAATTGATCAAATTCCTCCTTGACATGGATGCCAAGAAACTGGCAAACCACAGTTGGAACAACATTAGCACTTGTCTCTTGTCTGGCCTAACCTAGATTTGAAGAAGATTGAGAAACTTTTATCTACAAGCCGGGAAAAACATATGTTTACTGATAGGGATCCTCACCGGGCATTGCTTCCTCTCCAATGATTTCTGTAGAAGCTGCAGAGACGAGTAGGAAGAAGGAACTGCAATGTACCTTCTATACACATGTCCTGCTCTTACGCTGCTAAATAGGGAAACCCTCGGGAAATACATACTTCTACGATGATCTTAACGATCATGCCGAACTCGACTTCCAGAAGATAAGAAACTTCATCTCTGGGACGAAATGGTTCAACTCTTAAGGTTAATACCGTTACGGTTGCCCATCTCGTTGTAATCTGTGTTACATACTCTGGTTACTGATGCTGGTAAGCCGGATGAAGACATCGTGGTATCACACAATGGACCAATCAGGTCTAAGTGTGTGCCGGGGCAGCCACTTAACCTAACCTAACCTATGGTTTCAAAATTCAAAATGACAATGGCGAACAAAAACCTAAGAAAAGCGAAAAAGCAGAACCTCCGCCATTAGGCCTATACTCATCCTGATCGTCTGATGGACTGCTTCGGACGATGCTATGCACCGGAAGAGTTTAGGAAAAATGCAGATCTCACATGTCTGAGCACTACCGGTGCGGTGGGACTAACTTCCACCGACAAGCTTTGGACACTCTCTTGTACCTGATCACACGCATCACCTCGTAGAGAACAATTTTAGTTGATTGATTGAGAACCTACGGGTTGCATGCTGCTGTTGCATCCGCGAAAGTGAGTATTCACTATGAGTTCCAGGAATTCCGCGGTAGACTCTGTCCATTTTCAATTTACTCTTAACAAGGATGATGGTTTGGAGTGATTTTTGGGCACAACTTTGCTTGGTCTTGCAGTTGAGAGTTTCAATGGATGTTTAGGCAATGGTTTTAGTAGCAGAAGTAATCCTGCTTACTCACTTACGATCTTTTCGAGATCCTGGTGGTATCACAACGAACCCTTCATGGGTCTAAGTATGTTGGCTTTAGCTGGCAGCCACTTCAACCTAACTTAACCTAACCTACTCATTTACTTAAAGTGGCGCTACAGTTCTTGGTGGACCTAGGCCTCAAACAACAAGCGTCTCCAGGCAGCTCGATCTTTAGCAAGCTGCCTCTCTTTCACTTGCGTGCGCCACCTGAGTGGCGGCCTTCCTCTACTGCGCCGTCGCTCGGGTGTGGATATGAAGATTTTCCGGGCCGGAGCATTGGTGTCCATCGGCTCTACGTGACCCAACTACCTCACACTTCTGGCTAAGTCGATATCTCTGTACAGACCGTCGCTGTTCGTCGTTGTACCTCCTCCTCCACTCACCGTCTATGTAGACGGGACCGAAAATCACTCGATGAATTTTCCTCTTGAAAAAGCCTAGGTAGACAAAGTCCTTAACTACCTCAAAGTTATATCTGTGACATTCTGTCTAAGACGTCAGTGTTGAGTGCCCTTTCTTGTTGGCAGCCTATACTTGGTTTCGCCCTCATTGACTGCTAAACTCATCTTCGCGGCCTCCGTCTCAATACTCACGAGCGTGCCAGTGACATCACCCTGCGTTCCTTCAATTATGTCAATATCGTCGGCGTATGCGAGTAATTGGACGGACTTTTGAAAGATTGTGCCTCTGGTGTTGGCGCGTGAGTTTTGCACAACTCTTTCAAGAACGATGTTGAAGAAGTCGCATGACAGCGCGTCGCCTTGTCTAAATCCTTTTTTAACATCAAAGGTTTCGGTAAGGTCTTGACCAATCTTAACGGAGAAGCGTGCATCCTCCATTGTCATCCTGCACAAAAGAACGAGTTTGGCAGGGATGCCAGATCTAGACATGGCTCTGTATAGCTCGTATCTATAGATGCTGTCATACGCAGCCTTAAAAGCGATGAAAAGGTGTTGCGTACCGATTTGAAGATCTGCCGCAGTGTGAACATTTGGTCGGTGGTGAAGTTTCCGGACCTAAAGCCACACTGATATGAACCGATTAGGTTGTTGAAGAACGGCTTTGGGCGTAGAAGTAATCCTCCTAGCAGATGTGAAAGATGACTCTGATCATTAGAAAGTTCTTCATTCGCTTTTTGCTACCCTTATCATTGCAATGAAGGATAAAATTGTAAACATACTTCGCATCGCGGTCGTAAAGGCAAAAATTGCAGACTATTTACCTTTGTATCGTCCAAATGCAAAGGAGACTGTTTTAACCTATTGTCGTAAGTTTCCTTTCTAAAGTGTGTGTGGCAACACTTGACATCTTTCAGAACTGCATCGCACTTCACGAATCTGTTCCATCTTCTCAGCAAAATCCCTTTACGATGCTGTTTTCCGCCATCATTTCTGCAAAGATTTTCCCGTCCTCACAAACCCAAAGACAAGTGCTGTAATTAAGGATAATTTAATATGCGCTACGCAACTAAAGTGTGTTAGGCTGACGACCACCAGCACACCGCTGCATGTGCATGCCAGAGTGCAAAGTTTTAATTTCCAAAGTTAAATGCTTGGTCATTCTGAAGTTTCCGGGTAAACCTGATCCGCCGAGAGGTTGTGTAATCCTTCTAACACGGTTACTCCAGCCAGCCTTACCCCACAAAGGGAGACTTCTTTGCGAAAGTGTATTCTCACCGGAACTGGAACACGTTGAGGAGCCACACCACCAATGGGGGTGAATCTCTTTCAACTCTCAATGGCGCAATTAAACTCTTAAGCCCACTTACCAGTTGATATTTCTAATGATGCTATTTTGCCTCCACGTCGTCGTCGCTGTGTACTGCTCCCGTTCGACTGCGTATAACTTTCGGGAAACTCGATTTTCCGTTGAAAAGTTTTGCCGCACTAAATAGCGCTCCGGAAGCATGGTTGGGAGCGGGAGAGCTAATGACATTTATTGGCCAGGGCGGAAGCTTATGATATACAAATTAAAGTCAACTATCACCTGAAAGTTTCTCGAAAGGCACAAGGGCTCGGAAGCCATTCCCTTTGAATGCGCAATAGTTTGCGTCAAAGTAGTTGTAATATAAGTTTCCGACATCTAGCGCAGATGTACTTATGAGCACTGTGCTTCCTAATTTATTCAAATACATGAATAAAAGATTGGAATGAAATTTGAATTCGCATTCAGTTGTTCGGCGCTGTAAGAGCTGGTATTTTGCTGCACTAATTACTTGGGAAGAGGGCTCGACAGTAGTGAAGTTTGTCCTCGGAACTGATGTTTTGATTTGTGTTCTTTAAGTGCCTTACGTTGGGTTTTGTTTGTAGTTGGCGGCGGAAGGGGGTGAATCATTTGATGAAATATAATTGGGTGGAAAGTTTAATTGGCATTTCCCTTGCGTTTAGAATTGTTAAGAGAAATTCGTTTGGGACAATGTACGCGACGGGGAAGGTGTTTTGGTAGCCACCTTCATCTTAGGAGTACGAGTATATTTTAGAAATTTGTTTTGAAACGTTTATCGGCTTTGTGTATTGGCGAGGGCACTGCGACTTTAAAGGCGGTCTTGAGCCAAGTGAGAATGTCGCGTGTTGAGCCAATTTTTAAGTCACAAACAAGGAGGACATCCTTGGTCCTCACAGAAGATTTGGGAACTAGTTTTACATGAACCCACACACTCGGTAGTTTCGTCTCACTCTGTGTTTTCATCTTGCACCGTTTCTTCATACTCCTCCACGGTTTTATGATTCTCTAAGCAGTGTCAGCATTTAATGTCTTGAATCAGTTCAATTTAGTTGAGGTGAGGAAGTTGGCAGTTTGCGTAAAGCTTTCTAAACTGACTGAATTTTGTCCATATTTGTACCCACTTTGCGTACATTCTTCCCAACACACGTCCCAAACTTGACCTATTCCCACAATTCCGTCGCAAGAAGAGGGCCTTATGGTTGGGGCACTTCACAATGACAAAAGTCGAGGCTGTTAGGATTATGAGAGAATAAAATTTGTTCGGCCCCTGATCTGCGACTGTTCTGTTGTATCTAATAGAACAATGAGGATTTTTCGTAACCATTTTTTCGATGAGGTGGAAGGCTTATGTATTGATCTGCCGGACCCTCTGAGATTTATTGCCTCTTTCCAGGTGATTCTTGCACCGCGAGCTCGAATATCGTATGATGGATGAAGTCACATATCTCTGAATTTGGTCGCAAGGCAGAACTCTTTGACTGTTCTCTGGATCCCGGAGATAGTCAGACAAGCTCACAATATGATTTCTCAGGACCTGAACCTGCGTTGGGTCTTCCTGCATCATCGGTTAGGGCCTCCCTTCGATTAAGTTTCCTACAAATACAATTGTATGTGGCACGGCTCTCCAGAATGCAGGCAGACTAAACGAATGGTCCGGAACGTCTGAAAGAAATCAGTAGAAGAGACTGCAGACAACTTATTGGCGCTGTAACGGGACTTAGGCTTAAGTGACATCACTCTGACGCCTGTGGAGAAGTTGACTCTCTAATTCCCTTTGACCGCTTCAGTCTTTATACTCGTGAACGCAACACTGAGGTGACAGCTCACTGAGTTCAAGTGCGTCCCTTCCGTTTTTGACATCAAAGGTCTCGATGAAAATTTTACCAACTTCGATGGAGCAGTAAACAATCTTCATCTCCATAGACAGACGAGTTTGACAGGGAAACCAAAAGTAGACATGGCTCTCGCATCGATAAGTGCTGCTTTAAATCGATAAAGAGATGATGGATATCCGTTTTGACTTCTTAGATTTTCTTCAGGATCTGACAAAGTGTCAACATTTAGTCGATTGTGGACTTTCCCGGCTCCAAACTGCATTCATAGGGAGCAATCAGGTTGTTGACGTATGTGTTAGGCATTTACGTAAGGTGAGATCTTGTAAGCGACGTTGAAGAGACTGATACTTCTATAGTTGTCGTAGATGAAGGGGTCTACTTTTTGTGAATCGGATCAGTTAATCGATGTTGACATTCCATTCAGACTTGCACTCAGCTACCTAGTTCGGTTAGGTTCGGTTGAACTGGCTGCCAGCTAAAGTAAATACACTTGAAGCAATGATAGGTCTGTTGTGATACCATATAGATCTTGGAGAATTTTCCCCTAAACACTTGTTAAACCCCTTGGAACTTCTAATGAAGTCTTGGAGCCTTCTAATATCTGTGTTGATTAGATAGCCTAGATTGGAGTAGAAAACCGCACCTAAGTGAGTTCTGCTTCTATGGGAGACAGCAGACCAGGTGCGAAGAAGGAGGATAGTTTCTCCCTCTTCTGCCTCCATGCAGCTTCAGCAGAATTCATTTGAGAAGACGCCAAGCCTTTTTGCATACTTACCTATTAGACAGTGTCCAATGAAGAATTCTACAGTAGCGCTGATATGCAATCTCTTGAGGCAAATCAAATCCTAAGAGCGTTTCAGATCACGCTTTGGCCGAATCTGTGCCGTCGCTAGACACGTTTTACAACCTATTCGCCTAAGTTTCGTCCTTTCGAGAGCATGTCGTTTAATTTTGAGTTTATATGTAGCGATAGGTATGCCTAAGGTACCATATTTCGGTAGAATGGTTATTTTCTTTCATATCTGGCGAGTTCATCAGCCTTACAGTTCTCTGGAATGCCACTATGTCCCAGGACCCAAACGCCGTGATTATTGAACTGCGCTGCCATGGCAATCTAGGGCTACTCGTGATTTTGTAGAGAATGATTCCAAGGACTTGATTGCAGCTTGGCTGTCCGAAAAGAGATGAGGATATCACGTTTTTCTTTAGCCGAGATAAGACTTTCTTAAAAAAAAAAAAAAATAGCTGGGGCGATAGCTCTTGATAAGCCAAGGTCGAGTTTCTCGCAACTATTCACGTTGTGCTTGTTAAATTGTTCGCACGAACGGAAGGGACTTACAATTAATTGCCGACTTCGACCGGCGAATTCAGAAACTTTTTCATGACAAATAGTACACTTGGAGGATTGTCAGTCCCCGACAAGAGGTGGTGCCACCAAAAATGTTTGGGAGACACGGCTGGGGTTTGAATCCACGCAGCTCGCACAGCAGTTTAATGCACTAACCACTGTGCCACGGCAACTCTAAGGCAACAGTGACTTGAAAGACGAAAAGAGAGGATAAAACACCACCACCTACCCTTTCGTTGGTTTTGATCCGTCGGTGTAGAAATGCACTGACTTATCTTCTAATACTTCCTCTTTCTAGAATGACCGGATTTATTTGGTTACCTCCACTACTTTAAATCGCTTGGCCACTCAGTCCTCTGGTCGAGCAGAATTGTTGGATTTCAACTTGGACAGCAGTCCGTACTTCGTTTTAATTATTTGGACGGAAGGTTTTATTACCTTTTTACCGTTCGTTTTACAATTTAGTTTCTTTCTCCTGAACCCCACGCAGGTAAGAAGAGTGGGGTTCCTGAGAACCCAATTAACGCAAGGGGTGCGTGCGGTTGATTGCTTGTATTGATATGAAGTGTTTATATCTAGCCAGTAGAGTTCAGATACAGGATCAGTTTTCTAATCCTTTTTTTAGCTATCTCACCGAGATCCACGAAGTATGGCATACCTAAGGTGCACTGTCTAGTCCTGCAGAATGTGTTGTGAGGAATAGCAAGCTTGACCGCGTGGTCTCAAACCCCTGGACCCCAACCTCTCAATATTTCTGATCGCGTGCTTGTCATGATTTTTCCTATTCTTTTGGAAGTGCCGATGTGCTTTCAGTCTCCAGGCAGTCCTAGTCTTACCTTAAATTATAGCCTTATACAAAATGGCTCAAAAGTTGTCACCCGATGTTCTTAGGTTGTAATTTTTTTTATGAATAAAAAACTTTGGTTCTGCTTTCGGATTATGTTTATTTGATGTTTTAAACTTTTTTCCATTAAGTCGAAAAAATGATATCAGCTAAGTGGCCGCCATCAAAATTGATGACCATTCGGGCCCGATTTATGGAACTTTCCATCACTCTTGTCAGAACTTCCGGCGTAGGTCCTCGCATTCTTGACGGATATTTTGAGGGCTTTAAGAGTCTGAGGCTTGTTGACATAGATTCGTGACTTCAAGAAACTCCACAAAAAGAAGTCTGGAACGATTAAATCAGGCAATCTTGCCGGCCAGTGCAAATGACGTTTATTTTTTGTCTGTTTACTTCACACTTGTCAAAGTAGAATTGACATTTGCCGCCATTTGTAAAAATTATAGCATCTTCCGATAGGTTGATGACTTTTGCACCACTTTGTGTATCCAGTAATCGATTCAAGGCCAAGGGCCCCATGCCCTTTTCAAAGGTCCTTTTCTGCACGGTTTTGTCCGTTCCACCTCTGTCCTTTGTCCGGGATTATCCTTAGATATTGTACTTGGTCCGCAACATGCATGCCTATGCCTGAGGGTTTTGGTTGATCGATGTGTCTATGTGCTGGGAAAATTAAATGTCTTGGCAATGAATTAGTTTGAGAACGCCTCCAAAGACATGTGTTATTTAAACACCTGCCCTATGAGATTAACGCGATTTCCAAATGTCAACCTTGAAGATTCTCTAGGAAAATGTCAAAAGAAATATGGATGTGGAGTATCAATACCTCCTATCGATCCAACAGTATTAATAGGGCATTAGTAGGGTACAGCAATGCCATCAACATACCTTGATCCCACCGACTACAGAACAGCTTTTGTGGCTTTTTTCCACAAAGCCCCTAACATTCTGTTTTGTTTTTCTTGTTAAATTTATAATCTTAAGTCCATTGGAAGGACTGTTTTCCTTCTCAATTCCATGATAAGCACATGTCTCCAGGGTACCAATACAAAGAGACTTATCTCTTCTATGCCGGAAGAGGGTGTGAAGGAACTAACTACAGAAAAAAAAAAAAAAAAACATGGACTAAAAGAATGGAGAGTTTTCCTTGCAAATTGTCTGCAAGGATTATTTGATTCGTTTTCCTAAATCTGTCTATGGCATTTGTCTTTCTTTCTTGTGCCATGGCTTCTTCAAACGGTTTCGGTCGAAACGAGATACGATTTTTTTTCTTCTTCCCTTGCTCTCGTGTAACCTCAAATTGCATTGCAAACGACTGCACTTATTGTTGGTTTTAGAAATTTGAAAAATTCACACGATAGCGATGGACAAAAAAAAAAAAAAGCAAAAAAGGGCTGTGGAGTGTATTACATAACGTGCGCTGCTGTGAGGAGCCGGGCACACAGCAGGAGCGCCGCCGGAGCACAGAATAAATATCATTCATTGACAAGAGTATAATCCTCGAGAATGTGCAGAGTTGACATATTTCAATTGGCTTAATATTTTAGACGATGACAATTCTCGAACGCTTTTTTTCCCTCGTCCTTTTGTTATGAATATTTCATGTACTTGGGTTTCGGTTGCCTCTGGTTTTTGGGAATTAGAAGAATGGTTTCTCTGGCTGTGGATATCATACTTGTATCTCATGTGGAGTATGTACATATGTTGCGAGACAAGTGAATTTGATTGTGAGGGATTTATTTTCCAGTAGAGTAGAGTACCTGCGAAGGATTTGGGATTCCGGTAAAAGCATTTCAATTTTTCTGTGGAATACATTTTTAAGAAGTGAACACTGAAATGGTTATATTCCCCACAATGAGGGGAAATAAGACCATAAACTGATCGTGGGATAGTGAATTAAAGCTTTAAACTTCGGATATTACTGAGGACTTTTGACGTTGTATCTATGCCTAGCCAGGATCATTTCATTTGGTGGACGCAGGACGTGACGCTGGTACCGTCTACGTAGGTAGTTTTTACTAAGCCTGCTCCCGACTTGAGGTGTGTTTCTGCCTGAGGCATAGCAACTTTCAACTGTTTCAAGTTTTTCAGACCAAGCGAACTGACATTCGCGATAGCTTGATCCTTAAAACGGAGATTCGGTGTTCCTTGTTATTTCGAACCTGAAGGCAATAATAGTCCATTCTCTCAACGCGAATAAGTCAGTGTAGTCGATGCTTTTTTTTATTTTTAGACAACATCCACATTGTTCAAGTAGAATAACCACAACCGACCAGCTATTCACTCTCAGAATGGAACTTGAGAAGGACTGAATCTATCCAAAGTTCTTTTGTGGATTTGGAGAGAGTATACGATCGGGTTCTTTCGAGGTAAATTCTGGAGTGTACTGCAGAAGTATGGGACGGACGGTTTTCTTCTGAGGGCCATTCAGTCTCTATACACAAACTGTAAAAGCAGTGTTGGGGTGTACGGCGCTAAGTCGACACCTTTCGCTGTGGGCGTTGGACGTCGTCAGGGGTGCGTTCTGTCACATCTCCTTTTCATTGTGTATATTGATTGGATATTACAGCGCAGCCGTGGCGAGGAAGGGTGCGAATTGGGAGACTTAAGGTTAAGTCATCTGCTTTTCGCTGATGACTTGGTCATCCTGTGATCCACCCAGACTGAACTTCAGCACGCACTAGATAGGTTCGTAGCGTGTCTGTGTTGAAGCTGGGATGAAGGTAAACGTGAACAAATCAGAAGTAATGGTAATTTCCCGAACGCCTGTTCAATGCACTCTGCATGTTAGTCAAGTCCCATTGAAATAGTTGGAGAAGTTTAAGCATATCAGGGTCTTATACATGAGTCATGGAAGGAGCAATACTGAGTTATCCTGTAGAATTGGCCAGGCTGGAGTAATTTTGAAACAATTTAGCAATTCGGTTATCAGAAGGGCTGCACTTGGCATCGGAGCTAAAGTATCGGTCTTCAATTCAGTGTTCACTCCGACCTTCACCTATGGTCATGAGGTTTGGGTAATGACCGAAAAAATAGGATCGCGGATACAAGCTGTCAAAATTAGATTTCTTCGTTGTATTGCTGGGGGAGTTAGGAACACAAGAATACGTGAGGCACTCAATATCGAGCAGCTACTTCATCGAACGTAGAGGTGTATACTTCGATGGTTTGGAATCCATGCCATCAGGTAGGCGTCCCGAGGGTAAGCCCAGGATAAGATGGTTGGAACAAGTCCGAAATCTCATCTCATCTCGTATGGGGATAGCCCCTGATGATTTAGAATCAATGGCGGAAGTCCGAGAGATGTGGAGAGCCCATTTAAACACCCTTAACCCGCGACCCTCATTGGGTCATTGGAAAATGATGAAGATGATATGCATCTTGATACAGATCATTGAGTTCGCAGTTATACATAATCTTTTCCTTCAATGTTCTCCTGCAGTACCTCACAAAATTGAGCATAAACCTTTCACCAAAACATATTTTTGCTTTTTGCATATTTTCGTAAACGTTAAAAACTTTAATTTTATTGACAAAAAATCTCGTCTAGTCAAGGTCATGTCTACAGATAAGAATGCAAACTTCAAAACAAAAAAAAACATTTTTTTTGCGGTTAGAAGCAGCAAAAGGCGAAAAAAGGTATGCCCTGCATACAAATTTTTAGAACATGAGATTGAAGAAATCCCCTGGTAGCGCATCTCATTGAAGAAGTTAGAAAGTCGTACATTGAACCGCATGTTTCTGCAGCGATCACGAAATCAACCATCGCCCTGTAGAGCTTAGGACCTTAAATGATATCATAGGCGGCTTTAAAGTCGATAAAATGGCTTTTAGTCCTGGCGGCGGTCCTTTTAGGGATTTGTCCTAGTGTGCAGCTTTGGTCTATCGGAAGACACACTGATATTTATCGATCAGTGTGTGTGTTCCAGAAGGCCCTCAGATATAAAATTCAGAGCAGAGAGTCTCTCACTCCGGCGCTATCTGCAGGCTCTGGTTACTCCAGGCGTGCTATGGCTTTCAATGTTGAGTTTATTTTTCTTGGTGGCTCACAACTTCTTCTTTTTGGGTTGTCGACCTTTGAATGCAATGTGAATGTGGTCATAATCGTTATTTGCTGCCCTGAGCGTCTTCATCTTCCGGATTAAAAGTCTTTTAAAAGCAAGTGCTAGTTTGTCTTCCGCATTACAAGCTGCTGCAAATCAGCCACTGTCTCTTGAAGGAGGATTTTTACATCATACTTCGGATAAGCGTCGAAAATTCATTTCAGGACGTCATGGAACTCCTCTTACGGTTCCGTCCGTTGGGACATGTTCTCATATTACCTAGGCTGATGTTTTGGGAATGTTGCCTTGATGCAAGTCACAGTCAAAAGATAGCCTATCGCCTTTGCATCAATTACCATTGACCTTGGATGATTTCCCACGACGAAACCGCATTCTGATATGGGCAGTGTTTTGTCTTAGCTTGTTTGCACACCTGATCCTATTCATCGTGATAATATCTGCAGTTTACTGGGCCAATGCAAGTTCAAGTACTTAACGGCCACAAAGGATGTACAGTTCACATGTGTTCCAGCTCCATATTCTCAAATGTCCGTGGACGTTCCGGGTCGTGATTTGAAATGAGGGATGATTTCATATCCTATGCTAGTATTTGTTCCGAGGGTTAAGTCCTGTCACTAGCTTTTTTAAGGACCCTGACTTGTTTATGGAAATCGGGTTGAGCTTAGAATACGTCGAAGTAGCCCAGAAAATGTGCTGTTTCTGTTTCGGAAGTTTTTGACGCCACCATTGGCTTCGTCTACAGAGTTCTTCCGCTGTGTTATTTTCTGTCTCTTGGTTAATACTCACCCTAAGTGGGCAGCTACCAGAATCCGATAACAGTTAAAACTCTGGGAATCGCTAGTTTAGTAAACTCTTTAAAAAGAAGGGAGACGAGACCATCAGTCGAGCCAATACACGTTGGGGCCAGCCAGACAAACGTTCAACTGCTAGAAACTTATGGACGGGTTATAATAAGATAAGATTTCTGTCTCTGGTCAAAGGTATTCGGGGCAAAGCAAGGATAGTGTTTGCAATCATTACTGGCCACTGCACCATTCGTACACATGCGGAGAGCCTCAGTATACATCACGACGACTATTGCAGAAGTTGTAGGGACGAGGAAGAAATCGAATCTGTCCGTCACCTGCTGTGTGAATGTCCTGCCCTCGCTGGTAGAAGAGTAAGGACTCTTGATAGTTACGGAACTGGAGAACTCAATGTAACGAGCTGAGGGAGTGGGTAGTACACATCTAGTGCAGTTTCCAGAAGGAGGCTGGCTAGGATATTCTTTAAACTTTTATTCATGGCCCGATTGGGCCTTTTGGTTTGTTGAATTCCCTGAATATTATCAGACAGAAGTTCGCAGGCCAAGCGATTTAGGAACTCAATTTGAAATCTTCTCCCAAATAGTAACAAATTCGACTTGGCGGCTGATACCGTGCAGGTCATTTCTAGCTCAGTCAAGTTGAAGAGTTATTCTAGCTGACCTAATGCTCTGCGTGCTGCTACTTTTTTAACAAAGATGCACAATGGAATAAGTCCAACTAGTGTCTCTACGGCTGTTATACAACAAAATCGCATGGCCCCAGTGAGCCCGAAGCAATTACAAACAGTCATTGCATCGTTGAGATCTCTTGGCCCAATCTTAATCCACTTTGTCTCGTCTGAAAAATGAAAACTGTTCCAGCTCTTGGTTCTATTACAATAAACACTAGCCTCAGAACTGACATCAGAGATATCTGATTGCAAGGTTGAACCTGGGAACCAATTCTTATTAAGTTGGAAGTAAGCAACTTTTATTTACTAAGGAAATTTTTTTCTTTCACTTCAACAATTTTAAACAAATCTCTTGGACGCGCCAGATACTTCATCTTCTTCACAATTTTATACTCAAAATGAAGTCATCTTAACACTTTTTGTTTTGTGTGTGAATTAACTTCTTGCCTACTAATTAGCATGAGTGTTGGTCAATAAATTAAAAATCGGCTTCACTTTAAAATATAGCAGCACTAATGCTACTAATTAGTTATTCAAATTCAATACATGGTTTCTCTGTTCGGCGCTAATTAGCATTCGAACTAATTTGAATCTTTTTTTTCTCAAGGTAAGGCCAGAGCAAGCAAAAGTCTAAATTAATTCATTTTAGCTGACCTAAATGGGGAACTTGATGAATTGCCAAAACAATTTGCCCTATTCGAACCCTGCCAGCAAAACTGAGCATTTTAAGTTTGAAGGCATTTTTGCGAAAGAAATGCCAATGAGGCAAAGCAGACCTTGTACACCCAATTATTGAAAAAGCTAAGGAAAGGGAAAGAATGTGTTTTTGGAAGAATGAAAGAAGGGAATGATTAATCAAGCGGAGGCCAATATCCTGAATAAGCATGGAGCGGATTAAGAAGTAAAACCTGAATTCTTCTATAGGCGTTATGATTCCGCCCTGAATTCCCTTGCAAAAATGCCATACAGACCATCATAAGCACTTCGGCTGAGGTTTTTGTTTCTCTAGCTTTTCATCAACTTCAAATAGACGTTTTGTCAGAATGAGCTAGATGGGTTTTGTAGGTATAGGAGAGCCTGTGAGACATGCAGCGCTGTTCCCCTTCGTGCAAGTTCGTCAGGCCTTTCGTTACCTGGGATATCTATATGCCCTGGTACCCAACATAGTGTGACCATATTGGCTCTCGATATCTCCTCTAGATGCGTTTTGCAGACTCCTACAAGCCTCGATCTAGTTAACGCAGACTCAAAAGCCTTAACAGTTGCCTGGTTGTCGATGTAGACCACATATTGTCCTTGCGTTTTCGAAGCCTCGATGATGGCTGTGATTTCGGCCTGAAAGACACTGCAGTCGTCGTTTATTTTAAAGGAATGGTTTATTCCAAGAGCTTTGCAGTAGAACCATTTTAGAACCATCTGTGTAGAAAGCCTGTTCCTTTTTATAGGTAGCTTTGTGGTTTCTCCAGTCATGTCTGTCAGGAATTCTGATACTAAATCTCCCGTCAAATGCCAGAGTCTGGATCATATGATCTTTTTCTATCAATCTGTCGGTATTCTCTTATCGAGACCGTACGGAGGCGTGACCATATGGAGTTGGTGTTCACTGTCGTCCTTCTCTCAGTCTCAAAGCAGTTTTAGCTGCCGTGTGGCTACAGTACAGATCCACCGGAACAAAACTTAGCATGGTTTCCATTGCCACTGTTGGTGTTGTTCTTATTGATCCCAGGATTGCTATACAGACTGCCCCATGAATCTTAGTGAGGTTTGAAAGCTGATATTGGTTCTCAAGCACCTTCCACCAGACTAGTGAGCCATTTGTTAAAGTGGCTGCTAAAGTCAATACACTGAAGCCCATGAGGGATCCGTTGTGATACCATATGTTAGAGTGAGTGTCACAACCGCAGAGTACAGCCAGTGTGCCACAGCCGGTTTAAAATCCCATGTACTGCATGTTCTTTTGCATGAGTAGAAGGCTACGCGTGCCTCCTTGATGCGCTCATTGATGTTATCCTTACAGTTAAGTTTGAAATCAAGAATATCGCCTAGGTAGCGTGCTGATCCCGCACGACTAAGTTCAACGCCTCCGATCTTCGGAGGTTTGACGTCAGGGATTGATCTCTTCTTAGTGAAAAGCACAATATCTGTCTTCGTATGATTGCCTCCCAGCCCTTTGCTACTGGCCCAAGTATTGACTAGTAGTAGCGCACAGTTGAGCCACAGCTACATATGTACAAGTTCGTCTACTTCGACTCCGCTATCACATCTGACAACAGCGCAGAAACCAAGCGAAGAATAACTTTGCCAATCGGAAGCCGCAGCCATGTCTACCGACAATTTTTTGCGTTATTTGTCATGGAAAAGCTTCTCAATTCGCCGTTCAGAGTTGCCAATAAATTGTAGGTCCATTTCATTCGTGCGAAAAATAAAAAACCGTCTACATGAATGGTTGCGAGAAGCTAGGCCTTTTTCCATCCCGAGCTGTCGCGCCAGCTTTTTTTTTTATTTTTAATAGCTGTTTCCTCGGGCTGAGGAGGCAATTGATTAGTAGGTCCCTATCGCGAAGAACTAAGGAAACTCTGTATAAGACTGTGATCACCCCAGTCCTGCTTTATGGAACTGAAACATGGACTCCATCAAAAGCGGATGAAGGTATCCTGGATTACTTCTAGAAAAAAATTTCTCCGTAAGATATTCGGTTCCGGTCGCGCTGATGGGCTCCGGAAGAGAAGACTTAACGATAAGTTTTTCGAGTTCTACAGCGACATCGCCTCAGTCACAAAGATATGAATTCATCGGCTCAGATGGCTGGGGCATGTAGAGCGAATGAACACAAATGCTCCGGCTCGGGGAGTGTCCGAGTCTAACTTAGAGAGACATCTCATTAGAGGAACACCTCGCTTAAGGTGGCGCGCGCAAGAGGAAGGGACCTCAACCAACTTGGCGTGCGCCAAGTTTTTAGGTTTTTTGTCTAGCACCACTCCTCAGTACTTGGCATAGTCAAAGAGTTTGAGTGAAGTCCCCTCACTTGATGGGATCTTACTTGGTAATTTTGTGAAAATATCGGAGATTACTCCCAATTGGACGCCGAAGTTTTTAAAATATTTGATGTTCACAGGACACGTTGTTTTTACACTACCAATTCAATCATTGTCTGACCGTTTGGGACATTTTTTATTTCATTCGATTTGTTACGTCCCGTCTTAGCCGCGATTCAAGTTTTCAATGCTTTTCAAAGCCACTTAGTTAAAATGTTCTGTAGTCCATGCTTGGATCCGTTGAAGTTCCCGATCCCCAAGATCGCCTGAAAAGCATCTTGAAACACAAGTCTCATTTGGTGCCGTGCAGGGAAGTGGCTAGGCCCAGGGAGTTTTATTTCCTCGAGTTCACTTCGCAATTGCTGCAGGTTGGGCAAATTTTTCTTCATTTGGCTAAGGATTTAATGATACTCCATCAACTCAGACAAGATTCGACTTTGAATTTGTATAGCCTCGTCTTCTCTGTAACTTGAGGCATTCTTCTCCTTCTGCTGCTCAAGAGAATAAATACAAAAAAAATTTTTTTTTAAATTCTACTGTAGCTATGAACGTGGACTCTTACCAGTTGTTCATATAATCCTCGCTAATTAAAATAATTTCCATCAGCCGTTAATCGAACTTCCTGCACTCAATTAACCCAAACCCGGCAATTCATCCATTATACACGGATAAATAAAAAAAAAGAGGAAAATCTCAACAGTTACCCCTAAATCAACCATGCAACCTGCGGTAGCTAGCCTTCTTCTGCCGTCGTCGTCTATTCAAAGTTCAAAATTCCAGAAATCCGCATTCCAGCTACTCAACAGCAGCAGCTCCAAGTAGGCAAGTAAAATCCTTCCACCCGTTGTAATTCCGGAGTTAAAGCAGAAAATAAGGAAAAAAACAAAAAAATGTGAATGAATGTATGTCTGTGTGTATGTGTGTGTATTTACGGAACGGTATTTTATGGTTGGACAAGCTTTCCATCGGTTAATAAGCCGAGGTCAAATAATTGTTTCCTTCCTTACCCACAGGTCCCTTTACCCCAGTGCATTTCTATTGAATCCTGCTAGGTTCAGCGTTACCCCTTTTTTCTTTATTCCTCGCCCTCAATTAGTTGGTTCAGTTACTTGAGGTTACTTCGAAACTTCTGTCCCACTTCGAAGTTCTTTACATCACGCTCCCCTAAGCCGAAAGTCCTGAATGCACATTGTATGTGTGCACCAGCAAGTAGGCACTCTACGTTAGCTAAATTGAAATATAATGGGCCTGGGATGCTCGCTCGCTGTGTATGGGTGTGTACAATGTGCAATGTCCACTGGGAGTGGGTGTACCTGACCTTCCATAAAATTCGCTTGTTGACTTCTGAAGTGGCTACGTAAGTGTATCTGCAACAGGGAGTTCTTTCACCACTTTGGAGAGTACTGCACAATTTTTCTTTCGTTCTTTCTGCCAACATGGTGTTAATGAACTATGGAGTGGTTGCATGAAATATTCAGGGACTCTGGGGGGGGGCTTAGTCGAGGGATATACTCTCATAGTTGCTGTACACTTTCCTCTTATTAATCCGTAATTCAATTTCATAACCTTTTGCCAGTGTGGAAACATATTTGGGGACGTCAATCAAGGAAATCCTTGTGGCATACATGTCGAGTGCTTTTAAGTTGCTCACAGCGAAGAAACGAGGTCGAACTTTTCTTTTTCGGGTCGGGGACTTTGGCGACAGAGGAATAATTATTTTGAATTTTATTTCGAAACTTTGTTACAGATGGTAGGGTTTTTCATGAAGAGCATGTGAATGAAGAGGAAATGGGTTATTCGTGTTGTTCATTTCTCTCTGCAAGGATTTTGATAAGTTTTGCTCACAAAAGAAGAGGAAGAAGTGCAAATTGTCTAGTGGCTCTGGAATAGGTAAGGTGTTTAAGCATTTTTCACTTCTGAAATGCTCAGCTAATGAAACAGATTCTTCGCCTCGGAAAGGTTGAAACCTTTTTTGCAACTGAAATTGAACTAACATATGTTTCTGGGATATGGGAACACCCTTCAACTCAGGCACAAACAATTTGAGCAAAAATTCTTGCGACATTTGTTGGACATCTTGAGGCTAAGCTGAGTGATCCCGGAAAGTACTTTAATCTTTCGCCAACAGCACACAGACGCATACTTTTCTGCCAAGGAGACAGAATTTTAAAGGTCAGATTCCGAATCAATGGGTCATTCAAACAAAGTTCTCGTCAGATGACGAGATGGGCACCTTTTATAACCAGCTTTAAGCCGCTTTTCACAGAGAGTACAATGGAGACATTGTCAAGGTGATTAAAAATAAGTAGCTGGCGCGACAGCTCGGGATGAGCGAAGGCTTAGCTTCGCGCAACCAATCATGTTCTGCGTGTTACATTTCTCGTACGAATGGGGCTTGAACCCACGCTGCACGCATAGGAGTTCAACGCACTAACCACTGAGCCACGGCGACCTATATGGTGATTGGCGAACTTAAATGCTAAACCGGGCCATGACAATGGAAGGGGAAACACGGGTTAGGCAATCGGAATAACAATGGCCGACGATTTTGCAACACCAATCGCCTTGTTATAGGTGTCCCCATGTTTGACCACTTCCCACAAAATCACCTGAGTATCAACTGAACTTACAATCAATTGTACGGTTCTGCCATTAGCTGACGTTTAAGAAGTCCGGAATAGACCGTCTTATGTAAGCTTCGGTGCAAATGGGTACTGCTGCCGCTCGATGATCCCACGTTAACACACGAATGCCCAGACATCGACATATTAAAGGATCGGTCAGCGTTGCTTTAGCGCTCAGGGACCAGTTTTCGTTACCGTGTGCTGCGAGAAATGTTTTCACATCACAATTATCGGTCGACTGCAGGGAAGATATAGCGCGTGGCTTTCAAAAGATGCCTGGGAAAGGATCGATTTTTGAAAACAGCGGAAAGCTCGCATCGCAGTTGCTCCAGCAGCAAGAAAAAATGAGTCAGAGTCCTTATGATGCATCAAGTTTTCACTCTGGATATACTTGTGTTGACCACATCAACATCCTCCAGATTATCACTGAGCAGTGCATTGAATACGGTTCCCTAATTCTCCTGCCGTTTACTAATTTTGAGCAAACGTGCGTATACTACTTTAATCCATTGGTTTGTTGATTGGTTTTGTGGGTGTCCTTAAGACTTCAAGCGGGTCTATTGTACCCATAAAAAGTGTACTCATGAGAGTCTAACCTAAAGGTAGAGGTGGCTAATCTGGAAACCACCCAAAAAGGGATAGAAATCTCAGAAGTTTCATGATATCAGCGATATAAAGGTCCTCCAGCCCATGGATGAAACTACATACTACCAAGAGTGCGCAGTCGGCCTGGTGGCAAGTGCGGGACACAGGTGTTGGACGGATTCTATGTCGTCTTCGTAAGGTAATACAAGACGCTCCGCATGGATTTATATTCCGCAGTGTCCTGTAAGGACACCGGGCACGATTTGTATTTCCCTTTGAATTCTTCTTATAGTGCTCTCTTTATTGCAGATGTGTCCAAGTGACACCATCGCGTATTAGCCCTGATCATAGTTTCCTCATTTATTTTCCGATAAAGAGTGCTAAACCGTAAGGCTGTATGCACTTGCTAGCTCTGCACCATTCCTGGCACGTTACTCCGCCATCTCATTGTTTGATACAGTGTACTCTCCTTACGGACACCGTTTATAAGCGGACAACCCTCTTAACCGGACAAATTTGCAAGAACGGAGAAAAATGTCTTAATTTTGTTTATTTTCTCACAAGCGGACACCTCTCACTCCTTATGAGAGAGTACACTGTATATCTTTGTGGTCTGGTAGCCAGCATAGGGTCACCTTGTTGATATATCGTTGAGAGTTTGTCTGCAGACCTTTACAAACTTCGATTTTGTCGATGCTGACTCCAGAAACATGATAGCCACCTGGCAGTCAACCTAGGCAGTCATAGTTTCCCCGACTATGTTGTCGTTTTTGATTAGTTTTGGAGTCTGTAGAATGGCAGTTATCTCGGCTTGAAAAACACTACATCCGTCTCCAATTTTAAATGATTGGTTCACCCCTCTGGATTCACAGAAGACACCGGCACCAGTACCAGCGTCCATTTTGGATCCGTCAATACAGAAGGCCAGCTCTTCTTCAGTACGGAATATACCGTCATCCCAGTCCTCCCGTCTTGATATGTCTCAAGTGCCTTCCACCGTCAATCGAACCTTATGTTAGGATTGGGTCGAAGGATCGGAGCATTTTTGTCTGTAGCGATAGCCAGGCTGCACTTAAGGCCTTGCTCAACCAAAATAGTGCGCGAATACAAGAACTCTCTGAATTTGGTCACAAGACTAAACTTTTCGACTCTTGTCTGGGTCCCAGGTCACCCTGGGATCTCTGGAAATGAGATCTTCGATGAGACTGCTACACAAGGCTCCGAGAATATTTTCTCAGGACCTGAACCTGCGTTGGGTCTTCCCGCGTCCTCGGCCAGAGCTTCCATTGACGATTGGGTTTCCTTCAAACAGAATTGTGTGTAGCACGGCTCTCCAGGATGCAGGCAGACTAAACTAATGCTCCCAAACGTCTGGAAGAAATCAGCGGCATTCTTGCTGTCACTCAGTAGAAGAGACTGTAGACAATTTATTGGCGTTTTAACGGGACACATTGATTTTTTCACGACTATACTTCGGATAATTTCCTTTGCGATTGTCTTGCCTTTGCTCGGATCAGGTGGTAGATTTTCGATGCTGATGTGGAGAGTGCTGATACTGTAAGCTCCTCATCATTGAAGTGCCTTTCGGCTTCTCCGAAAGTCGGCGAAATTCCAGTAAAATGGGTAAAAACTGGGCCCTGCTTTCTGGTACAATGGACCAGTTGCCTTCTTAGTTGCCTTCGTTGAGTTTGAATTTCATTGTGTGGTTTCTTAGAAGGTTGTAGCCAGTGAGTGCACCCACCAACGTTGACAGCGACATCCTGTCATATTTCAAAAGTTTGTTGGTTCTGGCTTTGTCGTATTTTGGCCAAAATTTCCTTGATATATCACATGTGGTAAGTTACTTCCACCTACTGTTGTCTGTCGTCAGGGTCTTACACTTCACTCGCTACAGAGTGAGGCTTAAACAGAGTGGGGGCTTAATCAATTGCAGAGCTCGATTTTGGTCCATTGTAGACCTTTTTCTTGCAAGTTCGTTGGCTGTGTCGTTCCCGGTTATGTCCTTGTGACCAGGGACCCAACAGAGAGTAAATTATAAATTAATTTATAATCCCCAGGAATCGTCATTGACGTCGCGATGTAGATCCTTTGCCGGTTACCCATATTAATTGTTCTTTTAAGCTCCCTCCCTGCATCTCTAAATTCAGCCAGCACAGTTCCTGTAGCTTTTGCGTCTATCCTTCTCTCTCTGGTGGCTTTGCGTTCAAGGTGCAATCACCGTCGTCCTAATTTTGTAATATCGTGTCCCCATCAGTACATAGGTTGCGTCCGTTCTTATTGACCTCTCCGCGAGGCATGAAGGCATCACACGTTTGCCGTATTAGTTGCATGGTGGCATTACCTGTGGTTTCGACAGCCACCGGATCGGGTTTATTTCTCTCTGTCACTGTCAAGAGGACCTCTTTGTTTTTCATCGCCACAGGTTTACTCGCCATTGGTTGTACTAATTAGTAGAATACCACGTTGGCACAAAGTCCATTTTACCCGAATCTTGCTGAATTTTCTCTTGAAAGTGTGATGAGTTGGCTGCTCTCATCAGAAAGCCCTTCTAATTGGATTGGCAGGGACCACCTCCATCTCATTCAGCAAATGAGTTTCACTAATTCACCGTGGCCGTGGTTATGCTTCATTTCATCGCGCACCACATCTCCTCTCTTTGAAATGCGAAACATCACTGATTGCAGCTTGTAACCACAAAACCACCGGCTCAGGTGTAGGTACTATTCAACTCGAAATTTCTGTCATCGAAACGAGGAGCCTTGCCACACAAATTGAACTACTTACACGTTTGCAGTCCTAGTGCCAGTGCAGTTGGTGTCAACGTCATAAGTGTTCACTAATATTTGCATCCTGACGAGAATTTGCACTCCCTGGTGCATCCTAGGACCTTTGTTTCCGTTCCATCGCGCAACTGTCACATATTTGCAGTTGCATCAGCACCGGCACTAACAATTGTCCCATCTCGCATATCTCGCCACCGAATCCAATGACCCAGAAACGCAGTAGTTATTCCCAATTGTCTGTCTTTGTTATTTGTTAATGCGAAGTGTATTTTGCCAGGTGCACGTCCTGGCTGCATGCACTACGGTACCGTCGTGCATATGCAACGTACATCCTGCGCCCTTCCTCGACCCAAATGCACCATTAGCAATGGGAAACAAAGAGAGACATTGAAATGAAACAACAAGAGAAAAACTGAAGCGAAAACAGCACGCAAATGCTAAGTAGCTATTTCAATTCAAGATGCGATAACAAAACGACAATTAAGATGCATCTTTGCGAAATTATGCGTCTTTGCCGGGGGCGACGACATCGTCGTCCGTGTTCGTCGTTCCGTGTTTTGTTTGCGTTTTCTATCGTTTTTTTTTTTTGCGCTCTCTTGTGCTTTTCCTTCGTGTCGAGGACTCTTTGAATAATTAGCAGAGTGGAATAGACGATGGGCACCTACAAGAAATGTGTTTCCACTTTAATCAAACTGCATCGAGATAATGAATTCCGAGATATCATTCCTCCACTCGAGGATATCTGTATCTTTTGCCGTCGCTCCTTCTCGGTGGTGTTTTCCTATTAGAGATGCGGTATCCCGCTCAATTAATTTAAACTAAACAAAAATCAATTTCATTGCATACCATTACACGAATGAAATCATCAATTTGTTGGGTAGCTGCAAATCAAGCAGCCACATCGGTGCACTGTAGATCCTGAAGCCCTGAAGAATTCCAGCCCGTTTGCTGTGTGTGTATTCATCCATCTCCCACCATTTCGATTGTACTGGCTCTGATGTTTATCTGGATTACGGAACCGTGAAATTGATAGTGCCCACTTGCAGCAGCAGTTGTTAGTTACATTGTTCGATTGCAATCGGAATGGACTCCTCATCATCATCACTGAAGTCGTAATAGTCTTCGTCGTAGTCGTCCTCCACCTTCTCCTCGTCATCATCATCATCATCATCATCAGTGGCAGTGGCAGTGGCAGTAAAGTCTATGTCAGTGTGGTATGCCATGCCGGTAGAATTTTCTTATCGAGCGTTTAATGTTGTGGCTTTGTGTGGTCAGATACAGGATTAATGATGCTCCTCTACTACTGTGATCCTTTCGCATAAATTTCCGCTTCGGATGTGGATTGAGTCGTGCAGATAGTGCAACTTGGTCTATTTGAAGATTTTTTTTTTATTTATTTGATTTAGATTCCTCTAGCGATGTTGGTTCAAGAAATTATCAGGGCATCTCTGTGTTCACAAGGAAACCGTGGTTTCTTGTCCTTCAACTCAAGCTCACTTTGAGTTCTTTTTGGAATCTATTTCGTTAGCTTGTCCAGTGTCTAATAAAAGTATGGCTATACCCGTTGACTTATGGCAGCCGTGGCTCAGTAGTTAATGCGTTTTCCAACAGCTATGTCCACCGAATATCTCACGTCGGGAAATGACAAACCTTCGGGAGTATAATTTGTCATTAAAGAGCTTCTAAATTCATCCGAAAACGTCTACGGTCTACATGAATGCTTGCGAGAAGCTAGGCCTCGGCTCATCCCCAGCTGTCGCGCCAGCTATTTATTTATACCCGTTGTCAGTGGAAACATGGAAGATGGGATGACTTACGCTGTCTACTGCTAAAAAGCTTTTGCTTTTGAGGCATTGGAAGCCGTATCCAGCTCAAGTTCAAATTGTTTTACTGGCTCGAGCTCAAATCTGGAATATTTCTGAACCTTCTAAGCGAGGGGTACTGGTTCTATGAGCGCGGAAGCTGACATGGCTCTGAACAGTCAATCCACAGCCTATAGTTACATGAAGGAAAGATACCCAACCAAATTTTACCTTATTGTGCGGGGGAAGTGCTCGAAACGCATGGTAGCAACACTTGACTGACCTAGATTCCATGAAAAAGAGTGTCAGTGCTTTAAGGGCTGATCTACACATAGGAGCATATCTTATAGCGTGTCAAAACCGGAATAAACAAACTATGCAATCGAAGTCGTTACGATGCTGCGCTGTCAGTCTTTTGATGGATGATGAGTGGAAAAGCAAACGAAAAAATCTTCACAGAGGTGACAATCTTATGTCTGGGCCTGCTAGACGTCCCGATTTTGGCGGTACAGTCCCGTTTCGTAGCTCAGTGGTTAATGCGTCGCACTGCTGTGCAAGTTGCGTGGGTTCAGGTCCCAGTCATGTACTCCGAACATTTTTCGCAGCACCACCTCTCGTCGGGGAACGACAAACCTCCGGGAGTAGGGTTAGGTTAGGTGGCTGTCTCCGCTCAGGCAGGGATACACTTAGGTCAGATTGGCCCATTGTGATACCACGGCGAAGAAAACCGGCTTACCGGCACTAGGGAACCAGAATGTGTAGCATAAGAACAACGAAGGTGGGCAACCGTAGCGGTGTTAACCATAAGAATTGAACCATTTCTTCCCAGAGATTAAGTTCCTTATCTTCTGGATATCGAGTTCAGCTAGATCGTTAGGATCATCATAGAAGTATTCCCCGAGGGTTCTTCTTCTTAGCAACAGCAGGGCAAGTACACGGTAGGTGGGTCGTAGTTTCCTCTTCCTCCTCGTCCCTGCAGCTTTTACAGAAATCGTTGAAAGGAACCTCCAGTCTAAGTGCATGCCTGCCTATCAGACAATGTCCGGTAAGGACCCCTATTGTGGATAAAAGTTTCTCCGTCTTCTTTAAATCCAGGTTAGGCCAGATTTGTTTTGACAGGAGTAAAAGGTTGATGTTGTTCCACCTATGGCTTGCCAGTTTCTTGGCATCTGTGTCAAGTAGGAACTTGATCGATTCAATATGCGCAGGGGGTGATGGCGATCAAGGACGACATTTTAATCCCTCTGTGCTACAACACTTGCTTGAATGCAAAGAAAAGTCTGTCTTAGAATGACTTTCGCTACTCGTACCACTCCTGGTTTGGTCAATTGTCTACCACTGAACTAAACTGCTCAGAAGTTGTTACCTGCCAAGGCACACAAACATGAACAGTTTCCTTTGATCATGGGGAGCGCTGTGGTCACATGACAAGAGAGTGTTGAAGAGGGTCAAATGGGAAACTTGCTGTCGTCTAATGAGGAAAGTGCTTAATCTTGACAGGAGGTAACTAAGACTGATGGTCGGCCTTTATACTGGCCTTCCTATGAACCTGATTAAACAGGCCCACAGACTGGGACTGGTGCAATCAAACACTTGGCCGCGATTTTAGGAGGAAGGGGAAAGCTTCAAACATTTCCTCTGCGATTGCCCTGCAATAGACACAAAAGTCTGGAAAGACATGTTCTGCCCTGGCTAAGCTCGCACTTTAGTTTCCAAAAAATCCTAGAGTTCGCTAGACATTTAGGACGTTTCTCGGATCTGTAAACCCCATCCAACTCTCTATCAGGTAGCCTATAGCTCTTCATTTACACCCCCTCCCCCTTATCCCACTTCTCCACCAACAGATGCTACAGAGGGGAACACAACGGGTCCAAACGGTGGTCTACGTGACAAGGTTCTTCCGAACCTCATCCTCCTAAACCAACCAACCATATCTTCCAATCCAAAGGCTCTGACAAATTGGAGTATTTTTAGGGGACTCAGCGAGGATGGATCATCAACAGGTAGTAGATGAGCCCTTCTGCTTTAAGTAAGTGCCGCACAGTTCTTAAGAAGATGTATTGGGATTCCATTTATCTTCATCGAAGAAACTGCAGTTCAGGTACCCTTCTAGAACTCATCTATTCATATGTCTATTTCGTCTGCAGTGCCCAGTTCCGGCGTTAGATCGACACCTATCACGGTGGGGGTTGGACTTTGCCAGGGGTGCGTTCTGTCACCTCTCCTTTTCATTGCGTGTATGAATTGGATGTTGCAGCCCAGCCGTGGCTAACGAACAATTCGAATCTACTTTTCGAGGACGATTTGGTCATCCTTACGTCCACCCAGACTAAAGTTCAGCTCGCACTTGACAGGTTCGTAGCCGTCTGTGCTGAAACTGGGATGAAGACAAACGTGAGCAAGTCAGAAGTAATCGTAATTTCCCGAACGCCTGTTCAATGTACTCCGCATGTTGGAGAAGTTTAAGTATCTCGGAGTCCTATTCACGAGTGATCGAAGGAGCAATGCTGAGTTATACTGTAGGATAGGTCAGGCTAGATCAGTTTTGAGACAACTTAGTCAATCTGTTATCAGGAGGGCTGAACTTGATGTCGGAGCTATGCTATCGGTCTGAAATTCAGTGTTTGTTTCGTCCCTCACCTATGGCCATGAGGTTTGGGTAATGACCGAAAGAATAGGATCGCAGATACAAGCTACCGAAATAAGATTTCTTCGTTGTATCGTTGGGTTGACTCGCCGAGATCGAGTTAGGAACACCAGAATACGGGAGGCACCCAATGTCCAGCAGTTACTTCTTCGAACGGAGAGGTCCATACTTCGATGGTTTGGGCACGTTAAACGCATGTCGCCAACTCGGCTTCCAAGACGTGTCATGGAAGCCGTGCCATCTTTTAGGCTCAGCATGATATGGCTCGACCAAGTCCGAAATCTCATCTCTACCCATGTGGAGAAAGATCGGAAGATGTGGAGAGTCCACCTAGCGATCCTCATACTGGATAAGTGTGCCATTGGAAAATGACGATGATGATGATGATGGTGACCAGTTCCTGTGAGTACATGCACCTTCTTTTTGGTCAAGTTGATCCTTATTCTCGAGGTGTTTCATAGGCTGTCGAAGACCAGAGAGTTTAGTCCATAACCTTGTTCTTTCTTGTTTCTTTGTTCCTCTTAGCTTTTCTCTTAAGTGTGTTCCTAGGCCACAAAAGGAATCAGGTCCTTGAGTTGTATCTTTTTCTTTTCCTTCTAGTTCATCTGCTCTCTCGTTACTCTCGATTCCAGCGTGACCTGGTACTCAGTGGAAGCTAATGTTATTACTTTGTTCCAGTTTATGAATTTTCTCAAGGCAGTTCCAAACCATCTTTGATTTCATTTCATGAGAGCATAGATGGCTGCTTGGGTTTCCGAGAGTATTGCGATACTTTTTCATTGCTTTTTTCCTGTTGAGGTTGAATTGAGCTCACGTTTCGGTTGCGAAAGAAAGGTTCCTATGGATTCCGAGAGTCTTGTTCTATGCCCGTTTACCCCTATTCCTATTGAACCGTCGATGTTTTTGAACCGTCTGTATGTGACTCGATGTAGTTGTGTTCAATGAGATTCACTCCGGATTCATTGCTCCATTCTCGTTTGCTGCTTGTTTTGGGACCGAACTCCCTTCCGGAACAGTAACTCCTAACCGTATCGTCTCTAGGTATGTTGGCAAGCTACATTGTTTGTGAGTGAGTCTCGCCTTCCCTTCCCTTAATACATTTCCCTCTTTCTATACCATCTTAACTGACTCAGAATAGATGTTTGGTTTATTGGCTTAAATCTTTTCACGGATGTGGGGCTAAGTTCTCTTGCTTTTGGAATGAAGATGACTTTCACTTCCATCCATGCAGAGTGAGATGATGAATTCTGTAGCATGATAGTCCTGGCGCCATCTAGTCCCGGCAGTTTGTATGGGGAGAATGAATCAATGGTCCACGTCACTTTCATCTCTTCCACAATTTGGTATCCAAATTTGCTTGTGGACTCTGAAGCAATGTAAAATACCCACTCCACCAGCAAAAACAAAAAACAATTATGATGAGCCGAGACATTAAAATATGACCACGGACTGAAAAGAAAACAGTGACATCATCCATTCAATCATTGGCCTACCTAATCCATCCCAATGTGGAGAATATTCATCATACACATATGAATATTCAATCTTGGCTTATTACCATAACTACTTCCCTAATCCATTCCCCATAAAGTTCAAGATAATGCCTAATCCCACTTCAAAGAGACTCTGCCATTTGTAACGGCCAATAAATTTCAACCATCCGACTGCTTAACGATGGCTTGACGTAAATACTTTTCGTTCTCGAATCCTTCCCCTTAATGCACACGATAGATTAAATTTGCGGTTGCGACTACAGATTTTAATGGCTCATACAAATCAAGAAATATCGTCTTCAAGAGCACACACTCTACGGACAGAGCCAGTAAAACTAAGAAAACGGAGTCTCTATTATTAAATAAAAAAAAAAAAAAACTATTATTACTTTAGGAACACCGAAGGGTATTCGAGGGAGTCTGAACGAGTACGGATCCTACCTTCCCCATGTGTGTAGATAAATTCCAAGTTATGTACTCGTACTATAATCCACGTACGTAATATGGAGTTAGTTACATGTTCCTTGTAAATCACTACTTTTTCTTTGTTTCGAAAAAAAATATAATTTTGTTATGAAACTGAAACAATAGCGAGGCGAAAGGATACCAAGGAAGAGGATTACATTAAGTTTTTTTTTTTTTTTAATTTTTTATGTGTAGATACTGCACGTAGGGGATGTAAATTTGCATCCGGATTTAAAATATGAGAATTGTTTCCGAGGTACGAGAAAACATACGTAGTTTTCAGATTGTATTCGAGGAAATATGGAAATCTGTGCTTTTGAATTAAAACCTTTGTCAGCGATGGATTGAGTTGTGTTTGTCCTTTATGACAAGTGTATTCGGAGGACATGGTACTACTAGCTAGAAAACACATTTCAAGAATCCTCTTTGGTCCAAGTTTTTTCGAAAGGACTTTCGATGGAGAGGATAAGAAGAATTTTTTGAGTAATATTTTTGGTCTTAACGTAAAGAAATAAATAAATTAAAAGCTCCTGGGTCAAGGTCTAGCTTGTCGCAACATATAATTCATTGCTGACTGCGAATGCCGACTTAAGAACTTCTTCATGACAAATTATGCTATTATGGGGTTTGTCATGCCCCGGAGAGAAATGGTGCCGTGAAAAATGTTTGATGGTGGTGAGGCGCGAACCTGACCAACTGACACAGCAATCTAACGTACTAAGCACAGAGTAACCATGTTCGGTTCTAAACCTGTACTCTTAATGAAGTGAAGTATGTTCGCTATTGGTACGTCTGTTAGGTTTCCCATTTCTCCAAACAGCCTGTTTTCCATTTCCATGTGCCGGAGTCGGCGGTTTTAAAGATTAGGACACTCACGGAGTAAGAGCTTCATGGTTTCCGTTTCTTCCGCATCCTGACAGCTCGTACAGTAGCCTGGGGAGTTGATGCCGAGTCTGGTGGCCATGATGCCTATGGTAGAACATATTAGAATGCGAGTACCTTTTTATTCATAGCCAGGAGATATTTTGTCTTGCTTTGGTTGATTCTCTGCCATAAACTGCGGGATATAAAAATATAAAGCAGTCGTTGATTAGCTCTCTCATCTTCTGGTCGATGTTACCATTCAGTACACCGACAGGGATGTTAATCGTTGTTTGTGTGTACTTCCTTTCTAAAGCGGATCCTTGTCGAGCCAGTTAGTTTAGTTTTCGTTATCCTCCATATCGCTGTGCCGAGGACCCATGGAACAGCTTATATCGCATCATTATGTAGAGCAAAGTCTCATAAGTCGTAATGTCAAATATTCACCTGGTCTAAGTATATGCAACGCGGTACCAAATTCTCAGGGTTTTCTGCTTTTGTTGTCGATTTGGGATAGACATCTTGGATTACAAAATTTGGAGAAAAGACTAACGGATGAAATTCAGAGAAAAAATAAATTTCCCTTTGTGCCAAGTCTTTGCCTTTGTGCTCTGGCAAAGATTGATCGAGTTGACGTTGGTTGTTGATGTTAAATCTTTGTTATGTTATAAAATGGACAGCTAAATTGTAAGCCTTGCTTGCTTTTTCCTCATACTGTATTCTCCTGTAACTATATGTAGGTATAAATCCTTATAAGCGCTGGCCAAAATTGCAAGTTCGAACAAACTAGCGGTGCTACAATAGGCAACGTGGTTGAGCATTTTACGTTACTGAAACACAAAACTAACGAAACGATCCCTACCCGAAGTTGGATTGGGTTTCGAAATGTGAGGATGCTCATCGGCTGATCGAGCGAAGGCCTCAAAAAGCCAGTTTCCTACAACTTAAGAGGTTAGATGCACAAGAGTACAAATCCCCGTAAATCCTCGTACATCTGGAGTGGGACTTTTGCTTTCACAAACAGCACATAATGAACTAATTTTCAGACTAGGATTTAATGGCCGAAATTCGGGGTAGAGAACAAGGCACAGCACTCGGAGCACTCGTCTTCAACACAACGGCAAAATTATACATCTAAAGGTAGTAAATTAGGGGGTAGCAATAGTTAGGTCATCGCTTGTCACGCTTAAAGTCCGGCTTCAGCTACTGATGTATAACGTATAACGTATATTTCTTAAAAATTAATAAATCGAAAGCTGGTGTCAATTATACTGCAAAGGCATTAAGGCTCAGAGCGTCATGGCTTGAAGAGTTGATTGTGCTGACAATGTTAAAATGACATCAGAAGATTCAGAAAAATTCTTGTGAATTATAGCAATGACAGACACCACAAATGTCCGCAGCTTGTCTGGACACCACCCCCGGATGCCATTGAAAACTAATACATACTACCTGAGATTCAAACCACTGTACCTCGTTCGCGTTGTGTGAAGAACATCAAATGGGCCTTAAAGCGCGAGTGGATTATAAAAAACAAAAATATTCTGGGGTAGTAAATGACAACAAAAAGCTTAGACATGTTATCGAGAAGTAAAAAATAGGCCTTGTTAAAGGTGTTCCCATGTTTGAACACAAGTATTGCCATACCGTCAGCTGCGGATCAGCCTGTTCTAGGTCTAGCTCTAAGCTCTTCACGACAGTACTTTACAAGCTTCGATTTTATTTCAATAGGAGAAATCGGTGTTAGCGCTGCCTGGCTGTCGATGATGAAAACATCACGTGGTATTACCTTCATTGCAGTCTCACGAGCAGAAATTGTCACTGCTAGGACCTCCGCCTGGAAAACGCTGGTAGCGTCCGGGAGCCTAACTGATTTGAAAACTGATTTGAACCCACACTAATGTCCATTCACCATCAGTATAGATGGCTTTGGTTTTCATGCTTGGTATTGTTCCTCTTGTCCATTCTTCTCTGCTTAGGAATGAGGAAGAGAATAGTCTTGTGAGGTCTAGGTAGGGCACCGTATAATCAGTAATTGCTATATTGCCCATGTACTTAGGATCTGCACATGCCCCGTCGTGCTTGACTTCCAGCAGTTCGTTTGGCTGATTCTTAGGGCACCTCCGGCCGCAGATGCCTGTATAAACAGTTCTAATGTAAGCAGGTTGAGAATAGCCTCTAGTCCTACTGTTGGCATGCTTCTCTTGGCACATGTAGCTGCTACACACGCCAGTCTCTGTATTTTCGTGTTGGCCTTAAAATTGGTAGTTTTGGTAGCAGCTTGCCACCACACAACGCTGCCATAAGTAAGTATAGGCTTCATAGCTGTGTACTTCCATAGAATGTTTTTAGGACTTGGTACCCAGGTATGTTTTTTTTAGCAAAAATCTTTACCAAAGATCGGATCAAGAACCAATAGACACAACCATCCAACGACTAAACTGGCTGTGGATTGAAGAAACAGAAGAAACAGAAACATAGATCGTTGTCTGAATTAAAAGCGGAGCTGTAGGAGCGAAAACAAGGACAAGATTCTGTCTGAAACGTCCTTGATGATTGTTTTTTTTTTTGATATCTCGTACTTCGCTGACCGTCAAACCCATTTCCTCCGCTTTGTTACCAACGTCCCTCTAATTTTGGAGAGCATATCAGTATCGTCGGCGTATGCTCCTCCTCTAGACTTAGGGTGAGAGTTCTACTCGATTCGCTCGTGAACAAAATTACACAAATTACACGCCAAAGCATTGCCTTGATCAAATCATTTTCTTAAAAAAACAAAGGCCTCGGCCACCCTTGATTGTGTAGCGTCTTCCAACAGCTCAAAATATGCTAAATGGCGAGCTATCTGGTCTTATTTAGTTTCATCTAAGAGACATTTATAGGAAAAGGAATAAGCACTCAATGAAACAGAGTCACATCAAGTGAATCTCAGTTATTTGAATTTAAAAATGGTTACCGTCAAGTCTACTCAAAAGATTTTCGAACTTAAAAGGATTCAATTATGAATTCAATTGAGCACACGACGGTAAGTGCAGTAAATCTTCAAAAATTGTAACAAAATCTGAAATCTCATCCTCGAAACGGATGTGATATTTAACTTCAACCCCCCAGCCGCGCTCTTATCGAAAATATGAATGCACTGCAACCATAACGGGACGCATGGGATGGGGTTGAAATTTGAAAAAAAAAAAAAATCTCCATTACGTTTAAAAAGTTCGCCTTTTGTAGTAGCAGCAGATCCTGCATAGCATAGATGAAGTAAAGAAAATTTTCTTATTTACCAAATGCAATGACTCGGGGCACAAATTCAATTTATTCCATGGGAAGCAGGTAACGATGCACGAACTGAGAATAAATCCTTAAATCACCATCCTAAATCTACTCCTGAATGACACCAATTTAATCAAGAAGAGATTTCTCCTACAACCAACCAACCATACTATACGTTACGTATACTATTCTCGTACTACTATCGCTACAGCGCGTACTACAACTGCGAGGATGTAACGTCCTTGGACCCGAGACCGTTTTTTTTGCATTACGCTGTTGCAAAGTTGCATCTCTTTAGGGTGAGCTAAAGTTTCCATTTTTTTTTAACATTATTCCGCCCCGTTCCCTCTGGTTAGTCATTTTTTTTTGCTTTACTTTGCTCTGCATTATCCTAATAACACAAAAGTCATCGTCTGGCGGCAGGAAAATGGCATAGAGCAGGCAAAACAGAGAAAAAAAAAAGAGAGAGTCTCACAAGTCCTACTCGACGGCTAGATGAAGAAGATGAGTAAACGAAGAAGTTGTAAATCCTTAACCGCACACACATAGCACTGGGGTGGGGAAGGCTCTCCAGCATTCCAGGCGCCCGTCGTGCAAAGGTCTCCGAGTTGTTGATTTACCACCCCCGGTGAACAAATCTAGGAACTACTATCTGAATTTACCCTTTTTTTTTCCTTTTTTATTTAAAAAAACTTCTCAGAGCTATTCTGTTTCAAGTCGTATCCTTTATTTGCGCGCACAGAATGAAATAAAAATCCAAGCGAGGAAACAGAAAAAAAAAATATCTGATAGAGAATCCGTAGCGCATTGTTGTCGGGTTCTTTGCATTCCGAAATGAATTCCATGCACTCCTCGTCAAGGTAAACGTTTCCATCAGTAACACTGCTGTGCGAGGAGGTCCTTTCGCTTTGTCTCTTCGCCTCGTGCTCGTCGGAATAATGGAGAGATAGAAACTACGGCGAATACTTGACAAACTACCACAAATTTGTGAATGGTTTACCGTAGCACGTGTACGTTGACTCGTAGTATCTGTATTTCGCATTTTGTATTTGTATGCAGCTGCAGATACACATCTAATTGAGCTGAAAGCGGCACCTATGCACACTTTACGGAAACATGTCGAGTATCCTAATTGATTGTGTGGTACCATTAAATGGCGCTTAAGATGCCAGCATCGGAAATAAAAGTATGCAACTGACGTTTACTAATGACAAGAACTGGGGCCTCACATGCAAAAAGGATGCATGTATGCACACTTGAGGTACATTTCTCCTTGCGAGACATGATTGTGTATGCGCTTAAGCGTGAGACCTTAATTACGGGTGAAAGTTTTGTGAAACAATCTTCCTGCCAGAGAGATCCGACTGATGCCTTTAGAGGCGACGCCAGAGATTCCCCACTCTAACCCCACTCTGGCCTTTGGTTTGAGGAGGCTTTTTAGCGCATGAATAAATGCAAAACATTTGAAATGAATAATTGCAATTTTAATTCGAAAGTTTTTTGCCCCCCATTTGTTGTTGTTTTTGTTCGGATAAAGTTCTGAAACTTGTCTGTGATGTTTTGTTTTTTTTATTTTTTTTTTGCATCCCCCGGTGCCGACCATCAGTAAATTTGAACATTGTTCTGTGGAAGGAAGTGTACATTGTTTGGGTTTTCGGGTTTATCAGAGAAAAGTTGCCAAAGTCCTGAAAGCAATGCAACGAATGCATAAACTTGTTGATTAAAGTGATTTTGATTTTATTGAAATTTGAATTAGGAGTCGTTTTTATTTTGCTTCAGTGGTTTTTAACAAGACTAGCATAACATGGTTTTTGGAATATGGATATGCACCCTGATGATGTAATAGAATCCTTGTGGTAGAAACTTTCGGTTGCAAGTTTTTGAACTCACAAATCTGTAGAGATTCACTGTAACATAATGCTGCCACAGACTTTTCCATCAGTTCATGTGTTGGTTTTGATCAAATTTCGTCTTTTCTGATGGCTCCAGGATTTTGAAGCGGTCTTCTTACACGAAATCATGAAAATTAAGTGTTGAGAATTGAAGTCGAGAGCACAGCCATTGTCAAGCCTGGAAATGGAGTTGAAAAAGTGTTTTTCGGCAGGAAATTCAAAATCACTGTGTGAGGGAACCCTTGGCGCCACACTCAGGTCAATACAGATCCAATGCGATGTCCATTTTAGGGGAAAGGTACCCTTTGTTCGTGGAGCAATACCCAAAGCACTCTTCTATTGCCTCAGGATTTTGAACCATCTTGAAGCCTTAATGAACCTCCAGATGTCATCGATAGGTACGGCACTTAGTATTTCAGTATCCTGAAAAAAGTACCTTCCAAAAGATTTATGTCGGCGGTGGCAAAGACCAGGGCAGTAGCAGAGGAAGTGGGTTTTTTCCTCATTAACTTCCTCGTCTCAGCTTTTTCATGTGAAAGCGGAGAGTATTGTGACCTGCGCTTGCTTTTGCAAGGATGGAGAAGGGTTTTCTGTCCCTCTGCATGAGAGTATTGGTTTTGGCACCGCTGTACCTTGACCATAGTTTTCTAGTTATTTTAAAGAGCCCCACCTTCCATACGTTTTCCCTAGAATCCTGATCTGTGCTTCATGGCGGGACTTTTTCTGACTGGTTAGCCTACTCCAGGTCTAGGGCAGATCATTTCCTTGCCAATTCGTCAGCTTTAATAGCAGAAATATCTTTTAGCGCTTCCTGGCTGTCGATGAAAAAGGTGATATCATCACGTGGTATTACCTTCATCGCAGATGAAGACGAGGTATCAACTATCCAAAGTAGAAGAAGACGTCGAACACTTCATATGCCATTGCCCAGCCCTAGTGAGAATGCGACAGAAGACCCTGGGGTCCATGTGGATACCGGATCTGAAACATCTCAAGAACAAATAAATCGGCGGCATCCTGGCCTTCACCAAAGAAACAGGAGAATTCGCCAGACCACACGTACACTAGTGTCAACTCCATGATTGTTTCCGCCTTCCCTAGATCCCTCCCAACATACGTCCCAAGCTAAGCCTATCCCTGCAGTTTTAAGGATTAAAGGAGGGGAACACAACGGGCCCGACAGAGGCCTAAGTGAACAGCCTTCCGCTCACCCTCATATACCATACCATACCAACTATTCAAAGTGATAGCTCAGTACTATTTGCAGTCACGAACAGTAGAGCCCGAACTAACTAGGTACTTAAATGCACATCTGTTACAATATTTCCTTCGAAAGTGAAAGCGAATATGTGTTCTATGTCTTCAGCGGCGCATAGGTATTTGCAGTACCTTCAGACATCTGTGGCTGAGGTCCTAAGAACACAGTGGCCGGACAGGATGCCAGTGACTTATTGTAGCTGTGCCCTACTTAAATTAAGACTGTCGCTTGTTTTTTTTGGGGTCTAGCGCAGGCCATAGAGCCTTAGATACACTATGCCCACTTATATTGAACCATCTCTGATTTGCCTTTCTTACAGTTATTCTTAGGATTTCTGCCCTTGGCGGCTTGCAATGGGATGTGAACACACTTTGCGTGGGATCTATCAGTGGCTGAACCTTGCCTCACCAGCTCATCGCACCGGTCGTTCTTCTCTCTTACTGTACCTCGGCACCCAAAGATGACTGACCTTGAACCGATGCCCCTTGAAGCCTCATTGCATTGTTTCACCAGCTCAGAAGATATCGTGTTCGATGCCAGGGCCTCGATAGCAGCCTGGCTGTCGATAAGGATGAGGATGTTTTGGATGGTTGTAGGCTTAGAAATTAAATAGCTGGCGCGACAGCTCGGGATGAACCAAGGTCTAGCTTCTCGTAACCATTCATGTATTTGGTACATTTCTGTCCTACACTTTCCATCCAATTTGTGTTGGATTTGAACATGGATTGCTCCCTCGTGAAGTTTGTGAATATGAATTTCTTTACACCAAAGGCCGATTCAGGACCAGTGAGGGGGGTGATTGCTCCTATCTTGGCCAGTGTGTCCCCTGTTTCATTGCCGGTGTGGCCTTTGTGAGCATGGGAATGTTATTTTCATACCTATAAGCTTTATATCTACTGTGAACCTGTAGTTTAACAGGTCATTTGCGGACCTATCGGAGAGTTCTTCGAGATCCTGAAAGAAATGTCATCTTAGGATTTTAACTTAGTCCATGACATAGTCCTTGGCAGTGCCAAACAAAGTGTGAAGTATTCTCATGCACTTCCTCATCAGCACAGCCTCTGAAGGGGTCATTTGCATTTTAGAGCCGATGCCTATTAGAGCCGATAAAAATCTGTCAGCAAGTAATTCCAGTATTTCTGTGAGCCCCAAAAACCCTCCACACTCACTAAAAAAGTATCCAATTGCATAACTAACGCACACAAACCCTCAATTAACCTCAAGCACTAATAATTAGTGGCACATTCCCGCTGAATACAGTTTTAATTTAAAAGGAATAAATTAAAAAGAAAACACAAAAAGAACATGTACACTTTTCCTGAGGAGCTCGGTAATGTCTTTGACTTTTACGAAAAGGAAGCAAAGTAAAGGAAGTAAAGTCAAAGCTTCAATAAAAAAATAAAAAAAAAAAAATTAACAATCCTTTTAAATGGCGTCAAAGTAAAAAACCTCCTTTTACCTCAAAGTTGAAGTTTCCCTTTGCTAGATGTTCTCTCTGATGTGTTTTCTTTTTTTTTTCTTTTCTTTTGCATTGCTTCTGTGGAAAATATTTTTCTATGATCTTCATTATTCGGCTATCGCCTCTTGGGTATGTCCGCCTCCGTTTCTGGTTCCATTTAGTCAGTTAGTCGTCATCATTAAGGTAACGTGGAAACTCGCTGCAAAGTGCTGTCATAAAATTGAAAGCACTTCCTGTGGGAACTGGGGGTGGGGGGAAGTGTCCTCAACCAGTTGCAATCGAAAGACGTTCTTAGGTGATAAAGTACCTATCATATAAATGGGATTACAGAACTCAATAGATGTGTGTCACGTTTTCATTGGACGCGGAAAATATCTTCTTACTAACTAGTCAAAGCGAATGATGTGCAGACATTTATTGTCCATCGGCAAAGAACTACCCACTTGGAATTTCAAAGTTTAAAAACTGTCTGGAATGAAGCTAACTCGGAATGAGCCAAGGCCTAGCTTCTCGCAACCATTCATGTCGTGCGTGTTACATTTTTCGCACGAATGGAAGGGACCTACAATTTATTGCCGACTCCGAACGGCGAAATGAGAAGCTCTTTCACGACAAATATACTCCCGAAGGCTGTGGCCACGGACGGAATGCATTCTGCTATTTCACTTTGGCGTTGAATTCCATTGGGTATGTTGCCATTCCCATTCAACAAAGAGCGTGTTCTACTCGATTTTTACTTCGTTCGTGGCAGGGTGACTGAATTCTTTGATGATAAAATAACATACGCAGGCAGTTTTTAAGTGAAACAATCAAAGTGTGACGCAAATCAGCGCCGCCACGATAGTTAAAAAACGAATTCAACTCCGGGATTGTAGATAATGAAAGAAGCTTACAGACATACGTCTATAAATAGCCAAGAAAAAGTTAAAAGCCGAAATCCGAAGAATTCTGATCCCGTGTCAATCTTTAATAACACTTCGATGCCCGCCGACTGAGTCGTCACCAGCATCGAATGTGTGTATCCCAATGCTGATTTCTTTTATCTCCGCAAAGCACTCCGACGCGAGATTAAGATTAACAAGCAATTGAAGAAAAGCATAATAAAACTCTTGATTTAATGAAATCCCACCGACCAATCTAAGAAAAGGGGGGCTACGCGCTACAGGCGCAACACAGCCACAACACACGGGACCGTTGTGCTGTCGCAGCCACCCTGGGAATTTTTCTGCGATTTGAGCCCAATTAACTTGATTGATTGATCAAAATACATTTCGCCTTGAAACAATCAATTACACGCCGAATTTCACTCGGCATTCGTTATCCGTATCCGTATCCCCTATAGTTTTCGCGAATCCTGGCGTTTGTTCCCGAAATGCATGAGCAATCAGTCTCTCTTTGCGTAATTAAAGAGGTCGCACCGAAACAGACAAACACAGCACAGCTACAGATACAGATCCAGATACAGTGTTTATTTTTAGGTAAAACAATTTAAAACAATAAACGACTCATGACAAATTTTTATCTACAATCGTTAATCAAGTGTTTGTTTGGCTGTTCCGAGAGATGCAGCAAGTATCTATGGATCTGTTTTTGTTTGTTTGTCGGTGCCAAAGGGTTGTTTGTCTCTTTACGGCGATCACTCTTGATGGAGGAGGACGCTTATTGGTGGGCGGATCGTGTTTAACAAGTGTTGCCTGCCGGGAAGGCTTTTAAATCGGTTGTATCTCGAGGCACACTATCTCTTTGGCCGCCCTTCCGTGTGTGTGTGTGTGTGAATGAATTCCCTTGGTGATTAATTGCAATTGTTGTCCAACAATTTGTTCGCAGCAACACTGGGCGCGTTGGAGATTCATTGAAGATTTGTCTTTTCACTTTAGTTGGAGAAGAGATGCTTTTATAGAATAAAAACCTAATAAATGAGTAAGCACGCATAACAAGCAACAGCGGGACTTAAGTGAATAATGCGCTTAATGGGGGGCGCACTCATGTTTCTGCTCCACTCACTGAAACGGAACACACTAAGCGAACTTGTTGAACGATTTAAATGTCATGCGGATCGGCACAAGTGCGCGACAATATTTGGGAACTGTGCCAAGACAATTTTGAATAACTCACTCGCATGGGAGGTACGTGCGTCGGATGTCTTCGGACATGTGGCCTGCAAATGGCATGCGAGTGAGAGACAGTCAGGGTATTTTCCAAGAAGTTTTCGCTCTCTCTCCCGTTCTGCAATATAATCATGTTTTTCTGGTGTCATTTGAGGTAATAAATTCTGGAAGTGGATTAATCAAAACTTAGAATGGTTGCCAGTGACAAGACACTTTCAAGGCTAACACTTGCGGCACCATGGGGATTAAATGGATTCCTGGTCAGTGACAGTTTCCTTCTCACAGTCATTGGACTGTCTCTGGTAATTGGAAATTTACGAATGCTGGCAGAGTTTTTGGTGGCGATATTCGCCCCCAATGAGATCGTGTATGAACTAACAATCTGATAGTAGCTTAGAAAAATGAAAAAATCCTGTGACACACAAAAATTGTAGGACGGTTCTAAAATATTTATGAAAACCTTTAACAAAATCTCGTATTCTGCAATACCTGCTCTGTTGTATGTGCATTTGGCAAACATTCTGGGAAACGTAGAACTGTCTACCGCAGGTGCAATGCAAAAAAGTCAATTGCCATTGAAACGAAATTCCAATTTAAGAGTCCCTGTTTCAGATGTTACCTCGCTTCATCCTCGCCAATAACGCACACGCTGACCACAGCTCGCTGTACATAGTTACATACTAGACCTTCAAAATATGTATACCAATCTTCCAAACATGATGCCAAGAAACTGACACGAAACTGATGGTCAGGAAAGATTTCTTAGTCAGGTTTTATACCAGAGAGGAATGAAAGAATAGTCTCACTGATCAACTCGATGCAGTGAAAACTACATAACTTCACTCATAAGTCTGAAATGGAGGCATATATCAAACAAGTGATGTGAGTTTAAGGCCTCACAGACCGCAACGTCAACGGCGAATGGTATTTGGACTTGGGCAATGTCAACCGCCCAGTTATTGAGGGTACACTGAACATAAGGCCTGCCACAAGATCAGATAGTCCTATCTGATAGGCATTGAACTTCGAATTCCAACCAACCAGTGCGACAACATTACGATTAGTCAACGGTTTAGAAGTTGCCACTTTGACGCCCAAAACAGCCGTGGCTTTTATATTTTTTCGTACTGCATCCAACTGAGAATTTAATTTGTCATAAAAAAGCCTCTTCATTGGCCCTTTGGATTTAACAAAAAATTGTAGGTCACTCGCATTCGTGCGATAAAGTAACACGCTTAACATGAGTGGTTGTGAAAAGCTAGGTCTTGAGTCAAACCGAGCTATCACTGTGAACAATATGTTTGTTACTAAGGCGCAGAGATATGACGGTGAAATAAAATAAAAATTTCATCACCATGTAAGAAAACAAGCATTCTGAACACTGAACGCCAGGGATGCATTTTGTTTCCCCAGGGATGGTTCGAATTGGGAGACTTAAGGATAAGTCATCTGGTTTTCGCGGATGACTCGGTTATACTTACGCCCACCCAGACTGAACTTCAGCGCGCACCAGATAGGTTCGTAGCATGTCTGTCCCGAATGCCCGTTCAAGGCACTCTGCATGTTAGTGGAGTCCAATTGAAACAGGTAGAAAAATTTAAGTATCTCGGAGTCCTATTCACGAGTGATGGTACGAGCAATACTGAGTTATATTGAGGGATTGGTCAGGTTTGAATTATTTTGAGACGGCTGACGCTATCCGCGAGATATTCAATGTCGAATAGCTATTTCTTCGAATGGAGAGGTCCATACCTCGACGGTTTAGGCACGCATAACGCATGCCCTCAACTCGGCTTGCAAGACGTGCCATGAAAGCCGTGCTATCAGGTAGGCGCCCAATGGGTACACCAGGATGCGATGGTTGAACCAAGTTCAAAATCTCACCTCTACCCGTAAGAGGGATAGCCGCTGATGTTTAAGAGTCGATGGCGGAAGATCGGGTGATGTGAAGAGTCCACTAAAGCGTCCATAGTAGATAAATGAGTCATTGGAAAATGATTATGATGATGACCCTCATTGACGTAAGCTGTGACAACCTGTCAAATTTTTGGTGATTCTGTAAGTAGTTCCACTGTCAGTAAAGTCCCATTTAGATGATCAATTTCAGTTCAGTTCAAAAATCCAGTCCATTAAGACGTCAGTTCAGTATTCAGTTGAGCTTTGATTTTACTGTTCGAACGTAGACGAAGACATACTGCAATAGTTTTGTCGCTAAAGAGTTCTAAAACGACAAAAAAAGTAAATGCAGCAAAGATTGCTTCTTAAAAAGACGGTGAACGCTTGTGACTCGGCGAAGTTTCCATTCTGTTGGAGTTAATTTTTCATCACCTTCCAGGACAAGGTCGCTGACGCAGACGTTGAAGTTGGAGCGATTCCATTACGCGAACTCCATGATAATATACTCCGAACTCCACCTTCTCCAAAAATGTTGTCGCCAACTGTAGTGGGAAATGAGAACCAAACTGAAATTTATTTACACATCAGCTAAACTGAAATCTCAACTGATAGCTCAACTGAAATTGAACTGATCATCTAAATGGGGCTTAAGGATGTTGATTTGATTTCTCTCACGCTACACTGGACTTCCGTAATCTTCGCTGAAACTCTTGCTCTAGTTCTTCTTCCGCCTGCATGGGTAGCTCCTTTCGCTCTTTGATCAAGCCATTCCTGCCAATGGAATTGTAGTACGCAGTACAGTGCAAGAGTTCCAACAAGTCGCTTAAAAATATTTGTGTATAGAAAAGATGATAAAAAAAAACCGAAACGACCTACGAGAAGGTATGACGCATTTGGTGCAAAACTTCTCACTCGGTAAGACAAGTTGCAGTTGCCTATCCTCCAACCTTATTTCCAAAATGCCAACATTGTCAATATCGGCCCCTAACTACAGATAAAATCGCACTCTACACACTCGTGGCTTACTTTGCCTTGTCCTAAATCGCGCTGCAATGGCTTAGACTACCATCTCCTGTTCGATAAATCAGACAAACAAATCTCAACCTCGAAACTCCTTCTAACACCGGTGACAAATTCGCCATTTTCTAAACTGTTTCGATTGTCTTAATTGATCGTTTGGCGATCATAGAACATCGTTCGCAGAATCGTGATTAATCGGCTGAACCGTGTATCCAGCACCATGCAGCAGAGGTCGCATTTAACCAGAGTCACTGCTTGCAGTGCCATGCCAAAAACCAGAAGTTAAATTCAAATTGTCAACGTCCAGATGTTACATGTTCTGAGATGGCTGTGCGGCGGTACTGTGGTGCGGTGTCTGTATTTTTAGTTTGCGATCGATGCGATGCAAAATCGGAATGAACATAGAACGTGCAGAGTTTGAATTTTGTCACGACCGACAACAACGACGACGAACGTGGCTTTAAATAGAAATACTATTTGCTTGGTGGATGGCTGTCGTACAGTCCTGTCGGGCTAAGGGCGGCGACGAAGACGGCCAGCGGTGGCAGTGACAACGCGGTAAGGATGTTTTCGGTGGCAATATTCTAGTGTTTCGGTTGAAAATCGTGAATCGTTCTTTCAACTTTTTCGACAGATACAACGATGCTGTAGCTGATTTTGGATATGAGATTTAACGGAAAAGTCACAATTGTGATGTATTTTGATTGACAGATAGATTGGCAGCAATCCGAGATCGTACGGTGGTGCATGTTGATGAAATCCAACTGGAAATGTGCTCTGTGGTGACACGTAATTAACGGATTGTGTACATTGTAGACTGGATAAAATCGAATTATCTGTGCATTGGGAGGATGTAATTAGGTTAAGGGCAATGCGGTTCACTTATTGCTGGTTCAAGTCCTGTCGTGTGGCTTTTAGACATCTGCTCTCTTAAGCCCAATGGCTTGCTTCAAATTTGTTTTGTAGTCCGCTGTAGTCCAGTTGTAAGAGAACGTTAGCCTTTCTGGTGAAGGTGAGAAAAGGCATTTTTTGAGTCACAGTTGGGAGCAAAGGCGTCCTTACAAAAATTTTAAACCCAGTTTACCCATATAGTATATCATGCTCTACAATTTTACCATTTAGACAGCATCGGTTCTGACTGTCCTGAAGCAATTTCACATTATTGAAGTGACACCTTAGTTGGCAGAAGCCAGAAAGCGTACTCACAAATTTCCTGATATCATCGCAGCTGTGTTTGAGGGTTTTATTTGAAATTTTGTAACAAGATGTTGCATTGCAGAATGGTTCGGTTCTTCCGAGACTCTCCGTAGGATCATTGCTGTCGTTTTTTGCCCCGAGAACCACCAGAGATTGAATTCGTTGTGGTACACTGAGTCTTGAAAGGCACCAAAGCAGGACTTAACAAATTTTGAGATTATCAAGTGCTTAAAGGCCGGCTTGACTTTCAGTGAGTAAATTAATGGAGTCATCTTTAATGTTATGGATCACACGATGGCTTTAGAATGAAGAAGCGGCTCGCAAGCCGCTCGATTTGGGATTTTCACCTCAATTCTCCTGGCAAGGCGGAGCGGTTTTGACACATTTACAAACTATGTTGAGACTCTCCATCTTCTTAAAATTTCAAAGCATCGACCTTTGTATATTTGCGGCCAGTAGTGCATCTTTAACGCTAAAATTCTTGTTAGTGCCAGCCTTCTCCTTAGTTCTTGCCTTGGTACAGTATTCTATGTTCTGTATTAGGGCCCTATGTATATACTGTTACCTATGAGCTAACCAGATAATATTGAGCCTTTTGATAAACCTCAGTATAGCCTTAGGTTCGATTTTCCTACTTGCAGCTGGGTTGATCGAGGCCTGCGTCGAGTGGAGTAATCTTTTTCTTGCAGCTCCTGGACACACGCACAAAATATGTTCAGCGGTCTCTTTATGTTCTCCACAAACCCAGCAGCCAGTTGGGGTCAATGAACTTTTTCGCTGAGCCCTGGAGGTTGGCCCAATAGTCAGGGTTTTTATTTTATCTCCCATTGTGTTATTTTAGAGTTTGCACTGTTGGGTGGTACCCCAAAACAGGGTTGAGCGGTAAGCCTTTCTTCTCGCCAGGCAGTCAATCCGTTCGTTGCCCTCGAAGCCTTCATGTCCTGGGATCCAGGCTACGATAACCTTATTTATCAATGTAAGGTTTTCGAGGAGGTTGAGACAGTTCCAAACAAGCTTGGGTCCTACCATTTAAGATTTAAGGGCTAATAGTGCTGCTGGGTTGTCTGAAAAGATGAAGATGCGGTGCAAGGAGCCCAATAGCGTGGACTTCCATTTGAAATAGTGTTGGTGGCATTCCAAGCGCTGTGGCGCGTTGCAAACTGGGACCATAAATCCTAGCACCAGTGCTGCCGTTTTCCAATTTTAAACCATTTTTGTACCAGATTTGGGAATTTATAGGGCCTGCAGTTCTCCATTCGCTGCGATCGCTTAGTAAATGCAAAACTTCTGTTGAATCGAAATCTCCTGACCAAGGTATCTGGAATCTTAAGAATTGGGTCACGATGAATGTGTTCTCAGACGACCTGTAAAGTCACCGACCTTAAGATCCACTATCAGAGGCAATTTGAGAGCAGTAAGCATAGTTTCATTTTGGACTGTCAGATATCTGCACGTTTCTCATAGCCCCGGTGATTTCTACGCAGGCTAAGGGATACATTTTGCTCAGCTTTTCCTGCGTTGTGGTTTGTAGGGTTTTTGGCCATCATAATTGGTGTAGTAGCTTTGCTGTCTTATCCCCAAGAGGGACTTTCGTCCCCATCAAAATTGAAATTATCGGCTGCATGTAGTTTTTGAAGGTCAGTCAGTCAGTCAGGCTTGGAAACTGCGTTGTTATCGACTGTAGTTTTCATGACTTTCCTACTACTGAATTATAGTTCTTTGGTCCAATTTTGTATGCAATTTGTAGACCGTGGGAGTCAACCAGTCCCCAACCATCGCGACAGACACGTAGGTAGATGAAAGAGTTGTGAGGTTAGTCACTGCTATCGAAGATCGGCAGGGAAAGCTTTAAAGAAATATCACTGATCTACAATCACTCAGATAGGGATACGAATCTCAGAAAGTCTTTCCGCTCAACGTTATACAAATCCTTAAGCTCTGCGTACAAGTTACTACCAAGACTCATGTGACGGATAGATTTAGTTTCCTTTAGGTCCCTACAGCGTTCCAGTGTCAAACGGTTTCATAGATGAGGTCGAGAGTGAAGCACTCCTTTTCGAAACCATATCGGTGCTTTGCGAGGCCTCCTACTTTCTTGATCACGGATGGGAGTTTCTTATGATGAACTCCCATTTTTTTTTCAATTTTTGTTCGCCGTGGTTCAGTGGGTAGTGCGTTGGACTGCTGTGGGAGCTGTTATTTTTTTTTTTATATTGAAATGAACAGAGCTTATGGTGATGATGGGTCTTGTTGCCTTTAAGCAATACGAGTACTTTTTGTCTAACTTTCTCCCTCCTAAACATATGCAAAACTGTGTGGCCTATTGGTGCGGAAGACTGTCTGGTATACGAGTACCTAGTTAAAGGAAATAATAGTTTTAAACATTTTCTCTTTCAAAAAGTACTTAGTTCCCTATTGAAGACTCACAGCAGACAAAGGTCGATATACCTACTACCATATGTCGATTATGAGTTATTTATTAGACTTTCTGTAGATCTTTTATGTGGAGATTTACTGAAAGTATCTTATGCAGGGGATAGCCTCGGCATTCATACTTGAATATTCCGTAATTGAAAATTAAATTGCTCACTTTACTTTCGTCTGAATATGAAATTCTCTCAACTCATTCATTAAAACCTATAAATGCATCGTGTATTATGCACCATACTACCGATAGTACGCTACTGACGAGCAACCCTTACGATGAAAGCTTTCTCGTAAAAGCTTCCGCCCTCTAGTAAACGTGTAAGCAAGCACGAAACCTCCCTCCTCAGTCCACCACGACTTCTAACAATCAAACAGCACCGGCTCGACGAGTTGTCGGTGGAAGAACGGAAGAACGGAAGAACTATTTTTACCCATTGGCATCCAACTGAATCCCCTTAGCGCGCACACCTACCCGTTCCAGTCCTTGACAGTAATCTACATAAACCAAGCACCTCCCTCCCAGTACCAGTCCCTGAATGAATCTATCATAGGTAAACAAACTCGGAGACTGTGTGTTCATTTACCAAACAAATCGCGTATCCGCATCCGTTGGAATGTTCCGCTCGCCACTTCTGCTCTCAGTTCGGCCGCTCGCGCCGGCTAACGCGACTGACATTGCGTTCCATTCGCCAAGGTATGCGCCCCAAGTGCGTGTAATACTACCGACCGTGGATACATGCAAGCGAGAACTTCACAAATCTGCCAAAGTATGAATAATTCCCCTGCCGGCATTTTTATATCTATATATTGTATCTAGAAATAACAAAAACACATCTGTAGCTATGTACGTGTGTGCGTTTTTATGGGGAAACATTTTTACAAAAGTCAGTAGATTCGTTCCTTGCTGCTTCCATCACCATCGCCATTGCCATCGTCATCATCATCATCATCTCTGCAAAAAGGAGTAGAGTATCTTTATGTCTATGCACATCCATCCGTATAGCTGAGCCGAACAACAACAACAACAACGACTACGACTACTACTACTACTCCGACTCCGACGAACAAGAAATGTTGAGCGATGGTAAAATAAAAGAAAAGAAGTGCGCTCCATACAAACGGCGGAGGCGAACCGAAACCAACATTATTTGACAAAAAATGCAATGGAAACGAACAAAAAGGGAAAAACAACACCAACAACCGACGAACGCCGAACAAAAACAAAATGTAAAAGAAAATAACAAACCAAAGAGAGGGGACCACTGACTGACATCAACCGGCGCAACGAACTTCACAACCGCAACCAGCCCGTCCAATAGTGTTGCTGTTGTTCCACAACGATAATGAAATTGTTCCACAAAAAACGTACTGAAAGTAGAGCTTTTTTTTCCGTATTGTCGACGTTTAGTTCATTTCACTTGAGGTTGGAAGCAATTGAGGAAAATGATGGTAAAATGGATATCAGGGACTGATTTCAAATGGAAATAGGCAAACGTCAGTTACATGATATCCTTCTTGTTGTCATGTTGACGGATCTGTGCCAACTTTTGGTGTTGAGATAGCTTTTGTTGGAAATGTTCACCGATTCAATCTAGGTCTTGGGAAGAACCTTGGTGAAAACCCAATCTGTTTGGCAATGACAAACTGAAAACTAGCTAGAAAACTCTTGGTTTCTTATCGACGAAACATGAAAGTGTGAAAAAATACCTCACTTGTCAATGTTTGTCAAGACATGTGCTACGCATAACAAGAAATCTGACAAATTGACAAGAGAAGGAGCGAACAGCTAAAATCAAAGCAGACGTCTCACTGAATATAATTAAACGCGAGGATTCAAAGGAATTTCCAGGATTACTGGACAAACGTCTTGAGGTGCAAAGTGTCAAGACCACACGTTAAGAAACCAAATGACTCCTTGATCAAAAAAGTCCAAGCAAAGCGCAAGTGAGGCTGCTGGTAAGACAATTCACTCGACTATCAAGAAACATGTATAAACCGGAGCGAACTGACAAAGCCTTTTCTAGAAACTATAAAACTGGCCAGCACTGTCCATCACTAGCGAGAGTAGGATAATAGCTTCGTTTGCCTTGGGCTCCGCTATCAGTTCTTAGAAAGACGTCTAATCAGAAAGAAATGAAGAATAACCTTTGCAAAATGGCTGCTTCTTCGGGCTGAGAAGGTGAATAAGTTGCAAGCCCAAGGGTTGCCAAGGTCTAGCTTCTCGTAACTATTCGTCTTCTGCTTGTGATATTTTTCGAACTGATGTAACTGGCTGGAAGGGCGACAAAGAGACGTTATATATGTTTGTAAAACCCTTCTTCTTCTGAGTCATGGATTCGATCACAATTCTTGAGTGACAATTTCTCCATACTCGGTTCCATTTCTATTGACGGTCCTTGGAAGAGGCGATTTAACGATGAACTATAAAAGCAATATAGTGACATTGATGTAAATAGTCAAAACCCTATTTAGCATGACTAGGACATGTAGAGTGAAAAGACACCAACACTACTACCTGCAGAGTGTCCACTCCCAATCTAACGCACAAGGACAACGTAGTAACTCTCTGGTGACATCAAGACTAATGTGGCACCCATAAGTAGAAAGGGACCTTAACCATCTTGGAGTGCGCAACAAGAGGCAGTTACCTATGGACCAGGCTAATCGAAAAGGCTTGATGTTTTAGGTCTAAGTTCATCTCGAGCTGTCGTTTAGGCCCAATAAGCCAAAGCCTACCTTCTCGCAAGCATTCATGTTGTGCGCGTAAAATTTTTTGCACGAATGGAAGGTACCTACAACTTACTGCCGACTCCAAATGGTGAATTGAGAAGCTTTTTCATGGCAAAGGGTTGTCATTTCCCGGCGAGAGGTGGTGCCACCATGTTCAATGGACATGGCTAGGGCTTGAACCTGAATGCCAATCTATAAAGTAGAGAAAGTATGTGTTTTTGTTCTCCTTTACTCTATTTTGCTGCTTCTTCAAAAATCTTACAGACTGCGCTGAACATGTCTGCCTAGAATGCAGTGTCTTGCACCTATAGCTTGTCTTTTCGTCGGTCGAAAATACATGGGTGGGTATCTCTTTCGTCACCCCTCTACTTTTTCCTAATAATCGTACCGAAGTTCGGTTCGACTTCTTCGGGTGTTCAGGAGTCATCTGTAAAGATCAAAATAAGCTACACAACTCATTGCATACGGCTTTTCTCTGACTCCAGGTGCTTTCAATTGGTATTGTGTACTACGATCAATACTAGACTGATAGACCAATCAAAGAGAGATGCCCTTTAGCTATCCATTTGCTTGAGAAAAACTTATCGGAATCATTAAGGTTTTAAAAACTATGCAATACAGTCAGCTATCTAATTTAATTCACACTGTAGCTTCTTTAAATCGCTCCGTTTTGACGTCTCTCATAAAGATATGCAACCCTTTTGCTTCACTACTTTTCTGCATGAACCAACCCACCACCACATCAAACACAAGAACCACCAAGGTACTTTCAATTGAATTATAAAGCAGCCACACCGACATCGGCAACTCTCAGCTGCAACCAGACCAGACCAAACAACAACTTGGCTAGCCGGCAAAACTTGAACGGCAAACCGAACGTATACGTAACCAGAGGAACACGTTTTTCCCTCAATTTCATCCACTGCCGCCTGTCTCGCAAATGCGGCCGTCTCCATCAGTTCAAGATTCGACTCGACAGTGGGAGGACGCCGTCAGCTTTTCTCGAAATCCGCGTCGTTCGACAGACACACACAAAGCTTCCCGAACCAACATCGACCCCGGCCGTCAGACCCCTTGTCCATTCGAGTTTTTTAACTTTCGACTTTCCGTGTTTTTTGTCACCCGGCCTCTGTGTGTGCCTAATTCTTTATGCATTTTGCAATTTGTTGTTCCAGACTCTCTAAGAGAATAATTCAACGCGCCGAATAAAGTTAATTGTGATGGATGGAACTGTAAATAGTGGTGGCTGCCGTTGGTCCTCCGGCTCCAGATGCTCGGATGCCCGAGATTGGTAAACAGTGACCGGAAGACACTGCACAAATGTCACACTGCCGGTTCGTGATCGCTATCGAGTGTTGTCCTTCTGCCAAAGTTATGCCGTTCTGCGAGTGTTAATGTTGAAAACAAAAAAACGAGAAAAATCCGAAAAAAAGAGACAAGAAAACTAATTAAAGGAAAAGGAAACATTTTCCTCGTGAACGACGACGGACGGTAGTGGATGGTGTTGACTTTTACTATCCGGTTCTACTGCTGGTCAAACTGAGCCACTCGCATACACACAGATACAACGGCTCCAGCTCCAGATCTATAGGAGTCCCCAAAAACCGGTCCAACGGAGAGTTAACTTAGAGTCCCATTGGGACCGGTGCGGACTTTGCCAAAAGGAGCTCGGGAGGAGATTCTGGTGCCGTAGCTGTAGATCTGCTGCCGTTGCGGCCTGTGGGTTCATCGTCGTGTCTCTCGTTTTGTGTCGTTGTTTTTTCGTGGGCCATGGACTTCTCCTAATGCCTCAGCCTCCTGAGCGCCCACGGCCCACTCCGTGCGCCGCACCATTGCTGTACCCACTCCCCGCAGGAGTTTTGTAAGTCATAGTCGGCATCTCTTCGTGTGTCGTTTTCGTGTACATTTGGCTCCACTCCGCTCCATCGAAAGCAACAATTCAGCGCGTTCCTTGCAACAAATTTGGTTCGTTTTACCCCAAGAGATCCGTGTGCAGGTTCGTAGCAGCGACGGAATCTTGCTCTCATCCAGGCGAAGCCAACGACTAGAAGTACAACATGTACGTGCGATTGAGTGACTAGTGCAAGGTGCGATAATGGCTAAATGAATGCCTAGCACCTTCGGTCTCTCCAGGTCCATTGGATGCTAAATGCCTAAATGTAATTCTTTCGTTGTACTTATAGCCCCGTGTGTAGCATTGTGTGGGTGCCGCGAGCGAAATAGCGTCGCCGATGCGAGGATATCGCAGTGAGGACGACGTTTTGTGATTTACTATACGTCAGTAATGTCAAGAAGTGGAAACGAATAAATTTGAATAAGAAAAAAAAAAAGAAAAACAACCGAGAGAGAGAGAAAGATAGAAATAGAGAGAGAGAGAGAGAGGATAGGATACTCTTCTCGGGAAAATCTAACAAGTGTAATCTGTGTATTGGTGTAGTAACGTGTAATTCTTGTGCCTGTTTCAAGTGCAGTGATAGTGTGCGTCATCGTGCCGTGTGTGCAGTGTTAGAGGAGCTTTGCAACGTTGCCAGGAGAAGAATTCATTGCAATTTTCGCAATTTCCACAGTCAACTGGCATTTTGTTTGGATTAATATTTTCTTTTGATTTATGGTGAGTTTTTTTTATCTTACATTTCAAATACACTTTTCTCTTTCGTTGAATATCCTTGGAAATGATTTTAAAGCCGAGCTTTATGTTGTAATAAATTTAAACTTTTGGTCTGAAATTTTGACACTATGCTTCTTCTTCTTCTGAACCTATGCTTCTTCATTCGGATCATCACCTTAAAAATGCGTCCAGTTGTGATGTTTAAGCTTGATGAGTTGTCTTCTACTTTGATCTGTGGTCTTAGGTCGAAGAATGTACATACTGATTGAAAATTACTTGCTGTGACCGTCTTCTCTAACTGAAGTAGCTTGTCATCTACAGTTCTGTGCAAAATTTTAGTCAGACCACCCTCTCTGCAGGTGTATTTACTCAATTCTCTTCCTTAGGCCTCGGTCGAGCCCGTTGTGTTGCTCTTTAAATCGTCGGTTTGGGACGTATGTTGGGAGGGATGTACTAGTGTACGTGTAGTCTGGCGAATCTTCCTCTTTCTTTGGTGAAGGCCAGGGTGCCGCCAGTTACTTTATCCTTGAGCTGACTCATGTCCGGTATCCACATGAACCGCAGGGTCTTCTGTCGCATTCTCGCTGGGGCTGGGCAGTGGCATAGGAAGTGTTCGAGGTCTTCTTCTTCCTCGAAGTTCCTACATGTCTCTCTGTCAGCAAGGTCCAGTCTACGCATGTGTTTGTTGAGGTTAATGCGTCCCCAGAGCCTCAATTGCTCTCTGCTTGAACCTAGAGCCTTCCTGGTGAGCAGTTTGCTTGATTTCTTTACGAGTGATCTAGCCATTTTGCACGTCGAAAGGTTTGCCCAGTGATTCTTGAAATCCCTTTGCATCGTTGATTGCTGTTGTAATTAATTATTATTAGTGTGACTCCAACTGTGTTTTCAGCGGTTCGTTGTTTAGCGTGCGTCCCTTCCCTTGCCAGTTCCTCGACTTTCTCATTCCCCGTGTCACCTTCGTGATCCGGTACCCAGACTAAGCGGACGTCAATGTGACTGGCAAGTCTTTCCGTTCTCTGACCAGTTGAGATCTGGGTGTTGGATTTGTGGTGGCAGTTTATATTTTTCTTCTTTGGGTGTGGTGTTGCAAGAAAATGGCATGGACTTCTGTTTGAAATTCTGTGACGAAGGGATCTAGATGAATCGCAAATTCTACCGGTGGGTTGTTGCAATATGCGCCAGCAGCAGAGTTGCCTGCGATTTTTAAACCGTCCGTAAATACAGTTATCCCGTCATGGTTTCTTGTTTCGTTGGTTCGAGCTTAAGACCCAAAATAGACATAATTCTCTTCCAATAGAGGTTGCTGAGTGTCCTTAATGGGTAGAGTACCAGGAATGCTGACGAACTGTCGAGAAACGGCTCGGCAACAAGCCCGGAACAACCCGAGACTTTGGTGAACATCCTGCCTTGCACACTTAAGCTCGAAGCTGGGAATAGAGCCTTAAGGGAGGCTAACAACAGATGAACCTCTCTAAACACTTGTGCAACCACAAGGAAGATATGGTCTAATTTCGTTAAGGCTAGGACCGACAGAAGATCCCGATGTACCCTTATAAGAGTGATCACAGGGCATAATACTCTGCGGTACCATGTGAAAAACCTTCGAATTACAGAAGAAGACCTTTGTAGGGGGTGTGGCGATAAGGAGGTCTACGAGGATACAACCCAATTCCTTTGCCATTACCCTAGTCTCTGTCATCTAAGAAATAGGTTCTTCGGACGGCACTTTTTCGAAGACCAAATAATGAGATTCATCAAATCCACAGGGTGCTTTGTATCACAGACGCAGTAAGTTGGTCATGTTCTACTGTAACTATTGGGTAGCGTTCTTACGGGTAGGGGGCACTCTTTTCTCGAACGGCTATCACAATGGGCCTGAACTGACCTGAGTGGGGCGATATGGTTCTTCCTTTAGCCTGCCAACTAACCTAACCAAATGGGTAGAGCACATTTTCTACTAAACCGATTTTTTCAACGTTTTGTATATTTTCCGAACGCAGTATTGCCAACTTTTTTCATCTTAGGTTCGGTGTTTTTATTTGGGAGGTATATAGGTCTTCTACCACGCCTCCGTGTCATCGTGTTCGGTTAGTGGAGATATGCCTTAATCCTCTCTTGCTTTTTCTCAACCCCGTTTAATTCCTCCTCAACTGTCCTGCGCTACGTTTTTCTTGGGTGTTTTAGCCGGCTGCATGGCATGGCTTGGCGTTACCAGACACCTCGCCTTTGCCAAGAGTCTGCAGCTTTTTTTTTTACGAGAGCTTCGCTTGGCAAAGGATTTATTTTCCAAAGCTGTGGGCGCTGATTTTTTCAGTGAGGTCTCTATGATTGTTCCTATCGAGGTTGATAAGAAAATTGGATTTGCTCTGTGTTGGGAATAGGACCTGGAAACATATTCGCTTACTAAATGTATGAACTTTCCAAAGCTATTGGATTTACGTTACGCGATTTTTTTATACAGTCAGCACTTAGAATTTCTAAAGCATCTGAGTTGTCTCAAGGTCAATGATAAAATCAGATTTCAATACTCGAGCAAGATACGATTTCACCCTGAAGATACTCGTGTTCTACTCAGTATCTCAGTATCTATTATTTATTTGCTTTGCTACACAGAACTCTAGTTTGCTTGTCTTGTCTTGTCTTTCCTTGGATTTGTTTGGACGATTATCTGACTGCTATGTAATAATGCTCGGGTTCTATACATTTTGTTTAGTCTAGCACAACACATGCAGTTTTTTTTTCACCATCGGGACAATGTTTAGGTTTTTGTTTTTCACTTTTAGTTGTGCGTGTGGTTTGCGAAATTTGTTTATTTTCTAACGCTTTATGGTGCGTACAATTCATGACTCGCATTGAGAAGTGTGAACGTTTTAGTGGTGTTTCTTTGTTATTAGACAACATTTAGCAACAAGTTTAGCTTATTTCATCACCAGTATCAATTTGAAATAATTTCTTTCAAAATTCGAACCCAATAAGGGGGGTTGTTACACTCACCTGGCGTGCCAGACTCCTACTGACTAAACTCCCCCTCCTCTCGGCGAACCTCTTGGAACCGCTCTTTGCATTACTTCGGGGGAGGGGCCTTCCTTATGCCCAATAGGGTTCCGATATGATTCTTATGAGATTATGTTTTCCTCTTCCTTTCTTGACATAAGCAGTGTTGCAGTTGGACTACCTTCATACATTTGCCATGTGTCTGAGTAATGTGGTGACCTTCGCAGCCCACTCCGATGATGAAGAGCTGGCAACATCAACATTCAACATATCAGTATCGAGGATCTGCTACCTGATCCGAGGATACCTACGATCAGAAGATCGCAAATCGTGTGATCAGCAATTTTTTGTCCGCCAATACTCTCATAAAATGTGGGCTCTTCTTCTCGCATTTCTCCAACGTGTGAGATGCTTCGTCTACAATTGGTTTTCATCGTACTCTTCGCATGACATTTCTGCAAATTCGCATTTGCAGACATTTGCTTATGGGTAAATTTTGCTCATATCTGCAAATTGTCTGATCGTAGCTAACAATCAAAAAGGAAAAGGTCCGAAGTATCGGTGTCCTCTCCACAAGTGTCGGTTGGCAGAAGAGATACATGCACATCACGATGCTTAACAAAAGTGTTGAGTTAGAACACCAATAAGTTGTTTACGGTCTTTTCCTATGAGAGGCAGGAGGAAAGCTGCAGATTTGTTCGCAAACATTCGTTTAGTCCGCCCGCATCCTAGAGAGCCATGTCTCACAATTGCGTTTGTGTTTGACTGAGGAAGCTGACGCAGGTTCAGGTCCAAAAAAATCATCCTCTGACCCTTGTCCAGCATTTTTACCGGAGATTTCATTTTTAGAGATACCAGTGCAACCTGGAGCCCAGGCAAGAGTCTAAAAGCTCAGCATTGCGACCAAATTCAGTGAGTTTTTGCATTTTCGAATTATTTTGGAACGGGCTAAAGGTTGAGCAAGGCCTTAAGTGCAGCGTGGCTTTCGCTACAGACGCAGTTGTTCCGACCCCCACTCCTATTCTCCCTTCCCATTATGAAAGCAGTCATACTTGCCTAACGAGTAGTGAAGTCTAGTGATGTCGGTCTTCTTGAAGACACATCCACTGGACCCATGACTGATTTTGGAGTCACCCAGTCCAGTATTGTATAAGAGGACATATCCATAGAGACAGGGTCGTAGAATAAGTGTGGTACAAGGTCGTCAAAATTTTACAACAAATAGTACAGTCCCCCTAACAAAGAATCAAGGAGAGGTATACCAAGTAGAGTTAGGCATACTCGGGAAAGCTCCTGTGCATCCGAAGTAGACTGCCCTTTGGAGATTAGATACTTACGCGAAAATCCCATCGATCAAACATCTAGAAAGGAGTCTTTCACGGTGATGAACCCTATGTCATGCCAAAAGCATATTTACACTGATGGCGGCTTAGATGTCCTCGAATTGGCATGATTTGCCCAAAGAAGTTTTTTTTTATCCGGGATCATTGCTAAATATTAAGTTCATGGCGATTTTGGGCACGATCACAATCCTCCTTCTCATAAAGAGAAGAACCTCAGTTTTCAGCGGATTGACTAAATGCCCTGTCCATTCGATCATCTCAAAGGCACGTTAGCACAGACAGTCCTTGGGCATGAGGCGACGGAAAATATGGCAAGATCATCCGCATTTTTTTTGTATGAAGAACCTGCCGTTATGGCTGACATGCGACCTCGCAAGATCTATTGTGTCTCCGGTCTACTAAGTCTAATAGGTCTACTACCACCCTACTAATAAAGGTGGGTTTGTCATTAGTAGCTAAGCTAACTCCGCTAAAGTGCCGGATATTCACAGAGAATGTGCTCAGAGGTTTCTTCTTCTTCCAAACAGAACCGGCACTCTGTATCTGAACAAAGGTTTAATTTGTTGAGATGATATTTTGTGCCACAATGGCCGGTGAGGAAGCCCACAAGTTTTTCCTGTCAAAGTTTTGAATTTCCTTGTAGGAAAGGAGCTTGGATTGCCTAAGACCGGGGACATTTTCCCAGTGGGCTAGGCGAAGTTGGTGTTCCCAGTTGTTTAACTGGAAGCTGTGGCGGAAGGCTAATTCACCCCACAGAAGAAGTCCGGTCCCAAGAGTGCAGAAGTCAAACCGGCTCTAGTCAGCTCATCCGCAGTTTCATTGCCTTCAATGCCCTGGTGGACGGACACCCAACCAAGCTTGACCTGAGCGAAAGCTGCACCGAAAATGGCTTTAGGAGTTCTATCTTCTCGGGCAGGGAATTACAAAATGTAATCCCTGCGGAGGAACTCGTTGTAAGTATATGAACTGAGACCAGTATGGCGAACAATCTAAAGTATATTTTCTCATGAGAAGTTTTTCGTTGTTAGTTCGCATCCTTTTGGGTGTGCATATCTCCTGTCCACTCTCTGAGGATGTCTACTGATGCTTTTGGTTGGCAGTTGAACTCTAAATCGCCCTGTAAGCAGGATGCCATCAAAGATTTAAGAGGTTTTTCAGTGCACAGAAACAATTTTTCTGTAACACACACACCTACACCGCACCATCCTCTACATTAACAATCAGACCAACGCACACAGTACATCTACATATATATGAACGGTACGTGCATATCCTTAAAGTTGTTAACAAAATTTGACAACCCTTCTAGACGTTTTCGTAAAACTCACTGAATCGTGGTTTCACATTAGGCACGAGTCGATGGAAATGCATCCCTAGGATGCGGAACCCGCTGCTAATGCCCGAACGCTATTCACATCATCTTACGTCCACAACAAGAAACCATCCCAACAAGCGAACCGTTTAAAAACTTTAACTGACAGTTGCAAATGCCAGAAAGACGTACGAACTGAAACGAATGGTTTCTCTCTGGCATCGTCGTCATCTTCCTCTCCACCAGCCGACCGTAATCATCATCATCATCATCATCATTGTAGTCGTCGTCATTGCCTCAGTCAGACGTTTTATGTACATTTCGGAAAGGGCGCGTTCATAAGGGGGATGGTGACCTTCACAAGACTGACCACCACCGGCGGTTGCATTGATGGATGGATAAACTCGAGAAACGATGCTGTTCCTACTGCTTTTGCTGCTGATAATGATGGTGGTGGAGAGGAACAAGTTGATTGCCGCACCATGACTATTTGACTGATGTTAGTTGAAAAATCAGCAAAAAAAAAAACGAACAACGCCGCACAACTTAAGCAAATGTTGTGGTAACATTATGCAGATGGCTGCAACCATGATGTGGCATTTCGCAGTGGTGCCCCGTCCAAATAAGGAAAGTACCGGCGCGCGAGTTAATGTGTACGAATGCAAACTAAACGCATCTCGCGTCCAACTCGAAATGCCGAAGCTGGAACTGGAAACGCCATTTTCAGTCCGTGACGACAAGAAAAACAAGCCAAGTGTGCTGCAGCGGCATGAAATACCAAAATATCTGTCTCTCTCGCCGAAACCTGTGTTTTACAGCTTTAAAATTCCCACTAGCGATTGTTTTATTTGTGCGGCTTTTTCCGGGCCAGGGAATCTATCAGGCATATGGCTTACGCTTACGCTTACATGATAACCGCAACGACACCACCACAAAAAACTCGTGGCAATGGCGCGCAAGTCGCCAGAGGATCGACCAACTGCCTTTTTCGTTCTTTTCCGTCCGACATTGCGTCACAGTCGACGTGATTAAAATTGTTTACTTGACGATGACGATGACGATGACGATGACGATGACGACGACTCCTCCGTGTGGTGGCTGCTGCGGATTCTATGGATCGTGTTTTTGTTTATCGAGCACATTTTTATTGTTATTAATTTGTGTGAATTGATTTTCGCGTGGCAGAGCGAAAGACAGCCACATACCCAGGGGCGTCGTATTTTTTTTTAATCCTGCGGAATGGGGCTTACGACGACGACATAGAGATGTCACTGCATCAAATTACTTGGGAAACCGCAAACGTGGCTGGGGCGCAGTGTGGTTTCTTCCACAGTCAATTAGTATTGGCAGAGCAATGCAATCGAATTGTTCACTGTGGGGTTTCATTGGACAGGTGTTGTGAACACCTCTTTGTTTTGGTACACACATGTCAAGAAATTGCAGATAATTAGGTCGTTGTAGCGTTAAGTCATTGGCAGTCGGGTGTTAGGATTATAAAAGCACGTTGTGATTCTATTTGAAGTTGAGAGGGGAAGAAATATGAAAGCAGTGTAAGATACTGCGGTGCACGGGCGTGGATTTAAGCATTTAAAGGGAAGTGATCTGGGTTCAGGATGTCTGTGTATAATCGCACCTTCTAATGCTTTGTTTGGCTGTATGTCTAACTTGAAAACATGATATCACTTGTTTGTTTTCTTTCATTTGTTGTTCTTTGCAAATATTATAGGACGTGTTCACTTACGATTTCATTGTTTTCTAGCCTAAGACAGTAAGACGAAGAAACAGCAGTACTTTGTATAAAGCCCGACTTCAGTTACGGGGGCTTAGGAAGGCAGCTTACATACAAATATTGGAATTAAAATCAAGTTGGCACTGTTCTTAAGCTAAGAATATGGCCTTAGGTACAATTACAAATGACGACTTGAAAGTCTACCTAGAAACAAGTCCTTACAGACCTAATGGGTACATAGGGAAGCCATTATCTTCAGGAAGATCCGAATTTCTGCACAATATTAATGAGGAACTTTGGAAATCATGCGACCCAAAAAGAACTATCATCTTTGCCATTCGAAGCCGTAAGTACCTATTTCCTATCATCGTGGAACATATGCCATCACTAAAGCCTTAGTCTTACTTACTTACTTAAGGTGGCGCTACAGTCTGGGGTGGACCTGGTCCTTAACCAACAAGCGTCTCCAATCAGCTCGATCTTTAGCCAGGTTGGTTAAAGTCCCCTTCCACTTGCTTTCTGTCCGAGACGTCGGTGTCCTTTCTTTTTGACAGCATATACTTTGTCTTGCCCTCATTGACCGCTAAAGCCATCTTCGCCGCCTCCGTCTTAATGCTCCCGAACGCGCCAGTGACATCACACTGCGTTCTTCCAATTATGTCATTATCGTCGGCGTATCCAAGTAATTGGACGGACTTATGAAAGATTGAGTCTCTGAGGTTGACGCGTGAGTTTTGCACTATTCTTTCAAGAACGACGTTGAAGAAGTGGCATGACGGCGCGTCTAAATCCTATTTTGACATCAAAGGTCTCGGTGAGGTCTTGACCGACCTTAATGGAACAGCGTGCATTCTCCATCGTCAACCTGCATAAGCAGACGAGTTTGGCAGGGATGCCAAATTTAGACATGGCTCTGTATAGCTAGTCTCTATAGATGCTGTCATACGCGGCTTTAAAATCTATGAAAAGGTGTTGAGTATCGATTTGGACTTCTTGAGTTTCGTTCAAGATCTGAGGATCGGGCAAACAATGCTGAAGTTCCATTGATCGGGTCTACTTTCCTCCGACCATATTTTACAGATGAGTTGGTGCATGCTCCTTACCAAGTCATCGCCTGCCACTTTGAACAACTCGGCAGCTAGACCGTCAGCCCCACCAGCTTTGTTGGTGGACGGAATTGTTAGTTTTCATCGTCCAGGTTGAATGGTTTATTCTGCCTGACAGCGGAATTTGATTCGTCGTCGCTGTCGTCGTTGCATTTGTCGTTGGTTGTTAATTGAAGTGGTTGTCTTTGGCGACTAGCCGTAGGACTAATCAGCGCTGTATTGCGTTGTTTTGTTACCAAGCTCGATAATGGCTTGTAGGGTTAAATGTGTGTGATTGGATTGGGCAGGGGCAGGTGCGGATTTAAAAAAAAAAGTGGTATACAATTTTTTCGTCGAGAGTTTAAATTGTTGAAGAGATATTCCCCTTGGAAGGGCATTTACAAAGGAACTGATCAAGTCGTTCTTCATCGTTCAAATCTTTGCAACTGCACCAGAGTGTTAAATGGAATAACCAGTTTGGACTCTGAGTCACACTGTGTTGGTAAATTTTAACACGGCTTCTAGCTCTTTCCATTTTGTTCCCAAAAATGTTGTTTACTTTTGAATAGTTGTTGAGGGAAATCCACTCTTCTGCCAAAGTGGAAATCCTACTATACTGTGGAATTGCATACAAATTTTGATTCGTATTCTCGTCTTCTCAGCTTATAGGCCATTTTGTTGCCTTCGTTGTCTAGGTGTCCTGTCATCTAAAAATGCTGATTTCGGTGTCAGCGGTAAAAGGAGGTCCAGAAAACCATTCACAAATGTCTGGTGAAGTAGTACTTAGGATCAGTGCGTCTCGAGATTAAGTATTTCAAGAAGAAACAAGTGATCTCCTTTGCAGGACTTTGGATTGAAGAGTCAATGGATATCTAGCTGCCATTTGTATGAGCATTTTAATTAGAGCACAGCTCATATCCTTATGTCGTGAAAGCCACGTTATTTTTCACGTTAAACTGATTTCCATCATGACGCGAGAGCTAGCCTTTTGTGTCAATTTTCTATCGAATATCTTTAACCGAACACTATTCACCGATAGGAGTCCGCGAAAAGTATGGTCATCGTGGCTCAATGCATAGTGCGTTGGACTACTATGGGGCTGCGTGGGTTCTTGCCCCAGCCATGTCCATTGAACGTTTTTCGCAGGACTTTAATTTATGAATAAAAAAGCTTCTCAACTCGCCATTTGAAGTCGGCAATAATTTGAAGGTCTCTTCCATTCGTACGGAAAATCGTTTGAAACAGTGTCACAGTGTTATTGAAAATATTGTTCAATCTGATTCCCAAAGACTCTAGTAGCTTGGCAGTCTATGGACAAACTCCTCTACTGAAGAGCACATAGATACCTACTACGTCATCCTTACCCCAGAGTTCAGTAGAAGGAGGATTTAATATTAACAGGATTGCGATGTTAATATTACTTGCTTGCATCTTACGTCCCGAGACATGAAACATTTCTTCAGAACCGGAGATGGGTCTTTCAAGTCAAGGTCAATGCCTATTTACAGGCCATAGGTTAGGTTAGTTTTTAGTCGCTGACCGCACCTGGATGCAAACTTATTTAGAACAGAGAAGGTCGTTTGTGGTACCACAGCATCTATCACTAATCTAGAACTACTCTGAGGATTAACTAAACCTGTTACAGCTTCTTGTGAAGCCAAGGATACTTTTGAAGCTAATGCGTGCTATGCCGCTGAAGAAAGGAGCTCCCAGATGGAGTAGTCTTCTTTTGAACAGGGCTATAAAGGTGCATGTTGAATGAATAATTGTTTCTTCCTCTTCTCCGTTCCTGCAGCTTCTACAGAAGTCGTTTGAGTAGAGACCTAGCCTCTTGGCATGAAAGCCTATAGAAGTGTACCAGGTTATGAAAAAGCGAAAGAACTCGATAGGAAGGGTCGGAACTAGCTTCGCACACTACCCGTTGTAGGAACAACGACCAGCACTCTACTTTGCAATAGGAATTCATGTGTAACCCTGCAGAAGCTGTATTGACGAAGAAAAAATATGCTATTGTAGTATTCGTACCTTTTTTGCTAAAAACAAATACAACACTCTTTAGACCTTGATAGCCAAAAAAAAAATATATTCCACCAACAACGAATGGATACATTGAAAAGCAAACGTTTCATACGCCGACAGGACATCACATCCGTATGGCGAAACTATTTTCCATCTGGGTGGCCATCAACAACGTCGTATAATTTCGACCTATCACTCCGTCACATGTCAGAAAGTGTGTAATGCCTCCTTCCGCGATTTGTGGTTACAATTTCCCCAACTCGACCGAGGCATGCCACATCAATTCGTCAGCGTCATACTTCCTCCGCTTCACGGAGCAACTTTTCGACTGAATATAATTTAATTTTGCTATTTGCATCGCCCTTAATGAGTTTTAATCATTTCCGTCATTTCTCCGCCCATCTCACTAAACACTAAAACATTTTATTTTATCCATCTGTCATGCCAGAGGATGCGATGTGTACAACACAGCCTTGCGCAGCCCCCCAGTAAACCAAATCAGATGTTGCATCCCATAACTCCGGTCGAAGGGAGATGTGTATACGGCGCACATAACATAAACAACCCAACATTCGCCAGAACTCGTCACGAATTAATATTTTATCGCTAAAAAGTACTCGCCTCGGGCCAGACCGCTTACAACGATCCACCTCCTCCTGCACGGAGCTATGTGAATATGACGCGTGTATTGATCATGACCGCGGCGCGCGCAGTGGGTGCAATGTACATCCAATACTCTAAATGTTGCACAACATTTAACACGAAATGAAAACAAATTAAACGAAACAAACAAGAGATACATCTCCGAGGAGGAAAAATTGATTTGATGCATAGCGCGCTACGAAATGAGGAACGTGTGTGTGTGTGTGTGTTTACGGACCGGGTGGAAGTGCATCGCCATCAAGTAGGGGTATACCCTACGTCGTTGTAGTCGATGGTCTGGGCCCTGGCGGAAGATCTGATTGAAAGCATCTGCTCACATTAACTCGCAACGACTTGTGGCACTGACAGGCTTCGTTTTCCTCGGTTCTCTCTCTCGTTTTTTTCCGCTCGCCTTGGATAAGCGCGATACAAAAAAGGCAGTTTCGCCCATTTCTTGCTGCGTTATTTGCCATTTATTTCGGATAAATTACGTATCCCTTCCGCCAGCCGGATAGGTTGGCTGGACGGCCGGCTTGCCCTGGTCTGATTGTATCCAACTGTTCGGGACGACCGACAGCAGTGGAGCTCGCAAACAAAGCCTGGAATGTTAGTTATGATCCTTGTCAAGGTATTTTTATTGCCGCTGAGTTATTGTATGATCGGAAATTAATTCTGTTTTAAAAGCAATTAGTGGAAGTCCAGATTGAAGCATTGATGTACGGATTTTAATTTACGATTGACGCTGTGCATGGCAGCCATATGTTTGTGTTGGGCTTTGGATCGGGAAATCGATTGTTCGGGTATAATTGGAACATAAAATGAAGAAGTTATACAAAATGTTCGGGAAATTACAGTCATTTTGGAACAGAGCTTTAGGCTGACATGGAATTGTCTATTTACGGTATTGAGTGCTTAATAATAATTGTTAGACGAATCGAGTTGAAATTGGCACTTAAATCCTGGGGAACGTTAAAGTAGGAACACTTTCTGTTGGCGCAATGGAACTTACTACGGCCGTTCGTTGTACAGAACGCGTACCGGCGGTCTATAGTCTTAACGGTTTTGTATACTCGTTCTGTATATTCCTACAGCTGGGCCTTTTACGGCTGAGCCTTGAAAGTTGTTTTTCAATCAAATTTAGCACTTGCTGAAACAATCTGCACATGTAAGCTGGACCTACAAAAAACGGTTATAAACCGCTATTTCTGGTCGTTGGCAGTAAGTGGAGTTTTATTCTTATAGCTTTTGAAGATGCCGCAAAGCCAAGAATCCCACCAATATTTTTTTTAAAATCTTTTGTGGCTTGCGATCGTCTCAAAGTGGTAACCATGACTCAGTAGTTAGTACGTTGGACAGCTGAGCCATCTGGCACAGCCTAAAGTCTGATAAAATCTATCAAACGGGCGAAGACAAGAGGATAATTCGTGATGAAAAGCTTCTCAATCCTCAAAAATATAAGACGTATCACAGGAATGGCTAGGCCTTGGCCCTGCTTGCGCTGTCGTGTCAGTTATATTTTCATTTATTTAGAACCTTCGATTGGACTGACAAACCGGGTTGAACTGGCTTCATTGTATTAATTCTTGTGTTCCTTGTGAAATTAGGCAGTTCACACATTTGATTCAATTTCAAGATTCTACTTAAGCAGACGCACCGACACATCATTTTTCCAAATTTCCAAATTTCCCGGGCTCTAGCAGGCCTGCTTTGCCGGCCAGGCAAAGGAACATTGGAGGAACATTTTAGTATAAAGGCGCGCTATAGCTCGCAGGCCTTTACTTCAATGCATGGTCTTTATTGCCTTGCTTAGATTCTACAGGTAATCTTCGCAGTCTATTAACTCTGCGTTGGCCAGGCTGCTGTCATTGAAAGCACTTCAAAATTCTAAAGATCAATAAGGCGATAGCAGAGCTATCTCATTGGTTGTCCACTTTTCTTATCTCTTAAGCACCAAGCTTAGTTTCTTCAGTAGATCAGTAGATTTCTCCACGACACCCAGTGGAGGACGACACCAATCATTTCTGGCTGCAGCTCCTGTTTCTGGACTTTGTGGGAAGGCAATGGTACTGTTTACGAGGTCTCTCGGCAGATGCAGGGATGAGGTGCAAACATATGTCCACCGCCAGGCTAACTCCAATTCGAGCTATCGGAAGAAGAACAGGCGTTGGGCTTATGAGACTGGCCGGTTGATTGGGGTACCTTCTACCTATAAGTTTCTTAGCCTTCGCCGTCAAGGGTCTACTGGCAGCACTTGCGTCTCTTTGTGCCGCGCTGCGAACAGTATGCTTCTCTTTATTTTCCTTTCGATCTTGAAAGACTCTTCCTTTGACTCTTTGCACGCATATGTCCACCGACAGGGTCCCAAGCTTTGCCTTTTCGTTTACTATGGTTCGAACAGTCGGACACGCAGGCAGGGTTGGGTTCACCAAATTGACAGATGTTGGTAATTTCTACGGATCTGTTTCTTTTTGTCGTCGCCGATAACTATTTTTGTGGTTAGTTCGTTGGACTGCTGAGCGACCTGTCATGGGTTAGAGTCCAATGAAATCCATCAAACATTTGTTGCGACAAAACTTTTTCAAGATTACAATTCGTCAACAAAATGGCCTTTGAATCGGTCATTCAGAGTCGGCAATAAAAATTGTAGGTTCCTTTCGTTCGTGTGAATAATTTAACACGCACAACCAATTCCGTTGTGCGAGATGCTAGCCCTTGGTCCCCGGGCTGTATATTTATTTATTTTTAAAGCCTCTTTGCGGTCACTAATCTCCGGTAACTTGTCACTTCTTGACTCTATTTTTCGTTTTCAGTTCCCTAAGTCTAGCCATCTGTAGCAGCGCTTTGCTAAACCGCCTGTCTTTCACGTTAAGAAAAGCTAAGCAGCTTTAATTTGTCCGCTATTTTCTGAATCCAGTCAGCTGATCGTGCCAAGTATGTCAGAAAGAAAGCACCACGAATCTACTTATGGTGAAATGATTGTTGAGGCTTCCAGAATCCGTGCCCCAGCTGGAGCCGGGAATGCTACAAATCACTGGATTCTCCATTCACTCATTTTTCTTCCTTACCGTGATCTTTTTAGACTTGTAAGAACTCATCACCTACTTTGGATCTAAGTGCACCTCTCTAGAAGACCGCTTCTTCTTACGTTTTCCCGCCCTGACAAGGCTGCTGAAATGAGAAGTTATGTTCAGCTAAGATGGTGTTTATCCCTACCTTGGTTTCTCTTACACAGCCCTTGAAAAACTCCTGCAACCGACCTCAACCAGCATTCGAAGTCTTTTTTTGAATCCATGGATCCAAACTTTTCCGACTTTGCTCTCCGATGTAGCTCCAATCTTGGAGCTGATATGTGTACTATCGCGTGCTTGGACGATGTCATCCTACGTTATTTTGTTCCTAAAAGTGAGCTCATTATTAAACTGCCTTTTCCAAAGCTATTTCAACGTAGCTATAGCGTTGTCATTTGATTTTCTTCTACTTCCCTTTCAGAAGATCTTCTTAAAAATATTCGATCATGTACATTTGAAAGCATGGACTTTGTTTAGATTGGATGTGGTCGCCCTCATCCATTTTCAGAGAAAATCCTTCGAGTGATCTTTGGTCCTGTCTATATTAATGGTAGTGTAGGGTATGATACAGCGATGAACGATGTACTAGCTGTACAGCGACATTGACTTGGCCCGAAAAATCAAAGTACGACTAGGATGGTGGGGAGAATTCTCGAATCTACCCTGAAAATTCAAGCAGTAGACGGAGACTAGAACTCAAGCGAAGCGTGGAGTTAGGAAGGGACTTCAGCAAACTTAAAGTTTAAAACTGGATGCAGCTAGCTACCAATCGAACTAACTGAGATCGCTTGTTAGCTAAGCTCGTTGAGCTCTGCCAAAATGTTGATGTAGACTTGAGAACTACTAGCTTGGATAAATCGATCGAATCAGTCAGTATAAGATCCCGTTCATATCCTGCCCTTTGTAAGAATACCGATGCGAAGCGAAAAACGAATGTTAGGTATCTTCACAGGGCTGTGTGGGATAGAAATTCACACAGAACGATCACCCTATAATGTAAAACCTACAGAGATGATGAAGAATTAAAAATCTGTACGACAACCACAAATAAATTGAGTACTTTCGGTAGCAGCTTTTTCCATGGGCTGAAGGACCTGACAACTCTTGGCAATCGATGCTTCTTCCGGCTAAGAAAGTCATATCCCGGAGGGCCCTATCCCGAAAAACTAAGGACACTCTTGTTCATCCCAGTCCTACTTTATGACGCTGAAGCATGGATTCTATGGAAAGCGGATGAAGATATCTTTGGTTGCTTCGAGAGAAAAATTCTTCGTAAGATATTCGGTCCCGTTTGTGTTGACAGGCTCTTGAGGAGAAGATTCAACGATGAACTCTACGAGTTGTACAGCGACATCGCCCTGAGATGGCTGGGGCAAGTAAACCGAATGGACACAAATGCTCCGACTCGCAGAGTCTTCGAGTCTAACATGGAGGGACAACGCAGTAGAGGAAGACCTCATCTAAGATGGCGCGCACAAATGGAAGGGTTCCTCAATCAACTTAAAGTGCGCAACTGGGGGCAGCTAGCTAAGGGTTGGGCTAACTGAAGAGGCTTGTTGGTTGAGACCCAGCTTCACCCCGAACTGTAGCGCCACCTATGTAATTTACTTATAGATGGAAATTCTTTACATTCCTACACCACACCACAGTGGTTCTCAACTAAGCCGGAGCTTCATAGAATCTTAAATCATATGAGTCCAATGGCCTCTTTAAAAGTCCAAGTAAGTCACATGGAAAATCAGAAGACTAACCAAACCAAGAGAGTCTTTAAGGCAGAAAAATTCAAAACTCTCGTGTCAAAATCAAAGGGATGTCAGGGAACTTAGTCCAGCGAATTGCAAGCGATGTTCTTTGTATCGAAAAGGATTGAAGGAAGTGGCGCAACTTGAAGGCAGTTTTTGACAGAATTGGACAAATCACAGACATCCATCTCTTCCGCTCATCTCCTAAATTTTTTTGAATGAACATTAATTTTCAAATGACTGTCGTTAAACAACGAAAGGACAAGGACAAGGACATTTCCTAAAAATTAACACGTCACATTTTCCCTATGCAACAGTCACTCAAGTCCTCCAAAAAAAAAAAAAGAACAGAATGACCAAACACGAAAGCCTTGATCTTATCAGGTTAACAAGATCTCCTGCAGCTGCTCGCAGAGTATGTGTTTCAAAAGCACTTGGCGCGGCGCGGCATCAAGAGGACAAATGTGTGATCGCGATTTGCGACGCGTAATTAGGACTCTTAAAGTGGTTGCTTTCATCACACGGAATGCTACCTGCAGTTTCCGTCCGTGCAGCGTGTTCTCTGCGAATTTCGTTTTATTTTTCATCATCTTCTGCCGCCGTGTACCGTGGCCAAAGAAAGCACAAGTACAAAAGGAACCAAACCGAAACTTGGAATATTATACGGGACCGTTAAAAAATCTCGAATGGAAACAAGACCATTAAACGACGCGCCAGACGAAGACGTGAAGTCTTGAGTTTCAACTTTGTCCGTTGGTCGTCGTCGCTGTTGGTTTCGTGCAGGAACTCTTATCCCCGGTGATGCACGACAAACGATCACTCCGAAGGAGTCAGAGCCAAGAACAAAATACTGTACTTTGGGACATCGCAGCAAGACACTGCTTGTGTAGTAGTGTGGCTATGTGGATATAGACGTCGTCGTCGGTGGGGTCAAAAACCTGGCATCTCGGTTCCCTCGTTGGGCAGGAGGGAGGCAATTTAGTGAGTCTTTGCTTTTCTAATCTCGTTCTGCGATTTATTCGCGTTTTATCCTTTTTTCATTATTTTATTGGATCATGTTAGCGGTAGACTTCACTCCTGTGGTTGTGGGATCTGGGATGTTTATTGTTAATGGCGAACAGCAATTTCGATTGAAGCACACATTGTGTCTGAGGAGAGCTCGCTGCAGAGTTGTGTCCGTCCTAATTTTTTTGCGCGAAGAGATCCGATCATATCGACGGTAATGGGGCTTTAATGAGAGACGATAAGGAAGCTTTTTAGTTTTTTTTTTCTTCTTTCCTTTTACATTTACAGCGAAACCGTTAACATAGAGTGGACGTGTAAATTGGTAATAAATATAATTGGCGCTGCAGGAATGCACTTGGTTAAGTGCGAAGTTAAATCTTTGGAGAACCTTGGGAATATTGTCTCTGATTTGTATCTTACCGTGCACGTGTGTGTGTTTGTGTAAGGAGGTCAAATATTGTATCGAATGCGGAAGAATTCAGTGAAGTAGACATTCGAGGATTTTTGTTAGAATACTCAGAGAGTTTTTTTGATTTTTTCAAAGATTTCTCATTCTCTTTGGAGATCACTCGACGAAGGTGATGGAACTTGACAGGACAAGGATTTAAACTCCAGCAGCAAAGAAAGGTGAATTCGCTACAGAAATGCTCTACTAATGTCTTGAGTAAGAGAAGACTTATATTTGTGCCTGTGGAATACAAAATTCAAAGAGCTACAGGGTGGTCCAAAACACTTACCCGATGTTGTTTTGCTTTATCTTTAAAATGAATCGTTCATTTGGACCTTTAAGTTTTTTTCTATTACTTTTTGAAGATGATATCAGTCAATTGGGCGCCGCCATTGTTGATGACCATTTGGGCTCTTTTAACCGCATTTTCAATCGTTTTAGCGGGAACTTTGGGCGATAAGTTCTCGCGTTCTTGTCGGATATTCTCTTTGAGAGTTGCCAGAGTCTGCGGCTTGATCTCATAGATCCGTGACTTTAAAAAAACCTCAAAGAAAGAAGTTTGGAGCAGTCAAATCGGGCGATCTTGCCGGTTACTTTTTTTTTTTTTATAATCCACGCGCGGATCAAGGGGATATGAATACCGTTATAATGTTATACACACACCGCGAGCGAGGTACAGTGGTTTGAAACTCAGGTTTTTCGTTAAGATTTCTTTGGCGTCCAAGGGTGGTGTCCAGGTTAACTGGGCACATTTGTGGTGTTTTTGTCATTGCTTTATTCACAGGAATTTTTTCGATTCCCCTGATGTTATACTCAGTATTAGCTCAATCAACTCTTCAAGCCAAGACACTCTACTGCCAGTGTTATGCCTTCGTAGTAGAGTCGCCATCAGCTTTTCACAGTTGATCGATTTTTATTTATTTAAGAAATCAATGTTTTTCCGACATCAGGAGTTGAACCCGGACTTTCAGCGTGACAAGCGATGATACTAACCACTGCACCATGGCCACCATGCCGGTTACTCCAAATTTCCAAAACGAGACATTAGGCGATCCGGAAACCCATCCTTCAAAACGTCCATTGTCGCGCGGGCTGTGTTTGCGGTTGCACCGTCCTGCTGAAAGCACATGTCTTCCAGTCCCAATTCATCAATTTGCGGAACGTGTAATGTCCAATTACGTGGCAATTACTCATTGGAACTAGCTCTACCGGCCTTTCCGGCGCCTCTTCTGCCACGTGTTGTTCTAGCCTCTTCGAGGGGAGCGGCTTAACGCCTTAGTGTTTCACCAGTAGGACAGCCGGGAAATCTGCGCCGAAATTTACGTTGCGCAAAAATCACTGACGAATTATTCCGTAACAAAAATAGTTACGAGTATTCCGCGGTCTTGAAGAGTATAACGTTCCATGGCTTGTCGGCAAATATCAGAACAAAACTGACAGTTGCCGCCATTTGTGAAAGTTATAGCTTCTTCCGATAGGGAGATACATTTTGGGCCACCTTGTAGTTTCTGTTAAATTTTTGTGCACATTTTGTGGTAGCCACCGTTCTTATAGGCTAAGGACAGATATTTTAGTGTCCCTTTGGACATTTTGGTTGAATTGTCGGGTTTTAAACCGAAGTGCAACTCTCGGATTCAGCAGGAAGGCAGTTTTCCCGGGAATACCCTGTAGGGCCTTCTACATATTCCCCCTGAGAACATAAAAGCGAATTCGCCTACAGGATTTTTTGTACCGAGAAAAATTCTGCTTCAGCTAGTAAATGTTATAGTCCAGAGCAAGATCGAGGGTTAGTGCACTCCATTATTTCCTTATAACTGAAACGTCTAAGAGAACTCAGCTAGAACCTGGCTGCTCAGGTGTTAGTGTCTTAGCGTTCTTGTCCCGGGCAGAGGAAATGCTCGACATTTTCTTTCTCCTCCTCACATCCTGGCAGGTGCTAGATGTCACCAGCCCCAGTCTGTGGAATGCTTGTTCGGGAAGATGTGTCCGGTTGATGATAGATGAACTATCAGTCTTAGCTGTCTTTTTTTTTTTTTGGTAGACAGAGGCAAGACCGCTCTATGATGAATTCGTCTGCTATGCAGGTTTGCAGTCCCCTTGTGTAAGATTTCATGGCGTTTTACATACGACCTGCTACGTATATACAGTTTGTATAGTCTTTAGAGCTACGCTTACGGTTATAACCGTAGGGGTGTCACTGTCTTCCGCCGCTTTCCTCGTCACTTCCACTTTCGTTCCCTGGTACGTTCCAGTGACCGAGTACCCAGAGCATGACCTGAGAGGAGGTAGCCAAGATGTTAAGTTTTTTCCTCCATTTTCTCACCAGTTTAGTGCTGCCTGGCTGTCTAAGCAGATATAAGTGTAAGTTCTTTCTGGGAGGAGGACGCATTCTAAGAAGACAATTCGATTCACTTCTACACCGACGAATCAAAGATCAGGTGGAGGTGTTTTCTCTGGTAGGCTCAATTTTAGCCTCTCTTTCCGTCACTTGTAGCGCTAGATTGCCGTTTGTCTCTCGTAGAGATGGCAGAGCAGTTCAATATTCACCTTTGTTGGGTGCCCGGCATAGGGGCAGTCCAGGGAATTGTAAGGTTGATGAAATCGCCAGACTTGGAACAACGATGTAAATATTTCCAGAATATGGTGCTTTAGGCATACCCATCGCTACATGTAAACGTAAAATTAAGCTTGACACTCTTGAAAGGACACATCTTAGGTATACAGGTAGTACAACGTGTCTAGCGACAAAACAGATTTGGCCAAGGCTGGATCTGAAACGCTCTAAGGATTTGATTTTCCTCAAGATGTTGCATATCAACGCTACTATAGGTTTCATCACTCGCCACTGTCTAATAGGCAGGCATGGGAAAAGGCTTGGCGTCTTTTTAAATGATTTCTGGAGAAGCTGCATGAACGAGGAGGAGGAGAAAACTATCCTCCACCTTCTTTGCATAAGCCGCGCTCCCGTCCCACGGGAGGAGGATTCACCTAGGTGTCTTCTTCTGCAATGATCTAGGCGATTTAATCAGCGCAGATATTAAAAGTCTCCTACGCCTCATCAGAGGCTCTAAGTGGTTTAACGAGTAGGAGAAGGGCCACGTGGTATCACAACGGACGCAGCCGCTTCAACCTAACCTAAGGTCGGTGGGGACTCTTCCTTTTTTCCAGATAGCCCTGAGCTGCGATATCTATCATTAAAATAGCCTAGGGTTTGAGTCTAAGACTAGCCAGACAGGTTGTTCTTTTCACCATGAGTCCTGTAGGGAGTAAGTTCAAGTTTGTCTCCAAGGCTGCTGTATGGTGCTGGCTTGTGTTGCAGTAATCCCCAGGCAAACCAGACGAAGTAAAGTGGAGCCGACTATGTGTAAGGTGTTCAGATGATAGTTGGGTTAGCAATCCCTTGTGAGGAATTCTGTTAGGAACTCATGTTTGCTAAGTGCGAACAGTTCTTAGTTAACTTCTTTGCTTTTCAAAGTCATTAAGTTAAGTTTCATTCATGAGCTTCTAGTGCGGGTCCTATAAGCTGAGCTTCAACTTTACGTGGCTTGTGGAAAGATCACAGAAGGGATAGGCCCTTTCGATTAAGATCGATGCTTGCGAGCTCATCATTGGAAAACCAATGAATAGAGTTTTCATTGTAAGCAGCCAACTACTATAAAATGCTTCGAGTCAGAATCTGCATGTGGAATCTGCTGACATCCATAGACGACAGCGAAGTCAGAAAGCCACCAATGGGCTGCTGCAAAACCGCTGTCAAATTCGACTTCCCAGTAATAAAATCTCTTCTTTTGTTGTGCCTCAGCAACTTTTTTTTTTTATTTCATGTTACCACCTTTGTGATGGAGTTTGTGAAGGGGGCGCCCCAGCTTAATTCTACTCGAAAACACATACGGTGTGTATATCTGTATCTCCCGCTACTTCCTTGTAACTGTCATTCTAGTCTTCACTTGACGGAATTTGTACTGCTTTAGGCTTAGTTTCTGCAACACAATACACCCTTTGTTCTCCTTAACCTATGCCAACTGGATAAAGACTAAGGGGGCCTCTGGTCTGTTTGGCCAATCCGAATTCCATGCCAGGAGCTCCCAAAATATAGCTGCTTGTAGTACATACGAGCTGTCTCTTTTGATTTACTGCTCCCCCTGTTTGTTGACGTTAATTATAATAAATTCAACTGCTTTGACAGTACGCCCAGTGTATGCACACACACCCTTGCACACACGTCTTGTATGCATAGTAAACAAAGGAATAATTTATCAGTGGCAAATGCAGACAAAAGAAATGTGTGTAGTTTGCTGGTGGTTAGCAATAGAAAATTGCGATTAGTCCTGTGTCGGGCTGGGGGGAAGGGTTGAGCCGTAAAAGGTGGCGGCAGGGTGACACTGTAAGTGCTCGGAAACACATGCGAATGACCCAGTAAAGAGGTTCTTTTCCCTTCGCTGCTGTATCCCTCCGCATTTATTTGTGTTTTTTTCGCTTTTTTTTTCTGTTCAAAGGAAATTTACGCAAGGGTTAGTCATAATGTCGGTGTGCTTAACCAACAAAAGCTTCACTGAAAGTTGCAACGCAAAATACGACAACGAAGAGAGCGAAGTGGGAGGGCGTCCTTCGGCTTGTCATTCTAGATAATCGCTGTTTCTTTTCCTTGAGTTTTTATTTTTTTATTTTTCTTCTTGTCACATTCAATGGGAGTCTTTTCGTGCAATAGAGAGATTATTAACCCGACGATAAAAAGAAATCAAAGGAATTTTTGTCGAGAGAGGGTGAGAGAGAGCGTAGGTTGTCGACATTCACGCACTTGGCAGCGCCAGTCGAATGGGGTAAATGGAATATTTTTCTCGTTTTGAAATTTTATAGATTGATGCGGAAGATACGACGTTCGAGATTATATTTGTTTCGATGTGAAATTTCAATCCGAGCAGTCATCACATTTCATTTTAGCTACACAATGCGATTCAAAAGGATAATAGAAGATTTTTCCCAACCGCAGAGGATTACACTCGTTATTGTGCTTTATCAACAGAAAGATGTACAGAGCAGCAAACACACACAGACACAACAAAAAAGTCCTTAAGATGGGTTTTATCAAAACCTTCGAAGGTTGTACAAAGGGAAACTATTACATCCTGTGGATATCTGCAAAGCTGACCATTAGAATGTTGCAGTGCGAGCACAGCATGGGTCTTTGTTGTTGACAAGGATAAAATTCTTATCTCACGACTGGTCGTTGTGTACAAGTTTGTCCTAAGACAAAGTTTCATTGTGGATGGGTGGTGGTCGTTCATGTAATTATCTGGAAAGAAACTTCAAAACAAATGGACCATAACGTAGCGAATGACATAAGTATATTTTATGTACATAAGTAGATGTCCTGTGCGAGAAGGCAGAGGGAAAATAGTTTGTCTAAGACAGCTTTCTTCTGAGATGTCAACTCCTCGGAAGCGGTCTTAATTGATTTTCTTTAGAAATTCAAAGAGAAGAAAACCCGGTCGTGATATGCAGTGATAACGTTTTGTCGGAGTTTTTTTGAACAGATATTTCCGAAGTTTATTTTAAGGCTGAGGAGTATTCCTTCTAGAGTGGCTGCAAAAGTCATCATCTATTTCTTTTAATCGAAAACTGCCTCGTACAGACGGTACAGCTTTAAAGAAGACCAGGGGTTATATTCCAGGTCCTTACTTAGCTTTCCCATGTTGGTACTGTTTTTGATTGCATCTTCTTCCCCATTGACGAATGAGAATGCCAACGAGCTGGCCAGGCGGGGCTCAGCCCTTGACAGCTCCCACGCAAAGGTAGTGTACTCTCCAGGGGAACTTCCAAAGTGCAAAATCTTCCAGCAATTTCTATCAACTGCTAATTTTAGGTGAAATAGCTTACAAATCTGGTCGCCGTTGCTCTGTGGTTAGTGCATTGGACTGCTATGCGAATTGTGTAGGTTCAAGCCCCAGCCATGTCCGCCGAACAGCTCCGAACTGAGACAGCGAGGATTGTTGCTATTAGCACTGGCCATTGGCCAGCTGGCACAATTGCTGCCTAGTTATGTACGTATTCCCTTCAACTTCGTCTGCCATCGCCCTGCACTAGCCAGGCACTTTACCCTTGGAAAAGGCTTTTTTGACGACCACATTGACGAGCGTGAGTTGTGGTATCAAAACGGCGCATAAGTGCTACTTGAGCCTCTGGATAAAGAATCCAAACAGTTCTACCTACCTACCTACTTATAGGTTAAAAGTTTGAATACATTCGTTTCGGTAAATATACGTGAAAAATGGACGTGGGAGGGAGCTGGCATCTGCTGTGTGCCTTGAGGTATGCTCGTAGATCAATTGCCATTTTAAAATTGGAGACGGGAACAACCATTTTAGGTCACTGCCATTTCACTTGCCTGCAATTCGTACAACATCTAAACCGGTTCGGGAGGTCGTTTGTTCTTTTGTGGTTATATGTAGTCCAAATCTTTTTGAAAATGAGGAGCTGCCTAGCCTACGAAGGTGGACTTTGCTTAGCTTTTGATAAGTCGTTAAAAATGATACTTCCGTTGACAGTTCCAAGTGGAGTGTCGTATTTCTCTGTAAGGAAGCTATTAAGCGTTAACCCTTACCTGGCTAGTTCGTCAGCTTCCATTCCATCAGTGCTTTAAGGAACTGGAACCCAGACTAAGATGGAAAAACTCTTTGACTTCACTCTGCTGAGCTCACCGAAAGCTTTGCATCTTCACCTGGAGGACCCTGACAAGGTTCGGCAATCAGTAGAACCTTGATATTTTCAAGGTCCCGGGTATAGTTCCTGAGCCAAAACCGCCGTGCATTGTCAAGCCATCGGTAAATGCTTATGTGATCTTTTATAACCTTGTCATTCATTCATTTCGCGGTGAATGGAATACGAAGACCGAAAACACATTTTATCTAAGGGTTTCATCACGTTTTTTCGCGTCTGAAGGTGGGAATCTTTTAAAGACGAAACCGTGGTCCTTGCTGCACGGCAATCAAGGATTTCATCGGGAGGGGGCTTTAGGGTTAGGTGCTTTGCTTTGTGTCGTTCCTGTCTTTGCTGCTCCTTCATAATGGTTGCCACAGTGTCGGTAACTGTTTGCCATGCCTCTTCTCTGCTCATCATCTGTCTGGTGAAGTTGCCTGCGTTTAGGCCCTCACCCAGTTTGTTTATCAGCCAAGGCGGTTCTTCACTATATCATGGACAATAGAACATGATGTGTTCCGCAACCTCGATTGCCCACAGGTGTTATTACTGGAGATTGCATTATTGGTGGGCATGTTTACCTCTTCCTCTACAACAATTTCTCCAGAATCTACATGAGCCAAAAGGAGGAAGAAACCATTGTTCGCCTTCTCTAGCCATGTCTGGCTCTCTCCAGTCGGTGAAGAATACATCTTGGGGCCAACTTTTTAGAAATCCTTAGTAAACTGGCTACGGATGGGGAATGCGGAATTCACCAGAGCCTGGTGGTATTTTGGTTTAAATGGATCTTATTTTTGTGTCTCATGCAGACCGCAAAACAAATCTAACCTCAAACTGAAGGTGAGGTAATCTTTTAAAAATAGTGCCATCTTCGTCGTTTGTTGTTTGATGCCTGTTTAGTGGTTGCTTTAGAAAGACGATCCATCGCTCTTTTTGGCTCTGAGATCTGTCTTCTTGTTTTGCATTGCGCTGCTTGTTTCAATGTCTCCTCTGTAGACCTTCTCGCTGTAAGCATTCTTCGGCTGATAGCACAACTTGTTTTCGTCTTCCTCTTTGGACTGAAGGAAAGTGTGTACCCATGGTGCTGTGGTTAGCATCAGTGCTTATCACGCTTAAAGCCTGGGTTCAACTCCTTATGGTGTCAACTCTACTGCAAAGGCATAACACTGACAGTAGGGTGTCATGGCTTGAAGAGTTGATTGTGAAGCTACAGCTAGTTTGGACACCAACCTCAGACGCCATTGAAACCTAATACTACCTGAGTTTCAAACCACTGCACCTCACTCGCGCTGTGTGAATAACATCGAGAGAGTATTAATAACCCCCTTGATGCGCATGTGGATTATGAAAAAACAGCCTTTCGGTATTCAAGCATCGTTTGCCGTAGGTAAAACAAATGATCCTGTTTGGATCCCGTTTCCTTGGCAAAGTTGTGTGGTCATTAAAAAAATAAAAATTCCAACTAATTAATGTAGTTATCACCAGCACTTATAGCATACCCGTGTACGTTGTCCTTTCCGTCGTCATTTATAAACGTTATACGAGAATTCCTCTCTCTCTCTCTCTGTCAGAGTACAGGTAGAATACAAGTTCACCAGACACGACATGCTTAATGGACCACATGTGCAAACATTTTCTGTTAACGTTTTACACAGCCACAGTCCTGAAACCATCTGTTCCCATCCATCTTTTCCCCAAATAAGGACAAAACCCCATCAAACAGAAGCAATCAAAGCGACTCTTTTACACACACACAGACAGATGTGTATGTTCCATAGGTAGATAGCGAAATTAAATAAGGAATTCCGCTTAGTTAATTATTTTTCACATCAATTTGAAATTAGCAAAACCTGAAAGAAGATCCCAGGTTCCAGGCTGCAGGTCTCACATCCCAGGAGCAGTAGGTATGACGCACAACAACAAAAAGAAATCCCCCCAAACGAGTGTATCAAATTTCCCATTTTGCATTGTACGCCCTATTGTAGTCACTTTTGCATTTTATTTCGTGCACTTCTCCCTCTCTCCCTCTCTCCCTTTCATTTTCTATTCACGAAAAAAAAAAAACGAAAAAACGAACCGCCATTAACTAAATGAAGCAATCCATATGCATATACCCCGGCAAAGGAATGGCAAAATGGAAGCCACACCAGCGACGAGTACGGCAACGACTACGGTGACAACCAGCAACAATGCCAACCGAGAAGCAGAAGTAGCGCTGGCATTCCTCAAGAACTCCTTTCTTACAAGTCATTAAGCACGTCATTCGATAATTTGCCCATATAAAGCGCCATACCCCAAGTCGGAGGTTCTAAAAACGTCGCCTCATTCAACAATGCCAATAAGGCGTGAGCAGAACACACATGCACGGGGAATAGGAAGGACGCTCTACCCCCATCCCCTGCGGGCGGGACACAGTGCAGAGGCAACCGATTCCAGCTCGAGTTAATTTAAATTTACCAACAATCAATTTCCCACATGGTAAACTAAGAGCTCAAGCTCACGTCGTGGTAAAAGGGAGGGCGGGAGGGTCGATCGGTCGGTAGGTAGGTAGGCAAAGTACCCTCTGACTTCGGAGCCCTCCTCCGGTTCGGAACGGAAATCCCTTTCATCGGAGAGCACACACACAAAATGGGTAAGCACACAATTTGCAAATGCAGATATTGGGGTATCGAATGAGCATACAACGTTTTAAGAATACGAAACCTCACCATCACCACTGGCGGTCGTTGCTTGAAAGAAATCGGTCGGGCTAATTACTTCATGACCTTTTGCGATTGGAAGCACTGAGAATCGGTGATTAAAAGGAGATAAAGTTTTGAGCGATTGCATTACAGGGGGTTGGTTTTTTTTTTGTTTGTAATAGGAGGACTTTGGTTGTGTTTTGGGGTGGGTAGCCTCTTAGTCGGAAGCGCCTTTTGAGAATGCAAGGAAAGTTTTGAAGACTGAACAAGTTCTGGAATATTATCATGTTATTGTCTTAGGGTCTTGGACTTTACTCACATCTTAAGCTGTGTTCAGTTGGTTGTCAGATCTTACAATATTGTTAGGTCTACCAATGTCCTGACAATTAGCTGACAATGACAAACTACCTCCCAACGGTAAATTGTCAGTTCTCATGGTTGTCAGATGTTGTCCCAATTTCTGACAACTTCATTGTCAGTCGTGAAATAAAATTCTCTCTTCTCCTCAGGATTAGATTTTGAGTTGAGGACACTTTTCATTTGCACATCTGAGTCGTGATCTTAGGTTGGATTAGGTTACGTAGGGTGTGTGATGAAAAGGCCCCATCACGTTCACTCGGAGACTTGAAAGTCGTGGAAGTTGTGAGTACCCTTTTTCTGTTGTGGGAACAGAAATATAATTCGCGGGTCAACTTAAGGACCTACCCTATTGTTGGCTGTTTTGTGAACCAGTTAGTGCTCTTTACGAATCTCAGTAGGTCCGTTAACTGTTAGTTTGTTAACTCTGCTATGCTTGCAAAGAGCCTTGTTCTTAGTGCGCGTAAACATCGTTCCTGCAGAGAGAGGCAGTGACATTGCAGATGTTGGATTGATTCTTCTTCTTCTTCATCTCCGCAGCTTGACTCCTATAGCCCAGTGTCCTGCTGTGATAACTCCAGTGAGTTTGCGGATAGAGGATCTGTCCAGTGCCAGAAGGCACCTAGTTTTGGTTTTATATAATTTCGGTCATACCGACCGAGAGGTGGCGCAATCCTCTCTGGCTAACCAGGAGGAATTAGTTTCTTTCTCTATTATGTTGTGTATTATCCCATGCAATGTCCCTATCGGGGGCATTACAGATGTGTCTGATTCGCTAATGTTCATAGCCGATACCAATCTTTCCAATTCATCAGCTTTTTCGCTTCCTTCTATATCCTTATGCCCGGGAACCCATCAGAGTTTGAGTGTATGGTGCCTTATGGTGATAAGTGTGTCTCGACATTTCTTGACTGCCTTTGATTTGACTGTCAACAAAGATGGTTAAGTATACTCGATGGAGGAAACTGAAAATCTCGTATGCATCCTATAGCTTTTTCTATTGCCAATACCTCGGCTTGGAAGACGCTCTTTGTTTCTGGCGATCTAAAGGATTTCTGTTTTTGTAGGGTTTCCGAGTAGAAGCCGGCTCCTGTTCCTGTTCCTGTTTCCATTTTTGAGCCGTCAGTGTAAATCACGATTTCGTGGCCTTTGATTACATTTTTTGACTCTCAGTCAGATCAGTGTTAAAGTCATTGTAAGGGATCAGATAGTCCAATGTGGCTGTGAGGCTATGTTTATCGCCCATTAACGTCCAGTACCTGCGCATGTTCAAAGGTGGTCTGCTTCCACAAGTTGGATTCTCTCAATTTGAGAGGAAGTGGAGATGAAGGATCATGTCCAGAGCTGCTTGCGGTAAACTTCTTACGACTCCCGTGGTGCAAGTTCGTTAAGATAGCTCTTGATTTTTGTTGCAGTCCACCATGCCAAGCAGAGTCGTGGTCTTACTATACTTTGTCATCTCTTCGGGAAAGATTCCTAGATTTTTGGGATTTGAATCCGCTTTACATGACTAAACTTTCTTCGTCATGGTATTTGTACTCTTCTGGCTAGACCGACGTCGCCACGAAGTAGGGAAAACAAAGCATGGGTATGACAATGGGTCCCTATGGGCCTAAGAATGTTGAAGACGCAGATGAAACCAAAGATCAGATAAGTGATGTTCGTCTCAAGACTGTTACGCAGCGAAGCAGCGATGGGATAGAGCTATTCTCCTTTATAGAAACGTTTACACATATGTAAATGAGACCTAAAGGTGATGGGCGCTAGTGGCTTTTCTGGTTGAACGACTAAATGCTAGTTTGTTAGGCATCAATTCATTTAGTTCTTCGAATGCCGGTCAGAGATTCCATGTCAGTGCAGTGCAGGATCTCCCTATAAAGTGAACTGTTTACCTCTGTATACTGCCGAGGGGATGAACGAAAAGCCGGTACAAAGTAGTTCTTTGCTCTATATAGGAACATGTAACTCACGTCATGAAAGCTGATGTACAGTAGACGGGTTCTTTCTGAAGAAGGCAGTGAACTGAATTTTCTTTGCCTTGAAGTAGCAAGAATTTATGCAGATTTTTGTTTAAAGAGTGAATTTGGTCCCATCTCTCATAACGTGAGGTGCTTGCACTCTCAAGTATCTGAATATAAGGGCACATCAACAAAACTTATAAAAAACTTGTCATATTTCGAATCTAGAAAGTCTTTGATCTGGAAAAAGAAAAAGAGTTGGTGAAAGTATGGTTCCCTGCCTTCCTCCAATGAATACAGCAAACGTATCGAAAGAAAAACCATTGACTACAATTTGACGTGGTCTGTCCTGAAAGCATTCAATCGCAGTATCGGTGGCTTACTTGCTTAATAAAGTTCTGTGATACACTTGATCAAAGGCTTTAAAGATGTGCTCATGGTGTTCGGTATTGATTCGGAATGTGAGCTGATTTTCAACGAGCCCACTATTTCTTGTTAGTTCACAAAGTACTGAATGGCTTTCCAGAACTAGTTTGGATTTGATAACGACGACCGAAGTGCTCTTATAGCGGCTTCGCTCCCTACAAAAATGAAAAATTGTTTCAACAAAAATTTGGAGGTACAATGTAGTCTCACACGTTGGCTGATAAAAAGATCTTTGCCTGGAAGGTGAGGTTAGGTGTGCACCTGGATACAGACATACTTAAACAAAAGGAGATCTTTTGTGATACCACCAGAGCTATCTCTTAACCAGAACTAGTCCAGATGAAGTCAAACCAAATAAAGCGAAGGATATTTCTGACGTCAATACGCGCTAAGGAGCTCCCAAATGGGGCAGTCTTCTTTTGGACAGGGCTGACCAGGTGCAGAGGAAATGAAAATTCCTCTTCTTCATCCCTGCGGCTTCTGTTGAAATCATTAGGGAATAAGTATAGGTTCTTGGAACAAAGGGATATGTTCTGCTTGTTTGTATCGATAAGTCGTCGTGGCTCAGTGGTTAGTTCGTTAGACTGCTGTGCGAGCGGTCTGAGCCTTGGCTCATCCCGAGATGTCCTATTTTTTTTTTTTATTCTGGTTGAAATATTTACGAGAGGTTGCGAAGCTTGACTTAGCAATTCGCACAAGCTGGTGCCTAGGCAGCTTGACTTGCAAGTTCCGGCTAGACTTTTTATTCGTTCTCGTTCTCTTACTGCGATGATTTCGTTTGTTTTTGGCCTGAATTTAAGGGTATACAGTATATCACTTCGGTGCTAATATCCCAGTTTTTTTCTTCCGCATATTTGCCGACAATCCCATAAGGCCTTAGTAGCTCTATTTTTTACTCTGTTTGTCTGTAGGTTTTAGAAAAATTTGCTGTTCAGGATAACACCTATGTATTTGGCTTTTTAAATTTTTTTTCGTCGTATAAAGAAAGATAGTGTGGTCGCGGGTGTCTTGGATTTTAAGCCCTAGCCATGTCCAGCGAAAATTTTTTCGCGGCACCACTTCTCGTCGGGGAATGACAAGCCCCCAGGAGTATAACCTGTCATGAAAGAGCTTCTCAATTCGCCGTTTTGAGTCGCCAATAAACTGTAGGTCCCTTTCATTGGTGCGAGAAATGTAACACGCACAACATGAATGGTTGCTAGCCTTGGCTCTTCGAGCTGTCGAAGCAGCTAATTATTCGTCAACTGCAAGTAATTTGCAGATAGGCATGGAAACAAAACCTTTCAACACTGTCTTCTCATTACTAAAGGCATTTTATCTCCATTTTTATTCATTTGGCGCTAATGGCAGAGTTGTTGCTTATAACGTGTGGATATAAATTTTCGAAAGGACCAATTTGAAGACAAGTCTTGTGGCATTTATTTCTTCTTTCTTTCAAACAACTACAATTCATTGCAGGTCCTTAAGTGATAAACCATTAATTGACTCAAATGTGCATGCAAAAGGGTAAAAGTTAAAAGTTTAATCCAGATAAGAACATTGCAGCCAGTAGCTTTCTATTGAAACCAGAGATCTAAGTCCAAATGCGCTTCGTTTGCAGCTGCCTTTTGAAGGTACCCATTGCAAAAATGCGGTTAATCGAATTAAGTGGATTAAGTGCTATCAAATGACACGGACCACCGCAGAATTACCCCACGTATCCATTGAATTCTCGACACAATTAGTTTTTTTTTACTTATAAACTTGAGATTGAAAATGGCAAATCGTCGGCGATACCATCACGATTCCTATCAGCGATAAACCGCGTCACAGACAATCAATCCATTAAATGAAAGAAAACCAACGAAAGAAATACAGATGCGAGAGAGAACACAAATACTTGTGGTAAATTATCAATATGACAGAATGCGGCGTGTGGCCGGGGCTTCACTCCGCCCCGCATGGTTCCACTCATTTGCAGGCATTCCTTCGTCCCCGGCTGGCATGTGCAACAATTTACACAACAGAACCGCACATAGAAGATCTCACCATCGTCCAGTACGTGTGGAGAAAGTGAATTAGCCAGCTGAGTGCTTGACCACCCAGGTTAATTGGTTTCCCATTAATTCCTGGTTGTTGTTAGTCTGTGTTTTTTGTATCTTCTGCTCCATCTTCGTTCGTCTCCTTTTTTTTTGGTGGCGAAATATTCTCCAACATGGGTTGGATTTGGTTTCATTGGAAGTGCATGTACCGACAGCAACTACGACGACAGCTTTAATTGATACAAGCACTGCACCATGTACAGAGGGTCTTATGCAAATGCATCTCTAAGTTCACCTCTGGTCAAATCATTGCGGTCCAATTCGTTGGTGCAATTTCAGCCGGAGAGCCAGGTTCAAACGCGCCTCGTTTGTAGCACTACAGCCATTACCGCACACTCACATCCTGCGTGCTGATGGTGGTCTTTTGATTATCTGGCACGATATGCATTGCACACTCGGGTTCGGGGAGCAATTTGCCTCCGAGTACGGCTCTCGAAATCAATTAGACTGACGCCATTGCTGATGGCGCTGATTGCCCAACACAACAACGGCGAGTGACCGGACCGAAAATCAATCAGCCATTAACAAAACTATCGACACCTGTTCGCGATTAATTTGCTTGGGTACTTTGAGCCCGCACAAGTACATGGTCACGTCGCCGGTCGTCCCCCGGCAGCCAGGCGTTGACATACTATCGTACGAAGGTCTTGGCTGCCACCATCATCATCATCATCATCATCGTCTTCGTCTTCGTCGTCGTTGTCGTCGTCGTGGTCGTCCTCGTAGTCATCAGGAGGAAAGTGCGGCTTTGTGTGTCCCATCCGAAGGCATTAAAATTGAAGCAACAAAAGCCCATCATCTCCTGAGCAAGCAAGGCTACTAACTCGTCGCTGCCGTCATCATTGTGTGTTGGCCAGTCAATTTGTGAAGGAGCCGCGCCGCCGACACGAACGACACTTGGACGGCGGTCAGCAGGGGTGGAGGGGGGTGTCATGGAGAGGATTTTAAAAGAATGAAGCCACTTAAGTGCTTCCAGCTTGGACATAATTCCTGTGTCCGCTGTGAGATTCTTATCAGTTGTAGTTTTACACAAGTTTAATGGACCCGCATACATGCAATTAAGTGCAATCATTTTTTTTGTTCCTCGTTCCTGTAGCACCGTTTTCCCGGTTAAGTGTGTAAAATCCAGTGCAAAATACCTGAGAGGGGATTTCATCTGTTTTTTTGTTTTTTCTTCTGCATTTTGCATTCCTTGCAACCTTTTAACAGGGGGACCGGAGAAGAAGGACTCCATGCGGAGCGTCCTGGCTATTATCGCGGCAGTATTGCATTAAGTGGAGCACACGGGTTAAGAGCTGAAGCTGGAACATAGCCACCCACTTAGGCTGCCATCATGGTAATAATAATAATTTAAAAAACAAAAGAGAAGAAATTACAATTTATTGTTGTAAAGTTAAACGGATACAGCGACGGCAACAAGTACAACGACCACGATAACGACCCCCGTAAGGGCATTCCCTGCCCAGCCGACGCTCGGTACAGTTTCCGATGCAGTTCTATACGAGCGCAGTGTGGGTTAGGGCTTGTTTATGGACAGTTTATAGTTTATAGCAGATTTCAGCGGTGGCATTATGGACGATTTGCTGTTTTTGGTGCTGCGAGTTCGTGGCTCGGGAGAGTTAGGAGCAAATTGGGTCGTATTTTGTTTGGTTTCCTGCAGTAATTACAGTCGTTCTCGCTGGGGGTTTCTTCTTCAAAAAATATTGCATAAGATAGATAATTGTTTTCATGGAATAAGGTTTCGGAGAAGTTTTCCATTGCTGGCCTTCGTGCGCCGGTAATGTCAAAATGTTTATCTACCCTGTAACTGATTGATTTGATTTGGGCCAGACGATTGCGACGTTTTGCATTATTGATTTGGTTTTGGAAATAAACTGCCTTGGATACCTGTTCGAAGCAACACAAGTCCTACCAAATGGACAACGAATGCGAGGAGGAGTGTGTGTGTGTGTAGTTGCGAGGCTATGTCAGACAGTAATGTCACAAAGCTGTCAGCTGTCATTTCCAATTATTTTTGAGTGACAGTCTTTGAATTTTATTTTCCATTCGAGAGTCCTTAACGTTCTTATTTTTAGTTTTGATGACATTATGTTTCCTTCATGGATGTCAGCATCTGTGTTTATGTGAAATCGTCCTTTGAATTGAAATTCTAAGAAAACTAGGCCTTGGACTACTGGATAAAATCTACTCAGATTCACTAACAGTGATGTAGCTGGTCCTCAGTGTCAATTCGTAAAGTTTAAGCCCCTGATTTGCTAGATCGATAGAGCTTTTCAGTGTCAAACGCCTGAAGGACATTCAAAGCAACAGCGATTGACAAGAGTAAGAAAATACTTTGTGATGGCCACTTACAGAATGCCAAGACCTTCGTGGGTAGGTAGGTAGTGTTGGCGATTCAACAGAGCCGATGACCACAACTCACGTGGCCTGTTTGAAGGTGGGGGAGACACACTGGAGTGGTTAAACCCAAACTGTGGAGTTTCTTGTATCCTTATACCGCAGAAGTCGAGGCCTTCATTATTTTATTCATTTTTTTATAGTGAGAAGGTGCCGTGGAAAATGTTTTTTTGCCACTAATAACCTAACTCCTAACCTAGTTTCATCAACATGATCAGTAGTTGAATTCAGGAACCACATGATTTAGTTGCGACAAAATGTAGGTAAAAGCTATCTCAGAGCAGTGCTCAGTGCTTTTTGCGCTGTTTTCCTTATATTTCCCACCGGGATAGGTGGATATCACTTATGAGATCCAGGCTAGGAGTGAATTTTGGGAGCACTTGAGCCGACAGATTTTAAGTCTCTCGAAGGGATACATATAAGCCCCTTGGTTAGGACATTGAGTTTCGACTTATCAGAAGCTACCCCTATAGGGGTAGAGGTGAATTGGTTAAACCATCCTAGGTCTACCCAGGGGATACCTACCTGATGGCACGGACTCCATGCCACGTCTTGGAAGCCAAGTTGGGAGCATGCGTTTAAATTGCCCAAACCATCAAAGTATGGACCTCTCCGTTCAAAGAAGTTGCTGTTCAACATTGAGTACCTCGCGTATTCTGGTGTTCCTAACCCGATCTCGACGAGTTACCCCAGCAATACAACGAAGAAATCTCATTTCGGCAGCTTGTATCCGCGATCTTATACTTTTGGTCATTATTTACTTACTTAAGGTGGCGCTACAGTCCGCGGTGGATCTGGGCCTCAACCAACAAGTCTCTCTAGCCAGCTGCCTCCAGTTTCGCACACCAAATTGGTTGAGGTCCCCTTCCACTTGCGTGCGCCACCTGATTCGCGGTCTTCCTCTACTGCGCCGTCCCTCGGGTGTAGATTCGAAGATTTTCGGTCATTACCCAAACCTAATGACCATAGGTGAGGATCGGAGCAAGCACTGAATTGAAGACCGATACCTTAGCTCTGATGGCGGGTTTGACCCTCCTAATAACAGATTGACCAAGTTGTCTCAAGATTGCTACAGCTTAACCAATCCTACGGGATAACTCCGTATTGTTCCTTCCATGATTCGTGAATAAGACTTCGAGATACTTAATTTTCTCTACCTGTCTCAATGGGACTCGGCTAACATGCAGAGTGCATTGAACAGGCGTTCGGGAAATCACCATTACCTCTGACTTGCTCACGTTTGTCTTCATCCCAGTTTCAGCACAGACGGCGTCGTACCTGTCAAGTGCGCGCTGAAGTTCAGTCTGGGTGATTGTAAGGATGACCAAGTCATCAGCGAAAAGCAGGTCTCCCAATTCGAAGTATTCCTCGCCATGGCTGCGTTGTAACATCCAATCCATATAGATAATGGAAAGGAAAGGTGACAAAACGCATCCCTGGCGAAGTCCAACGCCCACAGTGAAAGGTGTCGATTTAGCGCCGTTCACCCGAACACATCACTTACAGTTTGTGTATACAGATTGAATGGCCCTCAGAAGAGAACCGTCAATCCCATACCCCTGCAGTACACTCCAGGGTTTACCTCGAGGGACCCGGTCATATGTTTTATCCAAATCCACAAAACAACTGTGAATAGGTTTGGCATATTCTCAGGCCTTTTCAAGTACCATTCTGGGAGTGAATATCTGGTCGGTTGGCGCTTCTACTTGAACGAAAGCCTCAAGCTCATCGCCTTACTTGGACTCAACCATAGCTCTGGTACGCGCTTCCAACATCAAGGACTTTTCCGGAGAGACCTAAGAGAGATATACCTCTATAATTGGAGCCTTCGCTCTTATCCCATTTTTTAAAAAGAGAAACAATCACCCCAGTTTGTCAGTCGCTACGTGTTTCACCGCATTCCCAGGCCACTTTAATGACGTGAGAGAGCCATTTCACTCCCTCTTCGCCCACCGCATCGAACATTTGCCGGCTTTTAGCGCTTTAATCGCCAAGTCACCTCGTCTACGCCCTCTTCTCAAAAGTATGTCTACTGAACCTACTAAAACTGCCATACTCAGTGCCCTGTTCGTGATTGAGCAGCTCCGAAAAATGCTCGTCCCATCTGCGCAAGATGTCCTTCTCATCGGAAGGAAGTACACTATCTTTGAATTTGACTCTGTCGATGATATTAAACTTCCTTTCTCTGAAACGGCGAATAGTCTCTCGGAACACCTTGTTTGCAGATCTGTGATCACGGTCCAATTTCTCAAGAAACTTCTTAAACGTTTGTCTTCCAAATTTCTACCCCAAAGCACTTTTACAAGCCGACCGTTTTTATTTGTATAGCTGGCGTTACAACCCGAAATAAGCCAAGGCCTAAATTCTCGCAACCATTCATGTTGTGATTGTGCGCATAGTAGTCCAACGCACAACGCCGAAGCAACCACAAGCCTGTCTTAATTCGGAGATGGGATGCCTAATTCCTCTTAGCACTCTCGCTGAGTGTAGGATTAAGATTATTGGTAGTGGTAGGACCGTGTCATCTTATAACTGCGGCCACCAATGGGCCTATTATGATTTTCTCCAATTAGAGCTCGCTCATGATGCTTGATTTCGAGATGAATCCACAGATGTCTTTCGGCAAGCTGGCAGATATATCCTCCGTTTTGAGGTAGAATTTGTCGATGACGTGTTCTGACTAAACAGCTACAGTGACACAAAATGTGTTTTGCTGATTTTTCATCTTCGTTGCACATTCCGCATGTGTTGTCCCTTAGTCATTGGGTATTTTTTGACTCGACAGTGTCCCGGTAGGAAGCCTGTGACCATTCTGACTCCTGGTTAGTCCTAGGAGTTGTTTCGTTCTGGTATGGGAGGTGTTTGGCATGAACATGTTGACTTGTCTGTCATCTTCAGTGTTGGTCCAGCTCTGTTTTTCAGGCAGTTTTGCCAAGTATAAGTCGGTGCGTTGTTCGTGTTCAAATTTACATGTAATAAACCTCCAAAATCCTATAACAACTACAAATCACTCTAAAATGCCAAAATCTAGTTAAATGAGTAGAATACCCAATTCTAATTCACATCTGTCTTTACCCAGCTAATCCGCAAAATGCGTAGGCTTAGCCATTGTTAATTTGGTAAATTTTAATCGCTTTCGATCATCACCCGGCAAATCCACCTTTCACAGCTCCTGTGTTGTAATTCAACACGGAAAAAAAATCCTTTATTCAAATATCGGTCGCTATAGGGCTGCGAATTAAATTAAATTTACACACATACGCAGTTTGAATAATTTATGCGTTGAACAAACATAAATTATCATCTATGATACTAATAAACAACAAATTGCGTTTGTTCGCCAGCCGCAACAAAAATTAATTAACTTGAAATAATCACAAATCATTTTTGGTTCTCACCCATATGTGGGCCACCGGGTAATTGCAATAATTAATTTGATCATTTTAACTACCCGGCCATTAATGGCGTTCGATAGCATTTTTACTCATCACCCTGATGTCGCGGGGGACCACCTTCCACTGTAATTAACACTGGCGTTGAGTACTCTTGATTCGAATTATGCACGCCACCTACTGAGTGGAAATATAAATTTAATTTTAAAAATTATTTTCATTTGGAAAATGCACGGGGGAAAAGTGCAGCCAGAGATTGAGTGTAAGGCACACCACAACCAGTCTGGTCGAGTTGCACTCTCCGTCGAACTTATTGATTTTTCGATAAAGAAAATCACGACAGACGGTCATTGGAATTATTTTTTCGAAGCGGGGTGGAGTTCTCAAATTGTTTGCAATTTCTATCATGCAACTTACAAGTTAAAGTCAATGTACCTATCGATACCGAACCGACTGACTTGCAGCAAATGAACCCCAGAACAGGCGAACGTTCTCAACAATTATGATTATATGTACGATTGTGTATAATAATAACAACCTTGTGCAGCTACCAATTCAATCTGTACACCAATCTAGTTGATACTGTGTATTGGAAATTCTTTGTCTACCAACAGTGGATGAGAGATGTAAACGAACTAAGGAGAGATAAGTTTCCTTGGTGTTCTGCGGAGGTTTTTAAAGATTCAGTGTTCCCATCGCCAGTGATTGGGAAGATTTTTTTAACTAAAGAATGTCCGGATGTTTGTGTCATAAGTCCTTTTTTTTCTTATTTCACTGAACAAATGCAATCGACTTTATCAAAACGCTTCTGTTTTACCATCATTAATGAACGAACAAACGAAGGATTTTCAATGCTGCCAAACAAATCAAAAGTCTTCTGCCATCATGTGTCAATAAGCGCTTCTTCAATATTTTCAAATCGACTTCACTTCACGAAGGCAGTGGTGTCACTTAAACCTAACATGATTGACAAAAGCGAAGTATCCCGTTAAAACGTCATTAAGTTGCCTACAGTCTCTCCTACTGAGTGACGACGAGAATGCCGCTGATTTCTTAGAGACGTGCGGGACATTTGTTTAGTTTGCCTATATCCTGGAGAGCCGTGTCACACACAATTGTGTTTGTAGAAAGTCCAATCGTCAGTAGAGGCTCTGACTGAGGACGCGGGAAGACCCATCGCAAGTTCAGGTCCAAGAGATCCCAGTGTAAACTGAGACCCAGACAAGAGCCAAAGAGTTTAGCGTTGCAACGGAATTCAGAGAGTTCTTGCAGTCCCGCACTATCTTGAAACTGGTTAAAGGGTTGCGTAAGGCCTAAAGCTTAGCCTGGTTATCACTACAGACGCAGATGCTCCGCCCCTTCCACCTATTTTTAACAATATAGTTCGTGGCCATTAGGATTTTGCTATGGTCTCTGCTTAAAAAACAGAGGCATGCTTGCCCAACGAGTACAGAATTCTCAAGATTCCGTGAAGATTCGACTACAGCCCGGCCCTGGCTCAGACTCTGACTGAAGTCAGTCCTAAAGCCAAGGAAAGTCGACTTTAAATTAAAATAACTTAAGCCCGTCCTCTAAGTAGACGTTGTTATTTAATTGATGTGCACCTTTTTGTTGATGACTAGGTGTACGAGTGTCTGTGTTCGTTATTCCTCTTAACTTCCTTCTTTTTGACTTTAGTTACTCATTTTTGATGGCACTATAATACCTAACCATTTAGCTAACTTAGGCTTTATAAATCGTACCCAAGTCTGTGAAATTGAAAAAAATTTAAAAAAATAATTGCAAAGCAACATCAGAAATTTGCTGGTCCCAACGATGGTCTGGGCTAATGTGCATGCCAAGAATAGACAAACCAATGTCAACTCTGTTCATTTTTAGTTTGACTACATTGGTATCCCGGTCCAGAGACAGGAGACAGCACTGGGTTTTTGACGCATTAAACTCAATTCGGTTTTTGGCACCCCAATCGGTGATTGCGTCAATATCTGAGTTGAGCTCGATTTGGGGCGCTTTCGTGGATTCGTTAAAGAATATGCGAAGTCGAGAGGGCTATCATCCGCGAAGGAATGGATTGAATTGCGAGTAAGAGAGGGAAGTTCATTGACAAATATCAAAAAAGGTGTCGGAGAAAGAATGGAGCCTTGGTGGATACCAACGTTAGTGGAGAAGGGTGTAGAAGTGCATTCATCGCATGCAACCTAAATTGAACAGCTATTTGACGAGCTCGCAATCCATTTGAGAAGACATGCTCCGTATGCATAAAGCTTGTTTAGAAGAGCGGTTGAGGTCATCCTCAGTTTGTCGTTCTCCTTTGCAAAACCCCATCAAGGCTGTGTTCAAACACTCTTCGGGCTGGACTATCGGTGTTCATATGTTCCACTTGACCCAGCTATTTTGATCGTTAAACCCTTATCTTTTTGACCAAATGGATAGGAGGTCACATTAACTGTGCCATATACAGGGGCATCGGGCTCCTCAGCATCGCACACAGTTTGATTGGCTCGATATCAGTGCGAGGACCGTATCTCACTGATGAGATGATACATTTACTAAATCCGTTCGTGAAGCCCTTAGCAGCTCAGCTGTGGAAGCTGCACTGATTCGTTGTACCTCAGTCTGAGACTATCAGATTGCCTGACAGCAGGATCCATCACCGTTTCACAGTCCGCAGAAATAGTCTTTCCTGATCAATTTTGTTCACAGTAGTTTTATCAGATGACTTCCCAGTTGTCTTGAGGACATTGAGATGTGAGAATTTCGTGCTACAGCAAAGTCGATGGGCTTGAATCCGTTTTCGAATGCCATGCAGTGACGAACGATCCTATCGCATATCTTCTCCTTTTCGATCTTGGGGTTGTGAACCGCCAAGGACGATCTTATCGTCATATCTCGGAGATTGCTCGTATATATGCGGGTGTTCTTGGAGTCATATTGCTTCTTCAGTCTAAAGAAGCAGCAATTATTGCGCTAGAGAAATCTCTTCGTTTGATGCCTGGGAAGATGACGTGATGGAAGTGGATATGATATTACCAGAGTCAAGGTGGATAAAGACTCTTACTACCCCGAAGTTATAGTTGCCGTCAGTATTGGCTGTCCGTTAAAACAAAAACAACATTTTTGGATCTATTTTGCGGTAGGTAGATCTAAACAGATAACTACATCGAACGAAGCTCTGACAGACGCTACAGTAGCTACGCTACTTGCGGAATGCAACGTCTTTCTTTTCTGTATGAGTCTCATGTGATGAACCTAAGTTTTGGTGCGTGCGGTCATCACTCACTCACCGACAGGATGGAGGCTCAAAGCTTTTTGGCCTAGTCTACTCCTGACAGCAAACACGCATTTGAACTAACCCCACCTCAATACACTTCTTGGTGTCAATTTTCTAGCGCTTAAAGTTCTCCAGCAGTTTGTTAGATGAACGCCGTCTGTTCAGAGTACGAACATTCTTAAATCGTTATACTAATATACTTACGCGTGATCGCCGTAGCTCCGTGGTTGGACTGCTCTGCGAGCTGCCTGGGATCAAGCTTTAGCCATGTCCACCAAACATTTTTCGCGGCTCCACCTCTTTCTGGAAAATGGCATGCCTCCGAGAGTATAATTTGTCATGAAAACGCTTCTCAAATCGCCGTTCGGAGTCGGCAATGAATTCTATGTCCCTTCCATTCCTGGGAAAAATTTAACAAGTACAGCATGGAATGATTGCCAGAAGCTAAGTCTTGGCTCATCTCTCAAATAGTCAACATCAGAACTTCCGGGTTGTTTTCATCACTAGGCGATGATTTGGATCCTTACACAGTTTTTCGTCAGCTCTCTACTTCCCGACAAGCGAAATCAAGTAGCAGTTGCTCGGGAGCGTTCTTCGCTAAGTTCCCTACGTCCTGAGAAATAAACTCAAACGACGCGATTAGACCGCATGAGACCAGTCCCCATCGTTGATACACCTTTTGGTTTATCCAACGTGCACTTCGTGGTCCTTAATGGTCTTAAACGATTGAATTTCCACGTGAACACAACTGCAACTAACAAGTTGCGTAGTAGAATGTTGCCAAAACAGATCTGCATTGCTGAGTCCAAAAATCGTCTCAAGGATATCAACTACGTTGCGTTTCCTTCTAAACGGACAAAATATAGAAAAAGTAGAGAACAAAAGTATGTTCTAAATATAATTCAGTGTACAGACTTACCAGAGTACAGCATTCTGTGGCTGTTCAGTCGATTTGCCAAGAGTACCCTGCATCTCTACAAATGAATCATTTCACAATGGCTTCCTATTCTTAGCTGCTCCCCTATTCTATTCAACTTCACTTCCAATCTTACACCAGTGCAGTTCGAATTCCTGCGCTACAAACAGAAAAAACCAATTTCCAGCGTCCAAGATGGAACTTACAACGTACCGACACCGATAAGGAGAAAAAAAATGCCACAATTTCTTAGAATTTCGTCCATCACGTAGTTCATGCAATTTCCGGTGAAAACACGCTGCACACTCCTTATATTCAGTAAATGGGAACAAATGACTTCATTCATAAGCACTCCAAGGAGTTCGGTGTAAATGCAGTTTTCCAGTTGAAGTTTCACAAGTGCACATTGCCTTGTGTCCGTCCGCTGAAAGAACAACGATTTGCTTAGAATAACACCATTAAGTTGGATGAATTATTGGTCATAATAAAATGGCTATGTAAAATTATTTGAAAGTAACGTTATCTGAGGTATAATACTGTACAGCGAGACCATGAGCGTTGAGAAGGAAAAGTTTGATTTCTTGTTAACCTCGGATTTGTCGAAGTACCGAGAGTCTGTAGATGCTGATTGGGGTTTCGTGCAGGTAGTTCGACAATTTTTCTTCAGGCGGACCTATTTTGTTCACAAAGCATGTTATTAGCAGAAGCAGGCCTATTAGCGGTTTTGTAGGTAGGCACATAGGTAGGAAGGGTGCCACGTAGGCCAGGAAGGCCCTTTGAGATACCACATGGATCTTCACCCTGAAAAACGCCACTCACTTTATTGAAACCGTTTGGAGGTCTTAATGAAGCTGAGGATGCTTTTGACGTCAGTATGTGATTTTTCGCCCAAGTTGTCGAAGTGATAGTATGAGCTTCCTTTTTGGGACAAGTGCAGACGAAATGGAAGATCGTTGGAGAGAGTGGATTACCCAAATTCTTTTGTTCCGGCAGGATGTCCAGAGTAGGATCACTTTTGGAGAGTTCAAAGGCCTTAAGTTCCCTGGAATGTCCCTAAGACCGGGTACCCAGCATTGGTGAATGTGGAAATGTTCTGCCATCTCTTTTGATGTACGTGTTACCGATTCCAGATATTTTATATCAGCCTGGCTTTCGGTAAAAATTGTTATGTCCTTGAAGGATATCACATTATACCTAAGTCACGATAAGGCTTCGTTTACCGCCATAATTTTCGCCTAATAAACGCTACATTGGTCAGGTAGAAAGAAGGGGATGCTCAGGTTAAGCATATCGGAGAAAACACCACCCCCACTCCGTTCTCGGTTTTGGCGTCACCACTCTGTTACTCCTCCTGGGAAAGAATAGAACTCTGGAAGTTGAGGTTGAAATTCGGACGGTGTGTAGGCGGTGTTTTCTAAGATCTAAGGTCGTAGAGTGGCCAATATGGTTGTTTAACCATTGGGAGGAGAATTTCAGTCTGATGGCTGAACTTCTAACAGTCGCCCAAGTAGCTGAAAAAATATTTTCCAAAGGTAAACATTCCGGTCTTCCTGGGACTTGTACACTCTCAGAAATTGAGTTGTGCAATTTTCTGCATCAATATTGCTATAAGCTCTGCATAGATCTGTTTAATTGATCCGCTTTATTTCCAAAACAACCGCCAGAGAGGAGTGATACCTATCAGGAGTCTAATGTGTAGTTTGTTCAGCGGGAGGAAGTCTTTAACTGTCCTGATTGTCCCCATTTCATAAACACACTTATCGTCGTGCCAGATTGGCAGTAGGACTGAGTGATCTAGCAATGTTTTGTTTAGTTCTTGACCTCTTCTAACTAGTTCATCGCCGCTTTTGTTATTGGAAATACCTCCTGGAATCCAACAGAGTCCGCAGTGAACTAAAGAGATTGCGGCATCTTCATTACTTGCTTTGATTTCTTTCGGTGTGGCCAATAGCGAGTTCTGATTTTGCAAGCTTCTCCTTATTGAAGTGACTTTCGGAGAAAGCCGAGAAAATTCCAGTAAAATGGGTAAAAACAGGGTCCTGCTTCCTGTAAGTACAATGGACTAGTTGGTTATGTTGACACTGTTTTTTTCATAATCATTGCCACAGTGTCAATAACTACGCTCTTAGCTTATTCAGTCTTCATCATCTGCCTGGTTATGTTTTTTTGGGTTGATCTACAAACCCAGAATCTATCTGCAAACTAAGACTGAAAAAGAAATAGAGTCTGTAAAACATCACGTGTACCACTGCTTAGCTCTTCAGGAACGATGACTAATCTGAATAAGTGTCAGATTCTTCGATACCTTAGTTGAATTGGGAAGGATACCACAGCGATTCAATGCTTTTATTACGTTCTATTACGTTTTTAAGCAATCCATGGGCCATGGGCCTGATGACCTTCGAGTGAATTTACACTTCTACAGTCAGTCCTAACCTACCCTATGCTTTCACCAATTTTCTTTTTCAGCAGCTGTCGCTTTTCTTCATACCCAGGTCAATAAAAAATAGCGTGTTCCGCGTTTATTATTTCTGTGCAGTTTGGGTAATGGGGTGTTGTCGTCGTGTTCAAAGCTATTGACATAGATATTTAAGAAGCTTCGTCAGATAGAATATAAGCCCTCCATGTCTTTATTTGAAGCATGAGTCGATGTTGGGATTTGGGAATGGCGCTATGTGATAAGGAGACTCTGCTGTCATTGGAAACCACTTGCTGCTCTCACTCTTGTTGCCATTGCTACAGAGGTGCTTAGAGCAATGGATTTTAGTTTGGGTTTGGCACTGAACGATAGTATTTTGTGTCAACAAGAAGGAATAGTCACAGAAACCACTTTTAACTATAGAACAGGGTTTTGTCTGCCTTGGTTCTATTATTCTCTGCCAACGACATCTCACCAGAATCCAATGAAGAATAAGAACAGCTATTCGCTGCTTCTTTGGGCTGAGAAGGTAAATGATTGGTAAGGTCAATCTGTATAAAGCCTCCTATAAGATCTATTGATCTCGGCTGCCAGTAGATGTTCCAATATTGTTTGGTCCTTGAAATTTATTGAAGCTAGAATGAAGTTGTTAAGTTGACATAATCATCTCCTTGCACCCTTCGGTGGTACAATAAAGACCCAAATTGTCTTATTGCCGTCCAAGCACGTTTGAAGCTGGGCATCTATGATCACTCATGAATGACATACCGGTCATGAGTGAAGAAATCAAAAATTTATGAATTTACTCGCACTTGAACGCGCACTTTTGCACGCAGTCCCATCCACCAGGATTCATGAGTGCGCTCATATCAGGAATGGCATTCATGAGGGATCGTGGATGCCCAGCTTAAAGCCCACTTTCTCCTCAGGGCTAGCAGTTCACTTTTCGTCCATATATGAAATGCACATGTCATCCTTAATCTACTCGTGGATCAAGGGGATATGAACACTGCGAGCGAAGTGCAGTGGTTTGAAACTCAGGTAGTAGTAGGCGTTCGAGGGTTGTGTCCACACCAGTTGGGGTGGTGTTTGTCATTGCTATTATTCACAGAAATTTGTTCGAATCTCCTGATTTCATAATCATTGTCAGTTAAATCAACTCTTCAAGCCATGGCACTCCATTCCCACCGTTATGCCTTCGCAGTAAAGTCAACATCAGCGTTCACAGTTGATCAATTTTATTTATTTTTAACTGTTCAGTGACTTTTCTATCCACTGTAACTCTATTAATCCTGCTACCACCGCTGTTGTTGTTCTAAGTTCACCCTCATCGTTCACTTATTGTTCAATAATTGTTTTCATTGTTTAACTAACAAGAAAAGAAAAACTATTTTGGTTTTCTTAAGGCACCAAGCCGCCGTCGTCGTCGTCGTTGTCGTCGTTGGAGGTTTCCTTCCATCCGACCAGAGTCAATGAGCAGAGAAACTATTGAACTGCACTCTGCACTTCGACTCATTGTGTACATGTGTACAATTTGTTGGCCATTAAATGCGAACAACAAACCCACCCCCCAGAACTCCACATTAACAGCTACAACAACTGCCACACTCGTTGAATTCCGAAAATAGCAAATAAGTTTAAATTGTAGCACAATAGCACCCAACTCAGAGTGACAGAGACCAAGTGGGAGAGCCAGGCCCAGCCCAGCCAGCACGAGCGACTGCAGCACCCAACACGCCGGCAAGACTTCAATTTGAGGTTAGCAAAAGTTCAATTGAATTCCCGAAATTGTATAAAATTGTTTCCCTTCATTGTGTGGCGCACACATGAGGCGGAAGTTTTGATTACAAAACCGGTTACCGCAAAATAGAAGTTTTGGGATGAAAATGTGATGCAAATTGGCTGAAAACAATTTGCAATTAAACGCAAGCACAACGCAGCTATAGACACACAGATGCACACCCAGGCTTACGCACGAAATTAATTTCTATGCCGGCTAAAATATTTCGTTTCAATGCGGGCATACGTCTAAAATAGTTAACCGAGTCATAAATGCAATGCACAGGCAGTACAGTGTGCCAGCGCCCTCTACCCAGAGCCATGTTGTGGGGAAAATTAATTTAAAAACAATAAACAACTTGTTTCGGAATTAGTTTTAAATGCAATAATTATGTGAGCTTGGCTGAATATGTATGATTTGATGAAATAATTATTCTAAATGTTGGCAAAGTTGTGAGTGCGGTAATTCGATTTCACCCGGAACTAGACTCCATGCCAAACGGACGCAGAGTGATTGTGTGTTGATTGAAATTTTAAAGCAATTTATTCGTCCTTTTGTATTCGATTTACTGCCCCCACATGGAGATTAATAATTATTTTTGGAAATTCACATTGAAATATGAATGCGGTAAAGTAATGTTTATCGGATCAGCTTATGCGTATGAAAGGGTTTACAAATTGCACAAGTTTGAGGTCTAAGCTGAGTATACATGTAGGTTAGGTTAGGTAGAGGGGGTGGCGGGGGGAGAGAGAACGCTTTGCGCCACACTCAGGTCAGTAGAAACCCATCGTAATGCCCGTTTTGGGCGGGAAGATACTCCTTACTCGTGGAGCAATACCCAAAGCCCTCTTCTATTACCCCAGGCTTTCGAACCATTTTGAAGCCTTAATGAACCTCTAGATTTTCCTGATAGTTACGTTACTTAGTTCATTAGTATTCGGAAAAAAAGGGGCTTTTAAAGGATTTATGTCTGAGGTGGCAAAGACCTGGGCAGTGGCAGAGGAAGTGGATTGTGTCCTCATTAACTTCCTCATCTTCACAGCCCCTGCAAAGGACGTCCTCACTTAGCCTTAGCTTTTTCATGTGGTAGCGCAGAGTATTGTGACCTGTAATTATTCCCACAAGGATGTAGAGAGTTTTCCCGTCTTTCTACATGAGAATTTTGATTCCAAGGGGTCCATCTTCAATTCGCTTCCGGTAGAATCTTGTTCCATGCTTCATGTTTGAGTTTACATGGCGGAGCTTTCGCTGATTGATCTTTGCTTGCCAATTCATCAGCCTTTTCATTCTCTGGTCTGCCCTCATGTTCAGGGACTCAGCATAGTTTTTCCTTATAGAGTGTCTCAAGAGCACTAAGCTCTTCGCAACAGCACTTCACAAGCTTCGATATTATTTCAATAGGAGAAATCGCTTTAAGCGCCTGGCTGTCGATGAAAAAGGTGGTCTTACCTTCATCGCAGTCTCTCGGGCAGGAATTGTTACTGCTCCGCCTGGAAAACACTACTATTGTCAGGGAGAGCAATTGATTTGAAGAGGCTTAGTTTGTCTGGAAATATACCTGCAGCCACACCAAAGTCTATTTTGGACCCATCAGTACAGATGACTTTGGTTCGCGGGTTTGGTATTGTTCCCGTTGTCCATTCTTCTCTGCTTGGGAATGAGCAAGGGAATGGTCTTTTGAAGTCTAGGTGGTGCACCTTATACATATGTGCTTACTTAGGATCTGGGAATACCCTGTCGTGCTCGATTTCCAGCCAACCCTTTGGCTGATTTTCCGGAACTTCTGACCACAGGTTCATATATAAACAAGTGTAGTGGAAGAACGTTGAGAATAGCCTCTAGTCGTGCTGTTGGCATGCTTCTCTTGGCACTTGTAGCTGCTTTACACGGCAATCTCTGTATTTTCGTGATGGCCTTGAGGTTGGTGGTTTTGGTAGCAGCTTGCCACCACACAACGCTGCCATAGGTAAGAATAGGCCTTACAATAGGCATGTACATACATAGTAACTTTTTAGGACTTGATTTACAGGTTTTTTCTATTGTTGCCTTCTTAATTCTTTCGTTTATATTCTGTTTCCAGTTTAACTTTTTATTGAGCACAAGTCCCAAGTATCTTGCACTGTCAGAGATCCTGATAGGGTTACCGCAACCAGGGGGTATTTTAAATTGCGGTATATTTATCTTAATTGTGAGCAGTACCAACTCAGTTTTCTGGGGATTTACCGCCAGTCCACATTTCTTGGTCCATGTGTATAACATTTTAAGGGCTCCTTCTATTTGCTGAGTATGCATGTTAAAGGGCGACAGGAAAATTGCCATAAAATATATCCATGAATGACAATGAAGGAAAGCCTGTTTTCTGTACCACGAAACAACAAGACCATATTTTTAAAAAAATTATTAAAGTTTTATCTAAAACAACAATAAACATCGGTTAATCTTTTAAATTGTTGTTTCGTGTTATAGACGTCCTGGACGTCCTTTAAACGGAGACCACGCAGTTACAGTTCCTTGTATTCACGCCTAGCGGCGTTACAATTTTCAGTCAATTTTAATCCTGTTGCTTGTCTCAGTTCTTTCTACGAAATATTTATTCATAAGTACATACTTGGAACGCAAGCATCTCATTTCAAATTAGTGTCAACATACGTTTCGACAGTTGATATTCTTATTAAAGTCTCAATTGTTTTAAAAATTGAGTCTTCTACCTTTGGATTTCTTAAAACAACTTTAAAAGTCGAAAAACTATTGTATTTTACTGATTTTTCCCATTTGCTCAATGGATATATGTATGTATGTAATTTCGTCAGGAACGAATGATCTTACTATGGACGTCAATCATTTCGTCGACCGACATGGAATGGCACAGGTGCAGAGAGAGACTTTAACCACCTCTAAGGACGGATTCATGATAGACGACAAAACTCGAGCAAATATATTCTCGGAGGATCTAGATCCTGTCTGACTCTGCCTGGAGACAATAATAGTAGTAGTAGAGGAGCATTTATCAGTTTTTGAGTTTCATGACTTTCAATTATTTGCTGGTTAGACGTTACGCTGGTTGGCGCAACAATTTCATCGATAATTTCTTGCAGCTTTCATGTTGTGCGTGGTATATTGTTTGTAAAGTAGAAGTTACTTACAGTTTTTGTTGCCAACTTCGAAGGGAAAATTCAAAAGCTTTTTTGTTTGGCTTGTCATTGCCTTGCCGAGAGGTTGTGCAGTGAAAAATATTTGTTTGATGCAGCTGAACTCAAACTTGAGTCCGTGATTGATGAGTAGGCCACTAGTAAACGTTTCGAAGTGTCAGAAAATGATCGAAAATAGAAGTAAGGGGCTATCGTAAGTACGGCATTGTACGTAGTCTGCTGGCTTATTCTTGTGTTAACATGGAAATGGACACACCTGGGTTTTCAGTCACACTTTCTGCTACGGTTGAAGTCTTCACATCACCGTGCGAATTTTCACTATTTTAAAATGTACGAAAATGATACCTCTTGTTGAATGACTCTAAATTATCCAAAGAAATGCGGAAACTGAAGGAATCATCTGAAGAAGTCTTTTGACAACGGCACCATGATGAGTAGACAACAGCACATATTATGTTCGTTTAAAACGTTCTTGGCCCCAAGACCTTACTCTTCAAAACTATTCTAGTACTTTATATACAAGGTGTCTTTGAAAATGTCAGCCGCTTTGGACGGTCAGTTGTTCTTTGACAGTCGTTTATATCAGTGCGTGTTCGTGATTTTGTAAAAATGAAAAAAAAAAATCGTATACTGTGCCGTAATGCACTTGGCTTAAACAAATTAAAGCCCAATTGAACGTTTTTTATGGGAACTTGCCACCAGTAAAAAATTGGCAACTAAATTTGAAGCTGGTAACACCTATTTGGTGGATGACGATGCCCTATGAGACAGCGACCACTACCGATGACATTAAAAAAGTTCGCCAAATAAAACTGACCATCGTCTTTGCATATACTGATTACTAAGTTCGTTAAGTAAAAGAATATCAAGTACTAGCTAGCAGAAGAAAAGCTATGTTAAAGGCAGCCAATTGATTCAAACTCAGAAGACAAGTCGAACATTTTTTAGACAATGGCTAGCAATAACATAAGGAATCGAGAACAGAGTGGAACAGTAAAAAAAAATCCGGAGGATATCTCTTATCCCTTGGTCAAAATTTAGTACAAAACAGCATACATCGGTTTCTCAAGAACCCAAAGATTGAGATCTTTGGTTAAGGAACACTGCATCACTACATCTTTGAAACAGTGATGGTACGCCAAAGAAGAAGTTTCGGTTCTTCTACCTTTTACCAGAAAAAGGAACTTAAATTTTCTTATTCGCCCCCATTTTGGATGAAACTATAAAGTTTTTGCAAAAGCCAAAGTATCTTGCAGTAAATTGTTTTGGAACCCCCATATTGACCAGACCGTCTACGAGTAAAAGCCACACGAGCACTCTGGATCTGTCGCCGCATCTGTGGCTATAGTGAGGACTAAGTCCCAAAATGATGCTCAAATGCTTTACACCTTTGTCGTCAGACCTACCTTAACATGTGCACCGATAGTTTGGTAGATAAAGACTAACGAGGTCACTACAGTCATAAAACGGTATCGAGTTCAATGCCCAGCTCAAATCTGCATGATGTGTTTCCTGCGCTCCACTCCTACTGCATCTATCGGCGCTATTATTGGCTAACCGCCGCTACTACAAGATCTTTTTTTTTCCTTTAAGAAAGGCGAGGAACGCATCATGCATCGTCAGGTGGGTTGTTACACTCACCTGGTGTGTCAGACTCCTACTGACTAAGCTCCCCCTCTACCTTTGGTATCCTCGGCAACTCCCTTGGGACCGCCGTTTGCATTACTTGAGAAGGTGTCTTCCATATGCCCAATAGCGTTGCGGTATGATTTTTATGAGGTTATGCTTTCGTTTTCCTCCCTCTTATTCCTCGCAGTACGCACTCGATAAAGGGAGCTATTTGGTTCCACCTGTCGTTGCGCGAGATCATCATTTTCAAGACGTTTTCCAAGGTGATGTTTCCTGTCTTTAGCTCCAGCCTGGCTCTTTCTGCTGCCCATCTTCTACAGTTGAAAAAGGTGTGGTTTGCATCATCTATTAGGGAGCTTGCCGATACGGCCAAGCTGGATTTCCCACTTTTCCCATCTTAAGGAAATATGTATGCGTTGAAGTTTCTATGTCCGGTTAGGAACTGGGTGATATGGTATACGAGATGTGGATACAAGATCATTAAATCAAAACTAATTCTAGAGACAGTTAAAATGCTCCTTGAACTAGGAAAGGAAAATTTGATCATGCCACGCTGGCTCCCTGCACACACAGGTCACATTGGTAATGAAACAGCGTTCACGTCTTTGGAGCAGAGGTAGAGCCTTTAATACAGCCGACAGCCAGCAATTGTCAAAACGTGGTATATAAGTTTCTTCTATAAAAGTTTGAAAAAATTCACAGAGATTCCGTACGCAAACAACTAGTTCAAATGCTTTCCAAAGATGCGGCTAACACACCACAGGACGTTAATTTGTTCATTGAAATTCAAGTTTGTGTCTACTTCACATACAAAAAGCTTTCCCTCATGCATATTAAGATGCATTTTCCTAATGACTTACTAATAAAAATTATATTCACAAATTCCAACAGGTAAACGCATAATCACCGAACCATTAAACGTTCTCTCTCCCAACAACGACGCCACAAACACACGCCAAGTGGTTTCCTTTTACTTCAAACATAAAAAAAAGTACTATAATGGATTGTATATCGTTTGATGACCCATTTTGTATATGGAATTCACAGTCTATAAATTTTACTGCCCCGTAAAAAGCAACAGCTTGAAATGCATAAAACTATCATCACTGAATTATGTTGAATATTTATTCGACTCTGAGTCTGAATATAATGTTACAGCCACGCCGTTGTATTGGACAAATTGAAATGAACTGAAACTAATTGTCATTATTGATGGCGACCTTGACCCGACGTCTAATAGACATTGAAAAGTTTAAATTTCATACACGCCTCTGAGAAAATCAAACTGATGGCGGCGTCAGGTATTTCCTATCGGCCATCATCCCCTGCGTGCAACATGAGACAATCGTTAGCTTAACCACGTTGGCATTACGAAATATTTCTCGTTAGGGAAGATACTTGATCCGGTGGTAGTTGGTTTTCTCTGAAACAAATTTATAAGTGGAAATCTGTGAGGACTTTTGCAACCCCCTGCCTTCAGGCTAATCCTGATCTTTCATAGAAATTTAACCATCCCAGTGGTGTATATTTTTAGGATGTTTTCCGGGAAGGAAATTCAGACTTTTACTGACATTTTCGAAACAGATGTAGGTGCCCATCATACATATCCATACTCAGTGAACAGAATATTAGACGTGTTTCGTTTGCTTCGTTGGTTAGCATTAGTGTCATTTGCAACTTAAAGGCTGAACACTTTCCACGTGCCACGTAGTTACTTATAATCCTTTTCATCTATCTTCAACTGTTTTCGACATGTTTTTTTAAAAGAATTTAACCGATTTCCGGAAAGAAGGTCCTGAGGGCAGGAACATGGAGGCACTGCCTTCATGGACACAGACTCATTCTTCATCTATTCCGATATGCTACGGCCGCTTGTTACAGTCCGACTGGAGCTCCAAAATTGGATGACCAACTTCGTCGACTGTCAATGCACCATATGATCCAAATCCGAAGTAGTGTCCTTCAGTGACAGAACCTTGAACGAAATTTAGGTTACTCCTGATACCTTAATCTGAAAGCCATTGGTAAGAAGTGGGGACTGCAACTTCATACCACGCACTGTGTGATCGTCTGGTGGACGGCCTTAGACAAAGCCTTACACCGCAGTCTATTGGGGAAAGTGCAAAGATCAGCATGTAGTTGCAGTTGAAATTCAACCTAAACTTTCGGACTTCCAGTCCTTCCCGAGAGGAGTGGGAGGGTAGTGACGCCAGAGCCGACAGTTCTGTTTATCCCTATACCAAGAAGGAGTATAGTTCAGACTATCACTCATCTCTCATGGAGAGATGCTGGGTACCCGATCAGGGAAACATTCCAGGGAACTGTAAGGCCGACGAGGAATGGTACCACGTGCCTTACCTCCAGGGAGATCTGGCCTATGCTAAATCTCATTCGATCTAAAAGTTTGATCTTGCTCAATAGGTCGCTGATTATCACCGTTATCGGTGTTTGCACTGGCCACTGTCCCATTGGCCATCGTGACAGAAGGATGGGCTTTTTCTCAAATGATTTCTGCAGGAGCTGCAAGGACGAAAAGGAGGATGAAACGATCCTCCATTTCCTCTGCACTTGTCCTGCCCTATCGCAATAAAAGAAGCTCTATCTAGAAGTCTATCACTTCGACAACTTGGGCGTACTATCACATACTGGCGTCAGAAATATCCTCAGCTTCATCAAGAGCTCTAGATGGTTTCAATAAAGTGAGTAAATTTAGATCCATGTGGTGTCACAAAAGGCTTTCCTGGCCTACATGAGTACAGTCACCACAACTATCTACCTACCTAAGTCTGAGTCCATCTAGATTGAACTTTGGCGCGCACTGGATAGGTTCGTAGCCTTCTGTACTGAAGCTGGGATGAGAGTAAGCTTGAACAAATCAGAAGTAATGGTAATTTCCCGAACGCCTGTTCAAAGCGGTCTGCTTGTTAGTGGAGTCCCAATGAAGCAGGAATTTGAGTACCTCGGGGTCCTATTCACGAGTGATGGAAGGAGCAATTCTGAGTTATCCTGTAGGATTGGTCAGGCTGGAGCAATTTTTTGACAACTTGGTCTATCTGTTATCAGAAGGGCATAACTCGGCATCGGAGCTAAGCTATCGGTCTTGAATTCAGTATTTGTTCTGACCCTCATCTATGCTCATAAAGTTTGGGTTACGACCGAAAGAATAAGATCGTGGATGCAAGCTGCCGAAATGAGATTTCTGCGTTATATTACTGGGATGACTTGCCGAGATCAGGTTAGGAACACCAGGATACGCGAGGAACTCAGAGTCGGGAAGCTACTTCTTCGAATGCAGAGGTTCATACTTCGATGGTTCGTTAAACGCATGTTCCCAACTCGGGTTCCAAGACGTGCCATCAGTTAGCCATCCCGAGGGTAGACCCAGAATGTGATGGTTGAACCGAGTCTGAAATATCATCTCTACCCGTATGTGGATAGCCCCTCATGATTTAGAGTCGATGACGGGAAACCGAGAGGTATGGAGGGTCCACTTAAGCAGCCTAAATTCCAGACTCTCATGATGGATAAGGGGGGCATGTGTGTATGTAAGATGAGATAGAATTTGGATATGGGAGAACTTTTCCCAGCTCTGGCACTAAGATTTCTTTTGATTCCAATTGTTTGAATCCCTTAGAGAGTCTGAGTAGTTTCTTCACTTCAGATGCAGTCAGGCAGCCGAGTGCAAATGTTTCCTACAATTTGCTCTGAGGTATTCGCTTTTCAGTAGTACAATCTATAGTAGGAAGAGAGGTTTTCTTCGCCTTCTAGGAATAATCTACAGAATGGAGCTCATGATAGCTTCATCCGATGTAATGTACAGTGTACTATCTCATAAGCGGACACCGACGGTTCCGAGAAAATTGTCCGCTTATGAGAGGTGTCCGTAAGGAGAGAGTACACTGTAGATGTTTTTTCAGAAGGCAGTGGCTACTGTTTTTGATACCTGTCATGATATGTCGTCCATAAGATGACGCAGAGTAAATATCCTCACTGACCCCACAATCCATTCGAGATGTCAGAGTTTTCATTGCGTTTTGGTTGGAGAGTTCACCTTTTAGCAAATTCCGCTCGTAACCACTTCTTGCAGTACTGAGTTTTGAATGTTTCTGTGGTCGTATATTTTGGCAGTCCAATATGCAATTTTTTGAGTCTGACAGCGCTGCATGTTTCCTTCAATTTAGCATGTACTTCGAGAGCAACCAGCTGCAAGAGAACGGTTTTTTTTTTTTCAGTCAAAATATGTGCTTACTACCTAGGCCATAAGTCGCCCTCAGGAGGTATAAGATCTCAACAAGTCCTTCTCAGCGACTTGTTCGGAGTTCTGTCGTGCGTTTCAACTCTCTCCAACGCAAGAGAGAGCCCTTTTTTGGAAATTCGTCATTAAAAGCAAAAAATCATTATGAAAGGCAAGAGCTTCTGGCTTGTAAGGGATAACAACTCACATCAAGACAAAATTTAGCAACATTAGAAAGCTAGCCTTCTTTTTTGACCTCCTTGACGAAAGCTGTCCCTACCGAGGACATTTGGTAAGACGGTTGCAAAGAATTGCATTTGCAAATGAATACAGGCAACCTTTGCGTCAATCGCAAGCCTTCTGATTCACTTAGACAATTTGGACCTGAAATCGGTCCGAAATGTTTTTAAAAATAAAATCTTCTTCGTTTGTGTCGCTGAGTGTACTACAACCCTCCCTAGAACCCTAAAATTCTTTTAAGAAAATTTTCACTGAGCGTTTTGAACTACTGAACAAAAGCAAGCTTTTTGGGGAAGAAGCCACACCGGCATGTGAGAACACACTCACATTAGATACCATCACAGTTTGGCAAAAATATCAAGAGAAGTCCCTCCAGTTCTTTAGTGTGTCATGCAGGCAGGAAGGTAACTTCCAACTGCTTGCCTGTACACAAGGTCCGGACCGATGGAAAAGTGTCGACAAAGCAGCAATTGCAGCAGCGGCGCTGGCTAGCTGGCTGACTGGCACGCATGTAACGCAAGACGTTACGTGCCCAAACAGAAAAGCCTAATTCAAACACAAGACTACGAATTCTCCATTACCACCTCTTAGTCCAGAGGTACGACACCGCATAAAGCAGCTCCGAGAGCTCCCATCGACCGAGCGACTGCTGCACGTACACATAGTAAAACCGAAGCATTAAGTGGTAAGCTGTTGTTTTATCGTTGGCTCCTTTGATATATGAACACACTTCCATCCACATACAGTATATCAACTGACATAAAATACAAGCACCTTCGGTTCAGATATCAGTTGCCATTAATCTTCGAGAACCACTCACATTTCGCTCGAATTCGATTGAATCCACATTAACTTGGTCTGCAGGCAGGCGTGCAGTACCACGTAACTACATACGTGTACAGCAAACACAGCGCGAGAACTGTACGGATGTACTCGTTCACACATGTGTAGCACCACCACCTTATTCATTATCTAGGTTCAGTTCAGTTCGGTTCAGGTGGAAGGTGAACCGAACCTTTCGTTGGCAGCTCTCTAGGCGAACAACGAACTTCAACTTCGGCCTATGTAATGGCTCCGGCGGGAAGGGGAGGGGGAGGCAGATTTCCTTCTTCTTGGCAACATCCTCGTTCTCGTCCTCGCGCGCACACACATCGTGCCAGGTCATCTTCACGGTGTGTGAGTGTTAAGTACTTTTTGATTCCAAGTGCAAACTTGTTGAGTGATGGGTGGTGGTGCGGTGGTACACGTAGTGTGTGTTGATTTAGTCTCTTCATCGTTTTACTGCAGAACTCTCGGCAGGTTAGACCCAGACCCCGAAGAAGCACAAGATGAAGAGTATACGTTGAGCAATAGTGTATTTGATAATCCGTGATGCAGGAGAGCCATCTTTCGAGTCCCTATACGTTCGGCCTGTCAGCAACAGGATATGAATGTACACGCTTGAGTTGTAGAGACAACAGTAATTGGATCAAATGACATCTCGGGTGAAAGGCCCAATTGTCTGTTCGCAACAAGAAAAAAAAAAAATCCAAAATTGTTTGAAATGATTTCTGATTCCTTGAGACGAGACTAAGGACTGAATCAAATTGCAATTTGTGAACTGAATTCTGTCTTATTATCGACTGCACACATGGTATGGAAATTCTATAGAAAGATGTGACTATTCGTTTGGAAGCGATTACGTTGGGGGTTTATAGGGGCTTAAGTCTGGGGATATTCTATCGTGCTTATGACAAATGATCCTTGAATAGTGACGATTGCCTTTCGTTTGATTAAAAAGGATTTGCTTCCTGCAGTTATACTTTAGGGTAACACCCAACGCGTTGGCTCTTTTGTAAACTTGTTACGGAGATTGTCAGATTGATACTCAATTCTTCCTTTTGTGCTAATATCATGGGAAGGACCTTCTGCCGAACCTACCCTTCAACTCCTGTCTATGGCGTATAATGAAATGGCACCAAGATTTGGTAGAGTTTTTGCATCTGTAGCAGGCGTTGAGCTACCCTTAAGGACTTGGTCAACTTTTTAATTACTTCCAGAGTTTAACATTGATCAGAGGCCTAACCTCACTTGTGTGATTTACTGTGTTTCCATGTCGGATCAGAGTCACTCTTCGCAGGGTTGCTGAACACAGCAACATAAGTGGCAATGAACGGGCCGTGGAAATGGTTGGTCTAGGATCAACTCTTCGCAGATCCAGTGTGGAAGTAGTTTCCACTCGGAAGGGTACTGCGAAGGTTAACCGGTTCCCTGTTCAGATAATTGTGTCAGAAAAACTTAGTCTTCCTAAAACCTGGGCTAAGACATGATAACTTCTAAACAAGACTTGGACAGATATTGCTAGGTTGCGACGATGTGCATGGGAAACTGACGAGTAAGCACCCATGCGGCCAAATTCGGCCTCTCCTTAACCACACGTTGTTGAAGCTGTAAATATCGAAATTACCTGAAAACCATTTATCACTGCTGTCACTTCTACCCGGCACTAGCCAGAACCAGAAATAGGCAAGCTCTTCCTTGATGACCGGAAGGACGATTCGCAGAATGAAGTTTTAGAATTCCACTGATCTGAGAATCTGAAACAGTCCTCGAAATATACATTTCCCAAACCGGGTCGCATGAGTCGTCGTATTACAAAACGGCGCTTTAGAGAAAATCGAAAAGTTTGGTTAGGTCACAAGAAAACAGCAATTTTCCAAATAGTGTTGTTTACGTTCCACTTTAGAATAGCATCTCCAATAAGGTTGTAAGACAGGCTTCAGGAGAGGGCCTGATTAGTTCAGTCTGCATGGCTGGTCACCAAGCAATCAAGGAAGAAGCTAAATGTTATCAGGGAATTCGAGATTCAAAGCGGAAATCGACAAGGCTGTCGTTATCGACGTTATCTTTTGATTATCGAACCGAACCTTGAACCTCCATTAGTTTTGTGGGAGAGGCCAACCCGAAGGGGTTGACTGAATATATCGAGAAAACCAAATTCTTCAGCCTTAAGCGTGAGCCGTGAGTGCACGCATGAATGGCGGTGAATTGGGCTGCGTGCCAGAGTGCGAAAGAATTCAAACATTTTTGAATTCCGCGCTCATGCCCGGAATGCTATTCATGAGTGATCGTGAATGCCGAGCTTTACTAGCAACTCATCTTCGTGCAGCATTCTCAGTATCTAAAATGCATTGACCCAGCGGACCGCGACGGTGACACCGAAGGCTTCTCTCCATATGCTGTTTTAACACCAAAGTACGAAAGATATTTTTAAGTGTGGAGACGGTTCTGTTCTATGGGGAAAGCGTCAACCAATGTCATAAAAATGCTGCCGGATCTTGTAAGTCATTGTCTTAGATTCTTGCTACGAGTGCCGATGCCAAACTGAATACGAAATGAATACCTGCATGAGAGAGCGGAACGAGAACGTATAGAATAGATGCGATTATAGAGAGACGAAAGTGGCCATGAGACCAATTCACACACTGCAGATTAACCTGTGCAGTGGAGCCCATTGACCAAAAATAGGAGAAGAGTGGAACGTCTTCGAACAAATCGGCAGTAAGAACGGAAATGGGTGGAGCTCACTATAACCCATATTCTTGGTAGACGCCCTAAGATCCACAATTGAATTCTTGTCAAGCCTCCAGGAGCGGAAAACTTTTTACATCGGGCAAAATTAGAGGAAACCAAGGCGTTTAGCACCAACTTTAGCGCATCTGGTGTTCTCCGCTGTAGGATCCTACATGCGTATACCTGTTGGGAAGTGAGAAGAGGTTGATTTTTATGTATTGCTTGCCTCTCTAAACCACCCCGAATTCAGTGTCCTTCGCATGGTTGACAGTTGGCCTTGGTCACTGCAAAAGTAAACGCCCAGGGCTGTTTTTTTTTTTGGTTTTTCTGAAGCTTGACAGAGAAAGTACGTCGTGCCTTCCTTTGCGTCTTTATCGTCATATCCTCTGCAGAAGTTGGTTATGCCTAGTCGCATTCTCCATAGATGCAAGTTTCTTGTTTTAGGGCTTCTATAGGAGTCCGAATCGAGTGATCGACCATTATATGGTTCAGTTTTGATCCCTTTCTTGCCAATTCATCGACTTTTTCATTGACATCGATGTCTGTGTTTTCGGGGCCCAAAAGAGTGATACTTTATGTTATGAGTTTAGAGTTTTAAGTTCACTGCGGCACCTCGTAACTAGTTTGAGATTTGTGGATGACACGGCTGGGATTGCGGCCTGACTGTTGATGTACTTATATAAATGTGTCTGTCCACATTGGTGCAGCAAGGAAAGTCGTGCCAATGAACACCGTGGCTACACACAAAAAAACGCTTCATTTGAATGAAAGCAATTTGGCAGATGGGGAACGCTGAGAGTCAAAACACAACATGTGTCAGAGCAGAAAGGTCGTCGGAATGAAATTTTCTCCATACATTTTCTGCGTTCATGCAGCCACTGGAGTTGCGCACTGCTCGACGTTCAACCATCAAATGACGATTTCTGACACAACCGGAACGCATTGACAAAGGAACGTTCATGCCAACATCGAAAATTATGTGGGGAATGGATTTTCGGTGGATTTTAGGCGTAATCAACCCGCTCTTCATCCTTTCTCTTTCGGATAGTCTTTCTTTCCTGCGCCAATGTGGACAGGCACTATGTATGTCAATGTTTTTTTTTTCTCAGTTATTGAGGATAGTATGTACACGACGACATTCTCTCAACTTACTTTTTTTAAGGCTGTCAGTTTGGCTACATTTGTGAAAGCCGACCGATTTTTTCCTACGCCTCATGGGAAAGATTTCAAAGATAACCCAACGATGTCATCGCTATAAAAGTCGTCTATAACTAGACTTCTTTGGATAGGTTAAACCACCACCAAAAAGTCTCATCCACAAAACAGGATATCCAATAATTAAAATCAACAAATTTAGACAAAATAATTAAACAAAATCCAGTGTATAACAATAAATTTACAGCACTCCTGCGACAAAATCAAAAAATTTCCCATAAATCTTGAAAAACACATGCTTCACCTCTCTCTGGCACTGCTCTGAGCCTTTAACTAAATAAAACATAAAACAGGCAAAAATTAACTTGAATAAGCAATTAAATGTTAAACAACGAAACAGAATTCTTTATTTATTCCCCCCAGCCCCGTGTCAACAAAATAAATGTTCCCCAACCGAAAAACCAATTCAAATCGCGCCCGATCACCTCTGAACCAAAACCGTCAAACAACGATCGATACTATCAATCAGCTAAACGCCATTTAAATTGCTAATCGAACAGCCATTCGAATTTGGTTAACAAATACCCGACGAGGTATGGTTAATCAGCCTAATAGCAGGCCGCGTAGACATGACAAAGTGTGGCACTAACTGTCACTGAAGGTATTTGGACTCAGATGTCTGTACGAAGGCGAGTTCTTACACGTTTGGGATCTGTGAATGTGAACCTGATCGTTGATCTCGAGTCGAGAAATGGAAAATCAATAATTCAGCTCTGAATGTGATTCTTGATTGTGGCTGCTTGCGAGTTTTTTTTTTGGGTGAATAATGTGTGGGCAGGGCATACAACTAGTTTGTGGAATGAAATGAATTTGATGGTTTATTTACAGGCTCACAGCTCTTATCAGCGAGCGTTGTCAATAATGATTTGGAATGACCAATCAACGGAGCCACGGAGAGAGTGGTCTCTAAGAGCCAAGTGTCACATAAAAACATTTGAAATTCATTTTCTCAACTCGTAAAGGCTGCGTGGAATTTTACGAGGTCGCAGTAGGTATCGGTTAATAGACTCTGCCCGCATTCATAAACCATAGAATTTTGCTATAAAATGTCTCCAGGTGGATAGTTATAGATACATTAAAGGGGTTTATATGCCATTACGGTTCTAAAGACTGGTCGTTGGTCAATAGACATGCAATAAGCATACAAGTTGGAATATTTGCTACTGGATTACAATCCGCTCTTGAGATAGCGCCCTTCCACTTTCACTGCAGTGCCGCATAAATCTGTATGGCATTACATGTATTAAAATGTAGAGCATTCTGCTGCCCTGACTATTAGTCCTGACACATTCTCTTTTTTGCTTAGTTGAACGATTTGAACTATCTCTTCTTTCATCACTCATCATTTTCCAATGACCCGCTTATAGACTATGAGGATCGCGTGTTAAGGGTGGTTAAGTAAATCCTTCACATCTTTCGATCTTTCGCCGTCGTTTCTAAATCATTAGGGGCTATCCCCATGCGGGTAGATGTGAAATTTTGCACTGGGTCCAGTCATCTCATCCTAAGCCTACCTAGGGGACGTCTACCATGGACTCCATGGCACGTTTTGGAAACTGAATTGGGAAGTGCGTTTAACGTGTCCAAACCATCAAAGTATGGACCTCTTCGTTAGAAGAAGTAGCTTCTTAACATTGAGTTCCTCGCGTGTACTCCTTACTCGATCCCGGCGAGTTACCTCAGCAATACAACGAAGAAATCTTACTTCGGCAGCTTTTAAACGTGTCCTTATTCTTCCGGTCATTACCCAAACCTCATGGCCAAAGGTGAGGGTCGGAAAAAAGACTGGGTGAAAGACCGATACCTTAGCTTCGATGCCAAGTTCGGCCTTCCTTATAACGGATTGACCAATCTGTTTAAGAATCACTCCAGTCTGACCAATCCTACTGGGTAACACAGTATTGCTCCTTCCATCACTCGTGCATAAGACCCCGCGATACTTTAACTTCTCCACCTTTTTCAATGCGACTCCACTAACATGCAGCGTGCATTGAGCAGGCCCTTGAGAAATCACCATTATCTCTGACAACACAGCTTCAACCCAAACAACTACGAACCTATTTGGCGCGCGCTGAAGTTCAGTCTGGGTGAACTCCAGGATGACCAAGTTATCAGCAAAAATCAAATGACTTATCTTTAAGTCTCCCAATTCGAACCGTGCCTCGCCACGGCTGCGCTGTAACATCCAATCCACATACACAATGAAAAGGAGAGCTGACAGAACGCACCTCTGGCGAAGTCCAACGCCCATAGGGAGAGCTGTCGATTTAATGCCGTTCAACCGAACACAGTTTGTGTAAAGAGATTGAATGACCCTCAGAAGAGTGCCGTTAATCCCACACTCCTGTAGTACACTCCAGAGGTAAAGATTCACCTGAAAAGGTTAAATTTTTTTTGGGTATGCGGGTATAACCAAACATGTCATCTGTTTCTGATTAAGAAATTCCTTAACAATCCGGCAACCATATAGTATGACAGCTTTAAGACTTCAAAGCCGATATCGTTGAGTTGGGTAATAATCCTGTTGGTACTACTATGGGTGTGGTTATCACGTTGTTGACTCTGCATAGCTCCTTCGGCTCATATCCTAGGGCTATGTATTCTTGAATCTTCATAAGGTACGTTGAGTTCATAACAACATGGACTTAACGAATGCAAAGTCAATGAGGGTGATTTTCTTTAGCCATTTACTGCGGATCACCATGTTGTCAGGCCTGTTAAAGTGTGTCAGTCATTATTGTTCTATCCCAGTAGATGGCATTGTCTTGGTTTTCTGTGAGCGATCCAGCGGTGTACCTCGAATGCGACGTGTATATTGTAAATGTCGTTGCCAGTCCATTGTTTCTAAATAGTTCCTGATATTGTTGATACTCTTCAATTTGATGTAGAGATGTTCTGTGGCATTTGCTGAGTCTTTCGACTGACAGTTGTTCTTTACACGCACAGAACTGGTGCAGTGACTATGTAAAGTCTCTTCTTTTTCGAATTTGATTAGATCTGCAAATACCACTTATCCTTTTGTGGCTGCTCGGTGCTGGGAGGGGTAATAACATTAAACAGGAGGTTCTGTACAAGAATTTTTGAAATGGCTTGACCAATCAAATCGGGATTAAGAATGGAAAGCTGACCTTATTCATTGTCGGACACAAAATTAAGGTTGGTACTGGGGCAGTAGTTTTCTGCGAATTTCTATGTTGTTCGTATAGGACTGACAATGTTTGCAGTTTTTTTAACGTGAGTTCATAGTCAGCATAATTAAAAGAACAAATAGCTGGCGCGACAGCTCGGGATGAGCCAAGGCCTAGCTTTGCCGACTCCGAACGGCGACAATTTATTGCCGACTCCAAACGGCGAATTGAGAAGCTCTTTCATGGCAACTGGTACTCTTGGAGGTTTGTTATTACCCGACGAGAGGTGGTGCCGAGAAAAATGTTCGGCGGATATGGCTGGAGCTTGAATCTATGCAACTTGCTTAGCAGTGCAACGAACTACCCACTGAGTCACGGCGACACAAGTAATCATCACCGTCATAACCCTTTTCCGGCCGGCCTATGCACTATCTAGGCTGCGGGTTTAGGGTGCTAAAGTGGACCCTCTATAAGTTTCGATCTTCCGCCATCAATTCTTTATCATCAGGGGCTAGCACTATACGGGTAGAGGTGAGATTTCGGACTTGGTCCAACCATCTCATCCTGGGAATACCCAGAGGACGCCTACTTGATAACACAGATTCCATAGCATAACCAGGTGACCATTAAGGCTCTGAATTCGTCACTACTCAACTCTTGCCGTTGAAATGTCCCATTCAGCAGTATATATACCAAAATTTATGATGAAACCCTAAACAGAGCTGGTATAAGCAAAAACCATGCTTAACAGTGCTTTGTCCAATCCATCAAAAAAATTAGGGACTTTCTCTTCATAAACATAGTCAAGGACATAAAAATGTACTCTCTGGCATCCTTACTGGACGCTGAGCCATTGGTATTCACCTGTAGCGATTTGCGATTCCTCACCATGAATTAAGCAGGAGCTTATGGACGAAATGGTCAACGAATCTTTTTGCCACTTGATTTGCAAGTGTTCTGGTAGCGCTAATAGAAGAACGAGAAATGTTGATAGTCACTTCTGCAATGGCACTATTGCCCCTGAATGTTGCTTTAAATGAGCAGCGACTGAAGTCACAAGGTTTACATCCTACTCATCGATCCTAACCTTAATCTTAATGCTTGTCCTTGCAAAGTCATTCTCTTTAGAAAGTTCTCATTTGGACTTCAAGATTTGTCTTACGTCATATTGTTGTTTGGGAAAAAAAGCCAGCAGTAGCCACCTGTGTTACATAAATTGACAGAAAATGAAAGGAACTGAAGGCAGTTACTTACACAAACTGTTGCGCTAGTTGTTTTATGCAAAAATACCTCGCGGCCTATATTCATTAAATCCATACATACCTGCTCATATGTTAATTCACCAGAGTGCCAATATTGAAAATATATTTTTCCTTTCACAATATTTATAAACAAAGACTCACTTAAAGCCCGGCCCCTTTAATGCAATTTTTTAATATTTCCTATAAAATCCCTACCGACTTTGAGCTTAAATATGCAAACATAGGAAACATTTCTATTATATATGCATACACATATGTATTTTCAATTAAAAAGTAAATTAAAAGCCACAGTTGTGAATAAATAAAAGCATATCCATCGGTTATTTATTGGGAAAATAAAAAATTAAATTGCACTGCGCGTAATTTATTACTCAATTTGTTTCGAAGCGGTGACAATCACTTTGTCAGGCTCAATATGTTGTAATTATGAAAATGTAATGGGCTCAGGGCACTGCCTTTCGGGACGTCATACTGATGGCCGACCTTGTGTGACATGAAGTAATTTCGTTTTTTTTTAAAACGTCATGTTAATTATTTTAAACGACAAATGCAAGACAATTTATATTGCGTGACACGTGATGTACTTGTCATGTCATTGGTGCCATTTATTTGGAAGATTTTATGCCGTCACACAGCAGAGAAGATTGACACTGAGTAGCTAACTATTGCATTCAAAGACTTGCCTTTGCGGGGTTTGGATAAACTTTAATGAATAGCCACAATACAATAATCAGATCCAAATCAGGTCATAATTTGGGTTCCGGAACATTAGGGTATCCATGGAAATTAGAAGACGACTGAACTCACTTGATTTGGATCTGGAATAAACTCAGAGGCCTTTTATTAAGCGCTTCCTATCTTTAAATATAACATCGTTCAAATGTTCGCCGCGACTTCTCTGGGTGGCGCGCATCCGAAATGTCCAATTTTTCATGACTCTGGCGCATAAATCGAGGGTGGCCATGGTGCAGTGGTTAGCATCATCGCTTGTCACGCTGAAAGTCCGGGTTCAACTCCTGATGTCGGAAAAACATTTATTTCTTAAATAAATAAAAATCTATCGACTGTGAAAGCTGATGGCGGCTCTACTGCGCGTGGATTATAAAAAAAAATGAGGCTGAATAACCGATGGCATGGGTTATGTTGGCTTTGAGGGCCGCTGTGTTTTGTGGCTTATTCGCATAGGCCTGTGACTTCAGAAAACACCACAAGAAAAAGTCTAACGGGGTCAAATCGCACGATCTCGGTGGCCAGTTCACATCACTTCCACGTGAGATGACCATGCCCTCGAATCGCGCGTACAGAGTTTTCAATGTGGCGTGAGCTGTGTGCTGTTGAAACCACATGTCGTTGGTGACCATATCATCTAATTCGGGGCAAAAAAAGTTGGTAATCATCGACCTATAGCGCTCGCCGTTGACGGTGATGACCTGGCCAACGTCGTTCTCAAAGAAATATGGACCGATGACGCCGCCTGCCCAAAATCCACACCAAAGAGTGACTTTTTCGGGATGCACTGGACGCTCTTGGATCTCATGTGGATTGGTATCGTCCCAAATTCGACAATTTTGTTTGTTGACGTACCCATTCATCCAGAAATGGGCCTCATCGCTGAAGATGATTTTTCGATGAAAATTAGGGTCAGTTTCCAACTATTCCAGAGTCCATTCAGCGAACACACGTCGTTGTCTATGGTCGTTTACCTTCAGCTTCTGGGTCAGTTAAATTTTGTTTGTGTGCAGGCCCAAGTCACGACGCAAAATTCGCCAAGTTGTGGTCTGCGAAAGGCCGAGTTCCTGTGAGCGACGCGAAATCGATTGACTCGGATTCTCCTGCACACTCTCACGGACAGCGGCGATGTTTTCGGCAATCTTGCGTTTCGTCGATGTACGGGTGTTGGTTGATCATTTACTGAACCAATGGACTCAAATTTATCCACCAAACTGCGAATAGTCCTCTCGGAAGGACGATTATAGCGACGATAACGTTATATGGGCGAAGCGAGCGGAACGTCGCCCGAACAGAACACCCATTTTGATAAAACAATTTTATTATTTGCACGTGTTGTTGAACGCTATATCCGCCCATGCTGATTTGGCAAAATAGACTGAAAAAATGACAGCCAATTTGACAGCTGTAGCTTCAACAATATGGCCGCTATTAACTGTCAAAGGTCGGAAGTTTCTATTGGAAGACCCTTTAGATAGCGGACGATATTTCAGTCAAAAAGTAATAATTTTACAACACAAGGATGCTTTGGACAAAACTAAAAGAAGTCATCCAACACTTCCTATCAGTTCTGCAGCTGAGGTTTTGTGCGCAACCTTCAAAGTCAAGCATTTTTTCACAATGAACCCTGCAACGACTTCAGTTTTTTTTTACACAAATCAAACCTATCACACACGCAATACCGACTTTTTCATATATTTGACTTGACAGTACAAAATGGACATAATGGATCCTAATGCCCGTCTACGAATGTCACATGGCACCCATTTACCTAACCCAAGCCCTTTCAAACTTTTTTCAGCCTTTTTCGTGACACCACCTACTACATGCGTTACTTGAGGGTAACTTACCGTCACAAGTCACCCACTTCCACTGATTGCAACATTTTGCATAATACTTGCGTCATAATTTTCCTTTTTCGTCATTCTACTCAAAATTAATGACTTTAAGCCCTCTGTTGCTCTCCGTGAAGCTATGCAACCACACAAATCATTACGCATTGGTAGCACTAACGCAGCCTTCTACACAATCCAACATCCGCCTTAGCTTTTCAGTTTTAATTATAACATCCTTTATTTAATTTGCATCCCCCTTGGCTTTGTTGCGCAACACCAGTGCAATTCTATGGACGACTTTCCTCAACCACTGGCTTACAAATTCACCAGCAGCAACGCTGCCAGCTGTCTTTGTGCCGTGCGCTACTCAAGCGAACTTTGAACTACTTCTACATCGTCACTCATTATTTATTCCGACCCCGACAACATGACGTTTTGCATTTTCCGCATTCAATTAAGTTACAGATCTAAACAGACTCCTCCGGCTGCCCTCGCCGCGGATGGCATTTGCATACCAAAAACCAAGAAGAATACTTTCTTGATCGGTCACCGGGCTTTCCATGGTTTTCGGAGCACCGCAACAAACTGTAGCACCGCTAAATAACAATTTTCCATTGTTGATGCATAACAGTGTGCGCGGATCAACGTCTCCCTGACTCTCGACGGGAGTGCATGAAGTCACATTGATAACCATTCCTTGGGGGACGGGAGGATAAAGGAAAAAATGAAAATCTCTGTACATTCGGTTCCCTGTTCGAGTTCGGGTCCTCGTCCGCGACCCTCGCTCATCCCTCGCGTGTTTAATTGCACGTTCCTGCGGCACAAAGAAATGGTGGAAAAGTGCATGTGAAAATGCAAATAATAAAACCATATACAGCGAAGACAGTTGAAAGGCAACAGAGCCAATTAAGGCATGTTAAGTGGCTTTCCCTTTCGACGTCATCATCATCTTCATCACAGGCAACGATGGCTTTCGCGAATCCTTGGTTTAATGAATCGCATGGTTTTTTTTTTCCATGTGCAACTCCCGCTTTTTAAGCGAAAACTTCATCTCCTTTTGGGCGAAAACAATATTTCATCCATGTGCAGCTTGTACACATAGATACATGTATCTATTAGCTATCCTTCGCCCTGCACATCATCATCATCATCGTCATCATCGTGATCGTTATCGTCATCGCAAAGAAAATTCAATTTTTTTGCGATGCACTCCGAACAATGATGTTAGAGGCGGGGGCTGGCAAACGACTGAGGGAAGGTATCCTCTATAAAATCTCTCTTTCATTTGTGCACTTATCTAACTTAACCTGCTCCTAGAACTTGTTGTGTATCCTTGCAAATCCCCACCACCGCCGAACGAAAGAAGATATAAAATATAATACGACGACGATGACGGTGGCTCCCATATTTACATGACATTCAACCAACAAGACCCAACAAAATGAAGAAGAACTAGAAGAAGAAGAACAACACGTCGAGAACGAAGAAGAAGAAGAAAAAGAATAATCTAAAGATGCAACATCGCCACGTCAAGGGTGAGTTTCGCGTTCGTGCTGAACAAAGTCATGTGGCGCAATGGTTTCGACACAGAAAGGCTGGAGGACCTAATAGAATATCAAATGCAAATGAAGCAACTCCTCCTTGCCGCTGGCAGCAACCAGTACCGGTCTGATGCCACGACACCGCGCTCTGGTGACTGCAAAGCAACGACGACGACGACGAGGACGAAGCGGCGAATTGCTTGGAGACCAAGGAACTTTCGCTGATGCACTTCTGGCTCTTAACTCGAATATATTTTTTTCGTAAATGGAAAGAGGTGCATCTGGTGCGAGAGCAGCTCCTTCATTGGGCATTAGTGCGGGGCAGATGGGTTCTCGCAGAGGAAAAGCCAATTGGCACTTTTAATCAAAATATACTTGTTCCTGTGTGTGCTGTGCCACAGCGACTGCTACTGGTTTGTGTATTAAGTGTGGTATACGGCGTAACCTGGTTGAAAAGGCTCATGACAGCGGCGCACGGTGTGTGGGGCAACCTGTTCAATGACTTCGCTTGGGAACAAATAAGGATAAATGTGACGAAGATAATACCGTTATGTTTCTAGGCAGTAAGGTCGATGGCAGATTACACGTGACCATTCTTTTTACCTTTTTCGAATTTAAAAATATGTGAACGAAGGGTTGTTTTGGTTATGAGTCATCATTTGAGGAAGGATGTGAGAAGACTTTCAGGAGGTGTGGCTATGGTTACGCGACGAGGTAGGTTTCCTTGAATCGGCCTTTAAAGAAAAGTTAGGTAAAGTTGTCATGGTGGCTGAGCATTATATGTGAAGCCTGTCGTTGATACCAGAAATTACAGAATAGAGGGATTATTGTTTCTTTCCTGAATCAACACTGAAGACTGAATTTTCGTTGGATGGTTTAACAATTCACGCAGGTACATTCCCTGAGGACTATGTCCTTTCATAATGCCTGTTAAATACATTTTGGAACGAGCAGCGTAAAATGCCAGACCTTCTTTATTGTTGACTTGGTGACTCTTTCCGATATTGCCGTCAGAAAATTTAATAGTGAATCTTCTGATAAAAGTCACTGTTGGGTTCGTATCAGTTTTTGTTTACCTTTTTGCAGTCTCCCACTGGCCAAAGACAGAGCCAAGACTGTATTATTCTGGCGACCATAATCCTGCATCTTTTAGCCTGACCGCAGTGCTGCAGTAGAGATCTAGCGGATAGAGGCTAAGCATGGTCTTCATTGACACTTTCGACCTCATAGATCATATGATCCAGATTCAATCGTCTGGTTCTTGGTGTAGCTTGAAAGATGATGATATGTACAGTGTACACACATAGGTAGATAGCTTTCCAAGTGCTGTTGTGTATAAGAATAAGTCTCACAACTGCCTTAGGTTAGTTTAGGTATCTGGGTTGATGAAGGAGAAAATACTCGACCTAATCACACTCGGGTTCTTGTGGACCCATTGTGATGCCTATGAGGGTTGATCCCGGTTCCTACTTGGCTTCTACCTTACAACTCGTTGTTGATATGGCTCTCCAGCCATCGTGATGCTCTCAGAAATCTGGAAAGATCGTTTAGTGGAACTTCAGATATTTCTTGTATCTCCTGGTAATACTGGCTTCCTCATGTTCTGCTTCTCAAGTGAAATATGTTTGGGCATTGGCAGAGGAAATAAGGAGTATCCTCTTGAGCCTCTTCATTACCGCAACCCCTACATATGTATATTGTAATCGTTGAGTTTTTAATTTCATTGTGTGGTTTCTTAAAAGGTTGAGGCCAGTGAGTCCACCCACCAACATTGACAGCGACTTCCTGTCATATTTCAAAAGTTTGTTTGTTCTGGCTTTGTCGTATTTTGGCCAAAGTTTCCTTAATACAGTCAAAATTGCTTACAACGACATCGGTTATAACGACTTATCGGTTTTAACGACCAAATTTTTAGGTCCCTGCTGAGCTCCATTTACTAATCTTGATATCGGTTATAGCGACGTTTCGCTTATAACGACCAAATTTAGGTCCAAATTTAATCGAGTTTGACTGTATACCACAGGTTGTCCACCTACTGTTGGTTGTCGTCAGGATCTTACATTCCACCAGCTCTCTGAGTTCATTGTAGACCATTTTCTTGCAAGTACGTCGATTATGTCCTTGTGAATAGGGACCCAGCAGAGAGTATTATTGTTCTGCGAGCCAAGAGCCTTGAGCTTTTCGCGACAGCGGCCTGACTTTAAAAAAAAATGGTGATATCATCTCGTGGTATAGCCATTATTGACACCATACTGGCTGCCTCTGTCACTGCCAGACCCTCCGCTTGAAAGACACTGCTTCGATCAGGGAGCCTGATTGAGCTGTGTATGTTAAGTTCTTCGGTACAACTGCTTTGTATAACCCACACACTATAACAAGTTTGAAGCTTTAAGCATAACTGCCCCTTAATTACTCCGAGGCATCGTGCTGACCTCAAGACGTTCTATTCAACTCCTTGCAATCCTTGGAATTTTTAATGCAGGAAATCGATCTATTCTTAGTCAAAATTCTGACTTTGACGGATTAACTCCCCGATTTTAGCTACTGAATCAATTGTTTACTAGTAGATGGCTTACTTAAGTCTTTCATCTAGACTTGGAAGAAATTTACCTCATACCAGTATGAAAAGATTGCCAGCATATGCCTGAGGAGTGCCTCTACTAACTGCTTTCTTGGTTCTTATGTCTATCAACGTTGAGTTTAATGAACACGGCTACGAAATGACAAAAATTGTCACAGTGGCCCATCGGTCAGTGCGTTGGAGTGCTGTGCGACTTGTGTGGGTTCAGGCCCCAGCCATGTCCTCCGAACATTTTTCGCTGCACCACCTCTCATCGGGGAATGACAAGCCTCCGGGAGTATAATCTGTCATGAAAGAGCTTCTCAATTCGCCATTCGGAGTCGACAATAAATTGTAGATCCCTTCCATTTGCGCGAACAATACAACACGCACAACATGAATGGTTGCGAGAGGCTAGCCCTTGGCTCATCCCGGGCTGTCGCGCCAGCGATTTATTTCTTTTTTAAGTGGTGTCCGCCACAGGCATTCAATTAGTTATTTTATTATGATCCTAAAAGCTTAGGTTATGCTACTGCGACGTTTACCAGATCTCGCAGAATTGCGATTAATTGCACAGTGTTTGACCACACAGCTACCGCCTCCGCTATCGCCCTGGTTAGCAACTTACTTAAAGGTTTGAGTCGGTAAAAATCCCACATAGTATTGGATTATTTCAACGAGTGTGAACATACATTTTTCGGCCTAAAGCACGAATAACTTCACCGTGAGATTCCCATACTACTCTTCATAGACCATTGCCCTTGTATGAACCATCTTCCTCCTTGAAATGGGAACAAAATCCCAAATTAAGTCAATTGTCCTTGCGCATTACAATTTGTTATCCGATTATTGATTCTCTCCATAACACATGCTCCACGAGTGATGTTACCAATTCTCAGCTCAGCTGAGAGATTATTCCCCGCCAACTATGCATTTTGAACAACGGTTCAGCAGCAGTATACTTAACATAAGTGTGCCAACACTTGGATGGTATACAATTCCCCTCCACAGACTAAGAAATGTTACAAAACCATTGCTCACCAATCCATGATACACCCATGTAATTGGCCACTTTGGATGGTCAAACAAATCTCTATCTGCGCACAAATCTACTACACACCGCGGAAACCAAATGCCACCACTTGCATGCATTTTCAATAATTGAAGGACATGTTTTCAATTTAAATTGAGAGGAAAAAAATGGTAATTGTTCCGCCGAACGAGATGCATATTCACACCTCAAATCGAAAAAACGTGCACACCTCGACGGAAACAGAAGCAAATACCTTTTGCGCCGTCAAGCACTTGGTTACGCCACCACCGCTGCACACCAACTCCACCATGCATCGGAGGAGCTTGCCAGCCACCGTCGCCGACAAGAACTCAAGAAAGTCAAGAAAAGATATCCATTACCTTGCTGCCGTTTGCCACCACAACTTCTTAACTTAAGTGGATGTGGAGTAGTAATTTTGAATAAGGATCGAAATCGTGTCGAAAGGTTTTCGACGGTTTTCCGTTTATTTTTTTTTTCTTCTCAACTTACATTCCTTGGGTTGAAAAAGCCAACGAAATGACAGAAGATAACATTCTGGCGTAGTGGCATTGACGGTGGCGGCGTGATGGTGTGCGGCTGCTAGTACTTTGGCTTCCACCACTTTTCCATGTTAATTCTCCGCGGGACAAGTTTAGTGAGATATATAAATGATCGTCATCTGGCAGTATGACGGATACTAATGACTTTTGGGAATGGCGTTGAGGTTTCCTTTTGACTTTTTCCTTCCATGGCAGAATGTTGAAAGCTTTTGTGTGTGGAAGTATTTTTTTTTTGTTTCCCCTTTTTTTTTATGAAGTGTCGCTACAATTTGCTAATTGATAATGTCATCCAAAATGGTGGCTTTTCTGTATAAAAAATAATTAAGTTATTAATTTTGAGTTTAAAAGGAAATTTTTCATTTGGAATGAGAGCTGCTAAATATGGCAAATTGGCGTGGAGTTAGATTCAAGCATGTCCTCATAAGGTAAATGGCAGAGTTGACAGACTGGACGTAAATGGAATCGGTTGAGGTTAAGACTTTTACAAAATGTTAAGATAAGTTGCTTACGTGACGCATGGAGTTATTATTGTGAAGGGTGTCCCCATTCTTTTTGGTTACAGTCATGTCTTGATAAGTGTTCGTAGAGCTCCTTAATGGTGACCTAAGACCTTTCACTTTTCCCATTAATAAGTATAATCTCTTGTTGTAACCAAGCAGTGGTTTCATATTGACCACTTAAATTCGGCTTATTTGTGCAACACTTTCATTTCGAGGAAATATTACCGAAACAGCTAAGTAAATGTGATTATATCGCTCAGAGGTTTGCAAATATTACTCTCTCATTAATGACTCTCTAAAACACCCTACAACTTATTATCGATTTATTTCAAGGCTTTTGTTTAAAATAAAATAGAAAATACTTGTGACGCATGATGTTCTTCACTGAGACAGCGACGATAGGGACTTTTTGTCCTGGGAAGCGCTCACTGTCCCATTAAACTCAGTAAAAACACCACCGAGACCTTTGATACCACTGGAGGTTTTAAACAAGGCCATCTATGGTCATGCATTTTTTTTTTATGCTCAGGTAGGTCTGAAAATCCTGTATACTCTCCGGCCCGTGCCATGAATTATGCCCAACACCCTGCTCCTGCATGTCTACGTGCTTAAAACACCTCCTCCTTGCTCATTCTCATGTTTGTCCCCTGTGACACCGCCAGTCAAGGCATTCCTTCACAGGGGCAGGTTTGACATTTTGTCGTCACTTTCCCAACTGCCAGAGCTAGCAGTTTTTTCGTTTCTCGCTGCACTTTCCTCGATTTGCTGTTGCGGCATTATGCTTGTGATAACTTCACTTGCAGTCTCCTACTGTCATGCATGTCATTAGGCATTTGTTACAATTTAGTTAAACTACTTAGCTTTGCAAACGACATTGATGTCATTGCTAAAACGAAGCCAGCCATCACTGGAGTATTTGCGATCATTAAATTCTCCTGAAACATAAGACGTCTATTACACCTATGCACTGTAGTGCATTCCGCCTTCTACATGGCATTTCTCTCCACCTCATTCCAAAGGATGTTGCTCTTCCGCTATACAAACTACGTGTCGACTGGTCTAATGGAGAACCAGTATCAGACCCAGGATGCTTGTTATGGTTTACCGACGGATCAAAAATGCCTTCTGCCTCATCCCCAACGGTGGGGATGTGCCCCTGCGTGTTCCAGGCTGAAACCCATGCTATTGAGATCTGCGTCAGGATAAACCTCGATAAAGGTATTTGGGGCGCAAAAATACATATCTACTCAGATAATCAGGCAGCGCTCAATGCATCGACATCCCACTTCGTGGAATTCAGGTCAGTCAAGTGCTGCTACAATAAAATCACTTGCCAGGCATTGTAGGCAATAAAACTGCGGATGAGCTGGCTAGGCCCGGTTCGACCTTCGCGCTCTTGGGACCTGATCCCTTCTGAGGAATTAATTGGGCTACCGCCACAGCTTGATTAAACAACTAGGAACACTAACTTCGCCTAGCCCATTGGAAAAATGTCTCCGGGCTTAGAGAGTTATCAAGTCCTTTTCCTACAAGAAAATTCTAAATCTTGACAGAAACAACATGAGGAAGCAAGTGGGCTCTCTTAGCGGCCATTGCGGTCTAAGATATCATCTCAACAAACTAAACCTTTGTTCAGATACGGAGTGTCGGTTCTGTTTGGAAGAAGAAGAAACCTCTAACACATTCATATAAATCACATTCACATTCTCTGTGAATGTCCGGCACTATACTCGGTACGTAGACTGATCTTTCATAAAGAATTCTGTTCGTTATCGGAGTTTAGAAACTCGATTACTAGTTACATACTCATCTTTATTAGGAAGGTACTAGGCCTATTAGGCTAAGCAGACAGGAGACACAATAGATCTTGCTAGGTCACAGTGTCAGCCATACGGGCAAGTTCATAAAGTTAAGCAAGATCATCTGTCGGATTGGAAGGGAACTTTTCACTTATTATAACCAGAAAACCATCATCACACCCAAACAGACATCGCACTTGTCAGATACCCCACTCTTATGACGGCGATCTCTCGGTTCTTCAGCGATATGTGATGAAAATTTTTTGGACAAAATCAAGTTTGTCGCATACGCTATTACCTTGGTTATTAGGTTATGTTAGGTCAAGGTAGCTTGGATCAATGATAGGCACGTTGTGATACCACATGGATCTTGAAAAATTTCCTTTGCTTACTTGTTGAACCAGTTGGAGCTTCTGATTACGGGAATAAGGGTTCTAACATCTGTATTAGTCAGATCGCCTAGATCGTTGTAAAAAAAGGCTCCTAAGAGAAGTTTTCTTCTATGGGACAGAGCTGGGCAGGTACAAAGAAGGTGGGGTTTCCTCCTCTTCCTCGCCCTAACAGCTTCTACAGAAATCATTTGGGTAAACGCCTTGTCTATTAGTCAGTGTCCAGTGATAAATTCTATAGTAGCGCTGATATGCAATTTCTTGAGGGAAATCAGATTCTTAAAATGTTTCAGACCCAGCTTGGGTCAAATCTTTTTTGTCGCTACACACGTTGTACCACCTGGACACCGAAGATTTGTCCTTTTGGGAGAATATCGCTTAGTTTAGAGTTTACATGTAGCGATGGGTATGCTGAAGGTACCATATTCTGGTGAAAGGGGCATTGTTGTTCCATGTCTGCCGAGTTTATTAGCCTTACAGTTCCCTAGAATGTCCAACAGATGTGAATATTGAACTGCTCCGCTCCGTTCCTGGGTTTTCTCTAATATCTGCCGTAGTGCTATTATTTGGTCAGGCGTGGACTTATGTGACTAAAAGGCGCACTGTTATGTATCTATTAGGTTGCTGAAAATAAGATTTAGGCGCCTCTACCTATATTTGGCCAAATTTAGGGATTCTTGTTTGATCTATAAGAAATGCATTCGTCTGACAATATTTTGCATATAAGTTGATGCTAGAGAGTTTGTGGTCGCCGTGGGTCAGTGGTTAGTGCGTTGAACTGCTGACTGAGCGGCGTGGGTTCAAGCTCCAGCCAGGTACACCGAACATTTTTCGCTGCACCACCTCTCGTCGGGGAATGACAAGGCTCCGAGAGCATAATCTGTCATGAAAGAGCTTCTCAAATCGCCGTTCGGACTCGGCAATAAATTGTAGGTCCCTTCCATTAGTACGAAAAATGTTGCAAGAAGCTAGGCCTTGGCTCATCTTGAGCTGTCGTGCGAGCTATTTATTTATTTTTATGCCGCTGTTAGATTAGCAAGTTCGGCAGTTTTGTTAAATTTAAGTTTAGATTTTTACTCTGTCAGAGTCGCAGAACATCGATTGACCTTTAACGAACGTAAAAGGGCATAGGTCCCACTCTGAAGCTAGGCCCCTGTCTTGGCCTCTTGGTGATTCTTCTAATATCCCAGATGCCAGGGTGCAACAATTCAAACCTATAGCTGCGGATTTAGCTTAGGATTTCCCCACTTTCCAACACATAAATATACCCTTTGATTGCTTGATGGAACTATGAGATCATGGATCCTATTTAGTGCACTTTTGTTCTTAAAAAGTTCTCCATTACTTCAAACAGGATCAATGCATAAGTTAATCTTTCCAGAACTTTTTTCGCATCTTAAAACAGATACTCTAGGTGAACTTCTGTTCCTCCAATGTGATTATCCTATCCCAGCTCCGTCGTTTGCTATTTTTGGAAACACTAAGTTCCATCAGACCGTTGTCTCCAGGCCATTTATGCTTTTCACTGTCGGTCAAGCACTCACTTTGATGAATCGATAGAACGAAACCAACCCTCGTATTCGCCGAACCGACTTGAAACTGATGGTATTCCCTTCTATCCCAGGAACTAATCTCATTACTTTCATCTCACTCATAATGCACAAGTGCAATATGTATTTTTACCAGCTTTCGCAGAACTTCTCCAAACAACTCGGGGTCAATTAAAAAATTCCGAAGAACATTTGAAAGCTGGAACACCCATGTCCGTACATATGTATGTGACTCGTGTGGAAGCTTCCGCTGTTCGCCAACTCCTAGTAATAGAAAAAGTTTCATATTTCCTTCCTTTCTGACGGCGGCGTTGACGCCAAGTGCTAATTTAATGGTCGAGTGAATTGCATACCATGGAAAGGAGCATTTGCTCTAATTGGATTGTGTCACTGGATCCCCGGCAAAGAGAGTGCGGCCAAAGACCGAGCTCCTCTGCAAAGTGTATAAATACACATTCGTAACGTTGCCAATTAGATTATTATTATTTTCTTCCTTTTTTTTTACTTCTTCCACCGCCTTCTGAAGAGGTTAAAACATGTTACACATTTATTTTCATTTCGAGTAGAGTGCATGTCGGGCTGGCTGAGAAGGTGTAATTGGTTTTTCATTTTGGCAGAGGAAATAAATTTGTGCATAGCTCGTAGCTGGTTTCGGTATTTGTAAGTAAGTGGGGTCTTTGAATTGAGTATTCACCTCAACCGTGGAATGTGTAAGGGGAACCTTGAGTAGGAACTACACATCCTATTGATGTTGTGCGTGCATCCTCAATGGAGAGACCACCCAAGATAAGTTGGCCTAATGAACATTTTTAGTTGCATATGCCTTTCTTACTGAATCTGGGTAAAAACGAATACCGACATAAAGGTTTGACAAGGGTTGTATGCTATTTATGTCTGTCAATGAGACTCCCAAGAAGCTGCCTTGGGGAATTCAAGGTGCGACTGATACATATAAGATGCAGAGAGCACTGTTCAATTTTAAGGAATTGCTCGGGGAGAGAGTAAATAATGTGGATGTCTCTCTTAAGTTTTATATTCGACGTTCATTTCTGTTTAAAAATTGTTCTGCTATAATTGGTTTTTCCGACACCGACCTTCAGATTGAGAAACTTTTTTGTAACAAATTCTACTCTCCAACGTAGTCTTGTCACCAAGGTACTGGAAGGTGCTTCTAAGCCTCCCCTAAGATTTTCTGCGCCCGTTCAGAGAGATTCGAGCATCTCCAGAGTGATTCATATCTCATTTAAAGTTACCGCGCCTCTTCTCGTTAACATATAAAATTCAAGCATTTTTTGACTAAAAATCCAGTCCCTACTTCACAAAAAAGTTCCAAAACTGGTTAGAGGTTTAGGTTTCGCTTATATGACAGAAGGCCGCATTGGGTTTTGGACGCATTGAATTCCACTCTATTGGATGAATCCTATTTTATTATGCTGTCAAGGTCGACCTTTTATGAGCTTTACATGCGTTGCTGTTCCTCTTTTACGTCCGAAGTTAGGAAATGAATATGAAAAGCTGAGGGTACTATCATCAGCGAAAGAATGAATTGGATTAGAAGTTGCAGACAAGAGATTATTTATAAAAATGAGAAAGAGAGTCGGCGTCAAAACATTTATATGGTGAATCGCAGACTTGAAACCGTCTAAAGCAACTTGAATTGAACGGTCCGAAAGGTAGTTTCTAATCCGTTGAAGAACAGATACATCGATTCCACTTCTTGATAAGATATGCCATCAAATCACAAGGGGCCTGCTGCTACAAAAATGGTCATTGGGAAGTTTTAGTGAATCAACGTACTTGATATGCTGACAATTTATCAGCGTTTTCATGACCTTAGCAAGAAGAGACGTAAGTGCAATGGGTTGACAGTTGGAGGGAGAAGAAGAGTTTCATTTTTTAGTGACGAGCTGGGCAAATACAATTTTTCATCTACTCGGGAAGAGACCAGAAGAGTAAGACAGATGAAAAAGCTTACGCAGTGTGTTTGCCACCGTGGAAGAACACCTCTTCAGAACTATGGGTGGAATACCAGAGAATTTGTGTATGTTTATACCTTGAAGTGCCCCTATGACTGTATGAGTGCGAAAGTAGACTCTTCCCATGGAGAATTCGACGCTCTTAAGCACAAGGGGAGACAGAGCACAATCTGAAAGCGTTGAGCTGGCTGCGGCAAGCAGATTGGTGTGTTCTAAGGAGTTGACAGCTGGAATGCCATTGTAAATGAGCATTGGGCTTAATGACGAGGCAGAATTCTTTATATTTTCTTACGAATGTAGTATTTTTTGCCTGAATTTTTGGTCATGTAAGAATTTGACACGTCGAATATGAATATTGCCATCTGAGGCCGATGTTGAATTTCCTTTTGAGCTAAAAGCATTTTTTACCGCAAAAGTGCTTTAATCTGCGAAATCTTCATTAATTAAAAACTTTCTAGAGGCTAAGAAACATCGTCTGATTTCTGCTTCTGTAACAGCGTCAGAGTCTCTGACAGTGCAAACTACCTAAGACGTGTGCTCGACATTGACGAATTTGTGCAAAAAAAACCTTCTGTAAACCATGGGGACCAAGTTTCAAAATTATCCAGTTTATATACACTGCTATCATGAGGCCTAAGGTTACTTACGGCAGCATATTGTGGTGCTAAGTCGTCGAATATAATGGTCGCCACGAAAATACTAAGGTTACCGCGCCTTGCACCTATCAGTGCAATACATAAAGCTCGCTGAAGGACGAATACTATGATCTTTCGGGAGAGAAACATAATTGACTAAATGCGCAGCATGCAAGCACTGACCGACTATATAACCTGAAGTTCTTGAGACGATTTTCAAGCCTTTGTGCGAGTTGAGAGTGATGGTAGAGCAAACAATTATCCACCCCTTAGTCCATAGCCTTTTACATTGAGTGGTCCAAGTTGAACACTGGCCTGTATGCGGATAGCTGCTCTAACTTGACCTTTCCAGTCCGTCAGACTTCTGGATCACAGTAAAAATGTTTAAGCGAAGGCCCTCATTAACTCTTACATCAAAGGTAGATTATCGCTTGTCTCTTATAGAGGAAGAGAATTAAAAATTCACCTAAACTGGGTGCTAGGCCACAGGCATGCCACTGTCTTACGTATCCTGGCGGAACAACAGGACCTGGTTATATGTACTTCTCGCGTGCTATAAAAATCTTCCCAAACCGAACGAAATAAGGAAAATCAACTATCGATAGGAGGAAGGTACATCATAGGTTAAAATTCATTTATTTGTTCCTGCTAAAACGTTCACGAACTATACTAGCATCGTTATTTGTGTTCTTACAGAACACCTACATTCCAAGAGGTTAAAAGAGTTATGCCATAGAAGGAGGAGGAGCTTTAATTTATTTTCTTTGCGCCTATCTAGTCCTATCACCTCGTGGAGATGACAGTAAGAGGTTCGCTTGGAAAAATCTATGGAGGTTTTTGTCCTGTTGAGAGCCTTTTAAACGCCATCACAATCTCTAATTGATTCAATTAGTCCTCTAAATAGTTTTGTATAAGTGAAAGATCCAGCGGGACCTTTGAAACATATCAAAGCCTGCTCAGCCTGAAAGAATAAATTTTTTTAAAAGCTGTGATCAGTGGGTTTGAAGCTGAAGAACACCTGATAAGCGACTTTGTATACAGATAGCCTGTACTCCTTTTCAGATCTTCAACACGGCTCGATGTCGATTGAGGATTTATTGGTCTTAATATGTAAAATAAAATATCTAAGATTCTACAATTCTGTGGCATAAGGCGGCCGCTTCTAAAGGCTTTCCGAATCATGATAATTACGTCGACCCAAATCAGTCGAGGATGAGAAACAGACAGATCTATCGTAGGGAGTCTGGAAGGTTTGTTATACCAGTAGACAAGTCCACCCTTAAGCGCTTCTAACCTATAACCTGTTTTCATAATCAACGAAAATGTCTTTCGTGTTGTAGCGTCCTCCTTTGTAGTTATAATTATTCTCAATGCAATGATTTCATCTTAAATTATGTACAAGATCCATCATTGGTCATTACTTATGCAACCAAGAGTGGACTTAATCAATCCTCAATCCTTCTAAACTACCCTACATATAGGCGGAGTTCCTTTGTAAAGCCGTAAATGTATGTATACCAGTGCTTCTACCTCATTTCTGTTATAAAAAACATTGCGAATCAGTGAAATTATTAATCAACACAAATCCCCTTCTCAAAACTATTGAATACTAGTCCAAGCCATGTGAAGCTAAACCGTATGGCAGTCAAAGACTAAATTGAAAGCAGGTCACTTTCATAATCCCCTGTGCCACGCATATAATCCCAACACAAGATTAATGCTCGCATAAAAATATTCCTACACTTTGTGCCACAGCGAAAGCCTCAAATAGAGTGTATACGTATACAAATGGAATTCCACTGCAAGTATGCACGGTGCCCACTGGACCTTGATTCTCCTCGCTCCACAGATGGGGAGATCGGTCAGAAAGCCTCACAAAAAAGAACCCATTAGACCACTGTCAGTGTGTGTGTGTGTGGAAGGATTTTATTCATCCGTTTTTTTACATCTCTCATTCCGGAGTTGAGTGTGTACAACTGAGTTCTGAGGTGGCTGTTACCCCCTCCCGATATGGTGAGGCTTCTGGTCTTCACATCTGCACGTTTCGCCCAATCATCGTCACTCCTGCGAGAGCTTCAGCCGAATCCCGGGACACTGCATCAGTGGCAATAAAATCCACCAGCTAATGAACGAAAATTGCTGCTGTACATGTAAAAATAAAACACAAGCGTAACAACAAATAACAAAGCCGGGCGGCTCCTCAAAACTCGGACACTTAATCCGACCAGGCCTGCCATTATTAATTAGTGGACACTGTGCGGAGCAGTGAACCCAAAGTGGATAATAATATAATAACAATAATAATTGACAGTGCAGTCTTAAAAAGCGGAATTATTGACATACCCATGCGTGCATCTGCATCACACTAAGGACGAGCGAACGAGCCTGCGAACCAAGGGTCGGTTCGGGTTCTTGTCTCATTTTGATCATTTCGTGTGAAATTTATGGTGAATACCATGTTCTCCTCACTCCAATTACAATGGCGAACAACAGACAGACGAACAATATTTTAACCAGCAGCTACACACCCAGCCGGTTTGTCGTTTCAGCTCCGTGTCCTTTGTGTGTGCAATTCAATATGGAAGGTGGAACACAGCACATCCAAGCAGGGAGACATGTTACCAATCCGCCGCCCCATCTGCATCGCCCATAAACATGGTGAAATTATTTTTGAGGGATTTAAGCTGACGATTCGACATTTGGTTTAATGGGCCGTGTAAACAACAGCGACAGCTAACATGGCCTGGAATAAGTTTCCAGATTTTACTGCATTTTATTGGATTTTTGCATGGCTGCATGGGCAATGCACGCGTCCTTCGACGTCGTCACGTAATTGCCCATCATTAGTTGTACGATAATTATAAAGAAATAAACATTTATGTTACAGCACGGGGTTAGTTATTTAAGCCTCTCGTTCACTGTGCCTCGCTGTGCTTCACTGTGCCAGGAGCAGGACCACTGAAACAATCAAATCACAGAATAAGTTCTTCTCCACCCAAGGTGTAGAGGTAAACCAAAGGATGTTTGGTACTCTTGGCGTGAGAATCCGTGTCGACTGGCCTTTTGCCACCTCGACTTTCTCATCCCTTGGGGTTATGGAGAAACTTTTGTTTTGTGCCCTTGTGTTTGCTGTGAACTCACTTTTAACTTAATTTGCCGTGAAAACGAAATAGATTTCATTTACAGTTAAATTAGTTTGTATTCCGAGGGGACGAAGAAGTGTGGAAATTTAATTTAGTCAGGTGGTGGTTAAAAATGCATAAGGACGGTATGGTTTGCCACGAGATCTGTGGCCAGTGGGTAATACTCGGACTATATTCAGGGAAACACACAAGCAAAGAGGCTCACTCGCCATATGAATAAAGACGATATTCGAAGACTTCTATGCCATAGAAGCTAAGTTGTCGGTCTTTAATTCAGTGTTTGTTCCGACCCTCACCTATGGTCATGAGGTTTGGGTAATGACCGAAAGAATAATATCGCGGATACAAGCTGCCGAAATGAGATTTCTTCGTTGTATTGCTGGGGTGACTCGACGAGATCGGGTTAGGAACACCAGAGTACGCGAGGCACTCAATGTCGAGCAGCTACTTCTTCGAACGGAGAGGTCCATACTTCGATGGTTTGGGCACGTCAAACACATGTCCCCAACTCGGTTTCCAAGACGTGCCATGGAAACCGTGCCATCGGGTAGGCGTCCCCTGGGCAGGCCTAGGATGAGATGGCTGGACCAAGTCCGAAATCTCACCTCTACCCGTATGAGGATTGCCCCTGATGAGTTAGAGTCGATGGCGGAAGATCGGCAAATGTGGAGAGTCCACTTAAGCTCCCTAAACCCGCGACCCTCATAGTGGATAAGCGGGCCATTGGAAGATTGGAAGATGATGATTCGAAGACTCGCTAGCTTCCTTTTTAGACACTGCAGTCTGTCAGTCAGCTACATACGACAGGCGTTGCCTAGGAAAGCGAACAGAGTGTGGACTACCCCATATTGTCTTCAACGTCAGTTACAAAACTCGAATTGTTCGCAGAAGCTTTAAGGACTCTGGTAAAGTTTTGAGCGAATCCGCGCTAAAAATATTCGCAGACGGATCTAAAACAGTTTGTCGTACGAGGGTATGATTCTTCTCCGACGTATTTGGCTAAACCATTACAAGGCAACTGCCGGATCACTGTAGTGTATTCCAAGTGGAAATTACGACAGTCTACGAAGCTACGGCTTGGCTTTCTGTCCTAGCAAAATCAGCTAAAAGCAACGATCACTTTGAACCTGTAGTTGGCGATCGACCAATTTTTTGTTCTCTCCATCAGATTCTCGGCTTCATGTCCTCGCTCCAAACCTTCCAGCTATTACGTTAGACCCATAAACTCCATTCAGAAGCCACTAACAAGACCTTTTATGTGTCTCCTAAAAATAAAACACATTAATTAACAATTTCAACCTTTTTTTTTGTGTCAGTAAATAACTTATCAAATCACAGAAACGCAGGCAATAAACTGTAAAGAATGCACACCATGACTGTGTGTGCTAGCCCTTCCCGAATCACAAATGAGAATCAACGCACACCAGCTACGCGGTGCGTGGCATTCTATTCGGACAAGTAAACGAGTTTAGTTTTCAAGTGAATCGGGCTAATCGCACAAAACAGGCAAAACGTGGCCAAGGAGACCATCAGAATTCTTATCGCGCACAGACTTTTTTTCAGGGAAAAGGAACGAGAAATTATTGAAATATTTGGCGGACCGAACTGCGACAGCGTATGCACCACAGTAACATTTATGACCGAGGGAACCACCATCCTGGCCTTCGTGATGTTTAATCTCCATCATATGGGAAATGATGGCTCGGGGGGAGGACTGTGGGGGAGCCGAACAACTTTGTACAATCGAATGAAATACGCGGGTTCACCGGTCCAGTATGTCCCTCTGCGCTTCGGCTGTGCTTATATCAAAAATTCAAATCAAAGACCGAAAAAACTTCAAAAGTTAACCAAAAACAAAAAAACCATAAAAATTGTACGAATTCTGATTATATTCGTGTTTCATAGGGTAAAGTTGTCTTTGTTCGGAATTTGCAACGAAAATAAAGAATTTTGGTCGCAGCGGTTAGTGAGTTGGGTTCAAGCTAAACCGCCTTTCGTCAGTGAATGACTAACCACGGCTATGGAAAAGATTCTCAATTCGCAGTTTAGGGTCGGCAATAAATTCCTTCATGGGAAATAGGGCGTCAACAACACTTTTGTTGCCGAATTTTACGGTGTTCTGTGACTTCTATTCCACAGTTGTTCTTCGCCACGTTTTCTTAGTGCGACCCAATCTTCTAACTGACTGTTAGAGCGAATTTCATTGCATTGCATACTTCGCTGTGAGAGTTGTCCGATCCACTGCCACTTCTTCTTCTCCCTATTGTGATATGTATTGGTTCTTCACTCGTTCTTTTGCTATTCATTCGGGATGCCGTTCGACTAATATTGAATTTTAATTCAGATTGAGAGGCAAGCGACCTTGAAATCAGTCCAACCTGTTGGGGTATCCCCTCAGAAGCCCTCACTCAGAAGCAGTATGTAGTTCGACACAAAACAAGTGTCTAAACTTTATGACCAACGCCATAGCGGATGGCCGATGCCAATACCTTTACATATTCAATCAACGAGACCTTTAGTAGATGCACTAAGGGAAAGCAGCCACAACGACATCCGATTTTTCTGAATATCAGGCCAGAATTGGCAAGGGATGGAGCGCACACGATAGAGCACACCACAGAAAACACAGAAGGGGTCGTTATGTCATTAGTCGTTAGTCAAGAGAACTACCAACGAAGAATGAAAAGCGATTTCCAAAATTTTTTCATAAACTTCTCAACGTGCAAAATTACTTGTAAAGCAATCAAACATTCTCCTCGCAAAAATGGGACTCAATACAGGACACGTTAAACGCAACAAAAACATGCAAAGTTCGTGACTCATTGACGCAGCGATTAGGAGAAACTACATCGCTCGCTTTCGATGTCATTGCCCTGCACAAGCGAGCTGGCTCTGTCATCATCATCGTCATCATTTTCAAATGGCCCGCTCCACATCTCCCGATCTTCCGCCATTGACTCTAAATCATCAGGGGCTATCCCCATACGGATAGAGGTGAGATCTCGGACTTGGTCCAGTTATCTTATCCTGGGTCTGCCTAGCGGACGCCTACCTGATGGCACGGATTCCATGGCACGTCTTGGAAGCCGAGTTGGCGACATGCGTTGAACGTGTCCTAATCATTGAAGTATGGACCTCTTCGTTCGAAAAAGTAGCTGTTCCTAACTCGATCTCGTCGAGTTACCCCAGCAATACGACGAAGAAATCTCATTTCGTCGGCTCTATGTGCATTTTAAATTCGAATCATGGAATGAAGCAATTGGTGACAAGGAAACAGGACGAGTATCAACGCCTTAACTGTACGCACTCTTCCTACATCTTTTCCCCCATATCCTATACCTTACATATTCCTATAGTTCCGCCGGAAACGAGGGGAACATAGTTGGCCTCACTGTGGCCCAAGTAAGCAGCATCCCGCTTACACTTCCATACAGTACGAGACTAAGGGAGAGCAAGCTTTGTTGTTTGCTAAAAGGAAGAAGTGATCGAAACTTGAGAAATGAGAACCCTAGCACTCGTTAGACGACTTGCGCTAAACGATAAGTTGAAAATCGAATGTAGAAGCATGCGCCGGTATCAAATGAAAATCGAAGAGGAATTCTCAACCACTTGCCCGGCCGCTGAAATATTTTAGGAAAATTGTACAAGTGACGAGCCAGCAAGCCTCTTCCGACTTGATTTGCATATTTTTGATACATCAGGACGTCTAAATCATTCTTTAAGCCACGAAGACGTGGGCTAAAATGATGGACACTTATTGCAGAAGAGATGTCATCCGTAACCCAATAAACGTCTTACTCAGGGGCTGTGTATTCTGTGAGTTGAGGTGAAAGTGGTTTCTTTTCTGTCTTGTTGTTCCACTTGCATCAGCCAAGACTCATCCAGTAAATATGAACTTCTCAAACATTCCGTAATTAGATTGAAATTCTGGCTTACTCACTTAGGTGGCGCTACAGTTCGGGATAAAACTGCGCCTCAACCAACACGTCTCTCACTTAGATGGCGCTACAGTTCGGGATAAAACTGGCCCTCAACCAACAGGCTTCTCCAGTTAGACCGCATCTTAACTAATTGCCTCCAGTTGCACACTCCAACTTGGTCGAGGTCTATAATGTCCTCTTCGTTGAATCTTCTCATCGAAAGCTCTATAATGCAACTAAGAGGAAACAGTTTTTGAATTAGATGCGAGTGGCCCATTCCACTTAGAAGCGGCATGGATTCTGCAATCTGGTTCCTTAACGAGCCTCAACAAAACTAAGGGCCTTCGCATGAATCAGAGGAACTAATCCTCAAACTTCCAAGTTAAAAGTTGTTTTTGACTAATTAGATTTGATTACGAAAAGTCATAGCGTATCCTACGCTCCTTTCTGAACATTTCCATATGTTTTCATTTTTTTTTTTGGAATTCGAATCCAAATCGCGTTCCCTGGACTCACGGAACGTCCGCGTGTTTCGTGTACTCCAAGAGGATAACTTGATGCTGTGTTCATGTTTAGTCCCCCTGTCCAAGCAGAGAGCGAGAGGGCACTTGGGTGCGGACAAGTAATTAGAGAATACTTTAGCTGGAGCATTTTATTTATTTGCACTCATAGTCCGGTCCGAGTTGGTGTTAGATGAAATAGTGGCCATAAATTAGCTCTGTGCCCGGTGAAAATTTATAACACAAAACGCATTTGCAGTTCCTCTTGTGCCGGCGAAGAGCAGTTGGTATAAAGCCTGGGGATGCGTCCGTAGCCTGCTTGCAGGAGTCATGTTTTGCATGTACACGTTAAGTGGTAAATTTGTTTAAACTAACCGCAATGAGAAGGCTGACGGCCATGGCGGGAGGTTGTATGCACGTAGGTATTCCATTTCGTCCGCTGTATGTGAAAATACTTTTTGCATGAGATGCTGGAGGTACCGGTAGCACTAATTTGCTAAAGTTTGGCCATTTATTAGCGTTGTAAGTTTCTGAAATATGAGGATCAAATGTGCACCGTTTTGCTCGCGCAATTTGGCAATTAAAATATGGGTAACATCGACTTCAGGTGTTGCGGACAGATGGGTACATGATGCCCGAAGGCAGCCAACCATTTTAACTGGTTTCAAGCTGAGCCAATTCGGATAGTTACGACTTTGAAAGCAATGAACTTGATGGATTGAGTTAGACTTCCCTGGAGCTAGGTTTGACAAATTTATTGAGGAAGTGAAAAAGTTGTTCTATAGATATACACTATTTTTTTGAAAGCAAATGGTTTTGCATTTCAGCCTTTGGTTGGAAATAATCATTAATTTAAATAAAAATAAAATAAATAGCTGGCGCGACAGCTCGGAATGAGTCAAGGCCTAGCTTTTCGTAACCATTTATGTTGTGCGTGTTGTATTGTTTGCACGAATGGAAGGGACCTACAATTTATTGCCGACTCCGAACGGCGAAGTGAGAATCTCTTTCATCACAGATTATACTCCCGGAGGCTTGTCATTCCCCGACGAGAGGTGGTGCCGCGAAAAATGTTTGATGTTTTCCTGGCTGAGGCTTGAACCACGCCGCCCGCTAAGCAGTCCAACGCACTAACCACTGAGCCACGGCGCCCTTTACTTTACTTTAAATACGAAATGATATTTCCCTACTACCGGGATATCGAATCATATGTCTATTGTCCCATAGTTATCTTAACATCGGTAAAGGAATATACTGCACAGTGCACACCCTGACACTGTGCAGAAGACACTCTTTACTTTTACGCAGAAGTTGGCTGAAATCGGGTCTTGCCTGAATAATTTTCCCAGAGCTCCCTTTTAGTGCCCAGAGTTAAAGTTAAGAAGACGTTGTGTGAGTTGATTACGAAACAACACTGTGACTATTGACTTCTAAATCTGAAAAAATTGATATAATCGTATCTAGTCCGATAAATTAGAGATATTGTCCGAAAATTTATGTTCTTTCCTCAGCATATCTTGTATTTTTCGTCGTTTTGAAACATCAAAGGGACAATTCCCGTCATAACTGTCCAGAAAGAACTAACTCCTTTTCCCGACTTTCAGGGCGACTTCATAATTTAAACGCGAAGACGAGGAGCTGTCTACAAATATCAGAGTGACGAAATCGTTATGCTGTGAAACCAAGCTTTGGACCTTCCATTTCAGGGATAGTCTATAAAACCTTCGAATTGAAATAGAGTATTTGACGTTTCAGGCCTTTGAAGTGTAGACACGTGCATTCATAGGGACAAAGGCTTGTACAAGGTTGTACAATCCTACTCCTAATCTCACACTTCAGATTGCGTCTCATTCACTTATTGGAAGTTATTGGTGGGAGCTAATATGTAAAGGTGGGATCCGAAATGCAGCGAAAAAATTCTCCGGATTGGAGCATCTGTCCGGCCATGTAAAAAAACGAATTAAGAGACAGAAGTTGCCAATATGAGTTTAGCGGTGAATGCGGGCAAAATGAAGTGTATGACAACAAGGAGGCACATCAAACAATAAAGAATCAGGCAGAGCGTCACAGTGGCCAGCTATAACTTTGAGGTGGTAATAGACTCTGTCTACCTTTACTCTGCTATTACTTCTTACAACAATATCAGAAATCAAATGAAGACATTGACAATGATCATTCCTTTGCCATCGAAGTAAGGTTGAGTAAGGTGGGTGTTTTCTGTTCACGGACACGGCTCATTATGCTGTCAGTAGCGCCAGTTGTTACTACTACTGTGGAACCCATTTCGATTGTTGGATAAGATTCCATATTTTAACCTTACCTAATCTTAAGGAAATATTCTACTAGACATTTTCTTCTTAAGGCGGATAGTGTTCGGCCGAAGCAAAGCATATGGAAAGGGTTTCCTCATCTTCCTCGTCCATACAGCTGTGATATACATAGTAGCCGCTGGCGGGAATCCTATTAGCGTGTCTTTCATTTGCACAATAACCTGACAGTAACCCTGCAATTGTACTTTTGTGTTTTCTTATGATTTGAATGATTTGTGGTCGCCGTGGGTCGGTGGTTAGTGCGTTGGACTGCAGACCGAGCGGCGTGGGTTCAAACCCCAGCCAGGAACACCGAACATTTTTCACGGCACCACCTCTTGTCGGGGAATGACAAGCCTCCGAAGTATAATCTGTCATGAAAGAGCTTCTCAATTTGCCGTTCAGAGTCGGCATTCGTGCGAACAATAAAAACACGCACAACATAAATGGTTGGGAGAAGCTAGGCCTTGGCTCATCCCGAGCTTTCGCGCCAGCTATTTATTTATATATTAATGATTTGAACCAGAGCGAATTATCCGAGCCCAAGTTTGTCTTGCACGATTGTACAGTGGAGGCTCTTTATAACAAATTCCTTTATAACGAAGGACTCGATAGGCCCTTCCTTCCCCATAAAGCCACTTATTTTTTTCAATTTTCTGTAACGAAACCTCTCGATAGCGAATTCATTTTGAGGTCCCTTGACGATTCGTTATAGAGAGCTTACACTGTAGTTGCTTAGATTACGCCAAGTCTCGTTACCTTGTTGAGGTTTTATGTCTTGCAGTTTCTATTGGCATATGTAGCATCTCCTTTACAGTCGAAAGCGTCTGCTGAGTGCCTTCTTTGGATAGTGCGTCTACTTTACAGCTGTATAGGATGCTCCTGTGACCAGGAACCTAGCACACAAATTCCTCGATATCTCGTTCAGAGATGCGCAACAATACTTTAATAATTTAGATCTGGTGATTTGAGTACTGCCTGACTCTTAAGGGGTTAGGTGGGTTTCGAGGGCAAAAAAAGCGTATTTTTACTGATTTTTTTTAAATATATCAAATGAAATATTTGATTCAAACAATTTTTCATATCAAAGATACATTGTTAACAAGTACTTTGTGAAATTTTTATTTAAAAATTTGGAAAATTCAGTGGGACCTCATTTCCCTTGACCTCTCAAAAAAAAGGTCTCCCAGCGTAGACAGAATAACTCAGGACTGGTTCATCCGAAATTGAAAAATCAATTTTTTTCTGTTAGAAGATATATAAAGCTTGAACTTGAACGAAGGAAAAAACAAATTCTTGAAATAAGAATTTTTGGCGGAGTTGTGAACAAAAAAACCCATTTTTTGGTCGAATTTTCACTACATTTTGCCTCATAAAATAAGTTGTGATAAAAAAAGTAAAAATCCTTCGTTCAGGTTTTAGATAATGTTATTTTGAAGAATTGTGCAAAATTTCAATAAGATCGGTTCATAACTTTTTGAGAAATCTTGACTACCGATTTCGAAAATAGAGTTTCGAGAAAAACGCGATTGAAGTGCGGCGCGCCAGTCTGACGTGGCCTGATGGGCGGAACTTCCGTAGCGCCTATCTCTTAGAATTTTACTCTAATCGATTTGGAATGCTGGAAACATATTCTAGACATATTGTACTATTTAATAAGTTAAAAAAAAAAAAAAAAACATTTTTTGCAATTTTGAAACCCACCTAACCCCTTTATGTGAATGACGATGTCAGACTCAAATACCGATTTAATCGACAGCCCTTCAGCAACTTCACGATAAGCAATGACCTGCATATTCCAATTCTAGTAACCTAAAAGCAGACTTGGTCTTGAAAATAGTGGAATAGATACCAGCACCTACACCATCACTAGTCTTAAGACTCTCAGGGTACATGTGCATACATTCAGCGCCGAACTTTCATCAAGGATTCTATTCCCTTGCCTTTACTGTCACCTGGGGATAGTAGTATTTAATTTGATATTGAAATCCAGGATCAGTATTATGTTGTCCGTGACGTATGTTTTGATATTGTTTAGTATGTTGGCGTGTCTTATGCCATAGCTTTTCCATTACAGTTCTTTAGGTGCAACACCGATTTTATTGCCTTGTCCTTGCCGTATAAACTCAACGGGAGAATTTATAGCATAGTTTCAAAAACCGTATAGGGAGTGGTTGGCATAGCTGCTATCACGCAGTAAAAAGCTACTTTGGATTATTAAGAAGGTTTACATAGCTCGCCACTGAAGTTAGCAGGACATGACGAAAGGGTCCCTACTTAAATTTCCTGAGTTATAATCGATCTGCTTTCTTTCCATTTTTTTAATGAATTTCCGTTTTGGTGCGTGTTGTCCACTCAAAAATTGTACAAAATTGACGAAATGTCTTGGTATAATTTCCGTGCCTCAGAGAGAGATTGAGCTTTAGAGAGAAATCAGCAGCCAAATAGCCTCTTCCGTGATCGTATAACTCGTCATGTAAAACCACCATTCTTGGGCCGAATCGTCTCGTTTTTACGTGACGAGTTATGCGATCACGAAAGAGATGATTTGGCCCGAACATATGTATATCAGTAAGCAGTTGTTATAAAAAATTTTGTGACAAATCCTATGAATTTACTTCCACCAAAAAATTGACAACCGTCTTCCAATCTTCTCAAGTAAAGATGCCATTAAAATGTACGTTCAACTATCTAATCAACTTATTCAACTTGCTAGTCACCAAAAATGTAGAAGCAAAGCTTGAAACACCTCAACGTCTAAAGTTAATTTCACAGTGATTTATGGGTAATTGATTTCGAGACGAACAACCATTTAATCAATGATTCTCCTTATTGCATCTACAACCGAGTCCAATTGCAAATCAAATTAGAGCTGAACGTTGGCATTTGTGTGGAAATTGCATATCTCGCTAGAGCTAAGGTCAACTAGGTAATGAATGTGTGATCAACTACTGTTCTCTCCAAGGATATTGAGGTACGACATTAATGGTAGGAACGAATTGACGTTGGATTAGCCTTAATCCTTAGAAGTGAGAAGAAGAAGTGGAAACAGAGGGATTTTCAAGAGATGCTCTGGATGCGAGAATCATTACTTAAGCCGTTGATCATTGACTTGAAACTTGAAACTTTGTATGCTCATGCATATTCGGCATCATAACAAATTTGGGTGAAAGGGAATTTCTCAGAACGACGTCGAGAATATCTCAAAGGAATTAACCTAAATGCCTTACCCCCTTTAACCCAAACGACAGGCACATTACTTCAAACATGTACTTTGCCAGCAGTGACGGTTTGAAATAACCCTGATTCCCTTTAATACACACAATCCTCCTCTGTGTCCAATCACGAATTCGAACAACAAAATCCTTGTTGCAAGCCAAACATGTTGAACTTCAATTTACGCCAGAATTTAGTATTTCAAAGCATTGACCTTCCCTACCAAGCCCTTGTCCTTTATATCAAGGCTCACCATGTCTCGTTATTGTGTCCAGATTCAAATTCCTTCATGGCATCATCCTCCGTAACCACAAAGTGAGTGTGAAATTTGTATGCCCGCAATATATCCATTTCCGTGCTCTACTCTAATTCACTTACTCGCACACAGCAGCAGCAGAGCAGAACAGTCTCTGGTTTCCCTCCGGTAATGATCCTTTCCCATTTACATCCACTTTAGACATCATAACCCCGCGCTGAAGAATATCGCAATAAAATTCTTGATTACAGCAATAAATTACCAAAGATAATCCGCTTTAATGACATTTTACCATTTCTCTGCTTGCAGTTACCAGCGACAGCTACACTAACACCACAGGAGCAGCGCACATCTTTACAAGGAGCTTGCAACGACTTATCCCCGGCAAAAGCGTAGACCGGGAGAGGGCGACGCAGAAAGAGACCATTAGACACAGCGTAGCGTAGAATATCGATTCACCATGTGCCATGGAGAATTGCTTGGGAGGACGGCGCAGCAAACAAAAGCAACAGCCACCACAGCATCAACAGCAGGAGCTCGAGCAGCAACAACAACAAGAGCAGCACCATCATCAACAGCAACAGTCTTATATCCAAAATCATCTTTATCCCCAGCATCAGCATCACCCACATTCTCATCTGCAAGCGCATCATCATCATTACCAGCAAAAGCACCACCAACAGCAACAGCAGCAGCAGCAGCAACATCAAAAACAGCAACAACAGCAGCACCATCAACTGTTTCACCAGCGTCCACATCATCAGAGCTACCAGAAGTACAATTCAGGTGTGATGCCTGATCGGATTCCAGGAGGTGGAGGAGGAGCAGCTGCACAGCAGCAGCAGCAGCAGCAACATCAATCCCAATCCATTTTGTACCCACACTTTCCTCCTCCACCTGATTATCCTTCTCAAATGGGCCTGACAACAAATATGAAACAGATTAATAATACACCTCCTGCCGGCTCAACAATCACAGGTGGCACAGGTGCCAGCGGCGGGGGTGGTCTGCAAGCACAGTCGGGCGGAGGCGGCGGCATCGCCGGTCTTCATCATGTGCATCCCCATCAGCACCATCACCCTCAGTCGCACCACATGAGCGCCGGAGCCGCCGTCGCTGGTGTTGTTGACACTCCAGCCAATATGAATGCATCCAGTATGGAGACAGGAGGCAGTGTTGGCATAAGTCCAAGTAACCGGAGAATAATTCCACGTTATCCCGATGATCCGGACGCCATTGAGGTGTGCACTCAGGACAAAGACCAACAGCAGCCGATATCGATAAAGTCATTCCGAGGGAAGAAGTCGTCTTCGGTAAGTGCAGCAGCAGCAGGAGCAGCATCATCGTTAGGGCACGATGCAGCCGCGAAGTGGTCGTCGGCCTCGTCGCAATCCAATATTGGGATGATTGAGACGATGACAGGAACGACAACGTCACCTGGCCTCTCCATGGTCCACCATGCAATGCACCACCAGGACTACTCGTATGCATACTACGAACCGGGAGCTGCAATGCGCCACTCGAACATTCCACCACCGGAACAATTGCCCGGTTCGTCTAGACCACCGCCACCCAACTCAATAAGAGCGCTCCTGTCCAAAGGAAAGAAGAACAAGCAGTTAGTGTCGCCGGCCACAAGACAGTCCTACCAAACACGTTACGGCGGCACACACGAGAACTTTTACGAGGAAATTTCCGGAGAGAACCGGAGTCAACAAATTTCCGCTGCCGTGGGTGCCAGCGGTTCTTCGTCCGGAGGTGCCGGAATGCGGGCGACAACTTCACATTCAGCTGGGTCCCTCAATCAGTCGATGGTCGAGGAAGAGTTTCGTCGTGTCCAGAATCGTCACCGGAAGATCTTGGGCGAATTGAATTTATCCGTGGAGGCCATGCTAATGCCAGAAACACCACCGAGTGGGAGTCCGACGGATGACGATAACCGGTCATCGGGTGCATCGGCAGCAGATGCCAGGACGTCCCGCAATCGTCATCACGATGCAATTTCCGAAGCCAACATGGCCGAAATGCTAAACACAGTAGGACCATCGGATGACCTTTTATCACCGGTGGCTACAAATACGAATCCGGCCTTCTGCGGCGACCTCGATAGCGGTTTTAGTGGCAGCAGTGGTGCCAGCTACATTGGCAGCCTACGTTTGCATAAAACCAATGCGGCACTGTCAAGTCTGTTGACGGCTCGTCAGACAGCTACCGCGGCCGGTAATAGCCGGCACAACCCGCAAAATTGTGCATTTTTCGGTTCGAATAGCTGTCGCTCGTCGCAACGTTCCCAGGACCAAGAGTCCGGAAATAGTGTTTTTCTCACCCGTACATCTTGCGGTCATCGAGTGTTGAACTGTGCAAAAATCAAGGCCGCCGAAGATCCGGGACCCATAGTGCCAACGGAGTCGAAAGCGAGGAGTTTCTGGAATCGCAAGGGATGGCGGAAGCTACCTGGATTCTCATCAACGTCCAGCATCAACGATGCGGGAATTTCTGGTGAGTTTCGATTTTTTTTTTTTTTTTTTAATTTATTTAAGGAAGTGGGAGTGTATACAGAGCACAAACAAATTATAGAAAGATCCCCTTAGCGTTAAGTACTTTAAAGAGAGTTGTGTGCAGAGAAGACCTTAAGGAACACCGGTCGTATTTCCGTTTAAGTAGACGCTTTTAATCTGTTCGTGGGGTTTTGTCTTTTTTCATTCATGATGCCATCATTAATCAATGTCACCTGCAGTAGGGTTTTAAAGAAGCCCAATCGTCGATGGGAGTCTTCTGCAGGGAAAGAGAATGTGGTTTGCGGTCCTGGCATACAACGACAAGGTTGGGCGAAACGATTTTTAAATTTTAAATGCAAGCTATTATCGCATTGTCACTCTGGTGTGCTGATACATCACGGATTGAAGTGTCAAATTTATGTTAGTATTTGCGGAACTGGCAGAAGGACGAGTACTGTGTTGAGATGGCTAGGCATGAGCTGTCGCATTAAAAGCGCACAATTTAAGTTAACTAATGGTTGGTGGACCTCAAATTATTAGATTTGCTCTCAGATATTGTGGGGACTGTGCATTAGCATTGTATCGTGGGCATGTTCGTTAGGTTCAGTCAGTTAGGTTCAGTCATGGAATATCGATTACCACGATTAAACATTTCGAGTTTCATGCAGTGATTTTATAAAAATTTTGGATTCCTTTTTTGCTGTGATACCCCGATCTCACTATTCTCGTTCTCCCTTTACATTCTCATGTTTTGCTCGTAGAACGGGTGAGCGGCTTTCGTCCTTTTTTTGTAACAAAGCTCAAAGTCAGCCATTTTTCCTGCATTTGTCTGTGAATTCAGCACTTTAATGGCGGCATTCCTAATAACGTGCTGACAGTCCTGCCGCAGACCTACTGGAGGAAATTTCGAGAGCTTTAGGGAAATTCGATCAGCAAGGGCTTCTGCCGTTTGTTGGGATTTTCAGGCTTTCATAGGGTGATTCTGATGGTGACATGGCTGAATATTTGCATTCCTCCTTTTGTTGGAACAAGATTATGGTCCGTGTCGATGTTTGCACTTTAAAACGTTACACTCGAGGAGTGTCTTCCATCGTTCCTAACGTGATCATTTTGATTTTCGGTAGGTTGGTCAGGTGGATGTTGAAATGTATGAATATCGTGATACACTCTACGATGTTAAAGTCCATGAGACTCAATCCGTTTCCGAAAGTAATGTCGTGGAGGCTATATCTTCCAAGGATGTCGTTCTTTCCGATCTTGATTTGAAATGTTTAATGACGGTTTTAAGGTCAAATCTCGGGCATTGCTCCTAGATTTTTTTAAGAAGCTTGTCGAACCTTTTGTTTGGGATCTCTTTGGTACAAAAACGAAGCACAGCGAAATTAAGCTTTAACGCGAATTGTCATCACTCGCTCACTTATATGGCGCAGAAGACTTTTTTCTCAAGTCTACCTCTGACAGAGAAGCCGCATCCAAAGGTACTGTGTGGAAAGTGGTCTATGAAGCGCTTAGCTTCAATCTTTGTTGGCAGGTTAATCTGGTTTTTCAATCCTTTTCACTCTATCGTGTCTAGGAATCCAGCAGAGTAGAACTTTTAATGTTTTATTCCTGATAATGTTGAAACCTTTATTTACAGATTTCGATTTACTGAGGTTGAAGTCTAGGGCTGCTTCACTGTCCACGCATATGCTGGTTTTAATTGCTGAAAGTTTCAGTGCAAAGATGTTCTGTGCCACCCTGTTCAAGCACTGCAATAGTTGTTCAGTTGATGTCAGTGGTGGATGTTCAGAATTACGAATATCTTCTCTAGTCCTTTTCTCCATCTTAGATTAATTCGCAAAGATCGGTAGACCTCTTGTGACAACGTTGGGCATATTCCAGTTTTGTCTGTCTAGCATGAAGATTTCGAAATTCTTGTTAAAGAAATACTAGGTTTTTGTTTTTGCCACAGCCATATCCACCGAACATTTTTTCGCGGCACCACCTCTCGTCGGGGAATGTCAAGCCTCCGGCAGGATAATCTGTCATGAAAGAGCTTCTCAACGGACAATAAATTGCAGATCCCTTCCATTCGGGCGAAAATGTAAGACGCACAACGTGAATGGTTGCAAGAAGCTATGCCGTAACTCATCCCAAACTGTCGCGCCACCTTTTTATTTATTTTAGGTTTTTTTTTTTAAGAACCCGCTCTTATGGCGGTCTACTTAACCTTATTGGTTTACTGCCTTCCTAATCAATACAAATATGTCACTAGTCGTTGAGTTTCTAAACTACGCTTGCGAGCAGAATTTCCCATGAAAGATCCGTCTGCGTAGCCAGTATAAAATACGAGGGTTGCTCGGGGTCGTAAGGCTTTTTCAATTCAAGATGTCCATGATGAATAAATGAAATAAATATTGAGGAATCGATGGATCTGTCCATGCTAGGTTAGGATACTACTCTAGACTCTAGACTTTGATTGGAATTAAAACGCTTCTGTATACTGGTCTGTGGTGTTCGTTGCCTTGATTTCCTAAAAAGATGAAAAAGATGTTTTCACTTGTACAGACGTATAAAGCACAAGCTCCTGCAACTCTCTCCCTCAATTTCTGAGTTTTCACATTTAAACAAAAAAAAAAACCAATCTTGCAAATAGCTGATATAGTCAGTTTGGACTAGTCTTCTAGAGAAAGGTATACTTAAGGTCCTTAAGTAGGTCCATTGTGATAGCACTGTAAACGCAAGGACGAACCCAAAGTCTACCTACTCCTGAAACCATTTAGATATTCTCCTCATCTCTGCAACTAATGCAAAAATCGTTGCCCAGTCGTTTAGCATGTCTCACATTGGTTGTTTTTAAGAGGTTGTCTCTTCTTAATCGAATTAACTCTTTCGGCCTCTTAGTTTCGAGGGGAGGTCAAATGAGCCTATCGGTTTTACAATGATCAAGATGTAAGTTCATACCTAACACTTTATGATTTGCCCTTCAGCATCAAAGGTCCGTTGCTTAGAAAATGACACTGGTGCTTTGACATGACAGAGATACCTACTAGTATCCAGAAAGCCTTAGTCAGACAACGTCAGCCGCACAGCTTCCCGGTATCTCGTTGCGTGAGGCAGAGTAATGATCACGCGGAAGTAATTCGCAATATCTGACCAAGATATAAGGTTTATCTCTAGCCTTGCGGCGGCCTGACGTGCATACAATATACTGCAGAGATAAAGCAGAATAAGGAAGTGGTAGATATCTAGGACTTTTAACAAGACGCCTGCACCGACTTCCTCGACCGTTTGGAGCCGTCTGTGAAAATTGAGTTGGAGCTTAAAGGAACTTCACGCTGACATAAGTTTTTTTAATTTAGCCACCAAACGGCTCCGCGAAATAAGGCCCCAAAATGAGAAAGACCCCAAAAATGTGCATACAGTACAACAACAACAAAAAGTGTCTAAATTTGGGGTGCAATTTCATTTTTTGGGGCCTTATTTCATTTTTTCAATTGGGGCCTAGTTGCATTTTTAGAAAAAAAATATTTTGGAACAGCATTTGTTCAACAAACCGTAGAATATGTGTGCTGCCGCCCTGCAACCCCCCTGCTGGGTATCACTGTAGGATTTGGATTAGGTGCGAAGTTGGGACTAAATTTCATTTATTTTTGGGGTCCTATTTCACTTCATTGGGGCCTTATTTCCATTTAAGAACTGGGGCATAATTTCATGATAAAAAATTAACCCAATATTGGGGCCCTATTTCATTTTTGGTTTTAGGGCCTTATTTCCTGCAACCTAATTTCGTGTAGACCCACCAAACCACCAAGAATTCCCATTCTCAAGGCCAAAATCCAGCGCGTGATTAATGATTTCATGTCGCATCTCTACGCTTTCGTTATCGAGAACTTCATTAGTTGTGCAAGCATAGTCGTGAAGGACATTTTATTGTAAAATTAATTGCATTTTGTCTCGTGAATTACATATATGACAAACAAATGACCACAAATGGCCTCAGCTAGTCTGGACACCACCTTTCGACGCCAATGATACCTAATACCACCCGAGTTTCAAACCACTGCACCTCACTCGCATTGTGTGAATAACATTGAAAGGGTATTCATATCCCCTTAATCCGTGTGTGGATTATTAAAAAAAAAATACCTTCTTTCGAAAAATTACATTGTGCACTCATAATGAGACATCCACACTCGAATGTATCCTTATGCATTTCGCGTTTAAATTAAAATTATTTTTTCAACCATTTTTACTAGTATCTAACCCTTTGCTCAGACAATTTTAACGTCAGTTACATCAATTACATTATATGACTATTTCAAGCTTGTCTTCCGCTTGTATTATGGAAAAGAAAAATCTAAATCATTAAATGTCGCATCAGAGGCCACTACTCTGAGCCTTTACAAATCGATCTTTTTACAATTTAAAACGTTTTAATTGGTTTTCGGTCATAAATTTCCAACCAGAAGCCTCTTAAGGGAATTTGCAGATAATTAAATCAGTATACCATAAATTGATCTCACAATTTATTGACACAAATAGCAAAGCATGCCTCCTACGCCTCCGTGATGTGTCGTTTGCTGCTCGATCAATTTTCATGGGCACAAGATAAATCTGCATTGGCTTTGTAAATATAACTTATGCGCTCAGGCTTTTGAGAGGAGAACGAACTTTCTCACCACACATCGGTCCATGATGTCACTGTGATTCCTTAATTTCCATTCCAATTCCAATCAACTACCAAATATAGCTCTCGTTGAATGCTGAATGCTGCCGTTTTTGCGGCCGGTGAACCAATTTTCATTCCTCATGCTCCAGCCGCGCGCCGCCGCTGCCACGACACGACTGCAAGAGGGAGAGGTTCATTCAGTTCTACTCAATAAATGTCAGAGTGATTGAATTTATTGCTAATTGATTGCGTTTTTCAATTCAGGCTCTGAATTGCAGAGAAGTGCCTTCTGGAGAAGTCCGATTTTACCTTATTCAACTGACGACGACGACCATGGCGGCGGCAGCACCAGCAGCGGTGGCAACAAAATCTAGATGAAACCCACAAATGTATGCAGTCCTCACTCATACTTTGGGTCGGTGTTCCTCTGCTCATGCAGAAGTGGAGAGGAACACACAAAAAGTTAAAAAAAGAAGAAAACGTTGGCCCGCCACAAACGATGATGTTCTCCTAACGGCCGTCCGACCATGTGTTGGCTCTGTGGCCTAGCCAACGGACTACGACGAGGACGATGATGATGCCGACGACGACGACGACGTCGACTCGACGAAATAAATGAATTTGCAACGAGGCACGAAAGGCCTGTCAGATGATTTAGAAGAGTTTAGCGTCAATGCAATTTTATAATTGAAAACGTGATGCTCCTAAATAGATTCCGAGATGTTCACTTTTGAATTCGTAGTTAGCCAGCCGATGGTACTGCTGTGCGCTCCTCCGACAGCATCTGAGCAGTATGGCGAAGTGGAAATCCCACTCATGAACTTTGAAATGATAACTCCTTCCTGAGTTTTCGTTTAGTTGGCCTGAGAGTGAATAATTACACAATTTCGTTCATTCAAAAAGGGTTCCCGGGACAACGTATGCAACGAGGTGTTATAAAGTATCCTTAAGAGGTAATTTCGTATGTACGAGTTGTAATAATGTATTAAATTGCAAGTGGATTTGTAATTTGTATTTCTTTGGGCAGAAGGCTTGCCGGCAAGGAGCAAATGGATTGTGGTTTCTTGTTGGTCTCTCTAACTTGAGGTTTTATGAGGTAATAGCAAACAGCGATGTGGATGGACGGCAGAGTTGTTAAGGTCTTTTAATAATCCATCCTCTTCGTGGGATAGCGATTGCAGGATTGAAAAATAATGAAAAATCGGCATAACCCTAAATCAGCTTAGGCATGTTGAAAGAGACTTATCGCAGGACGTTTGGTAATATTCTTCGAGCGAAAATATTACCTTAAGAGGATTTTGAGTGGAATGCATACAATGTACACTTGTGATCGGCATTTAAGTTTACATTAGCGGTTAGGAACAAATAGATGTGACCTGTATTAATGAGTTCAAATCGAACAATTAGGTTTAAGACTGCTGCACACCTTCTTTCCCACATCTCATCTGATAGATGTCGATTTCGACGGGTATAATGCTATGAGTCCCGAAATAAAAAGTCGATGGACATTCACAATGATTTAACATTTTGTGTTCCTTGCACTGAATTCTCAAAAAGGCCTCCGACCTCATAGCTCCAAAATTCATTCGCCCCAGGAACTCAAGCGTGATTACACGTCATCTGTGTCGACAAATGCTGTTTGAACAAGCAAAATTGCCGGATTTGCGACACAGAGAATCAGAGAATCCTCGAGTGATCCATGAGGGACAAACGCTCGCGTCTGTGAATAGCCGCTAGGTCCCAGCCCAAAGGCATACCTCAGCAGTTTGAAAGTGGACAAACAAGCAAAATAGGGTACAAGTGCTCCTTAGTGCTGTAAGGCTGCCTCAGATACTGGACCTTAAAGTTGGGGACTTTACAAGTCATCTGAGAATACTAGAATTCACCGTGACCCAATTCTTAAGATTCCAGATACCATGCTCAAGAGATATCGTGTCTACAGAGGTTTCGAAGTTGTTATAGGCGCCCGCAGCGAATGGAGAAATGAAGGCCCTATTACACGACTAAATTCCCAAATCTGGTATACAGATGGTTCATAATTGGAAAACGCCAGTTTATGGTCCCAATCCCTAAAGTCACCTACAGTATTTCAAGTGGATTGAATTGTGTGCAAGAGAATGCCTGCGGAAAAGAACCCGAGGAACCCGCATCTAAATCTTTTCAGAGAGCCAAGCAGCACTATTAGCCCTTATATCCTATAAGGTGAGGTCCAAGCTTGTCTGGGACTGTCTCAACCTCCTCAAAAGCCTTGCATCGAAAATAAGGTTATCGTAGCCTGGATCGCAGAACATAAAGGCTTCTAGGGTAACTAACGGGCTGACTGCCTGGCGAAAGAGGCACTTGCCGCCCACTCGTTGGTCCCAAACCCTCTTTCGGGGTACCATCCAACAGTGCCTACTCCAAGGTAACACAATTGGAGATCAACAAACTCGCCGACTACTGGGCCAACCTTCGGGGCCTTAGTGAAAAAATTCATCAACCCCAACCTATACAAGGCCAAGACTTTACTTGATGTCACCAAAGACGAGTTAAAAACCTTACCGGGCTATCTAACACGACATTATCCACACAGATACCATCTGCATAAAATGAAGGTATCAGATACCGATATTTTACGGCTCTTTGGAGAACAAAAAAGAGACCGCTGAACAGGGTACAAGTCGGGATCACCCCGAAAATAATGATGCCCCATCTGCCTCAACTCGATAAAACTCCACCTAAACACTGAGGCCAAAACATTGCCAATGTAAGATGAAGTAGTATCAATACCAGTCTCTTTCAGACTATTGTGGCCGTGCTTGAACTGTAGAAGGACAAAAAATCCTCTAAGTCAGTGGGAAATTAGCCCTTACAGCCGAGGCACAGGTGGTATTTTCTCCAACCTTGAGGGAATACCGAGTAAGGAATACGTACATATACGTGGGTTCAAGCCCCAACCATGTTCACCGAACAGCCATGGTTCAAGCCCCAGCCATGCACCACCTCTAGTCGGGGAATGAAAAGCCTTCGGGAGTACAATTTGTCATGAAAGAGCTTCTCAATTCGCCCTTGGAGTCGGCAATAAATTGTAACAGGCACAATATTAATGGTTAAGAAGCTAGGCCTTGGCTCATCCCGAACTGTCCCGCCAGCTATATATTTATTTATTTTTGAGACTCGACTCTGCTGCTCGCACGGCGACCATGTGGACGAATGCACATCCAAAATATTAAATGCACAACAGCACGCTTGTCATGAAATACTATTTTCATATCGATTGCTAGCATTCAAGTAGCAGAGAAGTTGGAGTCGCACTTGACAGTTTGTCTCCAGTGAAGTACAAAATGGCAGTTACAATGACAAATTCGCAGATTCGAGTGAACTTGAGTTTGAAGGAGTTTCAGCTTGAGTTTCCGCATTTTTCCTTTCCGCATAAAACACACAATTTTCGAGGGGTTTTCAATTTTGAGAAATATTCAATCGTTTATACCATCTGCTTGGAGCAAGCACCAAGCTTATGTACACATTAAACCGAAATAGACTACTTTTCTGCATATGAATAATTATTGCTGTTTTGCCTAATCTCTACCCAACAAGTTTCGGGAATATTTTAAAATAACACATCTTCTATTATGATTCTCAGAACCTATATTAGTTTCCATCTGCATTTATGCATAAGTTTCGAAGAAAAGTCCGTGGAGCACATCCTTTCATGGAATTCATGCATACACATGTACAGGGTTTTTCAATAAGAGCGCTACAAAAGTTTTTTTAAATAAAACAAAAACGGTTTTGGATATCAATGAAATTCTTTATTCCTGTGAAAGTACGTTCGATGCCATTATGTATGGAACTCGATTTCTTTTGCATGGCCACCACGGGCACGCTTGCAGAAGTCCAGACGCTGAACCCAATTTTCGACGGTTTTCAAGCATAAATCGGCCGATACTGCTGCAATTTCACGTTCGATATTCGTACGAAGTTCATCAATCGTCGCTGGCTTGTTGGCATAGACCATAGACTTGACGTAGCCCCACAGGAAATAGTCTAACGGCGTCAAATCGCACGACCGAGGCGGCCAAGCGACTGGACCATTTCGTGAGATAACACGTTCTCCAAACTTGGTTTCCAATAAATTGATTGTGACATTCGCTGTGTGGCTTGTGGCGCCGTCCTGTTGGAACCACATGTCCTCCAAGTCCATATCATCCAATTGGGGCCAAAAATATTCGGTTATCATTGAACGGTAGCGATCCCCATTCACAGTAACGTGCCGGTCTTGATCATCACGAAAGAAGTACGGCCCAATGACGCCGCCGGCCCATAAACCACACCAAACCGTAATTTTTTCGGGATGCAATGATGACTCATGGAGTACGTGTGGATTGCTGCCTGACCAATACCGCATATTTTGTTTATTGACGAAGCCATCCAGCCAGAAATTATGACGACCATAAATTGGACGTAGCGCTCTTAACGTTGAGGCCACTGACTCCGAATTTCGGTAGTAAATTTTAATAATTTTGACTCGTTGTTGGCTCGTATATCTTTCCATCATGAAATGGCAAACCTTGCTGAAGAGAAATGTCAAAAAACCGCAAGAAAAATATGGCGTCGTTTGCTGTCCCTGTCGCTCTACTTTTGTAGCGTCCCTATTGAAAAACCCTTTACTTATGTACATTTTAACGTACTTGGAATATTCATTTTATTAATGTACTACTAGTTGTTATTACCTTCTTAGCAAGTCGAACAAATTTTTTATGAATTTTTTTAAATGGCAATTCAACAGCTTGTATCACGTGACTCTGAAAAGCGCTTTATAGCGCTTGCCGTAATGTACATACGCAATATGCTTCTTATTTTTATAGAAGTATGTATGTGCATACGTAAGTACATAATGTCAGCAGCTTTTCATTTGATAGATGAAGAAACTTTTTAGACGCAATAAAACCATTTTTATAGAGAGAATGTCTGAATTGAGGACACATATGAATTTAGCTCTTAATGAAAAGAGTCTTGGCTTTTAAAATTCAAAGCATTATATTATCAGTTACTATGAAGCGACATTTGTGATAATAGTGGGTCTGATCTTACTTACTGAAGGAGTTCCGGTTCTGGTGTCATTCCATCAGACGACATGTCCATGGAACCAGAGTCGTAGTATAAGTCTCGTGCAAGGTCATCAAGACTTCAGTCCGGTTGATACTAAAAGTCTCCCCGTCTAAGACGATATAAGCGTCTAGAGCAGAGCCAGGCCTACTCGGAAAAGCTTCCGTGCAGCCGAGACAAGACGTCCTTTGAAATTTAATGCAGTGAACTATCACACCAAACAACCCACGCATAAGCTAGAAACGGTCTTATCATGGCCATATAGATCTAAAGGACTTTTTTCGGTGATAAGCCCCATGTCTTTCCAAAAGCACCCCTACACTGCCCGAATATTGAGAGCGCCTTGGATGACTTCAACTTGACATGCTTTGCCCAAAGAAGTTTTTTTTCTATAGGATCACTTCTAGATATTTGGCTACATCGGAGATCTTGATAGTGACGCCCTTTAGCATTGACTGAGTTAACCGGTCACAACCCTACTTTTCGTAAAAAGGACAACCTCAGTTTTCAGAGGATTGTCCGAAAGCACATTCCTAGTGCACCACTCATTGATCATGTCTAAAGTCGCCTGCGCGATAGCTCAGACAGTCTTGAGGCATGACCTGACATCTTGGTCTTTGTAGGTAAGATTTGGCCTTTATTGTCAACAGGTTACATCATTGTTGTCTATTCACTCGATGTAACCGAGCTAATTGAATCTGACTTTCTAGATTACATCAACATCTTAACACAGCTCATAGAACTCGTGGTTAAATCTTTTCTCCGTTCGCCCCCTTTACATGCCACCTAATATGCGAAGCATTAGCTTCCTCCCAAATGAATTTGTCTCCTCACCCGCTTCCAGACCAGCTCATTTCGCTTTATCTTTAATTGCCGTCATATGTGGGATGACGTCAATATTGTCTACAAATCTTAGTAGCAGGTCGGGTATGTGAAAAGAGTGATTTCCGTGCTAACACCTACCCTACGCACGAGCTTAAAGAAGTCACATGACAGTGCATCTCTTTGCCGAAATCTTGTGCATTTTAAAAAAAAACTCCTTTGAGTCCTTTTGCAACTGCAGAGAGCAGCTCATTCGACTGTTGCATTTTAGAGCTCAGGACCATAAAGCAGGCTTAAAATTCATGAAGAGATGCTGAGTTTAGACATTTATTTTTGGGGATTTGTCATTTCGAAAATTTGGTGTACATGGTCAACCAGATCAAAAATTACCCGAAGACAAAAAGGACCACTGGCCGCCGTGGCTGAGTGATTATTAAGTTCGATTGCTAAGTGAGGTGGCATAAGTACGAGTAGCTAAGTCTCCCAAACCTTTCGGCAGGCAATGACCAAACCTCCAAAAGTATAATTTTTCTTAAAAAGCTTTTCAATGCAAGGCAATGAAATCTATGGAAACCTTCTTGTCGATTAATGCTACTGACATGCATGTAAGGAATTCGGGTTTTTTGACATTCTCTTCAGGTTAGTCAGCCGTATGTTGTATATTCAGCGTAGAGTACTGAGGCTTAATCCTCAGGTTCAACCAGCTCCGCTTTTGGAATCAATAAATGTTCTCATTCCTCTTACCTATTTCGCTATTGGAATTCTTCAAAGTTGGTTTTATGTGATCTTTTCTGCTTTCCTTCCCCTACGTTAGTAAACCTTAAACATATCTTTCTGGCTTCGCTTACCCCCTTTCTGTTTGGGTCCTCTAAACCGCCCTGTTGCGTTCCAAGTGGTAATTCAAATTGCGTATGTGCTGTTCCTCTTCTTGGTCCTAGGGCGCTTATACACGCCTTCACCTCATCGAGTTCGATTTCTGGCCTTTGCCGAGACTACTCCTTCGACTTCTTAGTCCATCCACTGTTCAGCTATTTTGGGAAAGCGTATTTCGTTGCATAGCGAAGTTAGCAATGGTGCTGTCGTGCGAAGTTAGCAATGTGGTGTGCCTGTTAATTCCCTTTGTTCAGCGCTCAAGCATTTGAAAAAAATTTCCCGCTAACAGGTCTGATTGGAATATTATATTTCTTCACAATGAAGTTGTCAAGGGCTGATCCGAATCCGTGTCATCAAACTCCAAGAAGGACGAATTGAATCGATTTGAAAGTTAATTTCGTAACTTGAGTTGTAACTGTCGGTGAATGTTGCAGAATTATGTTTCAGTGTTAAAAATACACAGGAGCAATTCAACACAATGAAGTCCTTAAAGCACTACCTACACCAGCACAGTCAAAAGACTTGATGCTCCATCGTTTGATGCTCCAGAAAATAAGGTTCATAAATTACAAGATAATTTCACGGCAGAACACGAAACAGGAAGTATCTCCGGTTGCCATGAGTTTACTTTAAAAATTCCATTTTATTCTGTGAAAAATATATCCTGCAGAAGGACATTGCGTGAACAAAAAATTCAAATAAAATTCTCACCAGACTTTTCTCAAAATGTATTGCGAGGAATTTGCAAAAGCTGTGCCCTTGCATTGGCGTGTCAGTTATCTCTCGGTCTCGACTCTCTTAAGGCAACATAAAAGCAGTTTGAAAATAATCAACAATTTTACTGCACAAACTTGGTCAAAAGTTCGCCTTCAGAGGATGAGCATTCCAGCGAAGTGCAAAGTGTACCACTTCCTAAATTAGAGGCAGAGTACACTGAACCTAATGACGCTTTGACCAGTCAATCAAAGGAATTTGACTCGGGCCACGACCAATGGAACTCACAAATTCATTAGTCAAATTAAATGCCTCTGCCCGCCCCGTTTGTCCTTTTGGTCCTTTGACAAACTAAGCCGGTTTTGACAGAAACTATCGCGATGTTTGTTTGGTGCTTTCAACCAAATAGCTTTGACGGCTGTGCGACGCCCATTTGTTGTGGCGCCCGATACCACAGCATGAATAATTGACTCCCTTACGTAAATTGATCTGACAAAACGTATTTAAATCTTAGTTCCCAGTTAAACATTCATGTGTTGACCAATGCCAAAATTAATATCCGACATCCGCGTCGCCAGCCAGTGGCCAGGGCACAGACCCTTGGCAGGCGATGATTAATGCATGCGCCAAATCGCAATGCTTATTTATGCTCTATTTAAATGGAATTAAATTCGTCTGCACCAGCGTTGGGTTCTATTCCAAATTGAATGGAAATTAGCCAGGCACCGGGCGGTGTGTGTGTTGTGTACCCTCCAATTAGCTAGACAACTGCAACCCACTGAATAATTGATCTTAGTTAACTATTGCTGTCGTAGTTTCACGTTGGTTTGGCCCGTTGCTCTCAGTGGTTGCCGACTCCCCGCGCCCCAAAGTGTGACAATCCTCCACTCCGGCGTATTGAATATTAAATTGAACAGATAATGCCAACGCAGTCAATGTGAAAGGGTGTTTAGGGGTCAAGCACCCCACTAATGAATATCCCCTTGGATATTCGGCGGCGGCGATGCGATGGTTGGAAAACCACAAATGCGGATGTTACAGTCGACTTTTGGCCCCATAAAGGTGGTGCTGCAACTGCTGCAGATGAACATCACGACGCGGATGTGTGTCCTTATTCGATAATGGCGAAATAATTGATTAAATCCACTTAATGTGGGCAGAATGAATTCGGTCGGAATTGGCGCAACAAATACTTATAACACAATTTGGGGATTTATGGGATTTTCCGGTCGGGGCCGGCCGGAGCGTGTGCATCCAGCGAAAATGGATTACCGTCAGATTTTTGAGTGGATGAAGAATGGAGTTCAGAAATAATTTATGAATAATGAATTGGAGAATTCCGAAGTGGATTGGATTTTCCGTGAGGAGATTAAACCCAAAATTAAATTTCAATTGTTGAGGATTTTTGCTTGGTCGTCGTTGTGGAAGTTTTCACAAAGTTTTTTTTTTTTGATGTAAAAATAAAAGACTGGAGGTTTGTTGTGCAGAGAGATTACACGCGATTTATTTGAAATTACGTATCTAGAACAGGAGGTGATTGTTATTGAGATCTCAGGCTTTGGGCTCAGAAAATTCATAAATCAGTTTACTTTGTTCATAAGGTGGTGAAAATATAAGAAGTTGTATTTCAGTCAACATTGTCCAAGTATTTTTTTTTTTTTTTGAATATATTCAAAGTCAGTAAATTAAATCAGGAGATTCGAAAAAATTCGTGTGAATTATAGCAATGACAAACACCGCAAATGCCACCATCTTGTCTGGACACCACCCCTCGGACACTATTGAAACCTAATAATACCTGAATTTCGAACCACTGCACCTAGCCAGCGCTGTGTGAAAAACACCATAATCCCTTGAAACGCGAGTGGATTATAAAAAGAAAAAGTGTGATTAACAGACTTATGTCACAAAACATAGATATCTTTAAAGTGGGATGGAGAATTGTCTGTGACGACAGTTCAGAGTATATACTTAGAATTCATTGTCACAAATTTCTACGAGCTATAGATCTTCCCTCACTAATTGATGAGAAATAATCTATAAATAGACCTTGCTTCATGCTGGGCATTACTCAATTCGTGAAGTCACTTACAACTCTATATCAGTGTGATGAACCGACCAAACATGGCCCCGGGGCCGTGTCTACGGTCTGAACTCCAGGCTAGCAGTCTCTCTTGGCTGTTCCATATCTGTCTTTCAAGCAGAGGTATATGCGATTGACCTCTGTGCTAGAGAATGTATCAGACACAACCTTTTAAAGGCAGCGATTAAAGCTGTAAGCTGTTTTCACTTTCACTTACCTGGAGCTGTTAACCACTCTTAAGCAACTAACTCTCTCCCCATTTATTGGATTCCAGGTTACAAAGGAATTGAGGGCAATAAGATCGTAGATGAGCTCACCAGACAAGGAGCTCAATCTGCATTGATAGGCCCATTTTCGTTCTGTGGTCAACCCACAGGCCACATCAAGTTGGAACTCAATTTATGGAAGGCCAATGGAAGACTCAGCAAATTGATTTCTACTCCTCACGAAGTTCCTCACTAGACATTGTGCACTCAACTACCATCTTAATAAGCTGAGCATCAATCTGTCGGACATGTGCCGACTCAGCTTGGAAGAGCAAGAAACTGCAAAGCATATTCTGTGCGAATGTCCAGCCATACGTAATTGCACAGAGGATTGATTCACCTTCCCAGAAACTATCAAACATGCATCTGCAAGCACTAACCTGAGCTTCTTCCATAACCTCGATTTTGCTCAAAAATTTCCTCAGTTGTAGGGGAACTTGCTTGAAACAAAAGATATTTTAGGTCGCAGTGTGCTAGCCGCCCTCGTCAGTTACGTGTGCGGGCCCCACAGAGCCTAATTTTGGTTACGAATACCAGAATAGGTGCCTTCCGGCTCAGCCCCCTAAGAAAACAATTCTTGAACAACTTTCGACGCAAACTATCGTCTCCCAAAACCGCCAGAATCTCAAAACAAACGTGGAATCAATTTTTGAATACTAAAAACCCGTCCACTTTGACTTTTCTCATTCTTTCGACTACTTATAGTCCAAGGTAGGCTTGAGGTTCAATCCATAAACTTCTCCAACTCGATCGCTAGCTTCCTGCCTTCAAGTCACTGACAATTTAGGTAGGCTACTACGGAACTAAATCTATGATAGAGCATCCTGTCTTGCAAAATGTGTTGTCTTGGTGAAAACCAACGAAGACTGATGATCGGTCTGTATACCGAACACCTGAACAAGCATGCCTGCAGACTGGGTCTGGTGACATCTTGCACTTGCCCGGGATGCAAGGAGTAGGAAGAGAGCTTCGAGCATTTGCTAAGACACAAACAGCCTCTTAGAAGTTTTAGTTACTAGAAAATTCTGAGTTTTACTAGACATAGGTACAATACGTTTTCAGACCTGTTACCCCGCACATCTGAGAAATAGACAAAAATAAAAATAAATAGCTAGCGCAACAGCTCGGGATGAGCCAAGGCTAAGAAGAGATAGACACCCCTGAGAAACTACTGCTTCCAAAGCGTTTAAGAGCTATATAATCTAACACTGGTGGCACTGCAGTCCAGGGTATTTCTGAATCTCAACCAACAAACTTCACCAGCTCGTTTCGAGTGTCTGCGCCCTAAGTTGGTAAATATCTCTTTCTGCTGGCGTCCGGTACTTGAATTGCGTTCTTCTACTGCGGGGTTGTTCCGGAGTAAATAAAAAATAATAATTTAATTGGAACTCACCTGATCTCGCGCAGCTGTATATACATATACTTTGTCGTTGCATCTACTGCTCCACTTACAGTCTCAACCCTTGTCCATTATGGCGCAGTTTATTTGCCAAAATCACTACACAATTATTCTCTAGCCAATTTGTATGATTAAACTGAATTATGAAACATTCCATAATGAATGCACAACAGTACACGGCAAGTCCTTTCTTTACACAATTACCACAAAAATGCATCACCCCTTAACAAAAAAAACCTTTAATGCCACAGTGGTCAAATAAATAACATTCATTTGCAGCTGGCCAATTAGTTTTTACATTTTTTTTTTGTTCTGCTTAGTTTCCATAATACACAGAACTATGGTAATAAAATATAAAAGTAAAAAAATAGAAAATGACACAAGGGAATCAATTCGCTTTTGGAATTTTTGTAAAAATATAAAAAACTCACATAACTTTGTTTTTAAAGTGATTTTTTATCAATATTTTGCGAAACGTCCATGATAGTCATGCGGTCGTCATGGATTGATGATTTTTTACTCATCCTATTCCTAGGGCTATAGGACAATGGAACTGGTTCATTACACATGAAAACACGTACATATGTTTGATAATTTCATTTATATTTAAAAATGGCCGGAAGAGACTGAGGATGGAACCTCAGTATTGTTAGGAGGATACGCAGGAGCGAAGACCTTCTTAGGTGCGCCAGTTAGGTTGATTTATTCACGAAGGTCTCCTCATATCTTTGGGTCACTGGCCACAGTGGTGTGCCCGGAAACGAGACTGATGATGAACTAGCCAGAAAGCGATCAATCCTAAAATGAGAGCTAGCAGTTGGTATAATTAAACATCGACTTCGTCATTTGAAAGGAACATTAAGGCTAAGATCCATAACTGAGGCGAATAACAGGTACAGCACATTAACCACCTGCGAAATCCAGAAAACTTTGGCCAGAGTACAACAAGGCCAGAACCACCAAGCTCCTACATGCATATGGACCGAATGTGACCGAAAGATGCAGGGATGAAGACGTACATGAGCGTATAACAGATTTTATTTGTCGCTGCCCAAGCCTCTTCAATTTACGAAAATGAACTGGCAGATTCCTCTTCAATAATATAGAGGACCTATCCGATGGTTTACTATTGCATCTGCTCATATTTGTGAGGATAGCCAGGTGGCTATAATCAGGTAGATAGAATCACGCAGTAGGAAGTACTAGGTAAAATATGCACATACATGGGTACCGCAAGGGATCTACATAGACCTAAGTTTTTCTTTATAATCCACTCGCGCTTCAAGGGGTTATGAATACCCTTATGATGTTTTTACACAGCTCGAGAGAGGTACAGTGGTTTGAAACTCACATCGATGGCGTCCGAGGATGGTGTCCAGACTAGCTATCGAGATTTGTGGTGTTTGTCATTGCTCGATCAACTCTTCTGGACATGACACTCTACTGCCAGTCATGTATCTTCGCAGTAGAGGCGACATTAGCTTTCGCAGTTGATCATTATTTTTAAGGAAAAAATGTTCGGCGCGGCTCAGTGGTTAGTGCGTTGGACTGTTGACCGAGAGCCAGCCATATCCACCGAACATTTTTCGCAGCACCACCTCTCGTCGGGGAATGACAAGCCTCCGGGAGTATAATCTGTCATGAAAGAGCTTCTCAATTCGCCGTTCGGAGTTAGCAATAAATTGTAGGTCCCTTCTTTTCGTGCGAAAAATGTTACATGCGAGAAGTTAAGCCTTGTCTCATTCGATTTTTTATTTATTTATTAATTTTTTTTTTTTAATGTTTTCCGAGATCAGGACTTGAATCCGGATGGAGAGGGTGTTAACGCCTTCTTTGGACCCGCTAACCTAACCTAACCCACATATGCAGGTCTGTTACCTCATCATAAGAACCCACAAGCATTTCATCTCTCTTTTCCTAATCCCTGTGCTCCTGACCAGCAAAGCCCCTCTCTAAGATATACAGAATCCTTGTTCTGAGTTGAAGATTAGACATCTCTATTATAGAAGATACAATTGAATTCGGTGCTCCTCTGACTCATTACTCAGAAGTCATGAAACTTAAAGTTGCAAACAATATTTTACACTCCACGACTAAGACTCCTCGATTCAATAATAATTCGTTTTCTTATTTTGCCATGACCTACCACCTCACAAAAAAATTGAATATTCAAACTCTCATAACTTTTATCAATGTAAAATTAAAAAAAAAAAAAACAGAAATCCTTTCGCCTTCTCCTCCCACTTCAACAACGTAGGACAAACCACCGCCGAACTACATATTTACGACAATTGACAGACAATATCTATCTCCATGCCATAGTCCATCCATCCATTAGAAAAACAAATTCAAAATGCAGAAAACTTTTCATCGTCATCCAAAGTAAACAGTCTTTCCATTGTTGACACGAAAATTGTTCAAACTCTCCACACACAACCTAAAATCATAAAAAGGTTCAATGTACCGTCGAAAAGCCGAAAACGATGAGGAGAAGAAGAAGCAGAAGAAGAGGAACCCATCGCGCGGCTTTTACGATAAAAGATAGAACCCGAGAAGGACTGGAGCTCTCTTTTGGGGAAACTTCAGCAGCCGTTATGTAAATTTGTCAAGATATCTTTTGGATTCGGTTAGCATTGAGTGGATATGTGTGTGTGTGTCTGTATGTGTTTGTGTTTGCATGAGCAACTGACAGAAATAATAAAATTTGCAGAAACTCTTCCGAGAGCAGAACGCTGATGCCAGAGTACCTACTTGTACAAACCCCAAAACTATACATATCCGTTGCAGGCGAGGAGACAGAGTTAATTGCTATCCTAACATGCCTACCCACATGGATGCATATCCTCAAGTAACATATTACACCACTATGGACGACAAATGTAGATTCGGCATCGCTTGGATGCAAGCCGAGTGTCAACGTCCTTCTCTGAATTGCTATTGTTCTTCCGTTTGGATGTTTTTTTTAAATTTTATATTTAATACCAGTTGCAGGCGTCCCTTTAACAATTGTTGGTATAACTTTAAGTGAGAATGTGTTGTTGTCATGGCAGATATGGAAATGTTGGTGGCATTGTCAAAACGTTTATTTTATTGTTTTTTCTTTCCTTTGGTCCTCCTTTCTTACATTCGACTGCGCTAAGTCCTTTTGTAAAGTCCAAGCGAAGTGGGATATAAAGTCAGTTTGGGGACATAAAATGAAAGGGGGAGACAAAAAATATTTAAATTTCATACAGAAGATAAAAACTTTAAAAAAAATGTGCACTACAAGGGTGCAATTATGCACTTCCTCTACACCTACTTAAAGGGAGGATCTCTTGACATCTTTAGAGGATGAAGTTTGGGGGATTATATACTCGTACTTGGAAACAAACAGTGAAAACAGTGATGATAACTGGTTCTATTCTACTACAGCAGATCCAAGGTTTTAAGAAGAGTGCTTAACGCAATTGTTTACGGAAAAGTTTTAGCATTAGATGCACACATTCTATGGAAACACTGAAGTTTGAGATACAAAACTTGAATCGTTTGTACATACATATACGTGTGTATAGAGTATAGACCATTTCCATGAATTTATGACGAAAGACCCACCGTCACACCCTATTGAATGTGATTACAGAAATTGTGTGACGCTCAGCCTGACCCTTTATAAATCTATTCACGTCCGAATTCAACACTTCTTACAGTACAGTCCGAGGTGGACCTGGGTCTCAACCAACAAGTATCTTCAGCCAGCTCGAGCCAACTACCTTCACTTTCGCATGCCAAGTTGGTTAAGGTCCCCTTTCACTTGCGTGCGTCACCTGAGTAACGGTCTTCCTCTACTGCGCCATCACCCGAATGGGGATTCGAAGATTTCCCGGGCCGGAGCATTGCTGTCCATTCGGTCAACATGACCCAGTCAGAAGCGACTGAGGCTTCACTTTTCTGGCTAAGTCGATGTCGCCGTATGGACTGTACGGTTCGTCCTTGTATCTCCTCCTTCACTCACTGTTTATGTAGACGAGACCGAAAATCACCCAAAGAATTTTCCTCTCGACACAGCCGAAAGCAACCTCATCCACTTTTGACAGAGTCCATGCCTCTGCGCAGGAGAACAGGGCTGGGACGATTAAGGTCTTATAAAGGGTCACCTTATTCGTTCGAGAGAGAGGGCTTTGCTACTCAATTGCCTTCTTAGCCCAAAGAAATAGCGATTGGCTAGACTTATTCTTCGCGGCCTTAAAATTGATGAAAAGATGCTGTGTATCGATTTGAAGTTCTTGGGTTTTCCCCAAGATCTGCCGCAGAGTGAATATTGGGACGACGGTGGACTTTCCTGGCCTTAAGTCACACTGATATGGACTGATTAGGTTGTTGACGAAAGTCATCAGGCGCTCACACAACACGGCAGATAAGATCTTGTAGGCGATGTTAAGAAGACTGATGCCTCTGTAGTTGGCGCAGGTCAGAGGGTCTCCTTTCTTGAGGATCGGCAAGCAACGCTAAGGTTCCATTCATCGAGCATACCTTCCTCCGACCGTATTTTACAGATGAGTTGGTGCATGCTCCTTACCAAGTCATCGCCTGTCGCTTTGAACAGCTCGGCAACTAGGCCGTCAGCTAGGCCGTCAGCACCAGCAACTTTGTTGCACTTAGGCTTAGATGTGACTATCTTCACTTCGTCCTGGTCGGACGGATGGAATTGTTGGTCTTCATCGTCCAGGTTCATCTATTTTTTACCTCAATATTAATTCAGTTTTTTTTTTTAAATTGTACTGAAAAAAAACTTAAATTTAATCACCAAAATCAATATAAAAAATTTCCTATATTTAATTCAGACAAAAAAAAATGTAAAGGAGGGAAAATTTAACAATTTCACTCACAGACGGAAGATCAAAATAAAAATATGTAAAATAAAATAAATCCGATATGCCTGCGTTAGCTGCAGTGTCGCATAGATAAATGCAGGCATCATAACATGGTTTCATATTCAAAGCGCCATGATGTTACCATATTTTTCTGCAGCCCCAGGAGAACAAGTCCTGTCGTCGTCGTCGTAAAAAAAATGCGATAAATTGCACAAGCCATGTGATTGCACTTTTTTTTTGTTTGCTTGGAAAAAACCTATCTCGTGTGCTTTATCACTTTAACTACTCTTATACATATTGCAGTGCCGATAAATAAAAGTAAATTAGATTTTGTTATTGGTGTGGCTCTGTGTCAGTTCTGCGCGGTGCAATTATTAGTTTAAATTTATGTATTTTGACACTTATTTTTTTTCAAACCGTAATCGAGATGTATTGGGTGACCGTAGACTTGTTGAAACGTTGTTTGTTTCTCCCTTTTTTTTTACAGAGCAAAGATTCCCTGTCGTACTCAGTCTGGGACGTACGACTCGGCACCTATCCTAAAGATTACCACGGTTCTATTTAAATGTTTAGCACCAATTTTTATTCCATTTGAATTATCGAGAAGAAGAAGCAACTTAATTCTCCTAATCACATCTGCTACTAATCTGAGAATGCAACGCAGTTCAGTGCAACTCAGAGCTCTAGTGAGGTCTCCTTGGCACTGCTGCAAAATCTGCAGTTTTCATGCTCCTAAGATGCTTCTAAGTCTGCAATGCCACGTGAAAAAACTCAGTCGAATAAGTAGCTGGTCTTTATTGATACTTAAGCAGGTCTTACACCTCTTCTGGTCATAATTCTCGACGGTTCATGCTTATTAGAGTCGAGTTGACTCAGAGGTTAGGTCAGAGAGGCTGTCGACATAGCCGGCGCACTTCGTCCAACAGTGATGATGTTATGATGCCTCAGGATCTAGGAGGAATTCTCTTTCCTAATTGTGGAACCCGTGGGAGCTTTTAATGAAGCGAACAAAGTTTCCGACATCTTGTTGTGCTAGGTCGCCAGTGACTGTCAAAAAAGAAGGCACCGACAAGGTTGCGTCTTTTGCGAGAGAGCGCGGGACAGATACAGAGGAGATGGAGGTGAGTGGCAGGTCTGTTTATGAGCAGTGTCCTGTGATGACACCTATAGTAGCTCCGAGATGCCGTCTACTTATCGAAATTAATCTCTTGGAGCGCTTATGATCTATTGAAGGCTAGATTTGTCTGCTAGTTTGGCAGGTGGTGCCATTGGACCACCCTGAGATTGGCTTTGCTGATTGCATCTGCCTTTAATTTTAGTTTGCATGTAGCTAGTGGCACTTCGAGGTTCTCCTTTTCAGGAAGAATCTGTATTGTAGTACCATTCTTGGTGAGGTCATCAGCCTTGCAGTTCCATGAAATGTCTCAGTGTCCTGGTACCCAGCAGAGGAGTATGTTGAATTGCTCTGCCATCACTACAAGAGACGAGCGTCAATCTTGAACTATATTTGATGTTAAAGAGACAGATTCCAATAACTTAATGGCGGCCTGGGTGTCTGTGAAAATGCTTAAATCCAAAGTAGATATTACATTCCACCTCAGCTAAGACAGGGCCTCCTTGATCGCCATGATCTTCGCCTTGAAGACGCTACAGTGCTCTAGAAGGCGAAATGAGATCTCGAGGTTTAGATCATCGGAGAAAACACCTCCTCCTACACCATCTTCGGTTTTAGAACCGTCCGTGTAGATCTCCAAGGTTTCTTTCGTATGTGGTTTTGGCTTCTCCTGGAAATCTCTTGCGGGAATAGCGACATTAAACTTTCTCATAAAGAATACCTTGCGATGGTGTAATCTGTGTTTTCGGAAATATTAGTCTGTTGGTTTAGAATTGAGGCATGGCCAGTTGGTCTACTGGTCCAAGTGCCAGAGGTTGCGTACGAAACTTTTTGCTGTTGATTACAGATCACTCAAAAAACAAGTTGGTGATTTCAATGTTCATGTCGAAAGGCCCAGCTTCTCGCTACTACTCATGTTGTGCGTCTTATATTTTTCGCACGAATGGCAGGAACCTACAGACGGTTTGAAAAGCTTTTTTAAGGAAAAAATAAAAGGTTTGTCATTACCCGTCGAGAGGTGGTGCTTTACTACGATTTTAACTTGTGTCAGCTCGCTTGGCAATTCAAGATATTAACCCCTGAGCAACGGCGATCATTATAATGGAAAGTGTACATAATGTCAAGTTAGTGTATAAAATCGGTGTACCAAATTATCTCCCGCTGATTTCGAAGTTCGGCAGGCCGTCTATCCGCCCCTGCGACGCCTGTGAAGAGGACGACGATACTTCGGATAATTTCCTTTTCTATTGTCTTGCCTTTACTCAAAATCAGGTGGCAGATCTTCGGTGCTGTTGTTGTAAGTGCTGATTCTGTAAACTCCTCTTCATTGAAGCGTAAATTCCAGTAAAATAGGTAAAAACTGGGTTTTGGGTCAGTTGCGTCCGTGGGCTCCAATGAAGGGTTTCTATTTTGCTGTCTAAGCCTATCGACACTTTTCGTTTTCGCTCTGGTGGCCTAGTGAGGCCAAGCACAGAAGTGGCTGCATCGCCTACGGTTTTCTGACAGTGTTGGGATTAGTCTTCCGCATTTGATGCCGACTCTAGAATTGATCGATCATCATTCTCCAAGATAACACAATGAGGGATCAACAAACACGCTTAATACGGAGCCAACCTCCAGGATTTAAACAAGCGAAAAAATGCATCCAACGTAACCTATGCAAGGCCAAGACTTTACTTGATATCACCAAAGACGAGTTAAGAAGCTTAACGGGCTATCTAACGTGACGTTGTTCACTTAGATACCATCTGCATAAAATAAAAGTATCAGATACCAATATTTGCCGATTCTGTGGAGAACAGAAAGAGACCGCTGAACATATACTGTGCGTATGTCCAGCAAGGAAAAGATTGCTCCAATCGACAAGGGCCTCTGTCAACCCAGCAAAAATTCGGAAAATCGAACCAAGGGCTATATTGAGGTTTATCAAAAGCCTCAATATAACCTCTCGTTAAACCACACGAGCCACCACAATAGACCTCATAGGTCGCAGTGCGCATTTAGGGCCCGGTTCTGTTTAAAACCCAGTTCTGTCTTTAAAATCCTAATTATAACGTCCTACCCTTTCTTCTGTTCAAAATTAGTTAACTTTTTTGTATAATCCACGAGCGTATCCACATAATAATATTCACACAGCGCGAGCGATGTGCAGTGGTTCAAAACTCAGGTAGTATTCGGCTTCAATGACTTCCGGCGGTGCTGTCCAGACTAGCCGCGGGCATTTGTGGTGTTTGTCATTGCTATAATTCACAGGAATTTCTTCGGATCTCCTGATGTCATATAAACATTGTCAGCTCAATCAACTCAGTGTTATGCCTTTGCAGTGGAGTCGATATCAGCTTTCCGACATCAGGAACTCAATCCGGCCTTTAAGCTAACCACTGCACCATGTCCGCCCTTTCCTGGCCAACCCCCTCTTACTGTCCTTGCATCACGTCGTTTTGTTATTTTAAAGAATCGAAATACAGTAAAGGAAGACGGTTGCCTTCTCTGTTAGACAATCATTACGTGCTCCAAAGGTTCTTTGTAAAAATTTTACTCAAACCCCTCTTTTCCGCCGTCTCAAAACGTGGCATCCCGAAAAATCGTGCCAAAACTAACCGCCATTCCGAGTTAACTATTCAACTTGTCACCTGCGATGATTCCTCCTTCAAAAAATAGTAAGAACACCTTCCAAGGATTATTCACATCCCATTAATTTACACATCCGTAGTACATATTTTCTTTCCCACTTCCAACGGATACCCGTCCGCCCAGCAGTCACTCTTATCCTAACAAACTTGCATCGTAAGTCGTGTAGCTTGGAATTTACCAAATTCAGCACGTTCTTCCTCCCGAAGTACGAAAGCACAAAAGAAAATGTCACCTGTGGCATGGTCCAACCAAAACCGCCCCAAATTGGTTGTACTGCATTCACCCACTGACGGAGGAGGTCCACCACGCAATAACCTGCCGAAGAGGTGCTTTTAGAGACTTTTGTTCGGGCCAATTAGTATGCATCCCGTGACAACCAGCCATTGCAGTCGCTTTCCGCACATTTTGAGAGTAAACAAAGTTGTTGCCTGGCCATATAATTATGGGCTCCGGTAGTAGAATCTGTTGATTGCATTATTCCATGGAAGGATATCGGTCTTGTCGAGAGTTACTGGCCGTATACGGTGTTAAGTGAGTGTATGCTGCAACAGAGTTCTATCGTAGTTAGGCGTACGTGTGTGGTAATGGCGGAGGACCGACATGTTAGTCCTTTGATTGAGGTTATAAGAGGTGGATTATCGATCACTGAGAAGGAGTTGCATTAATATTTGACGTTATAGTCGAATGCCATGTGAGGTTAAAACGATGTTTGTGGCAAATTGTCGAAGTTTGTTTGACATTTTATGTGTTTACATCGAGCTAGAGAGAGACGGAGAGAGCGGTTGAGTTTATGATACTGTCACCGGTGTTGGCAATTCGTTTTATGTGAATTTCTAAGGACTTGGAAACTTGCAGTTCTTTTGAACTAAGTTGCACATGCAGCGTACACGTTGTTAGTCGTAAATGACTCAATTTGAATAACATTCATGTTTAGGTGTCGTAATATATAAACAATTTCCTGTGAATACCGGTCACCGATAGGCTTGATTGACTGTGAGTTCCGGAAGCATTTAGAAACTACTGTCCAACTAATTGAATTAAATTGGCTGGATGTGTGACGTTCAGATAGCATAGATTCGAATAGACGTTGCCCACTGGACTTTGGAACATACGCTGACTTTGTTTGAAAGGCCAACAGACTGCTGACACATTTTTTTAACAGACTTAACCACCAATCCAAGTCAACACATCAATCGTATGAGCTGTCTCCACGATTTCAATCCCACTGTTGAACGTCTTCAAGAACTTTGTTCGTGGGGCTTTCAGGTCTCCATCAGGAGGCCTAATTCTGGTAGCTAGTCGTAGTCGGACTACTTAGGCGTGTTTTGACTAATGGATCACTGCACTGATCTGTGATCGATAACAGGCGGTGGTTTCACCTATGGTCTCTCATCGAATGACTCTTTATTCGGCAACGAAAATATCCTTAATCTGGGCTTTCACCACAATGAGAATCATTTCACTGCTAAACGTGGGGCTGTTAGCCAATTGTTTCACCATAAATTCACCCTTAACCTTCGCTGAGGACGTTCGTCGGTGGATGATATCCGCCTTAAGAAGGAGACTTAGCGGTTGTTACGAGAAGCAACTTTGTTGTTGCAGGACTTCAAACACTAGTAAGTCCCCCACGATGACATGGACTAGTTAGAAATTTCGTAGACCTCTCAATTTTTTCTAGTTGGAAAAGGGTCAGTGAACCTAGAAGCGCCTCCAGCCAGCTCGATCTTTAGCCAGCTGCCTCCAGTTTCGCACGCCAAGTTGGTTGAGGTCCCCCTCCACTTGCGTGGGCCATCTTAGGGGTGGTCTTCCTCCACTGCGCCGTCCCTCGGGTGTGGATTCGAAGATTCGAGTAATTGGACGGACTGTTGAAAGATTATGCCTCTGGTGTTGTCACGTGAGTTTTGCACTATTCTTTCAAGAACGACGTTGAAAAAGTCGTATGACAGCGCGTCACCTTGCCTAAATAACTTTTTGACAACAAAGGTCTCAGTCAAGTCTTGAATGACCTTGATGAAGCAACGTGCATTGTTCTGTCTTCATCGTCCAGGTAGAATGGTTCATTCTGCTTGATCCGTCGTTGCCGTTAAACAGTCTGCAGAATTAGTTCGAATTTTCTCATATCCTCAGCATCGACTGCGATTCTATTACGATGTTCCCGTGTTCATCCTTGCAGACTTCGGTTCGGGCTGTATAGCCGTGCCACGTGTTTTTTACCCTTCCGAACCTCATTCCTGCAGTAGCAACTCACAATTTCCTCGATCGCAAGCTTTTCATGCTCTTTGTTTCTCCTCCTGAGAAGCCTGTGTTCGTCTCTCCTCTTCTGCTCGTAGAGGTCGCAATCAGCTCTGCTTCTTCTATGCAGCGCCACTTGGTATGCCTCTTGTTTCGCTGCAAGCTGCTCGAATAAAGGTCCTCCTTTCTATTTGATTTTAGCGTCACAAAGTCCTCATTGCACGTATTTTTTGTCAAGGAGCTCGTAGATCCTGGTCATCATCCTGGCGTCATCCTTGTCTTGTGTGGAGTATAATTCAGCATAAGACGTCCAAGCACTTTCGATATTTAGAAATGCAACCAGTACATTTGTTGCAAGGTGAGGCTTTAACGATTATGATGGCAACGACATTGTGCAGTAATGTTTCCTCGCCCTTATAGGCGCGCTGCGCCCTGGACAAGTCTTTACGGCTCCGCACATGAGCGGCAATCAATTTTTGTTAAAGACATGAAACGTGTAAATTCCTAGTCTTTAGCAGTGCAGTGGCAAGTAAAAAATTCGTTACAAAGTTTGTGTCGACAGGCATTTGGTTTGGCATCATCAAAAAGACTCCGTCCATGACTGGAATTTAAAAGATTGAAATGAGTCAATACATGGTTTTACTCATTTCATACCAATATTCTCCAATAGGGACATTCTATCGGAGAAAAAGCGCTCCACAGGTTTCCCTTTCTACTGTTTCTATCAAGTGAATTTCACTGACAAACAAGTCAATCTACGAACACCAACCTTGTCTCGTGGATACTCCTTTTTTTTCTTGCAAGTAAATCCCCTGCCATCTGCATTTCATTTTTGTTCAACTTTTGAACTTTTCGAGCAGATGGTTTCGAACTTGAATAAATAACCACTAAATTCATCTAGTTCATGTAGCATTGACATAAACCACACGTCGACTATGGTTGTTATCCACAATAGCAGTGCATTTCAAACCCCCCCCCACATGGATATGTAATTTCTTTGCCAACAATTTTTATCTGCCATTCATCGCCGTTTTGTTGTGTTTTTGCCAAACAAAAAAATATTATTAAAATCTATATTAAGCACTGATGTCTGTCGGTTTATCTTCTTTCAAAATATACACACCCATACCTATTCCAATGTCTAAATTTAAAATTTATTTGGAAATTTCGCTGATGTTTGCAAGTTGACTTCCGGTAGAGAAGTAGAATCACTTCAATGGAATCCTCGTCGTGAATTAGATTTATCCCAGTTGGAATTAGTAATGTACACATAGCATAGGTATCGCATGTCCTATGTATTTTCGTGTTCCTCTTCCACCGCTAAGAGGTAAACAAAGTTCACATCTCAACTCGAAAGTATCGTGACATCATCCGTTCCCTCATCTCCCGGGTCATATCAAACGGCGGCAGCCGTTGAGAACCCTTCCAAACGATCATGGGCCACTCCAACGAGTATTAGGTAGACCAAGACCATGCTGCTGACGCTGCTCGGTTTTGTTTCTCCAAAAAGTAAAAAAAAAAACGAAACCACGACCAAAGTGCGGGGACTTATTACGACAACACAACGATGACGGTGGCGGCGGCGGCAGTGTTTTTGGATGGCAAGCGGTCTACTACACACCAGCACCACTCTACTCACAACCAGATAGAAGAACGACAACGAATGCAAGCAGAATGGCCTCCTCGCACTGTGGCTCGTCAGTAGAATCGATCTTGTCGAAACGATCAAATGTGCGCGTCGCGTCGGATACTCACTTTCGTCGTCTGGATTTTATTTTTCTTTGAATATAAAATCGTCAATTGAACTGAATGTGTGACACGATAAAAAAAAAGTATCTAAGGCCTAATCACACCATTTTTCAATTTACAGTTATCAACGCAAGCTTCGCCGCGAGTCCCTTTGCCAGCGTGTGCGTGAACCTGAGCACTCTGACGTTCGTCGCTGGATTATTTTTATAAAATTCACGACGATGGTTCATGACCCTCGCTGCTCTCCTCATCATCCGAAGCATGCGGCGGCGATTGCGAATAAAATTCATCTCAAAGGAGAACTGTTTGTTGTTTGATTTCGTTTCTGTACGTTTGTCGTATACGTGTTCCATGGTTAATTAGTTTGGTAATTTCTAAAAATATCGAGATAGTGAGAGTCAGAGTCAGAGTCGAGCACCGAGACAAGTGACAAGAGCACATGTGGAGAAGGAACCCGAGAGAAAGAGACAGGTCCGCGAATCGTGCGTGAGAAGGACATACGCAACGCAAACGCAACGCTTTTGCCTCCCCACAGATCAGATACGATACGAAGTTTCCATTCTTTTTCGTAATTCCGTTCCGTTCCGCTTTGTTTTTATATCTCCTCTCTAGTGAAGTCTTTTCGGTTTTTTTTTTTGTTTGAAGAAGGAAGAGGAGATAAACAATTGTGTATACAGAAAAAATATACAAAAGCGTGTGATGTGCCGGTGTTTGGTGTGATTTTTTTTTTTTTTATTTAACATTAATTTTTGTGATTTTTGATGTGTGGAAAGTGTGATAACATCCAGCAGTTCATTTGAGTGAAAAAAAAAAATCGAAGTGGCATTGAAAGTAAAGTGAGTGTCGTTACGAAATCGAGAGAAATAATAATTTTCGAAAATCTAATTTTGTGCCGAGAGAGAAGTGTTTGTTCGTGAAATTGTTTCCGGTCAAGGATTATGACTTGTTTGGAATACATTCAATGATGGCATACAAAATGATCAAATCCGCCCTCGATGGGTCACACCATCATCAGTATAACAATGGAGTTGTTCTAATTAAATGTACGTGAGGATTTTTGTTTTATTTTTTAAAATTTTTCTCAATTTATTTTGTCGCGAAATCTTTTTGGAATGACAGTTGACAACTGCTACTCTTTTTTTCACCTAAAATTCCATCGCCCTTTACTTGAAATCTAGGTGTGTATCCCAGTTTATAACCTACAACGAGAGATGACGTGGGAATCTTCCATTTGGAAGCTCTGCCTCTATCTGGATCATGGCCAAGAGATTCAGTCAATACTTTGGACTGAAACTAAACAGGTGCCACCAATCACAAAACGAACAAATTGATGACAGTTGTAAGCACTACCACTCGACGTTGTAGGTGAAATCGTTACAAAATTTACATGTTGGCAAGCGTGGTCCTCTAGAGAGATGAACTTAGGGCAAAGGTGAACGCCAGGGTTGGCCCCTAGTTTACTACTGGAACCATTAGGATTCTATAACGAAACAGGATTCAGGTCGTTTATGTCGTTCGAGAGGTATTCTTCCACAATGGTTTTTCTAATGCTGGCAAACGCGGTACACGCGAAGAGGAATTGTACGAGGATTTTTTATTTTTTTTTTTATTAGGAACCTGCCTTTATGGCTAGCAAGATATATTGTGTCTCCGGTGTATTAAGCCTAATAAGCCTACTACCTTCCTAATGAAATTGAGTACGTCATTAGTAGCCGAGTTTCTAAACTTCGCTAGGGAACAGAATTCCCTATGAAAGTTCCGTCTGCGTAGCTAGTATAGTGCCTGACATTCACAGAGAATGTGCTCAGAGGTTTTTTCCAAACAGAAGAGTGTCTGAACAAAGTTTGAGTTTGTTTAGGCCGCGATGGCCGGTTGGGAAGCCCATTAGCTTCCTCATGTTGTTCCTGTCAATGTTTAGAATTTCCTTGTAGGAAAAGGGCTTTTCAAGCCCCTTGGATTGCCTAAGCCCAGGGACATTTTCCCAATGGGCTAGGCAAAGTTGGTGTTCCCAGTCGTTTAACAAAGCTGTGGCGGTAGCACAATTAACGCGATTGAAGGGTTTCGATCACAAGAGCGCAGAAGCCGAAAAGGCACAAACCAGCTCATCCCCAGTTCCATTGCATACAATGCCCTGATGCACGGGCACCTAACAAAGGTTAAGGTTGACCTTATTGTGCTTGGGAAGTCATTTTAGGGTATCGTAGCAGTACTTGACTGACCTTTGACCTCCTCGCTCTCCACTCTGCAAAGTGCGTTACAAACTATGCCCAGTCGTAGTGAAAAACATCTAATGCTTAAAAGATAAGCTGTCACGTAGACTAATGGGTCGCCTGGTTATTCTTCCCGACTCTCCAGAGCTAGAAATGATCACTACGGTGTCTGACGTTATGTTTACAAAGCTGAAAATTCGAGATTGAGAACCCGAGTGACATAACTTGGAAAACTGACTGTTGACTGTTGGGCATAAAAGGACTGGTGGGGCATACAGACGGTTTAAAGTTAGATTCTGGTTTGTGTGCCATGTGTGCTGATATCTCCCTAGCCGAGCTGCTTACCTTTGATCGCAAAGTAGTTCAACGCACTAAACACTCATCAATCCCGAGTAAATATGTCCTTTTACCCTTTTTCAAAAAGAGAAAAGACGATCTTAAGCAAATCTCCCTGGAAAATATTCCCATCAAAAAGCCAGTTACATCAGAGAACAATCTTTCATCTGAAACTCTCGCCTAAACCAGGTTACCAACACGGCGACTAGAGCAATGTTTATGTTATTGGAACTGAAGTTCTAGCTCATCATCAAACCAATGATAACTTAAATACGAATGCATCTCTGGCATGGTGACGAAAAATACTGCATACCATTGTCCAAGAATAGTTAAACCGACTGGATCGCTTAACCTGCGTGTGTACTATTTACTGGGGTTTACCTGACTGCACCCATAGAAGCAATACTCTCCCACCGCAAATATCACAGAAATAAGATATGCTGAGTGTTCTTAGGTTGCCCCCAGATGCCCCTTAAAGGCCAAGATCCTCGAATATATCCAATGGGATTCAGTTCTCAAGATCCCTGATAAGATACTGGAAAGATATACCTCTGATCAGTAGCTATCCCCATACGGGTAGAAGTGAGATTTCGTACTTGGTCCAGCCATCTCATCCTGCACCTATCCAGGGGACGCCTACCACGGGGTCCTAACTCGAGTTAAGCCAGTAGGTAATACAAATCTTATTTCGGCTGCTTGTATCCACGATCTTATTCTTTCGGTCATTAACCAAACCTCATGACTATAATTAAGGGTCGGAATAAACACTGAATTGAAGACCGAGAGGTTAGCTCTGATGGCAAGTTCGGCCCTCCTGATACCAGATTGACCAAGCTGTCTCAAAATTGCTCAAGCCCAACTAATCCTACCGGATAACCCCGAGATACTTAAACTTTTCCACCTGCTTCTATGGGACTCCACTTACATGTAGAGTGCATTGAACAGGCGTTCGGGAAATGACCATTACTTCTGATTTGTTCACGTTTACCCTCATCCCAGCTTCAACACAGGCGGTTACAAAACTGTCTAGTATGCGCTGAAGTTCGGTCTGGGTGACCAAGATGACCCAGTCCTCTGTGATTACTTATCCTTAAGTCTCCCAATTCGAACCGTTCCTCGCCAACAAGTTTGCTGTGCCTTGGATCCCAGGACAAGAACGGTTCACAGGTATGAAATTACCGAACAGACTGCTTGACGAAAAAAGACACTGGCGCACACTCGTTGATCCTGAATCCTATTTATACCACCCAGCAGTAACCACTCTAAAAAAAAAACAGTAAGAAGTCGACGGGTCCGCTGAAAATTGAGCAAACCAAGAGGGCCTGAGGCAAGCGATTTTAATGCTGCATATAGCTAGAGCTCGAATCTATGCAGCACACAGCAATCCAACGCTCCAAAAGCAGTACCGCTGAAAGAATGCAGTCTTGTCTGATAGCCAGAACGTGACACCGCTATCCATCATAATTTGCTTTGGTAATAGCCTTGCTGCGGCTGTTGCACAACGTCCCTGTAATGCCAAGGCAAACATTTTCCTGCGCCTCAACCAACAAGTGTCTCCAGCCAGCTCGAACTTTAGCCAGCTACCTCAAGTTTGGCACGCGTGCATCACTGGAGTCGCGGTATTTCTTTACTGCAACGTCCCTCAAGTGGGGACTCGAAAATTGTCCTGGCCGGAGCATTGATATCCATCCGCTCTACATGACCCTGCCACCTCAGTTGTTGGACCTTCGCTCTTCTGGCTAAGACGATGTCGCTTTACAGCCCGTACAGTTCGTCGTTATAATTCCTCCTCCATTCACTGTCTATGCAGACGGGACCGAAAATCACCCGAAGAATTTTCCTCTTAAAACAGCCAAGAGCAACCTTATCCGCTTTTGACAGTTTCCATGCCTCTGCGTCATAGAGTTCGACTGGGATGATTAGGTCGTTTGAGACATTGATGGAGCACCGTGGATTGTCCATCGTCATCCTGCACAAACGGACGAGTATCAAAACTAGACATGATATAGCTGTCATACGTGGCCTTAAAATCGATAAAAAGGTGGTGGGTATCGATTTGAATTTCCTGGGTTTTCTCCACAATCCCCCACAGTGCGAATATTTGGTCGATGGAGGACTTTCCTGGCCTGAACCCACACTGATATGGACCGATCAGGTTGTTGACGAACGGCTTCAAGATCTTGTAGGCGATGTTAAGAAGACTGATGCTTCATTCAGCGGGTCTCCCTTTTTTGAGGAGTAGACGTTATTTCAACACATTTTTGGACTCGAGACTCATTTTTTCAAAATAGTCTTCAACTTAACTTTCGATGTTGCTTTGCTAAGAGCCTATTTATTTCTTAATATGGATTCGAAGTCAGTATTTGATGTAAGCATTTGGAGTTTTTTTTTTTGCCAGTTACATCAGAGAACAATCTTTCATCTGAAACTCTCGCCTAAACCAGGTTACCAACACGGCGACTAGAGCAATGTTTATGTTATTGGAACTGAAGTTCTAGCTCATCATCAAACCAATGATAACTTAAATACGAATGCATCTCTGGCATGGTGACGAAAAATACTGCATACCATTGTCCAAGAATAGTTAAACCGACTGGATCGCTTAACCTGCGTGTGTACTATTTACTGGGGTTTACCTGACTGCACCCATAGAAGCAATACTCTCCCACCGCAAATATCACAGAAATAAGATATGCTGAGTGTTCTTAGGTTGCCCCCAGATGCCCCTTAAAGGCCAAGATCCTCGAATATATCCAATGGGATTCAGTTCTCAAGATCCCTGATAAGATACTGGAAAGATATACCTCTGATCAGTAGCTATCCCCATACGGGTAGAAGTGAGATTTCGTACTTGGTCCAGCCATCTCATCCTGCACCTATCCAGGGGACGCCTACCACGGGGTCCTAACTCGAGTTAAGCCAGTAGGTAATACAAATCTTATTTCGGCTGCTTGTATCCACGATCTTATTCTTTCGGTCATTAACCAAACCTCATGACTATAATTAAGGGTCGGAATAAACACTGAATTGAAGACCGAGAGGTTAGCTCTGATGGCAAGTTCGGCCCTCCTGATACCAGATTGACCAAGCTGTCTCAAAATTGCTCAAGCCCAACTAATCCTACCGGATAACCCCGAGATACTTAAACTTTTCCACCTGCTTCTATGGGACTCCACTTACATGTAGAGTGCATTGAACAGGCGTTCGGGAAATGACCATTACTTCTGATTTGTTCACGTTTACCCTCATCCCAGCTTCAACACAGGCGGTTACAAAACTGTCTAGTATGCGCTGAAGTTCGGTCTGGGTGACCAAGATGACCCAGTCCTCTGTGATTACTTATCCTTAAGTCTCCCAATTCGAACCGTTCCTCGCCAACAAGTTTGCTGTGCCTTGGATCCCAGGACAAGAACGGTTCACAGGTATGAAATTACCGAACAGACTGCTTGACGAAAAAAGACACTGGCGCACACTCGTTGATCCTGAATCCTATTTATACCACCCAGCAGTAACCACTCTAAAAAAAAAACAGTAAGAAGTCGACGGGTCCGCTGAAAATTGAGCAAACCAAGAGGGCCTGAGGCAAGCGATTTTAATGCTGCATATAGCTAGAGCTCGAATCTATGCAGCACACAGCAATCCAACGCTCCAAAAGCAGTACCGCTGAAAGAATGCAGTCTTGTCTGATAGCCAGAACGTGACACCGCTATCCATCATAATTTGCTTTGGTAATAGCCTTGCTGCGGCTGTTGCACAACGTCCCTGTAATGCCAAGGCAAACATTTTCCTGCGCCTCAACCAACAAGTGTCTCCAGCCAGCTCGAACTTTAGCCAGCTACCTCAAGTTTGGCACGCGTGCATCACTGGAGTCGCGGTATTTCTTTACTGCAACGTCCCTCAAGTGGGGACTCGAAAATTGTCCTGGCCGGAGCATTGATATCCATCCGCTCTACATGACCCTGCCACCTCAGTTGTTGGACCTTCGCTCTTCTGGCTAAGACGATGTCGCTTTACAGCCCGTACAGTTCGTCGTTATAATTCCTCCTCCATTCACTGTCTATGCAGACGGGACCGAAAATCACCCGAAGAATTTTCCTCTTAAAACAGCCAAGAGCAACCTTATCCGCTTTTGACAGTTTCCATGCCTCTGCGTCATAGAGTTCGACTGGGATGATTAGGTCGTTTGAGACATTGATGGAGCACCGTGGATTGTCCATCGTCATCCTGCACAAACGGACGAGTATCAAAACTAGACATGATATAGCTGTCATACGTGGCCTTAAAATCGATAAAAAGGTGGTGGGTATCGATTTGAATTTCCTGGGTTTTCTCCACAATCCCCCACAGTGCGAATATTTGGTCGATGGAGGACTTTCCTGGCCTGAACCCACACTGATATGGACCGATCAGGTTGTTGACGAACGGCTTCAAGATCTTGTAGGCGATGTTAAGAAGACTGATGCTTCATTCAGCGGGTCTCCCTTTTTTGAGGAGTAGACGTTATTTCAACACATTTTTGGACTCGAGACTCATTTTTTCAAAATAGTCTTCAACTTAACTTTCGATGTTGCTTTGCTAAGAGCCTATTTATTTCTTAATATGGATTCGAAGTCAGTATTTGATGTAAGCATTTGGAGTTTTTTTTTTTGACCAGAAATGATGGTCGTTTTCCCTAACAACTCTGGAATTAGTCTGTGCTCATGACCCATTAAATCCGCTCTGTGTACTGATGACTGTGGAGCCTCTAATGCATGCGATGGCCAACCATTCACCTACATACTTTTTTGCAGCTCAAAATTTTCCCAACCGAAACGGGTTAAACGTTTTTTATGAAAACATTAAACGGGAATAGCTTCAATTCTAACTTTCTCATCCGATGACAATTATTCTGGCTGAAGTGAGTAGTGCCTCCCCAAAAGCTTAGTTGCAAGAATACTACTTTACGGCCCATTACAGATGTCAATGTTTAACTACATATTTTGAATAATTACCAGATACACTCGTTATAGCTGTCGTAAAGCTCATAAAGACGAAACAATGAATTTGGCTTGCGCTTCTAATCGATTTGCTAGGATGGATGGGAATGTTTTGGTTTGTATGAGGTCAGCCATTTGTAGAACTTAAAATATTTATTGACATTTAAATGGCAGTTAAAATCGATGTAAGATTTTGACGCATTTTATGATCAGGAAAAATCATCAATGCAAATGTTGGCTAGACAGATGTACACCATTTAACATATTTTCAGTTTTAGTTGTTTTCGCAGATAGAAATAATCATTAGCTCTTCTGCAGTAAACATTTACGAGTGAGTGATAGATACACTCGGAGTTGGGCTTTAGCTGATTCACTTTTCCCTCGATTACGTAAGCTTCGATAGTCATTACTCATAATGACCGATGCATGACTTCATGCCTTCGGCAGAATAAAACCCGTCTATCCTAAGTGGGTAGAGAACAGCCGTAGAATATATTTTTTTCATTTTGGTCAAAACTCCTAGTCTCGACTGACGGAATTACCTTAAAAATGTGAAAAATACGAAAGCAATTTCGTCGACCTAAGTCAACAATTGACACGTACGCGTTGGATTAAGTGTGCCCCCCTGCGGCAGACGACTACGGCCACGACAAAAATATTGTTAATCAAAATCGAGGGTATTTTGCATTTTCCGCTTTATTTGCCACTTTAGGAGCAGCATGGAATATGGCTGGCCATCGCACTTCTTGTAATGAGCTCATTGTAAATGCATTAATCATATCAAATAGGCAAACAAGCTGATGATGCCTGATTGTCATTGTGCTGTGGCTGTGGGTGGGTATGGGTATCTGCAGAATAGCAAACAACTTGTGGCTGAACTGGGCATTTTTAGTTGGACATTACTTAATGCAATTTACAGAGGGCAATAGTCGACAAAGTATGCGGCTTACAACGAAGGGAGGGTGGTTGCCAGAGCATTCCAGGCAAATTAAATAGATTTCGGATGGTAAATATTTGCTTGTGGATACAGTCTGTGGGGGAGAAACTATGTAAACGGTTGCTGAAGGAAGGCGGCATGAATCTGTAACGTTAGGATTCCTCGAGGATGAACATTTCTTTACGTTATGGGTTCTAAGTGGACGCTTAAGTCTACGTTTCAGTGGGGTGTTAGGTTGGTCACCCTGTGATACACTTTACAATAGGGTTTGCATTTACAAAGTTGGCATATTTTTTGTTCGAGAAAAACTGGACATTGTCCACAACCTTAAGGCATTTCTGACAACAGAGCTTCTTCTACTCATTATGTCCACTGGATCTTCCACTTTTTTTTTTTTTGAGGGTTTGAGGGACCAACAAATCTCGTTGGAAGTATTGTCCCTTCATTACGCATAGAGTCGTGCATTCACATAGAACGTGTTCGGCAGTTTCACCGTCCTCCAAGCAAAGACGACATACATTTTGAATTATACCTATTTTGTGTAGGTGATATGAAGCTGGCAGTATCGTGTTGGAAAGCTCACCAGTCTTCTGATATCATGCTCTTAGAAGTAGAGGAATTCTTTGGATTGGCTATGGAAGGGTCTTGTAACTCTGTTAGCCTGACAAATCCCCTGGGTATTTTCTCAATAGAAAAGACGCATTTTGTTTTCCCAGCTATTGATTGTTGACTTAATTGGCGAGTTTCGGACATTTGCAGAAGGGCTCAGGGCCAGTAAATGTCTCAGCTGAACCCTTTCTAGCCAGTTCGTCAGGTGTCTCATATCTAGCAATATCCTTATGTCCAGGCATCCACCAAAGTTTGACTTTGTTCTTATTGGCCAGGTCTCGGAGGGTATTGAAGCAGTGTAAGACTGATTTGAGGTAGGTAGGTAAAGTGGCGGTTCCTGAGAACCGCACTTGGGTGCGCCGTTTTGTTACCACGAAACTCGATCAAACTTATTTGTGTGTGAGTGTGGATTGGTTGTGTTGGGGTGATCTGGTTAAATCCAGCCAGTGGAGTTCAGATACAGGATCAGTTCTCTAATCCTTTTTTCAACCATCTCGCTCAGGTCCACGAAGAAGGGTTTTCCTATAGTATGCTGTCTGATCCTCGCCAGGGCCGGATACATGCAGAGGAAATAAAGTAGAGATTTTCAATTAGGCTTGAGTTGAATAGCATGTATCTCTGTCTGAAATGCACTGGGACTTTTTTCCCATTAATAGTGAGATTTTGGTGTTTGGTCCAAAGATATCAATACCTACTCCAATTCAACCGACTTGCGAAGCTGCGAATTAATCTTTAGACGGTCCGAAATGAGACCAACTCCAATCCGCAATGGGGCAGAATGTGTTCATTATAGCCAAGCCTAGTACATAAACCCTTTTGGGGAATTCGATTTTACCAAAGCTAAATTCCAGAATATCATTAGTAATTTTTTGTAAAGGTTTACAAGTTTCTGGCAGAAAAAAGACTTCATAAGTCTCTTTAATTGCCTAAGCCCAGCGATATTTTTCCAATGGGCTAGCCAAAGTTGTTGTTCCCAGTTTTAGGGAACGCGAGGACGGTAACCCCGTCAACGTTACAGAACAGTTGGTGAAACTGAACCGGTCCTAGCCAGTTTATCCGCAGTTTAATTGGTTACAACGCACTGGTGGCCAGGTATGGAACCAAGCTTGAGCTTATTGTACCGGGCAAGTAATTGTTAGGCATTGTAGTAGTTTTTGACTGACCTAGAGTGAGGTCCCAAGTGCGTTATGCGCTGCTTGTCTATTTATTTATTTATCATGGATTCCATCCTGGATCACTCTCGAGCACAGTGCTAATGGGACTGAGGCTTGAATCCAAAGACGCTAGCAACAATACAAAATTCCTCCACAGGAGCATTCGGACGCAACTGGTCCATTGTACCAGAAAACACGACCCAGTTTCTACCCACTTAACTGGAGTTTTATCGACTTTCGGACCAATAAACATTCTCCATTGAACCAGCCAACAATGCAGAAGGATCCAAATAGTCGTCGGAAAGTGAGCTGGCATCTTTTGTGCGTCCTGAGGCTAAATCGCTTCTTCAGAATCAGACAGCTTCTTTCAAGCTTATGTCAGTGCCATTCTACGGCCGAAACTCCTCACGGACTTCCTCACTGAACAGTCTTCACTCAACCGCCACCTAAGCAAGTATTTGTATATCAGACATGTGGCAAATCTGCTTGAAGACGTAACGTTATTCAGGTGAAAATTGTGGCGATCAACAAAGCCTTATCCTGGTTTAGGCATAATGTGATATCCTTCAGGGACATTACAAATTTGACCGATAGTCAGGCTGATAAAAATCTCTAGAATCGGTAACATGTACATCTAAAGCTACTTCAGATTGTCGCTCATCTCTCATAGAGATGGCAGAACATTTTAACATTCACCTATGCTGGGTATCCGGTCATAGGGACATTGCAGGGAACTGAAAGGGCGATGAACTCGCCAAACGTGGTACTACCCTGGACATCCTGCCGGACGGAGGAATCTGGGTATTCCACTTGCTGAATGTAAACTACTCTTAGAGTACGACGCGAACAATAAGGCAAACCAAGGATGGGGGAATGGTACCATATGCTCAAAATGTCCATCATTAACATCTTCATTGGTGTTCTTACCGGCCATTGATCCATTGGCCTTCTCAAATGACTTCTGCAGGAGCTGCAGGGACGAAGAGGAGAAAGAAACGATCCTGCATTTCTTCTGCACTTATCCTGCCCAATCCCAAAGAAAGAAGCTCTGTCTAGGAGTCTATTTTATCTCGACAACTTAGGTGAACTATCACATACTGACGTCAAAAGTATCCTCAGTTTTGTCAAGAGGGTTTCAATAAAGCGAGTGGCGCTTTTCAGGGTACAGATCCAAGTGGTTTCACCAAAGGCCATTTCTGACCTAAGTGTGTCTGTCAGTCACCCTACCTACCAACTATGTACCTAGCTAGCAGGTGATTCACCTCCCCAGAAAGAATCAACCACAATCCCGCACGCACGACCTTTTTTTGCCATCGTATAGGTATGAGGCTAGGTGGCTTTCGGCTCAGTCCAAGAAGAACGCAGAGGACGTGTGGGTTTGGTTGTTCTTCCTGTGTTTTTCGATAAACATCGATCGCCTTGCTTTTTAGACGCATAATGTCTGTTATCTGTTATCTGTGGTCGCCGTGGGTCGGTGGTTAGTGCGTTGGACTGCTGACCGAGCGGCGTGGGTTCGAGCCCCAGCCAAAACAAACACCAAACATGTTTCGCGGCACCACCTCTCGTCGGGGAATGACAAGCCTCCGGGAGTATAATTTATCATGAAAGAGTTTCTTAATTCGCCGTTCGGCAATAAATTGTAGGTCCCTTCCATTCGTGCCAAAAATGTAACACGCACAGCATGAATGGTTGCGAGAAGCTAGGCCTTGGCTCATCCCGAGCTGTCGCCCCAGCTATTTATTTTTATAAGGTCTGTTATCTTCTCCTCTTCGCTGTTTTGTAGATTGCTGTGTGCATGTCGATTTTTATATATGTACCCTGTTAGAAGATCCACCATTGATCGTAATTGTGCTTGGTTGGGTTCACAGGGCGTTGTGTCGAAAATGTACGTGGTCACTTTAAGTTCTTGCAAACCATTCCCAATGATTATAGTTTCCTTCTTCCTCCCCCACCTTTACTCACAGAAGAGGTTAGTCACTATCCCTACAAAAATTAATCGAAAGTCTTCACACTCACTGCAACGACCGCCAGTAGGTGTAACTTGTATTCTTAGCAACTTGTTTCTAACTTGAAACTGACAGCCCTGACGGAATGCGAACCAAAACGATTGAAATCATCAATCATCGTCGATCTTCCTTAAGTTGATAGATAAATATTAAAAAACTCTCCAATTCAAAGCTAGCAAATAACATAACTGACACATTCTGTCAACGGGCTATCAGCCTAATCCAATCCAATCAGATTCGTAGAAGATAGCACTGTAAGTCTATCATCAATTCCCATCAACAGCTGGCAGCCAGTTTTCTCACAGACAACCATTCCACCGCAATGTTGTCGCCAACGACAAATCCTATGTATCGCTGAAGACTCAACAAACGAACTCTCCTCGATCGATACATCATCAGTTAAAAGTGAAAACACGGCCATTCCAGCAGCAGCTGTCAAATGCCAACTGTCATCTAACTCCGATTCAAATGTTCAGCGCCAACAATATCCATCATCACATGAGGTCGCAGCCGCAATTGGTTCCCCAATATGGAGGCTTAAACGAATGAATGGAGACTTTTAACTGTTCAAGTGCTACCCACTAACCCAGTGTTACACATCTACCTACGAACTCCGTCTGACATTTCACAGTTAAATAAATCGATAACCTAAAACAGAGAATTAGCTGGTAGCCGCCAACCGGTGAACATCTCTCATGTGAGTACATTTGGGAGCTGCTTTACCCGGCCGGGAGACACTGACACTTTTATCTGCTTAAATATATCAAAGTGTCATTGGCAATCTTTGGTGGCACATAATTAATTGCAAATGTGCGCCGTGTTTTGGTTTTTTTCGGAGGGGGGACACCTTGCTGTTTGATTCAACAACACAGATTCTTCTCTGGCTGACTGTGACTATGACGCGTGGTAACAAACTTGCAGCGGACTCCTTAAATTGAATTCCCGGAACCTACGCTGAAGCGCATGTATGTAAGTTACTAGGATCGACGACGGCGCGCGTCCAGACCAATACCCGAAGTGATGACCCATTGTAATGTGATCGCAAAGGGGCCCGATCGGCGGCGGGGGAGTGAAATTATTTGTGTTAAACATGAAATTCGTGAAAAACTCTTTTTTGCCATTTACTCGTATCAAAGTGCACCACAAGCGCGCACAGAAACCTAAAGGAGCTGCATGTGTCATGCATCAGTTGAAACGGCGAGAGCGTTGAAAGAATTAGGTATCCAGCGGCTAGTATAAGGCTCCACAGCAGCGCAGCCGTATTACAAATGAATTCCGCCAACTGTCAAAGCAGATACCAAAGGCACGCCGGGAACGGGAATGTCATCGCCGTCTGTCACCGCCGCGAGTACAATGAAATGGGGGAAAATTTACAACTTGGCAGCATTTGCGGTAAGTAAGTGCTGCACTCGACCAGATCTCTGTGGAGCAGCATGCATCTGAGTGGAGACACTTAAACCACAAAGTGACAACTTTCGCAGTGTTGCTGGCGCGATTGCATTGGAATGATGGGGAATTTTCAACGTCGTCCCCCAATTTTGCATTCAGCGATCGCAATCAATGGGAAATCATTTCAAATTGGATCCTTCGGCGGGAGCTTAGGAATTAGGTTAAAATAGTTTTGGCTGGCTATTTTGATTTGTTCGCCTGAGATAATGTGGTAACGTAATTCGGTGCTGTTTGCTACAATAGCCTATTGGTATGTAGTTACGTACGATTTAATTAGATACGTCAATGGGAGCAAAAAAAAAAACATTTTAATTGACGACGTAAACTAGGATTTCCGAATCAAATGGACAGGTCTAAATGCAGGAAAGCAATACAAGGAGCTGTCACATGGGCTTATCATAAAAACTAATAAGCGTTCGAAACTGCGTCGTGACTCACATTTAACTTCCTTTTCTTAAGCTGCGATCTAACATAAGGCCAGAAGTTACTCCAATGACAAGACCGAACTGGACCATGAAGCACTGGACAATGGCCAGTGGTTGAGCATATTTGAGGACTACACACTTGTGTGTTGGGAAGGTTGATATAGAAAACTTTAATATGCAAATAGTATAAGTATTTGTGTACATTTCTGCGCTCATACGTTGGAATTAAATACAACTAAATCTACAGCAGTGAATACCAAGCTGAGTTTTGTTCCCCTGGATCTGTACTGCAGCAACATGGTGCCTAAATCTACCTTGAGACTTAGGAACAGTGGACATCGGCACCCCACGGTCACGCCTCCGTATTGTCTCGATGGATGGGAAAACGCCGACAGATCGGAAAAACTGATCATATGATTCAGACTCTGGCATTCAACAAGAGATTCAGTATCAGAATTCCTGACAGAAATGACTGGAGGAACCACAAAGCTACCAATAAAAAAGAAACAGGACAGGTACAGGTGCCGGGATCTACTGCAAGGACCTAGAAATAAACCACTCCTTTAGATTAAACGACGACTGCAGTGCCTTTCAGGGCGAAATCACTGTCATCATTGAGGCTGTGAATACTGTCCGCGTGAAGAATATCACCGAAAGGACAATTACTGTCTATATTGACAGCCAGGCAACCGTTAAGGCTATGGAGTCCGCGATAACTAGACCGAGGCTTGTAGGAATCTGCAAAAAGTATCTAGATGAGATATCGAGAGCCAATATGGTGACCCTATGTTTGGTACCAGGGCATATGGATATCCCAGATAACGAAAGCGCTGACGAACTTGAATCTGTCCGTCACCTGCTGTGTGAATGTCCTGCCCTAGCCGGTAGAAGTATGAGGACTTTTGGCAGTTACTTCCTCACGGAACTGAAAGACTTGGGCAACATCGAGCTGACGGAACTCCTGAGATTCATATCCTTACTGGGTTGTTTTAAATCAGCGGCATGGACACAATGAACCCTATTGCTGGTCTACGTGAGCAGTAACAAATGTCACAAGGCACCCATTTACCTAACCTAACCTAAACAGTCGTCAATTCATATTTTACCCCAATCGATGTATTTTTTTTTTCCATACATCATCATCAATACTGAAGGCTTGTCTCTTCAGAAACTGACCAGAGAGAGTAATTACAAATTTTTAAGACAGTAGAAGTTATATTCTTACCAGCCTGCCTAAGACACTGTAGTCTTTCGTCATCTTCTGCCTTAGGTATTCTGCTTCCAGTTCTTGAGAGCAAAAGGTTTGGTCATCCTTGTCGTCTCGAACTTGGCTTTGATCAATTAATTATTTAGAAGCTTGGCCTAAAAACAAAGTTTGCACATGAACATGACACGATAGTGGGAAACTGTCTCAAAGGCTTGACGTTTGACTTGAGTTTTAGAAAAATTTTTATCTGGAGTTCTCTTCAATAATCTCTGACATAATTGTCAGAAATCTTCTTCGTTGCTTTAGAAGCTCTGATTATGAGGGTTTCAGCTGAGGAACTATTTTATCGTAATACATAAGTAGACGTGTTTTCTCCTCTTGTCTTTAATCTACATGGCCATCGAGAAATATTTCTTTCCGGGTCTTATGTTAGTTCGAAAAATCTATTCTGACAAATCAAAAATTCCACTTGCACTAGGTTTTTTATACACACATATCCTTTGGCTAATCTACAGAACAATATTTGAAGTTATGTAGGCAAAGCAAATAACCAAACCCACTCCTTATCTCATGATTCATCATGATTACGCTCGACGATGACTTTTTTAATACTGCAGCCAATTTCTACTGTTTTTCTACTTGTAACAAACGAAGTGTTAACCGTTTCAAAAACTTTTAAATATAATTACAAAATGAAACACGTTCAACTTTTAATTTAATAATTATTCTCTTTTTTTATTTCTAGGTAAGTTCCTTCCATTGTGTAGTTCTTTCTAGCGTAAGTAAAAAATGTAATTAAAATCGTACTAATTATGTAGTTTGAAACAAAAAATTTTTATGTTTAGTAAATGCGAACGACGTTGAGTGGCTGGCTAGGTTAGAAATCCGGATTGATGAAGTTCCTTGTTTCTCCTTATCATCCTTATGTTTTGATGCCCAATTGGGGGAAGCTTTGGTTTGTTAGAAAGGGTTGTCTTCCTCCAATATGTTTTGGGCTGAGTAGATCCAAATATCAAAGCCCTTAATTGTCTGATATACCTATGTAAGTAGGTTAAGTCTTTAGCATAACTTTTGTTGTCTCTCTTTCGACATAAGTCGTTGGCTTGTTGGTTAGGTTTTACGCCATCAGAAACCTGAAGGATTGGTTAATTGACTTTGTGGGTGTCCTAAAGACTTACGTAAACCTCAAGCGGGTCTATTGTACCCAGTAAAAGTTTACTCATGGGAGTCCAACCAGGGTTGGCTAATCTAGAAGTCAATCAGAAAAGGATAAAAATCTCAGGAGTTTCCTTAAATCAGCGATATGCGCAGTGGTCGGACGGACTCTATTTCCTCTTCGTCCCTGGAGCTTCTGCAGTAGTCATGAATTCCTATCCCACAGTGCCCTGTGAGAATACCTGTAACGATTCGTACCTACCTTCGACGTTATTTCTTGAATTCTTTTTACTGAAGGTTGGCAATTGTAGGTGTGTTCATATGACACCATCGCCTATTAGCCCTAATCATGGTTTAATTATTGAAATATGGGATAGCTCTTGAATATCTTTTTTTTTTTTCGACCACTAATTTAGGCTAGGTTACGTAGGGTAAGAGATCACGTTCACTCGGAGACCTGATGGCCCAGTGTGCGTTTTCTGCTTTTTATTTCTTGTTAGATTTTATTAGGATCTTTTGCTCTATATCTTTTCTAAGGTTGCAATATAGGGATAAGATCCAGGTGAGTTTTTCCTTGAGCTTTTGTGACAATACTTGACAAGCTCAGATCCGTGTAGATTGAGACTAATTTCTCTTTTCGTGGTTCTTTGCCTTTCTAGTCCTCCCTGCGCGGAAAAATCGAAGGAAAAAACTTTTAACATCAGAATCTCGCCTGCGTACATGGTAGGTTGGTTGGTTTGGGAGGGTAAAGTTCGAAAGAACCTTGTCACATAGGCCCCTGTTTGGGCCAGTTGTGTTCCCCTCTGTACCATCTGTTGGAGGAGAAATGTTTTAAGGGGAGTATAAGTCAAGGGTTTTATGATGTGAAAGTCGGATGGGGTTCACAGATTTGAGAAACGTCCTTTATGTCCAGCGAACTCTAGGATTTTCTCGAAACTTAATTGCCTAAGAGTGCTTAGCCCGGGCAGAACATGCCTTTCCCGGCTTTTATGTCTTAGCTGCGGCGGGGCCATTGCAGAGGAAGTGTTTGAGACTCTCCTCCTTCTTCTGACACCCCGGGGAAGTTCTTGATTGCAACAGTCCCAGTCTGTGTGCATGTTTATTCAGGTTCATGTGTCTAGTGTCAGTCTTAGTTGCCCCCTGCCAAGATTAAGTGTTCTCCTTGCTAGACGACGGCAATGGTGGTCCATCATAGATCCTTTCGTAAAAAGACGCGCTCAACTCTGAATTGCTGTGGTTATCTTCTAAAAATTTTACCAGCCACAGGGTTGTGTAGACAATATCGACCTTATTACACGTCCTTGACGAGCCGCGGTATATTTGTTTTCCGGCAATTTTAAAGAAAAGTCTCAGTCATGACAACCAAACCGAGTGGATACTTGAAAATCGTAGTCTACGTGTAGCGAATCAACAGAGTTCAAGACTCTCTACCCTAAAGGACGCAGTGGGTCCCTGGTCACTGCGGCATTCAAGGAAACTGTGCGGCTGACGAATAAGCTAGACTAGGCTCTAAGTACACAGAACGGCAGGAAGCTCGGTCATGTCACAGCGCCTCTGTCGTTTGCTAAACACCTGACTTACACCGACGCTCTGTCGAAAGCAAATTGTAGATGACAACACTTCGATTATTGCAACAATTCCAGGCTGATCTGGCCTGTCCTGGATCTGAAAAGTTCAAACGCATTAATATGACTTAAAAGAGACCAACTTTCAAAACTAATCAACTTCCTCATAAGGCACTGTAACGATTTTTGCAAGTGGTCTAGAGACGAGAAGGAGGAAGAGTCTACTGCACACTTCTTTTGCACGTGTCCCGCCCTTACCAACATCAGAAAAACCACCTTAGGCCAATACCTCTTTAACAATTCAAATGATCTGAACTCCGCCAGCAGGGCCGACCTCAACAGCTACATTAGGAAATCTAAATGGTTTCAGGAGTAAGCCGTGGTACAGTGGTATCCCAATGGATCTTCTTTCCTGGTCTTAGTCTACCTCTTCTTAGAGGACCACTCTAACTAACTAACTGAAGGACAAACAAACTATGTCACGGCGACTACTTTTGTTTGAATGCAACGTCCGAATGGACAATGGTTAAAGTCAGGAAGCTATGCCGCTTAGTGAACACGAAGCGAGTTTGTATCTAAGTCAGGAATTTACTTCGAGTTGAGAGCCAATTATGTTAACTCTTCCGACATTGGCAAAATGGCATTTGTTATGGCCAATACTGCAGTGTGTCAGATGTGTGTGTCATATCTTTCAACACCTGCAATCTACTTCAGATGCATAAATAGCTCAGTATGGTGAGCTCAACATGGTGTGAAAGTCAATTAAAATGCGCACTCACTCTCGGTGGCTCATAAAAATCACACAGTTTTGAGGAGAAACTGTAACACATAAATTTAATAATTAAAACACTGCTGCTGACTATCAAACAAAACCAGAAGTAATCAATTGCGACCCAAAACATTTCACTTCACTCTCGCTCTCTCTCGCTCCGAATCTCTGCCAACAGAACCCAAAAAGTGTTCCAAATCAATTTGACCCAGTTCGACGGCGAATGCATTACAAAAAAAATTCATTAACTCTTCAACTTAATTGAACAAGACTCCGCAACTCGGCTGGGTCTGGCATCGGAAGCGATCACAACGCACTGATACGGCATGCTATCGGACAAGAACGACTCAATAAATTGTTACAAGAACTGCATACGACGACAAAAATCCTATGAACACGCAATTGCAGCACTCGCTTCGAGGCGAACTGGCCACAGACTATCGGAAACTGATAAAAGCCGCTTTGAGGGCATTCGCAGTTGCAACTGCTGTGCGGAGTCTACGCAGAGTGATCATAAGATGCGCAGTGCCAATCATCATCATCTATACAGATAGTTACCACCACTGTATCTTCGCTTGGACTAGAATCTAGAACACACTCTGCGAGCCGAACCGAAAAGTCATCACATGTTGCCTCTAATCGGACAGCGCGTCAGCTCATCTAAGACTTAATGTGTTATATAGCCGTGTTATCTAAATGGAGCGCGTAGTATGTAATTACTGGCAGAGACAGAAGGAAAGTGCTCGGGCCTGGCAGTTGGACATGGCGATGCCAATTCGGCATGCATTCAAAATGGTCTTTCGTGTTTTGCGTTCTGTTCGAAACATTTTTTGCAAATTGCCAGCGTTTCGTCTGTGACTGTGTCCACAAAAAAAGATACACATTCTTCATTTTTTTTTTTTGCATTTCTGTATCTGATAAGTGTTTGGCATCGCTGCTGACCCGCACGAACGTGTTCCATTGGCTTTAAGAGCCATTATCTCACTCGAATTGCCTAAATACCAGGTGCTGTCCGAGTGTTAATTACCGGCGCTGTGATTTATTTGCCAATGAGGTGGAATTGAATGACTGGAATTTCGAATGAAAGGAATGGAGTATGAAATACATTTAAAAGCATTTCAGGATTGAACAGAGGGAAAAGATACATTAAACTCGCTTGCTGGTTGCGCATCTATAGAAAGTTGTTTCGAGAAAGGTATTTTCGTGTGAATTTCGGTTTCTAAAGGTCAAATGGCTTTGTGCAGGATTAAAGCAGAAAATATGAAGGCACTTAGTCCGGTTTTGATGAGGTACAGCAGGAGATGACGGCCCTTAGTTGTAGGAGAGAGAGAGCGGTCTGGTCAATAATCTTGTTAGCCTCGAGAAAGATTTTACTTGATACTCATTTCATGCCAAGAAAAACTCACCTAGGTGCCCTAATCAACGCAAATATTAGAAGTCTCCTACGCTTCATTAAAAGCTCTAAGTGATTTAGCTAGTAGGCAAAGAGAATTCTACAAGATCCATGAGATATCACAACGGATCTATCATTGGTCTGCGTGTATTGGCTTCAGCTGGCAGACACTTCAACCTAACCTAACCTATTTCGTGCCACCATTCAATTTTCGTTTAGTCGGTTTCTAATGAAGTGTGACCGGCTTCTGAGGTCAGCCGTCGTTTATACCCAGATATGTACATATGTATGTCGAGCCAAGACACCTTAATTGGGTCTCTTTTCCACTCAGAATCTGGGGCCATCTTTGCAGTTGCTTCCTAATTTCAATTCCTTGTGTCATTGCAAGGATCTGGTCGCCTGAAATGTTGCCTATCTTATAGGGTTTTATACAAGGACAGCCCAATCGTAGCCAAAGCTGGCTGGTTGGCACAGTGTGAGTATATGCACTCCGGCTCAAGGCAAAGTCTGTAGTTGTCATCTTCCACCAGCCCCTTTTCCTTAACCGATCTCTGAAATGTCTGTACCTAGTGGATAGCCCTACGCCAACGGCTGCCATCGAAGTGATACCAAACATCCTACCAGTACACCTCGAAGCAAAGAGACTGGCAGGGCACTCAGCCTCAAAACTGAAGGCCCTCGGATATTTCGACTCGACATCTTATATAGAGCACCGATAAATTATTGAAGAGATTAGAACGATTACACCACTCTTTGTCAACAATTTTAAAACAGAATTCCCTTCAAGTGATTCTTGAGCTCGAACCAATGAAACAAGAAACCATGACAGGATAGCTGTATTTACGGGCTGGCGTATATTGCAACAACACACTGGTAGAATTTGCGATTCATCTAGATCCCTTCGCCACAGTATTCCAAGCAGAAGTCCTTGCCATTTTGAGGGGAGCTTGAGTTCTCTTGGAACACCACACCCCACGAACGAAAATAGAAATCTATTCGGATAGTCAAGCAGCACTTAATGTCATCAGAAATCCAAAATCCAGATGTAATTTGGTCAGGGAATGCAAAGACAAACTCAACAGGCATGCCAGTCCAACGATGTCGACTTTATCTGGGTGTAGTGTCAACTCCATAATTGTTTCCACCTACCTTACCAACATACGTCCAAAAGCAAACTTATCCCTGCAGTTCCGATGGTTAAAAGAGGAGAACACAACGGGCCCGACTGAGGCCTAAATGAAGAGCCTTCCGCTCATCCTCATATACCATACCATTCCATAGCCCTACAATTCATTGGAGAGTTCCTCGCGTGAGGTTAAGAAATTCTCTTTTAATAAGACCAGCACTTGTATTGCCACTTCGATTTGTCTGCATTTTATCTCATATACCCCCCATTTTGAGTTGTCTCTTGAAAAAAAGACATTGAATCTCAATAAGAGTATTTTCTTCAGATACCTGCTCGAATTCGGGCAGCGTTATACTGTCTTCTTCAACACTTCGATGATTTGCGAGTGGTTTATGTCATTTGGATGTTTACCGTACTTATTAGACTAACGATCCTTATACGGTCAGAGCCTGAACTGCTGCCTTCCAGTTGGTGAGACCAAGCTATCTTGCGTCCGTGATCACTTGATCCTTAAACTGGAAGTTCGGTCTCCCTTTCCTTTGCGAACCTGGTGGCTTGGAGTCAAAGACTCTCTCGACTAGAGCGTTGTCGTCCATTCGCTCGATGTGCCCGAGCCAGTGTAGTCACCGGTTTTTTGCATTCCGGAGTATTTCCACATCTATGTACAGCTCGTAGAGCTCGCGGTTAAATTATCTCTTCCATTCACCCTCTTTGCATAGAGTATCAAGTATCCGACGTAAAATTTATCTTTTGAAGCAACCCAAGATCTGTTTAGCTTATCGTCCAGCTTTCGGCTCCATAAAGGACGACCGGGAAGATCAGTGTTCTGTAAAGCACGATAGTAGTACCAGTTGCCTTGGGTTATTCTTCCTCGAATTGCCATCTGGGTGTCGATTGTGAAATTTACATTTGCCCCAAGGTTGTAGTTGTCGACAGTTGCATTTGATCCAATGTATGTACATACATCGCATCGAATTGGTTTCTTGTATTTGATTGTACAGTCATTTATCTTAAGACCAACTGATTTCTGCAGGAGTTGAAGAGACGAGGAGGGGAAAGAGTCCACTGCACACTTCCTCTACACGTGTCCCGCCAACGCCAACATCAAGATAGCCACATTGGGCCAATACTTCTTTAACGATCTAAATGATCTAAACTTCGACGGCATGGCCGATCTCAACAGCTATGTACGTAGGGAAATCTAAATGGTCAAACCCCAGTACTCAGTGGTATCACAATGGACCTACTTTTCTTTTCTAAATGTACCTTGTCTTGGAGGACCACTCCAAGACTAACTCCTTTAGCTTGCTCTTCAATCACCCTAAAACCCTCAATGATGGCACGTTGGGAGTGGGCGATAATATCAATATCGTCTGCGTATTCCAACAGCTGGACGGATTTGGAGAGAATAGTGCCTTCCATTTTAATGCCTGCCCCCCGCACTATCTGTTCCAACAGAAGAAGAAATCGCACGACACCGCATCTCCTTGCCGAAATCCAGTAACAATTTGGAATAATTCGGTGGTTTTGGTTCCAAACTGCACGGTGCACCGCGGGTTTTCGAGGGTTGTGCGGCACAATCGGATCAGTTTCCTCAAGATCTCGAGTTCGGCCATCGCCTTGTGTAGCTCGATGCGATGAATGCTGTCATATGCGGCTTTAAAGTCGATAAAGGGATGATGGGTTGCGATTTGGAACTCGTTGGTTTTTTTTTTGTTTTGATGCACAGGTATGTGTGGGTACTCTCTGGCCCGTTTCATGAGTTATACACGACTCCATGCTCCTGCATGTCTATTCTCTGTCTCCTTTTTGTCCTTCCATATCGGGGCCTTATACATGAGCTTGGACTTGCTCATGTCCGTCAAAAGGATTGTAATCGGCTACCTTGATCCTCCAATGTTTGGCATGAGGCTGCATAGAGCTGTTACTGCCCGAGAAGCCTTCTCGCCCGCGTACGTTAGGTTTGGAACTCGTTGGTCTTTTCCAGGATTTGTCGCAATAAAAATTGGGTCAGTGATCGATTTGGCGGCAAAACAGCTTCAGATGTTCACAATATATGTAGGACCAAGATTCAGCCCTTCAGTACCCCTCTTGCAACAAGAAGTAAACAATCTTTTCAAAATTGCCATTTGGTGTGGATACTTTTACATCGCATACATATGTAAGCAGGTGTTGTTGAGCGCGTCACAATTTTGCATGTAAATTGCAATATTTGCACTGCATATCATTTTACCACTCATGCATACTTGGTATGAGCACTGTTTCAGAGGAAACACACGCTTGTGACAGCGACATATCATTTGATGACAACTCTTCGGCTTCAGCTTATATCACGATAACTGATTTCACAAACAATGCAACCACAGGACGATTTCCATCATCAACAATCGGCGGAGGATTAATTATGACGAGATCAATCGCCACTATTGAGTCGGCACTGAATACATGATGGCCATAATCTCTCACATAATCTGTTGCTCTAACAACGTGAACAGGGTTTCACTCAATCCGCATCCGATTGTTTCAACACGCAATTGTTACCCTCATTGTAGTCATAATAATGCATAAACAATTTATTGGGTTGCACAACAATCGAAGCGCGACTGATTGGGATCAGATTGAAAATAAATTTCTCACAATCGTCTAAATTTCGCAATTAATCGGACGCCCACAACGCTGTACCTGGAGTCGTTGGTTCACACACATCCCTAATTAATTTCCACGTACGTATCAGCCTCAAATTCCATCGAATAGTCGAGAAATTAAATGACGCCGCTCAGCTTTCGGTTTCAATAAGTTTGCCCGTGTGATGTAATGAAACCAACACCAGTCACCATGCCACTGGCTGACCAGATAACAGATACCGACCACTGTCGTGTCTCTCCACTTGGGCGGAATAATACTGCGGCTGATTGACATTTTAAGTGACTGAACGTAACAAATCATCTTGTTGGCTGGCCAAAGAGATAGAAACAAAGATTGTGTTCACCCGCCGCTGCCACTTAAATCGCCTTAAAATAATCAAAAGCCCAAGAGGACAAGAGCGCGAACCCTTGAGAACACATGAATAGACAAGTCCACTGGGACTGTGGCCGACTCGTCAAGTTGCCAAAATTGATCATAAACAATATAAACGCGCAGACATTCCTTCCTAGTTCCACCGTACCCAATCCGCGTAGCCATTGGACCTATTGAATTTTCTGGTAGTTGAGTCGTGGCGAATTTCGAAGCACATCGGACCACGATGACAAAGTGCGATAGCGCGGCGGTGAAATGGAACGCACCATACAACCGAACAAGAGTTCTGTATTTCTGTTAAGTTAACATGATAGTCAGTGTGGAGATACATTTTCGGCGAAACTTGTACAATAAGTTAGGTGCTTTATCTTTGCCGGAATGTGTTGAAACGGTTGATTGGAGCAATGGAATGGTTGGAAAAGGGACATGATTCGTGTAGATCTAGACAATTCGATTGTAAGTGAAACGCGACAAGAGTGTTTTGTGGGGCTGGCTTATTGAATGGTACAAGTGCTTGTGATATATTGTATCGCAGATATACATGCCAATTTCCCCTTTGCATAGGGTAGATGTATTCAATTGGACACATAGATAGTTTGTCACATTGATAAGAAATGAAGATAGGTCATATCCGGTTGTCTGTCTATCTTGCAGCCCCAAGCGTACGTTTACAATTTGGGGACTTGGAACTTTAACTAGGCCAATGCACAAACACGACTCGGTTGAACATACATAAATGTCTTCTTCATTGAGACTAAGCAGTGATTACGAGATAACTCTAGGTGTCTGCATATTTTTTCTGCTTTTGTTGGGGGCGTTTTTTGCCTAAACGTTATCAGAAGTCCTCAGCAAAAAACAGACACGAACCAAATTTAACAGAGAGACGACTATGATAAGAATTTTAATGAAAACCGGTTCATGGCAGAACAAGATTCTATTTCGTTCCTAACTCTTAGAGACCAGCTGTTCGATTTATCCTATTAAACAGTTTAAGAAATCACAAGGCAGTTCAAATCTTGATAGAATACTTGGGCATCGATAAGTGTATAACACGTTGCTCTGTGATGTACGCGCTCGGTTTATTAAGACATCCTATTAGAGTCATGGATTTAGGGTGCTTAAGTGGGCACTTCACATCTCTCGATCTTCTGCCATCGAGGCTTAATCATCAGGAGCTATCCCCATATGGGTAGAGGTAAGATTTCGGACTTGGTGCAACCATCTCATCCAGGCAACGCCTACCTGATGGCCCGGATTTCATTGCACGTCTTGGAAGCCAAGTTGGGGGCATGCTTTTAACGTGCCTAAACCATCGAAGCATGGACTGCTCCGTTCAAAGAAGTATTTGTTCGACATAGAGTACCTCGCTTATTCTGGTGTTCCTAACTCGATCTCGACAAGTTACCCAAGCAATACAACGAAGATATTTTATTTCGGCAGCTTGTATCCACGATCTCATTCTTTCGGTGATTACCCAAACCTCATTAGGTGAGGATCGGAACAAATACTGAATTGAAGACTGATAGCTCAGCTCCGATGGTCGGCGTGGCTCAGTGGTTAGTGCGTGGCTTAGAGGTTAGTGCGTTGAACTGCTGACCGAGCGGCGTGGGTTCAAGCCCCAGACAGGAATACTGAACATTTTTTGCGGCACTACCTCGTGTCGGGGATCGACAAGCCTCTGAGAGTATAATCTGTCATAAAAGAGCTTCTCACTTTGCCGTTCGGAGTCGGAAATAAATTGTAGGCCCTTTCCATTCGTGCGAAAAATATAACACGCACAACATGGATGGTTGCGAGAAGCTAGGCCTTGGCTAATCCCGACCTGTTGCGCGAGTTATAAAAAAAAAATTACGAGAACAGATGACGGCTAGATTTCCCTCTCTTTTCATCCCTTCAGCTTCTGCAGTAGTCATTGTAGGTATCCTCGAGGCTCTTCGTTTGGGTACCAGTCTCCACTTAGGATGGCTGAGATGGCTAATGATTTACTCTTTTTCCTATTGACACTGTTTCAATCGCTGCGACGTCTGTAGACGTCTGGCTCTACATATCTTCTGTTGATTCAGGGAAGGATGTGTGGAATGTCGACACTAGTTTGCGTGTGATTAGGAGAGTATTTCTGTTTCCTTGATAAAGTCGGGGATGTCAACGATTTCTCTATGCCCAAAATGCTTGAAGTCCGATATCCACATAAACCCCTGGATCTTCTATCGCATTCTCGTTAAGATTGAACAATGACATAGGAAATGGGCAAGCTCCTTGTAATTCTTTTAAATCGCTGCGTCTGTGAGCTTCATGCATCTGCTTGTTGAGAATCAGCCTCACTTGCTCTCTTTTACATAGTTGAACCTAGAATCTTTTTTTAGTAAGAATGTTGGTTGGTTGGTTAACAGATGATATTTCTACTTTGCATCCTGAGAGGTTTATCTTTTTGTAAGCCTTGTCTGTAAGAATCGCAGTGTTTTTAGCAGTTCGCTGTATCGTGTGCGCTCCACGTCCGGGAAAGTATCACAGGGACGAGAAATTCTCTTGTCAGTTCGCCGACTTTTTCGTTGTCGGGGCGTGCCCTGTATTGTTCAAAGAGAATAATCTCAATGACTGCACATCTTAAAATGACTTGACAATAGTTTTCATTAGACGACACACAACTATCAAGCGAAACGAAAGGGTGAGCACCCTGACAACCCAGGGTTCAGACTCTGGGTTTCTGGATCCCGAAATATTCTGTGGCTTAGATAGGGGGGGGGGGGAATGGTGAAGGATATGACCATGAATAAGCACCTGAAAATATGGCTAAATGCAGACTTTTAAAACGGTACACAGTTGCGTTGTCCACAGGAAACGAACAATTCAGGAACCATCTGAAACAGATGGGTTCTCTAATAAATGAGAGGCTAGGTTGTAAGAATCACGATGTAGTAAAACCACAGCACCACACCCACATGTCTTTAAATCCATTTTAGGGACTTGGGACTTGGAATTTTGTGTTGGGTCACGTGTGAAATAAAAACTATTGGTTCACGGATGTTAATTCATTCAGTCATTCAGTTTGTTGAGAGATTGTTTTCTAAGGCTCCTGGGTAGTGTGAAAAAAACTGAGGGAACACTCTGGACAAACCCTCTTGATAGAAATGTTTTCTGAAACTTGACGAAATAAATTTTTATTCAACTCAAATTGAGTGTTTTCTCCAAAAAGTTGAGGGAACACTCTGCCTCAGTTTTTATTTACACCACACACTTAATTTGGTTCGAAAGAGGTTTTGACACTCGCATAAGCGAGTCGTTAGTTCTTATTCATGAGATGAGATCTGTGACTAAATGACGAAAAAAATAGCTACGCATACATATGATGTGCAAGTGTCCAGCACTGGCTAGCAGAAGAAATTCACATTTTCGGTAACCAACGCATTTGAACCGTGAGGATTAAGTAAATGCCTTTCAGACAAATGCAAGCGTGGACTTAAGGAACCGCAGTCAAGAAAAACATGCGGAGTGCACCTCTAATGCTGTGACTCTTGGTAGGGAGATGAATACCCCAATAGGGAGTCTATTTCGATGTACTATGTATTTTGTAATAAATTGTGTAGGTCCTTGACAAAAAAAGCTCGATAAGCAATCTCTTGATATAAATGGCATCATCAAAGTACGTACAAAATACTTCCCCAAGAGAGGACGTAATAATTTTATAACCCTGTTGTATTTACAAAGTCCTGCAAACCCTCTCTCCCAACTGTGTAACCTATTGTCATGTCATACTCAATTCTTACAATTTGTTACATTATATCAGAGACTTCATAATAACTACGCCGACCTATTACGCAACTGCTAATAGTTCACTGCTCGGTTTTGTAAAAATAAACCCGAGTTTTGCCTTCTTGCTAAAATTCGTAACATTTGAGGGTTTTTTTTTCCAATGGAGTTTCCCCCCTTCTCCCCCGAAGGAAATCGAATAACAAATTGCCAACGCGCGCCGTTGACATTGAGTTCGAGGTGCATTTTGAAATCTATTTTCGGTTCAAGCAAGCAAAGTTCTTTGACTGAAGCCAACAATGTTTGTTGAGGTTATTTTTTGGTTTTGTTTGGTAAGCATACACAGGGTGTGTATCGTTTCGTGGACCTAGAGGGCGACAAAAAGGGTCTACCTCACGAACTTAAATCCACTACACACTCGATCGGTGTTTGGTCCGCCAACGAATACAAAAAAGGAACACAAAACTTATCTGGAGTGAACCCTTTCAGTTTCGTTTTGAAACTCTGGCCACAATGTGTAGAGAATAAAAGTGAAAAAAAAAATCAAAACAAAAGGCGAGGAACGATTTTGCAACAAGGTTTGCAATTTTTTTACATTTTATTTCGATTCTAAAGAATTTCAGTTTGTTTTGCAGTCTGTGGCCAACAGAACGCGATTTGCTAAATGGCCGTTTTGTTTATCATTTGAATTATAGGTTATGTATGGATGTGGTGTGGATGTGAATGTATACATGGTCTCCGTCCCGAGTTCCATTAACTTGTTGGGATTTTTCGTTTCGGAGAACTAAATTTTACTGCATATTCCCATGCCTTTTGTTGGCTACGTTCTGTTTCTGTTTTTCCGTTTTTTTTTTTATTTATTTATGAAAGTTTGTTTTGTCTGGATTTAATGGGCTGGCTAAAGCACATTGACATCATCTCTGATGTGAGGTTTTGTTTTGATTTCGCTTTTATTTCTTTTCTGACCTTCATTTTGGGCGCCTTTGCTAATTCTGGTTTTTAAAACAACTGCGTGCAAAACGCCATGGCGTCATTAAACATCAAAGTTAAAAGAAAAGAGACCTAGAGCATGCGGATGGGTACAGTCTAGCACCTCAAGACTTTTGCTGAATACAGCACTCACACACTGAGCTTGACCTTGAGTACAAGTGAAATTCGATGTTCAGAAGTCAGACTGCTGACACGAGAATACTGGGGTGATGCAATGTAAAAGTTGCTAAGTTTACCAATGTTGGTTTTATTTCGTTGAAAACATAACATTTCATGTACATACCTACATACCCTGCTATAGGCCAAAGAGCTTTTTATATGCTGCGAATTTCTAAAACTTGATATTTCTGTAGTATTGTAGTTGGGCAATGAATTGACATTTTTGCTGTTGTTACGACCATTTGAAGATCAGGGGCTAGGTCGACAGATCTTAGAAACTCCCGCCGAACGAAGATTTCCCACGACAACGTGTGACATAAGAACTATGGAAACTTGTTACCATCCATTGTATGTACCTAAGCAGAATTAAAAAGTAGGAACTGCAAACCATGTAATAGCAGCTATATATGCATTCGAAATCAAGACGGAGTCTTACCGCTACTGATCTAATTGCACGTCATTGACAGCCTACTTCGGTCCCTAAAGAACCATGGAATTGAGGCCATCGGCTACTGCAATACGCACTATCTGAGATACACAGATGGTCCACCAAAGACGGGCTCTCTGTAAAACCCAAAAAGACATCTATCGTTTGTTTGATCAAAAGAAGAAACGAAAATCTTCTTAATCGCTCCTCCATCTAGAAGGAGCAAGAAGTAAAGTGCCTTGGGCTAATACTGGACAGTAAATAGACCTGGAACCCCCACATCGACCGGAATGTCAGAAAAACCACACGCGGTGAAGCATTGTAGACCTGTCGCCGCATCTGTGCCAATAACTAGGGATTAAGTAATCATACTCCAAATCTACATCTTAATCGTCAGACCTACCCTGACTTATGCGGCAATAGTCTAATGGAGAAAGACAAATGAGGCCACCACAGCCAAGAATTTGGAACAGGTTCAACGCCTAGCCGACGGGTTGCCTACGCTCCACTCCTTCCACCTCACTTTACGTCATTGTCAGCAAAACTCAGTCTGCACAGGCTCTTCCACCAAAACAACGTCAGCTCTAAACATCCTTCTGACGATTTCCTTAACACGCTTTTCTCCCTAATCCAAACAGCGCATTCAGCATGCCGTTGGTTGACACTCTTTCAAGGTACTGACGGGTGTGGAGTAATCAAATCCAACATTAAAAGCTTCATGAGAGACCAAACCCTGCTCAAATCCAACACAACTTGGGTGGGAAGTAGCGGACAAAAATGTACCAATAGGCCTCTATGTGAGACCGCAGTGCTAGACTGGACCAACTGCTCCCCACTAAATAAATAATAATAATGCATTCGAAATATCAAACTTATATCAATGCATACATTCTGTGAGTGTTGGGATAGGATAATACCCGTATGCGTTATTTTGGCCTGGTCAGCTACGTCTTCCTCTCACCTTTTCTGGAGTTCGTTCGTAGCCCACTTATCAGCAGCATCAACATCTCGGCCTAATATATGTACATACATACGAACCTTTTTGTCGCTTAATGAGATGGCAGGCTAGATCTAGATTGTTTCGGTAACATCTACTCTTTTCCTTCAATAGCCACATCAAGATCCCTAATGTCATTTTGTACATGATCAGGGATCTTTCTATGTCCACAGATCGATGTGCGCTACTGCAATCCCGATGCAAGTGAAGAGCCGCTTCACGGCATTATCGCTTCGACAAACGTTCGAGAGTATTATGTCGCATGAGGTTCTCAATTTCAATTAATTTAAAGTGGTGTTGTTAGTATTTCGTTGTGCAATAGAATTACATATATTTTCATTTGTTGCGTTTGCTATAAGTACTCACCGTCCTACTTCAAATCAGCTATCGATGCAAGTATGCCGTCGGTTCTACGAAATTGTATCATTGCTTTTTGTTTCGAGTAATTTTATCTAGTGTCACAACCAAAATCAAGTTTATGTGCTACGGTTTATGGATTTGCTAACCGGTTAATATTAGACGCTATGTTAACTCGACTCTGCTTTACTCCAAAATATTCTTTTATACTCAGTTCTCTCTTGAGTGTCGGGGGTGCGCATCTCATTTGTAAGGTACTTTCTCATTCGCGATTTCAAAATGAATTGTCCGGTTTGTTCCAAAAAAGTAGAAAGAAACTGCATTTTAAAAGTGTCTTGTGATGTAGGTATTTTATCATTTCCACCAACCACGAAAATATTCGATTCGCCACTTACTTCTACTCTACGTTCATAGGTATCCAACATAACCTAATAAAATCAACGTTCAGTTTAAATGCCGCCATAAATGTATGTCTTTACTTAAGCGATGCTTGTTAAAGAACCCCTTTGTAAGCTTTTGTAGCTAGAGGCACCTTTTTACTTTAATAAATTTGGTAAAATGTCGCCTATGTTGGTTAAAGCTCGGGGGGAAAACTTGTCGAGATTGCTCTTGGAGCTTGTCGCGAAGTCAACATTGTGAGCATAACGAAGCATTAGTTATGCAAATTTTTCCAACGACACATTTTCAAAGGCATGGATATGGTCAATAGTCTAGAAATACTCAAAGTTGATGATTCCTCATTGAGTTTATGTCCCCAGAATCAATTAGTCCCTCGTTGATTTAGTTGACAATATTATTACACGGACCTAATGGCTCCGACTAATCCGTCGAAACTATTTTCCAATCAATGTTTGACCCCTAGCGAAATGAACGAACTTGAGGGTCGTGTTTGTGGATGACTGATTGACTATGTCAGGTACAGAACCGGATATTCAGCAGTTTCCTGATCTTCTAAACAAATTCGGCATAAGCGAGGGACTTAGACTTAGTTTGTTAAGATTATAGTTTAGTACAACAACAACGTCTGCCATAAGCTTAGGGCTTGTCATTTGCTTAGGGCGAAAGTATTTTATTGTTGGGCGGTTTGATAAACTTTTATATTTGTCGAGATTCTGTTTTTGAGTTCTTAAAGTTGACCTTCAAGTATTTGTGACTGGTGGATAAACCTGGCGAGGGAAATGTTGATTGGGATCGTGGACTTGTGAGTTCAGTAATCTGGTTGCCCTCAATATTTGTTCATCCGCCAACACAAAAGATAGTGATTTTAATATGAGTAGCTACCTGCTTTAGAGTATCCAAGCAGCTCTAGACAAGTTTCGAGTTAAAAAAAGTATGAAATCAGAGTTATTACGTCCACGAAGCGACACACCTCTTCGTCAGGAGCATTCTCTAGCTCACAGCTTTATTGCATAAACTTATTTTTAAAAGACAGATATGGAACAGGCAAAGAGACTGCTTGCTTAAAGACATTGGATACACGTGCCGGCTCCATTTTCCGTTTCTGGTCTGTCATTGACTACGATTTGTTGATTGGACCATGCAATGCATTCAAGGAAAATTGAGTTGAACAAACTTGTGAAGTTGATTCGAGGGTCCAAAAGTCAATAACACAAATAGCCGGGTTAAAAGAATTGTTATTTTTTTAAGGGTTTTTTGAAAACTCGTCTTAACTAAGTGGATTGCTGAGCGAGCGAGCGTAGAATCTTAGCAAAATCAGCAAAAAAAATTTGTAGGCCCTTACCTTTCAGCAGGCATTGTTAAATGATCAGATATCCAAACAAGACGCCCGATATGAAATTGGATGAAACTTCGGCCAAAAGGGCGTGTGTACAGTAGGAACATCTAAAAGATCTGCAGTTCGACAACTGATCACAGAACCTATGATGCCTGTCAGACTAAGACTCAGAGCCTAACTTATGACATTTTGTAGCGGAAACTTTAACATACGGATAATAAAGGACCACTTATCTGATATTCTATTTAATATTTAGCCAACATCCCCTTATGTATGCACAAAGTATGTTCAGATGACAATCCTTTCTACTTTCAAATAAGTCATCAAATCGCTACATTGGGCACCCTTTTAAAATAAGTGCATGTCTGATTAAAAAAAGGTCTAATGACAATAATTTGAATCAAATACTCTTCGTTTAACTGTCTATTCAGATAACCTATTATATAACTATTACTAAAAAATATTTAAGCCCAAAATGCTATAGTAATAAAAATTAACGACCATCGCTATAAAAACGACTTAACATCATTTAAGAGTGTGTGATTCATCTCATTTCTACATATGTATCTAAGACAGAGAACATAAAAAAACGGAAGCGAACAGATGTTTGGTTTCGAACTGTTATACCCCAATTCCCTTGAATGGGGACAATTTTCCGAAAACATATTGATGTCACGTAGAGATTAGCATAATGTACATAATTCGACATGCATTTGTTTTATTTATCTAACCATGCATTCATCTGGACGTTCTTGTTTCCAATTAGGTCACTAAAGTTATGATTACACGGTCAACGAAAACAGTTAACGTGTTGACTCTCTGACAAAATGACGTGAAAATTTGTCCTAAAGTGGCGATGACTCTCTGACGTCAAATTGACGTGAGAATTTGTCCCAAAATGGCCAATTCGTGTGATTACCATCGCGAAAAATTACCTATTTTCGTTTCTGTCAACGCGTCCCGGCACATCGTCAACGTTTTGTGTGTCAACGCATTGCCACCGAAGAGGGGAAATCGCGTTGAAACGGATTTGATACATTTTGGGACAAGATTGACGGTCTCGAGTCATTTGTGTGATCGTCAACGTTTCATGCCTTGGCCGTTGACGGTGCGTTGACAACGAATTGGCGAATTTTCTCGTAATGACGTAAGAAATTTTTTCCCAAAGTGGTTAACGCGTGTGATCACCATCGCGAAAAATGAAATATTTTTATTCGTGTCAACGCGTCTCGGCACGTGGTTAACGGTCCACGTGTTCGGAATTGATCAAGTTGTGTGATCGTCAACGTTTTGCGTGTCAACGCATTGCTACCGAAGAGGTGAAATCGAGTTGAAACATTTTGGGACAACATTGACGGTCTCGAGTCATTTGTGTGATCGTCAACGTTTCATGCGTTGAATTGGTGAATTTTCTCGTGAAGTCAGAGAGTCAACGCGTTGATTGTTTTCGTTGACTGAATCGTAGGTTAACATTTTGCACACGTGATTTGCATCTCCATATGTTGGATACTTAAAAAAAACCCGAGAAATGTTCGTCTTGAACTTAGGCCCTAATGTAAACATGAGCTGCGAGTTGTTAAAATAGTTTCCTTACAAAACCATCCAAATGCACATTGCACTTAAGTGCGAAATGCCATATTCAGCGACGAGAATGCAAGAGTTCCCCTACTCTTTCTTTGCCAATGCAATGGGGGCCTTAACTATTTTTACATCTCATTAGAAGCCGCCTTAATGAGTGCGCAAAATGAATCCTATCCGGATGAATATATCGTAAATCTATTTTTAAATCTCCAACAAGAGAAGAGCAACACAAAAACATGCCTCACATGGCTCTTTTTGCATTCCAACGTCTATTATTGCAATAAGTCGACGAAGATTGCACATTTGGATGTGCGTGAATCCGCATACGTGGATGCCAAAGTATCTGTTTCTCTGTTGAGTTATTAAATTCTTTATTACTACGATAAAACCGATTAAATGTGCATCTCGTTAAGTCACTCTTAAATGGGCATATACGACTCTATGCTCACATGGGCATTCGGATATCAAAGACACAAAATCAAGCGACCTCGATGGCATCCTTGCACTGAATTCGGTTGTGATTATTGCGATGTCAATGCTTATTAATGAGATGCAAGATGTGTTGAAGATCATTTGTATCTATCATTCCTATCTGAAATTAGTTTAGCCCAGAAAACGTTTCGTTTTTGTGTTTTTTTTTCTGAAAAATGGAACAACTTACACATACGACGACTATGTTCGTGTCACAATTTGTTTAAGTTCGAAGTGGATTTTGTAGGCCTTCATAGGGGTGATTTCATGATTTCCTTTGGAAGAAAAAGTGAACATCATCAAAACACGATGTCTTAACTTGTTGTTTGGAAAAAAAAAAAGAAAAAGAAGAAGAAGAAACAAGAGGAAAGAACATTAATCTTGTACCTGCTGTTGTCATTCATCTGATTGAGATGTACGAGTATTTTTTACATTTTTTCCTTTTGTATTCACGAAGAAACCGGATTCTGGTTTGAAAATCGAAAATAGATGGTTTTGTTGGGGCGCATCGTTATATTCTTTTGTGAATTTTAAATACTCTCTGTCGAACGACATCGTTGAAGTGCTTTCATTCACGAAATAATGCGCAATTTGCCATTCATGAAAGAAAGAACTCGCCTAATGCGCATAAAAAGAAAACTTAGAAGGTGTACCTATGTACCTATACATTACTTTGCACTTGTGGAAAATATGAGATGATATCACTTTTAGAAGGTTTTTTTTTACCAAAAAAAGAGGAACACGACAAATAGGGACTAAGCTTTTGTAGTTTAGATAAAAAGACTTCCTGTAGTGCGTCCAAATATTTCATTGAAATTAACGACCTTTTACACTAGACCTTTATGACCTCAACGACATTGCGGATATTGACATCAGAAGTATCGTCCGTTTAACAAAAAGCTCTAGTTGGTTCAATTGGTCCTCTGAGCAGTTCTGAAAGGGCCCCATTTGACAGTGACAACAAAAATTCTCGAGTGACTCCATACACTTCCTCACCACCGCAGACGGGTTTGAGGGTGTTCTAAACACTTAGCCCTCAAGTGGGCCCATTGTACACATAAAAGTTTACTCATGGGAGTCTTATCACTGGGTAGGGTTGGCTAATCTGGAAACCACATAAATAGGAATAGAAATCTCAGTACTTTTCCAAAATCAGTGATATAAAGGACCTCTAGCCAATGGAAGAAGTTACTACCAAGCTAAGCAGTCTTTTGGTGGCTAGTGCGGAGCATTCGCATAGCAGGTGTTGGACGGACTGTATTCCCTCTTAGTCCCTGCTGCTTTTGCAGTACACCAGAGACTATCCGTATTTCCCTTTGACTATGTTAGGTTACGTAAGGTTGAAATGGCTGCCAACACACTTGGACCCATGAGGCGTCCTTTGTGATACCACAAGGATCGCGGAAAGATCACCTGCCTAGTCATTGAATGAATTGGAGCTTGAAGGCGACTTACATCGGTGTTTCTCAGGTAGCCGAAGTTGGTGTAGAAGAAGGCTCCTAAGTGGAGTTTTCTTTTGTGGGAAAGAGCTAGACAGGTCCAAAGAAGATGGAGAATAGTCTCCTCCTTCTCCTCGTCCATATGCACCTTCTGCAGATTCTGTCTATTAAACAGTGTTCCGTAATGACACCTATTATAGTGCTAATATGCGATCTCTGAAAAGAAATCAAATAGAGCGTTTTAGAACTTCCCTTTGACTAAGTTGTACGAGATTTTTGGAATTCTTATTGAAGCTGGCTATAGTGATTTGGCTATCAAATATGTGTCCATATACCTCTATCCCGTATTGTTCTATCATCTATTTCTCTGTAAAGTGTACAAATGGGTGTTTTTGCAACCAAAAAGGTATATGATTGATCTAGTTGTGCACCCTTCTTGGCAAGTTCGTCCGCTATCTCATTTCCTGATATATCTTTGAAGGCCGTAGATGTTGTTTACAAACCAGGCAAAGACTTGATAGATAGATGGTCCTGACAATGATGTCGTTTTTGATTAGATTTGCGGCCTGCAGAATGGCGGTTATCTGAAAAACCCTGCATCCATCTCCAATTATATTGTCGAACAGTGAAGTGGGAAGTGTCTTTCGGACCCTTTTTTTGCCCTCATAGGCTTGTCGTTGTCATTCCCCGACTGTTTGTGCTGTAAAAATAGGAGTGTAGGAAAAAGTAAAAGGTTTAGCTCACGAGAAGGAGAGATTTTTTTTTTTAATTTACGCGCGCTAAAGGGGTTCTGACTACACTTTACCCTTTCACACCTTTTGGGACACATGTGTATGTCCTACTTAATTTTTGCATAGCCCTAACATCGAAAATTCGCATCTGAAATGGGTGAATTACATCCCACCCCGTATTTTAATATTAGGGAAATTAGAGGAGAGGCGAAGGAGATACCGATGCACGTTGGCCTTAAATGCCTGCGGGTTGCAGTGACGGGAAACCACAGAGCTATGTAGACTGTTTCGCATATTCGCTTTGAATGGCTTATGAAAGAATCTGTATATTTGACTGTACGCCCGAAATTAGGCTTAAGGTTAAACTGATGAACATTCAAAGCGTGACGCGAATTGCGGGTGAAGAATTAATTGGGCGGAATGCAACTTTCTATTTCCACTGTTTGTGGAATAAACGGTAAAACAGTGAGAGACAGGAAACATTTCGTCGGTGTTCAAGCGAGTCTATTGACTGTCACCAATAAGTTTTAATGCGCGATTTGGGATTCTATCCAAAATGTGCAAAACTGTTTTGGGTGCACCAGATCAGATATGAGCAGCAGTGTTAAGCCATTTAGACGACAGCTTGATGGCCTCGAAAAATTGGCCTGTGCATCACATTTTTAAGAAACGGATTATGGTGTTTCCCTTTTTTTGGCGCCTTTTTTCGAATTAAGAACTTTCCGGCTTTAGAACTCTTATTGGACTAGGAAACTAGCTCGATCAGTTTATACAAATGTACGTTGTCAGTATCAGACGAGAAAGGTTACCACTCGGCAACACATGGTTTAGTGAAGATCCTTTGAACCTCTATGGATTCCTATAAGATTCTTAAACTTCAAAGGAGCTACAAACTGGGAACGAACTAGCAAGGTACGACGGAAAAAAGTCGGAACTCGATCAGTGGAAGTACAGAAGAAGAAATTCTCACCGAATTTTATGGAAGTTCTCCTAAACAGTAGTCATTACAGACTTATACTCGTGCAGGTGCAGTTAACGATACTTGCGTTTTCGAGGACTTAAAACACGCATTTTGTGTATCCCGACCCGATGCACAGTTACTATTTAGACGGCGCCACAGCTCGGGGTGAACCTGGCCCTCAACCAAAATGGCTCTCTAATTAGATCGGCCCTTAGCTGAATGCTTCTACTTTCGTACGCCAAGTTACCTTAGGTGAGGATTTCCTATTCTACGCTGTGCCTCCGGGTTAGATTCGAGGACTTTGTGCGCCGGAGAATTTATGTCCATTCGTTCTACTTGTCCAAGCTATTTTAAACGTCCAAAGCGTATTTTTTTTTTTTGACTAGATCGATGTCGCTGTACAGCTTAAATAGTTCATGGTTAAATCTTCTCCTGCTTTCTTTTCGCTCGTGATGGTGCATGCTTTGGTGCCGCGCCACAGAGCAGAACTGGGATGATTTAGGTCTTATATAGAGTCTCCTTGGTTGTTCCGGATAGGGTCTTATTACTGAATTGCCATTTCAATCCAAAAAAAGATTCTGATTTCTGATGAGATGTTATTATTAGAGGTAGTAACAGAGCCAAGATAGACAAAGTCCTTAACTATTTCGAAGTTATAGCTGTCCCCTGTTGTCTCTTCTTCTTGACAGCAAATACTTAGTTTTGCTCTTGTCTTGACCGACCTAGATGGAGCAGCCTGCATTTTCTATCGTCATCCTGCACAGACGGATGGCTCTGTATAGCTCGTTTTTATAAATGCTGTCAGCCTTAAAATCGATAAAAGGTTGTGGGTACCGATTTAGACTTCTTCAGGATTTGCTGGCCTAAAACCTCACTGATAGTGGCCAATCAGGTTGTTGACAAAATGTTTCAGGCGTTCACACAGTATGGCAGATGATTATTTTTTTTTTCAAAAGCTGACAACGATTTTATTATTTTTAAAGCTTGCTCCTGATTTACACAGTGCACTCTTAACCTTTCAAGAATTTAAGGGGAGGACAGCAAGGAATCAAACTTGTGTCAATCGCCAAAAACACCTATTACCAACAAAAAACCCATTAATCATGTGACGCTAAGCTAATCCATTAAATATGATGTCAATTTTATTTTTGTCGGCATTTCAATTTACCAACGAATTCTCAGAATTCGAAAATGAATTTAATAAAAATTCCCGGCAAATAAATCTGATGAAATTCTTTCGAGGACCGGTATTTTTGCTGATACATAATGTCAAGCTAAATGATAATATTAAAGAGGAGAATTTTCATTCAGATATTTTTTCCATGAAAATTGAAGGATAGCATAATAAGTACTCAACAAGTTCGAAGAACAAACTTTGAATGCCCTTTTCGCCGGTTTGCTCTTTGGCATTTTTTTTTCTCTGGGTACTTCAACACTTGAATGGGCTAAAAAAATAAGCAAAGAACGTTGACGTGAGGACGTAAGAATGGAGGAAAGGAAAGGTCCGCTTGTCCCAACATCCTTTTTTTTTCTGTGACGCAAACATGCGTATCTGTCTACATGTCGATCTAATATTTTTAGATTTCTTTTTGAAATTTCCCAAAAAGGGTAAACCAAAGTAGAGGAACTTTTTCAGATAGTCCGTGATGATGATGAGAGAGAGAAGATGTTGATGAATTTTAATGGAGGATGGGACTATGAATGGACCATGACGAAATGAAAAGATTAACTTCAACATGTGTATCCACCCACGTTTAGAGATGTCTGTGGGCCTTGTATTGTGTTTCTTTGTGAAATAATTATGGAATCACGTCAAATTTAGAAAATGTTTACTGGATGACACAACATTCCGCTTTGCGTTTTGCAGGAGACAACCAACAACCAGTATTTCATTCCTGCAGCACAAAGGCATCCACCGCATTCCTGGCAATCTTGTGTGCCCCTTCCCGACCCACTCGACGCTTGCATTGCAAATTTGAAATGCGCGTTCCTTAGCCGCAAGGTGATACTGTGTACGAGTATCCATGTATCTTAATCACCGAAACTGCATATGAGAGTGCAGGCATAATTCGTTGGATTGGTCAAAGACTTTCTTCCACAATGTGCCTAAGGCCGCGCTGCACTCATGCATTCCTGTGATCTTCATTCATTTAACAGTCGACTTGGGTGCCGATATTTCAAACCAACGACGACGGCGGCGGTGAATCCACATGAATATTTATAAAGGTTTTGCACTTTTTTTCGTATCTGCCGGCCGAAGACCAGTCCAAAGATGAATGATTTCAATCGAAAGGTTCCGTGCGCGAGAAATTATACACCTCTCTCTCAGAGAGGAGGAGGCGAATCGTTATTTTTGGGTCTGCTCCGGTCCGGTCCGGTGTGGATGTGGAGTCGTGCATGTGCACCTGTCAGACGAATTTCCCGCTTGGAAATTATGTCACACGTCAGGACAGGGAACAATTGATAGTTGTCAATAAATAATTAATTCTTACATGCAAATTGTTCCGTTACTCTGGCGGAATTGCACTGTGTGTGAGTTTAATTAATGTTTCCCCGAGTGATATGTGATGGGTAGCCCATCGAGGCGGCGGCATCTTTACCTGCTGATGGAGGATGCTGTTTGATTGATTTTGAATAGGAGAAGGAAATCGCAGGATGCACTGCACATTGATTTTCGCCAAATGATTTGAAATTGACTAATGACCGGGCAATGGAGAAGGAACAATTTTTACCGTTAATGGGGGGTGAAATTTTGTAAATTTCGTGAAATTGTGTGGGTGAAAGTTTCGTGGTAAGTGGTCACAGCGTGAATTTGTTTCCAACTATTTGTCAAAAAAGTGAAAAAAACGTGCGGTTTTTGCCAAGTATTTACAGAGTATCAATCAATATTTGGGGAGATGGTAGTTCATTCGAAGGTAAAGTTCGTTTTAAATAAATAATGAGACATGAGTTATTCTGGACAGCTGGTAATAATGTTAGATTGTGAATTATTTTAAATATGAAAGGGATTGCCTGGTAGATATGTCTGTGGCACCGCCAAAAAAAGGAATGTTTCTTACTGGTATTAATGCTGCATCGAAGGTTGAAAAGTTCTTCCAATGAATAATGCCCTAGTACGTATATTCCAGCGCCACTGGCATAGTCTATGACATTGAGATTTTAAAATATATGTTCAGTGGAGTCTCGATTACCCTATCCAAACGGGACTGGAAGTGTTGAGGGAAACCGAGAAAGGCGGAGAACAGAACTGAATCCTTCTGCATCAAGTAAAAAGAAAATTACTTCCGTATTTGTAAAGCAATAAATTGTAGGTCTCTTCTATTCGTGCGATGAATGTAAAGCTCCGATCAGACGATTTGCAGCTGTGCGCAAAATTTCCTCATAAGCAAATGTGTGCAAACCATCGGCAAATGCCCATTTGCAGAAATGTCATTTGCAGGTCGATCACACGATTTGCCGAATTTGTCCCAAAGCTGGAAATGTTTGGGTGTGCGCAAATGTGAGCAAATGACATATCTGGAAATTTTTTCAGGGCATTTATTGTCCGATCACACGATTTGCCGACATATGCAAATAGCACATTTGCAGACCCATTTGAAGAAACGTCATTTTCATTTATTTGGAGGGATGAAACAACTCGAGATACCCTTCGCAGTGGTATTGGCTGTGTATGTATTTGTTTGAGAGCAGCGGCGAACAGGATGATTATAGTAAATTGGCCTCGAAGCAGCGCAATTTCTGGAGAAAGGATTAGGTTGGCCGGCGCGACAAGGAAGGATTTTGAGCAAAACTTTATTTTTTTCCTGTTTCTATTTTCTGAACATAGCAAAAATATAAATGAATCAAAAAATTCAATGGATTTGTACTTTTCCTGTCGCGAATCATTTTTAATTTCTATTTTCTTTTTGTCAGAAAATGAATTCCATTTAATCAAATGATTTATTCAATACTCTGGTGATTAAAGTTCGATGATGTCCAATTCAGTAGCGCAAATATTGGAGAATTGCTTGAAAAAAATCCACATTGTATCACAGCATTTGCAGGAAAAATTTGCCATTTGCTTATGTTTCTTCAAACCAACATGAGCAAACTTCAGAAGTGTGCAAATGAGAGTGGGCAAATGTCCAAAAGTGAGCAAATGTGTGCAAATGGTCCCAAAAGGGTGATCACACGATTTGCGGATGACGTGTGCAAATCGTGGGCAAATGACAGATGTGAAAACATTTGCGGACAAAAATTTGCTGATCACACGATTTGCGGACGTTTGGGACACGTTTTCCAGCAAAATTTCCTCACATCTGCAAATCGTCTGAAGCACAGAAGTTTGTCCACATTTTTTTTTATTTAGTTAGCAGCTCCCCACCCGTAGAGTGTCTTTGGCTAAGACAGCAGCCTTCCGTCTTCTTCCATCCTCGGCGCACTGTTCCCAGTTATTCAGACCAAGCGCTCTGGCATCCGGAATAGCTTGGTCTTTAAAACTGAGGTTCTGTCTTCCTTACCGTCTCGAAACTGTCGGGTGTGATTCAAAGATCCTCATGACTGGAGCATTGTTATCCAGTCGCTTGATGTGGCCGGGCCAGTGTAATCGTCGTGTTTTGGCTTTTCGGACAATATACACATCTTGGTACAGCTTATGGAGTTTGACCTCCTCCTAACAAATATCTGACGAAGGATTCTTTTCTCCAATGTGTTTAATATCTGCTCTGCTTTCCTGCCTATCGTCCAGCACTCGGCCCTATATGGCAGAACTGGTAGGATCAGAATTTTCTAGAGCATTGATTGGGTCTTTCGAGTTAAGAACGTGCAACTCATTTGTTTTGCCAAAGCGAAATAACAGCCATTTCATAGGTTCCGTCTTCGTCGGATCTCCACTAATGTGTCATTCGTGGAAGTTATTGCTATCAACAGTGACGTTTGGTCCAAACGGGCGGACAGAAGCTTCTCTGTTTGTTGACAGGATATACTTGGTTTTATCTTCATTGGCTTCAAGGCCAACTCGTTTCACCTGATCTTGAAAGCCTCTATGGCGGGCCGTTTGGAGCAACTAATGATGTCGATGTCGTCTGCGTAATCCAACATTTGGACAGATTTGTTGAATATTGTGCATTTCGTGTTGAAACATATCCTACTGTTCTGTTACGAGGTTGAACAAATCACGTGATAGCGCATCTCCTTGCTGATATCCGGTGAATGCTTAAAGGGGCTTAGAAGAGCTGTTCCCGGCACGTCGGCCATAGCCCTATAGGCGTGAGAACGTTGAATGCTAAAGACGATGAAAAGGTGAAGAGTCTCGACTTGAAATTCGCTGGTCTTCTCAAGGATTTCCCAAGTGTGATAGTTTCGTCTACAGTTTTTTTTTCTTTTTAGATATCTTATAAGTTCGGTCCTAGATAGGTTGATAGGTAGAGGTGGCGGTTCTAAAACGAACTCGGGTCCTATAATTAAGTCTTACGCTGCTGCGTTAACAGTTTTTTTTTTTCTTCCTGTTAGATACTTGCAAGTTCGCAGACTTTGGCCTTGATATTCTCACTGAAAACTACGCAACTATTGAATAAGTTCACAGCGTTTTCAGTACTCATCGCAGGCATGGGAAACTAAAGGGTTGTTTTATTTGAAAAGCCGTTCGAATGGCCGCGGCGACTTCGCTGGGTGGCGCGCATCCAAGAGGTCCAATTTTAGATGACTCTGGCGCTTAGATCAGTCTGAATTTGAGCGATGGCACGGGTGATGTTCACTTTGAGGGCAATTGTCGTTTGCGGCTTATTGGCACAGGCCTGCGACTTAAGAAAACCCCACAATAAAAAGTCTAACAGGGTCAAACAATCTCGGCCGGCAGTTCATGTCGGCTCTGCGTGAGATAACCATGCCCTTAAATCGCAGAATATCCATTATGGCATCAGCTGTGTGGTATATAGCGCCTTCCTGTTGGAACCACATATTGGGCCAAAAGAAATTGGTTATCATCGATTGGTAGCGCTCTCCGCTGATGGTAATGGCAATGTCATCGTCTTTTTCACACTCTCACGGACAGCGGCGATGTTTTCGACAGATCTTGCGTTTCGTTGACGTACGGGTGTTGGCTGATTGTTCACTGAACCGGTCGACTTGAATTTGGCCACCAAACGTTGAAACTGGGAAGGACGACCATCTAAACCGTTTTAATAATGAAGTTTTATTTTTTGCATTGCTCGACGCTGTAACTTGCCATGGTGATTTGTCTTTAGTGTTTGGAAAATAGAAATCGGGAAAATTAACAACAGATAAAACAACATGGCCCCCATGAACTGTCAAAATCTACCCGTTCCTATTGCAAAACCATTGAGTCCAATCTATTCGCCATTTAACAATATACGAATGTCGCCCCTTTCAAGGAACTGAAGAACTTGATAAACATTGTTGTGTGAGCTCTCTCTTTAGATTCATATTCTGTTCAGTGCCAACTCTTTCATGGTTCAATGGAATGTGTGGTTCTGTCTCTAGTTAGCCTTTCTGAACTTCTCCCACACAATCCGTATCCACTTATCGACTGTGGCTTTACTTCATCAAATCTCGAAATAAAATGTCCACCCAGCTGTGCATATTTACTGAAATTAATAAATTTACGTGTGTTAACCTTTAGCTATTTTTATTTTTTTTATTAATTTTTGGATCTAAAATTACATTTCTTTTTATTTTCTTCTCTTTCCAGGTAAGTGAATGCGTCAGTTTACTCCGAGGACCTTATTGCATTGGTTGCAATTATCTTCTCAAGGCCTCTCGTGTCTTCAAGCAGAACCAAAAAAAGAAAAAAAATGCGGGAGAATCAATGGGAATGGGAAAATAGTGCACATAAATTATGCCTAAGAGGAAAATGGAAAAAACAAAACAGCTAGTAGCGATGAAATGGTGATTGAAGAGCTACTTACAGATCACACGTTTCTCAAGACTAGATATCTTTTCGTAGTCCAATTACGTCGTTAGCTTGCGTTAAGTTACAGATTACTAGTCTCGGCCATATAGTAGGTGCACCCTAGTCTAAGCATTTTATAATAGCACAATTAAATAATGGTTTACAAGGAAACTTGCGATGACAATTATTACGGGTGATTAGACGTAGCGTTGAAGCGAAGTCGTTAGACGCATTTAATAAGCAAAAGGATAGGCAAACTATTTCCATCTATGATGTCTTAAAATTCTAAATATAGATCTCTTAGCCTTGGCAGGGAAGGATCTTAGAAACATAAAACCTCGTGTGTGTATTTTTGAAGCAATTTTCTTTAAAATTCAATTACACTTCGGAGGCAATAAATCAAGACGCAGTATAGACTTTCTTGATTTATTCAGGGTTCTGCTTAGCATCACATTTCGCTGGGAAGATTAAGGGCTAATCAATCAGTTCTATTGGGGTTTTTATGGCTCCATTTTGCTATATTTAGGCAGTTGTTTGTTTTTTGTGTGTAATAATACATTTGCACTAAAGTTGCTCATGCTGTGGCTAGCTGGTGGTAAACTATTTATAACCTCAACAGTCAACATGGCATGCTATTATATGTTTGCATTCATTTCAAGTTGTTAAAATTATTTTGTCGATTGAACTTGATAGTACTTGACTTTTTAGTAGTTAGCAAGTCGAATAAAAAACGCGCATTGTGAATCGACTGTGACTAATAATCTTAGGTTAGGTTACGTTACGAAGAGTGTGTGATGGATAGGCCTTGTCACGTTCACTCGGAGACCTGAAGGTCCATTGTGAGTACCCTAATTAATGTTGTGGGAATGCCAATATGGTTCTCCACTTGCTGCTTGGCTATCAACGAAAATGGTTATATTCGATGGGGGAAGGTGACAATCTCTTATGCATCCTGCAGCTGTTTCTATTGGCAGTATCTCAGCTTGGAAGACGCTATTTCTTTCTGGCAATCTTAAAGATTCCTATTTTTGTAGGGTTTCCGAGTAGAATCCGGCTCCTGTTCCTGCTTCCATTTTTGAGCAATCAGTGTAAATAGCGATTTCGTGGTCTTTGATTACATTGTTTGACTCCCAGTCTGAGCAGTGTTAAAGTCATTGTAAGAGGTCAGATAGTCCGATGTGGCTTTGAGGCTCTCGGAATTATATTTCTCGCCCATTAACTTTATTACATCCAGCATCCTTTCATGTCCATAGATGGTCTGCTTCCACGGGTTGGTTTCCACAGCGCCTTTTATGGACAGATCCAGGGGGTGGAGGTGAAAGATCATATCCATACCAGCTTGTGGAGAACTTCTAACGACTCCCGTGGTACAAAGTGCAGCTAGCCTTTATGCTTTGTAGAGTTTGTTAAGATAGCTCTTGATTTTTGTTGCAGTCCACCATACTTAGTACCCACACAATGGCTGTGTGCCTAACCTTGCTGTTCTTGCACAAATCATTGTACACCACTTTTGATAAAAATCTCTTTAAACTAATCTGTCACCCAACAAGACACCTCATAAAGTGCATCTCAAGAGCATGTGATGCGTCAATGCATAAAAGAGGGCCAGCGAACACCCTCCTTTGTGGATTGAATAGATTTCAAGACCACGTGCCGAGTGCCACCAAGCAAGTGCAACAATACCAATGCTCTAGAGGTAGACCCTATATGCTATCAGCGACATAAGATAGCCCCCCAGGCATTCAAACAGATCTTATAAATGAAGCCTATCGGAATTCCTGGAGCGATGCATCTTCTGGTTTCCATAGAGAGAGGAAGGAGAATGCCCACGAGCTAACCAGACGGGGCTCAGCCGTTCATAGATCCCTTGCGAAGGTAGTATATTCTCCAATGGGACTCGTTAAGAGCAAACTCTTCCACCAATTTGTATCCACTGCCAACTCCAGATGGAACAATTTGAAAAACCGTTATATCTAGAAAAACATGGCCCATCTGCAGCAAAAAAAACACACATGATCTAATCAATAGAACTGAGGCAGCGAAAATTGTTGAATTTAGCACTGGCCACTGGCCAATTGGCATACATGCAGGAAAGTTAGGTATTCCCTTCAACACCCACTCCCATAGTTCTTATAATACCTAGAACCCACTAGCTACCCAGGATCATACCTAATATCGGCGTACCGAGATCCATCAAGAAAATGGTTTACCGAGGTAACAATGTCAGTAGTCCTTTATGGGCTTCGGTCCAAATGTCTTCTATAGAAGAGAATTTGAAATTATCTTTTCCTTTCTACTATACGCTGATGTTAGACAAGAACTAGAAGAGACCATGAGAGAGGTCATAGGGCCAGAAGACATTACCCGGAATATGCTGTCTCTGAAAGAGTGGAGGCAGCTGGTGCCTTTGGTATGTTTGATAGAGAGACGTTGATTAGCAGTATATCAATATCTGTATAAGGCTTGAGTTGAGCCCTCCTCATGATAAAATGCTTGAAGGCAGTCCCACGAAGAAAAATATACAGGAAGTGTGAGGTGGTTTTAGTGGGTAAGAATGCCACACTACAGCCGAGGACGACCTTAAAAAGGTTTTTTCAGTTTGAATCGTACTGACAAACTTTAAACCTGAGAGTACATAACACTCCAGTGGTCGCTGTGGCTGAGTGGATAGTGCGTTGGACTGCTGACCAAGGGGCGTGGGTTCAAGCCCCAGCCATATCCACCGAACATTTTTAGCGGCACCACCTTTCATCGTTCTGAGTCGGCAATAAATTGTAGGTCCCTTTCATTCGTGCAACATGAATGGTTGCAAGAAGCTGGGCCTTTGCTCATCCCGAGCTGTCGTGCCAGCTATTCATTCATTCACATAACACTCCAACAAGTTAAAAACATCCAATCAGTAGACTATATGGACAAAAAGAACTACGAATAGATTAATCATTGAATCTGATGAAGGATGTCACCTAATATTCTATGTACGCGGCTCTGAAGAGCTGTGACGCATACTGGTATCCCTAAGGGGAATTGCAAAAGCCAAATGTAAACAAATAACCCGCCCGCAATCCATTTCCAATGATTTACGACCCCTCAAGTAATTTTATGTGCAACACTTAAAAGTATACGCGTGTTCTTTACATACAAATACCAGAAGCCACACATGTTTTAACAAATGCTTCTAAATTGCACGCCGAGACTATAAATTTGTCTACATTCTTGCGAAACCGACCGACCATAAGGCGCTGATACACAACGAAATTCGAATATAATATTTCAAAATCCGCATATTTTCAAAACAATTTCGAAACAATAATATATTTTCACTTTATAATTAATAATAAAAGCAAAATACTATAAGAATTTGCAAAACAAAGTGATAAATTGTAAATGCGTGCGTTTAACGCGATTAAATCGAATTAAATCAGAGTTTATTTTGTTTAACAAATGAATACACACAGCCAAACAAATTAACGAAGTTTATCATCATTTATTATCATCTTGACTTTTGGCTGTTATTCACCGCCCGTCAAAATATGTGTTGATCATGCCTCCGATGAGCGGAGAAAATTTATTGGGGACAAAAAAATAAAGCGAATAAGAGAAAATCCATATTCAGGTCATAATCGTGACGATTTTTGTCGGATCCAAGAAGAATGATTCATTTCCCACAACGATGATGGCACTCTTGTGCCCCACTGTCGACAAGTGTTTCTCCTTTTTTATTTTTGCATCGAAATTGGACATGTCCTGAGATTTGTTGTGAAATGTTCCCAACCATTACCAAATGTATAAGATATTTTATAGACTTTGCCGTGAGCAGGTCGGTGCTACAATAAATTCCATAGACAATGCGTCCCGCTGACCACCACCTAGAGGTATTCGTTTATAAATTTTCTGCGAAACCTTGAAAAATCATATTTACTCCCACGCCGCCGAGAGATGCAAAGAAATGACGAGATTTTTCCGAAGAGATGAATCATTCCACCAACCACATGCAGCTGTGGCCACAATCCCGTGCGAAATAAAATTGATTATTCAAGAAGAAAGAAAAGAATCCAGAAATGGGATTTGAATATTGAGAGGTGAGTAATGTGCGGTAATCGATGTGAGGAATAGTGGGTGATCACAAATCATGATTCAGAAATCGAGAGCAGGAAGTGTGTTTGACAGGTGCAGATACACAAATAAATTCAAAGCAGGTGCAGTGGCAGAAAACTTTAAGCAATCACTGTTGCAGCTATTCACCTTGAAGTGCCAGTATTATCGCTATGAAGTTTGAAAAGAGGGCCTTGTTCCTTATGATTTTTATGGCACAAACAGATGTGTTTAACTTCTACAACACGGTGAATTAAGTTCAGTAAAATTGAAGAGAAAAACACTCTAAGCAAGATTCGTTCAAAATCCGAAAAACTGTGGTTGTGAAAATGTCAGCAGAATCATTTCATCGGAACCACATTGAAACATAAGCGAAAAATAATAGATTAGCAAGGCCATCAGAGACACCTCAACTAATGTAGTGTTTCATTCGGCACCAAACCCCAAGTTGTGAAGTTGCGCTGCAAGGAAGAACATAGGCTGCTTAGGAGCTCCTTAAGCATAAGTGACCGAAAGGACATCGGCTTCTCCACAAGAAGAAAAGACAGCATGAGAAACGCACAATCAGAGATTATACTCCAGTAACAATGTTCCGTATATTGTTTTACCAAAAGGTAAAAGGGAAGTGTCAAGGCAGCAAAGTCCATACAAAAACCCATGGAAATGAAGAACATTTAGTAGTATAGTCACAGTAGGCGCTGATCATTGCTTTCAGAGGAAACCATTCTATTTAGACGAAGACAGTCAAAACTTCCATTCATCTGGTCAAAAGGAAGTAAGGATATAGATAGCAACATCAACACGAAAACCCAGTATGCCTGCTGGACTTGAAGTCTTGCCAGTCGAGCTATTTAAAGAAGCTAAAGTTGAATTGATAAAGAACATAGCTCTGTTTACACCGGCTTATTTTTAAAATTTTGAATCTAAACGTCATTTTTCCGATTCTTAAGAAATAAGACCCACCTAACAGCTCCGACTACAGAGCCTCCTCAAACCTTTCGCTAATAACTGGTGTTGTACAAGAAAAGTCCATAATTAAACCAATGTTTTATATTTTGGCAGAACTTTTGGCCCTTCCTTGGCCTACGGGTGTCTGTGCCTCGCATGGGCAGCCACCTTACCTACCTTTCTTCTTCTCACGAAAGCAGGACAGTGACAGAAAAAGAGCTTCTCAATGCTTCCAGTTGGGGCATCTAAGACCATATGACAGTCAATTCGGTGCAGAACTTTCACTGAACTGACGGCAAATAATTGCTTTCGGACTTAAAGGAATTGTGTCCAAATTAACTTTCGTCCCTGAAAGCTATTGTTGCTTACAATTTTATTGTAAACCGAAGTTCCCTACTCCTGCTCCATTCTAAAATATTTACCTGATTCGTGAAAGTCGCATGTGCCTCCTTAGTGCAGCCTGAATTGCACGGGCTAATTTATCAGCCACTCAAGCCACTCTTATTTGCTCATTTTCCGCGCAAAATATGTGACTGCTTCAGTACTGCTTGCAATGCTAAAGCCGTCTGTGTAGGAATCCTTAGGTTAGGTTAGTTTATGGAGGAAGTGTCCAGTCAGTGACTGTGCGTTCACAGGAGCCTACTGGTCCATTGTGTTGCCCTTTGTGGTCTATCGTAAAACCTATCTGTACTCTTAATGAAGTGGAGTAAGTTCGCTATTGGTACTTCGGTTGGGTTTCCCCAAACAGCCTGTTTCCCATGTATCAGAGTCGGCGGTTTCGAAGATTGGGACACTCACCATGGTTTCCGTTTCTTCCGCATCCTGACAGCTCCTGCAGTAGTCTGGGATGCCAATTCTGGTGGCTATAGTGCCTATGGCACAATGTCCCGTCAGTACACCTATTAGGATGCGATTATCTTTTTTATTCATAGCCAGGAGACATTTTTGTCTTGCTCTGGTCGATTCTCTGGCATAAGTTGTGGGATACAATGCAGTCGCCTCTGGCGGACCAAGAGGTGTTGATTAGCTCTCTCATCTTTTGATCGACGTTACCTTTCAGTACAACGATAGGAGATTTATCGATGTATGAGTGTGATCACTTTCTAAAGTGGATCCTTGCCATTTCGTCCGTTTTTTCGTTACCCTCGATGTCGCTGTGTCCTAGGATCCAGAAGATACTGACCTCATGGATGACGCCTATTTTGTTTAGGATTTCCCGACAATTGGACACTGATTTAGATTTGGTACTAGCATTATCTAAAGTCTTGATAGCTGCTTGACTGTCGACGAGGATGGTGATCTTAGATGGACTCAGTCTCCTAGCATCTATTGTTCTTGCTACTCTATCAATGGCGAAAATTTAAGTTACAGTCATCTGTGAGTCTGTATGAACCATTTACATTTAGTAAACTACTGTGCACCCCTGTTCCAGTACCATTCTCCATCTGAGAACGATCAGTGTAGATTTGGACAGCTTGTTTTCTCCCATTAGGGTGTTTTCTATCTTGTCTGCTGGGTATACGGGTGGAGTGGAGTAATTCGAATTTAGTGAAATCCTTAAAAAGGACCTGTTTTGAGAATCTCTTTTCATTTCTCCGGCACATAAATGACGATTGGTCCCATTTTTTCAGTAGGCATCCAGAAGTAGGCAACCGAGACAAAATTTTTATTGAATCAACACATTGCTTTCTGAACGATTAAGTCCACTGATGGTAAATTGAATAAAGCGTTCAGAACGTGTGTCGCCAGGAATTGTGCGCTTGGCTCCAGTTGTTTCAAGGTAAACTGCTCTTTGTCCATTCGTGAATCTACTACTACTGATTACATTTATAATGCGTCCATATATGAGTTTCCGATACAAAACTAAACAAATTCCGTGTTCAATTCATTCATCCACGAAAAGTTGAATTGAAGTCAAATAGTAGTCAAATACGTCACTGTGCTCACCACAAGAGTTTCACATGGTTTTCAAAAAAACATTGAAAACAGAGTTTTTACCTTGAGAAGTTGGTAAGGTTGGAGTTGTTAGTCCTTAACGTCTTTGCACAAGTCTCTAGAGCATAATTTCAAGACAATTTTACTTTATAGATCAGTGAAAATTCTCGTTTCACAAGCATGTTAGGCTTAACACTACACAATCACACCGGCCTTTGAATTGGAAAAGCGGCAATTGTTAGCATCTAATTTGTTTTCTCTGTATGTACATATATGTATATCGTTCATTTGTAGATCCTGATTTAAGATATTTCTTGGCAAAATCCATTGATGTAGGTTCCCAACTTAACTATGAGTCGCCTACTGTAGTAGGCGCTGTTAAGTTTTTGAATTTTCATGAGCAAATTAGGTACAAAGGTGACAATTTTCCGCTGCGCCACGATAATCATTTAAGCCTGGATACATAAATACAGCTCAACGCCATAAATAGACACAACACGTCCAAACATTTGGGTGTGTGCCTGCCTGCCTGCCAGTTGCAATAATATTTTAATTTAAACAAATCATCTAGCACTTTTCAAAGCGCCTTTGTTGTAAATTTTGAATTGCCACCATCGTTACGATTTGCCCAACAATTTCATTGATGATAAATGCGCCATCTGTATGTGCAAGCACATCGAATGGCGAATATATGTACATACACTCGTGATTTATGGTAGTTGGATACCCACAACGCTTATGATCATTCTGCTTCTAGGTGGGTTTTCCTCCACAACACCTGACCACACCACCACCAACTAATTGCATTCGAAATTCATAAAGTCCAACCAACTGCCATATTGTAAATTTCTGAACGAAATACCCCCGAATAGAGTTATTGCAAACGCACGAGTGTATCGACTCCTTAGCCTATTCAATTATGTGTATAAAATAGACAACAACAAAATATAATGCAGATACCACAGCCTAAAATTGCGTACATAATCCTTTACCGCGCTGGCGGTGGCACTACTTGTTGCACGGAAACTTTTCCGCCACCAGGTATGGCTGCATAAAAACTAACGACGCACATTTGAACAATAAAACGAAAATTGCTTATTACAGGTAATGTTCGGCCGTGCAGTGTACTCGCTTGGTGGCTGTCCGTGCTGATGAAAGAGTTTCGATTTCAATAAAATATCAAAATTTATGGTCAGCATTTAAGTTGTCAAGCCTGCATTCTCAGTCAGAGTCAGAGTCAGAGTCACTTGCAGAACGATCTGCTGTTGTGAGAGAAAAGCTCGCCGGCTAGCTAGGTGCGGATCAGCGTGGCAGGAAGAGGTTACATAGGCGAGCGGCTGAAAAGTAGTTATGTGTTCGAAATACCATGTTGGGAATTTGGCGTCCACGCAGTAGTGGCCAAGATTTACCGTGGCACATGCGAAATTTATTAAGAGTGTGTTAAATTATTGAAATCATAATAAAATTTTATCGATATCCATTTTTTTTCCTGGTTCATGAAGGTGCTGGGGGTTATTAGACACAATGTTGCCTTATGCAGTGTTTACGTATCCAGATGAGGGTTCTTAAGAGAGAGAAGACTGTATAGCAGATGTGATACCAAGAGTTGAAATGTGAACAGTGTTATTGAACGTGTTCTACGTCAAAGATTGCTCGAATATTGGATTAATCCACCTGTCTATCAAACAGACGAGTGCCTTTTCATATGCTAAACCATCAAACTGAATCTTCTTTAGTTTTTGATGTCAGAATCATTGGATGAACATTACTCGTAGCTGTCTTTCTCTGCCGGCCTTAATTCTGTAAGCCCGTAACCTAATTTTTTATCCAACGTGTAGCACTTTGACACGTAGATTTTTCCTAGAAGCCATCAATTAAACGAAAGGATATCGTAGAATTCGGAATGTGAAATAAAAATGTTGACTAGTGCTGTGAAATTGAATCATGATCAAACATTGCTTTGTGGAGTTCATTTCGAATTAATAATTCCACTTGTCGATTTCCAAATATAAAACAGTCTTCCAGTACATAGAGGTGCGAAGAACTTGCAAACTGGCTGTTAAAGCAGCTAAGGAGCAATCTTGGAAGGAGTTCGGCGAGAAATTGCACCGTGATCACAGATCTGCAAACAAGGTGTTCTGGCAGACTATCCGCCGTCTCAGAGGAAGAAAGTTTAATATCATCAGAGGAGCTAAATTCAAAGGTGGTGTACTTCTTTCCGATGAGAAGGACATCTTGTGCATATGGAGCGAGCACTTTTCGAAGCTACTTAATCCCGATCAGGGCACTGAGGATGACAGACCTATGGCTTTTGGCGATATTAAAGTGCTAAATGGCGGGAAATCTGCTGGTGTGGATGAAATCCGACCAGAAATGTTCAAAGCTTTGGGTAAAGAGAGGCTCTCTGGGAATGTGGCAAAACACCTAGCGATTGGCAAACTGGGGTAACTGCTTCAGAGCTGCGTTCGAATCCAGGTTGAGCGATGAGCAGTGAGGCTTTCGTTCAGCTAGAAGCACAACTGACCAGCTTTTCACTTCCAGAATGATACCTGAGAAGGCCTGAGAACCAAACCTATCTACAGTTGTTTTGTGGATTTGGAGAAAACATATGATCGGCTCCCTCGAGTTAAAGTCTGGAGTGTATTGCAAGAGTATGGGATTGACGGTTCTCTTCTGAGGGCCATTTAATTTCTGTACACTAACTATAAGAGCTGTGTTCAGGTGAACGGCGTTAAATCGACACCTTTCACTGTGGGCGTTGGACCCCGCCAGGGATGCATTCTGTCACCTCTTCTTTTCATAGTGTATATGGATTGGATTTTACAGCGCAGCCTTGGTAAGGAATGGTTCGAATTGGAAGACTTAAGGATAAGTCATCTGCTTTTCGCTGATGTTTTGGTCATCCTTACGTCCAACCAGACCCAGACCCAGTCCCAGACTTAGATAGGTTCTTCCCCGTCTGTGTTGAAGCTGGGATGAGGGTAAACGTGAACTAAACCGGGGTTATGGTAATTTCACTGTGCATGTTAGTGGAGTCCCATTGAAACGGGTGGAGAACTTTAAGTATCTCGCAGTCTTATTCACGAGTGATGGTGGGATCAATACTGAGTTATCCTGTAGGATTGGGAGCAGGCTGGAGTAATTTTGAGACAGCTTGGTGAATCTGTTATCAGGAGGGGCAAACTTGGCATCGGAGCTAAGCTATCGGTCCTCAATTTAGTGTTTGTTCCGATCCTCACCTATGGTCATGAAGTTTACGTGATGATCGAAAGAATAAGATCTCGCATTTCTTCGTTGTATTGCTGGGGTAACCCCTCGAGATCGAGTAAGGAACACCAGAATACGCGAGGCACTCAATATCGAGTAGCACCTTCAATGCATGTCCCCAATTCGGCTTCCAAGACGTGCCATGGAATCAGTGCCAACGGGTAGGCCTAGGATGAGATGGTTGGACCAAGTCTGAAATCTCACCTCTACCCGTATGGGGATAGCTTCTGATGATTTAGCGTCGATGGCGGTAGTTCGGGAAATGTCCACTTAAGCACCCTAACCCCGCAACCCTCATAGTTGTTAATTTTCCATAAAATAGATTTGTCGTTCATGTTAAGCACTAAAAGCTGAAGCCCTTCACGGGCTACTATTGTGCCAAATAATAATTTATTTAGCCCTTGGAGTTCGCAGAGGATTCCAGGTCCAGTGCTAGTAAGAACTTTGTTATGTATATTTGTCTACAGTGACGTTCTGTCTGAGATGTCGGTGTTGGGTCTCCTTTCTTGTTGACAACATATACATACATTGTCTTGCCCTCATTGACCGCTAAACCCATCATCGCCGCCTCCGTCTCAAGTGACATCACGTTGTGTTCTTCCGATTATCGGCGTATGCGAGTAATTGGACGGAATTTTGAAAGATTGTGCCTCTGGTGTTGACGCGTGAATTTTCCACTATTCTTTCAAAAAAGATGTTGAAGAAGTCTCATGACAGCGCGTCGGCTTGTCTTAATCCTTTTTTGACATTAAAGGTTTCGTTGAGGTCTTGATCGACCTTAAAAAAAGACGAAAAACCATAAGATAACGAACTGGTAAGTAATCAGATATTGATTCACAATCAGTCCAAGAAAAAGTAATAAGTTCGTATAATCATCACATCTACTTACCCTTAGCTAGTCTGATTCTTGTATTCCTCAACTATTGATCCACAAGTGGTGCACGTGAGGTCTCCCTTAATTCCGTCGTCCTTTCGAAATATATGAGGCGTTGGGCTGACTTCGGGCTGACTAATCCACGAAATGCACGGGAAGACTTGTTAGAGGCGTGACTTGTGAATTTAGGTCCGGATCTTACCAAAATTGTAGCACGCAGCACCCATAATAACATTTGCAACGCTAATTGCGGTACCACCGTCGTTCAAGGATTAAAATGAGTTGATTTATAATATTTGTTTTGATCCCAATTAGGAATGATAACAGAGGCGGCCCTTTTTGACTGTCCCAATTCAATAGGAACATGCCAACTGTGAAGATATTTAAAGATAGTCCATAAAAACGAAAAACAAAACATCGTTTCATGTCGTCCCAGCTGCTGTTTCGAAGAGGCGTCTCACTGAATTTCAGCCGGGAAATGTCATCCAAAATAAACAACGTTGAAAAAAAAACGACCCTACCAAACCAAACGGATGCTCTACGTGAGGGTATCATAGCCAAAATCAAACCACACCTAAATAATCGAATCTACGCATGTGTATGTATACGATTTCGAATTAAATTCTCCGATTACATTAATTGACAGTCGTTGCTATAATCCACACAATGACTTGTGCTAATGTGAACTTCCGATTGAATTGACGGTCCTGTCACACGTCCGCTAACAAACTTTTACACTGGTTGACATCTGTTGAGTTTTTTTGTTTAAATTGTACCGACCACACTTGTAGATAAAAACCCATACGTTGTGAAACAACAATAAACCGTGGTCATAGGGGATGAAGTGCAAAACTGTTGGGATGGTCCTCATGTTGTGTGCACGTTTAATACCCTGTGAAGAGTGGAAAAGTGGCTGAGGGTAGCAAACCATAATAGTGTCGGGGTTGTTATCCTTAACCGCGTGTGCCATTAATTAAAAGTGCTCAGTTTTCACCGGTTTAACTACGCAGAAAATATTTATTCCGAAAGGGGATTTTCCAAAACAGGATACTGTTATCCTAACAAAAGGATTATATAGGGAAGAGTACTTACATTTTTTTTATTGAATAAACGCATTTTAGATTTTCCATAAAAATTTAAAGTAGTGAAGTAGAAAAGGGATCACCAGGATATAGAGTTTGATGATGCCGAAAAAATCAAGTACATTATAAGAGTATTTAGGTATCACTCTATCTGGATCTGGATTATTTGAAAATAAAATTTATAGATATGCAGTATGGCGCATTAATCCCGTTAACACTGCCTTAAGATTGATAGTCTTCGAACATACTTTCGCTGTTACACGAAGTAAACAATGAACAAAACAGAAAGAGTTCCTTCGAATTGTGTTGTCTTTGCAACTAGGGCACTTGTTTTGATTTAGAAGCATGAGTTTCTTTAACTTGTCACAACTTTTTCCGCACTGTATTTTTGTAGGGTTTGTTTCTGTTCGAATGTCAATATTGATAGTGAGATGCCAATCGATAGCGCAGTAAGACTTTCGATTGAAATCGCCTTTATTCATAGTGCCACCTTGAGGTTCCGTGCGATAGCGTTCTGTGTGATTGGAACAATTAGTTTCATTACAATACAACGACGTGTTAAAACGTGGCGTTTAAAATGCTCTATGTTTGACGAGACCTTTAATATTATTGTGACTAGGAACTAAGAATAAAGTGACTCTTGAGCTAACGTCCGGGTAGGATTGCGGGATGTGTTGTGTTAAGCTTGAGTTATCTTCAAGCCTTTTGGATTGCTGGTAGCTCAATATGAAACGCATTGGAGAAGACTAGTAGAAGGTGATTCCGACGGTTATAGACATCCGCATCAAAACTTCATCTTTTACTCATTGGTGTAGATTAGTGAGTGTTTCGACACTTCACCATTTGGTTTAGTAAAGTTAAACACGCACCTGGTACCGAATATAGAATATTGTAGTTGTGGGCGTAGGGCGTTACAGCACCTAGTTTCTTTGAGTTTGTCTGTGCCGCACAGTACGATGTATGAATTTGCTATGTACATAAGTCGAATGGCAATAGGTGCGGGAGTATGGCAAGGTCGTCCGACGGAGCCGACTTCAAAGGACCACTTCCTCTTCTTTGAATCCTTTTACTTTAGTTTGATATATTGAAGTCCCTATTTCTTACCAAACGAAGCTTTTATTGCAGGCATAGAAGACTATATAAGCTTTCTTGATCCGGTGTTCTATAGGTATGTTTGACTTTCAATTAGGTCGTGCGTGTGCATTACGCTAGGTATATAAAGCTGAGTCACTGATGCACTGCGACCTAAAAGATCTATGATGTAATTGGTGGACCGTTCCTTTGTAGAAGGGAAAAGTAGGTATTTGGGTTTTATTATTGATACCAATTCCCAAACTTGTGGGACAGTTACTCACCTTAGGTAAGGTAAGGTTGAAGTGGCTGCCAGTTAAAGCCAAAACACTTAGACCCATCAGGTTTCCGTTGTGGTACTATATGGATCTCGAAAATATATCCTGCCTAGTCATTGTACCAATTGGAGCTTCTTATGAAGCGTACTACGTAAGCCTACTAACATCGGTGTTTATCAGGTCGTTTAAGTTAGTGTAGACGAAGGCTCCTAAGTAGAGTTTTCTTTTGCGAGAGAGAGCTGGACGGTTGCAAAGAAGATGGAGAATACTCTTCTCCTCTTTGAGTATTCTCCTCTTGAGCAGGTATTCATCTTACTCAGGACATTTTTTATGATTTGGCTTATTGCGGAGAAAAACTTTTTTGACACTCTAATCACCATGTCATCCTTAAACATGACCACACAAATGATCTAGTCTTTCCAAAATCTTAGTTATAATCATTAGCTATAGCAGACGTGAGATTACTACGAACTAGCTAGGTGCTACCTAGGGTTGACAGAATAATTCTGAGTATAGAGACTATCCGTCGGCAAAAATAGTCCTTTATGTTGAGCTCTACTTGAATAGCTTCGATGAGTGTATAATTGAAAGCTTTCACATGTCAAGCATAGCCAGGGCATGAGTACATACTCTCTGCAGTGTATAGGTTTTTCGATTTTTCGATAAACTTCGTGCATGCTGTGAGTTGAATAGCGAAAGTTCTTCTAGAATTCTGGAGCATGTCTAAATTTAATTTCACTGCAATGCCACAACTTTTTAAAACAACTACATATCTGCATACAGTAGTGCTCAGTTCTTCGTATACTTTTTCACATTCTCCTCCAAATAAAATAAAATTTCAGTTTAATTGATGTTTCGTATTTAATAACAGCCTTATACCCCACTACTCCATCGAAAAAACAATTTTGTTAAACACAAACATCCCTGCCGACTTCAATAATCCTAAAAGTATCATTTAAGCCCCCAAAAATGAACCCTTCCCGATTTAAAATCAACATTTCACCCAACACGAAACGATAGCCACTCAACATTTGCTGGTTCCGTAAATGTAAATTTATTTCCAAAACCAAAAAAAAAAAAAAGAAGGAAAATTACACCCCCATGTTCGGGTACATTTGGTCGGGTCTTACATTTGGTCAATTGCTGTTTGCAGACACACAATGTGGGTGAGTTTCCGAAATTGGATTTAATTTAAACAAATGCTGGAAGCGGCGGCCACACCCACCATCAATTGCTTTCCTTCGCGTGAATTGGTTAAATTTTCGGTTAACACCCTACCCTTTGTGATTTTAAATTTTTGGCTGAGAAAATATTTCCCCAAGACTTTTGTTTTTTGGCTGATTAATTATGTCGGTTTCACTTTCACTCAAGAGATCAGTTCAATTATTGTAAAAGTGACCGGCCATTTGCCCTCCACTGCGAACAAGACAAGTATTTACTTACAAAATTTAAGCTGGAGATGTTAAATTTTTCGTTGAAAAAAAGAAAAAGAGGGCAAAGGTGTTTGCTTTTCTCTGAGGATTGATGTCAATTTATGGCGAATTTCTGGTGAGGTATTGGGGTTAAAGCTGAATTACCTATAACACGTTTTGTTAAGCTATTTGCTGTTTGTGCTTTTGGACATTTTTCTCTTAAGTATTCATTCTACTTATCTCCAAAAATCTATTTAATTGTTAAGTAACACAACAACTTCACTTGAAGAATATTGTTGGTCATTTGGGTGACAAGAAAGCATTTATTGGGATTTGTAGTTTGAGTAATTCTTTGGATTTATTAAAGAACACGTTGATGCAGTACAAACCGTGAGTACGCAGTCTTGCACTAGAGGTCGTCCTGCAGTAGCTTTATAAGTGCTTGGCAGGTTATCGTACATATCGTACAGAAATGTGTCGAGCACAGGTCTCTGCTTCGAGCGAGAGTACAGATTCCACCTGACATGCTTAACCTTTATCTGTACTAATATTCCTGAATTATTATTAAGGTAACAGGTTCCTGTAAATGCTATATGCTAAAAGCCTCTCTTACCTAACCCAACCTTTTACAACAGTTTCAGCTTTTTCAGGTGAAACCCACTGCATTCATTCAGTTACCTGAAAGCCTTTTTACTTCTGAGTAGAAATGTGTCATCTGTACCTCAGCATACAGTCAAATACTTTCGGAGCAGATTTTTTGTAGAATTATTCAATTGCCAAGTTCGCCGTTAAGGTCGCCCGCAACTGTTGGCTTTGTTATCACGCTGAGACTAGTGTGTATGTCTGCACATGAATAAGCCACACGTAGATCAGAAAAAAGTGCTGCCGCCCTTGTTCGGTGGTCGGTGTGTTGGGCTGTTGAACAAGTTAACACAGGTTTGGCTCCAGCAATCATCCAATCATTTTTCGCGGTTAGGTAATGTTAGATAGATGGGTTGGTGAAGAGAGAGAGAACCCTCTGTATCACACTCAATTCAGTTGAGACGTATTGTGATGCCCATTTGGGGTTGATCCCGGTTCCTAACTTACTGCTCCTTGTTGATTTGGGTCTCCAGCCATCGTGATGTCCTCAGAAACCTGGAAAGATCGTTTAGTGCAGCATCAGATAGTTCTTGTATGTCGTGGTTGTAGTGTCTCGAGCAAGTGTGGAAGTAGCCTCTTGAGCCTTTTCGTCACTGCAGCTCCTACATATTTTGTCATCGTTGAGTTTAAATTACATTGTGTGGTTTCTTAAAAGGTTGTGGCCAGTAAGTGCACCTACCAACATTGACAGCGACTTCCTGTCATATTTTAAAAATGTGTTGGTCCTGGCTTTGTCGTATTTTATCCAAAGTTTCCTTGATATATCTCACCTGGTAAGCGACTTCCACCTACCGTTGGCTGTCGTCAAGATCTTACATTCTACTCGCTTTCTGAGATTAAAGAGTGCGGGCTTAATCCATTGAAGTGCTCGATTTTGGTCCATTACAGACCCTTTTCTTGCAAGTTCGTCGGGTATCTCATACGTCACTTAGTTCTTCGGTATCCTGGAAAAAAGTGAGATGGCCACTGGGCAGTGGCAGAGAAAGTGGGTTCTGTCCTCATTAATTTCCTCTGCAAAAGTAATCCTCACTTAGCCTTAGCTTTTTAATGTGATAGCGCACATCAAGTATTACGAGCTGTAATAACTTCTACAAGGATGAAGAGGGCATTCCGGTCTTATGCATGGTCATAAAAAAAAACTTTTCGTGTCGACGTTCGGATTGACGTTCGAAGTCGACAATCAAAATTGAAGGTCCTTTCCATTCGTGAAAAAAATATACCCTGCATAGCCTGATTGGTTGCAAGAATGGTTTTCAGACCGGAAAAGGTACATTTTGATCCCACAGAATCCTCTACTAAGAAATTTGTTGAACGAGCTGGAGCTATCTATAAAGTGACGGACTAAGCAAGATCGTCTAAGGAGGAACTTCCAGATGGAGCCGTCTGCTATTAAGTCAACTAGGAGTAAAGGAAATGGAGAATGGTTTCTTCCTTCTATTCGTTCCTATACCGTCTGCAGAAATCATTTGAAAACAGGGCTAAACCTGATACAAAATTGCAATTGCTTTAGCCGTATCAACCGATAAGAGTATTTCCGATTTAGACTAGGCCACACTCGTTAGCAAGTCGTACCTTCTTCCCATCTGTGGTAGATTTTCGTGGTTGCTTTCCGTTTTACTGAACTACATACGTTACCACAGCCGTAGCCAAGCTTTATTGCTCCAGTAAGATACGTACGACAGTTCTGTGTCTGGAGAGATTTTCAGACGAGGGAAAGTTCAAAGTGTTTTTTTTTTTTATTTTGTATGGTCGCCATGGCTCAGTGGTTAATGCGTTGGACTGCTGGGTGAGCGGCATGGGTTCAAGCCACAGTCGTGTCCACCGAACATTTTTCGCGACACCACCTCTCGTCGGAGAATGACAAGTCTCCGCGAGTATAATTTGTCACGAAAGAGCTTCTCAATTCATGCGAAAAATGTAACACGCACAACATCAATGGTTGCGAAAAGCTAGGCCTTGGCTCATTCTGAGCTGTCGCCCCAGCTATTTATTTTTTTAAGCTAAATTTTTGACACCCTATACGATGCTCTACAAGCTTGACCTGTCAGCGGACCCTACCTATAGATTATGCTTGGAGAGCGACGAAAGCTCTCTCCACATTGTCACAGAATGCCTAGTCCTCGTAAAATTCGAGAAGAGTATACCAAAAACAGAACAAAAGCAGCCGACATAACAGAATGTATAACAAGACCCAAATGGTGATGGGATGGATACTTGACCCGCATGACAAAAACAGATAGACCAATTTAAGAACAAGAAAGAGAGACCAGCCACCCGTTGAATTGACTACATTAAAAGGATAACAAGAAATTGAATAAATTTAGCTCTAAATCGAGTTCAGTGGAAGCATCTAGAGAAGGTCCTCTGATCAACAGTGGAGTCAAATGGTCAGCTGAAAGTGTCGCCGCCGTAGTTGAAAGTGTGATTGAAAACCCAAGTGTGTCCATTTCTAGACGATCACAGGAATTGGGCCTATCTGCATCCACTTTGCACTACATTTTGTATAAAGTAATTGGCCTACATGCTTATAAGGTCCAGATGACAAAAGACTTGAAGCCAACAAACCACACACAACGCCGTACTTTCGCTTAAAAGAAAAAAATAATGACACCTCTCGTTGGATGACCCTGTACCAAGTGTGTTAAGCAGTGCAAAACTTCCACTTGAAATATGCTGCAATGATTGGGAGGCGGAAGGAGATGCTCATCACTACCCGATCCACTTTCGGTTAAGGATCCATTTTGACGTCTGGATATCAACTAACCTTCAGCAATAGATGTTCAGGAGTTTCAAATAAATTTAAGTTTCTGTCACCCATTCACATTTATTCACAGTAATAGCTGCTTCAACTAGTCTTTTAAAAAGCTACGCTGTTCTGCACCTCAAAAAGTCTTTCACCGAGTTAAGTGAAAAAATCTGTACACGAGTATACCCACCATATAATGATTTAGTTCAAAGCCTACCACTAAAAGTGCCAAGCTTATCGTCGACGCACCTGCGTCCATTAACCCCTGAAGTTTATTCTTCAAATCCAACTGCGTTTAAATGGTGTGAAACAAGCAGTTCTCAAACACTACCTATCACTACGCCGCCGCTGCTACCCGCATCAACGATAAAACTGCTCGTGGGGCGGATGAACAACATCCATTGTGTTCCGCTCAAATGTAGCATCAGGTAATCCGTTTTATCTCTGTGATAACCCTACAGTCAGGCCAACCAAAGAAGTCATAAAAGCGACAAATTTACATAAAGGGATCCCAAATGCCGCTTTGAAACGCCCGACTTTAATGCTCCACTCCGCAGGTCTGTTTGTCACACTAAGCCGCGCCGACTCGCTGTGTCCCCTCGACGATAAACTATTTTTTTCTGTTTTTGTACAAGTTGTCTTCATTGTTAAATTTACATGTAACAATATTTTGAGTGTAGTAAACCTCGGCGCGGTTTGTCACTATCACACCGCACGCTCATAAATATCCAAATTAACAGCGCGTCCTCAAGTGTCCATTATGATCTTTAGAAAACATTAAAAGAAATTAAATGTTAACACTCCATTGGATAAGGTGATAAATTATCTGCCCTAGGGGATGAAGGGACAGGGGCTCGTAAAATCACGTTCCCTCTCCGCGTCCGCCTAATAAAGTGGTTATTCGTGTTCCTATTTAAATCTCTCCTCCGCTTAAATTTAACAACTCACTCAGGCGTTGTGTGGTGGTGCACTTTGAATGCATCTTGGAAATTTAAGACGAACCTCCTCCTCCATGGGTATTTGGATACTTTACGACAATGGAATTGTCCAATGTACACGACGATGACACTAACGACGACAGACCACACACGCAGCAGATTGCTGCGGCAGATTTTCGGAGGTCCCTTCAATTGGGCTTTATCCTGTTGTTTAGTTGTGTCTTTCTTCCTTTTCCTGATATCAGATGGATCACCCATTAATAATAAATGAAAAGAATAATTTTCGAAGAGAAAAGAGAAAAACGAGAACGCGTTCTTACCCTGAGTGCGCTGTGCCACACAAAATGCATATTGACGAAATGGGTTAACGCTTAAGTGGGTCTGGTCTTCTTCTTTCGGGGAATCTGAGATAAATTATACTGTGGGCTTTTTTCGGGTAATTGATGGCCAAGTAATTTAGGATGACTTGAAGGCGAGATGCGTGGTTTGGTTATGGTCGACCGTTCGGCATGTTAATTTGCTGTCTTGATGCTTAATTTTGGCTGACAGTTACTGTCATACTTCATAACCTGCCCTAACGAGTTTGGATACAATTATATTTCAAAAATAACTTCAAGTATTCAATTCGGCACTCAAATTGGAAAGGTAACGCAGGGTAGCACCTACAATCTGTTTGCTTCTTGAAAACGTGTACCTGTACGTGTACAAGTTGTTTTGACAACAACACTGTAGGTAAGCTATCTCTAGGGTAACGCCTGTTGTTAGTAGCCAATGGCTACATGCGAGTATATAAATAGTTGAATCTCATTCCTAAGACGCAATTGAAATCTAATTGGATTCACAATTTATCCTCTTGAAGTATCCACGTTGTTTTGTTGTGGGAGAGGAGTTGTTGAGATAAGGTTTTTTTTTTTTTCCTGAAAGGACAAAGTATAGGGCGGACGAAGACGAAGCATTGAAATTATTCTTTTTCCACTTAAATTCCTTGAAAACGATTTTACTTATTGCCATGAGCTAGATTTGCCAGAAGCTAAGTTGGGAGATGAAACCAGCTTTCGAATTGGAAGAGGAAATTCGAGTCCGTGTGTTGACATGTAATCATGTGCATCCTCAATATCCCTTCAAATCTCCCTGTCGAGGTTCTTCTTTCAAATATTATTTTCAGCATCGGTCGAGATGTTGAAATGCATAATCTGGTTGGTCATACTGCTGTCGGTCCTATCAACTGCCACTTTCGTTTCTTCATAATCATTCCTATACGTTTCAAGTTCCTTCTGTCACAAATGTTGTTATAAGACGTATATCCTTTGCAGTTCACTACGAAATTTGTAAACTTTATTATAATTTTCAAGGTACTGCACCCTTAAAGTAGCACCGACTCCTTGTTTGAATAGACCTGCCAAGAAATGATAATTTGGTTGAATGAATTGCTTTTTCAGATCTTGGGAAAATATACCGAAAGCAACTTTTCCTTGTCCAACATTTCATTTTCAACGATAAGTGGGTATAATCGGGCCACCATTCGTCGTTAGCTTGACTTATCGAGAGGGCAATGTGTGGAATTGGCGACTTGTTTACCCTACTATAACCTCTAGTAGAAGAATTGAAGGTCTCAGTGCTGTCTTTCATTAACAGTAAGACAGTACGATTCTAAGATTCTGGATAAAATTCCTGAGAATTATAGCAATGACAAGCACCACAAATGCCCTCAGCTAGTCTGGACACCGCCCTCGGACGTCATTGAAACCTAAAAGTACCTGAGCTTCGAACCTCTGCATGCCGTTCGCGCTTTGTGAATAACATTTAAAGGGCATTCAGCGCGTGTGAGTTATAAAACAAAGACTGCTAAGCTCTATGATATGCTGAACATTGTCAAAAGATTCTCCAAACTTGTAGAGCTAGGGAAAAGATCACAACCTATAAGTTTGGGACAACCTATAAGTTTGGGACAATAGACAATGGACAAATGCTGACTGTAGTGTAGGTAGATAGGTATTATAGAAATGGTTCAGTTAGAGACCATTAAGTGCTAGGATAGGCCGTTTTGAAACCTCATCTCATGTAACCTGGTAAAGAGCTCTACTTGGAAGATGCTGATAAAGTCCGGTAGGCAAAAGGTTTTCGATGTTTTCGATATTTAGCAATCTATTTCCGCGCCGTAAGTCCGTGTAAATAAACGTATTAGAATCTTTAATCACTTTTCCGTTCTTCTTTTTTGCATTGGTTGGGAGCTTTTCTGATAATCATTTCCTAAAGCTTAGCTTGGGAGGTAAGTAGTCAGTTGAGAATAGGCTTGCCATCCGTCCTCTTTTCGCCGAAAACTGTCCTCTTTTTAAGTGCGTCCGGGGACATCCGGGGCGATTTATGAAACATGTTCGGGGTTTTTAAGAAATTGCAATTTTATTATTATTAAAAACCTATCACGCGAGTTAGACTGCACACACAGTGAAGCGATAAAGCGATGCGATGCGAGAAGCGAGAAGCGTGCGCTAAAACTGTTTACTTGTTTTCTTATGTACGTGCGCACAGTGAAGTGATAAGAATTCATGTGAAAATTTTTATCGCATGCTTCTCGCTTCTCGCATCGCATCGCTTTCTCGCATTACTCTGCGCGTAGCCTAAGAGTGCAATTGATGGCTTTTGCTCGCGTTTGTTTGGGTTTGAGGGCAGTGAGTACCAAAAAACGGAAACAAATTCCCTGGGACTCAATAGCCGTTTTTTGTCCATGACTTCTAGTTTTATGAAATTTCTGATGGCAATCCTAGTCGAGAAGCAACCAACGCGTTTGGTATTGTCTCTAGAGATTTACTATGACCAAAGGGCTTTTGTGATCTAGCACCCAGATTCACCGGGGTGGACAGCGCTGCATAGAACCATTTCTTTGAGGTCTAGGGCAAGTGGTAGTATAGACTGAGCTCTCACCAACAGCCTACAATTGGTAGTAGAAGTAATAAAGCACGTGCTGGTTTTAGTGTTCAAGCTCATTTCCCTCTGGCAACCTGCCTCTTTGTGACACTTCATGGCTTTATAACTTGTCTGGACAATAGGTATTGATCTATTCGGGATGTCTCTTCTTCATATCCGTATGAATACTTTACTCATATGAATCTAAAGGTTTCTCGAACCCAATAAAAAGGATATGTAGTCAATGTCTCTTTTTGAAGTTTTTGTCGATGACGATTTGAAAGATGTTATTGTGTCTAACAAAGAAGGACCCAGAATCAGAATATGCTTCCTTGTTGCCAAAAATTGAGAGTCAGTTCAGATTCAAAATATGGGCATCCATACGGCACAAAACTCAATACGTTACGGCCGAACTAACCTCTGTCATTTTTAACATAATTCCAATCCTAGTTTCTGGTTCCTAATTGGAGATAATAAATGCAAATATTAAATTGTCACGTACCTAAGCTTCTACCTATGCTGTAGCATCAGCTGGAACTCACCATTCACCCAATTACCATTTTATCAGCGATCTACTCTAATAAATTCCACCCGAAACAAGGGTAATAAATGGATCCGTTTATGGATAGGCCTGGGCCTATGATGTCCATGATACATATGTCATTTCATCGTGTTAAATTATTACAAACAATTAATTTCATGGCCCTGCAAACGTCGATTTATTAAGGCGTGACACCCGCCGCACCAGACATGCGAAGGAAAACAAATGCAGCTGTTGGTCATTTGTGACGGAAGGTTGAGGGTAGAAATAGTAAATAGAAAAAAGACCTCGGTCAGATGGTCGTTTAGAAAATTTCGTAAATATTTCAAAGTTGAAATATAATTTCCGTCTTTAGACGTCTCTAACTTAAAACAAAAAATTAACTAAATGTTTTTTTTTTAACAATTTCAGGTAAGTAGCTGCACCATGTACTTACATACATATGTAATCTAAAGCGTAAATCGTAAGTCCACCTATTAATTTTTTTGAACAGTAACTTCATCAGACCGATGAAAAGACATTTCTCTCAACTTCAAAATAGTCCATCTGTCCATTTTAATTCAGATTCAAATCGAAGCAAGTTGGAAGACTAGACTAGAAGCTGGGTTTTGATATTTGCAAAACATCTACATATATTATGCATGCGTATCAAAATTGGCTTGCAAACAGAATTAGTGTATAGAATTAGGCTACGCGCACAGTGATGCGATAAGAATTCATGTGAAAAGCTTTATCGCATGCTTCTCGCATCGCATCGCTTTATCACATCACTGTGCGCGTACCCTTAGATTGGCAATGTGATGCAGTGATGCATCTAGCCATGGACACAAAACTTACTCTAGAGCTTCTTGATCCCGAAACTACATCGACTTAACAGCCTTCGTACTAGAAAAAATGTGACGAGTCTTCAAGCAATGTGTGCTTTGACAGCATTATACATTTTTCGCTTAGTGTTAGAAAACACCAGAACCTGAAGAAAAAATTCGGAACCTCTTTGAACATGTTTATGAACATTCTAGTTTTTACCTTTCTTGAGTCGAGTTAGGAAAGACTCCACTGGAGCATTGAGTCGCAACTCCATTATAGTATCAGGAAACCCATATTACTCGAGTTTTTCCGACTTCCAAAGAAAACCGAGACGACACTTCAAAGATGATGAGTATCAGCACCTAAGATCTACTACCTGATACGAGCAAAAGCGGGATAATCATCTGAAAGTATCGCAGATGCTTACTAAAAGTGAAGTGTTTTGTTAGAAAGCCAGTAAGACGTCTATAGTCTTTTCTACTGAGAGACAGTAAGAATGCCGCTGACAGACATACATTTGCTTAGTTTGCTTGGATCCTGGAGAGCTGTGTTACACAAAATTGTGTTTGTAAGAAACTCAATGAAGGCCCCGACCGGAGGCGTGGAATACCCAACGCAGGTTCAGGTCCTGAGAAACCGTCCTCTGAGCCTAATCTAGCAATCTCATCAAAAATCTCATTTCCAAAAATCGCAGTGTGACCTGAGTTCTTGCATTCTCGAACTATTTTGGAACCAGTTAAGAGTTGAGTAAGGCCTTAAGGGCAACCTGGATTCAGTCTTTGAAAACCGAATCATTGTTTCTCAAGAGAGTTATAAACTCCGCATTTTCGGTCGCACCAAAAACACCAGAATCGGATCCATGACTGGTTTTGAAGCAATTCATTAACATTATTTTTTATTTTCTGTAAAAATTTGACAAGGCTCAGCTTCTGGTCGAAGCCAGTCCTGAACGCAAAGTCGACTTTAAAGTCGAGGTTCCAGTGTCGTTGCATCATGTGGCATATTCATGGAACCAAGGTTATAGGATAAGAGAAGCCATTTGACTCTGGCTGAGTCAGAACGGTATCAAGCCCTTACTTCTGATAAATCAGTCAAGGGTGATCTTAGTATGAGAAGGCAGCTTACTAGACGCATTACCAAAGCATTGTTGCGTCGTCTGGCTGTCAGAAGGATGCTTGTGTTGCCTATGTTGACGGATCACTACTGTATGTTTCTATCTAAGCTACGCACTTCGCACAGCACTTCAACTGACTAATCATTGAGTCACGGCCACCACTAACTAAAATGTTAAATGCGTTCTCTTTTCATAGTCATGCAGCTATCAAGGTTCTTCAATCAACATCGACAGAATATACGCTTGTAGATTAGGCGTGCAGATGGTCCCTGAATAATTTATCAGAGTTGAACAAGGTCACTTCATGTCAGGCCATAGAGATATATCACGAAAACAAAAAACGGATGAACTTTCTTGGAAAGTTGTCGAAACTAAATCCCATTTGTAACCTGCTCTTAGTAAGGACACCGATTAGCGTCCGATAGACATTGGAAAATAAAATAACAGGACTTAGGACCTTTAAATCGCTGATTTCTGGAAACTCCAGAGATCATGAACTTGGCATAGATCCCTCGGGTAGAGTTTGTTGGGGAACGAACAGCCCGTGGGAGGTCCATCTGAAGTAAGATTCACAACAGATTTAACGCGTTGCATTGTCGTGTACTTCTTCCAAGGATCCTTATGACATCCGACCTAAAAAATAAAAGGCCATAAGAATCGCTCTAGCTTGAGTTCATTACAAAAGAACCTCTAACGTGACAACTCAATAAAACATCTCTCTGTAAGGGAATAAGTCAAGGCCACATAGACATCATTACAAGTACATATTTGTGTTCTTTCCGATAAATTGATCTTATTTCATCTTCACCTTGTACTGTAGCGATCACAACTAATTAATCTCACTCGGCATACACCACTAAGAGTTTCAAAATTGAATTCCAAAGAAAAAACATCAATTGTGTCCTTCAAACTAATTGATAATGGATAACATTGACACCGCCCATTCCTGCTTTGATGATTCCAAGGCCGCATTGGTCTCTCGCAATTCAATCTCATAAACAAGTTCATCCATAAAAAGTCGACTGTAATTGTTTACAGAACGAAGATATTTGCAAATGAAATCAAAAGTTAAATTCGATTGATCTTCGAAATTCCACACAAAAAAAAAAAGCAAAAAATTTATCTCACCGAAGGTCAAAATGTGTATCGTCGTCGTTATCGTTCTCCTTGGCTGCAATAAACAACCAAGAAGATTTTGTTTTTCTGCAATTGTTGTTATGAAATAGTGGTGCGAATCCACAGCCCCACTGCCACCCACTGGTTTCAATTAGGACCAACATACTCCCAAGGGACACGTAATAAACTATGTTTCCACGTTACGCAACGCCTGTCACACCGCATCCGTATCTGAAATCCATGAATATGTAACCAATTTTTTTTTCTGAAATGTCACCATGCCGATACTTTAACAGAAAATCAATTCACTCGATTAAAAAGGAGAGAAAGACAAAAAAGTAAAATAAAATCTGAAACGAATCGATGGTTCAATGTTCGATGGGGCATTCGCAGAAGATCAACCAGAATCCAAGATTGTCTATGAGAGTGGCGATGCTTCTGCAGGGGGGGGATACCTATTGGAACAATGAACCTGCCTTGGAGTTGAGAACCTCCATCGTGGCGCGCACTCTTTTTGTGTGTACGCCGCCAGATGATCGTGGCGACTATAAAACAAAGGCGACGAAAGCTGTACCTTGGCCGTGGCGTGTGCAATCAGAGCGAGAGGAAGACGACTCCCGATGACATTACCTACTATAGCGCTTAAGATGTGCATTTGTTTTGCTTGTTGGTTCAGGAACAGTGGTATGACTATGGTATTGGCGCTATGGAAGCAATTATTCCACTTTAAGGAATTACTGAATAATGCATGAGTTACCTGGAAGAGGAGTAACATTTTCCGAGTTCTAAGGCGCTTGGGTTACGTAATTGTTGCCTTATAGCGAAAAGGAATCTGTGACTTGCGGGGTAGGAAGGAAGGCACTGACGTCTTTTCACGGAAATGCATACCGTATGCGTCAAGTGTGCACTTGTACTTTCTTTTGCGTTGTTCCGTTCCAGACATATGTCGGAGAATTTTACGAAACGCCACACTGAATCTATTGGGGGAAATGTTTTTATTGGGCTGACTTGTCAAACAGATGAGGGAAACAGTGTTCGTGAAATTGAAATGCAAATTGGATGATTTATAGTTCCCCGACTAGACGACGTAGAAGATTTTTCGAAATGTGTTCCAAAATGAAGAATCTCGTACCACATGCCTTTGGAGAGAGAACACAACCATTAGTTCATAAGAGTGTGCTAACACATCCGGTGTTTACACGAATTTCGAAGTGAGAGAGAAGGAATCGCCTCAATCCAATGAATATGTAGTACTTATATAGGATTGTGGGTAAATTTACTTTGCACTTTCCAAAAACAAAGCACCTGTGTATATTTATTTTGTTCTGGAAGTACCATATGGCGTTTGGTTCAAGGTTAGACAACACCTTCAACCGCAGTGTTGAATGAGATGGACGATTTCACTTGGTCGAAATTCATCAAAGCTATCTTGTCCCAGGACTCTGTCGTCCGTTCGAATCATTTTCTATTGGCTTCATTGCTTGAACACTGTTTGACCCCATTTATCTAGAGTTCCTTCGCATCCGCCTGTGGAAGCTCATATTCAGTTTAAATTGCACGAGACTCTTCTTATCTTTGACCAGGATGACAATCTGGATCTGGATTACACTGTCTGTATGGGATAATGCCTTGAACTTAGTCTCATTTAGGTTGTGTTTTGTGTGTCTGCCCCAGATTTTTTGAACTCTCGGATAGTCTTCCACCCCTTCTCTACAATTTAGTGCAGAACCTTAATAGTTGTTATTGCCGTTGCCCGTAAAAGTTCCGAAGGTATACCATCAAGTCCTACCGCCCCATTCTTTTTCACTGCTTGGCTTGTGCCAGTGATGTCCTCCTTACTGGGGGGGTTGTGTTGTGTATTCGGATTTATTTCTGCTACAGGAGGCTCATTCTATTTGGGGTACAAATTACCGAAGAAAAAATTGCTCGTAACCGTAACAAAATACTCCTTCCATCGTTTGAGTTAGTCTTCATCCAAAATTACCATACTACAATTTTTTTCGGAACCCGATATAAAAATATTTTTCATGATGACGGGCAATGAGCTGCTGATTGTTTCCACTCCTTGCGAAAGGCGGTCCCTGAATTGTTGGGGCACAGAGAACTAGGTACGATTGGCGCGGGATCAGACTGGCGTACCTGAAATCGCATTTGGCGTCGTCACTCTTGAGAACCTGATTTGGTTGAAGAATATGAATGGGGTTGTTGTTTAAAAATAGAAAAATAGCAGGCTGGCGCGACAGATCGAGGTGAGCCAAGGCCTAGCTTCTCCCAACCATTAATATTGCGCGTGTTGCGTTTTTCGTACGAATGGAAAAAACATAGAACTTGTTGCCTATTCCGAAACACGAATTGAGAAGCTTTTTCATGACAAATTATGCTCTTGAAAAATTGTCATTGCTCGACGAAACGTGGTGTCTTAAACAATTTTCGGTGGACATGGCTGGGGCTTGAACCTACGCAGCTTTACACAGCAGTCCAACGCACTATCCACTGTGCCACGGCAACTACCGGGTTCTTGTCTGGTATTCCTTTTATTCAGTCTGTATAGGTAGATACGGGAAGGGCAGCATATCTGTAATATTTTTTCCGATAGGTCGTTAAGGTCGTTGAAGGAAGGCGTGCCTAATGTGCACTGCCTGATTTTGGTGAGATCAGGGCATTTACAAAAAAAGATTTCGATGTTTTCTGCCTCTTTTACGTCTTTGCAGCTGCGGCAGCAAGTGTTGACAGGTATTCCTAGTATTACTGCAAGGTTTCGGACAGTTCAGTGACCCGTGCAGATTGCTACAAGCCGGAAGTTCAAGTTCAATTTTTTAAGTTCAAGTTCATCGGAAGATGTTCCTTCGGTTTTTGGTAAAGAGATCTCCGGTTCTAATTTGGTTGTATATCGGCCATATCGTCCTAAAGGTGTCCATCTTTGGTTGGCCCTTTTTTTGAAAGTGTAAGAGTAATTTACATTTGAAACTTACATTTGAAAGTGTAAAGAAACCTTGATCCTAGTGCACGTAGACGTCATTCTTGCAGAGCGGGACAGTGACACAGCAGGTGTTGGATTGATTCTACTTCTTCCTCGTCCCCGCAGCTTCTGCATAAATCGCTGGATTCGATTCTTCACTTACGGAGCATGATTCCGATAGCGCAATGTCCTGTGATAACTTCAGTGAGCGTGCGGATAGAGAATCTGTCCAGTGCCAGAAGGCACCTTGTTGTTTTGGTTTTATTGTATATAATTTTGGCCATAACGTCCGACAGGTGGCGCAATCCTCTCTGGCTAACCAAGAGAAATTAGCTTTTTTCAATATTATGCCATCTATTATCTTATCACTCCGAATACAAAGTCTTATCAGAAATAAATCGAAGAATAACTCTTGCCAATCGCTGTGTTTTTTGGTCTGAGAAGGAAATTGTGTAGTAAGACCCAAAATATGTATCCTTGGTCGTTTCGATTGACAACGCAGTAGAGAGGAGGAGTTCTCATAAACTGGAACGCACGAGACCTCAACCAATCAAAGTTTTCTAAATTCGTAAAAGGCACTGATACAAGTTCACATCTTTGAGGGATTTAATATAAAAAGTCAGCTTCCTAGTTTCATGGACACTCTTCATTGCATCAACTGCAACAAAGAAACTGACATGTTGAAATAATACCTTTGTATGTGCGACTCGGTCATTACTAAAAAAAAAAAGGTAAAATTAAGTGAAGATTTTATATTCAATTACTGCAGTCTGGGAGGCATAACACTTCTTTTTTTTTGTCTGAAGTCGTAATTAATTTTTTTTTTAACGTGGCCTTCGAATTTAGTTGTTGCTAGTGGGATGCTTACATTAACTTACTTGTTGGTTGCACTGTGGGTATACATAGTTACAGCACACCATGCCTTTGTAATTATTATTCTTAATTAATTATTTTATTTTTTTAATGTTCTTGCGATTAATGGCGATTGGTAAATTTTGCAATTTAATTCATTAATTTTAAAAGTTCACAAAATGCAAAAAAAAACACCGACACTTGTTGGGTTTTAACCAGTCGTTGATGCTTCAACAGAGCCACAATTGTAGACAATTTTACCAGACACAACATTTTTATACATATCTATGGAGCTATTTTGAAGTTCATTTCCGACATATCAGATCGTCCTTACCGAGGACGAATATTTTCTTGAAGAATCTTTCAATTCAGTTATACGCCGAGTTAACTTCCATTTTACCATGTGTTCCAAAATCGTCGAAAAACCATGACATCACACGAAAATTAGATTCTGCGTCTGTTGCTGACAGTTTGACTATCTTCCTAGAACTTCTTCAAAACTGTTTTAATGGTGTAACAACAAAGATACAATAAAATTGTCATTCAACATTGATATGACACGACCTTCTGTTGTCGAGTGAATAAATGCAAACAATTCATGTTGTTTTGCAGGCAGAGATGATTACATAGCACAATTACGAGTATGAATTCCTTATAATCCTACATAATGTATGGTAAAGAATACATCTTCCGGTGTATAGTTGCATGACACATTTGTTATAAATCGCATTTAGTCAATGCTTTTGTCATGCTTTGGAATTGTATTCACCACAATCGTGTGAGTTACGTGATTTAGCAGGATGTAGTAGATATTCCTGAGGGACGACACACTTGTTTCTCTCAGTTTTAGTTCTATTGAAGTTTTTCTAGATAAAGACATCAACTTCTATAATATTAACTGGACAACCATTGAAATAACAGAGAAACGAATTGATTTAGTGTGGCGTGACATACTGTACATTTTCGACGTGGACACGTTTCTTTGTGCCTCTGGTTTGGCTAGAAACTTGGTGTTTAGGTATGTCGTACGCAGCGATGCCAGATGTGAGGATTTTTCCCCATTTTGGGGAATTTTTCACTTAATGCGGAAAATGGGGAAAAGTGCTCTTAAAATGGGGAAAAAACGAAATGCGTGCAAATTTATTAACTCGTGTAATTAGCTTCAAAATAAAAACCGAAGAAAAAAGAATTACAGCGTTTAAAGCGCTGCGTCACTGACTTCAACTTCAACTTCAACTCTAAGCAGAAAGCACCGATAGCGATTCATTTTCAGATGATTTTGCAACTTTAGAGCCGGAAAAGATCAAAAGAAAATGAAAATGATTGACAATTCTATTGATAAAAGAGAAACAACCTTTTTTTATATTTCAATTTATCCATTTTTACGTTTTTTACCGGGAATTCAAATGAGGGAAAAATCGGATATGGAATGGGGAAATTTTTCAAAAATGTCCCCAAAAATGGGGAATTTCGCCAAAAAAAATCTGGCATCACTGGTCGTACGTCACAAATTAAGGAAAATTAATTAATAATTAAAGGAAATTAAATCTAAAAAAGTTGTCACATTTGGACTTTTTATAAGAGGATTCAACAAGCTTTGGCACGATACCATGCTTTTTCAGAAGTTTTACATTCATTCTTAGAATATTTGTGAAATACATGCTCAGATGTGAAGACATCGAAGTCGCTCAAACTACCAAATTTCGCCGGCCTCTTCCAATGCTAGAGATTTTCAATGCAAGCCTCGAGCTTAAGACCATCCAACTCCTAGAAGAAACCTTGCAATGCATACGAAAAGCCAATCTTCTCAGAGAGCCAGGCAGCCATCAAAGTTCTTATATCCACAACCTCCACATCAAAGCTAGTTTCACAATACAGAACCGAGCTCGCCCGTCTAGGGAGCTTATCTACCCTAATTCTCGTATAGCTCCCAAGTCGTAGAGGCATCGAAGGGAACGAAATGGCTGAGACAGCTCACTCGCAAGAGAAGTTCTTATCTCATTGGGAGCTGTCAAGGAAAGAATCAACCTTTCAGTAGACAAACACAAAATGGAACAACCTTATTAGGTCGCCTAGCACTTGCAAAAGCAAGTCTCAAGGCACTAGGGAAACTCTTCCTCGACAGACTGCACCTATGACGAGGACACAGATATATCGGTCCTTTTCTGTGTGAACCCCAAATATGTCGATGTAGCCCATATCGGAAGTTTACACAGTAGTTCCACCTACATATGTATGTAACTTGATAGAACTGTTCCACTGCCATCCAAGTCCAAGAAAGAAAACCTTGCTGCAAAAACTCCTCCCCTCTCGTTTATTAGCTACCTAAAATAAAAGATTTGCGACTCAATCTGAAGTTGACGTACTAGGCACCTGGGGTTCACCACGTGGAGATAAGACAAGGAGTTGGTAAACAGAAGTTGGTTTGGGAAAACCTGTGGACACTTGTGTCCTCTTTAATGCACGTGTCTCCCCTTTCAGAACCATTGTTGAACGACTGTGCACTTCATTATCGAGTGTTGTGGTCCCTAGAATCCCACTTCTCCGCTGTCCCTACAATTGTTCATGAATAAATCAAAACAAAGTTCCTAAGACACGTTTCGATCCTCCCACAGACTGGATTAATTGAATTGGAGGCAACTGCCTTCGTACACAAGTCCGTTCCTCATTACCCTGAATACAGCAAACACAAACTACGTGCGCTGGGCGCACATTCCCAATGCAGACGTTTTCTGATGACATGTGTCCCATGAAACTATGACGCACTCCCTAATGACTCCACTTGCGACATATCCTCCAAATGAAGCGCTCATTACCAACCCAATTCGACTTGACTTCGTGCCCCATTCTGTTTCTCCCAGTGTATCGCATACGTGTGCGCCCCGACGGGTGGTGCGGTTGATTTAAAAACTTTTGATAAACTCTTCATCCGCAAATAGCCACGGTAATACAAAAGTAATAACTCTGTGTATCAAGAGATAAAATCACTAGCACGTGATTTCTTTGGGGGCAAGGACGAGACATGAATACCCAGTGGGTGGGTTATTCGCTCTCTGTTATTCACGGAATGGCATTGGCACGTGGAGAACACATCAGCTTTCGCCTTGTGGATTCTCTGGAAAACATTTCGATTACCAGAATTGGTGGGTGCCCCGCCGCTCAGGTCGCACGTCAATAAACCATCACCAAAAGGATTGACCGGAATTGTCAATGTCATTAGTGGTTTCAATTGTCTTTTGACCACTTGGCCATGCCGCCGCCGCTTACCCGACTTATCTTTCTTCGGTCATCTATCGTCAACACAACTGTGTTTTCGAAATTCATTCATTAGAAATTCTAGATTGTGCGAGCAGCGGGCGGCCTTCCCTTTTCTTTGGGAATTCTCGAGAACTGTCGCTTTCATGCGGCTCGTTTCCTCGGCAGGTCTTTCTCATCTTTTTCTCGGTTTTAGTTCAGTTAGGGGCATAAATCAGTCGTCGGCGCCAAAACAATTTGAACTCCGTGTCCACACACACACACAGGCACAGACTGTGAGCGGACGCAGGGAAAATGCGATCAAATTTAGAACTGAAATTGCAGCGGTGGCGGATGACTGACTGGATGTGGATGCAATGCAAAGCGTTTTGTTTTCTTTTTTTCTCGACGCATATTCACTTGGTGCGCAGCTGGAGGTGCATCAATCGAAGACGGCGTGTTGCATCACACAAATGCTGCCGTTCGAGATTCACCCATTCCCCTAGAAGTTTCAAGCAAACTTATGACAGACATTCGAGTTTGTGTCTGTGTGTGTGGTGCTGGAGTGGTGGCATTCCATTTGCTTTATTGGATATTGATTCGGAATTGCTTCTCCTTTTCAGTGCCGATAAATCTTGAAAAGGCAATTTCTTGGATTTCGACTCGATTTCAGGAATCGAAATGATTTCGGTTTCGGTTTGGGGGAAAATACAAAAAGACAGGTGGTGTACTTGTACCTCTTGCGGATGACTGATGTATCTGAGGGAATTTTTGATCTCCGATTTTCATTGCATTGCCGATTGCATTTGTTGTTTTGTGGCTCTTTGTAGATCCAGTTCTGGATTTTTGTTTTCACATCCAATAGAGTAAATGTTTATGTGTGTGGAGTTAATCAAGAGGAGCAGCATCAAAGGATTGCTGCCTGTATTATGTGAATGGCTGCAGTTAATTCGACGTGAAATGCATTTTCAAGGAAAATAGAACTTATTTCGATGAATATTGCACTTGTGCAACTGGATGCAATCCGCTGCGAAAGCTATTTTTACGAAATGGTGTGTTGAGAGGTTCGGTTTATTATGTGAATATCGTTGGCTCTTTGAAAGGAACACTTATGGGCTTTGTTGCGCAGTTTTAATAAACTGTTAGTCTGTCAACGAATGCGACTTGCTTAAGAGTTGGCTGTTAGTACTTCAGCGTCTATTTCTCAGTGTGCCTGTGCAAGTCTCGAAAACGGCTTAAGCAATTTTCGAAAGTTTTATTATGGACGGGGTAGAAGTGTATACACACTTTATTCAATTCAATTTTGTCACTGAGCGTTTAAGGCGATGAATCAAATCCCGCTGTCAGGCAGAATGAACCATTTAACCCAGACTATGAAAACCAACAATTTCGTCCACCTGACCTGGACGAAGTGGTGTTAGTTATATTTAAGCTTAAGTCCAACCAAGCTACTGGAGCTGTTCAAAGTGGCAGGCAATGACTTGGTTAGGAACATGCACCAACTCATCTATAACACATGGTCGGAGGAAAGTATGCCCGGTGAATGGAACCTCAGCATTGTTTGTTCGATCCTCAAGAAAGAAGATCCTCTGAACTGCGCCAACTACAGAAACATCAGTCTTCTTAACATCGTCTACGAGATCTTATCTGCCTGAAGTCGTTCGTCAACAACCTGATCGGTCCATATCTGTATGACTTTAGGCCAGGAAACTCCACCATCGACCAAATATTCACACTGCGGCGGATCTTGAAAAAAACCCAGGAACTTTAAATCGGTACCCACCACCTTTTCATCGATTTGAAGGCCGCGTATGACAGCGTCTGTAAACACGATCTATACAGAGCCATGTCTTGTTTAAGGAGATCTGCCAAACTCGTCCGTTTATATCGAGACGAATGCGGCGAAGATGGGTTTAGCGGTCAATGAGGGCATGACAAAGTATATGCCGTCAACAAGAAAGGCGCTCAACAGCAACGTCTCGGACAGAACGTTACTGTAGGCAGTTATAAGTTTGAGGTAGTTAAGGACTTTGTCTACCTAGGCTCCGCTATTAATTCAGACAATGACACCAGCGCTGAGATTAAACGAAGAATAGCTCTTGCCAACCGCTGTTTCTTTGGGCTAAGAAGGCAATTCTTAAGCCCTCTCTCGAACAACTAAGGTGACCCTATATAAGTCCTTAATCGTCCCAGTCCTGCTCTACGGCGGAGAGGCATGGACTCTGTCTAAAGCGGATGAGGTTGCTTTTGGCTGTTTCGAGAGGAAAATTCTTCGGGTGATTTTTGGTCCCGTCTGCATAGACGGGGAGTGGAGGAGGAGATACAACGACGAACTGTATGGGCTGTACAGCGGCATCGACTTAGCCAGAAGAGTGAAGGTCCAACGACTGAGATGGCTGGGTCATGTAGAGCGGATGGACACCAATGCTCCGGCTCGGAAAATCTTCGAATCCACACCCGAGGGTCGGCGCAGTAGAGGAAGACCGCGACTCAGGTAGCGCACGCAAGTGGAAGGGGACCTCAACCAACTTAGCGTGCGAAACTGGAGACAACTGGCTAAAGATCGAAATCGCTGGTAACGCTTGCGCGTTGAGGTCCAGATCCACCCCGGACTGTAGCGCCACCTTGAGTAAGTAAGTAAGAGTTTAAGTCATATTTTCGAACCTGGCACTGAAAAAAATTCTCACGTCAACACCTCAGATACTACTTTTCGCACTACTTCTACTTGGTTATGTAGACGACATTGAGATCATCGATAGAATGAAGAATAATCAAATCAGAAGCTGAAAAAATGGGTGTGAACCTACACGAGGATACTACCAAAGTACATGCTGTCTACGAGCCCCAAAGTCTCGGTCATAATAATACAGTTGGCAACTAAATATAACTTTGTGCTGATTAAAGAATTCGTCAATCTAGGCCCTGCTATTAATTCTGTCAACGACATCAGTGAGGAGATCCAACGTAGATTAACAGAGAAGAACCAAGGAGATGCTATGTAAGTATGAACTTTGTCAAAATCGGATGGAAACGGACTTAAAATTTTGGATAGAAATTTGGGACAGTGGCGCATGTCTTGTCTGTGGCCATTTAATGTGTAATATACATGGAACCTAAGAGTACAAAATTGTGGTTAACCGTCTTCGCCATTTAACGTTCTGTAGAAGGGATTTTTCTACTGCTGCGATGGTTCTCTTTCTATGCATGCAAGCTTCTGTTTATAGCCTCCTTTAACCATCAAACCTCGAAAACCTGAAACACACCTCGAATGCCCGATTGACCGCCTCTTTAAAAGAAGCTTGTGTTCTTCTTTTCGTCTCTTATCCTTATTTGCAACGCAGCTCTGCAGCCATCCTATTCTGCTGCTTAAGCCTGCTTGCCCTTTTCATTAAACCAAGAGCTTTGCACCCGCTTCCTAGAGAAACCCAACATTTCGATGACTACATTTTTAATTGCTTTCTTGCAGTGTTGCGACAAATATTCATCACTTTATCCTTTCGGAGAAAGTCTCAAAGTACTGGATCAACGAAGATTCTGGCATTTTTTTGCGATTGTAGCCATTCGATTCAATTACCTTCCATTGCTTATCAGGCTTTGCCAGATCCGGGAGATCCGCATTCGTACTCTGGTTCCAACCAAACACTGATCAGATTCTATATAAGTTCATGTGCATGTCTGGACCTTCAGAATCCTTTACATAGACTAAAACATGACTAACTTTGTTGACAGTTCATTGTTCAGAAAACCACAAGAACCCTTTGTGAATACTGAGGCGTGACAAACGTTTGTAGTGATTGTGAGCCAAGTGAAACTTCCATATTAATCGATCAAATTCTAAAACACTTTAAGAACGAAATATGTACGCAATGTTAATTTTTCTCTCTTACTGTCAAACCTTTCAAGTCACAACCCTGTTCATATCCTTCTGTATCCCATTATTTTCATAGTAACTCGACACTCCCTTGATTGGCGCCTCCCTTTTGTTGAATAACTTTGTACTCCTATCGACACCAGCAACACAAATGATCGTCTATACAAAAAGAAAAACAACTCTTCCTAGACTAATAGAGCTTCAGATCGATGACAGCCCCCCTACAATTTATATGATTCCTTCTTGATTGCACATGTTCTGTTTGTACCGTCATGCCAATCATTTAAATGATGATACCACCACCCATCTCTAACTAGGCTATCGATTTCATCGATTTCTTTACTCCACGTCTCCTCCGATACTTTTCACTTTCCATCGAATTGAGCTATCTGTTTACACAGAGACAAATCGCTCATCATTAATAATCCATCAGTGGAGTGATGTGGAACGGACATATCTGTGTAGAAACGTCAGTCGAATCAAACGCATGCCTGCCTCATGTGTCACTTGATGTATTCTATGCCTTCCATGACGATGATATGTTGTCGTCGTCATCATCGTCTTCGTCGTTATTTTGTTCCATCGAAGACCTCCCCAAAGAATAACAAAATTTTGTTCCTCTCCTTCCTCCAAAAGTTCGTCATGTCTATCCGATGTTTCCACTCCTCTCTACAAATTGACAGAATATTAAAACGTAAATTAGACAGTGTCTAATAGAATGAATAAACGCCTCGAGCTGGTAATGATATTCGTGGCATGGGCCGTGTTTGGTGTGCTGCACTATTTAGTGAGGCTAGGGTTTCACGAAATGAACATTGCACGATGTATAGGGCCCGGCATGTGCCTCAGATGACTGCTGTGGTGGTAAAAGTTGATGCAAATACGCGTGAACTTGGGCAACGACGATGCCAGCACAAAAGAAGTTCTAAGATGGATGGGAAGCCACCCAAGAAGTGAGTTTTGTTTTTGTGGGCGAAATGAAAAAAATTTCTTTGGTTCTATGACCTGGAGAAACTTAGGCATTGGTGATGTCACGATGGAGATTGGTTTTGTGTGTCTCTATGAATAGAATCTTTAGAATTTTAGTAGAATTAAGACAGAACGTCATTATCGGCTTAAAAGAAATTCTTGCTAAAATGTTTTTTCTGTAACATGTAGTTGCCCAAGGATCATTCTGGTGGCTGCAAGTCCAGGAAAGGTTTTAAATTGTCAAACTTCTCTGGGCATTCTCTGTAGGGTTGCTGATTACTCTTAATAAGTGAAAAGTGTGATTTTCTCGTTAAGACGTTGCTTTCCTATTAGCCGAGTTCAGCTGTAATTTTAAAGAGGTCCTAGCATAGAATGCTTTCATTAATGAAGCGACGACGTGTTTTGATTTGAAGTCCTATGGGATCTTCAAGAAATTGTCATAATATGGAAACTTTGGTCAATAAAATATTTTAAACATCTGAGTTCACGTCACTAAGTGCGGTTCTATCATCGCCATCATCATTTTCCAATGGCCCTCTTTTCCACTATGAGATTTTCGGGTTTAGGGTGCTTAAGTAGACCCTCCACATCTCCCTATCTTCCGCCAGTGACTCTAAATCTTCAGGGGCTATCACCATACGGGTAGAGGTGAGATTTCGGACTCGGTCCAACCATCTTATCCTGGCCCTACACAGGGGACGCCTACCTAATGGCATGGATTCCATAGCAAGTCTTAGAAGCCGAGTTGGGGGCGTGGGTGAAGTATTGACCTCTCCGTTCGAAGAAGTTGCTGTTCGACATTGAGTACCTCGCGTATTCTGGTGTTCCTAACCCGATCTTGGCTAGTCACCCCAGCAATACAATGGCAGCTTGTATCCGCGATCTTATTCTTTCGGTCATTGCCTTAACCTCATGACCATAGGTGAGGGTCGGAATAAACACTGAATTGAAGACCGATAGATTAGCTCCAATGCCAAGTACGGCCCTGCTGCGGCCCTGTGCGGTTCTGCTTCTCAAAGCAAGAGAGTACTGTGACCTATGCGATTTAATATGCCGTGAGCCAGTTAGACAAAGAGCTCCTCGACATCTCTTTCATGCACATCCCTATGGAGCGGAGAGCCACACACTCACATAGAATGCGTTCTGCTGATTCCAAACAGAGTCGATACTGAGTTTCTTGAACTATACTTAACTTGGGTAGGTGATATCTGAGGGTGCAGTGCGCGGACAAGACTAACTTACTACGTCTGTGATACAAACCATCTTGTGGATTTGATGAATTTCATTACTTGATTCACCGGTATCCGAGAAGCTTATGTCTTAGATGGTAGAGACATGGACAATAGAGGAGGAAGTGGGTTGTATCCTAAAGGACCTCCTCATGTTGATCTGCAGAAGTCTGTCGGACCTAGCCTTGTCGAATAATGGCCATTTATTCCTTGTAGTTACACAGGTGTTCAGAGAGGTCCATCTGCTATTTACCTGCCTCCCTTAAGGGTCTTTTCCACGCTTCGAGCTTTAGTGTGCAAGGCAAGTTCCGAGTTTGTTGCCGGGCCATTTCTAGCGAGTACATCGGCCTTCTCGTTTCCTAGTGACCCAGCAGAGTGTCACCTTGTACTGTGCTCCAAGAACCTTGAACTCTTTTCGACAGCATCTCACAAGCTTTGATTTCATTTCTGTAGCAGAAATTGCTCTTATTGCTGCCTGGCTGTCGATGAAAAGGTGATGTCCACTTCTGGGCGGCTAGTGTCGCTGCTAAGACCTCGGCTTGGAAAACACTGCTATGGTTCAGAAGGCGAGTGGATTTGGAGATGTCTAGGACGTCGGAAAATATACCTATACCTGAGAAGGGACAATCATCGCTTTTCTAGTTCGTCGGCTTCAACGCCTCTATGATCCGGAACCCAGGCTATACCGACACTCAGACTGTTTGAATATTACCCTTGAGTGAGTGAATTATTAAAAAAAAGTGGATTCTCTCGAAATGGGAGTTTGTTTCGACACTGTTCCACCAGTTTAGAGGCGAAGCGAAAGCTCTGATGACTGCTTGACTGAGTATTCATTGCAATGGTGCCTCTATGTGCAGCTGAAAAATTCAAAAAATAAATAATAGCTTACGTGACAGCCCAAGTAAACAACCAAGGACTACCTACCTACTACTAACAGCCTCTCAGCGGTCTTCTCAGTTCGCCCTTTGGAGTCTTCAATAAATTGCAGGTCCCTTCCAATCACGAGAAAAGCATACCACGTACAACATGAATGATTTTGAGGAGGTACACCTTGCCACACCTCGAGGTTTCATTTATCCTTGAACGGTTGTTTGGTGGAGGGAGATTTCGCGTAAGTATGTGACTGCTTACTGCACCAAACTTCAAAGAACAGCTTGTCTCGGCTGCACGGGAGCTCTACTTTATCTACCTCCCCTTGATACTTACATACATATATCATGGGCTGTACTATCAAAACAATCTACCATCTTAGACGGAGCGGCTTTTGGTATCATCCGCACTGGAGTTTTGAAGACCTTGCACGAATTTTATCCTGCAATCCTAGTTCCATTGATATGCCGTCTGATGCAATGACACTAGAACTTCAGTTGCTGTGCAAATTTAAAGTCGATTTTTCTTGCCTTCAGGACTAGCTTCGACCAGAGTCTGAGCCTGGACGTGGATGTAGAACGGTTGGCTCCAAAACCAGTCATAGATCCGATGCTGGTGTCTTCGTAGAGGACGACAACACCATACTTCACTACTCGTTGGGCAAGCATGTCCCTGTTTTCCAAGCAGAGATCTTTGCTATCACAGACTATATTGTTAAGAATAGGTGGAAGGGTCGAAGCATCTGCGTTTGTAGCAATAGCCAGCTGCCCTTAAGGCCTTGCTCAACCCTTTAAAAAATTCCAAAATAGTGCGAGAATGCAAGAACTCTCTGAATTCGGTCGCAAGGCTGAAGTTCTTGCATCTTGTCTGCGTCCCAGGTCAGACTGAGATTTCTGGAAATGAGATCTCCAATGAGATTTCTGGACAAGGCTCAGAGGATGTTTTCTCAGGACCTGAAACTGCGTTGGGTCTTTCTGCGTTCTCAGTCAGGACCTCCATTGACGATTGGGTTTCCAACAAACACAATTGTGTGTGGCACGGCTCTCCAGGATCCAGGCAGACTAAACAAAGAAATTAGCGGCATTCTTGCTGTCACTCAGCAGAAGAGACTGTCGCCAAGCATTTAAGTGTGTTAGGCTTAAGTGATATCACTGTCTGCGACGCCTGTGGAAAGGGCGGCGATACTTCGGATCATTTCCTTTACGATTGTCCTGCCTTGGGTCCTGCTTCCTAGTAGTACTATTGACCATTTGCATCTTAGTGCTCTAGTATAGCGTTTCCGAACCCAGAAAAAAAAATCCCCTAAACTGGGGGAGCAGCTTTACCTATGAAAGTAAAGAATCTCTCCAAATCCCAGCCAGCCTTTCCAGAACTGGCCTAAGAAAAATAAGATGCAGTTCTGATAGTCATTACTAATAGGACTACCTTTCCCGGTCAAAATGAAAAACTATTTCTTCTCAAGACCTGGTACTAACAGGCTCAACAAGGTTTAATTTTCATGTGAGTCCTCTTTAATTGAGTGTTTAAGCTAAGCTATCACAGCTCATAACTTCCACATTTTATTATCAATTGATAACACAACAAACATCCTACATACAGCAAGCAGATTCAATTCAACTTTGATTAGTTCAAACAGCTCTAAGGAATTAACAAGAAATCCAATGGTCATTCAGCACTTCAATCTAATTCCTGTGAGGTATAATTAGTATGCCGCCAGTAGACGCAAATGTCATGTTTCAAACAGTCCCTTCAACCACCACCATTGTGCTTGTACGAGTATAGAGTTCATTTCACATTAAATCCGTACGCGCGCCAAATGCAGGCGAATTCCCTACACTCTCACCCACAATCCCTCTATCGAAGAGCAATTTCAAATGTCAAATGATTAACGATGCAGAAACATCGTCCATAGCCCCACACAGAATTTATTCTCATTCTGAGCGTCAAATATTTTTTATTTTATTCAAACACGCTGGTCTCTTGGCGCGCGATTTCCTTTGGGTGATTCTGACGTGACGCGCACACTGTCACAGTAGTTGTAGGACTGACCCTTTGGATGAGCAAAATGTATAAACAACACACTAACTGCGCAAAGGGGTTAAGTGGTTTCACTGTCCTTCTGATTGCAGATTCTCGCTGCCAGTAGCTAGGAAATGCATTCTCGTGGTGGTCGGGTCTATCTACGTCAAAAGACCACCCAGACTGGGCTCCGTTGTATATTGTGTGTTTATTCTTTGTTAACAATTTGATTTATGCGGGTTTTGTGTCACTTGCAAAAATGAATACACTGAAAGGAATTTCTGTTAATATAAACGGAAGTGAGATAAGATGGCAAATGACGGATGAAAGATGTGTCAGTTGGTTGTGAGGTGTCATTGAAGGGGTGGCATTTCAAAAAGTATGGCAACTTGAAGATAAACTTCATCGAAGAAGCAGGAAAAATTATTACATGAAAATCCACAGAAAACATTTCGATGATGATGACTTTCTTTGATCTTAGTGACGTTTCGAGACTTAAAGAGTGTTCAGACGATTGGAAGATACCGTATAATTTCATTGTCAGATGGTGGCCTTACAATGACCTGACAATGCTTTTTTTTACAACGTTTTCAGACAAAAATTGTCAGTTCACACGATTGTAAGACATTTGGGACAATTTTTTCATCGGAAGACCTGACAATATTGTAAGATCTTACAATCGTCTGAACGTAGCTTTAATCAACCACTTGAATCAACACAAATCCTATTTTAAGAATTTTTTCTCGAAATGACGCGCCTTATATGTGGGCATGGCGGGTTGTATTAAGGGTTTAAACCAAGAAGCCTTTTCAGGCAGCACTGGATGGGAGCCTCATAGGACCACTGCAGCCTAACAACATTGTTCGTGTTATCTCCTAGGTGTTTGCGCAACAAAGAGATTTAGTATTTGTCTTTCAGGAGAGTCAGGTTACCAGGTTGTATCTCTAGGGTCCCTTGGATTTCTTTCAGGGCAAGGCATTTGATTTTAGGATGTCCTAAGACTAAATTAGACCTAAGATGGGTTTAGGGTCTGGGCTGGTTAATTTGGAAACCGCCCAGAAGGGTATATAAATCTCAGCAGTTTCCTGATACCCAGCTCATATAAGAAGCTACTACTTGAGTTGGTGCCTTCCTTACTTGTTTGCTAAGGTAGCACTGCAATCTTTCCAGAGTTGAATCCTCCAAGGTGGTTGACGTTCCCTTCTATTTGTGCCCGCCATCTTAAGCGAGATCTTTCTCTACTACGACATCGGTATAGGTTAGATTCATAGACTCTGCGAGCCGGAGAGCCTCTGTCCGTTCTCTCTACAAGTCCTAGCCATCTCAAATGTCTCATGTGCTGTTTTTTTGTAACAATTTCCATATCGGGGTGTAGGTCGTATAATTCATGGTTAAATCTCCTTCTCCACACCTTGTCAATGCAAATAGAACCGAGCTCTATATGAAAAATGTTTCGCTCAAAATGACCAAGGATATCTTCACTCGCTTTTGATGGAGTCTCTGCTTTAGCGCCATAAAGTAGAACTGGGATGATTAAAGTCTTACATAGAGTCTCTTTGGTCAGTAGTTAGCGCGTTGGACTGCTATGCTAGCTGGTTGCTTGGGTTCAAACCCAGCTATGTCCACCAAACATTTTTTCGCGGCACCACCTCTCGTCGGGGAAGGACAAGCTTCCGAGAGTATAATTTGTCATAAACAAGTCGGCATGAATCGGCAATAAATTGTAGGTCCCTTCCATTCGTACGAAAAATGAAACACGCACAACATGAGAAGCTAGGTCTTGGCGCAACCCGAGCTGTCGCCCGAGCTGTTTATTTATAATAGAGTCCCTTTATTTGTTAGAGATAGGGCCTTGATACTCAATTCCCCAAGAAAACAGTATGTGGCAAGAGTCTTTCTTCATTTGATTTCTGTTGAAAATATGAGATGTCGTAGACAAAGTCTCTTACTACCTCAAAGTTACTAAGTCCCAACTGTTCTGATAAAAAAAAAAGGTATAGACTTGATCAGAGACTCAGCACTGCAGTAGAAGTTCTAGTTCAGCGCTCGCTCTTGCCCCAGCGACATCATAGTTGGTTTCAGTAGTAGATTACCACCTAACTCCAGACACTCTCTTTAAGGTAGAGCACCGGTATTAGGAAAGTTTGAGGATAGACCAAGCATATACTTTGCGGATTGTACTGATGGGGAAACATAGAGCTACATATGTACATAGGTCGTTCTAAATCCGTGATATGATAGAATCGCTATAGTTGACGGCATACCCTAACAACTGGTAAAATAACGCCAGGAAAAACTTAACCAACTGGGAGTTCATTGCGTGGGTCCCAGGACACAGTAAGATTCACGTCAACAAAACAGCCCATGACTTGGCCAGGCGGGGGTCAGTCCTCAACAGCTCACTAGCAGAAAATGTCAGTATCCCGCTGTACCCCGTTAAGGGCAATATTCAACACCACTTTTCAAAGATGCCCAACAACTGTGTTATATCAAGGAAGATCTGGCTCGGTGACAAAACAAACGAGTTACTAGGCAGATCAAAACCAGAGTCGTTGCTATTAGCCCAGGCCGTTGGATAATAGGAGACCACACAGCCAGGTTAGGCATCCCCACAACATCTTCAGCCATAGTTGCAAAGTTAACAGCGAAAAGGAATCTCTGTATCATTTCCTGTGCAAATGTCGAGCCCTTGGGAGGGTCAGACGGCGCACTCTAGCCAAACCCTTCCTCGACGACCTCAAAGATACATTGTATTTCCAAAAAAAGGATTGGTGAACTAATTATAATAATTTATACTATTACGGAAGAGGCGATTTGGCCCCAGGAGGTCAAATGAGCTCTGGTTTCAAAACGGCGCCTCCCAGCGCTAATTAGGTTCTTAGAACTGCCACCTCTACCTACCTATCTGACAGTACAGCCTAAAGAAAACTCAAGGGCTATCTGATGAGCATTGGAAACTTGACACGTATTATAGGTATAACTTTGGAGAGGCAGAATGCAACTGACTATTTCACTGAAGCACTGTTTGTAGAGGAAACCATAAGACAGTGAGAGGAAGCGAACAATTCGTCAGTATTTTTAATTTGTTTTCATATCCTGCCTTGGTAATGTTGCATTTTCAGATTCTTTTCTTACCGTGTATTCGATTATTCGCAATTGAAATAAGTACATTTCATAATTCGCGTCTATAAATCCATCTCACTCCTACCATCCGCTTCACATTGACAGATACTAAGATTTGTTCACACTGTTGCTTGTATTGTAGCGCTGATTTCTCAGCTTCTGCTGAGCATTGACTGACCTCGACCCTTTTTTTTTTTTGCTATTCTATCCATCAGCCAAGTTGAGTGGTCGTTAAATGGAGGATTGCTATCGCAGATATCGCATCAAGCACGCTATTTTGCATAGTACTGCCCGTATATTGCGTGTAGTATATAAAATATTGTTTAATGGGAGTGCAATACATAAAACAACTTTGTTGCTAGATTTTCTTAGAAATCATATCTGCATAAGTAGGTACATATGTATGTTGTATATCTCCTACGAGTAATTTTTGCTGTTGACAGTTGTCATTTGTTTTTATTAAATCATCCTGACAATAATCACACGTCTCTTCTATGTAGATGCGTCTAAGATAGGGTGCAACTGCATACATTGAATGGTAGTTGATGAGACAATGTGGTGGGCTCGAGTGACATCGGGGCATTGAAAGTGACAACATTGTCGTGGTATTCCGAAGCAAATTATTGCAAATGATGGCAGTGCAATTGCTTTTTGATCATAAACAGAAGAAACCCGTATAACGGCCGCATTAAGGCTGCAGTTGATTGCTTCATTGTAAAAAAGAGATGACTTGAGTTTTAGTTTGGGTTGATGTATCCATTAATCAGAAAAGAAGACAAAAGGAAAAGATGAAGTTTGTTTGGAAAAGCGGAAGTGGTTAAATCTAGATGAACTTCCGCTTGCTTTTCTACTCTTCATTAGAGCCTGAAAAATCATGTCGAAAAACTTAACAACGTGTCATTATTCTTTTGAAAATTCGTCTAATGGCTTCAGCGTTCTGCTTCCTTTTTTTTCTATAATTTGTTTAAGATGCATCTGGGTTCAAATTAGTAAGATTTACCTAAATAAATATGCAGTCAACACGAAATTCTAATCCCTACACTTCCATTAAGACCTTGCTTATGAACTTTTACGGTCATCTCATTTAGAATTAAGTCTTTTAAAAGAAAGATTTAGTAGGAAGAAGTATTGATAGAGTTTTATATATCGTGGTTTCAAAGATTCCTGCGCACAAACTAAGGATCAATATTTACCTATGGTAGGCCAGACGAGACATTTGTCGGAATTGCAGGTCTGACGAACTACCCAAACATGGCATTACCGTAAGGGTCCTACAAAAATGATTAAAATTAGGTAAGCACTTCGCTACGAGTAAAGATTTAATCAAGCTAGTTGCTGAAAACAAAACCAATCGATGATTAGAGTTAAGCACGATACGTGTCACATCTGCCGATAGACTTGGCTTTTACTATATCGGTCACGATCCAATGGATTGGTCTTGCTTAAGCGAAATAAACTCCGTGATCGATGTTTACACAGGACACTGTCTTATAGGCATTCACGCCTGCAGGGCTCTTTACAAACTACTTCTGTAGGCGTTGCAGAAACTATGAGGAGAAGAAAACTATTTTCCATTTCCTCTGTACATGGCTGGCCCTGTTAAAAAGACTATTACTCCATCGAAGAAGAGATCCTTCAATGATATTGTCTAGACGACTAGTAGGTACTAATGTCAATAGTATTCTGAGCTTTGTAAAAAGTTTTAACCTTTCTCTCCTAGGAGTACCCGCAAAAATGGCTAATCCTGTGGTATCACAACGGATTGACATCGATTTAGGTGTGTCTGTATATTTACAGATACCCACCCTAACCCAGGCTTGCCATCTGTCTTCTTTTCTCCGGACACTGTCCTAGATGCAAGAAAAAAATGTACTCACGGCTTTTTCTAGATTTTCATCGAAAGAGCAGATAACGTTAACAGAGCTAATGGAGCAGACGAACCCACAATCAAGAGTAGCCATGCCCAGCAGCAGGCTATTTCTGTAAGCTGGACGTCCATCACCAATCCAATCTGGCAAAACTTTTCTCTTGGGGGGTTGTTCTATCATCCCTGCTTTCGTCCACAGTTGTCGAAAACCCTCTAAACTACCTTAACAATGCAGTATTCGAAACCAACCATGAAAACACGATCACCAACCTCATGCAAGGGACTTTAAGTGTAATAGACGGGCGTTGTAAAATAGAGAGAGTTGGCGGATTAAAGGGTGGATAAGTTCAAAGAGGACAAAATTCCTTTGTAATGTGCTTAAAAATCCCAGAGACCACCGGAAATATTTTCGGTGAATGCTCTGCCGTAACTCGAAATAGGCTAAGACATAGACAATTTTTCCTAAGATTTCTTCGTTAACTCAAGGGTAACTAGCAGCGATCGGTGCTAACTCTTCCTTCGGTGAAAATTTTAGAGAATGACACAAAAAATGGTCTCAACTTGCAATATATTGGCTGTCCACTTACTCAACAACTGGCTTTACTTTTTTTAACAAAGAAGGTTAAACCATTTCCGCGATGGACCTGTCCGCTGAATTTGCACACAACAGAGCCGAACTCTTGACGTAAAGTCAAAAGATGATTGAAAAGACTTCGCATGTTCCTTGCTTTCCTCGAATGGCCAATACTCGACTGCTCGTGTTGAAATATCGCTCACACGTTGCAAAATTCTTCCAAGAGTCCAATCTGCTTTAAAGACGAATATACATTTTGTTTGTCAGTTCATTCGCACATCTGTCTCATCTCCAATTCCAAAAAGGACACAACTTCATTTGTAAACCGTTTTAAAAATAGAATCTATTATTGTAACAACAAACAACCAGCCAACCTGCAGTCACAATTCTTCTTTCTGTCGTTCAATGACATCGACATTGCTTGCAGTCTTGCCGTCACCGAGATCTTCTCCACTCCACAATTTCTGGAGTGCTTCAGGCGTTTACTCTTATTTTCCTGCTAAATTTAGATCATGTGATTTCCGGTATTTATATCCTTCAAGTACATTTTTGGTCTTTTCATATCCCACTGAAGAGTGTTCACATGATTGACAGTTTCGAACGAGTCGTTGAAATCAGGAAAAGAATAAACACACACAAAACCCGCCAGTAAACATTCGTCATCTCTTGCTGAATTGTTAAAATTGTTTATTTAATTTATTTTACTTTATAATTTCTCCACAAGAGAGTATCTGTACCTTTCGTCTGCTTCAATGCCCATGGATGGAGATCTTTTTGGGCATTGGATCGGCAATACACCGCGCCGCACCTTAAGCTTTCGAATAGTTAAGCAAATACAAAAGGGCTAACCTGGTTTCGTCCGGAAATCAATGTGAGCCGCCAGTTTAAATTGATTTTGTGTCATTAAGGTAAATAGAATTTTTGGATTTATGGTCAAATGGGTTGCACTCGGTGAGGTACGGTAGTGAACTTAAAAAAAAAATCAATTTGTAAAGAATAACCACAATGTTTGTCGAATTAGTACGTTAACACAGTCGAATGGTATAGAAAGTGGAACGCTTTGCTTGAAGAAACTTTCAAAAAGAGAACTATGGGTTTTGGGTGCTGTAGGGGTACCTAAGTAGACCAACGCTGTACCCACTAGTCCACAGGACGCAGAATTATAGGGAGAAAGGCGAACACTGCGGGGCTAAAGATATGGTTGTCATTAGAAGTCATGGGCATAAAACCCCGAACATTGCAATGGACCCCGAACACACTAGGAATATTGAAATTACGGGGGGGATGTGTTTTCTGTGAAGGATATTCGTTGGTGATACCCACTGCCCTCAAAAGAAAACACGTGCGATCGAAAGCGATCAATTGCTCTCTTACTCTCATCGGTCACGATCTATGTACGCTTCGTCTGGGCACTACCATTTTGCCAAGTGATATAGTCAGATTTTTTAGCAAATAATAATAAAATCGCAACATCTTTAAAACCCCGGACAGATTCCAAAAATCCCCCGGACGTACCCGGATGCCCGGCCAAGATAGTCACTTACACTCTTATTGATTTTTCTTTGAATGTTAATGAGTATCCACGCCTTCAAGAGCAAATCAGCTTAGCTGGGTATAAGGAACTTCAACCTCAAGAAACCCTCTAACCAGCTTCTGCTAAGAATTTACTGCCTTCCTAATTATCCAAAACCACAGAAGCATCTTTCGGATGAATAACTTCATTGGTGACCTGAAAAGCAGAATCTATTCACACTTGGAAGGAGCTCACAAAAGCCTTACATAGATCCTCAGAAAATTTCAAGTCTTACTTGGCTAAGTTTTCAAACTTCTTGAGTTGCATGATCACATGGTTAGATCTTTTACCATCGGTAGCACTTAAGCTTTTCTCCAGCACAAAGGGAGAAGTTGATGATGGCGAAGGATGCTTCATGGCTGTACGTTGAGAAATGCATTGTTCCTGTATTCTCTGCTTCTGCTTCTTATTTCATTTCTTGGTCTTCATTTTCCCTTTTTTTGATTTTTTCTCTTTCCAGTCCGGACGCGATCTACCGATCTTTGCCGTCACCCATTCGATCTTGATCCTAGCGATGATCTTGAAGAAAAGCAATGAGGCAAATTGAGGAGTTTGCTCCAGCATAGCCTCGATCTCTAGAATTATTTTATTGAACGGGTTGCGAATCGTCATCGCACGGCGACTGCTTTGCGTGGACCTCCTTGTTTCAGGAATCCTGGGGCTCAATTCCACAAGCGTGAGTTTTCTGTGTACCCAAAAAAAAGTGTAAATAGATTTGAAACGAGCCTGTGTTCACTTTTTTTCTTGGGCCCCAGGTCGCTCCCAGTGATTTTTTTCAGTTTTCCACTGCTAACCATCGGTACCTGTAGCTGAACTGGATTTAATTCATAAAAAAGGGGACCATGCCTGATTTCTGTGGAACAGCCTTATGAGAGGTATTCAAGCTTCAACGTTAAGTTTCTAGAAGAAAGTCATAGTAATAAGGACTCTGCATGACAAAATCTTGCTTTACAAACATGGGAATGTGTACTTGTCGATGACGTAGGAATAAACATAGTGTACCGCAGGCTTTAAACTGAGAAGGGAAGGTTCCAAATAGAGTTTTCAAGAAAACATTATGCAGCATTCGAAAATCTTGTGAGAACATACAAAGGAATGTCAGTGAGATTTTTGCTCCCACATTTTTTCGGCGCCATATCGTGAGCCTTAACAAAGTTGAGAGCCGAACTAGAAGCCTACAAATCTATCTGCTTCACACAATAAATTCCAAGGGTAACGATTAAGATCTTAGATTAAAGAATCATCTACCAAGTTAAACCCAGAACCCATTTGAGGGCTCAATGCTTTCTCCAGACCGTATCTAACAATCATGTTTATTCCATCAATACAATTGGAATTGTGGAAAGAAATTTTTATTAACTTGAAATGACTTTTCTGTTACTGCTCAAGCTTACTCCAGTTCTACTTGCACGACAATAAAATGCAGCAATTCGACAAAACAGCACTTCTACTTGCCTAAGTGCCCATCCTTTCTTAAATTTTCAAGCTTGGACAATGCGGAACCACTCTCACCACAGTCGAGTGGCACGTCCGACAATCCACTGTCCACTTAGAACTCTAATTTGTTCCAAACTTTTTTCCCAAAACCATAACAATAAAAGTGGAAATTAAAATTCTCCAAAACGACTCACTTGAGATATAACCGCGAAGAGGGAATAAAGAGAATATCTCCCATCAAATTATTAAAAGTGGTTCCAATCGTTAAGATAAGTTTTAAGATTACTGTAATGCATTTGACTGCGGTGTGGCTTTGAAAAACGCCCCCCAAAAATGGTTCCCCAAAATTCGACATGTATCTACTTAAAGCTCAACACCATCGGCAACCATCTGCGCCAACGAGTACGTACCTCCCATCTGCACAGCTAATTCAATTACTATCTACAATTTATTCTAATTGCAAAATGCATATTGCCTATCTGGTCTGTAATCTCCACCTTTATCCGATAAATTGCTGCATCGACCATTATTACCTCATTGCAGTCGATTAACGTATGTGTCGGTGCTTTGGTGTGAGTTAACGATGACAATCGTTATTATCGTCTACCAACTTAGCTCCTCGACACCTAGGGACTACTGCTTAGACACCTCTTTATAGAGCCACCCCACATGCCTCGCCTTGAGAGGGATTACGATGTATGTACATGTATTTCCTTTCATCGGTGGTAAGAAGCGGATTGTATGTGGCGCCATAATTGTTGCGATAGTGGTTTTAATCCGCAGAGCGTTCAAAGCCGAGTGGGAAAACAAGTGGCGGTGTTGGTCCCTTGTCTTGAACACAACACAAACAAAATAAAAAAACAAATAAATAATCCTATTGTTTAAAATTGGGAATTAGTTGCCTACTGACTTCGTTTAAATCCGTGATGGATGATTGTGTTCTGCCGGAAGTTTTAATTTGTTACGGTAAATGGAGTTTGGATGTGGAAGGATCATAAGTACTTACTGTCCTGTCCTGACCTGTCACACAACCTCATTGTATCTAGTATCTCTTTCAAATTCAGGATGTCGACCTTACACTGCATGAATTCTTGGTGTAGAGAGAACATTCTTTTGGAGAATCGTAATATTTCTGGATGTATCCTTGGCCTATCATGGGCATCAGCAGAGGTCGGATCTTTATCATGTGATCTTTCCGTCCTGACTGCATAAAGTGGGCTTTACCTAATAATTTTTCGGACTGCTGGTTGCACTTTTTCCACTTTGAAGCCATAAAGATTGAGAGAAGACTTCTAGCTTGGGCTTTGTTTCCAAGGAGTAGAGGGCTTCTTATACCCTTGTGAGTCAAAATAGCAAAGTGAAGAAAAATGGTTGAGATTACCTTTGAGGTTGTTAGTCCTTGATGCTCTTAAGCACTTTTATTTTTGAGACTGAAGGTTAGGTTAGGTTAGGTAAGTGGGCAGGCGAAAGGAAAAAACCATATCGCCACGCTCACATCAATTCAGACTCATTGTGATACCCGTTGGGGGAAGAGAGATGTCCCCTACCCGTAAAAACCGACCCAATAGTTCCAGTTGCATACCTACATACGTACATATATATATCTAACTTACTGCGTCTGTAATACAAACCACCATTTGGTTGTGATGAATCTCATTATTTGGTCCACCGGTGTGTCAGATAATTCTTCAATGTCCTCGAAAAAGTGTTGTCTGAGGAACTTATTTCTTAGATAGCAGAGACCAGGGCAATGTCAAAGGAAGTGGGTTGTATCCTCGTGGACCTCCTCATTGCCACCTCAAGACAAAGGTCTTCTTTTGTAATTTGAGACTGAAAGCCAAACAAAATGTCGAACAAAATGGCCTGTAGTCAGAGAAGAGAACTCTACAATGAGTCGGTCGCATTCTCGCTTACGCTTGGCAGTGGCATAGCAAGTATTCGAGCACCTTCTTTTCTTCCTTGCAATTTCTACAAATCTCTGCGTCGCTGAGTCCTTATATATTTGTTTTTTGAAATAAACGTGTTCTCTGATTAGTCCTGCTCTGATTAGGTCTGCTTGAAAGTAGACCTTTATTTACGAGTGACCTTGCCACTTTGCACATCGAGAGGTTTGTCCAGTGATCTTTGACCGATACAGTACTGCGAAAGTACCGAAAGTCCTTTACTCCTCCGACTTTTGAATCAGCGATGCATACTTGTGAAGTTGAGGAATGTTCAGACTCCGAAATCGATGGCAGCGTCTTTTCGAAAGGCCTTGACACTGAATAATCTTTCAAGCCTATGGCATGTTAATAACATCAGACTGCCGAATTTATTTAGTACGTCCATTCTGCAGTCATATCTGAAGCAGATTGCTAAGCATTGCAACGTCATACTTGTTGGGTCCCAGCCCAGGCCATTCCAGCATTCAAATCATCTGTACGGTTCACGAACTAGTCAGAAAAGACTCCATAGGTACAAACTGTAAAATCTTAACTATATCAAAGCGTCTATGCACACCTCATCCGCACCAATATTCTATCAAAAGGTTCTCATAGAAGAACAACACCAGGTTTCGGCTTATCTTTGATCAAAAGTGATAGGAAGGGTTTATTCGACTAAGAAGATATATACAACCTTTCGAAACTCACTGGCATTGTAGCAGAGTACAGCGTTCTAGACAAGTATGCTCAAGGGTGTCTTGATTAATCTCAGTGGAATACCTCTTTAACGACAATTAAACGGCCTAACTGCCTTTAGTCTCGCACTCCAACTTGGTTCAGGTGCTGCAGCGACATAAGACTGCAGGCCGTAACTTCACAATGAACGTATGTCCACTGGAGAGGGATCTTATCCCAAAATTGTATTGTAGAAGGGAGCGGAGCGCAGTGGCGCGATAGTTTTTCATAATTTTGGACTTGAGACCGACTGAGCCCATTGTGGTCCTGTGTATTTAAGCCCTTGATGAAGCAGTACGCATTCTCCATTGTCTTCCGCCACAGATCGACAAGTTTAGCAGACCTAACCTTAGCTCGATTTGGTTCTTTTTGAGTTTTCTCCAGGATCTGCCAAAATGTTAACAACTTTTTTCTTTGTACACGAAAAGTTTCAGGCGTTCACACAGTATGACCAGTAAGATCGTGCACATGATGATTTTGTGTTACGCAGACTAAATAGTTTCAGAAGCTGATTGAGGTTTTTAACCATAGAACTCAAAATGGTTTTCTTTTTTTTTTAGAGAATGGTCACACTAAACTTTCGGACCACCGAGGTTTGTGTAGGCAGACAATTTTTATACAGGCCATGTTGAACGCTGTAAGGGGGTTTACTCTCACATCGAACAGAGTTGGTCACACCTTTCGACTAAAATTTGAAAATTAAAAAAAGCAGAAATTCTGTAGTCAGGAGGAGGCTCTTAGTTGAGGGTTGACGAGTTAGAAATATTCGGCACTTATTTCAAAAAGAGCAAATACCATCATCACGTTTGACTTGAAAATCGTAAAATCCCGAATTCTAATAGTCTGGCCACTCCGTCAAAAGTCAGTAAAAATAACTTCTTGTCAGAAATAGTATTTCTCTCCAACTCACAGCCAAAAAGAAAAAGAAAAATAGGAACTATGTGGAAAAGTCGCGTCGTCGGAAGGCGTTACCCTCTTCTTGCTCATGTACTCATCATCAACGTGTCGTGCGGTAGGTCGTCGCTCGTCGTTACTTTCCATGAAAGAGAAGAAATAAATAAAATCGTTCAATGTCTACGATTGTATACCACTCTGAGTACACTACACACACGACATCACAGAAGACCAGGGCATACATATCTCCTTACAGCCGAAAACGGATGCCAAATTGTGTAGTAAATGTGTTGCTCAGGTGCTTGGCATCTTAAGACGACTGACTGCGGCTCGACACATAAACTGAACTATGAATCATCACGGGAGAAAAAAAATGGTATTCTCGGGATGCTGGAGGCAACTCGCAGTCGCAGCTATCGCACAAGGTGGATGAATGGAAGGTAATTCGTTTTACTCGGGCAATGGAACAATTTTGAATGCGAGCCTTTGTTCTCGCAGCCCGTTTCCCCCTGCGCATCACTACAACACGCCTTTTGTAGTACTCCATAGCTCACTTAAGCACTCAGCTTCCTTCTCTTTTCGTGTGATGTAGTATTTTGTAATTTAATATTCCGACCAGGATTAGACATCCTTTCGTTCTTTGATTCAAAAAAAAAATTGTATGTGATCCATTCTGAATACGTTTATCCCCATCTGGCACGATTGATTTTTTAAATCCGTTTATTGAAATCAGTCTCAATGGCAGCAGCCACACCAGGCTGCATTCGATTCTCCCTATTCTGCGTTAGATTTGATCCAATTTTCAATGGTGATGGTCCATACAGAGGATGATTCTCAGAATCTATCCATGCAGCACGCATTAGGGAGGCGAGGCGATGCATGGAGAAATACCCAAACGTGACCCGTTCTACAGATGCGTTTCGGAGATAATAAGTGTAATTAATATGCAATCCCCTCTATTTCAATATGCCACTTATGTTGTGTGCATGTGCTTTTGGAGGAAGCCAACACTTATCCCGGGGCGATACAGATTATAGATGCATTTAGGAAAATTGAATCCTCAATGGGGAGGGAGGGCTGTGTTCGGCTCGGTTCGCTCATTCATTGGAATTGTAATTGATTGACTTTTAAAATTGACTGCGCGGGAATGGAAGACGCTCGTATGTTTATGGTTTCTTTTACTCGTTTTGTCTTATCTTATTTAAGTTCTTCATAAGTTTTATACTCTCATTCGAATGCATTTAAAATTAAGCCATTTATTTTGAAGTTTCGACGAGTAAAGTGGAGTCGGATGAAGAAGTTAAGACTGAAGTCTGTTGCATCGGTTCGGAATGTAAAAATAAATAAGAGTCGAAGATGCAAGACCTCTTCAGATTGATTTTGCCAATGACATTCGTATCATTCATCCTGACGTTAACATATTGACGAACGTCTTTAAACCAAATAAAGGAAACCTTGGCTTTAAGCGATGGCATACCGGTCACTTAGGTGATGAGAACAATGCTGAAAAAGACTTGTGGCGGAATTTCTTCGTAGCGAGAACAAATCGTATGTAAGGTTAAAGCTATTAATTGGAACCACTCCACCTCTGAGTCTTCGCAAATCTGCCGCAGATCAGCCAGAAATGAAATTGATTAATCAGTCATCGCTACAATTGTCACTATTTTTATTTTTTATTCTCATCCAAACATTTTTTGGCGGCATCACCTCTCGGCAGATAATGACAACCTCCGAGAGTATTATTTGTTATGAAGAAGCTTCTCATTCCGGCCGGCTGTCATTTGAAAAAAATTCACAATTCTATGTCATACTAAGCTCACGTTGTCAAGCAGCTAGCAATTGAAGCTGATGGTGGGAGTTATCACAGGGCACATTAACCTCAACAAACACACTTTTAGACTGGGCCTCGCTGACACAGAGACAAAAGAAGATCTCGATCACTTCCCATGCAACTGCCCAGACCTAGCGAGAAAGCGACAAAAGACCTTGGGGTCCATGTGGATACCAGACCTAAGGCTTCTCAAGGACATCCGAATCGGCGGCATCCTGGCCTTCACCAAAGAAACAAAGATTCGCCAGACCACAAGTACACTAGTGTCAACTCCATAATTGTTTCCACCTCCCCTAGATCTCTCCCAACATATGTCCCAAATCATATCTATCCCCGCAGTTCCGACGATTAAAAGAGCACAACGGGCTCGACTGAGGCCTAAGTGAAGAGCCTTCCTCTCGCCCTCATATACCATACCATACCAAGCTCACGTCGTCCGATTAGTCCAAATGTTTGAGTTGAGTTGTAAGGATCCATCGAACTAAAGCATGAAACGCCTCGCTTATCACGAATAAAACATTATTGGTTAAGAAATTCAGCCCTGTCGCGACTCACTTTGGATCTTGAAATCTTTTGACAGCCCTCCTCTGTACAGAATGTGACACTTTGACCGATTTTAAGTTCCCTTATTTGATATTTTTCTCTCCGTAGTAAGATAATCCAAATAAATGTTCTGTTGGCACTGTCGAACGAGCATAAGAGCATTCTCGAAAGTAAAGCTCTGCTTCTAAGAGTTCCGCAGTTATACCATCAAGTTCTATCGCTTTGTTGTATATGTTGGATTTGATTGGTAGCGATATTTTCCTTACTAAAAGCTGAAGTACTCAAATACATATTGTGAATTCACGGTTAAGAACCGTAGCAAAATGCTCCTTCCATTGCTTGAGGTGGTCCTTATGCGAAATTAGCAGACGTCTAAGCCTCTTACCGAGCGTTGGTTGGGGCTTGGACAACCTTTAAGCTCTATGATTATGTACACGGTTGTATTGTCGTACCTGCTTGCAACCTTTTTTCCTGAGTTGGCTAGCTGCAAGTAGGATGCAAGTATTGATGTAGTTCCGCCTGTCTAGTCGCACGCTACCCTGTACTTTTCCCAACTTCATGCGATAAAGAGACTTTAGTCCGTTTCTGCTGGTTGCTGGAGCTTGAGTAGCTGCAATGCTAGGTTTCAGCTGTTTTTGATTTTTTTTTTTTTCAATTTTTCCAGCGCCAGATATAACACTTTTCGTAGACACCTATAATTTTAGGTGGTGCCAGGCATTGCGCTGCTTATTTCTTTCCACTTTTGTTGAACATTTTTCTCTAAATTATTGACGCTCTAGACTCTAGAGGATCATTTAATCTGTCGATGTTATACCTAGACATTTGTGTGTTGGCGTGTGATCTTCCGACTGCAACAGTACGCTGTAACGCGGTATCTATCATAACGTGGTTCCACATCAGCCCCTCATGTTTGCTCTGGACGTCCAGGAAACTACTTGTCAATTTGATTGAAATTTTCCTGCCTTTTAATGGACACTGAGCTGACTTTGTGGCAGGTTTTGTGCTCAAACATCGTGGCACCGATAACAAGGCGGTTGGCGTTGCAAAAACCTACAAATCCTTGGCCATTCTCATTGCGATTGTCTAGTCCGTGTCTATCGACAACATGTCTGAGCCATTTGTTGTCATTGCGCTTATCTTGGCATTCGAGTCCTTATCACCTTGACGATATCTCCATTTGATGTTGTATTAGCTAGACGCCGATCGTGAAAGGTCTTCTTCTCGTTATCAGACAAGAGCTTCGGCGTACTCTAGGTCGGAATTTGGCTGTCGAAATCCTACCTCCTCACAAATTAATCCTCTACATGCTGTTGGTGGAAACAGCATTCGCATTCCCGATTCCCCTGGATTCTCTAGAGTAGAGTACACTGAACCTTTGCGTGTGAATATTGGCACTCATCTACATCTAATGACCTCATTCAGCTAAACGCCTAAATGTCTAGCCTATACAGCATGAATTTTGCCTTAAGTTGTATGAATCTAGCATTTTAAGATCCCTTCACTTCCTAAGTCAAGGAGCGTTTTCTGGTATCTACAACTTATCTTATCTGATTAGTCCGGATTCATTAGATTCTTGTTTCGGTAACGCGGAATGATAACCCACGTTACCTAGTCTAAAACAATTAACCATTCGGACGTGTAATGTGATTCCACTTAGCACTTGGTAACGATCTTGCCTATTTCGCTACGAACTTAAGCCAATAGTCACAGTAGTTTCCCCATCAAAGGCAATACAGGCTTACATAGGATTTCAAGGGACAAGTGTCATTGAGTGACAAACTTGAATAGACCAGCCAAGTCAATTGTTTTGAAACAAATCACGCCACACGTGTTTATAAATTTCCGTAATTTCCCAAAAATTTAAAACGAAGGTTGTTCCACTGACTCCGATTCACCACTGACTGATGTAATAAATCTTATTTCCTCATTCTTGTCGACATTAACGTGTACTGCGTCCCATTCTCACAAACACAGATGGCACATCCTGACATGTTAACGAGAAAAAATCCTTTTGTATCGAGTCGATCAGGCTTACTTTGAGTGGGGCGATTTATCTTTTCCATGTGTGAATTTCAATTTCCAATTGCATTCGATTCCGGGAACAAGGGATTGACTGAACTGGGATTATCCACAGAGAAATACCTGATAAAGGCTAACAAAAGGGGAAAAGACATTTTTTTTGACTACATATCCTCAATTTATTTTACTATCAAGTGATTTATTTGTGTTTTTTTTTTTTTTACTATTTTCAGGTAAGTTGCAAATCATACCTCATATCCATGATCGTAAGTACGCACTAAATGACATTAATTTTGGTTGAAGATTGATTTATGGAGCTTTAGTCAGACTAACGTCAGAGAGCAAGTGAAAGTGATGGAAATTAGTTTTGATTTGCAAAGAGTGATTGACATGGAAACTCACTTGATGATAAGATAAAGATACTACTGTAGGTTAACGTGGTGATTTCAATTTCAATTTCAGTGGAATGTGGTGAATAAAGGATGTAATGTAATATCCCTCGTACTTAGTGATTTTAATGACCCACAAGGTGTGAGAAGGCTTTCTGACAATCCAGGAGCTACAATAACCTATTTCCCCTTTGACGGAGAGCCGGAATATAAAATGCCATTACGTACGTTGTGAGAAAGCGAATTTTGAAATGTCTTAAACTGATTGATTGGGTCCTACCCTTATTCCTCTAGCGATGGCTATTGCTTTCGAATTTGTTTAAACAGCTTGCTTAGTGTAATCCATTCGTCTGTATCTATTTATTTGAAAAAAATTCTGAGTGGACATATGTACATACATAAGTCTATATCGGACCCTACTGTCCCACATCAAACTTTTGCAAAATGTCTTTCCAAGAACAACATGTAGCAGTCACCTATTCTGGGATTACCAAAACTGGACTCAGTGAAGGTCTCCTAACTTATTTCGCTGAAACCAGAGAGCACTTAGACCTTAAGATCTTTTGTGCCAAGTTGTCCAACAACTGGAGAATATTGTGGTTCAAGCATCACCTGTGATACTTGAACTTGTCTGCTACGAGCTATGGCAGGACAAAACACAATATGTGGTCAGCAATTTCTTGATCCGATCCAAGTATAGTTGACACACGCTCTAAGGGCACATACCCAACTTGTTAAGATAGAAATGAAGTGATCAACCTCCAAGAAGAAAATCCATTAGGAGCTTATCATCACGCTGACAAAACTTCCAGTCTCTTGGTTTGATAATTTTTTTTTTTAGCTTGGCGATGTGTTCCCATTTGTTGAGCTCTAACTTTGTATAGCTGGAGCACCTATGAGTCAATTTATATAGCTCAAATCCTTGTCTAGCAAAAATTCATTGGCGACCTTGTTGCTTTCGTTCGCTTTGTGTTCGGAAACCCAAAATCTTTAAAATAGCTTTAGATATACGTAAACTTTCAAAAACGTTTAGCTGATGAATGTTAACGAAAAAATTATGTTGGCCAACCAAGACTACTTAGTCGGTGTGCCTTTTCATTGGACATCAGGAGTTAATTCTTGCTCTTTTTTTTTTGTTTCGATACTACCGTTAAGCGTGTCATGACTGGAAGAATCTAGCCTTAGATGTTCAACTTGTACGTACATATTTGCAGATTTCTGTACTCCTTTGCACTGTCGCTCCTTTCGCGTTGCTGTTCCAGTGCTGCGAAATGCTTCACAAAATTTCTTCAGTATCTACAATCTGCCTGGTTGTAATTGTATCGTAGTAAACGAAACCTGGCGTGTTTTTCGTTCTAGACTTTAACTTTACATCTTTGATAGCTGCCGTTTTTGTCGTGCCTAAATCAGCAACGAAAGACCTTAAAACACCCATGGTCAGTTAGCAGTTACATTAGGTAGAAGTTAAGCTCTAAATATCTTCTGCTGGTCCATGCATGCATGTCTTGTCTAAGACTTTGTGTGTCCAACTAGCTTTGACAGAGTGATCCCGTATCTGCTACCGTTCATGCTACGTCAACTCTGGCTTGGAAATCTCGTTGTTATCGCAAAAAGCCTCCATGTCTTCCTTGCTACTGATGAGTAGTATTTTCGTCTTTTCTTTTGCGAGCAGTAAACCTATGGATGATTGCTCCTCTAGAAGTTTGAGTACTTCTTCTATTCCTATGACACCCGTGAACCAATTGTAATTGATGACCTTGTGATAGGGATCAGCCTAAGGACGTCATCATACAGTAGATTGTACAATAGCGAGCTCGTTATAGAGCCTTGAGGTACGTTGTGACATTGCAAGTACTGCTTTGTTTCATTTTGAGCCTTATGGTAGTTCCCTATTTCGAAAACGACTCGTCAACCTATTTTGAAGGAACTTCTTTACTCATCGGCTTCTCACAGTTCTCTGGACTTCATTGATGTCGTCGATAGTGCAAGGCTCCTGCCGTACTTCCATTGTGCTTGTACCAGTACATTCCTTGATGTATCTGACGACTTAATCGAGGGCATCGATAGTTAAAGGCCTCTTCCGTAAACTATATTCGTGAACTACAAGGCATTGCGACTCTTCCATCGCAGACTCTAGTTTGTCGCTTGTGATGCGCTCAAGTTTTTTATTTCGCGCTGTCCAACATTCACATTGGTCGAGTGTTAGATCTTGTTGTGTTTTATTCCCTTTAGGCAGTAGGACAAGTCTTCTCTCACTGGTTCGGCAATAATCCTTTTTAGACACGTGTTATGCGATGCCACAACCATCAACGTCAGGTTGGTGTACTATTTCATCTCAAATGTTTGTACAGATTTTCAGAACCTCTTCCGGCGTGAAGAGCGGAAAGGTTTCGTCTTCGTAGTGATTCTTTTTTATTTCTTTCAATAATTCTTGATGTTGCGGGAACAGGACTAAAAATTCATAAATAGCCGCCCTAGAAGTGCCAAGGCCTAGCTTCTCGCAGTAATTCAGGTTGTGCGTGTTTTTCGCTCCGAACGGTGAGAAGCTTTTTGATCCGAAATTATAGAAATTACACTTCATGGAGTTTTCTACCTTGGGCAGCCGTCTACAATGTGACAATGGCAAACACGCGTTTTCCAGTCCCTTTTCATTCCTCGCGTTAGTTGATTTCCCTTGTCGATGGGAGTCCCACCTATAAATACATATGTACATACGTCGTCTATCATCCTTTAGAGCATATAGTGGCTGTTCACGAGAAAATGTGTGCATTAGGATTGTCTTAACCTCGCTACAAGCAATAAGATTTGATCAAATCACGCCCGATGTCAAATCGGACTTTGTACATAGAAGTGTCGGCTGATTTTGCAGGCTGTATTTAATTCTCGCTGTAAATACATATTTGGTTTTTTTTTCACTGAGAACTTACGACGATGCTGTCATTATTCCCAGGATTACATCTGTTTTCCAAACTAGGTATTTCAAAGTTCAAACACACAGGAAGCCCAACTGTTTTTCCGTTTAGCTTCCCAAAGGCATTGTTTAAAAGGTTCCGGATTCATTTCTTTTTATTCAGTTTGATGATGTCGCTGGTGGTAACTCAAGTTTGAAGGATCTATTCTCATCCAAGACAATATGTTTTTTTATCTCCACATTTGAAATTAACTGGATTAGGTCTACATATTTACGTGCCGTATAAATCCCTTTTATATCTTTTAATTTAAATAAGATATTCCCCAGTTTATTTGCCTTAAAATCGTATTCTCTTCCCCAAGGCGAGTTAAAGAAAGGCCTATCCCTTGTGGGTTGTAAAATCTCCTTTTTTTTTATTTACGTTTGTGTTTGTGTTGTATGAAGACATTAGCGAGTCTCACAATTAACTGTGACCTCCCGTATCTATTTCCATTAAAACAATCATCACACCCACCCTTGAAAGAACGATGGCTGGCTACTGACTCGTCTTCTAGCCTGTGCCTCTTCTATGTAAAGTCTGGATGTGGAATTCTCGAAAGTAATAACGATAATTGAATCCGAACGTGCCACCTATCAAATGTTAATAATCGGACCGTGGTCACTTCAGTGCGCTGCATCTACAATGCGGTGCTGGCCATGGTGAGGAATACCGATCACGAATTGATATTTTGAATTTAATTTGGAAACGAAAGACGACGAAAAAACGAATTTGAACTGAAAAGCCAGACGATAATTCGTTGATTGACTTTTTACAGCAGCTGGGTGTCCGAGTGTCCGACTCCATCGTGACGAGCTTTTTCGTTTCAAATGAAAACAGTTGGCGGCGTTCAAAAAAAAAAAAACATTTGTGCTGTTCGGGGGAGAACAGTGGAAACCTAATTAACCAGAAAAAGGCGTGTTGAGCAATTCAGACTTCCTTCCTGTGCATCCAGAGCCAGACAGATAAAAACAAAAAGACCAACGACTATGTATGCCAGCGAAATCGATTCACCCCATCATGACGAAGGTTGGTTGTGTTTTTTTTTTTTTGTTCCCGATTATGCAACAGGTTCTCATTCCGTTGTTCCTCTCACAGAAGTTCAAAATGCATAACTTCGAGTGAAGTGCTCTTTCCATGCGGCAATGGCAATGGCAGCGGCAGGATTCTGACAGTTTTGCCTGACACTGTTGGGTTTCTTTTTTTTTGACTGGTGTTGCTTCTGCTGTTCCTGTGAACTCTAATGCCAGTGGTGACCTCACTCTATCTGTCTGTACTACTCTTACTCGACGCCGTCATTTGGTTTCGGTGGTTGAGTCGCAGTCGCACTACAAACAAAAACAAAGAAACAGATGCAGCAATTTCCGGTTTCCAATGTGTGTGTGAGCTACAATACAGACGGGTTGCGGGAGTTCTCAACAAATATTTTTTTCTTATTCTTTTTTTTTTTGTTGTTCCCTTCTTTCTTCTTTTCGTACGATGTATACGGACGAAACGACAGGCGAAAAATGAAAATAATGAATCATAAAATGTGTGTTCTTCGAATAAGAGAAACGTAGTCAAAGTCGAAGGGAGTGATTTTCGAAGTCGAGTTACTTTATTTTTTTTTTTGTTCTCTTTGGAGTTTTGTTTTCATGTCAAATTACAGTTTTTCCAACGAAAATGGTGATGAAAATAAACTCTTGTTGCAGAGATGCCAGGTTGACGTTTCATTCATCAATTCTCTTATTTTCTATGACCCGCTTGTCCACTATGAGAGTCACGGGGTTAGGGTGCTTTAGTGACTCTCCACATCTCGCTATCTTTCCCCATCGACTCTAAATCATCAGGGGCTATTCCCATACGGGTAGAGGTGAGATTTCGGACTTGGTCCAACTCCAACTATCTCATCCTGGGTCTACTCAGGGGATGCCTACTTGATGGTACTCGTTCTTGACGATTTACCCCAGCAAGACAACGAAGAAATTGCATTTCTGGCATTTCTAAACTGGATTGGGAAATTTCCAAGGACAAAGAAGCTAGTAGATCTCTGACAGAGTATGCGTCGCCATACCTCACTCTGGCTATACGTGTGCGTAGTCAGGGCTACACTAATTTGTAATGGAGTTTTGCTTTCTATTCGGTAAAGCCGAAAGGTTCCTAGATGTGGGACTTTGAGTAATTGGTTGTCAGTCCAAAGGACTTATGTAAGTCCAACTTGCTAAGGTGGTGATGGAGTGAGCGGTGTTTAGTAAGGAAGTCCACAAGGAACTAAGCGTCACGCTTCCTTAGTGCGAAAGTTTCTAGACTTATCGCCCTGTTCGAGGGGCTGATAAACTTGTAAGCTTGTCAACATCCTATTCAACGTTGCTCTACTTAGTCTGTGGATGAACCACAGAAGGGAAATGGGACTTTAAGAACTTATTCTGAGCAATTTCTGTGATTCGCTGCCCTTGTGTCTGGGAATCCAATAGATTGTGTTCTTATTGTGAGGGACAGGGAGCTCTAGATAAACTTTGAGTCAAAATTTAATGAACTAATAATCGCTGCCTGACTGTCACAGAGGATAACAAACTATGTACACATTTCCTTTGGAGGTTTCGTCTAATGCATTCTTTGGCACTTACGAATGGCTTTAATTGTTTGGTGGATAGTTTTCGAGAAAGCTATACACTGCAATCTTTTAAAGACAGTCCAGAGAATCCCTTGCAAGTGGCATTTAAGTTGCTGGTGTCAATCTCACCACTTAAGATTGTCGCTTGTTTCTTGTAGAGACGGCTAAGCAATTCACCATTCATTGCTGCTGGATGCCTAGCAACAGAAACATGAGCTCTTGTATCTGTCTAGAAGGAGATTACTCCACCGAGGAGGACGTTTCCTCGATGATCCCAGCCATAAGGCGTTCATTACTTACGTTATTGACTGTTCCCAGTGTAGGTTAGGTTAAGTTCAGCAGAGAAGGGGTTATGCAGCCAGCGCTTGCATAAGACTCTACGCACCATAGTGGGCCTATCGCGATCCCTGTAAAACTAAATTGGAAAAAATCTAAACTATTTCCTATTTGATATCCCTACAGAATCTTACCATGTTTTTATAACTATCAATAACCTAGGTTCGCTAGATACCTAAAGAAATCGCTGCCGAGAAGTTTCATGGATGTCTTGGCAATTCCCTGACATTCGCCTTGTGTGTTATATACTCAGGGGCGCATACGTTATTGCAATACCTGCAAACATCTGTATCTAAGACGTCTTTTCTCAGAAGACAATGGCCGGACAAGATGCCAATGAATCAAAATGCCCCCACTGTAAAAGGTGCTCTGATTGGTTTAATCAGCCCTTAGGTGCAATGGCGATGATGCTGTGGCATCACAATGGACCTCCTTTGGTCTACTTTTCTGTACTCTATTACCGGCAACCATTCTAACTCAACCATGCATATCATGTCTCAGTTTACGTTATAACTTTGAACATAGATGTCTGACCTATTATTTCTAGCCCGCACTGTACTAATTCCTCAATTCTCTTTGTATCTCTTAATTTCAACGATATCCGAATTCAATTTAAGAGAGCGCGCTCCTTTCGAAATTCGAAAATGTATTATCTTCTATTCCGCTTTCATATGTCATTCGCATTGCCTTTGCCTGTACCAGCGGCAGCAGCATAGCACACACAAACAAAACAACATGCTGTGCTCGTGCAGCACAAGAAACCAACCGCCGAACACCACTCGAACTCGCCGTCTCCAGAATCCATTCGAACAGTTTGAATTCGTTTAGATCCCTGTGTGGTGGTGTATTTTTATTGCGACTTTCATGCGGGCCGTGTAACACACATCCCATTGTTTTTCTTCTCCCCAGTGTGCATTTCGACCTCTCTTGGATTATCCAACTCTTCGATCAGTCCAGTGCATTAAATTAATTAAAATTGTAAAAGAAAAAAGCTGAAAAAAAAAAGAAAGAAAATATCTGTAAAATTTTTCAACAGTTTTGTGTTACCAGTACCATCTGCAAAAGTGGAGTAAAGTGTGAACCGCAGATAGGCCAAAGCCTGTTGCATCTGCCCTTACAGCAGCTCTAACAGCAATCTGATTGCTTTTTGTGTTTTCTTCGTCCATTTTATTGGAATCATCAACAAGAATCTTTCGTGTCTAATTTTTTTTTTTTTATTTTTAATCCCGTTCTTGGATTATTTTCGGGATGAATAAAAGGCAAACTGCCGACAACGCTGTCAAGAAGAGCAGAGATTAAGTGCGTCGATCAAATTTCGTTATTTTATGTGAATTCGCAGAAAATATTCAAAAAAAGAAGGAAAAAAACCAATAAGATCAGTAAACAAAGGAATCCAAAGGAAGTTACCGAATCTATGTCCATAGTGTAGTTTTCTTTTTTTCCGTCACCACTAAAAAAAACGTGCTTTGAATTTTTACAAACAGCAAAGTGTATTTTTTACACCAAATTAAATAAATTTAAACAAAATTAAATTGCGTCCCCCCTTAGCAAGGCATGTAAACATATAAACCGTTTTGTGGCTTCAATTCTTATGAGTCACCTTAAATAATTCTTTTAACAAAAAGAAAAACAAAAGGTGATCGACATTAAATTTAAATTAAATCGAAATAAATAAAAAAGTTTATTACTAATTAAATTCAGTCAATACAAAATCAGTGTGCGTCCATAAAAAGTGCTGTGTGCAAATCAATTTCGGAAGATAAATAGTAATGAGGAAAGGAATTTGAATAGCCCCCAAAGCTGTGTCCAATTAAAAAAGAGTTAAATAACCGCTGGTAGTGAAGTGAAACGTCTTGAGTATTTGAGAGTGTATCCTGCCTTTATTTTTTGAATTTTATCCCCGACATCGATTGCTGCAAATTTTGATTGGCAAATTTGTGATTGATTAACCGCAACGAAGTAAACATTTCCTCTGAAAACATTTTTATGATTCGAAACAACTGGAAATTATAACGAATCGAGCTGGCGTTGAATTTTTTAAACAAGGAGTGTATCGAGTCGCTGAGGAGTTTTTTATGTAAGTTTTCCAAATTTAAAAGAACAAGAAACAAGCTTTTAGTTTGAAAACAGCTTTCCAAATCATCATGAATTGACATGATATTGGATAAGACCCAAAAGATTGAATTTACCTTGGCTATCACGATGCAGGTCGGAATGGTCATTGGCTTGAGAATACTTTGACCATTTAAATTAGGTTGAATAAAGGCATTTTGACAAACCATTAGGAATAGCTTCATCGGATACTCGTCATGGAAATAAAGTTCCGAGCATTCTTCTTCAAGGCAGAAATTAAAACTTGAGGTTACAAACGCCTCAGATGCTCGTTTAAATAAGTGAAAAGGCTGATGACCAAATCGTCTCTTCCGTCATCGTATAACTTGTCACATAAAAACGAGCATTCTGGGACCAAATCGTCTCGTTTTTACGATTTGGCGCCAGGCTCTGTTTTTTTTTTTATTATTATTCTAGAGTTGCTTTCTTCTTGAACTGAGCCGGAAGGCACCTGTTCTGGCATTCGCAACCAAAATTAGGCTTTGTAGGGTCTTTTACTAACTGGCGATGGCCGAAAATCCACTGCGAGCTGAACATCTTTTATGTCAAGCAAGGTTCTCCAACAAAAAAAATTTGAGCACGATCTTAGTATAGTGCTTGCGGAAGCGTGATTGATTGCTTTTGGGGTTGTGAATCCCCAGCTCATAGTCTAATTTTAGACATTTCAACATTCCCTGTGTAATTTCTACAGTTCAATAGTTGGGCACTTATATGTTACTGACTCCTACTTATTGAAGTGGGGCTGTAGTTTGGGCTGAACTGCTTCCAGTTGTCCACTCGCAAGTTGGTTGAGCTCATTTATACCTGTGAGTGCCATTTTAGACGAAGTCTTTATTTACTTCTTTTACCATACGAGTTAGATAAGACTACGGGCCAAAGAGTCGGTATCCATTACTTCTACAAATTCATGTCATCTCAAACTTCCAATGGCAATTTTTTGACTCTTGTACTTAATTTGCCATTGAGAATCCTCCAAACCCATTCAATGCCAATGGGACTGAACATTTTACGAATTATTTTTTGCTCAAGACGACCAAGGATATTTTCATTTTCGTTCGATAGAGCTCATGCTTCAACGCCTAACGCCGATGAATAAGGTTTTACATACATACATGTAGAATTTCCTTAATTGTTCGGTATTGAGCCTTACTACTTCGTTCGCTTTTCATTCCAAAGCAACACCGATAGTGGTGTCATTGGTAGACACGAGAGCAGAGCCAAAGCAAACAAACTCCATTTAATAACTCGGAGTTACAGCAGTTTATTTACCGATGAACCCATATTGGCTGCTTTTGTCTTTACTCTTAGACGTACCCGCGACAGTTCCCTAAGTTCTGCCGGGTATATAAATATGGACATAAGCAAGTAGTTCCACAGAGTCACTGTGAGATCATTACCCATCTTAAGAAGGCAGCACGCATTCTCCATCGTCATTTTGCACTGACAGACCAATTTGGCAGCTCGTGTCTTTTAAGGTTGTCACAGGTGACCTTAAAATCTATAAACAGATGGTGGGTATTGATTCGGAGTTCGGACTTTCTCTGGGGCTTCTCCAAGATCTGCCGAGTTGTGTTAAGTTGGTCGAGTTTTGACTTCCTTGGCACGATGAGAGGGGTCAATCAGTTGTTGACGAAAGGTTTATACAATATGGCAGATAAAATACACAATACTGTGGAGACTTATGCTTCTATAGTGTGCGCAGTTAAGGTTTCCTTTCTTCTGTATCGGCAAACGGTTCTGAGATTCCATTTATCAAGTCTACACCTGTGTGATCAAATCTGGTGTATGTCGTCTATTAAGTCATTTCCAGTGCCTTTAATTTGCTTGACGAGAAAGGTTCAGAAGCATCGTTCAATTTTGATTGGGATATTGATGTCCGGACTCCGTCGCCATCATTACTACAAACGTAGTTCCATAGTTCAACAAGCTTTTTCAAGAAACTCCGAGTTTGGCAGTTTTTGTAACTTTTCACCCAGTGAGACACCTTTCAAAAATTTCAAAGACGCAGATAGGATTCAACTTCAACCAACTTTTTTAAAATATGAGTGGTCCTTTTACCTTTTGAAGGCTGCGGCGTCCAGTTGGTTTCGGCGACTGTCTAATGAGACCCAAAATCTTGTTCTTCTCTACATGCGAAGCTCTAAATAAAGTGAGCAGTTGAATGGAAAATTGACCGCTGTTTGGCAACGGAGCAGGGGTTCCTTTTTCTTCCCCCTTTTCAGCGGGAATTACCTGCTATAAACACTTCAGCCTGAAGAGCGGTTTTTACATACAAATACATTGGCGTGATGTTTGGTTCTAGCTCCTTTTGTTTGGAGGAGAATTGTAAGTTCTGAAGCATTTGAATCCTTTTTTCTTCCTAGAACTTGCTACTTGATACTCTGTATTGTTTTTTTTCCATGCTAAAATGTGTGGATGACATATTTAGAAGGATATCAGTGGCAGTGTTGTTTGAACTCACCAAAAAGATGCTGTCTGTGTTTAACGATGCTGCACTGCGCTTTTCTAGGACTATGTCGGTAAACTTTCCTGAACGTGTTGTGCTGCCGTATGAATTTGACATCTTAAAATATTTTGATTAGATTTAAAATTGGTTAAGCAATTCATGGCATTGATGACAAGATCTCAATTTTAAAAATATTAAACTGGACGTTTCGAATTGTCAACGCATAGATGCACCTGTTCAAAGCAAGTGACTTGAACTGTCTGTTGGAGGTATTCTGTCAATTGTGGTCAATTGTCCATTACCACTTGCGATGTTTGATTAAAGATTTTGTCAAGCCTTTTCTCAATAAATTTTAAGAATTTTCAATTGTTATGGCTATGAGCAAGTCATTTAAGACGTCATACAGGTTGTAATCTGTGCATCCCATGTTAGAATGAAAGTGAGAGTCATCCTCGTTAATGTTAAAAGGCAGTTTAACCCCGTCACCATTAATCAGTTTGTACCCTAACCGTGACTAATACGATACAGGTATAAAGATGTGGAAAAAGCTTGCATGGAGAACACCTTTTCGACACGAGATATCCGTATCTTTTGATACATCCGAATTCTACCTCATTGAATCATCATTATTTGTTGGTTTTATTCTAGAAACCCATTCATCGGTTAATCTAAAGGAAGTCAACCAGGAAAGTCGATGACAAATTCTATCTTGCAGATAGCAAGGGTGAGGTGCTTTTGTCTTCTGCAAGTTATCATCATCAACGTCAAACATGAGTTCTTGAAAGGCTTAAAGTTATGACCACGGTTGGTGGTATCACAAGTCATCCATCTCTAGCTTTAATGTTCTCTTTTTCTATTTAATTGTCAGTGCAGGGCACATCTGTAACTTTCACCATTTTTTTTGTTTGTTGAACTCTTTCGAACACAGTGGTGTCCTGTATTTCGAGAGTTTTTTTTAATGCTCCTCTTGAAAACCCATCATCGCTTTAAATCTCAAAGATCGAATAAGAAGATTTTAGACCGTGTTGGCTTTAATTCACCAAATGAATTGGGTCACATGTAAATTAATTCTTGTTGTTCGCGCTCTTCTTTCGGGCAATTGGAATGTGTCAGAAGTAATCCACAAAGTGATTTGTGCCAAAAGTATGACCAGATGTGGAGAAGCAAGCACAAATTAAAAAAAAAAAAAATTCCTCATTGTCGGTAAAACCTCAATGAATTGAAATTTCTTTTAAGTGAATCGGTGCGAATTATGACACAGCAGGAAGCCGCCTTCAAAACGTGTGCGTTGAGAAAAAGGCGAACAAATGGTGAAGAAAAATTCTTCATTTCTCACACGTTTGAGGAGTATGTGTCATTCCAGTGAAAAGAACACACCTCATGCCCGAAGGGAAAACGCAAAATTTTATCTGAATCTGACATTTAGAGACGAGATTCTCGTGAAACCATTAATAGCTTCAGCTTGGCATGACGAATGCAGTTTATGGGATGCTTGGTTCTGTTTTCTTTTCTTTTGCCTATGATACGTCAAGGTGGTTATTATCAAATTTAGCCTTTAAGCACATCAAACCGTTGAGCAATAGTTATGGGCATAAATGTTTTCGATTCAGCCCACGAGAGTGTCTAAACCCCTAGAGCACGGATGGATACTCGAAAATCTAGATAAATGAAATGAATTTCTAAGAAAATCTCAAAGAAAGACGACGTCACTTTCATTATCACTTTTGAAAAAAAAAAAAAACGAAATGAAAACATGTTTGTTTAAAACGCAAGTGAAACTTTTTTTTTTTCTCCTACATTGCGCGTCGTGGTCGTCGCCAAGTTTCTAAATCAGATCAAAAGTCAGCAACAAAAAAAAAAGTGAGAGTGCTGCATGTTGTAATGGTTAACAATGGTCAACAAAGTCCACACCTATTGCACGAGTAAGTGGTGATGAGATGTGCATTATGGATTTGTAAGGAAAACATTCTTTTGTTGCGGTGACAGGTCTAGCGCAGAGAAATAATAGCCTAGGGAACTTGTTAAATAAGATTAGATTTGTTTTTTTTTTATTTAAATAATTTATTTACACTTGGCTGACTTGATAGGTATCATCACGTGCTTTACAATCGTTTCGAAAAATAAAGAAGATACGTACATTTCTGACAGCATAGCGTGGGCTATTCATATGCTTAGAGCTATCGACAAAGAATCCCTTGGAATATGCAAAGGGATTTCTGGAATTACTGACGAGAACTTCTCAACGCGCTAAGAAGCTAGATCACTCGCAGAGAAACCCTCTTGTTAAAAAGCTTTTAGATTGCTACGCCGGACTAATTGTAGAACACTGATGCAGAGATTTGTAAGAATTGGGGAGAATGAGAAAAAAACTCCGAAGACTTCCTATTTCACTGCTAAGCCTAAGGAAAAAATTGACACTGGATACTGTGTGGATACCGAATCTGAAGCATTTTAAGTCGGAATGTATCAGTGATGACGCACGCCGTTGTTTAGTAGTTAATATGTCGGACTGCTGTGCGAGCTGCGTGGGTTAAGCCCTGGCACTGCTTCTCGTCGAGGAATGATAAGGCATGACTCGCCGAGGGCGGGTTAGGAATACCAGAATACGCGAGAAAATCAATGTCGAGAAGCTACTTCTCCGATGGTTTGGGCACGTTAAACGCATACTCTTAATTCGGCTTCCAAGACGTGCCATGAAAACCGTGCCATCAGGTAGGCGTCCCCTGGGTAAGCCCAGGATGAGATGGTTGGACCAAGTCTGAAATCTCACCTCTACCCGTATTGGGGTAGACCATGATGATTTAGAGTCGATGGCGGAAGATCGGGAGATGTGGCGAGTCCACTTATGCACCCTAAACCCGCGACCCTCATAGTGGATAAGCGGGTCATTGAAAATGATGATGATGCTAGTCGTCTAGCGTTAATCTTAGTTACCTTCGGCACATTTTGGGCAGAAATATTTGTCGTTAATCAGTGCAGCATACGCACAATATTGCTATCTGCATCTTTTTCGATACCCAAACTGTTTTAAAGGCACTGAACGCAGGATAACATTTAATCTTGTTCTGAAGTCAAAATTCTTTCTGAACTATCAAAATCAAAATTTCAAAAGCCAAAGGTATTGAAATGGATGACTCACGGGCTTAGACGGATGCATCAAATCTTTGCTGGTCCCGAACCATTTCAAAAGTCAAATGAAGGAATAGGCAGTGGTGGTCACTTTTCAAGTACTTCACAGACTGTATGGTGGACCGAAACAGTCTAATCGCATCCATTTATTAGATCCAAAAGCACCTTTTGCTTCTTATATTCGGCCCCATGGTAATAGAAGAACGTCTTGTTCGGTCAATCGACTGACACCAGTACGGAATGTTTTTTACTCATTTGAATTCTCGATCAGCAACGTATGTGTATACTTAAGCCGTTAAGGGGTAATTTATGCTGAGAATTTAGGCAAAGTTAACCTTCAATCCCACAAGGTACGCTTTTCCCATCGTGGCAGGAGGTGCGAGTGGGCAAACAACATCGGCATAGTCAAGGGGGTTTAGGTACATATATAGTTTGTCAATTCATCCTATTTTCACTGGCAAAGCACTGCGAAGCACTTAACTAATCACCAACCACGTCTAGATATAGTCATAGGTCCAGCCTTTGTGGGCATCGCTTTGAATGTCGAAATCCTTTTGCCAACGTATTCCTGTGCAGCATGTGACCTTCATAGCTGAAATACCTCTCCCGCTAAAGGCATATTTTCGGCTTTGAGTTTCATCCTCTTGTGTCCGAATCTCCATTTCTCTATGTACATACCCTCACACTGTATATGTTTGCAATCCACCAGAAAAACAGCACAGAAGAGTATCTTTTTTTTTTTGTCATTTCTCCAATTTCCGTCCTGCCCCTATTAACTGACAGTGCTAGGGATAGCAATAATCCATTAACTGTTTAATTATAGAAACAACCCAGTTCGCTAGCGCCGCCCGTAACATTTTCCCCGAGAGGCCAGGCCCATCATCAAACTCCTTGAAAATCCACAGGACCACTCGTTGGTATTTATTCTGCTCCCTCACGAGTAATTTTGTTGACACATGACGACATGTCAAGTACAAAATCCAAAATGGTAAACAGATGTTTTTTCTATTTTCGACAATTTCCCTTCTAGCTCCAGAGTATGCACGTACACCCTCCGGAAATGGGTTGAGTTTTTTCTGTTTTGTTTGTGTTTTGAGGGGAGCGCATGTTTACGAAATAAAAATGTTCCACGCTGGGCATTTATTGGAAAACTAAGGTGCTGTGAGAATTGAGTAGTTTTCGTTGCTATTAGTAAAGATTGTGAAGTGAGATTTATAACAGAATTATCACTTCGATTGCCCACCACCCACACGCGAGAGTGTGCTCCACTTAGCCCGGCGCACTGTTTTGATTTTGAAGGTTTAAAGAAAAAACAACCTTTCATCACACCAGTCTGCCAATACCGTGTGTGAATAAATTGCTTTTGCAAAAATATAAACGTCTATTTATCAATAAGTATCGCTTTGCATTGTTTACTAATGAACTGCCACAGTGTGTTGAATAGAATCCCGATCCCGAGAAGTTTTGCACAAAAGAGAGAAATGTAAATTTAATGCGAAATATTTAAATGTGGATTAGTCTCAACAGAAAGAACAGAACGAGTGTGTGTTTTGTTTATCCGCCTGTTCTCATTGTTTGGATAATTTATCGTTTTGACCTTGAATTTTAAACTATTAGCAGAAAATGTTCGATGGATTTAGCGAATGACGACGTCGCTTAGTCTAGGAAATAGGAAACACGGTTAACTAATGGATAGGGCTTCCATTTGTTTTCATTGTGATCTCATACACTTGCATAGAGTGTTTTAAGAAGAACTCACGACTTAAATGTGTAATTCTACTCGAAAATCCATTAACAATGAACTTTTGTTGTCATTAACGATTTCTGAGATACCTAGGACTAGGTACGTGATCTTGTACAGACTTGGAATTTAAAGTCCGGGGTTGGAGATCAACGAACGATCGTTAAGTGAGCATTTTGTTTTGGAATTAAAACAATTAATTTGTTTATCGTTCTGTAAAGGCCTTAACTCGTAGTAAAGTTTTAACTTCCAAACTAATACAACACAAGTTTGCTGTGTCTACTGTGGTACTTTTAAACCCGGATATGTCCGGATCTTTCCGCCGTTTTAGTAGGCACATTTGACTTATCAATTACTTATGTAAATAACACTGAATGCTTGCGTTTCTTTGCACTAAATTTAATGATACGTTCACAGGTCTGCCATGCAATGTGGTAAAGAACATTTTTTACACCAGCGGCTAGTAACTGCGAAACGCAGTTCACGGACCACCTTCTACCAAATGCGAGAGTATTTCTAGAAAAAGTGCTTCCAAGATGTGGGGTGTCCTGGGTAGGTCCAGACTGAAGATGGTCGGAATCTCACCTCTACTCGTACAGGAATATGCACTAATGATAGAGGAATATCGAAGGGTATAGAGAAACCCACTTAACCCACGGATCTTCTGAAAATGTTGATAATGGTGATGAATTTGAAAACGCCTTGAGCGTTTGCTTAAGCGTATGCGGAGCAGCTGATACGCTCTAGCTCTGTTTTGGATCTATAGGGATAGTAAGGTAGATAGGTGCCTTGTCACGTTAGGCTCAAGATTACTTCAGCTACGACCGTTGTGTGCCTTTTTTATAATTGGCACGGACTAGCTTTATGAATTTTCTTAAACTAGAGCACGGGCATTAGAAAAGTGATAGGAAAGACGAAGGAGATGCTCGTCAGTTTAAAATGCTTGTAGTGATGAGGAAACACAGAGCTATGTAGACCGTTCCGTTGTACTCCTTTTCATTACCACGAAGCTGAGCTATTTTTTTGGACCGAAAAAATGATACCGGGACTCGAGTTCTGTGTGCGCACATTTAGAGCTCGGCTCCAAAGCACTTCCTTTATTAGGCATTATTCAGAAATGAGCAATTCGGCTAACGACAAATCTCCAATCACTTGATCACCGATGACTGGTAGCAGACTTGTGCCCTTATTACAGATAATACCACGGTAGATGCTTTGAACACCTCAAGGGAATAATCTCCGAAAATGCAGTGTTCGATCGTAGGCTATAAGGGCCTATCATCACTACATATGTAAAAGGTGATCAAATAAGAGCTTCCTGAAGTTTTTTTTGTTAAGTAAAATGTTGTCCGTAACTAGCCCTCAGATACATTGGTCGATTCTGTGGGTCCAATGTTCGAGCACTCTCGAGCATATCGGCCGGTATTTCGTTAATAATTCGTGTTATGTCCGCTTCCAAGTCATCAATGGATTGTGGTTTATCAACGTAAACAAGTGGTTTCATATACCCCCACAAAAAATAATCCAGCAAAGTCAGATCAGATGATCTTGAAGGCCAATTCACACGTCCATTTCTTGAGATAATGTTTTCGTGTATCAATCAATAACTGGATGGTTTCACCCACTGTCTTAAACTTTTGGTAACAGAAACTCACGGATCATTGTTCTGTAGCGTTTGCCATTGACGGTAAAGCACTTTCCTTCAGCATTTTTAAAAAAATACGATCCGATGAGAACCCCTGCCCATAAACCACACTAAACAGTGCATTTTTCCTGATGCAAGGGTAGCCCTCTGGTCGGTTTGGCTACTCATCAGCCCAAATACAATTTTGTTTGTTGACGTATATCTTAAGCCAACAGTGGGTCTCCTCGCTGAACAGAATTTTAGAAAAAGGGATCAATTTGGGGCTGTTCCGAGGCCCAATTACCAAATTCACGACGCAAACGAAGGTCAGGCCAATGAAATGAAATGAAATGCCAATGAATACTGGACAGAAATGTCACATGGACATGACATTTATCACGCGTGCTATGCCCGAGAATCCCTATTAACAAAAGTACGTCGTATTGGAGATGGCGGACAGATTCAGTTTAATTCTCGTCCTCGTCCTTGCAGCTTCTAAAAAAGTCATTAACATACCCCGATTCGCTTCGCATGAGTAACAACGGCGCAGTCCGCAGTAACAATGCAAGAGATAGTCTGTGTGTCACTGCAACTGCGCTTGACTTGAAAGGACGTACTCTTCCGATCATAGGCCGGCCATAAGTGGCAAGTATTCTTTTGAATCCAGCGTCAATTTATTAGATTCGATAAGGTAAGGGGATCGATGAAGTTGATTAAACCCTCACTTAGATCTATGTAGACCCGTTGTGGTACCCATGTATTTTACCATATACTTTCTACTACGTGATTCTACATAGGTAAATACCTAATGATAGACTTGATTGTCCTTGCAAACTTGAGCAGATCCGTGAGTTTATCGGATAGCTCTTCGATGTTGTCGAAGAGGTATCTGTCCAATGTTCTCTTTCTAATCTTGCAGAGGCTTGGGCAATGAAAGAGACAGTGGGTTGTGTCCTCATGTACCTGCTTGTCGCCGCATTCTCTGCATAGGGCTTCTTTTAACTCTACTAGTGGCCTCAATGACGATGAACTTGAACCTTCACAAAAAGAAGGTTCTGTGAAATATTAAGCGCAAGTTTATCGTTGTAAGTTCATCTGCTCTATTCTCATCTGGGAAGACCATATGGCCTGGTATTATTCCCGGATAGGATGCCTATACAATTTTTCTGAACTGTGCTATCATGTTTTCTAGGATCACGATAAATTCTTTACCTAGCTTCAAGACTTTGTTAGTTTTCACTGGCCTTTCTTGCCGACAGTATTGGTTCTGTTTTAACACATTCATCGGTGACTTCCAGCTTTATTATTCCGATTTTGTATGTAGATGTCAACGTCGGATTTATTTCTAATGAAACAGGTTACCTATGTACATACACGTAGGGTAGGCTCAAAGGTGTCAGTCAAAAATGTTGGCTAAGAACTCCTTTACAAAGTTTCTTTAGATCGTAAAATTCCAAGAAAAGTCCAGGGATAGATTTGTCTTGGTTCTATCTGTCGTTTAAATTATTTAAAAGTTTATTTGGTCTGCTCAGTCGTCCAATCTCGGACGTCATATCTTTTGCCAACAAGCACTAAATCTTGAAATTTAACGATGGCGTTTGTAATTAAGATAAAGATCTAAGATGTTAGATATCGCACGTGCCCAGTTTCCAGTTTTGAATTTATTCCCCCTGCTAAATTGAAATCTTTTATTTTAATCTTCTTACAAACTACCTAGCAACACTGTCATCATCAGTCGATCATCTGATCCTTGTATACAAAAACAAATAAACCCATCAAAAAAAAAAGAACACTACCCACCCGCAATAAATTATTTTTAAATAAAGTCCGCAATGCTTCATCCCATAAACGGGTTGAATTAAATTGCAAATGAGCAGAAACACAAACACTGTACAATCACCAAATAAAAGTCTACCCCTTGAGCACTCGGAAGCCAGTCGGTGGCTCCAGTTAGACGCGCTTAATCATTTTTTATTTAAACGGTCAAATGCCATCCAATGGCCGAGAACTTAAACTGTATGCCATTTGTGGGATTAAACCTGCTGCGAAGGTCGTCATTTGGCGAATTTAGATACTTTTGTTTAGGACAACAAAAAAAGACACTTAATTATATTTTCACTCTTTATTGGTCAATTGATTGATCGAGAGTTACGATTGTGAATGTGTGGTCCTTGGATTGCCTTTATAGGCACACACGTCTGGTATAATAGCAAAATCGATAATTGTTAGCTATTGTAGATGCCTAGAGGTATTTAATCGAAGAAAACAGAAGCTCGTAGGTACAATTACTTGATTTAAAAATTTAGCAAATAGACTTCATAAACATTATTCGTAAATGGTCGTTAATTTGACAAGCATTTTAAAAATTTTTTGTGGTAAAAGTAATGTTGTTTAAAAATTATTGTTACATAAACGCTGTTTTTTTTTTTGACAATAAAATTAATGGTCTTTAAAAAGTAAGAGTTTACTATAAATCTTGCTTGGAACCGTCATGTAAATATCAATTTTATTTAATTGGGAGACAAAAAGTGTTTATTGTGAATTAAAAAAAAGTCGGCGATAAGCTTTTGAAGTTGGGATTAATAAATAGACTTTTACGGATGAGATTATGCACCTAATTGAGAGAAATTAGCGTTAATTTGAATTTGTAACGGAAGTAGGAATACCATTACTAATAAACGTGATAATATTTAGTTTTTAACCGTGAAGTGTACATATCTCAGCACAAAGTAAACGAATATAAGTAAGTTTATAGTGGCTGCCTACATATGTAGATACAGATGCACTTAGTCCGATGAAGGACTGTTGTGATTCCACAGAATCTGCCATGTTTTGTTGTGACTTCTCTTAGGGAAGAAGAAAGGTTAAAACTTACCGGAGCTTTTAGCTAAGCTTAGCTAATTTATCTAGATCATCGAAGAAGCTCCTTGATAGATCTTATTTTTAACAGGGCCGTACAGGTGCAGAGAGAATGGAAAATAGTTTTCTCCTCCTCTTCGTTTCTGCAGCTCCTGGAGAGTTCCTAATCTTTTGTCTTAATGGAATGGAAGCCATTACAATCTAAACACATGGGTTTTGCCAAAAATTTCTGTAGCATAGAATTTCGAATTTTCTGGCAGCGACAATATTTATGAAAACATTTTGAACATCGACTTGGTATGGTATATGAGGGTGAGCGGAAAGCTTCTTATCTAGGCCTCAGTCGGGCCCGTTGTGTTCTCCTCTTTAAATCGTCGGAACTGCAGAGATTGGTTTCGTTTGGTTTGGGACATATGTTGAGGGGGATATAGGGAAGGTGGAAACAATTATTGAGTTGACACTAGTGTACGTGTGGTCTGGCGAATCTTCCTGTTTCCTGTGAAGGCCAGGATGCCACCGATTCCTTTGCCCTTAAGATGTTTTTTCAACGGTTCGTTCTATCGCGTGCGCCCCTTCTCTTGCCGCTTCATCGGCTTTCTCATTCCCCGAGACACTTTCGTAAACCGGTACCCAGACAAGGCGGACGTCGTTGTGACTGGCAAGCCTGTTGAGTTTGTCTTTGCATTCCCTGATCATGCATGATGAATGATTTCTGTCGTACAACCAATGCAATGTGAAACTTCTTAGATTTCAAATGTTGCTAGAGTTACTCTTGTGATACAGTTAATTGAGAGATTAGCAGTATATTTCATCATTTCATTGGAGATGCGGGTACGTTTGTTTCGGAAGACGTCGAGGAGGACTGCAAATTGTGAAACCAACTTTATGGCAGCATTTCAAAGAATTCTTTGGACTACAGAATCTGGGTTGTACATATGTATGCAAGCTAAAGCTAGCAAGCACAACTATGTATGTATCAGGTCGAACATTGAAAAAACCGGGTACCCTTCACAAGTAAAATTCATTCAATTTGACTACCAAATTCCTTGTAGCAAAATTCTTACAGAGGACAAGTATCAAAAGCTTGATGGTACTAGCAACGGTTCTCTGAGACCAACAGAGGTTCATAGAAAGAAACATGTCATCATCGTCATTTTTCGACCTTCACACAGACAGCAAGATACAGCTCGCATTTGCATTTAAAGATTCCAATTGAATTACGACTTCTCAAAATATCCCTTGGGATCTATAAGAACACACTAGCTCACGAAACTAGATAAATATTCACACACGGTCGAACGAGAATCTCATTATAAAACAAGGTCCTGTATTTTGCACTCCTTACTTATCTCACAAGCCTTGCACATCAGCCATTCATAGCTGTTGACTACTCACCACCATCTTGTTTTATCTTCTCATCATTGCTTTGCTATTCGACAACAGGTCACAGTTCTAAAATCATCTCTGGAAACAGCACAGAACACCGCATCTTTCAAACCCTAGTCTTACTTATTATTTGCGTAACATTTTTCAAACCTTCTTATGTAATGTAACTTAGTTGATTCTTAAACCAGAGATCTCCAGCCAGGTTAATCCATACCAGGTTTTTTTCAGTTTAGCACATTTAGTTGGCCATTCTCTCTTCGGTGAATGACAAGCCTCTCCCAGAGTATAGTTTGTCTCGAAGAAGCTTTTGAATTCGCCGTTCGGAGTCGGCAATAAATTGTATGTGGATCCTGAGCTGTCGCGTCGGTTGGTTGAGCTCGATTTTTAACTAAGCGCCCTACCTCAGATAAGGCATTTGTCCAACGCTCCTGTTTTCATGTGTCGATATCCATACTCTTCACGTGTCCCAACTATCTTAAGCCCGGATATGAATCTTTTCGACTTCGTCAACATGGCTTGCTTGTTTGATCGTATTCCACCACAGTCAGTCAAAAAAAACAAAATTCTGTGGCAGTTATTAAATTCTGAGATCTGAAGAACGCTCTAGTGCAGCGCATGCCCAGTAAACCTCCTTTACTGCCCTTCTATCGGACACAAGAATAGTTGTGCAGATGCAGTCCAGAGTTGTCTTTAGATATCTTTTCTCGTTCAATACTACTGCTACTTCCTTAAAAACAAGGCCGATAAAGCGTACAGGGCGTTCCATTACAGACGGTTTTGAAGCTTTCAATTGTTACTTCTTCAATGCCTGGGTGTACATTTTACAAGCCCTGAGCTAGTTCTTGTTATTACAGTCGTTATAAAAATATGATATTCTAAAGTTCCCCCTTTGAAACTTCAACCGCAGTCAACAAAAAATTCCTCTGTGTACTTAATAGCACGCAGCCAGATTGCCAACAGGTGTGAATCAAACTGCTGAATAACACATTCAAATCACTTTGATCCTTATCAAATCAGAAAAAAAAAAAACAAAAGCGTAATTGTCGGAACGTTTTTTGTTGTTTAAAAAAAAAAAAGACGAACCACATTAAGATGGCCATCATCTCTAGCTGCATCGTGACCACCAACTACAATAGTACTGTATCGGAACGTGCTCATTCGCTGACCGAATGCATGATCCGTAATCCCAAAATGCTTTGGATGCATGGACAGCTCTTCAGCATGGAAAAATCTTTACCTCTCGCCTCGCATGAATGGTGGTGGTAGTATGGTGGACGACAAATTTTATTCATTGGAATTCCTTTGGCAAGAAGAACGGAGAATAAAATTTCGTATTCGATTGACGTAAAACTCTCTCGCAGCAGTAGTCAACGAGGAGCGCACGGTAGAAACTACTAATGAGCACTGCGTGGGCGGATGTATGCTAAACGCACTTTTGTATGCCGTAACTAGGCCCGTCTTCACACAACTGTGTAATTGGTATCTATGCAGCCGAAAAATTTGCACATCTTATTCACAGCCAGGCACATGTGAACATGATTTCACTCAAAAGAAAAAAACAACACACATCCGAAATCTTCTCATTGTTAGTAGGCGGTTTTCACTGGAACTACGTCTTCCTTTTGAATAGAATCGCCTTTAAGTGTTATTTGTGTCCGTGCATAGGGTACAAGTGCTTTAGACCAGTTGCCTCTGAGAGAGTGACAGTGTTTGCTTAGTTCATCATTTGGATTTGGCAAGCAAATTATATCACGTAGAACTACATTTCAGTTTTTATTATCATGTGAATCAGAAGAATCTTGTTTCACTTTGAAAGGTTCATACGAGTTCACTTGGGTCATAGACATTGTAATGACGGAAAGCGAGCTTAATTGGGGAAGCGAGCAGCATGCGAGAGTTACCTGTGTGATTGCAATCGTAATTGCTGTCCACTACTATATGCATGGAATAGGAGTTCACAAAGTGGAGTTTCAAGGGGATGGAAGTTTTATTTTTTATGTGTGATAGCATCTACATATGTAAACCGAACGCTGTAAGTAAATATTAAGTTGCACAAAGGCTTGAAATACTTTGCATTGAATGTTATATGCGACATTTAACAGAAGTATGCCGTGGTACCTCAATTGCCTGCTTGAAAGCTCTGGACCTAAAGTAGTCCCCTGGATGTATAAGGCGGTGTTGAGGCCGATTCTAATGTCCGGGTGCCTTTAGAACAACCACTGCTGCACTGGAGGTAATGCTCCATCTGCTTCCTGTTTATATATTTGCGAAGCTAATGGCAGTCAAAAGCGGCATTAAGGCTCAGGGAATCATTCCAGCTGATCACCACAGCAACGGGTCATTCCAGGATTCTCAAAGACAACCATACTATTGCTAGTAAAACTGACTACGTAGTCACCGATATTTACTTCAACGTCAGGCACAAACCTCGGATTCCTAGCAGAAGATCTTGGGAGCCTGGCCCAGTTTTGAGCGAATCCGCGTTAGAAATATTCGCAGACGGATCTAAGACAGCGGGTGGCACGGGGGCAGGAGTCTTCTCCAACACACCTAGCTTTACCATTACCACGCGACTGCCGGATCACTGTAGTGTGTTTCAAATGGTAATTATGACATTCGCGTAGCTGCGGCTTGGTTTTCAGTTATCGCGATAGATTGTAGCGCTAGTGTATTATACATAGATGGTCAGGACTATTAAAGCCTTGGAATCGCCTACAATACAATCAAGCTTGGTTAAAGGTTAAGCAATGCTTAGAAATTAAGTTAAGCAATGCCACAGGTCCTTTAACTAGATTGCAGCCAGGTGCGGCGTAACTCTGTAACTTATGATGGCGCTACAGTCCGAATTGGATCTGGATCCCAGCAAACAAGCGCCTCTTTGTTGTTTTTTATTTGACTGCGCCAACGTCTTTAAAATCTGGAGGAGTTTTGCTTTTTTGGGACTGGATTTGGGCTTGATTGGGCTTTTTCTTGTCCCATCATTTGCCTTACCTCATGTCCATAAAGGAGCTACTGGAAATGCCGCCACAGCATAGCGTCTCAATGACGGTTACGAAATTTTCTTTCGGTGTTTGGAAGAGCCTTATTTCTGGGGTTGGAGCTTCTGTATTCTGTATTAGGGGTCCTAAATTAGCACTGCGGTGGCCCATATGGTTTAACCAGCGGTTATATTTGGGCTTTTGATAAACCTCAGCATTGCACTAGATTCGAATTTCCGAATTTCCGCTGGGTTGACTCGCGTCAAGTTGAGTAATTTTTTCCTTCCTTCTAATTCATATGGCATCTGAGAAGACAATGCCACTTTAGATAGCCCGTTAAAGCTCTTAACTCGTCTTTGGTGAGATCAAGTAAAAGTCAAGTTGATGAACTTTTTCGCTTGTCTACGTCCCTGGAGGATGGCCCAGTAGTCGGCGTGTTTGTTGATCTCCCATTGTGTTATCTTGGAGTAGGCACTGTTGGGTGGTACCCCAAAACTGGATTCGGGACCAACGGGTGGGTGGCAAGCGCCTCTTCTCGCCAGGCAGTCATCCCGTTTGTTATGGGTTTGGAGCTAGATTGTTATTAATAAACATTTTGACATATCGGCGTCAATATTTTGCTTTATTTTCTGGATAACCAAATGCATTGGCTTAGTAGTAGTGAATTTGTTTGTTTTAATGTTTCAAGTCATTCTCGTGTGCAAGTTACTCAAATCTAAAAATTTCTGAATTTCAACTTCCAACCCTTCACCATAACTCAAGGAGAAAGATAAATGCATCGAACATTCCAACAAGTAATTAAATTCAATGCAACGCAACCACTAAACATTCCGATGGCAATAAAATATTTATTAAGTTTATGAATAAAAATAAACACAAGCATATGAGATGCCAAACGGTTTCTCACGAGTAAAGAATTCAATATTAGTCAGCACAAGCACCAGTGGCAGGCTTTGAACTTCCATAAGCCCGAGTGAATATAGGCACTCAAAGTGAGTTTCCCGGAAAAACTTTATCATGAAAAAGTTAAACAAGAGAAAAAAGATATTGATATACACGCTAATTCCATTAATCGAAGAAGTTTTATAACTGCTTGTCTTTTGTGTTGTATAGGTCACAGGTGGCTGAGAAATCGTTTGTGACTTAGAAGTTTTTATTGCGTCAAATGTATGTAATAAAACAAAAGAACTTTTTGTGTTTTCAAAGATTTTGTATACATAAGTCATTCGAAGATTATTTTTAGATTCAAAAAGTTACTAACAATGACGTAATAATGAAACCTGAAGTGTTGCCATCAGAGTGGGTGGTAATATAGTTGCTATTTTGACACACAGAACAGACAGCAATTTTCGATTCAAGATTTTGTGCACCCTTAGGTTAGATTATGAGGGAAGTGCATTTTGGGAGGCTAGTGTTTCCCTCCTTTCTAACACGTTTATCCATAGTCTTGTTTTTTCACAAATCACCCGTCACTCTTGACGAAGCCTAATGGTACTTACACAAGATCCTTTCTCTTAAGAGTCTGTTCCCCATGTGCTGAAGGTGACGGATTTGAAGATTTTGGTATTCGCAAAGCAAGTGCAAGCTCGTGCATGGGCAAGTGCTCCTATCGTGGAATGTCTTGTCAATACATTTGTCATGGTAAAGTTTGTTTTTTTTCATTGACAGTCTGGTCTTCGTTCGTTTATCGTTTAGTCTTGGCCATAAGCTGCGCAGTCACCCCTGGCCTAATATGCTGCAATTCGACCATCCCCGCGTCTAGGTTGGTTCAATGGTTCTTTGGTGACTTTCATGGACAAGGCAAAAGGGGTATAGAGCTTGGGATGTTTGGAAAGATATCGAAAGAGACCATTTGCAACAGCGCGGGACAATCAATGTTAGGTATCAGTTAACAACTGATGAACCAAAGTGTGTTTGCAATATCGCAGTTGTTTTACACGATCTTGGTGGTAAGTTGTTGGTGTCAGTCCAAGGTTGAACGGGTAGGGAGTTTTCGCTGGACGGGGTTCATACTCGTTAAGGGGCCTAACGAAGAGGGATTTTGTAACGAATGGACCCGATGATTCGTGTAACGACCATAAAACAAGGCCAAGTGCAGAGCTGGTTCTATTTATGTGAACGAAAGTTGAGCTCACGATCGTAGGTTACACCTGAATCGTGATTTTTTTGATTTATGTCCTGTTTCTCCATTTAAATCGTAGGGTCGACGCGCCTTCGTGTGCGGTTCTTGTCAATATGTCAGCTCTCTCCAACTCTTTCCCAATTGCCGAGACTCCTCCTCAACTGTTCTGCGCCATGTATTTCTTAGTAGACCCACTCTCAAATCGTGTTCTGAAGTAACTCATCGTGAGGGCAAGAGGCGTTTACAGGAAGAAATCAATTGGTGTGGTTTGGTATAAAAGGGTGAGCGAAAGGCTTTTCACTTAGGCCTCAATCGGGCCCATTGTGTTCCCCTCATTTAATCGTCGAAACTGCAGGGATAGGTTTGGTTTAAGACGTATGTTGGGAGGGATCTAGGGAAGGTGGAAACAAATATGGAGTTGACAGTTGATAGTGTACGTGTGGTCTGGCGAATCTTCCTGTTTCTTTGATGAGGGTTAGGATGCCGCCGATTCTTTTGTCCTTGAGATGTCTTCTGTCTTCGTTAGGTCTGGGCAGTGGCATAGAGAGTGTTCCTATATGTTTCTGTACCAGCGCGGCCCAGTCTATGCATGTTTTTGTTGAGGTTTATGTGTCCTGTGATGAATCCCATTATCAGTCTCAATTACTCTCTGCTGAACCTAGAGTCTTCCTAGTGAGCAGTTTACGACGCCACTTTGGACGTCGGAAGGTTTGCCCAGTGATCTTCGAAATTCCAACCAATGATCTTCTCGTTGGTTGCTGTTTTTGATTATTGTGAGTGCGGTACTCAGACAAGGCGGATGTCGTTATGAGTGGCAACCCCGTTGAGTTTGTCTTTGCATTCCCTGACCAGATGAGATCTGGATGTTGGATTTGTGATGGCAAATAAGTTAGCTCTTAGACATTTTTTGACATCAGATGCAAAAACCTGTTCAGGTCGCCCTGCAAATGGAAAGAGTCAGCATGAAGTTATATGCGTCTCGCTATAGACCGAAAGATATCGGCAACATATCGGACTTTCTATTGGTGTTCGATACGAGCTTTCAGTATAAAAAACACAATGTGTTGTCGGATTTTTGTAGTCTGTAAAAACGTTCATCTACTTTATAACCATCTTCCAAAGCGCTTAGAGTTCTTGATATGAATTCACCTCGGTTGGTGATTGCTGATCGGCGCCTGGAACCCATATTGCTTGCTTTGGGGAAAAATTTACGAGTAGTGGAAAAACATTGCATGGTACGTGATGTTTTTAAAGAGAGGAGAGTTTGATTATCGGCCGATGGTTAGGTATTTTGTTCTTGCACCCTTTTCTATGGACAAGGAAGGGTTGCGAGTCCTTTCATAGTTGAGAAAAGAACTCCATGTGAGATTGAAAGTTGATATGGGGCAGTAGGAAGCAGAGTTAAATGATTTGTGTTTTTTTTTTAGAACTATGCTGCATAGCATTGTAATCGACTACTCCTTACATCGAATTCTTCATATACGAACTCATTGCGTTTAGTGTTTCTTGTTGACCTGTGAGTAAGCGTTCAATGGCAGAATTCAATCTACATTTAGTCTTAACACGACGAAAAAAGTTTCAGCGAATTATAAACGAATAACAATTCTTTAACCAATCGACTTATATGTTGCAACTGACTAGTAGCTACCTGTTTTTTTCCCGAATATTTCGTGATATGCTCAGTATTCACAGATAAGATTTGCATTACTAATGCTTAATCAGACAAAATTGTTAAATGGATATTTAGGTGATGCAAGACCTTCTCCAAGCTTTGGGTGACAGTCATTTTGACTTCCCTTCAAGTTTGAAAAGACATGAGCTTCTCGTATAACTTAAGATCGACTGACAAAGTCCCTTATGTAATGAACAAATTCCGTCAAAGTCAAAGACAGTGGAATTTTTCAACGCGTTAACCCCTAATTATTTTAGGATTATGTGTTATAGGACGGAAAGTCATTACGTGGATCTGATTAAAAAGAAATGGGATGCGTACCCAAATCAAAGCAGACATTCCACTAAAGGCAATTCAACACCTGCTATTAGCGCCCCAAAATACCATTTCCCCAAAATAAAACTAATTCCCCCGTTGGTGAATACCTGCTATTATTATTTAATGAAACCATACTAACGCTTGTATACATTTCTAAATCAAAGTTGAAGCCCATCAATCATAATTAAGCGGAGACCTGAAATCTGATTTTTTTTTTTTTTTAAATACAAGTTCTTTTGGGTCATCACAGAATGTGTGGGTAAACACGCGCAGAGAAACCCTTGAAAACAGTTATAGTTCCCAATCAAAATCAAACAGTTATGCAACAGTTCTTGCTGTGTGTGTCCTTGACTATAAAAAAAAAAAGTCAAACCACCAACTGGTTATGAATTAAATATTCAAAAATACGTACGTTAGAAACTTCAGATACTTCAGAGAGATGAAGTGAATCATTAATATTCTCCAGTTCTATGGGTGGTGGTGGCGGCACCGCTTATAGATTCCGACTCGCTTATATGCATGGCTCACGTCAGATGAATCATCATACATAGGCCGAAGCTTGTTAAAGAAAAAAGGTAAGCCCGCCGATCATGGCGTGTGGGTATCGTTTTAAGATTCAAGTAGTCTTTAGGATCGAAGGTGTGGATGTTTAAGTAATTAGAGAGCTTTGTGTTCAAATGCAGTGTCTATGCCCACTCTACACTGCGTTTAATCGCCATTGTACTCTTGTGTCGGATTATTTTCTTTCTGACAGTTCTGACAAACTGACTCTTTCTTTCACTGGTATTGACAGTTTGATATCGCGTGCCTTCGGTGATTCTATTGATTGAATTTCCTTTTTGTTTGTTACAATTTACAATTTTCCCTTTTTTCGCTACGATAAAATAAAAATTCAATTTGGGACAAAGTCGACGAGAAAACAAAAGCGAAAATATAGAACGTGGATTCTTTGCTCTCACTGTACAGCGCAGACACTAGACATCGTTCCAATATAAGGGGAAATTGACAGTGGCTCCGTGGAAACTAGATCGCCGGCTTGAAGATTGGTAAATAAATTAATTAAATAATCTTATTTGGTTTTATTTTCTTTGGTGCTGTAATTATGGCTTATCGGCGCGAGAAAGTTGTGAGGTTGGATTGTTGGCTGGCGCCGGCTGTCCAAGCTTATTGCAATCTAATTGTAATGAATTAAAATTGAATTGGATTTGTTGTCTGAATTATCTTAATGAAAGCGATAGCTGTGGCTTATGGAATGCATCCGCCAGAGGAGATAAGGATTAGATATAAAAATAAAAAGTCAGTGTGAGATAACTGGCTATGACATGACATAAGTAAACACTGAAACTGCCAAGAATACTCGTAGATAATTAAACATTTTTGTGGCTTAAATTAACAAAAAATTGGAAACTTAGTTGTGGTGGTCGCACTTGAACTTTGTTAAGTCGGATATGCATCTTCGTTTGTTGTTTGTTCTATTTTCTTCTCTAGGCAACAGAGAGTTTGACTTAGAAGACAGTGGGAACAACATTCTTCAAAAAGTTCTTGCTTTACTATTCCTTTTAGCTGTTCTCGAGACGTCATTTTGTTTTTTTTCCTTGAAGGTTTCATTTCAATGGTTTTGATATGCGTTAAAGTTTACTTCTTCGCGTCTGCCATCGCCATTTCGTGCTTTAAGAGCTCGCTATCCGCAAGGCTCCGTATCCCTGTACTGCTGTCATCTGTTCCCTGTATTTCTCTTTCCTGAGGATATCGGCGCAGTTGCAGCCATACAGGAGAGTGGCATGCGTGATCGGCGCAGTTGCAGCCATACAGGAGAGTGGCATGCGTGATCGGCATAAGAAATCTTCTCCTGCTTTCAGTTGGCATGAGTCTGCTGCGTAATGACATTCGCACCTCGCTGCGATGAGGACTTTGTCTGATGCAGGAGGTGCATTTGGAGTCGAGGGTCATTCCCAGGAGTCTGTTTGAAACTCCGGAATATGTCTTCTAGTCAGGAGGACTATTTCTGTTTTCTCTGCCGCCAGACTAAGGCCATGTAATCATCGCGCCGATGTCATCTGCGTACCCCACCAGGAAGGACATTTCCCTACGGAGAATACCATCGTAGGAGATATTCCACATATCAATTTCCGGGATTGATCTTTGCAGTGATTGACTGTCTTTCTTCAGGGTCCAACCTCGATGTCGTATTAAAGTTCCCGATCTTTGATGTAATCTTTAATCATCCGCAGGAGGTATTGCGGTATCGTTTAGATGTTCTCGAGCGGATTTAGTCCTTTTCTTTTGATTTTTTGAGAATTTCATCTACAAGGGTTGTGTTACGGGCCCAGCTCTGAACTCGCCAATTGGAAGACACTCTCTTACCGCGCGCCGTTCCTTGCTAGTTCGTTTTCTTGTAATTCAACAATGACCTTCACTGTTGTGCCGCAGTTCCTAAACATTTAAGATTTGATGTTACATGATTGAAGCTCCTTAAACGCAAACTGATTTATCAATGCAAATGGCGATGTCCTTGGTTTAGTATCGACTTCATATTCAGTACTGGCGCTGCTTTAAGTATGGCCAAACGCTTTGATTGGAACACATTGCACACATCCGGTAATCTGCGACACTCATTTATCACTAGATCCGTGGAGTATATTACAGAATCAGTGACATCCAAGGTTTTAGATCTGTTTTGTATTCCAAACGATGTGTCATACGGCGTCTAATACAGTCAGGATCTAGTCCATTGGTTCCAGATTGCCTACTCGCACTTCATCTTTACATATCATAGAACGTAACTTCTCTCTGTCTGTCTGTCTGTGCTTATAACCCGAGAACCACTGCGTCAATTTGCATTATTTTGGTTTGAGTTTATAGGTATATTCTTTGGCCAGGTTTTAGTATATTTTGAAATTCGAGGTCTAAGTGGCAGAAAGGGAGCGAAAGAACCCAGACGGGTCAGCCAAGCCAGAACTAAACAGTGTCCTATCCTATTTTTCCTGAAACAAATCAGTTATTCTCCATTCAGTTTAAGTATTTTTTGGTGAAAGGGACTAGTTCCCTCTTTTACTGGGAACAACAAAATTTGGTATCGAATAAGTCTCGTGTAAAGTACAACATCAAGTACAACCAATGTCCCACATTCCGTTATTCCTGTTAACCATGACCATTACACCTTTCTCAAAAAAATTCCAACATCAACTCTTAAATTTTCTAGATACATTTATCAACGCGACCTCTCAACAGTGTTATGTAAAATTGCGTACAACTTACTCAACGCATTGTATTCGAAAAAAAATTCACAACACATGTGCAGCATTTTAAAAATACTTCGACCCCATGCAGTGACTTATTTTGCAACACAAAACCAGCCAACAAGAAGATACTTAGGATTTCTGGTGAAATTTTCATTCTCCTTCTGTCATGGTTCAGTTTTTATGTTAATTTTTTTTTTTTAAATTTATTACGATAATTCTCACTGAACACATTCTCTTATTTGTTTATAAGGAAACCAGATGAAAATTAAAAAGCTTAATCTTCAAATTAGCACAAAACAACCTGTGAAAACAGTGTTCCGACTTCTCTAAGACTATTTTTAATCCCAAGTCAATTTCAAATATTTCTTTTCCTCCGTTTTCACTTGCAAAACGAGAACAAGCAAAAAATTCCTTGAGTGACACACCACAGTACGGGAATAATGAGTCATTCACACAACATTCTCTAGCCTCCTATTAGGCAGGCGTCTTCATGTGGTGGTACCCCTATTCCATCTTAGACTTCAAACCATAAATTAATGCAAAACGTGTTAAATGTAGTGAGCAAAATACCAAGGAAAACACAAAGAACAGAAGGGGCATACGCACAAATAAAAATAAAAGATTTCAACACAAAAAAGTCTTCAAACCCATAAAAAAAAAAGAAAAGAAATTCGGTGTCCGTTTAAAAATTCGTGGCTTGCGGATAATAGGAAAAGAGATATGCTGTAGGTATGCGCAAGTGGCCTGTCAATTAAAGTTCCATGTGTGCAAAGAGTATACGATGGGCTGTTAAGACTTAGATAATATAAAATGAAAAAAAAAAACTAAGCAAACGTCCTGCAAAGAGGTCATTGTTCTCAATTCGAAGTTTGGCATTTTGGTAGACGAAGAAACAAATAAAACTGTCGACTGGTAATTAAAGAACAGTCGGAGTATTTATTTTTAGAATTACAGGCAGCTTTGAGAAAGACGAAGCAGCTTTTGCACCTGAATAGATGCTTCATTTATTTTGGCGTTCTAAAAATGACTTATTTCTCGAATATGTCAAAAAATGCAAAAAAAAAAAAAACTTTCAGGTGACTAAGTTTAAGTTAGATGGGACAAATGCTGAGCTATCAAGACAACAATTGTGAAGCGTGGGATTCCTGTAATTGGTCATTGGTTAATGCGTTGGACTGCTGTGCGAGCAGCGTGGGTTTGAGCCATGTCCACCGAATATTTTTCGCGGCACCATCTCTCGTCAGGGAATGACAAGCCTCCGGGAGTATAATTTGTCATGAAAGAGCTTCTCAATTCGCCGTTCGGAGTCGGCAATAAATTGTAGGTCCCTTCCATTCCAGGTGGAAAGTAGTGGGTACCACACAAATTGTCCTATTCGAATCGTCAATAGAGGGTAAATATTTGCTCCCATCTGCTGCACGGAAAATGAGCTTTTTTAAATCGGCGAATTTTTTAATAGTCCTAGTTGTGATAACAACGTCGTGCGTCGGAAATGTCAATATGTATTGGAATAAGACGTCAAACGCAATTCTCAGTCCCGGGCAACGTCCAAGAAAGATCTTTTTTTCAATATGATGTTGTCCGTCTGATACCCTCTACTTTGAACTATTGGAACTATACGAAATCATCACAGCGGAAGTGTGTTATCAACTGATAAAGTGAAATGAAGAAATCTGCAAAAAACTGCTCTTCATTGGTGAACAGAAGACAAGTTTTGTTCCACCATAACAATGCACGACGGCTTATTGCAGGAATAACCAAAGCAAAACTACCGGAGTTCAGTTTGAAAATTATGATTCGCCTAGTTTGCTTCCTCGAGATAGCTTCCCCCAATTTGGGCGCCTGTAACCATTTCACCCGCTTTTCATTCATTTTAAATCCACATGTGATACTATCGGTTTGAAATTTAAATCGAAGGTGCTGATTTCGATGTAACTGAACCACTACTGTCATACAGTCTTAAATAAGTCGGGGAGTATTGTGGAATTTGTCTGCTGTAATCCTCGAAGTAGTTGCACTTAGTCCCTAAGCTTTGGGCATGGTTGTTCTGTTCCCTTCAATCAAACTTCACTTTAGGCTTTTCATAGGCTTAACACCCTACACACAGTCTACGTCGAACTTCAGCTTCAACTTCCGGACATCAATTGTTATCGGTGTTCTTACAAGTTATTGTCCTCTATATATACAGCTAAATAAGTACACTGTACAGGTATGCCCAAAAATACTCACCCGATGTTGTTTTGCTATATCTTTAAAATGAAACGACATTATTTCATAATTTTGTTTACTTCCCACCTAGTAGGGGAAGTATTGTAATCGGTCCGATCAAAAAGTTTCGAGATATGAACAGGGCTTGACATTACTATACACTAGAAATAGTTTGCACCCATTTTCGAAATGATGTATGTGTGTGTGTGTGTGTGTGTGACAATATTTTCCTCCTACGATATCTGGAGAACGAAACAACGTAGGACCATGCGGTTTTTTTTGTTTTATTTGTCTGCGTAAAACTTAGAGCTGATTAGATTTTGAGCACAATCGGTCTGGCGGATGCTGAGGAAATTTAAGAAACGTTTTTTTTTTTTTCGAGTTCGCGCTACAACTCTTTGTGGAACTATTGTATATTAAACAGTGTGTCTTCGAATTTTCCGCTTTCTATGCATGTTTTCTTTAATTATTAAATAAATAACAATATCACTGTTTTTGATATAACATAATATGAGGTGGGAAGTATAGGACTGGCTCCCCAGTCGAATTTTTTAAATGTTTATTTCAGACTTTAAGTTTTTTTTTTTCTATCGGTCAAGTGGGCGCCGCCATTGTTGATGACCATTTGGCTGTTTTTACCGTATTTTAAATCGTTTTGACAAGACCTTCGAGCGATAAGTTCTTGCACACTTGTCGAATATTCTCGTTGAGAACTTCCAGAGTCTGTGGCTTGTTCTCAAAGACCCGTGACTTCAAAAAACGCCAAAGAAATAATTCTGGAACTGTCAAATCGGGCGATCTTGCCGGTCAGTGCAAATCGCCAAAACCAGACAAGCGGCTAAACGCCTTAGTGCTTGACAATTTGACGTGGACGGCCGGGAAATCTGCGCCGAAATTAGCGTTGCGCCAAAATCACTGACTAATTATTAATAATCACGAGTATTCCGCGATCTTGAGGAGTATAGCGTTTTATGGCTTGTCGACGTGTATTCTGCATCTGTTTACTTCAAAAAATATCAGAATAACTCTGACAGCTGCCGCCATTTGCAAAAGTTACAGCATCTGTCGATACAGTGATACATTTTGGGCCACCTTGTATAAGGTCGCTTTTGGAAGGACTTTTGCAGAAATGAAGGAGAGGAATAAACTATTTTCTATTTTCTCTAGACCTGTCCAGATCTCTTTTCTTCGATGATTTAAACGTCTTTATTGATACTAACATCATTAGTATTCTCCGGTTCATAAAAATCTCCGGTCGGTTTTACCCAACCACAACATCGGTCTAAGGTTGGCTGAATTCTTAACAGGCATCCACCCTAGAGTGAAACCAACTCAGCTTCTACCGTCCTGCAATGGCATCTTTTGAAAAGTATTTTTCCGATGTTTTAAATAAAACAGTTTACCTTGACATCAATTGCGACCCCTCGATGTTTTTCCCCCTTTGAAGTTCAAATATAATCAAAGACGTCAAATGGTAAACAGGTCGTAGGCCATTAATTAAATGTCATGCATTGAAATTTCCCATTTGTTATACTTCGAACTCTTCAATTACCTTTGAGTCATAACTGACCTGTAACCTTTGAAAAGGTCAGCTAATATATATAATATTTACAGCTTTCCGATAATAAACGGTCAAATTAGCTTCAAACTGAATTTGTTTATTACAAAAACTCGTTAGGGGAAACATGCAATCATTAAAATTCAATTACGGACAGATAGTAAGGAATAACCAGCTAGAAATATTAATTAATTTTTGCGAAACAAAAAGCGTGCCTCAATGTGTCACCAAATTGAAAACTACCACCAACGGCAGCAGGCTAGAAAATTAGATTTCACCCGAAATTCAATATTTATTCAAAAAAAAAAAAGAGTAAAATTAAACAAATTAATTTGTACATCAGCCAAAACGCTTTTCAATTCGTGTCAATGGCATTTTCGGTGCGAAATATGTAATAAAGTCTCACGAGAAATTGTATGTTCTCTGGCTTGGAATCCCGAATTTTTCATCATCAAAATGAAAACGATGTCATGCTCTGATGATGGCCTCTTACTCATTTGCTAATGTGTATAAAATGTATAATGTGTTCGCTCTCTATAGATAGATACCGGGATAGAAGACATTTTTATTATGATCTTGTTCCATCGTTTAATGACAACTTAATTGAGTTTACCCCTTTTGTGGCTGTAGGCGCTTTCGCTTTTTTAATGGGACTACTTCGCTCGTCTATCCCTAGGGGTGGAAAACGTAAGTATACACTTCATCACACGACTCTTCGACATCTATGCTATGTTTGAGGAATAAATTAATAACAGGTCATTGCTCTCTTATACATCGAGAGAGATATTTAAGATTTTATTTACTGACAAATGTAATTATTTTGAAAAGGGAAAGAATATTAAAATTAAATTACAACGATGTAGTAAAATTTAATGATATGGTTTCTGTTGTAAATAGGGGGCACCCAGTCGTCCCTACGAATTTACCATTGACCACTTTCTTGTTAATTCGTTGAAACCACTGGACCGACACGATTTTATGTGTTTGCCACTGTTAGTTCGTTATTCACTTGTAAGACAAGATTAAACATTTTTCAAATTTTGCTGATTATATCGATAAACAGTGTGCTGTGCATAGTTAAGCCACATCTTTGCGTTTCTCTTCACAATTCTGTCAAAATTTCAACAGAAATATGTGCACATGAATGTGTGGTGTATCTTTGCAACGAATTCGTCATAAATATTTGCACAAACTTGACACACTTCATAATAAGCATACAACACAGTGCAGTCTCTCTCTTGGGTATCTTCAGGATGACTCATATCTTTCGTGTGCACGTTTTGAGATGTGATTTTTGCGATAACACGCGAAAACTAACAAGCAATCTCGAACTTCTGCGCACTGCAGATGCATTAGAGTTTAGTATTAACGGTAGGTAGTCTCAGTATTTTTGTTTAATTATTTACCCATAGCTAATTGTCAGCATTTTTCCCACTCTACAGTGGCAGTTTACCGTTCTGCCGTGCACAATATACACAGTTTACCTCTATGGAAGAACGAAACAAGAAGAAGTAAACAAATTATAGGAGCGAGGAAGAATGCTCCGGTAGCATTTGAAATAAGACGCGCAAACATTTCGTGAATCTTTAAGATGCCTTTCTGTCATTGGGTTGCTGTAACTGAATGCCATGCCCTCATCATGTTGAAGGGAAGGAAAAAAATAAAACATTTTGTAGTGAACTTGCACTAAAGAGGCACAAGACAAGAAGTCATCATTTGTGTGTGTGTGTGTCTGCGTCTATTATTAAATGTAATAAGAAATAATTTAAATTCCTTACTGAAGAGCAGGGCTATACGTTATTTCTGACATTCGAAGATCTTTCTGTGATGGATAATAATTGGTGGGCGTTGCTTCCGGTTCTTTCTACTCAATTTGACACATAGTTTTAAATGTAAGGACAAAATGAAGGATTATTGTCAAATGTCAAATTTGCATCCGGTGCAATATTATTGGGAAAACAATGGCGGTCGAATTTTACCTGGTAATCAACCAGTAAACAGAACGTGTCTGGCTGACGAAGGCCGTACAGCAACTTGTAGAGAGTCGGTGCTGAGAAAAACAACTTCTGCAGACTGTATAACGTTGATGAAGGTCAGCATTGTGCCAATTTTGCTAATGACATCGACATTGTCGTCATTACCTAACTATACGAGGAACAGATGAGTGATGTCACAATAATAAGGTTTGGTGAGTTCGTCGACAGTTCACTGAGGTGCATTCCGTCCGATAGATTAGCCTGTAGATGTTAGAAATTAGGGTGTGTTTGCACTGCGACCTTTAGAGATCTATTGTGGTCCTCCGGACTTGTGTTAGCCGATGGATTATTGACCTAAAGCACCTCCTCCAATTCAATTGTTCTAAGGAATCGGAGTATCTGGATTGGTTTCAACGATGGGAGATCCGTCGGGAACTTGTTTTAACCGTTCTCAAGTGTAGTTTTCTTTTTTGGATCAATGCTCTACATTCCTTAAGGAGGTGTGATGGGTCTCCTCGGCATCGATTTCCTTCGCTTATATACGAGCACTCAGTTTCCTGAGATGCTCCCTGAGTCTGCAATGGCCCGTTAGGAAGCCTTGCATCTCTTTCGGTCGTAATTCCCGAGAAGTTCCTTTGTCTGCATTTACAAGGCTTCCCACAGCTTTTTTCTTTTGTATACTTCCTCTCTTTGCAGTTCCTCTTGAATTCCATGTGGAGCCGCAGAATGACTCTGGTCCAACGAATGGGGTATTTAAGCCTTTTCTTCCTAGTTCATAAACTACCTTATTTCCGTCTATTCCTACATGACCTGCCTTCCAGTGGATGGCGACTTTATTGTTCTAGCCGAGTCTGTTTATGTTTTTCAGACACTCATAGACCAGTTTGGATCTGATTTCACAGGAACCCAGTGCCTGGCTGTTTGTTTTGTAGTATCGTGATGTTTTGCGCGCGATACTTCCTTTTGAGGTTGAATTCCACACATCTTTCGATCGCTTGATAATAGATACTGGCTGATATTTCCAGAGACTTCGGGAATTAAGTTCGGGGCCGATATGCTCCTACCACGGTACTCGTGTGTCTTTTGGAACAGTCGGTGTACCATTTGTTGGCGTTGTGCTCAAATCGATATACTTTGTCGTTCCAGTCACTTTTACTGCTCAGTTTTGTGTTAAATTTCTTTTCAAAGCAATATTTTTTGATTATATATCGTGTCTAGACCTGTGTGACAGTTTCGAAGAGGGAGTCTCGGTCTTTGTGTGAGATGCTTGTACCCTCCCAACTCCCTCTTTCATAATTTTTAGGATTTTTCCCTTTGAAACCCTTTCTACCACAATGTGAAGGGGGTAAGCCCCAGGATCACCTCAATTGCAGCTGTGAGACGGCTTCTTATTGTCTCTGCCACACGGATACACGCCAGTCTGTGCAGTTTTTCCAGGGATTTCTTCGTCCTGCTTTGGTTCGTCCTGCCCAGGCCAACTGGTATACACATTGAGTGACTCGTAGTCCTCTTTATATTACGTTACTGGGGTGTCTTTGAATTTTTCTCTGGCTGTGATGATAATGTATGCCTATGGAGATTTCTTCTAGCTTTCGCAAGAGTTCTTCTATGACCAGGCTCCACATTAATGGGAATAAAACTCCTCCTTGTGGACATCCTCTGGTTGTATTTATTGCGATGGTCCTATTCATCTCATCGCTGACAATACGATCAAGGTTGGTAAAGCAATGCCGTAGATCTTTTAACGAGATTGCAGACAGGTGCGAGGTAACCATGTACTGGGTCCTAGGAGATATGGAGGTTCATTTATAGGGGTCCTTACCGGACATTACTTGATTGGCAGACATGCACTCAGATTGGGGGTCCTCTCCAATGATTTCTGTAGAAGCTGTATAGACGAGGAGGAGGAGGAGGAAAAAACTAAAACACATCTACTGTGCACGTGTCCTACCCTTGTGAGGCTAAGAAAGAAAACTTCTTCGGGGAATACTTCTACGATGATCTTAACGATCTAGCCGAACTTAACATCCAGAAGATAGGAAACTTCATCTCCGGTACAAAATAGTTCAACTCTTAGGGTCAATACCTCTGCGGTTACCCATCTCGATGTATTCTGTGGTACTTACTCTAGCTCCTGGTGCTGGTAAGTCGGTCCTTCATCGTGGTTTCATAATAGGCTGGTGTAAGTATGTCACTGTCTGAGCGGGAGCAGCCGCCTAACCTAACCTACAGAATTACTATATCAACAAATTTAGGGGCATCCTAGAAATGTCTCAACGACCAGGAAAACACTGATCATATTTTAGAGGATTAGAGGGTTAGTCAAATGATTGTACTAACGTTGTCTTAAAATATCGGTTTTCCGTCTTACACGTCCTCTTTTAATTAAAAAAAATTGTTTACCTTGTATTGGATTCACCCACTTTTTGAAGGTGCTACCATGACGAGAAAACGGTTGGTGGCTCTAAAGATTGACTTGTTTTATGCTTTGTTGAATATTTCGTAAATTGTGTCAAGGCTACCTTATTGGTATTTTGCACGCTAATACTCAGTTTGCAGCCAAGCAGATCGGAATGTTATCCAACTTAATAATAAGATTTATGTGTCATTCCACCAGACTTATCTGGCCTGAAATAGATGACCAAAAGTCAAGAGAGCTGATTACTCTCAACAGAACACAAATTCGCACCATCTAATAGGACAGCAAGCCAAGAGACTAGGGGCTATTTTCAATGACTTTTGTAGAAGCTGTAGAGATGATGAGGAAGAGGAAACTACAACGCACCTTCTTTGTCATTGTGCGGCACTTTCTCGCAGCAGAAGAAAACTTCTCGGTCACGACAGTAGTGACCTAAGTAAGCTCCTGTCCTTCAACATAAACTGTAAATGGTTCTACAGGTAGAATTCTCCCTCAGAACGAATTCTATAGGTGTCACAAGGGTTGGTGTGAATGAAAACTGAGGCAGAGTGTTTACTCAACTTTTTGGAAAGACACTCAATTTGAATTGAAGAAAATGAGTTTCGTCAAGTTTCAGAAAAACTTCCTTGAGGAGTATTTGCTTAGAGTGTTCCTCAGTTTTTATTCACACTACCCAATGGCTCTTGAGCCTGAGTGAGTCCCCTAGTGGGAACCTATCTCATCTAACCTAACCTAATAAGTTCTTATTTTACAAAATTTCTTCAAAATGCAATACTAATGTACGTCTTTCTTTTTTTTTTCCAGGTACGTATTCAGAGTTATTAGTATAGTGAGCGTGGTAAGATATTGAAGTTTTGTTTTTTTTTGAAAGATCTAGTTTACTTCAAACCTCTTGTGGACTTCGGTTTGCTATCCAATTCCTAAGATATTCACCTATACGCCCATTTACCAGTTTGTTGCCAAAGCATATCCATGAATTTTTTATTGAATTGAACTTTGGAATGGTTGACATACTCGTATAATGTCAAAATTGGTTGAAATCATTTTGAATTAAATTCACTCCCGCTGTAGGTTAAAAAGTGAGAAATGTGAGAAATAAAAAAGTAACACCCATCTAAAGCCTTCAAATTCCGCACTCAATCAATCGAATTAAAACGCGCACACACCAACCTATTGAGACATAGACCCGCCACACAGCAGGTGCAAGCACCAAGTACGGGTCACTGTCTCACAGCTGTCATAACATGTACGCGCTTTTCAATTTGCTCCATTTAATTCCATTTGCTTTCATTTATTTTATTTTTATAAAAAAGAAAAAAAATATAAAAATAAAAGGTATATGTATGTATACCGAGCGCCATTGAAGGTCAAACGTCGATGACTTATCTCGATTGGCAGTTGGCACATCGCGCGGCATGGTGTCAACATTCTTCAATCTCGCCTCTAAATTGCCGACGAGTATGGCAATATAATTGACATTTGATTGGTTAATATGAGCAAAAACCAATAAATAGTCACCTTCGGAACAACTTGAACTTTCACAAAGTTCATGCGGAATTAGATACTACCACCCGGTGTCATCTGTCTAATGTTGCGGTCAATAGTTTGACTTTTTTTTTTCGTTCGTGAGTGACAGTTCTCTTTGACATTAAATTTAACCAAAAAGTCAAATGGAACTTTTGCATAATGTCTCGAATTGAAGGTTGAGCGAGTGGTGGATACATTTTTTTTTTCTTTTCTTCTTTTTTTCGTGCTTTGTTATGATTTTATTATCATGGCGATGAAGAGACGTCGATATTGTGTCATTCCTTTGTATGGCGAAAGAATTTAAATTCGATCGGTAAATATTATTTTACGGGATTAAGTCTCTTTTTCCAGCTGTCAATGGATGGTGGATGTTTCTGTGTGTGTGTTATGACATTTTGCACAATAAAGATGGTATTTTGGCAATCGCTGGCAACCTTGATGGCCGCGCTCAAATGAATTGATTTGGATTACTTCAACCGGAAATATGGTGGCCATGATGGTATCTAACGATTATTCCTCAGATGAGGTATTCGAGCAAAATTGGGATGACTGCCATAACCTTTGCAAGTAATCAACGAGTAATCATGTGTAGGCGGGGGGGCCTAGTCTTGTTTCTCAGTAAACGAGTCATTATCGGGAATGGGAATGGAAATTCAAGGCCAGCATTTTCAATTAACTGAATTTTTTATTTCGCTTCGAAAGTTTTAAAGTTGGCATTTTACGGCGTGCAACGAACTTATTTATTGTTTTGTATTTTTACGCGCATTCCATAGAGTCGACAGTTCCATTCATTTACACTGTGTATCTCTGTGTTTCGTTTTTTCCTTGTGAGTTTTATGGTGCGGCTATTAAATAGTTTTGAAGTCGTGATGAGGTTGACTTTGAAATGGTTGTGGAATAGTTGAGAGCGAGATGGAATGATCGAGTTGCTAATGAAGTGATAACCTCTTCAATTGTAGGCCGTAAAGATGTTGATTGCGCTTTAAAGCCTTGGTGACATGCGTTCATAGTTCTTCACATCTGAGGGTTTGTTGTTGATTTAGTTTAAAATGATAGAATTCAGTTAGAACTGAATTTGACAGTCAGTTGAAAATCCACTAGAAAGGAGTTAATTTTGAATTGGGAACATTAAATACTGAAATTTGAAGATGTCACTCAAAATTATGTGAATGCCATTCCCTAAAATATTACGTTTGTCCACGCAAAAATGAGTTTACTGAATGTCGCTTAATTTGTGAATAAAATAAATTCAAGGATAGCACTGTAAAAATGTTCATGGGACACCTACATAGCGCCAAGTTGGAAAGTATTAACCATGTCCTTGCCTAATATAGAGCTGTTTTTATTTGTTGAACTCATTGGTCGGATGGTCGACAATAAAATTAAATTACACCCATCACTATGGCGAATTGGTGCCAACGAAATTTCATAATCGTTGTATGTTAGAGATCTCTAAATTTGGTCAGACATTTTTGTAAACAAACATATTCTTTGTAGCTTCAGTGATTACTGATTAGGTTAGGTTAGGTTGAAGTGGCTGCCAGCTAAATTCAACACACTTAGACCCATAAGGGGTCCGTTGTGATACCGCAAGGAATTCGGAAAAAAACTCCTGCCTGCTCATTGAACCAATTGGAGGTTCATATGAAGCATAGGAGGATTCTAACATCGATGTTTATCAGGTCGTCTAAGTTGGTATAGAAAAAGGCTCCTAAGTGGAGTTTTCTTTTGCGGAAGAGAGCTGGACAGTTGCAAAGAAGATGAAGAATAGGCTCCTCCTCCTCTTCGTTCATACAGAGGATTCTGATTAGTATCGAAATATTTGTTGGTGATTTTTTTTTTTTTTTGTTACTCATGATTTGTATCAGATTCTCCCTTCTTAACCCAGGAAGGTAGGTAGGTAGGTTGAGGTGGCGATTTGACTGAACCCAATTAGCACTAGGATGTGCCTTTTTGTTATCACGTCTCGTGTGACCTGGTTGATGATGTGTATTCTTGAAGATGGGTGAGACAGCCGGGAGTGCCTAGATACAGCCTGTGGAGTTTGGAAAACGGATTACACAGATCTCGTATCCCTTTACCCGAGATGTTGCTGAGGTCGTCGAAGAATGTCAAAGAATGAAAGTGCACTCAGTCTGGCTCCTGCAAGTCCGGGCATTTGTAGAGGAAGTGGAAGAGAGTTTCCTTTTCATTTTTGTTTCCGCAGATGCGGCAGTGGGCCTTATATGGAGTACCTAGTTTGGCCGCATGGTCTCCAGTTGGTCAATGCGACTTTAACCGCTCCTAACCCAAACGCAGTGATTGGAATTTCGTTGGATTTTTTTTTTTGCTGAGGTCATTTTGCTAGGTAACCCCGGACCCCAGGTAGACAATATATTCTTTATTTTATTTATTTATTTATTTATCAAGTAATATATATACAATTGAAAATCGTTACGTTCCATTTTGTATAAAGATCTTGGCCTACGTGTTTATAAGGTCCAGTTCGCACAAGAATAGAAGCAAACAGACCACTCACAACGCCTTACTTTCGCTGATTGGGTACTACTGGTTTAAGATGACGTCTCTTGTTGGATGACCCTATACATGAGCATCTAGCAGCATTTGTATTCGGCTCTTCTTTAAGTTAATTGTGTCTTTAGTGTGATTTTAGCTGAGTTCTTTCTCATTGACAGTATATTTTTCGTTTTGTTCTCATTTATCCATTTTTGTCACCTCTTTTTCACTACTGGCAAACTGACAGCTCGCTGAGCTTCTTCCAATCTGTCAATATCATCCGCATGTGCGAATAATTGAATGAACTTTTGAAAGAATCTTCCTTTGATATTGACATCTGAGTTACGTACAATTGCTTCAAGTAGGAGCATTAAGTCTAAATGTGCTTAAATTTATTTTAGTACCTACTTGCATCTCACGCTACCTCCACTCTATTTCTCATGGCCACGGGACATAATTCCGTTGAAATAATAAAATAAAATCCAAGTCCCCTAGTTCGTGGAATATTTACGGTGAAGCTATGCCAATAATTTTCATTCATTGCATTGCTCTCGTATTTCTCGGCGAAAAACAAAAAACAAAAAGGAAGAAAAATTACCGTCAACCAAACTCAACAATCCATCGAAGGGCAATGTCCGTAGTATAGCTGCTTAAATTCTACGCGATATGCTTGACTACGCGTAGTGCCTGAGTGAATTACTCCAATTCTACATCTGGTGTGTACATCGCATATAGGAGTGGCCGGCTGTTGTAGCAGCAAAAAACAATTTATAGGCTAATTAACTATGAGGGTCTCACAACCTCCCCGAAAAAAAAAAACGGAAAACAATGAAAAACTACAACGAATTGTGGACGTGAAAATGTCTTTTCCTCGTCCATAAATATTTGTTTTGTTTATCAGTGTGACATTGGTTTAAAGGGGGAGGAGGAGGGAGCTAACGCCTCGCTTCACTGGGCAGTAGCCAAAGACATTAACGTTTATCTATTTCATTGTTAATGGCGATAGTTAAACTTTTTGTCGCCACCTTAGGACATCCTATTTCGGGCATGCAATTTGGGTCAAGGCCCGCGTTGTGTCGTATGTGTGTTGTAACTGGGTCGAACGAGGTGGTGGCCCTAGAGACCGGCGCTACCTTATCATTACTCACTTATTGCCTAGGCTTGCATATACGGGCGAGTTATTGATCTGACTTCCGTTCGCATGCACAATTGGTATAAAAATACACACACGCTCGATTGAGAGCAAAATAAAAAAAAAAGAGTCACCGTAAATTGACTTCAAATCACCATGTACTCGGTCGGTCCGGCGTCCACATTCATTAGCCTGTTCAATATTTTATATTGACCCAATTGCTAAAATTGAATCCAAACATTATGAACCGTGTGTGTTGCTACAACATGGCGAGCGTGCTCCTCGGTATCGACGATTCGGTGCGCCTCGTTTCTTCAGATGGCCGCGTCCAATTCGTTGAAAAGTTGAACTCATGTTTCGGTCGTCATTTGAGTCATATTTCACTCGACTGCATCGGGTTGTAATTTCTATTCAGATCTCGCAATTCGCAGCGCATTTGATGTCGCCGAGTTTATTTGCGTCATTTCATGTGTTTCTTTGTCATCGTCATCTTTGTGCCATTTTGTGTGTGTACGTGATACCGTTTCCAGTATCTTTCCTATGAAAAATTTAAAATTAAAGTCAAAAACAAAAAGGAGACTTGAAAAACTTTTTTGAAAATATTCGCACAATTTTATGACTGTGGGCTTCTCAGTTTTATGTCGCCGTCACATAAGTTGGACATTAAAAACAGATGAAAAGTCTTGCGGGCGCCGCCCATGCTTTTTTTTGTTTCACACATCCGGGTGTGGAAACAGGGGACTTGTTTCAGGAAATACAACAGCTGTGTATCAGTTGCAGATATCCACCTAGTTCCGTGTATCCTGACAGAAAATTGTGTCAAAAAGTCCAAAACGATATTTTAATGTTGACCAAAAATTCCCTCGTTTTCTAGGGAACAGGGATTTAAAAAAAATTACTTGTTCTGACCTACCTTTTAAAGCTACGGATTCCTTCTCTGCCGTATTATTCATGCAGAGAGTAGTGGGGTATTTCACGACCATTTCCGAAACTGCAGGGACAAAGAAGAAACTGAATCTGTTCATCATCTGATATGTGACTGTCTTATTTACTCCCATCGACAGAAGAACAAAGACTCTTGGACGATGGACGACTCAGGCAAAATTGAGCTTAAAAAACTCATTAAAGCTGGGCATCCAAGATCATCAATGAATGACATTCCGGGCATGAGAGCGAAACTGAAAAATGTTCGTTCATTCATTCGTGCTTGAACTCGCACTCTGGCACGCTGCCCCATCCAGAGGTGTTCATGAATGCGTTCATCCTAGGAATGGCATTCATGAGTGATCGTGGATGCCCAGTTTAAGATTTATAGTCTTATCTTTCGTTTGTCTTGTCTTTCGCGATAGAAGACTGAGAACGCTTGTCAGTTACTTCTTTATAGTTTTGGAGGACCCAAGCAAAAATTACGTTTAAACGTCCACGTCCTCGAGGTCAAAAAAGAATTCAGACAAAACGATGCTTTGTTATGAGATTTTTGAGCTAAAGTCCAATGAAACGTGGACAAAACATTGGCAACTCAGACAAAACGTGTCAAGAGTCTGATACTGAACCTAGAACGGATATTTATGCAAGAGTGGAGAGCTAGCTTTTCTTATGTGTCCAGCCGCGGAAAAAGCCATGAACCTCCATAAGAACGATCCCGACAGCAGCCCTCGAAACGATACTCTCACTCCTACCGCTTGACCTATACACTGGCAGCAAAAAGCGCCCTACGAATACAAGCATCTAGCTTTTGGAAAAAGGGGCAAATAGGTCACATCAGTATCGCTAGATGGCGAAGCTACAAACAAAAACTGATCGCATAACGTCATACCCTGACTTCGAACTCAATTTCCAAACTCTCGTTCCAGCAAGCTGGGAAAGCTGAGGCGAAGGAAGGGTCATTAAACCCGGCAATACAGCCATTTTAACCGATTGCTCAAAAATGGATGAAGTGGTAGACTCCGAAATATATTCAGAAGAACCCGCAATTGCCCGGTCGATAAACCTTCCAAACCACGCCAGTGTGTTTCAAGCAGAAGTTCAAGCGATAACCGAGGTGGCAAGAGATCTAACCTCGGTAACCCTGAGAAGAAATATCGACATATTCATCGATAGTCAGGCCACCATCAAATCCGTGTCATCCACATTACCCAAAACACTTGTAGTAAAGAGAAGTCGCTGTCAGCTTAGCGCAGCTCAAGACATAATGTATCACTCTGTTGGTTCCCGGAACATCGAGGCATCGATGGCAATGAAAAGGCCGATGAACTGGCAAGAAAGGGATCGGATATGAACCAAATAATGGTCAAACACACGGTTCTGACCCTTATAGAAGTTCTAAAGCAATAGATACACTTGAACTTCTGTAAGCTAGCCGATGAGCGATGGAGCACACTTCCGTCATGCCGGATATCAAGAAAGATGTGGCCAAATCTCAATAATAGAAAAACAGAGGAAGTACTTACGTTGAACAGATCGCACTTGATTCTAGTGATCAGCATCTTCACAGGCCCCAACCTACTGGCGACCCATCTAAGTAGAATGCGACTTAGCACGACTGACCTCTGCAGATGATGTGCCAATATAGACGCGGAGGAGGACACTTCTCACTTTCTCTAGGACTGCCCAAGCCTTAGCAGAACCAGAAAGAAGACCTTTGGCGCATACTTCTCTAGTAACCCAGGTCAACTCTCAACCATGCCCGGCTTAGGGGGGCTAATACCAATCAATAAACCACCTATTCTCTTCCCAACAGAAACATGAATGTAGGTCCCACAACGGGGAACACAATGGATCATTGAAGATCCGAGTGAGGTTGCGCCTAACATCTAGCCGCCACCCAATCTAACCTAACCTAACCTAGCTTTTCTTATTCGTTTTATTAGCTCCGCTTTGCAGTTCAGTTTTCTGTCCGAGATAGCACTCAAATATTTACCAATTTCAGTTAAGTTAAGGCCGATTGCATTTACAGTGGGAAGTTCTAGGTTATATTCGTTTTGTAAGGATCAACCTCTAATAACAGAAACAACGACAAAAGAAAGATCATATTTAAACATTTTTGCTCACGACTTTAAGATCAAAGAGACATCAACAACAAACCACCATCGCACGTAACCTTCTACTGCGGAAGTGTCTTGAATCATTAAATACATCACAGGCATAGAGCGCACTATCAAGTGTGTAATTGTTATTTAATCGTCACTTCCGTTCGGCAATGAAATAAATCAAATGAAAGTACTCTTCTAAGAACATTGCACGTCGGCCATAAGGAAACTCGGATACGAGTCATGACTCCTTTTTTTCATCAATCGCCGTTCAGTTGGGGGCGAAGACATTTAACAATCCACTCTCCGGCGAATCAATTGCGTGGAGCAAATTGAACAATAAAATTGCAATCGACTGCACTCCGTGTAGCATGAAAAAAAAAATACATTTTCTCATTAAATGTTGTCGAAGCGTCCTTGTAGCGCCACAACACGCAACACGCTCGATAATTCAATAATTTTGTGCCAATGTTGGAATGAGATATCTCATAAACTATTAGCGCATTCTCGGTGGCATTGCACACTTCAATTTCCGTCTATGTCATTGGTTTGAGTGCCGAAAGGAAACTCATGCACCCACGGCAAGGATGATGGTGTGTAGGTGCACTGGGTATGGCACATAAATGAGAAATAGGCGCTAATTAGTCGTCGGATTCATTAAAACGGTCAAAGCGAGGTACGTTGGCTTTGCCGATGTCCATTAACATGTTTGTAATAATAATTAGTTGGTCGGTCGCCGTTTGATTAATATTGTGGGGCGCGCTGTACTGTGCTGAGATAAAGCCGGAGACAGGCATTAGTGTGGCTGCAACAACTGTCAAGTGACACGTAACAGATACACACTGGACGGTCAAAGTGTTTTGTGGCGGCAGCGCGGCGTTATGTAATTTATTGAATTTGTGTCTTCAATGTCAGTGTCAGTGACATAGATCAAGGCGGCAAAGGCGGACAAGGAGGACTATGTATGATACATATGCTTCGTTATGGTAATATGTGGTGTTTGCATGGACAACAGGAAATGAGTTGAGTATTTTTTTCTCATGAAATCACTTCGGGCGGGAGTGTTATTCAATAAATTAATCTTTAGAACATAGGGGGTGGTGTTCATTGTAGTGCCATATGTAAATGAGATCAATATTGTAGTTGACCTTACAGTGTTGGATTTTTCAAAAACAAATAAATCACGCGGCTTTATGCGAAAGGCGTTAATTTTCAACTTGAGATCTTGTAGTTTAGTTAATTCGTTGATTAATTGCCACATCTGTTTCCGTTTTTTTTTTCGGTTCACATTGAATGGATTACATTAGATATTTGTGGTTCATAAATTTAATTGATATAAATGGGAGCAATAAATTCGTTAATCTGGCAGAAATGATGTATAAAATAATGACTCTCGTTGGCATCACTAATAAATATGATAACTCGAGCATGATATTGGATCCAGTGATACACTCCGATCGAGGGTCTTCAGGACAGACCACGGTCTGGAAGGTTTAAACCTACAACTCAAAGTGAACATTATATGTATGTATATCGGTGGGCAACAAAGTCACTCTAGGTTGGCTACTAGGCTATTTGCCAGTACGAAACATCAATGCTAAATTTGGCTAAGAAACTGCCGATGAACGAACCCTTCGTGAACATGATGTGAAGTTACTAAATGCGCATTGCGGCCTATGAAGTCTATTGTGGTGGGTCATATGGTTTAAAGCTTTTGATAAAGCTCAGTATCGCCGCGGGTCGGTGGTTATAGCGTTGGACTGCTGACCGAGCGGCGTGGGTTCAAGCCCCAGCCAGGAAAACACCAAACATTTTTCGCGGCACCACCTCTCGTCGGGGAATGACAAGCCTCCGGGAGTATAATCTGTCATGAAAAAGCTTCTCACCTCGCCGTTCGGAGTCGGCAATAAATTGTAGGTCCCTTCCATTCGTGCAAACAATACAACACGCACAACATGAATGGTTGCGAGAAGCTAGGCCTTGGCTCATTCCGAGCTGTCGCGCCAGCTATTTATTTAAAGCTCAGTATAGCCTTAGGTTCGAGTTTCCTCTAGGTTGACCGCGTCAAGTGGAGCAATCTTTTTTTTGGGACTCCTGGACATACGCACAGGATATGTTTAGCGGTCTCTTTCTGTTAAACTGGTGTTAACCAGAACCACTTCAGTAAACTTCGAGCCGGGCTAGGTCGCTGATATACTGACAGATACATCCCGATTCTTCGAGACCGAAGACTTCACCCACAATGGTACAAAAAGTGCTTGGCTTTGGCTGCGAGATCCTTGCACATCCACTGTACTCCCTGGATATTTCGCATACCGATTTCCATGTTTTTGGAAAATTTGGGTTTCTGATTTGGCAAATCAGGTGTATCGGGGTCTGCATGTATATATCTATCTGTATCCTCTTTAGGAATTTTAGTCTTTTATCTCGGTTGTCAAAAGACCATGTACAGTGTACTCTATCATAAGCGAACACAGACGGTTTCGAGAAAATTGTCCGCTTATGAGAGGTGTCCGTAAGGAGAGAGTACACTGTATTCCTGTGTTACGTAAACTGTGACACTACTCAACTTGGCCTTTGTTAGAAAGGTATCCTTCACAGTAGCCATTGAATTACAACATATTGCTGCAATGGATCTGTTTGGAGTTGATCTCAGTCTAGACAGATTATCGGAACGCTAATTTTTCTTTATGTTGATGGCACTGTGTTGTCTAAGTCAGTGATCTTCCATGCTATTAAATTATGCTGTCTCTCTAATTGTATTTAAAAATTGTCTGGACCAGGGCATGTAGATAAAGCAGACTCATCGTGCATCATTTGTACCTAAAAGTTGAGATGTTAAGATTGGATTCGAGAAGTCACTTACATATCTTCTCTGTATAGATGGCCGCAATGGTTTCCATGCAATAATACTTTGAGAACCCAAGAATTAACTTTCTAAGGTGCAAGAGGGCCGATCAATCTGTGAAAATATGAACAGAGGATTCTTCACTCTTGCGACAAAATTTGCAGAGTTGACTTATAAAAGTTTCATTTGATGGATGTATGTATTTTTCCAGAAGGCTATGGTCGTCTATTATGTGAGTTGGAGTTCTTAGGTCGCATCTATCGAGGTTAAGGTTTTTGCCATGGTGTAGGGAACAGCAACTCGGAGTATGCTTGTCCTTGTGTTTTTTGCCGATCTTTACTGAACTAAGATCAGTTTTTTTATGTGTTTGCTGACCCCTCAGAAGGATTCAGGGCAGAACTTTTGCTGTAAAATTTTTTTTCCTTCAAAAATCTTGCTATTTCCATTGTAACTCGCGTCACACATGAAACTGACCTCACAAATTTCTGAAAAATACCAACAAATGCTTCGTGACCTCCTTTTTCTACCGCATAAAGTTCAACTTAGTGATATTTGCGACTTACGTTCAAGTTTGTCAAAACCAGTAAGTGGAACTTAGCACTTAAATTGCTACGATTTCTATCAGCAAAACATGCCGTGCAGTATTTTATTTTAAGTATAAATCTATTTTGACTCATACAACTTAATTGACATCAGCTGATTCTTTAAATTCTATTTTTAAATTCTGTCATAACTTTGAAAATATAAAAACGCATAACCAATCATGTACATCAATCTGCTTAAACGAATAAATAGAATGACAATGAATAAATAAACATTTTGTGGTTGATAATAGATGACTGGCGATGAAAAGTTATAGTAGTTTCGCATAAAACAATATGTTTATCCCGATTCGATCAACACAACGCAAAAAAAAAAAAAAATTCAAAATCTGTATACGCTCCACCAGCCACTTATTTAGCAAAAACTCATTCATGTGTTTGTAAACTTCGTTGTATTCGTTTAATTGTTCTTTATTAACCTATGGTGGTACATTTTAATAATTAACTGAAGTCAAAAGATTAATAACGCAACGAAAGCGATCGCGTTCTCCCTCTCCAAACAACGTTCAACATCATTGTTTTATATTGACCTTCAATTTCGCACATAGTATTAATTGTTATACACACATCTGTTTGAAAAAATTATGTTTGAAAACAATTGGAATTTCTTTTGAAGTGGTGGTAAATTTAATCGGAGATATCTTTTGTTTATTTAAATAGTAATTTATGAAACTTTCTATTGTGTGGATGATCAGTATTTTTGGTGCAAAGTACAAGTTCATTTATCTTTTAAACTTCATCACATGGCGATTATTAATGGCAGTAAGAAGTTTTGTGTTTTAATAATAAAAGGTGGTGAGATGGGTTCTAAAGTACATGAGATGCTAATATGACTAATACATGTTAAGATGTTCAGATAGGTGAAAGAAACTTGTTGCCGTGGCGAGTGATCGTCAACCGACTGTTGTACGATGAAATTACTCAACTTTAGACTAGAGGTGGTTACTAGACCCCAAGTAGTTAAAATGGAGCAGGTCATGGACTTTAATTTTTTGTGTTATAGATGTTAACGTGCTAACGAAAATTAAGGGGTATCTGATTTATAACCATAGAACTTCGAAGAACCAAAAAAAAAAGTGAATCCGTACAGACCTGAGGTTACGTAGATCTGGGTTAAGACAGATTATTTGAAGTAATGCGGGGGAATCAATGGTCACGAATGTTAAACAATTTTAGTCGGTGTTCGTAGAGGGTTAGATTATAATTGTCACTGCAGGAAGACCACGTAGGGTGGAACTGAATCTACGATGGACAGCATCGATGCTCGGTGAGTGTGTAGCATGATACGGTTGGTTGACTGGTGTATTCAGGGAGGGGACTAAAAAAGGTAAAGGGATTTTGCAACGTCATGGTCCGAGAATTCTTTTGAACAGCACCTGATGAACTCAAGTGAAGAATTGGCTCTGCTTGATGACATTCATCAATAAGAGCGCAAAAATTCAGTTCGCTATCACAGAAGGCACCCTTACTTGCCTACTTAAGGCGGCGCAGGAGTGGACTTGGGCCTCAACCAACAAGGGTCTCCACTCAGCTCGATCTTTAGCCAGCTGCTTCTAGTTTCGCACGCCAAATTGCTTAAGGTCCCCTTCCACTTGCCTGCACCACCTGAGTCGTGGTCTTCCTCTACTGCGCCGTCCCTTGGGTATGAATTCGAAGAATTTCCGCTCCGTAGCATTGGTGTCGAACTGTTCTGCATGACTTACCCACTTCAGTCGTAGGAGCTAAGTCTTTCGTCATTGTATCTCCTCCTCCATTCACCGTCTATGCAGACGGTCCGGAAAATCACCCGAACCATTTTCCAAGAGCAAAATCATCCGCTTTTGACAGAGTCCATGCCTCTGCGCCATAGAGCAGGACTAGGGCGATTAACGTCTTATAAAGGGACACTTTACCCTTTCGAGAGAGTGCTTTGCTACTCAATTGCCTTCTGTTGTTCTTCGTTAGATAGCAGCGCTGGTGTCGATGTCTAAATTGATAGCAGAGCCTAAGTTAAAAAAGTCCTTAACTAACTCAAAGTTATATCTATCTAGTGTGACATTCTGTCCGACACGTCGGTGTTGAGTGTCCTTTCTTGTTGACAGCATATTCTTCGTCTTGCTTCGTCGCCTCCGCCTCAATATTCACGAAAGCACCAATGACATCTCGCTGCGTTCTTCCGATTATGTCGTATGCGAGTAATTGGACGGACTTCTGAAAGATTGTGCCTCTGGTGATGGCGCGTGTGTTTTGCACAATTCTTTCAAGAACGATGTTGAAGAAGTCGGGTGACAACGCGTCGCCTTGCCTAAATCCTTTTTTGACATCAAAGATTTCGGTGAGGTCTTGACCGATCTTGATGGAGGAGCATGCATTCTCCATCGTCACCCTGTACAAACGGACGAGTATGGCAGGGATGTCAAAACTAAACATGGCTCTGTATAGCTCGTCTCTATAGATGCTGTCATACGCGGCCTTAAAATTGATGAAAAGGTGGTGCGTATTGATTTGAAGCTCTTGGGTTTTCTCCAAGGTCTGCCGCAGTGTGAATATTTAATCGATGGTGACTTTCCTACCCTAACGCCAAACTGATATGGACAGATCAGGTTTGTTGACGAGCGGCTTCAAGATCTTGTAAGCGATATTAAGGAGACTGGTGCCTTTGTAGTTGGCGCAGTTTAGAGTGTCTCCTTTCTTAAGGATCGGGCAAACAATGCTGAGGTTATCGGGCATACTTTTCTCCAACTAGATGAGTTGGTGCATGCTCCTTACCGAGTCATCGCCTGCCGCCTTGCACAGCTCAGCAGATAGGCCGTCAGCTCCAGCAGCTTTTTTGGACTTAATCTTAGATATGGCTCTCTTCACTTCGCCCAGTTCGAGACGGCATTTTTGGTCTTCATCGTCCAGGTTGAATGGTTCATTCTGTCTGACAGCGGGATTTGATTCGTCAGAAGATATTCAGTTTGCAAATGAAATTAATTGGAGGACATAACGAAATACGATCTAGAAATACGTTTCCTTGAGAAGGTGACAGCTTGATTACATTTATTGACATTGAGTTTGTCCTAGAAGTTTTTACTACACCAAAGTGAGAACCTATTAAGATCGTGTTGAAGAGAATCGGTTGAGGATGATATCGGAACATTTTCATCTCATCGGCAAATGCATTTCCTAAAGATACATATAAACGATAAAAAGGTAAAGCATCTGTTAAAATAAGGCGGGTTGGGCTAGTTTTCAGTGCATTCACGCCTTCCTCGGTGTTCGCTCTGGATTGGCCATCTAGCATTTTATTTCTGGCCCTGAATAGGACAATTGAAGCCTTTCTATAACGGTCTTGCCTTTCAGGATTATCTTTATTTTCGTCACGCTTGTTGGATATGTAGCTTTTCTATTTGAGTCTACGAATTCAAGAAGCCAAGTCAACTGTTTGAGCCACGGCAACCATCATAGTCATCCTTCATTTAAATAAAAATCAAATTTTCATTAACAGATTGTCGTTTGCCATATTGACGAAAGTCCTGGTGTCCGATGATTTAAAACTCAAAATTATGCCAACGAGTTATGAAAATTCATAATCAACTTTCAACTAGTGTTTTTCTGGCATCGCCGCTACTACCACCCGGGTAGAGTCATCATTATTCATTGTTCGAGTCGTCATTAGTATCTATAATGTGAAATGTCATGATCTCTATGCATCACATCTAAATTCTATTCTTAACGTTATTCGTGTGCGCGCTGAACCAAAGGTCGTTCATTATAATTCTGGAAATGCTTTTAGGAACAGAGTAATATATTCACAAATTTATTAAAGCTTTCTACATGTGAACCCCGGCGTCTGGCCTAAACTACTATTTGTGTGTGCGCTAGTATTTGTACGCATAAATTCAACTGCTGTGCGGAACAAATGGAAATGTTATTTATGAAGCCCGAATTTGTTTTGCATCACAATGTGTTTATGGCTTAAAATCCAATCATATTCGCATTTACTACGAGTATATGAAACTTTGTAGCATCTCTGAAGTAGGAAAGAAAACTTGAGGTTTTGTGCTGTGGCATATGCTGTAGGCCTCAAGGTCATTTCACATGGCTTTGGGGTATCTTGATAAATTGTCGCAATCACCAGCAGATTTCCTTTTTTCTTCTTCTTTTCGTTTTGGTACTTCTAAGTATGGGAGGTGGTTGAAACATGTAAAATAAATACTTGTGGGAGATACATGTATTAATTCGTGGATACTCCCACTGGAAAGAACAAAAGGTCGTGCATATGTTACTTGTTCCTGCTAACACCAGGTTGTGCAAGCTACGTGTAAAGGTCATCTTTGATGTAATAAAAATTCGAAGAAGGTCCAACAATACCTGCAGTAATTATATTAGAATACTTAAGGAAGTGAGATGGATATCCTTAATTTATCACACGTTACGGCAATAAAGTGTAAGAGATGTCTACATGAAAGGTGACAATTCGTTTGGTAAACATTTGGAATAGCAAAGGTGAAGCTCAGGGAGGGGAATGGACAGGGAAACATGCCTTGAGTGCGTTTGAACTTTGACATTTTTCTGAGGACAACCTGGCTTCAAAAGTATTCCAAATGGAAAAATAGAGTCGTTTGGCATCCGATGAATATGGGAGACACCTTTTCTTATATCGCTTGGGACCATGTCCTATAAACTTGATTACAACTCCGTGAGGCAGGAAAAGGTAAAGTATAGAGAAAAATTAGGGAGGACATGTCAAAAGAAAGAAATTGAGGTAAACATGTGCCTCAACTTTTAACCTTTCCAGTTTATAGGCTTTAGGAAGTACTGAGGAAGGCAGGCTGTTCCGTATTCGTGTTGTAAGGCTCAAAAACGATCTTCCTACTTTCAATGTTCGCCATGTTTTAGATGCCTTACATTAACTGCGATTGAAGGGGGAGAAACGTGAGCTTGAATAGGTCTTCCGTCCGGAGCGGCCCTGGGATTCAACGAACAAGCCTATGGACAGGCGAGACACAACTAGTTATGTATGTCTCGTCCAAACTGTTGTGGTAAAAAAAATTGATACGCTTATCCACTATGAGGGTCGCGGGTTTAGAGTGTCACATCTCCTGAACTTCCGCCATCGACTTTAAATCATCACGGGCTACCCCCATACGGGTAGAGGTAAGATTTCGAACTTGGTCCAACCATCTCATCCTGGACCGTCTACATGATGGCACGTCTTTGGAAGCCGAGTTCAGAGCATGCGTGAACGTCCTCAAACTATCGAAGTATGGACGATTCCGTTCGAACAGTAGCTGCTCGACATTGAGTGCCTCGCGTATTCCGGTACTCCTAGCTCAATCTCGACGAGTTTCTTCAGCAAAAGTTCATCATTTGTAATATTTTTTGGTTCTAGTTTTGTCAAAGACCGGTCACAGAGGTTTTGGTATTTGTACAAAAGTTAAGAGCAATCTATCTAATTTTGGCTGCCTTGACAATTCGATTCATCACTTTCTTATCGATGTGTCAGTTTGTTTTGGGCTTAGTACGTAGATTTTCTTGTCAGATTATCAGCGTTCTCGTTTCCAAATACACCTTTGTGGCCAGTGCAGAGTTTGACATTGTACTTACTGCCAAGCAAAGAACCTTCTAAGGCAGAAATAGCCTCAGGCTGTCAATGAAAATGGTGAAATACCATTATGTGATATTGCTATCACTGTGACTTTCCGGGTGATAGTTGTCAGTATTAGAGCCTGCACCTGGAAAAGGGTGCTATGATCTGACAGCCTCATGGATTCTAGGAGTTTAAGCGAAGCGAAGAAAGTTCCTCGTCCTTTATCCATTTTGGAGCCGTTAATGTAGATGGAGATACATCGATTCGGCTATTTTATCCATTGAACTTGGAAAGTGAACATAGAATAGTCCAACAAGTAGATCTTCATTCAAAATGCAGTGCAAAGTGGTTGCGGATAGGTCCAATTCCTGTGTTCGTCTCGATATGGACACACATCGGTTTTCAGTCTCACTCAGCTAAGGCGGCGATATTTTCAGCCGACCTTATCCAGTTGGAGTCTTCACATCACTTAACTGTCCGAGACGTTCAAATTTATTTATTAAATTCACTATAGCTGTGCGAGAGCGTTTGATGATGACCAAAATCAGTACGAACTTTACGAAACATTTCCTCGATATTTTCATCGTTTTTGTAGTGAATTTTCACTATTTCAACACGTTATGCGAGTGTGTTTCGATCCACATTTAATAACCTCCTAGTTTTAATTCATCAAAAGTCATCGCAATGATAGTTGAATGTTAACAGTTCAACAATGACGCCAAATTTAAAATGACACCTCTTGTTGAATGAGCCGATATTATACATTCCCTAACTATTTACGATCTGAGTGTATCCTGTTGAACTTGGGCTCCAGTTTTCAGCTACAGACAGCTACCGAATGATCTCAAGCTTATCTTAGAGTGGTTTGTAATGTGCTGTTTGAACCATTGCATAAGTAATAAAATAGTTGGTGTGACAAATGCCAAGGTCTAAAACAAAAAACAACGAGTGGAAGGGACCTTCAATTTATTTCCTATACGAATTGAGAAGCTTTTCATGACAAACTACGCTCTCGGAGGCTTGCCATTCCTCGAGGTGGTGAAAGTGTTCGGTGGCTGGGGCTTGAACCCACGGAGCTCGCACACCAATCGAAGACAGTAACCACTGCATGCCAGGTTTTACAACTTTGTATTGGCTTTGACTTATCAACTTTGCTTGCAGCCATCCCCCAGAATAAGTCGCTGTTGGTATCGCAGTGCATAGTCACAGTACCATGGGACTTGGACGACCCTACCTTTCACGTTAGGCCTCCAGTTTAGTTTTCCATCTGGGGCAAGTATTTGGCTTTTCCCAAAATCTTGAGAGGAGTTAACTCGCGGTTTTGAGTTGAATTTTTTTTTTTAATCTTGCTTACGCTACAGTCCGAGGAGTTCAGACTTCTTGCTGGTTTGGAATCGTCGTGTTAACGATTTTCCAAGAAATCACCGATAGTGATCAATGCAATTCGTTTGAACAATGTTCGATTTATTTTGTTACATCATCATAATGAATTGTAGGGCCAGCTTTTAGCTCCAGTCTAACCTGATCTTATAACTCACCGTTGGGGCAATAATAGAGATGTAAACCGTTCAATACCACGAACTAATTTGAATATGCTCACCGGTTGTTTCGTTCACCCGTCTGGAACTATCTGAAGTTTCCATTCAATTCATTCCACTAAGCCATGACAAATATCGATTTATGGTCATTTGGATTAGTTTTCGGTTACTTAATATCTGGATAATCTTGTCAATCGCCAGCTTAAGAAATTATGTTAAGCCGTGATACAGTTTAAACTGACGTTTGTATAATTAAATACGATATTAAAGCGACAACGACAACATAAATTCTGTATCCATTGGATGAAAAAAAAAAAAAAAAAAAACGGAAAACAGCACTAATCCTCCTGAACATTTAATTAAGCTCATTATACAATTAATATTACACAACTTCTTAACAGCCTGATTTACCTAATTAATTTCATGTCTTTCTTCTTTTCTTTCCAGGTAAGTTGAGTTGAGTGGAGGACTCTGCACCCTAGTGTGCCAATTTTCTTATCGTAAAACGTCACGAAAACATAATTTTCCCGTGAAGTATAAATTTCGTAAGTGCGCCCTTAATGGGGAAACACCGACCGCCGACAACGTCGACGACAATGATGATGTTTTTCGTTCGTGATAGCGCCGGGCAGAGAGAGGTGGTTTCCATAGGGTTTTGTGTATATCGATTGTTTTTTCGGGTGAGAAACTTCTAATAAAACGAACACAGCCGACGCTAATCTAAAAACAACAACGCGAGAAGGTGTCTACATCTCTCTCACCCATCCCATTTATAGATAAGTAAAAAAAAAAAAATATTTCTAAATTTACGGTATGTGGTAGGAAAAGCAGTGTGCTTCGTGCCCAGGTGTAGATAATGAAAATGTGTATTCATGTTTGGGTTTAATTGCAAAAGGGAAATAATGTTTTGGCCGTGATTTGAAACCACCACCACCACGAGCACTTGATATACTTGGTACCTCAACTTTCGATCACAATAGGAAGCGCGCACTCCAGAGATTGATCTCTTGAGCCAATTGCATGATGGTGGTTGGTGGCACGCGGTTCCGTCTTCCTAGTCGTCGTCGTCGTTGTACACATGGTAATTTTTCCTAAAGCCATTGTGGTTTCTCGACTTTATTTCCTCCATTCGCAAGTTTTTCCTCTCTTTTGTGTATCAATTGTGTAGGTAATGCGTCTTATCGTCCAGATATCAGATATAAATCATTTTTATACATTTTCGTGTTCGTGTTGTTACTGCAATGCCCTTTTCATGTAAAAAAAAGTCCAATGGTGAACTTTGTGTGCGAAAATGGCATCATATTAACCGCCGCCAACACTTTCACCACCGTTCGTAATCGATGGATAACAATAAACCACAACGACGACGATTTCGTCGTCATCATAATAGTGATCATCCACTTGGAGTGGTGCTGTCGCTGGTGCTGGTGGAAAACCTTTGCACATTGATCCTGATCTCTGTTTTCGAAACGCAAAAATATTTTCAACCGCACGCAGCAGCAGCAGATTACTTAGTATTCGCAGGCAATACCGCTTGATTCGATTATCGTTTCACTAACAATGTCAAAAGTTTGAGATCAGAGTGCCTGATTGGAGAAACTTCCGATCCAATCGAACAAGTCTTAAATTTGTAATTGCCATGATTGAAATTAAATTGACTCTAAGAATTGCCTGGCGGTAGCCGAGCTCTAAAAAGGTTTACAGCGAGGAAATTGCTGTAATAAATGTCGGTTGATTGCTGATTGCGAATTTGAACTGCACGGTGGAAATGATATTGGTTGATGTGCCATGCATAAGAATGTGTACACAATTTGCTTTATGATCGAGTAAATAGCGTAAAGCTGGTAATGTTTCGTTTTATTAGCTGCTACCCGCGTTTTCTTTGAACGCTGTTTGTTTGCTATAAAGTGAGAAAATAAGCTGAAACATGAAAGGTTGCAATCTAAGCAATCTTAAGGTCGTTGACCAACAAACATTTCTGGTGTTTGATTGCAGTATTTTATCTATCAATGACTTGTTTAAGGATTTCCTGATATTCCAGTCATCGGACAAACTTTCATATCATCATCATGTCCTGTAACCCCGGTTGGTGCAATACATTTTCTCCATCCTTCGCGATCTGCAGCTAGATATTTCAGCTGTGGTCACGTTTTCCTTTGAGAGCTTGCTTTTCTGCGAAGACTGTTGATTTCCACGTTTGTCTTGGCTTTCCACCCCGCTGTGCAGCCTGAGGATTCCATTCAAAGAACTGTGCGATATTATTATCATTTGGCTTTCCTTAGTGGGTGACCAATCCATCGCCAATTTCGCTTCCTTATATTGACATCCAACAGCTCTTGATGCGCCACCAATATTTGTTTGACGATTTGCTGAGTACACCCTGCCATACTCTCTCATTGAAAATCTTGACTGATAGGTTATAAGAGCCGGCGGGCTTGTTGGTCTTTTCCTTTTTAATGGCTTTGTCAACCTCTTCTATTCTTCCTGCGCAGGATTCTCTTTTCTCCTTTCCCCTTCCTGCGCCATTTTTGTTTTTTTCAATGGCATGTGCGCTTTCCGATATCTGCACTCACCTGGGGCCTTTTTTTTGAGGGTGGTCTCGCCCACACGTTTATCTCAGCTCTATCACCAGTAAAACTAAAAATTGATGCAGATTTCGGTGAAGCCGTTGTTTGCTAACTTTGGATTACTAGGAGTGCAAACAGTTTCGCTTCCTTTCGACCATCGCTGGACCATCGACTCAATAACCAAGCTCCTCAAGTCGTTCAATGGGACTGAATCTTATGTATCTGATTGACATACCTGACCTCAAAAAACGCGTCACGATACCACTTCCTTTCCTGCCCATATTTACTTAAGATGGCGCTACTCTCCGGGGTGGACCTGGGCCTCAACCAACAAGCGTCGCTAGTCAGCCCAATCTTTAGCCAATTGCCAAGCACGCCAAGTTGGTTAAGGTCTCATTCCAATTGCGTACGCCCCCTGAGTCGCGGTCTTCCTCTACTGCGTCATCCCTCTGGTGTGGATTCGAAGATTTTCCGGGCCGGAACATTGGTGTCCACCGGCTTTACATGACCCAGCCACCTCAGTTACTGGACCTTCACTCAGCGTCGATGTCGCTTTACAGCCTGTATAGTTCATCGTTGTATCTCCTCCTCCATTCACCGAAAATCACTCGAAGAGTTTTTCTCTCGAAACAGCCAAAAGCAACCTTATCCTCTTTTAACAGAGTCCATACATCGCCACAGAGGAGGACTGGGAAGATTAAGGTCTTATAAAGGGTCACTTCAGCACAATGAGCCTCTATATGAGACCGAAGTGCTAGGGTGGACAAACCGCTCCCCACTAATAATAAAAAGGGTCACTTTATTTGTTCGAGAGATGGCTTTACTCTTCAGTTGCCTTCTTAGCCCAAAGAAACAGCGATTGGCGAGAGTAATTCTTCGTTTGGATTCAAAGTACTTAAGTACCTCAAAGTTATAGTTATCCATAGCAACGTGCTGTCCGAGACGTCGGTGTTGAGTGTTCTTTGCAAAAGTCAATTCCTGAATGAAATCTAATGATTTAGCTTAAATTAAGTCAAAAACGCATCCAAATCGGCCGAAATCTCAATGAGAAATGACGGCATACAAGTTTTTGTATGCAGCGATCACAGCGACTAAACAACTTAATCCCAAAGTCAAGGCTCTGTCAAGTTACAAAATCGGTGAGAAAGAAAAGTATCACGTCCACCTATCAACAAAATGGACTCTGACCAATTTGAAAACCACCCAGAGATGAATAGCCACACAGACACTGCTGCCAGATAGGGTTTTTTTTTTCAAACTGGGTAACATTTTCGAATTTGGCGAAGTTTTGGGGAACACTTATGTTCAGGGAAAATTTTAGGAAAAGGTTTTTGTCATTTGAATGAAAAAATTATAAACTTCTAACATTCTGGCGATTTCTGTTTCCAGATTTCCGGAAATATTGTTTTATTGTCTGGCAGCACTGATCCCAGGAGTTTCGTAAAATCAACAATATAAAGGTTCTCCAACCCATAGAAGAAGATTCTATCAAGAGTACTCAGCATTTCGGTGGCAAGCGCGTGACATTCGCACAGCAGGAGTCGGACGGATTCTTTCTCCTCTTTCTTCCTGTAGCCTGGAGTAGTCGCTCTAGCGTAACTCAATTCCATGCACTTCGGGATAAAAACGATTTCTGGCTTCACATTAACCTGAGTTCCCAATTCATAGAAACATTGAAGGCAATGAAAGATCTGATGAAGTTGATAGAGGAATCTGTGTTTATTCAACTTGGAGCTCATAAGAATTTCCATTATTTTATTAGTCTCTCAGGACCTGAATTCCTTAATTCTTTTTTCAACTCTAACATTATTCCCAGTTCTTCTGAGAGAGTTGTATGTTAACAATGCCTCGCTCTCAAAACCCATCAAATGTGGATAACCAAAATGTTGCCTAGAGCTTTCAGAGAATGCAATTTCCACGAGCCCTGATGTAAGGACAAGTTACTGTATCCAATCAATACAAAATGCCAATCCAATATGATACCCCCATCGGATGAGATGAGAAAAATCGAATCGAAGGTCAAAGGAGTGAATTCTGATTGCTTCCTTTTATTGCCTAGAAATGGGTTTTCTCTTCCTGACAATGTATTCGAATGTAATTTCAGTAAAGTGTTTCTCATATCGTTTAGTTCTACGACTGACTCACCGATTAATTTCAAAACCAACTACTCGTTGAATTACAAACAAAACTTCATTGCATCGTGAATGTCCAGTAAAATGTCTTTACCAGAGAGTTGTGACAAATTAACTGCGCAAATGAGAAGACATCGTTAATCCGAAGAAGAAACTCATGATGGTCTATTGGCGGCGTCAAGAGTCTTCAGTCAGATAAAACTTATCTGTTCCAATAACTTACTTTCATTTACTTGTTTTTTTCTGTGTTTACCCACGAGATACATAAACTCGTACATTGTATGACCCATCATCACCACTTGGAACGATTTAATATCGTATCGATCGAAATGACAAACAAACATGATAACACTTTGCACTAATCGCTTGATGATAAATCAAACATTGTGAATTTATTTACACTTTTACCCTCTGCCTCAAGATAAGATTAAATCGCAAAACCTATCTGTCAATTTATGAATATTAACGCGAAGGCATCTCGTGCATGTACACATTTACATAGACCTGGGCCATTTCCGTCAACAAAATTCCATCGACACAAGACTGTTTTCCCCATAAATAGAACCTCCGCCATTAGCATACTGCAATTACTATCTTATCATTGTGAGTGACATCAGGGCCTATTCATATTTGTCGAAATGGGCATGCCGCCTATTTTACAGTTTTCGGATGAACTTTCACTTTTTGGGACTTTTTTTCTATTTCTAGTTCAGAGTACGAGTATTTACCATTTCACCGAAACCGAAACTTTTAACGCTCAAATTCTAAAGCGCGTTGTGTATTTTTAGAATCTTACCTTATGGCCACAGGTGCATTTGCATAGCTGAAGTCGAAATGTAGATATACCAGATTTTATTTTGTAAATATTAGCATTTCAAAGTGTCTGAGGTGGTGGTAAGCAATATTTATGTTTGACAAGAAAGCAATTTGTTTTGACATCTGGCGATCTGATGATCTGGCGACTGTGCTTCTAATGCCATGTTTATCGACAACTTTGTTTGTCTGCAACAAATTTCACTGACAGTCAATATTGTAAATTTTGTGATAAAAAGACATAATCGTCTAATTTAGCATCGGTTGGAGGTGGTAGTGGTGGTGGCGACGAGGCCCTTCTCGTACTATTCTTACTTTCTGTCATTAGCATAGATATCGATATCGTTTGACAAAAACTAATCAATTATTTTTTATGAATTTTTTTTTTTTAAAAAAAGCTTTTACCATTATCTCTGCTTCTGACTGATGAATCGGTGCGGTGGTAAAAGGCGTTAAATGTCTTTACCCAAAGTAGGTTTATACTGGAGTTTATTGAAAAGTTGACATTTTCCTCGAGTTATTTTAAGACGATGATGATATTTTTGTCTCAGATATGCGATGTGAATCTGATTTATAATGTGAATCGATAGAAAAGTAAAAGTGAACGCAGGTGTTTGTGTGTGCCAGTGATGAATTGCCTTTTTGTATAGTAAACTTTTAACGATAATGGTTATTGTTAGATTGTTGACTTTTAAATTAGAGATATATGTTAACAATGTCATCTGTTATATTTATATAGACGGATGATTGATTAAAATAGAGTGCGTCACCATCGAAGACAACAATCTAAAGAAATTGTAAATCAAAAAAAAAAAAAAAAAGTTGTAGTAGATTTATTGATGTGCATGTCAATGTCAAAGATACTCTTACTATCTGGTCTAGTTTTGTGTCTTAATTTTTTGATGGAAAATAATTTATGATGAGTTTGTAATTTATTCTGTTTTGAGGTTGGTTGGGTAATGTCTGTTTATTAAGCGTTTTATGATTCAAATAGACCTTGACTATTTTTTTTATGGGTTTGTATGCAGTTCTCTTCTTTAACAAAAGGGAAGAGAAGTGACTTTGAACTGTTGCTGCTTTCACTAACTGGGTATTTAGCATTTGACATTGATGCGGATTTTCATCCAAGGAAAATTTAATAATTTTTACTCTCACTTATGGTCGATTAGAACTTAAGCGGACAAATGTCCATCAACATTTAAGGCATTCTCACGTACATATGTATAGTGTGTTAAAAGAGATTCCACTTGTTATTTGACGTTTAAAAAAGTAGACGTTTCAAAATAGTAGTAAAAGCTTCTGCTTCTCAAATCCAATTCTGCTTAAGAAACAAAAACAACTTACAGATCAATTCGTAGTGCAAACTGATAATATTTGACAGGTTAACGCCTCAGTGTTTCCACTTCTTTCAAGTTTTACAATTTAAAAAGTTTTTCGTGATTCGTTTGCAAACTGTCTTTTTTGCTTGATTATGGATCGTTACACAATTGCAGAATAAGTCACAACAACTTTTTTTTTTGTGAATGTAACCAGAAATCCAATCCGCAAGAAAGGGGATCCACTTAATTGTGCCCACAGCGATCAGTCTCCTGGGAATCTCGTACGAAATCTCATCTACAAGATCGTGTAATCGCCTATAACAATTCAGTATACAACCTGCCGGTCCCCTGTCACGATTTCAGACCAGGAAAGCCCACAACCGACACAATTTACCCACTTTGGCAGATCCTGGAGAAAACCCAATAAGTTCTAGTCAATATCCACCATCTCTTTATCGATTTTAAGCCCGTACGCGGTGTATATAAACGTGTCTAGTTGTGGCATCCATGCCAAATTTTTTCGTCTGTGAAGGATAGCAATGGAAAATGCTTGTAGCTTTGTTCAATGAGGCTGTCCCGAACAGTTCGGAAGAGAAAAGTACAAGTATTTGTATTCAATGAAAAAATTGTCTGTCCGAAACTGTACTGCTTTGTGTTCAATGAAGTTGTGACGAACAATTTGGAACAGGAAATTTTGCACCCACTCTTGAGGTAGAACAGAATTGTGAAAAATGTCAAAGTCAACTGTGGCTGTCAATTTGACATGTTTTCAGCAAATTTATTTGTTTAAATGTCATATTTGAATGTTTGATAACTAACATACATGTTTGATAACTAACTCTACTTTTCTGTTCTAACTTAATCTGACATTTTTCACAAATCTGTTCTGTTCTGGTTTCTTCTTATTGAACAAAGCTTCTGTAAAAAATAGGGCTAAGATCAGGTGAGGAAGGGTCATCCATGTCCAAACCATCAATTTCAGGCCAAAAAAAATCGGGCAACATCGTTCAGTATCGCAATCCATTCACTGAAACGGTCGCACCAGCATCTTTCTTGAAAAATAAGTCCCAATGATACCGCCAACCCAAAAACCGCTCCAAACTGAGAGGTTGTTCCACTATTTCTTCTGGGTTTTCAAACGCCAGATGCGACAGTTTTGTTCGTTTACGTACCCAGAAGAATGGAAATGAGGCTCACTACTCAGAATAACTTTGTGTAAAAAGATCATGATCTTGTTCATTCATTTCCAGCATCGAATTAGCGAAAGGACGGCGTTGTGGATGGTCTGCTGGCTCCAATTCTTTTGCCAACTGGACCTTATAAGCATGTAGGCCAAGATCTTTGTGCAAAATGCGGTGCAAAGTGGTTGCGGATAGGCCTGATTCCTGTGATCGTCTCGAAATGGACACACTTGGGTTTTCACTCACACTCTCATTTACGGTGGATTTTCAGCTGATATTGCCGGACGAACAAGAGTTGGAGTCCTCACATCACTAATCTGTCCAAGACATTCAAATTTATCACTATAGCTGTGCGAAAAGGCGCTTGATGATGACCAAAATCAGTACGAACTTTACGAAACGTTTCCACGATATTTTCACCATTTTTGTAGTGAATCTTTACTATTTCAACACGTTCTGCGAGTCTGTATCGGTCCATATTCAACAAAAAAAAAAACGAGAATATTTCTACTACCATTGCCTGCCCCTTTTTAGACCTGACCGCGTACTGTTTTGAATTGGTTGGTTTCCCATTCGATTTTTGTCTTCAAGTGGTATATTGTTTCCATTTTAATCACTTCTACGTCTTCTGAGACATTCGAATATCTTTTCTTCAAATCTAAGCACCATTTTTAATGACATGTGGATAAGTCCCCAGCAACCTTTGAGAAATGTATCTCCTTGATAAAGTTTAACTTCAAAATATCCAACACTTGTCTCTGAAAACGAATCATTTATTCAAGCCATTCACCTATTCGACAAATATGGAGTTGATATTTTATTTCACATTGCCTCACATTCACAGAGTCTGTCCAAATCCCAATGCCCTAATGGGGAATATTTACATTTTCTGTACAACTGTGGTTCTTTCGTTTTTGCCCCAAGAAGTCGTTCATTGGCCCAACATACCAGCCAATGTTACGTACTCGCACCGTCGACCAAAGACCGACAACCGCATATTTATCTCCTACACCCGTTGCACACATGTGATCATCATCATCATCCATTCATTTATTTAATGTCTTTGTTTTGTTTATTTTGTCGAGAGTAAAAGTAAAAAAAAAAATTAAAAGAAAAAATAAGTCAGTCAAGCAAAACAAAATATTACGCTGGATTATTTTTATCTCTTAACTTGGTTCGCATCTCGTGTTACACACCAACGACGACAGACTCTCCAGTTGACATTTTCTACTCCAGATACTCAGAGGTTTCTATGGAATCGCAGAGTGACAGAGCGAGAGAATCAAATTATTCACCTACACCTTTGGGATAAAAGTGAATGTTATGTGTGTCTACTACACACAAAGAGTTAATTGTTGTAATTTAGTTTAGTGTTTTGCCATACTATGACACAGCATCTCTATTACTTGTAACCCTTTTCGGTGTGTGTTTTGAGGGCATTAACCCAAAAGGTGTCATAAAATCGTAGTTGAGACTACGACGAAAGTATGCAGGCGGTTCATTTATGGTCCGGACTCTCTCATAACCCATTGCACTTCTGCGATAGCATGCAACTTGTATCTTCTGGGCTATAAAATCGGTGTCAAGAAGTTACGCTATTTGACTTGGACTCAGTTAAACCCGAAGTGACTATCTAGTAATAATCTTCAGCTTCCGCTAATGGCCTCGACAAATAGCATCCTCTCACCAAACGAGAAGATGTGCCCCGTCCCCTGACTACAGCTGTGTAAATTACAATTGTGCGTGTAGCTTCATATAATGTTGACTGCGTTTACACGAAGAGACCTTTTCAATGATAAATAAAAAAAAAATAAAAAACTCAACTAATATTGGCTTGGGTAAATCCCAACTAAATGTTGACGATATCTGATGATGCTTCTTTTTCTCGATTGAGCAACTGAACTAAAAGCTTGCCTAACTGCATTTTTGGGGGGTAAGTAGGTGCCGCCACGATATCAACCAAAAAAAAAAAAAAGTGAATGTTGAGCATGAACCACTTCTTTGATTTAGAGTTGTGTGTAGAGTAGTTACCTCTGAGATAAGCAATTGAAGCTTGAGTAATCTAATTTTATTGATTTTTAATTGGGGGCGAAGCTAGGTGTTGCAACTAGCCGCTGCGGTTGTTTATGTTTTCATTTGCTATTGACTCAGTTTTAAAGGCTTTTACCGGCTGTCATCCGGGTATGATATCTTCTCCTAATTGATTTACCGCAGAAATATGTGTTTTTTTTTTTTTTTTTTTTTTTTTTTTTTTTTTTTTTTTTTTGTTTGTTGGACTAACACCGACTGATGACAAATGGGTTGTGCCTATGTAACAGGTGAAAGTCGAACAAGTTAGTAGATGTATCTAAAACGAATGCGATTGGAGGTAATCCTACCTGGTGTCATGTAATACGTGACTTTGTTAACTTTTAACACGCATATTTTTGCGAAGAGGTCAACGATTTGGAAACTATTTGGATTGTGTCAAAAAAAAAGACAAAAATTCGCCTTGATTCACTTTTACCAAAACCGCCTTATAGAGCTGATTTGGGGATCTCAGTTTGACAGACACATCCATACTCCTAAATGACAAATATACCTGAAGACGCTTCTGGGTTACATGCTTTTCTCTTGACAATATAAAACGTGTCTTGTTGTATACCTCTCAGTTGGAACAGTTTGTTTTTATTAATAGAAAAAAAATATGTTTAGCGAATGGTTGTTAATTAGTTTCACAACAGTTAATTTTAGTTCTGAATCACGTGTGATAAGTTTACACTTCATCTCTCGCTTGGAACCAATTTATATAATTTTTTTTTTAATTCGAATCTTCCAATTAATGTTTATTTACAAATTATGTATCGTGAAAAGAAAAACCTCCAATCTTATTGAAAATATATGCACTATCTTGCTAAGTGGGTTTTATATGTATAAAAATATTGTGTAATTTGACAATTAAAAAAAGGATACGAACCAACTTCTCAACAACTTGCTAATTTTGTAGAAATTAAACGCCTTAGTAATTGGTTTTGGAAGGCCATTTGTTTGTCATTATTTAATGGGGTTTCATTCATTCTTAGTATTAAAAGCAACTTTTCGAGATTAACAAGATAGATAGTCATTGTTGAAGATATCTGATGAATGCAGCGACAGATACACTAGCCGAGTGAACTAACGAAGTGGGTCTCAGGTGGGACAAAATTCCTAACGTAGGTCTTACTGTTTGAGCTGTCCCTGCAGTTCAGGTTGAAACTACACCTCAACTAACAAACCTTGCCTTTTCTTCTGTACAGAATCCTGGTACGGTGGCCAGCGATAGAAAAGAACAAGAACGGACACAAGGCACTCCGGACGAACTGCAAGGCAGACAAACTAGCAACATTGGGCCCCTGGCGATATTTTATTGACAACTGGGCAAAAACGACGACCTCAACACAACCGAAAAAAGTTCTGCTATTCACTGAAGTTCTAGGACGAAATTATTTTTTTTTTATAACCAACTCGCGCTTCAAGGGATGTTGAAAACCCTTATGATGTTTTTCACACAGCGCGAGCGAGGTGCAGTAGTTCGAAACTCATGTACTATTAGGTTTTAATGAAGTGCGAGGGTGGGGTCCAGACTAGCTGGGGACATTTGTGGTGCTTGTCATTGCTATAATTCACGAGCATTTGTCTAAATCTCCTGATGTCATAATCATGGTTAGCTCAATCAACTCTTCAAGCCATGACACCCTACTGTCAGTGTCATGCTTTCGCAGTAGAGTTGACATCAGCTTTCGTAGTTGATCGATGTTTTCGGACATCAGGAGTTGAATCCGGTTCAGTTCCAAAATTCGTCCATACTGGTGCATACAATAGAAGCCTACTGCTGGATTTTGGCCCTTTTGGGTCCATCATTATCCTTGAGAGCGTTTATTTGAAAGACATTGTTGCCAAGATCGTTCGAGGTGTTGTTTAAAGCCCAACGTGGTATCTGTCATTATGCCTCTGGTGAGCATTTTATGCATGGGTTTGATCGCTATATTGGTTGCCTGGTCTCATAGTCATTTCCTCGATTTTTTTTTCCCCATTTTGAGAGCTTCTCTTGGTGTTCCCCTTAGTTGAGCTCAAATTTAATCTGTCCGGTGGATGAAGCACAGAAGAAGGCATATAAAGGTGGATTGGGTTCATTGTCTGGTGAACTTAGAGGCGATCTCTTTGCCTGGAATGACCTTGTGTTTGTGGTGTTTTCTTTTAACTTGTAAAGAATCTCAATAGAATTCTTAGACTAGAGTATATTGGACTTGCCTCCAGCTTTAAATCGTATTTTTAGACTTGCTCTGTTAATTTTCTTCTTTCATATCTTTATTCCAATAATGGGTGGTCGCCGTGGGTCAGTGGTTGTTGCGTCGAACAGCTGTGCCAGCTGCAAGGGTTCAAGTCCCAGCCTTGTCTACCGAATATTTTTCGCGGCACCACCTCTTGTTGGGGAATGACAAGCCTTCAGGAGTATAATTTCTCATGAAAAAGCTTCTAAATTCGCCGTTAGGGGTCAGCAATAAATTGAAGTTCCCTTTCATTCGTGCGAAAAATATAACACGCACAACATTAATAGTTGCGAGAAGCTAGGCCTTGGCACAGCTCAAGCTGTCGTGCCATCTTTTTATTTACTATTTATTTAGGAGCAGCCAGACTAAAATCTTAACTTAAATCTAACTTTCTTGTGAATTTGAGCAGGAACCACCTAACCGGTGTATTAACACCTAAACGGTGTATTAAGAGCAGGAACCACCTAACCGGTGTATTAAGTAGCCACTGCTTCTTAAAAAGGCTTCTCAACAGCCCTCATTTTTCAGTAGACTTTGCCCGTAGACTGTACATAAAAACGAACTTAAGACAGTGAACTTGTTTTATCGACTGCACACTTTCAGAAGCTGATGAACCTGCTGATGGTGTCTGGAATGAAAATGTTCCTCTATAACTGTAGAGATTGGCACCTTAGGTCCTTCCGAGAAACCAGGGAGATATAGCGAATCAACTGCTCTCTAGTAATAATAATAATGTGCTTCTCATCTTAAACAAGAACTTTGGTTCTACAAGCGCCTTGGCTACGTCTACTTTAGTGCGTCTGTCGGTTTCTTGTTCGTTATTGTGCTTTGCCCAGCGCAATGTGGCGATATTTAGTTAATTTTAACAATTTAAGTTTTGAACTGACTGGATAGGACATCAATAGTGGCTTGCTTGAGAAAAGTTAGAGGCTTTGATTAACAAATTCTGATTCTCTAAAATCTTCTGCAATGTATATTCCTACACAAGTATCATTAGACTGTGAGTTAAATTTTTAATTTTATTTTTTATTTTGCAAGGCACTACACAAAGTTGAGAACATCAAATCGCATACAGAATGGCCCTCCATGCACCTTGGAGTGTTTTTTTTTCTTTCAAAAGACGTCATTTGTTGTTTGCACAAGTTGTGGTGATAACCTACTCTGCCAGTACCTCAAGCCTCGTACATTTTATTCTTCACGATTTAAATTGCAATGGAAATACTCCCTTGAATTGTTATCATTGAATTTGCCGGATTTGTTGGTTGTTTGCACCCTCAAAATCCATCCCATTTCGCTGAATATCCTAGAGTTTTGAAAAGAATCCCAAAAACCCGCTCTTACGTCAAATGTGATGTAAGATGTACACATCTCTCCCATTTCGCCGACAATAAAAATAATTGTACACACGTTGGCTTTGTGTGTATTTTCAGGTAACCAAGTGATTGTAAAACAATTTATGTTCGTGTGTTCTATAGAAATCTATGTATACCCACATATAGTTCGGAGGAGTGACATTTTCCAAATTCAAATTTTCATTCAGTAAAACAAGCATGAAATACCATGCACAAGCTTATTCCGTTTGACGTCAATGGAATAAGTTTTCCGCATGAAAATCTTTGACAGTCCGCTGAGAAAGGAGCATTTGTTGAGAAAATAATTATCTCTGGCAAATACAATAGAACGCAGTTCATGAAATTAAAAAAAAAAAATTAAACATCGAATTGAGAATAAGTAAATATTATTGCGGATTCCGATTGCCGTTCAGCAATGAAAAAGAAAGAAGAAAAAAAAATAACAATCTGCACAGACAGGCATGGTGTTATCGATTTACTTCTTTATTTAGAAATTGGAATTTGTTGTTTAGAATTATAATTGCAATCTGTTTGTTGTTTTGAAAAGAGCAAAGGAATGTATTGAAAGACTGAATTTTGCTAATGTGCAGTGAATGCCGGAATGAACTAGAAGGTCGACGTTAGTGAAAGGTGATTCAATAAGGGGTGTAGACGTTTTGTTTTTAATAAAATATAAAATATTTCACTTAATCGATAAATAAGTTAAGGAAATGAAAAGCTTAACAAACTCATTGCATCGTGTGACCTGTCGATTTTTTACCATAATCTTGGAGCCACATTATGTCCAAGTCCATCCGCGCAATTTTTGTTTACCGGTTAAAAGTCAAGAGTGTCATAGAACGTGAAGTGTGGATCTGAACCAAGAGAAGAGTCAAACAGTGGTATACAAAATACCACCAAATCAAAAAAAAAAAACGATTTTACTGATTCAAACTATGCGCATGAGCTGGGCTTTAGAATCCACACATCAAAAGATAGATCTTAAGGACATTTGCGTGTCCGACTGTTTATAAGTGTGTCAAAGCCTTATAAATAATGAAATTGTTATCTTCTCCAGCTTATCTGGAAGGCACCTATTCTGAGGTTTCCAAAGTAAAGTTCAGTAGGTGGCCCCTATCTGTACTGACTGACACCAGAGAGCATCTCGACCCATAAGATCTTTTAGGATAAGCCAAGTTCCTCTGCAACTAGAAAATATTGTGATCCATAGCTAGATCGAGGTCACAGAGGAATCTAACGGCTAGGCTTTAGTGACTAAGGCCGGGTACGTGAACCTCCCGCTAAAATGTTTTCGTCTGCTTAGAAAGGACTTGTGCCCATAATCTACAATGGCAGTACATTAGGAATTTAGCATCACGCTGACCTAGTGCGAGAATTTCTTTAATCCTCATTTTATTAAAGAGGCACTTTGAGAGCTTTTCTTGGTGTTCTCATGAGTCGACAGCGAGTTGAGAAGGTCTTTCATGACAAATTGTACTCTCGAAGGTTTGTCATTCCCTGATGAGAGGTGGTGCCGCGAAAAATGTTCGGTGGAAATGGCTAAGGCTTAAACCCCCGACACTCGCACAGCAGTCCAATGCGCTTACCACTGAGCCAGGGCGACCAATTTTTAATGTATGCACTGTACATAATATACATACCACCGGAGCTTTGTGTAACTAACTCAGCTTGGTTCTGAAAAAATACAATGCATCTCGACGGGTTAAACCTTTTGTATGCTTTGAAGAGACTATATTGGCTTCGCAGACGGATCTTTCATAGGAAATTCTGTTCGTTAGCGAAGTTTAGAAACTCGGCTACTAATGACATACTCAGCTTCATTATGAAGGTAATAAACCCATTAGGCTAAGTAGACCGGAGTTACAATAGATCTAGCTAGGTCGCAGTGTCAATCATAAGGGCATGTTTAAAAAAAAAAAAATCTACTGGGGAGCCAGTCCTATACTTCCCACCTCGTATTGCGTTGTATCAAAAATAGTAGTATAATATTTTATTTAACAATTAAAGAAAAAATTCATCCGAGGCGAACTATTTGAATACACACTTTTTATTTGTTCCACAAAGAGATTTTACGCGAACTTGACAGAAAACATTTCTTAAATTTCCTCAGTATCTGCTACACCGATTGTGCTAAAAAGTTTATCAGCTCTAAGTTTCACGCTGACAAATAAAACAAAAAAAAACCGCATGGTCCAACGTTGATTCGTTCTCCAAATATCGAAGGCGAAATATATGATCACACAGACATCACTTCGAAAGTGGGTGCAAACGATTTCTAGTGTATAGTAATGTCAAGCCCTTTTCATATCTCGAAAGATTTTGTTCGGACCGATTGCATACTTCCCCTAAAGTAGGGAAGTAAAAAATACTTTGAAGAGACTTATGTAAAATTTAGCAAGAGTAGCTGACAAATTATCCAAATGGCTGTTTGATGTGACAACTTGCCCTGATAATGTTCAGCGATTGGTTCGTCCGGTTCCTGTTCATCTTGACAATGTAGCTTCTGATATATGTCAAGTTTCTTACCCTAACCTGTAATCATTTGATTTGAGGTTTACCAATCCCACTTTTTCTACCTTAGCGTAAATATGTATAAAAAATGTTAAGATCCTACTAAAAACCAGACCTCAGTCGAATCGAGTACTTAAGTCCTTTGAAGGTTCACAAATTTACTACGCCATCTTCTTAATAATTCCGAATACTGTAAAACTTGTATTTTTACTACCCAAAGTCAAAGCTCTGCAAATTACATTTAAATGCATTTGTGTGTTATTTATAGAATTTAATAATCATCTTCGTTCCAAAGGTAAACAACGTGCAGTTCCGAAGAGATTAAACCAGGCTTCATAAATATTACTCATTAAATTTTAATTCAAGCTTAGGATCCACTTAACCAAGCTATTTGCGAGAAAGCCCGTTTAATAAAAAAAACAATTAAAATGACTCTAAAAAAATATGATTACCTTCTCTTGCCCTTCTAAGGACTTGTAAACTAAAAGTGTCCTTCAAGTCTTAATAAAATCCACACCTACTACCCTCACTTAAAAAGGTTTCGCGTCGCCACGCACAACACATTGAGAGGTCGTGAAACCGAAACAGGAAAGCAACCGCTGATAACACACATCAAAAAAAAAGTCCCCTCCGTCATCGACCTCGTGCCGGCATTGTCGTTGCTGCCGTCTGAGACTAAGTGTCTGTCCCTTTTATTGCGATACATACATAATGCGATAACGATTTATGCACGATTTTTAATGACTTATGTAAGCCCAACAATAAGAGAGAAAAAAAAATGATAATTCAAATTCAGATTGATACAGCAATCATTTGCCTGACGTATGGAAAGATAGACATGTTTCCCGTATGTGCATCTAGAATGCTAAGTAGCGATAATACAGAGTTTACACGGTACAAAGCTCGGTCTATTGAGTAATTAACTAATACCGTCAACCAGTTCTCAGCGTTTGTTACCCGTTTATTCGATGAAATGACGTAATCTCTCGCGTCGTGTGACACCAGTGTGACAACGAGACGTTCGATTATTCTAGAGGTGAAGTGCGTTTAAAAAGGTGGGAAACTTGATGCCTGGCGTTGGTTATGTAATTCAACTGATTTATGTTTGAGCTGGGGTTTGTTGTGCTTAGGCAGTGTGAGCTCTTTTTTTTTTTTCGTTTCAAATTAGATTACAGTCAAATGGGTTTACTCGACAGTGAAATTAGTTTCAATAGACAGATCAACGCCAACGCTGGAAATTTTGTAAATTACGTTCCCCTACAAAAGAGTCGTGAGAACATCTCTAGTAGGTCGAGTATAGAATAAGGCTTTTTCTAAACAAAGAAACTAATTAGTGAGTTTTGAGTATGGTAATTATAAAAGCGTCTGTATAGTCGTACAATGCGGCGAATTGGTTTTAGTCAAGAGCTTTGCAAATGCGGGCGGTTTCAACGCAGTAGCGAGTTCTTGAATGAGGTTAAAAAGATTTTTTATATGTTATCTTGCATGACATTATTTTTCTGGTGCGTTACACTCTTTAATGAGAACTTATAGTGACAAAGAAGTACATGACTGACTCATATGTACGTGACTTCCTAGTTCTATGAGCAGTACATGCTTTGATAATGCGCTCTACATACATACATACATATGCTTACTGATTCGAGAACTTGGAACGGTTTGAAGACATTTGGAATATGAGGATTGAAATACAGCCAATTACGACACCGTGAGGTGGTTTCTACTCAGATTTGAAAGAAACGTATGTAGTTTTCTTATGAAGAGGGCCTTCACTACGACTACGCGCCATCGCGTTCTATGTCGCAGCTTTGTTCAACTTCATCCTAGCTGCCTTGACTCCTTTTTGACCAAGATCGACCGACGCTTCTTCCATTCTGGGTTAGCGAATTGCATTGCATGGCTTGGCAACCAATGTAGGTGTCACCTTTTTGAAAAGTATGTGTGACTATCACCTCCATTTTTGAATTGCGGTTAGCCCAGAAAATCCTCAAGTTTTCTTGTGATAGTGTCAGACATTTTCCAAGTGATGCACCCTTATAGTAGCACGGATTCAATATTGAATCGGACAACCGTAGCTTGGTCCTGATGCAAAAAGCACTTCTTCTTTATATTTTGGACAACATACTCAGGTTTAGCTTTGTTTATGGAGTTGGTTTTGTCTTCCTCTGTCCTACCTCCGGCCGAGATGATACTCCCAAGATATCTGAAGCACTCCACTTTCTCTACCGGTTGTTCTACAATGTTGGTTTGCAAGGATAAGGCTGATGATTTTGGTTTTAGCGAAAGTTGATCTTTAGCAAGAGATGTTGTTGGCGCTGCTTTAAATAGCTAACCGGGAATGCCATTAAGCCCCATCGTTGTGTTGTTCTTGACTGGGTTGCGGATACGAACAATCATTCTAATTTGTTTGCATATCGCTAGAACCGAAGCGAAATGTTCGCTCTACTCCTAAGTAGAGCTCCGAAAGGAGCAGAGATGCATCTAAGCATTTAACTGGGTCACTGGGTGTTTTCTAAAGCTCCGGTAACCTGTCAGCTTTATGGTGATTCTGTAGAAAGTTCTGCAATAAAACCTATTTGCTACTTGTTCTGCTTCTGTGGTCAGGGCGTAAATGTAATTACGCTTGTCACGTCGCAAAATACGCTGAACTTTCATCTTTTTTTTTCGGTACTCAGACACTCGCTCCTTACTCCCTACTGCCAGACTTGCTTCAATATGAGTTCTTAGTGCTTTTCGCTCTTCGATCAGTCTCAAGGCTCCCTGCACTCCTCCGACATTTTCTTCCGCTCCGGAGGTGAAAACTTATGAGGTTAATTACTGAAAAATAAAGGCTCAGGAACACTGAGGGTTTGATGCACATATCCTGACCAATGAGTCATTTTGATTGCTTCCAGAAGGATTTTAAAAAAGTCTTGATGTCAGATGGTTTTGCAATGCATGTTAAATAGGTCGATTGCTTTTGCTAGTAACAGCTTCATCATAAGCATGTAGTCGCATGAGAAATAAAACCGACACGGTTCTCTTTGATACGGTCTCCTACGTCCTTTTTAGTGAACCTCGTTATCTTAAGTTATATAGACTGGAGATAACTTTTATGGTACCATGATAATATCACTGTTATCGTAAGCTTTCCATACAATCCTGACGCGTTAAATGTTAACACTTACATTTATAACATTCAGCGTTGTTATACGTTGTTTGATCTTCCTTCCGACTGCGTTTATAATTTTATGTGCGGGTTTATGTTTGCATATTGAAAGGAATTCATTTTGTCTTGCTTGCATTATAGCCTCATCTCTGTTGATATTGTTTTCCGCAAGTGTGAAATACATAAAAATCCGTCTTAATGCTGTTCATAATCTAGTTATAATAATAAACAGGGAATATTCTCATTATCCTGTCATTGCCAAAGATACAATCGATTTTTGTTTAAGAAAGTAAACGTAATTTTGTCTAAGACAAATATTTGAATAGTCTTAAAAGCTTTAGAGTGAATAAATGGTCTGACGTAGCCAGAACACGTTTGTAATGCAAACATATTCTCCTCTTCTGATATCGTCATACTGAGTATTCGCGGAGTGGTAGGCTACATCGTTTTAGTGGTATTGTTCCTCTGAAGGCTTAATCTTGATGTAAAAATTTAGTTAACCCTCAGAAAGTACGGGGCAAACTTCGGATACTCGCTTTTCTTATTAAATTTGTGTCGTAAAAGATTATTGGAGCCGGTTACAATCAATTTGTTCAGATAGCGATTAGCTAGACCTCCTGATACCACGGGATATTGGACGATTCCCTAAGAAGTTTATGGTGCCTTCCCTTTGAGACATGTTACACAATGAACATAAAACCGGAAAGTCTTCTCTCTGTGCCACAAAGTTTAATAGCATCATGCGCAATACATAGAGCGTTATTCATGTCTTTTAAAGTAGGTCAGCGGACCTAGGTTATAGTGCCCTTTAGATCTCCCTTGATACCGGAACGAAATATGTTTCCATCCACACTCACACTCACGGACGGTCACGCAGCAGTAAAAGCCTTAGGCTCCACCATGATTGACTCTAAATCAGTCCTTCATTGCTTTAATATCTTTCCAGTAAGAACAAAGTCAAAATTTGGTACATGCCTGGGCCTACGGAAATTCTTTTTTTTTTAATCCACTCGCGCTTCAAGGGGTTATGAATACCCTTTCGATGTTATTAACGCAGCGCGAACGATGTTCAGTGGTTCGAAACTTAGGTAGTATTCAATTTCAATGGCATTCGAGGGTGGTGTCCAGACTAGCTTGGGACATTAGTGGTGTTTGTCATTGCTATAATTCACGGTGATTTTTTTCGAATCGCCTGATGTCATAACCATGGTCAGCTCAATCAACTCTTCAACCCATGACACTCTACTGCCAGTGTTATGCCTTTACAGTAGAGTCGACACCAGTTTTCACAGTTGAAAATAAGAAAGACAACTTACTGGGTAGATTTGGTTCAGCTGAGTCCTTTTCTGGTCCTGAGTCGTTCCCAAGCTCAACATTTGATTAAACAATTAAAAGTTGGGAAAAGGAAATAAGTGTTTCCCACTGGGAATATACCGAGGAGCTTCGTTAGGCTAAGAGAGCTATAAGACCTTTTTCATAATGAATCTTAAGAATTCCTTTACTATAAAAGGGATGAAAGCAGAAGACAGGTGGGGTTTCTAATGAGATGCCGCCAGCTTCGGTATAAGGTATTTTTAGGAGAATGAATGTTGTCTTTGGTTGGATGACGATGAAATTGGGGAGAACATACTCTGTAGGTGAAGGAAATAAAATGTTTCTAAAAAAAACTTTAATCCCCGAGGGAATCTTTAAAACCTCCACTAGGGAGATCCTCAAGAAATTAACCTCCGGTCTCTTAAAATTACCTACATGGCACGAAATATGTGTATGGTCGCAGTGCCGGGTCAGTTGCTGTTGACGGTTCAGTTCCATAAAAATAAATTGACGTACTCAATTGCTCAACATACTTATGTATGTAAAAGCTCGAATCGGAATGTGACAGGAAGCCATGACTCTTCCAAATGCTATGCGCACTTTAGTCTAATTCCAAATGATATTCATAATTCTCCACTAAATTGTGCATTCCTTTACACCATAGAGTTCGCGTATTCCTGCGCCTTCAACCTTCCAGGCAACCGTTCTTCTTCCATTCAGAATGCGCTGAGAATGTTAGTCTAAGATGGCTTCATTTATGCTTATTTCATCCACTAAAATAAGGTTGCTTACACACGTACACATCTAAAATAAATGAAGAAGTCGTGGCAGCAGTTTACGGACTAAGCCCGATGACATTCCTATACAAGAACATTAAACGACATGTAAAGAACCATACAGTTGAATTTATATCGATTTTAACAATTCCTCTGCACAGCAGAAGGCGATACACCTACATATACCATTTCACTAATCACGTCTAGGTCTCTAGGTAAGAAACCAAAACTAGAGTTCTCCTTTGCCCGCCTCCACTTAGCCTATCATCACGATCTCAAGGTGAACACAGGCCCCCGTATTTTTTCCTGCCACTGCAACCGAGGAGAGTATGCAAGTGTATCTATGACAACCCACGTAGACTATCGACAGCCTGTGCACACGGTACAGTCATTTAAATGGCCACTAGGTCTTTGGGTTGGCTCCTTTTTAAGTAATCTGCGCTTGTCACCATTTGTTTTGTGTGTGTTCTTCTAGTCTATTTGCCGGTTGATTAAGTGCAACCTGGTGTGCGATAGCGATCGAGTGGGAAGATAACTGATTATATGGTGTGTCCGCAGGTTAATTTTTCACCTCCATTTACTAAGTGGATGTAAAGTGTGCGAAAAGTTGTATCCATCAGATAAATTTCTTTCATAATTGAATGCGCTCTCTCATTTGCTCCTGGTGTTGGTTTTCATCAATTTCTTTACCTTTTTTTTTTTTTTTGTCTTCCCTGTATCATATGCGATTTTTCATGTCCAATTTTATCTAGGATATCTAGATACAAATCGATTTTTCATGTCAACTCAATCTGCCTTCGTTCGTTTTCTTTCGTTGTCGAAGAGTAGTTGTATTGAAGTTTAATTTTCCTTTCGCTGTACTCGGTATATCGCATGTGGGGATTGTTATTAAATTTCAAGTTGAAAAAGGAATCACAGCAGAGGAAAAAGTGAGAGATACCACACCAAATATAGGTCGAATTTCCTTCTCAGGATAGTTACTGGTTATCTGTCGGATATGAGATATTGTTTTTATTGGCTGCCGAATGTGATCGGCCCACAGGATTTGCGATACAAAGTTGTGCGTCGCCTTGTCAGACAGTATTGGATTTCATGTGGGGAGCTGGTATACGGTTTACTTTTGCGGATCATTGAACCAGAGCCGAATTTGCATGCCAAGGAGGACTGTGCACTTGCAATTAGCTATTAAGCGTAATTAATTAGTTGATAAATTTTAATTTAATAAACAACTTCGGACATAATAAAACTGCTTATCTCGAAGGCGATAAGTTGTGCCAGAGGCGGCTGCCAGCCTCGTAGTTACGACTGAATGAATGCATGTGCCAAATGCAATGGGTGGAAAGTATTTAGTTGCACCAAATTGATTAATGAATATGGGATGCAACAGCAGCATCAGTATATCAGCATCATTACCTCTGAAGAACCAAAAAAATAAAAAAACAAATTAATTGAATGAAAATGTGAGGAATGCGAAAGCGCGATTAAAATTAATTAAAGTGAAATTTTTAGCGAACCGTATAAATTGTTGTAATTTGATTTTCGCATGGAAATTTATTATGGTCTCCTGGTAATGGCGGCGGCAGTTTGGTCACGGCAAGCCGGTGGAAAGAGAGAGTGAATATAAGCCAATTTTTTCGGAAAATAGGTTAAATTTCCAGTAGACTTTTTAGCGGTGTGATAACCACAAAACATCAGGTTCAGGCCGAATGGCGAACCCCAGAAATATATTGACCACGTTTATGTCATCACATGAGCACATGTATTTGTTTTTTTTGTTTTAGTCAACAGCCGAAATTTGGGGGACCTACTGGCATGTATGCAAATGAACGTGATTAATGGCAACGAAAAGCTACTTTTTTTTAAACAATATTCTGGGTTTCGTTGTCGTGCATTATCTTTATTACATGTACGTAACTGTCATGGCAATTATTTAGCAAAAAGTTTTTGTTGTTTTACAACACGACAAGTGGGTTAAATTCATACTTATGACCTAAAATTGTGAAAGTACTTAATGTAAATAATAAAGTTTTTTTTTTATTAAATATGTGTCCATGTTGAATTTATTTACCTGTGTCTGCTGATATCTACCAAAATCAAGTGTCTTTGTCACCTCGATTGGAGATTGGGTTCAGAAAAAAAGAGAAAATCATGTGTGGCAATAGTGTCGAGGACGTTTTTCTATTTTCCGAGTTCAAAACTTAAACTCAAAGTCTCTATAAAAACGTGTCGTGAAATTTAGGGCAAGAATTAAAATATGGTAAGATATCCGCTTTGGTTTATGAAATGCACGACCATCTGGCTCAGTAGTTAATGGATTGGACTGCTGTGCGAGCTTCATAGGTTCAAGCCCCAGCCATGTTCACCGAACTTCGACACACTTCGACCAGATTGGCCCATTGCGATACCACGATGGAGGAACCGGCTTACCGGCAAAAGGGAACCAGAGTATGTAGCACAAAGTACAACGAAGGTTGGCAACCGTAACGGTGTTAACCCTTAGAGATGAAGTTTCTTATTTTCTTATTTTCTGGAGTCCGCAATAAATTGTAGGCTTCTGCCATTCGTAATTGTAGCACAGCATGAATGGTTGCGAGAAGACAGGCCTTGGCTCATCCCGACCTGTCGTGCCCGCTATTTATTTAAATAGTGTAGACTCAAGAATACTCAACATGTGAAAGTAAAAATAAGTGCTGGTTGGTTTTAGTGGTTGTATCAGGCAGAGAGCGCCCGATGCTTAAATAGTGCTGAAATGCACCGATTTGTTACCACAGTTCTTGTGATCGGTTTGTTAGATGACTGTGGACAGACCATGGCTGTTGGTATTAAATCCAACCTGTGGAGTTAAGGTAGAGTAGAATGTTAGGGATTTTCTTCTATCTGAAAGTTCACCGAGGTTGTCGAGGAAGGGTATCCCTAATACATTGAGTCCGGGCACTTACAGACAAAGTGTTTTAGGTTTTGCCTTTTATTTGTGTCTTCGCAGCTGCGGCAGTAGGGGTTAAAAGGGATGACAAACTTGGTCGCATGAGTACCTACTGCCCAGTGACCCGTACAGATGGCGACAACGCGTTCAATGTCTGTTCGGGTTCTTCTAAGGAGGACGCTTATTTTCCCATGGTTCTATGTTGGGCCAGTCTTTCTAGATATGGCGCAGCTAGCAAGGTTATTCCATTTGTGTTTGGCTACTGAGAAGTGGTGTAGGTTGATTTGTCCCTTGACAGCTCCTAATGGGATGAGGGCTTCTCTTGCGAGTGAGCTGTCAAAGGCCGACCCTTTCATCATCAGCCCTTTCGTTTCGTTTACGAGGGTTAGGGAAGATAAGATCCTCAGGCAGGCGAGTTCGGTTTTGCATTGTGCTACCAGCCTTGATGGCTGCCTGACTGTCGGAGAAATTTGCGACATTTCGTTTGGGCGTGGTATCGTTATTGAGAGCACGACAGGTCTCGTAGATTGCGAGTATTTTAGCCTGAAAAACACTGGCGATGTTTGGGAGTCTGAATGATTTCGATATTTTCAAGGTTGCTGAAAATATACCTGAACCTATCCCGTATTCCACTTTCGAGGCGTCCGTGAAAATTGATGTGTCGTAGTCTTTTGTGACTACCCAAATCTTGATGGAATACGCACGGCGAAGTCTTTGCTGAGCGTAATGCGGGGGGTTGGCAGTGAAGCCAGAATGCTACAGCGGTCATGGGGCCTGACCTACCAGCACCCAGATTCTCTGAGTCTGACCGCATTACAGGTTGCCAATAAATGCTGGTGACAAATGCTTAAATGCACATCCTATGACACATTTATGCCAGTTACTGCCAAATGACGTTATTCTTTTCCTGGAAATTAGTAATCCAATAATTAACAGCCTCTCAACATTGACATCGCAATACCTTGCACGTTTCCTTCCATTGCACAATTATAGTTTGTATATAGGCGGCGATAAAACTACATGTGTGGACTTAATAAAACCTCAACCATGAATCTATCGCCAAGAAACTCAGTGAACTCATCTATTTTCTGGAGAACAAAAATAAAATCCTTTCCCATAAAATTTATATTGAACTTAAAGTGTAATGTTAGTCCATAAAATTCGTCAATAAAAATTCAGTTCTGTTCTGATAGAAAAAGAAAAAAAAAAACTTGGCAGAAGCAAGCAAATGCAAATGTGCACAGAAAAAAAAATGGGATTCGAAAAGCTATAATTTGATTTCTCAAACTTTTGCATAACGAAATCAGGGCGAACGAACGGTCCATTCGAGCACCACCTACACGTGTCTTAACCTAATTCTTGTCATTTTACTCTATTTACCCCAAAAAAGTTTTCACAAGGAAGCAGCGGCGGCATCCTCATTGCGCCCATCTCTCAGTGTGAAGTACTTAATTTTTAATGAACGACTTCTTCTTCTGGTACAACCTGAATGTATCTCATGCCAGTTTGCTTGCTTTTTTTTTTGAGAATTCTTTTGCAATAGTACAAAGTTTTTGGAGTAAATTTTACGCTAAATTGGAGAGATGGGCATAAATATACATAAAAAAGGCAAACTAGAGAAGAGGCTGTAATTTATAAATCTTCTTCGAAAGTAATTGCTGCACACACATTGATTGGTTTACTCTGATTTATGGTCTATTTCAAGGAGGCGAGTGAAAAAATCCGTGTGTGCAGAAGCCGACGAAATATGGGAACCAGGGAATCTGGGCCATTCCGTCTAATCTGCAGTGAATTTCGTAAATTCCTTCGCATCAGCGCGCAGCGCACCAGCGGTATCGGTGCAGGAAGTGAATTTTATGGCATTTTTAGAATGGAGATGTATATTGAAATGCTTCACTCCTTCCCCCCATTCCTATCGGTGTAATGACGATATAAACAAAAATGCAAAAGGAAAAAAAAATTCGTGGTTTATGGGTCTTACTTCCACAAATCGATCAAATGCGCGTGATATGCGCATATGGGGATAATTTACACCTTTCGGATAATGAAGGCGTAAAACACAAGGCGTTGGGCGTTGGGATGCTGATCGATGCAATCGTCTAATGTAAACAACGCATTTGGCTGAGAATTCCTTGTTTTATTTGTTTTCCCGTGCATCGATGAATGGCCGGGAACCATATGGCGTTTGGAGAATGAAATTTTTGAATAGATAGATGTGCACGTGGCGCCGTGGCTCAGTGGTTAGTGCGTTGGACTGCTGACCGAGCGGCGTGGGTTCAAGCCCCAGCCAGGAAAACACCGAACATTTTTCGCGGCACCACCTCTCGTCGGGGACTGACAATCCTCCGGGAGTATAATTTGTCATGAAAGAGCTTCTCAATTCGTCGTTCGGAGTCGGCAATAAATTGTAGGTCCCTTCCATTCATGCGAAAAATGTAACACGCACAGCATGAATGGTTGCGAGAAGCTAGGCCTTGGCTCATCCCGAGCTGTCGCGCCAACTATTTATTTTTTTTTTTTTAGATGTGCACGTGTTGTTTGATCGTCATAGATTCACTTGTTATCGTTCAAGCTTTCGTCATATGTATACATATGTACGTATAAGTGTTTGATCCTCCTATGAATTTGAAATCATTCCGAAAGATCACCAAAAATGACGTCGCGAATGTTCTGTAATTCCCGAGCCATAAGCCGGATGCAGTGTTTTTCAAGCCGAGATCACCGCAGTTTTACAGGCAGCAAAGGTATTAGAACTCGACAGTATGACTACAGACACGATTACCACATTGTATGTCGAAAGCCAGCCATTTTTAGCATTCAACATTGAAAATCTAAGCTTTCTCCGTAGGCCGTAGACATGCATCACGAAATGAGAAAGGGAATAAACTAACTAGGAAAGCGTCGCTACTAGATCTCATTTCTTTCATTTTCTTGGTAAGGATTCCGATAAGCTGCTTCTATTGGAAAATTCATTCAAAATCATAATTAGGGGTCCCATACGGTGAAAACTTCTAGCTTTAGGTTTGGTTTATAAGTGTAAGGTTCGGAAGAACCTCCTCAAGAAGGCCACCATTTGGGCCCGTTGTGTTCCCCTCTGTGGAATCTGTTGGAGAAGAAGTGGAGTAAGAGTGAAGTGTAGGTGAAGGGTTATAGGTTACCGGATAGAAAGTCGGATGGGGATAACAGATCTGAGAAAGGTCCTGTATGTCCACAACCTCCAGGATTTTCTCAAAACTAAATTGCCTAAGAGAGCTTAGCCCGGAGAGAACATGTCTTCACAGGCATTTGTGTCTTAGCGCCCCTGTGGCTGAGCAATCGCAGAAGAAGTGTTCGAGACTCTCCTCCTCACGTCCAGGGCACGTACTTGATTGCACCAGTTCCAGTCTGTGGTCATGTTTATTCAGGTTGTTGCGACCAGTGTACAGGCCGACCATCAGTCTTAGTTGCCTACTGACAAGATTAAGCGTTGTCCTTGCTAGACGACAACAGGGGCGCTCTATCATTGATTTGGCCGCTTTGTAGGTTTGCAAGTTTTTCCAGGAAGTCTCGTGGCGTTTACCAAACGAGCCGCTTAAATCGGTTTGAATTACTTTAAGGGCCACCCCCACTGGTGTAGTTGTGTTGATGTCCCCGTTTTCTGTCCCCTTCCTAGCCAGTTCATTTGCAGCTTTGTTCCCAGGTATGTTGCAGTGACCCGGTACCAAAAGCAAGTTGACCTGGGGTTGTAAGGTCACTGGGGAGCCTTGTGAGTCCAGAGGCTGCCTGTACTTCCTCCCAGATAGCTCTGTGTCCCGTTAAGGTTCGCTCGCTAAAGTGGTCTAGGGTCTTCAGTATAAGGGCAGGCCCTCCAGCTGATTTTTTCACCTCTAGCCCCATTGGTAGTAAATTCATTCCGATGATACGATCAAACTTTTTTCGCTTCCTAACAGGATCTAATCCAAAGTCTTAATCCTGTCTGGAATAATCATTGGCCAATGGATAATCACTTTATTTTCCGCACTAATGGAAGGAGTCATTAAACACAAAGAAACGTTTCAATTTTATCAATTTTAATCTTTTACTCATCGGTAATCCTTCCCGAAAGATATCGAATTTTTTTCTTTTTCCCCTTTTCCAAGATTTAAACTTCATTAAATGTCAATCAATATCCAACTAATGCATGTTAACTTCATTGATGCGTTTAAGATACAGAAGAAAAGAACAACGTTAATGACCTTCTGGGTGTTCTTAAACATCAAACGCTCTGAACATTTTAATCCTCGAAATTACCTGGAACCAACCAGAGCAGCTATTCTTGCAAATCAAAGCGGAAAGTAATTTTCTTTGAAACGACAATTTATACCGAACATATGGCCAATGACATTGAATTGCAACATTTTCATCATCTCATAGCTACTTGGGCAGCTTGCCTTTTCGAAGGACACTCGTGTTGTAATAAATTTAATAAAAAAAAGAAAAAGAACAAAAAAAATTCTTAGGAAATCACAGAGATGATTGGAATTGATGCCGGACACATGTTGTCCTCTACATCGTTTCAAATTATTGTTAATGTGGATAAAATGAGTTATGACAGCGGGAAATCTGCTCATTCAGTTGATACTGTCTGATCGTCTGATGGTCTTGTGGGTTGTGGCACGTGTTGCACTTCATCATATTGAGTTTTTTTTTGTTACAGCTTTGAAAGTAGCTAGAAAATATATTAAATTGGACCCAGTCCGCACGGTTTATTTTTTCTCCTTTAGTTTGAAATCAATATCAGCCATCCGCATATGAAATATGAGCTCACAATTGTAGATAATGGAACGTGTCTTCGCGGGTGCCAAGGGATGATTTCCAACATAATATGTACCTATACATATGTGTATAACTTTCTAAGCTAGGTGCTCCGAAGATTGGAAGGTTAAGCGGAGCTCCTATGCGATTTATACTCAAGTTTCGGGCGATTAATTATTGAATAAGCTCGCAATCTACTTTGAGAATCGAGGCTTGTAGGTATCTGCAAAAGTATTAAGATGATGGAGAGTAGCTCTCGATATGAGAGCCAAAAGGGGTACCAGGGCATATGGGTATCCCAAGTAACGAAAGGGCTGACGAACTTGAGCGAAGGGGAGCAGCGCTGCATGGCTCACAGGCTCTCTCCTTTTCGAGGATTCCAATAAGCTCGTTTAAAAGTTATATTGAAGACGAGGCCATTAGCCCAGTGTTGAATCCAGCTAGACACATATGCAACGGCTAGAAACTTATGAACGATTTATAATAAGAGTTCTCTGTCTCTGGTCAAATTTAGTCGCCGCGAAGCAAGAATAGTCCCCGGCATTATTACTGGGCACTGCGGCATTGGTACTCATGCGGAGCGCCTCGGCATACATCACAACGACTATTGCAGAAGTTGTAGGGACGGGGGAAAAATCTAAACCTTCCGCCACCTGGTGTGTGAATGTCCTGCTCTCGCCGGTAGATGAATGAGGACTCTTCATAGTTACTTCTCCACGGAACTGGAGGACTTGCGTGACATCCTGCTGAGGGATCTTCTGAGATTAATATCATTTTAAATCAGCAGTTCCCTTACAGCTTCACGGGATAGAATTTTAAAATGGGCACAACGGACCCTATTTCTGGTCTACGTGATCAGTGACGAATGTCACAAGGCGCCCATTTACCTAACCTAACCTTCTTTGAGAATACGTTACCAACATCTTACACTTGAAGCTTGTTACACCCTTTTTCAAAATATGTATCTGATACGAGTTGTTTGCACTCAAAGTACTACTAAAAAGAATATAGGCAGATAAAATCCAGTATTACCTTGGAGTTGTGGTCGCCGTGGCTCGGTGGTTAGTGCGTTCAAGTTATGAAAGGTTATATCCTTTTCGTTGGCTTGAGAGTTTCGCTCAATTATTTCAAGCTTTGCGTTACTTACTTACTTAAGGTGACGCTACAGTCTGGGGTGCAGCTGGCCCTCAACCAACAAGTGTCTCAAGCCAGTTCGATCTTTAGCTAGCTGCCTCCAGTTACGCACGCCTTGGTTGAGGTTGAGGTTCCCTTCCATTTGCGTGCGCCACCTGAGTCGCGGTCTTTTCTTACTACGCCAAACTTCGAGTGTGGATTCGAAGATTTTTCGGGCTGGAGCATTGGTGTCTGCCCTACACGATCTAGCCACCTCAGTCGTTGGACCTTCACTCTTCTGGTTAAGTCGATATCGCTGTACAGTCTGTACAGTTCGTCGCAGTATCTCCTCCTCCACTCACCCACATTCTAGGCAGACGGAACCGAAAATCACCCGAAGAATTTCCCTCTCGAAACAGCCAAGAGCAACCTCATCTGCTTTTGACAGAGTCCATGCCACTGCGCCGTAGAGCAGGACGGGGATGATTAAGGTCTTATAAAGGGTCACTTTAGTCCTATGAGAGAGGTCTTTGCTACTCAATTGCCTTCTGTTGTTCTTCGTTAGATAGCAGCGCTGGTGTCGTTGTCTGAATTGATAGCGGAGCCTATGTTATATCTGTCTATAGTGACGTTCTGTCCTGGGGGTCTTTTTTTGTTGACAGCATATACTTAGTCTTCCCCTCATTGACCGCTAAACTCATCTTCGCCGCTTATGTCTCAATACTCACGAACGCGCCAGTGACATCGCGCGGTGTTCTTCCGATTATGTCAATATCGTTGGCGTAAGCGAGTTATTGAACGTGAATTCTCCATTGTCACTCGGCACAAACGGACGAGTTTGGCAGTGATGCTAAAACTAGACATGGCTCTATGTAGCTCGTTTCTATAGATGCTGTCATAGGCGGCCTTAAAATCGATGAAAAGGTGGTGGGTATGGATTTGAAGTTCTTGGGTTTTCTCCAAGATTATAGGGTGTGTCAAAAACAAAACTCAATCTGACGACTTGATCCGTAAAATCGTTCCCTACGATGTGAATTCGAATGAGCGTGTGCATACTGCATTATAGGACGCTTAGGCAATTTTAGCCAATTCTAAATTCAAACCGAGGCTTTTGGACTGTTCGATCTGACAGAAAGGATTTCTAATTTTATTCCTACGAAATGTAAGCTTATGTTAGATGCCATTTTGGGTTGACTGTATATTTTCAAGATTATACTGATCGCTTACCACGCTATTTTTAATTGAAAAAATGAAAGGGTTGTGAAGTCCGGAAACTAAGCATAATGCAGAACGCATAACAACATAGAAATATTCTTGCCAGCCTTTGTCTGAAAGCAAATTATAAAAATAAATCAGAATTCTGGTCAAGGTTCTTATGAAATTTCCATCCATGCACATTTTCATTAAGATGAAATTCAGTAAAATCCATTTTGTTGAAAGTAAAGTCCCAAAGCAATATTTGTGCAGTATAATTACATGTAGCCTTTGTGATTTTGGTTTCCATATTTCGTATAACTTCTCCCATTGGTAAAACTTGACTTCTGTTGAATAATACTCAGCCTTAACCAGCGCACAAAAGACAAACAAATTAAATTCCACAAATGTGCATTCATTTAATTTTCATGTAGATGGAGATTCTACATTCAAATTCTAATATATTCTGGAAGTCATGTAAATTTCAGCAAAAAAAAAAAAAAAAGGTTCATCAACAAGACTATTCGTAGAAAATGAACTCATCTACACATTCCTCCGTGCTGATGCTGACCTTTCCATTGTGCGATGTGTGCTATCCAATTTTATGCAAATCTCATTTCTAGATACTCACTCGGAAATTCATACCCGGATGAATTGCCAGAGTTCATGTCTACCCTAACAGATACGACGCCGCTACCTTGGCCATGGACTCTGTACTCCAGTTTTAATTACAAAACGTTAAACTAGGCCATATTTTTTCCTTTTGTCGGGTTTTCTTTCTATTCTCTCTTTTTTTAAAGAAAAAAAAAATTGTGTGCGAAAAGAAAGAACAATCAAGCAAAAAAGTTGTTATCAAGCTGGATGTAAGGCGGACAAGTAATTTATTTGCATTTTCCCTACGTAGGGGTATCCACCTCCACGGTTACACAGTACGGCAAGCACCTAGCATTTTCGATTTGGCTGCAGAGTAATTTACATGTTTCTGAAGTTGACTGGTGCCTGCCTGCGCCCCTTTTAAGAAGCGAATGAGGCAGAACAAATGTTACGTAAAAAGCTCCAGTACTTGACGCCATCTCGTCTGGTCCGGGTAATAAGTTGTCAACCAGCGCGCTGATTATTTGCAACAAGTTTTCACGCCAAGAGATTGCATTATGAATGACTAATGAGCGCTGTCTACTTGGGGAATAGCTGAGTACCAACGGGTGCAAGAACGCGAGATTGTACTTTGGTCCCGAAAGGACCTTCAAGAAGCCTTACCACTGTTGCTTAATGAACTCTATGAAGAGATGAAAGGTTGTGCTATTTTGAAATGGAAATTAAGGAGCGTTAACAAAGTTGCAGTGAATATTTAAAGTAACTTCTTGACATCGATAATGGTTGTGAAGGTGGAATTTTCGCCAGTTTTGGTTGACGGTCCATTTTAGTTTGTCTTTAATTACTGAAGGTTTCATAACGTGGCACATGTAGGATATAATTAATTTATCAATGTCTTGAGCTGGCAATTGCCACAAACTCTGGGCATTGATATATCGTTATAATTTTAATGAACATGTAGTCAGTTTAATTGGTTGACTTTTCACGCACGTGTTGGTCGTGTTTTGAACGCAATTTTTGTATTTATTTAGTTAAGTTAGCTGGGGAATGAAGAGACTCGGATGAAAATGAAATTATTTTCAGACTGGGCAAATGCAACCAGAACGTTGACTAACATTTTGCAATCCTATGTTTAATGTTTATCTTAAAGCAAACAAATGATAAGACTGGTTTTTTGCTTATTTGTATAATGATCCCTGTTCTGTCTAGGGTTGAGCCATCGAGGACTATCTTTATTCTACGTTAGCAAAGGCTTCAGTCCCATTAAAACTCCTTTCATGTTCTTCATTCATTCATTCATTTTCCAATGACCCGCTTATCCACTATGAGGGTCGCGAGTTTAGAGTGCTTAAGTGGACTGTCCACATTTCCCACTAAATCATTAGGGGCTATCACCATGCGACGATCCAATTTCTCGCCGAACTCCTTCCAAGACTGCTCCTTAGCTGCTCTAACCGCCAGCTTTCAAGTTTCATGTTCTTATAGTCTTTATAAATTTTAAAATATGTTCTTAATCTCTTAAACGAGTTGGACTCTACTAAGATCCTGTGTTCACTGGTCTGACTTAAAAATGTCTTATCACGCCTAGGTGCCATTTTCTTTCTTTTTTCAATGTGCCTTAATTCTCTCCAGCTTTTCCGCAATTACCTTATTCGACAGTACTGCGCCATGTGTTTTTGGTGCTACTTAATCTTTCATATTTTGTTAACGGTTTCAATTGCTTGGCTTAGCTGGGGATGCAAGCTTCATCTTTCCGGAGCGTGTGGCGGACCTATTAACCCGTTCTCTCAGCAAAATATGGAAATATAATCCTTTTGTCTATATTTGGTAGTAAAAGATCAATTCCGTTGGTGCAGGAAGACAATGTTGACTTCAGATTCTTGCTGATGACAGATTGTGTTCAATTTATTTTCAACTCAACGTGAGTTTCAGAAGGCTTTAGTGCCTTATCTAAATTTCTTAAAGCTGCAAACCGTCGTCGTTAAATTGGGGATTTTCTGGCGATTTCCAACGAAAGGCGAATGGATCAGGAGCCAATGGCCAGTGGCAGACGATCTAACATACGTCCCAAAAAAAGCTACGCAATGGAATGCACTCACCCAAACAAATGTAGCGTCGAACACTTGAAGAGGTAGGTATTGCTGTCATAGGATATGGTTGGACGGAGTTCAAACGCTTTACAGAACTTTGCATTAGGCAGCGTGTAGGCGTTGATAGTGCTGTAGTTGGTAGGTAGAGGTGGTGTTTCTAAGAACTCAGCACTGGAGTGCGCCGTATTGAAACCAGAACTCATTTGACCTGGTTAAATCCTGTGGAATTAAGGAACAGAACTAGTACACCAATCTTTTTCTTGGAAATATCTTTAAGGTCGTCGAAGAAGGGTTTGGCTAGGGATAGACATTTGCAATGGAAATGATGCAGATTTAATTAATCCTCGATAATTCGAGGATCACATTTTTCTTCAACCCAGTTAACGCAGCAAAAGTGATACGTTAATGAATTGATGACTTTCAATTCGATTTTTCAAAAACAAAATAGTGTGGCTGTAGGTCTGTAGTTCGTAGGTAGAGGTGGCGTTTCTAAGAACTCAGCACTGGAGTGCGCCGTATTGAAGTCATAACTCATTTGACCTGGTTAAATCCTGTGGAATTAAGAAACAGAACTAGTACACCAATCTTTTTCTTGGAAATATCTTTAAGGTCGTCGAAGAAGGGTTTGGCTAGGGATAGGCATTGGCAATGGAAATGATGCAGAAGTGAAAAGTGAAAGTATTTATTTCGAGGATCACATTTTTCTTCAACTCGGTTAACGCAGCAAAAGTGAACCGTCGTCAATTTTTTTTTTTTTTTTTTTTTTAATTATCATGATAAGTTCAATATGCTGCTTAAAGTTTTACCAGCTTAACCTGCCTGATTTTTCAAAAACAAAATTATATGCTACGCAGTAATTGACTTCTCCTATGAATATTCCCTTATACCAGCTGAAAGTCCGCCACGTCTTTAATCGTAATAGTTTTCATTACGACGCTCAGGGTTAAGCTAATTAATTTTGGTTTAATTAGTTTGTGTCCCATTTGTGGACTTTGTAATTGAATATTTTAACTGAAGATATGGCATGATCCCCTCGTTTACTCCGTCGTTAAAAATTTGGTCTACAATGTGCCACGATTGTAGCCAGACGGATCAGCAAGTGTAAGTCACTAGCATTTAAATACAATTAACGATGAACTTGTACATTTCGTGTCCCCCTCTCCTTACTTCGGGTAAACAACATTTATTTACTTCCTGGATAACGCAAAATCTTGATTAAATCATTCAACAAAAATTCGCTTCCAAACCATAGAAACCAACCAACCAACAAATAACAGAATATTACCAAATTAAATGTACTTGTAGAGTACCAAAGCAAATTGCTAATCTCAACTGGATCGAATCTAACTACAACTTCGTAGCATAAACATTGCTTCACAATTACTTGTCGCCGATATGGACATTTCCTTACAAGAATTCATGTCTCCCAAATAATTATTCAAACGTGATGCTTGCCCAAATGCGGTTGAACTTATACATATTGTGTGGGAAGTAATGCGAAATGTAAATAAATAATCCGCAAGATATTTTGACAATAATTTCCGCACTCAGGCTAATTAAAAACCTGACGCAAATAATAAAATCAAAATCGAATCGATAAAAGAAAAAAAAAGGCGAAACAAACTAGTTTTCTTAAGATCTATTACCTCATCCCAAATAGGATGTGATTGGCTATCTTTGAACGTATATTTCCAATTAGCTCCGACAAAGGCTGACAGCCCATCGGAGAATGTAATAAATATGAGTTGAGTACGATAGAAAAAGAAACCACTTGCCTCCACTCAAACTGAGAACTTTGTTGTAATCTTCTTAGGATAAAAGCCGGGACAAGAAAACATGAATATTCGTCATGGTACCCAGATGCCGCAAGCAAAATATGAATTCATCATCAAACCATAACTTTGAAGTAATATATGGCTCCGCGGGAACTATGCCTTTGAAACTTGGTTACCCTTGATGATGTGGGAAATGGGAAGTCCATATAATATAGCGTCAGCTCTTCCGCTTGAGTCATTTGACTATCTCGAAGTGACAACTTTAAAATGGCAGGGGGTCCACCAAATTTATCTTCTCTAAAAGAGGGGAAGAAAAAAACATGACCACATTGGACAACCTCCGGGAGAATTAAAGTGAACTTCAGTGGCGTACGAAACTGCTCGGATATGAGTATTTGAACTTCTTCGTAAAACCCAACCAAGAGTTCAGTGGCTTAGGCTACAATGACAGACTGCTTTGGGAGACTCATTTTTTTACTAGAAACAGAGCCTCCTAAAATTTCCAATAAAACCAATGCGGATTCTTTATGGGAGTTCAAAATTAGGAAACCTTTCATGTATTAAACGTGTGGGTGTTAAAATATTTTTTAATTGCTTTGTGTTATGTTTAGATTTGTACTAAGGGCCATCTAAAAGCGATTGCCTGTTTAGGAAACACTGTGTGGAATAATTAATCGGGGATTATGAAATTTAAATTCATTGATTGCTTCAGCGTGGGATTCCTAATTAAAAAGTAATCTGTCTTAAGCGGAGGTATCATGTCACCGTGTTGTCTTGCTAATTTAGTCTAAATATAGATGTTGAAGATAAGATATCTTTGTACCACACGGGTTAATTACTTGCGGCGATTTAAAATTTGGGTACATGTATTGGAAGAAGTGGGATACTTGTAATCAGCTGTACGAAACTACTACTTTAACTCGTTTTTGTGGAACGTAACTTGTTTCTTGTCGTTGATGGATAGTTCTTTGCATAATTATCGCTTCTCCCTGGCTTTTAAATTATCGATACATCAACGAGAAATCGTAATTTAATGAACCTACAGATTTATTCGCATCCTAGTGTGTATCCGTGCTTTCCTTGGGTCCGCAACTATTTTATGATGTCATGGAAAGAAGTCATTGTCCTTATTTACTTGACAAACAAAAAAGAAAATCGATTAATCTTCATTCAAGTTGAAGTATTTTTGAAATCATATGCGGCAATAACAAAGCTGATGATATCCTGCTGATATCTTATTGAATTCAAGAGTAAATTCCTTGAATTATATGCGCCATTTTTATAATTTTATATTCGTGTTTCATTCTTGTTTGTAATTAAATTTAAATTTTGTTTTGTTTGACAGATGAGCCAAAATTAAACGCTGGCTCCTGGGAAGATTCTTTGCCTGTTTCAACGTCGACCACATCCATTACAACGGCGCAGCTACACAATTCATCATTACGTCGACCGGATCCCCTGTGCACACGATCATCGTACAACGGGATCCCAAATCAGTTAATACTGCCTCCCCATCATCATCATCACAGTAAAAGCTGCGGTAGCCCATCGACTTTAGGCATTGGTGCCTTAAGTAGTGGAAGCGGGGGTGGTGGTGGCGGTGGCGGCGTCGTTGGAAGTGGCAACAGTGGCGGCGCCGACATCACATCAAACAATAGTAGTAACAACTTAGTTGGTATTAAAGCCGAAACAGGAGTTGTATGCAAAAAACGTTTGGAGCACACCCCATCGGCCCGAACGATAAACAGTTCCGAAGACAGTTGGTGTTCAGAAAGATCTGAACAGGATATTTCATCGGAGGACGAGGAACAAGAAGACGATCGAAGTGAACGCAGTGCCACTTCTGCCACAACGCATCAACGCAACAGTCAACTTCGATCCACATTCAACAAGGCCAAACAACATTTGTCCTTTGACAAATGGCGTACAAGTGGCGGAAGTGGCGGCTCAAACAACAGCAATTCATCAACCACCTCCAATCAGACACAACAACATCAGCAACAACAACAACACAATCTGCAGCAAAATTCGTCTGCCGATAACATAAGTGCCAAAAGCAGTACAATGCCAACAGCACATCATCATCACCCTGCGCAGGACTCGACAACTCCTGGCGAGTCGCCAGGTGGTCGTCTGTCGCGATGGTTTTCTATAAGGCGAGGATCGTCACATCAGTATGATGTTGGCGGACGCGATGGACGTAATTCATCGTCGAGTAGTATTGACACAACCGATGCTAGCACCATAGAGAATCATCCGTCGCCCAAAACAGCGGCCGCTGCATTAAATTCAGCAAAAATGCCCGAACTCCCCGAGGTGAGTGCAAACAAATTAATCACATCCCATCCAGTGCTTTAACCTTGTGTTGCATTCATTTTTCAGAATGATGATGATGCCACTCACTGTTTCGATTTGGATTTAATGCTGCCACCTGGTAGCAGAGCCAATGGTACAGCACGTCCCCACAACAGACTGATACCTCCAACGCTTCCGCCTGCGCCTCAAGGTTTGTCTCAGCAACAGCTTAAACGACGCCATATCGTTGCGGCTATTGTTCACAGTGAGAACTCCTATGTTGCCACACTACAACGTCTAGTCAATGTGAGAATTTGTTTCATTCTTTTTATGGTTTCTTAATATTATTTCTATGTTTTGGTTTTTCGTTTCGTTTCTTCGAATCGAATCTTGGATAAGTAGTAAGTGTCCAAATGCATTTTTATTTAGTGTAGATACCTGTTTGTGTGTGTCTATTTTTTTCTTTTTTTGATTAATGGCCAAAATTCAGGCACAAGTAGCGTGCCAACTTGTGCTTACGTGGCATGTATTCAAGTTCCTATTAATAAATTATAAACATTTGTAGACAAGTCTATCAAAGAGACGAAAACCAGCAGGAATATGTTGAAAGTCAATTGTATTGTCTTGTGAAGTAAAATTGAATACAAATGGGGTAGTTCGATACAGATTTGCTTGTTATTTTAAAAGCACAATGAAAAAAGGAAAAAAGCAAGCGGAAAGAAAAATGTTAACGAATGTGACCAAAATTAATTTAAAGAGATGCTTGCTGCATAGCGTGTGGATGCAGTCAGATGAACAAATTAGGCGTTTGAATTCTTGTTAACGGTGTCAACGACCTTAGATAGGGAAGCCAACATCGTAATATGATGTTTTTCTAGATGTAGATCAAACTATATTTATACTACATAGCTTAGTTTGGCTGAATCACGCTTCTTTCCGAGGTCAATACATTCCTCATTTGATTTCTAGTCAGCTTCTAGGTTAAGTTCTAGATCGAAAAAAATCGATTTGATTTCTTAGTCATTGATCTAATTTTACCTTTGACTCGGTTTAAATTTTCGATAATTTTCTATTATCAGCAAATCATGTCGTGATGTATAAAACAGCTCACAGCAAATCGAATTCATAATTCAACTTCGAAAACAACAAACAAGGTATTCACCTACCGCGTACTATTCCTGTATATGTAGAAGCGTACTACTCTTTTCCAGTTGACGCTTTTCACTTAAATATTACGAAAAAAAAAACTGCATTTGGACATTTACATATTTATTAAAGCTAAATTCATTAATTACTTATATCAAAATTACAAACTAAAGTATAATTGCATCGTCATAATTTACTTATCAGAAGTTCTTGCATCTTACCCTCATTTTCATTTGTTATTATTTTTCATTTTCATATTTTCTATTTTGTTTGCATTGGATCAAAAGTTAGTAATTTTTTTTTTTTTTTGCTGTATAAAACACATTTTAGTAGTCTTCAAGTCCCGCAATTGAGAGACGTAACAACTTTCGTATCAAACAATTTCAGAAGAAATGTCAAATCTGTTAAGAGCATTTGAATCGATTCCATTGTTATACGAAGGATATCGTATTCAAGGCAACTGAACGGTTTCCAAAGGAGAATTTTAGGGAGGTTCGCTTTTGTTTCGGAACAAAGCCAATTTGTGAGAACCTTTTTATACTAAAAAATCTTTTCGGTTCCATACAGAAGGTTAGTGACATTACATTTGTAATGCATTGACCTTCAATGGAAACAAAGACTTGAGTTAATTCTCTGGAATTCGGAGAAAACACCTTAAACAAACTTAACTAGGTGACCTTTTGTGTTTGATACTAAAATGTGTTTTAAGGCAAAAATGAATAGTCATACCATTTATATAGCATTTAATTGATTTTTGTTTAATTTCTTCCATGCATTCTCCACCCTCATTACTGCTCATAATTAAACCCAATGTTCGTGTAAATGGTAGCCGTAACCACCACCCAACCAACCTATTATGTATTAACTAGATAAAACTAAAACTCCAGAATAGAAAGTGTAAATATAAGTCATTGCACATCCACACTAACATCCATCCAGACAATAAGGAACTAATTTAACAGACAAATGATTGTTAATAAAAAAAAAATCGTATTTTTTTTTTCTCGTTTCCTTTATAGGATTACAAAAAACCCCTCGAAGAAAGCAGTCCACCAGTTTTGAATAGTTCGAAAATCTCCACCCTGTTTCATCGTCTGCCCGATATCTTGCAATCGCATAAAGTGTTTCGCATTGCGCTGGCCGAATGCGTGCGAAACTGGGATCGTGATGAGAAGATCGGTGATGTTTTTGTATGCGCCTTCAGTAAGCCACAAATTCTCGAGGTCTACAGCGGATTCATAAATAATTTCTCCTCGGCAATGGAATTGGCAAAGATGGAAGAGAAACGTAAATCGGCCTTAGCCGATTTCTTTAAAGTTAAACAAATCAGTGCACATGATCGGTTATCATTCTTCGGATTGATGGTGAAGCCTGTGCAACGGTTTCCACAATTTATACTATTTCTTCAGGATTTGCTTAAATATACACCACAAGGACATCACGATCGAATGTCATTACAGTTGGCATTGAGTCAGCTGGAGTTATTGGCAGAGATGTTAAATGAACGAAAGCGTGAAGCCGAACAGTATCAGGGATTCAAGGAGATGTTGGGTCATATTAGTGGAACATTTAATACGCGATCGTTATCATCAAGTGACAATAGTCGACCGAAATATTTGTTGAGGGAGGATAACGTAACACATATGGAATTCAATCAAGCTGGGTTTATTGTCAAGACGAAGCAAAGACGTTTACTGTTGCTGAATGATAAGGTTATCTGTGTGTCGGTGGCACCGAAACAGTCACACGATTTCGGGGCAACCGAGAAGCTGTCGTTTAAGTGGATGTATCCAGTGACTGATGTGGAAATTGTTGATAATAGTACTTCGGCGACCTTATCCAGGATATTAACTGCAGGTGAGTTGAACTTGCAATTTATTTAATCGCTACGCACACGAACTGGCTACTGGTGGTTTCTTAATCTTGTTATGTACAGAAGGTATTCCTTTCTTCCTTATCCAACATAAGTGTAATTATGCAACACAAGGATATTTATGCAACCACCGAATTTCTAGCTTTGTGGCTATACTACTGGCCTAATCCATGGGGTAAATTTCCCACCTACCGCCACCTCAATCACTAGTAAATTTAAATTTCTTTGCGCACTTGCTTCAGAGCAAGTTCACATGAAACGTGATCATTTGCATGCTTCTCACTTTTCTCATCATAATTCAGAATTGATATTAAACAGTTGAGGAATGGAAAAAAAACACGAGACAGCAACACAGACAACAAAGCAAACAAATCAACCGCGGGCAGATCATTACCCTGCAGAGAATAATAATAACAAACCGTTGAGGTAGGTTAAGACTTTCGCACACATCTACGAGTCGACATAAATAATTCCGACTTGCAGAGGATTATTTACTTGCACGCAATTGCGCTAAGACTGCACGAGATGCACTTTGTCCATTGGGTAGGTAGGGTGGCTGAAATGTCTGCAATTTAGTACTAAGCCTAGCTAATTGCTGTTCATTTCTCTTTTGGAAGGGGCAGAAGAGACAATCGCCAGGAATAATAATGAACATTAATCTGATTAAAATTGGTTGTACAGCCAACTAATAGAGAATGAAATTCTGCTGGAAAATAAGAAGAAAGTAAGCAACTAGTAACAGACTGCATAGTCTAGTCTAGGTGAGCTGCGTGATTAATGAAAATGGGTCACAGACAATGCAAATTTGTGGTGCATATTATCAATTCCTAACACGCCATCTGAACGCAAATTAAATCGCTAAACAGAGTATATTTAATTTACAAGAATTCACTCAAGAATTTTCTTGGTGCGACGGTAAACGGGTTTTTCAAAAGTATTCCTAGAAAGTACATTTCCATCGGTTTAATACGTTTTGAGATCATGAATATAAGGCTAGGGCCACGCACTGAGCGACGAGTGGCCTTTAACTGAGCAACGTCGCTCGAACGATTAGTAGTGAAAATGTCGTTATCGACAGCTGAAATCAAAATTTCCAAGTTTATTTGCTCCATTTTAATTTTATCGCTGAGCGATGAACTACAAAATTAGAACAAAATTGAATTCAGAGCAACGTCGCTCTGTCGCTCAGAAAAATCGCTCATCGCTTAGCAATGTTTTAATTTTTTTGCGTCGCTCAGGTGCTCGTCGCTTAATCGCTCATCGCTCAGTGAGTGCGTGGCCCTAGCCTTAGAAGGATTTAGTAAAAAAAAAAAATAATCAGAGAAGTTACTTAGAGTTAGGATGAAACTTAATTGTGAAAAATTTTGCTGTTTGTACCTCGTACTCTCCTGCATGCGATGGGTGTCCTTGGAAAGTCGCTCCTTTCAATAGGAACATAGCAATTTTGTATTTTAATACAAACGCACCCTTTTTTTTATGATCTGTCAATGTCAAAACGTCAGTCAAGGTTTACATTTTTATCACGGTGAAGTTCACGAACGAGCAATGTTTGGAAATTATTAAAAATTACTATCGAAATGCTGAGTCGGTGTTCGTAACTTTAAGAGCGCTAACTCAAATTTTTTCCAATTTCGAGTCAACATATTCACCATTGAATGTGTGGGACATCGCACCGGTCGAAATATCGAAAATATCGCAGCCACAAGTGCTTCAGTTCAAAATGAATCAGATCAGTCAATTCCACACCCTTCACAGGAATTGGAAATCTTTCAGGCCACATTGTGGCGAATTTTGTGTAAAGATCTTGACCTACACCCTTAAAAAATTAACTCAAGAACTAAAGCCTCTTGATCATTTGAAGCGTCGAAACTTCTCCGATTGGGCTCTGCAAAAGTTTGAAAAAAATTCTGAATTTGATGACAGGGCGGCAACAAACCCACATGTGCTTCAAGAGACTTCAATGCATTTAAGAAAAGTGACCGTGTGGGGTAGATTTCATGCCGGAAGTGTGATTGGACCGTACTTTTTCATCGATGAAAATGATCATAATGTTACGGTCAATAGGGTTCGCTATCGTGCCACGTTGGAAATTTATGTTTGGGCAGAATTGGATGGACTTGATTCCAACAAGATGGTGCCCCATGCCACACAGCTTGTCAAATAATTGATCTATTAAAGGGGAAGTTCGGTAATCGTATAATCCCGAGAAGTGGTCCGGTAGAATGGCCACCTTGCTGAAGCGATTTAACGCCGTTGGATTTCTTTTTATGGGGTTACGTTAAGTCGTTGGTTTGTTACAACAAGCTAACAACGTAGAGGAGCTCAGGAACAATATCAAACGCGAAATTGCTAGAGGGTTGACACTTGTATGGTCCTTTTTAGGATGTGTTCCTCGTCGTAAGTTTTCATTTTCTTGAATATCGTTATTTATGTATTTACGTAAAACTTCGATAACCAATCTCGTGAACGAACCTATTGCCCAACAAAACTGTTTGCCTGAATCTAATCCATAATTTGCATTGGTAACAAGATAATATGTGTTAGCGTGATCTTAATCGTCAATTTTGTGTCTACGCTTAGTGCCAATTTTTCACCTTTGGGCTGTTGGTCGCCAACCGTATTAAAGTCACGTGGATATATCAATTTATTTATATTATGGCAAATCACGAAAGCTTACTATGTCAAATGCCACTTGTGTTCAGAGTCACAGCGAAATCATTTTATAATTCGCACGAAACTACAACTCCTTTAATAATGAGACCTTCCAGTTTGAATATGAAAGACACGCAACTGAATATTTAAGAAAAGTAATCAAAGGAAAGTTAATAAATCTGCAACGGGGGTCTTTGGCATCTTCCGCTAATTCTGCCACCATCTCACTCCCATCGGATATCACTTTCCGTATACTTTTGTGTGGCTTGCACAGGTTATATGCGTACTCTTTTGCTATTGGACTTTACCCAATAGTGCGGTTAATGATGCCACTAATGCCAGTCACACGTACACTCCCCGTAGCCTTGATTTGCAGCTCAGATTACTGATTTATGCGCCTTCCTGTGGAAGCAAGTCAATTGAAATTTGATAAAATCCCATTAATTCCGTATTTCCTTTCCATTCTTTTATACATAAACAGGTCTCAATCGAGGAGGAAGTCTTAAGTCGAATAGCAGCTCATGTAACAATGATTCGCCAGCCACAATACTCACAAACGGCGCCGACAACCTATGCAATGAAATGAGCACACTAATGTACGACTATGAGGTGATTTCGCGGATACATGATCTCGTTGGGAGCCTGAAGGGCAACTACAAAGAACTCAACTCGAATACCACACGGAATCTCTTGAACACCATCCAGGGATCAATTCAGCGCAAAGATGAGGAGATGGCTTGGGTCGATTCGTGTTGTTTGCAGTTGATCGCGCGAAATAAATCTGGCAAAGAGGAGACATTCACATTCCAGACACAGAATCCTGCGGTGAAAAAAGAATGGATCACCGAGCTGAGACTGGCGCAATTGGCCTTAGATACGAATAACTCACCGGCCTGGGAATTACCCGAGCAGCATCACGACCAAAGACCATCCTCGACTAAGATGCCACTTTTTGTTAAGGCAATGCCTGTATTCAAATCACAGCATCAAACGGAGGTAAATGTTCATACTAGTATCTTCCTGTCGACATATTAAATTGTTTTTTTTTTTTCTCAGGTTCGCTGTGGATGTTATTACAGCATCGCCAACGACACAAAGGTGGGAACAGCTCGTAGGCGTTTTAAGCAACAAAACTATCTTTGGGTGTGCACCAGCGATGGGACAAGTAGTCATATAGCCGTACTCTCACAACATCATCAGCAGGCTGGTAATCTTAAAGATGTTGGTTCATTCGATTTGGTTGAAACACAAGTGACCAGCATGGAATTCATAAAGGGTCTAGAGAATTGTAAGACCAAGGAAGAACATAACAGCCTGTTGGGTGATCTCATTTGGATGGGTACAGATAGTCGGCGAATTCTCATTTATTCAGCTTTGAATCCAGAGCAGGAGGAACAGTTGGGATGCTGTGTTGTACCAGCTGTAGTTGTTAAGATCCTCTATCACTTTGATTCGGTGTTTGTTGCGTTGGCCAATGCTACGTTGCTAATCTACAGGCGAGCTTTCGATGGTGTCTGGATACTGAAGGAACCTCAAGTGGTGCAGTTGGGTGAAAGTGCTTTGGCGGTATCCAGTATTTTGCCCATAAACATGAATATCTACACCAGTTGTGCGAATCGTGTATATGTTCTAAATGCCCTGACAGGAGATACACAGAAAAGTTTTGAAGTTCAGCATGGCGCCACTCAACAAGTTAACTTAATGGCACATTCTGGCATCGGTCTGTGGATTTCTCTAAAGAACTCATCAATTCTTTGCCTATACCATACTGAGACGTTTAAGCATCTACAAGATATAAATATCGCAGCGAGTGTTTTGAGGAGCAAGGGTTCCAAGAAAGATAGTGTTAATAATAATTCGATTTACGTCACTGCCCTCATGGCTTGCAAAGGTCTTCTGTGGGTTGGAACAAATGTTGGAATCGCTGTAACAATTCCTCTGCCAAGGCTGGAGGGTGTCCCAATCATTAGTGGAGGTGTCAGTATGTCGTGCCATGCGCATTTCGGTCCAATCACTTTTCTGTTGCCATTAGTAGCTAAACCTCATTCAAACTACAAACCACCTATGCCTGCCGTAGTGCCAGTTGAACCACCTCAATCGAATATGGGTGATGATCTTATCCTTCCTGCCATAGATGCAGACAAAAGGGATTCAGATTTAGATGACTCTGCAGTGATTCTCAGACGGAACGTGAAGGATGACTCGTTGAATAACAGCTTGGACCAAGATTCACCATGCCGAGGAAAGCTTGATAAACAGAATTCGTTAGATCAATCGTTTTCAGCAAAAATCAGAGCTCAATTAGCAAACAGTCCGGCATTGACTCGAAAACGATTCCGTGATGCTTTGTCAGATGTTTCGCGGGTTTCCAAAACTCTACCCCGAGGGCTTGGCTCAGCCGCCTTTTTCAACTCTTCCATTCATTCGAATACATCTTCGATTCACCACACTGATCACGGTTATTGTGATGTATACGGATTGTATGGTAAATTAATATTTGTCAAGGAAGACTATGATGCAGAAGAAGGAACACAAGGTAATCTTATGGACATGATGTATGAAGGCATGCGAAGATCTGACCCTGAGCTCGCTGCTATTCCTGGAAAAGTCAGCACTCTAGATCGTCGCCTAAGAATGAAAGCCAGTCGTCCAAGATCTCTTGACTTGTCTAATTGGTCAGTGGATTCCAAATCGTCCAGCCTATACACATCATCGGGCAGCGAAGAAAGCATGGGCATTCGTCTATTCGGTGGTAGGAGCGTTTCTCGCAATAGTAGCAGTGCTAGTCACAAGACATCCGGCAATGGCAGTGATTTGGGTAACATCTCCGAAAACGGGACCATTACTGTTGACGTACATCATAGTACACCAAAAAGTGATGACGGTTTCAAAATTCCGCTGAGTGTCACTGATTCAACGGCAAAGGGCACGACTGCGAAAACTGGTCAATCTGCGATGTCAGCAGCGGCCACCGCCACGTTAAAACGTAAGAACAAGAATAACGCCAAGAATGCAGCAATGAATGTCGACGGTCCAAGGACTATCATCACCCTAATGGGTGGGCGTGGATATTGGCGTCATGTTTGGTATAATAATACATCGCCAAGTGCGAAAAGTACAGGGACAACCAGTGGAACTTCAAGTACAATGTCGAGGGTAGCGAACTCCAACGATGCCCATATCGTCGTTTGGGAGAAAAAATTATAATCAAGGGTTAGGCCAGAGTATTTTGGCCATCGATTGGGATTGCGGGGATTAAGGGTGCGATTTAAATGAGGGGGAGTGAGATTTTTCTTTTTTAATTATTTTGTGAAACGTATTTCCGTTTGGAGGAGAATTTTGTAAAGGAAGTGTATTCAATGTGAAAGTATTGAGACTAAGATCAAATTTGACTGTGTAACGTGCAGCATAAACATTGCAGTGAAATGCAATTGCGTGGAAGTTTCCTCGGGGCCAATTCACACAGTATAACTAGGTTATATATGTAATGCAAACAAGAGAAAGCTAGTTTGACAACAAAGGTGTTTCGACAGTTGAAGGAAAAATGCCAAACAAGTATATTGCATATTTTCAGGGTCCAATCACGTTTTAGATTATTCACTCAATTACTCTTTAAATTTCATACCAAATGAACATTATGAGACGCCGGTCCTTACTCTCCGCATTGACATACACATTTCCATAAAGATTTTCCTCGTCTTCAAACCAACTCATGCCCAACTTTGTACAAGCTCTTTGCAGCACATCAGATGTAGATATCCATTTTTATTTTAAATAGAAACCGGAGTTGTTCTAAGCAAATCTAAATACTTCAAATAGTACATACATAGAACTAAATACATATATCAAGCAGAGTTATTTTTTACTTTTTCATCAATATAAGCTTTTTGTAAATATTGTAAAATTGCAAAACATTTAGATAACATTATCAAATTTTGTTTTCATTTAAATATTTTTATATACGATAATTCATTTATTAATCATTTATCTAAAGTTAAACATTTTATAAAGAAGAAAAAATAAAATGCAAAACTATTAAGTTTTGCGGAATTGTTTTTTCAAAATATTTTTATAAAAACGAAAAAAAAAAATGATGATGAATTTGTTTTTATATTAACGCCCATAGATAACGTTTATATTCAATAAACTTTAATTTGTTAACCAACCACAAAAAAGGAAAAAGAAAATCTCTGCATATTTTTTATGAAGCAAACACAAATATATACATATATTTATATTTATAAGTGAAGCATAATAAACCTTAATTTGTTGAATGCATATACTTTTATAATTATTATTACTATTATTATTACTCGAATAAAAAGAAAAGTTAGATTTTACTTTGTATCTCTTAATCTAAGATTAAGATTTAAACTTTACGTTTTGTTAAGCATTTTCACATACATATATTATACAAAACAAAAAAAAATTACTTCTAATTGTTTTTTCTTATTCTATATTCATTTCATTCTTTGCAGGCATTTATACAGAAATGGAATTGAATTTATACTTATTTAATTTGAATCTATAAATATACATATACAAGATAACGCATTGATGTAATGTGAAATATATAAATATACATATTTGGTAGACAAAAAAAAAAAAAAAAAAAATACATGTGTACCAAGTAATACAGAAAATGAAATATTTTATTTGATAAATATTAATAAGCAAAAGCCACGTTATTGTTGTAAATTACAGAGAAATACAGATCACACATCATTATAGTATATGAATCTACAAAAAACAAAAACACATTATTATGAAAAACCGTAAATGTATGATGGTATGGAATATTATTACAATTATTATTATGAATAACAAAAATTCAGAAATAAACAAAAGTAAAACAAGTGAATCGTTTATTTATTTGGAACTTACAGGTTGTCTCTTGACCCCGGCCGCCTTCACTTAACGCGTTGTGTTACCATACAATCGGGAAAACCAGTCCAACAAGTCGAGCTAAATGAATATGAATGTAATGTAAGACCAATGTACGCGGCCTAGGTGTCCCAAATTCATGTGAAGCCACGTTGGTCTCATAACAACAATAATTGCTGAATCAGAGTAGAATTTTGCGAACTTGGAGTCGAATTACCACAATCGATAACGAGTAAGTGGAACTCGCGATCGAATGACCGACAAATTTCATTGAGAGCGGTAATGCCAAATCCTCACATTTCGATGACGAGTTACTCATTAATGAGTGTGGTAATTTGGCGACGGTTTTCACTAATACGTTTGAGGTATCGCAGCCAACAATTGCCCTGCAGATGCTGATTCTTCACCTATGCCATCTTCATTTCACAATGGCACGGATTCCTATCCTCTAAAATTATCAAGTAAGTTCCCCAGACGGAAAAAAATCAATTTGAAAGACAGTCGGCAATTTGCCCAAAGCGTAGAATATTGGTTTTCACCATCAAAATATTGCCCTGTTCTAATATCGCTTGTAATACTAAAGCCGTGCGTGTAAATAAGAAAGTCGCAATCTCTCGAAGAATACATATCTCACGTCATATCTTATGCCAAACATTACAACAGTGCCGATAAGCATCAGGAAAGAAGTTTAGACATCTTACGAAATGGTATGTATGTATGTATGTATTTCACGAGGTCAAGTCCTTCTTGTGAGACTCCATATTTTCTGAGTGAACACATTGCCTCTATGAAACACTTAATTTTTATCAAATTGAAGAAAGCGTTAAGAATGTCGATCCCCAGAACTCCAGAAGTGATGCGCAGGTTTTTAGTCATATCAGGACACAATAGTTGCTTGAGTAAAGTGGTTATCACGGAGCCCGTAACCTTCGTAACCGGTTAGTTCAGATGAATGTGTGCGCATGGCCACCATATTGCTGTTTTAAGGTGATAATCGACGAACTAATTTAATTTATGTAGGTACCAGAACCATAGATAACTGGTAAAAACTGCGTCAAACTGAATGGTTTTAACGCCCCGCGAGTTTTTTTTTTACGTTGGGTTTCTTAAAGCCGGGTTAGATGACGTCAAATAGAGAATGGCCACCAATTCCTGTCAATAAATTCTCATCATGTTTCTAATTCATCGAGTCCACTTTTACTTCATTTCATCAGGTTTTCAATAGAAAACCATCTAAAAACAGCCAAAATTCCGATTAAAACTCCATAAGATTTGAAATTTCATTTGTGTGGCACAAAACACACAAAAATGCGTCGAGTTTACATATGAATTCACTGCACTTTTTAGCTGTGTACACGTTCGTTCTAGATTTGTTTGAAAATTCAGTCTTTCGATGGAAAATTTTTTATAAATTCATTGCATCACGTGTTCTTGTGTTCGGATTGTTTAAAAAAATGCAATTACAGTCATACTTTATCAGAAAACCGCATAAAATGTTACAATTTTCGACAAAAGTAGTGATTCAACGTTATGATGTGCAGCTTGCTTGATGTGTCAGGAAAAGTGTTTCCGATGAAGAATTTTGCAAAACACGAAAGTGAACAGGGCTTCATTTCATAAAACTTTTTAGTGTAATATGAACAGGTAATAAGTTTCAAGTTATTATCTCTAATAAAGTATGTGATTGACATAGGAAATATTGGTTGAAAAATTATAAGTCAAGACATGCTGACAAATATTGAATTTATTAATTCTTAATTTTTCATTGAATTCATAAGTAATTATTCCATAATTGATTGTTTGTTCGTATCTATTGTACTCGTCGTCAGAACTCCGGAAGAACAGCAAAAATTGTACATGAAAGAGAAGTTGATCTTCAAAAAACTTCAGAAAAACAGCTTAGACAAACCTCTTCTATATCTCTTGCTAAATGCAACCCTATGTTTACCCTGCCTAACAAAAAAAAAAAAAAAAAAACCCAATCCCTCCTATTCGTCTCCGATAGCTTTGCTTCCTCTACAAAATTCTTCAGCGGAAACACTTTCCGAATACACGAAGCAATTAGACAGCAATGGCTGTCAAAGTGGTAGTAAAATGCACTCCATAACGTTGAATCACTACTTTTGTCACACACGAAGAGTATAAAAAACTCAAATTTAAATATTTTTTGCAGTTTTATGATGAAATATGATTGTAATTGCATTTATTTAAACTATCAACACATAAGACCAAGTGTTGCAATGAATTTCTTACAATATTTCTATCGAAAAACCGATTTTTCAAATAAATCTAGTACGAACGTGTACACAACCAAAAAGTGCAGTGAATTCATATATGAACTCAACGCATTTTTCTGTCTGTTTTGTGTCACACAAATGGAAATCAAATCTTGTGAGGTTTTCGTTGTTTTTTGACTGTCTTTGGATGCTTTTTGAAGGAAAAGCTGAACTAAATGAAATAGAAACGTGTGAAATGCAAAAATGCTGAAAATAACCAATTTATTGAAGAGAATTGAGGTAAGTTTTTCTGCAAAGATTAGAAAGTAAATGCACATTGAGTTAGTCCTATACACATTAGGCATGCACCTCAATGAGACTCACGCTCTTATAGGTTTGACATTGAAGGTCTCGCACCACAGCTCCTAGCGAGAGCTAAGATGTTTACACATCAAAAACAAAATATCAGAGACTCGAGCCAAGAAAAACCACTGAATCACTCACTGGCGTTTGAGAACCTTTACATCATTCCTTCTTGGTTCTGTAGTAGGAGAGTTACGAAGTTAAAATAAACATTTGAAACTGTCACAATTTTTGCTATTTTGGATTCTAGGGCATAGAAACTAGATCAAACTTTAAATGAGCAGCTCCATCGTAGCAGCATGGCTTAAACCTACGAATTTGTGTAACGTTTTTGAATGCAGCATTTACAACCTAACTTGCATAGTGGTGCTGAATAGTTTTTAGAAAAAATATAATTTTTGTTCAGTGGCACATTAAAATGATGGGAATTCAGCGTTTCCGGTTGTTAGAATGCGTGTGCTTGTGTATCGGGTAAAGTTAATAAAATCGTTAGATGGCATACTAAACGATATGATGCGTGGCTTTGCTAGCAAAGGAAAATTACAGAAGATGCCGCTAGCAATTGGTACTAGTCGATGTTTGAACCGCATTCTAAGTTTGAAAGCACTGACGATTTTAGTGCTGTGCAAATTCTTTCCAGGTAACAGTAATCTAGTACAAATGTAAATTGTTATTCAAAAATATGAAGCAGGTGCTTTGTTCAATGTTTTTTGATGTGGAAATATTTATACCGGAATACGCTTGAAAAAGTGTAAGGTCGGAGTGATTTGCATGACATGTGTAAATTGGTGGGTGTGTGTGTATGCTTATATGAAAGGTAAGATTGTTAATGAACTTGATTAGAGGTTCTTAGCTTCTGCGGGAAGGCTCACGTGCATATTAAAGAAAAATGTTTGCATATTGCTAGGAACCGGGGAAGGGTTGTTGCCTTTCGTCGCCCTCACATACATACACGCATGGACATTACATAATATAGAGACACTCTAAACATTTTCTTAATAAACTTAACTATATCGGTATCTCTTCTTTTTATCGCGTATAAAGGCTTTATATTGTACGAGTAGAGACGAGCTTTACAGAGCAACGTCTAGTTGCATCCCGCAAACTCGTCCGATTGTACAGGATATCAATGGAGAATGCATGCTGCTCCATTATGGTCGGTAAAGACCAGAACCCAATACCATAACATTTATATTATCGGAAGAACTTTGTGTGGAGAAGTGCTTTCGTGGGCGTTAAGACGGACGGTGGAGAAGTGCTTTCGTGGGCATTAAGACGGAATCGACTTAACGGAAAACGAGGAGAATTCTTCAGTTGATCGTGGGCCCCGTCGGCATAGACGGTGAGTGGAGGACGAGATACACCGACGAATGTACGGGCTGTAGAGCGACATCGACTTAGCCAGAAGACTGAAGGGCCAACGATAGAGGTGTTTGGGTCATGTAGAGCGGATGCATAGCAATACTCTGGCCCGGAAAATCTTTGAATCTACCCCAGAGGCGGCGGAGTAGAGAAAGACCTTAGCGCGCGAAACTGAAGACAGCTGGCTTTAGATTGAGCTGGCTATAGACGCTTGTTGGTTGAAGCCCGGGTCCAGCGTGGACTGTAGCTCTACCTTAAGTAAATAAGTAAGAATGTCCGAGTCACTGTCACAGGCAATGACGGAGAAATTCGGCAGTAATGGTGCCGTGTTGGCAATATTACCACTTCTTCATGCAAAAGGAGAATAATTCCTGCCAATTGCTGTTTCTTTGGGCTAAGAAAGAAATTGAGTAACAATGCCATTTCTCGATCAACAGAAGTGACCCTATACAGCACCCTGATTATCCCACTCCTGCTTTATGGCGAAGGCGCAGGGGCATGAACTTTGTTAAGAATTAATAAGGTGGCCCCAGGTTATTTCGAGGAAAAGAAAAGCATAGACATTGAGTCGGGCAGAAAATATAACGACGAGTCGTATGGGTTGTACAGTGACATCGACCTAGTCAGCAGAGCCCACATACAACGACAAAGATGGCTGGAACATGTAGAGCGTATGAACACAAACACTCTGGCACAGAAAATCTTCGAATTTACTATACAGTAGAGGAAGGCCGCAACTCAATGGGTGCGCGTAAGTAGAAAGGAACCTGAACCAAATTGACGTGCTAGACTGGAGGCAGCTAACTCACGATCGAGCTGCCTAGAGACCTTTTTGGTTCAAACCCAAGTCCACCACGGACTAAATCGCCACCATTCGTCAGTAAGTAACCAAGGATATCAACTATACTTTGTAAATACAATGGAGCTTTTGTGATTTTTTGAAAATAAGCACAGCACTTTGGTTGTTTGGGTACGGAGTGGTGCTTCAAAGAACAGAGACCAGAAGGTCATCTCTAACCACAACTTTAAAGAAGGGCGATAGCTAGGTTGAGGAGCTTTTAGTTGGTTGATTTCATAATTCGTAGCGTCTCTTTCGCGTCGGGTAAATCATCACTCACTTGCGCGGTCCGGAGCTAGTCCGTTGGCTATGTTTCGGTTCACGATTGTTAATTTTATTCTTTTTCATGAATCAGAAAATATTGAATACCAATTCCTTATCAGAGATAACTAAACATCGGTTTCACACTTTATTTTTTCCGACTTCAAACTATTCATCCTTATGTCTGATCCAACCTAGTACCGAGGGCGTTCTGAAAATTAAAATTTGAATACTACAGCATTTTCACTGAAGTCTCCGACTTTCGAAATAAATACACAGTCTCTTATATAACATGCAATTTTATTATATATTTTTTTTCGTCCTTTTTTTCTCAAATTTTATGTCAATTTTATTCGGGCAGTGATTTTAACATCATTACAATTTTGTTTATTAATCAAATAAATAAATTCCGTATCTTAATTAAAATGTACAATTTTTGTTTTATTGGATTTAATAAATCAACTTTACTTATTTGTTATTTCATTTTGGTTTTCGTTTTCGCTCTCTTTTTTTTTTCATTTCTCAATTTCACATTGTTTTTTATTTATAATTTGAAGTGTTGCGTGCATTCTCTATAACGGTATTTGTCTACTCCATGCCTATTCGAAAGTATGGGTTTTCGAAAAAAATGTTCTTTGCTTTGTCATAAAGAGACGAGAATCAAACGAAAATAATTAAATTATCTAAAAATTGTGCTAACAAATTATTTTGTTTCTCAGAATATATAACAAATAACAATGTATAAATAGGATTATGCTAGAAAAATCTCAAAGACAAAATGGATTCCATTTGAAAATGTTTCTTTTTTACTCGTTTTTTTTTTTGATTAAACTGATTATAAAATGTTGTTGCTGTTACTGTATTTGATTTGCTTACTTATGGATTTTTTTTTTGTTTTTGGAAATGTTTCGGAAATTGTTCCAAAATTTAAAAAACGGAAATAATTCCTATTGAGTTGAAACGATTTCCTTTTCCCAGAATGTGTCGCTTTCTGAATCTGTTTAAGTTTTATTTAGATGCTATGTTTAATTGTTCGGTTTTGTTTTTTTGTTTAAAATCACTGAAACTCATAAATTTTTCTATTTTTTGTTTGGCTTGTGTTGTTACTGTATGATTGGTTATGGTTGGTTTGGATTTACGATTCTTTTTTGAATTTACTGTATAGTACATACAACTATCGCCTTCATAATTTTCTTATTTACCTTTTTCTTGTGTGTTTGTGTTTTTATTTTAATTTCCATTTCATTTTATTTTCATACATATTACATTATCTTACGAATTAGTATTTCATACACTAAATTAAATTCATTTTAGAATATCTCTGTAAGTCTGTTAATTATTAACTAACGTTCCATTCACCATACATTATCATCAAATGTATTACTTACATCTATCATTTTCATAATTTGTTTATTTTTCTCTTTTTGTTTTTTTGTTTTTCTCTCTGTATGTTCACCTTTAACGGTTACATTTATATATATTTTTGGTTTTGATTTTTTAACTAGATTTCTTTTTCTCGTATTTAGCTATCGTCTCTAAATACATTTGTTTAATTTTTGGAAATAAACAAAAATAAACCTCTGTACAATGCAAATGAAAAAAGTTAAATGAAAAGATAAATTGAATTTGTATTTATTTACATACATCCACTAGATCCCGCTCTTCGTAATAAAAAAAATATCATTTTTTTTAGTTGATATAGGTAGTGTTGATTTAATTTTTAAAATTAACAATTTCTTCGTTATTTCACTTCGAATAAGTTGTTTGTTTTTCCTTTTTAAAAAGTTGTATTTTTGTTTTTATGTGGTTACGCATATACTTTTTTTCAAGTCATAATTATTTTCTTAACAACATGATCTATATAAAAGTTTGCTTTACTTTGTTTAAAACCTGTTTTAAGTTCATTACTTTGTTTTAAATTTATTTTTTTAATTTGATACTCTAGAATTTTTGGTGTATAAATTTAAAAATTCCTCTTGTATGTTTTGCTATGTATTTTTTGTTTGAACAGAAATTGTAATTAGACGTTGAAGGGGAACTGTTTAGTTTTACTGCGTTAGAATTTTTTAGAAAAAAATCTCTTGTTTTTCGATTTGTTTAAGTGTTTATTATTTAGTGTACTTATTTTAAGATATCTAACTATTTTTTTTTTTCATTACGATAGTACAATATTAATGTTTTGTTATGTGTTCTTTTTGGATTTGTTTAAGTTTTGTTTCATTTAAAATTATTTTAAGCTCAATATCATATTCTTCAAGAAATAGTTTGTTTTGTTGATTATTTATTATTATTCTATGTGTTTTTTGTTTTTATATTCTGATCTGTTTGGAATATTATTTTTTAAGTTTTTCCATTTATTGTTTGCATGTGAGTGTTTTGTTTAGTTTTTAATTTCGTTCGAGTTTAACTGAATAAAAATAAAATTAAAATAGACGAATCTATGTAGTAGGAATTTAAATTTTTTTTTTGTGTCAAAATACCAGGTGAATTTTTTATTATATCAAATGAAATAAAAATATTCATTAATATAAAAATATAAATACAAAATAAGAAATGTATTTACAATTATTTATAGTTTTATATATATATGTGTATATAATTTATGCGTATATTTACTTTTTACATTTTTGAAACACATTTTTGTGTGACAAAATAGAGTAAAATTTAGAATTTGACTAAAACTTAAATATAAATTGAAACTTTGGAGCCGTCGCTTCTTGTTAAACCAATTTTTAATGCGAGTATCAAAAGAAAACAAAAGTTAAGAAGAACAGAATTTTAATTGTTAGTCGTGTTAGAAAAATAATGTAGAATGGCCAGTTCAGTTGTGTTGCAGATATGAATGCAAAAGATCGAAACAGAAAGTAGCATGACATGAAACTTTAACGTGGCTTAATTAAAAAGAACTGAAATGTTATTAAAACGTATGTTTTTGTTTGAATGTGTTATTATTTTAGTTTCATTGTTAATTTCTTGAACAATGAAGTTAAGGCATCGTTTCTAGAGATTACTTAAATGAGCAAAAACTAACGCGATTGCCTTCTAAAATTAAATTTATCTACAGATAATATTAACATATCTAAGGCACTACTTCACATACGGCAGTGTCACAAATAAGCCGTAAGTTATTCGTAGTTGTGGGTTCATTGCAAACTAAAAAAAAAATAAAGTGGCATAGTGATGGCGTCATGTCAAATGAAATTAGAGTTTTCGATTAAAATGCCTGCCAAAGGGTTCCAATCAAAATCAACCAGGTCAATAAATTCAAGGCCTTTATCGAGTGAATGGGGCAGTAAAGAAGTTTGATATAATCTTATCTGTAACCATTTCAATATTAAGTCTTTAAACATGCTTTGGTAAATGTTAAGGTGTAATTTATTCTACATCCCTGAAAGTCATTTATGGTTACGGTTCATAAGAATTTCCCAAGCTCACTGATATATTCACAATTCTGTTCATCTTGTTGGGTACAAAAGCGTTAATTCCTTCACGAAATGAAAAACTTTGAAAATCGAAGAATGGACATGTCTGAGCCTTGAACCCACATAGTTCACACGTCAGAGCAATGCTATCCACTGAACCACGGCGACTACCTCATTTGGTTGGTCTAAATTTAACCTGGCGAGGATAGCTCAAAATGTTACACCAAGGCTGTCATATTATAAGCGCCACTGTTTCCACGTCCTCAACGTATTAGCTATTCATTTAGTAATGTACTTCAGTTTGTAGCGAGATTGCTGTGCTGTCATTACGTGTTGTGTTAAACGAGTTTTGTTATAGGGCTTGATTCCGAAGAAGAGTTATTTGCGACCTGGACACAGGAAGAAAAGCGAAGCTTCTTGGAGTCCAAAAACACCAGACGAGTATAAACACGAGTTGCGTACCAGAGGAAAGGAGACATGGATGGCAAATGACTTGAATTAAGGGCATGAGACACCTTTCACTCCTTGGGCGAATTAGGAAATCAATCAATCTCTTGCTTTAATATAAACCAGCATGGCGAGTGCTATATAGTCGCCCTAGATATCTCGAAAGCGTTCGACAGAGTGTGTCACAGCGACCTTCTAAACAACCTTTAAGCACATGGAGTTGGTAATGTCTTCAAAGAATGGATTGCGAGCTTGTGAAGTGGTCGTTTAATACAGGTCGTATTATTGTAGATGAATGTCTTTCTGGGGGACGGGCGTCCCCCAAGTCCCCGTTCTTTCTCCGATATTCATCAACGACCTTCGCTCCCTGCGTCGCAATCCAATCCATTCCTTCGCGGATGATAGCACTCTTGACACGGCATATTCTTTAACAAATCCGCGACAAGGACCCGAAGTCGTGGAGTCCCAGCGTCAGCGAATGTCAACCGAGCTCAACTCAGATATTGATGCAATCATCAATTGGGGTGTTAAAAACCGAGTTGAGTTCAACGCGTCAAAAAAGCATTACTGCCCCTTGTCTCTGAAGCGGAATATCAATGTAGCCAAACTAAAAATGAATGAAGTTCAGGAAATAAGTGGTTGCACATTAACCCAGACTTTCGTTGGAAACAGAAAATTTCGGAGGCTGCTAAAGGTGGTGCCAGATGCCTTGGTTTCCTGAAACGTTGTAAACAGTTCTTCACTCCTACCGACTTGGTTACGATTTAAAAAGCATATATTCGTCCAAAACTGGAATATAACTCTCCTGTTTGGGTAGGTCCTCCTACTTCATGCTTGAGTTTACTCGATCGTGCAATTTGCAGTCTAATTACTTTTCTATATCGGTATTTTACCGCAACTGTTCGGATGAAATATATAGTTGTATCCCACCAGTCGCAATACACGTGCGGTATCTTCTGCCCACTCTTACGTCTTTAAGTCCGCTTTCGGTCGAACAGCGAAATATAGACGATCGTTTTTTAACCACACAACACGACTCTCTCGAACAACTAAGGTGACCCTTTATAAGTTCTACGGCGCAGAGGCATGGACTTTGTCAAATGCGGATGGAATCCGATCTTAGCTGTTTCGAGAGGAAAATTCTTCGGGTGATTTTCGGTCCCGTCTGCATAGACGGTGAATGGACGAGGAGATACAACTTCGAACTGTATGGGCTGTACGGTCATGTAGAGCGGATGGACATGGAATGCTCCGGCCCGGGAAATCTTCGAATCCACACCCGAGGGACGGCGCAGTAGAGTAAGACCGCGACTCAGGTGGCGCACGCAAGTGAAAGGGGACCTCAACCAACTTGGCGTGCGAAACTGGATGCAGCTAGCTAAATATCGAGCTGGCTGGAGAGACTTGTTGGTTGAGGCCCAGGACCACCCCGGTCTGTGGAGCCACCTTAAGTCACACAACTATGGAACAGTCTGCCCTCCTCAATATTTCCAGAAACCCACAATCCGCAAAGTTTTAAAATTAACCCGGATCATCTCTTCACTGTATTTCCTCTCATCTCCCGTCTCTAACACTTCCCTATACCCTTTCCTTTCTCTCCATCAACGGGTGATAATAAAAGGACATAGTCCTAAGTGATGCAGAATGTTAAAAAAAGAACCTATCTCAGGCAGACATGACTGTTGGGAGTTCCTTAAGCATGTTGCTGAATACCTCATAGCACTGCGATCTAAGAAGATCTTCTGTGCTATTTCCCTGGTATTTGCATCGTCTGCCGAATTAGTATTGGTGGCTATAAAATCAAGGTTGCAAGCAAATCTGTTAAAACTTTTGTACTCTCCTACTGAGAGAAAAGGTCTTTGGTTTCCTTATTACTTCAAAGGTTGACCTCTTTATTTAGGGAAAGTCCTCTGTTAGGTTTTATTTAGCAATTGATTTCTTCTGTATCAGAGAATAAAGACTCGTTTTTAGGTGATTCATGAAGGGTTTTTCCAAACTACTTCCTCGGAGCTCATCAGCATTTCGCTGCAATAATGATAAGGTAATATTTAACATTCGAAAGTTTTTATCTATGAAACAATAAACTTAAAACAGCGCATACCAATGATTTTAAATTAATTAAAAATGTATTTTCTAAGCTTAACTAAATCTTACCAAAATATATAAGTGAACTGAAATTTCGTGCATTTTAAATGTTTACATTCAATAGATAATTTTACTTTGAAGTAGAAGAGATGTTGAAATATTGATATGCATTCGTAAATTTATTTCTATTTTTTTTCTAAATCTATCAAAACAAAAAAAACTTGGAGCAACTATGACGAAGCTGCTCTAATGGCAGTGTTTAAAAAAATATTGTGTTTAGGTTATTTCGCTTGTTATGAGCTTAATAAAGGAAAAAAGAATGCAAAGTAACAGAAAAACTAAGAAACACCTTTCTGCGCTTATCGTGTGTCTATCCAATTCGATTCAATTCTTAATAAAGGATAATTAAATGAGAGGTGTAGGATTTTCGCAGACAAGCTTTTCTGCGCCCTGCATACTACTTGGTTCTGGAGATGATATAATGGTTTGGTGGCCGGTTCTAAAAAAGAAAACAGGCATTAAAGTTCTCAAGAACGCTGAAAACTCTATTTATTACCAATAGATATCCATGGCATGCTAACGCGGCCCTAGGAATGAGTAAAACCCACCAATGGTGTAAGAAAAATGTGGGACATGCCACAATCCTATCAACTCACTGCAGCCTTCCCAAATCTACAGACACGTTGCCCACGGAAAATGTCTGATGATGGGCTATAAGCATAAAATACCGGACAGAAGCGCCTGGAGTCAGCGTAATGTTCTCCTCCGATAGACTCATTCCATCTTTATCTTAACGGACGGCTCAAAAACAGCCGAAGGTATCGGTGCCGTTGTCTTTTCTGAAGACCTGGACATCCACCACCCATTCAGTCTGCCCAATCACTGTTTTGTCTTCCAATCCGAAGTCACAACTATTAATCAAGCTGCCGCCTGACAGAAGGCTAATTCAATATTATGCCCAGATATTGCGATCTACATCGACAGCCAGGTTGCGATCAGGTCCTTCGTAAGAGATTGCCGCGTGTCTCTAAGCGAGATCGCTAACCAGTATAGCGTCACACTGTATTGGGTCCCTGCTCACTGCGATAATCAAAAGAACTGTGTAAACTGAGAACTCAACGCCTAGGTACAGCATGTAACGATTTTTGCAGGAGCTACAGAGACGAGGAGGAGAAGTCTACTGCGCACTTCCTCTGCACGTGTCCAGCCCTTGCCAACATCAAGAAAGCCACCGTAGGCCAATACTTCTCTAACGATCTAAGTGATTTGAACTTCGCCAGCACGGTCGATCTAAACAGCTACGTTAAGAAATCTTAATAGTTTCAGGAGTAAGCCGAGATCCAACCCCAGTACAATGGGCCTACTTTTCTGGTCTAAGTGTACCTCTTCTTTTAGGACCACTCTAACTAACGATGCAGATGACATTAAACGAAGCTTGCAGTCACTTGCGCTTTCGCAGATAACGAATTAGAAACAGAAGTGGATCTGGCTGTAAATGACCGTTAAACAAAGTGTTGTCCATGCTTTACAAACACCTGAACAAAGCACCGATGTTTTGGCTCAAAGTGAAAGAATTTAGCCTTAGCTATCAACTCTGCCAACAACATCAGCTCGATAATTAGACTTCGACCCAAGTAGGAAACTATTTTGCAAGCCTTTATCGAGCAGGATCAAGAGACGCTATGTTAGACCGTCATTACCATCGCTCTACTGTACTGTGCATAAAAGCGCCTGGAATTTTTAAGAGAAAGACTCGATTTATGGCCCTGTCGTGTTTAAAATTTCATACCAAAGACGATTTAGCCAACCAAGTATCAAATTCACGTCTCATACGAATTTCTCAAACAAAAAAAAATCTAATAAATCAATTCAGAGTGTTTCACCAACTTCTAAATAAAAATGGTATAAGAAGTTTATCAAATAAATGTTGTTAAATTCTGAAACAGAAATGAGATATCTATGTTTGTGTTTGGTTGTGGAAAAACTCATGCAACTGGCCATTCAAAAACTTATTTACCGATTAATTTTCAATATACATTACATCGCTCTCTTTTGAATTATAAAAATTCTTTTCTTTCTAATACTTTTAACATTTTCATTTTTCATAGACGACGACGGTGTCTCTCGTCTGTCAGTCTGTCTCAATTATACTTAGCGATAATATCTGAAACAATAAAAAAGAAAATTAAAAAGGAATTTTATTCTTTTTTTGTTTAATTTGAAATTTAATTTAAAATACATAAATTTATTAAAAAAAATAAAAACAACGAAAATTTAAACTAAAAAAAAATAAAGTAAATAAACAAAAATTTAAATTGAATATGCTAACACTAAATATTCTCCGCAACGTGTCTGAGGTTTCTTTTGAGAAAACACAACTTTTTATATATAGCTTTTCTCTTTTAAATTAAAAAGTGTTTTTTTTTTAAAGCTAACAACTCTCTACTTATAATATATAATATAAACTAAAATAAATTAAAAGAAAATAAATGAGTTTTTGTACATGAAAAATCACCTGATATGATGATTGAATCTGAAAAAAGACTTTTCATTAAATTATTCAATTAATATTCCTTAAATGAATTCGTTATGTTTTTTTTCTTTTTGGTTGTTTTTGTTTGAAAGGGGATTTCGTGAAGAAGAACTCTGTATGAAGGAATGTTGTTTTTCTTTTTTTTTTGCAATGATTTTGAGAAATTCTATGAAAATGATTTTGTTTTTTTTTTTACTTTCTTGATTTGATTATGTTATAAAAAGTGTGAATTTTGTATATACAAGTTAGATTTTAGTTAATTTTTTTTAAGTAGATGACAATGGCGATGTTTTATTTTTTATTAATTGAATATTTAGTTTTTGGTTTATAATTGTGTGTAGACAGATTTGTTTAGGGGAGAAGTTGGACTTTTGTTTTTTATTGAAGTAATAAACCACGTTTTGTTATTTTTTGGGGAAAAGTTTTCATTTTATTATGTTTTTTGTTTAATTTTTGTGATGTTTTTATATCTTTATTTTCCTGCGTTAATGACTTTTGTGTTGCTTTTTAATTTTTATTTGGTTTAACATCTATCCTTACGTTTAAAACGAATCGTTTTTTTTTTTTTTTTCATATTTTGATATATACAACGTTAACAAAATTTATTTTTGCTTACTTTTTATTTGTACAAAATAAATTAAAAAACATCCTAGTCCTTTGTGTTAATTATTTACAATTTTTTTTTTGTTTTTACATAGAAAAATGCAATTTAATATATATTTTTGTTTTTGTTTTTGTTTTATATTTTACTAAATTTTATATTCTCGGACTTAATATAATTTTACATGGTAACATTGGTGAACTGACTTTGATTATACTATTTCAGTTTGAGCTTCAGTAGTGGTGCAAAATTTTAAGTGAAATTTATTGTTATATAATTCAACGAAAAGTAATAAGGTCTAGTTGGTCGTAGAATCAGGATTCCAGATCGTTTAAACAAATTTCGGAAAGGAGACATATTGCAACTTACTACGCTGTTCCATGGTGTGCTATACAGCAATTATCGATCTTTTCTTCTGCGGTGCTGATTTAGGAGAGCTGGGTATTGTTTTATGGTGTGAAGGCAATCTTGAGGCAGGTTTATACATTCGATCCACTCGTAGTAATTTTTATCATATTCTGAGTTTAGAAGATCACTTACCGCTTCTCAGCTTACCTAAAAACTAAGACAACATGCTTAATTAACAGTCTTTTTTTCAACTATTGTTAACTATGTAAAAGTATTTATGGTAAAGCTTGGCAGGACTTTGGCATAATGAATGATGTTTTGTATGAACGGTGCGTTTCAGTACACTGTATACCAGTATAAACCGAGTTACATGATTTTGAAAGGATAAATAAATGTGCGCCGGTAGTACCTATGTATTAGTTCCTTTTTTTTTTTGTTTACATATTTTGTGGAACGCCTTAGAAAACACCGAACACTCGGCGACTGAGAATAACCCTTGGAGCAAGCCGACTCAACTGTTTGTTGGTTTGAACAGTAGTAGTATTATTTTGTAAAGGCAGCTTTAGACACTGACAGGAATTAAACCTTTTCATTTAATGTTTCGGTTCGGAAAACCTGCTAACTAATAGTCCTGCTGGGTTATAGTAAAGAAATTGTTTCTAAAGAACACATTTTAGTACATGTTTGGCTGTGACAATAAGTGGGCTGTTTACTTCTGTGGATAGTCAACTAACCTAAGCCAACATTCGCCGTATGCCTTAAGAGGTGAACTTGGTGAAATGGTCAAAAATAGGAATTTCTTCAAACAGGGAAGCAGTTCCAAAACAAGATCAAATCAGGACAATCGCGTTGCCAGCTAAAACGACGTTCATTTAGGAGTCACACGGCGAAAAAAACTAACGAATTGGTCACACTGACAAAGCTTTTGACAGCCATCAACGAGAATATGCAAAAACATTTTCAACATTACTGAGCAAACCTCTCCACAAACCGTGCAAACCACCTACTAGCAATTCAAACTGAAGGTGGAACTAACAACTCTTGTATAGACTGGAGCCCACTGGCAGAGCGATTCGTAAGAACTGCGTAAAGGCAGAAAAAAATCATGAGTTGATGTTTTTGAATTCAACGCGAAAGCCTTGGTACCAATGGGAATATGTCTCAGTGTATGACAGCCTAAACTGCACTAGGACATCCTTAATAAAGTTGGTGGAGTATATACTTATTTTCAGATAGTTAGTCAGCGCTTAAAGCACTAACATCGCAGTCTGTGGAATCTTAGGCAATCAAGTGCTACTATGATGCTGAAGATAGTGCGAAATCGCTGACAAATAAAATGGGTCTGGTTACATACATGAACACCTGAACTTAACTATGGTCAGATTGTACTCTAAGGTAGTGGGGGAATTGGTCTTCTATCAATTCTGCCAACTACATTAGGCATTAGGGAACAACTTGCCAATCACTGTTACTATAACCTTAGCAGAAAGCTATTTAACAAGGACTGAGAAGAACCAAGGAGATGCGATACATATAGGTACATCACCCTCAGCATTCCTTTTCTCCTGTATGTTAAAGAAGGATCATTTTGCCCGAAATCCGATGAAAGTGCACTTGGAATTTTCGAAAGAAAAACCCCACGTTAGAGTAATGGTTACCCATGTTGACGGTTTTTGTAAAAAAAAGTATAGGTTCAATCACGAAATTCATATTAGAGTTTTTTTAGCGACATCTTCTTGGTCAAAAGATACGTGTACAAAGATTGAGGTGCCTATGCCTTCTAGAGCGGATGAACACCAATCCTCCATTCCGAAGAATCTTCGATTCCAACCTTAATGGACTATGCAGAACAGGACGACCTCATCTTCGATGGTGGGCTTAAGTAGAGAGTGGCGTTCTTCAATCTGACGCACGCAATTGGAGACTATTGAAAAAATATCCTGGGCTCAGTTAATCTAATGGACACACTAGCTTTTCTCTTATTTGGAAATCCTTAATCTATTCTCTGGGTGCACGGCGAGTTAAAAGATCAAGAAAAACGTGAAATTCAACAGCCTTAGCAACAGCCCAAACTCTCAGAGGAAAACGTGGCCACAGCTGAAGTATCTATCTGGAGACCGTGAAAGATGGAAAACATTTGTGGTCGTCCTATGCACCAATTGGGGTTATAGGAAATGGTTATGATTGAGAAGCTGTTACGTTTCCTCATAGGCAACGCGGTGTGAGATTATATCTTAACACCCTACTTTCAATAGGTCTGGTTGCAGTGTCATCCAAATGGGGAGGGGTTTGTATTAAAAAAAACGGAGGTTCCTGTGAAAAGATAAAGGGCCTAGATCTAGTGGAAAAGATTGCTGTTGTAAAGCCACTATAAAATTAAAATTTTTTTTATAAGACTTTTTCTTGAACCGCGGCTGCAAGTATGAAGTATCTGTATGTCAGTCAATTCAGTAGTTCCTAGCTAAGACATGTTGTTCTAACAAGGACTGGAATGGAAAAACATAACCCTACACTACAAGCAATACAATTAAATAAAAATAAATAAGAACATTTCTGCACCACATACTGGGCTAATGGATACTTCATAAACTATTTCCTATACCAATGTTGTGCTTAAGTATTTTGTCTTAAATATTTTATTCCTGCATCACCTAGTTTTTGTTTTGCTAATATATACTGTGTTAATAACTGATCAAGTGTTAAAATCGATCGTTTTTTGTTGCTGTGTATGGATTTTTTTTGTTTTATTCTGTTTCTTTGGTTACTGATTTCCCAAGAATAGAAATAGAGTAAATTCATCTAAGTGTAGACCTTAACCTAGACGTATTTACATGATGTTGTTCATATGACTCTGGTTTTTTTTTTATATCATATTTGTCTTAAAATTATTATGATTCTTTTAAAAGAAGAATCCTCGATTAATTAAAGTTACTGTTAACATTTTTTAATTATTCTTGTTCGTTATATACAGTTTAGGTTTTTCTTTGTTTTGTAAAGTAGTTAACCTGTTGTCTTGTTGTTCTTTTTTTTTTAAAATTGTTTTTTATTTACCTATAGCTACACATATATTTTACTAATTATATCCATTTTCACAGTTTTTTTTGGTTTTTGAATTTATTCAAAAATTCTTCGTGTACCTAGTTTTTAAATCCTTTTTTCGTAATTACACTATTTAATTTGAAGTTTTCTATATAAAATTGACTTTATATTTAATGTATTTTTTCTCACTTATTTTGTTTTTTGTTTGTTTTAAATTTACTTTTTGGTTTTTGTAAAAAATTACCAGTGTCAGCGATATAAGGACATGTATTTTGTTTTTGTTTTGTACATCCCGTAGATAGAATTCTTTCGGTGTGTAATTTAAATTTAATTGTAACTCTCCTTAGTTTATCGGATCTATTTTATGTTGTTACATGTACATATATATTTGTATCTCTAGACTATTTTGTTTCAATTTAATATTTTTAAACATTAACTGTGTTGTGCAATTAACAATATCTAGACATTTTAATTTTAAACTGCCTAACCTTAAAATTAAATTGCATTTTCTGTTTTATGTTTTATGAAACAATTTTGTTTATTTTTTCTTTTTTGGAATGCATATAATCTTCATATGTGTGTATATATAGAAATTTTATGTTTAATAGTGTTTGTTTTGTGTTATTCATTTGCATTTAGTTTAAAATAAAAAATAATCTAAGTAAAATCATCACACATGGGGGGCGGATTTATGAACCCCAAATAGTTATTATCAGTGTTTGTATTCAGGATAACGACCATTCTCCATTAATTGTCCGTCTCCTAGTTGATTTGAATCTATGTGGGCGCGCCTCAATTGAGGCTGGATGACACTGCCGCTGCTCTCCGTTTCGGTCGATGGTGGTGAGGGGTAAAAGTCCCTCTGACTTACACTTAAACCATTTGTCGCCCCCATTGATGATGGTTCGCCGTGGTGGTGGATAACTGAACTCGTTGAGGCCGTTGACAATTGTCCGACGCCGGGTTGTTGGGAATCCGACATTGTGCCTTGTTGATGGTCCATTACCACGACGGATACTACATCCTCACTCGCCCACCGGGCTAACTGTTGTTGAGCTTGAATAAAGTCATCACTAGAAAATAATAATCATAACAGGAACAACGATACAAGTAAAATTATAAAACGAAACAAACAAACCAACAACCCAGAAACAATCACAAATAAAATGAACTGAGTAATCAACATATTTTTTTTTTTTGCTTTTGTTTTTTTTTTTGCCTCTCATTTCGATTTAAATTTTTATTATTATTTTTTTTTTTGTAATCAAAAATAAGAGAAAATCAATTTGGAAATGAATTATGGTAGCAACAGAGGCAGGCTTTAAGCAGATACAACTATCTTAAGAATTTATGCAATACAGGCGAGCAGATGTAATGTTTTTATGGTTAGTATTGTTGGTATGTGGTTGTTGTGTCATGTTTATTGAACTTGAGTTTTGTATTATCTATTACTAACATAGGTTTTTGATTTAATAATTTTGCCAACAAATTATAAGTTATAAGTAATAAGGAGAACCAAGCAAGAATATATGTATGCACCATATTATTGAACTGAGTAATAACAAATTAAAAAAAAAATGTATTTAGCAAGAACTTATTTAAATTACATTTTTAAAATCAAAAAAATTCTTATTATAAATACATTTAATAATTTTATGTAAAGGTTTTTATGCACAACATTTTCCCGTAAGAATATTTGCTGTATAAAGTCCACAAGCTCAAGGGTTTATGGCGCCACCCTCATGTTGAAAGAGCAATGAGTTCAACACCCGAAATATGGTTGGTAGTACATCTTATTTTGTCTCCAGTAGATCCAGCAGGAGAATAAGTAATTTCGCTTAAAGCGTCAGGTTGTTAGGGCACATCTCTTATGGATGCATATCTTCATCTACACAGATATTTTGAGTTTAATAGAAAGTCCGATTACGATAAATTCTATTTAAAACAGAGGAAACAACATAAGCAATTAAAGAGAAAAGTATACTGTCTAAGGACTTTGAAAAGCATTCGGTTTGGGTTCACTCTGTTGGGTTCCGCTGCACCGAGGCGTCGATGGGAATGAAAAAGCCGATGAATTTGCAAGAAAGGGATCGGAACTGAACCAAATAATGGTCGATAACACGGTTCTGACTGGTATAGAAGTTCTAAAGCAAAAGATACACCTGGAGTTCTGAAAGCTTGCCGATGAGCGGTGGAGCACACTTCCCTCATGTCGTATATCAGAAAAAATGTGGCCAAAACACAATAAAAGAAAAACGAATAACAGATCGCATTTAGCACTAGTGATCAGCATTCTCTCGGGCCACAACCAACTGGCAGCCCATCTAAGGAGAATGGGTCTAAGTATAACCGACCTCTGCAGAGGATGGGGCTATGTAAACGCGGACGAGGACACGATACACTTTCTTTGCGACTGCCCAAGCCTCAGCAGAACAAGCGAGACGACCTTAGCTGTTTACTTAGGGAGGCTAATAACGAACAATAAAAAAGCTACTCTCGCTTCCCAACAGGTTCATGAACGTAGGATCCCACAACGGGGGGCACAATGTATCCTTGAAGCCTTGAAGCCTTGAACCCCTTTCTTAAATCCAGCAGGAAAGATCGCAAATCGAATGACCATATAGAGCTGTTAGACCTCTTTACAACGAGGTCTCCTTAAGAGCAGCGCTGCTCTATGTAGTAACATTTACACAACTACAACTAACAACTGGAGGATCTAAGAAATATTGAGTTCAACAATCTCCTGATGTTCATTCATTCATTTGGATGGTTTAACTAGTGACTTATAAATGTAAGCTTCCGGGATTTAAAAACAAATTTAGTACAATAGACTATCTCTGGACTGAAAGCTGTTGCCATACTTAGTTAGTTAGGGTGTTCCTCCAAGAAGAGGTACACTTAGACCAGAAAGTAAGTCCATGGTGATACAACTGAGTACTGGGGTTTGACCCTGCTTATTGCTAAAACTATTTATTTAGATTTCCTAACATTGTTGATGAGATTGGCCGTGCTGGCGGAGTTCAGGAAATATTGGTCTACGGTGGCTTTCCTGATGTTGGCAAGAAGGGGTACGTGCGGAGGAAGGGCGCAGTACTCCTTCTCCTCCTCGTCTCTGCAGCTCCTCCAGAAATCGTAACAGATTATACCCAGGCGTTGAGCATACCTGTTTGGGATGCAGTGCCCCCTCAATTAAGTCGTATTAATGATTTTGATCCTTTCAGATCCAAGACAGGCCATATCAGCCTGGAGTTGTTGCAATAATCGAGGTGTTGTCATCTTCGATTTGCTTAAGGTGCTTTGACATGGCTGAGCATATTGTCGTTCGTACATTGAGAGCCTTTTCTGGCTAATTCGTCAGGCGCGCAGTTCCCTTAAAAGTCGCAGTGACCAGGGAACCAACAGAGTGTGACGCTATACTGGCTAACGATCTCGTTTAGAAACATGTGACAGTCCTTCACTGCTCTAGATTTTGTCGTGTTGGATACGAGGGACCTGATCGCAGCCTGGCTGTCGATGTAGATCGCAATACCTGTGCGCGATATTGGGTTAGCCTTCAGCCCAGCGGCGGCTTGTTCAATAGCTGTGACTTCGGCTTGGAAGACACTACAGTGATTAAGCTGTTGCCGTTTCTGAACAACGGCACCCATTTGCCGATCCTAACCTAACCAGCTTATAAGTGAAGAAAAAATCCATATCTGTATTATAATACGGTAATAGCAACAGATGATTGTAGTATTTTTCAAATAGAAATGTGCGCCGGTAATAGAGCAGCAAGGAATACTAGGAAACCTGCTTGCCAGCCATAATGACGTCCGCCTCAAAGGTGTCGTAGAAAACAATCGATTGACTAATAAGACAGGGAGTGCAAACAAAAGAGCAAATCGTGGCAGTAGCACTCGCATTGACAACAATTGCAACGCGGGACTTTAAAGGTTATTGGGCTCATATTACTAGATTGTGTGGAAAATGGCAAATGTTTGCCATTAAAAGTTCTTAAAAAGGACTTTGGTCAACCAAATATCATCTTCACGAAGAAATTCTATGTTCAAGGAGAAATTACAGGACACATTAACCTCAGCTATTCAATTCGCCGTTCGAAGATGAATAAATTGTAGGTCATGGTTCATCCCGAGTTGTCGCTCTAATTTTCCCACCTAAAATTAGACAGAGAGATGAGTTTTCATGACTGGACCGATGGATATACTCGTATATTCCTTAAATTTTTTCCTCCATTTCTGTTGACATTTTCAACATGATGCGTGCAGTTTATGGCATTATCGTCATTGACAGAGTAATACCATTTATAAGTTCTTCGAATACTGCCGAAATTTTATTAAATTATTTAATTTTTAATCATAAAGTTTCGTCATTGTTATAAATAAATTAACTAAGGTCAGCTTAGTGAGTACAATATAAGGTTTAAAAAATCTTAATTTAAGAATACAGGTTGTTATACATTTTTAATTGACAATTTTTAATATTCTCTTGTTTATTTATTTCACAATAAATGAAATATTTTCTTATAATAAAATGCGTCCTTTTATCGTTCTCCTTATTACTTATTCACTACGACTACACCGAATTGACACACTACACATTAAAACAAAAAAAAATTAATTAAGGACAAGAAAAATTATAATACAAAATTAACGATCGATTATAATATCCAATGGGGTTACACAATAGACAACAAAAATTCTGGAATGATGTGACACATTTGTTGGCCATGTTCATATCAGAGGCCAGCGTACACACAAAACGAGTCCATAATGCAGAAACAAAATATAAAACAGAACAAAATAGAAACGCAACAGAAAAACGAATCTATAAGGTATCTCTAACCGGGATTTTGGTGACTGAAGGGGACCTACCTCTCACTATCAGGAGTTTCACGATCAATCCGGGCATCTACGGTCCTATCATGGTGATCGGCACTCTCGTAGATGCCCTCATCATCTTGATGCAGATGCGTATGCGACGAGTGATGTGATGAGTGTGGGCCATGTGAGGCATGGCCATGGGCATGCGAATGATGCGTATGATGGCCAAAAGCATGAGGTGAGTGTGATTGATGTGGATGTCTACTAGTTGTTGGATGCCTATACCTTCCATAAACGAAGCGACTCTCCTCGTCGGATCGTGGCCGACAGCTTCTGCTGTAAGACGGATGTATTGTTGCAGTTTTCTGTGATTGTGCTAATTGTTGATTTGAGCTGCAAAATGCACAAGCGTACAAAATTATCGATTATTATGCGTTGTCTCATGTTGTCAAGTCAAACAAATACATATACAAGTTTGCAATAACAGAAAAAGAACGGAACCTTTAATAAGAGATTATAATTCAAAGTAACTAACCCTTGCGAGGATTCACTACAAGCAGCGGAACTATCTAATCTATAATGACGATCGGTTTCCGTTTCGGACATTCGATTGTCCTCGGAGCCACTGGGGCTCATGTGTCTAACCGAGTGATGCTCTAATTGCCTAATTAGATCTTCTAGGTTTCTTATTCGCAGTGGACCGGTCGCTGGTGCATCGTCTTCCTCGGGCAGATGATGTTGCGATCGATGATGGTGCAGTATGGCACCGGTTTGAGGACCTTCCACCAGAACCGTATGCGGTTGATTTATGTCGCAGATGTTTTCTTTGGAACCGGTCTTCGAGCCACTGCGCTTGTACTCGCCATAGCTGAGTTGTGACGTTGAACAGTCCTGTAGTGTTTTACGCAGCATCTCTTCGCTGAGGCTGCCACTGCCCACGGGTGTATTGCCGGCACCGGTACCACGATGGGAAGCTGCATTTCGTAGAGCTTCCAGGATATCTTCGTGATATCCATTCAGGCTTTTAAGTGTGCGCTCAACTTCGGACACAGCTGCACCAGATGCCGCCGCCGCCGCAAGTGTGCCATCTTGTTGAGCAATCAGTTCCAGGTTATCCGATTGACCGTCCTCACCCCATTTGTCTTTCATTTGATCGCCGAGGACGAGTCCGTAACCGTGTTTTTTCAGTATGCCCTTTTCTGAAAAGTCAGTAGGAGCAATGTTTTTTTTTATGTTTGATTTATAGTAAATAATGAATTAAGTGAGTCTTGATTGAAACTAATCATTTCAGAGCATGAATTTTCATTGAACTGTATATTTTATGTAAATGCTTATATTAAGGAGAACTTGCTAGGTGAAGCAAAAACACACACATTACTTGATAAGTCTTGGGAAAAACACGCAATGAAAACTATAAACACTATTTCTTTTTTCTTTTAATATTTAGATTACACGAGTTTTGAAATATTAAAGCATTATTAATCTACGTTATGCAGTTTATTTGGTACTTTAGGGCTTCACGATATTTACCTGAATGTGCCGGGTCTTCTTCGCTACTTCCAGTCAATCGCCTGACCTGAGGAATCTTGTGATCTCTGTAAAATTAAACATAATTGCATTTGATTATAGTGGTTAGCGATCACAAAATTGAATTTGTTAAAATGTGTGAGGGTGTCCAAGGAGTCAGTACAGTTTAAACTAGTCTAGAAGGCATCTACTACTGAGGCAAGTGGTGAGTGGTATTATTGCTGATGGTGGAACAAACATTCGGAATAACAGAGGGAACTTAGAGATTCGATACATGTTGCTTAAATCGCGTGTTATCAACTTGACCGTGGGAAACGTAAGCAGTAAGAAGAATGTCTGCAGGGAAACTCCTCAGGGTGGAGCCCTCTCTCCCCTAATATGGCTTCTTGTCGTGGACGAGATCTTGGTAATACTCAGGGATAATGGCGTATGCCGACGATGTGGTCATCCTGGTAGCAGGCAAATTCATTCCAGTCCTAAGCGAGAGGCGCAACTATGCGTAACTACTGGTCAATACTCGGGGCAGTAGCAAAGGGCTGGGAGTCAGTCATACGGAGAAAGAGATTGTGCTTTTCACTAAGAAGGGAACAATCCTTGTCGTCAACCCTCAGAAGATTGGGGATGTTGAACTTAATCCTTCGGGATCAGCAGGTTACCAGGGCCTTATGCTTGATTTCAAACTAAATTGGAAGGAGAACATCGATGAGCGCATCAAGAAAGCATGCGTAGCCTTCTACTTATGCAAAAAGACGTTCAGTAACACATGAGGTTTTAAACCGGCTGTGGTACACTGGCTGTACACGGCGGTTGTGAGACCTATTCTAGCATATGGCTCACTAGTCTGGTGGAAGGTGCTTGAGAAGCAATATCAGCTTTCAAACGTCACTAAGATCAATGAGAACAACACCAACATCGACAATGGAAACCAGGCTAAGTTTCGTTTCGCTGGATCTGTACTGCAGTAATACGGCAGCTAAAACTGCTTTGAGACAGAGAGAAAGACGTCAGTCAGGGCTCCGTACGGTCTCGATGGGAGAATGCCCACAGATCGACAGAAATAGATCATATGATCCAGACTCTGGCATTTGACAGGAGATTTAGTATCAGAATTTCTGACAGAGATGACTGGAGGAACCACAAAGCTACCAATAAAAAGGAACCAGCTTTCTACACCGATAGTTCTAAAATGGACATTGATACAGGTGCCGGGATCTACTATGGGACCCTAGAAATAAACCAATCCTTTAGATTAAACGACGACTGCAGTCTCTTTCAGGCCGAAATCACAGCCATCATCGAGGCTTTCAAAAAAGTCCGGGAGAAGGAAATCATCGCAAGGAAAATTACGGTGTACACCGACAGTCAGGCTGCTCTGGAGTCCGTGATACCTAGATCGAGGCTTGTAGAAATCTGCGAAAAGTATCTAGACAGAGGGCCAATACGGTGCTCCTATGTTGCGTACCAGGGCATAAAGATATTCCAGGTAACGAAAGGGCTGGCGAAGTTGAACGAAAGGGAGCAGTGCTGCATGCTTCACAGGCTGTCCCCTTTGAGAGGATTCCAATAAGGTATATTAAAGACAAGGCCATCAGTCGAGTCAATACACGTGGGATCCAGCTAGACACATGGGCAATAGCGGTAAAACTTAGTCGTCGCGTAGCAAGGATAGTCTCAGGCATCATTACTGGGCACTGCGCCATTGGTACCCACGCGGAGCGCCTCGGTATACATCACAACGAAGTTGTAGGCCAGAGGAAGTAAACGAATCTGTCCGTCACCTGCTGTGTGGATGTGCTGCCCCCGCCAGTAGAAAAACGAGAATATTTTTGGTAGTTACTTTTTCACGGAACTGGAGGACTTGCATGACATCGAGCGGACCTCCCGAGATTCATATCCTTTTCTGGGATGTTGTAAATCAGCGGCTGCCCTTCTTTTTACAGGTTTCCAGTGTAGAATTATAAAATGGGCACAATGGGCCCTAGTGCTGGGCTGTGTGGGTATTGACGAATGTCATATGCACCGTGGTACGCAAGGAATGATGATATATGTACATAAAAATTAAAAACTTCGCGCGAAAGCACAAAAATCGAGTAAGCCAACATGTTAATAATACAGTCCTACAACTTCTGGACGAAAGAAATGTATTGGGTCGTATACAAAGGACCAAACCTTTTCATTTAGCACGATAAAAATTAACCGCGGTTAAATAGCGGAACATGCAGGAACTTTCACTGGAAAGGCACCTGCCAAACGTTTCTATTTCTTGATAAAAAAATTGCTTGATAGTTCCTTACTTAGCTGCAGTAACTAACAAATTTATATCGAAGGGAGGTGTTTTTTAGTGAGTAAGAATCTCACTTTACTATGAGCACACGTTTGCGGTCCTCATAGTGTCTAGGTAAGATTTCCACCTACCACCGGAGTGGAAAAAAAAAAACAAGGCACCCATTTACCTTACCTAATCAACATGTTGCGATAGCGATTTGAAACTCACCTAAATCCGGTCTGATTCTGATACATCAACTTGCTCGATCCATCCAATGAAACCTCTTCCACCGAGTGATGATTGGCTGCGTTTCCTGCTCCGCCATAAGCCTTTGCGATGGGCTTTTTCGAATATGGCGGATCATACTTCAATGTGGTCGTCTTCCTCCTGATTTATTTCAGGGAGTTTTTCATTTGGTTTTTTTTTTGGATTTTTTTAATTATTTTTTGTTTTGATTTTATAGTTTTTTTTGTTTGATTTCATAAATATTTTTTTTTGTTTTGGTTTTGTTTTTGTTTCGATGAGATATGTTTTATGGAAATTTAATAAAAGTGAATTTGTTTAGAATAGTAATAATCTTAAGTAATAAATTTCTGCATAAATAAAAATAAACTTTTTGTGGAATAATTAATATCGTATGGGTGTCAGAGTGTGGTTTGTGTAAATGTTGTAATGTGGGTGATGCGTATTTTAAAATATGTTCTTGTTTATATAATGGAAAACATTTTACTAAAGCAACATGAAATAACAGATATTTATTTTCAAATGAAAACAAAACAGTGAGAAATATGTATATTTGTGAAGTATTACGTTTCGTTTTTTTTTTTCTTTAAGTAAATATACACATTTATTACGCAATATGGATACAAAGTGGCAAAGAGTATATCATACACATTAGACATTCGAATATACAAACATTCATACAGGAAAAATAAAATACTGTACACACACATAGATCATAGACCAACATCAAACAAATACACATATTACATATCTTTTAATGTAAGTCAACAAAAAAAGAAAGGGTTTCGTTGCGTTGCTGTTTTACTAAGCGAATTAAATTTTTGATTCCGTTGAAAGGATTATTACCTACACATCAATTCATATGAAAATTGCCACATTTTTTACCGCAGCATTTGTGGAGAATTATGTTTTTCGTTTTCCTTGTAACCAACCATAGTATCGATTTACAACATATCCTTGTTTTGTTGTTCACTATTTGTTACTGCCATTGCTACTGCCGCCATTGAAGGCAAGTCAATAACAAATAAAAATAAATACGCACTTGGAACACAAGTGGAAAACTCGAAAAAAATAAACAAACAAAACACAAGTCGAAATAAAGAAAAATAAAATCCTAGGAATTATTTTGACCGCAAGGATGAAACAGTAAAAAGAAAATGAAAATGAAAACAATAGCGGAAAAAGGATGAAATAAGTGAAGCAGGATAAATAAATAAATACATGTATATGTATGTGCGTTCCTTTTGGGTGAGCTTTCTCATTTCAGTTGTTTATGGTGGTAAATTAAAATATTTCCTTTTGCCCAGATGGCCCTGAACTGGATAAAAGAAATGGGCTACGTTCTTTTTTTTTTTATTTCTCCTGTTTTTATCCAGTTATAATTTTCCCATGACTATTGTTATTATTCATTTGCTGTGAAATCAGTTTCAGTAAACTTTTGTTATCGAGTGAATTGTTAAGTTTCTTGTAGGTAACTTACCGACAAAATTTCAATATTAAATGAGTGAAATGTTTAACTTGCCCTGAAGGTGAGCTGTGGCACAGGTAATCTATTATTCATTCCATATTATGGATTGAAATATTACACTCTTTTCAGACTGTGAATACGACAGCTAAAGAGTGATCAATTCTGTCATCTGAATGACATGGGAAAATTGTCTTTCACTTTCAAAGAAACAATCTTTACCTCCTATGCGACATTTTCTAGTGAAAACGGACAAACCCATTTCCATTTTGTTACGAGCAAGCACGGACTTTTCTCAGAATTTTCTCTCTCTTAATGGATTTTGGAGAATATCAATTTTGGTTAAATATCAAGGAACTACTCTATAAACCACCGGACACTTAATGGTTAAGAACTTGAAAAAGTTTTTACTCTTGTGACAAAACACAAATATCAACTGTCGCTCTGATGTCTACGTCATCATTTTTTGATAAAGCGTCATGAATGTAATCGAAAAAAAAATATCCAAAAGAGATCATAAGAGGGGAGCAGAGGCTTGATGGAAGAGAAGATTTAATCACAAACTAAAGGGTTTTTCAATAGGGACGCTACAAAAGTATAGCGACAGGAACAGCAAACGACACCATATTTTTCTTGCGGTTTTTTGACATTTCTCTTCAGTAAGGTATGCCATTTCATGATGGAAAGATATACGAGCCAACAACGAGTCGAAATTATTAAAATTTACTACCGAAATTCGGAGTCAGTGGCCTCAACGTTAAGAGCGCTACGTCCAATTTATGGTCGTCATAATCGTCCTAGCAGATCAACAATTGAGCGTCTAGTGGAAAAATTTGAATCCACAGGCACAGTACAAAATGTTCCCGTGCCAGTGAGACAAAGAAGTGTCCGTAGTGTCGAGAATATTGCTGCCGCTGAGGCTTCAGTTGCAGAAAGCCCAAATGTGTCTCTCACACGTCGTTCTCAAGCGTTGGGCATCTCTGTGACGTCGTTGTGGCGAATTTTGCGAAAAGATCTTGGCCTACATCCTTACAAGATAAAATTGACGCAATAACTGAAGCCGCTTGACCACCAGAAGCGTCGTATGTTCGTGAATTGGGCTGAGCAACAACTTGAAAATGATTCGGATTTTCATCGAAAAATCATCTTCAGCGATTAGGCTCATTTCTGGCTGGATGGCTTCGTCAATAAACAAAATATGCGGTATTGGTCAGGCAGCAATCCACACGTACTCCATGAGTCATCATTGCATCCCGAAAAAATTACGGTTTGGTGTGGTTTATGGGCCGGCGGCGTCATTGGGCCGTACTTCTTCCGTGATGATCAAGACCGGCACGTTACTGTGAATGGGGATCGCTACCGTTCAATGATAACCGAATATTTTTGGCCCCAATTGGATGATATCGACTTGGAGGACATGTGGTTCCAACAGGACGGCGCCACAAGCCACACAGCGAATGTCACAATCAATTTATTGGAAACCAAGTTTGGAGAACGTGTTATCTCACGAAATGGTCCAGTCGCTTGGCCGCTTCGGTCGTGCGATTTGACGCCGTTAGACTATTTCCTGTAGGGCTACGTCAAGTCTATGGTCTATGCCAACAAGCCAGCGACGATTGATGAACTTCGTACGAATATCGAACGTGAAATTGCAGCAGTATCGGCCGATTTATGCTTGAAAACCGTCGAAAATTGGGTTCAGCGTCTGGATTTCTGCAAGCGTGCCCGTGGTGACCATGCAAAAGAAATCGAGTTCCATACATAATGGCATCGAACGTACTTTCACAGGAATAAAGAATTTCATTGATATCCAAAACCGTTTTTGTTTTATTTAAAAAAAACTTTTGTAGCGCTCTTATTGAAAAACCCTGTAGAACAGGACGTTACAGTTTACAGCTATAACTTCGAGATAGTAAGCAACTTTTCTACCTTGGTTTGGCCTTTAACTTTTGATAACGACATCTTATCATAAATCAAAGAGAGAAGATCTATTGCCATTTGCTGTTTATTTAGCTCGATAAGGCAATTAAAAGTAAGACTCAATGCTGAACTGCTAAGGAAACTCTTTACGTATAAGACCTTTATAATCCCACTCCTCACTCGATTCAAGAAGGAGAGCTATCTTTGGTAATTTCATGCGAAAACTTCGGCGTTGGTCGTTTGCGTTGACAGACTATAGAGGAAGAAGAGACGACCTCGTCTAGATAAGTAGAGGAGAACCTCTACCAACTTGGAGTATCCAATTTGAGGCAGTTAGATAAGGATCTGGGGGAGGTCACTGGAGGAGCTGCAACTATGTAAAAAAATAATTGACAAATTAGGCGGCACGGAGAAAGATGTTTTTGAGAGTGCTCTGTCGGAGATGGCACCCAGTCTTTCGATTGGCTTATTCTTAATGGACTTTTACCTCCAGCCCAACATTTTGCAGTTTTGTTAGGAAATCCTGCTAACTAACCGGGGTACCATCCATGGCGAATATTTCTAAATCTTTTTAAAATTTAGAAGAGGGTATCTGTCTTCAGTCGATAAAATTCTCAATTTTTTTTTGTAAATGTACCAGTTCAGCCTTGTGACCCAGTGTCATGGAAACATTCTCGGTATAATCGCTTTTAAGTAGGAAGACACATTCCTGTCGTATCAATATCACATCAATTGCTTTCATTGCTTTGTGGTATTCAGTCTTTTACGATTGGGTCTTACGAGTCATTTATTACGAGAACTGCCTCTAGAGGCATTCTCAACCTTAATTTTATTGCTCCAACCTTTGCTTTAATATTCCCATCTTCGAAGGGGACAGCTCGGCATGAGCAAAATACTAGCGTGATACAAATGATACGAATGAAAGGGACCTACAATTTATGGCCGACTCCGAACAGCGAATTGAGAAGCTTTTTGACAAATTAAAAAATTATATAATACTTCCGGAGGTTTGTCATTCTCTGATGAGAGATGGTGCTGCGAAAAATATTCGATAGACATGACTGGGGCTTGAATCCACGCAGCTCGTACAGCAGTGCTAACGCACTAAGCCACGGCGGGGGGCTCCTCAGTTTTAACAAGAAGAAGTAACCGACGACGAGGGATTCAACATAAGTCTAAATTAAGAGTGTTTAGCCAAGAAAGAAGCAGAGCTTCTGACAAATTTACGAACAGTCCGGTGGTTACTAAACAATCATTTCAAGAAACTGGGAAAATTCACTCTGAAATTTATTGAACTTTTACCTATTAAAAGGTCAAGAGACTGTCACTTATAAACGTATGGAAAAAAGAAAGGCACTAACTGCCCACTTAAGAGTTCAAAACATATCAGCGAATAACATTCTCAAGTTCCGTGCGACTTTTTGCGTAATCAAATGAATTAACAAGAAATAATAATAGACGTTTTTCCTTATAGAGAGCAGATTCGTTTTCAGTCAAAGTAGCGGCAGGAAGGAATAAGTGGAAATTTTTGTATATGAACAATGCAATCAGAGAGCTGCGTTGAGTATGGGTATGTGTTGAGTATGCTTTCCTCAACATGCTTTATTAGCTCATTGAAAATTTTAATTGATGGCATTGTTCTACACGTAACACAACTTTTTGTCACGAGCAATGCCTGAGTGGTTCCGGCCAGTGTGGTACATTTGAGATATGGTAAAATTACTGTACGAATAGTTAACAACATACACCGTCAATACCTCTGTTGATTAACATACAATGGCTTTTAACATGAAACTGAAAAAAAGACATGTAACACACGGCAGCACTTAGTGATTTATGTTTGCTCAGCTTATAGTATTACCTAAATAAAAAAAAAAAATTGTTTTCGAACCTCCAGGACATATATCTACATATGTACATAGTGTTTCTCACTCTTAGCATGCAACTTTGTTTAAATTTACATACAAAATTCCTATTCACAATAATTACATTTTTCATGTCCAAAAAGCATTTGAACTGAGGAAAATATTAGAAATAATTATTAAAGTTAGGTACTTAAATTAAAAAAATTTTTAAAATCATAAATATTAAGCACAGAAGCACATATGTATGTAAACTTGCGAGCAGTAGCGAGGCGGGTAACAAAATAAACAATAAAATGTACATATCACTTTGCATGTGTAATATTTTAAGTGGATATGTTCGCTTGTCGAAGAGTGGTCCAAAGCTGTTCAATCATCGGATACTCAAAATAATTAAAAAAACATGTTGTAATGTTTACTTTTTTAATTAAGTCATTTCAGCATTCATTTGTTCTCATATGATAAAAGGTTCGCCAAGGCCAACGAATAATTCCGACTTTTAGTTGAAAAAATAATGTAAAAGTCTTTTTAACTTAATTTCATGAAATTCTGAAAAAATAAATACATATGCACGTGTATGTACATACATATGTAAGTCTTTAGGTTATCTTGCAATTCCCGAATATAAAACTTTCATTACACTTTGATGGGTGACAGTCGACGCCAATATATGCAATTGAAGAATTGACTACCAACGATACTTAACAACATTTTATTTCCAATAGAGAATTCATTTCAGTATCCAATTTAAATGGGTAGAACACTAGGAGTCTTGAAATATTTCTTTTTCTATCGGGTAGTTGACAAACACTTGCAAGCCTTTAACCTCCAATTACTTGGAGACAGTATCAGTTTGTGCTATTGCAAGTTGACAATATTTAGTACTGAACTCTGTAGTAAGAATGATGAAAGGGTTTCACTCATTCGCGAGGAATCAAGAAATTGGAAAATTGAAAACTGCATAGTATATTTTATTCGACTGTCTTGGGGCAGACTGAAACCGCCTCAGAGGCTGATTTCAATTGTGAGTAGCAGAGTAGGTGTCTTCCGGCTCAGTCCGACAAAAAAATGAGGTTTTCTGGCAGACCATCCGGCGCCTCAGTTAAATCCAAAGATCGTGTGCTTCTTTCCGATGAGATGGACATCTTGCGCAGATGGGGCGAGCACTTTTAGGAGCTGCTCAATCCCGAACATGGCACTAAGTAGGGCGGAAATAAGTTCCACCGTAAAGGAGGTGAAGTCGGCGAAAAAAGAGCTGAAAGTTGGCAAATATGTTGATATGCACGAAATCCGAAATGCTCAAGGCCTTAGGTGAAGAGGGAGTGAAATGGCTCTCTCGTTTCATTAAAGTGGCCTGGGAACGCGATAAAACACCTAGCGATTGCCGAAGTTGAGGGATTGGTCCAATTGGAGGTATATCCCTTTTAAGTCTCCCCGGAAAAGTTTTTGCAAAGGTGTTGGGAGCGCGATCAAGAGCTGTGGTCAAGTTCAGGTTGGGCGGTGAGCAGTGCGGCTTTCGTCCACGTAAGAAGCACGACCGACCATTCACACTCGGAATGGTACTTGAGAAGGCCTGGGAGAATAACAAACCCATCTACAGTTATTTTGTAGATTTGGAGAAAGCGTATGATAGGGTCCCTCGAGGTAAACTCTGGAATGTACGGCAGGAGTATGGAATTGACGGTGCTCTTCTGAGGGCCATTTAATTTCTATACACAAACTGCAAAGTATTTTGTCACCTTTCCTTTTCATTGTTTATATGGATTGGATGTTACAGCGCAGCCGTGGAATGGTTCGAATAGGGAGACTTTAGAATAAGTAATTTGTTTTTCGCTGATGATTGGTCATCCTTACGTCTTCCCAGACCGAACTTCAGCGCACACTTGAGAGGTTTATAGTCGTCTGTGTTAAAGTAAGGATTAGAGTAAACGTGAGAAAATCAGAGGTTTTGGTAACTCCCAAACGCACTCTGCATGTTAGCGGAGTCCTATTGAAGCAGGTGGAGAAGTTTAAGTATCTCAGGGTCCTATTCACGAGTGATAGTAAGAGCAATACTGAGTTATCCTGTAGGATTGGTCAGGCTGGAGAAATTTTGAGACAGCTTGGTCAATCTTTTATCAGGGGGGCCGAGCTTGGCATCGGAGCTAAGCTATCGGTCTTTAGTTCAGTGTTTGTTCCGACCCATATCTGAGGTTTGGGCAATGGCCGAAAAAATAAGTTCGCGGATACCAGCTGCCGAAATGAGATTTCTTTGTTGTATTGCTGGGGTGACTTGCCGAGATAGTGTTAGGAACACCAGAATACGCAAGGTACTAAATGGTAATGACCCAATGCACTTTGTTTATCAGATACAGGCACATACATGTGCCAACTCTACGAAAAGCAAAAAGAGATGGCTGAATATGTTTTCTGTTGGCGGAGAAGATATGCTCCGTGGAACATGGAGCCTAAAGCATCATTTAGGTTTAGAAAGAGCCCTCATTTTACTTTCAGTTGGGCACTGCGCCAGCACAATAGATCTTACAGGTGGCAGTGCATCTGGGCCCTAGTTTCGTATCGTATGCTTCTTGTTGCTTTAAAATACACGTTTTAGAAAGATTCTTGGGCCTTTTTATGCTGACGGAGAATAATCCTGATTCAAAATTCATCAGAAGATCTGGTCTGAAAAATCTTGGAAGAGACAAAGGCCTCAAGTTTTGGAAGGCATTGAGCTAATCAGAAAAACTTGTTGGTACACGTTCAAGGCCAGAGTTTATTTAAGAAAGTATGTCGGACTTCGGAGTCCATAAAATATCACATCACCAAGTGTAATATTGTGGTACCTTATAAGTTACATATGTTAAAAAACGTTTTTTGTTTTAGAACTACCCGTTCCCCTTGGCGACCCCATTATTTATTCCAGAAAGTCGTTGTCATATCTTGTTCAAACGCTTCACTATAAACTTTGATCCTGCGTCCTTTTCGAAGTGTAGGAAAATAACTTATTTATCAAACTATGTATCAGTCACAAAATGTTACGTAGCATTAATAACGTCCTTACTTGCAAAAAAGTATGTTTCATTTTTATTAAAAAAAAAAATTAAAAAAAATACAAACATACAAGCATGCCATTGACACTGCCTGTTGTAAGCAATTGAGAAAATTCCATGTCCACTTCACTTTTTCTTAAAATATCCACGGCGTATTTCTTGGACACGTCCCCGATTCGATGATAAATATGTTCTTACTTAAAGTTATTAAAAATAAATGTTAAACAATGAAAAATGATTGATGGCGAAATGTGTCAAAAATGTGTGCGCTGAAAATGATGAAGACCAAGTTAATAGGGGATGATTAGTGTTACTATAGTTCCTATTTCCTTTCTTATTTGTCGCTTAGGAAATTACTTTTATTTTAGCACTTATCACATGACAAATATAGTACATAGTCATATATTTGAGTACATGCCATGTTCTACATGTTGTCATGTGCTTGACATACGCAATACACAAACAAAACCAATCCGTGTGTGTTATGTCTGTATAAAGGTACTGTGTAACAATGTGATCCCGTACAAAGCACCAGCACGAACTCAAAGCCAGTATATATTATGCGTATATTTTGTGATTTTGCGTTTTGTGGCCCGTAAACCTACTTGTTTTCAAACTAATTTTGGGAGCAAGCAAATGAAAAACGAACGAAAAACACAAAAACATAAAACTCAACTAAACACTCAAATCACACGTGCCGTGTAAGCTCCCCGGTCCGTTTTTTGCAAATTTTAAACACAACAAAAAGAACTCACACACGCAAAACACAAAAGTTGGCTACCACTTATTAAATCAAAGTAAAAAGTGAAAAACAACTAAAAATTTAATCTAAAGAAAGTCGCATATGTACATTTTTCATCCACGGCCATTGAATTTACCTTGATTGAGTGTAAAAATTGGATTAATTATTAAAGTATGTCCATAACATTAATTCGTTAAAAAATAAATTGATTTTGGTCTGGTGCGTGGACATAAAGTCGTTTTAGCAGCACAGCGGGCTGCAAAAGAACTTTTAAACAAAAAATTATAATAACAATAAATGGGATGGCTTTTACAAGTGAATATTTCCCAATCACCAGAGAATACATCATGCAAAAAGAGTCGCTGAAATTTATTTCTCAAAAGTTATAGAGGACTACAGTACCTACATACATAAGTGGTATGTGGTGTAGATGTAGCCGGCGAATGTGGAGCTGATATGTTTATTTTTTGAGCGCATTTTGAGTAAAAAACTTTTTAATTGAATATTGATTTCACGGGGAAATAATATTCAGGATTGCAAAATTATTTCAATAACTGAATGAAGGCTTATATACCCTGTGGGAGGTACATAAAGGTTTTTGTTTGAAATGCAAAAATTGTGCAACCTCGTTTGACTTTTAAAGTTGAACAGCGAATGTCACAGAAGGATGTAACGTATGGCTTCTGACGTATTGACAGCATTGCGAACAATTTAAAAGGTTTTTAAACAATGTTGCAGTCAATTACAGAGATGGGCCGTAATTGACAGCTTACTATGGACATAAGCGATGTGATCAGAACCTCATTTGATCGACCATATACTTGTAAATGCAAGTAAGCAATGGAATTGTAGATAAGTAAGGGAATTGCATCTATAGAGACGAGCTATACAGTTTTGATTGTTTGATGACGATGAAAACTTACGCTGCTCCATCAAGGTTGGTGAAGACCTCACCGAGACATTTGATGTCAAAAAAGGATTTAGACAAGGCGACACGCTGTCATGCGACTTCTTCAACATCGTTCTTCAGTGCAAAACTTACGTGCCAACACCAGAGGCACAATATTTCAAAAGTCCGTCTAATTACTCGCATACGCCGACGATACATAATAGGAAGAACGTAGCGTGATGTCACTGGTGCGTTCGTGAGCATTGAGACGGAGGCGGCGAAGATGGGCTTAGCGGTCAATGAGAGCAAACGAAGTATATGCTGTCAACAAGAAAGGACACTCAACACCGATGTTTCTAATGGAACGTCACTATAGACAGTTACAACTTTGAGGTAGTTAAGGAATTTGTCTCTGCAATCAATTCAGACAACGACACTAGCGCTGAGATCAAACGAAGAATAACTTTAGCCAATCGCTGCCATTTGAGTAGCAAAGCGCTCTCTCGAACGACTAAAGTAACCCATTATAAGATCTCAATCGTCGCAGTCCTGCTCTACAACGCAGAGGCATGGACGCTGTCAAAAGCGGATGAGGTTGTTCTTGGCTTCTTCGGGAAGAATATTCTTCGGGTGATTTTCCCGTCTGCCTAGACGGCGAGTGGAGGGGGAGATACAACGACGAGCTGTACTGTCTGTACAGCGACATCGACTTAGCCAGCAGAGTGAAGCTCAAACGACTGAGGTGGCTGGGTCAAGAAGAGCGAATGGAGACCAATATTACGATCCGGAAAATTTTCAAATTCACACCCGAGGAAGACCGCGACTTTGGTGGCGCACGAAAGTAGAAGGAGACCTTAACCAACTTGGCATGTGAAACTGGAGGCAAGTGGCTAAAGATTGAGCTGGCTGGAGAGGCTTGTTGGTTGAGGCTCAGGTCCACCCTGCACTGTAGCGCCACCTTAAGTAAGTAATAGAATTGTATGTACACACTTATGTCTGAGGAGCATTTTAACCAGCTGCTTCATAGGCACCAGCTAGAGGTAGCGATGGGGCAAGAACAAAAATCTCAAGCTTAAGTCCAGTCAACGAAGAAGCACAAAGAAAAGGTTGGTACAGCCATAAGGATCTGATTGGCTCTGGCTTTCCAGCGAAGTACATAAATATTCGCAAGGACTAGATTTTTAGCACTAAATACCTCGTATTTAAAATAGGTTGACATATGCTTTGCTTGAACTACCAAAGCAGATCTTTAATAAACGATGGACATAAGATTCTATCCAACATATGCATACGATCACTTGCCAGGCACAACACGGTTAAACTTGGTCGGGTGCCCGGCCACCAGTGCATTGTACCGCTACATCTTTGGTAAACAACTGGATACACCAACTTCCCCTAGCCCATTGGGAAAATGCCTCCGGGCGTAGGCAATCCAAGAGACTTATCGAGCCCTTTCCTACAAGGAAATTCTAAATACTGACAGGAACAACATGAGGAAGCTAGTGGGCTTCCTTATCAGTCATTGCGGCCTAAGATATCTTTTCAACAAACTAAACATTTGTTCAGATACAGAGTGTCGGTTCTGTTTGGAAGAGGAAGAAACCTTTGAGCACATTCTCTGTGAATGTCCGGCAGTATACTGGCTAAATAGACGGATCTTTCATAAGGAATTCTCTTCGTTAGCGGTGTTTAGAAATTCGGGCACTAACGACATACTCACCTTTATTAGGAAGGTAGTAGATCTATTAGGCTAAGTAGAGCGGAGAAAAAACAGATCTTGCTAGGTCGTAGTCTCAGCCATAAGGAGAAGTTGTTATAAAGAAAAAAACCGACATATGTACATACATTTGTACATATATTGCGTCGCTTATAAGATTCCGTGTGTGCGAAGGATAAATCGAGAACAAGGTTCATTGTGAATTGTATAGGCTGTATCAAGAGGTAGATGTAAAAGTTGGCTCAAAAGAGGCAAGACACGTCAACTACGTCTACTCAGCCACATCAAGCAAATGGTTATCAACGCTAAGGGAAACTTTGAATCACAGCTCATAGAATTAATACAACTTATCACGGTACCTAGGGCGCTTGTCTTGATTTACTAAAAGCAGCTTACACGGGGGCAAAGAGAGTGGAGTTTAGTCTATTTTGATTACATTTATTTTACTTATGACACGTGTATATCCAAAACCAGTTCGGCTTGCCCTTTTACTCCTTTCCTTGGCTTCCAAACATTGAAGGCGTTCTGTACCAACTTTTGTATCATTAAAACACATCTAAATTCGTCGAGCTTTGTTTAATTTAGGGTTTCTTATTTCCCGAGGCTTTGTCGTTATTTATTTTTAAAACGTTCGGAACACTCTTTGGTGTTCACATCAGACGTAGGTGCAACAGTAGTATTTGTGTTAATCACATCAAGCAGTTCAAACAGAAAGCAGAGACAGTAAAGATTGTGGCAAATTTTTATTGCAGGAAGTTTGCTCTAGCGACTTTTCGTAATAAAAAAAGGTGCAATTGAGATCACGGAAGTTGCCTTGTCAACACTCAAATCCTCACCCATATGCTGTCTGGACTAAGGGGTTGATTGCAAAGATAAAACATGTTCAAAGGTAAGAAACTCGTTATCATGTATGGAGCATGTTGAAATCTATCTTTTTCCACGCTTTTACTAACAGCAGCAATGTTCTCTTCGGCGTATACAACCATGGCTGACAAATGTCCTCTTTGCTTTGCAATTTTTCACTTCTGTACCAGGAGACTACAAGAAGGCGTCAGATTTAACACAGCCAGATTTTCTAAATTATATTCGTCACCAAAAAAACAAGAACAAAATGCATCTTGAAATATCCCATTATACAGCATTAAGCCCTAACAAAACCAAGCTTTTATACAAATTTTTGGACTTATCAAATATTTTGGCCGCTGATATCTGACATTTTATGAAAAATTTACTTAATGCGAAATCGTTTCAAAAAACAAAGACAAAAAAAAAAAAAATAATAATAATAACAGAAGAAAAAAATGATAATAATTTTGTTACACACACAACAGTACTTACCTTGCAAATAAGTTTCAACAAATAATAAAATTAAATATTATCAAATAATAAAATATTCGGATTAAACATAAAAATCAATATGTATAAACTTATAAACGCTATGTTCAACGCTATTAATTATATCACACTGAATCTGTTGTTTTATATAATATCGTACTAATTGTTCAATTATTGTTTTCTTTTTTGCTATCTATGTTTTTCGTTAAATAATCAAACAAAGAAAAAAAAGTTTGCTATCTTTTTCTTTTGGAAGGATTCTTTTTTCCACAACTACTCACATAGATGTTAACAGTCACAATGACGACAAAAGTAGTAATGAAAAATTTCATAAAATTTTGTTTTTAATTCATTTTATCATCATCAAAGATTGCCAGTTTTCAAAAATATTCATGTCACCAAGGTTTTTTTCTTATTTTGTCGAAATAAATTTTCTTCTTGATTGTTTGTTTGTATTGTAATAATAATAATAATAAAAAAAATTGTCCAAATATAGAGTCGTATTTTTTTTTATGGTTCGTGTTTATTTTATTTTTATGTCAATTTGTTGTAAAGGGAATTAATAAGGGTTTAAGGGTCTAGTTAAAAAATTTAATATTGTATCATTGTTTTTCTCTATGAAGGGGTACACATTGGTTTTTATGGTAAAGCGATGAGTAAAATAAAGGGGAGTATATTCATTGCTATAAAGGTTGAAATGTTTAGGTTCGTTGTTTTTTTTTTTTTGTTGTTATATATTTTGGTGAAATATCTAGTTATGAGTCTACATTGCTTCGCATAAAGACACGATGCAGTTTTTTTCTTAGCTTGAACTTTACTTTTGATATTTCATTCTTGCATATAAAACGCTGGCCTAATGGTTTAAACTGAATTGACAATAGTACATCCTAGAACTTTAAGATATACTGAATGATCAGTGGACCTATTAAAGCCTTATGGAACTGGGGTATTGTTTTCAAAGCTATAAGCTGGCTTAGTACTCTCCCAATCAGTCCGACGAACACCAATATTTATAGGATGCAGTGAACAAAACGGGCAAAATCTCCAGAGTAAGAAAACTCGGAATTCGCATGTGTAGGTGCTTATACATATAACACACCAACTGTTGTATTGAATGTCACATTGGGTCTACTCACAATTGAAAGACGCTTATATGTGCAAGATGGCATGAGCATTCTACATGAAATCTACCTCGAAAAGTGTTTTAACATAAACTTCTCCTTAGCTATCTCAACCAGGGGGGACTGGGAGAAACACAGGTCCCGATCATCAATCTTTTACTTTGTCTGATACGATATCCGGACATATTTTGTCTTTTAAGACAGACACGCTGCTTTATAAGCATTTGACTTGTCTGACTTCCATGCCAATTGTAGAAACTCATACAGTAGTCCAGACAACTGCAGTTTTATACATACTTGGCCAGAGACCATAAAAATAGCACAGATAGGTGTCCTTTTGGAACTTCACTTTAATGTTCAGATTTTTCAAAATTATTGTATAAAAGTAGATTTGTCCTATGGACACTTTGGAGTACCGAAGGAGGTAAGGCGTAATCGATAAGATAAGAGCTGGCTATAAAGTGAGAAGCAAGATGATTTTCGATACTTAACATTTATTCGAGTCTTGAAGCAATGTAGACTTCACTAAAGGATCTCAACTATGTTGGTCATTACGGTTTTAATTTTTTTTTTAATATGGGTAAATGTTTTACTTTAGGTATTCTTGTTTTTGTATCGGTTTTTTTTTTTGCAACGCTGTGTATAAATAGGTTAACACAAAAAGCGAAGAAAGCTACTTACACAAATAAACAAAAAAAAAAAAAAATTAAAATCTGTTTTATGCGTTTTTTTATGCAAACATTTGAAGTGAATATCCATCTATAAAATATTGTAAGAACGTGCTTTTGAAATCAAATAATTGAAATGGTTTGGTAAAATCATATTATGTACAAAATGAAATAATTTTTAAATGTTGCGGCAAATATACATGGTACAGATATTTGGAAATATATTCAAATGTATCTACAACTCTACTGCAAAGGAAATAAGAGGTGCTGCGACGATTTTTTTTTTCTTTCTTACAATGAAATAAAAATGTACATTTAAACAGACAATACTTGAGTGGTGAAAAAGAAAATTTAAAATTAAGAAAACAATACAAGAATATAGTGTGTGTCTTGTGGTGGACTAGTGTAGACTGTAAGCATTAGAATTTAATTTTAGTCTGTTTTTGTCTTTGTTCATAAAAAAAATAAAAATAAATTAAGTTAAAAAATAAAATTAAAATTAAAAAAGTAAATGTTTTTTTTTTGTTCATCAACTACCTTAGTAATTTGTTTCGGTAATTTTTTTTTAAGTAGTTCGTTAATAAAAGGAAATTAACATTCGTCAATTTTTTTTCTGTTAATTTTCTTGTACGTATTATTTTTTTCATCTCTCATTTTCTCTTTTAACTAATCTTCTCTTTTCTCTCTCTTTTTTTGGAAAAAAAAAAAATAAAAACAACAATCTTTTTCATTACTTCTTTTCAACTAACCTCAGACACAGGGAGAAGTTTTTATGTACTACAACTGACCTGTAGCACAGTGCCATCAAGGTGAATGTTACAAAAACGAACCCAACAACTGACATTAGTACACCAACTAAGAACACTGTATTTGAGCCGTGGTAGTTCTCTATACGAGTGAAATATTATTTTTTTTTTTTAGGAGATAGATACAAAATATTTGTTTGTTTAATAAAAAAAACAACATTTGCGTTTGTTTTCGTTTCATTATACATTTTCATTGATTTTATGATGTGTGGGATTTGTTGGTTGGGAATTATTTTTTGGTTTTGTATGATGTTGATATAGATTAACGTTCGTTTTATAGCATTGGGATACCATTTCGTAGATAAATCCATTAATAGCAGCATCGGATGATGAAAATATAAAATTAGTTTGGAGAAAAAAAAAATTTTAAAAAAATTATTCTTTTTTGTTTGTTTTTAATTAAAATTGTTAAAGTTTGCAAATAAAGTTTTAGTCTTATTAAATACATTTGTTATCGCATTAACGGATTTGTTTTTGTACTAGTTTTTCTTTTCTATTTTACTGGAAAGGAAACCTCTATGACAATGGTAATTCGTTTGGGCCAGAGTTTTATTTTTCAGAATGCCCTACGGAAGATTCACTATGACGGAATAATAATTAACAAAACAAGTTAATTTTTTTTTTAAATAAGGATTGAATGTAAGAGTCCTTAATGAATTTAAATAAGAACAACATGCATGTATTAAAGATATGTGTAGGTCTAGGTAGTGTTTTGTGTCAAAAGAAGTATGAAATAAATTTAAGAGTGTCTTATGAACTCTTTTTAAATTGAAATAAAAAATGTATGTTAAATAATATTAGTAAAATGAATAGAAGAAATTATATTTATGTGTTTGTATATAAATTGCGTACGCACTTTATATACAACAGTTGTTTAATTTTGGAATATAAGCAGGCAACAGATTACTGTACAGGATCACGACCAGTGAGAGGCTCAGAAGCAGAACTAGGAATCGTTTTATTACTTCATTTGATGTTTTACAACATTTCTTGTTGATAAAGTAGAGTAAAAGAAAAGAAAATTGTACTGATTGACAGAGGATGATGACTTTAAACCCTGTATGGTATTCAGATTTTGAGGCGATACCAAAAATATCAACTCGGATACTTGGTTCATAAAAAAGCTCACATGAAATTAAGAGTGAGAGCGGTTATCCGTTAATGCGTTCAAGAAAAAAGTGTAACTTTAACTATCATCGAGATATCTGTTAGAGCGTATAAAAAACAAATAGTTGGCGCGACAGCTCGGGATGATCCAAGGCTTAGCTGCTCGTAACCATTCATGTTGTGCGTGTTACATTTTTGCATGAATGGAAGGGACCTACAATTTATTGCCGACTCGGAACGGCGAATTGAGAAGCTCTCTTATGACAGATTATACTCCCGGAGGCTTGTCATTCCCCGACGAGAGGTGGAGCCGCGAAAAATGTTCGGTGTTCCTGGCTGCGGCTTGAACCCACGCCGCTCAGTTAGCAGTCTAACGCACTAACTACTGAGTCACGGCGACGTTAGAGCGTATAGCTGACATACAAAAGTTTGTCAATCCGCTGTTTTGGAGTCCCTAAGAAAAACAACAACATGGAGGGCTGCGAGGAGCTAGGTATTGGCCCACTTGTGCTGTCGTGTCAGAAATGTGTGTTCTTTAATCAGGGTGCTTGAGACTTTTTTGAATCAAAGATTATTTCATAATGTAAGAACTATCAAAACCGGATTTTCAAATGGAATCGGATCGGATCGAAAATTGAATTATAAAATGAACTTTTTAGACTCTTCTCTGAGCTCGAAAATAATTATTGATCATCCGTTTAGAAAGGTTCTGCAACCAACCTATGCGTGTTGTCTTAAAAGAGATTACACGACGGAGAACCTAGTTTGTCAGCGATTTCCTTTCACTAGGTAAACACAGCGGATTTTGGGTATTGCTAATGCAAAATTCAAGGATAAGTCCAATATAATCTCTTTTTCTAATCGAAATTGTAACATAACTTTGACAAGGCATCATTTAATTTCAGGTAATAAGTACAGAAGACAATTATTGCCTACCCGCCTTTGCATTACATTTTATTCGATGTATTTTAGAATGATAGGAAAGGCTGATCTTTAACAATGGCTCTGTCTTTAATTTCACCTCTCGTTTTGTTTTAAATAATTTAACGGATTAACTATTAACTCGTTAACCGATAAACGATTACAGAAAGATTCAGTTTGTGATGTCCACATTTTGAATTCTACTAACGTGTGTATATAAGAAACTTTACAGATAAACTAATTTAAGTGGCTAGATTGCAATAATATCTTATACTCGTACATTTCTTGAAAGAAATCAATTATTGCTTCAATCCCAACGTTCGCATTAACATTGTCTACTCAAATGAAAATCCAAAATGAGTTAAGGAAGCCCATGAGAGGGAGATTGTTAGCATTTAAAAAAGTAGGAGAACTCATGTGTTTTCAAAACATCTGGAATAATGTTAACATGTAAGTACAATATTTTGAAAAAAAAAAAAAAAAAAAACCCCACATGCAGCTTAGCTTTCTTGTAACTGATATGCAATTCAGCAATCGGTGATACTCACAAATCTGCATTAGAAAAGATGATGAATATGAAATATTAAATCCTGACTTTAAATTCTTCAACATATTCCCAAAAAAAAAAATAAAAATTTAAGAGGAGATCCTGTAAAACAATGCAAAGCATTAAATTTACCTTTTCTCAAAAATTTAACCAACAAATTAATAAAAGTTATTTCATTTTTGTATTAAAATTGTTTCAAATAAAAACTTAAGTATAAATATTCTAACAAAAGAAAAAAAAAAACTTAAACCACAGATGACACATATAAAAAACACCAACTACAGTTAAATAATTTTACATACAGAATTACAAGTACACATTAATATAAAAGTCATATATAGATTTAGGACAGAAAACCAAGCAAGATATCAACAATTTTTTTTTTGTACAACAAAAACAACACCAAGAGTGTGAAATAAAATAAACATAAAACTTAAAAGAATTTAGTGTGCAAATTACAATCAATTCTTGGTGAGTAAAATGTTTCCATTAATTTAATTTTGACAACACATTTTGGTTTTTTTTTTTTTAAATTTGTTGGTGTTTGCTTTATAGTATAGTTTAAACATTTAAACAATTTAGATTTTTTTTTTTTTTTTTCAAAAATTTGTTAAGAATAATTGCTTGGTACTCTACCTGTAACAAACCGCCAAAGTTGCAAAACTAATGAAGACACACTTGACGATTACGGTTAAAATGATGACCATTTGTAATGTGCTGATCCTATCTTGGTCTGAGGCGCCTGTAAGATTTTATTGTTTTTTTTTTTTTTTTTTTTTTTTTTTTTTGGTTTTTGATTTCAATTAATCAAATATTTCTTACTTTTGTTGAAGTGGTTTTTATTTGATTTATAGTATAATTTTCAATAGGTCTATAGAAGGGAGTTTATGTCGACAGACTTAAGAAAAAATGCAACACATCGATGATTTTTGTAAATATGAATCCAAAGAGTTTGTATAGTCAGAGTTTTTTTTTGAAAAAAATTAAATGTAGTAAATTTGTATTTGGCTGAAGAAAATGAATACGAAAAGTGAATGATGACTCGACGAACAATATACGGAAAATCATGTGTAGAAGTCTATGGAGATGAAATAGGAAACCTTGCGGTGGAGTGATAGTTGGTCCTGCAAATTTTGACCTCTGCAGATTCCGTTTTAATCAGAATAGAGTGCAAATTACCTGCAGCTGAATTGACAGAACTGCTTATTAGAAAGAACAGATTCTTAACTAACAAAAAATTCTATGTCCTCTCTGACGATCATCAAAGCTTTCGAGACAAATTATTACCTAGTTCTGGACTTCATAGACCTACATACTTCTGCATACGACTACTGCGCTAGCCAACTTAAATAGAGTCTATCTTATTTAGGTGCTGCGACACAACGGTTAATATGGTCACGAAAAGGCGGGTGAACTACTTGGTGAGGTTTCTGCATCACATTTTATGATGCCAAGTTCATTTTGTGGCTTCCGTATCAGAAAGATAGGGTATCTCAGCAACTGTGTCAACTACAGAGGCATCTGTCTCTTTAGCAAGGCTTGCAAAACCTTATCTGCCATCCAAAAGCCTTCGCCAACAACCTGAGTGCGGTTTCAGGCCAGGAAAGTGCAGAATTAACTGAAATTTCAAACACTGATGGATTCTGCATAAATCCAGGACTTTTTGTACTCACAATTCCTCAATTGAATTTGGAGCTGATAATTCTCGATAAGATGTTCGAACGTCATGACACAGTGTTTACTGCTTTGGACTGCTACCAAAATCATAAAAAAAATTTTTCCGACACCATCTTTCGGTAAGCAACGACATACCTCCAGGAGTGCAATTTTGCATGAATAAGAATAATTCACCATTCGGAGTTGGCCATGAAATCTATATGCCCCTTGTCTTCGGTGCAGAAAGCTAGGTATTGGCTTCCTCTCGGAATGTCGGTTTACGCCGGATTTATTTTAGATATTCAGCCCCATTTGCGTTGATGAGCATTTTAGGAGAAGATTCAAGGATGAAATGCATGAGTTGCACAGCGACAATGACGTAGTCAAAAAACTATGGCGAATGGACGCCAATGTTCCCAGCCGGAGAGCCTTCGAATCTAACTCGGAAGAAAAACGCAGTAGAAGTAGACCCCCTATGTTGGCGTTTACAAGCAGAAAGGGACCCTAACCAACTTGGAGTACAAAATTGGAGGCAATTTGCTAACGACTGGGCTTATTGTTATTATTATTGTTGAAGAGCGGTTGTTTCACTCTAGCAAGGCAACCTCTCAGGTGTGAACCCATGGAGATCTGAAGTGTAGTTTACATCTGTCCAACGTGAATCTACATGCTCTTTGGCACATGGGTAAGTAGGATTACACAGGTGCGGGAGTTGTCTCCAATAGCTCTCAGCTCTTAACTACATATATTGTCTCGTGTGCATGGACTATCTGGTAAAGGATCATCATCTGACCATCGATGAGTGCATGCATGTTCGAGCGGATACTGCATGGATTATCAAGTTTACTGTTAAGGTTGTCAGGTGTAACGCGGCTAAATCAACCGGAGAGATGAGTTCATTGCCAGAGTCTTTCTGTCACATGTATCAGGACGGACATGAGTCCGATGATAAATTAAGTCTGTGGAATGCGTGCGTGCAGTCGAAGTCCATTCTGTAGTGTACGGCAAAAATTCCAAGAGGAAACCCTGTGGAAATCGTGTAATTTGGACTCCACACGACTGTTGTTCAAATGCCAGTGTTTTCAGAATCTGCTCAAATTCAAAAATGTAAAATTTCTATGATATAGAGCACGAAAAAATATTTTAATAAGTGGACTGGTCTCAGGGACCAATATGGATTATTATGCCGATCTTGGTCAGTGCACCGTTTTGTGCAGTATGACAAAGTTTTTTCTGGCAAGTTTTCACGGGTGTCATGAGGAAAAGTTCAATTGGCCGTGCTTCAAACGATTGTGTTTGAACGTATCCCAGTTGTCCTTTGGGCGAATCATTACTATTTAATCGCAGGGCGCAGGTTGACCTTTAACTAAAGCGCCAACGGATCATTTCACTGGTAGAGCACTCATTCCTAACACCAACTGAATTTCTTAAAGCAAGCATGGACACGAATTTCCTCCAGATGGCTGTACGTAGGTAAAAGCTTTCATCATGCCACAGCTTACAAGGACAGTGGTTATATCATAGTCACTGGACAACGAAAGACCTCATTGTCCTGAAGAAATCACACCTGAATCTGAACAGGCATCATTACCTGTCATAAGTCACTAGCGGTCCACGAGAATAGGATACGATGTTATTTACATTTGAATTGATTATTGCAAAATCGTTGTTAGTTTAAAATACAAATTTTATGAGTGGCAAAAAAGGAAAAAGGCTTAAAACCAGTGCTCATTTTGCCATGTGGACCCATATTGGGCCGTGTCAAGACATTGACTTATGTTACTTCTGAAATAATGGCTCTTTGGTAAAACCCCGATATGTTGCATTTTCTCCATATAAGTATATCTCCATTAAGTTGGCAAACGTTAGCAATCGTTGATGCAATTTGAAACTTAACTATAACACATACATACGTACATACATAGTACACTGTATGCAGTATGTATATTGTATGCAGAAAATTTTCTGTTATTATTCATGCAGTAAGCGTATGAATTTTATCAATTATTAAGATACTTGTTAACTGTAACTGTGCATTAGCATTTAAGAAAAAAAAAATGTATTTAGTAAATTTTTTTGTTATATTAAAATTATCCTGTCAAATATTTACATTAGAAATGAATGCATTCATTTCAATATGGAACTTCATTGATTACCATTGTCATAATTTCTTTTTTTTTTTTTTACTTATTTGTTGAGATAAAATAAAGTTTATATTTTAAGTTCTTAACATTGTAAAGAACGAGAAGAGTATAAAAAATACAAAAAAAGAATAGATAAACTACTTCTTTAAGTATTGTTAAATAAAAAATTAGATAATGTATCTCTTCGTTTTAAATGGTACAAATATTGATCTTACCATATGGCGTTTCTTTTTTTTCCATCTTGATTGTATTTTCCGGTGTCGGTAAGGCTTGTGTTGGCATCGGTGTTGTCAGTATCACAACCAAGCTGCAATCCATTCCTCCCCAGCCCATGTCACAGAAACACCGATTTGTGTTGGTACAAACCTAATTAAAATATATTTCAGTAAAAGTACTTTCTTAAATTAGAATAAATGAATAAATTGTTGGCGCAACAGCCTCATAGTTGGGCCAAGGGATAACTTCTTGCAACCATTCACGTTTTGCGTGTTACAATTTTTCACGAATGGGAGGGATGAGTGCAATGAGAGCCGACTTTGAATAGCGATTTTGAAAAACTTGTTCATAACAAATGATACTCTTGGAGGTTCGTCATTCCCTAGTGAGAAGTGGTGTCATGATTAATATTTAGTGGTGGGTATTGATGGGACCTTAGTAGCTCGCACACCAGTTCAATGCAGTAACCACTTACCATTGGTGGCCATTGTGTGACGCTGACAGCCAAACAACATTAATTTTATAAAAAGAATCGATCAACTGTGAGAGCTGATGACGATTCTACGGCAAAGAGCAGTAGAGTGTATGACTTGAAGAACTGATTGAGCTGACACTGATTATGACATCAGGAGATTCGAAAAAAAATTCTGTGAATTATAGCAGCGACAAACACCGCAAATATCCCCAGCTAGCCTGGACGCCAATGAAACCTATCACTACCTGAGTTTCAAACCACTGTACCCCACTCGAGGTGTGTGTATTATATTGAAAGGGCATTCATATCCCCTTGATCCGCGAGTGTATTATAAAAAAAAAAAATAAGTTAGTCTGGACCCATCCTCGGACGCAATCGAGTTCATAACTTCTTGAGTGCAGTGAGAGTTATAAAAACCACTAAGCCATCGTCACTGAATCATATTTATGAAGGGAAACACTTCGAAAATCGACACAGGCTGCAATGCGAAAAGTGATACGTTCTTACAATTCACAATTGGTCTAAGAAGTCTTCTGATCAACAAATGTACAACTTTGCAGGCAAGACTATGAGACGGTTTAACGCCAAACGGTTTAAATCAGTACTCATCATCGTTATTCATTTGGCATTTTTCATTTTGAGTATACCCCAAGGCTTTTCTAAATTAAAAAAAAATATATTGAATTCTCAGCACCAATGATGTCTTGTTAGCAATATTATCACTTGTTCTGTATTCGATTAAAAAAAAAAAAAAGTTACGTATACGCCACCGCTCAATCGATGGTATTTGTACTGAATGCACATTATGTCGAAGCTTGACGACACTTCCTTTTTTTCTCCATTCCATTCTCTCAGTCTCATACGTTACTGCGACTAAAACACTTCAAAGAAATATATCAGTACGTTTGAATGAGATTTTCGCAGACCCCTTCCACTCCTTCTCCATTCAAGGACTTGGTATGATCTTGATTAAAAAATCTGGGTATACACAGAGTCTAGCTGACTAACACGGGGGTCATTTGGTCCATTGTGTTCCCCTTTTCTAAAAACTCGTGGTGCCATTGCTAACCCTCTTAACCATTGGTTGGCCTGTACTCAAACCAACCTGAGTTCTTGACGAAACGTATTATGTTCATTATTGGGATTTGCGCAAGGTCCTCAAGTTCTTCTGTTTCCCATATAATGGAGGCGACGTACTTAAAGATTTAGGCATTCGTATAGTAAATGTTTGATAGTTTCTATTTCCTGGCAACTCCTGCAGTAGTCCGGTGAATTAATACCTAGTCATGCGGCCATTGTACCTATTGCACGGTGACAGCAACGAAAGGATCAACAAGGAACATATTAGGAGGCTCCTGTTGCATCGAATACCTACGAAATTAATTTAACCAATCTAAGGAGACATGGCATTCATTGGGCAGCAACTTGTTAAAAAAGTACGTGATAGTACAAGTTTGTGATCCAAATGGATGCAATTCCAAGATCGCCTCAGATTCAATTTTTACTCGATTAACTTAAAGACCAGTGTCTGGCGATGTAATCGTTTTCACCACAGAACGCCTCCTTGACTTTATTCGATAAAATTTTAAAGCTTCAAGTCGAATCATTGACCCTTGTCTAATACATTCAAGCAGTAAATACAGCTAAAACCAATAACAATAAAAATAATAATTAAATTAAGTCATTTCGGTCGTCATAGGAAAACATAACCACTGACGACCGTTGCTCTCTCTCATTGAAAAACGAAACTTTTCCTCCCAATTTGTCCTATTCCTCCTGGTCCATCAGACGGCAACGTGTCTGTGTGATAATGTGTCTTTCAATTTTCTTGAAAAGACCACAAGAGTCCGGCGAACCCCGCCGTCAGCCATCCGCTCGTCCCAGGGAATTTTCAATCAAATTCCTCCGAAATTCCAGAAACTATTTGGCAAATTGCCCATTAATTCAATTAAGTAATTGTGCAAAAGACCATGAAATAAAAATGAATCCTTGCATATACATACGTAGATACATGTGTCATGTATAAGTGACTACTTTATATAACTACATTTACATCGGTGCGGCGGTGGTAACCACATAGGAAGGTACAAAGTAACACTCAGCAATACATTTCATTTCATTTGATTCGCTTGGTCTTTGGTAGAGCCACGATTCAGTTGAACAACAATACTTACCCCATGATCGGAGCATTCCTGTCCTTGTTTGTTGGTTGGACACTTGGTCTGGTCGATATGTGGGAATAGACTAACGCACGTTTGATTCACACAAATCAAATTATCCCCACATGGTGTGCCGTCCTTAACGAGACCATGTTCTGGATATTCATTAGAGCCCACTTGACCGCTTGTTGCCCTGTTGTTAGATGAAAGAAATGGAAGAAGTAGATACAAAATCAATTATACTCTGGGTGATACATACATACAACAGATACAATGTACAAGCTAAAGTAGGACTGCATGCACACACTGCATGAATGTATGATTGTTTGTGTGTGTATGTGGTTTGGCCTGAATGAAGGAATGAATGGATGAAAGTTGGGACTAAGAATTGAATGAAATTGTCTTCATTCTTTTTCTTATTCGATGCTATGAATGGCTGAACAAAACACTGGTAATTAAAGGATGAAATTTAATATCGTTCGGAGAAGGTAAACGGTGAAAGAAATTTCACTAGTTAAGAGGCGGAGTTTGAGAAAAGGATTAACGACTTTAATTGGGTGAATTTGGTCAGGAATTTGTGTATATGCAAATTGAGAAAAGCTCTTAAATATGATGCAGTCTTAAGACTTAGGGTGCTAAGAGGAAACTAATGGTCGCCTTGAAGGTCGCCTAATCCTAGGAAACTGGGTCATAAGGCATTTTAGATAGAAGAGAATGCTTTAAACGCTAAGCCCACGTCTTCAACTCGGCCTCCAGAATGTGCCATGAAAGCTATGCCATCAGGTAGGCATTCACTGGGTAGGTCCAGGATGAGATGGTTGAGTCAAGCTCAAAATCTTCCCTCTGCCCTTATGGGGATAGCCCCTGATGATTTAGAGTCGATGGGAGAAGATCGGCAGATGTTAAGGCCCATTTAAGCATCCTAAGTCCACGACATTCATAGTTGATTGAACGTAAATTCCATATATGACGTCGAGTGCTAGGCGATAAGCAGAGGAGGGCGAATGGAGGAGGAGCAAACTCTATAAGATAAGTAGTATGCATTTCCGGAGCCCAAATCTATGTAGTCGACAAGACTAAGGCTCGAACACATCGAGCGAATAAAAAAAACATGCTTTAACCAAGAGAGCTTGGCCAGACAAATTGACAGGAACAAGCCAGAGATCAAAAAGGATGAAGAACTGCGTTGTCTCAGTCTTTATGGTTCCGGAGTCCGTTTAGTAGGTAAATAGGTTCTATGGATAGCGACAAAGATATAAACTGTCCTTCTGGTGATATCCATCTCGCGGACAGTTTTCGAAGCTTCGATGATGGCACTGCAGTGTTTAATCTAAAGGAGTGGTATATTCCTGGGGCCTTGCAGTAGACCTCAGAACCTGCACAAAGGTCTATTTCAAAACCATCGATGTCGAAGAGCAGTTTCTTTTTAACCTCATTGTTAACTATGGTATGCAATGGAATCCGGTTACCCAAGATGGCAGAAGAGTGCGTCCACCGAGAAATACATGACACAGAACAATTGAGGAGGAGTCGTGCCAATTGGAGAGAGCTGACACATATTGACAGGATTCAGACCGGTGGGTAGTCTTAATATCCTAATAGAGGTCCTTGGCCTTACAAGGTGGGACAGGCCATACAGTAGATATCTTTACAGGGAAATAATCTATGCTGAACCAAGAGCTAACAGGGGGATCGGGAGGCTCTTCATAAAGAAGCTTAGTCAGAAGCTGTATGTGTGAATGTCCAAGATATTCAGTAGATATTTTCTAGGAGAGCTGACTTAAAAACTAATAAAGAGGTACTGAACCTGACACAGGCTTCAGCAAAAAAATTCGACAAGCATTTCTTATGCGTAACTGAACGTGCATTTTCCGACTGTTGTGTAAAAGGGCGGTAGATGTGAGGAGGAGGTTTGGCTGAACCCAATTAGTACTAGGATGTGCCTTTTTGTAACCATGACTCGTGTGATGACGTGTATTGTTGAAGATGGGTGAGACAGCCGGGAGTGCCTAGATCCAGCCTGTGGAGTTTAGAAAACGGATTAAATCGTCGTCGACAAACGATTAGTTTAGTGCACGTAGTCTGACTCTTGTTAGTGCCGGACATTTGAAGAGGAAATCGAAGAGGATTTCCTTCTCATTTTCGTTTCCGTAGCTACGGCAGTGGGGGTTGTATTGAAGTTTGGCCGCATGGTCTCCAATTGGCCAATGCCCCGTGGTGGGTTAATCCAACTTCTGCAGGAAGTATTACTCGCCTAGAAGAAGGTGGCAAATTCCGGCAACCGGTATGATCTTCCTATTTTCAGTGATTCCGAGTAGACACCGGCCCCTCCACCGCAGTTCATCTTTGATCCGTCGGTGTAGATAGGCGTTCCGAAGTTCGTTGCTCTGGTGGGACATCCCACGTGGAAGTTTTTCCTGGAGTTTAGTTTTGGTGTGATGTAGACGGTCAGAAACGTGACCATGGCGTTTAGTAGCGAGTCCAGGATGTTTCTGTGGCCGTAAGGTTATGCAGTCTAGCACCCAGATTCTTTAAGTCTGACTGCATTGCATAGTGTGGTGTTTTTTGTGTATAAGTCTAGAGGCAGAAGATACAGGAGCACAGTAGGGGCATACATTGGTGCCTATACTCGCTGTTCTTTGAAGTCTTTTGAGTTTTAAAAAGTTGTATCCTTTGCTCAACGCGGGCCACAATAGTAGCGACTTGAATGTGAGAATTGGACGCACTATGGCTGTATAGATCGACAAAGTCATCTTTGGTTGACATCCCCACTTCTTTCCAAAGGTTTTGCTGCAGGCGTAGAAGGCTATATATGCCTTCCTTTCACTGTATTCAATGTTTTACTTACAGTTCAGTTTTGGGTCAAGTATGATACTCAAATACCTAGCGCTGAAGGTACCTTGTTTACCTTGTCTAGAGTAGCCTCCATGATTCCACTTATCACGGAGGAAAATATTCCTGACACTAACATCACCACGTTATTCGCATACGCGACCACCTTGACCCTTTCTTTGCCTAGCCTTACAAAAATTTTATTTATAACTATTAGCCAGGGTAGAGGAGTGTAGTGTACTATAACAGTGTTATGGTAGAGCCTTTTAATATAACTCTCTTCAATGTTAAAACTTTAAAGCCCCAAATAAATGACTTTTCAATTAAGGTAGTAGGTATTACTTTTTCACAAACAAATCGGAGAAGTAAAGTATTGAAAAACTAATAACCAGAACCAACTGAAAAAATGTATGTTTTCCATGTCATTCCAATCCAAATGGATATTTAAAAAATACAAATGCATTTGAAACTTAATCACTTACTTGCACTCGTATTCCAGTCCCTTGATCGATATAATTGTTCGTGAATACAGCTGATCAATGCCATCGTTGATTGGTTGTCGTTCACCCTCCTTGCACTGTAATGTGCCACACTGAACATTCCTATTAATTCGTTCGTCACGATGACGAGCATGATGATTAAGATTTTGCAAAAAAAAAAAATAAGAGGAAAAACTCTCATTTAATATGAAACTGACATGAAGTCGAATTCGATTAATAAATATGAAACTAAAATTAAATTCACATCCTGTGTGCGTTGTGCTTCCCTCTGCTGTGGCATGGAGAACACCTCTCATTTGCAGCCAGCCATTTCCATCTACACGCTGAAAATATACTCGTACCCATCACGGTAATTGCTTTCTTGACAGTTTCACTAGTTTTCCCCGGTTTTACTGACGAGCTCGATAGGAAGTTGACTTTATGCGGGCGACACTGGCTTCCCATGTTGGCAATTTCGGAGAGGTGCGACAAGTTTTTGGGAAAATTTCATCTTCTTTGGTTTTTTTTTTTTTTTGAAACAAAAATTCTACTTATAAGCTGAAAACTTTACGTCGCTCGTTGCAAAAGATAAAAGCGCAACGAGAAGGATAATAGACCATCGGTTACGAGGGTACTTACTCTGGTTCACATTTAATGTAATGCTCGTTGGCATCTCGACCGCAGTGACCGTTTATGGATCCTTTCGAGTTGAATTGCTCGTAACACTGGCGATCAGCCGCAGAACCACCATAGCCCCAAATGCCCTCGCATTGCAGACTCAACGTTGGGCAGTCGCCTTGGAAGCAATAACCTGCAAATGAAAGTGCACAATAAAAAGTTATTTCGATGTTTTGTTCTTTTTGTTTGTCTGCTCTTAACCTCTGGATGTTTTTGGACATACATAGTCGTTAAAGGATAGATTGTACATACAAGTACGAAGGGATGGCAGTTTTTGTGATGCTATTTCAGATTTAAAACTGAGTGGTTGCACTTTTGCGCAAAGAAAGGCATTTTTATGTGAAAAATAGATGAGATAAGAGAGATGTTAATGGGGTATATCATAAGAGTTGATTACTAAATTAATCATCTTCCACGGAATTTGCTTTTTTTGTTCAGAAAACGGAAAAAGAACGGAGGGATGTATCAGGTGTTCCGAAAATAAAAGTTGTCACAGATAAGTATATAACGAATGTTAAAATATAAGTGATAAAGATAAAACGTTTCCAACTCATTTAACTAGGGAGAGACATAATTATTTCACGAATTTGGATACCAAGATCAAACAATTCGACGCTTCTGAGCTTGAATTTCAATATCACTTTCGAGTCCGACTTTAATTCACGATCGAGTGAGTGCAGAAGCTCATTGGCTTGGGGTAAATAACACGTCGAAATTAAAGAAAATGAAAAGCCAGATATCCTGGCGAAGTAGGGCTTAATCCTGGAATTTTGTGAGCCCGAATCGTTTGGTGCTGGCTGTATCAAGAGAAAAGTTATAAGCCTCACTTACCAATGGATCGTTGCACTATCCATTCGAGCTTGGAAATTGGAGAGGTCACCTAAAGAAAAGGAGGCTTGTGGAAGATCACAATCACAGACAATGCTTTAAGGACGTGATGACAGCGGTGCATATACAAGGCGGCGCAAAAATTGTCACACAATGTTCTTTGGCTGTAATTTTTTTTATGAATGAAAAACTATATGTTTATTTGATGTCTTAAATTTTTTCCATAAAGTCGAGAAAGTGATATTGGCTAAGTGGCCGCTGCCGAAATTGATGACCATTCGGACCCGATTTATGGCATTTTCCATCACTCTTGCCAGAATTTCCGGCAATATAGGTCCTCCCATTCTTTACGGATATTTTTTTGAGGGCTTCAAGGGTCTGAGACTTATTGATCGTGACTTCAAAAAATCCCACAAAAAGAAGTATGGAACGGTTAAATCAGGCGATCTTACCCGGACCCGTAAATGAAAATCGAAACAATTATTCCATGTTTTTTTAGGAGTACAGCGATTCATGTCTTGTTGACGTATATTTCGTATCCGTTTACTTTACAAATGTCAAAGTTGAATTGACAGTTGCCGCCATTTGGAAAAATTATAGCATGATTCGATAGGGTGATGACTTTTGCACCACCATGTACTTTTTCAATGTCCAGTCTTGGGTAGCAGATGAAAACCAATAGAATAGGTTAAATTCGAATCAAACAGATGCTAACGATGACAGGGGGAATCCGCATAAGGGATGAATTGGAAAGAAGAGTGGAAGAGAGACAAAAAAGGGTCCAATAATGATGAGAATCTATCTAGCTCGCACTAACCACTGAGCCTATGTATTGAACCACTTTAGCCCGGAAATAAAGTTTCTTATCTTTTGGATGTCGAGTTCGGCTAAACCGTTAAGATCATCATGGAAGTATTCCCCAAGGGTTTTCCTTCTTAATGTTGCAAGGGCAGGATAAGTGCACAGTAGGTTGGTTGTAGTTTCTGCTTCATTTCTACAGCTTCTACAGAAAACCTTGGATGGGACCTCTAATCTGATGACATGTCTACCTATCAAGCAATGTCCGGTGAGGACTCTAAGTTTTTCTGGTTATTGGATAAAAGTCTCTTTGTCTTTTTAAATCCAGCTTGGGCTAGAATTATTTTGACAAGAGACAAGTACTGATGTTGTTTCAACTATTGTTTGCCATTTTCCTGGCATCCGTATTGAAGAGGAATTTGATCGTTCCTCCAGGTTTTCAGGAGAGAACCCGTCCTGCCCCTTTTGCCAGCTCGTCCACCCTGCAATTGGCCGGAGCATCCCTATGTTCTGGGACACAGCACAGGGCTACGTCGGATCTGTTTGTAAGCTCGTTAAGAAATCTGCGGGATTGCTTTACCAATTTGGATCGTAAAGTTGGGGATTCCAAAGCTTTAATATTTGCCTGGCTATCTATGTATGGGACAATAGCGCTACAATCCATCGAGTTAATTGAAAGCCAAGCCGCAGTTTGACACTACAATGATCTGGCAGTCGTTCGCGTACTCTACTTCAAGGATTATCAATTTTCGAACTAAAAGTTTTGCGTCATACAGCTTCAGGAGCTCATTACTGCCATTAAGCTGCAGGTTTTAAGGGGCACAGGGTCTAAGAAACATTTTCCCCAGTTTTTGATGCGACAGCACGGGATCAGCTAAGGCCTAGTTTAGCATTTATGTTGTGCGTGTTACATTCTTCGCACGAATGGAAGGGACCTCCAATTTTTTGCCTACTCTTAACGGCGAATTGAGAAGTTTTTTCATGACAAATTATACTTTCGGAGGCATGTCATTGCCCGACAAGAGGTGGTGCCGCGAAAAATTTTCGCTGACCAAGGCTGGGACTTGAACCAACCGAGACTTGCACTAACCGCTCAGTGGTGACCATTTTGAAGTCTAAAGATCTGTGATTACTACCAGATTCTAAAGACCAAACAGTGCCTTCCTTGTGAAAATAATGTACGAACTTGGTTTGTAAAAGAATTCCCCAAATGCATATATTTTGTTACCAAATTTCCATCTCAGGATGAGTAGTAACAGTGGCCCAGTGGTTACTGCGTTCGACTGCTTCTTATTTGATTACTGCAGGTCCAAGAATGCTCATTAGGTACCGGCCGGGTCCCGCCTTTAAGTGACCTGAAGTGAGAAGATTCCGCCTTCTTTTGGGGCTTACATTTAATTTCCCAATATTCTTGGTCCAGATCAAAACATAAATGGCTTTCTTCTAATTTGTTAGTCTCTTCAGATGGTCGACATGGGTTGTCCTCTGTCTCACTATCTACGGTTGGGTTGGTTACAATTAATAAATGAGTGTTTGCCGAGCACGAGCCATGAGACCAAGAATGGTCGACATGGTTGTGTACGTATCATTGTTCTTTCTTTCCCAAAAGGGATGCTTCTTGTAAAGGTCACATTTTGAAAGAATCCTAATAATAAACTCTCATCTCACTGCTTCAGTCAGATGCAGATTCTGTCTTGAGAACTGAATCCTTTACCTAGTTGCTGTTCACTAATTTGACATGCTGGTACAAGGATTTTTCAGGAACATGTCTTAAGTCGAAAATACATTCTGATATAAAATTAGAGCTCGCCGTTGTTCCACCTTTAATATCCAGGACTAAATATTTTGGTAACAATGCTCTTTCAAAGGAGTTTTATAACAACTCCTCAGCTTATCGCTCTGTACTCTGATCCACAAAACAGAACGGACAAGAAAATTTATCGACAGAACATCAATTTCCTCGTTCAGATTACGAGTTTTAAAAAACTGTTTTGCCAAACTGCAGTACCAATGTTTTCTATTCCGCTTTCATGATGGCGTCATTTATATCTAGAGTTTACGTCTGATTCGTTCAAGTAGTTACAGATATGCTCCCACACTCCCGAAGTTAGATGAAAATCCTCGTAAACATATTTCATGTTTTATTTTTAGAGTAAAGTCTGCGTGCAGGTACTCTCTCATCCTTCATAAGCATTGTTTTTACTTTACTTCTACTTATCCCGTAAAATCTTCCTTCATTAAGCTCCATAGATGGAACGAACTTATCTTTACAAAAAAAAGAGAAAAAAAAATTGATACGAAACTACCTTTGCAAGGATATAAAATATATTCTCCGTACTCGCGTCTTCTTAAAAGTTAGTAATTGCTGTTATCTTAAATCTTTTCATCTCCTTTGTTTAAACCAAACAGCAAAATTTAGGAACCAACTGGCAGAAGGGAAACTTCTTCAGAGATATAGTCAAAGATCAAATCTACAGGAAGATAGATTCTTTTTTATGAAAACAATATCGTGATGTTTTTCTTTTCCTTGTTATTGGTTTTTTTTGTGGGAATGAAGGAACAAAAAAAAAAGGAAACAAAACTACTCCAATGTCCTTGCTGTCTTACACAATAGATTTACACACAAACTTCTGTGCAACCAATTCTTTTCCTTGGGCAAAGGTAGAATTCGTTTAGAGAATAGCAATTAGGTAATGATGAACTTCACTTGGTTTTAAATTTCCAAGCACATTTTTAAACACTTTTGAACGAGGCTGTGTCGGGGAAAAAGGACTTTCTTCACGTCTAAGAATAAATTGTTTTGGGATAGAATTGAAAAAAAAAAAAAAAAACTTTAACAACTCAAACTCAAATGAATGTTCCACGGAACAACTACCACACTATAAATGGCTTCCTTGGGATTAAGAAAATGAGAAAAAAAAAAAACGAGTCCTTAGGAGGCTAAACAAAAGGAAGTCAAATGTGGTGAGGAGAGTTCACACACTAAAAACAAAAATAAAACAAAAGAACGAACTACGACCGAGTAGAATGAGAATTCGAGAATGATGGCTGCGAAATAGGATGCGCGGTAAATGCCAGCGAAAAAAAAAAAAAAAAAACATGGAAACCTTACCACAGACCAAACGAAAGATCTCCATCTATTTGTACTTTAAAACTAATTTCTTTTCTTATTTCTCCTGAAAGCGAAAAAGAACGAATCCTAGTGAGTCTCTCTGCATAGATAAACTTTTAGGGCAAAGTTCACTTTGAGTTCTTAATGTTGTAATGTCTGTGGCTTCTGTGAAGAACTTATTTTGCTATAGCTGAACTTGTGCATCTTCAAATGGAAAAAACGGCAGAAATTAACTCAGCAAAGGAAAACACACAGATGGGAAACAAGTACGATGTCTTTATATAATACCGGTGAATCAAGAGGGTTCAGCAAAACCTATTAAGATGTCAGAATGTAAAGCAGCATCTTCAGACAGTTATTTATTGTTGGAGAAGTGTATCCTTGAGTGGTAAACAGTCTGTGTATGGTATCATATAAAACTGTATGCGATGTCTGGTGATGATCCTGGATGGCCTTATATAAGGTGACGGTTGGGGCCCTAAATAATCCCTCATCCCAAGCGTCTATTTAAGGTTTCATATTTTTTTTTTAAAAGACAGACTTCTGACTCCACAATGTGGTCGGTCTACATTAGTGCGGCTTTAAGCCAGCAAAGTCAACCATCGACCAGATATTCACACTACGGCAGATCTAGGAGAAAACCCAGGAACTAGGAGAAATTGATCACTATCTCTTCATTGATTTTAAGGACGCGTATGACAGCGTCTATAGAGACGAGCTACACATAGAAATGTCTAGTTTTGGTATCCCTGCCAAACTCATCCGTTTGTCCAGAATGACGATGGAGAATGCACGCTGCTCCATCAAGCTCGGTCAAGACCACACCGAGACCTTTGATGTCAAACAAATTTTTATACAAGGCGACGCGCTGTCATGCGACTTTTTTAACATCGTCCTTAAAAGACTAGTCCTAAGCTCACGCGCCAAAACCAGAGGTACAATTTTTCAAAAGTCCGTCCAATTACTCGGATACGCCGACGATATCGACATAACCGGAAGAACGCAGCGTGATTTCACTGGCGCGTTCGTGAGTATTGAGACGGAAGCCGCGAAGTTGGGTTTCGCAAAACCAAGTATATGCTGTCAACATGAAAGGATACTCAACTTGAACGTCTCGGAGCGAGAACGTCTCTGTAAACAGTTGTAACTTTGAGGTAGTTAAGGACTTTGTCTACCTAGGCTCCGCTATCAATTTAGACAACGACATCAGCGCTGAGATCAATAACTCTTGTCTGTTTTCGCTGTTTCTTTGGGCTAAGAAGGCAATTCAGAAGGAATGCCCTCTCTAACACAACTAAGGTGACCCTGTCCCAGTCCTGCTCTACGGCGCAGGGGCATGGACTCTGTCAAAAGCGGATGAGGTTGCTCTTGGCTGTTTCGAAAAAATCTTGGTCCCGTTTGCATACACGGTGAGTGGAGAAGGTGATACATCGGTGCTATACAGCGACATCGATATAGCCAGAAGAGTGAAGCTCCAAAGACTAAGGTGGCTGGGTCATATAGTGCGGATGGACAGCAATGCTCCGGCCTGGAAAATCTTCGAATCCAAACCCGAGTTACGTCGCAGTAGTGGAAGGGGACCTTAACCAACTCGGCGAAACTCTAGGCATCTGGCTAAAGATCGAGCTGGCTAGAGACGCTTGTTGGTTGAGGCCCCGGTCCACTCCAGACTGTAGCACCACCTTACAGGGAAGTAATGCTTCTGACTGGTAGAGGGTAAATATTTAGCTACGTCTTGGTGGATAACAGTCGGAGCTCAACTTCTACCGCCTCGAACAGCTCGAGCAATTGATGGATGGTCCTATAAGTGTATTCAACGAAATCAGTCGCCTACTAGGCTATGGAAGCATAGAGTACTTGCTCACTTGCTGTTCGCAGCAGGCGAATCATTTACATAAGTGCGTGAAAATTGAGCGAAAAAAAAATGGTTGCTCAAATAATAGCTCAAAGTCTCAGTAATTAAAATGAAACAGCAGTAAACGCAGCACAACAGCCATTAACCCTGAACCATAGAATTACGCTGACCCTTTGAAACATAATCGAGTCTTAATTCGAAGTGTCATTATACACCCTGTGCCAACATTATTAATTAAATGCAACCACACAAATTAATCGTTCCTCAGAAAAGTGCATGTTTCTCGACTGCATAATTAAGCTGTTTAATGACGATTAGAATCCAACCGTTGGACAATACAGTCATGTTTCATATAAAAGGCAAAAAAAAAAGGAATAAATTACGAAAGAAATGTTCTGCAACCACTGACCGCTACGTATTCCCTCGCCAACCCTAATTGCTCCTAATTAAGCCAAACACCATAAGCGTGTTCAGCTATGTGTAGAAGAGTAAGTAAAACACAGCCAACCACACGTTGTGCAAGAAATGGGATTCCCTTTCTCTCTCTCTGCTGCATTTTAACGACATCTTCATAGGACAATTTAGCAGCAGACTGCATAAGTTTTCCGTGTGAGATAACCGTCGTCCGACCAGCAAATTCACACGACCAACGGAAACCGCCTTCCATCTCCATCTGCTTGGTTGGAGCTCTTCACAAGTTGTCGCAAAAAGTTACACCACCCGTCCGGGAAAAGTGCATAATGTCCTTGCAGGGAACGCACTACCATAGCTCCAAAACTGAAACCGGCTAAGAGCACTCCAATTCAATTAAGATGAAACTTTTTTAATTGCATAATGAAATGGAACGACGGCGGACGTAGATTGAGAGGGAGTGCGTTGAATGTGTCAGTTTCAGTTTTCGAAAACATCCCCGTCAATTAGTTGAATACTACAGTACTCGCATGCAATAAATTAAATCGCTCTGGGATATACGCACCAGATGTGCCAGCCTTTGTATGGCCACATGGTGATCCGTTCTTTTTGTACACATCGACAGGACAGTGGCCATTCTCTCCATCACAGTACTCGGGTAGATCACACTCGGTGATGGAATCTCGACAGATGTAGTCCTTGGGGCGGAGCTGAAAGTTGAAATTAAATGTTATCGGTGAAGTTTGGTCGATAGTTTCATTTGAGGACATGCATTGGAATGCTTTACTTACCCGACACTTATCACAACACATTCCGGTAGCGCATTGGGCTTCTGTTTTCAATTTGCACGTGATACCGTCACAGCAAGGATCAAGTGCGCATTCTTCGAAAGTTCCACAATCGCATTCTTCGTCCTCTTCTACGATCTTGTTGCCACAATTTCGTCGCATTTCAATCTGGTAATGGAAACGAAAACGCACATGAAATCAAAAATTAATGAGTTTTTGCTTCAAAGGGATTAGTAGGAATGTCAGGCATAGGACTCGCTCTTTTTAGGGCTAAAGCAGACTGATGAAAAATAAATCAAAATTCATCTACTTTCTGGTAATTCTGGTACGGATGAGGCGATGAATGTCTTCAAAATCGGCTCCAATCTGGGGCGGCAATTTCCGCACTTTTGATGTCTGATTTCGGTTGTACTGTCAAATGATTTTCCAAGAATTTCAAATTTTCCCTTCAAAGGGTGCAGTCTAAAGGGTTGTTGGACATTTAACCAAAAAATGTTTCAGAAAGCCAAAAATTCGATTGAACGAGATATGCAACTGACTGCCTGCATTCAAGAATGTATGTTCACAGACCTGAATTCTACTCATGAATTCCGATGAGGAGTAACCCCAATGTTAGCAAAATGTTTAATTGGCCTTTAAAAAGTTATAATTCGATATGTATGTGAGCAAAATATACCTCATTTGGCTTGTTCAGCAGACAAAGTCCATGTCCAGTTCTTAAAGCATCGATGTAGTCCTTTTTACTGCATTCTGAAAATTTATATGGCTGAACGTTTTCCTGTCCAACGATGGATTGTGCCATGATACAACCATGCCAGTCCCGGCAAAAGCATTCCTCACCTATAAAATAAATCAAACGATTTTTATTTTTAACAAAAATTTAAATTAGGGAAAAACGATGATCGATGTTGGAGTAATTGATAACAGTGGGTAACAAATACAAGTAAAAAATAAAATAATAGGTGACGCGACAGCTCAGGATGAGCCAAGGGTTAGTTTCTGGCAACCATTCATGTTCTGCGTGCAAATTGAGAAGCTTTTTCAAAACAAATTAGTGGTGTCGTGAAAAATGTTCGGTGAACATGGTTGGGGCTTGAACTCCCAGAAGAAGATTGTATGACGAAATATACTTGTACAGGGACGTTGATCCAATCTTAAAATAGAGCATTTAGCGTATGGTTCGGATATACGTTATATCTTAGGTTAGGTTAGGTAAGGTAGAGTAGGGTTATGCAGGGCGGGTTTGCATACGACACTTGGGACCATCGCGACTCCTGTGAAATTAAATTTGCAAAATCCAAAACCATTTACTGAAAGCATTTGATATCCCTACAAAATCTTACTATGTTTTTATAGCTGTCATAGCCTAGCTTATCTAGATTACTAAAGAAATAGTTGTCGAGAAGTTTTATGCGTGTCCTGGTAAATCCCTGACACTAACGTAATATGTGTGCTATGTCCTCAGCGGCGTATAGGTCGTTATAGTACCTGCAAACATCTGTGGCTGAGAGCCCTAATCTTTAGCATGCTTCCTCAGAAGACAATGGCCGGACAGTATAAATAAATAAATAAGCTGGCTCAGTATGAGCCAAGGCCCAGCTTCTCGCAACCAGATGTAATGGAGCAGTGTCCAATACTTTATATCTTACCTCGAGAAATAACGTAGTAGAGGGAGCTTAAGGTGCCGCAAACCAACTTAGAGTTCACAACTGGTGGCAGATAGCTGAACATTTCGATAGAAAGCTGGTTTAACACGAAAACACTCAGACAACACCGCTGCGGTGGGCCCAATATCCAACGCATCGTAGTCCCTAGCCAACTGCACATAGGCCTTCTTCTGACCGTCGGGCCTGATGAGGATATTGACCTTGGCGACCTTGATGTCGTACAACTTACGGACAGCGACACGAATGTGATTCTTGTTCGTCCGCAGGTGGGTCAAGAACACCAGTGTGTTGTTGTCCTCGATCTTCTTCATCGCGGCTTCAGCCGTCAATGGATACTTGATGATGTTATAGGCATCCATGCGATTCCTGGTGGGAACTTCCTTGGGCATTTTGGATTGCGGGGCAATGTCAATGTCTTTGGCCTCCGGAAATGTACGCTGGTACGTATCATCCTGGTGCGGGTACTAAAAGCTACCTTGATAAACTTTGTTTGAAACCTTCTTGGCTTTCAACGAAGCCACAGCCTTAGCCTTGACTCTTCCCTATTGAACCTTAAGACCCAGCTTTGGTTTTTAAGGGCGGCTTAAGCCTTAGCCTTAGTGGTTAGTTTGGCCACCAAAGACTGTGGTTTGCCGGCAATCTTCTTGGTCTTGGCAACCTTACCCTTTGGCTTGTCGGCGCTCTTGACTCTGACCCTCTTCGTGCGTTAAGCCTTTTTAGTAGCCGTTGCTGGTTTCTTTGCAGCGGTGGTTGGCTTCTTTGAGAGAACCTTCTTGGTAGCTTCTGCTGCTGCAGATGCAGTTGGCTTTTTCTTAGCTGGTTTCTTAGTTGGGGATGTACTTTCCCTTGGTTTTTGCTGCTGTGGGCTTAGCGGCGCCTGATTTGGCAGCACCAGAGCTAGAAGCCCCAGTGGCAGCAGGCGTTGTTGATGACTTCTTTTCGGGTTTCTTGTCACCCGGTTTAGCGGACCTCTCTGTTGGCTGGCATTTTTTGGCGAACAACTATCATAGCATCGGCATACAAATTCGTAGGTTAAGAACTGGAGCACTTCAAAAAAAATGTGGTAATGCATGCCGCGTAGTACTTTAACATGACAGAACGGATGTTTTCACGTCGAAAGTCGAAACTATTAAACAATTTAATGCTACTGACAAACTGTACATACGTGGGTATGTGTAAAATCTCTGAGCTGGATTCCAGAGGATTCAACACTTGTGACATGTGAAAAACACTTAGAAAACATGCACATTTCCATTTAATTTTTAAGTACCAAGAAGAGTTAACCAAGATCCCAACAAAGCAATTCTCCCTCTCTCTTTTTTTTTTCATTGGGAAAATTTATTTAATTTTTCAATTTGCGAACAATTTTACGCAATAAATGCGCAAAAATGCGATAAAACCCAGTGCCAACAGCCAACTAATCCTTTGTCATGTGTAATAAAGTAAAAATTATTGGATTATTAAACATAAAACAAAATTTATTCTGCCATAAATGCTAATCGTTGGCGATAAATCAAATCCAAAGAGGAAAGCGGTAAACGACAGAAAAACGAGGCGAAAGGACGAAAAACGCCCCACAGAAAAAAAAAAAAAAAAAAACGGAGCATAATAGCTCGCCCCATATAATTCGTGGGGACAAATGATTCCAATGCGACCAAACTGAGTCGATAAACATCTTTCAAGCTTCGAAGGAAAAGTTCCTAAATAAAAAATGGACCTTATGTCATTGATTTAGCCCCAAGCCTCACTCCCACCTTAGAACATAAATCACAAAACAGGCAAAAAAAAAATAAAAAAAAAAGTTGAGAGGAAAAACCCATCACCACCAATCTGTGCAATAAGCAACTAATTGATTGGTGTACTGATGGAAGTTGTTCCGGCACTACCACGAAAAACCGATAAGAGACGATAAGAGAGGAAATAATTTTTCAACTTACGTCCATCATCGTGGCCCATGCCAATGTTGTGTCCAATCATATGGGCCATCGTTCCGGCTAGTAGATGGGGCTCGTAAACATTGATGTCAACACTTATGCCGACGGCCCGCGGTGTACAAACAGTCTCTGGCACAGCCATACCTGCTTCGCCTCCAGCAAAGGTTTCACCCCTGAAAATAAAAAAGGACAAAACGAAACCATTACCAAGGATTGTCACAAGAAAGTTGACTGAAATGGATGAGAAATGAAGCAACATTAAAAATAAAGGAGACCCTGCCTCCTTCGTACTTGCTGGATATTGAGCGGGACAAACAGGGCTTACTTCCTAGATCTCCCTTTATTATACACTTTGCCACCGTTCGCGCCGTTAGGGTGGAATCTTTCCTGTTTTTCACGAAAAATGTCTCTTCTTGATTTGGCTTCATAAAACATTAACGACGGCTCCAGCGGGAGGGGAGGACAAAATTAAAGGATAACAGAAACAAAGGCAAAAAAAAAAAAGAGGAGAAAAACACACACCAACACAAGGATATCTGTTAGTAGGCTAATATTCAGGAGGAGTGTTGTATTCGTTGTGCTCTGTTGTTCCAGGTGTTGATAGCCGTGCACTTAACAGCGATCGTGTGTGTTCGCCGGCTAAAGTGGAAAATTATCCTTTCATGTGCGAAACAAAGTAAAAAAAAAAAAAACGGGAGCCAAAGTGAAATAAAAAAACAGGAATTTAAACGGTAAGCACTATCAAAGGAATAATATTCCGCGATGGTAGGTGAAGCGGCCTTACTTTGGCTTTTTACTTGGTGAGGCTTTTAGATGGGTACTCAGCTCCGATGGTGGTGTACAGAATATAAAAGTTAATTTGAGGTGCTTATCTCTGGCAGAATTGGCTGCCTGTTGTGGAGTAGTTTCGCGGAGAATTTTTTTTTGCGTTGGCATTGAATAATTTAATCGTTTAGTGCTGCAAAATTGAATTTAAAGGTTACTTGGAGGAATACCTAATCGGAGGGTGAGGTCTTTCTGTAACCTAGCAGGGTAAGTCCACCTTTGTAACCATTGCAGAGTTATAAAAAGGTTGTTAACGGACAGGGTGCAGTAAAACGATAAAATCATCCGCATTAGCATTTAACATCTATGAACGTTACTTCGAATTGACCATTTTAAGGGTTAACCAGGAAAAGTGCAACACTGTAGGAAAAAAAAGCAAATATTTGCAAATGATGATGGGAATTGTAATACCAACGATAATGAGAAGGATAACGTCAGTAAGGATGACGAAGAGAATGGGTATGAGATGGTCGTTTTTGTACGGTTCAATACATAACTAAATGACGGTCTGGACAGATTATGTTAAAAGAACACTCGAATCCGTCGTTGGTGGAGGGGACTTGGACTAAAGAGTGCTTTTAAGAAACACCCACTTCTCAGGTGGTACAAAAGTTGGACTTTATGGACTGACATACATATCTGTTATCATTAAGGAAAAGGTTTCTTGGGACATTAACAGATTTCCTTTGTACAAATGACTTGCCTTTCACGGCATACTAACCCCATCATGCTATAAAAATCACGAGACGTAACCAGTTAAGATACGATTTGTGCTGTTTATAGTGAAAAGGTCTGTGGGACGAATCTTGTTAAGATGACCAGCCCAGTTTTGTGGGTGTTGACTACAAGAGGTCACTTCTTCCATTTGAAAAGGTAATGAAGATCCTGTGGACGGACGCTTGTTAAAGTGTCGACGTGTTTCCTAACTGTAGGAGGCCGTTATGGGGTTTAGAGAACAACGAAAATAATTACCAAGTTGAGCCTAATGCCCGTGTGATCTGGCGAATATTTCTGTTTTTTGCTGAAACCCAGGATGTCCCTTATTTTTTTTTATAAATTAGGTGCTGCAGGTCCAATATCTAAGAGCCTTAAGGTTTTCTGTGGTATTCTCGATAAGGCTGGGCAGTGCTATATCAAGCCGTTTTGGGAAAACACCTTGATACCTTAAAATAACTGTTCGAAAGTGCTCTTAACAATCTAACCAAATGGACAGCTTGGTGTGGTTTAGGTGTGAACCCTCATAAAAACTAAGCTGGAAACCAAGCATTCAAGAGAGAGAGAGAGAGAAAAGAAAGCTAAAGAAGCCCTTTTCTCTTGCAAAAAGGACATCGGAAATAAATGCAACCCGTATAACACATTGGCTCTATATTTCGGTTATAAGACCGATGGTTGGTGAACCGCCTTGGATATAGCCATAAACCGCGATAATTTAGGAAAAGTCCAACGAACAGCTTGTGCATCAGCGGAGCTCTTTGCACGACACTCTCTGCAGCACTAGACATTATCTTTCATCTATCACCCCCCGACATTTTCGGTAAACAAACGGCAGCTAGTGCAGCTATCCGCCTCGAAGCAATTTCACAAGCTAAGTTTTGACAAGAACTGCGAGGTAATCATCCCTCCCAGGTTATTCTGGGATGATTCTGTACACCGAGCGACGTACGGTTTAAAAACTAGCGACGGGGTGGGTGGTTGTGGTTTCTTCAGACTTAAGCTCAGGCTTAACCTTCCAAATTATTGTAGCATGTTCCAGGCGGAAATCATGGCGATCAGGAATGCCTTATCTTGCCTGAAGAAAAACGTGATGTCAGCCACGAATATTCTTATCTTTTCGGACAGTCAGGCGGCAATAAAGTGCTTGAAATCAGACGCTTTAAATTCATTAGTAGTCCTAGATTGCCGATCGTCTCTTAGAAGAAGCTCAAAAACCAATGGATATTGCGAAGGGTAAAAGGTTCTCACATTTTTAATCAAACACCAATGCCAAATGGTACAAATGAGATAATAGTGCATTATGCGGGCTAAGACATTTTAACTACAAAACAGGACTACACGTTGTACTAGGCAGTAATGTACTATGCGCCAAACCTCAGAATCCTATTCAACACACACTGCGAAAGTCGCAACGATTGGAATTGGTTGGAAATTATTTATCACTCGCGCTTCAAGATTATGAATACTGTTATGATCGAGCGCAAGCGAGGTGCAGGGGTTCGAAACTCAGGTAGAATTAGGTTTCAATGGCGTCCGAAGGTTGGTGTCCAGTCTTGCTGGTAAAATTCGTGGTGTTTGTCATTGCTATAATTCACGACTATTTTTTCGGATCTCCTGATGTCATAATCATGTTAGCTCGATCAACTCTTCAAGCCATGACACCCTACTGCCAACGTTATGCCTTCACAGTAGAGTCGATATCAGCTTTCGTAGTTTAATTTATTTATTTATTTATTTTCAAGAAATCAGGAGTTGAACTCGCTCAACCGATGATGCCAACCACTACACAATGGCCACCTCCACTCCATTATTCGATGACTGAATCACGGTAGTCATGGTATGGCAAAACGACGATTAAGCACGAATTGGGTATGGAACCTGCTGGAAACTTAGTTAATCGAAAAACCTGTTTTGCTCTCTGCCTAATGCAATGAATTAAGCATTAAAGTTCCTGAGCATAGTCACACTCCGAATAGACTGTGATAGTCTAGCCGGCCATATTATTTTTTCATCAAACCGAATTTAGAAACAGTGACGAAGAGAAATAACAGTCAGAGAAAGTCTCTGCTGAAAATCTTATTGAATTGACTAAAGCTCTACATCATAAATTTAAGGCGCTCTAAGCAGGCTTAATTCTCAATTTTAATATTAATATTATTTTGTCACAAATAAAATACAATTTTATGTCACAATAAACCCCTAAATCCGAAATTGCTGATGTAAATTCAATTCTGAATATTATTTTACCCCGAGTCGATCGGAGAGACATTCGCAAGTAATTTGAATATTCCTTTGCAAAAAGTCGCAAGAAGAGGACGAAACTTGCTCGGTTCGGCTCGGCGATACTATCCATTGTAATATTAAAACCAATATAAAACGGGACTGGAAATTATTCCGCGATAGCGAAATCGTTGGCTCTATTAAAACTGCGCCCCATCACAATCAGAGCATAAAAACAGGAAAATAAAAACCAAAAACAGAACCAGAAGCCGCGACCGAACGAACCGAAGAATACTATGAAATATTAAAAAGCGATTTGCTTGAGAGCTACTCATCGCGATGAGGCGGCGGCGGCGGGAAAAGCGTTCAGCGTTCGAATAACCATAGTGGTTGGAACTCAAAAGCACCGGGTTTGTTTAAAATGAAGACTACATAAATATTTAGTTCAATTAGAGATGAGATTAAGAAGTAGACCGGGCGGTGGATTGTGTTCGTATCCTGCCGACTTATTGCGAAACCCAGTGGGTGGGTTCGATGATGGCTGAATAATAACATGCAAAAATAGATATATATCTCTCACTTGTATTTCAGTGTCGAGATGCTCTGCGTGCTTTATACAGAAAAAAGGAAAAAAATATTGTCACTTCAAGTGAAGTTCATTCGAATCGGTGGGCGGGGTAGAAGGATGTTCGACTGATGAAAAAGTGCTCAATCAACATCAGGTTCAGAGTTATTGGGGAGGCGGTGGCAGTGGCGTTGGCAATGGCGGCGGCAGAAATGAAATGAAAAAAAGATGAAGGTAGTACGAGTTGTCATTTGCCACCTAGTGCCTGCCTGCCTGCCTTCCTGCCTCCGCCTCGCTGGGTCACGTCGGAAAAATCGATTTTGAATGATCGAAATAAGAGTGTAGAAGCTGAGCATCGAATGGCTCTTCACCCAGTCTCCCCCGGGTTGTGGTAGCGATGGTGGTTGATGGCGATGATGGTGGCGGTGCATGTAATGAGGGGCTGAAGGATAGATTGATGGGCAAGTTAATTTCATTTATTAAAATGTCACGTGGCGACGTGCGGTTCTGAAGCACGACCGCCTGTTATGTTTAGCACAGTCCGGAGGAAGGCAATTTTCCCTTACGCACGTCGGTATAAACAAAATTCACTGCGTCTTTGTGGTAAATAACTTACGTTAGTAGTTGAGTGGTGTCTCTTTCGATTTGAAAAAGATTCCTAGATGTGTAGTCATTGAAATTCGATATTGCCTTGCTAATATCCTTGCTGCCATCGATGACTGCTTGATTTTTGCCCCACGTTTCGATGTACACCACTGATACTCGGGTGTTTAATGTGCGGAAATACTGCAATAAGATAAAGAAAAAAAAAAAAAATTGTTATTTTTTTATTTAATAATGCGTAAAAAATATTCATTGCGTAAATCAGGAAGAGAATTTGTAAGTTTGTACGTATTTCAATTTAAGGCTTATTTAGCTTTGAAGGATGTGATGGAAAGAGAATAAACGACACGAGGCCAAATACTTACATAGATGATGATGTGATTTATTTTTAGATTAAGAAGTAATAAGAAATAAAAAGTACCATCGAAAATTACATTAGATTAGGAAAATCAAATAAGAGGGGGATGAAGGGAGGCGGCAGGGTTACCGAGAATACATTCAATTTATTTAATGGCCTAACGCTGTTTAAAGGGGACCTAATCCTCCCCAAAATGGTACTTAAATTTTGGATAACTGTGAAAAAAAAAAAAACTCTGTTTGGAAAATAAATGCGATTTGGTCAATTGGTTGCTAAAATTGGAACGAAAGCGGCCTCAGTAAGTTGGCCTTAGCAGAGCGGAAGACATTTTTTAAGAGTTGTGATGAAATAAGTGCTTTTGAGAGTACATGTCAAGACAATGTTTCCTTAACCGAAATACGGATATCGTACAGAAATCAAAGGAAATTTTGCCATTGCAGGTAGAATGATAATTGAAAGTGGTGGTGATAGAAAATCCGTAAATTGTGGAAAGCCCCTACCCAATAAAAGTAATTTTTAAAAGAGTCTTTAGTAGCATTTATCAGAATTGTTAACAGTTCTTGATTATTAAAAAAAAATGGCAGGGGGCGACCAAACTATTCTCATAGGCAGGCAGTCAGGCAGTCATGGCCCGGTCAATAAAACTTGTAAGCAGGGGTCGTAGGTGGCCTTCAATAGTCTGCGCAGTGTGAACAGCCACCATGCAGTTGACCATTCAAATGTGAAGAATTCAAAGTGTCTGGGTGCATCATCGCTTTGAAATATTTAGATAACTGCGATAGTCCATGCAGTTTGCAGGTTTACATTTGCAATACTTTCTTCCGATCACAAGCACCCTAAACTCAATTTATTAAAGCCTGTCTTTGCTTTTAAAGCAAGTGGCACTGCGACTTATAAGGTTCATTGTGCGTAGAATCAATTAGACAAGAAGGGTCTCAATCTTTCTAATGAAGTTGTTTCCTATCTTCATAATGTAATAGAGAACTAGTGTGCCGTTTTGCTTGTGGATGTCTTGAATATTATCTCAATAGGATAGGTGGTTGAGTTTTTTGCATCTGCTGGGAAGGACCAGAGCTGCTCGCGAGTTCTATAAGAACAAGAGGAGAGACGAACACCGGCTTCTCTGGAGGAAAAAAAAAAAGAGAGCGCGGTTGAAAATAGAAACATGCTACTGCAGGTCGCCGTGGTTCAGTGGTTAGGACTAAGCGGCGTGGGTTCAAGCTCCAGCCAGGAACACCGAACATTGTTCGCGGCACCACCTCTCGTCGGGGAATGTCAAGCTTTCGGGAGTATAATTTGTCATGAAAGAGCTTCTCAATTCGCCGTTCGGAGTCGGCAATAAATTGTAGGTCCCTTCCATTCGTGCAAACAATGCAACACGCACAGCATGAATGGTTGCGAGGAGCTAGGCCTTGGCTCATTCCGAGCTATGGCGCCAGCTATTTATTTTTTTTACTGCAGGAATCAGGCTCGGAAGTTTTACCAAATGGTAAAAAGAACTTGTCAAGGCTACAAAGACCGAACCGAAGCCTGCAGGGATGAATAAGGGAAAATCGTAGTAGAATCGCAGTCGTTGCTGAGGATATGGAAGAACTATTTCTGCAGACTGTTTAACAGCGACGACGAATCAAATTTCGCTGTCATGCAGAGTGAACCATTCAACCTGAACAATAACTCCGTCCAGGAAGTGAAGAGGGCCATATCTAAGCTTAAGTCCAATAAAGCTGCTGGAGCTAATGGCCTAGCTGCCGAGCTGTTCAAAGCGGCAGGCGCTGCCCTGGTAAGGAGCATGCAACAACTCATCTGTGAAATATGGTCTGAGGAAAGTATGCTCGATGAATGGAACCTCATCATTGTTTGCCCGATCCTTAAGAAAGAAGACTCTCTGAACTGCGCCAATTACAGAGGCATCAGTCTTCTAAACATCGCCTATAATATTATATCTGTGAACGCCTGAAGCCGTTCATCAACAACCTGATCCGTCCATATCAGTCTGACTTCAGGTCCACCATCGACCAAATATTCACACTACGGCAGATCTAGGAGAAAACCCAGAAACTTTAAATCGATACGCACCATCTTTTCATCGATTTTAAGGTTGCGTATGACAGCATCTAAAGAGACGAGCTATACAGAGCCATGTCTAGTTTTGGTATCCCTGCCAAACTCGTCCGATTGTGCAGGATGACGATGGAGAATGCACGCTGCTCCATCATGGTCGGGCAAGATCTCACCGAGACCTTTGATGTCAAAAAAGAATTTAGACAAGGCGACGCGCTGTCATGTGACTTCTTCAACATCGTTCTTGAAAGAGTTGTGCAAAACTCACGCGCCAACACCAGAGACATAATCTTTCAAAAGTCCGTACTCGCATACGCCGACCATATTGACATAATCGAAAGAACGCGGCGTGAAGTTACTGACGCGTTTGTGAGTTAGTGAGTTGGGAGTTGGTGAAGATAGTCTTAGCGATCAATAAGGCCAAGACCATGTATATGCTGCCAACAAGAAAAGACACTCAACACCGACGTCTCGGACAGAACGTCACTGTAGATATATTTTACTTTGACGTAGTTTGGAACTTTGTCTACTTAGCCAGAAGAGTGAAGCTTTAACGACAGAGGTGGTTGGGTTATGTAAAGCGGATGGACACCAATGCTTTGACCCGTAAAATCTTCGAATCCACACTCACGGGACGGCGCAGTAGAGGAAGACCGCAACTCAGGTGGTGCACGCAATTGAAAGGGGACTTTAACCAACTTGCCGTGGGAAATTGAAAGCAGCTGTGTAAAGATCGAGCTGGCTGGAGACGCTTGTTGATTGAGGCCCACGTCCACCCCCGGACTGTAGCGCCACTTTAAGTTAGTTAGTTTAGGTAGTTCTAAATGCAAAGTTTGGCAAACCGCAGAGAGGCACATTTCAGTAGATCCCCTTCTGCCTAAGTGGTCAGTGATTCCATCGCCTTCGATGCCCCTGTGTCCCGGCACAAACCAGAGTTTGACTTTATTTCTCTTCGATAAGGTTTGGAGAACATTGGAGCAGCTGTCGACGGCTTTTGAGCTAATCTAGTGAGAGCTTAGTGCTTGAACATTCGGTGAGTATATTAATGATTGCAGGCCTGTTGCTAAAGTCGAGATTTGTATTGGCACAGGTTTCAACGGGAAACTGCTCGGCCTTGGAGATACTGAGATACATTCTAAGTGCCTTCAAGAGGTAGCAGTTTCGGCCTTTGACAACATACATGTACCACAGCCCACCTTGGAACCATCAGTACTAATCCCATGATGTTCAGCAGAAGATCGCCGGTTTCCCAAGCCGATCAATTTTAGAGTCGTCGAGGTATGTTGCGAGTTTCCTAGCCATTTAGTCTACTAGCCCAATGTGTCTTGATATCTTATTTAGACGCCATTGACAACTGCGTGTTTGTCGATTTAATTTGCAATAGCGTGTCTGAAGTGGCCTTATTTAGGAATAATTTCATTCGCTGGACTAATACCCTTGGTTTCAGCTTTAAGAAGACAGTGTAAGCGTCGTTGATCAGCGCTCTTAATGTCTGGAATACTGTTGAGTAAATCTCAGCTTGACTGGTCAAAAGTCAGCACTGGAGTCAAGTGATCAGTTTTCGTTCACTGACCTGCAGTGCCCCATCAAGATAATACAGACAAGTGATCATGAGGCGAAGTTCACTAAGTTCCCCTACATCCAGCCAAGCAGCTTACTTACTTACTTAAGGTGGCGCTACAGACCGGCGTGGTCCTGGGCCTCAACCAACAAGTCTCTCCAGCCAGCTCGATCTTTAGCCAGCTGCCTCCAGTTTCGCACGCCAAGTTGGTTGAGGTCCCCTTCCACTTGCGTGCGCCACCTGAGTCGCGGTCTTCCTCTACTGCGCTGACCCTCGGGTGTGGATTCGAAGATTTTCCGAGCTGGAGCATTGGTGTCCATCCGCTCTACATGACCCAGCCACCTCAGTCGTTGGACCTTCACTCTTTTGGCTAAGTCGATGTCGCTGTACAGCCCGTACAGTTCGTCGTTGTATCTCCTCCTCCACTCCCCGTCTATGCAGACGGGACCAAAAATCACCCGAAGAATTTTCCTCTCGAAACAGCCAAGAGCAACTTCATCCGCTTTAGATAGAGTCCATGCCTCTGCGCCGTAGAGCAGGACTGGGACGATTAAAGACTTATAAAGGGTCACCTTAGTTATTCGAGAGAGGGCTTTGCTACTCAATTGCCTTCTTAGCCCAAAGAAACAGCGATTGGCAAGAGTTATTCTTCGTTTAATCTCAGCGCCGGTGTCATTGCCTGAATTTATAGCGGAGCCTAGGTAGACAAAGTCCTTAACTACCTCAAAGTTATAGCTGTCTATAGTGACGTTCTGTCCGAGACGTCGGTGTTGGGTGTCCTTTCTTGTTGACAGCATATACTTCGTCTTGCCCTCATTGACCGCTAAACCCATCTTCGCCGCCTCCGTCTCGATACTCACAAACGCACCAGTGACATCACGCTGCGTTCTTCCGATTATGTCAATATCGTCGGCATATGCGAGTAATTGGACGGACTTTTGAAAGATTGTGCCTCTGGTGTTGGCGCGTGAGTTTTGCACAACTCTTTCAAGAACGATGTTGAAGAAGTCGCATGACAGCGCGTCGCCTTGTCTAAATCCTTTTTTGACATCAAAGGTCTCGGTGAGGTCTTGACCGACCTTGATGGAGCAGCGTGCATTCTCCATCGTCATCCTGCACAGACGGACGAGTTTGGCAGGGATGCCAAAACTAGACATGGCTCTGTATAGCTCGTCTCTATAGATGCTGTCATACGCGGCCTTAAAATCGATGAAGAGGTGGTGGGTATCGATTTGAAGTTCCTGGGTTTTTTCCAAGATCTGCCGCAGTGTGAATATTTGGTCGATGGTGGACTTTCCTGGCCTGAAACCACACTGATATGGACCGATCAGGTTGTTGACGAACGGCTTCAGGCGTTCACACAACACGGCTGATAAGATCTTGTAAGCGATGTTAAGAAGACTGATGCCTCTGTAGTTGGCGCAGTTCAGAGGGTCTCCTTTCTTGAGGATCGGGCAAACAATGCTGAGGTTCCATTCATCGGGCATACTTTCTTCCGACCATATTTTACAGATGAGTTGGTGCATGCTCCTTACCAAGTCATCGCCTGCTGCTTTGAACAGCTCGGCAGTTAGGCCGTCAGCCCCAGCAGCTTTGTTGGACTTAAGCTTCGAAATGGCTTTCTTCACCTCGTCCAGGTCGGGTAGACGGAATTGTTGGTCTTCGTCGTCCAGGTTGAATGGTTCATTCTTCATTCCCTCTATCTCCTCGATCGCGCGCTTCTCATGCTCTTTCTTTTTCCTTCTGAAAAGCTTGTGTTCGTCTCTTCTCTTCTGCCCGTAGAGCTCGCGGGCAGCTCTGGTCTTTCTATGCAGCGCCGCTTTGTAAGCCTCTTGTTTCGCTGCATGTGCTTGCCGGCACTCGTCGTCAAACCAGGGATTTCGCTGTGGTGGCCGTGTGAAACCCAGCACATCAGAGGCGGCATCTCTGATCGCTTTTTGGCAATGTTGCCACTGGTCTTCAATACTTGATGCTGGCGGCATAGGACCTCTTGAAAGATTGAGAGAGACTCGATCGGAAAAGGATTTGGTGATCTCTTGCGATTGCAGCCGTCCGACGTCAAATTTCCTCACAGTATTCCCTTGCCTTGGCGGTGTTCGGGATATCCGCAGTCGTACCTTGGCTACAACAAGGTAGTGGTCCGAGTCAATGTTGGCCCCTCGGAATGTTCGGACATCCATGATACTGGAGGAGTGCCTTGCGTCGATCGCAATGTGGCCAATCTGGTTGACGGTTGATTGATCAGGAGATCTCCATGTTCCTTTGTGGATATCGAGATGTGGTAACCGCGTACTAGCTACGACAATGTTCCGCCCCGCAGCAAAGTCGACCAGCCTAAATCCGTTATCGGAGGTGGTGTCGTGTAGGCTGTGCTTTCCGACAGTACTACCAAAGATGCCCTCTCTTCCTAGCTTTGCGTTAAAATCGCCCAGGACAATCTTAATGTCATAGCTAGGGCACTGCTCGTATGTCTTGTCCAAGAGCTCGTAGAACCTGTCTTTGGTGTCGTCGTCTTTCTCCTCTGTGGGGGCATGCGCGCACATCAGGCTAATGTTGGCGAATTTAGCCTTGATGCGGATTGTCGTAAGGCGTTCGCTTACATACCTGAAGCTTAAGACTTCTTGCCTAAGTCTGGCTCCAACGACAAATCCATATCCAAATAAGCGCTGCTTTTGTTGTCGGTAGCAATCGCCGTAGTATACATCGCAGTTTTCCATCCTCTTTTTGCCCGGCCCATCCCACCGCACTTCTTGGATTGCGGTTATATCTGCTTTGCAGCAGTTGAGGGCCTCCGCTAATTGTTCGGCTGCACGTGGTCTGTTAAGGGACCTAACATTCCACGTGCAGATCCGAAATTCGTTGTCCTTAATTCGTTTGCATGGGTTGTCATCAGTGAATCCGTCCGTATCCGAGGCTTGTTGTCGCTTCGTAACTATATTTTTTTCCGTGACAGGGCAGTTACCCCGGTGCACAACCCCCAACTTGGAGGACCAGGTCCATTGTTTTAACCCCTGGGACGAGGGGCCGGTTTAACCGATGTCGGTAACCCACTTCGGGGATGTGAGCGCTGCCGTTGGCCCCTGTAGGGCTCATCCGCCACCATCTCTTTTCCAAGATCCCAACCAGTTCCTGGAAATCCTTATCGGCCTCAGCTCCAAATATGTCGAAGTAGCCCTGATAATGTATTGCTCCCGATCCGGAAGTTATAGACGCCACCGTTGATTCCATCTAGGGAATTCTTCCGCTGTCGTGTTTATAGTGCTGCAATTTTTGTCTTTTGGTCAACACTCGCGCTTATAAGTTTAGCAAGTTGAGTCCGGGTGGACAACAACCAGTACCCAGTGGCTACCGAGGGGTTACGAGGAGGTAAAATAAGCACAATTGATGTGTAGTAACAGTTACAACACTGGGCATCGCCAAGTTGATACCAATCAGAGTCTACCCTATTACTACAACACCCAGCCACCCCAGCCAAGCAGCTGCAGCACAGATATAGGGGCATGAAAGCATGACATCAATATTCGCCATAGGTATGGTCCTTATTGTTCAGATTTGTATCAATTCGAAAATTTTATTCCAACGCTTTTTGTATTTAATTTGAAAACAATTAACGTGGGCATTACCGAAACTTAAAAAAACTTTCTAATTCTAGTAATTTGCACTCCTGTCGGTTGTTATTTTACACTGCCGTTGACACTGCCATTGTTGCCATCACAATAGCCTTACAAAACAGGGCAAAGAGGTATTATATGAGTGGAAAGAACAACTTAAGTCTTACAGTTCCCTTAAAGCGTTATTTGAAGGCTGAGGGATAAAATAAATCAACTATTGCGACAGACATGTAGGCAAACACCAAAATCTTTATGACCACCTACCGGTTGGAGCAACACTTTTATGATACTCTTAGGTGAGTTACATTATTAAAGGAACCTTCATTCTTTAATTATGGATAAAACTTTGTTGTCCGCCCGAGAGAACTTCTTAGGAGCACTGTTACACACTGTTATAGTTACTTCGTTCATATCATAGCACGAGAAAATGTTGATGAAAGTTCATGGAACTCCTATGGCTATGTGAGTCGTATGGCTGCTTTACTGCAAGTTTTCAGGCAGTGTTTCTGCGTTCTCAAGGTCGCATTTGTTTTATAAAATGTGCCAAGTGCCCATGGGACTTAAAGTCTTATCACAATGTTTGGAATACATCGGGAGGAAAAATAGAATTAGAACAAGTATCCAAAGGATAATAAATGTTTTTGGTATACAATAACAAGAATAAACTGAGTATAGAAATAGCGTTCACTTCACACTTCCATTTTCCAGCTAATGAAGGATTATCCTTACTTTGTTGGTCATAGGTATGATCCAAATGCAACTCGCTATTTTGTTTGAATTCGGTTTGGAGAAAAATATATGAAGGAAAAATCTCAGATGCATGCGACTCATGCGTTTTCATTAATAATTTACCTTCCAACGTCACTTACGTTCAAAGTATCAAGCAGAACATCCTTACTTCCACCAGAAATAAGTGTTGGCTTAAACTTTCTATAAACTCTACCACCGAGGAAGGATTGTTGCTCCGTAAGGAGTTTACATAATTAAACTTGTTTCTGAAACTCAGGTTTTATCCGGATTTCCATGACCTAGGCAATAAGTGCAGCCAGCTGGAGATTAAAAAGTTGAGTTGGGTTTTCTTCAACCCAAATGGATTTACGAATAAATGTTCCAGATACAAATCGGAATATGAAACTGTGAAATTCATTTCAGAACATGGAAAATAAAGTTCAGTAATATGTACAGAGTTGAACTGTTTAGTGAGAACTCCGGAGGATAAGTCAAAAAAAAAAAAAAAAAAAATGCTAGACATGCTAGCGATGACGTGGTAGCGAAAATAGGAAAGAATTGCAATGAGCACTGGGCCTATGCTTTTTCATTTTCGGAAATTTTGAGGGCACCACGGAATAAGGGCCTCTACTGTGCCTATGGGCCTGGGTGCTCAGTTCCAAATATTGTACCTCAATCAAAGGGGTATCCAGCGAGCAAATCTTAAGGCTGTTTAAGGAAAATCTTGGGGTACAATGCTCCCTGAATGCTTGAGCATTCACTTACAGCCCCGCAGTTACGGCTCTGTCCTCAGCTTTTCTCCAATTGTGCCGATCTCTGTTCGACAGTTTTATAACGCATTTCCTACGACCACGTTTTCTTGGACGCTCTTGTGCTGCCAGGTGACAGCTGACAACAAAACCTCGCCTATCCATACCATGCTATCCATTCATTGCTACTCACGCGTCTCTCGTTATTGGCTCATTCTTTCATTAAGAGTATCTCTGGGTGCCAGCAATGATGAGCAAACGAGAGCGTTCCTGATCTACCAAGCGAACTTTATAAGCCATTATACTGCTGATAGCAATTGTATCGTTTTCAAACTCGCTGCGGATGTGATTTCTCGATCGGAAGTCCAAGATCTTCATTGATAGCACTGTTACTGCCGGTGAAATGTTGGAGCATACAGAGAAATATTGTCCAGTGCTGCAGATAAAGTTCCTACTGCATCATTGATACGAATGCACCTTCGGGTGTTCCAATTTCAAAAACAAAGTTATGATCTTAATATATATACATATGTAGGGTTAATCATCATTAACCCAACAATAATGTTTAAAATTAGTTTTGCACAAAACATGCGACAGAGGTGAAGGAGAATTTCGAAGAGTTCGAGCATGTGCCAAGGTAGCAGAAACAGTCAAGTGGGTTCTTATGTAGAGCACCTGAAAAAATATTCAACCTCTTTGGACCACTGGTTTCATAACTCGAGCGTGTAATTCTCTCAGTTATGCACATATATTTTCAAATAAAATATTATAAACGAAAACAAACGGAAATCCAAGCAATGAAAAATCCAAGAGAAAACTACTTGGTAGTCACCCCGGCCCGCACCCCTGCGAGAAAGGAAAACGTATTTAATTTGAACTCCATCAACTGACTTCTCTGTTCTGTTGTATGACTTTCGAATGAGTGAAGCTGGTCGTATGTATACATATATACATTTTTTTTGCCTTTCATTCGTTTTCCTATGCGCGAGGAGCAAACACACCCAACAGTACATACTTACATTCACTGTGAAAAAGAAGTCCTTGCAGAATCTTTGAGTCGTAGGCAAATGATTTCTCTACCTATGCTTTTCGCACGAAATTTTCGCTTCGATAAATCCCGAGAGAGATCCCTTTTTCCCACCAAAATGGGAAAAAATAAACTTAAACGGTTTTTTTTTTCCTCGTCTCTCTCTGCTTTGTGTGTGCAAGGACATTTAAGTTGAAATGTGGTCTAAAGCTTCCTCAAGCCTTAACGGTATTTGTCTAATTTAAATTTATCGATGAATGGCACCGTACAGTGCTTACAAAATCCCTTTGAATTGTGCACAGTCCCCTTTGGTATTTGGGACTTTCTTTGGTTTACTACGTCCGGCTCGACGTTGTCATCCGTTGTCGAACTCGTCGCCAGCATCGCTGTCGTTGTCCTCGTCCTTCTCTCTCTCTCTCTCCCTCTCGCTTTCAATTAAGATTAATTGTGACTATAGATTGTCTAGCATCGGAAATGAATTTCGGGGAACACAACGAACGAATGCCAGTGCTTGAATTTGAGCTGAAAGTCGGCAACGATAGGGGTTGACAGTGGAGGTGGTGATGAAGCTTCGAGAAGGAATCCTTTTATTTATTACTTGGTGAATAGAATGTTTTTGCTTCGACCAAAAATCCGCTGCGTGAGAGCATCTAAAGTCCAACTGGACATTTATAGAGAAAAATCGCCTGTCGATGTCCTATATTTCTCAGCAGGAGGCGGTCTTCAATTGTCCACTGGGAAATAGTTCACTTTGAGAAAGGATTAGTTGTGGACCACAGCCACAATAAAAAAGAGAAAAATCAACAACCTTTCAATGTGATCATAAATTGTGGACAAAACAATTCGAGAATTCTTGGCGTTGTTTCAAATGACTCAAGAATAGGCAAGTGGATATTGAGTCTAGTGAGGAGCAGTGATGTTCTGATATCTATTTTCTACCTTAGTGAGTGGATTAAGCTGTCGACAAGTAAGTTCCTAAGGTCTCACGGTCTCAAGGTATGACTATGCTTCTAGCTAGAATCTGGGGATAGAGATCCTGTTAAGACTTAACTTTCAGTGTTGGGGTTTTGTGTTGCAAGAATGTTACATCTATGTTTCCTCGGGCTTCATTCCTTTAAACTAAATCATAGGAATGTCTTCATAAATCGGCAACAATGTATGCTCTATCTAGACTCTACGGTTACCTATTTATGTACGAAGTACGAAAAACCGAGTCACATTCACAGTCAATGACAGAGAAATTCGGCAGCAATGATGCCTTGTTGGCAATATTATTACTTCTTCTGCATTCGATAACAAAATGTAACGTATACGCCACTGGCCAATCGATGATTTTCTAAGGACTGAATGTCCGAGTCACAGTCACAGTCAGTGACAAAGAAATTTGGCAGCAATAATGGTTTCTTGGCAATATTACCACTTCTTCTCCATTCGATAACAAAATGTAAAGTATACGCCACCGGCCAATCGATGATTTTTAAACTGAACGATGATTTTAAAACTGAACGTCCGAGTCACAGTCACAATGGGTGACAGAGAAATTGGGCAGCAATGATGGTTTGTTCGCAATATTACCACTTCTTCTCCATTCGATAACAAAATGTAACGTATACGCCACCGCCCAATCGGTGTCAATGATAGGGAAATTCGGCAGCAATGACGCCTTGTTGGCAATATTATTACTTCTTCTGCATTCGATAACAAAATGTAACGTATACGCCACTGGCCAATCGATGATTTTCTAAGGACTGAATGTCCGAGTCACAGTCACAGTCAGTGACAAAGAAATTTGGCAGCAATAATGGTTTCTTGGCAATATTACCACTTCTTCTCCATTCGATAACAAAATGTAAAGAATACGCCACCGGCCAATCGATGATTTTTAAACTGAACGATGATTTTAAAACTGAACGTCCGAGTCACAGTCACAATGGGTGACAGAGAAATTGGGCAGCAATGATGGTTTGTTCGCAATATTACCACTTCTTCTCCATTCGATAACAAAATGTAACGTATACGCCACCGCCCAATCGATGATTTTTCTTAGAACTGAATGTCCGAGTCACAGTCACAGTCAATGATAGGGAAATTCGGCAGCAATCATGGTTTGTTGGCAATATTACCATTTCTTCTGCATTCGATAACAAAATGTTACGTATACGCCACTGCTCAGTCGATGAAGTTTTTTAGTCTAAATGTCCGCTTCACAATCACAGTCAACGCATCAAAGAAAGCTTTTGAATGAATTTCTATTCAACATAAAGAGTGAACGAAATTCCTCTAAGAAGTAATCTATACGCTCAAATTCGACAGATTCTCGAACGGCATTGTTGCTTTTAATAAATTTTCCTACTATGTACGAATGTATCCCAATTATAACTAAGCCATGTGCACATGAAGAGAATTGTGAAAGGAAAACTACTCCTGTAGTTGGTAACCATTCGGATAACCCCTGTCATGTTTCCAGCTTCTGCTTCCAGCTCGTTCACAATCCAATTCATTATCCTTGCAAAATATGCACTCGAATAATACAAAGGATTTCACATTTGGTTTTGATTTAACCAGTCAGTCGCATCTTGTCTGCTGATTGCAGACATCGTAATTTACGAGACAGATATGTTTTTATTGTGGGAAACTGTGTGTATCTATCTAGATATCTGCGTACATTTGCCATGTAGAAGAGTAAATTTGAAGCTTTTCCGAGTGTAGAGATGAACACAAAAAGGATCTCCGATTGTAACAATGAAAAACGGATGTGCCACACTTGTGACTCGTGTCATTTTACATTTTCCATACATGCATACATATATTGGTTGAAAAAAAGAGTTGAAATATGCAGAAAATACTCACCAAATCAGCAATGTTCGCCACCTGAATGGCATCATGAATGACCTCAGCTCGTGTGCTGCCGTTTCGTTTTTCAAACATTGCCTTGTCAACAATAATTGCTGTTTCAATATACTTTGTTGCCTCGCGGACGTCCCTCTTATATCGGCCCGCACCATTCGGATGAATATCATCGATTACGCCCGATAAATGCTTAGTGCGACGTGACAAACGCCACGAATCGAGATTGCCAGAATTGGCGCATCCTTTATTGGCTTTAGTTCGCGCCTCAAATATCACATGCGGATGCTTCTGCTGAAACAAATTTTTACAGATTTTAGAAGAGCTTCAGGTTGGATTTGAAAAAAAGACAGTTAATAATTTAAAGCACACAGTGACTCATTCATGCATACACAGAGAGAGGACCTTAATTTAAAGCACCCCCAAGGTAGGTTCAGAGGAAAGTGACGTTCTTGTACATGCGAGTACTTACAATTTACACGCAGTACAGTTCATCATACTCACAACTTGAGATATCATATTTCTATTTGTATGAAGCCCTTATTTTTGGGAGTCATTTCTGTAAGGAGGACATTAGCCCGTTGAATGTTGCTCAGCTGAGCTTGTCCACCCTAACATGCATCAGAGGAGGAACCTTTACAGAAGTCGGACGGACTTTAGAAAAAGAGGCTGGGAAGACGAAAAGAAGACCCAGAAACCTAAGAAGATGAAGCGCAGTCAGTATGTAAGACTAATAAACCTTAATCAAATCCCTCGTTAAAATAGCTGGCGCGACAGTTCGGGAAGAGGTGTCACTCATGTTGTGCGTATTACATTTTTTTGCACAAACGGAATGGACCTACAATATATTGCCAACTCCGAACGGAGCTTTTTCATGACAAATTGTACTCCCGGAGGTTCGTCATTCCCCGACGAGAGGTGGTGTAGCGAAAAATGTTCGGTGGACATGGCTGGGGCTTGAACCCATGCAACTCGCACAGCAGTCCGACGCATTAACCACTACACTTTTAATAAATTAAAACTGATTTGGTCTAACCCTCAAATCGAAGGCGCGGTATCTCTCTTAGACACAGCTTGGTCGAAAAGCAGAAACCAGCCAGATGTTGTTGACAATACCGCGATCAGCCCACCGGTCTTGTGACCCATCCGTCGCTATTTCTCGGAAATATTTCTTTTGCTAGAGCATTCCAATGTTTGCTAGATGTAGAGTGGTTAGTCGTCCTGTTTTCTTCAAGGATAAAGTATTGCCACTCTTATCTACTCCTCATCTTCGTCTGCGAACCTCTCTCTAGTCTCGTCGACATCAACGTTTTTGCCTTACATAAGAGTAATATTGTGTCTAATCTTGAATTTCCTAGCTTTTGGGTCTCAGCGTGTCTGCATTCAGTCATGAGACTTTGACGTTGCATCCAAAGATCAGTGTCATTTTTTTTAAATATCGCCATACGTTCGACTTCCTGAGGTTTTATTTTCATATGCAGCATCAAAACCGTTAAACTCGACAAAAGCCTTCGGGGGTTGTTGTTTTCTGTTCAACATTACGTAGTATTTCGTGGTTCCTGTTTGAATAGCACAGTCTGAAGGTCAAAGTACTTGAGTTCGTCTGCCTCATTATCCTGCAGGTACTACCAGTACCACCTTTTGGTGAGATTGGAGACTAGGCGGTAGAAATTGGTCAAGAGTTTTTTTTTTACTATTTATTCAGGCAAAGATTAGCCAGCCCAACCTTTTTGTCCAACAGAACACTTTTCACTACGTGTTATATACATGTAAGTCAACCCTACGAGAACCACTCCCTCTTGAAGAGTTGAGTTGAGAAACCGAAAGCGTGCGGCCGTCTCCCTCGCTCGCTGTATTCCTGAAATCCGATTTGGCAGTGTTTTCAGTACAATGATGTTGGTCTTACCGATCCCATTACGACAAGGCGGTATGCTCTCTTGCAAAATAGCATGGATCACCAACATTTCAGCAAGGCACATGAGTTCTTGATGGCTGCGATCGATCTTCTTGCCGTGAAGCGAACAATCTGAGTATTGAAGGGTCTAATCCGACGACCGCGTACTTTGGCCTACCCGTTCGCTAATGACAGTGGGTGGTTTAGTCTTTCTTAAATTCATGGATCTGATAATGGATCATGGATCCGAACTTGAAGATGGTTTACCGTCCGAACATTTCTTTTGGAATCCTGTTTGTGCCCTGCGGCACCATCAGTCAAGACATTTCTTTGCAGGGGCAGGATTGGCGATTTGTCGTCTCCTTCTCAACTGCCAGAGCTAGCAGTTTCTTAGTTTCTCTCTGCACTCTCCTCTAATCGCTGTTGCTGGATTATGCTTGCTTCACTTGCAGTCCCCCAGCCTTCGCACGTCTCTAGGATCGTTCTAGCACGTGTGTAGTTTTGGCATTCCATCCGCATATGCTGAGCATTCTGTGGTGGCAGAAGAGGTCATCCACATGTTTGTACTTGTAAAGGTACACCCGAAAGGATGCATGCCTTGATAGGGCATGAAGTAGAATTATAGTCTACCCCATCGTGCGTTCTACAAGTCCATTTATCAATATAGTGGATCAGTTTATATGTATGTCCATCGCCCCTTCGTTTTGATGTTCCATTTACATATGTTGTCATTCTGCTTTCAAAGCTTCCATGGTTGTTCGTCTGTCGTCGAGCTCATTTTCGCGCAGTCATCTCATTTGCGGCAAGAGATTACACTTATAGCATCCGCTGATACACTTCTAGAGGCGCAACATACCATGAGGGATGCAATTCTGTGCACCGAGTTCATCCTTTTGATGTACCACTTATGGTACAGCGCTGTGCCCGTATACAACAGCTCACGGTCGTCAAAAGGTTTCTGACCGGCTGAATTCCTGCCATAAGCGCACTTATGAATGCCGGTGAATAAGGCTGCGTGAGGAAGTGCGCATTCATGCGCGAATGAATTCAAAAATTTTTTAATTTCGCGCTCATGTCTGCAATTCATGTGTGATCGTGGATGCCTAGCCACAGACGCACGACTAGGGTTCTCATGATAATAACATACATATGTACATCTACTCTTGTCGAGTTCTTAAAGAAATGTTCGAAAACTTTTTTGACAATTCTGTAGAATACCTTTCAAAAAATTTTTAAACGAAATGAAGAAGAATAGTTAACTGAAGTGAAGTTGACATCTATTATATTGTAACGTTATATCTGCAAAATGATTTTCTGTTTATTGATCCGATTACATTTAAAAATGGCGTTCTCCTGTCACTAAGCTGCTCTTAATGTGTATCATTTCAGAAAGAACGTCGTTCGTCCTCATCATTCATCGTAATTCGGTAGAAATTGACAGAAAGATGTAGATTTGCTGATGCATATGACAGCACTGTGTTACCATCTATCAAACTTATGAAACAAAGAAAAATGTATGGAAATAGAAAACTCAGAACCCTGCAATCACATGACAGAACTCTTCAAAAACTATCATCAGATTTTAAAAGTAGAGTTGCTGTCGAAACATTTCGTACATGGTCTGTTTCCGTTCATAGATACATATGTATGTCTGGACATAGCTACTTGCAGCACAAGTTTTTCCTCAGTCAGACATCGTTGTTGAGTAATTTGTGTAAACTGTCGAGGAACTGCCATACACTAATCTCGACATTGACGTAGATTGGCTTAACTGAGTGTGCAAGTAAAATCCGAGACCGGATTGGCATACATCCATTTTAATTTTCACTTGTTTGCCACACCATGATTGAAATCCTGTCTGTATCCTAGAAAAACATTTTCCACAGCAACAAGTTCAAAGTGTAGCAAACGTATGTTTTTTTAATTTTTCATTGATTGCTTGTCTCACTCACATTAGTGCTTTCACGTCGACAAACTTGAACGCATTCATTTTCAATAATAATTTCAACGGACCAAATTACGAAATTATTCACCACTTTAGTTGATTGAACACCTAATTCATTCACATTAACATCTCCTTAATGCTGATTACGTTTATTCTCTTCATCCGGTGCATTCTCATCTCTTTCCTACCGATTACGCGTATCCTCCTCATCCCGTTTATAATTTTGATCAACAAAAAAGCATGAACAATTTTCAATTTCAAATGTCCAGTCCCTAGGTTCTGCACCTAATTAGAATTTCCTGTCAAAATAAATTTCCTTCCACATCAAAGTTCAATTTCCAATACATCTACTTTGCAAAATATCACAGATCACACCAATAACTTCGCTCCACCTGCTCGCAAATTTCCAATTCCAACCTGCCTCAAACTTTCCAGCCCTTTGACATTTCCCATCCCTGTGCCCTATATAAAGCGCACGCATGCCAGCGCTCGGCGCAGTGTAATTTTAAATTTTTAAGTGAGTGGTCTAATAAGTAAGTAGTGCGCGGACTAAACCCGAGTGAAGTGCTAGGTAAAGGTTGGAAGAAGTAAGAAGAGTGCGGTCGTCTCGTTCGATGTAAAGTGCGTATCGTTGCTGCCTCTGCTTCTCATCTGTATTCTCAGTGTTAAGTTTTAGTCTCTTTTTTTCTCATGTGCCTGCTTGTATGCAATTTGCAGTGTGTCAAAGCTAAAAAGTGTTCTCGGTTCTCTTTCTCTCTAGAGCTGAAAAAAAGTGTGTGTTGATAAATTTTGTGTTGTGCAAGTGTTCTTCTTCTTATATGAGGGTAGAGTGATGCATGAGCAGTGCACGTGTGGCTTTTGCTCTTTTGGCAATTTTTTGTTGTCATTCTGTTGCTTTGCTTAATGAGAGAAGTGAGGAAAAAAAAAAATCGTGTGGAGTTTTTTTTTTATGTGATCACGTGACAGATGAAAGATCTCCTTGCCAATGAAAGACAAGGAAAGTGAGAAAAGTGTAAACAAAGTGTTTTTTGTGTGAGAGTACAGCTCCCTTTACCCTCGGTTATCGGTTCGGTTTCGGTCTTGGTTGTGATTTTGCGTGAAAAGACATGAGAACAATCGATGGACAAAATCGATAGACAATACAAGAACGAGGGAATGCATCAAGATTCAAGAATAACAGTCAAGTCAACCATGCACGGGGTGAGTGATTTTTTTTTTCATTTTTCTCTCTGCATGACAGTTTAGTTTGTTTATTTACTTCACATGCAGAATTTATTTTATTGAGGTGAAAGAGGTTTAATTTAGGATTTTTTTTACAATTCTCGGGATCGGTTGGGACTCTTCTTTGATGAAATGATGGGAATCTGTCTGGGAAAAAATGCTGGGAATTTATCTATTGGGAACACAGTAGATCAAGTCAGTTTCGCGATATGTCCAATGTTTTTTTTTATCTTGTATCCTTGTTTCTGTAGAAATATACATTTTTAAAACTAACATTGCACAATGATCAGTCATTTGATTATTACGACCCTACAGCCAAGAATTGAATAATATTTTATGGGACAAATACCATGCAGAGCAAGTCATATACCTCTGATCGAATTACCCTTTGCATTAGTTTTACTTTAATAAATTTTCTAAATAAGTACATAGTTGTTGACAATAAGATTTTCTCTTCGCATACTTTTTTCTGATATCAAAAAAATATCTGATTACCTATTACTATACAACATTCTAATGAGATCCACCCCTTCTTTATGCCCAGAAGGCAAGAATCGGAAATAAAGACATGTAAATTTATTATTTCGCTGGCGGATCCATCTCTTCATTTGTCGGTTCAAAAAGGGGCAGATGAGCTGGGACGGGTTCTGATTTCATCGATTTATAAATATGAGAATATAGTTAATATCACACATAATAAGTGCAGCAGTTTCTAAGCTAAAATCTTTGATACTAATAGAACTGTATCCATTCTCTCAGGTTTCCGTAGTTTGCGTATTTTATATATTAATTTCAGCTTGATACCATAAGGGGTTGATACTTAAGAGTTCTGTTTTTTTCATTCTTGTGGATTTAGTCACCTCTACAGTGGAACTATTCTCTGCCTTACTCAAAACCAAGGGTCTGCCATCCTCAGTGCCCTGTTCGGGATATAGCAGCTCCGAAAAGTGCTCACCCCATCTGTGCAAGATGTCCTTCTCATCGGGAAGAAGTCGCAATCTTTGTATTTAACTACTTTGATGGTATTAAACATCCTCCCTCTGAGACGGCGGATGGTCTGTCAGAACACTTTGTTTGCAAATGGGGATCCAATTTTTCACTGAACTCCTTTTAAGACTGCTCCTTATCCATTTAGCAGCCAGTTTGCTGTTAGGTTTTTCTGGCCTCTGACCTTTCTTCGTGTCTCTGATGGCTTCCTTAACTTCAGGTGTTTTAAACCACGCAGTTCTTTTTTCACCATCAGCCGCTACACCGAGCCGCTTCATTCCGCAAACATCTCCTTAAGAGTTGTTTTCAACTGCTGTTGAAAACAACTGCCATTCTTCCTCTGAATTTCTTGGAACAGTTGCAATACCTGCCGTGAACACTCCTCTCGTAACCCATCGTTTTGCAAACTCTTCCGGGCAGCTGGGCTCCTCGTTGTGGTGACGAACGGAGTAGCTTAAATAGTTGGTCTTTCCGTACAATCCAGTCATGGATAATAGAGCGCATCCCCCGATGTTGCGAGAAGAGTCATAAATGGACTTTCTGTTGGGTGCTTCGGTGTTGTGTTTTGTAGTGATACAAAAATTTAGAGTTGAACTCTCTAATATTCGTGGGCTGAGAAAGAATTTCTTTGTCATTTACGCCCACACTCAAAACCATCTGTTTTGGAACTTTAAGAAACACAGGTGGGTGGGCGCCTGGATATACATAGCGAAAGTGGAGCAATCTACATAGCTCCGTGTACAACTTACAATCATTTAAGACCAAAGTGCATCTCCTTCGTGTCTCCTCTAATTTCCTTATGCCTGTGCTCTTGCTTTAGGGTAGTCATAACCCCCTGAGCGCGCGTAATTTATAAAAAAAAAAGTAACAGGACAAACCCAATAGAGCGACTGAAACGTCTTGGACTTCGCCAGGGGTGCGTTTTGTCACCTCTCCTTTTCATTATGTAGAATATGGACTGGATGTTACAGCGCAGCCGGCGGTTCGAGACTTAAGAAAAGTCATCTGCTTTTCGCTGATGACTTGGTCATTCTGTAGTCACTAGATAGGTTCCTCGCCGTCTGAATTGAAGCTGGGATGAAGGTAAACGTGAAAAAATCAAAAGTAACGGTGATTTCCCGAACGCCTTTTCAATGCACTCTGAATGTTAGTGGATTCCCATTCAAACGGATGGTGAAGTTTAAGTATCTCGGGGTTCTATTCACGAGTGATGGTAGGAACAATACTGAGTTATCCTGTAGGATTGACCAGGCTGGAGGAATTTTGAGACAGCTTGCCCAATCTGTTATCAGGCGGGCCGAACTGGGCATCGGAGCTAAGCTATCGGTTTTCAATTCAGTGTTTGTTCCAACCCTCACCTATGCTCATGAGGATTGGGTAATGACCGAAAAAATAAGATTGCGGATACCAGCTGCCGAAATGAGATTTGTTCGTTGTATTGCTGGGGTAACACGTCGAAATCGTGGTAGGAACACCAGAATACGCGAGGAACTTAATGTCGAGCAGCTAATTCTTCGTACGGAGAGGTCCATACTTTGATGGTTTGGCCACGTTAAACGCATGTCCCCAACTCAGCTTCGAAGACGTGCAATGGAATCCGTGCCATCAGGTAGGCGTCCCCTGGAAGCCCTAGGCCTCTACTCGTATGGAGATAGCCCCTGATGATTTAAAGTCGACGGTGGAAGATCGGGAAATGTGGAGAGTCCACTCAAGCACCTTTAAACCGCGACCCTTATAGTGGATAAGCGGGCCATTGGAAGTAGATGATGATGAATTTTCAAGAAACTTCACACGAATTCTTCAAATTGAAATATGGAAGTATGAGATATGTCCTCAGTCTAGTATCTCTTTCGTATTCATAGGTACACGGTTCCAATGTGGGAGCATTTTGTCACTGTTTCATTATTTATGTTAAATTTGGTCAAAGTCATTGTTAACCGCGGCATTCACATTGTGTCGTAATATTAAAATTAAAACCTACTTCCATCCATAAAACAAACGACATGGCGTATTATCTTTGTGTGTCTACCGCAAGGATACATCCATACAACTAGCTAGTGATGCTGTTCTGTCGGGTGAGGGTCGTTTTTGGCTTTTTTTATGAGACATTTCACTGACAGTGACAATTACGAGAACATGTGAGGAATTTCGTCGACGTCGTCGTCGTCTCTTGCAAAAGAGACAATGCCAGGAGCAAATACACATATACTCTTACCTACACAGATTAATCTCGCACCAGCGCTCGTACCAGATATACTGTGTATCTGTTCTGTAGTGGCTGTACATACAATTCACGTCATGCGAGTGTGCCAGCGAAAGGGGGTGATGTGGCGGCGGCGGTGATAAATTTGGTTGCTAAGGAGCAGCAACAACAGTACCAGGAGCAATGCGCCATACAAGCTCCGCCACCAAAATTGGATTAGGTGTTGCTATTTAACGGAAAATCATCTACGCTTAACTGTGATAAAAGCGTATTTGATGCTTTGAACCGAATATTAATTTCACCTAGCAACGGGTGCTTAGATAGTTATGTCGACGAGCACCGATAAGAGGAATGGCTGAGCACATATTTGGCACACACAAAGGGTAATGGTGCTGGATGATTTCCGAATGTGTACGAGCAAGAGGACATGGATAGATACACACTACGACGAAGCGGGCAGAGGTTAGATAAAATTTATATTAATGACAAATGAAATGGATCTACGCGGTGTTAAACAAGTGCTTTTTGAAAAGACACAAGCAGACACAAAGTGTACATAGTATAGTATGCGTGCGCGTATGGGAATGAGACGGGAACACTCGACGTCAACTGGCAGGCAGGGCCGCCTGAAAGCCTACACACAGGAAGAAGGATGTGTAATTATGATTCTAAGGACGTTGCCGGGGGTGATTAATAAGATGTGTGTGTGGTGTGCGTTTGCACAGGGCCTCCTCTTTAGATTTTATTAAGTGGAATGATGAGCCTTTGTAATGAATATTATGCTCTGATTGATGCAGAGCCCGCAAATTTATGTCGATCGTGTGATTATTTTGCGAAGGAATTTTGTCTGTTTGTCTTGTTAGTAAATCGTGGATGGGGGTACGAATGATCAGTGGGCGGAAGAGCATAATGAAGTTGCTGTACATAGATAAACTAAACCGGTTAGGCAGTACTTTAGGATTCAATTTATATTTAGTGTTAATTTATTTACTGCAGACTGTCGACAAATGTGTAATAACGTACCATGTAAATCACCCTACGTATGCGGACCTAAAGTGTGTAAATGAGTAGCACCAGTGAGTCTTGACAAATTTTTGATTAACCCTAGTGTTGGATGCCTGAATTCGCTGGAATAAAAGCGACTATTTGCCTACATCCTTTAACAGAAAATCAAAAATGTATTCGTATGCGTGTGTGTGTACTGTTACATTTTTGATGCTTAGCTGCATTGACAAATCAAACTGAAGTCGCAAGCAATTTTTGGCATTTGGTTGGAGGCCATGATGCATATTGTCCATAGATGCTAATAAATCGAACAGAAAAATCCATAAATCGCCAGCAAAGTCAGCTGCGGTGATTGGTCGGAGGGTAAGAACGCGTCCATGTGAAGCGTTGTACCAGTCAAACCCTGCGGTTCATGAATTCGCTGTGATTGCAGTCATTCATGACACATTCTGTTTCACATGCACGCAATGAACACCCCCTCCAGAAAGAGGACACTCCTGACGGAACCCTTGTGAGGTATTTTGCATGACTTTAAGGAACAATATAGCACAGGTTGGCATGTTGGCGTGTATCGACACTCAGGTTGAAGTAAGCAGCGTGTTTGCTTTATGGTTTTGGGTGACAAGATTATGTGTCTGCTCGGTCTGAATGTAATGCGTGTAATAGACCACCAGCATGGGCGTATGCAAAGGCTGTGGCAAAAGCGGAACACTCATGAAATTGATGTAGGATCTCTCCTCAAACACGTCATTGATGCGTGAGCGGTGCTTTGGAGTTGAAGTGGAACATTTCTTTTCAGTTTGATAAATAGACTCAATCAGCTGAATTTTATGCGCAAAATCTAGAATAGATACATACATACACATGTTTGATTGACAGTTGCAAAATGAAAATATGTTCAAGTCAATCTACCTCATGTACATAAAGTTGACAATAAAGTTTTAAACATTAAACTGACTCACTTCGAAGGCGTATGTGGAATATTTTAAAAGTAGGAAGTAAGAAGATGAATAATTTAAAGATCCAAAATTTGGTCCATGTAGTTTTTGAAATGACGGAAGTAAATGTCAGGGTGAATAATTAACGAATTTAAGTTTCTGGAAAAAATCATTGTAGGGACATGTTCCTATTTTTGGAAGGCACATTTGTTCAAATCAGAAGATGCTGCTATTTTTATTGGATGGTAATTGGACTAATTTAAATATTCTTGAGTGAATGTATGGATTTGGGTATCATCATGGATAAGAAAATTCGACTGCAAATTCTGTGACCATGGGAGGGTGTTTTTCTAAGAAAATGATTAGATGATTCTAAGACGTCGGTATTCACTTGCTTCAACGGAAGATTCCAATGAACTTTCGGCTCCTTTTAGCATTTTAAGTCTCGATATTTAGCCAGCTGTCTACAGTTTCGCATGCCAAGTTGTTTAAGGTCCCCTTCCACTTGCGTGCGCCACCTGAGTCGCGGTCTTCCTCTACTGCGCCGACCCTTGGGTGTTGATTCGAAGATTATTCGGGCCGGAGCATTGGTGTTCATCCGCTCTACATGACACAGCCACCTCAGTCGTTGGAGCTTCACTCTTCTGGCTAAGTCGATGTTGCTTTACAGCCCATACAGTTCTCCTCATCCATTCACAATCTATGCAGACGAGACCGAAAATTACCCGAAGAATTTTCCTCTCGAAACAGCCACGAACAACCTCATTCGCTTTTGACCTCTGCCCCATAGAGCAAGACTGGGACGATTAAGGACTTATAAAGGGTCACCTTAGTTGTTCGAGAGAGGGCTTTGCTACTCAATTGCCTTCATAGCCCAAAGAAACAGCGATTGGCAAGAGTTATTCTTCGTTTGATCTCAGCGCTGGTGCCATTGTCTATATTTATAGCGGAGCTAAGTTAGACAAAGTCCTTAACTACCTCAAAGTTATAGCTGTCTATAGTGACGTTCTGGCCGAGACGTCGGTGTTGAGTGTCATTTCTTGTTGACAGTATATATTTTGCCTTCATTGACCGTTAAACCCATCTTCGTCGCCTCCGTCTCTATACTCATGAGCGCGGCAACGACATCCCTCTGCATTCTTCCGATTATGTGAATATGGTCGGCGTATGCAAGTAATTGGACGGACGTTTGAAGGACTGTGCCTCTGGTGTTGGCGAGTGAGTTTTGCACTGTTTCTTCAAGAACAATGTTGCAGACGTCGACTGACAGCGCGTTGCTTTGTCTAAATCCTTTCTCACATCAAAGGTCTTGACCGACCATGGTGGAGCAGCGTGCATTCTCGATCGTCATCCTGCACAATCAGACGAGTTTGGCAGGATGCCAAAATAAGACATATGTAGCTCTGTATAGCTCGTCTCTATAGATGCTGTGATACACAACCTTAAAATCGATGAGGTGGTGGGTATCGATTTGAAGTTCCTGGGTTTTTTCCAAGATCTGCCGCAGTGTGAATATTTGGTCGATGGTGGACTTTTCTGGCCTGAGGACGCACTGACATGGACCGATCAGGTTAATGACGAACGACTCCAGGCGCTCACACAACACGGCAGATGAGATCTTGTAGGCGATGTTAAGAAGCCAGGCAAACAATGCTGAGGTTCCATTCATCGGACATACTTTCCTCTGACCATATTTTACCAAGTCATTGTCTCTTCGAACAGCTCGGCAGCTAGGCCGTCAGCTCCAGCAACTTTCTTAGACTTAAGCTTAAATATGGCTATCTTCAGTTCGTCCAGGTCGGGTGGACGGAGTTCTTAGTCTTCGTCGTCTAGGTTGAATAGTCCATTCTGCCTGGCAGCGCAATTTGATTCATCGTCGCCGTTAAACAGTCTGCAGAAATAGTTCTTCGATATCCTCAGCATGTTCCCTTGTTTATCCTTGCAGGCTTTGGTTTTGGTTCTGTAGCCTTAACAGGTTCTTTTTACCCTTTGGTAAAACTTCCGAACCTCATTCCTGCAGTAGCATCTATTTCCTCGATCGCGCGCTTTTTATGCTCTTTCGTTTTCCTCCTTAGAAGTCGGTGTTTCGTCTCTTCTCTTCTACTCGTATAGTTCGCGAGCAGTTTTGTCCCTTCTAAGCAGATGGCCGAAAGTGGTAAACATTAAAAGCTGCCACAAGGTGTGCCGAGCTGTAGCTTTTTTGAATCACTCATGTTGCGCCTTATATATTTTTGCTCATGTGAAGAGATCTGCATTTTATTACCGATTGCGAGCGGTGAATTGAGAAGCTTCTTCGTCAACAATTATACCTTCGAGGGTTTGTAATTAGCCGTTCATAGGTCGTGCAGCGAAAAATTGTTGGTTGATATTGTCGGGACTTGCACAGGAGTAATGAATTCATTACTGAAACACGGCGACTATGGGTGGAGAGAACGTTTATTTAAAAAATCATAAGCAAGGTCGTGTTTTGTTCTGAGAAAGTACTAAACACATCCCTTCTACAGCACAAATACAGAAAGGGGATATCACACTAAACATGAAGCCATCATGGGAGCCCTAGAAGTTACAAGATCAGCAGAACCTCAAACAAGGGATTGAAAGGGGGAGATGAATAAGATTGAAGGAATTCGATGAATTTCTGCTTCCAGGTTCGAATAAAACTACGAAATTGAGCTTCAAATAAAATACTCTTTCGAAAAACTGACGAAGGAAGGCGTTGGAATATTTGGAACAAGAAAAAAATACTCCGAACCCATGGGCAAAGGTATCAGCATCTCTTAGGCTCAGACGTATGCTACAGACACTTGTCAAACAACACCAGCGTTATCGTCAGAATTGAATAAACGAAGGCTGGGCTCTAAATGAACTTAGTCGCAGACATGAGACAGTAAAATGACCGAACGCTTTTGAAAAACATAAAGGCAGCTCTATGAAATTGTTTCGACACTTAACAGCGCTGACATAGAAGGAAGTTCCTTCTTGATTTACTTGCCACTGCATTGATATGCAACTTCAAGTATTCAAAATCTTGAAAACAAAACATGTTAACATTCAAAATTAAATAAAAATCAAAGTTAATTACATCGCGTAGCGTTTCAAGTTAAGTAGGAACACACAAACCGGAAAGCGCGCCAAGCGCTGACATAAAGCAAAACTTTAACAGACAAAGTGCGAACAACTTTCTGCGAAAGTATAAATTATCGTGATGTTTTGTTTGTTCTCTGTTCAGTCCTAGAAACAGCTAAATTCCAAAACTTTAACGCATTAAGGCGGCACTAATGTTGCCCCTGTCCTCGTGTCTGGGTACAGAAAAAACTCCAACAACAACAACAAAAACTCCGAGACTCACAATGAAAGTCGGAAAGAACTGCTTACCTTTGTGAATCGGAGGAGTCCCCATGATATGGAAGGATAATGGCGGTGGGCAGATGATGTAATAATTTCACTCCGGTCCCTCGTTTGGGTGGGCGGTAATTTATTAAAACTCTCCAAAGAGTACTTATGGGACGAAAATGCTTGTCGTTGTGTTATTATTGTTGTTGTTGTGTCGTCGAGATTTTAATGTGAATCTGTGCGAAACCAATTTACACCTTTTTCGGGGACCAACAATAATTTATTGCGGACCAACGAACGACACGGGGTGGAAGAAGACATCACAAATTTGCATTTATAACTGCAGTTTGTGTAGGACTTTTCGATGTTTTATCTGAAGAAAATAATTTTAATATTTAATTACCGTAAAAATGTGAAGCGACCGACTGTCGAGAGACCGTAGGAAAAGAAACGTATTTCATCAAATTATTTTCTTCATGTGTGTGTGATTTTAATTAACTGTTTTCTAGAGCTTCTCGTTGGGGGGCGGCGGCGGTTGGAAACTTACACACTAACAGCGACAGCGTTAGTACACCAAACTTTAGCGAAAAGTTTTATTCGAGATCTTTCGCATTTTTGTGTGTATCTACAAGTATGTATCTCGATTTTCTAGCTTCGTGTTTGAGATTAAAACTTCTAGTGGGGTCCTCGGTTTATTTATTTTTTGTTTGCTTCTCTGTTGACATTTTTATTGCTTGCATGGATTTAGATTTGCGTTCGTTTTCCGTTTTGACAACCGCACATGGTATCACGTAACAACGATTAAGGATTGAACGCGAACTCTCGAGAGAGGGGGGTTTCCAGCGCGATGGCGTAAAGGACGACGTTGTCGTCGGCAGTCATTATGGGGACGCTCGTAATATGGCGTTCGTATTTACATTTCTTCTTTTTCAATTCCCAATCGACATGGAGGCGATGGCGACGACGTGTTTTGATTTCCTACGCCGCTGTTGATAATAACATTTTGATGTATCCGGATAGGGGGGGGAGGGGGTGGAGGACACAGGCAACAAACAGAAAAACATAGCCAGCATCGGCACAACGCGTTTGGTCACATTTTAAGCACTTATTAACGTGATTGAAATTCACGTCATCCACAGCAGGATGTACGCAAAAAAATAAATTAAGGCCGAATTAAGTTTGCGTGATTTGAAAGTGTTTACTTTATTATTAAGTTGAATTGCGGATGGAATAACGATTCGATTGTGGAACGGAACAAAGCGATGGATTTTTTTTTTTTTTTTTCGAGATTGTAATTGAAAGATTAATACGGAGGATTGAGGATAAGTGAGGATAAGATTCAAGTATACCTACGTGTATTGATTTAATTTGCTGATTTATCCGTGCCCAATTGAAAAGAGCTTATATGTACAGTGCATCCTAAAAGTTGGCATAGCACTTTTTGTTTTTAAAAGGCAACAACTGCAATATTTGTCTAAAAGTTTGACGTAAAAATGTGTGTAAAGAAGTGCCACAGAGCACGAAGCCTCAACGTCGGAAAAGTCATCATTGCGATGCTTAATACCAATAGTGGAGCAATGAAGGTTCTTCCAGCTGGCACTGAAAAAAATAGAGCGCACTTCCCAAGTCAACACATCAAGCGCTCTTTTTCGAAAGTTCTTAAAACATGACTCTATATATAGAAATGCCATTGTCAGCATCAGTAGAACCAAATGGTGCAGTCACTGGTGTCCGCAGGAATATTGAATCAGAAGTTGCTAAAATAAGTCCTATCAGCACCCATGTTACATTGTTACATTTTTCGAACGAATGGAAGGGCCCTGCAATTTATTGCCGACTCCGAAAGGCGAATTGAGAAGCTCTTTCATGACAGAATTTATTCCCGGAGGTTTGTCATTACCCGACGAGAGGTGGTGCCGCGAAAAATGTTCGATGTATCTGGCTGGGGGTTGAACCCACGCCGCTGGGTCAGCAGTCCAACGCACTAACCACTGACCAACGGCGACCACTATCAAGATACATGCTGTGCATTAATACAGATTCAAATCACGTTGCGACTGACTTCTTCAGTTTTGAAGTAGCGGATAACTTCGTTTACTTAGGCTCTGCTTTAAAGTCTGCCAACGACGTCAGTGCGAAAGTCCAATGTAGAATGATACTCGCCAACCAGTACCAGTTGAACCAGCTGTCCGAAAATACAATCAACTAGACGTTTTTCACCACACAGCGGACTTGGTTGGTTGGTTGGCTTTGTTGGTGTCCCAAAGACTTACTTAGACTTCAAGCGGGTCCAATGCACCAATAAAAAGTATACTCATGGGAGTCTTACCAAGAGGTAGGGTTGGCTTATCTTATTGCTTATCTCACCAAGAAAGGGATAGAAATCTTAGGATTTTCCGAAAATCAGCTTCACGCATGATTTTCTTCCAGCCCATGAAAGAAGATACTACCAAAGGTACACAATGTTCTGGTGGCCAGTGTGGGTCGTTCGGATAGCAGGGGCTGGGCGGATTCTATATCTTCTTCGTCCCTGCAGCTTTTGCAGTAGTGATTGTAGGATATTCGCCTGGCTGTCAACAAAGGCAGTTATAGTTTTCCTGACAATGTTGTCGTTTTTTGATTAGCTTTGCTGCCTGTAGAATGGCAGTTATCTCGGCTTGGAAAATGCTGCATCCGTTTCCAATTCTGAAGGATTGGTTTCCCCCTTTGGGTTCACAGAGATCGCCGGCACCAGTATTAGCGTCCATTTCGGAACCCTCTATGGAAAAGGCTAGCACTTCTTCAGTGCAGACTATACCCTCATCCCAGTCATATCGTCTTGGTATTTTGATATCAAATCTCCTATCGAAGTCTGAGGTTGGAACGATGTAGTCGGTATCTATGTTCTCCTTCGAGGTAGTCCATCGGGTTAGAATGGAGGCGTTAGTTGTCCATAGGCCTACTTCCCTTAGTTTGAGTGCTGTTTTTGCAGCTCTATTACTACAGTGGATGTCTACTGGAACTAAGTTCAGCATTGTTTCAAGAGGCGCTATATGTGTTAATCTTATCGATCGTGTTGTCCATATGCCCCTTGCTCTTTGATTCTTGATTACACTTGTAAGATGGCATTTCTTCTCAAATGCCCTCCATCAGACAATCGAACCGTATGTTAGGATGGGATGCACTACAGCATTGTACGTCCAGTGTACTCCTTTCGGTTTAAAGCTCCATGTGTATCCAAATATCTTTTTGCCTGCATTGAAGGTAATATAAGCCTTTGCTATGCGGCTCACGATATTGGCTTTCCAGTTCAATTTTGAGTCTTGGATTAACACGAGGTATTTTGCCGTCCTCTTAAGTGTCAGATCAATTCCGTCCATACATGAGTTCTTGAAAAGTGTAATTGATCTTCTTCTCGGTTTTGGATGGGTTACCTCCCAGATCTCGCTTTTTTGGCCCAGCAGCTCACCAATATGGGGGTGAATTTCCCTTACATCAGAATGGAGACGTCGTCCGCATAAGCCGTCACGTTGAAGAAGTTGTTTTCCAGTGTCTTAATAATTTCGTTTATTACTAGAAGCCAAATCTGCGGGAAGAGAACTTAGTCTTGAGGGGTACGTCGAGTGACGCTCTTCCGGTCCTTGGCACTCCTTAGGGTCGAGGTCATATACATATGAATGTAGTAAGTGAATCTAGCATATGACTGATCCAGTTGCGCGGTCCCATAGTTGGACTCTGTGCAGGCTGTGTATGGTAGTTTCAGTACTAACGTTCTTGAAGGCTCCTTCAATGTCGAGGAAGGCACCCAGTGTGAATTCTTTGACTTGGAGCGATTTCTTGATCGTGTTTACCACTCTGTGTATGGGGGTGTCCACAGATCTTCCCTTATCACTTGCGACTTGGATAAGTATCTATCCCTAATCGCATCTCTAATGTGATAGGTTAATGGGCCTGTAGTCCTTAGCGGTCGTGTGATTGGGCTTTCCCGCTTTAAGAAGAAATACTACCGCGGATTCTGCCGGCAATAAACATTTTAGCCCCTTTCTGCTTGTCCGAAGATTGGTATACGTTGTGCGAGATATAGTAAAGCACTGAGAAACTAGGTTTTGGGTCCTTCGGTCTGGGCAAAGTATTATCCCAGGTAGCTATACAACGGGTGAGCTCGTCAAGAATGGGCTAAATAAGGGGCCTTGACCGAAGAGAATCAGCAATATACAAAATGTATACACTAGCACTGATATGGGCTAACTGAGGTTAGGCTAACTTTGATTCATGGTCCAGTTGCTTTTGAGTGCTACAGTGAAGAGTTTCCTAACCCGAAAAAAAACAAAAAGAAATTTTGGTTAGAGCATTACATAACTTAATCGTCGCAATACTGTTGCTGTTGTGAGGTTTTAAAATAATTTCTAAGATTTAAGGAAACTCGGAAAACTTAATTCAAAAATACAGCCAAGTTCTCCAAGAAATGACTCTTAAGGATGTTTCTATACATCTTATAATGACAAATTGACAATGTGTAAAACGAAAGGACTTTAAATGGGTAACAGTTTGAAATTTTGTTGATCGAGTTTTTCGGGCTGAAAAATGAGTAAGCAGTAATTCGGTAGCTAGCAAAGTTCTAGTTCTAGTAACCTGCACTATGAGACTAAATCTCCTCACTCTCCCTACACATGAGTAAATCCCTGCGACAACATTTCATCGGAAATGTCCCGCCCATACAACACTTTGAAATGCCGCTGATTGAACATCATAACAATCTGAAATGAGATACTGTGACAAAGGCTCGAAGTGATTGATATTTTTGCACATCAATCCTGCGTGGGTGTATTGAACCCACATCAAGTTGTGTAGCGGTATGAGAATGGTACACACCTACTAAATCACGTTATGCCCTACTATGTTTCTGCGATCTTTTGATGGAGAGATAGAAAATCAAAAGGGAAAGAAGAAGGGAATTTTAAACCAAAAAAAAGTCTGATAGCTCCAGTCCAAGTTTTCAACCGGATACACTGCAATTCTCTTTCCCCTAAATAAGTTTAACTGCCGCGGTAAAAAAAAAAATCAACACAATACCTCAAAACTTTTGTCGCGAAATTATTAAATTAAAACTCACTTTGTTAAGAGTTTACAGATTCAAAAAAAAAAAATAAAAAAATTGTCTCCCTAACTTTCCGCTAAAAATAAACTAGTAACAGCTTCTGTTGGGTCTTCACAAAAAAAGAAGAAATAATTGCACATGTATAGAGAAGAGTATACCCCTACATCAGTACTTCTGTTTACACCCTGACAAAGGATCTCACAAAACACGCTAAAGGCGTGGAGTGTAATAACAAAAAAAAAAAAAACGACATCGTACTACGTATCGTGAATTTGAACAAAGCTGCTAAACAACGTAAGGGCTGACGATGGAATGGGGCTGGAAAAGTTTTTGATTATAATTTTCCGTGCCAACTCCGTTGTCTTTCCTTCAGCACAGAAACTGCATTCAAAGCGGAAACTATGCAGATGCAGGTGAAAATATGCAAAGAAAGAAAATTGAAATGCTGCAATGAGTTGTTGATGCTGATGAAGATGCCACACACAGGTGTAGTATGTACACACGAGTATCTGTGCAGTTCAACAAGCAGCCATGTGAAAAGGCAGTTCATTTGGATGCACTATAGATGAATACGTCATCGTCTAAAAGTGTACATCTCTACAAAACTACAGATTTCTAATGAAAACCGAATGTACATGGCGCAAATGTACGAGTATAGGTTTCTAAGAAAAGCGTGTTTTATCGAATAATGCGTTAGGAACCATTTTGCATTGAACGCACCGTGTTAGTAAAATTCTATGAATAACTAAGCTCACCAGTAGACTCTGTTCTTTGTTCGAGATAAATTTGTCTGTCAATTTAAAGCTTTCTTAAGCACCAAACTAATTCACCTTAGTCGGTCGCACAAACTTAATTGTTGGGTGTCGTATATCTCAAAGTTAATGACGACACAACCCTCTTCCTCTGCCACTGCAGGGGTCTGTGCCACCCCTCAGACATGAATCCTTTTAAAGAGACTTTTTCCAGAATACCTTTGACATACCTTTTAGGGACATCTGGAGGTTCATTGAGGCTTCAAGATAATTCGAAACTCTGGGGCAATGGGAAAGTGCTCCACGAACAAGGGATACTTTTCCCTCCAAAAATGGGCATCACAATAAGTCGCTACTGACCTGAGTGTGGCGCAGAGGGCTCTCTCTCCCCTCACCAACTAACTTTACCTAACCCAACATCTCAAACGGGTTCATTGTATCCAAAGTTTACTTATGGAAGTCTGCCCCAGAGACGGGATTGGCGAATGTGGAAATCACCTACTATAGGAATCTCAGGTTTTTGCTAAAATCAGCAACGTGAAGGTCCTTCAGGCCTTAAATTAACATTTTTTCAAGAGTGGCTAGTACAGATGTCGACAGGATTCCATTTCCTCTTCGTTCCTGCAGCTTCGGCTGCAGTCATTGTACCGTAACCCAGTCAGCCTTCGATTTTGAACGATTTATTTGCCCCTCTGGATTCGCAGAATATACATAGATACACTAGTACCAGAATCCATTTTGGATCCGTCAGTGTAGAAGACTAGTTTTTTTTAGTCCAGACTGTCCCCTCATCCCATTCCTCTCTTCTTGTGCTATTTTGATACTCAATCTCCTATCGAAATCTGAGTTTGAATTATGGTGTCGACGGCTTCTCTCCTTCGTGATAGTACAACAAATTTGAATGGGGGCGTTGTTAGATGTCAATTTTCCTTAATCTCAGTGCAATTTTTGGTGCTCTATTGCTACAGTGGTTGTCTACTAGGACCAGATTCAACATTGTTGTAAGTTCCGCTGTAGGTGTTGATTGCATACATCCTATCAGTCGCACGTAGACTTCCAACGCTCCTATAGTAAGGGTCATTAGACGAGTCATTTCCTCGTAAATTTAACAGGGAATGCGTCATTTCATTTCATTTAATTTTCTTTCTTGAAATTATTTATTTTTTTTATTTTTTAAAAGCTAAACAAATTTACAATTTAATTTAATTTACTTAAAACACTCATATCAGATAATTAGAGAATAGGAAGATGTCCGATGATACACGAAATTCAACAACCGCGAGCGGCGTGGGTTCAAGTCCTAGCTGTTCTGCTGTCTTGTGATTTTTTGTGGTCAAACAGAAACTCTTTTAGGATCACTTAGGACTTGGGTATGAACATTTTTTCCAAAATGTGTCCAAGAATTATAGACATTGTACTTGAAAATTAACAGTTAAGGTCGGCCATATTTGCAAGGTTTAGATCATTTAGATTGTTGAACAAATATTCTACTAAAGTGGCACGAAAGCGCCAAAGATTATCTACACAGGCGATCGAACTCAAGACAACGCTAAACACACAGCGACAGAGAGTAGTTAAGGTTAGGTTAGGTTAAAGTGGCTGCCAGCTAAAGCCAACACACTTAGACTCATGAAGGGTCTGTTGTGATACCACATGGATCTCGGAAAGATCTCCTGCCTAGTCATTGAACCAAGTGGTGCTTGTTTTAAAGCGTAGGAGGCTAACATCACCAAGTCGCCAAAGTTAGTGTAGAAGAAGGTTCCTAAGTTGAGTTTTCTTTTGTGGGAGAAAGCTGGACAGGTGCAAAGACGATTGAGAAAAGTCTCTCCTACTTTTTGTCTGTACAGCTTTCGTCGTACGACTTTTGCCGTTTGCGTAGACGCCAAGCCTTGTTGCATGCTTGCCTATAAGACAGTGTCCAGTTATAAAATAAATAGCTGGCGTGACAGCTCGGGATGACCCAAGGCCCAGCTTTTCGCGACTATTCATGTGGTACGTGTTATGTTTCTTGCGCAAATGGTGCCCAGTCTTCAGCTATGTCATTAAAGTGCCAATATGCGATCTATTAAGAGAAATCAAATACTTAGAGCGTTTCAGTTGCAGCTTGGGCCAAATCTGCTTTGTTACTAGACATGTTGTACCAATTGTCCACCTAAGATTTGTTCTTTCGATAGCGTCTAGCTTCCGTTTAAGTTTACAAGAACCGATTGGTATACCTAAGGTGCTCTTATCAGGTCCAAGAGGTTATGTTGTTCCACATCTGGCGAGTTTATCAGCATTACAGTTTTCTGCAATGTCACGACTGATTCCAAGGACTTTATCGCCGCTTGATTGTCCGAAAAAATAAGTATATTCGTGACTGACATCACATTTTGCTTCAGGCAAGGTAAGACATCTCTGATGGGCATGCTTTTTACCTGAAACACGCTACAAAGATTTGGAAGGCGGAGCGCTAGGCTGAGGTTAAGCTTGTCAAATAAAACACCACAACCTCGCTAATTGTTGAAACCACGGTGTAAAAGCGAATCGACTTGTCTTCTGAGAATTCAACATCGTCCCAGACTGACCTGGGAGGGATGGTTAATTCGAAGTTTTTGTCAAGTCTTAGCTTGGGTGTGGTGTAGTCTGGAAGAAATTTTGACATTTCCCAAATGGAGATCAAAATGTCCAGTGCTGCAGAAAGAGTCTTGCGAAGACCTCCGCTAATAAACATGCAAATTGTTTTTTGGACTTTGATTAAATTATCGCGGTTTATGGCTATATACAAGGCGGTCTATCATTAGAAGTCCACCGCTCTTAGTATGATCAATAGAGACGAAGACTAGGTTAGGCACTATGAACTCGTGCCTTACCATGTTTATTACCTGCAGCGCACTATCCACAGATATCTCTTGAGAGACTGTGTAAGAGGCTTTCCAAATTGGAAGACTTGAAGACTTATCTGCTGTTGCAAAAATCCTTTTTTTTAAGGATTTAATGTAGTTATCCATGCATATTAGGAAGTATCCTGTAAACACAACTTTTTCTGCAATACCAGTGTGCTCCACAGTAATAGAATTTCTACACTGCTATTGGAAAGTGAAATCTTGTATCAAAAATATTGAACTTTCTATCTATAGGATAGATATCTATCTATAGATAGATACGAAGCTTACCCACGTAATCTGTACATTTCTTTAAAGTTGTTGCTCTACAGTGCAGCCTCCCCACATACAGGCAGCCACCATTATCTTTATGCACTTGAGGCAAAATTAAATATTGTTTCTAAATGTCAGATGGTGCTACAATTTAGTCAGTTTCAACCTTAGCCTGCAAAACCCTTCAGTTAGTAAAACCATTAGTCAGCCGCCCACATGTTTAGTTGAGGTAAAAATCCACAAACTGTGATGAAGTTAGTTTCTTCTGGAATGAAATCAAGTGGGCAGAGGAGTGTGCTTTTAATCTAGTTATCTCAGGTCTACCCCGCACTATGCAAGGAAACCAGAGATTGGACTTTATCGATGGAATTTTCGCTTATTTTCGTTGCAAAGATCAAGTTCCATCTACCGATTCTGCAAAATATTGGTAGCTACTCAAACTAAAACTCAATAATCGAATTAGGCCTTTGTGGGCGAAAACTTTTTCAGTTCACGCAGCAACATTAAAATCATATTTCACGTTATCGTCCTTGTTTTGACATCTTTCCGGCTGCAGAACTCATCACAAAACTATCAAAGTGTTTTTGGCTCTCTGTTGGCCTGTTTAGTTTAATTGCTGGCCCAACCTCCTCTGCCCTGGTTCCTTTCGGTGCTCGCTTTCCGCCCATTTCCCATCGGACTTTAATTAAATTTTAATTAAAATGTACGTCATTGTCACTGGACATCGTGTTTTAAGTTTAAAATTGAATTTATTTCAACAGAAAAAAAACCCTCATTCTATGCATATGTGCAGCGTGTACAACTTGCTATAAATACTAAACGATTCAGTTCATCCATAGGATTTATGTACTCGTACGTCAAAGCATGAGGCAAAAAAAAAAAAAAAATATTATCGGCTGGCCATGGCGACGATATGAGTGTAAATAAGGTAGCGTCATCGACCGCCCTCGGTCCGACAGTCATTTTCCAGCAATTTTAGCACAATAAAAGTTGAGATGGCGTTGTTGCTGATGGTGATGACGGTCGGTGGTCGGAACATGGTGGATTTGGGTTTGGCTGACATCGACATTCCTTTTTAACCCTCCACCGTCGTCAGCGCGGTGGGGATGGCGGGACAAAAGGACTCCATCAACTTTACACAAAAATTCTATTCAGATGTCAACAACTTTCATTCCAATTAAAATTTTGTTTTCTCTTCGAATTTATTATTTCACAGGAAGTATACACACACATAGCCTCGTGCTCATCAAGCAGGGATACACATTCCCTGTGTCTCCTACAATAAAGGCATTGTCCCAGACTCTCACTGTGTGTCTGTGTGAGTGCGAAAAATGGTTTCGCTCGATGTGTGAGTGTGACGATAGTAGTAATGATGTATCCAAGCCAACCAGCCACAGCCACTCTGTTATAACTCTGTTCGTCGCACATAACGAACACCGCCCGGGGTGATAACGGAGTGGGCGATGGTTTGCCACCTGTCGCTTGCTTTGTATCCCTTCTAACCCACACTGGCAGAGATTGCGTGTCTAACACATTCATCAATAATCAGCTCTCTTGCATCGAATAAGAATGAAAATTTCTAAAGTTTCGCAACCAAAATGAACGCAGTTGCAATGTATTCTGTTGGAACACACTATACAGCTGCGCTGACAAGGGGTCAGTGGACAGCACTGAAGCACACCCTGTGGACATGATTTGTGCTTACCTGTGCGAACAAAAATGAGACAGGATGGGATGTTCACAGAATTTAATTGCAATTCGTGGTTTTATGGAATTTCGCAGTGTGAATAGATTCTGCGTGTGTATGACCCCGGGATGTCAGACTTGAAATTGCTTTTCTAAGACGCCACGAGCAATGCAAGAATCATGAAAGCGAGTTCGAGCTTCTCATGTTGACAGCACTGTAACTTACAGCCTGTAAGTCATGCAGCTGTCAATAAGCAGACGTTTAAAGGTATCAAATGCTACTTTGAATCGTTTATCCACCGCTCAATGGATTCAAATTGTTCAATTGTTCCAAAAAAAAAAATACAGTTTTGTACGAACTGTGTTTTGAAGATTTTGGTCAACTCAATCGTCCTACTGAGAGAGCAATTTGCGACATAGTACAAGTACGGTAAAGCCTGTGTAATATTATGGCGCCCGTTCACCCGAAAATAAATAAGTGAAAGTGATCGCCGTGGTTCAGTGGATAGTGCGTTGGACTGCTGTGCGAGCTGCGTGGGTTCAAGAGTCAGCCATGTTCCCACTTTGCCGTTCGTTATCGCCAATAAATTGTAGGTCTCTTCCATTCGTGTGAAAAATTTTACATGCACATCATGTCTTGTCAGCTATTTTCAAGTGAAAGTGTAGTCCGGAATTGTCCGGAATTCATTGCTCCCTTTGGTTCGTTTTGGTCCAGGACTTGCACCACACCTGTAAAAAATCGAAGATATTGGTGCGGAAGACATGTGATCCCAACAAGATGATGTAACTTGCCCCACATCGGGTGCTACGTTGAATGTTTTGCATGAAAAGTTCCCAGATTCCAACTGGACGTCAAAGGGTTACCCAAAAATTCGTATTGGCGCTACTTCAAACTAACATATACCCGATCTACCGCTCAAAACTTAGGAAGAAGTAATTACCCCAAAAGGATTGACTGCTGCAAAAGGTTCAGAGGCCAGTCCTACACTTCACAGCTCAAATTGTATCCTTTACAGTGAAGACGAATCTATGCTTAGAGCTCAATATCGATGTACCTTTAAAGGCAAAAGGTTATAATTTCTAAGCGTCACCATGCTAGTGTCTAGTGGCAGACGAGCGGATGCATTTAGTGCATGTCGTGTGCCATCAAACCATCATGCCTGTGGCCGCTCATCCAAAAACTCTTTGGTTAGAAGAACTCGAGGCTCCATTTCAGGGGTAAGTCAACTGAAAGCATCTCGAGGGAGACGATCTCTTGAGACCTTGGCAGAGTCAAGACTGCTCTAGCATAACTCGCAGCAAGTCTATCAGTTGTGCAGTGGCTGTGTTGATGTCAAAAATCAGTATGGCTGTCTTTATCAACAAGAGATCCTTTTGAGGGAGCAAAAATGGCTTGATAGTGCTGTCAACTACTGCGTAAGATTCCTCTGATCCTAAAGGTCTTCTCTAATTGGTAACTCCAGCCTAAAATCTGCAATGGAATCAGACTTCAAATGAAGGCTCTCTACAAAAATTTAATTGAGGTATTGAAGCTCAGGTTTCAGGTTTCAGGCTCAGGATTTCAGTCTTCACATCACGAATATGACCCGTCAGAATGTTCGTGTTACTTCAAAAAGCTTCAGTTCCTTTTCAAGGTCTTCTTTGCCATGACTATTAACAAGTATCAGAGGCAGTCACTGGAAATAGCGGAGATTAAACTGAGTAAGGAATGCTTTTTGCATGGGCAGCTCTACGAGTGATAAGGCTTTGATCTTCCAAAAAATTCGTAGCTGCCCCAGCGGCACCACCTCTCGTTGCGGACTGATAAGCCTCCGAGAGTACAATTTGAATGAAAAAGCTTCTCAATTCGCCGTTCGGAGTCGGCAATAAATTGTATAACCTTTCCATTCGTTCGAAAAATGTTACTTGAATGGCTGCGAGAAGCTAGGCCTTGGCTCACCTTGAGCTGTCGTGCCAGCTATTTTCTTTTAAGGAGCACCGAGCCTTTCTATAATGAAATATTGAGTACTTTATCGCGCTTTTACATTCAAGTTCTTAAGTTAAAAAAAAAACATTATGTCGGAACTCGATGTTTAGGATTTCAGGGGTCGGATTATCTAGTGGTCTTAGTAGGAATTCGTTCACTGAACTATCTGGAGTCTAAAATTCATTTTCGGAATTTTTTTTGGTGGTTTGGATCGACCATTCTTATCGTGAATTTGCATCAACACACTGGTGTACATCATTATCGCATCCATGTTTCTGAACTAATTAGGTAGTCATCTCCGAGTACCTTATTAACCAGTTAATTGCACTGCTGTGGGTGTATACAGATTTTTCCTCTTTTAATTTCATAACGTACAGCTTCGGGGTACGTCTGCATTAATTGGAATACATGCTATTTGCGTATACGCACACCCACGCCAGATTTAATATAGTCCTGAGGCCCCTTGCCAACATAATTATCTTCGGTGAAAATCCGTTTTTCAACCTATAACCATAAATATTATTCTAGCATGTACTTAATTTGCCGTTATTCTGGTTACACATAACTCACTGCAGTGTGTCAATTCCCAATACTTAGACCATCCATTTGTTGTCCGTTTTTATTTACGAGTGTTTTTCACCCGTTAAAGCCCATTGCCACCGCAACCACACATCAGCGACGAGAAATTGAAATTGAATTACCATAAATCATTATATTCCTTTCTGTTTACGAAACGAGTGTGAGGACTTCCTGTTTTAAGCTTCAAAAAAAAAAAAACACATAAACAGGACCTTTGGCAGCACCCAATACCGCAAAACAAACAGACTGTCATAAACATACAACAAAATGCCATCGCACACAAACACGCTTAGGATGTGTTCACGCTAACAATTTGCCTCCCAAAGTAAAAATAGCAAAAGGGCGTTGCGGCGCGGTGCTTTTTACGAGCCCCACTGTAACACCGTAAAATTCGCCTTTGTGTTTTTCTCATTTCAAAAAGTGTTGGCGAGGAGATCGAGCTGCTCCTTGTTCTGTGTTGCGCCACACCGTCGAGTGTATCATTTTTATTTCACAAAACAAAGCGTTTTATTGCTTGCTCGTCGATACCTTGTTATGCAGAATCCAGATTCTGTTGTCAAAAGTGGCCCAACTCCCAGTGTCAGCCGGGAGGGTGGCGTTTTGTGTTTCCTTGAACTTTCTATGGATATATGTTTGTACATACATATGTATGCATGTATGTATGTAGGTTATCGCGTTCTTCTGGTTTTCTTTTTCGGTTTTTTTCTTCTCTCGGTTTTCGGATTGTCGTGTCGTGTTATGTGTCGCAATTTTTTCAACGATTGTTTTATTGATCATATGCATTGAATTCTAATGACTTAAGGAAGATGGATGAACGAAGCGTGTGTGTGTGTGTGTGTTCAGATAGGGCGGTGTGTGTTTAAAGGAAAACAAATTTCATTGGCAGCCCTTGCCAAAAATATAAATTACTGCTGTGTTTGCTGAATGTGATAAAATTTCTAGATGAGCCCTTTGGAGCAGCACTAGTAGCAACAACCAGCAGGAGCCAGAGGAGGTACAATGTTTGAAGATTGTGGAGTGTCGAAATAAGACAAAAGCGTTATATAAATTATCCTACGACTGATGGCGAAGAGCGTTTGGAGGCGACGATAACGATGTCGGATGCGGCCATGGTTCATGGTGTTTTATTACATTTCTGAGGTTCAGAAGTTGTTTACATGGGTTGTTCTGCTCTCGCCGCTGCGGTTGGAGGGATTTCGTTTTGTTTTTCCAAATGAAAATAGATTCGAGACATACACACACACATACACATGTGTACACGCACGAGCTAGAGAACGTGTGGAAATATCCAGGGAGAAAGGGAAACATTTTATTTCAATCTAATTTTTGTTGGCATTTGATATCAGTCTATGTGATACACTTATACGATTATTTATTGGGAGTAAAACTTTGTGGATGAAAATGGAATATGAGTAGGAATAGGAATAAGTTTAAGTATTAAAGTCCGACCTTGATTTGTTTAAACTCAGCTAAGCCAAGGGATGTAGTAAAAAAAAGTTTTAAATTTAAATGACTGCGTGAAACTGCCAAATTCAGTGAAAAGTTTAATAAACTTTCCAACGGTTGTCTAAAAAGTTTGAGTTTTGTAAATAACTTTTCACACAAAACGCCTCAAGTTAAATCTTAGTTCTCAAAATTTTGCTAAAAGTTGTATTGATTCCGATTTTCGCAAATGGGTGCTCTAAACGAAACGTACTATAATTCGCCATGAAAGCGAAGAAATTAGAAAAAAAAGGACGAGTGAAATTTAAGCCGAAATACTCCATGTATTCCCTGACTTTAAAACGGTGTACGATGGCTCTCATGGGATGACCTGAGTAGATTTTAATCGAGTAACTGCTGGCCGCCATGTAACGTGGAATGGACCAGTAGATCAACAAGCAAGCTCGTAGCCAAGTGCTACCTTCTCATTTTTTTTGGCGGGTTTGGAAACGCTATTCTTAAGCACTCAGACGCAAACGGTCCATTGTACTACCAGAAAGGAGGATCCAGTTTTTACCCATTTTACTGGAATTTCTGTGACTTTCCGAGAAAGCCGAAAAGGTACTTCAAAGATGAGGACCTGACAGTATAAGCACTCATCACATCAGTACCAAAAATCTGCCACCTGATCCAAGCAAAGGCAGGACAATCGCAAGGGAAATGATCCGAAGTATCGTGTCCCCTTCCAAAGGCATCCAAACAATAGGAGCTACATTCAGATGCGTGGCAAAAACGGAGTGTCCCGTTAGAACGCCAATAAGTTGTCTACAGTCTCTTCTGCTGTGTAACAGCAAGAATGCCGCTGATTTCTTACAGACATTCGCGAGTAATCGTTTAGTCTGCCTGCATCCTGGAGAGTCGTGCCACACACAATTGTGTTCGTAGGAAATCCAATCGTCAGTGGAGGTTCTGACCGACGATGCGGGAAGACCCAACGCAGGTTGAGAAAACATCCTCTGAGCCTTGTCTAACAATCTCGTCGGAGATCTTATTCCCAGAGATCCCAGGGACCTGGCAGCCAGACAAGAGCCAAAGAGTTCAGTCTTGTGACCGAACTCAGAGAGTTCTTGCATTCTCGCACTATTTTGGAACTGGGTAACGGGTTGAGTACGGCCTTAAGCGCAGTCTGGCTATAGCTACAGACGCATATGCTCTAACTCTTCCACTTATTCTTCACAATATAGTCCGTGGCCATTAGGATAGCAAAGATCTCTGCTTGGAAAACAGGGCCATCCTTGACCAACGAGTAGTGAAGTCTGGTGTTGTCGACCTAGACGAAGACACCAGCATCGGAGCTACCTTCTCGTGACTCCACATGCATAAATAATTTAACATGTCAGCTAACATTGTATGTCCATGAGGGTTACAGCTTCCGTCAATTTCTGCTGAAGAGATCAGACGAATCGCTGCTGTTGGCTAAGGATTAAAATTCAAGTTTTGCATCTGCCCGATGCACAGTTTTCGAGAAGTACATTGCTGCTACGATCTTACTTGCTTAAGGCGGTGTTTCAATCCGAGGTGGACTTGGGCCTAAACCAACAAGCGTCTCCAGCCAGGTCGATCTTTAGCCAGTTGTCTCCAGTTTCTGACGACAAGTTGGTTAAGGTCCCCTTAAACTTGCGTACGCTACTTGAGACGTGATCTTCCTCTACTGTGTTGTCCCACGGGTGCGAATTTAAAGATTTACCGGCCCGGAGCATTGGTGTCCATCCGCTCAGTCGTCGGATCTTCGATGTCGATGACGCTATATAGCCCGTATAGTCATTGTATATTCCCCTCCATTCACCGTCTACGCAGATGGGACCGAAAATCATCTAAAGAATTTTCCTCGTGAAACAGCCAAGACCAACCTCATTCCCTTTTCCATACCCTGCGCTGAAGAGCAGGACTGGGACGATGAAGGTCTTATACAGGGTCACTGGGACACAGGGACCTACAATTTATTGCCGACTCCGAGCGCCGAATTGAGAAGCTCTTTCATGACAAATTATACTCCCGGGGGTTTGTCATTCCCCGACGAGAGGTGGTGTCGCGAAAAATGTTCGGTGGACATGCTGTCATAGACGCCCTCAAAATTGATGAAGAGGTTGCGCGTATCGATTTGAAGTTCCTGGGTTTTCTCCAAGATCTGCCGCAGTGTGAATATTTGGTCGATGGTGGACTTTTCTGACCTGAAGCCACTCTGATATGGACCAATCAGGTTATTGACGAACGGCGTTCACACAACACAGTAGATAAGATCTTGTAGGCGATGCGAAGAAGACTGATGTCCCTGTAGTTGGCGTAGTTGAGAGTGTCTCCTCATTTGAGGATGAAACCAACTTTATTGCTGCAATTAGGGCACCTAAAACACATAAAGTGACAGGTCTTGATGGCAGTCTTCCTGCAGGCTTTCTGCATACACTTATCGAAAGAACTTGGCACACCGAGACCTTTCAGATGAGTGGTGCAAAGAAATTATCGTTAAGTTTCCGAAGAAATGCAACCTAATGGTGTGTGAGTGTGGTATGCTTATGTGTACACCTATGGGTGTCAGAGGCTAGGCCTTGACTTTAACCAGAAGCTGTTGCCAACATCGACTCTAAATCATCAGGGGCTATCCCCATACGAGTAGAGGTGAGATTCGGACTTGGTCCAGCTATCTCATCCTAGATCTTCCCAGGGTACGCCTACCAGATGGCACGGATTCCATGGCTTGATGCAGTCAAAGTTGATTGGATAAGAAAGTGGAAAATCCCTTTCGAACTGTTTATCTATTGTACGTCAAAAATAAGGTACGAAAAAGGTTTTCAGTTTCGAATTGACTTTGAAAATACATGAAACAAATGTAAGCCAATCAAGCCACAAGGATTTGTGATAACAATCGATTGGATTCACATGCGACGTGAAGAGCAAAGTAACCAAGCTAACACCACTTGACCACCTAAAGCCTTAATACATTCAACCTCTGTCCAGTTGTAGAATTCATTCCGAGTAATTGAACGAATTGACCCCTGGTCCTCTTCTAGGAACTACAAGAACATGTCCTTTGATCTAATGTTTCCAACGAAATTGATTTTCTAAAATCTTAAATCAAGACGTAATTCCATTACATGCCCTCCATTTCGAATGTCCATTCGAAATCATGTCCTGTAAATTGAAACTTTATCAGGAGAACAAACATACATAGTTCATATCTGCGCCCGTAACTCTGGATAGAATCCAATTATCGATAATACCATCACCTTTCCGAAAGTCACTTCACCCAGCAAACATTGTAACAATTATTCCTTCTCTCTGGCAAACTTGAAAATTTCCGTTTCATCCTTTCAGTTTTCAATTAAAATATCATTTTCCCAAATAACTGCTGGTCCATGCCTTTACTCGAACAATAAAAGTTGCCAATTTAATTCTCCAATCAACACAAAATGGAAAACGGAACAGCAGTAATCATAGAAATACGAAAGAAAGGAGCACACATCCCTGGAACTGGCACTGACACTGCCAGTCCTACGTAATCTCAGTCCAGAAGAAATCGAATCGGGCCAAAATCTCAATCCAGGGAATGAACTCAACAAATGAATTACACAATAATTTCCACACCCATTGCTCGGTTCTATTTGCGCCCGAAATCGAGAATCCCTTTTCGAAGAGTTGCATCTCCATTTTGTTGCTTATAAACACGGCGGCAAAGTAGGACGAGCTAGAAGGGTGCGCAAACAAGGTAGCCGTTGAGCGGTGGCCCAGCTTAACACGTCATCTGGTGGACGAAAATCCACTTAAAATTAAAATTGTTTCATTAAATTTTTAATTACACTACTAAATCAATAAGCGGGACTCTGAAATGCGATAAAAGTAGAATTGAGTGAAGTCCCGTGGTTCTGCGTATTTTTTTTTTTCGTGTTTGACCAGTTTGTGCTGGGGAGAGGCCGTGTATGCATACCGAAATAATTAAGCGTTTGTCCATACACTCGAATTAGCAGCGATATCATCTGCTATTCGGGATCGAATGTAGAGAGAAGAGTCCTGGAGAGGAAGTCCTTCAGCTATCAGGTTAATTGTATGAGAATACTCAACCGCTCCTCTGTGGCGATGTTCCGATTTCATCGAATTCGGTTATTTAATCGATTGAATCAACAAAGGAGGCAGGGACCCGGGCAGGTGGAGGCTGGAAAAAAGGTAAATTATTCTTGTTATGGGCGATTGTAATTAGTTGACCTTATTTGCATTTGGCTTCCGGTGACAACAGACACATATACATTACAGAAGGCTATCAATTCGTAAGCCCATGTAATGAAAAAAGTTCATGGCCTACAAAAGGAGGTGGGCACCGAAGACTAACAGCAAGTACATTTTAACATTTTACAAGGCTTAGCATATTTTACGATGGCCCATGAATTACAATTTAATTGGAATTGGAAGGCTTTTGGTTTTGATTTAGACTAACGTTTTCTTACGTAGTTAAAAGCGATACTTTTTTAATTACAGCTTAGATATTTTATGGCCTTTCACTTTCAAGGGGTTATTTTAAGGTGGCAGTCTAACAAAAACATCATTATCACAACATTTTGAAACAGTATTGTCTAGAATCATTGAACTGAAATATCCACCACTTGACAGGAAACGACAGGATTCCATTTAGAATCGCCAGTAAAACCTGTAGGATTCCTTCACCCATTTATGACAGAAATTAACGCATAGCTTCCGCCACATAAAATTTATGATGACGTTATAGATACTATGTCCTTCCTCGGTTTTCCACTAGCCTTTCTGCCAAATTTTTCCAAAAATCGGTTCAGTAGTTTTCGAGACTTCGTCTAACAAACAAACTTTCTCTCTTTATAATATTAGTACATGTAGATTTCCGACAGAATTCAGAGCAAACCCGAGAACCAGTAAGGTACGCACTAAAAGGCCTTGTTTTCATGTGATACTTATAAACGTAGATAGCCAGGCAGCATTAAAAGCCTCAGAAATGTCAACAGTCTAATTTTGTTAGTCAATGCCGCTGATTTGTTTAGGAGATAATAGCCGAGTTCTCGTAAATGTTCTTGGACCGTCCATATACCACTTGATGCAGTTTGTTTCAATTAGACACACTTTAGATTCATTTCCCCATTCTCTTTTGAAATCGAACCTTTTTTAGAAGCACTATCTTCTAAAAATATCTTTCGTAGGTAGGTTGAAGAGGGGATTTGTTTCTTAAAGTGTCAAGCCTTTTTTCTCCGTAATACATTTCTCTTCATTTACTGATTCAGAATAGGGCTCCCTTTGCTTATGCTTCCAACACTGTTCGTCGGCTTTCTCATTCCCCGTGACACCTTCCTGACCCGGTAACCAGACACGGCGGACGTCGTTGTGATTGGCGTGCTTGTTGAGTTTGTCTTTGCATTCTCTGACTAGATGAAGTCTTGATCGTGGATTTTTGATGACTTTAAGCTCAGAACAAATTGAACCTTCAGTGAACATCACGCAAGCGTGAAACTTAAGCTCAGAGCAGTACGTATAATATAGAAGAAAACGAGACAGTGGGTGAACTAGCTTAGAAAGGATCTGCATTAAGCCAATTAAAGATTCACACAAGGGTAAATATTCCTATCGGTGCGCTGAGAAGGCTGATTGAAATCAAGTTAAGTGAACTAACCAACAACCCCTGATCCGCTAGGGGTGACTGTGTTATATCTCGTACCCTATGGCCGGCACTGAATTAAAAAAAGAACCAAAATCCTACTGGCATTGGAGAAAAAGGAGCTAGTATCCTAAGAACTGTACTGACAGGGAATTGTGTGATAGGCACAATGACCGCTAGACCGGGTATTCATTCACCGAACTACTGCAGGAGCTGCCAGGATAAGGTTAAGACCAACAGACTTCTACAGAATGACAGAAGATCCCTAGCTACCATATGAAAAAAATTCGTGTTACAAAGGAGACCTCTGTAGCAAGTGTGGTGATGAGAACGTTCATGAGGAAACAATCCACTTTCTTTGCCACTGCCCAAGTTGGATATATATCAGACAGACAAGAGGATGGAACCGATCTCTATATATGATTTAGGAGGAAGAACTGAAAGGAAAAGATTTGAGTTAATTCTATCTCCATCCCAAGTACAAAGAAGAAAAATCCTGAGCGACTAATTTCTCAACATTCTAAATAACTTCTCAGCTCTCCAGCTCTGTAGCTTAAGTAGATTTGCCTCTAGTCCGAAACGGCTCCTCTAACAACCAATTACCAATATGAATGGAATTTTAATGGACCTGCTCTTCGTAAAAGTGAGCCTTTCCTTCTTACTTTCTTATGATGGCGCTACAGTTCGGGGTGGATCTGGGTCTCAACCATCAAGAGCCTCTAATCAGCTCGAATGTTAGCTAGCTGCTCTTTCAAAGTGAAGACCTTAAAGTTGTTAATTAAATTTTTCGGTAATCGAATCATATAAGGTCTTGACAAGTTGGTTTAGTATAGTGATTCGAGAATTTTAACGAATAGGTGCAGACGTAATAAAGTCACAGTTTCAAAACCACTTTACTAAACTGCGTTCACTTTCAGTAATAAAAATCCACAAGTGTACCTTCATCTTTACGAGTTTTTTGCCGACAGCTACCCCCACACAAACCTTCATCGAAATTTGCACGTGGTCATGACATTAACACAATACGACCACAACGCCTCCTCCACTGATAATTAATTTTCCATTTGGCCATCTAAAGTTAATATGCAACTTCATCAGCATCGCCCCCCACCCAACCCCAATCAAAATCGTTTCACTTTATTAATGTACAACAATTACTCGATTGTTATCTATTTTAATAAATTTTTATGGCAATTTTACTGCGGCCATTTTATGTGCAGCAGTCGCCCATTAAAATGTCTACATGAAATTAGTCTCATTATTTTTACTGCACTCGGTTAATATCATTTATGTGTGTCTATAAAAACCGAGAGTATAAATCTTTTGTGCCTAACAAGGACTATGCAACAATTCTTCAGCGAGACAGAGAGATACATTTGGACAAAATTAAGATTCTCCACCCCCAAAACAGTGTCCACCACCATCGCCAAGCGATTACTTAAAATTCATAAAAATTCCTGAATAAATCAAAATCAAACCGTAAAAACTCCGACATGATAATGGTCGACACAATGCAAGGCTCAACGGACAGGGACGTAGTAGATTGGAACACACAAATAAATAGAAAATAGAAGATGATGATGATGATAAAGATGAAGAAGATGATGATGAAAATATTGAAAGGCAGAGCGGAAGGAAGGAAAGAAAGTTCCCTCTAAATGAAGCACTTAAACTTTTGGACAGTGAGTGGAATTTACGAGACAGAGACCCAAACAAAAACTCTTGTTGTTGGGGAATATGTTAAGCATCGGGGGCATATTCCATAAATTTACGTCAGGATGTTTTGTGTCCAACGCCTCTTATTGGTTAGTGTGTAATCATTAGGGGCGATGGCGACGAGAACAATGACGGCGGCGAACATTCGGGATTGGATTGTGTCCAAAAAGGAACAACTTTATGAGTTACCCTCCATCTGATTGCATGAGTGATTGCGAGCATAACAATGACAAGTGGTCATGTTATCGCAGAGCTCTAGCGAAGTAGAAGTGCTTGTTAAAGCTGCCGAGTGTGAGTGGGGTGTTTTTGAATATTTTTAAACAATTGGGTGGGGGAATGTGTTGTCGTTATCGAAAACTGTCAGGGGTCCTTGTAGTAAGAATGTAGTGATGTTTCGCTATGGTAGGGATGGTATGCATTACTTAACTAAATTCCTTTCGTTTGTCTTTAACACTAATGGTTTCAAAAGAGTTTACTCAGTTCGAAATAAACGTGAACCGGCTCCTATTTCGGTTTATCAAACCAACAGTGTTTAAGGTTCCTTAGCCGAAGAGCAAAATTTATAGCCAATAGATCACTGTACCTTCCGATTTATTAGGTATTTTTTCCATCATAGAATGTGAAAAAGGCCGCGTGGATGAGGGTAGCATAAGAATCAGAGCTTGGGGATTTTGCAATTCCAGGGAATAATTCATAAATGGGCGATAAATTAACCCTGGGCACAGTGCAAGCGAGCGAATCAGCTGGCTGCATTAAGAGAGGAGTTCTTAGCCGAGGATGACAACTGTAGACTACATATGCCTTCAGGAGATGGAAACAGCGGCGGATATACTGTGCCAATGTCCATTTTTCGCTCGCATGAGTGGGATTTTGAACTGTCCCTTCCTTTTTTTTCCCTCGGGATTGGAAACGCTATGCTGGAGCACTCAGATGCAATTGGTCCATTGTACTACCAAAAAGCAGGAGCCCATTTTATCCATTTTACTGGAAATTCCTCGACTTTTGAAGAAAGCCGAGAAGGCACTTCAATGATGAAGAGCTTACAGTATCAGCACTCACCACATCAGGACTCACCACATAAGCACCGAAAATCTGCCACCTAATCCAAGAAAAGGCAGGACAATCGCAAAGGAAATGATCCATAGTATGGTCTCCCCGTCCACCGGCGTCGCAGACTGTGGTATCACTTAAGCCTAACACACTAGGATGCTTAGCAAAAGCGAAGTGAATGCCAATAAGTTGTCTTAAGTCTCTTCTGATGAGTGACAGCTAGAATGCTTCTGATTTCTTACAGATATTCGGGAGTATTCGTTTAGTCTGTCTGCATCCTAGAGATCCGTGCCACACACAATTGTGTTCGTAGGAAATCCAATCGTCAGTGGAGGCCCTGACCGAAGATGCGCGAAGATCAGGTCCTCCGAGCCTTGTCTAGCGATCTTATCGGAGATCTCATTTCCAAAGATCCCAGTGTGATCTGGAAACCAGACAAGAGTCAGAGAGTTTATTGCAGTCTGCTGTTTTCCACCTCCACGAAGACACCAGCACCGGACCGATGACGGATTCGTGAAGATTCGACTGCAGCCTAGTCCAGGCTCAGACTCTGGCCGAAACCAGTCCTGAAGGCAAGGAAATTCGACTTTAAATTTGCACAGCAATCGAAGTTCCGGTATTATTGCTTCGGACGGCATATCCACGGAACTAGGGTCATGGGATATTCATTCAAACTCCAGTGCGGATGATACCAAAGGCCAGCCCGTCTAAAATGATAGATTGCTTTAATAGTTACATAAGTAACAAGGAGAGGTAGATCAAGCAGAGCATTTAGAGCAGCGCCAGACGTACACGTTCTTTGAAGTTTAGTGTAGTAGGCAGTCACATACTTATGCGAAAGTCCTTTCCACCAAACAACCCACGCATATGCTAGAAACGGTCTTATCAAAGCCATTTAGATCCATGGAATATTTTTCGGTGATAAGCCCCATGTCTTGCCAAAAGCACCCTTACACTGCCAGAAAACTGAAAACGCCTTGAATGTCTTCGATTTGATATGCTTTGCCCAATAAAGTTTTTTTTTTTTTCTAAATATTTGGCTTCATCGGAGATCTGGATAGTGACGCTCTTTAGCCAGGCAAAATCCTCCTTCTCGTAAAGAGGGTAACGTTAATTTTCAGAGGGTTGACCGAAAGTGCACCAGACATCGATCACGACCAAAGCCGCATGATCCGGCAGAAGGTTAGGTTAGATTTGTGGGCTGATGAGGGCTGCCTCATCACATTTAGGTCCATGTAGACCCATCGTGATACCCACGATATTCCCTACTGGGGTTTTTAATTCCTTGGTGCTAACTATCCAATCGCTCTTGCAAATTTGAGGAGTTCTGATGGCGAGCCATCAGCTAGTTCGTCGATATGTTTGAAAAAGAATTTGCCTACGGTCCTATTTCTTATCTGGCAGAGGTATGGGCAGTGACAGAGAAAATGAGCTCTGTCCTCAAGGATTTCCTCATCACCGCATTCCCTGCATATATGGTCATCATTCGGGTGTAATTTCTTTGTGTGATATCTTAGCATGTTGTGGCCAGTAAGTACTCCCACCAGAATTGAAAATGATCTCCTGTCTTTTTGTAAAATCTGGCAGGTCTTTGCCTTGTCATATTCTGGCCAAAACCTTCTTGATACTTCAAAGGTGGTTAGAGATTTCTGCCTGTTATTTGCTTCTATTAGGGTTTTTCTGTGCAATTTTGGCCCTTAGATTGCAGAGTGGCGGTCTGACCATACAGTCCGTTTGCTCTCGGGCTAGGGTTGAACCCATTTTTGCCAGTTCGTCAGGAAAATGGTTTTAATTAGCTAGGCGCTGTTAATGCTTCCATTTATTTATCAAGAAGTTACCCACTTAAGACCACTGAAAGGTCTGAGTCCCAAAAAAACGGAAACCGACACAATCCTGGCTAATTCATCTTTGCTCTGAACTTTCCTTGATTTTCAGTTTTTTTTTGACAGGCATTGGCTTATTTGCCGTCGTTTCTATTTAATCTAATTTCCCCCAACATCGTTTGTCCGGGTACCTTATACAGTTTGACTGTGCTAACTACTGAACTAACTAACTTTCCTTTTTTTTAATGGGAAATGAATGCATTTTTGTAGAGCTTCTTGAAGATGCTTCCCTTGTCAAAGTTGATGGTGCCTTAAATTTCCATGGCTTTGATTTCATCCTTTGAATACTGCGGCGCTTTTGGAGTCCAGAGTTTTCCATAAGATTTCCTGCCCTGTCTCAATGGGTCAATGTTGTGACACATGAAGTATTATACAGTTGCCACTGCCCCGAGATACCATTCAAATATCACGCAACAATTTCCTAATTTCATGCAATAATAAATCAATTTGATTTCTCAGTCTCCCATGACACATTTTGGTTCCTTAAATAGGTCATCTCAGATAGCACATAAAATCAGTCTCAAAAAAATAATAAAAACCGAATCAAACGATATAAAGATTCAAGGAAAAAAAATAAACAAACAAACAGTAATATCTACTCGAAGCTATAAAAAAAAAGGAATCCCACCCAATGTGTACGCTCTTCTCCGTACATGACACATTCAAGGACTTCTTCATAATCGAGTTACGCACAGTGTAGCTTCACAACCAAAGTGAAAATTGATAAAAAAAACAAAAATAAAAGAAAGCAACTGCTTCAAATCAAAATCAATACAAATGCAATAAATTCAAAACGCAAAAGTCTCATAAATCCGAAAAGCCATAAGTTTTCGCATTACGATGATTTCTCTTTTCGCCTGGCAAGCCGCTATGAATGGAGTCTGCATTTACAAATATGTGTGTGTGTGTGTGGGTTTTCTTCGTAACACATAATGCGGACGGAGTGCAGAGCTGGAAGAACCATTGAATAAAAGGACCACGAAATGAATTCCGAAGGCAAATTCAACCGTAAAGAGCACGGCACGGTACGGTAGCAGCATAGACGAGAATGCGGAACCATCTACCAGAAGTCTGTATGTAGTTCGTTCGATGGGTTGGTTTTGGTTTTCTTCTAAACGACGACGATGTCAATGCTCATGGAATCAAAAGGACAAAAGAATTGAAAACTGAATGAATATCCTTTCGTTTCCTTCTTTTTTTTTTTATTGTTCTGGAGTTCCAATTTTTTTTTTTCTACAAAATTGCTTTTGGCTGGAAGAGATGTAGAAAACACCGCTGCCACCTGACATTACCCGACTCCCCCTGTAAAAGGAGTGCATGCGCTGAAAAGTGGTTTTGGAAAAGTGTTTTTCGAGAGCAGGTATTCAAAGATGTGGCTTTCTGAAAATATTCAGTTTATTTGCAGGTGTGAGATATGCAGGAATACCTTAACCACACCAGCGTATTGAACCTGCGGCAAGAGAGGGGCGGAGGCACACGAATGGGGGAAAAGTTTGATTAAAATCTGAGGAAATCGCTTCCAATGAAACGACGATTTCCATGCATTTCCACTTTCTCTATTTGCTGTCATATCTTGAGGCACAATAGGGTGAAAAGCCATTCCAAGCATTGCTCCGATTTTGGTTGAATGATAAATCCATAGCCATGGTGTTGTATCGAAGATGTATTCCATATCTGATAGGAGAACAGATTTAAGCAATTTTTCCAAGACAAAGCCGGAAGGAAAAGAAAATGAAGTCGTTATGTCTGTGATTTATTTAAAGCAGACATTGGCAGTACAAGACTGCAGACTGAACTTTGATCACTTAAAGCTGGACAATGAAGGAATTCACGTAGGTAGGTAGATAGATAATTCGCCTAGGAAGGCTCCTAGATAGAGCTTCTTTCTTTCGGATAGGGCAGGGCTAATGAAGAGAAAATGGAGAATAGTTTCCTCTTCCTCTTCGTACCTGCAGCTTCTGCAAAAGTCATTGGCGAAGAGGCCCATCCTTTTGTCATGAAGGTCAATAGGACAGTGACTAGTGAGGACAACAATAATGATGCTAATGAATGACCTTTTAAGCAAGATGAGACTTTTGAATCGAGTGAGGCTTAGCATAGCCCATATGTGGTGCCGTTCCTCCATTTTTGCTTTATCTTGCTGATCGCGTCGTACTCTAAGAGTTATTTACATGTAGCGATTGGAATGCCCAGATTCCTCCGTTCTGGTAGGATCTTTAGAGTAGTACCACGTTTGGCGAGTTCGTCGGCCTTACAATTCCCTGGAATGTCCCTATGACCGGGTACCCAGCATAGGTGAATGTTAAAATGTTCTGCCATCACAGTGAGAGACGAGCGACAATCTAAGGTAGCTTTTGATGTATATGTTACTGATTCCAGAGATTTTATACCAACCTGGCTGTCGGTATAAATAGTGATGTCCTTACAGGATACCACATTATGCCTAAGCCAGGATAAGGCTTCGCTGATCGTCGGAATTCACGTAGCATATGCAGAATTTGAAAGCCCTGATCCTGAATCTCACTAAGTACGGTCCGGCCTCACTCAAAATAGGTACGAGCCTGATTTCGGTACCTGGTTGGCAGATGCCTTTCGGCTCAGTCCTCTTAGAAAGCGGTATTCTGCTTATAGGCGACAGAGTTAGTGAATATTACATTATAACATATTGACCTATGTATATGTTTTACATAGAAAATAACAACTAAATATAGCATAAAACTTTTTCAGCAAGTGAATGCAAACCTTATATGTTTATTTGTTGTTTTTTAGACCTTTAAACAAATTTGCTCACAATGATATTAATGAAAAAATTCCGAGTCAAAAATTAATATTTTGTTCGGTAATAATAAATTCATTTAATTAAAGCTCTGTCAACTGAAATATGAGACTGTTATACTGGTGATTCTTACTCAATAATTGATTGGTGATAATTAAGCTCGTCATAATTGGAAAAGCAAATGAATATTTACATCAAACAATAAATTATATTTTTGTTCCTACTTTCGAAATAAGCGAAAACAATTTAACAGAAAAAATTGCTTATATTAAAATTTGGCAGAGGAGGCATGCAAATAAGCATTGCAGAATAAAACAAGAGCAAACTTTATAAAAAAAAAAAAAAAACTTTTGGTGTAAAAGTAAAAAGAAGAGAACCTACATTACCTTTTAGCTTCAACTTTTAAACAGTTTTGTAGGAAGATTTAAATTAAAATGTGAAGAGCATTTTATTAGAAAGTCAGTGAAGCCCTCTAATTCTGCGAAAAGGCGTTTGTATCACACTTGACCATTATTAGACCTATAATACTATATGGCGCTATTATTTGGTGGTACTCGACTGTGGGGGTGGCTCCCGCGGTTCGTTTGCCAAACCCCACGAGATTTTCTGGAAAGACTTGCAAACATGCAAACCCGCATTATGTCGTCTAGCAAGGAGAACGTTTAATCTTAGAAGGAGGCAATCAAGACTGATTGTCGGCCTGTACACTAGTCACATCAACCTGAATAAACATGCTCACTGACTGCGACTGTTGCAATCAAGTACTTGCCCGAGATATGACGGAGGGAAGTAGAGCCTCGAACACTTCCTCTGCGATTGCTCCGCCGACGCTAAGACACAAAAGCTTGGGAAGACATGTTCTTCTCGAGATAATCTATCGTAGGCAATTTAGTTTCGAGAAAATCCTGTAGTTCGTTGGACAGGATATTTCTCGGATCTGTAAACCCTATCCGACACTCTATTCGCTAACGTAAAACTCTTCACTCATACTCCTCCCACCTTCACCCCACTTCTTCTCCAAAAGATGCTATAGACGAGAACACAACAGGCCCAAACGGTGGCCTGCGTGACGAGGTTCTCCCGAACCTCACCGTCTTAAACCAAGTAAGTTTGCACAAAAGTACAAATATCCACATAGCGGTACATACAGAACAACACATTCAACATTATACATATATCCAATATTTTCAGCTAATGAGATATATGGCGGCTAGTGGAATCGTTTATTTAAAACCCTTCCTGAAGTGCTCGGACCATCAAATTGGTCACTCTTCTAGCTTTAACGTACAAAACTTTGCTTCTGACAACACTAACTACAGTCTTAGGAAACTAAACTTTGGTTAAAGCTTTTGTGTAAATATTCCTGCCCGCAGGGAGAGAAAGAGCCCTGTACGTTTAGTTAACTTCTAAACACATGGCTCCAAACTCGAAATTGAAATGACTGGTGGTGTTTTCTTTGAAAAAAATTAATTAGGAAATTTTTTCAGGGATTGCAGCGATATAATGACTGAATTTCCCTGATAAAATAACTAATGCATCCAGCAGAAGCCCGTGATTGAGTAAAAAAATTCTTCTGTTGATTTTTAGTCTCGTCGATGCGTTTCAATGACACTATACAACCGTAAAAATTTTTAAGTTTTCTGACAAAAATCTCAGAATGACTGAGTTTAAGGATCTCTCCACAGTGGCAGAGACGAATGAAGCTCACATAAAATTCGTCATGTCAGTGACTTCGATATTTAAATATACATACATAATATACATACATATGATTGGTTCGACTAAAAAGCCGTAGTATGCGTGTAGGATGAAAATCTTGGAATAACACTCAGGGGCTTCGCTAGGCCGTTTCATAACAATCCCAAAGAATTTTTGCCGTACAAAAAGAATGAACTGCGACATACGTAAAATGTGAATGCATACCGAATAAGGAAGCAATATTTCCTAAGTAAAATCTTAATTCCTGGGAAAATCCTCAAATCCACCACTAGCCAGATCCACAAACTTTGCTAACCGAATTGAATCCTTTAGGTCGCAGTGTTGAATTCCTCTGTCATTGACCATGGCTGTGACTCGGACAGTCAGTACTAAAAAAAATCATCGATTGAGCGGTGGCGTATACGTAACGTTTTTTTACCAAACGCACAGGAAGTGGTAATATTCCCTATAAGACATCTCTGCTGCGGAAATCGGATATTTAGACAAACGGAGTGATTAATTCCCACAGAATATGATTGGTTGAAGGATTATTCGTTTCTGTTTTTAATACAGACATGCTTGAGAGATTGACATTGATTGAGGGGTACAACCAAATGAGGCACCGAGGTATTCAAACCAATGTAGGTTTTGATTGCTGTTAATTGCAGTTCGAGGCAGTCTAGTGTGATGAGCATTTCCACATTTGTATTGTACGACAACAGCAACAAACAAACTAATATTGGGGCCGAATTACCGAAGTCGATCACGAGTGAGTGAGTAGGACTCGTGATCGAATGATCGATTAACCTCATTGGGATGATGACACTCGAAAGCCTACGTATCGAATAAAAATCAAATTGTACTAGAGAAATTCTACTAGAACTCATAAAGTGACGTTTCTCCGGTTGATATTAAAGATAGAAAAATATTATTTGCCGTGGAATTAAGGTAAAGAATGAATCTAATGGATCTAATAGAATGGATTTACTGGTGGCCCTTCTGCCTGCAGTTCGGTAAAATATTCTTTGCTTAATCGGGGTGTTTGGCTATAAAATCGGCCTAAATATTAAATATTAATATAATATTAACAAATTAATTTTTTTGAGATTGGACCTTAATTAAAAAAATAACGGACACTCTATTAGTAAATTCCGTTAAAAAAAAAATTCAAACAAAAATACTCCCATCTTTGTTGTTTCGCTCGACGGCTCGACAGTGTTCGAGTGAAATTATGCACTATATCGCGTGCTGTCATCTCAAATACTCGATCATGAGAGTGGTAATGCCAAATCCTCACATTTCGATAACGAGTTACTCGTGATCGATTGCGGTTTGTGATTGTCGGAGAAATTTGTGATTCGAAGCCAGATTTGAAAAAGCTGCAAACTCAACAACAATTTCATTCTTGATTCTGAAATAACAAATGTCCCCACCAAAATACTCGTGGGGGCCCATAACCTGTTAGGTGCTGAGCGGGAAGAGCTCCCTCTGAGATTTCGCAAGTTCCTTTAGAAATTTGTTCTGAAAATCTGTATAACGTTTCAGTCAAATCTTCTGAGTCCTCTCGAGGTTTTGTTCATGCAGTCACACAGCAGTAAAACCCCAAGGCTCAAGCGTGACTGACTCCAAATGAGTCTCTTTTTTTAAAGGGTTGGCTGAGCTTCTAAAGCAGGTGGCACTGCGACCTATAAGATCCATTGTGCCAAGAGCCAATTAGGCAAAGAGGGCTTCAATCCTCCTAATGAAGTTGAAGATGTCGCCCGTCGAAGGGTGTCTGATGTATTCTGGGACAAGGGTGTTCTTAAGGAAAATTCGCTTCCAAATGAGAGAGCCACACATTCACATAGTCTATGTTCCGTTGTTACGTCTTCCTCTTGGCAAAATCAGTCCTGAACTCCAACAATACACTCCAAGATATTTGCAGTAGGAACGGAGCCAAAAGTAGTTTAAGGGAATTCTTGGTAGTGATCATCTTTTTGGGCTGAAGGGACCTTACCAATGGTGTCGAACGCCATTTGAAAGCGCATTCAACCAACTTGATGTGAGCAACTAGGATTCTGTCGGCTGGCTGAGTAGAATTTTGAGTTGAGGTCCACTCCGGGCTGTGATGGCGGTGAAGCAAGAATTCTTTCAACGCTTCTTTGAATATTTATCAACTACTCCCCTTCTCTCATTCCTTTGGCGAAAACAGTGGACATTGATGGTTTGGATGATCATGATCATGAAATCTTTGAAGAACTCCCGCATTAGTCAAGGATATATAAGGGTGCGATTTCATAGCCTCAATTAAACCAAGGATCTGACAGCCACTCTATAATGAAGGAATAATTGCGTTGTAGTAAATAAGAGCTTTCTCTCTTACTTTGTGTTTATTTCAATCTGTTATGATGCGTAAGGATGCGCAAGTACCATCACATTTACAAAAGGAAGTACCACTCTAATTGAATTACTATATTACCCCCGGTTTGTGTATTTCCCAGCTACAATTTGGACAGAATGACTCTATTTAAAAACATCATAAATAAAACAAACTCCTTGCGAAGGCTGGTTCCATAATCACGCTCATTATCGTTCGTTTTTGTGAGGACCCAGCTTTGTTGGCAAAGAATAAACGACTCTTATAACTTCATTCTCGCAGGCACATGTACAACATAACACATTTGTTTAAATTTCTGAAACCAATATTCGTGGGGCGCATTAAAAGCACCATTTAGCATCCTCGTAACATCACTCTTAACTCTGTTCCACTTCAATTACCTTTACGCAACCGATAAACACATGCGAAGGATGCGTCGCCACCGTCATATCCATTTCACAATTTTTATAACTTTTTAATTTGCTATTTGTACGTTTAAGTGCCTTCATTTGGGAGATGTTTACAAAGTCATGTATGATGTGTCGTAAGCTCCCCGGGATCAAAATTTATCTCCTCACTGGAGGGTGATGAGGTGAGCTGGCTCTGGCTCCCAATGGGCGACTACTCTCCTGGAGAATTACCAAATTTTTCATCGCCTGTCAGAGATTTTTGTTTTGTTTTCATTTACCGAAAAAATATTCGTCCAAGAAGCAACAAACCATCCAAACAAACTCATAAAGTCTCCCCGCTCGTGGGATACTACGCAAACACAACGGAGAATGAGCAGGATAAGTCGCGGTCTGAAAACACCCAGCAAACAGAGGAGAACAATCTGCAGGAAACGCTCTATGGCACGGTGAATATAGGTATACCTACATAACAATGTAACAATGTGGGGATTATGCTAAAGTAAAATGCTGGGCGCAACATTATCATACTCAAACACACACATACAGGAGACACACTCACATACTGGTAGTCTGGATAATTTATTTAGACATAAAACAAATGATAACAACATCTTACCGAAAGATCTCCTCCATAGAAGGGATGAATTACGAATGTTTCGTTGCCAATGTGTATAACACCGCTAACGCCATTACACGTATGAAACGCAGCGCTGGCTCCTGGATAATCCTTAACTGTACCATGGTAATAACAATGTTCGATATCCTGTGAAAGAAACACACAATGAAACGGATGAGAATAAAACTAGATGGTGAGAAAGTGAAAAGCGTATTCGCAAGTGTCTGTGTACTATATATTCGTTTTTATTTGTTGTTCCATAAACGGGGCAAATGGATGGAGGAGTGGATGGATTAAAAGGATCCCACAAAACCGGAGCAGGATTTTGTTCACGACGAAAGAGTGTAAACACGATAATGGGGCTAAGGCGTTTGGGTACGGTAAATAAATAAAATTTCACACAAGGACCCGCGGCAAGGGGTGGCGGCGGGAATGGAATACGAAAACAAATCGATATATAATTAAAACATAAAATGCGGTGCCAGAAATATTTATTTACGACAGGGGTTTCCAACTCAAAGTAACGTAGATAATGCTCGGATGTGCTGTGACAGAGGGGAAGTGGTTAATTGACAACTTTAGAGTGCTCTCAGCTGACACGAGCGGATACAGGCAATTAAACGAAGATTCCGTCAAACGCGGGACATATTTAGCATCTTTTGAATTTATGCGAGAATGTATTTTGTTTTGAACAAAGAATGTAATATCTGAGGGAGTTATAGAGTGAGTTAAACGGGGTTTGTGGGTTCATGTGGCATTCCAACAGTGGTTCATGCTGAAACCTTTTTTAAATTAATTTTATGCTCATCAGTGTTTTTTAATGTTAGTTGCAACAATCTGCATTCTTTTTTTCGGAGGAAATGTGACCCTTCTCAGGGTAAGGCAAGGCTAGGCATCTAGACGGGGGCGAGACAGGGACACAAAAGGGACCGACGGCTTCGTCATTAAGGCAATGGTATTAGTGTTCATTTATGTAGAAAGAGATGTTCTTTTTTATCGTCATTGGGTCCTTAATATGCCTCTTTCCTTTCCAGTGCTATCCGTCAGAACGTACGTAAGTCTATGTGCACACCTTCATCATCATCATTTTCCAATGGCCCGCTTATCCACTTTAAGGGTCGGGGGTTAAAGGGGCTAAAGTGGACTCTCCACATTTCCCGATTTGCCGCCATCCACTCTAAATCATCAGGGGCTTTCCCCGTACAGGTATAGGTGAGATTTCGTGCTTGGTCTAGCCATCTCATCCTGGGCCTACCTAGGGGATGCCTAGCTGATGGCACGGATTCTATGGCACGTCTTGGAAACCGAGTTGAGAACATGCGTTTAACGTGTCCAAACCATTGAAGTATGGACCTCTCCGTGGTGGAGGTGGAGGAGGTGGACACTTTCTTACAAATAATTTGTAATTTGTACTAATTTTGACCGTCTTTTTCGTTCTTTTCTGTAAAAGAAGTTTTGAAATCCCAGGAACACTCAGACTCGTTATCGGTCCATTGTACTCCCAGTCAGCAATCCCTTTTGGGTGCAGTGGTTTGTTTTGTTTTTGATCGCTGTGGTTTTTCTGTTGCTCGATCGGGATCGAACCTGCGTCTATACCTACACCGTCTTCCTAGGTATAGTCTTCCTAGTGGGCTCCAGCTAACTTTGGGAATCGATATTAAGAAGACATGGGAAGGCACTGAAAGTTGTAAGCCTTCAAGAACGATATCCTTTTTTTTTTTTGCTTTAGTAGGTAAATCCACAGAGAACTGTTTTCCGAAGTCTAGACATGAGAAAGACGGTTGAAGACTTAACCAAGTCTCACCTCAGTTCTCGTGTAGTCGGTTTCGCAGTCTGGGTGGGACAAAATCATTTCACTCAGGCTCTCTTTCTTGGATCCAAATGGCAACGATAAAATTTTCCAGCTCTAATCAACGATGGCTATTATAGTTTCACTTAGGCCGAATTAATGAGTGACGTATTCGAGGTCCAGACCCGTATATGGGTAAACTCCGAACACATTTGAAAAATCAACCCGGACGTCCATCAAAAGAGGACAGTGTCCGGTTAAAAGCAGACCGATGACAAACCCATGGTCATGATAAATTGCCAACTTGAAATTGACTGGGGCTTGAACCCACACCGCTCGCACAGCAGTCCAACGCACTAACCACTGAGCCACTGCGACCACTCATATATGTAGCTTCTGAAAATGGATTTGTTTACTGCTCAGGCTGGTTCAGGTCTAGTAAGGGGGTTGGTTGCACCTATCTTGGCCAGTGATTCCGCTGTTTTATTGGTAATGTGACCGTTGTGAGCGGGGATCCAGTGCAGTATGACCAAGCTGTTTTTTTCTAGTTCAAGAAGCAATTTGACTGTCTCTATAGCTAGTTTCAATTTTGTCGTGGCTGAGTTCAGTGCTTTTAGGGGAGTTTGACTGTCAAGGAAGATAAAAAAAGTTAGAGACACTGATGCATCATGCACTGACTAATGGCAAATATTTCTGGCTGGAAGATGGAAGAGTATATGCCTATCTACCTACCCACCACCGGTATGTTAGTGCAAGACGACTCGCCGCATATTTCAGGCCCAGACCTACTGTCCATTTTAGAGGCGTATACCATACTTGGTCATGCTCTGAAGGACGGGGTTTGAACTTTTCCCAGTCGTCACTCGGGGAGATGACTGCTGAGTAGTTTCGTTTGAAGCAGTACCTTGGAAGAGTGTCATCTAACGGCATGCTGAACTCGGTACTTAGAAGTAGGGAGGAAAGCATGTTAAGATGACCATCAGGTGGATGCGTTTATGTTGTTAAGTGAAATAGCCTGTGCAGGCTGATTTTTGCCTCCATTTCTAAATGGACCCGAACTAGGGGTAGACCGGCAATAGCGTTACGTGAGGAGGTGGGGGCAAAGCGCAGGCAACCCATCATGCAGATTTCAGCTAGGCAATGAATCCGGTCCAGTTTCTTGGGTGTGGTTGCCTCATTTGTCTTTGCCCACCCAGACTATTGCCGCATAAGTCAGGGTAAGTCTGGCGACCAAGGTATAGATTTGGAGCATGATTTTAAAATTCAGTACCCAGTTGTTGTCAAAGAAGCGGCGACAGTCCGGACGATGTAGGGGTTCCAATTTACTGTCTAGGACTACTACCAGGTATTTTGGTTCTTGCGAGAACAGAATGGTTTCACCATAGATGGAGGGGCAAATGAGAAGATAAACGTTCTTTCTTTTGGTGAAAAGAACGATAGACGTCTTTTTGGGGTTTACACAGAGGTCTTCTTTGGTGCACCATAACGCCAGTCACGGAGCGAATACAATACAAGGCTTTGCATTGGAAAGCCTACTCCTCCAATACAAATTAAATTTTTAGGGCGTTAATTTCACAAGGCAGCTTATGTTGAAAACTTGTATAACGTCCCTGTGTACGAGGAAGTAGCATTTCGAATCTTCTCTCAAAAAATGAAGAACTTAAGCTTATTTTGTGTTGCGGATTGAACACATAAATGCATATGTATACACAGTTCTAAAAAATAACCTTTATATTAATTAACCACATTAAATTAAGTTTAAAAATTGTTTGCGCGCGAAGCGAATCAAGTGCTGTGCCGCTTGTAAACAATTAACGTCAACAATCTGCGTTTTTTTTTTTTCCTGAAACTATCGGACTGAACTGTTTTCTGAACTTAATTTGTCTCCAGCAGAATCAACTCAAAATCAGAATTTCACTCTTCTTCAGTGCAATGAATAGCAAACAGTCATTGAAAGGCATTGTGTGCCTGCCACTGGCCGGAACCAAATTTCATTCGAAAACAATTTCTGTTCCCTTAACTTCACTTTGCCTTCACATTTGTGGTTCGGGTTTAAACTGACCAAACGGTAGCCATAGCGGTGGAAGCAGCAGCAGCACGGGACCACCAAAGAATAGAATAAAAACCACAATTGAATACAGCTTTCCTTCAACCTTTCGCTTGTTGTTTGCATAATAATTTTCCAAAGGAAATGACTACGACTGCACATGCACACAGATGATATGCAACATTCTTCGCAGTGGCACTCGTGCTACGTACGAATATATCTGTGTGCAAATTATGTCGGAGGAAAATCCTTGACACAATATCTCTCCCTCTGCACTGGACACTTCGAAAGTGCTTAAATAAATAAACTTAAATCCAAACAGCTTTTTTTTTTCTTCTTTTCACTTTGCTTTCCTTTTCAGTGTGAGTCCTTTTAAGGGCGCGCACAGGGTGGAGTTTCTGCTGGCGTTCGGTGTGCGTTTGTAAGTTGAAATGTGTAGTTTTCATTTTTTTTTTTTTCCTAAGGATGCAGATTCTTGAAATGCATACAATTTAAGGAAACGAAAAGTTTTGCCTTCATCTTTTGGCCAAAAATTTACATTTATTTTTTTCGTTTTTCTGTCGTTTGTGCTCTCTATCTCCGATGGAACAGTTTCCTTCACCAAGTTCATGCTACTTCCGAGACAGATGTATCTGCTTTTTCATTCGAGTGAGTGTGTGTGTGTCGGTGCAAGTGTAACCAGAAAGTTAAATAACTTATTTATTCCAACTCTGGCAAAAATTATCTTTGTGCCACTACTACAAAACAAAATCAACAAGCGTAGATACCTCCTGTGGAGTAAAAGGATTCTGAACAGACAAAAAAAAAAAAATAAAAATCGTAAAAAATTCGACTTGACTGAAAGTATCCTGGACACGGAGGTAGGAGAGGCCAGGCTCTGTTCCTTTGTTGCCTTGATGTTGTTGCCTTTTAACCTCTCACGAAAATGTCTTCGAAATTCTACGAATTGAAAAATCAAAGTTTCAATTCAATACCGGAAATTGGATTTGAGAAATAATTTAATTTCGCTGTAGCAGAAGTGCAGAGAATAAAACGAAGAAAAAAGACGAGTAAGCCGGATGGCTAAAAGCAACCGTAGGACATACTTACCAGATAAAGGCGAGGTGTACGACATATTGGGGTGTGAACTACGGGAGTTGGGTTCTTATATTACGTAAAGCGAATAAACTTGGACAATCCTGCTCGCCGAGTGCGGAGCTTTTAGGTTTGTTTAGGTTTGATTTTCACGCAACGCCAGAATGATGACTTCTTCTTAAGAGGCTTATTTAATTATATCCACACTCAAGAAGCGGGGGTTGGGGATAATTGAGAGACACACCACTCCTGCGAATCAGAGAGATATGGGACAATTGCGTAATTTAAAATCGATGTTGTTGGGGATCACGGGCAGAAGGACCTTGAACAGAGGGTTTTCAATAAGCCTTAATGTATTGTCGCAAAGTAAATGATTCAGTGAACATTTGAGGATAAAGATGTTCAAGTTTTAGGATGGGGTATTTCATGTAAGGCGTTGTTTTTTCGATTTGCTAGAATCTTAGCAGGAAGCTTCTTAGAATATTGAGACCAATAATGTAAGCAAAGGCTAAACATAAAAACTTAAAACCTCTTACGTTTACCCTCTGGATCTATATAGTTTGACACAGTTCACTGAGCGTTGTATGTATACGTATTTCCAGAACTAGCTTGGATTTGATAACAGGTGATCCAAATGCTTTTGAAGCTGCTTGGCTGTGTAAAAAAATGAATATAGTTCTCCTCAAAGATATTAGAGTTTAACTCAAAATTCGGTTGGTGTTTTTATTTTGGATCCATTCGTATGCCGGACAAAATCCAATAATGATGGTCATGGCTTGTTTTTCCTCCAGTTTTCAGTGGATGGGAAAATTATTGAGAAGCTTTTTTGAGACAGTGTTTGGGAAGCATGTCGTAGCAAAGGTGACCTTTTGAAAGGAAAATCGTTGAATGCTTGCCCAACTTACATTTCTCCATTTGATACTTGCAGCCTGACATGTAAGGATTTTGGTCAACGAATATAATCACCGCATGAACCCAAAAACTCGCGTCGATGTGGGTGTCAACGTAGCTGTCAGCGCGTTGACAGGATTTTACGGTGACGATCACATGAGTTCACCATTTTGGGAAAATAAATTCTGACCTCTTTTGATGGCAAAATTCTGAAGTTTTGAGCCAGACCTGGAAGGATTCGTAATTTTGCCTACACTATAGAGCTATAATTCTATTGAATCAATCACCTTGCCGCACCTCTAACTCGGGTCTAAGTGTGCCCTGATTCTAGTCCTTACCCAATCCATTGTTCAGCCTATCTGTGGGTTTCAGGGGACTTTTGTTGTCCAGAATAACTCCTAGGTATTTGGATTCTTTCGAGATTATTTCGCCGTATAATGTGGGGTGAAATTATGTTTCTGGAAAAGGCTACGATTATTGTCTCTTAATAGTTGACGGAGAGGCTTCATACAATTAATTCATTAGTTTTAAGCCTCCATCATCAAGATAGATCATTTGGTGAACTGCGTTAAACATAGCTCTTATCAGAAATTATCTAGGAAAGTTGAACGGCCAGAAGAAGATGTGATAACTCGACTTTGTAGTACGGACTTAATCCAAATGCTTGTTTAACATTCGACTCGTCTATAGCTAAGGGTTCTTGATACTTAGTTAAAGTCAGTGTTTTAAATGTCGTCCGTTCTCAATGTCAAAAGAACAGAGAGCGATAACCTTAAAGCGATGAGCATTCGTTTACTTCTCTTTTTTGTTTGCATATTAACTTGAGTGCAGAAGGGCACAAAATGGTTAACTCACCTAGTCTTTCCATCTTTTTTAAAAGAAATAGTTCAGATTAATATGACGATGTGGCTAAGGTACCTCATAAGGCATATTATTACTAAGCCTGGCTATTTCGTTGGAGTACTGTTTGTAAAAGAAGCGATAAAACAGTGAGAGATAGGAAACATCTCGACGGCGTTGAAGCGAGTCTATTGCCTTCGCAATGTCCCTGTCACCAATAAATTTTAACGCGAGATTTTGGGTTCTATCTAGAATGTAAGACGGTTCTGGGCCCACCAGACCAAATATAAGCGTTAACCTCGAGCTTTGAGCGAATGAACCTTATAAATTAAAGCCAGATCAGAACGGTAAAAAAATTTCTGCTTAGTTTGAGGAAATCAAGACATTTCGCAGAATTTTTGGCGACATCGAATATTTTATTGTTCCAAGGAAGGTTGTCGGTGAGATACTATATACCGAGAATGGAAGTCGTTCGGTTTCGGCGAGGCAAGTTGGAGGTTTGGGTTTCGCTTAAGTTACAGAAGACATCATTGGGTTTTGAATGCATTAAATTACACTGTATTGGTTGAACCCCATTTTATAATGCTGTCAAGGTCGGAATTTAATGAGCTTGCTGTTCCTCTTTTACGTTCAAAGAGCAGGGACGTAAGTTAGGGAACGAGTACAGGAAGCTGAGAATACTTCATTAGCGAAGTAATGGATTGAATTAAAAGTTGCAGACAAGAAATCATTTACAAAACTGAGAAAGAGAGTCGGAGACAAAATAGAGCCTTGGGGAACCCCAGCATTTACATGGTGAATTGCCGACTTAAAACCGTTCAAGACAACTTGAATGAACGGTCCGAAAGGTAGTTTCTAATCCATTGAAGAAGAGATACATTGATGTTATATGCAGGCATTTTTGACAAAAGAGCTTGATGCCAAACTCTGTCAAATGCTTTTGAAATATCGAGCGCATAAATCTTACTTTCATCAAAGTGATGGGTAAAATGGTTCCACTGCTCGGTGAGATATGTCATCAAATCACCAGTGGACCTGTTGCTACGAAAACCGTACTGCCGGTCATTAAGAAGTTTTCGTGAATCCATGATCTTGGCAAGAAGGGACGGTAGTGCGATGAGTCAGTAGTTGGAGGGAGGACAAGATTCGCCTTTTTTGTTTAAACGGGGCTGAATAAATGCAGTTTTCCGTCTACTCGGAAAGAGACCAGAGAAGTTAGACAGGTGGAAAAGCTTACGCAGTGGTATTGCCGGCGTGGAAGAACACCTCCTAAGAACTATGAATGGAATACCATGTTAAGACTTTTTAATATTCCTGTAACTGTACGAGAGCGAAAGCGGATTTGTCCCACGGAGAATTCGACGCTATCCAGTACAGGTGGAGGCAGAGCACCATCTGGGAGCGTTGAGCTGGCTGCGAAGTGCGCAGCAAGCAGATTGGTTTTGTCAAGGAAGCTGGGATGTCATTGTAAATGAACGTTGGAATGGAAAATTTACCTCTTCCAAAGGGCCTCTTTGCAGCTCAAGTCGAACCAGACTTTTTTCTTTGGTTTGATGCTCTTTAATCAGTGGAAATCAAAGAGCTCATAGAGAGGAGAATGGTGTCAGTAATCATATCGGCGGCGGTATCCACGGCACCATCAAGGTAGCACAGCGACGAGTTAAAACTGTTAAAGAAGTTATATTGGCGTACTTGTATCGCCAAACTTTTCTTTTGGGAGTTCGTTCTTTAACTGCGTGGTCAGAATACGAGAAATTAGCTGATACGAAACGGTGGTCCGATTGGCACAGAGGGAGATAAGAAACAAGTGTTGGAACAATGACTTGCAATGTTAGTTAGATGACCACGATTTGACTAGTTTGTTGGTAATCCAATTGCATTCGATGCCCTCATGCTCCGATACATACGTGTGAATAATGAATTTCTATGCTGATTTATATAGTTACTATTTCAAACAGGTAGCAATATACATACATGTTAGTTTCTCATGGTATAAAGCACTTTCGTAGCTGATTTCCTCCTGAATTCATCCGTGAACGACTTTTTTTTTAACTTTTAGCATCTTCTTGAAATAAGTAATTGTCAAAGCCATATACGTCTTTCAATTGACACCACAATCGTGTTCTTAAAACACGATAATTGCAACAAGCATCCTGCAAGCGATATATTCACAAGTAGGTTTACGTGTTCAACATCACTTTGAAGTTTCAATTAATTTCCCTTCATACTCGTACTTTTGGGTACCAAAAATGTGTTCGCTCAGTGATCTCCCCTCGAGTAAAAAAAAAAAAAAAAAATTCCCATACGCATCAGAAGAGCAGTTAATGAATAACGACATCTCCAAGGATTTAATGTCAACCCAACCGAAAGTTTCAAAATTGAAATCAGCAAACGTCGCGTTAACAACTTAGCAACGACAACGAAGCTACACGATACCGTCTACCAAATGAAATCCAATTACAGAACTAATTAAGAACGGTTGAGTATGCTAGACAGTCAGTTCTTTAATTGTACCGCCAGTAGAAAATTTAAAAAAAATTATTTGCACGCTTCAGCAACTTTTCAGAACATTGCCACTCCCGAGCCAGACGGCGAAATCATTTGCATCCTAATGTTTTGTGTCGATAAATAATTTACATAGCCCACACAATCGATAAACGAACATTAGTATCTGATTGAAAGTAAATGCCATGTATTGATGGATACAATGTCCCCAAACCACAGGGATGAGTAGCCAACTCGCATCAGCAAATTGAGGTCATTGTGGTCACATCCCATCAGGCCCAACTCAACAAAAATAAAAATAGGCGATGACTTTTTTTTTTCTTGTCCAGTCGGACATGTCTTCGGCATTAGGTAATGGAAGAACTTTTGAGGAGGCTAACGTCCATGCGAATAGCTAATCCTCCTGTGGGCTTACAAAGATGGCATAGAACTCATATTTTGAATAGAAAGGAGCCGCTCGTTGCTGGTAGTACCTAGTCATCGTGTGTGGAAGTTATTTGTTCACCCAGCCGCCATATTCACTTACCGGCGCGTTGGGGCGGTGGCGGCTTGTGTACATATTTTATCGAATGATGATGAAATAGTATCCCAACCTATCCAACTGCCAGAGTATTGTATTTGAATACATCCTCAAATTCAGTTGTTGTGGGTTTCGTCAGTTTTTCTTTTTTTTTTGTTCATCCATTCGGGGTGGAATAATAAAAACAACTGGGGATATCTATCATCGGGTGCTATGGTGACGAGGGAAATAAACTGATATGTCAGGCACGTGGTACCTTGAGGGGTATATTTCCATGCTTCTGCCCAACGTTGTTGTTGTTATATTTTTTGGGGCTAATTAAAATGGATGCCACTTTGGGGACCGAACAACAAGGACCGAATGTACAAATAATTTCTCGGATATGTCCGAATGAAAATTAAGCCGACAAAAAAGGTCTCACTGTCTTCTCGCTCATCTCTAACTGAAGTGGAAATGATATGAAATTATGATCATTTAATGGAGCCGAAGGAAAAATTCTGTTTCACTGAAGGCAATTATTGATTTTGTTGTTGCGATGAATGGTCTTTGTTTGGTTTGACGAAATTCCTTTGACATCATCCAGAAATAGACTCGGGTCAAGTGTGTGAGAGTGGATAGGGATGGGGTCTTTTTCAATTCAACTTTCACTTGATAATTGGAGATAATTTGATATGCTAATGTTCAAAGGAAAAGATTCGCAAATATGTACCAAGTTGGTACAGGGAACAACTTTAACTACAGTCAAGGCTAACGACAAAGTTACAAGGAGACTCTTTGTGAGGCATAGTAGAATTGCTAAATCAACTTTTTATGAGTGTGCGTGGTCTACATATTTTGCCTGTCATTTTGATTTGTCTTGTTTTGGTTAGTTAAAACGTGAACTTTGGAAAATTTATTTATCATCACGCAAACCTCTCATCCAAATGGTATTATGGTTAAGAGGACCATAAAAACATTGTGTACAATTTTGGACAACAACCATCTGCTTCTCATAAACATAACGTTATAACTGATAAAAAAAAAAAACCAAAAAGGGACGACGAATGTCCATTGGATACCCTGAGCAAGACTTGAGACTGCATTGGTTGACTGCCATTTATTCTCATATCCATTTCACGGGATAGAAATTTAGTGCGACCAGCATCGTAAAATTACAACAAGCGTTATACTCATATGGTCCACTCATCATGTCATGGGAGCTATTTTAGCAAGAAGAAGAGATCTTAGCAAATTGCGCCCCCAAAGAACAGATCTAATCTAGTGCATCGCGTCATTTGTCGACCTAAAAAAAAAAAAGGTAGCGCGACAACTCGGAATAATCCAAGATCTAGCTTATCGCAACTATTTATGTTGGTGGATCTTCTGATGGATATAAGGACTAAATTGACAAACCCTAGAGTACGTAAAAAAGACAGCGATTATCGAATCTGCTAAACTCGCTTAACTAGACCCTCAAATGCTACTATCCGATTCTAATCGCTCTTATGGTGCGTCGGTCTGACTACTTAGTTTTGAACACCAGGTGCTTCATATCTGCAAGTGATATGAAGGAACTATAAGAGCATGGGTATCACAATGGGTCAACATAGCTTAAATGTGATGTACGGCTTTATCAACCCACAAGCCTTACATAAACCTTACCTATGGGGATTGCTACCACTAGCAAATACAGAGGCTATTGGGATGTAGTTTTTCTGCCAGAGACAATCTTAGGTAGAACCATAGGAAGACATCACCTAAATGCACGGCCTCTGAAACGCATTTACTCTTATCTATTTTGTCGCAGAACACAATATGGTATTGTATAGCACAAAACTCTCACCTATCAACACTTGCATGGGAACTTAGAAGGCAGCCAATCGAACGAACGCCAATTAAATTGATTACGATATGACAGGAAACACTCCTCCAGTCTGTTAATTGTTCGAACTATAAGCACCGGACCAGATCGAAGTTGAATCAAACATAGTTGGATTCAAATAATGATAGATCGCAGGGATAGAAGGCTTAGGAGATGAGCTGTTGAATGAATGAAGAGAAAGAAAACCGCCCCCTCTCCCGCGCAAATTATAGTGACAAGCCCCCTGAACGTCGTAAATGCCATCTGTTGTAACTCTGAACCGCCTAAATTATACCTCTTAGAACCGGTAGGAAATTAACAACGCGGATTTAAGGCGAGGATTAGTCTAATTTTCACGCCAAATTCTGGAGACGATCTAGGAATCAGGTTGATACCCACAACCAGTAAGAAGAATAACAATGAAGAACTATCACTGCTCATTGATTCTGACAGAGATCAAGAAGCCCTGTCTTGACTGAGGTGGAATGTAATATCTACTCGGGATATTAGCATTTTCACAGACACCCCGGTTGCCATTAAGTCCTGAAATCAGTCTATGTAACATTCAAAATAGTTCTAGAGTGCCGCTCGTCTCTTATTGAGATGGCAGAGCAATTCAACATACTCCTCTGCTGGGTACCAGGATACAGAGACATTCCAGGGAACTCCAAGGCCAATACAGATTCTTCCTCAAAAAAAAACCTCGCAGTGTCACATGCAAACTGAAATTAAAGGCAGATATTATCAACAAAGCCAGTCTAAAGTGGTCAAATGGCACCACCTGTCAAACTGGAAAACAAATCTGGACTTCAATAGACCATAAGCGGTCTTAGAGATTAATTTCGCTAAATAGACGGCATCTTGGAGCTACTATAGGTGCCATTACAGTATACTGCTTCATAGGTAGACATGTCATTCGCCTGGGGGTTTCTGCAAATAATTTCTGCAGAAGCTGCAGGGACGAGGAAGAGGAGTAGAAGATCCTTCATCTCCTCTGTACCTGTCGCGCGCTGTGTCGAAAAAGACGTAACCATCTTGGTGCCTTTTTTCGGTACCCTTGGCGACCTAGCACAGCAAGGTGTCGGAAACCTAGCACGCTTTATTAAACGCTTTCACTGGTTCCACAATTAGGAAGAAAAATTCCTCATGGACCTACTGCTGGTCTAAGTGCGTCGGCTATGTCGACAGCCTCTGCCTGATTTAACCTAACCTATCACTGCTTCTTTAAGGTCCGAAAAGACACCACTGAGACCTTACATGCGACAAATGTTTTTAGACAGTGCGGCGCACTATTAAGCAGCTTTTTCAACCTGGTATTAGAAATAATTTTGGCAGCTACATCATTACGGGGGCACTAAGAGCTATTCCAACTACTGTATTCCAATCTATGTTAACCTTGTTGCCAATAAATATTTATGCGAGGCCATTACGTGGGTCTAGGGCACTGAGGCACTGTCAGTAAGTCTGACCTGAACTATCAGGTCAGGGAGTGTCAGGGAGTAGCAGTAGCCTTTGGGATTTATAGTGGACTTACTTCTCTATAGGATGACTTTATATTAACTACCTACATCCGCAAAGAGTCCACAAAGAGACTTTAAGGTCTCATTGAAAGAAAATGGCAAATATGTAGAATTAAATTGCTAGTTGTAATAACAACTGGTTACATTTTGTTCACTTGATTTCACCCACCCTGTTTCTAACGTAGTTTCATTTAATCAAGTTCTTATGTGAATGGAACACAAACGTTAAAACTGCGAGTGACACAACTGGTAAATAATAAGTACAAGCATAATATTTAATATATCGGCAAAATATGTTAAAACGAATGTGTAAGTGTATACAGGGTCGCACTTAGAAGTTATACTTACATGTCTATTACCATCCACAAGATATCCTCCGACATGGTAATGCTTTTGTTGAATGTTTGGCGATAAAAGTTGCCTGAAAAGAAATAGTAAAGCAAATATTTATTACAAATCGATGACAGAATAGAGTTGTTGGCAGTTATTCAGTTATAAATCAAGAGCACATGTATCGTGACATAAACACTATACAATTCCGTAATGATTACAGAAGTTCTCTAGACAGTTAAAGTGTGAGCATAGCATGTTCTTGGGTGTATGAGTATATGAACTTTTGGAATTGGTGTATCTCACAATTGCATAGTTTGTAGGTGTAAAAATGGATGTGCGTCGACACCTAACTATTCCTTCTTTCATTCCTCCAATTCTGTTATACACCTCTTTGTTTCTCTCACGCATCTTTTACATGGCTTAATTCTAAGTGGACAGGACACTAAGAAAAATAATAGCTATCATGGAATAAATGCGGCGTAAAGTGTCTGCGAGAATCCTTTAAAAAAGCAGCGCGAAAAAGGTGTATTTGCTATTTGAAACCTTGAAGTATAAACGCTACAAACATAAAAGAGTAGTTTTTGCTTTTGCTTTACATATGTACGTATGGGATTTGTCAAATTAGTTCTATTTTTTCTGATGCAAACCACTTTTGAAGACTATGAAGATTTTTTTTGATATCATCTGCTCGAGCATTTTCTCACGCAATTATGCACTAACATTAGAAAATCTGTTTGTATTTAGACATTTAAGATCCTTTGTAACTTTTGTATCTTCTGTCTCGTGATGTATACAAATTATGCAATCAAAATTCGGTTATTTACTTTACGCCGACTACTTGAATAGTGCTGGGTCCAGGCTGGAGAACGCTTCTCTCTTGGTCTTATCACAAAAGTCATGAAATTCAATGGCGAAGAAACACTAGCATATCTTCATCGTGCCCCGCTGAAATGATGGATAACTTAGTCCTGCTACCACTTCAACAGTCCAATACCTCATTGAAATTTCAAAATGTTGCGAGTAAAGAGTGGAGTGCACACATGGCATGCAGTACCTCAAGAATGGTTTGGACAGAACAGAACAGAACAGGCTTACGAAATGGTCTTAGAACTAGTACATGAATGGGTTCAAATACTCATATCACTGGATGCCAGGATACAGCGGTCATGAAGGAAATGAGAAGACAGAACTGCTACCAAGGACAGGAACTGCAACAAGCTTTATGATGTCAAGACTAATTTGTAGAATACTAGTGAGTACGGCAAAAAGTTGTTTCAAAAATTGGCTAAGAGACAGAGAACACCATGACTAATCGGAAACGCAGGGTAGTAGATAAGTAAAAATGTTCCTGCCAACCGCTTTTCAAAATAAAACGAAACAACTCCTACAACTAACAAGGAATCAGATGCGATTTCCCACAGGTCATTGATAGGTTAAAAAACACCTCATGGCTAGGGGGACAGCACAAGATATATAATACAAGCAGTATGTGCAATTACGACGAAGAATCAGCAAGTGCCACTGTGACTGCCTAGTCAAAACACGTCATCGTTACTTTTAATTTTACCTCAAAGCAGATGAGGCCTATTAACGATATAGTCGGATTCATCATTAACTCTAGCATCATGAATGAGCTCTTATTCAGGAGAAAAACACAATAGGCCCATTTGTGGCCACATCTCTTAGAACATGTATGCAGAGGATTAGGAGATGTTCTATGTGGATGGCCAAGCCTCAACAGAAACAGGAAGACAGTCCAAACAAGTGAAAATTTCATTCTCCGCTCGGAATGGTCACTTCAATTTTTCCATATCGGGGAACACAATGAATTTGAGAGAGAGTTTGTATATGACGCCCACTTTCCCACATAACCAAACTGAACCTATTAGGCGGTTCTAAGCGTTGGGGTCGTAGCTTGTATAACTTTAAATTAAATATTTATTCACAGACCATCGCTATTAACCACTGAGAAGTGCTTGGATAGGGAATAGTGACTGACATGTGTTAGGAAACATGTGCGATGGAAACAGTTCTGGAAATGCTGCCAACTGACATATATACACATGTATGTACCTATGAAGTTGCCAAATAGTACTACCGCGGATCGATCTAGAATAGGATGATCCTGGACTTCGCAAGAAAGAGATTAAGGATCTGGATATGGCTTTGGACGGTGAGAAAATAGTCTACATGGAATGGATCCATAATAGATAGTAGAGTGGGAGTAGGTAGCTTTTGAAAGGATCACACTCTCGCCTGCCATCTCGGTCTGTAAACGAAACCGTCAGTATGGAAAGTAGAAGTAATGGAATTGGCATATGCGTTGGACCATTTCTGTGAAGGTGCTTCTTAGAAATAGAAGTCATTGCTTTGGATAACTAAAAATTTAATAGGTATCGAAGGAAACGAAAAAGCGGACCACCTAAGATTCTGTATGCTGAACCAGTCGAACCCTACGTTAAGGAATGTTGAAGCACGTGATCAATACTTGGGCCACGAGATGGTGGGAAAGAGCTAATGGGGACTAAAATGAAAGCGGATCCGGGGAAAATCTCAATTCTCTTGCGGAAATAGCTGCGCTTGTGTACATATAAGTGCTGGCAAGCAGATACGTTTGAGGCTGTCAAAAGACTCAAACAAAGAGGATAAGACAAACGTCTCGCTAGCGCTGCTATGAGGAATCACGATCCAGAAAGAATCCGGCGGGCAGATCTGACTAAATTTACTGATGATAAGGACTCAATGAGGCGGCCTATCTCTATGTAATCAGAAACCATTAAACAATCCATTAATCAGCGTTCACACGAATGGAAGGGAGCTCTAATTTATTGACGACTCCAAATGATGAAAAGTGAAGGTTCTTCATGATACCCCGAGAGCCTCGAATCTAAGGAGCTCCTATAGCAGTTCAACCACGATGACCAACTTGAGTGGACCACCTAGAGGATCATGATCGGGTGGGGTTTCTCAACTTTCTGTGGGACAAAACATTTTTAAATGCTCAGAAGCAACCAGTCTAATCTAATCTAATCTTACGTTTACCTTCCATACTAACTTCTTGTCTTATCCGACTTGTAAAAATATTCAAGAAATTTAGAAATTTAGAGAAAAGTCCCATATCCTTGGCGGGACAAAGCACAGGGCATTGGTTGGGTTGAAATTCAAGTTTCGGCTCTCTGCTTAAGCGTGGCTAAGAACGATGAGAATATCCGGGTAGTCCTCAGAATTTTTGACTTTAAAGCACGAAATTCATGCTCGAATCTTCTCCCGATCCACCATGTGAGCCTATCACGGACTGCTAAATCTTGCATCAGTCTGATCCTCTTCAAATCCGCAGTAAGTGCCTCAGTACCTTTCCACGGGTATCTATCAAGGCATTCCATTCCAACGATATTATCTACTTTCATTTTGCTTCATTGGCATTTATATCTAATAACTTCAAGTCGATACGCATTGAAATAAAAACATATCCAGTAACACAAACAAGAAAAAAAAAAAAAAAAGCTTTAATCTCACGCTGTTTTGGAAAGGCAATCAAATTCTAAAAATATGTCAGGATAATGTGACTGACATACGCTCATACGCAGTATCTTCTTCTTGTCGACGTATTGCATTTGCTTATCCACTTCAAGCCGCTGTTTCTTATCCAAAAGAGTGTTTCACTTAAAATCTTCAAAAAAAAAAAAAAAAAAAAGAAGAAGAAATACCTTTCGTAAGCATATTTCTCATTCTACAAGCACCCATCCACACTTGTGTAAGCACACACAGCAAAACAGACAAAAAAGAAAATCCAATTTATCCGCTAAGAGCTTTCATCTGCGACGAGAACGAGTATCTTTACAGACACATCCATACAAACATATATCCAAGTAAGAAAAAAATAAAAAAAATAAAATAAAGCGAATCAGAGCAAAAGTGCGTATATTTGGAAATTTAATCCCTAATTAGTCTGAAATGGAAGGCGCTCCTTCGGTATCAAAGTTTGTGTATACTCGAATCTATCTGTTGGTACAATCTGAATAGATAAAAATGGTTGCTGTAGCATGCTACTTGCTTTGTTTTTATATTTTTTTTATTATTGCTCGCTTTGTGTTTTAATTTTTTTTTTTTTGAAATTCTGATCCCTAAACTGAATCTAAAGGAAGCAGAGTGTAATCCTTAATCCTAGAGCTGCTTTTGTGAAAAAAAAAAATGCTTTTCTCAGTTTCCCAAGAGTGTTTTGCTTTAATTTTGTTTCTTTTGTTTTCTTGCTCGTTTTAATTACTTTTGATAAGGTGAACCAATAACGCGACCTGCGAGCGAATGAAATAAGCAGCTTTGGGTAGGAAAATTGACTTTCACACTTCTTGAGCGCTGGGACGTACAAAGGAAGAAACTCATTCTCTCCATTCAACAATGGAAAAAATGAACCCAAATTTGTCCGTGTTTGCGGCAATCCTCAGCATAAGCAAACCGTTAAGTGGAAAATTTCTAAGCAATTTAGAACAATTGCCTAAGGAAGGGACACAATACACAAAAACGCCGAAAAGAAAAAAAAAAAAAAAAAATGATGGAAGCAGTGTTGTTGAAAATTCAATTAAAAACGATGAAATTGAAAAATTATTCGCCCCACTCTCGATCTTGCCTAAATTGAATGAAATCCACTTCGGTCTTCAAATTGAGAGCACTCGCATACATTTACATAGACGACCAGCAGGCACTTTGACACCACGAAAAGCAACAGGGATACGCTCCTGCAACCCTAACCGAAAAATAATCGATGCTTCTGAGTTTGATGGTCGGAAGCTGGTTGCCGGTGCTGGGCGGCACCTCATTGCTTAGTCCACTGCGCCTTTGTGTTTTCCGTTACGCTGAGATTCGGAGAAGAAATGAATTACATTCCACAAAAGCGGACCGAGAGGACTTGCCGTAGTATACAGTCTAACTAAATCGACGCTGGCTACAGGGCACGAATTCCAATCATCCCCAAGGTAGCAATTAAGTTTCACCTACATTGAGCTCCATGAGTAGTTTGGGCAAGTTGGCAACCGCGCCGAGCATCGGTCTATGATACAACGGATATGAAATTTTGCAAGAGGGATAAATTGTGTCGAAAACTGGGTTGGGGTGGAGTGGGGTGGGTTATCGTCTAAAGACTATATCCGGTGCGCTAAAGGTTACCACTGATTCACCAATGGGTAAACAGTAGAGCACTCAGTTTCACAACCATCAGGAATATAGCCCCATTCTCCAGGAGCTGTAAGTGAATTTTGGCAGCAATGTTGGCTCAGTGCACAGTGGGGCAGTTGTGTGAAAAAGTGTTTAGTGAGCACTTGAGGTGAAAAAATATGAAATAATTGACTTATTTGCCTGGATCTGAGCGCAGGCAAAGGAATCAATTTTTTTGAAGTCGATAAATGACTTTTTTCGCTTTTGAAGGAGAACAGATCAATCTAGTGATGATTTGGTCGTAAACCATTTTTTGCTGTCACCACGCAGTAAATGAAAAAGGGGCAGTTGAAAACTGAAGAAAATAGTGCAACTGGAGAACAACCAGGTACACATGTACTGAAATGCGGCTGACTCCAACCAAAACTTCTGTTTTTGGTCAGAAAACAAGTCCGGGCAGAAGGCAAGGATAAAGAGTCTTTCAATAGGGGCTTCCGAATTTTGACAGTCGATAGCGGCCATATTGTTGAAGCTACATCTGTCAAAATGGCTGTCAGTTATTCAGTCTGTTTTGCCCAATCACCATGGATGGATATAGCGTTCAACAACACGTGCAAATAATAAAATTGTTTTATCAAAATAAGTGTTCAGTTCGGGCAACGTTCCGCGCGAGAGGACTATTCGCAGTGCGGTGGATAAATTTGATTCCACTGGTTCAGTCAATGATCAACCAACTGCAGAAAACATCGCCGCTGTCCGTGAGAGTGTGCACGAGAATCCGAGGCAGTAGATTTCGCGTCGCTCTCAAGAACTCGGCTTTTCGAAGACCACAACTTGGCGAATTTTGCGTCGTGACTTGGGCCTACACCCGTACAAAATTCAACTGTCTCAGGAGCTGAAGGTAAACGACCATAGACAACGACGTGTGTTCGTGAAACTGACCCTAATTTTCTTCAAAAAATCATCTTCAGCGATGAAGCCCAAATTGTCGAATTTGGGACGATATCAATCCAAACGAGATCCAAGAGCGTCCAGTTCATCCCGCAAAAGTCACTGGTTGGTGTGGATTTTAGGCTGGTGGCGTAATCGGTCCATATTTGTTTGAGAACGACGTTGGCCAGGCCATCACCGTCAACGGCGAGCGCTATAGGTCGATGATTACCAACTTCTTTTGGCCTGACATGGATGATATGGACACCAACAAAATGTGGTTTCAACAGGACGGCGCTACGTGCCACACAGCTCACGCCACATTGGAAATTCTGCACGAGCGATTCAAGGGCATGGTCATCTCACGTGGAGGTGATGTGAACTGGCCACCCAGATCGAGCGATTTGACCCCGTTAGACTTTTTCTTGTGGGGTTTTCTGAAGTCGCAGGTCTATGCGAATAAGCCACAAACCACAGCGGCCCTCAAAGCCAACATAACCCATGCCATCGGTCAAATTCAGCCTGATTTAAGCGCCAGAGTCATGGAAAATTGGACATTTCGGATGCGCGCCACCCAGAGAAGCCACGGCGGACATTTGAACGATGTTATATTTCATACATATGGGCGTCGATAGGCCTTTCAAACTAATAAAAAATTTCGATAATATCTCACACACACTTTGCTTTATTTAAATTTAAAGATAGGAAGCGCTTAATGAAAGACCTTTTATTAGCTGTCGACATAAAGGAATACCCAGCATCGACGAATCGAAAACAGTGGATAGCGATGACTTCGAAGAAGTAATGGATTTTGTCTACCTTGACTCTGCTTTTTCTACTGATGGCGACATGTCATTGGAGGAAAAACGAGGGATAACTCTTGCTAATTTCTGTGTTTTTGGGCTGAGTAGTCAATCGCCTAAGGTTGTGCAAACAAACAGAATGGTGACATACTTAAACTTGGGTTAACTACAGAGGCTTCTTGATGTCAGATGCTCAGATTCAATTTGAACTATAAGATAACGATATGGATACCAGGATCGAACACAATGCATATGGATCATTGGCGATAGAGGATGTGCAATAGCAGTCTCCCCACACTTGGCCGTTGACAGAAGAAAATATAAAATTCCTATTGCAGTTCTACGTCTTTACCAGGGCCCAATGTTGATGAAAAGCAAAAATTTGCAATTCCTTTCTAAATTTTCGAAAGGCCACTGTCACATATTTATCAGGTCGCACTGTGCAATATACAAAATCGCTGTCATTCCACTAACACAGCTCCTGTCAGTGTCATACAGCCACCTTAGTTATTGCCTGCGTACATATTTATCAGTGACACAATCAACTTCCCCTCTATCTAGCCCTAATACCATTACAATCTATAGGTAGTTATGTATCTCATTCATGTAACCCTCTACCCAATTGCTGGTTCGACCCAAAATGAAAACTAAATTATCTTTGACATTGCTCGTCGCCCCTTTGCAGTCACAGGAAACGTAGGTTATTGTATAATTTCCCCTTCCTCGTTTCCGTTTTCACCGTTTAAGGAGCACACAGAATGAAAAGATACTGAAAAACCAACATCAACACAGAAACAGGGCCGCACGACCGACAACGACAACGACAATGACGACGACCGACCGCCCGACCGACGTCGGCCAAAGTGAAGTGCTCTCTGGTTTCTTTTTTGTATTGAATTTTAAAAAGGACCTCCATCCGACCCAACCGGCAAGTATAGTCGTCCTGAAACTGTACGCGCCTGTTTTTGGCCTCTCGTTGCAGAGGATATAATGGAAATATTTATGTGCTTGTAAAATGTCCTGTTCGAATTAGTATGCAGATGACCGATGGGTGAAATTTCTGCCAAAGCCCAGGGAAACATTGTCGACGGTGATGATAGTCGATTTCGATATTGGGGAACGAATTTCGATGTGGGGTGTGGTATGCTATTCATTTAAACAAGTTGAAATGTTCTCGTAATGTGTCAATGGAATGTTCCTTTGATTCCTGAAAGACCATCTCAGGACTATGTCCTACATTTTGCATTTCATTTGTTTGATCGAACCATTAGGACCTTAATTATTTGATTTCCGAAAACTAATTTTCAACACAAAACTGAAATCCAAATACAAAATACGGTCCTCGCGTAGAGTATAAACAGATGTAACTATGCGTGTGCATGACAGTGAAGGGGTTTTCTTTTCAAGAGATAAGTGTGGTTTATTGCCGAGGCGGAAGCCTGAAAGTTTTGACGTTGATTCTGACGAATGCAGTCAAAAGCATTTCTGTCTAAACGCAACCGAGCGGAAGTGACAGAACACCAAATGACAGATGAGTTCTACGTAAAGAATAGACTTTACATAAATTCTGCATTGAAATACTGATTTGTATTAGTAGAAGCCTTTCAAAAAGACTAGGCATATAGAGGAGTTTTATTTGTATTTTCTATTTTCTACATATTTTCTCTCAACAAGATGTTAACATCCCGAATGACATGTAACATATGAGAATAGTGGTGGAACTAATTTATGGTTCTAGAACTCTGAAGATTGTTTATAATTATGGGAAAAGTTACCAGACATTTGGGAAACAAACTTGTGACCTATTTTTTTTTGTTATTCGTTGTTCTTCAATCTTTGGAGTGAGCTTCTCCAGTCAGGAAGTCAATTTGGTAGAAATATAATATAAAGGCCTTGGGTTCGAAATGGGGCCTTCTACTGGATTCATAGGGAAATCCATCCCGATGTGGATAATAATTATCTGGTAAATAACAGTGAATGACTTCAGAAATTGCGGGTGCTATATACTGTATTCTGTATTAGGGGCCCTAAATGCGCACTGAGACCTATGAGCTTTATTTGTTAATTTGTTGGCAGTATAATCATTTCTTCTGCGTTCAGAATAAAAAATGTTACGTATACGCCACCGCTCAATCGATCAGTTTTGTTAGTACTGAATGTCCAAGTCACAGCCATGGTCAGTGATAGAGGAATTCGACACTGTGACCTGAACGTTTCAATTCTGTTAGCAAAGCTTGTGGATCTGTCTAGTAGGGGTTTTGAGGAGCTTCTTAATTCCTCGTTTGGAGTCTGCAATAAATTATAGGTTTTCGGTGGTAAAAAAATGCAACACGCTCAACATGAATGGTTGCGAGAAGCTAGGTATTGGCTTATCCCTAGCTCTCGCTCCAGCTATTAAAATTTTAAAGGCCCTGGAGGTTGACCCAGTAGTCAGCGTGTTTGTTGATCTTCCATTGTGTTGTCTTGTTGTAGGCATTGTTGGTTGGTACTCCAAAACAGAGTTCGCGACCAACGAGTGGGCGGTAAGCGCCTCTTTTCGCCAGGTAGTCAGCCTGTTCGTTACCCTCGAAGCCTTCATGTCATTGGATTCAGGCTACGGTTATCTGTTTTGCCGAAGCAGGACTTTTGAGGAAGTTGAGACAGCCCCTACCGTATAGAACTTAAGGGCTAACAGTCCTGCTCCTCTGTCTGAAAATATGTAGATGTGGTTTCCTTGGATTCTTCTCCGAAGGCATTCTCCGCAGGTACACGGATGCTATAAGAACAACTCTCATCCCTGTACTGGAGACAATGCTAAATTTGATTCCTATCGATATCTCAGGGACCCAGGTTCCAGCTAATTCAGCACTAGGTTTCAGAGAAACCACACAGTTAGCTGATACTAATACAGGCCACGCCAGAGTCCTGGACGGCAATAATAGTATTCCTTGTGAAAGAGAAATTGATTTGAATGTCAAATACAAGACCTGAATTCTTAGCACAAGCATTTGGGAATACGTTGGGGGTTTCTTGAATTAATTCGACATCCCTTGTCGTCTAGATCTATAGGATGATTTTAGGACTTGATCTGCAGGTTCTTTTCCGAATATTCTACTGCCAGAGTAAAAAGTTATCGTGGCCTTGAGGTTAGGTTAGGTTAGGTTATGGGGGAAGTGCCCAGTCTAATGAATGAGCGCCCACGGGGGCCTACTGGTACATTGTATTCCCCTTTGTGTTGTAGTCCATGTTCCAACCTTGGGTTCTAGATGGGTAATCTATCACGAAACCACCCTGTTATCGGTACTTTTGTCGGGTTACCCAGTTCTCCAAACAGCTTGTTTCTCATGTGTCGGATGCGGCGGTTTGGAACTTGGGACCCACACAGAAAAAGTGCTTGATGTTTCCTGTCTCTTCCGCATCCTGACAGCTCTTGCAGTAGTCTGGGGGGTTGATGCCGGGTCTGCTGGCCGTGGTTCCTATGGAACAATGTCCCGTCAGTACACCTACTAGGATGCGAGTATCTTTTTATTCATAGCCAGATGACACTTTTTTTTGTTCTGGTCTACTCTCTGCCATAAGCTGCGGGATATAATGCAGTCGCTTCTGGCTGACCAAGAGGTGTTGATTAGCTCTCTCATCTTGTGGTCGACGTTACCTTTCTGTACACCCATAGGGATGTCCATTGATGTATGCTCTCTTTCCAAAGCTGATCCCTGCCTTGTCTGCTCTTTCGTTGCCCACAGAACTATCTTAACCTGGATCTAAAGAGAAGCATGCCGTTAGAGTCGACGTCCTCTTAAACAATTTTGTAAAAGAGACAAAGGACACCAGTCCTTCAGTATCTTGTGAAAGATTTTGGCTACCTACCAAGGCTCGATGTTTATAAAATTTAAGAAAATAAAGAGCTTTGCAATCCCAAAGTGGGCAACGGCAATGAAGCACTTATGCATTTATTGGACAAACACGACCTCGGTACCCGAAGCAACAGTGGCAAATGCCTCAAAAAAGTTCCAACCAAATAGACCACATGGTGATGCGTTGCAGGCTCCAAATTGGCCTTTTGGACGTCCGAAGCAATCGTGGGGCTAATCTCGATATGGAAGGAGATCACAACGATAAGTAGTGTACATTCGCCTGGAACGGCAGCTGTGTGAAAGAGTGAACTGCTTCGAGGAGCTGATAGTACAGTAACTAATCCAATTTGCACAGGGAGAAAAAAACAATCAGCAGGATTGTGTCCTCTACCAAAAATGAACACTGTGCGGTCTTTTAATGTCTGGCAACAAATCGAAGAGCTAAAGTGTTCTAAAATTCGTATTGCAGCCATCCATACAGAGGGTAAAATTGTACAAGAGTCCCAGTACTGTATGAAAATGAAAGAATTTTCAGAGGGTAAAATTGTACAAGAGTCCCAGTACTGTATGAAAATGAAAGAATTCCAGCGTAGCGTCATCAACGTCCTTCCGCAGTACTACGCTGACATGTGGTCACAGTTTACGTCAACTTTGATTAAAAAGTTTAAGTAGCACGCCGCTAGTTTTGGAGGATGACCAGCGATAGTATGAACAGAGAGTTCATCTGGCATGATTTGACTTTTTTCATAGTAAGCTATGAATACCCGAAAAAAAATTTCATACAGCGTACCGGAGTTCATTGTCAGATGAATTTAAAATTTCGAAGCGGTATACCACAAGGCTGCGTACAGTCTCCATTACTTTTTCTAATGATGACAGCGATGAAGTTTGTCTACTCGCACGTCGAGCAATGGAGAAACTATTGACAATACTATCGAAAACAGGTTTCAGTGTCCCTGCTCTGTAAAATATTGCTCTTTTACATAAGGAAACGTACAGGTTGAAATATCTAAATATCAGAATCGTAAAAATTTATTCGAAGCGTTCATCCATGTTTGATTGTCTATTTCGGTTACAATTGTAGATCTTTCTATTGGCTCAGCTGATGAGATATTTGCAAACTCTTCATTGTTTCACTGTTTTGTTCAAGTGTCAATAGAAATAATTGTGTGTGAAGGCTGTTCACTTGTTTACACACATCACCAAATGACATTTTCGATTGGCCATCCAATCAGTGGCCACTTGAATTCATATTGTTCTCCACTTTACATTAAGTTGTTTGGTCGTTATTACCAGGAAAGACACTCGTCGAATCATCGATTTGAATACATGGCCACCTGCCAAAATACACAACACATCACCAACGTTACGGCATGCTTCAGCGCAAGCAAACACTTCACTGGTTCATTATAAGAACAGCTCCTCTGCTGCTAAATGTCTTTATTTATTCACGCGCTAAATTCAAGTTCAGCAAATTAGCTCACATGCCAGTTGCCATTAAACGCTGCCACACCCTCATCCAATAACTCCTCCAATTGGATTACCTACCTACCAGCCTAGCCCCATCCCTAAGGTCTACCACACAACTGCTTAGATATTTATTCCATTTTAGCGCTTTCGATTAGAAAAGGAAAAAATAACGAGAAAGGAAAACATCGAAAAGGGGGCTGGAGCAAAACGGTTTATTTATTGTAGCCTCGATTCTCGGACTGGACCTATTGATACACACACATATACACACGCACCCACACGTAAATATACGCATTGAGAGATTGGTAATTATTTTCCCAAGGAATTAGTTACTCAGGGCAATCCGCATCCTTAATGTTGATGTGTTTTGTGGAAAGAGACCCACTCTCTCTTTCGGTTGGTTTCTTGGGAAAAAAATTGGTTTACAAGGAAGCAGAAAAAAGAAGCAACTGCTCCTCCACGGAAGGATAGCACTGACCGACGAAAGTCCTCAATGTCGTCATTGGGAGGACATGTGAGAGGAAAAGGACTTTAACCTTATGTTGGTATGGATACGCATAAAGCTACCGCAACGCTTGGGTCAATAAGCAAATATTTGCGAGGTTAATTAAAAACGTCTGATTCCTGAAGAGGAGCGTAGGCTGCGAGAAACCTCATCGTCGTCGTCGTCGTCGTCCTCGTCAATGGGCAGATACACACGGTCTGCCTGCTTCTATGTGCTCGAATTTAATGAAATATTTATTAGTCGGTCGGGAGTGGTAGTATTTGCGTTGCCCCTTTTGCAATTGAATTGGTGCTGCAAAGAGCTAAGAGGCGCTCGCTTCAGTGGTGTTTGCGGTTTGTAGCGGGAAAATGAAGAACGGCTTTGGCATGGTGCGTGTGTGTATCTCTGCAGGGTGGGCTTAAATAATGAACAATGTTTATTGAAAAATTGGGGGAAAATTTGGTTGGCCAAAACAAAGGGGAGGGATGCCTTGCATAATGGAAATAATGACCTACTCCTACCACATTTCCAAACAATGGAGAATCCACTGTAGTATCTGTCAACCCTAGAGTAAGTGATATGAATTGCGAGGAATTTCCAATAATGAGCATAATATCCCGGGCTGTAGGTCGATGTGGTTGTCGTCGGTCCTTTGGCCATTTTGGGCTCTATAAAATCTAACGGGAGAATGAAAATGTCACGCTTTAATCATTTATGAACTCGTAGGGTGTTTATATAATTAGAGCCTTCTGCTTTTCGGACATAGAATGTGGCATATGAAATGGGGTATAAATTTGATATGATTATGTGCGCATATACGAAGTGAAATTGTATTTTGTAAGGACCAAAACTAGGACGAAAAGGTTGCCATCATTAAAGAGATAGCAGCACAAAATATTGCAATTTATGTACAAGGATCAAGTAGACGGAAGCAAATGAGTGGACATTCAATTAAGAAGGTTCTAAGAAGAAAATATAAAACCAAAAGCAGTATATTTAACCCATTGAAGAGGCAGCTTGCTTAAGCGTTAGATCTATTATAAAAAAATAGTTTGGCAAAGCATTGCAAGCAATTCGCTAATCGCCCAGTGCAGCTTAAAAAGAAAAAAGACGAGATACAGGGTGGACCATTTAAACCTCCGGTCATTTTTCGATTATTTTGAACCTCGTAAATTTGTTCTGATCACTTTATGAATATGATATCGCGTAAATGGTCGCCGTCAGAGCGAAGGACTTTTTCGGCAGTTTCCATCACTTTTCGAAGTGTTGCAGGTTGAATAGCTTCCATTTCCTGTTCTATATTATTTTTCAAGGCTCTGGCCTGTTGACATAAATTGTGGACTTCGAATAACTCCACAGGACAAAGTCTTCAGGCTTCAAGTCGGGTGTTCGCGGAGGTCAGTCAAAATCACTATTTTTCAAAATGGGGCGTCCGAGGAACAAAGGACGCAATAAGGCAATCGTGGATCGGGCTATATGAGCTGTGGCTTCATCTTTTTGGAAACAAAAGTTGTCCATGGCGTTATCAGTCAAATTTTCCCTAAAAAAATCCGTTATCAGAGTCCGATAACGCTCTCGATTGTAAGTTACGGCTGCTCCAACATCGTCCAATGATCAGACCGCCTCGGACGACGTCACCATGGGAAACATATTGTGCACTACATGCTTGATGACACGTCGGGCTTCTTCTCTTGTCAATTTCCCTTTTCTCGCAAGTATAAGACTGCGACTGGATATAATTCAATCTCGTTTTATAAGTCCATATTTATGCTAGTTTCTAAGAGTTCAATTGGATTTAGGACTGAGTATTCCTAGGGATATACATATGTACTAGGGATATATGTACTTTCTTAAGTCTCTCCGGAAAAGCCTTCGCTAAAGTGTCCGAAGGGCGTTTCAGAGCTGTGGTCGACTCCAGGTTGGGTTAGACAAGCAGTGCGGGTTTCATCCAGGTAGAAGCACAAACGAGCTCAGAATGGTACTTGAGAAGGCCCGGGAGTATGCCTAACCGCTCTTCAGTTGTTTTGTGGATTTCGAGAAAGCATATGATCGGGTGGCTCGAGGTAAACTCTAGAGTGTACTGCAGGAGTATGGAATTGACGGCGCTGTGTTCGGATGAACGTCGTTATATCGACACCTTCCACTGAGGGCGTTGGACTTAGCCAGGGGTGCGTTTTTTAGCCTTTTCTCTTAATTGTGTATATGGATTGGATGTTACAGCGCAGCCGCGGAGAGGAACGGTTCGAATTGGGAGACTTAAGGATAAGTCATCTGCTTTTCGCGGATGGCTTGGTCATCCTGTTGTACCCAGACCGAACTTTAGTGCGCTCTTGATAAGATCGTAGCGTTGAAGCTGGGATGAGAGTAAATGTGAACAAATCACAAGGAATGATAATCTCCCGAATGCCCGAATGTTAGTGGAGTCTCATTGAAACAGGTGGAGAAGTTTAAGTATCCCGGCATCCTATTCACGAGTAATGAAAGCAGCAATACTGAGTTATCCTGTAGAAAAAGTCAGGCTGGAGCAATTTTAAGACAACTTGGTCTGTTTTACCATTAGAGCCGAAATTGGCATCGGAGTTAAGCTAACGGTCTTTATAATTCATTGTTTGTTCCGACCCTCACCTAAGGTCATAAGGTTTGGGTAATGACCGAAAGCATAAGATAGCGGATACAAGCTGCCGAAATGAGATTTCTTCGTTGTATTGCTGGAATGAATCGCCGAGATCAGGTTAGGAACATGAGAATACGCAAAGTACTCAATGTCTAGCAGCTAATTCTTCGTAAGAAGAGGTCCGTACTTCGATGGTTTGGGCACGTTAAACGCATGACCCCAATTTGGTTTCCAAAACTTGCCATGGAATCCGTATCATCATATAGGTAGGTAAGCGTCCCCTGGGATGAGATGGTTGGACCAAATCTCCCTTCTACCCTTATGGGGATAGCCGCTAATAATTAAGAGTCGATGGTGGAAGATCGGGAGATGTGGAGGGTCTACTTAACCACCCTAAACCCGAGACCCTCATTGTGGATAAGTGGACCATTGGAGAATGATGATGATGGTGATAGTCTACTACGGTATTGTTTAATTCCGTATCTCTTCTATCTTGTTCGTCAGCCTTTCATTCCGTGGAAAACATATATGTTTAAGGACCGAACGGAGTGTGTCGTGAGCTAAAAACGTCGTTTTGGTTTTATAATTGTTGCCTGGCTACATATTCTAACACATCTGCTCAATGTCCTTACATCCCTTCGAGGAGTTGCCAGTAGGGATAGCGATAGCGGACACGTCTAAGAAAATTTTTAAGCTAGTATCCTCCGTTTAAACTAAGACGAGGTTTGTAGGTTTCTTATCTTCTCTTTGGCTCAATTTTGTCGAGAGAGGAATTTCGTTTGAGCGCTTAGAGTGAAGTAGAGACGTATAGCTCTGTATTGTCGGTACTTGTTTCCAAGTTTTGATGTACTTGGGATGGTTCGAATGACACCTGTTGTGCGTGTGCATGCATTTTGTTGCGAGCCTTTAGGTCTGTGATATTCTCAGTAGCTAGCCACAATACCAAGCATCTGTGTTGCATTGCATGCCTGGAAGGCAATGGTTGCTTATAGTTATGTTGCCTTTCTCAATTTATACAATTTATACGAATGGCGGTTCGAATGGCGGTGGGCTTCTCCTCCTTGTGAAGAGAACTGCTTTTTTTCGACTGTTCAAATGCAATAATTCAGATAAGATAAAGTTGTTTTTCTGAGCTTGAATCTTTGTCAAGTCGCGCAGCAAATTACCGCACTAACTCCTGAGTCACGGCAACCCTGCTCTAGGAGTGAAGACGATATTTTCTTTCCTGTTTGCAAGCGGTACTGTGAGTTCCTTTGAGCTCTATAGTATGATCGGGATGATACAAGATGACACATTGTATGGCTCACGGCATTTTTTTCATTTAAAATTCTCTATTCTAGTTCGCTTGCTATTCCAATGCTCGCATTCATAATTTTTTAATTCAGTGATATATGTTCCAGATTAGAAATTGTCGTCCACAAGATACTAGATACATACGATTGCCTGCTTTTGTCAAAATCTTGAAACGACGAATTCACTTACTAATTCCCTTGAGCAAGCGGTGACACAATCTGTGAAACGTTGGTCTTCTTAGATAAACCACAGATTCTTCCACCCATCCTTACACTCATATCGTAAGTTACCCTTAAAGTTATTTATTAAATTTCAGTCAACGGCACAAGTTATTTTTAACAACAAAACACACTCGTTACGCAAGAAATCAAATATAAGTAATTACTTTCAATTAATTGTCAAGGACCCTCTCTCACTCAGGGTACACACTCACACCACTTTCAATCGACTATTTTTGTAACAGAAACCTAGAACCCTAATTTAGACAAAGGGAAAAACACACCCACCGCCGATCCCCCGTCTTCGACACGCTAAAGTCAATTCTCAGAGCTCACATCCCTCATGCGAGGGGACCATCATCACTCTCCCTCTCCTATGCACACACACAGTCCCACTACAATGGGTGTTCAAATTTCGTCACATTATTACTGCTCCCATTTGCGAGGGGTGTAGCGGGTGATGTGCAAATGGTAAGTGACAAAATGAAAGCTCTTTAGTGCTTGTGTTACACTCCGAAGTGGTATTGTCCTGGAGATCCTTAAAATTAATTGAAAAATCGCGTTTAATGGCAATTTAATATGTATAGAGTGGAAGAAACCCGGATGGGATGAGTCTACTCCATCGATTGGTGGCATGACAACCTATGTACATATGTATGTAGGTTGTGTGTGCATTTTTTTTTTCCAAATATTTAAGAAATTCAATGCGTCTTTGTGTGTATTTTGCTTTGAAATGTGCAAAAGAAAAAAAGAAAAAAAAAAGTCCTTTGTACACATTGAACGTATACTCTGCCCGAACTCCTGTAACTTTCCAGGAACACGTCAACGAACAAAAAACCGTCGTCCTCCTACGCAAACACGAGCAAGCAAATGTAAATTTAGACGCTAGGTTTGCTCTTCTTTGTTTGGTTGTTTGACGTTAGCAGATATCCGATGGAAAAATTGCAAAGATGGATGCTACTCTACAGCTACTACGGGTACTGCTACTGCTCTGAGATTGATCGTCACTGGTGGAAAGAACATTTTCGAATCAAAATCAACATTCCGAATTTTGTTTGCTGTTTCTTACTTTTTTTTTTTGCACTTGGCAGAAATTTAGATGTCGTCGTATCCGGTTTGATTCGGTAATAAATATTTTAACCGAATTAAAGGGCACCACGCACTCAGCAAATCAATGAAATTCAAATAAGCCTTTCAAATCGAGTTAGGGGAGGCATTTGTTATTAATGAAATAGATTTAAATTCACAAACAAAACCCCTTTCGGACATGGGGTATCCCCAAATGTGGTTTTTATCTTTAATGGATATCTACCCATGTCGTTACTGAAGAAAAGGGGATAAATCGATACTGAGTTCAAATTTACAACTAACGTTCCTTCAAGTTATACCTACATATATTTATTTGTGACTGAATATCGTGGTATCCCGAATCTGGTGCGAACAATTCCTTAGAGAGATCATTGATGGACTTATAATTTTTCGCCGAATGAATTTTTTTTCTTTGACCTTTTCAGTTCCTAAGGGATCATTCGTTTTGTTTGAGAAGCTTTATTGGGTTTCTGTTAAAGAATTTATGTCTGTGAGAAAATATTACTGCAGATGCCAAATGATGTCACGTTTTTTTAAACTCCAACTTCAGATGTAAACAACGTGTGGCACGTACCGACGTTAGCTTGATTAGATAAGTTCACGCCATCTACATGCCAGCGTACGTTAGCGTTAATCCCAAACGTAAGACCCTAGATTTTTATGAATAAGGAGGACCGTTTTGACTGTTTCCAGGACAGCGAAAAAAATACGCACTCCGCTAGTAATTTATTGGACAGCTAGTGTCTCCGAATCCACATTTAGTCTTAAAAAAGTCCAACGAATAGTCTTCTTTTTATTTCATCTTTCTGTCTGTTGTTTTTGTTGAAATGTTTTTATGAAAGGCGTCCAAAACGGTTTAAGGCTTTGAGAACTTGTTTATTCGTAAGGGAAAGACAAAATCTCGTTTTCCATTACCTGTAAATAGAATTTCCTTGTTCTCGGCCTAAGGGAAGGCACCTATTCTAAATTAAGCAAAATAAGGTCACCTATAATGAGTGAGGCCAAATGATTTTGATCTATAAGATCTTTTGTGTCAAAATAATTTCTCCTGCAACTGTAACGCATTGGCGCCCAAAGTCATGGAAGAAACCTTTAGCATCAGGTGGATAATTATTATTTATTTACTACATCACTTATACCTTTGAAGTTTTTCACTACCTAAAGGGTTTTCCAATATGGACGGGTAGAGGTTAAAATTGAATAAAACAAGCTGTGTGTGAGATATTAACGAATTTTTTTTTTTTTTTTTGAAAGGCCTGTCACTGATATTTTGTGTGGAATATGACATCGTTCCAATTTTCGATGACTCTAGCGCATAGATCGGGGTGATTTTGAGCGATGGCATGGGTTATGTTGACATTGAGGGCACTGGTCGTTTGCGGCTTATTGGCACAGACCTGTGACTTAAGGAAACTCCACAAGAAAAAGTCTGACGGATTCAAATCTCGGTGACCAGGTCACGTAGCCTCTGCATGAGATAACCATGCCCTCTAATCGCTCGTGGAGAATGTCCATTGTGACATCAGCTGTGTCGCATGTAGCGCCATCTTGTTGGAACCTCATGTCGTTCACATGCTTATCATTCAATTTGAGCCATAAGAAATTGGTTATCATCGATCAGTAGCGCTCTCCGTTGATTGTGATGGCAATGCCATCATCGTTTTCGAAGAAGGACGAACCGATAATACCGCCGGTCCACAATTCACACCAAACAGTTTCTGCGGATGCATTGCCACTTGGTGGACCTCGTGTGGATTAGCATCGCCCCAAATCCGGCAATTTTGCTTGTTGACGTACCCGTTCATCTAAAAATGTGCCTCGTCGCTGAAGATGTTTTTTTTTGCTGAAATCGAGGTGTGCTTCCATTAGTTTTATTATTTGCACGTGCTGCTCGACGCTGTAACTTGCCATGGTGGTTTGTCTTTAGTATCTGAAAACTAGAAATCGGGAAAACTAACAACAAATAAAACAACATGGCCGCGATGAACTGTCAAAATCTACCCGTCAACAGATAAAACAACATGGCCGCGATAAACTGTCAAAATCTACTGTCCCTATCGCTTCAACATCAACTGAGCCTATCGCTTTTTACAATTTCACCTCGATGTCATTCGAAATCATTGAAATCTCTACAATTGGACTTCCATAATATTACATACGAGTTGAAGAAAATATTGTTCAAGTGAACACTTGACATCACTTGTTTTTGCAAACTTATAATACGTAAAATGAAAAAGTTGAAAAAACACATAGGGGCTTCGTCAGGCTTAAAGAGCAAAAAGACAACTCCAAAGACTCTTTGCACTATAAAATGAATGAACTGCGGAATACATGATACGTGCATGGATGTGCGCGCATTAAGGACGCGAAAATCCTTTGGGTCGCTTTGCCGAATTTCTCTGTCATTGATTGTGAACGGCACTCGAACGTTCAATGCTTTAAAAAAAATTCTCCATTGAGCGGTGGCGTATACGTCACATTTTTTTTATTGAACGCAGAAGAAGGCTTAAACCATCATTGCCACCGAATTTCTCTGTCATTAACTTTGACTGTGACTCGGACTATCAATACAAATAAAATTCATCAATGGCGTATACGTAACATTTTTTACTGAATGCAGAAGAAATGATTATTGCCAACAAGGCATCATTTCTGCTGAATTTTTCTGTCATTGAATACGACTATGACTCGGACATTCGATATCAACAAAAATCCTCGATTGACCGGTGGCGTATACGTAACATAAACTCTTGACCGGATTTGTTTGGGATCAACTTGTTAGCTCCTTGCTGATTTTATGAACAGTTCCACTGTCAAGAGTCTACTAGACTCTACTCACTGAGCATTTTTTTGATCTGCGTCTACCTATAAGCTCGTGGATTATTTTTCAGAAATTCCTACCGCCACAACTGATTTCTTCCTTCGCGGCGGTTTTCTAAAGGGGTAACGCGCATTACACTCCATTGAACTCTTATTTTTTTATATGACATTGGACTTTTAGTTTATGTTTCTCTACTGATTAATTTGCCCAATTGTAGGTTAAAATCACTCTTCGCTTCGTCTGAAGGTGTCTTTTGATAACACAGGCCTGCAAATAATTGGGTCATGTCAGTTGTTTGTAAGCTGAGGGTCTTTTCCCTGCCGTAACTTTGAGAAAAAAAATCAAAATCGATCTCTCAAGCTCTTAAATTGAAGAGTAACAGTAGTACTGATTTTCGCAGTTCTTTGAATTCATTTTTTGATCTGTTACTGTCATCTTTTTCAAGTCACCTAAGCTATTAAAGAACCTGAGTACCCTGTATGAATGCCAGCTAAGTAGTAAAGTCGTACATGTTCTGCACATACTTTTCCTTCTTTATGCCTTCCAGTCATGTTTCCTAGAGCGCAGTGCTCAATTTGAATGTGGGATTTTTTTTTAAGACAGTAGGGTCTATTTTTTCTATCAAGCACTTGCTGCGGGTAATAACGCAATCACTGAATCTTTTTGGCTTTAAAAATCAGTAGCCTATGGAAACATGAAATCTAGGACAACCACAGCATCTCACTTTACAGAGATAAGTTCACCCAAGAAAAAAACAATCTGACCAACTACTACTTCCAAAAAAAAGTGTGACAAGTTCAAAACAACACAAATCCGCAAGTTGAAGAAAAACCAAATGAAAGACATAATAAAAGATCATTTTCGATAAATAAGACCCAAGGACTCAACCTAAGGGACACCGGACCATCGCCTATAACCACGACGACGAACGATGACACGAACAAAGAACTCAAATTTAGGGTAATTGAAGCGCCTTTGACGATAACTTTTCGTTGACGAAAAGGCGATTTCCCTGTCATGTCGCTGGAGGTTTGCTTCTTATCACTATTCAGCGCCGCATCGCACACAAAAGGATAAAACTCCAAATGACTGTGACAAGAGGCTTAGGAGCAAAACGAAAACAAAAATAGTAAAGCACAATTCAAGGAATTCGGCGTCATCAGGCGGCGGTACCATCAGGGCTATTCCTCGGTCTTAACTTTTGTTCGCTTCATTTTTTTTTGTTTCGCTATTTTGTACACGAATTTTCGCAACAAAAGACAACATTTTATAAGCGAAACCATAACATTCACCCTTTCGAAAAAATTAAATCTTTTTTTGGTCGGTTATTTCTTTTATTTCAGTTACGCCTCCATCCTTGTTTCATGTTTTTTTTTTTTCATTTTTTTCTAAAGATGGGGGCAAAAATTAATGGAAATCTTTTTCACGCATATCTGTACAGTCATACCTTACAGGGTTAATTTAGGAAATAAAAACTCCTCAGCAGACTGGGGTATGTAAGGAATGGGGTCCAAAATTAGGGATAAGCGAGTTTTTATTGCCTAAAAGGGACACTTCTGGAGCTAGTCAGCGTTCGAAGAAACATCCCACGCATCACCTCGTGTACACAGCGAGGTTTAGTGCAAAGAACAGAAAAAAAGGGACACAACTGAAATCGGGATATTTTTTTTTTAATTTAAATTCTTTTTTGTTAATTTTGAAAGGGACGAGTTTCGAAAGAAAGAGAGGAGGAGAGAGTAGAGAAATCGACAAAACATCGAGCTTAATGAAGAAATAATAAGAATTGAAATGTTGTGAACGCCTGGGCAATAGCACTGTGATCTCTGTGCTGTACACGCAGGATGTGCTAAAAACGGAAAGTGCGATTAATTTGCTAAAGGAAGCCACTCTACCATGAGATGTAATTTAGTTAATGAGAATTTGGACGAATTCCAGAGACTGTTTCAGTGAGCAACAACAACAGCCGCATCATTTTATATCTCTTTATTACTTTGGGGGGGTTATAGCCATGACGCCGGGACTCTTATGACCGTGAAGGATGTTAAATCAGAAAGAAATTGATGTCAATAGAAGGAGATTCGATTAAAATCATAATTTCATCGCATTATCTAGTGGAATTTTAAAAAGCGTCATGAGTGCCAATTTCGTTTGATTTTAAAATATTGGATTGGAAGTAAAAGATTTCAAGAGCTGCTAAAATGTACAATTCAATTATAATTACAGGCTTTAAGTCTTCACTTTACACCCTGATTTGTTGTTAATATCCCGATTTTATTGAGGACTAAAAGACTCCTTTCAGATGGTTTCATGTTGACACAAACTTGATCTGATCTTAGTCGTCATACATAGGAATAATCGATCTCGATAGAAGTGTAGAGTGGTTAACATCCTAGCGGATCTACGCGGAGGTTAACAATTTTTTTCCAACATTTTCTTAAAGAAAAACGAAAAAAACTCCTACAATCGACCAGTACTGGGATTACCTTCTTGGAGTGTGTTATGTCACTGCCGTAACCACCTCCTAGAAAATGCTACAATAATCTGGGAGTTTATTTGACCTAGATAGTCCGAAGACTGTGGGGAAAAATCCAGGACTAATGTCCATATCGACTTTAAAGTAACACGGTTAACGATTAAGGATTAGATTGTCATTTCTTCAGCTGGAAGAAGAGATTGAGACAGATCTAATGCAGTCTATTTAGTTCGTTATGTGTATGTTTGTGAATCATCTGTCAGACTTCACACCTAGCTTTCAGCTTGCCTTATGCTTAACAGCACTATAATTCTCTAAACCAAACAACAAAATCTCGCTATCAACGGAACAAAGTCCTAATGTATTTCAAGAAAAAATCCCTCGAGAATGGGGAAATTTCATCATTGACTCCAGTATGATAGGCTTCATCATCCATATACTCACGAACGGTCAGGCAGCAGTAAAAGCCTAGGCTCAGACTTCAAACAGTCTTGCATTGCTGTTTCAATACTCATCAAGGCCTTTGCCAGAAGAAATAAAGACAAACTTTGGTTGGTGTCTGGACACAAGTGTATATATTGTCAAAAATGCCGACGAACGTGTTACAAAGAGCTGTAAGACCCTTCCATAAGAAATCCAAATAATCTCTGTATTACAAAAGGGACGACATCAAAAGACTGATGAGCTTTCTTACGGGGTACTGTCAGCTTCGTTATTATTTACGTAATATAGATAAAATTCAGGAATGGAAGTCTTTGCTTGGAAAACGACGAAACTGCGCAAAACATATGACGTGAATGCATGACTCTATGCACTGCTAGGAGACGATACTTCCCAAGAAAAGTTTTAATCTCTGGGGAAGTCCTTAAAATCTCCACCAGAGAGATCCTCAATCTAATCAAGAGAAATTATCCTCTTCTGGTCTAATAAAACTGACTAAGTGGCTTTTTTTTTGTTGAGCTTGGAAACACGGTACTGGAGCACTCAAACGCAACTGGTCCATTGTACTACCAGGAAGCAGGACCCAGTTTTTGCGCATTTTACTGGAATTTCCTCGACTTTCGGAGAAAGCCGAGAAGGCACTTAAATGATGAGGAGCTTACAGTATGAGCACTACCACATCAGCACCGAAAATCTGCCACCGTTCGGATCAGGTGGCAGAACAATCGCAAAGAAAATTATCCGAAGTATCGTCGCCCTCTCCACAGGCATCGCAGACAGTGGTGTCACTTAAGCCATACACGCTAAGGCTTCCCGTTAGAACGCTAATAAGTTGTCTACAGTCTCGTCTACTGAGTGAAAGCAAGAATGCCGCTGATTTCTTACAGACATTCGGGAGTATTTGTTTAGTCTGTCTGCGTTCTGGAGAGTCGTGCCACACACAATTGTGTTTGTAGGAAACTCAATCGTTAATGGAGGCTCTCATTTCCAGAGATCTCAGTGTGAAGTGGAAGTAAGACAAGATATAAAGAATTCACCCTTGTGGCCGAGTTCAGAGAGTTCTTGGATTCTCGTACTATTTTGGAACTAGTTAAAGGATTGGGCAAGGCCTTAAGCGCTGCCTGCCTATCGCTATAGATGCAGATGCTCCGACCCTTCCACGTACTCTTAAGAATATAGTCTGTTAACAAACATCTCTGCTTTGAAAGCAGAGGTATGCTTGCCAGACGAGGAGTGAAGTCTGGTGGTGTCGACCTCCACGAAGACCACAGCGCGGTAGTGCACCGCCTTGACTGGTTTTGACTGTTCAGACTGTGGCCGAAGCCAGTCCTGAAGGCAAAGTAAATTGGTCATCAAATGATGATACCAAAAGCCGCCCCGTCTAAGACGATAGATTGGTTTGATAGTACAGCCCATGATATAAATATCAAGGGGAGGTAGATCAAACAGAGCGTCTACAGTAGCATCAGGCGTACTCGGAAAAGTTCCCGTGCAGCCGAAAAAAGCCGTTCTTTGAAGTCCAGTACAGTAGGTAGTCACTTACATAAGAAAAAAGCCCACTCCACCAAACAACCAACGCATAAGCTAGAAACGGTCTAATCATAGCCGCATATACCCAAAGGACCTTTTTTGGTGATAAGCCCCATGTTATTCTAAAATCACCCTGCCATTGCCAGAAAACTGAGAGCGCCGTAGTTGTCTTCAACTTGCCTTGTTTTATCCAAATAAGTTCTTCTTCCAGGATCACTCCAAGGTAAGTATTTTGCTTCATCGGAGATCTGGATCGTGACGCTTTTTAGCATTGGCTGAGTTAAACCGGTCACAACCCTCCTTCTCGTAGGCTGCGTGACTTAGGTCACCCTCCATATTTGTCAGACAAGTTCCCAAAAAAAATGAGCAGTAGATTCCTATATAAATAAATTTAGGGAAACAAAAAGAGTGTTGTCCCGAGTCCCGTCGTTACGGTGGTTCTCATTTTTGAATTTCAGGCGATTCTTTGATCTTGAATTATTTCAAAATACCTGTGCCAATTTTCAAAGGAAGGAATTTGAATGCCATTGAGCATTTGAGAGGTATTCTCAAGATTTTATTCAAGGTTTACGTCAAGCCCTTTGGATGAGCATCATCCCCACGTCTTATTTAGTGCTCTGTGCAACTGAACTTTTCCATGCTTGATAAGCTCACTGATATTTGCTTCAGGGGCTGGTCTCTAAGGAAGTGAATTCGGAAATGGTAATCTATAGATGTTGCCATTACTTTCAGCAAGACAGATGTTAGATTCATGTCTGAAGGATTGTGAATCAGTTTGTTTGCCAGTTTTGGGGATGAACATAACATTTACTTGCCCCAAAGCTGTAGCGTGTAGTATAGTTTGAAGCATTGAGATAAAGGATTACAATATGAGCTTCGTATTGCGCAAATCTATAGTTTTTCACCACTTTTTCGAGCCTTGCCCTGCTTCAAGTGTCAGTGAAGAAAAGTTCTTGGGCTTGTGAATGGATTCAAAAAAACTTGTTTAGACGGATGCACTGTTGGATTGTGTTCGAAATGGCGGATTTGATCATCGGTTAAAGCATAATAGAACAGATATGCTAGTAAGAAAATACGTCTTCTTCTTCGCATTATTTTCTTACTTTATCAAGTGATTTAAGGACGAGTGGTTCAGCAGCTTTAGCCTAATTGCATTAAAATGAATTACTCTGTTCACGCTGATGTTTTTCATTAGAAAAGTTATCACAGGAAATTCGATAAGTCTGTCTCTGCTGAATTGATCTATCCAAGATCGAATATCTCTGCTGAAGAGCTGAAAATATTACCATTTCACTGTTTTTAATTAAACAAGAAAAAGAAACGCGAATAAAACGATCCTAGATTATATTTTTCTGGTTTTATTGTGTTCTTGTATCGCGTTAACATTTCAGGATATTTAAAGCCTTTTCCATATCAATCACCAGTTTCCACATTATGGGGAATGACGTTGTAAATGAAAACAAGTCAATATAATAAGCAAAGTGCAAATGAAATATTTCATAAGATAATTCATGGGAGAAAGACCCACAACGAAAAATTAATTCATTACATTCACCGCCGCCGCCACACCGCCTCTCTGCGACAGGATGCACAACAACCGCACAGCTAAAGTAATTCATATCCACCCAACAATCACGCACTTATACTCCTTGTTGCGTCCATATTTCCTCTTTGCATTTATCCCATCATATCCGAACCGGTGCACAAAAGGCTTCATTACACTCATTGTCCTGGGAAAAAAAGATTCGTTTATCACACACACACACACACACAACCACATGCAGCGTTCAATAAAAAATATATTTGTCGGTATTTATTTAAAATAAATTGCTTCGTTCCGTCATCAGACGCATCTCTGTCTCCGGGCCCATCGCCGTCTCCCCGGACCATACGCATTGGCCCGCGTGCGTTTGTAAATGTTTTACCATCCTGAGTCCTTTCCAATGAGGGCTCTCCACCGAGAACGAAACTTTAATTTAAATGCCTCGTGTAAACAAGTCGTAATAATATTGTCACTAGGGCGTGTTTTTAACAATTCCTTGCGAGTATTTTACATATTTGCTCAGGATTTATTTTTGTTTTTCCTCGTACTTGTCATTTACATTAAAGGATGTATTACACTGCTGTTGACAAGTCTTCTGGTTTTTTTTTGTACTCGCTGTCTCAGATAATGATTCACTTTGAATCTGGTCCCCCACTGAAAGGTTCGGACAGGGTCAAATCAGTGCAAGGCATTATCCGTTTACGTCCTTGATGACATGTGCCAGCTACATGTAAAAAAAATCACCAAAAAAGTGACAAGGTGTGCGTAAGGTGCGCAATGTAATGAGGATTCCTCTGACGCAATGGCGCTTTTATGGTAAACAAATAACAGATACATACATAGTCAGTTGCAAAATCTGAGTTTTTCAATGGCAATAAATTCGCGGTGACTTAAGGGACAACCGGATGTAGGGCAACGTGAAAAGATGGAAGAGGAGCAGAAAAGTTTTCAAGTGGCAGTTGATTGATTGCTCCAGAAAATTGATTGGCTCTTGGGCACCGCTGTTTGGTGGAGTATACCAAAGTTTGTGGAATTGAAGTTGCCTTCGATTGAAATCTATTGCATGGAATTCAAACCGCTAACGTTTGAAGGAAACGTAATTCAGGTTCTGCGATTGGTTGAATTTTGGTAAATGCAATCGAAGTGACTCGACGACAATCGATTTCCTTCTTTCACTTTGTTCGCGAGGAATCTTAGGTTAAAGGTTTTTTTTTTATAATCCATATGCGAATCAAAGGGAATAGGAATACTCTTTCAATGCTCACACACCGTAAGCGAGGTGCAGTGGTTTGAAACTCGGGTGGTAGCGGAACTTGACATCTACTTCACTTAGACATTTTTTGACATGTAGTTAGCTTCTATGCACAATCAACAGACTGGAAGTCTCCTTTCTGTCATCAAACAACCACTCCTCGATATTTGATCGCTGAACATCATCACTATGAGGGTCGCGGGTTTAGGGAACTTAAGTGGACTCTCCACATTTGCCGATCTTCCGCCATCGACTCTAACTCATCAGGGGCTATCCCCATAGGGGTAGAGGTGGGATCTCATCCTAGGCCTATCCAGGGGACGTCTGCCCGATGGCAAGAATTCCATGACACGTCTTGGAAACCGTGTTGGGGAGATGCGTTTGACGTGGGGTGAGGGTAAACGTGAACCAAAAATCCTTTAACATTTATCCCGGAAAACACCGACTTTACACCGTCTAAGTTGAATCAACTTCCGGATATCAATCCTTTCCTTAGAGGAGTGGGAGTGCGATGATGGTAAAGACGAGTACTCCATTCACTTCTTTAGTTTGGGAAGTGTTTTCCCTGAAATGATCAACCTGAGCACCTGATTCCGCCTACCTGACCACTGTACCATTTTTCAGGCGGAAATTTTGGCCATCAAGGAAAATGAGCGCGGGCTTAGGCAATTCAAGGGACTTATCAAGCCCGTTTCCACCAAGGAAATTCTAAACCTTGACAGGAGCAACATAATGAAGCTGATAGGCTTCCTTATCGGTCATTGTGGCCTAAAACATCATCTCAACCAAAAAAATTTTTTGTTCAGATACAGAGTGTCGGTTCTGTTTGGTAAAGGAATAAACCTCTGAGCACATTCTCTGTGAATGTCCGGCACTACTATATACTGGCCACACAGACGGCTCGGGAGGGATATAGGGAAGGTGGAAACAATCATGGCGTTGACAGTTGATAGTGTACGTGTGGTCTTGAGAATCTTCCTGTTTCTTTTTGTGAAGGCCAGGATGCCACCGATTCCTTTACCCTTGAGATGTTTCAGGTCCGGTATCCACACGGACCACAGGGTCTTCTGTTGCATTCTCGCTAGAGAGTTCGGGGTCTTCTTCTTCTTCCTCGCAGTTCCTACATATCTTTGTGTCAGCCCAGTCTAGGCATGTGATTGTTGGGGTTAATGTGTCCTTTGATGAATCCCACCATCAGCCTCAAAAGCTCTCTACTTGAATCTAGAGCCTGGTGAGCAGGTTGCTTGGTTTATTTACGAGTGATCTTGCCACTTTGCACGTCGGGAGGTTTGCCAAGTGATCCTCAAAATTCCTTTGCATTCTCTCGTTGGTTGCTGTTTTAATTATTGTTAGTGCGACCCTCACTGTGTTTTCAGCGGTTCGCTTTATCACGTGCACCACTTTTCTTGCCACATCATCGTCTTTCTCATTCTTCGAGACACCTTCGTGACCCTATTTCGGGACCCCACTTTTCAGGAAATCCCAATTTTTTATCTGCATGAACAGTCACTCAATTTACCTACCTAAGGTAGGAATAGAGGGGACCTACAGTTTTCACTGCCAACTCCGAACGTTGAGATAAACTTTTTCATGTCATGGTTGGAAGTTTGCTTTGCCAAAGCTGGTAAAGCGATTGATTGCTAGACTTGAAGCTCTGTCAGTCAACTCAGCATTCCAATAGAGTATCCGCGACCGAAACTCGTTACGACTTGTGAACTCTTATGGTTTGCTAGGACTGTGCTGCAAAAAAATTGAAGACGTTCATCTGATGGACCTGTAGTCATTTTTCTTTTTTGTTCTCCTTTTTATATCCTTGCTGATTTCTTTTTTTATTTTTTGTTTCATATTTGTAGCAGCAAAAGTCTCTTTGAAAAGCAAACGGGTTAACAAACTGACAGGTACACCTTGCTGACGGCACACCTTTACATTTCTTTAGTCTACATACAATTTTACACCAACACTCTGCGCCTTTAAAGCAAATATGCCACTAACTCATTTATGGGTGTGCCATTTCCATACCGCCATACTAGGTTAAGAGTTTTTTTTTCTGAAGCATCCTTCGCTCCTCTTCTGTTTATGTTCTATAAAATCAAACTTTTGACTAAGTACACATGTCAATGATAAGCAAAAACGAAGCCAAGGAAACGAAAGGAAACTTGAGAAAGAGAAAAAGAAGAAGAAGAAGAAGAAAAAAACATAAACATTCATAAATTGCGCTTTGCACAAATATAAAAGAAAAGCCTTTCGATTTTTATGGATTTTACGGTGTCGTGTGTTGTATTTGTAGCCAAAACGGTAAAGGAAGAAATGAGTCCCTCGCTCTACAGTTTTTTTTTCGATTTTTTTTTTTTGGTACCAATTTAAATTGAATGCTGATTGAAATTGAAATTATGATTATTGAAAAGGAAATGGGCGACTGGCATGTGTTGGGGTGTATGTGTGTGTGGGAGAGTGATCACCCCGGAGAGAGAGGGTTGTCAGTAAAGGTGGTTAATGGTGAAAATGGAAAGTGATTGCGAACAGATGGTGTACGGGTTTATTTGCAACACATTCTCGAGCGTTAGGATTTATTTCTTAAGATGTACGAGACGGTTTTTCTCTGTTTTGTTTGTTTTGCTTTTATGCGGATATTACTAGCAGTGATATATGCGAAATTTTATCGAATAGGAGAGAAAAATAAAAAAATAAGAATAAAAAAGAATATGAATGGTTTTATTGAAAGGATGTGTTTTTTTTTGCCTTTTTTTTTTTTGAGCTATCCCCCATATGTCCGGAAATGGTATGCAAAGCTCTGATTATTTTTGAAATTTATTTTGTCGCTATTTATGATAGGTTTTGCAATATATACAAATGAGGACATATTGTAAAAATTTTGTAAAAATATAAAATGTAATCGAAAAGGATAACATTTACGAAGAATGCCAATATAGAGTGAAGCAATAGTTATCGCTTTAGAGGCAACACAATGGTTTTTGTGAATTTAAATAACTCAATTGAAAAGTTTTGTTGAGGAACCATTTTGAATGGGTAGTGGGCCACTAGTTAGTATGTCGGATTTCTGTGCGACCTACGAAGGTTCAAGACCCAACAATAAGGGCGAACAATTTGGTTTGTCTTTTGAGTATTTATAGATCACATCTCTTCGGTTCATCAAAGGACAGTGCTTGGAGTAAGGACCTCCACTAGTTTTCGACAGTGGTAGGAGATACAGGGGGGGGCATTTAAACCTTTGGTAATTTTTCGTTTATTTTGAACCTTGCAAATTGGTTCTGACCGCGCAATTTGCTTATTTCTCGGCATTTCCCATCACTTTTCGAAGTGTTTCGGGCTGAATAGCGGCCATTTCCTGTAGTTTATTGTCTTTCAAGGCTTCTATATTATTAAAGGCTTGTTGACTTTGGACTTCAAATAACCTCACATGAAGAAGATCCGGAGGCGTTAAGTCGGGTGATCGCAGAGGCCAGTCAAAATCACCATTTTTCGAAATAAGGGGTCCGAGGAACAAAGGACGTATTAAATGATAGTGGATCGGATTGTATGAGCTGTGGCTCCGTCCTGTTGGAAGCAAAAGTTGTCTATGACGTTATCAGTCAGAATTGGCTGGGCCCGATAACGCTCTCCGTTGACGGTTACGGCAGCTCCAGCATCCTCTTTGGAGAAGAACGGCGCAATGATCAGACTGCCTTGGACGACGTCGGCTTTGATGACTGGCGTTACCAAGATTGCCGGTGGCGATAAATTTTTGGTGTAAATGCCTGATGGTGTGTTCTGAAAGAGCTTCCCTCACTCGATATTGTGCACGTGCGTATCACGTTGCATTTTCAGAATTGAGAACATGTTTTGAATGTAAAGCTGCATGACAACAGCGTGTTGTGATGGCGTGTACTGTTCCATGGCACACATTCGCTTAGATTCACACTTGGAACGCGGGCTGTCAAGCCAATCTGAAAACGGATGTCAAAGTTATAGGGCTGACAGATAAAAATAAAAATAAATAGCTGGCGCGGCAGCTCGGGATGAGCCAAGGCCTAGCTTCTCGCAACCATTCATGCTGTGCGTGTTACATTTTTTGCATAAATAGAAGAGACTTTCAATTTATTGCCGACTCTGAAGGGAGAGTTGAGAAGCTTTTCTATAACAACTTAAAATCTTGGAGGTTTGTCATTTCCCGACGAGAAGTGGTGCCGCGGATAATATTTGGTGGACATGGCTGGGGCTTGAACTCACGCGACTCATACAGAAGTCCAACGCATAAACCACTGAGCCACGACGGCCACACTTAAACTGCTTTAAATTGTCACTAAAATGATCTTAAAAGCCTCGAAAAATGTTAGCTTGAAGTGTGAGAGGTTCAGCTCTCCAGTCTGTGCGAAATCTCTCTTCCCCTTTTCACTGACCAAACATATTTCAGAAATCGAGCTTAATCACGTTAAAATCCCTTTTCACACATTTTATGGTTTTGCAAGAAAAGTCTGCCTTAGTCATGGTCACTACTGCTCATGACTTACTAACCCCTTGTCGTAAGCTGCTTAAGTCCGCCAAGATTAATATCAAACTTACGAAGGATAAAGTTTCATAAATCCTTGTTTGCTTACCTGACGCCCTTTAATTTCACAGTAAAAATTTGAAACATGAATGAGGAAAAAAACCCTATTTTTTGCTTCGCCATCCAGCAAAAGCCATCACAACTGGAAAGTTCATTGGACGACGGAGGGGAACATAATTATTTTTGCTTTGCATCTTATAATCCTTGTCCTCCTCTAGTGTAGACGATGACAGCAAAAGCCCTCATACAAAAAGTATCCACGTGAATTTTTTTTTTTTTTTTTTTGCATCTTCCTTAAGTTGAATATCATTTATCCACAAAACTTTGTACCAAGAAAAAACTGTGTACCACACACTACTGCAGAGTAATTATTTTGTATACACCAAATTAAAAACAATATATATACACATGTACTCATGGTAGTCGTGCACATATTTCATTGATGTGCACACACATGTAAGGCATTCAAATAACTCTTTTGTCTAGACAATGTAGACGGGATTATTTTTTCGTTATCCTGTATACATATCTTTTTTTTTTGCATTTTTTTCATATTTTAAATTAAGAATATTTTTTTTCCGGCTGTCTGTTGGGGTACATATGCGTGCTTAATACATGAAGGACTTGCGATACTTTTATTTTTCAAGTTTAATAAGGATGAAGGGATATGTTTTGAAAAAGGAATATGCGTAGGTTTGCCTCTCGTTCAAAGCCCATGTCTGAGTACTTAGTTTGAGAGCTTCTGCCTGACAAAAGATGGAAAAAAAATATAAACTGTACTTACGAATTTAACTCCAGATCCAAGCGAAACTTATGATTAAATGCCTTAATTAATAGTGAGGTTCGGTGAAAATGTTTCTGAAAAGAAAATAGGAAGAAAATCGAAATTAAATTGAATCTATGTACGAGTATAAAGGACGAAAAAGATTAATGGCAGATGGGATTCAGAAGAATTTTTGATTGAAAAGAAAAGTTTACACAGTAATCCATTAGAATCATTTTAATGTAAATCTATGGATACCAAATCAAAGCCAAAACGTGCAAGACGACCGACGAGCGACGAGCGATAAAGATAAACATGTACAAAACAAAAGGCGATTGGGATAAGGACTTAAATTTCCACTTCCATCCATGTAATCCGGGTTAAAACGAAAATGAATCATACAAAAAGTAAAGGCGAAGGAAAAACTAAAACGAATGATAAAAGTAAATTCCCAGTAAGTTTACCAACCAGTTATCTGTCGGATACAAAAAGCTTTCAAGATATTAGCGGTTTTTCCCAGAAGAGAGCGAGAGATACACGAGTGGTTTAGTTTAGCCTCAAAGTGAAAGGGTTTTTTTTTTTTTTTATTATTTCGGCAGCAGAGTCGCTGCTGCTACTGTTTGCTTGTTTGCTTCATGCGGGGGATCTTTTGAGCATTTATCTTATGTAAATAAATAATTCCCTTTGACCATATTCCGGAGCTATAAAGAATTTATACAAGTTGTTCTGTTTTATTGGTGTGCTGTAAAGTGGAATAGATAAATAGTTAACTTAAATCGGGTTGACATTGGGACATTGTGTTTGTTTGCTTGAAATTCAATTAAAATAGCAATTTGGTGGTGTTACCAGATGTTTTGCTTAAATCTTATGAATGATTGATTTTAAATCATTAGGGTGAGTGAGCTTTTTGAAGCCAAAAATTGCGTAAGCTTCAAGTGGGACATGTTCTCAAGCTGGCAGATAAACAAAAATTAAGGCCTCGTAACAATTATATTTGTGCATTCTACGTAAGAAGAATTTGCAATTATTTACTGGCACGAAAGGAATTCAACGTATTTAATTTTTATTAAAATACAGGGCTTTTGGCGGAACGATAAATTGCAAACTGAGCCAACCAAATCCGCAAAACTTTATAGAAGCGCATACTCTTAAAAGAGGAGTTTTCCGATCAAGCTTAGTAAATTGGCGAATGCGAACGTAAAGATACTTCGAGGATGCCGCTGGTGTTGCTATGTAACTATTAGTTCAAGAACGTGAACTGCCATTGTAAACGGGTGAAGTCTTTACCGACCTTGAAGGAGCAGTGTGCTTTCTTAATTACCATCTGGGATAGTCGGACGCATTAGGCAGGGAATAAAAAATATCTTACGAATCCGAGGTCCACAATAATCCAGAAGAGCTTTTTAAGGATAGAATTGATGATCGGCACCTGGTGGCGTATACGTAACATTTTTGTATTAAGCGCAGAGTAATTAGTAATATTGCCAACAAGGTATCATTGCTGCCGAATTTCTCTATCATTGACTGTGACTGTGACTCGGACATTCAGTCCTAAAAAAATTCATCGATTGAGCAGTGGCGTATACGTAACATATTTTTTCACCGAACGCAGAAGAAGTGGTAATATTGCCAACAAGGCATCACTGCTGTCGAATTTCTCTATCATTGACTGTGACTGTGATGCCATTGCACGGGTATAGAAATATCCTTCTTTTGACTCCAACAATGTTTTTTTTAAAACATAAAATTCTCCCTAATCCTTGTTGGTGTCTCTTCTTTAATTCCAAAATGCAACAGAGAGCTAACCCATTTCTAACGAAATTATTTTAAAATGCTTAAGTACACAGCTTGCCCTTATCCTACGAACAGTAAAGTCCCCACAATGCGAGTAAATCCTTGAGTATATTGTATCCACATTGCATAGTGATTAAAAATTAACAACATTTACCCAGCAAGCAAATATTTACTTTGCAATTATACACAGGTGTAGAAAGAATAATTACAAATCCCTACCCCGTCCCTGGGCGAAAATTAGATGAAAACAAAGGGAACAAAAGCACACACAGAGCCAGAACCGAATCCAACAATTTGTCGCCAGCTTAATGGGATCACAGGCTAAGGCAGTAGGAAAACAAAAACAACAAACCACTCCTTTGAGGGTTAACCGTACCCCTAATGGATTTTTAGAATACACTTCGAAAAGGGGGAACGAAAAGAATGATTCCAGTCCAAGGTATGTTTGGGAACCTTAGCCCTCCCCACTCCGAACCCAAATCAAATAGAGAAGAAGAAGAAAAAAACTTAGAGAAAATAAGTAGAAAACTTGAAAGTAAAGTCTCGTATTGATTAACAACTTGCACCGGTTCTCCTTCCAACAATGCACTGAGTGGTCCGCATATAAAGCCGGACAGGTCAGGAGACCAGGTGGTATCGGGCACCGTGTTCCGAGCTATAATTTATCTTTCTGAACTTTTTACGTTGTCATGTTTCTGTTGAATGCGCTGACCGGCTGGACGATGAAGATACGATCCGTAGTTCGTTCGTCTGCTTGTACGTGGCCTGACGAATGTATCTCACATTAAGATTTTCCATTCGACAAGAATCGTGGAAGCATGAAATTCTTCTTCGTCTTTTAATTCCCTCTCATCTTGGCCAAGTGGATCCATCCATCCATCTCCCCGTTTGTCCATTTCGTTCTCCATTTTTTAGCGTTCTCTTGTCCTCTTTTTTTTCGCTCTGCCTTTCTCGTTGCTGATTTCATTTGATTTGAAGTTGAAACATCACTTTGTATGGAGGAGCACTCGTTGTCTCTCTCTCTTTGGAAATTCATGGAGATTGCTCTGGAGCTTTGGCGGGGGGGGGGGGGAACTGTGTGCAATGATGATTTATGGCATTTTCTTTGTCGTCTGACTCATCATATTTGCTTTTCTGTTTCCATGAGTTCATTTTGCGTAGCGGATCGTTTTCACTCACCTGGAAGGTTGCCTGGACATGTTCAAATTGAGCATTATGTCCTTGTCCTTGGGAGTAATGTGCACATTTCACGATGACGTATTTGCTGAGTTACAAGACGTTGATTGTGGCAAATCATTACGAACTGTTTGGGCTGCTCCTGGTGATAATGGCTTTAGTGAAATGGCAGGGGGGTATGTTCATGCTTCAGTTCATTTGTTATCCTCGAAGGGAAGTTTTTTTGGTTGTTACAAAATGTCAGCACTTTGACGGCTGGATGTTGATTTGCCATCGGAGAATTGCTGAAGCCGACGTTCCGTTGGGAATTATTAATATGGACGCGATGGGAATCGGGTCCTTTTTTTATGTACGTTTATTTTTTTATTCGGAGGAAATTAATTTCTGTTATTGCTTGGCCTGCAATCAGTAGTATCTCGATTGGATGTCGAGATTTGTTTATGCTTGAAACAACAAATTCGAGTTAATTAAAGTTAACGAAGAGCAATGGAAGTAAGCCATGTCGACAAGGTTAAGTGGAAGAAGAACAGAAGTCGCTTGGAGAGTAGGGTGTCGGATTTGGAAATGTAAAGATGGTCTGACCTTAAATTTCTGTGTTTCAGTGTCTGGCATTTTTCGTGGCCATAATACAGACATAACGTTGTTTTCGGAAATTTTATTTGATTTCGAATGCAAGCGGACCTAAACTAAGAAGCCCCTCCAGCCAGAGGTCACTTGCGGCCGCCTTTAAATTAAATGGAAAAATATGGAGTGAGGATGATAGGCGATACTCACGAAGAAAATTGAAAAATCGGGATGAGTAATCAAGTTCCAAAAAGTGACGGGTTTAATGAAAAATTCTTGTGAAGCGTATTCTTGTCTCCTTGGTTAGTGAATATTATCGTACCGACATTGGTTCACCGCTGGGATGTCGTTGGTAATCTTGGTAGCAGAACCTAGATACTAAGATAAATTCCTTCTTATAGTTTCTCAATTTCAATGTCAAGACACTCACAAAGGAAATGATTCGAAGTATCGTCGTCCTCTTCAGAGGCATCGCAGACAGTGGTGTCACTTAAGCCTAACACATTAAGATGTTTGGTAAAAGCGAAGTGTTCCGTTAGAACGCCAATAAGTTGTCTACAGTATCTTTTGCTGAGTGACAGCAAGAATGCCGCTGATTTATTACAGACGTTCGGGAGCATTCATTTGGTCTACCTGCATTCTGGAGAGCGTGCCATACACAATTGTGTTTGCAGGAAACCGAATCGTCAATGCAGGTTCAGATCCTGAGAAAACATTCTCTGAGCTTTGTCTAGCAATCTCATCAGAGATCTTATTTCCAAAGATCCTAGTGTGACCTGGGACCCAGACAAGAGCTGAAGAGTTCAGCCTTGCGACTATTTTGGAACTGGTTAAAGGGTTGAACAAGGCGTTAAGTGCAGCCTGGCTGTCGCTTGAGATGCAGGTGCTCCGATCCTTCCACCTATTCTTAACAATGCAGTCTGTGGCTATAAGGAAAGCAAAGGTTTTTGCTTGGAAAGCAGTGGCATGTTTGGCAAACGTGTAGTGAAGTCTGGTTTTGTCAATCTCCATGAAGAAATCAGCACCGGCCCCCATGACTGGTTTTGGAGCCATCGGTGAAGATTTGACTACAGCCCCGTCCAGGCTCAGACTCTGGCCGAAGCCAGACCTGAATGCAACGAAAGTCGACTTCGATCATCAAAACTCCAGTGGGGATGATACCAAAAGCCGTCTCGTCTAAGACTATAGATTGCTGTGATATTGCAGCCCATGATATAAATACGTATCAAGGGGAGGTAGATCAAGCAGAGCGTCTGGAGCAGGCCCAGGCGTACTCGGAAAAGCTCTCGTGCAGCCGAGACAAGCTTTTTAGTACAGTAGGCAGTCACATACTACCACCAAACAACCGACGCATAAGCTAGAAATGGTATTATCGTAGTCGTACAGATCCAAAAGACATTTTCCGGTGAAAAGCCCCATGCCTTGCCAAAATAACACTGCCAGAAAACTGAGAGCGCCTTGGATTTGTTCAACTTGACATGCTTTGCTCATAGAATTTATTTTTATCCAGGATCACTCCTTGATATTCGGCTTCGTCACTTAACATTTTTAATTGGACTTGCATTCAGACTTTTTAATACCTTGGTCTTCTACGGAATAGTAACACTTGGACACTCAGTCTTACTTTATAAGTGATAAAGAAAATGTTGTTGTCGAATCGTGTGTAATAACAACAACAACAACTGATAAGCCAAATCAAAAGGGCCACCACTTCAAGTTATAACTTCTTGTTTAGCTTCCCTTGTAAACGAAGAACCGCGCACGTTTTAACGCTTGTTTTCATTTTCTTATGCGAAATGATAAGAAGGCTTGTAAACTCCAATCGAATGATAACCTAAATAATTTCAAAGGCGATACTATCCACGGGAAGACGAGTCATTTTCGCCCATATTGATTTTAACATAAATTTTATTTTATTATTATTTTTTCTTGTATCAAGTGGGTCATATAAACATACTTACACCCTTCAAAATGTCATAAAAAGGTCCGATTCGTGAGGAATCTTGCTTCTGTGCTATGACTCATATTTATAGGTCATAAAATTAGTGTCGAAGAGTAAGAGTCAAGTGGGAATATGTTATAAGTTTATTACTACTAATAAAAAGCGGTACAATTAAGTGTGTTAGATTTATTTAGGAGATATGCAAATTCTATACTAATTGCAATTCAGTTGAAGATATATGGGTTAACCATAGCATCATGGAGAAAGTATAGAGGGGTTATTATCATGTCCTATATCAAACTTTGAGTTTTGGGCATATAGTCAGAGTGGAATATTTTCGACTGAATGACTATGTGTTTGTTTATGAAAGGACATCTGCTGGACTGTGAAGCAATCTTTGGTGCGCAAGGCGGAAATTAATTTATGGTAGTCATGGCTTGGCAAAGAGTTTCTCTCGTGATGTCGCAGTCTGTCATAAAGTTCATCAATGTCTAGAGTAAGTTTCTTATTGTGACTTTCAAAGAAGCTGCTACTAATGAGTATGTCTACCAGACATGAAATTTACATTTTCGACATATAGTCCACAAGATTTTCACGAGCCATTGTCGCTTTTACTTGTTTCACTTTTGTGGCGTCCTGTATATATATACTTATTATACATATGTATATGCATGACGAAAGAAAGTATCATCGTTTGGCAATAAGGGCTGTCGAAAGCATGAAGTTTCTTAATTGTGAGTCAGCTGTGTGAGATGAGGGCCGTGATATGGTTTAAATTTGTGGGAGTTGGCTAGGTTAGGCTAGGCGGTTGCCCCCGCTCAAACAGAGACACACTTTGTCCAGATTGATACACGATAAATGCCAGCTTGTTAGTTAGTTAGTTAGAAGTGGCCCTCCGAGAGGAGGTACACTTAGACCAGAAAGTAGGTCCATTGTGATGCCACTGAGTACTGGAGTACCCTGCTTCCTCCTGAAACCATTTAACGTAGCTGTTAAGGTCGGTCATGCTGGCGGAGTTCAGATAATTAAGATCGTTAAAGAAGTATTGGCCCAGGGTGACCTTCCTGATATTGGCTAGTGCGGGACACGTGGAGAGGAAATGTGCGGTGGACTCCTCCTCTTCCTCATCCCTGCAGCTCCTGCAGAAATCGTTGAATGCTATCCCCAGGCGTTGAGCATGCCTTCCTAGGATGCAGTGCCCCGTGTGGACATTGATGAGTTTTGAGAGCTGGTCTCTTCTGAGTCGTATTAATGCTTTCGACCTTTTCAGATCCAGTACAGGCCAGATTAGCCTGGCATTATTGCAATAATCGAGATGTGGCCATCTACGGTTTGCTTTCGACAGAGCGTCGGTGTGGGTCAGGTGTTTAACAAACGACATAGGCGCTTTGACATGGTCGAGCTTCCTGCCGTCTGTACATTGGGAGCCTATTCTAGCTAATTCGTCAGCCGCACAGTTCCCTTGAATGCCGCAGTGACCAGGGACCCCCGAGGGTTTTCCTTGTTAATGTAGCAAGGGCAGGACAAGTGCACAGTAGTTGGCTTGTAGTTTCCTCCTCCTCTTCGTCTTCTATAGAAGACGTTAGAGGGAATCTAAGTGCATGTTTGCCTTTCAAGCAGTGTTCGGTGAGGACTCCAACAAGTGAACCTACGTTTTTCCAGTTAGTGGATAAGAGTCTCTGTCATTTTTAAATCCAACTAAGGCCAGGTTTGTTTTAACAAGAGACAAGTACTGATGTTGTTTCACCCATTGTTTGCCAGTTTCCTGGAATCGGCATCAAGGAGGAATATGATCAATTTCATATTATCAGAAAATACTCCCAGGTTATCAGGGAGATGCCGTCCTGCGTTTTCTTTTGGCAGCTCGCCCCCCTCTGCAGTTGCCTTGGACGTCCCTATATCCTGGAACCCAGCACAGGGTAACGTCGTATCTGTCTGCAATCTTGTCATTGCTTTTTTTGTTTTTATAATCCACGCGCGGATCAAGGGGATATGAATACGCTTTTAATGTTATACGCACACCGCGAACGAGGTGCAGTGGTTGGAAACTCAGGTAGTGGTACGTTTCATTGGTGTCCAAGGGTGGTGTCCAGGCTAGCCGGGGACGTTTTAAGGTGTTTGTCATTGCTTTAATTTGGAATCTCCTGATGTCAAATTGGTGTCAGCTCAATCAACTCTTTAAGCCATGACACTCTACTACCAGTGTTATGCCTTCGCAGTAGAGTCACCGTTAGCTTTTACAATTGATCGATTTTTATTTATTTTCAGAAATAAATGTTTTTCCGATATCAGGAGTTGAACCCGGAACTTAAGCGTGATAAGCGATGATGCTAACCACTGCACCATGGCCACCCCCATGCTACGTCAGGTACTTTGGAGAAAACTCACGCCCCCGTACCACACGCTGTCTTGGATCCGTCTGTGAATATTTCTATCGCAGAGTCACTCAAAACTGCATCGGAGTGCCAAGCACTTCTGCTACGAATCCGAGTTCTGTATCTAACGTTGAAGTCAATATGAGGGACAATATAGTCCGTTTTACTAGTGATATTGTTGTTGTCCTTCAGGATACTAGAGTGACCTGTTGTTGTGCTGACCAGTTGTTAGGATTTCCTAAGCCTAAGTGCCCCTTTTGCTGTCTTTAGCTCCCAAAGATAGCAAGTAGGTGAAGCATTTCCTCTAGTGCAGCCGTAGAGCTTGTCTTTAGGTCACCCGTTATGCAGATGCATGATTGCCTCTGTGCTCTCACGCTAATATTGGGAGTTTGAATATCCCTAAAAGAACCCGGCAGCATAGAAGCGATAAGTGCATGTTACTGGGCAATTGGCAGCTTAGTGTCCCCCACAATATACCCTACCGTAGCCGTAGGGATGTTAACAAGCTCACTTGCTCTGCAAATGTTCGGCTTTAGCTACAACCAGACAACATGCAGTAGGTTAACCGTTTTTTCACAACCTTAAGGAGAAGTCAGGTGAGAGAATAGGGAAACGGATGCTCTCCCTTAACTCCATCGAATGGATTTGAAGACCCATGAACATACTTACTGTCACTAACTTTCAAAGAAATATCAGATCACATGAGCTGTGGAATCAGAATAGCAACTTAGCGCTAATGGGGTTCTTTCTACTTTCTTCTTCTACTTTCCTACCTAGGTTTTGATATTCTAGGACTATATTTAAGCCAGAAACCGACTTATTATATTTTCCGAGGTTTGCAATTCTACGGCTAGAAGTGGTGTCTTGAAAAGTGAATGGTGGATATTGCTTCGACTCTAGCCAACGTAACCGGCTCAATAGTCATTTTTTTGCCGCACGATTTCTCGTCGAGGATATGAGGTGTACTCCGGTGGAAGGGTACTCAGAGAGAAAATTAAACAATTTTCCATGAAGAAGCTTCTTGGTTCGTTGTTTGCAGTTGGCAATAAATTCACGAGATAAATGTAACACGCACAACAGGGATGGTTACTAGAGGTTAGGGCTTGGAATATACATATGTGCTGGCGTGCCAGGAAATCCTTCTCTCTCTTGCTGAATTACCCCTTATAATCAACGTATTCTTAAACCAAGTCTTGAGACATTAGATATGAATTATTCCAGATATCTTATGGTGGCTTATCTTTAACGATGTTCACAAGCCTTACTCCTTAACATTTGTTCATTAACATTTTTGTTTTGCATAGTAACTGAGTACTTAAATTTGATTTTTTACATCTAAATCACTGAAAACATTTATCTGTTTCTTTGATATAATCACAGTAAGCTTCAGTAAATCACAAATTGATTTTGCCAAAAAAGACATTTTAATTGAAATATATTCTTGAAGTCACCATCAGCTACAGAGGCATCACTCTTAAAATAAATAAAGAATGCCATGAAATGTAATGGAAGCCATTAACTCCAAGCATACGAAAACAACTTGTTTTAGAAATATGAACACGCTAAGGAACACTCGACCTTGGCTCCCGTTTATAGGGTAAGAGCTGCCTGGTGAAAGTTAAGAACCATCGTTAGAAACTCAAATCTGCTTATTCAAGCACTCCATTAAAAAATATCTTATCTCGTTTTAAATTTTCGCGTATATTGCTAAACAAAACTTCCATCAAAATTCTTCCCTTTTTTTTTGAGTACAGTATCTTGTGTTAAAAATTTTGAATTTATGTTAATTTTTTTTTTTTAAAAACTCTCCTTACGAATTTATGCTTATAAGCCTCTGTGTATTCATTCAATGAACCATGAAAAATATTTATGCTTACTGCACACCACACCATATTTTGGATGACAAGTAATAGAGAAAAAAAAAAGTTTTTCTTTTTTTTTTTGTATACAAATATCCTTTTATCACATTAGCTTCAGAATTTCGCTTACGCAGGAAGGAATTCATGAAATTTTTTTCACCGGATATTAATTTTTACACAAACTTCCAATCCAATCCTGAAGGATAACAACACACACCAATAAAATGTTAAATTCACAAGAAAAAAAAATTGCGAATGCCAAGTACACAGGACGAGATTTTCCGAAGGCGCTTCTTAACAGTCGACATCCTTACACCATCCCTCTGCAAACTGCAAACCAAAGCAAAAATACGGAGAAAAAAAAGAGAAAAACACAAAATTTATATTTTATATTCCGGGCATAGGAGTGTGAGGAGCAAAAGGAGCGAAAAAAAAAGAAGAACGATTGTATCGTTATGTTTAAACTCCTTTAAATTGCCCGGGAATAATGATAAATGCAAGGCGACGTGCGAAAAAGTATACTTAAGGTATGTGTACGTGAACTGTCAAATATGTTGGCTCGTCGTCGTGTCGTCGTCGTTTTGAATTTTTCTTTTGTTCTTCTTTTTGCACCAACAAGGACATTTACAATTTTATATTGAACTCAGTTAGAAGAGGCTGAGTTCAAGGTGTGTTTGCTTTATTTTGGCACCGTAGGCCATGGAGCATTTTTGCTACGATAGCAGAATACGTGATTTCAAATAATCAAAAGCACTTATACCGACATTTTGTAAATTATAAAATATTTGAAAAAATAAATACAATGCAAATTGGTACTGTAGCACCTTGATAATGGGAATGGAGTATAGGCAGTTCACAAAACAAAGAAATGTGAATGTGGAGAGTGGGAGTAATGCTATGTCGGCTGGGTTTTGTAGGGATAGAGCATATCCTTTGTAACACATAAATCCCAAATTCTTGTTTGTACGATGGAATCGAATTTGTGGTATTTAGGCAAGTGGATTGAGAATTGAGAAAACTCTAGGCTTTATCCCAAAATGCACAACAGTCCCCGTAAGAGTACAATTAAGGAGTTAAAATGCAAGCTGTGTATTGAGAACAAGGACTTTTTGAGTGATCGTCAATGATAATGAGATCTGCTTAAATGTGGACAAGATTCAATGTTTTAGGAGCCCAAAATGCTTTATCACGATGATGAGAAGAACAACAAAAACCAACAAAAAAGTTGTTGGGTAGTGATGGCTTGAAGAGTAGATTGAGCTGACCATGATTATGACAACAAGAGATTCGAAAAAATTACGGTGAATTATAGCTATGACAAGCACCAAAAATGTCCTCAGCTAGTCTGGACATTACCCTCGGATGCCATGGAAACCAAATACTACCAGAGTTTCGAACCACTGCACTGCGCGAGTGGATTATAAAAAAAGGGCTACGCGCGCCTTTAACTTAAAAGTGACTTTACTTATCGCACGAATTTTTACAAAGGATGCATATTGGTATGACAAATAAAACATGAGAATAACAACATTTCGAGAAAAATAATTTTATCATAGTACCACTGTACTGTTGAGCCTTGTTAACAAAACGAAAATAATTCCAGGAAAAAAAAAAAAAAAAAAAAGAAACGAAAGTATGATAATAATTCGCAGCATAGATTTTGCCTCAAGCAGCACCACCGGTACATGAAACTCTTGAACAAACAAATAAATGTTCTCTCCAAATGAGTGGAATAATTTATTGGGATTTTCAGTGCCAAAGTGGATAAAGGATGTTCTGGAAGTAATATTAATGCGGTATGCACGTGGCCGCCGTAAAGACTTGTGGTGGAGGTAATATATAAATAGAATTCTCCGGTATTTATTCTGATTAATTTCTACTCAAAGAGAATAATTATATTTCTGTGTTTGGCGAAGAAGAAATTTTAAATGGATGATCGTGACGAGTTGCTAATTTAAAATGTTAATATATATCTGCTCAGTTTTTTGGGTAGGGGATACGTACGTATACACAGAGGATAACTGACTGTAAAGAGTGTGGTTTCAAAAAGGATTTAAAATTTACACTCTAGCGCGTGTGAAAACAAAGGGAAATTTTAATGTTAGTTGTTCGTTGGGTAACTTAAAGAAGAGAGACATTAACCATAACTCCCTGTGCAAGGTTATGGCATTTAGAGATGAATTAATTAGAATTCATTTAATGAATTGTGGTCGCTATGGTACAGTTGTTAGTGCGTTGGACTTTTGTGCGAGCAATTAATATAAAAAAAAAAAAAAATAGCAAAACGTTCAACACAATTTGGATGTCATTTAGATTTGCTGAATTTTTCTGGACATGAAAGTGTTGTTCGCAATACAATTTGCAAAATCTTTGCTAGATGCGATAACGATTTAGATCTTGTACCAACTACTGAGGCATGTCGCTGCTAAATGTCCCATATAATATCCTTTCCAACGTACTGTGTGAATGTCTGAAGCCATTCTGCAAACTGCAACACACTAATCGGCACGTAACAGTGTTACTTGACACAGGGACATGTAGGAAATGTGAGGAAGGAGAAAAAGGTCTCAACCATTTCCTATGCCACTGCCCAGTCCTAACGAGAATGTGACAGAAGACCCTGGGGTCCATGTAAATACCGGAGCTGAGACATTTCAAAGACGAAGGCGTCGGTGGCATCCTGACCCTCACCGAAGAAACAGGAAGATTCGCCAGACCACAGGTACACTAGTGTCAATTCCATAATTGTTTCCACCTTTCCTAGATCCCTCCCAACATACGTCCCAAACCAAACCTATCCTTATAATCCTTATAATTCTGACGATTAAAAGAGGAGAACACAATCGTCCTACTGGAGCCTTAGTGAAAAACCTTCCGCTCACCGTCATATTCCATACAGTACCATCAGTGTGATTTCCGACTCGGCAGACTCAATCCAATCCAGATCCAATCTTCACACAGAGGCAAATACTGGAGAAGACCAACGAATCTCAAGCAGGAACTCATCACCTTTTTGGCGACTTTAAGGCCGGATATGATAGCATTCGTCGCCTTGCTCTATACATAGCGATATATGACTTCGAGATACCGACAAAACTGATCCAGCCATGTCGTCTAACGCTGGAAAATAAGCAGTATACTGTGCAGTTTGGGAACAGTTCCTCGGAGTTCTTTCTTTCATGCACCGAATTTCGGCAAGGAGATGCGCTATCAGGGGATGTCTTCAACGATTTGCTGGAACAGATAGTGGATAGGGCAGGTTATACCACGGAAGGCACTATCTGCACAAATCTGTCCAAGTGATGGCATCGACATCATTGGTCGCTCCCAACTTGTCATCATAGTCGTTTTCACGGCAATTGAAAATCAGCCTTGAATTGAAACAGGATAAAACCGAGTATAAATTGTCAACAATCAAAAAGTCTCTAACCACCGCATAGGACAAAATGTCACTGTTGACAACAATAACTTTAAAACTGTTAACAGGCTTAGCTACCTGGGAGGAAACATCAATTCTACGAAAGTCACTTGAGTTCTTGGGTTCTGGCGAAGACTGATTTAGCAAAACAAATGGGTTCAAAATTCCTAACTCGAAAGACGAAGTTAATGCTTGACAAAAACCCGGTCCTGCCAGTTTTGCTATTTGGTGTCGAGTTTTAAACGATGAACCAGAGAAAAATTCTTCGTCAGATATTTGATCCCCTTTGTGAGGAGGACGAATGGAGAAGAAGATATAACAACGAACTCTTTGAGTTGTACAAGAGGCGGATAGAGTCTGGAAAACCAAAACACGTCGATACTGGCTTGGCCACATCGATCGATTGGACAATAATGTTCCAGCCAAGAGAATCTTCGATTTTCAGCCCCCAGGTTCGAGACGACAAGAAAGACCTAAGTTTCGTCGCTACTGTCGCGGATGCCAGAACGATAGATTCTACGTTTAGCTGAAAAGAAAACATTGACGAGCGTATTAAAAAGGCGTTTTGGGAACATATGGGGATTCATTCATTCATTCATTGTCCATTGACCCGCTTTTCTACTATGAGGGCCGCGGGTTTAGGATCGATCTCTCTTACTGATTTCCTTACTATCGAGTCGCTTTCTTCTTAGCCTCATATAAAGGTGAAAGTGCAGTTTTCGCGTAATTTTTAATAATTGAAATTGAGTTACATGTATTTGTTCTACCAAAGCTTTTTACAACTCCTTTTTTCTCAAACGCCTTCTTTAACCATAGAGAGCAATTTTTTTAAATTCTGCCGTATGACTAAAGCTATGTTCAGACATATCCATGTGTCTCAAATGTCTAACAATCGTGTGAAGTGACAATTATTGTCTAACAACGTTGTAAGAAAAGCATTGTCAGGTCATTATAAGACCACTATCTGTCAATGAAATTGTCAAGTATCTACCAATCGTGTGAACCGTCTTTAAGAAGCATTTTGCCAACTTTCAAATTCTGTTTTATTTTTCAGAACTATTCTTTTAGAACGAAGACATAACCACCCTTCTTCGGCCAGGATTTACTTTCAAAGCTTATCGCGTTTTTTTTTTCCGAACACCGCCCACCTAACCATTAAAATAAACAAGATACGTGTAATAAGATATTTCCGGAAAGAGTCGAGACCTTTAATACAACCTACATACAGGAAATTGAATACTTTGCACACAGTTCCTCTCCTCCGTTCCCCATACTTATGCCGACGTTAAGTCTATTGTCCTTTAATTATAATCAACAAGTGCGCACTCGTATAACTCCAGAAAAAAAACACACACACGCATCCGAGCCTCCCCGGCTTAGAATGGAGTGACAACTTTATACTTCCAAAGTGACAGGATATCCAGCATAAAAACATACACCTTCACCTCAGGCTGATTAAATGTGGCAATCCTCGTTTCGTCTTCGAATTCCCTTTATGTGATAAAAAAAAAAAAAGGAAACGCAAACTCAAAACAAAACAAGTCAAAATCGTTGCTCGGATGCCTACGTTCGTTCACCTATGTAGCACCGCCGCCATTCATCCTCTTTTCAGTGGTACACAGCCAGTCTCTCATTCCACTTAAGTCACAGCGAACAAAGAATAATTCGCCCCACTCCCTCCCCCTAAGCATACATGTACCAGAACTCACATTTCATGCCCGTTTATATGAAACACGTACATCATACAGAAGGATACGCCGCTGCTGCTGCTGGTGTGATTCCGCTAACGGCAAATCAATTCACAAAAATTCCGCCACCCTGATACTGGTCGGGGATAAAAAACAAAAACAGAAAACTTCCGAGAAAGGATGTCAAAGACGAACGACGAGAGTCGAAGAAAAACAAAAGTGTATGTATGCCGCTTGGATTTTCATCCGGATTAGATTTCATTCCAGCAGCATGGCATTGCGTAAAACTATGGCATGTGTGGGTTCAGAGACACCGCCATTCCATCCACCACCCACCACTGAAACAAAAACGAAAACAACTTCGAACTCCCGCTTCTTCATAAATGATGGAGTAAAATAAATACAGACTTGGGTTTTAGGATTTTCTTTTCGCCTGGCTTGACTTTCGGCCCACATACATATTTCCAAAGAAAAAAAAATATGTAAGAATGTCCTTTTCGAAGGGTGTACGGCTTGTGGAGAAGGCCAACATTAATCCGTCTGCCGACGACGACAACTATAGCGATTGCTGCGAACGGCTTACTGTTTGGCCTGCTGTCCCCATTCAGCATTTTCCCCTTACTTCGTCCTCCCGCCTCTCCCCGATGATGAGGATGATGATGATGATTTGGCAAAATAAGACATACATATAATAGAATTAACCTCAGCTGATTGTTCCAGTGTTTTTGGTTCGTGGATTTCCCCACAGGACGGCGGCGGCGGCGGTTGTGTCCTTTTCGTTTATTATTTCCTTGTTTGTCGCTTTGCTTTTGAATGCAGAATCATCTTGTGACATGTGAATTATTCCTGAATTTTGATCGCCTCTTTCTCCTGTTTATGCTCAAGAATGTGGAATTTAATTGGTGTCATCGCTGAAAGGAACAAGCCGCAGAGCTAAGTAGCATCATTAATGTGTCGTTAATATTTAACGGTATGCCTGGCAGACACAGACATGCTGGGGGATTAGTTTTTATTTGCCATGGAATTTTTGTTAATTAGCCATGCTTTGAGAAATTCGATATACACATGTAGTATGTATAGGACTCGAGGGCGGGCAAAGAACTAGTCATGGTAACGTTTAGGTTGGGTTTCATGATTTTTTTTTCTGTGTGGGCATTACACAGGACAAATATAGCAGAGAATAAGCAATTGAAGTTTGGTTAAAGGGAAGTTTGGAACCGGACATCAAAGATGAACTAATTAATTCAGTAAAAGTATTAATACCAATTAAATGTACATAGATGTTGTCAATGCTTACATACTGTCGACAGAACTAAAAAAAAAAAACAAAGAAAGAGGCTTTCTCCTAATTTCAGACTTGTGTTCAATACAATGGCACTTTTAACATATATCTCCCTGTAACCTACGGGGATAATTGACAATCTAAAAAACTCGAACCAACTTTTAATTAGACATCTCTGGATTGGGTGATTTAAATACAAAGGTCAATTTGAATCCCCGCCCTGGCTCCGAATCGACAACGATCCACATCCAAATGACCTGAAAGCCAGTGGCGATTCGGACAAATTAGAAATCCAATTAGAGAAGCAATCGCTTACAATCGGAAAACTATCAGAGAGGCAATAACATTCACTTGTGGAATCCTGCCATTTCTCAACGAAAATCAATTATTCACATCGTTTCCGCAAGTCGAGCTGCACAACCGAAACAACACTCTGATCGCCGTTGCCACCACCCATGCGAAAGTGCACACATTCCGGATGCAGTTTTAATTGAACTACCCAATCATTTCGGCACAATTCAAATATACCAGAGGGCCGGGGCGAGATCAAATATTGAACTAGACCACAAAAGCAGTTCTTCAACTTGTACTGAATACCGTTTTTCGCGCATTGAGGGCATCGGGCAAAAAAGCCTGAAAGGATTAAACTGGCAGCGCGGCTGGTTTTTTGCCTCGTCACCACCCCATTGGACTTGACAATTGAAACGCTATTACTGTTGGCACGTTACCAATTTCTCTCACACACAAGCAAATAAAAGGCACAATTTTCTTCGGTTGCTCCTTCGGCTTCTTTTTGTATTTTCTCATCCTTTTGTCCTGTCTAATGCAGCAGAGAGGCAGCGAGAAGTACACTGCAATTTCAATGGCAAATAAAAGAAGAGCTCTAAATTATATCGCTGCAATTATGTACACATATATGACATATTTGCGTCCATACGACGATGAAAGAAGAATATCCTTCGACAATTGGTGAAACCACAGCATAAATACCCACTCAGAGGGACACAAATCGAAAAATTCTGCTCACAAATGCAAAACCAACGACAGACAGAACTGTATGATGACACTAGTTCAAGTAGGAGGTACTGAGATCATGCCACGAATACATTTTGAATTTTTGCCGAGAATTGCAGTTTTGTCCTTAAAAAAAAAAAATAAAAAAATGCACCCAACACACTCCTTCTTATGTGGATGGAATTCTACTTATTTTCTGTCGCCATATTCCGATCCTTTTTGGTTCGACGACGACAATCGGCACAATGAGGCGGTGAAAGCAATTTCAATACACCGAACATGCATATTTAATATTTCCCATCCATTCACACTCAATGATATTGGAAATCCGGCATTGGATTTCGATGTCGAAGGCTTTATGAGGGATATAGTGAGAGAGGAGAGGATTTGAACGTGACTTAGTTCCTGAGGCGAGACTTTCAAATAATTGATTGTTGCTGCACTTTAAGAGGATTCTTGCATCGTGTCTCGTGGCGTGAGAATATTTAACGAAATCAATTTTTTAATTAAACGAAGGAGTTGCTTGGAGACGGTGAACCTGGGATGGTACAGATGTTGTCTGAAATCAAGTTTTCATAACCCTGAAGTAATTCCTATAGGGATTGATGAAATCACCTTACTTTGAAAGTAAATGGCAAAATTAATGCACCGCATCATCTGTATATCAGACGAAGGTATTTAGCTCGACAATGCCGTGGCTTATTCCCACTTGCATATTGCATCGAGATGGTGGTTTGCTTGCAACCCCTGCAGAATGATAGAGGGATTATGTAGGACTTCAACCTTCACGACTAATGATGTTACCATCGGTCAGTCCATGAATATTATGACTGGCAGGAGGACTAGTAAACCGATGATTAGGAGCAACATTTGAATAATATCATAAGGTTTAGAAAATAATAAGGCAGGCAGTGCGAAAAGAGAATAACATAGTTGAATACAGGGTTGATATAACCTCCAAACTAATGTACTGAGGGCTTTTCATTGTTTTGTTTTTTGTCGGGTTTGGAAACGCTATACTGGAGCACTCAAACGCAACTGCTCCATTATACTGCCAGAAAACAGGACCCAGTTTTTATCCATTTTACTGGAATTTTCAGAGGACGCCGAGAAGGCGCTTCAATGATGACGAGCTTACAGTATCAGCATTAACCAAAGGCAGGATAATCGCAGAGAAAATGATCCAAAGTATCGTCGCCTTCTCCACAGGCATTGCAGAGAGTCGTGTCACTTAAGCCTAGCACACTAAGATGCTTGGCGATAGCGAAGAGTCCCGTAAGAATGCTAATAAGCTATCTACAGTCTCTTCTGCTGAGTAACAGCAAGAATGCCGCTGATTTCTTACAACGTAAGAAGGTCACATACAATTGTGTGTGTAGGAAGCCCAATCATCAATGGACGTTCTGACCGAGGACGCGGGAAGGCCCAATGCAGGTTCAGGTCCTGAAAAAAACATCCTCTGAGCCTTTTTTAGCAATCTCATCGGATATCTCATTTCCAGAGATCCAACTGTGGCCTGGGAGCAAGACAAGAGTCAAAGAGTTCAGCCTTGCGACCGAATTAAGAGAGTCCTTGCGTTCTCGTACTATTTTGAAACTGGTTAAAGAGGCTGGAGCAAGTCTTTAACCACAGCCTGGGTATCGCTTCAGACGCAGATGCTCCGACCCTTCCACCCATTCTTAAGAATGTAGTCCGTGTCACCATAAGGATAGTAAAGGCTTGGAAAACTGAGGCATGTTTTGTAGTGAAGTCTGTTGACTGATTTTGGAGTTAGCCGTGAAGAGTCTGAACGGTCGCAACCTTCTTTCTTGTACAGCGGACAACCTCAGTTTTCACAAGGTTGATCGAACGCCAGCACCTAGTGAACCATTCATCGATCTTGCCTAAAGCTGCCTGCGCATTAGCACAGACAGTCTTGAGCCATGATCCGACAGAAAGTAGAAAGTAGAAAGGCAGTGCCAAGATTTAGTCAGCCATACTTATTTATTTGCTTTACTTATATCCTGTTTCCGATTGTGAGCTCTAAGGCCTCTACTATGCCATTGTGTGCGGTTTCTGGTAAAATGTCTCAGTTCTCTTCAGCTGTGCCCTTGTTGTCATTGGATGGTTTTGCCTATCGGTTCCTAACCCGCTCTCTGGTAAAGCTGTACGTTAGAGATACGGTTAGGTTAGACAATTCTAGGATGTTTCGTATGCGTTTATTAACGAACGTCTGCATCTTTCTTGTGATAGAAGGGGTTACTTTCCAAGGACTCCTCCCCTATAAGAGCACGAGTTCAATATTGTAACGGAATAGTCATTCCTTGGTGTTTAAGCTTATAACATTGCTCCAGGAGGGCCGAACTTGTTATCTGAGCTAAGCTATCGGTATTTAATTTAGTGTTTGTTCCGATTCTCTCCTATGGACATTAGGTTTGGGTAATGACCGAAAGAATAAAATCGTGGATACAAGCTGCCGAAATGACATTTCTTCATTTTATTGGTGGGGTAACGCAGCGCGAAGCACATTACTAATCACCAATAAAAACAATATTGATAAAAGAACGCAGCCTTGTCGAACACCACTTCGGATCTCGAATTCCTTTGACCGCCTTCCTCTGCGTAGAACGTGACACCTTGAGCCTTCATAAGTAGCCTCAATAAAAACTTTAAATTTGTCAGGGATACCCTTGTTGTGCAAGGCAACTCTCTGTTGAAGTCGAACGCTTTCTCGAAATCTATGAACAGTAAGTGAAGTTCTGAACGGTATTCAACGCACTGGTCAACAGGGTTTTCATGTGGTCGATACAGAAGTATTCTGTTTGTTCACCATCGGCTGTCTGTTTCTTTATTCGCTAAAGAATTACTGTAGCTATTACCTTGGCTACTGAGGGAGCAAGCAAATACTTTTCCAGTTTTCAGACTATTCTTGGGGAGCTTGACGATCATTACTTTTTTTCTTTAATCGGAAAAGCTTTCTGCTTCCCTCGACTTCTCTACAATTGGAGGCAGAATTTCAGCAGAAATTGTTGGCGCTGCTACTAAAAGTCCCGCAAATATACCGTCAAGTCCTACTGCCTTGTGGTTTTTCAGTGCTTTGATCGCCATAGTGCTCTCGTTTTTACTGGGCGTTCTGGTGGGTATTCCGGTAGTTTTTTGCTTCTGGCGGTTCAGCCTGATTTGAGTGCTAATCACTGGCGAATACATGGCTTAAAACCAGAACAAAATGCTGCTTTCATCGCTTGAGTTGGTCCTCATATGAAATTAGCAGAGAACCATCTTGTGCTTTCAACCGGTTTTGGTCGGCGGTTTTTATTGATTCTGTGGATGGTTCTGTTATCGCACCAACTTGCCTGTATTAAATTTTGCCCAATGAATTAAATTTAAGCCGGATTTACAAGAAAGAAGATCCCAACAACTGCGTCCGTTGACGGTATCACTTTAAGCGATCATAGAATCTAAGCAGCTTTCAACAAGCCATGGTTCAGGCTAACTAGAAAAGCGTGTGGGTTGAGGTCCAGAACCAGTTTGTCAACTTCGTATAAGGTTAATTTTTTTAATGATCAGCTTCGCAATTTCTATTTTTAATTACTTCTGCAGGTTCATCTATCTTCCAAAACAAAGTATAACTCGACAACAAATCGATTAAATCTATTTTTGTCTCTGAAAACGTGTACATCATGTAACTGCACCATGCACCTCATTTTCAATTCCTCTCAGCCAAAAAATTTAACCGCAAAAAAGCTGAAAATAATATAAATTTAAAAATGTAAGGCCAACTAAATCCCGGGACCAGCACCATCAAAAACGAAACAAAAGTTATTGCAATTAAAAGTCCAAGCGCGTTTTCATCAAAATTGAATATCCTCTTCACGTCCTCGAACGATGTCATTACATTTAGAGTTGATTTTCTGTCCACCCGATGACTGGGCGCCCGCCCGTGCTTCACATATCAACGTTAAAAATGATTTATATTCAATGATACCGATCGGAAAAGTTCGATAACTAAAGGCTTAAAAGTCTTCCTTGCAGCCGCTTCATTGCCCATCGGATGCGGAGCCATGAGGGAAAACTCACAAGACGATACAGAGGAGGCGGAAAAAAAACTATTTCAAGGAGCTAAACAATTCCAATCACTTAAAACGTCCTGGCGCAGAAACTATTTTCATTGGCATTGTCGGAGCGTTTGATTTTTCCCTGCTGCCCTCTTCACCCCCGAAATCGGGCCGAAATCAAACCGAAACTGCTGGGGTACGCCTCCCCGGAGCCACATCCTTGGGTAGTCGTTGTTATCATCGTCGTACAAAGAGGATATCTGTTATGTTGTGTAAATGTGCATGGTGGTATGCTGGTCGATAGTAAGGGGTGACGGAACGTCTTTCAAGCTCCGTTGTCGAAGATTTTTATTTTACCCAAAAACACAAATCGAAAGGATGCGCGTCTGATAAAGATGAAGAAGAGACGTTGTCGATGGCGGCAAACAGAGAAACAGTGACATAACAAAGAGATACATATAGTTTCTATGGAGTTATGTGTGGGAGCGGACTCCAGCGACTCCACTTCTCTCCACGTGAATGCATATCACGTTCTGTCTGTTGGAATATTTTTGTTTCATCCCTTCAATTGTGTTAGGGATGCTCGGAATATTAATTGAGTTGCAATAGCAATAACGGTCGCAGCAGCAGGATAAATCTCGTAGCAACGAGATGTCCTTGCTCCGCTGTGCATTAATAGAGTTCAGATGGGCTGTGGAGCGTATTCAGTGGCTCCGTGCACATGTATACCAAAGTGCGAGAGATAAATGTCAAAGATTCATTTGTGGGTGTGTGGGCAAGCGTGATGCTGTGCAAATTGATGATTCGCTAATTGAAGAGGCTGTCTGGCAACAGAAAACATAATAATTACCACCCGGGCCGGGATCATCTAATTAAAGTTCAATTGCGTATTGTCGTGTACTGACTTGCATGGGTTGATTGCTGATTGGAATATGTTCTCCAAGGTATCCTATTGAGATTGCTGGTGGTGGTTGGTGACATTCTGTTCAATGGCGGTAGGATCTTTTGAAGTAGTGCCTGCAAAGGGCAGAGTTTGAGTGATGAGTTATCTATCTATCGTGCTGCGATTGTGGGGTTATGCCATAAGGTTTTACTCACGAACGGTTTACTTTGACATATTGCTACCATAAGGCTGCTGGTGTGATGGCTCAGGAGGAGTCAAGGTCTAGCTTCTCGCAACCATTCATGTTGTGCGTGGTACATTTCTCGCACGGATTGAAGAGACCTACAAACAGTGAATTGAGAAGCTTTTTCACGACAAGTAATACTCTCGGAGGTTTGTCATTCCCCGACGAGAGGTGGTGCCGCGAAAAATGTTCTGTGGCTATGGCTGGGACTTGAATCCATGCAGCTTGCACAGCAGTCCAACGCACTAACCGCTGAGGCACGCCAGCTCAAGGTTGGTTGGTTTAAGTGATTTTATCAGGCGGAAAAACGCCCGATACAATTAGTGCTTAAATGCACCGTTTTGTTATCACAGTTCTCGTGACCGGTTTGTTAGATGATTGTGGTCGTGTGTCGACAGACCATGGCTATTGGTCTGACATTTTACCTTAATAATTAAGAAAGAGTAGAATGTTAGGTTTCCCCAGTGCCTTGAGCCTTGCTTTGGCAACTGCCATAAGTGTTCTAGGGTTTCCTTCTTATTTGTGTCTTTGCCCCTTGGCAGCGTAGATTTGAAAGAAATGCCAAGCTTGGCTGCATGGGTACCTATTGTCCAGTGACCCGTACAGATGGGGTCTATGGGCGCAATGTCTGTTCGGATTCTTCTGAGGAGATCGTTTATTTTTCTATGGTTGTATGTCGATCAAGTCTTCTTGCATGTGGCGCTGCTAGTAAGGTTGTTCCGTTTGTGTTTGGCTACTGAAAGGTAGTGTAGGTTGATTCTTCTCTTGACAGCTCCTAAAGGAAGAAGATTTTCTCTTGCGAGTGAGCTATCTGAGGCTGACGGCAGCCTAAAGAGCGTCTGTTTTTTTTTTTGAGATTGGAATCTGATATGGGACGCTATACCAATCACAAAGTAAAATGTCAAGGAAAATCTAAAAAAAAATTCGATATATGGAGATGAACCATTATGGTTTTAGTAGTAGATTTTAAGACCTTCTGGCAGCAAGCTCATACCAAACGGTGTCGAAGCCGGCAGTTAAAAATTATGCCCACGAATATACGGTTGTAATTTGAGTAAACACGGTGAAAGCAGAGGCGCTTCAAGGGGATGTGCATACCCTTTTGATGTTATTTACACAGCGCGCGCGTGGTGCAGTGGTTCGAAACTCAGGTAGTATTTGGTTTCAGATTTTCCGAGGGTGGTGTCCAGACTAGTTGGGGATTTGTGGTGTTTGTCATTGCTATAATTCACTGAAATTTTGTTCGCCGTGGTTCAGTGGTTAGTGCGTTGGACTGCTGACCGAGCGGCGTGATTTCAAGCCCCAGCCAGAAAAACCAAACATTTTTCGCGGCACCACCTCTCGCAGGGGAATGACAAACCTCCGGGAGTATAATCTGTCTATAATAATAATTGTAGGTCCCTTTCATTCGTGCAAACAATACAAACAAGCACAACATGAATGATTGCGAGAAGCTAGGCCTTGGCTCATCTCGAGCTTTCGCGCCAGCTATTTATTTTATTTACTAATTTTCTCATAGACAACCGTCCGGTATAAGTTACATCGACTGTACATTTACAAATTGATTGATTAACGTAATACTACGCAATAGAGAAACACAAAATAATAATTGCACAACAAATTAGAATCCCAAGGAACATTCAACAACTTCCTCCAAAGGGAGCATGTTTCGGCAAAGGTATTGCTTTGCTATCCCAACACGATCTCGCAGCTAGCGCACATGCTTTGAATATTAAACAGGAACTACATACAAAAATTATCTGGGTATCCCCTCCGGTCATGTATTTTAATTTGCCAAGGCCAACTTAATTATAATCGATATAAATTAGAAAAGAAAATAATTACGGTCCCAACTGAATACATGCGCTACAATACGACACCATAAAAAAGAATCCCTCGTCCTTTCACCACATAAAGCGAACGGTGGGTGGGGAAAATAAACCGAAAAACTGGTAACAAAAGAATTCATTTTGGGTTTTTCTTATGATTCCAGATATTTGACCACCCCAATTACCGCCATTGTATAGCCGGGCTGCATATTCAGCATCGGCACCAAATCGAATGCTCCACGTGACACCCCTTATTCGAAAGGACGACTTCATGATTCGATCAAAGTACTCAATGCGCTGGTGGAACGAAATTTCCCCGGGATTTTTTTTTTCTTCTATTTGATTTCTCTGCGTCTCAGGGAGGCGATGGCATGATGGCGCGGCGGTGATGTACCTATATATTTGCACCATTTCGCCAGTGCTGCCCTTTTGTTCTTAAACGAGGCGAAAAGGAAATTAAAATATTCAATTGGATGGAAACACGCGACTTTCTTTCTGTTTTTTTTTTTTTTTTTTGTCAAAAGGAAAAAGGAAATATCGCATTAAGCTTCATCAAGTTGTGAGGCGAGCAGTGTTTTCCCGTTTATTTTATTTTTTTCCAAAAGAGTCGTGATATCCTCCGCGCTCTTTATAAGTCTTCAAGTGGAACAATTTAATAATAAAAATAATTACTCTTGTATTACATTTTCCATTGTATCCTGATGAGTTCTTTTGAAAGACATTTTTTTTTGGTTGGTGCCTTGCTCCTCCTTGCTTGTGAAGTGTTGTACTTTACTCGCTCTGAGTGGAGCCACGCGGGCAGAGTGAGATGGTAAATGAGAATCTAGGGTGCTTCTGGATTGAGATTTTAAGAAGTGACTGACTTTGCACTGAGATGTTAATTTTACTGGGAATATAGGGATGCTTTGGAATGTTTATCGCCTTGTAGATGGCTATTAGAAAGTCAAGCACATAGGGTGGGCACCATTGCATTATTCACAGCCAATAGTTTTGGTTTTGTTTTCTTCTTTTTTTGAGCTGGGAATCTGATACAAGAAGGGTGTGGTATGTAATCATTTTATATTGCAGAGAGTATAAAAAAAATTTGCAAGGGTAAACTGTTCCACAAAGACCTCGAAAAGATGCTTGACTGCCACAAGAGAACACTCGCTTTTCCTTATAAAAGATGATGCCCCATCAGACGTTGAAATGGGAAAACACCCCAACCTGGTGGAACGCGAAAATTCCGCATCTGCTTAAGATATATGTATCTGAATCTTCGCCACAGAGGGTTTAATAGAATGGGCAGCTTGTAGAAAAAATTGACAATAGCGAGTGCCAGACATTTGCAAAGGAAGTGAGAAGAGTGTCTTTCGGATTCGGGATCACGTCGGGATCACGCCTGTTTTAACGTAATGTAATGTGATGCGAGCCCTACACCACATCGTAAAAAAATTCGAAGGCACTTTGAGGGTTAAAGAAATAGCTCTTAGCTCATTTCACGACATGGCTTGTGATTTGCCTCCACAGAAAGAGCCCAGCCATTAGATGGATTCGTTCAATGCTTATTAGGATTATTATTACACCAAGCTAGGACAAACATCTGAATCCATTTAAATCAGCAAAGGTTGCCCACAGGGTAGAGTTCTTTCTCCTCTGCTATGGTCTACCATCATCAATCAGCTGCTAACCGTACTCAACAACTCTGGCTTACCAAAGCAGGATTACGATTAAATCCCCAGCCTTCTGGGCCTGTTCGAAACTATTCGGGAAGAAGTGGGGTCTGAGGTGAAAAATTAAAATCTACACCTATCTCACTAACATAGTCCCTACAATCAACAATGCATCATTTCTGGAACATTGTGGAAAAAATTAGGGTGAGCCTTGGCTCAGAACGGTTTTCAAGAAATACAAAGGCTTGTCTGCACCGGCACCTTGGGCGCTATGGACACTTTCTCGAGAACAGCCTTGAAAGGCCTCCTTCCTTTACACCCTAAGGTTATAAGCTGGGTTGCACCATAAAGCTTCAGCTTTCATACAAGTTTAAATCTTGCGACCTGACAAGACATCTAAGGATCCTCACACTTTCTTTCGAATCCGGTCATCTGTATCACAGACTTCATGCCTTCCAAAATCAACTTCTCATCCTCGATCACGCCAATCATCGTCGACTGTACCGTATGGAGTAATGGCAGACCAGTCACTTATAATAATCGACGAATCGAAAACAGAACACGGCGCCGGTGCTGGTTTCTATGGCCCGAACTTCAGACTAGAAGTCTTTCTTAGTTGCTCCACATCTGTCTTTAAAGCAGAGGTGAATGCGATTGAATTTTACGCCAAAGAATGTATTAAACGCAACCTTAGAAGAAAACAGATCATAATCTTTTCTGACCGTCGGGCTCAAAACTTGTTTGGAAGATCACCATTTACTGGGTTCCAGGTCAAAAGCGAACTAAGGGCAATTAGATCGCAGATGAGCTTCTCCTGATAGGCCCTGTTCCCTTCTGTGGTTTATCCATCAGCAGTTCAAACTCAATTCATGAGATGTTAGGGAAAGACTCAACAATCAGGACTTCGCCAATCCAAGATGGTCCCTGAAACATCAAGAAAAGCGAAGTAGTTCTTGACAACAAAAATGATGTTAAGCTCTTGACGGATTTTATCACTGGATATTTTCCACTCAACTATCATCTGAACAAGTTGGACATCAATCCGTCGGACATGTGCTGACGCTAGGAAAACCAAGAAACTGCAGTGCATAAATGGACGGACTGAACCATTTCGGTGGAGGCTCACTTTCTCAGCACCTCCTTGACCTCGATCTTGTTGAAGATGTTCCTCATCTGTAGGAGAATTTACAAAATATCTTGAATGTCACAGTATGCTAAAGCCCATCGCCAGTTAGATATGAGGCCCTACAGAGCTTAATTTTGGTTAGGAATACTAAAACAGGTTCCTTCCGGCTCAGTCCGCAAAGGTTCATGTAGTTCGACAATAGCTCATCAGAATGTTATCACACATGCAGCGGATTTCGGCAAGGAGAAGTGCTGTCCTGTGACATTAAGTACAACTTCAAGGAGTCAAGTAGTTCCCCAAACACTGAATAAGTCTCAACTTCTGACACAATGCCACTCTCGCGCTTATTCAAGCTTATTTCGATTTATCAGAGCAACTGTGTTCAAAACTTCAAAATCGGCACACAAAATGGATCTTTCATAGATCACTGATCTGACCAGTTTTACTATAGGAGGCGGAGTGCTGGATGAAGGTCCGTATTTAACAGTGAGCTCTATGAATTATTAAGGATGCATTGGCTAGACCACATCATGACAGAAAACAGGCTCTCTTTGAACTTAACCACCAATGAAAACGCAATGGAGAATTTCTGCTGAATTCAAGATTCCCTTTGATCCACAGCATAACAGCCCTTGATTACAATAAACCACCTGTAGAACGGGATTAAAACAAAAGAGTTTGAAGTCCACAGTCTACCCACTAGGCGACTTTAAAACCATAGGTGACAGCATTCATAATTAAGAAGGATGATGTCCAAATAATAGTGTTTCTGTGCGCTTATCCCAATCTAAACTAATTCCAGTTTCGATTACACAAATCTAATTAAGGACCACGAACCTCTTTTGCCGCATCAATTAATTCTAAGCCGTGTACGGATTAGTTTTAAGCAACTTAATCACGAACAACCCAGCTTTCTGTGTATAAAGAAAGTAATTGCTTCTTAATCCTTATGAATGAGTAAAAATCCCTACGAGGTGAAAAATTCGTTTTAACTGTGTAGATACTATTCTGTTGCCTTGTTAGTTCAATACTTAAAAATTCCTTGTTCAAGTGAATCCCTCTGACAAGAGCAAAGAAGTCAAAAAGACGTCGTAAGAAGAACCCGCTTCTGTCCATTTTTTTATTCCAAAATTAAATAGAAATGCACTCTCGACGTTAATCCTAGACTAAGCGCTACAATCTCTCCTCAAATGAGTTTCTGTCCCTAACAACTCTATAATGAAACAGTATCATCCCCCAAAAAAAGTGTTTTTCTCTTTCTTATTTTCTAAGAAACCGCATTCATTGCATTCAGCAAGAGGATATTATGCTTACACAAATGGAATCCACAAGGAGTAATCGGAAATAAAATGCAGTAAGCTGCAATACAACGATGCTCAAAGCACTAAATGCACTCACATTGAATTCGCACATCTTGTTATGCGATTGCATGCGCTAAGGATGTTTTCCCCTAAATACGTACCAACTCTACTCCCAGTCTGAGTCTTATTACTCATTTTCATTAGCACTCAGCTGCAGCAGTGCTGTGAAAGGTACGTGTAGCGTATGCATTAAGCTGTACACAGTTTCAAGTGTCCAATTAACTCAAACTACAGTCGACATATGGAAAGGATTTACACGTGGATGAGTGTGAGCTCGTCCTGTACAATACAATCAAGGAGCACGAAAGTTGCTTTTTTCCGCGCAAAGTTGGAGAGAAAGCGGCTTTACCGTCGCTGACTACTTTACGAAGGGATAGCGATAGTTGCGATACCCACCCTGTGTAAGATGTGCAAGATATTTCGCTACAAAAATAGAGCAAGCTATAAATGTACATATGCTGCTTTTTTGTTTGTTGTGAATTACAGTGGGATAGCCATTAGCATCCATCATTGCCGCTTTATGTGACCAAAAAGCCGTACCTGCCTCCACCATTAATATGTACAAACATGATGTACTACGTGGCCGCAAAAATGTGGAATATCAGTCGTGGCCCCGACATAGCCTAGGCAGTAGCTCCGGAAAGTACCACTGGCGGATGATGTATTAAGGGGTAGCTAGGGACTACCTTTTCTAGCTTACAGTCAGATGGGAAAGAATTTACTTCCTTTACCTACAAACATGTGCATAGATCACACAGTAGTGCAGGCGAAAGCTAATTTTTTGAGCACACGCATGTGTTTGGTACAACGTGGCATATGTGGATAGAGCTGGGGATCTCGTCGTTATCCTTAAGAGCTTAAACTCGCGCACACAGGATGATGTTTTGGACATTTTGTGTGGTTTCATTTATGCACACATTTTGTTTTCATTTGTAGTCCTGTCGAGGAGTGTGATTATGCGACAGTACGCGAATTCGCTGTTCGCCTAATAGTTGGGATTTTTACGCTTTTTTTTTTCATTTCTATGTCGTGAGGTTTTATAAGCCAGGGAGGTAAACATTAGATGTTTGTGGGTAGATTAGCCACTATGCATTGAAGTTACGATGAAGGATACTACTACAAATATTAGGGCGATTTGTAAGGCTAAAATCGGATTAGGTTCTATCACTTATAATAGTGGACAGAGGTGGTCAAACTAAATGAAAATGGAGTTTTCTATGATACAAATTTGTTTTAAATAAGTTCAAGGTGAATGCAAAAAGAGAATATTCTATGATACCAAATCTCGGCACTAGGTTAGCTTTGTGGGTTGTTGAAGATGATTTCTAGCCCCTTCGTTGTACCCAGGTCTATTTGAACCCGTGGTGATACCCATGGTTCATTCTTCTACCTTGTGGATTTGCTGATTCAATCTCATAGTTGTCCCCTTTTACTTACGTGCGCCACATGCGTAGGAGTCTTTTTCAACTGCGCCGTCCCACGGGTGTGGATTCGAAGATTTTCCGGGTCAGAGGATTGTTCTCCATCCGCTTTACATGACACAGTCACCTCAGTCGTTGGATCTTCTTTCTGGCTAAGTCGATGTCGCTATACAGCCCGTTCAGTTTGTCGTTGTGTCTCTTCCACCGTCTATGCAGACAGGATCGAAAATTAATCGACGAAAAGGCCAGGAACAAACTATTCCGCTTTTGACAAAGTTTATGCCTCTGCGCAGGACTTGGATGACTAAGGTCGTTTAAAGGGTTACCTTAGTTATTTGAGAGAGTGCTTTGCTACTCAACTGTCATCTTTGCCCAGAGAAGCACAGAATTCGTTCAATCTCAGCGCTTGTGTCGTTGTCCGAATTAAAAGCGAAGCCTAGGTAGACAGAGTCCTTAAGTCCTGTCCGAGACGTCGGTGTTGGGTGTCTTTTCTTGTTGACAGCATATACTTGGGCTTGTCCTCATTGACCGCTATATCCATCTTCGCAGCAGCAGCTTTGTTGGACTTAAGTTTAGATATGTTTATCTTCACTTCGTCCAGGTCGGGTAAATAGATTTGTTGGTCTTCATCGTCCAGGTTTTGAAAACTTTCGCGAAAATGATGAGATCCAAAAATAGGACTCAATTTTTTATGCATCTTCAACACTCAGGTATGGATATCTAGTCTGTACATAATTTAAGTTGAGCAGTCACAGTAAGACACAGTGACAAAAGATACAAAAATTGGCAGTAAATCAATCTCGGAATCCAATTACCTTACCCGAAACCTCTCTGTTCTTGTGGTCAAAATATATCACCTTGTTGATCCATAATCTCGGCTTTTAAAAACTTTGTTTTCCTTTGGACAGCAGATTGAAATAATTGTGTACAAACATATGTACATACATATGTCAGCAAATGCACATTGAGTCAGATATGTATGTTTGCTATTTTAGTTCTTTAACTTCTGTTCAGTATACGAAACTTATTTTCCTGAGTAAAGTATCACCACAATGGCACAAGAATACAATTCGACCCGTTCACTTATGTAAATGAAAAGTTTTCGACCCTGTGTCCCGTCTATAGTTAACCCTAACCTTTCTTTGTTGTCAAAACGTCCGAACTAGTTTAAGGTCAATCGGTTGGGATCTTATCTCTGTAGTAAAACCAACTCATGCGTGCAGATTGTGCTGACCAACAATTCGTTTAATGAATTGAATAGAATCCTTAAAATTTGCCATTGTGGCCGACAACATAGTGTCATTCTTTGTCTGAAGCTCATTCGTCTCGAATGCATACACACAAGCATCTTTCATCAATTTAATAATTCCAGAATCTCTCATCCCACCGGCAGAAATTCATTTAAATTGATTTTCATTTCAGATACTCTAGATGTTTCAGACAGTTCGTAATTGTAGGAAACTGTCCCAACCCGCACTCTCATAATTAGGTCTGTAACAATCCATCGACGTCGTCGTCATTCCAAGTTCTCTGAAGGACAAGATACATATAGAACCAGACAAACACACCCATTCTTCTCGATGAATAGCTCTGTTCGGTCGGTTTCGGTGTCTGTTAAGTCGACTTTATTATGTCCGGTATAAACAAGAGGATGCTGCTGAGGAAATTATTTTCCCTAAGTATAATATGCCCATCCTAATGCATAAACGTCGGAGAAAGGACATAATCAAAAGGTAGTTGACTCTGTTGGGTGGAGTTTTGTTGCCAAACACAAGGCATACCATCTATGTACACAGGGAGCCTTCATGTCTTTCCTGGGATAGGCAATTGTCGATGCAAAATGGCTTATCCACTACGTAATGAATCCAGTCCTGGTCGGGTATCAGAAATTGCAAATGGGCTATGGCCTTTTGGAATTCTCCCACACTTGGCCCTGTATATATATTTAGGGTTATAAAAATGTCCATCCCCTGCCACTGGCAAGGTGGAAACCATTTGACCTTCTGATCAATTTTAGATAACTCTTGTTCAGCTGCAAGTTTCCAAAACAGACCCGGGACGGCACACACCACTAGTCGTAGTCTCTCCTACACCTTTTCAAAGAAAAGGGGTAGCATAAAAAAACGAATTAAAAAAACAAGTTTAACTACAACAATCAACCCTTAAGGCCTGCTAGACTTTGTTTGAGCTGAGGAAAATTCAAATTCTGACAAAAGACACACAGCCACCGCTCTGAGGCCACTGCAGTAATGTCGAGAACACAGCAAATTGGGTCCTGAATGATTTCTCTTGCGGAGAATTTTGGCAGCTCATTATTTCAGTTCGTCCGGGTTGTTTATGATGAGTTGATCACCTTGGTTTGGCTTTTGAAGGGGTGGCAGCAAACACTGTTATTCAGTTGGTATACAAGTTGTTAGTTTTTCAGGATGAGTTCATTTCAGAATGCTTTGTGACAGTGTGAAATGTTTAACAGTATGTCATGCGATGATTTTAGATAGAAACTAAATTGTCAAAAGGGAATTCATCAAAAGCGATAAGAGAATTGAAGACGAGGTATGCACTGGTTGTAGGTCAAATTTGTCAAAGTGACACAAGAATAGAAATATCATATCTAACAATTCCACCTCAGTGGTTGTCACAGAACTGCGCCCAAGGAAGAAGCTTAGGGGTAGAATCGGTCATATCAAATCGCGTTTGAATGTCAAGCTTTATGTTTTACAGAAAATATCATAGTCTTAAAGATCATTATTAAGATCTTCTTTGTAAGCCGTTATAATGAAAACATTGAACGAAGCAATGAAAAACCACATGGTTAAGAAAATTCATGGCTTTATTAATGGAGGTGGTCATGGTGTAAAGGTTATCATCATCAGTTGTCACAGTGAAAATCCAGACTCAACTCCTGATGTCGGAAAAAATATTTGTTTCTAAAAAATAAATAAAAAAAAATAAATAAAAAAAATATAAAAACTGGTGTGGACTCTACAGCAAAGGCATAAAAATGGCAGTAGAATGTCATGTCTCAAAGGGTTGATTCTAATCGGCATCCTTAGTGGCCACTGCCGGCTAAAACGGCATCTACACAAGCTTGGCCTTTCACCGGACTCTACCTGCAGACTGTGTTTTAAAAGCGATGAAAGCTCTGGTCACAGAATGTCCCGCCCTTATTCATGCGAGAAAGCGGACAGTGAACTCGTTTCACCAACGACGCTTGCCAAGCTCCACCCAGAGAGGTTGATTAGCTTCATCTGATTAGCTGACATCCTCTAGAGCAGACAAACTGCTCTAAAAACATCGGACAGCACAATAGGCCTCTATATGAGACCGCAGTGCTAGAGTGGACAAACCCCTCCCCACTTATAATAATAATAATAATAATAATAAAGATTGAGCTGACCATGATTATGAGATCAGGAGCTTCGAAAAAATGCCAGTGAATTGTAGCAATGACAAACACCACGAATGTCCGCAGCTAGTCTGGAACCCTCGGACAACAACTACCTGAGTTTCGAAGCTGTGCACGGCACTCGCGCTGTGTGAATACGGGTTTCAGAAGAAGAAGAAACTATGAAGACGGTGGTACAAATCACTCTTTGCAGAGTTCTCGTTAACTCTTTTTAGGATCTAGTCTAAACCCACACATTTTTTAAGTTCGTTTTTCTCATGACTTTAATAACGAAGTCTCAAGAACGGCATTAGTCGAGCGTTATTAGTGTTTTGGCAATTCAAGGGTCTTTTTAGGACGCACTCTATGGATTTGCCTGATAGAATGAAACCGGGACCTTGACTGTGGTGTAAATTTAAACTTACATTCGTGTCCTGAAATGACTCTGGTCAGTCAAAAGTTCAAACTCTTTAAAGCCTTTTTTACTGCTGTGAACATGCTTGACGAGGTCTTGAACCGATTTTTTGTGGATTTTCAAGACCTGAAATTGCATAAAGTCTATCTTTGTCAGGTCTTGGTTTAAAGGGGCAGTTGCTCAAAGGATAGCTTAAGGGTTTTAAACTGCGCTAAATCTGTCCTGGTTTTAAGACAGATCAATAAGTGAAGTGGAATAAGTGACAATACTTTCTGCAATGACTGACATTGTTACTCATCTTTCACAAAGACATGATCAGTGTTTTTAAACATCGAATGTCAGAGAAATACCAGGCAACATGTATAGGTTCATGGCAACGTCTTGGAGGGCCTTCAACTACAAAAATCTGAACTCTACCCTTAAAGCATTCGTACAGGGAGAACTGAATAACTGATCTTTATTCCTGATAAAAATGTTGTTGCCTAATTTTTTTTTTTCCAAAATTCGAACTATTTCCTGACATTGGAACTGCAGTAGCGCAGCAGGTCACAGCCCGATGGCATACTTTCGCAAAAGGCAATGTTCTGTCACGATGCCTATTGCTATACTTAGTTGCGACTTGTGTGTCGTTCTGGCTTAGTGTTTAATACGTTGGGTTACTGTTCGAGCTGCGTGGGTTAAAGCTCCAGCCATATATACTAAACATTTCTTCCTAGATACAATTTGTCATAATAAAGGTCCTCAGTCCGCTGTTCGGAGTCGGCAATAAACTGAAGGTCCCTTCTAATCGTGCGAAAAATTTAACATGCACAACATAAATGGTTGCGAGAAGCTAGGCCTTGGCTTACCCTGAGCTGTCGCCCCAGCTTCTTATTTATTATGGACCAGAGCTACCCCAATTTTTTCCAAATACATAGTTTGTAAATTGGTTTTCTCCATTCTGCAGTGACTTGAAATATATTACAGTTTGCGGTCTGGTAAACTGAACTATTCATTATCGACAGAAAATATGAACATTCTTATTTTGGCCCCCAGGACCTCTGTACTTTAAACTTGGGTAGCATAATGAATTAGAAAGTTGAAATTCTAGCATTCAAGAGCTTCCAGGAAAGCTATAGGAAGTAGGTGTGTTTACAACCAGGCATTTCTTAACAGCTCTATGTAACCGATATTAGGCCAATATTGATGTATTGCTTGATTGTCTGGTGGACGGTTTTGAATAATAATAAAGGCTTTGACGACTCGTAAATCGTACATCGCCTTGGGTGCCTATATATCTTTGATAACCAAGGCTTTTATGCCCCAGAATAACTTATTTTGTGTCGCCACTGAATTGAAGATAAAACATTTTTTCACCAACTAAACCCTTCTTCATAGATTTGAGGCTCCTTTAACTACAAACAGGTTTTCTGGAACTTACTGTTACTAATGCAACAACGTAGTGTACTTTGCTATTATGTATATCCTACCCGTTTAGGTCAACTAGGATTTGATCCTGAATTTAATTAAATTAACGTAATACCTGGTTTTTTAAATTTAAACTTTTCAACTCCACCTGTGACCTCAGCCTTTTTTCGATATCAAAGCTATTATAAGAGAATCGATAAAGACTTGAAAATGTTCTTAATCACTATCGCCGAAATAAAAGGGTCTCTCGCTTAAAGAAAGAATTATTTACAAGCATATTCTTAACGGCTCGTGTGCAATTTTACAGTCCCAAAAGCAAAAGTGTGAAACCCTCAAAGTCACTAAGTAGAATTAAATTGAAGATTATTGTCCCACAAAATTGTGGACGGGTGTTAAACTCATTGCCATTAAGCCGCCACGACCGCTGACGGAGCCCCACCACCATTACCACCCACAATATACCACTTCACTTCGACGCTAATCCGCACATTAAATTCCTTCGGCCCTTTAAAATAGCTTTCCACTTCGCTACTTCACTACTAAAACAAATCCAATCCCAACACCAATACCGACACCCAAAAACCCGTCCCATGTGAGTTAAGTAAATGCTCGTAGGTGCAATTTACGAAAACCAACGTCTAACCGAAAACACATTGCTCCGCATGCTCGCTCCATGGGCACCAAGGCGAATCGGAGAAGCCCCCAGGCAAAGGCTCATAAAAATTTAATTATGCATCCAACCATAGTTGTTTAAAGTTTTTGCCAAACATTACACCCATTCACACAGACACACACACCCCGAGACCCATATCCTTTCACACTAATCTCGATCAATCAGGAAGTGCTTATGGGCTCAAGGCACAGCTCCCTGCCAGAAGTGATATGATTGCTTGAGGAAGGAAGGAATTAATGTTTAGAATATGCCCAACACGTTGGGTTTCTCGAGCACTCAACGGCAACGACCACGAGGAACAACATCTTTTCGAAAATTCATGTTAACTCTTCCCACGGGGGCCGTGCATAGCACAGGAAAGGTTACCCCTCTCTAAATGAACCCTAAAAGTATTGCAAACGACCATTCGGCTTAATGTCACAGATTTGCCGTCACATATTCCGCTGCTAAATAGCCTTTTGTCAGTGTCCCTGCTAAATGACCATTCTAGCGTGAGTTCCCAGCCAGCCATTGGTGGCGGGAATCGCGTGACAAGCCCGTAATCGTTTCGAGCCAAGTTAAGCTATTGTGCAGGCAGCATGTTTTGCGTGGCTCATTGTTCTGAACCTAATTGCCTCGGTCAAAGGTAAACATTGCGTTCGCATTGAATTTAAACACGCGACTTTAAACAGTTCGGTGCCGTGTATCCTGTCCTGGCTAAGGCCGGCAAAAGGGCATGGGTATGACGGTTTTATGTGCGCTGTTCTGTTTTTATTGCTCGTGGTTGCTTTCTGTTGATGGTGTTGCTCGTAGTTGGCCATTGTGGGCAGTTCATAAATATTCGGTGGTTTAGTTGTCGTGCCTATGTCGAATCTTCATAAAAGGAAGTAAATTGTAATAATGACGGCTAAAGGCAAAAAATATTTACATTGTCCTGATGAAGATGGACGGAAACAGAGGGCTTTAGTGAAACGAATTAAAAAGCGATGAACGTCAATTTTGGAGGGGTGTTGAGTTATTTACGGCAAAATGATTTAGATTCTCATTTTAATTTTTTTATTTTCGTGTATTATTAAACGGCAGTGAAGTGATTTATTGGCAATCAGGACTGGTAATGGAATTTTGCTTCTCACGAATTCAAAAGGGTTTTTCCGAAGTCTTTTGTAGAAATACACACATAAAAATTTGGCAGATGTCCGAGAAGCCGGATTATAAATGCGGAAAAACTACGTGACTTTCTCCTGGGTTCATAAAAAAGAACAAGGAACAAGGCCTTTCATGCAACGTGATTCAAACCATCACTATCGGATGCAGGTGTCAGTTGGGAAATAATTCCTACGTGCATCTATTGCGAAGTAGCACTCTCTGACAGCTGCCACGGTCATTTCTGTATTTCATATTAATTTTTGTATTTAATTTATATTTTCCGTACTCAAGTCCCGAGGGATAATCCTCTGCCCTAATATAATATATTTTCTCATGGCACGCCTTTCAACTGAGTAAAACAAATGAGGCTCCGTTTAATGACTGATGATGTGAAAATCTAGCCGCTTACAATGAAATGCTTCGCTTATAAATTAATCTCATTTCTGACGCATCTAAACCAGCAAAACCGAGGGAGAACACCACTGTGACGGGTTAACAATTTGTCGATTTTTGCGGATTTTTATTTTGTTATCATGCCATGGTGAAAATGTTCGTAAGCAAATATCAGAGGAATAATATTTCAAAAGTTTGTAGAACTACAATAATTACATCCATAGGTAAGGCGAAATTTTTGATGCTATCAGCAGAACTTTTCGAGCTTCCTTCACCGTATTCAAGAGTATAGAGGCAGAAATGAGGAAAATCGGCATAGGGGTCGAAGAAATAAAACTAAGTACTGTCTTTCGACAGTATGGAGATGTATCTACAAATCTGTTCGTCACAGCGGACAATAAAAGGACTCATTCCGCATCTGGTTTTGCCTCTGATTTCTACATTAGTAGAAATGTAACGAAGAACAGTTCTTGCCAATCTTTGTTTCCTTGGGCTTGTAAAATATTTGAGTAGAAAGGGTCTTTTCCGAACAAGTAAGGCTCTACATATATTTTTAGACACGGACCTAAGCCGGAAAACCAACATCCAAAAGAGAGTTAAGAAAGCTACAGTATCACTTTTTCTTGCAAAAAGGGAATAATTGGTTATTGCAACCCCGTATAACTCACTGGCTCTTCACCGCGATCAAAAGACCGATACTCATGTACACTGAAGTCATCTGGTAGAGTGCACTCGATAATGCCCTAAATCGCGACAAGCTAAACAAAGTCCAACGATCAGCTTGTTTGTGTATAAGTGGTGCACTTCGCATAACACCCTCTGCAGCACTGTACATTCTGTTTCATTTGACTCCTATTGATATCTTTGGCAGGCAAATAGCTGTCAGTGCGGGCGTTCGTCTCAAAGCAATATCACAATGGTCCAGTAAAGAATTTGGCCACGCCTCTATGCTGAGTAGTTTCAAAATCTCCACAGGAAACATAAACTACGCCATAGCGAAACTGAGTTCTGACAAAAACTTTAAATTTATCATACACTCCAGGTCATTCTGGGAGGAGGATGCATTCTTAATCAGCTCACTTCTACACTGACGGTTCGAGGACCAACGAAGGGAGGAGTAGGTGGAGGTGTTTTCTCTGACAGGCTCAATTTCAGCCTCTCTTTCCCTCTCGCAAATTACTGCAGCGTATTCCAAGTGGAAATAACGGCGATCAAAGACGTTTTATCTTGGCTTAAGAAAAATGTGATATCCGCATCTTTTCGGACAGCAATCAAGTCCTTGGAATCATTTTAAAGAAATTTAATAGCATAGATAGCCGTTCGTCACTCTTAGAGATGGAAGAGCATTTCAATATTCACCTCTGTTAGGTGCCGTGGAATAAGGACTATCCACTGAACTGTAAGGCTGTAGGCACACCGATCGCTACATGTAAACTCAAAATTTATAGAAATGTTTTCAAAAGCAAAAATGTTAGGTGAATCTGGTGGTGCAATGTGCCATCAGATTTGGCTAGATCTGAGACGCTCTTAGGCTTTGATTTCCTTCGTGCCATCGCTGGACATTGTCATAGACAAGCATGCAACAAGGTTTGGGGTGTAGAACGTTACTTCAACCAGTTTGTAGGACTTAATTGAAGGTTGCGGCATATTTTCACCCCGAACTCCAGGGCCAATTTTTTTTTTTTAAATAAACACAATAGTCCAAAGCACTAATTACTAAGCTACAGCGACTACCTTTTGCATTCGAAAAGTCTGTGGAATTCAGCTACCCTGTAGTTTTATGTGAGAAGCCATTTCTGAAGGTTCTTCGTTCACTGTAGCGTGCAAGCTAGGCATGAGCACGCTGAAACAGGTTTCATTCTCGTAAAACGAACGTTTTTGCACCAAAACTCCAAGAGTATTGTTAGTCCTTTTGCTCTTCAGAGGACAAAATGGAGTTAACATTAAAAACTGTTGATCCTTATATTCGTGCAGAAAAATGTCCTCAACCCTGTACCGGTTGACTATTTATTTCAATTCGTTTTTCTACATTAGGAAGGTTTTTTTATGTTCAACATTTAAACCGAAAATTTTCAAATTCAAACTGAATTTTAAGCAAAATCTTTTTCACAGTTGGGATTGTGTGCACTTTTCTTATTCCTGCATTGAATGACGTGAATCGAATGCAGACATGATAAGCGCAGGAGAGATCTCATAAAGGTTGATGCCACTTTTACCTTTGATTTGCAATTAGTTTGAGTTGCGGTTACAATTTTGACGTGCTATAGATGTATATGTACATACGTGATTTCACAATAAAAAAAATTGATAATTTTTTCTACCATTGCTACAAAGTCTGTATATACAATCGTTTTTCTCATTATTAAAGCAGCCCGGGGCAATGTTTATGCATGCATTACCAAACTCTGTACTTATGCTTGCTTGCATGTTTGGCCTTGATTTGTGTTTTCTTGTTTGCACTTTAACTTTTGCATTTTAAACAAAGGTATACAATTCGTGGATTTGCTTTTGTGGTAAAGGAAAACATACTATGGGAAAATAACATTTAAATTTAATTAGAAAATTGTAAAAGTGTTGTTTGCAGAAACAACCTCCATACACATTTTAATTAACCTTAAAACAATACTTCCTTGGATTGAATTCATTAACAACAGCATTAGTTTTCAAGGAAATATAAATCCTTGATGGGTAATTTAAATCATGTCGTTTGTATAGTTTTTTAAGTAGAATAAAATAATTAGAATGATTTCCTGTGCGGGCGATATAGAAAGTGAGTGAGAGTTGACATTTTATACACTTGGGAGGTTCGCACATTAATTGTAAGTCTACAGAATTTTATTGCAAAAAAATAATAAAATAGGAAGCCTATACGCCCTTTTTAAGAATAAAAATCTTGTCAAAATAAAAACATTTAGTCAACATATGGTTTAAACAAGGCGTTACCTCCAGCCATATATAACTCAAATCACTACAAGACTCTTGAACAGAAGGTAATGGACAGATTCAATTTCTTCTTCGTCACTGCAGCATCTGTAACAGTCGTTGTGATCTACGCCTATGCGTTCTGCATGGATGACAATGACGTAATGTATGGCAATATTAAAATAAATATACAACTGGAGCGACAGTCTGGGATGGGTCAAGGCCTAGCTTCTCGAAATCGTTCACGTTGTACGTGTTACATTTTTCACATAAATGGAAGGAACCTAGAATGTATTCCCGACCCCTAATGGAGAATTGAGTAGCTTCTTGGAGGTTTGGCATTCTCCAACGAGAGGTGGGGATTTGAAAAATGTTCGGTGGATATACATATGTATGTAGCTGGAGCTCGAGCATACGCAGATCGCACAGCAGTCCATTGCAACTGCAAAGTAATGGTAATAATATAACCGTCCTCGCCGTTACGCAAATGTCTAGTTGAATCCTTTGAAACTTGCATTGACTCGTTTGGTTCCTCGGTTTCTGTTCCCAGAGACCAAATTAGGACATTAATACGGAGCCGGCCTTTTTCATTAGGAAAATTGAATTCCAATCACTATCCTACTCCCCTGAGCTTTTCATACAGTCCCAAATATCTAGGACTTATTCTAGACGGAAAGCTTCTGTGAAGAGATAATACTGTCGAACGCAATAGCATTGCACTCTACACATGCGAAAGAGTACTGGCTCTATACTGTAGTTGTAACACCCACTCTTAATTATGGCCTAATGGTTTGGTGGCCGGTTTTGGCAAAACAAGCCGGCAATTAAGTTCTCGAGAAAATCCAAGGTGAGGCTTGCCTCAGCATTACTGTTGCGCTGAAAACTTCTTCTATACCTATGCTTCAAACCATGCTTCACTTTCCATTGCCATAGATGTCTATTGCATGCAGCAAGTCTGAGAGAAACCCACCATTTGGGTGAGAAAAATGTGGAACATGCCAGAATCAACACAGCCTTTCTAAAACAACAGTCACACTACCCACCGAAAACGACTTCAACATCGGCTATAAGCACAAAATACCGGACAGAAGCGCCTGGAGTCAGCGCAATGACCTTCTCTCTATCATTACCGAAGGCTCTTAAACAGCCGAAGAAGTCGTTGTCGGTGACATCCATCACCCCTTCAGTCTCCCCAACCACTGTAGTGCCAAAGTCACAGCTGTTAATCCAGCCGCCGCTTGGCTGAAGGCTAACCCAATATGATGCGGAGATATTGCGATATACATCGACAGCCAGGCTGCTATCAGGTCCCTCGTATCCAACACAATAGAATCAAGGACTGCCGCGTGTCTCTACACGAGATCGCAAACTGGTTTAACGTCACACTCTGTTGGGTTCCTGGCCACTGCGACATTCAAGGGAACTGCGCGGCTGATGAATTAGCCAGACCAAGCTCTCAATTTACAGACGACAGAATGCTCGACCGATGTCAAAACACCTATATCGTATGTTAAACACCTGCACTAACGATCTGTCGAAATCAAATCGTAGATGGCAACACCTCGGTTATTGCAACAATTTCAGGTTGATCTGGCCTGTCCTGGATCTCAAAAAGGTCAAAAGCATTAAGATGACCTAAAAGAGACCAAATTTTAAAACTTATTAACATCCTCACGGAGCACTGCATCATAGGCAGGCACGCTGAACACCTGGGTATAGCATGTAACGATTTTCACTGTCTAATACATACTTCTTCTGCACGTGTCCCGCCCTTGCTAACATCAGAAAAGCCAGTACTTTTTTAACGATCTAAATGATCTGAACTCCGCCAGCGAGGCCGACCTCAATTACTACGTAAGGAAATCTAAATGGTTTCAGGAGTAAGCAGGGGTCAAACCCCAGTACTCAGTGGTATTACAATGAGACCTACTTTTCTGGTCTCAGTGTTCCTCTTCTTGAAGAATCACTCCGACCAATTAACTACCTCCTAATATCACATGTCTTTTGAAAGCCTTTTTATAATAATGACGGAGTCCAGGGCTTTTACGGCTATCTGGTTGTACAAACAGCAATTGCACATTTTTGTTTCATAAGCAAAGCACATGCATAGATCAGGTAAAGTTTGTGCCTTCCATATTTCTTGTAAAAGCTGTCTGATTTTTTCTTTCGAAAAAAAGTTGAAAAAAAAAACATAAAACGCCTTATTGACTTTTTACAAACAATATTCATCAGAAAAAAAATGTATTAATTAGTCAGCGGTATCGTGAATGGACTCACACCAAATGAGAAGTAAAAAGGACTCTCTATACATATTTCAAAGCTATTTTAGCAGCATTTTCTCCGTGCGGCCCTTTTCCGGCATAAAAATGGACATCTAACGATTTAATATGACAATAATGTCCCCTGACCATCATATCGTCGCATTATCTTTATCTCTTTTCATCGCAAGAGGCAGCAAGCTGAGATACAGTTATTGTCTTCTGACGTTTTTTTTTTCAGCGCTCACCCACCCATCCGCCCTGTTGACGACCATTGACTGCTGACGCAGTGATGTTTTCAAAATGAACACGATGATTAGAATCAAATCCTTTGATGTTGCTCTCAGCGACGTTGTTTGTCGTGGCCCATCGTTGGCGTCGTCATCAGGATCATCAGCAAAAAGCGAAGTAACATTACTACGTCCTGATTATCATTATATTTGCGTGTCAGCGTATGTGTGTGTGTGTTTGTGTGAATGAGTTTGTCACACGAAGTGGGAGGGTAACACATAGGAAAGTACCCGGCAGACACATAGTGACATATTTTATGGCCTTCAACGAGCATTGTGCACACGGAGTATGAGTCCGGTGGCGTATACGTAACATTCTGTTGTTGGGATGGAAAAAACCCCCCCTGCCTTCAATTGGAAACACAAATGAGAGCATTTCAGACTCACAATATGACATGTTAGTGTCAGAAATTGTTTACTCTCGAGAAATGTCAGATTTCTGTGTTGAATTTCTAGGCGGAGACAATGGCGTGAAAGGCACGCTGAAGCGCATTTGAGAACACAGGCCTTTTTGAGGCCATATGCTGGATGAGCTCCTTTGATATTGGTTGTGCACTATTTCACTATTTTTATTCGTATATATGTATGCATTTCACCTTCACATGTGTCCTCAAAATATCTCATTTTTTGTGTTAGCTTTTTTCGTCAAGGATTTTTCTGGGCTGTTCACTGACGCTGATTTTTTTATGCAGTGGAAAAGTTGCCAGACATACTCATACGAGGGAAAACGATTCCCTAACCAATGCCCAGTATGTATCTTAGCATGTAGCCCCACCCCATCGGAAGGCCGACTTGTTTCATTTGAGGAACTATTATTATTGCATTGCTAAATGCACTTTAATTTTTTGCACATGATTCTTTTGTGTCAGAGACGGCGAACGAAACATGTCAGTTTTGCTTTTAATGGCTGAAAAATCTTAATTACGCACGAATTATGGTTGGCCGTTGTGTTCGTTATCGTTGCTGGAGAGGACCCCAGAGAATAGGTGGTTTGAATTGCATGGTGGAGATGTCTGCTCGATGTATTCTACTTATGGAAAAGAAGTGAAGGATACCGAGGTCTAGGTTGTTTGCAAAATAAAGAAACGCATTTGTTTGTTTTGCTAAGTTTTGAAAGACGAAACTAGCAATGGCCTCGTTTTATTCAAGTAGACTCGTATGTTGTCGAGAGAAGAGATCTTATAAGCAAGGGGAACAATCGAATGTGACGAACAAAAATTCATTTCTTGGCAAGGATGGTCAATATAAGAGGTCAGTAAAGTACTTATTTGATTGAGTGAGTCTAAGAACAGGAGGTTCAACTAATTTTAATTCGTCTACGGTTCATTGTTTTTAGGTCTTCTATCTCTTCAGTCCTATGCCTTGTACGAACTATTTCTAAATGGCATCTAAAATACCCCTATCCATACTGTGCGAATGGTCTAGGTCTTCTCGAAACAAACTTATGGCCTTTGCTTGTTGATCTCGAAGAGAGTATGGACAGAAGATACAAAAACCCTTTTCCTACTGATCCCGTACAGTCTGAAGTACAGGAAATGGTGCAATTTCTAGACATAACCTATCTCTAGCATAACTTCTATCATATGAATTTGGGATAGAAGGTTCACCCTTCTCAGCCAACTGATACTTACAGTTCGGTATAATCAATCGACGCCACTCTTTAAATCAAAAACAATAATGGAGTTGTTTCTGTCAAACATTGACTGTGGCCTACCTAACACACAGTGCGAGCTATAACGGTTTCTTTACTGTTTCACTTTCGCTGTAAATGTAGCGTGTTAGCTAAATTTGCGATCTAAGTCAGGATAAAGGATGACGAAACACCTTTATTAGTGGAACGCTGAGTTTTATGCTCTTCAAAATCCAAAAACAGTTCAACCTTAGCCAAGTTCACTCGACATGACATCGACTGGCAAACCTACGAGATAATCCTGATGTTCTACAGTAGAAATGTCAGGACAGCGTAGACCAGGACAATGTAGATCTTAGCACATCTTTTGTGAGAACATTGAAGGTACTACAGAACTGTTCAAGTTACGCAAAGTTTTTAAATTCAGGTCTTCGAAAAATCTCTGAATCTACTAATGCACACTCACTTCGCCAGGTGTACGCATGTCATTGCTGATTTACCTCCTTTTACAGCAAAGACTGACAACTTTCCTGCACAACTGCAAAGGTTCCTCCAAGATGTCAAGCACATTCTGACGGGTACCCTCAGGGGCTATTTAGCTCTTCGCACAATGACACTGTAAATCGCAATCTTATAGGGGTAAGTTCCCTTTAAAACTGCCTTCATGTACTCCAAGCTGACCTCTTGGACAGACAGCTGTTGCCTAAAAGTCACTTCGTTTAAAACGGAGGTGATTACCAGAGCCCAAGATACAGCCTCAAAATTTCAAGCAGTGTCAAACATCTAGGTCCATATCTGTCTGGTTTGAGGTCAGTTAAGTCTACCATCGACGAAATATTCACACTGCGTCAGATCTTGGCATCTCTGCACAACTCGTCCGTCTGTGCAGGATGACGATGGAGAATGCACGCTGTTTCATCAAGGTCGGTCAAGACCTCACCGAGGCCTTTGACGTCAAAAAAGGATTTAGACAAGGCGACGCGCTGTCATGCGACTTCTTGAAAGAATAGTGCAAAACTCACCCACCAACACCAGAGGCATAATCTTTCAAAAGTCCATCCCATTACCAGCATACGCTGACGATATTGACATAATCGGCAGAATGCAGCGTGATGTCACTAGTGCATTTGTGAGTATTGAGATGGAGGCGGCGAAGATGGATTTAGCGATCTTGAGGGGAAGACAAAGTATTTGGCGTCAACAAGAGTGGACACTCAAAACCGACGTTTGAAACAGAACGTCATTATAGACAGATATAGTTTTGAGGAAGAAGGACTTTGTCCACCTAGGCTCCGTTATAAATTCAGAGAAAGACACCGGCGTTGAGATCAAACGAAGAATACCTCTTGCCAATCGCTGCTTCTTTTGGCTAAGAAGGCAATTGAGTAGCAAAGACCTCTCTCGAACAACTAAGGTGACCCTTTATAAGTCCTTAATCGTCCCAGTGCTGCTCTACGGCGCAGAGACATGGCCTCTATAAGAAGTGGATGAAGTTGCTCTAGGGTGTTTCAAGAGGAAAATTCTTTCAGTGATTTTTGGTCTCATCTGCATAGACGGTAGATTGAGGAGGAAATACAACGACAGCTGTACAGAGACATCAACTCAACCGGAAGAGTGAAGATCCAACGACTGTGGTGGCTGGGTCATGTAGAGCGGATGGACACCAGTCGAACATTTTCTTCGTTACCATCAAGATTTCAATGCTTCCTACGCGATGAGGACCTCTTTCTTACAAAGGGTTCTTATTTAAACGCAGCAAATAAAAGTATGTTTTGCCATGTACATATTTTCCACTTTGACAAATGACAAGTATCATTGCCAAAAATCGATTCGTCATTTCTTTTGTCCACTTTTCTGAAATCAACAATAATATGTCTGTGTAACCTGAAAATAATACGTGTCAAGCGGTGCCCTTTCTATAATCTTTAACATAAAATCTCCTTATTCAGGCGCTTAGCCCAAAAAAGAAGTATTTAGCACCGAATAATAGAAAAACCTTTTTCTACACTTGCCACAACTTCTTAATCTTCTTTAATCCCAGCCTACTTGTTATCCCTGTTAAATACTTTTAGATCGAAACTCTACATCACTCAAACAAACCGCACATTATCAAGCCCATTAATAATGGTCAGGACCGTCCTGTTAATATGTGACGTCAACCAGTAATAGCTTATGATTAGAAAGCCCCCATCTGCTGGCACTAAGAGCTTGAAACCACAACCTGATGAGACCTTTTGTCGTTGATGTCATTAATGTATAAACGAATTCGTGTGTATGTTTGTGCAAAAGTATATGTATTTTGACTCTAATAGATTTCTCTTATCAACATGGTAACGAATAGAAATCATCCCCAAAATTTGATATCCCTTGCTGTCGGGATAATGTGTCACTCCTCAATAATGTCCACAAACTATTCAAACGTCAAAGACGTGCTCACGTTAACCTGCATGCTAATTAGTTAGAAATGAATTGTGAAGTTGGATATCTTTGACTATCGTTATTATAATAATCATTGGCCAACATCGTCACCGACTGTCAGTCGAAATGTAATCGCATGAACTAAAAGGACTCTCACTGAATTGGGGTATTACGCAATGATAATCACACAGTATTGTGTCCTTTCAATGAGTGTGTGTGTGTCTGTGTGCTGCCATTAGAACGGAATTAGGCGGATATTGCAGAGCACAATTCAATGCAATTGTCATCGAGTGGTGATTGATAGAATTGTGAATTAAATTTGCACAGTAAATCAAGAATATGTATGTAGTTATTATTGATAAGCAAATGTACTTTCCGTTGAGCTGTGTATACTGTGTCTCTTTCAAAAGGAGGCTTAACGCTTTGAAATAAGAGGCCTGCAAAGGCCTTCAAGAAAACAAAAGAACGCACAGATTAATTGTCGATTACGGACAGATTGAATTCTCGGAATCGGCCGTTCTCGGAATTAGCATACGCAAATTACTTGAAATCAATGTTATTTGTATACGCGTTGATGCATTATTATCGAAGCAAAGCAAAATGTGGTGCAAACTCAAGGCAAAATGTTTCGCCTGTTGCCAATTGACTAATTTGTTATTGTGTTCTTCACCTCGGGACTGCTGTTTGCAATCTTGAACTTGTTAACAAATTCCTGGAAAAGCCAATTATATATTGTTTTCGTATAAAGATTATCAATTATATTAGCCACGCATTAGGAAATAAGAATAACAATAAAAATGGCTCTATTAGGGTTTATAACTGTTTGCTTTATGATACGCATACATACGTATGATACGTTATGATACGGATACATCAGTATGGATATTAACATAGCAAGCTTTTTAACCCTCTAATGCCCAGCATGCCATCAGACGGACTACATTTACAGCGATTTAAAAGTGTTGTTCAAGCATTTGGATAGGCATAATGTTTTCTATGCGCCTTCAAACATATTCACCACGCAGGTATGTACAAAACAATGAATGAAAACTGAAGCAATTCAGTTCAAAGATTTGAAGATTAAGGCATTAGAGGGTTAAAGCCTCGCATCCAAGTTTAAAAATCGCTCAAAGATAATGAAGCAAAGGTAAGCTGGTCTTTGGAGGTTGAGGGTGCTTTAGAAAATATATAAAAAGTGCATTTACTCAGAAGTGCCATAGGAGTAGATAACACTACATGAAATTGAAAGAAGCTAAGACCGTAAAAAGCAAAAAGAATACCGCAGCAGGGAAGGGCTGCCCACAAAAAAGAGTTTTGTCACCACCTGTTACAGTCCATTGTAGTAAATGAAAATATTTAGCGATGACGGCTTTTATGTGAAAAGATGTTTAGATGTGGTCGTCTTGGCCCAATGGAGCTGTTTAAGTTCAAGCTCCAGCCATATCCACCGAACATTTTTTGCTGGAGCCACCTCTCATCGGGGAATGACAAGCCTCCGGGGGTATAATTTGTCTCGAAAAGGCTTTTCAATTCGCGGTTCGGTAGATCCCTTCCATTCGTGCGAAAAATTAAACTCGCACAACATGAATTGTTGCGAGTAGCCAGGCTTTGACTCATCCCGAGATGCAGCTCCAGCTATTTATTTATTTCTTTGTATGTGCAGAAGAAGTCGCTGTGCTGCCTTATTGCTACATCGACGCAGTTGCAGTAACAAGATCTACTCCCGCCCATTTGGTGACTGAACAAGAGGCTTAACAAGCCAAGCTCAATAAATTTTAAAGATAATTTGGTTTTTGTACGACACAGCAGCGTTCTAAATATTTCACCAACTTGCTACTAAGAATGAAAGAAATTCCACACCAATTCAAAACCATATCCTGGCTAAATGCAGGAGAATGCGTGGACTCTATCAGAACATATCCTCGTCACTTAAGCAAATTCTATGTGGAAACCAAATACTGATAGCTCACATATGAATATCACAATTGGCCTTAGTGACATTGTTTTTATAACCCACCCTTTTCACACAGCGCGAGCGAGGTGCAGTGCTTAAGAACTCAGGTAGTATTCGATTTCAATGGCGTCCGAGGGTGGTATCCAGACTACGCTCAGTGATTAGTGGCTAGATTGCGCCTAAACTAATCTAATAAGGCATTGTAATATTAGTGAAACGAACGTAAAGATTGAGCGATGTGACCATCCCCCAAAGTGATTTTGGAGACTTTCGACAAAAATTTAAAAACAAAATTTCCCTCATGCGAATCAAGGGTTCGAGCTAACAAAACAGGAAACAGCCATAGCCAGAACAGGAAACTGCATTCACGGCTGATTTTATCATCGCAGATAAACGTAAAAGTTTAATTAGACAAAGTTCTGGCCATTTTAAGGCGAAACCACCAACCAAATGCCCTCATCTACGGTCATGAAATTTGAGTAATGACCGAAAAAATAAGATTGCGGGTAGAAGTAGCCGAAACGAGATTTTTTTTATATTTAATAGGCATTTGCATAGGATAGGGGTAACTCGCCGGGATAGAGTTAGGAACACCAAAATATGCGAGGATCTTAATGTCAAGCAGCTACACGTCAAACGCAGGTCCCCAACTCGGTTTCCAAGACGTGCTATGGAATCAGTGCCTTTAGTTAGGCGTCCCCTGATTAGGCCCAGGATGAGATGGTTGGACTAAGTCCGAGATCTTTTTTCTACCCGTATGGGGATATCTCCATAAGATTTAGAGCCGATGGGTGAAGATCGAGCGTCCAAGAATACTAAACCCGCGACCCTTATAGTGTATAAGCGGTCAGAAAAATTAGGATGATGGTGATCACCACAAAACGCAAAAAAATATAAGTCTGCTAGCACACCCAAATAGGTGGAGATGTGAGCAGCGATTACATACCACCATATCTCGACTTTGAGAAAGCGTTCCCCTGCACCTTCCCAAGCAGAGAAGAATGGGATACCAATGAACCAACGAGAAACAGGTCTATATCTATCTACACAGATGGGTCAAAGATGGATATAGGAACAGGTGCCGGCATAGTCTCCGAACAACTGAACATACACAGCTCAATGAGACTCCCTGATCACAGCAGTGTCTTTCAAGCGGCAGTGACAGAGGCAGCCAATATGGTATCAATGATGGCAATACCACGAGATGATATCACCATTTTTATTGACAGCCAGGCGGCTATTAAAGCAATTTCTGCTATTGCAATAAAATCCAAGCTAGTCCAACATTGTCGCGAAGAGCTTAAGGTTCTTGGCTCGCAGCACAGTGTTACTCTCTGCTGGGTTCCTGGTCACAGGAACATAACCGGATAAGAGATGGCCGACGAGCTTGCAAGAACAGGATCTACAATGGATCAAAATCGAGCACTGCAATGGATTAAGCCCCCACTCTGCAATCTCAGGGAGCGAGTGGAACGCAGGACTCTGACGACAGCCAACAGAAGGTGGGAGTCGCTCACCACCTGTGATATATCAAGGAAACTATGGCCAAAATACGACAAAGCCAGAGCCAACAAGCTTTTGAAGCACGACAGAAAATCGCTGTCAATTTTGGTAGGTGTACCTACTGGCCACAACCTTCTAAGAAACCACACAATGAAATTTAAACTCAATGACGACAATATATGTAGGGGCTGCGGCGACGAAGAGGTTCAAGAGGATACTCCTCATTTTCTTTGCCACTTCTCAAGCCTGTGTCATTTGAGAAACAGAACATTAGGAAGACATTATTACCAGGACATAGAAGAACTATATGATATTCCAATAAACGTTCTTTCCAGGTTCCTGAAGACATCACGATGGTTGGAGACCCAGGTCAGCAACGAGCAGTAAGGTAGAAGCCCGGTAAAACCGGAACCAACCCCCATGGGCATCACAATGGGTCCACAAGGACCTAAGTGTGGTGAGGTCGAGTGCTTACTCCCTCATCAACCCAGATACCTAACCTAACCTAGCACACCCAAGCAATACTTAAAGTCGTTACAACGATGTATGCCTTGGCTAAGTACCGGACCACGAAAGTGTTACAGAGAACGAAAAAGTCGATATTTAAGGCAGCTACAAACGAATTTCATTGGATAACCCTTTTGCCACTTTCAAAGTGGCAAGCATAAAAGCAATAGAAGCTACATATGTGTCTCTTGTCAACTGCTGATTCTTTGGTCTGAGAAGGAAATTAGGTATAAAGGCACTATCGCAAATAACTTACTAGTCTCTGCGCTCCTGTCCTTAATTTGAATCTTGTATGATAGCCATACCCCTTTGGATTACGCAAAATCTAGCGACGACTTCGACCGACAAGATTTCAAACAAATTTTTTTGACCTGAAGGGGCTATACACGTCTTTGCAATTATAACTCTTCCAGTAGCAGTTCGTTATCTCCCTTCTTGAAATTGGTAAAAGGATCCCCCACACTTTCTGCATAACTCAGTCGGTGGACATGGTGTAGTGGAGGGTATGTTTGCTTGTGACCCGAACTTGCCGTTTCGAGCCCGATCGGGGAACTGCAAGACTAAAGCCATCGATCAAAACAAACCACTGCACCAAAAAGGGGTTTCTGCCTTTGAATACAACGGACCGATAACGAATCTGTATGCTCCTGGATTGGAAAATTTCCTTTAAAAAAAAAATTAAAAAAACTTTAGATAGCAGACTCAGTTGGAAAGAAAATATTCAAGGGAAAGGCTGTGATCCTGCACAAGGTCATGGTCCTGAAAGGCAGCCTCCAACCTAGATCAGCTCATTGGTTGTAAGTACATATTTCGCTGTTGTTTTTGTGGTCTGGTGTTAGACAACAAAGTGCAACATCAAGGTATCGTAGGTCACCCTGAATAAGCATAATAGGCGCCTTCAGATCTACCCTTACATGTATGTACATATTTCTAATTGTTATTTTTCGAAAGATAATAATGTCTCTGAGACTTAGGTAATCTCAGCAGTTGTCGTACCCCTAAATTGTCCACATGAGATCAATACTATCTATATATATATACATATATATATATATATATTATATATTATCCGTCTTACAATTTACACTTAAAGTCACATATCTGTGTTAACCATTCAAACAGAAAATTTGTTAAATAACGTAAGTTTGTATTTGTAATCCCTTTCCAACAAATTTATTTCTCTTTGCAAGATTTATGCTAAACTATGAGCCAGATATGTACACTTTGTGTCCCATGCAGGAATATTCTTAGGCCGACAACGGTCGAAAGCCCATGTTCACAACTTATTTCAGCTGAATTGCTCCATTGTATGTTTATTATTGGCCATGTTGAACCCCTTATTCGTTTCACATGTATGTGTGCATGTCCATGGCCATGGCCAATTGCCATACACAAACATCCGTTTATTAAGCAGACTTCTATAATCAAATCAAACAGGAAGTTGGAAATTTTGATTTATTTTCGAAAAGCATCCCTTGCCCGTTACGGCATCAAATGGATTAGGGATTCCGAACCGAACCAAACCGAACCGAACCGAAAACCCTTTTCTGTTTTTTTTTTTTTTGTTTGTATGTATTCCTTTCCGATAGCACCTGTCTCACAGTCCACTCACATGGAATGCTGATGATGGTGGTGATGATGTTATCAATTCTATTTTGCTCGTACAGAAATGTGTAATCTGAAAACCATCATAACCATTTACATTCATGGTAGTGGAACTCGGCAAAGAACATTGAACAACATCATCTTGGTTAATGCGTTTACGTAATCAGTGTGTTTCCTCATTTTCCGCCATTTTACATCGTTTTCATCTCAATTAGAAATAACGAACGAACGTTCGTAGTCCTGTCCTACTCGTGCGGAGGAGAAGTGTACAAAGAGCTGAGCTTCGCCTAAAACTTTCTATCGAATGTCTCCCCCCTTCTCCCGTTCGCAGAACCGCAAAACTACACACATGTGTGTGTGTGCAATTATGCCTTCAACCCCAGGACGTTTTTCATATTATTCAACCCAAATGAATATTCAAATCCTGGCATGTTACTCTTCCTCGCTCGGTTGTTTTACAGTTAAACTTATTTCCATTTGAATATGTGTATGTACACATGAATGTGCTCAACCATAGCACCGGCCACGGGTTTTTACTTTGAAACTCCCCAACTACTTATGTTGCGTTTGTAAATGCTCGAAACGGATAAAAATACACACAGATTTACTGGATGAGGCGTGAGGAAGGGTGGCAGACCACCGAGATGACGATAGTTTTGATTGAAACCCAAACGAACTGAGGCGAACTAGGACGAGCCACGAAAACGCACGAGCACACAAACGTCTGCGATGTAGTGGATGACTTTAAATCTCAGAAAATTTAATTAGTCAGGGTGCCTCGGTTCTTCGGTTCTTCGGTGGCTGCCATCCAAGGAGCCGAAATTTTGCTGTGTAATTTATTAAAATATGATTGAATACGAAATGTAATTCTACACAACAATCTGTTTATGTTTTTGCAAGGGTAAAGTTCGTACAGAATAACGAGTGGGGCCAGCACAACAACAGTTTGTCCTCCTGTGCTCACTCGGTGTGGGGAATAAATTTCCCTAGGTGCACATGTGCGAGTGGAATTAATGTAATCAGTCACAGTTCCAGTTGGTTAAACTGGTTTTTTCTCAATTTTTTTTCCTCTCTCAGGCTATGGATGCAAGCTATTTATAAACTGACAAAAAAAAGATAGTTTTAATTACGTGTTTGAAATTTAACTGAAAATTGAAATCTGCACCTGATGGACTTCCAGTTTTCGATTTGAGGACTTTGATTATTTTAAATGCAATGTTTACCCACTTGTGCACGGTTGTGGACTATTAGATTTTGTATCTAAATTTGATTTGAAACATGGCACAGTTGGAGTTGAAAAAAATTAAACTGAACTAGTTGTTGATAGCAATTGGCACGATATGTTTTACTTAAGGTGGCGCTACAGTCCGGGTTAGCCAGGTGCCCCTATTTTCCCTCGCAAAGTTGGTTAAGGTTCCCTTCCACTTGCGTCCGCCACCTGAGTCGCGTTCTTCCTCTACTGCGCCGAATCTCGGGTGTGGATTCGAAAATCTTCTGAGCCGAGGTATTGGGATCCATTTGCTCTTCATGACCCAGCTACCTCAGTCGATGAACATTCACTCTTCTGGCTAAGTCGATGTCGCTTAACAGCCCGTACAGTTCGTCATTGTATCTTCTCCTTCATTCACTTTCTAGGATCGAAAATCACCCGAAGAAGTTTAAACTCGAAGCAGCCAAGACCAATCTTATCCGCTTTTGACAGAGTCCATGCCCATGCGTATTAGGACAGGACTGGGAAGATTAAGGTCTTATAAAACGTCACTCTAGTCATTCGACAGAGGGCTTTGCTACTCAATTGCCGTCTAAGCCCAAATCTAATGTTGTTGTCGGAGTTAATAGCGGAACCTAATGAAGTTTATTAACATTAAAGGAGTCAAATCCAAGTATGGTGTACTTCTTTCCGATGAGATGGCCACCTTGCGCAGATGGGGGGAGAAGTTTTTGGAGCTACTCAACCCCGAATAGAAGTAGCCACTGAAGATGACGGATTCATGGTTTTGAGTAGGGCGAAGAACAAATAGTTTAGGTGAAGAGGGAGTATAAGTATAAATCGTTTGTTTTTCCCTTATGGCTGGGTCGTCTTGGAATTCACCCAGACCGAGCGCTGAATCACTAGATAGGTTCATAGCCGTTTGTGTTGATGCTGAAGAAATCAGAAGTAATGGTGATTTCCTGAGCGCCTGTTCAATACACTCTGCATATAAGTACAGTCCCATTGAAACAGGTGGAGAAGTTTAAGTACCTCGGGGTCCTCTTCACGAGTGATGGAAGGAGCAATACTGAGTTATCCTGTAGGATTGGTCAGGCTGGAGCAATTTTGAGACAGATTGGTCAATCTGTGATCAGGAAGGCTGAACTTGGCATCGGAACTAAGCTATCGGTCTTCAATTCAGTGTTTGTTCCAATCCTCACATATGGTCATAAAGTTTGGGTAATGACCGAAACAACAAGATCGGGAATACAAGCAGCCGAAATGAGATTTCTTCGTTGTACTGCTGGGGTAACTCGTCGAGATCAAGTAAGGAACACCAGAATAAACGAGGCACTCAATGTCGAGCAGTTACTTCACCAAACGAAAAGGTCCGTACTTCAATGGTTTGGGCACATTAAACGCATGTCCCAAATGCGGCTTTAACGGGTACCATGGAATCCATGCCGTCAGGTATACCGCCCAGGATGAGAAGATGTTTAAGATTATCATATTTCTAATAATTTAAACGAGATATATATTAAAAAAACTATAATCATAAAAACTTAATTGTACCCGTACAAAGTCGGGATGAGCCGCTAGTAATATGGGTGCATCAGTTGCAAGAACTGCTGCTGTGCATTTAGAGTTAAAAAACTCTGTATTTAACAGCAATACTGCATGCATACACAGTGTTTTATTAGAAAAATGTAATGAAGTGATAGATATCAATTGTAGGGAGACGCCGACGAGGCATCGTACCTATTGAATGAGTTAACAGTAAAAATGAAGGCAGTGCAAAGGTTTAAAGTTTCTTAACAAGTAAGTGTTAGAAATTATTCCCTTACCTTTGTCCTTCCTCTGCTAAACCCACCATCGTCGTGTGGTCGCCCTGGACGCTGACCCGGCTGCAAAAAAAAAAAGAAAATCAAACAAAAAAGTTTTTTTTTTAAAAAAGCGCCTTTAATACTTTGATTTAAAATTTGTTTAAAACATAGAAATGCAACACGAAGTGGTAGTCATTTCTTGAGCAGCAGATTTGATTTTGTGGATATGTAGTCAATTTCGATAGGCGTCTGTAAAAGGTCGCAATGATCAAGACATGTAAATTGTAATAGCTCTGCATAAATACCAAAAGACAAAAAGCGAATAAAACTTTTTTAATGCGCGACGCAGAGGGCAGATATGTAGGTAAAATGGCTGTCCAAGCGAGGCACAGACACACGTAGTAGGCAATTTTTGATGCTACTGGGATCTATACCCCAGGTGCCACTTCATCTAGTGAAACCATTTGGAGCTCTTGAGAATACTTTTGACGTAGTAAGTATGTGATAATTCGTCCAAATTGTCGAAGAGATAGGTTCCTAGATAGAGCTTCCTTCTTTGGGATAGGGCACGGCAGGTCCCTGCAGCTTTCGCAAAAGTCATTTGAGAAGAGGCCCACCCTTCCGATATGAAGGTCGATAGGGCAGTGCTCAGTGGGATAGCGGCGCTCATGAGCGACCTTTTAAGGTCGGACTTTTAGATCTAGTGAGGTTTAGCATAGTCCAGAGAGCATATAACCACGGATTGAATATGTTTGTGATCAACTGTGGGGCCATCTAAATTAATCCAAGGTATGTGTGTGTAAGGTTCCTTTGCTTTATTTTTGTTAAAACCTAGACACCTTCGAGTTTTTTCAAGTAATTGAAGCTATTTATGTCAAGGTAAAGAATAAACCTGCTTTACCATTAAATAGAATCAACCAATATGTTGCTGAAATGACGTACATAGATGCAGTTGGTGTTAAATTATTTCCCATGGATAAAGGGGGCGACGTTTGGAAAACCACTTCATATTCCAATAATTGAGGGTAGACGTTATAGTCAATATTTCAAAATCTTCTGAGCTTGAAGTGTTGTGAAAAATGTCGAGATTCTTTTTTAAAGTGATTAAAAACATTGAACTTTCTTTATCATACACAACCAGAGCTCGAAAATAACTCTCAACCTTTTCAAAGGTTTTCAAATTACTCTCTGTTGTTGAGATTTTGAAATAAGGTCACTGAATAACCGATTTGCATCACCGTACTTTTTTCACTCTTGGTCGGAGAGAAACTTTTACTTTACTTTTTTTAGGTTCTGGTCAATCAATGACAGATATCACTGAGAGAAAAAAATAAATCTCATTTAGCATTGTCGCTTAGTTAGCAAGCAATGCATGCGGAATTGCCGATTAGTGATTTGATTAGCCATCGGTAAACACTTGTCTAACAAAGTTCTTCTAAATTGATAATACATTCATATATATATGTGAAATGAACACATCAATTGAATTCTATATATGAAGACTTTTGATTTATTCTTGACGAAAGTGGTTTTAGGTTGATCATTTCCATTTAATTTTTACAAAAAAAGTCAACAGAGGAGAGATATATTTGGAATTAAAAAAATATCTCTCAAGCGAAGAGCGAAAAGGTGAGTATATATAAATATATCTCGGAGCAAGACCTAAATGTCAGTGCTCAATGCAATATCTCTCAGTGAGAAACCAAATGAAAATAAAGGTTGAGAGTTATTTTCGAGCTCTGTACACAACCATTAACTTTTACAAGATTTGTCATTATGTTGAAGATGCTGGGTATAAAAATAGAAATGGAGCTAGATGAAAATAGTCCAGAAGAAGTGTTTGCAGAGAATTTTAATCTTATAACAAGCAAAAGAATACAGCTTAAAATATCACCGACTTCAAAGAGCAATATTGAAGAGGATACAAGAGCGTATTGGAAAGGATTTGAGCGTTCACATGACATGGTTACAGCCCGCAATGCGCGCATTGCGGAGAAACCCCCGAACGCGTGACTTTCAAATCCCGAAAGTTTATTGTAGCGAAGCACATTTTGAGAAGAGAACAATAAAATATCGTTGGCGTAGTGTGTAGAATCCTGTAGGTATGGGATACAGGTCATGGAGCGCATAAATAGGGTAAAAAGGAATAAATAGGGTGACAGAATCATACAAGAAAGATTGAGAAATGGACCTGTGGGTAAAGACTAACTACATGGTGACCATCTTGTAGTGGTTAACATCATTGCTTGTTAGGCTGAAAGGTCTGGGTTTAACTACAGAAGTTGAAAAATATTAGAAAAAAAAAAGTGAAAGCCAATTTCGAGTCTTCTGCAAAGGCCTAATAGTGGTTACGGTTTGTAGAATTGAATAACTATTCTATTCAAATACTGTAATCTAAAGCAATAATAGGTGCTTGGAAGAGCAGGTTGTTTAAGTGGTTAGATACCCCACACTTTTACTGAGTAGATTTTCAATTTCGTTCTCAAAAGATTTTGCAATATTAACATTAAACAAAGCCTCAACAGGTTTTCCTCAAACAAACTCTGTTAGCCTTATTTTCACCTTCATGGTTGGCTGGTTTAGTTGGTGTCCTAAAGACTTACTTAGACCTCAAGCGGGTCTATTGTACCCATAAAAAGTGTACTCATGGGAGTCAAACCAAGGGATTGGGTTGGCTAATCCTATAGAGAGATAGAAATCTCAGGAGTTTCCTAAAATCAGCGATATTAAGGTCCTCCAGCCTATGGAAGAAGCTATTACCAAGAGTACGCAATCTTCTGGAGGCCAAAGCGGGACATTCACATAGCAGGTGTCGGACGGATTCTATTTCCTTCTCGTCCCTGCAGCTTCTGCAATAGTCGTTGTAGGGCAATCAAAATGCTCCGCATGGATTCCTATTCCGCAGTGTCCTGTGAGGACACCGGAGACGATTCGTATTTCCCTTCAGCTAAGTTGTACGAGATTTTTGGACTTCTTTAGGGTCACCTTGTTGGTCTTTGATATATCGTTGAGGTTTCGTCTGCAGACCTTCACGAGTTTCGATTTTATCGATGCTGACTGCAGAGACTTAATAGCCGCCTGGCTGTCAACATAGATAGTAATGTTTTCTCTGACAATGTTGTCATTTTTTATTTACTTCGCGGTTTTATTAACTTTGACTCCCTATCCCAATTTTTCGATACTGACATTTTTTTTTTTTTTATTATTTGTCTCGTTGGTCAAATCTTTAAAATGAATTCATTTACTAGACCCAGCTAGTTTCTCAACCATTTGCCAGTAAAAAAATGTATTTATCTCTGCGCAGGATTTATTTAGCGCGGCAATTACAGAATGATGAAACCAAGGCGCAGTTATCTGAATCTTCTCAAGGCAATTTAAAATTTTAAAAAAGAAAAGAAAAATCCACAGTGCCTTCTCACCTTTAAGATAAACTCAACAGAATGCCAAGAAACTATTTGCATTGTGCCAGCAATTCCTGTTTTTGTTTATGAAGCTTTCACTTATTTTGAAGTTTTAGGTCAAGAATTAAGTCAACAGGAAAATGGATAATGGAAATGAAAACCGAACCCATACTCCACAGAGAAGGACAAACGAAATGAAAAAAATAAGAAGAAAAAAATTGAGAATTTAAAAAACCATCAAGCGTAAGAAAAACGAGAGAATTGAGCTCGTTTCGTTTTCTTCCCGTAAGTTGAAAATGTTTTCCGTGAATTTCATTTTTTTTATTCTTGTGTTCGTCCTTTTTGTTTGCCCAGTAAATCTCCAAATATATATGCAGATAGGATTTCTTTCCAAAAGAGGGTGCCGTCTTCAAAAGCTATTTATTGGCTTTAATGTGCATTCGCGCACTGATCTTGGATTCTTTGAGGTCCTTCGCTGAGGGAGTACCTATATTTTTTTTTTGTTCTCCGATCAATCGTTCAGATAAAAGTCGATTTCGTTATTTGATTTTCACTTTTCTACTTTTCATGGTGATAAGAAAAAAAAACGAAGAAAATATTCAAAATACCAAAAACCCTTTAGCCTAACAAGTGGATTTGTTTACATTCGTTCGCAATTCATATTACAAAACTTTGAATCGAACGGTAGGAACAAAGCGTGAGCGACTTCGGTTGCTGCCGCTATTGAAACAAGAGAAAACAACTTTTAAATAAAACGGATATTGAATTTCATATAACCAAAGGGGCCGTAATCAAATGTCTCCCACAATTTCGGAGACGCTCTTCGGAAAACATGTTCAAAAACAGAATTTTATTATCCCTGATTCGAGGGTGGCGATACACATCTCGGCAGAAGGTGAAGTATGCTCCATGAGGGGAGTATATGTACGTATTCATGGTGCTCCCGGACATGATGATTTGTGCTTTTGATATCAATTGCAGATAATATGAGATCTTGTTTCAAGCTGAAATTCAATGCTTCTAATATACATGTGCCTGGTGTTGGGGTAAGAGTTGCGTCGTAGTTGGAAGTTATCTTCTTGCAAAAATCAATTCAAATGGAAACGTTTGGGATGCTAGCATATGCCTAGGTGCGAGAGACGACGCCGACGCAAGAGACGACTTTTCGATAGAATTTAAAAATATTTGTATTTAAAGTGTTACGTATGCAAGTAGAAAGGCATGAAGTGGTAGGCTGTACGTACATTATGTAAAAGTACTTACGTATGTCGAAAATAGTTATACATGTAAAAGATGTTCTATGCTTTCTTATCAACAGTGAGTAGTGAGTAGCAAAGCAACCTTATTCAAGATGACACAAAGCTTTATCCGACTTTGATATTTCCTCTTCTATAGAATCTTGTTCTTAACGAACTGCTTCTGAAGCTAGAGGATGCGAGGTGTGACGTGATAGCATATGCAGACGACGTCGCCATCACCGTGACGGGCAAGTTCCTCCAAACACTGGCAAATATTCTTCAACACGCTCTTAACCAGCTCACTACGTAGACAAACAGCAGTGGGCTTAGTGTCAATTCATCTAATCCATCAAAATTCCAATCATTATCCCATCCAAACTCAAGGGTTTTCCTCTGAGCTTTTCAGACAGTCCTAAGTATCTAGGACTCATACTAGAAAAAAAGCTCCTTTGGAGAGATAATATTGCCAAACGCGCAAGGAAATTAAATTCCTGGTAGTACTCTACTCATTCAAAAGAGGAGTAGGTACCATGTGGGGCCTACAGTCGAAAATTATGCACTGGCTCCACATAAACTGTAGTTGTAATACCGATTCTGACATAAAGTGCGATGAGAACTTCTTCTACAGCTGCCCTTCAAACCATGCTCTACTTATTGCCAATAAATATATATGGCATGCAGCAGGCCACTGACGCTACCGTCAGACTGAAAGAAAACCAACAATGGTGTGAGAAGCATGTGGGACATGCTAGAATCCTTTCAACTCACCGCAGCCTTCTCAATTCAACAAACACGCTGCTCACTGAAAATGACTTCAAAAATGCCTGGAGTCAGCGCAATATCCCCCTCAAAGAGTCTGTCGCTATCTTTATAGCCGAAGGAGTTGGTGCCGGTGTCTTGTTAAAAGACATGGACATCCGCCACTCCTTCAGTCTTCCCAAACACTGTAGTATCTTCCAAGCCCACGTTACAGCTAATAATCCAGCCGACGCTTGACTGAAGGTTAACCCAATATGACGCGGAGATATTGCGATCTACATCGACAGCCAGGCTGTGATCAGGTCGCTCGTTCCGAACACAATAAAATCGACTGCAGTGAAAGACTGCCATGTGCCTCCAAAAAAGATCGTTGAAAAGTATAGCGTCACACTCTGTTGGTTCCCTGGTCACTGCGACATTCAAAGGAACTGCGTGGCCGACGAATTAGCCGGAATAGGCTTTTAATGTACAGAAAGCGGAATGCTCGACCATGTCAAAGCGCCTATGTCGCATGTTAAACACCTGATGGCAACACTTCGATTATTGCAACAATGCTAGGCTTATCTGACCAGTCCTGAAAGAAAAATCTACTGCACACTTCCTTCTACTATGCTTGCAAATAACCTTGATCCTAATGCGCGTAGACGTCGTTCTTACAGTGCCACAGCAGATGTCGGATTGATACTACTTTTTCTTTATCTCCCCAGCTTCTACATAAATCATTTGACTCGATTCTCTACTTGCGGAGCATGACTCCGATGGCGCAGTGTGCTGTGATAACTCTAGTGGGCATGCGGATAGAGGATCTGTCCAGTGCCAGAAGGCACCTAGTTCTAGTTATATTTAATTTTGGCCATAGCGTCCGAGAGGTGGCGCAATCCTCTCTGGCTAACAGAAGAAATAAACTTCTTTCTCCCTTACGCTGTTTATTATCCCATACAATCTCCCTATCGGTGTCATTTCAGATGTGTCTGCTTCACTGATGTTCATAGCCAACCCCAATCTTGCCAATTCATCAGACTTTTCTTTCCCTTCTAAGTCCTTATGTCCAGGAACCCAGCAGAGTCTGACAGTATGGTGCGTTATGGTGATCAGCGTATCCTGTCATTTCCTGACTGCCTCTGATTTGATTGTATTCTATTTTATCGATTTTTAATACTGTCAACGAAGATGGTGAAATCCGAAAGTCATCCAAGGCCAATACTTCTTTAACGATCAAAATAATCTTAACTACCCTAGAACGGCCGCCCTCAATAGCTACGTTAGGAAATATAAATGGTTTCAGGAGTAAGTACGGGTCAAAGCCCAATATTCAGTGGTACCACAATATAGCTCTTCTATTGGAGGGAAACTGTAACTAAGAAACTAAATTCATCCTTTCAACAGACCAATTCATCCCACTTACGAATTTTGTATCCATACTTCGTGCTAGAAAATTTACGAACCACGTAACTCAAAATTTCTCAACAACTCCTACGACAACTATTATCGAAAATATGTCACATGTAAGCTGCAAGTTGGTGTCAGGGAAATATTTTAACGATTCTTGGCCGTATTTCTAAAAAGCAGCTCCATGAGGGATAAGGAACTGGTAGATATACTCTCTATAGCAGTGGATTGAACACACATTTAGAAAAGGCGACAGTTTCGAAGCCAACCATGCGATGTAATGAAATTAACCCGACCGAGCGTTACATGGAGCAGAACAAGGCAATTTGGTAAGAGTTGGATGGAGTAACGAGTGTATCTTCTTCACTTTCACTGTTTCACTACCAAATTACGTACTGACAGGTAGTTTAGAACTTGACTTACGACCCTTTTCAGCTCAATATCATAATTCAAAGTCTGTCACCTTCCTAAGTATCCTTACCAAAATGGCAATTAAAAAAAAAAAAAAAAAAATCAAAATAAACCCAAACCCTCCGCGTCAAAACAGAAAGTCGTTAATCTTCAGATTTAAAATTGCTAGAACACCGAAACTTTAACTACGAAGAGAATCTATCTCATCGTTTCCGCTCTAATAACGATATACGTTGCTTTTCTAATCCGACCACCCATGGAGTGAGAAATTCGTACGCAAAGTTTCAACAGGCCAATGCGATTAGATTGATTAGTACGTAATCAGTCATTGGGTTACGACATGGGTTGGTTGTTGTGCCGCCACCATACAAATAACTTAACTTCGATTCTTAAATCCAATTCTCCGATGGCAGGTGACAGTCGAATCCCAGCCACACCACATCGCTCTGGCACATCGAGCAGCCACGCCAACGAAATTGGGAAGTAAAACAAAACACTGCTGCCAGAGAGTTCGAGACGAACAAATCTACACGAGGACCATCAAGTGAAAATGCTTGATTCGATAAATCAGGATTTAGCTTTCCGCAAGTGTTATATGTGAGAAGGAGCAAATATCTCTCCGTGTCTCCTAAAAAAGCCTTTTAGTTTCAGACTGGGAGACAAACTGATTAATCAAATCGTATTCGGCTGTAATCAATCTTTTTAATGCCACGATTTCTGGAATTTATAGAGATTTATTGACAGCGCCCTGCAAAACAACAATGTCGAACTATACTACTACTGTTTGTGGGTTTCGTCCTTGCTTTGTTTTATATTGTCTTTGGTTCGCCTCGTTCTTTTCTTTTTTCTGTTTGCCCTCTTTTGTGTTCTCTTTTTTACCACATTGGGATTATTTCTGTCCAGATCGTTCGGGTGAACCCAAGTAGTCTATTGGTTTCTTTTAGCAAATTAACTTAATGATAAATTTTTAATTAAGCTTCGAAGGATTTTATTGAAAACACAATAGTGTGTGGGTGGTGTTCTTAATGCCTTGAAGCGACTTCTTTTTTTTTTTATATTTGCAATAGAGTTATACGAGTGGTCCTTAAAGAATATACCCGTAGGATTTCTTCTTCTTTTATAGCAGAAGGGGTTCCATTATGAATATTTAACATATTTACATAGTAGTGGTTGTTTGGTCTCAGTGACCTCTACCAGTACAAATAAGACGATTTGAAATTCGATTAACTTTGATTGGGAATGTCAGTGTCCTGCTAAATACTGTTAACAGCCTGAACTCATCGAGTCTCTCTTAGGCAACAGGCTTACCGGAGGCGCATAACAGGTGGAAAACACTAACCACCTGCGAAACTTTCAAAAGACTATGACCAGAATATAATAGGGCTCCAGAATGAGTCATCAGGCTCCTACATATGAACACTGTCATCTCTGCCATTGCTGGGTTAATTTCAGGCTACAATATGCTCGGGTATTATGCAAAAACCTGCATCACATTGAAAATGATCTATCCAGAGGATGCGAGGCCGAATAAGTACATGAGTTCAGAACCCATTTCCTCTGTCACTGCCCAAGCCTCTACACTTTTCGCAAAAATAACTCTGAGCAGATTCTTGATAACATCGAAAAGCTGATGATTCACAATCGACTCTGCTCAAGTTTGAAATTAAAACCAAGTAGCTATCATCAAGTAGATAGAATCACGGAGTAGGAAGTGGTAGGTAAAACACAGGGGTATTACATGGCGTCTACATAGTTTGAGGTAAGATAAGGTTGGATTGGGTTGGGTAGTGTTATACAGCCAGCGCTTGCATAAGACAGTAGGCACCATAGTTGGCCCATCGCGATCCCTTCGAACCTTAATTGAGAAAACCTAAACCAATTCCTAAAAGCATTTGATTTTCGTACAGAATTTTATTATATTTTTATAGCTATCACGGTGTAGCTCCTTTAGATGACTAATGAAATAGCTGCGGAGAAGTTTCATGCGTGTCTTCGTAAATCCCTGACACAGTTCCATAATATGTGTGCTATGTCCTCAGAGGTGCATTGGTCGTTGCAATACATGTAAGCTTTTGGGGTTAAAACCCCTTATCTTAGAGGGTGCTTCCTCTGAAGACAATGGCCTAACAAGGTGACAGTGACTAATTGTAGCTGTGCCCAGCTTAAGTCGAAAATATCTCTTATTTTTCTGCGGTCTAGCGCAAGGCATGGAGCCATGGATACCTTGTGACCACTTGTATTAGACCATCTCTAAATTGCCTTACTTATGGCTATTCTTAGAATTTCTACTTTAACTACATAGGAAGGAGCATCCACAGTGGTTCCTCCCTCTATGTGTTGTCTTTCTCCACCTAGTTTGGTCAGTTCGTCGGCGTTTTCGTTTCCCTTAATGTCACAGGGACATGGTACCCAACAAGGTCTTACTTGAGTTTGCGCGCCTTTAGCATAACGCGGCATTTCGAGACGAGTGTGATCTGATTACATTGAAATCTAGCGCTTCAAGTGCGACCTAACTATCAATGTAAATGGGGATATCCCTTCCAGATATCGATTTCATTCTTAGTGGCTCCGCAACTATGAGGACGTCCAGGACGGAAGCCCTCTCATCTGTTCTTTTATGACCACCGAATTTATATTCACTCAGTATGAAGCACAGATTTACGTGAGATGATTGAAGACCAGTAGCAATACTGCAAAAAGGAAGTTAAAATGTGGTAACGGGTTCTGCGTTTTTCTAGGACAAAACAACAAAATTTCTGATTCGGGAGATTTCAGTGGCTAAGAAGGATCAGAGCGCGACCGTTTCGCCACGTGATGAAGGCAGGTTTTCAGTAAATAATAATAAAATCGCAACTTCTTAAATCTTCCCAGACGTCCTCGGATGCCCTTTAAAAGGAGACAGTGTCTGGGGAAAAGAAGTTGGGTGGCAAGCCGAGATGAGGGTCACAGTGATATCAAGATTCATATTACGTTTTTTCATACTCTCCAGGTTATAACAGCTATTTCTGCTACATACATGACATCGAAGCTTGAGGAATACTGTCGCGAAGAGTTGAGGGTTCTTGGTATGTAGCACAACGTAAGACTCCGTTGGGCTTATGATCATAAAAGTATACCGGGTAATGAGGTGCTTAATGATTTCATATGAAAAGGACATGCTCTTGACCATGACCCAGCTGACCGTTCAGCTAAAACCCCATTCACATCTCAAATGACAGCAAAAGCCAGTTGGAAATCTCTCACCACCTCTGAAATGTCAAAAGCAATCTGGCCAAAATATGACAAATCCAGAACCAACAAATTTCTGCAAGTCGATAGGAAGTCGCTGTCGCTGTAGGTACGCTTACTTCTTGCCCACAACATGCTAAATCACCGCAAAAAGAAAAAATCTCGATATCCGACATATGAAAGTTTTACAGGGCGACCAGACAGTTTGTTTACACGAGAGTAGGGAAAAACCTTTAAAAATATCATGATAGGCCTATACAGACCTAAGTAAGATGAAGATGATTTACTTTGGGTTCATCAACTCACTAACCTGACTGAACCTAGTCACCTACCCGAATTAGACCTTACTTCCTCTAGTCATAAGTAAACTTCAAGTCCAAAGGCAGTTATCTAACGATTGGCCTGGCTGGATATGCTTGTTGACTTGATTGCAGTTGGATTGGTGTGCGAGCTGCGTGGGTTCAAGTCTCAGCGATGTCCATCGAATTTTTTTTGCCGCACCACCTCTTGTCGGGGAATTGCAAAACTCCGGGAGTATGATTTGACATGAAAAAGCTTCTCAATTCGCTGTTCGGAGTCGGCTTCAAATCGCAGGTTCGTTCCATTCGTGAATAAACAACAAATCAAACACACAATACATGAATGGTTGGGAGAACCTAGGTCTAGGTTCAGTTTTCCTGAGCTCTCGCAACTATTGGTGTATCTTTTCGATTCCGTACTATTTCAGGGAAGAGTCAGTGAAAGCCGAATGTGTCACCGCACATCTTTTAAATAAGTAAAAGGGAATTTATATTATTATTTTATTTTATTTTTTCAAACTCATTTTGAGTCAAGAATTTTGCCGATCTATTTGGCGGCCTTCTTGAGTTTCGCAATAACTCTGAGTCACCTTCAAGACCTCGGTTCTTGGTCCAGCCGTTCACTTGAGACAGCACATGGTTGAGAAGGCTGTGATTTTAGCTACAACCTCTCGCCCTACAAGGCTGTGTCCATGGGTATATTCATATTCGTGTCGACTTACTTATTGCAGACGTATGCAAAACAATGTCTGCTGTTCAAACCCACACGAGATCGATTTGATTTATTCATATTGACCCAATCGCAGTACCTACAGCAGTTTTAGATGGTCGTAACATAAAAATATTCATCCCTTTAATAAAACTGGTTATCGTCCCTGATAACTAAATAAATCACCTTTTCGACACATTCCAAATGGAAAAAGTGATTGCTGTTGACAGGAGTTGACGCCAGAACTTCGTCAAGTAACTTTTAATGGTCATGTAATGAATTCAAATGAACAATGAACGTGAATGTAGTGTTTGACTAAAATAAATTAGTAAACTTAACTCAACTAAAATTGTATCTATAGCAGGTGACTGTTTTGTATCTTGTTGTTACTGTACACATACTCAAAAGTAATACAACCAATGCAATGTGAATATGAATTTTGTTGGGTGTATGATGTGGATGAACATACCGTTGTGTAATTTGCATAAATATTACGTTTTCGAATAAGGTTTCGTACCTTTGGTGGGCTAACTTCTCTTGTCGATATGCCCATCTTTTCGTGATGACGCAACTGCACTGGATAGATGATTTGATAGTAATGGCCGCCGATACGACGCACCAATTCCTGATTTTGTCTGTACTCCTTTAGGAGGCGTTCGACTTCACCTGAAAAGAGACAATTTTATTAAGATAGATCAGTCTGGGAAAATATAGATAAACAATGCCTAAGGATATTTTACATGCATAATACAAAATTGTTAAAAGGTTTTCCAATCAAAATCGGAGAGGAAGCTTTGTTCAAATCGCACACATTCCAACCCAGCAGCGGGCAAACAAGACAAAAGTTCGAAATCACTTTATACTCTCCGATGAATTGTTTGCCAATTCTTGACAGGTTTTTTTTTTCTTTTTTGTTTCGTCCTTTGATTGTATTACCCACAACCCTTTGGGCATTTTAGTCAATTTCACAGACAGGACTCCTCCTTGAAATCTTGAAAAAGGGATACACTATGACTGTTTGCTTCAGTCAAATATTTAAACTGTCCAATGTGTCCGAATAATCAATGTTCGGGTAGGTAAACATTTCCAATTTATAAACAAGTTACTCCGGAAGTCCTCCTCGAAAAGGGGTGCGGATGGGGTTGGGTCCCTTTTAATCTAAAAAATATTCATATTCTTGTCTGATTTTAGTTCCGGAACTTAGTTGGAACGGCGGACAAGAAAAACAATGCTGCCCAAATCCCCGGGAGATGTTCACCAGGAATCCAGGATTTGCTCGTTTAGCAGGGATTTAGCAGGTTAATTCAACCGTGTTTTGTAATTTGTTTTATATTTAAATCATGTTGCACTGCACCATGGCCATCTTATCAACTCAGCAACTATCAACGCTCGATATAGCTGATTTCCCCTAACGTCAATCTAATTTCCGTTTCTTGAAATTTGAATTCATTTTAATCGGTCTATTACCCCGAGGGGACTGGACTGGCGATGACTCTGGCCAAGGAGTTCTGCTTGGTATTAAATGAATGAATGACGGGGTTTTGTGTTACGAAGCAGATACGATGATGTACCAACTGAAACGATATCATCACCGAAACCGAGTCGTTGGTCTCCAAGGGTCTTAATCATCGTCATCACCGTCCCCCCCATTTACGATAAAGGAGGCGAAATGATTAAAAGGAAAAGTGGTACTCCTTCACATCTGAGTGTTGAGATAAATTTAATATGTACTTCGAGATGTTTTGCTTCTATCTATCATCGAAGGGATGTAGTATTTATTTATATCTCTCTATGTATGTGTTAGGGTTGGGCTTATGTGGGCTTTTTATTTATTTTGTAAATTATTTATTGCGAGCATTAAAATTAGGATTCAGATACTCTGGTGTCTGATGGAGATAAGAACGAAGAGGTAAAATTGTAAAATTGTGTTGGGTGCTGCTCTATTTTCACACAAAATTGTAGAAATTGTTCGAATGCCAATTCGTTGGAATTCGAATAGGCACTTATGAGAGGACAAACTTGGAGGAATGTGAATCACTGAACTTATTTTGAGTTGATCTGAGTGTATGCAGAGAAATGTGTATGATTTTTATTTATCTAGACACATTGCTAAATTTAACTTCAAATTTATTAATTCGAAAGAACTGAATGTATAAAACGTTATAGTTTTAAGGAGGATTATTAAATAGAGTGTACCAAAACGTGTTTTAATTCCTATGCTCCTCATAGGACCGTCAATATATGTGTCAGCATATAGTACCATTTTGAAATGGATGTGACAAAATTTGACTTTTTGTACGTTCTGTTCTCCCAGCAGTATCTCAGTGTTTCATCAGTCGTCCAAAAAACTCAGGGTTTTTTTTTTTTTTTTTTAAGGAGTTTCTCTTAGAAATGAAGAACCTGTAATGCTTTACAGTGACTTAAAATGGATGCTTGCAGATGTAACATATAGGAGATATGGTTGCACTGCCATTTTAAGAGATCTATAGAGTCATTCAACAAGAGGTGTCATTTTATATTTCGAGCCATTGGTGAACTGTCAACATTTGACTATCGTTGTGATGACTATTGATAAGCAAAAGTACTAGGTTATAAAAATATGGGCCGATACACACTCGTACAACGAATTGAAATAGTTCACAGTTCTTATTGCTTTTGGTCATCATCAAGAGTCTTCTCGCACAGCTATAGTAAATTTCATCGATAAATTTGAGTGTCGGATGGGTTTGTGATGCGAAAACTCCAACACGTGTTCGTGGGGCAAGGTCAGTTGAACCTTATCGGCGCGGTGACTGAAAATCCACTTTGTCCATTTTGAGACTATCACAGGTATTGGTTCTATCACCAACCATTTTGCACCGCATTTTGCATAAAAATCTTGGCCTACATCCTTATAAGGTCTAGGTGACATAAGAATTTAAGCCAGCCGACCACCCTGATCTGGTGCTTTGGATTTAAAATGACACTTTTTGTTGGAGACTCTATCTTTTACTCGATCTCATGTTTGCCGATAAGATTCTTGCTCTTAAGTTGCTCCTCCTTGACTTTAAGTTATCTATTTCAGGCCAGATAAGTCTGGTGAAGTAAAACGTAAGACCGTTTTTCCACGTGGAGTTATTTTCTCTAGTTATGGCGTTTTTGATAGTAAGTTCTACTGTATTTTTTGGTATAGCTATGCCTCTGATGTTAGAGGAGATTTCTAGGGTGGTCAGGGTTTTTTTTCCAATTTCGTTGGCCTTGCAGTGTCCAGGCAACCAGCAGAGGTGAATATTGAATTGTTCTATCATCCAGTCGATAGGCAATTGTAGACTGTTTGGGAATTGTTATGGAACATTTTTAAAACCGCTTGGCTCGGTGAAGATACAACTATCTTTAGCAGATATTATGTTCCATTTCAACCATGATAAAGCTTCCTTGGCATAATTTCGGCTTGGAAAACACTACAATGATTAGGGAGGCGAATCGTCCGGTTAATATTGAGTTGGTAGGAGTAGATGCCGCAGCCCACAATGTCATTGGTCTTAGAGCCTTCGGTATAAAAGGTGGTTTGTTTATTGACAGATTTCCTGAGGTTAAGCTCATCCTCCCGCATGGAAATTGTGATTTTAAAATCATTTTTGAAAGAGTTGATCGAAAATGTTCAATGAAATTTGTTTGGTAGGTCATGGAATCTGCATAAGATGTGCGAGTGACCATATGGTAGTTGGATCCAGAATATAGGGGCCTTTAAATAAGCTGCTGAATTTCCCGCAATTTGTTTAGCTAGAAAATCCAGAGGTAAGCGGTTTAGAAAGGTCTCTTGGGCAGCGGAGGTGGTCGATCTCAAAACACAAGTTACATAGAGACAGGACATGATCATAATATGGTGGTATGAGCATTTTTCGAGTGTTGTTCAGATGAGAGCTAGAGGTAACTTTGACCGTTTGATCTGCAGCCAATGGTTAAACAACTTAATAAAATTTAAGTCAAAGGCTTCTTTGAACGAGCCCGTGCTAAATTCTTATCATTCGACCTCGGGAATGGCACACGATTCAGTTGCCAATTGTACATAGTACATGTGGTTACTTGAAGTGCTGTCCTGAATGAATAAGGCTGCCTGGTGTCTCTGCTGTTGTATACAAAACTTCAAGATTCATGAAAAAATGATTTGTTGTAACAACACAATGAATTATGCTGACTCCTTCCAGATCCAGTGACGGTCTTTTGACAATTTGAATTCATCTTTATGACATTTTCACTTATAAACCAAAAAAAAAAAAAAGAATTAAATAATAATTCGTTCTCCGAAACGTGTTGAATTCTCCCAAATGTCTTCACATTTATCTCAACGCAAAAAAAAAAAGAATTTATTACAGACCTTTTAGTTTCACAGTTTCATTCCCCCCATCCCTGACATCCACAACTGAAAATGAAAAAAAAAAAAAAAGAAGCATCTGCCAAATATTTACCCTCGAGAACTGTGTCGTGTCGTCCCAAGAGCCTCCGTCCCGCTCCTTGAGGTGTTGCAAATTCATTCAAATTTTATTTTGATAAATGAAAAAAGAGCAGGCAAAATTATCCCGACCCTCCACCTGGCCACCACTCGAACTGTGAACGCAATTAATTACCATCAAACATTTTTCGCATTTTCATTCACCGGATTGCGTACGTTCATTAATCAAAATGAGAAAACAACACACACACATATACATACACAAACGCACAGTTATAAGCACAGCATCTGCGAAAGGGCTGAGACCCGGTCGTCCTTGGTTTTGGCGTAAAGGTGTCGGAATTAAATTGAAATTCCTTCAAAAAATTTAATCGTAGTTTCTTCATTAAACTCTGGAATTTAATCACTGCCTAATGTCGCCCAACTAATTTTGTCTTATTTAACTTTTTTTTTTCTGTTTCCCGCATCCTTCCTCCTGCCATCCCTTGAGTGCGGCTTGGCTGCACGGTACTTGGAGAGTCCAGAAAATTAATTACTGCGGCACCACAAACTCCCTCTCCAGGATGTGGCTGTTTATACGAGTATAACAAGGACACCGGCAAATACGGTGTCTTAGAATTTAAAACTAATTTAGGATTAAGACTTGACTGCCTTAAGGCTTTTGATGAATTTCACACAAAAGCCCATTGAGGGCCCGGTCTCCTTGCGGGAGAAATCTTCGAAAGTTTCGTGTTAAGCAATATCAATCGTTTTGCTGGATGATAGTGTCATCTGAATGGAAGAAACCGGGGCGCGGGAAATTTAGGTGTCTTTGTCCTGAATGGTGAAATTCTCTGTAATCATCGAAACAAAAACAAATATTCAATAAATCATCCTCAACAATTGTCTGGCGGCAAAGCAACTAAGACATCTCATTAGATTACCTTGAGGCATAATGATGTTTTGATAACTTTTAGGATTATATCATCGTGACATGGCAAGAATGTATTTACATGGTTGCGGAAATACTCGCTATCATGCTGTGAGGGAGCTAATAATCAAGGATAATTCAATAATCTCCTGTGAATTGGTTTATGTGCCAATTGTTTGCTCAAACTATTCTACAGGTGAGCTTAAATGGATCAGTTCTAATTAGGTTCTCGTGTAAAAAGAATGTATGGTGAAATATGAAAGCCCCTGTATCCTAGGGGCGATAGAATGTGGAGGAATAATTTTGATGGACAGTGGGATGTACATATATCGAATTGAAATTCTTTGATGAAAAGGAATGGAAATGATTGGAAACCAATATAGTTGGACAGGGTATATGAGAATTTTTGTGCAACAACTTGAGGTACATCCTTTTAAACAAGGATTTCAAAACCAACCAGAGATGTCCGCTATTATTTCTAGCACATACGTTCGAACGTTGGAGAGTTCTATGAGTTTTAGTTCTATGCAAACCATGTCCGTGCTCCAGAATTCATTCATTCATTCATTTTCTGGTTTTCTAAATCTTCCGCCATCGATTCTAAATCATCAGGGGGTATCCCGATACGGGTTAAGGTGAGATTTCGGACTTGACTGGAGCATTTCATTGTGCATCTACCCAGGAGACGTCTAAGTGAAGGTATAGTCATATAATGGGGCCAAAAAAACCATTTGCATTTAAGACAAATCAAAATTTGCTTGAAAAAGTCAAATTTTAAAGTCAAAACCATCTTAGGTAACTCCTCCTTTTGGGTATAATATTCTTCAAAACTACATCTTAATTCAGGAAATTGAAATAATTAATCTAAGTGCGATAAATAAGAGGGGCCTTTCCCAAGAGTAATTCTAGCGATACCCAAGGCCCTGAGAGCTTTCCTCAATAACCCCGAGAAGAAACATTGATATACAGGGTTTTCCAATAGGGACGCTACAAAAGTAGAGCAACAGGGACAGCAAACGACGCCATATTTTTCTTACGGTTTTTTGACGTTTCTCTTCAGTAAAGTTTGCCATTTTATGATGGAAAGATATACGAGCCAACAACGAGTCGAAGTTATTAAAATTTACTACCGAAATTCGGAGTCAGTGGCCTCAACGTTAAGAGCGCTACGTCCAATTTATGGTCGTCATAATCGTCCTAGCAGATCAACAATTGAGCGTCTAGTGGAAAAATTTGAATCCACAGGCACAGTACAAAATGTTCCCGTGCCAGTGAGACAAAGAAGTGCCCGTAGTGTCGAGAATATTGCTGCCGCTGAGGCTTCAGTTGCAGAAAGCCCAAATGTGTCTCTCATAAGTCGTTCTCAAGCGTTGGGCATCTCTGTGACGTCGTTGTGGCGAATTTTGCCAAAAGATCTTGGCCTACATCCTTACAAGATTAAATTGACGCAAGAACTGAAGCCGCTTGACCACCAGAAGCGTCGTATGTTCGTGAATTGGGCTGAGCAACAACTTGAAAATGATTCGGATTTTCATCGAAAATCATCTTCAGCGATGAGGCTCATTTCTGGCTGGATGGCTTCGTCAATAAACAAAATATGCGGTATTGGTCAGGCAGCAATCCATACGTACTCCATGAGTCATCATTGCATCCCGAAAAAATTACGGTTTGGTGTGGTTTATGGGCCGGCGGCGTCATTGGGCCGTACTTCTTCCGTGATGATCAAGATCGGCACGTTACTGTGAATGGGGATCGCTACCGTTCAATGATAACCGAATATTTTTGGCCCCAATTGGATGATATGGACTTGGAGGACATGTGGTTCTAACAGGACGGCGCCACAAGCCACACAGCGAATGTCACAATCAATTTATTGGAAACCAAGTTTGGAGAACGTGTTATCTCACGAAATGGTCCAGTCGCTTGGCCGCCTCGGTCGTGCGATTTGACGCCGTTAGACTATTTCCTGTGGGGCTACGTCAAGTCTATGGTCTATGCCAACAAGCCAGCGACGATTGATGAACTTCGTACGAATATCGAACGTGAAATTGCAGCAGTATCGGCCGATTTATGCTTGAAAACCGTCGAAAATTGGGTTCAGCGTCTGGACTTCTGCAAGCGTGCCCGTGGTGGCCATGCAAAAGAAATCGAGTTCCATACATAATGGCATCGAACTTACTTTCACAGGAATAAAGAATTTCATTGATATCCAAAACCTTTTTTGTTTTATTTAAAAAAACTTTTGTAGCGCTCTTATTGCAAAACCCTGTATGTATACTTCGATAGTCAGTCCACCTTCAAATCTGTGTCATCCACAATACTCAGATCGAAACTGGTAAAGAGTGTTCACTGAGCACTTAATATCTTTCCTAAGTCAAAAACAATAAAGTCTTACGCTTTTGAATCCTGCGGCACTTATATAGATATCGACGGTAATGAAAATGCCGATGAATTGGCAAGAAAAGGATTAGAACTGATCGATCAGTCGGTCCTAAACCCTATATAAGCTCTACAATAAGAGATACGCATAGACTTCTGAAAACTAGTCGATGAGAGATGAAGCATACTCCTGCCATACAAAGGAAATACTTGTGATGTATAGATCCCACTTAGCATTTGTAATCAGTATCCTCACAGGCCACAGTCAACTGCAGGAGCATCTAGGTTAGCTTATTAGATGGGTTAGCGAGGGGAGAAAGAACCCTCTACTCAACATTTAGATCAGTAGAAACCTATTGTGATGCCCATTAGGGGGGAAGGTACTCCTTGCTCGTGAAGCATTGCCCAAAGCATTCACCTATTGCCCCAGAGTTTCGAACCATCTTGAAGTCTAAATGAACCCCAAGATATGCTTGATAGGTACGTCACTTAGTTTTTCAAAGGATTTCCGTTTGAGATGGCAGAGACTGGACCAGTGGCCGAGAAAGTGGGTTGTGCCCTCATTAACTTTCTCGTCTCCGCAGCCCCTATATCATCCGTTATCCTTACTTATTTTTTCATGTGACAGCGCAGAGTATTTGACCTGTAATTACTCCTACAATGACGGACAAGGATTTTCTGTCCTTCTGCATGAGAGCGTAAGATCTGGCAGCGCTGTACCTTCGCCATCGTTTTTTAAGTTATTTTACAGGAGACCAAAGAGCTCCATTTTCTAATCGGTTTCGCTAGAGTCCTGAACTCTGCTTCGTGCTTAAGTTTACATGGCGATACTTTTACTGAAAGAATAGTTCATCGCCTTTCTCATTTCCTGGTATACCGTCATGGTCAGAGATCGAGCATATTTTTACCTCATGCTTTGTGGCAAGAGCACAGAACTTCACAAGCTTCGATTTTATTTCAAAAGCAGGAAACGATTTTAGCGCTGCCTGGCTGTCGATGGAGCAGGCAATATCTTCACGTGTTATAGCCTTCATCGCAGTCTCACGGGCAGCTATTTCCACTGTTAGGAGCTCCGCCTGGAAAACGCTCCTATGGTTCGGAAGTTTAAATGATTTGATGAGTCTCAGTTTGTCTGAAAATATACCTGCAACCATCTATCAGTATAGATAACTTCGGTTGGCATACTTGGTATTGTTCTCCTTGTCCATTCCTCTCTACTTGGAAATGAGCAAGAGAATAGTCATTTGCAGCCATAGTAGGACACCATAAAATCAGTAGTAGCTACTTTGCCCATATATTTCTTTAGGATCTGGGTATGCTTGACTTCCAGCTATCCATTTGGATAGACCTGTATAAACAGGTCTTGTGGAAGCAGGTTAAGAAAAACTTCCAGTCATGCTGTTGGTGTGACTTTTGTAGAGGCTGCCCATGTATGGAGGATGCGACTAAACGACCAAACTAAGGACGACCAAACTCTGCAGAGGATGTGGCATGTGGCAGTATAAACGTGGAGGAGGATACCTCCTTCACCTTTTCTCTAAGACTCTAAGACAGCAGAACCAGAAAAATGACCCTAGGAGCTTACTTCATTGGCGACTCAGACGAAACTTGCCCTCGAAGGCCATCCTAAAATACACACTGGATTTGTTTCGGGAGGCGAACAATATATAAGAACCAACCTCTTCTCACTTCCCAAGAGGTAGACACATGTACGATCCCACAACGGGGAACACAATTGAATGGGGCAGCACCTAACATCAAGTCACGACCCCTCTAACCTTATTTCAGAGTGACTAACATTAGAGACGGCAAAGTCTTAATTTTTTCTTGACAAATTTATTGGATTTCTTATTTCACTTGTAGTGGCGCTAAAATTTAGGTTGAACTACATATGTAGGGCCTCAAGCAACAACAAGAGTCTCCAGCCAGCAAGATCCGTAGACACTTATACAGCCTTCACCAACTGTGTACATTGGGTTGGTTGTAAATACTTTCTACTGCCATACGTATGTTCTATCAAAGATTTGATCATCCCCTTCACGGATGAATAGAGAGACTTGTAGGGGTAATGCGTCTTATTCATGGAACGCAATCTTATTCATGGAACTCGGAACACATAATGCAGTTCCATATTTGTGACATATCTCCAAAGTAGCCAGAAGAAATTCCAACTAACCCCGAGAACGGAAGGCATCTTTAGCCTTACTACTTCCAGTTTTTGTGCATTGCATATTCTAAGGCCGTCCATTGCACCTAAGACTCTTCGGCTTATAGAAATGAAATCAATAGACACAATCAATCAACTTAAGTAATTCTTGTAAGTAGTCCTACTTATCGAAACTTTAAGTAAAATCTAAAATGCGGTCAATGGAAATCCTGTAATCCATCAAAGTTACATTAACTATCCCTCCAACCCATTGGTCCCCATTCCCGTTTTATTTTTTCGTTCAATATACGGCCTTACCCATCATCCTTCAAAACACGTCCACTCATCCTCTTTTAGGGAAGTGTTGAAAAAATACCCTTTACCGCCTCTTAAAACACAAGTTTGCCTTTTTCTCAGGGGCTAACACACAACAAACGTACTCCTCGTAATGAGATTTCTCCAAAACAGCTATCCCCCATTACCATCGGCACAACGAGGTGGCAGGATGAATAAGGAAAGAAGCTAAAAAAAAAGGGCAGACTCCTGTGGCCTGTATGGGCATAAACATGAGTATACGGAATTATAAATCGAGCGGCACACCTCCTCTTCGCGTTCTGCATATTATTATTATTATTATTATTATTATGATCATCACCACCATTATCACCAAGCACTCGGCTTTGGGAGCTTTTCCGCTTTCATACCCACAGCATCCGGCCTTCCCTCTAAGGCTTCCCTTTACTTTTTATGTCTTTAACAAGAGTGGAGATCCTTCGTTTTTGCTCGCCTTCGTCCGTATCTCCTCTTTGCTTCCTTTTATTGCATAGGTATGATGTAGTTCGTCGTTCCTCTTTCTTATGTCTTCGTTTTTTTTTTTATCCTCGTTTTTACAGCCACTTCATGTGAGTGCTTTAAAATGGAATAAAGGCTGCATACACACGAACAAAAAAAAAAAAAAAAAGAAAAATCCCAAAGAGCGGATTTAAATATTGTGAGGCATATTGAAAAGGAGTTTCGCTATCCTGAATAATGAAGGAGATTTTATGCAGCGCCAAGCTAACGCCAAAGTGAGTAGGAGGGTCCTATGCAATATTTTATGATTTTTGGTTCAATATAATAATCCTACCGACGACGCCAGATGCACACAGAAAAAAATAAAGAACGCACTCCTGAAGCATCCTTAGACATCACATTTATAATTCAGTTCTTTGTTACATACACTCGTGTGAATGGGAGGAGTGCACAGATAACTATCTCTAGCCAGCCCAGAAAATTTATCGAATGACTCGTTGGTTCCGTTTTTCGTTTTATGTTAACTAAGGTCGCTTAGAGCTGCTCAGCTCTCTCTCATCGTAAGTAAATTAGGAGTCAAGGGCAATTTCACTGATGCCGCTCTAGATGGTACTCCGGCAAAGGAAAAATCTTCCAAAGAAATCCTTTGGCTTTTGTTGGGCGCTTAATTTTCTTCATGGCGCAATTTTTTTTTTCTTTCTTTTTCTTCTTGCCTTTGCTTTTTTTTTTTCATTTTCTCTTGGGCTTAATGGGAAAAACAAGAAAAGCTCTAAAGATTTTTCGCTATTAACATCTAGAGAGAGAGAGAGAGGAGAAAAACTCTTGCAAAGGTAATAATGACGAGGTCTTTGAGTTTATTGAAATTAGAGTCGATGGCTGTTGGCGTTCGTGAGGTGGCTAGGCTACATAACGGCAGCGGTCGGGGTCCTGACCAAGTCAGAATAAAATTACAATAAACATTATTTAATCATAATTTAGGGCGAATATTTAATAGAAATGTTTACGTTTCTATGAATTTTTTGTGAAGAAATTATAAGTGAAAGAGAAGAAGAGGCGAGCAGATTGGCCGAAATTTTGTTTCATTATTACTTTCTTTAATTTGGGTTTTTCTTTGTCAGGGAATAATAAGGAACATCATAAAACAAAGTACTAAATAAATAAATAAATATTCTGATCGTTGTTGGTACAGTCATCGCCATTTTTTTTCATGGAACTTCAGGAAAAATGGCATGAGACGTTGGAATTGCTTATTATGTATGCAGAATACACTGGCCACCGCACAATGTCAATGTTTTGAACTTTATTACCGTCCTGTCCTGTTTATTATTACAGATGACTGTGGATGAGAACAGTTGTCATGCAAAGAACTTTACCATTGAGTGGGGAGGGGGTTTTTGAAAATCTATTCCATGATAAAACTCTGTTTTGACTGGCATCCAAAGAAGACTGTTGATAATAATTTTTATGAATTCTAATATAAGAAATTGTATAATAACAAATGCAGTTCTAACAACGAAAAATAAACACTTTGTACTTATAATGCACAAATTCAGCGACACTCTGGCAGACAAGGACTGATAGATACGGATATACATACATATGTAGATACTGCAATGACATAATTATCTTTCGGAAGGATGTCGTTCACATAATATGTGAATTTCAGGGCACAGCTCGTAGTCCTAGCAAATACCAAGACCTCTACTATTTTAGTTATCTGGACGACGTAGGTTGTATGCACTTCCAGATTTTATATTGTTGGTAAAGGTGGGACCGTATCACCTTATCACTGCGGCCACCGATAGGCCTATTGTGATTTTCTCCGATTAGAGTTCGCTCATGATGCCTGAATTCGAGATGTCTTTGAGTGAGCTGGCAGATATATCCTCCATTTCGAGGTAGAATTTGCCTAAATGAAGATGACGTGTTCTGATTGAACAGTTACAGTGACACAAAATGTTTTCTGCTTATTCTTCGTCTTCGTTGCGCATTCTCCATGTGTTGTCTTGTACTATTCCCATAGTCATTAGGTGTTTTTTTTTGACTCGACAGCGTCCATTTGAAAAGGATGTGACTATTCGAACCTGACTCCTAGTTAGTCCTAGCAGTTGTTTCGTTCTGGTATGGGTAATGTTTGGAATGAATATTTTGGCTTGTCTGTTAGTATTCGCCCTGTAATGGCAAGCTCTGTTTTTCAGCCAGTTTTTAATGGAGCACTTTGGAGTGCTGATTGGTAAACCACAGAATGGTCTTGGTATCATGAAGTTTGATGCGAATCCTTTTTTGACTACATGGCCACTGAGAATTACTCTGTTTGTGCTGGCTAGTGACACTGGTATGCAGTCCCATATTAGTTTCGATGTTATTTCATATGGCTTTATGGCTAGAAGCGCGGCTTTGCTATCGGAGAGAATATAGACGTTCTTGTTTGATGTAGATCTGTTTATATTTTCTCTGATGCATAGTTCTGTAGGAAAGATTTCCGCTTGAAATACATTTTTGTATTAACAGCCTATACTCCAGCTTCGACTTATTCATTAGTTTTTGGTCCACCTGTGTACCAAACATGTGGATCGCTGGAAAATTATGCACTACAATATCATTTAAAAATGTTGCAGGACAAGGAAATATTGTGCAGAAGGTGATTGGGTTTGGATCCCTGAAACGTTCTTAAGGGATCCTTATATTTGTATATCCATACAGTTACATAACCCTTAAGTTACTTTTTGCAGTTGTCAGTATAAATTATTTCTAAGTTTCAGCAATCAATGAATATATTTCATAATGAATGCAAAGTCAAAGTCAACTTCAGGCATCCTGCCTAAAAACTTGGTTAAGAATCAAGAAAAACTATATAGTTGACAATTAATGATGTTAATTCCATTATCAAAGAATTTTTTTCATATCTGTGATATGAAAATCTCAGGCTCCGCTAACTGTTCGTCACTTGTCTCGTCAGTCCCATTTTAATCTACGGAATGTTTGTGTTACGGCCGATAGTGAAGAAAAAGTACGCTTTCACTCTACTAGCGAACATCTAATATATGGCCTGCTCAAGACCCTAAGCCACTTAAACGAGCGAATCTTAACAGCACACAAGGCTTTCTGGAAGGAAGTACATGCAGCCTCTGGACTCACAAGGCTCCCCGTGAACGGAGGTCTACTGCCGAACACCACCTCTCAATCGTGGTATACATCTTAAACAATTAGTGACTGTGTTTCAGGCAGAGATGTCCGCGATATTCAGGGGCACCGAAATCCTACACAAAACAGTAACCCTCTGCTCAGACAGTCAAGCTACATTAATGGCACTTGCTAACCCAAGAACAAACTCAGAGGTGGTAAGGGAATGCAAGGAAAAACTCAATACCCTGGCAACCTGCTCTGGTTACCGGGTCACTGCAACATACCTGGTTATTTAAACAACTTAAAGGGGCTCCACGAGACTCCCTTGAAAGACTTGAAAATCTGCGAAGCGCCCCTGCTGTCGTCTAGCAAGGAGAATGGTTAATCTTAATAATGAAAATATTTCTGTGAATTATCACAATGACGAGCACCACAAATGTCCCCAGCTAGTCTGGACACCACTCCCGAACATCATTGAAATCTAATATTACCTGACTTTCAAACCATTGCACCTCGCTCGCGGTGTGTGAATAACATTAAAAGGTGTTCATATCCCCTTGATCTGCGTGTGGATTATAGAAAAAAAATGCTCACATACTGGGACTGGTGCAATGAAGTACGATTGCCCCGCCACAGGGGCGCTAGGACACAAAAGCCTAGAAAGACGTGTTCTACCCGGGCTAATCTCTTTTAGGAAATTTAGTTTCGAGAAAATCCTGGAGTTCGCTGGACATACAAGACGTTTATCGGATCTGTAAACCCCATCCGACTCTCTATCTGTTAACCTCTAACGTGATAATGTTCTTCCGAACCCCACTATCCTAAACCAACCCGCCAACTGAAAGCCATTTTAAACAGATGTTTGTTAATGGATTTTCAACATGTTGGTAAAACAAATTGTGTGTTTCTCAATGTTACATATGTTTCTCAATGTAGCTCCCTCTATCTCTCAGATTCTACTTTATTTGTTCAATTAATTTTAAACGAGACCGTGACAGCACCAAAATCATAAAATAACCTCAAGATGTGAATCGCAAATGACTCATTGGTCACTCCAGAGCTCCAATTTGCTCTTAAAATGGGACTTTAATGCGACCAATCGATGAGGTCATTCTAATAAATAAGAAGTTAAGATTAGGTTATAATGGCCCTTAAATTTTTTCTTGCTGATTTCAAAAACATCTATAAAATTATTAACGACTTTCCAACCAAAACTAATCACAAAATCATAAAAAGTAAAAATTGAATTCAACCTTAGAGGGGCAATCAATTTTCACGTCGTCCTAGCCAATTAAATAAGTTTTCGCATTCAACAACTTTTCAGTTCTGAAACCCCAAATCGCCTTCTGGCCTCTTGTGCCTCCTTGGCTACTAAATATGACCATAAAAACATTGCCAAATATTTGTTCGGCTAACATGTGCCCACCCAAAGGAAAGAAAAAAAAAGTAAATTTCCATCACACCAACCAAGCCAGGTCATCCTGACACCTCAACACCCCGAGTTGTCGAAAGAAAAAAAATCCCAAATTTTATTACCTTTAATTAACTAAAATTACCCATTTGCCACGCTTTGCATACACACTCGCAAAGGAGCACAAAGTAAGAATAAGAAAATATTCCGCCTTCAACATTAAATTTTCTCCCCATCGCTGCGCAGCGGTCCTTCTGTGTTATGTGGGCCAAATCTTTGAGTTTCTTTCATAATAATCATAAAAACTGCTCCTGCTCGACGGATGGAGGGGCTGCCAAAGGACCAACAAAAATTTAAAACAAAACCACCACCACTTGGACTGTGAGGAAAAAAACGGCGGAAATGGGGGAAAAAATGAAAACTGAAAACTGAGAACGGGAAAAAAAAATCCTTTTTGCTAACCATGGCATTTGAATTTTAAAGTACGTAGTCGCCAGTCCGCCCCGCAGTTACTTTTGAACGCGTACGCGTGGTGGTAATAGCTGAGCAACCCCTTTTTGGAGGCCAGAGCAAACTTTTCTGTGTGCCACTGTGCTTCTTGTACCGTTCCGGTTAAAGAAAATCGGTAGTAGAACAGATCTACGCACCTAGATTTGGCCAGGCTCGAGCGTGCACACATACACCCTCGCATACACAATAAAAGTGTAACATCATTTTGTAAATCCTTAGTAATAAACAGTCCTTTTTCGCTCGATAAAAACTGCGCTTTCGTCATAAGGATACTCATTTCTGCAATCCAAAAGGACGCGCACAAGGAGGACGCCTTCCATTGAGGAAACAAAAACGGTAAGAAGAACAAGGCAACCGGGCGCTCTGGCGGAGCGAAATCATTAAGGCCAGTAGTTGCTTCGGTGCTCAGCCGCCCATCCACCTGCTACATTCTGCCATTCCGCCATAGCCGAGGGTTGCTGGTGGTTATTATAGAAGCTGAGCAAATAATATGAATGCAAATTAAATTGAGCGCATCATAAACATAAAAATCCACAGGAGTAGATTTTCCGGACCTTGGTTCGTTAGTTCGCAGTGATATAAATGGATATAACGAAAAAGAACAGTCGAAGGGAGGGTTCCAGTTTTCTTCTCGTCTTTCGTTTCTTTTCGTTTTGCTTTTTAAATATTTTTTTTTTTTTCACAAAATGGCGGATATTTCATTTGTAGTGCGTTCAAAGCATTCTCAGTGCAAGTGGAGGAGAGGAAAGTGTATTTAATTGCGAAGCGAGAAGACTAACGTTTGCAGGCATTCGTTATCTCACTGGGATAACTAAAACATTCACTTGTGAAATATAAATTCCGCAGGATTAAGTTGGATGGAGTTGTACCCAGCACAAGTCCTTTAGCACGAATGCATCACAAAGCGAATCAGAGTCGCACGTAGGCTTAAGAATTGATGTGCACTTGAAGTTTGTACAAGAAATTGGTATAAAGTTGGAATGCGGAATTCGTATTTATGGTGGAACAACTTAAAGAAGAACACAGAATCGATAGGCTCTATCTATTTAAACGTTAGGATCACATATTGTTTAGGTATTTCTATAAGATTCGTCCGTGTTCGACGATGCAGATAGGATTCTGCTTCATCGAGCAAAACAAAAACACTTTTGATGTCAGGAACAAGACAAGCCTATAAGTGATTCTCCGAATTTGCAGAATCATATTTGTATAAATTGTAAGTTATCTGCCGCCCCAGATATTTGGGGGTCATTCTTGACAGAAAGCTTAGTTGGAGGCTGAATATACAAGACTGCGTAGGGAAAGTCTCAATTGCCATATACTCCTCTGGGCCCAAAATAGGGCCTTCAGCCTAAAGTAGTCCATTGCATTTATACGGCGGTAGTGAGACCTATCCTGGTGTACGAGTTACTGTTCTTGTGGACAGCCTACTAGCCTCTTAGCCTATTAGGATACTTGAAAGGGTACAGAGGCTAACATGCATCTGCATAACGGGTGCTCTAAAAACAACCTTTACGACTACACTAGGGGCAATGCTTCATCTGCTTCCCATCGATATCTTCGAGAAGCTAATGGCAGCAAAAGCGGCTCTTAGGCTCAGGTAATCCTCCCAACTGGTCAGCACAACATTTGGCCACTCTAGTATCCTGAAGGGCAACAATAATATCCCCAGTAAAATGGACTATATTGTCCTTCATACTGACTTTAGCTTCAGAAGTCGGATTCTTAGCGCTTAGGAATCCGATGCAGTTCTAAGCGACTCCGTGATAGAAATATTTACAGACGGATCCAAAACATCGTGTGGTATGGGGGCGGGAGATTTCTACAACGCACCTGCCAGAGCCATTGACAAACGACTGCCGGATCAAAGTAGTGTATTTCAAGCGAAAATTACGGCAGTCCTCAAAGCTGCGGCTCGGTTTTCAATTAACTCGATAGATTGTAGCGCTATTGTACTATACATAGACAGTCAGGCAGATATTAAAGCCTTGGAATCGCCGACATTACGATCAAGGTTGGTAAAGTTTGCGACGTAACCTTGTCCTGGGTCCTAGGACATAGGGACAACGCAACTGCAGAGCGGACGAGCTGGCAAAAGAAGGCACAGGACGGTATCTCCCCGATAACCTGAAAGAATCTTTTACCAATATCGCATCGATCAAATTCCTCCTTGTTACCGAACCCAGGAAATTGGCTATACGTGAAACAACATCAGTACTTATATCTTGTCAAAACAAATCTGGCCCAAGCTGGATTTAAAAAAGACGGAGAGACTTTTATCCACTAACCGGAAAAACATAGTTCACTAACATAGGTCCTCACACTGCTTGATAGGCAGAAATGCACTCAGGTTAGGGGTTCCCTTCAACCACAACCCGCTGTGCACTTGTCCTGCCCTTGCGACATTGAGAAGAAAAAACCTCCTGGAAACCTTCTATGATGATCTAAACGGTCTAGCTGAATTCGACATCTAAACGATAAGAAGCTTTATCTTCGGCTTAAAGTGGTTTAATACTGATAGGCTTGGTACTGATACGGTCACTCATCTCAACGCACTCGGCGTTATACTCTAAGTCTCTGGCGCTGGTTTACAGGTATTTGTCGTGGACCAATCTGGTCACAATGGACCAATCTGGTCTAACCATGTCCCTGCTTTAACGGTGGCAGTCACTTAGCCTAATCGGCCAATTAACTTCCATAATCTGCCCAGCTGCTTTTCTATGCCAATGATAATGGTGTAGTTGGAATCCCTATTCACTGGTGGATAGAAGAGGTCGCAGATCTCTGCAGAAGATGTCGTAGTATGAGTTGATCATGTCAGCAGTATGAAGGGGCCTACTACAACCTACGGCAATGATATAAGAAAATCCGCGCGGAACTTAAGACAGCCACACGCAGTACATAAATGCAGATACTTCGCTTAGCTCTGTGATCAGGGTGATATAAGCCCATTGTATAGCGCGTACAGGGCAGTTGTGACAAAGCTCAAAATCCACGGAGCACTGCCGCCTAGTTGGGCCACATTATTTCCATCACAGCGAACAATCATATTGCCGCAGAAGACTGTAAGAGAGTTGCAGATGATAGCATAAGTCAGATAACACGCGCTAGCCACAATGCTTCATCTGGCTGATGTGTCATTTATGGAAATATAGTAAGATTCGCACGAGAGAAGATCGATGATCACTATGCAAATATCTCGACGTGCAAAGTTGCTAGATGAAATTGTAAAGAAAGCACACAACTTCCCACCTAAAAGGCTTTGAGATTCAAGCAGAGAGCGACTCAAACTGGTGGTGGGACTTATGAGAGGACACATTAACCTCAACATACACTTGCAAAGGCTAAGGCTCACCGAACGCAGCGATTTGTTAAAACTGCGAAGAATTAGAAACGGACTTGAGCAATTCCTATATTAGCAATATTCACCGAACCTACCTCGTCGGGGAATGACAAACTTTCGAGACTATAATTTTTCATGAAGAAGCTTCTTGATTCTCCGGTCGGAATTGGGGATATATTTTTGGTAATGTGCACAACACGAATGGTTCTGAGAAGTTATATTTCATTGACTAAATAATGAGTTTAGTTGGTCGATTTTCCGTCAACGTCAACGTAGAAGGATGTCCTCCTTTCTTTTTTCGTAAACAGTCCCACCCCACCTACATTTCGTCAACTCTAATATGTGCTGGTCCGTGAAAGGGAACTTTTTCGCTCATAGATCGTTATCCTCAAGAGATGGTATCTCCATATTTTTACTTTCATCTCCTACTATCATCATCGACAAGCTGCCCATTGAATCGTCCCTAAACACACACATATATTTCAAGAGAATCGAATTCAATTCAAGTGTTTCAGGAACTCATAGAGGAATACCGAAGGAAAGAAACATTAAATATGTACACACCCCACTTAGGTGGGCAGGTAACCATGCAAGATGGACCAATCACTTTGGTTGGATTAAACCAGTGAGTGGACTGAGCATCTTTTCACCTGAAACGACAATGCCCCACGTAAGACCGAACAAAGGCAAATGCGATACCGCAGGGAAGAGAGAACGAAAGGCATTGTGAAAAATATCACAAAAGCTAGGGAACTTTTCTTCGGGTCGTCCCTTTGTCCTTTTAGAACATAAGACATTCATAGGAGGTAGCTAAGAGTGCTCACACTAATTCCGTCATGTCACAAAGTCAAAAACTTTTTATAAATTCTGACAAAGGATACTTTAATTCCATTCACAACAATCACATTTCTGGCTTTCTCTGTCTCTACTGCTCACTACCACCATCACCGCAACAATAAAATTCTTACAGTTTTTTGTCATCTCATTCGTTTCCTTGTGCTGTGGCTATGTATCGTGGCGGAATCATCTTTTTAAGAAGTGGAAAAGGAAAAGTCTTCTCTCTTCTTTCTTTTATTTAATTTTTGTTTTTTTTTTTTCATTTTCGTACTTGGTTCGGTCCCGCTCTTATCTAATGATAGCTTCGTGAGTAAATTGGCTTCGGCCAAAGAGCACACCGAACATGACATCAAAAATGCTTCAGAAATATTTCTAGAATTGTTTACAATTTTGATAAGTGCTGGCGTTTTTATTTTAGCTCGCCGGCCTGTAAGTGGGTATGTTTGAATTTCCTTCCAACCATTTTTAGAATACTTTACGAACAAGCGAAGGATGTAAGGGTCCTCTTGGCAGGGTTCTTTGGATGTATACATTAAATTAGGCATAATTATGCTTACTCAGCTTTGAATTAGTTCTTGAACCACTGTAGGAGTAAGTACCAGGAAGGAAGATGTTTTCCAGTTAAAGAGGGAGAGAGAGTGGGTGGTGGTGTTTCTCATACCTGTCCCGTAGTATCTCTACTCGGATTGACTCAAGAGAAAAGGGTCGATTGCGTTACAAAGAAAAAAAAACCTTCACAGGCTTTCATAGTTTATAGAGAGTTAAGTAAATTTTTTTCATTTCAACGGACTACAGAGAAAGAATTTTGAGAGAATTCCAAAGTGGTTTGTAATCTTGTTTGATATGTTGTATCATTAACCTTAGAAGAAGGTCCTTATTTATCCCTACTGTAGTCGGATTGAGTTTGCTCTTAACATTTGTGACTTCAATATGATCTTGTTGTTGGCATTTTATATCAAATGATTTATAAAAATTTGCTATACCATCAACTACAGTGTTCAGTGACATTCCAGCTGTCTATTCTCTAGACAAGTCCAATTTATTTGCGTCAAACGCTTCGAGATTGGGATCTGTCTCATGTGCACAGCATTCTTTTAGCCTTTTGTCTTTACTAACCTGCCCTTGTGGCCGACACTGTGGCCTATCAAGATCTAATGTGCCGCCAGTCAACTTAGCCTAATGGGTATACTACTTTCGTAATGAGGGTGAGCATGTCATTAGTAGCTGAGTTCCTTAACTCCGTTTACTAACAGAATTCGCTTTAAAAGATCCATCTGCGTAGCCTGTATAGTGCTGAATATTCACAGAGAATATGCCTAGAGGTTTCTTTCCCTTCCAAACAGAACCGACACTCTGTATCTGAACAAAAGTTTAGTTTGTTGAGATGGTACTTTAAGCTGCAATGAGCGGTAAGGAAGTCCACTAGCTTCCTAATGTTGTTACTGGCAGTAAATTGGCCATTCATTTTTAAAAGCCGACAGTTGCATTGGTTGCTACGTTATCCAATGGAATTTGCTTACCGATGATTGCAAAATAGTGAATCGACCGGGAAATGGCGCCCAACAGTTGAGCAGAAGTCATCACATTTTGCCAGGAATCGTGGACCATTGAGCGTTAGCATAATAGAGGCCTTATATCTCAAAAGGGGAGTACGTACATAGCTGAAGCCCCAGCGTTGTTGTTTTTTTAATTTTTGCGAAAGATCAATGCTCCTACCGTGTAAAGATTCCGGTAGTACTTTCTACACCTTTTTTGCCTTAGCCTTCCTCCCTCACGGTCTGCCTATACAACTCGATTAAAGCTTTTTTTTTTTTTTTGCAATTTTTGAATGAATCATATACTGCCATTGTAACACACATCAGTGACGCTGCAAGAAGACCCTTTCAAATGAATCAATGAAAAATCAATTAGCACCACCCAACGGCATCAAAGTCGTCATTCGTCATCGAGTACAACGGAAACTTTTATTCGACCGGGGAGCGATTAACTAGGACATTGAATGTGAGTTCAAATCCATTGACAAACAACAGCAGCAACAGAAAACCCAGGGAATAACTTCACCGTTCAAATGTTCTCCAGCAAAGTACGAGCACAGAGAGCACCCATTCAACCGTTGACACATTGAACAACATTGTATCGCAGACATGAAATCTTATTGTACACCACTTTTCAGCACTTGTGTGCCGTGTCACATCCATCGCCCACACACTACACACACACAGGACACAAATGCAACATCCATTTGAACAATGCAAATGCACTTCTTGATTGAGGACAATTGTTCTAAAGAAAAAAATAAAAAGCAAAATACGAGTGCTAGTGCTCGTCGCACAATGCAAAAAAAGGAGCAAAGATATCGAAAAAGGAGGCATAAAGCCAAAGCAAGAAATCGAAATCGATTTTGTGTCATTAGATTTTTATCGGCTCAACAGCTGGCCGGGCAGAGCCGGAATATTTCCCTCATATGTTACTGGGAAAGGACTTTTATGATCCCAGCATAGAGAGCCATTAGTCAGAGCTTAAGCAGAAATCAATTTACGGAACAACTACTGCGAGGATTTGCTTCATTTTTTTTTCTCTCTCTTTTTTTTGAGATTTTTTTGATCCGTTTTTGCTGGATGAAAGGACTTTGTCGTTTAACTTTTTAACGATGACGGGAGAGTCGGTCGGCCTGCGGCGGGTTCGTTGTATTTTATTTTATTATTTTGCTTACTAGCATTGGTTTTAACAATAAGAACCAGCTAAGGTAGGATAAGAACCCAAAACATAGTCCACACGTTTCCACTGTTTGCAGGAAAAACAAACACACACACAGATACAGATCGACGGCAGGCAACGCACCCATTTATAGGGTGATTTATAATGTTGAGGAATTTGCCGGGCTGCAGTAAGCCACAGGACCTGGCCTGCGACACGTTTATTTATGGCTAAAAATAAATTCTCGCTCTAGTACCTATGGCCGGGTTGGATGTTTGTCGTTCCTTCTTTTTTTTGTAAGTTATTTCCTTATTTTTTCGCCTTTTACTTCTGTGATCGATTTTGTCAAGAGAGGAAGGGGAAACACACTTACGACAAAACCGGAAACAAAAGCATTTGGCAAACGAACGATAGGGTGATGACATAAACAATTACCAATATTAATTGTGATGATTTATATCCGTGGTGCGTGAAGAAGGCCTTGAATATGATGCGTGAAAAATGTTATTATTGTATTGTCGGATGCGATGAGTGATAAATTGGGCCAATAAATAACAACGACTTCCTTTGATTCTATTTCATTGATTGTGCGTTAGGAGTTATGGTGTTGAAATAATGCTTAGGAGGCGTTATTTTGTTGTATGTTTTCCAGCTGTCATCACTGGGAGCTGAGACTGGAATTTCCAAAAGTTGTGTCACCATATGCATATTAAGCTGTTGTGGGGATCCGCATGATTGGTTTCACAGATTTCTAGCATGAGCTTTGGAAAATTTGAAAAAAAAAGTTTGGGGCAGTTTAGGAAACAGTAGCAGTGTTGGGGTCAGTGTTACAAATCGATACATAACATACGCACTGCATTTCATTGCTCATGGAATTCTCAGTATCCTTGCGATAGTGAACTTCTGTAACTGTTTTATAATGGACGCAGTCTTTTTAGAATAAGTGAAGACTTGAGGCACTAATCTCAAGGAATCCTGATCTTTTCTTCTTTAGAATACATGCCAAGGTGCGAAAATATTGTTTTACAATAGCCGCCTGCTTAAGCCTTTATGATTACCCTTAACCCTACGATCAGTGACAGTCATGACGCCGCTATATAAGGTACAAGGTCCCTAGGGCATTGATTCGTCGACAGCATAGAATTTTTGTAGAATACAGGTAGCATCAAATTTCTAACGCATTCATAAAAAGATTTGTGAACTTTTAAAAATTGAAAAGGTCCCCAGGGACTTTCTCACCCATCGGAGGATTAAACTAGCGGGCGGGCATTATATAAATAAGAAAAGAGACGAACGAGTGACAGATTCATGCCAAGCATTCTGGCATCAGCGATGGTCGGAGCATTTTTTTCATTCTCTCGATGTGCCTTCTGCTACATCCACATCTTCGTATAGCTTATAGAGTTTGCGGTTGTATATATATAAGAAATCTGCTCTGCTTTCCTGTTAACTGTCCAGCACTTGGCGCCATACAGCAGGACTGGCAGGATTAGAGTCTTATGGAGCATCACCCTTGCCTTTCGTGTTTACTCCGAGGTAGAGGTATAGTGACGTTTCGGTGGTGGACAGATAGATATTTATTTGTCAACAGCATTTATAAACTTGGTTTTGTCCTCGATTATTTTAAGACCAACTTGTTTCGCTTTTTCTTCAATCGCTTCTACGACGGCTCGCTAAGCACTTGTGATGATATCGCTATTGTATGCGTAGCCCAACAGCTGGCTGGACTTTTAGAAGAAAGTGCCCTACGCATTATCTTCTCCAGCACGAGACTGAAAAAATCGCTTCCTTACTTCCAAAAAAAAGCCAACACAGTGCATCTAAACATAAATTTAGCTTATTCATATGGTGCCTCGCGATGACCTATGAAGAAGGTTCTTAATACTTTCCATTAAGATCGCCTAAGAGCAGGATCTAGCTAAAACTGGTGAACGTTTCTGTGTTAAGCGGTACCTGCCTATTTTAAAAGATACGTATTCTAACATCCTTAAGCCTTATTGAAGCCAGAAAGAAATGGACTTCGGAAAAACTCTTGTTCACAGAGTAGCAGTGACCTGACTATAAATACAAAGGTGGATGTCAAATATTTGTTGAAGTTGATGGCGAAGTTTTGCCCTTAGTTATGAGTGTACAATCTCAATTTTACTAAGCGTCGTGGGGCGTACTATAAAATTATGTAGGTGCATGGCGTAACTGGTTCCATTAATAATATTTTTTTTAAATATCGGAATAATATTGCCATCACCAACTTATTTTTTCGAAGCCATCGGTGAGCTGCCTAAACTTTCCATCATATATTGACCTAATCTGCGATCTCCTATCGGCTTACTGGTCATTCTTCAAAAAGTTGTATTTTCCCATCTAGGTACTTTCAGTTTCTGCGTTTTGTTCAACCAAGGCTTTAACATACTTTCTTCTATCGTGACACACGCTTTAAGCCATAAGAAGTGAAGAATTAAAGGGTGGACATTGAAGGCAATGAAACTGAGGATGAGCTGACTAGGACCGGTTCCGCGCTCTTGGGAACGGACCTCTTCTTTGGCGTTAATAGCTTCGGCAAACAACTTAGGCAATCCAAAAGACTCATCAAGCCTTAAGATCTGATATATCTTCCTTTTTAATATGCTGCGAGGAATGTTTATTTCGTCGTTGTGTCAGATCTTCCTTGTTCCAAAAAGTCTTACCAGTCTCCACACGCCCAACAATAATGTAAAATCGTCACTGACAATCCATATCAGAGGTGAACCTAGCACTTTATTTTTACTACTTTCACATTTGACGTAGTACGATCTAAACGTGTTTGTGAGGATGATAATACCTCCCCCACTACGGCAAATGAAATAAGACATGGTACTTCCTTTAGAGAGGCTTAAGTTCTCCGACTACAAAGGATATTCTATCCATTTCCCTTTATTACTTCAACGACTTCAGTTGACCTTCGACAAGAGACCAATTTCAAGTTCCAAAATGCGTCTAATGATTGACACCTGAAGTATAAAAGTAAATTTCGCGAGTTGTGTCTATCAAAAAAAAAAAAACCTTTACGTAGATAATACAATGCACCCCAGAGAGTCGCAGGTGGTGCTTTAAAAAAAATTCAGTTCTGTTGCGTTCATGGTAAAACCATTTCCATCAGTGGAACTGGCCACTAGAGGCTGTACCCAACCATTGATGAGGTTATTTTATCATGGTTTTATCAACTGAGAACGAACTTTCGAGCATCGGCAGGCCTCTTTGATCTTAAAATAGAAAATTCTTTCCTACGGGAAACACGATTAATTCACAGCCATCTTCGCCGTAGTTTCATTAATTGCATTCATTCCACTTCATTTGAAACTCCTACCGTTAGATATAAAATTCACTTGAAACTATTTTCAATTTTCAAATTTTCGGAAAACGATAACTTCGACAAGAAGAAAAAGCAGCATATACCCACGTAAACCCAGTAGCCTATAGTGGTTTAACAAATAAACTTTATCGACTCATTAAAACGTTCTTGACTTGTCTTAATATCCTCCTCTCAAATGTTACGAAGATACTTTGAAATGAAAACTCAGTTTCAGTACACAACGTCTTGTACTGCCGCTGTTCTTATTATAATATTCTCATTCACGGTGGTTTTTTTGTTTTTTTTTTTAAAGCTTTTAGAGAAGAAAAAGTTTTCATATCGCAAAGTTTATATCTTTTACACAAGGTTTACCTTCCGGAAGCATTTGTTGGTTGTTGCTTGGCTTGTATTTTTGTGAAGTTGCTTTTTTCTTTTTATTTAGCCAAGTTTATCTTAAGACTGATGGCAACTCTTAGGAAGTAAATTAAAGTACCCGCTCGGTGTGTATGAGGCAGACGAGCGTTCTAGCAAATTACGTACCAAAGTTTTTTTTCTTTACTTAATAATTAAGTTAATTTTTCATGCGAATGCGACGACTTACCTGTAAAGAGAGGAAAACAGAAAAAATAAAGTTTAATTTGCGAGCATTACTTGGGTATACAGATTATGTAATATGGCACGGGGGATGGGCTGGGATAGGCTATTAGAGGTGTTTATGTTCAAAAGTGAGAAGGAGAAGAAGAACTCAAGTGGAGGCTTCAATACATGAAATTACAGAAGAGACGGCGCTAAACTTTGAAACTAGATTCGCTAGGTACTGAGAACTATAAAAAAAACTAAAAACTATCTACTGGATACCTACTTATTCAGTCGGATGGTTGGGGCGGAATATGCATATGTACATATATCTTCTCTGTAGGTGGGACTAGAAAATATTTTTTTTTCACTGTAGCAATCAATATAGAAAAAAAAAAATTAGACACCCTCTACAAATTAACGTAAAGACAAACAAAACCAGAACCCTTCTTTGGCTTTAATTAGGCTACCGCGCCAGCGTTGCTTGGCAGCTGAGAACACCAACTTAGCCTTGGCCATTGGAAAAAATATTCCCGGGCTTAAATAAGGTTAGGTACCTGGGTTAATGAGGAAGAAAGCACTCCACATCATCACACTTAGGTCCATGTGAACCCATTGGGATGCTCATGGGGGTTGATCCCGGTTTCAACCGGGCTTCTCTATTACTGCGAGTTGGTCTCCAGGCATCGTGATATCCTCAGAAACTTGGAGCGATCGATTAGTGGAACATCAGTTCTTATATGTCCTGGCAGTAGTGTCTTCCTAATGATCTGTTTCTCAAGTGACAAAGGCTCGTAAAGTGACATAAGAAGTGAGGAGTATTCTCTTGGGCATTTTCGTCACCGCAGGCTCAAGAATTCGGCTACTGAAGGCGTAATCACCTTTAAAAGGGAGGTTGTTAATCTCATCATCATCATCATCATCTTCCAATGGCCCGTTTATCCACTATGAGGGTCGCGGGTTTAGGGAGCGTGGTTAATCTATTAGAGGTTATTGTCGCCGTAGGGGCTAGGTCGCAGTCTCAACCATAAGGGTGGTTTTATATGAGAAAAAAAAAAAGAACTACGAGCTCAGATCGAAAATATGCTTATGGATATACGCAGCCGTGACGCGACCTTTCCTTTTATACGGATCAGTAGTCAATTCACCCACATGAATAAGGTTACATTACAAATTTTTTAATGGAATGCAGAGAACTGCTGTCATGACCATAGGTACCACAGATGTACTATGATCGTTGTGCGATGGGCGTTTTAACATTTCTTCTGCGTCTTCTACTAGGGCAGTTCGAATCAAAAAAATTAAGCGCTTCACTAGATTGCCATCAAAATTTATGTTTCGGAATCCATATCCGCTTAGCTAGTAGACCAGTGTCGAAATGAACTCACTTGTCTTGAAAGTTGTTTTTTCATCTTAAAAGTCGCTGGGCTTGAGAACTAAATCGAGGAAGCCAGGCGAGGATTAGGTCTTGAAAACTCTTTTGTGCTCAGAGCTGGTCTTTATTTTAATAGATATCCTGCTCTATCTAGTACAAGCCATCGGACACCGGACAGATCCGCCCTCAACAATCTAAACGAACACCTCGGTGAACAAGCAGGTGACTAATGCATTAATAATTAAAATCCACAGACGACCTTAAAGATTACATTTATCCTTTTTTCATACACGTATGTGCTTTACTTTAACCTACAGGTCCCGAGTCGTGATAACCAAACAGCACAATCCAGCACTTATTAAGGCCTTGGATTGTTGTTTTAGGTATCTACTTTAAGCAAGCAACTAGGAGCTTTTGGAGTGCTGTGGTTCAGAGTTATATTGATCATCGATCATGGAGGAAGGTCAGGATCGTGATTATGAATGAGATACAAGCTAAGGCTGGGGATGTGAACTCCTGCCGAAGTATTTTCAGCAGCCTTTTGATTATATTTCTATAATCTAGTGAAGAAGTCCATTAGAGTTTCTATTGGTGTTCCCATTTAAGAGCAAAAAAAAAACCAACCAATTCAATCAAATCTTTTTTCTGGTTATTCCTTTCAGGCAGAACTACCATAATGAGAACTCGAGTTCAAGGCACCCAGTTTATTTATGGGTTAATAAACTTCTCTTTTCTTGATTTTACTCACACAGAGAAGCCTGCGTATTAAGACGATTGGCAGCCTCTATTGAAAAAGAAAACTTGGAGTGAATAGTTTTGCAATGAGCTATTAATTGGCATTCGCACAGACATGACATGCAAAAAGGTCCGATTACGTCGGAGCGGCTTTTGCTTTCTTGAAACGTAACTCCTGGAGAAGTTCATTAATAGTTCCCATCACGCTTGATCTCTCAACATGAGAAGCTCTCAGATTTAGTACTAAATTTTTTGAACAACTAAATTAGCAAAGTTCTTGTGTAGTGAAAAAATTTCGTGAGAACAGTCCTGTTTGCCTTTTTTCATGAAGCATAATCTTGCCGAAGTATAAGAACTGGCAGTATTAAAATTTTTTACAAAGGATCCGGGCGATAATACCTTTTCCTCCCCCTCCTAAACTCAGTGTACATGCTCGTAAAATTAAGTTTATTTTTCCTGGTTTTCCATCCCTTTACCAAAGGCCAGAGCGATCGATAAAGTCATAAAATAATTTTCATTCTCCATGAACATAATCCCTATCATATAGTTTCCTGATAAGTTTTCTTTTTTTTTTTTTTAGTTTGAGAGAAAGAGGAAATCATCAACAAAACTACAGTATCTATTACAAGGGTATGTGTATGGGTTTCCTATGTTCCGAACATCCGTGATAAGCCAAACCCCACAACAATAGATATAGGTGCGTGCCAGCATGTACAATTGGAAATCAGCAATGCGCCATACCCTCTGGGCGTCACATTGTCATCTGGTGTGTAAAACATCATTGTACCACCGTAGACCATAGATATTCTTCACGTATCTGGAAATGATTTCGGATTCCTCAACACACAGAGTCAATTTCGCTTGATTTGATTTCGTTTCATGTGACAAAAGTGCGAGGCAAGAGGAACCAAGAGCCAGTCAGTCTATGCTGGCACTTGTATCTTTGCATTTAGATAGCTACTTGAAGAGCAGGAAGTATCATTGGCAACACCAGTAACATTTTGGAAGCCAAATAATAGGAGTCAGGCCTGTGAAAACTTGTAAATTTGTATCCTCTCCACAGCACCCGTGTAGGTTTGTGTGTGTATGTAAGTTTGTGTGATGTTTGCCCTTTGCCGGCATAACCTTTCTTCGGGGATGTAAACGTATCTTTCTATTGAAAGAGATATTCGATTAAGATATCTCGAGATGAGGCAACTATTCCATTGGTACCTGATGCTTGCACATAACTCCTAGGTGCCACTTTTATTCCTCTCGGAATGGAAGGTGATATGACTTTTCTTACACTCACGTCTCTCGTTCTATCAGCCAGTGTACAATGTATCAGAAGCACCACATTCTCCCGGGTTCAATCTTCCCACAACAGGGAAATGTTATCGAAACTGATTAAATTGTTATGAAGTTTCTTCAATGCGTGCGTGTGTTCGATGACTTTCAATGATTTTCAATTACCCTATCCTGGAAGAGAATGTAAGAAAGGGACCGTATATATTTAGGAAACAAGAGCAAATCTACGGAGGCCTGGGTGATCCTTTCGGTTAAGCGAAACATTTATATGACAAAAGAGTTCATCACCTTGGAGAACATTGAATTCTTACGATAGTCTTAAAAATGCGAACGTGTGATTTGATTACGAGATGTTATTGCCTTTGTTCTAGGAGGCGTGTGGCGCTATTGCACATATAAACGGAACTCGTTTCGTGCTGAGATCGAGGAGGTATTCAGCAAAATTTGAGCGAAAGGGATGGTTTGGTGACTGTGAATAAAAGTGGTAGAAGCAGTATGTAGCAAGCAAACGCTGTTTATTGATAAAAATCACACGAGTTGCATTGATTGATGAACGACTCGGAAACGTTCAAGTTTCGCAATTTTATACGCAGATCGAGAGGAACTTAAGTTCTCACTAAGACGTTATCGTATCCTCTGCCTTGGTCATTACCATCCAGTCTAAGTATGTTGTGACAAGTAAAATAAATAAATAAATAGCTGGCGCGACAGATCGGGATAAGCCAAGGCCTAGCTTTTTGCAACCATTCATGTTGTGAGTTTCATATTTGTGGCACGAATGAAAGAGCCCTACAATTGATTACTGACACCGAACGACGAATTGAGAAGCTTTTTCATGACAACTTGAACTCTTGGAGGTTTGTCATGCACAAGAGTCATTAACAGGAATAGGTGCCGCTAAAAATGTTCAGTGGAAATGGCTGGGGCTTGAACCCATGCAGCTCACTCAGCAGTTCAACACACAAACCACTGAGCCACTGTGGCCACCTGTGGGCAGTAAGTTACTCTTTTAATATTGTCACGGAACCCCTATCTTTTTTGTAAAAGTTTGTCAATGCTTCCTTGATGTATCACAGGTGACTAATGAGTTTCATCTGTAATTTGCTTTTCTCAAGGACTTTTGTGTGATTTTATTCATACGGTTGGATAATAGGTGTTTTACAATACCATCTGATTGCTCTCTATCTAGGGCTGATTTCCTCTTTGCTGACTTGTCGGCAGTCTCATTGTTCATAGACTTTGCAATTTTTCAAATGGTGTTGTGTTCTTAAAGCCTTGAGATCATCGTGATAAAATCTCTGTAACAGCAAAAGTTTTTATAGCGTCCTAGCTGCCAGAGTAGGTATATCCTTATATCTTCCCGTGATATTTTAAAGACTGATGCTGACTGCGCTTGTCCTTTCACTACTAGAAGCTCCACAAAGATGAAACCCGCACTTAACCATGGCACATACGCGATGACAAATCTTGTGACTCCGCTTTAAAAATGCTACTGTGATTGACGAGTCTTATGGATTGACGAGTCTCTTGGTTCTTCAAAAACGAACTTCTTTAAAATTGAACTTATATGTAAAGTTAGGTTTAAAAGGGTGGATCGAGTTAATTTATACATTTGTACTTTCACTTGGAGACCCAATTTGCGAGAAAAAGATAACTAATTCTCCAACGAAAGGATCTAGCTTGTAGCACTCTGGTTTAAGAACCACTTGCTGCTCCTTATAAAGCTCAGTAAGTCTGATATCTGGGGGAGTCTGCTATCTCTGCGATGCCTGTAAAGAATCTTGAGCCTAGTGAAAGTAGTCGTCGTTCTTAAAGAGCGGGCCTGTGACACAGTAGGAGTTGTATTGACTCAATCTCATCCTCTTTTTCAAAACTTCTGCACAGATCATTGCACAGCATAGTATAGCTCCAATGTCATAGTGTCTGGTGATTATTTCAGACAGTATGCGGAAAGAGGATAGATTCAATGATATGAAGATTAGAAAGGTAGAGTGGCTTTTCCTGAGAACCCAACTAGCTCCAGGATGCCCAGTTTTGTTACCACAAAACTCGTTCAAACCTATTTGTGTGTGGGTGCTGATTGGTTGTGTTTGGATGAGGTGGTGGTAAATCCAGCCAGTGGGTCTCACCGAGGTCCACGAAGAAGAGTTTGCCCAAAGTACGCTGTTTGGCTCTCACCAGAGCTAGACACCTGCAGAGGAAATGAAGAAGAGATTCTTTCTCATTAATATCCTTGCAGCTTCTACAGAAGTTGTTGCGCAGAATACCAAGTTCGACCGGATGATATCCAACTGGCCAGTGCCAATGACCGTGACAATGGCTACAATTCTGGCAATATCTGGTCTTGATTTGCCAAGTAGCTCTCCTGAGTGACCAGTGAAGGTTGGCTTCGTTTTCTATTATTTCGTACATTATATAAAACAAAACCATTCTCAGATGTATCCGATTCATGTTCATAGCTGACTCAAGCCTTGCCATTTCATTTGCTTTTTCATTTAGTGCATGTTGCTATGACTGGGAACCCAATAGGAGTTTGACTTTATGGTGTCTTACTTACTTACTTAAGGCGCTACAGACCGGCGTGGTCCTGGGCCTCAACCAACAAGCGTCGCCAGCGATCTCGATCTTTTGTCAGCTGTCTCCAGTTTCGCACGCCAAGTTGGTTGAGGTCCCCTTCCACTTGCGTGCGCCACCTGAGTCGCGGTCTTCCTCTACTGCGCTGACCCTCGGGTGTGGATTCGAAGATTTTCCGAGCTGGAGCATTGGTGTCCATCCGCTCTACATGACCCAGCCACCTCAGTCGTTGGACCTTCACTCTTCTGGCTAAGTCGATGTCGCTGTACAGCCCGTACAGTTCGTCGTTGTATCTCCTCCTCCACTCCCCGTCTATGCAGACGGGACCAAAAATCACCCGAAGAATTTTCCTCTCGAAGCAGCTAACATCAACCTCACCCGCTTTAGACAGAGTCCATGCCTCTGCGCCGTAGAGCAGGACTGGGACGATTAAGGACTTATAAAGGGTCACCTTAGTTGTTCGAGAGAGGGCTTTGCTATTCAATTGCCTTCTTAGCCCAAAGAAACAGCGATTGGCAAGAGTTATTCTTCGTTTGATCTCAGCGCTGGTGTCGTTGTCTGAATTTGTAGCGGAGCCTAGGTAGACACAGTCCTTAACTACCTCAAAGTTACAGCAGTGTATTGTGACGTTCTGCCGGAGACGTCGGTGTTGGGTATCCTTTTTCGTTGACAGCATATACTTGGTCTTGTCCTTGTTGACCGCTAAACCCATCTTCGCCGCCTCCGTCTCGATACTCACAAACGCACCAGTGACATCACGCTGCGTTCTTCCGATTATGTCAATGTCATCGGCGTATCCGAGTAATTGGACGGACTTTTGAAAGATTGTGCCTCTGGTGTTGGCGCGTGAGTTTTGCACAACTCTTTCAAGAACGATATTGAAGAAGTCGCATGACAGCGCGTCGCCTTGTCTAAATCCTTTTGTGGTGTCTGATGGTGATTAATGTATCGCTTGATCAACTTGACTGCCCACGAAGATAGACGAACCCGACGAAGGGAGGTGACTTTCTTGTAGGCATCGCCTTATATATAGTCAGGATTTTATCCTGGAAGATACCGCAAGCATCAGATAACCTAAAGCATCCCTTTTTGTGCAGTGCATCTGAGAAGATACCGGCTTCTGTTCATAAGCCACCGATAAATATCATGATCTCCTGATCGTTGATTACACTTTCTGACTCCCAGTCTTTGCGGCTGTAATATCAGAGTTGAAAATGTTTTAGGGAACTAATTAGTCCGATGTGGTTTTGAAACCTTCAGAGTTGTGTTTTTTCTCACATATCTTTTAGAATCGCCGCATGACCATACAAAGGCTGTTTCCGCAGGTTGACTTTCCAGAGGCGGAGGGCTCCTTTTGCCACAGTGCCTTTTACACTCAAGTCTAGTGGGAGGATATGAAGAATCATGTCCAAGCCTACTTGTGAGGCGGTGCTTACAGCTCCTGTCTTTGCGCAATGTTGAGCTTGCAATTGAGTTTATAAGTACTACCTGTTTAGAGCGAAGGTCCGTTCCAAAGCGAAAGACTTTACAAGACTGAGAAGAATGCGGCAGTCCTCTTTCCCAGTCAGGCGGTGGAAGCCTTTCAGTTCTCCTTTAGTTTTCAAGTTTTAGTTCGATTTCCTAGATATTTTAAAGCAGCTTAGGTTTGGTATTAAAAAGAATGATGACTTCGAAATAAAAAATCAAGTTTTTCTTAATGGATTCTATACACTTCGAAGAGTTTTACCATTTTAAAAATCCTCTAAGTACGTAATCTAAAACAAAGCCAGCTAAATTGAACATTTCGTAACCTCAAAGTTTAACAGAAAAAAAACATTCCAACGTCACTACAAGCCAACATTTCAAATCCGATTAATACAACAGGATAAGTTCGAGTGCAAATTGAACACACAAATGCATAAAGCCGAACAATCGAAGTGAAATTGCATTCCAAAGATATTTTAATATTTATGCTCTGCCAGCGAAAGTCTGCGTGCATTCGACGTTACCGTACTCTACAACTCTAAGCGAACCAGAGATGTCGGAAAAATGAATGGATTTAAATTCATAGATATTTTCGTAATTTTCTATTCTTTTCCTTTTTTTCTGCTATCCCGTCTGCACTGTGTACGAGTGGAAGCTACCAGGAAACCAAATAACTGATGCACACGAAGGATATGTCAAAACCATAAAATATCTAACAAAACACACACCCGCCGAGGTGATTACATCTAGCATCCACCACCCTGGTAAGGTTCACTATGGCAACAGTCTTGTTGCAATCCCTAGATTTTTATCCCAAAAAAAAGGATGAAAACGTAACCAATATCGATATTTCACAAAGAAGATGGGATACGTGTGCTTCTTTTTTTTTTTTGTGAAAAGCTAAAAATATGTATAAATATTTTTACATAAGGAAACCGATTCCATTTGAGGTGGAGTATGACGGTATTAATGTTGATATGATGTTGTTTCTAAAATGTATCGTTTACACCGATTCGAATGAGGTAAGTTGCCATTGCAACAACTTTGACGTGGAAGTCCTTCGACAGATACATGTACATATATGTAACGAAGAAGAACATTGATTTTAAAGACAAAGAAGGAGGAGACTACATGTGTACATGTATCAATTGAGTCAGGATCAACGGGATACATTACATATGTGATACACGAGGAACAGGGTTGTTGTGTGGACCAAAATACTGAATCCATTTCACTTTAGAGTCATAAGAACTGAGAATCCTTTGTTGAAGAGTACTTTTTGTAAAACGTTGACTTTAAGGGGCTTATTTGCCATAGATTTGTTATGATTTATTATTTTTTTCTTATGAAAGCTTAAGTAGTAAGCGCTCCGAACAAATATAGGCGTATTAAATGTTTGTATCAAGCTTTTTACACTTCTCTTGATATTTTCTCATCCTAAGTTATCGTAACCAAGCACATTTCGTTTCAAATACCCAATCTTTCTCACAGACTGTGTCTTCAACCCCCAGGACATTTTAAATATGTATTTGGCAATAATTCAATCTTAAATTCTCCACCTGCATTCGCATCGAAATTCCACCACCACCGACAGCATTATCACCTAATGCAGTGGAAAAATGAGGTGTAATTCAAAAACATACACACAAACACCCATGTGTTGGTATAAAAAATTGATCAGGAAAACTCCATTTGCGGTCGTATAAACGTATGACCTGCGTCAGTCATTCCGAATGCTTCACATGCAAGTGTAGGAATATATCCACTCTCCTCGTGGGAGAAATGTTACGTGAGTTACTTGAGGTGCATGATTTATGGAAGGCAGTACGTGAAAAGATTTTTGAAGAGAGTCCTAGAGCGTTCCGTTGCTTAGAGCTAGTTCTTTATTCTGCCAGAATTACTCAAAATCTTTACCTCTCTGGAAAGATGGAGGCGCACGTTAAGCCTTCTTTCTCATTTTTGTTTTATTTATTTATTTCGTTTTTTTTTTAAAGCCAAAGAAATAAGTCCTTGCAACATCGGTGAAGACAAAATATTTTCGACCGAACGTAACAAAACATTCAGCACCTATGCCATTGTAGTTTCATGAGAAATCTGCATGGCTGCTTTCGTTCTTGTCAGTTTGTATTTTCTGCAGGTAGTTATCCTAGTCGTCGCTGTAGTCATCGTCGTCGTCAACAACAATGCCAGGCAAGCGTTGCTGCTTCAATTCTAAATAAAGACAACAGTGTTGTGTAGTGTTCCATAGAAAATGAACAGAAAATCAAATGCAAAACAATGCCGGGCGTGGAAGATCTTTGCATGTGTCCCTATAAACTATGATGACGGTGTTGTTGAGTGTGGAATACGAACAAAATGGAAGGCAAAGGAAAAAGTACAATACATGTACGGGTACTTGAGTGAGCCTTTTAAGTCTTAACTGGGTATAATTTTAGAACATCCTTGGAAGGAAGGACAAATGATACTCGTCTCTGTATTCTAATTCGTTTTTGGAATTAGGTTGACGGAATTGCTCTGCGCCTTACATAAGTACATGTTCTGACACAGACAAACCCTAGTGTTTGTCAGTGTATATGAGTCCTAACTAATCATGAGTTCTGAAACGAAGACGACATTGCTTTCATGGTACACTCTCCAAGGGATGTGGATTTTGTCATTGGAAATATTTATTGGTTCCATGTTTTTGACCAAAAGAAAAAGTTTTTTTTTTTGTGCGCTTTTCTGAAGCACTCATTATAGCTGAACTGCATAGATGGATATGCAAGATTTGACGCAGCCTTACTGGCTTAGTTTAAGAAATTTTGTAGCCAACCTAGTTTTTGAAAAAAAAAATGTCATCGTACTTAATATTGCGGCCACAAGAGGATCTGTTTAAGATTTCCTTAAGTAATTTCTTTGTATATTGCCAAACTTTTTTGTCGAATTGAATTAACTCATAATCTGTCTAATCTCTTTCCTTTCAATCAAAGCTTAACATCAGTTTCATGCGTATATCTCCGTCAAAAGACGAATCCATCCTTCATTTTAATGAAAACTTAATTTTCCGAAATATTATTTAATGACAACAGACTTCAGCAACCATTTTACATTTTCATCCAATTGTGAAGGACCTTCGGGCGATTTCTGGGCAACTAACTTAAATTAATAGATTTCAAAATGTGGGTGTCAAAATAAGACACATACTCGTACACATTTTGAGTTTATCCGACATCGACATAATTTTCAAGTTGAAATACCCAAGGAAGGTTATAAATTTTCGCTAAAGTTTTTGTTTGATAGTTGGAGTAAGAAAAAAAAAATGTCTAAAAGGAATGCAGACAGAAAGCCCCAGGTAAATTGAATAACTATTCAATAAGTAAAATTGACTTATCATGGCAGGAATTAAATTTAATCAGCTTGCTTAAAACTTTTATTTAGAATGTGGCTCTTTTAAATACATAAGCTAAGCCGTAAGTTATGTGTTGCGATGCTTGCGCTCTGAACACAGTCTGGAACAGCAGTAAATGCAATGTACGAGGAAACCATCTCCTAGATTTCATAATATCGTCTGCCATGGTCATTAACAATGTTGGTTCTCAAATAACCCTTGCTAGATGAAGAGAAAAGGAGGTAATTGATTTGACGTTATCAAACCGATACTTCAAGTCCATTACTAACCGGAGAGTTCTGCCCGAAGTGTCCCTGTCACATCATACTCGTAAACTTTTACTTTCCAGAAGAGGAGGAATCCCTCTACATCCCTTCAGACACTTAGAAAAGAAGCCAAAAAACTCGGCCAACGTGAAATCACTTAGAAAATTTGATAGTACCTTTACTGAGACGAAAGCGGAGACTTTCAGTCTTCTGGTTAATCAGGTAACGATTGCGTCACAGCTTACTCTACCTACACAGCCTGAGATTGATCTGAGTAGGAAAACTCTGCATAGGTGGTATAGTGCATCAGCCGTGGTAACAGACGAGGCAATCAAATATTCCGTGGCATCATTTATTAGCTTCAAATCGCCTGACACTGATGGAGTATATCCAGCCTTGCTGTAATGGGGTATAAACCAGTTGCTCCCAACTTTAAAGAGAATCATCACTGCGGATTTGGTACTGGCATATATTTCAACATTCTTGCGAACAGTTAGAGTGGCCTTCATACCGAAAATTGCTAAAAATGACTACTCTCTCGCTAAGAATTTTAAACCTATACGATTGTCTTCCTTCCTCTTGAAAAGCATGGAGAAGCAAGTCGTGATTCGCGTGCACTTCAAAATCTAGTTGCTAGAATTGAATGCGCGTTTGATAGGAAAGAACACGCCATGGGCATCTTCATTAACATAGAAAGTGCTTTCAATAATGCGACTTTTGACTCCATGTGTGACTGTCATCCACATGAGGTGGATGAATCCCTGGTAGTTCGGATCCGAGCAATGTTGATGAATCAAACTTTGGTTGTAGCTACGAATTGGGCGCGCTATGTTATGGCAGGTGTAAACAGGGGCTGTCTGCAATGCGGCGTTTTATCTTCACTGCTATGGTGCATGATGGTTGACGCTCTGTTGCATACTCTCAATTTTTCTAATGTCTACACTCAGGCATATGCGGATGATTTGCTATACTTTCTGTTGGGTCATGCGTTACGATTGTCTATGCTTCCGCGCAAACTGACATTGTCCTCTTAAAGCGCTAAATGACATCAGATCTTCGATGTCGGAGTAATCCTGGATAAAAAAAACTCCTATGGACAAAGCATCCAAGGCGCTCTCAGTTTTCTGGCAATGTAAGGGTGCTTTTGGCAGGACCAAAGGGTTATCACCGAAAAGTCCTTTGGATCTGATTGCACGGCAGTTCAAGGCATTAACCACTGAGTCACGGCGACTGCTGAATATATTTTGAAGTGGTCACCGCGGCTTAGTGGGTAGTGCGTTGGACTGCTGTGCGAACTGTGTAGGCTCAAGCCTCAGCCATGTCCACCGAAAAATTGTTTGCGCCACCCCTCCTCGTCGGGGGCTGACAAGCCTCCGAGACTGTAATTTGTTATGAAAAAGCTTCTCAATTCGCCGTTCAGAGTAGGCAATATATTGCTGGTCCTTTCCATTCGTGCGGAAAATGAAACACGCACAACATAATGGTTGCGAGAAGCTAGGCCTTGGCTCATCCCGAGCTGTCGATTGCTGCAAATAATATCACAAACCTCTGACTCTTTGATACTCCAAAATTGGGCTGCCTAGAGATCGTTAACAAGTTCTCGCTTTCCAGAATCTGAAAACCTAATCTGTTTGATAATAGCAATTTCTCTGGGAAACTTGATATCTATCTTGCTTGTTTGACATGGTCGTTGCCTCTTTACATGATTAACCCCCCTCTTTCTCATCTCTTTGATGGTATCCGTGACTTCGTCATTGAATCTTATTCTCTCAACCCTGTTGACGCAATGGAATCAAATATTTTACGGAATATGCAAGGTTATCTTCATCAAATCACCTTCAGCTGTTGTTAATATGTCGGCCGGTAGGGCGATTAGGGTTAAGTTTATAATATCATTTCACTCTGATCAGGACGTCGTACGTTTTGGCTATCATCGTCATGAACGAAACTTATTTCTTGCTCTGAGATACAAAACCTTTCTGCGGACGAATACCATAGTCTTTACTTGTAGAATCAAAATGAGTCTTTTCCTTTCGTCTAGGTTGCGGTACTATGAGATATTTTAGTCCTGACTCAAGTTTTACAGGAAGAAATAAGAACACTGATTTGATCACGTCTTCTAACTTCTAACATCTGACAACACTGGCGCCGTTTTGATGAGTTATCTAGTCAGATTTCAGTGGTTTCAGTTCTGGTGTTAAATTATTGGTGAGAAAATTTGTGATTTCACATACATATCTCTGCACTTACAAGTGAACATGTGCACAAAATTCACTATGCTGTGTGCACTGAAATAGCCCTCTGTCCCTACCATCTGATGAAAGTAAAAAAGACAAAAAGGGCTCCCAATTGGGAGCAAAAGCAACTGTCACCCTTTCACTGCACAACCATACAGTGTATTTTTGTGGTATTGAATCAATCAGCGAGACAATCATCCCTCTCCCGTCAAGAGATAAGACATTTTTCTTCAAATTCTTTAAGATATTCAGTCCATTCAAACAATTTTGATGCTCATGCCGTTTCCAATTTAATTTTTGACTTTAAAGCTTCATTCAATATTTTACCTATTGAAAATTCCCTGCACTCTCTCTCAGATGAGCAATTTAATCAGCAAAAAATAAAAGCCAAGAATGAGAACCATTGTAAGGAGATGACCAACTAACCTAAATACAACGCCCTACACTTCCTTCACCCTTTCTTTTCAGCTATTAACTTTCGTTTTGACTCATGAGACTAGACAATGCCCACTTCTTATGCTGCAGTGTAAAATACACTCAAACATACACAAAATTTGTCTGCAAGAATGACCTTATAGTGGCTCTGCATTCAGAATTACCCCCATTAATTTCACCCCTTCTGTGTATTCGCTGAAGGACAAATGGGACTTGCTTCATTTGCAGCTTTAGGCTCTAGGCTGCTCATTCGACTGTTGCCGTCACATATTGAAGTGCCACTAGGTCGGTTTGTTCTCAGATTTTTAATCAATTTTAAAGCCACCGCCCCAAGTCTCTGTTTGACGATATTCGTTGTAACATATTAAACATTTTTATGCCGCCATAAACGAGCGACATTTTCTGGCGACCAAGTCAGTATTTTGATAATGAGAAAATCGGTCGTGTCTATTTACCAACGGCTGTAAGACAACAAAACCTAGAGCCATCACTTTCAGGTTGAGGTTTGCTAAAAAAAAAATTCGTTTACCAATATTTTCCTCAGACAGACCACAAATAGCCAAACAAACTGTCTTATTGTGTCCCTGAAGTAGTAGACTAGAATTTCATGTAATGTTGAAACTCTGTGCGAGTCATAGATGAGAAACATGTCCTCATATATGTACATAGAGTGATGCCATTATGTTCCCTTCCTGTTGTGTGCAGTTTCTTTTTACAATTCATGAAAAGCTGAGAGATTTCTTTTTTTTGCTTGTGTATAATTGTCGAAGGACATGACATAGATGTTTGTTTGCGATGGTGGCAGAGTACTCGTATGTCCAATGTGCAATTCTACTCTACAGCACAGGACGACAATTGGGTAAATATTTGACATGGTCAAATAGAAAATGTCCTTCGTCTTCGTCTCCGATAGCGTCTTCATTTTTATCTCTGCCACTCTACAGTGGTTGACTGTGAATTTTTTTATTACAAAATGAATGTAAAATTTTATTTCTAAACCTAAAAGGTTTTATCTATGATAGGCTTGAGAAAGTGGTGGAGAAGGCAGGGTAACCGGTCTGAGCTTCTGCACATAATTTATGATCCAGAGTACCGCCTTCCACTGATTCTGGGTAGTGGATTTACTGGATTTGCAGACCTTATCGAATAATGGAGATATGGCTAAAGTCTATGGGCGTAAAACTTAACATAAGAAACAAAGGTAATGCTGATCAATAAGATAAGCTTACAAACTGTAAGGCACAAAGCCCCTTCAACTAGGACATCTAAGAGTCATGCTCAATGCAAAATTCTTCTTCAAATCGCATCTCAGATATGAAAAAGCTACAAAAAGTGAAACAGCGCTGGCAATGCCAAACATCAGTTGACCATGGCAAAGCCGAAAGTGATGACATTATTACTCTATACCCGGTAAACCGACCTTTGTATCTCTGAAAGACTTAACTTTAATTTTTGCCATGAATAATTTAGGTTTAGACCACTGTTGGTTGCTTCTTTCGTACACATGTTACTTTTTTACTGCCTGCTTTCTATAGTGTTTTCCTTGCTTATTTGTTTTTATTTTCTTTTTTCGTTTGTGTATTTCTTTTAGCAGTGCATTTGTATTATATTTTTGTTGATTTGTTTGATGGAAATACAATGTTCATATGTACGCTCTTATGTATATATGATGGTACTAGGCATGGTCCATTTAAATGTTGTTTGCAGAGCTAGACGGGATTGTTTTTAAAACGTGGTTTAAACGTATTTTGAGTCATTTGTTGCCGGGAAACTATAACACTTATCCAATTTTATTTGATAATAAAATTGTTACGTATACGCCACCGATCAATCGATGATTGTTGTTAGTACTGAATGTCCAAGTCACAGCCATAGTCAATGACAGAGATGTTCAACACAGGGACCCAAAGGATTTTCACACGATTTAAGTTTTTTTTTGGAAATATTGTCCTTACATCCATGCATCCACGTATCATGTATTGCGCAATTTATTCATTTTGAATTGCAAAGAGGCTTTTTGCTCTTTAAGCCTGACGAAGTCCCTGGATGTTTTTCCAAGTTTTTCATTCTACCTATGTATATACCGGGGATTTGCAGTCGACCCGAACCCGAACGCTGAAAACTTCAAATTGCCTTCAAATATCCTTCAGCTCATTGATTCTGCTGAGCGACAATCGTAGACGATTTTTGTTAGAAACCTTCAAAAGGTTTATGGTTGTAAAGAGCTATTGCAATACTGGATTGCAGTGCGTTGGAGTGCTATGCGAGATGCACAGGAACACGCACAGTCATGTCCCATGCACATTATTTGTGACTCTACCTCTCGTCAGGAAATGGTGCTTACCATAGAATATAATTTGATATGAAAAAATCGTTCGCCATTCAGAATCGGCAATACATTGTAGGTCCTTCCATTCCAGCGAAAAATATTGAATGAATATTCATTTTTATGGGCAAAATAGTGGATACCGGCAAAGCATTTTCACCCAACTGCACCACTTGAAGTTCCTTCAGTATCCAGGCACCATCGAAGGCTCGCCTAAAAGCATCGTAGCATTGGCCAACGCAACAAAGACCGAATCAAAGTGATAGAGGATCTTGACAACTACAGCTTGTACAACACAGCATCCCAACTGTTCCTCCTGCTCTGGATTCAAAGTTGAATAAATGAAAATTCGTCGGCTATCACCCAACAGGCTGTTATGTTCTTTCTTGGTCTCTAGACCTTTAATGAATTCTATGCTGGTCACTTGTGTTTTAACTAGATAGATACAGCTATGTATGTAAGCATGCATACAAGCATGCACTGTAGCTAAAACTTTTAACCGTATTCCGATTTTACGACTCAAGTCTTTAAACTCTTGTAGTAAATATGACACGGATTCGTTTAGCACCGCAAAGCCTTACATTTTAATTTAACGAAATAATAATATGTGCACCAACACCAACACTTGATTTTAAATTAAAGAAAAACTATGTGGTGGTTCAGATGGTCATTAAGTTTACCGACCAAGTATATCTTTTCAATGCCAACCTCTTACCCTGTACAGCTCGTGAAATTCTATCCAACATCTACACGCTTAGAGCCACTCTCTTCTCAAAATTGCTCAGCTGTAAATAAACATGTTTTTCAACCCTTAATCAAAGAAAATTAAAGCCTAAAGTGCAGTGCAAATGCCCCGCCTAACGAACTTATCTTGTGTTTATGTTCATCTCAAATCAAAGCTGGCTGCAAAACTCCTTCAAGGATACCCTATCCTTATGCAACAAATTGTGTGGCCAACTTCAGTCGCTGCGGTAGAAGTCCTTTAGCTTTTAATTAATGAATACTCTGGTATTGCAATATTTTTCCTTGCTAAACAAATAAAATCCCGCTCCGCCCAGTCTACTCAACTTACTGAGACTTCTATTTGCCTCATATCCACCGAGCGCATCCCACAGATTGCTTTATTGCGCATCAATAATAAACCCCCACCGATTCGCACCGAAACCAATATATCAATATTACAACGCCCCTCATCCAGAGGTGGATATGGGAATTTTTGATTTTCAAAGCATCGATCTTATGACACAGTGAGTGCCAGCACATTATTACAATTCTCGAGAGCATGTTCGAGTTCCTTTCAGTCCTCATGCACATAGTTATACGACCCTAATAACCATATCCATCTCCATCGGCGGATGGATCCAGAATAAAGGGCATCGGAATTGTATGTTAACAGTATCGCTACCCACAGCAGTGGCACCTTTTTTTTTTAAAGCTTCCACCCATCGCAACTCACAGTGCGTTGGTGGTTGACGCTATGTTACCGATGGCTGGGTCGGTGGGTTGGATGGTTTGTAGTGTCGATGCCGATATCATCCAGCACTCATAAACGTAATGTTTACATTCTCAAAACATGTTCAGTTGAGATCTCGGGATTTACCAACATCTGCATGGTTTACCCATCGACTTTGCGTATCCGGTGCGCTTGCATACACATTCAACAACTGACGGGATGACTGGTGCTTGGGGGCGTGACAAGTGGTGGGTGTATTGGGCTTTGTACGTATGTCGCTTGGATACTGAAGCGTTAAGGCTGTTTCATCGTTAGGAGATGTATCCCGTATGTCCGTGTTCATGTCCCTGGATTGATCACGATTTGCTTGCGAGAGTATATTTACTACTTCACTTTAAAATGGCAAATATTTAATTTTTTAAGTATCTAGATACGTAGGAGGATGTATGAATAAATTTAGTTAATTCTTATCTTTTTTTTTTTTCAATGAGGGATTTTCATTCCTTTTTTTCAATTTATTATTATCGATTCGAGTGTAGTAAGGTAGAAAGAGCGAAGGTAGATCGATTTTCGTACTCAATTGCACAAGGGTCCCATTCAGTCGGTGCCGAAATGGCTTGAACCACAGGTAGTTTCATTCACTTAGCATCCAGATCGATCAACCTCGTAGAGGATAGTATTTCCGTTAAAAGGAAAAGGTATTGATTGATATGTACATATTTCAGAGATGACTATTTGGGTAAAGACAAGCACAGTTTGCACTTACGGGTCTGTGTCGAAGTTTCTCGTGGTAGGGCATAGGTGAAATTTCCAATAGAATCTTTTTTTTTTTTCGTTTACGTAGGTCAACAAGCAACACCTGTCATGAGAAGAAATTTTTAAGATCTATTACTAGAAACTGTTTGAAAAAGTTTCTGACAAACACTTTAGGACTTATATAACCGGTGGAATATTTTTTTCTAAAATTTGCCTATTATACCTGGAGCCCAGGCGCCTCTGGTTTTAATAAGCATGTTACATACAGGAACTGACCTTTCTTTCCCTAACTTCTCGGGGGTAAATTGAAAAAATAAATAAATAGTTGGCGCGATAGCTCAGGATGAACCAAGGCCTAGCTTATCGCAACCATTTATGTCGCGCGTTTTACATTTTTTGCACGAATGGAAGGAATCTACAATTTATTGCTGACTCCGATTTGAGAAGCTTTTCAATGACAAAATGTACTCTTGGAGATTTGCCATTGCCCGAAAAGATGTGGTGCTGCGAAAAATGTTCAGTGAGACTTGAACCCACGCAGCTGGCATACTATTTGAGAAAAATATCAAATTTTTTGTGAATCAATGATAAAAAAAAAAATACTAAGAAAACTGGAACACTGCTTTTCCTTAGGCAGACATTTTTCGCGGATCGAGACCCCGTCAAGTGATTAAGAGTTTAGTGTGACAGTTAAGGTTATGGAGGAAGTACCCAGTCAACGACTTTGGGTTCATGGGAGCCTACTGGTCCGTTGTGTTCACCTTCGTGTTATGGTCCTTGTTCCAACTTTGGGTTCTTCATGTCTATACTTTCACAAAACCAACCTGTACTCTTAGTAAAGTGGAGTAGGTTCAATTTTGGTACTTCTGTTAAGTTTCCTAGTTCTCCAAACAGCCTGTTTCGCATGTGTCCTAGTCGGCGGTTTTACGAGATAAGGACACTCACAGTGTAAGTGCCTTATGGTTACAATTTCTTCCTACAGTAATCGGTGGAGCTGATGCTGAATCTGTTGACCGTCAGTACACCTATTAGGATGGAAGTTTCTTTTTTGTTCATAGCCAGAAGATATCTTGTCTTGGTCTGGTCGATTCTCAGCTGAATATAATGCAGTCGCCTCTGTCGGACCAAGAGGTGTTGATTAGTTCTCTCATCTTGTGGTCGACTTTACGTTTCAGTACACCGATAGGGATTTTTATCGATTTGTGGGATCTAAAGCGGATCCTTGCCAAGCCAGTTCGACCGTCTTTTCGTTTCCCTCCATGTTGCTGTGTCCGGCAGCAGATGCTGACCTCGTAGAAAACGCCTTTTTTGGTTTGGATTTCACGACAGTTGTACACTGCTTTTGATTTGGTGCTAAAATTGTCTAATGCCTTGACAGATGCTTGACTGTGGACGAGGATGGTGAGATAGGCTCAGTCTCCTAATATCTGTTGTCCTTACTGCTCTGAAAATGGCGAAAATTTCAGCTTGGACGACACTACAGTCATCCGGGAGTCTGTATGAATCGTTTATTTTTAATGAACTACTGTACACCCCTGCTACAGTACCTACCTCCATTAACGTAGAGGTAGGTACTGTATCTCATAGCTCCTGTTACTCCTAAGCATGCTTATCTCTGTACCCTTATGACGTTCTTGAGATCTATCGACTTCTCGGTTGCTTTCCACCACGCTATCGCGTTGCAGGTATATGGGTCTGACGATCGCTGTATACATCAAGTGTATTATATGCGATCACATTCTCCAGTGTTTACTGAAGGTTTTTTTGTAGGAGTAAGAAGCACACCTTGATTTCTTCATCGTTCTAAGTGTGATAGAAGCAACGCAAAATACATTTCATTTGAAGCTCGTTAAAGCTTTTCTCTCGAAACTTCCCATCAAAACTTGTTTATTTTATGCTCAAAAGAACTAGAGAAGGGAATAAACCAGATGAATTCTAAAATTCAACTAGCCTGTACACAAAAACAATATGGATACGTGCAAGGATACTGGCATTTCGAACCATCACAGTGATATAGCTCCAGGAGTTTCTGAATCCTACTCTGGTGAGAACTCACACAAATTGCTGTTATGTGCTGACGGCATTTGTACACCGAAGGCAAATCTGCTGAATTTATACACTCTAGACGGTACATTTTAATTTATTCAAAAATTGCTATGTATTTCTGTGGCGAGTTCGACGATACTTTTTTATTTCAAGGTGAACCTTATTGTTAAGCATGAAACCATCAAGTTCAAAAATAACTAAAAGCACTCATCAATAATCAATTTTTCTTTTTGAAAGATTCGCCAGTAATCCCTGGAGATTAATTAATAATGTCCACGTGCGGTAAATCTCTCTAGCTTACATAACTCAAAACGTCAAAGAAACGAACTGTGTATCCACAAACATTTCAACTTGGATTACGAAAGTCCAAGTCTCGTCATACCGATTTGATTCATCTCCCAGGACATTAATCACCGCACAATCGACAAATTACCAATTGGAACAGCCAAAATCAGAAAGCACCAACGAAAAGTACACCACAATAGTTTGCATTATTTATTATCTTCACCACCAGCCAAACCATCACGGTAAGAGGACGAAAATCCTTTCGATAGACCACTCGAAAATTGAGATAATAAAACTCAATTACACTGAATAATGATGGCACATAAATTCTCGGTGATTTTCCAAAAGCCAATTAATTCAAATTATACACCACGGAATAGAAATGCCAACACCGCCAGCTGGGTCCTTTTTTGTGTGCGTTCAGCGTGCTAGCCGATTCTGTTGCACACCGAACCTGCTCCTGAATGAATGAATGAATTTCAAAAAGATAAATGCTCTCTGCACCGAGTATATTCGGCATTCATCGGTCTTCCTAGTTTTTAATAATTTTAATCGTTTGGTCTGCAATTCATATGAGTAACTCTCCCAAGTGCCTTTATTCGTCAGGGCTCATTGTCTCACTGCACACAATCGTGTGATAATGGCAATGAACGCCACAATGCGGTATGGCGACATGCAATAAACCAGGACTCCGCGCTGGCACAAAAGGAACCCCATATCTCCTAACACTTCTAAATGATATCGATATTGCTTCGCTTTAATTTTTGTCCGCGTTGAATCCTGCATTCATTGGAGTGTCCTTTTCATATGTAAATTCACATTCCCACATCTATGAGAAGAAAAAACAAGACAAAAAAGGACTCTAAATTCCCATTTATTATTAACCTGCATGTCGGGGAAGTGGAAACTAGAATCAGGACTATCTGTTGGCTGTGCCTGGTGGCTCTCTGGCGAACGTGAGATTATTTTATGCGGAATCTACACATTGGACTGTTGTCCTGGTGGCCAGTGCACAGACCGCATGTGTTTGTGTTTATGGGGACAATGCAACAAAAGAAGAGTACGCCGTTAAATCCAAATGGCCACTCACGAGAGCACAGATACAAATAATAATCATTATAATGAAAATATCGCGTTTGCGGGCTGATACCAAGAATCCGTGGTTGCGATTTGTTTGAGCGTGAACTTCTATCGGTTTTCTTTTCATTTGAATCGGTTTATCTGGTTTTTATTTTGTGTACAAGTATTCGGTCTCATTTTTATGGCTTAGAGGTGGATATTTGCAATGAAAATCGCGTTACTGGTTTTTCGATAAAGCTTGCGCGATTGCGGCAATTTTTTTCCACCATCAGTTGGTCAAATATGCATTTTGCATATTCCATTCAATTCAAATATGAAATTTGAATTTGATATTGTGATAGTTAACGATGCATATCAGTGATAGAATTATGAGTGGTTTTGATTTGACAAACTGCCTTTTGAATGGTTTTGTCATTTTTAGTTCTATGCAGTTCTATTAGTCATAGAGATTATTTGGGTACTGAAAATAGTACTAAAAACATTAGTAGCCCCGAAAGCAGGCCGATTTAACCGATGTCAGTAGCCCACTTCGGGTATATGAGTGCTGCCGTTGGTACTTTTAGGGCTCATCCTCCACCGTCACTTTTCCAGAACCCTAACTGATTCTTGGAAATCCTTATCGGCTTCAGCTCCAAATACGAAGTAGCCCAGAGAAGGTGGTGTCCCGTTCTGGAAGTTATCGACGCCACTGTTGTGGCATATTCAAGCAGCAGTCTGACGAAGGTGATATAAAGGGTTTTGGTGACGTGAGGATTAGGGCCGTTTACGAGAGTAAGTAATAGATTGACATTCTTTTCACATTGAGCTCTAAGAGGTGTTCTTTTGGCACCATATAAAGAATATGTTATCCGTCTAGAAATCCTCATGTCGTTTGCGTAGATTAGAATGGTAATGGCACGCTCTACGTCGTTTTAAGTCAATACAAAGATCAGAGGGCCTAAGAGGATACCCTATGGTACTCCTGAGATCGGCTTGATTGGTTTTGAAATGCAAGTTCTAAAAAGATCTCTACACTGGTGATCTTTTAGATAGGACAGGACCCATTTAACGAGCAAAGGCGAAAAACCGAGAGCTTTCAGTTTACTGAAGTCAGAAGCCACGACGTCTACTTCTTCTTTCACGGGACTTATGTGTTTGAGACAAATTCAGTAAGGATAGTGGTTCTAGATCTGGCTTTCAGGAACCCATGCTGCTTGGGTAAGAAGATTGATTTGCAGTGGAACAATAGTCATACATGTTGCTTTCAAAGCGCTTAGGTATGCTTGAGAGTTTAGCAATGTTTCTATATTTGAAAATGTCGCTCTTACAGCCCTTCTTAAAGATAAGGATGATAAATGAATCTTTCCACTGCTGGGGGAAAACTCCGCACGCATACGATAGCTTGAAAAAAGTAGTGAGTGGCTAGGCTCAATTGCAAACAGATTTTTTAAAACTGTGGCGGGAAGTCCATCGGGACCGGAAGAGTAGTCGTCCTGAAAAAGGTTAATCTTGTCAACTACTGATGGCGTACTTGTATTAATGGATATAAGGGAGGTTTAAGTACAGCCACTCATCTATCTGAAATAAATAAGATCCGGCTCGACGTCGTCAGTCGAGAACGCTTGCCCGAAAAAGTCGGCAAGGAGGATTGTTGGTGTTTTAGGGTCAGACTTTCTTTTAGTATTGATGAGTTTTGCAGTTGAGTTAGAAATAAGAACGAACTGCATACGAAACGAAAATATGTGTACTCTTTGAATAGCCCTATTTTCTCTTTTTGGTTGTAGGCAATCAAGATGGCAGATTGATTCTACCCTGTATTGCCGACTCCAAACGACGCGTCGAGAAGTTACTTTAAACAAAAAAATTAATAAATAACTGGAGCGTCAGCTTGGGATGAGCCAAGACCTAGCTTCACGCGACCATTGATGTTCAGCTTGGGATGAGCCAAGACCTAGCTTCATGCGACCATTGATGTTAAGCGTGTTATATGTTTCGCATGAAAAACTGCATTTTACAAAATGTCGGCAAAATGACATTTCAAAACGAAATAACATGTGACATTTTCAATCGAATATCAATTCAGATCACTAATTTCTTTGGATAAATTATTCCCCGACAGAAAAAACATGAGATAAACTTAGCAGCATGTAGAATTTATTATCTGCAAACTTGTTAATTGAAAATGCCAGGAAAAATAAAACAACGCCTATTTGCGTTTTTATTTTAAATGTCGATTAACGTTGACAATATCATCGTGTGCGCTCGACAAACACACCCAAGTAAGACAGTTTTATTGAAATCTATTAAGTACAGAACACCGCCTGTAAATGTGTTCATTAAAATTACAAATGAAACTCATTTACTGCAGGTGAATAGATACCAATTACCATGTTGCGTTCATCGTTATACATGCAAGTACTTCCGGTTTTGAGAATTTATACAAGAGTGGTTTTGTATAAAAAAAAAAATATACCCACAGTCTATGTATATGATTAAATAGAATTTTCAATTAACCGGACTTTAGTTGGTTTTGAGCTGTATAAATGCCATTAATTTACTTTCCAATGAATTTAATTTAATTTAAAATTTCCTAATTGAAAATTTTAACTCGTGGTAGAGAAAATGCGTAAAGTAGCTCATTTGAATGCGCGTGAATTTTTAAATGCATCCAGTGATTCGTTTAAAATTTGTAGTACCTCTAATGTATTGTTTTGACGTTCAATTATTTCATTTAATTAAAACAATAGGAATAATTTAAATGTAGATATATGAAGGTGAACGACAAATGTAATGTAAATGATTTAAAGCTCTTAAAAATTCAAGTGGTGAATATCAAGGGTCGTTTTGAATTTTAACATGGCAAAGTACACATTTCAAATTGCTGCCTTATTTGAAAAAAACGACGTTGTAGAACACAGTGGTTTGAAAATACATTTACCGAATTATGTTTAATGATTTATTGGCACCGATAAAATTATTAAAAAAAAAATTATTTTGGGATCGTGGGCTGCGATTTATGGAACACCTATTGACTGCTCTTAATTTGGTTTGAGCTACTAAAGCAACAGCAAAGCTCGTAACCAATTACTTGCTTTATTAAAAGTGTATATCCTCACACATGCAGGCTAAATTTGGGAATGCAGGTGGTTTTGTAATATCATTCCAGAATGATTTCGATAAAAATACCGAGACACTGATAATGTGTTGACAACAGTTGTGCCTTAAAAAAAAATTGGATTTTGGAATGTGTGAATCGGTGTTGACTCTGCCAAAATGGATGTTCGCCTGATGGCATGAACTAGGGAACGAATTTGTATAAACGTACCATTTTGAGACGAATGGAGTTAAAGTTGAAATCTCCTTCGGAAAACGGTCAGGAAGTGCACGTCCATCTTGTGTTGTGATACCAAATGTACAGAAAATGCACAAAGCCATATATCCTGACAGCTTTACAGTGATAGAATTCTTGCAAATGGGCATCAATTAGATCCAAGTTCGAAGGACTGGACGCGATATCGGAGCTGTGTTTTTTCAAGACTAGACGCTTTTATTAAGTCCACATGTGACTTGGATGAAGTAGCGCATTAGTTGCATGATGGGTTACTAACTTTCTCTCATAGTTCTCACGGAATACAATGTACAATTTAGACGATCGAAAGGAACTATTTTGGGGAAACGCTACGTCTTCGCGTGCTAAGATCAAGGTTCTTTGCAAGCATAGCAGAGGTAACAGACTTACTTAGATTCTTAATAACCATTAACTGGTTCACAAAACAGCCAAAAATTGGATAGATCCTTAGGTTGTCCAAAGGACTATATTGTTATTCCCACAACAGACAAAAGGTACTCACAACGGACCTTCAGGTCTCCGAGTGAACGCACTGAAGCCTATCTATCAAACATCCTACGTAACCTTACCTACATTAGTAACCGCAAAATGGTTACTGATGGCACTTACATGACCAACCGTACGGATACACTTGTAAATTAGCTTCAAGTGGATTTTAAAGTCTAATCTATTTACGAGCATTTCGTAAACTCGAACGCAACATATCGCATATTTTGCATCGGCAGTAAAGTTAATAGTTATTAGGCTAACTCTTGAATTGGCAACACCAACTTCAGCTCACTGGGAAAATGTCGCGGAATTAGGCAATTCAGGAAACTTGTCAAATCTGTTTTCTAATACAAAGAAATTCTAATCCTTGATACTATAAACATGAGGAAACCAGTGGTCTTAGGTTAGGTTAGCTAGAGTACTAAAGAATAGTTGCCGAGAAGTTTCATGCATGTCTTGCCATTCCTGACATTACCATAGTTATGTCCTCAGCGGCGCATAGGTCATTGCAGAACTTGCAAACATCTGTGGCTGACAGCCCTAATCTTTTAGCATGCTTCCTTAGGGACTTATTGTAGCTGTGCCCTGCATAAGTTGATAATATCTCTTGTTCTTCTGCGGTCTAGCGCAGACCATAGAGCATTGGATGCCATGTGACCACTAATATTAGACCATCTCTGATTTGAATTACTTACACTTATTCTCACGATTAATTTTTTTAACTTCACAGGAAGGAGGACACACGGTGGTTCCCCCCTCCATGTGTTACCGGAAGCCAGTGGGCTTCAGTCATTGTGGCCTAAGAAACCATCTTCATAAACTAAAACTTTGTTCAGATACAGAGTGTCTGAGCACAATTTCTGTGAATGTCTGACACTACAATGGCTACGAAGGCGGATCTTTTATAAGAAACTCGGTTGCTTATGACATACACACCTTCATAAGGGAAGTCGTGAATTTATTAGGCAAATTAACCCTAGACATAATAGATCCCTGGGTCAGCCAAAATTCACACAAAAAAAAAAAAATGCTCTACCATATCCTGATTACTAAAAATGTCAAAATTATAAAATCAAGCTTCGCAAAATTGTTTTTCCAAAGCAATAGCAACTTACATTTTAGGAAATCTGTAAAAAGTTACAAATTTAATTGATTAGCTTTGGTCATAAAATAATTTATGAAAATAAGAACATGTCGTCTTGTCACTAGTGGATGAGATAAAGTTTGACAAAAAGCGATTGAAAAACAGATGTCAAGCTTAAAAAATGTAGGAAAAGACTAAGACACGAGTTATGAAAACAGACAAACATATGTGAAAGCAATGAATGACTACGTGAAAATGTTCGTATAACTATCATAGCTCATGCACACAAATTAAGGAGGAGTACTTTCCGCCCTGCTCTAGAGTTTGGTCATAGACGAACTTCTAGAGCTTAAAACAAAAGCCAACTACAGAGTACAAGGGACAATTTCTATGACATCATATCAGATATGATGCAAAATCGTAGGTGGTGCAGGACGATAGGTTTGACCATAAATCCCGAAAAAAACATTCTTGTATCCTTTCCTAGAAAGAGGAAACATGACGTCAAACGAATTTCACTGGAAAACACTTCTATTAATCTGTCCAGTGAAGTAATGTACCTTGGAGCAATACTTGACAAAAAGCTTACCTGAAACTCGCACCTAAACCTGGTTGGCAACAGGGCGACTAGGGCAATGTTCATGAGCCAACGCCTGCACGGCAAAACTCGGGGACTCAAGATGATTTATAAGTCATAATCAAAGCAGTGAACCCTACAAACTACAACGCAGGAAAAGCTGAGCAAAGTTTATCGCTTAGCCTGCGTGGCTATGAGATCGCGCCCAATGGCAGCTATAGGAGTAATATTTTGCCTCACGCTGCTGGTTCTTGCCGTACAAAAAGAAGCTATGCTTAGTGCTTTCTGGCTGCTTCAGATACTGGACCTCAAAGTCGGTGACTTTATAGGTCATCTGAAAATACTAGAATACATTCATTGTGACCCAATTGTTAAGATTCCAGATACCATGCTCAAGAAATTTCGATTCTACAAAAGTTTCGAAGTTGTTAAAGGCGACCGCAGCGAATGGGGATATATTTAAGCCCTATAACACTAACAAATTCCCAAATCTGGTATACAGATGTTTCAAAAATGGAAAACGGCAGCAACGGTGACGGGGTTTGTGGTTCTAGTTCCCAACGCGCGACCCCGCTTGAAAAGTCACCAACAGTATTTTAACCGAAAGTCCGCGCTACTGAACTGTGTGCAAGAGAATCCTTGCAGAGAAGAACCCAAGAAACCCGTATCTACATCTTTCTTGACAGCCAATCAGCACTATTAACCCTTAAATCCTATAGGGTAGGGTAAGCTTGTCGAAATTCTTGTAAGGTTACCGTAGCCTAGATACCAGGACAAGAAGGCTTCGAGGGTAACGAATGGGCTGACTGCCTGGCGAGAAGAGGCGCTTGCCGCCCTCGTTGATCCCGAACCCTTTTTTGGGGTACCACCCAACAGTGTTTACTCCAAGATAACACAATGGAAAATCAACAAACACACTGACTACTAGGCCAACCTACAGGGCCTTAGACAAGCAAAAAAGTTCATCGACCCCAACCTATACAGGGCCAAGACTTTGCTCGATCTTAACCAAGACGAGTTAGGAACCTTGATTGGCTACCTAATGGGATACTGTCTACCTGCAGATACCATCTGCATAAAATGAAATTATCAGATACCAATATCTGCCAGCTCTGTGGAGAACAGAAAGAGACCGCTGAACATATTCTGTGCGTATGTCCAGAAGCCGCAAGGAAAAGATTTATCCACTCGACGCGAGCCTCAGTCAACCCAGCGGAAATTCGGAAGGTCGAACCTAGGGCTATACTGAGGGTAGGGCAACCAACATCAATATTCCCTATGTCCGCACCAAAGAAACATTTGAGAAACAGAGTTTCCAATTATTTCTGTAAGCATCTCTAAAATATTCTCTTGGTGGAGACACACCTTTGGACTCGTTAAAAATGTGGATTGTCCGAACCAATTTGCCGAGGATTAGCACATGTTAAAACAAAACCATTTTTTATAGTCTCTTACTCTACCAACATTCCCCCCAAGTAATGAAAATAAATTTATACTGATCGATCCAATGCAGACTACCGGTCGTCTGATAACTCTCATCAAAGTTATCGATATAAAACTTGTCAACCATAATAGTAAGCGATAACAATATTTTGCGCACCACCAACGTTTATCTTCCGCAACTCCACTTAGATGAAAAAGGAACTACCAGGATGGCTGTGCCCATCTCGTGCAGTTTTCACTATCTACCATTTCGCATTGTTATTTTTATTATGATGATGAATTCTTTTGCGACTTCTTGGACAAAAAACTTCCTGCAGCATATGTGTCGTGACATATCGGTAGATTGTCCCGCTGCTGCTTTTGCTGTGTTGCTCATCTCATCAAGATGAGCCGAAAGAAGTCGTTTGATTAATGGTGGGGAAATATACGAAATTTTTTCCTTTGTCGCCCTCCTTACCATCTCGCACATCCACTTCCATTATTCCTTTGAGATATTAGTTGCCTTTTTATGAGCGCTCACCACCAGTGTTGTCAGCGAATACCTACGGGAATATTTTTCTAGGTCCTTCGTCGGATATTCTCTTTTTTTTTTCTTATTTATTTATTTATTTTTTCGTCGTGGAGCATTTGGCGGATAAAGGAATATGACAAAATGCATGATGAATTATTTGTGATTTGTGAGTATGGGGCCACCGACGACGAGAGTTGAGATATAGGGTATACTTCACCCTGTCGTTGTGTACGATTTCTGGGATGCCAATGCCAGGCGAAATGAAATGAATGAATAAAATAGGGGCTGGCGCACGAATAAGAAGTAGATGGGGATGACAATGGAGGTGGAGATGGAGTTGGAGATGGCAGTGCAAAAAGACGAATTGAATATTTGCTCTACTCATCACTCAAAGAAATATTTAAAAGCTAAAGTAAAGAGAATGTTTTTTGTCCATATTTCGTTGATGTCGGGAACGATAGAATGCCTTGGAGAGGAGCATATTTTTTTCGGTTTCTGAAAAGGTTTCTGCCATCATTTAAAATTATTCGTTTGACAATGTTGCTATTGCACTGTAGAATGTGATCAGTCACTGAATTAATAGCGGTTGACTTACATATGTACATCCATAGCGGTGAATGCATTTATTTCCGATGAATGCTTTTTCATTGCATTTATTTTTCTATTTTCTATGGTAGAAAGGCGTAGGTTTTCGAATGAAACTAACTTAGCCAGTCGTGTTGTTCGATCACCTGCGGGTCAGTATAGATTGTGGAGAATTTGACGTCAAAACCTTTATAACACACCAATAGGTTTTGACTACTTTTCACAAGCATTCCATAGAAGAAGCCTTTCACCGATCCTTGTGACACATCCCCGGTTATATGGTAATTCTTCACTTGATTGCCGGAATCGTACCGCAGAATGGTAGTAAATTTTCAAAAGATATGGTAGGATAGGTTAGGTAGGTAGGTTGGCGAGGGGAAAGAAGACCCAGCGCCATTCTCAGGTTAGTAGAGACCCATTGCGGTGCCCATTTATTGGGGAGGAAGGTTCCCCTCTGCTCGTAGAGCAGTACTCAAAGCATTCTCCTGTTGCCTCGGGCTTTCGAACCATTTTGCAGCCTAAATGAACCTTCAGATGTCCCTGATGGGTATGTCCCTTAGTTCTTCGGTATCCTGTAAAAATTGCCTTCCAAAGGATCTATGTCTAAGGTGGCAGTGGCAGAGAAAGTGGGTTGTACCCTCATTCACTTCCTCGTCTTCACAACCCCTACAAAGGTCGTCTTCACTTAGCCTTAGCTTTTTCATAAGATAACACAAAGTATTATAATTATTCCTACAAGGATGGAGAGGGTTTTTCTGTCCTTTCGCATCAGTGTATTAGTCCTCGCACCATTGTCTATTGGCCATAGTTTCTTAGCTATCTTACAGGAGTCCAAAGAGCTTCATCTTTCATTCGCTACCGCTAGAATCCTGATCCCTGCCTCATGTTTGAGTTTACATGGCGGGATTTCCACTGACTGATTAGCTTGCTCCAGATCTAGCGTAGAACTGTTCCTTGCCAATTCGAGATATTGAATGCGTTTTATATGCCGAGCGTTACTTACTTATTTACTATAGCCCGGCGTGAATCTGGACCTCAACTACCAAGCGTCTCCAGCCAGCTAGCTGCCTCTAGTTTCGCAGGTCAAGTTGGTTAAGGTCCCCTTCCACCTGGGTGCGCTACGTGAGTCGCGATCTTTCTGTACTGTGCCATCCCTTGGGTGTGGATTCAAAGATTTCTCGGCTCGGAGTACTGCCGTCCATCCACTCTACAAGACCCAGTTACCTCGGTCATTGGACCTTCACTGTTCTGGCTAAGTCGATGTCGCTGTGCAGCCCGTACAGTTCGTCGTTTCATCTCCTCCTCCATTCACTGTCTATACAGGAGAAGAATTTTCCTCTCGAAACAGCCAAGAGGAACCTCATCCGCTTTTGACACAGTCCACGTCTCTGCGCCATAGAATAGGACTTGGGACAATTAAGGTCCTATGAAGGGTCACCTTAGTTGTTCGAGAGAGGCCTTTGTTACTCAAAGAAGCAGCGATTGGCAAGAGTTATTCTCGGCGCTGGTGTCGTTGTCTGAAGTTATAGCGCAGCCTAGGTGGACAAAGTCCTTAACTACTTCAAAGTTACATCTGTCTATTGAGACGTTCTGTCCGAGATGTCGATGTTCAGGTTTCTTGTCGACAGCATATTCTTGGTCTTGCCCTCATTGACCGCTAAACCCATCTTCGCCGCCTTTATCTGGATACTCATGAACGCACCAGTGACATCACGCTGCGTTCTTCCGATTATGTCAATATCGTCGGCGTATCCGAGTACTTGGACGGACTTTTGAAAGATTGTGCCTCGATGTTGAAGAAGTCGCATGACAGCGCGTCGCCTTGTCTAAATCATTTTTTGACATCAAAGGTCTTGGTGAGGTCTTGACTGACTTTAATGGAGCAACGTGCATGCTACATCGTCATCCTGCATAAACGGACGAGTTTGGCAGGGATATTAAAACTAGACATGACTCTGTATAGCTCGTCTCTATAGATGCTGTCATGCGCGGCCTTAACATCAATGAAAAGGTGGTGCGTATCGATTTGAAGTTTCTGCGTTTTCTCCAAGATCAACTGGAATGTTACGATAGACTTTCCTGGTCTGAAGCCAGACTGATATGGACCAACACTGTGTTCACATAACTCAGCAAATAAGATCTTGTGGCCAATGATAAGAAGACTGATGCCTCTGTAGTTGGCGCCTTTCTCGAGGATCAGCGTTACAACGACACAGTAAGTTTAAACGCCTGCTCTCCAATGTCGGCTCTTTTCGTTCTGTTGCTCTATTTACCTTGGTTTGCATGCATATACATAAGTATCTGTGCAACTTTATTCCATATAGAACTTCGTTACGGATAATCGATTGCTGCTTGAAAGCCACCCAATTATTTTAAATGAACACAACATTACCATTTCCATGTCTAAGCCAAGTCTAATTAGTCCTAAAAAAAGCTTCTTTTATATGTACATATGCATACAACATATGGATCAGCGACTAGACTGTTAGATTCTTGAAAGAAAATCTTGGAATTAACTCAACTCAGACAGAAAATAAAAATTAAACAAATGTGATACGTTTTATGCTCAATTAATCCTGCGGCTTTATTTGCAGAATATTATACCGTAGGCAAAGCCTTCAAAGAAACACAAGAAAAAAAAATTAAAAAACAACTTTCGAAACAAACTTAAACTGAAGTCCTTCGGCTTTTTTGTTTTTTAAAGGAACACAGCGGATGTAACTTAAAACACATTAAAGTCACGTTAAACAAAATGGAAAAGTTTCTTGGCCTTATCTGAAGACAAATTGAAACAATGCCGTTTTTTCCACAAACAGGTTCGACATCATATGAATATGTATCTCACAACAGACCAACTGTTTCGTTGTTTAATTACAAGGATCACGGCGCGGCGTCTTCACAACGCCAACAAACAGAGTTACGAATTTTTTCAACATTATCCATCCTCATCATCCCCCTGGGCTTCCTTATTAAAACATTTTAATACCATACTCACACTGTCAACGTGTGTATATGCCTTGAAGTTGATTAAGTGATACCTTTCTTCCTCCCTCTCCCCCATCCACCAGGGGAGGTACGACATCATTTCGTTAGATTTCATTAGATACTCTTGAGAGTTTGGAAAGGAACGACTAATATGTGAGATTTTTTTTCTTTTCTAAAGAAAACACCCTCCTTTCTCATTTAATTAGCCTTTTGCTTTGATACCTCAAAAAAAGTTGTGATAGACACGAAAAAAGAAAAAAAAAACTTCCAAGAGTTCCAAGATGAAGGATGTCTAACGCAGCATCTGACGGAGGTATGATGAAATGTCTGCGGTTTGGTTAAGGTTTCCCCAGCCGCTTCAGCCGCCTTGGAGAAGGTGTAACTTTTCGAGTATGCTCGCCACAAGCTTTTGGCATTTTTCAGCAGCAAATTGTTCAATTAAAGGAACATGTTACATTAAAATATACATACGCGTCGCGTAGGAAGGCACGTGTCAGCGGGTGGATTGGGACCGGGATTAAGAATTCAAATCTTTCGATGAAGAATTTTCCGCTCTTGTTGAATTTGTCTAAGAAGGGAGGGGGAGTTAGGGGATTAGGCAACCTCATGCGGTTAATGAACGATGACGTTGTTAGAGCTTCTTGACTGATGGGCCACGTGACGAGAACAAAAAATAATTTCTCCACGCTTGTCTAGAACAGACTAGAGGGGGCGCACATAAGAAAGAGAAAATATTTTAAATTACCTGTCAACCAAGAGGTGCCCTCGGAATCCATCAATTGCGCAAAATCTTAGTTTTGCCTTGGTTGCAAAATAATAAAATAAAAAAAATGAATAAATCGTAACATTGAAGGGATGTAAAATATTTTCGCTGATGGTGTTTGACGAGTCTGCGTATTCGCATCATCAGGTGGCTTCCGAGCCAAGTTTTTTTTGAGGAAGACATGAAAATTTAAATAAAATGAGTAACAAACAATCCGTACGTAGATGGCATTATTCTGGTGACAAACACGTCACGCAGAGATGAGAGAGCAGAAGAGTATGTTTACAGATACTCAGGCGTTGTAACTGAGTGAGTAAATATCTTGAGGATTAAATATTGTCTCTTTAACATATGAATATTAAATTCATGGTCCTTCGTGTGGTGGGGATAGGACGACAAACGCCTGCATGGTTAAATGAAATTAAAGAAGAGAGTGCAGAACTTTACAAGAATGTGCAAATCAGCCTTGTTTGAGGTCCTTGAAGTGATACTTTTCCCATTTCTTTAAACTTGTGTGCATGAAATTAATGATATAAATTGCTTTCGAGTAAAACAAAGTGGTTTCTTAGTCGAAATTCCTACCTTCCTTGGTAAAAAGGAATGCAGGACTGTAGGATATTAATATTGCACAGGACAGGGAATGATTGATACTAATAACATATAGCCTTTGTATGGTTCGCATATTTCACATTTCATTAGGGAGGCAATTCTAAATCATCTTGGATGTCTTCATTTAATTGGATGTAAGGACGGTTCTGATTAGTCTTTACCGAAGTGAATTAGTTAGTTTTAAGGTGGATACCATCTCTGCCCATTTTGTCTGTGGATGATGTATATGAGAAAATCCTCAACAAATGGCCATCTAAGGTAATTTTGCACTGCATAGATTCGGTCTAGACAGAGAAAAAACTGTGAGGTGACACGCATCTACCTAAGCTTACACGCATCTACCTAATTAGGGAGAAAAGATGGAAGAGTGATGCACGACTTCACACGACCACCCGTCGGGAGGATACCAGCCATAGAAACTGAACCATAATCGTTGGCTGCTAGATAGGCTTTTCTTAAAATCTACTCCCTCCCCTACGAAGGTGAACACGTCTTTAGTAGCCGAGTTCCTAAGCTCTGCTAAAAAGAGAACCCCCTATACAAATTCCGTTTTCGTAGCCAGTGTAGTGGGGGATATTCAGAAGGAATGTGCTCAGAAGTTTCGTCCTCTTCTAAACAGAACCGATACTCTGTACCTGAACTAAGTTAAGTTTAGTTTAGTTAGAAAAGCACACTCGGTTCCTTGTGTTTTTCTTGTCAACATCATTCATCATCATTTTCCAACGTTATAAGGGTCGCGTTTTGAGGGTGCTTAAGTGGACCCTCCACATCTCCCGATCTTCTGCCATCGTCTCTTAATCATCAGTGGCTATCCCCATACGGGTAGCGGTGAGATTTCGGACTTGGTCCTACCATCTCATCGTGGGCCTACCCAGGCGATGTCAACCCGATGGTGTGGATTCCATGGCACGTCTTGGAAGCCGAGTTGGGGGCATTAGTTTAACGTGTCCAAACCATCAAAGTATGGACCTCTCCCTTCGACTAGCTGTTCGACATTGAGTACCTCGCGTATTCGTTTGTTCCTTACTCGATCTCGGCGTGTCATCCCAGCAACACAACGAAGTAATCTCATTACGGTAGCTTGTATCCGCGATATTATTCTTTCGGCTATTACCCAAACCTCATAACTTAAGGTGAGGGTCAGAACAAACACTAAATTAAAGACCGATAGCTTTACTCCGATGCCAAGTTAAGCCTTCCTCCGGATAACTCAGTACTGCTCTTCCATCATTCCTGAATAGAACCCCGAGATACTTAAATTTCTCCACCTGTTTCAATCGGGCTGCACTAACATGCAGAATACATTGAACAGGTGTTCGGGAAACTTGTTCACGTTTCCCATTTCCAACACAGACGGCTACGAATCTGTCGAGTGCGCTCTGAAATTCGTTCTTTGTGAACCCCAGGATGACTAAATAAGTCATCAGAGAAAAGCAGATGACTTATCCTTAAGTCTCCCAATTCGAACTGTTCCTCGCCAGACTGGGCTGTAACATCCAATCCATATACACCATGAAAAGGAGAGGTGATGAAACGCACCAGCAAAGTCCAACGCTGACAGTGAAAGGTTTCGAAATTGAATGACCCTCATAAGAGCGCCTTCAATCCCTTACTCCTGCAGTACAATCCCGAATTTACCTCTAGGGATCCGATCATTTGCTTTCTTTAAATCCACCAAACAACTGTAGACAGGTTTGGCATACTTCCAGGTCTTCTCAAGTATCATTCTGTGAGTGAATAGTAAGTCGGCTAGCACCAACCTAGACCCAACCACAGTCCTGAAACGCGCTTCCAAACCTTAGCAAATACATTTTCGGGAAGTTTTTCTTGTCAACATTAAGAATTGGCTTGTAGAAGAAGGGCTTGATAAGTCTCTTGGATTGGATTAGAGTAGATTAGAGGTCGGCGACATTTTCCCAATAGGCTAACAAAGCTGTGGTGGTAGCCCTCGCTTCCTCGCAGCAGAACTATTTAAAGAACTCGTTTCCTGAATAATAAATGTAGCTAAAAATAAGCCCCATCAATGGCGACAAACTTCGATTCAAGTCCATATTGACGCAATGTTTTGGCTACAAAGCCAAACTTAGACCTTGTGTTTTAGGTGAGAATTTTTAAAATGTCGGAAAACTGGAAATTGGCAAATATTGTCTGTAGTCTCATTGCGTCATCGACTGTGACTGTGAAAAAATTTGTTCTCAACAATTGCCCAACCCCCTCAAGATGCATGTATGCCAACAAAATATTCTCGACATGAACTATATTCCAATGGCTTGTGGCTATGACAAAAATTGTTCCAAAGGAGAAACGAAGAAGAAAAAACCAAGCGAATGTCATATGTAAAAGAGAAAACATAAAATTCCGTAATAAAGCAGATTAATGAAAAAATGGTACCACATTCGCACCTACTACAACGACCGATTTAAATTCTTGGCGTCCTACTATTTTAGTCGGTGGCATGCATATCTATTTCAAATTGCTCTTGTATGCGGATAGGATGCCTACGCATACCAACCTACAATTCATTCCTCACATTGCCCTCCTTCATGTGCTCGGCAACTATTTTGCAGTTTTTAAAAGTGTGATATGGTATTGTTAAGGCGATCGGTTTTTTTTTTTTGTGAAGCTTTTAGCTGAAAGTCGCGTTGTGGCACAACGAGAACTGTGAGTATCCCACAACTGTGTTCCTATTACTCAACCCAAAAGGCAAAATATTTGTGATTTTTTTTCCCCCCGATTTTCATAACTCATCCTTCATAGAGGGAACTTTGAATTTAAATTGAGGACGTCCCCGAAGGTTAAATAGAATTGGATACAAAAAAAAAACTGTGCAAACTAGATTGTTGTGGGTTCGAAAAGGAAAAGGCATGCAGCTGGTAGGAAAAGAAATTCGCTGACAAATTTATTTACAAGGAGAGCGCAAGGGATTTGTGTTCGGAATGCTTATGATTCATACGACCCAAGTGCGTGGCGTTACACTATGGCCTTCACTGTTCGGTGGTTTTCAATTCTGTCCAGTGGGGTTGGTAATCATATTTAAAAAAAAAAAACTTAATTTCAAAGACTTTAAGCATTACTTGTGTTTTGTGTTTTGATTCTCTTTGAAGGCTCTTCTGGTGAAGACTTCAAGAATTAGGCGGTCCCATGCTTGGATCGATTTAAATGGGTTTCTGTTGGGCGAAATATTTAAGTAAATATTTAGGAATCGATAATTCATTATAAAATGATATTCAGAATAGCTGGTAGAAAATTTCTCCATCTTAGGTGGCTGAAAGTGGTTTTGTGGTTGACTGTTGCGAAGTTCACAAAGTAGGTAAAAGGAGCATAAACTCTTCCGGGACACTAGTGCTACTGGAATTGTCATTATTGGACAACATTTTTAGAACGAAAATCAAAGTATGTATACTACGTTTTTTCTTACCAAAACCGTTGATTACGTTGATTGATGAAGTTGCTGCGAGAAGATATGGAGGCTCCCTGGGGCGCTCAACGTTGAATATATTTACCTGCGCGATTCGCAGCTTGTAAGGTACACAACCCAGCTGCAAAGTTGGTTGCAACAAGGAAGCGCAGTGTTTTGTGACAGCTGTTATACACTGAAGTGAACTGAACTAAACTGCGCCAACTACTTCTTAACATCGCCTACAAGGTCTTATCTGCCGTGTTGTGTGAACGCCTGAACCCGTTCCTTAACAACCTGATCGGTCCATATCAGTGTGGCTTCAAGTCACGAAAGTTCACCATCGACCAAATATTCATACTATTGGAGAAACCTTCTTTTCAAAACTCGTCTCAATACTCACGAACGCGCCAGTGACATCTCACTGCGATAATGGGTTTGACGGTCAATGAGGGTAAAACCAAGTATATGCTGTCAACAAGAAAGGACAACCAACACCGAAGTCTCGGACAGAACGTCACAATAGAAAGATGTAACTTTGAGGTAGTTCAGGACTTTGTCTACCTAGGCTTCGCTGAAAATTCAAACAACCATACCAGCGCTGAGCTCAAACGAAGAACAACTCTTGCCAATCGCTGTTTCTTTGTGCTAAGAAGGCAATTGAGTAGGAGAGCCCTCTCTCGAATAACTAAAGTAACCCTTTATAAGACTTTAATCGTCCCAGTCCTGTTCTAAGGCGCAGAGGCAAAGGTAGATGAGGTTCCTATTGGCAGCTTCGAGATCCTGTTTCACGCTTTCATAAGCACCTAAACTTTAGTTCCTGCTTAATTGGATCTTCCAAAACCACTTAAATATTACTTTCGTCTACCTACAACCCGCATACAGCGTTTCTTTCTTCAGAATTTTCACAATTAGAGATGGATAAACACCCTCAGGCTTAATTGTGTAGAATTTCCATCAATAATTTCTCCTAGGACCTGAACTAATCGCACTACCGAAAGAAATCCCTGGAAACTTCTTCGGAAACTTTTCATCTACACACTCCGTCGAAACATTCCTTTGCCCAGGGCCATCTTTTACTGAAAAAAAAAAAATAAAAAATAACCCGCACTCATTTCAGCTTTTCACTAGCTTTGACATTTTATCCGTTTTTGATTATTTTAACAAAATTTTCTGCGGCCAACAACTTATTTTCCGGAAAATAAGTTGCCTCCTAAACGGGTACACTATTCAAAAAGAAATACAGGGTACGAGTAAAGGTCTAAACATAAGCATACCTCGCACCACCACCCGCAAGAGAAATCTTCTATGACCGATAAAATAACTATCCCTTCTATCTTTCCCTTCGACACTCAAAAGGGAGCTTCAAGTTGACTAAAAGTTTGTACTTCACTTGCAAGCTGAGCGAGCGCCCCCTCGGGTTAAATGGCAATACTTGATCCTTTTTACACTTCTCGAAAACTTAAACAATAACAACGAGTGTCATACGTAATTATTTTAAAACTATACGGACATTTTGGGCAACAATTTGACACATATGGGGTGGTGTACTTGATGCGAAGTGGGCGTTGGGTTAGATGATTGTCATGTTGTTAACCGCAAATAACAGTTGAATGGAAGAGTAAATGTGTCTGAGTCAGTTTGCGTTTAGTTATGATGTGTGCACAAGCGCATAATAACATGGTTACCCATCAGATACGCGTACATGTATGTAAGTCGTTCTGTATTTGATTTTTGTGGGTGACACCACCGTAAAAATAGAGAGGGCTTCTCCCTTCCAATTCAGGGAAACTTTTGATTGCAATGAAAAGTTCTAAATGTCATATAAAAGTGAGCGCTGTTGGAAACACCATGCCACGTCATTAGAAACTTTTGACTGTGTCATTGGCAGCAGACCCTTTTGCAAAATATGATCCTTCGGTGCAGTAAAAATTTCACGTTGGTGAAGGTGTAGCAATTAAATTGTTTTTGGAAATTTAAAAATAAATATTTCGTTCGATAATTCTTAATAGTGTGTAATTAAATTGAATAATGTCACTAGCATTGAAAAATTTGTGGCAAAATTCACGGTGTCGAAGGGGGTATCGTTTTATTGACTAAAATTGACGTACTTACTCAATAGGCAAAAACATACAAAACTACTAAAGCTATAACTCATTAATAACAAAGATCATATACATAATACCAAGATAGTGCATGCCATACAAAAAATGTATTCGGACATTTTTTATGCTGGGGTCCTATAACATAACCCCAAGTTTTTCAAAAATTTGTTTGCTCTCAAAAGTTCATTTGCTCACAGAGATTGTAAGGACCTTGAAGACAACGACCTGTAGCGGTTTGAATCGGACTCTTAGAAAGTTGGATGCTGTTTCGTTCTGTTGAGGACGTGGCTGGCAGTGAGATTATGGCTTGTCTGTTAAGTTTAGTCTCCGCGCAGTGATAATGCTCAGTACTGACTAGTAAACCACAGAATGGGGCTGACTTTATAAAAAGTGGTGCGGCTATTATTTTGGGTAGCGAGACCGCCTCTTTGTTGCCTTCATGAGTGTGGTGTCCGTATATCCAATCGAGATAAACTCTGTTTGTGCTACCTAGCAATTCCAGGGACTTGTAACAAAATCAACCAAATTGTTCACGGTTTGTTTGGATGCCATTGGAAACCAAATATCAGACTACACCTCACTTGCGCTGTGATAATAGTGAGCATAAGCGGATTATGAAAAAACAAATCAGGGGCCGAATTACCGCAGTCGACAACGAGTGAGTGAGTTGTACTCGTGATTTCACTTGGAGCGGTAATGCCAAATACTCACATTTCGATGGCGAGTTACTCTTTAGCGAGTGGGGTAATTGGGCCCTAGCTGTCTGTGTTAATGTTAATGTTTCAGGCAGATATGATATTACTTTCAACAAGGACAAGACTTTCTTAATAAATAATTAATAGCTGGTTAGACAGCTCGGAATGAGCCAAGCCCTATCTTCTCGGAACCATTGCTGTTGTGTGTTTTACATTTTTCGCACGAATTGAAGAGACCTGCAATTTATTGCCGACTTCAATTGGCGAAGTGAGAAGCTCTTTCATGACAGATTATACCTCCGGAGGCTTGTCATTCCCTGACGAGAGGTGGTGTCGTGAAAAATGTTCGATGGACATGACTGGGGATTGAACTCAAGCCGCTAGCACAGCAGTTCAACGCACTAACCACTGAGCCACGGTGACCACTTCCTAGTTGTGGAAGGAGTAACTCACATTCAGATCATTGGAGAACACACAACCACCAATTCATTTACATTCATTGTGGGGGGAAATAATTGCTGTAGAGTTTTGATCAATGTTTATAGGACGCTTTTAAATTAATGGGTACCTTAGCCGCAATATTTTTACTACAAATATTTGGGCCATATCAAACATCAGTTGCAACGGCGCTTTTCATAGGACGTCTTATTTGCCGCTACATGCAGAGAGGTGGTGCTCCAAAAATAACCTATGAATAAAGCCCTTTACCACTTTTAAGGAAGTTCAAGAATGCAATTCAGAGCGATGAATAGGGGTTTAACCAGTAAGGAATTCCTCACGTCCCCCATTGGTCCTAGAGCTTGACAGACTGCTACGCTAAATTTAATTCAATTCCACTTCAATATTGAGTGAAAGAAAGCCCACGTACTGTGGTTATGGTCCCCAGAAATTTCAAAATTTAACTCCAAACCAGCTCATGGGAATATGTGCACACACAAGTTCTTTAGTCTCTTCTGACAACTCTACATCGGCGCTTTTATTTAAATTAATTTTCATAAACTAAACCACCACATGGTCTACGCATTGAGATGCATGTTTGGATTTCGTAGAACGGGAATGGAAATTACTCTCATGCATAAAACAAACCCAAAAGAAATCCCAATGGCAAAGGGTGTGCCAAAAATAAATAGTTTCCAGAACTAGCTCAGTCCCAATGGCATACGGGTACATACGATTCAAACGAATCTTGTCTGAATTTTGATTTTCAGCAAAAAAGGGATCACCAGGATTTCAAACAAACAAACAAACACAGCCGTCAGACGCACCAGAGGGAATAGTTGTACTACAACCAGTGGTAAGAGATCCCACTGGCAAGGGTAAAATTTAATAAAGACGCGGAATACTTCTCAAAAATCTCAACCAATTCCACTATTGCTGATTAAACTGTGTTTCAGTGTCATGGTGGGCGGAGCGGGCGCAATCAGTCGGTTCTGATGATGATGATGTTTCGATGTGTTGACTTTTGCCATGAAGTGATGGTAATAGTGATGGGGTAAAACAATGTTAACCTTCTCCAGCTGTGAACATCTAAAATCCGCCCATCACATCAGACACACACCCATCTATGTACGTACGTGTGTGTGTGTGTGTACAAAGGACAGTATCTGAGGAAAGTGTAGAATAAGAACATGAAATCCTTATGTGAATTGAATCACAATGAAATGCAATTAAAAATTCCTAAAAGGACCACATCACGTTCTGTAAATTAGGGTTGCTGGTACGGTGAAGCGCACAAGGATAGTTGCGTAAACGTCGTCGGTTACAAACGTCCCGATATACACGGATTTGGAGAACAAGGGTACACGAACAATTTCGCTAGGAAATGGAACCTTTTTCGTTCTTTTTTTTTGCTTTCGAGGAAAACAAAGTGGATTCTGTGGTTAGAGGGTGCCTAATGGCGAGAAGATTTTTGGGCCGAGGCTGACATCTGTTCGGACGTTTTGAGGTGATATCAAAAGGTGGTCGTTTGTGGTGGCAAAATAGTTTCCGGTAACAGTTTGCACTGTGCCCGTAAGCGTTAACCTCATTAGCTGAGAATATGCAATGAGAATATTTTATCGTTGACTGAGGATTGTAGGTGTGGTCGGGGTATGTAGGACATGCTATGACTATGCAATACTAAAAGTTAGTTTAATTTTAATTGGTAGTTTCAGAACGGAGCTGTTTGTTTGTCTCGACATGGGAGAGGAATTTACTTTGAGATTATTGAGACGTGAAGTTTGAAAAGAAATAAGAAACTGCATGGTATAAAATTAAAACCGATTTAATTATAACTTTTGAAACAAAGCTTTGAAGGGCCCTTGTTGACAGGCTTGGGGGCTTGCTGTCGGTCCCATTTTAATCAACGTCTGACCGAGGAATTTGACGGAGAGACCATTGTGTTTCCCTTCGCGACTCAAAGCCCGAGAGAGAAAGTTTTTTGGACAGCAGGTGGACTGTTAGTATTTCATATGATATTCGGACAATTATTGTGAAATTGTTTGTAGACTCTCGGGAAACGGTGACATGTATGTACATCAAAAGCTACATGCTTCAGATCGTCGCTCATCTCTTATGGAGATGGCAGAACATTTTAATATTCACCTTTGTTGGTTACCCGGTCATATTGACATTCTAGAGAACTGTAAGGTCGATGAACTCGCCAAACGTGGTACAACTCTGAACATATTGCTGGAACGAAGGAAAACACGGTACATGTAAAGTTTTCTTAGAGTGCGACGCGATCAGTAAGGCAAACCAAAGATGGAAAAATGGTACCATGTGCAGTACCTCCAGGGAGATCTGCCCTAGGCTAAATCTCACTCGATCTAAAAATTTGATTTTGCTTAAACGGTCGCTCATAAGCACCTTCATTGGTGTTCTTACCATCCATTGCCCTATTGACCTTCATGCCGAAAGGCTGCGCTTCTTCTCAAATCACTTCTGCAGGAGCTGCAGGGACGAAGAAGAGGAAAAAACGATGCTCCATCTCGTCTGTACTTGTTCAGCCCTATCCCAATGAAGGAAGCTCTATCTAGGAGTCTAACACGTCGAAAACTTGGGCGAACTATCACAAACTGACGTCAAAAGTACCCTCAACTTCATCAAGAGCTTCAAATGATTTCAATAAAGTGATTGGCGGTTTTCAGGGTATAGATGCAAGTGGTATCCCAAAAGGCCTTTCCTGGCTTCGCACGGACAGTCACCCTACCTACCTACCGACCTACCTTGTCGTAGACTGACTTGCTACAATCTTTTACAAGCTTAAAATGGGCAAAGCGATTCTGCCAAAGTGGAGACCAAGTACTATGTGTAGGACTATGTAGGCACAAAGACGACCTTCAAAACTGCCGAGTCTATAGTGCATCTAACGAACTAAAGAAAATATAGTGAGCAGTGGTATATAGGAGGTAACATTTCCACTTTAGACGCTATATCGGCAAGAATGAATGCTCTAGATGGTTTTCATAGTCACTGCGTTTCAAGAAGATATGCTTGCACTTTCGAGAAAAGTCGGAGTTCCCTTGGAATTCATACTCCATGAAAAGCAGAAAAACAGAAGCCTGTTCAAGCAGGAGCCAAAGCCATCACAAATCCGTCATCCAGATCCAGTCCTGTCAAAAGATGCAAAGACAAAATCAAACTGCTCGCCAGCCACAATGGCGTCCGCCTTTTATGGAAACCGGGGCCAGAGAGAACAGATAAACTGGATGACGGGGCAGCTTTTGGTGTCATCCAGACTGGAGTTTTCATTACCTTGCGCGACACTTATCCTATGACCCTAGTTTCATGGGTCGTCGTCTGATGCAATGACACTAGAACTTCAGTTGCTGTGCAAATTTTCCTTTTCCTTTTAGGACTGGCTTCGGTCAGAGTCTGAGCTTAGACGGGGCTGTGTACGGATGGCTCCAAAACCTGCCATGAGTCCGGTGCTGGTGTCTTCGTAGAGATCGACAAAACCAGACTTCACTACTCGTTGGGCAAGTTTGCCTCTGCTTTCCAAGCAGAAACCTTTGCTGTCCTAATGGGCACGAACTGTACTGTTTAGAATGGGTGGAAGGGTTGGAGTATCTTTATATATAGCGACAGTCAGGCTACGCTTCAGGCATTACTCAACCATAACCGGTTCCATAACAGTGCGAGAATGCAAGTACTCCCTGAATTCGGCCACTAGGCTGAACTCTTTGACTCTTGTCCGGGTCCCAGGTCACATACGGATCTCTGGAAATGAAATCTCTGATGAGATTGCTAGACAAGGCTCAAGGAATATTTTTTCAGGACCTAAACCTGCATTGGGTCTTCCCGCGTCCTCGGTCAGGGCGTCCATTGACGATCGGGCTTTTTACAAACATAATTGTGTGTGGCACGAGTCTCCAGGATCCTGACAGCCTAAACGAATGCTCACAAACGTCTGTAGGAAATCAGCGGCATTCTTGCTGTCACTTTGTAGAAGAGACTGTAGAAAAGTTATTGGGGTTGTAACGAGACAGTTCGCTTTTGCTAGGCATCTTAGTGTGTTAAGCTTAAATGACACCACTGTCTTCGACCATACTTCAGATCATTTCCTTTGGCAGGACAATCGCCTTTGATCGGATCAGGTGGCAGATGTTCGGTGTTAATGTGGTGAATTCTGATACTGTAAGCTCCTCATCATTGAAGTGCCTTCTCGGCTTCCTTCGAAGGAAATTCTAGTAGAAAAGGCGAAAACTGGGCTTTCTTGTAGTATAATGGACCTGTTGCGTCGAAGTGCTCCAGTATAGCGGTTCCAAACCCGCTGAACTGGTCACCGAAGGAGCAGAGCATATGCGAACCACTGAAAATGCCCATTGCTTTAACAATGAGAAACAGATTTGCACTTTTCTTTCAAATTGCAAATTAGCTTCTCAGCCTTTTTGCATATATCCTTGCTGACATTCTCCACATAATTCCTTCTTAAATCAAAACTCTATCCCAAGAGCTAGTGACTTTGGTAAAAGCCCATTTTATGTCTAAACTGTGTACGCATTCCTCTGACCTTGACTACATCACTGAGGTTTTGTATTCCCTTCGAAGCATAGCATTTCGTAGGCACTACCAGAGAAGTAAGTACCTACAATTCCAGAATTTTCTTTCCCCAATTAATCCCATTTCGACTTGTATTTTAATGGTAGTAAAGTAGAGTGTAAAGAGTACGAGTACGAGTAATAAACTACTTCACAACTCAGTTGCGTATGCCGTCGAAAGGAACAAGTATGTGCTTATTTCTTCCATCACAACCCCAAATGCACATATTACGTGGCCTATATACGGTCGAAAGTGCACATGAAGAGTTCATTGAGCAACATAGTGCCTTTGATCGTGTGGCATATGCGGCTTTGCATACACTGCCCTCTACAAGCGTCACCCAAATCGCCCGTTCTACCTCTGTGTTTATGACGTACATGTCGGTGTATAGTCGTATTTGGAAAATGACTCCTCTCTAGGACGTAGTCATATACATACATATAACAAACACATGGGGCAGATAGTTTATGCATTACGGAATAACTTTATTGACTCACACATAATGCATGCATCCCTGCTGTGCCATATGTAGGGTAGTTACTTCCATTTGTATGTAGGCTTCGGGCACGATGAAAATTACGAACTGGAGCCGGTGCTAGTAGTACTAAATTTTCGGGGGCAGGCCAGAGGGTAAGAGCAGGACAACCTCTTGAGCTTTTAGGATGCATTGCCCTGGCTTACATCCTGCATTTTGTGGATATCATTCTGTTCGTGGGCTGTGTGTGGGTTCCATTTTTTTTTTGTCTTCTTTTTTGCCTTTATCTTTCTTTTTCTTGCTTTTTCACTGCTCTCTAGTGGCGAAATGCAAAGAAGCACAAGGATGCGAATGTGTCTAACTAATGCATGATAGCTTTCTATGGCCATGGGCTCGCTTGTTTATGGACTGGTTGGATGGTTGGCTGGCGCTGTTCTGGGACGAAGCAAGTTTCTAGGACATAGGTTAGGTAAGATTTATTGGGATTTCTGTATCTTAGGTGGCGTAGTCATAGTCGACGTTCACGGCATCACCAGTGTCATCGGATGACATGTACTGAGAATACGTGGGTGTGGCGCTCCGGATTAGGACGACAAATTATATTATTTTGTCTCAGGTTTCAGTTTAGTTAAAGGCCCTGGGTATTTTCTTTTTTTTTTTTCCTTTTGGCATATAGGTAAGGTCTTATTTTATGATTGAGTATTTTTTGCTTGTCTGTTTTGTGTGAACACAACTGAGGATGGGGTCAGAAAAGATTTATACTTGTTAAGTTTGCACTGAAGTGAATTGCAAAGTTTTCTAATGCAAATGTGTAGTCGTATTTAATTAGTATAAATTTCCAAAAAAGATTTAATTGAATGTGACACATATAAATGTAATGTAAGAGGATAGGGCAATTCAGACTGCTTGTACATATTTCAGATTAATGACGTAGAATTGATTGGGACTTCTAGTTAAGTGGTGGATGGACTAAACGATCGATGTAAGAAGTCTTATTTCCAGCTCACAAGAAAACTGTATTCGAGAAAATGCACCATGTCCTTACTATAAGGATAAGCGCAGGACAGATTTTACCAAAAAACGCACCACCCATTCAGAGTTTACAACAAATCCATGCAAAACCATAAATGTCTGTGAATTCTTTGAGGAACTGGATTGAGGTCCCATGGGCAGAACTCCTGTCCTCCAGTCAACTTAAAGCAAGTCCTTAGCTTATTGCTCTAGTGGTTTCAGGAACGATTTCTACTATTTAGAGAGATGTGTCGAAATAGACCACCTCATTGAGTCATTTTTCATTTTTTTTTCCAAAAACCTCAGTCACAGGTAAATTTATCCGCAGTTATTTCCTGATTGCAATTCCTTACAGGAAACATGTGACTTGGGTGTTGATATACATAGGTATATGTCTAAAGAAAGTGGTTTTTAGATTCATCCAGTGGAAGTGTGGATTTATTATTACTGGGGACATAGAGGCCTATTGAGCTATTGCCATATGTTTTTAGAGCAGCTTGTCTGTTCCAGAGGCTGTAAAGAAACTAATCAGCTTCTCAGATTGGAGCTTGACAAGGGCGGTTAGTGAGATGAATTCACTCTCACGCGATTGAGTGTGGAGTTAAGACAGTTAATGAAGTTTTTGAATTTTATGACAGAAATTTCGGCTAGGCCTTCAAAAAAGGTGCCTGGCTCTGGCTAGAGCGGTACAGCCGCAGACGATGTAAAGGAGGGTTACCTTTTTCAGGGTATTGTTACAACTATGACAGTGGATGTTGTCCAGCGGCCAGAGCTAATTGCATTAATTCTCCCTGTCACTTCGGGATCTATTGATTACATCATGCTTGTATGTCATGTTCCATGTCAAGTGACCCATGTCTTTCTGGGTTTGGAAACGCTGTACTCAGACGCAACTGGCCCATTGTACTACCAGAAAGCAAAAGTATTTACCCATTTTACTTTAATTTTCTCGACTTTGGGAGAAAGCCGACGACGTTACCAAATCCGCGAGAAGATCGAACGCAGGCCCTGAGAAAACATCGTCTGAGCCTTGTCTAGCATTCTTATCGGAGATCTCTTTTCGAGAGATCCTGTTGTGGCCTGGGACCAAGACAAGAGTCAAATAGTTCAGCCTTGTGACCATGTTCAGAGAGTTCTTGGATTCTCACACTATTTTCGAACTAGTCAAAGAGTTGAGCAAGGCCTTAAGCCCAGCCTGGCTACCGCTACAGACCCAGATGCTCCGACTTTTCCACATATTCTTAACATTAAGATAGCAAAGGTATCTGCTTGAAAAAGATGCATGCTTGCGAGTAGTGAAATATGGTGTTGTCGTCCTCCTCGAAAATTCATGAAAAAACGACTGCAGCCCCCTTCTGGCCGAAGTTAAACCTGAAGGCAAGGAAAGGCGATTTTAAATTTCCACAGCAGCGGAAGCTCTGGTATCATTGCATCAGACGACGTATTCATGGAACAAGGGTCATAGGATAAGTGTCGCGCAAGGTCATCAAAGCTCTAGAGCGGATGATACGATAAATTGCTTTGATAGGACAGCCCATGATACAAGTATCAAGGCGAGGTAGATCAAGTAGAGCGTCTAGAGCAGCGCCGGGTGTACTCGAAAAAGCTACCATACAGAGGTTCTTTGAAGTTTAGTGCAGTAAGCAGTCAAATACTAACGCGAAAACATCAGCCACCAACGACGCGTAAGCTAAAAACGGTCTTGTCTGTGCCTTTTTTAGTGATAAGCGCCGTGTCTTAGCAAAAGCACACTTACACTGGCAGAAAACTGAGAGCGGTTTAGCCTTCTTCGACTTGACATGGTTTGCCCAAAAAGTTATTTTTATCCAGGATTATTCCCAGATATTTGACTTCATCGGAGATCTGGATAGTGACGCCCTTTAGTAACTGACTGAGTCAGACCGGTAAAGGACGCAATATAACCACTTCTTCCGCATTCGATAAGAAAATGTTAAGTATACGCCACCGCTCAAAGGAAAACTTTCCGAGTGTCCGAGTCACAGTCACAGTCAATGACAGAGAAATTCGACAGTAATGGTATCTTGTTGACAACATTACCATTTGTCCTGCATTCGATAAAATGTTACGCATGCGCCAACACTCAACAGATAAAGTTTAGAGAGAAGTAGTTCCTCATATAAGCTGTAAAGTCGCCTGTTTGGGGAATTGTCAAATTGGAAAGCTTTCATGCACGAGACGGATAGCTTTTATTTTCGAAAATTCGAATTAACTTTTAAGCAGTTTTAGCTTATGGAATTCTAGTAAGAGAAGTGCTCCTCAATAATATGTTGAGCAACTTTAATTGCATCCTATTGAGAATGTACTTAACTTAATCCATAACCATGATCATCTAACCCAAAAGAGAACTTAACCAAATAGCTATTATTTACGGTTCAGTATTCATCAAAGTTAAGTCAGATTTGCGTGCCTAATTGGAAATTTACTATTCCATCCACATGCTGTCATTTGGTTCTGAAACCTTTAATACAAAATGTCAATCTTACAACAGGATGCGTATTTACCCATCAATCAATTTTCTTCCCAAGAAAGAGCCGACAACGAAAAAGAAGAAAAAGAACATCTAAAACGTTACCGAAAACGTGACTTTTCCCCTTGAACTTAAATAAGGAGCTAGAATCGCCTACATATATAAAATCTTAATACATTCCTTTGATGGTATTGGTTTCAGGATAAAACTTTTCAACTATCCGAGCCAGAGCAGCTCACCATCACCTACCAGGACGCAGCAAATGATTACAACAAATGTCACACTAACGATAAAGTAATGCTACGCATGCATAATTATTTAATTTCTTGAAACTCATCTCGGAACTTTTTTTTTCTACCGACTTCCTACCCGTTGTTTAAACTAAAATATGAAAATTTCGTACCTAAGTTTCCCAGCGGAAACAATCACTCGCGTTGGGCGTGTGTGCGTGTGTGCGGTTGAACACAGGAAAACAATCTCATACGGGTGGCTTTTGTCAGTTTGTCTCTTTCGCCGTCAGATTTTGGCTTTTTCACTGCTACCATCATTCTTGCTACAGTAGTCTCCCCGTCAACATAAACTCTAGTATTCGGAGGTAAGATTTGATGAAGGTAGCAAGCAGGTTCACCCATTTTCCCAAAAAAGAAAACCGTTCGAACCTCGTTCTCTCATTTAGGGGTGGTTTGCCGCGGCGGCGACGTCTCAACTCCAAAACGCTGCAGATGGGATTTTCGTGTTCGTTTTGGCATGGTGATGCTAAATAATTCCCATCTACTTTTGGAACTATACTCGTACGTCCCGTATTTTAAATATGTTGCTCGTTCGGTAGCTGGGTTGAGTGTAGGGATGTGCATGTTAGTTTGGCACCTTGTGCGCCATTCGGAGGCAAACGACATTGTAATAATTTTAAGTGTTGGTATGGGAGAAACGGCGCATGTATGGAGCAAACGGGGCCCCATATGGCAATTGAGTGTGTGGGGAAGGAGGTGAGAACCCTTCGTTAGAGGGTCCTGATATGTTGGTGAAATAGTTTCGGTAAAATAGGATGACATACGCGGATTTAAAGGTGCTTAAGGATGTGCCTGCATAGTTTTATTAATAAAGTTGTTGAAGCCGCGGCATATAGGGAGATTAAAAATGATACTTCTCGCAAAGTTCGTTCTCTTTACGAAAGTAATTAAAATAGTTCACGTGCACATGCGTGTGTATAAGAATTGGTGTCAGAAATCAAAACAAGTTAGGAGCATAACACAATGTGATGGTGTGTATCCGCGTAATAAAACTTGGGGCATAGATACTGATGCTTTGAAATGCACACACGAATGTTTGAAAGCCTGCAAGCTATTGAAAAAAAGACCTAATGAGGTGGAGACCTTGTAAAGTGTTGTCGATGGCAAACGAAAACGGGATAGAAAGTGTTGACAATATGTCATAATGGAGAGCTACTTTCGTCAAGCTAGAAGAGGTTATTTGAAACTTTTTAAACAAAATCGATAAACTAGGCAGTTGAAGATTCCAAACATGCCACTGCGGCTTTTATCAAAATAACCACCCCTTACTGGTAAAGAAACGAAGGAATTCAACTCGTGAATTTCAAATTGTTGGACGAAGGGTAGGAAATGAAGAGCTACGGAAAAACCAAAAGTTGTTCTAAGCCGATCAGCAGCGAATTTCGAAACAGTGATTTCTGCAAGGCAGTTAGACTATTGTGTTTCTCAAATACGGTCCATAGGCTCATAAAAAAACGCCTCGTCGTGAATTTCTCTATAGGTTTTCATATTTTTAGAAAATTAACAAAACTCATCATCATCATCATTTTCGAATGGCCCGCTAATCCACTATGATGGTCGCGGGTTTAGGGTGCATAAGTGGACTCTTCACTTCTCCCGATGTTCCGCGATCGACTCTAAATTATCAGGGGTAGACGGTAGAGGTGAGATTTCGGACTTTGTCCAACCATCTCATCTTGGGCCTATCCCGGGGTTGCCTACCTGATAGCATGGATTTCATGGCATATCTTAGAACCCGAGTTGGGGACATGTTTTTACGGTGCCCAAACCATCGAAGTATGGACCTTTACCTTCAGAGAAGTAGCTGTTCGACATTGATTCTCTTGGTGAGTCATCCCAGCAAGACTACGAAGAAATGTCATTTCGGCAGCTTGTACCCGCGATCTTATTTTTTCGTTCATTATCCAAACCTCATGACCATAGGTAAGGGTTGGAACAAATACTGAATTAAGCACCGATAGCTCACCTTTGATGCCAAGTTTCGCCCTCATGATAACAAATTGACCAAGCTATCTCAAAATTGGTCCAGCCTGACCAATAATACAGGATAGCTCAGTATTGGTCCTTCCGTCAATAGTGAATAGGATCCCTAGATACCTAACTTTTTTCACCTGTTTCAATGGGATTCCACTAACATTGAACAGGCGTCCGGGGAATTACCATTACTTCTGTTTTGTTCACGTTTCTCAGCTTCAACACAAACAGCTATGATGAAGTTCGGTCTGGGTGGATCCCAGGAGGACTTGGTCTCAGCGAAAAGCATGTGACTTGTCTTCGAACAATTTCTCGCCATACCTGCACTGTAACATCCAATCCATATACACAATGAAGAGGAGAGGTGACAGAACGTACTCCTGACGAAGCCCAACGCCCACAGTAAAGGTGTCAATTTCACGCCATTCACTCGAACACAGGTCTTACAGTTTGTGTATAGAGATTGAATGACCCTCAGAAGAGCGCCGGCAATCCCATACTCCTGGAGTACATTCCAGAGGACCCGATCATATCATATGATATGATTCATATGCTTTCTCCAAGTTCACAAAACAGTTGTAGATAGGTTTGGCATACTTTCTCAGGTGCCATTCTAAGAGCTGGTCGGTTGTGCTTCTACGTGTACGAAAGCCGCGCTAATCATCGCACAACCTGAACTCGACCGCAGCTCTGGAACGCTGCTTCCAATACCTTAGCCAAGACTTTTCCGGGAACTCTAAAGGGAGATAAACCTTTATAATTGGAGCAATCCTTTTTATCAATCAGCCTAGTTTTCCAATCGCTACGTGATTCACCGCATTCGCAGACCACTTTAATGCACTCCCTCTTTCTGCAAGGCCTTAAGGATTTCTGACCGGATTTCGTCCACACACATTAGCAAGAATTTGCAAGGATTTTCTAAATGGAAAATCAGGGCTCAATAAGGTGACTCTATGGTGAGTAATCCCAGGAAATGGAACAGCAACCGTGTAAGCACGTGGCGAAATGGACGCACGCAAACGAAGTGTAGATAATGACCGATGCGAGTGAGAGAACGACTGATGGCTTTCGCTCGCATGTGTTTGCAATTGAGTGCAGTGAGTACCATCAATGCATAATCCTCCACAGAAAAAACCGAAAACCCCCCACCGCGCAATTTCAATATTTCTATTGCGTTAGGGATCCAATGTCCGGGGTTTTACGTCCATGATTATGGCCCTTAGGGATCTTATGGTGCATTCAATGCACAACTTTAAAGGGCCTTCCAAGATGTTAAGCACATTCTGGTAGATATTACAGAAAGCGGTCTGCCCAACCTACCTCCCTTCAACCTTGAAAAATTTGTGTTTATTACATAAGTGTAGTTCTGTGGTGGTGGTCGCCATGGCTCAGTGTTTAGTGCGTAGGACTGCTCTGCGAGCTGCGTGGGTTCAAGCACCAGCCATATCCACCAAACATTTTCCGCGGCACCACCTCTCGTCGGGGTATGACAAGCCTCCGAGAGTACAATTTGTCATACAAAAGCTTCTCAATTCGCCGTTCACAGTCAGCAATAAATTGACGAATAGTCCTGATGCAGTGGGCAGTGTACTGGCTTTCTATGGCCAGAATGTAGGATCAATATACACCACCAATTTTTATTTGCATAAAACTTCCCTATTTTAACTGAGGCTATCAAATCTGGAGTATCCAGAGAAGCAATAAGTATACAAATGACAGAGTTTCACTAATATAATCCCAATCTCGTGGGTTTCGTCGTGTACACAAGGACATCAAATAAACTAAAAATGCAGACAAACTTGTCGGACAAAGTTGTGAACTATCTTTTGTAGGCAGGGTTCTCCTCTGTAGTTAAGTCATCGGTCACATGAAGTTAGAGCTCGTGTCTTTCATAAGAAACCCTTAATTTGAACTCAATAATAGGACTTCGACTGTAACTGATTATCTGGCTAAAGCCAAGGTTAAATCTCGATACAACACCGAATCCTGCCATGGTGTAGGAGATATTTGTTTGGCACAAAAGGTCTTACAGGTCAAATTGCTCTCTGGCCTTCCATTGCATGCACATTTCAAGGCTGAAACTGCTGATAAGACACACATGTGTTCAGAGTAAACTTAACAAAAATATTCACACTTTTTAAGGCACTCTCGACAAATATCCTTATTTCTCAACAACTACACTAAGAACTACCTGCACATCAATGCAGTTATAAGGTTAAAAGTTACAAGATTCCTGTCTCCTTAAACCTTATTTAAATTCACTCCAGTTTGCATCTTTTATCGCAGCGGAAACTTGGAGTTTATAAAATTGCCCTACAAGGTGTTCAACGAGATAATGCTTCCTTAACTGAAACACCACCGGTTATGTGCCTTCTGAGTCCACCTATTTAGAACTACCGTCATGAGAAACGTGATAAAATCTATTTAACACCACATTCTTACATGTTGCAAGGAGCAACACACCCCACCATCATGCAGGGCCACCAAATTTTAAATGCCCTTAACGTTCACAGTATGTGTCCATATTATTCGGAGCTGTACAGCAGTAACTGTAAAACATGAGCCGGAAGCAAACCATTGCACCATAACGGACAACAATAAAAGAAATGCATTTAAATTGTCATCGTTTATTAAATAAATTATTCCCAGGGTTGTACGAAACTTTTACATGATGCAACAACTTCTACAGGATGCTCCCGGAACAATTTCTGCTGTTCAATTGGTAGCACAGGATTTTCCGGCATATTACAAGTCGTCCTCAAACCCTTCAAGACCAGTAGTCTACACACAGAGTGTGCGTGGCGAGAATCCGGCCATAGAAGTCACAAGGAAAAAAACAGGATTGAATGGCCTTGTTGGTTTTGCCCACAACACTATGGGGCTTCCATGATGTTTACTTGTCCTTCCTTCCAAACTATAGTGTTTTGCAGTCAGTTTCATCCTCCTTCGTACACTTCTCCCACCACTTGGTCTGGATATCCTGAAGACTTTCGTGACAAGAAGGCACAAACTACTTTCTCTCGCCTCTACGTTGTCGTGAGATGAAAAAAGGACGAACGGCAGGGCATAGAAAAAAAAAACCAGCCCAGGACATTAAGTTAAGTTATTGCAAGTAACGTCTCTGCCAAACGATTTGCGGTCGCCATACATTAGAGGATCCTGCCTGCCTCCTTGCATGCATCGGACGGCTGCGGTGATGCCGATGGGTGGCAGTGTTGAGGGTGGTATACTCGAAGGATGCCGTCGGTTGTGTAGGGTTGCTAAATTAAATTACAACCTTCCGAGAATTATGCATTTAATGCCCCTGTGCATTGCAACTGTAAGCATGTGTGCTGCTGCTCTTCTAATGGTGTTTGCAAATATGTATAATATAATCCAGCTACAAGAGTACATGTCGTGTAAATGTCGCCTGAATGTTTCTCTCGTAATTGGAATGAATCTGGAAAAGAAGAGCACTTTGCTTTTGGGCGATATTTTCAAGTACTTGTCAGAATTATATCATGGAAATGGAAATGGAAACAGTAATGCTTGTAAGTAGGAAAATTTGCGATCCCTTTGCGAGAAATCTTGGATTTAATTGAAGAGCACAGCGGGCAAGTTTAACGCATTACGTCTGGTGTACGCAATTTGGTTTGCCATTCCCCTAGATTGCTTGGGAGCATTTCATACGAAATGAAATAATTCCACACACTTGCCCAATTCGGTGATTATTTGCTTTGAGCTTCTGGACGAGAACGATTACACGTGTTTTTCTTTTCTCGACCTCAGGAAGTGGTATTGAACAATTTGACTGTGATTTCTGATATGAAAGTGTGTGGGTGTGAATGCCACAAGGGTAACTGAATTTAGAATTGTGAAAGGAAGCGGCAAACCGTTTAGACTTGTATGAGTTCTGGCAGAATATGTAGTCACCATAGCTCAGTGGTTTGGATTACTGTGCGAACTACGTAGGTTAGTATCCCTCGAAAATGTTTCGCGGAGTCACCTCTCGTTGATGAATGACAAACTTTCGAAAGAGTTATTTGTCATGAAAAGGTTTCTCAACTCGTCGTTTGAAGTGGGTAACAAATTATAGGTCCCATTCGACCAATTACATGAATAGTTGCGAGAAGTCATCTTTGGCTATCGCGGCTGCTATTTATTCATTTATTTGTTATAGTCACGATTTTTTTTGGCAAACATTTCTAAGCCACCATCCCGTCCAGGTCATTCTGGGAGGAGGAAGCATTTCTAGAAGTCCAATCACTTCTATACCGACAGATCAGAAACCAGCGAATAGGTAGGTGGAGGTGTTTTCTGTGATATTCCGAGTCTCTCTTTCCATCTCACAAATCATTGTAGTGTATTCCAAGTGGAAATAATGGCGATTTGGTCTCATTTTAGTTAAAGAAAAACGTGATATCTGCGTTAGAAATTCGCAGCAACCATGTCTTTGGAATCGTTCTCTACAAATTCACTGACAGCCTTATATTACGGCTTATCTCTCGCAGAGATGGCAGAGCAGTTGAATATTCACTTCTGTTGGGTTCCGGGAAATAGGGATAGTTCAGGGAACTGTAAGGCTGATGAATTGGAAAGATATGGAACAACAATGCCCTTAGGCATATCGATCGCTGCATGTAAATTAAAAATGAAGCGAAATGCTCTCGAAAAGACAAACCTTCGATGGACAGGTGGTACAACGCGTCCAGGGACACAACAGATTCGGCTAAAGGTAGATTTGAAACGCTCTAAGGCTTTAAATTTCCACAAGAATTGCATAACAGAGTATAGGTCTCATCGCTGGAAGCTGTCATAGGCAAACATATAAGTATGTAAAGAAGAATTTTCGAAGATCCATCTAGTTTCACAGCAGACCTATCATTGGTCCGAGTGTGTTAGCTGTAAGAATAGGTAGATGTGAAGAGATCGGAGCATTTGCATCTGAAGCGATAGCCAGGCTGCACTAAGGCCTTGTCCAATGCTTTAATCAGCTCCAAATTGGTTCGAGAATGTAAGAACATCTTTCGCAAGGCTGAACTCTTTAACTCTTGTCTGGGTCTTAGGTCACACTGGGATATCTGGAAATGAGATCTCCGATGCTAGACAAGACTCAGAGAATGATTTCTCAGGACCTGAAACCGCATTGGGTCTTCTCGCGTCATCGGTCAGGACCTCCATTGACGATTGGGTTCCCTACATACACACTTGTGTGCGAAATGGCTCTCCAAGATGCAGGCAGACTAACCGAATGCTCTCGAACGTCTTGAAGAAATCTGGGGCATTCTTGGTTTCACTCAGCAGAAGAGAGTATAGATAACTTACCGACGTTCTAACAAGACGCTTTTACCAACCATCTTAATGTGTTAGGGTTTAGTGGCACTACCGTCTCCTTTGCCTGTGGAGAAGGCAGTTTTCATACCCTTGATCGGATCAAGCCTTCTGGGCTTTCTTTGAAAGTCGAGAGAATTTCAGTTAAATCGGTAAAAACTGGGTCCCGCTTTCTGGCAGTACAATATACCAGTTGCGTCTGAGTGTTTCCAAACCCGACAAAAAAAGTGTTGGCTTTAGTTGCCAATCACTTCAACCTAACCTGACTTTACCATGGTCTCGAATTTACAAACCTTTACCTACATAAATTATGCTGTTTGTGCCAGAACACTGTGTGATAGAATTTAAAGTACTTGACACGTCAGCTCAAGATGAGCGAAGGTCTAGCTGCAGGAGGTTTGTCATTCCCCAAGGTGAGACGGTGTTTGGTGGTCAGCTCGAAAATATAGCAGCTCGCACAACTATTCAAACCACCAAGCCTCGGCAACCGCACATACATTCCAGAAAATATTATCCCTGACTTCGTTTCGATTTTCGATTGACAAATAGATTAACAACTGTGTGGAATACAGATGGTTAGTTGACGTGGGAGAGAGTTTCTTATCATTGCAGCTTCATGTTGGCCTATTGTGATAACCTCTTCTTTAGAGCTCCTCCATGAAGCTATGTATTAAGAGGTGTACATTTTTTTAGCAAAAGTATGGCATTGTGGGTAGTTTGATGCCTTCAAATGTGATGTCAACTGGACCTTATAAGCATGTAGGCCAAGATCTTTATGCAAAATGTGGTGCGAAGTTTTCGTCTCGAAATCGACAAACCTAGGTTTTCAGTCACACTCTCAGGTACGGCGGCGATATTTTCGGCTAACCTTGCCCAACGAACACGAGTTGGAGTCTTCAGTTCACTAACCTCTCCGAGGCATTCAAATTTATAGATTAAATTCACTGAAGCTGTGCGAGAAGGCACCTGATGATGACCAAAAGCAGTATAAACTTTACGAAGCGTTTTCACGATCTTCATTGCATATCCGGCATTTGTTATCCTGTGATATTCCCCTAATCATGAGATTTTAACCCGACATTGTCGGGTTAGAAAGCCTATGATTATTAGATAGGAGTTGTGTTTTTTTATTTTTCGGAAACAGATTGCTAGGAATGTTTTTGCTTGTCTGTTACCATTCGTTTTCATTTAAAAAATTATTTATATTTCTTTTTACAGTACTTGTTGGAAATGAGACTTGATGCAGAGCCTTTGCTGGCTAGTTCGTCCGACCATCCATTGCCTTCAAAGTCGCTATGGCCAGGTACCCAAATGCGATGAAGCAATTTGGTTTGGTAAGTGTTTGCATTTTGAAAACACGTTTTATATAAAATTTCAATGTCAGAATCACTCGCAATATTCGAAAAGTTCTAAAATGACGTTATTATTACTATGACATGCCTTCCAAAAGTTCCTTCATGACTGAGCAAGTTTTTAAAAATTCTTCTTTAACTTTTTACCGAGCATATTACTTGCGCTTGTGTAGGCTCTTCTTAAATCCATTTTAGATGACCTATTTAACTCAACTTAGTCTCATAATTCACATTCATGAAATTTGCTTCAAAAACGTTCTACTTTAAGGTTCCTTTTTCCTTCATTCATTTATCTTTGAGAAAATGTTTTAAAATTTAAATGCGAAACCAATAAAACTTAAACCAAACGAAAGAAGAGACATACGAGTAAATTCAAGAGAGAAGACGACGTTCAGCAAATAAGTCGGCAAAGTTAAACCACAAGAACACTGGCAATGCTTAAACGTTCAGTCTAAGTTCGCGCATGTACCCACATATATCTATATCAGGGTTAAACGAACGACTCAAAGACAGGGACTTAACAAGGAAAAACCTTCCAAAATAGAGAAAACTAAACTAAAGATGACATAGAATCCTTTACCTCATTGCTCAAATATGGGTGAGCACAGTAAGCGGAGCGCTTTCTCATTTTCTACTTTGGTGTCAGGGGTACTCCTGTGCAATTTCGTTCACACAATGCCATTCAAAAGCACTCCTCGGTAGTAGTCATCTACCACTACCAAACCACTAATATCTGCACAGTTTAAGTTTTTTCCTAAATGCTTTCCACCCACTGGTTTCTGGTTCCCTCCCCTTCCATGGGCATGAGAAAATTTTGTTTTATTCTCCGAACTCGGTTTTTCACAGCCCTGCTTTTTGCAGTTGATAAGAATGGGAAAAAAAAAGTTCTATGCGAGTGTATACATGTGTATGAAGTTTGTGCGTTGCCAAAGGATATGCAAGGCCTTGTGCCATAACTCAACACACAGATACTTTGACACGCAGAAAAGGGGGTGTGCTGAGAATAGAAAATCGACAGAATGGCAGTGAAACGAGTGCGGGGACGTAGGAACAATTATGAAGGTAGCTATAAGATTATAGACCTCTTAGACTATTTGCACACAAAAAAAAAAAAAGCGTTCTCGTGGTGGAGTATGAATGGTGAACAGGATGTGACTATGGAACACTCTTAGGTATGCTGTATCACTTATAACTGAATAAAGGACTAAGAATAAATAGTTGGCCAAGAATTTAAACTCTATCCCGCAAGCATGCAGATGCAGCTCCATAGTAGTTTCTTTCTCTTCACTTTCTCACACTCCTTCATATTTTATTCATCTTTTGCTCCCTTACTTTGTTGGTGATGGACAATTTATGGGGTTAAATGTTGAAATTCCTTAGGAATACTTTAAACGCAATGGATGACATCGTACAGACATATGTGTGTGTGAATGTGGCTCTCAAGAGAAGAGGTCATTTGCATAATGGCAAGAACAATGAACGGTCAACATAATAACAACTTTCTAGGGTAAATTACATTGAAGTAATATTTTAATTTTCCGCACGTGTTTCCTCTCACTCTCTTGTAAGTTTGTGCAAAAGTTTCTAGAAAAACTTGAAAATTTTTCCCAGCAATTAAGTTTTCCCTACGTTCAAAGGAGGAGAAGGAAATAAGAACCTAGAAATAGAGAGAGAGAGAAAAAGCATTTCCGGGTGAAATAACACACTCGATTGAAGACATTGGCATCTTAAAGACATTTGTTTGTTGTGAACTTTAGAATGTCCTTTGGCTATTTCCGCTCCGTTTGAGACTTTGAATATTTACATGTGCCGAGGGTCAAAAGTTGTTTCGCCCCATTGACTGTTGTGGTAAGTTCCCTTTAAGTTGAGTTTTAGCACTTGTTTATGAAAAGGAATACGAGAAAAAAAGAGTTGGAACAGTTTGCAGAACAGAAAACAATTCCATATGTGATCGTTTGAGGGTAGAGTGGATTATTCATTCCACATTGGACTGATTACGGGTAACTCGAAGAGCATAAGAAGGTTCTATGGGCACACTTGTTCGATGAGCACACTATCTAAACTGAAGTAATGAGATTAAATGCGTCATTGTTGAAAGAAAATTCTGTTGAGATAAGCTTCAACCACTGAGAATGTGTTCTGCATTCTTGTCAACATTCGCACAATATTAACGTAAAGATGAAATGCTCTTTGGACTAACATGGGCCTAACATGGTGAGAAATTACGTTCCCTATCTTCAAGCTCTCCAATGAACCACTGATAAAATCATACACTGTAATATTTAAGTCCTTCAAAATATGAGACTGATGCAGCGTTTTTCAAGCCGAGATAACTGCCATTTAACAGACCGCGAGGCTAATTAAAAATGACAACATTACTATCCATGTTGACAACTAGGCGGCTATTAAGTCTTTGCAGTCAGCATCGACAAACTTTTTATGGGAATATAGATGAGGACGCGATGGTGTCACATTGACACCGTTGGCAATAGCCAGATCACTATGGCCAGCCTTCGATAAGAAGATTTCCAAAAATCTCGTACAACTTAGTCGAAGGGAAATACGAATCGTCTCCGGTGTCCTCACAGGAAAATCTGGAATAGGGATTCATGCGGAGCGTCTTGGATTGCCCTATAACGACTATTACAGAAACTGCAGGGACGAAGAGGAAATAGAATCCGTCCAGCACCTGCTATGCGAATGTCCACACTGACCACCAGAAGATTGCGTACTCTTGGTAGTAGCTTCTTCCATGCGCTGGAAGACCTTAACATCGCTGATTTTAGGAAACTTCTGAGATCCATTGGTTTCACTCCCATGAGTATACTTTTTATGGGTACAATGGACTCGCTTGAGGTCTAAGTAAGTCTTTACGACACCCACTAAACCAACCAACCAATATTCAAGTCCTAGATCTGACTCACATCCTTAAATCTGACTCATAGTCAACTGTAAAGAAATTATGTGCTCCTCGCTAGTGTCTTTTTCAATTCAGCAACTCAGGTTCCTTGAAGCGTAACTCTTAGGGACACAGGCCCGAGAAAGTTGTTGAGGATATAATCCACCTTCTCTGGGATTGTCCAGGCTTCTATTATCTCAGGCATAAATCCCGCGAAACAAACTTCTTCCAGAATACCGAAGAAATAATAATAATAATAATAATGTCCCTATCAAGGACATCCGTAGGTTCATTAAGGCTTCCAGGTGGTTCGAAAGCATGGGGCAATAGAAGATTATTCCACGAGCAAGAGGTTTCTCTCCCTCCGAATAGGCATAGCAGTGGGTCTCTACTGACTTGATTGTGACGCAGAGGTTTATATACCTACCTACCTAATCTAACCTTATGTTTAAAAAAACTAGCGGAGAAAAATATAACAAATGTAAAATTTTTATAGCGATATCAAACTTATGGTCGGCAGTGTAAATGAATCATACAGACTCCTGGACGGGAGAAATTTTCACCGTTGAAAGAGTGTCAAGGAAAATTGATGCTTGGAGACTGAGACCGTCTAGGATTATCATCCACAACGCCAGTCAAGCCGCTTTCTTTAGGCAGTATAAGCGCAGTGTCCAACTATCGCGAACAAATGAGGCGTTGTCATCCAAGCGGTCAGCATGCGTCCCCCGATACAGTGACTTCGAGGGTTAGGAAAAACCAGACGAACTGGCTCGGCAAGGAACTGTTTTAGGATGAGAATACCTCAACCCACATTTCTATTGAAATCTCTGTCGGTGTACTGAAAAGCAACTTAGATCGCAAGATGAGAGAAGTAATCAATACCTCTTGATCCGCCAGATGTGATTGCTTTATATTTCGCAACTTATACCAGAAAATCGAACAAAGCAAAACTTTCTGTCTTTTGGGAATAAAAAAAAAGCATCAACTCCCCAGACTATTATAGGAGCTGTCATGATGCGGAATAAACAGAGAAAATTAGGCACTTACTCTGTGACTATCCAAATCTCCAAAACTATCGACTTCGACACATGGGAGAACGACTGTTTAGAGAACTAGGACACCTAACAGAGGCACCATTGAACATGCTTCAGAGAGTTCAGGGTGGTTCGGCGACGGACTGTGCGTCTGTATCTGTCAACCAGTTGACATACAAAGTTCTCGTCTCTAGCAGGCACTTTCAAGACAAGTTGTCCTATGCAAGGGCCAAAGAAGGCCCTTTGGGAGGCCAGTGGAATCAATACCCTTTATGCCACTCCAACTATTGAAACCATTTGGAGCTCCTGACAAAGCTGAGAATTATTATTATTAGTGCGGAGCGGTTTGTAAAGGCATGTGGTACTATTCCATGATCTTTGGTTTGCCTTGCTAATTGCGTCGTACTCTAGGTGCAATTTACATGTAGCCAGTGGAATACCCAGATTCATTCGTTCTGGTAGGATCTCTAGAGTAGTACCACCAATTCCCTGGAATACCCCTATGACCGGGTACTCAGCATAGGTGAATGTTAAAATGTTCTGCCATCTCCATGACAGACAAGCGACAATCTGAGATAGCTTTTGGTGTATATTTTACTGATTCCAAAGATTTTATAGCAGCCTGGCTATCGGTAAAAATTGTGATGTCGTTGCAGGATCCCATATCATGCCTAAGTTAGGATAAGGCTTCGTTGATCACAATAATTTCCACCTAAAAAACGCTACAATGTTAGGGTAGATGGAACGTTGTCCTATCCAATCACCTTGCAGAATGTAATCGACTTTCGAAATGTCTCTGAGAGAAGAAACTACTCTAGACTCTCCAGGGGATGGTATTATAGGACTTAGAACAAACCGCAGTGCCAGCGCTGAGAAAACTTTTTTCGCATCGAATCTCATCTTTATATGATTTGCAGCACTTTACCGCTTTTGCTGATGCAACTACTTTTAAAGCCAGATCTACATATGCAACTTAATTTTGTTACCAAATAGATTTAGCAGTAGCTCATAAAATTTTAATCATGTTAAGAAACCTTTTAAGCGTTTAAGCCAGCTTTTAAATATAAACCTCTTAGTTAACTTATATCTAACCACTCGCACTTAAACCTATGTATATATGTACACTTGGTAATCCTTAATTTATTTTTATCACGAACACCATAAGGACATTGTCCTGTGCGATATGGGAAGCGCCGGCTTGTATCTCAAGTGGCCGTGCCATGCTCGCTTTTTTTTTTTCTTTTGCTTTTATTTTCGTACAACACTACTCCATCATATTTTCGAAAGAGTTTCACACATAATCATTTATTCTGGGTCCTGTTTGAGATAGAGCGCTTCAAAGGGACATACAAATTTGCAACAGCACCATAATCCACTACCAACACGGATGACTAAGTGAGTATGTGTTGGTGATAAAGGACACTACGTAATTGCAAGAGTACTGCACGAGCACTCGAAGAAAGAATAGCTCTGCTGTGCGTTGTCTAAAAGACTTTTGTAAATGTCACTTTACCAGTCCCACATACCACGAGTACATGCCACCGCACTGCTTATGATAAAATATGTGAACATAAGAACAACGAATGACAAATGCACAAAAACACGCACACACAGCGACGACAGTTGGTGAAAGTAGCTTTTTCGTAAGTTTATGATTTTTATTGTTATCCATTTATTTGTGTGTGGATAAAGGATTTTTCTTCTAACACAGAAAAATTATCAACAGATTCCAGGCGGATGTAGGTCAGGACTGCACACACACTTAATCATGGGTTAAGAGCGAGTAAATTCGTTTGAGCTAAAAGCGCTACGAGATTGTGTGTAGCGAGAAGGATTATGGGTTTTTTTTCTTTCGTTTCTTGTTTTTTTCTAATTGGGTACTTACCGACAGGACTTTCTTCATTCCAAAATGAATCGTCCAGGGTGTAATCAGCTTCTGCAATTGAAAAAAAGAAAAATGTATCCGGTTAGCAGAAAACGAAAAATGAATAAAATTTTAAAGAAAATTTTCAAATTGTACAGCCACCAACATCAGTTCGTTTAGAAATTCATCGCAATCTTGTTTTTTTTTTGTAAGACAAATTATTTCCTTATTCATGCCCGCTGGGTGTACTGATAATGGATGCACGTGCCTGGTCAGCGATACACGTTCAAATGCTGCAGATAAAAGAAGATGGAAACGGACAAAAAAAAGGGAAACTATCCAGTAGTTGCTCTACTACATGTTTTTAGGAAACGCTCGGTGGTTACAGATTCCTTTTTAAAGAAAACAAGAAAAGTACTGTGGGCGCCAGGACGAAACCACAAACTTAGTCTCGGGCAGGGAATTTTTTAAAAAAAAAGGGAAAAGAAAATATATTTTATCAGCGACTAGGTATGTAAATCTCGTAGACTTGTTGTATACCAGTTGGGGGTAATCTAATACGACGAGAGAGCGAAATAACTCATCTGAGATGCGAGGATAAGTGGCGAATGTAAAAATTATACGTGAATCTGATTTAATGGAAATTCGTAAGTCGTACGCGATATTATTTGGCTTTTCTGAAATTTTATCTTTGACAACGTGAATGCCGCTGGGAATATGTTTATAATTTAAACATGGGGTAGTCTGTAGTTTTTTTTTTTGCGCTGCTTTGTGCTCATGAAGAGTTGTAAGCATACAGGATGCTTACCATGAAATCGTTATTTATAGGATTTTTCGCTTTCAGCATCGACGAGTTCACGTTCGTTGCTAGCCGGCTTATATTCATCTCGATTTTTATTTTTAGAAAAGCTGAAGGAGAGGCTATAGACGATCGACTTTAACAGAAGGAAATTACTAAATCTAGGTTTACGAGAATAATGTTTAGACAAGAATGTTTTCAGCTTCCCTTAGACCTTCCAGGAGGTTATCATCTTGATTGATTGTCAATAGAAGACTTAACAAATCAAAAGCCAGTTACCTCTATTGAGGAAAACTTAGCTTTCACAGCAATCAGTAAGCCTTTTCAAATGAGTACTGTTCAGATTGCTATATGGAACCGATTCACTACCGAAGAATTTCTCGCTCGAAACGATTAAGAATATCTTCATCCGCTTTTGATAGAAACCATGCTAAAGAAGGACTGGGATGATTAAGGTCATATATAGGATCTCTTTAGTTGTTCGGTACAGGGCCTTATTACTCAATTGTCTTCTTAACCCAAAGAAACAGCGATTGTCAAGAGTTATCCCTCGTTTGATTTCCGACGAGATGTCCTTATCGGTGATAATAGCAGAGCCAAGGTGGCCAAAGTCCCTAACTTCCTCGAAGTTATAGCTATCAACTCTGATGTTCTGTCCGATTTTTCGGTGTTGGGTGGGGTTTAGGTTTACCGCTAAACTCATTTTGGCCCCTTCTGTGTCTATACACGGGTAAGCACCGGAATCAGCTCGCTGCGTTCTGCCTATAATGCCAATCCTGCACAGACGGACGAGTTTGGCAGGGATGTCAAAACTAGACATGGCTCGTCTCTATAGATGCTGTCATTGGCGGCCTTAAAATCGATGAAAAGGTGGTGCGTATCGATTTGAAGTGCCTGGGTTTTCTCCAAGACCTGCAACAGTGTGAATATTTTGTCAATGGTAGACTTTCCTGGCTTAAGGTCACACTGATATGAACCGAACGGGTTGTTAACGAAAGGGTTCAGGCGTTTATACAGTATGACAAATAAACTCTTGAACGCGATGTTGAGGAGGCTGCTACCCCCGTACTCGGCGCCGTTGAGGGCGTCTCCTTTTTTGTTGATCAGGCAAATTATTAATGAGATTCTACTCATGAGGTATACACTCATCTGACCAAATTTTAAAAATGAGTTTGTGCACGCTCCCTGCCAGGACAGCTCCAGCTGTCTTATACAACTCGAAGGTACCGCATCAAAAGTGATGCAGTGTGCGCTGTCCTGTGTGTTGGACTAAGAACTTGATCATCAAATTGTCCGTGTTCCTTTGTTCATCAAGAAAACTACCCCTCTACTTGTCCGGAAAAGCGAAGTGATCTTGACAAAACGCTTAACTAAAACTCTCACCTTGAAAACGTTTTAAACAAGGCGACCAAGGGAATTTTTATGTACCAGTTCCTAAGTGCTTAAACATGGAGACTATATAGTGCCATCATCCACCTATAAATCTCTAATATGGTAGCCAAAAACCCTGCAAGCCAAAACTTAAGAAACCATAGTTAAAACGAAACGAAAACGAAACGCTTAGCCTGCGTGCGTATTACTGGGGTAATGAAAAGGTCCCCAACGGCAGCCATAGGAGCATTTTTTAGTCGTACATTGCTTCTCTTTAAATTGCAGAAAGAAGCTGTGCTATGCTGAGTGCTCTTAAAGCCAACAAACTGCCCATCTAAGAATCTTGGAACACAACCACAGCGATCCCAGGTAAAATGCTTAAGAAATTTCATTTCACCAAAAAGTTCAAGGTGGCAACAAATGGAAAGAAGGTATCTGATACACAGATGACTTCAAATTGAAAAATGGAAAAACGGACTGCTGTGCGAGCTGCATGGGTCTAAGCTCCAGCCACTTCCACCTAACATTTTTCGCGGGACCACCTCTCGGAGAATGACAAAGCTTCGGTAGAAAAATTTGTCATAAAAAATCTTATCAGTTCGCCGCTCGGAAACGGCAATAAATTGTGCCCTTTCACTCGTGCCAAAAATGTAAGACGCACAATATGATTGGTCGCGAGAAGCTCCTACCGAGCAGTCATGGTCCCGGATTGTAACGTGCGGCAGCGCATGTAAAGTTACCAAAATTCTTTCAAGCAAAAAAAAAATGAAGGGAACCTGCATCTACATCCTCACATCAATCAGGAGGCGCTTGACGAGAGAGTTCAAAATCGTCTGTGACAATTAAGGGTCCTGTAGCAATATTGAGGTACAGCCTGGATCCCTTAACACGAAAGTTTTGAAAATAATGTTCGAACTATCTGGCAAAAAGAGATACTTGGCATGCACTTGCCTGAACCCTAATTTCGGCTGTCACCTAGTACTGCCCAAAAAAGCAAAATGGGAACTCGATGTCCACCATTAATATAAGCACACCAAAACAACCTGAGGCAAGTGAAAAAATGTAGGAAACCCAAAACAGGGCAAAAAAAAACGACTTGAACTCAATAAGGAAAATTAAAGGACGCTAACGCTACCTAATTGAGATACTATCAGCATGAGTTGAAATTTACAGAAACAGAAATATCCCCAATCTGCGGAGAATAAAAGTGACGGCAGAACATATTCTGTGGAAGTGTTCAGGGGCCCCAAAGAAAAGACTTCTCCATCTAACGCAGGACATAATATGCCCAGTGGATACTCGGAGCATGGAAACTAAAGGTTTATTCCGAACCTCAGTGTGGCTTCTGGTTAATCACTCTGGGTCTCCGCAGCATAATCGTAAGTTACAGGTACTTACAATCTTGTGTATACCTTTAAGCCTAAATTGAAATCTGTCTACACCTCAAACCATCTATTCCCTTTCATCCTTATCTATTTAATAATTAAGTGAACCGAATGGAAAATTCCCATTTTCGCTTTTAAATTCATTGCCCGGATTAAATCTCAACCACAAAGTGGTTTTCTAATTTCTTCGATTCTGCATTACGTTACAATTTCATCCTACTTACACACAATTGCGTAGGTATATAACCACACCACAGTAAGATACACCCATTCCCAGGAAGCAGTTATATAACGCGAAATATCCTTAATAATATTGATGAAATGTGATGATACAATTTCGGAATGAGATTTAGTTTGGTGACAGTTTGAGCGTGAAATAGGTTTTCGAATTTGCACACAAATCAAATTGGAATACAAGGGCATAAGCAAGTAACTCAGGCGCTGTTCTCCTTGAAGAAAATCCAAATTGCGCCGGGATGGTGGAAGAGGGAATGGGATAGAAATGATCCTACTACTACTGACGATGAATTTGATGATTCTCAGTCTCAGAAATGCACACGCTGCAAAGCTACACATTTCATTAAAACTTAGTAATGTGCTGCAATATTTTGACGAATGTGTCGTCTGGGAAGGCTGACGAGAGCCTATTCGCTGATGTGCATAGTACATAATTTAATAACTTGCAGGATTAATTCATGGAATATCATAGTAAAGGGCATTATTTGGTGGATTAGTGCAGTCAATCATAAAGTTTGATAATAGCGTCAAAGTTCTCGATAACATCATGTTTTGTTATTTGATCAGGTTTAATCTTATTACTTAGATTGAAAATGTAGTAAGCTACAGTTATGTGATAATTCTTAAACAAATGTTGCACGTTTTATTAGAAATCTTCACCTAAGGGTCTAAGCCCCAGTAAAGACACTTGATATCGCCCACCTTATGCCAAAACCATAAATGTCTAAATCTTGCTTTTTGGGTTTACTGGTTGGTTTGACAAGTCTTTCCGTATTCTATTTATGTTGTTTCGGAATTGTGTCCAAATAGTGTGGAAACAGCTATTTCTAGCAACACATGTCAATTATTGAAAAAATAAAATCCTCTCATTATACGACGTATTTAACGCTTAAATGTCTTTCTTCCAAAAGTTTCAAGACCAAATAATTATTTCAAAACCCGATGACCTTAAAAAGATGATTGAATAAAAAGTGCACTGTGTATTTGCATTTTAATTTTTAAGGTTGCGCTACAGTCTGGGGTGGACCTGGGCCTCAACCAACAAGCGTCTCCAGCCAGCTGCCTCCAGTTTCAAACGCCGAGTTGGTTAAGGTCCCCTCCCCATTGCTTCGACACCTGAGTCTCCGTCTTTCTCTACTCGGCTGTGGATTAGAAAATTTTCTGGTCCGGAACATTGGTGTCTATGCGCTCTACATAGCCCAGCCACCTCAGTCGTTGGATCTACACCCTAAGTCGTTGTCGCTGTACAGCCCGTGCAGTTCGTCATTGTATTTCCACCACCGTCTATCCATTTGGGATAGAAAATAACCCGAAGAATTTTCTCCTCGAAAAAGCCAAGAGCAACCTCATCCGCTTTGAACAGAGTCCATGCCTTAACGCCGTAAAGGAGGACGAGGACGATTAAGGTCTTAAAAAGGTTCACATTAGTCGTTCGAGAGAAAGCTGAACTACTCAATTGCCTTCTTAGCCGAAAGAAGCAGGGATTTGTAAGATTTATTTCTCGTTTAATTTCAGCACTGGTGTCGATGTCTGAATTTGTAGCGGATCCTTGGTAGACAAAGTCCTTAACTACCTCAAAGTTATAACCACAGTGACGTTCTTTCCGAGACGTCGGAAAGTCTTGCACGCACTGGGCGCTAAACACATCTTCACTGCCTTCGTCTCAATACCCATGAACGCTCCAGTGACATCACGCTGCGTTGTTTTGATTATCCGTGTAATTGGACGGACTTTGAAAGATTATGCCTCTGGTGTTGGCGCGTGGGTTTTGCACTATTCTTTCAAGAACGATGTTGAAGAAGTCGCATGTCGCCTTGTCTAGACCCTTTTTTGACATCAAAGGTTTCGATAAGGTCTTGACCTACGATGGAGCAGCGTAAATTCTCCATCGTCATCCTGCACAAACGGACGAATTTGACAAGGATGCCAAAACTAGACATGGCTCTGTAAAGCTCGTCTCTATAGATGCTGTCCTACGCGGCCTTAAAATCGATGAAGAGGTGGTGGGTATCAATTTGAAGTTCCTGGGTTTTTTCCAAGATCTGCCGCAGTGTGAATATTTGGTCGATGGTGGACTTTCCTGGTCTGAATATGGACCGGTCCACACTGATATAGACCGATCAGGTTGTTGACGAACGGCTTCAGGCGCTCACACAATACGGCAGATAATATCTTGTACGCGATGTTAAGAAGGCTGACGCTCTGTAGTTGGCACAGTTCAGAGGGTCTACTTTCTTGACGATCGGCCAAACTCCTTCCCAAGTCATCGCTTGTCACTTTGAACAGCTCGGCAACTAGGCAATCAGTAATATCTCGTTTAGAATTTTTTTTTTTTCTCAAATCTATTTTAAAGGAGAGTAAAAAACATATAAGGGATATGATTAAAGGTATGCCCAAAGCGATAGAAAATTTGCGGAAGGAGATGGCATCATACCAAATAAGCCGAGGAAGGTGTTTGCTTGATTTTGTATTTCACATATACATAATTGCCGAGTTAAAGCTTGATTCCAAGATCAGTAAACTTCAGATTTTCTAATTATTTGAGGTTTTATCGATAAAGCAAATTGCACATCTCTGATTGAATCACAAATGGTTTCCAAATCCACATAGTTTTCACATTTATCACAATTTTAACAGGTTTTCGAAAGGAATATGTATTAACTGCAGAGTGATACAACTAAAAACCATCTGTCTACAGATTAAATGATACCTGCAGTGCAAGCAGAGGCCAACTGCACACAGTTGAATACTTTATTTATTCTGCTTTACCCTACTAAGCTAGAAGTGAAATGTAATTTTTAACCGATGCTGTCAAAAGTAATTAAAATATGGAAATTCTAAAAAAAAAAAAACATCACAACACCTAACCCAAATCAGGATTGAAAGAACAAAGTGTGAAGTGTGGATGAAAAACTCAAATATTATATTCTTCCGCTATACCTAAATGTAATTATACCAAACAATTGTTTTTTTTTTTTGCTACATTATCGTCGTTTCGCCCTTCGTTCTTCGAAACTTCATTTAAAAAAAAAATCATTTCTCTTCAAATGAATTTCCCATTTCCAAATGAGTTTCTCTTCAAAGCAATTGCATTATTTTTTTTTTATTTAGATTTTCCCGCACTAGTATTCATTTCAAATGCACCAGCAGTGGCATTCGGAAAATTTAATATTTGTACCCAAACATAAAAGATCTCCGGCTCCGGATTAGTGTGCAACTCGGAATCTCGCAGAAGAGCAGTATTCCGCGCGTCATCGTTGCGATTTTGCTCAGCTTGACTCATTTAACTTTGACAATTCACGTTTTAATTTGCTAGACAAACATATTCCTGCGAAATGATAATAATTGCATCCGTTGCCGCCGTTGGCAGGATGTTCATGTGTAGATCGCTGTGCAAACTTTTCGGAGCAGCAGCAGCAGCAATCTGGTGTCACAGCCATTGTGACTTGTGCTTGCGCTTCACTACTTTATGTCAGGCTTAATTTAATTCCAAAAATCAACACACACAAATAATATCAGCCAGAGCGAGGGATAGAAGTAGCAAAAGGAACCAAAGAAGGAGCAAAAATAAAAGTGAGTAGGTAATGGAAAAACTAATTCCAATCATGGCGTCTAACCCACACGGACCTGCTGTCCGTTCGTATCATTTTATGAAATCAAAAGTTTTAATCAAGTTTGCTGCAACACAAAATGGCATGTAACCTCTCTAGTGGTGGCTGAAAGTACGAGCAGTAAGGATACGTCGCAGGATATCCTCTCTCGGTCTCAAGAGTAGCGGCACATAGTTCTTGTCGCCTCCGTTATCCAATGGGCCTCTGGTGTGCATTATGTTGGGAATTGAAAGATGATGATGATTCCTGAGTACCAGCCAAGAAGAGTTATGATAGGGAGACTGTGCAAGAAGCAAACACAGTGTGTGTGGCATTTGATATTCAACAGCGAGAGTGCTGTGGTGGGAGGCTAAGAAATTGTTGCACGATTCCTCGAGTTTTCCTCTCTTTCTCTCGGTGTTTTGTCTGCTCGTCTGATGCGAGCACATTCACCGGCACCTGAATGGTGGAATAAAGTATATAAAACTTCGTGATTGGAAAATGAAACTCCAAGGACGACGAGGATGGCTACGACCACGTCGTTGGAAAAGGTAAAAATCTAAATCTCATTAAACCTTTCTTCCGTGCCGCAATAATGCTGAAAGTGATGAGCACGTTGCACGGAAAGTTTTTTTTTCGCAATTTTTTTCCTCTTTCTTAACAGATGCTCTTTCTAGGTGGATGAAGAAGCTCGTCCTTGAAATAGGTTCTCCGTCTTTAGCCATCATGCGATGGTCATCATGTATATTACTACGCAATTATGATGGACTAATTGTCGTTCCTTATAAATGTCCGTTTGCATGAACATAATTGGAAAATGTTGAATGAAGACGGGGAAAAAAAAAAAGTGAAACAAGATCCTCTAATGAATGGACATTAGTTTCTCTAGTAAGATTATTAATTAATGAATTATTCAGACAATTCAGCTATCTTTTATGCACCGTAAACTGGAGGCGTTGCGTGCTCTTAATGTTTCCAATAGAAAAAAAATTGTTTTAGTTGGTAGAAGTTCTTCGACAGATACCCTCCAATTTCTTCTTCAAAGCAAATAAATTAATAATCATTTTTCATTGAAAACTTATATAGAATTAAAGTAATGACTAACAAGGGATGATTGTCACATACATATGTACGTATGTTGAAGAAGTATTTATTCCTAAGTCGGACCTTTCTCTTCTTGGAGATATACGAACGTCATAAATTTTTTTTAAACAAAACAGACTAGGAATCTACCTAGAAACGTGAAAGTATTTTTGGTTGTCCGCATGGCAAACGCCCGCGACTCATCATCATCATCACTTTCCAAAGACCCGCTTATCTACTATGAGGCTCGCGGGTTTAGGAAGCTTAAGTGGACTCTCCATATCACCCGATCTTCCTCTATCTCTCTAAATTATCAGGGGCTATCCCCATACGAATAGAGGTGAGATTTCGAACTCGGTCCAGCCATCTCGTTCTGGGCTTACCCAGAGGACGCCTACCTAATGGCACGGATTCCATAGCACGTCTTGGAAAAAAAGTTAGCGACATGTGTTTAACGTGTCCAAATCATATAAATATGGATCTATTCGTTCGAAAAAATAGCTGTTCGACATTGAGTGGCTAGCATGTTCTGGTGTTCCTAACCCGATTTCGGCGAGTCAGCCCAACAATACAACGAAGAAATCTCATGTCGGTAGTGCCCGCTACTATCACTCCGATTGGGGCAGTGGTAAGTTTATGTCGATTGTTTATCCCAACAATTAATACAATTTGGTTTTTCACTACACCAAAGATGTGACACTAAGACTATGACAGCACGTGTGCCACCACTTACAGAATCAGTGTTCATCCAAGCTAAGCTGCCTTGATGCTGTTGCCAAAAATTTTGCATTTTTTGCTTCCACGGCCTAATGGTCAGTACCATACCCAGCGCAAGGTACGTTCGCAGGAAAACCTTAGCCAAGAATATCTTCAACCGCAGTAAGTCTCTTGGATGCATAGCCCGGGGTGCACTTTTTGCATCAGAAGCGGAGAATTTTCAAAAGACAACATTGAACCTGTACTCAGTAGCAGTGGTGCATTTTCACCCGCTTAACTCACTTTCAGCACATTTTCCTTCCATTAATGGGGCTTTAACTTACCATTCCACAGGTATTCTGACTTGGTTGTCATTAGACTTCTTTCACTTCCTTTCTACGGCACGAAGTTAGCTCATAAGGCTCTTTGCGTTGCTTGTCGTTGGCTTTTAAATACTTTGTCAAGTTTTTTTTTAAGTTTTAGTGGTGTGTTCAGTTTTGGATATGCCGAAAAACAGTGAATATTGGAAAAATACTTTGTAATGATTGTATTTTTGCAAAAATGGGCAGGACCAACCAATGTCGTCAGGAACCAAGTCAAGTGACAGTCTAATTCCTCATAATTCTCTAGTCTAATAGTCCTTGAGTTTGACATTCTAGCGGTCTTGCCATTGCCTATTACTCAGCATTCTTTCTTCTGCCTGCCGATTTTCACCATTTGACCTAGCTGCATCTCTTCTGTAAGGATATCTACTGGAGGTCTGTTTGCCACCACGCATGTTAGTAACACTTGAAGTGGTACATTATGCATAGCTATTTCCTTACGCACTTGTTCGATGCACTGATGACTCTGAACGACGCGGACGACGGGTTGAAAAACTTTTTAGAACAAATTATGTCCTCGAAGTTTCGTCATTGTCTGCAACGAAGTGATGACTTGAAAAACTTGCTCAGGAACCAAAGCTACTACTACTCAGTCACGTCAGTCAATGAAAAAATATATGTTTTGACTAAAAGTCGGCAGATCTGATGGTGAGGATGAAATCCGGCCAGAAATACTTAAGGCCCCGGGGGAAGAGGGAGTGAAATGGCTCTCACGTGTCATTAAAGTGGCTTGGGAATGCAGTGAAACAACTAGCGACTGGCAAACTGGGGTGATAGTTCCTCTTTTTAAGAAAGCAGTTTAGAGGAATTGCTCCAATTATTGGGGTTTATATCTCTTAAGTTAAGGTGTTGGAAGCACATTCCACAGCTGTAGTCGAGTCCAGGTTGGGCGATGAGCAGTGCGGCTTTCGTCCAGGTAGAACCACAACCGACCAGCTATTCACTCTCAGAATGGTACTTGAAAAGGGCGGAAGTATGCCTAATCTATCATCAGTTTTTTTGTGGATTTGGAGAAAGCATATGATCGGGTCTCTCGAGGAAAACTCTGGAGCGTATTGCAGAAGTATGGGGTCTGTACACAAACTGTAAGAGCTGTGTTCGGGTGAACGGCGTTAAGTCGACACCTTTCACTGTGGGCGTTGGACTTCGCTAAGACAAGAGGTGACAAGACGCACCTTGTCACCTCTTGTGTATATATGAATTGGATGTTCCGCCGCAGCCGTGGCGAGAAACGGTTCGAATTAGGAGACTAAAGGATAAGTCATCTGCTTTTCGCTGATGACTTGATCATCCTTACGTCTACCTAGACCGAACTTCAGCGCCCACTAGATAGGTTCGTCGCCGTCTGTGTTCAAGCTGAAACGCCTGTTTAATGCACTCTGCAATGTTGATGGATTTCTATTGAAATATGTGGAGAAGTTGAAGTATCTCGGGGTTTTATTCACGAGTGATGAATGAAGCAATACTAAGATATCCTGTAGGGTTGGTCCGACTGGAGCCCCTGATGATTTAAAGTCGATGGAAGATCGGGAGATGCGGACGGTCCACTTAAGAGGAGTATTGATCTACGCCTAGTGCGTTCAATTGCCGAAACAATTGTTTGTTTACTTGTTCAGCCGTCATGAATCCATTGCAGAATTAGTTCACAGTCTGATGGCTACTTTGAAGCGAAATTGTACACTTCTTACTAAAGGCTTGTATTAGGGGAAAGTAAAGTGTGTCATATTCAGGAAGATGCGATCTTTGTACTTAAAACATTTCAACTCCTAAACTGGACTGATATAAACTAGATTGACCATTAACCCAAATTGTGATGACCAAAGTTTAAAATCCCATATCAAATCAAATACAAATCAGAACCACCCACTAGCTAACATTGTAGTGACAAAAAAACATTAGCCAGAGTCAAAAATCGCACATTAACTCTTTTTCAATGACCTAAAAGAAATCTCAAGAAATGAATCATTAATTGGCCCTTGGGCATGAAATAAGTCATGTGGGTCGCGGTGCAAATCCTGCTTTTAATTTTGAAAATCCCAAGTGTTTACATTTCCCAGGATAAAAATAATAATTTTCCTCAGAAGTGTCTTAAAAATTAATAACCAACCAAAACACAGACGTACACAAAAAGTACCCAGATAAACCATCGTCCTGTCAAATAAACCATACCGTCAATTATAAATAATATACACCCAATTCCAAATCATCCATCGCAGACGGTAACAGAAGTATCTGATAAATTCGTTTACTGACTATATTCCTTCTTTTAAAATAAATAAAAATAAAAGAGAATATTGCGAAAAGATATAAATGATAACTCGCAAGGAGGACCAAAACCAAAACCACTTTAACCTCTGTAACCTTTCGTCGTCAGTTCAACCATCGCATGGACCAGTCTGGAGATATAAAGAAATATTGCTGTGATCACAAAGCACTTTCTAAAACACCCGTGGGCATTTATGTTGTCCATTAAGCGGATGAAAGTATAAAAATATCCGAAACGGACATAGGAATAGGGGTGGCCATTGAACAGCGCCAATACACCGCACATTGACGTTCCCATTGGGGGTTAAAAAAAAAGAAAACTTTAAAAATTACGACTGGAACATTTGCAGGAATCCCCTCGACCAAACGGAAAACGAAAGAAATTCCTTTTCATTTCGAACTGCATTACACCGAGGGTAGCCCACGACCCCAGTGCTATGACAGATATCCTCGGTTTTGTTTTAAAAGATATCCACTCGTGTATTAATGTTTTTCGCTTTGTGGGTGCGCACTCGAGTTTACTCCATCTTGATTTTGTTTAAATGCTTTTTTTTTTCTTACATAAAACAACAAAAAAGGTAGAACTACTAAATTTAGGGTTGTAAAATGGAAAATTGGGCAGAGCAAGGGTGCAAAAAGAGGGAATTATTAGACGAGGAAGCAAAATGCATATAATATTTCCGGGTATTTAATTTTGCTTCATGAATAATTTGCTGCTTAATGAGAAGCTTAAAAGGAGTTTCGCTCGCCTCCTTTGCCAGCCGTCCTTACTATTTTCCTCGTGAAAGAAAAAAAAATCTATTTGTAGGGTGTTCACTCTTTTTTTTTTTTTTTTCATTCGTCTAGAATGGTTCCATGCTTAAGAACGAAAAATTCAGGACCTTAACGAATTGAATTGACACCTGGAACATTCACACAGAGAATGCGAAAGAGGGGGATGTGACACGAGACAGAGAGGAGTGCCGCTATTTACGCTAACGAGATTTTCTTTTAAGTCGGTTAATTTTTTTTTTTCTTTGCGTTCGTCCTTTCTTTTTTTTTTTTTCTGCTCTCAAAGGAAGTACGAGTACTTCGTCGAAGCTAGAATTTTTATTCATTTTCGCTTTGATTTTTTATGGGAATTCCGGCATAAAACTTGGAAGATGGTGAATATTCTTTTTTTTTTTTTGCTTTTGGGTCTTGGTTGCGCTCGTTTTTTTGAGAATTTTTTTTGTAATGATTTCCCGAGAAAAGGGGGACGTTGAATTATTTTAACTTAATAATTAGAAAATGAAAGGGAAATTGAGTTCAACGTTCATCCTTATTGCATATTTGAAGCATTCTGTCAACAGGTATCTCACCCTTAAATGGCGTTTAAGGTCCGGGACAAATATCAAATTCTGAAACGGGCATATTTGTTGTTCGGGACTTGGGGTGATTGTCTCAAGTATATTGCGAGGTCAAATATCTGGGTATCCTTCTAGATACAAAGGTCAACTTTTAGGGGACATATTATTGTAAAAGTTGAAAAGGCAATGCGAATTCGTGGGTAGTACGTTGGACTGAGGAGAAAGCTGACACAGGTTAAAGTCTCAGCAAAAGAACCACATATTTTTTTTAGCACCACCGTTTGGCAGGTAGACAATATTTCCCAAGAGTAAAACTTTGTCCATTTTCTCACTTTGGCATTCGAAGTCAGTTATTAACATGTCGTGTGAAAAATATAAATTTGACAATATAGTGAAAGTTGCGCCAAGTTGTGGGCTTTCGGGGTCAAGTATATTTATTATTTAGAAACCACTTTATTTCATATAGGGACTCTAGACTAAACTCTTAACACAACCCGTCTCAGCATGCGTAATTTCGCTTATACTCAATTCATTTTATCTAAAATTTGCATGCGATGTAAACATATGTATATGCGATTCATCAACTCATCAAAACCGTCTACCAGTAGGGTTTGCAGTTCTTGTCTGGTTCTTATAGGCTGTGCTTTTTAAGGTGATGAACCGAGCTTCTGGAAGCGCATTGTGTTAAGTAACAGAATGTTGAAGTAGGATGCGAATTGTTAGGAGGTGACATTTTCAAAAACTGGAGACTGGATTTGGTCATTAAAATTGTAGAAAAATTGATGGAAAAAAATTGGAGAGTTTAAGCATTGAGAAGGTCTTCTAAAACTTGGGCGGGTGATAGAATTTTTTGCTGACATAAAATGTTTGCCGCTATCACGATCATAGGAGAACCTTTCTAATTTCCGGAAACCAAAAAGCATTTAGTTTCATTCCATTTTAAAAACATATTTAAGCAAGATCACATCTCCAAATCAAAAATAACGCTACAGTCCGGGATGAACATTGAAGTGTGTCAGCTCGATTGTTAACTGAATCAAGTTTCGCACGTCAAGTTGATTGAGGTCCCTATCCAGTTGCGCGTGCCACTTGCGTCACAGTCTTTCTCTGCTGCGTGCGTCATCCATCTTGTTAAATTCAAAGAACCTTCGGGCCCGAGCGCTTATATTCATCCGCTCTACATGTCTTAGCTATCTCGGTCGTTGTGTTGGCACTCTTCTGACTACACCCCATACAGTTCGTCGCTGTATCGTCTGCTCCACTCACTGTCCATGCAGAAGGGGGAACCGAGCCCAAACTTATCTTCAAATTTTTTAAAAGAATGTAAAACTTATTTAAAATTCCTAATTGGTGCTGTGCTCGGCTAATTCGTTTCAGAATCCAAACGCTTTGCCAGCTTTTTATTACGGTAAAGCGTAGGAATTCTAAATCAAATCAAACGAGATGATTGATGTTCTCTAGTTCACATTGTAGAATCAGAATCAATATCGATTGAAAAATATATATTACACAAAAGCTTAAATGGATAAGGAGCTCAATCTATCACATGAACCCCCTAACGATCTCCACTTTTAACTTAACAGTCATTAAATGATTAAGATGGTTACCAAGGCTCAGTGGTGAGTGCATTGGACTGATAAACGAACTATGTAGATTCGAGTCCCAGCAATATTCACATTTCTTGCGACACCACCACTTGGCGGAAAGAGATAAACCTCCGAGGGTATGCATCGAGAAGCTAGCATGACTGGCTGTCGCGTCAGGTATGTATTTATTTATTTAATATTTTAGCCCTCTAGTTCCCAAATTATTAAATCTTTCAAATAATTACCACAACCGAATTACTTCATTTTTTTCAAATCATTTTTTCAACAAAACTGCTCGAATTTTCGGTCATGGTGAATACAATGTTTAAGAGTCCGAAAAAGATATTATGCCTATCAAAATCCTTGAACAACACTTTTAAATCGCTGGGAATTTAGTCCGCCTGAAGGCACGCTTGGGTACTAGAGGGTTGGAGAAATTCAACTTTACAACTACGTTAATATAAATTCTTAGTAGCATCAATTTAGGCGATGAGGAGGTTTTTTTTTACTAAAATTATTATAATGAAATGCGAAAATGTAATTCATTGTGCCATGCAGTCAGTAAGGTACCAGAAGAGGATCAATTCTCTTGATAAAATTGAGCAACTCTCTACTGGAGATTTTGAGGTTATCCATAGGACATCCACCAACTTACACCGCTTTTTACAAAGGAGGTGACTAAGCGAAGATTGTAGATGTATGACATGACCTCATGAATGGAATTTGAGCTAATTGACATTGCTGCGGGGCAAAACATAGTATAGTAAAATAAGAAATTTCCGCAATAAACAAATAAAAATTAACATGGACAGACATTTGAACTTCCCGAGGTACAAACAGCGACGTAGTTATTACAAAAGTAAAAATGCCAATATCCAGTTACAAATGTCGTGGCCAGAATAACCAGTGCACGGAAGTTCAACGTTGACTGCTAGAATCCTTGTCTGGAATCTATTGAGCTCTTGAGAATTCGTTGTCAGGCAATAAATCCAAAAGATCAAAGGCAGCAGAAATTGCGACCGGTGTCCTGCATTTCATTCTTCGTTTTTACCGCCATATTTAATGGTGTGAATAGATGTGAGCTATTTTGCACCAAAGCTAGTTCTGCAAAACTCATTTGCTCATATAAATGGACGAAGGCGATGCCTTACTGGTCAAACGCCGAAAAAGACACCTGCCAAGGCTCTGCCACCAGTTTTGTCAATTACAATGGCACAGACATCCAAAATAGAATTACTTTTGCCGACTGCTATAATTTTGGTCTTAGAAGAAAACTTTAGAGAAAAAAAAACCTGCTTGAGCTTAACAGTGACTTTTGCCTTTTGAGACTTCGCTCATCTCATCTTTGATGGCATGTCTAAGTGAAGGGTGACATAAAGTCGACGTTTGACGCTATCTACAGCTATCTAGGGCTTGTGCTGGGTGAAAAGGCTTATAAGTTGAACTTCTGGTTCACCCCGATCTGTAGAGCTATCTTATCTGAGTAACCATTTGAATCGCTAACTCATCCTTGGACAGTACAGAACCCAACATTTGCATAATCTTAGCACCACACTACTAACGATAGTAGAAAATTAGATGAATACAGTTTTCCAGAAGACGAAGTGCAGAAGTTGATGAAAAATAGACCAAATGAGTAGAATAACTCTCGACTACCCCACAGGAACCCCAAATTTTTCATTAAGAGGTTCAGTTGAAATTCTCCACATCCTTCAAGTCATCCCGTAATAGGTGTAATATTTTTGGTCTGCTGGCTTCAATTCTTGTGTCAATTAGACCTTATAAGCATGTAAGCCAAAATCTTTATGCAATATTCGGTGCAGAGTGGTTGCAGATAGGCCCAATACCTATGATCGTCTCGGAATGAACACACCCAGGTTTTCAGTCATACTCTCTGCTACGGCTGCGACCATTTTCAGCTGACGTTGCCGAATGACCAGGATTTGGAGTCTTCATGTCACTATCCTGCCCGAGACAAATTTATCGGTTTAATTTACTATAGCTGTGCGAGAAGGCACTTGATGATGACCAAACGCAGTATAAACTTAACGAAACGTTTTTGCGATATTTTCACCGTTTATGCAGTGAATTCTTACTATTTCAATACGTTGTACCAGTGTTTATCGATCCATATTTTAATAACTTCCTAGTTCTTACTTATCAAAAATCATCGCAATGATAGTTGAGTGTTGATTTGTTTAACAATGGCGCGAAATTTAAAATGACACCTCTTGTTGAATGACCCTATTCTAAACTTATTTCCGTAAGAATTCATTCGTCAAAAGACATGATCGCTTGCTTTGTCATATTTCAAAAAAATAACATTTTGCAAAGTTCTATGAACTATTAGCGACGATTAAAATTGTGGGTTCTGCTATGACACACTGTAGAGGTATTTTGACAAAAAAATAATCGTTTTCAGATTTGCAGGTAATTGATGTGCCATCAACTGGTGAAGCTATAAATAGCAAATCAGACTAGCTGCAACGGCCATCCACTTCGTTGTACGTCGGTGGAAATTAACTTGAAAAACCGTTAAATTCACTTGGTGCCACAATTACATATTAAACGTTCTCTCTGGATCCTGGCAGATGCATAGTCCACTAGCAAACTGTTTCATATATCCCCGCAAATTTGTGTGTGTCTGCAACGGTACCGATTGAAGGATAGTGATGGAAAATTAAAGCTCAGGTTTTAGCACTGTCACTAGCCGTCAGGTATCGTTTGGGATTTTGCATTTAAAATGCAATCGAACGCTTCTGGATCTGTAGTGAAGGTGATTGTTGTGCAATCGCATACATTATGGAGATTGAATGTTTCCTGAGCGCTGATTGCAAGCAGAAAATTGCTCTAAATGGGTTTATATTGTCAAGTTAGTACATGGTTTGGGTAAATAACACGTATACGACACCCATTCCTGATGAAACTGTTCGATTTCGATTGATTTTCAAGCGAATGGTAACTTTGGACGACAGTTTTCTTCGGATGACATATTGCTGCCCACAATCACTTCGGAGATTTCCAATAAGTCAGGTGGTGTGTACTGTGTATGCAATTCTCTTGAGGTATTCGAATCCCTTTTGAATTAAATTTTTGGCATGTAACTCAGGAAAGGCTGTCACAGTAATCCTCACGTATGACTAAAACTTTGCCCGTAGAACTTCGAGAATGATCGTTATTTTCATTTTTTTTTTTCTCATTATCGTTCGGAAACAAATCGTTTATCTAAGAAACAACCTTAATCGGGAACATAGTACCCTACGAGTATGTGCACTTCCCTGTGTCTGTGTATTTCTATTTATGTACATCGATAAAGGATTTTGCTTTACCCACTGCTTCGAAGTTCATTCTTCCCACTGTGCTTGTTGTTTTTATCGTATTTCTGTGCTCACTCCGTTCGGGCTATGTGGATGAGATATCGTGTTGTTTTAGCTGTTGTTGCCAGATACATGAAGAGTGTGTACATTGCGCATTCTGCGATTGTATCAGATACGCCATATTTTGTTATCCTTTAGTTGGTATTGTTCTTTTATTATTATTTTTGTATATAAATGTAACTTATGTGCAGTATTTTATTTATTTTAACCTTATTCATGTCACGATTCACCTGTGCGCTGGAGAAAAATAGGAAATGATGAGCATATTGTGTGTTTAGAACCATATTACTATACATCCATATCCAGAAGCACTCACATTCATCCTGTTGTTCTTTCTATTATCGGCCGTCGTTGTAGTTTTTTTTTGGTTCAAGACGGGACGGGAGTGTATCTATTGCGCTATTGTAGCACCCCTCTTTTGTGTGTGGGGCGCACATACGGAAACAACGGGCGGAATACGAAGCAGACGATGAAGATAAAGTATCCTGACTATGCACCCTTGAAACAAAAGCATTATTTTTGCAGTTTTTCTCTTTTCTGGATTAATGTCGGTACCTAGGAATATATATAATTTTTTTTCTTTTTTTTTTTTATAATCCAGCAGACAATATTTATGTTTTGGATGCGTTGCCTCTCGCAATAATAAATACAATAGAACAGGGAAATGACAGCGAAGAGAAGTATAAAATTCGATATAGCCATTGTAATGTGCTCATTTGTTACTTAGGACAGGATATTGAAGAATGGACTGCTAGCGTTGCTGTCACTAATGCTCGGCAGACGATGGGATACTGTTCGAAGAGTAAACTCACTTCTATTACTTATAAATACCGTGGCCATTAAGAGAGTTCATTTATATTTATGAGCTGATAACCGTAGAAGGACGAAAGGAAACAAGACGGGGCAATGAAACTTGATGCCTTGGACCATTGAAGCTCTGATAATAGCCATAATGATGACATAGGGACAAATATTCGAGATCTATTCGACCCAGGTTACTGATAGGAACTGCTAAAGAGGAAAACCGTTTGATGAGGAGTAATATCGTTTGGGTCAGTTGCTAAGTGCCTCAAACAACCCTTATGAGTTCAGTAAAAAAGAGAAATTGGTTTAGAAATTAACAGTACTTGGAAAAATGTTATTATTTATTCGCCTCGAATAAATCGGCAATTTTTTAAAGTTTATGTTTCCTTTCAAAATTATTCGACAGCACACTCAGGATCAGAGTTAACCAATTCTTTCAAAAGGGTGCTTTTACATTTTGAATTAAATTTCTTACGTATTTACTTCAGCGGTGTAGTTGTTGTGGTTAAGTGTCTTTTGGTATCAATGTGATCCCATAATGGAAACGAGGAATACCTTAAAGTGTATTTAGCTAAAATCAAGACAATACGTGGGCCAAATATGGTTGAAACATACTGCGTCACAGAACTCTTCATCTGCATTTAAACAATAAGTGAAAGATGTTTGTCAGTTCACCTAAAAACTAAGCTGAACTCATCGCCATCTCCGGAATCAATTAAAGGTTTAACTACGAAGACATGAAGAATCTCGAGTGCCTGAATGAGTTTGCATGCTTAGGAGAACGATTCAGGGTCGCACTGCTCTGGGTTCCAGGGCACGGCGACATAACATGAAACGAGCGTGCGGATGAGCTGGCCAGGCAGGAGTCAGCTCTGCCCGGCTCACTCGCGGCAAGGGTCTACACCCCGAAAGAAGTGGTTAAGGGAAATATCCACTCACACTTCCTGCAGAAGGCTAACCTCCAATGGAGGAGATTAACCAACTGTGCCATATCAAGGAAGATATTGCCGACCTTCGATACGACCAGAACAAGGGATCTTCTAAAGGTATGTCACTATGTCCAGGCACCCAGCAGAGGTGAATATTGGATTGTTCTGTCATCTTGTTAAGTGATGAAAGGCAGTCAATAACTGTTTGGGAATTGTTAGTGAGATTTGATAAAGATTTTAAAGCTGCTTGGCTATTGGTAAAGATACGAATATCTTAAGCAGATACTATGCTCCACTTCAGCTTCCTTTATTGCTATAATTTCCAATTAGGTTAGGATAGGTTAGTGAGCCGATGAAGATGATGAATTCCTCTTCATCTCACTTAGGTTTATGTAAACCCGTTGTAGTACCCATGTGTTTGACCAGCTACTTCCCATTGCGTGATTTTATATGCTTGATGACAGCCACTTGGCTGTCTTTGCGAACTTAAGTAGATCCGACAGTGAACCATCGGATAACTCCTCGATGTCATCGAAGAGGTATCTGCCCAATGTTTTTTTTTTTTCTAACATTGCAGAGGCTTGGGCAGTGACAGCGGAAGTGAGTCCTGTCCTCATGCACCTCCTCGTCCCCGCATCCTCTGCATAGGTCGTCCTCGGTTAGGTGCAGCTTTTTTGAATGGTACCTGAGTATATTGTGGCCTATAATTAATCCTACCAGTAGTGACAAAGATTTCCTGTCCACATGTAGGAGCTTGGTAGTTGTACTTTTATCATATTCTGGCCATAGCCATCTGGAGATTTCGCAGGTGGTTAGTGTTTTCAACCTGTTACTCGCCTCGGTTAAGGATCTTAGCCTTATTGATTCCTTCAGATGACGAAGTGGAGGTTTAATTGTACCGTCCGCTAACTCTGGTTCTTGGGCTCATCCCTTTCTTGCCAGTTTGTCATCAGTCTCGTTTTCTAGTACACCACTTAGAAAACACTACAGTGATTAGGGAGGCGAATTGCTTGGAGCCGTCGGTATAAAAGTGGATTTGTTTATTGACGGATTTCTGAGGTTTAGCCCAACCTCCCATGCGGGAATTATGGCTTTGAAGTCGCTTTTGAAAGAGTTGATCGGAAATGTTTGACCAAATTTGTTTGGTAGGTCATGGAGTTTCATTAAGATGCGGGATTAACCACATGCTAGTTGGATCCAGAGTGAAAAAGCCTCATAACGAACTGCTGTATTTTCCGCATCTTATTCTGGCTAGGAAGTCCAGAGGTGAAAGGTTCAGGTTAGAGCAGCGGAGGAGGTCAAATTCAAAGCACCAGTTGTAAAGAGATAGGCAATCCTTTGAACCTTGATCATAATGTTATAGTGTGAGCATTTTTCGAGTGCATTCCAGCATACTATTGCTTCATAAAGAAGTATGGGTTTGACTATGAACACATATAGCTAGTAGGTAACTTAAGGCGTGTAGCCCCGTCTGTGATCAATGGTTCTTTTGCAGGTATAAAGAGCCATCATACCTTCTTTGACTCGGTTAATACTGTTGAGTTTTCCAGAACAGCTTCCTGTCAAAAATGACACCAAGAAATTCTCGTTGGAGAGGGTAAAGCTTATGCCAATGAGGCTAAATTTCTTGGTGTCATTTTTGACACGAAGCGGTGTGGGCTTACTTTAAGCCCCGATTTTTCAGCCCATTTAGTCAGGATGAAGAAGGTATTATTTATCAGCTTTCTTTGGCTTAATTTGAATAGTCTCAAGGCTCTGTTTTACCACCTTTAAGTTTAAAAGGAAACTTCGAATAAATTTTGTCAGTTGTGTTTGCAGCATTAGAGGATTCAGGCAATTATTGAAATAGATTTCCATCAAAAGTTCGTCTACACTACTGCCAATTACTCTTCTAACAAATAATTAAATGAAAATAACCAAATAATGACTTTCTAAACGCTTCACTAGAGCCATCACTCAATCATGTTCGTCCAAGCGCACTATACAAATCATGTGGTTGTCTCAAATTTAACATCACAAAGTCAAAAAAAAAAAATGCAAATATATTTCAAAAGCAGATTTCCCCCTAACAAATAAACATTAACAATTAAAATTCATTTCACATTCATGCTACAATCAACTCCCTGACTCGACAAACTAAATAGAATAGCGCAGTGTGTGCTTGGGCAAATCAAATAAAAACTCGGTTAAGTGACGCGGACACGTTTAGAAATAGATAATTCTAGTCGTCGGTAAATACGCACATGCATACATATGTTATATTTTTTTAATTAAAAATCAAAACGGTTGCAAGGATTTTATGCATATTTAATTTACACACACAAGCCCCACGTGCACACGATAGTAACATGGTTTTAATTGCATTTTCGATCGGTGCGCTCTCCTACCCCTCGAGCACCTTTCAAAATCCCAACAGAACCGATGAGGGTTATTTTTTTTTTTTGGTAAAAAAGGGGGGCGCTATAAAATCGTGATATCATTGGGCTATGTCAATAATAATTATTACAGTATGAGTGTACATGCACACTCTTGCAGCCAATTTCGATTGCAAAACACTTGACCGAACGTGAGTTTTGAACGGAGACCAATCCTCACCAACGCTTTCACACACACTGAGCGGTTGTGTGTGTTGAATAGAAATTTGAGGTTAACCACTACCGCACCAAACCATCCCCTAGCATTTGTTACTGTTGAGTGATACAGCCACCAGCGGGCGACTTCCGAATTGACCACAACGAGCGCATTTAAATATGGCGGAACGTCCATTCGCCCGCCAATGGAACTGTACAATGCAATCAGGTGTAGGAAATGAAAAATTTCACGTCTGTATGTGTGAGCTTTTATTTTTGTACTCTACAAATCGGCTTTGTAAATCGAATTAGTTTTCCAAATCTTATTTGGGTCGAACTGTTTTTGCATGCATCCAGATACTGCGCACCAGTCAACCGATATCAACGACCAAATGTCATTGAATAGGAATTGAGTGGTACGCTGGTATTCATTTTTTGCTAACTGACAATCAATTTGCCATCCAACAGAATATAATTTACGCTATGATTTATGCAATTTGTTCCGAAGACCGGGTAGATCCATCGTGGGACTCTGTCACCTACTGGAAACTTTTGCTTACGTAGGGAATGTGTGCTTGCTGGCAAACGTAATTATGCAACTGAATTAACGTCGGTTGCTAATTAATGATAATATGGAGCTGCAGGTTTTGCTGCCTGGTGCATGTACACTATGCACAGTGCGGCACAGAGCGCAGTTTGATTTATTGGATTGTTACGATTTGGTACGTTGTAATTATTTATATTTTAATTTCCCCGCAGCTGGTGGGTTTGAGTGAATTTATGCGGGATGCGTTCAAGTCTTAGCGGGTGGGTTTTTGGGCGAAAATTTATTGAAAATCGTTAAGTGAATAATTACCGTCACCAAAATTGGTAGGTGGAATACTAAGGCAAATAAATCGTGATGCTGACGTTCATTATGCTCGTTGGTTAAGAGGTTTATGGATGTTTCTGATGCAATTTTTGACGAGTTTTATATTGGTCAGTGCGATGAAGTGGTTGGGGAAGGAAACGTCAAAATATTTAGCTTAGACAGCTCTCGAATAGAAATTATGAACTACTGCATCGTACTTGTAGATTGCAACAAATATTTCCAGCCGAGTGTATGCGGTTAGAAATACTATTCTGAATGAAATGTTCCCCTGAAAATCTCACTGGCGGGTCCTATGCAGACGATGGGATAGGAGCCATCACCACCATTGCAACGTTATCCAGAAGAGAGCTATGGTTCTTCGAGAAGGCGCTGAATACTTTTCGATGAGATCTTACTTACTTATTTACGTAAGATGGCGCTACAGTCCGGGGTGGACCTGGGTCTCAACCAACAAGCGACTCCAACCAGCTCGATCTTTGGCCAGTTGCCTCCAGTTTCGCAAGCCCAGTTGATTAAGGTCCCCTTTCACTTGTGTCCGTCACCTTAGTCGCGGTCTTTCTCTACTGCGCCGTCCATCGGGTATAGATTCGAAAATCTTCCGGGGCGGAGCATTGGTGTCTTTCGCTCTATATGACGTAGTCACCTAGTCATTGGACCTTTACTCTTCTGGCTAAATCGATGTGGCCCTACAGGCCGTACAGTTCTGCTCCTCCTCCATTCACCGTCTATGGAGGCGGGCCTGAAGAATTTTCCTCTCGAAATAGCCAGGAGGAGCCTCATCCGCTTTTGACACAGTCCTTGCTTTAGCGCTATAAAGCAGGACTGGTATGATAAAAGCTCACTCTACTTGCTCGAGAGTGGACTTTGCTACTTACTTCCCTTCTGGGCACAAAGAAGCAGCGATTTGGAAGAGTTCTTATTCATTTGATGTCAGCGCTGCTGACAGTGACAGTGACGTTTTATCCGAGACATCGATGTTTCTTGTTGATAGCACATACTTCGTCTTGCCTTCAATGACCGCTAACCCTATCTTCGCCGCCTCCGTCTCGATACTCACGAACGCACCAGTGACATCATGCTGCGTCCTTCCGATTATGTATCTGAGTAATTGTACGGACTTTTGAAAGATTGTGCCTCTGGTGTTGGCCCGTGAGTTTTTCACTACTCTTTCACGAACGAAGTTTAAGAAGTCGCATGACAGTGTCGCCTTGTCGGAATCCTTTTTTGACATCAAAGGTCTTGGTGAGGTCTTGACCGACTTTTATGGAGCAGCATGCATTCTCATTTGTCATCGTGCACGGACGGACGAGTTTGACAGGGATGCCTGTATAGCTCGTCTCTATACATGCTGTCATAGGCGGCCTAAAATCGATGAAAAGGTGGTGCGTATCGATTTGAAGTTTCTAGGTTTTCTCCAAGATCTGCCGCAGTTTGAATATTTGGTCGATGGTGGACTTTCTTGGCCTGAAACCTTACTGACATGGATCAATCAGGTTGTTGACGAACGGCTTCAGGCGTTAAAATTTTGTAGGCGATGTTCAGAAGACGGATGCCTCTGTAGTTGGCGTAGTTCAGAGGATTTCTTTTCTAGAAGATCGGGCAAGCAATGCTGAGGTTTTATTCATCGAGCATCGGAACAACTCGGCAGTTAGACCATCAGCACCAGCAGCTTTGTTGGCCTTAAGCTTCGTTCATGTCGAATGGAAATAATTTTTGTTTTCTGTTGTTCAGGTTGAATAGTTCATTCTTCCTGATGGCGAGATTTGATTCATCGTCGCCGTTAAATAGTCGGCAGAAGTAGTTCTTCAGCATTGACTGCGATTCAACTTCAATGTTCCCCTGTTCATCGGTGCAGACTTTGGTTCAGGCTCTGTAGCCTTGACAGGTTCTTTCTACCATTTTGTACAACTTTCAAACCTTATTCCTACAGTAACATGTCTCTGTTTTTTCTATCCCACGCTTCTCGTGTTTAAGAGGAGACATGCATTAAAAATCAGTTAAAGCCACGGGCAAAGTGACGAATGATAAGCTTTCGAGAGTATAATTTGTAACGAAAAAGTTCTCGATTCGCCCTTTGGTATAAGTAACAAATTGTAGGTTCCTTCTACTCGTGCGAACCATGGGTTGCTTTGTCAGTTATTTTTATTTAGTACTGGCCGAATACGTACACGCATAGTGTTCCTAATGAACGAGAACAGAGGTCACAAACGCAATTGGCATCAACAAGGACACACTGTGCGGGAGGCCCTCACATCATCCATCAACTCTAATGAGGATCGACGCAAATCGAAAAACCCTTTTAGATTGGAACATGGCAGTTTAGGGTATCCCTACAAAGCATTTGCTATAAATCACTTGTTTTATCGTTACGAAAATACCTGAAGCTTCTTCACAAATAAAAAGCTTTGCCAATTGGTTTCACATTTAAAGCTCGAAATCTTCGTCCGGGTCACCAAATGATGTCAGAAGACATCAAAACGTCAATGTTTCATTTTGAGACAAACTAACGCATAAAAAAGGACCAAAACCCATGGCAAATTATATTTCTTATCAAATTTTACTACCGTCCAGAGAAACACAAAATACCAATGAAACACAACTAGCACCGATGCGCATTGATTACGGTACTAAATGCTTCACATGCCCACCATTGCCCACTATCACTTTCCTTATCCCACCATCCATTTACACATCCTTGCATCAGCCGATATGACTTCGATGACTTACACTATAAAATATCTTTGTGTGGAAGATGCTCGGCAATGTCACTTATGCTGCTATAGCTTGGGCGGGTCGGGCATGTGCCATTCTAATGGGCAGCGTTGAAATCGAATGGCAATTCCCAAAAAAGGAATATCACTTTCAGAGTTCTGACAGGGTTATAACACGCGACTATGTACATATGTGTGTCTGTGGGTGTTTGTGGGTCTGTTTGTATGTTGGTCAACTTCTAATTGGTACAAATAATATTTTAATACAACGTGCCGGACCGGAGCAAAGTTTCCCCAATTGAAATTGAAAGATGGGTAGACAGGGCCACGATTGCCTCTAATGAGGATTGTGCACATACTACCACGTATAGGTAGGCAGGTCCATAGCTTGATGGTTAATTCAGTGGCTGAAGTGGTTGAAGTGGCTGTGTACATGCGTACTGTCGGATCCCGCCATGCACATAGAGTGAACACAAATCAATTGTGACAGTTTATTAAGGATACACGTATCAGGTTTCATACTTCTTCCTACTTTTGCTATTCACCCTTCTCCAGAGTTGAACGGTCTTCTCTTCTTTTTTTTTCTTTTTTCTGTTTCGTTTCATTTTGTCATCTTGATATGCGAGTACAGCCACACGAACTTTGGTGATTCTATCTAAGGACTTTGCAAAAGTTTGACCAATTTGGGAAATTAAGTGAGAGACAAAGTTGATATGGTAGTGAGAAATTATTGGATATCGTTAAAAATCATTACTTGGGGGTCAATTGAATGTGAAGGCATCCGATATATTAAACCATATTTGTATGACTGCATGAGTGTATCGGTCGTCACTGGGAAGAACTCGAAGGAGTAAACTTTGGCTCCTATGAGACTGGGCACTTTACTTATTGTCTGTTGACCTTGAACTTTATTTGGAAAGGATGGTTGAGTTTATCTTGCACTCACTTTTATGTATACATGACGCAATTATAGGAAACATTGAGTTCGTTATAGTTTTGGTAGATAGACTTTTTGGCATTAGAACATTATGCAAATATTTACAATTTTTTTACCAGCAGAAGCGTGGTCGGGCTGCCTAATTTTATTGGATAAGCAATTCATTTTTAATCATTTATTTGGATGCTTGTTTTGAATAGTGAGAGTATAGCATTGTCTGGGTTCTTGTACGTAACGAAAGGACACAAAAGGCTGGTCTTGCGAAAAAATAAATGAAAGTCTAAGGATGATTTACATTTTGGGCAATGTACACATGGTAGGACTTTACCACGCCTTAAAGTAATCACATTCTGTTACCAGCGAGTCTAGGATTTCCTCCAGCTTTTCTTGATTCGGCAGTCGTAACCTGGGCCTCAACCAACAGTTTATTTGGTTAAAGTCCCCTTCGGCTTGTGCGCGCCACTTCCACTACTATTGAGCTGTGTCTCCGGGTTAGACTCTAACACTCTGCGGGACGAAGCGCTGACGTTCATTCGATTTACATGTCCCAGCAATCTCAAACGTCCAATTTAGAGTTTTTTTTTTCACTAAACTGAAGTCACTGTTCAGCTCTCTTCCTCCGAAGCCCGTCAACATAAACGGGACCGAACATCTAACAATTTTCGCGCGAACATGTATAGAATCCGACGTGGATATAATCCCCAGCCATGTCCATCAAAGACTTTACACGGCAGCACCTTTTTTTCGGGAGTGACAAACCTCCAAGAGCACCATTTGACATAAAAAAGCTTCTCAGCTCGCCGTTTGGAGTCGACAATAATATTGTGGGCTTCTGGGTGAAGTTTACGGTTGGAAACCATATCATTCACTTTTGCCTACTCTATCGAAGCTTGAACTCAACAAAGGAATTGACGTATTAGCACCTTAACCAAATTTCGGAATCTTTAACCACTATACTCTCCCAATATCCCAGTAGCGAAATCATCGGGAGACTTTAACGTCCACAACACTAGTAGGCTTCTCTATTATGGACCCAAAACACACGAAGGGAGCTACACTGAGATCGTCGCTGAGATGAACAGCCTAACTCAGCTCGTAGATAAGGCGACACGTATTCCCGATGCAGACAGTCACGAGCAACATACTCTTGACCTGTTTTTAACCTCTTTTCCGAAGAAATACGCAATTGTAGTCTCTGCTTCCTTAGGAGCGTCGGATCATTTTCTGGTGTCAGCCAAATTCTCGTACTCCCACCTGCATACAGTTAGAGTGAAATGCCCTAGATGTGGCAATACGAGAGCCCCGATTGGAGTGGCCTAAATTCATTCTTCAAGGCTCTGAACTGGTCGCTATGCTTTTTCGATAGAGATGTAAATCCTGCTCCTGACATGATAACAGACTTGATTTTACTTAGAATTCGCTCCTTCATTCCAAGCAAATAAATTAACCTGAAGCCGAAACAAGAACTCTGGTTCAATCCGACATGTGCGATTGCCATCCGGATGAGGGAAGACGCTTTTGCGTTATGGCGCCAAACACACTCTGAGGGAAACCGTCGTCTCTTCAAGCGGACAAGAAAAGACTGTAAACACGTCTTCAAGCAATTAATAGCTGGCGCGATAGCTCGGGATAAGCCAAGGCCTAGCTGCTCGTAACCATTCATGTTGTGCGTGTTGGATTTTTCGCACGAATGGAAGGGACCTACAATTTATTATTGACTCTGAACGGCTTTTTCATGACAAATTATACTCTCGTAGGCTTGTCATTCCCCGTCGAAAGCTGGTGCCGCGAAAAATGTTCCTTGGACATGGCTGGGGCCTGAACCCGCGCGGGCTTGTATAGCAGGCCAACGCTCTTACCACTGAGCCACGATGACCACTCGCCTTAAAGCGGGTCTGCACTTGACCAGTAAACTCTTAATATATTTATTAGACATTGACTTACAAAAGTCATTGATTGAACTGTGGCGTATACGTAACATTTTTTTATCGAATTCAGAAGAAGTGGAAATATTGGCAACAAGCCATGATTGCTGCCGAATTTCTCTGGCATTGACTGTGACTCGGACGTCTATTATCCCACGCAATCTCCCTATCGGTGGCACTACAGATGTGTTCGTTTCGCTGATGTTCATAGTCCACCCCAATCTTGCCAATTCATCAGCGTTTTCGTTCCCTTCTATGATCTAATGTCCGTGAACCCACCAGAGTTTGACTTTATGGTGTCTTATGGTCATCAGCGATCGATCGATTCCAAAGCTGCTTGACTCTCAAGGTAAATAGGTATACATGGTCTCGATCACTACCTTTACAGCTGTTTCGAGTTTTGCATACCAAGTGCTCCCCAACGTATCCTTTCATTTTGTTCGTCTAACATTTTTCACATTAGTGAGCCCTACTTCGAATCCAATTTATCTATTTTTGTCGAAAGGATATGCCGTGGAAGAACTGGCTCGGTGATGTTGACATGTTAATTTTTTTTTTTTTTTGCCAATCAACCCTCGCAGAGAACATAAAAAATAAATTCGTTCAGAGTTTTAACACTTGACTTGAGTATGACAAGACCTTGTTTTATTGTCGTATAAAGTTTCAAGTTTCGAGGACATCGTGAAGTAGGGTCACAAAAAACAACACAACCTCTTATAGGGATCTTTCAAAAGGTAAGTGCCTTGCCATTTAAATTGGGTAGAAGCTGGGGTACTTAATAAATTTTGAGTTTTGTCTTTCAATTTTGAAAGTAAAGTAAAGAAAAAGTGATAGAAACTCTTGTGAAACTCAATTCCAGGATGAAATAGAAGAAGAGGTGATAGACATTGTTTATTTTGTAAACATCGAATAGAGCTCGGATTAAAGTTGTTTCAATTTTTAACTGATTTTTACTACTAGTTGTTATTTAATTCCCCTCTTCAAAAAACGTATAGTGCCTATCTTGACGTCGACCAACGGGGTATCTGGAATAGACTGATGGATCGAGAATTGGCATAGAAATTGCTGGACTTTTCAAGCGAACTGAAGTCATTGGTAAAAGGTTGACTTAATCCCCTTATACGGTATTTGAAGACAGCAATCAATGTGTGTGACACAAAAACTGAATAAATTGAATTACAAACCATCTTGCGCGAAATTTCTTTTTGTTGTTATACGATTACAGTCTCGTTAAATTCATGCTAAAGTCTTACCAAAATATTGAATTCAGTTTCAATTGTGCGAAACACTTACCTGGAAATAGAAGAAAAGAAAATTTGTAGTACAATATACATAAGCAAAATAATACAAATACACTATATTAGTGTAGTGTCCAGTAAATTTATTTCGTCAATTTAGAAGTACAATCATAGGTTAGGTAAATGGGTACCTTGGGACATTCGTCACTACTCACGTAGACCGTCAATGGGGTACATTGTGCCTATTTTATAATTCTACGCCGGAAACCTGCAAAGAGAAAGGGAGCCGCTGATTCAAACCACCCAGATAAGGGTTTGAATCTCAGGAGTTCCCTCAGCTCCAGTGAACAAGCAACTACCAAGAGTCCTCATTCTTCTACCGACGAGAGCAGGACATTCACACAGGAGGTGACGAAAAGGTTCGATTTCATCATCGTCCCTCTAACTTCTGCAATAGACGTTGTGATGTAACCCGAGGCTCCGCATGGGTACCAATGGTTCAAGGGCCAGTAATGATGCCGGATACTATCGTTGCTTCGCGCCGACTAAGTTTGCCCAGAGACAGAGATCTCTTTTGATTATAACACGTCCATAAGTTTCCAGCCGTTGCACATGTGTTAAGCTGGGCCCACCGTGTATTGGGTCGGCTGATGGTCTCCTCTTCAATTTACCTTTTTAACGAGCTTATTGGAAGGCTCGCCAAGGAGAGAGCCTGTGAGGCATGCAGCACTACTCCCCTTGGTGCAAGTTCGTCTGCCCAACATAGGATCACTATATTGGTTCTCGATATCTCAACTGGAGATTTTTTGTAGATTCCTACAACAATCGTGGACTTCATCTGCCTGGGTCTCGATGTAGACCGTCATTGTCCTTGCGGTGATAACTTCATGGGGACAGTTTTCGAAGTCTCGATGATAACTATGATTTTGGCTTGAAGGGCACTGCAGTCGTCGTTTATTCCAAAGGAGTGATTAACTCCTAGGGCCTTGCAGTAGACGCCGGCATCTGTACCAAAGACCATGTTAGAACCATCGGTGTAGAAGGCCAGTTATTTTTTATTGGTAACTTTATGATTCCTTTACTCAACTCTGGCAGGAATTCTGATACTAAATCTCCTGTTTAATGCCAGAGTCCGAATCATATTATCTGTTTCTGTCGATCTGTCGGCATTCTTTCAACGAGACAGTACGGAGGCGTGACTGTGTCCACTGCTGTCTCCCAGTCTCAAAACAGTTTTCAGTATATATAGTACGACCTGTAAGACCTATTGTGCCGAGAGCCGCTTGAACAAGGAGAGACTCAATCTTTTTAATAAAGTTGAAATTATCGTACATCGAACCATTTCTGAAGTCCTCAGAGACCAGGATGTGCTGGAGGAAAACTACAGAGATCCATACACACACATAGTACATGCCCTGCTGTTTGGTCTTTCTCCAGGCAGAGTCGACATTCAATAACCTGCGCAGTTCTTATCTTGTGTAGATGATGTTTTAGATTGCAGGGTACAGAAAGGAAGTTAGAGACTTCCAATATCATCCCTATGGTATTTCAGGATATTCCTTAAGTTGAGCTTTCTTGAATTTCTGATTTCTTAAGTATTATCCCAGTAGGATAGGTATTTGCCACCTGTCAAACTTGGATCTAAATGAAGAATTAGAGAAGCCACAGAAGGGTTCGGCACCTATGTACCTTCAATGGCTTTGTGTCGACGACTTTTGTGCTATGATAGTGAAAGCTCAGTGCTTTTAGCGCTTCTTGGCTATCGGAGAGTATATTGATGGTTGCACCTTTGAGATGGATGTCGACGCAGATTTTAAGGGCAAACTGCTCTGCCTGAAAGACACCCAGAACACCAGACTAAATACAGGAGTCAACCGTATAAGCCATTAGTCTTTTAGTATTCAGCACAGTTCTGCGGGTTTTCCTGACTGAGCGACTCAGGATCAGATTTGAAAACTTCTCCCAAATTGGAGCGATTTGGGCTGATCATGTGATGATCGTGTATAGCTCGCAAAATTGGAAAATAATCGAAAGTGGTCCCGCAGTCTACTTGGCAGGTTTACTATCTAGCATTGAAGACCAGTGTAGCGTTGCACACTGACTAAGATATGCAAAGCAGTAAGTCCAACTAGTAGCTCTAAGGCATTCTAGCCTTTCAAGTCATTGCATTATTGAGATCGTTCTTTTATATTTGACCCTAGTCCACTATTTATATGTACTCAAGAAGCATAGTAAGAATATAAGAGGAATGCCTTGATCGCAACATGAACAATTTGGTTGATAGTGCGTTGATCAGGATGCCGCCAGTTCCGCTTGTGAATAGTGAAGCCTGGAAACGTGTGCTTGATACAGTGATATTTCTCCCGACCGTAAAGTCAAAAGGCTCGAGTCCATTTTCGGAAATTATATCATGAAGGCGGTACTTTTCGACTGTGATCGTAAGGATAGCGCTCTTAAAGTCAAATGAAAGATATTGCTCATATTGTTCACATGCCTTGAGCCTAGGTTAGGTTAAGTTGAGATTGAAGTGGATGCCACCCAAAGCCAGCACGCTTAGACCTGTGGGGGTCTGTTGTGATACTAACATTTCATACAAGTCATCCCGGCAGAATAGTTTGCCTTACAATTGAGTCTTATTTCTAAAAAGTTGTCTGCAGTTGCTCTACTTTGGCATGTATTCTTTAGAACTGATAAAGGGTTTTCTTCTTAGAAAGACTTTTATGTCCTGATTTTCGTTGCAGTTTTTAGTAAGACTGCCAATCATTTCAGCTTTAACTTTTTTCTATTATGTATTACGATCGTGTGCTTACTATGATTTTTCGTTATCCTTTGAACGTGGATTCTTAGTACTTAGCCATTGATCACGAATTCTGCGGAACTCGTGCATGTGCGCATATGCCCACGCTGATAAATGAAGTTACGACAAAAAATGGTTGTTAGAGGTACAATTGTCCGCCTGAGCCACTACTTCTCTATCCGGAAGTGTCACCATGAATGTAATGATAAAAAGTTTCAAAAAACAAACTTTCTTAAATTTCAAAGTTTGTTGAAAACGGACCAACGTTACAAAAGGACGTATGAATAAGTACAAACTGCAAATGCTATAAATTTTCATAAAATTCGAATTTCCTACTCAGCGCTTTTCCAACCACAAAAAAAATTCTTCAACTCGACCCACGTACACATTTCAAGCTCACGATACTTTAAAAGCATCTATTAACCTTTTATTAGATTCGTAACGATGACAAAGTCGACGAATCGATAGTCAACCCCGACAATGGCATTTATTCACGCTTGACTACGCAAAAAGTTCCATCCCTACCCCTATATCTATGTCACATTAAACTTTAAATTGACCAAAAATGATTCGTTTTTGTTCAAGGACATGCGAATACCTCTGCCACGAGTCGATTTACATAAACGAAAGCAAACTCCACCAAAGAAACTCAATACATCATAACGTCAAGCCAAGTGAAACGCTGAAGTTTGCGAAAACTTGAAACCAGAAAATATGTACAAAGCTCTAGAACGCCAACAGCCCGAGACCATCGGAAACAATAAATTTCATGAAATGCACTTCCCGATATTGATTTTCTGCCGAATATTGGAAGGATTACAGCAGAATAATAAGAAACACAAAAAAATAAGTTAAAAATAAAAAATTGAGACCTCCACAAGCAAGAAGCATCCTTGAGTTTTGCTACAATAAACCATTCCAAGGTATCCGATGGCATTTTTCATTGAAAATTTTCCCCGTAAAGGATGGATAATTCGCAACAAAATACAAATGAAAAAAAAAAACCGACGACTACTACTTGCCACTGGAGCTGAGAAACATTGCGAAAAACTTTTGACAGTAGCAACACACAAAAAAGTATACACAGGGAGACAGGAGCAAAAAGCCATTGGATGGAGAAAAAAAATAAAAGAAAAACACCGAATAAGACAGGATTACTTCTGCACTATGATCGCACATAAAATAAAATACTCTCCAACCCGCTCGCAACCTACGTATATACGAGTACTCGTATGTATCCTGCGATGTACTGCTAGAGTACAACTAAAGTAATAAATTTATTTTTGAAAGCTTCTTTTTTAACTTCTCGCATGAAAGCGATAAAGATAAGGACATAATTTTTTATTATATTTGGAATTGTTCAACTTTAAAATCACTTTCTTTCAATATCGACAACAGACCCGTATATCCAACATCATCGGTGCTTGCCAGCAACGTTTCACACTGTTACTAGTCAAAAAAAAAAAAGAAGAAAAAAATTGAATTTAAACTTTCTCTGGGTTTGGTAATTTCTAGTTTATTCGGCGAGAGCTCCTGATTGAGTGCCACGGGAGACCCATTCAATTGCTATTCTATTGCGTCCTTTTTATTTTCATTCAACATTCAGCGGTGACGTTAAAGCAATTCGCTGCATTAAAGCGGTAAATTGAAAGCGGTAGTAAAAGATACGCTCTCGCGAAAGATGGCATTCGGGTCTCAAAGGACTACTAATGCCTTTTCGCGTGAAAAATGGCGCAACGACAAACAAAGATGGCGAGCAGGGAATTGCATATAACAGTAGTATATGTGCCAAAGAGGAAACATTTTTCTAACCTAATTTCGGACCAAGAGTAAGAGAATGTAAATTATTTTCTCTCGTTTACGTTTTCATGACTCTCTCCAGAATCAGCGGAATGTATTCACAAATTGCTTTATGGAAATAAATCATCATTACGCGTCCTGATGTCAGGACAGCGCAGCATTGTAGTGTTTGCCGTGGCGCGAGCAATTGGGCGGGAATTTGTATTTAAATTTGCATAATACATTTTTTCATATTTACGTTTTTTTTTTTCGCTCCTTTCGTTTTTTTTCTTTTTTTATGGCACTGCCACGACGAAAGCCTTCTTCGAAAGATTTTATTTCTGGAATGTGGAACAGAGGGTATCGAAATAACTCACACTTGGCAGATTTTGAACTGTATACGAGTATGTGTTCTAAATTTAAATTTTTGACTGAATAAATCAAGTTGTCGGTAGTTCTTTAACATTTTTGCAAGAAAAGTAAATTGAAACGGAGTGGAGTCGATTCACGGTTGTCTGTATGATACAGTTTTAAATATTTTACACATCGGAATATCCTCATAATGTTTGCTATATCTAGCAGCTGCCTACTATAAAGTTTTGCTATACAATGACACTCAAAAAGTGAAAGTAATTCATTAAGGATGTGAAACGATCTGAGACTAAGATGCTTGGCTCAGTAGTTAGTGCGTTGGACTGCTGTGCGAGCGGCGTGGCTTCAAGCCCTAGCCATGTCCACCGAACATTTTTCGCGGTACCACCTTCCGTCGGGGAATGACAAGTCTCCGGGAGTATACTCTGCCATGAAAAAGCTCCTCAATTCACCATTCGGAGTGGGTTATAAATTGTAGGGCCCTTCCATTCATGGACAAATATAACACACACAATACAAACTAGGCCTTGGCTTATCCCGAGCTGTCGCGCCAGCTATTTTCATTCATTTTTAGATGCTTCTTTCGGGTTTTATTACAAAACTAAATACGCGGTCTTCAATTGGTCAGTAATTTCTTCCATCCAAGTTGCGATACGAAGTCTCGATATCTAGAATTGTAGTCGAAAAGAAGCATTGGGAGTGTGCACTACTAGAACATCAGATCTACATCACCTGGCCACTGAGAGATAGCCGTTTGCATTAATCGTTAATTTTGCAATTTTTATGACCAATACTAACAAAAGTCATTGATTGAGTGCATTTGTATCAAATGCAGAAGTAGAAATATTGTCAACAAGGCGTCATTGCTGCCGAATTTCTCTTTAATTGACTCAGAATCTTCAGCAAATGTCGCTGATAGACTTTTTCGCGGTACCATCGTGTGTGGAAAAGACGGTTTGAGATTGTTCGTGTTTTGGGAGGGTCTAAACTGTCAACTGATCATCACTTCGTGTTGTGTAAATTTTATCTCAACGATTAAGTGCCTGTCCTACAAAGCGCAAAACCAAGGCTAGTGACATGTATATGGTGCGAGAGTCTGTAGAACGATGAAATACGGAAGGAGTTTGCACAGCAGGTATCCGAAAAGTTTGAACGCATTCCAACTGTTCCGAGAAATTTAGAGGAAGAATGACAGTTGTTTTCAACAGCAGTCATTGCCTCTGAAGGAGATGTTTGCAGAGTTAAACGACTTGCTGTGGCGGCTGATGTTGAGAAAAGAACTACGTGGTTTAAAACACCCGGAGTTAAAGAAGTCATCAGAGAGAAGAAGAAAGCCTTCAAGGTGTGGATACATTTGGGGGACTCACCGTCTCGACACGAGTACATGAAGGCTATTAAAGCAGGTAAGGAGCAGTCTCGGAAAAAGTCCGGCGAGAAAACGGACCGTGATCACCGATCTGCAAACAAGGTGTTCTGGCAGACCATCTCCCGCCTCAGAGAAAGGAAGTTTAATATCGTCGAAGGAGTTCAATCCAAAGATGATGAACATTTAACGCTGATGGGGCAAGCACTTTTTGGAGCTATTCAATTCCGAAAAGGACACTGAGAATGGCAGATCCATACTTTCGAGTAGGGTGGATGAGATTCGGCCGGAAATGCTTAAGGCCTTGGGTGACGAGAATGTGAAATGGTTCTCTTGTGCCATTTAAAAGTGGCCTTGGAATGCGGTAAAGCACCTGGCGGCTGGTAAACTGAGGTGATTGTTCCTCTTTTTAAGAAAGGAGATAAGAAGGATTGCTCCATTTTTAGGGGTGTATCTCATTCCGTCGTTCGACAAAAACAAATCCATCTTTTTCCATTGCACTATATGAAACATGGTTAGAAGACTTGTTGTGTTGGAACCATCTAGTCATTCAATTTAATATTTTATGCATTTATCTAAAATTTTCCACTTTGAAGTTGAATAAGGAGTGATTTACCAAGAGATGATCAAATTTGTTTTTTCAATTTTAAGCTAAGTTCCTGTGTAAAGTCAAAGTTCATTGATTTGTATTTTGTAAATAAATTTTTTTTTTTTTGGATGTGGAGTCAGATCCAAATTATAATGAGACACTTTTATCCATTATCGCCAACATGACTGCTTTTACGTCCATTTTGGATCAACTTAAGCGCATTAATTTTCAATAATAATTTTCGCGGACGATATTACTAAATTATTCACCACTTCAGATGATTGAACTCCTAATTTAATCACATTAACAACTCCTTTATTTTATTACATTTATTCTTCTTTTCCTGCCCATTTTCATCTCTTTTTTACCGATTACACTATCCTTCTCATCCCGATCATCATTTTGATCAACAAAAAAGCATGAAAAATCTTCAATTTCAAATGTTCACTCTCCAGGTTAAGATCCTAATTAGAATTTTCTGTAAAAAAAAATTTCCTTCCACATCAAAGTTGAATTTCCACTTTGCAAAACAACACAGATCACATCAATAATTTCTCTCCATCTTCTCGCAAATTTCCAAGTTCAACCTGCCTCAAACTTGCCAGCCTTTTGGCATTTCCAATCCCTGCGCCCTATATAAAGCGCACGCATCCAAGCGCTCGACGCAGTGTAAGTTTAAATTTTTAAGTGAGTGGTCTAATAAGTAAGTAGTGCGCGGACTAAACCCGAGTGAAGTGCTAGTTAGAAGTTAGATGAAGTAAGAAGAGTGCGGTCGTCTCGTTCGATGTAAAGTTTCTCCTAGTGCGTATCGTTGCTGCCGCTGCCTCTCGTCTGTACTCTCAGTGTTAAGTTTTAGTCTCTTTTTTTCTCATGTGTCTGCTTAATGTTTGGCTTGTATGCAATCGCAAAATCGCAATGTGTCAAAGCTAAGAAAAGAAGTGTTCTCGGTTCTCTTTCCCCCTTGAGCCGAAAGTACAGTGTGTGTGCTCCGAAAGTAAAGTTTCATTTCCATAATTTGTGTTAGTGTTAGTGCAAGTGTTCTTATACAAAAGAAGAGTGATGCACGAGCACTGAGCAGTGCACGTGTTGCTTTTGCTCTTTTGGCAATTTTTTGTTGTCATTCGTTGCGTTGTTAAATGAAAGAAGTGAGAAAAAAAATTGTTGTGGAGTTTTTTTTTATGTGATCACGTGGCAGCTGAAAGATCTCCTTGCCAATGAAAGACAAGGAAACCGTAAACAAAGTGTTTTTTTGTATGAGAGTACAGCTCCCTTCACCCTCGGTTATCGGTTCGGTTTCGGTCTCGGTTGTGATTTTGTGTGAAAAGACATGAGAAGAATTGATGGACAGTCAACAGGCAATACAAGAACGAGTGAATGCATTAAGATTCAAGAATAACAGTCAAGTCAACCATGCACGGGGTGAGTGATTTTTTTAAATTTTTTTTTTTGCATGACAGTTTGGTTTGTTTATTTACATCCAACATTTATTTTGTTGAGGTAGGAGAGGCTTTTTTTTTTTGATTTTTTACAATTCTCGGGATTGGTTGGGTTTTTTCTCTGATGAAATGATGGGAATCTGTGTGGGAAAAAGGCTGGGAATTGATCCACTTGGAACACACTAGATCAAGTCAGTTTCGCGATATATTCAATGGTTGATTTTATCTTTATTTCATCAAAAAATATACCTTCTCAAAACTACTATTGCGAAATGATTAGAGATTTGGTTATTTCGATCTTGCTGCCAAGAATTAAATAATATTTTGTGCCACAAAAACGATGTGAAAAGCAAGTCCTATACCTCTTATTGAATCATGCTTTACATTAGGTTCAATTTAAGACATTTTCTGAATAAACAGTTGTTGAAAATAGGAATTTTTCTTCTGAATGCATAAGAACCAAGAAACAGATGGACACTCTTTTTTGATGTCAACAATATTTCTGAATACCCATTACTACATAACATTTTCATGAGATCCACCTCTTCTTTATGCTTAGAAGGCAAGATTCGTAAGGAAAGACCAAACCTATCGGCAACTGTTTTCTAGATTTAGGAAAAGCATATGATCGGGTCCCTTGAAGTAAACTTTTTTAGGGTATTGCAGGAGTATGGGATAGACGGAGCTCTCCTGAGGGCCATTTAATCTCTATACACAGAACTGCAACAGCTGTTTTCAGGTGAACGGCGTCAAATCGACACCTTTCACTAAGGGCGTTGGACTTCACCAACGGTGCAATTTGTCTCGGGATCCTATTCACGAGTGATAGAATGAGCAATACTGAGTTATCCTGTGGGATTGATCAGGTTGGAGCAATTTTGAGATAGCTTGGTTAACCTGTTATCAGGAGGGCTGAGCTTGGCATCAAAGTTAAGTTATCGGTCTTTTATTCAATATTTTTTCCGACTCTCACTTTTGGTCATTAAAATTTGGGTAATGGCCAAAATAATAAGATCGCGCCTACAAGGTGCCGAAATGAGATTTCTTCATCTGCTGGGATAACTCGTCGAGATCGAGTAAGGAACACCAGAGTACACGAGGCACTCAATGTCGAGCAGCTACTTCTTCGAACAGTGAGGTCCATACTTTGATGGCGTGGAAACGTTAAACGCATATTCTGAACTCGGTTTCCATCGGTTTTCATCGACCGTGACTTTGACTGGCTGCAACCTACCTCGAAGAGGATAGGGTCTTAGGCAGACATCCTCCACTGGTCAAGAACTTATTAAAGTAACATTAGATAAAGGAAAAAAGCACGATATGAGCAGAAGACTTCATTGCGTACTTCGCATAAAAATCAGGCAACATGTTGGCCAGTAGATCGGAACAGCGTGCTGCCAAATATGTACATGTGTATTAGATTTCGGACAACGTGCTCACTAATCCATTCGGCACTATCGTAAAAAGTCGTTAAAGGAGTCATTACCACGTTCGTTCAATAAAAATTTATTACGATTATTTCGGTTATTAACAATGAAAAAACATGTAATAGCCTATTAACTATCAATGAATCTTTAGAGATATCATCAGTGCAGAGTTTTTGAAGAGTAAATTCTTGGAAAGTTATCTTATTTTAATGAACGCCGAAGAAAAGACACATGCACTGGATTTTTTGGGTTATAAATTGGCATAAACCTGGCCAATCTTTTTCGTTTGGATGTCAGTCTAAACTGAATTGTGTTGGCCTTTTTATATATAACCACAAAAAAAACACACATTTAAACATCTCTGAAGGCATATGTTTTCCTCCTTCTGCTCGATCGTCATTAATACTGTTAAACAACTTGCTACTGTCAAGTACAACACCCTACATGTATGTATTCATTTATAAATTAAAAACGAGAATTAACATCCTTAAGAAAGAAAATGCAATTGCATCTGAGTAAAAATAAATAAGAACGAGGGCGTCTTTCCCATGCCTTAAACGGTAATGAGAGTGATGCAAAAAAATTAATGACAAGTTTAAGGCGACATATTATTCACCCTTGAAGGAGTAGCGACACAAAGTCCTCCGTCAGAGTTGACGAATAACTTAAGCAAATGTGGCTGCTCTAATGGATGTTGTGCAATTACCCCCGAACCACTATATAATTAATTTTGCCGTAATTAAATGCAAATTACAAAGAAATAGAAATAAAAAAATATAAAAAGCAAGAAAACTTTGCTGCGAAGTTAAGAAGCACTCGAAGTGGATATAAATTAAATTTAAAGTTTTTTATAAGAAACAAGGTAGGAATAGGAATACTGCTGAAAAAAAAATTAGAAACATTCCCTATTTTCGTCACATTTAAAAAAAAAAAAAAAAATTGAAGACTAAAACAGGTGTAGAAAAAAAAAAACATTGAAAACGAACCACCGACGAATTGCATAATTTTAGACTGAACTCGATCGCATTAATTAAGACTCTTAGAGAAATGCTCATCGGGGACACATATACCTCTCAATTGCTGTTCATTTAGTCTACCAATTTTGAGAAGAGTTTAAATACCCTTATAGGTACTGTCATGTACGTCGTGTAAGTCATGTAGCTGGGGCCTGCTTGTCCATTATATTCTTCTTACACCTGCTTTTTTGTTAGGTTTCTCTTTGTTGCGTAATTTTCGCTGTTAACTTTGAGTGTCAGATAAGTGGTTATTGGTTGAACCAGCCGGTGCTGTTTCCAAAGCTGATATCCTCAAAGTTCTAGTTCTGTAAACAGTCTACTTCTCATATCGCGAAGTCGACGGTTATGAAGATTTGCAGGTGCTTGGTGATCTCAAATCTGAGACATTTAGTTGTTAAAAAAAGCTTCAGAAGAATACGATAGATTTCAGGAAGATGAAATTTCCTTCAATATCCTTCCTCATGCAAGTGCCGTTAGCTCGCTGATGCTGTGGAGGTTAGGTTAGGTTAGGTAATAGGGGAAGTGCCCAGTCAGCGACTGTGCGTCCACTGGGGCCTACTTGTCTATTGTGTTCCCCTTTGTATTGTGGTCCATATTCCAGCCTTTTGTACTCTTAATGAAGTGGAGTATGTTCGTTCTTAGCACTGTTCTTAGGTTTTCTAGTTCTCCAAACACCCTGTTTCCGAGGTGTCGGAGTCGGCGGTTTTTGAGATGAGGACATTCACGGAGTAAGTATTTGATAGTTTCCGTTTCTTCGCGTCCTGACAGTTAATACAGATGTCTGGGGAGCTGATGTCGAGTCTGGTGGCTGTAGTGCGTAGTGCGTAGTGTCAGTACACCTATTAGGATGCGAGTTCCTCTTTTGTTCATAGCCTTTGGCGGACCAAAACGTGTTGATTGGCTCTCTCAACTTGTGCTCGGCATTATCTTTCACTACGCCGATAGGAATGTTTATCGATGTGTGGGGTCTAAAGCAGATCCTTGCCGAGCCAGTTTATGCCCTTTTTCGGTACTCTCGATGTCGCTGTGTCCGGGGACCCAGCAGTGTTGACCTCGTGGATGACGCCTATTTTGTTTGGGATTTCGCGATAGTTGAACACTGCTTTAGATTTGATGTAAACATTGTCTAATGGTTTAATAGCTGCTTGACTGTCGACGAGAATGGTGATTTTAGATGGGCTCAGTCTCCTAGCATCTATTGTCCTTCCTGCTCTATCAATTCAAACATTTTTGCTTGGGAGATACTACATGCTGGATAAGTGTCTGACTACTACAAAGCTTAGAACATCATCTGAGTATGGAATCTTCGCCGCATTTTGTAGCTGGTCAATTTCGCTTTTCCTCCCTCCTTCTCAAGCAATCGCTGGACGATAAACTTTCACTTGGTACTACTGCAACGCCAGTGGAACGCATCTTTTACATTCGCATTCAATACAAAATTTATATGTAAATTTGAATATGAATTTTATACAAATTCTCTGTAAAATACTATTCCCAAAGCCTGCTAGGAGAACGATATGATAGGAGAAGGTCAAATTCCAATATTTCTCAGCCCACTCTCTTCACATACTCATCCAATTGGTTGCCTGTCAAAGTTGCTAAATGTTAAGTCTTCTAGTATTTTATTATTTATTTATTATTTCTTTCTTTTTCTCTTGTTTTTTATTTCTTCTTGTTTGTTATCCTATTCATGCTTTCATTTAAAAGAAACACAGTTCCCTTGAGGCATTTTGTGCTCCCACATAAACAGCCGAAGTATACCGATAATGTCTAATGCTTGTCATCATGCTCGGTGACATTTGAAATCTTTAGAGATTTCCGCACACTTCACCTTTTCGCTTCCAACGAAAAAAAAAAAATAAATTTTGTTTTGTACATCTTACCTCCATCACTTGGATTCAAAGCTCTAAAGCAATCAGTCGAAGTGATGAAGGGCACATGCCATTTAAATATATTTCTATGTGTCTAAATATAGAGAAAATGGAAAAAGAAAAAAGAAAATCGATTTATGACAATATTGAAGGACGCAACGAAGCATCTCTTCAAAATATATGTATGTGAAGATCTACAATACATTGATTGTCACCTTTCGGTCTTTTTTTTTTGGCCACTGGCAATGGTACTAATTTTGAAAAAATCCATGGCACGTAACGACCTAAAGACCGAATCTGAAAAGGTTGGGGGTCAAAACCAACATCAACATCAATAAATCAAAGCCAAGAGCAGCAATAATTTTATAATCGGCTTTGAACCCATCAAACTGCCGGACGTCTTCACGAATCTTGGCAGCGTTAGCAAAAGAGTAATACTCACAAATAAAATTCAAAGCTTCGTTTAGAGATGCGTAAAAAACTGTAGCTAGGACAAAAGGATAAATGAAAAAAAAAATGAAACACAGCCCGTGATAGTACTAGGCCTAGCTTCTCGCAACTATTCATGTTGTGGGAGTTTAATTTTTTCCACAAAATGAAAGGGATCTACAATTTGTTGCCGACTCCGAACGGCGAATTGAAAAGCTTTTTCATGACAAATTATACTCCCGGAGATTTATTATCCCATGGCGAGATATTTGGTCGATATGGCTGAAGCTTTTACCTACTCAGCTCGCACTTACCACTGAGCCACGGCCACCACAATGATGAATGAAGCTAAGCCAAAACTGGGCTAAGTTTTCAAAAGTGTTTAAGTTTTTGTACTACAATTAACTGAAACAAAGCTATTGTTTAACCACGGGAATATCCTGTAACCAATGCATTCGAAGTCGGTTATTGTCAGGGTCATTCATTAAGCGCCATTCATCTTTGAATTTAAGTAAAATAAGTTCTATTTGAGGTATGGCGGATCTTTTTATTTCTGGTTAAAAAGCCATCAATACCATTGTATTTTAAAAGTTATATCGTTCATATGTCCCTCACGGCTTTGTTTGACGACCGTCAATCGTGAGGTTAAATTTTGGATGATTCGGACACATAAGTTGGCCTCAACCTCATCAATGACGAGAACAACGTTGTCCTTAATGTTGCTCTTGTTGCAATTGTTGCTGGCTTATTGCCATACAGCAGAGATTTAACGGAACCCCAAACAAAAAAAAGGCTAAGGCTACGCGCACAGTGATGCGATAAAGCGATGCGAGAAGCGAAAAGCATGCGATAATACTTTTCACATGAATTCTTATCGCTTCACTGTACGCACTTAGATAGGAATACAAGTGAACAGTTTTAGCGCAGCTTCCCATTTCTCGTATCGCATCGCTTTATCGCATCATTGTGTGTGGAGCCTAAGCGCGTCAAATTGCACGATCTTGGCGGCCAATCGACGTCAGCTCTACGAGAGATTATGTGACTCGAAAACATCACCTTCAATATCTCTAGTGTTTTGTTCGATGTGCGGCACCTCGCACTGTCGTCCTGTTGAAACCACATGTCGCCAATACCCAAACGATCAATTTATGGCCAAGGTTAGGTTAGGTTAAGTTAGAAGGGTGTGTGATGGATAGGCCTCATCACTTCCACTCGGAGACCTGAAGGTCCATTGTGAGTACCCTTTTCATTCGTGGGAATAGCGGTGCGGTTCTCGGGACAGCCTAAGGACCTATCCTATTGTTGGCTGTTTTGTTAACCAGTTAGTACTCTTTAAGAATCGGAGTAGGTCCGTTAACTGTAGGTCTGTTACCTCTGCTATGCTTGCAAAGAACCTTGATCCTAAAGCGCGTAGTCGTCGTTCCTGCAGGGCGGGCAGTGGCACAGCAGATGTTGGATTGATTCTACCTCCTCTTCATCTCCGCAGCTTCTGCATAAATCGTTGGACTCGATTTTCCACTTGCAATCTCCCTATCGGTGGCATTACAGATGTGTCTGCTTCGCTTATGTTCATAGCCGACCCCCATCTTGCCAATTCGTCGGCCTTTTCGTTCTTATGTCCAGGAACCCAGCAGTTTGACAGTATGGTGCCTTATGGTGATCAGCGTGTCTCGACATTTCTTGACTGCCTTTGATTTGATTGTATTGGATTTTATCGATTTTAAAGCTGCCTGACTGTCAACGAAGATGGTGAATTCTGATGGGGGAAGGTTACCATCCCTTATGCAGCCTGCAGCTTTTTCGATTGCCAGGATCTCAGCTTGGAAGACGCTACAGGTTTCAGGCAATCTAAAAGATTCCTGTTTTTGTAGGGTTTTCGAGTAAAATCCGGCTCCGATTCCTGTTTCCATTTTTGAGCCGTCAGTGTATACCGCGATTTCGTGGTCTTTGATTACATTGTTTGACTCCCAGTCCTCTCGGGTTGGGAATAGAATAGGAAAATTACTGTTGAAATCGTTATAGGGGGTTAAGTAGTCCGATGTGGCTGTGAGGCTTTCGGAGTTTATGGCCAAAAAAACTCGGTTATCATGGGCCGCTACCGCTCCCCGTTGACAGTCAGCGCTCACCCACGCGCATCTTTACATAAATAAAGTCCAATTATGCCGTTGGCCCATAATTTATAACCAAACTGTGAGTCTTTCGATATGCAAAGGTGTTGGCATAATCTCTCTTTGATTTTCGACACTTTGGTTTGTTCACATAGCCATTCAGCCAAGAACGCGTGGAATGTTCCGCGAACAGAACTCACATTTTCATATTACAAGTTCATACAATTTCGATGTGTTGTAAAATAGTGACTATGACAGAATATTTTTAAATATGGCCGCAGTCGGCTGTCTAAGTTCTGTCATAGTTACTGAATGACCTTTTACGTGTATAGGATACATCAACGCATTCGATCCCTTCTGGCAAGGGAAAAAGGAAAAAAAAATGCACTTACACATGTATGTTTGTACATCTGAATAAAAGTTTAGATTTTCCCTTCTCAATGTCATGAGAAAAATGTTGGAAAATAAACATTGAGTGCATTCGTTGGACAGTATTTCCAACTCACAAAACACGATCCAGTTTGCTAACAACTTTTTGAGCTTTATCGTACAGTGTTGCCGAATGCAATACATGCATATCCAACTGTTCGTATTGGCGCAAATATAAAAATAAAAATGCAAATGGGTCGCACTTCCCGATTTTACTCTCGGCGCACAATAACAAAACTCAAAACCAGATAAACTGTCCCCGAGCCAAATGAAATACACAACCTGACCAGAATTTCATGAATAGAATCTCCACAAAATAGAAATCCCACACACTGGGTGTGGTGGCCACCTTCGTGATGTAACATTTCCCCCAATGTTATCTAACACGGATTTTTTGTTCGCATTCGTTCTTTTGAATATTTATGTCTGGTTTGTAGGTTCTATTTTTCAAAAAAAAATTTAAATGAAATAACGAAACAAAAAAGGAATATGTGAATTAAAAAATGGTATCCATCGCACGCGGTGGGCATGTTAGATGCTGCATCTGTGTGTATTAGCTTCATGTGTTTATAGAACTGGCCCATGTTAACTATTTTTCTGCTTTGAAGATACAAGAAGCCGTGCATTTATAACTTGCATTCCATTTTGCACTGTGCTGTAAGGAACTATGTTTCAATTATGTCTCTCCTTTGGGTGGTTGTTTCCAGCACTTCAAAGTGAAACCAGAGAACACACGAATGGAAGGAGAAAGGAGCAAAAAATAAAACAAGACCGTAATTGAATGTGTGTAATTAAAAGAAACTACATGAATGCAAAGCGCGGTAATGGGTGGAAGCAAGGCTGAAAACAAGGACAAGAACAATATTTTATTTAAAAAATAAAAAACAAATTCTCATTAAATTCTTTAATTACTTTTACTCTTCGCTTCAGTTTTAAAAGGTTGTACACCGTTTTCACTGTCAGCAACTAATGACAGGGAAGTTTTGAATTTTTGTCAGCTGTGGGGTAACAATGTGTAATGGATCTGAAAATGCTTACATATTTTATTGCGCCTACCATTTACAAAGACGTGCTTTAGATGCTGGCATTATAGGCTTTTAAGGATCATTTCTACTTTTTCTACACCTTCAATACTAATCCGGTGGAATTAGAGGACAATAAAATGGTTTCTTGTATGGGGGGTGAAAACAAATTGTCATTGCCACGCGGTGCCTCCTGGATATACCGAAAGTAGAACGAACAACGAGTGTTAGGCACATGGCCCACTCATCGTGTCACTTCTCTGGAAAATAATGGGGACTTTGAAAAGAGTCGAAATCATTGATTAAAATTAAGTGATGTTAACAATAAAATAATCAGTTGAAAGATTGATTTAGCATTTGATGATCCCAGGCTACTTGCATAGGATAAAGATTTATTGAGCCCCACATCGAATTTATGTACTCTTCAACAGACCGCGTTTAGATAATGAATCCAGAGACTGAATTCTGTATAACCTACCTGCACAAGTGGGATTGCTACCACGAGTTAAAACAGCAGCTGTTAAGAAGTGGAGTGGTAGACATGGGCAGAAAGTCTTGAGTTTAAGCCGCGTTATAAAGCGAATGATGACGACCTGTATCAAAGCTTTTCCTATTCTCGCGCACATGCTCCGCATTTTAAAAGTCAGCTTCTATCCTTATACACAAGAGAAAGAAGGTCTGCTAGTTTCAACATACGAGTAATCATTATCGATGCCCGATCAGAAACAGAGCACTGCCATTTTGGTCAGGAGTTCCGACTAACCAAGGGTACGGAAAAACTGAGAGATGACATCTCCATTTACACAGAGCATTCGCATTGTTCTGAAGATTCGGAGTATCTGGGTTGAGTCCTATGATGAGAGTTTTATTACAGAGAACCGCTCTTTTTTTGCAAATTAGTGCTCCACAGTTCATAAGAAGTTCGGAAGCTTGTTCGAATGCATAGCTGGTTTTTATTGGTGTCTAGGCAGACCTTGCAGCTCTTTCGGCAGTAGTTCCCGAACTTTTTTTTTGCCTTGAGCTATTGTTACCTCTCACGCTGGTAAGAGTGGGAGCTTAATAACCCGTGTACGCTTGTAAATTTGCTTCCTACAAGCATGCACGCAACAAGCGTGAAACACGACCAACACATTGATTACCCGAAGTTTTGGTTTACAAGCGTAGGTACGCGCGATAGAGAGCTTACAAGCGTGAGACGTGACCAAAGCCTTAGTCCTGGGAGTTTTTCCCATAGCCTTCTTCTTTGCATTCTTCCTCTATTCGCAGTTCCTCTCTAATTTAATTAATATCTACTTTCTATTGAGGTTGAATTGCGCACATTTTTCGATCGCATATACCTCTGCTTGAAAGATACTGGTCGATGTTCTTAAGGACTCCAAAAACCTAGTTCGAGGTTCGTATACTTTTGATCCGGTACCCGTGTGTACTTTGGAATTATCGGTTGGTATACTTCTTCGTTCCAGTCACTTTTGCTGCTCAGTTTTGGGTTCAATTTCCTTTCAGACTTACTTGGATCCTAGACATGACTGACTTAGATAAGCTCTCTGACAGGTTCATAGTACATATTATTATTATAAGTGGGGAGCGGATTGTCCACTCTAGCACTGCGGTCTCATATAAGGCGTATTGTGCCATCCCATATGTTTAGAGTAGCTTTCTTGCTCCAGACGATGTCAGGAAGCGAATCAGCCTATCTGGGTGAATCGTGGTAAGCTCCGCTGAGTTCACTGCCTAGGGTCCGCTTTCTTACATAAATGAAGGCGGGGCACTCTGTGACGATGTGGAGATAGCTTTTATCGCCCCCCAAGCACAGGTTGTAGGAAGGGTCCAGTGATAGACCAATCTTGTGTAGGTGCCGTTTTAGTCGGCAGTGGCCACTTAGGATACCGGTTAGAATTCTAAGGTGGTTCCTGCTCAGATTTAGAAGAAACTTGGATTTCTTTTGCGATCATTTCTGTCCTACATTTTCCATCCAAATTGTGTTGGATTTGAGGAGGGATTGCTTCCTCATGAAATTTTTAAAAATGGATTTGTTTGCTCCACAAGCTGGTTCAGGACCAAGAAGGGGTGTGGTTTCACCTATCTTGGTCAGTGAGTTCGCTGCTTCATTGCCAGTGTGGCCCTTGTGAGTAGGGATGCAGTGTAGACGTTCATTGTGTCCTTCACAAGTTACTCATTAACATCTGGTCAAGGGGTGGAGTTGCTTAATTTAGAAATTATTCAAAAAGGGATAGAAATCTAATGCTCTGTTAAGGAACCTGCAAAGATTCATATGTACCATTTCCTGTCCACCTTGTTTTGGATTTCTACTTGTTGACGATTGAGACTTTGGCAATATTGACACATTCGTCCATATGCTCATATGGCATCCAAATGTCGGGTGATGATAGTTTTCTCTTTTATTTTCTGAAATAAACCAGGATGTATGAGAGCACTGCGCCCGAGTAGCAAGAATAAAGACACCGTCGGCCTCACATTAAATTTGTTTGTTATGTTAGTATATAAGTTTTAGCCAAATTTAAGCCCCAATTTTTTATATCTGCATAAAGTTTCCAGTAAAATTTGTTTTCGTCATTTTTTACTTAAATGCTACTCACGCAGTAATGTAAATTAACAATTAAGTTTTGATAGCTATCCTCACCCTCACCCTCACTACCGCTGAAAACTTCCAACAAAGTACCCTCATTAGTTGCAGATGATGACATATTCACAACAAACCCGAAAGAAAAAAACTCATTAGTGGAAAAAATCTGCGCACTTTATATGAAAGAAGTCAAATTAAAATAAAAATAAAAAAAAAAAACGTCCCTCGGAGAAATCTTATTTAAATTTCCCCACGAAACTCTCGCAGACTCCAACCTAAACAAATTGAAATCAATCATTTTGCTGTTTCGCCAGTTACAGAAAGTATCCCAACAAAATAGCAAAGAATCTCTCTTCCACAACTTTTCCCATACTTTAAACTCAAAGAAAATCAAATTAGCTGAGGTCGCACAGGACAGGATAGCAAAAGGAACGATCACACCGTCCTGAAATCTGTCTGTCCGCTCCCTTTCTCTGTCTCATTCGTTGGTTCGTTTGTCATTTATGTGTATCTGAAACTTTAACCTCCATATGTTCGCACGTGAGAATTGTAAGAAGCTGTGATGTACGAGTATCAATGTATGTATGTATATCAACCTAAAAAAATAAGAAGAAGAAGAAAAAAAAAAAAACTTTTTGAAGAATAACTTTGAGCTGACAGCTCGTTAACCGAAATTCAATTACAGAAAAGTAAACGATGGACATCGATTGCGATATAGTTTGCAAAAGTTTTCCTCCAGAACTCCCCCGCGTATGCCGGCGGTGGTTCGCTCTCTTGTCGATACTTTATTCACCAATATAAATGGAAAAGTTTTTTCCCCATCATCATGCGGGAGACGACTACCAACACGACACGACTACAATGACGAGGATGACGACGAGCTAACGAAACGAAAACTGATAAAGAAGGAAAATGCAATTCCAATTAGGGGGTAAAATGTATCTCGAATTGCTGGTGTATGTTTTGTTCAATTTCTATTCGCTTACGAGTAGATACAGTTTTTTTTTTTTCCTATTCTCATATAAACGACGAAAGTTTTGAGAAATTGCCGGAAATGGACATTGAAGAACAACAAGACAATGTCGTCGAATGGTAAATTCAAACTCTCAAAAATAATTCATGTAAATAACAAGCGGTACGCCATCATTGAGAGTGTAATTTATATTGATCTTGTGAAACAGGGGCATAAAAAAGGTCGAGGATATAACAAATAAAAAAAAAAAAAATGTTGTGAGTAGGCAGCGCCGGAAAACAAAGCAGCGAATAAAATGAAATATTTTCCATTTTTGTCAATTTATTGACGTTTGTCTGGAAAGTTGAAAGACAAAGTTTGTAAAAAGAACCGAAATACCGCACTTATACGCAAGGCCCTCGAATTTGAATAAAATCTCCATTTCGTGGCATGACCGCTACAAATCTATGCAATTGGGGTACGTGACCCTCTTAAAAGAGACAGTTAACCTTCCGGAAAATGAACAATACCTACTATCTACTTAAGTTGGTTTCTTGTTTCTTTTCCTTCCGAGATTTGTTTTTTTTCGTTAAATAGTAATTCCACTGTAATCATGAATGTATCTAAATCCTTCGAAGGTTTAATATGTCTCTGAAGAAAATTTTCAAAAATGTTATCATAAATTCATGGTTAATTGAGGTACTAAGGGATGGAAATTAAAATGATAAAAAAAGAAGTCGAATCCAGTACCGGAGTAAGCGATAAAAGTGAGTAATGTGTTTCAGCTTCAATCAGCTAAAATATTGCAGAAATTTTATGACACTGGCATTAGTCTGGAATTGAGTTTAAATTTGTACACAAAATTTTCTAAATAAAATCTCTTATAATTCGCGCTATATGAGAAGTGGTCCCGTCTTGTTAGGAACAAGCCACTGGCCTTTGCCGCAAAGGTGTCTCCCGCTGATATTTTGAAGAAAGATAAATAATAACACCTTGAGTTCATATGGATTAGGTTCACTCTACATAGATGCTGAACATCGTTCATGTGTCCTCGCAGCTTTTGGGCTGCTAGAAAGATCATATTACCGACATGCAAGATATGCGATGAGATGAGATGAGTAAAGTGTCTCTATACAAGACCTTAGGTTAGGTTATGTTAAGTGGCTGCACCCGCTCAGACAGGTACACATTTAGATCAGATTGGCCTATTGTGATACCACGATAAAGCACCGGCTTACCAGTATCAGACACCAGATGAATGTAACACAGAGTACATCGAGATGAATAACCGTAACGGTATTAAGCCATACATAGGTACATTTTCAATGATCCGATTATCCACTATGAGGGTCGCGGAGTTAGGGTGCTCAAGTGGACCATACACATCTCCCGATTATCCGCCATTGACACTAAATCATCAGGGGCTATCCCCATACGGATCGAGGTGAGATTTTGGACTTGGTCCAGCCATCTCATCCTAGGCCTACCCAGGGGACGCCTACTCGATGGCACGGATTCCATGGCACGTCTCGAAAGCCGAGTTGGGGACATGCGCTAAACGCGCCCAAACCATTGAACGTGCCCAAACATTTCCACTCGAAGAAGTAGCTTTTGGACATTGAGTGCCTCGCGTATTCTGGTGTTCCCCGAGGGTTTTCCTTCTTAACGTCGCAAGGGCAGGATACATGCACAATAGGTACGTTGGAGATTCCTTCTCCTCTTCAGCTTCTACAGAAATTGTTGGAGGGGACTCCCAGTCTCAGCGCATGACTTCCTATGAAACAACGTCTAGTGAGGACCTGCATTAGTGATCAAGGTTATTCCAGATTTGTTTTGCAAAAAAAGACAAGTGCTGATGTTGTTCCCCCTGTGGTTTACCAGTTTCTTCACATCCGTGTCAAGGAGGAATTTGATCGATTTGATAGGTGCAGGTGGTTCCCGCAGGTTTTCAAAGAGATGCCGTGCTGCACCTTCTTTGCCAGGTCATGTGCTCTGCAATTGTCTGAAATGTCACATGGCACATGGCACATGGTTACGTCTTTAATGCCCTCGTTAAGAGATGTTAATTAATGTCGACTATTCCAAGGCTTTATTAGCTGCCTCACTATCTATGTATAGTACAATAGCAATACAATCAATCGCGTTAATTTAAAGCAAAGCGGACTGCCGCGAAAACACACTACAGTGGTCTGGTAGTCGCATGATTATGGCTAAGCCAGAAGTGTTGGAGAAGACTCTAGCCTCCGTACCACCCGCTGTCTTAGATCCATCTGTGAGTATATCTAGCACGGAATTGCAAGATCTTAATCATCCAAGTCCTGTGCGCAGGGTCCAGAGGAAGAAACCCCTTGATGATGTACTCCTTGAGTTTAAACATGTTCCTAATCATCTTCGTAAGGGGTGCACTAAGAACGACTTCCTCCACAGCACTAAACATTATGTTTCACCTGTTGCCCCAAATATTTTCGGCAAACAAATGGCGGGCAGTCCAGCCATTGGTTTAAAAGCCTCTTCGCAGTGGTCTAGCACTTCTAACAACCTGGCCACTCCTCTATTTTCGAACAAAATTTCACTTCGGCAAACACAGAAACTCAGTATCGACCAAAACTTCCGTGCAAGCATTCCTGCCCGCTATGAATGGGAAACTGCTGCTGACGCAGATGCTGACTCAGTTCACTTCTAAGCAGATGGCTCCAAGGCCGGAAGTGGAGTAGTGATGGTATCTTCTTCAAAAGATCTCAATATGAAGATCTTCTTCCGCCTTCCCTACCGTATTTTAAGTTGAAATAATGTCAGTTAAGGAACCCTTGTCCTAATTGAAATGTAAAGAAATATCTGCATTGGATAATGCCATCCGGGCAGACAAACGGCAATTAAGTCCCTAGAATCGTCCTCACTTACTTCGAAGGTCGCTCTAGATTGTCGCTTTTCTCTTGCAGAGATGGCAGCGCAATTCAAAATTCATCTATGCTGGGTGCCAGGCCACAAATATATTTCAGGAAACTGTACAACCTTGAACATCATGCCGAATCGACTGGAATTGAGTATATCGAAAGAATCGTAGATAAGAAGAAGGCACGAAATTTTAAAGTTCCAGACAGGTCTAGCACATATTAGATCAGAATCGATCCAATTGCTCGCTGTTCTCATTGGACATTGTCCTTTATGTAGAGGCTCATGCCATGAGGTTAGGCCCCTTCTTTAATGATTTCTGCAGAAGCAAAAGGGATGAGGAAGAGGAGTACCTTTCCAGTACTGTTCGAAATAAGACTGCTTCATGTGAAAGCACCTTTCTTCGATGACCTCTGCGACATTGGGAAAATTGACTGACACGTTCAATTAGTACGTGGTGTAGCCACGGATTAGTGACAGATCCTGTCGTATCACGATGGGCCTACTCCGGTCATGATTTTCCCATGGCCCGCTTATCCACTATGCAATGCAGTTGATGGCCTGGAACGCTCTCCTAAGTCGATATAATCGGTTTCGTGCAATGTTGTTTTTGATGCTTTCAGTCACAGAGATGATTTAAGTTCTGATTCTGAAAATTGATTCGGGAAAACCGTACGTATCTCTATGGTATTCGTCGCGCTACAGCCCGTCTGTATGAGATATGTATGTGGTTGCTTTAGTCGTTGTCAGAAATATTTGAGCAAAAAGCTATTTATGTCCCGTTGCATTCCTGGTGAACTATTTAAAGTTCTTTCTTCTTTTTTTGCAGTATTCTTCAAAATTGCTTTTTTTTAAATGCTGCCTAAAAGTTATTTTTTTAAACGTTGAACCTTCCATGAAAGTTTACTGGATACTGAATACAAAGTTTAAACAGAACACGCAAATTGTTCGCTGACTCGCTTCCGACACGTTGTGACACAATGGAAAAAAATACCCTTTACTTATCTGCCTCATTTACAATACTCGCCAACTTCTTTGAAATTAATTTCACCTCTCCCGCAATTAACTTCAGTCAGAAAGTGCACCTCTAAAATGATCGAATACACATAAACCCTCCCGTAGCGAATGGACGGAAACCATTATCACTAATTAACTGCCTTATTGATATTTGCATTATACCTATATTTTGACTGCAATAATTATTCCGTAAAAATAAATCCGCCGGAAGCAAATATATTTTACCCAATTCTGGTCGATCCAAAGGCAGCAGCAAATATAGTGGCTGTGGTCGAAAAATCTCAATGAGACCATAAAAATACTGCCAGGAAAATATCAAATTAACAAAAAAAAAAAAAAAAAAACTCCAATAACCAGGTTTTACGCTTGGTCGGATGGTCACACATCCTGGTCGCAATCCGGAGCTTGCTGTTAACAATACTGTAAACCAAAAATGGCTTCCCGATGACAAATATAAACTCCAACCTCCCCCAAGGGGTATTTTATTGAAATTGTTCAAATTAATTTACTCACAGGGAATTGCCTGTGTGCCTATAGCATATTTATAAAATTTATTTGTTTGTTTTACTGATGATATTGTAGGAGCAGAAATCAGGACAGGTTTTACGGTTGACTTTTTTTGTTTATCCGCTCATTGTGATTGGTAGTTTGATGATGAAATAAAATTTATCAATTTTAACTATATAAATATGATATGTGTGTGAGTTATAAGATTTTCTCTGAATTAATTTTTTAGAGGAAAATATTTGATGATCGCATTAACACGATCTAGTTTTTAATCATGTATGCATTGCAATTATGTATTATAATTATATGTATGAACTTCCTTTGCTTAATTGCGGCTAAAATTTCAAATGGATTTTGTGTTTTTTATTAAATTAATGATAAACATTTTAATTGGCAATTAAATAATATATTCAAAAAGGCACATAAAACTTTAATTTAATAAAGTGATTTTTAATGAAGAGACAATTATTTCATGTGACCCCACCGGATATGTCGAAATCTGTTTTAAGCCTTTTTACCGTGATATTAGGCGAAACAAATTAGTCTGGGCTTTACTGGAGTGCCGAGTGAATTATTTAATGGAATATACAACACTAAGTGTTTTGGTTTATTGTGTATATGCGGTTTTATGCACATTCGCCGACTATAGTATCCAACATTAAATCCAATCATCGTAGAGCTCACTAAATGGCACAAAAGTAGTCCAACTACCAACAAATCCCAGTCAATGTGTCATAAAAATATGCCGAAGCCAATGTGGCCATCTTTAAACTTAAAGCAAGTAGTCCCCCTCAGCTGTGGAACATCTCCATTTCAGACGAAGGTGTGTGCAATTGAGCTATGCACAGGAGAATGCATTAGACAAGGCCTCCATCATTTTCTTTTACTGCCAGGGTGCAATCAAATACTTTAGTTTGTTTTAACTTAAAGTTTGTCTGGAGCTGTATGTCAACTCTAAAGGACCTAAGTAGCTGTCCCAAACAAAATCACAATCTACTGAGTTCCTGAACACAAGGATATCGAGGGCAACAAAATTGCTGACCAACTTGCAGGACAAGTCTCTGAAACAGCTTTTATTGGCCCATTTCCCTTTTTTGCTGACACATAAAACTAGAACTAGACTTTTGGAAACATAAACTACGGCGTGATCATAAGGTTCCTCCTCAACCCAGCCTGGAACAACATTTGCAGCACTTGCAGGAGAATTCTTTTTTACACAAAAGATCTCACAGATCGCAATGGTCCCTTACCTCAGTTCGAATAGGTTAAAGACAGTCTGACTTTGGTTTTCAGAAAAGGCCTACCCACAAAAGGAGTCATTCTATGGCAGCAATAGAGTCAAGGACTCAACCAAAAAACCAGTCTAAATGGCGAGGGGAGAGAGAACCTCTGCACCACACTTGAGGGAGAAGGTGTCCCTTGCACGTGGAGCAATTCCACGACGAGATGAGCTTCACGCAACCATTCATGTTGTGCGTGTTACTTTTTCGCACGAATGGAAGGGACTCCGAAAGGCGAATTGAGAAGCTCTTTCATGACAAATTATACTCCCGAAGGTGGTAGAAAGGTAGAAAGATAGAAAGGTGGTACCGGCCAGACCGCTCGTACAACGATTCAACGCACTAACCACTGACCCACGGCGACCATTCATGGAATATATTTTTTTAAATGATTTCATAGCATGACGACGTCTCGTTGTTTTTCTCATTAAAAGGCCTACCACTTGAAAATCTTCACCTTTTCATTAAACCATCCCATCTTCAATGGGTGTGTGATTGCATCCTTTTTACATTTATCCGAACCATTCACTGCGTAGTGAATCACGAACTTCAGATTGCACGTACTTTTAAAGTCACTTTCGTAACTATCGAGCGATTTTATTTTCTCCATTCCCAATGGCTAGTTAAATCTGAGCTTTAAGTATGAAAAGTCACTGTCATAAAGAACCAGTTGAGAATTCACCCCCTCTGAACCAGTCGTCTCCTTTGTTGGTAATAAATTTTACCTTGCAATAATTTTTAGTGCGCCATTCATTACAGTGCATTGCCCCGGGCCATTTTATAGCGAAAGCTGTTGCAACATTACTTGCTCTCTAATGGCAATCTCAAGAATGGAAATGATTTCATTTATTCAACTTGTTCATAGTAGTACACTATCATCATCATCATCATCATCATCGTCATCAAGAGGAGCAGTGGAGGCAACCGAGAAATCTCCGAGGTAGGTAGTAGTGACATTAATAGGAACAGCAACAAAAGCATTACTTACCTATGGCACCAGCAGCAGTCAACAGCAGCACTAACTTTCTGCGCATTTTCCTCGGTTGATGCACCGCAATATACACCAGCGACGTCGAGTCGACCTCTCATAAGCACCAACCCACTCCAACCTACGTTTCAAACCTTTGCATGCGAAGCAGTGATTCAAGATTACATTATATGTCAATTCAATTACCCCCTGGAAAATGGATGCAATAAAACAAAACATCAAGGCGAAGCGGAGCGCTCCAGATACATGTCTGAAGGATGCGCAGTTAAAGGTAGCATCCATTCATCGTTCAGTTCCTTTTGAATGCACTCCATTCAAAGTGTCATGGTGCACCTGCCCCTCCTTCTTCCCTATTTAACCCACCTATCGAGAACACCTTCAAAATGAGGACCCAGCCAAGCCAGCCAGACCCCATTCTTTGTCTATTACTCAAACAAATGGCTTTCGAATTGGGGGATATTCGTCATATTTAAAGCTGTGGAATATTTTCGGACCATGAGATAGATTCGTCCCTAACCCAGATATATGATGGCCCATTAATTTTTGTACGATAAGGAGGAGATTTTTGTACCCTCCTGTGTCTTCGTTTTGTGTTGCCATGCTGCTCTGTAATATTTAACTTGTTCCCCCTTGCCAAAGGGATAGAATTTTGAATACATTACCATGTTTCCTCATCCCACCGCCACGGGTGCCATAGTTAAACCACAATGTCAGCTTCATGGTACCCCGACTTCTTATCGGTAAGCTAATTAAAGTAAAGCAAACCTTTTCATTATTTTATGACAGGGAAATCTTTAATAGCGACCATCTTAATTATTAGCGCCTAAACTTTTTGACTTATAGTCGGTACCTAGGTGGCACAGTTGGGATATGACCCTGCGAGAATTATATTGAATGGAAGTTGATTTTTCGGGTGTTAAGGTGTTTTGAAAAGGGTTAAACGTTGAATGTTTTATCGTTTCCTGGTTCTGCCATTTTGTAGGACACAAAAAAAAAAAAAAAAAAAAGGAAACAGGGTTGTACTCGTATTGTATTTATTTTATTTTTTTTTTTTTTTTCGATTTATGATGATGAACATTGTGTAAGTAAACAGAGGGAGGAGCAATGGTTATGATTGATATCCTTTATCGGCTTTTCATTGAGTTCGGCATGGAAAATTTTTTATTTTTTTCTTCCTCTTGATGTGGTTTAGAACTTACATAGAAGTCAATTTTTATCGACTGGTAGTGAGGCAAACCCTTATGGCCGGAAATGTGCTCAAGGGTTAGGCATGAAATTTGATAGATAATTATGTTGAATTGGCAAATCGATTTGATTATAGACTCTGTTCTAAGGGATGAGTTTATTAAAGCGTTTTTCGCTTGAAACATGTTTGGATATCGGAGAAGTTTAAAGGAAAAGAAGTTTGGTGTTACTAGTAAATGCCCAATTAATTTTGGCGTGCTAGCTGCCCTAATTGGTGTTAATTTCAAAATAATTAGTCATAACAATATCATCTTTAGATCAATAGTTGTAAGACAACACTTTAACACGTGTGCATGAATTATTTCAAATTATTTTCTTACAAAATACCCAAAAATAACAGATGTGAAATAGGCACCTACATCAGCTTAGAAACAATCATGGAGAAAGGATATTTGGCAGATTTTCAAATAACAATTGACGATTTTCAGAAATAAAACAGAACGACTGCATTGAATGACGAAGACCGGGTTTGGGAAAATTTTGTATCAGATTATCTTAAGAGTGGATCTACTGTCACAAACCTATGCCAAATAATTTATTTTTTTCCTTTTATTTTGCGCATTTTCTTCTGCTGTGGAAGTTATGAAAGAAACAATCTTTCAATGTCCGAGGACAATCATGATTTGAAGTTTTATATCTCATTCCAAATAAGCACATCAGCTTTAGACGAAATAATTTATTTACCCTAATCTAAGTGGGAGGACAAATCCTTATCGCAAGTGGCTAGTTCATTCAATTTTATGATGAAATTTTTGCTTCAACTGAAAAAAGAAAATGGGTTGTTCGTTCGACTGTTGAAAACGCTGGCCAATGTACTGACGTACAGGTTCGAATCGCAGAAATCAGTTAGCGTTTGTATGTTTCACATCCTTTGTTGTAAACTATTTATGCAGGCTGCACAGAATGGAGGCAGTGTATTTTGCAACCAATTCTTCTTCTCAGCGGCTGTTACAAACTACTGGAAATAGTAATTTCAATAGAACTAGCCCAACCATTAATCAGCACTTCCCCCTCGAACAAGTCGGGTTTCGGATTGGACGAAGTTCGAAGGACGAAGACCAGGTTCTTGTCCTAACAAGACACATCAAAACGGGACATGAAGAAATGCATCCGTGGCTTTTATAGAGGCAGGGCTTTGTCTTCAAGCTCCTGAAGGTCATATACTGCCGAACAATGCTAATCTACTCAGTAACATAGAGAATACCATGTATTCCTTAGCGACATAAAGAAACTTAACAACGGGCTACCACAAGTTTCAATACTTGGACCAACTGTGTTCAACTTGTACACAAGCGATATACCTGAGACCTTGTCCACAAAGTACCCATGTCGATGACATTGCTAGAGCCCCACAACACAAGAATGTAGACGTAACTGAACATATTTTCAACACCGGCCTTGAAACTCTGAACATACTTTAGAGAGTGACGATTATAACGCACTTAAAGGCTCAGTTTCACAGCACTTGTAGAGCTATAATTTTTGTAAAGCAGATTTTACGAAACTCATTCAAGGAAGCTAACACTGGCCCTGTTTCTACCCGTATACCTATTGACGGTACCCTCGCAAAGCTCTATGCTAAAATATTTGCCTGTCTTGTTCAGTCGGTCCTTTATCTGCCTCAAAAAACCAGTTTTTTCACCCCATCCTGGTACAACAAAGTAAAACGCTCCCTTCGCAACCACATAAACAAACTCTGGCAAATATATCTTAAATCTAAAACCGACGCTGACTTCTCCAATTATCTTCACGGTTATACCACCTTTCAGAGCTCTGTGAAACTCTTTATCTGAATTACCACCATCGGAGGCAAATCACTTTGTTCCCTGATCCTAAGCGGTTTTTCCAATTTATTGAAGAAAAAATAAAATCGGACGGTTATCCCTCAACTCTCAAATTCTTGAACTTTGGCAGACCCTAAAATAATCACTAACCTATTCGCCAACTTTTTTAGCCAATCCATCGCCGATACCGTCCTTGAACCTGACTTTGATTATTTCTCCTTCATGAGCAACGTCGCATAAACTTCCTTAGTCTCTGTGGATATAACCCTGTGGTCATGAACAAGATAAACAAGCTCAGGGACGATTATTCCGCTGTCCCCGATTTGCCCGTCATAGTTTTAAAAAAGTGCAAGAGCTATCTAACTCAGTCCCTTAGTGCACAAATTTCAACTTTCAATCCTACAGGGAGTTTTTTCTGAATTTTGGAATAACTCGTACATCATCCCTATTCATAAAATAGGAAGCAATAACGAAATATCTAACTATCGGTCCTTAGCCCAACTGTGCACCCAAGTTCTTTGAAAGCATTGTGGCATCACAGACCAATTTCTTCTCCAAAACAAAATGGGTTTTTAAGGGCAGTTACTAACCTAACTGAATTTGTGTCAAGAAATCCGTGCCTTTTGAAGGATAGTTATGAGGTTGATGTCATTTCCACTGACTTTAGTAAGGTTTTCTTTAAATTCCTCATCAAATTATCCTGTTTAAACTGAGAGCTCTTGGTATCCAACCACTATTTATTTACTAGATTAAATCATGCCAGTACAAAGTACCATTTAGATCTTCAATATTTGACCCTTTCACAGCAACCTCTGTGGTCTCCTGTGAGCATAGCCGTGACAATTCGCTTTCGCGCCAACTGCGGTATTCCAAGTTCACAAGGCTGCGACTGCGGAGCCGAGCAACGAGCAATACCCATTGTCATAGAATGCCTACAAAGATGCTACCTTGTTATACAGGTTCGCTTTAGGTAAATGGATGACAAAGCTCATGACTATTATCAGGAGAAGTCAAAAAAAAATTAAAGTTCCACAAGCACGATTCCGTCCAAATAAAATATTTGCTTCTGTTAGGCTTAGAGGGCGGCATAACCCTGAGTGAGATAGATAAACTATGTCAGTGGCTTGTTTCGTATTTGGGAAACAGTTGATAATGAATCACAATCTTCTGTATTCTTCTTTAGGAGCCCTACATGTGCTCTAGAACCTTTGAGATTTATTGTGCTGGAACACGATCTTATGACTGTAAAACGCACTTTTATTCACGCCTTCAAGGAGCAAAGGTAAATGAAATGCATGAAAGGAAAATCTTCTGCAAGGAACCTTAACCGAAGATTCAGCTGCAGACCTTATTTACTCGAAGAGGATGAAGTTAAATTGAAGAGTGATTAATTCTATTTTGGAAAGACTATTTCTACAAACTGATTTTGAGGACGAAAGTATAACTCAGTTGCCTGGAGGTGAGTTCCATTTTGGACTGTTCTACCAGCTTAGAAGATTTCATGTTCGATGCTGTTAGTAGGCTTCACGAATATTGAGCATCTTCTTGTGTCAGAGTTATCTTACCATCCTAGTATTAATAAGGAATACAGAATCTCGGAAGCCATAGACAGTTAAAGGTTCACCACAGTCATCATCATTTGCCAATGCCCCGTTTATCCACTATGAGAGTCGCGGATTTACGATGCTTACGGGGACTCTCCACATCCCCCGATCTTCTACCATCGACTCTTTATCATCAGCGGCTATCCCCATACCGGTAGAGGTGAGATTTCGGACTTAATCCATCCATCTCATACTGGGCCTACCTAGCGGACGCCTACCTGATGGGACGGATTCCATGGCACGTTTTGGAAGCCGAGATGGGGACATGCGTTTAGCGTGTTTAAACCATCGAAGTATGGACCTCTCCGTTCGAAGAAGTAGCTGCTCAACATTGAGTTCCTTCACGTATTCTAGTAAAAAAAGAAATCTCACTTCGGCAGCCTGTATCCGCGATCTTATTCAGTCGTTTGTTACCCAAACCTCAGTGAATTAAAGACCGATAGCTTAACTCTGATTGCAAGTTCGGCCCTCCTGACCAATCCCAGTTAATGTTAAAGGTTCCTCTCCTCTCTTAAGATAATTTTACATAAAAAAAAACCTGTCTGCCGGCAGTCTTAAAAGCTTAAACGAATTTGAATTTTCATTTCAACCTGAAAATTAACATAAGTCTTAATTTCGTTTCTTGACGACGGTTTTATAAGTTTAAAAAAAAAAACTTCTGACTCAGCCGATGAAGGGTAGAAATAACTAATGCTTTAAACTAACATAAGCCATCGACCCATGTCTACCTTTATCTTCCTTTACACGTTCTGAAGTTTGCCTCCAGCATCATGTTACCCAGCGATAAGTGGGTTTGGTTTTTGTTTATACAAACATATCAACATCAACATGAGTTTACCTTCTTAACAGCGCGACAGATTTCCGAGTTGAAATATGCACATAGAATATGTGAAGCCGTCATAGGACTCACCAAGCCTAATCTTACCGCCACAACAATCGCGTCAATATTTGCCTATTTGTAACTATTTTGCTTATTTCATGCATGTGATCACAAATGGAAAGAGCAAAAATCACCTTACATCGATAAGCCCCGACTGAGTGCCTCACGTACATTTACTCGATTTCGCTATTTATCATACCCGTATCCTTACTGTTTATTGCCATGATATGTATAAGCTGATTTTTTACCCAAAATATCTGCAATTTAACTTTTATTTCGATCCCCAGTGAAGTGAGAAAAAAAAAAACGAAGTTGTCCCCTACATACCACTACAAGACATCTCTTCACTTGTGCATGGCACAATCTGAACAGCAATTCATATAGAGAGCTGATATGAAGATCCTTCCGGATTCTATTCAACTAAGGGTGGAGAACGACTTCCCGCCGACGCGACTACGACAAACTCTCTTGAACTTTGCATCGCTACGTGGTGCCCCCGAACATATGTCACTTATGAGTGGGATGGCGGTGAAAAATTGGGATTAGTGCTTTACCGCCTTTTGAAGACGGTTCGCCAGTGTGCGCTGGCAAAACACTTTAACAAAAGATAATACCGTCAAAGGAAGTAATACCAGTCCACCCTAGGAATACTCGCACATAGGATCACATTCATTTTGCCTTTATTGGATTTTTATGCGCACAAAGGTGTTTGATGTCAATTTTATCCATAAAATGTTCGCCTCTTTGATTTTCGACTATGCGGGGATAGCACAGCGTGTATTGTACTGTTTCCCTTAGCCATAATTTTACCTTATTCTGCGTATGCATTGCATTTGGGGTACCTCCAAACGTCTCACCCTTGAGAGTCTGGATTTTTTTAAATGGGGTGTAGCTTTGGAATAAAAATCGGTTATTTAAGTCAAAGTGTGTATCTTTTTTAAGGAAACCGGTGTAAAGATAGGAAAAGACGTACATATGTCTGTATGCTGAAGAGCTCCGATAAGGATTGGGCGTTAAATAAATCGCAATATCGTAAAACGAAAAGTGAAATTGCGGCCAATGTCGGAAGGATGTTAGTGCGGAAGGAAAACGATTTTTGTTTTTTTTTATGAATTGACAACCGACTGGTTGGTACTTGGTGGAGGTTGATAACGTCAATAAGAAGGTTCGTTGATACAAGATTTACGTCGCAAGAAATGGAAAAGTTTGTTTTTTCATAAATAACGAAACACCAACTATCTGCCTCTCCTTTGGTGACTAAGGGGTAACATGACTAAATGTTTCATATATTGAAAAATGAGAGATAAAATAAACAAGTACGAAAAATAGATATATATATGCTTCAAGTGATTTTGTATCTTAAATTTAATTATAACTTGTATGTACCTACTTTCTTGTTTATTTCGCATATTTTCTTCTCTGTTGGAGAAAACTCAATTTGGAGTTCGTTCTCTTAAATTTTTGTTGGTTTACCTAGCCACGATAAGGGAAGTATATAGAAATAGGCCTTTCAAAATACCTAGACACAATACTAGACTGAGTTGGGAGCTCAATGCACAGGGTTGTTAAATAGGGACATAACAATTTTGTATTTTAATACAAATGCACACTTAAACTCTTTTTATAATCTGTCAATGTCAAAACGTCAGTCAGGATTTATATTTTTATCGTGGTAAAGTTCACGAACGAGCAACGTTTGGAAATTATTAAAAATAAATTATGAGTCAGTAGTCGCAACTTTACTCTCCAATGCTTACTCCAATCGTCCCACAAGACAGGCTGTGATTGTGGATAGTGGATAAATTCGAGGCTATAGTGAATAAATTCGAGTCAACATATTCACTATTGAATGTTTCTGTGCGAGTGAGACAACGAAGTACTAAAAATGTCGCAGCCGTAAGTGTTTCTGTTCAAAATGAGCCAAATCAGTCAATTCCACACCGTTCACAGATTGGGCATCATCTCTCAGTCCACATTGTGGTGAATTTTTGCGTAAATATATTAGCCTATACTCTGACAAGATCAAATTAACTCAAGAACTGAAGCCTTCTGATCATTTAAAGCTTCAAAACTTCTCCGATTTGGCTCTGCAAAATTTTGAAGAAAATCCTGAATTTCATTTTTATGTCCTTATAGAAAAACCCTGTAGAATAGCGGGTAAAGAAAGCAAGCGTACCGTTCTATACCTGGGGGGGACTCCAGTCAAAGATGTTCCTGTGGATGTACACTGCCGTTGTGCGTCCTATTCTTACTAATGGCGCTATCGTTTGGTGGCCTTCCTTGAGTAAAAAATACAATACCAAAAAAATGCAGAGATCGGCTTGTGTAGGTGTTACGGGAGCATTGTCCTACGCATGGTCTATGTGTAATCCTGAACATGATCGCCTTTGAAATTTACATCGAAGACACTGCTACCTGCAGTGAAGTCCACCTCAGAGAATCTGGGAGCGAGACTACTAAGCTGTATAGTCACTGTAACATCCTGGAAATCTCCAAGCGATTTGGTCACCCACCCTCGATTTTAGGAAGTTGTTCTTTGCTAAATTTTCCACCAGAGAAGAATGGTAGCGTTATCTATGAAGATGATATTAACATTTATATACAGACAGTTCGAAGATGGTCTACGGAGTCGGCGAAGGCATCTTGTCTGACCAACGAAATATATCGAAGTCTTTTCATATCGCAGGCGCTAGTGTTTTTCAGGCGGAGCTTCTCGCGATTCGGGAAGCCTGTGGCTTGCTGAACAATCTCCAAACATTATACCAAAATATAGCTATTTTCTTGAATAACCAAACAGCTATCAAAGCCATTGATGCGGTTACAATATCCTCAGAGTCAGTAGAGCAATGCCGACTTGTAATCAATCAACTAAGTACCCACGCCATACTAACACTCATCTAGATCCCAGGTCATAGCAATCATGAGGGCAATGCGTGTGCCGACGTGCTGGCCAGGACAGAATCGGCCCTTTAAAGTTTTCCTGCAGTGACACTGGACACTGTTACATCTTCACTTCCTCCAGCTTGCCAATCATGTGTGGAACGGCCTGACCAGCTGAGTCATTTCAATAAAGGCATGGCCTAATTACCGCCTTGGTCAAATGAGCTACTGGGCCAAATAAAGATCAGAATTGTAGCCATAATCATGGGCCACTGGCCAACTGAAGACCATGCTGTCAAGCTTGGTATTCCTCACTGCAGAAGCTGCACGGACGGAAGAGTCTTTACTTCATTTCCTATGCAGGCATCCGGCCCGCTGAGGACCAGACAGCGTACTTTAGTTAAAGCCCTCTTCGTGGATCTCGGCGAGATAGCTGAGAATAGATCCTGAATCTGAACTCCACTGGCTGGATTTAACCTCATCATTCCATCACAACCAATCAACACTCAACACAAATGGGTTTGGACGAGTTTCATGGTAACAAAACGGCACACCCTCATGTTAATTGGGTTCTCAGGAAAAGCTACTCTACCTACCTACCTTTCATTGTTTCGCATGTAATTAGATCAGAATTACTGATGAGTACTTTTGTAGTGGATCTTATGCATTTTTGAAATGGATTAATTGTAAGATGCTTGAGGGATTAGTTAATGTCTCTACCTTACGTGCATCAGAATGGTTGAAATGTTGTAACATAAGTAGGATGCACTTTGAATCATTATTAATTTTTACTAATTTTAATCATTACTAATTTTTCGTTGAAACGCACTGAAAAAATCGTACGTACGCCATTTATTTGAAACTCGGACTTCAAAGCATTGAAACATCAGGTCGCTCAAATAGACAGTGAAAAGGGGAAGCGTATACAAGCGTTCTAAGAAGCCAATTTGAAACAACAACTCATTTGACCTGGTTGTTTGCGGGTGTTTTAGATTGAGACGAAGATATTTAAATCAAACCTGTGGAATTAAGGAAAAATATTAATATTAAGACTTTCAGTCTATTTCTCTCTAGGGTTGAACATTTGCAAATGTAAATGATGCAGAGATTCCTTTTCGCTATTTTCTTTGCAACTACGGCAGAAAGTGTTCGTGGGGTTACCTAGCTTGGCTGTGTGGTCTCCTATTGACCAGTGGCCTGTGCTAATGGCTTCGATTCTGCAATATCTGGTCTTGATCTGCTTAGTAGGTCATTTGCTTTTGTTTGTTGTAACAGGACCAGATCTTCCTTAATATAACGCAGTTGTTTAGCCTATTCCATGCTTTGTTGGCCGTCTTTAAGAACTGGTGTTGAATATTGCCCTTAACGGCTCCTAGCGGCATATTTAAACTTTCCGCTAGTGCATTGTTAAGGGCTGATCTTCACCTGGTCAGGTCCTCGGCTCTTTCGTTGCTGTCAATTTTACTGTGACCTGGGAACCAGGTAAGAGTGACCCTGCACTAGACCCCGAGTTGGTTTAGTTCTTCCTGGCATTGCTTTACCAGTTTTGAGGATGTACTGACCAAATCAATAGCTTTGGTAGCGGCTTGACTGTCAATGAAGAACAATAAAAAAAAAAAAAGAATTATTGTAGGTAGATTCCTCTTAGCATTGGAATTTGCTGATCTTACGCTAATTCACCAATCCTAGACTCTCGCATCCCTCTGGACACTATAATTTACTAATGACATTGATAACCGTAGAACAATGTTGCCCTAATTCACCAATCCTAGACTCTCGCATCCCTCTGGACACTATAATTTACTAATGACATTGATAACCGTAGAACAATGTTGCGCTTAAAGTCCGTCACCTGCCGAATAATATCATGTTTACGTATTTATCTAATATGTATAGTCACTTACCCAACCTTCATCCCCCTAATCTAAAACTATATAAAGAAATAATGACCACAGTAGTTTTATCTTTCCATCCCTATTCAACCACAAAAACCTTTTCGTTCTTATAGCCTTATGCATAAAATATTCAACCAAATTCCCCCCCACAAAAAAGTGTTTACTCACCAACGAGTCCTCTTTTTTTTTTGCTTTAATCTAATAAAAGGATAACTATGTACGTATACATTCTCATACTTAACCTAAACCCTTCCGATGAGATAACAACTAATAATAATTTTCCAACGCTAACTCATCCTGAGCCCATTATTATAGAACCTTTCCGTTTTCGTCCTTTGGCTTCCATTCATAGATAAAGTGAAAAGCTTAACTGTGAGGAGAATGCAGAAATTCAAAAAAAAAAAAAAAAAATCTTTAGCCCGGTGCTATAATAAAGGAAACATTATTTATTTTTATAATTAATACCGTTAATGTCCAGTAGTAAGATAAATACGGATCCGCTTAGCGAAGGCCTTAACTCATTACGAAAAGCAACAAGAGCGGAAGGTTCGCAACGCGACGAGAAAAACGAACGGATGGTGGACAGCAAACGAGAACAAGCGAGGGCGAGATCTATTTTGTGAGTCCTTTGAGGATATTCCATAAGGATTTCCTTCAAGAACAATAATTTTATTACCCAAGTCACTTGCTAAACGTTTTTATCTTTCAGTACCAATTTCTTCTTAAATTTTTCCACTCAGCTAAGAGTATCTTATTTATTTATGTTTCATTTTTTTTTTTTCTTTTTTTTCTCTCATTCCTCTTCTCGTGTTGTTGCTGTTTTTTTACGTTTGCCTCCTTGCACATCAGTGTGCCTCCCGCTTCTATTTTCACTCATTCTTTATTTATAAAGTTTTTATAGCAAAGCAAACTCAAGAAAAACAAACAATGGCACGGGGAAGAATTTCTAACTCCCGGGAATTATATCATGAAGTTTTCCATTTCCAGGATATAATCCGAGGATACATGCGAAATATATCATAACATATACACAGAGATACCCCCTCAACGCTTGGTAAAATTAAGAAATTGTAGATAAAGTAGGGGGCCCCGAGTTTGTGTCTCCTAATAGAATGCCATGCTGACCAAAGAAGAATATGTATCTATAGTTAGAGGGATGATGCTTTTTTTTTGCAACGAATTTGTTGCCTCATCTACCAGCCTATCAGTGTTGAGACGTCCTGTTCATGGTTGAGACGCCCTTGTTTCGCTTGTGAGAGCTCATGAATAATTGAACAAATTATTAAATCTGTAATATGGATGGATAATTCCAAGCTTGCGTTGAAGGTCGTATAAAAGCTAAAAATGCGCGCGAATAAATTTGGAAGTTGAAGAGATTTAGAAATTTGAGTTACGAAGCAGTGCATTTGGCCTAAGTGGTAGCAATGAGTCACAGTATGGATGAAATTTCTGGGACAAGTTTCTCTCATTTATTTATGCTGTGTTTGTTATATTTTTCCACCCGAAAAGTTTTTTATTGCTTCGGATAAAAAATAAAATGAATCTATTCGATACGATTATCAGCTTTGCGAATGTGCTGTCTACAGTAAAAGTGTTTATTGATTGCATTAAAAATAAAATATATTTAAAAAAAAGTTTTTGAAAGTAACTTACCTCCAGCCGGTGCAACACAGTAAAAGAGATGGGCTATCATAAGAGCCCTAAACGGGGCAGTGATTCTCATGACGGCTGCTGCAATAGCGTTTCTGCTTGGTGTAGTAGAACGCTATGAAATGAATGCAATCTTAGGATTCTTCGTTGCCATTCGAATAGGACGACGACGTTGATATAATAAGTGTAATTAACGCGATGCAGCGCATTGATCAATTGATTTTTTTCCTTTTTATATTCTAAATTTTTTACTGTAATTCTCTAGGATGCTAATTAACTTTCACTTGTATTATTTTCCTTTTTTTTTTTTAATTACAATTTTTATCTACACTAATACGCGAAAATGTTTATTTTTAAACATTTTTAACGGGAAGTATAAAATATAAAATTAAATTTAAGAATGTACGTTATTTACGGCAGACAGTGTTTAAGGTCCTTAAATTTTATTCTTTATTTTTTTTCTTTTTGTTATATAAGTAATTTTTTTTATTGTTTTGGTGATTCTATTAAAATTGTTAGGCAATTATATGTAACCCCTTGTGGTTGATGCATGGATGTTAAGTGGTGTCACATTCAGAAGAGAATGCTTTTAATATGTTTATCATCTCATGGCCAATGATGATCTGAAATTAAAAAAAAATAAAAAGTTAATATAAATTTATGTATAAGGTTGTATTTGATAATAATTATAACAAGCCAATGAGTAAGAATTAAACTTAAAATTAGTGGTGCATTTTAAATAGATATGTTTTCGGTCCAAAGACGTTCAAAGGCGGGTTAATAAAGTCATAAGACGCATCTCATCCTGAATGCAAGACCATGAACTTAGCCTCGCAACGAAGAAGACGGAAATAGTCCCGCAGACTAGGCAGCCGATCCCCATCATATTTCCTCAAAGATGTATCGATCTTCCCTTCACTGCATCTGTAATGATTTTTAACTCCAGGCCTGCCTGTACCTCTACCTGCCTGCCTGCAGGTCAGGAGTCAAACACCATTAGAGATGCAGCGAAGTGTCATACTTGGGAGTGAGGTTGGACAAAAAGCACACACATTGGCAGCAGATCATTTCTGCGTCCGAAAGGACTGCTAATATCGATACAGCGCTGAGCACGCAAATGAAAAACAAAAGATTTTCAAGGCAAGCCGGCGAAAATTTCATATGCAGGTCTCGTATTCTTTCCTTTTGTACGACTAAGAGATCTAAACTGATGTGCTCAACCAAAAAATATACATAAAATCAATGGCAGCGCTACAGCGAAGAGCAGCCAGCAGCTCTCCGTGTGGCGAGCTCCTTTCAATCCGTGTCGGAATCAACAGTTCTCGTGATCGATTGGGCCAGGGTATGGGGAAGTAAATTTGTACAGTCTACTTTCCAAGATGCAAGTAACTGATTAAGGTGACAGTCATGTACCCCAAAGTCACAACTAGAGCCTATGTAAACTGCAACAACCAAATGCACCTCTTAAACCTTCAGACCATGCATGCGTGTACATTTCCGTCTCCATAACACCTACATTGAATGCTGATGAAATTGATAAATCGAAAGGACCCCATGAAAAATTATTCGAATCAACTATAGAAGCACTGGCTTGAATGGACTCCATTAAAATAATAACCCTCTATTCAAAATCAAGGTGCGCGCAATTAATATTGATGATGGTGCGATTTAGTTTGGCTTTGACTTTTATTTAAGCATCGAATTAAGCTCATGGATAGATATTTATTGAAATATTCCTTCAATGGACATGCACATTGAATGCACTGAATGTGTTGCAGTAGAACTGACATAAATATGCCTCAGCGCGGCTATTAATTACCTTCGTACAAAGTAGAGGTTCTATTTAAGTGCTATGGTAGTAAAACAAAATTATATAGACGCCGCTTTTGTATAGTGCAACGTTTTATACTCAGTACCTCTAATGGATGGAGGTATTTGCTGGTTTGGCAAAAACGTTGATAGGATTAGCCACTTGTGCAAAGTTCAACTGCATATTGGGCGAAATAAAAGTGCACATCGTTCGTTTTAGCTCTGAAAAATAGGCGAAATAAAATACATATAGCCAGTTATTTGTATATGGAGTAACGAAATAGTGGTCGCCGTGGCTCAGTGGTTAGTGCGTTGAACTGCTGACCGAGCGGCGTACCTTCGTTCGCGGCACCACCTATCGTCGGGGAATGACAAGCCTCCGAGAGTGCAATCTGTCATAAAAGAGCTTCTCAATTTACCGTTCGTAGTCAGCAATAAATTGTAGGTACCTTCCACTCGTGCACACGCACAAAATGGAGCCCCTGTAGCGGGTGATGGGGCAAATTCATTTAGGAAAGATTCTCATACTCAAGAACCAAATCTGTGGGATAAAAATCGACACGCAATCCTAGAAAAGGCAATGCTTCCTCAATGAATGACTGTTTGGCATCTTTGGTCCCTACTTCTTTGGAAATTATGTTGGCAAGGACAACAAGGTTAGAGCGCGCTATGCTATTGGACTTGAAAGGGCCATAGTTTCAAGATCACAATCGATCTTTTGCTCACAAGATTTGGCAAACGTGTTATCAGTCATTTAAAAGATGTGGTTTGACCATCGCGCAATGGTGATTTGCTCCTGTTGTACTGCTTTAATGATGAACTTTGTTATCGCTTTTAATTCAATGATCCACAAATAACTAAAAAAAAAGCCTTTATCGAGCTTTTCGCGAAAAAGGGCTGATGGCAAGGGCTGGGCACGTTCAACACATGTCCCCAACTCGGCTTCCGAGACGTGCCATGGAATCCGTGCCCCTGGATAGGCCGAGGATGAGATGGCCGGACCAAGTCCGAAGTCTCACCTCTACCCGTATGGGGAAAGCCCCTGATGATTTAGAGTCGATGGCGGAAGATCGGGAAATGTGGAGGGTCCACTATAGCACTCTAACCCCGCGACTCTCATAGTGGATAAGCGGACCATTCAAAATGTATGTATGTATGTACATATGTATGTCTTCCATATAAATTATCGAAAGCTGCGTCCTTCAATAATTTAACAAGCACTGCGAAATATTGTATAGTGTAGTCCTAATAAAAATAAATAAATAGCTAGCGCCATAGCTCGGGATGGACCAATGCCAGGCTTTTCGCAAATATTCGTGTTGTGCTTGTTACATTTTTCACACGAAAGGAAGCGACCTGAAATTTATTATCGACTCCGAACGGCAGATTGGAGTTAGTTATTTCGAAACGTATACAACAGACGGCCGATAAATTCGGGTAGAGAGTAACTTTAATCCTTTGTTGCTCTCCTGTTAATTTTTGAAAATGTATTACATAGGACTTTATTTCTTTAATTTTTTTTACTGTAGTAAAACTATCTTTAGTCATCACTTCCACTCACCCTGAGTGGTTGACTCAAACACAACCTAGATCCTTTCCTACACAAAATTTCTTTTAATTCATTTTCCTTTTCTTCTTCTTCAAACTGGAACACACATTTTCTTTCATATTAATTTTTTTTTCGTTTTCCTTTGGCTCCAACGAATCACTGCAATTCCTTTTGTTACTTTACAACGCGTTTCATAATTCTTCCCGGTGCAACTGAAAATTTCACCACAGTGAACAAGGAAACCGGGAAAAAAATTATCTAATTCACCCGATGTACGCCGGCAGAACTTTTTCTGTGAATTATTGATAAGAAGAAAAATCCGTCTTAATTGGACACCGGTCTGTAGCTAATATTAAGATAAGCCATCCCCACGGAGTCAACTAGGGGATGAATAAAGTTCCGTAGAGCAAAAGTAATTTATAGTTTCCCACTATTTCGCAGACCGAAGCACTTTAAAACGGTTCGTTATTTGGTTAAAGTTTACATCACTTCCTTTCGTTAAGGGAGAAGTGATAAAAAACGCCCTTAGCGAGAATAAAAAAAAAGTGATCCCGTAAAATTCTGTGCGTTTCCACGGCAAACACAAAATCACTGTCAAGACTAATGAGACTGGCTGCAGAGGGTGTCGCAGCCCGCCAACAAAGGAATATTGTTGGACAACAATCAATTATGCTAATTGCTTGAAAAGTCGAGCGAACATACAAATACCACTACCACCACTATGTACCTCCATCACCATCAGCAGATGTTTGCCGCCAACATCATCATTATCATCATCATCACCTTCGTCTTACCGGTAGAGGATTAGGTTGGGGGATGTTATCGTCAGATAACTCTGTCTATGTAGTGGGACACAAACACGCTTTGGAGGACTTCTGCAGCAGAGCCGACTAGCTGCTCCATGTTGGATAACAAACGCTACATGGGCGAACAAACGATAAACTGATTATCACCAATGTCTCTGTCACAGACGATGGCGGCTCTTTATGTGTCTGTGTACCAAGTTGACTGAAAGGCGGGAGGGAGGCGGTCGCAACGTTCACTGCTAGGTACATAGTGCAAATTAATTATTCCTCTGTAAGAGTTCCATCTCAATCGCGCACTACTGCCTGCCACTACTTCCACCATCCTCCACTACTGGTACACATTTCTTCGCTTTGCAATAGGTTTAGATTCATTTTTATGTAGGTTTGTCGGTCCCGCCTGAAACAAATGATGAAATTGTTAATTAGAGGCGCATAAATTAGTGTGCAGGGTGCACACTGATTGATTGTTAGACGGTGGTCAGCTGGGAATACAGTTCCTCTGGTTTTATTCCATCTGAGCATGAGAGGAGGTCAAGAGGCAAAAGTTTACTACATTCTGTACCCCCACAGGGGTTTCCCTCAGGGTGGCTGTGGTTGATGTTCAATGCAATAAAGTAAGAAGTTTGTGTTTTTTTTTTCCTTCGTCCATTCTTTTGTGTGTTTTTTGTTTAAAAGTTATAATTGGCTATTTTAACGAAAGTTTTTGAGTTTCATGTTCGCTTTTTTTTTTTTTCAATAAAACTGCATTCGAGTTTTCTTGAAGACTGAATTTTAATTGGACGAACGTGATAGAGAGCTGGTCATTGTGCTACCAATTGTTGGGGGAAAAATGGTTTCATCATTGCGTCAATTTATATAAACCGCTTGTTTAATGTTAGGATGACGCAAATAAAATTTTAATGAATTAATGTCATCATTGAGTTGCTTTAACATATTTGTGTTAAATTTGTTCTTACTTCCATCCCCTGAAGATCCTCTGCCTTACATTCTCTTCGGTCTCTAGAACGCTGCTGATAGTTTAGTACATCGCGCTTCTACTATGCGCAATCACTTGGTTTTTCAATGGAAGTTCGGTTCGGGACTTAAAGATCCTCTTGGCTGCACCATTGTACCCCATTTTCTCGATATATATATGTACATAGATGAGCTTATGTTTGGACTACATCCACATCTTAATACAACTCATAGAGTTTTCAGTAAAATCCTCTTCAGTTGGCCTTCTTGTCGAAAACGAGGGGATGACTCTCTCACCTTTCCACTGCAAATGTTGGGCAATAACAAGAGCCAGGCTGCGTGAATTCAATCAACCGTTCTTCGACGACCTTATCGACATCTCCTGTAAAGGGATACTTGTTCTAATCCGTTGTCTACAGGCTGGATCTAGGCACTCCCGGCTATCTCACCGACCCTTAGCAACACACATCATCCACCAGGTCACACGAGTCGTAGTAACAAAATGGCACATCTAAGTGCTAAATAGGTTCTGGTGAACCGCCACCTCGTCCTACCTACCTTGCCTCCTTGTTTTGAATAAACCCGCCCTTGTGAGTGACACTGCGACCTAGACCTAGAAATCTCTGTTGTGTCAATTTGCCTTTTTAATATACGGGCTTTACATACATATATCAAATAAAGTATTTTTTGCTTAAAGGAGTGCATTATCTGCTCTGCTTGACATTCGTTTGCTTCCGTCGACCCATACTTGGTGACTCCATACACTATATCAAGATATCTTGGCTGACGAGCTTTCACCTTCTTTGTGACTAATATGGCAAGTGCGGTTGGTGAGATGAATTCACCGCCGAAGGACCGCTTTCTCACATGAATGATGGCGGAACATTCTGAGACGATGTGGAGGGAGCTTTCCTCGTTCTCCGTGCATAGTCAACCGATAGAATCTGATGACAGGTCAAGCTAGTGTAAACGCCGTTCAAGTCTGCAGTGGCCCCTTGGAATACCGGTTAGGATTTGTTCCCTCGTGTCCTCTCGTTGGGGAATGACAAGCCTCCGGGAGTATAATTAGTCATCAAAGAGCTTCTCAAATCGCCGTGCGGAGTCGGCAAATAAATTAAGTGTCCCTTCCATTCTTGCGAACAATACAACACGCACAACATGAATGGTTGCGAGAAGCTAGGCCTTATCTCATCCCGAGCTGTCGAGTCAGCTATTTATTTTTAATTTTCCCTCGTGTAGATTTTGAAAAGGAATTTGCTTCCACAGGCTGATTCAGGACCAGTGAGGTGGGTTGTTGCACCTATCTTGGCCAGTGATAGGTGCTGTTTCATTGCCAATGTGGCCCTTGTGAGCAGGGATCCAGCGTAGTTGTTTTTTCCTAGTTCAAAAAACAATTTGACTGTCTCTTGGTCGTATGGGGTTTGAACTTTTTCCAGTAGTCAGTCGGGGGAATAACTACTAAACGGGGGCATGCTGAACTCGCTACTCGCTAACAACGACCGCCACGTCGTCAGACTAACCAAGAGCCTCATCCCTAGGTTCTTAGTGACCGAAGTAGATTGTCAATGACGAGAAACCAGATCGATGTTGGTATGAATCACTCCAAAGTCAATTGTTACAAGTTTACACAGGCTTTGTCAAAAGAATCTTCTACTGTGAAGTTGGTATTCACATTTTTTTAAGATTTGGGGTGGTATAGCAGAAGACTTCACTTAGGCCTCAAATCCTCTTTTAAAAAATCAAAAACCGTAGAGATAGAGTAGGTTTCGGATGAATGTTGGAATGAATCTAGGGGAAGTGGGAATAATTATGGAGTTGACGCTTGTGTACGTGTGATCTGACGACCTTTCTTGTTTCTTTGGTGATGGCCCCGATGTCACCGATTCCTTTGTCCCTAAGATACTTCTGGTCCGGTATCCACACGAATTCCAGTGACTGTGACAGTAGCAACGGCATAGGAAGTATTCGAGATCTTCTTCTTCCTCGCAGTTCCTGCAGGTATCATTGCGTCGGTGAGGCCTAGTCCATGCATTTGTTTCTTGAGTTTAATGTGCCCTGTGACTAGTCCCACTGCCCTGTGCTCTGTGACTAGCCTCTGCTTGAACCTAGAACCTGTTTGTTAAGGTTGCAAGAAGCTTTTTTCTAAGCAAGTTGCTTAGTTTCTTTATGAGTGATCTACCCACTTTGCTCGTCAAGAGATTTGCCGACTGATCTTCGAAAGCTTTTGCGCCTTCTCGCTGATTGCAGTGTTCTTCCAGTGGACATTTTCGGCAAGGTAAAAGAATTCACCGTTGACGATAAAAACTCAACTGTCAATCATCAGGTCCTGGCTAAGTTCTCCCCATAGCTTCTCGTGGGTATTTCCTCAATTTCAAAAAATGATAATCTTCCTGAATGTGCCTCAGCAGACAACTTCTAAATATCCTAAGCGTAGACCTACAAGCATGTCCATGAGTACGTGTACGAGGATGTACACATGTATACCTTCCTGAATGCTTTCCCAAAAATGTACACCACTAAACCAGAAAGAAAAGGTGAGTAATGAAAAAATGCATTGCACAACCATATCACAGGACATGCTCAAAAAATGTAGCACGTGACGTACCGCCACCCTTCAAACCCATGTAAGCCGTTCGCATTGTCCTTTTTAAGCACACAAGAGTCGCCAGATTGTCGAATGGGTTGCACACTGTAAGTGAGAGAGAGAGAGAGAGAGAGAAAAAAAGCGAGAGAGGGAGAGAAAAAAGGACATTTTAGTGGCAAGTGCATTAGTTTGGGCTTCTTTTTTCACTATGCAGTTCTTTATTATCTGCAGCCCATCAACAACGTCATTACCATGGTTTTACCGAAGGTGTACCAGCAAGACGACGACCAATGGTGCACTAGCTAGTGGGTGGGTGAGATTTTAAAAGCTTTCTCTCTAATGACAGTCACTGGTGAGCACGGCACAGCACGGTGATTTAATTACGGCTGAAGGTAGTGTTTTCTGCAACAGAAGCTGTCAGCAACTACACAACGCAGCAGCAGCAGCAGCGCAGTAGTGCAGAAGAGTTAAGCACTTGCAAGCCGGCCCAATGAAGGAAGGGCGGGTGACGGTGGTTGAGTGAGGGTCGGTTGCTTGCTTGGTGATTGCAAAACGTGCAGCAAGCTTGCATGGAGTCTCTGCGATGTGTACCCGGCAATGAATGCACATGTATTTTGGTTCATATTCAACACACGCATACTGAGCCGGTGGCTATGCATGTGTATGCAGTTTTGGAATTGTAGAACGCATATGCATACACAATCCCATCGTATCTCAAAACGTACTGAACGAATGCACCATTATTAGTTTCCACTTAATTGTCCCACGTAGCTGACAGATACATATGTATACTAGTTTATTTGGAATTGATTAAGTATTGGCAGAGTATCCGACATTCTACAGTTGTATGTGACCCAAATAGAAGTCCTGTTGGAAAGATTGCAAGAAATCCATTCGAAGTACGTGATAGATTCTACAGAATACCCTACGATACATGTGAGCTTAGTTTCTTATTACGTAGGTGCAGACATTCCTCAAGAATTCTGAAAAATAATCTCAAAATAGGCTTTCAGGAAGACCAGGTACTAGGCTAAGTTAGAAAGACGGTTCGGCGAGGGAAAAGGGAACCGTTTACGCAACACTCAGATCAGTAGAGACCAATTGTAACCTAAATTGTACCTAAAGCACTCTCCGACTATCCCAGGGCTTTAACCCATCTTGAAGTCTTAATAAACCTCCAGAAGTCCCTGATAGGCACGTGACTTAGTTCTTCAATACCCCGGAAAAGTGCCTTCCAAAAGATTTATGTCTGAGGTGGCAGAGAGCTATGCAGTGACAGGCCTTAGCTTTTTCATGTGATATTATGACCTGTTATTACTTCTGCAATAATGGAAAGGGTTTTTCTGTCCTTGTGCATGAGAGTATTGGTTCTGGCACCGCTGTACCTTGGCCATAGCTTTCTAGTTATTTTACGGGAATCCAAAGAGCACCATCTTCCACTCGCTTCCACTAGAATTCTGATTCAAGCTTCATGCTTGAGTTTACAATGCGGAACTTTTACTGAATGGTCAGCCTGCTCTAAGTCCAGCGCAGATCTTTTTCTTGCCAATTTATCAGCGTCGTCATTCCCTGGTATGCCCTCATGTCCAGGGACCCAGCATAGTTTTAACCCATGTTGTGTGGCAAGAGCACTAAGCTCTTCGCGATAGCGCTTCAGAAGCTTCGATTTTATTTCAAAAGCAGAAATAGCTTTTATTGCTGCCTGCCTGTCGGTGAAAAGTTTGTATTTCCTTTATCGCAGTCTCACGGGCAGGAATTGTCACGGCTAGGACCTCCGCCTGGAAAACGTTGCTATGGTTCGGTAGTGTTACTGATTTAAAGAGGCTAAGTTTGTCTGAAAATGTACCTGCACTCACGCCAATGTCCATTTTGGACCCATCAGTTCAGATGGCTTTGGTTTGCGTGCTTGGTTTTGTTCCTCTTGTTCATTCCTCTCTGCTTGGGAATAAGCAAGAGAATGGTCTTTTGAAGTCTAGGTAGGGCACGTATAATCAGTTTCTGTATTTTAGCACTAAGAATTAGTATCACGTTTGAGTTAAGACGAAAGTGTCCATCGAGTTCCTCCATTTTCCATCGAAAGGACGAAGAACATCGCTAATCACCAGCAAAAACAATATTGGTGAAAGATAGTAGCCTTGTCCAATGACATTTTGGACCTCGAACTCCTCTGACAGCCTTTCTCTGTGCAGAATTTTACACCTAGACCCTTTAAAAGTTGACCAGCTGTGTGAGTTGCGTAAGTTCGAGTCTCAGCTATATTCACTGAAAAGTCGAAGAATGACAAACCTCCGAGAGTATAAATTGTCATGAAGAATCTTCTCAATTCGCTGTTTAGAGTCCCCAATAAATTTAAGATTCGGAAAGTGCAACAAGCTCAAAATTAATGGTTGCGAGAAGCTAGGCCTTAGACCACCACGAGCTGTCACACTAATTGTTTTCTTTTTATTATTTCGCCAACTAAACCTTACATTCTTATTTCTTGCTTCAAGCATCCTGAATCCTAGTTAATTGAATTCACACCTCCTACATACATACACCTTTATTTCTAAATATCGCCAAAGGGGTATCATTTACGAAGAGAACTATTATTATTCTCCAGGATTAAATTTACATCCTTAATCCCCCCGTTTTCGGTTATATAATAGTGGGATAATTTTCCAGCTCAGTACATATTTATCATACCCTTCAGGGCCTAGAAGAATTGTCCGTCGAAAATATTCTGCGAGAGGTTTTGCTAGAAAAAAAAATTAATAAATTTCAACGTCCACTTAGCAAATGCTCTGCTGATTGCAGGACACTTACATACAAATTATAAGCCCGCAAGCAATTACAATGCTCATGTCGAGTATCTATAATTCGACATAAGCGCTCATAAATTCGCGGAAATTTTTCAGCTTTTCGGTTAATCCGAATCCAACAATATTGTACTCGCAATCGTTGAGAACTAATTTTAGCTCGGTTCTGACCCAATTAAGCTTGTTTATTCAATTACGTTTTTTTTCATTTATTTACTTTTATAATTTGAAAACTCTCTCCGTTGCGAAGGCTTAAACAAATCCAACAATAGCCTATGCATGGCTACGGTAAGTTACGCTGCTGGGGATAAATGATTGAAGTGCTATTGTCTGTCAGTAGTTGCATCGCTTTTTTAATTTAAGTCCTTTTTTTTAAGCCGCCACTGCCGTGTGTGTACGTGTCGTACAGCAATTGACCTGCATGACAGAAAAATAATTGACACATGAATGGTGAACGCTAACTCTATTGTCTTCTCGATTAATTGGTAGCCGTTTGTTTGAAATATTGAGTATTCACCGTGGCTTCGTTGATGATGATGATGGATCGCGGGCATATAATGTAGTGGCACCCTGCAAGACTGACCTGGTAGTGGTGAATTTATTTTCTACTGTTCTCAATTTATTGAAATACGCGTGTTATCAGAATGTGATGGATTTGGTATATGGAAAAAAATTTCAATAAATGATTGATCAGAATTTCCGCGAGGATACGAACAATTTATGTGTGTGTTACTAAAAATGAACTGAACCCCGGGCTAAGCACAATATGAATTTAAGGCCAGCAACATGCAATGTTGAATTTTATGATTCGACTAATTGGCGCAAAGTTGAAGTCAGTTGGCGAAACGCGTTCACTGACAAAGGAAACACTGCTGAAAGGCATTGGCCATATTTGTGGTACAGTGTGGCACATAAGTCACAATTACAGACTCAACCTAATCTAATTCACAAAATGTTTTTGGCAGCCAATCTTTGAGGGTTTAATTTGTTTGGCAACATGTATGGTTGCGAAAATTTAGTGCAAGAAAGGACGAGGGCTAGTATTCCGCGGAAAGAAGTCGAGAGAAAAAATTGGTTTCTCCAGAGAACAAGAAAGATTACAAGAAGATCAACGAAAAATTCCTAGTCGCTTGCTCTACGTGCAAAAAAGACAAGAGCAGCGCGGCGAAAAAAGGAACTAAAGGCAGAAGTTTTACCTAATCGTATTTTTGCCAAACTGCTTCTGCAGACCTATACCTTCCCCGAAGACCAAAATTCTCATATTTAGGGGAATGAACTATTCTATGTATTTGAAGATAACTAAAAATTCCATACGCCTATTCAAAACGAAGTGCCAAAATTCTTAAAAATCATGTTAACCATTAAGCTATTTAAAGGAGCTGAAGACGAGTTAGTAAAGAGTGTACAGCTGTACGGAAGCCTTTAGAGATGAAGAAGGAAACCCCATAGTTCAGTCGGCGCTGAAAATTTGGAAAAAACAACCTCTGCAGACTGTATAACAACGACGAAGACCAACATCCCGCTGTCAGGCAGAACGAACCATTCAACCTAGACGATGATAGGCAATATTCCGTCCACCTGATCAAGGGAAATGCGGAAAGCAATATCAAAACTTAAATCCAACAAGGCTGCTGAACCCGACGGTCTTCCGGTAGAAATATTTAAACCACCTGGAGATGAGCCGTTGGAGAGCGTACACCAATTCATTTCTACCATTTGGTCAGATGAATGTGTGCCTGATGAATATAATCTCAACACCGCCATACCAATCCACAAAAAATGAGACTCTCTGAACTGCGCCAACTACAAACGCATCAGTCTTCTAAGATCTTTACTGCCATATTATGTGAACACCTGAAAGCCATCGTCAACAATTTGATCGGTTCCCAACAGTGCGGCTTTAGGCCAGGAAAAATCCATAATCGATTAAATTTTCACACTGCGGCAGATCCTGGAGAAAACCCAAGAAGACCAAATCTATACCTGTTCATCGATTTTAAAGCCGGGTATGACAGCTTGTATAGAGGCAAGCTATACAGAGCTACGATTAGTTTTGGCGTCCCTGCCAAATTCGTCCGTCTGTGTAGCGAGCTGTCACTTGTGTTTTCGCATAGAAACAGAAGCGGAAGAAACGCGAGAAAAACTAAGTATTTACAGTCAACAAGAAGGGACACGCAACACCAACGAAGAGGAAAAAACGTCACTTTGTCTACCTTGACTACCTTGAGCGGATAGACATCAACGCTGCAGCACGCAGAGTCTTCGAATTTAAGATGGAAGGAAAACGCAGTAGAAGAAGACCTCGCCTAAGGTGACGCGCACAAGTTAAAGGGAACCTTAAACATCTAGGCGTGCGTAACTGGAGGATGTTAGCTAAGGTCCGGGCTAACTGAAGAAGCTTTTTGGTAGAGGCCCAGGTTCAACCCGAACTAAAGCGCCACCTATGTAACTAAGCAATACGCCAACTAATTTCTAAGATTTGATCATACGAGTGTTTGCTTGATGAATGCAATCTCAGCACCGTTTGCTCGATCTACAACGAACCCCTTATTTGCGTCAACTACAAAAGACACCAGACCCTACAGCATCGCGTGCGAGATCTTATCTGCAGTGCATGGTGTGGACGCCTAAATTGGCCCCTATTAGTGCGGTTTAAAGGCAAGATCCCCTAGAAAAAACAAGTATATGTGAAGTGATGCTCATCACCTCTTCATCGATTTTTTGGCCTCAAATTATAAAGACGTGGCTCAGTGGCTACAACTATATCCAAATTTTTTGTGGCACCACCTCTTTTCGGTGAATGACAAGCCTTCGGGAGAAAAATTTGCCATGAAAAAGCTTCTCAATTCGCCGCTTGGATTCGGCAATGAAGTATCGCGCCAGCTATTTAATTTGATTATAGGGCTGAGCAATACAAAACCATTTCTAGTTTTGGTATCTCTGCCACACTCGTCAGGATGATGAGGAGAAATACTTTTTTCTCCATCGACGTCAACAATGATATTATCGAAACATTTGATTTAAAGAAACGTTAAGACAAGGTTGCGCGCTGTTAAGAGACTTCTTTAACATCAATTTTGAGCGAATGGTGCGAAACTCCCAAGCCTTCACCAGGGGAACAAATTAGGAAAAGTCTTTGCAAAATTGCGTAGGGCAACGAAACTCATATTAGCCGCGGAACTTAGCGAGCTGTCTCCAGTACGTTCGCGAGTAGTAGCGAAGCAGCAACTGAAAGGGGTTAAGCGTTTCAAGAGGGAAAACAACGTACTTACTGCCAACAAAAACGGATAACCAATACCGATGCCTTGCCGCTGCTATTATTTCTGGCAACGACATTTTCCGGGGGAAAAAAAACACAACAAGAAAAGTTTTCGCAAGCGCTGTTTGTTTGGGTTGAAAACCGAACAACTAAGGGGACACTATATTAGAACTTAATCGTCTCAGTCATTCTCGAGGACGCTAAAAAGTGAACTCCAGCGTAGGTGGATGAAGAAATACTTATATAAAATAAACAACTTGCGCGACAAGTCGAAATGAGCCAAGGCCTAGCTTCCCGCAACCATTCATGTTGTATTACATTTTTCGCACGAATGGAAGGGACCTGCAATTTATTGTTGACTCCGAACGGCAAATCGAGAAGCTCTTTCATGACAGATTATACTCCCGGAGGGTTGTCTTTCCCCAACGAGAGGTGGTGCCGCGGAAAATGTTCGGTGGACATGGCTGGGACTTGAACCCACACAACTCGCACAGCAGTTCAAGGCACTAACCACTGAGTCACGGTTAAAGGAAACTATTTAATGATAAACTTTAAGAGCTCCACAGTGATTTTGATAGGTAGCGATACATATAAAGAAAAGACCATCAACGCACTGATCCACAGAGTACATAATCAACGCAATGTCGAAAAGTACCTCAACCATCTTGGAGTGTGCAATTACAGCCAGCGCCTCCTAATAAAGTTTTTTTGATGTAAAGCTTTTCAAAATCACATGTCTTTAAAGTTACAATTAACTATCCTACAGTCCATCTAACAAAGTCCTTGGCATGAAGGTTATTGATCCTTAAATGAGCATTAGCAGCTATAATTAAAATCTAACTCAGATGAGATTCCTATCGTCCGTCTGATGATGATGCATTTTCATGTTTATTTACCCTTCCGTAACCCGTAGCGCTCATCCGTGTGCAACATAGTGATATTGTGCTTGAAAAAGAGTAGAAAATAAACAGAGGATTGTTGCAACCCCAGCAGTTTGATGCACATGCTGAAGTCTCCACAATGTACACAAACAACACGTTGTCTTTTTTATTTTTCGCTCGAGCCAAAGGAGAAAGGACCTCAATATTTATACGATAAAGCTGAACAAACAGGAAATGCATTCTTTTTTTTTTTTTTCCTTTCTCTCATTCTCTATCTGCATCTCAAGGACGAAATAATTGGCCAAGCAAAGTTCACCTCTCACACATTCGGTGGCACTTTGATTTGGTTGATCGGAGAAAATAAAGACGGACCACAGCGAACAATGTACACCAGCAGTTCTCATAAATTCCGACCATGTGTGTCATCCGGTGGGAAATTGTGCCACTCGAGCATTGCAGTGCGTGATACGGATCCCACTGTTTCCCCAAAGGCAAGATGGATTCTTTTTTGTAGATTCGCCGTCTCCAATCTTCAGATCCATTTCCGATTTTCTTTCAAAATCATGTCCACAATCTGAGTGTCGATTTCATGAAGAGAACGATACGGCACTGAAAACGATGCTCGCGCTTACATCCTGGCCGATCAGCAATCGTCGCCGGTAAACGTGTGTGGGTCGAAGGAGCTCCATTGTCCGACTGCCCACCCAGCATGGTCTAAGCTCACTTAAATTGTTGATTTTTTATGTTTTCTCCAGAAACTCCCAAATGGCTTTTCGTTCATTGTCGTAGTCCTTGAACGACCAGCGGTACAAACTCAACGCAAAACTTTACGTATCCTCTGTGTTCTAGTTTTTTTTTGTCTAATATCTTATGGAATGTAGGACACGATGTTAACAATGACAACTTCGAGGTGTAGACATGTACAATTGTTGCTGGGGACTGTTTCTAAGCTTTTTTTTTTAAAGTTTCTCTTCCCCCTCTCCTTCTTTCTCCATCCACCATTCCTCGTTTTTGCTTTTTTTTTTTGTTGGAACAATACCAACGTTAGTTGTTGGTCATTGCTTAAATGGTATAGAAGACGATGAATACCAACAAGACGATGGAGGAGAAGTAGCCTTCCAGGAAGATGACAAGAGCTGCAGTGCAAGAAAAAAAAAAATGCGAATAAAGAAGAAAAATATTGCATAAAATGTACGAAACTCGGGGAAAAACTTTATCAATTCAATTGCGGTTAAGCATGCTTGCTTATGTTTCGTCTTTTTTGTGTTGAATCCTTTGTTGGCTGCAGTATTTGGAAATCCTTAAGACGCTTGCATTGTGTACGTCATTGTGATGGCGCACGGAAGAGCTAGAGTGATGGAGTGAAATGTTTGCTTTTGATGTTTGTATGCTGGTGCTATCTACGAAACTGGATCAAGTGAAAAGTGGTGTGAAGGATTGAAACTATATGTACTAAGTGGTACATTGATGCTACTTTTGTGTTGGTTGTAGGTGGCAATTTCGCGCTGCCAGAAAATGTTGACACCTATATTTTTTGGTGGCGGAAAATGAATTGTATCGATTTTTTTCTACAGAAAACAGCACATGTGTGCTTTGCTCAATTGCATTTTATTTAAAAAAAAATGTGCAACGTGAGAAATATCCTAGAAAATGCTTGTGCATACATACGTAGATCCATTGTGTTACCATGCGTACCTGAGTACCTGTCCCTACAAAACTAATAGCAAAACCAGACGAAGTTTGGGATTTCCGAAGCAAATGGCTCCAAGAGACGAAAAAAAAATGTAACAACGGTTCTAAATCATTTTATGTTTTAGGCTCGCATATGTCCTTCGACGGAACACGTGCAATTCTGAGATTTTAACAGTGATCAGACCGAGGTCACTTGCAGAGGAAGTGTTCTAGGGTTTTGCCCCTCATTTTTGTCTTTGCAACTGCGGCAGTAGGGATTAAAAGGGATGCCAAGAGTACATACTGCCCAGTGACCCATACAGATAGTGACAACGCGCGCAATGCCTGTTCGGGTTCTTCTAAGGAGGTCAGTTGTTTTCCTGTAATTGTATGTTGGCGCAGCTAGCAATGCCGTTTCATGTGTGTTTGGCTGCTGAGAGAAGTGTAGGTTGATTTTTCCCTCGACAGCTCCTAGTGGGATATGAACTTCTTTTGCGAGTGAGATGTCAAGGGTCAACTTCTGCCTGGCAAGCTCATCAGCCATTTCATTCCATTCGATGCCTCTGTGACCTGGGACCCATATGAGGGTTAGGGAAGATAAGCTTCCCAGATAGGCAATCCTGGTTCTGCATTGTGTTACCAGCTTGGATGGGGTGGGTATGGAAACAAGAGCTTTGATGGCTGCCTGGCTATCGGAGAAAATTGTGACATTTACGTTTGGGGGTGGTGTCGTTGTTGAGCGCACGACAGGCCTCGTAGATTACGAGTATTTCAACTTGAAAACACTCGCTAAAGTCGAGAGTCTGAATGATCTCAATATTTTCCAGGCTGCTGAAAATATACACGAATCTATCCCGTATTCCAATCTTGAACCGTTCGTGAAAATTTATGTAGTCTTCTGTTACCTCCCTGCTGTTTCATTCCGCTCTTGATGGAATACGCACGCAAAGTCTCTGCTGAGCAAGCGGTAAAATAGTCTGTGTGACACGTTACCGCCTCCTAAGGCAATGAAGCTACAATAGCCATGGGGCCTGGCCGACCAGCACCCAGATTCTCTGACTCTGACCGCACTACAGGTTGCCATCTCTCTAACGTGAAGGTCGAGGGTTAGAAATTTTAGGATAACCGTTAGTGCATTTGTCGGACATGAACATATTGCACTCGTGGTACCTATACCAGCGGTTCTGTGGATTCGTTTTAGTTTAGTGGTTGTAGCCTTTATTCAGTGCGGGCCACCAGACTAAAGACCTGTATGTAAAAATTGCGCGTACTACGGTAGTGTACACCCATAGGGTCCTTTTCGGTATAAGTCCCCACTTCTTCCCAAAGGTTCTGCTACAGGCATAAAAGGCTATGTATGCCTTCTTAGTGCGTTGGACTGCTGAGCGAGCTGCGTGGGTCCACCGATTATTTTTTTTTTGGCACCACCTCTCCTCGGGGAATGGTAAACCTGAAAGAGTACCAATTGTTATGAAAAAGCTTCTCAAATCGCTGTTCGAAGTCGGCAATAAATGAATGGAGTCAAGAAGATAGGCCTTGGCTCATCATGTGCTGTCGCGCCAACTATTTATTTTATTTTTATCTAAATCTTTCTGCCATCATATATCTTTCTGCCACGAACTTATCGGTCGATCGTTGTCGTTCAATACGTCCAGTATAGGTCTCGGCTTCATTTGCTTTTTGTCGGCTTCGGGAAGGCTTTCGACTGTTGAAAATGAGATTTTATTACAAAAAAAAAAAAACTCAAAGGCTTTGCGTTGCATTCTAGAGAAGTCTGATATTCAAAGCGAGTATAAACGGGCTGCATATTTTCACAAAACTGGGGAACTGCTTATAAACAGAACGAAAATTTACTAACAGCGCCCTAACAAATGAGCATCGTCTGTGTTAAAGTGTCTGACTCGCTATCGGTGAAACAATAGCATCAATAGCATTCGATTTGTATTCAATTTCGCACCTCTTCACATTTAAATTCACTACCCCGTGTACCCATGCAATAAAAACATGAATTTATTGCCCACATACAGTGATCCCAAACACAGATAACTAAATTCTCTAAAATTACCCGATTTCCCACAATTTGCAAACTCAACCCCCTCAATACCCTTCCGAATCTGACTGTCAGACAATAACCCACATATATTCGTTTAGCGCGCACAACACCACACCACCGACCGGTGTGACATTAAAAATCTCGCTCTGTCCAGGATGTTCCTCGTCGTATCCTTGTCACGTTACCATTTAACCCGCAAACTATTCACTGCGCGTATTTTGTCCTCGATATTTACTTTTTTCCGTTCAGCGGGATTATCGCCGGGTGAATCAACAACCCCTTCGTGCACTATCTCGCCCGGCATCCATTCACCTGGTGGTGGAGGATGTCCCCCCCGTATATATGTACATGTATATGAAATTGCTTCGGAAAATTGCACATATTAAATGCTGATTTGCAATCAAGGATGTCATTTATTTAATAGCCAATACCATGCGAATGTTCTCCGTCAGACGTTCTCGCTGTCCTTGTGTCTGAATGTGTGCACTTTTTAAGCTGGATGCCAAATGCATCCTAATGAGGACGAACATCAAGATTGGGGCTTTATTTGACGGTGATGTCAACGCGAATAATGCAATAAGTGTTAATGTTCAAATACAAATCGAAAGTTTCATGACTAAAAAAACAACAGAAAATTAAATGGCGGCGTACTCAACAAAATTGATTTTTCGTTGAATAACAATAGTCGAGCAAATTCATAAATCACGCAAAGAGCAAAGTGCTGTGCTGTCGAAAGGGGTTGAGTTGGGCAGTGTTGGCATGGCAATGGATGCCTTGGAATGGAAGCAGAAAGCCTTTTAGACTAATTAGATGCAAATCGCCAGCAATGTAGAGAATTCATGTTTTCATCATGAGTGAGCGCTTGTTTAAAATAAACCAAACGAAGCGCCAAACCAACCGAATACAATGTGAACTTGAAACAAACGGAATGTGTTTGTTCAATTGTAACGCATGCATGGAATATAATACGCTTGAATGGGCCCACCTTTGAAGTGGTGATGCGGTGTAGCGGATGCGCATATACCCTATAATCGATCAATATGCGATGATTTATGGTTTTTTTGTTCCCATTGTGGAATCAAGGATCTCCTTGACCTTATTTCTGTGCATGTTGTGAACATTTCTTTTTTCATTCTCTCTGTACTATTGGTAGTTTTCATTGTTATCATCAACAACAATGCGAAATGGGGTTAAAAAAAAATGTTTTTATGCCAAAATTTCGTAGCAGAACAAAACATTATGCAAAGCACTACAACGGGTGCGTTTGAAGTACATTTAAATTCAGTTCGAGAATTTTGATTAGATTGCGCCAATTGCAAAAAGTTAGAAGAGACTTAATGATTTTTGATTATTTCTAATGACCCATAGAATCACGATCGATTGTACTTTAAATTAGTTTAAGGTGGATGTTAATTTTGTTGGCGTTATGATTAAATAGGCCAGTCGTGTAGACGTCTGTATTCTTTCACATAGGTTCACAATAAAAACAAAAATGAATTAGTGGTTTTTCTCGAACCTCAGTGGTACGTATAGAGTACATAGTTTAATTATTTCGAGTCACTTATCATCCGTTTCTCTCTATAAGGCCAAGTCAATGCAATAAGCGACAAGCGGTAAAATGGCGAAATAAAACGTATGCAATCGTATGGTTGTGGCTACGCAGTCGTTGAGCGGCAACCGTCATTTCTGAGCATCATTCTCTACCGCTTTGCCGCTTGCCAGTCTTTGCGTTGTAGAAAGTATGCCTGCTTGACTCATTTTCGTCTTTACGGACGGCTTGACACTAAAGGAATTGGAGCCGGTTTATATATGTACAAACAATTTTGGCATCCACCATAGCTACTTAAACATCTTTGGCTTAAGAAAAGCGATCTATATTGACACCCAAGCCTCAAAGATTTACCATAATGCGGTGAAAAATAACCACTGTCGCATGAACGAGATCGTTATGAAGAGTAGCAAACACTGCTTGGTTCCAAGTCTCAGTGATATTAGGGGAAACTGTGGGACTGCCTCTGCGCCGTAGAGCAGAACTGAGACGATTTAGTTCGTATACAGGGTCACCTTACTTGTTCGAGAAAGGGCTTTGCTACTCAATTGTCTTTTCAGCCAAAAGAAACAGCGATTGACAAGAGTTATTCTTCGTTTGATCTCAGCTCTGCTGTCGTTGGCTGAATTGATTTTTGAGCCTAGGGAGACGAAGACTTTAACTACCTCAAAGTTATAACTGTCTTTAGTGACGTTCTATCCGAGACATCGGTGTTGGGTGTCCTTTCTTGCTGACAGCATATACTTTGTCTTGCCCTCATTGACAACTAAACCCATTTTTGCCGCCTCCATTCCAATACCCATGAACGCGGCAGTGACATCACGCTGCGTTCTTCCGATTCCGACGGACTTTCTAAAGATTGTACCTCGGTGCAGGGAAATAACTCCACGGGAATTTGCTCCACCTGTGAATTAACTCCACCGCAAGTGGAAAATTACTACACTTTTCGAATGTGGAGTAATTTCCCACTGGCAGTGGGAGTGCATATCGGTCTGAAGATCTGCCGCAGTGTGAATATTTGGTCGGTAGTGGACTTTCGTGGCCTTAAGCCATACTGATATGGACAGACCAGTTTGTTGACGAACAGGTTTAGGTGTCACAACACGGCACATAAGATCTTGTAAGTGATGTTTAGAAGTCTGATACCTCTGTAGTTGGTGCAATTCAGAGGGTCTTAAGTATCATAACAGGACTCTGTATAATAATAACGCAAGTCCAGCGACTGCGAAGATGAAAAATGTATAAAATTCATCAGACAATTTATCTGCAAACGTTCCGCCTTTACCAGTGTTAGAAAAGGTGCCGTCGAAAAGTACCTTTCGGCGATGTTTGGTGTTTTCCTGGCTGGGGCTTGAACCCACGCCGCTCGGTCAGCAGTCCAACCCACTAACCACTGAGCCACGGCGACCAAACTTTACTGCCTTCTCTAAATGCCTTCAGTAATAGAATTTGAATTGACCCTAGCGCTCATAGTAGTATAACAAAGGACCTACCACGATTCTTAGTGCAGCTCTCTAAAGAAAAGACTGTGAACTTGATACTTCACAGGTGGTAAGCGATTTCCAACTGTTATTAGCTTCTATTAAGATTTTTTGTGCAATTTTTGCCCTTAGGTTGCAGAGTGGAAACTTAACTGTACGGTCCGCTTGCTCCCGGTCTAGGGCTGAACCCATTCTTGCTAATTCGTTTGCATTTTCATAACCTGGTACCCCACCAGGGATCGAGCAGAATTTAACCTTGTGGTGCGTCTCAAGAACCATAAGCTCTTCGCGACAACGCTTCATAATTTTCGACGTTATCTGCGAAGCAGCTATTGGTTTTATGATAGCCTGGCTATCAATATAAATCGAAATATCTTCCCGTCATATTGTTAGCATTGACACTAGTCGGGCAGTTCTTGTCAGTGCTAAGATCTCCGCTTGAAAAATGCTGCGGTGATCCGGGAGTCTCATGGAGCTGCTAAGTCCTAAGGCTGCACACACAGTGAAGCGATAAAGCGATGCGATGCGGGAAGCGTGCGCTAAAGCTGTTCACTTGTATTCTTATGTACGTGCGCACAGTGAAGCGATAAGAATTCATGTGAAAAGTTCAACACTTCGTTGTCTTGCCACTGTTCTCTACTTGGAAAGACCCATTAAACGGGTCTCTCGAAGTCCTAGTAGTAGTAATGCAAGTTGACACTGGCGCCCAGATGATTGTTTATTATCTCGGCATGTCGATACAGATTCGGTCTCCAGTGTCCAGACTGCCTGATTCTGAGAGCGGCCTTCGCTGCGGCCTCCTTCATGTAAAGGTCGAGAGACGAAAGATTAAGAATGACTTCCATCCCCGCTGTTGGTGTTGTTCTCATCGCATGCTACTATCCGTATTTTGGTCATATCTGTGCGGTTGGAGGTTTTGGTGACAGTGTGCCACGAAACCAGTCCGTGTCAGTATGGATCCAACGATAACTGAGTACTGCCATAGGGTTATTCTAGGTCTGGATTCCCAGTATTTTACAAAGAACCTACAGAGGAATTTCGTCAATACCCGGAAGCGTGAAAGTTGGAATCGCTCTTTTGTATGTAAACAACACTAATTCGGTTTTCTAGAGGCTGATCCCTAGTCCACATTGCTAATAGCATTAAATTTATGAAACATAGAGTGAAAAATTGGTTGCCATTGACAATATTTCTTAAGACTACTCACCTGCAGAACGAAAATGGGTCGTTTAAACCAAAAATATTAACAAATTAAATCACTCCAACTTCAAATCAATGTACAAGGGTAATGCACAACTAATGCAGTTGGAAGACCTGAGCATTTTTGTTTAAACATGCCCCGTGAGTAGTCGAAAAAATGTATTAGCTACGATTAAGAGAAATTAAAGTGAAGTCTTATGGACAGCGTTTGTTTTTTCAAGGATAGTTGGCACAGAAACTGAAGACCTGTTACAATAACATCCTACTATAGCACAGCTTAATATTATAGCAGATCCATAAATTCCAAGTCATAATTATAACGAGGCACAGTACTCCACTTCAGTAGCAAGTGTCACCAAACCTACCCCCTCAATATCCTGCAACGTGCAATAAAGTACTTTTACTATTTCCGATCTCCTGACTACCTATCATCAGTACCATGTACCCTTACGTTGAACAAAACAATTAAATTGTCTCAGGCAAGGAAAAAAGGGAAACACCATTAATCGAACCGCTATATATTAAGTTACCGTTTGGTCTTTAGAGTGATTGTGTGATTGCGTTCGTGCTGCAAGTTCATTAAAATCATATTTCCGCATAAATCAACGAATGTGTCCTTTCTAAGGCCGCAAGGACGACCCCACGTTCGATTCAAAAGTAAATGAGAAGCACGTCTGTGGCACGCATACTTTGACAGAATATATCGCACCATTACCATCTCTGGCCTCTGTGCAAACGACCTGTTCCTTTCGCCGAACCATAATAATAATAATAATAATACTTGCACTGTCATAAACAACACGCTCGGGTAAAAGTCCTGTGTAAGTTGAGTGCACACTGTACCCTTCATACTCACAAAAATAGTATGTACAATGTTTCTTCCTCTGATGTGATGGAAAAAAGGACACTGAAAGATCCAGTGAAGTTTGTCATGACATTTTCATAAATCAATTTTCTACCACCCGAAGCGTTTGCCTTCAACAGCATAGATTATGACGACGTTAAGGGTGCAAAAATGGAGATTTACTATACACCGGGTTTGTGACAGCCTCGATAACAAATGAAAACTAAAACTTGACCAAAAACAACAGAGCCAAGCAAGAAGACAACAACTAAAGGGAGAATTGTGAGAAGGTCCCTTTAAGTGAAAGGAATGCAGTATGCGGCGCTCGCTCTGGGTGGTACAGTATGAATTAATTAACATTTAAAATCTGATATGCAAGAAAACAAGGAATCAATTTGTTCAAAGCTTTGTGTTAATTATGACATGGCATGGAACAAATTCCTTGAATTCCTTCAACCGTTCAACGTACTGCTGTACGTTGTGTTTCTGAACTAAATGGAATTTGATTTAATTTATTCGAAAAGTATTAAAGGGGCCGACTGAGACGGAGAAAATGTTTGCTTTATTAGACCAATTTGAAGGGAATAGTGTTTGACATGTGCTCATTGCCTCAAATAAGAAGTGAAGCCTTAGGAAATCACAAATGTATGTAATTTCGATAAAATGTGGTTACAAATTTTTTCCATGTTGCAAAATGACCTTTTCGTGTAAGACATGAAAATAAATATCCTGAGAGGCTGTAGTTTTTTTTCCAAGTGCAAAATTGTGTAACAATTTGCGACCTTTGCTTTGCTGCTGAGCTTTGTAATCGCGGGTTTAGGAGTTTTCACCTCCACCTAATAATTTATTTTTTTGGCAATGTTGCGAAAATATTCAATTAAGGTTGCAAATTTACAATAGCTTTACCATAACCTCTCTTGTTTTTAATTTCGAGCATCATATCAAACATCTAGGATAAATAAACACAATATTAAATTAAAATTTAATGTGAAACTGAAATACATAGGTAGAGGACTGGCTCAGTGGATAGTGTGTTGAACTGCTGACCGAGCGGCGTGGGTTCAACCCGCAGCCATATCCAGTATAATTTGTCATGAAAGAGTTTCTCATTTCGGCATTTGGAGTCGGCGATAAATTGTAGGTCCCTTTCATTCGTTCCAAAAATGTAGCACGCACAACATGAGTGCTTGCGAAAGGATAGGCCTTGGCTCACCTCGAGCTGCAGCGCCTGTTTTTTTTTATTGATTGATTTTATTCTTTTATTATAAGAATTATTTGCTTTCCTTATTATTTTCTCTGTGTTAAGAATTCAGTTCTGCTTACTGTAAAGTTTTATACCAAGATATCTCGCATGATCCGCCAGGGTCAGCTTCAATCACAACAATGTAACCCATTGCTAGGTGCCAGGACACATCGATGTCTCAGGTAACGAAAAGATGGATACATTGGACAGAAATGGGTCTAGTATGAACTCTTCTCCACTGTATTTTATGTTTAAATACTCCCAATCTACGAAGCCCGTCGTGCGCTGAAAGACGACACCACCCCCAAACGAAATGTCAAAATTTTCTCCAATAGCCAGGCAGCCATCAACCACCTCACCAAAGCTAGTTGCACAATACAGAAATGAGCTTGCTGGGGAGCTTATCCTCCCTAACTTTCGTATAGGTCTCAGGTCATAGAGCCTTGGAAGAGAACGAAGTGGCTGATGTGTTTGTCAGGTAATGATCCGCCCTTGACGCCTCACTCGCAAGAGAAGTTCTCATCCCATTAGAAGCTGTTAAGGGAAGAATCAATATATACAACCTTTCATTAGCCGAATTCAACTGGAACAACATTACTAGTTGCCCCATATCTAAGAAGACTTGGCCAACATACAACTATAGAAAAACAAGCTTGGCCAAGCTTGGCATCCCTACTGCCGTAAATGTAAAGACACAAACGAGAAGGAAACCCTAGAAGACTTCCTCCTCCAGTGCCCTGCATTTGCCAAAGAAAGACTCAAGGCACTGAAGAAACCCTTCCTCGACAACCTCAGCGAACTTTCGGAGAAGAACGTTCGATTTAAGACTAACAGGCATAGTCTGTCGGCACCCATCCACACTTATCTAACAAACCGGTCACGAGGACTGTGGTAACAAAATGGTGCATTTCAGTACTTTTTGAGTATCGGGCGTGTTTCCGCCTGAAACAACCACTTAAACCAACCAACCAATGAACTCTTCATAAGCCCTTATCGAGGCCAATACATCGTCCAGTACAGATAAATATGTTTTTCCTTTGGAAAAGCTAGCAAACCCTAGTATCAAATAGAGACATGCTCTACAGCCCGATCGCTCTAGCCTATTTTCGATAAGAAGAGTCTGGTAACATCCATAGGGAAATTCGAACCATCACTGCGGTGATACATAAATGTGCACTGCTTAGTAGGTAATCATGCAGTAAGGTGAGGTCTCCCATAAAATTACTACTGTCGAAGTTATAGGGAGGAAAAAGAAATCGAATCTATTTGTCACCTACTATTCAATTGCCCTGCGAATTGAGAAGGTTTTTCATGACAAATTATACTCTCGGAGGCTTGTCATTCCCCAACGAGAGGTAGTGTTGCAAACAATTTTCGGTGGACATGGCTCAGGCTTGAACGAACTAACCACTGATGGTAAAGATAAATGAAACCTGCGAGAACATTATTTATCAAGAAAGAGCTTCTCAATCCGCTTCCGTCAATGAGGAAAATATAAAACGCACAACAGGGTGCGAGAAGCTAGGCCATTTGTTAAAATATTGTTTTGCAAAACTTTTCTTGGTTGGTAAATGCCTTTGCGCAATTACTTGGGTACTTCTCCTCTTACTTATAAGTAACACAAGTTTAGATTTCGTTGTGTATTACCGCCCACAGTAGGGCGCCAGCAAAGGAACACATAATCAACATTTACGTAAGGGTTTTCTATCCATAAGCTAATTAAAATCGAGTTTTCTTCGAAAACCGACCAGCTCCAAAAGTTACTTCGATCCATCATTAGTTTTTTCCTTTCATGAATACTTCAATAACCATCAGAGTTATGACAATTATTGATTACTCTCTGACGTTAATGTTAATTTTAAATTTTCCCAGAACTTTAGGCAAAATTACTCAGTTCGCTAAGACAATTAAAAAAATAAAATAAACTATGCCCTGACGGTTTTTTTGGATACCAACCCCGAAATAAATTCATCCACCAGCATATAAACAACCAAAATTGTGATTCACACTTTCCTAAATTATGTTCCAAAATTGATGAAAATCTCAAGATAAATTTCTCTTATATGAGAAATTAAAGAGGTAAATATTATTTAAACACCCCTCGCCGACACCCCTCTGACAATTATAACTCAATTACAGGTCCCTCCCCCTTTGAAACCAAATAGGTGCTACTTTAAGTGGCTTCATTTGGCGAGTGAGAGATGAGAAGGGGCTATATTAGGCAGGCACATGTTTCAAGCAGGTACGTTACTGTCTCATTTAGAATTTGCAAATGAATTTATGGCCAACACCCACTGTTATCTGTCAATGTTTATTAGGCATACAAAACGGGAAGGCTGGTGAATGGGGGGAGCACATCCGCCCCCAAACATAATAAAAAACGCACCCCTTTTGATAAATGATTGTGTTAAAATTAGTCCTTGTCCTCGTAAAAATGTGTTTATGACAGGAGAATCCATTTCCCGTGAACTTGGGACCGAAGTCAACAAAATTAATGGACTACCTTAGACTGAAAATTAAATTTTCACCAGGGCCCATTCGCCTTCGAAAAAAAAGTGCTATGTGTGTGAAATGGAAGGAGTATCAGGCGTGATTTGTTCCTTCGGCCACTTTCCTTCGCGTGTCTGCCATATGCTTATAATTACACGGAAATATTATACCAACAATCGGTAGTCAGCCAGTTTGGCTTACATCAAATTACATAGAGCAGTCCCGGATCGGGACTGGAATGTATGCTTTTGCAATAGAAATTAAAACGTTTCACTCAATTTCTAAATAAAGCTCCGAAATATGTTGGAAACACGAGCGCGACAAGCGAAAAAAACAAACGTAAATGTTCTAAATTATGCCGACAGCAACAACAGCGACAGCATTCCACCACCCATCCCCATCGCCAAAAACAGATTAATTGTGATTTACTGTACGAGTGTTGTGTGTGTGCGCGCTGTCACCTATAGTTTTACACCCAAAATAAAGCACAGCATGTGACAGCTGAACACGAACACACCAGCGGATATCAACAGGAATGGATGTTGAGCTCTCCAGAAGCGTGGGCATAGGAAATGAATTCGGCCGGCTTCTGTGTCCCTGCCTGACTCCTGTGTATTGTATCAAATATGGACACAAAAACCAAACCAAAAGTATCTTATTCAAATGTGCTGAAAGCGTGTTTACAAGAACTCCACGGAATGTGGAATTCAAAAAAAAAGACAGAGATAGAAGGACTGTTGGCGGCAAATAAAATATTTTTGTTGCCTTTTCGATTCGTAAAATATTCATGGAACCTGGCGGAATGTGACTTTGCCTAAAAGTTTATGTTGTCACACGAATAATAACATCATTTAAAAATGTTCCCACAGCATAATGGGTGACATTTGTCCACCAGAGAGCTCGCTCAACTTGGTGCCGCCATTCTACCTCGATAATAAAGAAATCATATCGAGATACTCTGGGGGTACTTTTGTGGGGTAAACCGAATTAAGTTGCAAAGGGATAACTCAGCGATATGAGAAAAGTTTTCATCTAGATATTGATGATTGGTGGGTTAGCAAGACAGATAGACTGTTTGCGTGTTTAGGTTCGGACTTCTGGAGCAGTTTTCATTCCTTCAAGTTGGAAAGTTACTTGACACCTTGGAAATTGAATCGGAAGGTAGTCCAGCTATGAAATGGGCGGAATTAATGAGCTGATAATATCAGTTTGTACCGGGTTATGACTTAGTTATAACTTTTGGAATTAATATTACCATTACTTTGAGGGTCGTTAAGAATATTTTTTTTTTTTTGCTCCCCTCTTTGTTAAGAATTTGTTTGGTTTGTTAATGATTTTTACTTGTGTAAAATTCATCATCGTTGCGTGGTTAAAGTTATTTGTAAATCAAAAAATAATTACGTAAATAGTTTGCGCAACAGTTTCTTTTTTTTTTTTTTTTGAGCAGGGGCGAATTAAAAAAGAGGTTTGCATGATCTGAAATCGCACGAGTGGTGCAGTCTTTTTCATTATTGGTCTCAGATCTGTCAAAAAACGTTTGCGAAACTATTATTTTAGCCAGTCGAGGTATTGACTGCTATCGCTGCTATCCGTCTTTAAACGAAGGATAGGAGTTATTATTTTACAATGGAATTAGTGCAACCGTTGAAGCACAAAAACATGTGAATTGGAATAATCCCGACGTTCTAAAATCAATTATAATGACGTTAACTTCCTGTTGTATTTAAGTTTCCAAAAAGTAGTAGCCTAAACATTTTTTTTCGAATGTCCGGTAGATTTGTGCATCTACATATGTACTTCCGTATTCTTAACTCCCAGCCTCACAGGTACGTTAAACGTAAACGCGGACAAACCTAAAGCATCAATACTCTTTCAAACCTCCTTCTTCTGCTTCATATGAGCGACCGATTACAATCTATAAACAAGAAAATATATGTTTTCACCGACGACAGTACCTTAAAATCGTCTTTTACAAAAATCACGTCTGTCAATGCCAATATATCTTACATCTAAAGATGTTTGCCATTTTTTTAGTATAGCAACTTTTTACCGGCGCCAGTAGATAGGATAGCCTTGAAAGATACACATGTGATTGCAGCCAGCTGATGCATCATTTAGGTCACCTTAATCCTGCGATTTGACGCTAAAAGACTTTTTGGTTCAGGGCTATTTGAAGGGAAAGGCCAACGGTGAACGAGCTTAAAAAGCCGAGCACGTGTCGTAGAAAAATAAAGAGCCACAACTATGCCAAAGAGTTGTGTCAAACTTGAAAAAAAAGGATAATTTCGTACCAAATGCGCAAAGGGGGGCATATTGCTTAACGTTTACAAAATTTTAAAGTTTAAACTTCATTTTATAATCAATAAATTTTTGAATTTTTTTAATTACATATTTAACGTTATATTCAAAAACATATCGCGCAACTCTATTAAATTACCTTGTACCTATGTCTATTCATAAATCAAGCAAATCACAAAGAGAATTAAAGCATGTATTTATTTTATTGTGGTCGCCGTGGCTCAGTGGTTAGTGCGTTGGACTGCTGACCAAGTAGCATGGGTTCAAGCCTCAGCCAGGAACACCGAACATTTTTCGCGGCACCATCTCTCGTCGGGGAATGACAAGCCTCCGGGAGTATAATCTGTCATGAAAGAGCTTCTCAATTCGCCGTTCGGAGTCGGCAATAAATTGTAGGTCCCTTCCATTCGTGCAAACATAACAACACGCACAACATGAATGGTTGCGAGAAGCTAGGCCTTGGCTCAATCCGAGCTGTCGCGCCAGATATTTATTTTATTTTTTTATTTATTTTATTTTATAAAAACCTAACGTCATCACAAAATAAATTGTTATGCAAGCTTAGATTTCGTTTATTCATATAAATCTAAATAAATATTTTTTATACTACAAAAATACTGCATTGTGCTAAATAACATCCATTTTTATTCCTAACAGACTTTAAGTTAGTTAAGAACCGTACTATTTTTTTTTGAATAGAAAGTTCGTCGAATAAAAATACACGTATTTAACGTAGCGAGCAAATTTCAAAGAGATTTATATGTGGATCGAATTCTGATATAAACTGATTGGAGCTTTTCAATCGGCATTTGAAATGTACTCTATGCATTTGTAGCTACATATGTGCATATATTCATATCGTCAATAAATTTTCATCGAAGGATAGAAGGTTAAAGTATACTAAAAATTAGTTGATTGTTAAAAATGGGAATTTTATGTCACAATTAGAAATTAATCTACGAGTCGTAAAAAATTAATTTGTTTCACTTGACCTGAAGCCTAAGGGGAGTAAATTTCTAAAAAAATTAATCTACAATTATACAATTAGAGATGGGATAACAATTGCTATTGTACATATATCGTGTGACAAATCCTTGCATCTTATAAAACGCAACGTCTCGTTGTCTGTCTGTTCGTAAGTGCGCTTATAACTCGAGAACCAATAATCCATTCTACATGCTTCAGTCAGGGTTCAGTATGTATTTTGAAGCTCGGGGGCTAAATTGCAAATAAGGGGCGAGCGAAGTCTTTCGGGTCTGGTAGTAAACTATAATATGAAGCAATCAAAGGATAGCCAAAAAAAGGGAAAGTTACAGAAACATCACAAACAACCACTTCAAGATGTGAACTTGGAAGAAAACAAAATGGCACGAGAAATGAATAAAGGCGGCACAGCGGACAGAAAGTTACGTAATATAGCAATCGTTCATAGTAGAACTGACTAGCTTCGCCCTTCTAGTTAAGGAATATGTAAAAAGGAATATGAACCAGATTACAAATAATCAAAAAGAGCAATCATCAGTGTTCCCGATCATAATGATGTCTCTGGCAACGAGAGACTCATGTTTTGTAATATTTCATTAAGCCAGATTAAATCCAAGTTTGATATTGAAAAACAAACACTATCCGAAAATGGATATTTTGGAAACCAAGATTTTTTTTTTTGTTTAACTAAGCAGCTTCTATCACTTCTATCACTACAAACGAAATGCAAAACAGATTTCTCCTAGATTACTACTCACTTGAACACATATCTCTGTATTATTTCAAGAAAATGGAAAAATTAACTTGGACTTTCCTCAGAAATTCAAGAGAAATATTTCTCCCAGAAAAAGAAATTTGACTGTAATTTTGACGACCTCAATTCGCGGTCGTTCGTAACAAGTCAACATTTCTATAGCTAAACGAAACGATTTTTATAAAAGATCTCCATTTCCATGCTTGAACGTAAGAACAATTATTTAATGTAGTGAACCCAATTTTTTAATCAATGGTTACTTAAATAACACGCATATGCATATAAATATACGCGGCGAATCGAGAAACTTTTTAATGACAAGTTACACATATGCCCGCAGATGTGTCCTTCCCCGACGAGAGATGGTGCCACGAAAAATATTCGGCAGAGATTTCTAGGGCTTGAACCACTGAATTGACGATTGAGCTATGACTGAATGAATGAATGGTTTAAGAATCTAAAAATTCAATGGTCGTCAAAAAAAATAATAAAGCTCCATTACCAGTCAGCCTGTCAAAGACTACTGAAGCAAATCAATTTGGCAATGATGAGTGTTTTAGACTTGAGTAAGGCTTCAAGAGTGTCACGCAAATACAAGCCGCAATGCAGTGGGATTTGAAAAAAAAAATAACATGCTACAGTTGGTCTAACTTTTCAACAAATTATAAAATTTTGTTGGTTTTGAATTTTTTCTTTTTTTTTTTTGAGGTTTTCTCACATTTTTTGAGATTCAGATAAGACTTAGAGAAAATGGAAAAATCGTATCCAAGGAACGAGTATTGAGAACACGACCAAATTTCGAGGAATGCAGATGAGAGGTTGTTTCAAAAAATCAGGAGATGTTAGCAACTCTTCACAATCAGTTTCCATTGATTTGAAAAACAAACTTCAAAAATGTGCAAAATGGAAATCACTCTAAAAACTTGGTCTTATTTTGTTCGTAGGTATTCCTATTTTAAATTTCTTTGACTTTCCTGGAGCTTTTGCAAACCAATTATGTGTTTTTAACTAAACGATTCTAGGAAATTTGACAGGTTTACAAAATATTACCACACCTTGAAACTCAAATGAAAACCCCAGTCTCATAACCTGTTAGGCTATTTGTAAAAACTTCCAGTTTCAAAACGTGACTGGGACATCGCTACTTTGAGCTGCAACACGATACCTGCAAGCTTTGGGAAAAACTCATCCAAAGGCTCGGTGAACCGTCGCAGCTCGTATAGAGGTATCGGTGTCTTAACTAAGTCCTGGTTTACAGATTTCCGTTTTTTTAAACATTATTTGCAATAAGCAAAACTGTCCAAAAGAGTAAAAGAGGGGGTTTAACAGATGAGTATGATATTAAGTTCGCATAATTAAGTTTCATCTGAAATGGCGATTTATATCTCAAAATACAGAAATTCTCCAAATTACATATTTTAGAACAAAACATTAAAAATGTCAATATGAGGAAAACTAAGAAACGCTGTTCGTTTTCCATGGTGTAAACGTGGTCTCTTTAAATTGCCAAAAAAATCCTTTAACATAAAACTTTATAACATAACGGCCAACTGTCGAAATGTCTAACAAGATTCTTTAAATAAAACCTAATAGATAAAATACAAGAAAAGTTATATAAGTTACCATAAACTCACATTAAACACTCGGATAACTGGTTCATGATATATCCTTAAATTCGTCGTTCCTTACTCCAATATATCGATTGTACGAGGATTTTGTTAGTTGTTACGTTGTTTGTGTTTTTATTTTTATTTTCTCTCACAGATTATGCTTACATTTCAACTACAATATTGACACTTAATTTATATACAAGAAGAATTTGTTAATTTGCATATAGAAACCTTACAACTTACACATTGGTATAATTAATTATTTTTATTTTTATTTTTATTTTATGTTTAACTTCTATTTTTCTCACTCGCATTTATATTTATTTATTTATTTGTATTCGTATTCCTAGTCTAAACTTATGTGTATTATTCCGATGTAAAGGATTTTTTGTTTGAGGGGTTTATTTCTCTTAGCGCCCATGTATTCAACGCGAACTTATTTTTTCTTTTATCAGTTATCCGCTATACGTGTAAGAAAACAAAATTTAAACCGATTTTTGTCATTTTTCACTGTAGTTGCTAATAGGAAAAATGATGGAAAAACACAAAATCGAGCTCAGAGCTCATCAGAACAGAGCGCACATCTCTGTTCGAACACACGTATGCAAAGATGTATTTTCACATTTGGATGGCAATCCCTTGAGATACATTTACTTGGTTAAGCCTTTGAGCCGCGGCGGCGAGGTTATACCGAAAATAATAGCGCAATGAAAGTAAACGACGAAACACAAAAAAAAAAAATAACACTGATTTTTCACTGTTTTTCACGATTGAAAAATAATATACGAAAAAATACGGGAAAATCTACGTGTGTAAGAAAGGACGAAAACGGAATACAACAGCATTCGTAGATTGAGAGACGCACCACCTAGAAGATTTATCCATCCAGCAGCAGCAGCAGCATACTCATTATTACATTTACGCATGTACCACTATTTTCATACAAGAGACGGAGACGGTGTGACGGTGACGGTGACGGAGACGGAGACGGAGACCAGGATCATCACTTGATTTTATATGTATGTTAAACAGGGTTGCTGGGTGTATGCGGCCCTGTATGTATTTGTGTTTGCTATTTTTAAAATTATTGAAAAATACGAAAGGAAATTCGTTCCAAGGAGAAACAGAAATCTCAAACACTTGGGATCGCACAAGGACACTTCTGGATTCGCAAATGTAACTAACCGGACGCCATAACCGATATTCACAAGTTTCCGATGGAAGCAATTGGGAAAACTACAAAAACACGACAACTTTTGGGGCACTTTTCACCAAAAAAAAAATTGTCAGCCCTCTCACTCCAAGAAACACCACCGCCTAAGTTCGCCGAGAGTAACCGATTGAGATGAGATGCTACTGCACGATGTCTCGTGGCAAATGGAGGAAAACTCGTTCGTCTACGGGAGAGGTTTTTTGCTAATAACTTAAAGCGTACAGCATCCTTTTGGGATTACATCCCTTTTTTCCTTTCACTGGTATCCACGAGCGGCGACGATGCTGGCGAAGGCGGGGGTGGGGGGATTTGTAAACTCGGTCGCTCTCTCTTTTCGTTCGGATTTTTCCTTCTGTGTTTTCTTCAGGGGGAAATCGAGTTCGGGAGAGCGTGAGCCGGAGAGGAGAGTCTATGATGTGGGGCTACCGATTCGGGGTTGATAAATTTATCCACGAGCACTTTTTTTTTTGTTAATTACAAGAAAAAATAAATTGTATTTGAGAGAATTTTATTTTTATTTTTTTTTTTGTATATGTGTTTAGGAATGTATGTCCTCTCCATACCACGTGTCGCGCCCAACTGTACTTTTACTGGGATCCTGCGAGAAATCCTCGAATTCGAACATTTTCTCACAGTTTTTATACAATGTTGTAGATAATGAAAAAGGAGAGCGACCGGAGGACACAAAAAATTATGATAAACTTTCGGTACCTACATATTTCATATTTGTGTTCTCTCCTTTCGGGATGAATTCTCTAGGTTACGGGATGGATGTGTCGGGATAAGTGGGGCTATAGATGATAGAATCGAGCATGTGTGGGTGATAGGGTTGGGGAAAGGGCACCACCGTGCGACAATTTGAGATGGTTATCGTACGATATTCGGTATACATGGGTGGGGGTGGCAAAATTTCGAAGAGACATTCTCATCAAAATGTTACAATATTTCGAATACACATAGTACACATGGGTACTTGGTTTTCCCCTCCATACTCAAAGAAAAGTTTATTTCGAAGTGTTCGAATAGTTTTCGGTGACATTTCGAAAATGTGGGTGCATATTAGCAGCTGATTTGATAAAAGCCGATGGCAGGCGTTCACTGTGCACAGGAATTCTGAAATTGAATTCGAGGAAATGTTGGTAAAACTGAGTTGTTCTTTTTAATGAAGTTAAGGGTTTAATTGGGTCTAGCAAAGGGGTTTAATGAGACTCGTAACGGAAATAGGTACACCCGAAGTTGTATATGATTTTTGTTTGTTTTTCGACCAGCAGCGTGTCAAATTTACAAATTTACTCGAAGAAAGTTGGCAGTTTTGTCAAAATAAGTTCTAACATTCATGATAAAGGATTGTTAAATAAAGGAAATTGTTCCCAAAGGAAAGGAATAAATTTGAGAAAACGCTACCCTTTCTGACCACGACTCAAATGATTGATAGAGAGACGCATGAACATATAGGGCAGTGACCAGAAGAGAGGAGCCAGTCTTCTTATCTGTACAAGAGCTGCAATCTTCTGCGAAATAGGTGCAATGTCGCTGAATGTTCAATGTTGTTTTGTAATTGCAGACGTAAATCGGAAAATAGATGAACAGAAGGGAACGATATTCTTCGAGCAATAATGTCAAAGTTAGCCTGTGCATTGCTTCAACTAACCTTAAATAAAGTGAATGTTTTCTTCAGGTTAACCTAGCATCTGTTGACTGACATTTTGACATCCGCACTTACATATCTGGAGAGTAAGTTCGGTTAGATATCTGGGTTGATGAGGAAGAAAGCACTCGACCTCATCACACTTAGGTGCTTGTGGACTTATTCCGATGCTCATGGGAGATTGTGGTTCCTATCGGACTTTTACCTTACTGCTCGTTGGTGATTTGAATCTCCAGCCATTGGCATGTCCTCAGAAACCTGAAAAAATAGTTCTTGTATGTCCTGGTAGTAGTGTCTTTTTTATTTTCTGTTTATCAAGTGACATAGGCTTGGGCAGTTGCAGAGGAACTGAGGAGCCTCTTTAGCCTCTTCGTCATCGTAGCTCTACATATATTGTCATGTTTCTTAGAAGGTTGTGGTCAGTAAATGCACCTACCAAAATTGACAGCGACTTCCTGTCATGTTTTACAAGTTCTTAGGTTCCGTCTTTGTCGTATTGTGGTCTAAGTTTCCTTCATACAGTCAAAATTGCTAATGACGACGTATCGGTTTTAACGACTAAATTTTGAGATCTCGGCTGAGCTCAATTAACTAATCTGATATCGGTTTTAGCGATCTTTCGCTTATAACGACCGAATTCATCGGTCCCTTGAAGGTCGTTATGCCCTATTTTGACTGAATATCACCGGTGGCAAGCGACTTCCATCTACTATTGGCTGTGATCAGGATCTTACGTTCCACTCGCTCTCAGAGCTTACAGTGTGGGGACTTAATCTATTGAAGTGTTTGTTTGTGGACCATTGCAGACCATTTTCTTGCAAGTTCGTTTCTGGTTATGTCCTTGTGACCAGGAAACTTAAGCTCCTTGTGATAGCAAATAAGTGTCCTTACAAAGGGCATAGTACAACGGAAGCAAGGTACGTCGATTTGTTTCCACAAAATTCGTTCAAACCTATTTGTGTTTATTGGTTGTATTGGGATGATTTGGCTGAATTTATTCAGTGGAGTTTAGGTAAAAGATCAGTTCATTGATCCTTTCTTCAGCTATCTCGCCCAGGTCCACGAAGAAGGATTGGCCTAAATTGCGCTGTCTTGTACTCGCAAGGGCCTGACACCTGCAGAGGAAATTATGTGGAGATTATTTCTCGTTAATGTTCTTGCAGCTTCTGCAGAAGGTGTCGTGAGGAATACCAAGGTCGACCACATGGTCTTCAACTGGCTTGGACAGTTTTCTAGCAAAGCACTTTGATTTGCTGATATGTATATTCGTTTGGCTTGCTACCCACCATATTGTCACTTTATCGATCTCACGCATGCTGTTCAGAGTTCATCTGCACAGCTGGACTGAAAGGATGTCCAAAGTTCTTACTCTTTAACATCCCTGGATTTTAACTACCTGACACCTAAAACAGCGGCCGCCATCAAAGTTCGATATCGAAACTCATAATCCGCCCTATGAAGGGTCATGCGCGAAAATTCCATTTTCGAAACTATAACTGTTGAGTATTGACAACAACATACGAGACCAACACATGCGAGCCTTAAACAAACAAAAACACACCCCTCAAAGCTTTCGCGGAGGTTTCTTATCAGTTAAACACCCTGAGAGCAAAAAACTTGCTCTCTTAGTGCCACCCATCGAATCTGAGAGCTCTCTACATTCACTGCCTCTGCTGGAATACCGCTCTATACTCTGTACTCATTTTCGAAAATGCATAAGGCTGTTATTATGTTGGCCAAAGTTATTACCCCTGTTGTTGTTGTTGCTGCTGCTGACGGATGAATGGATTGATGGATGGAAACGGAGAATGGATGAGGTGAGATTTTTAGTTTTCTATTTTTTAACCATTCCCATGAAAAATGTATGAAGAAAAAATGCGTGAAGAAAAAATTTTCGATCACCGGCCATTTGCTCGTCCCTCTACAAAAACCGCGCCGGTAACTATGGTGATGCTTCAGAGGGATGACTAGCTGCACGTCTGTCTAATCCTATTCATGCTGTTGCAGAAATTAAACCTGTGTACTCAGCTTTTCATTACATGATGTAACCAAAAACCTTATGAATTTTTCCCAGGGTAAGGTTTAGGTGTGTGCCGTTTTTTTTTTCTTTTTTTTTTTTGCGTTCGTTTGAGAAGGGTGGAAAGCTTCAAGAATTCCAGGGAATTGCGATTGAAATATCAACTCAACTATAGAATTTCTGTGGTAGTAGACGGGATGCGAAAGGATGTGTTAAAAGGTGATTTGCCAAAGAAAGGGGATGAAGATGTTTACTAATGCAAGCGGTGATGGTATTGCGTGGTGGAATACCAGATCCTACAACTTTTATTTTTATTGCGAAAAGGATTCGCTCTGATTATTTCATTGCACGGATACCGAAACAAAAACCCGGTCTAGCTCATTTGATTATTTGGGCTGTGAAGCCCTTTGTCGTTCGTTTTATGTGTACTGTGGCCATTGGTGACACTTGTAACACGTGAAACTCTTAACCACCCACTCCGTCTTTGCTTTAATAATAAAAATAATCTGTTAGAAAGTTTTAGTATAAAATGTTATGAGGGGAAATGTTATTCGTTGTTGAAGCAGAGGGCTGGATATGACAATATTTATCTAACTATAAAATAGGATGGTTATGTGCGGCGCTAGGGTTGCAAAAGCCAACCGACACGCACAGTCATAATTCACAATTAGAAAGTGTATTGACAAGTGAAGCTTGCGAGAGAGGCGTCCGACGACCGACGCTAAATTTATTACTTATTCTAGGGGTAGTGACGTTTATTTTTAACGCGATCTAAGGCCTTTGCAAATGGGATTAAGATTTTAATGAGATTTAATGAAGGACACATTTGTTTATTTATAGATGTGGTTACGTTTTGGAATGTGTCCTTGCGACAGCTACTTGTGGATGGGTGCGGGCACAAATTAGATAAATACACAAAACACTTCAGGTCGAATTGGAATACTGAGGCACTTAGGACATTCACTTTACGACTTTTTCATTTAAATGAGGACAACGTACATATGTATACAGGCCGGTCGTTAAAATAAGGTAAATCAGTTGGTTTATAGACACAATTTAAGGATAAACCTGAAATAGAGTCGTAGATTGAATAAAATATTTATAAGCCTGTTACTCTTGAATGAAATGAAGGTTAGGAATGGGTGCGCTTCTTTGTTTAAATTGGTAACTCTTTAAGGCTTTAGGTCATTCTAAACTATTTCACACTACGCATATACTGATAAGTTTATGAACTGAATGGATATGAAAAAGGGTTCATTTTCAATTCATTTTTGTTTGTAAGTAAAAATTATCGCCCCTACTTGGAACGTGGACCCACAACACGTCAGTAACATGCAAACACATTACCCACCACACATTCCGAGTACCGGACTTCCTTCCTTCGTGCATAATAAACTTCTTACTCTATATTGTCGAGTCCTTACAACTTTGGACGTCAATGAGGTGTAAATTGGAATGTAAAAGTCATGTAAATAGATTGCAAGTGGTGAGGTACATTTAAAATGAAAACTGTGTATTACATGCGTCTAAAGCTCACCGCTGGAAACTCTCTTAAGCTAAACATAAAGTGATTAGAATTGAATTGAAAAGGGAAATGATCCTTGGAAAGAGAGAAACGTAGTTGCAAAGGGTGATCGTCTTGTGGATGGCCTTAGGCAGAGCCTTACACCGCAACTTATTTGGGAAGGTGAAGAGGCCACCATGCATTGCGGTGTACAAAGAACTACTCCAACCGCAGCACTTGACGTGCTCCTACATCTACTTTCTTTTGACATTTTTGATAATCAGTCAGCTGCTATCGTAGCTATCAAACTGAAGGCCTCCTTTCAATGGTCAAACAACCCAAATCGCCACTCCTCAATCTTAGATCCTTTAGCATTAGTTCCGGAAAACATTAACTACCCACTGTCAAAGCGAAACTTCAACCTCAACTTCCGGACATCAATCCCTCAATCAATTAGGAGAGGAGTGAGAGTGTAATGGCGTCAGAGACGAGTACTCCATACACTCCTAAACCAACGCTTCCCGAGAGCGGGGTGGGAGGTGGTGTTTTCTCTGAAATGCTCAACCTGAACATATCTTCCATCTGCCTGACCACTATGGCACTTTTTAGGTGGAAAACATGTCGATCAACGAAGGCTTTTCCTTGCTTTCCTTAAAGGACATCAGAATTTTTACTGCTAGCCAAGCTGCTAAAAAATCTATGGAATCAGTAACATACACCTCTTAAAATTCACGATCATTTCTCACGGGCATGGCAGAATATTTTAACATTCACCTATGCTGGGTACCCGGTCATTTGGACATTTCAGTGAATTGTTAAGCCGATGAACTCGCCAAACGTGGAACTAATCTATAGATCTTACCAGAACGGTGAAATCTGGCTATTCCACTCGCTGGATGTATTACCCTTAAAGATAAAGTAATGGAACCACATGCTCTTGCTGTACCTTTAGAGAGATTTGGCCTTTGTAAAACTTTTTTCTTAAGGTCACGCTACAATCCTGAGTGGACTTGGGCCTCATCCAACAAGTGTCTTTAGTCAGCTCGATCCAAGTTGGTTAAGATCCTTTTCCACGTGCGTGCGCCACCTGCGTCGCGGTTTTCCTCTACTGCGCCGTCCCTCGGGTGTGGATTCAAAGATTTTCCAGGCCGGAGAATTGGTGTCCATCCGCTCTATGTGACGTTGGCACCTCATTCGTTAGACCTTCACTCTATTACTGTATCTCCTCCTCCTCTCACCGTCTATGCAGACGGGACCGAAAATCACCCAAAGAAATTTCCTTTCGAAACAGCCGAGAGCAACCTCATCTGCTTTAGACAGAGTTCATACCTTTGCACTGTAGAGCAGGACTGCGACGATTTAGGTTTTATATAGGGTCACTCTAGTTGTACGAGAGAGGGCCTTACTAGTCAGTTGCTTTCTTAGCCCGATGAAGCAGGAATTGGCAAGAGTTATTCTTTGTTTAATCTCAGCGCTGGTGTCGTTGTATGAATTGATAGCGAGCCTAAGTAGACAAAGTCCTTAAAACCTCACTCCATCTTTAAATGTTGGCCTTGCTTTAATGGTAGTTTATCATCACCGTCACCAGGGTTCTCACTGGCCATTATCCCATTAACTTTTGCAGGAGTTTTAGAGACGAAGAGGAGAACTAAACAATTCTCCACCTTTTCTGTACCTATGCAAGGCCTATCCCAAAGAAAAAAACTCTTTTTAGGATAAATAAACTTCGACAATTTAAGCGAACTGTCACAAACTCACGGTTTAGTATCCTTAGCTTCATAAGAGCTGCAGATGCTTCCTTAAAATTTGAGTGGGACTTTTCGGGTATAGATCCAAATGGTATCACAAACGATCTACTTTGGCCTACGCGTGTCTGTGCTCTGCATGGTGAGCCACCTTGCCTACCTACCTGCCTTTGCTTTCACGAAGGTCTATTAGGTTAGACCCTTACTTACTTACTTAGGTGGTGCTATAGTTTGGGGTGAACCTAGGCCTCAACCAACAAGCCTCTCTCGGTAGCCCGGTCGTTAGCTATCTGATTCCAGTTGCGCACTCCAAGTTGGTTGAGATCCCCTTCTACTTGTGCGCGCCACCTTAGACGAGGTCTTCCTCTAATGCGTTGTCCATCCGGGTTAGATTTGAAGACTCTGCGCGCCGGAGCGTTAGTGTCCATTCGCTCTACGCCCCAGCCATTTAAGCCGATGGATACGTGTTTTCTTGACTAGGGCGATGTCGCTGTACAGCTCGTATAGTTCGTGATTAAATTTTCTCCTCAAAAGCCCTTCAACGCATACGGGATCGAATATCTTCCGAAGAATTTTTCGCTCGAATCGACTAAGAATATCTTCATCAGCTTTCGATAGCGTCCATACCTGGGATGATTAAAGTCTTATACAGACTCCCCTTAGTTGTTCGGGATAGGACCTTACTACTCAATTGTCTTCTTAGCCAGAAGAAATAGCGATTGGCAAGAGTTATTCTTCATTTGATTTCCGACGAGATGTCATTATCGGCGATAATAGCAGAGCCAAAGTGGCCAAAGTCCCTAACTTCTTCAAAGTTATAGCTTTCAACTTAGACGTTTTTTTCCGATTTTTCAGTGTTGGTTGTTTTGTTGATAGCAAATACTTAGTTTTGCCTTCTTTTACCGCGTAACTCATTTTGGCCCCTTCTGTCTCTATACTCGCGAAAGCACCGGTGATAGCTCGCTGCGTTCTGCCTGTCAATATTTTCGAGTAGGTAGATACATTTGTCTTAAACTTGTGTTTCTGTTTTTATGTGACCGTGTATCAACAATTACATAGGTTAGTACGTTTCATTGCTAAGCAAACTGACATAGGCTTGAGTCTTACCCAAGCACTACCAAACTATTTTCGCAGCACCAATAATCAATCTTCGGGAGTATAGTTTGGCACCCAAGTCCAGCACTCAGCATCCACTTTCGAGTCCAGTCTAGCTGCACTACATTTGCCAAAATTTTGTCATAAAGGTCAGAAGATCTCTTGGATTAACGCATTTTTAAAGTGTTCCCGACTCAATTTCGAAAAAACTTACCTACAATTGGCTTTGGTTCATTTGCTGTGTCTCCACCTATAGGAACATTAAAACATTTTTTCGGTGAAAACAATCTCAGAAAGGCCACATAATTCACATAAAAATCAACACGTGGCCTTCAGCAATTTGCGAAAACATCCAAGATAATAATATTTTCCTCCGAATTTTACAGCTCGTGAATCAAACGTCAGCCAACTAAATGTAATAATTCCTTCGTCATATTTAATGCCTAAACACCTGCTCGGCACAGCCACGCCGCGAGCATATTTAATCGTACATAAATTTTAATTAATCACGCATTATTGTATTGTGAATAACATAAAAGGAACATAATTACATCCGATTTAAATTACATGTATCGTTAATCGCATCAGACTTCCACGTTTCGCACTAATCAAGGGCGGTTAGCGTTAATAACGCTTTTTCCTGCCTTATTCATTAAAAAAAAAGAGTGTGCCTTCTGGTTGTAAGCCTCCCTTTCATAACATGTGCGCTCAGAACAGGCACACCTAGTTACTACGTGTTCGAGAAGCTATTCACGTGTCATCTGCTGGGTGGAGACGCTAAGCCGATAATGGTTGCGCGGTTTTACACGATAACGTAGCCCGCCAGAGTCGTCTGTGTGTTGTTTTAAATAATTACCCGCGATTAAAATTGAATCGGTTCAGGAGCGTCTCCTTCTGCGACACGTTAAGTCCTGGTGATAACACTCACACACTTTTGACTCTCATTCAAGCCACGGTTCGTGCATTTGGATTTTCAGGCCAAAATAGCATATGTGTGCGCACCGTGGGTGGCCAAACGGAGGCGGTGTATGCAAGCAGGTCAAGTGCCACCGGCAGGTGACGAAGCAATCTGCTGTGGCTGATGAACGTAAACAGTGCGGTGGATGACGCTGTGTTGGTTGTCCGCCCAGCCAGCGATGCAGCAACTATACAACAGCAGCAGCATTCTAGAAACAACACACAACGATTATGTAAAGTACTTTTTGAGGATTCTCGTCCCCTTTTACTATAATTTTAATGCGTTTTTTTCTTTTTTTGGTTTCTTGTTCGCCTGCTTGGATTTTTCTGCTCATCCTAATGGCTGAGACTTCCATTTCCATTATGGAATAGGCCACAACATGAGGGTCAGTGGTTTAGGGGTTTAGGTGTTTGGATTTGTGCGAACGTGTACTGGCATTAAGAAAATTTGAACCAAGTCAAGGGGAAGACTTAATTTATTTCAAAATATCTCGAGAAACTGCTTGGTGATATTAAAATTATATTAAGTCCCAACCTTACGACATACAAAAGCGCCAAACAGCCACAGAGGGTACATACTGTTGAAAAGGCAAACTAAACTTAACTAGGATTCGAAAAGATGGGACTTTCTTTGGTACCTTTTCATTCACTTAATGTGAATTTAGTTTTGAGTCTTAACTTTATGCATTTTGTTTTTATTTCAATTTATTCACAGACACCTTGTCTTTGGCATTCTTTCCGTCAGACCAAATGTGAGGTACACGTCACTTTGAATATAATGTACAAAGAAGAACACGGCAAGAGAAGACGAATAAATGAGATACATACATTCGAACAATGACTTTGTCATTTTAGCGCTTTTCTCATGTGTGGGAGACCATAGAAACTATTTAAAGAGATAATTAGCTTCTGATCCTTTTTTGTCTCCCATCCACGAGTAATCAGAGTTGCCTTTCGGATTTCTTCGATATTTTTCCCCAACCGCAATTCCATGACCAGTGACAGTGAAAAATCTTGTTTTTCTAAAGGCTAGTACTGGACATTCACAGAGTATATTTATGCTTCCTCGTCGTCTAGACACAGCCTATAGACATTAGAGTTTAACTGAATCATGTTCTTTAGATGGTCACAACAATTTCCGAGTCTTTTGCACAACGCTCCTAATACTTAGAACTTCCCTCTTGGTACAGTCGGCAGATATTTGAATCTGCATTTTTGACCGGTCTCTATGTAGCCACTCTTTCCCACCTTCTCAGGCTCTTTTATGGATAATTTCATTTAGAACTGCATGATCTAGGGCTAGCATCGATAGCACTGCCCGGTGTCCAAATGCGATTAGAAATTTCTACTTCGTACCTCGCCCTCAAGTGGTCCAAAGCTTGTAGCAGAGCGAACATCTATTCACAATGACTACACATTCATTTCCCAAAACCTTACATAACCTACCAATCTATCAAACAGAAAACACTCATCCGACATGATGCACTAAGACTCAGGTTGGTCCATTGTGATACCACGAGAAAATACTGGCTTACCAGCACCAGGAACCACGAGAGTATAACGCAGAGTGCCTTGAGATGGGTGACCGTAGTCGATATAACATTTCTCATCTTTTGAATGTCGAAACCCCAAAGGGTTTTCTTCCAGAATGTTGCCAGGACAGGATGTGTGCACAGAAGGTGGTTTGTAGTTTCCTCCTCCTCTTCGTCTCTACAGTTTCTATAGAAATCATTGGAGGGGACTATCAATCTGGGTGCATATCTGCCCATAAAGCAATGTCCGGAGAGAACCGCTATTAGTGAATCTAAGATAAAAATCTCTGCGTCTTTTTTAGATCCAGGTTCAGATTTCTTTTTACAAGAGACAAGTGCTGAAATTGTTCCACACCTATTATTTGCTAGTTTTCTGGCATCGATGTCAGGGAGGAAATTGATCTATTTGATTGGAGCAGATGACCTCCCCAAGTTTTTGGGAAGATACTGTCCTACGCCTTCTTTCGCCAGCTCGTTCGCCCTACAGTTGCGTTCCTATGTTCTGGGACCCAGCGAACTAGAGTACAACAGCGCTAAAACCTATCGAATGGAAAACTAAGCTTCGCGGACTGCCGCAGCTTACGCTTGAAATGCTCTACAATGAACTGACTCTCGATTGGCAATGGCTACGTCAGGTGTGTTGGAGAAATCTCCTACTCCCGTGTCATATGCTGTTTTAGATCCGTCTGTGAATAGTTCAACTAGGGAGTCGCTCAATATGAGAGACAATATAGTTCGTTTTACTAGGAATAGTACCTACTGTTGCCATTCAGGATTGTTGCCAGAGGATTCCCTGAGCCTAAGTGTCGCCTTGGACCGAAATGGTCACCATGACTCAATGGTTAATGCAATGGGCTGCTGTAGTTGCGAGAAGATAGATTTTAGCCCAAGTCGGGCTTTCGCATAATTTAAAAACCAACTGCTTATCTGCTTTCGATGTTATTTTTATTTCAATCTTGCTTCCAGGACATTTTTATTCGACCTTAATCACGTCACCATTGACAGGCATGTACAACCAATTGTTCGATTTAATTTCTGTATATGAATTTATGTAGAGTGGTTTAGAAACACCGAACTGTTATCTAATAACCAAATTTTTAGTATGTTAATCTAATTTAAAATTCATGTTTACATGAATAAATTAACCAAAGTCCTTGAAAATGAGAGGACACTTCAGTAGGCATGAACACATGTATATCCATATGTACCCACATGCAAATATGTTAACGAATACAGACCAAAAATATAGTGTTTCGATGATGAGCCTTCGATCCAATTCCATTGGAGTTCTGAAATTTCAAGTATTCTCGGATGATGAAAGGGTAGTTGAATTCCTTGTACATGTAGGGATACATGTTTTAAATCATTAATCGCACAAACTATGTATGGTATGTAAATAAATTGGTATTTTGAAAATATTTGGGAAGAAATAAAAGTACATATGTATGTGCAATACAGTGGACGGATTATTCGAGAATTATGAACTTTTATGTGAATTTGAAGGTAGCGCTATTTACCAATTTTAGGAGTTCTCATTGAGTGTCTCTCAAGGTAGAATAGCCAAGCTACAGTGAGCGTGAGGCCTAGCCGACCAGCAACGAGTTTCTCTAAATCTGACCGCACTGCACGTAGCCTTCATTCTGACGTGAAGGTCGACTAAGTAGTAGGCGTAGAGTAATTTTTAGCGCCTCCGCCAAGCATGAACGTAGTGAATCAGTTTTCTGGATTCTATTTAGCCGAATAACCATGAAATCTTTGCTTAGTGCGTTCCAACAGATCAGAAACCCTTATGTGAGAATCGGCCATACTACGACAGTGTACATCCATATGGTCACTTTTGGACTTTTCCCCAATTTCTTCTTAAAAGTTGTACTACAGAACTAGAAATCTATATACTCCTATCTTGTCCTATTATCAATGTTTAGCTTCCAATTTATTTTAGGGTCGAGAATGAATGTAGATAGGTAGAGATGGCGATTCGACTGAACCCAGTTAGAACTAGAAAGTGCCTTTTTGTTACCACGACTCGTGTGACCTACATAGTTGATCATGTGTGTTGCTAAAGATGGAAGAGACAGCCGGGCATGCCTAGATACATCGTGTAGAGTTTAGAAAACGAATTTCACCTCGTACTTCTTTACCCGAGATGTCGTTGAGGTCGTCGAAGAATGGTTGGTTTAGTCCACGCAGTCTGACCCTTACTAGTGGCGGATATTTGCAAAGGAAATGGGAGAGAGTTTCCGTCTTATTTTTGTTTAGGCAGATGCAGCAGTGGGGCCAATGCCCCGTGGTTACCGCCTTTATTCTGTGAAAATCTAGACGGATGCTGTTTAGGAGATCTTTTGTTCTCATCTTATCGTAGGTCAACCAGATCTTTCTTGATATGGCGCAGTTGGATTATCCCCTCAATTGGTGGCGGGCCTTCTGCAATCTTTAACCGCTCTTATTGGAATGTAGATCATTGCCGCGAGTGAGTCGTTTAGACGTAAGCCCTGCCTGGACAGTTCTTTTGCGCGCTCGTATGTCACTGTGCCCTGGAACCCAGAGCAGTGTGACTCTAAACCGTTCGCCCAAGCGGGCAAGCTCATTCCGGCACTCTGGCAATAGCTTTGATAGCGTCTTGGTTATCTATGAGGATGGCCCTATTTTGTCTGTGCGTTTTGTCACGCTCGAGTTGCGTACAAGCCTCTCGGATTGCTAGTAGTACCGGCTGGAAGACGGGAAGCGGTATGATCTTGAAATTTTCAGAGATTCCGAATAGACACCCGCCCCCACACCGCAGTTCATTTTTGATCCATCGGTGTGGATGACCGTGGCAAATGCCTTTACCACTTCGCTATACTTCCACTGTGCTCTGGCGGTGAATTCCACGTGGAAGTTTTTTCCTGAAGTTAAGTTTGTTTCTGATGCAGTCGGTTGGAAACGTGACCAAACCGTTTAGTAACGAATCCAGGATGTTGTTGTGGCCGTAGGGCCGTGCAGTCCAGCTCACAGATTGAACCAACCTCAATGCGCCCGTGGTTCCTACAGTCGCTGTTCTTTGGAGCCTTTGAGTTTCGTAAGGTTGAAACTTTGCTTAACGCGGGCTACCATATTTATGACCCGAAGGTGGAAATTGGACGAACTGCGGCTGTGTACATTCACAAGATCGACTCTGATTGAAGTCCCCAGACCAAGTACATACTTGGCACTAAAAACTTACAAGAGTGCTTGGCCATTTCGATGCAGCAAGGTAAAGTCAGGTATTTTCCTTTTTGTTATGATCAGCAGAAAAATGAGAGTACCGTCAGGACAAGTTAAGCAATTAGACAGACAACTCCTTCACCAAAGCGTATTTTCCAAACCTTTTGAATTACCAAGGATATTGAACTCAATATTGAACCCTACCGATGTATTTTCCACTTCGATGCAACTGAGAGAAAATTAAATTAACCAAAAGTGGCACATAATAAACAAAAACACACATATCAACCACACGCATTGATATACCGCCACAATTTAACGTTAATTAAAAGAATGAAAGCAATTCAAGTCTAACTCCGGTCCCACAATAAACATCATCCGACGAAAAACCTTTTCCTTTTGTCTCAATGATTTCTTTTAAGTAATTGGAAATAATAAAAGGATTTTCAAAATTCACCAAGGACTTAAATGAAACTGCAAATAAAGCCCGACAACGAGCACCCCTTTTGTTGGTTTTTTGGTTCTTTGAATTTAGACGGAGCTCAATTCAATATTGGCGGGCATTACCTCCGCAACCCTTTTCACTTAAATCGCCGATTACACAAAATAGGTTTTTAGAGATTCTTTCTTGTTTCGGTGCTTATTTTTTTCTCTCTGTTCTCGTGCCCAAAGAACAAAACTTCTCCAATAATCATCTTTAACTTTACACTGTAGCATGGGGCGTAACCCATCGAACAGCCCCGCTCGTTTATCCTTTCACGACGAGCGGCACTGTAAACAAGTGAAACATTTATTTGAAAATTTCGTACAAATCGATAAAAGCGAACCGGGCCAAAGGAAATTTTCGGTCTCAGGACCCACTAACCCCTTTTCCGAAGGCATCGTCATTCCACTTTTGGAAAAAAAAAAAAAAAAAACAACAACAACAAAATCAACCGATTCTTAGATGCAAAACCATTCGGAACGAGGCAAAAAAAGGACCAGAAGAAGGATCAGTGTAGAAATTCAATGTTAAACGTCAGAGAGGATGGCTTTGATATGACGTCGACGCTGACGGTGGTAGTGGTTAGTGGGGAGAAAAAAAAAAAAATCAAATGGTTACGGGGCAAGTTCCTATTCTTTTTTTTTTCTGAATTTTCGTCGAAAACATGCTGTCAGACAAAAAAAGGATTCCCTCGCAACGTAGATCTATGTGGAAAATGCCACACATATGGCCTTAATACGTACGGGTGGCAGCGTAGGACGGCTTATTGGGTGGTTAGTGTTGGTACTGATGGGTGGAAAAAAAAAATGGAAAAGCACCGTACAAGGGATGGAAATAGGTACACCTTATCGAAAATTAAATTGGCGATTGCACATGATAACACGATTATCACAATTGAACGAGCACGAAGTCAGCCGACAAACTTGAATTGTGTTGTGCTCCCGACGCTCCCTGCACCCTTTTAACCCGTTCAACTCTACCTATCCCTTAAGCTCATCGGCTGAGGGGCGCAGGGTGACTGCTGTATACAACACAACAACAATCGTTCGCTCTATTGGGCGCGCAAGTGGGAGATGAATTTGGCGGACGACCGACGGTTGACACAGGCTACACCTCTCTGCCAGGCTACATAGCTTCTCTATATGCGACCTACGGGGTGTGTGGGACACGACATTATGTTCATTTTGCTGCCAGTGGCACTGTTTCTGCTGTACGATGTCAATAACATATCGGTGGCAGAGAATTCTCTGTCGTTCTTCTCGTTCAGATGACTTTCAGGTGTTTGTGCCGTGAGGTTTTTTTTTTTTTATTTTTCTCCGCTTTGGCGATGTTTGCGACTTGGTCGTTCTTTTTTGCAGTAAAAGGGTGAAATTCCATCACCTTGGTAACTTTGAGGCAAGCCAACTATGTACTGCTTTGACATCACCACATATTCTGGCACAATGAAAGTGGAAAGGATTTCTTTTATTTTTCTTTAAAGCGTGTCATTGGTTTTGATGGGACTGATGGTGACTTCTAGAAAGACCATTTATAAATGAGAGCAGAGAGGACTCATTCCATTCGCATCACATTCAAGAATCACTCTTGAATGGCATGACATGCAACATTTGTCAATGAAGTATGTTGTAGGTAAACGATCAAAAGGTCAGGCGAGGTACCATCTCGCACATAAGAGCCTACGTCACGAAAGTACAATGAAAAATGTTGAACTGGAAAGTTGTGATGAATCTCCTTTGTAAAGAAGTTCTTCCGAGATTGTTCATTTTTTCCAATTGCTATGAATATCCTCAGCTTCTGAAGGTGTCCTTATTGACACATTTCTTCTTCTTTCAATTTCGCCAATCGTATCCAATGATGCAAACACCAAGGGTCTCTACTACGCCTAAGCGCCATCGTGTGCGGTTTTAGGCAACATGCCTCAGCTCTCTTTAACTATTCCACAATTGCCGAGAGTCCTTCTCAGCCGACTCATTCTTATGCCATCTTGAATAAGCGGATTCCATTGTAAACGATGTAAGCAACTGAGCTGAAGCCTTTCGGAATGTATGAGCAATCCATTGCCGTTTTTGTCGTTGGGTGGTTGTGCCTATCGATTCTTGACCCGTTAGAGATATAGTCAGGCAAGAATGTTTCGTAGGTAGGGACATGTTCTGCACTGTTCCTGACTTGATGGGCAGGGAGTTCAGTTTAGAAATTCTACTTGAGGAAGAAATATTAGACCATGTCCGCTGGTCTAATGAAGAACGCGTATTAGATCCAAGATGGTTTACCGACGGATCAAAAATGGCTTCTCAAGTAGATGCTGGCATATTTGGACCGAACACTACGGTCTTGGTTACAAAAGAGTTGTGCCCCAGCTTGTTTCAGGCCTAAATCCAGGCTTTTAAGATCTGCGCCAGTATTAGGGGCTCAAAAATAGGTATCTATTCAGATAGTCAGACAGCGCTTAAGTCAAGTGGTGCTACAATACCCTACAAACACTTGGCAGACACAACAAGGTCAGGCTTGGGTAGGTTTCCGGCCACCAGGTCATTGCAAGCAATGACACTGCATATGAGCTGGCTAGGGCCGGTTCACCTTCGGCGCTCTTCGCTCAGGAACTCTTCTGTAGTGTTACTTGAGCTATCACCACAGTTGGGAATACCAACTTCGCCTATCCTATTAAGAAAATCGGCCCGGACTTAGGCAAACCAAGAGACACAGCAAGCCCATTTCCTACAAGGAAGTTCTAAACCTTGATAGGAACAACATGAGGAAGCTAGTGAGCTTCCTTACCGGTCATGGCGGCCTAAGATATCATCGCAATAAACTAAACCTTTGTTCAGATATAGAGTGTCGGTTTTGTTTGAAAGAGGAAGAAACCTCTGAGCACATTCTTTGTGAATGTCCGGCACTATACTGGTTACGCAGACGAATCTTGTATAGGAAATTCGGTTCTGTTCTCAGCTACTAATGACATACTCACCTTCAATTGGAAGGTAGCAGACCTATTAGGCTTAGTAGACCGGGAGCATTATAGATCTTGTTTGATCGCAGAGTCAACCATAAGGAGAGGTTCTTAAAAAAATATATAGGCACCTATTAACGAGCGTTTGGAGCTTTCTTGTGATAGTACAAATCAATTGCCAAGTGCTGCACCCGTATAACAGCATGGAACATGGAAGCTTATATTGCTTCGCCATATTTTGGAAAACATTCCAAATTCGGACTTCGCTTTGCCTATTCGACGTTTGATTAAAAATTCGTTGCGCGAGTGTAAGGGATCTACAATTGTTTTCCGAATTCAACGGTTGGGATGAGCCAAAACCTAGCTTCTCGCAACCATTCATGTTGTGCCTGTGAAAGTGACGCATCATTTATTGCCGATTCCGAACTGCAAATTGAGAAGCTTTTTCATGACAAATTGTACTCTCACGGGTTTGTCACTCCCCAACGAGAGATAGTGGCGCGAAAAATGTTCAGTTGATATGGCTGGGGCTTAAACCTACCCAGCTAGCAAAACACTAACCACTGTGCCACGGCGACCGACGTGTCACATAAATATCTGACAAAAAACTGCTGGTTGCTGCTCCTACCGTGTATGGACTGTGTGTACACATTTAACACCATGTCCTATTAGATTTAGTATAGTCTGGTGTTCTGTCCTCGAATCATTCCAAACATAACAACTTTCAAGCTCCTAATTGCTTTTAATAAATTGTCAACTATTTCCCAGCACCAGTCGGTAGATGTACTATTTTCAAACCATTGACTCTGAAAATGTCCTCTACATCTATAAAATTTAATGATTTTGTAAAGCTTCCCGACCGATAACTCGATAATTTAGAACGGAAGCCAGAAATAGATCAAACCCGAATAGGAGCGGCAACATATTCTAATCAATCAAAAAAAAAATATTTATATGGTAACCAACGAATGGGCATATCCACTACACAGGACATCCCTGACAGGGATATACAATTTCGAAAAGGATATACATACATACATATATGAAATTGATGGAGCAATAAATCTGCCAGTGGAGCAACGATGCCAGCCAAATTTCATTCAATTCTCGAATTTCACGAATCTGAGAACCTTGCACTAATTCACTTATCCCAAATATTTTAAACTTTCCTTTGATGTACTTTTCCTCATCAATCGATTTGAATGTTGGACTCTTACCCTCCGTAAGTATGTGCTTGCGTGTGTGTATACACTTTTTTCTTCCCATTTCTATATTTAAGGATGGTCGCATTAGAAAACGTTTTACCGGCATTTTTGCAAAAATTTATTGCCATTGGAGTAAGCAGCGATAAAAAAAAAAGAGCTACAAACGAAATAAAAACTGAATTTGTGTCCTCCTTGATGATGGCGAACACTGGCGTATTTGTGTATTTATTTGTATTTATGTTTCATGTAGTATATGCAGAGTGGGAGCGTTGTACCTGGTGATGGTGACTACTCAAGCAAACGATATAAATAAATTACTCAGCAGAATACAATATTCGAGTGGCAGCAATTGGATGAGAGGAGCACTGAAAACAAGTTCTTACAGGATAATTATGTTTACTTTACGGTACTTTTGCACTGGAAGTGGAATAGAAATTGGTTCATTAAATTTTTGTGAACCTTCGTCGAACTTTCTTTTTTTTTTTTTTTGCGTGCAAATAAGGCAGGAGACATACCTAAGTACTTCATTTATTTAGATATATTTTATCAGAGAGTAAGTTTTGATAAATTCAGAATGTCTCTACTATGAACTTGATTTTTGAGTAGGATTTGGAGGAAACAAAACACTTTGTGGGGGGTCACTTAGTCTAAGTGCTTCAACCATTTGGTTGACGAAAATTGTTTTCGCCATTTTACCAGTCGGGTTGGGATGTTCACCACAGGTTGAGATGTAACAAACACAAAGAGATTACAGACACAAACCTATGTATAGGCGTGAGACTAGAGACTAAAGCTCAGAGACAGTGTAGCAATGTTAAGATTTTCCTTTACCTACTTAAGGCGACGCTACTGTCCGGAGTGGAAATGGGTCTCAATCAACAGGCATCTCCAGCCAACTCGATTTTCAAACAGCTGTCTTCAGTCTCGAACGCCAAGCTGGTTAAGGTCCCATTCCACTTGCATGCACCACCTGAGTCGCGGTCTTCCTCTACTGCATCGTCCCTCGGGTGTGGCCGGTGCATGGGTGTCCATTCACTTTCCATGTCCCAGACACCTCAGTCGTTAAGGCTTCACTCTTCATTGTATCTCCTCCTCCATTCACCGTCTATGCAGACGGGACCGAAAATCACCCGAAGAATTTTCCTCTCGAAACAACCAAGAGCAACCTCATCTGCTTTTGACAGAATTCATGCTCTATGGCGGACTGTGACGATTAAGGTTTTATAAAGGGTCACTTTTGTCGGTCGCAAGAGGGCTTTGCTACTTAATTGCCTTCTTAGTCCAAAAAGCAGTGATTGGCAAGAGTTATTCTCCATTTGATCTCAGCGCTGGTGTCGTTGCCTGAATTTATAGCGGAGCCCAGGTAGACAAACTCCTTAACTACCTCAAAATTGTATGTCTTGATCATGCCCTCATTGATCGCTTAACCCATCTTCGCCGCCTTCGTCTCAATACTCACGAATGCACCAGTGACATTACGGTACGTTCTTCCAATTATGTCAATATCGTCGGCGTATGCGAGGAGGTGTATGGACGGCGGAAAAGATTGTGCCTCTGGTGTTGTCGCGTGAGTTTTGCACTATTGTTTCAAGAATGATGTTGCCGAAGTCGCATGACAGCACATCGCCTTGTCCAAACACATTTTTGACATTCAATGTCTTGGTGAGATCTTGACTGAACTTAATGGAACAGCGCTCATTCTCCATCGTCATCCTGCACAGACGGACGACTTTGACGGGGAACCCAAAACTATACATGGCTCTGTATACCTCGTCACCATAAATGCTGTCATACGCGGCCTTACAATCCATGAAAAGGAGCTGCGTATCGATTTGAAGTTCCTGGAATTTTCTCCAAAATCTGCCGTAGTGCTGGGGCAGTGGTTCGTAATCGGCTCTACATGTCTTTTATCAATGTTGAATTATTTACTTATCTAAGTAATGCTAGGGAATTGAAGATTTTTATTTTTCAACGATAATACATATACATATGTGTGCAATATATAAAGAATGTCCAAAGCAAGTGTTGGACTTTAATAGCACGCATGAATTATTTGAAAGTGAAATATTCAACAATTTCGAAGAATCCGAATGAAACGAATTTTATTTCAAGGTTAGGTTTTCATTTGATTCCGAGAACTTCCCTTAGAAGGAATGCAAAGCAACGAACGAAGGCTAATTTTTTTTTCTTATACATACATATGCATGTCTGCATACGTGGACAGAACTTCGTCCCAAAGAAATTATTCATTTCTGCTGCTCATTTCTGTCGAATACATTAGGAGCATGGTTTTCCTCAAGGACACACAGATCCCTAAAGACATCAGATACGCTTTGACGGGCGATATGCTCAACTTCATTTAAAAAATCGAGGCACTCCTTGTCTAACGGGTTCTTGGCACAATATGTAGATCTCAGGAGTCGCAGTGCCATCAGCCTTAGAAGCAGAAAACGAAAAAAAGAAGGAAAACAATCCGTCGAAAAACGTTAATAAATTTATGTCTGAAAATGGATACTCACTGAATTTTTTTTTGTTTCCGATCAGAAACATCTGTAGAATTAATTCGAACAAAAACATAAAATGCACTTAGGAGTATGCATATAAAAAAAATAAATCGGTGATAGGGCCAGCGAGTCCTCTAGCAGGAATATGCATATGGCAACTAAATATTCAACAGTAAATCGGATAAATGTCTTTTTTGGATTGTATGACATTACACTTCTTGTCCACATTTCCCTTAGGAGATTTTGGGGTATATGCACACAATCGTCTAAGGATTCTTGGCGCAGATTTTGGTTTTCAAATAAAATTAAAAAAAAAAGGGCATTGTAATTAAATTTGAGGATCGTGACAGTCGAGTGACATCACAAAATCGAGAGATTGAGCAAACTACTGGGTCATTTTGGCTTTAAATGCCAGGGTTAATCCTGGTTAGAAAGAGTACTGATTACACATTTTGCAACGCACTTTCCAGGACATCTTTTTGGTACACTTGTTTCCCCAGTTTTAAGTCCCTTTTTACACCAACATCCTTTTCGAATGAAACAGGATAAAGGTCAGACCGTGGCCTTTGAAAGAATTTATTTACATTTATAGATGACCTTGTGAAATGTTTGTCATATTTACTTTTTGAAAACCTCTTTAACGATAAACATTTTCTCGTCCGTAAAAAGAATGAAAGATTCATTACGTGCCACATGTTTGCATGTTTTGAGCATCATTTCTTAAAATTGAGGTGTTAAATGATAAGCAGTGGACTGGCAAAGAATATCCTGTTAAGGTCATCTCCAGTTCTATTAAATTTTTTGGATATTTTTTTATACTTTCACAGAGAATTTCAAAAAACTATTTTCCATGCAGCTCTTACAACTGACATCGTACAAACGAATTTTAATCGACCACGTCTTGCTCTATCTTCAACTTGAGAAAAACAGAAAAACCATGGACATTTTTGACATTCCAAGCTTTTGTAGGTTAGGTTAGGTCTATTAAACTATCTGGAAGGATCAAAACGCACTTAAACCATAAATAGGTCCTTTGTGGTACCACATGACCGGGCCTTAATGCCGAGTAGGTATACTATAAGAAAACTTGGGAATTTCTGTGGACAGATGGATGTATGAGAGACCTCAGTTGAAGATGGTACGGGGAAAGGATGATTGAGTCAATCGCATCCTAGTAAAAGGTCTCTCTATTCTGAAGCAAGCATAAGGAGATTTAGTGTTGATATCCCGTCACAGAGCACTCGGGCTGCGTTCAAGGTAATAGGGTGACTGCTAAAAAGGAGCACAACTGACATCGGAGGTTGTAGAAATATGAAAATATCTTTTTGCGAAGTTATTAGTTGGATGAAGCAATAGGTCCCTGGTTGACATTCGAGGTGACTGTTTTCAGTACAAAACCTGGTGCTGTTACCTGTAAGTTATATCTGAATCTAGTTAGTCCTGGCCAGGTACCTTAAAAGCGTAGATTGGTATTTTCTTCCTCGTCATCTCTGCAGCTTTTGCAGAAGCCATTGCAGGGGCTTCCCATTCCATTCCAGTCCAGCTTGCCTAGCAAGTATTGGCCAGTTACTATTTCTGTCTTTGATTTCCTTGAATCTAGGGATCTGCTCTTTGGATCTGCAACTGTATAGGTGGCACCATCTGTTCTCGGCATTTTTTAGGAGATTTCGTGAACAGACGGAGTTTAATTGTTTAATTGTACCTGAAACATTTGCTCGTGCCTTGTTTGGCAAGATTGTCCGCCTCACAATTGCCCGGAAAGTCTTGGTGACCGCGGACCCAGCAATCTTGTTAAGAGATTAGTGCCATTTTTTTTACCAACTTCGATCTAATTATTGACGCTACCAGAACTTTTATAGCTACTTGGTTATCTATGTATATACATATATGACGAAGGTTTTTCCTTGTACCTTGTACAACAAAAAGAGCCTGTAAAGCTATTGTGGCGACATGGTTTATTGGTACCCCACTTCATGATAATAACTTATGCCCTGATGGGTCTGTGACCTCTATTACATCTACGCTCCATCTTGCAAGATCTCTGACAATAAGTTTTAGGTCCGTCTAACTTTATATTGGTCTGCGCCACGTATTTCTCGGTCAATCCACGATCCTAAGACCCAATTTAAGCTTTCATAAACCTCAATAACGCTTTAGGTACGACGACAGATAGAATAGTCCTTTTTTTGCGGCCCTTCCTGACTCACGCAAAATTGCCCGGCTAATCTGTCGACCTACTCTTCTGCCATCTTGGTAAGCGAACCTCATTCCAATGTTCAGTTAGCAATGAAGCTGTCAAATATTCAAAATGTATTACCGATTCTGCCAATTTTTCCTTGTTCTCTTTCGCCCTTGACCAGTCCTGTGGCACGGACGTTCATTAGAGACACGGTTAGACCCCGAAATTTCAAAGGCACTTGTTAACAAATGCCTGTAAGTTCTTGCTGTACATAGGCTTTGCACTAGCTGTTGGGTTCGATGACAAAAGTCTGAAATTGCTTAGACATAATGTTAGGACTGGATTAGTTGAACTAAATTCTTATAATTTCAAAGGAATATGTGCCAGTAAATACTCATAATTTGACTTGAATGAGGAGGAAAATCTTCGAATCGACACCCGAGGAATGGCGCAGTAGAGGAAGACGGCGACTCAGGTGGCGCACGCAAATGGAAGGGGTCCTTAGCCAACTTGGTGTGCGAAACTGGAGCCAGCTGGCAAGAGATCGAGTTGATTTGAGTCGCTTGTTCGTTGAGGCCCATGTCCACCCTGGACTGTAGCGCCAAGCAAGAGCTGGAAAATGTAGCTCAATTCATGGAAGTATGCCCAATTGTTGCACAATAGCGATACAAATTTGTACACATTCATATAAGACATTTTTGCAGGAAGGAAAAAAAATAACGAAAAGCTTTTAAAAAATAAATGGGAAATAAATCCTGCGGTCTTAATAAATTTTGAGTTACATATTTGTATTAGTATTATTCCTATGAAAAGCATTTTAAACTTTAAACGAAATTTCGTTAACAATTTCCGATGTTTTTCTGACTAAGTCAAGTTATTTGTTATTTAAACATCAGTGTATGTGATGAAATCATTCCATTAGAACAGACATATTGCATGTGAAAGTTGTACGCTCACCACTAGAGTGCTTTAAACTTTTCCGTTGCAACTTTTCACCCCAATAGCAGCAAATCAGAAAAAAAAAACTTTAAACATTTAATTGAAATATCTTCTGGAATAACAATAGTTGAAAATAGTCCATTCCATGTTGTTTTCGACAACTATTCCCTAATCCTAACAGGAGTGACTTGTGTTCATAGCAACCTAGCAAACCCACTTGTAGACTCAAGTTTAAAAAAAAATGCAAGTGGTCGTTTAGGAATGTAGTAAAGTCGGTATGAGGGAGTAGAGTAACCACACAATATGTGTACGTATATACATATGTATAATTGTATGCAATATATCTGCTTTCTCAAATTGGCCGACAAGAGTAATGGGGAGTTGTAAGCTTGTTGCAAATACGAACTGATTTATTCTAAAGTAATTATAAATAATTTTGCTCTCAAATATTGTATGCTTCACTGCAAAAATATGTAATTATAAAAGTTTGTTATACTTGTTATGTAGGCAACACGTTCACACGTACAAACGTTCACGAAAGTAATGTAGACTAACTTCAAACGTTTTGGTTTATGAGTTTGATGTCAGGTTTAGAGACTGTATAGAGCTGTATGTACTTGAAGCTTTACAGCACTGTTGAAGCAGGCAAACTTAGACAGGGGTGTATTTTTGCTTTGTTTTTAAAGTGTCGTATATGGACTTAATTTGCAACAGAATCCTCATATTGTCACCTGAAAACTAAGGATTTTTTTCCTGAGCTAGCGGTTGTCGTTAAGAATAAAAAGGTAGAATAGATTTATTGCTGCATAATATTGTTAGGTACTTAAAAAAATATTTAAAATTCTTTAAAAAAAGGTCGAATTCAGGTAGCTGAAAACCCACATATCTAAAAATTAAAAAATCGAGTTAACGAGTTCTTGCACTCAGGTGACGATATATCACATTCGTACACTATACTTTTGAGGTCTATACTTAAAAGGTCTATTCTACTGTTTGTATGTGGACGTGGCAGGGGCTCCCGGAAAAAGAAAAGTCGTCGTGTCACGGAGAGTGTTTCGAAATTATATTGGAGTCCTCATCACAGAAAACTTAAATAACTAGTTGAGCACTTTAAAAAAGGAAAACAAGTTCGCGATGTATGAATTAAAATATAATTTTAATATACTGCGAGACAAATATGTCTCATTTACGAGGAATTTAAAAAAAGTATATACATATGTACATACATAGTATATATGCTCCTTAATAACTTTTATGGTAAAAATATATTGAAATTATGTGATATCAGCCTAATACCTGTCAATGTAGCAGACGGCATATTATATCCTTTCGAAAATGCGGTATCTGCTAATGGATCTTAGGGCATCTGTTAGGGCATTGTATCTCAATTTCCTCCAGTTTTTCTTTGCCTTGCCTTCCCTTCACCATTCTTTCGGCAATGGTGTGTCCATGGTGTAGTGGTAAGCATCATCGCTTGTCGCGCTGAAAGTCCGACTTCAACTCCTGATGTCGGTAAAACATTTATTTCAACAAATGTCGCTAGGTAATCTGGACATCACCTTCGAACGCCATTGAAATCTAATACTATCTGAGTTTCGAACCACTGCACCTCACTCGTGTTGTGTGAACAACAGAAGCCCAAATGGATTGTAAAAGAAAATGTTTTTCCATTCTGGGTAAATGGGTCCCATCGCATAGCTTGGCTGGGTATGTAATCATCGCCTTTTCAGAAAGTAAGGCCAATCTTTTACCACTAATGTTATGAAACAATCACGTCTGTGAATTACTTTTCTTTGGCTTCATCCAAAAGGGTTTTTTTTTTTCCTGGCGGTGCCGTCATGGACCAGAGGTACAGATAGCAATGTCTGATCGACTCATTGGTCATACTTAGAAAGTTGAAGGTGTGATTCGAACAGAGAAATTTTTGTGTTGGCGCAGTACATACACCGGCGCGATCATGAGTATTGAGACGGAGGCGGCGAAGATGGGTTTAGCGGTCAATGAGGGCAAGACCAAGTATAGCTGTAAACAAGAAAGGACGCTCAACACCGATGCCTCGGACAGAACGTCATGCAAAGAACGTGACTAGAGACAGATATAACTGATAATAAGGGACTTCGCTAGCTCGGCTCTGCTATTACATCGAACACCAGCGCAGAAATCAAGTGAAGAATAACTTCTTCCAATCGCTGCTTCTTCAGGCTAAGAAGGCAATTGAGTAGCAAAACCTTCTCTCGAACGACGAAAGTGTCTCTTTATAAAACCTTCATTGTCCCAGTCCTGCTCTACGGCACAGAGGCATGGACTCTGTCAAAAGCGGATGAGGTTTCTTTTGGCAGTTTCGAAAGGAAAATTATTCGGGTGATTTTCGGTCCCGTCTGCAAAGTTGTTGAGTGGAGGAGGAGATATAACGATCAGCTGTACGAGCTGTATAGCGACATCTACCTAGACAGAAGAGTGAAGCTCCAACGACTGAGTTGACTGGGTCATGAAGAGCGGATGGACACCAATGCTCCGGCCCTAAAAATCTTCAAATCTACATCCGAGGGACGGCGCAGTAGAGAAATACCGCGACTCAGGTGGGGCACGTAAGGGGAAAGGGACCTTAACCAACTTGGCGTGTGAAACTGGAGGCAGCTGGCTGAAGATCGAGCTGGCTGAAGACGCTTGTTGGTTGAAGTCCAGGTTCGCCACGGACTGTAGCACCACCGTATATAAGTAAGTTATCATCTGAAAAGTCTCAGTCATCCAAAACCTTTCTATAAGTGGTTGGCTGCCGACTTTTGAGTCGCAGTCGTGATTTTTTCTATATGTAATTCAATTTTTTGCAAAGAAATGTTTACAAATGGTATTATGCGGACCTATTCTGGAGATTGCACAATGATGTCCTCTTTACAAAACCAATACAATACCTTCAGCAATTCGTTCTCCAAAAACACGGAACGTCTTAAATTTTCCAATCCCACTCTTAACATATTAAGAAAGACTGTATGTAGTTAAGACTGTATCAGGGTCCTTGTGGTTATTTTCAAAACGTCTCTCAACAAACAAGCAAATAACATTATTTCCCATGTGTTGATAGGTACCTGCTAACATAGCAATGTTCACATGTTTGTAGGTACCTAACCAATTTACAGTCAATAAATTCATAAACAGATCTTATTCGATGACACTTCTAGGAAAGGCCTCGAATTAATCTCAGTATTCAAAGGTATGCATTCGAATTTATTGAAGCATACTCCATTACTCAAGGCTCAGAATAAACTATGAACACAACCTATACGTACATAATGCTACCGTCACAATGTCCTTTTTAAGTACAGTGCACACACAGGAATACCTCACATACATACACAGTTCCAATTGAATATTAATATGCTCTCTATAACCGGATAAGTGCAGAAAATACAACAAGTCGTACACAAGTCACTTTAAATCTATCACCGCAACCATTCCATTCGTAACCCCCTTGTGCTCCAATGTAGGTAAAGCTTTCACTTAAACTACATTAAACGAGCTACACCATTGACCAGGCATTTCAAAGAACATTTGACTTCCTTCCACGCAGGGACCTTTCGCAATCCTTTCACATAAATATGTCTTTTGCCACACAAATTTCCCCATAACGAGTCCGACCAACCCCATGTTGTGTACACATTAACGCACATAACTTGTCAAAACTCGATTGCAATTTCATTTCTCCGTCCTTGTAGTGTATATCAGTAATTAAACCGCAAAACCTTTGCATTTACCTGTGTCTGCTTGACTGCGCTACCATTTAGGAGTTAATCAATTTTAAGCAGCACAAATCCTAAATTAGGCCCTGGACTTTGCAAGCGATTTGGGTATGTCAATAGAAAATATTTAGTTTGCCTCCTTCAATGTCATACATATGTAGTATCCTTACAACCAATCCTGTGTTGAATCATTCCGTCCCCATTTTAATGATTTAAATATTTACTAAATGAATTAAGAAAAAAAAAATTTAGTTAAAATTAACTTTTCCCCAGAAGCAACGAAAAAGGTATTTACTTGGAAATTCCTATTCGATTTTTCTCGAAATTTTTTCTCCGCTCTCACATTGATCGTTCCGTGTTTACCGGTAGCTAATGCCTAACACTCGACGCCACCCGGTTATTGTAAACTGCTCACAAAGTCCTGTCCTTCCGTTTCCCTTCTGTAAACACCCTTCGAACTGGTACTGGCCACACTCAGGGTGGGATGAACCAGAAGACCGTTACTGGAAGTGAGGCAGAAACGCAAAGAATTGATAAAATAAGTCCAAACGCATTTCTGCCAAAAGCAGAAATTCCAATTGAACATTGACAAAGAAAAAGCAAAAAAAAAAACATCTCTCTGTTTACTCCGAAAGCACACACAAACACACACACACAGATAAAGCAGAGCAAAGAAAGAAGAAAAACAGGGAAAACAAGCCCACACCAAGGCGGCGGAAAAAGTGAAAATAAAAAACAGAAAAAAAAAATGGTGTTGTTATTGGAAACACATGGGCGGGCAGTGCCCGAATGTTGCGTTTGCTTAAGCATGAAAATGCGAACGTAGCATTCCGACACACACTCTCAGTTACAGCTAGCTAACAGCGCGTAACGACTGGAAAAGAAGTGGGTGGTGTTGCAAGCAACGAAACAACAACCCACCCATGCCACCGTGTCCTTCTCGACATGATTATCGAAAGGGATGGAGAGGCAATTAGGGCAGAAAAACGTCAAGATGCGCTGATTATTTACCGGGAATCCGGTGATAACACAAAATAGGATAACAAAATTCCTCAGGGTTTGCAAGTGGTTCTCCTGAGAGCGAGAAAACAAGGTGTGTCGGTAATGTTGAGCTTTTCTCATATAAATAGCCGCACAGAGAGGAGAGAGTGTAAACGAATCGCCAGCCAGAGAGAATCGTTGCGAATAGAGGGAAATTTTGATTTTCCATGCAATTAGCTGGGAGTGTTACACTGGGGAAAATAAACAACAAGTAGAGCAAAATGTCGGCGACATGTTTATGTAACTGAACAGTGAGTGTTCAATGTTCTCGTACAGAATTCATTATGGAAGTTATCTATAGCGTTTGCAAGGATCCTCAGCGACTTCAATCGTTGTCCTTTCCCTAAACGTCTCGCTGATGAGTTGCTTGGAAAACACTTGTATTGCTTTAGTTCGTCTTTGTATCAAGAGGTGTTATTACATGTCAACAATGGAAATATGCAACATTTTTGTGAAAAGTGGTGATACTTTTATTTTACTCTTAGGTACAAACTCTGAGGTTAGTAATGGAGTACAATATCTGAAAAAAATGTCCGTCTCGGCTCTGCTTACAAATTTTCATCCTTTTGATGAAATTTTTTCAGCACGTTTTCGCATAATTGCGGCTGTATTTCGCGAATAACAGCTCTGATATTTTCTTTTAGTGATTGAATCGTTGGTGGAGCATTGGTATAGACTTTATCTTTAACATAGACCCAAAGAAAAAAGTCGAATGGTGTTAAATTGCAAGATCTCGGCGGCCAATTGAAGTTTCCATGTCGAAAATCACATGTCCAGAAAATTTGTCACGCAATAGAGCCATTTTTTCACCAGTTGTGTAGAATGTGGAGCCGTCCTGCTAAAAATGAACGTCGTCCACGTGCATAGCGTCAATTTCAGGCCAAAAAAGTCAACATCGTTCGGTAGTGCAATCTACTTACTGAAACGGTCGCACCAGCATCATTTTTGAAAAAATATGGCCCAATGACACCGCCCGCCCAAAAACCGCACCTAACTGCCACTCGTTGCGGATGGAGAGGTTGTTCCACTATTTCGCCTGGGTCTTCGGAGTCCAGGTACGACAGTTTACTTTGTTTACGTACCCAGACCAATGGAAATAAGCCTCATCACTCTTTAGGTAATAAGTCAAAATTTTGTTCATTTATTTGCAGCACCCAATCGACAAAAGTACGGCGCTGTGTGTTGTCTGCAATTCTTGTGTTAACTGGGCCTTATAAGCATCTAGGCCAGAATCTTTTTGCAAAATGCGGTGCAATGTGGTTGTGGATAGGCCCAATTCTTGTGAACGTCTCGAAATGCACACACCTGGGTTTTCAGTAACATTCTCAGCAACGGTGGCAATATTTTCAACTGACCTTGCCGTACGAACACGAGTTGGAGTCTTCACATTATTAGCCTGTCCGAGACGTTCAAATGTATGGACCAAATCCACTCTCGCTGTGCGAGAAGGCGCTTGACGATGACCAAAAGTAGTACGAACTTTTGAAACGCTTCTGTGATATTTTCACCGTTTTTCTAATGAATTTTCAATCCATAATTAATAACCGCCCAGTTTTACTTATTAAAAGTAATCGCGCTGATAATTAAATGTGGACAGTTCAACAATGGCGCGAAATTTAAAATGACTCCTCTTGTTGAATGACCCTATAGTTTGACGGTGCACACTCCTTCTCCTTGGCATACAGATTGTCGCATTTTTTTAACACACTTCACGATCCTTGTTTTTTCCTATCACTGTGCCTTCCTATCACCAACAAACCAGCATTTACTTGTCGCCTTTTCTTACCTCGACAACATCCCTTTGGAGATTTCCAAACACGTATGCTTAAGCCCACCGACCTGTAAACACATGTACGTATGTGCGAATGTCATTAGAATAACCATAAAAAAAAACCCATCCACACCTCAGCTGACGTACGTTCCATACATACACTTGCACTCACCCATGTACACTTCAATTAATTATATATAATGACGTTGCACTCCTAGGTCATGTGCACTTTCAATGCACGATGTCCTGACAAGTTCGACAACTTACTCTTTCCTTATTTTTCCTCTAACGCGCATGATATGTGAGTATAGAAATTAAAGGGAAATTTCAACTCCCAAATACCGCTTCGAAATGAAAACAATATTAAATGTCATGCGCATTGTCTGAGAGGGGAGCGAAATTCCTTTAGAGCCGACATGCTCTTTAGCCCTCTCTGGACCAGTTAACTAACTTCGAAAAAGAAAAACAAACCAACAAAAAAAAAAAATTTAAAATGAAAATGTATCTCAGGAGAGCTACTGGCTCATCAGGCGATGACATCTCGCAATGACAGGGCAACCTACAGCAACAAGCTGAGATGAGCCGTACTCAATTTTATTCATAGTGCTGGGGCGCTCCCCATTTACCATTCAATACGGAGAGTGCAATGTTTCCATAGGAACTCACCCCGAAACCCCTGCACAGAATGTTCGTGTGGATGACATGCAATGACGTCATACTTAGCATTGCTCGCTGCAACAGTGAATAGACAAAGAGTACAAGGATACACAGTTTCTGTGAAGGCAGCACAGCGGATGCAACTGGGAGTTTTCTATTTGAAACTGTATACATATAAATTTACGCAATTCGAGGACTGGTAAAGCGATGATGCATTATGTCGATAGCAATGGCAATGGTGATGATGACGTTGACTCGGTATCGCACTGGGGAAAACTCTGATTGTGGCGACGCTATTTTGGGTTACAGCTTCCGCGGTGGTTGTGTCAGTTATCGTTGGGGGGGTTGCATCGTGCATTGAAGGCTTCTCTACCTTACAGCAAGGATATTACGCGGCTATGGTGGCGGTGGGACTTCGAAAATTGCAATACTCGCACTCGACGATGGGTGGTGGTGGTGGTGGTGGGTAGAAAGCAACTGCCACTGGACTGGCATAGGGATGGTGTTGACGCTGCAGCATTGTACTATTTATATTTCTTTGCGCGTTTTCCACCTAAGGTTGACTGGGTAGGGATGAGGATTCGAAAGCTGATGGTTGAATGGCTCTGCGTTATGCATGATGCTCTCTGGGAGCTGATTTACTTATGGTAGTGGTGGTACTTGATGATTAAGTGATGTTCGATGTGATGTCAACATCAATTGCGGCAAATTAGTTTCGAGCACGAAAGCGGAATTTCATTAAACAAGGAGAATTATTCCCAAAAGGCTCATGTAGGGATGTTTATTTTGCTTATAGCTATGATGTTTACATACATACTCGCTAATACGTACATCTGTAGATATGTATGTATGTACCTATTTATTAGGTCTATTAATTTTCTAGCTGGGAAAGTGATAGATACAACAAATAGGAAGTTTTGAAGTTGATGATTAGTCGTTTTGTTTCCTGATTTGAAGATTTTGATTTAAGATAATATGAGAGTAAGTGTGGGAGAGCTCCTCTCCGCTCTTGGACTGCGATTCCTTGTCAGAAGGTCAAAAGTACGTTCCTTTCTCCAAGTCGAGTTATTTCTTTCGATAGAAGACTACGAGTAGGAGGCTTAATTGCAGAATGACTTCGCTGCCGAAAATTCCCTTTCGGAGGGCAAATGGGGCTGGGCAACCCATAAAAATGTAAAAAGCGCTTGCTTCACTCTTGAGATACATTGTGGAGAATGCATCTTATGCAAGTTTCATTCGATATATTGGTGTCAGGAGGCAGATATGATTCTAAGATTGTTCCGATGTAAATATTCATAAGAAAATTCAATTTTGTTTTTGTGATAGTCTAGTAACACCATTTCGAGAATAACCACCTCGTGGTATATTGTGCTCGGAAAATGATCAAAGGAAAGATTTAAATTTTCTTCAGGGTGTTTTAAAGTTGGCAGATATTCCTCTGTAGACTGTTTAACGACAACCATTGGACGATGAAAACCAACAATTCCGTCCACCCGACCTAGATAAAGTGATGATATCCATATTTAAGCCTAAGTCCAACAAAGTTGCTGGAGCTGACGGTTTAGCTGCTGAGCTGTTCAAAGCAGGAGGCGATGACTTGGTAAGGAGCAACAAATGCGTTGGTGCATGCCCGATGAATGGAATCTCAGCATCGTTTACCCGACCCGTACTGCAGCCACCTTGATTATAGAAGACATAGCGGGTCTCTCTACCTTCTCAAAGCTTCTCAACCTAAGTCATTCTGAGTCTACACTTTGTAACATCTCAAGGCAGAATGACTTAGATCAGGTGATTCGGGAAGCCAAAGTTATAGTGTGGGATGTGTACCATGGCTCATAGAAAGGTATTCAAGATCAAAATAGGACTATCCGACAGTGTTTTTCGCTGGTGGCTTCAAACAGATTAAGCAGCTTGTTGTCCTACGGAAGACACGACAAATGAAGTGAAGGCCTGTCTCAAGTCATCCATCTGATAGCCTTATGTATATCAAAGTCCTGTCCTTGAGAGTTAACATACATTCATGTCCATCTTCAACATGACTTGAGAGCAGAGGAGTTTTCTAACTTATTTCTTGATACTGGTGATGGAAAGAGGAGGAAAGAATAAATATACCAAGTAACCCTTGCGATGTTTTGGCAGATAATATTAATTTGACTGGCATAATATAACGTTTATCAGTTTGGAGTTCATGGGTGAGCTATTTCGGAGGTATTTTCGGTCAAATAAACGTCTCAGCCAACAGCATCAACATTTTTCCGCTGGAGAAGTTGTCAACTGAGAATATAAAGTATGAATCTCTGGACTCGGAAGTAAAACTCGAGGATGCTGTATAGTAACCTCGAAAGTATGCAATAAAATTTCGATCCAGAAAACCCACACCACATCCTCAACTTCAAAGTTGATGCCCAATTTAAATCTTCTAAACCTCTGCAAGTGAAGACTTTGTAGAATTACATTATCGAAGCCAGGATTTTCACATCTTCATCCTTCGCCTTTTTCTGATACCATCAGAATACCATTTTGAGTTCAAACGTCTGCAATTTTTCGTTGCGGTTTGATACGCCAAGAACATCTATAAAAAAAAATGGACTGAGTTTGAAAGCGGATAATGTGGAGCGGAACCTGAGGAGTGACGGTTTCTCCCAAAGCAAGCACAGAGCCAATTCACTTGACAGCCTAGTCATCCTCGAGCCAGAAAGAAAAAGCAGGAAAGTTTTTTACCGGGACGCCTTAAAGAATTAATTGATAAATGAATTGAGAGTCTATACTTACTCATCAATGCCTTGAAACCTAGGGAAGGATACAGGTAATAATGAGACGTTTTCCTCGCGGATGTAGTCGCGGGTATCAGCTAGTCTAGCATATATCTAGTTTTGACATCCTTGCCATACCTGCCGGTTTGTGTAGGGTGATGGTGGAGAATGCACGCTATTTCATCAAGGTCTGTCAAGACCTCACAGAGACCTTCGATGTCAGAAAAGGAATTAGAAAAGGCGATGCGCTGTCATGCGACTTCTTCAGCATCGTTTTTGAAAAAAATAGTACAAAACTCACGCGCCAACACTAGTGGCAGAATCTTTCAAAAGTCCGTCCTAATATTTGCATACGCCGAAGATATTGACATTATCAAAAACACGCAGACAGTGACCAGTGGCACCACGCACAGTTTCACAGATTGGTTTAGCGCTCAATGAGGGTAAGTCCACGTATATGCTGTCAACAAAAAAGGACGCTCAACACCGACGTCTCAGATAAAACGTCAATATACATAGTAATAACCTTGAGGTAGCTTGGAACTTTGTCTGTCTAAGCTCCGCTATTAACTCAGATAACAACATCAGATTGAGGCTAGGAGATTGAGTAGCAAAATCTTCTCTTGAGCAACCAAAGTGTTCTTTATAAAATCTTATTCATCTCAGTCTTGCTTGACGACTCAGAGGTATGGAGTTAGTCAAAAAAGGGCGAGTTCGCTCTTGGCTCTTTTGAGATGAAATTTCTTCGGGTGAATTTCAGTCCCATTTGCATAAACAGTGAGTCGGAGATACAATGAATTGTACGGGCTGTACAGCGACATGGACATGGACATGGAAAGTGAAGGTCCAACGACTGTCATGAAAAGCGGATGGGCATTAATGATCCAGCCCGGAGAAAGGCGCAGTAGAGGAAGGCCGCGACTCAGGTGGCGCACTTAAGTGGAAGTGCGAAACTGGAGCCCCAGGTAGCGCCACCTTAAGTAAGAAAGTATTTCATATGATTTTACCATGACCTCACATTCGCCTATGCAATTGCGTTTTTATATCTTTTTACATCCCTATCTTCAAATCTTAATTTTATAGTACTTTTTCTTAGGAAAGGGTGCTCATAAAGAATTTTTTGCTGTTCTTAACTTATTTTTCTTATTTTGTTTCAGAATACATACTGTGTGATCAAAAGCCCTATTAGTTCCTTAGCCGAATATTGGTAAGCAATTTCTATTATTTAGTCGTTCCATATTGATGCATGAAAGTAACTTTGCATATTTTTAAAGTAATGTGGTTGCATTGTTTGAAGCTCTATTTTTATGTCTGCAGAGGATTCTATAGTTTTTATGAATACCTTAGTATAATCCGTTTCGGACAAGTAAAGTGGTGATGGGCAATGAAGTCGCTTGTCGTTTTTTCTCTTACAAATATTTTGATATGGTCGCCAGTTTTTGCAAGAGCCTATTAGTTCACGTAAGAATTTTAAGTTTCGTCATCTCATTGCGTGTTGCGAAAACTTTTTTCAACCCTAACCAACCTCTAGAAAATAAGTCCATTGGACTTGCTCTTAAAGTTTTTTTCTGAAAATAATGGAAAAGTCTTGAGATGAAAGTGCTGCTGCAAGAGTGTACGTCTGTAAATTTAAATCCCTTTCCAACTTCTACTTTAACATTTTTAGGTAAGGTATTTTCTTGATTACTGGTTTTGGTACTAAATTTTTGCGGCTTTGAAAAGTCATGGTGAAATTGTAGGTACAGACCGCATGACCACAAATGCAAAGCAATAATTTCAATTCTAATCCGACGAAGATGCAGTGAGAACAAAATACATGTTTCAATGCTCATTATTCACTTGACTGAAAGCTTCCTTAATTTTGCGGCAATATCTTCATAACTTGGGGCACACAATATGCAGAGCATATCACTGGCATATTCATGTTCTACCACTCCCTTCAATCAAAAAACCATATCTATTTATGTACAAATTGCTTCCACCCCTTTTCTAAGATCCTTATAGAACATATTTCTATGTGAGTGGACCGTTCCAAAAATATTGCCCCAAATCTAGGATGGAATTTCCAATCTATTTAACAGCTAACCAAGGATTTGTGGTTGAGAACTTGAATTGTATATATGGGATTCATTATAAATGCTAATTAACTTTTCGTTCCGAAAACTTCATTGCCATGCACCATGCTTGCCCCTTAACTCCTTTTCTAAGAAATCTGCGTCATTCCAAAAATCCGGGTAAAATGGTGAAGCATTCTCTAAACATTACTGAAACATGGGATAGGAAAAAAAAAATATACAGGAGAAACCCCTCAAAGTCCTGTCTTCAATTTAAATATAAATGAGTTTCGTTTTGCGTTCGTTCGCTCTGTACTTTCATTTTTTTTGAGATGGATGTAGAAATGCACTTGCAATTCTTCTTCTAGGTACGAAGAAAGAAAATATACACCCGCATAAGTTGCCCCCGCCAACTACAAGCCACAAACAGAATTTCATCGGTGAGACTTGTACCACACTAACAACCAACGCTGCAAGACAAGCATTTAGATACTTAAAATGTACATGTGTAGGTCGGTATGTAAGAGCATTCGCCTCAAGACACAAGAGGTAGAGCAAAAAAAGTGACACATAAAAATGCTTCCGAATAAATGACACACGTCTGGGGGATGTGATGCTTTTTGAGCTGTTTTCAAAGGAAGACGAACTTCACCGTTCGTTTCCGAAATATTATTCGCTTTACGAGTGTAGTGGAAATGGTGCAAATGAAATCCATTACTCGGAACCAGATGGGAATGTGTACCGATGATTCTCCTTAACAACGTACCGACGTTATAGGCACGTTCACGGATTAAGTCTAGTCCTTAGTCTGTACAGTAAGCTTGTCCATACGTGAAGTAGAAGTATGTATTTGTGTAGATTTATTTGCAGTTTACCCTTTGTTTAATTGATTATACTCGTATCTGCCCATAAAGCATTGATATGGTTGTCGGCACAGCTCAGTGGTTAGTTGATCGGACTTTTGTGCGAGCTGCTGGGTTCAAGTCCCAGAGATGTCCACCGAACATTTTTCGCGGCACTGGCAACTATTAGGGATTAGAGATACCGCCCTTGGAAAATCGTGCTCTGCTGCTTTCTACACACCTTGGCCGTGTTTGACAACTGTCTAGCAAGGACAATAAGTAACAGAGACATCGAAGATTCGACCAATCAGAACATTTTTAGAGCAAACTTAAGGTTTGCCGACGCCGACCCCGAATTCAGCCAAGAATGAACCGCACACTGGTTGGTTGGCTTTGTGGGTGTCCTAAAGACTAACTTAGACCTCAAGTGGTTCCGCCTGGATTTTAAGAAAGACAGTGATAGTTTCCTAACAATGTTGTTATTTTTGATTAGCTTTTTGGCCTGTAAAATGGCAGTTATCTCGGCTTGAAAAACGCTGCATCTGTTTTCAATTTGAAGGATTGGTTTACCTCTCTGAATTCACAGAATATACCGACACCAGTACCAGCGTCCATTTTGGATCCGTCGGTGTAGAAGGCTAGCTCTTCTTCAGTGCAGACTATACCCTTATACCAGTCATCACTTCTTGGTATTTTGATTTCAAATCGAAGTCTGAGGTTGGAATAATGTAGTCGATATCTATGGTCTCCTTCGTGGTAGTCCATCGGGTTAGAAAGTAGGCGTGAACCTAGGTGTCATTTGTCCACAGACCTATGTACTTCCCTTAGACTGAGTGCTGTTTTTGCCGCTTTTTTATTACACTGGATGTTGGTCGCTGTGGGTGTTGGTCCTATCGATCCTATTATCTTTAGGCAGCTTGCGCTTTGAATCGTGGTTACACTTATAAGGTGGCATTTCTTCTCAAGTGACCTCCACCAAACAATCGAACCGTATAATAGGATGGGTCGTACTACAGCAGTGTACAGCCAGTGTACCACTTTTGGCTTTAAGCCCAATTTGTTTCCGTACATCGTTTTGCATGCATACGCGGCAATATAAGCATTTTTTATACGGTCCTCGATATTGGCTTTCCAGCTCAATTTTGAGTCTAGGATTACCCCGAGGTATTTTGCTGTCCTCTTAAGTGTTAGATTGATTCCACCCTTACATGGATTCTTGAAAGGTGGAATCGATCTACTTCTAGTGAAGAAAGGCCACAGCCGCTCACCAATGAAAAAAACCACACGCTGCTATGAACTAATCAAGTCGTTGACGGAGGGCTTTAGACGTTCACGTAATACCTAAAATTCAGCGTAGACCGTAAAATCATATTCTTCTCTAGAGAAACATAAACAGAGTGAGAGTTTATAAATCCTAGCCACATATCCATATTCACGGTCGAATATCACTCGACCGACAGGACTTCCCAATCAAAGGAGTGTGTTGCCTGCGGCAGTTCACTCGGCTAACATCACACTGAGTTCTTATGATAATGTCAACACCGTCGGCATACACGAGTAATTGCACGGATTTCAAGAGCGCCAATACATAAGGCATACTCACCCTCGAAAGGGCGATGGTAAGTCTATTAAATGTGTTATACCCTCTCGATACAATAGATGCGCATATGCCAGAGACCTCATATGCTTTTCTAGTCCATGGAAATTAGCCTTAGCCTAAACATAGCTCAGCTCAGCCGAATATGGGGTATATCCCAAAGGTGATGAAAAGATAAAGTCCCCACAAAATCAATTCTCATCTCTGTGACCCTTCCAAAATGTTTCCCATTGAGCTTATGAATCCTCCTCCCGCCGGCGTTACTCAGTCAAATGCATCTTGAAATGCACGTCCAAATAAGCACATTACCCAAGTTACTTAACGCTGACTGGCCATATAAACGAGGCTCGACTCCCTTCCGTGCGCAGTATTCAGCACTTTTTGTTACATGTTTTTTTCTTTATTCATTTTAACTTGGCTTTTACATCGCTGGTATGCTGCTTTCCTTTTTTCCAAACGGAGATTTCAACTTTATCCGCCGTTAACTTTCTGGGACACTGCCACGGCTTAAAAGTCACAAAATCAAATTAGGTTGAAAAAAATTAGCCATGCCAGGATGGCAAACGATAATTTATGCAAGGCAACCTAGCACCAGTCATCTTGCCCCTACCAATCAACCGCCCACACCGAGCTGCCCATTTCAAGTTGGACGGGAACCTAGACGGAGGAGTTTTTGCATCGAAAATCGAATGAAAAAGTTATACCTGGTCGCCTGCACGTAATTTGCGATTGAGCAACTGGGATGACACAAAAAATATCCTTCTCGGGGAAAAAAAAATAACACCGGGTCCCTGTGTTCATGTAGGATGCTGGGCTGATCCAGAGCATGGGCGTGGAAGGGTGTACAGTGCCGGTGATACTGATGTTGGCCCCAGTGCAGGACTTACTCGTACGAATGCAGTGACGATGATGGTGATGCTGGTGCTGCCATGAGCCAGAAAGTCGATCTCGTTGCGATGTTGTCCGCTCCAATTCACTTCGGTCATTTTGATTTTTTCCCATTATTATTAACCTTTTTGCCTTTCTTTCCTTTTTTTTTTGCATCCATCGCTTCCTATTTTCGCTTGTTAATTTTTGCTCGATGATAGGACAGAAAGGTGGTTATTTTAAAACTTTTTTTGCCAAAGCGAAGGCATCAATACGTCGAGGGGGGGTTAAAAATTCATTTTGCGTCACAATTTTTGTTATAATAGAATTACCGGTGGAAACCACACCATGTCTTGTTAAGAGTTCGCTCTGCATACCTATGCCCCATCGCACATCAAAATCAATTATTGGATTTATTGCGGGCCCGGCGAATGTGTGAGATGCAACTCGTTCCTGTAAATGAGTTCCGCAGAAAAATTAAAATGTATGTGCATGTGCATGGATTTGTTTATCCTGCTGCTGAGTGTTTGAAAGGATTCCATCAATTAGATAAATGGAAGTCGATGTGAGAATCAAGCGAAATGTTTGTTTTAAAACCTACTCCCAGAAGTGCAAACCCATTCAATTTCAGAATGAATCGATTTGCTTACGTAGTTTTCGACGGGAATCAGTTTTCAGCTCGTGTTTAACTTTTCCTTAGAAGTGGAAAGCTTTGTTTCCAAGAAATCTGTAGATCATGCAATATTGATCAGGTTTCTAAAAAAAAGTTAAAAAAGTCAAGGAAGTGCTTGTCTTCTTCTTACTGACCAATGGTAAAGATAAGGCAAAAATTCAGTTTTAAAAACTTGTTATAGAAAATTAATTAATTTGTTGTAAGTTATTAAAAAATATCCAGTCGAAATTATATGGACGGTAAGGCATTCATTTCCCGGAAAAGGTAACAGATTTCCCCTCCCGAAAAGATTGGGTCAAAGAGAAAGTTGCAAACCCACAAAACTTAAAACTTAAAAGTTTTGCCACCTCTCTTTTGAAAATGAATTTGTTTTTAGTGGCTGCATTGCTGAACTTTTCGGAAGATACTTCTTCTTAACCAGAAGGGTGCCGGACATTTACGGAAAATATTTTTGGAGGTTTCTTTTCCTGTAAAAGAACTCAGTGGTCACCGTGGCTCAGTGGTTAGTGCGTTGGACTGTTGTATGAGCGTCGTGGGTTCAAGCCTCAGTTATGTCCACCGAACATTTTTCGCGGCACCACCTCTCGTCGAGGAATGGAAAGCCTCCGGGAGTAAAATTTTCCATGAAAAAGCTTCTAAATTCGCCGTTCCAAGTCGACAATCAATTGTAGGACCCTTCCATTGGTGCGAGGAATGTAACACGCACAACAGGAATGGTTGGGAGAAGCAAGGCCTTGGGTCATCCCAAGCTGTTGCGCCGGCTATGTTTTTTTAAAGAACCCACGCCTTAAACAATGCTAGGAACCTGAATACTGCGAAATAGCAAATAATGCACTTACGGTCGAGTTGGTAAGACGGAAGGTAGCTCAGTCACAATGAGACTGCTGACTTTGCTAAATTCTTAAACCAGCCTCCAACATTCAGTCAATTAAGTCTCTAAACGATGGCAGGGCGATGTTTTCCAAGTAGAAGTTTTAGCTATCACCGAAGCCACCGAAAATGCTCCCTACCCGCAACTCTGCAAAGTAATATACTTATTTCTTTCGGCAGTCAGGTGGCGACCAAAGCCATCTTGTACACAAAGATAGTTGGTTTGGAAAGAGAGATGCTCTTTGACCAAATGTTATTCCATTGTTTCAATCGTCAGTGGAAAAAATCAAAACTAGTAATGAGATGCCGGAAAACTTTTTTTAGCTCATACCGCAACGATACATTCTATTGAATCCTAGAGCAGAGAAGTGTTCTTAGTATCGAAAAATCGGACAAATAAGCTACATAACGTTCGCACTAAGCATTTGTGGACCGGTTAACACCAAGGGGATAGCATGAGCACAGATTTGCAAAAAGTGGCTGATTTTAGAAAATATTTTCCAGGGACTATCAACAATACTACCAAAATCATCATGGAATTTATCTTGGAGGGAGGCGTCGATCACTTATTGATCTTACAGTCATTTCAAGACCAAGTATGCGGTACAGCCACTTTTGTACCTAACTCGCCCTAGCTAATTGGTGCCTAAAATATGTCACGAGAATTTGATAAAAAAAAATGGCGAAACCTACTAGATAAAAAGGGACTATAAAGAGTTCGATCATCCAATGAAAATAATCTCAGATTAAGAACATTTTAAAGTTATTTGTGTAAATAGTCCAAGGTAAGCTAAAGCCACCAACAAAAGGGAAAAAATATTACGTATATGCCATGTATGATAACTGAACCAAATTTCTGCTCGGTTGAAGCTACTCACAGATGGTAGAAAACTTGAAAACTTCAGGTCATCAAAAAACAAATTCTAATTTGAGTGGATCGCATTTCTCCACAAGTCTGGAATTCGAGATCCCAAATTGGGTTCGACAAAACTGCATTCATTCATCAATATGGTTTTTACTTGAGATTAGCGATGTGCTATGCACTGCTCGTAGGATGCACTGTGACCTATAAGATCTATTGTGTCGAGAGCTGGTTAGAGAAGGAGGGTCTCGATCTTCCTAATGAAGTTGAGGATATCCTTCGTCGAAGCGTGTGTTGAAAGAGAGGCAAACGTCGTGGGGTTGAACATTAAAACAGCCAAAACCAGAATCATGCGACTCGGAACGAACTTATCAACTCAAGCTTACATCATTGGACAACCAGTAAAGCAAGTAGAGAGCTTTCAATATCTTGGGAGTATTGTTTCGACCCATGATTTTCTGGCTCGACCGTATGTCTAACGAACATCTTTACCAAAGAAAGGGTCAGGAATTGTTAGGTACAACCATCCAACGACGAAAATGGCAGTTGATTGATCACACATTTCCAAACAGCGATAGCTCTATTGCTAACTACGCCTTGCAATGGAACAAAAGAGTGGGTCCACCGAGAAATAAATGGAATACAATAGTTGATGTGGAGTCTCAGCAATACACTTTAAAAAAAAACGCGTAACGTAATGAATTTCACTGATCCAAGATGACAAACGAATGGTTCGATCTAGAAAAACTTGGCGCAAAACAACTAAAAACTAACCACGGCCATAAGCGAAAAAGGATATAAACAAAATACGTCCTACAGTTAAGGAATTTTATAAAGTGTTTCTAATAATATTTTACCGTAATATTTATTCCCTTCAGGGATCAAGGCAATACAAGTATTCAAGTCATCATCTCTAAAACGCTTTAGGTTGTAAAAGTAACCAAAACCAAAGGATACGAAAGCGTATTTAAAACTCGATTGAACGAGCACCATTACACTGATTTTAAATGGATCGAAACCCCTTATTAGAAAAACATACAAAAAATTAGTATTACAAGGGGGGTTGATGGCTAAATACCCTACCAATGGCTATACGATAGATTAGTTAACATTTTGGAATAGACCTTTTGATCCAAAGCAAGAGAGCTCCTGTGAGAACCACTCAATGTTGACATCTGGATACAGTCGTTTTGACACTTATAAATTACAAAAAATGCCTTCGTTGTGTCAAGAAACGATATTCTTTTGAATCAAACATACATAAATATACCAGGTAATACATGAATGGGTAGCGGTTTTGTATCCCACATTTCTCTTTGCTCCAAACTGTGTTTTAAAAAAAACACACCCTATAGCCCACATGAAATTAAACTAAGAAAATAAAGTTAGAAAAGGTCGCCGACACAAACTGAGTAAAAGATTGACAAAAGCCGCACAAATGACCTAATGCCTATTTTTCTTTTGCCTCACCAATGACGAAAAAAACCAAAGAAAAAAAAAAACTCCTCTGAGATATCCGAAAGGGATTTGCCAATTTATGCATACACTACGAAAAGGATCGCAAAAAAAAATTAAAAGTTTCCCCAGTTTAGACAATGTTATCCGTCCTTTTGTTTGGCAGCTATTCGGACAGGCAAATGTGTTTAACACATTGCCAAAGAATTTTTCCAAACAAATCCTTTTTTTATTTAGCTCCGCAAAAAAAATGGATTCCTTACCCTTTTTTTAAACACTGAAATATTTCCACTTGTGTCCAGAGTGGGGATGTGGAAAAAAAAAAAACTCCCATTCGAAATACATTTTTAGCAGATAAGGCACGCAGGTGGACAGCGAGGAAAGAGGGACTCTGTTGGAAGACAAATCTTTCACCGTATCAGTGAATTTTCTATAGCGAACATGCTGAGTGGAAAGGTCAGAGAATTCATGGAGCTAGTAGCTAAATACCAGAGTATATACCCAGTGTGAATCTGTTCACATCCTTTAAGGACATCGCCAGCGAAGGGTATTTCGTCCTCTCGTCGAATCCACGCAGACGACCCCGTCCGCATTGGAACGGAGAAACTTTTTGTATTTATGGTAAAAATTATTCAACTAAAACACACCCGGTATCGACATCTAAGGATGTCCGAGAGAATTTTCGAATCCTCAAACATACGGATGAGTTTGGATGAGTGGTTTGGTCGGATAGTAGCCAACTAAAGGAGAGAGGTTATTTTCGGGATGTGTGCGAAAGTGTGCATTATCACCCACTTGGCCAAATTGGTTTTACACTGAGAAATTATAAAAGTGTATAGTGGGTGCTGTGCGGTGCAAAAAGGGTGAAAACTCCTTTATATTTATTTAATTTAAGGTATGGAGTTTTTTTTTGTTGTTAACAGTTAAATTGGGAATAAATAACCCGGTGGTAGAACGAGTGAGGGTGTAACAAATTGGTTCCTGCAGTAAATAGTACAAATTAAACAACTTTTAGAATTTCAAAATTTGGATAGATGTAGGGTTCCAGTGTACACTGTGTCTAAGTGAAACAACGCATCGTTTCGTACTTGTCGATCGCATGCAAGCAAACTTTTGTTGGATTTTCACATTACAAACTTTTGTGGTGGCAACCAAATACCATTTTGGTTGCAACATTGTTGTTTAACCTGTCTATGTCAGTCAATCACTTTATTGCTTACTTTCATGTTTTGATGTAACTCAGAGCTCGCGGTGCTATGGTAGTTTAACCAGAAATCTTAAAAGTTGGTCGTTAACCAGACTAACTCTGTTCAAAAGGCCAAATCATCCGTGGAACGCGCGAACTGTTTGGTGGTACACAGGTAAAAAGAGTGTCATGCGTCGGATCAACCAGTGCAATGAGATATTCCCGACAGCTGGATTAGATACAATTCCTACTCTGCTATCCCTAGACCGCTACATTAGAAAATAATTTAAAAAAAAAGAGTGCTGTTAACGTTAACTCTCAAAAACATTGGGGAACAAATGTTGAATCTGACTACACCGCCTATTTCTAGGCCATTTTAATGCCTTTTTCCGAAAAGCGAAATTTCGAAAAAAGCGAAATCTTTAACAATAAGTCCCTATCAATCCACACTGATCGCTCAAAAATAGACATAGGACTAGGAGTAGATTTATTATTATTTATTATTAGGTTCTGGCTGCAACAAGGCCCGCTCAATCCAGCTTATTGGCAACAATGTCACAGAGGGATATTTAAATTTACATGGGCAGATAGGCGCCTTTAAAATGGTTCTTGCAGCACAAAGATAAACTCTGGAAGGAATCCACCCTTAACCGAAAAGCATTTTAGTTCTTGGGGTTCTTTTTTCCTACAACTTACTGATGTCATCATCATATAACAGGTCGATCTTTAAATCATGATCAGCTACCAGCTACCTATTTAATTTTTTTTCAGGATCAACCGAAGTGTAAAAATTTGGTCGATAGTAGATTTTCACTGTCTGAATCGCTGACTCTATGTCACTGTAGTCAGATGGGATAATCCTTTACTAATATTAGTGGAGAGCGGTTAGTCCACTGTAGCAGTGCGGTCTCATATTGAGGAGTTTATCCGTTTCAGAGGCTGTCAAGAGGCTAATCAGCTTCTCAGGGTGGATCGTGGCAAGTGCGTTTGGAGACGAGTTCAGTGCCTAGGATCCGCTTTCTAACATGAATGAGGGCGGTGCATTTTGCGACGATATGGAGAGAGCTTTCATCGCTCTCTAACTAACTAACCAAACTTGTGTAGATGTCGTTTAAGTCGGCAGTGGTCACCTATGATACCGGTTAGAATTTTAAGGTGGTTCCTGATCAGGTTCAGAAGAAACTTAGGTTTCTTTTGTGATAGATTAGGGAAGAAGTGTTTGGTACGTTTCTGTCCTACACCTCCTATCCAAACTGTATTGGACTTCAGCAGAGTTTGTTTCCTTAAGAAGTTTTTGAAGAAGGATTTGTTTACTACCCAGGCTGGTTGTAGACCAAGGAGGAGAGTTGTTGCACCTAGGCTAGAGAGTCCGCCATCCGGTTACCACACTTGGTCGTGTCCGAAAAAAGGGTCTTTGAACTTTTCCCAGTCGTCACTCAGGGGGATGACTACTGAGTAGTTGCTTTTGAAGTAGTACCTTGAAAGACTGTCATCTAACAATATGCTGAATTTGCTACTTCGGAGTAGGAAGGAAAGCATGTGACCTTCAGGTGAATGTTTACAGCTGGTATTGTTTACGTGGCAGAGCCTGTGTTGTCTAAGTTTTGCACGGATTTCTATATTGACTTGAGCTGGTGGTAGATGAACAATAGATTTGAACGAAGCTGTGGGGGCATAGCGCAGGCAACCCGTCATGCAGATTTCATCTAGGCGTTGAACCCGTTTAAGTTGCTTGGCTGTAGTGGCCTCATTAGTCCTTGTCCACCGCACTATTGCCACATAAGTCTTACGACAATTTGGAACGGAGGAGGGGAAATCATTTGCAGGACGCGAGTTTTTATCTTTATCGTCGTTAAGATTCTAGTATTAAATTCTCCAAATATGTACTCAACATCAACTATGAATTGTTCGTGTTTTATAACCCTGACATATCCGTTCTAATGTTGAAACTAACTACCTAAAATCATTCCTACTGGAACTCGTTTCTATTGCCTCGATCGATCTTACAATTCCAACTCTTTCTTACTCTTTTCGAGGAGACTTTATTCTTCTGATCGAGATGCTTGCAACCATCTCTCGTCTTCGCAGGTGATCTAGAGAAACTCAGCACATCAGTCCATGATTTGATAGCTTTTCGATAGTGTTTCACTGGTTTTATAAACTTGATGCTGGTTTTTGGCAGTCTGTAACGATTTTACCTGTTCGACGTTCAATTTAATCTATTGCCTTCTTTGGTAAGGCCGGAAACATGACATTCGCACTCTGCCTACAATTTGATAATTTTCAAAGTCGATGTAATTCCCAGGCATTCCAAATATAAGATTAATGTAATGGGGTCTCTCATCCCTACCAAAATTAAAATTAAATTAAATTAAATTAAATAGTCCTATGATCGCAACATGATCAACATGAATGACAGTTGACAAAGATCCCGCTAGGAACGCGTGTGAATATTGAGATTTGAAAAACCATAGACCTCTACCAAAACTCCTTTTGTTACGCACAACATGTGCGTTATAAAGTCGCCATTTCCGAGATAAAAAAAAAAAAAAAGATGTCCCTTCTCTTATTCTAGCATTCAAATTATGAAGGATGTTGTTACGACTTCGTCTAAGACGTTGCTCATAGGTCAAGTTGATAAGCATGTAGAATTTATTTTGTTTGCAGACGTAAATATGTGCATATTTGACAAATTTTGCTGATAAGGCACGCTAACGAGTGCTGCGTTTGCTCTTCGTAGCAATCAGCGGCCAGTCGAATTCAATTGATGGCGATAAGGTCCGCTTTACAGCGGACTAGGGACATACCACTTACGTACATATCCGAAAATTGTTTCTGGCATTTGTTTTTAGTAAAGTACTCGACTTCTTTATAAACCAACCATCATTACTTCAAATTTGGAAACAAATCAAAAAATAAATACATGCCATGGACATTTTCCACTTTTCTCGTTCGAAAATGCCATTCTATCAACATACAAAGTACCTGCACATGTTACGACACAAAAGCTCCATCGTTAAATGACGCATGTGAGAACCCAGTTTTATCTCTTAAGTCCGAGATCCCACAGGTAGTGCAGCAATACGATTGAAATTGAAAGGAAAAGCCTCATCGTTCAAAATTCAATTATGTTCTGGTACTGCAGTGGTACGACTCTGTTGAGACGAATGTACACCAGAAACCTGAATACGCCCCGAAAATTCAACCCTACCCTACCCTCATCTGGCCAGAACAATTGTATAAATTCAAGCCCCCGGTGGGATTCAATGTGAAATCATCCAAACATCTTACAGCTCGAAGGACGGAAATGGTCTCAATGTTTAATGATACCAAGTTGTAGGGGGGGCACATCACAGCTCTAGCAGTAGAACGTCATGTTGTCATAGATACAAACATGAAACATATGTACGTAGATATAAATCTCCGGATCGTATGTGTATTGAATTTTTATCTCTTGTCTAGTAAAGGTAAACAAACACATCAATAAAATATGGAGCAGCCTTCGCAAATCACAGCAGGGATAAAGTGAGATTCTTTGAAGGGCGACCGCCTTCCAACACGATTCCTTTGAATTTCTTTACACGCCACACAGGTCGACACATATCCCACATACGACACTGGTGGTGGTGCGTTAGTACAGCGAGGGGGTGGATGTTGGATGGTGACGATGGTAGATGACGGTAGCTCACATTTGACAGTGGGTGCCTTTCAATTGAAAATTAATGTTTTTTCATCAATCAACCGAAATGGAAAGGATATTTGTGTGTGCTCAGTGTTCGGTGTTCATGCGTACATAAATATATCCAAGGGAGCCATGGCTGACTTGAAAAAAAAAAAAAAAATTATATTCAAAGCGAAAAGGAAAACTCGGTCTGGTGCTCCTCTGGTGCTCATCCTGTAAACGATGATCCTTAGAATTTTGCGTCCGAAAAGAACGAAACATTTAATGAATTGCTTTCTTTTTCCCCCGATGAGAGATTCAGTGCGTGAGCTAAATGGAAGCCAGGTGTAAAGGTTTTTCGTCAGTCATTTCAAGTACTTCTCAATGAAAGAAGATGACAGTTTAATAGAATAAGAAAATAAATGAAACTTGGTGTCGGAGATGTCCTTATGATTTGTTGAATTTTTTTCTTTCCTTTTCTCGTTCATGTGTTGGATGCTCAATCAACGTCAAATTTATTTTTCTGTCTTTTTTTTTTATGGTATTCTTAATCTTACATATGTACATATGTATGTACGGCTATGTGCAATTTTCGTATATATTTAGAGAAGAAAACGACAGACAACACTAGGTCTTGGCAACCAGGAGAATTTTGCATGGAATCTTGGGTAAAATAGCGTGAAACTTGTTTCTGTGCCAAAGCAATTTCAGCGTGTATTCGCATCCGAAATGAAAATTGTTTTTATTTACCCGTGTCTCTTCGAAAAAAACTGAAATAAAATTTTATAAATATTTCACGTGTTTCATCTTTGTAATGCCAAGGCAAACATTGGGTTTTTTTTTTTTTTTCTGATTTTCTAAATGACCTGGATAGGCGAAATGAATGACGATCCGTATGCATAATCCCATTTACTGGGCGATGGTTAAGAGCAAGTTGAGAAGTATGCTCTGGTTGGATGGTAAATAGGCGACATCTCGTGATCTTGATAGTTGAAAGCTTCAATTTTACGAAAGTTCGACAAGGCCATCACCGGCCTCACCAAATGCTTTAGCGAGGAGACCAGGTGCTGCGACATCACCCTCAGCTGAAATAATGGAAGCAAATTTCTGTTGTTCAGCCTTCTCGACTACGAAGCGGGCTTTTTCGGCTTCTTGTTGTGCACCCTGTTTCATTTCGACGGCTTGTGTGAATTCCCGACTGAATGTTAAATGTGTAATGGACATGTCGTCGAGGATGAAACCAAATTATTTGGCATGAATGGTTAAGTCTTCAGCGACGCGTTGTGAAACCATCTATTTGGCACAAAGGACAGCAAAGAAAATGGTTGGTTAAGTGCCTTGGTGCCTTGGTATCGTATGACGAAAAAGTTTTTCCTACAATTATCGTCTTATAAAAGCTCTTGTAGGTCATCATACTACAATCGTCAGTAGCACAGCGCCCTCGCACTCTAGCTCTGTGTAGACGAATATGGATGAACACTGGAATGCTGTAAAAAATATTTTCGTGTTATCAGAGCTCAGAGCTGTCGGTTAAAGAAAGTATATTTGTTCTTCTTTTAGCCAAACGAATGGTCAAGTTAATTCAGAGAAAATTAAAATTCATTTCACGAAGTCGAACAGCCCGGTTGGAAATTTTTTACACCTTGCCGGAAAATATTGGTATCTGACAATGCAAATGATATATGAGTTTACAAAGCAGTCAAACCGTTTATTACCCTCCTTAGCCTTCACTCTGCTAACAAAATGAAATCGAAGCTTGTGAGGTGCTGTCGAGAAGAACTTAAGGTTCTTGGAATACAGCACAAGGTGATACTCTGTTGGGTCCCTAAATATGAGGGAATACCAGTAAACGAGAATGCTGATTAACTCGGCAACAAGCCCGGAACTAGCCGAGACTTCGGTGAACATCCCACCTTACGCACTTAAACTCGAATAGAATAGAGCCTTAAGGGAGGCTAACAGTAGATGGACCTCTCTAAACATTTGTGCAACCACAAGGAAGATATGGCCAAAATTCGTTAAGACTAGGACCGACAGACTTCTGCAAATCGACGGAAGATCCCTATCAAGGTCCCCCCTATGTACGCTTAAAGAAGTGGTCACTGGGCATAATACGCGGATTTGTTGGGTTATTTTGCCCGTAGCGTGGACCTCCGACTGAAAACTGTAGGTGACTTCCAAGCGCTGTCGCGCGTTGGAAACTGGGACCATAAACCCCGGCCCTAGTGCTGCCGTTTTCCATTTTTTAAAACATTTGTATCCCAGATTGGGGAATTTGGTAGTTTTATTGGGCCTCAATTTCTCCATTCGCTACGGTCGCCTATAACAACTTCGAGAATTCTGTAGGCTCGAAATTTTTTGGGCATGGTATCTTAAATCTTAAGAATAAGGTCACGAGAAATGTATTCTAGTATTCTCAGATAACCTGCAAAGTTAATGACTTTGAGGTCCAGTATCTGAGGCAGCCTGAGAGCACTTAGCTTAGCTTCATTTGAAAGGGCCAGTTGCAGTGCAGTGAGCATAAGCATTGGTCCTACAGCTGCCGTTGGGCACGTTCTCATATCCTCGGTGATAAACTTAGCTCAGCGTCTCCTGCGTTGTAGTTTGTAAGTTTTTGGGCCGCCACACTTATGACGCGTAGGTGATCATTGGTTTGATTATGGCATTGTACGACTAATAAATCATCTTGGCTTTCAGTCTTCAAAATTTAACGTACAGTCCTAGGAATATAAACATTGCCCTAGTCGCCTTGTTGGTATTAGGTTTAGGTGGCAGTTCTAAGCAAACGGTTTGTTAAGTATTACTCTAAGATATTTTGCTTCGCTGGACAGATCAATAGGAGTGTTCTCCAGTAAAACTTGTTTGAAGTCGTGTTTTCTCTTTCTGAAGAAGGGTACAGGAACAGTTTTTCGGGGGCTTATGAGCAGCCCCTTCAGCGGATTATGCATCATATCATTAGTAACGAAAACGTTTGCATATGCTTGTACTATGGAGCCGGATTTAGTTTGAAGTTCTCAGAATTCTTCTATGACCAAACCCCAGAACAGCATAGGGCATCCTCTGGAGGCTATTATTGTTTTATCCACATATGTATATTCCAACGTTTTATGAGCTGCAATAAACTGACAAGTATATTCTCTTATTAAATCCACATCACTCAAATGTTCACTTCAACAAAAACAAATCCTACAGTTGCGACTATGCAAATGTATTTCCATATTTCATCAACCGTGTCCTAAATGACACGCATTTATGGAATCTACACGACATCTAGCAAAAGATAAAATAATGTCCCCGAAAAGAAATAAAGATTACCATCCTTGTTCTTCCATGTGAGAGTAGAGGGATACAAATGACAAATGAACGAAACAATAGCAATTCCCTTCGCATAACTTACACCATAAAATATTATAACACATGTTTTCGGTGCGGCAAGTAACTAATGCTTCACTTGTCTGCTGTCTAAGCATCACAATCTCATCCACTTGCAGTGATAAAGTCAAGAAGTATTGGAAAACTCAGCGTAACAAATAAAAAAAGTTAGAAAACAAAAAACCTTATTAAATGTGATAATAAAACTTCGGCAATGACAATCAACTTTTCTTCCTACAGTACTGACTTCATTTCTTTTATTTTTATATTTTTAAAATAAAATGTCATGCTAGTTAGATATGAAAGTAAACATTGTACCTACAGCTCAATGATGATTGAAGAGGATGCTACTGGAAATGTATAGTCATCATATAAATGTCCTTAATAAATTAGACTCGGGAAATAATAATAAAAACATAATACACAAACATTTACGTACATTCTTATGTGAGGTAGAAATTGTCTTAAAGTAATGAAGTTTAAAATGGCTATCGAGATGTATGATTACGTTCATACATACATGGGTTTGTAAAAGTAGAAATCTATTCATTTTGAGCATATATCCACCTGCAGTCCTTCGACATTGGGAAAAGATCTGAAGCGCACTGAATTCAGAGCTCGGATTACAAACGCAATAAGCTCCAAGAAACATCCATTTAAAGGTTAAGACTGTAACTTGCTGATTTCAAAGGCAGAATTGCCACCCTATCGTTGGCAGTCCGATCAAAGCTGGGCAAAATAGGAGTTTCTTTGTCTAGATTGGTTTTACCCAAATTTTTCACAAACAAGAGTCCATTAATAAATACCTCAGGCTGGAGTCCTTTCAGCATTGGTTGAGTTGGTTTGGTTGCTGTCCAAAAGACTTACTTAGACCTCAAGCGGGTCCATTGTACCCATAAAGAGTTTACTCACAGGAGTTTAACCAAGGGATTTGGTTGGCTTATCTGATAACCACCCAGAAAGGGATATAATTCTGTGGAGTTTCCTAACATCACCAATACGAAGCTCCTCCAGCCCATGAAATAAGCTACTACCAAGAGTACTTAGTCTAATGGTGGGTAGTGCGGGACTTTCGCATTGCAGGTGTCGGAATCATTCTTTTTCCTTTCCGTCCCTGTAGCTTCTTTAGTAGCCACTGTAGGGTAGTTCCCACAGTGGTCTATGGGAACACTTGAAACGATTGGTATTTCCCTCCGACTAGATAGATAGGTAGGTAGGGTGGCTGTCGTAGTGCCCACGTAGGCCAGGAAATACCTTTTGTGATACCACTTGGAACTATGTATACTCTGAAAAATGTCACTCACTTTATTGAAACCTGATGCTGAGGATACGTTTGACGTCAGTATGTGATAGTTCGGCCAAATTGTCGAAGTGCAGGACAAGTACAGAGGAAATGGAGGATCGTTTCTTCCTCCTCTTCATCCCTGCAGCTCCTGCAGAAGTACGAGATTTTTAGAGTTCTCCTTATTGAAGGCTGGCCATAATGATCTGATACATGTGTCCATATGACACCATTGTGATATAGCCTTGATCATGGTTTCCCATCTATTTTTCTCAGCACAGATAAGACTCTTATTAGCCGATGGGATTTTAAACAAGTAAAGCTTTTTGTGTGAAGGAATACACTGACGAGGTTGTCATACTCATACTAACTAACGAATCCCTATTAATATCCATAAAAAAACCGACACCATTCTGTTTATCAGAAAAAGGTATTCACGCCAAAAACGGTCTAGAAAAGCAGGATGTCTGGATATGATCACTGGTTCGAAGACAAGCTAGACAAGTTGCTTTCCATTCAAACAAACCCGGAAACTCCGGGCTTTTGATCTAGATGCAGTTAATGTTTTAAATAACGTGGTCGTTAGGCCGATTCTAGCATACGGATCAATTATTTTGTGAAAAGCTCTTGAGAAGAAATGCTATTTTTCAAGCTACTTGAGAAGTGCATTAAGACTAAGCGAATGCAGGCTGTGTTCTTCGTCAACATCAACCGATATGAGAATGTGATAGTAAAGGATGCATTTGTGCCAAAACCTCCCCTTCGTTTCATCAACTTAGACCTTGAATGGTATCATCCCTTATGTGCAATGAAAAAGGAAATGTGTATACCATCGTTTCAAGTGAACACCCTCTAATAAGAAGCGCAATTTACCCTTTCTCTTCCTTTTTGAAAAAATCATGCTTGGATACTATTTTGAAAAGGTTCTTCAAAACATTCACATCACTGGTCAGATGTGAATTTGTTAAATATCACATTTACATAACCCTTTTCCATTAACATGTGTATATGCAAACTCTATGTAAGGGCCTCCTAAACAACATTTTAACCTTTTTCTTTTTTTCCCCCAAAAGTGAGTCCCTCTTCAATCTTCCTCTGTAGAGTCTGTTGACTTCAATTGAAAATCCAAAATACGGATACTTAACCTCTCCCATCTTCAGATATCCTTTCCTCAACTTAATGTTCTAATCTCATTCAATTTGCCTCTCACCCATCTAACCGTTCGCTGAACGCCTGCATAGAAAAAAAAAAAAAAGAAAAAAACTAACATAAATTTCCGGGCGCATTTCCTCCCATAAATTCTCAACCTAAGCCCGATAATGAACGTCAATTGACATTTTTATTTGGCATCACATGGATAAGCACTGTAATTGTAAAGCACTTTAAAGGCTTACTTCGACATTAAACCTTGCCGAACGCCACTGCCTCCTAGACGATAGAGATATTTGTGTTGGAGCGTGATAGATAATTGAAATTCGAATTAGCCACCATAGAATGGGAGTAATTTCTTTTTGAATTCTTTTGATAGGAATGGAGCCAGGGTATTGCACTCTATCGAAACATTTATCAAACCACTAACCCGCCCGGACCTTGTAATTCTGTGAAAGGATGAAAATGCAGGGCGATGGAAGGGGTTGAAAGGGAGGAAATCAATGCCAACATACCATGTCATCCTTCAATCAACAAGATAAGAAATATGTACGTACATATGTATTACATGTTTGCTGGGGACCAGTGGCAAGCCCATCCTGCATTTGGGACCACTACATGAAGATGTAGGCCGCTTGTTTGTTCGTTTTTGGCTGTTTCTTGCTCAAATTAGGATCCATCTCATTTCTGACTGACTGATAGTTGTATGCTGTCACAGTAAACAGAAAAAGAGCATCCATTGGATTTCCCCAGAGAAACCTTATTTCTGGGCTTTTTCTTCTTCTTTTTCTTCTCCTTTTGGATTGCTCGTCCACTCATTGATAGAGTTCCAGCGCCAAAACTCCCTCGGCCCCACTTGTGACCGCTCCTAAATGACCTCGTTCGTAGAATGAATTCCTAACGAAAATTCCCTGCATTCTTTTCTTCATTTGTGTTTGTGTGTATTAATATTTTATGCTATCTGTGTGATTTGTGGTAATTTGGGAAAAGGTTTTGTATCCGTCCGGGGACTTCAAATTGATGTCAAAAAGGATACACATGCATAAAGCCGGCTAACAAAAATAGGATGCCTCCATCTAAATATACATGTATATGTATATGGACTACCCCGCTGGCATTCGGAGAACTCAACAAAATTGTGATGAAATAGAAAAATTTGTATAATTTGATTTTTGACTTTTGACGGAGAAAATTATTATTGATTACATTATCCTTCGGGTTGAATATTATAAGTGATCTGCTGTTTAGAAAATAATTTAACTCTGTTGCTAAATTTGCTTGATTCGCTTTCGGCTGATCATCACAAATTTCTGAATAAATTTGGAAAAGGGTTTCGACTGAAAAAAAAAATGTTTTATTCTATTTAGAAAGATTTTGTCCGAAAAGAAGGGAAGGTTTCCATTGAAAACTTTATTTAGGGTGTTGTTCATTCAAAAGTATTCATGCATTTTACACTTAGATATCCCCAACATTGAGTTCGCAAAAAATTTATCGAATAAGACCGAAGATTATACTAAAGACATATCCATTCACTGTGACTAATGCAGTGTCTCTATAAAAGGGTATGCAGATCAGACGCTGGTGAACGGAATAGGCAGCTATAAGTAAGAATAGGTCTGAAAACGGCAATACATATATGTACATGCATCTAATGGATTATGGCGAGTTTAAATCCCAATTTTCTACTATAGATTTCAAAAAGCGCAATTGACACGTTTACTATTCGTTCTGTGATATTATCCTTTCATGTCAGTTTTCGATCGAAAATGCATGGTGCAATGGTTTGAAACTCAGGTAGTGTTTCGTTGGCGTCCAAGGGTGAGATCCAGGCTAGCTGGGGACATTTGTGGTGTTTGTCATTGCTATAATTCGCAGGCATTTTTCGAATCTCCTGATGACATACCTAATCAGTGTCAGCTCAATCAACTCTTCAAGCCACGACACTCAACTGCCAGTGTTATGCCTTCGCAGTAGAGTCTCCATCAGGTTCACAGTTGTTCGATTTTATTTATTTGAGAAAATAAATGTTTTTCCGACATCAGGAGTTGAACCCGGACTTTCAGCGTGACAAGCGATGATGCTAACCGCTGCACCATGGCCATCCTTAAAGTGGTGATAAGTAAGCTGTGACTGTGACTCGGACATTCTTACTTACTTACTTAAGGTGGCACTGCAGTCCGGGGGGTGGATCTGGCCCTCAACCAACAAGCGTCTCCAGTCAGCTCGATCTTAGGCCAGCTGCCTACAGTTTCGCACGCCAAGTTGGTTAAAATGCGCCACCTGAATCGCGGTCTTTCTCTAATGTGCCGTCTCTCGGATGTGGATTCGAAGATTTTTCGGGCCGGAGCATCGATGTCTATCTGCTCTACATGACCCAGCCACCTCAGTCATTGGAACTTCACTCTTCTGGCTAAGTCGATGCCGCTGTACAGCCCGTACAGTTCGTAATTGTATCTCCTCCTCCATTCACCGTTTATGCAGACGGGACCAAACGCGGAAGAAGTGATAATATTGCCAACATGGCATCATTAGTGCCTTATTTCGCTGCCCTTGACTGTGACTGTGATTCCGGCGTTCAGTACTAAGAAAACTCATGGATTTAGGGGTGGCGTATACGTAACATTTTTGCCGACTGCAGAAGAAATTTTTATAAGCCAATAAAGCTACCGAATTTCTCTGGTACAAAGATATTAAGCAAAGAGAGATTCACATGCACATTGGCAATCAAGCTGTGAATTGCTGTGAGGGGCAGTCTCGTGTGATAAGCATTTTACATTCGAGTTGTTCGATCGGAAGAAAAAAATTTGTATTTCACAGGAGCAACCAAATATAGGTTTAAGTGGAACTGTAGGAGTATTACGACTTCCTAGCTGCTATAATAATCTTTATTGTCAGAGAAATTTGTGATTCAAACCCGAACTCGATAAGGCTGCAAATTAACAACACGTGATTTCAGTCAGAGACCCATATCAGTCACAAATGCGCCAATTTTATTTTCGATTCTGGTGTTATCATCGACAAACTCACGGACAGTTAGGTGTTGACCAGAGCCGAGCTCCCTCTGCGATTTCGCGAGCTCCAAAATTTTTAAATTTTCAGCGCCATAATTAAATATGCAATAAAGTATGCTCCCGTCAATATCTTCTGAACCCTCTCAAGATTTCAATTTCATGCAGTCAAGCAGTAGTAAAACCGCGAGGCCCAACCCTGATTGACTTCAAAGCAGTCTTGCACAGCTTCAATTCGCCTCAAAACCTTTACAGTAGGAATTGGTAGTATTGTTTGTCATAAGAATAGCCCATTTAAAAGCATTCTTGTAAAATAATTGTTATTGTCAAAACATAAATGGTTTCAAGAAGCTAGGTCTTGCTCCTCTACGACCGGTCTCACCAGTTCATTTAAACCAAACTTTATTTAAACAGAACTTTTATAGCACTTCAAAGTATTCTTTTTCTGTGAGCATTAGCAATATGTCAAATGGTTCGGACTCTCTTCCAGCTAATCAATAAATGGCAAAATTTCCTTTTTAGTCGTTTTAAAATTAATTAGTTTTGCTACACATAAAGAAGGATCAACCACAGAAGTGTCCTTTGTAAAGTTATACCAAACATTTGAATTCCATTTTAAACGCAAGAAAACCAGTTCAAAGAAGAGAAGTCAAAAAGAATGTTCTTAAAGTTTGAAAGGTACCTAGTTGGTCTGGAGTACCATTATGATCCTGAGATCAAACATTTCCGCGTTAACGTAGAGCAATAGAACTTTTATAGAAAAAGGAGTTCAACTGAAAAACTGGCGTCAGTTTTGCTTTATTCTTGTGTGGCGAACTATGGCTTTTTAAAGCGTATTCCATATTGAGTTAACCTGGAAACATCACTCTACTTTCGGATTGAAGAAACTGCAAAACAGTGCGTATCTCTGCCTAGGAATTCTAGTAGTACTTAAAGGTCTCGGAGGTTGACGGAGCTTAGGAGAAAAGGCCTTGCGATTTCCTTGGATCTAGCACACAGTCAGAGAGGCCAGATTTGCTTTGGAAATCAACAGGTTCTTATATTTTTCCACCTTTTATTCATGTTTCTCAAAGTAAAGCGATGTTCTGTGCCTTGTTTTGCTACTTTCGCTTTACAGTTACAAGCAATGTCTCTGTGACCGAACCCACCACAGAGTAATATGACATCAGGACATGCAGGACGATAGCACAAAACGGGTGTGCTAGCTGCTTTACGAATTACCGACACTTCCACTTGAAATATGGTTCAGCAGTCCAGTAAACGAAGAGACCTTAAAGTGAGGGTAAGATTTGATCCAATAAATAATTTGCAGTTGGTAAGGACGTGGTCATCGTGGCTCAGTTGTGCGTTGGACTGATGTGCGAGTGGCGTGGGTTTAAGCCCCAACCATGTCCACAGAACTTTTGACGCGGCACTACCTCTCGTCGGGGAAAGACAAACTTCCGAGAGTATATTATGTCATGAAGAGCTTCTCAATTCAACATTCGGGGTGGGCAGTTAATTCTAGGTTCCTTCCATTCGTGCGAAAAATGTAACACGCAGAAGATGAGTGGTTCCGAGAAGCTATTCATTGGATCATACCGAGCTGTCGCCCCAGCTATTTATTTTATTTATTTATTTATTTGGCAAGGAAGTCAAAATTCAGTTTTAGTCAAAATGCTTTGAATCAGACAAGCTGCACTTGTTGCCTGTCTATCGCATTAGTTTATCATTAAAATGAAAACGTCTAGACACGAAACTTAAATATAAATTTTCACACCAAAAAGCAATGAAAATGCATTTTGTTTATATCTGAAATACGTTAAATATGACATAAACTTACAGCATTTATTCCAAAGTTAAAGACACAAACACAAAAATCTTTTTTTGGATAACGAGATACAGACACTTTTTTTTTCCATCCACGCACATTCACATGAAATTATTCCACACAATAAACACAAATAATTAGAACCACTTCTTGGGAATCAAAGTGGCATAAATAATGCAATAACACAAGTGGACACAACACGACAGCGTCCAATGTCAGAATTAATCATTGCCAACTTCAGACATGAGTGATTAGGGATCAAGATGGCATTATCTCAAGCAGCGACAGTAACTAGGTTTTTTTTGTTCACCACACAATTCCCATTCGAACTAAATTTGATAAACAAAACAACAAGTTCCTGCTAATTAATCAAATTTGTTCGTGTAATTCACGCCTACCATCGGCGTTTGCATTAGAATACACAAGAATTGGTCTCGCACCTATGACAACCCGAAATCGTACTACTTGAACGTGCGAGTGAGTGAATCTTAGATGCATTTGGTTTTTTCGTTCATGTCTGTGATTTTGCTTTCATTTCCTAATTGCATGCCATGAGCGATTATATTTTTAGAATTAATTAGAAGCGCCCACCAGAGTGTAGCCATGTTGTAGTAGCCGGTGGCAAAAAGGACGTGGAATCAATGTCAATAGATGAATTCGTGAACGTTGTTTATGTAGCGCTGTTCATGCCATCAGGGCTTTCAGTTTTGATTTTTCAGATCATAATATGATTTATTTTCCTGCCACGTTTGACGAAAACGATTTTTTTTTAAAGAAAACTTGGGCTTTGTGGTTGAAAGTGAAAAATTATAAAGTGGGCGAAATTGTTTCGTTTTATCACTGCGCAAGAGATGGGCTTATTTGCTACCTGCTTGTCTATGTACATGTCTTTCTCTTTGAGGTATTGCCAGTATTAACAGTTCTTGCAAAATGTGAATTGTCACCTCCTTTGCGTGTGACAACCTTAAGACACTCTACCAAAGTCTCCCTCGAAATAGACACATTAAAATAAGTTCAGGCTGGTAAAGTTCCCTGTATTAGTCACCGTAACAGATGTGACGATTTGGTATTTTCCTTTTGCCTGTGACGCTCACTTAGTAAAAGTGAGGCCTTCTTATATTTCAGTTCTATGTTCCTTGTGGCTAAGTGCCATCTACCATGGCTGCGGAAGTCATAACCCGAGAACACCAGAATACGCGAGGTACTCAACATCGAACAGCTACTTCTTCAAACGGAGAAATCCATACTTCGATGGTCTGGGCACGTGAAACACATGCTCCTAACTCGTCTTCCAAAACGTGTCATGGGATCCGTGCTATCAGGTAGGCGTCCACCGCGTAGGCCTAGTATGATATGGCTAAACCGAGTCCGAAATCTCACCTCTACACGTATAGGGATAGCCCCTGATGATTTAGGGTCGATGGCGCAAGATCTGGAGATGCGGAGGGTCCACTGAAGGACCCTAAAGCCGCGACTCTCATGGATGAATAAAAGGACTTCACAGGAAAAAAAATTCGACTGGGGCGCCAGTCCTATACTTCCCACCTCATATTATGTTATATCAAAAACAGTGATTTTGTTATTTATTTAATAAATAAAGAAAACATGCATAGAGAGCGGAAAATTCGAAGACACACTGTTTAATATACAATAGTTCCACAAAGAGTTGTAGCGCGAACTCGAAAAAAAAAAACGTTTCTTAAATTTCCTCAGCATCCGCCAGACCGATTGTGCTCAAAATCTAATCAACTCTAAGTTTCACGCTGACAAATAAAACAAAAGAAACCGCATGGTCCTACGTTGTTTCGTTCTCCAGGTATCGTAGGAGGAAAATATTGTCACGCACACACACACACACACACACACACGCACACACACACACACACACAGACATCATTTCGAAAATGGGTGCAAACTATTTCTAGTGTATAGTAATGTCAAGCCCTGTTCATATCTCGAAACTTTTTGATCGGACCGATTACAATACTTCCCCTACTAGGTGGGAAGTAAAAATAACCGCTACCTCTGCCGAAGGCTTAATCTTAGGGCTCAACTTGTAGAATACATCCTACGATGAAATTCTACGATAGAATCCTCCGAATGGAAATGTACACCTACATGACTGGTAACGCCCATAATATCGCGGCAGTCATTACCGTGCGGGATAATGAGAACATCCAAAGGCGCCTAAACCAAGTCATGAAGTGTACCCACTTCTGGATTCCAGACCATGGACTGAATTTAGGAACATAGAAGACAGAGATAGCTCTGCTGACTAATAGACGTATCCCTGCTAAGTTTGCGATGCGTGTAGACCTGGAGATAGCCGCAAAGATATATGTAGTAAAATACTTGGGAGTGAGGCTGAACACAAAGGTCACGTATTGGCAGCAGACCAACCATCAACCAAAGGGGTATCAAAGATCATCTCAGCGCCGATCAGACTGGTGGAAAACTTGAGAAGTCACACGACAGCAGGCGCAAAATACTTATAGTAATGCATGCCCTGCTTGTCATCGTTCCACTGCTATGAACACTTTTGTACAATCGCATCCATGAGCATGCAACCGCTCATAATACTATTTATTTGTGATGAACTTGGTCAGAATACTCACAGTATTTTTCAACAACAGCGAGTGTTCAGTTTTTTTTTTTTTGTGACACTAGCACTGATCATTCCCAAGGCCTACAAAGTTCTCGTAACCATACATGTTCTGTGTGCTTTATTTTTGCCTAAGTGTAGGGGATCTATAGTTTTTTTACTTTTTTTTTTTAACTCATTGCCTGCCGAAAAATTGTGTAATGAAAAATGATTGGTTAATTTAGCTGAGATTCGAACCAGTGATAGCTCACTCACTCAGTAGTTCGCCGCATTTATCAGCGGATACACAAAAAGTCGTTTTGGAGCTCACTTTGAAAATTCAACAATTTTCGAATAGGCGAGGGTTAAAGAACCATATAGCCTTTTTTCATTACAAAAAAAATTAGTAGTTGTAAATGCTGGAAGGACCTTTCGAAAGGGTAAAACTTCTGACGTAAGGCCATTTATTACGAATGGCCCTCTATTTTTATCCCAAACATCTCACCCCTCCACAGGGACTTACAAAAATTGAAAAAAAAAAACAAAACAAGAGAATGCTTCAACACAAATTACGATGTCAAATTTGTGACAATCATAGGTCCAACACAGCAAAGCCCTTCCTTCATCCATCCTTGTCATTTGTTTAATGTTTTCAAATCGAACACATTTACACAGGACTAACTCATACCTAAACATATGTATGTAGTACATTGTACATACATCATCCTTTTTGCTTCAACAAAATAACCAATCAACACTGCAAGCCCATAAGACCGTGCTAAGAAGAACAATGTCCAGCACTGCGTTGCCCGCCTCGTGTAAATTCAAAAATAATTTACGACTCTGAGGAATGCCTGATGACTTTATAAATCATAAAAATTGCCTCCGATGTTGCCTAGACTTCAAGCCCCTGTGTGTCTCAAAAATTATTCTGCACATATCGCAGTCGTGCTGCTACTCTTGGTAGTGCTGCCATTGTTAGGCAGCAGCCGATGATGAATGCATGTGCCAACGTTTTGCAACAAACACAAAGTACGCTAGTAATAATCTCTCTCGTGGAAGGACTTCAACTGCAGAGGCAGTCAAATGCTGATCTGTGTGTTTATGATGCATACTGTGTATAGTATACCGTCGGGCACTGCCATTGCCACGGATATTATACGTTGGCTTGGGGTGATGATTGCACTGTGGCCAATGGCCTTTGTCCTTTCAATTTCGAAACTGACTACTGGAAAATAATACTATTAGCTCCTGCGAAAGGGGGTGGGTCCGCCCAAGCGAGGGGTAAGAAGATTTATTGCTCTGCCAGTTTAACATTTTATGCCAACTTTGAAAGAATATACAAGGATAAGGATTCGCGTAACATACATTTTAAGTGTGGATATGTGTCTGTGTGCATGAGGTTGCCGCTGCAGCTGGTATTGACCAAACACTTAGGAGGACCGGCTGTTTAGATTTGTAGGTCAGATGAGATTGCGGTTGTGTGGTTATTTCTGTGTGGGATTCAATTCGAATGTGGAATAACGGAAGAAAAGATTTTAATACCTTGGCTTTAACTGTTTACCCAGAAGTACGGGCGAAGGATGTCTGGGATAAAGCAACTAACTGCAGAGATAGCTATAATCCTATAAATAGATTTTCTGTGTTCTGTGCATTTCACTTGGTTGAAAAAGCAATGGATTCCGCGCCAATTGATTAAGGTCTGAAATTAAATCCGAAAAAAGTTGTTTGATGCAACTCAGACAATGTCAACTGGATGGAATCGGCGGTGGTAGGATACAGCTTACATGAGTTCACTTTATTAAGTGAATAAATATGGGTTGCGTTGTCATTTTAAAAGGTATTACGGGATGCCCTACACTAACTCCTCAGTCGTACACATTTTTTCATAGGACGGGCATGGGTATCGTTTTTTAGTTTTTTTTTACTAATTGCTTTGACCAAAAGGTTGAGGGTTGAGCATCAGGATAGCTATTGCAACGCAGACCAAAATTAATTGAAAAAACACCCGGTTAACGAGCAGCGATGGCAAGTGAATAAAAAAAAATTAGGACAATGAATCTGCACCTGAAGTATTTTCACATTTAACACATCGCACTGAAGAGGGTAGAATGAGTAGCATGTGTTCGGATAACAGGGGCATTTCTAAGCACAATAATATGTGCATTCGAAGCGGTGCCCGTACTATTGCCATTGTACTTCGGAGTATAAGAAAATAGCGGTAACCGCAGCACTTAGTTTGCACCGGAAAGCTTTCAATGTCCATTTACGTTAGACACTTGTTGAGCGATAAGTCAACAAGTTGAGGGAAATTTGTTTTTATGACAAGTATAACGATTTGTGTTAAATCTCTACGTTCTAGTCTCTAGTCTTTATAGGGTGTCCGACCATCTTTCGAAATTTGACCAAAAATAATAGTTCACTTGCGAAGCCGTCTTAACCGACAGGTCTGGGGAGTGACTGTTTCTCCCATAGCGAGTTAGATAGCATCTCTTGTAAAGATATCGTTGTTAGTAGCGTATGTCCGAGTCACAGTCACAGTCATTGACGGAAAAATTCCACAGCAATCATGCCTTGTTGGCAATATTGCTTCTTCTGCACTCGATGAAAAAAATGCTACGTATACGCCACCGCAAAAATGTTAATTTTTGTTGGTACTGAACGTCCGAGTATTCTACTTAATTCAGACTCTGGAAACAAGTTCACCTTTTTCCTAAATGTCATCGTTTAAAAAAAAATCTGCGTAAAGCAGGTAAGATGCTCCATAAATTTCTCGTTTATCCAAACAAAATGAAAATACAAATTCAAGTGTTTTGCACTTTTGGTTAGAAATTTCCTTCCTCTAAGAACCTTCAAAGTTCTGAATTCCAAATTGAATTCCCCATCCCTATCTGCAACGGGAGACCATCAAAGCAGAAACACAAGAAAAATTTAAAACAATAGTCAGTCGTCTACTTAGGAAACAAATGTAGCCCGTGTTAAGGATCAACACTCTAGTGAATGTGGGTCTTTGTCATTTAAAAATATCTCTTCCAGTTCTCCCATCGACTGTACAAAGGATAATGGGACTTGACTAGGGAGCTCAGTTACTCTCACCAGTCTCATCCGCCCACCTCAACAGGAGCAGCATTCTTCTGGTAGTTTCTATAGCCCCTTCGGAACTGTACCATTATATTGAAGGCAAGACAATAGGTGAGCGAAAATGCAAAGTGAGCTCACAAAGCACAAAGCCGTAGGTGAGTAACATTCAAAGTTATCCCTCTTCCGGATACACTTCGACTGTTTCGAAAATAAAAGTCAAATTAAGCATTGTTTACAACCTATGGGGGTGAACTAGAGCCGTGGGGTTATTCGTGTACGTGAGACTGCCTGACCGTTGCATGTATGTAGCTGATCCCAGGGGTAAATCTCAATCGAAATGTAACTAGAAATATGTATGATTGGACAAAGCCATAAGGAGGGATCCTTTGCAGGATATTCTAATGCTAGCAGATAACGAAAGAGAACATACACCCACCCCATTCCCTTGCCTCGTACACAATTGCAAGTGACAATGAGTAGCGGTATCCATTGTCTTTCCGTAGCACTTCTTTATCCATGGCCAAGAACGATTTATAGCCATTTACCGTGACTCGGTGCACACTTGCAATTGTTTTATACACTCTCTCTCTCGTGTGATCTATCGCTTTGGGGGTTGAACACTTTCTTTGACTGCGTCGAAGAGGACGATGAGAACCACGATAATTGCGTTGTTTGTATACCTACCTACCGTTCCGAGTGAAGTCTCGGCACACAAAAGATGGCATAAAATTGAAAAGACTGAAATGAGAGAATCCTTGCTATGGTAATAATTTTAATTTGCCCTTCGGGTGAATTGTGAAGACTCTGTGAAATGGAGCTTAATTGGCACAATCGCTTTTGGCCATGAAGTGCCGGTATCTAGGCACCTGCTATCCATCTGATTGGGATCTATGCGCGCATGTGAGTTAATTTGAGATTTTTATTTGACACATAACAGCGATGTTATTTTACAGGGACTTTGTATGATAATTCACCATTTGTTGACTCATGTGTGAGAAACTGATTCAAATAAATACATTTTGCTTTCGAACTTTAAAAAGTCAAGTGATTATCAAGGATTTAAGTATGTGGTGACTAATTTTCACTTCACGCGGTTTTTCTGTGGAGCAACACCTCAGGGTAATGTTGTCCGTCCTCTGCCATGGCCACTGGTTATGCACAAAATATAGAGGAAGCCTTGATTAAAGCCATCAATAACAAAATACTTATAAGCTAGTTTAGGTTATAGAGACCGTCAAAATAGACGACGCACATAGATCAGCAGTAGATCCATTGTGATGCCTCAGGACCTACGAAGAATTTTGCTTCCTTATAGTGGGACCAGTGGAAGCTATTAATAAAGCTAACTAACTTATCAGCATCTTGTTGTGCGAAGTCGAGAAAGCTGTCAAAAAAGAAAGCACCGACAGATGAGATGGAGGATCGCCTCTTCCTCTTCCTCGTACCTGCAGCTTCTGCAGAAATCATTTGCAAGAACCCTCAGCCGAGTGGCATGTCTGCCTATGAGGCAGTGTCCTATGTTGACACCTATAGTAACTCAGAGATGTCGTCTACTTACCGAAATTAATACCTTAGTGCATCTATGGTCTATTGAAGGCCAGATTTGTCTGCTAGCTTGACTGTTGGTGCCTGTTGACCACCAAAGATTGCCTTTGCTGATTTCATCTGCCCTCAATTTCAATTTTATTGTAGCTAGTGGCACTCTGAGGTTCTCTTTTTCGGAAGGAATCTGTATTGTGGTACCACTCTTGACGAGTGTCCTGTGTCCTAGTACCCAGCGTTGCTCTGCCATCTCTACAAAAGACGAGCGGCAATCTAGAACTATAGTTTTGATGTAACCGAGACTGATTCCAGGGATTAAATCGCGCCCTCTCTGTCTGTGGAGTGCTAATATCCCGATAATAGAGACTGATTCCAGGGATTGAATGGCGGCCTGGCTGTCTGTGAAATGCTAATATCCCGAGTAGATATACCATTTCATCTCAGCCAAGACAGGGCTTCTTTTGTCGCCATAATCTCCACCTAGAAGACGCTACAGTGCTCTGTAAGGAGAAAAAAAAAATCTCAAGGTTTAGATCATCAGAGAAAACGCCTCTTCCACATCATCTTTGGTTGTAGAACCGTCCGTGTAGATCTTAAAAGTTTCTTTTGTATGTGATTTTGGCTCCTCCCAGAAGTCTCTTGTGGGAGTAGCAACAGAGAAGCTTCTCTTAAAAGAATACCTTGCGATGTTGTAATCTGAGTTTTTGGAAAATACTCATAATTGACCGAAAGCTTAATGGTAAACTGCAAGTTCAGTCTTCTAAGACTGCAACAGAATATTTGGCAAAGATGACTCTTAGGAAAGACAAATACACTTAAGGGTTTCAGTACCAGTCTCCGGTAAGGTGTTGTGTAGCACACGTGCAAGGTTGGGCGAAAGTTGTCACCCGATGTTCTTTGGCTGTAATTTTTTTTATGAATGAAAAATGTTAGTTCTGCTTTTGGATTATGTTTTTTTGATGTCTTAAATTTGTTTCCATTTAGTCGAGAAAATTATATTGGCTAATTGGCCGCCGTCAGAATTGATGACAATTCGGGCCCAATTTATGGCTTTTTTCATCACTCTTGCCAGAAATTCCGGCGATAGGTCCTCGTATTCTTGACGGATATTCTCTTTGAAGGCTTCAAGAGGCTTATTGACATAGACTCGTGACTTCAAAAAACCCCTCAAAAAGAAATCCGGAACGGTTAAATCAGGCTCATGATGATTTTCGATGAAAAGTTGTCTCCTTATGGTCGAGATCCAGGTTGGCTTGAGCGTAGGTTACACGCACCTGGCGATCAACAACTAACAGCTGATGTACTTTCTGCACTTTGAAAGGGAATATCTTACAGTCAACATTCTCTGTAAAGACCGCCGACTGATGCCCAATTGCATGGCACGTCGTATGGTCGATACTCCGGGGTCCTCTGCGACATCTTCAGCCACAGTTGCGATTTTCTTAGCAGAACGCCGGCTCCGGTGCCGGCCAGACGTGACAGTGTTGTTCCATACTCTTCTAGGCGAGCGGCTAAACGTCGTAGTGTTTGGCCAGTTGGTGTCGGACGACCGGAAAATCTGCGTCAACGCCGCCGGCGAATTATTCCACAAAAAAATCGATCCATAGCGATCCATGTCTTGTTGACGTGTATTTTGTACCTGTTTACTTTACAAATGTCAAAGTAGAATTGACATTTGCCGTCACTTGCAAAAATTATTGCGCCACCTTGTATTTCAAATGAGTTTAGTGCTCAAACAACAACATGAGGCATTACAATTTCTCATCGCAAATGAGGTGGAACAAAGTTCATGATATACGGTGTTTTAGTTATGCAGGAGTGAAGTACATGGGGCTATGAGGACCTCGTTGGGATTTTGAGATTATGAGCGAGTCCCATATGAAGAGGTTAAGATTTTGATGCGAAAAAACGAAATGCTATAACCAATCGCGATCATTAACGTAAATCGACACAACATGTGGTCTTTGCAGCACGGTCTAGTAATCGGAAAAAAAAACTAAGCACTCATTTGTCACATCCGGTGTTTTGCGGTTGTTTGCCAAAGGTAGTTTCGCCTTATCTTCGATTCAACTTTCAAAATCGAGTCCTATGCTTTACCAGCTACTATTCATTTGTCAAAGTGACGACAAAACTTACTTTTAACTATGACATGGGAATATTAAATGTGTGCAGTTGACTTGAATGCATGTGATGAGAGGCAAAAGTGGGCGACAAAACTTTCTTCAAATTGAAAGCGGAAATTGAATCTGAAAGTTTTCTCGTCGTGTCGTCGTGCGAATATTATCTACATGCAATCGAAGAACTTTCAAAATATCAGTGTTCAAAATCGAAAACTTCCTTCTCTTGAAAAATATATTAATTAAATTTCAAATAGCAACCATGCTGGTCCATGGAAGCTTTTTAAGGTGCCGATGTCATAAAAAAAAATTTGCTGGTGCAACACCTTGATGTCCCTTGATGTACGCTTTTATTCTTCACGCGAATAGAAGGGAGCTGCAGTTTTAACCACCGACTCCAAACGGCGAATTAAGAAGCTTCTTCACGAAAGATTATACTCTGGAATATTCATCAGCACAAGGGCACCCTTCTTTTACTTTTATCCAGTAAGTTCCGTGTTTTTTTTTTATTTTGTTTATTTACTTTTTTCATATTCACCGTACGACTTTATTAACTCCGATCATTACAAGAGGATCTAGCAATATTTGCCTAGGACAGTGTAGATTTCCATTTTCTTTGATCCCGGGCAGACTGTCTCCAATTCTTCAAATGTTTGTATGCCAAACTGAAGTAGGGGAGGAGTGGGTGGCCGCCTTAAGTAGATTGTATTCTCTATCGAACTCGTTAACTGGTTATAGTGGCCAACTCCTTGGCATTCTGTTCTATGCTTTGGACTAATGCTGATTTGTCGGGAAACAGCATATCACTGAGAATCTTCTGATGATGTCAACTCCTTTTCCATGACCAGCAGATGGATTTATTTTTGAATGAAAATGCCTTTCATACTAACACCAGCTATGAGAACTTTCCGTCCCAATACAAGATTAAAGAAGCCACAAGATAACGCATCTCTTTATCGGAATCCTGCAGATGTTTCGAGACAGTTTTTGAAGGGATCCCCAATCAAGTCAGTGCCACGTACAGCTATGTAAATAAGATGAAAACTATGGGCAACTTTGAAGTCAGTGAAGAGATGATGGATATCGATGTGGTTTTATCCAAGACTTGTCTCAGAGTGAAACCTGGCTCTATGGTCGATTCGTCGGGTTACATGTGCGGAAAAGCGTGATGCTGAAAGGAAATCGTGGTCTATTAGTTGGTGGCCGATCGTTTGAAGAAACCCAGGTCGCTGCAAAGATTTTGCGGTGTGCTCTCCTTTCTAAATACACCGCCGAGGATGATCTTTCTACCGGTTCGGGGATTTAAGTCACCGAATACGATTTTGACATTTTACTCCCAACAAGTTTCGCATGATCTGTTCTGAAAGTTATAAAATTCCTCCTTGATAGAATTCGAAAGGAACGTGGACACATATAAAGTCATTTTCAAATGAGGAACTAATCGGCCAACTGATTGAAAGACTAGTAGCAAATAATTTCTATCTGCCAACCACGCGTTTAAAAATCGAAATGTTTTCATGGGTTGAGACAACAACTAAGATTTGAAGACTACTCTCTGCGTATGTAGGGAAATTATTACTACCACTCTGTCAACCAGTTTCCAAATCAGCTTCTCGTCTGTAAGATGGCTTAAGCCTCATTGTTGTTATAGAAAGTCAGTGATCTTTGACTGTAGCTGACTTCCCAAAACAAATCCAGACCCTTGTGAAGTCTCTCATCAAACTTGCAGGTTTAATAAAAATATCATTCGACATCCCGTCTATCGTATCTCCGGAATCGCAGTTCTATCTGCATCGTACTGTCGAGGATATATCAATATGTTTGATGTTACAACGTGTGCTGGTACCAGATGCAGTCCATGGACGTTGTGAGCTGTATTGCCATTGGCAAGAGTGGGTTCAAAATGGCAATGTAACAGCATTGACCTCCACTGTATTCTGTGATAACTAAGCTTCTTCAACTGACGCCTTGTCGGCCATAAGTTTTTTCCGTGTATCACGTGACCTAAAGAACACTTGCCCATCCCTCCTTCGATGCATATTCTGTCATAATTTCCCCAAATACCCACTCATTCCTGAACAGGTTTTTTTTTTTGAGTTCAAAATTATGTCAACAGATAGAATGGATGCATCGTTTTCAGTTTATTTCAGTAGATCGTAGCTAAATATTTAGTTAAACGCTTCTTGATCTTAGAGAATTATGACCACTGTTGGTACAAATATTCCCCGCGCCATAAATAAAATTCCCCACGAAGGATGAAAGTAACAATTCGAGACGCAACGCGAGAAGAATGTAAAGTAAATCTCCCACACGACGTCGATTGAAGGTCCTTTCTCTCCCACATTCTCCCGTTTATTCCTCCGAATATAACGACTAAAATTTGTCACAACCCATCAATATCGCATCAGAGTTGGAAATAAAAATCGAACGATGTTGACATATTGTCATCCTCATTGACATTTGAGGTCCCACGACCGAACTTGTGCGACACATTGCGAATGGGAGTTAAATCGAAAAGAACGTTCATATTTTAATCGTAGGTCAAAGCCACACACCAACAATGTCGATGACTCGGTAGAGGTTTGTTTTTTGGTTCTTCCTCATGCCGGGTCAATAATTTTATATCCTGTTTTTGCGGAAACCGAAGAAACTGCTGTTACAGCTCGGTGTATATGCGCGTTCCCCGAAAACAAAGTCCATAAATCAGGAATAAATAAATCACACAACTACAAACAATGGCAGAGGGGCGAGGTAGCGAGGTAGCGAGTACTTACTTACATTCAACGATACGATAAAAATAGGACATAAACTTTTAGAAGATTTGTTTTAACGCTTATAAACTCCTTTCAAAGGGACGGCCTCAACACCCCGTTGGGCTGTGTGTGGGCTACTGCCCAACAAACTGGCATTAGGTGCTGCTGAAAGACAATGTGACCCGCAATGTAACCCTGGATGAGATGAAACTTTTATTCGAGAGTTTTGCTTTTTTTCCTTGGCTCTCTTCTTTTTTTTTTCTTACTCATGCCCTCGTGCCGTTTGAGATAAACCTCTTCTTCTCGATTTGTTCTCGAGCATTTTTGCGGTGAACTTTGAACGAAAACAACAAAGACAGGAAGTAAAAATCAAAAAGGAAAAAAAAAACAAAGAAAAGAACGAACAAATTATTGTAACAGCATCTGGCCCTGAAAGGAAGTCGAGACATTTCTGAAGGATTGCTGAGTGCCTGTTCTTTTAAAGTGTTGTCCTCCCATGAACTTTGAATTGATCCTAAATCATCCTGTCTTCGCTTCCGTCCACCCACAATTCCGCGCCAAACCTACGCTGCGGAAACTTTTCTTCCCACCCGCTCCTGGTTTTCTTAAAATATTTAAAAGTAATTTTCATTTCCGATTAAGATCGATGTGGGCAGAGGCCTCAAAGCGATTGAAGCCCACAAAGCCACCACCCACTCAGTTTGATGTGTGCTGATATACACTCTCGTTTTTTTTTTTTTTTTTTTTTCACGCGATGGTGCGTCTTGGTACCCCCGTCCGTCCCGCTTTTACGGTTAAAACAAACAATTTATGGTTGACCGCCGGGTTGAGCAGAGTTTAGCGCGCCTCGCTCGTGAAACGAACGCACACAAAAGTTAAACCTTAAAAAATAAATAACCGAGGCTGGATGAACGACCGGCGCGTCCTTCTTTCCGAAGGGCCGAAGGATTCATCTTCGGGGCGGCGAGTAAATTAGATTTAAGATTTATGATGCTGTGCATAGATTTCGTGTTAAAGAGAAGATTTGTTGTTGAACTGGCAGTCGAAATACTTTAAATTACTTCTGGTTAGTAAACTGTGATTGTTTTATTTACTTCCGTCTTGTTTAGCTTGGAAAGTATGGATTTGCTTCCTTCGTCCAACGCCGGGGCATAAATCATTCGGCTTATAATTAAATTGAACAAGGCGTTCAAGGAAAGATGAGCGATGAGCTTATAACTTGTTTGAAGGTTTTTTCTATTTTTTTTTTTGCTTAATCGGCACGTATACTGTGTGTATGGGGCGTTATTATGCCCTGTCTGTCCTTTGCCCACAACATTTTTAAATTTGATTCTTTAAAATAAGTTGCTGCGGGGTTGAAATGACACTTTGAGGAATTTTTGCTGTAACACAAAATTTTTAATAACCTTCTGCAAAGCTTTTGTTTTGAAACATAAATGCGTTTTGCACCAGCACGCACATTCCACTCACAGGTCACCCTTAGCATTTAAATCATTTTTTTTTTTAAGTTGAAGTGTGTGTATGCACTGCGACCTATAGAGATCCATTGTACTCCCCCGAACTCGTGTTGCTCGATGAGTCTCGACCTATAGCACCTCCTCCAATCCAATCGATCTGAAGAATCGGAGTATCTGGAATGGGTCCAACAATGAAAGATCGATTTTAGAGAAATTGTACGCTCCCAGGTATGGTGTTCTTATGTGGATTAGTGCTCCACAGTTCATAAGGAAGTGTGATGAGGTCTCCTTAGCATCGCTGCAGAATCTGCAGTTTGCATTCGCTTATAAAGGGTGGTTAAATTTAAAGGGCCGATGTTGAATGTGAACCACACCTAAACGTCAAGTTTTTTTCTGCATTTCATTTGTCATTTCTCAATTTCAGACTAACTCAATTTGAACCATGGAAAGATACGTGGAAAGCAACGCGTTAAAGTTATTCAGGCTTATTATGAAAATGGGCGTTCAAATCAAAATGCATATCGTGCACTTCGTGATTTTTTCGGTCAATTTAATCGTCCAAATGTGCGTACAATCGGAAAAATCGTGCAAAAATTTGAGCAAACCGGGTCTGTAGGAGATGTGAAAACACCAGTGCATGCTCGTACAGCTCGTACTGCAGAAAATATTACTGCTGTTCGCGATAGTGTGGCTGAAGAGCCGTCCACCTCAACTCGTCGTCGTGCCCAACAATTGCACCTCTCACGCTCGTCGTTGATGAACATTATGCATAAAGACTTGCATTTACACGCTTACAAGGTGCAATTGACTCAAGAACTAAAGCCTCTTGACCATTTCAAGCGTCGTCAATGGTCAGAATGGTGGCAAGAAATGGCAACAGTGGATGATCAATTTTCGAAGAAAATCATCTTCAGTGATGAGGCACATTTTCACCTCAGTGGATTCGTCAATAAGCAGAATTGCCGCATTTGGGCGAATGATAATCCAAGAGTGATTGTCGAAAAACCAATGTACCCACAAAGAGTGACTGTTTGGTGCGGTTTATGGGTTCATTAACGGCATAGAACCTCAATTATGCTTCAGCGTCATCGAAAATTTTGACCATCGGATGGAGGTGTGCCGCCGAGGTCGCGGCGGCCATTTGGCCGACATTTTGTTTCATGCATAATTGAACCATACCAATATTATCATAATAAAAAGAAATGACAATAATTTCCTAAATAATTTGTGTTTTATTCAAAATCAATATCGGCCCTTAAAATTTAACCACCCTTTATTTTCATTTTTCTGACATGCTCCTTGAGTTTTCAATGGCCCGATAGGATACCCGTTAGAATGGCAAGCTGGTTTTTGTTGGTGCTTAGGCAGGCCTTCCTCCTCCGTCGGTCGTAGTTACCGAGAAGTTCCTTTGCCTGCTTTAGTCCTACGAGTGCTTTCCACAGCCTTCTTCTTAGGTTTTTTTTTTTTAGACACGCCTGCATGCGGTACGATTGTTATGGGGTTTTATTTTCGTCTTCCTTTCTTTTTCATTGCAGCACGAACTCGATAAAGGAGGCTTATTGGTTTCATCTGCGTGTACTTGAGATCACCATTCTCACAACGTTTTCCGGACTGATATTGCCTGTCTCTAGTTCCAGCCCGTTTCTTTCTGCTGCCCATCTGGTACAGGTGCAAATATGTGGTTTGTGTCATCTATTACTTAGTCGCCGAATCGGCAAGCTGGGCTCCCTACCTTTTCCATCTTATGGAGCTATGCATTGAAGTTTCCATGTCTGGTGATGTAGTAGTTTACTTCACCATGTATCTGCTCCATTCAATCAGCAAGGCCCCTCATCAGTTTTCCTATCCACCTTCCTCTAGTTTCAGAGGTCCATCGCCCTTGCCATTGTTGGTTGGTGAGTTCCTTCACCTCGGCCGTCGCCACTTTCACTCCTGTTTCGGATTTATGCGGTAAGAGCTTGCTACCCGGAGGTCTTCGCGTCTCTGTACTGCTGCCTTCTGTTTCCTGTGTTTCTCTTTCCTAAGGGCATCTGCCCACATCTCGTAGACATATTGGAGAATGGCATGTGTGATCAACGTAAGAAGTATTCTCCTGCTTCCAATTCTTGGATACCTTAAGGGCTTCCGGAGGACTTTTTAAATATGTCCGGAGTTTTAAGGAAGTTACAATTTAATATCTATTTACTGAAAACCTGCCTACATATCTACATCACATGGCTAAATGATCGAGTGCAGACAAAGCGTTGCTTGTGACCTATGCGAGAGAAGGAACAATTGATGCCTTTCGCCGGGTTTGCAGTTGAGGGAATTGAGTGCCATCCATGCATATTCCTCCACAAAAATAACCGAAATAACCATATCCTCCCCCTCCCCCAACGCTTAATTTCATTAAATTTCTAATGACAACCCTAGTTGAAACCCACTAATCCAAGATGTAAAATATTTCGCCGGTCTGTCGAAGAGGAGAGAAGCTGGAGAGAACATAGACACTGGATCTAAGTGGAGGAGTGGAAACCTTCTCAACTGTCCCAACAAATGCCTCTGTACATTTGTCTGCTCAGCATCACATATGGGATCTCCTACATATGTATGAATGCATGTCTATAACGTGAATGCCTGAAATCTTTCGTCAACAAACTGATTGGTAGAGTTTCAGACCACCAAGGTTAGGTTAGGTTAGGTAAATGGGTGCCTTGTTACATTCGTCATTGCTTAGGTAGACCAGAAATAGGGTCCATTGTGCCCATTTTATAATTCAACTCCGGGAATCTGTAAAGAGAAAGGGAGTCGCTGATATAAAACCACTCAGAATCTCAGGAGGTCCCTCAATTAATTTTCAAGACTTCTCATTTTTCTACCGGCGCGGCGAGGGCAGGATATTCACAAAGCGGACAGATTAGATTTCTTCTTCGTCAGTACAACTTCTGTAATAGTCATTGTGATGTATACCGAGACTCTCCGCATGAATACCCATGGCGCAGTGCTCAGTTATGAGCCCAGATACTATCCTTGCTTCGCGCTGACTAAGTTTAACCAGACCACAAAAGTCCATCCGAACATCAACCATATGTTCACGTTTCAGCAGAAAACCCAACCCAAAAAATCCAAATCAACACCCACCATCTCTTTACTAACAAAGTAAAGCACTGTCATGTGACTTTTTTAACATGATACTTGAACGAATTGTAAGAGAGTCTCAAGCAGACAAAAAAGAGGCACAATCTTTCAGAAGTCATTGCATCTTCTTGCGTACGATGACGGTACTTACATATATCATGAGTAGAACTCAGCCAGTCTTTGCCAAAGGTCAACAAAACGCGACACTTAATATTGACGAATCAGATAGAACGTCAGGGCTGTAACTTCAGGGCCTGGTCTGCCTTGACTCTTCTTTTACTTCTAAGAACGACATCTCATCAGAAGTCAAACGAACAGTTGCTCAAGCAAATCGCCGTCTCTTCACAATGGATTAACGCTGAAAGTAGTTAGAAGTAACAGCCCCTGAAAATAATTTATTCGACCATTGTCTGGCTTTGGCTACAGAGGTGTCAATTTAATTCGATAATACACATCGAGCATACCAACGCAGAATAATAAACAACGACAGGTCTGAAAATGCGTCTCCTAATCCCATGAGGATGACGGTAACCACCAAAGGATTTTCAAATCATGTGCAACAATGCATGAGAGAGCAAATAGACGATTTTAATATTACCATCCCCATTAAAGCCATACAACGGTCAACTCCGCAGGCAATCTGTCATGTCTGGCATAATAGCGGGTTCATGTAATTGTCGCACATTTTGTAGGCTTTGCATAACAACTGACCACAACTCTGACCGCATTGAAAAGCGAATTTCGCAAACCAAGTCTCGGAATTTTCAACTCCTGTAAATTGAATTCATTTAATAGTCCCAACACTACAAGCTCGCACAAATTTAGAACAAAAGACCTCTGATCCCTTCGGCCGGTGCAGTTAATCTATGCCCGGCGAACTGTGCCCCGTGTCGATGTAATTTGCGTACCAGCGTATCCGCCCTCAATGGCAAGGCAACGCTGTTATAGCACTTTATTAATTGTGTGGCCTGTATGACAAAGGATTACGTTTTCAATTTTGAAAATCGAAATTATTTTCGAAAAGCCACACCCTGGGTACACGATGCGGTCCATGGTCCTTTGTGCTGCTCGGGCTATGCTAATTCGATACCCGGTATGGTTGCTGCTCTCCAGCTCCTGAGGGCGCTCCTGGTTCTATTTAAATACAAAAAAATAAATAAAACGCTCCGGCATAATGTAATTCATATAGAATCGTTTGACAACGAAGCTCTCTCGCCCCCAGGATCCGCTGCCGGATCCGAGACCGATCCGAAATATTCAAATCCAAACCCTACTGACTGCGAACGGTGACTGCATGGGGCGCTCTCTCCGCTAGTCGTCGTCTAATTCGAAATCAATTTCCATTTTAATTATAAATTCCTTTTTTGCCCAACGAGAGCGTTTAATTTAAATGAAATTTTCAAGTGGAAAAATGTTTGTGACTTGCTTTTCCTTTCTTTTCTTTTTTTTTTTTTTTCTTCTTTTTGCCTCTGCTTCTCATTTCCTCCCTGACATTGTGTTTGAGAGAAAAGCATTTACTGCTCCTGGACTCTGCTAGTGACAAATTGACAAGGTCAACCACAAAATTCAAATTCATCAGGACGAAGGGCCAAGGATGGTTGATGCAAAAAAAAAAAAGATTAATAATAATCATAAAAAAAAACGGTACTAAAGTTTGAGGTGAGCTGGGACAATCGCAGGCAAATAAAATGTTCCGTTGCGTGGGGTGGTTGGGTTTGACGAAAAACTTAGGAAGACACACAAAGGTAATTTACATTTACATTGGAGTTTTGGGATGTTAGTTGAAGTTGAAGACCAGAGATAGCAATCGTCGTCCTGTGGGATCGCTGGCCGCGCCATCGCTGAAACTCGAGGAGACTCTCTTTTGTGGAAGCGAAGCCAGTTGATTTTAATTTTGATGAATTGCCTCCGAAAAAGTTTGCATTCGACCAAACGGATGAATGAGCACGATGGTGGCGGTTTGGGATGTGGGCCGGTTAGCTGGCCCTGCCTACCTACCTTTTGATTATTTTAATGAGAGCATCCCTTCAGGTTAATTTCATTTAATTTGCATTTTATTGTCCTATTTTCTAAGCAGCGGTCTCGGCTGTGTAATAAGCAAACAATGGTGCTGTTTAGCCGTGGAGATGCGGGTGAATAACGGAAGCTTGAAGGTATTCCAATTGGGGAGAAGAAAAAAATTTGACATCCAATGATGACGGAGGTTGAAGCACCTTTCTGGTTTCTTTTTCACAATATTGTGTTGGTTTAGTGCTTGAAAATTTGAACTCTTTTTTTTTTACACAAATGAAGAGAAAAGATTCTTGCGTGTAGTAGGACGTTGAAGCTGGTCACAATGTGATGGTAATACGATGCAGCTGCAACGAACGCCTAATATGAGTGGGGCCAGCTCTTATCTAATCAGCATTGAAAATGTTGTACAAACCGCATTATCTTCCGCAAAAAAAGTGCCGACAGCTCTCCTAACCTAAGGAAATTACAAACATAGTGATAAGTATGCAGATCTCTGCATACTCGATTCGACACGAAAAAGATCACCCTGTTCAAAAAGGCTACGATCTCGGTTAAGATGCGTGGTGGGAAAACGGGGTTAGTAACGGAGAACGTACATGTGTGGGTTTTACCTGTCGGCGCTGGCGTAGAACTATTTCTCTTGGGTTTACGGAACCCCAGATGCGAGAGTTTTGTTAGTTTACGTACCCAGACAAAAGGAAATGAACCTCATCACTCAGAATAATTTTGTGTAAAAAATCATGATTTCGTTCAGCACCCAATCAGCAAAAGTATGGCTTTGTGCGTGGTATGCTGGCTTCAATTCCAGTGTCAACTAGATCTCATAAGCATGTAGGGCAAGGTTTTTATGCAAAATGGGGTGCAAGGTAGTTGCGGATTAGCCCAATTTCTGTGGTCGTCTTAAGACCCAAAAACCCAAGAAGTCCAAATTGAAACCACCACGATTTTATCGATTTCATGGTCGTCTATGACAGCATTTATAGAGACTAGCTAAACAGAGCCATGTGTAGCTTCCAAACTCTAGTTGCCAAAATCGTCCGTCTGTGCAGGATAACGATGGAGAATTAACGCTGCTCTATCAAGTTCGGTCAAGACCTCACCGAGACCTCTGATGTCAAAAAAGGTTTTAGACAAGACAACGTTCTTGAAAGAATCGTACAAAACTAACGCGCCAACATCAAAGGCACATTCTTTCAAAAGTCTGTCCTTACCTAACCTAACCTTATGAGAGCAAAACCAAATATACAGTACCTCACAAAATTGAGCATACACCCTTTATCGAAGCATATTTTTGCTTTTTGCATATTTTCGTAAACATTAAAAACTTCAATTTTGTTAACAAAAAATCTCGTCAAGTCAAGGATATGTCCACAGATAAGAATACTTACTTACTTAAGGTGGCGCTACAGACCGGGGTGGTCCTGGGCCTCAACCAACAAGCGTCGCCAGCGATTTCGATCTTTTGCCATCTGTCTCTAGTTTCGCACGCTAAGTTGGTTGAGGTCCCCTTCCACTTGCGTGCGCCACCTGAGTCGTGGTCTTTCTCTACTGCGCTGATCCTCGGGTGTGCATTCGAAGATTTTTCGAGCTGGAGCATTGGTGTCCATCCGCTCTACATGACCTAGCCACCTCAGTCGTTGGACCTTTACTCTTCTGGCTAAGTCGATGCCGCTGTACAGCCCGTACAGTTCGTCGTTGTATCTCCTCCTCCACTCCCCGTCTGTGCAGACGGAACCAAAGATCACCCGAAGAATTTTCCTCTCGAAACAGCCAAGAACAACCTCATCAGCTTAAGACAGAGTCCATGCCTCTGCGCCGTAGAGCAAGACTGGGACGATTAAGGCAGATAAGAATGCAAACTTAAAAAAAAAAAAATCTTTTGGGGTTAGAAGCACCAAAAAAGGAATTTTTGATAAATGAATGCTCAATTTTGTGAGGTACTGTATATATGCTGTCATCAAGGAGAGACACATAACATCGACGCATCGGACAGAACGTCGCTGTAGACACATATAACTTTGAGGTAGTTAAGGACTTTGTCAACCTAGGCTCCGCTATTAACACGATACCTGCGCTGAGATTTAAGGAAGATTAACTCTTGCCAATCGCTGTTTCTTTGGGATAAAAAGGCAATTGAGTAGCAAAGCCCTCTCCCGAAGAACATAACGGACCCTTTATAAGACCTTAGCCATTCCAGACGTGCTCTCTAGCGCTGAGGTATGGACTCTGTCATGATGAGATTGATCTTGGCTGTTTCGGGAAAAAAAATTCTTCAGGTCATTTTTGGTCCCATTTTTGGTCCCCTAGGAGATATGTACAATGTCGAACTGAACGGGCTGTACAGCGACATCGACTTAGCCAGAAGAGTGAAGCTCCAACAATTGAGGTTGCTGGGCCATGTAGAGTGGATGGATACCAATGATCCGGTTCACCCCGGGCTGTAGCGCCACCTTAAGCAAGTAAGAAAGTAACCACATAAGTCCAGTTTCACGTCCAATTTTTCTGAAATACTAAAGAGCATGGATCAACATTTTTTGATGGAAGAGTTTTGTAACATATTTTCCTTAAATCTAAACATTTGCCTGTCAGACTCAATGAAAATACTTTTGTACTTAGGTATATATAATATGTAAGGGATGAATAATTGAATCTACTGTGAGCGTCTTGACTTAAAGGATAAAAATAACCCATTAATGTCTTAGTGAATGGTATTCCCGGACTTTAAATCCGATGTCAGTTTATTGTCTAAATCCAAAATGAAAAGTTATACGATTAAGAACTCATGGAAAAAAGTCAGAAAAAAAAACACCAACTATGTCACTACTAATTCAAAAAAAAAAAAAATTTCAATGAAATTATTTTACAAAAAGTACTATAAAGACTCAATCAAATACCAAAGTGGCAATATGAAATAAAAGTCCAAGATTAATCTGCGCTATACCCGAAATCCCTTGACAACGCAAAGACCATACCAAGAGTCATAGTGAAGCCAATCATCCATCATCGAGCAACTGGAAAGAGATTTCAATGGAAAGTTTACTCAAAGCGTAGACATTTTAATCGTTGTGTAATTAAATTTTGCATTTTTTTTTTCTTCCCTTTTTGCTGCTTTGCATCATCCATTCCATACCCTATACATCTTTGCGAAAAGTTTTCTGAATAAGAGTGAACTGGAAGAAAATAAGGATGAAAGGAAAGAACTTTGAGAGATTCAATTGAATTTCTCTTACGAACGGGAGGTGCAGCGGGTCCTTGTTTTATTGTTTGATATCCCGACACCGATCTGAGGATTACCGAGGATGACTTGTGCAAAAAAAAAAAATCGACACACAATGAGGTACACAGGGCGCATTGAAATCCATAAGTGATACGATAAGAAACAAGTAAAATTGTATCGTTGTGTTGAAGGTTGTTTCTTTTTTTTCTATTGAATGTAAATAAGAAAATGTACAGAGGATAAGGATCCGAAGCAAACAAACAAGTGCAGCGTAAAGGATAATTTGGCAGTTGTCCTTGTTGGAGCTCTAATGCATTGCACATCTGGAATTGAGTTAGATTGTCTAACAAATCGATGTGAATCTTTGTGCATTTGTATGTCGGGGGTTTTGTATCGAAATTTAAACATGTGCTATCTTGGTTTAACTTAGAACATATTTTTTCTAACGTTATTTGTGCCTTTCAAATTGTGACCTTTCAAATTGTTGACAATTAAAAGGAAAATACTGAACATCATCTAGTCACATCGACTGACCGACAATTGAAGTGTTTTTCAAGCAAAGATTTATGCTATTAACTAATTAGCAGCAATGAAAATTAGCATCGACTCAAAGCAATATGCTCTAATTTTAATTAGTCAAAATATGTAAAGGAACTTAGAGCAGGCAAACATCACACAGCTCTGCTCTGCTGGGTTGCTGAATATGTCGGAGTGAAAGCACACAACCTGCACACAAGGAGAAATTTGTAGAGAAATAAAGGACAGGTGCGATTGTCTTCAATTCAGCTTAGCGCATCAAGGACTCAGTCACTGTTACGCATCGTCTCCACGTGCCAACTCGTGGCAGACATCAATGAGCAACGAAAAAACTGAAAGGAATCAAATGTAGGAAAAAAATCAGAGAAAGTGACAGCTCCTGACAAGCACTCGGCAAGCCATCGATTACCAAATGGAAAATCGAGACAGAGACGCGACATTTCTGCAACCGTGACCATGATTATGACATCGGAGAATTCAAAAAAAAATCCGTAAGTTATAGCAACGACAAACACCACAAATGTTCTCAGCTAGTCGAGTCACCACCCTGGGTCAACATTGAAATCGAATACTACCTGAGTTTCGAACCAATGCACCGCACTCGCGCTGTGTGAAAAACCCTTTGTAGTGCGAGTGGATTATAAAAGAAAGTTTGTGTTACATTCTTACCACGTATAGAAGTGACCTGATGGACTCCGTCCGGTGAATTAAGAAGCTGTTTCATGACAAATTTATTATAACCTCGGAGTTTAATCACTCCCAGACGAGAAGCGGTGTATTTAACTAGTGGATACCCTTGGGGATTGCATCTACGCAGCTCGCACTAACCACTGAACTACGACAACAGTCGAAATAGCTACAAATTTTTTTGAAGACACTGGGGCTTCCGACCTCGGCAACCCAATGGAATTGCTTAGTAGCACTGTCGAACTCCTTCTTAAAATCGGTGAACAGCAGGTGAAGTACCGAATCATATTGAACCCATTGCCCAGTGATGATCACTTGGGTATCGAAAACTCATTTGCAAGGTACCAGGAGCTGCTGAAACCTAAGTTGGCAAAAAAAAACAACAAATTCTAGCAATAGGAAAAGCTCTAAACGGTATAAGCATGAAGTCGTTATGTTTTTCACTTGCAAAAGGGTCTCCCTTTGAAGGTAACCTGTTCCATTTTATGTATTTTTCGTTCTGAATTTACAATTTGCGGCCACTTTCCTTTATGAAATTTCAAGTTTCTTGCGACAGGTCTACCTGAAGGTCTTCCTCACAACTTCTTTTAGCCACCCTCTTGTGGATGAATAAAGTCCTTGTCTTTTGTGTGGTCTTAGATGTATGGTCACTATAGCACTTTAAACCTCTCCCCCAACCAAATATCTAATTACCAGCCAACTTCCGCCTTATTCATCCCAATTGAAAAATCTTTTTCGAATTTTAATTAACCGCCTACCCTCCCAGTGAGAAACCCCAAAAACTCTCATTTCCAATACAACCCTCGGATGGGCAGCAATTTAAATTGAATTCATCGTCTGCCCAGTTAATTGAACAAGCGAAATGCAAATATGTAGCCCAATCTTTCTACCTAAACCCTACGACACACATGGCCCTAAATCCGCTTCATGGTCAAATGTTAAGCAAATCATTCAACATCTACGGATCATAACCTTTGCTTCTACAATTTCTTATATACGGCTTCTGTACACCCTAAGGAAATAAAATCGAAAATTTATCTAATTAACTGCTAGACCTTTTCCACCCAAATACACACAAACATTTCCTTTGCAACCATTCGTCTCAATCTCGATTTAGAAACAGGCCAACAAAGACGGCATATGTCAGGCTTTCTTGCCTGGCAATGGGCTTATACTGACCTTCTTCGTGTAAATATATAATGACACCGCTCGTTGTTGGTTGTACTATACACTTAAACTTTGGTAGCATTTTCCTTGCAGAAGGACATAAATAAGTTGATGATGTAAATACGTACGTACCGACAAACGTCCTGTTCCTGGTGCTGGCTGGTGCTTTTTCATCTTCACTTTCTTCCCATTCCCATTTGTGCCTTCGCCAATGAGATTGTATAATTCAGGAGAACAAAACGAGGAGAGTTATACTTTCATCCAGAGCCTAGGCGCAGCTCCCGACAAAAGGAGCAAAAAAAAACGTATTATGGCCAACGCACATGGCCAGTGTAGACCAACAGCAATCTTAGAACCAAAGCTCAACACCGAATAGCAAGGAAAAAAAGCAAACAACTAACAACAACGGAGAGCAAAAAAAATAAGCATCAACGGTGCTATAAAGATTGATCCCTCAATTGACATAAAATAAGTGTACACAAAACGACTCCGGATTGGAGGGGCCATAACGAAGGTGAAGGCAATTCCATTGAATAGCCAATTTCCCGCCGCCTACGTCGCCGTCGTCACCATGCACGCAGAAAGAGTCATAAGGAAGGAAAGAATTTCTGAAAGTAGAAGAACCCAAGAGGTATTTGGAAATGAAAAAATTGATTTCCTTTTGTTATGGTCCTATCGACACAATACAACAATCCCCCTGCATGCCCGCGTCAGACATACCAACTGTAGGTGATGTGAAGGCCTAGAAAAATTCTCGTTTATTCAACGACGAATTGTGTGTTCATCTCTGGCGTGTTGGGTCATCGTCGTCCTGGTTTGATGGTTCGATGTATAGATACATACACAATCGAAATGATTAAGTCCAAGGTAAAAAATGCTTATTTTGTGGTCGACTGGAATTGCCTGTCACTTAGAAAGCAGAAGAGTGAGGGAGTGTTATTTTTTTTCTTTTTTTTCTCTTATTTTTTTCTCTCGTGACTTTTATTAAAGTGTGAATTTTTCATAAGGCCTTTATTAAATTAGGACACTAGATATGATGTTGACACATAAAATGAGAGAATTTTAACTTTCGTGGCTTTTACAACATTTCAAGATGATACATACATATACCCGAGAACTTGTAGGTACACACGTTACTCAATTCTAAGCTGTGGTCAATAATGCTTATAACGGACTTCGACCACGCTGGAGGCAGCACATTAGTTGGGATACAATGCGTTTAGATCTACAAACCCCCCCTTAAGCCATCCACAGACGCTTGGTTTCTAAAGCAAATGTGAAACCGTCCTTAGTCTTCGGTCTAAGTTTTTTTGGTTTTCTTTCTTGTTTACGCATCTTGAGTTTTTTAAGTGGGAATGCCCAAGGCACCGGCACGGATGAACATATTCCCCTTGTGCGTCGGACTAACACCGGCTTAACCATTTCCATCTTCAGACAATCTAACCTCGGGCATGTAGCTTGTATAACTTCAGGGTTCGGTTCAATTTTCCTAAGCTTCTTTGGGGCTCCACAGGGTTATGACATTTTCTCTCTTTGTCAATTTCAGCACTTCTTCTATGTAAGAGCGCACTCGGTTCCATTTTTTTCATTCGTGCGTATTACTGTCACGATGTTGTCTGGAGTGGTTTCGCCTACCTTTGCTTCTAGTCTCTATCTCCTTCTAAGCCATCTAGATCGTATGATCGTCTTGGGTCGGATCGCCATACTGGCATGCTGGGCTTCCTATTTTCCAATCCTATTTGTTAAAGCACCCGTTTCCGGTAAGTTATTGCATGATGTAAAAATTCACTTCTCCATACTTTTGCCTCATCCAGTACGCGATTTTTCAGTCTTGCGGTCCATCTACTCCTAGTCATTCTACTCCAGCATTTTTGCCAGCCACGCATCAGGGCCTCATTGGCTTCTTCTGTTGCTGTTTCATTTCCAACGCCTTCTTGTTGACAGCGGTTGTACATTTTGAGTTGAAGTCGAAGAAAAGATTTGGCAATTACTTTCAAGACTTCTACTGCTATACCATCTGGTGCAGGAACCTTTAAATTTTCATAGAGCTTTCGGCCGATGTCAGCTCTTCTTCGGTAAACATTTGATACTGATAGCATGTCCCCGTCATACACAGGAACTTTTCCGTCGGAGAAATATAATATCCGTAATGCTTTCCCATTGATCGCAGTATGTAGCACAGCGTCGCTGAGTAAACCGATGCCTATTTACTAAGATTAACAATTGTTTATCCTACTTAAGCAGCTGCAGTTGCAGAAATCTATTCCGCATCAAGTCCTTTTTCGGTCATTTAAACCAGCAGTTTTCTTGGGTTTACGCTCCTTTTCTGCATTTCACTATCATTTTTGGAAGAATCACTGGAAATACCGCCAGTAGAAACCTTAAGTCCAATCCTATCATCTTGGAATCGCAACAATAATTGCCAGGATCGTTTACGGCAGGTGAATTGCATGAGCAATAAAATCCATCGGTCCTGACGTCGATGGCATCGACCTAATTATGGTAGACCAGTCTAGGGCTATTATTTTGCAGCACAAGCAAATACCTATGCTACGATGCTTTTCTAAGTCCTGGCGAGTACAGAGAAGTATTTTTAATTCTTAAATCTAAAAAAGCTAGCCACAGCTCGGTCAAGGACCAAAGACTCATCAGCCTGTGGTCCTTGCCTCCGAAGACTCTGCAAAGACTTCTAAACTTGTATATAAGATGACTGGCGATAAACGCTGTATCAGCTCAGCAGCTTAACGCACTAACCATTCTACCGCAGTGACCAACTCCTTTTCTCAGTACTTCCTCCCTTAAAAAGGAAGGGAGAAGAAAACCCGTAAACATAAAGCTTTTAAAACCTTAGGAAGTATGATGATTTATACTCAAAATTCATTTATTCAAAAAAAAAAAAAAACTTAAGAAAAAGATCTCCACCCGTAAAGAACAAAAATCATAGCACCCGCCCAATTAAAAATCATTAGCGAAACCGCAAATTTTATTCCACCCCGTAACTTAGAAATCCTTTGCTCACTCTCCAAGGACGACAAAAGGGTTCACCTGTTAATTTTCGCGCCCTTTTGTTTCATTAATTTCGGTCAACCGGGCCAAGTGAAATGCTGTGGTAATTAGTGAGAGTCTCCCTTGTCGACGATGAAAGCAAACATAGCAAAGGGGAAGCAGCCTTCTAAAGGTAAGTTTGCGCGATTAGATGGGAGGAACATTTTTTTTTATGTTTGTATGTATGTGTGCTTATGATGGGCACTTAAGCGAAATGTTGGTAACAACCTCCGTAACACTCGTTTTTATTCAACTCGATTTAATTATTAGCCAACTCGATCCCGGTGCCTTAGCATTGAAGCGATTATTTTTTTTTTTTATCTTTTGAAGCCTCTTTCTCACTTAAGGGGCTCTCCGGTAGTTTCAAGAGCCCCACTCCTTTATCACGTCATCCACCACCGGCAAGAAAGTTAATAAAAAAAAAAAAGCTAAAAAGAAACAAAACGAAAAATATATGTAGCACCAGAACCAGAAAGAAGGAAGTGGGTATTCACATTCGTGTGCTGATGCTGAATCAACTCTCATCCCTGTTATGAGGCGACGCGACGATGGTGGTGGTGGTGGGTCTTGGTCGATTATTGGATTGGATGAATCCCTTCGGGATGAGTGTTTTATTTCATTTGTTTGCCGCGCTTTGGTCGTTGTTGGCTAAAAATGACGTTGGAAACTCTCTACTCCTCAACCAATCCAACACCAATTTCACAGCGCGGATGCTCGCCAGAACCCTGATGGTATCATTAAGGATATTGTCTGCTCGTTTTCATCATTGGCAGTCGGTCTGCATTTACACAATCTATCGATGGTATAATTCCGTCCTGTTACCACTACCACTTCCCACTGCCGGCACCAGCACTGGTGCTAGTGCTTCCCGCCGATGCTTCTGCCAGATGTCGGCTGTCTGTTACGCTAGAAATGATTACATAAACTTCGATTTTCTATTAAATTATCAGGATTATAGCGCCCGCGGAAGAGTATTTCCTATTATTGGGATACTGAGACTTTCTTTATTACTCAATTCTAGTGTACGTTGGATGTGGATAGATGGTTTCCACCATCGCACTACGCTCTTATATATGTACATCTTTTTTCTTATTTTATTTTTTGCTTGCCAGTGGATTTCAATTGGGACTTGTTAAGCGATTGATGATTGTCAGCTAGGAAGACTTTGTTTCGGGCGTTTTTGTTGTTGAAGAGCCCCCAATTATTTAAGTGGAATTAGAGGTTAGATTATATGCTAGATGGATTTTATTGTTATTATGCGACTAAGTGTTTATTTCAACTGCAACTAATGACTTTATTGTTGACATTATGGAAAGGACGAGCAATTGAATGACAATAGCAGGAAAGGATTTACCAAAACTTTACAGTAGGGCTTCAATTTTGTTTCGGTTTGAAAAGTTTTATCGTCTTAACCTCCGAGCAGGCTTTACATATTTTTTATTTGAGGCACCTGATTGGCAGTTTTCTGAACAATTGCTTTTCATTTAAAACGAAGGACCTTGTCGCTTTGAACCTTAGAATTTGGCTGATAATTCGATTCTCCTAATAAATGCAATGCGATGTGCTTCCACTCTTGGCATGACATCATGATCGGGTATGTTCTGACTACGACCGTCCGGTTCTGTTCTAGATGTTCCGCTTGACTTAGCTCCACTTGATACTTATATCACGGTTTATACTATCAAAGCAATCTAACGGCTTATACGGGGCGACTTCTGGTATCATCCGCTCTGGATTTTTTAATAACCTTGCGTGACCGCCCTATCGTTGAATTTTGACGTTATAATATCCAATATTTAGCTTAAATGAATTGCATTCAGTCAAGCGCAAGTATTAATTTGTTTTCTGTTACTTCATCTTCTTCCTCCTCTTTATTGTCTTCGTCAAACATGTCATCCTTTTTGTCATCGTCATCATCCTCGTTGAATTTTGATAGTACTGAATGTCAGAAACACAGTCACAGTCAATGAAAGAGAAGTTCGGCAGCAATTAAGCCATGTTGACAATATTACCACTTTTTCTGCATTCGATAAAAAAAATGTTGCGTCTACGCCACCGCTCAGTAGTTGATTTTTGTTAGTACTGAATGTCCGAGTGACAGTCACAGTCAATGACAGAGAAAATCAGCCGCAATGATGCCTTGTTGGCAGTCTTGCGACTGCCGTATACGCCACCGCTCAGTAGTTGATTTTTGTTAGTACTGAATGTCCGAGTCTCAGTCAGTGACAGAGAAATTCAGCCGCAATGACGCAATGATACCTTGTTGTCTTCCCACTTCTTTCGCATCCGATAAGAAATGTTACGTATACGCCACCGCCATCGTTGATTTTTCTAAGTATTAAATGTCCGGGTCAGTCACAGTCAATGGCAGATCTACATAAATTTTAAGTAGGCATTTATGTATGCATGTATATGTATCAGCCGCTTGAATAAAAGCAGTGCCCTTGGCTTAGAATACGTTGGAGTAACTACCTTGTTAAGAATTTTGGTATGCAATCTCTTGTCGAATGGGCAAGCTGATACGCCAGAGTTATCCGACCATCATAGAGTAGACAAATGGCCATATTTCGTAATCAACCACAGCCCCTCCTCACTGCCAAAAACCGCTTACTGGAATTTAAAATATGACCAGGACATGTAGAGAGCAGCAATCAGCAAACGCTTCGGCTCACAGAGTCTTCAAATCTAACAAGAGGGAATAACGCAGTAAAGGAACATTTCGTCTTAGGTGTTGCGTAGATGAGGGACAACTTGGTGATCGCAATCGGAAGAAGGTTGACTAGGTTCAGCCCAGGTTCGTTCGGAATTGTAGAGCCACCTAGAAGCGTATGTAAGTTGGTGGTGATGATTAGACTGACGTCCAAATAGTGCAGAATAGTACCGTTTTGATACCACTCCTATTTGATGATTGCGGAGCGTGTTTCTGTGATCCTTTTATTCAATCTGTGGATTTGAGGAAGGATGTTATGCTGATAAATTTACATAATAAGAAATGCTATATTCAGGTGTCCAAACAGGATGACCAAGGCAAAGGGGAGTTTTAAATACTTCCACCTACATACATGCTAGATATATACATACGTTCATGTATTTATAGTCATTTGTATATAATTTTTTGCATATCATCACATCCCATCGTGACATTATAACAAAAAAAACTTTTTTACTTCATTTATAAAAATTTCCAAAAGATGCCACCTCCGCCTTTCGATGTCACAAAAAGGTCCTCCGCGTCAGCCACCCGCTTAATGCGATATTTTGCCGATTTTCAATTTGTTTTCACTTTTACGTGGTGCAGGAAAATTCGTCTCTTTTTCCACTTTTTTGGCACAGATTTACGAGATCTGCGAGGATTTTTTTTTTGCTCCTGTCCGCATGCAAACAATAAATTCACCGTGTGTCATTTGGAGATTTGGTGTAAATTTGTGCGACATGTGAAACGGATAAACGTAACGAATGTCAAATGCGTTTAAATGTTTACACATTGAAGGGGATTTCGTACATTGAAATCAATTTTCGCTCTTCCATTTGGCGTGTGTTGTCCCTCTGCACGTTTGCCTGCTCAAACAAAAATATCCATATACAAAGTTCATTTCCGTTTTATAAAACCCGTACAACGGTGATGGGGTGATTATATTTTTATTTTTTTTTCTTCAGAACATAAACTTGCGAATAAGTCTCCATGAATATCCAACAACTTGAATTTTCATGACCAAACACACCAAACTATTGAACGTCTCGAAATGCCATAAAACGCGGCAAATACGTCCTTAATCCTTTCGAAAAAGGCATGTCCATGAATTTGTAAACCTCAATCACTCAACGTCTTTTACGCAGATGCTACGATGTGTAACAAAATGACTTTTGCAATATTTTTTTATGCTCTGGCAAAGTACTGCCGCCACATTCAACGACACTAGTTGTCATACCGATGAACTCCCCCTGCCAGAGGTCGCGCGGGTGGCGGAATATTGTGCAATAATAAGCGACCGACATTATATTTTAAAACACACATCACTTGCTGGTTGGCTGGGACAGAAATGGTTGGCACGGACAGAAATGTTTGAGATTAAGCAGAACCAGCAAAGCACACAGCCAAGACGAGGCGATGAAGGCGGCAGGACGATGACATTGTCACCAATTTTTACGAGAGCTCACAAAATGCAGAGGTTGGTTCGGTAGAAAAAAATGTAATATCTCATCGGAATCCACTATAAAGTGGGGCACAAGTTGGAAAGGCGACGACTGGTAGGGGATTTTACGATGCACATACGCAGCCATAACGTCACCTTTTCACTTTCGCAAATTGCATCGTCAAAACTCTCCAAAAGGAGTTGATTATCATCGAAAGAAATTCATATTGCGAGCAAGGCGGAGCAACATATTGATCAGTTGTATTAAGTAAACGGATGGTTTTATTAACTGTAACGGTACGGTTAATGAAATGGAATTGTAATGATCCTTACAGTTGTGACAGGTAAAGTTTGTAAAATTATTACTCCGGCCTTGGATGGAATTTCAAAATTTTTGTTACCAACTTTATAACACACTCTTTCTAAAGCAAAACACATATTTTCGAATTTCTCACAGTACATGAAGAAATTATATTTATTGCTCTCAACGAAGTTCACTTGTCCTTTAAAAAAAATACTAGAATATGGCTTTTTCGTGGTGTGAAGTCTGTGATTTAAGGAACTGCCTATTTAGTCTGACTGCCTATTTAGTCTGAGCTATAAACAAGAAGTTTTTATATTTCGTAGACAATTCGATTCGTGTGGATCAACCGTAAAAAGCGGATGCATAGGCATAGTACTGGCAGTAGAGTGTTCATATGGCACCAGCACCAAACATTTTTTTTAGTTAGTCTAGACACCACCCTCGAATGTTAGATACTGAGCACCTGAGTTTCAAACCACTTATTCGATCGGATCCACTTAGGGCGCAAGGAACATTCCGTTGCAAACGGCATGAGTTATGTTGGCTTTGAGATCCGCTGTGATTTGTGGCTTATTCGCATAGACCTGCGATTTCAGAAAACCCCACAAGAAGAAGTCTAAAGGGATCAAATCGCACGATCTCAGTGACCAGTTCACATCATCTTTACGTGAGATGACCATGCCTTCGAATCGCTCGTGCAGAATTTCCACTGTGGCGTGAGCTCTGTGGCACGTAGCGCCGTCCTGTTGAAACCACATGTCGTTGGTGTCAATATCATCGAATTCAGGCCAAAAGAAGTTGATAATCATGGATCTATAACGCTCGCCGTTGATGGTGATGGCCTGGCCAACGTCATTCTCAAAGAAATATGGACCGATGACGCCGCCAGCCCATACCCATTCATCCAGAAATGGGCGACATCGCTGAAGATGATTTTTCGATGAAAATTAGGGTCAGTTTCCAACTGCTCCAGAGCCCATTCAGCGAACACACGTCGTTGTCTACGGTCGTTTACCTTCAGCTCCTGGGTCAAGTTGTCTGCGAAAGGCCGAGTTCTTGTGAGCGACGCGAAATCGACTGCCTCGGATTCTCCTGCACACTCTCACGGACAGCGGCGATGTTTTCGGCAGATCTTGCGTTTCGTCGACGTACGGGTATTGGTTGATCGTTTACTGAACCAGTGGACTCAAATTTATCCACCACACTGCGAATAGTCCTCTCGCGCGGAACGTTGCCCGAACAGAACAACGTTATAATAAAACAATTTTATTATTTGCACGTGTTGTTGAACGCTATGTCCATCCACGATGATTTGGCAAAACAGACTGAATAAATGACAGCCAATTTGACAGATGTAGCTTCAACAATATGGGCGCTATCAACTGTCAAAGTTCGGAAGTCCCTATTGGAAGACCTTTTAGAGCGATTTGACAGACTAAACACATCCGACCTTGTTGGTTGCAGGTTGAACAAAAGAATATGAACATCCTAAGGAGGGTCTGCTTGGGCCTTCTTTCCAAGGCACCAATCATAGCCTTGTACTATATGAAATGGTCCCAAGACATTTGCAGAATCTTTAAGAGGACACTACTTCATTTTGACTTCGTACTTTTTCTTGAGTTTTGCTTTTGCGTTTTCGCTTTAAAGGACCTTATTAGTGCCATTTTCAACCGACCACCGTTCAGTGTGCCATCTAACCTACCCGTCTCCATACCTGTTCATCCGGTACAGAATAATTGAAATTTAATAAAACATTGCATGTTCGTAGGCTTTCCGGTTAGCTTACACAAGTAAATACACCCCGGGTGCTCGTGCCATACCCCCTGCATATGGCGGTGCACAGTGCACACACGCACCGCACAAACAATGCACTGTTTCTTCAAAACCAACCACTTAGCAAGCCAACCAAAAACTTTGAGGTTTAATCTCCTACTACAGTGCACTTATACTCCTTTGCACAGCAGCAAACGCACTCGAAGTTAATTAATTTCCAGGATCATAAAGTAACTCGGTACGTCATTGTTGTGCAACGTTAATTTAATTGAAACAGCAATCCAATGGCGCATGAGATACATTCACGTGCACAAACTTTACCTGCGGCACACATACACACGGTTTCACTTCGACTGTGATAAGAAAACAATAACAAGGACGACGAGAAATGATTTATCCTCCGAAGACAAATTCTTTGGCAATAAACCCTTAGCTCGTTCCGAATTCAATGAGACCTTTAAAACCTCTTGACTTTTGGAGATACGAATATTTGCAGCAAAACTTTTGCCCTCGACAAAGCAGGGCGCCGGGCGTGCAGAACGAAGAGGACCCAAGCAAAAATATGCCATTACCGTCCCGGATGTGGTAGAGGTGGTGCTGCTGGTGCCGGCGACGGTGGTGGTGACGACTCGCACATACGTCTGAGACACACTCGCTCGCAGGGCACACAGATTGTGACAACATTAACCCATCATCAGCATTGACTGTGAATCCGATGACAACTAGGATATGTGTACATACTCGTACGTTGGTAGATGACAACAAAATGGCAAAGCAAATTGTTAAGTCCTCGACAGATACTCGAAGGATTTTGTATTGCGAAGACCCAAGGAGCTCGGTGGGCCTCCGACTCAGATAACCTGAACACTAACTTCGTTTAGTGTATATTTGCTTACAGTCACTAAACCTTGAAAAGTTGATTTTAAACTTTCTGATTGCCAAATATTCCCCGTGGATGTGTGAGTGTGGACAGAAAGAACAGTCGGCACTCGAGTAGGTGGAAGAAAGGATTATGGGTACGACTGTGATTCGGATTCTCGCTCTGGCTCTAGTTCCTCGGTGTGTTTGTGTGTGTGTGTGGTGGATTTGCAAATTCTACGTTTCCCTTTTACGCTCGGCTAGGCATGGTGAGTCCTTTTTTTCTGCTTTTATCGAGTAGTCCTTTTCTTTGCCTTACCTAAACGGTTGGCTGAGCTTCGTTAAGGGAATTGATTCGTTAAAGTTTCGCGTGAGATCAGCGTGTGTTCGTGTGTGTGTGTTGCGCACGGGATGCCATAACCTCAACCTGTGAATAGTGGCATATGCGGGTCCTTTCGGTTGCCTAAGATTCTCCTTGGTTGTGGTGCAAGTTCTGGTTAGAGGAGAAGTCTTTCTTGTTCCGGTATGGTGGCTCTGCGATGGATATGAATGGTTCAGCTATGCAGGTTTTTCTTAACCAAGTAGAAGGGTGCACGCCCGCCTATAGCTGTTCGTAATTCTATCCGAACTTAAGGGGTGTGCCACTGGGCGTGTGTGGTTGGCTTTTGGTTACCGTGAAAGTGACTGCGTCAATTGCCTTCATAGCTGCAATTTCGGTTATTAAGTAAATGTGAGTTTTCAATTTTCCTTAGGGAGCAATTAGGAGACATTATTAGTGCTTGACTTCTGCTGTAAGCGAGGGGCGTTGCTGGGAACAGCAGTTAATGGTTTTGTGCAGTCGCGTTAGTTATGCATCACATGTGTTGAATTTTTCATGAAGCTAATTGGGAATTGTTTTCCCTTTTGAACATTGGCAACGTGTTGAATTGAGTGGATAAAGTTAAGCTGGTTTATGTATGTGGTGGCACGTGCATAATTGGCGATGCTATCGGGAAAATGTTATCGTAGCTTAGGACCGTTAACATATGTATGTATGAACTATACAACTCAGTCGTATGTGACAATTAAATAATTTTATTCTCTTGAGATTTTCCATAAATGGTGATGGAGATGACTGGAACCCGTACTCATGATTCCTCGAAGATGCTACGAAAGGTTCCCAGACAACCCACATTGTTCGACAGAGCAGTAGTTTACTTAAAAAAAAAAAAAAAAACACTGCCCTTAAAACTTTTAGCAGGAAAGAGAGGTACTATGAAGGCTACCTATAGGTATAGTGTTTGACCATATAGAAAGTTACTGTATTGGGTCCAATGCGTTACAGTCTACTCAAAAGTGATTCATAGGGATTCTGATGCTTGGGCGCATCACCTCCTCTGAAATAATTAAAAAGCTAAGAAACCACATCCATCAAAATACAATCTCGTTTGGTTGGTTGCTTAAGGAGAGTGAGGTTCGCAAGAACCTCGTGACGTAGGCCACCATTTGGACACGTTGTGTTCCCCTCTGTAGCATCTATTGGAGAAGAAGTGGGGTAAGCGGCGAAGTAAATGAAGGGTTATATGTAGGTTAGCAGATACAGAATCGGATGATATTTACAGATTCGAGAAACGTCATGTATGTCCAGCGAACTCTAGGATTTTCTCGACACTAAATTTCCTAAGAGAGCTTAAGATGTCTTCACGCTTTTGTATATCAGCGCCTCTGTGGCCTCACATCCCGGGCAAGTACTTGATTGCACCACTCCCAGTCGGTGGACATGTTTATTCAGATTTATGTGACTAGTGTACAGACCGACCTTCAGACTTAGTTGCCTCCTGCCAAGACTAAGCGTTCTCCTTGCCAGACGACAGCAGGGGCGCTGTATATCTATCGATTTTCAGGTTTGCAAGTCTTTCCAGGAAGTATCGTGGCGTCAGACGAGCCGCGAAAAGCTGTTTTAATAACCTTAGTGGCCACCCCCACCTTTTGCTGTTGTGGTGATGTCTCCGCTTTCTGTCCCCTTCCAAGCCAGTTCATCCGCAGTTTCGCAGTTCGGCACTAGACCCCCGTGATAAATGCAATCATGAAGGAGCCGCTAGAGAAGGTAAGAATTCTGGCTGCAAGTGTCTTCCTAAGTGTCAATACTCTAAAAGCGAAAAAAATAATTATCACATCAATGACCAAAACACCCAGGTTAAGCCACAAGGTTGTCCTTACTAATTTGAGTACTTCCGATTGCGAACCATCGGATAGCTCCTCGAAGAAAATGGCTTGCGTTCTCATGTAAGTCTTCGTCCCGTCATCGTCTGCATAGATCGTCTTCGGTTAGATGTAGCTTTTTTACATGATACCCGAACCAATTGTGTCCTGTAATTGGTCCCACCAGCAGTGACAGGGATTTCTTGTCCATATTTAGGAGCTTGTTGGTTCTGGCCTTATTTTATTCTAGTCAGGGGACCAGTTAAGGCGGAACGTATGTTAGCTGTCTGTTGTGGCTGTGGTTAAGAAGAAAGTATGCCGTAAAGGAGGAAGTCTCGCTTTTATCACCTCCTCGCGTTGTTATAACTGCTTCTGTCTTAGTCTCAGTCAAATATTTTAATTTGATTCACTCGATTCATAATACGTTACCACACCGGGTGAAAAGCTAAACCTCCTCGAGGTGAGATAACCCCAAGGGTCATTAAAATTTCATTGCAGTAATTTGAGAAATCACTTAGGGAACATTAAAGCCAGCACATGCAAGTTTATTTAAATTATTTTGCCAAAATATAAACTCTCACACCACATTCTCTTGACAGCCTTTAAAAGCAAACAGTTCCGTAGCACACAAGTCTTAAACAACTTGTTGTTAACCACCTTCAAAGTCGAAACCAACAACAAATACTACTAGGTCACTTACAAAGTCACAACCCATATCCACCTCTGGCATAATCCAAACCCTTCCACAACGTTCATCTCCAGCTACAGCAGTAGCAGCAATAGCAGGAACACTTCGTTTGTGTCACCTTACGAGCCATACCATAAAATATTACACGACATCTAGCAAGGTGACTCCAGCTTATTACCACAATGAGTTATCGGTGTGAAATTGTCATCTTTTCACATGGAGCACGAAAGCTGTTGTATGGTTGGAGGGCTCCTTGCTCGTCTCACATGCACTAGATCCGACATGTGCCAGCTCATTAACATACATTAACCCAAGAGTTATTGCATTACACTATTGTTCTTGACGATGCAAAGCATAGGTACACAGCATCTCAACTTCACTTTTCTGTAAAATAGAATCTACAAATGCAACGCGGAGGATTCGCAGGAAACTCATTCGAAGCCGTTGTGGGTGTTTGTTTTTGAAAGTTCTTCATTTAACTTTGTGCTTTACCGTTTAACAGGAGTGTAAGAGTACAATTGACGACAGACTACAATATAAAGCAAATTCGAATTACTTGCTTCAAAGACGCGAAGCAGGTGTGCACTCTAGTGGCAGTAGAATTAATTATGAAATTTCAGTTTCACCATGTAATCACCGGCACTTCCCCGATGAGACATGGAAACTACACGAACCCATGGCCCCGGGGAAGGTGAACCATAGTCAGCTGGTAAGTGAAATTCATTTCAGCGAGACTCTCTCGCATGGGGAAAACAAAGGATATCTACGAAAATCTGTTTGAATTGTCGTGTGACACCTTGAATATGGTTGAGTGTGGATTCTGTTTAAGATTGTTGGTTCAGTTACACATTTGATGCATTTGAATAAATTTGCTTAATTCGTGGCTTTACGTCAGATTCAAGAGGGCAACGAGCTAGCTACGCATTCTACTGCACTTCGTAGCGGGTCATTGCTCAGAGAGCATGTCAGAAAACTGAGAAAATAAGTAAATAGATTCTGCAGCTAAGCCGGGGAGACTCCATCACACCTCCTTATGGTCTGTGGGGTACTGATCCACACTTGGGAGCGTTCTTAGTCCTCTGAAACGGAACTCCCATCGTAAGGCTCAATCCAAATACTCCGATTCCTCAGAACATTTGAATTCGAGTTCGAAGAAGCACAAAAAAGTCGCAGTGCATGTAAACCCCAATAATCTTACATCTAACATTTAGATTGACGAAAGACATTTTGCTTATTTCATGGAAACTTAGAGATCCCGATGTCGATGTTTCAGCCTCTTCAGTCTTCACTCCAAAGTCTGCAAGTACAAGCGGACTGTAATATTGTGACGGACAACACACAAAGGTTTCTGACAGACCAATTTTGTTTGTAATGGTGTGATGTAGCAGTAGCTTGCATCCTATTCGGTGTGAGACTTTCTAAAAGTGCAAATATTCAGGATGGCAAACGTCAACTCTCCAACAAGAAGCGGCTGCGAACCGCCCAGAAAAAGAATCGCTGGAGTAGTTTAACTCTACAGAGAGGGTATGCTTGAAAGATTCTGTCCACAAACGTCAAGAAATTATCCAAGAGGCAGGGAAGGGTTACTAAGTCAGACGAAGAAAAGAGAACGAATTCTGCGACTGAAAAAGAGGGCAAATTTAGTCTTCCAACAGGTGCAACATCTGGCAGTTCTATAGGAGGACCAAGTTACCGGCAGCTGGGTTCAAGGCCGCAAAATGGTGAATGAAATCTAGTCACCGATGGATAGGAAAGTTAAGTTGGTTTTAAGCATCTCTTTCAGTAGTGGCTGAATGGAAATAATGTTGAAAGACGGATGGGGCAAGAAGAGCGCTAACTTCCAGTCAACGAAGACGTAATTAACGTAGGAAGTAGTTGCCGAAGCTATCAAAACGCCACACAAGGCGTCGCCTCTGATGGGTTGGTTAGTTGGTTTAAGGAGTTGAGGTTAAATCCTAATCACGCAGCCCGCCATTCTGGTCCGTTGAGTGCCCTCTCTGTTCTAGAATAAAAAAGAAGGTTGGGATAGGGTGTAAGTAAAAGATTGTTTGATGTTTGACTCCAGCCGACACATGTCTTCCCAGTTTTTTTTGTCATAGCGCCCCTGTTGCAAGGCAGTCGCAGGGAAAATGTTCTGATGGCTTGTCAGCAGAGCTTTTCGAATACAGAGATGATGTTTTGGTAAGATGCAGGCATCAACTCATTAACCAAGTATAAGTGGACAATGAATGGAATGTTAGCACCGTAGCTCCATGTCGAAACAGGCAATCCTATCTCTTGCGCCAACTATAGAGGCATATTCTATTCAACGTTCTGTTGTCTGAAGCTGTTCTACAATACAGTTAAGTTTTAGGCAAGTTTGGCAAATCAACCATAAAACAAGTCCTCATACTCCAACTTCACCTTTTTATCGAGTTTTAAGCCGCATATGACGCGTTTCCTTAAGCTCTTTAGGGCGATTGCGTAATTCGTAGTGCAAAGTCAAATTTAAAGGCAGCTATCTCGTGAAACCAACTACATAGTCAACAAACAAAGTAGCAACTGTTCACCGCCTAGACAAAACACTAGTAGGGACAAAAGTTATTTCAAATTAGGTAACCAGTTAACTCTTTCGTAGAAATGGCAGAGCTGCTCACTATTCATCTCTGTTGGGTGGCTGGGCATAAAGAAATTCCACGGAACTATAAGGCTGATGAACTTGCCCGAAATGGAACACCAATGCCCATATAAACTGAATTTTAAACGAAATGCTCTTGAAAGGACAAACATTTTGTAAACTGGTGGTATAACGTGTTTAGTGATAAACCAGATTTGGCCAAAACTAGATCTGAAACGCTCTTGGGATTTGAATTTCCTCAAGAGATTGCATATCGGCGCTACTCTAGGTGTCATCACTGCAGCAAGGCTTAAAAAATGTTCAAACTTCTGCAGAAACTGCATGGACAGGATTCATTTGGAATCCAGGATCCGTTTGGTATCACAACTGACCTTTAATTACCAAGTTTCGTGGCTTTGGCCGGCAGCCACTTCAACCTAACCTAATCTTACGTCAGGAGTTTACTTACCTCGAAGCAAAGAACAATTTCACGAATGATACCCCAGAGAAGATTCGAGGAAGACCCAAAACTTCTTATTCAGAAGACGAAATACTTACTCTGCAAAACGCTCACCCTGCCAATTCTGCTTAATGGTCGATAAGTAGGAAAAACGAGCAGATACTTAACACATTCGGACGAAATTTCATTCGTTTTAAAATTAGTTTACGATCTTAATGAGCTGTGTCGGGATGTGTACATATGTACATATGAAGTGTAAATTAAAAAAAATAAGAAGAGAGTACACTGTATTGAAATCACAGTCTCCTGACTCGCGGATGCCAAAGCGATTGGTCTAGAGAACTGGAAACAGCGCACTTGGGATCGAAAATGATGGAAAACTGCTGTGTTACCCTCCTTGGGTCGGGATCCTGTTAAGCAAAATAATGAATTTTATATTGCAATAGAATGCTACAGAGACTCTCAACCGCACCACACCCACTGAATGCACAACTTCCTCCATAAATTCTTCTGTATCTGCAATTACCTAAATGCATATGTTGTTCATAACATTTTCTCCTTTCAGATTTGGTTATTTAAAGCACCAGGCGTTACTTACACCATTTGCTATTCGATCCTTTTTATGTACAGTTTGAGTAAAACTGCTAAAGTCCACCACAAAGAAATTATCCTATGTATCAACTGGCCACCAGAGTAGTAATAACAAAAGTTAAAACAACATAGGCCGAGTATTCAAAAAAAAAAAAAGGACATGCATATGTATGTAGGCATAGGCATATGTGCATATGTATGTAAATTGCATCTCTAGTCACTTCATATTTTTTTCGCCATGAAAAAACATTTCACTTACACAACGCCACAAAAAATTCAGATATTTCATTTATTTCCAGCCTTTTTATTGTGGTAAAAAAAGAAAAAAAATATTTGTGTGTATGTGAGAGGACGATGTGCAAGAAAAACTTTAATTCACATGAAACGTGTGTCCTTCGCCGCAAAACTCACTCACATTTAGTCTCGCACAAGTTCAGCCTTCGGAAAATTGCAGCTCCAGTTCCATTGAAAAGTCGGGGTAGGTATACCCAGCAAACCCACATTTTAGTTTACGTTACACGTTCCTTCTGTTATAAACTCTCGGGCTAGACATGGACCGCAAAAAAGAAGTGAGGAAAAGGCAATGTTTTTCAGCCCATAAATTGTGTTTCGAGAAATTCAAACCGAAAACGTGTTTTTTTTTTTTTGTTTCATGAGAGCAACATCAGGAAGGCACACATTAGACTGTTTAGACTGGCCAATCATAACACAGCGATGACACAAGACATTTGTACTGTTAACATGGAGAATAAAATGAACGTTGACAATGAAAATAAGTTCGTTCTGAAGTGCTACTTTGACTGCGTTGGTGGTGGTGGATATAAGTTTCCAAGGACTAAGTTTACGGTTTATAAAACTGAAATTTTGGAATTAAGGGCTAAGAATTGTTTAGTGTGTTGAATTCAGATGCTTGTTGCTTCTGTGACGGTGGTTGCAATTCCATGATGAAAGGAAGGACAGTCAATTATTGGCTCAATTTAAATGATCCAAATTGCCTTGTCTTTCAAAAACGAAACATTGTAGTTGAGTCACAGTCGATGCTGGGAAAATAGAAAAACTACTTTTGCAGACTGTTTAATGGCGATGAAGACAATTATTCCTCTGTCAGGCATTCAACCATTCAACTTAGACGATGATAGGCAAGAACTTCCGTCCACCTAACCAAACTGAAGTAAGGATACCAGTATCCAAACTTAAGTCCAATAAGGCATCTGGCTCTAACGGCTTACCTACCGAACTGTTTGAAAGAGATGGAAATTACTTTGTAGAGAGCATACATCAACTCATTTCAACAATTTGGTCAGATGAATGTATGAATGATGAATGGAATCTCACCACCACTAGCCCGATTCATAAAAAAGGAGACCCCCTTAGCTGAATTAGTCTTCTAAATGTAGCATATAAGATCTTATCTGCCTTATTCTGTGAACGCTTGGAACACTTTGTCAACAACGTTGTCAGTTCCTAACAGTGTGGTTTTAGGTCAGGAAAGTCCACAATTGATCAAATTTTCACACTTCGCCAGATCCTGGCGAATATGCAAGAAGTCCAAATCGATACCTACCACCTCTTCATCGATTTTAGGGCCGCTTATGACAGCATTTATAAAGACGAGCTATACAGAACCATGTCTAGTCTTGGCATCCCTGAGAAACTCGTCCGCTTGTGTAGGATGACGATGGAGAAGGCTTGCTGGTCCATCATGTTCAGTCAAGACCTCACCGAGACCTTTGATGTCTTCTTCAACGTCGTTCTTAAAATAATAGTGCAAGACTTACGTCCCAACACCAGAGGCACAATCATTCAAAAGTCTGTCCAATTACTTGAAAGCCCCGACGGTTTTGACATAATCGGAAGAAAATAGCGTGTTGTCCAGTGACGCGAATATTGAGACGGAGACGGCGAAGATGGATTTAGTGATCAATGAGGGCAAAACAAAATATATGCTGTTATCAAGAAGGGACACTCAACATTGACGTATCGGACAAAACGTTACAGTGGACAGCTATTACTTTGAGGTAGTAAGGGACTTTGTCCACGTCGGCTCTGCTATCACATCCGACAGCAACTCCAGCGCTGAGATCAAACGAAGAAAAACTCTTGCCAATCGCAGCTTTTCCGGTCTAAGAAGGCAATTGAGTAGTATAAGACCCCAATAATGGCGCTGAAGCATGGACTATCTATCGAAAGCGGATGAAGATTTCTTGGTTGCTTTGAGAGAAAAATTCTTCGGAATATATTAAGTCCCTTTGGCCTTAACGGGCTCCGGAGGAGAAGATTCAACGATGAACTCTACGAGTTGTACAGCGACATCGCCTTTGTCAAGAAGATACGAATCTTTCGGCTAATATGGCTACGGGATGTAGAGCGAATGGACAAAAATGATCCGGCTCGCAGAGTCTTCGAGTCTAAACTGGAGGGGCAACCCAGTGGAAGAAGACCTCACCTAAGGTGGTGCGCACAAGTGGAAGGAAATCTCAAGCAACTTGGAGTGCGCAACTGTAGACAGTTAGCTAAGGACCGGGCTAACTAGTAAAGCTTTTTGGTTTAGGCACTGGTTGACGCCGAACTGTAGCGCCACCTATGTAAGTAAGTAAATCGCCTTGTCCGCGAAACTAACCATAAATGTACATACATATGTATAAATGTATGTACATGCATATATCCCGGTCTTTGTCGTTGAAAACCTTCGCTGGATAGTCCCCAATGCATTACATGTTCTACCTCAATCTGCTTATTCTTTATTTCTGTCTTCGAAGGGTTTAGGGTAGTTTTAATTGTGCCTGTTGTCTTGTCTTCCGTGATGTTTTTATAACAGCGCTGGAGAACTCTCTACAAACAAATCTAGAGGAGGTTGGCGATATGAACTCCTATCACTACGCCACTACGATCCTTGATGCAACTTCATAACAAGAACTAGTTTTCTGTGCTTCTTTTAAGAAATCGAGAAAATAACATGTTACAAACAATCGATTCAATGACACTATGTAACGAAATCGTTTCCATCTCTATGTGAGCCTGTAGGCGTTTATATCCCCTAGAACTTAGTACACATAATCTCAGTGAGAAACAACACTTAAGTCAAATCGAAATAAATTTTAAAATCGTGCAAAAACCCACTCCTTAAGGTTTAAATCAATAACTCTTCTCTCGAGCGCTTTCGTTAATTAACTCTGTCGGTGTCCTGTCTCCAGGACAATCCAACAAAAATTCGTGCCACACTTCCACTTCGATAATTCTAAATCACACAAAAACTCTCTACGAGTAGAACTGGGACTAATGAATAATTTGTGCCCAAACCCCTAAATAATCACTGCAATAAATATCTTCGCCAGAGCAGTCAGCCAGCGCAAGGATTAACCTTGTAAGAGGCCATCTAATTAATATAGCCTAAAGCTATTATTTTCCATAATAATAAAACTACATCGCCAGCACCACTCGAGGCACGAGGAGGTTTCCGCTTCAGCTCGACTTCCGTCTCCAGTTGACCAGACCTCATTCACTTTGTTTCGCAATTACACTGTAGTGCTGAAGTTGAGAAATTATTTCCTCCCACCACCATGCGATGGAGGGGGCAACTGTGGTGGTAGATCATTTCACTGCATGCTCATAAATATTCCGGAAATTAATTAAATTTTTATTTCAATTCGATTTTTCGTTTTAACTTTTTTTTTTCTCGTTTTTTTTTTCAATTTCATTTTTTCGATCCTTTTGCTGCTCGTGGATGGGACTCAATCAACCCCTTGTACCGTCGACCAACTGCCATGTTTCGTTGGGTTTTGCCTTATTTTGTGTTTGTCTGCGAATACGGTCACTCATTATCCTTGGCTAGTTCATAATAAATTTTCTTTGTCTTTGTCCCTAAATGAAAGTATGTATGTACCTTGCAGCGGCACGACGATGACGGGTGCGGGGAAATGCTTTGTTCACCATGCTCTTGCTCATAGGGAAATGATGATGACGGCGATTGAAACAGAGAACGTCATCATCAGAATGCATGTAGTGGTGTGCCATAAAAATAAACTTTACCAGCGCTTCTCTGGAGCGAGGCGTTCTCCATCAGCCTTGCTCCTACTTGTTCGCACTGTGAAGACGTCAATTTTGCTAATGCTATTATTACTTTTGTACTGTTGAGTGTGAGCAGGAAGTACTCCTGCACTGGTGCACAGTCCACAGGGAAGCATTTCAAGGCTGCAGTGTAGGGTACACAAAATTAAACTTTTGCAGTTTTAAGCAAAGGTTTGAGCAGCGACGCAAGAACGACGCTGAATGATGATATATTAGAGGTGCTTAAGCGAAATTATGAAAACCAATTAACGAGAGTGAGGGTAAACGACAATTTGAGTGGAAGAAAATAGAAAATGGAATAGCTCTTCAATGTCGATGCTTGAAAGTTGTTATGGCCAGTGGCTGGGAATAAGGTAGCTTGAGTACCATTCCAAAGCAGAAGTGCAGCCAAGGGACGAAATTTTATAAAAACGTTTTTGAGTGGTCTTCGTAGTTAAAATTTGCTTCCTAACAGACGGTGAAGGGGCACTTACATTACGGTGGGAAAGAGAATTAAAGTTCTGTCAAACGAGGTAGCAATTTTTAAGAAAAAAAAGAAGAGACAAATGAAAATATGCCAGAAAGTTTTTTCTTTCAGAATGACAAAGTAGTTTAGGTTGGGGTAGGGCAAACAAAAACGTGGGCTACGACATTCGAGCACAAACACGCGATTGATCACAATTCGGGTATATTAGAGACATGAACAGCAGTAGGTCAGTCCGACAAGAATTATTCAGGGCTTTGGATAGGAGATTTTGGCATATGAACCTCTTAAGGAATCACCGGCACCGCTTACATCCCTGTAGTAGGTAACAGATATCGACTTAGACGACTCCTCGTCCTAGGTGTTTTTCTACAGTACGTAGAACTGCACATACAGACAGAAACAAGAGGCAAAACGAGCGACGCTGCAAAGATACTCCCGAGCTAACGAGCAAAAGAGACTGGGAAAACATCGGCTTCTTCAAAAGAATCAGAAAGACCATGGCGCACCTTTTTAAAACCACCTATGGTCTCCGTTGCTCAGTGGATAATGCTTTGGACTGATGTGCGAGCGTCGTGGGTTCAAACCCCAACCACATCCACCAAACATTTTTCGCTGCACCATCTGTCGTCGGGGAATGACAAGCCTTCGGGAGTATAATTTGTCATGATAGAGCTTCTCAATTCGCCGTTCGGAGTCGACAATAAATTATAGATCCCATCCATTCGTGCAAAAAATGTAACACGCGCAACATGAATGGTTGCGAGAAGCTAGGCCTTGGCTCATCCCGAGCTTTCGAGGCGAGCTAGTTTTGAAATCCCTGTTAAACCCGTCAGTCTGTGCAGTGTGATGATGGAGAAAGTTTGCTGGTTCATCAAGATCGTGACTTTTGATGATAAAAGAGGATTTAGACAGGAAGATGCTGTGTCATACTTAACGAATTGTGCAAAACTCATACAGCATTGACATCATCGACACGAATACGGGGCAAAGAACCAGATGCATTGCAACCTATTATATCTATTGGACGGCCCTAGTGGTTCAGCAGAAGTCAAATTGAGGCCTTTAATAAACCTCATAACGTTTTAGGTTCCAAGTATCCACTGGGTATATCCTGTCGCGTGTAAGATGAAGTAGTCTTTTCTTTGCGCCACTCACAAAGAACAACCGTCTCTTTTTGCTCTCGTGTATTTGATAACTGCATCTTATGCAGATGGTACCTCAGTGGACAATGTCCAGTTAAGTAACAAGCTTGGATCCTTAAATCCTCCTTGTTGAGTTCAAGTAGTATCTTTGACCTGTTTTGCTAGAGTTGATGAGCTGTTTGGTTAAACCTCAGGCCCGTTCGTTGTGTCCTATATTCAGCGAGCATACCAACTTCCCATTGTGTTACTTTGGAATGGATACTATTGGGTGGCACCCCAAAAACAAGGCTTAGGACCTACGATTGGGCGCCCAGTGCCTCTTCCCAGACAATTTATCCATTTATTCTCTTCGAAACCTTCACGTTTAGGGATTCAGGCTACAGTAACATTGCTTGTGGAGGTTGAAACAGTCCAAGACGAGCTTTGGCCCTATCGTAAAATTTCTCCATTCCAGGCTGTCACATATAACCATTTCCAACTTTCTGGAGAACCGAAATCTCCTAATCATTTTATCTGGAAGCTTGAAAATTGAATCACTTTGGATGTATTTCAGGATCCTTAGATTGCCTGTAAGATCGCTTTGAATTCCGATATTTGGGGCAGCCTTAGAGCACTCGAGTAAAAGTGGCGGATCACCAGAACCCAATTAGATGCGAAGTTGTGCCTTTTTGTTACCACGACGCGTCTGCCCTGGTTGATGATGTGTGTTGTTGAAGATGGTTAAGCCAGCCAGGAGTGCCTATATCCAGCCTGTGGCACTTTGATCTCGTATCCCTTTATCCGAGATGTCGTTGAGATCATCGAAGAATAGTTGGTTTAGTGCACGCAATCTGGCTCTTACTAGTGCCGGACATTTGCAGAGGAAGTGATGGCGAGTTTTCCTTTCGCTTTCATTGTATGGGATACCGAGTTTGGCCGCATTGTCTCCAATTCGCCAAAGCCCCGTAACTATTGTCATTATTCTGACGATATCTGGGCGAGTTCTGTCTTGGAGGTCAAATCACTTAGCATAACTTCCTTCTGCTCAATGTGGTGCAGTAGTGTAAATCATGCCTTCATCAATAGAATTTAGCGAGCTGTCACCGATGCATTTGGAAGTATATAGACAGGACCAACCAAAATGGCTTAAGTGGTAAACGAATCCAAAATAATTCATCGTCACAGTGAAGATTACTCCTGCGAGACAGGTCCAAAAAAAAAAACTTCAAAATGTACTCTTAAACGAATCTGACAATGAGTGCATAAGGTTAAGTAGCCTCACTTTGCTTTCACTTAATCCTTAGATGCTTCTTAAACTTGTCCCTCATCTAAGTCATAATCACTTTATTGCTGCACCCGCTGTAATGTATTTATTTAGGAAGCAACCTCTTGCAACTTTCACCAGACTTACTCGTCTCTACCACGAGAACTAGAGGTGTGTGAATTTAATATTCCGTGGACGTACACACTCCAGTTCATTGCAAAAGGACATTTTCTGTTCGTTTTTTTGTTTTTCAATTCTCTCAACTCTATAGTGAAAAGTAGGTAAAGTTTCGAATAATTTAAGCCCATCTCGTCCAAAGTTGTATGCAGCACTTGAAGTCTCATTATTTCACAATATACATAGTTCGCCTCCATCTGTATAAAAAACGATGAGCCTAGCCTTTGAAAATTCATTTCGAAATCCGTTCGTTGCCTTCAAATTCATAAAAGATGCACATTGAATATAAATTCAGTGACGCAAAAATACGAGAATCTACTTATTCCCATAGTATTATCCTTGTGGAAAACGATTACCGCTGCAATACCCATTCGTATGCATGTGCCTATGCCTACACATGTACTGTGGTGTACTCTTTTTGGCAAACGAGAAATACTGTAAAATAATTTCAGCGAATTTACAGCATTCCTTTGGCTATAAAAATTTTATGACCAGGTTCGGCAGGAGACTGCAAGTGGAGTGTAGCCGAATGGCGGATCGATGGTGTCATTGGGGGCTCTTGGGTTGCCAGGCACGTCGCCATGTGTGGCGTGTCTTTTTGTTCATTTAAAATGTTTTGTAGGCAATCAAAATGGAAGCAGAACAACAACAATTAAATCCCAATTCTCAAGTGAGTGATTTTCTTTTAAATTTTTATGGCAAAATTATTAAATACATGATCTGAATTGTTATTCACAAAAAAATAAAAAAAAATAAAAATAGAAAAGTTAATTAAAAAAGTCAAAAACACGTAACTTGAAATGTTTCCGTTGGGGGCTGTGAATTGGGAATTGAGTTCTAGTTACTTCTGCCGAAGTGTGTTGAAGCGAATTAATATGCAACAACGCCTATTGATGACTGAAGTCTGAATTAATGTTCGGCAAGGAGGAATCTTAGCTTTTAAAGCAGCACTAGATGATGTCTTTAGAAGATCCAATTTCACCTTCAGTGGAACGTTTTATTGTTCGTAATTGTGTGTAAATAATGAGGGCGCTGGTATTCATGCGTTACACGTGTACGTGTCCCTAGTCAACTTGGATATCGTGTGTCGATGTTATTTTTTTTGTCTAGGCCACCATATGACTTGTAAAGTTGGTCTTCGAATCTTGTTCTTCATGAACACAAAACTTATCTTGCAAAACACTCAACACGTTTTGCTGTCTACATTTGTGTACCGTATTAGGATGTTGTTTTTCAATTGACGTTCCTGCCCAAATTAACTATTAGCAAAGGTTGTGCTTCATTTGATTTCATCCTTGATGTCAGTGTCAAAATTGATGGTAGAGCCCTAGAGTTTAAATCAAGTCAAAGTTATACCTGTCTAGAGTAACATACTTTCTGAGAAGTCAGTGTTGGGTGTCATTTTTAGACTGAGCTGCTTCAACATATAAGGCACTTAGGCCAATTAAGAGCAGTTTATACAGTTCTTCAATCAAGAAGTTCAGTAAGTATACACTCAGACTAAAATGTTTTTTGAAGCTGCAGAGACAAGAAGGCAAAGGAAACTACAACACACCTACTGCACGTGTCCTGCCCTTGCGACGCTAAAAAGAAAAACCCTCGGGGAGTACTTCTACGATGAACTTAACGATCTGGCCGAACTCGACATCCAGAAGATAAGAAACTTCATCCCCGGGACGAAATGGTTCAACTCTTCGGGTTAATACCGTTACGGTTGTCCATTTCGATGTACTTTATGTTACATACTCTGGTTCTTGGTGCTGGTAAGCCGTTTCTTTTTTGTGGTATCATAATAGACTAATTTGGTTAATCTGTACCTGACTGAGCTGGGCCAGTCACCTAACGTAAACTAAACCAACCTATCTAACTCGGGCACGTTACTGTCGGTCCGACCACTACTGGTACAGGACCCTACAAAATAAGATTCTGCACCTACCTGGAATGTTCAAACAGACCGGGTGCAACCAGCCGCCATCCAGAAGGAGGGACAAAAGAAGGATGAAAAGACGAGGATTAAGAGAATAGAACAGAAGCAGGTCTTCCTCGACCGTGATGTGAAAAAAGTAGGTGGCGCTGCATCCCAGGATGAGTTAGGTAGGTCCCAAGTTGTCGAAGTGAAAGACTCCTAGACAGAGCTTCCTTCTTTGGAAAAATGGAGGATCGTTTCTTCTTCCTCTTCGTCTCGAAGAGGCCCATCCTTCTGGCATGAAGGCCAATGGGACAATGGCCAGTAAGAATACCAATGAAAATACTAATGTGCGACCTTATGAATAATATCAAATTTTTAGATCGAGTAAGATTCAGCATAGGACAGTTCTCCCTGGATTTACGGCACGTGGTACCATTTATCCATCTTCGATTTATCTTGTAGCGAAAGGAATACCTAGACTCCTACGTTCCTGCAGAATGTCTAGAGTAGTACCACGTTTCTCGAATTCATCGGCCTTACAGTTCGCTACCGAGTACACAGCGTAGATGAATTTTGAAATGCTCTACCATCTCCATGAGATAAGAGTGACACCCTGAAAGTAGCTTTTATAACTGATTGCAGGGATTTAATTGAAGCCGGTCTTTCGGAAAACATTGTTATGTCCCTGGAGGATATCGCATTGTGCCTAAACCAGTTGATCGCCTTAAGCTCCGCCTGAAAAACGCTACACTGGTCAGGTAGACGGAAGTGGATGCTCAGGTTAAGCATATCGGAGAAAACACCACCTCAATCTCTGTTCTCGGTTTTGGAACCGTGGGTATAGAGATGAACGGAGTGATCGTCTCTGGCATAATCAGTCTGACACTTCTCTCGGGAAGGAATGGATGTCCGAAAGTGGAGGTTAAAATTCAACTTAGACGGTATGTAGATGGTGTTTTCCGGAATAAAAGTTAGAGGATCTAGGATCAAGGAGTCAATATGGTTCTTTGCTAGCACCTGACTGTTTGCGAAAAATATGTAGAGGAAGTAGCTGTAGAACCACGTTAAGTGCCACAGATGGGGTGGTTCTTAGTGCTTCGCTAATGCATATGCATGGATGAGCTAAGGCTTCTCCTAAGTATTCATATTCTTAGTGTTTCATTTTCGACAAGTGAAGGAACCTATAATTGCCGACTCTAAATCGCGGATTGAAAAGCTTCTTCATGACAAATTATATTCTCGGAGCTTTGTAATTTACCAACAAAAGATCGGTATTCAAGCTCTTGAACATACGCATTTCACACAGTAGTCCAGATCGCATTAACCGTTGAGCCACGTTGACCACGTGTTATGTGGTTTTAATCCTGAGATTAGAAAGAATGACATCTTTGGAAGAGAAATTTAGACGCACAGCCTACAATGCACTATTTCTGAAAACAGACTAAGGTTCATCAAGAGCTTTTGTATTTCCTCTTACATTCTGTTATTGTGTTTTATTCAAGACTAGGTTTGGTTAGGTTAGGGAGGGTGCGTGTTGGATGGCCCTCATCATGTTCACTCGGAGACTTAGAGGTCCGTTTTGAGTACCCTATTAATTTTGTGGGAATAGTAATATGGTTCCCGGGACAACCTTATGACCTTAAAGTAACTTAAGTGACTAGTCGTATAAAGGAATTTTCATTTGATGTCCTACCGTTGCTCCTGCGTATCATGGTCTAGGGCACGCAACTTATATCAATTAAAACCTCAAACTTACACTTAATTTTCAATAAAATTCTATAACCCTCTAACGATTTGGAATCACCTCAATTGACATCCGTTACAAATTGACCTTCAAATTACTCAGTTTGGAAGAGAAAAAATTCATTGGATTTCCAACCCACATTCATTTTTTTGATCGACACCACCCCTGCAACCTTTTCAACTTCAAAGTTCAAATGCGCATTTTGAATCGTCAATGAAGAATCATAATCTGTGATTGACTGCAATTCAATTTCCATTTTATCCCCCCACCAACACGGAACCTGTTATTTGTGAACGTCACACCAGACCCGAACCAACGCCGGAACGATGACAACCAAATGTTGCTACCCTTCCAAAGCAGCTCTCGCACAGCGCCGAAACTATTATCTCTCGTCGAGATTTATAGCATTTTATTGGAGTTTTTCCCGACAACGTCCCGAGCATAAATTTTCCGGTCTACTTCTGTCACGCTTTCGCAAATCGATCATAAAAAAGGCGACCTAACCGTTTATGTACATCTCCGATTGCAAGAGGGTTGGATTTGTTTGAACTCCTGGGCTGGTGACGGAGGTGGTGGACAATTATTTTACAGACCAGAAATGGCTTCTTAATTGCTTCATTGGCTTTGATACTCCTTTTTGCAGTGTGTGCCAGGCGTGATGACTAGCCGGCTCTGTGAGCGTTAGGGCTTTTGATTAGGTAGATGGTGACGGTAGGCAGCAGCTGGTGAACACTCTGGTGACAAATGTCAACGTTAAATTCGCTACTATTAATTTGGTATTCACGACCTTCGGTGCGGTTACCTTCACAGTGTTGAATTTTGGACTCTGAGAAGGGGGCAAAAAAATTTCAGATGCCTGCCTCGTTTTGCATTTCATCGGTGGTAATTTAGAAATTCGGGGTCTAGCTTTTGATGAAGGTAGATTGGTTTTCTTTGGCAGGCCTATTGGCGCCATTTGAACGTGCTAATAGGAGAACATTTCGTCCTAAACCGGACTGGTTGGCATTTGTTACTAAATGTCAAACGGTGACTGGATGTTTGGAGGAGGAATAATTTCCGGTGGTAATTTTTATTTAAAATGTAATTAGTAGTGAGGAAAATTCTAAATTAGGATTGCGATGGAGTCTCACTGGTGAGGGATTTGAATTAAATGTGACCAGGTTTAGGAAATTAAAGGAAGACAGGGCTAACAGGTAGAGGTTGAGATGTCAATCACAATTAAAGGAAACTTGGATATTTGTTTTGGCTCAAAACATTTGAACACTGACCAACAAATGGTTGTGTCTTGATTGATGATGGGTGATTTATTTAATTTCTTAGAAGAGTAAAATGTCCTCTTTGAATCTTTGTCTGTGAGTATAAATGAAATTATTGTCAACATTTGTCAATTTATTTGATTTATTTCACACAGTTGAACTTCCGGTTAGTGTGTTTAAATAGCTCGCCACAGTAACAATCGAAGTTGGAAGCAGTTTTCTGCATGGCATTGAGTAGCCATGTTGCCGAACTGAACATTTCATATCCCGCATTTTGGTTGATCAAAAAGCCTGGAGGTCTTGTTATAAGCTCAAAGTAAATAGTCAGCCACATCACCGCTAGGTGCCAGTCTATCGTCTTTAATTTGTTATAGATTTTGGAACGCCTAAAAGACACGCGGTTGATACCATCTTCCAAGCTAGACGAAGACACAAGGTTTTTTTTGTGTGAAAGAGATGGGGTCGCCGTGACTCAAGTGTTAATGCGTCGGACTGCTGCGCCCCAAATATTAGCCAAACACATTTCCCCTCTTTTTTTTGGTATCTATGACGACCTCCTGAGACTGATTTTTGCATAACTTTAGGAGGAAAGCGTCTCTATTATACGTAATCGAGTTCTAAGTTCGCTTCTCCATGTCCATATAAGATTATTTCGTCTTTCACTCCTTTTTTTTGTTTCTTGTTGCTCTGCTTAATAATGAAACCTATTTCGTTATATCTCTTATTACTCGAGATAATCATTATCATAAATTTTTCTAAAAACATGTTGCCTGTTTCCGATTTCAACCTGCTTACTTCTACTGCCCATCTGCCTTAGTAACCCTCTAGTAAACTAGTTAGTAGTTGTATCGGGCATAGTGCGCATCCGATACCTCAAATCCACCGTTTTATTACCAGAGATCTCGTGACCATTTTGTTGGATGAGTCTAGACGGATGTCGACAATCACGGCAAAGGAAAAAGGAACCAATAGTTCTAGGGTTTCCTTCTCGATTATATCTTTTCAACTACTGCAGTACGGGTTAAAACGGATGCTGAGCTTGACTTTATGGGTTCCTACTCTCCACCGATCTGTACAGATGGCGACTATACGCGCGATATCGGGTTCTACTAAGGACATCGTTTGTTTTCATTTAGTTATTTATTGACCAAGTCTTTCTGAATATGGCGTAGCTAGAAAGGTCGTTCCTACTGAAAAGGAGTGTAAGTTGATTCTTCTCTTGACAGCTCCTAGTGGGATGATAACTTCTCTTGCAAGTGGGCTGCTATCCTTGCCTGGCAAGTCCATCAGCCACTTCGATGCTTCTGTGAGATAGGGAAGATAGAGAAGCCTTTTACACTGATTTAAGACGAAGATTGTTATAGGAGCTTATGTCTTCCTACAGGCTCTATGTATCAAAAATTCATTCAGACTCTGTAATGACTGCAGCATATTCTTAGCCGAGGTCACTGTCATTTTTCAAATGGAAGATATTATTAAAAATTTGAGTATGCCCGGAGGAGTAATTACAGTCTATAGTAACAGCCAGGCAGCGGAGTTCAGGAAGTCAGCTACTAAAAACATACTCAACTTCAAAGGAAATTTATAAAAAAAAAACAGGAGCCAGGCAGCCATAGAGTCAATAATCAAGTCAAAGTTTGTAAAGCTTTGCTAAGAGTCTCGAAATGACACCTATGTACGTCAGATGCTTATACAGTGATGCCAGGCTGCATAATAGGGCACAATAATAGGGAAAGAGGCAGGTCTTCTCAATGCCCTTCTTTTGGTAAGGCTCTCATTTCTGAAAACGGGGAAATAAAAAGGCCAAAAATCAGGGCTATTATTCAATTGATCTATGTAACTGGATACATATGCAACTAAAAGAACCATAGTCCTCGATTGACAAAATAAAATCCATTTTTCTGTCAAAGTTTTTTCGAACTAAAACACCAGCTACCCACGTGCAGAGACCTGAGATTACATACATCAACTACTGCAGAAGCTGGACGGACGTTAAGGAAGTTGAATACATTAGTCACCTGTTCTGTGAATGTCCTGCGCTAGCTAACATTAGACATTAGATTCTTAGTAAGTAAAGGGTTTTTCAATAGGGACGCTACAAAAGTAGGGCGACAGGGACAGCAAACGACGCCATATTTTTCTTGCGGTTTTTTGACATTTCTCTTCAGTAAGGTATGCCATTTCATGATGGAAAGATATACGAGCCAACAACGAGTCGAAATTATTAAAATTTACTACCGAAATTCGGAGTCAGTGGCCTCAACGTTAAGAGCGCTACGTCCAATTTATTGTCGTCATAATCGTCCTAGCAGATCAACAATTGAGCGTCTAGTGGAAAAATTTGATTCCACAGGCACAGTACAAAATGTTCCCGAGCCAGTGAGACAAACAAGTGCCCGTAGTGTCGAGAATATTGCTGCCGCTGAGGCTTCAGTTGCAGAAAGCCCAAATGTGTCTCTCACACGTCGTTCTCAAGCGTTGGGCATCTCTGTGACGTCGTTGTGGCGAATTTTGCGAAAAGATCTTGGCCTACATCCTTACAAGATTAAATTGACGCAAGAACTGAAGCCGCTTGACCACCAGAAGCGTCGTATGTTCGTGAATTGGGCTGAGCAACAACTTGAAAATGATTCGGATTTTCATCGAAAAATCATCTTCAGCGATGAGGCTCATTTCTGGCTGGATGGCTTCGTCAATAAACAAAATATGCGGTATTGGTCAGGCAGCAATCCACACGTACTCCATGAGTCATCATTGCATCCCGAAAAAATTACGGTTTGGTGTGATTTATGGGCCGGCGGCGTCATTGGGCCGTACTTCTTCCGTGATGATCAAGACCGGCACGTTACTGTGAATGGGGATCGCTACCGTTCAATGATAACCGAATATTTTTGGCCCCAATAGAATGATATGGACTTGGAGGACATGTGGTTCCAACAGGACGGTGCCACAAGCCACACAGCGAATGTCACAATCAATTTATTGGAAACCAAGTTTGGAGAACGTGTTATCTCACGAAATGGTCCAGTCGCTTGGCCGCCTCGGTCGTGCGATTTGACGCCGTTAGACTATTTCCTGTGAGGCTACGTCAAGTCTATGGTCTATGCCAACAAGCCAGCGACGATTGATGAACTTCGTACGAATATAGAACGTGAAATTGCAGCAGTATCGGCCGATTTATGCTTGAAAACCGTCGAAAATTGGGTTCAGCGTCTGGACTTCTGCAAGCGTGCCCGTGGTGGCCATGCAAAAGAAATCGAGTTTCATACATAATGGCATCGAACGTACTTCCACAGGAATAAAGAATTTCATTGATATCCAAAACCATTTTTGTTTTATTTAAAAAAACTTTTGTAGCGCTCTTATTGAAAAACCCTGTATTTCATTGTCGATATCAGTGATCTTATTGATATTGTGTTAAGGAGTCTCCTATAATTTATATCCCAAACCTCCAATAATTCATCGATACTTTTATTGTACTGATATTGTCGCAGTGCACCCATCAACCTGTACAACCTCGAATGAGCTCAAAACTATTATTCATCACAATATGTCATTATGCTTTCATTGTTTGTTTCACGATTTACAATGACAATTGTACCTTGTCAAATTTATCAAACGCTAGGCAACTTTTTAACAGAACCACTAATCCATAAAATTGATTTGTTTCTCATTCCCTCAATCCACTACAAGTACACATTGTAAACAAAAAATAACAATGCATCGTCAAAAGAAGATCCAGATTCGAAATCGATTGTCGAATCCCAACAACCTCAGACAACTAAAACATTCATTGTGCCGGTTCTCAAAACTAAACACGATTTAATCTGAATGCCTGCCAATGGAATTGAGATGAAATTAAACTTCAACTACACACATGAGGGCAGACAGAAAGTAGACAGAATGAACTTTTACCAAATTTTCGAAAGGTACCCTCAGATCTGTAAGGGAAAAAAATTCGGTTTTAATCACGTCAGCACCAAAACTTCGATTTGAGGCTTGAGTTCGAGCACACAAATTGTGGAAAAAAGAACAAAAAAAAAGGAACGATTACAAGAGAAAAGGAAAACAGTTCTTTGAGGTAGCTCACAGCTTGGGCATATGTAACGTATCTACTCTGTGCTTTTGCTAACTGATTTTGTTTGCTATCACGAATCACGCGCGCGTACGTGTGTGTGAGTGTGTTTACATCTGTCAGATACTCTTACAATCGAAGAAAATCTTTTTAAGTTGCACTCAAAGAAGAGCGATGTGCCGTACACAGTAAAATCAGGCTTCAAGGACTTCTCCATTTCCATTTGTTTTCACTCACTGTCATGGCTTTTTTTTTTCTGCACAGAAGGCAAACAATTGAAATTCGTTTAGTAATCGCACGTCGTTCTATTTGTTCATTTGTCGCCGAGGTCCTTCACTTGGATTCATTTACTTCTCAACGTCTGTTACTTTATATGTACATTAGTGTTGGTGGGTGTACAATACCTGCTTGAATTAGATGATATTTTAAAATTCCAATGAAATTCGACCCATTACAGGAGGTAAGATCCATGTACTTGAAATTGTGTCAAGGACCTTGATACATATTTGTAATTCAAACATAGTTTAACGAGATGCCACTTATGCTCTTCAAATTAAATCTTGTTGAAAACCGTCCTGTAATGTGTCCTTTTTTACACCGAAAAACCCTTCAACAACAAAGCCAATTCTTAAACCACTTTTCCCTCAATTCGCGAGTCCACGTCTTACTTAAAGTCTGGTTCACGATGTTAAACTCTTGCATCTTGAGGTATCCGACAAACATTATTTATGCCATAATATCTTAACTGTCCCAGAGAACGTCGGTCGTCCTGGCCGGTGGGGCCAAAGTTTTGCTGCTGCTTCGCAAATACTCTTTATTTGTTCGTCGAAAAACTTATGTCACATGATTTATGTAAGTGTTTTTCTGCCCATTTCCGAGAATCCTTATAATAGTCTATCCTTTGTCCCTCCTTCGGTCAAACAACTTTCTCCTCGGACGAAGCCCAACACCACTTATGGGGATGGGGAAACATGTAAGAAACGTTAAGCCCAAATGCAATTTTAATAATCCGCAAAAGGACCCGACCGCACGCTTACTAACTTATCTCATGATGAAGTTTTACACTCATCGCTTTCGTTGTTTTAAGCATTTTGTCCTGTCTATGTGTGTATGTGTGTGTGTGACAAGTAGTCACGGCTGCTACAAATATTTTGCAGTTCGTCCTTATCCAATGACATTTTGGTTTAGCATTATCGTCCTTCCTTTCATTAGCATCTACTCTCTGAGTTGTTGTTTGTTGGTCTTTTATCGCTCAGAACGTTGCAATGATAATTATTATTTTAAGCTGTTTGTTGTTGTAATCCTTAGAAAATCATCTTTCGAGTATGTATTACCATAGGTACTGACCAACGAAAACACATTATTCCCAGTCGAGGCTGTCATGCATCAGTGACTGAGCTTTTCGTTCGTTAGAATAAGATAAGCGGCTATTGGGGGTTTGCATAGTAAAGTTGAACAAGTTTCATGATGAGAGTTTTACCCAAGGCATTTGTCTATGTAGCCTTTACCTCTATTATTTTTCAGAAGAGGTAAGGAACAATATTTTGTATTACGATGAAAAGTACGTATATATTTGAGACATGCACTTTATTTTATTTGAAGAAAATGCAAGCATTTCGACAGCTGGGCTGACTCGCCGAGATCAGGTTAGGAACACCAGAATACGCGAGGTAATCAATGTCGAACAGCAAGTTATCCTAAGATACATACTTTGAATCATCAGGCACGTTAAACGCATGCCGCCAACTCGGCGTATGATTTAGTTGACGACCTGGGTATTAATACAATCCTTATTTACTTATTCCCTTTGACGCCTCAATGGGTTTAAGACGTCAACAATGCTTGCGTGTCATATAGCGCAGAGTTCTGCACAGCGTTCTTGCTCCTTCCAACTCATTCAGTTGTGGGAATAACAATATAGTTCCTGGGATAGCCTAAAGACTTATCCTATTGTTGGCTGTTTTGCGGACCAGTTAGTGCTCCTTATGAATCTGAGTTGTTCCATTAACTGTAAGTCTGTGTTCCTCTGCTATGCTTGCAAAGAACCTTGATCCTGGTGCTCGTAGGCGTCATTCTTGCAGAGCGGGGCAGGGACACAGCAGATGTTGGATTGGTTTTACTTTTTCCTCATCTCCGCAGCTTCTGCATAAATCATTGGATTCGATTATGCATTTGCGGAGCATGACTCCGATGGCGCAGCGTCCTGTGAAAACTTCAGTGAGTATGTGAATAGAGGAGAATCGGTCTAGTGCCAGAAGGCACTTTGTTTTGGTTTTATTTAACTTCGGCCATAACATCCGAGAGATGATGCAATCCTCTCTGGCTAACCAGGAGAAATTAGCTTCTTTCTCCATTATGTTTTCTATTATCCCATGCAATCGGTGGCATCACAGATTTGTCCGCTTCGCTGATGTTCATAGCCGATCCACATCTTGCCAATTCATCAGCCTTTTCGTTCCCTTCTATGTTCTTATGTCCGGGAACCCCGCAGAGTTTGAGTAAAGTATGACTGTCAACGAAGATGCTTATATCCAATGGGCGAAGGTGACAATCTTTAATGTATCCTGCAGCTTTTTCTATTGCCAGGATTTCAGCTTTCGGATTTCTTTTTTTGTTGGATTTCCGAGTAGAATCCAGCTCCTGTTCCTGTTTCCATTTTCGAGCCTTCAGTGTAAATCGCGATTTCGTGGTCTGTTTGATTAAGGTGACCCACTGTTTTCCTGGACTGGATGAGTGGATTTGATTGTAAGGCTTCACGATTCGCTTAACAGAGGTGACCTATCTGGACATTTCAAAATCATTAAAATAAGCTTGTAGGATGTAGACGAATTTTCATCCAAACCACATTGACAAGACAACGAAGACGACGACGAAGAATAACAAGAGATGAACAAAGGACGAACGAAAGCTTAAAACTTGTTTATTTTGCGGTATCGTGATAGATGCTACACACGTACTTAGTTATTCTTTTAAACCCGGTGATAAGCATTATGGCCCAAACATAGGTATATGTAACTAAGGTTTGCACTTGAGACTTTCAGTCTCAAAAACTGATTTGACTTTGTAAGCCTCTTGAAAGATTGGGAGACACTTGATAAGTCATTTTTAGATTCACCCTTAATGTCTAGAATCTACGATCCTTCTTGAGATAGATTTTTGGTTAACGCATGCGCACTTGTTGAAACACATATGTAGTACATATGTTCCATTCAATGTTTGCATAGCCCTAACACAGAAAATTTGCATCTAAAATGGGTGAATTCCATCCCACGCCGTATTTTAACCATTTTCAACCCCCAGCGCTCTACAGACAATTTTAAAATTTCTTTGCTAGAAACGTGCTAAGGGTGAGTCGTTTGATCAGACCAACACAAAATTCTCGACTTAAGTAGTCCGGAGTGAACTAGGGCCTCAATCAACTATTTTGCCGAATCGTTGCTATTGTCTATAGTTTTTCAATAAGAACAACTTTGTATTTCAATAAATCACGAAATAATTGAGATATCGGACTGAAATTTATTTCAAGTGTAGTACACATATTACATTTAAGTATGGAATTCGATATCGTTCATATGACCACCCCGAGCACGTTTGCAGCGACCGATTCTTTGGAGCACGTTTTCCGACACTCTTCCACACAGACATTCCCAATTCCATTGAACGGCTTGGAATCGACTGATTCTGCTCATTTTGAACTAACGCTCTGACGGCTGCGATATTTTTGGTACTTCAATCATTGCGTTGTCTCACTCGAAATTGAAAGAAATTGGAGTAAGCGCTCTTAAAGTTGCGACCACCGACTCAGAAGTTCGATATTAGTTTTAATAATTTCCAAACGCTGCTCGTTCGTGAACTTCATGATTGTAAAAATGTAAGCCTTGACTGACGTTTTGACATTGACAGATCGTAAAAAAAGCTTGAGGGATAATGCTCGATGTCTAGAAATTATGCGCACTATCTCTAGAAATTACATAGGACGATTTCTTCTACGGTATGTCTCTTATATTTTTTTGGCAATATGATAAAGGGCACTCCAGTCGAATTCAGTGTGGGAGATAGCTGAATATATTGTGATTCCACGCCTATAACGACTGATCCACTGACAAACTTACAAAAAACTGACATTGTGTCAACTTGGCTTGAGTACAGTTCCAAAACCTATGATTGACAGATATTTCAAAACTGTTAAGCACAGGTGCAACTGCCTTTTGCAAGTGTAAATATTTTCATTAACTAATTGCTGCTCTGCGTTCAACGAAATTCTTTGTGAATGCTCCGTTTCACTTCCAACGGAACTCAGATCCCGTAAACACCCAAAAACACTACAAAAATAATTAAAGTATTATCTTTCCGCGTAACCACCTAAGCCCTTGTACGCTTCGTTCGTCCTACTCCAGGAGTACATTTTGTTATAATTACAGCCCGGCTGAAACAGCAACAGTTTCACTTCTATGTAAATTCATCTGTAAAATTTGCACTCATCGCTTTGTAATACATGCCAACAGTGGTATTAGGAGCAATAATAGCACACGAACAATAACAACAAAATAACAATATACACCGTATAATAATTTCGCTCTTTGATTCCGCAACCAAACATTGTACAAAACCCCCGAATGACCATGGCAAGTCCAACCAGACTCGAATATTGCACAGACTTCCTGTGCCATGCCAAATGAAACAAACGTAGCCACCCCACGATCTTTGCATTTGTGTCCGCGCCATTCGCCGCTATCCGCAAATGAAATTTGCAGAAAATTTTGCGAATCCACACCCAAGGGATGGGGTATCCCTTGGGGACAGAATAGCAGTTACCAGTGCGCTACAAGGCAGAGGCAGCAGTATCAGTAGCAGCAATCCCACCGCAGCGTTACAATGAGCTTTAATTTGTAAGCAACACCACCACCATCACCACCGCCATTGCCATCAGCACACGGTGTGGACAAGCATACGTACTGCAAACGAAGGTCCTCTCCAGCAGCGTCTGCATTGTTAGTTAACATTTGCCAAGGCACCCAAATTCCCCCGCCAGGGCTTTGGCCGGCGGGCATTCACTGATGACACCTTCCTTTTGTTAGTCTTTTGGTATCGCGCCATCCACCGCACTCTTTCGCTCACGACCCTGTACCCAAACGATGAGCTGAATTGCTGCAGGTGTTGGCCATAATGACGTTAGCTGCATTCGGCGACGAAAACTCAAAACAGAAGTCGGGGTTTTGGGGACAACGATGCTGGAGAGAAATATAAAACAAAACAAGAGGAGTCGCATGATGATGATAGCAGTCGTTTTAAATTAGGTGGTCATGCAGGAGCAGCAGCAATAGCTGCAATACCACGGTGTCCTGGCTCGTCCCAGCTGCAACTGCAATTTGTCATCTCTGCCCAAGTGGTATTAAATTGGTGGTGTCGAAAATTGCATAACGATTAGTTAAGACGTTAGTTCCAACGTGCACACATACAAACTTGCGGGGAACATTTCTGAGAGCAACCTTGCATGACCGAGTGCCCTTAGTCTTTCAAGAAACCATGGCCGGCAATAAATATTACCGACCTACGTCCAGCCGCAATGTGTCCAACACTACTTTCAGCAGTAATCCGAATGAGGAAATTCGCAAGAACCACTTGAGAGAAATTACCACAACGAAAAGTTATGTATGTAGGTCCCTGTAAGATGTGAGGACGTATGTACATTGAAGTTCAAGGATTTCTGATGGCGATTTTGTTTTACTTTAGTTTCGAATCAATTGTAGAGGTATGGTTGATTCGTGGAAGAGAAATGCTTGCTACAGGACTTTTGTTTTTCCTATTGAATTTTGCTCGTATGAAAGTTCCTGCATCCGACCACAAAAGTGAGGCAGCTGAAACTCGAAAACAAATGGAGATTCGAAAAGGATTGCAATTTGTTGACACGAAAGCGTAAACAGTGGCAAGATCTTGCACAAAATATTTGCTTCAGGAATCTATATATGTATTTCTTGAGTCACCTTCTTAAATCCAAGAAATTATTGATCTCTTTTAGACATATCCTGCATGTAACAGCTCACCCGAAGACACCTATTCTAAAGCTACCGAAATGATGCTTTGTCGTGCTTTCTTCTTTTATTCACTAAAGCCAGCGAGTACTTTGCCTAGATCTAGTCATGGAAAAGGCTAAGGCTCGAAACTGTGGATGATTGATTGACTTAAGCTGGGGATGTGATCCTTCTACCGAAATGTTTTTTGTCTGTTACGGGCAAGACAATCGCATAATACCTACATACATATATGCTCAGGAGTTTTATAATCCTTCAAGCAAAGTTGAGGTGTGTCCAAGGGACTTGTTGAGTTAGTATTGTTTAGTGGGAAAAATTACATGAAAATGGTTGAAAACATACGGAAGTTTGGCTGTTGCGTTAACTAATTGTTTATTTCAATATCCAGAGAAGATGTTCATTAGGAGCTTGATTAGTCCTAAACATTTTTCGATTTTTTAAGCAGTTGATAAACTTTTTAGCTTGTCAAAGTTCTGATGTTGAATTCCACTTCGATTCGATCTCTAACTTTATACGGAAATGAAATAACTATCCAGAGTGAATTAACAGCGTCGTCTACAGTTCCAGTTAGTGAATTTGTATGAGCTACTGTCACATACTCGGATCTAAGCCCAATAAGGACTGGTATTCAGCTCCTCATACTAGGATCTAGAATGATGAAATGACATGGATCTTCGGTGCTGCACTTGGAACCGAACCGAACCGAACAATTAGCAGAGACTCGGTTTGATTGCAAACTTCACTGTCATCCAGGAAGTGCAATAGGACAGACTATACCAAAGTAGGACGAAGGACGAAGGACTGTGACATATACGAAAGAGATAAGAAGCAGCGCTTAATCCCAACAAGTCTTCAGTTTTACGTTTTACGTCTCGAACGTCTCTTTGCTATCATTTGACATGACACGCACTCATACCTCCATAGAAGACAAGGAAAACACCACTAAAAACATGTTCTACGAGATTTTCGACAAAACATTTGTATATGTATGTAGTACAAGGTGGCGTAAAAGTTGTCACCCGATTTTCTTCGACTGTAATTTTTTTTATGAATGAAAAACTTTGGTTCTGCTTTTGGAATAAGTTTATTAGTCTTACATTTTTTCTCCATTAAGTCGAGAAAATTATATCGGCTAAGTGGCCGCCACCAGAGCTGATGACCATTCGGGCCCGATTTATGGCATTTTCCATCACTCTTGCCAGAACTTCCGGCGATAGGTCCTCGAATTCTTGACGGATATTCTCTTTGAGGGCTTCAAGAGTTTGAGGCTTATTGGCTTAGACTCGTGACTTCAACAACCCAAAAAAAAAGAAGTCTGGAGAGGTTAAATCTGCCGATCTTGCCGGACATTGCAAATCGCCAAAACGAGATATAAGGCGACCCGGAAAGGGTGCCCTCAGAAGTTCGGTTGTGGCTCGTGCAGTATGCGCCTTTGCCCCATCCTGTTGGAACCACATATTCTCTAGTCCTAACTCATCCAATTGAGAAAGGAGAAAGTCGATGACCATGGCTATGTAGCACTGCCTTTCACAGTAGTCGTTTGGCGACATCTTCAGCTGCGATATTCTCACCAGAACGGCTGGTCCGGGGCCGGTCAGACCTGACAGCATCTCGCGTTGTCCCATACTCTTCTAGGCGAGCTAAACGTCGTAGTGTTTGCCCAGTTGGTGTATTGCGATACGTGTCTTGTTGACGTGTGTTTTTTATTTGTTTACTTCACAAATGTCAATGCCATTTGCAAGAATTATAGCATCTTCCGATAGGGTAATGACTTTTGCGCCACCTTGTATAAGCGTTAAATGACGATAAGGCCGTAGAACATCTTCGGACAGTTATAAATCACAGTCTGCATTAAGCCATGTCTGGAAACGGACCTTGGCTAATTGAATATGCTGCAACATCACAAAACACCGCCAACAACTTCTATGCCGCCAGCATTTCAGTCCAATCCGATATCGACCATCTCTTTTTCCATTTTATAGCATTCACAGAGGATAAATTATACAGCGTCCGGCTCTGCACTATGACGATGGAGAGCGCTTGCTGCTCTATTAAAGTTGATAATAGTCTCACCGAGACTTTTGATCTCGATAAACGATTTAGGCAGATGTCACGGTATGTATCATGTGACTTTACATCATACTTATACGATCTGTGCGAAAATGTCAAGCCAACACCAGAGGCACAATCGTACTTGCGTACGCCGACGATATTGATATCATCGGTAGAACGCAGCTAGCTATTTTCAATGTGGTGGGGAATCTGGAAAGAGAATCGGATGAAGTGAATCAAGTGGTGAACGAGGGTTAAACCGAGTATTTTCTGTAAACAAAGGACAGATACCCATCGTCGGTGAATCGAACTGAATGTCATAGTTGACAGCTATATGACTTCGATGTAGTTAGAGACTTCTATTTTTTTGAAACGAAAAATAACGTTTGCTAACTGCTGCTTCTTAAGGTTCAAAAGGTAATTAAGTAGTAAGACCCTCTTCAGCAGAACTAAAGAGATTCTATTTAAGACTTTACCCACCCTAGTACTGGTTTTAGCCCCTGAAGTATGAAGCTGAAGTATGAACTCTTTTGAAGACGGATTAAGATATTCTCTTTCGTTTTGAGCAAAAATTCTTCTAAAGATCTTGTTTGCGTTGACGGGCTTTGGAGGAGGAGATTCAAGAGCAGAACATATGGACTTTTCAGCTTCAACCCGCAAAGTTTTCGAAACAAGTACAAGGCGATGATGACACAGTAAAGAAGACCTAGGTGTCGCATTCAAGTCGGGATCTTGGATCTTAGCTAATTTGGAATCAGTTAGCTAAAAACAGTGCTAACTGAAAACAGTCCAGTTGCTGCTTTTCCTACCCTTGTTTGCTATTTTTACCTCATTACTGGACTCATCTATAGAAAAGTAAAGCAAATTTTGCAAAATGCCTTCTTCGGAATGCGTCTTTGTTGTAAACTCCTGCAACAAATCCTTATTTACCACTACTTAATCCGGAACCGGAAAAATAATCTACCATAACGCTTCCTCCAGTCATAATCCATCGAAAGTTGTTTGTGGATGAAACTTTTTAGCCGCTATTATGCTAGTGGTTTTCGTATGCTAAACTAACTTTGGGTCAAGGAAACCTATTTACGTACTAAACTCCATGTAAACATAAATCGTGGTATTACATGCTGTCAACAAAAAAAAAATAGAATAAAATAAAACGACGATGTGGAGAGTATTTGAAGTGTAGACCGACCAACGATGAAGAGGTTGTCTGGGTATCCAAAGATAAAAGAAAACTCACGAAATGAAATAAACACTGAATGATATGGGATTTCCCTTTTCTGATTTTGTTGCTGTTGTTGTTGTTGGTTGATTCATGCAAACATTTTTTTTTTTTTTTTTTTGGGTGACATCGATGGTTGCGATAGAACGCGAGTTCTTTTCATTCCAAGGCGGACAATTTTAGCCAAATTGAAAGACGAGGGCATTTCTTTGAAATGTCGCTGTTGGGATTTCTTTGGTCGGGATGATGTTACACATGTACGGGTAAGAGTACAAGTTGCTCTTTACGTAAGCTCTCTGCGGAGGGTAGAGTGGCAATCAGCAATTTACTTTGATTGCGATTTGTATTACTTTTTTTGGTTTTTTTTTTTTTTTTTGTTGGTCGGAAATTCAAATGAATGTGGGATTTCCTTTGGTAGCAATGTGCGCTTTACATAGAAGACATAGGAAAACATTATTTTTGTTATCATTGATGTTTGTATTTATGCTAAGGGAAGGACGCACACAACACGGAATTAGGAAATGTTACAACCGATTGTGGTGGCTGGAGGTTCTTAGGAGTTCAACAACGGAGAAAGCAGCTTAGGAAAAAGATTGACTACCAGCTACAGCTTGTAATAACGTTTTACAAAATACCTATCAGGGGTTATCTCTCCTCTTCTAGGGCTCCTGGTTTTCAATAAAATCCTTTCAAGACTCGACAAAGACGTTGGGAATGTTTCCATCTACTTTCAGTGAGATCATGGAAAATACCTTAGTAGTTTTGGACTGAGTGTCAATCCAAACAAAACTGATCTGACGTTTTTTTCCACAAAAACCAAAGTACCGGCTTCACTTCTCCACGACTAAATGGCCAACTTCTTTCTCTATCCTCCAGAGCGAAGTACCTAGGTGTTGTAGTCAATTCAAAGCTCAACAGGAAGCTTAATATAGAACAGTGATTGAAAAAACCTGTGTAGCCTTTTACGCTTGGAGTAAAACCTCTAGTAAGATGTGGGGACTTGGCCGAAGATTGTACGCCCCATCTTCTCGTATGGGTCATTTAATTGGTGATTTACGTTCCCCAAACGAGAGGAATGGCAACAGGGCACTGTCATCCCCACCGAGGGAGCGACTGTAGTATATTCGGATGTATCAGACATTTACCGTGAATCCGGGGTGGCGGTCTACTGCCGAAAGCCACCTCTCAATCTTTCTATCCATCTGGTTCGTGAACGTGTTCCAGGCAGAGATGTTCGCGATACTTAGCGGCACCGAACTCCGACTTAATACGATAAACCCCGGTGACAGTAATTATATTTCAGACAGTCAAGCTGCCTTAATGGCACTTGTAAACCCAAGAACCAACTCGAAGTTGGTTAGGGAAAGCAAAAAAAAACTCAATGCCCTGGCAACGTCTGTCCAGGTCAACCTGCTTTGGGTACCGGGTCACTGCGACATAGCTGGAAATGAAGCTGAAGATGAACTGGCTATGAAAGGGAGAACATCACCACAACTACAACCATGGCGGTAAGGGTTATTAAAACCACTGTTAGCGGCTCGTTTGTTAAACGCCACGAGACTTCCTGGAAAGACTTGCAAACTTGCAAAGCGGCCAATCCAATGAAAGAGCGTCCTGCTATAGTCTAGTAAGGAGAACGCTTAATCTTGGCATGAGGCAACTAAAACTGATGATCGGCCTGTACATTAGTCACATCAATCTAAATAAACATGCCCACAGGCTGGGATTGGTGCAATCAAGTCCCTGCCCGGGATATGAGGAGGACGAGGAGCAGGAGAGTGTCAAACACTTCTAGGAGACAAAATCCTGGGAAGACATGCTCTGCCCGGGCTTAGCTCTTTTAAGCAATTTAGTTACGAGAAAATCCTGGAGTTTGCTGGACATACAGGACGTTTATCGGATCGGTAAACTCCATACGACTCTCTTTCCGCTAATCCATAACCCGTCACGGTGGCCTAAGTGACGAGGTTCTTCCGAACCTTACCCTCCTAAACCAACCAAATGCAAACAACAGCATCTTTGCGATCTCTCCTACGGAAGCTCTGTGTACCTTATGACTTGACCGTCGCGGTAAATTGTCAATTCAGGGTTGAGTGGGAAAGTGTAAAGCTGCCATCAAGACCCTGGCATCAAACATTCTCTAAGCTGGTGGTGTTCAACCTTAAAATTTGCTTCTTTAGGGCATCGGATCAAGGTCAGTCTTCTCTAGCCGGTGGGGCATAGTAAACTAGAGCTGAATGACTAGGCTGATGACCTTTAAAAAAAAAACAAATAGCTCGCGCGACAGCTCGGGATGAACCAAGGCCTAGCTTCTCGCAACCATTCATGTTGTGCGTGTTACATTTTTCGCACGAATGGAAGGGACCTACAATTTATTGCCGATTCCGAACGGCGAATTGAGAAGCTCTTTCATGACAGAGTATACTCCCGGAGGCTTGTCATTGGAAGTGGACAAGTGGTGGACATGGCTGGGGCTTGAACTCACACCGCTCGGTCAGTAGTCCAACGCACTAACCACTGAGCCACGGCGACCACCTGATGACCTTAAGCACTTAATAAATTCCTTGCGAAGTGTCTTTACATTCCATCGACAAGGGAAGAATCTCTTCACACTTCCTATCAAAGGCTGATATCAAGTGGCATGGGTTGCGGACTTATATCAAGACAAATGTAGCCACAACAGGTCCAATCTATAGGAACACACTCGTCCAAACTAGGCAGTGAGATAGAGAAGGAAACAGTGTTTCATTTCCTCTGCCGGTGTCCAGCTCTGGCAGGGTCAAATATCGAACACTTGGTAACAAATTTTTTGACAACTTTAGAAATTTAATCAGCTTCCTCAATGCTACAGGGTAGATGAAAGAATGTCAGTACCTTCTCTTAGATTTACAAGAACACTAACATTCAGGTGACGTGAGTTGTGATTGTAAAACAGCGTTGAAGCGCTTACTAGATTTTAGCGTACCTTCACACAGAGGTCACATTGGTAATGAAACAGCGAACTAGCCAAGATAGGCGTATCAACCCCCTCCAAATCTTATGTTTTACATCTTATGCCGGATTGTCGCCGACTTGATTAGGACCACTGTTCTATTTCAGTAATTTTTCTTAGCCTATAAAATCACTGAGGGGATAACACTGAAAAGTCCATTCACATCATGCCAGTGGTTCTCGACTTTATACCGCACAAGCGACTATCCACATGTGCATTCATCTTGAAATCACTACAGAAGTTCGTTGAGTACATTGTACTCCTAAGCACACAAAACAAAGGTAACATGCGGAAGAGAAAAGCAAGTTCCTTTATGAACGAATCCCTCTGAGTGTTGACAACAAAAATCAAAAATGGAACATTCTACTTTCTACATCACCGAAGACGCATCTCTCCCAAAAAAAAAAAAGAAATAGAACGAACGACTCATCTTCTTTGCAACACAAGTCAAGGAATGGTAGTCCTCAAAGTATGACATCTTGGATTTATTGCATCGCTAGACATGGACACATTTGTCCATGCATAATGTGAAATCGTATCACTTTTCTGTAGTCGTCATTCAACAGGACGATAAACACAGTTTTATATAATCCACTTTGAGGCTAAAGGACGGGATAAGCAAGAAGATACAAATTTCATCTTCAACCATGTCGATCGATAAAATTGGATAAAAGCATTGCACGGTGACATTCAAATGCAAAGGAGATGAATACGCTTGAGTCGACATACAGTAGTGGTGACGGGTCGGAAAAGTATTTGCAGACGAGATGTAGGTCAGACGTTATTAGTTTTGATGTTTCAATGTATTTTATTTCAAAGTGAATTAAAGTAGTTGTCCCGTATAGATTTCGTCCTACATTCTGTGGCTGTGTACTGCGCTGGAAACTGTAAATGGTGGCTTGTGGGTGTATTTCTTTCGACTTAGAAGGCAAATAGAGCACTGAAAGCAGTGTCTGTTTGTGTTTAGATGGACTTGTTAGGTTTAAGTAAGTCCTACTTTCCTGTTAATCTAACAAAAATCTTCCTCAGCGAGACGCGGCACAGCGTGTGTTTATAAATAAATAAATAGCTGGCGCGACAGCTCGAGGGTGGCCAAGACCTAGGCTCATCGTAACCATTCATGGGAGGGGATCTACATTTTAATACCGACTCCGGGAGGAGAACTGAAAAGCACATATATGTGTACTACGTGACGAACTAAATTCGCTGCGGTTTTTCATTCCCCAACAAGAGGTGCTGCCGGGACCAATTTTCGGAGGGTGCTGCTGAGTCTCTAGAACCTACGCAGCTCCTACAGCAGTCCAGCCACGACGACCACAAAAAGGCAAATGATGCCAACAACGCTCAGTGTACGGTTCTCCGTCTAAATACTCACAGCGGCCAACATTACTTGATCTCGGTGACCATGCGAGAGATCACCAGATCTCATCGTTGTGTGTTTTATGCTTTCGGGGGTATAAAGCAAATTTTATTGTGTTCAGAGCGAGCACAACAAACAGACATATCATCATCATCATCATTTTCCGGTCCGCTTATCCACTATGAGGGTCATATTCAAAGGGTGCTTCCATAACTCTCGGTGTTCGGCCATTGACTCTAAATCATCAGAAGCTATTCCTACAAGCGTAGACGTGAGATTTCGGACTTGGTCCAATTATCTCATTCTGGACCTACTCTGGGGTCGCACGTATTGGAAGCCATGCCCAACAAATCGAAGCGTGAAATTCTCCGTTCTATGGAGTAGCTACTCGATATTGAGTTCCTCGCGTATTCTGGTATTCCTAACCTGATCTCGAGATTTAGTTCAAAAATCCAACAAAAAAAATCGCATTTTGACAGCTTATATCCGAGATGTTATTTTTTCTCATAACCGTATTTGAGGATAGGAACAAACACTGAACAAAGGACCTACAACTTAGCTGCGATGGCAAGTTCTGACTGACCAATCTTACAGGATAACTCGGTATTGCTCCTTCCATCGCTCGTTAATAGGACCCCGAGATACTTAAACTTCTCCACCTGTTCCAATGGGACTCATTCAGAGTGCATTGAACAGGCATTCGGGAAATTATCGTTCCCTCTAATTTGTTCCCGTTTACCCTTATCCTAGCTTCAACGCAGAAGGCGGCGGACGTATCTAGTGCGCGCTGAAGTTCAGTCTGGGTGGACGTAAAGATGACCAAGTTATCAGCATAAAGCAGATGGTTCATCTTGAAGTCGCAAAATTGGAACCGTTCCTCGTCATGGCTGCAGTGTAACATGCAATCCATATGTACAATGAAAAGGAGAGGTAAAAGAACGGACCCCTGGTGATGTCCAACGCGCACAGTGAAATGTGTCGATTGAACGCCGTTCACCCGAACGAAACTTTTTTTTTTATAGAGAAGAGGACAGTCAATACCCTACACCGGCAGTACACTCCAGAGTTTACCTCAGGGGATCCGACCATATACTTTTTTCAAATCCACAAAACAGCAACATACTCTAAGGCCTTATTAAGTGCCATTCTGAGAATGAAAAGCTGGTCAATTGTGCTTCTACCCGCATGAAAGTCGCACTATCTATCTACCAACACCTTAGCAAAGGCTTTTTCGTGCAGACTCTTTCTTAAAGAGAGAGACAATCATCTCAATTTGATTGGCTCTAAGTGTTTCAGCGCATTCCCAGCTCACTTTAATGACACGAGAGAGCCCTTACACTATCACCTTTCCTAATCCCCGTAGTATTTCGAGCCGGACTCAGTCTATATCAGCAGAATTACGTACTTTTAGCGCTTTAATCGCCAAAATCACTTCCTCTACCTTGAAACTATTCTCCGCCCTACTCAAAACCCACGTTCTTAAAGTTTTTTTGAATTTGCGGGAGGACGTTAAGCGGTGATTGCTGTGGCGAGGGAAGGAAATAGAACAAGGTCTTCAGGGTCAGGGAAAAGGGTCTTAGCAGTACGCCAGTGGTTTTCGTTGAAAGTACTCGAATAATCGCCATCTTTCTTTTGTCATAGATCGATGTCCATTGTAGGGTTTGCTTTCTGAACCTTGCCTTCCAAGACTTAGTTGGAAAATTAGTGTGTGTCACCTTTAACGAATTTAAACCTTTCAAGACTAAATTTTTTGAACGATGAGCTTAATAACTGAATTCCCATTATATTCCCATAGCACATTGTCCTATTAGATACACGCCAGACGACCTGCCATTAAGATCTATTATTCAGTAAAAATCTCGATTTGGTCAACAGCTTTGGCCCTGAAAAGGTGTTCATTAGGAGTGAGTACATATAATAAGATGCCAACCAAGTGAACCTTGTTGTGAACGCCAGACAGCATACGTTTAACACAAAGATTCTGATTTTATGCATACATACGACTGCCATCACAGAGCACACTTCTTTTCGAATAAAAATGGAAAGAGGATTCCGACACCTGCCACAGGACTCCAATGTTATGAAATACTCTTAAAAAGTTGTACGCACATGTATACTCGTACATTAACCATTCACGTCTGGCAGAATATTTGGCATGGTCACGCTTCACTCAGCAAACGGCAGACATGTGGGTAAAATCGGGGAGCTGAAGGCGAGAATCAAAATTAATTACACTTCTCTTCTTCTCGCCGAAGCCATAGATCATTCTTACCTCATCCCTTCGAGTGCTGCTGCTGCTGCTGGTGCTGCTGCTCAGTGTTTTCTTTGCTTTGTCGTTGATGTAACCCAATTTCCTTGCATACACCAGGCACCAGCTACCTCACTTCCAGGGCAACCATATCCACCTGAGGGTGAAAAATAAATCTCTGTTACCAATCAACTCATAAAAATTCAATACGAAACCATTCGAGATCCGGTTTGTTCCAGAGCCCAGCACACAGCTTTAGGCCGATTCATTGGGATTGGCAGAGGAACTGCTGTGTATGTGTTCGAGCGTATAGATGATGTGTGCAAAAGTCCCACGGCAGGTAAAAGAGCAACAGAGCAGCAAAAATTCATGCCTCTTGGTGGCGTGTCGGTGAAATAACTTAATAGCGTTCCATCACGAGCATCACCGTCGTCATCGACGTAGTTGTCGTTTTCGTCGTCATCATCATCATAGTCAATGTCCTCGTAGCTGTCCTCGTAGTCAACGATTGCGATTCCCGGGAGGGAGCGTATACCTGAGTTGGCTTTAGAGCAACTTTATATTCATATGCATCAAATTTGTACACTAGAGGTTAATATTTTCGGAATGACGCTACCGCATCGAATTCCCACTTGACTCGATTCAATGACCCCGATGTACGATTTCTTCCGACCCAATTGCATTCCCTCCTGTATTCGTGCTTAATAAACACTTATAGGTAGCTCGGTCACTTCAGACACTGGAATTGGGAAATACGTATATTCCCGGGGAAGTACTTTGTTTTGAATTGGTCCTGTGGGTATCTTTAAAAAATACAAAAAAAAAACTGAGATGAGGTGATATCAATGAACCCATCTTTTGTCTCTAGATTTTCATAAGGACCTTAAACGGATAGATCGATCTATAACGCTTTGTTGAATGGAATTAATGGTGCGCTTGCTCGGTAAAAAGAAATTGTGAGCCTCACCCGGTAAATTTATTCGGAATATTGTTTCCTTCGGTACCCATGTCCTAGATATTATATGAAGCTGATCATGGTACGTTAATCAAGATTCAAAGTGATAAGACATTGTAACTTGTAATGCAATGTGGCTTTTTAAGAGGACTTTTGTAATAGTTCTTCGGAGGATTTGTCACACAGAATACTTAACCTCTGTCATTTGGTAGTTGATTGATTAGTTTCTGGGGTGTCCTAAAGATTTTCTTGGTCTACTAGCACAGGCGCCGTAGGCATAGAAAACAATAAACATCTATCCAGTTTTATAGCTTAGCTAGACTTACTAACCTAAGATGGACCTTAATTCCGGGCTGTACCTTGGCTTCAACCAACAAGCGTCTCCAGCCAGTTCGATCTTTAGCCAATTGCCTCTAATTTCACACGCCAAGTTGGTTAAGATCCCCTTCCACTTGCGTGCGCCACTTGAGTCGCGGTCTTTCTCAACTGCATCGTCCCTCGGGTGCGGCCGGAGTATTCGGCCATTCACTTTCCATGACCCAGCCACCTCAGTCGTTAGGGCTTCACTCTTCTGGCTAAGTCAATGTGGCTATACAGCCCGTACAGTTCGTCGTCGTATCTCCTCCTTCACTCACTGTCAATGCAGACGGAACCGAAAATCACCCGAAAAATTTTCCTCTCGAAACAGCCAAGAGGGACCTCATCCGCTTTTGACAGAGTCCATGCCTCTGCGCTATAGAGCACGTCTAGAATGGCTAACATTCAGGCCAGTTTACTTCTTCGGGAGAGGGCTTTGCTACTCAATTGGCTTCTTAGCCCTAAGAAACAGCGATTGGCAAGAGTTATTCTTCGTTTGATCTCAGCGCTGGTGTCGTTGTCTGAATTTATAGCGGAGCCTAGGTAGACACACTCCTTAACTACCTCAAAGTTACAGCTGTGTATTGTGACGTTCTGCCGGAGACGTCGTCGGTGTTGGGTATCCTTTTTCGTTGACAGCATATACTTGGTCTTGTCCTTGTTGACCGCTAAGCCCACCTTCGCCACCTGCGTCTCAATTCTCACGAACGCGCCAGTGACATCACGCTGCGTTCTTCCGATTATGTCAATATCGTCTGCTTATGCGAGTAATTGGACAGCCTTTTAAAAGATGGTGCCTCTGGTGTTGGCGCGTGAATTTTGCACAACTCTTTCAAGAACGATGTTGAAGAAGTCGCATGACAGCGCGTCGCCTTGTCTTAATCCTTTTTTGACATCAAAGGTCTCGGTGAGGTCTTCATCGACCTTGATGGAGCAGTAAGCATTCTCCATCGACATCCTGCACAGACGGACAAGTTTGGCAGGCATGCAAAAACTAGACATGGCTCTGTATAGCTCGTCTCTGAAGATGCTGTCATACGCGGCCTTAAAATCGATGAAAAGGTGGTGGATATCGATTTGAAGTTCCTTGGGTTTTTTCCAAAATCTGCCGCAGTGTGAGTATTTGGTCAACGGTGGACTTTCCTGCACTGACGCCACACTGATATGGACCGATCAGAATGTTGACGAACGGCTTCAGGGGTTCACACAACACGGCTGAGAAGATCTTGTAGGGGATGTTAAGAAGACTGATGTGTCTGTAGCTAACGGAGTTCAGAGGGTCTCCTTTCTTGAGGATCGGGAAAACGATGCTGGGGTTCCATTAATCGGGCATACTTTCCTCTGACCATATTTTACAGATGAGATGGTGCATGCTTCTTCACAACGTCTAGTTCAGGTGGACGGAATTATTGGTCTTCATCGTCCATTGTTTCATTCTGCCTAATAGCGGAGTTTGATTCGTCATCGCAGTTAAACAGTCTGCAAAACTAGTTCTTCCATATCATCAGGATTAACTGCGATTCTACTACGATGTTCCCTTGTTCGTGTTTTCAGCTTTCGGTTCGGGCTTTGCAGCCTTGACGGGTTCTTTCTACCCTTTGGTAAAACTTCCGAACCTCATTTCCGCAGTGGCATCTCTCTATTTCCTCAATCGCGAGCTTCTCATGATCTTTCTGTTTCCTCCTGAAAAGCCGGTGATCGTCTCCCCTCTTCTTCTCGTAGAGCTCGCGAGCAGCTCTGGTCCTTCTGTGCAGCGCCGCTTTGTATGCCTCTTGTTTCGCTGCATATGCTTGCCGGCACTCGTCGTCAAACCAGGGGTTTCGTTGCGGGGGCTGAGTGAAACCCAGCACGTCAGAGGAGACATCTCTTATGGCTTTTTGGCAATGTTGCCACTGGTCTTCAATACTTGATGCTGGCGACATAGAACCTCTTGAGAGATTGAGAGAGACTCGACTAGCATGGGTTTGCTAGTAGACAGGTAACCTGCTTTGAAAATAGTGTTCAAATATGTTTGTATAACTGGTCTGAAAAATTGAGATTAAGTCTTCCTTCAGTACAAACTAGAATAGAATAGAAGTTGCGCACGTTTTTCACGTCTTAATTGCACAAATCACCATTGAGCAACACTTTAGTAACAATTACCTTCGACCTGATCAGTAACGCCACGCCTTCTCATAAACATATAATTAACCCAAAGCACATTCTCTTAAACTTTTCCTTAATTTCTCCAATTCATCATAAACCAACTATTTGCCACACATGTCACCACTTTCATTAGGATCAACTTTAATTCTCAACCTATGATGACATTTGGGACATCAAATCGGAAATCCTTGCTTTAACAGCCATCAATCTCAGTCTTTACAGTTGTGCTCCTTAAATTAACAATTGTCCTTTGTTTTACGTCTTAATTTCCGGAAAACCCCAAGAACTCGTGTGCGGCTCTTTCGTCTTCTTCGAATTGAAAGTCCTCCTCCAAAAGTTGCACGTTTTATTCTCCATCGTCTGTTGCACACGTAGTATATTTTATTGTGACAGGAACACCACTTTAAGTCCATTAAACCAAAAAGCAAGATGTACAGTACCTACTACATACAATATAGTGTACCACTCAAACGTAAGCAATTTATACTTCATATTCTCTGTCACATAACACCGAGTATGCACATCGTTGCTGTTGCCTGTGTTCTCCGGTCGCACGACGTTGACTTGACTCCTTCCGTCCGGTCCAGTCCCACTATGGGACTTGGTATCTTTAATAGCGAAAAATTTATAGCGACTTAAATGTCAGCAATTTTGTGACAGCAGCCGTAAAAAAGCAACAGTACAACGTAGCAATAAGTTTCCATTTCGTCCTCTCCTTGCGGTGTTCCAGAATGCTGTTGCTCCCGTATAGCCATTGTTAATGGCCGACAATGCCATCTCACCGAGAGGACATGCAAACAGCGGTACAGAGGTCTTAAAGTTCATTTCATTTCGATGTGATTTAATGACAGACACAACGACAGTAATAAAAAAGTGGCCGCATGTTGTACCTGCTGATGATGGGGTTGCAAGGACGAATGCTCTCGAATGCCGCGTGACTACAATGTATCGCCTGACACAGATTAAGAGAAAAGGTTTTTTCCCATTTGGTCCATGAAGCAAGTGATTTTCTGTTTTTTTTTTTCGGTGATTAATAGTCTGACCCGAATGAAAGATATCACAAGTCAAAGTTGGGGCTTGACGAAGGGGTTATTTTAAATTATCGCGCAGCTAAAACTTTATCCAAGTTAGTTCAGTGCGAAGAAACTTTTTAAGTAAGTGATTTGGTTTGAAACTTAATGTCAGCTTTTAATAGTTAGTGTGCACTAAGTTGGTATGGGAATGCATCGATAAAGTAGAGCGTTTGGTTCAGCCACATCGTCTATGCAGATGGCTTGGTGTTGACGAAGCCTATTAGAAGATAACTTTGGTTGCGGATTGCGACCGATACTTGATATTATTAGGCAGGCTTTTTGCAAGATTATTTACTGGCCACAATTAATAGTTTTAACGGCTACGCGTGTACTTGGAGTTACCTATGTTGCTATACTCTTTGTGGGGTCATGTCTACAGATAGACTGTGCGGATGATTCATGGTTCGAGACATGAAAGAAGAGGGGTACAGTAGGAATAGGTTCAGGTTGTCCTTTTTTACGAAAAGATGGATTACGACCGGTCTGACTTAACTAGTGGAAAAAGGCGTCGCTATCTAGATTTCAAATGAAGCCGAATTCTTAGGTGTTTTTCTGGATGGTAAACTTTTTTGGTCTAAGTATGTCGACCCGAAAACATCCAAGGCACTTATCACCAGATATAGGGTCATCCAACAAGAGGTTTCATTTTAAATTTTGCGCCATTGTTAAACTGTCCACATTCATCTACCATTGCGATAACTTTTGATAAGTAAAAACAAGGCGGTTATTAAATATGGATCGATACACATACACACTCGCACAATGTTCTGAAATAGTGAAAATTCACTACAAATCCGGGGAAAATATCGCGTAAACGTTTTGTCAAGTTCATACTGCTATTGGTCCACATCAAGCGCCTTCTCGCACAGCTATAGAGGATTTAATTGATAAATTTGAACGTCTCGGGCAGGTAAGTTATGTGAAGACTCTAACTCGTTTTCGTCCGGCAAGCTCAGCTGAAAATATCGCCGCCGTAGCTGAGAGACTGACTGAGAACCTAGCCAGGTGTATTCATTTGGAGACGATCACAGGAATTGGGCCTATTTGCAACCACTTTGTACCGCTTTTTGCTCAAAGATCTTGGCCTACATGCTTATGTATAAGGTTCAGTCCACAAGAATTGAAGACCATGCACAACGCCGTACTTTCGCTGATTGGGTACCTACTAGAAATGCATGAACGAAATCATGATTTTTTACACAAAATTATTCTGAGTGTTAAGGCTAATTTCCGTTTTGTCGAAGGAACTTTTACGTAAATATGAGACAGCCTCTTCCAAAACCCAAAGGAGATTCTGTTTGCCTTTCATGGAAACCTTTCCGAGTGCTGTTGAACCTACCTTCTCTTGATACTTATGTATATATACCATCGGCAGGACTATCAAAGCAATCTAGCGCCTCAGACAAAATGATTTCTGGTATAATCCAAACTGGAGTTTTGATGACCTTGCACTACATCTGGTCTACTGGTCGTGGATATTCCATCTGATGCAATGCCACCTATACTTTAAATAGAAAGCATATTTGAAGTCGACTTTTCTTGCGTTCAGGACAGATTTTGGCCCGAAACTGAACCAAAAATGCGTGGTAGTCAAATGTTCAGGAGTCAAGGGAGTCTTCGTGGATGAGAACAACATAAACAACTCTCCACTACTCGTTAGGTAAATATGGCTCTGTCTTCAATGCGAAACCCCTTGCTATCCTAATGGAAGGTGGAAGGGTCTAAGTACCTGAGTCTGTAGCTATACTCAGGTTGGGCTAAAGGAGAATGCTAGTCGAGAATGCCAAAACTCTTTGACTCTTTTTTGGGTCCCAGGACAAATTGGATTCAAGGGGAATAAGATCTTTAATGAGATTCCTAGACAAAGCTCTCAAGGCCAAGTTATCGGCAGATCAAACTTCTGTCTCTTAGCAGAAACGACCACAGACAACTAATTGATGTTCTGACGGGCTCCTTTGCTTTTCATAACTATCGTCTTTGACTTAAATTACCCTTCAATCTGCGACGCTTTTGCAAGAGCCGACTTATGTACCTTTGGTCTCATCCGGTGGCAGAATTTCGGCGCTGATGTTCTTATAGGCTTTTCTAGAAAAAGCAATAGCTCCCGAGTTGTTTATAGGACTTTCTTGACTATGCTTTTGGACTGCTGAAGATCAAATTATTTCGGAAATATTTCTCATAGCAACGCTTTTCAATGTTTACAAGTTCTAAACTAAAGGGAAGTAGAGGCATGTTCTCACTCAACGATGATTGACTCCCGTGGTATATCTAGACGTATGTACTAATCCTGCAGTTTTCGGGAATTTTTTGTTTTAGTTCTTTGGAGCAGCTGCCTGCCTGAATCTGTAATATGTCTGCTTCGGTGATTGCTGACATGGTGTACGCTGATACAGTAAGCTTACCATCACTGAAGGGCTTACGAAAGGTAAAAAGTTTAAGTAAAACGACAAATATTGAGTTTGCTTTAGTGAAGTGTTTGCGTGGATTCCGATACAAAGAAAGTATTTTGAAAGGATGTTATGAGAAATTTGATTGTCAACTGAATTTAAATTCTTGACATTGAATTCATCTTTGAAAGCTTAACCACCCTCTATTGCGAAGTAGTAACATGATTTAGATAAAGCAATTGCGAAAACCTGGCAAAGCTTAAAATTTTCGTCAAAAAGCTCCCTTACAATCTTTTACGTCGGAAAAAGCTTTTCACCAAAGATCTGCTTTTATTCCGGCAGATGTCGCGCATAAAAGTTTAACAATTTGAATTGTCCTTTCCGTTAAACATGCAACAGTTGACAGAGTACTTGAATAATGTCTGAAGGAAGTAGTTGCTTTTGATACATAACAATTTCCAGGTTCATGGTTTTAATATAACTACTTTGAGGAGAACACTTAGTTTTCTCTAGAATATGTTGACTCTAATCAGGACTTCATTTTGACAGGATGAGCACCGTAAGCATTAAGTTTCTAGTAAACGCTTAGACTTTTGAATCATTTTCATAGGCCTGGCTGATTCAGCGGTTCCTCTTATTCGTTACGAAAAAGTTGCGGCGTTAAGCTCGATATATTAATAGACTTCATTTTCCGAATTTCATCTCTGACAGCATGCCTCGGGATGACTGGAACTAATTAGATTTACTCCTGCACATCTTTATCAAAAAAGTGGTGCAGTTCAGAAAAATCCCCAATACCAGATCGCGCTAGTTTTGGAGAATCCACGCGCGGATCAAGGGAATATGAATACCCTTATATTGTTATACACACACCGCGAGCGAGGTACAGTGGTTTGAAACTCAGGTTTGGTTAAGTTTTTCATTGGCGTCCAAGGGTGGGTCCAGGCTAGCTGGGGACATTTGTGGTGTTTTTTGTCATTGCTATATAAATTCACAGGAATTTTTTCGAATCTCCTTATGTCATCCTCAGTGATCGCTCAATCAACTCTTCAATCCAAGGCACTTTTACTGCCAGTGTTATGCCTTGGCAGTAGAGTCGCCATCAGCTTTCACAGTTGATCGATTTTTATTTATTTTTAGAAATAAATGTTTTTCCGTCATCAGGAGTTGAACCCGGACTTTCAGCGTGACAAGCGATGATGCTAACCACTGCACCATGGCCACCCCTGGATATGGAGGCTTATTGCACTGTCCCATCTATTTTTGGAGCAGTTTGTCTGTTCCAGAGGCTGTCAAGAAGCTCCAAAGTTGGTATGTATGTAATTACAAATGTAAGTTTCTTAATTTAAAATATATATCAATCGAGAAATGTAGTTCTGTTACAAAATTACTTTTTACATTTCTTAACACAATCTCACCCTTAAACCATAAAAAATCACTGAAAAATTATTAAATTAAAACATAGCACACCACTCCACTCCAGCATGAACGCAATCCTGTCCAGAAAGGGATAAACTCCCTTATTACCACTGTACCATATTAATGCTTAACGAGTCATACGAAATCCCACATGACTTTTCGGCGAATATGCCTTTGTCCCTGTGCCATAACTTGCCATGATGTCTTCTTTTAATATTTCACAAATCGTAAAAAGGACAATATCCGAGACAGCAGGTATGCTGGGCAGTGGGCATGCATAGATGCCCAAGCATAAAAAATAAAATAAAATGAAATATGTATTCATGTTCGCAAAACTAGAAAATCCACTAACCATAAAGAGATCAAAATATCATTTGTCTTCCCTAATGGATTACTTTTAAAAACCATTTAATTGAAATTTATAAGGATACTCGGTTGAAACTGTACGAACAACAAATTGTCCTTTGGATTCGGATGAATGTTGGTGCATGCGAATGTGTGTGTGCTGGTTGTTCAGATTCGTTTATGAAGAATTGTACAAACTGACCACTTCGAGGACGCTTGGTACACCCTTGAGGGGTGAACATTTGTTGCCAAATAGAAGTGCAAGCTTCGTCTGGAAGCCAATTGCAGGGTACCCCTTTTCATTATATGATATTTGGTATTAATTGTATAACCGCGCTAGACTCTTGCTCCACTGACTGAAAGGGGGCAGCCTGCCTTTGGACTGACTATAATAGGGTGGTTATTCTTCTCATTTTTCCATCCTTCGCTCTTTATGAATAGTTCTGGAATCAGGATGTGCTCTGGATGGCTTCACATGAAAGAAAAAGGATAAAAGCAATAAAATCTCTTAAGAATGATTCATTAAAAAGGACAGCACAGAAAAGGGACGCACATTTGGTCTTGATAGTTACAAACAGGGATATGTGTACATAAAATCTGTCAAATCTATGTTTGCGTACATAAATATTTAGAAGTTCCTCAAAAATGCGCATACACAGCACCGGTAATACCAAGTCACGAAATTCTATTTCTTTCGCCTTTGACTCATTTTCTGATGACTGTTGATCATTTGACCAATCTGACTGACACAAAATTGTCTGTCAGTCGAATGCTTTCAAGTCAGGTTTTGTTTATTCTGAACTTACTCACTTCCTTAAGGTGGCGCTACGGTCCAGGATGGACATGGACCTCAACCAACGAGCGTCTCCAGCCAGCTCGTTCTTTAGCCAGCTGCCTCCTGTTTCGCACGCCAAGTTGGTTAAAGTCCCCTTCCACTTGCATGCGCCCCCTGAGTCGCGGTTTCCACTACTGTGCCGTCCCTCGGAGATGAATTCGAAGATTTTCCGGGCCAGAGTATTGGTGTCCATTCGGTCGGTGAACTTTCACTCTTTTAAGTAAGTTGATATCGCTGTACAGCCTGTACAGTTCGTCGCTGTCTCTGTGCCTCCACTCAACGTCTATGCAGACGAGACGAGTAATCACCCGAGAAATTTTTCACTCGAAACAGCTAAGAGCAACCTCATCTGCTTTTGACAGAGTCGATACCCCTGCGCCGAAGAGCAGGACTGGGACAACGAAAGTCTTATACAGGGTCACTTCAATTGTCCGAGACAGGTCTTTGCTAAGCTATTATTCATTCGATCTCATCGCTAGTATCGTTGTCTGAATTGATAGTAGAGTCTAGGTAGGCAAAGCCATTAACTACCTCAAAGTTTTATCTGTATACATTGACGTTCTGCCCGAGACATCGGTGTTAAATATCCTTTCTTGTCGACCGTTAACCCCATCTTCGTCGCCTCCGTCTCAATACTCACGCACGCACCAGTGACATCACGCTGCGTTCTTTCGATTATGTCAATATCGTCGGTGTATGCGAATTGGAATTGGAATTGGACGGACTTTTGCAAGATTGTGCCTCTGGTGTTGGTGCGTGAGTTTTGCACAACTCTTTGAAGAACGATATTGAAGAAGTCGCATGACAGCGCGTCGCCTTGTCTAAATCTGTTTTTGAATTCAAATGTCTCGGTAAGATATTCACCGACCTTGATGAAGCAGCGTGCATTCTCCATCGTCATCCTACACAGACGGACGAGTTTGGCAGGGATGCCAAACCTAGATATGGCTCTGTATAGCTCGTCTCTATAGATGCTGTCATATGCGGCTTTAAATCGAGAAAGAGGTGGTGAGTATTGATTTGAAGCTCCTGGGTTTTTTTCAAGATCTGCCGCAGTGTGAGTATTTGGTCAACGGTGTACTTTCGTGGCCTGACGCCACACTGATATGGACCCATCAGGATGATGCCGAATGGCTTCAGGCGTTCACACAACACGGTAGATAAGATCTTGTAGGGGATGCTAAGAAGACTGATGAGTCTATAGTTGGCGGAGTTCAAAGGGTCTCCTTTCTTGAAGATCGGGCAAACAACACAGGGGTCCCATTCCTCCAACAATATTATATAAATGAGTTGGTGTATGCTCCTTAACAAGTCATCGCCTACCGCTTTAAAGAGGTCGGCAGCTAGACCGTCAGGTCCAGCACCTTTGTTGGACTTAAACTTAGAAAGGGCTTTCTTCACTACGTCCAGGTCAGGTGGACGGTGTTGGTTTTTGTCGTCCAGATTGAATGGTTCGTTCTGCCTTACAGCGGGATTTGATTTGTCCTCACTGTTAAACCGTCTGCAGGAATAGTTTTTCCATACCTTCAGCATCATTTGCGATTCTACTACAATGTTCCCATGTTCCCAACCTTGCAGGCTTCAGTTCGAGCTCTGTAGCCTAATTTTTGCGCAACTAAAGTGTAATAAAGACAGAAGACAGTAGTTCTTTCGAAGATTTCTGTAACTTTAGGGTTTTCATGCTAATAAGCAACTCGTTGCAGAAACTTTGTGATAAGTGATTATATACTAAGCACATACGCACACTCACAAACTGTCTCCAATTTCTGTTATTTCTTTCATCTCCTTTGTAGACGCAAGTACCCGTTTATGAAATTATAATTTAATTTCATATAATTACTCCTCATTTTTTTGTTGGTTTCCTGTAAATCCCTATCTTTATCCTGTTGTCCTGACTCTTTCTCCGAATTTAATTACTAATGCTCCCATAAATTATGTCGAGTTAACTTTGAAGCTCCAATGTATTCATTTAAGCATGACTTTTTTTTTTTTGGCTGTTCCTTTGTTAAGTGACTTCCGTAAGCGGCGCTACCTTAAAAAGTCAAAAAGTCAGTATCATCGGATGCTTGGTGTGTTCCTAGGCATGTGTGTATGTGGTACCTGCACGTTGTCGATGTGCCATGAAATTTTCATCTCATAAAATGCTGTTTGCCACATAAGTAGGCAGCATGAACCGTGGAAAAAAAAAAGGGTTGTAAATTGAATAACTGCGAAACGGAAACGAAGGCATAAAAGGAGGATATACACATGCGAGAAACACCAGATAATGTATGTCGACGGAAACACTTCTAGATGGTGTGCCAAACCGCCTCTTAACCTCTACCATGGTGGAGTTTCTAAGGTCGCTTAATGGGGGGTCTTCTGTGATGGTGAATATATTACATATGCACATTCATACATCATACATATATTCATTTAAGAATAAAAAAGCATAAATCTATGAGATCCAAAGTGGGATAAATGTTCACATGAGTATCGTACAAAATTGTTATACACTGATTAATTCATCCAGAAGGTGTTATCAATATTGTTGTCAATCTTGGCATTTTAGCTAGAAGTTATTTGGAGAAACATCGAACCAGGCCACCTTGATTGAGTCCTTTTTTCGTATATCTCACACTCAGAATCTAAGTACAGGATACCCCTCGAATTTGTTGGCATTTCTTAGTGTCTAAAGCAAAAGCTGTACATCGGCACAGTATATACGCCTATCCACGACCTCAAGGCATAGTCTGCAAATGAATACTGTTTGAATCCTTAGAACTGAATTGGATTTAGTAACAGGCCAGATATTGGAGTTGAATTTCAGTGGATTTAGGTATTATCTGCGATCGTTAGCTCAACTTTCTTAGGTAAATTCCATCGACAAACAAAAGTCGCAAATAAGATCTCATCCAACGTACTGCGTGAACGTCTGAAGCCCTTCTCCAACACACTATTTGCCCCGTACCAGTATGACGGTCCGGCAGATTGGCTATAGAAAAACAAAGAAGCTTCTGTCCACCGGCTACGGCAAAACGTCACTGTTGACGATGAAGTGGTTAAGGTGTTTATCTATCTCAGAGTAAGCATCAGGTCCTACAAAGAATTGCCTGTATTACACACTTCAGCCATAGAGGCTGTCATCGGGCTCTCACTCCTTCATTTCTTCACTAGATAGATCGCGGCCCGTTGTGCTATAAAGCTGCAGCTAAAACACAAGTATAAATCAGGTAATTTTTTGAGACATCTGAAAATACTTCACTGAATTCCAAGATCGGACACGTTCTGCACTATACTAAACGTTATAGCCAGGGAGTATAGTTTCGGAAGGCTATTTGACCGTGTCAACTGGTCTGATGTGGAAACCGTATCAGACCCAGAATGTTTGGCAGGGTTTACCGACGGATTAAAAATGCCTTCCGGAGTAGGTGTTGGCGTCTTTTGACCCAACATTAAGGTCTCGGTAACAGACTGAATCCAGGTCAGTCAATCACTTGCCAGGCAAAAGGTCAAGCTAGGTTGGGTGCCCGCTCACCCGGACATTGCAGGCAATGATACTGCGGATGAGCTGGCTAGGGCCGGTTCGGCTTTCGCGCTGTTGGGACAGCAACTCTTCTGTGGCATTAATTGGGCAATCGCCACAGCTTTGTTAAACAACTGAGTACACCAACTTCGCCTAGGCCGTTGGGAAAATGGGAAATTTGTTCAGATACAGTGTCGGTTTTGTTAAGACGAGGAAGAAACTTCTAAGCAGATTCTCTGTGAATGTACGGCACTACACTGGCTTCGCGAATGAATCTTTCATAGGGAATTCTGTTCCTTATCGGAGTTTAGAAAATCGGCTAATGACATACCCACCTTCATTAGGAAAAAAGAATCTATTAGGCTAAGTAGACTGGAGACACAATAGATCTTGCTAGGTTGCAGTGTGAGGAATAAGGGCAGGTTCTGAAGAAAAAAGCATAAAGTACACAAATGACACGTTAATGTATATCCGGCGAAGACTGACCCTTCAAAAAACCGTGGTTTGGCAAAACAAATGGGTTCAAAGCTCTTAACTCAAAGGAAGAAATGCATGCTCTACAAAACCCTAATCCTGCCAGTTCTGCTACACAGTGCCGTGAGCTGGCCAATAAGCAGGAAAGCAAAGCAGATATTGAACCCGTATGCGAGGAGGGCGAATGCAGGAGAAGATACAATCGCAAACTCTATGAGCTGGACCAAGATGGATATAGTCCAAGGTGGATATAGTCCCAAAAGTACACGTCGACTTCACTGGTTCGACAAATACTCGTGTAGCCACCGCATCACGTTGTCCGTACCACAAAAATCGAAGTTGTCCAACGAAGGTTCAATCGCCTAATACTTAATATTTGTAAATAAAAGAGATCTACACTTTTGAACCATTTTGTTGAATGAGGTTATCCTATTCTAGAATGCGCTGATTAAAAAAAAAAATCCTGAAATATTAGTGCGTCAAAAGTGCGTTAGATCTGATGTCAAACTACGCCTAGTCTGAGCCTCAGATTAGGTCACAAAACTGAAACTTTTAATTTCCAAACAATTGGACTAAATGGGCCAAAGCCACCAGTTGGGACATGCCACCCAGTATATATCCGTACATGGTCCCCGCGCTTGTGCTCGATTTATTATTGATTTTTGTCAGGCACATTTCTTGTGCGTGGGGTTCTTATTAATCCCCAATTTATCCGCAGAAAATTTAACCCTTTTTGAAGGAAATTACTTCTTTCCCCCGCTGATACAAAAGGAATTGATTACACTTTCAATGTGTACATTGCGTTCGGTAACTTTTTTCTTCTCCCATTTGAGTGTTCGTTTTGGGATAAAAATGAAATGAAATTTATTAGGCGCCAGGATCACGAACCAAAGAGTCTGAAAGAAATTAAAACATTTCTCGAAGCGCAAATGAAAAGGGATATATTTTTTTTCTTCTGCTCGATGGGTGGGAGTGTGTCTACTAGGCAACCCATGGCCTTGGGGAGGAGGTTTACTTTTCTAAATTAACAGGATGTTTGATTTCTTTCACGTGTGTGTCTTGTAGTGGGAGGCACTCTCTCCTGAATTCGAAAAGAAACGCATTTGCGTCTTTCTTTGGCATAATTTAGTACAAAGTCGTATGCTTCAAGGATTTGCCTCCATTAAGCCATCGAAACTGGAATTAGAAATGTGTCGTCGTCTCGTTTAAACTTTTCACTTAGTGCGGTGGCTGTGTGAAAATGATTTAAATATCGCGTATGCCGAAGTAATCGTTCGGCGGGTTAAACGAAATTGATTTGAAACAGAAAAGTTTCCATTCCACGGGATTATTTAATCTCCCCATTGTTACACAGTCGAGTGGCTTAGGATGACTTTATTCTGATTTTTTCCCACAAGGAGACGAATTTTTTTTTTTTAATTCACGCTAATCCTTATTTGCCCTTTGGTGAGCTTTTCTTCTTTCTACTTACATCTACAGAACAAAAACACTCGATATGCTTGGGAATTTTTTTTCTACCGAGAAAGACCACTGTAAAGGGAGAGATGGAAAAAAAAGGGAAATGAACATCCCTAACAGAGTGCAGTACTTTTTTGGGGTTTAACATAACCTCTGGAATGAATACAAAGTACGTTCCTTTAGCCATTCGGAATGCTATGGGAAATAAAAGTGGGGTAGAAAAAAAATGACTGCCGCTTAGCTTAGGTGTAAGTATCCCCTTCTGTTTTTCTTTCGCATGACGGTCCCGTGATGTCGGAATGCGATATGGGGTGGTGAGTGAGGTCTTATGCACAACAATTGACTTAACGCGATTTACGCTGACATTTTCTAATCATGTTGTCACTCGACGAGTGGCTTTTAAAAATCATTCCAAGAATGTTATGGGATTTTAGAGCTCAAGTGATTTTCTGGAGAATAAACTGATATGTTAGCGTAAAAAGGAAACTATGCTATTAGATCCAAGTTGGTAAGGTAATGCCGCTAAACTATGACTGGGTCAGTCAATCAGAGAGGTTCAATTATACCCAAGGTAAGTCCATGGTAATACCACTCGGAGGCCCAATTCTGCTCTTGTGGCCATTTAGATTTCTTATCGTAGAAGCAGAGGTCGGCACTGCTCAAATACAAATCGATAAAGACGTATTCGCGCAGAGGAATTGTTGAATGGACTCCACCTGTTATTGCAGCTATTGCAGATATCATTACAAACTATGTGCAAGCGTTGAAGTAGTACTCGATTGTCATTGGTATGAAGAAGCCCGAAACCTGTTCGAAGAGAAACTGTGTGAGAGCTTAATTTTGACAACATAACCAGGCAGTAGATGGACACTGAATAAGCTTAGGGTGCAGTAACAATGTAGCAACAATTATGAGGAAACAGTTTCAACAATATGTATCGCCACTGTAGGAAAAGAAGCAAACGAACTGAATGGCTTAAACTGGAGCCTTCCTCTGAGTGAAACTTTTGGACGGCAATACTGCGAGAGGAAAGAGTAGGAACTGGAAGTTGATTGTAAACGGTACTTTTCTGGCGTGCTGTTGAACAATAGAAAAAATTGTGTCCATAATAGGCTTCGAGTGGCGGTTCATTTGGGCAACATATATGGTAACACCTACTTCTCGATCTCTGTGAACTCTTGCCGCAGCTTGCGAAGTCATTAGATAAATCTAACTTAACCCAACCCAAAAACCCCGCGTAAGTGGGCAGAAAGGAAGATCCAGGAGGATCCAGTTGGCCACACACAGATTAATTCATACCCATAGTGGGAAGAGAAACGACCCCTGTCCGTAAACGCGCTACACAACATATGACCAACTTATTGCATCTGTGATACGAACCACCCTGTAGATTTGATGAATTTCATTATTTTGTTCATCGGTGTATCGGATAATTCTTCAACGTCCTGGAAAACTTCCCTCTGAGGAATTTATTTTTTAAATGGTGGTAGAGACTTGGACTTGGTCTCTTAAGGCTTTTTCTTCTGCTTCGAGCTTAAGTGTGTGAGGCGGGATGCTCACTGAAGATTTAATTTGTTTCCAGCTTGTTGCCGAGCTCTTTCACGCTAATTCATCAACGTACTCAATACCTGGTAAACCGCTATGTCTAAGGCCCCAGCGGAGTTTTAAAGGGCTTTTCAATAGGGACGCTACAAAAGTAGAGCGACAGGGACAGCAAACGACGCCATAGTTTTTTGACATTTCTCTTCAGTAAGGTTTGCCATTTCATGATGGAAAGATATACGAGCCAACAATGAGTCGAAATTATTAAAATTTACTACCGAAATTCGGAGTCAGTGGCCTCAACGTTAAGAGCGCTACGTCCAATTTATGGTCGTCATAATTTCTGGCTGGATGGCTTCGTCAATAAACAAAATATGCGGTATTGGTCAGGCAGCAATCCACACGTACTCCATGAGTCATCATTGCATCCCGAAAAAATTACGGTTTGGTGTGGTTTATGGGCCGGCGGCGTCATTGGGCCGTACTTCTTCCGTGATGATCAAGACCGGCACGTTACTGTGAATGGGGATCGCTACCGTTCAATGATAACCGAATATTTTTGGCCCCAATTGGATGATATGGACTTGGAGGACATGTGGTTCCAACAGGACGGCACCACAAGCCACACAGCGAATGTCACAATCAATTTATTGGAAACCAAGTTTGGAGAACGTGTTATCTCATGAAATGGTCCAGTCGCTTCGGTCGTGCGATTTGACGCCGTTAGACTATTTCCTGTGGGGCTACGTCAAGTCTATGGTCTATGCCAACAAGCCAGCGACGATTGATGAACTTCGTACGAATATCGAACGTGTAATTGCAGCAGTATCGGCCGATTTATGCTTGAAAACCGGCGAAAATTGGGTTCAGCGTCTGGACTTCTGCAAGCGTGCCCGTGGTGGCCATGCAAATGAAATCGAATTCCATACATAATGGCATCGAACGTACTTTCACAGGAATAAAGAATTTCATTGATATCCAAAACCGTTTTTGTATTATTTAAAAAAACTTTTGTAGCGCTCTTATTGAAAAACCCTGTACTTTGTGCTGCGTTCCAAAAACCTTGAGCTCATCTCGACAACACCTCACGAGGTTCGATTTTATTGCTTTTATTGCTGCCTGACTGTCGATGCAAAGGTGATATCCTATTGTGGTCTTGTGGTCTTGTGGTCTCATCAGCTGCTTATGTCACTGCTTGCCTTGCCTTGCCGGAAGGCGGACGGATCTGAAGATGTATCCATTTTGGATCCGTCGATGTCGACAGCTATGGATCTGGCTACGGATCACTCGCTTTTGCATTTCTCCCTGCTCGGGCAGGTGCTTGAAAATGGTCTTGTGAAATCTACGAGTAGGCACGGTGTTGTATATTCGCAGTATGACTACTGCAGTTGACTTCCAGCAATCTTACTGGCTTATTCGTAATGCACTGATGGCCGCCGAGGCTTGCTCTACTGATGTTCACCGGCAGAAGGTTGAAGATAGCCTCGAGACCTGCTGTTCCTGTTGTTCTTATTGCATTAGTGCTCGTCAGTCTTTTAACCTTCGTGATGTCCTCATACTGCTGCTGCTTTAAGTCAGAATAGGTCTTATAGATAGACCACCCATTAAGAATCCAAGGTTGGAACATTGACCACAGCACAAATGGGATCATAATGGACCAGTAGACCCCCGTAGACGCTCAGTCATTGGACTGGGCACATCTCCCATAACCTAACTTTACCTAACCTAGTAAGGTATGATTGGGTGAGCTAAACGCTCTTCACTTATGTAGGCACGTTTGTGGAAAGCGGAAACAATTACTGAATTGAGGCTGATGTAAATGTGACCTGATGAATATTTTTGTTTATTTGGTGAAAACCAGGATGTCACCGATTCCTTTATTCATAAACCGTTGCAGCTACACACATAGATCGCAGAATCTTCTTTCGCATTCTCGTTGCGGTTGAGCAGTGGCATGGAAATGGCTCTAACTCATTTCCTTCTCCCTAGTATTTTCTAAAAATCACATCGTGTCGGTGAGCCCCAGTCTATGCATGTATCTGTTGAGGTTAATTGAATGCGGTTTGACTGTCCCAACAAATTTGTATTATCTTCCTTTGAGTATGATCTTCGAAGAGAATTCCTTTTTCCAACAAATGGGAGGAACTTCTAATTGGATGACTGTGACGAACGACTCTAAGTGAATCCCAAGTTTATAATAGTTTATGAGTGCATTTTTCGAGGCCCTATATTTGACGTTATCTCGGTATATCCAATAGTCTTCAGTCTTTCAGCTTGAGTCTTCGTAACAAAAGTACAAAATAACTTTAGACTTAATACAAAAATTACTTGAAAACGATGAACACATGATTGAAAATTACAGTCCCTACAAGTAAATGCATTTTTCGATGCGGATTTGAGACTCATCGGGTCATCTAGCTTAGACTTTATTTTTATACTCAAAGTGCAGATATAAGACCGCATAAACTTTCAAAAACAATTAATCAAACAACATGATTTTTTTTTTTACGTCGCTTCCTTGTTTTTGCCCGAAAAGAGGTTGAAAGTGTCCTAGCGCAGCATTCATGTTAATGACGTGTCGTAATTAACGTCCCATTTCGGGTTAGATTATCCGTGAATAATTGGCGGCTTGCATTTGAGCGGTCAACATGCAAAAAATTAATGGGAATTTCTCTCCTAATTGCTTTTGCACAGAAGGAGAGAGTTTACAAGGACTTAGCTCTGCGTGGTTTTTGTGGCCTCTGTCCGTTCTACAGAATCATTTCAGTGTGTTTGTGTGTGGTTAACAAGCTCAACATTTAAATGGAGTGTGAAGGAGCGTAACTCATTTCATTTAAAAAAAAAAAATGGAGGTTTTTATTTTTTCTTCATAAATCAACTGTCAAAATTTGCATTAGTAGTCGATGTTAGGTTCACCCAAATGCATCCCTCCCACTCGAATCCATTTGGATAAAATATTTAAATCTCTTATATTCCCAAATGTCCCAGGCACATCAACTTGACCATTCATATCTTATTTATTCCCATTTTGCTGGACACTTGGCTTTACAACACACGCGAGAAGAAAAATTGAATCATCCCTCATCCATGTCCACCTCTGTCAAACTGATGTCCAGTGCCATTTCTTCTTATTTGTTGAATGCCTTGACTGGTTTGAGATTATTGAGGGACGGGGCACATTCATCGTGACCACATGCGACGTCCGTATGAATGGCTGCGTAAACGAGATCCAGCCACATGGGACCGAATGTCATGCCGTTGTACCAAATTTCATTCTTCCATTGATTAAGGTCATTTTATCCATCAATACCCAAGGATAAATAAACAAATTTGAGAGAACAAGTTTTTCTACTTCTCGTCCTTCTGCGTTGTCTGGGGGAAAAGGGGGATTCCACCCGAATCTTAGCCTTTGACCTGTTTTTGCAAAAAAAAAACCTTTCCACTGTGAGGGGTTCTCATAACGTCGTCGATATGATTTCTGGAGAACTAACACTTTCTCCGGAGGCACGTCCTGTCGGTTGCTGCTTTGGTTGTGGGTGCTCTCCTTAAATGGTCCCACTAATTGCACCGCATAAGTCACACGCCCAATGAGTTATTAGCAAATAATGGGAGATCATTTGCAGTAAAGTATTTCACCTAATGACCACTATTAATGGAAGCAATTTTTGCTTAGCTAACAAGATGAACGAACATTCTTGGCACAGGCGATGGTTGGAAAATTTTCTAGGCGTGTTCCCCTGGGGGATGTCCCGCACTTGGTGCATGTTGTAATTAGAGCATTCATTCGACGATGGAATTGTTCTTCTTCCATGTCGTCTGTTGAAAGATGACCAGAAAAACAGTGGCAAAGAACAAGCTGGACTTTTCACAAGAGGACTGCCGCGCTTCTCTCATCATCGGTTGGGTGGTGGGTGGTGAACAACTTTGTTTCATAAGAAGGGTTTCTGTGTGTGTCTTTTTTGTCACCACTTAATGATGTGACAATTTATTTTCGACGAGTGTCCCTTTTGCTGGACGTCTGACCTGGAGTCGTTAGTGTTCGTGCCGACTTGCAGAAATGAATGGACATGGATGTGCTTTTTTGCTTCTTTTTTTTTTTTTTGTGAAATGTGTTAAAGAATTGAAATATTTATTGGACTTGAAAGGTTGGCAGCTCGCATTTAATGGGAAACTTCTGTACGGCTGGTGGACATAAAAAATGTACAAAAACTCAAGTGTATAGCAATTGGACATGTCGTTTGGGACCGAGGGTAAGTGTAAGTGGAAATTAAAGAACTTTGAATGCTTTAAGGACCAATGGAAAGGAACAGAAATTACACAAATTTTGGAAAGCGTTTCATAATTTCTATTTGAAAATAACTCAAATTGATCACATCTTTAAGGAATAAAACCCAAGTCAAAGCTTAAGTTGAAGTCTCACTGACAAAGACGTACCCAAGTGGATTTGTTGGCACGAGAGTAGCATGTGGAATTGCAAGTTTTCTCACTAAATACACGCCTTATTTTTTCTCCTTAGTTAGGTTAGGTAGAGTAGGGTTATGAAGGCAGCGTTTACATTAGACACTAGTGAGCCATTGCGATCACTGTGAAACTAAAATTGAGGTTCTTGACGATCTTTCTATCACAGAAAACATTTGAGACAAGAAATTTAAAAAAGCATAGAGTTGGATTGAACTATCTTAGAGCAACGCATTGACAATAGTTTGGTTATGCCAATTCTATTTTGAAAGAAATCTTATACTGTGGTCTGAGACTATCTGCAATGACTGGTCTAAGTCGCCTTCGTTTTTTATTCTTCTTCCAATTTGTAGAATTCAGTAAAATATCAAGTATTCAACGTTTGATGAAAAATTCACGTGGCACTCTCACCTAAGGCACTAGACAAAGCCAAGATCTTATTTCGGACCAGCAAAAATCTTCTCAGAGCGTTAACCCCAAAATCACACACTTGTAACATGTGGTGGGAAAAATGGAACCAAGATCCACATAAGTCAGGCTCAACAAACTATAAAGGCGAGCTTGTAGAAGTTGGAGCTGGGGTATGTGGTGTCAATACAAAAATATTCAGTCACTAAGTGAGCCGAAAAAGTTGCTATAGACATATGCATCAGAGAAGCACATACATATATATGTATGTGTCTATACATAACCAGCAAGACTATTTATGTTCTCTCAGATAGCAAAATCGGCCCGCTATCCATTAAGGCCAATAGAATAACATCCAAACTAGTACGGAACTGTCTACTACTACTATCGCAGGCCAGCACAAACAGAATCCGCCTCATGTGGTTGCAGAACACAGCGGTCATAAAAGCAAAACTAGTCAGAAAAGAAGCTGATTCTACAAGAACATTCTGTGTATTGCCATTCAAAAAAAAAAAAAATAGCTGGCGCGACAGCTCGGGATGAGCCAAGGCCTAGGTTCTCGCAACCATTCATGCTGTGCGTGTTACATTTCTCGCATGAATGGAAGGGACCTACAATATATTGCCGACTCCGAACGGCGAAGTTAGAAGCTCTTTCGTGACAGATTATACTCCCGGAGGCTTGTCATTCCCCGACGAGAAGTGGTGCCGCTAAAAATGTTTGGTGTTTTCCTGGCTGGGGCTTGAACCCACGCCGCTCGGTCAGCAGTCCAACGCACTAACCACTGAGCCACGGCGCCCATTCAGTACTGCAAATGTATATTAAAAATTGGCTAAAAGTTAGAGCGGTTGCTCAGTGGTTAGTGCATTGGACTACTGACCGAGCTGCGTGGGTTTAATCCCCCAATGTTCATTGAACATTTTTTGCGGCACCTCCTCTTGTGACAAACCTCAGGAAGTATAAATGTTCATATAAAATCTTCTCCCTACCATTCATGCGAAAATTGTGACAAGCACAACATGTACTTATGTATATCCTAGGCTCATCCCGAACTATGTTGCCAAATATATTTTTTTTTTTCTTAAGATAAAGCGCATCATTACTGAACGGAAACTGAAGGTGAGAGCCAGCCGAAATTTTTGTACCGCATTCCAAAAAATAATGAAACAACTTCTGCAATTCTCTAGAAATCAGTTTCGAATAGCGGCAGGATTTTCCGGGTTAAAAAATAACATGTGCAGAATGCAATCCGATCCGATCATATCGAACAATCAGCAGAGCACATCTTGTGCTACTGTAATTGCCTGATCAAAACACGTCACCGTTATTTATGTAAATTTCACCTTGAAGTGGATGACTTTCATACATAAACATTTGCTAGCCAATGATATGTCAGATTCATTACCAATTCCGGCATCATGAACGCTCTAATTTTGGAAGAAATCACAGTAGGGCCGTTTTTCCCCTCCCTTTCGTATGAGGGATGCACTATGCAAGCACGAGAGTGTGTGTACTGTGTAGTTATAAAAGTTGTCGATGAATGAATGAAAAAGAAACAACGTGAATAGCTAACCAATTGAATCTAGAAAAGATGTCCAGGAAACTCAAACCCACAAGTAAAAGAAAAACTTAGTGGAGTTGCTTATGGGTATCACAGCATATTCATAACTATGATGAGTGCTCTCTGGCTGATTAGTGACATGCTCTCCATTAAATTTAGTCTTCTGCACATACCACTGACATGAAAGTCAAGGCGTTTAAAAAAAAAATTATCTGAAAGCTACTCTGGATGCCAGTGATATGGTGGTAGAAAGCTTCAACTACCAAGAAGGGTTTGGATAGTGAACAATGACTAAATGTGTTGAAATCATTGGTGCAATTAAGTTTCCTTAAACTTTATGTGTATGAAACGCGAGATCACAATAAAGAAATGTTCGATCCTGGTAACATTCGAGGGGTATCTGCATTCGGGAAAATACCTGTAATATCCGCATGCAACAAAAACAAAACTTCACTTAATTTCTTCTTTTTTTTAAGTTTAATATTTAACATAACATTTATTTTCTTTTTTTCTCCACATTTCATTTGTTTTGCGTATTTAAAGTAGACAAGCATTTTTTTTATTTCGAATAGTAATTATAAATTTCATGTTTAATATTAAATATATAATATTATTTCATAATAATGCTTAAGCTGATAAACAAAGACAAACAAACAAATAAAAACAAAAGAAAAAAAATTAAAAACATAATAAATAACGTTAAGCTTAATTGTAAATTACATATTGCACCTTTTTGAATTCGATATATCGTTCATCTGTTGCGTGAATTGAGTCTTCTCTGATAAAAGTTTTGATTTTATATTTTATCTTTAATGCTAATAAAAAAACAAAACTCATAACTATTTGTTGCAACAGAACCTATTTTAAACAAAACAAAAACCCTAATCGATTTATTACAAACATTATTTGTTATTTTTATTTTTATCGTAATCACATATCCTTTACTCTTTTATTTAATAATTAATTAATTAGTTTACTTAAAACTAATGTTAGCTATGTATGTAATCTAGTATATTTAATAGTTTACCTATATCCGGAGCCTTGTCTTTAAATTCGAATAAACGGAACTACATTTTTTAAAAAAAAAAAATTTTATCTTTTTACAATTTTTTATGTTAGAGTTTATGTTTATGTTGGTTTTTATGTTTTGTGTTTTAATTTTACAAGTCAATCTAGACAGTTTTTTATTTTTATGTCAATGTAATAACTTTTTAATTGACACTTACTTATGTATACACCTACAGTGACATAAACGTTATGCAATATTCATTTTTCCTTTAAAATTAATTTTAATGTGTAATAACGATTTCGTATTCACTAAACTTATTTATTCATAATAATAATTATACCTGTAATTATAACTTACTTCTATGTATAAGTCGTCTATAGAACGATCGTATTTACAAACGGATATTCAACACACACATGCATTACACATGTCGTGTTCGCAGAAATCCGTCTTGCAAGGACTTGCAGTTCGCTTGTTTCAAAGTTAGTTCATTAAAACAATAAAAGAGAACAAAATTAAATTACAATTTACGTAAATATTTACAATTTTAAGTACACATATACAATTTGTTTACATTTAAATGGGTGTTGGTAGGACAGTGTAGTCTTGGTGTAGGGATGATTTCACCGTGTCGTAGACGGGACGATTGTCGTCCGGCAGCGCATAGACGTCCGGCGGCACACACAGCGATTGCAGTTTCGAGATATAGCTGTCAAAGTGTTCATGATGTGGATGATGATGTGGATGATGGAGGGCGATTTTCTCAGCGCTGGGTGGCAGTGGTGGCGGTGGTGGGCCATACATTCCAGCTGCAGACTGAGCCTGCGAAATACTTGCCGTAGTCAATGGTCCAGGAGGTATCAGTGACGCATGGGAATAAGGATTATGATTCACTGTTGAAGAGATTGAGGGGGCCGATGATAGACTGCTGATGCCTGGTGGTGGTGGGGCTGCTCCATTTGATGGAATACGAACATGTTCCAACAGGGTAATTACATTGTTACGTAGACTTTCATAATAGTTGTTCAAAGAGCTGGGATTATTGTTGGTGTTGCGTTGCGATGTGTTCAGCGGAGAAGCTTCCTAAAATCGTCAAAAGATGTATTTCAGTTATTTGATTTCTAATAATAACAATGTAATGCAGTAGATACAAGCAGCCATAGTAAAGATAATGCGTTTGCATTCATATCATGTCATTATTCAGTTACAGGTTAAGTTTCATGTATTCATAAACGTAAGAAATTATCGGTTGATATTGCTGAGAGCATGAAATATAGAGAGCTAATGCGGTGACCCCGGGTTTGGTACCAGGGAATATAGATATCCCAGCTAACGAAAAGGCTGACGAACTTGCACGAAGGGAAGCAGCTCTGCATGCCTCATAGGCTCTTCCATTTTCAGGAATTCCAATATGCTCCAAAGATATATCGAAGACCAGGCCATCAGTCCAGTCAATACACGTTGGATTCAGCTAGACACATGTGCAACGGGTAGAACCTTATGGATGGGACGGGACTGGTCTCTCTCTGGTCAAATTTAGTCCGCGTGAAGCAAGGAAACACTCCGACATCTTTACTATTGGTACTCATGCGGAGCGCCTCGGTATTGGACGCTTTTTGTTGCCAGAGGCCTGAAATGGAGGCGCTTCTAAAACTTGGTTTTTTTTTAGTGTCGTTAAGTCTGTCTTGTCATCAAATTACACTTGCGGCTGATCGATCATAGATTGGCCTCATAATAAGTTGTACCTTCTTGCTGAAACCACATATTGATGTTGTTCTCTTGAAATGGCCATGTAGACATCAAATATCATATACAATCATCCAAAAAAGTTTGTATATGGCAAATTTAATCTTAAAACCTCCCGCTGGTATATGTTGGACATATGTACATATAAGCAGAATAAATGTAGCACTCTAGACAAATTAAAAAAATTTTCCAACATCCTTTCACATATAAAGTTAAAGTGCATAAATTCAATTTGTATTTGTATAGCATCTTTCTACCCAGCCACACCTGGCTGGGCAACACATCCCTTCATTGAATTTTTTGCGGGTCCCCTTCACTAATTAAAACTAATTTACAGCAATGTCTCTTCAAAGAGAAATTTCAAGCCGTCAGCAGCAGCAACCGGGCTGTAGATATTTTTCCTAATAACTATCAAAGTGACCAACGTGTTTTCCTAGCAAAAGAAAAACTCTTTCAATCAGTCTACAAAAAGAAAAAATATTAAACCCAAGGGAAGGTGCTTCACAGGGTAGTTTATAATTAGTAATTTTTGATGCTTAAAACATGAAAACTTCTACGACCATCTACTCCAAAGCCGGCATTTAATTAGCGTCCAGCAAAGAGGAAATACCACCCCTTCCCCCCGAAAACGATTTCAAAAACAGTTCCTCTGATTTTCCAGATTTTCGAAATGAACATTCATTAAAACTTAGTTTAAATTCTACACAAAAAAAAATGGACAAATTCCATTTTCAGGATATGTCCACTTCTTGGTTCAACCTTTTCGAAATCCATTTGATTAAATAGCATTTCACTCAAAAATGCAAACATTTGTTCTACTGGTCAATTATTCGTTTCTTTCGCATACGTACACACGTTGGGTGGTTAATATTAAAAGGATCAATTCACTTTAGTTCTATTTACAATTGTCCTGTTTGACTCTATCCAAATAGTAAGACAATTGTGGAATGGAGAGAGTCGTTAAATAGGGGATGAAAGGGTTCAAGACTATTTGACGGAAAACACAAAAGAATGGCTGTAGATGTCCGCATACCGGTATGCGGGACGAGACCGATTTTATTCATTGCCAGCGAACGTCCCGCTTTTTGTCTACCACCGAAAATGTTCTGTTGGAAAAGTATGTGGTAGTCAGTGAAGGATTTAAATCAAAAGTTTTTCTCCTTTTTTGGAAATTTAAAAGTAGTTTCATGTAGTTCGGACATACTTCAAAGCGTTTTACTAACCATACTTCACATATTCACCGGAGGGTGGTTCAAAGGCCAACACATTTGATTGCACCACAAATATTTGTATGGGAAATTTCTGGAAAATTTACGAGTTCTACGACTGCGGAATCGTATGGTCATTGAAATATTTGGACATTTTTTTAATTTTTAATTTAGTTTAAAAAACTTTAAATCATTTTCTACATATTGAGGAAAAATAAATCTGAATGGAACAACGAAGCATATTGATTGGATGGTTCGCATAGATTCCTCAAACTAAAACCACATGACCATATGTACAGATTACAAGTTTTTACACTGTTCTCATATATGTATATATTTATGTGGACTTGTATCGGCTAATGGCATGTCTCATTGAATGCAGCAAAGTTGATCCAAGGAATGTAAAGTAAATTAAAAAACTTTTCATAATGCTTTTATTTTTTTTTCTCGCAGGATTGTAATATAAGGAATGCACGTATGAACCCATGTACATGCATACAATTTCTATTCAATAGTCGAATTGAGTCTGACTAAATGGGGGCTTAAAACTTTTATCGAAACTTAGTCTAAAACAAAAAAAAAAAACCAAGAACTATTTTCATGTTCTTATGACAATTTTCATCCCTTGTTACTTAATAATGGTCGGGTTACCTATAAATTTACATGTTATTTGAGGAGTCTCCAAACAATGAAGTCTACTTTCTCAATTTGGTGGCGCTACAGTTTGGAGAATATCTGGGCCTTAACAAAGCTTCTCTTAACTTTCATTCCGGAAAACACCGACTATACATCGTCCAAGCTGAATTTCATCCCGAACTTCCGAACTTCTATTCCTTACTGAGAGGACTAAGAGGGTGATGACGCCAAAGGTGACCTATTCTTCTTAAAACGAGAAAATCTTCATCGGCATAGTTGATGCTTTAGTGCCATTCAGTAGGACTGGGCTGATTAACTTCATTTATGCAGTCTCCTCAAATGTTTGGAATAAAGCTTTATTCCTCAATTGCCTTGGAAGACCAAGACAAGATCTTTTCCTCAAAATGTCCCTTAAGACCTCGACAAGTACTTGATTTGGCCTTCGATCCTCGCTAGATTGTGGCGGCTGCTGTCTACCAAATAAACGCATCGTCACCGATGCAATGACTCGCTAAGTTCTGCCGATGATATCTACGTGATCGGCGAAGTAGTTGCATTGATTTCTAAAAGATTCTACCTTTTGTGCTGGATTAAGAGTTTCGAAAAAGAGTTCAAGTATAAAGAAGAAGCGCGTTCTGTCTATATTTTCTTTGGACTTCAAAGATCTCGATTTACCTTGCCACCGTCTATAATGGAGCAGCGAGTTTTCCCGTCATAATTGTGCACATACGGACAAGTTTGGCAGAGCTGTCAAAATTAGACCTGGCTCTGTATACATAGTTCGTCTCTCTGAATTCTGCCATAAGCGGCCTTTATCTCGATGAGGAAATAGTGGCAACTTATTTGGATTTCCTGGATTTTATCCGGGATCTGGGAAAGAGTCTTTTGTAGGCTTTTCTTACCTAGTGCAACACTGAGCAAAGATCAATATAGCCGTTGTCAAAATGTTTCAGGCGTTCACATAATATGGCAGATAAGATGATAAGGAGGCTGATGCCTTATTAGCCGGCGTTTTTCTTATGGAACAACTGAGCGTTAGGCCCAAGGTTTAAGTTTATTGATTTTAGGCAACTCAAACTTGGTTCAGGTAGAAATTCTGCGTTCATATCAAAATTAATAGGCGAGAACCTCGCCGCTGCGCAGTAGCACTCAATCCGCATTTCAGATTTGTCAATATAACCCTTAAGTCCTTTTCTTTCCTGCGAAAAATATGACACGTGCAGCAAGAGAAGTTAAAAGAACCTTTGCAATAGCTCCGAAAGATATTTAACAGAGCATTTAGATCTTTGATAGCGCAGCCAACACGTCCTCTCTGCAATTGCCTATGACTTCCAATTTATTCTGACATTTGCTGAATTCCTTTGTCGACTCGGATCATAGTAATGAAGGTTGCAAAGCTTCAATTTAGATTTAGAGATTCAGTGTTTTTTGATAAAGTACATCAATAAAGCCCATTAGGAGAATGCGACTTAGCATGATCGACCTCTGCAGGAAGTGGCCATAGAAGGAGGACACAACGCACTTTCTCTGTGAATGTCCAATCCTCAATCGGAATAGAAACATGATCGTAGATGCTTACTTTTTCAACGACCTAGGCAAACTGTCAACCATGTCACCTAAGGACATCCTAAAATTCATACGCAATTCAGGGTGGTATAGGTAGGCAAAGAATATTTAACAACCAAGCCATTCTAGACCTGCATACATATCTTGTAAGGAAGGCTGCATGCAGTAAAAACAAAAATAAAGTAAATGAGACTAAATATTCGTATGAAACTTCCATGTAATGTAAAGACGACACAATGCAAATTGTTTCCCGAAAATAACAAAATTGCATCTAAAAACCGTAAATTTCTTGCAGGCAATTGAAAAAGCTTGCATAAATCTGTTCAGTCAGTTTCATTCATTCACTTGTCTTGCATAGCTGCAAACAATTCCTGCAAACTCTTTAATTACATCGCATTTCAAGTTTTGTTTCACTAAAATACAAATTGTCAACTCGTAACTTAATTTCCATTGACAACGAATGCAACAATTCATTGCACTCAGTCACTTTCAAGAACAAAAATTCCTTTGAACTTACTCGTTATAATGGAAGATTAATTTAATTTTCCAACAAATTGCTTTTATTCGCAAAGGTAAGTAACGGTCACTCCTCATCCACCCCACACCGCCGACCATATTCCACTGTCATGTTCAATGTAAACTAACAAATTCCATTTCCAGGCGATTAACTTTCCAAGTGCAATCATTTGCATGGAGACCCAGGACGAAAGCATTCGTTGCCTGATTCCATGTAAAGTGCACCAATAAAATCCTGCAGAGAGAATAGCCTGTGGAATCTTCTGTCTCGCTTTCGCTGTGGAAATTCGCCTTCATGTTGTTCGTGACAACTGAATTGAATAATGCACTTTTCCGAATGGTGGCATAGAAGTGTGATTTTCCTTGTCCACAGAAGGTACTCGTATACATACCTACGTCTGTACATATGTACACAAATGTATAAACATCACTGTCCAACATTTCTCTCACCAGGAGAGGGGAAAGTATTTTTTTTTTTAACAATTTCAAAGCTCCACAAGCCACCACAGCGCAAGTTGCACTCCATCGAATCAGCCACCCTCATCCCCAATGCTTCATCCCCAAGGACGAAAGCAATACACCCCTGCTGGTTTCTCTTTCTCTTTCTCGTTCTACTCACTTGGCCTAACCTTTTGGCCCGGTTTCTGGCATCGTCGGCAACTCGTCTATATACACACGGAGGAGCACGCTGCCTAGCCAACCAGCCAACCAGTCAGGGTTTGTGTGGAGCACATGAGAGCGTAAACAGCGACAGGAGTTAGAGTGGGGCGTAGCTAATGCTTTCCAATGGCCACAACGCCAAATTCAATGCTCATGCCCAATCAGAGCAGCACAGAATGCAAAAAAAAAAGCGTAGAAGAAAAGAAAACGAAAAAAAAAAAAAGGAAAAACTGAGTACATAATATATTTCCCAAAGGATATGCACACAAGGAAGAAAAAGAATAAAATGAAACGAAGAAGAATGGAAAAATTAGAAAGATTAAGGTGTACACGAGGTTCTACGAGAGGATGTTGTGTTTGGTGTACATACACTGTAATGTACACTCAACGTGGACAGAAAAAAAAAATATTAAAACAACGACAAAGCGTAAGGACATTGTATAGTATACACGATACACCCCAAGAACCTAGAAATAGAACGAGACATATCATATACTCGCGCATGAATTATGCGAAAGAAATAACTTACGTAAGAGTCGTAAGTGTTCACTGGAGCTTTTCGGATACAACTTTGATTGATTTAGATTTTTCGGAGAACCCACTTGAGGATGTGGAGGATTGTATGTTTCTGCGGGGGTGGTTGACAACATTTCATATAGAGAATAATATATTTATTTCATGTAAGAATTTGATTCGTTTTAGCGCACATCCGATTGACGTCAATCGAAGATTGGTTGATATATTTATGTATGGTTGTAGTGATGTGGGTACACCATAGGGAATAAGGACAGCCTTCGTAAGTAGGTGACACCTACATCCCACATTTGGGTTGTGTTTGTTTTGTTGGATTCGTGGAATAACCACTGGATTTGTCAAATATCGATTTGTGGAGAATAAATTGAAAATTGAAGGTGCCTGTGAGTTGTGACGAATGGAATTTACTAAAATAAGGATCTATGAGTACCTACCTTCTTTCTAATGAAACGAAATAAATTGAAGGGAAACATAGAACTATTATATGAAACTGATGTATGTGTACGCAATTTATAAACGATTGCGAGTTAGTTAAGCTGCTTTGGTTTGAATATTAGTCAGACAGACAGAAGCAATATTGGGAAAAAATTTAATTTTTTGAGTTACCTACTTTACGCAGCGATGATTGCACGTGTTTTCATTCTGGCAAATCTATCTGAGCATAACACATGTCTATACAAACGTCATAGTACTCGTAGTCGGGCAAACTTTAAGTTTTAAAAAATGGTTTCTTAACACTTTTGCAGGGCTTCCATCGGTTTCTGCGTCACGAAAGATTGAGAAAGAAGGTTATGTAGCTTGAACTTCTGTCGATTTACTTTGTAAATGAGTTAAAATGTGCCGTTGCCAAAGAAGCCGGCAAAACATTTCACATTCTGCAATTTATTGCATAAATACTATGCGTAACAAATTTTTATAAATGTACTAGTACATCCTGAGAACATTGAAGAAAATCGATTGACCTATAATTCAACTGTTTTGTGATTACACATGAATCTTTGTACACTTGAGCTGAACCTTTCTTTTTAAAAACCAAAGCAAGTTCTTGAAAATGGATCATACTTAGTAGAAAAGAAGAGAATGCCAAAATTCAAAGAAATTATATTTTCCAGGTATGATATCTCTCAGCAGGTAAACCTCTATGCATCTAGATTAGGCTGAAATGGCTACCAGCTAAAGCCAACACACTTAGACCCGTGATGCGTCCGTTATGATACCACATGGATCTCAGAAAGATCTCCTCCCTATTCATTGAACCAATTGGAGCTTCTTATGAAGTGTAGGAGCGGTAATTATCAGGTTGGTGGAGAAGAAGGCCCCTAAGTGGAGTTTTCTTTTGCGGAAGAGAGCTGGACAGGTGCAAAGAAGATGGAGAATCTCCTCCTCTTCGTCCATACAGCTTCCGCAGAAGTCGTTTAACGCCATGCCTAATTACATGCTTGCCTATTAGATAATGTTCAGTGATGACCTCTATAATAGCGCTGAAATCCAATTAAAATCAAAATCCTTATCAGACCCTGTAGGTTATGTTGTTCCATATCTGGCGTGATCATCAGCCTTAAAGTTCCCTGGAATGTCACTGTACCCTAGCACCCAACAAAGGTGAATATTAAAATGCTCCGCCATCTCTGTATGAGACAATCGGCAATCTAGAGCTATTCGTGAATTTTAAGAGACGGATTTCAAGGTCATTAATGCGGCTTGACTCCCCGAAAAGTTGCGGCTGATATCACGTTTTCTTTTAGCCAAGGTAAGACTTCTCTGATCGCAATGATTTCCGCCTGGAACACGCTACAATGATTTGGAAGACGGAAAGCTAGGCTGAAGTTAACCCTAACAGAGAAAACACCACCACTCATCCCGTCGCTAGGTATTGAACCGCCTCGGTGTAAGAGTGAATCGATTTGTCTTCTGAGAATACAACATTGTCACAGAATTACCTGGGAGGGATGGTTATCTCGAAGTTCTTACTTGGGTGTGATGTAGTCTATGTTTCTGGGAGATATTTTGACATTCTTCAAAATGAAGGCGCGCCCAAAATCTTTACAAGACCACTGTGGGGTTGCTTTGAGGCGGTTGGCTGGCCTTTGTTGCCATTCGTTTGCTAACAATTTTGAGGAGCAAAAGATGGAATAGAATGTGCATTGCTGCAGAGGGAGTCGTGCAAAGAGCTCCGCTGATGCATATGCAAGCTGTTCTTAAATAGCCGCCATTTATGGTTATATCCAAGGCGGTTCACCAAACCATAACCCTATACATAAGTATCGGTCTTATTACAGCTTTAGCGTGCGCTAAAGGTTTTTCACGTCCCTTCAACTGGAGCACGGTATTTAGGGAAATTAGAGGAGAGACAAAGGAGATACCAAAACATGCTGATGTAAATGTTTGTATGTGTAGTGATATGCAGATCGTAAGATTAGTCCTGAATTGTCTTCTGCAGTTTTATAGCACATTTATCAGCAATCTTCCTAATGGGGATATGTAGGCGTGAGATCCCGATGGTAGCTGATGATGAATTTCACCAGTGATTCCAAGTCCTTACGAAACGTCTTGAATCGCGAAAACCTCTCTTTGACCAGCAGTAGCGCTTTTTTTAAGAATGGATCCATCTCTTTGGGAAAAGTGAGGCTATTGCATTTGTGGTTGCCGAGGCACATCATTATTCACCGAACATATTTCGCGGCATCGCCTTCCGTCGGGGAATGCCAAACGTTCGAAACTATGATTAGAAGCTAGGAAGCTAGAATTGCTCATACAGAGCTGTCGCGCCAGCTATTTGTTTTTTAACCCGCTTGATAATTCAAAGACATTCATGTCATGTTTAGGAAATGAACAAGGCTGGAATATACACCTCTTGTGTAATTTTTTTTTTAAATAAGTCTACACAATTTGTATTATCTCTATGAAGCGCTCTATGAACACGTGCTGTTACTTGCATGACAGCAATGTTTTCACAGCACTTTTCAAGTCAGTTCAACATAGTTCAACTGGTCTGGTCTGGTTTTTGGTCTGCCTAAGGTCACTCAAAACTTGTGTTTCTATCAGGTCATCGACCCTTCTTTGTTGTACTACTGACAGTAAAGGATTCGAAAGTTTTCTTCAAACTTTAGGATTAAAACTTTCACTCAAAAATCAATAAAATTCAAAACGATTCTTTCTTTTCATTTTCCAAAAAATACTCGCTAATATGTTAAATTTAGTTAAATCCAGTCAAACCGTTTAAAGTCCAGAATAAACCAAACAAAAGAAAATTCCGTCAAAAATTTAGGCTGCGAACTTTACCATGTTTCCTTTCCTTTCTGAAACTTTTACCCGGAGTTCCTTGGTAGATTTCTTGTTGTTGTAAAAAAAAGTCTGGAAGTCAGTTATAAAGTCAGAAACTTAAGTTTTTACGAATGTTTTGTGAGATGCGAGAGCTCTCTTCATTTTCAAGGTCGCCGGCGGAAAAGTTTTCACCACCACAAGTTTATCAATTAATTTTCAAAGTTTCTTTCATTTTTTTTTCTTCCTGACATTCATTGGCATCAAGGTGAATGAAACTTTAACAATTTTAACGCATCACAATTGCCAAGTGAGAAGAATAAGAGGGTAAAAACCTGACTTAATCTCATCACTCACCTCAAGGATGTTAAGTAAGCCAAAAACCACTCCAAAGTGGACATGGTAAACTAATAAAAAGTCCATTAGAATCTCTAATGATGGCAATCTGTTTTCCATAAAAATGATATCAACATGGGGTTTATTTTTGTAACAACATCATCTATCAAACGGTAAATAGAATTCTTTGGCCAAAAACTTTGGGCGAATAAAAATGCTTCATACATTATTGTATGGTCAGATAAATGGAGCAGAACGTCAGGAAATGAAAAGTGGTGGAATGAATTAAATTCGAATAAATTTCATAGCGCCTACATTAAACTTTAATGAGATGATTTGATTTTTTTCTTTTTCTTGTTTGTGGTTACTTGCGGAGGAAGTGGAAGGACATTCTTCTATTATGGAAATTGATTGAAGTTTACTTTGGTTTGGTAATTGTATTTTTATTCTTATAACTTTGTTGCTCGGTGTAAAGGACAAGTGTGAATATGTATACATAAAAAATACCGCCGTCTTGGCGTCAGTCGTAAAATAACTAACGGCGGGTTCTAAACACACCTTACGATCGTCGGTTCAGCAAAGTCGAAAACGTTTTTAGATCACAACTAGAGGACCCTTTTAGGCATCGGAATGAACCGCTTCTGTTCTGACAACCACGAGAGGTTTTTGGTTAGAAAATAATTTTAAATAGTAAGACTTTGTCACATTTTCCCAACCCGAATTCGAGAGATTAAAGAGAGGCTTTCTAGGTCGCAAAGACTCGTTAATTCAAGCACTATAAAGCGTCGAAAATGCACATAGTTTCGACGTTACAAGTCGATCCACCCAGAAACGTATTTGCGTGACTTAAATCGAGCGACAGAAATAGAAGCGACAATAAATAAAAAATAATTCCTTCTGTATAATTCATCTCGACGGCAGAGTAAAGATATCTGTGCTTAAATGTCCTCCGCATATGTGTTTACTTCGCTTGGAGGATAGCCCGACAGTACGTTAAAAGAGAATTCAAGAGATCCAAAAGACTATTGGTGTCATAGGATCCATGAAAACAACACTCACAAAGCCGAAAAAACCGTCCATAGTCTCATTCCGCAACAAACCCCACTCCCAGCGTTGATCCTGTTGGTGGCCCATTTTAAGAACACGCGCTACTGACTTCTGCTAGAGCTGAGACATGAAAGATGTGCACTTTCTCTACTGCTACAGAAAGACAGCCCTCAGCACGTACTTTTAAGCAACCCAAACCAAAGGATCCCTGAAGATCCACGACGCCGTCGGTACGCTACTTTCTGCCAGCACCACTCAATCGTACCTAATTCATATTTCCCCCCTTCGGGTAGGGGTTAGAATATACCCGAGGTAGGCATGCCTGTCGTAAGAGGCGACTAAAATCCACCCTCCGTATACCGAGGTTAAAGAAGTATACAAACAATGCAATGAACAAAACAAAGAGATTCAATACCCCAGGTGGCACTCCAGGTTTACTGGAAAATCCACCCTCTTCGGAGGTCGGCTCTATGGATTCTGGGGAGAGCCATTTATTGCAATTATGCAACCCTTTTACAAAAAGTGTAAGGGTATCTCGATCGCCACCACCAAGATCGAATGTCTCCGGGAAAAGAAGTCCGCCGGAAGCGTTAACGCGCGATAAACAGGACTCAGCGAAATGTAAAAGCTTCGAGGAGGAAAACAACGAACTCCGTAAGAAGCTTAACGAAATGGAGTTACTCTACAAAGAACTTAGGAAAGAGGTAGATTTACTTCGACAAGAAAATAAAGCTCTGAGAAACGTAAATCCTCCAAAAGACGGTAGTCCGTCTGGCTCAACTGTTCGCGAATATCATACGGACGAAGAAGAGCTAACACGGGAAACGGCGTGGGTCTCAAAGAAAAGACCCAGCAAGAAACGAAAAGCCGGTTCTTCACCTGAAATCGAGCCACTAAAAAAAAACAAGAGCTTGCAAGAGACAAAAAAATTAAGTCCACCGCCTCCAATAAACGTCATCGGGATTACGGACTATAACAAGTTGTATTGCCTCCTTAAAGGAACGTTGGCCTCGAAGTTTAAGGTCATCTCACTTCGCAACAATGTGTGGAAAATAAACGTCGATGACCCCGACGATTACCGAGCATTTTCTCGGAAACTTAATACCGAGAAAATTCAGTGGTACACTTACGAAAATAAGTCAGAAAGACCATTGCGAGTTATAGCAAGAGGACTCCATCCTTCATGCACCAAAGAAGACGTTATGGACGATCTTCAAGCGAAAGGCTTTAAAATTCTTGACGCCGTAAATATTATCAAGAAGGAAAAGCAACAAACGGAAGAAGATCAGGAAAGTCTTGTTAAGCGTGGTCTTCCGCTTTTTATGCTCAGTTTCGATAAAAGCGAGAATATAAAGGATATTTACAATATTAAAACGATTTTAAATATTGTTATCAAAATCGAACCGATGCGTAAAAGCACAAGATCGATCCCTCAGTGTAAACGCTGTCAAGGTTTCAACCATACGCAGACATACTGCCAAAAAGAGCCACGATGCGTGAAATGTGCCGGTACACATCTTTCGAATGAGTGCCACTTAAACAAGCAGACGGCAGCGACTTGAACAAATTGTAAGGGGAAGCACCCAGCGAACTATCGAGGTTGCGAAGTGGCCAAAGAACTTCAAAAAAGGCGCGATACGCTTAAAAAGAACATTCGTCCGCTACCGAAACCGAATAAAAATAAATCCGAAAAATCGTTGGCGAAAGAAAGCAAACCCGTCAAGGAAAAAACGAAAAAAGTTCAGGAAAATCCGCCATCTGCTGATGCGCAAACGTACGCGCAAGCCGCATCGCAAGCAACCAAGCAAAATAGGCCTGCGTTAGATCCTATGCAACAAGTTTTCTCTATAATTCTCGCGAAACTCGAGGAGCAAAGCAAGACAAATAAGCTAATATTCGAAAAACTTAGTAACCTTGAGCATAACGCTCGCAAACCACGAACGAAATTATGAACATGAACCAGTTACTTAAAATCTTAACATGGAACGCAAACGGCCTTCAGCAAAGAATCGACGAACTGGAAGTATTCCTACGCCAGCAGAACATTGACATATGCTTGATTTCTGAAACCCATCTGACAAAGGAATCTCGGGTTAAAATTAGAGGATACTATGCTTATCACGCATACCACCCATCCGAAAGGGCTAGGGGCGAATCGTCGCTCTTAATTAAAGACTGTATTGAGCACTCTTTGAATTCACCGATAGAACTCGATGCAATGCAAATAACTTCGGTTCGCGTAAAAAATAAAAACATGTATTACAATATCGCGTCCATTTATTGCCCTCCGCGATACACGCTAGAAAAGAATGACTTAATACGTCTATTTGACTCACTTGGACCAAAATTTATTATTGGTGGTGATTTCAATGCGAAACACACCTTTTGGGGTTCGAGATGCATTTCACCTAAAGGCAGACTTCTCTACGAAATCGGCATGCAATTTGCTGTTGACTTCTTTTCGACGGGGAAACCGACTTATTGGCCCTCCGACATAGCAAAAACGCCTGACCTCATAGACTTCTTTATTGCAAAAGGGGTAGCGAAAACCTTTACGAACGTCGAGGAAAGCTTTGATCTCTCCTCAGATCATTCACCAGTCATATTGACAATAAGTGAACGCCTAATGAAGAAGGAAGGCGCGCCCAGATTAACTAGCAACAAAACTAACTGGGACGGCTTTAGGAAAGCTTGTGAAGAAAATATAGTCCTGAATGTGTCGCTTAGAACACCGTGCGAAATAGAGGATGAAGTCGGCAGATTTATTGAAGTCTTACAAAGCGCCGCGTGGACCAACACTCCATATAAAAGGAAAGTAGTCGGAAATAGCGAAGTAAAATATCCGCCGGAAATAAAAGAACTGATGCTGGCAAAGAGGAGAGCACGCAAAAGATGGCAACAGTCCCGCGCTCCTCAGCATAAAACCCATTCGAACTTCCTATGCAATAAGCTCAAAAAAGCGATACGGGATTTTAAAAATCACGAGATTTCTACATATCTCGAAGGCTTGTCTGCTGAAAAAAGTTACAATCGCTACCAATAAGAAAAAGTAATGGCGAGTGGGCAAAAGGCGATAAAGAAAAAGCCGACTTATTTGCTGAGCATCTAGAAGAAACATTTAAGCCATTTCCCGGGCAAACATTAATAGAAAATATTAATAATACTATTATGACTCCAGACAACTTTAAAATAAGAAGCGTGTCACTAGCCGAACTTTGTGAGGTAATAAAAAATCTAAAGAATAACAAGGCTCCTGGATATGACCTAATAACCGGACAGGTCCTGAAGGAATTGCCAAAGAAAGCTTTAATAAAACTTGTTTACCTTATAAATGCTTCGCTAAGACTATTATACGTTCCAAGGCAATGGAAAGTCGCCGAAGTTATAATGGTTTCAAAGCCGGGAAAACCGCCAAACGACAAAAAGTCGTACAGACCGATATCGCTCCTGCCGATAATATCAAAGGTTTTCGAAAAACTCTTATTGAAACGGTTAAAACCGCGTAATTGAAGAAAGACGTTTGATTCCTGATCATCAATTCGGGTTCAGAATCAAGCATTCCACAATTGACCAGGTTTATAGAATAACCAACGAAATTGAGAAGGCCATAGAAGAGAAAAAGATATGTTCTAGCGCTTTTCTTGACGTTTCTCAAGCCTTCGACAAGGTGTGGCACGAAGGCTTGAATTATAAACTTAGACAGGTACTTCCGGAAGAGTTGTACAAGATCTTAGAGTCGTATTTGGAGAATAGACTCTTCCGTGTCAAGCACGGAGCCGAATACTCGGAATTCAAGGAAATCGCTGCGGGAGTTCTTGGTCCAGTCTTGTTCTTGCTCTATACTCGAGATATACCCCAAGAAGAAGGCACCGTTATTGCTACGTTCGCGGACGATACGGCTATTCTGGCAACAGATAATTCAGTCGAGTCAGCAACTGTAAAGCTTCAACATGCTTTGGATAAAATCTGCGAGTGGACAAAGGTTTGGCGCATTGTTCTCAATGAAACCAAATCTACCCATGTTAACTTTACTAACAAGAAAATAAACAACTTACCCGTTTTCATTAACTCGGTACAAATACCGTATGCAAACGAAGCAAAATATCTAGGAATGACACTAGATGCGAAACTGAAATGGAAGCCGCACGTTAAAAAGAAACGCGACGAGCTCGAAATTAGATTTAGAGAAATGTATTGGCTGCTTGGAAGATATTCCAAATTAAGCATGTATAACAAATTGCTCTTATATAAGCAAGTCTTAAAACCTGTATGGACGTATGGTATACAACTTTGGGGTTGTACCAAAACCAGCAATAGAAATATTTTACAAACCTTTCAAAATAAGGTGCTCAGAACAATCGTTAATGCGCCGTGGTACATTAGAAACGACGATATCCATAGAGACCTCGGTTTAGCTACCGTCGAAGATGAAATAACAAATTTTGCACGCAAACTCCGTGTTCGCCTTCAGGGACATTGCAATAACGCCGTACTCCAAATTCTGGACGTGACAAACCTTGTGCGCCGACTACAAAGAACGAAACCGTTCGATTTAGCGGAATAAGGGATAACCGCTTATAATGACGGTATTAGTAGGTGCTTTTACTGGAAAGCTACCTGCACAACGCGAACTTTTATTGTCGAAAGCTAAACTACTTGATAAGGCTTTTTTTGTACTTAGTCGTAGTCAACACAAAAAGGGGAGGTGTTTTTAGGGAGTAAGAATCTCACACTACCATGAGCACGTGCGGTAGATCCTCATGGTGTCTCATGAAAGATTTTCACCTAACCTCGCAAAAAAAAAAAAAAAAATTCATATTTCAATAATAAGGAAGTTAAGACTACGGCAGACGAAAACTAATTATATGAACCTGATGCGACATTTGTCAGTGACTGAAAGAATCAGCAGGGCAAGCAATAACTTGTCGCAAAGTTGCGGAGAGGTGGTATCGCGAAAAAAGCCATTTTGGCATTTCCAAAAAAAAAAAAAGCACTATAGATATGATATGTGGTTGCCGTGGCTCAGTGCTTAGTGCGTTGGACTGCTGTGCGAGCTGCGTGGATTCAAGCATAAGCCGTGTCCACCGAACTTTTTTCGCGGCACCACCTCCCGCCGGAGATTAACGAAAAAGCTTCTCAATTCGCCGTTTGGAACTGGCAATAAACTGTAGATCCCTTTCATTCGCCGAGAAAATGTAACGCGCATAACCTGAATGTTTGAAAATGTCACCTTCTAATTAAAAAAAAAACAAAATTGGATTTCAAGCATTACCTGCCATTGTAGCGCACTGAATGTGACGACGCCATTTTGCACTTATTATCTACAATCCAACTTAATATCTATAAACATAAAATGCTAGTTCTGGTATTTGCGTTTGCTTCAACCAACCTTAGCCTACGTACCCGATCGCTGGTGTTGAGCTGCGATTCCATGGCATTGATGTCAGACTTCAAGCGCAGCATTTGTGATTCAACTCGAGCGTTTTCCCTCTGTAACTCTGAGATTTCAGCTTCCAGTGTTGTCAGATCTTCGGTCCCATTTGCGGTCACACTATTTTGAGGCGTATTATTGTTGGCTGAGGCGTTATTTACCGATGCACTGGAATTATTATTCGATGGTCCGGGTCCAGGTGGTAAAGATGAAGTGCTGCCGGTCGATGGAGTTGAAGTTCCGCCACCACCTGAATTCATTATCATGTCCATGCCTGTAAAAAACAAATATAGAATTTTTTAAAATACATAAAGAAATCATGCTCTTCTTGGAAAGAACTTAAAAAATAAAATAATTAAATCGTATATTCTACAAATGCCGCATCTAACCAATTGTTACAAATTATTAAGATTTCCTAAAGCACGCCATTGGGTATTCCCCGACGTCCCCTTCCCCAGCACAATCTCGTACAATTTCAAATATCAACCCCTTTTCACTTTGACAAGAAGCCTGCTGCTACCATCACATGGAATACGATTGCAAAATGCTTTTAAAATTATAAAATGTTAATTTCGCCTTAAAAACATGAAATGAAACACCACCACCACCAGGCTTCTCCGTCATCATCTTCAACATCGATTTGCCGTATACATGATGTTACAATGATAAACGACTATAAGAGCACATGGTGTCAAAGGATGCTTTATTCCTTGCGGATATAAAATACGTTTCTTAAAATTATATGTAGAGGAAGGAAAAGGAATCACCGACCAGCGCCGATAAGACAAAGCGTAAATTTTTAATTTACCCCAACAAGAGATCCCGCCTCGCTGCGGTTTAAAATGTATAAAATGCTTGAACCCCTTAAAGGAGTTTTTCTGTGGAAGACTTCTTAAAACCACCTACTGTCAAGATAAAGATTTTCAAGATGAAGATTTTCAGTATCAAACAATCTGTGGTTTAAAATTGGAACGAATTCCTGGTAAAAACCAAGTGCAAGTTGAACAGCAGGGCGAATGGTTGTTTGCGATGAGCTTTGGTTCAGGTCTTATCCAGTAAGAAGTGGTAAGACCGTATGTTAAGAAATTTAATTTTGGTCATCAAACTAAAGCTATTTTTGATGGCTTGATTTGAGCGACCACTACAACCTTTCTGTTTGCATATTGTAACCCCTTGTTAAATAGCTAGTTCTGTAGTACACCATCTCTGATAATTATTGATTTTGGCCTCAACTATCGCTCTACCTATAGTTTTGACTATAGGGCTGTGATAAGCGTCGATCTTTAACAGCTGGATTCTGCTGAATTGCGCCTCCCTGAGTTGGAAACGCGTTCGGGAAGTGCTTACATACACATAATGCAAGAAAGCGAGATTACATCATATCAGGAAGATGTTTGAAATATGTTGGATACCAAAAAAGAAACATTTTAATAACCTGCCTAAATAAAGAGGGAGACTTTTAAGAACATCCAAGTCGAATTTATTTGTCAATTATTGAATGAGACGCAGATAAGTTCGTCACCACAATGGTTAACCTCCTTGCTCAGAGCTAAAATTATTTAGTTTAAATTTGGCAAGTATCTTCAAACCAAACTTGTCAATGGAGGATCACCATAGGACGGCGTTGTCTTTCCTCTACTCTTTTAACAATATCCTATTTAGGTTTGACAGAGACTGGATCCACTAAGTTGTGTTTGCGGAATACGTGACGTCGGCGATATTTCCTTCTATGAGAAGTTAAATTATGTGACAAGCTAAGATTGACACGCCCAGCTATGGATTTTATGTTAATCCGAAATAAACTAAACTGAATTTTTGTACTACTAAAACCAAATAATCGGCCGACTTTAATCATCCCAGTCCTGCTTTATAGCGCTGAAGTATGGACGCTGTCGAAACCAGATGAAGATATCCTTGGTTGCTAAGAGTGAAAAGTTCTGTGGAAGATATTCGGTCCCGTATGCGTTGACGGACTTTGGAGGAGAAGAACTATTCGAGCTGTACAGCGACATCGACTTAACCAAAAAAAACTGCGCATTGGACGTTTAAGACGGCTAGAACATGTAGAGCCAATGGACACTACGCTCCTGTACGCAGAGTCTCCGAATCTAACCCGGAGGTACAACGCAGTATAGAAAGACCTCGCCTAAGGTGGCGCGCACAAGTAAAAGTGGAGGGCAGTTAGCTACGAACCGGCTTATTAGAGAGGTTTGTTGATTGAGACCCAGGTTCACCCCGAACTGTAGCGCTACCTAAGAAAATAAGTAAGTAAGTAACTACGCCTTGGCAAGACGATCTCTTGAATATACACCGTCGTAATGCATCGTAGTCTCACTTCAGATCCACTTGTCTGGTGCCCTACTTTGAGTAGAGTGTTGAATACAAAAAAATCATCAGGATTCAAAGAACTGCGGGAGTAGATGTGCTATGAGACGCTGCGATAATTTTTTTTTTTTCTTCAATTACTGGTTTGCGTCACGGAAAAGGAAGCTCTATCCCATCCCTAACTGCAAGGAAAGAGAGAATTTTTTTCCTGTAGCGATTGGTACAACAATTCAGAAGTAATTTTTGTACATGAATTCATGACCTAAAATATGTACATATAGGGAACTCCTGTACGCCTCAAATGTATGCCTTAAGAAAAGAACCATAGACTTATTAGTCCAGAAAAATCTGAAATAGAGCTCTTTACAAACAGAAAAACGATACCAATCATTACATTGGCGACTATTATAGGAGTCCCGCTTAAATTGTCTGACCGTACAAAGTATGCACTTGTATAGAGTCAAAGAAGCTTGTAGTAGATTATTCAGCTGAACTCGGGAACATAAACCCAGAATAGCACTATGAAGGAGTTCCATGATCGTCAGACCTGGACCTACAGATGAAGTTTTGCTCTGATGTCTTCAATACCTCCAATCTTAAAATGATTTAAAAGCAAGTTAAACTGCAACTACTAGACCAGTAAGAAAAACAGTGAGATTGGAAGCTATTTTCAATCCTCTGCTTTTCTCAAATCCATCTACACCGGCAGCTTTGGCAAAACTCCTTTCAGAAGAGATCTAATATTCTGGCGTGTGAGTCTATTAACAGTGGCCAGTGAGGACACCGATAACGAAGCTGATTTAAGATCCTTTAAGCAAGACAATCTGGAACGTGACTGATTTAGTAAAAGCGAAATGCCTGTGATACCTCGCCAGGCAGCTATAAAATCAATTGCTACAACGCAGTCTCATCGAAGCCCTGTTGAAAGGTAATGGTAAAATCTTAATTTTCCAGTCAATGATTTTGCATTAAAGAATAAATCCTCTTGTCTTCTACAAAACTAATGTGCGGTAAATTTTTTCCGCAATTTTTTAATCAAAGGCTTTCCTCTTGGCTCAATATCCCACTCAAATTTTTCTACAACTCTTTTCTCTGCAAAAAATACTGGAAAAATACTGAAAAATGAAGTCATTAATATTGAATAAATCAAAATGTTAAAAATAAAAAAAGAAAATATGCCATAAAAAATGTTTTCCCCCAAGCTACACCGACTAATCCATCAATCAATCTGAACTTTTTTTTCCCACCGTACCTAGTAATCCCCGAATATTGATAGATACCTACCAGTGAAAAAAAAAAACAAATAAATCACTAAAATTCACGGTGTCCCAAAATGTCTGCAATTTTGTGCGAGAACACACCGCACCGCACAGAACAATTGGTAATATTTTAAAATCAATGGTTTAAAGGTAAACCGCTGACTAAGAGCACTTGATTAATCAATTTCCCTCCACGGTTTTCACTTTGACATCAGCTCACCACCACCGCCGCCGCCGTCACGACCATCATCTGACAAACGCAAATAAACCATTAAAACTTCCTACAAAACATCGAGTAATAAATTATTTGCCCAGCAGCCAATTGGCTTGCCATTCAAGGAATCGGGAAATCTCGAAGCACGATAGATGAGTTTTCATTTTTCGTACGTACGAATGCGAAACGACTCAGTGAGTCGAAATGGGACAGTGACGGATATCAGTTAAGTGCGCTCGGATGGAGAACAAATGATTTTCAAATTAAATTAGGTATTTGCAGTTTGTCAGTTCGCGTAGTAGTAGTAGAAGTAGTGGTGGTTCTAGAGGGATGGGGGAGGATTGACAGACTTAAGTTTCAACATTTTACTAGCAGGATGTGACAATGAATTTTTCATTTTACCGAAAAGCATTTTCCAAATAGCCATTTCTGTTCTGATGCCACCTGAGGCGATTTGAAATTAAGGGATGAAGCGAAAGTGGGCCGTTGTAAGACCAAAAAAGGATATTGAATTTTGTTTTGGACTTTTAATTTGATTATGGAAAATTTTCCTTCTTTTGTTGTCTCGAGCTAGAGAACTCTTTCCTGGGATGATAAATAAATGCCAATGGGCACGAGGAAAATAATCGATTTTTTACCACTGGAGGTGGAAAATTTCTCCTAGAATTTATCACAAGTCCTTAGTCGCAGGGAGAAGATTACTTAAAGACAACTTGCTGAATAATCCTCACAGTTTTGGATGTTAATAAGGGAACCAAGGAATTGAAGAACTTAAGACATGTAAATGAAAGAAATGCAACGGACATGGCTGGTTTTCTGAAGCTGGTTTAAGTTCAATTTTATATGCCTTGAAACCCTTGGTTTGGTCTTTGTTTTGCAAATAAATTGGATAATACGGCCTTGGCGATACAATGAGAAGTGTAAGTTTTGGATTGACCAAAAATTTGTGTATTCCTTATGCGGTTGCAGTTCGAAAGACAATGGAAAAACCCGACGAAATATTCTATGATGTCAAATAGATGGGATCGACTTATGGAACACAGCACACGAAAGAAGTAGTTCAATATTTCTTAAGTAATTTCTAGTTCTGACGACATAATATGGTGATTTGACGCCGTTCAACTTTTCCTTTATGTCAAAACAAAGGTCAATGTGTATGGAAATAAGTTATGTACAAATAAGTTAAAATTTCAAAGACAACATCTGTGCAGGTATCGCACAATAATGCCCAACATAATGAAAAACTTCCGAAATGGATGGCTTCATGCCAAAGAAGCCGAGAAAGCATTTGCTTGAAGTTGTATTCAAACGGAGTCATAATATACAAGTTAGGACTTCATTCGAAAATCAATAAGCTTATTACTTAAATTTTAGGAAAATTGTGTCTGTCCGTCGCCTCTTGTGTGAATGTCCTGCTCTCGCCGACCAACGGAAGAATAAGGGATCTGATAGTTATTTCTTAACGGAATAGGAAAACTTGTGTAACGTTGAGATGAGACATCTCCTGCGTTTCACATCCCTAGTTTGGAAATTTCAACTGCTGGTCTGCGTTACACTGTTCGAGCAGCCACCCACAAGGCACATACTAAGTCACATTTTTTTAAAACAATCATTATCATCATTTTCCAATGACCCACTTACCCACTATGCGGGTTAAGAGTGCATAAGTGGACCCTTCACATATCTCGATCTTCCGCCATCGACTCTTAATCATCAGGAGCTATCCCCATACAGCTAGAGGTGAGATTTCGGACTTGGTTCAAGGGGACGTCTACCTGCCGGCACGGATTCCATGGCACGCCTTGGAAGGCGAGTTGGAGGCAGGCGTTTCACGTGCCCAAACCGTCAAAGCATGGACCTTTCGGTTCAATTAAGTAGCTGCTCGATATTGAGTTTTTCGCGTATTCTGGTGTTCCTAACCCGATCTCAGCGAGTCACCCCAGCAATACAACGAAATCTCAGAAATCTCATTGCAGCACCTTGTATCCCCGATCATATTCTTTCGATCATTACCCAAACCTCATAACCATAAGTGCGGATCGGATTAAACACTGAATTAAAGATCGAAGGCTAAGCTCCGATGACAAGTTCAGCTCTCCTGTAACAGATTGACCAAGCTGTCACAAAATTGCTCCAGCCTGACCAATCCTATGGGACAACTCAGTATTGCCGAGATACTTGAACTTCTCCACCTGTTTCAATGGGACTCCAATAACCTGCAGGCACTCGGAAAATTACCATTGCTTCTGATTTGCTCACGTTTGCGTTCATCCCAGCTTCAACACATACGGCTACGAACCCGTCAAGTTCTCTCTGGGTGGACCACAGGAGATCATTATCGGCGAAAAGCAGTTGACTTATCTTGAAATCTCCCATTTTGAACGGTTTCCCGCCACGACTGCACTGTAACATCCAATCCATATGCACAATGAAAAGTAGGGGTGACTAAACGCACCCCTGGTGAAGTCCAGCTCCCACAGTGAAAGGTGTCGATTTAACGCCGTTCACCCAAACACAGCTTTTACAGTTTGTGTATAGAGATTGAATGGCCTTTACAAGAGTGCCATCAATCCCGTACTTTTGCAGTATACTCGAGAGTTGACCTCGTGGGACCCGATCGTATGTATGATTTCTCCAAACCCCAGGTTTGGCATACTTCCAGGCCTTTTCAAGTACCATTCTAAGACTGAGTAGCTGGTTTCAAAACAAAAGTGATTTAATTAGGGCTGAGAATTTCAGAAAATTAAACATCTAACCGCCATTTAATTTAACATCTTCTTTAAGTCTTTTTGTCATGGCATCAATGAAATTTTTGCAGGTCTTTAAGATCCGTTCTTCCCGAAACCAAATTTAAATTATTTTTGAAAAACAACGCGCACTACTTTGTCTACCTACATATTACCCTGAAGTATCATTCTCGCTATGAGTTATAACAACCCTTTTGCCCATATTCCTCATCAAAACACCAAAATTCAAGCTTTGATTTACGTACGTAAGTGTGTCCCTTCATATGCTTCATGCATGACCTTTTGCATGTAATCTAAACCTATTTGCCTGCACCGGTTTGCCTTCCGGCAAACTCAAAAATTCAAATCAGTTTTTTGAAAATACCTAAAGACATGCAATGTATCTAAACAAATTAAACTAAATAACTACATGATTGTCTTGTGTGTGTGCCAATAACATTACAATTTGTACCAAAACAATTTGTGATCAAACGAAACAAAACAAAACATAAACAATAAACTTACAAACAAAATGTTTGAAATGATATTAAATGAATTTATCTTACCTGCATAAAAATCGGGTAGATTTTTGTTTTGTTTAATTTTAGAGAAGATATTCGGCGCCGATACAAAACGTCGCGTAATCTGAATAAAAATAAACAGGAAAAAAATAAGAAAAACAGGTAAGGAATACATATTTCTGTTTTGTTTTCTTAAATTGTTAAGCGAATGTTTTTTTTTTTTAAGTAAATTTTTAAATTTTAGTGTTATTAGCACACACACGATTAAATGAAACGCGAAAACCAAACAAGTTGAAAGCAAAATGATTGCAGCACAGAAAGCAAATTTGTTGTGTACTAACCTGAGTATCCCTTGGGATAGACCATGGTGACCTCATCGAACTTGGGCTTCTTAATACCTTGCGCTGCCGTCGGACAACCTGAAAGTGACCGATGCGTTAGAAATGTCCCATTTATATGTCCGGTGCCATCACAACCCGGAGTGGGGCAATTCACACCATCAAATTTCATTGCAGTTGCGGCCGCAACTGCTGCCTTATGCTGCTCCACCGTACCTCCATTCTCCAGGACCCGCATTTTGTTACGATTCGCTATCGGACATCCGGATGCACTGCACACAAAAAAAAGCAAATACGATTATGTTAATTAAAGGGTACACACACGCAGAGTAAGCCATCTGTACCTTCTGTGGGAAAGGAATTTCCCTGTTGAATGTCCACTGCCATCACATCCTGGTATGGGACATCTGAAATATAAACAATGTGTGCTACATTGTCGGACCAGCATAGAACAAGGGAAAAAAAGTCCACATGGCAATTGTTACTTCCAAATGTAAATAACGCAGAGGAAGTAAAAATCGCAATTTAACCGTACCTCAAGGGTTCCGAATCCTGACCGTCACGTGGTTTACTCTTCGGTTTATTCGCACGAGGACATCCCGATAGACTGCGATGCGATGAGTAGTTGCCGGTTACGTGTCCAGAACCATCACAACCCGGTGTCGGACATTTTAACTCCTGCGAATGGGATTGCAGGTGATTTCTATCGGTACGTGGACAACCCGTTAAGCTGTAATTAAACATTGTATTCGAAGATAAACGAAACAAAATGTTAATGTTTAAATTTGCAAGGCACGCTCGTCCCCCGTCCGGAAAAATAATCCGACAACCGGGGATACAGCAAAAAAAATTCAATTAAACACGACTTTCAATTTCATTTTCTCAGGAGCTGCTCCTTTCCCCCATTCGGAAGAAAAAGCCCTTTTGACTTTCCACCAAGCATAGTGCACATCCTGATTATGCTAATCTTCTCACATGCACACCCATACACACATTTATACGTTTAATGGAATAATTTTTGGTAAATAAAATTTAAACAGTGAAATTCCGAACTTTGCAGACACATGGCTGCTATACACATATGTATGTACCCACACATGCTGAAGACAGTCTAGAAGGGTTAGAAATCCCCAGAATGGGCCAAGAAGTCATCACAAAAAGGACAAAAAAAAAGACACTTTTGATTTTTCCTCGACGATAGAAGAATAGGTCTCTGATTTTTGTTTCATTACATTCGGATACAGTGGGGCTCACTGTCCCCCTTCCCTTATAAATAAAAAATGTTCTAATAACAAACGAGATAAGCAGAATTTTATGAGGTAGCAGGCATTTGCTGTATCTTTTACCATTCAGGACGTACAAGACTCATTTGCAGATTGTACACGAGCAGACACAATTTTATTGGAATATCTAGAAGGTTTTATTTATGTATGCAAATGAACGGACGTGTACATCCTTGGGGGCTAATTTCTTTGTATCTTCATTATTCTGTAATAATGTATGCGAGGATGAGTGCCGGTAGAGAACTTTTTCGAATGTAACGATATTGTTGACTTGGAAAAGAAAAAGCAAGAAAGCAAGGGTAGGTGATCAATAGGAGCAAATGAGTTTGTTTATTGAATTTAGTTGTGTATCTACATGTATACATGCATGTTTTTTTCGTTACGACAAAAATTTAAAATAATCGACAGAAGGAGGACTATTAACAACCCTTAACGGCTAACAATTACGAGCATTCGCGGGCGACATAATCGATAGAACACAGGGACGTAGCAGTTAGTGAATATTCATAGAAAGGACAAAGAAAGCCGCTACAGCTTTCCACGCATGCAATTGGATCTTTCGGAGAAGAAATGGATCCAAGCCTGCGCCCGTTCACTGGCTTTTGTAAGGCCCATCTTTACCTGTGGTTGTCTTGTGTTGTATCCTGCTGCTTAAAAGATCAAAAATCTTAAAACCTCCACCAAAAACTCATCTTCTACCATACTAAGGCACAACCATTAGGACCACTCCAACTGTGGACGTCGAATCCTCGCTTTAAACGAACTACAGATTAGATTTCTTATAGGAATCTTTGTAGACCACTACTCTCTGGCGGTCTACTTGAAAAGAATGCGGACAAATACAAGAGGTCTATGCAGCGAATTACAGTCATATATGTAGACGCAGAACAAAATAATACTCACTTCCTATAGGAGTGTTCCAATTTCAGTAGGGCTTAGTCAACAAAAACTGTTTTAAAATTCATAATGAATTCAATGAGATCCGAGTGCTCCGGCACAGTCACCCCTATAAACTGACCGTCTTAGACAGCAAAGAAGGTGGAAAATAGTTTCCCTTTTTTCTTCGTCCCATCAGCTGCTACAGAAATGGTTGAAAAAGATATCTTTTTACTTGTGTAGGCCTATGAGACAGTCTCCTGTGAGAAGACTGATAGTGTTGCTGGTATGCGATCGCTTTAGTAAGACCAAACCATTGGACAGGCCAGACCTGGAGAAATAAAACGTCTCCATGTCTTCCGCTTGTTTTCCTGTTTCCACTGAATTTAAGGATATGCTTGAATATATGGAGAGGTATTCCGAGAAGTTCAGGCAGGATACTTAGGGTTGAACTCGATAGAATTTCCTCTTTGAGAGTAAGAACTGTTCAAGGGATCTAATGAATAGAAAGACCAAAATTTTCTACAGCCATTTCTGAAATTGAGAAGCTTTTTAATAAGAACAAATAATCCCGGAGATGAAATACATAATTGCTGCCAAACGGTGGCGCCGCAAAAAATATTTGGTTGATTGCTGGTCGAAACTATGTCGGCTTACTCAGCAGTCGAACTTAACTTCTCCGCTACAGTGATCGTGGAGGCGAAGAAAGATGCTTGCATTGAGGTCTTTGGAGACGACCCCACAACCCATTCTACTTCCGATTTTGCAACACTTTCCGAAAAAGTGAACTGACGGAATGGTTGCGGAAGGAAAAAGTTGTCCAGGTGTTTCGATCAATGTTGAGTTGCGGAGGACTGTAATCAGTGTTTTCAAAATTGAATTTGTATGCAGTTAGGATAGAAGAGTGACCACTGTAACGACGATTTTGAGTAAATGTTTACACTAGTCACAATCTGTCTAGCAAAAATATCTAGAGGCATGAAGTCAAATACAATGTCTTGTGCTGTAGTGTCTAAGTACACCGACAACGCATATGCATGCGGACCGCGGAAGATTGAGGTGAATAGTTTTTTCAGTTCCGGTCATCGGATTATACAACGGACACGTATAGCCAGAGTGTGACGCTCCAACTTCTATCGTTTGTCTTTTTGCTGGCTTTTCAGTTCAATTTCCTGTGCACGGTAAGTCCCAAATATGTATTGCTAACCGTGGTGCTGTTTATTATGAAAACTGCCTTAGAGCACGTATGCTCTTGTGTATCTTATAGTGATATGGGGTAGTGAGAGCAATATCATCTGCATTGGTAATTAATGTACACCCTAAATCTTTCAGATTGACGAGTAGCTTATTGACTTTTGAATTCCAAAACCGAAAGGACAGAAAATCTCGTGGATGTGTACCAAAATAAACAAGTTTATGAGCTGATGCCTTGCTTCTAAGCAACGTGCCGACTGGAAGATCTAAAAGAGCGTTACTTCTGATTTGATATTTTTAAATGCTGCTTCAGTACGATAAGACGATAAAAGAATGCTCTCAAAGATCCAAACAACCGAGTGCAAGACCGTGCCCACCTGCTGGGACATTGTAAACAAATTCGGACTGATGCCTAATCGCTGATTGTCTTACCAGTATTTTGTGGAGATGATTTTGACACAGGTATCAGAAAGTTAGTTTTCATCGAAGAAGGTGTGAATCGAAACGGAGGACAATATCCTATCGTCGATTTATCGAAGTTCGCGTTTCAACAACAAACTATACGAGCTGTACAGCGACATTGGTTTGGTACCAGCATGTTGAACTTTTGAGATGGCAAGGTCATTTAGTGCGAATGAACAATAACGCATCGGTTCGCGCAGTCTTCTTATTTTATAAGGATGGATAAGGCCATGGAAAAAAAACTCTGTGTAAGGCAGTGCGCATAAGTAGAACAGCTGGTTCCCCCCAAACTGCAGCGTCACCTAAGTAACTGTAGCTCTTCCCCATAACAAACTGATCATACAATTCTTTAAGGAAAACTTTTACAGTCAATCACGACTGCTGTGATACATAAAAACACAAGCATTAGCTTGTCTCCTCAATTATCCATGATGTAAATTTTAAATTAAAAACCAAAATCCTTCCGCCAATATGTTCACCATTGAATCGCCTCAATAACCACAATAAGCCATTCAATAAAAATTTTTAACAAAAACCAGTAAATCAATTTAAAAGAGATTATTGCCAACCAATGAACACAATCAAAAAAAAAAGAAGAAGAAACTCAATGAAATTTATCACGAGGGCAGAATTAAAAGTTTGATTTTGAGTAGGATTACGCAAAAAGAGACTCCAGAGAGTTTTTGAGTGTCTAAAGTCCTCCAGAGTTCTTATCTCTTCTCCTTCATTGGAGCAAAAGTGGACTTTTTAATTGAAAATCCTTAACCAATCCCTTCGTCATTCTTTCAAAATCGCCTTCCCATCCTCTGTATGCCATACCGGGTGTAAGGTTTTTGCATCGGTGGGTGCTCGGATTAAATGTGCTAAATCACCACCTTAACTTATCTGCACGAAGCAGACTCATGTTGACTAATTCTTACGTTTTTTTTTTTGTGTTTTTTTCAATCTTTTGCTTTTCTTTAATATCAAATGCAGAATGGAAGATTCAGAGAAAGTTCTAATGCGGGCATTAAAAACCCTCTCAGGTGCAACACCCAGACGGGTTTAACCAAGCATCTGCCTTAGCGCACTACTAAATGTTGTAAGTCTATGCGTCTTTGCTTGATGATGATAAAATACACTTTCGGGGAAAGATGCTAATTACCATTGAAACGTTCTGTGGTCCTCAGTTCTCCATTTCACTGTGCAAGGAGAATGCACTAAATGCCATGGGCGGGTAGGTATGCGATGAGAATGAGGACCATATATCATCTAATTTTCTTTAAAAGTTAGCAAGGATATGCCTGTGCACTTTCATACCATCACACCGCTACCCATAGGTGTACACTTCCATATGAGCGAATGTGAAAGTGAACAGCAGACTCATAAAGCACCTAATTATTTTAATAACCGAAAAAGGGTAATCTCAAGACTCTTATCTTTTGGGGATCCCATATGTGGCGGTGGTTCGGGTGTACGTGGATGTGCTTGCTGTCTAACTGCTGGCGATGCTTCCGTTTATGGGGAATTTTATGTGCACCCATTCCTGATTTTGACCGAAATCGGTTATGCACATGGAATACGTAAGAGTTTTCATTAGAAGCGAAAAAGGGTTGAAAGGTGAAATCTTAACGAAGGTTATCCGTACAAGTTAAATAGTAAACCATTAATGTGGGGTTTGCAAACGGCAGACATTTTCAATACAACACACGCATAAATGCAAACGAGACGCGTTCAGACAACACTACCACTTGGTGAATGGTCGTCATCACCACATAGTGAATGTCCTTAGAAAGGAATCGAAAGTGCTTTACGGCGAAGTGGGGGGAAGTTTGCCATAGATTTAAAGGTGAAGTTAAATTGAGAAGGTCTTGAACTTGATATTCAATTATTTTAGAGAAATTGGTTCCACTCTGACGTGACAACTATGCGTATCGATATTAAAAGCTCAAACAAAATTCATTAAAGAGCGCGATTAATGCGAAGACAAGCCAAAACAAAAGAGAAACGTGTCCAACAGCTTTGGCAGACCTTCACAGATGAGTGGAGGAACGGAATTATTGTCAATCTCCTGACGTAATGTCATCTTACTAGGTGCTTACCCCTCGCAATTGCCAAGCGCATCAAAAAACATCTCGAAAGTACCTACTCTCGAATATGAGCAAACTGGTTTCCGTTCCTGGTCTTCGTGCGTAGACCACACTAACACCCTCCGAATCATTATGGATCAGTGCATCAAGTATAGACCTCCACCTTGCCTCTGTTCATTGAATTCGAAAAGGCTTTTCGCAGTGTTAACAAGGCTTTCATCTACAATGCTTTAGGCAAAAGAGGTATTCCAGAAAAATTGGTTGCTATTGTTGCTATCGTAGTAGCCGTGGCTCAGTGGTTACTGCATTTGCGTTGGACTGCTCTGCGAGCGACGTCGATTCGAGCCCCAGCCAGGAACACCGAATATTCTTCGCGGCCGTAACTCTCGTCGGGGAATGAAGAAAAAGCTTCTCTAATTGTAGATCCCTTCTATTCATCTAAAAAATGTAACACACACAACATGACTCATCCCGAGCTGTCGCGCCAGCTCGCAAAACGTGCTGAGGACGTCTGGCAGAGGTATGGATTTGATATTCAAAGTGTGTCCGGTAAAGCTATACACTATCAACATTATAGGGTAAAGAGGATGCTTAAGCTTCGGCAACAGTTCTAAGAGCAGGCGACCTGTCGGCTGAGCCACACGGGTTCAGAAGAGGATCCTCAACAAAAGGAGCCGTAGGGAGAAGGTTAAGACCTTCCACGAGGTCAGCCATCAGAAAGCAAAGGGATCACGACTGAAGAAAATTATCGCTGGTGCTTTGGAGGGCTTAATCCGAGGATCGACCTTGTAAAATAGTTCCTACCATGGAATCTTTTGAATGGAGATGCCCAATAATACGTATCTAGATTCTGGTGCAAATGACATCACTACACGAAACGTGACTTACCATAGCAAAAGCAAAGAGGAGATACCCCTGCTAACTCGGTGGCAGATCTCTACTTTCTTTAAGGTACAGGTAGGCATGGGGTCAATAGTCACTAAAGATGTTGTGAAGCTCTTGGGAGTGAAGCTGGACACAAAGCAGCAGCAGATCGAGCCTTCATCTGAAAGGGCTGCAAAGATCAATATAGCGCTGACCAGATTAATGGAAAAATTGGAGGACCAAGGGCAAGTTGGCAAAAACCTCTTCTGATAGCCAAGAAAAATATAGAAAACAAATGGCATCTGATATTCAGATGGCGAGCTTCTACTGAATCACCCGTTCTCTTGATCGCGAGAATTGTCCCCAACGGTCTCATAGTGGCAGAGAGAAATTGCTTACACGAGAGAAAATCGGAAGTAGGGAAGGAAACGGCAAAGCAAAAGGATCACCACACAACGCTGGAGCAGAGAAACCTCGGAAACCTCTAGGATTGGAACGGGCGGAGGAATAGAGTGAATCTATAATTTACACAATCTCTTACCGGACATGGGTGTTTCAAGGACTACTTACTCTTGATGGAAAAAAAAATCGATCATAGCATGCCAATATGACTTGAGCTGATGGAAAGTGAAGAAATTCAATGGGGTCTAACTCAATCTGGTTAACTACGACGATGATGTTTGCCTACTCGGTCATCTAATGATGGACATACACCACCGCATATGACCACAGGTGTGGCGAGGGAGGTAAACCTGGTGGAGTTGAAGATTAACTCCGCTAAAACAAATACCTACCTATGCATATGAAAAAAAAGGGTCAAAATGTGTACATAAAAAACTAGGTGGCAGTTGATCGCATTAAGGGAACACCAAGCTTTGTTTCAATTGGCTCGGTTCCGATACTGAGCCAGAACATCAGAATCTTAGGTCCATACGAGACTTACTTTTGATTCTGCCAACGTCCTTTTGGGAGTTTAAGTCGATTTTTTTGGAAACAGAACAACAACGTTCGGTCTCCTCAGCTGATTCAGTAAACTAAACAGAAGTTACTATCAGAAGCTGGTATCCAGTTCCACCAAATCCAGTGAATCTTGTGAAAGGCGTTTTAGACAGTCAAACCGAAGTTTGTTCCCGTACATTTCTTGTTAGTTGTTATACACCCGGACTCATTCTAAGAAGATAGAAACTTCATTTCTAAGCAAAGCGTGGAAACCAAACAAAGCTTATCCCTACTACAACACACTCACAAGTTCCACGAATGGATTTTCTCTCTTTATTACAACAAATTTTGGACCATCAGAGCTGTGGGTTGTTTCTATGTATACGCATATCGATCTTCAACTAAATTTATAACTCTACTTTGCAAATTCCAAAGAATTTTGTTCAAAACGAACCGCTTTGTTCGACTTGAATATCTGGAAGAATACGTATCTTTCGGAGAAATTAAAATTAATTGAAGGAGTCCCAGATAATGGTCATCAAATTCTTCACTCCCCCACTGTAGCCAACTTGTGTTAAGAAACTCACCCGCTGTAAGGACACTCTACATACATACATTGACTTTCAGCACCTCGAACGTATTACAATTCAAAGAATAGCAGACCTGGTTCCCATCTACCATAAGACACTCAAAGGAAATTTCAAGTCGTGCATGACTAATCCAAAGGATATAGAGCGAGCTTCAAGGATGAAGTGAAATTATACGATGTGATTCTACCAACCCTGAAATCCTGTCCACACATGCACTACGGTAATTACTGGAATAAAATTACTACACACGCACACACACCCACACGTACTCACCCGTCCTTTGTCTTATCGTGCTGTGGTATGTGCTGCGGCGGTGGCATTGAATAACAAGACGCTGGACTCGGTGAGTAGCCACCTGAAACAGGGGTCGGATATCCGCCGGGACCAACAGCAGTTGCATACGGATTACTACATTGATATGCGGCTGGTCCATAACCATGATAACCAGCTGGAGGATAATCGGATTGCACGACCATCCCGTATCCCGGATGAGGACTGTAGCCTGGAAACCCAAAAAAAAAAAAAAACCAAAAACAAAATGATTAGTGACTTCAAAAGTGGTGTGTGTTCTAAAAGAAATAAATTGTGAATGCATTCGTACCGCTGGGATCCCTGTAGCTATCGATGTAGTGAGAGCCACCACTGTCTGGGGTCGATTCCCGGCTGTAGGGACCCGGTCCACCGATGTGTCCAACCAATCCGAATCCCAGCGGTCGCGGTGGCCCGCTGAAGTCAACTGGTTCGGTTTGCGGTGATCTTGGAGCATTGCCAAAACCATGCGGATGGCCGAGAGCATCTGGGTGGGTACCGTACTGAGGACTTGTGATAATGCTGCACAGGGATGGAGTGAAGAAGCAAGAAAAAGACAAATGCTTAAAAATCAGCAAAACAGGTTGCAAACAAACTACCTGTGGGGCAGGCGCGTGACGCTTAAATCCAACGTCTGTCCCTGCGGACTTGGCACTTGGGGGCTGGCGAGGTGTGGACTCGACCCGGGCTGGGGGCTTCCACCGATCCGCTGGCTGTAATGCGGTGAATTGAATCCTTGCGGACTCGAAGAGGTCACACTCGATGTGGACAAGTCTATGACGGGCCCATTCGGTGAAGGCGATCCGGGGCCGCCTTTGTTATACGCAGCCGCTGCCGCTGCTGCTTGTGCAGCGGCTACCTTAACCGAGAGATTAATGGCAGAAAAACCCGGTGGGAGGGGACCCATACTTGGATCATAGTGGTACATAGGTCGCGGGTATATGGGTCCGTTGTTCTCATCGTGCTCCGCCTTCAGCATACTTGCGTGAACCATTTGCTGTTCCTGTAGGTACTTTTGCTGCTGTTGGTTGAGATCATCCATTGCGGCTGAAGACTGTGGCAGGTAGTGGTACATATTCGTTGGCGTCCTCTGCGACAGGCAGTTGTTCGGGTCGTACCGTTCAAAGGCGGTCGAAGAAATTGACATGGCATTTGGTTCGTATGATGGCCGATTCGAGGTGTCGTAAGTGGGTGTACGGCCAGAAACTGTTACCGAATCTGACGTACCCCCACCACCGTGTCCATTTAGCATATCAGTCCCCGCATACGAGGCTGATGGCTTCGTAATTGATCCATTACTCACCATATCACTCATGTGGGAGTACCGCATTACTGCGGCCGCATCCCTGCCATAGGGATCATCCATTGAGCCCAAATGCGAGGTATTCGCTGTCGAACTCGCTCCATTATTGTTGTTGTTGTTCGCGCCTTGTTGTGAGGATGCTTGTGCGGATGTAGTCCCATTACTGCTGCTGTTGCTCATTAAATTTGCGGATCCTTCAAAAGTGCCTCTCTGCTGTGGACTCTCTTGAGAATTTTGCTCATTTATTTGTTGTTGCTGCTGCTGTAGACCAACAAAGCCATTCATCTCTTGAGCCTGAAGTGTTGCTGCGCCGGATGACAATTGACTGCCAGCACTACGAAGGACGACATCATTTGTCCTCTGGCTGTTACTGCCACTAGAAGAGCTGCCGCCATTGTTGTTGTTGCTGTTGCTGTTTAAGTGTGATGAATGCATGCTGTCATTGTTGTTTGGATTATTTGCCGACTGGGGTTGTTGAGAACCACCCCCACCAGTGCCATTGGCAGCCCCTGTAATCGATGATTTCGATTGACTGTCCAGGGTGCCGTAGCCGGGAGTTGAGCTCGAGTCACTGCCACTGAGATATGGATGATGCTGCATCACCGTATGGCTGTGACTGTGTGGATTGGGACTTTTCGAGTAGCCTCCGATTCCCACCCCCGACTCCGATTTGATGTGGACCGCCGATGGACTGAACTCTGATTTGATTATTGGCATCGTATTGATCGGATTCGTGGTCGCATGCCCCATTATATGGTTGTTATTACACTTTGTAGGATTGTTGTTGTTCACACAATTCGAGTTGTTATTGTTTAGGTAAACATTCGAAGTGATTTTGACTTTTTCGCTCATATGGTGGTCTTTGTCCATGGTATCGCTTCCATTCGAAGGGTTTACCGGGTACAGGTTCTTCATCTCGCTCTTGATTGAGGGCGAATTCTGATTGGCTATTGCTGTAATATTTAAATGACGATTAAGGAATACATGAGATACCGATAATTGTTAACTTTAAAACTGTTTAGCGGGGTAGATACAACTTCACTATTTAACTTTTATATATGAAAGAAACTTAAATATCTATGGATGTCTACAAACCTTTGGCTACATTCTTCTGCTGCAAGGCAATCAATCCGTTCTGATATTTAGCCTCACGGGCTGCTGCCTTTTTGGCAGCCGCCTTTGGACAACCGGACAGACTTCGGTGTACACTACGATTCGAACTGACATGACCACGGCCATTGCAGCCCGGTGTTGGGCATTTTAAAATTGTTTCATGTATCGCCAATACTTTCGAGATTTTTTTTCGAATATTTTTTTGTTTGTGTTTTTTTTTTTTAGAAAGAAGTTGTGCATTTGTTTTTATTTAATTTTTGATTATGTGTAGCGTATGCGTCGTTGGGTAGGTAAAAAAATGTTAATAATTTTTGATTAGTTTTCGAATTCAAAATTTGGTTACTTTTTTTTTGCGTTTTTGGCAAATATTGAGTAAGGCAAAAACATTGACATCCAATTTATTTATTTTACTTCAAACCAATTTACGGATACATTTTCTCAACCCACATCACAATGGTTGCAGTTAAGTAGGAGTATGCATAGTTGTTTGTTTGGAAAAGTCTTGAATTCAAACAGATACAGAAGAGAGAGAGAATAATTGCGGGGGGCGAGATGCAGAAGAGAAGAGTTCGTGAAACAGACCGATTAGAAGGCAGTTCAGATGCGGTGTACGATTTATACAAATACACACTCTAAAATAAAATGTATACTCAATATTCACCACTTTTTGGTTTACAAAAATTATTCACATTTTATTACACAACACTTTTCATTACGAAAAAATTAAAAAAAAAAATGTATTTAAAGGAATTCGTTAAAAGTAAAAAAGAAAATCTCCACCCCGCTGAAAAGTATAAAACATCGAAAAAATTATAAAGAAATAGTCAAGGAACATGTCGTGCACAAAAGTATATGTAGGTACATGCAAATGCAGCAATACATACTATATTGCGTCGAAACATCGAAAATGAGAAAAATAAATTATATACTTACGTTCAGGGGTCACTTTATCGCGTTTTGGACAGCCAGAGAGACTAAAAGGAGAAGAAACCAAGTTTTTAGATTGATGATTTTTAATTTAATAATGTATGTACGAGTATAAATATATGGACTGTTTAATTTACTTTAAAGATTCCTAGAGCCTAGTTCTTAATGGGAAGCTACGATCTAGCACTAACTACAGGGTTTTTCAATAAGAGCCCTTCAAAAATTTTTTCAAAAAAAACAAAAACGGTTTTAGATATCAATGAAATTCTTTATTCCTGTGAAAGTACGTTCGATGCCATTATGTATGGAACTCGATTTCTTTTGCATGGCCACCACGGGCACGCTTGCAGAAGTCCAGACGCTGAACCCAATTTTCGACGGTTTTCAAGCATAAATCGGCCGATACTGCTGCAATTTCACGTTCGATATTCATACGAAGTTCATCAATCGTCGCTGGCTTGTTGGCATAGACTATAGACTTGACGTAGCCCCACAGGAAATAGTCTAACGGCGTCAAATCGCACGACCGAGGCGGCCAAGCGACTGGACCATTTCGTGAGATAACACGTTCTCCAAACTTGGTTTCCAATAAATTGATTGTGACATTCGTTGTGTGGCTTGTGGCGCCGTCCTGTTGGAACCACATGTCCTCCAAGTCCATATCATTCTATTGGGGCCAAAAATATTCGGTTATCATTGAACGGTAGCGATCCCCATTCACAGTAACGTGCCGGTCTTGATCATCACGGAAGAAGTACGGCCCAATGACGCCGCCGGCCCATAAATCACACCAAACCGTAATTTTTTCGGGATGCAATGATGACTCATGGAGTACGTGTGGATTGCTGCCTGACCAATACCGCATATTTTGTTTATTGACGAAGCCATCCAGCCAGAAATTATGACGACCATAAATTGGACGTAGCGCTCTTAACGTTGAGGCCACTGACTCCGAATTTCGGTAGTAAATTTTAATAATTTCGACTCGTTGTTGGCTCGTATATCTTTCCATCATGAAATGGCAAACCTTACTGAAGAGAAATATCAAAAAACCGCAGGAAAAATATGGCGCCGTTTGCTGTCCCTGTCGCTCTACTTTTGTAGCGTCCCTATTGAAAAAGCCTTTACATAGAGAACTCGACCTAAGCGACCGTCGTTAGAATAACAAAAGGAACTTCCTGAAACCACCGCTCTCCTAAAATATGCACACGATTTCTGTGGTAAAATGATGTGGTCAGTGGCCACTGTAACACAATAATTAGTGCGTTGGACTGCTGTGCGAGCTGCGTTGGTTCGAGTCCCAAAAATTTGCACCAAATATTTTTCACGTCACTACCTCTCGTCGGGGAATGACAAACTACACCTGACCAAGGGCGACCACAATGCTGTTTTCTACTGAGATCTTTATAAGAACATAAACTTGAGCGGGACCGCCTTGTTCCAGCACATGATGCGACACGTGATGCCGTGATCGTGTTGAGGTCGGGAATGATCTCAATGACATGTTACATTGTTCTTTGAATATTCTCATTTGACTTGAATTATGTAGAACTTTGCGCATTAAACAGAACGTAGCGTGATGCTAGTATCACATTTGTGGGCATTGAGAAGAAAACGAGCAAGATGGGTTTAACAGTCACCGAGGGCAAAACAAAAACAAAATTTAATAAAGAATATAAATTCAGTCGGAGTAGGGTTATACAGCCAGGGCGTGCATAAGACACTAAGAACCATAGTGGGACCAGCGCGATCCCTCTGAAACCAAAATGGCAGAACATTAACCATTTTCTGAAACCATTTGATTGAAGTTGAAATTTCATGTGTGTCTTGAAAATTCCCTGACATTCACATAATAATATCATCAGCGGTACATAGATTATTGCAATACCTGCATACATCTGTGGCTAAGAGCCCTAATCTTTCAGCATACTTCCTCTAAAGGCAATGCCCGGACAGGATGCCAGTGACTTATTGTAGCTGTGCCCTGCTTAAGTTGAGAATATTTCTTGTTCTTATGCGGTCTAGCTCAGGCCATATGGCCTTGGATACCTTGTGCACGCGTATATTGGACTACGTCTGATTTTCTTTGCTCCCAGTTGTTTTTAGAATTTCTGCTTTAGTTACACAGGAAGGAGGATCCACAGTGGTTACCCCCTCCATGTGTTGCTATTCTCCACCTAGTCTGGCAAGTGCGTCGGCTTTCTCATTTCCCTCAACGTCACAGTGATCCGGTACCCAACAAAGTCTTACTTGATTCTGTGCGCCCAATGCCTTCAGCATTACGCGGCATTTTGAGACTAGTGCATATCTGACGACATTTGATTCTGGCGCTTCAAGTGCGGCCTGATTATCAATGTAAATGGCGATATCCCTTCCAGATATCGATTTCATCCCTAGTGATTCCGCATCTATAAGCACAGTTAGAACCCCTGCTTGATATACGCTAGAGGTATCCGGGAATCTTTAAGGTACTTGTCTTATGGATACCGCCTCTTAGGAGTAACTCCCGGCACCTGTGCCCTTTGTGTTTTTTTGAACCATCCTTAGAGACCTCAATCTCATGTTCTGTGACCACAACGTTTCTCTGCCTCTCAAGACACAACCAGATATATGGTGTATCACAGGCCATGACGGGAGCCGTCTCATCTGTTCTTTTTAAAACGCTGAAGTTATATTCACTCAGGATGGAGCGCAAACAACTCAAATGACTCTAATAATATGACCCTAACCGGCTCAGTCCTGCTCGTTAACGGAGAGGCGTGGACTTCGTTCAGGGTCTATGAAGTCGCGCCAATTAGCAAAAAACAGTTCAGATGATCTATGGTTTCCTATGCATAGATGAGAAGGCGAAGAAAAGATGCAATGAAAAACTAAATAGGCGGTACAGTAATATCGACTTAGATGTCTGGGAAGTGCGGAGTAGATGAACACAAGCGCTTCGATTCGCAGCCCGAATAAACGTCCCAATCTAGAAATGACGAACTCAGGTGTCGCGCACATGTGGCAAGGGACTTGAATGGAATTGGTGCCACCAAAACAAGGATTGTGAAAGAATCATAGTCTTGGTCAATCAATTTTCGTTTTCAATTCGATTTAGTTTATTTAAAAGGATTTTAAAAATTCATAAAAAAAAACTGGCATCTACATTTTTTTTAATTTACCCATAATTCAGACATATTAGGCGCAGTTTTTTCAATATTCAAAGATTTTTTTGGCAAGAAAAAAAACACTATACATAAACAAACCTCCGATGATGCGAATACAGTCCAGTCGAGTGGCCTTGACCATTACAAGTAGGAGTCGGACATTTCGTTCCATCTGAAAAGATTGAATTTACTTATTAATAAAACCATCAAAACAAATCTCTTTTTCATGCAAACAAAATAATACATTCCAATTGTCATAAAATTAAATTGTTCCAGCTGAATACTATTTATTTTCAACTGTACCCACGGTACCCATCCAAAGAAAACCCCCAAAACAATCCTATAGAAACTTTGAATTTTAACAATGTTTTCTTTTTCGAAAAATGCAAATGAAAATACTAAATTAAAATAGCAGGCACCCACAAGCCATACGAAAATAAAAATGATACCAGATGTGAAACTGAATTAATTTTGTGGATTCCAACTCACATTACGTACACACAACCACAAGTGTAGAACTAATTCTTTTTTCTTCGCTCTAGATTGTTTGAAAATTTGAATAAATCCCAGGATTCGAGTGTGTTAATTTAAAAATGCCAAGTACTAGGATTAAAATTTATTCCGCAGAAAGTGCTTCGTAGAATTTCTTTGTTTAGCACTCTGGATGTCACATGTGAAACAATCCATTTGCATAAGTGGCAAGGCGTTAAATATAAAAAATTTCAATTTTATTTTGGGGTGGTTATTAATGCTGGGTTTCATTTAAAGAAAATGTCAAGATTTTTCTTCAAGATCTTTCCAATAACAGTGGGGCTGGCACGAAATGTCATACGCATCTCAAGCTCAATCACTCAGAAAAGAAATTTAAATATTTACCCTACGCAAAAGCATCAGTCATGCTCTCTAACCCATACACACCGGGGCATATGTGATTAATTAAAATTTTCGCCATAAAATAATAAATAATGCCGTCTTTCGGAAAGGTGAAACGAATTCGAATTCTTCGCTTTTCCACCCCTTTTTTCGTGTGACACACACCCCCACACCGCATTCAGCATGTGTGTGCTTCAAGCTCCTTATTCTTATCAACCTCGAAATTAGTGTTATTAGTGGGACTAAAATCGAAATTAAATATTTCAACTTGTGTCTTGTGTCAATGTTACATTACGCCAACATGCAAACGCAAATGGAGTTTGCGGCGTCGAAGGTTCTCAAGGAACTATTTAAAAGTCATTCAGGCACACTTTGTGTGTTGTCATAATGACAAAACAAATACCCTATCGTTCTCTGTCTATTTTAAATGTCGTTTTTCTATCATAATTCTCTTCTATCTACACGCCAAGCTAAAAGGAGCCCCAAACAATAGATGGCACCGACACGACACACGAGTACGTGCGTATCTAATGAAGAGTGTATCTAAAGTGCCGAGCAAATGGGGAAATAATTATAATCTATGAAAAACATAAAGCGAAGGAGACATCTTTGTTAGGCACTTGTGGATCATAATGACTTGTTATGCAAATAGGGATACAAAAAAAAGGCCTACAGGCATACACACGGCTGAGTGTGTGGTATAAAGTGATAGGGGAGCTGAATTCAAGGAACTCTTCCAATCGGTGTACTAGTGTGGTACGATTTTTGTCTAGATATTTAATGGAATTTCTAAGACGACAGGAATAGGTATGGCACTTTGCTTGTGTGTGTTATGACATCTTTGTGATACAAAATTCGCTCAAACAGCTATATGTAGACTAGAGCAAGAAGTCTCTTACGCGGATTAAACAAAATTGAGTTTCTCTTCCAACCAAGGCTATAGAATTGTAAATGCATTAAATTGTGATAAAGACATACATACATATGTATACATTTACTGCAAACAAAATTATGCAGAATAGTAGAGCAGAAAAGGTAAAAAATATCTGAATTTATTTTGTAATGACGATCGGTGACAATGATTTTTAATTGCCCTTCTTGTATGGAAGCGACCTACCATTTATTGCCGACTCCAAACGGCGAATTGAGAAACTTTTCATCACAAAATGTACTTAAAAAAAATGTCGGTGGAACTTGAATCCACGCAGCTTCAACGCAATCTATAGCGATCAGCCCTTTTGTGATATTACATGGACTTAGTATCCGAAAGTGTAATTCGATTTATTTATTGGACCGACTTAAGATACTTTTAACGTCAGTATGTGACAGTTCGCCCAAATTACCGAAGTGATAAGCCAAGATAGAGTTTTCGTTTTACCATTTCCCTTGGTCATTGCAACTCCTGCAGAAATCGTTTGAAAAAACGCCCATCTTTCTGGCATGAAGACCAATGAGTCTGTGCATAGGTGAATATGAGGGGAATGTGAGAGATGAGCAACTATTTGAAGTACCATAGCTATTGATTATTGGTTACCGGCAAATTGGATACCATATTGTATTTCCGCCAGTATAGGGATTCGTTGGTCGCCATGATTTCCACCTGAAATACGATCCAATGGTCAGATAGACGCAGAGAGATGCTCCGGTTGAGCAATCCTGAAGAAAAACCCTTGACCACATAAAATCCCTCCGAATCCAATTTGAATGGCAGAATTAACGCTCAGTCTCTTGTGTACTTTGCAATAGGAAAAGATCACATGGGTGACAGTAATGCGCATCCAGGTGCAACAAAAATCGACAGAGTAGAGAGTACATTAGTTGAAGCTCCAAAGTCGCACCCACGTTGGACAGACTTCGAGAATCACGCTCGTTTAAGTATATGCAAATTACTACAGCTGTTGTTTTTTTTTTTTTTTAAATAAGTACATATTAACAAATGTCGAAAGTCTACAGCTTAGTCTTAATAGACTCTAACTTTTTCTTTTAAGACAATTAAGAGAAAAGCCTACACGCATATAAAGAGGTTAAGAGCATTGTTTAGTTTATAATTCGCAGGACGGCATCTCCCCAAAAATCTGGGAGAACCACCTGTGCCTATCAATTCGATCAAATTCCTCCTTGAGACGGATGTCAAGAAACTGGCAAACCACAGATGGAACAACATCAGCACTTGTCTTTTGTCAAACCAAATTTGGTCTAACCTGGACTTAAAGAAGACGGGGAGATTTTTATCCACAAACCGGAAAAACCTTGCTTCACTAATAGGGGTCCTCACCGGACATTGCTTGATAGGCAGACATGCACTCAGACTGGAGGTCTTCTCCAACAAATTCTCTTGAAGCTGCAGAGACGAGAAGGAAAAATAAACTACAACCCACCTACTGTGTACGACATCCTCCAGAAGATTAAAACAGTTGCGGTTACCCATCCCGATGTACTCTGTGTTACATACTCTGGTTCCTGGTGCTGGTAAGCCGGTTCTTTATCATGGTATCACAATGGACCAATCTGGTCTAAGTGTGTCCCTGTCTGAGGTGGGGGGAGCGGGGGTAGCCAATTAACCTAACCTAATCTGGGTCTCCTCACCACGATGAGAAGTAGATATTTCACAAAGTTGGACAACCTGGGCATTTCACTAGGCACTTTTTATCTTGCTATAAGGAGAAGATACCTATGCAACCTTTGGTACCTTTGGTTTAAAGCTTTGTATAAGCGAGGTTTAGCTTCTGTTTGAATGATGTGTCTTTTTATTATAAAGATAAGAATAAACAAGAAACGTCTCTTCATCTTCTACATACTTATCCGATTCCCTGTCTTAGAAGAAATATCTGTTTAATGTTGTTTCTACTTAATCCGCTAAATCGAGTTTTAAGAAACTTATTTCTCTTCACTTATTATCATCAAGTTGTAAATAGTATGACAATTGTCCGCCATAGTCTGTTGCATAAGTAATAGGCAGGCGGGACGTTGTCATCCGGAGCAATTTATTCATATCTACCTAGGCTAAACTTCAAGTTTCGAAACGAATGTATTCGCTGAAAATAAACGAGGAATAATCAATCTCGCTTCATTGAATCAGAAAGGAATGTAATACTCTGCTTCAAGCAGTGTTGAATGTCATACCATGCAACGCATCAATAAGATAAGCATTCACAGATGAAAACGACAACGAAACTGGTAAGTAAAAACGATCATATCGCAGATATTAAAATCCCAGGACTATGATATAAGGTTCAATTGAACATCTGGATCATTTTCCAGTAGATCGTTATCCTTTTGTTATGGCACCTTCTTTGTCGTAACATTCAAACCAAAATACATTTGTTCCAATTTCTCAATATGTTCCCTATGTCCACTTTTAAAACAATCAAAAATATACACGTCATCCATATTAAAGGTACACTGGCTCTTTACAATATCAATGGTCTTTGAGTTTTAAGCAAAGAATACTTTTAGGCGTCCCAGTTAAAAAGAATTTAATTTTAATTTTAAGTCCCTGCTAGGTTTCTCAACTAAGTCTAGTGTGTACCTCACAAATTACTAAAAATAGTATCAAGTGTATCCCGCCCAACACATCAAACATATTAGAAATTTTCCACATGTGTTAAAATCAAGAGAAACGAAAAGCAAAAAAAGATAATACAAAGAAAAAGACAAAAAGCCGTCGAGAACACAAATACGCTTACCTCGGCTCAGGCTTCCAGGTGAAAATGATGGTTGTGTTGCGGCGCCCTGATCAAAGGCAATTTTGTCATTTGATGTCGTCGAGGACACAAGATTTCCCATGCCCGGACTGCCGATATTGTTGGTGGTGCTACCGTTGCCGGCGCTGCTGCCGTTGCTGCTACTGCTGCTTACTGCCGATACGGTAACGACCCCCTCACGAGCAATATCCTGCATAACAGATGCTGCTCGACTACCAACTCCTGCCGGCTGCAGGATGGTGTAATGCTTTGTATCAGGTGTTTCCATTGTCTGTGGATGCTGCTGCTGTTGATGATGATGATGGTGATGTTGTTGTTGCTGCTGCAACTGCTGGGAATGCTGTTGATGATGAAGGAGGTGATGCTTTGAGTTCTGAATGTCATCGGCATTGTCCTTAAGGGATTTTGTGTTGATTACCTTGTTGCTGGCATCATCGTTGACAGCAGTGAGTCCCATTGTCGGTGGCGCGGGGAGTGGTGGCAGCTGATGCGGGTGATGTGGATGATGATGCACGCCTGCCTCTGTGGCAGGATGTAGCGGATAGCTGAGGAAAGCCGACGTCGATTCATTACCATATGTGGATGCCATTGTCGGGATTCCATAAGACGATGACATTATACCGTTGCGTTTGACGTCAGTCGGTGGCTTAAAAGCAGATGCCTGTGAAAATGGGATTTTTTTCCTCGAATCCATGTCGGTGCTCAGGAGATCCGATTTGGACTCAGAGGCGTACTCTATCGAAGACGATGACGATGTAGACGAGGGCGATGTCAACGTCTTGTATTGTGAATTGAGCCTAGCTTGGTCGTTTTCCTTTTGTCTAGGAAAATACAAGAAATTATCGGACTCACGTCGGATGCACATCAAACTTTTTGAATCGTACTTCGCGTATTTTTGCAAAGGCGATGACCCATTATGTTTGTGCTCTTCAAAAAGATTCTGAAACGGTGGATTCTCATCCTGATCGTTCAAACGATAGAGATTATTTCGAGCATCTGGCCAACTACCCGACAGACTCTTCAGAGCCGCTTGTGTTTCACGGATCAGTGTTTCATCATCCTGATCGTCACATGCAAGCTTACCATTTTGTTGAACAGAAGACGGTGTATTACTGCGGCCATTCATAACCGGTTGTGCTACAGACCTTTTCTTCTGAGGCAGTGTACTTTTATCGTTCGAGTTGCTTTCTTGTTTAATCGTTTGGCAATTGTTAGTCGAAGAATTCGTTTCGTCGTCACGACTAGAGCGCTTTTTGCGCTTTACTGCTGTCTCTTGGTCGTCGCATTTAACATTCGACTCTGGTACCAGATCTTTCGATAAAGGTCGCTTTGATAGTGCCATCATTTCGGGAATAGACTTTAGAGGAAGATATATATTTGAAGAGGTTGTTTTACATATTTGTTTATAATGTTAATGAGTTTCTTTAAAAATAATTTAAGACATAACTTATATACGTGTGCATAATTTAAATGTCTAACAATATTTTCTATAACAAATAAGACCTGCATATGTAGTTAGAAAGGTTGGCGGGGACTAAAACCTAAAGAGTATGTGCATTGTAACTCATCTAAGATATTGTATTTGAACTTGCCACGTGATTTCACCTTTTTTTATTGATAACATCTACCCTTGATTTTTTTAAATCCCATTTTGATTAGTTGAATTACCTATTTAGCTATGTATTTTGAATTGATGAGCTTGTGAATAATAATTAACCAAACATTTCGGAAGTAAAATAATTATAATCAACCGGATGTTGTCAATGGAACCGCTTGAGAAAAGAAGAGGAAGAAATTACCTCAACGAGAAAAGGAAGGCTTATCGAAGTAGTAATAAGTTTCCAAACTAAATTCCTATTGCTTACAGTTAATAGTATTTTTTCTCCCAAATTCCTGACATTATTATCATAAATTAGTTGGATCGACTACTGAAGCTATGTATGTATGTATATGACCACTCTAGTGCCTATGCTAAAAACCATTACAGTAGAGTTTACATCCGAGATTGATGTTCCAAAAATTAAAAAAAAAAAGAAATGTCATACTAAAGCCTCGCGTACACTATAGAGAAAAATCAGTAAAGCTCTACTGAAAAATGGGATCTTTTCTACCAAAGCCTTTTACACTGCGTGCTCTGCCATAAAATTTATTTACGTAGTGTGTTTGTAATGAAATTTTTCGTAGATCTCTTTTATTTTTGTCCTCGACTAGAGATATATGTAAAGCGCACAATTAAATTCGCCTTGATATTTTGTTTCGAAGCATCTTTGCGATGGGTGACAAAAAGTTAGTTGACAATGTGTCGCGTGCAAAAAGATGAGTTCATGCTGTTCACATATTTTTCTAATAATTTTCTTAACATGGTGTGCAACCCACGGAGTAGGTGCTCATATTGTGAGGTTGATCCAACTGCCTGTGTACAATCATTACACCGAAATTACAATCACAATTAAACTAGATAGAAAACTTTAAGGTCGATATCTCATTTATCAAGTCAAATCCGCTGATAACGATCGTAAGTGAGTCCGAGTTCGGCTCTCCTGAATAAATTTTACTATGTGTGTTCAAGCTTGTTAACTCAAACTCTGAGATCTAGCCCTTGTTTTGCATACGACCCATTATGTCACTCCATCCTATCAACGCAATACACATATCGCAGCAAAAATATATGTAAAGCTCTATGCTACTGAAAAATCTCGCCTAAAAACTCTAGCGAAGGGTCGCTGTAGAGCTCTCTACTCTCACTCTACATAATGTTGACATAAACTTTTAAAAAAATGAATTATTTAGCACTTGGTAGAATAAACAAATCATACACCATTTATTGAATCACTTTTAGTATACAGAGCACAATTAAATACTCAGGGATGATACATTAGAATTTTACCGAAATTGATTTGAATTATTTTAATTTTACTTTAACTTTAATTATATTCCTATGTGTTTAGAGCAAAGCAAAGAAGAGTCGAACTGGCACATGACTTTAATCTCTGATGGTTGTTTTAACAATTGTTAACTGTATGACTTTGAGTTAAGAATTAAATTCTTGACAGTCAACTATGGGATAAATCATTGAGCTCTATCCATCCACTACGGGAAACTGAACGTAAAGATCTTGTGCTACACCTAACCACCTAACATCCAATTGGATCCAAGAACTGAAGAGATAGGACTATGATTTGCTTCGAATCTTTGCTGATTGCGGTCAATGTGCTTATTCATTTAAGCAAAAAAAAAAAAAAACGTTCTGTAGATTTTACACTATTTAGAATTGTCTTAAGCGTAGAGGGTTCTCATAAAAATTTGCAGAACTTGAAGAGACTTCATCAGAATTCGAGGATTGAAATGAAATTGATAAACATATTCGTGCTAAGGCAACTTAAACTTAAATATCTAAAACTATTACATCTGTATGCGCGGAAGTCTAAGAAGTTGATGCTGTCTAAAAATAAATCAAGACTTCATCCAACTCTGAAAAGCGACAGGCTGTGCAGGGGTTGCGGCATGACTTAGAAGTTGTAAGTTACAACAGAAATCATCGGATTTTTATGTATACTTAACATATGTAGGTAAATTCACAGTATGATGCCGATTGCACTTCCTCATTTAAATTAAATCGATCTCAATGACATGTGGCTCCGGCGATGACATCCGAAACAATCGACTTAATAAAACAAAAATTCAGGGATTATGTATTTCCCAGAATAGACCAGCGGATTCACCTCGAACATCGTGCGACTTTGGCCTTTGGAAGTCACAAGTTCATGCTGATAAACAAGAAACATTTGACGTGTTTGAAGCTAACATTACATTTGTCGTTGATAAAATTCCAATAGCTACCGAAGCAAAACAAACCACTGCACCAAAAAGTACAATGTACAATGAGTCTGAGTGCTCCTGGGATTTGGAAATTTCCTTCAAAAAACAAAAGATAAAAGGGAAAGCTACACTGAGATGTAGAATCTATAAAATAGTCTTTAATTTCCACTTCAGTCGTGCAATGAGCTTTAGGTCTTTATATACGATCCGGACTTTAAAAACGAATGGGCACCAGCCTTTCAAAAATAAAACAAATTTGCTGTTACTTTGATGCAATTTGAAGTATGTCTGTATCAGTAGGTGATGAACTACAGAATGTGTTTCACTAGTTGTCACAAATGATTTATAACTAGTTGATCGCTCATCATTGCAAAACATAAATTCAGTAAACGATTACATTATGAAAAGTATGGCATACAAAATTTAGAGAAAGCTCATAGGGTTTTTACGCATTTCCCATTTTATGTATTTACTTGATTCACACGAAATGGACACTCTAAGCATTGCAACACAAGAAGTAAGGGTGGCGGGCAGAGGCATTAAATCTGGAAGGCAGTAGAAATAGACAAAATTTTTCAGAATTTTGTGTAAAAATGACTGCCTCCGGATATGCGTGGTTTACTAAGCTGTTTAATAAAATCAGCAGGGGTAAACTCAAGCCGGTTCCGCTCAATCAAGCAATAACTCGTCCCCGTCGTTGCAAAAAGATAAAAGGCGACACTCGCGAATGCAATACTGGCCATATTAATGAAGTTTCCAATGAACATCGCCGAAATGAAGTGTTAAATGACCGACTTCGTTGTATAATTAAGTTGCCAATTTGTGGGAGGCAAATTCAAGCAATTACCAGTCAATGTCGATAGGCACACATAGGTGTAGCGTTGTAGCGTAAGGACGCTACTCTTTTCTGTCATAAAGGTTGTTTTGGATTACCTTTTAAATGTTCATGTGAATGAACCGGTCGCCGTGGGTCAGTGGTTAGTGCGTTGGACTGCTGATCGAGCGGCGTGGGTTCAAGCCCTAGCCAGGAACACCAAACATTTTTCGCGGCACCACCTCTCGTCGGGGAAAGACAAGCCTCCGGGAGTATGATCTGTCATGAAAGAGCTTCTCAATTCGCCGTTCGGAGTCGGCAATAAATTGTAGGTCCCTTCCATTCGTGCGAACAGTACAAACACGCACAACACGAATGGTTGCGAGAAGCTAGGCCTTGGCTCATCCCGAGCTGTCGCGCCAGCTATTATTATGAATGAACACAAAGTAACTCCGATGCATTCTTTACGAATATAAAATTACTGCAAGCGGTCGATTACTAAAATGCCTTTAAAAAATTGAAGGGTGCCCCGGAAGGAATGGGGTGTAGAACCAGTCATTCAAAAAGATAGACCTTAACTTTTTTTCCGATCCACTAAGACCAAATATTCTTTTCGCAGAATAGATTCCATTGTTAACTAAAAAACTGTGATGACGATGTACGCTTCACGATGTACAGAGACCTTGAATGGTTGAAATGGCGAAAAATCGCAAATCGCCGCTAAAGTAATAAGGACAATATACGAGCCTTAGAAGAAACTGGCTGGCGCAATAGTCTGAGGGAGGTCAAGACTTAGACTACTTGTATATGTTACATTCTTCATTTATATTACTGACTTCAAGCTGTGGATTAAGAAGCCTTTTCATGACAAGTTATACTCTTTGTCATTGACTGCTAAAGAGTGGTGCCGTGAAAAATGTTTGCTGGTTTTAAACTTAAGCACAGTGGTCCAACGCAATAACTGCTAAGCTATGATGACCACTAATACATATAAGAGAGAAAACATTAAAAATTGCTGCGGTGGAGATGAAACTGTTAATAATTTTGGTAGGAGCAAAAATCGCGATTGTATTTGATTTACTCGCATCCGTGAAAATTTTCTTGTTAAAACTATGCTTCAAAAAATTATTGGCAAACGCGGTTTGCAGAGCACATTAGATGCCAAAATTGAATGATTGTAACCAATCCAACTGTATGGTGTGAAACAGTAGACTGCGATTCAGTCTGCCTTTTGATTCCCGAAAAGCTTAAAGCAGACAAGATTAGTTGGGACAAGCACGTACAAAGGCGACCACATAATAACTCTGTGAGAAAGGTATTATCAATCGAAGTCGTAACAAATATTGAAAGAAACAACTGAATTGCAAAAAGAACAACAATTTCTTGAACTTAGCTATGATGTGATCCGAGCGCAATACAGAATAGTCCGCCACAATAGCCAATCCCATAAGCCAGGCAAAACCAATGCAATAAAGATGGAAAACTGGTTATACTCTGGAAAATGCTAACAAATCGAAAAGAAGAATGCGCTACACTAAAAGATGAGAGTTTGCCAAGCCTCTGATGGAGACCTGTGTTTCAATAGAAAAGAATGTTGTTGCAGTATGAAACTGTGATACATTTAGTAGGTATACTAAAGGTAACACAACCTAGTGTTGCTAACAAAAAAAGAAATTTGTAACTTAGGTTAAGCTCATGTTGCAAAAACTAGCTTTGATGTGGTGCAGACCCAGACCGGTCTATTACATACAGGCTTAAGTTTAATGACCATTGGTCGTTACTAATAATATCGTGTACAGTCCTTCATGTGTAATAAATGTCGCAGCTTGGCCTATTCCTCATCCTACCATCCTATCTTCCCGGCATGTTCTTATAAGGCCCTGACTGTTTATGCTTGATGCCGAAGTACTATAGCTATAGCTTTTGTTACTAAATGGACTAAAATGTGTGCACACAATTCTACACAAGTTTTAGTTTAATAACTACCAGCTTCCCCTTATCTTTCTTGATATCTCTTAACAACGTCAAACAGATTGATTTAGTTTTACGCCCTTTTTTTTATAAATATAAGCTACCTTTCGTTGCACAAAAACCATAACTATGAAACTGCATGAGTAATAATAACATTAGTAGAAAATTTATTTTTAATTTAACTTAAGACCACAAGGGACGCCTAAAAGTATTCTCGTTCATCAACTTCTCCACACTTGCATTTATAAAATTTTTGTTTTTCTCATTTCGATTATTAATTAGAACAATAGGATTAAATTTACCTACACAACAAGTCAGTCATCTAGTTTTATTCTGTATCTGCATTTGTTAAATTATTTTTACATGTACATTATATACCGCTGCACTTTATTTATATACAATTTTTTTTTTTCAAGCTTTAACCACACTACACTGTTTTAATTTGCGTATTTCCTTTGTGATGAATTTAATTTTTTCGATTAATCATTTTCCCGATTCCGGTGTTCACTTGTGCCAAAACTAGGATTGCATTTCCACACCGAGCACATGTACATATGATAAAACCGACAAAGTAATAAAAGGAAAACTATTCTTTTGACTTTGATCTCGAAAACGCAGACACACTTTGGATGTTCTTAACGAAATTTCACTGTCTAATGAAGTTTTGGGCCAAATAGTCGCTGGCTTCCAACTTTCTTTCGCCGCCGAAATAATAAAAAGAAACTTGGTTGAGTATAAAAAGAAAGTTTTTATATTTTTTTATTATCTTTTCTTTTCTTGTTTTTTTTTTTTGGTTTCCTCAGTTAAGCGTGCGATAACGGCGATGATAAACTTGTGCAACTGCTAAAGTTCGTACACAATTCGGCTGACTCTCACCGTCTTCGTCATCGTCGTCGTCACCGTTGTCGTCGGTTATTATCCTGCGACTTGTACTTGATAAAGTTTCTTTCACTGTTCTTTTGAAGTTTTTTTTTTTTGCGTTTCTTTTGCCGGAGATCGGTTAGTTGCTAGTTAGAGACTCAGAAGTTAGTTAGAAGTTAGTAGTGTCTATGTGTGTAATTATGTGTGTATCGCAATGGGTTATCCCTTTTATTGTTGCACACAGAAATGAACCGATATCGCACGGGCGAGACAAAAATTTAGAAAACTCGTCTCTACCTGTACTAAGTTCGTAGCTAACTGGCACCAAACTACCCGGAGTTTTCCAAAGTTGTCGAACTTTACGATGGAACTGCAGCCAAAATTGCTTTTTTGTTGTTGCTCTGCCTGGATGGTTGGCTGGCTGGCTGGCTGGTTGCTCCTGGCTGGTTCCACAAACAGAGAGAGAAAGGGGGCGGTCACCCCTCCACAGTAGATTTTTGACACTGTATGTGCCAGTGCCAGGATGTGTATGTGCGTATGTGTGTGTGTTGATCTGGTCGTCATATGTTGTGTGTGATGTGTTGTTATGGGGGCAGAAAAAAAACTGGAAAAACAAAAAATCCACGAGAGACAAAGCATAACAACGAAAAAAACGTCCCAAAGAATTGAGAAGGAACGAAGAAAAAAAAGCACAACACTCTTGTGGGTGGCAAGCAATGTGGTGGTGTGCTATAGCGCTCTTATTCGGAGAGCGCGCAAAATGGCATAAGGTCCTGCAGCCAGACAGAGAGATCCAATTGCTGCGTGCGCAAGAATTCTCGTCAGTTTTCCAATTCCTTTCCTCAGTGACTGGAAGCTTTTCTTTTGGTTCTTATTTCCTTTTCGGAGGACTCAGTTATCCGTTATTATCCTGACGGTGATGTGGTTCGTTTAGACGGTTGTTGCCGTTGATTGTGTGAAAAGCTGGAAAAAATAATTCCTCTTCTTGGAGACGAGACGAGGATTTTGCAAGGACAAGTGTTTTGCATCTGCAGCTGGTGCTGCTAACCCGGCAAGGGAAGGATGTCCTGCTTCGGCGATTGGGGGAGTGTGTGCCTTTTTTCTGTGTGGGAGTGAAACTATGTGATTCATTGAATCCGAACACTGGACAATGGTTGCTTATCTTCATGTTTTACAAAAAGCTTACCAACGACCGCCTTAGACGTCAGTTTTTCAACGTCGGTCAAAGGATAAACGCTTTTTTTTTCATTTTGTTTGTTTTGTGTTTCTTTTTTTCGTTTCTATTTCTCTACTCCTGCTTCTTAGACGGGTTCGTTCGGAATGTCCTTTGGGGGTAAAATCGTGCAGAATGGCTGCAATGTGTGTGCTGTGATTTAACACGTGATCTGTGAATATTTTAGTTTGGTTTGGAAAAAAAGACGTTCAAAATAAAATACGAATGTGTAACGCATTTGTAGAACCTGCCCCAATTTGCAGATGAGGAACATCTGTGAACACAAAAGAATTTTACACATCTGCTTAATGCAGAAGAAATTTGTTTTCTGCTCACGTCATTGCGATGAAGCATTCCAATTATTCTTCACATAATACGCTGCATAAGCCAGAATTGTGATGCTCTGCTGTTTCAGGAAGTAGACTTACCCGATTCTTTTTCGTTCATGAAATAAATTCTTCATAAACGAGCCTTCTCCTAAGAGGTCTATCATTTCCACGTTTGTCTATCAAAATCATTGGTTTCCGGTTTTTAGAAGTCAACAGCTTACCCTTCCAACAAAATAGAGTTTAGCGGGACAATAAATCAAATCAATGATAATCAAATTGAGGTAAATCGATAGCAAACCTTTCTTAGACGAACTATTTTTATAACTTCGAATTGGATGTTTACTAGTCCTTTAAAGGATGTCACTATTTACGGCAATCTTTAATTACCAATGGGCGCGTAGAATAAAACCAAACATCACCGGCCCCAGTGAACCCAGTTTCCAAAACTATTACTGGTCATACAAAAGTTGATTGGTAGAGAAGACCCCGTTTATACTTCAACATCAGTCCTCTTTAGTCGCTTTCTTATTTTAATTTATTTAAATTTATTATTATTTAAATTTATCGTAAATAACTTTTGGCTCAGTATTTAGTTTCAGTTTCGTTTACATGTGTAACAGGGCCTGACTGAACGTACGAGCGTAGAAGGCGGATGTCTGATTGCCCGGTCGGAACCGAACGATTACTTCCTATTAAAAGACGATACTATGATTAGATATACAATAACTTCCATCGCTAAAGTTTATACCACGGATGAGGAAGCCGGTCTATGTATTAAAAAGCCGGTAGTATTTGCTGTAAAACTTTACACAATGGTTTTTTTAAATTTTACTGGCTTGCTTGGATACTACTTAGCGCATTGGCAAGGGTGCTCTTTAAATGTAGAACTACATGCTCATTCAACCCGTTCATATTGTTATCTTCGAATTGTCCGCCACTTAATTTTTTCGACGACGTTGTTTCGTAAAGCGCTAGACTCAAGGACTCAAGGGCCAGAACATTGGTCCATTCGCTCTATATGTCCTAGCCATCTTAAATGTTCCGTCGGCAGAGAAATTTAGGAGAAGAATATAGACGGACTGTAATGATAAATGTCTTATTTATGGTCTTCTTAGATAATTCACAAGAAGTAAACAATAAAGCTGAGCGTATGCGCCAGACGTCACCATTCATTTTGTGTGTTTGCGTGTTTTATTTTTCGCACGAATAGTAAGGACCTGCGGTTTTAATTAGCGTTTCCGCAGGGCGGGCCAATTATGCTCCTAAGGGTTTGTTATTGCCTGCCGGCTCCAATCTAAGTTAGCTCCCTCAGCAGTCTAATGCATTTTTCTCTGAGCGACGCAACCACATTCGTTATAGACTTTCATTTCATTGTAAAACCACTCAATTCGGGAAGCACCGACTGTGGTTGATAAGTATGTTTTCAGTTTCTCTACACGCATCTTTCACTCACTAGTATAAAGTTTGACAAACTACATAACAACGACTTCACATTCAAAAAAAAAGCTGAATCAACAAGCACATGGAAACATTTCGGGGCGCAATATACCTTAGTGTTAAAGGTTCGCCATTTCCAAGAAAAACTAACGGAAGACCCATTGTCTATGACACTGCACCTTCCTCTGCGACCCAAACAAGCTATTTCCAGTTTTCCAGACCAAGTTTTTTCGTCAACTACACCACTGGGCTTTTGTCAGAGTGCTTCGGTCTTAAATCCGTGGCTGGCGGTCGAATCGTCTTCACTTTTCGCTTTCCTTCCACACCATATACATGTACATACGTTGTGGGAAAATATGTCACAACACAGCACTTACATCTCAAAATTAACAAAAGCCCTGAGAAGGATAATTATCCCGCGACAGCTCAGCATGAGCCAAGGCCTAGCTTTTCAGAACCATTCATGTTGTGCGGTTTACATTTTTCGCACGAATGGCAGGGACCTATATTATTGTCGACTCCGAACGTCGAATTGAGAAGCTTTTTCATAACAAATTATTTTCCCAGAGTTTCTTCATTTTAGACAAAAATTGTGTAAGCATATAAAGCAATGAGCAATAAATTGTTAACATCCCAAGAGAGATGCCAGAGTCAGAAATAAAGGCACCCCTTAAATGACAACACCACCACGGACTATAATCAGCTAGTGTCATCTAAAAGGTGCATTCATGAGATCGTCGGCTTTTTACATGCATAGTATGTACGCCAAAAAAGCGTTTAGCATGTTTCGAAAACAGAGACTAGCAGTTAACTTGCTATCGAAAGTTGAACACCATAATTGATTTTATTTTATTTTCTTGAAATTTGGCTTATGAGAATTGAACAGAAAGCCCAATTGGAGAAGGAAAATCCTATGCTCCATAGCTGAGAATTGAAAACTCATTTCCCCCCAAAACATTTTTCAACGAATTTTGCTTTTCCCAGTGCCAAAAAAAATTGTTTTCTCCTGTTAAGAATTCCACTTTAAAACAAATGGTATACACTTATTTATATTTATTTTTACTATTACATACAATTTTAATTAAGTAAAAATAATCTAAGAAGTTAATAAAGGTTTTGGACTTCAGTTATGTAAAAAATGCATTTCTATTTATTTTATGATTAATTTATAAATGAAGATCAATAAAAAAAATTTTAGACAAAATACCAGGAAATTCTTTTCTTATACCTCAACCATTTCTCAAATTAGCTACGCGTCCCTCGCATTCATCACTAAACCTCTTCGCCCCCAACCGAAAGTCATCAGTCTCGCTATGCATAAAACAAAGTCAAAATATAATTAAAATCCACGAAATTAATCAACAACTTGACATCGCCTTAAGGTCTTCACCGTTCCATTGGATAACCATTAGGTACGCCGCTCAAGAAAAAGGATACGACAAAAAAAAACACAGAGATGCCATCAACTGAAAATCGCATTTAGCATACAAAATGATTGACAGCGCATAATTAAATTAATTGAGTAATCCTTATACAGTCACGAAAATCTTAACTCCTTCTTGCTGATTCTTCTGCTGCTGCTGCTCCTGGTGTTGATGCTGATGCTGATGCCATGTGTCCCCGTTGCCGTCGGTTGGAGTGGTGGTGTATTGGATAATGAAAAACTCCAACCGCATCCGGAGCACACAACAACAACACAGCTAGGCACAAAAACTAAATTGAATGAAAATGAAGAACGGCACTTCATCCCTTAGGTACCCCTTTATCCTGGGAGCGGTTTCATTTCGTGGTTTTTGGCATTTCCATAATAGCTAAGGTGTTCCACCACATCCACTGCCACTGTCTTCTCTCGAAGGAGTATCTTTGGAGACGAAAAAACAAAAAAGCAAAAGCCTCTACTTCATCATCAGGCGTACGAAATACAAGTATCTACACATCCATGCACAAGACTCTGCGAAGAAAGGATTCAACGAAACAAAACCAGGAAGAAGGAAAAAAACAGGAAAGAACCAGCTCCTCCACAAACCTAAAGGACTTGGATTAATTTAAAACCAAAATTCTGGTGTTAAGTGTCTTTTGTGCACTCCAGCATGACAGTTTCACCCCTCCGCCCATTTACCTCACAAACCTCATAGGGAGGTCCCATGCTTCTTTCCTCGTGCCACTGTCTTAACCCTTCGCAGATAAGGTTTTTGATTTCTTTAAACGGGAGGTTATAGAAAAAGGATATGAAAAGAAGTTTATACCGCAGGCTCCTCCCGCTCCTGGCTCCCCAGCAAGAAGGGTGCGTGCTGCGGTCGGGTCTGCGGTGGATTCTTACTCTATCCAGCCAAAGGAGCTTATCACATTGGTTTTCGAAGAACACCAACAAGAAATCCAGTTTCTTTGTTGCTTTTCAATACACAAGGACTTTCACAAAGAAGACGACAATGAAAAAAAAAAAACGGTGTTCGTATCTAAAGCACCGCGCATTAAAAGCATTTGAATGTTTCACAATCCACCATCTCTCAGCGCTATGTGTGTAGTATGTCGCAAGGACAATTGCGCACTCTAGACACTCCAGCAGCAGCCGCTAAGACATAAAAATCCTTTCGCTAATTCGCATCCGCAATTATTTCTTTTCTTATAATATTTTGACGGGATTCGTAATGAGTTGATTATGCTTCTTGGTGTTTTCCAACTGCCGCCCGCCCAACCCTAGTCGCTCCTTTCACCGAAATTGGCGTTCTGCATTAGGGGCACAGTTGTTGTCGCCGGATTTCTTGGGGTTGAAATAAATTTAAAAGGAACGCGAACGCGAACGCGAACGCGACAACACCAGAGATTATGGTGTGAACAAATGGAAGAATTTCTCTCCGCCGCCGCCGCTTTGGTCATGAAGAATAAACAATTTATGACTCCGAAGGACTATTAAGAAAATGTGTCAATTTTAATTCGCTGACATTTTTGGTAATTAACATTTTTTTTTTTTCATGGGCACTTGAGAGAAATCGGAACTTTAAGACAGTGTCGCTGTTTCAATGGCAAATGACGAGTGTTGGCGTCGGTGTGTGAGACCGTAAAAAATTAAAAACGTTATCAAGGAATGGGATTTGGTTCTGAAAAAAGCATGGACGAGTTTTATATCAAAAAACTGCAATAAATACTTTTATGTCGAAAGATCACTGAATACAGGCATAATGAGCTGCAACTAAGTAGATGTTAAGAAATGTTGACTCTTTTGAGTGTATCCTGTCTTCGATTCGGCGATAAAAAAAGAAGTTTATCGTTGCTGAAAGACAAAATACATACATATTATCATTTGATCCAGCTCACTTTATTTCAAGAAAAAATATATGATCGTATGACTGAATTTCTTGTGGATTGTAATCGCTCAAAAGTAAACCAAATTGCTTTTATATTTTCATTGAACGTAGTTCTACGGAAATTGAGACCGCTTCTTAACTGCTCTAGAGCTCACAGAAGTCCCAGTTCCAGAAGTCCCAGTTCCAGAAGTCGAACATTTCACTTTCACTAGACAAGATTATTATTATTATTATTATTTTTATTATTATTATTAATGGGGAGCGGTTTGTCCACTCTAGCACTGCGGTCTCATATGCCTATAGTGCTATTCCATGTATTGAGAGCAGTTTGTCTACTCCAGAGGATGTTAGGAAGCTTATCAGCCTCTCTGGGTGGAGCGTGGCAAGCGCCATTGGTGAAACGAGTTCACTGCCTAGGGTCCGCATTCTGGCATGAATAAGGGCGGCACATTCTGTGACGATTTGAAGAGAGCTTTCATCGCTCTCCAACCACAGTCTGCAGGTAGGGTCCGGTCACAGGCCAAGCTTGTGTAGATGCCGTTTTGGTTTAAAAGAAACTTGTATTTCCTATATGAGATAATTTAGCCAACATTTGCAAATACAAATCCATTTGGCTGTTCTGAAAATGTGGTAAAGGTCTTTGTATGTATCACATTCGTTGAAGCTGCCGAAGGACGGCGTACTGGCTAACGACAAGGAATTGAAAGATTGAGCGATAACTTTTATTAGGTATTTCGGAAAAAAAAAAAACTATTGTTAAATGCATGTGTCAAAGAAGTAATCGGACAACATCAATGGGAGTATTATCTTAGTATTTGTTCCCTCGAAGATTAAAAAAAAAACTCTTAACTAACTCTAACTAAACTCTACTATATCAGTTTGGTACATTGCAATAGGTACCACATGGAGACGGCAGAACGTATTCTTTGCGAGTGTCCACAAGCCGCAAGGATAGCACTGCTTCAGTTAACGCGGGGTCTGTTATGCCCAGAGGATACTTGGAACACGAAATTAAGTCTTTTTTCTTGTATTTTGATTCTTCTGACTAGTCTGACTAGATCGATGGCACTGAACATACACTAAAGATTTTTTTTTTAACCACTTTAAGAACAGTCCATGCATCAGTGTGAGTACGACTGGGATGGAAAGGAGTTGGAAGGTGATTTCGTTGATTTCGAACTATCCCTTAGGTTATATTTCCCCTTGTTTGTCCTAGGGCTTTCACCTCTGCAACCATGTTTCGGTCGATTCCAGTGAATCGCCGCCATCCAATTACTACAGGTGTACCTTATTCTGCACCTCCCTCTTTGAATAGTGTTGTCTATGGGATTCGGACCCATTCTCCCACGGAGCTCTCACGGAGAAAACCACAAGAATCTTAGAAATAGATTTAAATACGTTTGCAATTTTTTGTGATATTGGCCTATTCCACATCCGGTCGAGAAGATATTCTTAAGACATCTTATGAACATTTTCTACGATATCTACCGGTTATCCAGCAATGTAAGGTTGTGAGGGTGTTCCAAGGCTGATAATTTTAGTTTTGGCGGCGTTGATCTTCAGCCCGGCAACGTTCGCTTCACTCTCTACGTCAGGTGTTGTTTGATTGAGATCCGTTTTCTATACGGTAGAAAACAAACGTCGTTAGCATAATTGTTGAAATAGCAACACGGAGCGCATCACTTATCGCCAACGAGAACAATATCGGTGAAAGATTTCAAATTACTCTGTCGTCAAGGATGTGATTCAAAATCACGGATAATTCGTAAAAGTGAAACAATTTACGCATTCTCTGATCGTTCAGTTTATCAGAGTTAGATCTACATATGTCCTCGAAACGCTGTATTCTCTTTGCCCCAAAATTCCTTAAACATCGATTAACTGGCTTATGATCAATTTAGGTGAAACTTGAAACATAGTGATTCCATTACATGTGGATAGGAGGGTAGGTAGAATAGCGGTGCTTGAAAGAACTCGATTTGCGGTAGGGTTCGCCGTTTTGTTACCACGAAACTTGTGCAAACCTATTTGTGAAAGAGTTTTGATCGATTGTGATGTGGAGTTCAGGTTTAGAATCAGTTCTCTAGGCCTTTTTTTCAGCTATCTAGCTTAGAGGTCCACGAAAAAGGGTTTGCCCAAAAGCCGCTTTCTGGGCCTCGCCAGTGCCGGATGGCTGCAAAGGATATGAAGTAAAGATACTTTCTCATTAATGCCCTTGCAGCTTTTGCAGAAGGTTTTGTCAAGAATACTAAGCTTGACTGGCCTGGGTCCCGTGATAATGACTACAATTCTGGAAATATCTGAGTTTGATTTGCCAAATAGCTCTTTTGACTTAGGTTTGTTCAAATAAGGTCATGTCATTCTGGAAATTGCGCAGCTGGTCAGGCCATTCATACAACTTGTTGTTAGCTTCAAAAAATGTGAACAGTTAAATTCTTGGCCTTGAAAATTCTCAATTAACCAAATTTTGGGTTATGTTATGTTAGGTGAAATGGGTGTCTCATAAAGGACTCACTAAGGCACAAGGCTCATTGTGATCCCTTTGGAATTCTTTATGAGGGAGAATTAAATTTTTGCAAGTCACCCAGGATTTTGAATAACCTGTCGTCAGTGTTCAAGAACTCGGGAATGACATAGGAGATGCTCTATGAACTATTTTTTCTCTGCTTTTATATCTTCTACATACATACACACATGTATAAGTCGTTAGTAGTATGTCCTATCTTCTAGTTATGTTTCCTACAGCGGTTAGGTCTGTTGAATGCGGTGAAGCACACAGTTGTCAGCATTTTCCGCATTTTCATTTCTTTGCATTCCGTCGTGTCCAGGAACAGACTAAAGCAAAGCTGTGCCTTGTTTTATTGCTTTTAATGCCACATTTTTTAAGATTAGTGTTTAAGGCTTTGAGTGTTGCACGTCTGTCAATGATTTTCATTGCCAGTAGTTCGAATGCAAAGACAGTCTTTGCCGCCCATTTCATTGCATAAATCTCAGATCAGGACGCCATCAGTTGCTTATGACTGGTTGAAGTAGAATGCTTGTTGCAGTCCTTTTTCAATCTTTCATTAAAGCCAAAGGAGATAGGTAGTCGTGAGGATCTTTCACTAATCCAAAACTACTCCAAGGACTTACTGAACTGACAATAAGAAAGTGTCTTTTGAGGGCACTGATAACAGTTCTCATTTGTGATCGAATTGATTTTGATCTAACCTAGGAGACCTGTTTGAACATTTCGGTACCTTCCTCCATCCACGGTTTGTGTTCTGTTAACTGCGCACCTGAATTTTATTTCTGTAACATTTCAACGATAGTATTTGAGATCTTATTACTCTTCTGTTGCTTCTGACATCAAATTAAACCAAATTACCTACGTGGACATTTGGTTGGAATGCGAAACTTTCATTCGTCAATTAAATGCGCAAGAAATTCAAAACAATAACTACGGCGAAGAAAAAAAAAATCGAAGAGGAATTCACTCAAAGCTAAATATTAAACGAAGCGGAAAAAATGCTTCAGAGCATTCAGGTATTTCTTTTAGGAACCACCAGCCATAATAATTCTCAAACGAATGCAAACGGAACGACATGAAGCTTGACTTAACTTTCAAGCCCTCCACCGTCGCCGCACAAAACAGGGTGAGCTCCTCTGAATTGGGGATCCTCTTTCAACGGAAATATCGAAATTCCGTTTTCAGTGTGTACTTCATTAAGATTTTCGTTTTTTTTTTTTTCTGTTTCCACGGCTCTATGCTCTTCATTCGGTCCATTTCCACAGAGGAGCATTTATTTTAGGGCGACCTACCACGTCTCAGCAGAGTGCACTGCTTTGCAGATGGGGTACCTAAAATAGGACATGGAACAGTGATTGCACCGTGCACTGTGCACTCCACTGCTGAGCTCCTCTACGCTACGACAGTGCTATATATGAATGTCCTGCACAGAGAAGCAACACAAAATACGAGCAGCAAGAAAGGAAAAAAAAAATGGAGTCGACGCGATAGGTGAACCAACGGAAGAAGGCGGGTCCTGTCGTCTCAAACCATCCGATTTCATTGGAATCAAGGAACATAACAAGAAAAACCAAACGAAAAAGCGCCAGCAACCAGAGAAAAATGTGTACATAACTCTTGGGACAAGAACGAAACGGCAAAGGAAAAAAAGAAAGAAAATTACATATTTTTCCCATTTCCACTGGGAAATTCTGGGCACATGAAAATACATACAGCGCTACTCCTCTCTCTCCACGCAGTACACACACAGAGATGTGGGGAAAGGAAAACCCAAAACAAGAAAAAAGCTCCAATTTTTATTGCATTTCTACTGCTGATCCTGCGAAGGATGTGGAGCCACTAGGTTTGGGGTTTCTGTTTTTTCCTTTCGTATTTTTTTTTTTTCTTTCGTTTTTCGTCGTTTTTTCGTCCTGCCCCATCATCCTGTCGTTTTTACGTCTCTGGGAATTTCAATTTGTGTGAACTCGCGACGACATTTGTTCACATTTGCTGCATTACACACGATTTACGTGCAGGATAGTGATATCGTTGATTATCATTGTAGATGGGAACGAGGAGCTGGGGTGGCAGGACAGATGGGGGCATTTCTCAGGACATGAAATCTGTCTTCTTTTTTTTTCCTATTTCAACGTAATGTGCTACGATATTCTATAAATTTATGTCACATGCGATTTTCACATGAGGCAAACTAATGCGGTTGAAACTTATAGCGAGCAGTTTTCCTGGATAACTAATCCTTAGCCAAGGCTACATAGAGTATATGGAGGTGTATGAATAGATGTGGTGGGTGGATTGTACATACGGTTGTAGGTACATGTATAGGATTTGTTTGGCGGAGGCCTTCGTCCACATTGGCAAATTAAAAGTTACCGTGGTGACCGCTTGTAATTTTCATTAAGGACTATCTGTACCCTCTTTTCGTTGCTTGCTCGGCTGTATGCCGAATGAATTTCAAAATGTAAGATAACTACATAAGCTTTGAAGTTTTTGCTGCTCTCTAAGCAAATGTAACAAATTAGGATACTGCAATGAAATCAAATTAGTGAATATACGGTATACCTACTCAAGTTTTAATGAAAGAGACGGAGAAAAAAAATGGTTCAGCAATGCTCCAGGAATAATGGTTTTTATTCATGTTTAAGCGGAGAAAATGTGCTTGTTACCTCGGTGGTTAAAGGTGCAAATAAAAGAAGCAGATCCGGAGTCAAATTGATTTGTATTATTTTTACTTTCATCAACAGATCTGTTGGGTAAATTTTCAACATCTTAAGATTGTTTCTTTCTTAACCTGGGGCGAGACAAAACCATTTGATCAGTCTAACTTTTTGGTCCGATAGCTAATGATCGCAGTGGCTCAATGGTTAGTGCATTGGTCTGCTGTGCAAAGCTGCATGGGTTAAATTCCCTGCCCTGTCCACCAAGAATGGTTTGCGACACCACCTCTCGTGGGAGAATGACAAGCCTCCCAGAGTATAATTTTTATGAAAAATTTTCTTAATTTGCCGTTCGGAGTCGGTAATAAACTATAGGTCCCTCCCATTCGTGCTAGAAATGCAAAACAAACAACATGTTCAGTTGCGAGAGTCTAGGCTTTGGCTCACCTCGACCTGTCGCGCTTCATATTTATTTATTTTTTAGCTGATTAAAACAATTGTAAAAGTTTCGCGTCGCCTAATGTATAATACCACGAAAGAGCTTCGTAAGAAGGAGATATCTGCTGGCGCTGCGAAGGTCTCACTGCCAAGACCTGCTTTACGGAATTTTTACTGCGATTTAATCCTACAAATAGTGAAGTCACCTAGCTAATAAGTAGGGAAATACGCGTCTGGATGGCTACGCAGATGTTATTGTAGCAGTGATCGAGTCTTGAGACACTAAAAATACCCAAAGACGGCTTAACCAAGTCATGAGACCTAGATGCAAGACCATGGAGTATGTCTAACAACTGAAAAAAATGGAGATACATAGTTCTAGGGAGGGCAAACTCCCACTATCTTGTAGGTGCAAGTGGGCTTGAAGACAATATCTACTAAAGATGTTGTGAAGTACTTGTCCTTTATCTGCGTTCGAAAGAGCTGCAAAGGTCTAATGAAAAACCTGTAAGGGTACAAAGCCAAGTAGATGAAAACTAATTATGAGAGTCCGTCATTTTGCATTTTTGTATGGCTGTGAATCAATCCTCATGCGCTCAACTAAGAAAAATATAAAATTTTAATAGCAACGGTACAGCGAAGAGGTTCTCTCCAGGACTGCCATGCCCGTTGAAGCTGCTATCGGCCGAAAGAATGTACATTTACGAGGGTGAAGTAGTTGCTAAATAATAGCAGAAACCAGTAAAATCAATATGCAACGCTGGTAGGAAACCGGGAGCAGAGCAGCTAGGGTTAAATGGATTGCAAGGCTCATCGGACGCGGATTAGACAGACAGAAGTCTGTCAGACAGAAGACACAAACATTTCCTTACCGGGCAAGAGTGCCCGAGTGACTATGTACACAGTATCAGAAAATTAGCGAGCCTAGCATAGAGGCTCGACTCCAGGCAACACCAAGCACAGGTTCTTCAAATGCACCAGATGGCTTGTAGATGAAGACTTTAAACGGAGGTAGGTGAAATCAGACAGGACAATACTGTTACGACATTGCGCAAAAGTGGGGAAATGCTGTAAAGGACGTTTGCAAAGTTTAACACTGATGCCATCAACACCGTTAAGCGGCATAACGAACGGCCATAACCTCCGCCTGGAAAACACTGCAGTAATTCCTTAGTATAGTTTAATAGACGACAACAATGTGCGAAGGGGATCGAAAATATTCCACAATATCGTCTGTATTAGAGAATGGAAGGCGTGGTTGTCAAAGCAATGTGAGTGGCAAGAGTGAGTGGTTGCAGCTAACTTTGTATGCCGCGGTCTACCAAACTTGCAACCGCTGTGTGCACAAATTAAATTACTTGAGAAAGACTTGGACCTTACTTTGTAGGAACTTAATGATTTGACGGTCTTTCTATGTTTTGCTTGCGCTTAGACCTACGAAGATTGAAAATACGCGCATCTTCCAATCACTCACACACTTCTTGAAAAAACGCTGGGTGTTATTCCCAGAGGTTCCAAGGACTTGGTACTGAATTCACTTTTATCATTTTAGTATTTAATGCCGTCGTTGATTTCCAAAAAATTGTCTAAATAAAATTCGATTTAATATCATTCTATTATTTATAGCTCTGCTCTTTATTTACCCATGATTTGTGTTACATATTTAGATGAAATCCCAACTGCGGAACAAATTGAATTTATTTCCTTAACCCGACGAATTAACAAGAACTTCACAGTTCAAGTATCTAATAGGGTTACCGCAATGCAACGAAAGTATTTATTCTCCATTTCTTACAGTTTTTTCTTCCTATTAATTAATTCTCCATCTTATTTGAAGTTTATTGAAAACCATCTGTGGTAACTCTGGTCCAACACGAACTGAAGCCAGTACAGCACAAATGGGACGCTTTTCCAGAGAAAACCGCATTAAAAATGTATTTACCTCCTTTAATTAGTTTCTCTTCACAGTGCCTTAAATACACGACACCGAGCTCCAAGGACTAACACTTTAATTTGATGTGCCTGGCTACCACCAGCGCCAATGCCTCGAAATTACTTTGACCGAACGTTAGTACACATTCTCGCCCAAAGGCGAAATTCATTTAGATTGCTCCTTTGTTCGGGACGCGAAGAAACGGAGCCTGGTGCTTTTTTTTTTTTTTGTTATTAAGATTAGCCACTTTCTTAACCCTTAACCCTTTTTCGTGCACGGCTACCACCCCGAATCAGCCCTAAAGACGTTTTGCTTTGTTTTAAGCGACAGAGCGCGCCAGCAAACAACAGCAAAAAGGATGGAAATGTTTAATTTTTTTATTACATCATCAACATGAGCGCCTTTTGGTGCTGAAAGAGGATTTTCGGTTTTTTTTTCTGTTCTGTTATAGTATGACTTTGCTAATGGCTATTTGTAAGTTTTTAATAAAAAGGATAACGCACCGAGTGAGCATCCTATGTGTCTGTGTGCGAACCTTTTTACAGCGTCTCATCGCTATCGAGAGAATTTTTGGAAAACAATTTTTTAATGAAATCTAAATTTGAAGCCGGTGGGTCTCTCCTTATGGCGACTTTTGTTGAAGTGTGTTTCTGCATGGGCGCAGGTCCTTGATGGTAGGAATTTCATCAATTCGGATGTGTAATTAACATGGAATCAGCATAGTCACTGAGCAGCGATTGTCAGTCACACTTTTGGGAAAGCGTAAAAATTGACGCCGTTGTAACTGGCTCAGTTTCTTTGAGATACAAGTAGCTAATGAGAAAACCACCCTTGTGCACAATTTAGGGGGGCTAAGCTGTGCTCTTTCGTAAGGGGTGAATGCAAAGCGTCATTGTCTTTGATAATTTTTGAAAAAGGACTCAGATGGAATCGTGACATGAACTTTTCGTCGATTGTAAATCCCAGCATTTTTCATCATTTATCATTTCGTTTGACTTTGAAAGGACGGATAGATTGTTGGCACTTTACAAGGAGTTTACGCGAATTACTCAAGGATTACCCACATTCAAGATGTGTTTCAGCGATATGACGGCTTTAGAATGAAATGGTGTTTGATATTGGGAATTTTTATTTTCAGCTTAAAAAGAACACACTCATCGGTTGCCTATGGCAAAGGTGAAGTATAGAAATGAAGTATAGTATGAAATAAAATAGAACACATAACACAAATCATCTATTTATCATGTGGGGATTGAAATATATTTATATATTTTTCGGCGAAGCTTTGTATGATACCATTGTGACTTAGTCAATCTAATCTTGAACACGAAAGGTAGTCCGACCTGCTGATGTCCCATGCAGACGTAAAAGCTACCACGTCTATTGAAGTTCTTCCGAAATAAATTGATTTTGCATTAAGGTGGAGAACACATGCTGTCTCGACTACACCAAAGAAGAATCTGAAGAGTTTGTACAGCTAGTATCACAATTGTTGATGCAAGACATCTGAAATCTTGGTAAGGACCTTTCTCAAACAAAATACTTCTGTAGCAGATTCTATAGTCAGAAAAGTAGAGTAACTTTTTTGAGATCTTCTTGGTGGACCTTACTTCTGACTTGAACCGTTCGATGTTCTCTCACTGTGTTCGGCATTTAATAGCTACCTTTTACGCAGGGCTCCAACTTTTTCTTGAAGTACGTAACTTTGAATTCTACTAATGATTTCTTCCGTTTGTATTGAAAGGACACGCTCTTCCAACAGATCAGAAGAAATTACGAGTTATACCAAATTTGGAAATTTGCTGGGGTTTATGGTCTCAGCTTCCAATGCGCGACAATGCTTGGAAAGTCACCTACAGTATTTCAAGCGGAAGTTCACGCTATTGAATTGTGTGCAAAAGAATGCCTGCGGAGAAGAACCCGAGAAACCTGCATATACATCTTTTTAGACAGTCAAGCAGCACTGTTAGCCCTTTCATATACGGTAAGGTCCAAGCTTATCTGAGACTGTCTCAACCTCCTCGAAAGCCTTGCATCGGTAAATAAAGTTACCTTAGCCTGGATCCCAGGACATGAAGGCTTCGGGGGTAATGAATGGGCTGACTGCCTGGCGAGAAGAGGCGCTCGTTGGTCCCGAAACCTGTTTTAGGGTACCACTAAACAGTGCCTTCTCCAAGATAACACAATGGGATATCAACATACACACTGACATCTGGGCCAACCACCGGGGCCTTAGACAAGCGAAAAAATTTATCAACCCCAACCTATACAAGGCCAAGACGGGGTATCTGACAGGACATTGTCCACTCAGATACCATCTGCATAAAAAGAAAGTATCAGATACCGATATTTGCCTGCTCTGTGGAGAACAGAAAAAGACCGCTGAACATATATTGTCTCTTGGTTGTTTCGAGAGAAAGATTGTTCGGGTAATTTTCGGTCCCGTCTGCATAGACGGTGAATGAACGGGGAAATACAATGATGAACAACGGCAATGACTTAGCATGACGGTTCAACGACTGAGTTGACTGAATCATGTAAAGCGAATACTCGGAAAATCTTTGAATCCACACTCAAGGGACAGCGCAGTAGGTGGCACATGCAAGTGGAAGGCGACCTTAACCAATTTGGCGTGCGAAACTAGAGGCAGCTGGCTAAAGGTCGAGCTGGGTGAAGACGCTTGTTGGTTGAGGCCCCGCTTTACCCCGAACTGTAGCGCCACCTTTAGTATTATACTAGGTAGGCTAGATTAAAAGTATTTTTGTCATGCCAGATTAAAAATGTTTCAGAATGAAATTTAATTTCACTTTTGACCAGCAAATTAGATATTGAGTTCCTTTTCACTTTTACTGCTTAAAAGCCAATTTAATTTCGGCAATTTTTGAAAAGTACACTACACATGTGAGCGGTATGTCAACGGTCTTATCGGCATAATAAAACATCTAAATGTAGTATACCGACAACTTGGAGCCAAATGAACACCACTTCATCAGCACATTAGTCCCAAATTCTGCCTTCCATGCCCGGATCCATTGCAAATTTGTTCACTTTTCCTTTTTTTATCACAAAAAAAATTCTATTCTCGTATTTTCCTTATTTCGTTTCCTGTTTCCTTTTCAGTTGTTCGCCTTATAAATCATTGAATCAACAACAATACCTCCAGCTCCTCGTCGCCAGCAACAAAGACATTCAATTCCTATGAATTGCAAATGCCTGTGGATATAATAAAAATCCAAATCGAAATACCAATAACCAATAACATCTACGACGAGCATGCATAAATTCAATGGACCATGTCCGAGTGTTGGTACAAAACAGTCAAAGCCTGTTTTTCATTTAAAATTGAATTTTATTCAAATTGAACGCCAACGCGGCGAAAGTAGTACATTCGATTGTGTGTTGTGTACATCTGAGCAGTGGAATGAAATTTTATGTTCCTTACAAATAATAAAATAAACCATACAACACAAAAAGTTCACGAAGAACTTTCTTCACACATGACCAACCCCTCCCAAGCCGACTCACCCCCACGCACTGTTGGAATACCCTCCTCGCGTCATTGGATTCATTGTACGTGTTATTATTGCTCTCGACCAACCCGAAATCTATGCAAATTTAATTTCTATATTTTCTTTCCGTTTCACATGACCGCCTTCGGAGTGAAGAAAAAAAACCATAAAGATCCTAAGGACATTTTCTCTGCGGTCGCAATGAGGAACCAGAGGAAAAAATGAAACTCAAATAAAATGGCCATAAATATCTCCATAAGAATCAATCAGGTTCATTCAGAGAATCCATTTGTATTCATGTGTCTAACCAGTGGCAGTTTTTTTTTTTTTCCTACTGAATTCTGTCCAAATTTTCGGCACCAGCCTTTCCCCCACTGTTGGGTGTAGAAGGGTTGGCGCATTTTGTAATATACTCATATGCTGACAAGAGGGGTTAGCTTTAAAAATTTATCGAACTCTCGCCGCAGGCTATTTTCACAGAAGTAAAAGGTCCTTCTTTTGCGGATACCCTCATGTACACAACCGTCATCATTATCATCATCAGCAGGAGCAGTAGTAGCTGCGGCAGGACTAAGAGTAACAGTGTACCCTCACCAAAATAGAGTCCCGAAATTTTCAATATTTACTCCTTATAAAATTGTGATTTCAAAAATATTCTGTTTACTCTGTGCAAAGGATACCTAATATTGGGAAATATTATACCCGTTTTGCATTTTTTTTTTTGTTTTTGTTGTGGTGGCCCAATTGGGGGTATTGCTGTGATTTAAGATCTACACTATATATGTGTATGCAAATAGCTATGCACTTGAAGAGTTTTGATACGAAGGAGTTGCGGCAATATCATAGACCGACGTTGTTTGAGATTGTTTATGACAGGACGTTATAACTTTTGATGATTCTATCCTCAGAGAGTGGGAATTCTTCTGCTTTCACTTTATTGATGAGTATCGGGATGATGATGACAGTCGATAGCTATTAACAATACTTGCATGTCCGTTCGTTTTCTTGAAAGGAAGTTAATAAAGTTTTTCTAAAAAAAAACCCAAGTGGAATGGAGATGAAATTATTTTTCGGACACGCTCTAAGTTATTCATGCAACGAAGCATCTAGATCAAAGAATTTGGATTTGCGCGACAGGAGAACTGATATTATTACAGTGAATCTGTGCGGAGCATCTTGGATTACTCTACAATGACTACAAAGAAGCTACAGAAACAAAGAGGAAATAGCATTCATCCAGCACCTGCTATGCAAATGTCCCGCATTTGCCACAAGAAGATTGCGTACTTTTGGTAGTAACTGCTTTCATGGGCTGGAGGACCTGATAAAATCACATCGCTGATTTAAGGAAACTCCTTAGATTTATTTTCTTTTCTGGATAGTTTCCAGATTAGCCAACCCTACCCCTTGGTTAGACTCCCATTAATGTGTGCTTTTTCTATGGGTACAATAAACCCGCTTGAGGTCTAAGTGAGTCTTCAGGAAACACACTAAACCAACCAACAGTGATTTTAATTACAGCCGAAGAATATAAATCCAACCATATACCTACGTTTTAAGTATCCTCAGCTTCATAAGGTGCTCCAAATGGTACCAATAAACTAAACGACACTTTCGGGTATAGAGCCTAGTGGCATCACAAAGGACATTGAACATTGACCTGCGTGTGTCTGTGCTTGCATGGACACCCACTCTGCATTCCATATCATATCACAACTATTGAATTACCGAAGTAAAATTTTGGATGAGAATCAGCTTAAACGATGGACAAAGCATTTCACAACGGTTTTTACCTTGAAGACGACAGCATAATGCCCTGAAACTTGAATAAGTATGAAACAAAGTCCTGAATAAGTTTTGGACCTCTCAAAAACTAAACGCCCTTAAACATACATAAATGGTTTTTTACATAGAAGATATTGTTGAAAAGTACCGGCCCTCCTAGAACTCAGAGACTAAACTCCCAAGAAAAGTAATGTGGTGGATATTGGTGAACTAGCGAAAAATTTCTGTTTTTTTTTTTTCGAATCTAGCCAAACTAGTGACTTCTTTGGTGAAGGCCAGGATGCCGCCGATTCCTCTGTCCTTGAGATGTTTCAGGTTCGGTATCCACATAGACCCAAGGTCTTCTGTCTCATTCTCGCTAGGGCTGGGCAATGACATAGAAAGTGATCGAGGTTTTCTTCTTCTTCCTCGCAATTCCTACATGTTTCTGTGTCAGCGAGTCCCATTCTATGCATGCGTTTGTTGCGGTTGATGTGTCCTGTGGTGAGTCCCACCATCACCCTCAATTGCTCTTTGCTTGAGCCTTCCTGGTAAGCAGGTTGCTAGGTTTACCCACGAGTGATCTATCCACTTTGCACGTCGGGAGGTTTGCCCAGTGATCCTCGAAATCCGTTTGTATCCTCTCGTTGGTTGCTGTTTAAGTCGAACATATTAACACTCTCTAGATCATTGTGCGTCGACAAAAGATCTCTGTTTCATCTGATTTTTATTAACGTCGAGACTGAAATGCATTGGTGGGCTCCACTCAAGAAGGCCTTGTTGATAGCCTATGTCCCACAAGGAATGAAACGATTTTGTTTTTGACAATTTCAGCATGACCACGGGCCACAGATCTTTGAAAAGTATGTGCCTTAGACATCCTTTTATACCCACGGGGGGGCATGGTCATCGCTTGTCACGCTGAATGTCTGGGTACAACTCCTGACGTCGGAGAACATTTATTTCTGAAAAATAAATTAAATCGATCAATTGGGAAAGCTGATGTCGACTCTACGGCCAAGGCATAACTCTGGCAGTAGAGTGGTTGAAGGGTTGATCGAGCTGATAATGATTATGACATCAAGAGATTCGAAAACAATTACCGTGAATTAAAGCAATGGCAAACACCACAAATGTCCCCAGCTAGTCTGGACACCACACTCGAACGCCATTGAATCCTAATACTACCTGAGTTTGGAACCACAGCATCCCGCTTGCGATGTGTAAAAACATCATAAGAGCATTCATAACCTTTTAGTAAAGGAAATGCTTTTGCACAATCAAAAATCACTCGGTATTAAGACGGAGGTTTAAAATTCTTGCATATCGACCAAGACTCGATCCCTGAAAATAGTGCACTAATTTAAACTGTCAAAAGCGAGGTTTTGTCACAATATACAGGATATTCTTTGTTTTCTTCTTTAAATGATTATAGTCCAGGAACATGTTTCCAAAGAAGCGGCACATACACTGCGGTGCAGGTCTTGACTATCACCGGCCATTGACAAACGCCGCGCTTCTGGCAAAATCGGGACAGGCCAAAGCCCTTGCTTAACTGAAATGACCTGCAAAAGAAGCTAGATAAACAAATGCTTAGTGTCTTGATTGGTTATTCCTAAACCTCAGCATGCTTCGAATAGTTTTGAGTTGAATATAAACTTAGAGGTTATGCCACTATTCTCACATTTTCGTCACTGAAAACTTTTCTGATAACATCTAGAGCTGATTAATGGAATTCATATTTTCACCAGATTTCGAAAATAATACTTCAACCAACTGCGCTAGCTGGCATACGTACATATATGTATAACCGAGAACCTAACGATTCCGTGGAATACTAATTCTGTACACATCAACACAGACAGATTACATCGAAAAATATTAAATGTTACTTTACACCGTGTTAATCGCAACATGACATCTGGTGGCTTTAACGATTACGTGACCAGACTGTGGGATCTCATACGATGATGAGGACGACTACGAAAACGTGGCTCGACAGACGGATTTTGAAAAGCAACATCCCGGCCGCATAGAAATTTCATTGAGAAACATGATTTTGGAATTTTAATGTCAATGTTTCTCCCCGTCAAGGTGACGGGGTTGGTGGTGATCTCTGAAACTCATACTTAAGAACTGTCACAGCGAAGGGTGACACATATTATATTAGATTCAATGTGTCCCCCTTGCAGCACCTGCTTAGCCCCGAGATAAAAGAAAGCGCTGCGATAATGGATATTTCATTTAGAAAAATCAACATTTAATTTGGAATGGCCCGATAAAGCGCATTCAATATGTTTCGATTTTGCCCACGACCGACGAAGATGTGTCTTCGTGTAGTCTTGTCACGATTTCCTTTTGGGATTTTCTCGTAGAGACTGGGTGATGGTTTCTAATAATGATGGACAGGACAAATATTATCAACAGCAACTTCAAAGATAACAAAATGACCTGATACTCAACTTTAGGGTGAGAGAGACTAATCATAATTCAAATCATACTCATGGTTGATGTTGTCTTCGGTGAGGATTTGTCATCACTTGGAAAAATAGAGAACGTTGTGTCTTTCCAATTAGCTTGTGTAATCTTTGTGATTATGTGACAGAATGTTTAGTTTCGCAAGGACGATGGATGGTTAACATTTTGGATAGGTCGACGAAGATATCATGAAAAGCGTCAATTTTGGTCGAACTTAAGACGGGGATTACTGTGAACTGCATATAACTTTTAGATTAACCGGCTTTTGGAATCAGAAACCATCAAGAGAAATTAAAAAAAAAATCATAACTTCCGCAAAAATAACGAGGTTGAGAAAATGTAGTTTCAGCGGCATCTAATATTTGATAAAGATTTCATCGAAGCCAACCATTCAAAGTAAAGGGATAGTGCCTTCATCCCAATAGAAGTTTGATGAGGAGTTCTTCACTTAAAAACTCTACGTTTCAGGTGCATATAAGGCTAGGCCCACACCAAATAGAACAGAAACAAACAAAGCGAAAGCGCCTGTTCACAACCCACACCAAATGAAGCAAGACTAAGGTTTTTTTTTTAACTTGCTTAATTACAATAGGTGTGGGTTATTGAGAGTCATGCTCTCAATTAAATAGTGTGTATTTAAATTTCAAAAAAACACAAACTGTTTTGTTTGCGTTTTTGTTCTATTCAGTGTGGACCCACCCTAAGAAATTCAATAGAGTCATTGCACTCACTTGAACAAACAGAACAAACAGCCACATTTAGATTCGATGAACAAGACATTATCTCGCAAGCCGCTACAAGTTCATGTCTTGTAAGAATTTTCTCATTAGAAACGTCTGAAAAGTGCATAGGAGTGAACGCGGTTTTATCAAAAATAATATCAAACATTGGAGAACCGATGCAGATAAAAGCCCGATTTTGGAAACGGAAACCAAAGAAAATACATTAGCAGCAAATCCCTTCTGTAGAACGTAAAAGCGAGTAATGGGAAACAAGTCTAAGAAAAAAGGATGAATTCATCGACCGTTGTAGAGAAATTGAAAAATTGTTTACATGTAAACAATTTTTTTCTAACAGGGCATAGATGTTCCAGACCTATTTACATCGCTTCTTGCACGACGATTCTCCGCTGCGACCCTGCGACGCTGAACGTCCAGATTCAACTTTATTTTTTAAAATAAAAAAATTCTAGGAAATGTCAAAGCTGATGTCATCTCTACCGCAAAGGCATAGTAATGGCAAGTGGCAATAGAGTGTTATGGTTTGAAGAGCTGATAACGATTATGACATCAGGAAATTCGAAAAAAATTACAGTGAATTTAAGAACACTACCAATGTCCCCGGTTAGTCTGGACACCACTCTCGGACGCCATTAAAACGCAATTCTACATCAGTTTCAAACTACTACCCCTAACACCACACCTAACCCCTTGAACACGAGTGGAATATAAAAAAACCAAAATGCGGTGAAATGCAGGAAGATGAGTCCACTGCTCACGTTTTTTAGCAGAGCATGAAAGTCTCTGAAAGGTAGAATGGAGTGCTGTTAAAAGCATGTCAACAGAAATAATGAAGAAACTTCAAAGAAGAGTAGAGTACCTTGGGGTACTCTTCTCAGAATTAAAGCCAAGAGAGTCTCTCGAACATCTCATATTTTCCACTTCACACGTTCAAACGTTAATATTATGAGCAGTCCTCATCGTGAAATTTCTATCGAGTAGACCACTAGACTATTCAAATGTAAGAACAGATCCTACCAATACCAATATAATCTATTTTCTTCGTCTTTTGGAGAGAGGCTACTATTCCACTGAAAGGTACTATTCTAGATTCCAGTTATCAGGGCTCATCACATCATCTTCAATCATCTGCCACTGAAAACAGAAAATGGTTTCGCTAAACCTAAACACGTTGCAGACAAAAAATAGCTTGAACTCATGTTTACTGGAAACAAAAATGTTCTCCCTTGCACCGATATGTATTTGTTTAGGCTGCCTACATCCTGGCGCAACGCATTTTGTTTTTTAAAACCTGCCCTTATGGCTGATACTGCGACCTAGCAAGATTTATAGTGTCTCCGGTCTACTTAGCCTAATAGATCCACTACCTTCCTAATAAAGGTGAGTATAACATTAGTAGCCGAGTTTCTAAACTCCGCTAACAAATAAAAATCCTTATGACAGATTCGTCTGCGAAGCCAGTATAGTGGCGCACATTGAATGTCTCTTCCTCTTCCAAACAGAACCGACACTCTGTATCTGATATAGCTGAATAGAGCTTTCTTATGTTGTTTCTGTCGAGGTTTAGAATTTCCTTGCAGGAAAATGGCTTGAGAGACTTGTCTTAAATTGTCAGAGTCGGGAATATTCTCATGTGTTGGGACCCAGAAAAGATTCAACACTTTATTATTAAACTATTTTGGACCTAGTAAGAAAATTGAGCGCTAAATGGCGCTAAAATATTTCAGAGAAAACGCACCTTTTTAATGGTGGCGCGTAGAAGGATACCTCAAACCACTTAGAAGCCCGACTGCACGCAATTAGTTTTGAACCAGGTTAGCTGGGGAGGCTTGCTGGTTGAGTCCCAGGTTCACCCAGGTGAATAAGTAAATTTAGCGTAGCCTAACTATCGCTACGGAAGTACAAAGTACAACTCGTAGTCGCAGCTAATCTTTTCTGCAATCTCCACTTCGAAGTCAGCCGCATATATATTTGAGACAAGGAGCTGTCGACGGTAGCGCTTCCTACAACAATTAAGCCACGACTGATTTTAAAACCAGTGTAAAAATTGACCTCCATTCTTTCTTAGAGAAAACCAATTTTGGGCACAGCAAAGTCGACCAGATTTCTTATCCTTAGCCCTTTCTTCAGAAAAATCATGAAAAACAAAATCCAGCTCAGTTTTTCATCCCCATAACTAGTGTGCATACTCAAGGCCTCTTTCACGATTTGGTATCTTCTTCCTAGCGTTCATTTTAACCGATATTTCTTAAAACGCATGAAATGACTAGAAGAATGCAATTTTACAACGTGGTCATGACTTAATGATAGCTCACGTAAAAATCAAATAAATCCACAGTTGAAAGCCACTTTTAGATAAACATCGCATAAACAGGGCTCTTCAAACCCCACCGTTATCGCAGCCTAATACCATGGCAGCATATAATTTCATTTTAATTATCACATAATTGAAAAAGTCGACTACCAATATTATCACGACATGATCTCAAGCACAGGGTGCCAATTTCCATATCACTTAACCTGTAATTAGCATTAACCATTGTATGCCTCAACAGGTTAACACTGGCATAAGTAAAGTGCCTCTGTGTGTCCATCCGAAAAAAAAAATACACGAGGGGTTGCGGCCAATTTGCTTATCGCGTGTCATTCAAAATGGGAAATAAAAAGTCAACGACAAAAAAAATCCTCCAACTGTCAAATGTCGAGTTTTTATTTCGTAATTGTTGCCTTATCTTGACAGCTGTAATGGCACCGTCCTGACTTTGTTATCCGTCAAATTGTTTTTTAATTGATTCAGATTGATGGTGGATTTTTGTGTTTCCTTTCCCAATGAATTAAATTACGGGGACGGAAGTGGTCAAATGTTAAATGATTTCGGATACCAAAGCTGACATAATTTTTTTTATTTTTTTGTGGTTTTTTGAATCAATAATTGAAATTTTGGGGGTTTAATTTGAGTGTGGGAACCCAAAAAGTTGTTCCTTGCTGTCAATTATTCATTAGGAGGATACCCCAGCCCGTGCAATCTAAATCTACATTCTGAAACCGATGTGATATTGACGTGACAGCGCTGGACCTGTGGCAGTCAACGAAAATGAAAATAATTTATAGAATCTCGCAAAGTGCCAAAAGCAATTTCGGATTTTCATTTCGAATTTCGATAGCTGGTGGTGAAACTGTCACATAACACCTTGCACCCACCCGCTGGTTACGTGCACTTGCAGATTCCATTATGTCCCATGAACGACTTGAAACCAATAAAATGTTTGGGGTCTGGGATTTGTGCTTTACGTCTGACATAAGTCGTCTTGACGTCAGCGGTGTCGGAGGTGGCACTATCCAACTATGCATAAATTCATCCTTGGCCAGGTATTTGGAAACCTGTCTGAATGTGTAGCACTCACTTGGTGGTAGTGATGGAAAAAATCTAACCATCTTCCAGTCCAACAACGAGACGACGAAGACGACGACTACGGCAAATGGCGATGGCGACGTTGAACGAAAACTAAATTTCATTTTAAAGCGTCATTCATTTGGTCCTTTTGGGCCGTCCGATAAGTATTCTATACAAGAGAGTACGGTTGAGATTGAGGACGAAGTGCCTGTGCCCGATGGTGAATGCGGTAACTCGGTGTGGTTACCGTGGTAGATATGGTAATGCTTTTTACGATTGCACCAAATCTGATTTGTATTTCTGGTCGGTTTCCTCTCTTTTGGGCGTATAGTTGGGGTAGAGGATGTAGTTTGAATTTATGTGTTGCGGTTAGCCGAAACAATTAAGGAGTTGTGCAAAACTTTCTGACAGGTTGCTGAACACCGCTGGTTGGGATTTTACCTGTTTAGGGTGGGTGAAATGGCGCTTAGAGCAACCTAAATTCGTGCAACGTGATTGTGATATTTTTTTTTTCTCATTTCAAAAATGAATTTTAAATTAATTTTTTCTATTTTTTTGTGGTCGTCGTGGATCAGTGGTTAGTGCGTCGAATTTCTGTGCGAGCTGCCTGAGTTTAATGCTGGGCATCCGCATGCCATTCCTGACATGAGCGCACTCCGGTGGATGGGGCTGCGTGCCAGAGTGCGTTTTCATCCGCGAATGAATTCAAACATTTTTGAATTCATTCCGCACTCATGCTAGGAATGTCATTCATGCGTGATCGTGGATGCCTAGCTTAAGCCCAGCTATATCTATAAAACATTTTTCGTGGCACCACCTCTCGTCGGAGAATGACAAACCCCCGGTAGTATAGTCTGTCATGAAAAAGCTTTTCAATTAGGCAATAAACTGCAGGTCCAAAAAAAATGTAAAAAGAAAAAAAATAAGAAAATCAAAAGCTGACGCTACAGTTCGGGATTAGGCAAGGCCTAGCTTCTCACAACCATTCATGTTGTGCGTGCAACATTTTTCGCATGAATGGAAGGAACCTATAAATTGAGAAGCATTTTTACGCCCTTGCCGTTAATTTTGATTTTTTAACGATTTAAGCTGAGAAAACTTCACGAAGTGAAAAAAGAACAGATGAAGCGGCGGCGCGCGTTGCCCACTGCGTACTTGAATCAATATTTGATAGTTGAGGAAACACTCTCAGAATAAGCAGGAACCCTATTCCTGGCAGTTTTATATATAACGCCAATTTTAAGAACAACCTTCCCATGACTCCATTTCATCACACCACTCACACCAAATTTCTATTTCTGTTTAATCGCATTTGTATGTCCCTCAGCATTATTCGATGTTCAGCGAACAGAGGCAAGACAACACATTCACCCCTAATTGATGCCCGTTAGCTTATCTCTCCATCTCTCTGTCCCCATTCGGAGGAGGACATTAAGCGACATGTGGTCTTTGACAATCTAAATGCCTTTTCGTCAGAAGCGAACATATTTTCGTCCTTTTGCTCCGTCGTCGTCAAATCACGACTCATTTGTCAGTCTGTTCATTTGGATAATTGCGTGGCAATAAACTAAATTAGCAGCAATTTACAGTTGGGAAAACAAAACAATGTCGTGCAATCCCCTCCCAAACTATATAGTAAAATCCACCCATTAGTCCAGGCATGATAACATTATGACTAATTCCCTGATTCCACTTCCTTTCACAAGGCAAATCCACCATCCAACGTCTTGGTTTGCAAATATCCCATGGAGTCAATCCCAAATGCCTTCATTTACACCCTTTAGTCTGGAGGTCTGTGTGCGTATTCCTGTCAGAAAATTATGAAAATGACATGAATGACAAAAGGCAATGGAGAGACGACACCAAAATGAAAAATTGACGCAAAGGAAAAATATATCCTCTCCACCCACTCACTCAGGACCAAGAGGGTTGCTTGTTGATGAATAGATGTCGAAACATTTCAAGAGAAGATGTCGCTTAAACTAAATTTCACCATTGTGACCACAGAGCAAATGTAATTTTCAATTTAAATGCAAATATCAATTTGTCAATTTGAATATTTAGACAAAAAAAAACGAAATCAACAAAAAATCACACAATTTGTTACCATAAGTTTACTTACCCTCCGTGTCGTCCTTAGGAAATCCCAGCGCAGCAGGATAAATGATGCTGTTGCTGAAAAAGAACACAGAATGCAATTCCCACGTGACACGAAAGACGAAAAAAAAAAAAGGAACGCAGCTACATAAAATCTTCTCCCGTGCTCATTTTGTCGCTCTCCTTTTGCTTATCCTTAATTAAGGATTCACATCATTTTTTATTGGGGTTTTGAAATTATTCAAAAGAAACCAAATAGCACTGTTAAGGAAAAATTCAAATAAAAATACGTGGAAACCAAGCGAAATCCTTTGACCGCAGAGAAACGCCCGACGCAGAAGAAGTGGAGGATGATTAGAAATGGTGGAAAGAAAAATTACGGTTGGTACCGATTTTTTTTAAGATTTTCCTTGTTTATTTGCATTTACTTTCCCCTTTCGGTGAAGGAAACCCGAATGAATAAGTAGGCAAGTCGAGTCTGGAAAGGGGTTTCGGGAAAAAAGGATATTGTCCACGAAAGCGGCTTCAGTTTTACACCTTCAGATCCCGGCAATTTTCATAAATTTTTTACTTATTAAAAAAGTAATAAAAATGCAATTTCTTAATTTAGTCCTTTAACAAGATGGAAATTGACGGGTATCTTACAAGAGGCTTAGTTTTAACAGGATTTCGGGGAAAAAATCGTGTTAAGGTGTTTGAGTGGTTACGCCCGGTTTATTGGCGTGTTAAACTGAAATGTGGACTAAAAGCTGATGGATTTTTATGGTTGAAGTTCTTTTTCTGTAACTACGGTTTTTGTTTTCAGAAGATGCTATAATTTGAGACCAACGCTCGTAAAATTAATAGAATCGTTCTATTGAAAAAAAAAATATAAAAAATTGTGATAGCTTTAAAGGCAATGTAATTATAAAAGCTGCGCCATAAGGCAAAAGTAGTTGTAATGGGCTAAGATATTTCCTTATTACCGCGTGGAAATATCCAATAATAAATGGAACCGCCAAACGCAAAAGATCTCTTCAACCGCCTGTATGAGATCTTATCCATCATATTGAGTAAATGCCTGAAACCTTTCATCAACAACCTAATTAACTTGACCTGACCCGCGGTCCTCCTTTACTACGCGGTCCCTCAGGTGTGAATGTAAAGACTTTCCGGGTCGGAGCATTGGTGTACATTGGTGGCCACTTCAGTCATTGGCGCTTCACTCTTCTGTACAGCCTCCCCCATTCACCGTGTATGGAGGCGGGACCGAAAATCACTCGAAGAATTTTCCTCTCGAAAGAGCCGAGAGCAACCTCAACCGCTTTGTCCATGCATCTGCGCCTCAGAGGAGGACTGGGACGACTAAGGGTTTATAAAAAGTCACTTTAGTTGTTAGAGGGAAGGCTTTACTACTCAATTGCCTTCCTAACTCAAAGAAGCGGCGATTGGCAAGAGTTATTCTTAGATTGATCTTAGCCCTGGTGTTTTTGTCTGAATTGATTGCAGAAGCTAGGTAGACAAAGCCCTTCACTACTCAAACACCCAAACAAATCCAGTTGACCACATTTTCACAAGTCAGCAGAACCTAGATAAACCTCAAGAAGTCCAAACCGATACATATGCCCTTGATTTGTAGAAGGCCGTCTATAACAGCATTTCGAGACACGAAGTATACAGAGTCATGTCAAATTTTGAGAATCCTGACAAGCTTTTCTAACTTTTATTGATTTTGAGGTTGCGGACAGCTCCATTTTTTCTTCTTTTGGACGGACACCTCCCTTGGGCGGACAAAAATGTTGGCACCGCCGCATTGTATTTTACAAAAGCAATACAACTTTCAACAAACTGACTGATGCTTCTGGTCAAACCTTCAGATATTTTCCAAAACTATGTGCAAAAATTTATAAAAAACTCAATCTTTTCTACAAAACTAAGAAATACTTAACGCAAACCACTCGCCAATTAAAGCCACACTCACACTCTCTAAAGAGTGATAACATAACCATCGATTTCCATGCAATGTGCTTACTTTATTGACAAACTTTTCGCCCTAAAAACTGTACCAAGAACTGGGTCAAACACTGTTTTTGGAACACCAGTCTAAGGCTTGGGGAACAAAGTTTCGGTGTGTTCCAATTTCTCTGTTGTTCTTCCTACCGCAGCAGCCATCTAAACGCCAGACAGTACACAGCCGCCGCGCTCCGGCCTATGGCTTCTATTCTGCCCAAAAACCCGCCAGACAAAGATGGAAAGAAGAAAAAGTACATAATTGCCAAACTTAGAATAAAACTTTTCGGGTAAAATTTCGCACACACTTTTCACATTAAAAATCGAAAAAGAAAAAAAAACCGTCTGTTTCTTTTTCCGGTTCCAAAACTTTAGGATATCCCCCATGCAGAACTCGCTATCAATGAGCTGAGAGTGAATTAAACATCTTTGTTTTAAAATTGTCCCTCTTGTCGCTTGTTAATCGGGCATCGGGAGCGACCGACTCCTCGGCTCAAGGTTATCAACCTTTACCCTTGACTTTCAACACACTTCCCCAAGTTGTTGGCAACAAAATCGGCAAAAACCCAACAATCACAACAACACAGGGTTGGAATAAATCAAAAGTTTCGGGAATGTTTCCCTTTTCATATTTCCCGGCAAAACTTGCTCAATGTTTGCTTATTAGCAGATTAATGACTCCTAAGCAGACACAGTCGTCGAAACGCTTTGCAAAGTGTCTATTTTGGCCCAACGAAGTTTAATTGTTCCCCTCGTCTGTGTCCCGCAAACCGAAGAGATTATGTATCGAGTTCGAGTTTTGACAAAAATTGGCAACAAGAAGGCAAAAAAAAAAATCCTTTTCCAGACTCGGTGTTAGAAAATTATTTTATCCCAGTTTGGGGAATAGGCGGCAAAGTTAACGGAAGAGCGAAAGTTTTGTGCAGTGTAGAGGTGTGCCTTATGTGTATGTATTAAAACCGGAAATGTTTTAAAAAGTTTCGCCAAAGTCGGGAAAGTTTGAATAATTTTCACAACTTTCATTTGTGAACCTAGTTAAGTTTTTGGAGGCGGACGTTGTGACGCGTTGAGAGTTCAGGGGTGAATGCTTTACCCTGAACTCGATAAAAATTAAAAATTTTGCGAAAGTTTTGTTATTTTTTTTTTTTTTTTTTATTTTGTTTGTCGAGTTTTTGTTCTAAGAAAGTTACTTTAGAGTTTTGTGTTTTGAAACATCGATAATGCGCGCGCAGCAACAGTTAAAGTAGGTTCGCTACTTTAAAGACGGGCTTTAATTGATTTTCGGTTTTAAAAGTGGCAATTAGAGCAAACGTGACATGGGCGATGAAAAGCTAGGGTGGGCTTCAGCTTTAAGTGGTTAAATAAAATAATTTATGGATTCTCTCAGGAAGTTTTGCTATTGAAGAGGAATAGACGGAGGTTAGCTTTGTGGCAGAATTGTATCGAAGCTGTTTGGTAAAGGGGAATTAGAAGTAGGTAAATATTCGAATCAAAGGTTACAAAACGTCGTTAGGTGATAGGAAATATAAGGACACACATACATGTGTACATACAAATAGACACATATGTAGTACATAACTATTTAACTCAAAAAACGAAGGATGAAAATCACGTGTCTGGAAATCGAAAAAACTCGTTTCTACAGTAATGATTGATACTACAACCAAAGACAGAGTTGCTGTCAGAAGGATTTGGGCAAAAACTTTTGAGCTTCCACCACACAAGTAAGAGGAAACCGATGACAATTCATGTTAAAGATCTTTATGCTCTCGCGTTGCCATCAAAGGCTGAGCTCTGCACGAGATATGACATTACGATGAAAGATGGTTTTTCTCTGCTGTAGAAAGGATAAAAAAGTAGACGATATTGGTGTTTACAGACAGCGTGACAGGAGAGGTCAATAACTTCCAAAATCAAATGAAGACACTCCAGGAAAGATCTGCGAACTACAGGTTTCCGATAGTTGGTGCAGAAAGCTCCATGATGAACCGACCCTACAAGCTACGTGAAGATTTTACAACCCATGAAAATAGAGATCGCTTCACCTACAGATGGATAAGCCTTCACATAAGCCTTCAACATTAGTGCAGAGATCTAAAGTAGAATAACACTCGCCAATCGCTGTTACTTTGGTTTTAGGGGACAACGATATAGCCAAGCGCTAGGAAGAAACAAAGGGGCGCTATACGGGACTCTCATCCTCCCCGGCCTCCTGTGAGTGGACTTAAAGACTTCGAGAGAAAAGTCTATCCTTCGATACATGGTCCTTTCTGCACTGACAGAGAAAGAGAGTCAAGTATGAACTACACAAATTTTCCAGCCTGAAGAGTATTGAGTTCCACCACTGATGGACTACGTAGAAGTAGACGGCTTCATCTTCAACTGCATTCGCAAATATGGAGTTCCTGCAACCAATTTATTAAAATTAAAATGATGAACTATTTCAACAAAATATCTTCGTTTCCACGATAGTTATTAAATCATTACATTCCGCTTTCATAAATTATTGTCGATTCTTCATTTATATCATCCTGGGTTATTCTTAACCTCATTAGGAAAAATCAACTTGTCTTCAAGTCGCTTTGTAGCGCCGCAGTGCATTTTCACATCCGTCGTCCTTGTTTCCATTTGACTTGTCGTGACAACGAAAATTAGCACGAATCAGTGGCACTAATGGGACCAGTTTGCGACCGGTACAGAGATTTCAACGATACCGCACATTAAAAAATTCACTACAATTTCGCATTAAATCTTACCGCCAACCGACATCCCGTGCTCTTTTGCGACGACTACGACGACAACAACGACGACGCCGATGATGATAATGGTGATGAACACACTGCAAGGGTGGAATTACAAGGGAGTGAGCGACGAACTATTTAGGTCTGAGAGCGCATTGTAAGGAGGGTAATGTAAAAGCCGACCAAGCAATCGAGTCGTTTATCCCCATCAGCGGCGGTGCATTCGAATGACGAAATTCCTTGGTGGCTAAATTCAGGGTTAAAGGTCTTATTCTTTTCGAAACTGAACCACCCTCCTTGCTTATGGTTAAAGGGTTGCATGTTGTCACGTTATTCCTCGGTGTCTACTGTTGGTAATATATCTTGCGGAAGTATTCGTTACCCTTATAAAGCAATAAAAAGGATTTCCGTTGCGCTATGATTTCTTGTCGAAGTACAGCAGACCCTTGTCTCGACAACCCTTTGGCTATAGTACTACCGCCGGTCTAGGGGTTACAAGGACCCATAACAAAAAAAACAAAAACGCACGGGTTGTAGTAATCGATTAATTCGATTTAGATTGAAATGATGGCTTTCAAAACACGTTCAACGAAAAATTATTTATTGATATTTCGCTTTATGTTTTAGTAGTCTTGTTTTCCATTCGTTTTTGAACGAGCATTCTGGTTTTAGATAGGCTAGGAGGGGATAAGCGGGCGCTTATTGAGATTCAGAGTGGGGCAAGAGGTTGGTTATTTATGAGTTGTTTTGGTTCTTTTTTACGATTTTCCTTTAAGCACTTGTGCTGAGATGTTTGGGAATCCGTGTGTCCTTGACATATATTTGAAATATTTTAGTATTAGGGGTTTTTTTTATTTCATTGGATGTAGTATGAACGAAATTTAGAACGTCGTATGAAAAAGACGGCGGTGTTCATACTCATGTGGGAACAGAGATTGAATATTAATTGTGTTCCCAAAAACAGGATCATAAAATAAGTTTTTGGTCTTTAAAGAAAAACAATTTTAAACTTGACCGACTGGCAGATAGCTAAGCCATCGCTTTATTTTTATTCAACTTTTTCTTTGGAAGTTGTTAAATTTTAAAAAAGATACTTGCTTTGAAGTGTTATGTCATATCATAGGCATCGATCTTTAAAAATTCGCACCCAGACATAATAAAATACTAGACTAGGCTACATCTTCTGTTTGACTTAAACTAAGAGAAGATTTACTGACTATGTTCTTTCCCACAATAGGCCTCTCTGAGAGACCGCAGTGCTAGAACGAATCAACTGCTTCTCAGTAACAATAATACCGACATTGCTCAGTTTCACACAGTTCATAGAAATCTTTTCAAACCTATCAGTGAACGCCTTCATCGGTTTTTGAGGACAAAATTTAGCGATTTAGTTTAAGTATAACTTTAACCATTTATTTTAGTAGCCGCGATAACGCACAACAACACCGACAGTTGGTTTCATGGATGTCCTAAAGACTCACTTAGAGCTTAAGTGGGACCATTGTATCTATAAAAAGCATACTCATATGAGTCTTACCAAGGAATAGGGTTGGCTAGACCAGAAATGCAAAGAAATCTTAGGATTTTCCTATAATCAGCGATACGAAGGTCCTCCGGTTCATGAAAGAGTACCAAAAGTACGCAATCTTCTGGTGGCTAGTGCGCGACATTCACAAACCAGGTGCTGGGTAGATTTTATTTCCCTTTCGTCCCTGTAGCTTCTGCAGTAGTCATTAAAGGGTAACTCAAGACGCTCCGCATGGATCCCTATTCCATAACAACAGTTAAAAGTATTTGAAGCGACAAAAGTAGCCAAAGTTAATTTTTCCGTAAATTTAGAAAAAAAAAAACGAGACCGTAAGCAGTCAAACAAACATCGTGCAATATTGCGAAAAAATGATTTTTAAATCAAAAAAAGAAAGTTTGGCAATTTTTCATTCAAATTCTGATTCGAAACTATTTATTTTCTTTCGACAACCGAATGTGGACCTAGACTTAGCTTCTTTTTTTCTTCAAAGTGTTAAGAGGTTAGTTTTCTAAATTTGAAGTTGTCAGATCAGCTGTTACAGCCGATCAATCAATTTGCCTACAAATTTTATAGAATACCGTCGGAGCTTTTATGCCAATGATTCCATTCGAATTGCTTAGACAAAAATAGAGAATAGTGAAATTTCTTTTTAAAATTACATACATACACTATGTACACATATGTTTTGAACACGGTTGCATATCCTCTGGTGTCGAACATCTGCATCAGAGGTAAAAAAAAGATTTCCAGCTCAATAACCTTATAGCAACTTTAGAAGCATGTGTTGAAGTGGTATGTGCCAATGGCGTATCGATGACGTTATGTGTGGAATATGACATCGTTCAAATGGCCGTCGCAACTTCGCTGGGTGGCACGCATCTGAGAGTTCCAATTTTCGATGACTCTGGGGCATAGATCAGGCTGAATTTGAGCGATGGCACGGGTTATGTTGACTTTGAGGGCACTAGTCGATTGCGGCTTATTGGCATAGACCTGCGATTTAAGGAAACCCCACAAGAAAAGGTCTAACAGGGTCAAATCGCATGATCTCAGTGGCCAGTTCACGTCGCCTCGGGGTGAGATAACCATGCCCTCAAATCGCTCGTGCAGAATGTGCACTGTGGCATTAGCTGTGTCGCACATAGACCCGTCCTGTTGGAACTACAGGTCGTTCACATGCATATCTTCCAATTTGGGCCAAAAGAAATTGGTTATCATCGATCTATAGCGCTCTCCGTTGATGCCGATAGGAATGCCGTCGTCGTTTTCGAAGAAGTACGGACCGATAATACCGCCGGCCCACAATCCACACCAAACAGTGACTTTCGGCGGATGCATTGCCACTTGGTGGACCTCGTGTGGATTGGCATCGTCTCAAATCCGGCAATTTTGCTTGTTGACAAACCGGTTCATCTAAAAATGGACCTCTTCGCTGAAGATGTTTTTCTTATGCTGAATTCGGGGTCCGCTTCCAACTGCTCCAGTTTTATTATTTGCACGTGTTGCTCGGCGCTGTAACTTTCCATGGTGATTTGTCTTCAATGTCTGAGAAATAAAAATCGGGAAAACTAGCAACAGATAAAACAACATAACCGCCATGAACTGACAAAATCTACCCGTTCCTATGAGAAAACCCTTTATAATCTGTGCGTTTATAATCAATGCGAATGTCCCGCACTATAAGCCAAGAGATTAAGTACTCTTGCTACAAGCTTCTTCCATGGACTGGACTAAGAACAATTGGCTGATTTCTACGATCCGTCGAATGAAAATTAATTCAATTTCCTGATGGTCCTTAAGTGAGAATATGGCATTCCGTAACAGTATAAAAAACCATCTTTGGTTCAAGATCCTACTTCCTCTTAAATGATTTACTGCAGGCTACACAGTAAGATCAAGGATTTAAAGCGCAACCTTAGTTTTGAATGCTTTAACTCTTTTCTAATTCCTCTTTATTCATCACAGTATTTGATAAAGTTAAATGGGCTTAGTTTTGAATAAAAGTAAAAGGTACATACATGTATACCCATTCTAAGAATATTTGAACTAAATTCTGCTTAGAATCGCAAATTGGTCCGACGATTGCATGAATTTTAGTTTTAAAGTTTGAATATTGACTGTTTTCTAGTAAATTTGTCTCTAGGTCTTGGATAAAAAGAAACTACATGTGCTTGAAGCAGAAGATGATTTGTAGATTGAAAAGCTAATAACTTTCTACCTACTGGTGGCCATTACTTCAAAATCATAAAAATAGTTATGTAAGTAGGTACCCATTTCAATTCATAAAAACACGCAACCATTTTGTACAAAAATTATTCGCATTCAGATATGATTTTGTTACAAAGTACCGACGAGTCAAAAAAATATTCCAATATCTACAGTCGTAAACTTAAAAAACACATTTCTAGCATTACACTCTGTAAAGTAATTCAAATTCTGTTAACCCAACTCCGAAAACTCTTTTTTCCTTTTCCTTCCAGTGGGATACCATCATCGAATACTCCGAAAAGCAAAAGCGCATGTCCCATATCAGGATATTCCATGGTACTTCCCATATACAGTTGAAAGAGCCCTTGTAATTCGGGCCGCCCCTCATTTCATGGAAAGTCAACCTACAAAAAAACACCCAGAGAGATGCAATTCAACCATTTAGGAGTACATAAGCGATAGGGCCACCTCCTAGTACAGCTCCTCTGGCATGGCATGTACATTTGTCACATTGTTGCTTTTTGGTTGTTTTCTGGGTTCTTTTCGTCTAATTAATAAACAGAAGTATTCCACCTCGGAGGGCAAAAGAAAAGCGCGCACACACAAAAAAAAAAAGTCTAATAATAAATCAATAACCGAGATACAGCAAAATAAAAATAAAATAAAATAAATAAAGAAAAAAAAAATATAAAACAAAACAAAAAATAGGACGAAACGTTTGCGAAATTAAAATGGTTGGTCCAATAGTCCTTGGGAGCAGCAATAGCAATAAAATTACATGGAAGGACATGCAGCCATGTTTCTATGGTTATCGTCAAATTGAAACAAAACACAGGTAAAACCTTCGCAGTTATATACATATGTACGTGTCAGACTTATCTTGCAGCTGCTCTTAACTTAAAGTCACTCGACTAATTCCCAGTTCGTCTGGCATCATCTGGATGCAGTTTCAGTTGTCTCACATTAATACGTGCATTTGGTTTTTTGGCATTAGATTTATCATGCAGTGGACGGAAACTTGGTTAGTGTACATAAGTGGAAACGATTTCCAAAGCTGTGACTGTCACCTGCCAAGGAAACATTCTTTGTCCATTTGCACCGCTTGACCTTTTTAAAATAAATATACGAATAATTATGACTAAATGGTGAGACTGTGTCGCTCCCTCTGAGAATTTTTTGAGATTTTTCAACTTTCGCACATTTATTTTTTTGGTATAGTATTGCGTTGTATAGTTAACATGATTATTTTTACCTGTAAGTCATTGTACACTAGTTCCCCGCTCTCGGCTCAGGACAGCGAATTACATCGAACTTTGTAAACGCCAAATGATCTGGAATCTGATTGGATTTGGATCAAACAATTTGACACACGTGAGTCATGAACCTTATTCGGTAAGTGGATTTTTGAAGACGCATAAAGCATGACTGACGCATTTAAAGCTTCAGATTTGTTACACAGAATTGAGAGATACTATACTTCAGCGTAAGCGTATGTATATGCTTACGTATAACTTATGCCGCTGCTATTTCTTGCTTAAAAGGTCGCTCATCAGCGCCGTCGTCGGTGTGTTCACTGTCATATCATATCGACCTTCATGCCAGAAGGAAGGGCTTCTTCTCAAATGACTTTTGCAGGAGCTGCAGGGACGAAAGGGAGGAAGAAACGATCTTCCCTTTCCTCTGCACTTCTCCTGCCCTATCCCAAAGAAGGAAGTTCTATCTAGTATCACTTTGACGATTTGGGCGAATGATCGCATACTGACGTATCGTCAGCTTTATCAAGAGCTTCAAATGATTTCAATAGTTGGAGTGGCACCTAGGGTATAGATCGCAGTCATATCATAAACCCGTTTGTTTGACCTACGTGTGTCAGTGCCTGGCTTGAATAGCCACCTTACCTACCTAAATACTTAATTTCTTTAAGTTTCCGAAAAATTTAAAAAAAAATGTTGAAAATTTATTGTGTATTACCGAATGGATCCACAGACTTATTATCCATTTCTATAGGAGTGAAGGACCTCAAAACACAAGACCCCTCTAGCTTGAGCAAGAACTCATGCGATATAGGTTGGACATCTTGTGGCTAAGTAAAGTAAGGTGATTAAATGCGGGAGAGTACCAATCCCCAAAGCGTTAAAAGGATTTAAGTGAGTGATCACTGCTCCCTTGTCCATCCGTTACGCGAGAACGACTCCAGTCTCACAACCAGACCATTCACCTATCGCGGGTATAATGAGGACGAATGAGCTCACTTAATGGGAATCTGCAATGAACAGATAAGTCAGACCTGCTCAGGAATTCAAAAAATCACAAATGCGATGGAGCCCAATCACGACATGCCGCACCTCAAGGAGACTAGGAAACTTGGGAAAATCTTCTCATTCAACAGAAGTTACCTATCACTTCTTATAGGCATAATGACAGGCCAACACTTGCTGGCGGAAATGCGTTTGAGTACAACGGACCTATGCAGAGGATTTATACGCCTGTGTAGATCCAGGCCACCTCCTATATGAATACCCAAGGTCAATTTTCTATCCAACGTTATTCCAAGATATTTTTCGTGACCTCAAGCTAAGGCAAGATAAACAAAGATGTTTTGTGTTTGTTGGTGAAAAGACCTAGTCCGTTTTGAAAAGTTTGATATGAAGTTTGAGTGAAGACAGAAGAAAAGTTTGAATGAAGACAGATATTGCTGAATCAAATACTGAATCAAGACATCGCCTATGTAATGACACCAAATACTAATGAATGTAGTTTCTTGAGGATGGCATTGATAGTCACTTACTTATATTGTAGTCTGTTGGTCTGTAGGTCTAGGCAACATTTATTTTGTTTTATCCCCCATTGACCACCAAATCCATCATGGACGCTTCCATCTCAATACACATCACTCAATACTCATCAATATCGTCGGCGTCGTGCGGGTAATTGCAGTGTAAGAATGCTAAAACGCGGCATTGCCTTGTGTACCCCATCTCTATTATTCCCCTCATACGCGGCCTTGAAATCTATGAAAAGTTGTATCGATTTGGAATTCGTAGGTTCTCTTCAAGATTTTTGACAAAGGGCACAAGGTGCACAGGCCATATCTTGTGGACGATTGCAAGGAGATTTATACCTCTTGAGGATCGCTCAATCAGATTCCAACCGAACAATTTTTTTGACCACAAAATGTGGTAAACATAACCATTGGTTCTGGTTGCTAGCTTACTAGATGAAGAACGTCGAATATAAAAAAAGTTTAAGGGCTTAATGTTCCCCAAAAATGTCAGATTGCAGCCTAGATACTGTTTTGTGTCTTTCATTCGATTTATTTTACTGCAGAAAGTATCTACTACACTGTGGTCGCAGTGGCTCAGTGGTTAATGCATTGAAGTGCTGTGCGAACTGTTTGTGCTCAAACATGTCTACCGAACATTTCTTCTTGGCACCTTCTCTCGTCGAAGAATGGCATAATTTCTCTCGTCGAAGAGTGTAATTTCTCAATTTGTCGTTGTGAATCGCCATTCGGGAATGTAACACGCTTGGTTGCAAGAAGCTAGTCCTTGGCTCATTTCGTTGCTTACTTACTTTAAATCCTGTTCCTCCATTCGAAATTCCATCATCGAATAAATTACCAAGAAAGCAACATGCCGTCGGCAAAACAAAAAATTAAACGAAGCCATTTCAATCGTCTGTACCGCTTTAATATTTATTCCTTAATAACCAGTAATTTAACAATTATTCAATACAAGTCATTTGAATTGCAAATAGTAATGAAACACTCCCGTCGGTTGCTTCTGACAATCTGTCCCATGCAATCATTCATTTTGTCACCGATTCGTATCGACACACATTTTTCTTGTCCTGAAACGAAAAAAGCAAAGAAAAAAATTATCAAAAACAGGATATAAATCAACAACGACCCTAATTTAAAATCAAGGACAACGAATAGAGAAAAAAAACACATCCAAGTCAAGATTTTTTCTTTTTCCCAATCCAAATTAATGCGGAAAAGAACCACCCACCCCATTTAGGAATATCTAATTAAAAGCCCTGTCCCTCCTCTCCTCCTCGAATAGCCACTGAGTGGCTGCAGAGTTTGGTTGGATTTTCTTCCCCAATACTTTGAGTTTCACCCTCCCAACCAGAGCGCTCAGCTGGTTTAAATGAAAATCAATATGGGGATGGATAAAAATTGATCCCAGTGCTTTCCTTTAATGAATATTAAAGGGACAGTTTTCATTGAAATTAAAAAAAAAACACAGATACGCGTTCAACGAAGGTAGTGTCTCCATCATCAATCCTCCATTTCAGTGCAGCGTTGAATGGAATTCCCCACAGTCAGAGGAAAGCTAGTAGCTAATTAGAAGCTGGGACAGTCAAAGACATGCATTATTAACATCATACCATCGCACACTGCCTGCCAAGTCGATTATCTCAAAGGACCTATAAATCCAGTGATTACAGCCGAACACAAGACGTTATCTTATCGAGGACATGGCATAAAGAAAGCTGTCTCTGCCACCCTCGACCGTGTCTTTGGGTAATCTTGTCCCACAGCACCCATACACTAAAGCTTATGCTTAAGTCGAACTCTACACACAAATACAGATGTGTATAGCCTTGTGCACAGTTTTGTGGTTAACAAGAAACGCGTTCGAGGGTGGCTCCTTAGGTGAATGGTGCAACCGAACGAAATTTCCTATTAAAAACGTAAACATCTCGCAATGACGACAACACGCTATTACCATTCCCCAACCACAGGCGGACGGAAGACTCTGCTTCGTTTCTGGTACAGCCATACCACGAATACAGCTCACAAGCGCCCAGTTTGTCAGGATTAAATTTTATTCGGGTAGCAACGTGTGTGGCTGTGTGGTTTAGTCCTTTATTGGAAACAGAAGATGGTACAACGCGAAATATTCTAAAGAACAGTGTCGGCGACTTAATTATATGACTTTACTTTTATACTCTACACGAGTCCCGGCGATGTCTTCCTTTAGCCGGCGGGACTTGGAATTTTATCACGTTTCTTTATTTTACATCTGTGTCGTATTTAAGAGTCCTTTGAGTTAAATAACACTCAATGGAGAGATGCTACTCCTCTGCGTTGTGTGGCGATGGGATGAGTACGCCTGGCTATAGGTGGTGGTGTTAAAAATTTCAGATTTACTCCAAGTCAACTCTGTAATAAGGAAGCGGAAGTTTAACGAAATTGCTTGAAGTACTCTTGGGAAATGTTTAGGAAAAGCTTTGCGATCGGAAAGGAATTTCACCAAAAGTCAACCTAAAATTGAAATAAGAATAAATGTAAAAGTATTTATTTCCACGCAATCTGTGGCCCATCAAAATTGACCTCCTGTCACAGGCAGTCGGAGGAAATCACCCCCAATTCAATTGCAAATCGTCCCCGAATCGAATTCCTAATGAATGCTATAAATTTTGTCGTACGAATCGGGGAGAGTCGATTGGCTTTGTTAGGTGGTAGAAGGTGTGTCGAAGGTTGTCAAGATGTCACAAATTTAGAAGATTATACATTTGGCATACGACAATAAATCTCCAGACTGTTGTGAGTCAAGGTGGCAATTTGAAGGTTAGTGGAAGGATTTAGGAAAGACTTAGGAAGTGACTTTCGTGCTGATTGATTTGTTTTCGCCGCCAAAGTGATTAACAAGTGTAATGGGAATTTAGGCACAGTATATGTAGACCACGTTTTAAGGATTTGAAAAATGCGTATACATATGTACGTACACTTTCTTTAAAAACGTCAGCAATTATAGGAATTATGTTTCCTTATGTTTACTACCGCAATGAGGTTTCTTCGTTATATTGTTGGTGTAACTCGTCGAAATCGAGTTAGAAACACCAGAGTATGCGAGACGGTCAATGTCGAGCAGATACTTTTTCGAATGGAAAGGTCCATACTTTGATGGTTTGGACACGTTCAACGTATGCCCGAAACTTGGCTTCCAAGACGTTCTATGGAATCCGGGCCATCAGGTAGGCGTCCCTTGGGTAGGCCCAGGATGAGATGGTTGGACCAAACCCGAAATCTCACCTCTACCCGAATAGTAATAGTCCTGGTGATTTAGAGTCGAGTCCCATTTAAGCTGAAGTTATTCCGAACCTATCGATTGAACCACGAAGATTGTTTCTGTCAATCACTGCCTGCATGAACTTGTTCGTGTAGACCTCGCTGTAGGACTAAGATGTGACATTAGAGGGCCTGCTAGTGCTGTACTCCTTGGAGTATTGGAATCCAAAATTGATTTCTCCAATACCTAAGGGAGTATTTCAAGAAAATTGACCTTCACCAGGCCCTACACCAAGACGAGGTATGAAATTGACGTTCGGCAATTTAGTCAAACTCTTATATTTACGTTGATGTCTCTAGTTTGACGAGATGTACGTCTCTTTTAAGAAACAGCCATGAGACTGCGATTCAATATTACTGTAAAGGCATTTTGATGCATAAGTTGTATAGGTATGATCTTAATATGATAGGAAATTGAAGGACATATATAGAAAAAAGTTTAACCGTGATCTCTATGACCTATGAGCTAACTCGCTGGATCACAGCGGCAAGAAAGACTGAATCTTTGTCAAAAAGACTAAGTGACCACCGATCGCTACAAATCTTTAAGAAAAGTGTACAGAGTTTATTCGGAATTACGGACAGCATACTCGTAGTTGAAACACTAAAAAAAAATACACAAAAATGAGCAACGCATTTCGAAAACAATGTCGTCGCCTTGACTCAGTATGTTGATACAGGCTCGAGTTCAGCAATCAACCAAACATTTCATCACTTGGCAGACAATGATTAACATCCGAGAGTATATTTTGTCATGAAAAGTAGTGAAGCAAATGAGACCCTTTCCATTCCGTCTGTTCGCGAAAAGCTATCGCGGCAGCTTTTTACTTAATAGTAGAGCGTCGATTATCCGAACTCATTGGAGCCCAGGCTGGCTGGGATAATCAAATTTGATGAAAAAATTAGGAAATCAAACACATAAGCGAACCGATTAAGAACCAAGTGTGTAGTCGCATCTCATGTACCTAAAACCAAGGAAAAATATTTACGTTCGTAAATTTGAAGGAAAGGATTTCGGTTCCTTTTTCTTGTTGACGACATTTGGCTTCCTTAACTGAAATACAAGTCACGAATAAAATCAACAACGTTCACGTGGATACTATTGTAGATATATACGAGTACGCACGTACAAACATATGCATGTGATTCGTAAACAGATGTTTCAAATAGATGCGCTTCAAAGTGGACCAATAATTCAAAAACACTCCGTTAGTTTTTGGTTCCTCCTTTTAAAGTTTAGTTCGGTTAATTGACTTTGCGGCTAATTGGCGTTCGACGTCTATTTGCTTCCGATTTTGTTTTCGGATAACTGACGTTTTGGTTAATTGACGTTCGAATAATCGACGCTCTTCAGTATTTTGTTTCTATTTAAAAAATGTTATAAACACTCGAATTGCGTTAATATTCCAAAACTACCACCATTTATCCTCATTTTGGCATAAAATGTTTTCAAATAAATTATTTTATAGTCTAATTTCTGGAAATTTTTTACTACTACTGTAACTATTACCAACTCGAATTCAAATAAATTTAAAACTTAAAACCAAATGAGAAGCACATAATTTGAATTTATGTCTATTGCATAGGAATAACTCAAAATGCTCCGTACAAAAATAACACTCTCTCTCTCTGAATAATCTATGCCAACTTTCAAACACTTTACACACATTGCGATTGTAACAGTTTCATTAGAGAACCACATCACTCACTCTGTAAAACTTCTTATACTTTTTTTTTCTAAGTACCTTCTCCCAACGCCCCTAATTCTCTCGATGTTATTATTATTTTATTATTCCAATAAGGGGGAAAAATGAAAATTAAATCCACTTGTTATGATAAAATCTCATTGCGAAAACATCCACTTAGACAATTGCTAAATTTTCCCATAATAACACACTCAGCGAGAGAAAAAAAAAACCGCAAAGCAATAACCCCCCTCGTAAGCTTATTAAAATTCGCACGCGTTACCACTTCCTCCAGCGAAATCTCAGGAAAGCCATCCACTGACTAACACCACACTGTATCCGTGGGGAGCGGTGAACAAAAAAAAAAAAAGATCACACTCCACACAAAGGACGCATCTTCAAATCCCCGACAAAAAAAAAAAACTTCATTACCATAATAACGCAGAGCAAATGCCATTAAACACCACTTTATGACTTTATATGCGGCAGCAAAGGATCATCCCCCTCGGCGTGTAAAAGTGTGCCGACCGCGTATGTGACACAAGCATAAAAATTCATAGGATAACCACCACCCACACACTCGACTGTTTGTTATTTCATTGCCACTTTTGAATAAATTTCATTTCGATGCACTGATTTTGGATCACACGCGATGGGCACTCCATTCTATCGCCTAGAACAGGCCGGCAGTCTCACTTGAAACACTCACGGCCGATTAAACACTGACTGGTTAAAAAGCGGCTTTGAAAAGAGTAGTCCTCAGCACAGACCCTGAATTGTGCGTATATAAATAATAATGCGGTTTTTAATGCGCGCGCATAACAAAGTTTTGCAAAACTTTTCGAAAACTCGTTTTCAAAAAAACAAAAAACAGAAGGAAGAAGTGGGAACAAAATATATTTTTTTGTTTAAAAACTTTGCAGACTTTCCTACCCCAAAAAAAAAAAAAAAAACAATATTTTTTGTTACTAACAAAGTCGAAAGGGACTTTTGCTGCCAAGCCAAGCCAAACTGTACCGAACAGTTTCCCAACAAACTAAACCAAAAACTCGAAAGAAAAGTTTTTCATTAACCTTCAAAAAGTTTGCCCGATTTGAATTTCACCCCCAAGCCGCTACTTAAAGAGTGTGCTCTAGTATATTGTTGCTGAAGTGGCGAGGCTCATCCCCCGTTTGTTTTTTGGAATATTAAGCCTCTCCTTTTTTTTTTTTTTTGGAGGGAAACCATAAGTCACGAGTTTAACTTTTGACAAAGTTACGACAAATGGAGGCCGTCGTTGCCGCCCGTCGTCTGTCACCCTTCGCCCATCGCCCGTCATTCGCACAAACTTGAAGTTTTATTAATATTTTCTAATTATGACACTTTTGTTGGGAATGTGTCACTCTAGTTGGTGTGTATGGTTAAGGGAACAGGCAAAGTTTTGTTCCAGTTATTGAGCAGGGTGCGGGTGATGTTCCCTAAGTTATTCTACTTTTTTTTTTAAGTTATTCTTTCTTTCTTTCTTTTTTTTTTTGTTGGCCCCTCATTCTCATCCTTTTTAGAGTTTCAAGGTTGCGACGGATTTATGAACAAAGTTTCGATTCAACGATTAAAGTTCTACTCATGATCCACAACGGTATTGAACTGGGTTAAACAGGGAAAACGGAAAACTTTACTTTTGTCTTTAGCTAGACTTAGGGTTTAAGGGGTAATGAACTTGATAAGACTTTTCGTGGCAGGGGATGGGCAAACAAACTTGTTAGCAGCAAGTAGAATTTGAATCAATAATCAGATTAAGGCCTTGCGAGTAAGCACCTTAATTCCTGAATTTAATTGTATGCATTTCTCCTTTTTTGCCATCACTAGAGGCTTCATTAATATTCGTTTACTCTCATACATATGTAGATATACAAAGGAAGTTCACACAACACAAAATGTATGCTCAACAAATTTCCATCGCATCAAAATTAGTTTTAAAAATCTATTCCTGTTTCGAACCCGATTTCTTCATGTTTATTCTAGTCTCACTCTTAAATTTCACTTAGCAAAATACTTTGACTCGTATGAATCTACAATACCTAGCTTCACTGCCGCCCGCAATTTTGGGAAAATCTCTCGCACTCCAGTTTTATGGACCGCCACGCGTTCCTCGCACTGCCGGCTGCATTTTCCCTTACTACATCGATATTTTGGCAAGGCTTACAGCAAATTTTCTCTTTGCTCTACATATGGCAGCTACATTCTGTCCAAGAATGGAAGCGACCTACAATTTATTACGGTCTCCGAACGGCGAATCGAAAAGGTTCCTTACGGCAGATTATAGTCTCGGAGGTTTGTCAGTCCCTAACGAAAGGTGGTGCCGAGCAGAATGTTTGGATGGATATTGCTGGGACTCGAACCTACGCAATTCGCACAGCAGTTCGATTCACTGAGCTACGCTGATCCCTTATGCTTTGACTTATCGAAAAAAATTACTTCACTGACTCAGATCAAGAAGAACTTCGATTGGCAATGAAAACATTTTTTGTAGACTTTTTGAAATTTTTGTTTAAGATTCAAATGTCAAGGACTTATAGTACGGATTTAAAAAAAAAAAAGGTGGAAAGCGTCAAAAACGTCAGTGTGAGACTTTAATGCACAAAAACTACCTCTGCGCTGGGTCTCTACGATACCGCCTTTGAATATTTCATCATGGGGCGACTTATATTTATATGTGTAGCGGTGTGAAGCTATTAGGATGGACCAGGATAATGCTGTATTAGCGTGAGCGTTTCATGGCGAATTAAATTCCTTCAAAATACCGCGTCAAGCCTGTTTAAATTTGAAGCCAAGAACGCAACTTATTTTGTATATCCTAGCTACATTTATCAGTGATTTCTAAAACCAGATGCACTACTTATCTGCAAGACGAGCGGTGGTTACACTATCAGTTGCAGGGATATTCGTTCGCCAGAAATTATGCAAAATCCAATTTTTTTCCAGTTTGCTGCAGCCTGCGCCAACTAAGAGAACATTCCATCCACCGCAATTCCGTATTTCAATGTTATTTCATAAACACCTTGAAACATCCTTAATATACCCACAATTTCCCCTCATAATATCCTCGTATCCGCGTATCTCGTTATCCAATTATTATTAACGTTTGTGTGAGACAAAAAAAAAACACAAGCGAAATAATATTGTTACTGATCCAATTTGAGTACCATCCGTTTTACAATTACCCACCTTTCAAGTTCAGTGAGTTTGCCGCAAACCCACGATATCAGCATCCATTAAAGGTGGGGGTTAGTCCACCATGCAGAGGGCACCATCCCACATGACACGGTGCGGCAATAACAACCGCGCCAGAGACAAATTAAATAAAATTTCCGCAATGACATAACCTGTTTATTTTCCCGGGCATAAGGGATATTTCTGAATAAATATTGGGGGTTGGCAGCGATTTTTTTTTTTTTGCTTTGTTTGCCCTGTTCTGTCAACGCTCTAGGTTGTTGATGTGTGCTAAGAGCGGAACAGGGAAAAAAATCAAATGGATCAGGATTGCGTGAAATTACTGGATGGCGGGTGTGTGAGTATTGTGGGAGCCAATATTGAAATAAATTGGATTTGCTTCCTTGTTTTTTTTTTTTCGCAATACCGGAGAATTCGCATTGTTCGAAATGGTAATTTTGCTCATTAGCGGGTGTACTTGACATGTTCTGTTTTTTTTGGAATGTAGGATGTCGATGAATGGAATTGATTGAATTGTAGACAAACGTTGGATTAGACAATAGCTTAAGGGTGCTGTTTGAAATGAGACTTGTAAAGGATCGGTATTGTAAAAAATTTGAATTTCGCTGCCAGTTATCCTCTTTTCAGTCACAGTCCTAACTCTCGAATTATGTGAGTAACTATGTACAATAAAAAAACTAGGTTTGGGCTCAAGTTTAACGATAACATCAACTTCTCGTTCAATTGATCATCTTTGGACCTTCTGAATAACTTCAGTTCTATATTCTGTAATTTTGTTTAAAATGACGCTTACAATCCGGGGTAGACCATGGCCCCAATCAACATGCTTCTCCAGACATTTTGGTTCCAAGCTATCTGCTTTTAGCTTCGTACACGATTTGACTGAGGTCAATCCCCGATTGGTTGCGCCCGCTAAGGCCTTTCTTTGGCTAGATTTAAATACTCGAGGAGCCGGTGCGCTCTACGCCCAAACACTTTACGTGTCTTACCCCTTACTGTGTAACTTGTTCGTAGTTAAGTCTTCTCCTCCTCAGTCTGCTGATACAAACTGGATCGAATGTTACACGAAGAGTCCTACTATCATAGCAACCGATCATCCGCACTGAAGTTTTGATGACATTGCGCGACACTTATCCTACGAACCTAATTCCATTGATATTCCTTCTAATGCAATGACACTAGATCTTCGGTTGCTATGCAAATTTAAAGTCGACTTTCCTTGCATTCAGGACTGACTTCAGGACTGGCATCTTCGCAGATGGCTCCAAAACCAATCATGGTGCTGCTTAGTGAAGGTCACTAACATCCAGACTTCGCTATATGACTCCGTTTTCCAAGCAGATGCTATACTAATGGCAACGGACTATATTGTTAAGAATATGTGGAAGGGTCGGAGTATCTGCGTCTGTAGCGATAGCCAGGCTGCGCTTAAAGCCTTGCTCAACACTTTAACCAGTTTTAAAATAGTATATAGAGAATGCAAGAGCTCTCTGAATTCGGTCACAAGGCTAAACTACTTGATTCTTGGGTGGGTCACAGGTCACTCTAGGATCTCTGACAAGATTGCTAGACAGGGCTCAGATGATGTTTTTTTAGGACTTGAACCTGCATTGAGTTTTCCCGTGTTCTCGGTCAGGGCCTCTATTGACGACTGGGTTTCCTACAAACACAATTGTGTGTGGCTTGGCTCTCCAGGATGCAAGCTTGCTTCCGAACGTCTGTTAGAAATCAGCGGCATTCTTGCTGTCACTCAGCAGAAAAGACTGTAGACAACTTATTGGCATTCTGACGGGACACTTCGCTTTTCCAAAGCATATTAGTTCGTTAGGCTTAAGAAAAACCACTGCCTGCGAAGCCTGTGGAGAGGGCGACGATACTTTGGATTATTTCCATTGCGATTGCAGATTTTGGGTGCTGATGTGGTGAGTGCTAATCCTGTAAGCTCCTTATCATTGAAGTGCCAGTAAAATGAGTAAAACTGGGTTCTGTTGTCTGGTAGTACAATGGACCAATTGCGCCTGAGTGCTTCAGTAAGGCGTTTCCAAACCCGAAAAAAAAGTCAATGCATATATGTCATATGTTTATGTATGTATATCAGGACCGGAATAATCAGCGTCTTATACAGAGTCTCCTTCATCGTTTGAGGGTGGGCTTAACTTCTTAAATACTTTCTGAGCTTAGCCCTTTGTCTTGGAATGCTTGATTTTTTTACTGAGCTCTTCAATCCACGATGGATCTGGGCCTTAGCCATAAGTGTCGCCAGCCATCTTGGTTGCTAGCTACCCGCCTACAGATTCGTACACAAAATTGGTTGAAGTCATTTTCCAATTGCGTCCCACTCGATTCGCAGTAGGTCTCTTCCGTATTGTCTCTTCAGAATAGATTCTGGGCAGATTCATGTGCATGAATCAAATAATTATTATCAAGGACTTTTGTATCAAAATCATGCGACAAATGACTGAAAGTCCCTTCTGTTACTGGGAAAAAATAAAACACACACATGACGAGTGGTTGGGAAAAGCCACGCTCTCTCCGTTCTTCCAGCTTTTGCTGCAGTCATTGTGATATATGCGGGTCTTTGACATCCTGTATCAAAGTTCACTTTTTTCGTAATGATTCGCAGGATTAGACTCCACTTGTTTAGCAATAAATAATTTGCCATTTCACCTGTGGGTGTGAATAGAAAATATAGGCAACATAATGTAAAACTCCTTTTTGGCACAGTCAAGCTTGTAACCATCTTTAATCAAGAAGAGTACAAATGCTAAATAAATTTATATTTTAGTTACACACAGCGCACCACCAAGATATACATAGGTAGAAGCAACAAAACTTATCAAAGCATCTTTTTTACTTGTGCAAATCCACTACAGCACATGTGAACTCTGCCAGATGAAATTTATGGACTCTATGATGAAATTTTAAACAGTGACTATCCCGTGGCCTTAACTTATCCCCGTCAAGTGAGCGTATATTTTCGATAAGGCAAAAGTGCCAGATAAGCGAATGTAGTGGATGAAAATCCAATTTTTTTTTTTTTGGTTTTCCTTTTTTTCGATTTTCTTCTTCTTCGGGAGTCCTGTGTGCAGTATCAAAGGTTGATTTATGCGAATCGAATCCGCTTTACATGCATGCAGGAATAATTTATGACCCAGAACTCGATTTCGTGTTGTGCAAATTCTCCTTCAAACTTTCGATTTGTTCGGACAGGATTTGTTCAGTTTTAATCGAACGAGGGAAATTCCATTAAAGCTTTGCAAATCCACTTGACGTTGCAATGCGAAAAGAAATCGAGTGAATGTATCAATTGCATCTGTTTATTCGAATACAAACAAGGACACTGAGATGCTAAGCAAAGAATGTAAACTTTGCTCCTTAAGGGTTGAGCAGGAGGCAAAAAAAAAACAGATTCTTTCCCATGCTACAGCGGTATACAATTACCGCCACCAAGTGACCCTTATAAACCCTTTTGTTGTACGACTTTTATCCGGTGTTTACATTTCCATTCAGTCGAGCAGGAAAAAGATGTCAGAAGCAATTTGGGCACAAGAACGGACAGAAGGGTCTCCGCCTTTCAAGGTTGTGGCATATTATCGTGATCACAGAACAAAAATTTACATATTATTATCAGTTATCGAGACAAGACAATTTTCTTATTACCAAGAGGGATGACAAAAGCCCAAGGACTCACTGAAATTTGCATAAAGGTTCACAAATCCGATCACGAATTTCTTCAATGGTCTCCTTTTTTTCTTCTTGACAAACAAACAAAGGGTCTCGTTCAACTCTTAAGCAGACAAGAGGTTGCATCCCCTGCCAAGAGGGAGTTCGTTAATTCTCATGTGAAACAGTGAACAACTTAGAAGGATCCTCGACTAAATATTTCATTCCAATAATGGCATCCTTTCTTAATTGAGAGACAAGTGGGAATAATAATTATTGTTCTCGCCCACATGTAAGAAAATTTCCCAAATAGAACTCAATTAAATCACCGTCAAGAAGAAGTCATTACGGGGCACCCATGGTTTCGTCCGTCTTGATTATGATTGATTAATAAAATTTTGATTGCTCATTGAGCACGTTTTTGGCATTTCTTACGCAAAAATAATTTCACCAAAAAAAAAAAAAGATGAGATGTAATTCAATAAGGGATGTAGCCCAATGAACTTATATTCAGAGTTACACCTTTGGAAATATATTATTAGAGAAGACGGTGAGTGTCTGTGTTCGACATGGGCTAGAGGATATTTCTCCACAAATTATTAATAGTAATGAGAATTGATGGCCATTGACGTGACAGACCTAAGTGGCGCAACTACTTAATTAGCGAATGCTTCGCATAGTTAAGAATTAAATTCGAACGAAAAGCGCATAGAGACATGCGGTAGATTAAAAAGGAAAATCGGATTGACTGAATAAATTACACGTATTAGGTTTCAGTAATTAAATGTTAAAGATGGAATCAAAAAGGCCTCGATCATTTGCTACACTTGCAGTAGGATTTTTGGGAAGAACTGGGGACCTAAACCCAGTATAATCCTATGGCTGTTCTCTGCTATCGTTAAGCCAATATAAACATATGGAGGTTTAGTCTGGTGGCAATCGTCAACTAAAACTATTAACCACTAACCTCAAGGCCTTGACCAAGAAACAAAGACTAGCTTACATTGGATCGACCAGTGACATCAACTCCGGCAGTATTAGAGACAATTCTCAATCTGCTACCCCAAGATCTCTACATAGAAAAATCTAAATAAATCACGCCCAGATAATAGAAAAATATACGGTCATAAGTGTCGACTCTGAATACATGATACCTTATCTTGACTTCCTCAAACCCTTCTTCTGCATCTTCCCAATCAGAGAACAAACAATGAAATTCTTAACGAAACAAAGTCCATATAAACTGCTGGCTGCAAGATGGACATAGGCACGGTTGCAGGTGTGTTTTTTGAGGAGCTAGCACGCAGCAGCTCGATAAAATTCTCTGACAACAGAAGTGTTTTCCAGGCAGAGGTTCTAGTAATGACCAGAGATGGCCAATTGGAGTCAATGCTCACGGCATCACGATATCACGATGTTCATAGACAGCCAGGCAACTATAAGAGGATTGGCTGTTACTCAAATTAAATCTAAGCTTGTAAAGTGTTGTCGCGAAGAGCTTAAGGTTCTTGGCACACAGCATAATGCAAAACTCTGCTGGGTTCTCGCCCACAGTAGTGTGCCAGGAAACGATACCGCTGACGAACAAGCCAAGAAGGGATCAGCCCAAGAACTGGAGCGAGCGGCACCATTAAAGGTCCACTTCGTGATCTGAAAGCAATAGTACGACTTAGATCTTTAACTGAGGCGAATAACAAGTGGAAAACACCACCTGCGAAACTCCTAGAAGGCTATGGTCAGGCATATAATAAAGCAAAAACTACCAAGCTCCTGCATTTGGACAGGAAATGCCTGTAATTGCTGGAAGGATTAATTACAGTCCGCAATATGCCCAAGTACCATACAAAAAAGCTGCACCTGACCGATAACGATTTATGCAAAAAATGCGCTGACGAAGAAGTACATGAGGACAAAACCTACTTTCTTTGTCATTGCTCAACCATCTTTAGTTATAGAAAAAGAACAATGGGCAGATACCGCTTCGATAACATCGAAGTTCAAGTTTCCAAGGACACCAGGTGGCTGTCATCAGGTATATCAAACCACGCAGTAGGATGTAGGTGGTAGAAAAAATGTTATGGAGAGGGTTTCATCGTCTTCATCGGCCCGCTAACCTAACCTAAGTCATTAAATGGTTCAACAAAAACTCTGACGGTAGAACGAAGTCATCATCTCAATTAACCATCGCGCGACAACCAGTAGAGAGAGTACAGAGCTTGTAATATCTTGGGAGGATTGTCTCGACCGATGGTGGAACCGAACAAGAGATTTCCAGCCGAGTCGACAAACCGAAGTTTGCCATTGAAATGTTGTCCAAACCATATTTGGCGAAGCAAATTTATACGGTTAGGCACCAAGCTACGATTTTTTCGTTAGAATGTTGAATCCATGCTATTATATGGCTATTATATGGCTTCCGCAAGTGGCCTCTACCCTCACAAGAAAGCTATGGACGTTCGTTAATAGGTGCACCACAAAACATTCAGAGAATTTTTTGGCCTGACTATATCTCTAACGAACATCTTTACTCTCATGAACCGACCGACAACCATCCAACGACGAAAACATACATTTTGAAAAGGCGACAGCTGCATTGCCTACTACGCATGCAATTGAATTCGCTTACGCAAGACAGAAGAGTGGGCAGACCGAGACAAATATGGCGCAGAATATTTGAGGAAGAGTCTTGGTAGTTAGAGATGGCGCTTAGGCTTAGTAGAGGCCCTAGTACCCACAAGGGGAAACAGGACATACATATGTAAGTAAGTAAGTAGAGTGCCGATATGTGCTCTCCTGATTTTCGGCAAACTTTTTGTATTGCATCGACTTACTAATTCACTTACGATGGCGTGGTAAAACAGAGCCTCAATCTGCTAGCCTCTCCATCCAGTTTTATATTCTGAGTTGTCTGAGATCATCCTCTACTTGCGCATGCCATCGATAATAAGGCCGTTCACCTCTGCGTTGCTCCTTATGTAGTGGAATCAAAAAATCGTCGGGCTGGAGCATAGATGTTCATCCTACCCACCTACTCCTTTAACCGAGACCTTGGTATTGTGTTCCGGTATTTGTACACAGTACAGAACTATGTTCTACGCTGGTTTACAACGAGGCCCATTTTTTTTTTAATTTGACACTATAGCTATCTTTCTAAGGCTTCAAGCTTGTTCAGAGCACATTTACGTACATAAATCTGCCCGTGGCTTAGATAACTTAACAGACACCGAAAAGATCACATCCTTCTCGTTAGAGACCATGCCATAGCCCGCATCTCTGGTTCCCAACGAGTGGGAGACGGAATCAGCTCTCCATGAGGATATAAAGGAAGGAAGGCTTCAATGTTGTGTTGTGCCATCATATTTTCGGGCAAGGTGTAGCTCTTCGTAGCTAAAATGGTTCAAGACTTAAACTTCCGCAGTCACACACATCCATGTGCAGAGATGAGTGGATATAAAATTTCAGGTGCTTGTGTGCCTTGAACTTGAATAACGTTGAAACGTTGAAATACATTTTTGTCAATTTCTATCTCCATCCTGTCACAGTAATAAAAATGTCTGGTTGGCATCTTTCAAACGTTGACATACCTCACCTCAGCCTGCAGTAATAGAAATGACAAACAAAAACTTTGCTTCGATTGGGGACAATTTAACTTCCCTGTCATCACTGACATCGTCGTCATCATAGCTGTCTCCCCTTATTGATTCAATCAATTTGATATCGAAATCGGTATGCAAACAAGCCACGAGGGATGTACTATCCCTGCGGAAATACACAACAAGACGAAAAGTCGCCCTCCCCACGACCGGTTACCAGTGCCGGTTGTTAAAGTGGAGGCAATTGCGAATGTTCATCGTTTTTACACGGGAACCGAACCGAAGCAATCTAATCGACAGTTGACAGGTCCTCCATAAAGTGGTTAAAAACGACGTATCGTGGATGGTATTCATTTCACTTAAATAAGCGGTTTGACCAAATAAAACGGTCAGACGTAGCCACGCGAACACCTGATCCAACCTCAGTTGTTGAGCCACACTCACTTGACCGTAGGAACAAGCACTTGTGTACACGCAGTCCGGCCAGCACCACCGTATTATTATGGGGTGCTCACATTCATTAGGGACTCTGACCATGGTTATAAATTAACCCTTTTGTTAATTGATACAAATAGGGTATATCAATTTACCCTTTGCAGGTGACCAGGGATCTGGCTCACCGGACGGCCGGCCAGACTGGTGTAAGGAGGTTAGGGTGCTGACGCGCAGAGGTTGACTCAAAGGCTTGTGTGCACTGCCTGCCATTTATGTACTAGGGGTCATTGTTAAGTTAATTAGGCCTTTTAGCATTAAAAATTCATTATGCCTGCAGGACAGGCTCATCTTGGTCGGGTTGAAGTGGTTGCATTTGCATGGTGCATGGCATGGTATAATGAAATTAGTTTGTCCCATTTACCTGTCTAATTGCTGCTGTTGACGTTGTAATTTGATTTATCTTGTATGTTAATTAGATTGAAGGTTCCAGTTGGAAGGTGAAAAGGAAATTGCTGTTGCTTTATGCAAGGTAAGTTGCAATTATTGGCATGCTTCCGGGTTAATGGTGTACTTCTTGTTAAGCACGTTGCAGTGCAAGGAAAAGCATGCACAATTCCAACCACTAAAATTGGAATTGATTAAATTACGGTATAAGCCTAAATTGTAAAATCTACTTAACTGAGCTTCCGGGTATGAATTCGTAGACTCTTCGGAACGTCGCGCTAATAGCTGATAGAAGTCCTAGCTGCTTCACATTCCATCAAAAGGTGAACACTGATCGCACTGTAGTTGCCAAGGGTTAGTCTTCTTTTGATCTTAGCACAAACCTTGCGGAATTAAGGTAGAAAAGTCCCTAAGTACCTCAAAGTAGTACCTATCGAAAGTGACATTCTGTCCGAGACGTCAATGTTGGGAGCCTAGTCCTGTTTGTTTTGCCCTCGTTGACCATTAAACTCATCCTCGGCGCTTTTGTCTCAATACTTAGGAAAGTGCTATTGACACCACACCTTAGCACTGATAAACTCCAGGCGCTGGGCAAGAGAGGCTATCATCGACATCTCGATCGAAGTCAATAAAAGAGCTCATAAGTCAAAGTTCGTTGACTCGACACATTTGGCAGACTGGCTGCTCTTCATTTGCTCCAATTTCGCCACTATTGAGTGGATGAAAAGTCATTTCAGGACCATCAGAAAGAAATGTGTACTAGACGTGATGGTGGAAAAGGAGTCGTCTCCAAAACCACGTATCATCCGAGAGTTCTTTTCAGAATGTATCGGTATGTCCAATGAAAAAAAGCTAGCAACTTTGGATTCACAGAATGATGGTCTGTTTGCGAGACATTGGAAGATCATGCAGAGCTCTTACACGGACGATACAGTGCACCTCGTCCTAGCCATCAACGATAAATTGATGGAGCGTTTGAAAGAGATCCGGTGCAAATTGGCATATCAATTTGGGATGGGCAATCTCATCATGCTCAGTCATGACAAACCATTAGCAGCGAAGACACCCAAACTCTCACCCCTGCTGCGGATAACACAAGACGTCGGAATTTGTGCGAAAACGTCGCAGACCCCCACCCGTGCTGCGAACAATACCATCCGCCAACATGACGAAACTAGTGGAGAACCACAAGTGATCCCAGACCTCCACCCGTGCTACGGACTACACTATCTAACAAGAGGCCGGAATTTGTGGGAAAAAGGCGTACACCCCCACTTGTGCTGCGGACAGTATCATCTGTCAACAGTCCAAAACTAGTGGAGAACCACAGCCAGCCACACGTAGCAAGTTGGACGTGCTCGCCTCTCTACCTGTGACTGAGCCTGTGAAATCCAGTACCACAAACCGCGGCGAGCATTAGGTCAGTTCTGTCTACTCATCGGTAAGTGATTGGCTAAATGACCACTCAGACTAGGTTGGCAACTTCAGCAAGCCATACAGCCAAAAAAGAGACGAGAAGCACCAAAAAGCACAAATGGCTGGAGTGCAGCAGAGAAACCTGGACCTTAGACGTCTTTAGCCAGCGATTTTATTTAGACCACAATTATCCATTTATTAGACACATCCCGTCACTAAATCCAAAACATCTCTGCGCAACCCAATGACTGTACCAAAATCCTTCAATATTTATGTCTTTACTCCTCATCTCAAAAGCTTAAGATGTAAAATTATCAAAAGATTACCCAATCTATCCCTTTATACCTCCAAATCACCCCTTTCGTGTAGCTTATCAGAGAAGACAAATTTTTATAGTTTAACATAACAGTTTTGAAAATATTTCCTAAACTATAATGATCCTTACAGTATTTTGCCACCAAAACCAAGCGCCTTTCCCTCAGCCCATCCTTAGGGCATTTTACCTCGGAATAACGAAGGCAATTAGTTGACGTTTGTTCTGTGTACGCCGTAGAGATATTTTCCACAGAGCCACGTTTTATACAGCCGCATCCCACGAAGAAGAACGCATAACTGCTTGGAGTCTTTCACCCCCTGTAATGGGTTTTCACCGCTAAGATAACAGTTCCTGACTATAAACGGTAACAACGGCCAAACATTAGAGCAAAATCGCAAAACGGCGAGTGGTAGTGGTAACAACTTTTACTGCCATAGTCGACTAATTAACTGCGATTATTTCGGCCATTACGTGGGATTCTCCCGTTTGGTGAACATCTTGAATTTTGTAAATGCTTTTCCCGACTATCGCAGCAACCCTTTCGCCATATTGCTGCAAAAGACCGCAAGCTATTTGGAGTATTAGACTAAATGAACCGCAACCCGAAAAATGGATGTCAGATGTTGGAAAGGAATTAAATGCCGGCAGTTGATTCAGATACAGATTTTATTTGTTTAAGATGTTTCAATATTTATTTAAAAAAAAAAAAGGAAATTTGTTCAAAAACGAATAAAATCGATAAGGGAGGGGAAAAATTCATGTTGGAAGTATCCCTTGACATCGTGTGGCTTCTTACGAGAAACATGCAGAAGGTCGACCGAAGATTTATTACTTTCAAATTTTGTACCCGAAAAATCTTAACCACCAATTGTGCACACTCGTAAATCAATTTCAATGGAAGTCTTGTTTCAGGTGGCACTGAGAGTGGAGTTGAGTCCCTTAGCGACCGGACGCCCTTACATGACCAAAACGAGAATATTATGAGTTATGGTCCCACGTCGGGTGAGATTAAATAATTCTTCAAATGTTGCCTTTAAGACGCAATACCAAAGGAAAACGAGTTTAGGTTTAGTTATGTGAAAGCCTTGAATGGATGAATTCAATAAATTTGCATTAAGCGCCTTTAAGTTTTAAAGTCTGTTTTGGTATCTCAGTAAATTATTTGGTAAGGAGAAACCTTAGGAAGTTACAGGAAGTCAGATTTACATTGCATTGGGCCTTTTGGTTTGACGGGGTTTTTCCTAGCTTTCTTCTTCTTATACAGATAGAATTCTGTATAAGGACGATTGTACAGGGTAAGTAATTAAGTTAAGGCGCTGTGTCTGCTGGCTTAAATTCTTGTGTCAACTGAATCTTGTAAGCATGTAGACCAAGATCTTTACGATGCAAAGTGGTTGTGGATAGGCCCAATTCCTATGATCGTCTCGAAATGGATGCACCTGCGATTTCAGTCACACTCTCAGCTACAGCGGCGATACTTTCAGCTGACCTTGCCGAGTTGGAGCTTTCATATCACTAACTTGTTCGAGACGTTCAAATTTATCGATTAAATTCACTAAAGCTGTGTGAAAATGCGGCTGATGACGATCACAAGGAGTACAAACTTTACGAAACCTTTCCGCGATATTTTCACTATTTCAACACATTTTGCGAGTGTATACCGATCCATATTTAATAACCTCCTAGTTTTACCTTATCAAAAACCATCACAGTGATGGCTAAATGTCGACAGTTCAACAATGGCGCATAATTTAAAATGACACCTCTTGTTAAATGACTTTATAGCTATTAGTTTGTAAACGAGGAGTGTAGATGGCACAGCGGCCAGGATAGATCTATTGCGCTCCCCTTACCTAGAAGCTCTGGTCAATGTATGTATACTTGAGTAAAAGCCTATTCTCCGATCCAATAGCTCTGATGAAATTGGAGTATCTGAAGTGGCCTAAGCGAGGGTAAATCTTTGGCAGATAGTAAACATGTGCCTTAATAAGTCCTTTTATTGTGTGTACGTGCAGCACAGTCCTTAAGAAGATGTATTGGGGTTTCTTCATCTTCTTCACAGAATCTGTAGTTCCTATTGTCTTCTAGCTCTAATCTGCTCATATTTTTGTGTAAGTTTGGTCATACTAAGAAGTAGAAGCTCAGTTGAACTTTCTACGTAATGCTTGGTAAAGATAGATATAATGGGCTTGAGGGAACTTTTCACAGCTTTAGCAATGCAGCCATCTCTTGACGAAAGAAGGTCACTCTAATCTCTTAAGGGCTGTCGGAAAGTAACTAACGTATTGAAAGCCGTCAAAAACTCTACGCAAATTCGCCGCTTCTCATCTGGCCTCCGTTTGTAAGGCCCAAAACTCGAGTACAAGATTCATTCCGCCACTTCAATACTTCTCTAGAAATACGCGCGCAGCTTAAAATGCACTACTTTTGTTCGTATTGTGAAATGTAAGAATTATTTCATAAGTCGTACAACACAAATCTGGAACGATCTATATAGTACATACCTATGTACGTACATAAGTGTGTATTTACTCATTTGTGTAACCCGCATGGCTTCTATATGTCCCCTTGTAGCCGTGCTGTAGTTTAAAGGTAATCATAACCCTTTTAGACTACGGACAACAACTGAAAGCTTGCCTTGTAGCTACCTCTCTGGCCAAGAGAGGCAAACTAGAGTCCCTGTACCACAAGAAGATAACGATTCAGTGTAACGTACTACGAGAAAAGAGCAATAACATCAATGTGCTGATCACTGAAGCAGAATAAGATCCGGTGAGGAGCTTACAAGTGATCAGAGCTCCAGCCAACATTCAGTGAAAGGCCAAACCTGTCCAACTGCCGCGGTGAGAGTAGTAGTTTGCAAGAATTTTGAAGCGTATATTCTACGGTGATATCCACCCAAATCGGGTTAAGTCGTTCTAAGCAGCACCAGCAGTTTACTGCCGCGATCAAAGCAGAACATGAACGTTCTGGACCCACCTATGTATGTCGACCACATCAATTCCTTTTTTTTCATCATTAAGCAGTACGTTGAATATATTTTGCAACTAAAATCAAGCTTTGCAAGGCAACTGACTTAGAAAGTAGAGAACAATCAATGTCTTGGGCTTGTCTTGTCTCGACTGAAAGCGATGGTAGAATCCGGTTCTCCAAGAAGGAAAACGAATAGATCGACAGAAAAAAAAGTGGCGCTGAACATTCAAGGAGGAATGATGGCAATAAGAGTTACATAAAATCAAGAAAAAAAATGCATAATTTGAATGAAAAAATTCATTTGAGCTAAACACCGAGTTCATACGGATTATGTACAGGGTTTTTCAATAAGAGCCCTACAAAAGTTTTTTTAAATAAAACAAAAACGGTTTTGGATATCAATGAAATTCTTTATTCCTGTGAAAGTACGTTCGATGCCATTATGTATGAAACTCGATTTCTTTTGCATGGCCACCACGGGCACGCTTGCAGAAGTCCAGACGCTGAACCCAATTTTCGACGGTTTTCAAGCATCAATCGGCCGATACTGCTGCAATTTCACGTTCGATATTCATACGAAGTTCATCAATCGTCGCTGGCTTGTTGGCATAGACCATAGACTTGACGTACTCCCACAGGAAATAGTCTAACGGTGTCAAATCGTACGACCGAAGCGGCCAAGCGACTGGACCATTTCGTGAGATAACACGTTCTCCAAACTTGGTTTCCAATAAATTGATTGTGACATTCGCTGTGTGGCTTGTGGCGCCGTCCTGTTGGAACCACATGTCCTCCAAGTCCATATCACCCAATTGGGGCCAAAAATATTCGGTTATCATTGAACGGTAGCGATACCCATTCACAGTAACGTGCCGGTCTTGATCATCACGGAAGAAGTACGGCCCAATGACGCCGCCGGCCCGTAAACCACACCAAACCGTAATTTTTTCGGGATGCAATGATGACTCATGGAGTACGTGTGGATTGCTGCCTGACCAATACCGCATATTTTGTTTATTGACGAAGCCATCCAGCCAGAAATTATGACAACCATAAATTGGACGTAGCGCTCTTAACGTTGAGGCCACTGACTCCGAATTTCGGTAGTAAATTTTAATAATTTCGACTCGTTGTTGGCTCGTATATCTTTCCATCATGAAATGGCAAACCTTACTGAAGAGAAATGTCAAAAAACCGCAAGAAAAATATGGCGTCGTTTGCTGTCCCTGTCGCTCTACTTTTGTAGCGTCCCTATTGAAAAACCCTTTATTAATAGTTCATACGTTTTATGAAAAGTTAATTAAATTAATGATCAGCGGTTCATACCCAAAATCTCCCATACAAATATTTTAATGAATGGCGATTCATGAAATTTATGAACTGTTCATAAAATTTATGAATTTTTTCTTGAAAATCAATGAATTTTGGTTTATGAATGGCGTTCATTAAATTATTTTTTTCTGTGTAGAGGGACTAGGGACTAGGACCCACAAAGACAAGCAGGACAATTCTTTGCGTTGATGGCAGCGAGGTGAGCTGCATCACAAAAACAACTTCATTGCCTTTCAAAATTTCTTTCGAATCTGAGGCGGGATTCTTTCCCTCTTAATATAGCCTACAGAGCCTCATAGCCTACAGGGTGGACTTAATTAAAGGTCCCTTTTAAGAAGGGTTTGCCGCTGATTATTCCAATAAGAACTTCAAAATTGTTCCAATCTAGGTTCTCAATTTCTTTTGAAATTACGTAGAATATAACAGAAGGGATTTGTCCTGCACAATGTGAAATTAATTTTTTTTAATTATTCATCAGCAAGGGCTAATTCAGAATCGGTGTTCACAACAGTATTCAGTGGATCGTACGATTGATAGTAGTAGATAGATCAGGAACTTGAATTGTTAACCTAATAGAGGTCAGATGCTTACGCTTCAAATCAACAGAACTGATGTAAACTGAAAGCAAAACTCCTATTCCACGCATCGTCAAATCGCCCACTATGTAGTACCACCATTATTATCACAATCTTCAAGTACTTAACCATTAAATTATCACTTCATCCCACAGAGTAAATAAAAGTGACACGGTCCTTCGCAAAAAAAAAGGAAATTATCATCCCCAAATAAGGACTATGCAAAAGAATAAGGTGTGAGGAATCTGTATAGCCAACCAAGGAACGTTTAAAACACGTTCCACATGGAACAATGATTGCTTGTGGTCCCAAGTTTACCCTCTTAAATTATTTTTACGCGCGTTCGTCTCAAGCCAAGTGTGAATGCACACACAAAGTGTGCGGGGCGTCAAATAAAATAACAAAACAACCAAACGGAGTTAGTGAGAAAGAGGAGCAACAAACTCCCCATGTTCACTGACTTGTTACCCTTAGGAGGACAGCAACGGTTTGGTCTGACGTGTGAATGGAGTCATTCTCTCTATTGGCCTCGTTTAATCTGCATAATTTTCACGGCCTTTAGATTCAAGTGTCTGTTAAGTCCTTGATGTCAACTGCCATGGTGTTCGGGTGTACTTCTCTTTTTTTTTTCTACTTTTTTTATGACACTTCACTTCAAGGATAAAAGGGCCAAACAGAAAAAAAAATGTCACGAAATTAAATGCTGGAAAAAGTGACAGTCACATATTTGTTGACAGTATTACAAAAAGACAGAAAGGCTGAACACATTTGAAAATTTTGATACGGGGTCCTTACATGGTTTTTGAAGATAATGTGATGATGACATGCAGATTCGTGAAGTTCTTGTTTGTGGTATGAAATTAGGAAGGTAATTGTAGACGGAATGAAATGCGAAATTTAATTAAAATTAAAATGAATTTTAGAAAATTGGCGATGTTTTCATAAAAAAAGGCTCGTAATTCATTAAGACATAAGACCCATCGCCCATAAATCCTGCAGAAAGCATAGATCCTACATCAAAATCAACGCAGAGAACGCTAACAAAACACTGGAAAGAAATTCAGTGGTCTAAAAACTTAGAAAAATAAATAATAAGATTCAAACCGAACATCATGAAAATACTTTGGCCTATGCTCTTTGCTTTAAGTCCGGGATGGACCATGCCCTCAACTATTATGCCTCTTCAGCTTCAGGGCGATCCCGCAAAAACTGTTTGGATGATACTGCTTAACCTCATGTTGTATCTTCTATATCTATTGAAGCACTGACTGGAATATACTGGGGTGCATTCCCATTAGTGTTTCACTTTTCGTGACGCTCCCATTTATAAACTAAAAACTTTATATTCAAGACTTTTTTTTTCATATACGAGTGTACATATATATTTTTCTCAGGAAAAGCGAACCTGTAACGCTTATACAGCCCCCGAGATGTTTGCGGACTTTTGAACTGCTGGATATCGAATTCGTTTGAAAAACTTTCTCCTGATAATACTGGTTCTATAACAACTAGAGTTTTGGAAGAAGCCAGTTCGTACAATTGCTCATAGGGGTGATGGGCCCTTGTATTGTGTCTGGTCGGGGGTTTGAATACTGCGTTTTCGGGAATGATTCCCTTGAGTTCTTCGGAGCATCTAACGTCGTTTTTGAAAGTCATAGGTGAAGATGCTTCGGCAAAACCTCGCACATTGATGACGTTATTTTTTTCCTCTCTTTCTCTATCAAAATCCAAGTTTCAGTGAAAGTGGGTTTTAAGATCAAAGATCCGATGCTTTTGAGATACTGAGCTAATTGAGGATGAGTACTACCAACCAAATTTATGTAGTCGTCCAGTCACGGCACACCCTCATCTGTCTTCAAACCCCGGTCAGGTATAAAATAAAGACAACAAAAGTTTCAATAAAAATTTAACTGAGAACCATAATTCCATTCCCACCCATGAGATTGCCCAAAACAAGACCCCACAATCAGTTAAGCACTTTTCCCAAATCCCACACAAGCATCATTGACAAAATACAAATCACCTGAAATTAACTTCTAGATTGTATCAAACCATTGGAGTCAAGCCCTCTAAAGCTACACAAACGGATGACGATTTTGTGTCACTCCCATCAAATATCTAAAGAAAATCATAAAACTCACTTGAACGGCATCCAATCGTGAAATTGTTTTCCATTGGCACACCGATTTGGAAGGATAGAGGAAAAAAAAACGCGTGTGCTACGATACCTGTTCAACTAATCCTAAGCTCCGTAAAATTGATACCCATCCGAATGTGGGGTTGGTATTTTATTCATCGAATGACTTCCAAATGATTTGATCCGCATTCACGAAACATAAAACGCCAACAAATGCCAATCCCTTTCGGGCGCTTTGTTCGACATCCGATACACTTATGGAAACGGAGCATTTCCGTTTGGTTCTAAGGATTTGTTGTGATTGAATTGGATTTAAGAATTATTTTGTTATTGTCCTCCTTCTCTTTTTGTTGTCAAACTCTGACTTTGACTTTTGTGGGTGGTAAAATATGAAGAAACATTTTTTTATAATAATTTTGTTGTTCATCCTGTAGAAGGGCAATTGAATGATATAACAGTCACTTATGAAAACTATCGTAGAACATCGAAGATTCAACGCATGAGAACGGGTCAAAATTTATGAGTTTTGTGTCGTAAACTTTAAACCACCCGGAGGAGGGCTTTGTATTCTCCTGGGGACTTTATGCGTCAGATAAAATACGACAAAAGCAAATGTGTTTTATAGTGAACTTATCTTGAACGATGAGAGTTTGATAGATGTCCCATGGGAACTATGCGCATAACGCTTTGCGTGGTTCATACTAAAACCTTTAAGTATATGTCATCATGATAACGCCGTTATTTAGTGCATGTCAAATGTGAACTGAGGGGGAGGTTTACATTTAAATATGTATATGTTGTTCTAGATTACAGAGTTTTACTTTGGTTATGTAGAACGTAAATCTTTTGAACTCTCAGTTTAAAAATACGAAGATGTATGTGCATAGTTCGCGAGAATAGTTGTAAATATAGTTGTGGATTTAGTTTTCTCCTTGAAGTCCATTGACCACTAATAGTTTACTAATTGTAATGCCTAGTTGGTAGAAAGGAAATGAAATAAAACAAACTGTGTATGAGATCTCATTCAAATGGTAGATGCGTACATATGTACCTTTGAAATGATACAAACGTCCACAGATTTGTCCAAGCCAACCGCTAAACAAATAAGGCTCTAGATTCAACTAGAGATCAATTGAGGCTGCCGGTGGGTCTCATCACAGGACTCGTTAACCCCAACAAACACATTCATAGACTGTGTCCTGCTAACGCAAAACCATGAAGAAATTGCGAGGAAGAAGAAGAAAATCTCGAACACTTCCTACGCCACCGCCCAGACTTAGCGAGAAGACCCTGATGTCCATGTGCATCTCAAAAGACAAAGGAATCGGTGGCATCCTGGCCTTCACTAAAGAAACAGGAAGATCCGTCAGACCACACGTACACGAGTTCAACTCCTTCCCTAGATCCCTCCCAACATACGTTCAAAACCAAACCTATCCCTGCAGTTCCGACATTTAAAAGAGAGAATCCCAATGGGCCCGACTGAACCCTAAGTGAAGAGCCTTCCGCTCGCCCTCATATAATACTTGCACATGATGAACATCAGGTGCATATTACCTCAATTGGAATGTTTTTGGGGGTAGTTCGAATGAGAGGAGGATGACTATTTCCACTGAGGCACTTTTCATTGGATACAAACGGCACTCTAAGAATTTTCGAATGGAATTGAAGCTAGTGTCTACAGCTCCAGTAAGGTCGAACAGCTTTGGTTGGATTACCTAACAAGGGCTTATCAAGAAAAAAAGAGTAAACTTTGGCCACACTCAGATCAATTGAGATCCATATGTGGTACTCTTATTGATAAAGGAGTGTATTACACGGCCGAATGCCTTAGTGAACATTTATGGCACTATCTATGGTTTACTCCGACAATTTCGGAACACAAAAATATAAGATCGGATGTCGAATAGACTAATCGTGTTCTGCAGATAGAGAGTTGTAACGTTGAGGTAAGGGTCGCGCGACGAAAAAACTTATGTGCTAAAAAGCAACAATAAGTCTTGAAGAAGAATGGTTAGTACTACTGCTATGTATTAACAACCCTTGCTTTTCCTCCATCCTAAAAGGTTGAAAGAGTCAATTAAGAAAAGACAACCTTTCAAAGCCCACCAATGATATTAAGCGACAAGAGCCCAGAGACAAGCAGAGTCTGTAACGATTTGTGCAACACCACCAGATATGAGGTGAAGAAGGAGTTCATCATGCATTTCCATTGAGGTTATCCTGTCTAGTACGGCGGACCTGAGCTGTTATGTGAGGAAATTCTTATGGTTTCAGGAGTAAAAGTTCGGTTAACTCTAGTGTTCACACTGGTATCCAAATGGATCTGCCTTTGACTTAAGTACACCTCTCTAGAGGCCCAGTTCAAGCTAACAAGCCAGTGAAACACCCACGTCATTTGGACCTTTAAAGTGGAAGTCTCACTCTTTGGACGAAGTTTTCCAGGTAGACGCCTGCGAAAAAATTATTGTTGGGGTACGCTGATGATTCGGGAATATCCCCAAATACCCATCTCGCAAGAAATACACAAATATTAGCAAAAATCCAGACGCGAAGGACATATTTTTTCACTAAAGCTTAAGACGATCTTCTATATATTGAATTCTAAGAATTCTACGACTTTTTGAATACATTTTTTTGGACATTCAATTTGAGAACTGGTATGTGCATATATACATAAGTACATGTGTATATGATTCTTCCTTATCCCATTCATTGAGGACTAATTTGAACATCCAGTCAAGCAGACGTTTCATTATTCATTTTCATTGACTAAAAGATTTGATTGAAAACATAAAATTCAGCAGAATCACTTTCCCAAAACTATTCCGACAAATTCTCCGGAAGAATGAGACTACCACCCCATCTCCCTTATGTTCCTATTGAATGCAAATTCACCACAACCCCTCGAAAGTGATTGAAAAGTAAAATTTTATCACATGGCATCAGAAACAGACGTCGACACAGGAGAGCCCATAAGACATTTTCCCTAATGGTCAGTGCGTCTTAAGTGACCACATCATAAGGAAAGTGCAACTTCTAAGAAAACACAACACACACACATATTCGCATCCTTAATCCTGCTTTGGTGAAAAGTGTGTGCACCCGTCTGAGAAATTTACGCCCAGCACACCCGGAACATACAGAACAGATCTCTCTCTGGACAAGTAATCATCACCATACCGACGATGCTGATGATGATGGTGTGTAGGCAGTGCCAAGGATACATTGTAATCCCGCCCCCAAACCACCCAGCAAGCAGTGAATGTCTTAAGAAAGTTTTCTCGATTCTACAGCCGGGCCAGTGCCAGAAGGTCAAGTGCTTAGGGTTGATGTGTGCTAATCCCGTAATAAGTGTACACAAACACATCGACTGAGACTGCGGAGGTGGGAAATCCACTTGAATCGCTTTGTAAGGACTCCAAAGTCGATTGGAAAATTTGCATTTTATCCTTTTAAACAAACCAAGACATAAGACCGCTTACTTACAGTAATTGGAAGAAATTACATACCACTTTTGAATTTTACAGCAAGGAAATCATCTGCATCTGCTTCGTATCCTTGTGTATCCTGTGTATACTCGTGTGTACCTCAAAATTGTCAGTCATGAAATTGGACAGAAGAGAACATTTCCATTCATACTCATCCGCTGGACAAGTTGTGAAAAGTTAGAAAAATCTCAGTAAGAATTGATACTGTCCTTAGCCAGAGGACATTCTGCTGTTGTTGTTGCTGAGGAGTGGAATAATAAAATTTGTGTCATTCGCAGGAAAATTAAAATGAAAATGATGTTTTTCTTTTTCGTCTTATTTTTTTTTAAAGGGGAATCGCCCGTTATTGTTATTGTATTTGAGCTTTTTTTTTTTTGTACATGTTCTGCCGGGATAAACGGAAAGGCGAACGTCATAAGTTTGATGGAGGGTGGTTCTACTCATTTTCCATTATAAGGCTCTGCTGCTACTTAGCCCTCGTTGGATTAGCACTGTATTCTAAGTTAATGACAATGGATCCTTTTTATAACATTCGTGCTCATTTTTTTTTAACATTTATTGCCTAAATAGGGTATGGCTAGGGTGAAATTTTTCGTATCCCGGTTTAAAGAAGCTGAAAGCGAAGTGATTTCTTTTTTTTTTTTTTTCTCCTTATGCCAAGGATTTAAGAATTAAAGGAAAATTGTTTTTACGAAGGAAAATTCTATAGGATTTCCGAAGGAATTTTTTGCCTCTTGTAGGATTTTTTTTTTCTCTTTGTTTACTTTGGAAAAAGGATAGGGCGGTAAAAATAAGGTCCTTGGGGATCTGCAATTGTGGAGATAACAATTATTGCTGTTTGACACTTGTCAGTGAAGCGAGACTAGCTTATTTTCGAGGTGTGAAACGTACTTAATTTAAATTAGTTTCCCAATTACAATTCAACGGGATGTCGCGTCTTTAAAAATAAATTTAAGGAATCGGTAATCGATGGAGAATGGATTGGGTATTTGCCCACTTTGGCAAAGAATTAATTTTACATAATTTATAGTTCTTTTTCTGAATGTCTAGAGGACTTCTGAAACATTAAGCGGAGGAGTTTCGGAAGGTTTATATCCCACTCTGTGTAATTTCATTTTCATTTCAGGTGCCCATATGCTAACGCTCTTTCTTTCATCGTAACCAGACCACAGTACCTCAGTGGTTAGTGCGTTGGAACGCTGAGCGAGTTTACAGAGGTTCGAACCCAGCGAAGTCAACCAAACGTTTTTTGTTGCACTACCTCTTGCAATGACAAAGCCCCGAGAGTATTATTTATCATAAAAAAGCTTCAAGGTATGCCGTTCGGAATCAAAAATGTAAAATTCGACTGGGAAGCCAGTCCTCTACTTCCCACCACAAACATAACGGTCGGTTGAATTAATATTATTAATTTTTATTTTTGTTTTTGCAAAAAATAATTGAATAATCAATTTAATGTCAAATAAAACATTTCTTCAATTTCTTCAGCAATTGTTCGACAAAGAGTTGTTGCGCGAACTTGATAAAAAACATTTCTTCAATTTCCTCAGCATCCGCTAGACCGATTATGCTCAAAAGTTTATCAGCTCTAAGTTTTATGCTGACAAATAAAACAAAAACAAACCGCATGATCCTACGTTGTTTCGTTCTTAAGTTATCAAAGGCGAAAAATATGATCACATAAAAACACACTCACACACAGACATCATTTCGAAAATGGGTGTAAACAATTTCTAGTGTATAATAATGTCAAGCCATGTTCATATCTCGAAACATTTTGTTCGGACCGATTGCAATACTTCCTCTACCCAGGTGGAAAGTAAAAATTCACATCACTTACTCGTGAGCCGTGACTCGCTGACAATCAGGCTCTATGATTAACTCAACTGCAGTCACATATAATTTGCTATAAAGGTGTTCGATGTTAAAAGTTGGGTTGTGTATACACAGCATAATATGCTTGAAAAATACTGAGCGATGTTCACAAATAGATAAAGCGACTATAAAATTCGTTGTAAAGCTTTTCGAAAATAATGATGGCAGCATACAATACAAAATCAATAGTCTTCCCCATTTAAGAAAGTATTTGCCTTCACTGCAAACTATGAAGCTCTCAAAGTTTTCTTCAAATTATATAAAGAAGAGGATTTTCGAATTCCTCAAGCCACTCTTTTGAATCGCCTTATAAATTACCAGACTACAACGTGACCAGAGTCGTTACATTCCTTCGAAAATATCCTTTCAACAACCCATACATACAAACATATGGTAAAGTCAACTGAATTTGAAAACTTAAACGCATCCACCCAGACATTCACTCTGAAATATTTCAAATTCTTCCGAACTCTACGGACAGAAGTCTTTTAAAATGTTTATGGTCAAGAAAGTTTCCTTGACGCCATTTAAAATGTACATTTACACACATTACTCGTTGAATTAAATGTACAAGATTCCTTCCCATAAGGTCATCATCACATGTGCTAGACCCACAGATGATTCTAATCCCAATGATGATGAAATTCAAGAAATTCCTATTTCCCAACATGTCCACATACAAACATATGTATGTACGTATATTTGTGGATGAATACTTTTGAAGAAAATACTCCTTATTTTCTTTTTCTCGGAAAGGAAATCTCTAATTGAATTTGCATGGGAAACTGAACTGAGAAGTCCTGTGATGTGGTGACTCTGACTGGTTGGTTGTATCAGAGAATATTTATCGTCTAGTTGAACATTAAACAGAAAGGATACGAAATATACACTTATGTTGCATTCACAAGTTCCACCCAGGATTGCTCTATTAGTCGTAAGTTTTCCATTTTTCTTAAAGGGTGTCACCAGATACCTTTCAATCACTCGGACAGATGAAAAGGTCAACTTAACCCTTGACCAATTGAGTAAAGGTTTTTTTCATTATTCATGATCCATATTCAGTGGGCACAACCAGCAATTTCCACTTGGATCCGTCAATACCTTATAATTACTGCACGGACGCTATCACTGCCGACAATATCGATTGCATTAGCCATAGATGGGCAACGCATTAGCCATAATTAAGGCACAAAACCTAGAATTATACTTGTCCACGTGAAAGTGTTGTAAATAGATGAGGACCGGCACCCTTTTCTACCCCATAACTTATGCACGAGGTCAAAGATCCCTTCCATCATGTGCACGGCACAGCCGCTTAATGTGTTATTTATGCTGCCTTAAAAACAATACATGAATTTTATCTGAAAATTTAATGCATTGTCGTTGCTCTTCGGCTAATCTATACCGGTTGTGGGAACCCTTTTCCCCTGTAATGTCTTGCCGGGATATGCTGGCAGTGTGGCCTTTTCAGTTCTTGAAAATTTCCAATGTCCACCATGGCTGGCATGTTACGAAATGTACGAAAATTCATTTCAATTATTATCACGTGACATTAGAGGAGCATTAATGAAGGCAAATGTAAATAAATTCCACTCTTGGGTCATATTTACTTGGGCCAAGTTTGTAAATATTTACGTAGCCCAAAACCATGGAACCGGTTTTTCTTGGATGAGTGTATCCTTTGTCAGGGGTGTACAGTCAGTGAGCGGCATAGTGGCATGGATACCAAGTGCCATGTGTGTGCTGTGCTCTTACGGTCAATGTTCCATCGGAGCGGAAGGGAGGTATTCACTTTTATCTTTAAGCTTTTTTAAATTGGTAAATTGTTGACTTTAGGCTTTGATTGTACTTCATTTGGAATTTAATTAGTATGTTATTTTTAAACAGAAGATGTTTTCTTGTGTCACTTCAGGGTGGGTTTACATACTGATGTAGCAGCGGGAGTTTTATTTTTGGGGACTCTATTTCATATTATTTTATTTATCTTAAATTGACGAGCTACTTTCCAGTTCACAATTTTGAACTTTTCTAGAAAAAACTTTGACTGTAAAGTACTGACGATTGTACGGAAAAGCCTGCAAGTGGGGCATAAAGATCGACTTCCAAAAGGAATGAGACTTGTATTTGTAGGCTAGTTTTTTCATCATCCTTAAAAGTTTGATGGCAAGAACGCCAACCTTAAGGCTATGCGCACAGTGATGCGATGCAAGAACTGAGAAGCATGCGATAAAACTTTTCATATGAATTCTTATCGCTTCACTGTGCGTACGTACATAAGAATACAAGTAAACAGTTTTAGGCCACGCTTCACGCTTCTCGCTTCCCGCATCGCATCGCTTTCTCGCTTCACTGTGTGTGCACTTTAAGACTTTGTCGTGAATTCAGAGAATGACCTGCATTGATACCACTAGTGCAATGAGGACCACCACTCGAGACCGCAGGGACACACTTAAGTAGACCAGATTGGTTCATTGTGATACCACGATAAATGCCGGCTTACCAGTACCAGAGGCTAAGATTATAACGCCGATTGCGTTGAGATGAGTGACCGGATCGGTAGTAACTCTATGTCTTAAACTACAGTCAAAATCGGTTATAATGACCTTCAAAGGACGGATGAATTTGGTCACTATAAGCGAAAGGTCGCTATAACCGATATCAGATTAGTTAAAGGACCTCAGCCTGGACCTAAAAATTTGATCGTTAAAACCGATACGTCGTTATAACCGATGTCGTTTTAAGCGGTTTTGACTGTACTTTGACCCAGAAAAAAGGTTCCTTATCTCTTGAGTGTCGAGTTCAGCTAGATCGTTTAGATCAGTGGTTCCCAACCGGTGGGGAGGCGTAGACACAATTTAAATTGTGAATTTTTAATGCAAAGAATACAAGTGTAAATCTTGAAGGCATATGGGCAGATTTATTGAAAACAATGTTTTCTGTGTAAAGACTTGCACCATGTACTATCTGTTCTAGCGCGTGATTGAAAAATCATATTTCTTTTCCCAAGCCATCGCCTTGCAGAGCTCAATACGATAAGTAAATACATATGTACAGACATATATGCAGATTTGAAGTTGACGATGGGCCTTGATTAGAAGGCCATTAGCCACATTGTTACTTGCCGGTTAATGTGTTGCAGAAGGTGTTAAGCTGTTTACACAGTACGTTGGATATAATCCTGTCCACGACATTTACCAAAGACATGCCATGTACAAGGGCCTAATAATTAATTTATGGTCAACCTAAGTTTTTCCATTTAGTGGATAAAAGTATCTCCGTCTTTTTTAAATCCAGCTTGAGACCATACGGAATAGACCTAACCATTCAAGAATCTGCTACTATACGTGCTATACATATGGCTTAAAGTGGCAAAAAGTACATACATATATCCTCTCACAGGTCACACACAGATCCTACACAAACAAATCGACACAGTTTATCCAACACAATGCCACGACTTTGCCATTTCTAACACCACTTCGTAGTAGAGAAGGCTGAGAGTGAAACCTTCACATTAATCGGTAATCCCCTCTCTAACTAAGCAGATGGCTTTTAAAAAAAAAATAGCTGGCGCGACAACTCAGGATAAGCCAAGGCCTAGCTTCTCACAACCATTCGTGCTATGTAGCGTGTTACATTTTTCGCACGAATGGAGGGGACCTACAATTTATTGTCGATTCCGAACGGCGAATTGAGAAGTTCTTTCAAGACAAATTATACTCCTGGAGGCTTGTCATTCCCCAACGAGAGGTGGTGCCGCGAAAAATGTTCGGTGTACCTGGCTGGGGCTTGAACCCACGCCGCTCGGTCAGCAGTCCAACGCAATAACTACTGAGCCACGGCGACTTCTCCGAAGCCCTTGGTCATATTAGATTTTCAAAAATTCTGCAGGGTAGCCACTGACAATCGGACAGTAATAAAAGCGAGCTACAGGTTATTCGCATTCAGCACAATATTAAGTTCTGTTTCCGGACACAGAAATATACCAGGCACCTGCTGTGTGAATGTCTTGCATTCTCTAGTAGAAGAATGAGGACTCTTGGCATTTACTTTTTAACGGAACTGGAGGACTTCCGTAACATCGAGCTGAGGGACCTCCTAAGACTCATATCATTGTCTGTGTGGATTAAATCAGAGGCTCCTTTTTTATTTACTGATTCCCGAGGTAGAATTCTAAAATGGGCACAATGGATCCTGTTGCTGGTCTACGTGAGCTGTGAAGAATATCACAGGGCGCTCGTTTACGTAATCTAACTTGTGCTAGGTGTTGAAAGAGCTGATGACTACCTGACTTCCTTACCGGGTATCCGCGTCAAGCTAACATTTTGCGAGGCCTTATGGTGGTGAGAATGTGCAGGAAAAGACATCACATTTCATCTGACACTGTCCAAATTTCTGTAAATTAAAATCAGAAATACCTGAATACTCATAATCACGGCTGGCTTGAAAACCCGTGGGTTCATAGTGTGAAAGCGTTCGACAATTGTATTCCTTTCAAAAAGCGAGAGAAGAAAAAAGTGTTATTCCAAAATAAGAAATATTATTCCTCCTTAAAAGACAAACCGTTCTCGTTTCGTTCAAAATTGTCATCTAAGTGACGCCTCGTTAAAATTTTTTTGCTTTCGTTCAGTTTCTCGGGTATATTTGGAAGAACGGTGCGTCCTGCTTATCGAGCGTTGGCGGCATTCAGCTTACAATAGGTTCAAACAATATGGGCGTCACAATGGCTTTACATTGATCTATGTGTGACTGAGGAGATTTTTGTTCCCTCCACTTATATTTGAGAAAGCATCAGCAGTTGCAATGTACTGTGCAGCATGGTTTTTTTTATAGATCTTGATGCTAAGTCTATAGTGCCTCATTATTTCAACTAGGCCTGGCAAGTATTTTCCATATTTGAGGCAGAAAATATCCTTCGTATCGTGCAATGTAAAGTTTCCTTTTACGTTGTTATGCTGCTCTTGAAAGGTTTAAAGATCTTTTTCGTCATCTTCGTGTACTACCGATCCAAACCCGTTACGTTAAGTCCATACCTACATTTAGACTGCAGTTTAGTATTGCACACAGTAATGCTAACTTGTATGCATTCTTTGTTTGTTTTCGAAGATCATTTTCGTCAAATAGTTACAACAACTAATTAAAGACTTCTTCAGTCCCAAAATAAGACTCTCCTTGCTCGATCCTTATTTATTGTCCTCTTAATTGCACTGACAGATTCTTTGATCACTTAATTAAGAGTTTAATCACAGTCCTGTCCCGACTCATTACCTAACACCTTCAAATTAGTTTTATTTATTCTCGCCCACGACTGTTTTACAGAAAAAGTTACCATTTCGATTGTATAAAGGATATCCTGCTATCACCGCTTCTGACAAGGTAAAACTCCTTCACCGTTAGCAAAAGGACCGACGGTCTTTTCACAATTACCTTAATGTGTACTTAAGACATCTTAAACGTCTTAATGAAATGTACACCTTGTCGCTTTATTAAAGGCGAAGGATATCAAACACCCTCCCGTTTGTTGTCCGTCATAACACAGTTAGAAGAGTCAATTCTGGAAGTCCTTACCTGTGCCTGATGGGGTATTTGCTTTCAAAAGACTGCGAAAATCCTTTGATATCCAAGAGGGTGCCTATTAGAGTAATTAAATAGAGTTTTCTTGTTCCGTCTTTCCACTTTGTCTGTTGTTTATTCGGTCAATAAAAAGGATTCCTTTTTTCAATTTGGTGCAAGGACTCGTATATCGGATATTTCACTGAGCTTGGATTGATTTTTATAGCAACGATAGAAAAAAAAACGCATATCTCCTTCAACCCACAATCGTCCTTCGCTGTAAGTTGGTATACGAGAATCTTTGTTTCACCTGCCAAATTACTTACACCGGTAATTTAGCGCCACTTGCTTACACCCTGTTTAACAAGCCAACCCTAATTTCTTAAAAATGTTCACTTTTAATTATAAACCAAAGGACTAGGGTTGGCAAAAAAAAAAGCAAACACTTCTGGAGCAAGTAAGAAAAAAACAACTTTCGCCGTGAGGACTTTTAAGGATGTTTTAATTACTAGTACTACCAGTTACCTGGTGCCTCAAGGATACTTTTAGTCAGCGGGTGGTTTCTTTCCTTTTTTTTCTCTCCACTTGAATATTTTTTTTATAGAGGAAATATCAGACCGGGTACATATTTTGAGTGAGACATTGATATTAAAGACTGAAAGTCTTGTCCTGCTTTAAGGGGAAGAAGGATTCATCTTTTCGTGTTTTATTGCACAATGGGATAGTATACGGATGTCTTGCCATATCCTTTATCACCGATGGGATTTTATTGCTTTTGTATTTTTCGATGAAATCACATCACATCGCGCTGGGAAATCGTGTGGGTGAAGTTTATGTCACATCAAGTGTTTGTAGTAACAAATCCTTTAACAGAACAAGAAGGAAAATAACACCACCCCAGGGGGTAATCGAAAAGAAATTTGAGAAATTTATCCTTAAATTGTCGACGAAGCTAACTCCTGTGGCGGACAATGATGGAAGAATTTCGTGTTCTACGAATTACACAATTGAGAAGGTGTCTTTTGGGATTATTGCTTTATAATCGATTCAATTTGGATTTTAATTGGATTTTGCTCTTCGTGTCGGATGGCGAAGGAAGTGAGCTTTAATAGGTGTTCCAAGTTTTGGAGCTGATGGCAAGGGCGTTGTAAGAGTTGAGTATGTTATTTGCATAAAACATTTAGGGCGGAAAACCCAATCGCGATTTTCAGATAGCAGACATTTTCAGGCAACAGCTGTTAAACAAAATGTCTTCAACTCTTTCATGGCTGCAAAACCCAGATCCAGCGAAGAATTAACGGCAACACTCCTATTTTTTCCGGTAGATAAAGCCTTTCATGAAATACTACTTGACAACTTCTAACCGAAATTCTATGACGATTACATGCTATGCGCTGACAAAGTACCTAAAATATATTGAGGGCAATTTTATTCATCTTTTCAGGCAGCCAAGCTGCTTCAAAAGCACTTGGGTCGCCTGTTATCAGATCGAAACTAGTTTCAGACTCATACAGTACTCAGCGAAGTAGCATGAAACGATCTAGTCACCTGGATTTCACAAGATCATTTTAAAGTACCTGCCCGAACAGGACGCAATGGAAAAGCGGGTAAATGCCAAACGCACAATTTATAGCTGTCTACATCGATGGATTCAAAATTGACACTGGTGTAGATGCAGGTATCTTTTCTGAACCGCTAGATATCTCCAAGTCCGCCCGCCTTTCGAACTAAAGACAGCAGTGTTTTCCAAGCGGAGGTCTCAGCTGTGGTCGGCGTGGCTTAGTGGTTAATGCGTTGGAATACTGTGTGCGCGGCGTGGGTTCAAGTACCAGCCATGTCTACCGAACATTTTTTTACAGCACCTTCTCTCGTCAGGGAAACACAAGCCTCCGGAAGTATAACTCCGGAAGTATAGCTCCGAGAAGATAGGCCTTGCCTTATCCTGAGCTATCGCGTCAGCTATTTATTTTTTTTTTGATCCTAGCAGTGACACTAGCCGCTCGTGAGACTGTTATACCACGAGAGGATATCATCTTTTTTATCGACAGCCAGTCAGCAATAAAAGCAATTTCTGCTTTAGAAATAAAATCGAAGCTTGTGAGGTGCTGTTGAGAACTCAAGGTTCATGGCACACAGCACAAGGTGACACTCTGCTGGGCCACTGAACATGGTGGCTAGAAATTGTTTGGCAGCAAACTTGGAAAAGGTTGACACTGCATCCCGCCTTGCACACTTAAATTCCAAGCGAGGAGAATAACCTTAAGTAAGGCAAATAGCAAATGAACCTCTCTGGACACCTGTGCAACCACAAGGAATATATGGCGCTTATTCGATAAGGCTAGGACAGACAGACTTCTACAGATCGACAGAGGATCTCTATCTACCCTTATAGGAAAGATTACAGGGCATAACACGCTACGGTGCAATATGAAAAAGCTTCGGACTACAGAAGAAGACGATTGTAGAGGGTGTGGCGAAGAGGAGGTTCATGAGGATACAACCCACTTCCTCTGCCACAGCCCAAGACTCTACCATCTAAAATGTAAGTTCCTCGGATGACACTTTTTCCAGGACATTGGAGAACTATCAAAATGAACCAATGAATGAATGAATGAACGAATGAACCAAATAATGAAATTCATCAAATTCACAGGATGGTTTGTATTTGTATCACAGAAGCAGTAATTGGATATATACATATTGGATAGAGTATCTGCGGGTAAGGGACATCTCTCTCTTCCCCCAACGAGTATCACAATGGATCTAAATTGACCATGGTCGTGGACTGAAATCCAGATTGTGAGCGGCTAGCTCTTTTACCATGTTCAGTAGTTCCAGACAAGCTTGTACCAAAATTGAGACGAGTAAACTATTTTGCATATAGCAGCTTGTCTGTCGGAGGGATATTAATGTTGGTTTTGCATAGACTTTTACTTGGAAAATGGTAGGCGATTATCTTAGAAGGAATTCTGTTTTGTAGTACAACTATATATGTACCTTCATCCAATCCCTCCTTGAACGCTGGATGTATAGCGCTTCTGTACCGAAAATTGCACCACAACTTCTCGTTCCGAATATTTACGAGGGGTTGTGTCTCGCCTTACCATCTGTTTAATCGCTATAACTATGGTCATCTACCCTAAACTGTTCGTTATTTTGACCGCACAAGTCGATCATGGAAGTGCATACTCAAACTCATCCCTAACTTCTTTCTCCTTGCGACAGGATTGTGATCACCTACAAATGTATATGAGACGTCGGGACGTCACAAAGGGTTTAGTGCAACCAAAAAAAAAAAATATACAAATAAGGCTCTACCACGAATCTTACCATTTTAAAATTATTAAACTCATACTCACAAAAGCAGGATAATTTAAAGTTCATTAAAACCACTCTTATACAACACACCAGGAAAGGGTTGAAGTAGACCATCCACTCTGAGATATTGTTTTGTCATTTAAACATCCTTAATGCTCACTTAAAGGGGACAAAATACCACATGCCACACTCAACGCAAAAACAAGTGAGTATGCAAGTGGCAAACAGTCAGTTGTCTTCCAAGACAACGGAAATATCCTACGAGTTCCTTAATTTGTGTGTCGGGTAAAAACCCCCGTCGTCGGTGGCAAACTCAATTATAAAATCATCGGATTATTTTCACCGTTTTTGCTGCTGCTAAGCAGCATTGTTGAGGCCGCAACCGCCACCGCCCTGCGATAATTGAAAATTTAAATTTGCGATCTACGCGCTCAAATGCAAATGATGTACCACCTCGAAGGACAACAGGGACTTGGGAGGTGCTGAATTCTCGATTCTCCCAATGGGGTTTTTTTTTTTTTTTCCTCAGCTTAGCCCGAACAGGATGAGAGAGTCGGGCGTTTCCCGCTGGCGAAGGCATCGAACGTATACACATCGATTAAAACAGCAGACAAAGTCTTATGAATAAATTGTTATGGAAATCGAATTAATGAACGTAATACCTGAGAGCTTATTTGCTTAACCCTTTCGTTCATACGTAATTTTATTAGAATCACTCGAGATGGTATCTCTGTAAGGAGGCGGATGAATACGTACGCAGTAGTATGACCCATATGTGTGATGGGGGGGACTTGGCTTTGGCATTATCTTTTGTACTTCTGATGGTACAACTCCTTGGCAAGTGTACACAGATATGGTTGGATTTTACCTTTGTTAGATGAACACGCGGTTAATTCAATTTGGTTGGGTAATTTCCTGGTGGAGGAAGAATAAGACAAGTCTCGTCGAATTCGAAATTGAATTTAATTCGATTAGGTGAATCTCTAATTCAGTGGAATAGTGTTTGGTTTCGAGTTATTTTTTTTCAAGGTCAATAGAATTGGCAACAGAATTTGAAAACATGCCGCTTTGCTCGTGTTGCTTTTCATTTTATTGCGAGATAGCAACGCGGGAAAGCAGCTCCTTGAGTCAAGGATATTTGTCGTTTAGTCGGAAGACTGAAGAAAATATATCCTAGTCAATGTCAACATACATATGTATGAAAAGCCTTATTTATTGATCTGAGGTAACTTAAAAGTTTTTAGAAAAACCGGGTTGACAAAAATTCTTCAGCTTCGTCAAGCATTTTGAATTCCTTGTCCACGTAGACCCAAATTCAAATTCAACCCAATTTCACTATCGAGATTAAGAATGAAATTGGTGAAGGCAGTGTCTATTGCTAGTCTTCTCAGTCTAGATGTTCATCAAGTCAGTGTATCTTGCTTAAACCTCGCAACATAACTCCAAGATCAACGATTTTCCTGGTAGTTAAAAAAATTTTAAGAATGTTGAGATACGTGTAGCCACCTGTTTAAGGCACTAAGCAACAAAATTAAGGATCATACCACCAGCTTCGTTTAAATCTTCATCCTGCTGATGTTTAGAACTCCTTCTGTTCATTTCTCTGCCAGTGCACAATAATCCTTATCGTCTAATTGTTTGGTTGGATCAGGAGGGTGAGGTTCAGAAGAACCTCGTCACGTGTGCCACCGTTTGGGCCCGTTGTGTTCCCCTCTGTAGCATCTATTAAAGAAAAAGTGATGGGTTATAGATAAATGGATAGAGAGTCGGATGGGATTTACAAATCCGAGAAACGTCCAGAATTTTCTCGAAACTAAATTGCCTAAGAGAGCTAAGCCCGGCCAGAACATGTCTACTACAGTGATCCGCCACCCAGAGCACGTTGACCTAGGTAGAGGTTGCCAGGTTATTGCGTTTAGATTCCCTTACCAACTGGTTGGTTCTTGGGTTCACAAGTATGTGAAAGTCTGAGCAAATATGAATACAATGACGACGTCATGAGCAAATTGTACTCTTCAGAATCAGAAAATCGCAGTATGCCTTCCCACACAATGTTCCACAGCAGGGGTGCGAACACAGAGCCGTTTCGTTTGTGGTTTTTGAACCATCCGTAAAGACTGCAATCTCATCCGCCGAGATGACAGCGTTTCTCTGCCAGTGATACGCTGACAGGATACAAAGTGATATATGTCGAAGTCCAGGACGGAAGTCTTCTCATCTGTTTTTTAGAACGTTAAAGTTATATTCACTCTGGATGGGGCAGTGCCCAATACTGTTATTCGTAAAGAAGCCTGAATAAGTAAGCTTTAGCGCACTATTGCCTGCCTGGTGATTTATCTGAACTTCTAGCAGTAGCAAATGCAGAAAGGTGTTTAGAGCTACCGAGGGTGTTGAGCAAAGAGCCCCCGTGATGGCGGTACTGACAGTTCTTTGAACTGCTGCTAGCTTACTTAGCGTTGATTTCTTTCTAGTTCGCTTTTAATCGCCGCCATAACTGAAAACACAGGTGTGTCCATTTCGAGACGATCAGAGGAATGGGCGTTTCCGCAACCACTTTGCACCGTATTTTGCATAAAGAACTTGGGCTATATGCTTATGAGGTCCAGTTGATACAAGAATTTAAGCCAGCAGACCACACATAACGCCGTACATTCGCAAAATGACTCCTGTATGCAGGTATCAATTTTCTTAAGAACGTTTTACTGGCTGTCCTTGCATAACAGAAGAAAATTGTTTTATTTTGTCAGAGTAAAGAGGGCTCCTTACATTTTTTGCTAACGATGATGCATTACAATCTACTGGTTCAGAAAAGAACCAAAATCCACTTGGTATATTTGTAAAACAAAATATTTCCTTTTGCAACACACGATGTACCACATAGAGTACATCTTCTTGATAAAGGTCGACTAAAGTCTTCCCTACATGCACCATGTTTAGCCTGAATTTCAAAGCCTGTTTAATGAACTTACTGCCTCCACTTCCTCAAGTAAACAAACCATCTGCGTCTTTCTGCAGAAAATCCCCAAACCATATGCCGTCGATGGCAATCAAGGAGCACTAACTTACAAGTTTTCCACCTGAGATTCAATTATAAATTTCACAAAGTCACTCGATGGTGGGGGCTGCGAAACTAGGGTTGATTGTGTAACATAAAGTGATTTACTGCCCAAAGGTTTCTGTAATTTTCAAAGGGACACATGAATGATGCTTTGACATCTTCAAATTTATCAATTTTATTAAAATTTCAGAACCGAACCGAACAACATGTACGAGAAATGCTTGTTGTTGGGTAATTTACACGAGCATAATGCTGTACTTTAATTTCCCTTTTTTGTGGGCTTGAGTTTGTGAGAATTGCCGTCTCACATTATCGAGGCAATAGCCGAAAGCATAACACAGATCTTAAATTAACATATTAAGAGGTTGCCCCACGACGCACTTAAGTGTCATTTCAACTCAAGTCACCGGAGGTTTTTTTTTTCTTTTTTTGTAGACTGTACATAGTATGAATCTTTATTGTCCAAGGATCAATGCACACCCTTGCTAGGATTTAGGCGGCAGGGCAATGTTAGCAGTGAGCAGAAGTGGAGTTCAAGAAGCGTAAAATTATGTAAATTAATTTCACGCCTTTTTAGATATAATGGGACTTGGGGCATTGGCCTCCTGTGATATCTCTGTGGAGTTTCAATGGCACTCTTATCTACTTGGTCAGGTTATAAGCCGGTTTAGTCCTTTTTTTTTTGTTGTCAAATATCAAAGTGTTTTATGGTCGCTCGCAATGGGGTGTTTACACATTCAATGGGTCTCGAGCGGATGGGCAACTTATGTTACCGGATAAGTCAATATTTTTAAGAGCTCTTAATTTTTGTGTGTGCCTCTACGTGAGGTAAGGTCTTATTGATTTATGTGACAGTTTGGTGAACGACGCGGTGAACTTCAAGTGCCTAATACCTGGACTGGACACAAGTTCAGGCAGCTTTCCCACCTACTATTCAAGATCGTTCTAAATGCCAAATCTTTAATTTTGCAGAGCTTTCTTACGTAGCTAGCTAGTCACCAACTTTGTTATCGCAAGAAGTTGCCTTTTGAGTGGCAGTGAACCGAAAATAGCCCAAGCACCACGGCTTGGGATCTTGATTTCAAACTTTTTGCTACAGCATGGTGGTTTAGACAGAATGACATAAACGGTGCCGTGTATAGAAATCAGAGCGCAAGGTCATGCAATTCACGCTATTGCATGGCATACGTCCATCTGACCTTTGGAGGCTGACGTTACCTGAGATATGCAACAAATTTGGGGACAGCAAAGCGAAATACGAGGAAGTAACCTTTTTAATTTTGACCTCTACATCTATTGAGTTATCAAATCACTCTAGCCGACCGATTTTTCTTCTGTTGAGAAGTAAGGCCCTCAGCCAATGCCGAACAACTCGAGACTCGATATAAGACCTTAATCATCCCAGTTCCACTTTATGGCCCTGAAGCATGGACTCCAGCGGACGTAAAACGAGTTCGCCTTAGGTGGCGAGCATAAGTGAAAGGCGACCTCAATCTATTTGCAGTGTGTTACTGGAGTCAAGGACCGGGCTAACTGAAGAGATTTGTTGGTTTAGGCCTCGGGAACTGACAACGTTCTAAACATAGCATCCAAGTTGGCAATTGAGGTGCGTCCAACCAAGGTTATCGATGTATAAAGTTCCCACGTTGACAAAGGCGTCTTCTCTGATAAGTTAGAAAGACGAAGACTAGTACTCCTCATCGAGGGGAACAAACCAACAGAGAAACCCTCAACATATCGTTTGATGATTGGCATGCTAGTTACGGCTGGCAAGGTGAAAAAAGCAGTTGACAACACCAGAAGACTGTCGAATGCTTGATAAAAAAAGCAATCAACGCAAGGAAGGAAATGAAGAGGAGGCACTATGAAAACTCAGCTACCTGGATTCATATTATGCAAAAACCGAAATTTTTATCGGGATTGCAGCTATTTACACTTGGCGTAGGATCCTGAGATTCTAAAGAATACGTTGATAGAATCAAATGTAGTCAGATCTGTACTAGTCTCGAAATGCCGCGTTAAGCACAGAATCAAGTAAGGCTTTGTTGGGTTCCGGATCACTGTGACATTGAGGCAAAAGAAAAGGGCCGACGAACTGGCCACGTTACGTGGAGAACGGATTTGTCAACTTGGTTTCACAGGGATCGCGATGGGTCCACTGTGGTGCCTAGTTTCTTATGCAAGCGCTGGCTATACAACCCTACTCTACCTAACCTAACCAAACCTTACCGAACGAACACGAGTTGGAGTCTTTACATCACTAACCTGTCCGAGACGTTCAAATTTATCCATTTAATTCACTATACTCGTAGCTGTGCTAGAATGCGCTTAATGATGACCAAAAGCAGTACGAATTTTACGAAACGTTGGCGCAATACAATATTTTCACGGTGTAAATTTTCACACGAAACAAATGAAAGGGTCCTAAAGGGTTTTCTACTCGTTGCTGCCATTTCAACAACCGCCACAGCCGCTGCAGATCGGTGCAACCCTGGCGAAAAGACTATACTTGACAAACAATTAATTCGACAATTTAATAAAATATTCCTCTAAATATTATTCCTTTCCAGTCACATATGTATCCTTAATCTACACCTATACCATTTGAGGGATGAACATTTTTTAAAAGAAAAAAAAGCCTTACATTGAAAATTCAGAAGAAGTCGACGGGACAGGAATCATTTGCATATGAATTTTCTCAAAGTCGAATCAATCAAACGAAAATGTGAAAATATTATGCAAATGTATTTAAGTCAACCCACGAGGAATATATATGCAGGTCCGAACGCTTTGCTTGGAATGCCAAAATACAACTCAAAGAAGGGTTTTTCGAGAGTAAATTGAGTTTTGCTTGCATGCATACGATCCCTCATTAGGGCCAAAGGTTAAATTTCATTAGTAAAAGGTTTCGCCATTCGAAGCCTGGTTAGGTGTAAAGTTCCATCGAATATGTCGTGAATATAAAGCATGGGATGCATTCTTAAATATGCAAATGAAGACAAATAAATTCGAATAACTTGAAGAGATGTGAGGGAATTGAAACAAAGAAGAGGAATTCAATCGACTGGATTTCGTGAAACACTAAAAAACGTGATCGTTTAGTGTGTGTGTGTTTGTAGGTCTCTAGAAGGTCTATTCTATATCCTTATGACTCGTTTTTTATTGGCGTCCTTTGAATTGTTTGTTAGCAATTTCCTCAAGTATGGAAATATTATAGACAACACCAACAAGCAAATGAAGGATTTCGTCCTACTAAATTATGTCAAAAATATATAAGAATGCAAATAGCTATACACTTGTCGACATTTGTAAGGTCGTGTCCTATTTACAGCCCCCTTCTATTCCATGTCGTCGTTTTTACATGTTCCCTGCCTATTTTATCATTAATGATGTGGCTCAGCTAGATCGTCCACAAAAATGTATTCGTAAGATGGCAATCAGCAGCAACTTTCAGCCTTTTATGACTTAAGCTACTCATTTTTGTGGTACTCACATTCCACTTTACAAAAATTTGTGGTGACACTGTGCAATCTTGTCGAAGAAGTATGTGACAGTTCAGTTATTGCCTCCTTAATTACCCTCGATTATAGACACTTGCTTATTTTGCGTTTAAAGCATGCAATATGTTTTCTTGCTACAAGGCAAGGATCTCCTATGTTTATTTACCAAGGTAAACGCAAAGCAAAAACTATGTATACGTGTTGATTGTCAAAAGTACTCTTCCAGTTCCCTTATGGGAGACTTAAAGACCATTGCAATCACTCCATTCCACTTTTTGTCACTAAAGGTTTTGGTGTTCCAAGCCTTTTCTATGAGTGGACATACATACCTATGTATGTGTTCTACATAATCCACTCACAGAAGTTCAACTTGCAGAAAAGTTTGTTCCTGTTGATTTTTAAAATGAATAAGAACCGCAGACACTGTAATCGTAATGTATACGACTTCAACGTAATTTTCAACATTCTTCTGCTGGATCTTTTTATACTCAACTCCAAGTCCGAAATCTCACCTCTACCCGCATCAGGATAGCCCCTGAATCAGTGGTGGAAGATCAAGAGATGTGGAGAGTCCACTGAAGCACCCTAACCTCGCGATCCTCATAGTGGATAACCGGGTCATTGAAAATGATGATAATGATGATGATGGCCCCCATGGCGGTTATCCACGGGGTCCAATTTTGGATGACTCGAGCACATAAGTTGGCTTTAATGTCGCCAATGACGCAAACCACTTTGCCCTTAAGGTCGGCTATTGTTGGTTTATTGGCATAGAGCAGAGATTTAACGCAACCCCAAATAAAAAAGTCTAAGGGCGTCAATAGAACAAAATAGAACTCGAAATTTCATAATAAATTATTATTACGATTTCGATGCGTTGTTGAATTGCGTAGTGCACCATGATAAAATGGTGACTATGACAGAACACAATGGCAGCAAAATATGTATTTTCAAATATGGCCGCAGTCGGCTATCAAAATTCTATCATAGCTATTGGCTCACCACTTGACTGAAATAAGCTGACAAATCGATTAATATGCCACCAAGCAATCTTCAGCAAGAAGCGGAGAATTAAATAGTTGATAAGGCCAACATCAGATGGAGTGGAAACTCTGGCCGTTCTTTAACAAAACTAGAACTGTAAAAATCCTACAAAGTGACAGGAGCTCTCTCTCCGGTGTATTAGCCATACCTACATACCCAACACAACGATTTATGTAGATGCTGGAGCAATGAGGAAGAACATGGGGACATATCACACTTTCTTTGGTGTTCCCAAGCTCTTCAGCACCTTCATTTCCAAACCGTAGATCTAGGCTTACAAAACTGATAAGAAACTTGTTATGAGCCTATCATTCCCCTTTTGTCTTATGAAAAGCTTAAGATGATCTATTTCAATGGCTCTCACTTTACCTATCGGTAGATTTGATTTTAAAAAAACAAAACGAAGCTACAGTTTCAGATTATTTTTCATTAATGTATTTTTGTGAACCAAATAGAATTCAATTACAAAAAAAAATGTCCTACTTTAAGCGCGCTTGAGCTCTACCGTCTGTTAGAGACAACTCCTGTATTGGCGTTCTGCGACATTCCCTTGGAATTCTTTGTCAAAATTTACTTTTGTTTACTTACATTTTAAATACTTTCTAATACCCAGATCAACGTGTAATAAGTTTTCCCAAGACAACTCTCCCTCGCTTTGGGAGAAATCAAAAATATTTTCATTTTCTTTTTTTTTTTTTGGTTCATTCACTTTCCAACGTGTCGCCTTAATCCAATTATGAATGTTATCACGGTAAAAATCTCATTATGTTCTTCGTTTTTTTCACTGCTGTCCTTCTTATTTTTCCATTTTCAACCTCTCCTACCCGACTGCGATAAATTACTAAGTCTAAGGGAAAAATATGTATTTATAAAAAAAAGTGTCCTGGCTACAGACGGGGGAGTATAATTTTCAAGTAAGTCTCTTGAGGGACGGTTTTTTTTTTAAATCCGCTTTAAGATGGCGAACTCGCGAGAAGTAAAAATAGGAATGATTGCTGCTTTAGCATGGATATTCCCAATTTCGTTTTGTTTGCATTTCTTTATCTACTCTAGAGATGATATTTTAAATAATAAGATTTATAATGACATTTCAGATGACGAGATGTATAGGGCTTGAGTGGGTCGGTCACCAGCACGAAAACAAATCGCTTAATGCTGATAATTGGCTGTTTTAAGCAAATAGCAGGAGCCTTGGCGATCAGAACTATTTATAAGTGAGTGACTCATTAAATTTTTCATTTTTTGTCATCTTTTAGTGAAAGCCAAGGTAAGGTGAGATATGTGACCCCTATGGGACTCACTTAGGCTGAACGCCCATTGTGATACCTAGATAGAATTCCTTCTGACGGAGAATTCTACCCGTAGAACCATTTAAAGTTCTTGATAAAGGATAGAAGCTTACGCATGCAAGTTTGGCTTAGACCACTATTGTCATTGAAATTATATTGAACGAGAAGTCTTCTTCTGCCGCTGGACAGTGCCAGCGGAGGTGCGTTGTGGTTTCCTTTTCCACCTCATCTCTACAACTTCTACAGAAGTCATTGAAGATAGCCCCTAGTCTCCTGGTCTACTGTCCTATTAGGCAATGGTCTGTACCAGTGATTTGCGAATTTGTGTTTTGTTGAGAGTAATCAGCTCTCTTGGTCTCTTTTGGTCATCTATTTCGGGCCAGATAAGCCTGGTGGAATGGCACGTAAGCCCGTTTTTCCACCTGAAGTTAATTTCCCTAGCTACGACCTTTTTAATAATAAGTTTTACGGTACTGTTTGGCATACCCATGCCTCTGGTTTTAGAGGAGATTTCCAGAGTGGTCCTAGATTTGCCAGGTTCTTCGGCTTTGCAGGTACCAGGTATGTCACTATGTCCAGGCACTCAGCAGAGGTGAATATTGAATTGTTTTGTCATCTCGTTAAGAGATGATAGGCAATCAAGGACTTTTTGGGAATTGTTAGTGATATTTCGTTAGGATTTTAAAGCTGCTTGGCTATCCATGAAGATACCAATGTCTTTAGCAGATATTATGTTTCACTTCAGCCGTGATAAAGCTTTTTTAATTACCATAACTTCTGCTTAGAAAACACAACAGTAGTAGTGATTAGGGAAGCGGATCGCCTGGTTTATATTAAGTTGGTAGGAGTAGATACCGCAGCCCGCACGATCATTTTTTTTAGAGCCGTCGGTATAAAAGTGGATTTGTTTAATGACGGATTTCCTGAGGTTAAGAAAATCCTCCCATGTGGAAACTGTGACTTCGAAGTCCGTTTTGAAAGAGTTGATCGGAAGTGTTCGATCTAATTTGTTTGCTTGGTCATGGAATCTGCATAAGATGAGAAAGTGAAGATGCCTTTAATCGAGCTGCTGCATTTGCCGCAACTTGTTTGGCAAGGAAATCTAGAGGTGAGAGGTTCAGAGTGGTCTTTAGGGCATCAAAGTGGGTCGATCTTCAAGCACCAATTATATAGAGACAGCATGTCCTTTGAACCTGAATCATAATGTTGTGGTGTGAGCATTTTTCGGGGTAATTAGTCATTATGGAAGTATTTGTCAATCCGAACATATTTCCTTCAATCATTTAGTGACGGAATATTTCTGGAAAACTTTCAACCTTGCTCTACACAGAACCCAACAATCATATCACATGTGTTCTGCAGTCATGATTTCCGTTAGGAGAAAAACCTCACTTACTTGCTTAAGCCGGCGCTTCAGACCGAGGTGGACCTGAACCTAAAACAACAAGCATCTTTCGCACGATAAGTTGGTTAAGGTCCCCTTCCACTTCGGTGCGCCACCTGAGTCGTGGACTCACTCTACTGCGCCTTTCCTCGGGTGTGGATTCAAAGATTTTCTGGACCAGAGCATAAGTGTCCATCCGCTCCACATGACCTAGCCACCTTAGTCGTTGGAGCTTCATTCTTCTGGCTAAGTCGATGTCTCTATACAACCCGTACAGTTCGTCTTAGTATCTCCTCCGACACCTTCAATGCAGATGGGACCAAAAATCACCCGAAGAATTTTTCTCTCGAAACAGCCAAGAGCAACCTTATCCGCTTTTCACAGAGTCCATGCCTCTGCGCCGCTGTAGAGCAGGACAAGGACGATTACGGTCTTTAGTGGTTCGAGAAAGGACCTACTTAGCCCAAAGAAACGGCGATTGGCAAGAGTTATTCTTCGTTTAATCTCACCGCTGGTATCCTTGTCTGAATTTATTGCCGAGCCTAGGTGGACAAAGTCCTTAACCACCTAAAAAAGATTCTGACTGTATCTGTAAATCAAAGTTGCTCAAAGTTGCAATGGTTTTTTTCCTCTTCCTAATCTTGAATTGACCGATCAGTCGTAGCATGTCATCAATACATCTACTGCTCTAGAAGCCTATGTTTGCACATATACTGTACACGATCTTAGATCTCCTTAGAGTATGTTCAACCAGTAACATCAGTTCCTCGATTTCCCCAAGTTGTTAGTTTCCAGCTGCTCTTAAATTAAATTCAAACATTTGCTAAATATTTCAAATTATAATTTCCTCATTGCAATTTTAACCACCCCATTTGGAAATTGCAGCCCTCAACAGAAAGGACATTCACATACTCGCAACGTTTGCAAATTTACATGTGTTCCGACACATAATTGCTCTCTTATCGCCACAGTCAGAGACGAAAACATTAAGAGTTTTCATTTTCCTCGCTCGCAGCCATAGACACTTCTGTTACTGCACCGAGGGAAAAGTATCATCTGCAAGCTCCACTATCTCATACACACAAACATCTGCATAGAAATATGAAAGTAATATTATACTATGAACTATAAAATTGCCCCCAACTTTTGTCGTCCTGTTCTCCCACACCCCTGGTTGTTTGGCCACGCACCCTTCAGCAGAGGACTGTGACGGTTTTCAGTCCCAGGGAAAACTACCCGAAGTACACTTAACACGGCATAAACCCAGAGGAAATTAAGGACTACACCATGAATTGTGTTCTTCCACTGCAAGGATGAGGATATGATTTCTTTTCATAAACCAAAAGCACTACACACTGTATCCATCAGGCATACATATGAACACTCTGCCATAGATGTAAGACGCATTGCCGAGAGCTAAAAACCGAAAAATCCAGCATCCTCATGATGCCCTGTTTCCTCATATGTGTATGAAAAAAAAAAAAAACACAGCAACAGCAAGAACACAAAACATCATTCATCCCAAAAATCATGTCGGGATGGTGTTATCCTCCATTGAGATTTGGATCCTAATTAAGACGCGTAGATATTGTTAACACTTCTATTGGCAACTTTTCAAAAAAGGACTTAGCCATGCATTAAAAGAGGAAATTAAAATCTACGAGAATATGTAAGTTAAGCACATTGATGTCCTTTTTATTGTTCATTTCGAAATGTGTTTGTGTTTGTGTGTGATGAAAGTTTATAGTTGTATGCTATTCGGCTTCGTTTTCTAGGAGGAATAAATAGTGTGCTAAGGACGAAGGAATTTTACGACAAAGCTGTTTCCAAAAATGTTTGGAATATATTTTTATACTTTAATAGCAGTCCGTTCGGAGGTCATGACTGTATGAGTAACTGCGGCTTAGGGATTTTTCTTTCATTCGTTAAATAGTTAAATGTATATTTGACCCGCAAATACACTAAGTGCTACCCTTTGTTTGAACAAGAAAAGGACGAAGAAGAGCTTGGTCGGTATATCGATGTGTGGAATACAGAAAAGCGTACTGGAATCCCTTAGAAACATGCAGAGCCTTCCAAGTCGAGAACCTGGCAACAGAAAAATCTGCAGGATGCATAAGAGATTGTCACCTTCCCCCATCGGATATAACCATTTTCGTTGACAGTCAAGCAGCTTTAAAATAGATTACATACAATACAATGAAAGGCAGACAAGAAATGTCGAGACTAGTTAATCACCATAAGTGCAGTCAAACTCTGCTGGGTTCCCGGTTCCCCAGAGAGGATCGTGCCACCTCTATGCCATTATGACCGAAGTTAAATAAAACCAAAACCTTCTGGTACTAGACCGATTCTCTATCCGTACACTCACTAAAGTTATCAGAGGACACTGCGCTTTCGGAGTCATGTTACGCAAATGGAGAACCGAATCCACAAGATAAGGAGAAGACGGAGAAGTATAATCAATCCAACATCTGCAGTATCACTACCCCGCTCAGAAAGAATGACGTCTACGCGCACTAGAATCAAGGCCCTTTGCAAGCATAGCAGAGGAAAACAGACTTACAGTTAACGGACCTACTCAGATTCTGTTCACAAAACATTATTATTCCCACAACATAAAAGGGGTACGCACAATGGACCTCCTGATCTCCGAGCGAACGTAATGAGGCCTTGCGATCACACACCCTATGTAAGAGGGCCCGAGTTTTAGGTCTTATTTTCTCTTCGTGGAGTTCCGAATAATTCAACTTAAGTTTTGAATGACTAGTGAGTTGGTTGGTTGGTTAAGTGGATGTCCTAAAGACTTATTAAGACCTCAAGCGGGTCCATTGTACCCATAAAAATTATACTCATGGGAGTCAAACCAAGGGATAGGGTTGACTAATCCGGAAAGCACCCAGAAAGGGATAGAAATTACAGGAGTTTTTTAAAATCAGCGATATTAAGGTCCTCCAGCTCATGGAAGAAGCTTCTACCAAGCGTACGCAATCTTTTGGTGGCCAGTGCGGGACGCTCGCATAGCAGGTGCTTTACGGATTCTATCTCCTCTTCGTCCCTGCGATAGTCATTGTAGGGCAATCCAAGACGCTCCGCATAGATTCCTATTCCGATGACTAGTGAATTAGTAACAGAAAGGATCAGAACTTTTGGGTTCAGCTCCAGAACGCCAACTAAGAGTGGTCTATCATATACAGCGAGCGGTACAACTGGTGTTTTCTCCCAATCTTTGCTTTGGAAAAGTTCCAAATGGGAAGAAATTAGAATAAAGGCTGTTATACGCGCATTTAATTTAAAATTAAGTCTCCGTTGCACAAAAAAATCGCTTAAAGCCGAACGCGTTTCTTTCTTCAAAAACACCGACTTCGTTGAAGAAAGCCCCACCGTAACCCATCACCGCATAATTCATCCACTAAATCACCTGAAAAGCAACAACATGAAGGAAAATATAGAAAAACCCTTCCACCACTCGGTTAAATCCGCTGCCACCCTCTTCACACAAGACTATCATTTATCAACGTCACATTATGAAGTGATCATATTTGGATTTTTACCACACGTAACCTGTGTTTGCTGTTTATTCAACCCCATTGAGATGCCGTTAAATAACCCTATGGCACACGTACGTATCCAAGCATACCACGCTGAGCAAAGCATTTTGTTTCACCTCCGTCCGTCAGTCAGCCACCCACCCACATCATTGTTGCGTTATTGATACCATGTAATGCCTATATTCAATCAAAAATCGATTAGCCGGCCTCCGCCACCACTGTCAGCCGAAGAGCCTTGACTTCGTACACTGAATGTGGGGACGAAACAGCATCGGTCCAGAAGGGTTGTTCGTATTACGAATATGACAATGAAATATTTTCGCATCACATTTTTCATCCCCTTGTATTGACACTTGCAGTAAGGTTTGGGTAACGTAAGGGTAGCACCTGTGATCCGATGGGAGTCTAGAAATAAATGATTTATGCTTTGTAATTTCTTTACTGTTGGTTATATGTATGCATATGTGCATATATATGCAGTCGGGTTGTACATGAATTACAGGACGAATGTAAGGATATTGGAGAATTGGGGCATTGGTTTATTTTGGACTTTAAGTGAGTTACATATGTATGTCATACCTTGGATTTATCTGCGATTCAAAAATAAATAAATAAAAAACTGAGCGTATGATGTCTAATGCCAATGATGTTTAACATCTAACCTCGTATTTATGATTTAATGGCGCATTTTACATCCCACCATATGCCGCATACCGACAGCTAAGATGTTATATACCCACGTATGGGAACATAGCCTGGTGGCGGGCTACAGGCAAAGCTACCAATCTAAAGGCAATGACAAAAATACAAAGACCAGCGCGATGAGAACAACGCCAACAACAGGGCTGGAAACAACTCTCAACGTGCTACCACAAGACCTGTAGATGCAAGAATTTGCTGCTAACAGTGCCTTGAGGATAAGTCAATCGCAGGGTTGGAACTCAAATCTCGAAGGGCACGCACAGATTCTGAAAAAGCTCGTAGACGGAGAAGTAAGCCCGTCACCATACCTCGACTTCGAAAAACCATTCTCCTACACTTTCTCAAGCAGAGGAGAATAGGAAACCAATGAACAAACGAAAAATAGGTAGTATTTACACAGATGGTTTAAAGATGGATATAGGAACAGGTGCAGGTATAGTATCCAAAGAAATGAACATAAACTTCACAGCAGTGTCTTTCAAGCGGAGGTCCTTGGAGTGACAAAGGCAGCCAGTATGGTATCAATGATGGCAATACCGCGAGATGATATCACCGTTTTTTTGACAGTCAGGCGGCTATTAAAGAAATTTTTGCTACCGAAATAAAATCCAAGCTAGGTCGACGCTGTCGCAAAGAGCTTAAGGTTCTTGTTACAAGGACATAACCGGAAATGAGATAGCCAACGAACTTGCAAGGAAAGGGTCTGCAACGGACCAAAATCGATCACTTCAATGTATTAAGCCCCCACTCTGTAATCTCAGAGATCGAGTAGAATGTAAGATCGTGACGAAAGCCAAAAGTAGGTGGAATTCGCTTACCACCTGTGATATTTCAACGAAGCGTTCGCCAAAATACGACAAAGCTAAAACCAACAAACTTCTAAAACATGACAGGAAGTCGCTGTCAGTGTAATTAGGTAAACTCACTTCCCACACAATTAAATTTAAACTCAGCGATGAAAGTATATGTAGGGACTGCAGTGACGAAGAGACTCAAGAGGATACTCTCACTTCCTCTGCCACTGCCTAAGCCTATGTCACTTGAGAAACAGAACATTAGGAAGACACTACTGCCAGGACATACAAGAACTATCCGATGTTCCACTAAACTATCTTTCCAAGTTTCTGCGGACATCACGATGGGTGAAGACCCAAATCACTAACGAGCAGTAAGGCAGAAGCCCGGTAAGAACCGGGATCGATCCCCATGGGCATCACGATGGGCCAAACTATAAATCTAACCTAACCTAATGTTGCACATCAGTATAACATGCACAACACGTCTCGTGCTGGCGCGACAGCTTTTTTATTGTTTTTAATATTCCTCACCACTTTAGCCAACGCAACATTTTGAGCGTGTGCAACCTAGAAGTCCACGAGGAGAACATGTTCAACGATTGGAACCTTAGCATAATTTGCCTAATCCATCAATCTGCCCTAATTGTAGAGGTATAAGTCTCCTGAATTTACAAGCGCGTAAACCCTAAACCGACGAGCTAGTGAGGAACTACCAGTGTCGTTATAGACTTTAAAAATCGTAGTGTAAAAAAGATTAGGTTAGGTTCAGTAGAGTGGTAGGTTGGCGAGGGGACAGAGAACCCTCTGCCACGCACTCAAGTCAGTAGAAACCCATTGTAGTGCCCATTTCAAGGGGGGAAGGTACCCATTGCTCGTGGAGCAACACCCAAAGCACTCTCGTATTGTCCTAGGGCTTCAAACCATTAATAAACCTCCTGATGTCCCTGATAGGTACGTTATTTACTTCTTCAATATCCTCAACAATGTGCGTTCCGGATTTATGTCCGAGGTGGCAGAGAGTTCGGCAATGGTAGAAGAAGTGGGTTATGTCCTCATTAACTTCCTCGTCTCCGCAGTCACTGCAAAGGTCGTCCTCACTAAGCCTTAAACTGGACAAGATGTTGTGTGCGACGTTGAACAGGGTTATGCGTCTATACTTCTTCCAAGTATCGGTTTTTTTAGGAGACAAAGTTTCTTGAGAGCATGCTTTCGTCCACCTAAACTTGATTGAATATTTGTTGCAATAAGAAGGGCCTTGTTCACGACTTGTTGCCTATTTGACAGAAGTGGTCCTTGAGGATTAAACAAAAATTCGAAATGTTGTTTTTATCATGAGACTCTTCAGAATTTCTCGCGTAATCTTAGATAAGGTTAACCAAATAATTCTGACGTAAGAGTCTCTTCCTGCTGCGACATAGCGCTAGACAATGGCAGAGGAGATGAATTGTGGTTTCTTCTTCCTCCTCATCTATTTAGCTTCTACAAAAATCGGCTAGTCTCCTAGCCGATAGTCTATTCAACCAGTGACCAGTAATACCACCAATGAATTTAGAGAAATCAGTTCCATTTGCTTTTGGTCATTAATTTTAGCCAGATGAGATGGAAGAGTGACACGTCGACTTCCATTTCAAGTTGATTTCTCCAACTGTGACTTGTTTTATACTAAGTTTCACTATATGAGTGGATTGCTAGGGTGGTACCAGTTCTGCAAGTTCATCGGCTTTGCAATTAATGCAAATGCCACTATGTCCAGACACCTAACAAAGATGAATGTTGAATTGCTCAGTGATCTCGTTAAGAGATGATAGACAATCGAGGACGGATGGTAAACGAATTGATAGTGACATTCGATTTTGATTTGAAAGCTGCTAACCTAGTGCCATAGAATGTTGGCTTTCTTGTAGGACTTTGTATTTCCTGGAAACGAATACTACAAAGTACAGCAATAGCAACATCAACCGCGTATGCAACCACAGTCTAGCCTTTCCTTTTCAAGATCCACAATCAGTTTATTCAAGCTAAGATGACTTTTTTTGTAAAGTCGCCCATCTTAGTTTTGACAATTCTCTCACAGAGAGGTTGGTTCCTAACTACGCGATGACTGATTTAACCGTGTGGTTTCGGCTACCATCTGATGGCTCAGTTGCGCTCTGTAGTCCCGTATCATATTTACTCAAGCCTCATACATTTTTAAAAACCGTGACTAGAGCACTCACCCAATGGTTTGCCTTGAAAGCGTACATACACACTTCCAATACCATGCCTCACTTTTCAATTCTTTTTCCAAAGAAGGGTTAATCCTTTGCTCATCAAGCAACCTCCATTTTTTGAACAAATATCTGAGAGCTGATTAAATCCTGTGTCATCAAAAATCATCTCCTTTTGATAGATCTTTCTACATTCACCCAGACCTTGAGGATAAGTATAGCAACACATGCATAAATAATGCTGTGTCGTTCCTCGGGACTCTCTCAATTTTCGTATATTGGCCAAGTAAACAAAAAGGGTTATTGAAAAATAAGGGTACATGGGGCGAATCACAGGCAATTTCTTTCCCGTAAACCACACCGCCCGGAGAAAAAGACAGTTAAACTGAAAGGGAAAGGGGATTCCATCTCGATAAGATAAAATTAAAGTATCTCTGCCAGAGACTCTAGGCCCACACTCATGCCACACGCATTAGTGAACGCGTTTCAAAGATTCATCATCCCAACTCTTGCCGAGCTGTTATGGTGTTGTGCCCGCACCCACGTTTATCAGTCAAGAATTAACATTTGATCATTAAAAGCACCCGCAAGCCGACGGTCCTTCAACTCACCCCCTAGTCATGGATTGATACACGTTCATTAGTGCATAGTGCTTTGCGTGGAGCAGGAGATTTCAAATGGAAAATATCTGGGGGTGGCAGCTCTTCTACTCGACGAAGAACGAACAAAAAGCAGGAGCGCACCAAAAAACCAAGATTGGATTTTGATGTTCAAAATTGGAAAATGCCTTCGGCTTGACATTATCCTCGGCCTGTGTACATTTAAATTTCCCGAATTCATTCGAGAGCATTAATGGGTCTTGTGTTAAGTACTACCGCGTGGTAGTAGTGGTGGTGGTGGGCCTTTTGCAATTCCCTGGGACAAGTGAACTGATAAGATTTCTGGATGCCAACAGTGGAATGGTTCTTAGCCGAGAGGTATCATCTGGTCCGTAATGCACGATAAAATTATGTGTTTAATAGTTCATTCCAGTGCTAGGGAAAAATCAAGTGCCATTTGGGGGGGAAGGGCGATAAAAATTGCACCGGAAGACTTGAAAATATGTTTTTCTTTTGAATTTCAAGTAACATGTTGTAGGTCTGCCTTTAAATTAAAATTTAGCAAATTATCTAGAGACCTGTCAAGTGGAAACCTCCAAGTCATCTTTACATTTCTTAGCAAGAATCTTTTCAAATTTTGCGATAAGGTATATACACCACACAGTACACCCGATTACGCCGATGACTTTGACATTTCTATCAGTCGACAAAGTAATTAGACATCCGCGGAGCTGAAACTTGATTTGACGAAAGGACAGGGAAGCGGTAAGGTATTTTATACAGCAGAATGATAATATTTCGTTGGTAAAATGCAATTTTTTACTGAAAATTAAGTAAATGTACGACAGTAAAATCAAATATTATTCTTGTAAACTTAGAAGTTATTGGTCCTAAATTCCCCACCAACATTTAACGCATAGGACACAACAGGTGCCATTACAACCACCCCAAAAACGGCTCTCGAAACCAGGATTGGTTTAATTTCCTGAGAATTATACACAAAGCAAACTAATACTGAAAGCACCCTATGGTACCAAGAAACAAACTCCTTGAGAATGCGGCTAAACATGCAACGCTAATATTCCAAGTGAGCAAAATATGAACAGACATTTTTTTTAAACCTTAAGCCAAGGTTAGTATCCAAATTATTTTCATGAGATTTGGCCTAAAGGAACATAGATTAGGTTCAATAAGAGTGACTGTCCGTATCTGGATGCAAAGATATATAGACCAAAGGAGGTTCATTGTGGCGCCTGAGAATATTTTATTTATTCAGAACTACTCAAGGAACTAAAAATCGAATAACAATTCTGACATCAGTATTCACAATTCCGCCAAAGGTCGTTAAAGAAAAAATCCCCAAAATAGAGCAGTCTTCTTTTTAACAGAGCCTAACAGTAGCGAAGGAGCCGTCTTTACAGCTTTGGTAGAACACTTAGCCCCTTGGAAACTGGCCAAGGCGACGTCTCTGGAATTTTCGCAGACGACCCTGCGATAAGTCTTTCAAAACAGGGCTGATGTTTAAGCTAAAGTCTTTGCTATCACCAGAACTATACAAGAACTATCCCTACTGGCGACTCCACGAAGATACATTAATATAGACCGAAGAGTAAAAATGACACGCTACATGAGCCAATCCTCCTTGGATGCCACAATTCACTGGCGCGACGGCCCTCTGAATAAAATAGATTAAGCTACAACAGACTACCCAAAGAATGGCGATGATGAAAAAACAGAACAAGTCACACCTCACTCTTCCTGCGAGTGTCTAAGCCTTACTAACCAAAAATGGTTCAAAAAACATTTTAAAATTATTTAGGATTCAAGGTACTTCAAGGAGGCCTCGGACCGCTTAGGAAGGCCACTTATCTTCTTCCTAAGGCACCTTAACACAAAAGAAAACCCCAATGGATTCAAGGTGATCCAAGTGAGTCGACATAGTTTTACCGCACTGCCAACCCTTCATCATAGGTAAGACTAGGAAAATAAGTGGCCTTGTTGTAGGAGATACTAACGGCTAACAAGACCATTTAGAGTCCATTATATCCAATTTGTTTAATATCCCGCGGAACTTTAACACTTTTTGACCACAATACACCCAGATAAATGCATAAACCTCAGGTCGTTGTAAGGAACACCTAGCCGTGCTGCGGATTCTGTGTGTATTTTCCTGTATAGTGCACTGAACGGTGTACCAACCTCAATTAGGGGCATGCGAGGAAGACATTTCCTACACGCTGCTGGCTAGTTTACTTTTGCGTTTCCTAAAACATCCATTTGTCGCTCAGCAGGGGATGGACTCTTGATATCTCACCGAGTTCTGTTTTAAATGGTTTGTCGAGCCTGGATATTGTCGAGTTTGGTTACAAAGCCTTAATGGCTGCTCGACCGTCAACAAAGATACTAAGACTAAGTCTCCTTGGTCTAAAATAATGTCCTTCCTAAATAAAGGCCGTTTTGAAGCCGCTGTTATCCTTAAAGACATGGAAATATAAAATTTCTCCTTTCATCACTTAAAAACATTCATTTTAAAAGTTGGCAAACCCTTCAAAACTGTCTGTCGTAATTTACTAGACAAAGCCAGCCCGTGCCACGCTATTTTAATTCCGTAGTTTCACTTTGATCACGATCCTAATTCCATTAAAACCAAAGCTTGCCTCTTAAAATAAATCTTACTTGATTTCTGATCAATTTGTCGACTTCAAACTTTTTTCATTCTCCTGAGCTTTATCACAAAGCAATAAAAAATTAACCCTCGCTGAAGTCCTTTATTGAACCGCTCTTTTCAAAATCTTCCTTTGTCGACTTGTTGCATCAGAAATGGCGTTTTATACAGTAAGTGTAGACGAGGCTGGCAACGAGGTTATTCGACCCAAAACTTCCCGATGCTTTGAAACGCAACGCTTCAAAAGTCAATGCAATCTAAGTGCTCGACAGCCGGCCATGAACGCCAACATATACATCAGGTATCTCACATCAATATAACATTTTTCCCTGTGAACTAAAAATCTTTTTTAGGTACATTAATCCTGCTGTGTTAATTGAAAAGACGCATGAGCAAGATACCAGTGATGAGAGTGTCAGTGAAATAGTTCCACCTCTGGATCTCAATTCGTCTGGTGATACCATGCCCTCAGAAACAGGTCCTGATGTTTCCTATACAATTCCAAAAGTTTGTGAAGTCAGTAAGATTACGAAATCGGATGCGTTTTCCAATTGGCTTTCGGCAAAGAGGTGAGTTTATTTCAAAACTATTGTGGTTTGAATAAGTCACTTCATTGGACAACAGGAAGCTCAAGTCCTATGAACTTTCAAAGAAGAAGCAAATCGAAGAGGAACAACGACGACTCTTGGAGGAAAAGAAACAACTTGCCGAAAAGAAATACCATGAGTGGTTGCAAAAAAAAGCCCACACAAAGGACAAGCCGCCTCAAAGAGAAATGCAAGAATACCAGGTATACCATTCACGTCAAGATGACAGTGAAAGTAATCGACGCGCTTGGGAGCTGAGTAAACAAGAAGAGCTGCGTCGGAAAAAGGAAGCAATCATTCGAGCCAATCAGAGAAAAAAACTAATTGAGGAGAAAAGGAAGAAAGAAGCTGAAGAAGCCTGGGAAAGTTGGTTGGCCGAAGCACCATACAAACCGAAACCAGTTCCCTTGAATAAGGGTTTTCTCACATTGAAAGGAACAGTTTCAGATATTTTTGTTAATCCAACACCATGGCGAGATAATTATGAAGTGGAAGATGGTGGTGAATGTGATTAAGAAATAAATATATTTTTCGAATTTTATTTTCGTAGATCAATTCATTTCAGCTTAAACTTGAATCTTGCGTTACGGCTTAGGTGCAATATTTGAGTTTGGAGTTTTTTCCTGGTAATACGTCTAGTATTCGGAATACGAGTATGTAGGGAGGGTCCCCCAAAAGCAAAACTTATTTCGAGTACAGTATCCTTGTATTAGGCAGTCTTGAGCAAGCTTTAAAAATGTTGCATTCCATTATTTAACCTATGATAGGAATCATCTAGCATAATTATAAACCTTGTTTCATATAAAATGGAAATAAATATTGCCGAATTTAGGTTAGGTCACATTCCACTTTTTTCTGTCGGGTTTGGAAACGCTATAGTAGAGCACTTTTTGTTCCCATTTTTCTGGAATTTCCTCGACTTTAGAATAACGCCGAAAAGACACTTCAATGATGAGTATTACTACTCACCACATCAGCACCAAAAATCTGCGACCTGATCCGATGTATCGTTGCTCTCTCCACAGGCGCCGCATACAGTGTTCTCACTTAAGCCTTATATATGTACCAAGACGCGTGGCAAAAGCGAAGTGTCCCGTTGAACACCAATAAGTTGTCTGCAGCCTCTTTCGTTGAGTGACAGCAAGAGTGCCGCTGATTTCTAACAGACGTTCAGAAGCATTCGTTTAGTCTGCCTGCATCCTGGAGAGCCGTGCCACACATATTAATGGAGGTCCTGACACGGGAAGACCCAACGCAGGTTCAGGTCTTGAAAAAACATCCTCTGAGCCTTGTCTAGCAATCTTGTCGGAGATTTCCTTTCCAGAGATCACAGTGTGATCTGGGACCCGGACAAGAGTCAAAGAGTTTAGCCTTGCGACAGAATTCAGAGAGTTCTTGCATTCTTGAACTATTTTAAAACTGGTTAAAGGGTTCACCAATTCCTAAAGCGCAGCCTGACTATCGCTACAGACACAGATGCTTGGATCCTTTTACCTATTCTTAACAGTATAGTCTATGCCCATAAGGATAGTAAAGGTCTCTGCTTGAAAAGTATAGGCATGCTTGCCCAACGAGTAGTGAAGGCTGGTGTTGGACTCTCCACTTGCGCCTACAATCGCTGATGAGAACTCCCTCTTCTGCGTAGTGCCTTTCGGGTGGAATCGAAAATTCTTTTCGCTCTACATGATTTAGCCATCTTAACCGTTGTTAACGTATCTTTTTGGTGTCCACAAGTTTTAAGTCCTGTGACTAGACCGACCACCATTCGGATACTGTATTAACGATGAGCCCATACAGAGTCTAAATGTTTGGGTAAAGCTGAATACTCGGATCTGCTCGAAAACAACTGGGACGAGCAACACTTGCTGACGTGTTAAACATACCATCAGAAGTAGACGTGCGGTGAACGAATTTTCTAGATGGGATTAATGACGGTATGAACAGACTAATGGAGCCCTTATATGAGATGCTTCGAAATATTCGGAACTCAGGTCATTAAGGATTTCTAGGACTAGGTCACAGCCTTAAAATACGTATGGTGGTGAGTGGTGAGTAAACTATAAAAGGACGCCAGCATTCCAGAAGTAGTGTGGCTTATTTTACTCAACTTCCCACTAATCCTAGGGGGTTTCTTCATCATGGATCCACCTCTACAAATTATGTTCTGCTTCGTATGTGCATTCAACGTAAAAAAAATGTTTTGAAAGACATAGCAAACTTGCATATTACTGGATCCCCTCAAATGACAACACGACCTGGACTATGATCTGCGAGTATGCAATGCACCTGAGGAGATAGATTGAAGGTAGAGGTAGGTAGATGCACGAGAATGTGAAAGTTAAACGATCCAAGCAAGCCGGAAAACATGCCCTTAGTTGTCTTTGACTTCAGCTGAGAGTACTATTCCCAGATGGCCATTGCACTGCTCTAGACCAATCGAAGAGGGAGTGCTTCAAATGCTTTTCCTTACTTCGGTGCGTTATGTCTTTACGTATTCCTGGTACAATTGGAAATGTCTATTTTCAATGGCAATTCCGGAGGTTCTGCGGCTAAGAGCAATCCTACACACGGTGTAACCTGCTTTTTTTAAGTAGAAAAAGTTGTCATCTCTCCATGATCCCCCATTCATGGTAAACAAAACGATTTTACAAAGTTTCACAAGGAAACGATTCATTTTCCACATGAATCGGTATGCAGTCAAGCCCGCTACGACACCCAAGGACCCAATACAAGTTCAGTTCACAGGTACAATAACCAGCGAGGCGTTCTAGAAACCTATTACGTTAAATTACACAGTCGCCGGGAAGTGCTGAGCCACAATACGATGTGCAGTTCTTTTATTTTCACTTTTATTTCCGTTTTCTCTTTTTTTGTCATTACTTAGTATTGCGCTCGGCGCACGGCCACCATTGGGCAGTAAGTCCACGTTGTGCCCGGCCAGCCTCTGGGGATGAAATGACCCTAAATTACACAATATGCCGGTCAGTACACCGGTAGAAGCAGATTATCAACTGGTCAACGTAAATCACTGCATTAGTGGTTGGCCTTCTCGCCTTTGGGTTTTTGCGACGACCGTTCTCGGCGTACGGTTAAGCCACCGTCATTAAATCGGAGTTTATTCCGCTATTAACGCCTGTTGCGTTCCCCCTTAGATGTGACGATGATGTCGGCTGCACTCGACAAACCTCCGAGTGTGTGGTGGGGTGTGTGCGATGATTATGTAACTTTTCCTAACAGGTGTAAATGTGAATTAATTAACCACAAATACTATAAACACCCGAGTGAATTAATCTGTTTGTGAAGGTTGTGTGTAATTATTGTGCGGTTGGATAATGAAGATGATGGTGATGGGGTTTCGCACTTACATAGATGTCAATACCAGACGGCATTTACATTTGGGAATCTAATCTGAAATAGAGTTTTTTTGTAGCGCTTGGTTAGATGTTCACTTGAACTTCCTATGGATTGTCGGGAGAAAATTTTCTGAAATCATTGACTCATACAATGAACTTGTTGCAAATAGCCGAAAAATGTTTTATGTCAGCATTGGTCCAAAAGAACCCATAAATCTTGAAGATGCATTCCACTGAGCTCACTGTCTCTTCGTCTTGGATGCCAAATATTTGTTGAAAAACACAATTATTTCAGTATCCCATTGCAAAAGGCTGACACAAACATACTGACAAAATCTGTTCGCATCAAATCATGCGTCCCGAAGAAACTTCAAAAAAATCCAAGTGCGATGTTCACAAGGAACAGCCTATTCCACACGTAGTATGCTTTCTACTCGTGAATTCTTTGTCTGGCTTGAACAATCGCTTTCCAATCCTGTCGATTGCAGGCTAGACAAACTTTTTTTCATTTTTTGGCGCTAAGTCTTTTAGATCATTTTTATCATAATATTAATCGATCCTAGAGACATGTTTCCCTATGGAGGATCGCGCACTAAATTGGGAAGCCACACGACATTTCATCTCCTTGCTGAAATCTAAAGTACTTTTACAAACATTTGAAGGGAGTGTACTTTTTAAAATTCTAATCGCCCAGAAATACTGTCTAAGTATAAAGCAGGTGGACGGAAATCCAAGACTTTCGGACAAGAATCATGACGACGACGCTCTCTAAAGAAAAAGAAATTTGATGAAAGTGGGATGTTCTCAAAATGCAATGAGTCCTTCGATGGAAAAATTATCAACTACGCGTTACGGAGAGCTTGCAACACCTATCCAAGTTCTTTCATGCGACACCAAGTACATATATCCACTATACACTCATAAAATATGCATTGTAAACTGAACACTTCCCAGAAGAGTATAACGAAGGATTGATCATCCAGCTTCCTTACTCACTTATTTAAGTGACACTACTCTTTGGGGTGAAACTGGGCCTCAAACAACATCATCAAACTACCAACTAGGGGAAATCTGATGGAATATAAAACTGGTAAGGTATTATACACAGGACTAGTACTTCAGTCATTATACAGTAGATTGTGACAGATGCGAGTGAGAGAGCAATAGATGGCTTTCGCTCGCGATTGTTTCGCGGTTGAGGGTTAGAGATAACCACCAATGCATATTTCTTCACAGGAAAAACCTGAACCAACCACCGGTCCGGGGCTTTGGACGCAATGCCCGGGATTTTATGTCCATGACTTCTTGTTTCATTAAATTTCTGATAGCAACCCGTATGTACATACATAAGTCGATTTTGCAATTAACTTGATCAGTGCGGCCCCTGCAAATTTTTAAAGAGTTGTCTAAAAGTGTCCATTGAGTCTCATCCAATCTTGTCTGACCTTATCAACATTCAAGTACCTTAGATTAGGTTAGATTAAAAATGCAACCTGCTATTATGAGTAAACTTAATTCAGAGCCCTGAAGAGGCCTATTATAGTGCCTAGGTAGGCAGGCATATAAGTGGAGTGGCGAAGCACAGACACAAACAAAAGAAGGCCAGGAAACCCCGTTATGATACCACTTGGATCTATACTTTGAAAAATGTCACTCACTTTATTGAAACCATTTGGAGCTCTTAATAAAGCTGAGAATAATTTTGACGTTAGTATGTGATAGTTTGCCCAAGTTATCAAAGTGATAGGCTTCTAGATAGAGTTATTTTCTTTGGGATAGGGCAGGACAAGTACAGGGGAAATGGAGGATCGTTTTTTCCTCCTCTTCATCCCTGTAGCTCTTGCAGAAGCCCTTTGAGAAGAGGCCCATCCTTCTGGCATGAAGGCCAAAGGCCGATGAGAACACCAATGTCGTTACTAATGAGCGACCTTTAGATCAGATCAGGCTTTTAGATCGAGTGAGGTTTAGCATAGGCCTGATCTCCCTGGAGCTATCGCACGTGATACCATTTCTCCATCTTTTGTTCGTCTTACTGATCCCGTCGTACTCTAAAAATAGTTTACATGTACCGAGTTGAATACCCAGACTCTTACGTTTCGGAAGGATGACCAGAATAGTACGAAGTTTGGCAAATTCACCGGCCTTGCAATTTCCTGGAATGTCCCTTTGACCGTGTATCCAGCATAGGTGAATGTTAAAGTATTCTGTCATCATTAAACGGTTTTGAATCATACGAGGCCTGTTAATGGCAAATCATCCAGACTGTTCAGGTCCTCAGAAAACCGCTCCCCAGATATGGAAGACGATGTCTACGAAGCAAAGGGCAATTGTCACATTCTTTGCATCAGAACCTGCAGGCTTCTTTTCTCTTTCTTTGTTCAGAATCAGTTTAGTGACTAAGACATATACATAGTACACTTCACTATTTAAACCATCGGTCTTTTGCCCAAACCGGGTTGAAATGCTATGACCTAAGACACAAAATCAATACATTCTTAAAATCGTCTCCTTCGTCGAATATGTATGTTTGTCACCGAGTAGGTTCAACAATCATGTTGCCTATAAAATCAGTAATTAAGCCTTTTTGAATAGCAAAGGTTTATTTAAGATTTGTTTAAGTTTTATACATGTTCCGCATGCCAGGACTAGGTATAATCTACTTTTTTCAGATCACATCTCTTTTCAATGTCCATTTCATGCTGTCAACTCTTATTTAAATCGTTCGGTTTAATCTTTAAAAAAGAAAAATCCAACATACACAACGTATCCAATGTCAATACTGAGTATCGACTCGGAAGTGTAATTAAATTATGAACGCATGCAGCCCCTTCTAATGCGAGCAACGAAACGAAGTAACACAACAACCCATTCGAACACATTAGCCGAGTCAACAAATCAACCCCCTTTTCTGGTAAATCAAATTATTGGAAAACAACAATTTTTCTGGGGTTCGCAAACAGTATTTTGCAACCATCGCTACCCTCTGCCCAGCGCCGCCGTCACCAGCAGCACCCGCACAACCGAACACAACAAAACTAAATCAAAGCCAATAACTGAGCTGAGTGCGTTGTTGTTTCCTTTTAAGGATATCAGTGTCATCGTAAATATGAAGAGGATATAAAAATTTATTTCATTTGTGTTAGATAACACTGTTGCCCCTCGTTCAGTGTGGCATTTTTCCACAACCATTATCATTACAAAGGGATAACACCGAGTGGATAAGGATAAGGATAAGGATTTCTTCCTTCCAGTCTTTTATTGTCCAAAGACGACGACAACGAAGGATAATATATTCCTGTAATAATCATAATATTTATTCATTTCCGGATTACTCGCTAGAATATATGCATTTGTCGACACTTTGTATTCCAATAACACTAATTCCTTGGAGATAATAATGAAAGGATCTTGTTCCACTTTAAGGAAAGTGAAGGCTCTTTTTTCTTCCTTGCGTTGAATTTCCCTTTTTTTCCGCCCCCAAATTGCATCAAATCAACTTAAAGAAAAACTCAAAAGATTCTCATGATAGCCCTTGAGGGTCAATTTCGCCAACATTTTGTGATTTATGTCCTCGGTCCGATAAGGCACGAGTCCTCTTGAAGTCAAATCAACCATTCATCTGTGAATCATAATAAAAATTATATTTACTTGTGCTTCCCGGGAGATATTTTTGACAAATCACTGGACTTTTTGAAAGGGAGACCTATACCCGTGCCTGAGCCACCCTCTCTTGTGCTAGATGGACTGTGCACGGTATCTATGATTTTTTTATCGCTTTCACCTAATTCAACAATGCGGATGGCAAACTGACCATAAAAATTAGTTTACTTCCTAATGGGAGGGTAATAGGGCGGAATTTGTCTTTCTTTCCTCTGAGTGCACGCATAGCGTGATGTATTGTATGACATTTGTATGATTTTCTGGGATTTTATTTTTTTATTCTTTTAAGTTATGACAACAATATTTCTTTTAATCGGTTTATCTGTTCGCTTTGATTGCAGATATTTGTAACTTTTCTTGGAGAGGGGGAACTATAAATCTGAAGCGAATCAGGAATGTTGTCTTTGATAAGAGTTTTAAAGGAAGGCTGTCATTAGCCAACTTTTTAACCATCCAAATATTGACGTATTGAATAAAGCTCCTGACAAAGGCCCGAAGAAAATTCTGACTAACCAGGCATTCAACTCACTAGTGACTATGTGAGCGATGTTTGTTGATCATAATCATCATCACCATTTTCGGAAGACACGCTTATCGACTATGGGGATCGCGGGTTTAGGGTGGTTAAGTCGATCCTCCATACCTCTCGATCTTCCGCCATCGACTCTTAAACTTCAGGAGCCATACGGTTAGAGGAGGGAGAACTATTTCATCCTGGACCTACCCAAGGGACGTCTACCTGATGGCACAGATGGCATGGCACGTCTTGGAAGCTTGGAAATGAAAAACTAACGCGCTAACACCAGATCTTTCGAAATTCCGTCCAATTACTCGCATACGCCAACAATTTTGATGTAATCGGAAGAATGCAGCGTGATGTCACTGGTACGTGCGTGACTTCCTATTGAGAGGGAGGCGGCGAAGATGGGTTTAATGGTCAATGACAAATACATGCTGTCAACAAGAAAAGACACTCAACACAGACATTCCGGACAGATCGTCACTGTAGACAGATATACATAATTTTAAGATACTTAAGGACATTGTCTACCTAGGGTCCGCTATCAATTCAGACAACCACATCAGTGCTGAGATCAGACGAAGAGTAACTCTTGCCAATCGGTGTTTCTTTGGGCTTAGAATGCAATTGAGTAGCAAAGCCCTCTCTCGAACGAATAAAGTGACTCTAACAAGACCTTTATCATCCCAATCCTGTTTAATGGCACAGAGGCATGGACTCTGTCAAGTGAATGAGGTTGCTCTTGGCCGTTTCGAGTGGAAAATTCTTCGGTTAATTTTCTGTTCTGAGGAGATACAATGACGAACTGTACGGGCTGTACAGCGACATCGACTTAGCCAGAAGAGTGAAGGTCCAACGACTGAGGTGGCTTGGTCATTTAGAGTGGAGAGACAGCAATGCTTTGGCTCGGAAAATCTTCGAATCCACACCCGAGGGACGGCATATTATAGGGGACCTTAACCAACTAGCTACCTTGGTCGATGCCCAGGTCCAGACCGTTCTGTCCAGCCATCTTAAGTAAATAAGTAAGTCTTCAGTTAGTCCAGTCTTTAGCTGACTGCCTCTAATTTTGCACAACAAGTCGACTGAGGTCCCTTTTCACGCGCAACCTAAGTCGGAGCGTTTTTCAACTGATTTGACCCTTTTGGATAGAGCGTGTCCCAGCTGTCTTATACGTTGTATTTGGACTCTGATTGGGTGGATATAGCTCTAGAGCCAATACTGTTCGTAATAGTATCTTCTGCTCAAGTCGCCGTCTATGCAAACAGGACTAAGGATCTACGGAAGAATTTTTCTTTCGAAACAACCCAGGGTAAACTCATTCATTTCTGACAAAGTGCATTTCTGTGGGAAAGTTCTTATGAGGCCTCAGTGGTAGCTGAGACTTTTGCTAAATGCACCACACTGGGTCCTTCCCCTTCCTAGCAATCTACCAGCATTCAAACGAGCATGGCTACATCCTTCCATTTTACCTATTACTAGCACTGTTTACTAACTCTCTGTTCAAAACAAGTCCTTCTACCACCAGTGGCGCCTAAAGAACTAAGTAATTCGGTTCTATGTCAATGAATAACACATTTAGTGTGCTTTGAATACGAAATTTACAAATCACCCGAATTATTCAGCTTCTCGTGAGCCAGCCAAAACCCCAGCGCGTTGAGTTTTGCAAAAAGGCCAACACCATAAATAAGACATTAATACAGTAACTCAGCACAGAGCTCTTTTTTTTTATTGCAAACTGGCGACATATTTCCTTAATGAGACTGCTAACACTGAAAACATTTTTTTTTTGCCAGCAAGGACGCATAAATAAGAGCCCTGCTTGGAGAGGGAGAAACCCTACATTCAAAATTGGGCCCCGACAAATGAAAACCTTTAGCAATAAATTCCGCTTTGACGGCGACAACAATAACAAAAAAAAAATCCATTCAGCTACAGTGTTGAGCACATATAAGACATTTTAATGACACTTTAAGGACTCGCTCCTTCATCCCCACACACAGCCCCATAAACGGCGATTACTTACTCCAGGGAGGTGTAGCATTCAGAATGCAGTACTACAGATTACAGCCAATAAAATATGAAATATTATGGTGAACGCGTAATACCAACGCATTTGCATAAATCGAGCAATTTTTACGACTGAATCTGGAAAGATGCTTTTAAAATGATTTTACACGTCGAGTAAGGATAAGCCTCCATCCAATGACTGTAGTGCAGACTTTTTAGTAATATTTTTGCTTAAACTGTTTATGAGTATGAGTGGCATTTTTTTTCCTGTTCTTGGAAGGAAGTTCTACGTCAACCACATCAAAGGAATCCTTGTAAGACGGTACCACATCCTAGATGCTGCTTACAGTCTGGCGGTATAACCTTAATTAGCATTAGGTTCGCTTCGCTGATTTTAATTTTGATGTGGTTCATCAACAACAGGAAGACCGAATTAAAAAGGAAAACACAGGACAAACAAATTTGTTTTATGGAGTCGTATCTTGATTTATTTTTTCTTCGCCTTTTAGGAAGAAATTCCAGATGCCTAGCCACAAGTACTCATTTAAATCTATTTACGCAAAGTGAGCCAGGGGGTAGACTGCTACCAGTCTATATATTTTGGGAGTAATTTATGGTTGCAAACAGGGCGACCACTTAAGACGCACCGGTCAACTAAGCTAAGGGGAATTTTTGTTTAGTCCTAAGTCAATTAGAAAGTTTGTTCAATGACGGAGCTTAGAGTTGATTTCGAAAGAAGTGAGTTCTGTGGTGCGGAACTCATTGAGAGTACGAATGCTAATTAATCTTAAAGACGGTCTGTATGGGGTAGGTGAGCGTAGAACAGAATTTGAAGAGTGATGTAGTCAAATGATATGCTAATGGGATAACAGGCTCTACCTTGATGAATTTTATGACGCGGAACCACTTAAATATGCTCGCAGGATTTGGAGGCGAGGATTTCTTTTCCGTCGGACTATGTGCGCCAGGGTTTAAAAATCACATAAACGGAAGAGGATTTGTGGCGAAGGCATGGTCAATCTTGGTGCCGAAAATGTCTAACAAATAGGTGCATAGTTGCTAAATGATTAAATTTACAAAATGTTGAATTTGACATGAGAGCCAGAGCCAGAGCCAGTAGTATTCTGATAGCAATAGCGAAGGGAAGCTCCAAAGGCAATGTAGAAAACAATTAGGGGTAGACACTTATGTGCCCATCGATTCCTTCTTCTTTTCGTTAAGAACCAGATCACAATAGCCTCATATTGTTGAATTACAATGGTCACACTCACTCAGTGGTTAGAGCGTTGGACAATTGACAAATTGCTTAACATAAGATCGAGGCTTAGAAAACAAAAGTTTATCGCTGCACCACGTTAGAAAGAGTGGTCAAAAGTGACCTAAAGTTTGTAGCTCAGCCCCAAACATACATAATGCAAAGATGAGCGATTGAATTTAAAGAAACTCCTGTACTCACATCTTGTCTTCAGCCTTTGGCTCATTGACTTACTTAGGGTGACACTACAGTCCTCGGTGGACCTGGGTCTCAACCAACAAGCATCTCTAGCTAGCTTGATCTTTAGCAAGCTGCCTCCAGTCTCGCACGCTAAATTGGTTAAGGTCCCCTTCCACTTGCGTGCACCACCTGAGTCGCGATCTTGCTCTACTGCGTCGTCCCTCGAAGGTGCATGTGAAAATTTTCCAGGCCGGACCATTGGTGTCCATCCGCTATACATTACCCAGGAACCTCAATTACCACTTTCACTCTTCTGGTTAAGTCGATGTCGCTGTAGAACCCGTACAGTTCGTCGTTGTATCTCCTCCTTCACTCAAAGTCTATACACACAGGACCGAAAATTACTTAAAGAATTTTTCCTCTCTAAACAGCCAAGAGCAACTTCATCCCCCTTTGAAAGAGTTCATGCCTCTGCGCCATAGAGCGAGACTGGGATGATTAAGGTCCTATACAGGGTCACTGTCGTTGTTCGAAGTAGGGCTTTGCTACTCAATTGCCTTCTTAGTCCAAAGAAACAGCGACTGGCAAGAGTTATTCTTCGTTTGATCTCAGCGTTGGTGTCGTTTTCTGAATTGATAGCGAAGCCTAGGTACACAAAGGCCTTAAGCTGTGTAAGAGAATTTCATTAAGCGCTTCCTATCTTTAAATTAAAATAAAACAAAGTGTGTGTGAGATATCATCGAAAATTTTTATTCTTTTGAAAGGCCTATCGATGCGATTATGTACGGAATTTAACATTGTCCAAATGTCCGCCGCGGCTGCTCTGGGTGGCGCTCATCCGAAATGTCCAATTTTCCATGACTCTGGCGCATAAATCAGGCTTAATTTGACCGATGGCATGGGTTATGTTGGCTTTGAGGGCCGCTGTGGTTTACGGCTTGTTCGCATAGACCTGCGACTTCAGAAAACCCCACAAGAAAAAGTCTGGCGGGGTCAAATCGCACGATCTCGGTGGCCAGTTCACATCACCTCCACGAGAGATGACCATGCCCTCGAATTGCTCGTGCAGAATTTCCAATGTGGCATGAGCTATGTGGCACGTACTGCCGTCTTGTTAAAACCACATGCCGTTGGTGTCTATACCATCCAATTCAGGCCAAAAGAAGTTGGTAATCATCGACCTATAGCGCTCGCCGTTAACGGTGATGGCCTGGACAACGTAGTTCTCAAAGAAATATGAACCGATGACGCCGCCAGCCCATAATCCACACCAAACACTGACTTTTTCGGGATGCATCTCTTGGATCTCATGTGGATTGGTGTCGTCCATATATCATCCAGAAATGGGCATCATCGCTAAATTTTTCGATCAAAATTAGGGTCAGTTTCCAACTGCTCCAGAGCCCATTCAGCGAACACACGTCGTTTTCTATGGTCGTTTACCTTCAGTTCCTGGGTCAGTTTTGTACGGGTGCAGGCCTCAGTCACGACGCAAAATTCGCCAAGTTGTGGTCTGCGAAAGGCCGAGTTCTTGTGAGCGACGCGAAATCGACTGCCTCGGATTCTCCTGCACACTCACGGACAGCGGTTGGTTGTTGGTTGGTTGATCGTTTACTGAACCAGTGGACTCAAATTTATCCACCACACTGCGAATAGTCCTCTGGGAAGGACGATTATGGCGACGGTAAAATGGGCGAAGCGCGCGGAACGTTGCCCGTACAGAACACCCATTTTGATAAAACATTTTTATTATTTGCAGATGTTGTTGAACGCTATATCCATCCATGGTCCATGGTGATTTGCCAAAACAGACTGAATAAATGACAGCCCATTTAACAGATGTAGCTTCAACAATATGGTCGCTATTAACTGTCAAAGTTCAGAAGCCCCTTTTGGAAGACCCTGTATATCTGTTTACAGTGACGTTTTGTCCGAGACGTCTGTGTTGAGTGTGCTTTCTTGTTGACAGCATATACTTTGTCTTGCCCTCATTGAGCACTAAGACTAGCTGAAGACACTTGTCTGAAGACGCTTGTCTTCAGCCAGCCCAATGTAGTGAGTAATTATGTGAGCAAGCGACACCGGAGCAACCGTCTCGGCTTAGCTCATTGAGGTTTCCTCCCAAACTCCGATGACATTTATCAGTCTTAAATCGTTTGGGGTAGTGCGACTGGGCTTACCAGTTTCGGGAATGAAGACGATCTGTCTGCGTCTCCTGATTTGAAGTCTGTCGATCTGTTCTGAAGTTTGACTTGGCTCCTAAACCCTCATCTATTGTGTGTCAGAAATCATTTTTTAAATAATTTTGATAAAAAAAAAACTCTTATACGCCCAAGTACCAATAACGATTTAAAAAAACCTTTAATCCACTCTCCCCCATATAAATTTTAATAAACTGTGTCCCCTCTTCCACATCAGATAGCATTAGCCTACTGAAAAATCCACTGTTGCGTTGACAACGATAATAAATGAATGTTCTTAAATTTAAATTCTGCGGGCTTAAAATATCCACATTTTAAAGTAGCATAATCAAGAGGAGATTATGTAATTAGTCTGAAACTGATTGATGAGCGAGCCAAGCCAGCCAGCCGACTGTCCCCCATCATCCCCCAGACAACTCATCAGCACCCCGAGCCTTGCCAACCACAGTTTTTGTTTGTCCTTAATACAATTTCGGTAAAAGGCAGTGACAACCACTGATGGCTGGCTGGGAGTCCGCAAATATGCAAATGGGAACCTTAATTCTAAAATCATTTTTAATAGAATCCAATGGAATTAGTTGATTACTTTAATGAATTTCTTATGACCTACGAATAATAATTAGATGGCACATCTACGCGTACTGTGCCCCAAAAAATGGAGACTTAAAGCTCGAAAAATAGCCACAGGATAGATTGAAAATCACGTTTCCCTTCCAGACATGGACCACTGTAATCATCAGGAAGAATTTACAAATGTAAGATCTCCCTTCACTTCCTTTTCAGCTTACGTACTTACATGCGTACGCACTACTGGTCCATTGTTTCCTTTCCACAACACACACCCCTTCTTTCTCAACTGGCTAAAAGTCGGATATTTTATTAAAGCCTCCGAGTGGGTCCTTATCGTCTCGAATTGGGATTTTGTATTTTGTAGCTTTTTCATTAACAATAAAATCAATAGAATCCTTTTGTGTGCTGGGTTTTGTCGGGTGTAGATCCACATCACCCCCCAGTTTCACCCACCGACAATTACGACAACGGAGTTCCTTAAAAGTCGTCCTGTCCCGCACCACCATCACCATCACCACCGCCGACATGAGGTTTTAATTTATCCCAAATTAATCAAAATACCCAGAATCGCAACTTTTGCGAATGGGAACGAACCATCGCCTATATAAAATGGCTTGGCTAAGTGTATACTATGTTGGGATCGTGCATGTATTGCACGTATCTAGATGTGTGTGCACAATTACATGTTAACTTCATTATTGGGAAAATGTGCGTCTGATTGTACGTGCCTTACCCACAGGATTTAAGGGAATAATGAACAAAAAGGGATGATTGGAACTTCATTAAGACGAAATAATAATAAGTGAACCCTGCACCGCTGACTGCCACTCGGCTGTAGCGTCCTTCCCCCAATTTTTTTTTTCTAACTCCTCGTGCTAAAATGCTCGAAGCCGGAAAGTAGTCAAGGGTGTGCACACGAATACACGGAAATGCCAAGTTCAATTATTAGAGTTGAAAATAAAATTAATTTCATTACGGAAAAGTGAAGTAAGGACTCGTGCAATATGAGCGAATTGGAATCAGGAATGGTGTAGCCAATAAAAAATTAGACCAGCTTTCCTGGCGTTATGGCTTAAAAAAAAAAGGAACCGATACCATGAGACTTGAATCCACGGTCGAAAATAAAAATCTTTGAAGCAAAAGGATGTACTTCGAAGTATAAAAAATGTAAAAAGCTTGCGCGACACCTGGGGATTCCCCAAGACCTAGCACGAATGGCAATAACCTATAATTTATTTCCGTCTCCGAGCGGCGAATTGAGAAGCTTTTTCATGACAAATTATACTCCCGGAGGCCTGTCATTCCCCGACCAAAGATGGTGCCCGAAGTAATGTTCGGTAGACATGGCTTTAGCTTGAACCAACGCAGCTCGCACAGCAGTCCAACGTATTAACCTCTGAGTCACGGCGACCATTTCGAGCTGTTATTGTTGCCTAATTGCAGGTAAAGCGGAAAGCCATTTCAAAGCTTATGAGTCCAGTTTAATATAATCCGTCCGACATCTGCTCCGCGAATGTCCAAAACTAGCCATCAGAAGACTGAGAACCCTCGATAGTAGCTTCTTTTATGGGCTGGTGGACCCTACTCATTTAAGAAAACTCCTGAGATTTCTTTCCCTTTCTGGGTGGTTTCCAACTCAGCCAACCCAACCCCTTGGAAAGACTGCCATGAGTCAACTTTTTATAGATATAATGGACCCGTTTAATATCACAGTAAGACTAAAAGAGTGTTCAGACGATTAGAAGATTCCTTAACATTTCATTGTCAGATGGCGGCCTTACAATGACCTGACAATGCTTTTCTTACAACGTTGTCAGACAAAAATTGTCAGTTCACACGATTGTAAGACATTTGGGACAATTTTGTCATTGGAAGACCTGACAATATTGTAAGATCTTACAATCGTCTGAACGTAGCTTAAGGACATCCAATAAACTAACCGCGCGCGTATTGCTGAAATGATTACCTTCTTGAACTGAGCTGGAAAACATCTTTTCGAAATGTTTGAGTGCTAGTAGCTTGCCTAGTGAGACCATCAAAATCTACATTTAAATTCTTTGGCGCAACTGGCATTCGAGTAAGACGCTTGCAGGGCAAAAGAGTTTCGAAGATCAGTGGGCAAACGTCTCGACGTACAAATTAACTGTATAGGGCAGTGAAGGACTGCCGTCATACTCTGGAACCATGCGGCTGACGAATTAGATAGACTAGTCTCTCAATGTACAGACGGCAGGAAGCTCGACCATGTCAAAGCGTTTATGTTTGTTAAACACCTGACTTACTCCGACACTCTGTTGAAAGCAAATCGTAGATGGCAACGCCTCGATTATTGCAAAATGCTAGGCTGATCTGACTTGTGCTGGATCTGAAAAGATCAAAAGCATTAACAGGACTTAAGAGACACCAACTTTCAAAACTAATCAATGGCCTCACAAGGCACTGCATCCTTGGCAGGCATGCTCAACGCGTTTGTATAGCAAGTAACGATTTCTGCAGGAGCTGCAGAGTCGAGACTCCACTGCACACGTCCTCTGCACGTGTCCCGCCCTTGCCAACATCAGGAAAGCCACCTTAGACCAATATTTCTTTAGCGATCTAAATGATATGAACTCCACCAGCACGACCGATCTCAACAGCTTCGTTAGGAAATCTGAATGGTTTCAGGAGTAAGCAGGCGTGAAACCTCTGTACTCAGTACTCAGTGGTATCACAATGGACATAGTTAACCTCTTTTTGGAGAACTGCTCTCACTAACTAACTAACTAACGATGCAGAGATCTGTAAATATTGCAAGAAAGAAGAAAAAGATCTCGAACACTTTCTATACCACTGCCCTAGTGGGAACGCGACGGAAGCCCCTGGGATTAGGATCCCAGAGGCTTCCGCATTTCAAGGACTAAGGAATCGGTGACATCCTGACTGCTCCCACTTTCTCCTAGATCCCTCCCAACATTCATCCCCCACCTACTCTATCTCTATAGTTCCGATAGTTGGGATCACAATGGACCTGGCTTGGGCGTAAGTGAAGAGCCTTCCGCTCATCGTCATATACCATACAATACCAAGATGGTGAAAGGGCGGTACACAAGGTTTCTGGTTTATCGAGTCTAGTGAGTCGCTGATTTGGGATATAAATACAGTTAATAAATGTATAGATCCTTGAAGTAAATGAATCAAAGAAGCAAGTCTGGTAATGAAGGTATGTTCACCGAAAGTATTCAGGAGCAATAATGCACTTGATCTCCAAAAAGTAGGGGTGTCTGTTCGCATTTCCTTGAATTCTTGACGAAGCGTATATTTTCAACTAAGGAAAGAGATTCGATTTAATCTATTCCCACAACATTGATACCCAAAGTACGAAAAGTATGTACAGTCTTTCCCCCCAAGTGGTGTACTGTAAACCTCTCGACGAAGCAACTATGTACCACCTGAGCTAATAGAATATTTTCACTTCATCAAGTTAAATTTTGTAGGGAGAATTAAATGACTACGCATGTATTCCTTGTACCTACAAAGACATTCAACTCAAGGAAGCATCTATTTGTTCAGAAGTGTTTGTCTATTAAAATTACACAGGTTCACATCTGCAGAGAAACAGCAGAAGATTGACTATGTTATCTCTACCTGACCTTAGGTGACACAACAAAATGAAACTTGACAAGGGTCCTCTTCTGCTACACCACTGTCTATGACTGTGTGTACACTATCGGCTAAAACATCTTGTTCGCACTTACAAGTGCTAGCACAATGTACCCAAGCATCCTGTTTGCCTTTGCCCAAGTCAAATGCTGGTCCTTCATCATCGAACTACTTCAACTTATAGTGCACTTTTGGAACAAAAGCCAACGCATAAGTAAGTGAGTAGCATGACATTTTATAGACGTTTCCTTGGACTTCAATTTCGTCCCTTGAATAATATTGTGATGTTTAATTAGACTCAATGACTTTGATTGAACGTAATTTTCAAAGAAAATTTTCCAAAATTAAATTCTTTTGGGTTTTGCACTGAGTGTCCTGTTGGTGGTTTCTGGCCCCCAAATCACTGCCTGCACCGGAAACAAGGGTCCGCTTTGCATTATGTTGCCAAAATTCAAAAATGACAAAATGTCCTTGCGTAAGGCTCAACTCAAACCCCCCTCTGAGTTGGTTTGCCGGAGTCTTATTCAACCATAGGCGACCGTATTGCTTTTTAACGTTTCATAGATTACATTGTCTTTGGTCGACAACGACGCAAACGGTGGAATGGTGGGCAAAAGGGACGCGCCGACTTGCCTTCGGATGGATTTTAAAATTTGTCCTTTACGCAGCACACTAATACATCATAATGTGAGGTTGTCAGCAAATAAAAACCCTTTTCTTAATCATATGGTGACAAGTAGCAAATGGATTTTCTGGGAGTCACACAGATGTGACCATTGCCTGGACATGGTGTGCTAAGCACTTGCTTAACTCGACTGGCTCACCCCACCTTCCATGGTGTAGTGCTTATTTTTTTTTTGAAAAGGGTTTCACTGCAGGCAAAAAGGAAGCAGTAGTGTTCTTGTCTCATCCTTTCACTTTGGAAAGACCTTTGCCATGGGTTATTTTCTATTAAATTTAGAATGAGTTTCGGATGAGAAGTCGAGCAGGCGGTTGAGCCAAGGGGGGAAACCGGCGTATAAATCTGATTAAATTTTGGATCTAGCTTTTAATCACACTCTGGTTGGCATCGAGAGGGAGTTTAAGTTTAAAGTAATAACTCTATCGGTATAAATATAACACGATAGTTCTTCGGGCGACTATGCCTATAGTGTTGCCGGCTTTTTCGGCCACCACCTGGTTAATGTGTATCTGTCTAGGGTATGTCTGGTTTGATTATGTAGGAGAAGAGCTGGCTGGGTTCTATTTTTATCTAAATGAAGTCCATACACTTGCGTCGAGTCTCATATTGTAGCTGGATGTTTCCATGAGTTCAGCATGATCTTCAGAAGTCTAATAGTTAAGATTCAGTGACTTCTGACTTTAATCAGCAGCCCACACTACATTTTTTCTTCAAAATCGTTGACTAGCGTTCAATCTATATACTACTCGCTAAATGCCTTTTCTGAAACACATAGGGTAGACATAGACATTGCATTCATAATAAAACGCATATGTACATACATATTTAGCACCTGGGTAAAAATCCAAAGGGAAAACAGAATTTCGTAACTATCTACTGAAAAACAATACCTTGGCCCGGATCAAAACATTTAGATTCTAGATTAACTCAAACTAATTTCTGGCCCTTAACGAGCAATATTCCACCCAAAACACAGTTAAACACAAAGCCCCGAAACCAATGAACCAAAAAAAAATATCAAGGAAATTAATCTTGTTCTAAGCACGCTACACGATAATACAGAAAGCCTCGGTACCAGTTGAAATCCTGACACAGACGCGGATCCGATTAAATTGGCAGAAAAAGTGCTAGGAACCCTAATTTGTGTTATTTCCCATTTCGCGTAAAAACCGAATAGCTGTGAGCCAATTAGGGCTTTAGCTGTGTGTAGTCGCTGTTTAACCAAATCTACACCAAGAAATGTGTTGCCAATGTATTGCAATAACAGCTCCTTGAAACATGTAAGAAATACAGAAATGGCAGACTTCTTTCAAAATGGTAGTTTATACAGGGTTTTTCAATAAGAGCCCTACAAAAGTTTTTTTAAATAAAACAAAAATGGTTTTGGATATCAATGAAATTCTTTATTCCTGTGAAAGTACGTTCGATGCCATTATGTATGGAACTCGATTTCTTTTGCATGGCCACCACGGGCACGCTTGCAGAAGTCCAGACGCTGAACCCAATTTTCGACGGTTTTCAAGCATAAATCGGCCGATACTGCTGCAATTTCACGTTCGATATTCGTACGAAGTTCATCAATCGTCGCTGGCTTGTAGGCATAGACCATAGACTTGACGTTGCCCCACAGGAAATAGTCTAACGGCGTCAAATCGCACGACCGAGGCGGCCAGCGACTGGACCATTTCGTGAGATAACACGTTCTCCAAACTTGGTTTCCAATAAATTGATTGTGACATTCGCTGTGTGGCTTGTGGCGCCGTCCTGTTGGAACCACATGTCCTCCAAGTCCATATCATCCAATTGGGGCCAAAAATATTCGGTTATCATTGAACGGTAGCGATCCCCATTCACAGTAACGTGCCGGTCTTGATCATCACGGAAGAAGTACGGCCCAATGACGCCGCCGGCCCATAAACCATACCAAACCGTAATTTTTTCGAGATGCGATGATGACTCATAGAGTACGTGTGGATTGCTGCCTGACCAATACCGCATATTTTGTTTATTGACGAAGCCATCCAGCCAGAAATTATGACGACCATAAATTGGACGTAGCGCTCTTAACGTTGAGGCCACTGACTCCGAATTTCGGTAGTAAATTTTAATAATTTCGACTCGTTGTTGGCTCGTATATCTTTCCATCATGAAATGGCAAACCTTACTGAAGAGAAGAAAAATATGGCGTCGTTTGCTGTCCCTGTCGCTCTACTTTTGTAGTGTCTCTATTGAAAAACCCTTTACATGTCACATGTCTTGGCTCTCCATATGTGCCCAATCATGTGGCTGAAAAGGAGTCACACAATTCTTCTGATATTAGCTATGATTTTTTGAGAATCTTATTAGAATTGTCCTTATAAAGGCGAATAGCTCTCTTTGGCTATAGTGCCCCACTGTGATAGACATGTTGTTCTCACAATAATTAAGAATCCTTCTAAATGTAGAATCTAGAATTGAATAGAGAGGTTCGGGTCCCATGTAAGATTCTAAATAAGTTTTCCTGGATAACTGGTCAGCAATTACAATCTTTGTGGTCGCCGTGGCACAGTGGTTAGCGCGTTGGACTGGTGACCGAGCGGCGTGGGTTCAAATCCCAGTCAGGAAAACCGACCATTTTTCGCGGCACCATCCCTCGTCGGGGAGTAACAAGCCTCCGGGAGTATAATCTGTCATAAAAGAGCTCTTCAATTCGCCGTTCGGAGTCACCATCAGTACTTTTAAGGCCCGGTATTCACCAGAGATTGACTTTGTTGCGACAAGCTAAGCCTGGAAGAGAATTAAGTTTATGAAGTGTGAGCACATGAATGGAGACGTCTTTTACCACCATCCTATCCGAAGCCATGCACCCACCACACGGTATAAGTTGGTCGCCGTGGCTCAGTGGTTAGTACGTTGGACTGCTGAACGAGTTGACGCAGGTACGAGTCCAACAATCAACCAAAAAAATGCATGTTGATGTGTACATATTTGCATATATTTTTAAAAATCGTTTTTAGATTTATGATTCTTTACGAGTGTTTTTTCCTCAACAGGCAATGACAAACCTCCAAAAGTATAAGTTGTAAAGGCCCTTCAATCTGTCGTTCCGAGTTAGCAATGCAATTTGTAGTTTCCAACCATTAGGGCAAAAATTCCAACCCCAGAACTTAAATGGTTGTCTGATGCTACATAGGTCTTGGCTCTTTATGGACTGTCGAGCCATTCGTTTCTTTATGGCTTCAGGCTTAATGTTAATGTCAAACATTCGGTTCAAGCTAAATGTTTTTGGCGCTGAGTCAAAAATAAGCATCTCTGTGTACATAGTCCAAGACTTTTAGTTGCAATTGTATCTCGTTAAGCTGCTCATTCTCAATCCTTCAAATATTTTGAAGACTTCGCTTCTTAAACGTTTGCAGCTTTCTCGTGATGTTGGAAGCTATTTTCGAGGTGCTGCGTCCATAAAACAGCACGAATTCAAAATTGGCGATGAGCTGTCGTAGCTTAATAGGACAACATTCCAAATGAAGAAGTTACTTCGCGAATTTGACAAGCGATATCTACCTGTGTGGATTCAACCAGGGATTCTCAAGGCAGATCAAATCTTTTTTTCTTTCTTGAAATTTCGATTGGAATTCTACTGAATTTGCCCGTGCTGTTTACTTTTGCATTGACCTCTGTTAAAAATGAAAAAAAATGTAAACCTTTATAGCTACTACCGGAATATAAACTTCGATCTTTGAAGGGTTGACCCTTGCCTGGCAAAGCTACATTTAGTTTTTGGCATAATGGAGTGTCTTTTGGTCTGACAAACCTCACAATTCGTTTCTCAAGCTTGCTGTGAAGAAATCATTCATCACCTCATTGTGCCTTTATTTCTCCCTGGAGGGTAAACCTACGGTGGAGTCTTATATAAAGCTTAGTTTGGATATGATGTGAACTGTCACACATGTTATAAGAACTCCTGGTAGCGAATCCAAGAAAGTAACAGATCCAGATTCTCTTAATTTAGTTGGGCTACACCAAGTTATATATTTGATATATGTACGTATACTGGTGGATCAAACGGAGGAGCAAGAGTTACAGGGCACTGGTAGTTCCTATACCCACTGCGCTTCAAGCTCTGCCAAATTTTCTGATGTCATAGGCTTTAGTTCAAGTGGGCCACCAAAGGACATTCCTTAACACTGTACGTCCACAAAACCCCATTCTTTCCAAAAGTTTTATGGGAGTTATAAACATTACATAAACATTTTCTTTAGCCCACCATCTTATATGGAGGATGACGTCTTGAACTCTCGAGGCTGACCTCGTCCTTAGTATTGGGGCTGAAAGTAAAACCTGTCTCTTTTTCTCTTTCTTGATACACTTCATGTGGTGAATATCCATACTATTTTTGTAAAAGAGCAGTCGGACATCGTCAAAGTTCTTGATATTATGTTTCAAGTGAGATGCGAGAGCCCATCGCCTGCCTATGCTTAGCGTCTACAAAGTCAAGCGAAATACGATTAATCGTTGTTCACCAATAACGGAGAATTCAGCCTTGTCGGACCTCACTTGCCTCACATTTAGTGGGACATAAGACCATCCAAACTAACTCTCTATTGACATTATTCGAACGGCTTTTGGAGAAAAAAAAAAACAGCAGGTGGAGTGGTGCTTGCAATACGACGCACTATTTAAGGATAATCCGCAGGGTGTCGATATGATCGGGAAAAAAAGAATCCAAGGCGGAGGTCTGCTTGCCCATTAGCTTATCAACGGAGAACGTCATACAGTGGCCGCCATACAGTGTCCAGTTAATGTTATGAGCCAGTCGATCTAGGACGAATCATTTTTTTTTTTGTCCCCTTCACCAATTTTATCCATTTTTTCGACTGAGAAAGGAGCTGCATGTGGAAATTGGAAGTCTTCAATGAGGAATCCCGCTTATGCTATTCGTGTATTGTTGTTCTTTCCTAAATGGCAACACTAACCAGGAATTCGGTTCGTTGCAAGACAATGCAATAGCCCAGCAACTGAAATGAATTTTCACGAAAATGCTGGTAATTTGTTTATTTTTCTTTGATTCCTTTTTTTTTGTTGCTATTCACATCCGCAAATTGAACGCCTTAATGGTGTGAGTTAGTATGGGCGGTGAATAGAAATTTGATTGCACATCGGCACGTCATGTGAAACACTGACGTGTGGATTAGAAGAACGACGAAACCTAATGGTGATGGATGCATTGACATTTCTTTACAAATCGATAGACGTCTGGCGGTTAAATTTATAAAATTTTTGGTGGGTCCTGTTGACGTGTCGGTTAGTAAACAAAGTTATAGACAGCAACGAAAACAGACAAAAGATGGTCCCGAAAAAGTAATCGACGTAGCTCTTTGATTTGTCTGAGTCTTATCTGCAGAAATCACGTACATCTATAATTTCTTTAAGTTTCCTAGTTAGAGTGTACACCTCTTTACACCACCAGAAAAGCCAAACCTTTGAAGCAATAGCTGAAAGAGAATTTGAAGCCAATCAAGTAACAATCGAACTTCAGGGACTTGAAATCTATGTTTTATTGACCTAAGTGTTTCGAGTCCACACACTCAAAACCAAAACATACCTCACACCCTATCCTCCCAGTTCAATGGAAGCATAAAATCTAAACGACCAAACCTAAACTTTTGTAAGAATCCTTGCAACACACATAGGTCACCTTACCATAAAGCATGTGCCACCAATGAAGCCAATGTCTGTGTAAACACAAGATTGGATATTGCTCCCACCACGCTGTAACGAAATTGAAACTATTATTTTTCTGTCCACCATTTCCGAAAGGTAATCGTGGTCGTGTGGTGGTGAGCGAGTGTTGTAATGAGGAAGAGTTCTGTGCCAGCGACGATATTCAAAATCATAAAATAGTTTTGCACCCGGCACACAACCCTTAGATAAATACTAGGATCAGACAGTGAATCCCCAAACGGCAAGGGTAATATATGAGTCTAATCTCAGTTAGTTAGCTGGCATAGCTCTCCGTTGATGGCAATGGGGCGAATGGCGTTTACTGCAGCCACCAAACCATCATCAGTAGTTAGTGAAATTATTGCTTTTGTATCCCATGAACGAGGTATTTGCAAAGGACTCAAAGGAACTCTTATGGCGAAGCCAAATAGTGGCTTTGCATAGACAAAGGGTTAATAATTTTGGCGTTGAGCTAATATCCTTGCGGATTTATGTGGAGTATAAGATCTATAATAGGCGAAGATTTGGTTTTTGGGAAAAAGGTCAATATAAAGGCTAATGCTATTTGAAAGTGAGGGATGGGGATGGTTAGCCATAACTAAGGGTTAAACCCCAATCAAAGGAAAATGTGCTGAAAACGTATATTTTGCGTAAGAAAGTAAGGAACTGAATCCCGTAGCATGCAAATTGAATCCTTTGTTTCGATATAATGAACTTTAACTTTTTGTATGCGGATTAAGGGAAACAATAATAATGCAATGAATTAACCAATTTTTCTTGAACGTATTTAGCTCATCAAGTAAAATGTTGAAATCTTGCGTCTCACAGGCAATCTAGCGGGGAACCAGCCCTAGGAAACCGCTGCTATATCGGTTTGCCAAACTAAATCGTTTCAAAACTCCCAACTCGAATGACGAAATGTATGCTATACAAACCTGCTATTTCTGCTATAGGGCGCCGAATGCTAGACGAAAGCAGGAAAGGCAAAGCAAATATTGATGACTTTCGAAAGAAAAATCATTCGTCCAATATTTGGTCCCGGATACAAGTAGGGTAAATGGAGAAGATGATACAACTACGAACTCTATGAGCTGTACCATGATGTAGATGTAGTCCGAAAAGCCAACTTCACTGGCTGGGCCACATCGAGCGAATAGACAATAACGCATTTTAACGAAACCCAGCGGCGTTCCTATTTCCTTCCATGGAACATCCTTAATCTTCTGCTCGATTTTTTTTCACTGAAAATTGGTTAAATGACCACAAGACTCGCTAGCCACTGCAACACGAAGTTTGCCGATTGAATAACCATGTGCCTGGAAAGAGAATAAAGTAAGAGTCTCTTACTTCTTGGTATCGTTGAGTACTGTGGTTTCGATCAATCAGCCCCTCTTGGTAGGTTTTCGTTGATTGATTTCTTGGAAGACTTGCTAGTGGAGAGAATAGTACCCTTACCAGCCGACGCCTTGCTTGCAGCTTTATCTATGGCGGCTTTCCTATTATCGGTAAAAGATTATATTTTTGTATAATGCTCAACACTCAAAGGGCTATGTACATCGACGCAAATCGATCTAGACCTATGCTTAACCCTCACGCAGTTGCTAAGTCCTAGGGTCTCGTATTTTTGGACCTTAAGCTCTGCACTTTCTGAATTTTCGGTTCCGTTTGATGAAGGAGATGAAATGACGAGGAGGAAATTAAATAACGAACTGTACGAACTGTATAGCCCCAACGCCAGAAGAGTGAAGCTCCAACGACTGAGGTGGCTGGGTTATGTAGAGCGGATGGGCACCAATGCTTCGGCCCGGAAAATCTCCGAATCCACACCCGATTGAAGGCACAGGAGAGGAAGACCACGACTCAGGTGGCGCATGCAAGTGGAAGGGGACCTTAACCAACTTGAAGTGCGAAACTGAAAGCAGCTTGCTAAAAATCGAGCTGCCTGAAAACGCTTGTTGGGTTGAGGCGCCACCTTAAGTAAGTAAGTAAGCTCTGTACTGCTTTGTCTTTTGCTAATAAGCATTTGATTTCGGCGCCTTAAACGCGGCCTTTCTGTCGATGTAAATGGCGATGTCCTAGTTGGATATCATTTAACGATCCAATCCTTTCAATTGAATCCTCCGTTTTGAGTTGCCCACACTTTCAAACTGAAAAACACTGCTTTCATCCATTACGGTCTAATGCAGACGTTTATCTTATAGATCAGCTCTCTAGAGAAGGAATAAATTCACTATATGATTTCTTTGGTGCACGATACTATCAAATTGTGGCTGTAAACTTTCAGCTGTAACACACCAACATGTTTGTGAGTTAAAGGTCATCCTGTGACCTGTTACAGCTCTTAAACCAGTTGATTGTGGGTCAAAATATTGAAAGAGAATGATGGCACACCTTTTCTGAGTACCGAATCACTGCAACACACCTGGGAACGAAGCTGGGGATGAACTGACTAGGAAGGGCGCAGAAAACGGGGACATCACCACAACTACAACCGTGGAGATAGCCTAAAAGTTATTAAAACTGCTTTTAGCGGCTTGTTTGCTAAACGCCATGAGACTTCCTGGAAGGACTTGTAAACCTGCAAAGCGGCCAAACAATGATAGAGCGCCCCTGCTGTCGTCTAGCAAGGAGACAACTAAGACTTTTGGTCGGCCTATACACTGGACACATAAACCTGAATCAACATACCCACATGCTAGGAGTGGTGCAAGTGGTGCAGAGTGGGAGAGCCTCGAACACTTCCTCGCCTCAGGAGGGCTAAGACACAAAATCCTGAGAAGATATGTTCTGACCGGGCTAGGCTCTCTCAGGCAATTTAGTTTCGAGAAATTTCCGGAGTTCACTGGATAAACAGGACGTTTCTCGGATTTGTTAACCCCATCTGACTCTCTATCCACTACCCTATAACCCTTCACTAACACCCCCTTTACTACACTTTTTCTCCAACAGATGCTACAGAGGGGAACAAAACGAGACCAAACGGTGGCCTACGTGACGAGGTTCTTCCGAACTTTCGTAAACCAATCAACCAACCATAATGGTGCACCTAAAGAGCGAGAGTACCATCATTAAAGTCAGTCCCCTTTATTCACTTTTACATTTGAGTTGACTGCAGAACAAGAGCTCAAGAAAATTAAATTCCTAAACCAAGAAGTCGGTCTCTTTTCAAAGGCAAATTTAACCCTTCACTGTCTCAAACCGTTTCGTTGTCATTAAGCTTTCATATGCTTGCACTGAATCTCATACACCTCATCTCCTTCGACATAACCACGTTCAAAAATACATATGTACAAGCACTAAACCATAATTTTAATGAATCCATGTATGCGCGACGAATAACTTACAAATATCTTAACTGAGTTATGTTCCTTTATATCCGTACGGTCACTGAATTTCGGAAGTACCGTCAAGAAGCCAGCAACAACCAGGACCCACCAAGTCACAGAAGGTAATGAACTTTCGTTGATTAGTCAAGCCACCCCAACCGAAATTATCATATAATGCTTTCGGATGTGTGGCGGATTTATGTACAGACACGTGAACCGACTACTTCGTGCTCTGTACCGTCATTTATGGACACAATCGCATGAAAACTAATCAGACAGTGGAATAATCCCACGACGTCATCCCCTTGTCTAACCTGTCGACCCATAAGAGAATCCACCAGCGACCGGATTGTTTTTGGCAACAGATCACGGTATCCATTTAGGGTCGCCTTCTCCGTTCCCCCCCCCCAACACAAAACATCTGTCACTTTATAGTTTGTCATAAAACAGAATCGTAAAATTGCACTACACAGCCCTTGAGAACGGAGATGGGCATCCTCCCGGACTGGGTATGTAAATGCAGTGCACAGTTTACATTATACCCCTGCTTGTAATTACCATCTCCGACACAAAGAGGCAACACGCAAGGACAAAGGCCAAAACACTATGCTCGTACGCTTTGGTTGGAATGCTTTGGATCCACATCTCAAGGTAGCGTGAGGAACAATGTTTTGGGCCGTCCCTAATTAGGATCCAATTCATTTTCACCGCACATGAATGAGGCCAAGCAACCGTAATGTGTTTTGGTTTGGCCATTGTCCTTGGGCATTGGGCTTGAAGAGCCTCTGTTTGTTTTTGGGAGTATTGTTCGAGTGCTATGGTGTTTACAGCTAAAGGAGCCTTGTTGGGTGATTATTTAAATTATTTTCATTGTTTGGCTAATTAGTTCGGTTAATATGCGTTTCTTCCGATATAAGAGGATATGCGAACAATTAATAACAATTTTAGTGGTTGATTCTGCACACAAACAAAAGGTTTGAGCCAGTAGTCGTCGGCGATTAGTCGATATGACTGGTTGGTGTTAACTCCCTTCGTCGTAATCTAGTTGCAGTGTGAGTTTTAAAAAGGAAGAGGGAAAACTAGTTAGTAGTTCGGTGCTTAGTAACGACAAATAAACACTTGATTCAGATTCACAGAAAGAAAATGACGGATTTTACTGGTCCCGAAAAATTTGTTTAGATTGTGTTTCAAGAGGTTAGAATTTTTTCCTACTCGGGTTTTAGCGAAAGACGTAAAATGCTTTTGAAACCATTGCCCTGCCATGTACAAGAACTGCTTATCCCCTTCCCATCAGGATATGGGAACGTATCTTAGAAAAAGTAATTTGATAAAGATTTGTTTGAGACACGGAACGATAATTTCCTCACACTCGTGCAGGCCCCAGGAGCCTTGTATGAGGCGAAGTAGTTTTCTCGTCGTCAATGATGTTCACAGTACTCCGTTTAGTTACCATTGCTTTTCTTAATAGAGGACAAATGACACTTTTATTTCTCAAGAGTCTTCCTTAAACCGACTGAGTTTGAGAAATAAATAAAAAAAAATTTCGACCCCATCAGCATACCGCAAACATTCATATTTTATACAAGTACTTTGAAACTATGCAGGTGTGTCGGTTCCTCTTAAATCATTAGAATTTTACTCCTACATTTGCGAATCTATAAAACGCAATTAGTGGGCCTCTTTCAGTGAGCTTTATGCAGAACGGTATTTTGTTTTAGACAGATTAAAGTCACCACTGTTGCCCGTCCCTAAACAATCGATAGTTATCCTCCTATAGTCCTAAGTTGTTGGCTTAGGTTAGATAGGTGAGTTGGGGTGAAAACCCTCAGCACCACACTGAGGTCAATATAGTGCCATTGTGATGCCCATTTGGGAAAGAAAGTGCCCCTTGATCATGGAGGAATTCTTAAAGCACTCACGTATTGCCCCTGGATTTCGAACCATCTTGAAGCCTTAATCAACCCACAGATGTTTTTAGTCTTTATTATTCTAGGAGAAGGGTCTTCCAAAGGACCTACGTCTGAGATTGCAGAGTCCTGGACAGTCTCAGAGAAGGTGGGTTGTGTCCTCATTTACTTCCTCACTTAGGCTCAGCATTTACATGTAACAGCGCAGAGCTTATGACCTGTAATCACTTCTACAACGATAAAATCATTTTTCTTGTCCTTCTGCCTAAGCGTTTCAGTTCTGGCACCGTTGTACTTTTGCCATAATTTTACTGAAGTCCAAAGATCTTCATTTTCTTTTCGTTTGCGTTAGAGACCTGTTCCCCGCTTCATGCTAAATTTTACATAGCTTAACTTTTACTGAGTGATCAGCTTGCTCTAGGTCTACAGCAGATTTGCCAATTCATCAGCTATCTCATTCCCTGTGTGGCAAGAACAATGAGCTTTTTGTGACAGTAATTCATAAACTTCGATTTAGTTTTAAGCGCTGCCTGACTGTCGATGAAAACAGTGATATCATCACGTGGTATCACCTTCATCGCAGTTTCACAGACAGCAATATGCTGCTATGGTCCGTGAGTCTAACTGATTTAAAAAGCCTAAGTTTGTCAGAAATCATACCTACGTCATTGTCAATTTTGGACTCATAAGTGCGTGTTTGCGTGTTTGGTATTGTTTCACTCCTCTATGCTTGGGAATAAACCAAGGAATGGTCTTTTGAAGTCTAGGCAAGGCATCGTGTAGTCAGTAGTTGCTACATTGCGAGTATGTAAATACATACTTTAGATCTAGATTTGTTCCGTCATTTTTTTAATTCAGAGCACTTCTAGCCGAAGATTCCTATATAAAAGGGTCTAACGGAAGCAGGCTGAGAATAGCCTCTGGGCTTGCTGTTGGCATGGTTCTCATGACACTTGTAACTGCTTTCCCCTCCAATCGCATCCATAGATAAGTATAGGCCTAACGAAAGTTTAGTTCATCGATAAGATGTTGGTCTCCGTCATTAGGTTTTCCTGAATATTCTAATGCATGACTAGAAGGCTATCGCGACCTTCTTAATTCTTTCATTGAAATCTTTAGTTAAACTTTTTGTGTGCAACGTTTTAAGGGCTGTTTGCTCACTGAGAGTTGGGAGGAATTTGTTTGTCGCTAAAAGAACTATATTACCCGCATATGCTGTGACCTAAATTCCTCCCTTTGTTGCAAAATTCCATTCAAAACCAGGACCCATAACAGACCTGTAAGCCTTTAATGGAGTTCCTCCTAGTTTTGCATCAATACGTCTTTCCTGAGGACGAAAGATGTAGGACCAATTGATCTAAAATCCTTAGTGGTGGTATCGCTGCCCTTGCCTGCTTTGGGAATAAAGAAGGCCTTTACCACGGGTCAGGGTTTTGGTATGTGCCCCTACGTGAAACTACCACAAAATATGTTTTTCAGAGCGGGAGTACCTTTGGTCAGGGTTTTTTGCTTGTAGCTTGGTAGTGTATATCCCGTCCATCGCAGGTGATTTGTAGGTTGTTGAGAAGAGCATGATATTGCAAAGACCCGTAAATGAGATAAACAAGATGCGGCCTTTGGTAAGTTACATTTTTTTAATTTAATTAAACCGTCAAGCCTTTCTATAATTTTGATGCGGAATTTACCTAGAATCACTTTCCTCTATTAAATCACCTTAAAATCATACTTTCAATGGTAACTATTGTGGCAAGGTGTGGAAGTGAATACCAAAAAGAAGCCGCCAACGGAAATGCTATCAATTTTCCTTGAAAGTTTCCAACGTCATACACCTTAGGCGAAGCTATTTACAAAATAAATTCCCTCGAACTAAATCAAATTGAATTTTAGTTCCCATTATTTATGCGCTAGCCCACGCGTTATTCAAATAATTTAAGCACGTTTCCAAAATACAATAGGTCATCTGCAGATGGAATAGGTCACCTTCCATTGTGCCGGGTACTCATTATTTTCCTTTATAATGCAAAGGTTCCGTCAACCTTAAATATTTACAAAATATTATGTAGAGGGAACATCCTTAAGTCAATTGTTGTGTAAGCCGCTAAATGTGAAAGAGAAATCCCCTCAAGCATTTAGCATCCTTTTGTGTGGGCGTCATCCAGGAAGGACTTATTTTTTATCGGATTTTTAGATTTTTTTTTTTCTCCAGCGTTTATCCTCGTTGGGATCTCAATATTTTCCTTCTTTTTTTTACGGATGCTTTGGGGGATATTTTTTTTTTTTCTATTCATCTCTTCAAGCGGAAATAATTCCGACCACTTAAAAGGTGATGAATCATGTTTTATGATAATATTATTTCAACAGGAAGAGCACCTTTTGCGTTTTTCCTGATCCTTTATTTGTTTGCATGGAAAAAAGACCGAGTGTTTGAGTTTGTGGGTGTTATGATGTGAGTAAACACAATTAAGAGATATAACGTACATAAACAGACGTATTCTTTAATTTACTCGTTTAAAAAAATATGTTTTTAAAATAAAGTGTAGCCACTATATCATGTGTAGATAATTAAAAACCGCTAATTGAACTCCTATTTGTGGGAAAAAACATAACACCCACACCATGTATGGATGTGAGAATTTGTTTTAATTGATATTTCATTTAGTAAATATAGAACTGGACAGTTCCATCCAATGTTTATATAGTGAACCAACATTTATTTCAACTTAATAAATAAAGAAATAAATAGCTGGTGGGACAGCTCGAGGTGAGCCAATACCATGGTTCTCGCAACTATTCATGTTGGGCGTGTTTGTATCGTTCGCAGGTCCGTAGTAGGTCCCAATTTACTACCGACTCCGAACGGCGAATTGAGAAGCTTTTTCATGACAAATGATATACGTGGAAGTTTATCATTTCTCGACAAGATGTGGTGCCGCGAAAAGTGTTCGGTGGACATGGCTGGGGCTTGAACCCACGCCGCTCGCACAGCAGTCCAACGCAGTAACCACTGAGCCACGTTGACGCTTTAAACTGAATTCTTTGAAAAATGTGCAGTGAAGATCTGAAGAGTCTAGTGGAGCTACCGCATGTTGATAGTTCTGAAAGCAACCTATTCCTATTCCAGAAGCTTGCCGCAGGCTGCCTTCTTAACCTAAACTTCTCCAAAAGTGACCGAATTGGGCAATGATGGTGGAGTTCAAAACGGAAGAGAAAACATACACGTATACATACATTTGTACACACATGTATGTTCTTTGGACAACGGAATGAGTTTTCAATCCAATGCCCCCTATTCAAAAGACCAACTCGGCTCCAAATTGATTCCTCCACGTTCAAGATTGAATTCTACAGAGCTTAAAATAGAAAAGAAATTAACTCTGTCGGTGGTTGCTTCTCTATCCAGGCTTTGATGGGTTTAATAGTATTGGATGCCGTCGACTAGAGCTCTTGCTCCTGGTTAAGCCTCAAGGGGACCACGCTTCCCCATGTAGTTCATGCAATCTAAAATGCCGGCAAAGTAGACATCGGCCCTTGTAAGCTTTCCTAGTGCCAAATGTCCTTCATTATATTTAACGGTCTGTTCCAATTTCTCCAAATAGAATGGAATGACTTCTGAATTGAGTGTGATCAGCTTCTTGATGTCGTCCTTCGGTTCATATAATACGACTGTAATAAACGGAAGTCATTGATCGCATCAACAACAACATCCACAAATCCTCCCATGGATTAGCGCCACTAAGTCCAACGGTGTTTTGCCAAGAACCTAGCCATCGAAATGCTCTGATGTACACGTTGACCAACATGGGCATTTGACCCATTCGCATTTTTGGCTTCAATGCGGGCCATTCGTCACGCGTCACTCGAACATCTTAGTACTCAATACCGCTGTAGGCGAAGAAGTAACGCAAAGGTTCAGAGGGCGCTTTCACATTAAAGTAGAAGAGTGTGTAGGTATGTTTAATGGGCTCGACGGGCCCTGCTGGAGCTGCGTGCTGTGCAGGGCTCGGCTAAATAGAGGTAGGTGAGGATGTTCTGATCGGGGCAAAACCATGTATCCAAGGATCTGCTTTTACTGTGTTGATTTTCTTTTTTTATAATCCAGTCGCGCTTCAAGGGGATATGAATACCCTTTTGATGTTGTTCACACAGCGCGAGCAAGATGTAGTAGCTCGAAACTCAATTAGCATAAGGTTTCAATGGCGTCCGAGGGTGGTATCCAGACTGGATGGGAACATTTTTTCTGGCTTTTCTCTTAATTACCAAGCAGATAAGTTAAAATAGAGCCCAAAGCCACACCTATTCCTTGGTTTGGGTTTCTCTTTGTACTTGTTGAGACTGCTTGCTCGGGATATAGAGCAGCCACGAGGCTCCGCGAAAATTGTTTTCCACATATGTATCACATTGTGGCGAAACCTCTAAAATTATCTCTACAACAAATAAAATACAGATTAGTATGTTTAAAATATTTTCTATTAATAGAAACATCTGCACTTGCTTCAGCTAACGACTACGACACAGCCATCCATTGCCATTGCCATTGCCACTCACCGAACTTACTTCGGATAACATTTTGAATACGAAATTGAGATTTTTCCGTTTTGCATACGTAATAAGAAGTTCTTTGTGGAAAAATCTCACTTCCGTCCATGACACCACCCAACTAAATTTGGAGAAATTAAAATGATTTTTCCATTTTCGTGCAGCGATTTACGAATAGAATAGAGCACAACCACCCACCACCGTCACCGATGGGATATGGAAAACCGATGAACGGATAGAAAGACATAGAAATCGTGGCTCTGGCAGCAACAGCCAGAGAAGGACCATCCGCAAATTTAAGCACAAGGAGTAGAAAATTATTAGGGCGTCATATGGTTTTAATGTCTTCTTATATTTTTCCTTCATTAGCATAACGAAAACATAGAATTGTCTACCGGGCGACTTAATAAGGTTGGAGCCACGCCGCCAAGCGAATGATTTTATATTCTTCTAGAAAAATATGGCGGCGAGTATGTGTGGGTGTATGTGCGATGGCACATCTTGTCGGCCATGGGCAGATGTGCCAAGGATACCTCGGTTGGATGAAGGTGGCGTGGTAAAAGACAGCCTATCGTGCAATGAAAACGTGAAGGTGGTTTAATTTCCATTTGCATTCCTAAGTAATATGGAAATGTGGAATTTTTCTGCGGTTAAAAATGTAAAAATGTTGTTGGCTTCATTTTGTGTTGCAAGCCGGAGGGGAGAGAAGATGTAAAATTTGTTTTTGAAAGAAGTCGGGTATGGCTAGAGATTTTTTTTTTTTGAATAATCTTGTAAGATCTTCATTAAATTGAATTGTGTTTTGGTATTCCTGGATTCCACTTACTATTTGAGTAGCAAATTGTTATCATCGTCCTTTTTTGCAGGAATTACATGTTTTTGAAAACCTGCATTATTTCGCCCATAAACAACTTGGTGGAAGACAGTTTCAATCTTTTCTTAAACTCTGGAGCTTTAATTATTTTTTACTAGTTACTGCATTTGTCATTGAATCAGCGTATAACTTGAACTCAGTCATGAGTGGTTGATGTGAACCAAATTCAAATTTTAACGTCGAAAGTGGTCGATTATACTCTAACCTCTAAAGGTGCCCAAGACTTTATCTAATTAATTTTTATTCAGATAGTTCTCGAATCGAAGAAAAAGAATCAAGTCAATTGGTCAAGAATTGCTACCTGCAGCTTATGTACATGCGACATTGCGACCATAGTTTATATACATATGTACGTGCAGACTAACTAACATGTCATTTTTGAATGCAAATTTAAAAGATTTTTTGAAAAATGTGGTGTCATGGTGCAAAGAAACAGATCTGCTTCCAAAAACTACATTAAAAGCTGATTACTTGCCATATATGTCGTTATCGTTTATCGTTAAACTCAAGGCTGGGACCAGTTCAAGTCCACTTAGATTCAATCTGCACAGGCTCTTCCACTTAGATATCATCTGCCCTAAGCATATACCCGACGGTCACCTTAACATGCTTTCCTCTCAACTTCGAAGGAGTGAGTTCAGCATGGCGTTGGATGACACTCTTCCAAGGTACTGCTTCAAACGAAACTACTCAGTAGTCATCGCCCCGAGTGACAACCCCGTCCCTCAGAGCACGAGCAAGTGTGGTACTCTGAGGGCCCTAAAATGGACAGTGGGTCTGGGACTGGAATATTCGGAGAGTCCTCTAGCACTAACATGTCGGCTAGTCTAGGCATATACTCATCGAAGTTCCAGGCAGAAATATTTACCATTTATCAGTACATAAGCTTAGACTTGCTTTCTAACTTCCGTAGCAAAACCAGCTTTATCTTCACTGACAGTCAGGATAAAATCGAAATTAGTCCTAGAGACAGTGACAGTCAAATTGCTTCTTGATCTAGTAAAACACGACTTGGTCATACTACACTGGATCCCTGCTCACAACGGCCACATAAGCAACGAAAAAGTGAACTCACTGGCCAAGATAGGTGCAACAACCCCCTCACTTGTCCCGAACCAGTCTATAGTGTAAGCACATCCCTTTTTCAAAATCCACACGAAGAAACAGACCCTGCTGAAATCCAACGCCATCTGAATGGGAAGAATGGGACAAAAATGCACCAAATACTTTTTCCCACTCTATCCCAAAAGAAATCAAAGTTTCTTTTGAATCTAGGCTGTTCTCCTTACAATCCTAGCCGGTATTCTAAGTACCCACTGTCGACTAAAACGGCATCTATACAAGCTTGTCCTGTTACCGGGCTCTGTAAACTATGCATTGAGAGGGACGAAAGCTCTCTCCACATCGTCACAAAATGCCTCCCCTTACTCATGTGAGGAAACAGATCTTAGGCGCTGATTAGCTTCCTGACGGCCTCTGGAGCAGATAAACTCCTCTAAAACATTTGGAATAGCCCAAATCTCGCGCAGTGTGAGAGCGGTCTAGCTGCTCCCCACAAACATAAACAATTAGTATAAAATAAGGCTGGCGCGCTAGTCGATAATAAAGTTCACATTCGCGGTGGTCTACCCTCTCTCATTAAAACTTTATCCCCTTCGTCCAATTACTTCGGCTAAATACAGAAACATACGTTACACATTCGGGGACATCCAACCTAAATTGCCAGGCACTCCTCATTCGTATGGCTTCACCGTACTTCCGGTTTCGGCTTATCCACATTTCAAGTATTCAATTCAATTCATGAAAAAATAATCATACAAAGTCCTTACAAAGAAAAGCCACCCGCAAAAAAAAAACCTAACAGCGACGTATCACAAAACGTTTTGTTTGTTTTTTTCAGAAAGGAATACAAAATGTCTAAAAATTCCCCGCGGAAATACAGCGTTTGGTTTTTTGACAACCCATCCGTTCCAATTTGAGGAGACGTGGAATTAAATTTAAGCTCAGTTTGCCAGCTCCACGTAGAATGTCTTTGAAAAGTTCGTACTTTTTTTTTAAAGAAGCCAAAAAAACCAGTTAACATACTGCCTATTACAGAGATCCGGTGAACGGTCGATGACAACAATGGAAGAATGTATTTCAAAATTTTTGAGTCACCTACGGTGGAAAAAAAAACCAGAAAGGGAATATCAGGAAAAAGGAAGTCGCACGAAGGACGATATGTATGGAAAAACAATTTCATTTCTTTTCCCTGTAAAAACGGGACACTGACAGCACGTTATCTCATAAAACATGTGAGGATGTGTCCTTTTTTTTTCCTCCATGACGATGTCGACAGGCTTTCTTTTGTACTTTGGTATACACAACGTGCTCGATTGTCAAAGCTGGTTGTTCAAGAGACGATACATGATGACATTGTTTCACATTTCGATGGAATACCAAAGACCGAGTCCAGACAATGAGCATTTTTACAACAATGTTGTCTGAAGTCTTCCCTAACTTTAATGGGATTAGTTCGCCCTCTTATATCCGTGTCTATACATCCTGAACTATTCATACCACTTAAAGCCCTTGAGGTATCAGCGATCAAACCACTCGTAAAATTAACACCACACCTTACACCTTTGGATTCAATGGCAACTTCTTCAATCGAAGGCGCTTCAAAGCTCCCGTCGTACGGTGTGAATAGTTCTCACGTTCGAATAATTAAACTAAATCGCTGAATAATTAAACACATTATAACGGCTCAAAACGTCAATTAAAATACAGATTACAATCAACAAGTTGATACGCAACGCGTTCTTCACGTAACATCGGCTGTCGAAAGGTTTACTTCAGCTCGGCAACTAGAACTCCTTTGATAGGAATTGACAAAGTAGTTACCCGCAGGATGGCGGATTGCGTATGTGGGTTGTTCCGTATGGACGGGGGTGAATCCATTTGTGTAAATTACGACATATGCGGTTAATGATGTATTGAACCGAGAGGTGGTAATTACAAGTTAGGTCTCTAGGCACTCCTTGTGAAAGCATTAATTGACGAGGAATTGCAGTCGAACATGAAACTGTTTTAACAGGTACTCGTACCTACTCTGTCTTGTATCTCATCAATTGAATAGGTAATAACCGACGTGGTAGGGGTAATTCGCCGAAGAAAAATGTACTGGAAGACTTTGCAAGGAAATATAATTGATGAAAATCAATTATCGTTGTAATTACCTTTAACACGCCCCAATCTTGGGCGACAGTAATTTCATTTCCTTTTAATTCATTGCTCTTGTGGCGGCTATTTTTATTTGGGGCGGCTTTTGTTTCGCAATGTGCTTAATGTCCTTATTCAATTGCCTTTATTGAATTATATTGATAGAAATTATGTGCTCGGAAATCAATTACGGTAGTGGAAAGGTGACAATGTGGAAGAGAAAGGGTATTCCCAAGAAGGTCGCACGATTTACGTTGAACCCCAATTTTCTTTTTGTTAGGTGGGCGGCCCTCGATCTATGATATTTGTCATCCTTTTTGAAACAGAAACAACTCCTAGTCTCAAGACTATGATCTAACATGAGATTGGGTATCTCAGCGCGATCGTCATGGTATTGCAAACGAGGGTGACCGGAAGGTTCTTAACTTCGACCTTTCGTTTGTGACAAATGTAAGGAGGGATTAAGATTGAAGTGGGAATAATTATGGAGCCTACACTAGTGTACATGGTCTGACAAATCTTCCTGTTTCGTCATGCGAACGTCGTCCATTTTATTTAAAATGTATACCTACTGAACGCTCCTAATGGGACACTTTTTAAAACCTCTCTCATGGCCATTTCTTCTTGCTGAATAGCCAAACTTTTTCACCTTTTTTTCTATTAAACATTTTTTGACGTTCACTAGCGGCATCAAAGGCTGGTCTTGTTCATTTCCTGCAGATTGTATAGCCCATGGTTTGAATCTTGCGTTACAATTATGCGCACTTAGCATGATGAGCAGAATGTCTCGCTGTCTGTTTTGGAATTTCTAGTCCGAAATTCTGAGAATGAAGTCAGGAACAGTCAAGTGTAAATCACAATCCCAACACTTTTGAAATATCCCCAATAATATGATCCTCGTATGCCCTCTAAGATCACCGTCCTCATCGACAGTCAACCAGCTATCAAGGCGTTAGATAATGTCAGCACCAAATCTAAAACAGTCGCGAAATCTAAAACAAACTAGGCGTTATCCACGAGGTCAGTATATGTTGGATCCCCGGACACAGTGACACTGAAGGTAACGAAAAAACGGACGAACTGGCTCGGCAAGGACCCTCTTTAGAAAGAGGGTCCACCCACACGTCGATAAACATCCCTATTGTTGTACTGGAAGGTAACGTCGACGATAAGATGAGAGAGCTAATCAGCATCTCTGGGTTTGCCAGAGGCGACTGCATTATATTCCGCAGCTTATGACAGAGAATCGACCAGAGCCAGACAAAATGTCTCCTTGCTGTGAATAAAAACGATACTCGCATCCTAATAGGTGTAACGACGGGAGATTGTGTCATAGGCACGATGGCCAGCAGACTCGGTATCAACTCCCCAAAATACTGCGGAAGCTGTCAGGATGCGGAAGAAACGGAAACCATCCCAATCTCCAAAACCGCCGACTTCGACACATGGGAAACCTAACAGAAGTATCAATGACGAACCCACTTGTTAAGAGTACAGGTTGGTTTCACGATAGACCACCCATCTAGAACACAAGGTTGGAACATGAACTACAGCACAAAGGACCAGTGTGACCTTGGACGCACAGTCACTGACTGAGGACTTCCTCCATTACCTAGCCTAACCTCACGTATGCCCGAAAACACCGAAAACACAGATGAAATTGCATGTAACAGATTAGGGGACTGAAGGCCCTCCAAGAACGCTACTGTCTAAGTCTAGCAGTGCAAAGGCGGAGATTGTCTTGCTTACTAAAAGGCACATCTCCATTAACTTTGAAATCCAAGTGAGCTCGAAGTAGGCTTAGTGATAATCACCACTAAAGTAGCACCACATGTATTGGCAGCACATCAACTCCGCGTCCGAAAGGGCTGTAAAGATGACTACAGCGTGAATAGACTTATGACCAATGAAAGAGGTCCAACATCAAGCAAATGAAAACTTCTCATAACTTTTGCTCGCTCTACGTTTTTTTGTTACTGTGAGCCTCACCTGAGGCTCTTATGCTAAAAAAATGTAGACAGCTATGGTACAACAAAGACGAGCTCTCTGAGTGGCAAATTCTAAAGCTACGATTATACGGCTAACGAAAACAGTCACACGTGGATCCACGAACTAACCACTGAGTTACGGCGACAACAATGCTTGCAGATATGAAGTTTTTATTCCATAAGATACCAACATACCTGGGGGTGATGACCAACCCCTGGACCATAAAGCATTTGTTTTAAAGAAAAAATCCGCAACTCGATTCACGACTCTACATTATTCACTTACCATCTAGAACTTCAAACTCCAATCACAGCTTCATAGTATGTCAATAAAAAGAACATGTTACCACTTTCTATTCGGAAGCGTAAAACCGGAAACAACACACGCGCTGTAGCTTGTAATCCGATTAACGTTTTCGACAAATGTGCTTAAAATATGGTTTTTTGAAATTCTAAAATTTTACAACAAATTATTTAGTTTTTAACTGCAATATTAATCATCATACTCCCGCTCGTTTTAAGCAGCTCCAGTCCTTCATCTATGCGACTGCTCTATAAATTACACTCTATTTACTCACAATGGACTGGTGGAACAATTGTGGCCGAGTGTTAATCCCGATGTGGTTTCCAAACTAATTGCCATTTTTGCTGTTGCACCCTAGAACCCAGCCAGCAACGGTTGCCGGTGCTCCAATTGAACGAATGGTATATTGTTTCCCCAGTTTTCCATACATTTTGCATTAAAAGTTAACGCTTGGTTAAATTTATTTAATTAGTGGCTGACTTCTTTCTATTTTAGGGATTTTGTAAATCCTCCAGCATTCAGGCGTAGAACCGCACCCAAATTGCTGGTGGTTGGTTGCTCATTTTTTGGCACACTCATCTGGTTAGAGGGTTCATCTTCAGTCTGTCAGATGGATTTTTGAATGCGTCCCGACAACCGCTGTGGCTTTGTATACATTTACACTGACAACGCCGCCACCGTCGCTTCCCGCTCCGAATGTGGTTATATGCAACATTAAATATTTCATGAGGTTGCCTCGACTTTTGGTTTACTTAATTTTTTTTTTTTAAATCAATAAGGAATGGGATTCTTTCTATAGGGTTTGCTTTTACGGAATTTTTATGAACTCCTTGCGCTTGCCAGGGAAGATCTCTTGGAAAGGTTGTAAAAACAATCCAATTGGTTGATGAAGTGAAAACTAATTGACCAGACGATGGTTGTTGTGAATTCTTGAGGCGGAAAATTTTGATTGGTTTATTTATTCACCGTTAAAACACAACAAATAAAATTCGCATGAGCGAATATTGAAGTTAAACAATGGTTGGATGTTTTTTTTTTTTTTTTATTAAATGTGAATTCTTTACTCAATTAGTCGAGCAGCAGTACATGAAGGTATGTTAATAGCTTCTGAAAAATATTGTGTAACTAGATTTACAATTTTTTATATACCTACATATATTGGTCCAAATTCGAACGTCAGACATGGGAAAACATGTATAAGACTTCAACTTTAAGGTGGAGTATTATCGCCACTTTGTTGGCCTTTATTTATTGAAAGACAGGGCCTAAATCAATTGTCTATGTAAAGACTTGCTTCCATAAGTAAAAAGTGTAATACAACGTATTAAATAAAATGAATTGATCCCACGGTGGACTTTCCTGGCCTGAAGCCACACTGATACGGACCGATCAGGTTGTTAGCGAACGACTTCAGGCGCTCGCACAACACGGCAGATAAGATTTTGTAAGCGATGTTAAGAAGACTGATGATCTGTAGTTATCGGAGTTCAGAGGGTTTCCTTTCTTGAGAATCGGGCAAACAGTGCTTAGGTTCCATTCATCGGGCATTCTTTCCTCCGACCATATTTTACAGATGAGTTGGTGCATTCTCCTTACCAAGTCATCGTATGCCGCTTTGAACAACTCAGCAGCTAGGCCGTCAGCTTCAGTAGCTTTGTTGGACTTAAGCTTAGATATGGCTATCTTCACTTCTTCCAGGTCGGGTGGACGGAATTGTTGGTCTTCATCGTCCAGGTAAACAGTCTCCAGAAATAGTCCTTCCATATCCTCAGCAGCGATTGTGATTCTGCTACGATGTTCCCTTGCTCATCCTTGCAGGCTTCGATTCGGGCTCTGTAGCCTTGACAGGTTCTTTTACCCTTTGGTAAAACTTCCGAACCTCATTCCTGCAGTAGCATTTCTCTATTCCCGTGAGCACGTGCTTCTCATGCTCTTTCTGTTTCCTCCTGAGAAGCCGGTGTTCGTCTCTCCTCTTCTGCTCGTAGAGCTCGCGAGCAGCTCTGGTTCTACTGTGCAGCGCCGCTTTGTATGCCTCTTGTTTCGCTGCAGGTGCTTGCCGGCACTCGTCGTCAAACCAGGGGTTTCATTACGATGGCCGATTGAAACCGAGAACGTCAGAGGTGGCATCTCTTATGGCTTTTTGGCAATGTTCCCACTGGTCGTTAATACTTGTTGCTGGCGGCATAGGACTTCTTGAGAGACTAAGAGAGACTTGATCCAAAAAGGATCAGGTGATCTTTTCCCGTCGTGATACCACAAAAAAATCACCTTGACCTACTCCTTAAACCGCTTTGAGCTTCTGATGAAGTGCAGTAGACTAGAATACTTAGACAGTAGATCATTTAGAAAGTACTAGAAGAAGGCATCAAGTAAGTGTAGGGTGTATGCAAAGAAGGTGATGGGTAGTCTTCGCCTCTTCTTCGTCCATGCACATTCTTCAGAAATCATTTTAGAAGACGCCAAAGCTTGTTACCTGACTGCCTATTAGACAGTGTCCAGTGACGACACCTAGATATAGTAGCACTGATATGTAATCTCTTGAGAGAAATCAAATCCTTAAAGCGTTTCGGATCCAGCTTTGGCAAAATCTATCTAAGATTTTTCCTTTCGACAACATTTCGCATAATTTTGAGTCCACATACTCGTATAGCGATAGGTATGCCTTGGGTAACATATTCTGATAGATCCGGCATTTTTGTTCCATATCTGGCGAGTTCATCAGCTTTACAGTTCCCTAAAATGTCCCTATGCCCCGGCAACCAACAGAGATTAATATTGAGCTGCTCTGTCATTTATATGTACAAGAGACGAACGGCAACCCTTTCAGAAAGGATTGAACAAAAATTGTTTCGGTTACACTTAACCTCAAGGCATACTTGTCTGGTTTGCTAGCAGATACATAGATGAAAGAATACGATTTGAAGGATTTTAACCAAATAATTTAAACCTATCGTCCAGAGTGTCTGTTCTTTTCTACACACTTTTCTAACTCTTCACAATTAAGGTTTGCTTAAGGTTTGGCATATCACGTAAATCTCTTTCAGTCTAGCTCCCACACAACCTAATGCTATTTCCAATAAAATCAACATCTCCCACAGCCTGAACGCATCAGCTGATTAGTATGCTTCCAAGGACACCATCCTCCCCACTATACTGGTAATTATCATTACAGAATCCGTTTCGCTTGCCTTTACGTGGTTGGCGTGGTCGACATAGCCTCCTTTCATCCTATGTCCGTACTTTTCTTACCCCCACCGTGTTTAATGTGAAGGATATTCTCAAATATCGAATTTATCCCATTATCCTGGAAGGATGTGGCTGTAATCTATTTCCTTATAATTTCTTGGTAAACAGAACACCAAAGTGGCCATCATCATTCCCGCATTGATATTCTGACGAAGGAGCAGCATCAAAATGAGGAATCCCATCTACTCTGCTTTATCCCTTAATACACGCCAAGGCGGATTATTTCGCTTGATTGGAATATCCATTCATGGACTCTTGTCGTCGCATCGATCTCATTATGCGTCACGAAAATATTTGAATTGAGATTAAGGATTTTATACTGTTTTTCCTTTTTTAAATTGTAGTTTGAGGTGTGACAAAGGTAGAATCCTATCTACCCGCTGACATATGACGACTTTCTCTTTGTCATGCTAACATTGTGTCTGTTTTGCATGTCCCGAACACCCAAAACTAAATGGGGCGTACTTTTTACGATGTCTTAATACAATTTATATTGAAGCAAACAACTTGTACCTAATCCTTTAAATTCAAAAGAAAATTGTTCGCCAGAGACTAATAAAATCAACGACGTGGAACTTCCATGATGGCTCTACGACTGCCGAGACTCAGGTTTCCGGGGGTAGAAATCAAAGATGCCGAATGCCTTTCGCAAAAAGGATTTAGTGCGGGCAAGGATGCGAATAGAGAGAGACATTGGATGAAAGCGGTGCTCATTCCCCGGAATGATGTCGATGATGTTGATGACTGTGATGGGGTTAGAGGGTATTACTTATTAATCGGTTTGTAGCTGTATAAGAGGGTAAGACGGTAAGATGGTGCGTGCCTTGACTGGATAAAAAGGATTTTTTTTTTGCCTTTGCCGCTTACAAAAGGAGGTGTGAGGTGTGCGAGTATGTTGTCGAATTGTTACTGAATTAAAACTCCGGGGTTAAATATTTGTTTGTATCAGAGATGAGAGTTTAAGTCTCCTTTGAAAAAATTAAGGGATGTCACTTAAAACGCACAATACGCACGAATCTGCTACGAGGGTAATCAGGGTATTTGCCTATCAGGCGATTGGAAATCAAGTCTGTCAGTATATGTATGCTCAAAAGCTGAAGATTTTTTCTGTCCGGCCTAGACTTTGATAAACCGTTCAAATGCCTTTGAACAGAAAGGACTGGAAAGTCAAAGCACTAAATGGCAAATTTATCTTAAACTACGCGGCTACCTCCAAAGTGAAGAAAAGCGTATTAACTGGTCTATTACCCAAGACACTATACAGGGTGTTACATTTAGAATCGACCAGGGACTCAGACCAGAAAAGATTGTATGCGAGCGGGCAAACCAAGCCCTGTCCTATTATGACTGTTTGAAGATGGAAAAATGGAATTAGTGGACGTCATCAGCTTTCTTACTTAATCCTTTTAGCCCACGGTTGGTTGCATCTTAAAAGAGTTCCCTATGAAAGATCCATCTGCGTAGCCAGTATAATGCCAGACGTGCACAAACAATGTCCTCAGATGTCTCTTCCTCTTCTGAACAAAGCTTTCGTTTGTTGAGATAATAAGGTTGAGATAGTATGGAAGCCCACTAGCTTCCTCATGTTATTCCGTTTAGAACTTCCTTGTAGGAAAAGGACTTGATAAGACTCTTGGGGACATTTTCCCAATAGGCTAGGCGAAGTTGGTTTTCTCCGTTGTTTAATAAAGCTGTGGCGGTAGCCCAATTAACGCTACAGAAGGGTTCCCAAACCCAAAAGCGAGGAAGCCGAACCGGCCCTAACCAGGTCATCCACAGTTTCTTTACTTACAATGCCTTTGTGGCCGGGCACCCAACCAAGTTTGACCTTGTTGTGCCTGGCAAGTGATTGTAGAGTATCGTAGCAGCACTTGACTCACCTAGATTCCATGGAGTGGGATGTCAATGCTTTAAGTGCTGCGTGACTATCTGAAAAGATATGTATTTTTGCGCCCCTAATACCTTTACCTAGGTTTATTCTTGCGCAAATCTCAATAGCATGGATTTCAGCCTGGAATACGCTGGGGCACATCCCCATTGTTACCGAGATTTTAGTTTTGGGTCCAAATACGCCAACACCTGCTCCGGAAGCCAATTTCGATCAGTCTGTAAACCACACCTGGGTCTGATCTGGGTCTGTATGGCTGAAGCATGGCACCTATAAAACTGAGACAGGCAATTCTTTGTAGCTTCTTAACATTCATTGCCGTCGTTCGTTCAAGTACTTTTGGCCACCAAACTATGGCCGCATATGTTATTAGGGGTCTAGGTATCGAAATGTACAACCAATGTGTCATTTTGGTACTAAGACCCCTAATTCTGCCGTAAAGGCGCCAAGCAGCGCATAAGTGTACAAACAGAGTGGAACGGAGAGCAAAGATGCGAAAATCATCCGAGCAAAGAGCAAAGAGCACGAGAGGAAAGCAAGGATGAAGGCTAGCCAGAGTGAGGAGCAAAGAGCAAAGTAGAAGCAAATAAGCCAGAGACACAGATTTCATGGCACGTCTTGGAACCCAAGTTGGGACATGCGTTTAACGTGCCCAAACCACTGAAGTATGGGCTATTCCGTTCGAAAAGGTGGTTGTTCGACAATGAGTTTTTCTGATGTTCCTAACTCGATAGAACGAATACCTCAAAGGAATCTCATTTCGGCAGCTTATTCTTTCGGTCATTAACCAAATCTCATGACAATAGTTGAGGGTCGGATCAAACACACAAAATTTTTCCAGCCTGAATAATTCTACAGGATAACTCAGTGCTGCTCCTTCCATTACTCGTGAAATACTTAAACTTCTGAACCGGTTTCGATAGGACTCTACTAACATGCAGAGTGCATTGAACAAGCTTTCGAGACATTAGCCTTACTTCTGCTTTGTTCACATTTACCCAGCTTCAACACAGAAGACTACGAAAGTATCAAGCGTTCACTGTCAATTATTTTTGAAAAAATATTGTGGGCTAAATCTAAACCATCCAGGGACCCGTTCAAACACACACAAAAAATTTCATTAAAATCGGTCCAGCCGTTAAGGAGGAGTTCTGTGACATATACACGTACAGAAAAATAAAGATAATTTTTTTAACGGAGTTTGGGATGCTAAACTAGAAAAATTGCATTAAAATTTTTTGAAAGTCGCGTCATGAGGACCTCTGCAATAGGCGTTATTTCTTCGAAATCCACATAAAATCAATGCGATGATAGCGGAGAAATCAATCATGTTTAAAATCGCCGCTTTGCTCTCTTGTCGACACTTTGCTCGACTTTCGAACGACACTCCACTCTGTGCGCTACCCAATCATTACACGTGCACGCTCAGCCGCGAGCTTAATATGTGCATTCCAATTTAAGCGTCTGTCTAAGACAACGTTGAAGTATTTCACTTCGTAAAAGGCACTAGGACAGCCTTGCAAGGATTGATTACAGGTCATAATACTCTGCGCTATCACATGAAAAGGGTAAGACTAAGGAAGTTTATGAGGACACAACCCACTTTCTCTACCACTGTCCAGGCCTCTGCCATCTCAGACATAAATCCTTTGGAAGACACTTGTTTCAAGATACCGAAAAACTAAGGGACGTACCTATTAAAGACATCTGTGGGTTCATTAAGAAATCAAGGTGGTTGGAGACCTTGACTATACGAGATTCCTTTAGCGATTGATCCACGAGCATGGGATGCCTTCCCCCCAAATGGGCATTACAATGGGTCTCTACTGACCTGAATATGGCGCAGACGGTTCTCTCTCTCCTAGCCAACCTTAACCGAACTATATGGACCATTTTGACATAACTGTTAATTTTGTGCATAATTATTTCCTTCGTCTCTTCTCTAATTTCCCTAATCTACGCGCTTTAGGTTAAGGGAGATCACAACCCCCCTTAGCGAGTTTACAAAAGAACGTTTCACAAGAGAGTCAAAGTCGGTCCTTACTATTTTCTTAAATCTACGGCATCGTTAGATTTTGAGGACTTTAGATAAGAGCATGTGAGACACTTTGAACAGCTTCAAATCTGCAGTAAAACAATACCTTGGTCGGTTGCAAAACCCAAACTCATGTCTCCACCATCGCCTACTATCACTTAACACGAACCATCCCCATTTGTCTTTCGTGTCTCATTCTAATTCAGCACCATCCACCTAATATAGTGAGTTGTCGGCTGTCGTCCTTCAACCTGAACTTATTACCAAATAAATCAGAATTTATTTTCATTGAAGGAATTAAAGTGATCAATAAATTGTTTTAAGTATCATCACGAGTCCTCGTAAAGCGAATGCCTGTTGAATTTAGAACACACACGCTTCTGTGGGGGGATGAGCTTTAGCCTTTTTGCCACCCAAGAGACAGCTCCACAAATAAAAAGACACAAATTCAATGAATAAGAACCAAAATAAAAGAAGAAGAAAGAAGTGATTCGGAGCTACTCGACGGGGTAAACTCGCAACATATTTGCTTTCGAATGGTACGTGATGGGAATCCCTGTTACCCTTAAGTTGCAATCGAAATGCTTGTCTGTCTGTCGCTTCCCGCTTTGAAGTTCTCCACGCGGGCAACCCAAGGAGAAGGAAAAAAAAATCTATTAAAAAAATTATAAGTTAATCCCTTGTGGAATATTTTCAATTGTTTACAAGACAAATTGCTTCCACGTGAGCCAATGGGGTTGGGCGCATGTCGAATCACTTTGGAGCCTCATATTCCCTTTCTTCGGGCGGGACACGTTAAAATTGCTTTATTGAGTCCTTTGCCTGGGTACGATATGGGCCATATATTCTGGAGTGGATGACAACGGGGATCATTGAACATATTGAATTTATTCCTTGGGTCGGGTTTAATGGCCGACATGATGTTCGCCTTTATTGAGCTGTTGTTTGGGTCAATTCGGGGTACGTTATTGCTCTAATTACGAGCTCTCAATACGTCGTTTAGTTTTATTTGATGTTTTTGGGGATTTTAAGGTTAACCTTGGTTTAACGATTACATTCGCTTATAAGAATTTGAAATGACCTTGTTGAGGGAAAAACGTGATTTGGAAAAGAATGAGAGAACAAACCCATTTTTTTCGAACAAAGTATGTGCACAGGAGCACCTTTTTTTAAATGAAGGGAGAAAAAAACATCGTTTTCATACAACAGTTTCCCTTTATAACGAAGGATTAAATCCACGCTGCATTAGTTACCAATCGTTTGATATTCTAATGAAGTCGCTCGGGAAAACCGCCAGGGTAATGGAAGTATCTTGGTCTTCTGTCCCCATTTTATTTAATTTTTTTTTTTATCTGGAATCGTCTGTCGTCTGTAAGGAAGGCGTCTGCAATAATTAAAATTCTTTATCACCAGTGTTCTTAATTTTATGGAGATCTGATTTGCAGAAAAAAAAAGGGAATACCACGGTCTCTAGATTTTCACAATAAGGATGCTGGTAGCACAGTGGATGGGAGGGAAGATTTAAAGGCGCTGGTAGATAATTATATTTTAATTAGAATCATCCGGCTGTAAACTGTCCTTTTGCCTTTTTTCTCATAACTCGGAGAGGGCGGATTTTTTTTTTTTTTTTTTCTGCAGATTTTCTTGATTCCACAAGACTGAGATTTATTAATGGGAGAAATTCCGGACACGTAGGACTTGGGTAACTATGAGACGCATTTACTTCAATCGATACCTTGTTTTTTTAAATTATTTCAATGGGAGTCTTAAAAATCGTTATTTTTGAAAAGGGGTTGGTAGAACTAGCACGCTGGACAGGGTTTTAGTGACGTACTCTACTTTCAGTGAGTCTCAGTGAGTTTTCAGTTGCTTGTTCAAAACCTCATAAAACCGCGGACAATCCTAAAGTTTTAAAGTAAGAAACCTGAGAGTCAGAGTTGATGGCCGATGCTTATTATCTCATTTAGTCAAAAATTGTAAAAAAATCGAAAAGTGATAGAATTTTCACAGTGAATGGAAGATTTAATGTGAATAAAATCTGCATCATCATTGAGCAATGTGGGTAGATTGCCACTTCATTTATGTATGTAGACCATTGACAATGTTACTTGTAAGTTTGTTTGGCTTCAGTTGCAAGGGAGGGTTTGATATAGGTGCGGTTAACACAGCATGTGAAGGGTATTTTTGTAGAAAGTACCATAGGAAATTTAAATTTGCAAATGAATGGATATACAAAATTTACAAAAGAACAATAAGAACGAAAATATCTCGAAGATACCAATGGAGACTGAACGCAATTCTGCTCTTAACCCTTGAAGTTTCTGCGTTAAGTAAACTTTTTACGATACATACATAACAGGGTAGGCTGGAAGATTAATCAGTTATACCCGATTCGATTGTTACTGAGGACTCTCCACATTTCCCGATCTTCCGTCATCGACTCTAAAACATCTGGGACTATCCCCATACGAGCACAAGTGAGATTTCGGACTTGGTCCAACCATCTCATCCAGAGCCTACCCAGGGAACGCCCACCTGATGAGACGGCTTCCATGGCACGCCTTGGAAACCGAGTTGAGGACTTGCGTTTCACGTATTCCTATGGTAGTATGGACCTCTCCTTTCGAAGAAGTAGCTGCTCGACATTGAGTGCCTTGCGTATTCTGATGTTCCTTACCCGATCTCGGCGAGTCACCCCAGGTATACAACGAAGAAATTTCATTTCGGCAGCTTGTGTAAGCGATCTTATTACAATATTTCGGTCAAAACTCATGACCATAGGTGGTGATTGAAATCATTTGAGAATAGGAACCCGAGGAACCCAGGCCTTTTCGAGTACCATTCTGAGAGTGAATGGCAGGTCGGTTCTGCATCTCCCTGCACGAAAGCCGCACTGCTCATCGCCCAAAATGGACTCGATCACAGCTCTAGCTTTTCCGGAAGACTTAAGAATTTTTTTCGCATTCCCAGGCCACTTTAATGACACGCCAGGACCATTGTTGTCTGTCTCCCTCTTTACCCAAAGACTTGAGCATTTTTGGCCAGATTTCACCCACACCAGAAGACTTTCCGACTTTCAGCGCTTTAGTGGGACTATTCTCGGCACAACTCAAAACTATGGGTCTGCCATCCTGCCCTGTTCGGGATTGAGCAGTTCCGAAAAGTGCTCGCACAAGATGTCTTTCTCATCGGGAAGAAGTACACCATCTGTGGTTTTAACTCTTTCGATGATAATAAACTTCTATCGGTTGAGACAGCAATGGTCTGCCAATCTGTGATCACGGTCAAATTTCTCGCCGAACTCCTTCCAGGACCGCTCATTAGCTGGTTTGACATCGAGTTAGCAAGTTCTTGGCACCTCCATGTACCGATTGCGAAAAGTGTATCCACGCCTTGAAGGCTTTCTTCTTCTTTCTGGTGGCTTCTTGAACTCCAGGTGTTTTAAACCATGAAGTTCTTTTATCACCACCAGCCACACCGATCCGTTTCACTTCGGAAACATAACCTGCCAGCATTCCTCTTCAAATTAGCTGGCGGTCGAGTGAAACCAAGCACACCCATTGCAGCTTTTCTGGTGTCAGGGAGGGATAGGATCTTTTTTTAAAGATTTCGGACTACGCGTTCGACGAAGAATTTTACGGTCTCTTGGGATTGTAAGTGATTCCTTTTCCTAGTATGTACTCAGTTTTCAGTTTACATAATTCCCACCTAGTTCTAGCACGTTCTTTTAGCACTTTATACGCTTTGAATGTTATAAAGTTGCTCACTTGCCGTGTTTTGTTCCTGATAATTGCCTGTATCACAGACTTTACTGGATTACGCCTTCGTAAGCCTTCTTGTGCCAATCAAAAGCATTTTTCTATTGAACCCATAGAGCTAGCATTATAAATTCACCATCTCTCCATCATGTCATATCATAAGACCATCATAAGACGTAAATCCTATAAAATCGAATGAAAACATTTTTTCTTTTGTTAAAGACAAATATTTTTCTTCGAATAAAATTTAAATAATTTCTCTCAATCTGTTGGTGTGTGAAATGTTTCTTACATCCTGTGCAGCAATTTTCACTCCATATGCTAAGTCCCGCATTATTTTTGCTCATTTTTCAGCAGGTGGATGCGGTTGCTTAGAATGTCCTCTGGAATAGCAAGAGAATATTTGCATCTACGTTTTAAATTTACCCTGAAAGCATTCATTTGCATTTGCACACATGTGTATGCGTATTCTTACCAAACTAAACCAAAAAAAGAATATAACTTTCTCTCGATATTTTCATCAAACATTTTTCGTTGTTTTAGAATTTACATACTCCCTTCTTGCGGCATACAAACATATGAGTACATGTGTATTTACGCATGTAACTTTGTATCTCACAAATGAAGCTAAAGTGGTGGTGAATGTTGCAGATTTTTTTTTTTTTTTTCGTTTGTCTGGCAAATGGCAGTTGGAAGAAAATCCTATTACCTCTCTAAGAAGAGGAAAATCAAAATGCTATTTCGAAAATAGGAAATCGATGGCACCCAAGGGACAAATTTATCTACGAATCTGTCAATGGCTCAATGGTATGGTGAACATTTCTTTCACCTATGAAATGAGGTTCAATTGGTTCTTAAGACGCCTTTTTCGCCCTACGAAGGTGCTTTTACGCATCTGTACTCTTTTATTTTACAAACGCATGCCAGTTTTAGAAATTTTTTCAGACGTTTTCTTAGTTACTGAACCTTTGTTCAGATTACCTGCATCTTGTCAGAATTTACTGTCGGCTTTCTTGTGAACCATGGTTCTTATAAATTGTGGGTGAATCTCTCCGGGATAATAACGATTTTTCGTTGAACTTTTTGTATCTTAGCAGAAAAGACTTGAGGAATCTGGGGGCTACCCCAAGTCACTTTTATCGTTCAAGATCCGCCTGCACAATTTTGCATGCTTACATTATGTCGATGTCGACTGCAGAGCCTTGATCGGAACAGGAATGGTAAAAGTTGTCCTTATCTACAATACATACATCTGTATGAGCGATTTATGGGTCGCAACAGTGGATGTCCTACGATCCCTGGTTATCGTCGTGGACAAAATTCTACTTTGAACGATGCCTCTGATGACGCTTGCCTCGCTGTTTGCTCTCCCTAAAATCGAATTGATGGCAGAGTCCTGTTTTGAATCGGGACCTTTACAAACTATTTAAAATTGCGGCAGTGCTCGCCTTATTGATGGCTCCTTCGATGTCAAGGAAAGCACTAAGTCTGAATTCTCGAAATGGAGTGTAGACCATATCTATGTACCTATTGATAATAATCGGTACGCGAACGATTCTCTTGACCCTTTTTCTTGTTAAGATCTCCTATGGACTATCGATCAGTTCCACATGCCTGTGGTCTCAGCTTTAAATACACTCCAGTCATATCCGATTCTAAAGATACATTTGATTTCTTAAGACTGAAATAAGACTTGAGCTCCTGTGCTGAGCATCTGTCTTATGTACAGGAAACTCCTGCAAGTTTAAGCAACAAGCCTATAGATTGTTGTTTGGTCCAATTCCGGCCAAATTCTTTTTTCTAACACCGTCGATTTTAAGGACACTTAACTCACACTATTTCCAATCACAGCATTAGTATTTCTTTATGCATATATCCACCAACACATTCAACGAGCTCTGCGCTTTGCTCTGCCAGTTTACTTTCGTGCGCTTACTCCAGATCGTCCAGGACTTCAGACAATCAAGTTGCTATGTTGCCACTGCTAGCTACGAACAACTATTATTTTCTCATTTCTCAAACATGCTTAGTTCCGCATTCATCAGCCCGGCAACTCCCACTACCGAAATCACTCATGTGGAATTGTTTTATCTTTCGGACCAGGAAATCATCTCGCAAATGCTAAACGTTTCGCTTTAACAAATATAACAAAGTGAGTCCCAAATGTGCCATTCCTAGTGCAATCGTCATCTTATTAAATTCCAAAGCTGCCCTGCTCCAAATAAATCACAACGAGAGTCCTGCTTGTGCGTAACTCCATCGAAAAAGGGTTGCCATTTAAAACGGACTTTCTCAATCTTCGGACATTAGGAGGGTGCTCCTCTCCTATGAGATAACATCAAAAAGGAATTTACTACACCCCACAAGCATTATTCGATCAGGCTTCCCCAAAATCCCCTTTTTTACCATCTAACGCCACCCCCACTCTGCTCGCACCTGCTCGAAATCACTTAACCCCAGCCGAAATGACATCCCATTTAATGTTTCACTTTATTGCCATTCCTTCGCGCCGAAACTCAGGCAGGCTTTCGCTCTCCTTAGACAACATAAATTCCCGCTGGAGCATTCACATTTCTCATGTTATTTATGGAACTAGATCCTCGATGAAAAAAAAAAAAAACAACACGAAGTGTTTCCTGCTATAATATTTTTCACAACATTATGGAAATCTGTTCGCCGTCTTGGCAGTGGAGTAGTTTATCTTCCGAGGCCGATGTATTCTACCCTGACTTGCCGAAGTGTACATTTGTCATGTACAACTTTTTTTTTTTTTTTTTTTCTCCAACGATTTCTGCATGCATTATTAAAGAGGGAACGCGTTCGCTGTTTTGCGGTTATTTTGCGATGATGCATATTAAATGTGGCACACGATGTACACAAGTTGAAAGGAATCCGCGTTCGCTGTTCGGTGGGAGGCGATAAGCAAGGATGTCGAAAGTCACACCCTAATTTATGGGATTGACTTGTGCCTTCTTTCCTATCATGTAATTCTTCCGTCGTAGAAACAATGAATTTCAAATGGAACGACATGGAGCAAGTGTGCCCCGCGTAACGTAGATGGTGCGTTAAGGAATTGCGATTTTTTAAGAGCTTTTCGCCATTTTCTAAAAAGGAATCCTCACTTATAGAATGTGTACTTAATAACGCTGTTAACGTGAGATAATTGAAATTTATGACTTTTGCAATAAGCTTATAAAAAAAATAAGATTTTAACAAAAGACGAAATGCGTTTTCCTAATGAAGACTGACAGAGGTAAGTTGAAGCCTGAAATAACATTACCTTCACTCGTCGTCGATTATGGACACAATGCTTGAAGTTCGCCCAGCATCGACCACAGGGTAATTTTTAAGCTCAAATCCTTGCATGTCGCCCTAAACTGGAGATAGGCCTGCCAGACAATTATGTGCTTCCAAAATATGTAAGTTCAACAGACAAATATGTGTAATACGTAGTTCAACTACAGGGAACACTTAAAAAAATTTGATAAAATACTCCACGTACTCCAAAGTATTTTAGGTTTAGCGCTTCCCCATGTTTAGCGATCTTCCATGAGACGTACTTAGACGAAAAAGTGCGCATTTGTGACCAACTGAGGGGATCCATTGGAAAATGTCATTTTCGAAAGTAGGTATGTGTGTGCTTTCATGTATTCCTTGATTGCGTTTTATGATTATTTCTAAATGTCCTGATTTGTCCCGATTTTAAGGCTCTGATGTCCCTATTTTTATGAAAATTTATCTCGCAACCCTAATCCGAAAACATCGTTTACTAATCGATCGATGTGTCCGATGGAGTTATCAGCTCTGAACTTTTAAAGCTACAACCAGTTCTGAGTATTTCATGAACACTTAGAAAACCAGCAATAGCCACTGGTCTCTCAAGCTTGAAATTAAGGAAGTTGCATGAAGGCGCTTGAAAGTTCATCACATGCCTTATCACCCATTGTGTCGTTGTACTCGAGAACTTAATAATTATTGAAGTACTAAGGTCGAAAAACCTCGAGCTTCATGACAAGCTGCGGCTTATTTAAGTTACAAAATTTGCCTTAACTGCCGTCCGGTAACTGGAGACTGAAGGTGCGGAAATATGCTGGAAAAATGGAAACCATTGAAGTCACTGAAAGAGGATAACAACTGCGATTCTATGTTCCCTTGTACGTCTTTGGTCCTGGCTTTTAATTTGAAAGAATCCGAGCCTTAGTTTTACTAGAACATCTTTCTGTTTCCTCACTTCCCACACTTCTCCCTCTACCTTTAGTAAAACCTCTGTTTTATTCATAAAGCCCGCGAGCAGCTCTAGTCCTTCTATTCAGGGCCGCTTATAGCTTTTACACACCTGCATATGCTTATCGGCATTCTTCGTCGGACCAGCGGTTAAGTTGTGATGATTAAAGAAATCTTGTGAATTCTTGGCAATATTGATATTCGTGGTCAGTACTTAATACCTACAGTTAAGAAATGAAAAGACACTTGATCCGAAAAGATTCTGGCGATTTCTCGCTATTGCAAGCGTTTCAAGTTTCCTCACATTACTTTCTAGTCTTTGCATCACTCGGTATAACCAGGATCTTCGAACATCCATCATCATCAATATGCATCACGTGAATCACAAAGCCGTCAAATTAGTTGCGGATGTTTGCCCCTCAGGTCTGGCTAAATCCCAAAAAATTAGCTATAGTCGGGGAGACGAATCAGGCTGCGTCGCTCTAGTTCCTTAATTTTTAGAAGTCGCCAAGCTAAATGATCTCAACGTCCAGATAGGGCAGTAGGTAGTCGAAACTGACAGTACTGTTATTCAGACTCTGAACGTGATAGAGTTTTGTGAATCATTTAAATATTGAGGCTGTTTAGGTTGCAATTAAAGCAAAATGGACCTTTGTATATGAGGATCCATCTTGCCATCACTATAGCACCTTCACTAGTTACATGCTTAAAAAGCGATAAAATCAACTGAATCTTCCTTTTAAATTAAGATGGCGTGGTCATCGCGCCCTATAAGAGGCAACACAATTGTCGCGGTCTTCCTCTACTGCGCCGTCCCTCGGGTGTGGATTCGAAGATTTTCCGGCCGAAGCATTGGTGTCCATCTACTCTACATGACCCGGCCACCTAAATCTTTTGAGCTTCACTCTTATGGCTAAGTCGATGTCGCTATACAGCCTGAACAGTTCGTCATTTTATCTCCACCTCCATTTACAGTCAAGACCGAAAATCACCCGAAGAATTTTTCTCTCGAAATAGCCAAGTGCAACCTCATCCGCTTTCTACAAAGTCCATGCCTCTACGCCGTAGAGCAGGACTGTGACGATTAAGGTCTTATAAAGGGTCACTTTTGTTGTTCGAGAGAGGGCCTTGCTACTCAATTGACTTCTTAGCCCAAAAAAAAAAACGATTGGCAAGAGTTATTCTTCATTTAATCTCGACGCTAATGTCGTTGTCTGAATCGATAGCGGAGCCTAATTAGACAAAGTCCTTAACTACCTCAGTCTATTGTGACGTTCTGTCCTGAAAGAACTAGCTGAACTTCTATATTTGCTACTTCTTTATTCGCTGAACTTAGCTTCTCTTGTTTCTCTATGCATCTGACACTAAATGTCCTGTTCTTCAGAGTAAACATGCAACTAATGCCCCTTAATACTGTTGCATTCACCTAGGGCAACCCTTTTAAATGACGTGAAAGTAAAATTCCTAATTGCATGTCTAAGGATATTCTTTTCCCTCATACAACTAAGTTAAATTATTATATAGAGGGTATCTTTACAAAGTGGCGTTTAACAAGCCGTTAACAAGTACTCTCCAAAAGAACCATAAAAAGAGCATACTCCGCCGCAAAGAGGAAACACAGGAGTATTCGAGTATTCTCCTTTGTTATTATTTCATTTGACTTCTCCATTTGTAAATTAAGTGGCAATTAAGGAACAATTTTTCTATCCCTCATCCAAATTTGCATTTCCAATTGGAATATTTATTAACATTTTCTTGAAAAATAAAAAAATTTTCAAAATGCCCTAAGTTTTTTTTAAAGCATAAGAAACCTTTTAAATTTGCCCAGAATTGGAATTTAAAAAAATATGAATCGCGGAAATAAAATCCTTACCTGACCCTAAACAAACAACAACAAGCGAAATCGAGATGATAAGTTGGGAGGGGGGGACTGAAGGGTATTCAACACACTGGATGCCGGCGAAAAAAGATTTAATTAAATGAAACCAAAGGAATCGACCCGAAAGACAAAGAATAAATGTTAAAGAAAAACATAAATAAACGAAGAGAACAAAAGTGGAAAAGCTACGAATCATTGCTATTGTAGTGGTTACGGCTGTTGCGGGTAGTAGAGTTTGGAAAAATCCAACGACCGACGACACGAACGGTGGGAGATATTAAAAATTATTCAAAACAACAGAATTTTACAGACAATAAATCAAGTTCACGAACAACGTAAGGGTTACTTCCATTCAACTGCGGTACTTTGGAAAAAAAATTGTCCAATTGTAAAATTGGGGTTATTTTGTTTGGCAGAGTTTTCAAGGTTCAATGGGTTTAGTATTTATTCAAGAAAGCATTTCATACCTTCTTGATATGCTATTGCTGCCAAGTAATTGTCGAATCAGGTTTTTGGAAAAAATCAAAATTGAAATGATCGATTATCAGAAATTGAGTGTAGGATGTAGAATGTGTGAGGGAGGACTTGATTGGCCTTGGCAGGTCAATTTTTTTGATTTTGGTGATGCCCTTCAACTTCAGTTTGACGCCATGAGTGACATCTTTCTACGCCATGAGCCGCTTCTTGAAGAACTTCAAAGGTACGAACCTTCTTCAAGATTTTATTCCGATTAACCCAGAGTCTCCACAGGCATTTGATTGCCGATTGCATTGCCATTGCTAATGAAAACTCTAAAGCAATGGCAATGCCAATATTGACTGTCAGATGGCTGGCAATGATTGCTTTCCATCGCATAAGCAATTTGATTGACATTTCGCTTTTTCCAAAATGGCTGAATTTAAACTCAAGAGAGAAGAATCTATCAAGATCAGCGAACTTTGCCTCTAAATCAAACTGTTGCCTTCTCAGCAGAAATGGATTTACCCAAAATCGTCGTTTTCTTCCTTCTTTTTCTAATTTTTCCATTTCTTCTAATTGTTTTATTAATTTAATGGCATGGATAGCCCTCGAATATTTATTGTTTGACGACATTCTGACATTTGACAACTGAAATTGTCGGTAATGAAATGCCCACGAATTTTTTTTATTTACATTTCAATTGGCATTGCCATTACATTACCATTGCTGCAGATATCGCTTGTGAAGACGCAGTGTAAGCTTCATCGAAGGATAGACTTGAACTTCAATTTTCTGTGAAGCGCTTACCTATGAGTGAAGAATATGCGGATTTCATGGAGATCGTCGTTAGTTAGGTTATGGTAGGTTGCTGTGTTCGCAGGTGGAGAGAGAACCCTCTGCACCACACTCAGATCAGTAGAAACCCATAGTAATGCCCATTTTGGGGGGAAATGTACCCCTTGCTCGAGAAACAATACCCAAAGCACTCTCCTATTGCCCTAGGATTTCGAGCCATCTTGAAACCTTAATGAACCTCAAGATGTCCCTGACGGGTACGTCACTAAGTTCTTCGATATCCTGGAAAAAGTGCCTTCTAAAGTATTTACGTCTGAGGTGCAAAGACCTAGGCAGTGGCAGAGGAAGTGGGTTATATCCTCATAAACTTCTTCGTCTCCGCAGCCGCCTAAAAAGTCGACCTCACTTAGCCTCAGCTTTTTCATGTGGCAGCGCAGATTATTAGGGCCTGTAATTACTCCTACAAGGATGGGGAGGGTTTTTCTGACCTTCTGCATGAAAGTATTAGTTCTGGCACCGTTGTACCTTTGCCATAGTTTTCTAGTTATTTTACAGGAGTCCAAAGAGCTCCTTCTCCCATTCGCTTCCTCTAGAATCCTGATCCATGCTTCATTTTGGTGTTTACATTTTTTCTTTTTTATAATCCACACGCGGATCAAGGGGATATGAATTATGAATACCCTTTGAATTTTATACACACACCGCGAGCGAAGTACAGTGGTTTGAAACTCAGGTAGTAATAGGTTTAATTGGCGTCCAAGGGTGTTGTCCAGGCTAGCCGGGGACATTTGTGATGTTTGTCGTTGCTATAATTCGCAGGCATTTTCTCGAATCTCCTGATGTCATAATCAGTGTCAGCTCAATCAGGTCTTCAAGCCATGACACTCTTCTGCCAGTGTTATGTCTTTACATGAGTTTACATGGCGGGACTTTTACTGATTAGTCAGCCTGCTTTAAGTCTAGCGCGTATCCTTTATTTACCAATTCATCAGCTTTGTGATTCCCTGGTATGCCCTAATGTTGTCGTTAAGAGAACTTAGTATATCGACCTTTATATTATAGTTAGCGTTGTATCAGGGCTAAATAGTTGACAGCTTTTTTTGATCTGTCAAAAGTAAAAAAAAAATAATTGCTCAGAGCAGAAACAAAAAGCTACATGATGTCTTTAAATTGCCGTGGGTCATTAGTTGAGCTGTTGTGTAAGCTGTGTAATTCCAAGTCCCAGCACTATTCATCGAACATTTCTGCGTTTTAGCATGTTCACTCAAAAAGTCCTCATGATTATTGGATACAGTTTGTTTTAATCCTTCTCACTCGTACAAGATTGAAAGTCCAGAATCACTTGTTTCACCTTCAAGCGGTTAAAACTTAATTCAAAATTATTTTGACTTGATATTTTTAAATAATTACTTCCAAAGGGCCAATTGGCCAATTAAAATCACTTAAAGCCAACGACCTTAATATCCCCACAAGAACGATCTCCAAACCTGTAATCGCGCCCGCAAAAGAAAGGTAACCCCTTCACCGAAGCACCACTCATTTGATTAATTACCGCGCAAATTCATTTTGTGTCAACCTCGTTCCATATTTCTTAACCAAAAGAGGCATACTCTCCGGGGTTAAGAAGACACATTATCAGCCTCCAGACCCGTTTAGCTAATTGTAATAATAATTGCCCGAGACAAAGCCAAAGTACAATGCTTTCATGTTTTCACCACTTAGTCTTCCAGCGTGGTACTCTGAGAGACAGAAACCACTGTCGTCAGACGATGGAACCATGTCACAATGGCACCCGGTAGTTATTTGTCTAATAAAACTCTCCTCCGAAAATAATTTGTGTTGACAAGAATGTATGGGTTCGGAGGGTTCCAGCCCCTATGAGAACACAACCACCTTCACCGCCTACGCAGGTGATGAGTGCAATGACTTCCGAAAAAGGGTGGCTCATCCGTGACACTATATATCATGCCAGGGGTACATCGTGTGCGACAGACAATCATTAGAAGGAGCAGTGGCACGGGGAAAAGGAGGAAGTCCTGGTACCTTCGTTTCCACTAATTTAATCGAAGAAAACTGTTATTAACCAGTAGACAAGTAGATGAGACATCTTAGGATAAAACGCTCCGCACAGCACACAAGTCCTTGTCCTCCTTCGTTTGCCTGGAAAGCACGGCAAACATAATTTATTGCCGTTGCTCTTGCTACTCATGCTCATACATTGTGAAATTTTAATGTGTCTAAGCACGCAATGTAATTTAACTTTAATTAGGTAATTAAGAGTACGAGGATGGAGCACGATGTTTACCTGCGAAATGCATCCTTTGTAGAAATTCACTGCAGAAATGGGTAAACAGCAAAAAGTATCTCTCACGAAAATATTGCGCAAAAATGTATCCTTGCTGAGGTTGACTTCGCCGCGAGTTATGTTAGTTGTGTGTGTATGTGTGTGGGTGAGGGAGGAGGAAATATGGAAAACTCGCAAAAGTGGATTTACTTAGGGATGAAATGTATGCAGGAACGGAGTTATTAATTTTATGCATCGGCAACTTCGCGACAGTAGGGAAGCTCTCTTATCTCTCCCATAGAGCTCTGCTGCAGTTTTGTTTTTCGTCTTTTTTCATTCATTAAGGACTCAACTTTGTTAAACAACAGCAAAGCCATTAATTATAATCCAGGGAGTCAACAGACATAAGCCAGATTGGTGTCCTTGTTGCACAACAACTATGATTGCATGCGAGTATTACCAAAGGTCAGGAGTCGTTTAAATTCCTCCATCCCTTGTCTAATCTAATCCTTCTCCAATGTTCTTACTCCATTAATAGTTAATGCCTTCCACTTTAAATTTCAAATTTTTAAAATATCACTCCACCTTGTCGTCGATGTTCTAAACGCTTCAAATTACTCTTCGAACAATTACGTTCGCCAAAGTAAACCCTTTTCATGTGTAACAACAACAAAGCCACTGTGCTCACACCTCCAATTCCACTTCAACGAAGACAACAGCAACAATATAATAGAAGCCACAATCTAAAGCCATTATGGAATGCTAATCACAAGGACTCCTGTCAAAACGCTATTTGAATACTTTATGCCGTTTAGAATTTTGAAAATCGCACAAACGGTGTAATTTATGGCGCTTTCAGAGAAATACCATATTTTCTTTTCCAAAGGGGCTGGTGCGACTCCCTCGTGCCCTAAGTACAGACGTGTGTAAATATCTGTGAATGTAATTCCGGGATAATGACACTACACCACCTTTTTGGCATTTTACAACAGAACTTGGCTGCGAATGGAACTTCAATATGAAAACTTCTCAAATAATTCCAATCATAATGAGAAACTACATACCTACGACCATTTGTGTTGGTATGTGAATAGGATCACAGTGTTAAAGCTGTGCACTCATCTATAAGAGGATTCGCAAGGGGATGTAGTCTGAAGGAGGTAAACGCTTTTCCTAAACACAACTGGGTATACAATTGGGGAGAATTTTATTCGGTTGAAGATTTTTAACAATTAGACATTTTACTAGGAAGAGCTGAGTGAAGTTCTGTCATATCGTCGTCGGCGTATGCGAATAACTGGGCGCACTTTCGCAAGGTTTTGACATGTGAGTTTTGCACTATCCTTTCAAGAACGATGTTGAAGAAGTCGCATGAGAACGCGTCGCCTTGTCTAAATCCTTTTCTGTCATCTCGGTGAGGTCTTGACTGACTTTGATGGAGCAGCGTGCATTGGCCATCATTATCCTGCATAAACAGACGAGTTTGGCAGGGATGCCAAAACTACACATGGCTGTGTATAGTTCTTTTCTATAGATGCTGTCTTAAAGCGATGAAAAGGTGATGGGCATCGATTTGAAGTTCCTAGGGTTTCTCCAAGATCTGCCGTAGTGTGAATATTTGGTTCAGATTTCAGGCGTTCACACAACACGATAGATAGGGTCACCTTTCTTCAGGACGGTATCCATGCCAAATAGCAGACGCTTAGAACTGTCGGTCTCCTTCCTAAGCGGAAACAATAACACTGTGATCCAAGAAGGTCTTCTGCTTTTCATCAAATTTCCTAAGCCGAACTTGTTAGATCACGGTCCAAACCAAATCTTGGTATGGTGTATGAGGATGAGCGGAAGACTCTTCACTTAGGCCTCAGTCGGGCCCGTTGAGTTCCCCTCTTACATTAAAATCATTCTTGGAGATATGAGCTGGACCACACATCTGCACCTCATTGGCCGTTTTCCAAACTTCTTGATTTAGGAAGTAATGACCAGTAGATAACTCTGTCAAGAGCCCAATATCAAGCTTAGTGCTAGAATTTCTTGAGAATAGAGGAGTTCAAATATGAACATGCCCCAAGTTAAGGATAATCAGTCAGTGGTTTGTTTTTTTAAAGGACTTCACCTCATTAGCGTGGGCACTACGATCTAAACCTCGATAAGGTAGCTGTCCTGGTAAGGGTTGGACAAACCTACGGATACCTTGCCAGTGTACAGATAAGGTAATAAATGCGATTAACCCTCGACTGTATACAGACTGGTAACAAAATCATTTCTTTTTTCATTAATTTTTTCATTAAAAACTTAAAAAACTTAAAAACTACTAGCTTGCTTTATCCTGCTTATAAACAACTATTGCTGGAGGTCTTAGTTGGTTCGGGGAAGAGGGCTGTGCTAAAAGTCGGTAAATCTGCCGGTGTGGATGAAATCAGGGCAGAAATGCTCAAGGCCTTGGGGGAAGGGGGAGGGAAATGGCTGTCTCGTGTCAAAGTGGCCTGGGAATGCGGTGAAATACCTAGCAGTTTTCAAATCTCGTTTTAAGCTAAAGAGATAAGAGGGATTGCTCTAATTATAGGGCTTTATCTCTCTTAAGTCTCCCCGGAATAGTCTTTGGTAAGGTGTTGGAAGCGCGTTCCAGAGCTGTGGTCGAGTCCAAGTTGGGCGACGAGCAGTGCGGCTTTCATTCAAGTAGAAGCACAACTTACCAACTATTCAAGACTTATGCCAAACCTTTCTTCAGTTGCTTTGTGGATTTGGAGAAAGCACATAATCGAGTCCCTCGAGGTGGAGAGTACTGCACGACTATGGGATTGACGGTGCTCTTCTGGGGACCATTCAATCTCTATACACTAACTGTAAGAGCTGTGTTCGGATGAACGACCTTAAATCGACACCTTTAACTGTGGGTGTTGGACTTCGCGTACGTTTTGTCCTTTTCTTATTGTGTAAATTGGATGTTATAACGCAGCCGTGGGGAGGAATGGTTCAAATTTAGAGGTGAAATCATCTGCCTTTTACTGATGACTCGGTCATTCTGGGGTCGTAGCCGTTTGTGTTGAAACTGGGATGAATTTGAATATGAACAAATCCCGAGTGCCTGCTCAATGCATTCTGCATGTTAGTGGAGTACCATTGAAACAGGTGGAGAAGTTTAAGTATCCTACCTATTCACGAGTGGTGGGAGGAGCAATACTGAGCTATTTTATAGGATTGGTCAAGCTGAAGCAATTTTGAAACAGCTTGGTCAATCTGTTATCAGGAGGGCCGAAATTGGCCCTCGGTTTTCAACTCAGTGTTTATTCCGATCGTCATCTATGGTCATGAGGTTTGGCTAATGATCGAAAGAATAAAATCGCGGATACAAGCCGTCGCACAGTGGGGCAGCTGTATGGCGATCGGTGGCAGAAAGTCAAAAATCAAAATGTTCAATTTAACCGTTTTTTTATTCCTAAGTGATTAACAGTAAACCAATGCATACATTGTGCATAAACAATTAACGGTGTCTACTTTTGATATCTAATAACAGCAGTTGAAACTTGTCGGTTCTGCGAGTCAAAAGTGGATTGAGTAATTTAAGTAAAAATAAAGTGTACAGTTCATATGTGAACATTTTTATTTCAGTCGAAAAATATAAAAATTTCGATATGGATCATTTACCTGGAGGTGTGTCCTCTCACAAGAAGCGATTTTAACCCAATATAGTATTTTGTTAATTTTGTTATATTGATTTGAACAAGTGACCAGTAATTAGGACTTTTTTACAAAAAAGGTCGACAAACTCGTAGATTTTAAAAAAAAGTGGGGCAGAGTAGGGCTTACATTTTGCCACCAATTCATAGGTAATATATTAAACTTCGATACAGAATAAAAAAAAGCTGCGCATACTTGCGCCTTTTTGTGCTAAGCCGGATTATCTTACAAGGGAGGTCTTATTATGGAGCGTCTTAATTACGACTATATAGATAGAAAAATATGAAGGATTGGCGATAATGGTGGAAGCTAAACTAACAAGTATCTATATCACATGGTCAGAAACAAGAATAAAAGGCTTTTCCACTATATACAATTGTCCAAGGGGAAAAAACCCTTAGCTAGCTAAATGTTGCAGCAGTGGATGTGACCGAAAATAAGGCTTATAGCTTAAATATGTGATTTTCATCAAATTATCAATAAATCAGCAATATATGAACACAAATAAAAGTAAACGAGCCTTAAAATAATTTATGCTATGTTTTGTTGTCTCTTGCCCCACTGTGCGTCGCAATGAGATTTCTTCGTCGTATTGCTGGGGTAACTCGGCGAGATCGGACAGCTACTTCTTTGAACGGAGAGGTCCATACTTCGATGGCTTGGGCAGGTTAAGCGCATGCCTCCAACTTGGCTTCCAAGACATGCAATGGAATCCGTGCCATGAGTAGGCCCAGGATAAGATGGTTGGACCAAGTCCGAAATATTGTCTCTACCCGTATCGGGATAGTCCCTGATGATTTAGAGTCGATGGCGGAAGATCGAAAGACCCACTTAAGCACCTTAAACCCACTACCTTCATAGTGGAATACGATGGTGATGATGATGATGAAGGGGGTTGTCTTACAAGGGTGACTGAAATATGAGCTCCTTGGGTATTTAAGGCAATCTACTGAAGTATCAGTAAAACTATTTTGATCTAGAGATAAATATACTTATGCAGCGTAAATCGTGTCATATGTAAGTCTCCGAAAATTGTTTTTGATCAGCAATTTCATTACCTACAATGCTTCATATGTACCTCTGGTGTCCACTAGAGGTTAAATTTGTTGTGACAAACTGAGTCTTCCGGAGTCACTCTATCATCAATTCAGCCAATTAAAACACAACCCCTCCGCATACCATAAAATGCGATGCAAAGGACCCATCTATGGTCTAAGGGCATCCCGGCTATGCTAGGACAACCTAATCTAACGTAGACAGCAGCCTATAAGTAATCCAAAAATCATACCTTAGAATCTTGATATAGAACCTTGCGCCTTACCTGCCAATGCGGAGTAATTTTCCTATAGAGAAAGTGTACCAATTATGGAATACGAGTAGGTGTCTTCTTTTTTTCAGCATACAAGAGCGTTGCATCTTTTATGAACGTGATCCTTGGTTGCATTTTTAATCCAATTTTAACCATACTCTGAGGTGACCTAACTTTTTCACTCCCACCCTTTCTCCCTTAATTACGGACTGTAAAGAACATTTTGAGAATCAACGTGGTTTTAAATATTTAGGAAACTTAAATTAATCGTTAGCAAGTTCAGAATTGAGTGAATCAACTTGCCATACCCAACAGTTTGACTTTGAAGAACCCAGTTAAGATGATTCAGTCAACTGGAACTGCGCCTAAGAACTTATTACAAACATTTTTCTCGCGGCTTTCCTCTCTTTTATACTCCTGTTTATAGCGTGAATTTATAAGGCATAAAATTGGTCTCGAATTTCAGTTTGCGTCAATGCAAGATTGTTGACATTTTCGTCGCTATAAACTTCTGAAGGACTCAAGTAACTTTAAAATGAGATTTTTAGTTCCTTTGTATCCTTCATTTGCGTAGGCTGGTTTATGGTCACTCTACAAGTAAAAATATTTTCTTTCGGTCACTGGTTTCACACAAAGGTTGGCCAAAAGTGCCTTAAATATTTCCAGCAAAAAGTTTGACTTGTACTGTAGAAATGAATAAATGGGGTACTTGGCAAAAAAGTTTTTTTTACGTCTGTTTAAACACACGATAACTAAGACGTCAAACGAATATAAGTACGTATACCTCAAACAAACCACAGAATGATGCACTAGTAAACAATTGAATAAACACTTATTGTTGCCATCGAACGCACGTAAAATTTAACAGTTTCTCCAAATTTCTGAAACACAAGTTCACAAAACGTATATTTGTATGTACTTACGTTTCTTTACACAATTGCCACCGACTTTGTGGGTATAAAAGACCGAAACCAATTTCTAATCTTCAGTACAGATTTTCCATTTGAGATCTACAGTTTACCATGAACTTCCTACTTAGTGCTTGTGTTTTCCTTTTTGCCATTATGGCAGTGTTTGGCTTCGCTGCAGTGGAAGATTCGGATGCGATAAAAATCAATCGACCACTTGTACGTCCACGTCCATTTTGGCGACCATTGCCAGAAGTAGAAGTCGAAGCACTCTAATCGGCATACACATGTGTGTCACAACAGAATAAATATGGATATTGCAAATTAAATATTGTTTGTTTCATTTTAATACCTCGAGAATGTCCAACGTGTAGCTTGGCTCAGCACTACAGGTGCGCTAAAAACTTCTCCCACAGCTGCGCTTCAAATCAAACTTCACTTACTGCCAATAGATTAACGCGGCTCTAAGACTGAGAGAAACCCACCAATGATGTGAGAAAAATGTCGAACATGCCAGAATCTTATCAACTCACCGAAGCCTTTCCAAATCAACGGACACGCTGCCCACCAAAATCGATTTCAACATGACCTGCAAGCACAAAATACCTGACAGAAGCGCCAGGAATCAGCGGAATATCCTCCTCAATGAGTCTATCTCTAAGGACGGCTCTAAAACAGCCGAAGGAGTAGGTGCCGGTGTCTCTCTAACCACTGTAGCGTCCATGTTTTCAAGCTGATATTACAGCTATCAATTAAGCCGCTGCTTAGCTGAAGATTAACCCAATATCACGCACAGATTTTACAATCTGCGATCTACATCGACAGCCAGGTTACGACCAGGTCTCTCATATCGAGCACGATAAAATCTAGGGCAGTGATTTTAACGATCTAAACGAGAAAGCTAACCAGTAGAGCATCACACTCTGTTAGATCCCTGGTCACTGCGACATTCAAGGGAATTATGCGGCTGACAAATTAGCTAGACTAGGCTCTCAGTATACGGACGACAAGGTGCTCGATCATGTCAAAGCGCCTATGTCGTATGTTAAACATCTGACTTACACCGACGCTCTGTCGAAAGCCAATCGTAGATGGCAACACCTCGATTATTCTAACAATGTCAGGCTGATCTGGCCTATCCTGGGTCTGGAAAGATCAAAACCATTAACACGACTTAAAAGAGACCAATTTTCAAAACTAATCGACATCCTCACGGGTCACTGAATCCTAAGCAGGCATGCTCAATGCCTGGGTATAGCAGTTAGGAAAAGGGGAGAATTTACTAGTCGGACTCAGCCAGTGCTAAAGGTGTCAGCAAGCAACTCTAAAAAACCTTAAACTTCTAACTTTGAACGTTGAGTTAAAGACTTCCAGAGAATTTTCTGTGTCGACGGAATGCGAATGTGTTTTTGGTCTCTGAGGGAAGTCCTCTAGATCTAGACGACGATGATATGACCTTTCCTATCGCACGCGCCGGTTATTGGGCGAAATAAGCAGAAATACGTCATTGTTGCTATCACCGAGGTTAAAATAAAGGTCCGCCCGTTACTTTTAGGCTTTCTCCAGTACTGGTTGTTCTTATCCAGATACTTTATTCACAACACAGGCTGAGACTGTGATCTTTTAAAAGAAATAGACTACTGGCACTGGAATTTAGTGACCCTTGTCTTATAGCAATGCCCTCTGACGTAAGGCACTAGAATAACGGTCGGTGTACAAATTAAAAAAGAACCTTCCGGCAAGCGCCGCAAGAGGTAGGTGGATTTCTTATGTCATCTATTCTGATGGTGGGAGCAAAATGGCGGACAAAAATTTCCATTTTAAAAACGAATTTGTACTAATTACCTCGAGATTTGTAAGGATTTTCAATTTCAACGAAATCCAATCAATTTTGAAGAATTTCAAGATGGCGGATCCAAGATGGCGCCCAAATTGGTAGCAGGCGGATTCTGTTCACTGTTATCTACTATATTACTAAAAAATCAAAACCGGAAGTTGGGATTTATTTAAGTTGTGAATTGTACCGTTTGAGACATAAAAAGGGGCGTAACCCGCCCCCCTCTGGGCCGATTATGCCCATCTACGAACTTAGCCGAGGTATTCGGCATACGAATGTGTATACCAAATTTTATTCAAATCGGTTCATAATTGCGGCCTCAATCGTGTCCACAAGAATCCGTTATATTGCATATATATATATATATATAAAATTTTTAACGGAGTATGAGGTTAGTGTTTGGTATGATAGCGAAGACGAATGGCATTCAAATTTTTTGAAAGTCGCGTCATGAGGACCTCTGCAATAGGTGGTATTTCTATGAAATCCACCTAAAAGTAGCTTCGAGCAGAGTCTTACCTACTGACTGCGGATCATATTATGAAGAACTGGTGGAAGAAACGAACAATTTTCTCCTGTAGTGACAATCGGACTGGTCTTAAAGCCTTGCTTAGAAGCGGTAAATGCTCCGAAGAACTTAAAGGAATGATCACCCTAAATGCAATAGTTGAAACTTTAGTCAAAAGTAAAATCGACAAACACCTGTAAACAGGGTTTGAACAACCTATAACCACTTCCAAAATATTTCGAGAATTCAAAACATCCTTGTATTCGATCGAAAGGCTAAACTCACTTAACCTCAAGGCAATACTCATGCTCAAAGTGAGTTTTCGACTATTTTGTACGGACGATGAATGATTCACGCTCTGTCACGATGATTACTATTCATCTGCCTAGGATAGGACTCCATCAGTCAAGTATTCAGATGTCTCAAGTCTCAAAGGTTCTACTCTTGGTAGTTAAAAGTGACGTTGAAGTCCCCCTCGATGTATAGAACTAATGGCAAAGAGCTATGTATCGAACTAGTCAAAGAAGATCTTTTGTTCTAGAGGTTTATCTAGGGCACTGCCATCTGAAGAAATCTATATATGTACATATATAAAAGGCTTTGCCCTGACTGACTGACTGACTGACTGACTGACTGACTGACTGACTGATTGACTAACTGACTGGCTACTGACTGACTGACCCAGAGATAGACGCACAGCCCAAACCGCTGGTGCTAGAAACTTGGAATTTGGACAGTAGTTTCCTTTTGTGGCGTAGACACCCATTAAGACGGGGTTTTTCGAAACTCGGCTTCTACAGGGTGTTACAAGGGTGTTGGCGGGTATATTCTAGAACAGAAATAATGAAACACGTGTTTTACCGTTTTTCAAATTATAGTAATGCGCAACCGTAGTCAGCCGCACATATCGTTTCGTTATCGTGTGTTGTTTTTGTTTTGCCCAGTTGTACAAGGGTAGTTTTTTTTTTTTTCATTTTTCTTTTTGCTACTTTTCTGCACCCATCACGATATCTATATACATATGTCTGTATGCCTTTTATGGAAATATTTTTTGGTGTTGCCGAATGTACTTGAAATTTAACACAAATATTGAGATTTGATACGACATAAACTTCATAAGGTAAGGTAGCTTGAAAGTGAACAATGTTGGTCTGAGGAGTGACTGTATCTCCCATAACGCGGTCAGAGTCAATTCACCAGGTAGCTCGGTCATCTCCGAGCCGGAAAGAAAAAGCAGAAAATTTGTTTACAGGGACGCCTTAAAGAATAAATATGAGAAATTGAAAGTCTATACCTAATCATCAATGGCTTGAAACCCGGGGAAGGATGTAGGGTATAGTGTGACGTCTTTCCACGCGGTCGTAGTCGCGGGTATCAGCTAGTATAGAATAAAAAAGTGTCTTCACCAAGATTCATTTAATATTTAATTTATTTTTGTTTTAAACAATTTTAGTAACCAACAATATTGTATTACAATGCCATCCCCCAACTCCGTAAGTCAACCACACACATTGAAAAATTGTGTAATCCTACTCCAAGAAAGCACTTCGGGTTAACATTTCACCGAAGCACTTTAAATTTAATTTATTTTCGTAAAAGATCAACCTAGGTAAATCTGTATCTTTTCTCCGGCACTTCATCAACTACAGATGAATATGTACTCACATAGCCATGTGTACGTATGCATGGATGTGTGTGTGTTCATCCTCACATCTTTCCAAGCATTCTTAATTTACCCCTATGCAAATCAATGCCAGGGGACCAGACCCTTTTGCGTTAATGAGTTTTATTATCTTGTAGAAAGGATTTTTATATTAAAAATTAAAATAAGGTTTTCTACCGCTTTCCCTGCCCTCGTCACCGCCTGGCTGAAAGCCGTTGACGGGTGGGTAAATGAATGAATGGTTTTTGGATTTTTATCCCATCGGTCGATACTTAACCCTTTCCCAAAATCCTGTCCTCTTTTTGCGTTGAATAAACATTTTCTGACTACGGATTACAATTTCGAAAATGTTGAGTTTGTCAAAATTGCAATTTTTGAAATTTTTCTATAAATTCATTTTGCTTAATTAGTTTACACATACAAGGATATGCTTATATCTGAATTAACTTATTTCCAATATCTTCGGTCATTATAATGAGGAAAAATCCATGTCCATGTCCATGTCCATGCATGTAACAAGAATGAAAAAAAAAAGAGCAAAAATCGTTTGTGCTTTTGTTGAGAATAAAACAATGTCCTTCACATGTGAGGCAACTAAAAGAGGATTCCAAAGGATGTGTTTGGCTTTTGCTGGGCTGAGTTTTTGTTCTACTTTATGAACAAAACATCCCTTTTGTAACAAAGGATTTATATTTTTTTTTTTTTCGCTTTCTCGTACAATATTTTATTTAAAACTGAAACAAGTATGTTGGCTGGTCTGTATAGTCGGCTTCCGTTAGAACTGTTACCATTTAGGATATCTTTTGTTGCATTGTTTCCGATGTATCCATTTTTGTTTTCTCTCTCCTGTGAATAGAATTTTTCTAGACATGTAAAAGGACAATATGGTGAAAGCTGATTGAGGGGAAAACATATTCCATTGAAGTTGAATGAGTCGAATAATTTGATGAAATTGTTTAAAGTTGCTCTGTATGAGGTAATTTGTGAGAAATTCCTCTGTAGGTAATGGCATTGGTAACTATGGTGTTCACTATGATAATTTCTTTGTGAAGTGTTTTGCGGTGGAGAACAATAGTCGTCATATTTTAGACGTGAAGTTAATGTATTGCCAACGATATTTATAAACTGATGACCAAAACACGTAAAATCTGAACTCTCGACCTCAAAAGAAAAAAATGTAATATCCAGAGCCTTTGCCAAAAGCGCACTGCACCCAAGTACATAGTGTTTGGATGAAAAAGAGAAGCTTAGGCTCTTCTTACCGTCTGAAACTAGAGGTCTGTGATTACAAGGAATCGGAAACAACTACCGACTTTAACTTAAATTTCACAAAAATATTTCATATTCACAGACGGTTCGAAAATTACAGTTGACATTGGGTCTGGAATTTTCTCAGTCGATTTTGCCATCGCCCGGTCAATAAAGTTTCCAATCTTCGGTAGAGTGCTCAAGCAGAAGTTTTGCCTATCATCGACGAAAACTAACCCTACTGGCAACTGGATGTAGACATATATGTAGACAACCAAATGACGATTAAGGTCATGTCATCCACAGAAAAACTAAAATCAAAACTAGTAATGACAAGCAGCAAAGAGCCAAATCTCCTCAGCTCACGGAACAACGTGAGCCATTCTGTTTGGCCAGGACATGGTTATTCCTGGTAAAGAGAAGGGCGATTAACTAGCAAGAAGGGACTAGGAACTCTAACTGTAACTCCCATGGAACATTTAAAAGCTACAGAACCACAGACTTTAAAAGGATGATTAATTTAAGGTGGAAGGCACCCATATCCTACTGCAACTTAAGAATTCTATGGAACCACCATAACTACAAACAAAAGACATCCTCGCTCTCAATAAGTAACACTTCTAACCTGTATCATTACAGACAATAACTCACTGGCGGCCGCAGTGACCTATGTGGTCACCATGGGTCAGTGGTTAATGTGTTGGACTGCTGTGCGAGCTGCCTGGATTCAAGCTCCAGCCATGTACACCAAAGTCGTATTGTAAATTAGGTTAGGTAAGGTCGATGGATTGGCGAGAGGAGAGAAGTGGAGGTACACCTTGGTCGTGGAGCAAGACCCAAAGCACTCTCCTATTGCCCCAGGATTTCGAACCATTTTGAAGCCTTAAAAAAGCACAGGCCGATAGGAGGAAGTCAATGTGGGCACAACCCACTTCCCCTGCTACTGCCCAGGTCTGTGTCACCTCAGACATAAATCCTTTGGAAGGCACTTTTTCCGGCATGCAGAAGAACTAAGGAACGTAGCTATCAGGGACATCAGGAGATTCATTAAGACTCCAAAATGGTTCGGGAAATGATAGGCTCCCGAGAGTACAATTTGTCATGAAAAAGCTTCTCAATTCGCGGTTCGGAGTCGACAATGAATTGTAGGTCCCTTCCATTCATGCGAACACTTAAACACACACAACATGAATAGTTGGGAGAAATTAGGCCTTGGCTCCTCCCGAGCTGTCGCGCCAGCTATTTGGACGTGAACAAGCTTTAAAACTTAAGATATCATTTGGTGCTGTGTTGAATCATTCATATGGCAGAATATTGAGCCTAATAAGGTCTCCTTAGCACCAGATTTGTGAATTTTTATCAGCTTATCAGCAACGTAGAAATCACAGTAGTAGTTAAAACGGTCAAGAAAAATAAAAAAGGTCGGCATAGAGCATTCCTACTTAAGTCGTACAAGTGAAGCCAAATACTTCTGCAGAACTGGGTCGATGTCGATGACCAATAAGCTTCCACTGAACAGTACATGTTCAGAGTACATGTCTCAAAAACCTTCGACAGTTCGAAAGGGGATTTTATTTGGTTAAGCGGGGGAGGTGTTCTAGAAAAAAAAATAACTTGGTGCTTAGTCATCAGAGGAGTTGAAAGTCTACAGTCTTTTAACTAGTGTTGAGGTTGTCAGCGATAAAAAAAACCCGACGAATGCACTTCGCAATGAAAACTAACTTAAATCACCTAGATCACCCTGTCGGCTTGTACATCGAATCATGGACTTCCATATGGCTCATTTTTTTTGGAAGCCAAGACAAACAACATAGAGCTGGAGATACACACGAATCGGTCGGGAAAGAGGACAGTTTTTTGTTTCTAGATAGTGTCGTCGGTGACGAAGTGGCACTAAACCGGTTGTGGGCAGAAGAATCGATTAAGCAGAGCTGCGTTCGGAATGTTTACCAAAATCTGGACAAGTAGTGTTTAAAATACTAAAACCAAGCAGGCTGCAGTCTTTCGAAAACAGATGCCTTACAAAGTTTTCAAAATCGATCAAAAGTGATAGCATTTTTCAGCGAAGATAGTTGGTCATGCTTCGAATTGCCCGGTGGAAATCCTTAATTTTCTGGGTAAATGCTTTAAAGGTGTCATCTGTTGTTTGTAATACGATATTCAGTGTATGAGGGGTCATTGAGGTCTCGCTGAATACTTCCACACGTTCATTGGTACAATACAACCCCCACTCTAGTACTGAGGTCAAAATAATAAAGAAAATTAAACTTTTCAAAACTAAACCCGTTTCCTAAGTAAAACCCACTCGAGCTCATAAAAAAAAAACTTTTCGGTGAATTTATCCTCAGGAATATTCATCGAACCGCATCAACAAAACTTCTCAACATCCTGATTTTTTACCGACGATAAGCCTTCTACCGTCTACCTTCTAAACATCACCACAGAGAATTCCTTTAATTTTTTTTTTTTGTTTCAAAAATGCACAAAGACAAGAGGATAGATTTTTCCGCTTAGCTGGAGAAAATTTCACGGCGCCTTGTTATAGAATTGAGGATGCAGGGGCGTAATGGTGGTAGAAATTAATGTTATTACTTTTGTACCCGTGCGCCTTTAGATACCACACTTAGTCGTTGTACATAAATAAGAAGATTACGTTGTGGAAACTTGTAAATACTGACACTGACTACGTAGGCAATTTCCGTGCACAAACAGCTCTGGCAGTGTGCGGTCTCTGTATTGCAATACCTACTTACAACTGTACGTGTGTGTTGTTCGGTTTGCCAAAGACTCGTTAATTTCCGCTCTGTATTCCCAAAAAAAGGATCCAAAAATCCATCCTTTGCATTTTCCGCAAGACGATTTCCACTGCCACAACTCCCGTAGACTGTCACTCTTGCTCTCTGTGCTGTGCCGTATAAAACTCTAAAAAGGATTGGCCCACATTAGCCGTCTTATGGCGGGGCGCTGCCTGATGGTGTGGTTCAGTACAGGAGTCTCTGGTACAGCGTTTGCGTGTCGATTTTGCTTGTAAGACGTTCTGACAGTGCAAAAATTTGAGTCAAACTGACGGAGCGGGTTGGGTGGGAGGTTTCCAAAGGATTTTCTCTTGATGGAAAATTCGTTTTTCACTTGTGGTGGTAAAATATTTCGTGTTTTCGACGCGCGATGTTTGCATAAAATATTTGCATGTCTGCAGTATTTTTGCTGTTCATTAAGAAATACTACTTTGCTCTGAGGTTTTATTTACTTATATTGTGGCGAAGTAAATGTATGCACTCGCAATACCATTCGACTATGGGTAAGGGTATGGAAAATTAAGTCATTTAAAATTTCAGTTGAGTCTATCCCAGGAATGTTCAAAACATGAAAAATTTTTCGATTTTAAATAAAACGATCGTTAGCATCGTGGAGAGCTCAAGATTGCCTTTGAGAATTCTTATAGCTTTTGCTGTAGATATCAATTTTAACATAACACGTTTACAGTTGTATCTTTTTGATGACTGTTCTTTTATATTACAAATGCGCTTTTATCCGATTTTGACAAATCCCACACCTTTGCACAGCTGGATGAGAATGATAAGCATATTGTACATGATTTCCTCGTTTCTTTTCAATTAGGGAATACTAATAGTTGTCTCACATGGTTCTAGTAACAGCGAATGGTGAATTCACAGCCTCAGTAGACGAACTCCACTTTCCACTTGAGACTTTGGTTTTGTGTCACGGTGTTCGCAGACAGCATTAACTCCGTTTTGTAACCAGCCCCAATCCAGCAGCTTCTGATTCGATAATCGCTAATGCGCCAATGACTTTTCGGTTCGTTCTGCTGATAATATCCATATCGTCCTCGTGACGTATCGCTGATGTGTTGACCTGGCAATTTCGCACAATTTTCACTAGTTTGAGTTTATAGAAGCTAAAGAAACTGCATGTCTAAAAAGCTTAATGCTTTAGTGGTATTGAATCCCGGTGGTGTCCTTTCAAACCTTGACGAAGTAGTGTATATAACCTTTCTTGATTTCCTCTGCTAATAAACCAGTACCATCATTTTTTGTCGTGCAGGATGAATTGTTTTCCAGACATTCAGAACTATTCAGTCTAATGTAACCTGTTTTGTGAAGTGATATTCGTCAGAAATTCTTGTAGTGAAGCTTCTATCAAAAATTCAAAAATTTGTGCCGGAGACTGATACTCAATTGTGTCCAAAACTTCTAACGCCCCACATCGAGACAAAAAGGAAGAATGGCCGTTTAAAATCATTAACCACTGCCTACTACCGATTCTCCTGCGCCAATAGAAATACAGAGGGATGGGAGGCAGCATAGTTCTTAAGCCTTCTATGTAAGTAGCTTTTCATCAGACAAAAGAGGTGGTAAATCTTTTTCAAGGCCCTTAACCAGACATATTTATTATGATAAGTCTTACAACCACCTTAAAGGTGCCACGGATATGAAACCCTAGGTGTTGTAATTTAGAAAAATTTAAAGTTTCCCATAGATGGCACTGAACACCAAAATCTCAAAAATATTACTACAGCACTCCACGGTGACAGCTAAGAATAAAATGGCAATTCTTATGGCAATATCAACCCATTTATGCGCTTGCCTCGTCTTATGGCCTCATGTGAAAGTTCTGTTTACATGTGTGTCCACCTTCAACGTGACTTGAGGGCAAAGGGGATTTCTAACTTATTATGAAAAGATTTTGGAAAATGAGGGAAGAATAAATATTCCGAGTAACCCTTGCAATGTTATTGGAGATCCGATTACTTTGACTCACAGAATTTATACCAACATTCACCACGTTAGAGTGGATTGCAATTCATGGTTAAGGGAAAGAGCTATTCTCACTCTGACGAACGACTCAACCAACTCCATCAACAACTTTCTGCTGGAGAAGCTGCCAACTAAGTTAAGTATGTTATGTTAAGTATAAATCTGTGGACTCGGTAATGAAAGTCGAAGATGCTGTAGGCATAGGCAAATTACCATGTAGAGTTCTTGCACGCTTTCAATCCACCAGGAATACCACATCACATCCTGTACCTTAGAATTGAGACCCTAAACTTTCCAAGTATCCAGGCTTCAGGTGAAGAAAAGAAGAAAAACGTAATCAAAGCCAAGATTTTCACAGGCATCGATCAGAGAGAAACCGCCTTCATCTCCCCAATTCCTCTGATCCCATCAGACTACCACTTTGGGTTTAAACGTCTGCAATTTTCCGTTATGATTTGCTACGCCATGACCATCACAGGGACAGAGTGGCTAATGTGAATCTGATGAGTGACTGTTTCTCGCATAGCCAGTTGTATGCAGAGTACTCAGAGTCATTTACCTGACAGCATGGTCATTCTCCAGCCAGAAAGCAAAACCACGAAGGTTGCTTTTCTCATTAGGTGTGCCGCCAGGAGGTTGTGTCGTGTGAGGTGCTTAACAGCAGTACTAAGTCTCATCTGTTGAGCGAGAGTGGTTCTTAAGTTTTCTTTTTGTTGCGTTGCGACTACTTTTGCGCTCCATTTTTCATCGGTAAGCTTTAAAAAATCCATGTCAATGGTAAATTGAAAGTACATATGTATATTTATTGGGGTTAAAACTGAGCAATCTTGGTTCTATTAGACGAGTGGTTTTGAAGTTTCACTGACAGGGCATTTTCAGGTTCTTCTAAATGTATTCCGAAGCCCACATCCACCTGTATCCCCATACGGGCAGAGGTGATATTTCTGGCTTGGTCTAACCGTCTCATCGTAGGCCTTCTCAGGGGACGCCTACCTGATGGCACGGACTCCTTGGCAGGCCTTGGAACTCGAATTGGTGACATGCGTTGAACGTTCACAAACCATCGAAGTATGAACCTTTCCGTTCGAAGAAGTAGCTGCTCGACATTGAGGGCGTATACTGGTGTTCCTAACTCAATCTCGACGAGTAACCCCAGCAATACAAAAACGAAATCTCAATTCGGCAGCTTGTATCCGCGATCTTATTCTTTCGGCTAAGTATTTCCTTAGTTCTTCATGAATTTGTTAGATCCATCCTTTCTAGGGTTGGACCTTTCGACGTGCAATTCCCTTACTCGTAATTCCTTTGACTTTTACTATCAATTCCCAAATATTTAGTCTCATTAGCCATCGATTTAAACTTTAATTCAAGCAGCATGTACTGATAATTTTCAAGTTTTTCAATTTCCCGCCAACTATGTACTCAATAGAATCCTGCCTTTAACCGTTAAAACACACATTCCGGCGTTTGCCAAATGCTTTCAATTTTTAAAACGTACTTCCGCTGCGGCACTCTTAAAAGCATTCCCATGATATTAAGCCATATCGTTTAATTAAATTGTCTTCTTAAACTTTGTTATTCTCCTCCGCTCACCAAAGAAAGGACAAATATGCAAATTTGGAATATTAGTATGTACTTGCTTCCCGGTCCCTCGCATACACAGTTGCAACTTCGGTTTCAACAAATACCAAGTCTCAACATCAAAACAATTCATAACTTTTCAACTTAACGATCTCCTTCTTTTATTAGCAAAATGCCAATCAAAAATAATTTCTTCATTTCTCCCAATGTGTACCGAGGTTACGAGAGAGTGATTACGTTATCCTGCGAGAATCAGGAAAAAGAAATATCCTCACAGTTTGTTTCTTTCATTTTTTTGTTGTTCCCCTTACTGAATTTCTTTTACCCGATAGAAATATTTGGAATTGTAAACATTTCAAAACCAGGTTCAACGTTAGTCCTACCTTGTTCTCACATCCGTTCCCACACGGTCCTTCCTGCGGAATCTTAAACATCGAGGCGAGCTTCCCAACCACTAAAGCGGCATAGGTATCGTAAAAAATGAGCAATTTTCAGGACTCTGTTGAATTTTTTTCCCCATTTTCCTTCAAAGTATGGATGAATAAAAAAAACATCATACACCGTGGATTCCAAGGGTGAATGAGAATGCAACAGAGGATTGGGGGAAAAAAAAATCTATCTGAAGAAAAAGGTTCTATAAAAAAAATAAAATACCCACTTTGCTCGAAAGCCCTCGAAATTCATAACGATCCTGAGGAAATTCTGACTGGGACGGGCATTGAGCATCTGAGCTCACGCTGTACGGGGGGTCGGGCGGTCGGCCGGTTCGTTGGTTGGTTGGCTTTTCGCGGCTGGTCCTTGCAGGATGTCTAATAAAAAATTTATAAATGAGCATTTCGAGACTTCGGCCACAGATTAAAGGTTTCCCCCGCGGACTACGCTGCGCGGTTCACAACGACGACGATGACGACGACAGCGACAGCGTTGGCTGAACTCTCCTGATTGAAGTTGGATGCGGGTAGGTAATAAAAATATAAAGGACTTCCCACCACAAAAAAAAAAGAAAATAGCGCTAGTGAGTTTGGGGCAAAGAAAAGAGCAGCGGAACAAAATTAAAGGGCTTTAGGGACTCACTGAGTCACAGCATGCTAAAACAATAAAAACAAATCATTGTTTAAGTTATGGTTACAATTTTATTGTTTTTTAGGGTGAATTGGGTGAGCCAACGCTAGTGGGAGTGAAGGTGAAAATGCAATTTTCATAATTTCCTTGAACTTTTTCCAGCTACGAAGGATGATGCCATAGGGTGTAAGACGGCGGTCCTTATTGATGTCGGTCGATTATTAGTGGGGCAGTAGTGGGAATGGGTGTTGCAGTTAAAAATTCCGAAATTCAAGGGAAAATGAAAATAAACAACTTGTCACGTGGGAAATACAAACGAAAATTGTAACCATAATTCTGAGAAAATTTTTTAAAATTTACTACTCAAGAGGGGATGATTCACTTAAATTGAATTGGCCAGTCACTAGCGCCGTTACAAGGCCTTAGGCAGAGTCTTACACCGCAATCTATTGGGGAAAGTGCAAATATCAGCATGCATATGCATTGGCGGAGCACTAAGAACAACCCCATGCGAGGGGTGGCGCCAAAAGGCGACCATTCTGTTCATCTCTATACCGACGGTTCCAACACCGAGAACGGAGTGGGAGGCGGTGTTTTCTCCGATATGCTTAATCTGAGCATTTCCTTCCGTCTACCGGACCACTGTAGCGTTTTTCAGGCGGAAATCATGGCTTAGGCAAAATGTGATATCCTTCAGGGATATTACAATTTTTACCGATAGCCAGGCTACATCAAAGGCTCCTTCAGACTGTCGCCCATCTCTCATGGAGATGGCAGAACATTTTAACATTCACCTATACTTGGTACCCGGTCATAGGCACATTCCAGTGAACTGTAAGGTCGATGAACTTGCCAAACATGGTCCTACTCTAGACATTCTTCTAGAACGAAGGAATCTGGGTATTCCACTCGCTACATGTAGACTTCTCTTAGAGTACGACGCGAGTAAGACAAACTAAAGATGGAGGAATAGCACCACTTGCCATACCTCCAGGGAGATCTGGCCGTTGCTTAATCTCACTCGATCTGAAAGTTTGATCTTGCTCAATAGGTCGCTCATTAGCACCGTTATTGGTGTTCTCACTGGTCATTATCTTATTGGCCTTCATGCCAGAAGGATGGCCCTCTTCTCAAATTACTTTTGCAGGAGCTGCAGGGACAAAGAGGAGGAAGAAACAATCCTCCATTTCCTTGACTTGTCCTGCCTATCCCAAAAAAGAAAGCTCTATTTGGGAACCTATCACTTCGACAACTTGGGTGAACTATTACATACTGACGTCAAAAGTACCCTCAGCTTCATAAAGAGGTCCAAATAGTTTCAATAAAGTGAGTAACGCTGTTGCATGTGGTACCCCAAAGGGTCTTCCTGGCCTACCTACCTACCTCCTGATTTGCACACCAACTTTGTTGAGGTTTTTGTGACCTTCACCTAGAGTGCGGCATTGTCGTTGACATGCACCTACTAAATATCGCCAACCATACGAATAGTTTATTCTGCCTTACATCTCTAGCTCTGGCTCTGTCTTCTTCTTTCAATCGCAGCCATTCGACCTCAAAATATCAATCGACTACAGGGATAGGAACTCAAATGGCGGCTTAAATCACTGCCGCTCGCCGATCAACAAGTTCGGCGTTCAATTTCTGACAGATAAACCTACACAAATGCAACTTTGTTCTTTCCAACTGAACTAAAAGCAGTAGAGGAAGACCGCGTCTCAGGTGGCTCAAGCAAATGGAACGGGACTTTAATCAACTTGAGGTGCAAAACTGGAAAGAGCTGTCTAAAGATCGAGCTTCCTGGAGACGCTTGTTGGTTGAGGCCCAGGTCCAATCCGGACTGTAGGGCCATCTAAGTAAGTAAGATATTCTTATTCCAAAAAATCGGGAACTCATTTACCGTCATTCCTTGAACACTGTCGTTTTGCTTAGAAGAGTCGCCATACTGGCAGACTGAGCATTCCACTTTTCTCATCTTAAAGAGCTCGGCGTTAAAATATAAGGGTAGAACTGTGTTCACTCCTGATGAATCTCGCAGTCTATATTTTTTCTGAGCTCCATCGCCCTTGCAACAGAAGTTTTTCTCCTCCATTTACACTCGTATTTGTGCCTTATATTCGTAGACTAACTTCCTCTCTGTCGCCAGGAGATCGAAGGGAGGATGAAGACTCCAACGACTGCAAGAATGGCTGTTCCCAGCACCGTTCGACCAGTGTTTGTTATTGGAGAACTCAACATCTCTATTCTGCAGCTATTTTCTTCCTGTACTACCCTTTCCTAAGTTCATCGGTCAAAATCTGGCCAACGAGAAATGAGAAGTCTTCTTCATTATTTCAAACGGTCAAACATTGTTCCTCTCGCGAGAATCTTCGACATCCTTGCGGTGCGAGGTCATATCGGCGCTACTCTTTCTAAACGAAATCATTTTTCATCATCATCATCATTTTTCATTCGACCCGCTTATCCACTTTGAGGGTCGCGGGTTAAGGGTGCTTAAGTGGACTCTCCACATCTCTCTCCGCCATCGACTCTAAACCACCAGGGGCTATCCCCATTCCGATAGGGGTGAGATTTCGGACTTGCTCCAGCCATCTCATCCTGGGCCTACGTAGAGGACGTCTACCTGATGGCACGGATTCCAAGGCACGTCTAGAAGACGAGTTGGGGATATGCGTTTAACGTGTCCAAACCATCGGAGTATGGACCACTCTGTTCGAAGAAGTAGCTGCTCGACATTGAGTGCTTCGTGTATTCTCGGGTTCCTAACTCGATCTCCATGGGTTACCCCAGCAATACAACGAAGAAATCTCATTTCGGCACCTTGTGTCCGCGATCTTATTCTTTCGGTCATTACCCAAATCTCATGACCATAGGTGAGGGTCGAAACAAACACTGAACGACAGACCGATAGCTTAACTGCGGTGCCAAATTCGACCCTCCTGATAATAGATGGCCGAGCTGTCTTGCTCCAGCCTGACCAATCCTACAGGATAACTCAGTATTGCTCCTCCCATCACTCGTGAATAGGACCGAAATCGGAGACCGGAAGAAATCATATATACAATTTGTAAACAAAATTCATTATTGGCACGCATTCAAAATCAAGAACGTAAATCCTTTGAGACACATTACAACATTGTTACAACTCACAGTTCTAATAAGCTAGTACCTTAGATTACGATCGTAAAAGTACTTCTCAAGAGGTCATTACACTCTTTGCTTTTCTTAGGGCAACCAACTAATGCACATGCATACTTTGCTCAAAACATTAAACTTAAAATTTTAACACCTACCCCTCGGTAGCAACGGTAGTCTCTAACAAACTTCCACACCGAGTACTTAAAATCTCCACCTTATTGTCCGATGGTTCTTCCTGTAGACCTACTGTACATCCTCTCTCACTCAGCAGGACATTAAAAAAATATTTTAGGATGTCTAAAACAACATAAATTCATCCCTCGGTTTTATTATAAAAACATAAAACATACCTAATGCGTTGAAAACCATAAATTTTTTAAAAGTTAATCTCTTCGTGGTCGGGACATGAATTCTAACGCGCGCTCCATAATAATGAGTAATGATGGCACAATGGACCGCTGCTGGCTGCCACTACCACCGTCATTGCTTCATCTTAGTCTCTTAGGTTTTGAAAATGCTTGGAAGATGTACTATGTAGGACGCATAGCTAAATAACAAAGAGAAGTGTTGGAACTTTTTGTGGTTTGTCCATAAAAGGACAGCAAAGGGATATTATGAATTGCACAGAAGGGTGCAATGCAGTGGAAGGGCTTTTAAGAATACGAAGGGAATACTGGCTCTAGCTCTGTTAGAGATTTGGTAGATTTTGGTGGTATTGGATATTTTTTCAACACGTTCTGTAGATAATTTATTGAGGTACGTCTAAACCATTTGCAATTTTATATTCATCTCAGACAGAATTCGCTGTATACTATTTGAAATCTTGGACATTCAAAACATTGTTAACAACGAGTTGACTAAACCAAAGCAAATTTCTCTTCCAATTGTTTTGATCTCTAGTTAACTGGTTCATACTTACTGACTTAAGAAGGCGCTGCAGTGGACCCGGACCTCCACCAACAAACGTCTATAGCCAGATTGATTTTTAGCCAACTTCCTCCAGTTTCGCACGTTAAGTTGGTTAAGGTCCCCTTCCTCCACTTGCGTTCACCATCTGAGTCGAGGTCTTCCTCTACTGCATCGTGCCTCGGGTGTGGATTCGAAGATTTTCCGGACCGGAGCATTGGTGCCCATGACGCAGCCATCTCAGTCGTTCGACCTTCACTCTTCTGGCTAAGGCGATGTCGCTGTACAGCCCGTACAGTCAATTCACTGTTTTTGTAGACAGGACCGAAAATCACCCAAAGAACTTTCCTCTCGAAACAGCCAAGAGCAACCTCATCCGATTTTGGCAAAGTCCATGCCCCTGCGCCGTAGGGCAGGACCGGGACGATTAAGGTCTTATAAAGGGTAACTTTAGTCATTCGAGAGAGGGCTTTGCTAGGTACTCAATTGCCTTCTCAGCCCACAGAAACAGCGATTGGCAGGATTTATTCTTCATTTGATCTCAGCCCTGGTGTCATTGTCTGAATTGATAGCGGCGCCTAGGTTGATAAAGTCCTTAACTGCCTCAAAGTTCTAACTGTCTGTTGTGACTTTCTGACCGAGACGTCTGTGTTGGGTGTCTTATTTTAACTTAAGCTTAATACAAGCAATATCTTAAAACTAAAACTTAAAACTATGCTAAATTACTAAAACTAGAACTAAGGTTGTAGGGAACAGCGATTCAAGGGATGCAGTTAGGAGACGGTGAAGTTGAAGGCAGGGGCACGGATAGGAAGAGGAGCAATACAGAGTAGGGCATTACGCAGTGTAGTTTTACTGCAATTGAAGTCGAAGACGGAAATCGCATGATTTGCTTTTCGCAGCATTCTAGACATAGGTTCGTGGTGACCGTAATTGGTGCGGTGAGAGGCAAGACTAAAAAGAAGTACAAACCTGAGGTTGCGGGGATTGGTGTTGAAAGAGATCATGTGCAGCAGCGCAGGACAGTCAATGTTACCAGTTATTAGCTGATGAACAAAAAGGATATCTGCAGTGTCGCGGCGCTGTTCCAATGACTGTAAATTGATGAGTTTTAGACGGTCCATGTAGGGCGGTAAGTTAAAGCTGTCAATCCAAGGTAGGCCACGTAAAGCGAAGCGAAGGAATCTCCGCTGGACAGCTTCGATTACAGCGTGATAGGGCGCCCATACTTGGCTTGCGTACTCAACGAGGGGCCTAACGAATGTAATGTAGAGGGATTTAGTGACATATGGGTCGGAAAATTCTATAGACCACCGTTTCACAAAGCCAAGTGCAGAATTGGCTCTACTAATTATGTCGTCGATATGAGAACGAAAATTGAGCTCACGATCGCAGACAACACCTAGATCCCGTGCTGAAGTGACTATGGGTACAGATTCGTCGCGAATGAAGTAAGTCCTGGGTAGTGGGGGGAGACGCTTGAGGGAATAAGTGATAGAGTGACATTTGGTGATATTAAACTCTAAGAAATTTTTTTGGTACCAGGTGGAGAATCTGTAAAGGTCTTCCTGCAAAAGGCGAGTGTCGGCAGGGGATGATATGCATCTGAAGATTTTCATATCATCAGCATAGACCGATAGATCAGAGTTTCTAAGGACGAGTTCGGCATCATTTATAGTAAGGATAAAAATAAGAGGTCCGAGGTGACTGCCTTGAGGGACCCCCGATGTTGCTGTGAAAGGGTCAGATATAGAGGATCTAAATCGAACTTTGTACTGGCGTTCGATTAGGTATGATTTGATCCAGGAAATAAAACGTGGTTGGAAACCAAGAACTTTCAGTTTAAAGAGGATAACTTGGTGAGGGATTTTATCGAAAGCTTTGCTAAAGTCGGTGGCAACGACATCAACCTCATAACCATCCTCTAAAGCGCACAGTGTTCTTGAGACAAATTCAGTTAGGTTAGTTACTGTTGATCTGCCCTTAAGGAACCCATGTTGTTTGGAATAAAAGATTGGCCTGCAGTGAAAGAACATTGCGTCATACACGATGCTTTCAAAGAGCTTAGGTACACAGGAAAGTTTGGCTATGGGCCGATAGTTGGATATTTCGCTCTTGCACCCTTTTTTATGGATAGGTATGATGTACGAGTCCTTCCAAACTGTAGGAAAAACTCCCTGTGAGATAGAGAGTTGAAATAGGGCAGTGAGAGGCTGCGTTAGATTGTTCGTGCACTTTTTTAAAACTATGGCGGGCAAACCATCAGAACCAGGGGAATAATCGTCCTTGAGTTTGTTTATCTTGTCGGTGACCATTGACACGGTTATGTCAACCGACACTAGAGAGGTTTGTGCAACGTTGCTCATAAAAGAGAAATAATCAGAGTCAGGCTTAAGGACGTTATCGGCGAACGATTGGCTGAAAAAGTTGGCAAATAGGTTAGCGATTATTTTGGGGTCTGCCGAGGATGTACTCGAGAATTGGAGAGTTGAAGGATAACCGTCTGACCTTCTTTTTACGTTAATGAATTGGAAGAATCGCTTGGGATCAGAGATCAAGTTGAGTTGCATCCGATTGAGGTAATTCAGGTAAAGGGAATCGCAGAGCTCTGAAAATAGGGTATAAACGTGAAGGTAATTGGAAAAGTCAGAGTCGGATTTAGATTTGAGATATATTTGCCAGAGTTTGTTCCTGTGGTTACGAAGAGAGCGTAATTCTTTGTTGTACCAGGGTGGAGAGGACAAATTAGTTTTATGGGGCAAATAAGGGACCGACTGAACGAAACAGGCAAAGATTTCAGCGTAGAAGATTGCTAGGGCGCGGTCGATGGGAACCAGGGTAGAAACAGGACTGATATTCGCGAGCAAGTGATTAAGTTTAGTAAAATCTGCTTTGCGAAAGTTAAAGCAATACGAGTGCTCTGAAACTGGGTTTGTAAGTGCGTTTTCGTACGAATAGGTAAGAAAGAGAGGGGGGTGGAAACGGTCTAAAGTAGAGAGAAGGTGATTGCTTTTGGAAACGGTGGAGTTATCGGCATCAGACGAGAAGATAAGGTCCAGTTGTCTATCCAGGTTGTTACGAATGCCACTTATTTGGAATAAGCCACAGTCAGAGAGACAGTCAGTGAGTAGGATTTCCTTATCGGAGTTGGCATTGGAGACAAAGTAAGACTCTTGATCTGATTTGGTCCATTGGAGATAGGGAAGATTAAAATCGCCCAAGATAAAGACGTCTTCGCCGCGGTCCAAGGCGTCAAACAGGGAATCAACCGCGTCGACAGCGCGCTTAGGACCCAATTGGTTGGGAAGGGCGTATATAGCAGCACATAATATATATATAACGCTTGGGGATGGTTATTTTGACACAGATAAACTCAAAGTCGATAGTATGCGATCTGTTAAAAAGGGTAGCATCGAAGCGATTATGTACTGCCAGCAAAACACCGCGGCCGGAGGAAGCATCTTCTTTTTCGGAGCCATCAGCGCGGAAAATGTTGAACTCTGGAGGGAAAATTTCATTATTATTAAAATTGGGAGTTAGATTAGTTTCCGTTAAGGCAAAGATATCGTATGGGAGTTTTTGGGTGGTCTGAAATACTTCACGGGTTTTGGTGCGTAGTCCTCTGACATTTTGATAGTAGATGGACAGACATTTGGGGGAATTATTCCATATGGTAGGGGGTTGAGAGACAGCCGCAGGAGTTAAGTTGGCAAGCGACAGCTGAGGAGGGGTGTGTGTGCTTGGATCAGTGTGGAGGCATTGATTAGGAACGATAATAATTTTTGAAGTTAGAGCGCGTTCTTTGAAGGTGTGAGAGACGTTTAGAACTGACGTGAGAGGCAAATGTGGAGAGGTCGTTTGCTACGTCGGTGTGAGAGATATTGAAGCTTTCGTGAAAACGGACAAATAACTGCCTCAGTTCATCGGGGACAGTTGGAAGGCCTTCTTGGTGGATAGAGACCATGACGTTTGTTTTTGTTTTTCCATCGATACAGATAGAGTCAGGTTTGTCGTGTAGGTAAGCGAGGTAAAGACGCACATTCTCATAAATTCGGTGATCTCTCAAGCGTGACATGACATAGCGGCCGTCATGAAGATCAGCAGATTGCTTAGTTAGTTTAACCGTGGGAGGGATCAGTGGATCCAGAAAGGCAGGCGGAGCATCCGTTGCAGAAGGTGAAGTAGGTTGAGGCAATGAGGGTGAGGTGGGTGGAATGGGTGTGCGGGGAGATGTAGTTGGGAGAGCAGGATTGAGAGTGTGAGAGTGTTTGAAGTTCGGGTAATTGACGGAAGTGGAAGTTTCAGAGGGTGGGGTAGGGCTTGGGGAGGGATCCGGGACGGTGGTTAAGTTAAATGAGACGCGCTTAGATTTGGGACATATGATATAAGTAGGGCTGGGTTGACGAAGGTTTGGTGTAAAATTAGGGAAAATTCCCTAATTCTATTCTATTCAAGAACGATGTTGAAGAAGTCGCATGATAGCGCGTCGCCTTGTCTAAAACCTTTTTATACATTAAAAGTCTCGGTGCTGTCTTGACTGACCTTGAAGGAGCAGCGTGCATTCCCCATCGTCATCCTGTACAAATGGACGAATTTGACAGGGATGGCAAAACTAGACATGGCTTTGTATAGCTCGTCTCTATAGATGCTGTCATAAGCGGCCTCAAAATCGATTAAAAGGTGGTGGGAATCGATTTGAAGTTCCTGGGTTTTCTCCAAGATCTGCTGCTGTGTGAATATTTGGTCGATGGTGGACTTTCCTGGTCTGAAGCCACAGTGATATGGACCAATCAGGTTGTTGACGAACGTCTTCAGGCGTTCACACAACTCGGCAGATAAGACCTTGTAGGCGATGTTAAGAGACTGATGCCTCTGTAGCTGGCGTAGTTCAGATCATTTATGTTAAGAAAGTACGTCGGTTACGTACAAATTCAGTCGCTGACATCAGTGAGGTCTATTGATCACATTATTTGCTTTTGACAGTCCAAAAGCTCAATCCCCTGTAAGTCTCCAAGCCCACCGAAGAAGACTCTGCCAAGACTCCTCAAAATTCTATAACTAATTCAGCTTGGCGAATACGCGGTTGTTAGAAACCGCGAGCAGGAATACCGAGAACTTGGAAGACATTAGCCTTTTGTGAGAACTCAAAACTGTTCGTCAATATCCTCATTCCTTCCTATCGAGTTCCTTTAAGAGACATTATTCAGCGAAAGCCAACTGGTTAGTGAAATTTTAATTAACCTGGATTGATATTACCATATTCACTGTAATATTCCGAAGAGCAAATATCCATATTCATAATGAACACACAGGGAACACGCAAAACTATGCATATGTTCATCTGCTTACATCTTGGCAAATAGTCGCTCAGACTTTGACAAACAAGAGCACGAATTATTCCCTCATAAAGGACGCATACATGTTCAAGTTTACCCGTTTCATCTGCTCACCCATTGCATCAACCAAAGAAAGATTCCACGAGTACCCTTTAAGATGGAGTAATGCCTTCACTGACATCAACACCTCGTTAAAGTGAGCCAACTGTCTTTATCACATCAATCCTTTTCGGGTATTCACCGTTCGCTGTCGGATTTCTTTGGCATTAGTATTCCAAGTGGCTTTTCCGAGAATACATCTCAGTGACCAAAATACGAACAGGTAACCAAAAACGGAGAACCCACGCTCCCAAAATCAAAGTCATTACGTATTCCGGTCGCATAGCAAAGTGGGCAAACATTTTAAAACAAAAAAAAAAAGGAGGAAATCCTTGAAGGCTTATTAAATTCGTTTCACCATCCTTTCAACCCTCTAAGTGTGGTTCAAGAGTATCACCTAAAGGATAGATATTCGACTCCGATGATTTTATTACCACGTGCACGGTACGCCGGACTGAGCTTCATTGGATTCAATGGTCACGTCCGTTTTATTAAGCCATCTGGTGTACATCTTTGGATTACAAATTTAGTTTTTTTTTTTCCTGCGGTTGTAACGAATCAGGATAATTAGAAAATCGCAGGTAAGATGGCAACATCAAAATGGTAGTTCGTTAATTTTATACCTAAGAGATAGTGTCCTTGTCCTCAAAGAGAGAGTGTAGAGTTGAGGATTGGACATTTAATTGCAGAAGAAGTAAGAAGTAAGGTAGTTAGGTACAACTTGCTGTTTGAAAATAACTCAATTACTCAGTGCTAAGGCTGCGCCATTTTGATCCCATATCTAGGAACTTAGTTGTTGTTATATCTTTCGAAAGGTTGTCCGCTATCCGCCCTGACTTCACTGACAGATCTTACCCAATGATCAAGGGATGGAGTGCATGGTTAGACTAAAAAAGTAGGTCCATTGTGAAACCACTGAGTACTGGGGTTTGATCCCGGCTTACTCCTGAAACCATCTAGATTTCTTAACGTAGCTGTTTAGACCGACCTTGTTGGCGGAGTTCAAAGCATTTGGATCATTAAAAAAATATTTGCCTTAGATTTCCTGATGTTGGCATAGATGGGACACGTGCAGAGAAAGTGTACAGTAGACTCTTCCTTCTCCCCGTCTCTGTAGCTTCTGTAGAAATCGTTGCATGATAGGCCTAAGCGTTGAATATGTCTGCCTAGGATGCAGTACCCTGTAAGGACGTTGGTTAGTTTTGACAGTTGGTCTCTTTTAAGTCGGCCTAGCATCAGCCTAGCATTTTGCTATAATCGAGGTGTTGTCATCCACGATTTGCTTTCGACAGAGCGTCAGTTTAAGTCAAGTATTCAAGATACGACATATGTATGCGTTTTTACATAGTCGAGCTTCCTGCCATCTGCACATTGAGAGCCAAGTGTAGCTAATTCGTCAGCCGTGCAGTTCCCTTGAATGTCGCAGTGACCAGGAATCCAATAGAGTGTGACGTTATACTGGTTAGGAATCTCGTTTAGAGACACGCGGCAATCCTTCACTGCCTTAGATTTGATTGTGTTGGATACGGGGAATCTAATCACAGCCTGGCTGCCCATGAAGATCGCTATATTTGTGCGTGATATCGGGTAAGTCTTCAGCTAAACAGCGACTTAATTGAAAGCTATGATTTTGGCTTGGAAGACACTACAGTGGTTGTGGAGACTGAAGGAGTGGTGGATATCCAGGTCTTCTAAAAAGACACCGGCACCAACTCCTTTGGCTGTTTTAGAGCCGTCCGTGAAGATGAAGGAAGACTCATTGAGGTATTTTGTGCTTGTAGCCCATGTTGTAGTCGTTTTCGGTATTTGTTGATTTGGAAAGACTGCGATGAGCTGATAGGATTCTATCATATTCCACATTTTTCTCAGTTCCTCTCTATCATAGTTTGGCTAAATGTCACTGGACACAACACACCTGTACGTACACATCTGTGATTGATTATTCATAGAAGATGTATGTAAATAAATGTTTTCTGTGGTTGTCCCAAGTAGAATGTCATATATTTCCGTCAAACACCGATTAAACGTTGAACCTGGCCCCCACGTTCAGCTCTTTCGTTTTCTTCTGGAGATTATGAGTCGGTGTGAGGGTAGGTAGGTAGGTAGAGATGGCGGTTCTAAGAACCCAATTAGCGCCGTTTTGATACCATAACTCATTTGACCTGGTTGTTTGTGGGCGTTGTAGGTATATAGACGTAGATATTTAGATCCAACCTGTGGAGTTAAGGAACAGGATTAGTTCACTAATTTTTTTCCTAGAAATATCTTTGAGGTCATCGAAGAAGGGTTTGCCCAGAGTGCGCTGTCTGACCCTCGCTAGGGCCGCACACTTACACAAGAAATGATGCAGAGATTCCTTTTCGCTGCTATCCTTGCAACTGCGGCAGAAAGTGTTGTGGGGAATACCTAGCTTGGGTGCGTGGTCTCCCACTGGCCAGTGGCCCGTACTAGCGGCTACAATTCTCGCAATATCTTGTCTTGATCTGCCCGAGTGGGCGGTCCACTGTCTCACAGTATGTGGTCGGGTTGGTCCACAACAAACAAATTGTGACATCTAATATGCCCAGGTAAGGGCACGTTCCCCTAAGTACTTGAATCTTTCTGAATATACACACGATTGTTAACTTGAGTCGGTGTGAAGTGTGACCAGTTCTCTCTGACACTGTTCCACTAGTTTTGATGTGAAGACAGAATTGGTGGGTTGAACATGGATCTGTGCTAGTGTCATTGTTGCTGATTTCTTGATAAATACATAAGTCTTCTGACAAAATTGAATTGGTAACGTAAAGTTTCTTAAATATCTGAAAATATCCACATCCTTCACACCAAAACCTTTTATAAGGTGAGGAAATACGTACGAGTATGTAGAACTTCACCAAAGCACAAAACGACTAATATTTCTGCAATCATCTGGCACAGGCTTATTTGTGCCACCCGGCTCAAACTTCTGGCTCCGCTTTTGGCAGTGTGCCACCGTTCTGTGTGTTCTCTCGTTTTTAATTAATTCATACAAACGATGAAAATTATTTTCTTTTTTTTTCGCTTCATTAGGACGACATGTCACACTGGTTTCCTTCGGCTATTCACAACCAACACAGCGAGGGGATGAGAAGTGCTGCAATATTTCTTTTTCTTTCGTGCAAAGAAATCTGGTCTCTTCCTGAGGGGGGATAGAAGGATAAAAGGAGCTTATAAATATTGCTCTGATTTTTCTCTCTGACTCATTTAGATAATTGCAGCAATTAACTAAATTAGCACGGGTTTTGTTTTATCCGAGGGGAGCATGGTGGCACCGAATGCGAAAGTCATGAAAAAGATTTTATATTTCTATCAAGTCGATTAATGTTAGGGTTCACTAGGATAATGGAATTGTGTTTTGTTGTAGGTTGGTAAGCGTGATTGTATATTAGGCAAAGGTCTTCAAATACAAATTTTGGTAATAAAAATATACAACAGCTGAGCAAGCAAGAAAACATCTCCTGTATAAAAAAGCTAAATTTATATTCACTTTTTAACAGTGGAACTAACCAAAATAAAGGAGATAGAAATGTATCTTGTCGTATTTTCATCCTCCTTACCGACAAGTAAGTGCCGCGTAATATAGTCAAGCAATTCAAATATTTCCGATCAAGCTCAGGCCAATATACAAGCAGTTTATGTCCTAATTTGCATCAAAATGAAATGGCAGTTTAAAAGTTGTAAGAGTACATCTTCCAGCCCTTTTGTAAAATAACTGATGTATCCAACACGAAGTTCTAGACCTCAAGACTTTTATTGATTCTCTGCATGAGAAGCAACCATCGATTTAGTATAAGTCTTCTAGAAAGGTTGGTCTTAATTTACGAATTACTGTTTAAAAAATATATTGAACCAGGCTACCTGGACTCGATCCCTTTTCGTCCCTCTTCCATTCATAATCTAAGTCAAGGATACCATCCTTGTTCTCTTCTTGCCATCTTTAGCATCTGTCTGATTATAATTTTACCATCCTATGGGTTTCCATCCATGGGCAGTTCAAAATCCAACTCCTTCTATCAGCCAAAGCTGGACAACACATGTGCCGCTGTTTCCACAACCTCAACGCATGGTCTGCAGTTGCCATCTTTCACCAGCCTCATTTTTCTTAAGTGATCTCTGAAGATTCTATACCGAGTAGAGAGCGCTACAATCAATTTGTGAACAAGGCTTACAACTTCTCTCTTGATGCAGCCAACAACAACTTTTATCGCCATTTTGGCTTTTCTGCACGTCTGTCTTTTTGTTTTCTTCGATCCCTTCAAACTCTTTAGCCCAAACCAGTATCAATTCATTCTGAGCTCCATATGCTTCGAGTTTTTGGACACTCTTCATCGCCAGCGATGAATTGTAAACTTTCGCCTAATTACAGCTTGATTATGTGGCACTATGCGAGGACTTGCCTTGGCTTTGTCAAGGGCTTTGTATCCAGCCATACATACATTAAGTTTCTCTCGAAAATTAACAAACTAACAAAAGAGTTGAGGAAAACAAACCGCCTTAAGCACTATTAAGGAACGGCTCGGTTCGTGAAAAATAGAGGAAGAGTTAAGAAAAGCGGAAATGAACAAATGGGCTAGGAACGAGCACTGCTTGCTTTAACTTAACCAAATACGGACTCCTATCAGATAAGCTAACTTGTCACTTTAGATACAGGGACAACCTTGAAAAGCTGATTATAGGACATGAGGGCACTGCAGATTCGGCATGTATCTTGAAGAAGCACCAGAGCACTTTCTCGTGAAATGTGAGGCTTAGGTTGATACAAAGTTAAGCAGGGCGGCTGTCCATACAGAGCACAGACACATGTAGGCCAAGGTAAGCTCTTTGTGATACCACTTACATCTTAGTATACCAGAAAAGTCTCATTCAAACTTATTGGAATTATTTGGAGCTGCTTGTGATCTCCGTGGCTCAGTGGTTATTGCGTTGGACTGCTGTGCGAGCGGGGTAGGTTCAAGCCTCAGCCATGCCACCGAACGTTTTTCGTGGCACCACCTCTCGTCGGGGAACTATAAACCTGGGAGTATATGTAATTTGCCAATTCGCCGTTTCTCAATTCGCCGTTGGGAGCCGGCAATAAATTGTAGGTCTCTTCCAGTCGTGCGAAAAATGCAACAGGCACAACAAGGATGGTTGCGAGAAGCTTTTTTTTTGGAGCTCTCAATGAAGCTAATGCCAGTATGTTTTGGGTTTGTGACAGTTAGGTCAAATTATCGAATTGATAGGCTCATAAATAGGACTTCTTTCTTTGGGATATGGCTGAACATATACAGAGAAAGTGGGGAATATTTAGAGTAGTGCCACGTTTGGCGATTTAATCGGCCTTACAGTTCCCTGGTCTGTCCTTATGACCAGGTGCCCAGCATAGGTGAATGCTAATGCCGTCTGACAGATGGGCGAAAATCTGAAGTAGCTTTTAATGTGAATGTTACTGATTCCAGAGATTTTATAGCAGCCGGGCTTTCGGTAAAAACTGTGACGTCGTTGAAGGATACCACATTGTACCATGATTTCCGGCTGAAAAACACTACAGCGGTCAGATAAGCGGAAGGACATTCAGCATTTCGGAAGAACTACCTCCTCCCATTCCACTCTCTGTTCTAGAATAGTCGGTATAGAAGTGAAAAACAGTCACTCATTCCAAACAAGATACTCCAATTCATTAAAGCAGTTGAACGGTAGGAGGTGCTCTCACTCGTGACCATATTACATCGACACACTATACCTACAACATGTGCAAAGCCACATCCAACATCCACATTGAAAATGGGCAGTTTTTGGCTAGAGTTATCAATTTCAACTTCGTTCTTAAACTCACTCGTTTTAATTTAATTTCAAAATATTTGCAAACTGTTTTCATAAAATTAAAATTGTTAATCAAGTTTACTCAGCTAATAAACACACTGAGGAATAACATTCAATATTGACTTTCAAGCATTTTGAAAATACCCAGAAAGAAAATGTTTCAATTCATCAAAAACTCATTCACATTCCATTAATTAATTTGAATATTCCAAAAAACTTCGCATAACAAACATAATTCACCCGCAAACCCATTGTACCCAGTCTAGGTGGACCATACTTTCTGCTGCCATAAAGTGGTCGAACGAATGAGATATTCCCTGGTAATTTTCATCCTTTTTTAAAAAAAAAAAACAAAAAGATGAGGCATTTATTAAGCTAGTGGATGGATTAGTTATGGCGAAAGTTTCACCAACTACTACTACTAGCGGGCAACAACTCTAACTTTTGGCCGGTGACAAATCGCCACTCAGCTAGATTAAACGAGAAACTCTGGCCGATGGTGGTGACCAGGATTCTGAAAATTTATTAGCCCTCATATGACAACGGTGGCGGCGGCGTCCGTCTCGGTCAATCGTGTTATAATTTATGGACAACCAGACAAGCAGACCACGGCCAGATGAAAAATGTGAGCGCATTTTAAGTTGTGTGTGTGCCAGCAATTCAAAATAACTTAATAACAACGGGATAATAAACATTTGTATTCACTTCAAGGCGATGTTTTGCTGGCGCACATGCAGAAAGTAGATAAATCATCCGTGTCATCAATTTAGTCCTTGAGAGTCTGTGGAGGTTGTAGTAAAACCGAACAAATTTTATCGAACTACTGTTGTGTTCTTCAATAAAATTCGCATAAAAGAAACATTTCAGATAAGCTCAGGCACGCATGGGTGTAAATAAGAACAAAAACTTCCTGTCGCCAATATGGTTTCCGCATATTGTGTGCGAAGATACTTGAATGCTCTTTAATATTTCGAGGCAATGATGAGCACACAGCACCTTTAAGAAATGAAATATTGACAACAATGGGATGGAAGGGTGGTTGACTACAATAAAAGGATTGAAATCAACGTTGCTGCAATCTGTGAACTGTTCCAATTCAATCTGTTAAATTCAGCCTACGGTTAAGCTAAAATAGTTAAAAGACGAACACTTTTTGGGGATGATCATTGATTCCGAGCTGAGTTGAAAAGAGGGCGTTGGAGATAATTTCATCTTATTGTAGCCTATATGCGCCTTTGTCAAAGCTCAAAGCAGCTGTGTTTCCACATCGAGGAGTCAGTTGTGCACCAACCATTTCAGGATCACATTGTTCAAGAACGAAAGTCATTCAGCAGCACTGTTCTACCTGAAGACCATTGAAACGCTGTGATAAATATTATTGTACATACATTCATATGTACATACGTACATATGTGTATGGAGCAGGGAGTACCATCGGAAGTTGTGCCGACAAAGTATAGAAACGAACTTAGTCTCAGTATGGCATAAGGGTGAGGGAAGTCCAGTCTAGAATAAAACATGGTAACGCCCTGGCTAAGTAAGCCGAAGAAGCTACAAGTCGTTGCGACTGGCAGAACAGTTTACAGAAAGAGTAAATGAAGAGGTCAGAAGGTGCTGGTCTCGGATGAAGATCAGCCGGAGCGAGTGATATTTGCCGCAAAGTCAAGACCAACTGCCCGAATACTCACCACAGCACCCTATAAATATAAAGTTTTTGCTCCGACCAAGGCAGCCAAAACACATAAAGCTCCGAAGGGTTGTAGACATCTTCAACAACATTGGTATATCCTCTGCATCCACCAAGAGTAAGAACTTGCAACACCAAGAACTTTCTTGCCGAGTAGGGGAAGGGAATAATAGTCAAGCCCCCAAAGAAAGGCAACTTAACAGAGTGTGAGAAATGGTATAGCAGTAAACTGGAACTATAGATCCGAAGGGGGGTCCAACAAGGCTATCAGCGCTTCTTTTCCTAATCCACCGATATGCTACACAATGCTTGATCAATGGAGGACACCCGTTTCCAATGACATACATTTCTTCACTACACCGAGCCTTGTCGCCGTGACGCTGTGATTAGTGAGTTGGACTGCTGTGCGAGCTGCGTGAGTTCCAGCTCCAGCAAATATCACCTAGTTTCGTGACATTCATTCTAGCTCATCTTCGCAAATGTGCATTTCTGAACAAGAAATTGAGAGAATGCAGATTTTTCGTTATCTAGGTTGTGTTACCTCTGCAGACGGTGGTACCGAATTGGATGTTTGCCGCAGCTATTCGCAATGTAGAAGAGCAGCGTTATCAGCTTTAACATCATGCTACGACTGTTTCGACTTAGGCTAATGCCTCTTTTCTGGCCGGGTGGTGTAGCTCTGATGTATCAACTGACTACTTGCTCACGAGTCCAGCATTTACTAGAATACCTGATAGAGGCGCATGGAGCCACCTAGACAGAAGGGCTACCTCTCTACACCGGTGTTTACAAAATGGAGATCAGTGAAAGAGCTAGTATCTGTGAAACTTTAAACATCAACAGTTCATTGAGAATTGGTGATGATTGGAGCGTCGACCGCATACGACGGGGAAGGTAATAACTGTCTTAAGCGACAGTAAGGCGGGCGTAAAGTCCTTGGAGTCAACATTAGTCAAAGTTAGTGACGCGAAATATTCTAGGCATACAATCAGATCCAGCTGCTTTAAACACCCATACACAGAGAGACTTTCTGATGTGCACAACAATTAATGCAGAAGCCGCACGAATTATGACTGTATCTATCCTTCAGCAGGTGTGCAGCTGTAGCTTATACTACATTGAATTCCAATTCCTGGCAGTGGTTTCTTCAAAGAACTTATGAGACCTGAGCAATATAAGATAGACGAGTTTTTTGTGATCTATTTGTGATCACATGTTCACTAAAAGTCTTCAGTGTATCCAAGAAACTATTTTCAACCAAAGATGGGTTGTACCATACAGATATCTATTCAACGAAGCCTAGGTCAATGTTAATTTTTCAAAATTCATCTCTCTTCGAATAGATTTTTCTTGCAAAATAGACGCAAACCGTCTATTTATCGATTACACCGAAATCAAATTACTGTATATACAACATCATCGACGCCAAGTAGCCTCGAAGAAACCTCAGGACACCCAATATGAATCTCAATATATGTAAAGGTATATAAGACGTAAGACTGACTGAACCAACTTTTGCATAACAGCTCCATCCCCATTGTGTTGTTCCGTATCTACCACAGATACTCGAAAAGCCAATGTGATTTGTTGCCAAAGTTTGCAACTAGCTACCCAAAACCTAAAGCATGTAGATGTTCTATCCACATACACATGGTGTTCGGTTCAAAATATTAAATACCATGCGAACTCTACTAACCCACCCGATGTATTAGCCCTTAAGTGTACCACATTTGTGGGTGGTAAATGTTGCAATTTAATACAATTTTTGGCGTCTTAACAATCTGCAACTAATTACAACTTTTTCATCGCTGAGGTTTCCATTTTACCCTTGGACACTCTAATTTGGCGGTACAGCTACCCACTTGCGATGCAATAAGTTTACAAATAAATGCATGAACTGCGATTTTGGGATGGTTTTTCGATTTGCAAATACTGTGCGATACATACAAAAACACACACTTGCATGAATGTACATAGATATATGTACAATACATATGTTTGACAAGTGGAATGGAATACGAACAGAAATATGATATGATGAAAACAAAAAAAATTTGTTCAAAAATTCCATTCAATGAAAAAGATGTGACATATTTGGACGCTGGTCAAGCATTTTGAACAGGTACAGGCATAGAACTTACTTATGTACTTATGTCTTGTTTTCCCTTGTGGGTCCTACGACGTCTACTACACCTACGCGCCATCGAGTGCGATTTCTGGCAATATGCCTCAGTTCTCTTCAACTCTTCCCAATTGGCGAGGCTCCTGCTAAACTGTTCTGCGCCATGTATTTCTCGGCAGACCGGTGGACAGCACCGATATAAACGGGATCATGCATCTGCATAACGGGTGCCTTGAGAACAACCGCCACTGCCGCATTGAAGATAATGCTCCATCGACTTCCTCTTGATATCTTTGGGAAGCTAATGGCGGTCAAAGTGGAACTGAGGTTCAGCGAATCGTCTCAGCTGATGTACACAGCAATTGGCTACTCTAGGATTCTCAAGGGCAACCATACTATTCCTAGTAAAACGGGCTACGTTGTTCCACATATTGACTTCAACGTCAATGGAGTCAGTTTTGAGTGATTCCGTGCTAGAAACATTCACAGACGGATCTAAGACTGCGCGTGGCACGGGGGTAGGAGTCTTCTCCAAAGCACCTGGCTTAGCCATTACCACGCGACTGCCAGATCACTGCAGTGTGTTTCAAGCGAAAATTACGGCAGTCTGCGAAGCTGCGACTTGGCTGTCAACTAATGCGATAGATTGTAGCGCTAATGTGCTATACATAGATAGTCAGGCAGCTATTTAAGCCCTGAAATCGCCGGCAATACAATCAAGGTTGGTAAAGCAATAGTGCAGATCTCCTAACGAGGTTGCAGACAGTTGAGACGTAACCATGTGCTGGGTCCCAGGACACAGGGATGTACCAGGCAACTGTAGAGTGGCTCGTCCAAAGAAGGTACAGGAGGGCATCTCCCCGATAACCTGGGAAAACCTTCTGCCCCTATCGAACCGATCAAAATCGTCCCTGATACCGATGCCAGGAAATTGGCAAACAACAGGTGGAACAACATCAGCATTTGTCACTTGTCAAAACAGATCTGGCCTAACCCGGATTTAAAAAAGACGGAGACACTTTTATTCACAAACGGGAAAAACCTGGGTTCACTAAAAGAGGTCCTCACGGGACATTGCACTCAGACTGGGGGTCCCCTCCAATGATTTCTGCAGGACCTGCAGAGACGAGGAGGAAGAAGAAACTACAACCCACCTACTGTATACACGTCCTGCTCTTGTGACGCTAAGAAGGAAAACCCTCGTGGATTACTTCTACGATGATCTTAACGATCTAGCCGAACTCGTCATCCAGAATATAAGAAACTTCATCTCTGGGACGAAATGGTTCAACTCTTAGGGTTAATACCGGTACGGTTGCCCAATTGACCATCTTGATGTACTTTGTGTTACATACTCTTGTTCCCTGAGCTATTAATTCGGTTCTTCATCGTGCTATCACAATGGGCCGGCCTGGTCTAAGTGTGTCCCTGTCTGAGCGGGGGCAGCCACCTAACCTAACTTTACCTAACCGTCGGTTCCTGACCTGTTCTCTGGTAAAGCTATTAGATTAGAGATACGGTTAGGCCAGAACGTTTTCAGAATGTTTCGTAGGTACCTACATAAGTCACTTTCCAAGTGCTGCACCCATATAACAGCACGGATTCTACATTGAAAAGTTTGGTGTTTTAGCTGATAACATTGCTTCGAACAACATTCCAAACGCAGACTTCACTTTGCCTGCTCAGCTGGCAATATCTTATCCGGTTCCACCTTCGATCGGGACAACATTCCCAAGATGTTGAAAGCTCGCTGCAGATTGTCCAGCGATACTAACTTGCGATGATGAGATCGTTTCGAGGCTGATGATCTTGGTTTTGGCTGTGTTAATCTTCAACCCAACGACGTTTGCCTCTCTCTCAATATCCGCTGTCATTTGGTGGAGTTCCATAATCCCATGTCCCTATGTGATAATAGGCGTACGTCGTCATCGCAGTCAAGATGTTTCAGTTGAGATGTAAGAGTCCATCAAATTTCTCCATTTCCCACCGATAGGGACATCACTAATCACCAGTAAAAGCAATATTGGTGAAAGAACGCACCCTTGTCGAATTCCTCTGACAGACTTCCTCTATGCAGAACGTGGTACCTTGACCCTTCATAAGTTGCTATAATAATTAATAGTAGCTAATTTCTCAGGGATACCTCTCCTGCGCAAGGCAACCCAGATAAATTCTCTGTCACTGCCGAACGCCTAGGAATAGAAGAAAATTTTAAATAGGACTACATGATAATTTGAACAGAGGCCGAATAACCACACTCGGTAACGAGTAACTCGTCATCGAAATGTGGGGATTTGGCATTACCGCTCCCAATGAAGTTTATCGATCATTCGATCACGAGTGCCACACACTCACTCGTTATCGATTGCGGTAATTCGGCCCCAGTTTTTTGGAATCATTTTCGGTAAGGACATTTAATTCAAAGAAACATTGAGAAGGAGTGACAGATGTACCTATACGAATATCAATTTGCAATCAAATTACTTTCCGTTACATGCAAACATTTACATTTTAAATCAAAATATTTTCATATTCAAATTGGCCACGATTAACATGTTCTCCCACTCGAAATCCATTAACAATTCATGACTTACTTGGAATGTGTCGTGGCAGACGTGAAATGTCATGGGAATAACCACAAAATTGGCCTATTTGCGAACCCTTTTTTGCGAAAAATACCCCAAGCACTCGGAATGCCAATTTTCATTGACAAATAGATGTTTGTATGTTCGCATGGGGCAATCGGAATTCAAAACATTTATTTACATTATGTCGGACACCTTCGACATGAATATTCGAAACCCGATACCGTTTAAAATCAATCAACGTACCATTGCTCCTGGCCCCAAACTGTTTTTGCCTATTCCTAAGCCATTAATAATTCACTGCTTCTGACCAAGGAACGTTCATACGCTCAAAAAAGGGGTAAAGGTACATGCCAAACATTTGCGAATCCTGGCTCCATTTGGAAACAGCGTGTGGTAACAATTCAATGGGAATGCTCCTCCCACTCTACTGTTGACTGTCGACATACGTGTCCTCGTGTCGTACACTATGGAGAATTGGTGACCTTTTGCCATGATCTACATGCCAATTTGTCAACCCCTTAACAGTTGTGGTCATTTGTCACATAGATTACGGCAAATACAAATTGATGGTCATCAACTTTCCGACGGCAGAGGGTCATTAAAAAATATCTCCAATGAATCGAAGGAATGAGTTAATGGACCAGTTTATAATTGATGTTTATACATTTACATTGGCATATCGGTGTCAGTCGATTAATGAATGCATGTTGCACTCGAGTTGTACACAAGTTTGGGACGAGTGTGAGCTTTATAGATTGTGGTCAAGTAAGTACACGAATAAGCAGAGTGGGAATAGAGTAAACGGGGTATCGTTGCGAGTGTACCGCAACTGAAGACGTAAAACTACGTCGTTTTAGCAATTTCCAAGAATAGTGATTCGCTGCAGGTTGTAGTTGCTGCAGTACACCTTTTTTATTTTTTGCAAGAAAAAACTCTTTCGGGCCTTATGTTCAGACGCAACTGGTCCATGGCACTACCAAAAAGTAGGACCTATTTTTACACATTTTACTGGAATTTCCTCGACCTTGGGAGAAAGCCAAGAAGGCACTTCAATGATGAGGAGGTTGCAGTATCAGCACTCACCACATCAAAATCTGCCACCTGATTTGAGGCAGGACAATCACAAAGGAAATGGTCCGAAGTATCGTCACCCTCTTCACAAGCAATGCAAAGAGTGGTGTCACTTCAGCGTAGCAGATTGAGATGCATAGCAAAACTTAAGTGTCCCTTTAGAATCCCAATAAGTTGTCTGAATACTGGAAGACAGCAAAAATGCTGCTGATTTCTTACAGACGTTCGGAAGCATTGGTTTAGTCTGCCTGCATCCTTGAGACCCGTGCCACACAGAATTGTGTTTGTAAGACACCCAATCGTTAATGGGGGTCCTGCCAGAGGAACCCAGGTACAGGTCCTGAGAAATCATCTTCTGAGCTTCATCATCGGAGATCTCATTTCGAGATATCCCAGTATGACCGGAGATCTAGGCAAGAGTTAACTCTACGGCCAAATTCAGAGCGTTCTTGCATTCTTGAACTATTTTGAAACAAGTTAAATTGTCCTACATCGTTGAGCAAGGCCTTTAGCGCCTATTCTAGGCAATATACATAGTCAGTGGTCACGGATAGCACAAATCTGTGCTTGATAAACAAAGAGATACTTGCCTAACGAATAGTAAAGTCTGTTGTCGGTGTCTCCATTAAGACACCAGGTTTTGGAGCCATTCGTGAATATTTGACTACAGACCTGTCCACTTTTAATATGCACAGCAGCCAAAGTTCTGGTATATTTGTATCAGGCAACATATCGATGGAACCAGGGTCGTAGATTAAGTGTCGCGTAAGGTCATAAAAACAGAAAATGTTCGGTGGATATTGATATCCTCAAGAAAGGATACCCTCTGAACTGCGCCAACTACAGAGGCATCGGTCTTCTTAGCATCGCCTACCAGATCTTATCTGCATGTAATGTGAATTCCTGAAGCCGTTCGTCAACAACCTGATCGGCCCATATCAGTCCAGGAAAGGGAAGTCCACCATCGACCAAACAATTACACTGCGACAGATCTTGGAAAAAATCCAGGAACTTCAAATCGATACCCACCACCTTTTCATCGATTTTAAAGTCGCTTATGACAGCATCTATAGAGACGAGCCATGTCAAGTTTTGGCATCCCTGCCAAACTCGTCGGATGAAGACGGAGAATGCTCGCTGCTCCATCACGGTCGGACCTCATCAAGACCTTTGATGTCAAAAAAGGATTTAGACAAGGCGACACGCTGTCATGCGACTTCTTCAACATCGTTCATGAAAGAATAGTGCAAAACTCTTGTGCTAACAATCTTTCAAAAGTCCGTCCAATTACTCGGATACGCTGACAGTATTGACATAATCGGAAGAACGCAGCGAGATGTCACTAGTACGTTTGTGAGTATTGAGACGGAGGCGGCGGGGATGGGTTTAGTGGTCAATGAGGGTAAGACAAAGTATATGCGGTCAACAAGAAAGGACACTCAACGTCGATGTCTCAGGTAGAACGTCACTATAGACAGTTATAACTTTGGGGTAGTTAAGGACTTTGTCTACCTAGGCTCTGCTAGCAGTTTAGACAACGATACCAACGCTGAAATCAAACGAAGAATAACTCTTGCCAATCGCTGTTTCTTTAGGCTAAGAAGACAATTTAACGACTAAAGTGACCCTTTATAAGACCTTAATCGTCCCAGTCATGGATGAGGTTGCTTTTGGCTTGGAACGCAAGTGGAAGGGAACCTTAACCAACTTGGCGTACGAAACTGGAGGCAGCTGGCTAAAGATCGAGCTGCCTGGAGGTACTTCTTGGTTGAGGCCCAGGTCCATGCCGGACTGTAGCGCCACCTTCAGTAAGTAAGGATATTGCTGAGGCTCGAACCTACGCAGCTTGCAAAGCATTCCAAGCTCTGAGCTAAGGATTAAGGGACGAACGGTTGAAAATTGTTTTATCATTAGTTGATCTAGATAAGTCGTCTATTAAAATTTCATTTATTATTTTACGATTATTTCTTTCGAAGATAAATATCACCTTTCAAATTTTAACAAATTTTCCTCCCTAAATTACCCTGTGCTAAGTGGCGGAAAAGTAATGGTTTAAACTAAGAAACATACGTACGTTCAGACATATTCATGAATTTGATTAATAAAGCGCTAACAACTTTCTGATAACTAAAATGATCTTGCAAACTGGTCTTTGTAGGTGGCAATGATTTACGCAACCAATAACCTCATTGGGGATTTATTTTGGGGAATTCCCCAGTATCAATAGAATTCTATGCATTAGATCAATCAAAACGCAGTCATTCTAAAACAAATACAACTGGTCATCTACTGATGAAGTTTCTTTTCGAGATAATGATTTATATTCACAAAAATTGTTGTATAATCTGTGTAATAATTAGTGTTAATTTTTATTTAAATTAATTGAATCGCAAACACGTTTCGGGTTCAAAATATAAATCGCTTGAAAATTCTTCGTAAGATTTTTTCTTAAGATTTCGCACTTCACCTTTTAAATATTTGATTTTCCAATTGATAGGTATTTCCAAATAATAAATTTAATGATCTTCAGAAGTGTTAATTTCAGATAGTAGGCAGTTCAAGCTCAAAAATCTGTCATAGCAGCTTAAATTGTGGTCTCCGTTGGATGTTCCACGTAAAATTAGGTGACCCTGCATTTTTAACGTGTGGAGATGACTAGCATGTAACAAACTAGGGACTCGATTTCCGACTGTTCAGTAAAGCCATTTTGTTGGACCATAACTTACCCTTTTCAAAACGGATATATCCCCTCCATGTGATTATTCATGGTCAAAGTGGTCTGCTTACGACTAAGCAGCACAAGTTTGTATTTTATACCATAGTCAACCTATCCTAGATGTTGACTCAGTTTGAAATAAAAGATTTTTTATTGCTGAGTTAGTTCTTAAAGCACATAAATAATCAACTGCTTATAAATTTAAAATTATAATGTCGACCTTGAACTTTTTTTTTATAAAAAACTTCCTTTTATGGACGGCACTGTTTTGAGCATTCCATCAGCTATTCATTCTCAATTTAAAGCATTAAGCGCAATTAAAAGAAAAAAAAAGTTAAACAAGAATAGTAATTCCGTTATAAACGGAATCTAAATTAACATTTATCCGTTGAATTAATTAACACTTAATCATTTTAATTAAACATTATATTTTTATTAATGTAATTAATAATATACTCATTTAAACGACACGTAATTATAAAACGTTAGCTTCCTAGTGCTACACTATCCTAAGTCGATTTTACGCTTAAACTGGTTTGTGTTATGAAAGAATTGTTATTATTTCTTACTTAGGTGGCGCTTAAGTTCGACGTAAACCTGAGATTTAACCATTAAGCCGCATCTAATAGCGCACGCCAAGTTGGCTGAAGCCCCATTTTTTTTTGCGCACCACCTTGGCTGAAATCTTCCCCTACTTTTACCCTTCGGTTTAGTTGCAAAGGTCCTGCCGTCCGAAGCGTACGGTAGGTTAGATTAAGTGGCTGCCCCCCTTCAGACAGGGACACTTAGACCCGATTGTGATACCACCAGAAAGAATATAACGCAAAACGCGTTAAGATGGGTTACAGTAGCGGCAGCGACCCTATGTGTTGAACCGCATTGACCTGGATGTCGAGTTCGGCTAAGTCGTTAAGATTATCATAGAAGAAAGAAGTTAGGTCGAGTGCACAGTAAGTGAGTTGTTGTTTTCTTCTCTTCTTTGTCTCTACAGCTTCTACAAAAATCATTGGAGGGGACCCCCAATCTGAGTGCACGTCTGCCTATCAAGCAATGTCCGGTGATAACCCCTGTCAGTGAACCTAAGTTTTTCCGGCTAGTGGATCAAAGCCTCCTCGTTTTATTTAAACCCAAGTTGAGCCAGATTTGATTTGGCAAGACACAAGTGCTGATATTGTTCTACCTATTGTTTGCCTATTGGCTGGCATCTCAATAGGAGCACATGGTTCTCCCAAGTTTTCTGAGATATGCCGTCTAGCGCCTTCTTTTTTCAGCTCGTCCGCCCTGCGATTGCATGGAACGTTCCTATATCCTGGGACCCTGCACCAGTGTTACGTCATATCTGTATGCAATCTCGCTAAGAGATCTGCGGCATTGCTTTACCAACCTTGACCGTAATGTCAGCGATTCTAAGGCTTTAATAGATGTCTATGGTGCTACAAGTTGCGCACTATCGTAATTTCTGCTTTAAAAACTCCACTGTGATTCGGCAGTCATTTGGCTATGAATGTAGCGTATATAAGTGTTCAATCGCTTTTCATATTCTAGCCATTTCAAACATCTAATTTACACCTTCTAACGATATCGATTTCGGTGTACAATTCGTATAATTTGTGGTTGAATCACCTCCTCCAAAGCCCTTAAACGTAAACGGCACCGAATATCTTGCGAAGAAACGTTCGGTCAAAACGACCAACGATATTGTTATTCGCACTCGTTACAGTCCAGTGCTTCGGCGACACAAAGTGGATCTGAGAGGTTTTAGATCATGTGTGGAATCTCCGTAGTTATCTTCTCAGCTCAAAGAAACAGCGATTGACTAGAGGTATTCTTCGTCTGATTTCTGATGAGATGTTGTTATCAGGGGTAAAAGCAGAGCCCGGGTAGACAAAGTCTTTTACTACCTTAAAGTTATAGCTTCCAATGTGATGTATTGTCCGATTTGTCGATGTTGGACGTCCCTTCTTGTTGACAGGAAACACTTGGGTTTGCCTTCGTTTACCAGTAAACTCATTTTGGCCGGTTCTGTCTCTATACTTGCGAAAGCATTAACAACAGCTTGCTGAGTTCTTCATTATGGTCGGGTTAGACAAGGAGTTGGTTGGTTGATTTTTAGAGTGTCTAAAGACTTACTTGGACCTCAAGCGGGTCCATTAAAATTATACTTATGGGAGTCTAATTAACAGGTAGGGTTGGCTAATCTGGAAACCACCAGAAAGGTGTAGAAATCTCAGAAGTTTCCTAAAATCAGCGATATGGAGTTTCCAAGAACTGCCCATGAAAGAAGATACCAAGAGTACGAAATCTTCTGTTGGCTAGTGCGGGACAATCCCATAGCAGGTGCTGGATGTATTCTATTTCCTCAAGGCAAGGAGTTGCGAGCTATTTGCTAACATTCACACAATAGACGTGTCATATCCTAACGAATTTGTGAGTCCTAATGTCATAACATCTGAGGCACAGGTCCAACCAGGACTGTAGCGCCACCTTAAGTAATGTCATAAAATTCTTCCGTAGAAGGCAGTTATCGGACAGAATGCCTACAGCTAAAGTATCACCTACGTAGTTTAAGAATTTTCGTTTGCGACTTTAAGTCGGGCCTATCTTATATATCCTGTATCCTGCTAAGTTGGACCGTTTAAAGTCTTCTCGGCAGAAGCGATGCTATAACGCTGATACAGATTTGTATGTAGGTGTTGTAGAGATTAAATTCTTCCGCAAACATTTATCCCGACAGCACGTTTCATCGTTGATTCTATGACCAAATGAATTTTGGTACAGGAACATTCGCGCACTTGTCGAGTCTACGTAAAGATGATGGTCCCTTGTGGCATGTCTGGTCGTACGTTTGATTAAGGGGTTTCCTCTTGTACTGGATTTTTTTAGTGTGTTGTTGATGGCATACCTGTTTGAATCAAAGTACAGGAACCCTCAGACACTTACAAATTTGCATCTAATCTACACCTTCTCCAACTTCCATTTATTTTTAATTCATTTCAACAAAATGCCATAAATCCCAAGTATACATATTCTTAATTTGACCTGTCAATAACATAAGCCCTCTACAAATTCCCACACACACATTTCCTTCCCTAAACATCCGACCGAAAAAAAAAACGATCCTAATCAAAACAAGGTGTAATTTTCTTTTGATATCCACTCCCTGGGTCTAACACCCCTCATATTCCTTTGCAACCAGAGAATAAAGGAAGAAGGAAGTGTGAAAACGTGAAATCGTATTTAATCCACAAAGGAACACATTCTAGCCGAAAAAGCCAACAAATCACCGCTGTCATTTGTAGTTGAAATGTAGTTTAATCCAATCCTCCTCCCTTCTGGCATCGGCCAGCAAACTGGTGGCACGCAAATGCACATTTGAACCAGGTCTGCACGAGAGAGGAACTACGTTCCACACTTGCCCGTCTCTGGACTGAACTGACTAAAAGCTTCCGCTGTCCGATTGTGAGGAGCCGACGGGAATCCAGGAAATAGATGAAATGTGCGCATGGTCTCCAAGGGTAACCACCCTCTAGCACGAGCCCCAGGACAGTAGTGAAGCAGTATCCAGATGTTTACCCGATTTTTGACTTTCTCGCGCATTCATTGACGCCCACACTTTTGCAGTACATAAGGGGATGAATGATGAGACACTGTTGGACGGACAACTTTGCTAGTTGTTTCCTCTTTTTTTTTAAAACAATGTTGCCATCTACCTATGGTTATACATATGTACATATTCTATATACTTTCCGATAATTTTTGGCACTCGTTGTAGTAGGTCAACAAACTTGGTTCTGGCAACGAAAAAAATAAAACAAGAAACTTTCCAGACAAAAGTAAAATTTTCTGTGGAAAATTATTTCGTTGTCCTCACATCACAGTCCTTGTTGGCGGAAAAAAAAAAAACGAAAGCCGGCGTTGTATTTAAAATCAATCTCCTTAAAGTCGTTAGCACGTATACATACAAACACCTTTGTGTTGCGAAATTGCACATGCAAATCGGGCAAAATGAGCATCCTCGGTTCAGTTATCTTCGCTTTTTTTTGCGGAAACATTTATATTAAATTAAGAAACTCTGATTAAGGAATGCAGTTGACAGGCATTCAGGTTACACCGCACTCCTTCCGTGGAGGATTTTTTAACATATCCTGAAACATTTTGAATAACTCATTAAATTGATGATGTCGGGAAGTATCTGAAAACGACAGGTAATTTTCGTATGTGGATCTGTGGTTTTCTTTTTTCCACCATTCTCAAATTGAATTTAAATTTCTTTTTCTTTTTTGGCATTTGATTATTTAATTTTTGTCATTGCAGATATTTTACCGCAGTGGGTATAATTCACAGTAAAGAGAAACTTGGAATACATTATCCTTACAAACCATTTGTTCCTGTCAGGTGAATTAATGTCAAAATACGGAGTTTGGACCGACAGACCTATCTTTGCAGCTCACATTTAGTGCCTTCAGACAGCTAGCAGCTAGAACATGAATTTAAATCAGGAAATCTTGAAATCTAAGAAGCTAAATTTTTTGTACAACATCAACAGGGATTAATGTTTGAAATGGTTATTTGAAGTAGGGATGTTAAACCATTTAGGCTAACTTAGGGGATAAATCTTTCTGGATCCAAGAAGCTTATTTTGAGTATGGAGTCTGAAATTGCAGCTGGTGTCTACATCAAAACCTCGATGCCAGTGTGGTCTTGGCTAAAATCCATCTCATTAAGATTTGCACTAAAATAGACTTTGAGACACATGGAAAGGACACATACATACATATCTTTTTAGATAGTTTTCAGCGTTTAAAGCCTCAATATCCCACTAAGTGAAATGTAAATCACACAGATGCCTTGCCATCAATTATCAGACAAAACAAACTTGGTTGAGTGCTTAGTCGCAATGGAATTGTATCTAAGACCTACTTAGCTTTCGCAATCTTTGAACCGGAACCCTTCCGTGGCGTCAATCGGACCACAGTGCTGATAAACGATTGTAAACTTCATCTAAATCATTGCGAAAATGTTCCGAGTCTAAGGCAATCTAAAAGACAAATCAAGCCCTATTCCTTTAGGGAAATGCTTGGCTTGGTCAAGGAATGGATTAGTAAACTGATGGGCTTGTGAAACGTATCCTTGTCTGTGTCTAAATTTTTTTTCCTATAACTGGCATACACTAAAGGGAGTATGATTACCTTTAAACTAGACAACGGGCATATGGAAATCAAGAGCGGAATCAAACCAGATACTGAAGCATGTTACTTTTAAATGCTTGAGACTTGTTGTTTCACATGGGAGTGTAAAAGAATACCTATTTTTGACACTGCGCCCGAGAGGAAACATAAGATCTATCTTAAGGAATCGATCTTAAGGAGTTTATTGACTTCGCCATGGCTTTGTCACCACTAAGTCTCAAAGCGCAATTTTGGATTCTATCCAGAACGTGCAGACAGTTTTTTGTTGCACCAGACCAAATATGTGGTCTCCTTGACTTAGTGGTTAGTGCGTCGGACTGCTGTGCAAGCGGTTTGGGTTTAAGCCCCAGCCATGTCCACCGAATATTTTTCACAGCACCACCTCTCGTCGGGGAATGAGAAACCTCCGGGAGTATAATCTGTCGTGAAAGAGCTTCTCAATTCGCCTTTCGGAGTTGGCAATAAATTGTAAGTCTCTTCCATTCGTGAGAAAAGTGGAACACGCGCAACATTAATGGTTGCGAGAAGCTAGGACTTGGCTCATCCCGAGTTGTCGCGCCGGCTATTGTTTTTTAGACCAAATAAGAGCATTGTACTCGAGCGTTTTATAAAAGATTGGTTTGTAAATTTAAGACAAATCCAAAGGAGTAAAGTATTCTTTGGACTGTTTGAGGAAACCTAGGCAGGCACTTCTCTGCTTTTTTGACGGCTTCGAATGTGTGGTCATTTGAACGAAGACTCGTTGGCACGGATTGAATCGAAAGTCTCTCAGTTTCAGCGATCGATGGAAGTTCTGTTTTTAAAAATTGGTGTTGGTTTCGCTTTACTGAAAAAAGACAGCATTGGGTTTTGGGTGCATTAAATTCCACTTTATTGGATAAACCCCATTTTATTTTTCCGTCAAAGTCACAATTTAATTAGTTTTATTTATGCGTTGCCGTTCCACTTCTACATTCTAAGAGCAGGGACGTAAGTCGAGGAACGAGTATAAGAAACTGAGGGTACTATCATTAGCCGAAGGAAAAAATTGGATTAGAACTTCCAACTAAGAGACCATTTGCGAAAATGAGAAAGAAAGTCGGAGACAAGACAGAGCTTTAGGGAACACAAGCATTTATTTGGCTGAAGCTGAAGCAACTCGGATTACATTTACCTAAAGGTAGTTTCTAATTCATTGAAGAAGAGAGATATCGATGGCATTTGGAGGCATTTTTGGCAAAAGGGCTTGAGCAAAACTCTGTCTAATTTATTTGAATCATTCAGTACAACAATCTCACTTTCACCAAAGTGATGGAGGGATTAGTTCCATTTCTCGGTGAAATATGCCATCAAATCACCAGTAGACCCGTTGGTATGAAAACCGGTCATTGAAGAGTTTTCGTTAACCAAGATATTTAATAAGCTGACAATTTATCAGCGTTTCCGTGGCATTGGAAAAAATAGAGGTTCTTGGTGGAATAGGTCAGTAGTTGGAGGGGAAACAAATATGCGCCTTTTCTATTTCTAGTGGCTGGATAAACGCAGTTTTATATCTACTTCGAAAGAGACCAGAGGAGTAGAATAGAGGGGAAAGCTAACGCAGTGATTTTGCCAACGTGGAAGAACACCTCTTTAGAACTATGGGAGGAATATCATCAAGACCAGTGGATTTATGGATATAATGATCTTTCATCTTCAGACACTACCGCAGCTTCTGCATAAGTTTATTGTGCTTATACTCGTTCTGAAATGAAACCTATTAGAAGTCTTCAGTCTTCTTTTAGTGAGAGAAGGTCTTTTATTTTTCTGTTGCTATAGTCTTTGTGAGGTATAACATAATGACTTCTATCTATGTTCAGTTAATTTTAGGAATTCTGGGTTTATGAGAGCCTTTACAACTTCCTTTGAAGCTTGTGCATACAGCGAAATTGCTTGCGACGGATTTAATTGACTGTTAAGCAATTTCACCTACATAAACTTTTGATGATGTCAATAAATACAGCATGGAGCCGAATTGCATGCATTTTGTAATTCTATGACTAACTATGACTAATTTCGTCGAAAAAAAACTGCTAAAGAAGTTTTACTTTGAAAAGCCTAACTATAATTGACCACGCTTAGCAGAACCATTCTGATCAAAAATATGTGAATGGACATGTAAACGATTTGGACAGTATTCCTATGAATTATATGATAAAAGTTTTATGTAGTGTTTTAAGTATCATCAACCTAGTTATGCATAGGGAAGGCCCGACCTTGTAATTTATAATTGCCTCCATAATTCACAGGAAACAATAAAATAAAGTTTTTTCTAGTTCAGCAGAAATTTCGCCGTCATAGTTGGGTCTATCAACGTAATGATTTATTTTGAGGTATTCAAGGTGAGCAATCAAAACAGGGCAACACGTTTAACTTTGAATTCTTACTGTGTCGTCATTTTTTAATCTTGTCCTGGTTCTTATAGTAAGCATTAAATATTTACTTAGCGTATGGATTCTAGAGTCTAGTTTAAGATTCTTCCTCTGACAGCGCTTTATGCATTGCTTTACTTTGAAGTATCCAAGGTGAGCAACCTACGGAGGGGAACCACATTAAAGTTCAATTAATTTTTTTTTTTAGTTATATTTTAGTATTCACCTTACGGCTTCTCCGTACACAAATAGTTACAAAGATGAACCTTATCGCGTAACCACAAGTGGGTATTGAGTTACTTGGTGTAAGGCAATTAAACCTGTAATTATCCCCAGTTGCTGTTGTGGCTGGAAAATATCGTAAACACTTATAAACCGTAATCAATGTTACAGTATCGATAGTCACATTAAAATAAAAAATTACGAAAGCTTTAAAAGCCATCAGGGCTTATCATTTCAGGTTTGGCTGGGGAATACCCCCAAAGGTCGCGAATTGGATATGTGCAATGATGATTTAAACCATTATCATCTGTTTATAGTATAGTGAGGTAAAGCAATACAGATAAATCCACAATGTACATTAAAGCGGCAAGGGCTTCAAAGACTTGCATACGTTGCCGGCGCCATGCGCATTTGCTCTACACTTCCTATAGAAGCGTTCATTGGTTTAAGGTCAGTCCCTCTTTTATAAAAAAAAAATCTTATTCGAAACACAGTCAGACTGATGCAAACAGAAAAGATAAATCACACAGGTCATATGAATCAAATAAATCATTTCTCTGAAACCCCAGAGCTTTACATGACCTGCGCTGAAAATGGCAGCCTACCTTAAGCTCTACGATTCTGCAGGAGATTTGACACAGTGATTCAAAGTCGAGAAGCATGGAGTTTTAAGAACTTAACCCCTGATATGAAACATAACAATTAGTATACGGATGGATCAAAAATGGACACCGACGTAGGTTCTGGTATCTTTGCACCGAGCACCAAAAATGGCAGCGTATTTCAGACAGAGATTCCTGCCTTTCGTGGTTGCCGTGGCACAGTGAATTGTATGCGTTCAAAACCATGTCCATGCCATTCAAGAATGCGCCAATCTCATTCTTGATGCCAAAATGTAAGATGTCCCCATCCACATAATCACAGACAGTCAAGGAGCAATAAAAATATTAGCCTCAAGCCTGATTGACTTCAAATCAGACCGGCAATGTCTCAATATCCTCTCCAACAATACCTTTATTTCCAGGCACTTAGACAAAGTCATACTTTCGTCATACCTCGCGGCACTGTTTTGGAGCATTTCATCACAACCAGTCTTATGTCATCCGCTCGCTGACATTGACATTTCGCTACTACTCTGCTCTTTGTCTCTCTTCTAGACGCTGCTTCTTTCTTATGCCCGAATCACAATGTGGCGCTCGCGCGGTTGCGCTTTTGACAGGCTTTCTACCGACTTACGATAATATTTGTCAAACGCGCGACCTCAAATTTTTGCAACACACTGGCTTCAGGCGGTCGGGCGTTCAGTATTAAGGAATATGCCTCAAATCACCCATATATAAATTCGCTGCAAAAAGAAGAGTAGAAATGTACTCCTTTTATTTTTATTATTTGATTTAGAATCAAAAATGCAAGAAATAACTTTACAAACAAAAATATGCAAATAAAAACCAAGTAGAAAAAAATACAACACAGCTGCGAACTGTCAAACACGCGACGAAGTAGAGAGTAGCTCTACTTGGACGTTGAGGTGGCGCTTACGGTATTTACGATCAAACGCCGATATAACGCCTGAGGTAACATTTTGTGTTGCACCATGAGAGCCCGTTGTTTCTACTCAATCTGTCAAAGCGCGACCACGCGAGCGCCACATTGTGATTCGGGCATTATTATAGCTACAGTCTCGCACTCGACACTTTGTCATCTACTGGTTTTACACATATTGCTGGGTGATGGCCTCTCACAATTGATGCCTCAGTTGATTTCGGTTCTCTAACGTGGGCAGTAGAATATAACATTTCCCACATTTTGGACAGTTCCTGTGCAGTTTGGGCAATAAGCCCGAACTTGTGGAATTGTGTCCTGAAAAATCCATGGAATGTTATGTAGAAGTTCAGCTGCCCGTGTTTTCGATTTATCCACGTCTTGTTTCTTATCTTATCTCACGCATCTAACGTAGACGTAGCTAACCTCATGCAATAGATGTGTAATTGAAAGTGGTGCCTAATTCTCTGGTGTCAGGTATTAAAGCCTTGTTAATGCACTGGAATGGGTGGTATACATGCACGTTTATAATTATAGTAATTGAATGCGCTCCAATCGCATCTTGAACTTGTATGATACTTACGATAAATGGCATCGCGTGTACAAATGCATAAATCCAAGATACGTACAAGTATCAAATAACTGATATTAGGAATAGGAATACACGATGTCGATACGCAGCGCAATTATACAAATGCAAGCACTTCTAGTTATTTTTCCACCTGACACTTAGCCTGCTGATTTCAAAATTGTATACGAATTGTTGAATATAATTATTCGCCAAAGTAGCACAAATGTTAAGCTGGGATTACGCAATACAACGCAATATATTACATCAACACTGAGATAGAACTCTTATTTTGCAAACCGGTTGTCAGCAAACGGCGAGTAAATTGTTCATCCCTTCATGAGTTCTAAGTTTTTGTTACTAATCAAATGTGTAGATATAATTGCACGTCGAATCGCGTGTAATAATCATGGCCGGGTTTTATATCTGATTTTTACTATGCATTGTCACGGTTTAGCTAACAAATAAACAATCATCTGGGTTATTTTGTAATAAACTTGTTTTCCATGGGTAACGTCCTACTCTGTGGTTTAAGAAAAGCCCAAAACTTGATCAACCACACTGGGCAAATACGTGGCTCAAGAGCGTAGTGCCCCCAGAGATCGTGGTGTCTTGACATGACTGCCTCAAGTAACTCCAGGTTTTTCCAACACTGACATACATATATGTACATCCTATATAACCGTGTCAAAAATTGTGACTGCATAAATTAAGTTGAATTTTAACACGACGCTTTTTTATTCTTTTTTATATTTTTTTCCACTACAAAAAAAACTACCGAACTCCGTACGACACTAATGATGAAAGCGACTGCATAAGCTGCAGTGACATGCATAAGTTGATTAATCTAAGCCCTAAGACATTTTTTATAGAATCTTGATCTTGGTCCATTGTACCACCAGAAAGCAAAACCTAGTATTTACCTATTTTATAGCAATTTGCGCTTCAATGATGAGAAGCTTACAGTATCTGCAACCTGATCCGAGAAAAAGCATGACAATTGCAAGGGAAATGATCCGAAGTATCGTCGCCCTCTCCACAGGCGTTGCAGACAGTGGTGTCACTTAATAACACACTAAGATGCTTGGCAAAACCGAAGTGTCCCATTAGAACGCTGATAAGTTATCTACAGTCTCTTCTGCTAAGTGACAGGAAGAATTTCACTGATTTCTTACAGACGTTCGGGAGCATTCGTTTAATCTTCCTGCATCCTGGTGAGCCGTGTCCCACACAATTGTGTTTGTAGGAAACTCAATCGTCAATAGATGACCTAGCCGAGAACGGGGGAAGACCCAACGGAAGATCAGGTCTTGAGAAAACATCCTCTAAGCCTTGTCTAGCAATCTCATCGGAGATCTCATTTCCAGAGATCCCAGTGTGACCTAAAACCCAGACAAGAGCCAAGGAGATCAGATCAACTCAGAGAGTTCTTGCATTCTCGCACTATTTTGGAACTGGGTAAAGGGTTGAGCAAGGACTTAAGCGCAGCCTGAGTATCGCTACAGACGTAGATGGTTCGACCCTTCCACCTATTCTTAACACTATAGTCCGTGGCCATTAGGATAGTAAAGATCTCTGCTTAGAAAACAGAGGCATGCTTGCCTAACGAATACTGAAGTCTGGTGTTGTTGACCTCCACGAAGACACCAGCACCGGACCCATGACTGGTTTTAGAGCCATCCGTGAAGATTCAACTGGCGCCCAATCCAGGCTCAGACTTTGGCCGAAGCCAGTCGAAAGGAAAGTCGACTTGCATCAGATGGCATATCCATGGAACTAGGGTCGTAGGACAAGTGTCGCGCAAGGTCATCAAAACTCCAGTGCAGACGTTACTATCTTCTAAGACGATAGATTGCTTTGGTAGTACAGCCCATGATAAAAGTATCAAGGGGAGGTACATAGATCAAGCAACTAGGTTGGTTGGTTGGTTCTCGACTTTCTTAAAGCATCTGGGTTCCAAAATGAATTCAAGGACAGTTTTTGGTGGGTCTATCGACAGTCGTTGAAAAGAATGTTTTCCAATGGCAAGCTTTCTTATTCTGCTAGAAGTTTATTCCATATTATTCAGTAAAAGATAGTATTACCGAAGATGCGCATCGATCAATCGATGAAGTGCCAACTCCGTGGATTTTCCTTTTCTACACGCTGACTTGGGTGCAGACTGGTAAAAAAGTCTATTAAACCTGTAGTATGAATATCGAGTAGTCCTTGTATCATTTTCAAGAGAAAAATTTCGGACTAAGACGACGATATGACTTGGGCAAGAATTAAGTAAAAACTAAGCCACCACTTACATTTTTGGACATTCAATGAGTGCCATGTTGACACCAATCACCGCGTTCCACTTCAATAAGAAGCTATTCTACCAGTTTCATGGTCCAGAGTTAAAACACTATTCATACGGGTCCGTGTTAAAAAAAAATTTAACATACCACTTACGTAAATCATTTTTCAATAGTTGATTTGACCATGACAATATTTGCGAACGATCACACCAGTTCCGATAACCAAAGCCGACTCTATTGATTTTTATTTTTTCCTAATACAAGTATTTTACTAAATTTTCGCAACACTTCAAACCTGATATGATTATGCAAATTTTTGTAAGTAAACCACCTGCCGCAAATATTTTATTTTGTAGGCTGACTCTATTCATTAAAAAGGCGATCATCCAAACAAAAATGAAACCATGTGCTCAAACGTCGTGTTAAAACTTTGAAGCAAGCAGCCAGGCGGAGAACTACTTCATGGCCAACGGCATTTTCCAGCAAAGTTCCCAACGAAAGATTTTAATTGAAATATCTTTCCGACTGAAATTGGCTGTGTGCCTGAACGAGTATCGTTGGTTGACGTTAACTAAATATGTTGAACTGTTGTAACAGCAACTGATCGCACATACATATGTACCTGTTTGCACGTGTGACTAATTTGACAGCAGTGAATTTATTTTATTGCAGATAATTTGTAAGATACATTTCTTGTGATCTGACAAGTGACATATTGGCCATTGTTATTCTTTCATTGTGTAACCCAGGCCTTTATCTTGCATAAGAAACACCTGAAGATCCATTTTCTTTTCCTAAAGTGCTTGGCAGTTTCTTTGTCTGTAAGACAAAGCTGACACGCTTTGTCCTATCTTGTGATGATGGTATTCAAGTGAGTAGTGTCTAAAGCATATCATACCACCAACTTATAAAGGTATTCGTTCCTTAATGTTTTTGCTCGCTTTGTCTAAAATGGACATAGTTCAAATTGTCTTTTTGTCACCCACTGTACGACACGGTCGGACAAATGTTACCACAAATGACCAGATTGATCGTACAACAGTCTAAATCCCACCCTAAAATACCAAACATTCTTTGATTGTCATCCTACCCTCTGACATACCATAAGACAAAGCGACGCATGGTCAGATCAGTCGAACCGACTTCAATGTCTGTCTTACAAATCGTAGATACCTTGTATGAGGCCTTGAGGAACCCATTATTGTGTTGAGTTTCATATTCAAAGTTTTTTTAGCTGTTCGGACGAGATTAGCTTTAGATGACTGGATAACAAAATACGAACTCATAATTTGGAATTGTAAACGACACTGGTTGATATTGTATGTATGTAATGCTTCTCCTATACCTTTTCGGAACGTCAGTTCACTCGATGCCGTTGAATCAGCCTGCAATCTAAAGAAATTTAAAGAGCTTCAGACAATTCAACTCTCAAAAAAATTAGTTCGGAGTTTTAATCAAAGCCAAGCTGTCAAAAATGTTAAAGTCCGATGGAAGTTGCGTCGTCTGTCTAAAGACATGCAGGTTAAACTAGTTTCAAGCTGGACCCATATATACTTCCAGCGATTTAGTTATTTTGCTGAATTTTTGAATTCATGTCAATTTGCTCACAAGTTCAATGTACTAACCACTGAACTATTTTGAATAAATATAACCGGAGAACCTTGATTTATCATGCCGTCTCATATTTTCTTGGATAAGTGAACATTCCAACGCTTGACTGAACGCTTGAATCCAATAGCCCGACTGTCTTATATAACAAAAAGGCACAACAATAGAGAACTTCGTTAGATAAAAGCATAAGCACCAGAGATCGTAGCATGTCTAAGCAGAGAAACACAACTTTGTGGTCTTAAATCGCATGCAAATGTATTCAATGCAAAAGCAGTCCCACGCCCAGCTATTGAAAACTCGAATAGAATAAAGGCGATGCCTCTCGATACATATTTTCTCACACCTTTGAGTGCTATACAATTGCTCGTTTTCCAACTTTGAAGCATATAAATACATTATGTAGGAACCTAACATACATTTCCACCAGTTTGATCACTTATTCGACTCAAACTGGAGACCTCCAACGAGTTCGGCGTTATGAAGCTCATTTAAAAAATTTTAAAAAATTAATATTCGCTTAATAAGTTTTATTTTTATTCAAAGAATTATAACTGGTATAGGTTATCAAACGACCTACATATTCCAAAAAGCATTGTATGAATCTTCTCTGTTTGATTCTAAAGAACATTACCATTTGCATGGCTAGTGTAAATCACTTCTTCTTAAAATCACTACTCAGCATGATGAGGTGGTTGTTGTAAAACCAGTTACCGGTTATTGTTATCCCAAGCTTTTTTTTTTTCTTAGCAAAATAATGACAAAGTCTTGTTTACAATTGAAATGTTGAAATATTAATGACTTCAAGATAATAATTCTGTGTCGCGTGCGAAATGTTATAAAGTGTTAAGTGTATACTTATTACGTATTTACTCGTAAACAATAATGAGACAACAAGTGAATGAAAATGGCACACTGATTTGGATTATGTAATGCTTATACTCGTACTGCATTTTGTGGGTCACACGGATGTTAATGAACTCGAAAATGTTCCCGAATGAATAAGATATCAAACTTTAGGAATAGACTTAATCCTTTTTTGGTGAAATGGTGTCAATTTTGAAATCTTTTATCAGGTGCTTGTCATCGATCAAGGTCTATTCATCTGTGGTCATGGTATAGTGATGATCATCACCACTTCTCTTGTTGAAGATTCTGTGCTCAACTCCCAAATGTCAAGAATTATATGAAATCGATCAACTGCAGAAAATCGATGTTAACTCTACTGCAAAGGCAAAACGCTGCCAATGAAGTGGTCAAATGGCTTAAAGAGTTGATTGAACTGATAAATGATGATGACATCTGGGCAATAATAAAAATAGTGTGACTTACAAGGAATGGCAACAACACCGAATCGCCTCCGTAACCTAAAGATGTGAGACAGTAGATAGTGCCTTGAAGGATACACAGCTTTGGCAAAAACAATAAATGTTTACCCTGTGCGGGGTGTCATGTTAAGAAAGTGAAGAAAGTTTATGGTCCCAGTTTCCAACAGTATTTCAGGCGGAAGTCCACGCTATTGAACTGTGTGCAGGAGAATGCCTGCGGAGAAGAATCCAAGCAACCCGCATCTACATCTTTTCAGCCAGCCAACCAGCACTATGAGCCCTTAAATCCTATATGGTAGGGGACAAGCTTGTCTGGGACTGTCTCAAACACTTCGAAGGTCTTGCATTGGCAAATAAAGTTACCGTAGCCTGGATCTAAAGACATGAAGGCTTCGAGGTTAACGAACGGGCTGACTGCCTGGCGAGAAGAGGCACTTGCCACCCACTCATTGGTCCCGAACCTTGTTTTAGGCTACCACCCAACAGTGCCTACTGCAAGATAACACAATTGGTTATCAACAAATACGCTGACTATTGGGCCCACCTCCAGGGTCTTAGACAAGCGAAAAGGTTATCAACCGATACAAGGGAAAGACTTTGCTTGATCTCATCAAAGACGAGTTAAAAACCTTATCCGATGGGACAGTCTCAACTCAGATACCATCTGCATAAAATGAAATTATCAGATGCCAATATTTGCCGACTCTATGGAGAACAGAAAGAGACTGCTTAACATATTCTGTGCGTATGTCCAGGAGCCGCAAGGAAAATATTACTCCACGCGACCAGGGCCTCGGTCAACTTAGCGGAAATTCGGAAAATCGAACCTAAGGCTATACTGAGATCAAAAGCCTCTGGTTAAATCATACGGGCCACCACAATAGACCTCATAGGTCGCAGTGCGCATTTAAGGCCCCTAATGCAGGATATAAAAGTGAAGAGAGAAATGATGTTGCCAATGACCTGCTGAAGAATGGATCACAGACCCCATTCGTTGGAATTGCAAAAAGAGAAAGAATGCAAAAAAGAAAGTTATAGGAAGTACTCCAAAAGAAAGAACTTCGCGGGAATTATGGCCGCAAGAGGCGATAGACCTGCTTAGGCTTCAATAAAAACTAGCTACGCATTCTAACGAGCTTACAGGTCGTTGCAAGCTCAGGAAACATCTCAGCGAATAGAGCGATACCGACTAGACCCCGTCACACCTCCTTAAGGCCTGTGGAGCACTGATTCCCAAGAGAGGAGCACACTTAGAAGCCTACCAGTTCTCAGAAACTAAACTCCCATCGTTGAATTATATCCACACACTCCGATTCTCAGAAATCTCTAGAATCTCATTGACTATTACGAGACCGGGAGAGCACAAGTGTGGTCACCATGACTCAGTGGCTAGAACGTTGAACTGCGAGCTGTGTAGTTTCGAGCCCCAGCAATATCCACCACTCATGGGGAATGACAAACATCCGTAACAAGAAAAAGCTTCTCAATTCGCCGTTCAAAATGGAAGGATGCCAAAACGAAACTGGGCCTTAGCCCATCCCAGGCTGTCGCGCCAGTTAAAATTCAATTTTATTATTATTACAAGCTCAAACTGGTCTTGGGGTTAGGACAGGAAAGTCATCATCAGACTTGTGGTGCGCAATTCCGAGTCGCCCCTAACTACGTAGCAGGCGACGAATTAGATTAACAATTCTTCCAAAAAGCGATGCAATTAATATTGCAAGAGCACCATTATAGAAAAATAAATTCTGACTTTAAGCTTAGAAATTTGCCAAGCAGGTACCTACCTCAAGAAAAATCAAAAAAAAAACCTAATTAATTAATTCAACATCAAAACAAAAAATAATGACCATTCTGAGTTGTTCGGTAAGCTCGTAACTCTCTAAATTAACAGCGACGTGCTCATCCACTCAAGCCATTAAAAAAAACCCTATTCCAATTCATTTGTTAATTCATTAACCAATAAAAGAGCTACACCAGCAGTTTCTAGGTAAACGCGCTTCATCTTATGTGTGTACATATGCATATCTGCATATCATAAAACAAGCTTCGCACATTAAGATTAAAGATTCTTTTGAATATACATGTTACTAGATACCGATGACAATTCATTCATCTCTACATACGAGTATGTATCTCATCTAATGTTCCCACAAAATTCAGCCAATTTCATCCGATCAAGCTTCGCTCTCCCTAAGTCTATGTACCTCGGTGTCACTGACAAATCTTGTGCGGAATATGTACAACAGAATCGAGACATCACTCCGCTGAGCTTTAATTTAAGCTTCAGTGAAAGTAAATACAAATGAACAACAAGCTTCAGCCCATACCCAGGTAAACCGATACAAAAAGCAGACTCCAACAACAAAAAGTGAAACTTGACTTGTATCTACGATAGATCTCGTCTAAAGAACTTCAAATAATCTGAGTTTTCCAGTGAGCACCTCAGTTGGGTCTAACAGTTCGTCTAGCATTGTCTAGTATGCGTTCGGTTAAAATATTTTCGTCGCGGATTTTTGCGATCCTTATTGTCGTCACAACATGTTATTTCGGCTTCGATCAAGTGCAGGGTCGAACATCGGACATTCTAAAAGTTAAACTATCTCATGGTGGCATATTGGTTGGACGCCATCTGACCTCGGTCAATGGCAGACCTATCCGTGCTTTTATGGGAATACCATACGCTGAACCCCCTATCGGTGAATTAAGATTCAAAGTAAGTTCTTTGAACTGAATAGTGAATATTTATTTTGTAAAATTAATGCCCGGTCCAGTTAAGTGGTTGCGCAAAAAACGTTATACGACATTAAAAAATTCACCGATATTGTCTCGATGTGAATCAATGCGAAACGATTGTGAACTGAAAAAGAGAAATCTGATTGTTTCATTGTTGTATTATTATTTTTTTGTTCTTGTGATAAGTGTTTGTCTCCAAAACAATGGAAAGTTTATTAATATTTGCAACATTCACATTTTATGTAGATCGATGATGGCATTCATTTGATCCGCTGGCAGGATCCTTTCAAAATTTAAAAAGCGATGATTGGTTTATTTGAAAACTTTCGTCAGCAAAAGTGTGATAAACAAAATAGTGGTGCTGTTGAAAAATATTTTATGAATATCTGTAGCTAAACCTTTCCTGAATGTGATCATTTTGATAACAATAATATCGAGAGAAATCATTTAAATAAAACGCATTTAGTTAAAAACGGATTATTAAGTACGAGCTTCCCGATAAACAAGTTTATGATAATTATGCATACACAGATAGTAATAAATATCTTTGTTTATACAAAGCAATGATCATGACCCGTAAGACCACGTGATTGTTCATTCCGTTTGTGTTCTACTAAAGTACCTGTTTGGTAGGTTGGCTGGGGTGGTGATCTTCTTAAAACAATCACGAATGCAAATAGTGCTAGAGGGCAATATTCATACTTCGTTCTTGAGTGACTTCTTGTTTGAGAGCATACTTATATTTACGTAGCGTTCCGTCTCCCGAATCATTGTAGCGTGTTCCAGGCGGAAATAATGGCGATCAGAGAGGTCTTATCTTGGCTGAAGAAAAACGTGATATCAGCCACGGATATCCGCATCTTTTCGGACAGCCAAGCGGCACTGAAGTCCTTGGAATCAGTCGCTCTAAATTCAATAACAGCCCTAGATTGTCGATCGTCTCTTATAGAGATGGCGGAGCAGTTCAATATCCACCTTTGTTGGGTGCCAGGGCACAGTGACATTCCAGGGAACTGCAAGGCTGATGAACTCGCCAGATATGGAACAACATTACCTATTGGGCTTGATAAGGGCAGCTTAGGTATACCGATCGCTACGTGCAAACTCAAATTAAAGCTAGATGCTATGGATGAACAAATCTTAGGTGGACAAGTGGTATAACATGTCTAGGGACAAAGCAGATTTGGCCCAAGGTGGATCTGAAAAGCTCTAAGTATTTGATTTCTCTTAATGGATTGCATATTAGCACTATAACAGGTGTCATTACTGGACACTGTCTAATAGGCAAGCATGCTACTAGGCTTGGCCTTTACGCAAATTACTTCTGTAGAAGCTGTATGGACAAGGAGGAGGAGGAGACGTTCTCAATCTTCTTTGCACCTGTCCAGCTCTCTCCCGCCAAAGGAAACTCCACTTGGGAGCTTTCTTCTTTACAAACTTAGGCGACCTAATTAACATTGATGTCAGTAGCCTTCTACGCTTCATAAGAAGCTCCAATTGATTTCAATGAGTAGGCAGGAGATCTTTTCGAGATCCTGGTGATATCACAACGGACCCCTCATGGGTCTAAGTGTGTTGGCTTTGGCTGGCAGCCACTTCAACCTAACCTAACCTAACCTATATTTACGTATTAAAAGGTTGACTAGGAATGTGCCTAGACTTTATACAGTGAAATCTCCCTTAGGCGGACAGCGACGGTGCCAACATTTTTGCCCGCCTAAGGGAGTTGTCCGTCCGGGGGGAAACAAAATGTTTTATGTTTTATATTGAGAAAAATATGTCCGTTTACGGGAGCTGTTCGCAATGGGAGATTTCACTGTATACGATCATCATAGATTGTTTAAGAATGGTTTGCATATCACGCATTGACTGTTTTTAGCCAAACCTGGATATCTGCAGATGAAATGCGCGAGAGTTTCGCCTCTCTACATTATGGTAGTCATGGAATGTGTACGTTTTCCTGAATGAAATTTTAGAGCACTGCTGGCCATAAGCTTCCTCTAAAACAAGTGGAAGCAACTACAGTCCAGACTCTATGTCCAGCAGTGAATAGAAATAGCTGTTTGATCATAATTCCCCAATGAACTGTACTGATAGCTTAAAGTCTATCTACATACCATACATACATATGTCTGTACATGTTCTGATTCTACTGTCCTTGATTTGGCAAGTTGCAACCCGGGATATAACACATTGTGTTCACCTGCGCTGAGTCCAGAAAAGCACTTGAACCAAGAAGATCTTCTGTGCCGAGGGAAATACTGCCACAACTGTGAAAAATGGAGAAATTATCTGTGTAGATATGAACATAGTTCCCGTCGTTTTGAATTCACTAGTGATTCCAGCCTTTGATTTTGCCTAGTAAGAAAGTCTGACTAGGAAATACATAAGTCAATTGTGTGGGCATCCAAATTTCCAGGCATCGTATTTGCAACATTACTATGACCGTATACTAAAATATTTGGGGGGAAATGTTCGTCTGGAAAACGCTGGCGAAATCCGGTAGCCTGAGCGACTACGATATCTTTGAACTTTCGGAGAGTATACTCACACTGATCCCACAGAACGCTCCGTCCTAAAAAATGGAGATCGCGGAAAATAAAAATGGAGTAACTCTTGTACGGTACGGTGTTTTCTGTTATTTTGTGGGCATCGATAGTCGATCTATGAAGTAAACATGCGTACCCAATCCATAAGTAATTTGAACAGAAAGGTCTGGCCTCCTGCTATACTAACGCAGAAAGTAGCTTTCCGCGAATGTGACTATTTATTTGAATTATGCTTTGGATTCTCACTGACTCTCAACTTTGGCCAATGGATTGCAAAAGGTATAAATTAAAATCACAAAGACTTAGATGAAATATTCACTCGTCGTTTATGCTGATAAGAGTAGCATTCTTATCGCCACACTAAGAAGCTACTTGAAGAAAAGCTGCATTCATTTGATGGTTTGTTCATTTCTAGAGACAAAATCATTTGAAAACAAAAATAAGCAACAACACACTTGAGGCAAAATAACGTTTGTTTTGTTTATTTAAAGTTTGGTTATGGATTAGATGCGTGCGTATACTGATAATAGACAGGATAAAAGCTACTTGAATTCTCTAAAAATGTTATCAATCTTCTCTAAAAAAAAAACTTCATCGGGAAAAGTATCACCAGCGCAGAGCAAGATAAATAGATTACAGTTCATAAAACTTACAGCTCATCATCATTTTCAATGACCCGCTTATCCACTATGAGGGTCGCGGGGTTGCTTAAGTGCTTAAGTGGACTCTCCACATCTCGCGACCTTCCGCCATCGACAGCTCATGCTGAACTAAAACATCTAGGAAGGACTGCATCCTGTTACCCAGTCACAAGTTCTGTATGTACCTTATTATTATTTTTAGCAGCACCGTTTTTGGTACTCCTGCATACATTCGCCTGAAACTAGATCCCAAGGTGTTAAAGCAGCTCGATCTGTAGTTAAACCAGGTGTGCAAGCTAATGAAATGTTCTTTCCATTCTGCATTCTTTCTCTTAGCTCTGCCTTCAATTTCAAATGTCATTATTGAAATTTTTCATACGTTTCCGTGTTTTAAAATTAGAAAACGTAACCCTTATAGGATCACTTTGGTATCCGCCTGTCTGTTTGTCTGCCCGTCAAAACCCTTTTTCTCAGAAACGGCTAGATGTCAGGGACGTGTCGTAATGTTCTTAGCAGGGTGTTCTACACTTTTATTTGTTAGATATTAACGTACATCCTCAGTTTTCTCCAAGACCACGACAAGGGCGTGATAGATTAGGAAGACATGTACATATGTTGATTATGTATTTGGAGGATTTAAACCAATGAAATTTCTTCTTTTTTTTTTTAATTGAAGCAAAAATCCCACGATTTGAGGCAAAATCCCTTTATCGCTTTCAAGGGTCAAAATTCTCGAAATATGGGATAAATCCCACTATCTAACTGCAGGGGTTCTATCGAGCACATAGAACTATAAATAATAACAAGAGAATAACTAATAGCAAGAGAAGAGAATCGAATAAAATCCAGCCAAACAAACCTTCTCCATTCTCCAATTCTAACCCAATAAAATAAAGTAAAACCTCGCCCTGTAAAGTGCAACTGAGAATGAGATACCTTATAGTGATAAGACGATAAGGGTTGTACACAGGATCACCACAATTATTCAAGAGAAGACTTTGCTAATAAGTTGCGTTCAAAACAAAAAGAAGTAGTGATTTATTTTTCGATTTGTCATTATCAGAGTTCAAAATAGAACCTTGGTTGACATTCTGTTCTTGTTGTCGATGATCTTTGTCTTTGTCTTTTGCTTTGCTTGTTGACAGTACGCAAGTGCCCCTGATAGCGCAACGGTAAGAACCATTTAAATGTGCAGAAGTATTGATATTGAAAAATTAGCGTTTCAAACGTAATGGCAATGATTCCACAGCTCCTAAAATTAAGTCAATCGTCGATTTTTCATACCTAAAGGGTCATCCAACAAGAGGTATCATTTTTTTTAGCAAAAGTTGTGCGTTGTCTCCTGGTTTCAATTCTTGTTTCAACTGGACTTTATAAGCACGTAGGCCAAGATCTTTATGCAAAATCCGGTACAAAGTTATTGCAGATAACCACAATTCCTGTGATCGTCTCGAAAGGGACGCACCTGGGGTTTTCAGATAATTTTCAGTTTACCTTGCCGGACGAACACGAGTTGGAGTCTTCACATCACTTACCTGTCCGAGACGTTCAATTTTTACTATTAAATTCACTATAGCTGTGCGAGAAGGCGCTTGATGACGACCACAAGCTGTACGAACTCTACGAAAAATTTCCGCAATATTTTCATTGTGAGAATTTTTGTGAATTTTAACTATTTCAACACATAGTGCGAGTATGTGTCGATCCATATTTAATAACCTCCTAGTTTTTACTTATCAAAAGTCATCGCAATTATAGTTGAATGTTTACAGTTTAACAATGGCATCAAATTTAAAATGACAACTCTTTCTGGATGACCCTATAAAACCACTAATTCGTCGAAATACCTTTAGTTTCCGGCACTTCAGCATTAGCGATGTTAAGTATACTTATGTATGTACATATGTATCTGTTATTGGCACAAGTGAAGCAGTCTCGTTTCTTATAAAGAGGGCGAATGGTGTTTCCAATCGACAGGCATAATTTAGTCGGACCATGGCTTACGAACGAGTTGATACATGTACCCTGCCAGTCCTGATTCTGACTGCTTTTACTATTTTAGGTTCGATGATTGCAGTGATTAGTTGTCCTCAAGATTGAGCCTTGTAGACTGCGGCGTTTTGACTTAAGCTGCCGGTCACAAGTTCCCAGAAATAGACGTTTCATATATTCGGCACTGCAACTGGTTGAGTAATTGTCCTCTTTAACGTTTTGTAAAACTTATTAATGTCTTCTCTGCATTTCCTTGATGTTACATTTTTCATGCAAGTGCTTGCTGTTGTTTACCTCCTTGTAGAACTGACGAATAGTTCTAATCCTTTTTTCCGCGCCGGCTTTGTAGACAGTGATCTTGCCTCTGTTTGCATTTAACAGCAAATCAAGGATGTAAGGGTTTTTTTTAAGGAACCTGCCCTTATGGCTGACATTGCGACACAGCAAGATCTATTATGTCTCCGAACTACTCAGCCTAATAGGTCTATTATTCCTATTGAAGGTGAGTAGGTCATTAGTAGCCGAGTTTCTAAACTCCGCTAACGAACAGAATTCCCTATAAAAGATCCGGCTACAAAGCCAGCACAGTGCCGAACATTTACATTCACTCTGTATCTGAACAGAGGTTTAGTTTGTTGAGATGATATCTTCCTCATGTTGTTCCTGTCAAGGTGAAGAGTTTGCCTTGTAGGTAAAGGGATGGACAAGTCTCTTGGATTACCCTACCCCGGAGACATTTTCCCAATGCGCTAGGCGAAGTTGGTGCTCCCAGTTGTTTAAAGAAGCTGTGGTAGTAGCCTAATTAACGCCGCAGAAGGGTTCCGGTCTCAAGAGCGCGGAAGCCGAACCGGCCCTAGCCTGCTCATCCACAGTTTCAATGTATACAATGCACTGTTGGCCGGGCACCCAACCAAGCTTGACCTTGTGTGCTTTAAGCGCTGCCTGGCTATCTGAATAGATTTGTATTTTTGCGTCCCTAATACCTTTACCGAGGTATATCCTGTCGCAAGTCTCAATAGCATGAATTTCAACCTGGAACACGCTGGGGCACATTTTCATTGTTACCGAAACTTTAGTGTTGGGTCCAAAGACGCCAGCACCTACTCCGGAAGTCATTTTTAATCCGTCGGTGAACCATACCAGATATCTCGGATCTGATACGGGTTCTCGACTAGACCAGTTGATGTGATCTAAAAGGGTTTAACTTAGCCTATCGGTCGCGGCAGTCCTGTTGACTTCGACTGGTCTTAGAAGCTTGTTGTTGCTGCTAGAGGATTTTTTGAGAGTTCTGAGTGGACTCATTCGGCTAAACCTCTTGTTGTCGATAGTGACAGAAGCCATTCAACTTCAAACTTCCTCACAGTGGTGCTCCTGATAGTGACTTAGTGACACTGGTGTCCCATTTCTAAAACACTGAAGTCAAATGTATGCAAATGATAGTTGGTGTTTGAAAAGCACAAGTTTTTGATAAATGTCTAAAAAGGGTGTTTTGAGGACAGGGTTCAATTTGATAACAAGATATAACAAGCTTTCGATTCTCTTCTAGGCACCGGTTCCAAAATCCCCATGGTCCGGGGAAAAACTCGTCGTTCACGACTCACCGATATGTATTCAAAGAGATCCCTTTCGGCGGGATGAGTTAATTGAAGGCAGTGAGGATTGCCTGTATCTGAATGTATATGTCCCAGAGGTAAGTCTCACCAGCTTTTCCATATTCAGAATCCAAAGAATGAAAGAGTTTCACATTTTAGAAACCCCGAGTATCTGGCCCACTGCCAGTTATGATTTTCTTCCATGGAGGTGGTTGGGAATGCGGTTCCGGCATAAGCGGTTTTTACGGACCAGACTTCTTGATGGACCATGATGTAGTCTACGTGAGTGGTAACTTCCGATTGGGGCCCCTCGGCTTCTTAAGTACTGAAACCAAAGATTGTCCCGGTAATAATGGCCTCAAGGATCAGCTTGAGATGTTGAAATGGATGCAGAAAAACATAGCTGCCTTTGGTGGTGATCCAAACAGTGTGACCATTTTTGGAGAAAGTGCAGGAGGTGCAAGTGTTACATACCACATGATGTCAGAAAAGTCAAAGGGCTTATTCCACAAGGGTATCTCACAGTCGGGTACATATTTCAATCCATGGGCCCAACCAGCGCATAAGGGTGTAGCTGCATCTCGCGCAAGGCGTCTGGCCAAAATGCTCAATTGTGATGATTCAAATTGGTCAACGGCTCTAAATTGTCTCCGACAGAAATCAGCTGTTGATATAACAGCAACGGTCTACGAATTCTTTGTAGGTCTTTATAAATAGCTTTATACTCATTATCTGACTTATGTATCTCATTAGGAATGGGATTACGACCCAATGATCCCCTTTCCACCGGTCGTGGAACCCGAGACTCCCGAAGCTTTCCTAACCACTTTACCCAGAAATGAGAAGCTTCCGCATGGTTTCAAACTTCCCTGGATGGCAGGATCTACTAGCGAGGAAGGAGCTCTAAAGACCGCGGCACTACTTAATCTTCCTGGATTATTAGATGAGTTCAAGGAGAAGTTTTATGATGTCCTTCCAATTATACTTAACTACGATCATCATTCGAAAGAAACTCAAAGGCGAATCACCGACCGGATAGATAAGTTCTATTTCAATTATAAGCGTGATTGGAGCAAGAAGAATCATCAGAACCTGACCGATGTAAGGCAGAGTAAATGGTAGAAAAAAACGCAAGTACCTAATACATTTTATCACTTCCTTTAGCTCATCACCGACGGGTGGTTCCTGGGAGGACTCGATGAATATCTGCGACAGCGGTTGGATGCTTTAGTTCAGAAGAAGACTGTGGTTGGGCCAACTTATGTGTACCTGTTTGACCATAAGGGCGCTGCCAGTTTTACCGAGATATTTGAAGGCGGAAAGGAGGACTATTATGGTAAAAAAAAATCCTTACAACGATCAAAATGTTTATGCTCGTCTAAATCCTTTTGTCTCATTTGCTGGATTTGAATGATTTCGTTTAATCTTGTACTGAACGGTTTGGAAATCGATCTGGTATTACCAAAATAAAACTTCTTTTCTGCTAAGCAAAGTTCACATTCAACTGGCGAACAATAAGGTCCTTAAGAAACATTAAAAATGTTTTAGAGGATGATTTGGCTGGAATGTGTTTGTCCATTTCAAGGAGCTCAGCTCAGCAGTTTGTTCACCTCATAGCACTGCGACCTGAAGAGATCTTTTGTGCTATTTGCCTGGTATTAAGTAGCTCGATATACTGAGGTTATACTGATCGCTTATAAGGTCGAAGTTATGAAGAAGCCTTAAAATTACTTGGGCAAGGGAATTTTGAGTCTCTAAAAGGAAGGAATCTAAGCTTGCTTTCAGCTTAATCAGGACATTCACACAAAATATGCTCAGCAGTTTCTTAAACTTTCAAGCACAATCGACAAAGATCCGAGTGGAATTTGTCCAATTTCTTGAGATGTTAATTCGGTGGACGGTTGATCTTTAAGAGATATTTGGTTTGCTTATTGTTTGAGGGGTTGATGAACGTCTTGGCTTGGCAAAGACCCTGTGTTAGTTTTCATTTTACAAGTGATTCTTACTGGATCCAAAAATATAGAGTATAGAATAAAACATGGGTAGGCGTAGGCCTCAACTGAATGATGTAAAGGCCTTTTATAGCGCGTTGACTCTCCAAATAGTCGCCCAGACTCCGTGATTAGTACGTTGGACTGCTGAGCGAGCTGACACAGATCTAGTAGCATCAGCCACTTTTACTGGCACCAGCTCTCGATAGACCATACCAAAGCTTCGAGACTAAAGACATGCGGGCGTTAATGTGCTGCACATGTCCTAGATCTCTCAAACGTCTGCGGTTTCTTGACTATGCCGATGTATAGCTCGTGTAATTCGTCGTTGAATCTCCTCAAAGCCAGTCAACGAGAAGAGGGGAGAATCAACGAAAAGAGGGGAAAAGCGTAGATTTTGAAGAATGTTATGCAAATCCGAGGTAATAGGTATGATAGTCTACAGTTTTTTGGGTCCGAAAGACTTCGGGTGAGAGATCAATTGCCAGCCTTGGGGATGAATATGGCATTCATCTTGTCAATAGGTGGTTCTAGAGGGTTCGAATAGAAGAAGAGTTTAATTGTCAGAATTTGAGGATTTAACGGGCTTAAACATACTTAAACGAACATTATATGTACATATGTGCGTACATATATACATCCTGATACACTTTTAATCTACAATTGGACGTTGAGGGGTTGTTGCTAAAGGATGGAAGTAAAATGGATTAAGGTGTTCAGAACCAAGAACGTGTGTCTATAATCGACGAATAGTTACACTGAAGTAAGGAGTTCCTGCTTACCAAAAACCTGTTTTTAAACTCCATGTTGAGAGCCTTTCTTGGTGCTTCCTTGAATTTAGCTCAAATTCGCTGATAGTATTTTGAATTAAAAAAGATTGTTTGACTCGATAGCTCCCTAACATTGTCACCAAACCTCTAACGTGATTTAGATCATCAAAAGGATATTTTGCTCCTAATTCGAAATTGTGTCCAATAAAAAAAAATACTCTGAATAATTGATAAAAAAGATTTGTTTATTTGCTTTAAGGTGTGTGCCATGCAGAAGAACTTCAGTACTTATTCCCAATTGGAAAGGAATTGTTTGTAACAGCTGCGCCAACCAAAGAAGACCTGCAAATCCGCGAAGTACTTCAAACTATGTGGGTTAATTTCGCTTGGTACAGTGATCCGACTCCACCCTCGTCTGATCTACCAAAATGGAAACCAACCAACAAGTATCCCGTCAGCTATGTTCGAATTGGTAATCAAGATCATGACAACTGGAAATTGGTTAATTTCGAAGAAAACATGATCCAAGAACGTGCTGACTTTTGGAATAAACTTACACCGCACATACCAGCTCAGCAATTCAAAGATGAACTGTAGTAGGAAATAAAACTGAGGCTAGAGAAAGGATGTTAGTATTTGTTAATGCATTACGCACTTAGTATATTTATAAGAAATTTTTAAGTTTAAATAAAAGAATTTATTAGAATTTTAAAATGTATTTTATGTTATTGGTTTCTTTATGTACATGGGGGCTCGCTTCAAAAATTTTTGAGTAAAAACGACAACTCATCTTCTCTGCCACTGTCCAGCGCTGTCACTCACACTTCAAATGCAACAAGGACCTAGGCCAAAACAATTGTAAACGACTCTATGGTGTTCCCTCTAAGTGAGTCCCCTATGGGACGCATAACCTTATATTCCTCAAGTTTCTGTTTCTGGTTAATTTATTTATTTATTGTACTTGCTTTCTAATTTGAAATTCCACTACGTTATACTAAATACAGGGTTTTTCAATAAGAGCGCTACAAAAGTTTTTTTAAATAAAACAAAAACGGTTTTGGATATCAATGAAATTCTTTATTCCTGTGAAAGTACGTTCGATGCCATTATGTATGGAACTCGATTTCTTTTGCATGGCCACCACGGGCACGCTTGCAGAAGTCCAGACGCTGAACCCAATTTTCGACGGTTTTCAAGCATAAATCGGCCGATACTGCTGCAATTTCACGTTCGATATTCGTACGAAGTTCATCAATCGTCGCTGGCTTGTAGGCATAGACCATAGACTTGACGTTGCCCCACAGGAAATAGTCTAACGGCGTCAAATCGCACGACCGAGGCGGCCAAGCGACTGGACCATTTCGTGAGATAACACGTTCTCCAAACTTGGTTTCCAATAAATTGATTGTGACATTCGCTGTGTGGCTTGTGGCGCCGTCCTGTTGGAACGACATGTCCTCCAAGTCCATATCATCCAATTGGGGCCAAAAATATTCGGTTATCATTGAACGGTAGCGATCCCCATTCACAGTAACGTGCCGGTCTTGATCATCACGGAAGAAGTACGGTCCAATGACGCCGCCGGCCCATAAACCACACCAAACCGTAATTTTTTCGGGATGCAATGATAACTCATGGAGTACGTGTGGATTGCTGTCTGACCAATACCGCATATTTTGTTTATTGACGAAGCCATCCAGCCAGAAATTATGACGACCATAAATTGGACGTAGCGCTCTTAACGTTGAGGCCACTGACTCCGAATTTCGGTAGTAAATTTTAATAATTTCGACTCATTGTTGGCTCGTATATCTTTCCATCATGAAATGGCAAACCTTACTGAAGAGAAGTGTCAAAAAACCGCAAGAAAAATATGGCGTCGTTTGCTGTCCCTGTCGCTCTACTTTTGTAGCGTCCCTATTGAAAAACCCTTTACATATAACCGCCTAATGTTCAAAATCGAAAGATTTATTTTCAACCTAGTCACGTTCGCCATCTATAGCTAAGCATTAGTATTAACTAATTGCTGACATCCAATGTTCTTACCAAAATTTACTCGTCCAACTTTCAGTGACTGTCAAACCATTTTCTCCTTGAAGTTTGCAGAGGCAGAAGAAAACTTTATAGCTGAATAAAATGATATTGGCCGTCAATATACCGTATTTGGGTATTTTATCAAATAATTGACCATCTTATTGAGATGATTTGCCTTCTTTTCCTCTAAGAGATTTCACGAAAACTAAACAATTAAAAGTTATAAAGTTCTGACAGCTATGGAAATAATTTTCACAATTGTGAACAGCTCTCTTGTGTATTTCCTTATCCAATCCATAAACCACAAAAATTGCTTCAACTCTCATCAAAAGAGGACGGGCAAGATATCTTAAACTTGGCAAACGAAACTGACACTTTGCCAAACCTGTTTTTGACAACTACAGTTTTTTCAATAATGGCGTAAAATATTGACATAACACCAAACAGCCTCTTAAAAAAATGAATTTTCGTTGCAATTTCCATTATTTTAATACAAATAAGTACATTAATTCGATTACTCAATAGTGTACCCGTGCACTGAGCAATAAATAAACTGCGATAATCGCGCGAAATACTAGAAAAAAACGCACAAAAATCACATTTGTGCTTTTACTTCTTCCATTTCCGTCAATGCTTTTCTTTTGTCAAGCAAACGAATGTTTCGTGAATTAATTTACAATTGAAAAGTCAAAATAAATCAAAATATAAACCACTTAAAATTGGCCGGTTACTTTTTCAACAATCAAATCTAATTTCCTACCAATTTGTCTTACGATCTGTGTTTTCTAATAAGAAATACCAATCCAGTGAGAAACAGCTCACATCCAGTAAAGTTTGAATCATCGCCGCCCCAAACTCAAGGACATTTCATTGAACTCAAGAATTAACTGGAGTGAAGCACTTGCTTCGAATTGTGTGTAATTTAAGTTATTTTCTTCAAATCAGCTTCGTTCTTGTTGTGATTAAATCAAAGAAAATATAAAATTTGGTTTTTTTTCTTGGGCCAGCACTGTACTATGTGGTGTGTAATTGTTGCACTTAATTACATATATCCACTTTGCAGTTCAGTTAAGCGGTAATAAATTTGGTGGGGAGGTTAAGGAGAGTAACAGCAATTTTGCAGATATCTATTCAACAAGGTAAGGGCAAGACGCAATTAGCGTTGATCTAGGGTTACAAAAGTTCGACGAGGTGAACTGTATTTAATCTTTTATTATCTACAAAAAAAACTATGTAAATTTGTTCGTGTTAAGAAACTTTGTACATTTACATAGAATACATAATGGGAAAGTCCCATGAATGATATGAGTCGTTATCAGTATGGATTTTCTGAGGAGCTATTTGAGTGCGTTCCCTTGGGAGCTGAATGTGTACTTAGTCGGCATATGATGTTAGAATGAAAGCTCTTTCTTCTTCCCGATGTTTGTTAGGTTAGATAGTGACGGTATCCGGCCACTTGCATTTATTATCGGTGGGTAATAATTTACTCAGAGAAAACTTGTTCAATTTAACCTTCAAATCGCGCTCATCCTCGCTGGACGGTTTGATATCAAAGCAAATTAGATAAAATTGATGGCTACTGAAGATTTAGAGCGATTTTTATAAAAGTAAAACCTGTGGTTGTAGATTTATTGTTTTTTGGAAAATGCGCATTAAAGTCCGCAGCGAACTCTCAAGACAATCACCTAGCACGATCTACTGTGGGGAGAGGAAACATCTTTCCACCTGCGATGTAACTGCCCGCCACTGATCTCCCGAAGAGGACTAATTCTAGAAGGATTGTTCTTGAAGAACATTTACAAGACGTGTACCAATAAAATATAAGACTCTCCCTCGCGTGTACCTAGGCCTCAAACAACAACTGTCTCCAGCAAGCTCGTATGTAAGATAGTTGCCTACAGTTCCGCACCCGCTTCCGCCACCTGAACCCATTCTGCCTCGACGGTCAACCCGCTAACGCAGACCAAGAGTCCGGATCGGAGAACTGGTATTCTACCACTCTAAAGACTATCAGCCATCTTAGTCGTTGTGTAATCTGCAGACAAGATCACAGACGTTCCGAACGACTTTCATCTCACAACAATTGAGAACGACTTTATCCACTCTTTGTAAAGTCCAACTTTTTGCGCGATTGTGCAGGACAGGGAAGATTAGAGTTTTGTATAAAATCCCCCTTTAGTTATTCAAGGGAAGACTGCTAAATATAATACATACTCATAGTCGAAGGAAACAGCCATTGCCAAGAGTTATTTTTCTATTTATTTCAGCACTGGTGTCATTGTCTGCGTTTGTAGAGGATAGTGTTGATAGTGACATTCTGCCTGAGACGTCGGTGGCTGTGTAGGTTAGTTAGAGTAGGGCTATGCAGCCAGCGCTTGCATAAGACTCTAGGTACCATAGTGGACCATCCCGATCCAAATTGGCAAAACCTAAGCCATTTCCTGAAAGCATTTTATTCCCCTACAGAATTTTAGCATGTTTTTATAGCTATCATAGCCTCGTTCCTCTAGATTACTAAAGACATAGCTGCGAAGAAGTTTCAGTGGCTGTGTAAGCTCTGCATATTTCTTCTGAGAACGATGTTAAAGGAATCGCATGGCAGTGCACCGATTTGTCTAAATTTTTTCAATTCAATTAAACCCCTTTTGACATCCAAGTTCTCGGTAGGATTTTACCGGCCTTGTGGAGTGTCGTAAACTCTCATCATTCCCCATCGTGCACAATCGAACGAATAAAAGATAAACGCGTGGCACGACAGCCGTGGGTGGATCAAGAACTACCTTCATGTTGACGCTCCATAAAATAATGGATGGATGTATATTACCATGGCCATTTTGTTTTGATCAGGAGGGTCGGAGTTCTAACTATCATCGTTTAGGTTGAATTGTTATTGCTGCCTTACTACGAGGTGATGGGGTTCATCGCCAGTTATCACCATTTCCTAAATTCTCAGTACTAACTTTTCGTACATTTCCCTTCTTATTGTTATTCCACTCCACTGTACATATTGGCCATCATTTCCTTGACCATGTCTCTTTCGCGAACTGCTCTGAACAATTCTGTTGTTTGCATGTTGATTCAGTCGGCACTGTTGTCACACCACGATTTCCTTTTTCTTCTACTGATTTTGCCTGGCAGAACCACTTACAGTTGTCTGTATTTGATGCATCGAATTACAGGTCCCAGGAAGCTGAATGTTCTTGCATTTATGGTTTTTGAACATTATTCTACCTAAATCGACTGATATATTCGATGATATGAAGATATGGTACTTTCGATGGCGTAAAAAGCATTTGTAGCACGCGTATTAGTCTTCAACGGAGGGTATACCTATTCTGTCAGTAATTTAAGTTATAATCAAACTTTATAGCGGAGTAGGAAATGATTGCCTTTACATCAGTTCATCAATCGAATTGTCTCATTATTTTTTTCGTGGTGAGATAAGGTAATACTACGAAAATGAGTTATGTATGTACCGTGTTACAGTGCGAATTTCTTATCTGTTTTGTACAAACAGACATACATATGTATGTAGTCTTTGTATTTAAAAGTTCAAGGGGGACTGGCCTTACATATGTACATACATGTAAATAACAGTCAATAGGACTTGTCTGTTCGTTATAAATTGTTCGAAATTCGTTTACTCTTACGACCCTCAGTGTTATCACGAATTGAATGCAATAACCAATTTAACAATTCTTAACTTTGACAGTAATGCATAGCAATGGATGAGAAGCGAATTGCTGACTATTTTGTTGTGGCTGGTATGCCAGAAAATCCACAACTCCTTCAAGAGAGCATCTTTAACGATTCGGGCCATTTAAGAGCATGCAATAGCATCGATCCGATAACAGATATCGGAATATTTTTTCCCCTGCTTGGCGAGGAGGTTCCAAAAGGATATGAGATACTCGACAAGACACCAACTGGGATGCCCGCAAATCTAAATTATGGCTCTGTCCGAACGACAGAGTGTTATATATATTTTCGACGCGGGAAAGACAGACCACCACTAGTTGATATTGGTAAGGACATGTGATTGTTGAACTTGTATGAATTTCTTACATTTTATTCCCTTACAGGTGTTCTCTATGAAGGGCACGAGCGAATTATGCCGGATGCTGAGATGGTAGCCGAGACTCCCGGCGGTAGGATAGCGAATGTAAATAACTCGTCGGCCAAAACATTCTTAACATTCCGCCGCGCAAAACCCGATATGCCATGCAATGAACTTGTTGTGACAGATTTATGTGTCATAGTTTGGTCGAAAGGTGAGATTTCTTTCTTATCCGATCCGACAATCGAATTTATGAGCTTATCCCTACAAATAGTATAACGCAAATATTTATTTCAGGAGAACGGCCTCCGCATGCATTCTGCCTGATACACAAGACCCTCAACAAAGCATATATGAGCAGCGACGTATACCTCTGCTATAAAAAATCAATGAACCGTCCAAAGCTAATCAGTTATCAACCGGAAATCCTTCTGCGCTACCCAACTATCGATCATAATGATTTTCCATTAAACCTATGTCCGAGTGTGCCTCTATTTTGTTTACCGATGGGAGCTTCTCTTGAAGCTTGGCCCCATGTCGATGAATCGGTAACTACCTTGTTCATCTTGAAAATAGAACATCTTTGCATTTTTATCAATTATTTCAGACTAAACGAGAAGCTATCAATCCAGTATTTAGTACATTTGTTTTAACAGTAAATGATGGAACTTATAAGGTGTACGGATCAGCTTTAACTTTTTATGAAGATTTTGAGTGAGTTGAATCCGTTTGTATTCGAAATCATTTTTCATGATGTTCTTGCAATTTCAGTGAACAAAACCTTACAGAAAAACAAAGGGAACTGTTGGGATATGACGATGATGAATTTAAGAATCGGCATTCGCTTCACATAATTAAAGCAATATGTCTGCTCTCACATCATCCTTTTGGTGATACATTTGATAAGTGGTTAAAGTATTTACATGTATGTTTTGTACGGTATCAGCAGAAGGAAATATTTATAATTCATTTTTGCTTTAGAGCATGGCATCAATAAGACAGCCCTTGCCTATTCCAATAGAAAGGTATATAACTCAATTGATCGATGAAGTTCCATTTCCATCCCCAAGTATTCATTTACAAGTATGTTTCGTAATGTTCAAGTTTTCATTTAATATGGTGATGTAATACAACATTATTGCAGCTCTCAGGCGAAAGCAATGAGCGAATTCTACTTACCCAACCAGAAGATTCCCCACTACCACGAAGTGGAGCTGGTTTTCAACTGTTATTGTCGAACCTTGGAACAGAAAATTGCCTACACGTGTTACTGCTCGCTTTAACAGAACAGAAAATTTTAATTCACTCATTAAGGTAAGTACTAAGGTCCAACATTCCATATGACATAAGATGTAATCACTTTTCTTACAGGCCTGCGACATTGACTGCAGTTGCTGAAGCTGTTGTATCATTGCTATTTCCATTTAAATGGCAATGCCCATACATTCCATTATGTCCATTGGGTCTGGCGGAGGTTCTACACGCACCTCTTCCGTACTTAATTGGTGTAGATTCCAGATTTTTCGATCTTTACGAACCTCCCACAGATGTTACATGCATCGACCTGGATACCAACACTATCAGTGTGAGTTAGAACTGCATATGCTCTAAGGGAGTGGTTTTATAAAGAAAAACATTTCCTCCTTTAGCTGTGCGAATCGCAAAAGCATTTAACAGCTAAACTTCTACCGAAGCGAGCAGCGAGAATCTTAAAGCAAACCCTCAACTATTTGGAAAGCCCAAAACAAACCTGTCCTCCCGAATCCACCAATAGTCTAGATAGAGACTTTAAACGAAAGAAACGTGAAGTAGGCTTTACAAACACACGTCCGTTCAAAGGTTCCCTAATGTTTTCATATTTTAGCAAAATCTCGAACAACGAATTCAAGAGGCCTTTTTGCTCTTCATGACATCCATCCTGCGTGGATACAGAGATTATTTAGTACCGATTTCTAAGGCGCCTTCAGTTGGAGCGACTGATCCCAATGCTTTGTTTCAGCTCAATGCATTTCTGCGTTCTAGAGATAAAGTATGTTTGAAAGAGTTATTATTCGATAAATGGTTAATCTTATTGTGCCTAATTTTCCAGTCCCATCACAAGTTTTTCCAACTACTTATGAAAACCCAAATGTTCATTCGGTTTATTGAAGAGCGGTCTTTTGTGTCAGATGGTGATCATGGTCTAACGTTCTTTGATGAATGTGCAGAGAAAGTGAGTTCCTATGACGAAACTCCGTCCGACGTACGTTTGGTCGACTGGGAAACGGGACACAGCAGTGAAAGGACAAAATATATTTTCCCTCCAGACAGCATTGCAACTGGAAATGGTTAGAATATATAAATAATAAAAAAAATAAGCAAATACTTTAAACTATTTTCCTTGCAGAAACGACAGTGGGCTACATCTACGAATCATTCACCTTGAACCCAAGCCTTTTAAGACCTGCAAAGAAAACTCTTATTAAGAATTTCCTGCAACAACAACATCTCAGCACTGCACCCGGGTCGCCGATCGCCCGTCGAACCAAACATGAAATTAAATTAGCCCAAAAGCTAGCGCGTCGCTGCCAGATGCATCCAGAAGCATGGGCAAAGTATCTGCTCGCAACATGTTATTCTCTTTACTTTTTAATTTTGCCCAGCATGATCCTGGACGCGCATGGTAAGGAGCATGCTGTCCTGCGTGCAGCATACGATTTGCTTGTGCGTGCAAGCAAACTCAAAATACACTGCGATGAGTTTTGCTACAGGATCATGATGCAACTGTGCGGCATTCATAACTTGCCGGTGTTGGCTGTCCGATTGCATTACCTGATGAAACGATCCGGCGTTCAGCCCAATGCACTGACATACGGTTTTTACAACCGTTGCGTTCTTGAGTCGGAATGGCCATCTGATAGTACAACTCTTAGTCAGTTGAGATGGAATCGCATAAAAAATGTAGTTCTCGGAGCGGCTCATTTTCGACGTGCCGGCAGGAAACGTGCAACCGCAAGGCCGCTTTCTGGATCTTGTGAGAACAATCTAAGTACGCTGGAAACTGTTGACGGCACATCGCGTACGAGCTTGGAGTCAACAAACTCCTCACAGGTGGAGCATCCACCAGCTGTAAGTAACACACTAATTGACTTCACCGCATTCGATAAGCTACGTGGCAAATTGGGTAGCATCGTGAAACAGTCGGGACCACAGGAATCTTCAGATGTCATTAGCAGCGCCGGTTTGTTAATATCAGGCGATGCGAAGAGTGACAGTCCACAGCCGGTGTCGAAATTGCCACCGTCCAGTCCGAATTGCGACCTAAGCACTCGCAAGTTAATTAAGACAGATAGTTTTGGTGGAGACACCAAGATTCTCGACAAATTACAAAGGCAACAATCCATGTCGGGTCAAGATGTTAATTCTCTGCAACAACGCTTCAACATCATGAACATTGAAGACGAAGAGTCCACGGAGCATTTAAATGAAATCGCAAGTTCACAGGAGGAGTTGGATTATGAAGAAACCGACCGTTCCCAATGCATCAACAGTCCTACAAAGTAAACAAATTGATGTTGCTCTCTCTTTTTTTTTTTATCAGTTCCATAATCTTTTGTGATTCCTTTAGAATTTCTCCTCGCACACCGGTAACACAAAATGATCCGCTTGGAGCATTGAACGAAGAGGCGGATGAAGTTTTGAACATGCCGAATAACAGTGCCCCCGGTTCGGATATTAAGCCCCTTGTGAATAACAACACCATGTACACAGATCAACCGATCCTCTTCAAAGGTCAACGAAGCGCAACGTTCGATGAATCTACTCACCTAAACAAAAGTATGCATCGTTCAGAGACGATGCCCGGCTCCAGTGTAACCACCAGTTTAGCTAACTTTGGATCCTCGTTGAAATTCAATTTCGGGTAAGCAAATAATTTTCATATTTCATCCTATACCTTCGCACGAGAATTTATTTCACGTTTTACTTGCTTTTGGATTATTTTTTTATTTTGTTTAATTTTTTTTTTTTTTTTGTTCAAAAATCTGCATGGTCGCATTACTTTTTCGACTTACTTATTCCCATCAATATCGTTTTCGACGCTATAGACGCTATTCACCTGCACGATTGTCTTTTAAGAAAGACTTGAAATTGCCCACCAATCTAATAGAAAATATTTCGAGCATAAGGTAAGTGCCGTAGGTGACCACGTAGCCGCAATGATTTTCTTTCCGGCTTCGTATAATTTTCTCTTGTTATTTGTCCTTAAAAGCTGAAGCTTCTTAATTCTTGTTTCTTCGTATTTGGTGGAGGTTTGTATTGTTCGGTAAACGGGAACACTTTTTAATTGTGTACAAAGCTGGCATTGGTTGTCTCTAGTCTTAAACTTTTCAAGGTAATTGGTCTGAACTGTATACATTTAGATGTGAAATGCATTGAAAAGGTCCTACCTATCATTGTAAATAATAAGATGGCATTGAATCTGGATCATGAGACTCTGTACGAAATACTCTTCCGCTTAAATGATAGTCTCGTGGTAGTCAGTGGTGAAATTTATTTTTATTTAATGCTAATGTAGAGTTTTGCAATAGGCATTTTTATTTATTTTTGTTTTTGGTTTTGTTATAAGAAACACGAAAAAGCCCAACGCTACTGTCTCTTAAAACGCTGGGTTCAATAATTAAAAAATATTCAACACCAATTACTGTACTTAGTCTTGGGAATTTTGTTTACCTTCATTCGTTTCCCCTCTGATTTGTACGTGGACTTTTCAATGGCCATGAAAACTGTGAAATATAACACGCACAACATGAATAGGTGCGTGAAACCAGCCTTTGACTTTCTAAGTACTGCCGCTTTAAATTACTTCATGCCGATACATTATTCACCCAAACTAGCGCTAAGAAATCGAACTTTTTTCACGTCAATTGCAATTTTTTTTTTTTTTTCTAATTGGGTTATTTTTTTTTTTTTTTTGTATTTAGGTGTACATATGTTACTAACTCATTTTATTCATTAATTCAGTTTTTAATGTTTATTTCCTTCCTTGGAAACGATTGTTACCTTTTTACACTTATTATCCAATTTGTATTTGACTTGCTTATTTTCTACTTCACACAGTCCAAGTTTGACAGGTAAAAAGTCCAATGAAATCATACAAGGCAGTTTGAGTAGCATTAAGTACGCGGCTACCTCAGTGGCTCGGAAATTCGATGAGATTAAGGAAGCTATATCTGCAAACTCTACTCCAGTGAAAACATCGGGCAACTCTAATGATTGCACAGCCGACGACGACATGCATCATGACGATCCCTCATCAAAGACGCGACGTGTCTCAGGTGATTTGGACCCTTGGGGTCGTCTGAGCGAATCTAGAAAATCTAGCTACAACAATTTGGTACCGCTAGGCGAAAACACATCGACAACTAGTCTAAACGCTTTTCCTAGCCTGCCCGAGAACCTGTACAGTATGGTAGTGGATGTAAATGAATACAAAATGATGTGTATTCACCAAAAATTCTAATATTTATGTTTTCCATGGCAGGTTGTTGATAACCCCGAATGCGATATTCTAATACAACTGACTTCATGCTCACAATGCCACAATTGTTCTGTCCTTCTGTACGATGAGGAAATTATGTCCGGATGGACGGCTGAGGATTCGAATTTAAATACAGCTTGTCATGCATGCAACAAACTGACCGTGCCATTCCTTAGTGTGCAAATTATTGTCGATGATTCCCTCAAGGATGTCAAACAATCCGATAGCCTTAGTATACCATATTTGAATCCGCTAGTACTGCGTAAGGAACTGGAAAACATTCTAACACAGGAGGGTGACTCTTCTCTGTTGAAGCTCAACTTTGTTGAAGAGCATCCGATTATCTATTGGAATCTAATTTGGATAATGGAGCGGATTGAAAGTCATACACATTTGCCCGAATTGTGTCTTCCTAAGCAGGTGAGTGTGCGGACAAAGTTCACCTCGCTCAGTAATTATAAGTTATAATAGTTGTCCAGTGAAGTAACAGATAGAAGTTAATGTCTTTTTACTTTTCATATCTTTAATTTCAGGCGGATGCAAACATTGATCCATTAAGTAAATTGAAAACTGTCAAAATCCAATGTATGTGGGATAACCTGCGTTTGCACGCTGAAGCGGGTCCACCCATGTACATTTTGTGGAAACAAAATCAGCCGGCTAGCCCATTGTTGAAGGCGCTACTCACAGATCAGACGTATTTGAACAAAACGTATTAACCTCTAAATAATATTTTATTTAAAAATAACACCATTCTTTTCTATATAGTGCAATACAACAAATTATCTCTGCAATCCGCTGTAATGACTTACTCGCACCCGTTAAACGCTTAGCGAATGAACGACACAAGCTTAAGAACAGCGGCGTCGACCGAACACACTCGATCTACAGGGATATTCTGTTTTTGGCTCTTACAGCTATAGGTCGTTCAAATGTTGATTTGGCCACATTCCACCGCGAATATGCTGCGATATTTGACAAACTAACAGAGAAGGAGTGTAACATGTACTACCGCAATCAAGATTTACCACCATCAACGGCAACAATCTATTGCAGGGCATACTTTAAGCCGCTATTACTTCCTTGACGCGAGATCGAATTCAGCCGATCTGAGTTCAATGACATACGAAGATAGCCTCGGTACAATTGAACTGTAAGAGGCATTTGAACTGAGCAACAGAAATATATGCGCACGAGTAAAATGTATAATTTAAATTTTACTCCCATACTTGTTGCAGTTTATTGTTATAACTTTTAATTATTATATTTTACTATGTTTTTTTCTTTAATCTTAACTCAGTTAAAAAAACACAAACGTACTTAATTTCGAACTATTTCTTGTTTTATTTTTTTACATAATTTTCTTTTGTTCTTTTCATTTTAATTCTGACTGGTTTCCGACAATACTTAAATTAATTACTACTGAAAATTCATCAGTTCACAAATCTGCCTTACTATTGAGATATTTAATTATATGAATTACATATAGATGCATATATTTTAAAACAAATCACCGGCCGGGCTTTACATTTTATTACAATTATGTAATTGAATTTATTACAAAACCATTCTTATATAATTGCGAAATATTTATTACATTTCTTATTACTTACTACAGAGCAATGACAATTCAAGAGGAATGGTAGTTGTAAAGATACGGTCATTTCTGTCGTTGTTCATTTTTTTCATAATAGAGAGCACACAGATAAGGATAATAGAAGCACAGAATAACGCATAGTTGTAGATTTTATTTACTACATGAAGCCGAAATATGTTTAAGATTTATTTTGGGAAACAATGAAATATATATGGCGTAGGTAAATAAATGAATTTGTATTTTACAATGAAAATTGTTATTGTGATACGAAGGGAAACATACGAACAAAAAAGACAGAAAAAGGCAACTCGACGGAATGTAAGCAAGGAAAACGTACATATTTAATATTATTTTTGTAAAGAGAAAAATCGAAAATGGAAAGCTTTTTAAAAACGGACAAAGTCCAAAATGATTGGGTGAAATTCTGCAAAAAGTGTTTAATAATTCCTTTTGCCTTTTATTTTTCGTATTGTTATTTGATTTTTCCTTCTCTCTCTTTGTTTCTGAGTGGAATTTGTGAAAATTAAAAGACGGTAAATTTTAAAAAAAGAAATAAAAATATATGTACAGGATATTGATTAACTCTTTGAATTGTAAACCACTGAATAAAAGATTTAAAATAAATGTTCTGACTTTTTACTCAAATGGAGCATCTTTAAATTTCGCGCAGCAATGGAATTTTTATTTGACAGATGATTAACGTTTGCCTACGGGACAGTCGATCTCATATCAAACGTCCACTTGACATTCTAGTATGTTAAAACATCCGGCCTTAGGTGAGTACCAGGCCGAGATTAAAACGAGTCGAGTACATCGCACGAGTTGCGAGTACCCGTTCGGAAAAAACGAGTACGAACGAGCAGAGTACACACACAACGCACTACTCACGAGTACAAACCATTCACGAGTTGCATGAATCGCGAGTCATAGGCCGAAGCGAACGAGTACGAACGAGTATCCAACCAAACGGTTGCAACCGAGTACGAGTATAAACGATTCATTTGATCGTGAGTATGATTATTCGCGAGCATGTTGAAAAAAATGAATCGTTCGCCAAAATCATACTCGTTCGCGAGTATATCTCTTCAAGGGTGGTTGCGATTCAAACAAAATTTGGCTGGTGTTGGAAAATCCCATACGATAATAAATAGTTTCATTAGGATAATAACGGAAGTGGAAAGAATGAAATTAACTGACTTTTGTATAATTTTGGGATATCCCAAAAAATTTGCGAATGTTTTTATGATAAGTGAATTACGAATGTGAGATTTCTGGAACTTCAAAAACATTGGTGCATACTTCTGCAAAACAATAAATATTTAGGACACAAAATTTGCTCAATACGTGTAATAAATAAATAAATATGTACAGTACAGCCTCGCTAGTCCGGACACTCGCTAGTCCGGACACTTCAGTAGTCCGGACACTTCAGTAGTCCGGACACCTCTATATTTCGGACACTTTCAAAATATTACCTCTACAGTCCAGACAGAGTATTAAAATGCGTACATATCTCTCTTCTGTGTACTAGTAGGGGGATTCCATAAATGCTCATACAAAAATTGTTTGCCAGGGGCATTCAGTGGGCAGAACAAAATAATGCGTCTCAAATGGATATCCTTCTACTAAAGAGGTTACGCGAAAAAGCCGAAAATATGTTTTTAGAAAAAGCTCTGCAGCCGAAAATAAACGCTTTCTTTTCTCCTCTTTAAAGATTTTCGAAATGCGTATATTGTGCATACATATATTTTCTATTAGCAATAAAGGGTGTTTGAAAAGTTGTCGGTTGCTTTCGCTTTTTTTGCGAGTACTCGCAATTTTTTCCGAGTACTCGCAAACTAGGTAGCTGCTCGCGATTCATTTTGGTTATGAGTAGTCGGCACACAATTTGATCGTGAGTATGATGCGTTGGGATCGAACAACTCATGAGTACAAAGCATTCGCGAGTTGTATGAATCGCGAGTCATAAGACAAAGCGAATGAGTACGAACGAATAATAGCAAAAATGTTCAACTGTGCGAACATGTGCGCACATATTCGTTTTAATCTCTGGTACCAGGTTCCGTAAGTGTCACTGGGATCGATACAGCCGACGAAGTAGCTAAAGTAGAAGCGATCAAAGAAAGAATACAGTTTTACTTTTCAAGGTCATTAAGTCAGTGGCAAGATCACTTATAAAGAAACCAAGCAAACCCCTCACGAAATTCAAATCGAGCGCAATTGAGGCTGATGGAAAGAATCATAGAGCACATTAACCTCATCATATCTATCTCGATGTTTGAACAGTACTTGAACTGCCTATATGTACATACTCGAAAATAAAATCCCAAAACAGTCAGTGTTTAATGCAGCTTTAAGCTATATTTTATTTTATTTACAAGAACATTAAAAAAACAAATTTTATTATGCACGCACAAACCTGACTTCCTTCATAACCCTCACTACCTTCTGTTCTTCTACATCTTCTATCCCTTCCTCTTTGACATATACGCCCACCAGTTTTCGAAACCATGTCCGATCCATTAAAAATTCGTGAATTGTTCTTCCGCAAATGTATAGCTTAATCGGTTGATAACATTCTATATCTGGCTTTGCTAAAACTGACGAGTCAGCTGGTCCTTCTTCAATTTGTTCTTCAGTTATTATGAGCGCGTCTATAGCGAAAATTGTATGTAACATATACAATAGCCCACTACAAAGGGCTGTAATGCTCTGCTTTTTGTTGATCGCAAAGTATGGATGAATTGCTTCTTCATAATCCGATAAATACATCAAATGAAAGTCTCGTTCCGCATGATACATTGAAAAAATCGACGAAATAATAAAAAAGAACGATGCAACTCCGCTGACAAGAGCCTCCATGAAAATTGAGGGATTAGAACCCCGACTGATGGATATGTTTCCAAATATGGCAATAAATGTAAATCCGAAAAATGTACCGCAGAAATACATTTGATGTGGTAGGGGCTGTTGATCGTCCAGAAATCCTTCACAATGATATACTGCACAAATAAAGCCCAATACTGCTTCCATGCACTTGAAGAAAAACCAAATTTCCTGCATTTTAAATTGCGGAAAAAATCGAATGCGAATCGAATATTTCTTTCGGTTAACTAAGCGGAAATCGAAAATGAAAAGACTGATTAGTTCATGCTTTCTAGATGTATATTTTCAATACATGAGTGTATTTTGCCGAAGTTGTATTAAATAATATTTGAGAAAACACTAAAATGTTAACTGAAAAACGAGAGGGCAAAATGTGGAGTAAGAAATAAAAACTTATATGTGTAAAAAAAAAACACATTTAGCAACGTTAAGCTTGACTAATTAGGTGATGTATTCCTCTTTGGTGTTGATGGCGGTAAGTCCATAGTCTTGCATACCCAACCGGCAATGTCGACTTCTTCCACTTCTGCTTTTCGTATCCATGCATGATTCTACAAATAGATTTTTTTGTTTTTTTCAACAAAGCAGTTTGAATAGTTTTTATTTGTTAACTTACCAACAGTGTTTTGAGATCAGCTCTTTCATCGGGATTTTTCTTAAGGCAAATATCAACAAAGTCCTTAAAATCATCGGTAAAAATATTATGCTCCAATTTAGGCGGGGGCTCATTCACGATGTAGTCTAGTAGTTCAAAAATTGCCATGTTTTTGGGCTCGACTATTGTTTGACTACCCTCTTCAACGTTTTCATCAAATATAGCTTCAAGAGCTTTAGCATCTGGAGGTGGAATTGGGTACATGCCAATTGCCATTTCAACTAGTGACAGGCCTAATGACCAGATATCTGATTGCACAGAGTAATGAGTGCCTTGTAATCGTTCTGGCTATGATGTAAAAAGAGAAACAAGTATGAATAAAAAGCTCGTAACCAAAGAAATATGTAAATAATTCGACGCCATTCTAAATTAATGCCGTGTTCCCGAGCAAAACATGTTAAGAAAAGACTTGATATGACACCGTTCAATTTCGAAAATAAAATCAATTTCACTCTGCGTGTGAAGAGTGTACCGAGTGCACCGAATGTACCTGGAATCTTTAATTTTTTGTTGTACAGCGCTGCTCTCTTAAGCGCTTTACACTAGACCATACCAAGGCTATTTAGCGAACATATAAATAACACAATAAGGAAAATATAATTATAATAAATACTTACAGACATATAACTTCGAGTTCCCACAAATGAATTTGCCATAGAATCAATCAACTGGCCAGAAACTCCGAAATCACAGATCTTTATTTCTCCGCTACTATTCACAAGAATATTACTAGGTTTGACATCTCTGTGCATTATCGCGTGTTTATCGCGCAAGTAACTCAAACCCTTCAATACAGCTAACGTGATTTTTCCCAAAATTGACTCTGGAATTCGGCCAGCTCTCTTTAATATGAGATCCAGAGATCCACCGTCCATATACTCCATACAAATGCTTATTTCACCGTCGCTGTAGAAGGCTCCATAGAAGCCAACTATATGTGGAAAGTTGCATTCATGTAGTACTTTGAGCTCTCGAATAATTTGCTTCTTAATAGCTGGTTTCACCTCGAGATGAATCAATTTGCGGGCCATTATTAGCTGCGTCGGAATGTGTCTTACTTTCATTACAACACCTCCATTCCCAGATCCTAATTCGCCTAACTTTTCCAAATCCTCGTCGCTGAGCTCACCAATTTTCTCTTTTTGACTGAGAAAAACCTTAATGCGCTTCCGTGCGGTATCGTCCATTTCCAGTTCTTCAAGCGTTTCAGTTAGGGCTTCAATACTTGTCTTCGGCTTCCCCAGCAAACTATGTTTTCTTTAATTAGTTTAAGTGAATTCACGAAGGAAAAAACCAAAAACAAAAGAACACACAAAACGCCGAAAGCAAAAGAAGGAAACCAAAAAAAATTAAATTTCGAATGTTAAAAAGCAAGAATATTTACTCTGTGCCAGAAGGAGTTTTAAATGGTGGAGTTGGAACCACCTGCTGCGCCGTTGAATCCACTGATCCTGGTGGTAAGGTAAGGTTTAGCTTGTTTTTAGACATCCCTCAGTATGTATAACCCTAGGTTGTAAGAGTATAAATAAGATCACAACTTAACGCCGATTTGTAGAAATCACAGGATGCAGTTTATTCACGATTTTTAAGAACGCATTAGTAATAATTGAACAATTAAATGGTTTTCTACGTTTTTTCTTATTTTAAATAACAATTTAGACCGCAGGTAGATCAAGGAAGCTGCCCTACCCGTAAAAAGTTTTTTGTGATTCTTGTTTTTTCTTCGCGGCTGTCAAATGGAAAAATGTCTGCGTCAATTTTTTTTTCAGAAATTTGGCAATTGTAGAAACTGTTTGTTTAAAAAACCAGCAAACGGAAAATTTTATTATCCCTCATGAAAACCATTTAATAACTTGTGTTCAAAAAAGTAGGCAACGGCAAGAGGGAGAAGATAGACCTGGAGCGCTTCTCCCGTTATCGCCTAGTCTCTGCAAGACAACATCAGAATACTGGGCTCTATGTCGATAACTCAATACCAGTCCGAATGCACCCAGTCAAATTCTGGAGTTTTTCTACCCCACGTTTTCCCTATTACCACGCAACCCAACAAACACTTCACCGGGAGGCAAACCTTATTTAATAGTCTCTTTAATAGAGGTACAATGTGCCAAACTGAGGCCTAAGTAAAAATCCGACCTTCATATATAAGAATTTAAGTTTAAAAACTGCAATGCGACTATCATGTAAATGAAACATCATCTAACGATTCCTTTGTACAAACATCTGTCGATTGGATCCAACTTCGTTCGCCACTTTGGTTCAGTTGGCGCGCTTTCAGTTAAGTTGACGTAAAGTAAAGCGGGTTCTTAAGAAATTTCGTAAATAAAGTGCCGATTAAAATAAATTTGTGCGAAGCACATATAAAAACAGTTTAATCCAAGAGTGCTCAACCGTGAAATATGCGTAGCTCTCAAAAAAAGACACCGGCCAGTGAAAAGAAAAATGGAAAAGAACAAACCAGTGGAAAGAAGCTCGTACAAGCTCGCTTGCCATTCAAAATGCTCTCGGGGACTCCACCAACAACATCAATAGATGGAGAAGTTCTTCCGGCTAAAGTGGCAAATCCTCCAAAAAAGCGCAAACTTTCCTATACGGAGGAGTCTGAAAATCCACAAAAGATTGGTAAGTCTGACAGTAAGGAGAATGTAATCCTAGACAAAGCAGATACTGCTGCTGTTGTATGTGAAGAAGTCATCGTTCTAGATGATGAGGAACCCGAAGTTTCCCATTTATTATCGCCGAAGACGCCTATTGCCACGTCGAAAAATAAAAAGTCTGAAAAAAGCACGCCTCGTAGCGCTGGAAATGATACCACACCAAAGGTACAAATAAAACTTCCATTGAGTGGGAAGAAAAGGAAGCCAAAACGTGTACATCAAGCGACAAAATGCGAAGTTAGTGATTCTAGCGATTTGGAATTGGTGTCTGAAGAAAAACAGAATCCTAATAAGAAAACGAAACTTGCTGAAGATGCCCCTGAGCAAAGTGAAAATGCAGGATCACCAAAAGATTTTCTACAGAGCGATGGCCTCCCTGAAGGAAATGTGGATTCAACTAAAGATGAAAATGATAAGACAGCTAGTCCGAAAAGAAAGCAAAATAGACTTCGCAACGAAGAAAGTAATATACAAACTGAAGTGTCTTCCACAGATAAGAATAAGGTCCTTGCAAAATCAGCTAAGGCTTCCAAGAAAGATAAGTTGGAGGTACAAAATCTTGACAACAACACATCAAAAGATGATTCCAAATCGCCAGAAAAAGCCACACGAATTAAAATGGGTCGGGATACAGGTGCGAGCCCAAAACCGCCAAATAATAAATCCATCGCCAAAGATTTGAAGTGCGACGAAGAACACGCAGGACACAGTAAATTATTGCGAAGATCTGCCAGAATGTCCGAAACGAACAATTCAAAAGAAAACAACAGCTCTGAGGAGAAGCTTTCATCTGAACCAGAATTTGTAACGGAAAAAATAAATCCACTCGATACGTCCATCAGTAATGAAGGGCAAAAAAAATTACTGACTCCCAAACAACAGAAACTGATGGAACAGCGGAAAAAGGCCCGAGAAGAGAGGGAATTTAAACTGCAACAACTAAAAGAGGAAAAAGATCGTAAGCTGCAGGAACAGCGCGAGGAGCGTGAAAGAAAGTTGCAGGAGGAAAAATTGCAGAAACAGAAAGAACGGGAGGAACGAGAATTACAGCGGAAGAAGGAACGTGAAGAAAAAGACGAACAAAAGCGCCGTGAACGGGAAGAAAAAGAGGAACAACGTCGCAAAGAGAAGGAGGATAAGGAGCGTAAGCGCCTGGCAGAGATAGAGGCGAAGAACGAAGAAAAACGCAAAAAAGACGAAGCAAAGGAAGAAGAACGCCGTAAAAAAGAAGAAGATCGCCGACGCAAAGAGCTCGAGAAAGAAGAGGAGGAGAATAAGAAGAAAAAAGCCGCACAAGCATTCACAAAGTTCTTTGTGCCAAAAGTATCAAAACCGACAGCTGAAGACGAAGAGTCCAGGGAGGATGCAGAAAGTGTAGATTCCTTAGCATTTAGACCATTCCAAGTGAAAGGTGACATGAAACTTGCACCACTTGTTCGTCGGGAGTTTAAAGAACGATCGAGAAAAGCGCTGGATTCACACCTTAAAAGCACAAAAATTGACGAAGACACCCTTTACATAGCCGAGCTTAAAAGTGGTAAACATGTTCCACTAAGGGGTTCGAAAACGGTTTTGAAAGACAGTGAAGAAGATGTCATATTAATTGGTAAGTTGCCCCTAGAAAAGCATAAGTAGATAACTAACATAGGCTCTACCTTATTCCTAGAAAATGAACTGGAAACAGCAGCTCAGGCGATCGATGAGGCAAGGCCAAAAGCAATTCAAAAATATAAAGCTAAATTTTACTTCTTTCGTGAAAATCGTCGCCCTCCGTTCTATGGTACATGGAGGAAGAAAAGTACTGTGATCACCGCAAGAAGGCCATTTGCTGCGGATAAGGTAACTGTCCCAAATATTCTTCACTGTAAACCTATGACCGAAAGTTTGTATAACATTTACAAATTATATTTATGCAAAGTTATCAACCATAGCATAGGATTCGTGCTGTTATCCATAAGTTGTAAAGGTACACGAAAGGTTTGAACTTACGGACAAGATAAACAACCTAAAAACATTTTTTAATCGAAAATTAGCTTTAGATTCTTTAAACTCCCAGAGGCGTGGTCTGAGTGTTTTCATTTCAAAAATATAAACTGCCCGACATATAGCGCTAGTTGATCTCTCAGTGTCTTTTCATTTTTCTTTTTTTTTTTTCAGAAATTCTTTGATTATGAAGTAGATTCCGATGATGAATGGGAAGAGGAGGAACCTGGTGAGTCTCTTAATGGCAGTGAAGATGAAAAAGACGAATCAGAGGATGAAGATTACGAAGTTGACAATGAATGGTTTGTACCACACGGGCATTTGAGTGACGAAGAACTACAAAATGAAGATGAACTTGGTCCAGACACATCGCGAGAAGCACAAAAGGCAAAATTAAAAGCTCTTCAACAGGAATTCGCCCAAGAAATGAAAAAGAAAACGGAGAAGATAAAGCCACGACTAATCGGTGCAATTTGGGAGGATGAGAACGGCAATCGACCAAACCTTTGCCCAAACATCATTTGGGATAGCCTTTGTGCACGTGCAATGATGTTCATTGAACCAATTCTTGTTAAGGAGCCCGAAGTCTCCGAACCTGAACCGACTACACCGCCAACAGAGAAACAAAAGAGGCTCGAGATAAGTAGTGAGCTTATGTGTGATTTGGTACGGCTCGTTCATGGCAACAGGCACTCAAGAGTTTTCCTAATAAAGGAGTACATCGAACATGTTTCTGGCAAATGTGCGGCAATCAAAAATGGAGAATGCTTGGCTCCAACCAAAGCTTCCATTCGAGAAAAGATCGATGAAATCTCCGAGTGGTCTGTAGTGAACGCAAGCAGTACAAAGAATAAGAATAAGAACAAAAAGAAATTGTGTTGGGTCGTTTCGGCAGATGTTTTAGATAAATATGCCTTGGAAAACTTGGGTTTACGGAACGAGTGGTCTTACAAGCTTCGACCTAAGTACGACCACAATAAAGGTGATTTTAGTTCAATTAATGACCCTCAAGAAGATACTGTGAAAATGTCCCCATCGTCGAAAGATACAAAAGAAAAGCAAACAACATCAGGTATATCGAAATTCGCAAAGGTCTTAACAAAAGAAGTAAAACAAAACGAAGAAACAGCAAATATTTCAACAGCAACTGCTTTTCCAACGAACGCAATAAAGAATTCTACTAAAGTTGGTACATCGAAGAATTCTCCAAAAACGAAAGCAGCACAAAAACCTGATGAAAAAAAGGCTGTATTACCAGCGTCGACGTCAACGTCCAACAAGACCCCGTTGGTTAAGAAAAGAGTACCACTCTTAATGTCAGTTCCTCGAGGCCAGCAATTTTCTCCACAGTCGAAGAATGCATCAATAAGTAATTACCTGCAAAAGAATAAGCCAACGGCCGAGTCGTCAGCTGAAAACAAGTCCGATGCATCTGCGAGCTCAGAAATATTTATACTTGATTGAAAGGTACATTAGTTATTTATAAAGATCAACTGCTAAGCCGTACATAGTTGTTAGCGTTCGATGTTTTATCGCTGTTAGTTGTTAATTTATATTATAATGTAATCTATATATAGGGTGTAATTTTATTAGGTAGACATATATGATACACATAACATTTGGTTTTGAAAATAAAAATGAAGATCTTTTCTATGTAAAAGAGATAAGACTATAAACCGCTCAATATTGGTTTTTATTTGCTATAAGTCGTCAAATCGAAACAATGAGTGGTGACTACATACATATATTATGTATCTCGATCGATCTTCTGCAGCAGACCAATAACAATAAAGAACTATTGTGTACATTTCCAATGAAATCATTCAAATAACTAGAGGCCAAAAGATGAATCACTCGTAATAAACTACTCTTCATTAATTTTCATTAACATTCAAATAAAAGTAGACTAACTAAGTTATGGTTACAGTAGTTGTATGTCTCCACTTCTGTCATCACCCACGGGGCAGAGGTCTGGCTAGAAAGAATCAAACTAAGTAAATCAAATACAATCACTGAAAAAAATTGCGGAGATGAGCTTGTATCTGCATAACAGGGCAATGAGAAGCTGTTCCAAAGCTGCAGTCGGGTTGATACTGGAGCTTACCCCCCTTCACATTGCGTTAAAAGGGGTCTCAAAGGAAACCATTTAGAGATCATAAAAGGGAAAGTGCCGTAATAGCAAAGTGCGAGACAACCTCTAAATCATTTCATTGGACTGCCCCAGAAACGATATTTGTAACCAAATATTCAAAGACGAAGTTGTAAGAGAGACTACCACCAAATGGTACCGGTACCAATACAGCGGGATTCGAACCTATAATTACGTATATAAAGCCTTTGTGTTTATTTCAAGCAGATCAAAACATACAAGCAATTGAACCTCAATGCGCAAAATAAGTATTTGAGTGCCTGAAGAAAAAAGAAGTGACCACCTACTGGATGTCAGGTCATGTGTAAGTATAGGGAAATTAGATACCTGATGAACCAGCAAGGAAACGGTCGGACACCCTATTCGTTGGACCAGAACCATTTTGCGAACTGAGATCGCACGGAGTTCAAGAGCAACATTAGAGATATGCGTGTATACGTGGAGGGAACCTAACCCCGATTGCAGTTGTTCAAAAGTATATGATTCAAGGGGAAATTATTAATTTATCGGCATCTCCCTAGCTATTGGTATGCACATTATTCATACTTAACACATCTCTTTAAGCTACAGCAGCTGTTTGAACAAATTTCTTTTTATTCAAGTTGCTTACGTAAAGACGTTAGAAGAACAGTTTAAAATATTTTAAAATAATCCCCGGTATATCGCCACCTGTATGACAGTACAAGAAATTATTTGCACAATCTTTGCACTCTGAACATACCCGTCACAAAAAAGGCGAATTTGTTTATTTACGAAAGCCACCCCACTTTTATGGTGTGATTTTTTGACAGTTTTCTTTGCACCCTTGTCTGCATTTACTTTTTTGTACGAAGGTGAACAAATTTTTGTTTCCTATGCATAATTTAGTATTAATAATAGTGTTGTGATATATTCCTATGAAAATCGTAAAGAACTGAGTTTCATATCGTGGTTTTTGTAAACTTTTTATTAATATTTTTACCAAAACTAAAATTCCAAAAACATATACTAACCTACAATGGAAACCGAACAAAAAACTTCAAAAATCGGTAAGACAATGAATAAATATTTTGCTTAGATTGCAATTTAATTATTTCAATTCAATTAGAGAATGGTACAAAGCAGACCATGTCGGCTGACGATCGTTCTGCGACAAAGAGATCTTTGATGGTATTAGCAGCAATATTTCTTTCGAGCCTGGCGGCAATGGGTTATGTTTATATGATGTTCCCAGAGCTAGATGAGTAAGCTAACATAATGCATATGTACGTATATAGGATTCGAAATTCACTGTAATCTATTTCAACAGGGGCGAGAAGCAGCACATCAAATTACCGCGTGATATTCAAGATGCCAAAATGTTAGGTCAGGTTTTAGACCGGTACAAGGACATGTACTATTTTGAAGTCATGTTTGGCATAGTCTCAGCTTACGTGTTGTATCCTTTTCAAATGCAATCCAAATTAGAGATATCTATTTCCAATACGATTTCTTACTTTGTATTGGTAAAGTGAGGTAATAATTATGCGTTTATTTTAGGGCTTAATTGCATGATCGTGTAATTACAGTGAGGGAGATAGCAACAAAAATTGTATAAGTACAGCGTAGTTTTGTATGCTATTCAAGGTACATAATTAATTAGCCGTACAGAGGTCACTGTTTCTTTGGGGTCAATTTGTGCAAAAATTATCCGCCTTTCAGACACTTGTGAAGCTAATTGTTTCAGTTTGGACAGACGATTCAGATTAAAATTATTTTTATGTGCTTATGTAGGTTTTTTTTTTTTTTTTTCTTGACTTTGTTGAGAAGTTTAATTCAACTGAAGTCTTATAAAATATTAGGCTATATTTATTTAAATTTACTGATCACCTTCCTAATAATACTCACCTCTTGGGTTTGCACAAGGATCTGCCTTGGTGTGAAGATTTAGTCAATAGTGGACTTTCCTGGACTGAAACCCACCTGATTGGGGCCAATGAAATTGTTAGCTTATGGTTTCAGGGGTTTACACATCGTGACAAAGTCTTACATGCGATTCCGAAGAGACTGTTGCCTGTGTAGTTTGAAAAATGTTGTACAACTTGCACGCGCTAAAGGTGTTATGATTATTTATAAACGGGATAAGACTCTCATTTATCGGCCAAACGATGCTGAGATTACGTTCATTAAACATACACTCGTCTGACCAAATCTTCGAAAAGAGTTGATGTCTTCTCCAGCTGCTTTAAATAGTTCGACCGGTAGGCCTTCAGATCCAATTGGATTTTAGTTCAGATATTGCTATTCGCAATTCGTTTTGATCCGGTAGACAGGAATGTCGACCACCATCGTCAAAATTGAATGATTTGTTAAGTATTAATAGGTTTTATTTGCGATTTTGAAATGTTCTTTTTATCTTTTTTCACAGACTAAAATATTAAAATAGCTAAACACTTTATTTCACACAAATTTTCCTTAACTAAATTTTTACAACCAACAGCCTACAAACATTCGCAATTCCAGGATCCTTATTCCTTTCAATTCTTCTTGGTTTCCTATACAACTTTCCGATTGCACTGTTCCTAATTTGCTTTTGCTCATCATTGGGAGCAACATTGTGCTACACAATATCGAATTTAGTTGGAAGACGACTTATATGTCACTTTTTGCCAAAGCAGACTGCCGATTGGATTAATAAGGTGGAAAAACATCGTGACAGCCTGTTCAGTTACATGCTATTTCTACGAATGACGCCAATCCTGCCGAATTGGTTTATCAATTTGGCTTCGCCTGTAATTGGTGTCCCTCTGTATACATTTACTTTTGGCACGTTTTTTGGCGTGGCACCACCATCCTTCATCGCTATACAAACGGGTAAAACACTACAAAAGATGACGAGCTCAAGCGAAGCCTTTTCCTGGACTTCAGTTGGTATACTAACATTGTGCGCTATCTTAGCATTGCTCCCAGGATTGCTGAAAAACAAACTAAAAAAGAAGATTGAATAAATTAACCCTAAGTGTGTATTACGTTTGTTTTTATTGAAAAATATTGTTATTGTACTATTTATGCATTAGTTATTTTTTTTAGTGTAATTTTGTCCTGGAAATTATACCTTGAATGTATGTAACAGTATTTTGCGTTTACAATTATTATTTTATGTATTTTTTTGAAAACTGTGTGGAGAGATTTTTATCTCAATTAGCCAATTTTATAACTTTGTTGATATAATCACAAGATTACACAAGCCTGTATGTACATATGTATGTATGTGCAAATGTAATCAATTAAATAAATTTTGAATTAAGTATAAAGAATATTTTATTGTGTTCCCATTTTGTACACATGCATATGTACGTATGTATGTATGCTTCATGTATTCATTGTAAATGGAAATCTTCGTAACGATGTGCGCATGTCAATATGTACAAAAATGTGGCTCTATTGAACTCAAATAACTAGCACACAAAATTGTAAATGTAATAGCCGTGTATAAACATAAAATTTATCTCTTAGAGTAATAAAGTAATGCTGTGACAACAACAATCTATGGTTTTACTCTATACCTCGAAAAATCTTAGCTGTCTTGAGTGGGGTTTTGGGTTTTTATAAGTTTGAAACTAATAACAGGCAGCGGGGTATGTCTCCACCCCTTACTTTGATAGAAAATTGTAAAAAAAGATAACGAGTTTTGGAATCTAGAATGCTGATTTTGGATTGAGACGAAGCTCGATTCTGTTCCATTAAACCCAATAAAACTCTGCTAACAAGGTAAGCAAATACAAACAATTCAACGGCGGAAGAAGAGCTTTTTCATAACAAATTATACTGACCTCTGCTTATGATATATGTATGCATTGACTGCATAGTAAAAATACACAAATATGTAGGTATGTATGTATTTTCAAACAAAATTTATTTTGCATTTATATAATTAGAATGGTAACAAATCACAAAAAAAAAATAACTTTCACTCATATCTCAATTAAATGTGTTACAAGCAGCGATACAAAGGAGGATCTGAAACGCGACTATTACTGTGGTTAATGTGTGCCATAAAGAGTATTTTATATAAACCAGAGATCACGTTTCGCAAGAGATATAAATCAAATCTACAAAATATTTTAACACCAAATCAATAGGTAAACTATTTTCGAAATAAATAATATTCGTGTTTATGTAATAAATAATATTAACTTAAATTATACACATCGATTAATACTACACTTGTGAAGTACTTGCAGTTAGCAACTTTTGTCGAATTCGCTTTATATTCCATAAAAGAAACGCACTTTGAGCAACTGATTCTAACTGAAATGAATCGTGCATGATTTCCAGAGGCAAAGCAAAAGTTCTAAAGCCGAATGCAATATTGGAATGATTTTAAGCTTAATCTATCAATCTATAAAATTAATGTATGGTATGTTTTTTTTTTTTTGCTTTTGTTTCTTTTTTGGTAAGGCAGATCATTGAAGTTGAGTTTTTTTTTATTTATTCCCTTATTCATTTTCAATTTTATTTAGTACTGGTATATAGAATACGTGAGTAATCAAAAATGTATTGCATTAAATAATGACTGTAACTTTTTATTCTGATGGTGTTAGATCCTTTTCTGGTTCGTTTTCATTAAGAATTTGTGATAGCAAGTCGTAAACGGGTTCGAAAACTTTTTTCGATCCAGTGTTTGTTAAATTTTTGTAGTCGAACATATCGTGATGACTAATTGTACCGTCTGATTGTATTAGCCCTTTGTCTATACACACTGTTTGTACTCGATTAAGACCTATGCATTTTTCCTTGATTAGACGATTCACTGCTGAATTTTTATCGCGAAGTTTATTTGGCAGTTGTCCACGTGGAAGAATTGTCTAAAAGCATAAAGGATATCAAGTTTTATGTATTGAAAAGTCATGTGAAATCTTACAGGTAGGACTATATAAGCATCGGGTAGTTTTTCTCGAATTTTCTTAATTATTTCACATAAGCCATCAGAGATCTCCTCGGATGTGTTATCTACGTTATTCGTGCCAACGTGTAACACTACGATCTGAAATAAACCAAAAAAATTGTAAGTAGAAGTTAAAAAAATGAAAATTAGCTTTGGTGGCAAGGAATATAGAGCCAACTTGGTATATGCAACTGTAGACACCTGACCAAAGTTCCTGCTTGCTAGAGAGGTTTGTTGGATGAGGCACTGGTTCGCCACGAACTGTAGTGCTATCATAGTCTGAGGGGACATTATGGCATAGCTATCCGCAACCTTTCCTTTCACGACAAACAAGGTTTTCTTTTTAAACTAACTAACTTGAGACTTTCTTAGGAATGGAGGCCATTGATCACTGATCACCAATGGACGAAAAGATTATTGAACGGCGACGTATTTATCTAATGCCCAAAGAAAATACAATTTAATTGATTTCAAACAATAATCCAAATCTGTATGCAAACACGGCAAGTTGATCTCAACGGAAACACCTCCGCCATCCCTCGCTAGTTCTGAATGTTGTTTGGATCGTTCCCTTGGCAACGGCTTGCTCTGGCACCCTATTTTAAGAATCTTTCAAGAAATTTACACTTGGGTTTTTAACACAAAGCCTCATCAAATAAAAAACATACTTAAATAGAAATAACTGGATAACGTAACTGAAAAAATGATTTTTTCGCCAGAAGCAAGAATACTTCGTTGAATTTTGAAATAAGATACGTCTAGATATGTATAATTATTTTACTTTGATATCTTTGTATACCAACCTTAGGCTTAACATTATCCAATTCTCCGTTTTCAACTCGCCAAAGAACATTCTCAGTACGATCATTTCGAATGCTAAAATTAAGGCAGTGCATCGGAGCAAAATACTGATTCCAAGTGTCCGTATCCTGCAGAGTCTCTAGTATACAATCACCCAAAAATATCACATCGGGATCTTTCTCACGGCACTCAGACAAAAACCGTTTATGAATGCTCAGCCACCTTTCATCGCCGTCATTATCTGGAAAGGGTGTTGGTACCGAACAAGGATTCATTACACTTTCACTGACTTGTATTTTCACCGAATTTCCTGACAAAGGCTTTATTGCTTTTTAGGATAAGCGATGATTTCACGTATAATTGAATGTAATTGACTACAAAATAATATGATAAAGGAATTTTAAGATATTTTAATGTAAAATTTTATAAAAGAAGAAAATTAAGAACACAATTTTTGTGTTTGGTAGAGCGAATGACCCGGGTGATGACAGATGTCATGAAATCAAGAGTTGGCAATGCGCGGGATATGTTCAAACTAAATTTCGATTGTTAACATATCAATTTGATGAATTAAACAATTTTTTTAACAGTAGTTTTGGGAAATGCATAAATCATAACATTTATCATGACATGCGCACCATGTTTTTTAAATTTGCTTAGTTTAAGTAATGCTGGAGTTAAACAAATTCATTTATATGTGCGTAGTATATACTGACTTACCTTGTCCTCAGTGTAAAAATCACTTGTGATTCGCTTACTCGATTTCTGGCAAAACATGCTGACTTGGGCTTGAATGTAGGCAAAGTAAGACAAACAGTTTTATCACTTCACCAGCTCTTTTCAAGCAACAATAAACCTTCTCACTTCCTAGGAGGTATGTAGAATATTTGACGATTTGGCGATTTCTGAACATTTTAACATTTTCCAGATACTGGCACCTTTAAGACAAAAACCTGCAAAATATCGTTTAATATCAGTTTCGAATGTCATCGAAGCGTTTATTAGCATGTTATCGCCATATTTACACTTCTCTAATCAAAATGACATTTCAAGCTACTTTTTTCAAATACACTTCCAATGCAAACATTTGTCTACCCGCACATTTTGCTTCTTTAATTGTTACTAAATGGAATGTTTTCTTTAATAAATCGTTTTGACTTCACTTATATATCTATTAAACATGTCGGTGACGCTTGATAAAATTAACTTAGTTTGTCGAACTTGCCTCAATGAACTAGAACCCGGCACAGAACTTGACATTCACGCCACTCCAAATGTAGCCAAGTGGCTTATAGTTTGTACTTCTTTGGATTTTGAGAAAAATGATGGTTATCCTAGTAATATTTGTGAGAACTGTTACTGCAAAATAAAAACATCTTACGAATTCCGTGTCATGTGCATTAAATCAATGCGAGAACTGGACGGAATAGTAAATACCTACCCTAAGCTAGAAATCGATAGGCTTGAGTTGCCTGACGCATCCGCTGACTTAAATAGCATCCATTGGTTGCAGCTAGCGCATAAGATAGAGGTTACACATGAAGCTGTAGTTGAACAAAAGGTGGGTAACAGAACCATCCGCGATCGATACAAAATTTTTAATTGTTTTTTTTTTTTTCTCTCTTTCAGTTTGAAGCAACAGCTGCAGGCGCTACAAGCAATAACGTTGAGCCAACAGCGGCATTACCTGATGCAGCCCTTGATGAACAAGAGATCGATCACAACGATATATTCAGCGGCATCATTGATGATTCCACAGACTACGATTCTACGCCAGAACAAAACATACTTGACGGTGTGGAAGAGAGTGCGAAGAAGAAAAATGACAAACCGCCACCGGCACGACGAGGCAGAAAACCGAAAGACGAGGACTACACAATGCCAGCCTACATCAAAACTCCAGAAATATACAATTGTGAGAGATGTCGAAAAAAATTCTTCAAAAAAGATCGTTTTGATGCTCACGTACGGCTACATGACGGTCTTAAGCCATATCCATGCAAGTTGTGTGACAAATCCTACAACAAGTCCTCCCACTTAAAGGTGCATATGCTGGACGTGCATACCGAGCACAAAGAAGAGTTCAAATGTGAATACGAAGGATGCAGTAAAGTTTTCCGTCGTAAGCAAACGTTACGTGTTCACTGCCGCATTAAGCATTCCGAAGTTAAGTACGAGCCGAAAATCTTCATATGTGAGGAATGTGGTAAAACCTTTAGAAACATTGGGGCTCTTAAAGACCATCGATTCAAGCACACGGGAGAAGAGTACCCATACAAGTGTGACCAGTGCGGTAAAGGATATGTGTCGCAACGCACATATCGCGACCATCTGATGCGCCATGCTGGAATCAAGAACTTTGTGTGCCCGTATTGCGGCTTACGGAAGACAACGAAAAGCGAACTTCGCATCCATATCAATTATCACACAAAAGAAAAGCAGTGGCCATGTCCGTCTTGTCCGCAGGTATTCAATAGTTCCGCGAATCTCGGCCTCCATAATCGAATTGTCCATAAGGGTATCCGCCGTTTCAAGTGTCGGTTTTGTGATCAAAGTTTTGGCAAAGCAGAAACGCTCAAGCACCATGAAATGCGACATACGGGTGAAAAGCCGCATGAATGCACCATCTGTGGGAAAAGATTTATTCAGATAGTTGCATTGCGCGCTCATTTAAAAACGCACAATAAAGCAACTTAAATATAAAAACAATAAGATCAATAAATGATTTATTACAAAATCACAATTTTAATTTAAACATAACAAATAAGGTATGGATGTCAGGTTGGAGTTTTTGGAGTTTGGACCGTTTCCATCTCCTTTTGTATATACACATCTATATCTTTTAGCGGCTTATAGTACATATGAACCAATTGGGAACCAGCCATCATGGCAAGCATGGCACTAAAAAAGAATTTGGTATACTGTCCCCAGGTTACTCCAGCCGGCATTTTATCGGTTTGCTTATTAGCTAGTTGGTTCTTGAATATTTGACCTAAGTTGTGATTCAATGAGGTTTTTCGCTTGACGCTTCTTGTACGTTCGATCTGGGTAGAAAACTCTTTCAATGAGTGTGCACTGTTTAAAAAATGTTTACTTACAAAAGTTTGTTTCACCTACTGTCCAATTTATCATGGAAAACTCGAGACCAGCACCAAGAACGAAGAATATAGGAAGGAACCTATAAATTCCTAAACGCTTTTTACCCGGCCACTTGTCCAATAAATCCCTAAGCTTGCCACTGTAGAAATGCATTGCTAGAAAGACACTCATTGATGTTATGTAACTTATTTCGAAGTTTTGAAGGATTTTTATACCTTAAAATGAAGAACCGGGTGTCATTACTAGTATTATGAACTAGTTATTATATAAATGAATCATTAAAACAGATCCTTTTTAGAAAAATAAGTATTGCCGACAAATACGAATAAATTCAACTATCAGCAGAACGGCTGTAATGTCATATGGACATTATTTCCGAAATGTCAAATTCTAGATCTGTTATACATTAAATTGAACAAAAGTACTGTGGAGCTTACTCTTATTTATTAAATAATCGTTTTACCCGATGCAGTGCAATGCAATGAGATAACAAATATGCATATTGTGAATTATTCGGCAAAATGAATTTAATGAATAAGACCGAAACACATTTTTATCAAGTTCTTGTTCACCTCCCTAACTGCAATGACCCACTTATTTAACGCTGATTCAAAATACAAAATCTACTTTCGTGTAAAGGCCCCAACAGAATGTGCATCTGCGTCTGAGTCGCGAGATGTAAAAAAGTTTAATGTACGGAAAAGTGTACGCGGCATCACAATGTGAATCTGCATCTGCGTCGTGCATCGTGAAATTGAAACATTTTCAACTTCAGGCGGTAATGTAAATTTGGCGTTCATAATTTTGTACACAAAAGCTCTTGTTCGCCAATATGGATGTCGAACAATATATAGAGGTTGTGTGGCAAAATGAGATTCTCTGGAATTTCTCAGATAAAAATTATAGGAATTTAAAAAAATGCCAAAATGGAATGAAATTGCTGGATAATTTGCTCTTTTAGGTGTATGAAAGTTGTTTCAAAAATCCTCTTTGTTTCTTTTCTTTATAAAAGGGACGAACCCACCATCTGCGTTTCCTTTTCTTTATCAATTTTAGTGTTAAGTAACACACATGCATAACATATACGAAGAAAGCAATTTCTTCCGGTTTGTCCATCTCCTACAAATAACAAACTCATAAACAATGGGAGTTTTTTTGAGAAGTAAACACACAAAACACTGCTTAGATGCGAATTTGTCAGTTGCTTTCATTCTGCTTGCTATAACCGTAAGCCGCGCGGCAAAGTTTAGACAGCGCTGCAAGACTCGGAGGCAAATGCACATTCTGTTCGGCGCTTAAATAGAAGATTTATATCTTCTACAGTACGAATAGGTACTTAAAACAAAATGTTCTATTTTATCACCCGTCCTTATATCACGCCCTGTGTCTTCAGCCCAAGAAACCAAAACTGACGTTCAAGATGTCATATGCCAAAACATCAAAACAAAAAGGCGAAAACTTTCAAGTACTCGGTTGTCCTGAATCAGGGAAAAAAAGGCCTTATTGAAAAGGTTTAGGGCGTAATTATTTAAATTATTTTCTCATTTAAACCTTAAGGATTGTAATGGTAACTCCATATATTCAAAATAAAACAAAATGGAGCATGTCGACATAAATTTTGCAAATCTAACTAGACATCAAGTGATAACAAAATACATAGAAAATTTGCGTCAATTGAAATCTATCGCCGAACAACATTGCAGCATTCGTGCATTCCAATTCGACCATTACGTTCTTTTTCAGTATTTCGAACAAAATCGATCAACCAGCAATATTACGAGTAATAACAACAGCAATCATGTAGCATTTATTAAAGCTGAAATCTTAAAGCAAATTATCGACCGAAAGCGAAAAATTCTATTCTGGATTTTCTATTTAGCTATTGCTTGTATATTTATATCGTATAAGAATGAAGCGTCCACAATTGTTCTTCGCAATATACAAACATTCATCTATCCGGGGATGAAAGTCTGGAGAAAGATGACACTGCCACTGATAAAGAAATTTCCCGGTCTGACCGAACTTTATGACGAATCTTGCTTAATGATGAATCCATTCTTCCAAGTGGACGATCTTAATTGTGATCCATGTGCAAATGTAAATAATGTTTTGGATTTGACGAATATGGAGAAAACGACTGAGTTTGTGCCTTTTGTGTTTAAGGTGCGTATGCATTTAAATAAAAAAGTATCTGTATCTATGTGTGCATATATTTATGTATGTTTATAGTGTAGTTTTGAAAATCACCGGGTTTCTAAAAAAAATTATGCACATACCAAATATTTTTGAATTGAATTTTTATTTAAGTAGCATAAATTTAATTTTAATTTTTGCGTTGTCAAACGGAGGCCAAGTTTGTCCAAGTTATTTGAAGGTTGTTTCCCCTTTTTGTGAAATTAGATAGTAACTTCTCTGAAATACTTACTTTGTTGCCGCTGCAGTTCGGGGCTTAATCAAACAAACCTCTTCAGTTAGCCTTACTTCGTTTTACCTTTGTTCTGTTCCCCCTTTCAGATTCTATGGCCTCTATTACGCCCGGGTATATGACTTCTGGCGTTATGCCTCAGCTCGCTTTGACTCTTTTCCAATTGGCGAGGCTTCTTAACTATTCTGAGCGATGTGCCAAGTATATACCAAGTTATTTTCGGTCGATGCACCCTTCTATTGCGTAACGTGTGTATGTATGTAGTGAGCCTTTTCGAATTCTAGGCCCAGCTCACTCCCACTTTCTTAAGATAGTTGGTTCTTGACTCGGTTAGATCTGAAAATCCTTAGGATGTTTCGTATTAATGAACAATACCCATTTTCTCGTGATAGAGATTATTTTCCAAATGCTGGATTTGGATTTTCAACATTCGATCATGAGTCAAGTTAGTAAAGTTGTCAAGTGCCCATAAGGGTGATAAGCAGTTGTGTGACAGTCCATGGAACTCGTCCAACAAGGCATCACCAAGTACAACGCAAATCACCAGCAACAATAACACTGATTAAATAATGCACTCCAACGAATTCCTCCAACAACCTTATTCATAGCAGAACCTGACACTTTGACCTATCATAAGTTACCTTGGAAATAATTCTTCCTTCTTCTCCTGCGCGAGGCAGCTCAATTAAATTTTCTGTTGACACTGTCGAACGCTTTCACGAAATCAATTATTTGTACTAAATGCAAGGTTAATTCGGGTACCTAAGACTAGTATTATAAATTTAACACAGAACTATCGTTTTGATTTCTATTCATTACAGATACAACAAGATTACATACAACCTGACGATATTTATGATTTGTACAACAGCAATCGAGACATCTTCCAACGTGATGCCTACCGTGTGCAATCTACAAATCGTGAAATAACTAATCTTGATGAACTGTTTAATGACTTCAACCGCACTCATCACACTCAAAGCCATAATTTATGGCGGTGTAATCGAATGCAGCCGGCACGGCTAATACGGCAGTTATTTGTGCGGCCTGAGCGACTTCCAAAAACTGGTATTGCTTTGGAACGTTACGTAATGATGGATACTCCAACTGCTGCATCATATACTTTGCCAGATACCGAATGCTCAAACATGTATGTTCAACAAGCGTTAGGTACTCGATTTATAATTCTTCGACCAACACCAGAATGTCGACACAAGTGTCGGACATTATCCGTTCGCTTGCCACAGTCATTCGTTTGTAAGTTTAATTTGTAACGTTTTTAAAAAAAATTAACTTTTTAAGTTTATTCCAGTGAGTTACAATTGGTGGTACTGGAAACCGATATCTGCTCCAGTCCCAATGACCGCGACTGTTTCAATTAGTCTTATCGGATCATACTGTTAAACGTGCGACTAAATATACTCGTATATAAAACCGATTTTATTATATTACAAAATATCCTAGTCACTAAGTTCTTTGCCCATTTTTTTTATTATAAATATATACAGGACTTTTTATTTATGTATGCGAATTGTTCGATATTTGCCTATGCATAAGTTTTGTGTGGGTTTGAGAACAAAGCACAAAATTTAGCAAGCAAGCAAACAAGTCTCATCAGATTTTTTTTATATTATTTATTATTATTTTTTATCTCTTTTTTTTTTGACGCATTGCAATTGTGTTTTTTGACGAATCTGACTTCAGTCCTCAAATTAGAGGAATTGCACCAAAATTTAAAGTTTATGACTGATATGTATGTACATAATGTACGGGTAAAAATTGAATTCCATAAAGTATGTAGTTTCTTACTTAAAAAAATTAGAAACAAACGAGGAACATGAATGAAAAATGATGTGTGGTACTTTTCGAATGCTTGTAAATATGAATATTTCTTAAAATGACTTGTTCAATTATTTTTGTATTTGCGGAAGATTAAAAGTTGGAAATATTACCTTGAAAAGAAAAGTAAATATAATGATGCGGTACTATTTTGTTTTTGCTTCAAACATTGCTTGTTAACACTTTGAAAAATAAACCAATATGTGTGTACCATGCCGTCTTTTAAAAATGTATTTTAATAGAATTATATAACATACTTCGGGGACAAAGTTATCCGCCTGTAAGTTGTGGCGCCTGGATAAGGCCAAATGGATAACTAAAATATGGCTATTCCCAGTAAACAAAAAAAAGCATAAAATGCAAAATAAAACCCAAAATATACAATAAAAAATTAAAACAATTTTAAACAGCATTTTTGATGATCCGAAAGAAAACAAAGAAAATTATCAAATTATTTGAGAACGAAGCCGCAGAAACACTGGCTAGGGAGGCCACCAGAAGAGTGACATCAACAAGAAACGAGACTATTCCACCGGGTAAAATCGCGTAAAACACAACTTTTCACTAAGAAAAACCGATTGGATCATTAAATGCAAAAAATAATGGGATAAAACATAGCTTAAGAGATAAATTCAGCGAGCATTGAGAAACCAGGCAGTAGTATGCTTACGACCAGAGACAGAGATAAGCTTACGACTATCAATAGGTCATGATTGTCTTGCTCATTATCTATCAACATGAAGCATCAAATTTTATAAATAAACAATCAAAACTATTTGCCTACTCGGACATTGAATAAGCGACAAAAACCAAACGACTATCGGTGTTGTGAAAGATACCAACATATGGACAAAGGCCACAGTGCACTTCCACATATTGTATATCAAGCTATAAGTTGTCCTACAACTTAAGAATATTGTGGTCCGCATCAAGATAGAGGTCGTCAGATTTAAAAAAAAAAATCCTTTTGAAGGTCAAATAACGTGCATAAGATAAAAGGTTACACATTTAAGTTAAATTGAACTTTTATTATCTGTTTAATTCATCAAAATAAGCACCAGTCATAAGATCATTAGTCTTTATTTTAAATATCTCCATCAAATTTTCAGCAAAAGACTGTCCCTCACTAATTGATTGATCCGGACGAAGGCATACTTCGAATTCTATGAAATTTCCTAAATTTTCAACTTTATCCATATGGATTCTTGTGCCCTTGTAAAGAAACAATAATCTACGTTTCCTTAGGACACCCCTCGTTCCATTGCTTGCCGCAAGAATCTTCTCTAAGACTTCTGGTTCATCTACTTCAATTTTATTGTATTTGGAGAGCTTTGGACCGGCTATATCCGGCCGATCATAGTAGACCAGTTGAGATTTCGTGTTCTCCAAATAGCGCAACTTTAAACGCCCCGTTTGAGAGTTGAAAAATACATCTTTCTGTACGATTAGTTCTCCTTCAGCTGATGTTAATCTTTTAGCAATTTCCACCTTATCTTCGAATTCTGCATCGAAGCCGGCACGTGCTTTTATCTCAATGTTTCTCTCATCTGCCAGTGTTGTCTGGCTCATGGCAATAGTTTTAGAATTCACTGATATATGTTGTTTAATAAAAAGTAAATTATTTTCAATAAATCAGTAATTTGAAAAACTATGATTTTTTGCATTACCAAAAGCACATGGAGCTAATTGAGGTAATTTAAACAATCGCTTCGCCAAAGCAACTTTTACAGCTCAATTAGGCCGGCGATACACGAGTAAACAGTGCACTGAACTTAATAAACAAGTAACTTGCCAACACGAAATAAAACAGATGTGCGTGACGAGGTTCTCATGAGAACTGATCGCTGTATCGTGCTCCATAACGCTGAAATATTACTTTTGTCACATACCGGAGTATCGAAAACTAAATATGGCAGTTTTCTGAAATATCATTGTAATTGATTTTATTTAAACAATTTACACATAAAAACAAATGGTGCTATGCATTTCCAACAATATTTCCATTGAAAAACATATTATTCCAAAAAATCGAATTCGAACATGTGTACATCCCAAAAGTGGAGTGAGTTCATATATTATTTCAACACATATTTTCGTCTGTTTTGTGTCGCACAAATGAAATTTTAAATCTTGTGGAATTTTTGTTTACCAACACAAATACATTCAGAGAAACTTACGCTCTGACGCTTGAAGTTTCGCATAACCCCTACCGAGAGTAAGGATTTTTATAAATCAAAAATTAACATGTTCCCCGAGTTAGAATATAAAAATGTTATTATAGAATCAACTTCTCAGTGTGACGTCTGCTTAAGCTCTAAATTCTTATCCTGAACGTTTTCACCATCGATATCAAAATTGACAGATATTTAGCACATTAGCAATTTCATAACACATGTGTTTACTAGATTCAAAAGTTTAAACAGTTGTTTACCTATTTTCTATTTTTGAAGTAATTTATTTGAAGAAAATGGCAAGGAAAAGGAAAATCCCCGCTAGAAAACATCATGGTATTCGAGATCCTCTCAAACAGCAAGCAACTCAATTAGCAAAGTATGTAATTTTTAATACAGTTCCAAACAAAATTAGTAAATAACCCAATTCACAGACTTAAGGGTGTTACAAATAATCCTCCGGCCAAAGGAGGTGACCAGAAGATCTCCAATAAATTTGCACAATTTGTAAAACTAGCTAATGCAGCTAAAAATGGAAAGAAAATAAAAAGAATACACTGTGGCATAGAAGACAAACCCAAAGAAAAAAATAAAAAGAAATCAACTGCACCGAACGCAAATACGTCTAGTAAAATAAAACCAATTAAACAATTTGCAAATGAAAACGATGAAGATTATTTGCGTAGGTTGAACCGAATGACCACAGAGTCCCTTAAAGAAGCGGAATATGAAGCGAAATATGGGGTATCTGTTGTAAGAGACTCAAAGACGGGTGCTATTGCAATAAAGAAAAAACCTGCTAACGAAATCGATGAATTGATAAAGCGGAAAAAATCGAGAAAGCCACTGGGAAAGGCGACTCAGAAAATGGACCCCAAATTAGCTAAAGAACTTATAAAGCAGGCCATTAAGGAAGATAACGAAGAGGTAAGCAATTTACTTCGTCCTATTTAACTCGAATAAAATAACTTCTTTTAAAGTCTAAAAAAGATATATTGGAGGAGTACAAAAGGGATGTTTTCAAATTCGGAGAGGTTGTGCACGCTCCTCCTACTCTAACTACTCTGCCTCGCAAAGCTGTTCGCAGTGAAACCGTACCAAGGGTGAGTTTTGGCAGCGTAAATTGCCTTGCACTTATATAACGATAATTCAATTATTTTAAAGCCTGGAAAGAAGGACAATCTGTTGTTGAAGTCGTTACTCCCGGGTTCTAAGAAAGCTGCAAGTTCAAAGGAATTGGCAGGTCCAGTACAGTCGCAGAAGAAGCGGCCCTTTAAAGGTAAGCTGAAAGGAAAACGCAAGGACTTACCAACTGCCACCAGGACCATGATTGAGCAGGAACAAAATAAAGTGATTGATTTGTACAGACAACTTAAGAAGAATAAACAAAAGTCTTTGGATACTTAATAATCAAATTTTTCATTCGAACTTGTTTGTGTATTTCGTTTACATTACAGGCATTTGTTTCTTAGGTCGCCTTTAACTAATGTTTAGTTTGAGGTCAGGATATATAATACAGGGTATTTAAAAACTAACAATTTCACAATCCACTCCTATTTTTCTGTATCATATCAGCGAATCGTTTCGTTATTAACAGAGAAGTGTCAATGAAACGATCAACGCAATTACTTAAGCATGTTTCTGTGCTGCTGTCTAATTTTGATCCTGGCTTTCCAACACATTTATCCCAACAGATTTCATTGAACTCGTGAACCTGGAAAAAACATGCTCACAGATAAATTTTTTTAATCAATTTTTAACTAATTCAAATGTTACCTGTGCGTTAGCCTGTGCCTTTTGTTTTTCAATCATTAGAAATTCCTGGATTTCCTGATCTGATGTAGCACTAGCAATTGAATCATAGTCAGACATTTCGATCAATTAATTTAAAGTTTATGGAACCTAAAAATTACAATTCCCTCGAAAATGTTAAGAACTGACTGAGCAACATAACCCCTAATTACGATTCTGTTACGACGTTACGTCATAAGCCGCAGTGAACGTGTCCAGAACTTATAAGAAATTTTCTAGAAGTGCCTTTTCATGTGATCTTTTTATCCATATTATTATTATTATTATTATTTTATTAAAATATAAATGAATTTATATCCTAAATTTAAAGTACAGCACTAGCTACCAGGGCTTTCGGCTGGGGCTTCATCCATATATTCGGCAGTACGGCAGTAATTCTAATTATCTTAATAACAAAGAAAATGTTTACTTGTCATACACTTGGCTTTTCCAATAAGAAAATGTTGGAAGGGAACAGAAAATGGTCTATATTTTAATGTTATTTCAATTTACTCGTACAACACCGAAGGCCTGCTTAAAACCTGAACAAATAGAATGCCTTCTGTGCTAACTAAAATTGTACTAGATTTCATTGCATGTATCCAGAAAGGCCTTATGAACACATCCATTCGCGGTAGCGGCCATCTGCTGTCAAAGTAAAATTAATTCCATCGGCGTTTTTTACATAAATCGGAGTATATTTTTGCTAAATTGCGAATTTTAGCGTGTAAAAAGAGAAGATTTTTGTTTAAAAATGTCTTTCAGTGGTCAGTCTAATCCACCATGGCAAAGAAATTCAATGAACAACTCAATGCAAGGTAATATGCAAAATGTTGGAAGCGGCCAAATCCCAATGTCTTCATCCAACTCAGGTATGGGTTACCATCAAAACTCCCAAATGTTCATGAATCAACAATCGAGCCAGCAAAATCAAAATATGCAATACAATCAAATGGGAACGGGCAATTTGAATCAATTGGCCAATAATCAAGTGTTTCAGCAAAGTGTTTCGTATTCGTCTAGAGCTGGATTGAATCCGGTTGCTTTTCAGAATACAGGATCGGGCTCTGGCCAAAACCAACAGAACAGTATCGGTATACATAACCAGAGCCGACAAAATTATAATGCCATGGGTACGGTCACAAAGCTAAGCAATGATTGTGGCTTAGTAAACGATGAGGTGCTTTTCTATAAAAATATATGCAAGGGTGTTGTTCCGAAGGTTGGAGATCGTGTAGTTTTTGAGTCGAACTACAGTCCAAACACTCAATTTAAATGGAATGCAACTAGAGTGCAATTGGTATCGCAATCTTCGCCTCAAGTGAATCAGGCACCTCCACCGCCTTTAATGTCACAAAATATAAAGTCCTCTGGATATAATGCCGTGCCACCTCCAAATGAATATCGGGCTTTGAATAATCAAAGGCGATCTTCACCAGGCGGGGGAAGGCGTGGCTCTCCTGGAAATGATCGGCATTCCAACCGCGATCGTAAGGATTCCAATAGACCCCGGGATCGAAGTGATCGAAGTGAGGTAAGTCATTTTTAATGTTTTCTAAATAAAGCTTAAATAGTTTATTGTATTGGCGTGATTCGACAAAAAAAGGGTGTGCGATTCGTTGTTCTTTTTCAATAAGAGCAACCTGCGTCGAAGACGAGAAATTAGTTATTGTTCCTAATTTTGAATAAACGAATAAATAATTTAAATTCTGTATACGCAGTTTGATGTTGACCGCAAAAGACGTCGAGATGAGAGCCCCAGAAATCGTGAGCGTGATAGACGTGACCAAGACAAACGCGATGTCAGTCTGGATAAAAAAGATCGCGAACGGAGTCCAATCAGAAGATTATCCCCAAAAAGGCGAAAAACCCGAGTAATTCCACGTTACGTGGTTCAAATTCCGAAAACACTGCTAACATTGTAATACAAACTTCACGGTAAAAATTCAAAGAATTTTTAAGTACACATTTCTTTTTGTTTTATTTCAGTAAAAGTGGTGGAGTACAAGAAATTAAACGACGTTATTCGAACCTGTATATTCCGTCAGACTTCTTTCACACTCAAGTGAAGTGGTCAGAGACTTTTACTCCCGACAATCCTTTCTCGATGCGTCGCCCATGTTCGTTCCATATCATGCACAAGGCGGTTGAACCATTAAATGAACTAAAGGTTGTCAGTGAGCCCGATGATGCTGATTATCTATTTTCAGCAAAAGTTATGCTCTTGGGCTGTCCACCAATCTCTGAAATGTATCAAAAGTGTTTTAATCAAGATGAAAACGAAGACAGTCATAGCTGCGTACATCCATCGCGTTTGATAAACTTTTTAGTGGGAACAAGAGCGCGCAATGAACCAATGGCTATCGGTGGTGCATGGAGTCCCTCATTGGATGGCGAAAACCCAGACAAAGATCCAGCAGTTTTGATTCGCACGGCTATAAGGACCTGCTTGTCATTGACTGGAATCGATCTGTCGAATTGTACACAATGGTATGTTTCTGCTTATAATCTGCACTTAATTAAGATTTCTACTGTATTTCCCACCAAGACTCTGTAGATAGGATTTTTTATAAATTTAACGTAAAAGCTAGTCCAGAACTCCCAAATTTCATATTTTAATGTTGCACAGTAAATATGTGAGAGGCAATTTTTGTAAATCTTTTTGAGAGTTCTCTACATTTCTGTAGATCAAGTATGCAAATTGCCCTTCAATGCATCTTTACTGCCGCAGTGTTAAAATGGAAAAGTAAAATTTTGGGAAATGTTGTTGTTTAAATTTTTCTTTTTTGTTTATTTCATTCATTAAACTCTTTCGATTTCACATATGTACAATGTAATCATAGATAAATAAGTACCTTAAGATATATACCAATATTTAGTAAATACTTATTTTTATATCTGTTGGAAATCTTGCTAAAACAAAATCAAAAAATGGGTTGCTTGGTTGATCATATGTTTAGGTACCGCTTCGTGGAGCTCTACTACCATCGGGCCGATTACACAAGCAAAGGAAAATCAATACCTTCGCGGGTGGAAACTGTCGTTATATATCTCCCAGATATAAATTCTTGTATGCCATCCAGATCTGAATGGGAATCCCTTGCTGTCGAATACAAAACTGCTGCAACAAATCATCTAAATCGCATTAAAACTGCTGCTCAACAATCAACAGCCGCATCGGAGGAAAAAACAACACCAGCGGGAGGTGCAGGAGATGCAGCCACTGTTCCTGATTCTGCAACATCGTTGGCAAATTTAGGTGGCGATGAAGGAGACAAACAAACAGATGATATTGGACATGAAAAGGCATTCTACCTTTAATTTTTTTATAAAAAAATCATTTTGCAATTGCATAGATTTAGATTTTCTTCTTTTCAAATATTTCTTTGGAATCTTGTTGAGAATATTCTTGAGTTTTGTGACCGGTTAAAGCAAAGAAAAAAGAAACTAAATTTAAATCCCTTAGCGAATGCTGCGTCAAGAGTAATAACGTTTTTTTTTTTTTTTTTTTTTTTTTTTTTTTTTTTTTTTTTTATTGTTTTTATAACTATTAACAAGATCATTCAAAATTATTCCACGAATTCGGTTTTTATTATCTATGCTTCCGCAACAAAAAGGGTGCGAATGAGGATATAAGAAACGAATTTGTCATGAAAGTTGTAAAACTGCCTCTAATAGTCGAGGATTGGCGCGATACGAACTATTTTTTTTATGAACATTTTATTCATTACAGGAAGATATTAAGAAAGAACCGACACATTATTCAAAATTAGATCTAAAAACAATGAAAATTCAGGACATACGTGACGAGTTACTTGCACGTAATTTATCATCTAAAGGTAAATTTGAATGAAAACATTTTTTATCTTTTAATTGAAACGCATATTAACGATAGTTTGCTTCAAATAAAAGGTCTAAAGCCACAGGTGACAGCTCGATTAACGAAAGCTTTGGCAACGGAAAAAGAAAAGGAGAAGGATAAACGTGACAATAGCAAAGGCGATGTCGACTCAAAGAAAGCTGAAGATGAAGCAGATGAGGCAGACCCTAAAGATGAAGAGGGCGATGCTGGTATTGAGGTTGACATGAGCGATATTGTTATCCTGGATGAATATGATTCGAGTAAAAACCAAGATGCTGAGAATGTTGAAAAGGTATGTGTGACATTTATTCAATTTATGATACACATGAGGCTGTGGTTATGTAGCAAGCAAGTAATACAAGCGCTAGCAACCTTTAAAATTAAGTACATATTGTCAGGAGATTGTGGTTACATAATAAGCTCGCGCCATTAAATTTTCTGCAGTGAGTTGAATTTTATTTGCAAGCGCGAGCTTAGTCGAAAATTCATACCAACCGAAGGTGGACTGTGCGAAATTGTAGGACCAAACAAAGAAATGGCGTTGTCTGTGGTACATGTGAATATACCAATGTAGCGATGACGGTGGAAGGGGCAAGGAGTCATTCGGTGATAGTGGAAAAAACGTTTTTCTTCTTCCCTAAGCATTTTGTGGAAGTGGTGATATTCACCTAATTAACACCACAATTTGGTTATAGAACAGATACCACTTTTTTTTTATTTTTAAAAATAAAAAATAGCGACACGTTGTGCACTTTACTGGAACCAAACAAGAACTGAAGCTGTAACTAGCTCAATTCTAATCGAACAGCTGACAAGTTCAAGCTAGCGCGAGCTCGTGCTTGCAATCTAGCAGGCGAGTAATACAAGCGCAAGCTCGTGCTTGCAATCTGTAAGGCGAACTCGCGAGTAATACAAGCCTTACAGATTGCAAGCACGAGCTCGCGCTTGTATTACTCGTCTGCTACATAACCGCAGCCTAACTTAATGGATTTGGCCACTAAAGATTCTTGTTTGGTGACATAATACCCAAATCTTTATCATTGAGAGGTTTAGAAAATTTTGAACATTAGAAATTCACGGCTGGCGTACGTGGGACGTCGATGAAAAAGAAAACTAATAAAAACTGCCGCTTTCACTTGTACGAAATGTGTAATTGTCTGTCGCATTGCATTGCAATCAGCCTCGACAAGATCCAAGCTCGGAAAATTATGCTAAAAAGACTATAATGGTCTCTCTGTGAGTGATATAATTAAGCGGTTGACAATCTTATCAACAAGGGCACACATATACCTAACATACTCCTAACACAGATAACTTGCTTGGGACTTGCTTATTCTACCACAATTGCATAAGGTTCTCGGATTCAGTTTTTAATACGGCCACATCCCATTACCATGTGTCCTGTTTATCCTAGGGGCCACTGAGCCTCTACGCGCCGTACACGGTAGCGAATTTTTGAATTATATAGTTCGTCGTCTTTGATATTTTGCGTAGATTTAATTTCTACTCGTATGATTTTTATTAAGTTGTTAGTTAGTACTTTGCTCAAAGAAGCATGTTACATTCGAGTATAAGGTTGAACCTTAAAAAAGAGACAAACAATATAACAAACCATATAAAAAAAATTTTTGAATTGCAGGAGCAAAATAAAGAATTAGACGAAAAGGAACGCAAGCACTTGGAGCGTCGTTATGTTCTTCCCGAGCAACCGCATATCATAGTACATCCATCCAAGGCAGCTAAAGATGGAAAATTTGATTGTACCGTGATGTCGTTATCAGTTCTATTGGATTATCGCCCAGAGGATACTAAAGAGAGATTTTTTGAGGTATACTAACAAAATTTTACATTAAATTAGAATAAAAACTTATCCGAAAATATGCAAAGGTCTCCCTGTTTGCGGAACTGTTCAATGAAATGCTTATGAGAGATTTTGGATTCAATATATTCAAAGAGCTCTACCTTTTCAAAGAACCCGTAATTGAAAAAGAAGATGCAAACTCCAAAAAGGATGATAACAAGTCCACAACTAATGATGATGATGACAAATCTAAGGACAGCAATAATGTAGAACAGTCTTCAGAGAAAAAGCCCCAAAGTGAAATTGAGAAGAAAGATAAAAATCAACGGGAACGTCGTGTGTCGAAAAGAGTTATGGATGACGAAGAAGACGATCATTTCTCTGTGCACTCGAGTGAGCGGAAAAAGAAATCTGACAAGAAAACATTTGTTGCCAAACCACAGTTGTTACTTTCATTTATTTATTTCGATACATCTCACTGTGGGTATATTTTTGAAAAGGATCTAGAGGAGTTATTCTCTATAATTGGATTGAGCTTGTCACGAGCGGAGGTCCGAAAGGCTCTTTCGAAGTCAATTTCACGTCATGCACTGTATTACAGGTATGCATGGTTCCCTTGTTAACGAGCAGTTAGTAGATTTTATTTTCCTTTTTAAGAAAACTCACCGATGCGGAAGAGAAGGTGGAGAATGTCGTAAAAGAAAATGAAGAAGATGATGATGTTTCAATGGAAGAACTTAAGAAAATTGCATTAGGCAATACCATGCTATTACCCATCTTTAAAACCGACGATACAGTAAAGGACAAAAAAATTGTAGAAGCTAGTACTGAAGATGCTGATGGTAAGTGATGTTAGCAATCGGGCTGCCAACATAATCAAGTGTTTAATTTTAAAGGAATGGTAACAATCAATGGAGTGTTGGTACATGCCGGAAAATTATTCGAACAAAATAAACGCTATGAGAAATCATATTCCGAACTGGAGCAACTGTACACCGACATGAAGAAGCAGAACACAGAACTCCAAGCTAGTTTCACAAAAACAAATAATAAGGCTAAAGATCTTCAAAGTGAAGTCAAAAGTTTACTAAGAAAACTAAGTGATGCGGATCAGGACCTTTTCACTTTAAATGTAAGTTTTGTACATGAATGCAATTCTTTTCTCTAATTTTTTATTAATATTATGAATACCACAGCGTAAATATAACGACCAGCATTCGGCGCTGTCATATGTTTATGACAAAATATCTCCATTTATCACAAGATCCGAGAAAAATCACAAATCAATTGATGGGTAAGAACCACCTGTTCATTCTAAAGATAATATTTTGATGAAATTTGTAAATATTAGGTCACGAGATCGGGACAGTGTTAAAGAAAAAGAGAAGAAAGAAGAAAAAGAGAAGAAGGACGAAAAGGAGAAAGAAAAAGAAAAGAAAGAGGAGAAGGAGAAGGAGAAGGAAAAACCTGACGACAAATCAGATAAGGAGAAAACTAAAGAAAAGGTCGACAACGGAAAGGAAGTAAAACCAGAAATAAAAAAGGAACCAGAGTGAAGCAAACTTTTGAATAATATTCAATAAATAACCTTTGTCTTATTCATTTTTTTTTTCAATAAATTATCCGCTGAATAAAGCAATAAATAAATATTTAAACAGTTTTGAAGACGTGAGTTTGTATTTATTACAGCCATTTACTAAAGCCAGTCAAATCGAACTCATTCGATATGTATTTTCGCTTGTGATACCATAACATGTTGTGTAATGTAAGTATGCCTTCTTGGGCGGACAAGGAGCTCCTGTTCTTTCAGTTCTAGTTTTGTTTCAGATTGTCTAGTTGCCTTCATCGGGTCTTACATTGCTTTGCGATCCAGGAACTTTGAACTCTGTTCCATAACAACGTTCAAGCTTCGTTTTTACCTTTAAGGAAGAAAGAGCTTTTAATGCAGCCCGGCTGGCAAGAAAAAGATTATATCAACACGTGGTATTACCTACTGTGTCTCGCGCAGGTGTTTAGTACCTTTAAAGAGGACTTGAATGTTTCTTGTCGTCATCGATGATTTATACGACATCATATGCACATTATGGCTATAATCCCAACACACTTGCCTCTTACGTCTATTTCAATAATTTACGTGACCATAGATCAGTGGGAAAAGGGTTTAGACTCTAGAGGCTTCTCCCCTTAGTTGTGTTCTTTCTAGCTTTTTTCCACAGATATTAAATCTATAGATTTTGTCCTTTTTTCATATGCTTTTCCCGAGAAAGGTGGATCTACATATCTATAACGGTTATATAGCGTCCCGATATGTTAGTAGGTGTTTGTTGATTCTGTGTTTGGATTGCTGGCGATTGAATTCTTTCGGGAATATTTCTCCTAGTAGCGCGTTCTAACCTTTATTGGTTTTGCAGTTGTTAAGCACACGTAGCCTATAGCTTGTAGCGTACCTACGTTTCGGAGATTATTTCTTCTAATTCTTTGGAGCGCTTAATACATCTGTGATAAAGGCACAAGTCAATAGTCGTTTGTGCACACCACTCAGTGAAGTTTCTGTGGTTGATGTTGAGGTTTTTGATTTTTCTTCTACTGCACCTGTTCTGACAGTCTTAAAAGCATGCCCAGCGTCTAAAACGCGGCAGGAGTCAATTTTTTATTCCTAAGTAAATTTTCGTAGGTTCTGACCACGCTACGCCCGAGAAATACCTTTGGGTCTCAGCTTGCTGAATGTGTTTACATAATATATGCATTTCCGCTATTCCTTCAGGATAAATAAAGCCAGGCTTATAGGTCATAACTTTTCACGTTTCCAAATCAAAATATTTTTAATATATGAAGCAGAACCAAATACTAGCTCAGGTATTTGGTATATCTAGCTTGACGGATGTGATAAACCCAAGGGCTTGTATTTATAATGTTTAGAGTATTTTATTTTAAACAGTGAGTTGTGTGCAGCCCGTCTAATCTAACCTTAACTGGCCCATCCAAAGCGTCAACACAAACCACATATAGGTTACCTATCAAAGGAGTCACTTTATTTCTCAAATAAACTTTTTCTTTGCGTTACAATATCTTTACAATTTCATTGTTTTGACTATGTATTCTTTCTGAATTCAAAGCTAAACGATTTCTTCTTTGTAACAAAGGAATGAACATTGATATATTTTGTACAAAAGAAGAATCAAACAAATGTTTTTACCCACAATACAATCTTATTCTTTATTTCCTTCTTTTTGTCAAAGTTAATAAGTACCGATTTCTCTTTCTAGATTTGTGTTTGTGAACATAAATTAGCGAAACATCGATTTGAAAATTGTTCATGGAATATATTTTATTTTACCAAAGAAACATTAAGATTATAGTTGTTAAATATTGCATTCTTCCATACATGTTATTTCTCTGTTAAATTACAAAAATATGTCATTCTCGAATTATTTTTTTTTTCTGTAGATAAGTGTTTATGAATTAATCCCTCTTCCAAATATTTAAATATATATATATTCTATATATTTGTTTTGTTACTGATTGGCTTTGTTTTGTTATCAATTTTTGTTTGGCGCTTTTCTCGCTCAATTCTTGTGAATTACCTAATAAATCTCCTACGAAAGAAATACACATTTTGTAACTACGAAAATTCTAACTTGAAAACTTTAACTAAAAATGTAAAAAAAAAATGATAAATTTAAAAAAAAACTAAAAAAAGTACAAACACAAATAAATTAACATATAAAAACAGTCTTTGCAAAAATATGATTTTTTCTGAGTGATTTTATGTCTTTTTATCACTAATTTGTTTTTTCTTTTTTTCAAATATAACTTTTGGACAGATTGCTTTAAATTTCTTGTTGTATTGTATTTCAGATACTTGTGGAATTATATTGTTTCTTTGCTGCTTAAGTTAAATCATCTCTCTCTCTAAGTAAAATGGACGTCAACGTTTAAAAAAATGGTTTTTCTTTTCAATTTAATTTAGGTTCAGAGTTTGAATGTTTTGTTTTTGTTTAATAATTTGTCTTTAAAGTTTGTTGTTAATGGTAAATGCTCTTATTGAACTACTATTAAGTATTTTGTTGGTTAATTTATTAATAAAATAAATCCCACTGAAAATACAATTTGCATTGCAACCAAACAAACGTTAAGAGATTTTAAAAAGTGTGTACTAAGGCAAAAAAATTATTTTAAAATAAAAAATTAACGCATTGCGTTAACAATTTAAAACATTAATTGAAATTCAATCCTTCTTCAGTTACTTTCAACGTCAGTTTTCTGGGCTCGCAAACATGCGGTGTTTGTAAATTCGAGATAAATTGATTTTCTGCTCTTGGTGTTTTTGAATCTCTCAAAAAAAATAATGCTAAGTGAGTGAAATAAATGTATCTTCTGCTTAGGCTTCTTCGACACGACCGATTGGACGTAGCACTATCCTTGGATCTGGATCTAGCATGCGGTCAGATTCTTCAGCACTGCTGAGGCTAAAATAAATTTGTTAAGTAATAATTAGCATTTCTATACGTTAACCAATAAACTGCATATCATATTTCAAAACTCTGTGCAACTACTTGTGTTTTCCACGATATCATTGTTAGATCACAGCGAGTTCTCACCAGTGAGATTCGGCAGAAGGAGGAACTACAAGAGTTATACATCATCTTCTTTATCTTACCACTCTTTATTATCGGGCATTAAATTTCTTCGCTCCTCATCCTCTAGCCTTGGCGGTAATTCCGACACTGGAGCATACTGAGTATGGGAAACTAATGGATCTGTTGATGGATTCAATGCCAATATCTGTCCACCACTGTTGCCTTGCAATTGCCGAGCCAAACTTTGTTTCTTGCTAAAGTAACACGGGCATACACAATTGCGTCTCCAATCAGCAACCTTAATATAGAGACCTAAAAAGATGCAAATATTTTGTTTACCATAAGAGCATCACAAAAGAAAAAACACGCAAAACTCACCAATTAAGCAAAATCCAATTAATGTCATGAAAACTCCACCTACGATAACACCGATATCAATACCTTCACATGTCTCGATTGTTTCAATTCCTAATTCCTCTTTATGTTCTTCACTGTCGGCATAATCGGCAGCTCCACTGGCTATCATAGCGATACCAGCAGCAATTGATATCAATGCAAAAAGTAAAAGTGCCACCTGAGGCATTGGCTTCTTCAGCACTTTCATTGGAGAGACTGCAGATGTTTGTCCCAGTAATCCTCCAGGACGGGTTTCATATGAAACCGTTGTGGGCTGATACACTGGTCCACCGGACGGCATTCTACAAAAAAAATAAAAAAAAAATTTAAATTTTCCAGCAAATTATTGTCACATTTCTTATTGAATTCTGAAACATAAACTATTTAAAAGTAAAATCGCATATACACCTACGGTCTTACTCAATTATATTATCAATAGGATGCTCAGTAAATATTGAGAGCCTCCTCAACTGGGCAAAGATCAAAGCCCCGAGTTTATACCGCTTTGATTAAAGGCATGTCTGAGGTTGCCTGAGAGCCCTCAAGCGGTTAGTTGCCCACAATAAAATCATCATCTATAGCGCACACGGACACAAGGACATTAAAGTCGGCCAAGCGCCGTACAGGCTTTTTTACTGAGCATTTCTTACTAAATTACCACCTCAACAAACTGAGTTTATGTAAGTCATTTGTACATATTTCTATTAAAAGATCAGAGCTCGTTCCTATAGGTGTTTTTTCAGCTATGGATCGTTGCAGACCAAAACATTTTCCCCAGTCTATGTAAATCAATCATCCATAAGCACAGTATTGAGATTCCTCCATGACCTCGACCTAGCTTCTCCAGTTTGTAAGGGAACTTAGCTTGTCACTAAACATCTTTTATACCGAAGTGGTTAGCAAATATAGGAGCCACTCAATGAGCCAAATGTTGGTAAAACTACAATAAATGTCTTCCGGCTTAACTCGTGGACGGTTGACCTAAGGACCTTAAAATTCCATATGGAGCGCTATTTTGGGCAACATTGTTTGTGTGCCGAATAAAATGTGGTACAATATCACTTAGATATAAGATTATAATTATAAACCCACACAAGTAGTTTTCAAATCATAACGACAAACATACAGCTGCTGTTCGATTTACCATACCTGGATTGGTATGGATCACTTTACAGAATACCACGAAAACAAAACTAATGATATTTTGAATTTACCAGACATTAGCAAATTGAAACTAAATTTATTTTAGTTTAAAAAAATTACCATGCAACCGTCACAGATAAATTAGAAGTCCCAAATCAAAATTGGTCTACGCCATATTATTAGAGCTGGTACAATTCTTATTGCATTTGAAGAGATCCTTGAGGGGGGTATTTTAAAAATACAATGTTCGTTGTTTTGATTACATATTGCGTGAATCGATTTTCCATCCGAACCCTAAACAACCAGTTCTACAAGTTCTATGCTTATACATCCTCTGTCTTAAATATATGATTAAATTGATCGGCGCTCGAAGGTTAAAGAGTCAGCTATAAATAAAAACTTTGATGCAAATTTACAGCACCACACACAAACTGAATTGGAAAACAAGAAAACAAAGTTTTTTGTTTCAACATTTTTTTTATAGAACGATTTTCTCACCTGTTTCCTACTCTGTTTGTATTTTTTCAATGTGACTCAAATAGGATTAACTTTACGTTTAATTCAACAAATACGCAAGTCAACTTGTTTAATATTTTATATATGGTTTAACAAAATTTTAACAACATATTTTTACAAAGTTGTTTAAATAAGTTCACGTCAAAAAGTGCACTAAAAAGTCTGCTTGCCATATATTTGTGGACTGTGTGTGAAAGAGATAAAGCTAGAAGCTCCTATAAATTTCGTTCATACATTTTTTATTTTGTTTAAGCATACGATTACATTTCGACATTTGTCAAATAATGGTCATTTTAATATGAAAGGCCAAGAGGTAACAATTAATCTTTCTAGAAATATATTTTAGCTTCCTTCAGCTCTTCTCACACACGCGATGCGCTTTCTCCACTGTTTCGTGAAAATATGTTCGAAGGGCGGCTTAATGATAATTCCATTCAAGCTAAGTGGTACTCCCCTCAGTGCCAAATTTCTATGATTTATCAGTTCTTTTAGGGCGCTATTTGCTGGCTCAGATAACACTTCTAGTGGCCTAAATGAACGCAATAATGGTTTATAGTCGGCTTTTCAATTTTTTGAGGAAAACTGCGAGGAAGAAACGATCTTTTCGCCCCCTCATGTGTGATTGGTAGCATTGAAAAAATTATAAAAAATTCTACTTTACAAACATATAAACGGAGCAAATAATGTGAACATGCCTTTTCCCAAACAAACGAATGAGAATGAGAATCTCTACACTTCAAGTTTACTCGTTTCTATCGAAACAAGTGCTCATTACCTGTAGGGTTAATTTATGTTAGGTTGAATGGCAATAAATTATTAAATTCTTTCCTATTATGTTGCAGCGTTATAAATAGATAATGCGTGTTTTAAATTTCATGTTGTGGAGGGTTTTTTTTTAAATGCGATGGGCAATACACGAAGACAGCACAAACATGGAGATTATCTCGTTTTATTTTCGAAAGTTCCTCTAACTTTGTGTGTTCTTTTTTAGCCCGATTTTCCATCAATGACATTTTGGCTTACAGAATTATTGAATGTTACTACAAACTTTGTTCTCTTTTTTTCACCATTGTTATGTGCGGTCAAGCAGGATGACGTGCGAGCTCTCAATAAGATTTCCCCTTGGGATAATTTCATCTAGTTTAACACTATGCTGTTGCATAACTTGTCTCCTCTTCCGGAGTACAAAGTTCTTTTGCAACACCCAAAATGTATGAACTTCCGGTTACTTTCGTTGAATAACCAAGTTCTAAGCGCGTCAGGCTGTGTAAAACTCTCCAATTCCAACCGTACCAACTCTCCATTTTTCGTACAATACACTAGAGTGTAGGCTACACTACACCATCAACAACCCATGTGCACAAACATGGCCTTCTTGGGAGCAACTTTTTGCCGGTTATTTGTACAACCGCAGTCACAATCGCGCTCGTTCGCCATCTTGATTCAGAAATCAAATCTAGTTTCGAGTCAGTCAGCATTCGATTTGTTGTGTCGTCGCCAGTTCTCTAGCAAGAAAATGGGTTTACCTCGTGTGTACTTTGATATGACCGCTGATAATCAGCCCGTCGGTCGTATTATTATGGAAGTAAGTAAACTCAATTTTCCTACACGTTAAAGTTTTTTTTTTTTTCATTAATTTTGAACGAAAATCGAGTTGTAATTCCGGGGAATTTCCATGCGATTAATTTCTCCAAATGCTTCATGGTATGCTGCAGAGATTTTTGCATACTTTGAAGGTGTGGAGTTGGCAATAGTTTGTGTGTATGCGGTTGTAAATTTCTTTTCTGGATAGAGCAAGGAATTTCTACTATTTTATTGATTTTTTTTTTATATAAAATGTTAACTTTTTCTGTAATTTTGGTGGAGATACATATTCATAGAGCAAATTAATTGGAATTGGGGTACGTTTAAAGTGTTAAAGAAGGAATTTTCCTTATCGCACAATTTACCGACTGTTTTCGTTGGTGTTGGTGATAAATCTATGTCGGAGTGTGCGGTTTTCCGTAACTGTATGGTGTTAATAGTGACACAAAAATTCTTATAAAAAAGAGATTGAAAGAAAATGCACTTTTTCACAAGCACGCCCAAAAGTCTGGAAGTTTCCACAAAGTTCTATGTCCTCGTTGATGGTCACTGTAACGTGGACAAGGACTCAAATTACACACCACGTTTGCCTGAGAAAAAAGTGTAGGTGTTGCGAGGCCGGCTTGTTTCTTTTTAAATGAGGTTATTGATTGGATTGAATGGCTAAAAATGGTGACCTTGAGGAGAGATTTTTTTTGGTTCTATCGCCGATTACCGCATTTAGATGGAATCATTAAAACATTGCATGTGTATGAAAAAAAGAAACGCTTACACCTTCAGGTGTTTTAATGGCGATAAGACTGTAGATACCTATATATTCCTATAAATTCTGTAGTGAATGTTAAGGCTGAACAGGAAAACATGTGGTTGAAGTTGAAATTGAGGTACATATGCATATGTATGTATAATGTGGCTTGCTTGTATTTTTTTCTGTGGGAAGGAATGGGTGTATGGGTGTGTACCCAAATTAATATTGATGTTTTTTTCAGAAGAAATTAAAACTTTATGTTTGATAAATTTTGATGTAATTTTATACAAAAAGATACACTGACTCAGCACTCAGCAGCATGCAACCTTATGGTGCTGTAGTTTTTCCTCATACACGTTATGTAGGTGTGTATGTATGAGGTTCTTTGATACTGTTGTATTAACCTGCCTTACTACTCAACTTGGTAAACGTCTTGAAAGGTATACAGGTACATAAAACGTATGATGCCTATGCTTCGGGATACATGTATGACCTGTCGCCATAATTAAAAACTTCTAAGAGATAGTTACGTATATTATGTATCTATCATACCTATATTTATGTACATACATATGTATGTATGCTGCATGCGGTGCTGTGGTTTTTTAATTTTCATTTGTAGGTACCTATAATGTACAAGTTTTGGGTGGTATTTTACGTGTAAAGTGTGTAGTGTCGAACAGAGCCTTTAAAATTCAATTTGTTCAAAAATTTAAATAAAGAACTATATTCTCCATCATTCTCTACTTCTCTGTCATTAATCAAAGCGGTACTTTAGCTCTAATTGTGTCCAGTGTACATCTACCACGACCTATTCTCTACTACATAATCATTCTACACTGCATCCTCAGTTTCATGAGTTGGTGGTAGCTTTCTTTTTGCTGTATAAGAAGAAGAAGAACTATTTCATTTGGCCACCAGGCAGTGTTGGCTTTTGCTAATGTAGGATAAAATCGATATGCATGGGAAGGAAAAAGCCGAGGTCATCTTATAGTTTCAAGCTTGGATAACACTAATAGTGTTAACTGTGTAAAATGTCACTGTCTATCGCTTTATTTATTCCATAATTTGGATATGTGTTTTAGAATTATTGAAGTCTTGGAAAATAAATTCTTCGCCAATATACTAGACACAGCAAAGTTTGTGGTTACAAGACTTCCTTCTTTATTTAGTTTCCGATTTCCGAGATATCGCCAAACACGGATCATATTTACCAGCAAAGCAGTCCCAAGTCATACTGATCCACAGTTGCCCGTGCATAACCAATGCCATCAAACAATAATCCGATGTCTCCTTCTAGCTGTATGTCTCCGAAAACAAATCTCCTCGACCCAAGCACTTCGAATTTAGACTCATGGGACTATAGAACGGTCCAAGTCTCATGTTGTTTCGCCATGAGTCTATTTCTTCGATTTTTCGTTCTAAATAAGGGTTTTCATACGATAGTGTTAGATAATTCGCTAATTATCAATTTTTGCATGAACTTGCTGAGATACGGGTCAAACAATACATCTGCCTGTGCCAGTTCTGTGGAGTTTTCTGCGTACATATTCATACGTACGTTAATGCAGCAATGCAATCGTCGTTTAGCATTAATTATGCTCAAATTTATTACACTGGCAAATGCCTTAAATGCTTTTATCAAACATGTCGCATGGCCGCCAGACACAACGCCTCTTTATTTTACAATATGTTTGTAACACTTCCAACGTCAGCATGTGATTTCTCAAGAATATTTCCAATGCATCTGTTGGGCTCTCATTTTTTGCTCGGCTATTGAAAGTTAATTAAATTTTCTCATTTAGGCGGCTAAATAAAAGTAACCAGTTCATTTGTTTTGCTATTAAATTTATGACAATACACAAAATGAAAATTAAATGCGGAATGGAAACTAATTTTTAGCACGATCAATTCAGCACTAACCTCGTTCAATGTCATATCTGTCCCGAACGTTAAAATGCAGTAAAATTAACTGCTTCTAAACTAAATCACAGATAAAGGTTCTCAATGAAAATGCAAAAAAAGTACCATAGTATAACGATAATTACACGCGACGAAAGTTGCATGATTTCTAGAAAAAATTTTGTGTAGATCGCTATAACTATCGAAATGTAAGTATAATCAGGCTAAGACCCCAAGTTTTTTCGACTAGCCCATAAGGCCCTCAGACACGCTCAGACATGAACTTAATTTAATCGTCTTAAGATAATGCCGAGATTCTTTACCTCATTGGAATGGAATAGGCTGGTACCTTTGATGTTAATACATATGTTCAAGATTGACCAACCTTTCTTTTGTTAGACACTAAAAAAGTCTTCGAAGCTTTAACGAAAGGTTCTTGCACCGTTCTAAAATATGCAGTAAAGCACTCTGCATAGTGCTGAAAGTCGTCATGTCGCGTTTATCACTTGTAAGAATCACTGGGTCAACAGCATAACCGATAGCGTTATAGTCTAATCACAGAAAACCTCCGTGGGGTTATCCTTTAACCAGTTACAGACTTCTCTTGACTTCTTCTTCTCTTCGACTTTCCAAATGGTCCTTATTTATTGGTTTGCCGAGTTTTCGATTTCTCTACTATTTGTTGCCCTTGCTATCGAGTCGGCGACCGCCCCTTATGCCTTAGAGCGGTGTGCCTTTTCTGTACATTTAACTAGATAATGAAGGCCACAATCCGTGGACTTGAACCAAGAAAAGTTTCCATGGTATATCTTCCACACCTACCCAAAAATGTTTTTTATGGAATTATAACATCTGTGGTTTTTTGTTTTTCCTGGCAATATAGACTTGAACTTGTATTTTATGCATTTATGAGTTGCTCATGATTATTTCGTTATTTCATCTCAGTATCGGCCAGTTTAATCAATATCAATCAAGAAAAAAGTAATGCCACCCCCATCTAAAGAGTTAATCAATGTTTTCATTACTGGGGTGCCATATGAAACTTCTCAAAGCAAAAATCTCATACTTTGTTCTACTTTCTAAAATTCCCGGTCACAATTTATGTTATGGTATGGTACATATAACTTACTAAAGAAAACCATTCTTGCATACGTTCATTTGTACATATGTATGTGTAAATACATCTGCATATGTATCTGAATCCAGTTTTGCTGCCTGTTTTCGGCAAATTGTGGAGTCTTAAAAAAATCTAGAAAAAAGACATACGCGACAATTGCTAGATTTAGCTGATAAATAACTAATGAAAAACGAATACAAATGCAATATGAACACAATTCGATTGTGGCCATTGATTATATTTTTGTCATTTTGTCAAACACAATTGCATGACTCAATTCCGAATTGCCTGTATTACAGATGCAGACAGTGACAGCTATAGCTATCAGCTATATTAGTAAGATAGAATGACAGTAAAACAACAAAAACAAATTAGTAGCACCTAATAGTTATAGCCTTGAGAAGTAAAGTGAAGTCATCCGAGTTTAGGTCAGCCTTGTGTGTCATTAACTCTTTGTTGTGTACGTGTGCACATTGTATGGTATCTTGTTCGTTTTTCGAATCGATTAGGGTGAATCATTATTGCCTTCATTGTGTCGACAAGTAATAATTACATTTTAAGGATAACAACAGTCATTTAATAAGCCAGCTGTTTACATTTGACATTTATCATTAATATTCAAATCGATACGTTATTGTTTTTCTCTTATTTTCCTTTTTGTTTAATTTACATTTAATTATATCAATGTGTTTTGCTTTCTTTTTTAGCTGCGTTCCGATGTTGTACCAAAGACTGCTGAGAATTTCCGCGCTCTTTGTACACACGAAAAGGGATTCGGCTACAAGAACTCAACATTCCATCGTGTTATCCCGAATTTTATGTGCCAAGGCGGTGATTTCACCAACCACAATGGTACCGGCGGCAAGTCAATCTATGGCAATAAATTCAATGATGAGAACTTCACCTTGAAGCACACTGAACCCGGCTGTTTGTCAATGGCCAATGCCGGTCCTCACACCAATGGATCGCAATTCTTCGTAACCACCGTGAAGACAGCGTGGTTGGACAATCGTCACGTAGTCTTTGGCAAAGTGGTCGAGGGTATGGATATTGTCAAGAAGATTGAATCTTTTGGCAGTCAATCTGGCAAAACAAGCAAGAAAATTGTTGTCGCCGATTGCGGTCAACTTTAAGGCCAACCGCACTTTACCCCAATATTTTGCAAATTCACTTAACCCTACTACACGCAAAAGAGAGATATAAAATTAAACACGAGTAAAATATAAGTAACAACAATTAAGATGTTTAAAGAAATTTAATAATAAAAAAAAATATACTACGTAAAAGAATATCTTTATTCCTTTTGAATGTTGCATTTCTCAGATTTTTGAGAGGGGCGAAAGATTCTTACGCTCCCAGATTTAGTAACATACACAACATTATTAATTAGAATGAATATTTTGTAATGTGTTTTCATTAGTAGGTCCTTAATTGAATTTTGTTAGCATTGGAGTATGGTACATAATTAAATTTTTTCCTTAAACATGTAGACGTAGAGATAATTTTGTACTTTGATTGAAATTCCGTTTTTATTTCCCTTGGTTTTCTTTTGTATGGAAGATTGTTTATAATTCAAATAAATGAATAAAGATGACTATGAAACTATTGTCAGACCTGCTATGGATAATGATTTTTTTGAATCCACTTTACCAACTACGTATCCATTTTGGTGTAAGGATTCGTATTCAAATAAAAAAGAGTGTTCAGTGTGTAATAAGTTTTGTTTTTCTTAATGTAGCAGGAGGTTGTTGTATTTCAATCGATTTTGTTGGACCATAAATCACGATCGAAAATTGAAAATGATTTTCGATTGAAGAGCAGTACGCAATGTCTATTTACAATGGATAGATATGCGAAACTTTGTTCCTAGGCTACTTTGGGATGCAATCGATATGGATTAAAGAAATGGTTTCAGCATAATGTGCCTTTATAACTAGTTCCTTTGTAACGAAAGATTAGAGAAGGAGGTAGCAAATTGCATTTCCATAAAAATTCTTACTTAAATGCCTGCGAATGTCTGACAATGTACAGAGAGACAGGGATGTAATAGTTCGTCTATAGAAGTTTACATAAACTTGGTTGGAAACTGCAACGAATAAGATTAGATTGATGATAACTTATGTATGCACATGCAGGTAGTTTATGCATATAGACATGCAGGTATGGTAAAGAAATGCAAAATAATTTTCTTCGAAAAACTTGGTGCTGTATCAAGAACAGGACGTTCCGACACTACCCACAAGGTAGGTAAGTAGGTAGAAATGGGAGCTTCCGCATTCTTGATGTTAAAACCTTTTTAGCGCTTTAGCGCCATTTTGAACACACGATTCACGTGACCTGGATGTTAGTACCTATTTTTGTAGAAAACCTAAGAGAAAATGGCGGAAGTCCTTATATCCATCCACGAAAATTTCCACTAAAATGAACTCATACTAATTACCTTCAACGATACAAAAATGGGTCTAAAAAGCAACCACCGTACCACCGTGGTGTCACGTGTGTTGGATAATCATCGCCCGAACATACACATTTCTCCGCAGTTGCCCTCCTCTACTCGCCAATGAGGGGCGAAGTCTCCCTCGTAAGTATGCCTGTGATCTCAACAGCTTCCTAGTATATACGTCTTGTTCCCGGCTTAGAGGACAATTTTACATTTGTATGCCCAGACTGCATGAATGGACCGCACAACACACAACCCCGCTTCGATTGCCCAGCTAAATCGCAACGCAACACCTCTTTGCTAGTTTAATCAATCAAACATTGCGCAGTGGTCCTTTGAAAGCGCCCCATAGATAAGGCCCTTTTTTTGGGCCTCAAAATTAATTTGACCACAGATGAAATGTAGTTGTTACAACAATCCCTAAATGTCTAAGGATTTTCAATTTAAACGAAATCGAAGCGTTTCTGAGAAATTTCAAGATGGCGGCCCAAGCACAGAGCGATTCTGTTCTGTATTTGTTTATAGCTATCTGCTATAAAACAAAATCAAGAAAAAAAATGTTACGTCTTTTCAAAAATGATTTTAAGGAAATCTAAGATGGCGTACACAAAATAGCTGACGAAAATGTTTGCCTTAAAATGATTTTATACCCATTACCTCAAAATAAATCAATAGCTGATGTGAAAAGTCGGGATGAGCCAAAGCCTACCTTCGTCTAGGCCCAAGTTGTCTCTGCCGTGATCGCATAACTCACCACGTAAAAACGAGAAGTTTTCGCCCCAGAATCCTCCTTTTTCGGTGACAAATTATACGATCACGGAAGAGACGATTTGACCCCTGACCTACATTAACTATCAATGCAGATGGGACCAAATATTTCCCAAAGGACTTTTTCCTCGAAATAGTCCAGGCCGACCTTATTGATTCTTGACAACCTGGAAGCAGGACTGGGATTATTAGGAACTTGTATAGTGTCACTTTAGTTGATAAAGAAAGAGCTTTGCTACTTAAACGGCGACCACGGCTTTTATGTTTAACAAATGCTATGGTTCAAATGATTTCACCTTTATTTTCAGATCCGAATTAACGAAATTTTGCTGTATATTGGACAATCCAATCCATTGACACATGTTCAACTAACATCGAAACAAACTAGAACCTCAACCTCGAAGGTACCATTCTGTAAAGTGAGACGCTCTATACTTGTCTGTTTTGTGATGGATAAATAAGAATTAAATCTAATTTGTTAGGTTTACTCTAGACAAATAATCAGTGTTATCAGTTTTCCTATAAAAAAAAAACATTTGGAAACAGTCTCATAGCGACTGTGATATTAATTAATGACGAAATGACGAAATGAATTGCTTCATAATACATAGATGCCTGGCACAGCAACGATTCACATTTTCTGGCCTTTTGGTCAAAAGCTATTTATGCAACTAAATAGATGCAGCGAACGTCATCTGTACAAGTTATGTCTGCTGTCTCGGCATTGAAGGCTCGTTCTAAGATATATGATATGTCTGTTTAGATATTTAGAGTAAGTACCTTCGCAGGAACCACACAACCGAGTGACTTCCTTATAATGGACTTCAGGGACAAAATCGTTTCAGGATTTTAGGGTAACATAGGCACACTTAAGTGCAAACGCTTAGAGCCAGATGCTGACAAAATCTTCAATTAAAAGTAAATTGGTTGTAGAACCACTGGACCCATTTTGGTTTGGATACCATGTTTTCTGTATTCTACACAGAATCTTCAAAGTACATAGTCAAAGATTGGCGTCATCGGGAGGCTTAAAAAATGTTTTTGAAAATTATTTGTAATCCTTACTTTATCATTAATAACAAACTCGTGCCAGGGTGTCTTTTATGACAACTTTCACCGTGACCGGCTGTAGGCAGACGGATACAGTTCGAAACAACCAAAATAATATTTACTTACTAATCTTGGAAAAACAGACAATTTTACAGGATTAGCAAATGATGGAGAGAGCTTATAACAAACAAGCGTATATCGTCATTTTTTTGTTTCGTATAATCTGAAGATAAGCAGTTTAGCTTATTTAAAGTTCCGAACAATGCAAGAATCGGTTGCAATAGTTAATTTCGCCTCAAGCGACTCTTCGCGTGTAAGGATGGAGAAATTTGTGGGTAAACGTGTGTCAATTGACGAGGCTCTGGAAGAAACAAGTTAGTACCTACATACTTTGAAAAAAAAAAAGATTTATAGAATCGAATCGTAATACGTTTATCACTTAGAATTCGGACGGTTCAACTATTGCCTAATTATTATATCTGGATTAATTCTGATCAACGTTGTGCTGGAGTGTGTTGGCATTAGTTTTGTTTTACCTGTGATCAATTGTGACATGAATCTAACGTATCAGGAAAAGGGCATTCTTGGTGCTGCAGGTTTTCTGGGAATTATCTCCAGTTCACATCTGTGGGGATTTTTAGCGGACACAACTGGACGAAGGAATGTAATACGACCGACACTTATTGCTGGATATCTTGTGACTGTAGTTTCAAGTTTCTCACCAAACTTTGTTACACTTGCGGTTCTCCGATATGTGAATGGATTCCTGTAAGCATCTAACAATGGCAGTTATTTTTGTAGCTCAAGGGAAACTAACACGATCAACAGGTTATCTGGTGGTTCTGCAACTATTTTTGCTTATCTCGGTGAATTTCATTGTAATAAACTGAGAAATCGCGCCATTATGTCTGCAGCCTTCATTTCCGCTTCGGCTGCAATTTTCTTTCCTGTGGCAGCATGGGCGGCAATTAATCAAACTTGGTCATTTGATGTGCCGCTTTTAGACATTGTCTATAAACCTTGGCGGATGTACATTCTTACTATTGGGATACTTGGCATGATTTGTGGTTTATGTCTCTTTCAATTTCCTGAAAGTCCAAAATATCTTCTTTCTGCCGGGATGGAAGAGGAGGCTTTGAAAGTTCTGAGGAGAATGTATTCAATAAATACTGGCAATACTGTTGATAGCTATAAAGTAAGTGCGGGTGATGGCAATTTGTGATTTTGTTCACCTAACAGTTTAATTTTTTTTTCCAGATAAAATCTGTTGTGTTAGATATTGATGAGACAGAAAGATTTAAATTTCCGAGTGGAGGAAAGACGGGTGCTTTAGGTGCTCTCGCAACATCCATGTGGAATCAGACAGCTCCACTGTTTATGCGAGAACATTGTCGAAAGACTGTTCTGGCATGTGCTATACAATTTTGGATATTTTTCACAGCCCACGGTGTTTACATGTGGTTTCCTTTCATACTTAACAAAATTATGCAATTTACAAGCGAAAATCCCACAGTTCGGCTTGATATATGTGAAATTTTGTATTTGGTGGAGAAATCTGGGGCTACTATTTCCAATTCTACAGCAGAGATTGTAAGAAAATGATGACATACATATGGTACCACGAAATACTCTCTTACTTGATTCTAGGAGATGCCTTGTATTGAAACTTTAGAGTTTTCTACCTTCCAGCATACGCTTAACTTGGAATTTATATATGTGGGTCTATTCTTGGGCGTGGGGTATTTTACTGAAAAAATTGGTCGAGTTTTAACTTTATGTAAGCCTTAACTATTTTTTTAACCCGAATTTATATTACATATGTATATTGTTACCTTTAAGTTATTATTCTCCTCGTTTGCGGCCTTGGAGGAATATTGTGCGTATTTATTACCATTCCAATTGTGGCCGTGTATTTGTTGGTTTTACTACTTATTTGTGGATTGGCGATTACTGTTCTTAATGTTATTACAGTGGATATGTATCCAACTCATTTAAGGTAAGCATTCCTTTACTTTCTGTACAAATTATTTATCTTTTATCTCTTTAGAGCCATGGCGGTTTGTATTTCCCTAATGATTGGTAGAATAGGAAGCGTAACTGGAACTAATGTTTTCGGCGCATTGCTCGAAAATCACTGTAAAAGTGGGTTACTAACTGCCAGTACTGCATTAATTGTAAGCGGATTATTAGCATTTCTTTTACCAAAAAGCGCAGTGGTAAAAACAATTGAAAAACCAAATAGAGAAGCGTGAAGAGAATGCAATACAAGAAACATTTTTGAAAAGACTTGAATGCATCTTGAGAATATTAGGAAATACTGAAAGTATTCTAAATATGATTGTGACTTAAAGTTTATGTACATTCTGAATACTTGTTAAGAACGTTACCTATTAAAATTATGTTAATTAAATACATTGACCATTTAAGTTAAATAAAACCGGTTTTTATTATTTTTTTCATGTCAACGAAGGAATGTCTATTAATTTAATTCTTCCAGTACAACTTTTCGATGACTAGATCCAGATGAGTCAGTGCAAGTCTGATTCATTTTCTATCTTAAAACGCAAATATGACGGAGCACAGCTGAAGACATTCCAGACGCTGGGTTGGGTCTAGGCTTTTCGTCTTGTCTTACTTACTTAATTAGGTGGCGTTACAGTTCGGGGTGAACCTGGGCCTCAACCAATAAGTCTCTCCAATTAGCCCGGTTCTTAGCTAACTGCTTCCAGTTGCGTTTCGTCTTGTCTATGAGCGAATTTTTTTCCTTTCTTTCTCTTTGTTTTAATATGATGCAAATAGCTGCAATAGCCATATGGATGTAGGTATGTATGTACATAAAGTATGCATTTGGATAAAGAAATTTCATAAATTTTTGGTATCGTTTTACTGAATTTTATAATATGAGAGTGGTGATGGTGTTCTTGGACGCACATTAAAGTCTCGGTACCAATGGGGATGTGTCCCACCGGGTTCCAGGCTGAAATCCATGTCATTGAGATATGTGGTAGGATAAACCTTGATGAAGGTATTAGGAGCGCCAAAATTCATATATACTCAAATAGTCTGGTAAGCGCTTAAACACATCTGACACTACAGATTTGTTGAACAACTGGGAACACCAACTTCGCTTGGCCCACTGGGAAATACCCCCGGGCTTAGGCAATCCAAGAGACTTGTTTTGTACCTTTTAAAAAACTTGACAGGAAAAACATGGGCAAGCTAGTGGACTTCCTTACTTGCCATTGCGACCTGAGATATCATCTCAACAAACTAAACCTTTATTCAGATACATAGTATCGGTTCTGTTTGGAAGAGGAGGAAACCTCTGAGGACATTCTCTATGAATGTCCGGCACTACACTGGCTACAAAGATGGATCTTATATATGGAATTCTGTTGCTAACGGAGTTTAGGAACTCGGCTTCTAATCATATACTCATTTTCATAAGGGAAGTATTAAGAAAATAAGGATACCGATGACATAATAGGTGTTCCTAGGCCGCAGTCCCAGCCATACGAACAGGTTTCTCAACAAAAATACAAAAATAGTCATAGACAATGTCATGTCCTTTTCAAATTCAATTAATTATTTGATAGCAAAAGTATGCACACATCATCGTTGCTACGAATCTTGCTCAACGCGGATGAAAAAAAAGTTCAGGAGAAGAAACTGGAGATATCTCTTACAGGCGTACTGGAGTTATTTTTTACTTATGTGCCCTCATGAATTTTAGAGCATCTTCTGCGCCCTCGCTCCATCTATTTCATTTTCTGGTGATATGCCTCAATTTTCTCTAGATTTTCTCCAATTTTTTAAATTCCTTTTCGACAGGTTTTATCACAGCCGATCCGCCATTTTGGAATGTATGACCAACCTACTGCACTTTCGTCGTTGGATGAAGATGCCTTTTGGTTTTTCGTTCTCTTGTTACGGCCAGATCATCTCTAAGATGATTCTAATTCGCCTATTTATGAACAATTCCAACTTACTAGTGACAGCAGAGATCAATATCCTAGTGCTGTATAATAGAATGAATTTATGTAACACTGGATTCGCGTTGCTGAATCGACATTGAGTTCGATTCCATCATCGACATTTGGTTCCACCAAGATACTAGCGATACTAACTTGAATTGAGGAGTTCGTTTTGAGGCGTGTTATTTCCACAGGTATAACATTAGGTCATATGGCCTTTTTGTTTTTCAGTGCTTTGATCACGGTATGTGTCCTCCTTACTGGGGGCTATGTTGGATATTCGGGTAATAAAGGTTCTACCTGATTTGAGTCCTTCCATGAGTTGTTCCTCATCCGAAATAAGCATATTTTTGACCGCCGATAACCCCTTTAATGATTCTGTAGACGGCAAGGCAGTAAGCAATTGCACGAAAGCTATCATAAGGCGGTGATCTCGTGCCATTCCCATATTCGCTTCTCGTTTATTTTGGACGTCCAGGGGACAACTTTTAAAACGGTGGCTGATGGGAAAATATCAATTTGGTCATATCTATATAATGGCCACGCAGCGTTCTTTAGTCCGGTATCTGGCCATCAAAGTCCTGTGCCGCGTAACAAACCTTTTATCAGATTATTGTAAGTTTACATGTTGATATAGCTACATTTGTATGCACAGATGTATCTAAGTACTTATGCAAGTACAAATGGCAAACGATGATGAAATTTGGTTCCCCAGTTAATAATGCCTTCTTGAATGTACACATGACATCCACTATCATAGATTATTCTAAAATTATGGCGATATTATGTATATACATATGTAGTATGTACATATATAGTTCAGGTGATTACTACATTGTTTACTTGCTAATCCAAGGTAAACACATATCTAAACAATGTCTATTGTCTCACTAAACTGCTAGCAAACGGACGAAAATCTTCTTTATTTATGGGCTTGAAAGAAACAAGCTTTTTAGCGTTATCTTGAGTTTAGAATAGCGCATCACATTTCCAACTGCATACTTATAACCGTTATAAATACAAAAGAATATGGCATTCGTTTATAATATAGAAGAAAATAACGATTAGCTTCTGTGCCGAACAATTCAAAATCAAAATGCAGTAGAAAATCGACATTTAGCGTAAAACCATGGCACGACCGGATCCGCAATCTGTGCCAATTGACGAGGCGCTAGAAAATACAAGTAAGTAGCAGGTTCACGATTTGAATTTGAATTACACATGGATTCAAATGCCCAAATATTTAAGAATATGGAAAATTCAACTACTTTCTTATTTGCGTGTCTGGATTTATCTTGATCAACACGGTCATGGAAACACTGGGCATCTGCTTTGTTTTGCCAATAACCAAATGCGATATGGACCTAACATATCAGCAAAAGGGTATTCTGGGTGCTGTTGGTTTTATAGGGATCATCACGAGTTCACATCTCTGGGGTTTCTTAGCAGACACAACTGGACGAAGAAGAGTTATAAGGCCAACACTTATTGCTGGGTATATTGTTACGGTGATTTCTAGTTTTTCGCCAAATTTCACAACTCTTATTTTTCTTCGATTTGTAAACGGATTCTTGTGAGTATCTTTTTAAGGTCAACTTCAAATCTTTACAGAATTAAATTCCTTAGAATATCTGCTGGATCAGCCACTATCTATGCATACCTGGGCGAATTCCATTGCAATAGAACCAGAAATCGAGCCATTATGTCAGCGGCTTTTATAAGCGCTGCAGTCGCTGCTGCTTATCCAATAATGGCGTGGGCAATTATTAACCAAACCTGGTATTTTTATGTTCCTTTTGTGGATATTTTCTACAGACCTTGGCGCATGTATATTCTCTGTTGTGGATTGCTTGGTTTCGTTTCTGGCCTGTGCTTCTTTCGTTTGCCTGAAAGTCCAAAATATTTACTTTCAATTGGACGGGAAGAAGATGCAATTGACGTCTTGAAACGAATCTATTCAATCAATACTGGAAACAGAAAGGATAGTTACAGAGTAAGGACATGAAGAGAACTATGTATAAAGTGGTTTATTTTAAATAATATCTACTTAGATAAGTTCCATAATGCCAGATGTCACAGAAGGACAACGAGTAAACGAGGTAGGAGAAAACACGAGTGGTGTGATGATTCTTTTGCGCTCCATGTGGAACCAAACAGCACCACTTTTTATGCGAGAGTATTGTGCCAAGACTGTTCTTACGTGCATTATTCAATTTTGGATATTCTTTTCCGCTCAAGGACTATACATGTGGTTCCCTTCTTTACTTAATAGCGTTATGCAATTCACTAGTAAACACCCAACAGAAAAAGATCAAATTTGTCAGATTTATTACATGACGGAGAGGGCTAAAACCGGGGTAGATACTTTTTTAAAACAACATATCTACAAAAACATGTTGATTGATTTAAAATATTTTTACAGGAAGAAGATTGTGATCAAACTTTGGAAATAACAACATTCCTGCATACGTTATCGTTAGAAATTATATACGTCGTACTGTTTCTTTTTGTGGGATACTTTACTGGTAGAGTTGGTCGAATTCCAACTTTTTGTAAGTATAATCTAGGACAAACGACTCTGCAATAATTTTTGAACTTCTCGGTCTATATATGTACATATGTAGTTACCATTCTCCTTTTATGTGGCATTTGCGGAGTCTTATGTGCACTAGTTAACATTCCACTTCTGGCTGTGTACTCTCTGGCTGTTTTACTTGCTTGTGGACTCGGAACTACTGTGCTCAATTCTATTACTGTAGATATTTATCCAACTCACTTAAGGTACGTATATATGCACATATGTAGATAGGAAAAAAACTGAATTTTGAGGATGACCTCGATTGTTTAGCTAAAACAACCAGCTATCATAGTTAAGATCTGTTAACCTTACTTCATGAAACATATTCAGCAAGCTCGTAAGCGACTGCAAGTAATAATAGTTTTGAAGCAATGTTTAAGCTCGTACTCAAGGTATAAAAACATATATCGGCTTTGAATCGATAACAAGGGCCCTTAGCCATAGAAAAAGTGAAGTTTTGTCCAAAAGATGGTCTATAGTCATGGTAGAAAGTCGAATTATAACGTCTTCTTCTACAGAAGCATCGATGTCACGTTTTTAAAAGGTTGTCTTCAAGGAGGCGTTCTTACCCCTTTACTGCGGTTTCTATTAATCGAACTTCCGAACTTCATAGTTTAGTCCATGATCCCATTGGTAATGCTAATGACCTGGCGATCATTGGCCGTGACAAACATGGCACTACTACATACATACATACATATTTCTGGCGTCATGCCAAGTTTCCTGCAATTTATTTGGAATGGTGCAAATGGAAAAGACAATCAAGTTATCCCTTCAAGAGAGTTCTAGTGACTTTTATTACAAGAAGAAGTCTTGGTTTAGATCTATGTACTTACTTACTTACTTAAGGTGGCGCTACAGACCGGGGTGGTCCTGGGCCTCAACCAACAAGCGTCTCCAGCCAGCTCGATCTTTTGCCAGCTGTCTCCAGTTTCGCACGCTAAGTTGGTTGAGGTCCCCTTCCATTTGCGTGCGCCACCTGAGTGGCGGTCTTCCTCTACTGCGCTGACCCTCGGGTGTGGATTCGAAGATTTTCCGAGCTGGAGCATTGGTGTCCGCTCTACATGATCCGCTCTACATGACCCAGCCACCACAGTCATTGGACCTTCACTCTTCTGGCTAAGTCGATGCCGCCGTACAGCCCGTACAGTTCGTCGTTGTATCTCCTCCTCCGCTCCCCGTCTATGCAGACGGGACCAAAAATCACCGGAAGAATTGGATGTACATGTACATCGATTAAAAATCATCATCATCATCATCTTCCAATGGCCCGCTTATCCACTATGAGCGTCGCGGGTTTAGGGCGCTTAAGTGGACTCTCTACATTTGCCGATCTTCCGCCATCGACTCTAACACATCAGGGGCAATCCCCATACGGGTAGAGATGAGATTTCGGACTTGGTCCAGCCATCTTATCCTAGGCCTGCTCAGGGGACGCCTACCCGATGGCACAAATTCCAAGGCACGTCTTGGAAACCGAGTTGGGGACATGCGTTTGACGTGCCCAAACCATCGAAGTATGTACCTCTCCGTTCGAAGAAGTAGCTGCTCGACATTGAGTGCCTCGCGTACTCTGGTGTTCCTTACCCGATCTCGGCGAGTCACCCCAGCAATAAAACGACGAAATCTCATTTCGGCAGCTTGTATTTGCGATCTTATTCTTTCGGTCATTACCCAAACCTCATGACCATATGTGAGGGTCGGAACAAACGCTGAATTAAAGACGGACAACTTAGCTTCGAGTCCAAGTTCGGCCCTCCTGATAATTGTAGATCAAATACCTGAGGGTGATCCTGGATAAGGGTCTTTTCTGTAGACTTCTCTCGGGAAAGACGAACGATCCTAAGTATGTACGTATAACGCTTATGTATATAAATAGTGCTCCGAGATTTTCATACACAGGCGTAAGTTTTTTCTACTTATAAACTGTTGGACAATGAATTCTTCCGGAAATAATTCCCTTGAGTTCCAAACTTTTTTGATTTTACAATTAAAAGAATTTTGGTATGGGCAAATCCGTGCAGTTGTCAAGTGCACGTAAATTAGATGGGCCCTTGCGGCGTTTGTTGTCTGATGACTATTTCTGGGGCTATTTCCTTAAGCTCTTTAAAGATTCTACCGTGGTAATACCTATCTGTAATTAGGTTCCAGCGTTCCAGCCAGAAGAGTGAAGGTCCAACGACTGAGGTGGCTGGGTCATGCAGAGTGGATGGACACCAATGCTCCAGCTCGGAAAATCTTCGAATCCACACCCGAGGGTCAGTGCAGCAGAGGAAGACCGCGACTCAGGTGGCGCACGCAAGTGGAAGGGGACCTCAACCAACTTGGCCTGCGAAACTGGAGACAGCTTGCAAAAGATTGAGATCGCTGGCGACGCTTGTTGGTTGAGGCCCAGGACCACGCCGGTCTGTAGCGCCACCTTAAGTAAGTAAGTAAGTAATTAGGTTCGAGTCTGGTATTAGTCATTCAGGTCATTCAGTAATTGGAGATTTGACATTAGTGAAGGGTCATATATGCATGTACATACATATTAGGCGATTTGCTCTTACCAAATTGTGTCGAGTAATTCGAGTCCTTGGATCTTGATTTAACTTGTGGTTTGTTGACAAAAAGTATTTGGCTGCAACACAAGGTGTTTTAAAATAAATGATATGTGCTTGCGCCAAGGGATGTTAGAATCGACGATGACGCCAAGGGAGTCCATCCTGTTCTTTCTACATATTAACTGGGTTTTCTTAGCGTTAATGAGGAAAAGATTTGATCGAATCTTTGGCATTAAGTGGCGGCCATTGGCAATTAGGGCCAGGAAGAATGACTAAAGATGTTATTGATCACGTTTCTCATTGTCCCGACCACTGGAGACGAGAAGTTTGTTTGTAATTCTGTCGTTCAAATTTCTTCAACCGCTTTCGACAGTTTGATCACAAAAATATATATATTACTCAAATTTACGAAATCTGTTCTCGTTTGGTCGGTCAGGTTGAAGCCTCATTGTCTGAAGGTTCTGTTTTTGGCAGATGCAGCTTGTTAGCAGTTTTTTGTTTTTTGATTCCTCTATGAGCTGTGGATATTAAAGTCACCGAGGTTCATGGGTGATGAATCGTTATCCAGTCAACCTTGTCAGACAGGTTTTCAAACTATAAAAAAAAAACGGCTACCAAACTACGTTTCCATTAATGTTAGAATGTTCATGTTTAAATCCTACTCTTCGAGTCCCAATATGTATTACTAAAGTTCATTCCAAGTGTTTTTTTTAGTATTCGTAGAACGATGCTAAATTAAGCTACCAGACTCCTAATAATCTCTGAACGTTAGCAAAAGTTTAAGCGCTTGCTGTAACAAAGTCGAGTCATCATTCCACGCTTCTAATTAATTTCATTACAGGGCAATGGCAGTTTGCATTTCTCTTATGATAGGAAGAATCGGCAGTGTTGTTGGAACTAACGTAATTGGAGCATTGCTCGAGTATCACTGTCAAATGGCAGTAGTTCTTTCCAGCGTTTCCTTGATTTTAGGTGGACTTTTAGTATTTTTAATACCAAAAGGAATAAATATGAAAAAAGATAATCCGTCCGAAGATGCATAACATATAATAAAAAATTTGTGACAAGCATAAGTAATTCAGCTTATTAGTCAAAAACTCTGGGTGTTTGTTGTAGGAAGTTTATATTTGAGTAGGGATGCTAAAATGTAAATTAAACAAGTGATAAAGTGCTTTTTCGCAAATAGTATATATTAGTTATCTCAATACAATTACATTAATAATAATTATTTATTATAAATATAAACATACAATAAAAATTTAAGTATATTCTGTATTTATTTTTGTTTGTTAATATTTATGATCGTATATTGTTCTATATTCCAGAATTGTTATCAAAATACGTCAAACAACTACGTCATTCAAATAAGTTTTTTTATATTTCTTAATAAATTGTCGGCTAAAAATTGTTTGACAAATCACTTTTCTTATAAAAATGAATAATACCAAATATACTTATGTAAATTAAAGTCTTTTAAATTCAGAAAACACTAATCATAGAGGGTATCATGTGTGGAAAATGAAATAAAAAGTAGATATTCGAAGACGGATAAATAAGTTTTACAAAATGAAGTGTAGTTAGAGTAATTTATTGTTTACTTTATTGCATTTCCCTTTTTTACGTATATACTGCTCCACCAACTGTAACTTACTTTCAGCTTTTGGAATAATGTAATGAATAAACAAATGATGAGTGTGACATTTTGGTAAGTAACCCGTTTTGACTTGACTAAATGTGGCAAATATAAGGCGAAACAGACAACAGCTGGCTTATTACACTACAAATACTTCTCCATTCTTTCTCGTCGCGCTACTACTACTGCTCGTGTCGAGTAGTTCAGCTTCTTTGGCGATTTCAACAATGCCTTCGGCTTTTTTCTCTATTTCATCTTCGACAATTTCTTCAGCACTATCGAGTTTATCTGTTCCAGAACTTTCTGATGTGTTACTGGTTGAGATGTTCTTAGTTAGAGTATTAGCTTCTTCAATTTCCGCATCGACAGTTTCTGCATTGGAATTGTCGATGTGAAAGGTCGCAGTGCCTGGTGTTAGAATTGCTGTCGATGGTGGAGCCGTGGTTATTGATGACCACCAGTTGGAAAATGCGCCCTTAGCTTGAGAAATTGCTCCTCCTTGTAAGAAAAATTGAAAATAACATAGACGAATAAACAATAGTTTAATTGTTATACTAACCGACTGCTCGACTCGTTGTGTTTACTGCCTGATTTATTTTCCGTCCACTTTCACTGTTTTGCATTGTTCTTAAGAGAGATAAAATTTATTTTGGTACACAAACATTTTAATTTAATTCTATTTGACTTACTGAGCAATTTTGAGCTTCATGTCGGCTACTGAGAGTGTCCCAGAGAATGGATGACCAGAAGGTAGCACCTCAAAGAAACCAGATTCTGGTCGAACATCATACCATTCTTGGAAACACTGGGTCTTCTTAAAAGTTGTCATAAAATTATTGTTAAAATGATCACAATCTTTGGGATTATCTAGTGGAGAATAGATTTATAACACAAACAAGTACATTAAAAATTTTGTTTTTGGCTTGCCTTGTGAAACAGCAGTTCGAAGTAGGGACAGCATATATCCCTGAAACTGTTCCCGAATCCAAAATTCACTGCCTTCAGCATCTTCTTTAGGGTTCTGCACGTGACGCATTAGATAATCAATGAAACGTAGATCCTCTGTAGTCAGTATAAGTTGTCTTCTCAGTTCTGGATCATGTGCTTCTATTGTGCAATTTTCAACGTCTACTTGAATATCGGCTAAGTTCCGCTTTTGTTGGAAAAGTACATTCGACGTTCCGATAACGTAACTGAGAACCGATGGATCGGACAGTAGATCCATATATGGCAATGAAAGATACGGCAGGCAGAGATTACCGCTGGCGAAAATCGTTATTGGCGAACGATATTCATCCGGGTTGATGGACGACAACGCAAACAGGGTGGCTGAAATAAAATATCCTTAAAATGCTTTCGAATTACATATTAAATTCCAAAAACGCTCACAAGCTAATGTATCCATGCTGGCCTCGCGTGTCAATGAATTACTTCGATCCATCCTCTTGCCAACCTCGGTGCCATTAGAATCAGTTCTAACAAATTCACGACTCGATTCAGGACTGCTTTTCACTGGAGACGAGGACGATGAAATGCTCTCACTGATTTCTCCCAATTTATCATTGCCTTCATGATCGATCGCACAATCACTTTCCTCGCTGATTATGATTGGTAGATCGTCAAGTTCCTTCTTATTGTCATCATCATTTTTAAGGGGATTCGAGAAGTCTGGCATAGGTGACATCGGGCGTGATGTACGAACGCAAGCAACTTCTTGAAAACCCTTCTCCAATAGACGTGGAATTAGGGACGATATACCCAATATTAAACAACACATTCCACGTACTGGTGAACCAAAGAATACAACACGACGTTGAAGTAAAAACAGTTTGAACAAAATCAAGGTCTTATGACGCCACTTGAGAACTATTTCACGCAATGAAATGCCCACATAAAAGTGACGCAGTGGACGCGGTTCATCGACGAGGCAAGCATTCAGTTGGTTGTAGGCTTTGACTAGAATTTCCGTACACGAGAAATCACCTTGGTCGAAAAATGCATCGGCTATCAGAGAGAGCTTCACTTCTATATAACCGTAGATGGGGAGCCGTGATAAAATGCATACAGATTTTTGTACCGTACTTCTGGTAACATCGGCTGTGCGAATTTTTAGTTTCTGCAAGAAGAACAATCTTAAGATAATCTTTTAGCAGAAAGATATTGTATAAATTACCTCAACTGGTATTTGCCGATAGCAGGAGACACCAAATATACTTTCGGTTGGATCCATTAGACTGGGTAAATTAAAGAAGACCGTGTCTTCAATGAAATTATGCGAACCATCTGGCAATGCCAGTGTTGGCAAATATTTCCATCCCGATGGACATTCATTCTTTCCTTGGGTGCCAACAATAAGAGGAGGATATGAGAACTCCACCTAAGAAAAAATTCAAATGATATGAAATTAAAAATCGCGTAAATCCTAGCAAAGTTTTTTAATTTAAGAGATACGACAGGATGGTGGTAGTTGTGCCTCAGTGGTACGTGGTCGTTTTTCTCTTGTTGTCGCGTCAGTTTTATATTTGATTATACCGCAAAATAATCAATGTTCTTGTTAAGACGAACAAATAGTGGTTGAACGAGCAAATAATTATAAATTTGACAGGAATGCCAACAAGATCGACTGCCGTATTACTTAAGGCGCTGGATTTTGTTTTCTTAGTTCACCGTCATCCAAAATTAGCAGGGCGGAACTTAAGATCTTTACTGTGTGTTGACGCAAACTTTGACGACATGCCAGTTCTTTAGTGATTTTGTAACTGGTTCTAATGTCGCTTGTTTGCTTGCCAGGACGTTTGTATAATTTCTTTTGTCACAGCGGTGCAGAATACATCTGAGTTCTTTCATTTTCACATGGCAGACAGGCTGCAAATGTTAAAATTATGTCGATTGTGAAGATCTGATCTAGGGACTGAGCTGATGTACGCAACAAGATACGAAGTTCCAAAAAGTACTCTCACACATTTCTCAAATTTTGAATGTAGAGGTATTCAGATTGTACTTCACTACTGGCTTTGATCGCGGACTGCTTCCTAAGGAGGCATTGTACTTTTAATTAGGACACAATGCGTTTCATTGCAAAGGTCTTCTTACTGATAAGTTGCACCGAATTAATAATAAGAGGTTTTGATCTTGTTTTCTAAAGCTCGAGTAGGTAGCTAATCCATAAATAAATAAATCTGCACATAAAACGTATTTATTCAAAGATTTTATATATCTGGTGACAATTCAAACAGAGCTGATATTAAGACTTAATGCACAATGTGCGAAGTAGCTGTGTGTATAGCATATTCGGATGACTTTTAAGGCAGACGATTAGATTAACACGACGGAAGACTACTGATAAGACTGAATTAAAATCAAAGGTAGTCTCTTATACTTTCGAATGGCTCTGATTTATTACATATTCTAAAATGTCTCGTCTTGAAGCTTGTATATTTCAGTAGTAATAAAGATCTCGATGAAGTTTTTAATAGAGTTTCCACCCTCTTTTACAAAAAGAAAACAAACACCAAAATGTGATTAGAAAAACTGTGACCCTATAGTCACAAAAGAATTATGATAACGTGGAAGCTGAAATAAAAATATATCTAAGAAAATGTTACTATTTGATTGTGGATATGAAAATCTGCTAAGTGTTGAGCCGAATATAATCAAAAAACTATTACTATTCAATATTATTAACTATAACAATCATCTCCAACGATAAATCAATAAAACAAAACATGTTCGTCTTTGAAAAATGTTATCACATCAGACAAACATGTGTATTTTCCCAAGTAATATGAGCGATTGATTAGTAATAAAAAAAAAACACGTAAACAATTGTTTTAGACCTCATAATTCCGAGACAATTCTGCATTGAAATATTTACCTGACATCCGAGTTTGTGGTGGAATCCAACAACCAAAATATGCAAAATCGGTGGCTTTTCAGACATTTTCCCTTATGTCGTTTTACGATTGAATCACATAATAATTAGTTGAGATATTGAATTGTTGTATCGCAATAAATCTTCATTTAACTAACGTATTTTAAGAAAATGCAGATTTCGAAAATACAACAAAATTTCGCACAATCAGAATGAATACTTTGCGGATGTTAAATTGACGTTTATGATGATGCTTGTCAAAAAAGCTTTTCTTTTGAAGAACACAATTGCGGTGAAGTTGGTTGCGGTATATTTTATAAAAGCTACACATTTTGAGTTCGTTAAATTTAAATTGTATATACATACGCAGTTTGTGTTGATTTTATAAAAAATTATTAAATATCGCCTATTGCTAATTTGTTCAGAATAAAATACGAATGTTTCTTTTCCATCGAATAGAAGAAGATGAACCATTCTCCTCCTTTGATTTCATCCACTCTGTTCCTAGTTTGCTAAGCCAAGCTTTCTGCCCACGGAGAGTCCAGTTGAGAAGGCATTAAGTCACCTATAAGCTATAACTGCAAACACAAAAGGGCCTGGTGTGATTTTCTCGCGATTAAAGTACGCTCATGAAGTCGAAGTTACTGACGCTATGATGAAGCTTCCTGGCATACAAGCAACTAAAACAAATTCGACGCCTACATAGCTAGAGCTTCAAGCAGCCTTTTAACCACCCAGCATGTGATATTGGCCCCACCCAGGAACTACATAGACTAAGCATCAATTGATTCTTCCATTCAAATGGTTTCTATTTAAAATCCTTTCCCTACTCAAAACAGTCATTCGAATTTTCATTGATCCATTATTGTGTTCGCCGTTGTGGGATTTTTTCGAATATCTGTTCGAAGAAGAAAGAAGAAGTAAGATAAGTACATTCTTCCCTGACCCAGCCCGATTGTAAGAACTATTTTAGGATGGCTTTTGGTGGCATGGTTGATAATTCGCCCGGGAGGTTAAAAAAGTATGTTCGTCTTATTGGTTTTATTGAAGCTTGGGCATCTTTTTTCACATCTAAGTTGCTACAGCGTTCTCTTAAGGTGGACCGCCAGAAGATTGTGCCCTGTAAGGATGCTTATCGCTAGAAGTGTGGTCTGTTGAGCGTAAACGATACATTTGTTTTCGTTTTATTATGTCGCGGTCACTTCATTTGAAATTAGCAAACTTCTAAAAATGCATGCTTATGCTTAATTTGTCTTTACGGAGTTAGTACAGAGCAGTCGACCATAGACTGGTTGAAATTGAACCCTGTTCTTGCTTATGGCTCTGTGTTCCGGGACCCATCAGAGTGTGACGTTGTCTAGTTTTGATTTTATGACTGCGGATACGTCGGCTTTGACTGTAGTTTGGCTATCAACCAATTTATTTGTCTATATTACTCCTCGGTAGAGATAATCATAATACTTCTATAGAGGCCTTGGGCTATCGCTTAAATGTCTGCTTGGAGCATACTGCCGGTTTATTGAGTGGGAAAACTCAAGTTCGTCTGAATGCCCTCGTCCATTTTAGATTCTTCTGTGACATTTTGTTTGGTAATGGGGGATAAGTCTACTCTTATATAGGTTCAGAAAAGTCTGGCAAAATTCAGCAAGGGAGCTTGTTTTTGGACGATTACATCACGTTAGACATCGATTTAGATTTCATGAGATTTGGTTTGGTTTATGCTAGTTGAGTGGACAAAAATGTTGGCTGTTAATCCTTTAAACAAATATGGAGTCTGGCAGGGTAAACACAATTCCCACATAATTATCATAATGCCTCGTTTTTATGCAAAAGTTGATTTTCTATCCTTTTCTCTTCTCGGACTGAAGCTCTCGAGCCTTTACTACTGTACTGTTACAGCCTGGAGACGCAAATGGTCTATACATTTCTAATAGAGCTTATGACTATCCATGTATGTATGTATGCATTTGCATGCCGTATAGGTAAGTATGAGTTACTTGCAACGTTCACATACGACTAATTTGGGTTAACAATGAAATCACTCTTAAGCGGGCAGCAACGGTGCCAACATTTTTGTCCGTCCAAGGGAAGAAAAAATGTTTAATGTTTTCTTCCGTAATGAGAGATTTCACTGTACTTGCAATTTTAGTGTATTTTTTCGCACTTGTGTGGAACCAAAAGTAAAGTAACAAGTTCTGCTTTAAACTTTGCACGTTAATTTATTTACTTAAAGCCTACTTCGGTATATTGTTTTGAAACTTACATGTGTTTTCATCTATCGTGGTAAATTCATCCAGCTCAGCGTCAAGTCTTCTAATTATGCAAAGATAAGACAAAGAGTAAAAACTTTCTAAAACTACAAAAAAAAAGGAAACACGCAGATTTTTTAAAATGTTCTTTATTTTTCTTGTATCCAGAAAATAACCGTCTTATCTTTGTAAATTTCATCATTTTGTCTTAAGGATTTCTCCAATTTTGTTAGTTTTTCAGTTGACAAAAAAATAATAAACTTTTATCGTTTCACATCTTACTATTTAAATACAAAATGTATTTACTGGTTTTTTTTTCCAATTTTAGTTTTGTTTTGTACAACGTTTCCTTAAAATGTACAAATTTTATAAATTTCTTTTTAAACATAGTTTACAAATAAAACTAATTTTCCACTGTGTAATTTATTTTACGAAATTTTTTCTTTTAAGCATAATTATGTTATTCTCATTTGATTTCTTCTTTTATGTTTCTTCACTTCTCTTGATAAAAAATATTAATTATTCTTAAACATTTACTTTTGTTTATTACGTTTATCAATTTTTCTAAGTTAAAATATATTAAGTTATCTTTTTTGTTTGTTTACTTTCAACATCTCTTTTGTTTTCTTTTGCAACTATTTACATTTGTTATTTCACTAGGTTAGGTTTTTTACTCTTTTATTTTGCCTATACTTTTAAATTGAAAGTTAAAGAAAAATAAAACGAAAATATTATATTTCAAAACAACAAAGAAAAAAAAATTTAAGTATGACACAAAGTTTTAAATAAACAACAATTGTTTTAGATTTGTTTACAGGGGTGTATTTTATATCAATACTAATTAAACACGATATAATGGTAGATTATAGTTCTATAAACAGTTGATGTAAAAAAAAGGAAACATACGTACGTATATTGTCGACATTTGTGGTTAAAAAATGTGTTAATTGAATGGATTTCGATGTATTCACGCAGCTACAGAAACAGCACTTTAAAACGTTTTATAAATAAAATCAATGAAAATAGAAGACCGACTCGAGCTATTAAGCCGATAGAAAAATGACACCATCTTAAACATGTCACCTAAATCATCTAAATTAAGTTTAAATTCAACCTTTGGACGCAGAGACTGTACATTATTTTTCCGAGACGAGAAAATTCTGTTTTGATTGCAACTTTAGTATGTAGACGGCTTGGTATTCTTGTTTTAATTTTCTTCGACGTTTAGTATGATAAAATATATCAGGTGACAAGTTCTAAAAAAATACCAGCATGAGAAGTCCGAATCGAATATGTAATGATGTGAGATGAAGGCTTAAATCCACTGATACACCGTGTGGTTGGGATCTTTTAACTATAGAAATTGCTACGAACATTTATATATCTCAATACAAGACTTAAACTAGGGGGTTTACAAAACGCAAACATGAGCTGATTTGGTTTCCAGGCCGAACTGTTTTGGTAAATGAAAGGATTTGGGTCATTGGTCATTGGGTTTGCACAAATTAAAGTCTTTCGTTTAAAGTCCTAGTCCTGCCAACAATTTTGTTACACAATTGCTCGCGCTGAGGGCGTCAAAAAACTAGCAAAAGTACCTTTAATATTTTTGCACGCCTAATATTTTAATATTTTTGAACGCCTGCATTAAAGCCTAACAAACGCAAGTCAACTGAATGGGATATAAAAAAAAACCGCTATGCTTTAAATAGTGTTACACAAGTGTAGAAAAAATGCTACAATATGAAATACCAAGAAGGTTCGTTTATTGCAAGATTATTCGTTCTGTCGTATCGTCTAAAATAGACGACAGAGAAAAAATGCGGTTGTTTTGAGAGAATTAGATGAAATCCCAATAGGTAGCAGTAAACCTCGTCCAAAGAATTGGACATTTCAACGAGTTCCATGTCGAGGCTAATCTGAGATGATCTTTCTTTGCTTTGCGTCCGTCGACTTGTCTTCTAACACTTAATTTAAAAAAAAAAATATCAACTAGAAAGATGCAAGCTTCTCTTACACGCAAACAACGGCCATGAAACCATTTTTTGTAAGGACAAGAACCTTTCTACTGTAACACGCAAAACGACAAAATGTTAGCTAGTGGGTTAAAATAAATAAATAAAATGATGGCGTGACAGTCGAAGAGGACCATTACGTAACTTTCCGCAACGAATGGAAGGGCGGAGTGAGAAGCTATGTACTTCATAATAAGTTTCACTTTCGGATGTTTGCCATTATCTAATGAAATGATGCCACGAGAAATGATTTGGTGTTTTGCTGAGCTTGTGTCAACTTGGTAAGCAGTCCAACGCACTAACCACAGTAAAAAAAAATATTACTAAAACAAACATGTAGCATCTTGGAGCCAACGGAAGAAAACCTCGTAGGAATCGCCTTAGAGTGGTTTCTTTCACTGCTCCGCAAAATACAGAACATAAAGTTACGAACCTGGCGATATCTGGGCCTTTTTTTGTGCTCAGTTTGTCGAGTTTTTTTTGACGCTTTACTTGATTTGTATTTTTTTTTACTTTTGTCCGTTATTTCTTTAAATAAATAGTTTTGAAACTACCATGACCGTTTTTTATTAATGAAAATTTCCGTGCTACAATTGGCGCCCAACGTGGGACTATTTAAGGCAGAGACTAGACAAAAACACAGTGCTACAAACATTGTTTATAAGAAATTTTGGATGCTAGTCGTTAATTCAGTATTTTGTTAAATCAAGTGGATGGGTCAGAAAATTATAGATGCGATAAGCATGAAATACTAACTGATCTATTTCAAGAGCTGCCGCATTTATCATTTCAATATCATATAGCTTAGTTTACTAAGAATTGATGATAGCGAGTATCATGCAAAATATGCACCTTATAATGTTTGTTTTAATCGGCTATGTTTTGAAGTTGGTATATGTACTTATCTACCGACTTACGTTGCTTGCAAGATGTGATTAACAAGGTTATGTTGCCATCAAATAATTTGAAATATAATCTATTAGCAGCATAAACACTGGGCTTCGCTCATGAGACTTCAAAGAAAGTGGTTACATAAGATCAACCTGCAACGATTTCGACTACAAATCAATCAGTTCTACGAATAAAAAAAAAATTTAAACAGTTTTTTAATTTATTATTGTAGAAAACAACTAAAATGAACGCACTATGATAAAATTATCTTTGATGAACATTTTGACAGCATAATAATTAAATAACAAAAAATTTTGTATTTAAGTTAAATATTTTTAAAAGGAGAGGGTTCTCATGCATTGAACTGTACGCAGGAATTTTCTTCTAATGTTCAAACTCGAACAAATGCCAGATTAAAACAGAAAATTTGTCAATTATTTTGCGAAATTTTATTTAAAAATTCAACTGCTCTTATACTTCCAACAAAAAGAATGCTTTAAAAGAACTTGCTAAATTTTTTTTATTTTCAACTAAATTTCTTAATCGAAATAACTTAAAAAAAAAAAGAAGAAGTTTTGAAAATGCAAATATTCTAGCATAGGTTGTAGAATCCTTCCTAAAACAAATCTACAATGCTGATGACTTAACACTTTTTCATGTGTAATCCTTAAGAGAACTTAAAATAAATTTCACTTTCGGTAAAAAATATATAATTATATAAGCTTTTTATATAGAGAAAATGTACATAATCATATAAAACAATATTATTACAGTTAATCGTAATGATAAATCGAACAAATGAACAAAATTAAAATACATTTTTTTATTATATATTTTTCAAATATATATGTGTATATATACTTTCCTTGTTTTTGTTTGATTTTATTTTTTTTTTTGTTTTTTTTTTTTACAACTAAATTTAAATAAGTTTCTTAATCAGGTTTAGGCCTTACTCAATCATTCTTCGTCTGACAGTACAATTCCTTAAGCGATTTCAATTCTTCGATAAGGGCTTTGTTTTGGTTCTCTAGCACCGCCACCCGATTCTCCAGGCACTTGATGTATTCCTTTTTTTTACGTCTACACTCTCGGGCTGCTTCACGATTCTTTTGCAACCGAATCTCTCGTTTCCGGGTTTGATCCTCGGCCAAGCCTGTGTTATCTGTTAAACGCATCCATGTGAATTAAAAGCCCATACACAACACAGGAGGGCAACAACGTAGTTAGTGAAACAAATAGACAGAGAGAGAGAGATTGCGAAGCAAAGGTAAAAAAAAAAAGAAAAAAAAAAAAAAATGGAAGAAAAGGAGAGAGAAATAATCGCAAATTAATTGATTTTTTTGAAATTTCAAATTACTGGTGTTGATTTTATTGATCCTACTAGGTAAATAATATGCTGGTGCTGTATCCTGGGTCAATTGGATTAGTGTACCGGTCGTACCGCCAGTCGATGCGATTGTGGGAATTCCGCCGCTTTCTTGTATTTGCAAAGTCGTTCCAGCTACGGAATTTCGTTTCGATTATTTTTCGATTATCAATCAATCTTTATTGAGAAAAACTTAGTACAAATAATGAGGTTGTGTTTTCTTACAAACAATTTGTTTTAGTGGTGGTAGTAGCTTGAGAAATGTGAGATGAGAGATTTTTTTTTTTTTTTAAATTGATTTTTGCGGAATGAATTTGATGATTTTGATAAGTAGCTCATTTGGTATGATATTTTGTTTAAGCTTATTCCAAGGAAATAGATGATCGAGGTTAGCTGGTTTATACATGTATTCTTTGTTGTGATGCTTTTTGGTGGTATGTATTTACAAAGAAAGGAGAAAGTGCGAAATGGTTAAGACACGTATACATATAGTAAATATATATAAGCAAATAACTTTCCAAAAGCAGTTTTATTATTAATTTTTTTTAAACATAAACAAATGTAGTAAAAAACATAAGCCTCCGTTATTTGTGGAGCTTTTATGAAAAAATTGTGCAAACAACTACCAACATACAAGTAATATTAACATTTGTAAAAAGTACGCACAGCTTCTGGAATTATTTCAAAGTTAATCAGGCTGGCAATTGGTTAGGATTTTACCTCTGCCATTCATTTTTTAATTGCAATCTTTATTCGAAAAATAACCGAGTATTCGAAATTAAAAAAAAAAATGGTTCCTACACGAAAAGTTTACGAATTCGACTTAATTTGAATCGGTTTGGAGAAAATAAGTAGCTGGAACTCGTTACATAATTTTTTTTTATTCTTATATTTATTAGGGCACGCGGAGTTGCATTTGAGACTAAGCCCGTTAAGCTCAAAACACTTATATTACACAGGGTAGCAAATTTAGATCTTTTTATACATTTTGTTGGTCTTGATGGATTAACGGAGCAGAACTTCTTTATTTTTTATGTGCAGTACACGTAAAGGAAACAAAAGCAATTTTTTTTATAATATAGTACACAAGTCTTTAAGGCATTATGGCTACCATACAAACAGTAAGAGAGAAAGGAAAGTTTAGGAAGGAGGCACAGGGGGCGTCGATGAATATTGGTTTAATATGTTTGAACTTTGTAATGAAGATGAAATTCCAAGAATAGTCATTGGTAAAGCATCCCTCGTTCGTTTTGTACGACTTAAGAAAAAAATCCCTGTACTTCACGGTAGTTTAAGGTAAAAAAAAGTGTGATGTGAGGTGAAATAAATAATTATAAGCAAAACGATAAAACGGGGTACCATTGTATCCCATTAGCTTGAATGCAATTTTAGGAGCACCTGACTGGAAAAATAAAAGCATTATCTAGCAGATCGTATACAAATCAGAGGAGTAAAAGTTCTTATTAATAAAGAAATCCTAGGCAATTTTTTGTGGTCTTAACGACTACGAAGGTCACTCTAATGAAGGTTTATACTAACGCTAATGATATGATTATTCGCGACTTGTAATTTATTATGGTGCATTCAAGTTTCGCTTCAGATAGAAAATCAGCATTGGACTTTTGAGGCACTAACTGGACTGTTCTTAAAGTTGGTCCGAGAATGGCCGTGGGACTAACCGTTTTTATTGCCGACTCTGATCGGTAAATTAAGAAGCTTTCTCATGACAAATTATACACTTGGATGTTTGTCATTGACTGCCGAGAGGTGATGTCGCAAAAATTGTTTGGTGGCTGGTGTTTAAGTTACATAAGTACATACATCGAGCCATAAGCGCAAGTTTATCGTAAGCGACAATTTTGCCATGACATTTAATATTATTGTGCATCATATCATTATTGTGAACTACAGTGTACTCTCTCAAAAGCGTAAGTAGAGAGTACACTGTATAAACTTTCCAATAAACAGTTACAAAGAAGACTGAAGGCTGAAATTGGTCACAAATGCTTTTGATGTGTAGAAAAAACTAAACAAAACGCCTCCTTGCGATTAGGGCTCAATATATTGTCAACAAACAAGACAGCATGATTAAAATGTATATTACAGAGCGGCTTTACTAAAAATTACAACTTCGTGGTACTTAACGAGTTTACCAACCTTAGATAAACATCAATTCTACAGCCTCATGGACATGCGATGAAGGAAAGCCCTAGGGAATCGCTGCTATTTCGGTTTGGTAAAACAATCGTGTTCAAAGCTTATAACGCGACGAACGAACTTGATGCTCTACAGTCTACAGAATACTGATCGTATTACATAGCGCCAAGCGCGCAACGATAAGTAAGATGTCAAAGCAGATATTGGGTGGTGTGAATAAAAACTGAGGCAAGTGAGCGGATCAAGGGGATATGAATACCCTTTTTCATGTTATACACACACTGCGAGCGAGGTGCAATGGTTTGAAACTCATGTCGTATTAGGTTTTATTGGTATCCGAGGGTGGTGTTCAGACTAGTCGGGGACATTTCTGGTGTTTGTCATTGCTATAATTCACAGGCATTTTTTTTTTCGAATCATCTGATGTCATAATCATTGTCAGCTTAATCAGCTCTTCAAGCCATGACACTCTGCTGCCAGTGATATCCCTTCACATTTCTCGCAACTTTTTGGAAAAAAACTCAAATTGAGATGAGTTTAGTAAAGTTTGCTCAAAGTGTTCCCTCAGTAGGTCTGTTCCTTTACTTTTCAAGTAGCTTCGAGTTATTTCTTAAATTTGGAGGAGTGGGGATAAATTCTCTCAGAGAATGCAGAAATTAAGAAAAAGTAAAGGAACGCTTTTTCGTAAGTTTGGGCTGCTTGACAGAAACGTCAAATGTGAAGCCAAAACAATTGTGAAAATTTAAATGAAAAATAAAAAAATCTATCTCAACTGTCATAAGATCAGCTGTTAGCTGTGTTACAAAAGTTGCCCAAAGAATTTTCTTGGGCTGAAACTCGTAGCTCTCTCAGTTGAGGGGAAGTGATTTGCTCTCTCGTGGCCTCTCTCTTTTGCAAAATTTTTGTGTTGTGGAACAGGATTAGGCGGCTTTTCGTAGCTTTGGTTTACTTGAAAAAGTAAAGGAACAGACCTAGTTTGAATCCCACCACCCATTGTGGAAATTCGAGAGAAAAATCAAGAAAATGGACAACAACCAATGCTTCTTCTACATTATGTTCTCGCAAAATTGTCGGATGCACGCCTGGGATTATTAGGAAAAAGTTAGGACAGCTTAAAATACATTAATCACTCTATAGTGTTTAAAAGAATGAAGCCCTACTTCTCCTTACAAAAACGTTGTGCACTAACAAGGATGCGATTTATATCGATCAAAGATCCTTCTTCTGTACTGACATTATTTATTTGTTATACTTTGAAACACTGGAGAAAAATGGAAAAACAACTTTTCTCACGTAGACCCTTATTTTGAAATTTTTCTTTTGTTTAATTTACAGGACAACATTAAAATGAACGTGTTGCGAACAAGAGAGAAGTGCAATTATCATATATTTACAAAACACACATAAAGAAAGTTACATCAATATTTGAAAATATCCACCAAAAATATTAAAGCCCTAGAAAATATAACAAAACAGGTTGTTCCATTAAAAGGAAACACACACAACATTTGCACAATAGAAAAAGAAGTCGAATATTAGTATTCAAATTTAAATGAATGATTAGAAATTAAGATGTACTTGACTTTGCAATACCAACACAATTCGAAAGAACATACATATGAGATGAGATGAATGAGGCGTTCACAACTAAAGTGGATCAAGTCTTGTTAAATTCTTATTCTTGGTCATTCAAGAGTGAAATAACATTTGTTTTGTGGACTTGATCTACTTTTGAACTAAACGCTTCAAATATTTTTTGATTGTATGCGGAAAGAATGTTCATGTTCAATGAGGTGGATGTTGTGTTTTTGTTTTTGGATGGGATGAGGAACAGCGCAGCAATATGGTTAGATAAAAAAATGTAAATGCAGGTTATTATACCAAAGAAAAATATTCACCTGCTATGTCTGGACCACTGATATCGTTTAGGATTTTGTGGTACGAAGGTCGCCTTGTGAACTCTCTCTGTCTTCTAGGTGAATCGTCATCAGTGAGACTTTCTTCACTGTTCGAATCCATGATTTGTGTATTGGGCTCATGCTTTATCTTGAATATCATATAAATGAATTAGAATTATCAATGTTCCACTAGAATTGTTTATAACTACATACTTGCACTGTATTTCCTGAAGCTGTGTGAATTACCGTGTTAGGTTTATTCACATAAAGCACGCCGCCTTTGGACATAGTCACGGGTTGAATGTTCCCAGCCGCCGTTTGTATTACTGATGACTGATTTGCCTGTATTACAGATTGAGGCTGGAATTATTATATTATTTTTTTTTTTTTATAAAATGAATAATATTTATTCTCCCAAAGGGCATTTATAAATTGTCTATTTACCTGGATATTGTGTGTTGGCATAAATTGAACGACGTTCGATCCGGTCGTTAGAACGGTGGTCGTCGTTGTGGAATTAGGTGTGTTAGATGCTTGAGTTATGCTCACGTCTGCTAGTGAGTCTATGTTGTTGGAATTGTTGCCGTTTTCCTCCACGATGCTGTCCATTTTTTCGATTTTCAACAGCACCGTCGCTTCCGAGAGTTGCTTCAGTTTGCCGATTTTAATGTGAACTTTTGGTGAAAGTTTTAAGTATCAATTCGACACGCTCACGTTAGTTGCGCTAGTAACAAGTTACCAGTCTGGAAAAAGATAAATATAAATAAAAAATGATTTTGCTTTAATAAAAATTGTCTGTAGAGTATATGGCATATTTGTTTCATACTGAAGTGTTAAACCCTCACTAAATCAGCCTTTAAGTTGGTCACCGAAGACGATCGAGTAAACTCAAGCATGTTAGATGATATTCCAAATATCCTAGATAGATCTGCTGTGCCATGCTGACAGAGCAACAGTTACCTAGTTCAGTTTGGTAATGGTGGGGAAGTAGCCCCGTTTACGAAGACGGTATTCAGTAATTACGACAACGCACTCGACACAGTAAGTTTCCCCTTTGGATCCTCCTGAGTTGAAGGCATCAACACCCTGTGAATTGTCATTAAGCTGTGCGATGGACATCATTCACTATTTTACTTGCTGTTGATCGATTTTCGAAGGCATTCGACTGTGTTAACAGATAATTCAATTGGGTTGCGCAGGAGAGGTATTTCTTAAGAAATGATAGCTTTTTCAAGACAAGTTATGATGACCCCGTGTCACTGTCAGAGGACTTTGAGATTGACAAAGCTACATTTCTTCGTCTTACAGTTGTATTGGAGAAATCCATTATCTTCCCGCGAAAAATTTCTGGTAGAATGCTGTGCCCGAACCGCTCAGATCACTCAGCAGTCATGTAAATACAAAGACTGAAGCACTAACTAAAACTGAAAACCCCACCAGTTTCAGAGTTAGTTTAGTGTAAATCTGTTCAGTTCCCATTTTGGATGATCATTTAGCATCGTTGCGATGATTTATCGAGCGCCTAGCAGTCTGCTCCCGCTCACTTCTTTATTACAGCGACAGGGCTGCGTTAATTCAGTAAGTCTATCTTCGTTTATAACATCATCATCATCATCATCTTCCAATAGCCCGCTTATCCACTATGAGGGTCGCGGGTTTATAACATACATATTTTAAAGTCGGGACATTGTGTTACATCATACGGTTGGGTTTGAATACGGAACTGGCATCTTAATGCAGAACTTTTGCCTGATTGCCGAAGGACCATTTAGAAATTTAAAAATGCACGTATTAGCGGCGTTATTTAAATTTGTAAAGCATTTCTTTAGTTTTCGTTATTCATTCCCAGATAATCTCAGCTTTGGTTAGTAGCAAATGACCCCTACATCTAAAGCAGATAAAGTTGCAAGCGTTGTTCATAAATCAATTTATTGCTGCTAAGTACAAATATTCCATTTTAAAGGTAAACAAACATGAGCAACAGACTTTCGTTTAAGATTCCTTAAATTCTCGTTCGCAATCTCGAGCAACAGAACAAACTCGTCATGACTCATTCTACACCGACTATCTGAACTATTTTTCACAGCAGTGTTGTCAACTTCATTTCACTTAACTCAAACCAGAGATTTTAAACGATAGAAAGTCTACCCAGTAAGTATTAAGTTGAAAACGTAACGTCTACCTATTGGGAGGCGTGTCTAGCACAGTCCTAGCTGACCTTGCACACTGTAAACTACAAAACAAAAAACAAAAAAAAAATAAAAAAAAATGAAAAAGAAATTTTTATATGTAAACCAGTAATTGTTGCCAAAGCAATCACTGTACATTTGACAAATTCTGTGCTCGGCAATTCGAATGGACATTCGTTTGGTTGGTTGTTCTATTTTATAGATGACGTCATAAAAGGCAAAACGTTGGAAAACTTATTGAGACTTCCTGGTCTCCCTCTCTTGTCCTACCACACCACATGAGATAAATGTATTTTTCTTCACTCTTTTTGTTTTTTTTTTTTTTTTCAAATTAATTGTAGCCACTTTCCATATTTATTTATTCTACCTTATTGCAATCCATATCAATCAAAGCCAATCAAAGAAAATGCACAAAATTTCCCACAAATCAAATGTGAATGAAACTTTTCTGATGACATCACTAAAAATTGTTGTAAACAAAATGTCAAAAAAAAAATGACTTCTTAGGTATTTTTGCCGTTTTTGCTTTTTTTTGGCAAAATTAAATTCCTTACACTTTTAGTGCATCACACCAAAATGGACACAGAATCACGTGTTGCACGAAATTGAATATTCACTAAGTAAATTCTCGATTATAATATTAGTTTTTCCTTGTGGAAAATCGCGAGGGAAAAATATTCTCCTTCTAAAAAGCAAGACGGGTAGAAAAAAAAAACAACACACACAACTCGTTTCTTTCGCACTGGACGACGACGACGACGACGAAAGCGATGGAGATGGATGGACGACGAGAATTTTATCAATAAAGGGGAATTTATTTTCCCCAATCTCACCACGACTTCTGTCAAAAAGTGGCCAATTTCACCCTGAATTCACTCAGTGCACTCGTTCTGGTCTGCTTCAACCACAAGCGAGCAATGGAATCAAAGTGAAACAGAATGACAGACCTGTAATCCACTGTACCTCGGTAAATGTCAAAAAAATCATAATCAAATGTCGGAATGATGATGAAAGCATATTATTATTATTTTTTTTCTTTCCATCAAAGATGGAAAATAATATTTGGTGTTTACATTCGGACAATTTTTCGATGGGGTTACTAAACGTCGGGCAACACCACCGGTGGCTGTTACTGCAACACAACGTCTTTCACCCTGTCCATATGATAAAAATAGATGACACCCCCTAAAAACACTCACTCTTTCCTTTTGAACGGCAGGAGGAGAAAATCACAAGTTCGTGTGCTGAACCTATTACGACACAATTTTATCCGTTTACTTGACAATGGTTTTTTTTTGTCCGAATTCCGGACTCGATTCATTTAAAAAACGCATCCAGTGAGGCGAACATATTGCTGATGTTTACAAAATTTTGTAGGAACAAAAATAAACTTTTAAGGGTAACTGACACTAGACGTAATAATATTTATGATGGTGTCGATGTCGACGATGATGTTGATATTGTACATGTATAGTTACCACATCTCTATCACCTTCCACTTTGTCAGCGCGTATGCGAGTGACAAATCGTAGGATTTTTGTTGTTGCTGGGTATATTGCGCGAAGTGGATCCTAATGTAGAAAAAAGCGGCAGGTACTACTACGAAACCACCGCTATTTGTGAAACCAACGTCAAAAAAAGACGTAGGAAAGTACTAAACAGTTGGTGGCGGCGCGGTGAAGCGTACGTAGAGATTGTGCGAACAACCAGATGACTGAGTACTGAACAAAACCACCGTCAGCATCAACAACTGAACCTACCGATTACGTCAGGAGTTTCGTATTCGTATTCGCATTCGTATGGCACTGCCACCATCACCACTACTGTATCACAAAAAGACAGTGCTTGCTCACTGCTCACCGCCACCGTCGTCGTTGTTCGTTTTGGCTTTGTGTCGTAGTCGTAGTTCGGCCACGTCAAAATCATAGAAACAATTTTTTTTTTGCTCTTTTTTGCCTTTTTTTCGCGTTAGCACTTTTATCACGTTGCCTCACTGGCAGGGTGGTGCAGGGGAAACGCCATTGAATTTGTTTCGTCGCCGCCATCGTCGGTGTTAGAGAGACCATTCGTCGGTTATACATACGCATTTATCGGCAGATATGATGCTGATTAGATAAGCGTGTAAGTTTAATGGATTTGCTAATTAGTTTGTCGACGTATGTAGTTTGCAAACATTTAAATATACATATACATTTGTAATTAAGTTGATTCTTTTAGTAACTGTACTTTATACAGAAAAATGGAGTATGTCATGATGGTAAAAATGGTAGTTTTTGCAATCATAACTTGCGCAGTACCAGGAAGAAATTGCTTCACTGTTCATGAGAATCAAATCAGTGCTGCCAGGATAGTCTATTTTTAAACATCTAATTTTTTTAATGAGATTGTTGTGCGATGATATTCCATACACATTGTGCAATAAATTAAGGGGAAACGGACAAGTTGTTGGGTTTAAATGGAAAAAAAAAATGAGTACAACTTCGTATGAAAGAACACTGAAGAAAAATCGTATCGTTTATATTCCTGCAGGTAGGTTCCTAATTTAGGTAAGTAACTTGGCTGGCCTGACAGGACGGGAGCACAATTAGATAAATTTTGGGACCATAGTGATACAATTGGGATGAGTCGTAAGCTCCGGGCTGATTAAAAAATTTGAGAATATCCATGGATAAAACAGGAGCGTGTACGATTACGATGCTGAACCCTAGATATACTGCGACCTGTAAGATCTGGCTTAATGGTTAATCAAAATCCAAATGAATAAACTTCTAGGTATAATGCTTTAGGTTCAATGTTCCAAGTATTCCCTGGGCATATAGTGTCTCGCGTTCGATGGTAAAGTCTTTTCTTTGCCGCCCCTGGGCAATCGCAAAGAATATGTTCTGCCGTCTCCTTTTGTTCTCCTCAGTCGCCATTTTTTTGCATTTGATAATTTCATTTTATGCGAATGGTACCTCAGTGCACAGTCTCGAGTTAGCTAGTCCGGTAGAGTCCTTAACCCTGCAATGCATACGTGGGGCCCGGCAGGCCCAAGTGAAAACTAAAGTAGGTATAAAATTAAAACCAATCTTTGTATTTGCCTTCAACATGCGCATTATTCTTGCCCCACTTGTTCAAATTAAGTCAAATACACATAATTTGTATGTTTTATTCTTAATTTTTATGAATTGATTTGTTTTGAATAAATTTAAGCTTTGTTTTCATAGAATTTTGTTTCCGGGCCTGTCAGGCCCCACGTATACGTTGGTGTGATTTTTTTTCAGGTATACACTGAAGGGTTAAATCTGCCTTGCTGAGTTCAAGTAGTTTTTTATTCCTATTTTTGTTGGGGTTGGTGAGCTTTTGCACTTGTCTTAGGCCTTTTTGGTTTGGCCAATGTAGGGCAAGACTGTCGGCTTCTCATCGTGTTATTTTAGAGTGGAAACTACAGGGTGGCCACCCAATTTAGGGTTCAGGACCAACAAGTGAGCGACAAGCTCCTCTTTTTTCCATCCAGTCTGCCCGTCCATTACTTTCGAAAAGTTCGTGTCTACAAATCAAGACTACAATAACCTTGTTAATGGATTCAATGCCTTCCAGGAATTCCTGGAATCTATGAATATGTATGTCGGTGTTATTATTTTTACACTTATTACGCATGTTCCTTGGAGCTTCTGGGCATTGGTGAAATTTTGTCATTTGTGTTGTGGGGCCACCCCGTAAGGTATCACCCCACGAGAACTAGCTTTGCTATTGTACTGTATCTGGGGATCCAGTACAAAGAGTACATACAACATTGGTTTACTATAGAAGTTAGAATTAAACACATAACCCTTATTTAAGACCTTTTTTTGGTGCTCTAGGTACCCTGCTGCTTTCTGCGAGGAGAGCATTTTAATTTTTCGGCATGTAATATACATATTTGTAAGTTACATAACAATGTACCCTATCGCACATTAACTAACTTGCTTATTGCCTATCAAATTGTTTACGTTTTGTTGATCTAGATGTTTAGTATGCAAAACGAAAACTTCGTCTACATATCGTATGTAATGTATGTAACTACATATATAGAATTTTAGAATTCATAACGATATGTTTGCCGGTAAATTTGCATTTTAAATTATTTGTTCTTCAACTGGTAAATCTCTAAATTGTAGATATGCCTGTACTTGACCGTACTTAGCGAATTCTTTGGTAATTCGATGTGTCGTAAAAATGTCTGAATATTCGAACTACAAAGACAGTGTACGCTACCTGCTAAGGATCTTTAGATTGTCTACTCTACACTATTATGGGAAAAATAAAAATAATTAAATTCCGGTCAACCTCTAATTGAAGAATTAAACCTTAAATATTCTTTTTCCACTAAAATCCATATTTCATTCGACATTGGGCGGCTCAATTGGATATTCTGTACACATGTAAGAAACAAATACAGACTTTCTCACATTCACTTTTGGTTATTACCAACTACGCAGTTGTTCAAGATTATGTAAATAAGGGGGGTAAATGCGTCATTAGTATATCGTCAGCACGACCTTGTATGATGTCATAAGCACACAAAAAACATGTAAGCATGCAGTGAATATGGATAAGCTGTGTTTACTTTGTACACTGTAAGAAAGAGTCATTTACAATTTTAATCTTATCTATGACACTTAAATATATCTGAGATAGCCAACTGGCAACTAGTGATGGATTCACACTTATTTCTGTGTTTGTATTGTACATATCTAATGAGGTACTCAAGCAATTAACTGCTAATTTAGTAGTTTTATTACTCTAGACTCTAGAGGTTAAAGTAAGTGAATTAAAATTGCTTAATCGTTATAACAGACAGTTGAAATATATGTACTTCTGTATGCACATAGATTTAAATCAAATTCGAACAAATTAAGAATTATTTATTAGACGCTTGTTTAATAAATGTTTAATAAATAATTTTGTACTTGAATTCTGTACCTTCTTGGGTACTTGGTCAACGTGGAATAGAAGAGGACAAACTGGCAGGTGAACTAACAAGGAAAGGTGTACAACTTCGCTGGCAGAGAAAAGCTGTCATCTCACCGGATGAGATTGCAGTCATTACGGATGATTCAAAAACCACCAACGGAACGGGTTCCGGGATTTACCCGCAACAGGCAGACCTCAAAGTTTCCATAAGATTCCCGAATACTTCTAGCGTATTACAAGCAGAGGTTCTGGCTGTACACTTAAGCGCTAGATGTTAGATGTTGAAAGTTGGGGTGTGTGCATGCACTGCGACCTGTAGAGATCTATTGTGCTCCCCCGAACTCGTATCGACCGATAAGTCTCGACCTATAGCATTTCTTTCAATCCAGTCACTCTGAGGAATCGAAGTATTTGGATTGGGTCCAACGATGGGTGATCCGTTTCAGAGAAAGTGCACGCTCCCAGGTGTACTTTTCTTTTGTGGATCAATGGTCCAGTCCATAAGGAGGTGCGACGGGGTCCCCTCGGCATCACTGCAGAATCTGCAGTTTCCGTTCCTTCTGTTCTCATTTTCCGGAGATGGTCCCTGAGTTTGCAATGGCCCGTAAGGAAGCACGTTAGAATTCTGGTTTTTGTTGGTTCCTATGTGCAGGCCTTCCTCCTCCTTCGATCGTAGTTCCCAAGGAGTTCCTTTGCCTGTCTTAGTCCTGGGAGTGCTTTCCATAGTCTTCTTCTTTTGCACTCTTCCTTTCTTTACAGTTCCTCTTGAATTCAATCTGGTGCCAGCCCGCAGAATGGCTCGGGTTCAACGAATGGTGTTTCTGACTCTTTCCTTGCCAGTTCATCGGTTGCCTTAAAGCGCTAGAATTAAATGTTGTCAGATCTGCACTAGTCTCGAAATGTCGCGTAATACTGACGGCATTGTGCGCGCAGAATCAAATAAGACTTTGTTGGGTACCGGGTCACTGTGACATTGACATTGGCTGGTGGGGAACAGCAACACATGGAGGAGGGAACCACCGTGGATCCTCCTTCCCGTATAGATAAAACAGAGATCCTAAGAATGACTGTCAGTAAGGCAAATCAGAGATGCTCCAATATAAGTGAGCATAGGATATCCAAGGCTCTATGGCCCGCTTTGGAACACAGAAAAACAAGAGATATTCTTAACTTAAGCAGAGCACAGCAACAATTAGTCACTGGCATGCTGTCCGGCCAGTGTTTTGTTAGGAAGCATGCTAAAACATTAGGGCTTTCAGCCACAGATGTCTGTAGGTACTGCAACGACCTATGCGCCGCTGAGGGTGAACATTCTCTTTGCTGTCCATTCAGCCTCTGTAAATTTTTACTGCTTTTGTAAATCTTCGCTTGCGCGTCATTTTGTACAAAGCTCTTTGCCAATGGCCTCGATTCTTCCTGAACTGTTCTGCGTGATGTACTCAAGTTTTTTTTTAAGGCGACCAACTCTTCTGCCTAGTTGGGTGAATAGGTTTTATTGCATGACATACCTTGCAATGAATTTAGCTCCTGCCGTGGGTTTGGGTTAAAGTGGTTGTTCACTTAAGCCAACCCACTTCAACCACGATGTGATACCACATGGATCTTGGAAAATGTTTCCCTTACTTCTCGTTGAAGCATTCCCCCATCTATTCATCAGGTCGTCTATATCATTGTAGTAAAAAGTCATTTGAGGTATACACTGCCACTTTCTTCGCCCTATTGTGATCCCAGATTGACAGCCGTAATCACTTCTCAAGGAATTACATCTTTTAAGAAGTACAAACTGACCTATAATATATAATAATTTCTAATCGATTTCTTTTGTAATTTTATTCATAGCCTAACAAATTTGACAATCTTCTTGCTGGTTTTTCTTAGTATAACTTTTCCGAGAGGCTGTCCGAAACCTTCATACTTCTGGAATACATGCAGTCCCCGAACAACAGTCGCATGAACTACTCCGCGTAGCTTTTGATTCATATACGGATTAGTCTGTTAATGAAACATACAATACATTAGTCATGTGGGTTAAATGGAATTGCCGGTGTTTAAAAACCTTATTTCGAAACTCGATAATCTCTGGTGAAACTATGAACTCTTCATCTGGGTCCCAAATACAAAAATCAGCATCAAAACCTTCTTCAATTTTTCCTTTAAAATTTTGAATGCCGCACATATTTGCTTCCTTCTCACACATAACTCGACAAACGTCCTCGAGACCCAAGCCATGTTTTTCACAATGTGTCCAGAAAATCGATAGACCTGTCTTATACATACAAGTCAAAAATAGCTAAATTATTTCCTTTTTTTTACCAAATTGTAAGGAGGCAACCCCTGGCCATGCCTTGAGAAAATCTCCTCTAGTCCTTCCGTATGTTAGGCACTTATTGCCAGGTGTAGCTGGAGAATGATCAGAAACAACCATGTCGATGGTCTTATCGCGGACTGCATTCCAGAGTTTTTCTTGATTTGATTTTGGCCGAATTGGCGGATGTGTTTTGAATTCGGTCCGACAATCTTCAATTTCTTCAGCGGACAGAGTGAGGTAATGATGGCACGTTTCCACCGTGAGATTGCCATCAGTTTGTTTACTTTTTTCAATGATAGGAATCGCTTCGCTTGTACTGAGATTAAGGATATGCAGGTGCTTTCTGACATGCATTTGTATTATAGATCTCTGTTATCTTTTAAAGGTTGTAAAGACTTGTCTTACTTTTTATGGCTCTTTGCTAGATTCGCTATGTATTTTACTGCCTCAACTTCCATTAATACTGGTCTTGTTCTTGAAAACGATTCAAAACTTTTTGGTTCATCAATATTTGGTTTTATAGGGACATCCAATGGAAGTTCCGCATGAAACTTTTGAACAAAAAAAAGAGAATTTTAAAAACGAATTTTGAACTTAGTTGCCGACATACTGCAATAACAGCTCCATCTTCAAGCTTTTCAAGAGCCTCCTCCACTTGCTTCTTCGTCATATGTTCAAATTCCGATAGTCCTGTGGGACACAAGGAACATTGGAAACCAATTACTCCGCACTTAGCCAGTTCTTCTAGTTCATCAGCATTATCTGGAGTGATTCCTCCCCAGAATCCCACGTCAACGTAAATCTTTCCCCTAGCAGTTGAGGTTTTCGCTTTCAAATTGGCAGCATTTGTTGTTGGTGGTATAGCGTTCCTTCAAATTAAAATAAGATAAAAATAGAAAACAGATAGAAAACAAATTTCAATAGCTAACGTTGCACGATCAATTATTGTGGTGAATCCGCCGGCAGCAGCAGCTTTGGTTGCTGTAACAAATCCTTCCCAGTCTTTTCTTCCTGGCTCATTTATGTGTACATTGGAGTCTATAAGCCCTGGCATTAGGACCATATTTTCAAAGTCGAACACCTACTTGCATGATACCATTAGAAATTTTTACTTTTTCGTTCATGAATGCCTACCGATTCGGATTCTATATTATACATATAGGAATTGACCTCTTGGGCAGATCTTAGAATTGTTTGAATTATTCCCTCGGTAGATACAATAATTCCACCATGCACAAAGCCTTCCCCAGTTCCCAGATATATGCGCTTGCTAAGGAATAATATATCCATTTTTTAAGAATACAACAATTCACTTATATAAAACGTAAATAAACTGCTCCGAAAAATCACAAACGTGTATATTTAGATGCTCTTTTGGTGGACAGAATTTTACTTTATTTAAAGAACCTGCACAGTGGTCAGTTCTAGATACACTAAAATACGAGCAAGCTTTTTTAGGCTAATCACACAGATGTGAACTTTTACTGTGTAATTCGGCAGAGGGAAGAGAACAGACTAAATGTAAAACGTGAAAGAGAATCTTCATCAGGCAGTTGGAACTGTTTTTAGAACGCTTGAGAGATTCTCTAAAAATCGAATAAGTTTGTTTTGTTTGCCAACATCATGGCCATACTCTTATCTTCTTTATTTCCCCGATGGACAGCAGAGATCAATTTTGATAATGTGGCATTATGTGCCATTCTTGTGTGGACTCACCACACTATAGCTTGAGCAATTCGATCGCCCTTGCGAATTTTGTCATAGAAAAAGTATTTTCCTAAAGTTTCGTTCTTTGTGTGACTTAGGGCAGTGACAGAGAAAATGAGTTTTAGAACTCGTCTGCACAGATTATCCCTGCTTAAACGCAGTTTCATTTCGTGGTACTTCAGCATGTTGTGGTCAGTAAATATGCCTAACAGTAGGGAATTTCTTTCGGCTTGCCGTATTTATTCACAGGTGGTTAGGAATTTCCACCTGATGTTTGCTACTATCAGGGATTTCCTCCTTACGTCACGCAGTGGAGGTTTAACTGAGTGGTTAGCTAGTTTTCGACTAAGGGCAGATCCTTTGCGTTCGAGTTTCTTTGCCGTTTCAATACCCAGTATACCTCTATGACGAGGAACCTAACCGAATTTTAAGTTATTTGCGGCAGTATTCACCATTGGGTTGTTCAGTCGTAGTAACTCAGAGAAGATACCCGCTTCTATGCCTATGTCCATTATTGAGCCGCCTGTTTTAATGGATATGGAGTGAAGGTTGGCACAGGTAGACAATGGATGAGTCTCGGGTCTAAGAGTGCTAACTTTTGCTGGTAGCCATGTCAACTTTACCTAACCTAACCTTGTGTTGGTAACTACCCTTTCCCAACGTTCCCTAATTGGAGAAACAAATAAGAATGGTTTATTGAAGTCCGAGTGAGGTTCGATGTAATCGGTTTCGACGACGGCACCTAGTTATGTTAGATGTTATTTCATTTTGATCTTCTCATAGGGGGACTCTGAAGGTTCACTGAAGATCGACGACGGCGAACAGTGAACTTCAGTTAGAATGCACCAGTTGTGGGAAAAGGAGACCCAAGTGTGTGCGCACGAGCCGACGAAATTTTTCGATGGATTGCGTACGAAAAGCAATGAAAAAATTTCAACGAATTTTCTTAGGATGTTGCATATTTAATTTCATCTTCCTTACATGTTTCAAAAAGTGTACAAGCACTGCCAAACATAATCAAGCTTGTACTTATCACTGCTGACTATTTTAGCTGCCAAAACCCTGGTCACCCGTCTTCAGTTGACGATATCATCTTCATCATTTCGAACTTCATTCATCATTTTCAACCAAACAACATTGATCACTGCAAGACTTCGCAGACTACTAAGTATTCTTGATTCCTCCTTACTCCTGAAGCACTAAATGTAAGAGAAAAAACTGTATACGTATGATAATAAAATAGTAATGACATTCTGAATAACTGCTTTTCATTTCTGAACGTTGACGTTTGTCCGATTGTTTTATGTTTTAACCCATCAGTACATGACGGTACTTCTTACAAAAATATTAAGAACGCCGTCTTGTTGAGCAACCTTAGGAGCACAAAACTGCATTCAAATTTTTTCCTCCCTGTCAACCCTTAACGCTCTTAGAGAGGAAACGAAAAGAAATAACGCCAGAAAAATTCGCTGGGATACGTACTAAAATTTCTGGGCGACTAGTACTTCAGAAAATATTTTATATGGGAAATCTTACGAAATCAATGGTGAGTGGGTAAACTTTTCAAAACTCGATATCTTGGCTTGTAGAGCACGTATGTATGGACCTGAAATAAGCGTAATCATATGTTTTAGAAAATGCAAGAAAGTGCGAAAATAGATCAAAACACGACGCAGTGGATTCGAGAGATTAGGAATTTTGTGACGGCTTTGAGTGCCAGTGGGTGCTTCGGTAGGGTGCAGCTTGGAGTCTGAAATGTTCAACTCAACAGACTGTAGTTTATTTTATGTTGTTGAAACACTGCGGGGTGTAAAAGAAAACGTCAGTATCGAGGTAAAATGGAGAGAAATAGGTCCGAAGATAGGGTTGAACTGATGGGCGTTCCTTGCAAGCAACAAAATGCAACTGTTTATTGGTTTTTAACGTTTTGTGAAAATAAAACACACATCACTTCTATTTTCCGATATATACGTTAAGTACATAGTATATTTAATCAAAATTAAAAAAAGAAACTTTACAAAAATTATCGGGGTATATTACCATCTTAGACACAACTTATTCAACTAGCTAAGTATTATTATTTTTTATTCATTTGCTTATGCAATTTAGTTTTAAGAACATAATACCTTAACACTGCACACTTCTAAATACATTTTATGAAAAATAAATGGAAAACAAACACTATGTACACTGAAAATATGTAACAATACAATAGCAGTTGTAAAATCAAAATAAAAATATAAATGTCTACCATAATACAAGAAAAAATAAAACAGAAAAGATGTTTTGTAAATTAGATAAGTACAAGTATGTATGTGTAAATCATTTCCTTTCCAAGTACCATAATTTACACACAAAAAAAAAACATCATCTGCAATTATTTCCAAGTAGTTGCTTTGATTGTTAAATCTTATCTATAATGTTTAAGTTTTGTTTTGCATTATTTCGTAACGATTTAAAACGATCGTCGTACGTCTGTTATTTAAAATTAGATTTCCTCCATCGTTCGTTTCGAAGTACGTATAATATTATAATGTAATTTAGATTTGTATCTTTCACACCTAATAAATCACAGTTTGTTATTTTAAGTGTCTTTTGTTTTTGTTAAGGGGAATATGTGTTACTTTATTTTGTTTTTTTCTTTAATTTAATATAAATTACAAATGAAAACGCTACAGAAGATGATTTTAGACTTAAGGTGTAAATTAACTTTCGAATGTGAAAATGGATGAACCTAAAATATATTTATTTGCTTTTTAGTGTACTAAAGATTTTTCGTTTTTTTTTTAAGTTAAACAATACTGAAATAATTTGCTGATATTTGAATATCTGCATGGGAATATACATATATTTAAACAACATATATAATTAGCTTTTGTTTTTTTTTTTTTAAGGAATGACATAGTTTCAATAATACAATTATATACTGATACATATTAAACATAAACTTTCTTCTTACTTGAAGGAGATAATTTAAAATTGTTCCTTATTCTTACAAATGTGGTTAGCAGTCTCCAAATTAGTTATTTATTCTTTGATTTGTTCAAATACCTTCCCGAATAGTTGTGGCACTCCGTTAAGAAATCGAAGCCCCTCAACGCCTATAGTCACACTTTTGAAGCGTGCGGCTGTGCACCCTGATGGTGTGACGATGATGATAGTTTATGCACTTGCTGGTATGTTGGTTGCTGGCCATTGGCATTCACCGATGATGAATTATGAAGGTGCGTTTGATCACGAATGGTTACTTGAGTGACAAATGGTCCTCTGCTGCGACCGCTACTATTTAAAGTTGCAGGACTGAAACCATTGAGAGTGGCTGCTTTCCAATGACGCTGTTGCTGATGTTGTTGTTCAGCTATAGATGGTACATTATTTGTAGGATGCTGTGACTTTTGGGCGTTATTATGGCTGCGGGAAACATTATGCTGCACTGTTTCATATTCGTAATAGCTTGAGGCAGGGCGAGTACCAGACGAACCCACATGTGATTGGTGTATGTTTACTTCGGGACTTCGGGTACTTCTTTGAGAATGGTAGTGTTGGTGACGACGACTGAAACAAATACGAAGTATTTAGAACAAATATCAAGAAATTGTGCTATAAAAGGCGGATAGATAGAATGAAATAAGCATTCAGAAGCAGTAGAAAAAAAAAAAAAAAAAACACAGTTGTTTAAAAGCGTATGGAATAGCTTACAGATTCAACTAAAAAATTGTTTTATAGCGTAGCACATTGTTTCTAAGAGAATTGAAAACAATAGGGTTGAGACATTTGATGAATGAGTACAAAAATTGTCAAATTGAGTCAAACTGAGACAAGTAGTTTACAAATAGCTGACCGTTTAGCAGCTGAAAATAGTGTTACCTCTTATTTATAAGTAATGCTTCCTAAACTGTGGTATGCGTTCCATTTGTGGTATGCAGAGTTTAGTTTCTAATGCAATTTTGAATTGCACTGTAATACGCGACTGATTTGTAATAACAATGAATGGAACGCACAAAAAACTTTGAAAACCACTGGAGTACAGCAATTTCTACACAGGTATGCATTCCACTTAGAAGTCCATTCCAAGACACTTTGAATTTGACGCCTAAGCGTGATGATCTTCGACAGAAAAACTTAAGGATACTCGGTTGCTTTAGAGCCCTTCTTTGTTCTTTCAAAACACATCGATATGAACTATGAAGCAATCGAGCTAAGGAGGTCTGCTGTGCAAGCGATAGTTACGCGTTCCACCGCTCTTAATCTCAATCTAGACGTAAATTTATAGAATTTGAGATCATATTGGCGTTGGTAAGATGATTTTTAATATTTTAAAGCTAAACATGCACTTACACTGCAATTAAAAATTGTACCTATATTTATATGTATGTATGTATGTATACATACGTACATACGTTCGAGATTAATAATAGTTACAAAGTTATAAGAAAAAATCAAAGCGCAAAGAAAAATCATGTTGTGCACATACTTATATTTTAAAATTTTAAATAAACTAAACATGCTACAAAACTAAAGCATTTAAAATTTGACTAGGTTGTAAATAAAGGTAGACTAATCTATACAAAAGCAAATGCAAAAAAAAAAATATATCAGAAAGCTAGCAACACGTTATTTTGTACATTCTTTGGTGGCATTTTTGGAATATTACCTCTCCGCTTCGACCTTATTTCGCTGTCGGATAACTTGTTGCCGCATGCATTCTAATGTGGATTCGGACAAAACATCCTTACTTGGTTCATCACTATGTTAATTGAGAAATAATTATATTTGAAGGAAAGGAACAAACAAAAGTGCGAATGAAATAAAAAATATTAAAAATATTGTATGTTGTGTCAATAGAATTATGAAATGTGAAAAGAATGAAGAGAAGTGTTGATGATCAAATTTTTTCGTTCTCATCATTTAAAGCACATTTTTTTTACTAATTAAATAAATATACGGTCATTGGTTAAAAGCAGTGGCGACGCGTCCTATTGTTCATTTCGTTCATGAACGAATAACTTTCAGAGAACAATATTTCTGTTTCTATAATTTTCTTAACTGACATCAACCACCCACAAAATGTGCTTCCACTTGTACCCTAAATACTAACTTCAGTCAATTTCCCTGTGTATTTCCCAACTCGGGCCAGCCTCTCGTGCACTTGAGCCAAATCATAGCCCATATCAGAACAAAACCCTAACCAGCGACAGCAATGCTTCCCATACGACTCGTTCAGTTGAGTGGAAAACGAAATGTACCCATCAAAAATATATGTCAAAAAAAAAAAAAAATTGAATGCACATATCAACAAATTCGTTCATTTTAGCTGTGAACGAAGTCATACAAAAGGGCTGAGTATTGCTTAAGTCAACCTTACATGCGGATATGGAAAATTTATAGGTATAGGGCACATGTAGGTACTGTAGTTGCCTTTACGTTCTATTCGTGCTGGGAGAATATGAACGAAATGGGAAATTTATATAGGATAGGGGATGGATTGAGCTTATTTTGAGTTTTTATTTTGAGTGAAGCTGTGAAAAGAAAAATCATCTCAAAGTTGGTTAGAATTTTAGTGGAAAAGCTGTTGTTTGTACTTTTATGAACTGAACGCCTACACATTTTACTCACGCGTGTCGCCACTGGTTAAAAGCAAATTTGTTTTAAACTAGCTGAAGTTAGGAACACCAGAATACGCGAGGCACTGAATGTCGAGCAGCTACTTCTTCGACCGAAAGGCCCATACTTCGGCCCGTTAAATACATTCCCCCAACTCGGCTTCCAAGGCGTGTGCCTACCTGTGGGTAGGCCCAGGATGAGATGGTTGGCCCTAGTCCGAAATCTAACCTCTACCCTTGTGGGGATAGCCCCTGATGATTTAGAGCTGATGGCGGAAGATCAGGAGATATGAAGAGTCCACTTAAGCACCCTTCACCCGCGACCCTCATAATGGATAAGCCGGTCATTGGAAAATAATGATGAATGATAAAACTAGTTCAATCTAGCAACCTTATATCAATAAAATTATTTTGACTCTTTCTGATCAAACCAATATGATGTCACAATAAATTTCCATGCAAATATATACGATGTTGAGCAATTGAAAACACCAACTTCGCCTGGCTCCTTGGAACAATATGCAAAAATTAATCAAACTTTAGGAAGCTAGTGGGGTTCCTTAGAAGTCATTGCTGCCTGAGATATCTTAAGAAGCTATGTAAATCTATGTTCAGAGACAGAATGCGGATTTCACTGCAAGAAAAATAGGAAACCTCCAAGAACATATTTGTGAATGTCTGACACTATACTCATTACGATTCCATAAAGAATCTTAAGTTTGTTCGCGAAATTCAGAATATCTGCTTCGAAGGACATGTTCGCCTTTTAAAGCAAGGCGACAAGGTCGATTAGGTTGATTGAATCCGTGATGAGATAGAGTTTTAAGGCTGCAATCTAATGGGGAAGGTCTATTTAAAAAAAAGGGATAATATCCACCAAGAAATACAATTCATCCTTCCACCACCGAACAATCAGCCGAATATTATTTAGCTTGTGCAAGTAGTATAGTCTACATAGATTTATGCTAATCCATTTGTTTATCCATATTCCGAATACTTCCAAAAAGAAACAACAAGAAAACGATTCAAAAGCATAACAAGAATTATGTGGGTTTTGATAAGTCACCTTATTTAACCTAAAACGTGATTCAAAATCTTCAATAGACCCCCGCCTTCATCTTAATGTGCTTCAAATGGGGAATCATAGTGTTAGTAGATAGATGCTTCATCTTACCTTATTTGATGCTGCTGTAGATCTTCATAATTCGCATAGTGTTGATATCGATGATTAAATATGTCGTTTTGATGAATAGCAGTGGCGGATGATGAATTAGAAGACGTGCTACTTTGCCCACTATTCGCTGGAGGCGGTGGGGGCGGAGGTTGATAAATAGGCGGAGCCATTTTACCTCGATCAATACTTAAAGCAGCCGTTGGCACTGATCCATTCGGGGGTGGAAGTTGTGGACCTAAATGGCTTCCCATTGTGTAATCATTTTGTGTTTCCATGGGTACTACACAGTCTTTTCGATTTTTTCCGAAACGGAACATATGACCAATGCCACGAAGTATACTGGGTTTCTTTGCACGACTTTTGTTCTTGCCATCATTAAGGGAGCTCTGAAAGGGACCATTGCGATTGGGGAAACCACCTTCAGAATCGGCCTCCTCAAGCAACCAGTGCTTACGAGGTTCTACAAAGAGAGGAAACGCATAAAATAAAGACAACCATGCTGCAAGAGTTACTTACTATTCGCATCGTGTTCTCCAACAACTGCAGCCCTTAAGCTATCCTCTCGACCACGACCACGTGGTGCTCGTAAGGCACTCGGCCCTCTTGGCTCATCGGACATTTGGATTTCTTGCACCATTGTTTGAAGAGATTCAAGGCTAGAGGATTTCTTCAGACCCAGAGATGGTCCTAGCTCTCCCAGCTGATCCAAGGCCTCTGATCGAAGGTCGTTTGGTTGGTGATTTTTGCCACTTGCCATCTGGTGGTTGGCATTGGCTATTCTTGTGGACAGTGATTCCACTGATCCGCCGAATACAGCGGATTTAGTTAATTGCAATCGACGTTCTCTTTCGCGATCTTCTCGAAGTTTTTTATTTCTCTGGTAAGTTCCTGTTTCCCGGGCATCGAGCGCTGCATGATGTTTCTCCGATATTGAACGGCGTCCGATTGCATCGCGACTAAAATGTTCTGCACCAGAATTATTCGTTTCTAAACTTAACTGAGATGAGTACGTTGCATCGAAATTTACTCCGTTCGATGTGGTACTTTGTTGTGTGCTGACGGAGTCGTTGGGACGATGAGGGAGTGTGCTACAGAAATAAAAAAATTTTAGTCTATTAAAGTGATCTCAAAAATCGATTTATTAGAAAACGGTAGTCAACTATCAAGAGCAGCTAACTACCTTTGTAGGCGCAAAGCACTAGAGGATAAGATTCCTAACATTTAGTTCGACCCATGTTTGTCATGGGCGCCATTCTTTTTTACAAGATAATGAAGATTTATTCTATGCAGAGGAGAAATCATTCGCTATTGCATAGTGAACTCATGATAAACAGAAATGTTGATAGAAGACAAGTCTCTAAAGCTCGGTTTATTGTGTTTGTATCTTATGCCGACCGTATGATTGATAAGAAAACAGCGCGCCTAGAAACTGTTCTTGATGAAGCCAGCATATCATTGGCCACAGACTTAATTTCTCATCGAATTCTTCCTGAGGATTATCCCTGGAGAATGACGAGACTTCTTTCTATGTTGTTGCAGAATGCTCCGTTCTCATACATATGAGAAAATCGAACCTGCGCAGAGAACTTTACTGACTGCACTCACTGCGCTACACCCGTAGAAGCAGATGGACATCCTGGCAGCCTAGAAAATAAACAGACACGTGGTCCAAGGCTTATGTTTCTGGAATAAATGCAAGGTTGTTTAAGATCGTGGAGATTAGACAAGGTGGCCAAAGGTATAGTTGCATTTGCTGTCATCTGACTTCAAGCTCATCCCGGTCGTGTTTAAAAACCAACCGAACTATTTGACTCCTGTCAGCCGTACCATAATTCTTAAGTTAAGCCGTACCATAAGCTTAAGTTTTTAGAGGGTACGCGGCCTTTTGCTTTAAACCAAAAATAATTATCTGCGTCACTTCAGCAATATACTTATGCATGTATGTACCTTAATCTTTTAAGTAAACACCTAACACCTTTGCTTAATAAATTTTGAAGATTTATGACCAAGATAAAGCATCCATATGACATGCTGCAGTACTCTTGACTAGTTGACATTATTTATTTTAAGCGCCATTAAACACTAAAAAGAAAATATTGCTACTCACGGTGACATTGGCTCTGGGTCATCTTCTATTAACACAGAATTGTTAACATGACCCATGTGCATATGGGGCGGGGGAAGCGCCGGCGACCATGTGTCATTTGTTGCCATATAATAGCTATCATTTCGAAGTCCATGTGGAACGGCATTGGACAATTGTGGTAGTGGTGGTCGGCGGCTTTGGTTTGAATTCGATGAGCAAACTCCTCCGGTTAAACGATCTAATACGGGATTGCTCCATCTGTAATCCATACACAGTTAGTTAAATTTAAAAATATATTCTCACATTCTCCTTACCTATTCATATTTTGATTATCCTTCTTATCTGGACTTAGGTATATAACAGTGGCTCCAGAGTTCTCACTAGTATTCGAACTGTCATTAGTGTTTTCGAGAATATCGCCCGAGCTCTGCGATCGGATAATTTTTCTCGCCACTGAAAGAGTAATAACACCTGGATGCTTGCCGGGTGTATTGACCATGGCACGACGTAAAGTTTCCATTGCTTCAGCATTACTCTGACCAAGAAGAGAAACGCCGTTTACACTCAACAGCTGGTCGTTCATTCGAAGTCGGCCATCACGGGATGCTGCACCACCATGAATAACATTTTTCACAAATATTCCCAGATCACCGTCGTGTTTCATTGAGCCGTTACTGCCACTAGATGAATTTGAAGAACTTGTCTTTCCTTTAACGCTTACGCCGAGACCAGCTTTTTCTGTATCATGCACTGGGATGTGAAGGGTTAGAACTTCCCGGCTGCGCCAGGCAATGCCCGCCTGAAGACTATCCTGTAAGATCATGGAAATTTTATGTGAATTCTAAGAAAACATTGATAGGCTTTATAAAACTTACGCTTGAAGCTGCCGATTCACTTCCACCATCAATAAAGTGTTGAGATTCATTAAGATGGGCTTGCTGTTGCAGTTGATGCTGCTCAAACAGTGATCTTGAGCTACTCGATTTCTTGACATCGTTTCCAGAAAGTGGTAGTACCGGAGCTGGAGGCTTTGGTGGTGTACTTGTAGCTAATTCTTGTTCCTCCGAAAAGTTCTAATGAAAATCGGAAGTATTACAAGAGTTCGATAGAAAGAATCACTTCTTATACACAACTTACAATTTCCCTTTCATCAACCTCTACCAACTCCTGTTGTCTGGAGACCACAATCCTTACAGTAGCACCTGGTTGTGTTGCTCTTAAAACAGACACAACATCTGACTGCGTTTTGCCGGTCATTGGAATACCATCCACTTCCAGCAATCTATCACCAGGCTTTAGCCTTCCATCTTCAATGGCCGCTCCACGAGGCAGAATGTTTTTGATGTAGATTGGACAGTGTCCGCCCGCAGGATTATCGCGCGTAGTCACACTAAACCCGAGTCCATGAGGTCCCTTCTTCAGAATGATTTCAATCTTTCGACCAAGTTTGCGGGTATTGGCCACTTGCAAGGACGTTCCCACTGGCGCAGTATGTGGCTTTCTTGTCGGTGAAACCGTTGCAACTTTGGTGCCCGCCGAAGAAGCTTTTTCTTCCGCTTCGATCATTTCAGCCACTTTTGAGTCCCGCCTACTCGGCTTGCCCAATTTGTCCCCACGAATTACACGCACTCGTAATTCCGATGACTCCAGTGATCTCCGCAGGTGATCCTGTACTTTTCCTTCGCTGAGCCCCACTAACTTCGTTCCATTGATTTCGAGTATTCGATCGCCTCTCCTTAACCGACCTCGTTCCGCTCTGCTTCCAACTTCTACATGCTGCACTATTAGCCCCCCATTTTCACTATCGGGTATTGCTGTCAGTCCTAGAGGCCCACCATATTCGTTGATAATAAGCAGCATTTCCCCATCTTTCTCTCGGATAGATTCATACGCCTGTCCCAGGGGTTCCTTCCGTTTACCTGTTTCTCTGGGCAGAGATTTCGTTGAATAAGTTTGGGTTTGTAGTTTTTCGGCCGCCTCCATCCATTTATAACCATTGCCATCGCCCAAAAACTGCATCGACAGACGACCTGATCGTGCAAAACTCTGTTGTGGCTGAGCTGAATGATGCGCAACATCGTCTTCTTCTTCCCACTGTGGCGACAAATACACAACCTTATCCATCAGACGGTCCGGAGAATCACCCCTACATGCGGGTGCTGCTGCCGACCAACGTTTATTCGCTTCCGATTGATTTTTCAGCGATGCTAACAGATTTGGATCGCTGCTTCGACGTACCTGCAGACCTACTCCATTCATTGGACATGCTGTTGTACTAGTTACCTCAATGTGAGGTATTGATGCATTTGGATTGCTGCCTGTTGTGGCGTCTGTATTTGTTGGATCACGAAAAATGTCAGGGCTACCAGTGCCCACAGATGAACTGCCGCTGGCACCATCTCCTCCGCCCTGTGGAACTCCCGGATCTGGACCGGAATCATCAAAACTGGCCAATATCTGTTCTCGGTCATCGGCCACGTCCCGCAAACAATCATCGGGATCGAGGATTCCAGATTGTGTTTGTAAGTGATGGACTGCTACCCATGAGTCTGGTTCCTGAAAGAATACAAAGAACCAAGTAAGGGCAGGTTAGTAATGAAAAATAAAAAAAAATTCATTTATATCGAAAAAAAACGTGATGTGAATGCAAGAGTACCCACAATTAATTATTCCCTGTTTGTTGTTTGATTTCCGTAGAATCTTATGCAGACATTCTACGTTATAAATATGTACAAGTACCTACTTGATTTGCATTTAATTTTGAGGCAAGCGTAGTATTTTGCATTAAAGCGGAAGGGAGTTTTTGTTTTGATTTGCGTGCTGCCTTAAGTAAGCTCAGCTCCAAAGATATGAGTATTCAAGTCGCAACAACTTTGTTTGCTTATGTTGCGTATCTGTGTTATGGGCATAGCGGATAACTCCACTAAAGGCATTCGGGAGTATTCAAAATTGTTACATGTCGGTTCCATTCTAAAGCTGAAGACAACGGGAAAATTCAATGAGGAGTTGTGGAATGATTAAAGTGATAATTTAGAGTTCGATTGACACTCTTTTCCATTTTACAAAAAAGCTGCATAGTAAAAACGGTGAAATAATGAACAATTAAACGGTTGTTTCAATATATTCGTTGGCAAACTCATCCAATGCCGTATTGATTCGCGTTCTTTCTGGACAATTGCAAAAGTGAAAGACGTCAGGTCCCTGGCTACAAAACCCAAAGAAAAAGCTAATCTCTTCGGAAGCCTGTTTGCAACAAATTCCACTACTACTATTTGACGAATTTTCAAACAACTTGACAGTACAAAAACAACCAAAACAGACGGAATATCAGCTATAGTCGCCAGAAAATATGCACCAGAACTATCACCTGTCCATTGTCAACTTTTCTGCTTTTTGTAGATGAAAAATACTTTTCCCTCTTGTTGGAAAACGGCCACTGTTCAACCGATTTAAAAAAAAAAGGAAGTTTGCCACAAAATTACCATGCCATAGTTTTGCTGACCATGTTATCGAAAGTTGTGGAAACGTCGAGATAGTCTACAGGCGACTGACAATATGGATTCCACATCCGCCGTTCAACGGAATACCTGTTAAGTTACGTAACCACATGGCGAACCACTTGGATATCTCAAAAGCCTTCAACCTGGCCTCGCATCAAGATCTTTTAAGTAATCTAGACGCGTATGGACTACCACAGTAGCTTCGCACTTAAAAGTTTTCTCAAAGACAAATCTATTCAAGTTGTTGTCGACGCTACATATATCGTCCGACACGTTTCATATAAGCGGGAGTGGGAGCAATACTTTCTCCAACCCTGTTTGTTCTTTATATCTACGACCTAATAAGAACAAAATCTATAGTTCGCCGAAGGCAACACGCTTATATCATCCTTCAGGAATAACATGTCCGTTATTGTGAATACACCTCACGTGCAAAGATGACACTTAATCCGCCTCGTGAACAAAAACTTAGCAAATATCTTACGCTAGAGAGAAGAAAACATAGTTTTCTTTTACACTAAGAAAACGCAGTTCACGGTATTTTCCAAAAAGAATACCTCTAGGTACTGTACCAGAACTCCAAACGAACAACCAAGTGATTCAACCCAAGGTAAGTATGCACCTCCCTGGAATCACCATCAAATCTTATATCACTTGGGATGAGCACATTTCCAAGCGAAACTGAGTTATTTTTTTAGAGTCAAATCTGTAACCACTGAATCTGACTTATGCTAAAGGTAGATGGTACGAGGAATTAAAGGGGATAATCCCCAAAAACTTAGTATTCGAAGGTTGGAACAGACACTCTACAAAGGCCCGTAATCTTTAACTGCACGAACTTGCCTTTATCAAAATTCCTTCTTGTTGTACAGGGTTTTTCAATAAGAGCCCTACAAAAGTTTTTTTAAATAAAACAAAAACGGTTTTGGATATCAATGAAATTCTTTATTCCTGTGAAAGTACGTTCGATGCCATTATGTATGGAACTCGATTTCTTTTGCATGGCCACTACGGGCACGCTTGCAGAAGTCCAGACGCTGAACCCAATTTTCGACGGTTTTCAAGCATAAATCGGCCGATACTGCTGCAATTTCATCAATCGAAGTTCATCAATCGTCGCTGGCTTGTTGGCATAGACCATAGACTTGACGTAGCCCCACAGGAAATAGTCTAACGGCGTCAAATCGCACGACCGAGGCGGCCAAGCGACTGGACCATTTCGTGAGATAACACGTTCTCCAAACTTGGTTTCCAATAAATTGATTGTGACATTCGCTGTGTGGCTTGTGGCGCCGTCCTGTTGGAACCACATGTCCTCCAAGTCCATATCATCCAATTGGGGCCAAAAATATTCGGTTATCATTGAACGGTAGCGATCCCCATTCACAGTAACGTGCCGGTCTTGATCATCACGGAAGAAGTACGGCCCAATGACGCCGCCGGCCCATAAACCACACCAAACCGTAATTTTTTCGGGATGCAATGATGACTCATGGAGTACGTGTGGATTGTTGCCTGACCAATACCGCATATTTTGTTTATTGACGAAGCCATCCAGCCAGAAATTATGACGACCATAAATTGGACGTTCTTAACGTTGAGGCCACTGACTCCGAATTTCGGTAGTAAATTTTAATAATTTCGACTCGTTGTTGGTTCGTATATCTTTCCATCATGAAATGGCAAACCTTACTGAAGAGAAATGTCAAAAAAACCGCAAGAAAAATATGGCGTCGTTTGCTGTCCCTGTCGCTCTACTTTTGTAGCGTCCCTATTGAAAAACCCTTTAGAACTAGAATACATTGGAACGCGCTATCAGGGAAACTCGAGACTTGTTCGATCTTCAGCAGTTCAAAAGCAGAATTAATGAACATCTGCAAAAGTACATTTCAAGTAAATTTTTTTTTATTTAATTTGTCGGCCTGCCTGTATGATTGTGAATGACGCTGTCGAAATCCAGAGATCGGTATGATTTTGAGATATTTAATGATATCGAAGAGGCACTCTCTCGTTCATCTTTGCGTCGAAGACTTTTGCCGTTTACTTCGAAAATATCCTTGAAGTTAAGATATAATTTCTTAGAAATACAACAAATTTACTCGGTCAGAAGTCCAAAACGCTGCTGTACACCTATCGTTGCTGTATGCTTCTCGTTACATGCAAACCTCTACTAAAGAAGGATGTTATCGACAATGAGAGTATAACACTTCGTATCAGGGAGATTTGGAGGCATCAGTCTCCACAGTATCGCGTACAAGATCTTATCTGCCATATTGTGTGTTTAAACGTTTCGTCAACAACCTGATTGGCTTCTATAAGTACGGTTTTTGGCCAGGAAAGGATACAATCGAACAAACTTTCGCACTTCGATAGATCCTAGAGAAAACCAAAGAATCGATACCCACCATCTCTTTATCGCCTATGACAGCATTGATGGAGATGAGAGATACATATATGTACATGTCTAGTTTTGGCACTACTATCAAATTTTTTCGTCTGTACAGGATGAGCAGGGAAAATGCTCGCTGCTCCATTGAAATCGATAACGATCTCATCGCAACCTTCGAAGCAGAAAAAAGAATAAGACAATGTGGCGCTGTTCCATGTAATTTCAACAGGAGACGCACAATCATTCAGAAGTGACAACTACTTTCGTATAACGATATCGATATCATCGGCAGAACTTAGCGGACTATCACCGGTATATAGACAGAAATAATTAAAATGGGTTAAGGGTTGAACGAGTGGTAAACCAAGTGTTGCGGTCAACAAGATGTGACACCCAACATCGAAGAATCGAACAGAGGGTCCACATAGACAGTTTTATCTTAAGTATCCATTATCTGAACAGGGACAGTAAAAACAGGCTCGATGGGCCCATGAGAATATTCTCTAGGCTGGTGTACTAAGAATATTTTTTTTCACGAACTGGGCCCGAAGCGGATGTGCTAAGCAAGTATCGCCGCGTGAAGTCAAGGGGTTTCAGTCCAATTTATTTGTGAGAAAAATAAATATATATGTTCAAACTCAAATTGGGTCTGATTAGATCCAGCTCCCCATTCTAGGGTTAAGGAAAATGAAAACAAAAACCTTGTAATCCTATTACTATAAGGATTGTGGGTTACAACCTTACAGCTTCCCACCGCCGATATTATATCACAATTTTCTACGCAAGATAATGCAAACCACCTTCATTTCCAAAAGCAAATCGTAGGCAGTGCAGAATACCATTTTCGGAGAAAAACGCAAAAAAAAAAAAACCAAAACTTCAACTCGCCCCAAGGCTGCATAAAGTGACTAACATTTGATGCTGATGACAAACTTTTATTGCTTTTTTCGGAATGAACTCTAAAGCGCCAATGACAAAAATTAGGCCAAACACTGTTCTCCTCCATGTTAGTCGATGTCATCGATTTCACGATTAGTGTTTTCATTTCTAGCTTTTCGGTTGAGCGAACCAAAAAAAAAAACCTCAAAAAGTGTCCAACGTCCACGTCCAACATTGCACAACAGGAAATGCTGTTTTTGGACTCTTAAAAATCTCTGGGAGTATAATGGTTGAGAGGCCACCAACATGTGGACAATCAAAGGTCATTCGCCTCAAAAGCAAACGCATCGCATCGGTTGAGGTGAGCTCTGCCGACCACGCCAACTAGACGCGCGCTTTAACCGCCAGCAGATTCGCTTGTGCAGATTATATAATTATTTTTATATCGAATGGAATTCAATGGGACGCGCCGATAGACAACACACTTTGAATGCAGTGCGTGGTAAAGTAGAGATAGAGATGTGTGCCTCTATTCCCAAATGGTCAGAGAGAAACAAGTATTTCTTACGGTACTTTCATTGACTTCGCTCTATGGCGTTTAACTTAATGACTATGCTAATCAGATTTAATTGGATTGACGTGATTTGCAAGTTAAACGCCGGGTCTAAGACTGTTGACATTGTTCTGCGCTTTGAAAGCCATGTGCGATAAAGTTCAAGTAGAGCAGTTCTAAATGTTCCCCGTGACAGGTTGTCCAGCATACACCGGTATTTGTGCAAATGTCAAACGACAATTTACCATGAAATCAAACGAGTTATAGTAGAAGTCAGTAGGCGGACTGAAAGTTAAACTTAAATAAAATCAATAAAAACACATAAAAATTGTCAATTAAATGATGTTTACCTTTTCACATGAAAACGGTGACGTTGGTCTCCGCGGCAGAGTCAGTGAATATGACTTTTGTAGATATTTATGCGTTATGCCCTCATGCTTTTGTGACACCTTGTATGTGTGTCGCCAACCGAATATCCCGGTCAACTTATTTGCTAACGCCGGACATTTGGGTGGTATGTCAAACATGATAGGTTTTTCGATTATTTTTTTTTGGTTTCAATAATGTTCTGTTTTACTTATGAATACACTTAGCATAACTTTGGTATAACAGTACACAGATGACATTTGGACGGAGACTCAAGTCATTTTTTTAGATTTTTTTTGTTTTGTTTTAAAGTTTATCTGTGCAGGGAGAAGATAGAATTTGATTTATTTTTTTAACAAAAAAAAAAACAAAAAACCGAGACAAAACTGAACTGAAGTTGGATGTGTGGGTATGGCTTTACACTTTTTCGATGATGTGTTTGAATTTTTGCCAGACAGGATGTGCTGCTGACTAAATAAATAAAAGTGAACTCTCCCGAGAAGTAGAAATATGAGAATATTGAATCAAATACGATCACATTAAAAAATAATCGGATATCATAACAAACAATGAGTTAAGAATAATTTTTTAAATACAAAGAAATAAATCTTAGTATGGCACATTATGGTTTCTTTGAATAATTGAAGGAAAAAATGCTGCCAAGTTGCACAGCTTTTTACAAGCAGAACATCAACTGACACCGTCTACTTTTTAGTTATCAACTGCATACTACATATTTGTAAAATTTCATATACTGTGATCCTAGCCTTCTGTTGAATTTGATCAAGACCACGCATTTTGGATATAAAGTATTAAGGCAGATATGTCGAAACAGACCACCTCATTGAGCCCCTTTTGGTTTCCAAGTTCTTCTCTGGGCGCGATTATTCGTGCTAAAATTTGACTTTTACTCTGGGTATAAATCCGCTTATTTATTTGGATATAAAGTATTAAGGCAGATATGTCGAAACAGACCACCTCATTGAGCCCCTTTTGGTTTCCAAGTTCTTCTCTGGGCGCGATTATTCGTGCTAAAATTTGACTTTTACTCTGGGCATAAATCCGCTTATTTATTTACTAAGATGATACTGCGCACTATCTGAGATATAGAGATGGTGCACCAATGAAGGTCGTTCCATTAACCCTAAAAAGACGACTATTGTTCCTTTTACCAGCAGAAGAACTGAAGAAATGATTAATTCTCACAAGAAGCAAATAACCTTGGAGTAACTGTGAACAGTAAATTGCCCTGAAACCCCCATATTGACCGGACCATCGAAAAAACCACACGAACACTCTGATCCAGTCGCCGCATCTGTGTCAATGACTGAGGACGTAGTCCCAAAATCATACTCCAAATTTATACTTTAGTCGTTAGTTTGATCTGCAAAGACTAAGGAGGTTTAGTTTTAAGAACTGGAACGAGTTCAACGCCTATCCGAAATCTGCATGAAGAGCTGTCAGCGCTGCATAGCCACTGCATCAGACAACGCTATCGTCGGCTTACCACCAGTACAAGTCCACACAGATTCGCTGGTGGCAACCTTAATATGTTTACTCCCTTATCACTCCCTTATTCCCAAGTACTGCTTCAAACGTAACTACTAAGTAATTATCCGCCCGAAGGTCGAATTCTATAAGTTTAAGCGTCGTCCCTTAGAGCACAACCAAGTATGGTGGTTGCCGTGGCTCAGTCGTTAGTGCGTTGAACTACTATTCTAGCGGCATTGGTTCAAGCCCCAGCTATGTCCACCGAATATTCTTCACCACTTCTTGTTGGGGAATTATAAGCCTCCGGAAGTATAATCTGTCATGAAAGAGCTTCTCAATTCGCCGTTTCGGAGTCTGCAATAAATTGTAAGTCTCTTCCATTCGTGTCAAAAATGTTACATGCAAAACATGAATGGTTGCGAGAAGGCCTTGGCTCATCTCGAGCTGTCGCGCCATCTATTTATTTTTGTTTTAAGTTTGGTATAAGGACGGCACAAAAATAGACAGTGGAATATTCAGTGAGTCGTCTAGCACTAACATCTGAGGCATATTCAATCATCTTCCAGTGCATCAACCAGTGCATAAACTTAAACTTTCTTTCTAACACCGGTGGCAAAACCATCATTATCTTCTCTGACAGTCAAGCTGCCCTTGATGCCCTGAATGCTTCTTTAACTAGGAAAGAAAAACCTGGTTATACTAAACTGAGTCCCGGCTCACAAAGGTCACAGTGGCAACTAAACAGCGAAGTCACTGGCCAAAATAGGTGCCAAGAGAGAAATGCCTTTTCAAAACGAACTGGATAAAAAGTATAGGAATACTTTTTCACTGTACTTTCCAAAAAGAAATTTAAGTTTCTTGTGAATCTGAGCCGGAACCACCTTAAAATCCTAACCGGTAATATAAGTGGACACTACCTTTTAACACGGCACCTGAATTTATGCCGTGAACTTGTATTACTGACTGCACTTGGCGCGTTTTACCCTGAGCAGATGTTCAGCTTCCTAACAACCTCTGAAATTAACGAACTACTCCAGAACCATAAGGGCAGGCACAATAAAACTCTCTGGGAGCGCAATGCGAGAGCGGATTAACTGCTTCCCAAAAACAATAATAATACTTAGATGGTGCTTAGAATTGGGATGATTTAGGGTCCACTAACCATTTTCCTTGTGTTCAAAAGAAACAGAGATTGTTGCCTTAAAATCCGCGTACGACAATCCGCAATCGAATATACGCTGCTTCTACTTTCTAATGAAGAAGTCAAGGATCTGAATATTCCACCACGCATCGGACCGATTGTGTGCCAATCGTAGTTGATTCCCCCTTTTTAAAGAACATTTGTGCAGGCCCAGCACCACAAATCAAAGATAATCTTTCACCGAAAGCTACTGCATAATAATCCTAAGAAGCTAACTTCCCGTGTAGCTAAACAATTGTGTGAACGAAATAAATTATGCGAACAACTTAAGCCCACCAAGTGCAATACAACCGTCTTATTCGCAAAGCTAACAAAATAATTTAATGCTAAGAAATTTGCAAACAATCGTTTTCGCATAGCCGTTCCAGTAAAAATGAACTTCGTGCTTATTTCACGTGATAAATATTAACCGATGATATAATCCCCATCGGTCATGGATATTTTTGCGTGGGTTACCGCGATCAAACGAAACCTCCATCATTATTCATTGATAATAACGGTGACTATCAAGAAACACACAATTCAAATTGATTTTCGGTATGCCGACAACATACCAAAGGTTATAATTACCTGAGCTACTCGAAAGATAAGTCAACAAATTGTTTTAGAAAGAATTTATTACATTTCTGCGATTAGGACAAGCGATTGAGAATCAAAACAAAAACACCAACCGCCATGCCAGGCGTCGTATTTCAATCGATAGACGCACGCAAAGTGCACGATCTTGTTCTGCTAGAGACTCAGGCGAGACTCTTGGAACAAAAAAAAAAAAAAAAAATGCAAAAATAAACACGACAAGAAAATACTACGGTGGCCACAACAGGCTGTTGAGAACCTGTTGGCACACCTGTATCTAATGAAATCTGAGAGATTGAAATACATGTTGATTTGTTTTGTGGCCGCATAAATACGGAGTGTGTGTGCGAAGCTGTTTTCATGCATCGTATCTATCGCAAATTGGGTTAAATGGTTTTGATATACACGTTTCTAATAGCCGGCACAATGGAGTCGAACATGTGTAGTAGTCCAGAACTTGCGGCGGTAAACTAGAGAAAAAGGATACACACATGTAGCTCTGGCCATATCATCACCTCTAAGAACCTGATATTTGAAACAAGAAATCTTGCAAAGGCGGCAGGAGAAAAAGCTTAACGTGTCAGTATCAAAGTCAAAATTGAGATTGGAGTGAGAGGTCGTTTGAGGTCGATGAATGACCTCCATACACCACACTACTCCAGATCCAGCTGAAGCATGAACCTGAAGGTTTAGACTGCAGATATGCCACTGATTTTGATCGAAAAAGTGATATCAAGGCATTCGAGCAAGATTTATTTGGTAATTGCTTATGTCTGCAGCATAAGGAGAAGATAACACGGAAGACCGTTTGAGTTGATTTGTAGGGGATAAGGATAAGTCGCATACTAAGGTAAGCGAGTTAGCCAACACCGCCTGGTCTGCCAGAGTTCTATATCTCACAGCTAACTGCCAAGACCGAATGAGAGAAGAATCAAGAGCCTAGTGGAAAAGAAAAGAAAAGAAAACAAGTATCCTAATGGGTGTACTGGCAGGACATTGCACAATAAGCGCAATGTCCGCTAAACTAGGTATAAATTCAACTCACAGAATACAGAAGAAATTGAAACTATCAAACACTTATTTTGTCTTAAAAGACACAACAAGGACAAGCTTAGTTGAATTCCTGGTCACCAAGGAATTGTGCGGATGAACTGACTTAAACTCGAACCCTTTTGTGGCAGCAATTGGACTACTGCCACAACGCTAAGTAACGATTGAAGACACCAGCTTCGCTTAGCCCATTGAAAAAACGTCCTACGGCTTAACCAATTAAGACTAATCAAGCCAGACTTCTCTAGGAAAATGCTATGCCTGGATCATGACTAGCATAAGAAAGCTTTTGGGCTTCATCCCAACGCTTTCCCCGCCTAATTAAGCTAGCAGGTCGGTGAAGACGAAGTAGACCATCTTTATTTCACTAAGGTCTCTGTGGAGTGTAGAGTCTTTGAGGTTTCCTCAAAAGTTTTCCTGTCCTCCTGTATGGACTTGTGACACATTATGGTTCAAGCCATCCGGCCCTACAAGTTTATCATGTGCAATACTGAGCAAGATCCTAAGAGGCCTGTCGTCCTCTTTAATTGGCGGAATAAGACACCATCTTAACAAGCTAAATCTGTGTTCAGATACAGTGCATCGGTTTTGAAGAGGAAATCTTTGAGCACACCCTCTTTGAATATTCTACACTTGATTGGTTAAAAAGGCGGGTCTACCATAACGTTTACTAGCGACTTTAGGAGAGTTCATACTTGTTTCTATAAAGAAACCTCCGAGAAATTAGGATCAGATTTCTGTCTCCATTTTAGATCCATCTGTCTACCAGATAAGGCGGTTCTTTCATTTCTTTCTTGCAGCACTAGTGTAGCATGCCGACTAGAACCATACAAAATTCCTTACTGCGCTTCCGTGTTTCGCTAACACCAGAGGTACAATCTTTTAAACGTCCCTCAACCCAGCGTGATGTATTGAGACAGAGGCGGCGAAGATGAGTTTAGCGGTCAATGAGGGCAAGACCAAGTATATGCTGTCAACAAGAAAGCACACTCAACACCGCAGTCTCAGACAGAACGTAACAATAGACATTTATAACTTTGAAGCAGTTAGGGACTTGGTCTACCTAGGCTCCGCTATCAATTCAGACAACGACACCAGCGCTGAGATCAAACGAAGAATAACTCTTGCCAATCGTTGATTCTTTGGGTTAAGAAGGCAATTGAGTCAAAGCCCACTCTCGAACAACTAAAGTGACCATTTATAAGACTCTGTCAAAAGCCGATGAGGGAGCGCTTGGCTCTTTCGAGAGGAACATTTTTCGGTCCCGTCTGCATAAATGGTGAATGGAGGAGGAGATACAATGACGAGCTGTACGGGCTGTATAGCGACATCGACTGTATAGCCAGATGAGGGAAGGTGACTTCGAATCCACACCCGAGGAAGACTGCGACTCAGGTGGCGCACGCAATTGGAAGGGAATTTGAACCAACTTTACGTGCGAAACCGGAAGCAGCTGCCTAAAGATCGAGCTGACTGGAGACCCATGGTGGTTGAAGCTCAGGTCCACCCCGCACTGCAGCGCCACCTTAAGTTTAAAGTTGCTTCTGTGTTTCAAAGAGGCAAGAATTCACCTCGCTGATTAGTTTTTGGGTCGAAGTAGCTGGAGTGGAAGAAATTGTCGATGGTTAGTATAGTTTCCATTCATTATGACAGCGTTTAAAGTGGAGCACGGGCACCCGGCTAGACGTTGAAGATGGTTCATGAATATTTGATGACATTGATTCAAATCATTAAAATGTTGGTTGCATATTATGACATACATATCTTGCATCTTTGTTGACCTTGTCTGCTAAATTAAGACTTCAACATACCCAAGAACATTGTTAATTTACTACATCCGAAGTGTAAGCCTTTATAAAAAAAATGTGTCCAATAATCAATCAGTGGAAGTAGAAAAGAGTTTATTATGAGTCTGGTTTCGTCTAGTCAAGATTATTGAGGTCAATTACAGGAAACACCATATTTCCTTGTGGTTTCCTACTTCTAAGCCAATCCAATTCTCGCAACATGTGTATAACAACACAGTCACCGTGTAATTAGAATAAATAATCAAATATTGCTTTCTTACAATACAAGAGCTGTAAGTAAACATATTATTTCAATACAAGCTATCATCAAAAGTGGAGGAAAAAAAAAAAAGCCAGTTGATCAACTAAGTGGCACACACCGTTTTTTTATTGCACACCGGCCGAGAGTCTATGCCATCTGACCATTCCATTCCAACAGGTCGAGCAAGTTGTTCTATCCACATTTAATTTAATCATCGAAGAATACAGAAAAAAGAAAAATAAATAGATTCCGCAAGAATCTAATAGCTTTGCACACTTTAAATCATAACATTTGCGTGAGTTTAGTGCAGAGCTAGAGACCTTTTAAAACGAATTGCTTAGAACCTTAGCCACCTTACATCGAAGGAAAATTTAAATCGTTACAAGGTAACCAGCTGTTTACAGTTTTTTTTTTATGCAGACATTTTTAAACAAAAGCGAAAGTAAATTGTAGATGTTTAGGCAAATAAGAGTAAATGATGAATTTTTATGAGGTTAATCGCGTGAGACTTGTTTTATTTAAAAAAAAAAAACTTGAACGGCGACATAACTTAGGAATCGAAAAAAATAAACCACAAACTCAAATTTTAATAACAAAAGCAAAGAGCAACGTTTTGCTTTGACGATGTGACACATTTTTTAAGGACAGTGGCTTACAGTCGTTGTTAACGTGTCGTGATTATTGATGTAGCAGCTTCGGCTTAGTATACAGAAGTTGGAAGTCGATACAACTTTGAATTTGATCTCAATTGAAATGCCTAACTAATGGGTTCATTTCAGACATAAGACCTTCCCTCCTGACAATAGGCGCCTTATTTATCAAAGGACTTGTATGAATTTGTTGACTGTATTCGTTGTTTTAATTAAAGTTGACAACGCGAAGGCTAATTTGCACAACCGGCTTAACAAATGGCTTCAAAATATGATATTGTTGAAGCGATAGTCTGTTTGAAAACCCGAATGATTTGGTGGCATAAAAGTATTCGGTAAAATCGTGCGATTGTGCAGGATGATGATGGAGAATGCGGGCTGTTCAATCAAGATTGGTAAGGACTTCACCGAGACCGTTGATGTCAAAAAAGGACAAAGACATAAATCTGATACATTGTCATGTGATTTCTTTAATATCGTTCTTGAACTAAAGTTGCGGAATTTACCTGCCAACACCAGAGGAATGTCTTTTAAAAGTTGATGCGTGACTCGCATAAGCCGACGATCTTTATATAATTGAAAAAACGCCGCGTGAAGCCGATACAGATTTTATACCCCTGATTTATTCACGTTTACCTTCATTCCAGCTTCAACACAGACAACGATGAACCTATCTAGTGCGCGCTGAAGTTCGATCTGGGTGGACGTAAGGATGACCAAGTTATCAGCGAAAAGCAGATCCTTAAGTCTCTCAATTCGAACCGTTCCTCACCACGGCTGGACTGAAACATCCAATCCATGTACATTATGAAAAGGAGAGTTGACAGAACGAACCCCTGAAAAGTGTCGACTTAACGCCGTTCACCCGAACACAGCTCTTACAGTTTGTGTACAGAGATTGAATGGCCCTCAGAAGAGAACCGTCAGTCCCATACTCCTGGAGTACACTCCAGGGTTTACCCCGAGGGACCCGATCATATGTTTTCTTCAAATCCAAAAAAAACAACTTTAAATCATTTTGGCATACTCCCAGGCCTTCTCAAGTACCATTCTGAGAGTGAATAGCTGGTCGGTTGTGCTTTTACCTGGACGCTTCTACAGAACGTCATCCTTCACAAAAAAATGGGTAAAGTGTATACATGGGCCCTAGATTCCTAGAATTCAGGAAAAGACACTAACGCCAAGAAGGCAAGTAAGTATCAAAGCATCCTCTCGAAATACAAAGGAGATTCAATGCAAGACCTTAATCATACAAGTTCTGCTCTACGGAGCAGAAGTATGGACTTTCGTCAGTAATGGATCAGGTTTATTTTTAGTCTCGTCTTCATTGATGAGGTGGGTGGAGGAGGATATGAGCTCTATGGACTTTTCAACGACGAAGGTAGCATGGGCATGTGGAGTGGATGCACACCAATGCTTGGGTGAGAAAAGTTCTTGACTTTGAAGGGACTCTTGACTCGAAAGGCGACACAAATTAACTTGGCGGACGAAACTGTAACTAGATAACGACCAACCTGTCTGAAGATGCTTGTTGGTTGAGGCACAACTCCACCCACGGACTGGTATGCTGTGGGTCCAACAAAGGTAAGTCAGTATCTGAAAAGATAAAATCCCGCAGGTGGTTCCTTCTTTTACTTCACATTCTATGAGAAGGTGTGTTGTACAATACCTGCAGAATCTACAGCTCTTATTCTGCTTTATACTCAGTTTGCTAAGGTGCTCCTTGAGCCTACAGTGACCCGTAAACAGCCTACAGTGATGAGAAGCCAGTTTTTTGTTAAAACTTGGGCAAGTTTTCCTCCTCTTCTTGTTGTATTCTCTCAGATGTCCTTTGGCCCGCCTCAGATGGGCAAGTATTCCCAGCGCCTGACCCTTTTGTTCATTTCCTCTTTCCTTGGTTCTTCTTGATTTTTGTGTAGCCCTAATATGCAGAGTAGTTCTTGTCCTAAGTATGGGGTTACTGAGCAGTTCCTTAGTAGTGCGTGCTTAGGTTAGGTTAGGTGGCTGTCCCCGTTCAAGCAGGGAAACACTTAGACCACAATGGTCCATTGTGATACCACGAAAGATGCACGAATGCTCTGAGTGCATGTCTGCCTATCAAGCAGTGTCCGGTGAGGACTCAAAGTTTTTTCTGGTTAGTGGATAAAAGTCTCTCCGCCTTTATTAAATTAAACTTGAGCCAGATTTGTTATGACAAGAGACTATAACTGATGTTGTTCCACCTATTGTTTGCCAATTTCCTGGCATCGGTGTCATGGAGCAATTTGGTCGGTTCGATAAGGGCAGAAGGTTCTCCCAGGTTATCGGGGAGGTGCCGTCTTGCACCTTCTTTTGTCAGCTCGTCCGCCATGCAGTGGCCTGGAACATCCCTATGTCCTGGGACCTGGCACAGGGTTACGTCGCATCTGTCTGCAATCTTGTTAAGAGATCTGCGGCATTGCTTTACCAACCTTGATCGTAATGTCGACGATTTTAAGTACAATGGCGCTACAATCTATCGAGTGAATCGAAAGTCAAGCCGCAGCTTCGCGCAGTAATGCATAGTACGACAACATTCCACAGTGGTCCTCGGCTAATACCCGACGTGGACCAACACATGAAAAAACCTTCGTTCCTTAATGCTTTCAGTTTGATTACTCACAATTCCTCGTCAATTGATGACTTTGTACGTTTGTTTGGACTGAATCAGCCTGTTGCAAGTTTTAAATAGAACGAAAGACTAATTGCAACGTCACTATTGACTTGATAACACTACTTGTAAACGAACACCAAGAAAACATGTTACAGCTAAAGTGGAAAAGATAGTCATACCCAATTAGATAAGCCTTGTATCTGAAAAGAACATAAAACCGTACAAACATCAAATTTAGGACAATTGCCTCAATAATTGTCGGTTTTTCCAAAAAGCTTAACATAACCCATTAACACGCACACACATACACACACTCGTACAACAAAACAAGGATGAAGCAATTTCAGATTAAGAAAATAAATAAATTCTTGTGTAACGGTGATAACGACAATAATAGTCGTCATCGGATTTCAAGTGAAACATCGATTCAATTTCAATTGTTTAACCTGTCATCTACGCTTATCGTTGCCTTTGTTTATCTACGAGGTTCCAAAATACCAATGACAGATATTCTGTGGAATGCGTGCGCAAGGAAATCTCTCCCCTGTCTCTGCATGGCGATAATTGCAACCATTATGGTTCCCTATCATTTGCACGCTCTTGAAATAATAACATAATCACTGGAGATTTCTTTTATTTTCCACAAATGCTGCTCTCGCTTCACAAAACAGAAAAAGAGAAGAACAACATTAGCAAATGAAATTTGATCTAAGCAAAAAAAAAATGCAAAGTACGAGGAGAGAAAAATTGTACGTACTCTCGCAGCTTGTTAGTTAAAGAATCTCAGACCGGTTAAGACTCGAGGCGTCGCACCTCCTCAAGGGTGTACTACACACAGGGCTCCTTGCACACACAAACACACAGTTGGATGGTTCTTGCGTCAAGAAAATGGCAACTGACACTGGTCGAACGAAAAAGGGTTCCATCTCTCTCAGGCTTATTTATTTAATTTTATGCTAATGCCGCAGTGAAGCATTGGAGGACATGTAAGTGCTCCTCCCTCCTGCATCAGATAACATTATCTCGGCAAACAATAGACCTCGGTGTAAGATTACGGAAAACACTTGGAACGCTCACAGAATATCTCGTCTCACAAATGCAGGTGATTACAATGGAAGACAGATTTACATCCGTTGTCTGACAGAATATCTGCATAGGCTACGCCCCCACAACGTAAATTAGAATAGCTGCCATGCAAATACACATTCTTCTGCGTGCATGGAGAATTAAGGTTAAGAATAAAGTTCAACGCAGTACAAGGTCTACTGTTATTTTGCTGATTGAAATTGTTGCATTCTTTCCGTGCGTCCAGATTGCTCAACTCAACAACTCGGTATGGCGACTTCACAGATGCATACTTGTGCCATCGAATGAGACCTCAACCAGAGTCGGGCTTTGTTGGTCACAACAGTTGTTAGTCAAAAATGGTCGTAGCCTCACTCGGTTTACTGCTGGAAGACGGTACCTGATCTTCTTGTGCAGAAGTGAATGGTGCACATTTGGTATGTGGGTTAGGAGACATTGTTGCAAATGGGTAATTGGTTGCGGAATGCAAAATGCAATTTCAAAACAAAAAGTATGTCACACTGCTGATTGTTTCTACGTTCAATTATTTCCTTTCATTCTCTGATTTATTCTGGTGCAATCCCATAGTCGTCGCCTTAGACGGTGGACAAGTTCATAGAATGAGGATGAAAACTTTGACAATGCATTAGTGACATTCTAGGCGTGTTTTTTGAAACCTTGCTAGCCAGTCGTTCGTTTAGACCATTCCCAGCCAGCCAAACCCAGTCGATTTTTTATACCGTCAAGTTGGTACGTGCGATTTCGTTCCAATGACATCGGCTGTCAAACCATAATTTAGAGAATTTATTCAATAGATAATTTACAAAAAAAGGGATGAAATCATAACATCTTCCATCTTCGTACTCAGACGCCGGTCAAATGTCAAGAGAACAGAACAATTTGGCAGTGATACCAACGCTATAAATGAAAATCAAGAGTTGTAGCCAGCTGGTTATTGTATTTGTTTTACGTATAAAATTTAACTTTGCTAGCAACTACTGGCTGGCTATTGTTTGGTCTCTAATACACATAAATAGTTTCAGAAACGGCAAAAGCTATAAGCAAACAGCAAAACCGTTTGAAGAATTCCCAAAGTGCTAATAGGTGGTCACCAGCTTACGACCATTTCATGTGAAGAGTTTCGACGGTTTCTTGCTGCCTTCGGATGAGGATCAGCTTAGAAGATCGTTTTAAACCACGTTACGGGTGGGAAATATGCCTTCAGGTCCTTCAGACGGGTCAACTTGACATTCTTTTAATTGAAAACAATGGAAAAGGTCATGGTGGACCATATGGATAATACAGGGCTAAAAGTGAATTCGTTAAATGCTTATCGCGCAGGCCTAGTGCTTTGTCCCACAGACATTGCTATGACCGTAATGATGCACATTGCAGCTGCCTTCAGTGAGATATGCTTTAGTCGTCTGAAATTGACTTTGTAAAGGTCAATCAGCTCATTATTGAGTGGGTGGACCACATGCTCAAGAACAGAACCATCAATATTCAGACGGGATTGGTTCGACTAAGGGGCATATTCAGCAAAGGTTGCCCGCAAGGTAGTGTATTATGTGGAGCGGTGGACACCACATCGAGAGATGTCTCAATCTACATATGTACATAAACGTGTATGCCGACGATGTGGCAATAATTTCAAGGGTCAAGAGTTAGATATTTTGAGGATCACTCTCTTAGTGGAGGAGCTGTGGTGTCTGGAAACAAACTCTTCCATTAATGTGTCCGAAATGGTTAAGTGTCTGGAAGTGTACCTGGATGTCAGACTTAATTATAACCACCACGATGATCAGAATCAGAATATTCAAAAGACAAAGAGCGCATTGTATAAGTGTGAAAGAGTGAGTGGAGAGCGCTGGGGCATAACACCGAGGTCAGCATACTTAATTTACACTATGATGGTTAGACCCATTGCCTTGTATGCTGCTGTGGTAATATGGTGGCAGAAAACATCACAAATCATCACAAAGAAGCGATTGAAAAGGGTAGCATAGGGCATTTCGAACGTATGCATTAGAACCGTTGTGCATGGCTACTGCCACTTATTTATGACGAAACCAGTGGCAACTACAACACTTCGTTTGCACCAGAACATCAACTGACATCGGTGTGGAATGATCAACTCTGTAAGCAGATGAATGACCCGGACTATTATTCAGTTGTTACCGCCGATGGAGTGTTTCTAGAAAATCAATGTATATACAGCCCAGTGTAGAAATCGCAACGAGACAATTTGGCCCCAAAATTCTCGTTTTTACGTGACGAATTATACGATCACGGAAGCGACAATTTGGTCTCAGGCTTCATAGCGAGGCGGAGGTCAACCTTAAAGTTTTGCGAGCCCGAACTTTTTGCTGCCACAGGCAGAGGATTGGTAAGGGATATGATTAAAAAAATGGTCGCGAATAAACAATCAAAAGCGAGGATGAGCAAGGCAAGACGCAGACAATCTAAACAGGCGAAAAGTCTTACGGGAGGGACTTTCAAATGAATTGTAGTAACATCAACCGGACATAGAAATTTTAGAGAAAATGAGGCTGGTGGAAGATGACAACTGCAGACTATGTGTTGAAGACCTTGAGAAAGCGGAACGCATGTACATTTACTGTGCCAGTGTTCAGCTTGTGCTAGCAACAAGTACGCAATTTTAGGGGCTGTCCCCGGATGGAAACCCATGGTAGTCGGGGAATCGAGATTAGAGTGGAACTACGAAGAAACTCCGCTTAAACACTAAAACTGTTCCTTTTAGGTGTAAAATCGGTGCTGTTGCATCGGGGCAATATATGTTGCTGTCCCTTATATTGTAAATCATTGGCAGTAGAAACGAGTGTGAGGTTAGGTTAGGTTAGCGGGCCGATGAAGATGATGAAACCCTCTACTACTTCCCACTGCGTGGTTCAATAAACCTGATGACAACCACTTGGCTGTCCTTGCAAACTTGAGCAGATCCAACAGTGAACCATCGGATAGCTCCTCGATGTTATCGAAGAGGTATCTGCCCAATGTTTTCTTTTCTAATATTGCAGAGGCTTGAGCAATGGCAGAGAAAGTGAGTTGTGTCTTCATGCACCTTCTCCTCCCCGCATCCTCTGCATAGGTCGTCCTCGATCAGGTGTAGATTTTTTTTTCATGATCAGCTCTTGGGCTGATCCCCTCCTGGATAGTTCGTCAGCAGTCTCGTTTCCCAGCAGAGTTTTACATTATGCTGCGTGTCAAAATCTTCAGCTCTTCGTTACAGCACTTTACAAACTTGGATGTAATTTGAGCAGCAGCTAGTGCTTTTATTGCCGCCTGGCTGTCTATGAAGATCGTGATATCCTCCCGTGATGCCGTGAGCATTGACGCCAATTGGGCAGCTCTGGTCACTGCTAGAACCTCTGCCTGGAATAGACTACTGTTGTCACGGAGTCTTATTGAGCTGCTGAGTCTTAGCTTCTCTATGTCCATCTTGGAGCTATCCGTGTAGATGGACGTTGTCTCGTTAAGAATTTGATTGTTTTCCCGCTGTTCTCTGCTTGGAAAGATGCAGGAGAACGGTTTGACAAAGTCCAGATACGGAATCATTGTCCAATATCTGGGCGTGTCCATATGAGCTCGCTTTCCAGAGTTTAGACTGGTCTAACATCAGAGCGCTTTTTGCTGCAGATTCTTGTATGTAGAGTTCAAGGAAACGAGTGTGCTAGCTAGTCGATTTCAAATGAAAAACTTTATAAGAGAGCAGTCCAGATATGGATCTACAGAATCGGAAGTCTCACGCTACAAAAGAGCGATGATCGAAAAGCAAATAAAGTTATGTATTCAGTGGAACTCATTAACGCTAGACGGAAGGAAAGTGGGACGTGAACATCGAATAGTCGATAGGAAATCAAGGCACTAAAAGAGGAGTTAGATGGAGCTAAGAACCATCGCTTGAAACCGCACACGATGGTGCGTAGGTGTGGTGACAAAAGGACATAAGTTAGAAATGAGCGACAGCCATCTTTGTGACTTAACAAGGCAGTGACGAACTGCTGCTGTCATCCTTTTGAAACAACGAGATAAATGTATAAGAATATCTGAAATATGTGTGAGACTTCCACATAATTGGTTGGTATTTACTAAGTGTGGCGCCGTTAATTCCATTTTAATAATAAAGGTGTCTTGGCAACACACTGCTTGTCACATCTCTCGTTTGCTTTAATAATTTATGACAATAACCTAGGTCGATGGTGAGTCATTTCAAAAGTACCATTAAACAAAAAAATAAAAACAAAGAAAAGTTGTATGATGAAAAGGTTAGAATCCATGATCCGGGACCATTAATCGTGTCGCGTGTCTAAAAGAAAATATGCGAATGATCCTTTCTGTTACGATGGATATTATCTATGGAAGTTACTTGTAAATGACATATTAGCAGTTAGAATAGGTTATAGGGGAATTGCCCAGTCTAAAGATTGTTCGTCCACGGGGGCCTACTGTTCCATTGGGTTTCGCTTTATGTTGTAGATGGGCAAAACCAACCTGTACTCTTAATAAAGTGGAGTTTGTTCGCTATTGGTACTTCTGTTAGGTTTCCCAGTACTCCAAACAGCCTGTTTCCCATGTGTCGGAGTCGGGGGTTTTGCAGATTGGGACACGTACAGAGTAATTTGTTGATGACCTCCGTCTCTTCCGCATCCTGACAGCTCCTGCAGTTGTCTAAGGAGTTGATGCAGAGTCTGCTGGCCATGGTGCCTATGACACAATGTCCCGTCAGTACACCTATTAGGATGCGAGTATCTTTTTTATTAATAGCCATGAGATATTTTGTCTTGCTCTGGTCTATAATCTCTATGCAGTCGGCTCTGGGGGACCAAGGGGTGTTGATTAGCTCTCTCATCTTGTGGTCGACTTTACCTTTCAACACCGATAGGGATGTTTATTGATTTGTGGTTGTGCACACTTTTTAAAGCGGATCCTTGCCGAGCAAGTTCGTCTGCTTTTTCGTTACCCTCGACGTCGCTGTGTCCGGAGACCCAGCAGATGACGCCTATTTTATTTAGGAATCCTAACAGCTAGTGTTATAATTTATTTTTTATGTAATTTGAGGAACAATCGAACGCTGTGCCGAGTAATTAACGTGATGTGATAATTAATTCTCAAGCAACTCTCAGACAAAAGCTTATAACTAATTAACGACAAATTTTTCCACCATAAGTCACAAAATTATCCATTTTTCCATAGAGAAATTTAAATAAACTCAAGCTTCAGCTATACAAAGTGCAAACTGTAGCCCAAAACAAACCGAAACCGACTTAATTTGAGTCAAAAATTGTTTTAAATTCAAAACCGAATAACTCGGCCAAATATTAAAGAGCATTAACATAAACCGTGAACCGCTCAATTATGTATCTCTAGTGAAAAAAAAAAAATGTCCCAACTTGTGTCATTTTAATACACATTAGAGGCTTCAACAACGAACCTGAGCTAAGCTCTTTAAATTAATACCCCGTCGCTTGTTATGTACGATTATTTCCCAATGGTTCAACTCTAATGAATTGCATTCGACAGCGACAGCGACAACCCAAATGCAGCCAAGTCCAAGTTGTTGTACATATCTACATCATTGCCATGTGGGTATTATGGCATCGAGATGACGATGAGATTCCACCAGACACTATTGGGTTATTCTCTTTTGTCGTGGTCTGTTTTTTTTTTTTTTTACAAACAGAAAAGATATATACATATGAAAATATGTACAAGAAATAAGATACAATGTGATAATTTTGGCTGAAAAGAAAAATAATGATAATCATTGCTGTTTTTTTTTTCCCCCTTTTTTGCATTCTTATTTATACACACGTATACGTATAATTCTGTTATATTTTTTTTTATGTGTCATTATGGCTTTGCTCCCAGCGACAGATCGTGAGTTGACTCATCTTAGTCATTAAATGAAAATTGAGTGTGATTTGTTTAAAAAAAAAAACTCTGTCGTTTATCCACTTTATTCGAATTTTTATGGCTTCTAAGAGATATGAAGGCAATACTTAGTTCGTTTGTAACCATAGTTAGCTGAAAGAGTCGTCTCGGACAGAACGTCACAATAGACAGTTAGAACTTTGAGGTTGTTAGGGACTTTGTCTACATCGACTTGGTATCACTTCAGACAACGAAACCAGCGCTGAGATTAAACGAAGAATAAGTCTTGCCAATCGCTGTTTCTTTGGGTTAAGAAGGCAATTGAGTAGCAAGGCCCTCTTTCAAACGACGAAAATGACCCTTTATAAGACCTAAATCGTCCCAGTCCTGCTCTACGGCGCAGAGGCATGGACTTTGTCAAAAGTGGGTGAGGTTGCTCTCGGTTGTTTCGAGAGGAAAGTTTTTTGAGTGATTTTCGGTCCCGTCTACATAGATGGTGAGTGGAGGAGGAGATACAACGACGAACTATACGGGCTGTACAGCGGCATCGACTTAGCCATAAGAGTGAAGCTCCAACGACTGAGGTGGCTGGGTCATATAGAGTGGATGGACACCAATGCTCCGGCCAAAAAAATCTTCGAATCCACACCCGAGGAATGACAGTGACTCAGGTGGCGCACGCAAGTGGAAGGGGACCTTAACCAACTTGGCGTTCGAAACTGAAGGCAGCTCGCTAAAGATCGAGCTGGCTGGATAAGCTTGTTGGATGTGGCTCAGGTCCACCTCGGACTGCAGTGCCACCTTAAGTAAGTAAGTTAGTTGAAAGTATTTCGAGGGTCAACCTGGCGTTTCAGACAAAATTTTCTAGATCTTTGAAGGGTATCCCATTTAGCTTGCAACCTTTCAACTGTTTTGCATTTAGGGAATCATCCTTCCAAAGTCGATGGCTCGAGTAGTTTTAAATCGTATTCCGCATTGAATATGAATAGAGGAATTGATAGCAAGGAGCCATTTTCTTTTGGTACATTTCGAATGACTGCCAAAATCCGCGAGCATCTTGCAAGCAAGTTGAGTTACACCCAATCCAATAAAGTGGAAGTGTCGTTTTACAATGATCGTGCATTCCAATGAACCACTCTACTTTAAGGTTTAAAAGACCAGAGTTTGCAAGAAAAATGAACATAATTATAATGAAGATTCGTCTGGCCATGGCAGTTATTCGTTTTTTTTCGAAATATACGGGAGAGTCTACCTTTCACTTTGTAATGCCAATCGTAATGAGGTTATGATGAGTCGTCTTATGAAGGCCCACAAACAGCGAGTATAGCTTTGACAAACTAGTCAATAGGATTAAAGATGATCACAGTCGTTCGTTAGGAGTTTGATACACTTGTGTATGATATGGCCTCAGGCGGACTTAAAGTCTTATTAGCTTCCAAAGCACAAGTCAAATAAAGTAAACTTAAATGCTTTTTAAGGAGTGGTCGCCGTAGCTCAGTGGTTAGTGCGTTGGTCCACCGAACATTTGTCACTGCACCACCTCTCGTCGGGGAATGACAAGCCTGCGGGAGTATACTCTGTTATGAAAGAGCTTCTCAATTCACCGTTCGGAGTCGGCAATAAATTGTACGTCCCTTCTATTCGTGTAAAAAATATAACACGCACGACATGAACGGTTGCGAGAAGCTAGACCTCGCCTTATCCCGAGCTGTCGCCCCTAACTACTTATTTTTTATTTAAGCACAATCCTTAGCAACAAGTAGTGATGAAGCATTGTTATATGTACATATGTTCTTTTCAAAGTTCTTATTTCATTAATATTCAAATCATTACCTGTCTGTGGACTGGTTTTTTGCTACGGTTATGCCGACAGCCTCTCTAACCTAACCTAACCTAACGTTCTAATTACATAGGTATGCCCAGTCGGGTAAATGGAATATTTTACGACCTTTGGAATGTGATTTTAAGTCAATCGCAATTGACCTAAGTTTTTTCAATCACTAAGAGGAATTGCCAGTTTAGTAGCAGGTGTAAACACGTGCTGTCCGTAACCTGGCGTTCTGCCTCTGATACTGCGCGCTATAACAAGGCAAGCATCTCAGAGTGTTAGGCTTAAGTGAAACCACTGTCTGTGACGCCTGTGGAGAAGTTTAGGTTGAAGTGGCTGCCAGCTAAAGCCAATACACTTAGACCCACGAGGGGTAGCAGGCGATGATATTTCGGATCATTTCTTTTGCGATTGTCCTGCATTTACTCGGATCAGGTGGCAGATCTTCCGTGGTGATGTGTTGAGTGCTGATACTGTATGCTCCTCATCATTTGAGCGCGTTTTAGGTGTTCTCCGATAGTCGAGAAAATTGCAGTACAATGAGTAAAGACTGGGTGCTGCTTTCGGGAAGTACAACGGCCCAGTTGCGTCTGAGTGCTCCAGTATAGCGTTTCCAAACCCGACAAAAGAAGGTAATCGTACAATACATACATGCTAAGCGGTTACTTAATAGTGATCGCCATGGCTCAGTCTTAAGTGCGTTGAACTGCTGTGCAAGTTGCGTGGGTTCAAGTCCCAGTAATATTCATCGAACATTCTTCTCAGCACCACCCTCGAGAGTACAATTCATCATGAAAAAGCCTCCCAATTCACTTTTCGAAGTTGCTTCTAACTTCCGAAAATCTAACTTGTGTGTGGTTGAGTTCCACTTTTGATAGCTTCTTTTGATATTCCCAACTTTGTCAGCAATCTCGTTATATTTGATGCCCTTGTCTCCAGTAACCCAATAAATTGTAATGTTATTGTTAGCTCTGGACAAGTTTTGGGCCAAGATTGTATCAACTGTAAGCTGTGATCGCTGTCTGTCACAGAAAATGACAATGTGCTTCCGTCGGAAACTTTGTGTAATACATTCTCTGGAAGACATTTTTGAAGCTCGATTGCATAGACCTCCGCCTAACAGACAGGCGGAAAAAGTATAGGAGACTGCAGAAAAGATTCCGGAAAACTTATTGGCGGTCTAACGTTCTCGAGAAAGGGACGACACCGTAGAATGCTTCCAATGTGTGTGTTCTAGCATTGCTAACGAGGATATCTGACTGAGCTTTATAAGCCTTTCTCCGAAATACTTAGTGCAGTAAATTAATCTTCTGTTAGTACAAAGGGATTGGATGTTACATCACAACTGTGGCGAGGAACGGTTCAAAGTGGAAGACTTAAGGATAAGCCATCTACTTGGTTATTCTTGGATTCACCCAGATCGAACTCCAGTGCGCACTAAATATGTTCGTAGCTGTCTGTGTTGAAGCTGGGATGAAGGTAAACGTGAACAAATCAGAGCAAATGGTAGTTTCCCGAATGCCTGTTCAGTGCACTCTGCATTTTAGTGAGGTCCCATTGAAACAGGTGGAGAAGTTTAAGTATCTCGGGGTCTTATTCACGTGTGATGGAAGGAGCAACTCTGAGTTATCCTGTAGGATTGGTCAGGCTGGAACAATTTTAAGACAGTTCGGTTAATGTGTTATCAGAAGGTCTGAAGGTGGCATCGGAGCTAAGCTATTGGTCTTTAAGTCAGTCAGACCCTCACCTTTGGTCATGAGGTTTGGGTAAAGACCGAAAGATAAGATTGTGGTAAGCCAATGAGATTTCTTCATTGTATTGCTGGGCTAACTCCCCGGGATCGAGTTAAGAACACCAGAATACGTGAGGAACTCAATGCCGAGCAGCTACTTCTTCGAACGGAGCGGTCCATACTTCGATGGTTTAGGCACGTTCAACGGATGTCCCCAATTTGGCTTTCAAGACGTGCCATGGAGTCCGTGCCATCAGATAGGCGTCCCCTGAATAGGCAAAGGATGAGATGGTTAGACCCAGTCTTAAATTTCACCTCTACCGCAATGGAGACAACTCCTGATGTTTTACAGTCGATGTTGGAAGATCGCGAGGTATGGAGGTTCCACTTAGGCACCCTTAAACCCGCGACTCTCAAAGTAGATAAGCGAGTCATTCTGAAAATGACAGTACAAAGGGTCTGTTTGTTTGTATTAGCCTGTCTCAACCCTCCGATAGGAAAAGTGAAACTTTTTGGTCCTTACTAATTTACGTTTTGGATAGTTTATGACACAAGCTTAAGACCCAGCCAATTATGCCTGAGTCTTAAGCCTGAAATAGCAGTGTACAACTTTGTAAAATAGACAAACAGTGAAGAAAGTCTGCAAAGTACCTTGGGATCGGAATTAAAAATTGCATCAGCATAGACATGTCTAAACGTTATCAGCTAAACATTTTGAGCTAATAATACACATCGATCGGTCGATCAACAACCATAAACATGTGAAGTTGGTTGTTAATATTCCAAGGGTCAAGGTTAAAATGTGGGAAATGTACTAGCCGACCAAGTGTGTTCTTCATTTAACCAAACCTCTATTGATTAATTAATTTTTAATTGATAAATCAAATCGTAATTAATCTTAAAGCCGATATCTTTCTGTCATTATTATCTTACGCAAGTGCGATATTTTTTTGCTTTCGAAACAGAAATATGAATAAATTGCCATCTATCCATCTTAAGTACTTAAGGCAACTTAAGCTTTATTACATTACTACCTTCACGTACCTACCACTGCAAATATTTTCATAAACTCATTAAGAAAAGATAAACAACAGCAACTTTCGCGTAAAATTTGCAAAAAAAAAAAGGAGAAGAAATTTTGACAAGTGATGAATTTATGGGGAAACATCAAAACTCGGAAGTTCACTTTTTTAAAAAGTTTTCATCTGGACAAACATTAATTGCACAACAAGAAATCGTGATTTTTTCTTCTTTTCTTTTTAAGTAAATATGAACTCACAAGACGCCCAAAAAGCTGCTGGGCAAGGTGCACCTAACTGACTGTAGACAGGTCGTCAGCAACTAGTTTTCAGAAATTACAACACCAGACATCTCCGGGGCACGAACATTGGTGTGTTCCGAGAGTCAGCAAAAGTAACAACAGCCCAACATCGGCAGTGACAGTATGGGAGAAAAGTGTATTTCTTCTTTTTTTTTTTGCCTTTTGATTGCAATCGGTGCGGCAGCGGGCATCATCGTTGTCGGGGGTCATTGAAGTTCACTATCACTTTCACCGCCGAGCAGCGCAATTCATTTACTCAATTCCACAATTAAAAAATAATAAAAATAAAAATAAGAAAAACGACTGAATTAAACGAACGTACTCCAAATAAAAATGTGCGCTCTTGCGAGTTTCGTTTAGTTGGGAAGCATGTGTGAGGAGATACATAAGTATCTGAACATGAAATCACACACATAATAGTGCATGCAACAGGGAAGGAAATCAGATATCTGAGAGAGTTTTCTTTTTTTTTTTTCTTCTGTTCAATTCGATTACTGAACAACTTTTACCGCATTGCAACGGATACTGCTTCTGCTGCGTACCTCTATACACGCTGTCGAATAAATTAAGTATAATAAATTTTTATAGCAAGATTGTTAAGCTGTGAAATTTAATTGTATACATTGAATTATTTCGTAAGGAATCTTCTCAGTTGTGTGTTGTGGAACATTGTTTTCCGTCGATTAATGGTGAATTTCTGTTCGGGAAAAAGAGAAAATATCTCACGCTGATTGCACTGAGAGATTCGTTACATGAAATTCTGTCGTGAAATATTTCATTTTAATGGGCATGGTTTGTTGCATACAAATAAAGTCGTGTAAAACCGAAGCGAGTATCTCTAACAAAACAGCTAACATTTGTACACCTCTTAGACTTATTGGCAATGCAAAGGCGTTTCGGCTGGACCAAGGTAGGTAGGTGGGGTGGCTGTTCAAGTAGGCCAGGAAGGCCCCGAGAGGTCGCCTCTGGCGTCACCACTCTTCCACTCCTCTCAGGAAGGAATGGAAGTCCGGAAGTTGAGGTTGAAATTCAACTGAGACAGTATGTAGTCGGTGTTTTCCGGAATAAAAGTAAGGGGATCCAAGATCGAGGAGTGCCCAATATGATTGTTTGACCATTGGGAGGAGGCTTTAAATCTGATGGGTGCGCTAGCATCTGACTGTTTGCCAAAAATATCTAGAGGAAGAAGATATAGGAGCACGTGGCCGCGTGCCGCGGATGGGGTGGTTCTTAGTGCTCCGCTAATGCATATGCATGTCTAAAGCCGTCCACCAAACGATCACACCATACATGAGTAAAGGTCTGACAACGGACACGTAGAGCCAGTGCGTGGTATGAGGTTGCGAGGTTGCAGTCCCCACTTCTTACCAATAGTTTTTTGCAGCAGTATAGGATTGTCGGTGTCGCCAAGAAAAGGCCTTTCAAAAAATACTTTACTGCTGCTTTTGCTAAACTCTAAAGAAAGGTTTGTCCAGGCGACTTGGGGCTTTCCTCAGAATGCCTGACTTTGTTCTAGGTGCTCTGACAAACTTCCCTAGGATTTATGTCATGTGCTGGACACTCAGACCTATCATTCGTTTAAACAAAAATGGTTTCTTACATTATTCAACTGTGTGGAGAAGAAGACGTACATACTTAAGTCCTTAAAAGCAGAGCGCCTTCGAAGAGCTGATCATCTTATTCGTATGGGCACGATTGACGATCGAGAGCCAGATGGATCAACTGCGTCAATGATGAGGGGAGGAAACTTGGTATAGGAAATCTGCAATGACGGCAAGGACTATTACGATCTATATCGACAGCCAGGCAGCCGTAAAGGCTCTGGAGTCCGCGATAAATAGATCGAGGTGTGTAGGAATCTGCAAAAGGCATCTAGATGAGATATCGAGAGCCAATACGGTGACCCTATGTTGGGTACCATGGCATATCGATAGCCCAGGTAACTTGCACAAAGGGGATCAGCGTTGGTATATTGAAGTCGAGGCTATAAGTCGGACGAGTTATAATAAGAGATCTCTGTCTTTGGACAAAATTAGTCGAGCAAGGATAGTCTCCGGCATCATTATTGGACACTGCGCCATTGGTATTCATGCGAAGCGCCTCGGTATACTTCACAACGACTATTACAGAAGTTGCGAGACGAGGAAGAAATCGAATCTGTCCGTCACCTGCTGTGTGACTGTCCTGCCCTCGCCGGTAGAAGATTGAGGACTCTCGAGACTTGCAAATTATACTCTCGGAGGTTTGTCATTCCCCGAGGAGATATGATGCCGCGAAAAATACTTGATAGATATTGCTGGAGCTTGAACCTACACAATTCGCACAGCATTCCAACGCAATCCAACCACTGACACAGTCAATTTAACGCAATCAAAATTTGATTCTGCGGAAAACCCTTTGATTAATCGCCTAAATAAAACACAACCTGGTGGGTTTTTTCATCCCGACATGTCGGCCCGTGACAATAAAAACAAAAGTAATTGTCATTCTCATTCAATTTTATTACAGAGCATCACAAAACCCAGAATAACAACTTCGTGGGCCTGTAAAAAAGGATGAACTAAGAGAACAGCAAATACGCAATAGATAGGGAACAAAATAAAACCATATAAAACGTATTCTATTTCACATTGAATGTAAACAAGTGCGGCAAATATTTACCCTCGTATTGACACAACGCTGCGACGCACAATGTGACACTCCACTTCTGGAGTACAGACTACATATAGTCAGTGTCCACGAATGAATGGTTATTTGAAAACCAATACCATCGACTAGCTTAAGCTAGTGCTGGCACTACAGGTAATCTTGTTTTATTTTTTCTACAATTTATCAACAGATGTCGAATAAGGATTGACAACAAATGCACAGCCATTATTTTTTTTTTACTTTATTATGATGGTTAAGGTTTGCTTTTCACATACGCGTGCCAATTTAGCGGTCAGTATCGTCGTAGAAAATTGCCTTATTCGGGATGTTGTTGGATAGCTAGAGAGGAAAATGAAGTAGATGGGTACATAGCTTGGACATTCATATGTGTATGTGTGTAACCGTTCCGAGTCAACAAACAGTGATGCTTGAGTCGTTGGTAGATTTTGTTTGAAAACACTTTATGTGCAACTAAAGAAAGTCTGGGATGTTAAAGTGAAAATCGCAATTCCGACCTACATAACCACTTGTTTGTTTTTTGAATCCATAACTAGCATCATGTCAACATGTCAACAGAGCTCTCTCAGCTTAACCAACATTCAAATAAAAGAAACGAATTGCTTATCTCCGTACAGCACTTGTATTCCGAGTCGACAGCTGGAATGGGAATACAATCTTCAATAAGCTTAAGAGCGACATAGAGACCGGGATTTTGTCGATGTCCTTGCCAGAGGTCATTCTTTTAAGTTATCAGGCCATTGTACTGTGATTCATGCACAGCAATTCGTGAAGCCGCGGTCATATATACCAACAGTCAGGCAGCTGTTACAGCACTCGAATCAATAATAATAAAATCAAAATTAGTCAAGAACTTAAGTCAACCCTGAACAGGAAATCAAATGGGTATTGCTTTACTACGTGGTAAGTTCCTACGTATAGACATAAGGATACATAATCCCAAATAACGAAATCTCTGCAGCTTTGTGACACACAGCATTCTATTGGCAATTGAAACCACGAAAGAGATCTGACCTCGACTGAATCGGTGCGAAACGAAGACTTGCTTAGAATAAGCAGAGCAGACATTGGAGCTCTGGTTTGGATTCCTATCATTCCGGAAGGATTTGAATAGGGTTACGGCCACCACTCACGTACTGTGTAGTCGTCTGGTGGAATGCTCTGAAAAAAAGTCATTAACTGCGATAAACTAAGTACAGCCCAACAATTAGCTTGTTTGTGCAGAAGTGGTGCTCTTCGCACGACACCATTTGCAGCACAGGACATTCCGTTTCATTTGACACCCATTGACATCTTTGGCAGGCAAATGGCTGCCAGTGCGGCCGTACGTTTCAAAGCAATCTCACAGTACTCCAGTAAAGAATTTGGTCACGCCTTCATTCTGAATAGTTTCAAAATCCAGAAACCATATGTAGACTACGCCATATCCAAATTGAATTTGGATAAAAGCTTCGAAGTTAACATCTCCTCCAGGTCCAGGATGTATTCTTAGAAGACACGTTGGTACACTTTTACACCGAAGCATCACACACCAACGAATGGGTAGGTGGACGTGTTTTCTCTGATAAGCTTGATCTTAGCCTCTCTTTCCGTCTCTCATAATACTGTAGCGTGTTGCAAGTGGGAGAAAGTCTTATCTTGGCTTAAGGAAAACGCGATATCCGCCACAGCACCAGCACCTTTTCGGATAACCAAGCGGCAATCAAGTCCTTGGAATCATCATCATCATCATCATTTTCAATGACCCGCTTATCCACTATGAGAATTGTGGGGTTAGGGTGCTTAAGTAGACTCTCCACATCTCCAGATCTTCCGCCATCGACTCTAAATCACCAGGGGCTATCCCCATACGAGTAGAGATGAGATTTCGGACTTAACTATCTCATCCTAGGCCTACCCAGGGGACGCCTACCCGATGGCATGAATTCATGGCACGTCTTGGAAGCTGAGCTGGGGACATGCGTTGAACGTGGTCAAACCATCAAAGTATGGACCTTTCCGTTCAAAGAACTAGCTGCTCGACATTGAGTGCCTTGCGTATTCTGGTGTTCCTAACCCGATCTCGGCAAGTCATCCCAGCAATACAACGAAGAAAGCTCATTTCGGCAGCATGTACCCGCGATCTTATTCTTTCGGTCATTACCCAAATATCATGACCATAGGTGAGGGTCGGAACAAACACTGAATTGAAGCTTAGCTCAGATGCCAAGATCGGCTGTCCTGACAAAAGATTGACCAAGCTGTCTCAAAATAGTTCCAGCCTAACCAATCCTATAGGATAACTCAGCATTGCTCCTTCCATCACTCGTGAGGACTCCACTAACATGCAGAGTGCACTGAGCAAACATTCGGGAAATCACCATTACCTCTGATTTGTTCAAGTTTACCTTCATCGAAGCTTCAACACAGACGGCGATGAACCTATCTAGTGGGCACTGAAGTTCGGTCAGAGTGGACGTAAGGATGACCAAGTCATCCGCGAAAAGCAGATGGCTTATCCCTAAGTCTTCCGTTCCTCACTACGGCGGGGCTGTAACATCCAATCCATAAACACCATCAAAAGGAGAGGTGAAAAAACGCATGCCTGGCGAAGTCCAGCGCTCACAGCGAAAGGTGTCGATTTAACGCCATTTACCCGAACACAGCTCTTACAGTTTGTGTATAGAAATTGAATGGCCCTCAGAACAGAACTGTCAATCCCATACAGTACACTACAGAGTTTGCCTCGAGGGACCCGATCATAAGCTATCTCCAAATCCACTAAACAACTGTAGGTAGAATGGTTGGCATACTCCCAGGCCTTCTCAAATACTATTCTGAGAGTGAATAGCTGGTTGGTTGTGCTTTTACCTGGGCGAAAGTTGCAAAGCTCATCTCCCAACCTGGACTCGACCACAGCTCTGGAACGCGCTTCCAAAACCCTTTTGCAAAGATTTTTCCGGGAAGTTTAATGAGATATACGCCTACAATTGGAGCACTCTCTCTTATCCCCTCTCTTAAAAAGTGGAACAACCGGGCTGGTTTGGCAGTCGCTAGGTGTTTCACCGCATTCCCAAGCCATTTTAATGACACGAGAGAGCCATTACACTCCCTCTTCATCCAAAGCCTTAAAGCATTTCTGGCCGGATTTCATCGACACCAGCAGATTTGCCGACTTTTAGCCTCCTCTACGATGTGACTTTTCTCCGCCCTACTCAAAGCCATAGGTCTGCCATCCTCAGTGCCCTGTTCGGGATTGAGCAGCTCCGAAAAGTGCTCGCCACATCTGCGCAGGATGTCCTGCTCATCGGCAAGAACTACACCATCTTTGGATTAAACTCCTTCGATGATATTAAATAATTTCAAGTCAAAAAGTATTCAAGGCAGCCGACATTGATCTTAGTCTAGAAATGATGTACCTACACATAGGCCAAGGGTAAGCCCGATTTTCTAAAATTAGTCATTCACGTCGTATCCAAATTAAGTAGATTTACAATCAAGCAACATACCTACTAGATACCTTACAAAGTAAAGTTTAACTATTCCTACGAATGACCTCGCATAAAATTTAATGTAAGCTCTCCGTACTGAAATTTGTACAATTGTTGATAATTCCCCTAAATAAACGAATATTTGAGTGCCGCGTCGGACAGAAATCAAGATAAAATACGACATTTCACCTAGATTCACGTCATAAACGTGTCAGTGTTGTTGAATTTCTCGAAATTTCTCAAATCTAGATGAGCACCCATTTAGGTTTTTTTTTTCTTCTTTTTTTTTTTTGTACTGCGACACAATTTTAAACTATAAAAGTAGGTAAACTTAGCAAAGTGCTAATTGTACGTAGACTCAAAATAAAATATAATCGTTTTCCGCGCCATGTGAAATTTTGTTTTTTTTTTCTTCTGTCAAAAAGAAATGACAAGACAACTTAGTAGAATGGAAACGGTGTCACCTTTTCAACCGGGTAATCATAAAAAAAAAATAATATTCCCGTCCCTGTATGGCATTTGAGAATTTCCAAAAACATAGATTCCCATATTCTCGCCGAATAATCTGTATTAATGTACACATGACAAGGATGTTCGGATGTTCGTCCCTTTTCCAGGAAATGATAGTATCTGCAGGTAGGGGAACAGGTGATGATCATTACAGGCCCATAAACTAGAGGCGATTTAGTGACAGACTGTCATCTGAGTAAGCAAATACATGTGTTCCATGGGAACAGATTTATGTGACAGGCACAACTACTAACAACTGACAAACAAAAACCTAGCTGGGAGTAACCTAGTCGTGATTTCAGCTTTAAACGCGGTTACAAAAAAGTCAAATGTAATTACGTGATTTCCTTTTCACATTTTTTTTGTTTGTATCTTTTTTGTAGAATCTATTTGTATTTTTTGTATTTTTTTACCGCATAGGTATCACCACCCCAAAAAAACCTTGACTCTACGCTCTCACGGCAGCCAGAATGTAGTATGTGTATGTAATCATTTAGAACAGTATCAGCCGACGCAGTGGAGAAGATAATTGCGCTTGGCAGGTATCTAAGCAGATAAAGGTTATAACTATCGTTTGTGGAATAAATTAGCAAAAGCTCATTTGTTGTATAAAGCGGAAATCGACTACAAACTGGGACTTTGTCGTTTTGCAAAATGTAGTTATAATCCAACTTCAGCTCATTTTGTCTTCTCGTTTTGGTATTTTTTTTTTAACAATATTGCACAACAGATTCAACAGCAGATAAATTGTATCTGCAGCAAAATTTACACACAAAGCTATCGTGCACTGTTGCAATCTATATGCAGGAGCACACACAATCCCTGCATGACACAACACTCACGGCACGTAAATCACTAGGCTTGATATTTATTCTATAGACTATTACATTTTTTTATTTGTCATTTTATTCTACACCACTTGTAAGGACTTTTTTTTAGAGAAAAACTTAAAACAAACCGAAAGAAAAAAAAAAAAAGCGTAAAGTGCAACGAATATTTCGAGAAAATTATTTCGTCGTCGAGTTCGAAATCCTACAGGTGCACGTCGCGGGCGAAGGTATACTGCCATCGGAGCGCAAAGCAAATGACTCAGTTGCGATCGTGTTTTGTATCTGGAATGTTTTGTTGATGCGTTTCTCTTTGGTTGGTATTCTCCCAAAGAGATATACTTTTCATGAATGTGTTGGTTGGTGGTAAGAGAAGTATTTCAGCAAAGGTACAGCAGAGAATGTCAAACTGTTAGCATGAAGACTTAGGGGGTACTACCTGTTAATTTTTAAGTTTTTTTTCGATAAATTTGTTTTAAAATCAAATAACGATTTTTTTTAAATTAGAGAGGCCAGTATCTGATTTGTAAGAATTTTCAAGTCAAAAAAATTGAAGTCAACGTAAACAAGTCAATTTAAAGGAGCTGTACTTAGTTACAGAGAGGGTGAACCAATAAAAATAAATAAATAGCTTGCGCGACAGCTCGAGGTGAGTCAAGGCCTATTTTCTCGCATGTGTGTTGCATTTTTCGCACGAATGGAAGGGACCTACAATTTATTGCCGACTCCAGACAAATTGAGTAGATTTTTCATGACATTTCCCAACGAGAGGTGGTGCCGGTGGACATGGCTGGGACTTGAACTCACGCCGTTCGCACATCAGTCCAACACATTAACCACTGAGCCACAGCGACCACTAGGGGGGACAAATGACGAATTTATTTAAGGGTCAGATCGCAGAGGCTTTTGGAAAATGAAAGATTCGTTGCAGTGTCGAGGCTAAGGCTGCGTGTTGCCTCCAATCAAATTTTACTCGCCTTCCCTAAATCCATCTCCTATGCTGTGGTTTGGGTGCATATAACTTACTCGCGCTTTTTTAAGGACTTTAAGAGCTTACTCCCGTCCTACAGCAGCCTAACGGACTAACCACTGAGCCAAGTGATATCACGGAAACCACTAAAAAACAACGAGACTAGGCAAATCAAAGCTGAATTGGACGCAGTTTGTGGGACCTGCTACTGTGAAAATGGGGTCCAACTGCAACCACCAACGAACACATCGAAAAAGGTCCTCAAATCCTCAATTTTTGAATAGAATTCTAAGAGATGGGGATGCTCAAGATGAGAGACCTTCTGAACTGCGCCAACTACAGAGGCATCTATAGTCTTCTTAACATCGCCTATAAGATCTTACCTGCCGTGTTGTGTGAATGCCTAAAGCCATTCGTCAACAACTTGAGCGATACGTATCAGTGTGACTTCAGGCCGGGAAAGTCCACCATCGACCAAATATTCACACTGCGGCAGATCTTGGAGATTACCCAGGAACTTAAAGTCGACACGCACCACCTTTGCATTGATTTTAAGGCCTCGTATGACAACATCTGTAGAGACGACCTATATAGAGCCATATATAGTTTTGCCATCCCTGCCAAACTCGTCTGTTTGTACAGGATGACGATGGAGAATGCACGCTGCTCCATCAAGATCGGTAAAGACCTCACCGAGACCTTTGATGTAAAAAAAAGCATTAACACAAGGCATGTGACTACTTGAAAGAGTTGTGCAAAACTCCAGCGTCAACACCAGGGGCACAATCTTTCAAAAGTCCATCCAATTACTTGGATACGCCGACGATATTGCCATAATCGGAAGAACGCGGCGTGATGTCACTGTTCGTGAGTATTAAGACGGAAGCGGCGAATATGGTTAAGGGGTCAATGAAGGCAAGACGAAGTACATACATATATGCTGTCAACAAGAAACGACACCCTATCGACAGAAAGGCGAAGAAGGCAATCGAGTTGCAATGCCCTCTCTCGAACAACTAAAGTGACCCTTTATAAGACCTTAATCGTCCCAGTTCTGCTCTACGGCCCAGAGGCATGGACTTTGTCAAAAGCGGATAAGGTTGCCCTTAGCTGTTTCTAAGGGAAAATTCTTCGGGTAATTAAAGGCCCCGTCTGCATAGATGGGGAGTGGAGGAGGAGATACAACGACGAACTGTACGGGCTGTACAGCGACATCGGCTAAGCCAGAAGAGTGAAGGTCCAACAACTGGTGGCTGGGTCATGTAGAGCGGATAGACACCAATGCCCGGAAAGTCTGCGAATCCACCAACCTAGCGTACAAAACTGGAGGCTGCTGACTGGAGATGCTTGTTGGTTGAGGCCCAGGTCCACACCCAGACTGTAGCGCCACCTTAAATAAGTCTAAGAGCGTATCAAAGAAAGATGTGTTCTAGATGAAGAACTAATGCAAAACTGTGGATTGCAAAGGATGAATTTGTTCAAGCCCAAGAAGGTTTCATCGTCCGGGAAGTTGAATGTCTTAAAGTTTATGCAGCTTCCAAAGGTTCTCTTCTTCAGATGACAAAATGTATGCCAGTAGTACGGACAATTAGATGCATTTTTATGATCTTGTACCACAGGCTCCGCAAAAGTAGTCATAGATGAGATTCAATTATATTCAACAATTTTTCAGGAAACTATGGACAAAAAATGCATTTACCGGGTACCGGGATCCGCAAGGAAAAGATTACTCCACTTGACGAAGATCTCGGTCAACCTAGCGGAAATTCGGAAACTCGAACTTTAAGCTGTACTGAGGTTTATCAAAAGCCTCAATACAATCAACCTCTAGTTAGACCATCCGCAATAGACCTCATAGTTCGCAGTGCACACTTAGGGTTCCTAGTACAGTATACAGAATCTGACGGGTTGCGCAGTGCTAGTTTTGTGATATTTAAGACAAAGTTTTCTTGATATTTCAATGGTTAATGGATTCTATTTATTGTTAGAATCAGAATCAGGATCTTTTGCCGTACAATAGGTACATCGTTGGTTCAATTGCCTGCTAAGTTTTATTACGAGTTCATGAAAGATTTTCGTGCGTGCTGGCCTTTCAACATCAAAAAGGGATTTTTCAAAATAGTGTGGACATGTTCTTCTAATCGTTTCTGCAGAATCGAACGGATTTGACATCTCTGTTCAAATTACATACGTCAAACCGAACTGTCACCCGAGACTGTATATGTTTACTTTAAGGTTTGCCATTTTACAATATGGATCGTTTAACAATTGCAGAACGTGTTAAAATTGTGAAAACTTACTACAAAAATAGTAATTCTATAGTAGCTACGTTTCGCGCATTACGAGCAGATTATGGTCGACATAACCGTCCATCTGAGCGTACTATAGGCAAGACTGTAAAACAATTTCGAAGACACTGGCTCAGTTACAGATTTCTTAAGGCCTATGCATCACCGAAATACACGGTCTACAATAAATATAGCTGCGGTTAGTCAAAGTGCTCAAAACGAATATTCGTCAAGTTATGGTCGAGTTATTGCCCGATATGTGTCGAAAAGTAATCGAAAATTACCTTGCCAGAATCGAATCCTGCAAGAAGTCCCGTGGAGGTCATTTGAATGACATTATATTATATTTCATTCATAATGGCAAGACCCAAACAATATATTAAAATAAAAATTTGATCGAAATCTAAATCATAAATGTGTTTTATTTAAATTTACTTTCGGAAGCACAAAATGGATGACCCTTTATAATTACAACAATTTAGACAGTGTTTACCTCAAAAAAAAAATTGTTTAAAAGCCTCCCCTCCTCTTTTTAACGAAAAATCGTATGATTGCTTTCATTCTTACCTGTAAAGAAACAAAGTAAAATGATTTGATTAACTTAATTGTTGAGGTTTTTTTAAATTTTTTTGTTTCGTTAAGTTTGAAAGATTCTGTTGCAATTAAATTCCTCAAACGAAGAGTGCAACCAAGTGATAAATTCTACACCACGGACGGAGCGGAGAGTAAGGCTAATAAAATGAATAGTAAAGCAACAAGTGCATTCGCAAACTCTGTCAACCATAACAAAAAATTTACAGCGGGGAATACAAGTTAAAAAGTAATGATGAGACGAAAGGTAACAACCCAAGAGCAGGGTGGGAGGTGTTTTGCTGCCCATTGAATTTCTATCCACAACATGATGTTGATCACACCCGCGGTTCGCGAGGCAATCCTACAGCTCTCACATGAGTAAATATACGTACTTTGCTTTCCTTACCTCCATAGTTACAGGTATTCCACTTCTATATGTATGAAGACATAACATACTATACATATTTAGCATGCAAATATTTATTAAGCAATGCATTCGTGTGTCTGGCGACATTAACGTGTAGAACTGCAAATATTTGCACTTTTCCTAGATGCAAACTTGTGTGTAGATACGCGTAGGTCACTAATTATATTGCAAATAAATCATATCATTCGCTCCAGGAGGAAGCACTTTTCACACTTTATGGCTTGCTTTTCGATAAATAAGCCGGTTTAATGGAAAAAGTCAATTATGCGCTGGAAGGACCGACGATTTGGCCGCCTGCGGTGAGTTTAGCAACTCGTCTACTATTAGTTTAATTTTAATCCGACATGAGCGAGTCAATCTAAAATTTACATTTTATCATCCAAGTGGCGGCAGATCGTTGATCTTGTCTCTTGAAGGGCAAAAATTGGTTGTAGCAACATTTCTTGATTTGACTTGATGTTGAGCCGGCAGTGTGTGGTGGATCAAAAGTGTCAAGCCAGTTAGTTCCTAACTTAAATCTTAAATGCTAACAGCTCATGCGCAAAACACTTGCAATCCAGTCATACATTTAGCTAAGGCATACGCGCAAATAAAATGGATAAATACTTTGAAAAGGAGGAAAATTATTGAGGTGCGGTCTTGCGTTGCTATTAACAACAATAACTAGATACGTTTGCAATTGCTCGAGCGAGCAATTCAATTAATTAATGGACTTCCACGTTGAAGGTTAATTAAAATTCCTTTATGGAAAGTTAAGAAAAAAAAAAACAGCAAATGGGGAAATGAAGATTTACTTTTGAAGACACACCGCCGACTAATGGATCCGTGGTGTTAAAGCCATTAGGAGGCTCAATTTCTTTTTTAGAGCCTAATGTCGGCGACGCGACCATTTGTAATAACTTACTTAAATGCTTTTATTTCTCGGACATCAAAAACGACTGCACGCCATCTTTTGTTCAGCTCAGCTCCCTCGAGTTCATCGTTTACGTTTAGTCTTTTGCATGACTGGGTGGGTGGATTCCATTGCATTGCATACTTTGCAATGGAATTGTCTTCACGAATGTGTGTCCGGTCCACTGCCACTGCTCCCTTTGGCGTATTACAATGTCTATTCGTGTATCACCCCTTTTAAATGAAAGCTGTTCCTCCGAGATGCCGTTCGGCACGAAAATCCTCAGTAAACACCAACTTTACTCTTTGAGCTCAATAAGGTCTAAAGTCCTAAAAGAATACTGATTCAACGTTGAAGCAGAGCAGATTTGCAGATATTACTTTTCCAGATTTTGGATAGCATTTCGAAGATTAATGAACACTGAGTCCGAGATGTTAATCCCATAAAAATATTCGAAGAAAATATATAGCACGATGCTGATCTTAACAATTTTAAGACTCGCTTTTGTAGCTTATGCTTTGCTTATTCTGTTGTAGGCATTCAGTTAGGCGCCATCTTCAGCCGAGACGGTACATCACAGATAAAGAAATTTTCACAATAAAAATTCGAGAGCTTTCCAAGCTACCGGAAAGGCACTCTTAGCCCAATTTTGAAACAATTTATACACCGGTACTCGTAACCGGTGACTTGTGATCCTAATAAAGGGTTTTGCAATAGGGACGCTACAAAAGTAGAGCGACAGGGACAGCAAACGACGCCATATTTTTCTTGCGGTTTTTTGACATTTCTCTTCAGTAAGGTTTGCCATTTCATGATGGAAAGATATACGAGCCAACAACGAGTCGAAATTATTAAAATTTACTACCGAAATTCGGAGTCAGTGGCCTCAACGTTAAGAGCGCTACGTCCAATTTATGGTCGTCATAATCGTCCTAGCAGATCAACAATTGAGCGTCTAGTGGAAAAATTTGAATCCACAGGCCCAGTACAAAATGTTCCCGTGCCAGTGAGACAAAGAAGTGCCCGTAGTGTCGAGAATATTGCTGCCGCTGAGGCTTCAGTTGCAGAAAGCCCAAATGTGTATCTCACACGTCGTTCTCAAGCGTTGGGCATCTCTGTGACGTCGTTGTGGCGAATTTTGCGAAAAGATCTTGGCCTACATCCTTACAAGATAAAATTGACGCAAGAACTGAAGCCGCTTGACCACCAGAAGCGTCGTATGTTCGTGAATTGGGCTGAGCAACAACTTGAAAATGATTCGGATTTTCATCGAAAAATCATCTTCAGCGATGAGGCTCGTTTCTGGCTGGATGGCTTCGTCAATAAACAAAATATGCGGTATTGGTCAGGCAGCAATCCACACGTACTCCATGAGTCATCATTGCATCCCGAAAAAATTACGGTTTGGTGTGGTTTATGGGCCGGCGGCGTCATTGGGCCGTACTTCTTCCGTGATGATCAAGACCGGCACGTTACTGTGAATGGGGATCGCTACCGTTCAATGATAACCGAATATTTTTGGCCCTAATTGGTTGATATGGACTTGGAGGACATGTGGTTCCAACAGGACGGCGCCACAAGCCACACAGCGAATGTCACAATCAATTTATTGGAAACCAAGTTTGGAGAACGTGTTATCTCACGAAATGGTCCAGTCGCTTGGCCGCCTCGGTCGTGCGATTTGACGCCGTTAGACTATTTCCTGTGGGGCTACGTCAAGTCTATGGTCTATGTCAACAAGCCAGCGACGATTGATGAACTTCGATTGATGAAATTGCAGCAGTATCGGCCGATTTATGCTTGAAAACCGTCGAAAATTGGGTTCAGCGTCTGGACTTCTGCAAGCGTGCCCGTGGTGGCCATGCAAAAGAAATCGAGTTCCATACATAATGGCATCGAACGTACTTTCACAGGAATAAAGAATTTCATTGATATCCAAAACCGTTTTTGTTTTATTTAAAAAAACTTTTGTAGCGCTCTTATTGCAAAACCCTGTATTATCTTGTAAGATAGAGAAAGAGCTGGTGACAGCAGCAGCTAGCCGTAGCCATCCATAGATCTGCCATCCAATCAAACTGTTATTTCGAAAACTTCGAAACTAGAACGGTAAGTTAGGTCCTCTTCTTCTCCATTTGTAAACCTTCTGCCCGTACCCCGTAAGAATTGCGTTTCTAGGTCAAATCTTTCTGGTAGAGAGACAGTTACGTCGTCTGAGGTTAGAAATGTTTATCACTTCAGTGTTCAGCTGTTCCCCGACTTAATGGTCAACTACTTAAAATATCCTCCATCGCTGGAATTCAACTGGAAGGAAAACATAGAATACAGAGTCAGGGAGGCATGTGTAGCCTTCTATGCTTATAGCAAAACCGTTGAAAATAAGTGGGGACTTCAAGGAAAGATAACCTTGTGGATGTACACAGAGGTAGTTCGTCCAATTCTCATCTCCGAGTCACTGGTATAGCTACAACCTTACGAAACTCAAAAGGCTCCAAAGGACAGCTTGTATAAGCACCACGATTGTATTGAGGTCTTCCTCAACGGATGCCCTTACTGTGCTTTTACATCTTCTGCCTCTCGACTTACATATAAAAACAGACTCAACAATCTGGGTGCTGGACTGCAAGGCCCTACGACCACAGCAACACCTGAACTCGTTACTAAACGGTATAATCACGCCTCCAACCGACTACATCAGCCCCAAACTAAACTTCAGGAAAAAATTTCCACGTGGGATAACCAACCCGTGAAAGACGAAGTGGTGAGGGACTTTGACACGGTCATCTTCACTGTCGGATTAAAGAAGAATTGCGGTCTGAGTCCCGATGTTTACTCGGAATCACTGAAAACACCAAGATCATACCGCCTGCCGGATTTTGCCAGCGGTACTACTGGCAATCTGAGAGGCTTGCATTGCTATCCTCATAGATAGCCAAGCAGCTATCAAAGCTATTGACTCGGCTACCATATCCTCAAAACTGGTGCAAGATTGCTGGAACGAGTGTTCAAGCAAAAATTACGGCAGTCTGCGAAGCTGCAGCTTGGCTTTTAATTAACGCGATTGAATATAGCGCTATTTTACTATACATAGATAGTCAGGCAGCTATTAAAGCCTTCGAATCGCCGACAATACGATCATGGTTGGTGAAGCAATGCCGCAGATCTCTTAACGGGATTGCAGACAGGTGCGATGTAACCCTGTTTTGGGTCCCAGGACACAGGGACTTTTCAAGCAACTGTCGAGCGGAAGAACTAGCAAAAGAAGGTGCAGGACTGCATCTCTCTGATAACCTGGAGAAACCACCACCTAGGTGGGACAACATCAGCACTTGTCTCTTGTCAAAACGAATCTGGGTCAAGCTGGATTTAAAGAAGACGGAGAGACTTTTATCCACAAACCGAAAAAACCTAAGTTCACTAATTGGGGTCCTCACCGTACACTGCTTGATAGGCAGACATGCACTTAGACTGAGGGTCCCCTCCAATGATTTCTGTAGAAGCTGCAGAGACGAGGAGGAAGAAGAATCTACAACTGCACATGTCCTCCTCTTGCGACGCTAAGAAGGAAAACCCTCGGGGAATACATCAACGATGATCTTAACGATCTAGCCGAACTCGACATCCAGAAGATAAGAACCTTCATTTCTGGGATGAAATGGTTCAACTCTTAGGGTTAATACCGTTACAATTAGCCATCTCGATGGACTTTGTGTTACACACTCTGGTTCATGGCTGTAGTAAGCTGGTTCTTCATCGTGGTCAATCTGGTCTAAATGGTCCCTGTGTGAGCGGAGGCAGCCACCTAAACTAATCTAACCTAACATGTACAACTGATTGAACGCATGAAGACCTTTCAAATCTTCCACACCTCGGACTGTCTACAATTTCGAAGAAATTAAAATCCTTTACCAGCTCTCGCTTTCAGTAAACTGATATTTTCCAGAGTTCCTCGCTTACACATACCACAGTGTTGTTAAAACATGATTACTCATTGAATTCCATGAAGAGATGGAAACGTAATACAAAACTTCAATTTTATTGTCCCTAATTTACATCGTAATCAGTAAGGTATTCAACAGAAAGACGCCAAATGGAACACCACACAATCAATTGTTGTAAACAATTATTCATAGTCTCTTCCCAAAAGGGGACGATATGCGTTCGTTTCAAGTGAAGCAATGTGGTATACCTTATAATTCACATCCATAAACACATAATTGAAACTCGATATCAAAATTCCTCGGAAGCATCTTTCAAAAGGCGAGATTACACCATTTATTTATGGAACGCAATACGATATCCAGAATTTCTTTTAGGGATTCCACCACTCCACACCCTAAAAGTGGTTGAATTTGTCAATTCCAACGGATTAACAATAAATAAAAACCAAAACAGTCCGCACACTCGAACCTTTTTCATAATCTCTGCAGTCATTTGCTGGCAGACAGTACCTAAATATCAGCGAAAATATGGGTGTGATATGTGTCCCCTTGGCATTCCAGACACTCCAGTTTCAGGAAAAACTGGGTGGAATCCATCAGTTGATGGAATTTTAATAAAACGAAAGCGCCGACGGTCATAATAAATTGTTTCTGCTCTGAATTCTTTAGAGCGCCCCGTTCTTAAAAACGGAAAATCTTAGAATAATAATAAGTGTATGTCCGATTACAATAATGAACACGATGCAGCAATTAATTATTGTACTCCTCGATTCATTTCAAAAGAAAATAACTTCATTAAGCACAAACGATGTTATTGCTGAACCATTTCAAGAAATTCGCATTAACATGACCACCAAAGCTAGCCAGCCACAAAATGGGTTATCCGTGTGTGTAGATGCGGCGGCTACTACTTCTGAATAACCGCTCTTCTTTTGAAAAATAATAATAATAAAAAAAAAATAAACATAAGAAGAAACGGAGAAATAGAGAGAAAAAAAAAGAAGAGCAACAAAAAGTAGAAACATTACCAAAAGGAATGCTCTCAAGTTCATTCACCACCTTACCCATTTCTGAATTCGGTTTGCAAAACATGAAAAAAAAATTCGCTGTACACTATAAATCAAGTGGAAAAAAGAATCCACCAAAGACTCTGGGATTATGGCCACTGGAGATGATAATGGTAGCCATAGCCAGCGCGCACACCTCAACATTAACTGTGCGAGGAATGAGACATTCTAGAACCGTACTTCGCATGTGTAGCATAACATTGTTCGCTTGAAATGTTGTCCGCCAGATGCAAATAAGCGGTTGGGATTTGAAGAAAATATCTTGACACGTTTCACTTTCAAAGGCGTGCTATGCTTCGGAGCAGAAGTGACGTATTTTATGCTGCAAAGTTGTGGTTTAATTAGTTTGAGAGTAGTTTATTTTACTCAACAAAGTCGTCACTGTGGAGTGCTACTCTTATTTGCCAGCTATAAGCTACAACGATTGCGCGGCAAGCGCCTCTTCTTGCCACGCGCAGGCAGTCAAACCGTTCGTTATCCTCGAAACCTTCAACCTAGAATTCAGGCTACGGTAACCCTATTTACCGATGCAAGGCTTTCGAGGAAGTTGAAACAGTCCCAGACAAGCTTGGACCCTACCGTATAGAATTTAAGGGCTAATAGCGCTGCTTGACTGTTTGAAAAGATCTAGATGCGGGCTTTTTGGGTTCTTCTCCGCAGGCATTCTCTTGCACACAATTTAATAGCGAGGACTTCCGCTTCGAATACTGTTGATGACTTTCCAAGGATTGTCGCGCGTTGGAAACTGGGGCCATAAGCCCCAGCACCTGTGCTGCCGATTTCCAATTTTGAACCATCTGTATAGCTGATTTGGAAATTTGGTAGTGTTATAGGTTTTTCATTTCTCCATTCGCTGCGGTTGCCTATAACAACTTCGAAACTTCTGTAGAATCGAAATATCTTAAGCATGGTATCTGGAATCTTAAGAATTGGATCACGATGAATCCATTCTAGAATTCTCCGATAGTCTGGACTTTAAGGTACAGTATCTGAGGCAGCCTTAGAACACTAAGAATAGGTCCTTTTTGTACAGCCAGATTTAGCGGCGTGAGGTTAAGCATTGCTCGTATAGCTGTCGTTGGGCACATTCTCATAGCCCCGGTGATTCCTACACAGGCTAAGCGAGAGACTTTGTTCAGCCTTTTCTGCTACTGCCGGCTCAGCGCGGCATAGCTCAAGGTGGGGTCCAATCCACTTTGCTCTGGAATTAAGTGGTAAATGAACTACTAGTCGAACTGGAAGGAATTGGGTGTAAAATGTTCGGCTATAATTGTTTTCGCCGCCACAGGGTAATAGATACCCAGATATGTACCGAGACATTTGCGAAAGCCTGGGCGTTTGCCCTCTTCACGCGAAAATATAAAATCTCTCACACACAAATAATGGCACCAGTCTCAGGTTTACTGACAAAGGTGACTATTTGAGTTTCATCCAGAACGAGAAACTGAATTAAATACCAATTTACTAGAGGTCATAATTGGTAGTAACTGAGTTTTTCAGCCACACTATGGCTTTACGCATCGGAAGTATATTTCGCTGTGATAAGATCATCTATCGAAGTGTGGACAACCACTTTAAGCTAACCTAACTGTATAATGAAAACACAGATTACACCAACGCAAGGTGTTCTTTTAGGAAAATTTTTAATGTCGCTGTTCCTACAGAGATTTCTGGAAGAAGCCAAAACAACCTACGAAAAAAACCTTTGAGATCTACACGAACGGTTCTAAGACCGAAGATGATTTAGGAGGAAGTGTTTTCTCTGATGATCTTAACTATGAGATCTCCTTTCGCCTTCTAGAGCAATGAAGTGTCTTTCAGGCGGAGTTCATGGCGATAAAGGAGGCTCTGTCTTGGCTGAAATGGAATGTAATATCTACTCGGGATATTAGCATTTTCTTTGTACATGCCCCGCTCTTTTTTGCAAAAGACACCATCTCGGTGTTTTCGTTTTTTACAATCTTGGCACAACAAGAGGTCGGAAAACTCCCACTGGTTTCACGATTAGGAAAGAGAATTCCTCCTATGTCCTAAGGCATCACAATGGACGTACTGTTGGTCTAAGTGCTTCGGCTATGTCGACAGCCGCTTTAAACTAACCATAGGATAGACAACGTATCTTCATGAGACACAGTCGCTGACAAGGAGACTTCTGAGTTCTAACTGGCATAATCGTTAGCAACAGCCTGCAGAAGAAACACCTTCATTGAATGAACCTTTTATAAGATCTATTCTCCATATCTTTGAACTGCTCTAGACTCATCAAGAGATGGTATAGATAAGCAGAGCTGTGAACATTTCTCCCGCATTTAATCTTGTCTTATTCATTAGTACATATAAAGGGTTTTTCAATAGGGACGCTACAAAAGTAGAGCGACAGGGACAGCAAACGACGCCATATTTTTCTTGCGGTTTTTTGACATTTCTCTTCAGTAAGGTTTGCCATTTCATGATGGAAAGATATACGAGCCAACAACGAGTCGAAATTATTAAAATTTACTACCGAAATTCGGAGTCAGTGACCTCAACGTTAAGAGCGCTACGTCCAATTTATGGTCGTCATAATCGTCCTAGCAGATCAACAATTGAGCGTCTAGTGGAAAAATTTGAATCCACAGGCACAGTACAAAATGTTCCCGTGCCAGTGAGGCTTCAGTTGCAGAAAGCCCAAATGTGTCTCTCACACGTCGTTCTCAAGCGTTGGGCATCTCTGTGACGTCGTTGTGGCGAATTTTGCGAAAAGATCTTGGCCTACATCCTTACAAGATAAAATTGACGCAAGAACTGAAGCCGCTTGACCACCAGAAGCGTCGTATGTTCGTGAATTGGGCTGAGCAACAACTTGAAAATGATTCGGATTTTCATCGAAAAATCATCTTCAGCGATGAGGCTCGTTTCTGGCTGGATGGCTTCGTCAATAAACAAAATATGCGGTATTGGTCAGGCAGCAATCCACACGTACTCCATGAGTCATCATTGCATCCCGAAAAAATTACGGTTTGGTGTGGTTTATGGGCCGGCGGCGTCATTGGGCCGTACTTCTTCCGTGATGATCAAGACCGGCACGTTACTGTGAATGGGGATCGCTACCGTTCAATGATAACCGAATATTTTTGGCCCTAATTGGTTGATATGGACTTGGAGGACATGTGGTTCCAACAGGACGGCGCCACAAGCCACACAGCGAATGTCACAATCAATTTATTGGAAACCAAGTTTGGAGAACGTGTTATCTCACGAAATGGTCCAGTCGCTTGGCCGCCTCGGTCGTGCGATTTGACGCCGTTAGACTATTTCCTGTGGGGCTACGTCAAGTCTATGGTCTATGTCAACAAGCCAGCGACGATTGATGAAATTGCAGCAGTATCGGCCGATTTATGCTTGAAAACCGTCGAAAATTGGGTTCAGCGTCTGGACTTCTGCAAGCGTGCCCGTGGTGGCCATGCAAAAGAAATCGAGTTCCATACATAATGGCATCGAACGTACTTTCACAGGAATAAAGAATTTCATTGATATCCAAAACCGTTTTTGTTTTATTTAAAAAAACTTTTGTAGCGCTCTTATTGAAAAACCCTGTATCTATTGGTTTTAATTTGATAAGCAAGTAGTGACATACATCTGTTCTGTAAACAAGTGATAAATTTTCTGTTAAACCATTTAAACCAAATTTACTTACATCATTACATGTCTGTTAACAATTCAAAGTATCTGACATCTTTCCCCACAATCTTTTATTTTTTTTTAAATCGGTCCCCTCTTGTCAAATCATCAAAGCATAACATTTGCATCGTCAGAACTCTTAAGTTGTTCCTACAACTGACGCTCAGTTATGGTTGGTTGCTATCCAAGGCCGTGTACAGACCTTTTAATGGTTAAAGGCAACGCTTTCAACGAATTTGTTACTTTTTTCCCATTTAATTATTTTAGCATCGCGGAAACAAAGTATGTGCAGCAACGACTTTCCATCTCGTTGAGCATTTGAAAAGTTTGAGAAGCCCTGGGTGAGTGAGGACATCTCACTGGCATACATAAACAAAAAATAAAATCAAATGACGTCGGATGTATCCGTCGCAGACAAAACATTCTAATGACCGGAAGTACTTAATACCAAACCACCAGTTAACCCTATACCCTACACACATCGAGTACCTAGTGCCAGTTGGTGTAGAATACACCGAGCGGCTGATTGTAATTTCGTGCACATACATCAATTGTCAGATATTTAATAACAATAATAAGAGAGAACGACTGGAGAAGAGGAAACGTTGTTCTCTATTTTCCACTGTCAAGCCCGCCAAGAATATTTACGCATCGTCTGCAACGCACTGTTATTATTTATAGTTGCTATCGTTGGTGGAAAAGGGGGGGGCGCGATTGATTTATAGTTTTAGCATTCGGGATTGCATAGGTTTCAATATTTTTGCACATTCTTTGGTGTAAATTGGTTGGTGTGGATTCTAAAACATTAATTTATACAGGAGACTTGGTTAATTCACAAACATCATTTATAAAACTACCTACTCATGTTCGCACGGTTACCGTCATTACTTAACTACGAAACCAAATGACAGATAACTTTGTTAAGTCCTTGGAATATTTATTAACCAAATTATATCAACAAGTTCCCGCCTGGAGTCAACACACCTTGAGGGTGTACAAAAACATTCGTGGAGGTCTTCATGGGGTCTTTCTTTTACGTGAATTGATTTAAATAAAAACCTTTCCTAGAGTATGTAAGTATTTGTATAACAGAATTGATGAAGAAAAAGAAAGTTACACACGAGAAGTGGTTCAAATATATGCTAAAATTAGGTGATGCTCTTCGGTAAGCTGCCATTATTCACAAATAGGTGGCGGACCAAAGTGACAAGAAATTGGTTTTTGCGCGGGATAAGTGCATACCCAGAGCAGTACAACAATTTAGTTTATAAATGAACCCACATACTAAATTCGACTGTTATACATTCCTGGATGTCTTGTAAATGTTTGCTTACAAAATTAAGTGCAGAGAGCGTTTTTGTTAGGCCACAGTTATTGATATGGAGGAGCAATTCCTAGGATACTGTTTGAGTTCGGAACACTACAGTCGGAAGCTCCTTTTCTGATCAATTGTCCTTCAATCAATCGAGAGGTCCTATGAGTCCAGTATCAAGTATTTACGACCAGAAGTATTTACGGCCAAAAAGTCATTAGAAATATCTGGTTTGACGACGAATGTCGGCGAGCATATGCAGCGAAATAGAAGGTATATTCAGAGTATAGTAGAATCAGAGCTACTACCGAGCTTGGACCAAGATATGTGGACTGGGGGTAAATCCCAGAAAACTGAGCTGATACTGTTTACATATAAGGGAAAGATATCGCAATTTAAAATACCCTCTGGTGTACACGGCTATTGTGAGGCCTAAACTTATCTATGGCAGTGTTGTGGTGGCAACCTGCTACCAATCCAACCAACCTCAAGGCCACCACGAAAATACAGAGACCGGCGGGCATAGCAGTTACTAGTGCCATGAGAACCACGCCAACAGCAAGACTAGAAGCTTTTCTGAATCTGCTTCCACTAGGCCTGTTTATACAGGAATCTGCGGCCAGAAGTGCCCTAAGAATCAGCCAAACGAATGGCTGGAAGTCAAGCACGACGGGGCATGCCCAGATCCTAAGCAAGTACAAGAAACCACTGATTATACGGTACCCTATCTATACTTCAAAAGATCATGCTCTTGCCCATTTTCAAGCAGACAAGAATGGACAAGGGGAACAATACAAAACACGCGAGCCAAAGCCATCTATACTGATGGGTCCAAAATGGACATTGGCGTGGGTACAGGTATAATTTCAGACAAACTAAGCCTCTTTACATCAGGTAGACTCCCGGACCATAGCAGCGTTTTCCAGGCGGAAGTCCTAGCAGTGAAAATTGCTGCCCGTGAGACTGCGATGAAGGTAATACCTCGTGATGATATCACCTTTTTCATCGACAGCCAGGCAACACTTAAAGCGATTTCTGCTATGGAAATAAAATCGAAGCTTGTGAGGTGCTGTCGCGAAGAGCTTAGTGCTCTTGCCACACAGCATGAGGTAAAATTATGCTGCATCCCTGGACATTAGGGCATATCAGGGAACGATAATGCTGATGAATTGGCAAGGAAAGGATCTACGCTAGACTTAGAACAGGCTAATCAGTCATGTCCCGCCATGCAAACTTCAACATGAAGCATGGATCAGGATTTTAGCGGAACCTCTTTGGATTCCTGTAAGTAAAACAACTGGAAAACTGCCAGAACTAATTGGGTTGCGAAGACGAGGAAGTTGATGAAGACACAACTCACATTCTCCGCCACAGCTCAGGTCTTTTCCACCTCAGACATAAATCCGTTGCAAGGCACTTTTTCCAGGATACCGAAGTACTAAGGGACGCACCTATCAGGGACATTTGGAAGTTCATTAAGGCTTCAAAATGGTTAGAAACCCTGGGGCAATAGGAGAATGCTTTGAGTATTGCTCCACGAACAAGGGGTACCTTCTCCCCCAAAAATGGGCATCACAATTGGTCTCCACTGACCTAAGTGTGGCGTAGAGAGTTTCTCTCCCCTCGCCAACCCATCTACGTAACCTAACCTACTACCGAGCTCTACGAGCAGAAGATAAGTGATGAGCACCGGCTACTCAGAAGGAAAAAGAAAGCACGATCCAGGAATAAGAGATGGTACTGCAGGAATGAAGTTCGTATGGTTAAACAAAGGGAAAAAAGAACATATATTCCGAACTGAAGCATGCAAAGGTGAACAAGCAGTCGCTGTTGCTGATTTGGAAGGTGCCCTTCTGCAGACTGTCGGTCGACGCGGCTCACTCCAGACTACTGTGCGAGCTGCACAGGTTCGTATCCCATCCAGATCTTTCCATACATTTTTCGCGATATCATCTCTCATCGGGTAATGACAAATGTTGTGTTTGGTATGTTGAATGGTCAAAGGAAAATCCCATTCAACTGCAAGGTAGATGATCATTGATGTGCTCTAACAAGTTAAGGAGACAGGTGGTAACCGCTGTTTCTTACTGAATCGATTTGTTGGCCACAGTGGGAGACTAGGAAATAGGCAAACGCGTTTTATTGCTCCGAAGCTTGTTTTTATGTAATCACCGAAGCATTCGCATATCACTGTAAGTTTTTTTTTTACAGAAGAAGTCAGTGCACATTTATGCCTCCCACTCGTTGTACGCCATTATGAGTTTATGACTATTTGTCATGAAATCACTTTCTGCCTTTTAACACGAAGAAATGAAAAGAGAAGACGGAACGCTTTTGAGAATGGTAAATGTTTAATAGTTCCTTTCATTTCGTCAGTGGCCTGCGAGGTTTATTAATGCTTAAGTGCTCATCTCTAAGTGATTGGTTCCAGAGGCAGGGTTAATATCCTTTCTAAATACTCTGGGTCATAGTTAAGAAATTGTTCATAATGGTATAAAGGAGATGCAGCACATGCAGTGCTACTTGTAAAGGAAAAAATTGCTAAACATTATTAGTAAAGTTTAAAATAAAAAAAAAACCCTCGCGTTTGGAGAAAATCCTGTGGTCTAAGGGTAAGCCATTCCATGAAGGAATGCTCTTTACGAACCAAAAAAAAAAGATATTTGTATTGATGCTATTCACGAGGTAGTCCCTTTTAAAATGACTGACAGTGCTAGCCAATAGAAAATTAAATTGGAATACGAATCTTAAAGAAAGAGTTAACAAAAATGGGACCAGAGACCTAATAGACTATGTTCTTGGATGTATTAAGCTCATATAAAGGCTTAACTTTGGTTAAGTGTGCTTCCTTCAAAATTACAAATGAAATTACGCATTAGAACGACTATTCGATCCGATGCGATCTGAGAATAAGCCAGTAACGGTAATTTTTCACGGCACCACCTCTCGTCGGGGAATGGCAAGCCTCCAGGAGTATAATCTGTCATGAAAGAGCTTCTCAATTCGCCGTTGGGAGTCGGCAGTAAATTGTAGGTCCCTTCCGTTCGTGCAAACAATACAACACGCACAACTTGAATGGTTGCGAGAAGCTAGGCCTTGACTCATTCCGACCTGTCGTGCCAGCTATTTATTTTATTTTATTGCTGGGTTAACTCGTCGAGATCGATTAAGGAACGTCAGAATACGCGAGGAAATCAATGTCTTAGTACGGAGCAGTCCATACTACATACTACAGGCTTGGGAACGTTAAAAGCATGCTTTAAACTCGGCTTTTAAGACGTGCCACGGAGTTCGTGCCCTCGGTAGGCCCAGGATGAAATGGTTGGACCAAGTACGAAATGTCACCTGTATCTGTATGAGGATAGCCCCTGGTGATTTAGAGTCGATGGTGGAAGATCGGGAGATGTGGAGGATCCAATTAAGCACCCTAATACCTTGAATCTCATTGTGGATAAGCAAGTCTTCCAAAAATAATGATGATGACGATGACATTTCTTTTCTGTTTTAGGAATCGGTTAACTAAAAGGAAAGTTTGGTTCATGTACCTACATATGTTCAATTTAAAGCCTTTTGGAAGACCAGAATACTTGGCTCTCCAGTCTGCGTCGGTTCTAGCTTGGAATTGGTGGTCAAGAACCCGTCGTCTTTTTCTCATCTCCACCAACAAAGATATGTTTGACGAAATTTTACTGACAAAAGTCTTCACTCACCAGTCATGGCTGTTGATGTCTCCAGAGATTAATATTAGTCATCCTGGTCTGTATGAGCAGGTCAGAGAACAAATCTGTGGACCATTTTCAAATTGCTTATGTAGTTCCTTGGTGATAACATTTACCACTGGCTGTTTGTGCACATAACAGCCGTCAAGATACGCACAAGTGAAACCTTTTCCTAGAAATACTGGGCACATGGATCGGTTCACAGGATTTTCACCAGTCCCAGTTATATGATAGGCCTTGGGCCAAAAGGCTCTAAAGTCATTTTGTGTATTGAATGTTGTAGGTTAGGTTAGGTAGATGGGTTGGTGAGGGGAGAGAGAATCCTCTGCGCCACACTCAGTTCATTAGAGATCCATCGTGAGTCCCATTTTGGGGTGAAAGGTATCCCTTGCTCGTGGAACAATACCCAAATCACTATTCTATTGCCACAGAGTTTTGAACTATCTTAAAGCCGAAATGAAACTCCAGATGTCCCTACTAGGTACGTCACTTCGGTATTCTGGAAGAAGTGCATTCCAAGGGATTTATGTCTGAGATAACAAGGACCTGGGCAGTGGCAAAGGAAGTGGGTTGTATCCGCATTGACCTTCTCGTCTTCGCAAGCCCTACAAAGGTCATCCTTACTTAGACTTAGGTTTTTCATGTCGTAGCGCAGAGTATTATGATCTTTAATAACTCCTACAAGGATGGGGAGGGTTTTTCTGATCTTCTGCTTGGGAGTATTAGCCCTGGCCCCGCTGTACCTTGGTCATAGTTTCCTAGTTACCGTGCAGGAGTCCAAAGAGCTCCATCTTCCTTTCGCTTCCGCTAGAATCCTGAGCCATGGTGCATGTTTGAGTTTACATGGCGGGACTTTTACTGACTGATCAGCCTGCTCTAGGTCTAGCGTAGATCCTTTCCTTGCCAATTCATTCAATTTCTCATTGTCTGGTATGCCCTCATGATTGATTACCGAAAGTGGCTATAAGAAATGGAACCGAAGGGATAAATTTTGGCGACGTCGACATACCAGATTTACTCGAATTTGCACCCGGATAACTATCCAGAACCAAGAAATTCAAACCACACACGTATGTATGCACAAGTAGGGAATATTTTAAAGGCGTCACAACGAGTCAACATAAAACTTAGATGAAGAGGATGACCATAAAATTGTTGGCAAATATTATAGATGACAAGAGGCGCAATGTTTTCATAGACTTCGTGAGTGAGACGATCTTAAACAAGCAGCGCCTGTGCTTTTCGCAGCACCACTGTAGAAATAATTTTATCAACATTTTCCAAATGCACAACACAAAATGTCGATTAAGATACGACAGTCGAAAGTTAAAAATTTATTTAGTAGCTACACATTTCTTTTACCAGGTTTTTTTTTTTTTTTTAACTATGTGGCGACTACAACTAGCCTCGACATTAACTCGAGCAGCAGCTATCGGTTTTGCAGCCATGAGATTTTTAACTTTTTCATTGAAAATTGCGAAAACTCTAGTAGAAGAGACCCAGACCCATGCGCTTTATCCATGAACGCATGTGCAATACACTTTTATTGGATTCCTCGAGTCAGCAGATTTATTGCAAGTTGTGTGGTTTCTCACTACCGGGGTTCGTAGTCGTAGCTGCCATTACAGTGGCAATTAATGCTCCCAACACACGCTAAATAGTAAATTCACAATAAATCATTAGTTGGTCACCGCCATTACTCATTTTCGGAGGTAAATAAATAAACGATAAATGCATCAGGTTAGGTGAGGCTGTTAAGAGCATCGGAAGCCGGTTTTATGCTGAATACTATACAACAGAATCTTGCGTCACTGTTGAGGTATTTCATCAGCAATCGACTGTTTAGTAGTACATTCCTCATTTACGATCTTGTGAAGTGTGCATAACAATACTCAGGTATTTGATGAGAGTGACGGCCATCTAATGATTTAGAAAGGGTAGAGGAGGAAATTGTATTGTATTATTTATTCACAATGCGATCGGTTAACAGTTCTCGGACACATTTGTTGACAGTTCTACGATGTAGAAGACCGTCAGGTCTATCACGATCGGTGAAACTATCTACACGATCTACAGGCAGAAAGGTATTAAAAATCTTAGCACATACGCTCATAAGAGTGACATGAACTTGAGTTATTGGATATAGATTGACGTAGAAGTCCAGAATGACTCATATACACAAACATTTTGTATTGTTGGTCTGAAGGGGGCGAAGAAGGACGAAAGCCGCCAGCGGAAGAGGAAAGACGAAAAGCATATATAGGGTCATCCAACAAGAGGTGTCATTTTAAATTTCGCGCCATTGTTGAACTGTCACCATTCAAGTATCATTGCGATGTTTCCTTCCGTGATAAGCGAAATCATGGAGGGAGGACTTAGAAAGGTTAGCACCTGTGGATGTACACTGCCGTTGTACGTCCAATTCCTTACATATGGGTCTTTGGTCTGGTGGCCCGCACAGAACAAAGGATACAACATCACTAAACTAAATCGAATCCAGAGAATCGCTGGTATAGGTACCACGGGTGGAATACGTTCATGTCAGACGGATGCACTAACGGTTATCCTAAACTTCCTACCCGTCCATCTTCACGTCAGATAGATGGCAACCTGTAGTACGCTCAACAACGAGATCACCCCCAAACGAAATGTGGCCATTATCTCGTATGGATCGCTGGCCACAGAGGCATAGAAGGGAACGCAATAACTGATGAGCTTGCCAGGTCGACCCTTGACAGCTCACTCGCAAGAGAAGTTCATCCCTTTCATTATGAGCTGTCAAGGGAAAAATTAACCTACACTACTTCTCAGTAGCCAAACACAAATGGAAGAACCTTGCTAGGTGCGCCATATCCAGAAAGACTAGGCCAACATATAACTATAGAAAAATAAGCGACCTCCTTAGAAGAACCCAAACAGACATTGCGCGCTTTGTCACCATCTGTGCGAGTTACTGGGCAGTAGGTACCCATGCGACAAAGCTTGGCATCCCTTTTAATCCCTACTACCGCAACTGCAAAGAGAGGAAAACCCTAGAACAATTCCTGTGCAAGAACCCGGCACTTGCTATAGCAATACTCGAAAACCGTTCCTCGACAACTTCAGCGAACTTTCAGAGAAAAAAATACTTAACATTCTACTCTACCTTAACTCCACAGGTTGGAGTTAAAACCAACAGCCATGGTCTGTCGACACCCATTCACACTGTTCTAACAAACCGGTCACGAGAACTGTGGAAACAAAACGGTGTATCTCAGGACTATTTGATTGCCGGGTGCTCTCTGCTTGATACAACCACTAAAACCATCATTTCGGTGATTTTTGATAAGTAAAAACTATGAGGTTATAAATATGGATCGATACACACTCCACAACCTGTTGAAATGGTGAAAATTCACTACAAAAATTGTGAAAATATGGCGAAAACGTTTTGAAAAGTTCGTACTGCTTTTGGTCATCATCAAGCGCCTTCTCGCACAGCTATAGGGAATTTAATCGATAAATTTGAACGTCTTCAACAGGTTAGTGATGTGAAGATTTCAACTCGGCAAAGTCAGCTGAAAATATCGCCGTCGTAGCTGAAAGTGTGACTGGAAACCCAGGTGTGTCCATTTCGAGACGATCACAGGAATTGGGCCTATCTGCAAACTCTTTGCACCGCATTTAGGCCTAAGGTCCTGAGGAAAGCCAAGTGTGGTAAAAATAAAAATAAATAGCTGGCGCGACAGCTCGGGATGAGCCAAGGCCTAGCTTCTCGCAACCATTCATGTTGTGCGTGTTTGTATTGTTCGCACGAATGGAAGGGACCTACAATTTATTCCCGACTCCGAACGGCGAATTGAGAAGCTCTTTCATGACAGACTATACTCCCGGAGGCTTGTCATTCTCCGACGAGAGGTGGTGCCGCGAAAACTGTTAGGTGTTTTCCTGGCTGGGGCCACCTGTGGTATATCAAGAAAATTTCGGCCAAAAGACGACAAAGCCAGAATCAACAAACTTTTGAAATATGACAACAAGTCGCTATCAATGTTGGTGGGTGCACTCACCGGCCAAAACCTTCCACGAAACCACACAATGAAATTTAAACATAACGATGACAATATATGTAGGGGCTGCTGTGACGAAGAGGTTCAAGAGTATACTCCTCACTTTCTCTGCCATTGCCCAAACCTATGTCACTTGAGAAACCGAACATTAGGAAGATACCACTACCAGGACATACAAGAATTATCTGATATTCCACTAAACGATCTTTTCAGGTATCTGAGGACATAATGATGGCTGGAGACCCAAGTCAACAACGAGCAGTAAGGTAAAAGCCTAGAAGGAACCAGGGTCTACCCCCATAGGCATCACAACGGGTCCACAAAGACCTAAGTGTGATGAGCTCGAGTGCTTTCTCCCTCAACAACCCAGATACCTTACCCAACCTAAGGTTGACACAAGAATTTAAGCCAGCAGACGTACAACGCCGTACTTTCGCTAAACAAAAATGACACCTTTGGTTGGATGATCCTAGATTTACGCAAAAAAAAAAAAAAAAGGAATACGGGCGTGACGTCGGGGAGATGCAAAAAATGTATCGATTTCAAGGCAGCACATGAAGGTTTGAATAGAGATGAGCTATTTTGCACCATGTCTAGTATTCGTATTCCTGCAAAACTCTACGTTGATGTATGATGACGATAAAGAACTCTCATGGCTCCTTCAGGGCAAGACACAACGGAGATCTTCAAAACCACTAGGGGTTCGAAACGTGGTGACGCACTTTCATGATGCTTCTTCTGCCTGGTACTAGAGAAAAGAGTGCGAAATTTCCATATTAATACATACAACAGGTAACATTTTTCCACAAATCAGTAGGACATTGACAACATCGGTAGAACGAAACGACCTTTGTGAAAATCGAGTCCGAAGTTGCTGTCAGGTTGGCTGCTGTCAAATAATGATAAAGAAAGTTACGATAAACGCTATAACTAAGGTAGTGAAGGAGTACGTTTACCTAGGTTATGCAAACAATTCTGCAAACGATATCTGAACGGATATTCAACGTAAAACAAGAAGCCAGGTGCTATCAAGAAAAACCAAGAGGAGGTTTTATCATTATACCCTCAGCGATCTTTAATACCCTAGTATCTGAATTCCACCACTTTATCCCAACACAACCAATCAACAATACACACAAATAAGTTAGAAAGAGCTTTCGTGGTAACAAAACGGCGCACCCCTTGCGCTATTTGAGTTCTAAGGAACCCACACTCTACCTATCTACCAATACTCAGCGATCCCGTCCTGCTGTATGGTACGAAAGCATAGACTTTGTCAAAATCCGATGGATGATCACTTACAATTTTCGAAAGAAAACTTCTACGTCCACCAAAACTTCTATGAACATCAAAGCTACAGCCCAAAGAATCTTCAATTTTCGCCCTGAGATACTCCGGAGAAGAACACCTTATCTTCGTTGACCTACGCAAGTAGAGGGTGACATCTACCAACTCAACGTATGAAACTGGAGATACGTGGCTGGCTGAGGCCTTGGTGCACCCCAAACTGTAGCTGTCATAGTCTTTCAGTTGCTTCTTAATTGTCATCTGTCGTCACTCGAAGCTGAAATGTATTGTTTTTCAGAAATTTCTCCTTCCGTTCTTCAATTCTCACTGTATAGTTGCCAGATATTTTAAAAGCCATCACAACATCTCGCATTGGAACTACATAACCAATTCCCATGGGAAAAAATCCCTCCCAAGCCAAGCCTAGACAATTAAAAAAAAAAAAAACAGACAAAAATCCGTCCACAGCAACTCCTTCATTCTCACATAGCTCAGGTTTGTAATTGCCCTCCCCTGTCCAACGATGCAACCACAATTATTAATAAGGACACCTGAGAATGTTGAAATTCAACTTCCCGAAAGGCACGTAGCGTTAAAGAAATAGATGTAGTTCGATTTGTATAGGCTCCGAGCATTCGGAGCTTTTCCCAGTTCGCTCTGGGGTAGCGCAAGGTTCGATACTTGGTCCTACCTTATTTAATATTTATATTCACGACTTTCCATTTCAAAGTCCTATGTTAGACGAACCCGGTGCTATTTTGTATGCAGATGACACTCTCATATTGGCAAGTGACCCAAGGCCATCCTACGCCCTTAACAAAATTATAGAAAAATTACCAATTTTAATAGATTACTTTACTAAGTGGGGTCTAAAAATTAATATTGCAAAATGTGGTATAACTTGCTTCAGAAATGCAAGTGGGAGAGGACATTACCTTGCAGTTAAAGAGAGTAAAGCCCTTAAGTTAGAAATAAATGGAGAAAATGTTCCTTTGAGAAATGAATTGAAATATCTAGGCATAAACGCTCATATAAGATTTATATTCAATAAACATGCAAGAAAAGCCCTAAATAAAGCAAAAATGGTAACTGCCATTTTAAAACCTTTACTGCAGGCCAAGCAAATGTCGGCGAATACAAAAATACTTATTTACAAAACATTAATTAGACCTATTCTAACATACGGATTCTGTACGTGGTTCACAATTTCACCCACTGCGGCCAAAGAACTACAGATCTTTGAAAGACGGATACTAAGATTTTGTTGCGGAAAATTCAGAAAACCAGATAAAACATTTTTTTCAAATAAAATTCTATACGAAGAAACAAAAGTTATTCCTCTAATGATTTACCAAATTGACCTGTTGTTAAAAAGATTGGAGCGTATAAAACATCACCCTAACTCGGCAGTCAAATCTTTATTGGATTCGAATATTTATGAGACTATAGATGACCACTACTATCTCTCACCTTTTAATTTATTAAACGCTGGATCTTTATCCGTGTTAAGACCAAATGCAAATAGAGGCCTTTTAGTTCCTTTCTACGAGAAAGCATCCCTGCTTAATTTACGCGGGTAACATTTCTTTTGAGTTTCATACTGTTCATAGACCATTGTTTAAAAACACTGTTGCTTTTGTTCTGTATGTGTTTATACCCTTATGTATAAAAAATGTTATTGTTATAATTATTATTATTATTTTTTTTCCTTTCCCCCTTCTAGTCATTATTGTAGTTTTTTAGTTTTTAAGTTATTAAGTTTTTAAGTGCCCAAAGAAGCCATGTTGATTATGTATGCCGGGAGCAAGCATACACTTAATACGTTTTTAATATTAAATATAATTGGAATTCTGATATAAATGTATAAAAACATTTGCCTGTATCTGTTTAGCCAGACATTATGTTTAGTCGGCCGTATTATAACAACGTTTGTACAAACAATAATCGTATTGATTTTTTTTCTTGTCTCAATAAAGTAAATTGTAATTGTAATTGTTAAAGAAATATCGTAGAGCATTACGTGAATAAATTTCTATCTCTCCCTCTATCTGGCGCGTTGATGACTAACTTATTCCTTAAAAAAAACTAGACTCCACCTTGTTACAGTCACCAGATGTAGACGACGAAGGGTTACATCATAAAGTTTCAATTAAAAACGAAAAGAAAAAAGCAATGATTGACGTTTTCATTCCGACCTAGGTTACACATTTTTTGGGGGCCCAAACTTCTTACAAGAAATGAACATAATTAATGCAAGGAGAGGGAAAAATCCGAAATGTAATTCCAGATGAAATCTCCTCTTGAAATGGGTTCTTTGAAATACAAGGGGATTCCTACTGGGCTTATGTAGTGCATAAGACGACAATGATGACGGTGCGGTTCGGTCAGTGGCTGCGCGATGTTGCATTACAAAAAAAAAAAAGAACAGGTTTACGCCAAGAAACCTTGAACACAAAGAAAATGAAAAATAAAATGAAAAAGAAACCAAAACCAAGACAAAGATCAACTTCGAACTTAAAAGTATCTCAATATTTTGTGGCTGTCGTTTTCTATAAGAATTCTACTCACAACCGTAGATGAAGAGTTAGGAACGAGCCGAGAGTGCACCAGCTTCAGAGCCGCAGCTGGACAGAGAATTCAAAGTGAAAACAGAAATGGAAAATACGCGCGCGCACACACTAGGCGTTTAGAAGTATTACGACAGGTGCACACATTTGTATCTTTTTCTTTCTTTTTCCGTCAGTGTGTTTCTCATAAGCAGGATTCCTTCTTGCCTCTTCGTTTTATCAATTCAGTTGTTTTTTTTCGGTTCCCGGTCTGGAGTTCCCTTGAGATAAGATAACTTGGGCAAAACCAAAACCCGGCACACATGCATGTCGAGAGCTTGTCTTCCTTATAAATCACTAGGGTCCAGATAGATACTTGAAATGCGTCATTTGCATTTTTATTCATTGCAGCACTAGCCGGCTACTGAGAGCCAATGCTGTGTTAGCTAAATATCCATTTACTCGTTCAAGTTGCGCGAGAAAAGTAATTTAATGTTGAGTCATTGGCTTAGTGGAGCATCCGATTCCATTAGGAGTGAAACATGATGATATTCGCGCGGATATATGGCTCCGATTGTGTCTACTGACTGTGGAAATCAACGTGGAACCAAGTTTCAATTTGCAACGAATGTGAGAACTTATGGATGAATGCACTTGCGAGTTCTTGGCGATACGTGATCCTTTTCCTTTGTGCACATTGAGTCGTTTGTGTTGTGTTCATATAGAAGTGTATTCGTAGAGACAAAGTAATCAATATCAAATTTACCTTGGAAGATGAAACCTAAAATTAATAAAAACACAGTTGATGCAGTGAACGGATTCAAAAAATACACAGGAGTCTACCGACCCTGTGCGAGGTACCCGTTACTTAGTGAGTATCTTTGAGGCGGGGATTTATGCGATCGAAATATGTTTTCAGTTGGACTAATGTACATAGCATGTCGCTATCAGGGCACAGGGCTTCTACAAAATCAAATCCGCACTGGTATGGAAGTGCATTAAAAAATGCAGTTCCTGTTCAACTGAGGAACGAAAAAAAACGAAGCTTTACGGCGAAGTCTCAAAACTCTGATGTATTGAAGAATTTCACTGAAACTTAAGAAGTTTAAGGCAAACCTACAAAAAGCCTTGGTTCTCAGATATACTACTAATTTCTTGTCCAGTACGGAATGAAAAAATAATCCACCACTACCAAAATAACAAACATCAATCTTCACCGACGGATCTAAGATAGAATGTGACGTCGGATCAGTTTTCTACTCAGCTGAGCTGAACGTCTCCAAATCTTGTCGCCTTCCAGATTCCTCTAGTTCCTTCCAGGCGAAAGTACTAGCGATCAGAGAGGCCTGTAAGATACCCAGCCTCAATCAATCAGTCGTAAACAACATAGCATCTTTATTAGTAGCCAGGCCGCCATTAAGGCGCTCCAATCGTAGAAGAGTGTAAGGAAGTAATAGCCCTATCAAGCGTTCAGTTCAACATCACTCTGCTCTGGATTCCCGGCCACAATAACATACAGGAGAATGAGAATGTCCACGAGCTAGCTAAACAGCGGTCAGCCTTTTATAGTTTCCTTGTGCAGAGGTACTGTACTCTCCACAGGGACTCGTCAAAGGTAAAACCTTCCAGTACTTTGTATCAATTGCCAACTGTAAATGAAACAGTTTACCATTCAATCTGGACGACGAAGACCAACAATTCCGTCCACCCGATCTGGACATAGTGAAGATATATATCTAAGCCATATCTTCAGTCCAAGAAAGCTGCTGGTGCTGACGGCCTAGCTGCCGAGCTATTCAAAGAGGCAGGCGAGGATTTGGTAAATAGCATGCACCAAATCATATGTAAAATGGTGCATGATGGATGAATGGAACTTCAGCAAAGAAAACTATCTGAACTGCGCTAACAGAGGCATCAGTCTATTTAACATCGCCTATAAGATCTTATCTGCCGTGTTGCGTAAGCGCCTGAAGTCATTCGTCAACAAGCTGATACTCCATATCAGTGTGGCTTCAGGTCAGGATACTCCACTATCGGCCAAATATTCGAACTGCGGCAGATCTTGGAGAAAACTCAGGAATTTGCAATCGACACCCATCACCTCTTCTTCGATTTTAACAGAGCTATGTCTAGTTTTGGTATCTCTGCCAAACTCGTTCGTTTGTGCATGATGACGATGGAGAATGCACGCTGCTCTATTAAGGTCGGTCAAGATCTCACTGAGACCTTTGATGTCAAAAAAGGATTTAGGCAAGGCGACGCGCTGTCATGCGACTTCTTCAACATTGTTCTTGAAAGAGTAAAACTCACGCGCCAATACCAAAGGCACAATCTTTCAAAAGTCCGTCCAAATACTCGCATACGCCGACGATATTGACATAATCGGAAGAACGCAGCGTGATGTCACTGGTGCGTTCGGGAATATTGATATGGGGGCGGCGAAGACGGGTTTAGCGCCCAACGAGGGCAAGACCAAGTATATGCCGTCAACAAGAAAGGACACCCAACACCGATTTTGGACTAGGCTCCACTATCAATTCTGACAACGACCCCAGCGCTGAGATCAAACGAAGGGTAACTCTTGCCAATCGCTGTTTCTTTGGGCTAAGAAGACAATTGAGTAGCAAAGCCATCTCCCGAATTACTATAGTGACCCTTTATAAGACCTTAATCATCCCAGTCCTGCTCTACACCGCAGAGGCATGGACTCTGCCAAAAACGGATGAGGTTGCTCTTCACTGTTTCGGGACGAAAATTATTCGGGTGATGTCTGCATAGACGGTGAATGGACGAGTAGATACAACGATGAACTATACGGGCTGTAAGCGACATCAACTTAGCCAGAAGAGTGAAGCTCCAACGACTGATGTGGCTGGGTCATGTCGAGCGGATGGACACCAATACACCTGGAAAATCTTTGAATCTACACCCGAGGGACGGCGCCGTAGAGGAAGACCGCAACTAAGCTGGCGCACCAAGTGAAAGGGGACCTTAACCAACTTCGCGTACGAAAATGGAGGCAGTTGGGTAAAAATCGAGCTGGACGGACACGCTTGTTGGTTGAGACCCAGGTCCTCCCCGGACTGTAGCACCACTTTAAGTAAGTAAGTAACATAGGTATTTTCTTCAGCACCCACTGACGTAATTGTAACAATACAGGAAAAGGAAATCCTGTTGCACTTCCTCTGCGGTTGGCCCGGGACTAGCTAGAGACAGGGACTTCACACTTGGCAAAGCCTTTTCTAAAGACTTATCAGAAATTTCTGTCAGACATCTCAACTCAACAGGATGGATCTGATAGCTATCCTCTTTTGACACTATCATCGATACCCACATCACGTAAGTTGGGATATCAAAACGTTACACAAGCGCGATTTGTGTTTCTGATAAGACTATCCAGTCCTTCCTACCATAGAGCGGTCCCTTCAGCTAACTTATTTGAGGATTGCTTGATACTTCAACAGTTTATCAAAAAGGATATTAAAGCAATCAGAAATTGATTGGGTAACCGATAATTCTATGCTATTCCATACCTTACTCAACTTTGATCAGAGTCGTAGCTGGGAATTTTTCAACTAATAGTAAAACTTGTCGTCAATGTAAAGAATGCGATAAGTGTTGAATGTGTCAATATTTACGTTTTTAAAAAAGGCCCAGAAAAATGGAAAAATTATAGCAAAAACCCACGAAGGAAAGTAAAACCTGAAATCTTGGAAGAAATATGCTTGTATTACGATTTTATGTTCCTCAAGCATTTCCATCGACTCTAGTCTTATCGGTTGCACCTCCGAAATATTATAGTTTACTTAGCTGATAGCAAGTCATGTAATCCACCCTTAAAAACGAAAGAAAACCCTCAAAATATTTACCAACTCATATTCCACGTTTGTCTTCAACAAACATTTACATACTCTCAATCTCGAGTTCACCTGAGTTTAAAGACTCACATGCCCGTGTGACAACCACAACTTCCGGTATCTTACCTGAAAAGGGAAGAAAAAAAAACACAAATATTAATACAATCATAAAAAAAAATTGTCTTGGAAGTTTTTACTAATTAAATTTAACCCTAACAATAGAAAATTTAACAACCAGGAGCAATCTTCCCATTCCGCCTTTCACTCCAATCGCCTAGGAACCAATGATGTGTGCAACAATGGGAAGCCATATTAGATCTTCCCTCCATTCACTAGGCAACATGTACACTTCAGAGAGTTTCTACTAGTGTTACCCTGAAAACAACATGATGAGTTGGGGTTGTCCTTTTTTTTTTTGCTTTCATTTTCATTTTGGCTTGCAGATCCGACATCGCTTTGAGATGATAGTACGTCGTATGCCTCCCACATGCCAGTGCATTTGTGGTGGTTCTCATGGCCTTTGGCTGGGCTTATGAGTTCGCCGACCTGATTTCTTTACTCTCGTAGACTCGATTCCATTCACGAGTGCTTCGATTGTTCGCCTAGCCCTAGATGGTGATTTTGTTTCGGTTTCACTTCATATAACCTTATTAGGTAGTTGTTGGGTATGTTCAAGCGATTTGCATCACTTTTGAGGTTTCTTCGTGTGGATGACAACAAAAAATGCTAATCCGAGACCAATGATATGAAATCACAGTGTCTGTTCAAATAAGCTTCAAATTCTTGTTCTAAATGTGTTAATTGAATAAGAACTGAACACGCATTGGAACTTTGATGGGACGTTGAAAGGAAATGAGACAAATTCCAGGATCACCTCAATTTCAAATAGAGAGAGTTGGAGCAGTTGCTTTTTGGAGCGTTAAGTTTATAAATTGAAACGGTTTTGGGATTTTGCAAAGTTTGGTGTCGGTGGGAAGCGCAATAATTGCACTCTTTTAAGAGCTTTCCGAATAACCAGGTCTTAAATCAACATGCCGTAAAAAAAAAGCCCAAAATTTGAATAAACTGGATCCAGGAAGATGTGAGTGATGCAACCCTTAAGCTTAAGATATTTATTGGTGCTACCGACTTGCTTTCGGAGCAAATCAATCATGAAGGTGAAGTTTTGATAGAGAGTATGTACCAAATCGTCAAACAAGTACGGGCGCACGAAAATATGCTCGACGATTCTAGTAGCTCTCCATCCCCGATCAACAACCCTATATCTCGCAAGAACTACAAGGGTATATCTTTGCTAGGTTAGAGAGGGTGTCAACATAGCCAATGCCCTTAGACCAACAGAAGGTCCATTGTGATGCCTTAGGATCTAGGAGGAATTCTCTTTCCTAATCGTGGAACCAGTGAGAGCTTTTAATAAAGCGAACTAGGTCTCCGACATCTTGTTGTGCTAGGTCGCTAAGATTGTCAAAAAAGAAGGCACCGAGATGATTGCGTCTTTAGCGAGAGTGCGCGGGGAGGTACAGAGGAGATGAAGGATCGTCTCTTCCTCTTCCTCGTGCCTAAAGCTTCTGCAGATATCATTTGCAGGCGAGTGGCATGTCTGCTTATGAGGCAGTGTCCTGAGATGACACCTATAGTAGCTCCGAGATGTCCTCCACTTAGCGAAATTATTCTCTTGGAGTTCTTATGGTCTATTGAGGCCCAGATTTGTCTACAAGTTTAGCAGGTATGACTTTGCTGATCGCATCTGTCTTTTATTTCAATTTGCATGTAGCTAGTGGCACTTCGAGGTTCCCTTTTTCGGGAAGAATCTGTATTGCAGTACCATTCTTGGCGAATTCTTCGCCCTTGCAGTTTCCCGGAATATCTCTGTGTCCTGATACCCAGTAGAGGAGTATGTTGAATTGTTCTGTCATCTCTATGAGAGACGAGGGGCAATCTATAACTATTTTTGATGTTACAGAGACTGATTCCAGGGACTTAATGGCGGCCTGGCTGTCTGTAAAAATACTAATATCCCGCTTAGATATTACATTTCACCTCGGCCAAAACAGGGCCTTCTTTACATTTTTGCTAAAGGGGACGTAAATAATTCTGAAGACCGACTTGAGGCATACTAATTGACACTTATCGGTGGGACTTTAGAGTCGGCAAATCAACTATAGATCAAACTCTTGCACTAAGTCAAATCTTGTAATCGATAGATTTTAGGTCGAACCCGACAATCTTTTCATAGACCTTAAAGACGCGTTGATCAATGGCTGAATTCGGGAATCTGAGAAAATTTATCCAGCTTTGTCGCGTGATGCTAGATTTTTATAGAAGATCCGTATTCGTAGCCAGTGTAGTGCTGGACATTCACAGAGAATGTGCTCGGAGGTTTCCTCCTTTTCTAAACAGTACCGACACTCTCTGAACAGGGGTTTAGTTCGTTTAGATGGTAATTCAGTCAGGCGGCAATGGTCAGTAAGGAAACCCACTAGCTTCCTTATGTTTTTTTCCTGTTAAAGGGCTTGATAAGTCTCTTAGATTGCTTAAGTCCGGGGACAGTTTCTTGTGGGCTAGGTGCTCCAAGTTCTTTAACAAATCTGTGGCGGTAGCCCAATTAGCGCCACAGAAGTGTGCCGGTCCTAAGAGCGCAGAAGCTGAGCCGGCCCTAGCCAGCTCATTCGCAGTTTCATTGCTTACAATCCCCTGTGTAGCCGGGCGCCCAACCAAGTTTGACCTTGTTATGCCTGGCTTGTAAAGTGTCGTAGCAGCACTTAATCTACCTAGATTCCACGAAATGTGATGTCAATGGTTTAAACGCTGCCTGACTATCTGAGTAGATATGATAGGATAGGATAGATAGGATTTAAGCCTAGAACATGCTGGAACACACACCCACTGGTACTGAAACTTTAGTGTTGAGTCGAAAGACGTCAGCACCAACTTTAGATTCTATTTTTGATTCGTCGGTGCACCATACCACATAACCTGGCTTCGATAAGGTTTCTCCATTAGATTAGTCGGCACGGTCTTATATTTCTACCTCAAATAGCCTTCTGAAACATTACTCACTGGCCATAACGTCAAGAATAGTGCAGAACATGCTCGTACTTGGAATTGAGTCAAGTATTTTCAGATGACCCACAAGATTACCTCATTTAGACTTGTATTCTAGCTGGAGCTTTTTAGCAAAACGGGCAGTGGGGCTTCCTAATAAAGACATGGAAAGGTGAGACCCCATAGCTTCTTAAGCTTCGTTGCCGTTTAAGAGTTTTTGGCCACCAAACTATGGCCTATCGTCCCATTTGGGACAAAGCCGTAGAAGTGTCAACTAGCCCACAAGGGTTCAGTGCCACGCTCGTTTAAGAACTTAATATCTGCATCCCAACTTAATTTTCTGTTTAAGACAACGCCGAAATACTTCACCTCGTTGGAATAGATTAGAGTGGTGTCTTTGACGTTGATAGTTTCAAGATTGACCGATATTCGTTTTGTAAAAGGCATTAGACATCTAAAAAATGCAGTTAAACACTCTGCATGACGTTGAATATGTTCATGTCATGTTTACCACTTATAAGCGATTAGGTCATCAGCATATCCAATAGCTTTGTAGCCCAATCTGTGAAAATTGACTAAAAGAGGAGACTCTCACTCTCCGACGCTCGTCCTGAAGAAGAAGTTACCTTACGACTTTCCAGCATGGCCCTTATCCATTGATTTGTCGAGTCCTCGATTCTTCTACTACTGATTGCCCTTGCTATCGAGTCGTAGCCGGTATTACAAGGCACATAGGCCGATTTTTTTTTTGAGCAATGTGCCTTTTCTATCTTTTTGACTAGATAGTGAAGGGTATTCTCCGTGGATTTGCCTTTCTTGTACGGATATTGACTCGAGTGCAGAGTGGTAGACATCTCTTTCCGGCCTCTGATATCGACATCTTTTAGCCTTTCCATAGTTCTTAGGATAAAAGATGTTAGACTGATGGGTCTCTAAGATTCGGGCACATCGCCTAGCCTATAGCCTAATGCTGGTATAAAATTTGGAAGCACTTCCCTAGAAGCTGAAACTATTTCAAAAAACCACAGCACTTCGGCAAGGTCGGCGTCGGATAAGAGGAAAAACCTTGCTCCAGATAGGTAAAGGCAAAAGCCAGACAAGGTTTTTGTATACAACATTTTTAATCAAATCTAATATTTCCAGGAATTCGAATCAGATTAACTGTGTATTCGAGAAACTAAAACAAACAAAAACTCAAAGAAAACAAATATATTTCTTAAAAGTTGTTAATTAATCGATGCACGCCACAACTCTAACCAAATAAACAAAGCTCAACATTATAAATTGGTACAAGTAAAAGTAGCTTCAAAGAAGTCTAAACACACACATACGAATGCACATAAATTAATTAAAATTTAGTGCCTCAAGCTCGGGCTTGTCATACCTATTATACGCTGACATCAGTCTTAGATTGTAAATAAAACGAATTCCATAGACAAACTTTAAAGTGTTCAGGTTATGTTTTTCTTAAAGTTTAGCTTCATTTAATTAGTTTTTATCTTAGATCTAGCAATTACTTTTGAAATTGAAATTGTTAAACCACTCTTGTCAACAAAATCATAAAAAAGGGCAAAAGACATGACTTATATACATACACACATGCTCATGCACGACTTTAAAGTTCAAGCTGACTTTCTGTGCATTTCAAGCTGTCGTTACTCTTCCTAATTCGTAGATAGTATTATACATACTTTCATTAAAATAAAACGAATTAATTTATCCAAATTGTATGACAGATGAGGAAAAGTTATTTTGTAGACTGAAGACGGCATGTACTTGTCATTATAACACAAATAAAGATACTTTCTATCCATTTCATGTAAGTGAAGTACATCAGTTAGTTTTGTGAAAGGTGCATTACTATGATGGGCACTTACTTTTTAAACAATTAACTTGATGAACTTGCACGATGTAGAAGAATTTTTTGGTGCATTAATTGTCTATGTTACTATATGTTGCCCTTATGTGACCCATTCGTCGTCAGTAAAAGTGACAGAGAGTGACAAAATTGCGCGCAGCTCACACCGAACATCAAGCTACAAGGTTTTCAAAGTCGGCCCAACTACGAGTACTTCCGCTAATGACTTTGATGCAATTGGAAGAGCACTTGGACAAATGTGACAAGCGAGAGCGAAACATTGTCAACAAGGAAACTGAACGTCGGCTTATAGCAAGAGCGGCCATACTTTCAAGCCATGTGGTAGGCTTTTCGCTGAAATTGGTTACGCGTGCTATTGATACCCATTGTTCTTACTTGGTAGAAAATATAAATATACACCAACAATTCAAATGGAATTTTTTTTTGTAGTTTTATTGATGCAAATTTGAACGAATCAAACAAACAAGTGTTGGGCTCGGTGTCGACTGTACTACCAGTCGACTGCGGTCTACGATTTGCCCACCCATGACTTATTGGATATTACGACTCAATTTTTGGTTACATTCACGCAAGTAAATGATTTCGTCTACCAAGAATACGCCGCAGTTTTAGAAACTGTTAACTGTCAGGTTGTTACACATGAAATGTCTGAGACGTCAACGTGACAATAAGCAAAGCAGCAGCTCGGGAAATCAAAGACGCATTTAATGGACAATAAGGCATTGGTGTACCAAATATATACAGAGAGATTTGGACAATGGAAGACCGATGACCTCCATGGATGACACCAAATTACAGGCGGAAGTCGAAAATGATTCATCGACGACTGTCGAAGTTTGGTGTATCCACCACGACCATAAGCTGTCTGATTCCACGAATTGACAGAAGCAAATAAATTGCGAAGACAGGTCACCAGTAACTTAGTCAATCGCAATATTTTTGAAACGGATTCTTACGTGTGATAAAAACTCGATAACTAGACTGCGATAAAGCTTCAAGACCTCATGCAAAACAGTGACTTTTTCGAGAAAGGTTGAAGGCAACCGTATGGTAGCCTGGCGAGGGGGTAATTTTTTTTTTTTTTTCTCAGACTGGGTGAAACCATCGCAGCAGAGTCCTACTGCAGAAAAATTGCAGTTATGTACTTACTTACTTAGGTGGCCCTACAATTCGAGGTGAACCTGGGCCTTAACCAATAATCGTTTCCAGCCAGCGATTAAGGTCCCTTTCCGCGTGCCATTTTAGGCGAAATCTTGCTCTATTGCATTGTCCCTCCGGGTTAGACCCGAAGACTCTGCTAGCCGGAGCAGTTGTGTCCATGCGCTCTACATTCCCCAGCCACCTCAGCCGATGAATTAGTATCTTCTTGACTAGGGCGATGTGACTGTACAACTGGTAAAGTTCATCGTTAATTTTCTCCTCCAGGGCATCGCAAACAGGACCGAATATCTTAAGTACGTATAATTTTTCTCTCGAAGCAACCAAGAATATCTTCATCCGCTTTCGGGAGGATCCGTGTTTCAGCGACATACGTCAGACTGGGATGATTAAGCTCTCATAGAGAATGCCCTAACTTTTTCGTTAGCCCGAAGAAACAGCGATTGGCAAGAATTAGTTTTTGCTTAATTTTTGCGTTGGTGTTTTTGTCGGACTAAAAGCGGAGCCGAGCTAGACGAAGTCCCTTACTACCTCGAAGTTATGTCTATTGTGACGTTCTGTCGGATACAACGATGTTGGGTGTCCCTTCTTGATGACAGCACATATTTTGTTTTTGCTACCTTAACCCATCTTGCCTATTAATACTCGCGAACGCGAAAGTGATATCACGCTGCCTGATTGTGCCTCTAGTGTTGGCGCGTAAGTTTTGCACAACTCTTTCAAGTATGATGCTTAAGAAGTCGTATGACAGCGCGTCGCCTTGTCTAGGGATGACAAAACTAGACATGGATCTGTTTAAAAGCTGTCATACGCGGCCTAAAAATATATGAACAGGTGGTGGGTATCGATTTGGACTTCTTGGGTTTTCTCCACGATCAGCTGAAGTGTGAAAAATTTAATCGATTGTGGACTGATAGGAACCGTTTACGTTGTTAACGAAGGGTTTCAGATGTTCACACAACATAGCAGATAAGATCTTATGTAGCTCGGGACTAGATCATTTAGAACCCTAATTCCTCGGTAATCGGCGCAACTGAGGGATCTCCTCTTTTGTGGAGAAATTGGTATTAAACATGAAAAATGAATCAAATTACAACCGGCACTCGTCAATAGACGTAGACTAATTCTTCTACATGACAATGGCAGACAGCATACGTCACAGGGATTCGTGGCTAAACTGGAAGGCTTGAGATCATCCACCATAGTCGCCTGACCTTTCATGTACAAATTACCACATTTTCCGAAGCCTGGATTACTTTCTGCGAATCGAATGCTTTGCTGATCAGGACTGTTATTTGTGCTTTCGAATACTTCCTTTGCCAGAAAAGCAAAAAAATTTTCGAAAAGAAACAATGTTGGCAAAAAACTATAACTGCCAATGGTGAATATTTTGAAAAATAAACTTTTTTTCCTTATTGTGGCGTGGTTTACGAAATCTGACATTTCTTATGTCATCAAGATCCAAATGATTTCAACGCGCTTGCGAAGCATACCAATCAGACAGTACTTGCTATTGTGACTCATTGTTTACAAAACTTAACTGCACGTAAATTATAAATGTTTTCTTTTTTTCAAACCACTTAGCTCAAGACATTCAGGTTCTCCTACTGTTGCGCACTTTATAAACTCCACCTAGAGAAATTACCGTTGACTGTGAACACCAGCAACGGGTGTTGTGATCATAAATGTTCATATGAGATTCCTTATAAATTCACTCAAACTATTTGATTAAAAATTTGCAAAAATAACTTTCAAAAACATCTTCTCGGGTTGACTCACAAACAGTCTTAATTTTTCGTCATAAAAAAAATCAGTCACCAAAATTGACTCAAAAAGTGTCTTAAACACAAAATGAAAACAAATCAATGGCAAATTCTTGACAATGCATAATAATTGGCAGTCATTGTCTACTGCATTGGGACACCTACAGTGTGATGCCGAACGCCTACTGATGAATTTTGTTGAAAAACAATAATTAACTTTCAATCGAAGACAAACCCAAGGCCTTCCCAACTCAACATTGAAACGTAAAATTGATGAATTTTATTCAGTTGACGCATCAAACAATCTGATTATAGCCGACACCTTATTTGGTGAGGAAACTAAATGAAAAAAAATTCAATTACCCACTGCAATTTGTGACATGTGCCTCTTCTGTTGTAAGCTAGGCTTACTTGTACGCACTTGGTTCTCTGGTTTCTCTTGAAATCACTTTCCTTCGCTTTGGATTGCATTATCACGGCCACATTCATTAGCTTGTGCTGCTTCAAATGATTATGATTTCTTTTATTGTTATACTCTAATTTGATTTATATATACTCGCGGTTTATATATATGTCGCTATCGGCTTGAAATTGTTTTTTTTTTCTCATTTTATAGCCCGTGTTCGATTTGCATTTGAATTGAGGTTAGGCTTGATTCTTAAATGGTGATTTTCATTTTCTTTTAAGCGAAAGTGGAGCACCCACGTCGAATCACAAGTGTTTATGAGTGGTGAGTATCAGAATATCAGATTTAATATTCGATTCGAACACAGCTTAGCTATACAAGGAAACAAAACTAAATTAATGACAACTCAGAGCAAAAATTATGACCGTCACATAAATAGAAAAAAAAAAATTATAAGAACAGCAAAGAGTAAGCTAGTCTAAGTAGAATATCGATCACCACTTCGCCTGGTGTTGCCGATTTTGAAAAGGCGTTCGGCAGTATCAACAGAGAGAGGCATTTCATTTAAGAGGCTATTGAGTGGTGTGAATAAAAACTGAGGCAAAGTGTTCCCTCGACTTTGGATAAAACAATCAAATTTAGTTGAATACAAATGAGTTTCATCAAGCTTTGGAAAACACTTCCCTCAAGAGGGTTTCCTCAAAGTGTTACGTCAGATTTTATTCACACCACCCATTATTAAGGCAACGTATGACAGATCAAATTGTCATGTTCTGCATAGAGGAAGGCTCATCATCATCATCATTTGCAAACGACCCGCTTATCCACTATGAGGGTAGCGGGGTTAGGGTGTTTAAGTGGACTCCCCACATCTCCCGATCTTCCGCCATCGAGTCTAAGTTATCGGTGGCTATCCCCATACGGATGAAGGTGAGATTTCGGACTTGGTCTAACAAGCTCAGCGTGTCAGCGAAAAGCAGATGACTTATCTTGCTGTAACATCCAATCACACAAAGAAAAGGAGAGGTGACAGAACGCACCCCTGGCGAAGTCTATCCCCAACAGCGAAAGATATCGATTTAACGCCGTTCACCCAAACACAGCTCTTACAGTTTGTGTATAGAGATTGAATGGCCTTCAGAAGAGCGCCGTCAATCCCATACTCCTGCAGTACACTCCAGAGTTTACCTCGAGAAACCTGATCATACGCTATCTCCAAATCCACAAAACAACTGTATATAGAATTGGTATACTCTCAAGCCATTCTGAAAGTGAATAGCTGGTCGGTTCTGCTTCTACCTGGACGAAAGTCGTACTGCTTATCGCCCAACCTGGACTCGAACACCTTCGCATAGACTTTTCCGGGAAGACTTAAAAGAGCTATGTATATCCCCATACTTGGAGCAATCACTCCTATCCCATTTTTTAAAAAGAGGAACAATTACCCCAGTTTGCTAGTCGCAAGGTGTTTCACCGTATTCCCATGCCACTTTAATGACACGAAAGAGCCATTACACTCCCTCTTCCCTCAAAACCTTCAGCATTTCTGGCCGGATTTAATCCACACCAGCAGATTTGCCGACTTTTAGTGCTGGTGGGACTTTTCTCCGCCCTACTCAAAACCATGGATCTGCCATTAGAGGAAGGCTGCCAGAAGAAATTTAAATCCAAAGTGGCGTGCAACGAGGGTGCATCATTTCACTGAAATTATTCTTATTGGTAATAAGTGAGGTGCTCCGCACTGCTCTATCAAAGGAAGAGGAATTCGATGCACTATTTCGACATGATGTGAGTTAGTACATCTATGAAGAACTTTTAGATATTACCGAATCGGATTTTAACAAATAACTGGTCTATTTGGCAGCATTTGACCTAATAGAAATCCTACCATTCTGCGGGATTGCCTCGTAAGATAATCTAAGGCATTTCCATTACAATGACAACGGACTTAAAGGGATTCAAAATTGCTTCTCGTCCCATCTGTCACTTAGATTCGATCAGTTTTTCAACATTTCTTCCGAAATTAAGATCAGATTGATTGATTCCTGTACTACGCTTGCTGAAGTAAAGAAGCGACCGACATGGATAATCAAACCGCATATGCGCACAATGCGTGTTCTTTCAATTTAAAAAAAAAAAGTTAATCATCATTGAGTTTAAAAAACGATTGAATCTCACGATACTAAGACGGGTTACAATTCAAGTCACGTTTATTTCATAATAAATAATCCCGACGCCTCTATAACCTCACATTGACATGTAATCAATGGCATTTCTATCGTTTTTACATAATACCCCCGAAGCTCAGATATTTAAATACTTTCATTGTATTCATGTCACATGGTCTGTTTGTCGTTTTCCACTTGTGATTTGGCATCACACGCTGTTAAGTACACAGTCAGTGTGAAAAGTCACTTTGACCGTTTAATACTTGAAGGTATCTTGAGAATTATGATTGGTTTACGTGACTATATGTAAAGTGTGACGTAGAATATCCTAAAAAGGTAATCAATACGTAATGGAACAAATAATGTGGTTTTAAGAGTCAATCGAAAGGTTTTTTTGACCTTCTGGATATCCTTGCAGGGGCAAAATCGTCTCTTGATCGTATATCGTATCGTCTCGTCACGTAAAAGCGAGCATTCTGGGGCAAAATCATCTTTTTACGTGAAGAGTTGTACAACCACGGAAGAGACGATTTGGGCCCAGGTCGTTAGAGGCCATGAGGCATTTTTTGAACTAAATTTTTTCGAATTTTAATTTTTTCGATTTTAATTTAAAAGAAATTTCAACTGTTGACCAACTCTCATCTTCGACTGTAAGTTAAGCTTAATCTGTTTTAAAACCGTCACTTAACCCGTCACGAGTTCAATTCCGACAGACCGTGATCAACCATATCAAAGCCTACGCATTCAATTCTCGGAGTAAATTTAAAAATTCCTCGCACATAAGAAAGTCAACAAACATTCCAAATTGTGATCGAAATAATCAAATAAGTGTCGCCGAGCAGTGAGTGAGACATGTTCTTGGAACGAGTCCAATGGATAAATTCCAAATAATCGTGAAAACTATCCAAATCCAACGTAAACCGAATTTTTTTTTTTCCCATCTGACGTAAGCCACATGAACAGTGAACACACCTCGAAATTACACATGGACACCCAACGACGAAGCGGTGGGTGCTGCAAGCCATCAGAATGATTATAGGGTTTAAAGAGTGGGGCTTCACAGAATACGAATTTCAAATCCTGGTTCAAAGACTACCACGGCACCATTGCCATGCGGCGCCGAGCCAAAATGCTGCAAGGTAAGTGCTGTTTTGCGGTGTTGTTTTGTGTGGTAAGAGGTAAACAAAAACCTCTGAAGGCCATGAAAGGTCGGAATTTCGCATGTGGTTTCTTTTTTGCTTCTTATTTTATGCTCTGAGCTTCTTCTTTTCTTTTCTTTTCTTTTCTTTTCTTCTCGTCTTTCTATGGTGTGGGCGAAATGAAACAAAGTTAAATCGGATGTACGTTAGTTGCACGCTCAAGTGGAGGCTGCAAACCGTAACAAAAGATGATGATGTAGAAAAGTTGGCACTTTTTTCTTCTTTTGAATTTTGCAAAAAAAAAAATAAAATCAAATAATTGGGTCATGGAATAATTAAAATGGAAATTAAGATACGAGTTATCTCCATTTAATAAATGTCCGTTGAGAAACCCACACTGAACGGGAGGTATATGTGTAGATGAGATAATTAGATGAAGAATAAATGGATTGAATCGAGTTAGACAGGAAGATAAATTTTGAATAAATTTCCATGAGTCGACAGTAGTAATATTTTAAAGATCAAAGACTACGTGAGATTTTGCTCTTGGCTAGAAGGAAATCCACTCGATTGCCATTTGCTTATTTATAGAGCTCGTGGATGTTTCAGACAAAAGAGTTTAATAGCAAACTTTGTCAAATTTCGTTGCATAAAAACTAAGTTCAAGGTGATGACTTGGTTTGATCGGTGAAATCTGATGTGATACTGTTAATGGCGAGATTAAAGAACGATGTGACTGCAGTTAGACAAGGAATAGAAAACTCCCTTGGACATGTCTGAAAGATGACATGGTTTCTCCTATTGGCGACAACACTGCGACTTAAGACATTTATTGCGCCACAAACCCCAGTTATCAGACAGGAAATGTCATCATCATCGGATATGAAGGTGAGAATATCCGCTGTGGAGGCATTTTTAAGTCTTTAGCAGCATGAACGAGACGTCTTGAGTCTCCATGGGATATCGCATAAATCCAAGTACGTCCATGCAGAACCAGTTTTAAACAGAGACACACAACTCACACAGTACATGCTCCGCAGTTTCATTCTCGTTTAAGTAGAATCAGTCTCTTTAATTTAATTTGTTGAGCTGACAGCGTAGTTGGCAGTGAAAACTGGCAAGTCTCCTGATATCACCCCTACTATAAGAATCTTATTGTAAACTGGAGACTATTGTCTCGGAAATCCTATCCTCCAAACTGGTGCTAAAGTGCCGGAACGTGCTTGCCCGGTTGGGCGAACGGTTCAGGGTCACACTGTTCTGGGTTCTAGGGCACAGTGACATATTCGTAATAGGAAACGAGCGTGCAGATGAGCTTGCCAGGCAGTAGTCAGCTCTACACGGCTTACTCGCGGCAAGGGTGCACACCCTGGTAGGAGCGGTTAAAGGACAAATCCACTCACACTTCTTGCAGAAGGCCAACCTCCAATGGAGGGCGTTAACCAACTAGGCCATATAAAGGAAGATATGGCCGACCTACGATACGATTAGAACAAGGGATCTCCTTAGCAGAACCCGCCTAGATATTGGCAGAATAACGGCGATAATCACGGGGCATAGGCCAATTAAAGACCATGCGGCCAAACTATGTATTCTATGTAACCCCCACTGCCGCAGCTGCGGAAAAGATAATGAGAAGGAAACTCTCTTGCACTTCCTCTGCAAATGCTCGGCACTTTCAAGAGCCAGACTGTGTGCACTAAACCAACCATTCTTCGACGACTTCAACGAGATTTCGGATAAACGGATACGAGATCTAATTTGCTTTCTAAACTCACAACCAAAAACTATTCACTAGCGGTAGAACCCTGTGTTAAGACCGATCTCCATCTATGAAGAGCTGAGAACTTCTCCTACTGCTGCGCTCCAAACTATGCTACATTGCAAACTATTCTTAGTTAAAGCCACCTAACGCGATCCTGAGGCTGGAAAGTACTTATCTGGAGTAGGAAAAACGTGGGACAAGCTAGAATTCAAATGCTATTCGCAGTCTTGTGAGTTCCATCGATTTGACTCCCAATGAAACTGACTTCAGCGTATGATACTAGACAGCATCGCGTGAAATCACCGCAGTCTATTTTAATGGCTTGATCTCGATCTTAGGGGTGCAGACGTCTCTTAAACAGCCGAAGAGACTTTAGCTTCCACTACTTCATCATACTTATATGTTGCTTTTATGACTGCGACACGGTCACCCACTCCCATTACTAAAGTAATGCGTCTGGATAGAAGGATAGTCAAACAGGTACAGGTATCTTTTCGAAGGAATTTGGTCTAGGATCTGTTATCTCCACATAGGGACAAAAACTTCTCTACATATATCAAGCTGAGATGGTAACACTGCAAACGATAAGTAGCCCTCAAATGAATACCGGAAAAGTTGCAAAAGCATGGCTTTATCCAGGATGGCGACTAAAGTATCTGCTGGCTTGACCAAGAGGAAAATTCGAAGCATGACGCACGAACTGATGATTAATAGCCCTGTCCACAGGACATGGAAACTTCATGTTACAGGTTATAAGAGCTTAAGTCTTCGGTGATTTTATTTTGAAGATTTTTCGAAGGTTTGACGTTAGTGGTTTGACTTCTCTGAATTGTGGTGTGTAAGTGAAGAGAGTACGTGCTTTATAGTACAGGTTATGGGGTTAAACTCCAAATGTACGAACAGTATTAGAGTCTCAGTCTACTTCTGTACTTTTGTAGAGAAAAAGTCATTATCATCATCATTTGCTTATCCACTATGAGAGTCGCGGATTAGGATGCTTAAGTGGACTCTCCACATCTCCCCTCCATCGACTCTAAATCATCAGAAAGAGATTTTCGATTTAACCATCTATTGGATTGGTCTAACCATGGCAGAGATTCCATGGCATGTCTTGAAAGCCCAGATGGGGACATGCGTTGAACGTGCCCAAACATCTAAGTATGAACCTTTCCGTTCGAAGAAGTAGCTGCTCGAAAAAGTAGCTGCTCGAAAAAAATAATTAGTACTTTCGGCTGCCAACAGAACCAAATCCAGAAGATTGGTTGGTTGGTTTAGTGGGTGTCCTAAAGACTTACTTAGACCTCAAGCGGGTCGATTGTACCCATAAAAAGTGTACTCATGGGAGTCAAACCAAGGGATAGGCTTGCCTAATCCGGAAACCACCCAGAAAGGGATAGAAATTTCAGGAGTTTCCTAAAATCAGCGATATTAAGGTCCTCCAGCCCATGGAAGAAGCTACTACCAAGAGTACGCAATCTTCTCGTGGCCAATGCGAGACATTCACATAGCAGGTGTCGGACGGATTCTATTTCCTCTTCGTCCCTGCAGCTTCTGCAATAGTCGTTGTAGGGCAATCCAAGACGCTCCGCATGGATTCCTAATCCGCAGTGTCCTGTGAGGACACCGGAGACCATTCGTATTTCCCTTCGACTAAGTTGTACGAGATTTTTGGACTTCTTCTTATCGAAGACTGGCCATAGTGATCTGTCTATTGCACATGTGTCCATGTGACACCATCGCGTATTAGCCCTGATCATGGTTTCCTCATCTGTGCTAATGGGTATCTTCGCGATCGGAAGGGTATATGCAGGATCTAGTTCTGCACCCCGCCTAGAAAGTTCATCCACCCTCTCATTGCCTGATATATCCCTCTGGCCCGGTACCCAGCATAGGGTCACCTTGTTGGTCTTTGATATATGTATATAGTTGAGGTTTTGTCTGCAGACTTTTACGAGCTTCGATTTTATCGATGCTGACTGCAGAGACTTAATAGCCGCCTGGCTGTCAACATAGATAGTAATGTTTTCTCTGACAATGTTTTCATTTTTTATTAACTTCGCGGCCTGTAAAATGGCAGTTATCTCGGCTTGAAAAACGCTGCATCCGTTTCGAGTTTTGAAGGATTGGTTTACTCCTCTGGATTCACAGAAAATACCGGCACCAGTACCAGCGTCGTCGTCGTCGTTGAATCCGTCGGTGTAGAAGGCAAGCTCTTCTTCGGTGCATACTATATCATCATCCCAGTCCTCTCTTCTTGATATTTTTATATCAAATCTCCAATCGAAGTCTGAGGTTGGAATGATGTAGTCAGTATCTATGTTCTCCTTCGTGGTATTCCGTCGGGTTAAAACGGAGGCGTGACCATAGGTACTGTTTGTCCAGAGACCTGCTTCCCTTAGTCTGAGTGCCGTTTTTGCCGCCCTGCTACAACAGTGGATGTCCACTGGAAGTAGGTTCAGCATTGTTTCAAGTTCCGCTGTGGGTGTTGATCTTATCGATCCTGTTATCCCTATACAGACTGCTCTTTGAATCTAGGTTACACTTGTAAGATTGCATTTCTTCTTAAGCGCCTTCCACCAAACAGTCGAGCCGTATGTTAGGATGGGTCGCACCACAGCAGTGTACAGCCAGTGTACCACTTTCGGCTTAAAGCCGAAAAAGCAATGTAAGCCTTTTTAATACGGTTCTCGATGTTGGCTTTCCAGCTCAGTTTTGAGTCTAAGATTACGCCGAGATATTTTGCCGTCCTTTCAAGTGTCAGATCGATTCCGTTCATATATGGATTTTTGAATTGTGGAATCGACCTTCTTCTAGTGAAGAGCACAGTCTCGGTTTTAGATGGGTTAACTCCCAGACCTTGCTTCTTGGCCCAGCCGTTCACTTGTGATAGCGCGTGATTGAGTCTTTCACTTAGAGTGGGGGCGAATTTTACTGGGACCAGAATAACGACTTCGTCAGCATAGGCCGTCACGTTGAAGCCGTTGTTCCAGAAGATTAGACAAACGTCCTTCGGACAAATAGTAGCGTTGACACGGGGAATTGCGGTCGAGGAAGAACTGCGGAGAAATCTTTAGGACGCCTCTGACTGAGATGACTCGAAGAAGAAGACATTAAGAAGGTGTCCTCTTTGAGATCTTATCACACCAAAGGCACAGGAGGAGTTCTTTCTCCCCTAATATGGCTTCTTGTGGTGGACGAGATCTTGGAATTACTCAGAGACAATGGCTTCAATGTGACGGCCTATGCCGACGATGTGGTCATTCTGGTAGCAGGCAAATTCCTTCCAGTTCTTAGCGAAAGGCTCAACTATGCGCTATTACTAGTCAATACTTGGGCCAGTAGCAAAGGGCTGGGAGTCAATCCCACAAAGACAGAGGTTGTGCTTTTCACTAAGAAGAGATCAATCCCTGATTTCAAACCTCCGAGGATCGGGGGTGTTGAACTTAGCCTTGCGGGATCAGCGCGCTACCTGTGCGTTATTCTTGATTCCAAACTAAACTAGAAGGAGAACATCGATGAACGCATCAAGAAGGCATGCGTAGCCTTCTACTCATGTAAAAAAGCGTTCAGTAATACCTGGGGGTTCAAACCGGCTGTGGTACGCTGGCTGTACACGGCGGTTGTGAGACCCATTCTTACATATGGCTCACTAGTCTGGTGGAAGGTGCTTGAGAAGCAATATCAGCTTTCAAACCTCACTAAGATTCAGAGGGCAGCCTGTATAGGAATCTTAGGATCGTTGAGAACAACACCAACAGCGGCAATGGAAACCATGCTAAGTTTAGTTCCGCTGGATCTGTACTGCAGCAACACGGCAGCTTAAACTGCCTTGAGGCTAAGGGAGATCCGTCAGTGGAAATCAGCTCCCTACGGTCACGCCTCAGTGCTGTCTCGTTGGGGGAATGCCGACAGACCGACAGAGACAGATCACATGATCCAGACTCTGGCATTTGACAGGAGATTTAATATCAGAATTCCTGACAGAGTTGACTGGAGGAACAACAAAGTTAGTAATAAAAAGGAACTGGCCTTCTACACCGACGGTTCCAAGATGGATGTTGGTACAGGCTCCGGGGTCTACTGCAAAGCCCTTGGAATAAGCCAGTCCTTTAGAATAAACGACGATTGCAGCGTCTTCCAAGCCGAAATCACAGCCATCGAGGCCTCGAAAACTGTCCGAGATAGGGGCATCACCGCGCGAACAATCACGACCTATATCGACAGCCAGGCAGCCGTTAAGGCTCTGGAGTCTGCGATAACTAGGTCAAGGCTTGTAAAAATCTGTAAAGATCATTTAGATGAGATATCGAGAGCCAATACGGTGACCCTATGCTGGGTACCAGGGCATATGGAAATCCCAGGTAACGAAAGAGCTGATGAATTGGCACGAAGGGGGGCAGCGCTGCATGCCTCACAGGCTCTCCCCTTTGCCAGAATTCCAATAAGCTTGTTAAAAAGGTATATTGATGACGAGGCCATAAGTCGATACATAATACACGGTGGATCCAGCTAGATACATGTGCAACGGCTAGGAACTTATGGACAAATTATAATAAGAAGAGATCTATGTCTCTGGTCAAACTAAGTCGTCGTGAGGCGAGAATAGTCTCCGGCATCATTACGGGGCACTGTGCAATTGGTATTCACGCGGAACGACTCGGTATACATCACAACGACTATTGCAGAAGCTGCAGGGATGAGGAGGAGATCGAATCTGTCCGAAACCTGCTGTGTGAATGTTCTGCCCTCGCCAGTAGAAGAATGAGGACTCTTGGTAGTTACTTCTTCACGGAACTGGAAGACTTGGGTGATGTCGAGCTGAGGGACCTCCTGAGATTCATTTCTTTATCTGGGTGGTTTTAAATCAGCGGTTTCTAACCCCTTTTCTCGTGACAGGTTCTCGGAGTTAAATTGGAAGATGGGCACAATGGACCCTTTGTTGGTCTAAGTGAGCAGTGACAATGTCACAAGGCACCCATAAACCTAACCTAACCTAAAGGCACATATGCTATACTTCTGTAGCAAGATATCAAAGTGTCGTTGATTTGAAACAATTGGCAATAACACCACCGATGAGTTATGCCTTGCGAGTGATTTGTTTAGGCTTCTGGTGTCTGTTAGTTTTAAGCAATTATAACAAATTTCAAAATAATTATTACTTTGACGCTGTCTTAAAATAAGACAGCAACTGTTTGTTATAAATCATTCGCGGTGTTGCTTTCGTGTTATAGGGGTCACTAATTTCGCTAATTACCTATTATAATATTTTTCTTCTTTTTTTTTAATGTTTACGCAAATATTTTGCATTTATATTTATTGTCTTCTTTTTTGTTTAAGCATCACAATGGTTTTTATTACACAATTCTCTTTCAAAAGACGAAGCTGCTTTTTTTCTTCTGGCTCCGCTTTTTCGTTGTATGGCAAATAAACAAACTTTTATCGTTCGCAAATCTTTTGAACACGTGAAAACATTCATTTGATCGAATTCATAGAGTTAACAGGTTTGTAATCGGATTTTCTATGTTCGAATTCAAGCCGCTTATTATGCAACGATTTTGTGAACGCGCTCTCCAGAACTTGTCTGACCCCATTCCATGAGGAATCGAGTAGAACGCACCACACGACGCGAAAGTGATCGTGAAAAATTGGTTTTCTGTTTTCATCGCACACTTGGCGATGTTTTGGTTTCTTTTTTTTTTCTGCAGATTCAACTACATATTTGTATTTGGTTTTTCTCTTTCTTCGAAGGTGTTTCCTTTCATTTTGTGGTTTTTCGTAAACAAAGATCAATGACCCAGTTTGTGCGCGGGGGGAGAGATGATTGAAATTTCCTCTGTGGCCATGATCGAGAAGGCCCAAGGGTAAAGGAAATCCTATTAAAAATAAAAATTGAATTTTTATTCGACATTCGCTTTTGAAACCGGTTACCCATGTGTATCGTTGCAGGTAGAAATCGTCTTAATTTATTAAAAAAAAAAAAAGAACCGAGATTCCTAATCAGAAAACTGACAATAAAAAATGAATAAACGGAGAACAGAGAACTTACAGCGAAAGACGAGCTTGTGTGTAGTCGCGCAGCTAGAATTGAGAATTTTATCATCACACGCCCCTAAATGAAGGAACAGCAAAAATAAAAGTACATATCTACGGGGAGAAAAAAAAACCAACCTTCGTCGTCAACGAACCGGATCCCGATAGAAAAATTTGAATTCTTCTCCTTCAAAAAATAAGGAGTGGGACTGTGACGGGAAGGTACGAATACGAATACGAATACGAACACGAGGAATGTCATGGCATTGCTGAAAGAAGTGCTTCTTTGAATTCCTTAAGTGTTCCTCCTCTCTCCAGAGCGGTGAATTCGAATTGTCATCAATGAATGAATGGATTCTCAGTGCCTATGTGCGATATTTCAATGCCTACGCACTTGAAATAATAAATGATGTGCCCAGCACCAGTACCCAGTGGTGTGCAGATGACGGTTCTGCGAATACTTACTAATTCGCTTTAAATGAAAATGAAATTTACTGCGATGCCTCTTAAGGACACACAACAAAGGAGCGTCTTTTGACAGTGAATCCTTGAATACAAGTGTGCGGGCACAGTTCGTTCGTATTCAAGCTGAGCTTGCGCTTGAGTAGAAGCGTTTCTATTTTTGTCGTGTGAGTCTGTCGGTTTGTCCTTTGGTTTGCTGAAGAAGACAAATGTTTGAGTTGAGGTTATTTGTTGCCATGGCGTCATGTTAAATATGGTCACCATGGTTCTGTTGGTTTTTTTTTGCCACCAATAGCGCGTGCAAAGGAATTAAATACATAAATGTAAATTTTGTAGACGTGATTAAGGTTTTATGTATAATTTTTGTAGATTAAGTGTTAAGCTCCAGTGAGAACCATGTCTTTTCAATTCTTTTTGCTTCTCGGAATACTTTGACCGATCTAAAGATTTATTTAGATGGAAATTTAAATTTATCGGAGCGCCAATAATCTTTCAGGAGAATTTATGAACTTCCTTGTTGGAACCTCTTGAAAGGGCAATGGTGAGACGATCACTGTCATACTAACTATTGGACGATCTCCCTAATCAAACATTTCATGTGAAATTTGCCGGCAGTTGCATAATAAGTGCAAAGATCAGCGTGCATATGCATTTGCGGAGCACTAAGGACCACCTCACGTGCTCCTACATCTACTTCCTCTAGATATTTTTGGCAAACAGTCAGATGCTAGCGCAGCCGTCAGACTGAAAGACTCCTCCTAATGGTCAAACAACCATATTTGGCACTCCTCGATCTTAGGTTAGTTTAGGTTGAAGTGGCTGCCAGCTAAAGTCAACACACTTAGACCCATGAAGGGTCCATTGTGATACCACCAGGATCTCGAAAAAGATCTCCTGCCTACTCATTAAAACCAATTGGAGCTTCTTATGAAGCGTAGAAGGCTATGACATCAATGTTACTCCTCGATCTTAGATCCCCTAACTTTTATTCCCAGAAAAACACCGACTACACACTGTCTCAGTTGAATTTCAACCTCAACTTTCGGACTTCCATTCCTTCCCGAGAGGAGTGTGAAAGTGGTGACGCCAGAGGCGATCGTTCTGTTCATCTCCACACCGATGGTTCTAAAACCGAGAACGGCGTGGGAGGTGTGTTTTTTCTCCGATATGCTTAACCTGAACATTGCCATTCCGTCTACCTGACCACTATTTTAGGGGGAAATTATTGCGATTAAAGAAGCCTCCTCCTGGCTAAGGCACAATGTGAACTCCTTCATACACATCTCCGACATAACAATTTTTACCTATAGCCAGGGTGCTATAGAATCCCTGGAATCGGTAAAATATTTGTACATCAGAAGCTACTTCAGACTGTAGCTCATTTCTCATGGAGATGGCAGAATATTTTAACATTCACCTATGGTGGGTACCTGGTCATAGGGGCATTCCAGGGTAAGGCAGATGAACTCGCCAAATGTGGTACTACTCTGGACATGGAAGAATCTGGGTATTCCACTCGCTACAGGTAAACTTCTCTTAGAGTACGACGCGAACAGTAAGACAAACCAAAGATGAAGGAATGGTACCACATGCCATATCTTTAAGGAGATCTGGCCTATGCTAAATCTCACTCGATCTAAAAGTTTGATCTTGCTCAAAAAGTCGCTCATTAGCACCGTTATTGGTGTTCTTACCGGCCATTGTCCCATTGGCTTTCATGCCAGAAGGATGGGCCTCTTCTCAAATGACTTCTGCAGGAGCTGCAGAGACGAAGAGGAGAAGAAAACGATGCTCCATTTTCTCTGCACTTGTCCTGCCTTATCCCAAAGAAAGCAGCTCTATCTAGAAGCCTATCACTTCGACAACTTGGGCGAGATTCATCAAGAGCTCCAAATGGTTTCAATAAAGCCAATTAAACAATAGGCCCAATTCCTGTGATCGTATCGAAATGGACCCAACTTTTCAGTTTTAGGTTTTCAGTCACATTCTCACCTACTGCGGCGATATTTTTATATGACCTTGCTGCGTGGTCGCCGTGGGTCAGTGGTTAGTGCGTTGGACTGCTGACCGAGTGGCGTGGGTTCAAGCCCCAGCCAGGAAAACACCTAACAGTTTTTGCGGCACCACCTCTCGTCGGGGAATGACAAGCCTCCGGGAGTATAATCTGTCATGAAAGAGCTTCTCAATTCGCAGTTCGGAGTCGGCAATAAACTGTAGGTCCCTTCCATTCGTGTAAACAATACAAACACGCACAACATGAATGGTTGCGAGAAGCTAGGCCTTGGCTCATCCCGAGCTGTCGCGCAATGATAGTTGAATGTTGACAATTCAACAATGGCTCGAAATTTAAAATGACACCTCTTTGTGGATGACTAGCTGTCCCTGATTGGTTGGCTAGCAATGTTTCACCCAAAAAGAATACAATTTCCGCCGAATCTCAGGAGTTGCCCTGGAAAATTTCCATAACTATAATAGAATTTCCGGTAAAACCTGTGCGTGCATTTTTTTTTCAGCCAAAAAGGCCTTGAATTGATGGACACATGCATAAAATGCCTGACATTCTTCATCGTTCATTGAAAAAATGTAAATTACCCAAGCGACAGACGTAATATAAACTCGCATGATTCGAAATCACTCCCAGTTTTGAGCCCACCAATTATTTACATTACACGCTTCATTGGTTTTGCAGGTAATTTGCAAGTTTCTAGCTCTTAGTCAACAGGTGAACAGGTCGCAAATGGAGGAGAGAATAGAACAACTGTACACACATCGGCGCAGGTGACTGTGGTTTTTATGAGTTTTTTATTTTTTATTAACAAAATGAGTACAATTGAGGTGGAACCGCACATATAACATGTTGGCGTTGTTGATTGTAGAAACACTTAGTCTCAAGGTTAACTACTGGAACACAGTGTAATTGATTTGGACTCTGAGATGAACGCAAATTTGTGTACAAATCGTGCGAAAATGCGATTTGATTTAGTTGCGCAATTAAGTAAGAAATAATCTGATGTACATATCTGATTTGGGTGTCTAATTTATCTACCAGCGCATGACATTCATGGCATTTGTTTGTCGATAAGGAGGATTCCATTAACGTTCCCAAAGCTTTACAGTAGATGGGAGTTACTTTTAACAAGAAACAATTTACCCTCGTCTGTTTAACGAAAATATTTCTTGATGATGATCTACTCAACTTTATATGTATCGATTGCTCTAAATTGATTAATTTTCAATTTCCGGATGTGTCCATTTTTGGTATCAATGAGTCTCCGTCTCTTACTCTTGCAGCCTGTGTGGGTTTTTTTTAGAAATAAAAGTGCGTTTGATCTCATTGTTTTACCAACGCATTAATCTAGTTGTGTGGCTGACTTAAGATACATTTTTCAGTCGTACACACATTACGTTTTAAGATGACAAATGATAGATCATCACAGTTTTTCAATTTATATCGTTGTTACCCACACAAAATCCAGTTTGTTATCGATCAATCCGATCAATTCGATTTTTTGCTTTGCGCGAATTGTTGATGTCGCTCTTAGATTCGAAAGGCAGGTCGAACAAAGACAACAAGAAATCTGCCAACCTTCATTAGTCATGACAAATGTCTGGTTGAATAATTATAGATAAGCCTTAAGGTGTTCTTAGAAAAGTTGATAAATAGAAAAGGTATGTTATCGCATACCTGAGTTTGCAGGAAACCGCATAGCAAGCCTCAACTCGATTTGAAAATATTTATCCTTTGAAATAGAATAGCATTCGTCTAGATACTTCTGCGTATAATATATTTTTGATGATGAATCATGTCTAGAACACTTATGTTGCTAGATGGAGATCAAATATCTGTCTGGTACATTTTGTGAGTCATGCCATGCGAGTTTCTCTGTAAACCTTGACAAGTACACTTCGTTGTTCAAGACTGAAATCTTGGTCATTACCAGAAGAACAGTCAATGAGTTTAGCTCTACTGACCAGTGGAATCGAAGACAGTTTTTGATACTGCCATTTCCGGCTATACGGAGAGAGCTCTGGATAAGGTACACTCACAAGCAGTGGCCTTGGAGTAAATCCGGATAAGACCAAAATGATGCTATTTACCACTAAAACTAAGGTTCCGGAATTCACCCCACCCAAACTAAATGGTCAGCCACTTTCACTACGCCGCAGTGCAAAATCCCTAAGCACAGTACTAGACCCGAAACTAAGTTGGAAGCTCAATATAGAACAGCGGGTAAAGAAAGCAAGCGTAGCATTCTATGCCTGCAATAAAACATTCGACAAAAAATGGGGACTCAGCCAAAGATGACCCTGTGGATGTACACTGCCGTTGTGCGTCCAATTCTAACTTATGGCGCCATCGTCTGGTGGCCTGCCCTGAGTAAGAAATACAACATCGACAAGTTCAAGAAAGTGCAGAGATCGGTGTGTGTAGGTGTTACAGGAGCACTGAGATCTTGTTCTACTGATGCTCTAAGTGTGATTCTGCACCTAATGCCCCTTGACCTTCACATCAAAGGCACAGCTACCTGCAGTGCGGTCTGGCTCAAGGAATCTGGGTTCTGAACCGCAAAGTCGTACGGTCACTCTAAGATCCTGGAAACCATTCCAGGAGATTTGGTCGGGTCTTCGACTGATTACATGACACCTACCCTCAATTTGAGGAAATTATTCTTGCTAAATTCCGTACCAGAGAAGAATGGAAGAATGGAAACTTTATCAATGACCATGATATTGGTCTACATATATACGGACGGGTCGAAGATAGATTGCGGAGTCGGCGCAGGTTTTGTTCTTCGACCAACTGAATATATCAACGTCTCTTCTAGTGTTTTCCAGGCGAAGCTTCTCGCGACTCGCGAGGCCTGCCGCTTGCTGACCAATCTCCAAACATCCAACCAAAATATCGCTATTTTCTCAGATAGCCAAGCCGCTATCAAAGCCATTAATGCAGTTACCATATCATCAAAACTGGTAGAGCAATGCCGGCTGGAAATTTATCAACTGAGTACGCACTCCACAATTACACTCATCTGAATCCGAGGTCATAGCAATTACGAGGGCAATGAGCGCCCCGACAAGTTGGCCAGGAAAGGATCGGCCCTTAACAGTTCACTTGCGGGAAGTGTCGATATTCCACACTGTTAAGGGCTTTGTACATCTACACTTCCTCCAGCTTGCCAATCATAGATGGAACGGCCTGTCCAGTTGCGTCATCTCAAGAAAGACTTGGCCCAATTATAATAAAAATAAGTCAAGAGAGCTGCTTGACAAATTTAAGACCAGATATTGCCAGAATCGTAGCCATTATTACAGGCCATTGGCCAGTTGGAGACAATGCGGCCAAGCTTCGTATTCCTCACAAAAACTTTTGCAGAAGCTGCAAGGACTTTAATGAGAAAGAATCTGTAATTCATTTTCTCTGCAGGTGTCCGGCCCTGGCGAGGACCAGACAGCGCTCTTTGGGCAAACATTTCTTCGTGGACCTCGGCGATAGCTGAAAAACGTATTGGAAAACTAATCCTGTATCTGAACTCCACCGGCTGGATTTAGCCACACCATCCCAAAACACCAAAACAACAACCACATTCAAATAAGGTTAAACGAGTTTCGTGGTCTAAAGAGCCGCCACTTTACCTACCTACGGCGATATGATTTTACGCGTATGTGTGGCGTATGTGAGTCTACGCGTAGGGACGCTTACTTATTTAATATAGTCTGGGGTGGACCTGGGCGTCAACCAACAACCGTCTCTACCCAACTCGACCTTTAGCCAACTACCTCCAGTTTCGCACGCCAAGTTGGTTGAGGTCCCCTTCCATTTGTGTGCGTCACCTGAGTCGTGGTCTTCCTCTACTGCGCCGTTCCTCGGGTGTGATTTCGAAGATTTTCTGGACCGGGGCATTGGTTTCCATCAGCTCTACATGACCAAGCCAAATCAGTCGGTAAAGTCGATGTCGCTGTACAGCCCGTCGTTGTATTTCCTCTTCCCCCCACCGTCTATGCAGACGGAACCAAAAATCATCTAAAGAATTTTCCTCTCGAAACAGCCAAGAACAAACTCATCTACTTTTGACAAAGTCCATGCCTCTGCGCCGTAGAGCAGGACTGGGACGATTAAGGTCCTGTAAAGGGTCACTTTTGTCGTTCGAGAGAAGGTTTTGGTACTCAATTGCCTTCTCAGCCCAAAAAGGCAGCCATTGACTAGAGCTATTCTTCTTAATCTCAGCGCTGGTGTCGTTGTCTAAATTGATAGCGGAGCCTCGCTAGACAAAGTCCTGAACTACCTCAAAGTTAAATCTGTCTTTTCTGACATTCTTTCCGAGACGTCGGGTTTGAGCGCCTTTCTTGTTGACAGCATATACTTGCCCTTGCTCTCATTGACCGCTAAACCCATCTTCGCCGCCTCCGTCTCAATGCCTATGAACGCGCCAGTGGCATCTCACTGCGTTCTCCCGATTGTGTCAATATCGTTGGCGGACGGAATTGTTGATCTTCATCGTCCAGGTTGAATGGTTCATTCTGCCTGAAAATGGGATTTAATTCGTCGTAGCCGTTAATACCAATACGCGCAGGGATGCGTCATACCAAGATGTCTAACCAGAACATCAAAGTAGAAAGAAACAGCCGAAATGTAGCCCAACATTTGTGCAAAAGTTATGAATGATTTAAGGGAAAAAAATGTGTCGATTGACACAAAAATATTGATGTAATCTGCGTTTGTTGATAAAATCTACTCAAGAAATCTCACTTAAATCAAAAGAGCTTGAAACACAGGATCAACGATAAAAACCCCATAATTTTGCAAACTAAATGCGTGGGTTTTTCCAACAATGCAATGTGAAACTGTTACCTGATGCCTGATGTCAACGTATCCATCACAGTTTTGAGTGTTATAACTCAATTCCGTTGCCTAATATTATTTCCATGGAGACTCGCTCATTAAAATAAAATGATCAACCCAGCGTGGGAGATACGTAGACATTGTCTACAAAAAAACTTGAATAAATCCTTAACTAGCTTCGCGACACCATACCCAAACCAATGAAACGAATCTCTCCTGCATAAAACACCGCAGCAGCTTCAAATTTCACATTTAAAGAAGAAAACAAACCTTTCATCAGAGGAATTGCCTTTTGCAATTTTTATTCGTGTATCGCGCATACCTCACCAACACATCATAAAACATAATTTCATGGTTTGTTGACCGTGCCACACTCGGATGGACTTGGCCGGGGGAATAAACCGCGCAATTGGTCAGTCATTCTCGACCAAAGTATGGTTGCAAAAGTATAGATGCAATGTTTCACAGAATTTGCATGCCAGATACAAATTTGGTTGATAGTTCGTAAACAGCAACTGTCTCCATGGTGAGCCTTTGTTTGGACTGCGTCATCAACCCAATTGCGGTTCCTCCAATAAAAAAAAAAAAAACCCATTTTTTTTTTTTCAGTTTGGTGTATGAGTAATTTTCCTGTGAATCATTGAGCCCAAACTTGGTTTACTTGCTGCTCACGATTCAAATGAACAGAATGGTGTTTGAGGTTTACAAAGAAAATAGGAGGTACACCGATGTGAGGTAAGGTTATTACACAGAAGCAATAATGGCAGCGCCATGGAGCGAGGGTTAAAAGCGGTACACACTGGTATGCGGTAATAATGGCCAAAGAATGTGAAACGGTTTTGTACGGTAACGATGGCGGCTAGCAAGCAATTGCTTGACGATTGTTGTGGGGTGCGTTCGGACATCGAACAAATAGAAAAATCGAATTCACGATTTGACTAACACAGCCATATGAAATCGATTTTTTTTTATTTCTCGTTAGCAGCTTGGAACCATGCTCCTTACACTACAATTTAATTGCGTTTCAATGCCGCTTTTACGTAGGGTATTTACGAGGCTTGTAACAATGAATAATGTACATATTTTTATTTCATTGCTAAAAGAATAAAAGGGATACATTACAATTTAATGTCCCACAAGGCTCTGGACTATTTTCGTTACCTTTCGGTTTATCGAAGTGAGTAGGATCCGTTAGGGTTGTGAAAGTATGCAAAATTAATCAGATTACAAAAGATATCTGGGATTGGATCTCACTGCATGCAAAAAAAGCTAGATGCTAAAACAAACAAAAAACTAATCAAAGCAAACCAAACAGACTGGACCTTTGATTGGTTTTGCTCAAGCAATCCAGCAACCCCTTATCGGCGTCCTCACATGGCACTGTCAATTATAAGCTAAAATATAAGGTCATGCTCATCATTTTGCAATGGCCCTCTTATCTACTATGAGGGTCACGGGTTTAGGGTGCTTAAGTGGACTCTCCACATCTCCCGATCTTCCTCTATCGACTCTAAATCATTAGGGGCTCTCCCCTTATATCATCTCCCCATATCATCTTGGGCCTACAAAGGGGATGTCTACCTAATGACACGGACTCCATAGCACGTCTTAAAAGCCGAGTTTGAAGTAAGCGTTTAACGTGCCCAAACCATCGAAGTATGGACCTTTCTGTTCTAAGAATAAGAACACGCTGCTCGACATTGAGTGCCATGTGTTTTCTGGTATTCCAAATTCGATCTCGACGAGTTACCCCAGGAAGACAACGAAGAAATCTCATTTCGGCAGCTTGTGCCCGCGATCTTATTCTTTCGGTCATTACCCAAATCTCATGACCATAGGTGAGGGTCGGAACAAACACTGAATTGAAGACCGATAGCATAGCTCCGATGCCAAGTTCAGCCTTCCTGATAAGAGGTTGACCAAGTTGTCTCAAAATGGTTCCAGCCCGACCAATCCTACAGGATAACTCAGTATTACTCCTTCCATTACTCGTGAATAAGACCCTGAGATACTTAAACTTCTCCATCTGTTTCAAGGGGACTCCACTAACATGCAGAATGCATAACCTCTGATTTGTTCACGTTTACCTTCATCCCAGCTTCAACACAGACCGCGACGAACCTATCTAGTGCACGCTGGAGTTCGATCTGGGCGGACCCAAGGATGACCAAGTCATCAGCGTAAAGCAGATGGCTTGCCCCTAAGTCTGCCAATTCGAACCGTTCCTCGCCACAGCTGCACCGTAACATCCAATCCATATACACTATAAAGAGGAGAGGTGGCAAAACGCCTTAGCGAAGTCCAACGCCCACAGCGAAAAGTGTCGATTTAACGCCGTTCACCCGAACACAGCTCTTACAGTTTGTGTATAGAGATTGAATGGCCCTCAGAAGATAACCGTCAATCCCATAATCCTGCAGAAAACTTCAAAAATTACCTCGAGGGGTCCGATCGTATGCTTTCTCCAAATCCACAAAACAACTGTAGATAGGCCTTCTCAAGTGCCAGGCCTTCCCAAGTACCATTCTGAGAATATTAGGGCTCTTTTTAGATATGGAAAGAAGAAAACTATTTTCCATTTCTTATGTACCAGTCCAACCCTGTCGAGAAGGGAACTGCTCTATCCAACTCAAAGAAGTTGGTCTATGGACGACCAGTGGTTTAAGACCCGGTTTCATTCTTACTCGATGGTCTACAATTGAGGATTGAAGAAATATGTATATATCTAGTCTGCGATGAAAGATTTGATTTTAAAACACAAATCGGAGAGGACCGGGATTAGGGTCTTCTCTACTTCGACAAACAATTTGCCTTCAAAACGACCATCGAAACGGGAGCTTGTGTTTCTTACGCAGACTTGGGTTCTTGAATAGGGACAAAGAGGAAATAGAATCCGTATGACCCTGCCCCAGTCATGAGAACCTTAAGTACATGCTGGGCTTGAACAATGTCATATCGCTGATTTCAGAAAAAATCCATAGCTAGATTTATACGGGTACAGTGGTACAGTAGGCGTGTTTTTTCGAAACCTAGCTAGCCAGTCGTTCATTTAGGTTTAGACGATTCCCAGCCAGCCAAACCCAGTCGATTTTTTATACCGTCAAGTTGGTACGTGTGATTTCGTTCCTATGACATCGGCTGTCAAACTGTCAAAGTATTCTGGCCATGGGATATCGTAAAATTCCTAGCCAGTTGCTTTTGACTGGGGATACAATCAAGAGTTGTAGCCAGTTGGTTGCTGTATTTGTTTTACGTATAAAATTTGACTTTTCTAGCAACTACTGGCTGGCTAGGTTTAAAAAAAAACACGCCTAGTGCCAGATGTTCAAACATGAGTCCTAGAACACCCGCAAAACCACCCAACCATAGTTCATCATCTTAACCAAAGTGGAACCAGCGGTTATGGACAGTCAGTCACATTCTTCTAAACCAGTCCTTACTTGGTCTAAGATAAAAACTGCAAATATAAATTCGAAAAGTTTAAAGAAAGAAGCACAAATGGTAAGTGGAACGCCACACTTCACTCTGCATTTATCTCATTGTCTTACTTATGTTAATGTCGTTACACACACAGAAAATGACTAACATAAAACATTGAACTTATTGTAATCTTTTGAGACAACATGTGTGAGTCACAACCTTGCGAGCCTACATCGGGAACATTTTGCAATTTGTTTCCACAAAAAAAGGTTGACACTACTTCCTGTTTGTTTACCAATGAAAACAGGCTCAACAAATGTTTTATGACCTGTAAACCTTTAAGCAAAAATTTCCAACATCAGTTCAATGACACAAGCTAAACGATCTTTGCAGGTAGCAGGCAGCACTTACTTGGGTATTTTTCGCTCACTTTAAATTTGTTCCTGAATTAAAGTCGGACATGATTTATTCGCATCATCATTTGTGAGCCTAATTAAGTTGCTGCTGCTGTTGAAACTGGAATGGTAATTGTGGCTCTGCCGATGCCTGTGCAGCTCTGCACAACTGATATCAAATCTACACTCGAGCAATGTTTGTTATGTACAGGGTGCAGCCTTCAGCCACCGCACACATAACACCTGGGCAAACAAAGGTTAGGTGAAGTTGAATCATGTTACACGCGGCATTCGTCGCGGTGTATTCCGATTTGAACACGGGAGAACATATTAATCATAATTTTCTGTGAATACACAGAGGGGAAATGGTTTCCTAAGGATAGGTGAATTGGACAAATCACAGGTGAACTCCACTTTCATTCAAATTCCGACCAAAAAAATCGTTACAAAACGAGCGTCCCCGATCGTGTTACATCGACCATGAAACATTCAGAGGGAAGGACTCTTTTCTGTAGAATGCTGTAAGTGTTCTAAAATAAGAGGGTCAGTGTACAAGAGGGAAATGCGAAGAGGGGTGCCTGTTGAGAGGGCTTTGTTCCAATTTATTAAAACAGGAAACACAATAATGTAACCTTTTGATGCCGAAATATTAGTTTTGTTCATTTCAAATGTTCGGCTTCAATGGTTTCGAGCGCCTAAATTGTTTGGGGAAGATATGGCAAATTCGTTTGACTCAAAGAACAAAGAAGTATCATAATACTGGCGCAGCTCAGGGCGCAGTTCTCTCGCCTACACTTTTTTCGATACTTATTTACTCACACGTGAATGAACTTTCGCAAGCATTTGCCAACAGAATCTACAACACTGTCGATTTCCGAACCAGGACGCTCATTCAAAATTAAATTCTTTCTCCGGTCTATTTATTCATTTTCAATGACTCGCTTATCCACTATGAGGGTGGCTGGCTTAGGGTGCTCAATTGGACCCTCCATACCTCCAGACTCCCTCCGACTCTAAATCATCAAAAGCGTAGAGGTGAGATTACGGACGTGGGCCAACCGTCTCATCCTACTCAGGGGATGTCTAGCTGATGGAACGAATTCCACGACACGCCTTGGAAGCTGAGTTTGGGGTATGCGTTTAATGTGTCCAAACCTACCAAGCATGGACCGTTCAAAGAAATACCTGCTCGACATTGAGTAACTCGCGTTTTCTGGTGTTCCTAACTCGATGTCGGCGGGTTACCCCAGAAATCTTATTTCGGTAGCTTGTACCCGCGATCTTATTCTTTCGGTCTTTCCCCAAATCTCAAGACTTTTCTTCATTTGTCGCAAAAATTGTAGTGTAAGCCTTTTACGAAATCAGCGTATGACAAATGATGTTAAAGGTTGTGTTGGCCTACATTTTTCCTGAAAATTAAAGTTTCAGTTGGTAAATTTGGGCCGAAGCACCCACCACTTCTTTGAACTTAAAGGTTGTAGCTCCTAAATTCCCATGGCTTCAACATCAATAGAAAATTGGATTCCTATAACCCCTTCTCACGTTTTTATGCACATGCACGTAATCATACACCTAGACAAATATTGGTCTGGTGTCCAGCCCTTTGAAGCAAAGGCATAAATAAGTTTGAGTCTTCGTAACGAGTCTACTGAGAACAACTCCAGTTCTCGTTTAAATCTTTAGACCATTGCCCGCAAAAAGCAACAACAAGAACTGGCCATTCAAGGATTCTGCTCAACCATTTGATGTCTGCAATAGAAATATTTAAGAACGGATAAATGTCACTTGGTAAGGGAGTAAGAGCCCTTGGTGACAACATTTATATCTGCTCATGTCACTTGCAAACCCAAAAACCAACTCGAAGTTGGTAAGGGAATACAAGACGTTTCTCGGATCCCTAAACCTTATCCGACTCTGTATCCGCTAACCTATAACCCCTTTACTCAACAACAACTGGCCCAAACGGTGGCCGACGTGACGAACTTCACCCTCCTAAACCATCCAACCAACTTTCGGAGAAAGCCGAGAAGGCACTTCAATGATAAGGAGCTTACAGTGTCAGCATTTACCACATCAGCACCGAAGAACTGCCACCTGATCCGAGCAAAAGCAGGACAATCGCAAAGGAAATGATCCGAAGTATCATCGCCCTTTCCACAGGCGTCGCAGACAGTTGTGTCACTTAAGCCTACCACACTAAGATGCTTGGCAAAAGCGAAGTGTCCCGTTAAAACACCAATAAGTAGTCTACAGTCTCTTCTGCTGAGTGATAGCAAGAATGTCGCTGATTTCTTACAAACGTTCGGGAGCATTCGTTTAGTCTGCCTGCATCCTAGAGAGCCGTGCCACACACAATTGTGTTCATAGGAAACCCAATCGTCAATGGAGGCCTTGACCGAGGACGCGGGAAGACCCAACGCAGGTTCAGGTCCTGAGAAAACATCCTCTGAGCCTTGTCTAGCAATCTCATCTCATTTCCAGAGATCCCAGTGTGACCTTGGACCCAGACAAGAGTCAAAGAGATCAGCCTTGCGACCGAATTCAGAGAGTTCTTGCATTCTCGCACTATTTTGGAACTAGTTAAAGGGTTGAGCAAGGCCTTAAGCGCAACCTGGCTATCGCTACAGACACAGATGCTTCGACCCTTCCACCTATTCTTAACAATATAGTCTTTGGCCATTAGAATAGCAAATTTCCCTGCTTGAAAAACAGAGGCATGCTTGCCCAATGAAAGCTTAAGTCTAATGTTATCGACCTCCACGAAGACACCAGCACCGGACCCATGATTAGTCCGAAGTTCTGGTGTCATTAAATCAGACGGCATATCCATGGAACTAGGGTCGTAGGATAAGTGTCGCGCAAGGTCATCGAAACTCCAGTGCGGATGATACCAAAATTCACCCCCTTTAAGACGATAGATTGCTTTGATAGTACAACCCGCCGTACTCGGAAAAGCTCCCGTGCAGCCGAGATAAGCCATTCTTTGAAGTTTAGTACAGTATGCAGTCACATACTTACGCGAAAGCCTCCTCCAGCAAACAACCGAATCATAAGGTAGAAACGGTCTTATCATAGCCGTTTGGATCCAAAGGACCTTAATCGGTGGTAAACCCCATGTCTTGCCAAAAGCACCCTTAAACCGCCAGAAAACTGCGAGCGCCTTGGATGTCTTCGACTCAACATGCTTTGCCCAAAGAAGTTTTTTATCCAAGATCACTCCTAGATATTAAGCTTCATCGGAGATCTGGATAGTGACGCCATTTAGCACTGCTTGAGTCAGACCGGTCACAACCCTCTTTCTCGTAAAGAGGACAACCTCAGTTTTCAGAAGGTTCACCTAGTGCACCATTCATGGATCATGTCTAAAGCCGCCTGCGCGTTAGCACAGACAGTCTTCAGGCATGACACGACAGAGAGTATGGAAACATCATCCGCATATGTCTGAGCGTAGACGTTAAAAGAATTGAGAGTATGCAACAGAGATTCAACTACCACGCACCATAGCAGTGGAGACAGAACGCCGCCTTGCGGACAGCCTCTGTTTACCCCTGCCGTAACATAGCGCACACAATCTGCATCTACAACCAAAGTTCTATTCATCAACATTACTCGGATCCACAGAACCAGGGTTTCAGCCACCCCGTGTTGTCTAGCACAGTCGCACATGCAGTCAAAGGTGCCCATGATGAAGACGCCCATGGCGTATTCTTTCCTATCAAGCGCGCATTCAATTCTAGCAACTAGATTTAAAAGCGCAGTCTCGCAGGATTTTCCACGCATGGTGGCTGCATGCTGCCTTTCCACGCTTTTCAACAGGAAGGAAGATAGGCTTATAGGTCTTAAACTCTTAGCGAGTCATCCTTACCACGGTTTGGTATGAAGGCCACTCTAACCGTTCGCCAGGATGTAGGAATATAAGCCAGTGCCAAATTCGCAGTGAAGATTCTCTTCAGAGTTGGGAGCAACTGGTTTATACCCTGTTGCAGCAAGGCTGTGTATACCCCATCAGTTCCAGGCATCATTCAAATTAAATTATTAAAAAAAAGCATCTGATTTTATTAGACTTGTTTGCAAGTCGTAATGGCCGACGTGTGACGATAAGATCCACCTAATAAATTTCGTCATAATACGTTCTGTACCTTGTTATCGTTTTTTGATAAAAGGAATAGCATTTAGACTAGCAACAAAATTAGGTCACTTTCAGCTGATAAGCGACTGCAATTTGTGGGTGGATTGGATGTATACTAAACCCCTAATCAAACACGTACGTACTCGTATAATCGTAAACGATTTGTTATTATTTTGTAGAGAGCAAAAGTTCAAACAATTCAAAAGGGGAAAATAAAAAAAAAGAATTAAGTTTCCTTTTGAGTCTTACTTCACGTCAATAGGATACTCTGCAAATGAAATCTGGTAAGCTGAAACGGTTAAATGGTTAAATGGTACCTAGTACTCGTAAAAAAATGCTTTTAAGCGCTGAACGTGATTTACTTGGAAAAAGTGGAGAACTTAATTGGTCTACTGGTCGATGTTATTGCTTCGACTTAACGTTGCTGGTGATTTTCAAAAGAAAATCTTAATGTTCTATGAAATGTGAGCCACCTAATCGAAGGTTTTTTCCAGCGCGGATTTACGGTGCGCGGAACATGTTAATTGCCAATGGTTACTGTGCATGATGCATGGTAACAATTTTCGTTCCACAGTATCATTTGTTGCGTGTTTAATACGAGTAAAGAAGTGTAAGATTGGTAGCGCTGAACAAATGTTGGCGACTTAGTTCTTAAGCGCGATTAAGAGTGAAGAGATTTTAGGAGCAGCAGAGCTGCAAAGACCTAATTCAGATGCAGGGAATGATCAAAAGATTAGTGGTTAGTTGGTGTGCAAGCAGTGCAGGTTCGAACCTCAGCCACATCCACTGAAAATTTGTTTATGGCACCACCTTTCGTCAGAGAAGAACAAACGTCAGCTAAAAGCTTTTATACTCGCCGTTCGGAGTCGGCAATACTACTTGCGAGAAGTCAGGCCTTGGCCCACCACGAACGGCAACCGTGGCTTTAAGAGTTGCCGTTATTCACGGAACGAATCCAAAAAGAACATTGGTACTGGGGCTGGCTTTCTTGGCCACAGCCATTAGACAGGCAGCAAAGTCTATTAGTGGTAACAATGTATTCAACAAAATCATCACCCACTATTAAGACTCTGGAGTTGTTAAACGTTAATTCAAGCCTAGTAAAAGTCTGCAAGCGTTACAAAATTGAGATATTAATCGGCAGTCCTCTATGCTGGGTACCGAACCGTATAGAGATCGTTGGCAATGAAAGCTCTAAGCTCTTCGAAAAGCTTCCAATCCAGATGGTTCGATCGTTATTCTGATGAAAACCTTAGTAGGGCTAGTATAAGCTGCATTCATCTGGAAACGCTCTTAATAGCGATTGGCTACTCCTTGATGAGAAGAAGGCCCTTTGTACAAGCTATTTCTGGCACTGTGTCATGGGTACTCACGCGGAGCGACTTGAGGTACCTTTCAAGTACTTTTACAGAAGCTGAAGGACCTACTTGCAAGTCTGCGGCCCTGGTCTCTTGGCAGTCACATCTTGGAAGAACTGGAATATTTATGTAATATTAAGCTCCAGGACCTTCTGAAATGTCTACCTCGTTCCAAGTGGTTCTAATCAAGCGTTTTCTTATTCAAGGTTCCAGAATCAACAGGCACCAACTGTAGTCGAAAGGTACCCATCCATCTGACCTATCCAATAAGTGAGTAGTGCTGGAGTCAATATGGAATACGTTTACATTCTAAACATCCGTCCAGCTATTGGATTATTGGACATCACAATGCTACTTCGAATGAGTATAACTTTGTTGTACTTAAAGAAAGTGGCAGTAGATCAAACACTCCAATCGAATCCACTCACTCCACTCACAATTGAGGAGGATATAAGGACACTAGGTACAGGTAGGTAGGTAGAGATGGCAGTTCTAAAAGAACCCAGTCAGCGCTGGGATGCGCCGTTTTGAAACCACAACTTTTTTGACTCAAAAGTGGCACGCCACTCCATGTTTGCGGGTGTTATAGGTTGATAGACGAACAATGGTTTGTGTCGCTAATGCCGGACATTTACACAGGAAATGATGCAGATATTCTTTTTCGCTGTTATCTTTGCAACTACGGTAGAAAGTGCTGTGTGGAATACCTAGCTTGGCTGCGTGGTCTCCTATTGGACAGTGGCCTGTACTAGCAGCTTCGATTCTTTCAATATTCGGTCTTGATTTGCTTAGTAGCTCGTTCTGTTTTTGGTTTATTGTAACCGGTACAGATCTTCCTTGATATGACGCAATTGTTAAGCCTATTCCACGCTTGGTTGGCCGTCTTCAGAAGATGGTGTTGTAAGGACACTAACGACACTAGAGATGAGCTAAAGGGGCCTGGAACGTGTGTGTAAAACGCGCCCAGTCGCTGTTGACGGCATATGTCCCATGAGGGGTGAAGCCTTAGTCAAAAGATTCGAATTACTGTCGAACAGGACGGACGGGGCTGTAGGGGGAGATCGCGACTCAGATGGGGCGTTAGGGGAAGGTTGCAATTTAGGTGGCACGTGTAAGTGAAAAAAAAGGATTTACCCAACTTGGCATGTGAAATTGGAGACAAGTCAGCTATGTAGCTAACGATCGAGCTGATTGAAGAGGCTTATTGGTTGAGGCACATGTTCACCACATGTTATAGCGGCATTATAAGTATAAGAAAAAAAAAGTGTGCGATATAGATCATCTCAGTCGGAAATACATTTAACTTTTGTGAATAAAAGTCATTTTAAATGTAATTTCTCTAGGTCTAGGTATACACCATTGAGAAACAGTAGAAACCCTGATGTAGAGGGGACTATTTCCTAACGAATAAGTACCACTACAAACCATCAGAATACTTTTTATTTATTATTTCCAAGTTCTGTCATCGAATCAACACTTCACAAGTCATTTCTCTAAACAGCCAACGCTTCATTCCGCCGAAGCATTATAGTGCCTCAGCCTGTATAATGCTTTGCCAAAGCATTTATTTAATTTATCCATTTCAAAAGCTATTTACTTACACGAGCCGACAATAAAAACAAAAACCAAGTCATAGTGGGTGAGTTTGTTTTATTTTTACAAAACCACATCAAGCCGCCTTATGTAAAACTCAATTCGCTACCCATGACGGACACCTACAGTGACAGATTCATTGATTTGCGCCAAGTCATTTGCTAATTCGAACTGGAATCTGGCCATAACTAAGCAACCCACTAACGAAAACACTCGCGTCGAAGCCCGTCCCCCCGCCATACAAGTGCGCATGCAACCCGCCGCCCTATAGAAATGTTCAATGTCTTCGTCGAATATTTATTCGCGAGTTCATTGTTTGCTGCGATGTTTATTGCATAATATGTAAAACTAGTTTCCTTCTCTTTGATGTGCACAAAAATAACCCAAACCATGAAAAGAAAGCCTTTCTCGTGGAATTACATGACTCCGAGTACCGGTGCGGTGGTGTTCTCAAGTTCTTCGCCACGCCACAAATAGTCTCAATGGAACAGTCACACGAACGGATTAAAGGCAGGTAGTACATACTATACATGTATATGTATCTGCAAGTGTCAAAATCAGAAAACCAGTTTTAATGAAGTCATGCGAACCACATGGAACCAGTAAAATGGTAGAACGACTCAAATTGTTGGGAATTTTGAAATTCTTCTCTCACTCTCTCAATCCGAGTTCTAGATTTGGATTTGTAATTCTTTGGAAAGTTGGTCGCCGATGCAGTGGTGACATACTTTCGTAACAACGCGGAGGGTTGTCAGGACAACGGGAGTGAGCTTACACTGTTTGCTGGGTAGATATCCACCACATTTTCCCTTCACAGATCACTTTTTACACTTCAAACAGCAGAGTAACAACATCAATCAATTGACATTGGTGATCCCAGAGTTCACACCACAAATGCCCGACACACGCCCTCATCTAACACTGATTTTTCTCAGTCAAAACAATTATTTACGTGTGCTGGCAGCCGAGCACCTCTGGATTGAGTTAATAATATGCGCAGTTTGTGTCGACTGTCGTGCTTTGTAAGCCGACGAAACATAATATCAATCACTTTGCAGACTTAAGAGGTTTTACTCTCCGGATTGTTGGGTGTGTAGTAGCGCATTTTTTTCTTTCTTTATCAGATGAGTCATGACAAAGTCCAATCGACTTAAAATGCAACGATTGTGTGGGTGGAGTTTTTGGAATTACGAATTTGAACGATTCAATCAGATCAACTGTCAGACAAATGTCAAATGCGGCATCATGAAGTGATCGTGTATGAATATTTTTCTTTTGATTTATGAGGGGATGTGGTTTGAGGGATAAGTTTTCCCCAAGAATGCATCAGTACAGAGGCACGTCAACTTAAACGGAAACGAAAATGTCGCATTTTGTTTGTAGCCATGTGGGCGACCACAGAAATGACATTGAGCACATACAAAGGTGCAACACCGTGTACATGACGTTTAGTGGGAGTTTACTGAGTGACAATTAGTCTTGTGAACAGCGTATGTACATATATTGAATTTCAAAGCTAAGGTCTGAATATGTCTCGCTTAGCCGTAGAACACTTGGATATAGATTGAACCAGAAGAGGATCGACATCAAACTTTATGGTCTCGAGCATAAACAAAAAGCGCGGCCAAAACCAATATTATTGGATGAAAGATGACGGTAAAAAACTTACTAACTTAAAATGTCGCTACAGTTCGGGGTGGACCTGGGCCTATACCGACAAGCGTCTCCACCCAGCTCGATCTTTAGCCAGCTGCTTGCAGTTTCGCACATAAAGTTCAGAGTGCACGTCGAACTATAAACCAAATCGTGTTACTACGGGAACACAACTACAATCACGCGTACTATAGCGACGTTTTACAAGGCACCCTTCATTTCAAATTTATTTGCATTGCAAGTTTTGCCAGATGATGTTGCTGCTTCATATACGGATGATGTTCCCATAGTTTATGTCGGGTCATGCCTAGACTGCCTGTTCTAACGCACAGGCGGCTTTTTACATGGTCGATGAATGGTGCACTAGGCTTTCGTTCAACCCTCTGAAATCAGAGGTTGTTCTCTTTACGAGAAGGAGGGTTTTGACTGGTCTGACTCAGCCAGTGCTAAAGCGCGTCACTATTCAGATCTTCAATGAAGCCAAATGTCTAGGAGTGATGCTGGATAAAATCTTCTTTGGGGAAAGCATGTCAAGTCAAAGACATCCAAGGCGCTCTCAGTTTTCTGGCAGTGTTCATAAGTGTACTTCAAAGAACGGCTTGTCTCGGCTGCATGTGAGCTTTACCGAGTACGCCTGGCTCTGTTCTCGACGCTCTGCTTGACCTTCGTCCCCTTGATACTTACATATATCATGGGCAGTACTATCAAAGCAATCCATCGTCTAAGACGGGGTGGCTTTTAGTATCATCCGCACTTGTTTTCGATGACCTTGCGCAACACTTAATCTACGACCGTAGTTTCATGCATATGCCGTCTGATGCAATGATACAAGAACTTCAGGACTGGTTTCGGCAAGAGTCCGAGCCTGGACTGGGCTGCAGTCGAACTTCACGGAGGGTTCCTAATCCAATCATGGGTCCGGTGCTGGTGTCTTCGTGGAAACCGACAACATTAGACTTCACTTCTCCTAATGGCCACGGACTATATTGATAAGAAATGGTGGAAGGATCGGAACATCTGCGTCTGTGGCGATAGCTGCTCTTGTATGGGTCCCAGGTCGCACTGGGATCTCTGGAAATGAAATCTCCGATCAGATTGCTAGACAAGGCTCAGAGGATGTTTTCTCAGGACCTGAACCTGCGTTGGGTCTTCTGGCGTCTCCGGTCGGGGCCTCTATTGGCGATAAGGTTTTCTACAAACAGCGTCATTCTTGCAGCAGAAAAGACTTCAGACAACTTATTGGCTTTCTTCGAAAGTCCAAAAAATTGCAGTAAATGGGGTAAAAACTGGTTCCTGCTTTCTGGTAGTACAATGAACCAGTTGCGTCTGAGTGCTCCATTGTAGCATTTCCTAACCCGACAAAAAAAAAAAGTTTGCACATTTTTTTTAAATTTTTAAGGGGGGTCGCTAAGCTTTTTTATGTGCTCAAGGGGGTCGTTATTCTAAAAAGATTGAAAAACACTGCTCTACACGACCCAGCTACCTCAGTCGTTGGAGCTTAACTCTTCTGGCTGAGTCGATGTCGCTGTACAGCCCGTACAGTTCTTCATTGCATCGTCATCCTGCATCAACGGCTGAGTTTGATAGGGATGCCAAAACTAAACATTGCTCTGTATAGCTCTAAAGATGCTTTCATACGCGGCCTTAAAATCGATAAAAATGTGTTGGGTATCGATTTTAAGTTACTGGGTTCTCTGCAAGATCTGCTGCAGTCTGAATATTTGGTCAGATCAGGATATGAACCAATCAGGTAGTTGACGAACGGCTTCAGTTCAAAGGGTATCCTTTCTTGAGGATCGGGAAAAATGCTGTTGGTTCCATTCATCGGGGATACTTCTCTCCAATAATATTTTACGGATGAGTTGATGGATGCTCTTTACCAACTTATCGCCTCCTGCTTTTGATAAAGCAGCTTTTTTGTTCGTCCAGGTCAAACAATTTTCAGGCCAAACTATTTCCCAACCAAGATGGCAGCCTTGAACACTGCCCAATGGGACAGAACATCCTGGGTTGTATTTCGATACCGAATCTGAAGCATTTCATTCATAGAGCATCAGTGTCATTTTGACTTTCACCAAGAAAAGAGGAAAATTCTCCTACCCATGAACCATGTATCCACTTTTCCTACCACCCTTCTAAACACACATCTTAAACCCAACATTTTGCTACAGTTCCGCTGAAAAGAGGAGAAGAAAACAAGTCAGATTGTGGCCTGAGTGATGATCATCTCGATCACCCTTCCATTTGGACACCGTACCATACTAGGGAATTTAGAATTGCGGTGATCACGATCAATGGTCATTGGATTAACCCAAGACAATATTTGTGAAATGTGCAAGGATGGCCAACAATCAGCACTTTGCCATTTAAACTCTCTTACCAGAACATGGCACCCTTCTCTCGTTAACTTCTACCTCGAAGCTTCTGCCTGCACAACCAAAGACGGAACTGGGTTTACCATAAACTCCGACATAATGAATGAGCTTTTATCAATAGACCTACGTTTGATGGCAGTGGTAAGAAATCAATTCACACCACTACCGTCTGCCGGGTAGCACCAGAACACAGAAAGTCTGGGAACCCCAATAAAAATTATTGTGGGGTTTTCAAGACATTATACCCAAGAACTGAAGCTTCGCGTTCGGCGAATATATTCGCACTTAGCAGAATCAAATCAAACTCGCAAGACAGTGACACTGCCTAAACTAGGGATGCATGATAGATCTCAATATCATCCGGCTACTACTTCCAAACATGAATTTCAACTAACTTAGGTAGTGCGGGACACAGTAAGTAATAAGCCTCCAAGCTTAACGCAAGTGCTCCGCTGCTTAACCGTCAAAGAGTCGGTACAATTGTGTACAGAGATGGCATTAAAAAAAATTTGGCGTCAGAGTCTAGAGTTTATCCTAGCATTCGCCGGGCTGAACTTAACACCGTCGAAACATATGGCAGTATTTAAACGAACCCAGGCATTAAAAGTACCTCCATCCATTCCATATACTTCCCGACAATCAAGCGGCTTTAAAACAGTACGTATCTACTAGAGCCTGTCACAACAAAGTCAACCTCTCGTGCCGCGGCATGAAGCCTCTGAGGGTAATGCAATTGCCAGAAAAGATTGTTTGGAGACGATCAGATCACCCGAACCTTTCAATGGAATTCCACATTCTGAATTTTCACTTATTCTATTGGGATAAAGGTGAAGTCTCCACAAAGAATACTCTCACGTTCACCTTCATCGGGAAGGTCAAAGATCGCCTGGCTCAAAACTGACGTTTGAGGTACGATAAATCTTTTACTTGGAAGAACGAACTATTCAACGTACGACGATGATAGCAAACACTTTCGTTCACCGAATCAAAACGAAGTGGGAATAGTAATATCGACGTCAATATCCTTTTAAAGCCGCTATTTAAAGTTTAGGGAGATAACTAAGTAGACATATCCCGTCTGCCAACCCATTTCCAAGATTTCGTCGGACGAGTGCTTGCCTGATGAATGGAATCTCAGCATTGTTGCGCCAACTACAAAGATAACGGTCTTCTTACCATTGCCTTCTTAACTTAGATGTCATCCTGTTTGAATGCTTAAAGCCTTTCGTTACCAACCTGAATGACCCAATTAGTCTCGTTTCATCCCCAGAAAGTCCTAAATCTGCCTATGACAACTCGCCCGTTTGTACAAAATGACCATGACAAATGCTCGCTGCTTCATCAAGGTGGTCGGTAATCATCTTACCGAGATCTTTGATGTCACAAGAGGATTAAGACGATATTTATACCATTGGCAATGCTTTCGCGAGTAAAGGGACAAACCGGACAGAACATCACAATGAACAGATTCGTTAGATCGATTAGATGGTTATGACATGGAAAACAATTGTACAGAGACGCTCCTTGCATCCAGAATCTTCGAATTTAAGCTAGAGACATGAGACAGAGAAAGCATAGTAGGGGAAGACTTAACTTAAGGTGACAATCATATGTAGAAGAAGACATATGCGCAACTAAATATCCTGTTCACACAGGAGCAACGGATTGGATTTTTTTTTGACGTTTACATGCGAGGGGGGAAGCGGAGAGGTGACATGTTACGTCGCTCCGGATTTTTATATTTTTTAAAATTCTTGTATTTTTTGACGTTTGTAGATGTCAATCGGCAGTCACTCGACAAACGTGTAAAAAAAATTGTTTTCGTGAATAAAACAATGCGCCTTTTGGGCTAGAGGCTGATCGCATTTGTGTTATTTATTTAAATTGTTCTAAATTTCGTGAAATAAGCACGAAAATCAAATCAATTTGGTCGACACTGACAATAAATATGTCAAAAAAAGCCCGCGGAAGTGTTCAGACAGGATTATCAATCTGAACACGAAACGTCAAAAAAAATCCAGTCCGTTGCTCCTGTGTGAACAGGGTCAAAAACAGTGTGTTCCAGTTTCTCAGTGATGTGTGCGTTGGACTGCTGTGCGAGTTATGTGAGTTCAAGCGCCAGCCACCGGACATTTTTCGCGGCACCACCTCTCGTCGGGGAATGACAAGACTCCGGGAGTATAATTTGTCTTGAAAGAGCTTTTCACCTCGCCGTTCGGAGTCGGCAATAAATTGTAGGTCCCTTCCATTCGTGCGAAAAATGTTACATGCAAAACATGAATGGTTGCGGGAAGCTAGGCCTTGGCTCATCCCGAGCTGTCGCGCCTGGTATTTATTTCTTTTATTAACAGGAGATATTAAGCTAAGGATCAGGCCAACTGGAGAGGCTTGTTGATTGATGCACATAAGAAAGATTGGCACTCAAAGTTTGTGGGTCGGAGTTAGAATAAATGGTCTGTAAGACTCCTCACAAAAACTAGAAAGGTCTCAATAAGTATTAAATGAAGCAGCTTAACGATGTTCATAGAAATTGTGCAACGGTCACACCATTTAAGGGCCTGTCACGTCTGGTGAGCCTTTTCTTTTCAGAAACAGCGAAAGTGACAGGTGTGCTATTCTCTTACTAAAACAGATTCCATTTCGGATTATTTTCTGTGCAGCTGTAGCTACATTTCACACAGCATAAAAACTAAGACAATTCCACATAGTAATCTCTTCAAAGTCTGCTTAAACAATAAATACATAAATGTTAATTTAGAAAGCGCTTGATTAATTCGATTTATCACGTATCGATTGCGACACATTCTAGCCTATCAGCAGCACGTCAAGATAACAAATACTGAAATCTCTCGCGGAAGACATTCAATTTTGCTTTTGATAAAAAGGTAAATTCAAACTTCGACTAACTGGTAGGAAAAAAATGTCAAAACTTACCTTTCCCACTGCCTTTTTGTAGCGCCTAGTCGCTTCGTGTATTAAATCCTTGACCAACAAATCTCCACTGCCACATGGCACAACGATGCGTACCGAACCAAAACAAACTGTTACCTTCATATTGTTGATAATTAATTCACCAATTGGACCAAAATTTATTCACTTTTATTTGAATTTTTATTTTTTTTTTTTTCAAAATTATTTTCCAGATCAATTCACACTGAGTGCATTCGCAACATGTTGATAAGAAAAAAAATACATTGCACGGGGTGTTGAAATAGGACGAATAGCGCCAGCGGTAGGCAGCACACACAGTTATAAGGACACTTGACAGATGTCGGTTATTATTCCGAATTGGGGTGCGGAAAAGAGATAGAGCACAAAACAATGAAACAACCGAGCAACGGATCAATTAAATTCCTTTGTTTATAGCACCTTGTGTTCCGGTCGTTATGGCAGCAACATAGACGAGCATTTTTACATAAATCGAGTGCACTCCGCACCGTAGTTTACCTTGGAGTTTCAAAGGTAACCCCTAACAGGTTTTTTTTTTTTCAACAAACACACTGAACCGAAGTCGAATTAGAGGCAAAATGGCAGGATTCACGATATTCAGTTGAATACAACGCGGGTATTTTTCAAAATTATTTTTTTGCAACAAAACCACACAATGAATCACGCAAACAACAAATTCTTTATCTTGCTCGGATTTCTTGATTTTTTTTTTTTTTTCTTAACGCTGCGCTGGGTGCTGGAGTGTGTTGATGAAAAAATTCCTCAGGTGGTGAGTGATCGTGGTTTGAACTTTTTTTTTCAATTCAATTGTACTTCCTTGGACACAGATTTAAGATGAAATTTTGTGGACGCGAGATTGGATGGAGTTTCGGCATTTTCGTTGGGTATTTCGAATTGGGTAATAATTACACGAGATTAATTTATTAGTTAAAACAAGAAATTCAAATAGGTAGAGTACGCGCGACAGAGCGGTTACACACGCGTTCACGTCAACAACTCGTTTACTTTTGAAATTTCATATAAAACAACTCGTCTCGCACACACAGCAAACACCTATCACACCAACACTTCCACCTTTCGTTGGAGGAGAACTTGAATGACGGAGGAGAAGTTGTTTGAATTGACGTTAATTTAACGATTGTTATTCGTTAAGTTGAAATTTTACTGGAATGGAGGAAGATTTGTAACTACAGTGTGTTCAGTGCGAGTAGTAAATATTATTTTTTACTGGGATTTTCATAGTTAAAAAAAAAGAGTTTTAAAAATGAACGTAAAAATTAATGAGTATGAGAGAACTTTATATAGATTGACTCAGACCGGGAATGATGTATAATATTCCGGGGATTGATATTGATACGTCGACGAAATGTAGTCTAGGAAATACGGAGCAATTTTCAAAAAATTTTAAAATTAAGCTTCTACGAGGTTTTACGCGTTTGTAAAACCATAAAAGCACGATTTGCTTTTTCTAAGGTTTTCATAGAAAAGTTCAGGTTGAACCTGGGCCCAAAGACTTACAGTTGGCCAGGTCCTTAGCTTACTACATCCAGTACCGAACTCCAAGTTGCTTGAAGTCTACTTGCCCTTGTTCTCGCCATGTAAGGCGCCGACGTCCATTACTGCGTTTTTCTTTCAGGTTAGGTTCTAAGAAGCTGCAGCCCGAGCGTCGGGGTCCAATGTCCGTCCAATGGGCAGTTTCCTTGACTACGTTACTACGATGAAATGTCGTTGTCAGAACCTATAGAAAAGTCACGAGCCTTACTATCTCGAAGCTTAGCGTTCTCTGCAATTCATCGATGTAGGGTTTCCCTTCTTATTGACAGCAAATACTTGGTATTGTATTCATTCATAGCTAAGCCCATTTTATTAAATTCTGTCTCCACATTCGCGAACACACAGGTTTCACAAAAAAACACAATAAATGCTCCATAGGCGGCCTTAAAATCGGTAAAGAAATAATAGGTATCGATTTTGACTTCTTGGGTTTTTTTCCAGGATCTGCCGAAGTGTGAACATTTGGTCGATTGTGGGCTTGCATGGCCTAAGAACACATTGATAGGGACCCTTTAGTTTGCTATCAAAGACATTCACAAAACTTGACATATAAGATAGCGATGTACGCGATGCTGCGAAGATGTAATTGGCATTGAGGGGTCTATTTTCTAGTGGATTGGACATTTTTGAAGATGCTGTGGGCTATGATATGATATCTGGCTAAGGATCTTGTTGGCTAGAGAGGGTAGTTGATCGAGACTCTGGTACACAGTGAATTATATAGCCGTCACAAGTGGACCATATATTTCTGGATATAACGCCCCTATATAGAATTATTTTCAAATTTCTTGTGCTTGAGGTCAGTTTTAACACCGTGTATGGGTGTCTTAAGAGCTGTCAGTTTGTTTATCTCCAGCAATGCAGTTCATGAATTCGAAAAATCGATTTTTTATCCTATTCCCTGTAAAGACTGTAACCCTTAAAAATCTGTGTCAAAACTTACTCTAGGCCTCTCCTATATGTAATATATGATTGATTATTTATTAAAGCCACTGCATTGCATATCCAAATTCAATAAATTAAACCAGGAATGACAGTGATAAAAGTGATGCCAGTCCCAGTTTCAAGGTATTATGTTCCCATAAAAGTGTTCAAGGGAAGGGAAGTTCGAAGTTTTAAAACGGGGAAAGGGAAGTTTTGAAGAAGGATCCCAATTTACAGCAATACTTAATCTGACGGTTTTTTAAATGCTTTTATCTTGATCGGATCAAGTCTATTGACCCATTTAGAGTGAAAATGAGGTAAAAATCTTGCCACAGTTGCATAAGAATGGTTACTTTTAGTGTTCTTTGACATTATTGTAGAGCGTTTAGCTTTTTGTAGGGCTGCAGCTCATAGTCTATACCAGAAAGAAGAGGGATCGTAGATAATTTTGCAACAACTTACAATCTCTCAAGACAGTCCCTTATTAACGACAGCCAAACTTAGGTCTATTTGCGTTAAATTTGCCTTAGAATTTCATGTAACAACTAAAAGAACAGTATAAAACAAGTCGTTGTATTATTCCGAGAATAAATAGTTAAATCAAATATTTTGGCTAAGATCCACAAATAAACTCCATTCAACATTTTAAAAGACACACCAGTTAAATATTTGTACAAATTTCCTTATGTAAAAGAAATTCTCTCTTAGTGTATGAGCACCGTTTAGTAAATATCCCTTTTTCGGTGTCAAATTGATGTCAATTCGCTGTCAGTGCCCCTCCTTTAAGGCTGGCATCACTTATTTTGCATGTAAAAGGTATACAACATACTTTCTAGTTATTAAATTCTATGTATTTTGTACGTCAAATGGGAAAAAATATTTAAAGTCGGTCTAAAAAGCGAATTTCTCCGCAGCTATTGTTAATTAAAATGCAATAAAAGTTGTAAAAACCAACGCGAAAAGAACAATTATCGGAAAATCGGTTCAAGTGACGTTCGTTTTTGCATTGCTTGCGAAAAGAACGCCCTACTCGGTAAACAAAAATCGAGTGAGATCTGTTTCGCTTTTTTTTTTCTTCGTCTTCATCGCTTTGCTTTTCTCTCCGTGAATCAAATCGAAAGAAAAAAAAAAAAAAAAGAAATCAAGCTATCGACCTTTTCAATAAAGGTAATTCTCTCGAGCACACATTTTAAGTAATTTATGTAAAAAAAAGAATACGATAGAAAAAAAAAAAAAAAAGAAGTACATAAAAAAGAAAATAGAAAAATCGTAGTAAGAGCATGCTTATAAAAATTGTGTTTTCTCACTGGAATTGAGGTGCCATTATAGCAGCCAAAAGAGGGAGGTACTCCAACCGTGCATCCTGCATGCGTGGATGATGTGCACACCAACCAACGGACCAACAACCATATGATGCTTTGGACTAACAACGAAGGTCAAAAAAATCCATCGTCAGTGAATTTGGAATACAACCTTAATAATTCCAAAGATCCACGGTGTCAATCGCCGAGCAGCTATTCGCACAAGAGTGAAGACACCTCGTCGCTGCTGCATGCCCACAAACAGAAGACAACACGTCGAGTAACAACGGTTACCAAAGTCATACACGAAGTGAATCACATTCGTCCAGAAGGTATTGTTGCCGCCGACTACATTAAGATGCCATTGGAGGAGAATCGTGAAACAAGAGGAGTATCCATTGACTATGTAACCATGCCGATGGGCGTACATTCCAGATCTCAATACATTAACTACAATCAGATAGAACAGCATACTGGGACTCCTATCTACATGCAGGAGAACAAGCAGTTTCAGACCCACTATCAGGAATATGACAACTTTCCACCGGGCGGCCACTATCCGGCCTCGTCGACTTTCAACGTCATGCAAGCCGTCGGCAATACCGGCTCCTATCTGTCTGAGTACAGTTCGAACGAGAGAATAGGGACACCGCAGACTCCAAACGAACACAGCAGTTCTACCTCTCCGTTGCCGCTGAACACGGCCGCTGGGATGTCGCCCAGCTTGGCCCAATCGTACTTACCCACATCGCAGTTCGACGAGTTGGCCGACTACCACACATCGCCTTTGTCCGTGAGCAAGGCCGACAACCATTACGCCGAGGAGTCTGCGCTTCTATATGGCTATATATCGACATCTAATTTCGGGATACCGACCAACAGTATTGAATCGAACGCCAACCCTGCATATCCAACGAGAGCGCTTTTGTTTGGCGATAATTTAACTAGTTCCTCTTCGAATGCGGTACATCCACGGCAGAGGTTCGGCACCGAGCAGGAGCTGCTCAAGCACATGTCGCAGCTGTCGACCAACGACGCGACTACATCTCCGCGTGGTGCGGACGATCGCTTTGTCGAGAACAACGGCGAGCACTGTCAGGCGATTAGATGGCGTGATCCGAACCTCTCGGAGGTCATCAGTTTCCTGGACAATCCCAACAGTTCAGTGAAGGCCAATGCGGCAGCATACTTGCAGCACCTTTGCTACATGGATGACCCTAATAAGCAGAAGACACGAACCCTAGGAGGTATACCCGCACTGGTGCGGCTTTTGGACCACGAGAACTTGGAGGTACACAAGAACGCATGCGGCGCTTTGCGGAACTTGTCGTACGGGCGTCAAAACGACGAAAACAAACGTGCAATAAAAAATGCCGGTGGAATTTCCGCTCTCATCAACCTTCTGTGTCGTACGATGGAGTCCGAGATAAAAGAACTGATCACCGGGGTCATCTGGAATCTGTCGTCGTGTGAAGACCTCAAACGATCCATAATCGACGATGGCCTGAATGTAATTGTTTCCTGTATCATCATGCCACACTCTGGATGTGATCCCACTTGTACAGGCGAAATGTTTACTTCGACGGTATTCCGCAACGCATCGGGAGCACTACGCAATGTAAGCTCGGCCGGCGAGTACGCTCGGACAAAGCTGCGCGAGTGCAAAAATCTCGTGGAGTGTTTGCTGTTCGTGGTCAAGACATCGATTGAGAAGAACAACATAGGCAATAAAATCGTCGAAAACTGTGTGTGCATTCTGCGCAATCTGTCGTACAGGTGCCAGGAGGTGGAGGACACAAATTACGACAAACACCCCACCCTCATGAACAAGACAGCATCATCGATCGAAGTGAAGGCGGAGAATTTTGGGTGTTTCGGTGCCAGCAAGAAAAAGCGAGACTACGAATATAGTGAACCCAACGACAGCATGAAGTCCTCTGAGAACGGAGCCTCATCTCTTCAAACGTTACCACGCAGTACCCACAGAAAGGGGTATGAGCAGTTGTGGCAACCAGACGTAGTCCAGTACTACCTCGCATTATTGCAGAGCTGCTCCAATCCAGAGACTTTGGAGGCGGCCGCAGGTGCCATTCAAAATTTGGCTGCATGCTACTGGCAGCCGAGCATAGACATCCGGGCTGCCGTCAGAAAAGAGAAAGGCCTCCCCATTCTCGTTGAGCTGCTTCGCATGGAAGTCGACCGAGTTGTGTGCGCAGTTGCCACCGCCTTAAGAAATCTAGCTCTAGATCAACGAAACAAAGAGCTCATCGGCAAGTACGCTATGCGAGATTTGGTACAAAAGCTACCCTCAGGCAATGCTCAACACGATCAGGGAACCTCTGATGACACCATCACCGCCGTGCTGGCCACCATCAACGAGGTCATCAAACGAAATGCAGAATTTGCACGATCTCTTCTCGATGCCAACGGCGTCGACCGCTTAATGAACATTGTACGACAACGGCAGAAGTACACCTCCTGTGTACTGAAGTTTGCCTCGCAGGTTCTCTACACCATGTGGCAGCACAACGATTTGCGAGAAGTCTACAAGAAGCAGGGCTGGAAGGAGCAGGATTTTGTCACAAAAACTGTTGCCGCTCGTAACGCCGCTCCCAATTCCCCCAACAACGCTAACAACACTTTGAACAGACCAATGGCGTCACAGAGTCAAACACGCTACGAAGATCGCACCATCGGACGCAACGCCCATCACAACTCGATGGCCAGCCGAAACATGGAAAATATCATCTGCGAAAACGGCGAAGCGACCAACTTCAACACCACCACCATGTATCGAAAGAAAAACGATCAGTTCTACGAACACACCGATGGTATTCCAACCAGGCTGTCACATTCTGACTCCGTGGAGAACAACCTCCAGGAGCCCGCCTAAGATTAAGAAAATGAAAAAAAGCATAATGCGTGCGCGTCATCTGTACTTTGGTTTGTTTCTTCTCTCGACAATGTTTTATATAACTAAAATCTATAGAACGTATTCAATTTATAATTTTTTGTATCTTTTAAATATATTTATCAGTAAATTAGTTCTTGTCAACAAAAAGAATTTTTTTTTTTTTTTTCATTTTTTCTTTTTGTTTCTCAAAGGACACACCATACACATTAAGGATATACATTTGCTTAAACGATTTAATTGTTATAAACAGTCAATTGTGAAATATTCAAAATAAATAAATAAAAAATGGAAAAACTCAGTTTGGCGACATTATTGGCCGGGGGGGCGTTGAACGCATGCCGGCTTCTTGAGTGCATTTTTGTTGATCTTACGTCGATGGAGTTTTGGGGTTTTTCTGGGTGTGGCTGCAAATTTGTAAAATGTTCGTATTCGCATGTGCATGGTGTCGTTTGTCGCAATTTTGCCGGGAACAACATTAATTATTGAAGGGGTTTGCAGGGATTTAATGTGGAATATTTTCATTTTCACGTTTTGAGGATTCTTGATGGGTTAGGACTAGGACAGTAAATGACGAATTATGTTGCAGTTTCCTTTTGCTGTAATCAAAACTCTTGATTTATCCAAGAATCATGATGGAACTTTCGAAAACACTGTGCTCCTTGAGTCTAGAAGAGTAAGATGTTTCGTACTTCATTGTTCTGCCCTATTTTTGAAGAAATATGCTTAAAGAGACAATGGAGGCTGAAAAATTGTACGCTTCAGATTGTAGTCGTATTATCGATGGATTGCTACCTTAATTTATGTCCTTCCCCTGTGTAACTTCCGGATTTTAACTGATAAAAATGCCTGGAGTGTGTAAAAAAGGCAGAAGAACTGGCTATACATGCAAAGCACTGAAAGGTCTGCCTAAGTAAGAAGTCTACATCGTACTTTTGACCGTTTCTTGTAAACGAGTTCTTTTGATACCTCTACTTCACAAATTCATAACGTCATGGCCACTATTCCTAGTTTTGTTTATTAAAAACGTGAACATTGCAGTAGGGAACCAAAAATGGAAAACCACAAGCAAAACTCCACTGCATCAATCTTCAAATAGTCTCTTTATACAATGTGATAGTAAAAGAAAACATTGATAAAGCCTCAATCGATCATAGCAAATTAGAGGGAAAGAAAACTTCAAACAATTACTTAGGCACTTAAGATAACAAATCACGTATCTTTATTACTAATCTTATTCTTTTTCTTAATAAATTCACTCTTATCTAAGTTGTTCTGGAAGAATGAAGTTTCCTTTCTGGCTTGTGACACCTCTGTCATCAGTCGTTGCTTGTGAACCGCTTGTTCATAGTTCATGCGCTCCGTAAGATGAACCCATTTGAATCTAGGCAGGTACTTCATACTCCAAAGGGAATCGTAGAATTGTGATTTCTTCCTTGTCGAGATTTGTTTGTTATTCAAAAATTGAACAATTTGTTTTGCTGTTCGTTTGCTTTCAAATTCCACCCATCCTTCTGTGAAGTGACGGGACAAACGCTTCTTTTTCTTCTTTTTATCACTAGCTACAATAAAGTCGTAGGATTAAATTGTTTTGAAAACACTTTCATTGAGTTTACCTGGCATTTTTTCCGGCTGCAGAAACACACGACCAATCTTTCCATAACCACCAAGAATTTCCCGAATGCGAGTTACATTCATGTGTTTGGGTATATTTGACACGTAGATGATACCTTTTTTACGTTTTTTCTTAGTTTTTGTGGGCAATTCCATTTCTTCATCACTGGGCTCCTCATTGTTTCCATCGGAATTGTTGGGTTCATCGATGTCTGAGTTTTCTGCCTTGTTGATAGCACTTTCCACACTTGCTATACTTTTCTCGTCATTATCACTTTCGATTTCATCTGAGTCTGGTGTGACAGGCTTTAGTGGACCTTTGGATTTTCTTTTCATTTTAATTTAGTCAATTGATTTCGTATTTAAAACGATTTAAAGAATTCAAAACAAATCGGTAATCGGTGTGTGGTTTCTTGAAGTGAAATTTTGACACTTGTGTACCCCACGTGTGAGGGAATGAGATGGCTGCAACGACTTCTAAGTCATTCACAATGGGCATTGTTTATATACAGTACGAACGAAAGATATTCATGAAAAATTATCACAAAACTTTGATTTTAATGACCAATTACCCTCACATGATTGAATTTGGAAACTTGGGCTACGATTAATCGAAAAACCATTGACTGCTTAAAACTTGGTCTGAGCCAATAGCGCCGCGATCAAGTTTGTAACCAAATGCTTGTTTTACTTCCTAGTTCTGGTTTCCTAAGAATTTACTTAAATGTGTAGGCCCAAGTTGCAAGTGCGAATGGTCCAGCGCTTCTAGAATAAGTAAGGTGTGTCAGAATTTTAAGTTTCTGAAATTAAAAATGTAAGAAATTCCATACCGAGCATCGAATGAGGAATTATAACACCTTGACCTCCTTCACATATTGTACCCAGACTAAGATTGGTTTCTGGAACATGAAAACGCTTCTCTATTCAGGGAGCGTAGTATCTTAAAATACCAAATTCAAACGGCTTGAGAAAGGATTATCGCGATATAGGTAGATTGAACATTTTAGAACGAAATTAAGATAGATAGCTAGATGGGAGCAAGTAGTACTCTACGACGAAATATCCCAAGAGTACCAGTCTCCAAGTGTAACACTGTAGGTACTACTCTACTCTGATAAACCACCTGTAAACACAAGGAAATTTGGTATAGCCCTGCTGCTTTCACCTAAAGCACACATATGTCTAATTTTCTGCCAGACGCACGGAGACAGGACTTTGACGGTCGGATTCTGGACCAGACCAACTTGTCACCTCATAAATGTTACGCTCCGACGGATCCCTCTTCTGTTTTCAACAAAACAGCAAATGGATGGATGACTTGAACGCTAAGGAGAGATCAATAGAAACGAAAAGCTCAAACATATTATCGGGAACTATCGAAGAGCGACCATAATTAAAATGACGATTGATTTGTAGATTTCCGCAATGCCAATCGCCTTGTTATAGGCGGCACTATGTTTAAGCACATGCCGTCACTGATATGCAATAGATCTCCAATCAAATTGACTATTTTGCCATCAGCCGCTGTTTAAGAAGTAGTCTCTTGGACATCCGGAACAGATGAGTAGCTAATGTGAACCAGTGCCATGTTCACAACTGCTGCAGTTCGAAATTTCCACGTCAACACGCGAATGCCCAGGTACGCACGAAAACTGTCGAAAATTTAGAAACCGCCGCAGCTCAATACCTGCCACCATCCAAACCAATTGGTGTGCTCTTAAAGCTGTTTCTATATGAAATAATTGTCGGCCCATCACAGTAATGACATAGCGCGTGTCTTTCGAAAGAAATTTGGAGCAGGATCGACGATTGAAAACGTTGCAATGCAATCCGCTGATCCAAGATGGTAGAATAGTTGATTAACAAGGTTGTCAACAAGGTTGGCAAGGAGTCACTGCAAATGGGGAATAGTTGGTGCGAGTTGAGACATTTCGCCAGAAAGCATACACATGCTTGAGAAGCTTCTCTCATGTTAACTTATTTTTATTGTATTTCCAAAATAAGATAAGCTAAATGAAAGTTGTACACCATTTTTGAATCTTATCAATTTATTTATAATACACATGTATATATACAGTTTATTAACAAATATTTACAAAGAAAACAATTATCTTACAATAAAATACAGTGAACGAATTTTTACAAATCTAAATTACAAGTAACAGTGGGTAAAACCTGGCATATATTGCGTGTAATTCTCTTAGTATACATATCACCAATGAAATTGTTTTATAATTTCCGTAACACTTTGGTACGTTCCAGTTCCTATTCCCAAAATTGCTAATATTAAAATTAGTATGTTCTTTAGATACAAAAATACTCCAATAGATTTCGGCTGTTGTGCTCGTACCACAAAGTCCACCAGCACAGGGATCAATAAAGATAGTGAGGTAGAACAAAGAGCCCCTATGAGGGATATAAAGAGTCCTAATTGAGGGACAACTAAGGCCACAGCAACTGAAAATATAGAAAATGGTAAAAAGATTAAAATATTGAATCGGATTAGTGTTGAATATCATGTCTGGTGGAAGCAAATAGCTTTGATGACATCTGGACATTTTGAGACGTGACAAAAGAAATTCTTTAAGACAGTAGGGCGTGAGAGGAGCGCTCAAAAATAACAAGGCTCACCAACAATTTCCGAAGGCTTTCTGTATTTATTCGTCGAAAGGATTTAGGTGACCGACTTCTGCAAGAGCTGCAGGGACGAAGAGGAGAAAGGAATCTCAACGAATGAAGCTCTATCTAGGAGCCTATCACTTCGACAATTTGTGCAAACTATGGTATACTGACGTCAAAAGTATCCTCAGCTTCGTCAAGAGCTCTAATTGGTTTCAATAAAGGGTGTGGCGTTTTTCAGGGTATAGATCCAAGTGATATCACAATGGGCCTTCCTGGCACCCTACCAAAATATTCTCAGACGAGTGAAGAAAGGATATGGTTGGCAAGCCCTCGGAAAGTTGGGTGCGAAAGCTAGAAGGGCACATGCGTGCTTCTTGCAGTTGTGAAGATAGTAGTCAGAATTATTCCCCTTAGAATTACAGATCATTTGGAAAGTACTTTCGATAGCGAAGAAGTGTGGTTCTGCGTCCTTCTGCGTGCCCCACATCAAAATCCTAGTGATCATTATAAATTCCTTCTACACCTGCTGCTTAAAAATAAATAAATAAATAGCTGGTACGACAGATCGGGATGAGCCAAGGGCTAGCTTCTCGCAACCATTCATGTTGTTCGTGTTACAGTTTTTGCAGGGACCTACAATTTATTGCCGACTTCGAACGGCGAATTGAGAAGCTTTTTCATGACAAATGATACTCTCGGAGGTTTGTCATTCTTCGACAAGAGGTGGTGCCGTGAAAAAAGTTTAGTGGAAATCGCTGCGGCTTGAGCCTACGCAGCTCGCACAGCAGTCCAACGCACTAAACACTGAGCCACGGCGATACCTGCTACTTATCGACTTCAAAAACCTTTCTATACTCTCATTACAGAGCTTGTCTAGCATGCCTTGAGCAGGAGGGGTATTACGAACAAAAATGGTCCTATTGTGTCACAAAGTTTTATGTGAAGGCGCATAATGTCACGTGCTGCACAGGAGTAAGCTATCAGATGAATTTAAAATCCAAAGCATTGCCCGAAAAGGCTGTGTACTCACCCTCACCCTTCCCTATTTGCCAAGAGGCTAAGTCTCTTCTCAATCAATTTATGCTGTTGCTCTTGAGGAGAAGGAAACTATTTTGCACTTCCATTGCACGTTTGTGCCTCTGTCAAAAAGAAAGCTGCTCCATCTGCGGCTCCTTTTTCCGATGCCCTCAGGGATGTCAGAATTATCCTTCGCTTCACAGAAGGCTCTAACTACTTCAATTACTCATCTGACTAGTTCTGGATTAATGGAAAATCCTATGGCATCACAATAGGTCTTCTTAGACCTTAATGTCTCTATCCAACTGCGAATAGCAATCCTAACTAACCGAACCTAACCTCTATACGTTACACGTAATACGAATACTTTATCAAGAGTTTCAACACTGAATCAACACACGATGAACTCCATTCAACTTACATGTCAATAAAATCATAATGGTTCTAAAAAAGAGCTCTCCTGCCAGGGGTCGTTTACTGCAATTCATCGACTCCTTCATGCCGGGCCAGACTATCTGTATCATTATGTAAAACTGAAGTGGATACCCAAAGAATACTCCCACGGCGGCAATAACCTTTACTGCCTGTGTTCGCCTGAAAACGAAAAAAAAAAAAAGTGTTAATGTCCCCTCTGCACAGGATATCACACATTTGTTCGCTTACCAGTCAACTACGTCCAAATTAAGGGTTAAACTACCCTCAACTTCCTCACCATATCTCAAGTAGCCGACAAAGCCGGTGAAAATAAAAAGCGCAGTTATGAACACCAGAGTTATATTCAATACCCCAAAGCGGCTGCTGAAGTCTTTCGGTTTCCGCATGGCATTTCGCAGAGGGAGTATCAAGGCAACGCCCTCATACGAGAATATGGCTGTGCCAAAGAAAAGGGCCAACTTCGAACCGTCTGTCACGTAATTCCTTTCACTCGGCGCTGGTAGTCCATTCATCATTGCAAAAGTCAAGGTTGCTGTTATGCCGACCAACAAAAAGACACTGGCGAGCATGGAAATAGGAGCCAAATACTTCAGATTTGTAATCAGCGATGGAATGAGTACCGCAATCAAAGAAATCGTCATCGCCACATTGAAATCCAAATGGATGCCATTCTGCTTGAATACCTGCAGAAGGTTCTCGCTGATGAATACAAAATAAATGGAACAGAAACCAAATTGTGTAACGCAGAGGAACGTCTCCACGACCAGCCGCATGAATTTCGACGCAAAACGGAATCTCTTGGGGCCCAGTTCAAAGCTTTTCTCAACTGTCTCTGGGTAATCGTAAAACGTTGCACCATTGGTGGCTGTTACAGCTCGCACTGAGGCTTTTATTAACATTTGCTCACAATGTACACAAATCACCGCGATGATGGGTAAAAGGATTGTGGCTCCAACCAGACCGCCATTTTTGAATGCATCGCCCATGGCAAAGAGACCAGCTCCAACGCTTCCCTTGAAAAGATGACACACTGTTTCAAAGTACCTGCATCGAGTGGATGGGTTAGAAAGTTTCCAGTTACATTTCAATTAAAAACTTACGACGTCGTGTGCCGTCGTTCCTCCAGCTGGGACGCTTCCGGATCCTTTTCTTTTTCACTATCATTGTTTTGCTTTCTGCGCCCATTGGTCTTCTCTTCCATAGCAATACCCATTGTTGTTAAATCTAAATTTCAAGTTAACGCAATGTGAAGCGAACTCATGTAGACAGTGCTGCTTTGGAGGTTTGCTGACAGCTAGGCCTGATGCGTTTTTGAGACTATTTGCTCTACGTACATGCTTGAGTCGGGGAGAGAATAGAAATGTTTAATTTTTGCAGAGCTAGCGGGACTAATAACATTGATAGGCTCTTTGTTTGTGTTACAGCTCTAGCAGGGTTCGCATAACTTTTCGACTTTCAGTTGCGGACTTTAAATCTTTTTGTGATTATGTGGTACACAAGGAATTCCAGATATTGTTGGTACCATAGACATGTATGTAGTTGGATTTATTGTTATGAGTTGAATAATTGAATTTAAAAAAAAAAATTCTAATAACAGGGCTGATAAGCCTGGGATTTTTCGCGCTCTATAACGAAACTCTATTCAGACTCTATAGAAGCAACATTGGCTCTGGTTGGGTATGCTGATAACGAGGAAATCCTCTGAAATGGGAAATCATGGAAAAACTCATACGTTGTCGATTAAGCAAAACTAAATTCATGCTTTTAATGCCAAAATTAAAATACCGACTCTTATGCCCCAACAGCTTAAGGGCCAATTACTGTCATTTTCGACCAGCACGCGGTGTCAAGGCATCTTCCTCGATTCTAAACTTAGTTGCAGGCTTAAAATTACTATTTTTTCCGCAGTAAAAAAAGCTTGTGAAAGCTTCTACAAAGAGAAGCTACAAAGAATTGCCTGGCTCAGTACCTGCACTACTTCAGCCATAGAGGCTGTTATCGGGCACAGACCCCTACATATTTTCACTAGGAAGACCGCGGTCTGTTGTGCTATAAAGCTGCAGCTAGAACACATGTATAAATCAAGTAATCTTGTGAGTCATCTGTAAATACTTAACTCAATTCCAAGTACGAACATGTTCTGCACTATCCCCGACGTTATGGCCAGGGAGTATTGTTTCGGAAGGCTATTTGAGGTAGAAATATTAGACTGTGTCGACTGGTCTAATGGAGAACACGCATCAGACCCAGGATGTTTGGTATGTTTTGCCGATGGATCAAAAATGCTTCCGGTAACAATTAGGATAGTCAGGCAGTGCTTAAGGCATTAATATCCCATTTCGTGGATACCCTACGATACCCTATAATAACTTGTCAGACACAATAAGATCAAGCTTGCTAGGGCCGGTTCGCATTCCGCGCTCTTGGGATCGAAACCCTTCTGTAGCGTTAATTAGGGTACCGCCACAGCTCTGTTAAACAATTGGGAACACCAACTTCGCCTATCCTACTGGGAAAATGTCCCCGGGCTTCGGCAATTCAAAAGACTTATAAAGCCCATTTCCTACAAGGAAATTCTAAACTTTGACAGTAAAAACATGAGGAAGCTAGTGGGCTTCCTTATTGACCATTGTGGCCTAAGATATCATCTCAACAAACCAAACCTTTGTTCCGATACCGAGTGTCGTTTGTTGTTTGTTGTTGTTTGAAAGAGGAAGAAACCTCTGAGCAGTTTCTCTGTGAATGTCCGGTACTATACTGGCTACGTAGATGGATCTTTCAAAGGGAATTCTGTTCATTAGAGGAATTCAGAAACTCTGTTACTACTGACATGCTCACCTTTACTAGGAAGGAAGTAGACCTTTTAGGCTGATTAGACCGGAGACACAATAGATCTGCTTAGTCGCAGTGTTAGCCTTACAGGTTCTTTATAAAAAAAAATGACACTCTGGTGCGTCCAGTTTTAACTTAGGGATCGCGAGTCTGATAACCCGCCTTAAGGAAAACTTAAAAAAGAACTCAGTTCAAGCTGTGGATGACCTTCTATTATGATTGATCCTAGGATCCCACTGTGCTCCTAAAAACTCTCCCTATAAATCGACATATTAAAACAACAGCACAGTCAGACGGAGACAATCTGTACCATGGTTTGCTAAGGATTATTTCGGATTCGCTACAAAGAGACCTGGTAGCATCCGCAAAAAATTGCATCACACCCAAACCGACCCTCCGGAAAGCTTGCTGATCAGGTCGGCATGAAAGAAGGATCAATCGGTAGATACACCAATCTTCAACGACAGTTCCAGGATATACTGTGAGCTGAGTGCATATAGTAAATATATCAAATTCCTATCGATTTCCGATGTCATATAGCTTCTTTTAGATGCAGTTGCCAACAATTCGGAGGGCTTAATTGGAGAAATAGTACAGAAAGGAGTTCGAACAGTTGGGATATAGAGCCACTTTTCTTTGGGTTTAGGCTCATAGTGGTTTAAAATGGAATGAGTAAGCTGACAACTGGTCAGGCGAGGATTAGCCCTCCTCTTATCCATTGTGGAAATCGTTTGCATTCTGATAGGTACTATTAAGAGTAAAATATGGTCACGCCTTCTATTAAATGTCAATTGTTGGTGAACACATTTAAGGCCAACAAGCCTTTCTAGTTAGAAAGAATGCATTTCAATTTAGGACCAGCAAGCGTTCTTTGTCGTCATCTTGCACAGACGACTAAATTTGGCTGAGATGCCAGAACCACATATCCCACACTAACTCCTATTTTATGATCCAAAAGAAATTTTGAAGATTGAAATCTAACCACTGATCTGTTTCAGGAATTCAAATCCGAGGATCTGAACCAAGTTTTAAAACATTCTATTAGACAACCGCGTCAAGTGAGTATATCGGGTTTCTGGTTTCTGGTTTCAAGAAGAAGAACTGACCAACTTGTCTCTTGTTTTTACACAACGAAACAAACGATTATATGCCCTACGGCATTAAGTCCAAGCTTTAAGAATTCTTAATCGTTTATTTATTTTATTTATTCCATTACATCTGTATACAGAGTATCGCACAATATAACTTAACCAGTTTTGACGATAAACTCGTGGATAAATTCGTGGATCAGCGAACTTATACAATAAAATATTATGTGATTCGATGGTGAGTACTTACATACATACATCCATATGTATGAATATAGATCCTACCAAGTTTTGCTTTCCGTGAACAGAGTTGGATCCGAGTCGTATATTCAAATTTCTCTTACAAACAAAACTTGAGGGAGAGTTTAATTAACGATTGAGGGATGTGGTGCCATTTAACCAACTTATGACGCATATACGGAATCCAAACGGCTTCGGCATGTCATTGATTTGTCATTTGGAATATGTACTCTTGGTTTCATAATTTCATAATTTCGTCGACCCCCAACGGAAAAATGATAAGCTTTCACGCCAAATTATCCTCTCGGAGGTTTGTCATTCCCCGACAAGGGGTGGCGCCGCGAAAATGTGGATATGGCTGGGGCTTGAAACTACGCAGCTCGCACAGCACTACAACGCACTATCAACGAACCAGGGTGACATACAGCCACTATGAATCTACTTGTGTATGAAAACAAACGCTTGGTTGTTGACCTCGGATTACGAAACAGCTGCCTCTTCAACAAAGGATCAGGCTTCCTTAAATTCTAAACTTGACTGGGCAGGAATAGAATAGAGATTACATATGTTTAATCGTTTTCACGTCTCCCATATGGATATTGACGCAGTTGCGAGAAGTATAGTCTTGGAATTATATCACCTATATAAAGATAGAATTGATATTGGGCAAATGATGCATTTAATTTTTTAGAGAAATATGTGGTAGTTATAAACGGCGAGAAATTAAGCAACATCCAAGGAACAGCTTGCATGTGTATCAGCGGAACTCTTCGCACGACTCCCTCGCAGCATTGGAAATTTTGTTTCATCTAACACTCTTCTAGACTTGCTAGCTAGCTAGTGCAGCCATCCGCCTCAAAGCAACCTCACAGTGGTCTAGTAAAGATTTTGGCCACGCTTCCATTTTGAAAAATGTCAAAATTTCTCCCAGAAACATAGACTACACCACACCCAGGCTAAGTTTTGACAAGAACTTCAAGGTAACCATCCCTCCTAGGGGCTTAACTTCGGTTTAGCTTTCGTCTTCCAAATCATTGTAGCGTGTTCCAGGCGGAAATCATGACGATCAGAGAAGTCCGATCTTTGCTGAAGAAAAACTTTATATCAGCCATGGATATCCGCATCTTTTCGGGTAGTCAAGCGGCATTAAAGTCCTTGGAATCAGTCGTTTTAAATTCACTAATAGCTCTAGATTGCCAATCATCTTTTGGAGAGATGGCAGAGCAGTTTAATATTCACCTTTGTTGGGTGGCAAAGCACAGTGACAATCCAGTGAACTGTAAAGCTAATGAACTCGCCAGATATGCAACAACATTACCTATTGGGCCCGATAAGGCCACTTTAGGTATACCAATCGCTACTTGTTAACTTAAACTAAAGTATCAAAAGAACAAAATCTTAGGTGGACAAGTGATACAACATGTCTAGCGACAAACCAGAATTGGTCAAAGCTGGATCTGAAAGGCTTTAAGGATTTGATTTCCCTCAAGTGATTACATATCAGTGCTACAATATCTAAGAGTCGTAATTGGACACTGTCTAAAAGGCAAGCATGCAACAAGGCTAGGCGTCCACGCAAACGAGGAGAAGCCTATTCTTCATTTTCTTTGCACTTGAAGAAAAGAAAAGAAAGAAAACTCCACATAGGAGCTTTCTTCTACACCAACTTAGGCGACCTGATAAACACCGATGTTAGTAGCCTCCTACGCTTCATAAGAAGCTCCAATTAGTTCAATGACTAGGCAGGAGATCTTTCTGAGATCCTTGTGGTATCACACTGGACCCCCATGGATCTAAGTGTGTTGGCTTTAGCTGGCAGCCACTTCAACTGAACCTAACCTATGTGGTCCTCTTTTTTTTTTCTTAAGAACTTCGGTATTCGTTTCTCCATGAAAATTCCTTTTCAACTCCTCCAATGCTTAAAGTATAAACATTACTTAAACTTTCTCCTCTTAGTTGTGTCGTAAGAAAATGTCACAGATAATAAAAAATGGGAATCAGAGCAATTATCCAGATTCCAGAGCACAGTCGTTGATTCACTAGCACAAACCGATGTAAACAGCAAATTCTCAGCCATCAATTTTATATCCATAGATTGTAGCTCTGTGTGTTAGATCGAAAAGTGAACTTGTAATGCAAGACTTCGTCTTTCAAGAGACCATAAATTGAAGGCGTTGTTATTTATAAATCACTGCACAATAAATACGTGTGTCTGTACATATTTTATGGATGATATACACACACAGTTTAATATTAAACAACGTTTAAGGTAACACATATGCACATTCACTATCTACGAACTGAATAGTTTCACCAAATTTAAGCTTAACTATGCAATTGTTTATAACCGGCAAACTCTTTAAAACTTCAAAATACGGTAAAAATGTCTCTTATTTGTTTACAAAATGTACAAATGGCGAATCCGAGCCAGAAAAGCTAAAATTTTCCACTAAAAACCGGTAAATTACCAAAACAGTCAACATTTGAAATATGTAGTTTTTGCGTGTGAAATTATTTATTTTAATCGCAAACAATAAATTAATAAATCTAAGTGTTCTTTTAATTTCTTTTTATTTACATTTTAACAAATTTTATAAACAAACCATTAAACCAATGAGAAACCACAGCACAACCGTTCGCTTCAATTCTTCAAATGATACTCAATTCAATCTGAACTTTAAAAATAAAGTTTGATTTGTTTGATGTTTATTCATTCCTTGAAATCATCAAACTTGGAGATGCGGTTAAAGTTACTTGTTAACCTCCACAATAAAACTGGTTTGAATTTTAAGTACAACTTTTCGTGGACTTTAGCTTATAAGTATTGTGCTGGATATGACTAACTCGTAAAGCGAGGCTTTAATTTATTTTACGTCGTACACTTGGACTAAGTACGATTTACAAAGTTTATGGGATTAACACGACTTTAGTGTAACTGAGGAAAAGCTTCAGTTTTAAGAATCACAAGTGAACTTCCGTAGACGCTTGAAGTAGTATCGGATGTCGTTTAAAAAAGAAAATTAAATATGCGTTATAAAATGTGTAGTACACAAATATGTAATAACAATTGTGGCATATACATATATAATTATTCGATAATTACAGGGAATATAAACAAGATTATAATTAAGTAACTGAGATCAATTCAGACCCTTTGCGATACCCATTGGGGGAAGAGAGAGATGTCCCCAACCCGCAACAATGCTTTCCAATAGTTATAGTTATATAGTTGGACATGAACTTACTGTGTCTGTGATATAAACAATCCTGTAGATTTGATGAATGTCATTATTTGGTCCACCGATCTATCGGATAATTCTTCAATGTCCTGAAAAAGTGTCGTCCGAAGAACTTATTTCGTAGATGGCGGAGGAAGTGTGTTGTATCCTCATGGACCTCCTTATCGGCAAACCCCCTACAAAGGTCATCTTCTGTTATCCGAAGCTTTTGTATATAGAACGCCAGTGCGTTATGCCCTCTAATCACTCCCGTAAGGGATGATAGGGATCTTCTGTCGATCCGCAGAAGTCTGACGGTCTTAGCCTTATCGAATAAAGGCTAAACCTTCCTTGTAGTTGCACAAGCATCTAGAGAGGTCCTCTGCTATTTGCCTCCATTAAGGCTCTTTTCCGGCTTCGATTCGAGCTTAAGTTACAAGGTGGGATGTTCACCGAAGTGTTAACTTGATCCGAGTTTCTGGTCGAGCCATTTCTCGTCAGTTCGTCAGCCTTTTTGTTACTTGGTATGTCCTCATGTTCAGAGATCCAGCAGAGTGTCACCTTGTGCTGTGTTTCAAGAACCTTGAGCTCTTCTCGACAGCACCTCACAAGCTTCGATTTTATTTCTGCAGCATAAATTGCTCATATTTCTGCTTGGCTGTTCTCATGCGTATAAAAATGTCGGCGAATCAGACGGTCGCAAACTTATCCAGAAATTTAATAAGCAAGCGAATAAGGCTTAGAGAGTTAATGACCGACTGACATGGAGAGATCGGTATACCTATTACCAGGCTAAAGGACACCTAGAACACCGACTAAAGAACCACTATCGATCCATAGGACTAAGTTTCTTGTTTTCAAAGTCATGAAAATCCTGATAAGCCGTTGGGTTATCCCTCACAAGTTGTTAAAATAGGGTTAATATTTCGAAGTTCATTTACTTTTGAAGCCCTTGTTTTTCATGCCAGTCGGCATGATCAGTCGATAACCTCACTGATATCTTTCGGGAAATATAAAAATTAAAAATGATTGACGAAAACTCCTACGGCTTTTATAGCAACAGGCTAGTTAATAATTTATTGACGCGTCTTACAGAAAAGTGGAACCATTCTCCTTATTACTTTGATGAAAAACAGATTATTGTACTCGAGACAATTGTGTTTTCTACAAAGTCGAGGCAGCTCTTCTTGAATATTGGATCTTTTAAACAATTTCAAGTCTGCAGCTTACTATATTTGTAAATGGCTGTTCGGTCCTAGACTGTGAGCAAATGGATGATACTATCTGACTATGGATGATACTATCTGACCTCTACTCTGCTACCTTGCTCCATAACAAAACAAAAAATAACGGAGGCAAACATCAAGTAAAATTCACGCGCCAACTGCGATAAATTGTCTATACATAGATAGTCACTCAGCTAATAAAGCCTTGGAATCGCCGACAATACGATAAAGGTTGGTAAGGCAATGCCGCCGATCTCTTAACGAAATTTCAGACAGGTGCGACGTAACACTGTGCTGGGTCCTAGGACATAGGGACATTCCAGGCAACTGCAGAGTGGCTCGTCCAAAGAAAGTGCAGGACGGCCCCGATAACTTTGGAAAACGTTCTGCCACTATTGAACCGATCAAATTCCTCGCTAATACCGATGCCAGGAAATTGGAAAACCACAGGTTTTAACCTGGATTAAAAGAAGACGGAGAAACCTAGGCTCACTAATAGGGGTCCTCACCGGACATTGCTTGTAGGCAGACATGCACTCAGACCGGGGGTCCCCTCCAATAATTTCTTTAGAAGCTGCAGAGACGAGGAGGAAGAAGAAACTACAACGCACCTACTGTGCACATGTCCTGTTCTTGCGACGCTAAGAAGGAAAACCCTCGGGGAATACTTCTACGACGATTTTAACGATCTAGTCGAACTCTACATCCAGAAGATAAGAAACTTCATCTCTGGGACGAAATGGTTCAACTCATAGGATTAATACCTTTACGGTTGCCCATCTCGATGTACTTTGTGTTACATGTGCTGGTAAGGCGGTTCTTCATCGTGGTGTTATAATGGGCGAATCTGGTCTAAGTGTGTCCCTGTCTGAGCGGGGGTAGCCAACCAACCTAACCATTGCTTGTAGTTCAAAGCATTTCTTTCCCACCTCCTGGACGAACATGTCATATGCATAGAGGCGTGCGTCTTCCCAACCTTTTATTAAAGTACCATCTGGTGTAATGCTGAAGAGTCTGAAACCTTGTGTCGACGGCAAAAAAAATGCTCGACCAAATATTCACTTTACGCCGAATTCTGGAGAAGGTCCAAGAGTTCCAGATCGATACCCATCGGTCGATAAATTAGCTATTTTGTGCCAAGTCTCGATTTAATATTCTTGTGAAACTCCATTCCCTTATGTTGGATGACAATGGAAAACGCTAATCTGCTTTATAAAGGTCGGGAAATTCACAGTCGCGATCTTCAATGCCGCTTGAAATTTTAGACTGGGCTACGCATAGATAAATAAGTAAAATTATTTAGGAAAGATCTAATAGGGACTCTTTATGTGATTCTCTTCAATTGGAAACCTCAGCAGGACAGTTATCAGAAAGTTTTGTCACCTCTATTTTCTCTCTAGGACCTCTATTAAAAATGGTAGTTGGCACTTCGTTCGTAAGCAGATGACCGGTGATACTTACGAGCGTTTCCGCATTATGAGCTCTTATGTAAATGGTTCGTTGAGAGGACTTATCTGTCCTCATATCGTTTGTATCGTCCATTTTTGGTATTTGGAACGTGTGTCCTTATTAAACAGACGAACAACAATGTTTGTATAACTTTTATTTTCTTATAAAAAAAATGTTTTTGTCAAATTCGCATGGTTTGAGATTGTTTTTTCTCATATGTACACTAAAGTAGAGTTACAATCTAAAATAACAAAAGGCACATTTTAAGTGTATAAATCTTAGGTACAAATCATCTTAGTGCTTAAGATGCTACATCCTGTCGGTTGTTGGAAAATTTTCCAAACTACAACTGGAATTCTCGCACAATCGCCGATAAACTTTCATAGGTTCCGGTGGAGAAGCCAAGTAAGGCCAAGATGAGAATCAAAATATTTTTTGTAAAAGTGGCTAAGCCAGGTCCTTTTGAGTTTTCTGTTCGAACGATCAATTCAATCACAGGCGGGAAGACTAGCGCAAGAGCCGTCGAGCATAGAGCGCCAATCAATGAGATAAAGAGACTTAATTTTGGCACAAGTTGTGCAATAGCCACTGCAAAAGAAAATTAAAAATTCAAATCAAATAGGATCTACCAGAATGTACATAAAACTTACGTGTTAGGATAACCATTATGGTTCTGAACACAAGTTCACCAGCCAAGGAGTTCTTTTCGAATTTGAGAATATTCTGAACAGGTGGCCACATTATTTGAATAGCCACAAAGAACTGCAAGGGATAGCCAAGGAGGACACCCAACGAGACCATTACTTTTACGGACTGAGCCAGCCTGAAATAATATCACGAAATAATGAGTATGAATAAAAATACGCGTTCCGAGATGTCAATCCTTACCAACTGCTTCCTAAATTAAGGGTTAAGCTACCGCCGACTTTTTCACCCCATTTCAAATAGCCAAAGAATCCAGCGAACATAAACGCAAATGTAACCATGGTCATTCCCACGTTTAAGACACCTAATCTCCGATCGAAATAGTTGGGCTTCTTCATGGCATTCTTCAACGGCAGCACTAAGGCAATGCCTTCAAAGGCAAATATAGCTGTGCCAAAGTATAGCGCCAATTGGGGCCCATTGGTAAAGTACTGACGCTCACTTGGCGCCGGGAGACCTCCTTTAAATGCAAAATACATCGTTATGACCAATCCACATACCATGCCAACATTCGCTACCAAGGACACCGGAGCCAAGTACTTCAGATTTGTTATTAAAGATGTCAGTAAAATTGGTACAAACGCAAACATCATGATGTAGTGCACGTTCCAGAAGTAGCCATGATGGTTAAGAATCTGCAAAAAACAAGGACATAAGACGCTTAAAGAGACTTCATGGCAATGCATACTTACTTGTTCCAAATTTGTGCTAATGAAGACAAAGTAAATGCAACAGAAACCCAATTGAGTGACACAGATGAATATATTGACGACCGTCCGCATTCTTGCTGACCAATTGCGCAGCTTAGGCGGTCCTATTTCAAAACACTGTGCCACTGTGTCTGCATAGTCGGGGCAGTGGGTGGCTTGACTTAATTGTTTCACCTTTTCCGAGCAATTCAAGAGTATATGCTGGCAATGGACTGCTATTAGGGCTATGACTACTGTTAGGATGGGTGATACCACAAGGCCACCATTTTTAAAGGCATCACCCATGGCAAAGAGTCCTGGTCCAATATTGCCTTTGAACAGGTGAACTATCGTTTCTTTGTATCTAAGAAAGGAAAAAAATTATTGATTTGACGAGATTCGTGTTTCGTGAATTTATCTACGATGTGGGAGGATGATCGGTTTTAACAGGTGATGAGGCGTTTTCTGGTTTCTCAGTGTCCCGTTTATCCTTGTCTGACATGTTGATCTCCTGCATAATGTCTGGGTGCTCTGAAATTCAAAGAAAATTGATCATAAATATTTTCTCTCTTGTAACTAATAGAAGAGTTTTTGGATGCCTTATCTGTGAAGGCATAAATAACGTTGGTTTTCTGATTCTTAAGAATTTGATTAGGTTGGGTTTAGTTCACTCAGCAAGATTCCAGGCGACAGGCTACCCAAATACTCGATTAAGATCTTCTCAATAGAAATCCCTCCCAGGACGACTGGGAGAAAGACAAACCCACAAACCATCACTACTCGAGTTTGTCCGGTATGCGAATGAATGCAAACTAGAGACTTGAACTGAGATCTGAATTGTTCACTCAGCCTTGACAAAATATCACCCATACTCAAATACATGGAGAGGTATTGAAGGTCTTTCAAGACAAATTAGTTCTAGAAACCCGTATGTTAGTTCATGAAGTAGTCATTCTTTACTAGATTCCAACTCACAGTAAATTTATTGGTAACAAAAGAGTTGACTCACGGGGAAATGATAACGCACTACCGCTGTCGTCGGCCTTAAACCCTTCTGCAGGGTCAGCAAATACCAGAAAACGAGAATGCTGACGAACTGGCGAGAAACGACTCGGCAACAAGCCCGAAACAAGTCGAGACTTTGGTGAACATCTCGCCTTGCACACTTATGCTTGAAGCAGGGAATAGAGCCTTAAGGGAGGCTAACAACAGATAGACCTCTCTAAACACTTGTGCCACCACAAGGAAGATATGGCCAAAATTCGTTAAGGCTAGTACCGACAGACTTCTGCGGATCGACAGAAGATCCTTTAGCACCCTTATAGGAGTGATCACATGGCACAATACGCTGCGGTACCATATGAAAAAGGTTCGAATTACAGAAGAAGATCTTTGTAGGGGGTGCGGCGATGAGGAGGTCCATGATACAACCCACATCCTTTACCACTGCCCTAGTATCTGCCATCTCAGAAATAAGTTCCTCGGACGACACTTTTTTGAGGACATTGAAGAATTATCCGATACACCGGTGGGCCAAATAATGAGATTCATCAGATCCTCAGGGTGGGTTGTATTACAGACACATTAAGTTGATCAGGTTCTACTAATATTATATATGTATGTATGGAACTAACTATTGGGTAGCGTTCTTACGGGTAAGGGACACTCTCTACCCCCAATGGGTATCACAATGGGTCTGAATTGACCTGAATGTGGTGAATGGTTCTTCCTTTCGCCTGCCCACTAACCTAACCTAACCTAGGGTCGGCAAAACCTTTTTCAAAAACCAGGTAAAAAGTATATGCACCAGGCCAAGCATGCTCCGAGCTGTTATTTCCTACATCATAGTAGAAGAACTAATTTTCTTGTGAACCTTAATAGAAACAGTCTTAGAGTGCCAGCCCTTTACCCCTTGAAAAACATCTGAGGCTTTCATTAGATGCACTCTACAGACTATGCCTTCAGAGAGAAAAACTTGTCTTCACATTCTCACACACTGCCCTGAAAAATGATACTTGCATAATGAAGTCCTTACTGCCTCTGGAGTTATGAAACTACTCTGTGATCTTTAAAACCTATAGGGTTTTTCAATAGGGTCGGGTAGATTTTGACAGTTCATGGCGGCCATGTTGTTTTATCTGTTGTTAGTTTTTCCGATTTTTATGTTTCAGATACTAAGAACAAATCACCATGGCAAGTTACAGCATCGAGTAAAACGTGCGGACCCCGATTTTAGCAAAAAAAAAATAATCTTCAGCGACGAGGCCCATTTTTGGTTATGTCAACAAGGAAGTTGCCGAATTCGGGCCGATGCCAATCCGCACAAGGTCCACCAAGTGGCAATGCGTCCGCAGCAAGTCACTGTTTGGTGTGAATTGTGGGCCGGCGGCATCATCGGTTCGTACTTGTTCGAAAACGACGATGGTGTTGCCATCACCATCAACGGAGAGCGCTAGCGATCGATGATAATCAATTTCTTTTGGCCCAAATTGGATGATATGCATGTGAATGACATGTGGTTCCAACAGGACGGCGCTACGTGCCACACAGTTGAATGTCACAATGGAAATTCAGCACGAGCGATTTGAGGGCATGGATATCTCACGCAGAGGCGACGTGAACTGGCCACCGAGATTGTGCGATTTGACCCCGTTAGACTTTTTCTTGTGGGGTTTCCTTAATTCGCAGGTCTATGCCAATAAGCCGCAAACGACCAGTGCCTTCAAAGTCAACTTAACCCGTGCCATCACACAGATTCAGCCTGATCTATGTGCCAGAGTCATCGAAAATTGGACCTCTCGGATGCGCACCACCCAGCGAAGCCATTTGAACGATGCAATATTCCACACATAATGTCATTGATAGGCCTTTAAAATAAAACAAAAAATTCGTTGATATCTCCCACACAACTTGTTTTATTCGATTTTAACATCTACCCGTCCCTATTGGAAAACCCTATATAACATGGGAATTGAAATAAACCTCGATGCCAGAGCTAAAAAAGTTTTGCCGCATAGCATACAACTGAATATTTAATTCGGTTAAGAAGAGTAATTAAGTTAACTATCTCGATCCTTGTTGAACTTTCAAAAGGTACGAGTGGCCTTTGAAATTTCTACTAAACAAGTCGGCATTTTTATTAATTGCTGAATATTTTATTGAAATTTTCGAAGTCACGTTTTTCTGGATTGTGTTTTTTCTGTGATTTTCATTGGCGATACTGCCTTACCATACTAACTCTTTTCGCGGCTTCTGCGTATAATACTTTTTTGAGATAGTGACTCTTAACTAAAATAAAGTGGAAATTGGTGAAAAAGCCAAAAGTGGTATTCCGGCATTATTGCTGAGAAATAAAAACAATGATTTAATAAAAACGCATGCAGATGTACGTGTTTCTCTTAATGACATGAACCTTCGCAAACCTAAGAATCTAGAGGAGAACGCATTATACATGTCCAGCAGTATGCAGATACCAGATAAAAGTGCTGTAACATCAGCAGGCTCATGCACAGTCATGGACCTCGAACCAGCTGTGCACACACATGAGGAGAACATCAATTCAAATGATCCAAACAACGTGCTAGGTATGAATATAAACAATAACTGCTCTAGTTCAAATGAGTGGACAACTGTCATCGGCAATCTTAAACGAGCTGCAAGTAATTACCAATCTAACGCGGGGAAAAGAAGAAGGAACCTAGCTACTGAAACATCTTCACCTAACGAAATTAATTTGTCCAATAACAGATTTTCACCATTAGCAGATATTGACCAACAAGTGCCTGAACCATCAGGGAATCACCCAATCACCAATGCGTCTAAGAGCATTGGGCCCGAAATTCAAGCTATAAATATGTCTAACGTAAATACAAGTGCTTCACCGAATGGTATCAATAATTTACCTTTTTGTCCACCTATATTCATTTTTGGTGCTAATTGTAACCTTATTAGTGATGTTATAAAACTCGCCGCTACAGAATGTAAAGTTCATGATTTAAAACATAAGTTGGTTAATATGAGTTATCGAAAAACAAAGGTCTATGTTAACGATGCAAAAGTTCATGCTTTAATCATTGATCGGTTACGTGGAACAGGTATAGGAGCCTTTTCATTTTCTCCTAAGGAAACAAAAAAGGTCTCTATCTTGTTAAAAGGTCTTGATGGCGATACTCCAATAGAGGTAATAAATAAAGCAGTAAGAGCAGCAGCTCCTAACACCCAAATAAGTAAAATTACACCTTTTGTTACCTCTAAATCTAAAGAAATGAACATAAAATTAAATATTTTTACTGTACAGCTAGAAATAGGTGAGTCCACTAAAGACCTTATTAATATTAGGTATTTGCTCCATCAACGAATCTATTGGGAAAAAAAGATCAATAAAGGGGTTATGAGGTGCTATCGTTGTCAGAGATTTGGGCATTCCGGTGAATGTTGCGCTTACAATAGTAGATGCGTTCTTTGTGGAGATTCTCATGATTCCGAATCTTGTATCACATCTTTCAAAGTCCTCAAAGAATCCCACCAAGATGTTCCTATACCAAAGTGCATCAATTGCAATGCAAGTGGTCACGCTGCCAGTTACCAAGGTTGTCCCGCTTACCTTAAATACAAAGAAAAACGAGCAACATTAACTCAACGGGCAAGGGAAATAGCCAGCAAAAACAGAATTGCAGTACAAGATACTGTAAATACATTTACCAATGCAAACATTTCATATGCCGACAAGGTGAAATCTATTTCCTCTAGAAGTGCAAACATAAAAATTAGTTCTCCAAGCTACATTAACCATAATTCAAGCGATATAAATAATTTTTTAAATGAAGCAAATAATCTTTTCAATATCCCTTTTAACGATCTCTTACTCAAAATAAGACAATTCTGGCCCAAGTATAAGCAACTGCAATCTAAAGAAGAGAAAATGTTCGCTTATCTAGACTTTGTCGCTTCAATCGTTGTATAATGCAGCCCCAAAAATTGAATATAATGTCGATAAATTTTAACTCCATAATATCTATTGAGCGAAGACTCGCGCTTTTTAATATCTTAAATAACTATAAGCCTCAAATCTGTTTCATTTCGGAAACTAGACTTGGCGCAAGGCATAAGCCCTCATTTGATGGCTATAACGTAATTCGAAATGATTCCGGTAGAGGTACGGCAATCATTTTAAAACAAAATTACAAATTTAACGCAGTTTCCTTTCTTAGCGATGTCTTTTCAGTGTGTCTAGTAACTATAACTTCACGTAATTCTACTGGGTCCTTAAGGACAATTTTAATTGGAAGTATATACATCCCTTCTAATGCTGGGCTTCGTCTATCCACGGAACTTGATAGATTTTATACCCTTATAAATTCATTTGATGCGGCATTAATCGGGGGAGACTTTAATGCGCGTCACCAAACATGGGGAGACACTGTCCACAATAGTAATGGGAACCTAATTTACAGGTGGTTTAACAATGGTCCGTTTCTTAATCTGGATTTAGTAGCTCCTAACAGTCCTACGTTTCCTAGATCCTCATCAGTGTTGGATTTTTTCTTGATTTCCTCCTCATTTAACTTTGCAAATAATGTGACAAACCCATCTATTTGCTCAACATTTGCTACACCGTCTGATCACTTTGGAATTCTGTTAGAACTAAATACCATGAACTTTTTTCCTCTATTGCAACTACCAGCTACATACATTAGTTTTGAAAAAACCAACTGGGAAGCTTTTAGAATTGGACTCCACAACAGCGTCTCGCTCCTTAATATTCCTAATGAAAGGAACATAACTAATTTAGAAATAGATGCATTGATATCTCAGACAAATGAACGAATTTCTTCTAGTGTGGAAGCTAATTCTCTTATTCGCGTTACTAAAAATTCAAAATACCAAAACATCTCGGATTGCACTAAAAAGCTATTGAAATTACGAAATATTTGGCTCACACAACTAAAAAGACTGTATCATCGTCATCTCAATCAAATTAATGACGAATATCGTCAACTAAACTCTAGAATTCAGTGCCTTAGTAAAATCATTAGAGAGAGGGTTAAGATTGACACCAACAATGCGTTCAAGTTGAGATTACAAAAAATAAAGCCATCTCCTCATGCATTTAAGGAAATCGACAAGATAACAGGAAGAAAATACTTCGGAACTGATATCTTGAAAGATGTTCTGGTTCATAACGGACAGGAGCTGGTGAGTCCTCAAAATAAACTAAACGCTTTTAGAGACTTCTACTCTCTCGTTTATTTAGAGAGAGAACCAGCAATCGATCACAATGATGAAACTGTAATTCTGTCAGCAGTAAATGAATTCTCTGATTCACAGCTCATTCAACCGCTTACATCATTTAACCATTTAAACACTGCAACCAACCCAAATTTACCACCGTTTACTAATCCGACTGCTGTTAATCTTTTTAGAATAGCCCTCAATAATAAAAGGTCGTCTGGCATCGACCATATTTCTAATTTCATTTTGCGAAAATGTCCTCACTCTCTGGATATTGTCTTATCGTCAATATTTAATAATGCTTACTTTCCTGCAATTTGGAAACAAGCTAAGATACTACCTACAGCGAAGAAAAAAAATGCAAAAGATGTAACCGACTTCCGACCAATATCTTTACTATCTAATATAGGAAAGCTATTTGAACGGGTACTAGCTGAACAATTGAATAAGTTTTGTGAGGAGTCACATGTCATTCCAAACAACCAATTTGGTTTTAAAAGGGGTCATTCTACGGAACACGCATTACTTACATTACAAAATAAAATTGTCCAAAACTTAAGAAATAAAAGATGTACTGTATGTTAAGATATAGATCTCGAAAAAGCTTTTGACTCTCTATGGCATAAAGGCCTTATTTTTAAGCTTATTAGGCTTAATTGTCCAACTTGGCTTACGCGCATTATATATAGTTTTCTAAAAAATAGATGTAGTTCGATTTGTATAGGCTCCGAGCATTCGGAGCTTTTCCCAGTTCGCTCTGGGGTAGCGCAAGGTTCGATACTTGGTCCTACCTTATTTAATATTTATATTCACGACTTTCCATTTCAAAGTCCTATGTTAGACGAACCCGGTGCTATTTTGTATGCAGATGACACTCTCATATTGGCAAGTGACCCAAGGCCATCCTACGCCCTTAACAAAATTATAGAAAAATTACCAATTTTAATAGATTACTTTACTAAGTGGGGTCTAAAAATTAATATTGCAAAATGTGGTATAACTTGCTTCAGAAATGCAAGTGGGAGAGGACATTACCTTGCAGTTAAAGAGAGTAAAGCCCTTAAGTTAGAAATAAATGGAGAAAATGTTCCTTTGAGAAATGAATTGAAATATCTAGGCATAAACGCTCATATAAGATTTATATTCAATAAACATGCAAGAAAAGCCCTAAATAAAGCAAAAATGGTAACTGCCATTTTAAAACCTTTACTGCAGGCCAAGCAAATGTCGGCGAATACAAAAATACTTATTTACAAAACATTAATTAGACCTATTCTAACATACGGATTCTGTACGTGGTTCACAATTTCACCCACTGCGGCCAAAGAACTACAGATCTTTGAAAGACGGATACTAAGATTTTGTTGCGGAAAATTCAGAAAACCAGATAAAACATTTTTTTCAAATAAAATTCTATACGAAGAAACAAAAGTTATTCCTCTAATGATTTACCAAATTGACCTGTTGTTAAAAAGATTGGAGCGTATAAAACATCACCCTAACTCGGCAGTCAAATCTTTATTGGATTCGAATATTTATGAGACTATAGATGACCACTACTATCTCTCACCTTTTAATTTATTAAACGCTGGATCTTTATCCGTGTTAAGACCAAATGCAAATAGAGGCCTTTTAGTTCCTTTCTACGAGAAAGCATCCCTGCTTAATTTACGCGGGTAACATTTCTTTTGAGTTTCATACTGTTCATAGACCATTGTTTAAAAACACTGTTGCTTTTGTTCTGTATGTGTTTATACCCTTATGTATAAAAAATGTTATTGTTATAATTATTATTATTATTTTTTTTTCCTTTCCCCCTTCTAGTCATTATTGTAGTTTTTTAGTTTTTAAGTTATTAAGTTTTTAAGTGCCCAAAGAAGCCATGTTGATTATGTATGCCGGGAGCAAGCATACACTTAATACGTTTTTAATATTAAATATAATTGGAATTCTGATATAAATGTATAAAAACATTTGCCTGTATCTGTTTAGCCAGACATTATGTTTAGTCGGCCGTATTATAACAACGTTTGTACAAACAATAATCGTATTGATTTTTTTTCTTGTCTCAATAAAGTAAATTGTAATTGTAATTGTAATTTCAAAAGGTACTCGAAAACTTATACACTTCCCTTAAAAACCTTGGTCACCCTACAAAACCCACCAAATCTGCTAATAGATTCTATTTCCTCAAACTCCTGGAAAAGTTACGGCTTCTCTGCCATATTTTATTTGTCATTATAGTATATTGTACGTCTTGTCCCAATCTTATGCCACGTTTCCACAGAAGGCAATGTCAAGATACTCATTGTCATTTTTAACTTATTCTGTGTCCTACTAAGTTAAACATCTAAGGTTCGCCTTCTTCCACAGGGCTTTTTCGAAAATCTATTTAATCTGTAACTTATGACATTTACAATCTGTAATTTATGATCGCTGACAGTTGCTCAATTTTTTGTTTACTTATGTTGAACCCGCAAAGTGTCAGCTACCGATCCAGCCACTCACACACTCACGAGGGTCAATGTCTTGCAAAATGATATCCTCAAGTTAAACCAAGTTGAGTTTGAACAAGAGACCGTGTAATTTATTTAAATTTCCAATCGTCTTCAACTCATCCAAAACGAGAAATGTGTAAAAAGATACTCGTTTCTGCAGATTCATTTTGATTTCATCGTTTATAAATCTCAGACACCTAAGTCTTCGGGCTGCGCAGCATGATGCATTAATAGTGTGATGAGCACTTGACAGCGTATGGCGGTTGTATATATAATCAATTCAACGAATCATATAATTTACTTACAGTCTGTTCGAGATACGACGTACTCCTAACACGTGACAAATAAATTGCACGAGCATTTTAACCCCAATGTATCTGCTAGTTGGGGCTGCAATGATGGTTAGCTATGTAAAGAGGAGTATACATACTCGTAAGCGGTGTGTCATGTTAATTTGTTCAAGCGATTGTGGAATTCATTTAAAATAATAAAAATATCTCACGGAATAAGGTTTTATTTCCTTTTTTTCATCATGGGCTCAGCGATGCGGTATGTGGTATCAATCAAGCAATTGATGATAGCGGGGTCTTAGATGTAAGTTTAATCATTTTTATTTGTGAGATCTGATGAAAGCGGGCTGAACTTGAGAGAATAGTCTAATTGACTTTTAATGAATTTCGGAATGTAATGTTTTAACGGTCATGCGAATGGGTAAAATGATTTCAAGTGATAAATACATGACGGAAGTGATAGAGAAGAAGCCCGCCGAAACCTCCAAAGATTCCTAAACCAAGTAGATCGTAATACCTTTGCAGGTGTTTGTTAATTCTCCTATGGGAGTTTGAATTTGTTCGGTACCGCGTTTAAATGCTTATGCATGTAGCTAGCGCGACATCTCGGGATTGGGCAAGGCCTAGCTTCTTGCAACCATTCATGTTGTGCGTGTTATATGGAAGGGACCTACAATTTATTGCTGACTCCCAACGACGAATAGAGAAGCTCTTTCGTGACAAATTATACTCTCAGAGGTTTGTCATTTCATTCATTCATTTCATGTGCTGCGAAAAATGTTTGGTTGATAAGGGTGGGGCTTGAACACACGCTCGCACTGCAGTCCAACGCATTAAGCACTCAGCCAAGACGATACACACGTTCTACAGTTTGCTGGTAAGAATGGACGGTGACTACAACGATGTCCATGCTTTCCTTGATGCCGTGATTCCCGTGTTGTTCGATGGCCGAACTGACGGTTGCGGAATCCATTATGTCGGTCATTAGTTAGTTCGTGGCCAAGGGAAGAAACTTGGATATGGAACTTTGGAAAATGGAACTTGAATCAATTGAATTCTCAAAAGAAGTAAAATATACTTAAACGGATGCCATCAGGATAACCACAAATGGGATGAAGGCTTGATATGCAAAATGTTCAGACGAATCTAACCCATAGTCCCAAAGGAGTCGGTACTGGTGTCTTTTCAAAAGACCTGGACATACACTACTCCTTCAGTCTCCCCAACCACTGTAGTGGCTTCCAAACCGAAGTCCCAGCTATTAATCAAGCTGCCGCTTGACTGAAGGATAACCCAATATCACGCACGGATATTACGATTTACATCGACCCCCAGGCTGCGATTAGATCTCTCGTTTCAAACACAATAAAATCAAGGGGAGTGAAGGACTGCCGGGTGTCTCTAAACGAGATCGCTAACCAGTATAACGTCACACTCTGTTGGGTCCCTGGTCACTGCGACATTCAAGGGAATTCCGCGGCTGACGAATTAGCTAGACTAGAAACCCAATGTATAGACGGCAGGAAGCTCGACAATATCAAAGGGCTTAAGTCATTTGTTAAACACTCAGACCAGCGCTCTGTCGAAAGCAAATGGTAGATGAAAACACCTCGACTATTGTAACAATGCCATGCTGATCTGGCCTGTCTTGGATCTGAAAAGAGCAAAAGCATTAACATGACTTAAAAGAGATCAACTTTCAAAACTAATTAACTTCCTTACAGGGCCCTGCACTCTACGCAGGCATGCTCAACACCTGGGTATAACATGTGAAGATTTCTGTAGAAGCTGCAGAGACGATGAGGAGGAAAAGTCCACTGCACACCTCCTCTACACGTGTCCTGCCCTGGCCCACATCAGGAAAGCCATCCTAGGCTGATACTTCTTTACGGACTAAATGATCTGAATTCCGCCAGCACGACCGATCTCAACAGCTACAATAGAAAATCTAAATCGTTTCAGGAGTAAGCAGGGTTCATCTCTAGACCTGTTCATAAAAGGCGCTGCCGCAAAAGGTGCACTTAGATTGAGAGAATCCAACCTGTGGAAGCAGACACGCGAGAATACTGGACAAAATTAAGTTAATGGGCGAGAAATATAACTCCGAAAGCCTCATAGCCACATCGGACTACCTAATCCCCTATAACGATTTCAACACTGATTTTCCTATTCTATTCTCAACCCGAGAGGACTGGGAGTCAAAAAATGTTATCAAAGACCAAGAAATCGCGATTTACACTGACGGCTCTAAAATGGAAACAGGAACCGGAGCCGGATTTTACTCGGAAACCCTACAAAAACAGGAATCTTTTAGATTGAAGGAAACCTTTCACGTCTTCCAAGCCGAGATCCTGGCAATAGAAAAAGCTGCAGGCTGCATAAGAGATTGTAACCTTCCTCCATCGGAGTTTACCATCTTCATTGACAGTCAGGCAGCTTTAAAATCGATAAAATCCGATATAATCAAATCAAAGGCAGTCAAGAAATGTCGAGACACGCTGATCACCATAAGGCACCATACTGTCAGACTCTGCTGGGTTCCTGGACATAAGGACATAGAAGGGAACGAAAAGTCCGACGAATTGTGAAGATTGGGGTCGGCTATGAACATTAGCGAAGCAGACACATCTGTAATGCCACCGATAGGGAAATTACATGGGGTAATAGAATGCATAAAAGAGAAAGAAGCTAATTCCTCCTGGACCTGGTGCGCCACCTCTCGGACGCTATGGCCGAAATAAATAAAACTAGAACTAGACAGATCCTCTATCAGAATGCTCACTGGAGTTATCACAGGAGACTGCGCCATTGGAATCGAGTCCAACGATTTATGCAGAAGCTGCGGAGATGAAGAGGAGGTAAAATGCATCCAACATCTCCTCTGCCACTGCCCCGCCCTGCAAGAACGACGTCTACGCGCATTAGGATCAAGGTTCTTTGCAAGCATAGTAGAGGTAACAGACTTACAGTTAACGGACCTACTCCGATTCTTAAAGAGTACTAACTGGTTCACAAAACAGCGAACAATAGGGTAGGTCTTTAGGCTATCCCAAGAACCATACCGCTATTTCCACAAAATTAAAAGGGTACACACAATGGACCTTTAGGTCTCCGAGTGGAAGTGATGAGGCCTATCTATCACACACCCTTTTAACCTAACCTAACCTAAGCAGGGTTCATACCCCAGTACTCAGTGGTATCACAATGTACCTATTTTCTGGTCTAAGTGTATCTCTTCTCAGAGGACCACCTTAACTAAATAACTTGCTCCAGCTAAAGTGTTCACCACTTAACACCATTATTGATGTCCTTTTCATGCCAAAGGGCTAGATCGCTTTGCTAATGATTTCTGCACAATCTGCATGGATAAAGAGGAGGAGGAGGTGACTCCTCTGCACCTGTTCAGCCCTGTTTAATAGAAGATTGCTCTATCTGGAAGCAGCTTTCTTTGGTAACCTCGGCAAAATTAGAAGGAGCCTCCGTCAGAAGATTTCTTCGCTTCAAAAAAAGCAGTGGTTGGTTTAATTAGTCCTTGGTGTATCTTTGGATTAGTGACAAAACCTGTAGTGTCACAATGGATCTATTTGGTCTAAGTGATGTGATTTTTTTAAGCTGCAAATTTGCGTGTCTAATCTAAGAATTGCATAGTCCATGACAACAATCGAAGTCTGCCGAATTAAACGACAAACATTCGCCGTGACAAAATTAATTAAAATAAAATTAGAAACAATTTCTAATTGAATCGACTATTAACTACTATATGATCTATACATCTTAATAGACTTAAAATAGAAATAAACGTTTATAAACAACATCGTCCTTGAACATTTTTATTAGAACTTTTCGTCCATGAACTTACATTTCATTTTCATGACACAGTAAATGGGTGAAATTATTTTTAATTCTGCCGGTCGTTTAAGCTATTTTCACACAATCAATTTTGGCGCATTGATCTCGTCAGGGTCGCATTGTAATTTGATTTAAGCGAAAGAGATCTTTAAGGCATTTCTGAAATTCTTTTGCAGGTTCTTTGGTAAATAAAACTAATTTATCATGAATGAACGAGGTTTTGTTAAAATATTTTGACGCGTTCTTTATGAGGTGTTTTCTTGATATCCCTTATGAACTCTGAATTATTCCCGGAATTGGACTGTTACTCATCCTAATTCTCAAGCACTTCACAAATGTGACCTTATCTAACCCCTTTTTAAATTTAAAAAAAGATGCACTCGTTCATCTTCTCATTGTCAGCCTGACAGATACAATTTACTTCACGAAGTACTTCTAATAAATAACCCCAACATTTTATTATTACATTTAACTGCAATCCAGACGTACTCGTTTAATAATAGGCCTACATATGTACATTGCCCTTGGGTGCACTTGTACTTGGACCAAAGCATAGCAACACACAAGATCACTTCTGGTTGATTGCCACCAATTCGTGTTTAATAAATTCATCTTGTACATCTTGAGCATTCATTTCTGACACAGTATCACCGACCAGACCACGATGAATTTAACGAGGATTCGCAAATGGTTTCGATCTTTTCAATGGAAAAATACCCAAGCGGTTTGGACGCCAACTTAAACGGCCCGAAATAAATAAATCGCGCCTGCGAATTGGCACTCTATGCTGCAGCATGCGTAGAAATAACTCATGTTGAGATACAAACGCATGTATGAAAGCGATGTTAAGAAACAAATTGTGTGCTGAGTCTCGTGAATGCTGAAAGAATTCTGAGAAACTGAATGATAAGTGGGGCACAGATATACAGACAATGGAATGTTTTACTTTTGCAAGGTGCATGTATGCATGTATTTTTGTGCTAAAAGTATTTATTCTTTGCCTTTGATGAAAATAATTAAATTTTTTTATATAGAATTTTAAAACTCGCGTTAAATATAATTTTAAAACAACGCACAGTTTTTCTTTAGTGAGCGATAATGAAAAAATAAATTTATGTGCTATATACTCTTCTCCTCTATTGGTTTACTGGTAGTGCGAGCTGCGTAGGTTTGAGCTTCAGCTGTATCCATTGAACATTTTTCGTGGCACCACCTCTCGTTAGGAAATGACAAACCTCTGACAATATAATTTGTTACCAAACAGCTTCCCAATTCGCCATTTCGAGTCGGCAATAAATTGTAGGTCTCTTCAATTCGTGCGAAAAATGTAACACGCACAATATGAATGGGCGTGAGAAGCTAGACCTTGGTTCTCCACGGGCTGTCGCGCCAGCTATTTACTACTCTGGTTACACACCTGCGTTCTTTTGACGTTATTTTCAATGACCTTTGCTCGTAAGTGACTTTTAATTTGCTGGCATAAATCGGAATTCACAAAAACACACAAAAAGAAGTCGTATGACATCAAATAGTACGGTTTTGCTAGCCAAAGTGGTTTTAGTTCTTTACGATGACACTGTCTGGAAAGTGTTGCAACAAATCATCAGTTTTTGTACAGTGAGACAGGTTGTGCCGTTCTTTTGGAACAATATATAAACAAAGTCTATACTGATCATTTGGAGACACAAAACCTCGGCAACTAGGTGTACAAAATGGACGTCCCAACCCAACCTTTACAAAAGCTATCATCACTCCCTTTGCTTGAAAGTGAAAAAAAAATCTCTCAACTCTACGCTAAACAGTCTTCGAAGCCTGTCAAATATATAGGATTAATTCTAGATCAGATCACTTGCCCTATTTTTCTACTACTACTACCAAAATGCTCTGGAATTAGACTGGATTTCTGTACACTGGACAGAAATGTATCAAATACTTTCCCTGCTATCTTTGAAAACCTTAGCCGGTGTCTTGAATGGCCACTACCTATGAAAATGTCAGTTTCTGCCTTGACCGGGCGTAACAAACACGTACATGAGGACTTTAGGTGGCGCTACAGTCCGGAGTGGACCTGAGCCTCAACAAGTTTGTCGAGGTTCCCCTCCACTTGCGTGCGCCGCCTGAGTCCCGTTCTTCATCTAAAGCGCCGTCTCTCGGGTGTGGATTCGAATATTTTCCGGAGCATTGGTGTCATTCCGCTCTACATGACTCAGCCACCTTGTTCGTTGGACCTTCACTCTTTTGGCTAACTCGATGTCACTGTGCAGCCCGTAGAGTTCATCGTTGTATCTCCTCTTCCACTCAGCGTCTATGCAGACGAGACCGAAAATCATCCGAAGAATTTTCCTCTCGAAAACTGGGACTGGGACTGAAATGATTAAGTCGTTTGAGAGAGGGCTTTGCTACCCAATTGCCTTTTAAGCGCAAAGAAGCAGCGATTGGCAAGAGTTATTCTTCGTTTGATCCTTTGCAGCGCTGAGATCAAATGAATCAAAAGCACATGAGGACATTGATGCATAATCGAACCCGCCTTTATAATTTTATTTCCGATATGAAACACTTACATACATGAACACACTATAAAGACCATAAATTTTTAAAAAAGTTATATATTCACCATGTTTGCTATGAAATTTTACAATAACGAGTAATTGCAGCAGGTTGATCTAGAGATATGAGAAGTGTTCAATTCTAGGACAAACACTTGTATTTTTTGTCCTAAGTCAATAATATTTAAACCACCCTATAAGATTGCATGTTACACTATCTCAAAGTTCTAGTTACCTTCTTTAAAGTTTTTTTTTTTAATTCGCAATAAAGATAGGAAGATTGCAATATAAGGTTTATGACGCAAGGCAGTTGTAATTTTTCTTCAAATCTTTTAACATTTTTTTCTTTTTAATCATTACTTAATAACACATAACCAACGCGTGAACATGCTGTAATAAAACTGATCTAGTCTAACAGAAATAAATATTCAGGGCAAAAAAGGCTGCTCTTCAAATGTTCACGTTTTCCATTTGTCAACAGCTGCTTGAAAAGCCCATCTTCTGAAGCCTTATCTTAATTTTTATCTTGGAAATATTTAGATATTTGTCTTCCAAGACGTGCCATGGAATCCGTGCCATCAGGTAGGCGTCCCCTGGATGAGATGGTTAGATCAAGTCCGAAATCTCAGTTCTACCCATATGGGGATAGCCTCTGATGTTTTCGAGTCGATGGCGAAAGATCGAGAGAAGTGGAGAGTTCACTTAAGCATCCTAACCCCGCGACCCTCATAGTGGATAAGCGGACCATTGAAAATGAGGACGATGATGATGGATAAGTAAGAAATCTATGCACAATCCGACCAATGGGAAATGCTTATCTAATAGACTACTATAAAATTGAATTAATTTAATTACTAAATAACGTCTATCATAATACATATCTTATCTGTAACAAATTCTTTAATCCAAACTGTCTGTGAATGCAATAAACTATCACACCTAACAATAAACAGACAGTAAGTAAACACAACTAACAAATACAAATAACTATATATCCGAGTAGTTCTCAATGCTGTATATTATTGAAATACAATATTTTTTATTTAATTTAAACAAAGTACATATGTATGTACGTGTTCACTTAGTAGATGAAGCTATGCGTGAACAGAGAACTATTTTGAGAAAATATGTACATAACCTTGCTTTCAGTTTAATTTTTCACCCACAATAAATGCAAGTGTAATGCAATGTACAATATTTTGATCGAAATACAGCTGAGGGTAAGAAGTATGCTTTACATTATTTGAAAATGTCAAGTACACCACTTCTAGGGCTTGGGTTAAAAACCCCAATCTAAAGATGCACTTACAGCTTCTACTTAAGACTGACTGTAGATAAAATAAGCTAAACAGTTGCGCTACATCAAGGAGGCTTGGACACAATGGGGTTAAACCGAATGTTCTCCTAAAAATAACCCAGACAGACATTGTCATAAACGCGGCCATTAGCACATTTCATTGGACAATTTGAAAACGTACCGTCAATTTAGGCATCGTGCATAACACTTACAGGCTACAGTAATTAAAACATAAATAGCTGTGCGACATTTCGGGATAAGCCAAGGCCTGGCTTCTCGCAACCATTCATGGTGTGCGTGTTACATTTTTCGCACGAATGGAAGGGACTTACAATTTACTGCCGACTCCGAATGGTGAATTGAGAAGCTCTTTCATGACAAATTGTATTCCTGGAGGCTTGTCATTCTTCAACCCACGCCGCTCGCACAGCGGTCCAACGCACAAACCACTGAGCCACGGCGACATTATGCCACAGCAGTTGCAAAAGCAAACATTAGAAGAAAACACTTCCTTCATTTCCCTTGGATTTGTCTGCAAAAGCGAGTGTCAGACTTCACTCATTTCAGATCTGGGGAAATTTGATATAACTACATTAACCACCAAGTCACGTGGGTTTCAGGACGCTGCATTTTAGTACTAATTGGTTTCTTGCGAGACAACATTTTCACTGACCAAAGAATCAACCAAGGCACTTACTAACTGGCTTTGTCTAAGTTTTGTACATAAATCGCTTAGAATCTAGAAGTTAATCGCCTTATTCGATGTTTGAACTAAAATAACTCTACCAACAGAATTTAAAACGCCATTTTCGGTTGGCGTTTGTTTAGTTTGCATGTGAAGAACAGTAATATGCACTAACTTAACACTTAAATCACGAATAAAAGTATATAGGAACAAAATAAGTACAGAACCTGATAAAAGAAGGTTTCCTTTAGAAACCGTAACCGATACTGTGGCTGCAGAAATTTAGGCCATTGCCTTGCATTATCCAACGTTATCCTATGCATTTCAATGAATCAAAGCTTGGATCCTACGTACGCACCAATTAACAACATAACGTGTTTTTACAGAACTCTTATAATTCTTTCACATCCTTGACCTAGTGTAAGTTTTTGGGGTGGTTAACGACGATAACGATAACAATATTTTACAAGTTTCGAAGCACTTTACAGTCAGCTTAGAAAAAATGTTCATTTCAAGAGTACAAATTGTAAAGAGAAATCAAAATAAAAAAATTCTTGTTTACTAACTTTAAACCCACGCTGAAAAGCCACTCACGTCAGAGTTAAACAGTTGCAGTTATTCCACCTGATGATTCAAGAACAGGTTTAACAACAACCTGTCACGTTGTAGTCGTTCAATTTTCCTCAATGAAATTAAATTTTTCACACAGTTGTATTTTTAATGATTTCCCGTATTATCACAGTTTTCCACATAAAAAAAACTCAATCTAATTGTGTGATATATTTTTATCTTATTTATTTAAATTCAGTGACAATACTATTTCGCGCTGTTTTTTGTGAACACCAACAGACGACTCACTAGAGGGTGAAATTGTCACACATGTGTCTATGCCGGCCGACGACACCTTCAAGACTGACTGACTTCGATATTGATTCACACAGGCACTTGTAGCACAGTTTTTACTGCTTCTCTCGGGAGTGGTATTTTCTGAATTAAATTGATATAAAATTGTGTTGTTGTAAATACATGTCATAGAATGCAATTCTCAGGGAATTTATTTTATTTAGTAATAAGGAAATCTGTCATCAGATGCATTCATTTGGTGGGATCGGCTATGTTGTGTTTGAATGTAAATGTTGGCAAGTTGGCAACTCTTTAAATTTGACCAGTTAAACAAGTCCAGCGTCTGCGATAATCCAGAGAATATGACTATAAAAAATGGGATTATCTAACATTTGGAAGACGCAAACTGACAATAAGGAAGTGGCTGAAAGTTAGTCTATAGGAATTGACACTTTGCCAAAACCAGGCTGCTTTGCCTCTCAAATTATTTTTAGATGAGCCTAGGGATTCAGTATTGTACCACCATGATGGAAGTAGCTGAGATCGCACTTAGTGGACACAGTTTTGAGTCAGAGACTTGAAGACAAGAAAATCTTGTTTAGTAAATAGGGGTCTCACTCAAAAACTAATCTCAAGGATGTTGGAGCAACTAGCTGCTAGGTTCAATCTCAGAACTCGTCCTCTTCGAAATAGTCAACAAAACGTCATCGGCGACTTGCAGGGAATGGTAGATGTTCAAGTTTCATGACAAATAAAATAAATAGACAGTTTGGGGAGAAGGACATTAAATCATCAATGAGGAATGGCAATAGGCATCCTGTGTTTTTTTTTGTATTGGGGAGAAGTTGATTGCGGTGCCTATTATGTAAACCCATATAGTTCTAAAGTATCTTGCTTATTACAGAGGCTGTCAGGAAGTTTGTAAGCTTCTCAGAGTAAAACGCGGCGAGATCAATCGGTGAGACAAGTTTACTGTCCAGAGTCAATTTTCTCGCATATATGAGGGCGGGGCATTCTATGACAATGTGAAGAGAGTTTTCGTCGTTTTCTTAGAATAATCTTCAGATACAACCCGGTGATTATTTAAGTCTGTTAAGGTGTCATTTTAATAGGCAGTGGCCTCATTCTAGGATACCGGTTAGGCTTCTAAAGTGGTTTCTGCTGAGATTCGGAAGAAACCTAGATTTATTTTGGGAGAGTGTAGGGCAAAAGTAGTGGGTACAGCTCTGTCCTATACTTCCCATCCAGATCGCACTGGATTTGAGCAAGATTTGCCCCTCCGTGTAGATTTTGAAAAGAGATTTGCTTACTTCACAGAATGATTTGGAACGAATGAAAGGGGTTGTTGCACGTACTCTGGCCAGAAAGTCCGCTGTTGTGTTCCCAATATGACCTTTGTGTGTAGGCATCCAGTGTAGTATAACCAAATTTTTCTTTGCTAGTTCAAAAAGCTAAGTTATCGGTCTTTAATTCAGTGTTTGTTCCGACCCTCACCTCTGGTTTGGGTAATGACAGAAAAAATAAGATCGCCGATATAAGCTGCCAAAACAAGATTTCTTTGTTGTATTGCTGGGATGACTCGCCGAAATTGGGTTATGAACACCAGAATACGTGAGGCACTCAATGTCGAACAACTACTTCTTTCAACATAGAGGTCAACACTTTAATGGTTTGGACAAGTTAAACGCATGCCTCCAACTCGGCTTCCAAGACGTGCCATGGAATCCGTGCCATCAGATAGGAGTCCCCTGGCTAGGCCCATGATGAGATGGTGGAATCAAGTCCGAAATCTCACCTCTACCCGTATGGGGAAAGTCCCTGATGATTTACAATCGATGGCAGAAGATCGGGAGATGCGCGCCATTTGAAAATGATGATGATGATGAGTTAAGAAAGCATATTGACTGTCTCTAGAACTACTTTTGAATTTATCTTGGCTGAATTGAGTAGTGCCTAGTGCCTTTTGGGAAGCTTGATTGCCAGAAAAGATAAAGACTTAAACTTGCTTTCTAACACGGGTGTTGAAGTTTAAGTTTATGCACTGCTTGATGGTCTGAAAGATGGTTGAGTATGTGCCTGATTCGTTAGTGTTAGCCGACTCACCGAATATTCCAGACCTATGTATATCCGTAGATTTTGCGATATCCAGTACATTCTTACGCGGTTCTTCATAACGCCTTAAGCATTAGCCGACAATTCCTGACTGTTTCGGATCTAATAGCACTCGATGCCAGTGCTCTGAGCGCAAATTTACTGTCCCTGTGAATAGCAATGCCCCTGCTGGCACTGACCCAATAAATCTATTAATATAATATTCCCTTCTGTGTATTTTCAAGCTTCGATTCCGGCTTTGTAGCCTTAACATATTCTTCTATCGTTTGGTAAAACTTCGTCATTTCTGTAGCAGCATTTTTTTTTATTTATTTCATTCTTTTTTCCCATGCTTACTGGCGTTCGTCTTCGATTTAGGCGTTGTGCTGGCCGAGAGAAATCCACCAGAGCTTGTATTTCTGATGAAGGTTTGGCATTGTTCCTACGTAGTAATAATTTGGATCTGTGCAAAATTATTGGAATTGAATTGTGTAATATTTTATACACCAGCAGAAGCAACTTGCAAATCTTCGAATCCACACCCGAGGGACGGCGCACTAGATGAAGACCGCAAGTGGAAGGAGCCCTTAACTAACTTCGCATGCAAAACTGGAGGTAGCTGGCTAAAGATCGAACTGGCTGGAGACGGTTGTTGGTTGAGACCCAGGTCTACCCCGGACTGTAGCGCCAGTTTTAATTTTTCGATTCTGAACCGTGGAATAAGAAGCCACAGGAAGCTTCGATTCGAACCTGAAGCCATAGATTGTTAGTATACTCTCGGTATTAGTATTTTATTTAGAAATTAAACAAACATCTTTTCACAATCTCTCTTGAGTCTAAGCGGTTATAATTAATCGATTGACAAGCTATAATAGCCACTGAAGGAATTCACATTAAAACTGATTGATTGACTTAGGAAGAAAGTAAAAAGACATAGAGAAATGTAACACATCTTTTAACAGTCATAGTATTTCATGGTATCTTGATATTATTTACCTGATATTCCTGATGAGCCGGTGATGTTTCCTCCTTCAGGCAATGTACAAGTCATTATCTCAGGAGCTCATTATTATGCCAGGAACTAATGTGAACAGTACAAGCAAAAAGAAAAGTTTACATTGGTTGTAATGTCAGAAACGACTAAAACGTAAAATACTTACTTACTAAATCCTGTCCAAAAAAAAAACAAGAAATTACCATTAAACCTGAAGTCGATGGTAAAATTGACCAGGATTCTTCAATCGGAATAAAACATCGAAAAACAACATCGCCTAGAACGTTTGGATAGCTATAGCTGTCAAGCAAGGAAGTAATTTATCTATCTAAGTTCCTCAACATAGAGGTCCAACGCAGTATAGCACTTAATAATTGCTGGTACTTTGGCTTCAGGAAGCAAATACGCACAAGACAATCATTATCTCCATCCTGCTGTATGGACTCTGTCAATACCAGATGAAAGTGCACTCGGAAAACTTCTACTTTCGATTTATTGTCCTTTTTGCATTGTAAGCCCGTGATAAAAAAGATTTAGCCACAAACTACATGAGTTGTACACAGAAATCGACCAGGTCCAAGAAATACAACAATTGAGGTGGATATGTCATGTTGAACGAATGAATCCCAATGCTTCAGCATAACAAATCTTTGAACATACTTTTGAGGGACTGCGCAGAAGAGCACGACTTCATATTCGATGGCGTACACCAGTAGTGAGTGACCTTAACCAACACATCGTATACAACTGAAGACAGCTGGCTGGAGAGATTCGTATACAGCTTTCAACATAAACTTTGTTTTCAAAAAGACCCAGGGTACAAATGTTCATTCTACGGTGCCGGTTTCTATTATGCTGAAATAAAACTGAAGTCCATGTAACCTGAGTTTCTTTTCCTCTTTAATCACGTCCTACAATAGTCATAAATACATTCGACGTCTTTATAAATTCTTTAGGTGAACCTACTCAACTGCTTTCTAACCAAGACCTCCAAAGATATTTTTTCCATTTCGCATTTAAGAAGTACCTACTGAGATCCTAACCGGGTAACCTCTTCTTCTTCTCGTTAAATTTTAAATTCAGTTGCAAAAACTGTTTAAAATTCATTGAAGATACGAGCCCACGTATGTATATTCTTTCGGTTGATGATTATTATTTTTTTCTCATTACTGTTAGCAAACGAGGAAGAATCCACACCATACTGAGTGCACTATGGAGATGATCTTCCATCAGAGAAGATAATTTCAAAGTAAAAGTTTTAATAACTCGAGGATATGGATGGAGATCTCTTAATTACACAGAATTGTTGAACTTTTCACTTTCTACACACCCAGCTAAGAAACTCGTCACTTTCTTTGCAGTGACAGAGAGAATTCTGTCGAATTTAAATGCTAAAACCCTACATATGACCTGTTGGCATTGCTCAACCGTGTAAGTACTTTTTTTTTAAAGAGAAAAATCCACAGCAAATAAGTGTCATCAGGCAAAACTATATGGATACCAACGGAAGTGAACAACAGTAACAAGTTCAAGTTCATATTCAGAGCATGAATGGGACATGGACTGGATATATTTTCCCATTAAAACAAAACCAGAGACTCAGCTATGATGATCTATGGCAGTTGTTGCGCTTGATTGAATCCTAACTCTAGGGACTCCACACTGGGGAGGAAGAGTGCATTAATATCGGTTAAACGCTTCACCGCTGCCCAGGGTAATTATATAGTTGAGATGCTATAACTGATGAATATCAAGCATACGACAAGTATCTGCGTATCTTTTTCATTTCTCTGACTCCATGTTACGACGAATGTATCAACCGAGGAAGGCAGGGCCAGCCTTCTGTAGTCTTATTCGTGCAGCATGTATGTGGATGGATATGACATTATGTGCTCTTGCACGTGAAAACGAGGAGAAAGGTAAAAGTTATATTCAAACCGCGCAATCAATTTGCGCTGCTTGGTTAAATCTGTCCATCTCTGTGGATGATACGGCTGGAGCTAGTTTTATTTGCATTCGAAACGTCGCGCGGTTAAGTTACGCATTTCTTGTAACAGACATACGATGTCCAAGATATTTGTCGGTTGTTACTATTTGATTGTTGCACATTCGGTGGCATCCTATGAATACGGATACCATCCGAGTTCTGAAGAATTCGATGGCTTAATGCGGGAAAAAACATGGACGCGAGATCTCCTGTGGCAGGAGAGGAATGTTAAAAAATTCACACCCAAGTTTAATTTAGAAAAGCCCAAGGATAGCCAATTCGAAGGACATCCGTCGCCGGCCGGATCAGGTGAAAACAACGACAAGTTCTTGGGATATGCAGAAAGTGATATGATTGCCAGTGAAAGTGTCGCGGAAGCGAACAAAGATTTCTTTGCTAACAAGTTGCAGGGAAACCGAACCGCTTTGCCAATATTTTTTACGAATCCCGCAACCGGGATAGTGTATGCCATCACGGAAGTCGGAGTTAATAAGAATGACACCGGGTTGTCCAAAAATGGCACGATTCCGATATTTGTTAGTAAAGAGCAATACGAACGCGATTTATATATTTTAAAGAAAACTTACGAGTCCAAGTGTGCCCAACAGGGAAGACCTCAAATTATAAAATTAGATAGTTCAAGTTTAGTCAAAAGATTGAGTCCGGTTGTGCTCAAAACAGAACTTGCCGTGAAGGGTAATTCTAGTCGGGTGAACCGGGGAAAGAAACGAAAAAATCGACATCGTAAAGCAAAAAAAACCAAAACATCTAACAGGGATAATGCGGTCAAGGACACAGAACAGCATCTTTCATTTCCATTGGAGATGGTCCCAAACTTAGACACACAGTTGGAGAAACCCAGTAAAGCTAATTTCTCGTCTGTTTTTAGTGGTAATCCGCCTTCAAAAGGGCCTAGAGTCAGTACGAAAAAACCCATTAAGTTGCGTAACACTACAAAAGTCAAAATTCACAAGGTCTCCAGAAGATCGCTAAGTTCTGCTGACATTCGTCCGCCTGATACCAGAATGTCTGCAAGATCTTTGAATTCCAGCGATTCTTCCGAGAAAAGTAAAAAAATTCTTTCGACACAAATTCAAGTGACAAGTGAATACCTAGAACCAAATTCAAAGCCCAGAACACCAAAAAACTCGATTGAAGAAACCACCAATGCACCCACACAGTCACCACAGAAGGCACCTTGTAAGGAAGTCAAAGCAAAGAAACCAGCCCCTGAAGAGTACGATGATTACTATGATTTTGGTGGAACGTCATACAACGATAATCACTCCGGTTCAGATGAAGCCGATGATGGCGATGAGGACGATGATGATGACGTTGATGAATCCTCTGAAAATCAAAGCAGTCTATCTAGTTCCGAGAACAGCATTACCGACTATGATTCGCTCGGGGGAACACTCCAGCAAGATGACAATTACCGGCACAAGAAGACGACCAAAAAGCTAGTTAAACCTAAACGACCATACAGTGATGACTACGATGACTACGATGATGACTATGATAGCGAAAGTGATGATGGTGTGTTGGGACTGTTTCGTGGTTTATTTACACCGGTGCAATGGGTAATGAATAAGATACTCGATAGGGCTGGTCATATGTTCGATGAGAAGAGGAAACCGGAAAATAATGATAACCGCAAGCCAAAGTATCCACAATACACGGTGTATAATAATGGCGCTAATGGACGGCCACAGGTTGAGGACACAGATGGAGAGGAAGGAAATTCATTTGGATCATGGTTTAGTTCATGGTTTGGGTTCAGAAGGCGACGTGGTGGTAGCACGACACCAGCGCCGTTTGAGGGGGAACCCGGTTGGTTTGATTCGTGGTTTGGATATGACCTGAGGACACCATCACCAAATGAAGAGGAAAGTGATCGTAAGTTGGAAATCTTTATTGAAAAAATTACCGGTGTTTATGTGCAAGAAAAATCTGCAATTTAAACTCGAAACTATAGCTTCACTTGAGATTAAATGTGCTAAGATTTTATATTCCAAGAATATTGTGTTGTGACTCATGGGAATGGGATTACACGTACATTTTTGTCGTGGTCCATATTCTGCAGGGAAATAGACACGAACTGGTTCCTCATAGATTGGTTTAGGTAAGGCTAAGTAAGGCAGGGTTGGCAGCATTGCTGTCACACTAGACTAATTGCTATCCCTGAAGAGAATGTTATTAACTAATCTTATAATTTTTCACAAAGTATTTATTTTCACTACAAAATTCGACAACTTGTGTGGAGTTTATGGTAAAATTAATAAACATAACTTATTAAACATATGTATGATGTCCTCAGAGACACAGATATCAATGGAGTCCAATTTTCTAATGCCTAGCCTTTCGACTTGTTTCTGTAGAAGGCAATATCCTGATAGGACCCCTATCAAGAGACCTTAGGATTGTTTTGATAATTTCTAGATCCAAAGCAGACTCAAGGACCATTGGGATATCTAGAGAATTTCTTAAGACGGAGAATCATTTAAAATCTGTACTTCCGTACTTATCCGTACTAATATTATAAATGCGAAAGTGTCTCTGTTTGCTACGTTTTCACGGCTAAACCGCTGAACCGATTTCGATAAAATTCGGTACGGAGATAACTGAAGCCTAGGGAATGAACATAGGCTAAACATTTTCAAAATCCTCCCACTCCCATTTTTTGAAAAACGCATTGTTTTGAGTAATTTTACAAGGAACTCGAAAAAACTTACTTTAGTAAACGTGTAGGTATTCATTTACTTTACAAATAATCCTTACATTATGTATAGCCACACCTACTTTATAGGAGCACTTTCCCTAAAATAACTGTTTTTGCGATTTCTTTAGAATATCAGTTCTGGCGAACAGTAGTTGTTGAAACCCGGAAGTAAAACTCGAGGATCCTGTACATTTATTAACCTGTAGAGTTGTTGAACGCTTTCTATCCACTAGCAAACCAACCTCACATCCTGAACCTCAAAGTTGTTGCCCAATCTAAATCCTCCGAAATTGTGCAGGTGAAGGCTTTGTACCACCACGCAATCGAAGCCAGAATTTTCACAAATGCCAATCAGGGAAAACTGTCTTTATCCCCCGCATTCCTCTGATCCCATTAGACTACCACTTTTGTTTTGATCCCATTAGACTACCACTTGAGTTTTGATACACCATGAGCAATAAGCTACAGGGAAAGAACGTGAAGGCAGACAATGTGGATCTGAAGAGTGACTGTTTCTCCCATAGCGCGCTCAGAGTCAATTCACCTGACAGCCTGGTCATCCCCGAGCTAGAAAGACCTACTCTTCCATGGTTTGAAACCTGGGAAGGGTAAAGGGTATAATGTGACGTCTTTCCACGTGGACGTAGTCGCGAGAAGATTGCTAATGGGGGTTTGGTTTAGGTCACTGTTATCATTGAAGTGATTTTGAGCCAAAAGTCTTCTCCTGCTCTAATCTAGCGTTGGAGAGTGTAATAGGAGGTGAGTTATGGTTTCTTCTCCCTCTTCTAGTCCTATTAGACAGTGGCCTGTAATGACACCAATGATGGTGCGAATTTGTGTTCGTTTAAGAGCAATCAAGGGCACTTGACTTTTGGTCTAGACGAAAAATTAACTTGACTCAGTGGCTAACCCGTTGGACAGCTGTGCGAGCTGCATGGGTTCAGGACTAAGCCATATTCACTCGCGGCACCACCTCTTGTCAGGAATTGACAAACCCATAAGGCACGCCGCATGCATTGAGGTCAAACTCTCTTCTAACATATTTAGACGAGGTCATTCTGTGTAGCTTGTCAGGGGTATTTTCAAAGATTCTCTGGACTGAAGCGTTGATATTAATCTGCTCTACATGACATATTCACCTTAAGTGTTGTACAGGCATTTAATGATTGAAATAAAAAGGGATTTTAAGAAATTCTAGCAATATGCGAGCGTGATGCTAAGCTCATAACTTCCTCATTGGACATGGCTAAATCAAATTTCATCTCAATAAGCTGGGCAAAGGTTTTTTGGATGTTCACCGACTTTGCTTAGAGGATCAAGAGACTGCTGAAAACAGTTCATGCGAATACCCTGTCATAGTTCAAAGCAGCCAAAAAAACTTCAAACCACTACCAAAGTCAACCAATAAATCGCAACCATGAGTCTGATGTTATGATTTGAATCTTACTCAAGATCACAACATTCTTTAGCTGTGATATTTCAGATCAAAGTGCTTTGCTTGTCTCCGCCAGGATAAAAAGCAAGCTTCATAGGTCCTGGTATCGAGAAGATAATAATTCTATTTGAACGAGAAAGAGAAAGAAGTAAATGTACATAGTTATCAGTGACTTTAACCAGGCAGTGGCATAGGAAGTGTTCGAGCTCTTCTTCTTCCTCGCAGTTCCTGCATGTTTTTGTGTCAGCGAGGCCCAATCTACGCATGTGTTTGTTGAGGTTAATGTGGCCTGTGATGAGTCCCACCATCAGCCTCAATTGCTCTCTGCTTGAACCTGGAGCCTTCCCGGTGAGGAGATTGCTTGGTTTATCTACGAGTGATCTAGCGCCTTTGCACGTCGAGAGGTTTGTCCAGTGATCCTCGAAATCGCTTTGCATCCTCTCGTTGGTTGCTGTTTTAATTATTGTTAGTGCGACTCCAACTGTGTTTTCAGCGGTTTGTTCTATCGCGTGCACCTCTTCTCTTGCCAGTTCATCCGCTTTCTAATTCCCCGTGACACCTTCGAGACTCGGTACCTCGGTTGTCGTTGCATTCCCTGACCAAATGAGATCTGGCTGTTGGATTTGTGATGGTTTTAAGTGCTGCTTGACCATCCGAGCAGATTTGCTTCTGCTATTTTCCTTTTCTTGGGTTTGGTGTTCCGAGAGAACTCCAGCTCTCCTCAAAGTGCCAAGGATTTCTGCTTACGTTGTCTTGCTTGTACTAGCTATCTCCATCTGAAAATCCATTTTCTCTTGTTTTGCTTTAAGTTAAGTTTTCAGTTTTAGTTTTAATTGTTTCCTGGAAAATAAAAAACTTCTTATTCCTTTTAGCATGGTTCTTTGGATGGTTCAATAGCAAGCCCAGACCTAAGCGAACCACTACAACTACCACCACAACTCCAGTACCCATACTTACGATTGCAGAACCACTGAAAAATCCACACAAATGGATCGGGATTCTGGCACAACATATTATTAACTCAACATCTACCAATAATCCGCTCACTGAAACAACCACAGAAAATCCAGATATACCCAAGAAGGTTTCCTACGATAAATACCAAATTTGGCGCCTAAAACCAAAGGATGACTCCCAGGTTAAAGTGCTCGAGGAATATAAACGAGGAGAGGAGGGTGCTCGTATTCAGTGGCTAAAAGGACCCACATTAAGGTAAACATCATTTAGAGCTCTCTGTCATAATAAACCATCTTTAAATTAAAACACATTTTCAGAGGATTAACTGATGTTCTCGTCCCGCCAAAGATGCTCATCGATTTCCAAGGAACACTAAATTTTGAAAATATTGATCGTGAAGTTCTAATCTTCGATGTGGGTAAAGTTATTGCCTATGAACAGGCAAAACAGGATGATATTGTTCCAGTAAAACCAGGCCCGGGGAAGGCAATAATGTCATGGAACAGATACTACGACTATGACAGCATAATAAAGTATCTAGAACTAATTCAACTACGCAACCCACAATTTGTGGAATTAATACACATTGGACGGTCGTATGAGGGTCGACCTCTAGTCATAGCGAAAGTTGAGTCGAAGAAATCAAACGATAAACTAACAAAGAAAACAAAACTTAAGCTGAACAAAAAATCAGATCAAACTAATGGTGTGTTCATAGAAGCGGGTATTCATGGACGCGAATGGATTGCACCAGCTTCGGCGACATGGATGATAAACGAGCTGCTGAAAATTATGAAGAACAATCGTAAGTACCTTTATAATTGTACATTCGAACAGGTGGCAGTGAAAGCATTTTATTGCCATTTATTGTTTGCCAAACTTTTATGGAATAACGAGCGATGATATTGGCCACTTTTAAGCCTGCGGGGTTTTCTTTGTTCCTTTTGATGGAAACAAAGGAATGGAAATTTATTAGTGCGTCCATGGTGTTTAGCTAACTCAACCGATTAAACAACTCAGTGGTGAAGTGTCTTTTTTTTTTAAAGTGAAGTTTGGTCTCCCGGAGCAGTGTGTCTTATCCTGGTTGGTTGCTTTGTTTGGGTAAGTGAGGTTAGAAAACGAAAACCACGTTACGTAGGCTGCCCTTTGGCCCCCCTGTTACAGAAAAATGTGGTAAGGGAGGATGTTAGTGAAAGGCTTGGAGATAGAGAGTTTGATGAGGTTCTAAAATGTTTGGTCATCGAGTGGAAAAAAAATATGTAGGACCGTGTAGAATTTAATGCTCACTAAGCTGAACCCAAATCTTGAAGGGTGCGATAGAAATTGTTGAATTTTTCTGAGATTTTATTCCCAGAATGCGCATTGTACTACAGATATCCTATCTATAGGTGAGCAAGGGTCTCGTTTTTCAGTTTTGCACACCGATTTGGTTAAATTCACTTTTCAACTGAGTGTTTCACCCAGGGTAGGGTTTCTCTCTGATGCGGGTTTTTCTCTGATGATGGGTTCTAGTCACATTTTAGCGTTGGAGGAGAATACTTGTGATGAGAAGATTCAACAACGAGTTGTGAACGGAGCGTCAAAAATGACTTTACTTTCGAAAGTACCAAGTGCTTTTATGGGTTTTTTTTTAGTTTTACGAAAGGTATGGATATCTGTTGAAATCAAGTGTTGGCTATGACATTCTTAAGAACACTGCGTTATAAACAGACATGTCATTCAAATGAGTCTGCCCGCAAATGATTTCTGCAGAAACTGCAGGTTCGAGGAAGAGGAATAAACAATCTTCCATCTCCCTATACCTATCCAGCGCTGTCTCCGTGCCTTCTTTTTAAACAATCCTGGCGGCCTAGCACAACAAGATGTCGGAAACATAGTTCTCTTTATCAAACGCTCCGACTGGTTCAAGGATTAGGAAGGGGAATTTCACCTAGATCCCGAGGTATCACCTGCTACTGCTCTAGGTGCGTTAACGCCTATAGGCAGATAGCTTCTGTAACTTAGCCTAGCCTATGATAGTCGTTTGCCCTATCCTTTTTCCCATATTTAATAAACCTAAGTCTGTTTTCGGACATCTGTGACTGTACGGCAAAAGATTCCCTCATTTTGTTCTTTGGCACAGCCTTGTGAACTATGGATTCCTTCCTTCATTCATAGCTTATATTGACAATAGCCACCAATTTCTTTGGACTACTACTCCTGCACCATGCCTGTCAGATGAACTTTTGGAATTCGATAAATGGCAGGCAGAGGAGGTCCATACTCGACGCACATACTAATTTAAGGTGGCACTACAGTCCGGGGTGGACCTGGGCCTCAACCATCAAGCGCCTCCAGCCAACTCCCTCCAGTTTCGCACGCCAAGTTGGTTAAGGCCCCCTTCCACAACCGTGCGCCACATAACTTGCGGTCTTCCTCTACTGCGCTGTCCCTCGGGTATAGATTCGAAGATTTTCCTTGCTGAAAATGGTCTCCATCCGCTCTACATGAACCAGCCACCTCAGTCGTTGGACCTTCGTTCTTCTGGCTAAGTTCTCCTCCATTTGCCGTCTATGCAAACAGGACCGAAAATTTTCGACGCACTGTTTTATGATAATCCGAGGGGTGTTGCTTTGTGTCTTCGCAAGATGAAACAGAGAGGAATCAATGCTTTCGATTGTAAACGAGCACGTAGTCTGTTGGTTGCCTTAATATGAGAAATTAACCACAGGTGTGATTTACACGTAAAAATTTATTCGTCCTTTCTAATAATCTTCCAAAACGATATCCTTTAGTTTAATATTCAAAGCTGGTGATTTGTTCATTTGCATGGCCAATTCCGGAATTAAGATATCTTTTGATGTTTTGAAGACTTGTCTTTTCTTCTCGTCTGCAATAGTCAAGGTGAACGTTTTCCGCACATCCCTTCTCTCTAAATCTTCCATGTATCGCAAATGTTTGTCCTTGAATGTCACCAGCATGTACTCTAGTGGTGGTTGTGGAGCTTGAGGTGGTTGGGGTGGTTTAGTAGGAGGCTCAGCAACTACGAACCCAGTATAATTTGTCAGATTAACATTAAAAAAAAGTTTCACTTCCTTACCTGTAACACTTTTCTTCTCACGCTCCATTTGCTCCCGCAAATGTTGTGCCCTGCAGGATCTTTTATTGACGAAACTGCGGACTGCCATCGATAAAAGCAACAAAGTGATTAATCCAACTAAGAATATTTTCACGTAACTAGAAAATATTTTGTGTTAATAGGTTGTGCTTGAAAAGTGGAAAACATTACCGGTCAGAGTAGTATATCCTTTTGATGAAATCAAACAAGACGCCTGCGACAGCCAACCAAAAGACAACCGAACCGAAAAAGATGAATCTGTAAATGATTAACAGTGCACATGGATGATGTAAGGAACTGTGTCTGTACTCACGCTATAACTGTTATTGTTTCCGTTGCAAATGACAGAAAAGTTCTTTGATCTCCACAGAATTCGTCATTGTCTGGTCCTTGACTCCACCGCCGCTTAGGGCATGTACATTTTTGTCTACATTCTGCTATTATCTGTTCTTTGTCCATAATTTTAGGTTTTTTTTTTTAGAATTTAATTCATTTTGAACGATTTTCACAATTCAAATTTAATTTATTATATGCATAACAAATAGTGTTTGAAACATGCTTACTGAGAAAATATTTAGAAAAGTAGGCTTGAAGTTGTTATCGAAGAAGCAGGCTTATGTAAATTTGATTACAGAATAGACTTGAAGAAGGTGCAGTCTGTTCTTTTGCATTATCAGACTTGGAACATACATGTACAGTGAAGTCTTTATTACAATTCTGCGTTGAAGACAAGCCATGTGAGTGTTAGTTACTTTCTTATGATGACTCTGCAGTCCAGCTTAGACCTGGTTTTAAATTAACTATCGTCTCCAGCCAACTTGAGCGTTAGCTACAATAGTTGCCTCCAACCATGATTAAGTTGCCGTAGGTGAAGACGGTTGCATCTACGGCATCATCTCATTGAACCGAAGGTAAGAAGTATTTCAGGGACAAAACACTGATTCCCATCGACTCTACCGCCTTAAGAGTTCGTCGTCTACACAGCCTACGTCTACACGTCTGGCGGCATACTCGACACTCGGCAGAAAAATACTCTGGCGGTGTCTTGGGATTGTAGCTGTCCGATGTCAAACTTCCTCTCAGCATTGCGTTGTCTTGAAGGTTTTCGTGATAACCGCCATCCGTACTTTGGCTACAACAACGTAGTGGTCCGAGCCAATATTCGACGTTTGGAATAATCAATTCAACCAGAGGTGTGCTTTGCGTCGATTCCAATGTGGTCTATTTGCTTGACGATTTTTTTTCCTATAGGAGAGGCGGAGAATGCATCATTCACAGTCGTTATTTGAGATCATCATTCTCACAACGTTTTCCGGGGTGATGTTGCCTGTCTCTAGTTCTATCCTGCATCTTTTTGCTGCCCATCTGCTACAGGTATAGTTTTGGCTGATGGTAGATTGATCAGAAGAACTCCATGTCGCTTTATGAATGCGGGAAATGGCTGTTTGCTACACTAACATTTCGCCTGGCCTCTAAGTTGATTGGCCTGATGCCGCTATATGAAGTGTCGTCGTACGAGCTACACTTTCCAACAGTACTACCAAAAACCCCCTCTCTTCCTAGCTTTGCGTTAAAATCTGCCAAGACAATTTTAATGTTATAGGAAGGGCACTGCTCTTATGTTTTGTCAAAGAGCTCAGAGAACGTGTCCTTGGTGTCGTCATCTTTGTCCTCTGTGGGGATTGGAAACAACCATCTTTCAGGAAGAAATATTTACTATCAATTAGTTCATATATCCACTTAAGCTTCCTATTTGACACCTTTGGCAAAACCACTTTCTTCTTCCCTAATACCCAAGCCGATCAAAACAAGCTTTGGAAACGGGCAAAATGCTTCTAGAACGAGTGAAAAAAAGTTTCGTCACACTATCCACACATTGAACCTTGGCTCACAAAAGTTATAAAGGTAATAACGCGGTTGACTTGCTGGCAAAGATCGATCCATCAACCCCCTTCACTGGTCTTGAACCCTTGGGTGAAGTAAGTAAAGACCTTTTCAAAGAATTCTTGGTTTCTTATAAATCTAAGCAAGTAGTCAGTGTCGTGAGTGGACTCAGCCTATTGAAAAGGCAACTCCATAGACTTTCTTTTTTATCGCCGGGCGCTATCTGAAGACTGTGAAACCTCTCTTCATATTCTCAGAATGCACCGCACTCGCTACATTACAATCTGAAGAGCTAATGAGAGAGACCGCAGTGCCAAAGTGGGTCAACTGCTTGTATGAATTTCCTTCAGTTCACCACTTTTATTTTTAAATCTTTTCAAACTGCATAATATGTTCTACACTTTCAGGAACAAATCTGGGAATCGAATACATTAAAAACACCACTTGGTTTATAATGCCCGTTGCTAACCCGGACGGCTATGATTACAGCCACCAATATGATCGACTCTGGAAGAAATCTCGTTCACGACACATAGCCAAACCGAATGGAATCATCAATTCAGCCATGACATGGTTGCAAAAGAAAAAATCACAAAAGGTTTGCTTTGGCGTAGACTTAGAATATAATTGGCAATATAATTGGGGTAGAAAAGGAAGCTCCAAGTCGCCGTGTAATGAATTCTTCGCCGGACCATTACCATTCTCCGAGCCGGAAACCAGAGCTATTTCAAAGTTTCTCATGGACAATAGAAAGCTGATAAAGGTTTGATGATGCGAAATAGGATGAACCTATAGTTTTACTGATGAATTCCTTCCGATTTAGCTATTCACCTCACTGCAATCATACGGCCAGATAATATCATATCCAAACAAACTCAATTCATCATTTCAATTGCAAAAGCTGGACGACCTATTCGACGTGGCTATGGTTGGAACAGATGGTCTCCGGAAAAAGGGAAGCAAATCCAGATATAAGGTTGATTCTACAAATGATTTGATCGAGGATAAATCTGGTAATTTGAAGAAAACATTAAGAGTTGGTGTGAATTTAATATTTGATTGTGTTTTCTTAGGATCCTCGGATTATTTTGCAACATTTGAAGTCGGAATACCATTCAGTTATACCATCCATTTGGCTGACAACGGGGTTCATGGATTTCTTTTGCCGAGTACATTTATCGAACCTACAGCGAGAGATGCCTTTGAAATTATCACGGCAATGATTGATTACATTTGAAATTGTTTCAAGGGTTTTAGCAATAAAGAAAAATGGAAATACAAAATTGCAACGAACATTTTTATTTTTTTTAAATAGTTTGAGAGCCGCTGTGATGCAAATAAAACTCCATTTACTCTCCAGATGGAGCACGAAAAGTATTAAAGAAATGTCTGATAATTGACGTTTGACAGTTGTGTTCTGGTACCTAAACAAAACGTTTCGGTTTCATTTGCCTCGTTTAGTCGGTTCGGTTTATCATTCAATTAATTTATAATAATTAGTTAAAATATACTAGTTCAAACATGGAAGAAGTACAAAGGCACAGTGTACACACTTTGGTGTTTCGTTCTCTAAAAAGAACACACGATATGTTTGTTTCCAATCATGGTGCTCTACCCGAAATCGATGAAAAGTTGTGAGTTTAAGTTTAGATTAGTTTACTTGTTTAAATATAACCATGTCTATATTTTAAGAGATAGAATGAGAAAGGCAATCAAAGCAAGGGATAACTACTCATTGGTGTTCGAAAGAGTCAATAAAGCCCTAGAAATGAAGCGTCTTAATCCTGCGTCAGCATCAGCGGAAGCATCTGAAATCCTTGCTATTACAAATGGATCGGCACAACAACCAGGCGGTGGTGTGACAGACGGCAACAGTCAAGCATTGGTTCCTGTTACAGATTCCTACCAATCAACTGTAGCAGGCTTTAATAAAACATCGACAACAACCACTAACAGTGGTATGCAATTGATACCAAAAAAAGCACCGAGTATACCGAAACCAACATGGCACGCTCCATGGAAGTTGTCACGAGTTATTTCTGGTATGTATTAGACATGTAGTTTATTGTTAAGTAGAGGAATTGTTATTGCTAATCAATAATTAATGATGAAGCTCGTAATCGGAGATAAAACCCTCATCACCACTCTTTTCGATCATCTAGTTCTAAAAACAACAACTGTCGTTAGCCAACAGATTTAGTTCCGAATCTGAAAAAGATTTTCAATTAAATCAGAACAGAGGCGTTGGTATATGAATCTTAAAGTGTATGCCTACGTATGGATAAGTAGTTGATATGAATGATGTACTGAGTTGAGGCTTCAGAAAATCGTATGGCAGTTACGGCTAGATGTTATCCGTAGAAGTGTAGATCTATTGTGCTCCCTAGATCTCACAGATTTCTAGTCGATGACGTCCTTAAACTACCGCACTTTCTCCTACTATATTGCTCAGAAGTTCAGTTTCTGGGAACTGGTATCTTAGCAGTTTCACTTGCGCTTAAAAGTTACAATTACAGTCCACGGTTTAATGACACTGCACGGAATTATAACTGCTCAAGCCATGCCCTAGAAAATGTACGTAGTTAGACAGACTAGATGGCATTGATTAGAGTTCCCTGTATCAATCACTAAACTCGACTGAAACTTACCTCACCTCGATATTTTCAAAAATTTGTCAAAACCTATGACTCTTTCTACTCACCAACTGATTATTTTTTTTGTTTATTCCAGGCCATCTTGGATGGGTCCGCTGCATTGCTGTGGAACCCGGCAATGAGTGGTTTGCCACTGGTGCCGGTGATCGTGTAATTAAAATCTGGGACTTGGCTAGTGGAAAGCTAAAACTTTCCCTGACAGGCCATGTGAGTACAGTTCGTGGATTGGCAGTAAGCAACAAGCATCCATATCTCTTCAGCTGTGGTGAAGATCGACAAGTTAAATGCTGGGACTTGGAATACAACAAAGTCATACGACACTACCATGGCCATTTATCAGCAGTCTACTCGCTCGCACTGCATCCAACAATCGATGTTTTGGCCACTTCTGGTCGTGATTCAACCGCACGAATATGGGATATGCGAACCAAGGCAAACATACATACTCTCACCGGTCACACCAATACTGTGGCCAGTGTTATAGCTCAAGAGTTTAATCCACAAATTATCACCGGCAGTCACGACTCAACTATTCGTCTCTGGGATCTGGCAGCTGGTAAAAGCGTTTGTACACTAACAAATCACAAAAAGAGTGTGCGGAGCCTTGTTATTCATCCAAATTTGTATATGTTCGGTTCTGCTTCACCGGATAACATCAAACAATGGCGCTGTCCAGAGGGAAATTTCGTGCAGAATGTATCGGGTCATAATGCCATTATCAATTGTATGGCGGTGAATCCAGATGGAGTTTTAGTGTCAGGAGGTGACAACGGTACTATGTTCTTCTGGGACTGGCGAACAGGCTATAATTTCCAAAGATTTCAAGCACCAGTGCAACCAGGTTCAATGGACAGTGAAGCTGGTATATTTGCAATGTCATTCGATCAGTCTGGGTCGCGTCTTATCACAGCTGAAGCAGATAAAACGATTAAGATCTACAAAGAAGATGACGAAGCAACTGAAGAGTCTCATCCTGTTAACTGGCGGCCAGAGATTCTCAAGCGAAGAAAGTTTTAAGACGATTTGTGACTGATAATAAAAATGTGTTTACAAACAATTTTAAGATTGCGTTTAACATTTCTAGGTGGTTTTTGGACAGAGGTTTTTCTTTGTTGTGGGTCGTTGCGGTAGGATGATGTTCGGTGAGATTTCGAAATTGAAATCTCATCCTAGGCCTACCCAGGGGACGTCTTGGAAACCGAATTAGGGACATGCGTTTAACGTGTCCAAACGATCGAAGTATGGACCATTCCGCTCGAGTGCCTCGCATATTCTGGTGTTCCTAACCCGACGTTGTTTAGTTAGATATTTCCTCCTCGTGGAAATTGCTTGCTTAATGGAAGTCGTTGTTACAATGCAATGCGTCGTCGTTTCATCGGTTTTTTATCGATTTGAGAAGACTTTCTAGTAAAGATTCCATTTGGTAGACCTTTCACAGGTGGCACATTCTCACAAAAAAGCATGTCGATTATAAAGGCTATAAAGGAAGCGTTGCTTTCGACGCAATGGTAGGATATCAAAAAACATTTGTGTCCAAAATGTAGTATGACGGTTGCGTACTTTAACTACTAATGGTCCTAGTAGTACTTTCGTACTTTCACCTTTGTTATTCCCGTTGGTGGTCAGTGATCTTATCCTTTCAACTTTAACAGAGAAAAACCGAGGTGTACAATGGACAATTACATTTTATTTGAAACATTTAGACTACGCTGACGTCTATTTTCACACGGTTGTAGACTGAGACTCGTAGAGTTGTGCTCCAATTAAATGAGTGCAGCATACATTTGAAAAATGACAACAGATGTCAAACGTAGGTTGTGCCTTGCAAGTCTTCGAAAATAAGTGCGTACGTAGTGCTGGCCAACCGCAGAGGAAGTAAAACACGGTTTCCTTTTCCTGTGTGTTGTTTCAACTTCGGCAGTGGATGATGAAGGGTATACCTTATTTGCCGGCGTGTGTGTCTATTGGCCAGTGACCAGTACAAATTGCAACATTCTTCGCTGTCTTATGTAGTTTGGCTTCTATTGATTAGGTCAAGAGTTCTAAATTTGTTGTAGGTGGGCCATCTCTATCTGGATACGAGGGTCGTTCAATAAGTCAATGAAAAGTCGACAACAAACAAACAAGTGTTTGGCGATGTTCAAGCGCGATAAGGATTTTTTGCCCCGTTTCGATGAAACATGGATCCATCACAACACACCAGAGATCAAGGAACAGTCGAAACAATGAATTTCTCCAGGCGAATCTAAGCCGAAGAAGGCCAAGATGGGCCTGTCGGCCAACAAGGTGATGGCGACTGTTTTTTTGGGATGCGCAGAGAATTATTCACATCGATTACCTTGAAAAGGGCAAAACAATCACCGGCAATTGCGACTATTACTCGTTTCCAAACTTCAAGAAATGACTCGGTGGACAAAGATTTGGTCGAACGAGGAAATCATCGCCCCAACGGAGGCCTCGACAAATTTTAGACTACGCGCACATTAACGCGATAAAGCGATGCGATGCGAGAAGCAGGAAGCATGTGATAAAACTTTTCACATGGATTTTATCGCTTCACTGTGCGCACTTAAATAAGAATACAAGTTAACAGTTTCAGCGCACGCTTCTCGCATCGCAACTCTTTATCGCTTCACTGTGTGTGCAGCCTTATTATACGGAGGGCATTGAAAAACTGAAGAAACGTTGGACGAAGTACATAGAGCTAAAAGGAGATTATGTTGAGAAATAAACTGGGTTGTGACCAAAAAAATAATTCCTCGTTTCATTTTTCATGGACTGGATTGAACGACCCTCGCATGATGCAGTTTTCTACATTTGGGAATTGACAGACTGTGCCCGAAGATTTGGCACTCATGATCAAGAGCTGAGCCCATCTGACAATCTCGTCAGCATTCCCCTTTTTCTCTGTTACTATGGCCCAGCGCTCAGAGAAGAGTGATGTTGAACTTTGTTTGGGCTTGACCGCAGCGCTACGCACACAAGAATTTCTGGCCGAACCGCATCTCAAATGAACATGAACAAGAATAAGAAATCAGTAGCCAATACGGGGGCAGTGATTTGGACACATCACGCGACCTGAAGAAAATTCTGTCGCAAAGTATGCCATTGCAATGCATCCATTTACCTTATCAGGCTGAAGAGTCGGTCGCCCTAATGGTAAAAAGCTAAGCAAAAATCGATGTTATCAGTGATCAGTTGAAGAAGCGTAGGCGCTGCGTATGCCCTTTGCCCCATGAGGAATGAAGGGAACTAAGTAATCGAAACATTTTTGTTCATGTTCAAACATAAATGTTTAGTGGAAGTGTAATGTTTTATACTTATATCCGTCTGTTCAATAGTAATATTTTTACAAAGTTCGAGCTCACACTGAAATTAGTCATTCTTCAACCATTCAACTCCATTTCAGTGCTGCGTGGCACTTCAACCGTCTTCTAGCTATGTATGCCCTTTCCATCTTTAGTTGCTGGCTAAGTAGCACAATTAAAAACGAAGGTTCCATGTGCACAGTCATAACAATCTGCTTGTTTACATAATGTATATGTAAGTTGGCAACTACAGCTCCAATTACAAGGTTCGACCCTCAGCCGGCTTCTGGTCGAGGTTAAAGTCAAGGTGCATGAGCTGATTACAGACAGCACTCAAATGAATAAGCTGCGGTTGGAATGCATTGTAAACGTATGCAACCAATGATTCCTCTGTTTTGGTCACAATGGCATTTCCCGCGTTGAAGTTGCAGCCAATTTGTGGAAACGCCAACAAACAACAAATAATGTTATATTGCTTCAGTTTAGAATAAGATTACTTTCTTTATTTTTAAATAATGAATTTTCCTCAATTTTTAAATTTTTCTCTCATAGTTGTGTGTTATTAAAAAATATATTTAAATTTAACGACAAATTAAAAAAATAATAATAGCAAGCACAATACACATATTTACATGTACCTACAGCAGGAAACAAAATTGAAACAGGAATTTCTCGTTCAAGAGCTCTCAACAGATCGGCAAAGAATTTATTAAATTTTTCGTGTTTTTTTTGTTTTATGTTTTATGTTTTTTTTTCTTGTTGGTTTTTCTTTAATTTTTGTTTGTTTGCTTCTTTTTCTTTTTTTTAAATGTTAATTTCATAGTTAATTTAGCAATTCAAGTGTGTGTTTAATTGTAAATTTTAATAGCCTTTTCGGAGAAATTCAAGGAAGTTCTCTTTCGGGACTTATTAATGTGATCAAGGCCAAAGTAAGGCAGTGGTGTGCCGCCGACAACAGTTGTCTGTGTTGTTCCAATTGCGCGGAATACATCCAAATCGATGGGACTATTGTCGGTGACGTCGATTATGGAAGCCATTGAGATGACTCCGAATTTATAGCTCTCCCACTCTTTATCAGGCACATTGAGACGTTTTTGAATTCGCTGCTTCAACGCTCCAAAGGTTTCGCCGTGTTTGGCTTTAATTAAGAAGGGCACTCCGAAGGAATTATAGAACTCCTTGCTGAAATGTGACACTGGTATAAGCATTTCATTTTCGGCTAATTGCATATCTTCCACTGGGATTTCTTCAATGCGGAAAGTTTTTTGATTGCTCTGACTGGAGACGGCTTCGTTGCCCTTTTGCAGATTCTCCAGCGGGACATCCTCTTTGAATATGCACATAATTTTGTGACTTGCAACTTTCATTAGACGCAATTTCTTTCTACTATTTTCGGAGAATTGAATTTTTTTTGCCGCCTCATCGAGCAGACTTTTAACGTTTTCATTTTTATTCGGATAGAGCACTAGCTCTTTTTCCTCCCTCAGATCGTTGGACACCCAAATGCATTTGAATTGACGCTTATTATCAAGCTCGTGAATACTCAAGGACAGTCTTTGATAGAAGATCTTTTTTGGTGCCGCTTTGCTGTATATAATTAGATCTTTTATTATACCCTACAAAAGAAACGGAAGTTATTGACAATATACAAGTAAATAAGAGAAACAATTGTTTTAAATCAAATGTTAGAGCACAATAGGAATGACTAGGTTAAGTTAGGTAAGGCAAGGGCTCTCTTTACCTACCGGTTCCTGTATACAAATGCTGCGTACGTCGATATCAAATAGGTCATTTAGGTCATAGAAGAATTATTCGCTCAGAGTTTTCCTTCTTAAGGTGGATAGAGCACGGAAAGTGGACAGAGGTAATTACAAGAAAGACATGGCTCAATTACAGCTTACCTAAGTCAAAAGAACTACTTAGCAAATCTAGAACAGATATTGCCAGAATTGTAGCCATTATTACGGGCCAATGGCCAGTTGGAGAACATGGGGTCCAGCTTGGTAGTCTTCACAACAACTTCTGCAGAAGCTGCAAGGACAGTAATGAGAAGGAATCCCTACTTCATTTCCTCTGCAGGTGTCCGGACCTGGCGAGGACCAGACAGAGTACTTTGGGTAAACCCTTCTTCGTGGACCTCGGCGAGATAGCTGAAAAAAGGACTGGAGAACTGATCCTGTATCTGGATTCGACTGGCTGCTTTTAGTCATAATATCCGAATACGACCAAACCAACACTCGCTCGCAATAGGTTTTCAAACGAGTTTCGTGGTAACAAAACGGCGCACCCTAGCGCTATTTGGGTTCTAAGGAACCGCCACTCTACCTACACAGAGGTAAAAATCTCTACAGCTGTTGTAGAAATCATCATCATCATCATCATCATCATCTTCCAATGGTCCGCTTATCCACTATGAGGGTCGCGGGTTTAGGGAGCTTAAGTGGACTCTGCACATTTGCCGATCTTCCGCCATCGACTCTAACTCATCAGGGGCAATTCCCATACGGCCTGCCCAGGGGACGCCTACCCGATGGCAAGGATTCCATGGCACGTCTTGGAAACCGAGTTGGGGACATGCGTTTGACGTGCCCAAACCACCGAAGTATGGACCTCTCCGTTCGTAGAAATCATTGGAAGATATTTTCGGTCTTCAAGCGCGTCTGCCGAGCAGTCTCGTAAAGGGTCTGATTGTAGACAGTTAATTAACTGTATGTAGTTTAGGCTGAATACAGTTTTGTTTAATTTTACACTAGAAGACTTTATCTGGTGAAGTGGTACTTTCACACAAAGATTACCTGGGCAATGGTGTTTAAAATTTGATGCCAGCAGTGCAACAATCAAGTTCATTGCTAAGTGATTGCTTCACTTCCTACTGTTGTCCCCTTTATGTCAAATAGGACTAATTTTGCAACTGCGAACGGTCTACCGCTTCTCGAACAAGTAATGTGGCATACGGCGTATCGTATGCTGTGAGCTTACGAAAACGACCCTTCGCCGTGATTAACCAAAAGCCACACGTTAAAGACTTCTGACTATTGTACTCGGACGTATGTAGATTGGTTTTTGGAATGTGAGGATGTACGAGTACCTTGACTTACCAAGAAGGATCTTAAGGCACCTGATTTCTAAAATTTGAGTAAGATGTCATGCGCTATCGGTTGGACATTTTGAGGTTCAGCGAAGTGGGATGATTAGACGCCCGAGAGTACCAATCGCTAAAAAGTAACACGTACCGTCAAATAAAGAACGATACGTTCTATGAATGTGGAACGATATAAATCGCTTCGTTCCTTCACAACTTCATTTGAAATCACATCAGTTTCGTCTCTCTTTGAAATTCCCTAATTTTAAGATAGTACGCGGTAGTAAAAAAAATTGTACTACTCTTCCAGGGAAAACCTTTCGGAAATCCATGAGAATCTGGAGTGGTTCGGCTGCGTTTACCAAGAGCAAACTGAGATTTGACAGACAGATTTCGGGCTAGTGCTCGACGCGTCACCCTTATACGGTTTTTCGCCCCAAAAAAGGAATGCAAATCAGTGCAATTGCGGACTAGTGTTCGACGAGCAAATCGGCTTAAACCCCAAAATCAACGACTGCGCTATTCAAATGTTAAATCTGTGCGGTTATATGAGAGGGGCACGTGAAAAATGAGCTCCACTATCAAAAGAAAACTTCTGGCCTAAGCCTACTACTAACGAACATTTTTAGCAGAAAACGGATGAGAAACCAATAGGTATAACCATCCAACAACGAACGTGGCAGTGGATTGGTCATACATTTCGAAATGTCGATAGCTCCAATGATTGGATCCAATGAGACATACATGATGTAGTCAAGGAGGAGTCACAGCAATTGGGAAAGAGTTGAAAAGAGCTGAGACAGAAATTAAATACGATGGCACGTAGGTGTAAGAGGCACTAGGACCACAATCGGAAACAGGAGATAAGTAAGGTACTATCCAAAACTATACTGGAGACACAGACTGATTTTAAATGAGACTTCAGTGGTTTGAATAATCAAATATGGGATGTATTGCGGTTTACTTAAAACAGGGGGCTTTAAGAGTGTTTAATAACACGACGACAGGCCCCAGCCATGTCCAATGAACAATTTTCGCGGCACCAGTTAAGTTAGGGAATGACAAGCCTCTCAGGTTATAATTTGTCATGAAAAAGCTTTTCAATGCGCCATTCGGAGTCGGCAATAAATTATAGGTTCCATCCATTCGTGCGAAAAATGGAACACGCACAACCTGTATGGTTGCAAGAAGTTAAAACTTGGCTCATCCCAAGCTGTCGCGCCAGCTATTTACTTATTTATTTAATGACAGGACTATCTTTAAGAATTAATTCTCATTGTACAGCGATAAATAAATAAATGAAATGAAATGAAGATCTCTGCAACTCAGCGTCAGTTTAATGTCCGTCTTAGAACAGAGAAAAGTAGAGTAAACAAGTAGAGTCTCACGTAGAAGACATGTCATATGTCTGCCTTCAGCTCAACATAGAATAACAGCCAAGGCTTTGACTTTAAGCAAAATTGAACAAAGGAAACAGTGAATCATTACTTACGATTGCAGAATATGAAAACTCACCTTATGGGTATAAGGAATGGGATTCCCTGGAGTGTCTTTGTAGCTATGGTTACACATGAAGAATTGCAATTTATTCGGATCGGTATTTAGGCGTTCGGCAACGGCTTGAGCCATCTGATCATATGTATTGCGATTAGACAACTCCAATACAAACTCCGGATCATTAGGGTTACATTTATCGCAGAAAGTTATTTCAACACGGTAGAGCAAATCTTTGAAGTAATCATCGACAGTGGGCAGCTCCAGTTTCATACCAACATGTTCCTTCTCGAATATTAGAATATACTCCTGCAGATTATCCGGAGAAATGTGCAAAACCTCCTCGAGCGTATCCTCCAAATTGACGATTTTCTTCTGGCTAGATTCATCGTAGACTGTCAATTCGGTCCCTGCTTCGAAACCCAATTGTGTATTAATTCCAGGTATAATGTCAACGAGGCGTCGTCGGAGGTCCTCTTGACTACAGCCGATATAGTTAAGGCGCTTATTCGATGCATCGTAGTATTTATAAAAGATTAAAACCTCCCTTTTCGGATTGAATGGCAGCAGAGGGTCTGGCAAATCTGGAGAGGCTAACTCAAGGAATATATTCCACGGCTTTTGTGAGCTCGCCACGTGATCTATGGTGCGAGTGCCCTCACGAGTCAAATCAATGTAAGTGAACTTCTGTAAGTGAGACGGTGCTAGTGCCCAGATGCGCATACGATCCTTGGCGAGGCCAAATGTTCGCACAAACATTGCGACCAGCTCGTCGATAGTTTGATTTTGCTTCAGTTTGAAAATGCGAGGATGTACTTTCTCCAAGTCGAATAGCTTACGCTTTTGCTGTGACTCAAAATATTCCTCAAGAATCACCTGTACGGTTACGTAGAGATTGGCCTCGGCTCGCTCCTTACGACGTACCATTTCTATGCGTTTCTCCAGAGTCAAGCGGTCGACGAGCTCACTTGGAATCTCGTTTTCCGGGATATCGCTTAAGACTCTTGGTAACTCTGAAGTACGGATGTACACAAGCATGTAAGCGTTGCTGCACTTGGCATGAAATGATATCTCCTCATCCATGCCACCGTAGTTCTGGTCAATGGCCTCCACTTTACGACAACTCGACACCACATCATCGTCAAACTTGAACCACTTGCCGTCGGCTTTTGGGTTTATAAAGACCACATAGTGTCCTCCGTGATTGTCACCTGAGTGCACTAGAACTGCATGTAAAACATAGTCAGCCGGTGTGGTCTGCTTGTCGGCCAGGTACCGATCAAGGTTGATTTTCTCATAGAACTCAAATCGATCATTATACTTGATGGAACTGTCCGTGATTGGATCGTACTGGAATCGCATTAAATGCAAATGTAGGACTGGGGGAAAGGACGTAAATATAACTCCCTTGCTCGCCTCTTGCAGGCCATGAACCCCTGCGTCGTACTTGTTATCACCCTCAAGGGTTTCCGATGCAATGTAATCTTGAAACGAATCATAAATGTTCTTCTTGTCTTTGATGTTTAACTGGATATCGTAGTATGTCTCATAACGAGTACTGTTGTAGTTCACGTTCTTGCATTTTATATACGATGACATTTTGCCCTCAAACAGACTAGGAATAGTGCCTTCCAGGCAAGTTCCTTTCATTTTTGATTCCAACTTATCCAGCAGGACGCGTAAGAACTCCTGTACGTCGTGCTGCATAAACGAATCTAGTGTCTCCCAACCAAAGCTCTTTGTTAGCTTTTTAGTTCCCACTGGTTTGTCGCCGAACTGCAGGTCATGGAATACTCGTTGCAGGGATAGCCCCACTGACTTGGCACTATCATCCGCCTCAGTTGGTATTTTATACACCGCTTTGCGCAACTGATTTGTAAAATAAAGCGTCTGCAGCAGGGAATTCATGTAGCAGGTGGCCCCTTGATTCTTTAGACCTACATAGCCCGTGTGTTTCTTCGAGTCCCAGAATACACCGTGGGGCGCATCGGCTATGACATGCACCTCCAACTCGATTGATTCATTGCGAACATACCCTTTATCTGGATCGTGTAGATCTGCCCATGTTATGAAGTTCGAGTAACCGTAATCGTTCTCCTTGTTATAGAACAAATGCTTGATTCGGGCCCTAGTGAACGGTGGGGAATTGGGCTTAAAGCACTTCAATCTCAACTCAGCAATAGCATTACATGACCAAGCTGTTGAGTCGTTCTCCCCGTTACACTGTAGAAAGAATCCCATCGAACGTTCTATGGGCAGCACCATAATCTTCCATGGCAACATTCGCACATACGTAGGCGGCGACAGGATTGTAGATTTTAACATGCCAATGTTGACGACGAACGAAAATGTTGCTTCGGCTCGGAACTGATCACATTTCGGATCTATACGGAATAACGTTTGCAATGCTTGACATATTCTGACAGTACAAGGGTACAGTTGAACTTACCATTCTCGTCGGTTTCCTTTACCTTTCCCATGGAGGTTTCGTCTACCACATATTCGATTTCTTGAGTATCCATAGCTTCGATTAGTTGATCGGCTTCTACTACATCCATTTTACGTAATATAAATACGTGCTGGTGTTTTTCTTCTGCCTTCTTTGTCACTTGAAATGCAGAGTAATTGCTGCTGCTGCTGCCTCCGCCGCCGCACTCTTTTTTCTGGAACAAAATGTATACTTAATATAAGACGAACTTTTTCGCAAAAGGTCTATGAGAGTTCGCTGCACACACGTATACGTAGTGGCGATTTTTACAAATTTATGATTATCTGGATAACGATTTTTTTCATTACCTTATATCTTTAATGCCGATGCTGCTGTCAAAATCAAGGGAAAAACAAAAAAAAAAGGAGAAAAAAATAGCGAACAGGAAGGAGCAACGAAATTCCACCTTTTCCCTGCGTTTTCGAGTTCCACAAAAAATTACAATTGGCGTGTTCTAATCTCTGTCACAGGCGCAGCTAAATTGATATCCGAAAGAGAGACAATTATCAAAATAAATATATCGAGTTATTTCGTGAACACATTAATTCGGTTAGTACGGTGTAAATAAATGAATTTGCGAAAATGAAAATATATGTAGGTGGTGTTCTTTTTTTCTTGTTCTCTTTTTTTTTACATTTTATTCTCACTGCCGCCGCGATGTGAAAAATGGAAATATACAAATATTCACACACAACCTGTCAAACACACGAAAATAGAAATGAGTGTGCAGCGAGCTATTCAGCGGTAGCATTCAGCTGTGGAGAGGTAAATTGCGCGAAAATGCGGTCGTACTTGATTCGCAATGGTGTTGCCGTTGGAGAATAACGGATTCGAATCTAATTGGACTCTCGCTCTCTCTTCAGTTTGCTATAGAAAAATTTTCAATTGATTAAATTAAATAAAAATAAAATTGTATAAAAAAACAAAATACCTGGACTCAGAGATTTTACTTTTGTTTGACTGAATCAAGGTGTTTAAACAAATGAACCTTGATAGGGGAGATCAGGTTTTCTAGTTTTTTTTTCCCATAAGAAAGGAGTTGCAGCTTTAAATATAATTGATGTTGAGCGAAGCTGTTGTTTTGCTGGCACCTAGACAATAGCCTGCACTTATAGACCAGTTTGTGACAGGTATGTTCATGCACTTAATCCAAGTGCAATGCTTGCGGACTTCAAATTTGAAGGGCCGTCTTGATTCAAGCTTTTTTTTTTATTTGCGCGCGAATTGAGAACTAATAAACGTGGATGGTAAAGAATAAAATTCGAGCGCCCTATGAAGTAGAGTATCATAAATCACTTTCAATGCCCTAAAACTTGATACGCAATATACACTATTTTCAAAAACAATTCACTTGCTCCCGTCAATTACTTAGTAACTTATTTTCTAAATGGCCGGTGCCTTAACCTAAACGCCTCCCAAGATCCTTAGATTGCTCCCTCTGGTTGCACACTCCTGATATCGTCAAAGAAAAGAGCTTGCAAGTGGCACAACCTTCTATTGGACTGGGCTCAACCGTTACAAAGAAAATGGAGGATTGATTCTTCATCCTCCTCGTCTCGTAGCTCCCGTACAAGTCGTTCGAAGAGAGGGCTAGCCTTTTAGCATGTGAACTTATTCGACAGTTCCCCGTAAATAAGCTGACTTACGATCGTTTAAGAATTACCAATGCATTGGAGCATTTTCGATCTAGGTTAGGTTAGGGAGATGGGTTGGCGAGGGGAGAGAGAACCCAGATTCAGGTCAGTAGAGGCGCATTGTTGTGCCAATTTGGGGGGAAGGTACCCCTTGCTGTCAAGCTATCCCCAAAATATTCTTTAATTGCCTCAGGGTTTCGAACCACCTTGAAGCCTTAATGAACTACAAATCTCGTTGATGGATACGTCACTTACTTCTATGGTATTCTGGAAAAGTGTCTTATGTGTGAGATGACAGACGCGTGGACAGTAGCAAAAATAGTGGGTTGTGTCCTCATTAGCTTCCTCTTCTCCGCAGCCCCTGCAAAGGCTTTACCTTTTCATGTGATAGCGCAGAGTATTATGACCTGTAATTACTCCTGCAAGGATGAAGAGACTTTTCCTATCCTTTTAATTGAGAGTATTATTTCTGGCACTGCAGTACCTTGGCCATAATCTTCTTGTTATTACGCATGAGCCCGAAGAGCTCCATCTTCCAATCGCTTCCTGTAGATAACTGATTCATGGCGGGACTTTTACTGAGTGATCGTCTGCTTTAAGTCTTGCGCAGATTCTTTCTTTCCCAGTTCATCATCTTTCACATTCCCTGGCCTTCATGTCGAGGAACCCAGCATATTCCTACCTCATGCTGTGTGGCAACAGCACTAAGCTCTTCACGACAGCTCTTCACAAGCTTGGATTGAATTTTAATAGCAAAACTAGCTTTTAGCGGTACCTGGCTATCGATGAAAAAGGTGATATCATCACGTCATATTACCTTCATCGCCATCTCACGTCAATTGTCACTGCTAGGATCTCCGCCTGGAAAACACTGCTACGGTCCCGGAGTCTAACAGATTTAACTATGTAGGAAAATATACCCTCACCTACGCCTTTGGTTTGCGTGTTTCGATCTAGCTTAGGTAAGATCTGACAAGCTATGCTGTCATCTGCGGTTAGCGAACTCACCAGATAAAACGCGCTAGACATCAGTAACAGACTTCTCGATAGCCTCAAAAGACTTACATACGTCATTTGCTACGCTTACGTTGATATTCCGCATGTTAGAGATCTTTTCTCCAATAGTTCATTCCAATTGTCGCGGATATGTGAAGATGTATTGCTTTACCAACTGCCGAGCACCTGCAAAGGAAGTAGTTGTGGGTTTCCTTTTCGTTAATGTCATTGCAGTTGCGGTAGTAAGAGTTCTTCGGTGGCCGAGATACCTTTCCGATCGCCACCCAGGCAACCATCTTTCTGATGTAAACGTCTCAACTTTTTACCAGGTAGCCACCGTTCGAGTTTATACTTCAGTTTAAATTAAGCCAAAAACTCTGTGGAATCGTTATGTAGTTTTGAAATCATTTAAAAATCTTAACTACAACCGACTGAAGTTTCGTTAATTTGATGAGAGACCAATCTTCTTCTGGTGACCTCATATGCACTCTTAATTACTTTGTTTATAATTACAAGTAAAATTAAATTCCAAATGAAATTATATTTCAATCAATCACCAAGCATGTGTGGCAGGCAATTTTTCTATAAATAATTTTATACAAAAATTGTGCTGCATATATGTAGACATGACGACACGATATATAGCTAAACGTTTCAGTGCTTTTATACATACTAAAATAGATTCATTTATTTCTTTTAGATACATTTTTACTTGCTGTACATTTATTTTATCTTAAAGAATAATGTTTTGGCATTGCAGTACGCATTATGAATACACAAAACTCTTTTAATTTTATGGAAAATAACATTTAAGTCAATTCACGTGATAACAATCGAACACACCCACATGACAAATAGATAAACGTCAACGTCATTCCGCGGTGCAACACAAAACTTGTGTATCTATCTAAAATGTCAGAAAATTTTCTAGCATATTTTTCTTAGCCCAAGTGCCTGTGGTCGTAGTATTTTTAGTTTTTGTTTATTTGTTTCTGTTCAGTAAATTGAATAAATGTAATTCTTCGATCTTCCATATATAGTTCAAAAATACAGTGTTCATCTTCTCATTTCATTGAAATTCCTTGCATTCACTTTGAAAACAAACGAAAGAAAGAAAAAAAAAAAAAACATTGTAGAGGTGGCAGATTTTATCGCACCAAACAGGAAATCGACGAAACGAAATATGGAAAACTAAATCTACCAATTCCAATCTTTCTAATCTCTAAATATTTTCAGTTAAGCCCAATGAATTGCTTCAGTGCTATCAGTGTGCCCACTTTGGGCGAAATGGAGCAGACCATTTGTATGCTCGAGAGAGGAACGATTGTTACAAAACTTTACTCCAAACATAAGCCAGAGCAGAAGAAATTGATACTTGTTCGTGAAACAAGGCAGCTCCTGTGGTCACTGGTCAATGCTAACACACGTACGGACTTTGAGGGCTCACTGGATCTGCGCGAAGTGAAAGAGATACGTGTTGGAAAGAATTCTAAAGAATTTCGCAATTTTGCCGAAGAGACGAAGAAGTTTGAGACTGGCAAATGTTTTGTAGTTCTCTATGGCAGTTCGTTTAAGTTGAAAACGTTCTCCATCGTCGCGCTATCCGAGCAGGAGTGTGAAAATTGGGTTAGAGGTCTAAAGTACATGGTTCAGGACACAATTAATGCCCCATATCCGCTGCAAGTTGAACGTTGGTTACGGCGAGAGTACTATGCGATCGAGAATGCTAACCAACACTCGAAGGAGGGTGTGAATGTCACGGTGAAGGACTTCAAGGCATTCTTAGCAGGAGTCAGTTGTAAAATGACAACAGGCAAACTGATGGAATTTTTCTCTGAAGATGATATTCGCCGCAAGAGTGATCTTCGATTTGACGATTTCGCTCGCTTATATCGTAAGCTGTTGGTTCCAGCTACATTTACAGACGACTGCTTTCTAGACAGTCATTTCCAGTATTCCAAAGATGGGGAGAACGTGACGCTTCGTGAGTTCAAAAAGTTCCTCTTGGCGGAACAGCAAGACCCGATGGGGCACGACGACATCATGGTGTCAAATTTCGTTCGTGATTTCATTCAAGATATAGAACGCGACGTCCAAGAGCCATATTTCACAATATCAGAATTTTTGGATTTTCTATTTTCCAAGCAAAACGATTTGTGGGACCGAAACCGCGACAAAATCTACATGGACATGAAGCAGTCCATGTCCAATTACTGGATTGCATCGTCACACAACACTTATCTGACTGGGGACCAGTTCTCCAGTGAGTCTTCCACAGAAGCCTATGCCCGTGCACTTCGCATGGGGTGTCGTTGCATTGAACTGGACTGCTGGAACGGTCCAGATAATCTGCCATATATCTTCCACGGTCACACTATGACATCGAAGATCAAGTTCAAGGACGTAATAAAGATAATCAAAGAGCACGCGTTTGTAACATCAGAGTACCCAGTGATTCTGTCAATTGAGCAAAACTGCTCTCTAGAGCAGCAGCGTAATATGGCTCAAGCCCTCACCGAGGTGTTCGGTGATATGTTGTTGACACAACGTTGTGATCGTGCAGAGTCTCAAATGCCATCACCATATCAACTGAGACGCAAAATCATCCTGAAACACAAAAAACTACCCGAATACGAGGACGGTTGTAGTGTGGGGAGCGTTGGTGGAGGTTCCGGGGTTCCTATCCGTTCGTCGGATGAGAATGAAAATGTCCGAAATGTGATCAAGGAGGGAATGTTATACTACAAGGATCCAGTAGACAAATCGTGGAATATGTATCACATTGTTTTGACACAACAAGAACTGATCTATTCATCTGAGACTGAAGAGAATCGCGATGAGGACCATGAGCATTCCTCGTCGTCGTTAATGCCGAAGCCTAAGGAGAATCTAGTCAATGACGAGTTACACTTTGGAGAAAATTGGTTTCATGGTAAATTGGAAGGTGGTCGTCAAGAAGCTGACACTTTACTGGAAGCATACAAGCACCTCGGTGATGGAACATTCCTTGTGCGAGAATCAGCGACTTTCGTTGGAGACTACAGTCTTTCGTTTTGGCGTCGAAACCGCCCTAATCACTGCCGTATCAAATTAAAGCACGAGAATGGCACGACAAAGTATTACTTGGTGGACAACTTTGTGTTTGACAGCCTCTACAGCCTGATCGTGTACTATCGCAAGAATATGCTGCGAAGTTCCGAGTTCTCAATAACGCTTAAGGAGCCGGTTCCGCAACCAAAGAAGCACGAAACCCAAGAATGGTTCCATCCGAATACCACCAAAGAACAAGCAGAACAGGTTCTGATCAAATTGGACGTTGGGTCATTCCTTGTGCGAAACAGCGTACAGAATACAAACGCTTTTGTGATCTCGTTTACGATCAATCGGAAGGTGAAGCACTGTCGCATCTTGCAGGAGGGTCGTCTCTATGTCGTAGACACCACGCAGTTTGAGAGTCTTGTAAGTCTGGTAAACTATTACACGCGTAATCCGCTGTACAGGAATGTAAAACTCCTCTACCCTGTGTCTCAGGATATGCTAAAGCAGAAGTTGCTTGCATGCCAAGCTTCACTTGTCAACGAGAGCAATGGAAACGATTTCAACGATGCTTCCAGCTATATGGATCCCAGTCTGGACGATCGTGTCACTTGTAAGGCTCTCTATAGCTACAAAGCAGACAAACCGGACGAATTGTCATTTCCCAAGCATGCAATCATCACCAATGTGCAACGAAATAACACAATGTGGTGGCGTGGAGACTACGGTGGAATGATTCAACGTCATCTTCCGGCAAACTATGTGAAAGTCATTGATGCTTCCAGTGATGAATATAATTGCTTCACCGACGAAAGCAACACAAACGAAAGTTTCTCCCGTACTGATTCAATTGAAATTCATGGAGCCATCGCAAACCTCTATGAGTCGAATGAGGAGGGCATTCTCGTGAAGATGCACATCCAAACGCCAACAATGCAAAATGCTCTTGTAATTGGATTCGATAATCAAGAACAGGCTGTAGAATGGATAAAGGCCATTCAGGAGGCCGCTCAGATCGCCAATCAATTGGCCACAGAGCGGAGAAAGAAAGAGCGCAGCGCACGCGTTGCCAAAGAAATGTCAGATCTTATCATCTACTTCCGCAGTGTTCCGTTCAGGGAGCACGGGTGGGTATTTTACGAAATGTCAAGTTTCCCCGAGACCAAAGCAGAAAAGCAATTTTTACAACAAAATCTTCAGCTCTTCCTCGCCTATCATCGCAATCAGATTAGTCGTGTATATCCCAAGGGACAACGACTGGATTCGTCAAATTTCAATCCTGTCCCCTTCTGGAATGTGGGTTCACAGATGATCGCCTTGAATTATCAAACTGGCGACAAGGCAATGCAGCTGAATCAGGCCAAGTTTCGTGACAACGGCAACTGTGGCTATCTGTTAAAACCAAAGTTCATGTCAACCGATGGCTTCGATCCGAACAACCCTCTGACCATTAGTCCGGCGGAAGAAAAAATCATCACAATCCGCATAATAGGTGGACGGCATTTATTCCGCGGCGGCAAGAGCAACAATCCCTTGGTAGTAATTGAAATAGTCGGCGCTAGTTTCGACAGCGGCATCAAACATCGAACAAAGGTCAACGAAAACGGATATAATCCATCATGGAATGAAATTTGCGAGTTCTCCGTTCGTAATCCTCACTTTGCCCTGTTACGTTTCGAGGTGCAGGACGAGGACATGTTTGCCGAAACGCATTTCATTGCACAGGCAGTTTATCCGGTAAATTGCATACGCACTGGTTATCGCAGCGTAACGCTGCGCAATAAATTTAACGAAGAACTCGAGCTAGCATCGCTTCTGATACACATTTCTGTAATGAATGGAAGCCCCCTAAGGGGAAATTAATTTCTTAAACCAAATCAGCTACACGAACAAATCATAAAACAAACAAAAATTACATCAGCACATACAGTATCTATGCATTTAGTAATAAAAGTTCCAAGCAGGACTCTCCACTTTCCAATTAAAAAAATACCACAACACATATCGAAATCTTCCTTATTATGCTTGAGACTTAAAAAAAAAAAAATACAAGAGGTCGAATGCAACTATAGGTCAGGTCGACATTGTTATGCCTTGGAAAAGACGGAAGCAGCTACTCATGAAAGTGCAATTGTAGAAAAACAAATGAGTTAGCTTTCGATTTCTTGTTCACTTAGATGTTTAAAGTTGGGGTGTGTGTATACACTGCGACCTGTAGAGATGTATTGTCCTCCCCCGAACTAGTAAGTCTCGACCTAAAGCACCTCCTCCAATCCAAACACTCTGAGAAATCGGAGTATCTGGATTCAGTCCAACAATGGGAGATGCGTTTCAAAGAAAGTGTACGCCCCCAGATGTGCTCTTCATTTGTGGATCAATGCTCCACAGTACATAAGGAGGTGTGATGGGGTTTCCTCGGCATCTTGTTCACTTATATCGCCCTGAACTATAGTTGCTTCGCCCACAGATGTAGGTATTGATCATATTGTAAGCACGTTACATCATTAACTTAAGTTGGAGATGTTTTTTACTTTAGAGAAATTTTATATATATACATTCATATATATATTTTTTATATGTGTATTTACGCACTCTATTTTTATGTTATTCAAAATATATACACTTATGGTATTTACAATTCTATTGATTGTAGGTAAATTTAAAAAGTTAAAACTATTTTGCATAATGAAATGTTTATAGCAAATGTACTGTTGTCTTAAAATATATAACTTAAATGAATGTTATAACGTATTATTTAAACAAACAAAAAAAAACGAAATGGTCCTCTGTGAAGGGGGATGATGATTAATTAAATGTTTTCAATCGCAATTGATGTATGCAATGAATAAATGTCTGTTAAAAATATTTTATTGTTTAATTTCGTATTTTGCGACTACCCAAGTGGCATACACTTGGCTTTGGAAACGGCCAAGACTGTTGAAGCCCAAGTTCAACTTTCAGAAGTTAAATGCAAAATCGTAAGTGAGGGTGTTGAAGGTAGGAAGGGAATTAATTTCAGTTAATTTCGCAGCCTGGGAGAGATCGACTTACTACCCCTCGTGACCATGTTTACTAAATCCATTTTTAAAAACTTCATGAGGGAGCAATCTCTGCTTAAATCCAACAAAATTTGGATAGGAAGAAATTTACCAAACACTTCTTCCCCAACCTACATATCACAAAAGAAATCTACGTTTCTTCTAAATTTGAGCAGGAACCACCTTAGAATTCTAACCGGTATCCTTAGCGGCTACTGTCACCGGATCCTACCTGCACACTGTGCTTGGAGAATGATGAACGTTCTATCCACATCGTCAAAGAGTGCCCCGCACTCATTCATGTGAGAAAGGGGACCCTCCTAGGCAGTGACCTCGTCTCACCAACGGCACTTGCCACGCTCCACACAGAGAAGCTGATTATCTACCTGACATCCTCTGGAGCCGACAAACTGCTGCTGGACAGCACAATAGGCCTCTATAAAAGACCGCTCTTCACTAATAATAATAATAATGACAGCTAATGACCGCAGAACATTCTTTCAACGGACTATGTAACATTTCGTAAGAAGTCCAGATGGTTGCCAATATTCCATGATGTACAACAACCACCTAAAGCCAGGCTTGAATCATATAAGACCGCAAGTACAGACGACATAGGAGCTGAGCTATTAAAGGCTGCAGGTTATAATTTGTATATTTATTTATTTATTGAGGTTAATACAAGCATCAGAAAGAGAAAACTTAAAGCTAGACATAACAAAATCTTAAAAACGGAAAGTGAAGGGTGTAGGTATCGCTTAAATATGTCAAGAGAAACAGTTGGTAGGTAAGTTGTGAAGGGAATTTCTCAGAGAGGATTAACTACAGTGTAGGTCAAAGATATTGGGGCACGTATTAGCGTTTCTTAGAGCCGACCTTACAACAGCGAGGAGTTTTAAAAGAAAAAAAGAAGACGAACAAAAAAGGAAAACCGAAAGACACGAGAGATAAGAGACGAGATACTCCAAAGAGAAACAATAAAACAACTAAGACGAAGAATACAGGAAGAAACGACAACTACCCGACAAACATAACAAGGAAAACAGAATATAAGAAGTCGAGGACCCAGAAGACATAGGACTGTGGCGGAGAGGATCCCACCCCATCCCCGGAGATAGCCAGGATATCCCCAAGCACAGATAAGTAGAGTGGTTTGTGGTAATTTTGTTCGAGAGTGATTTTGTAGTTCACCCGTATTCGTGATATCCCCTAAAATCCCCTTTGTGAGGGTTCCTTTTTTTCCGATCCGCGGATAAGCCTTCGCCCCCCCGTTGTTTTACTGTAGCGCATTATCGGCTACATTGTACCGTCGCGACCCCGTTGTCCCAGTTCCGCAAGGGAATCCGGAACTTACCCGTTGGGCCAAGTTCCGTAGTTTTCTATTTCGTTTATTCATCTTGATTTTCTTTTCACATTTTCTTGGTAGTTTGCCTTGGCCAAATTCTTGTGTTATTCCCCCCCCCCCCCACCCGAGTGAGAAAAAAATATAAAATATTCTTTTCCCCATCTGGGATAACAAAACACTTCTTTCTTTCTTTTGCAAGTTTTCACAATTTCTTACAAAAATTGTGTGGCGCCCTTATCCCCCCTTCTTCTCCCCTTCTACGAACCCGACCCAGCTGAGCAGCCGGTGGGTCAGCAAGATCGTTGCTGCCGGTGCTGGGAATTCGGTGACGCGCTTCGCTTATCTCCTTGTGTTTAGTTTCGCGCACCGGAATTTCTCAACAAATTGTTAGGGGTTCGTGCTGATCATACTCCGTGTGGTGGTATTGGAGGTGAAACAAAGGGACAGATCTCAAGCGACGGGGATTAGTATTAAGGGAGGCCTGTTGAAGCAGATGAGAGCAATCAAGGATTCCATTTAATAAATGATGTACAAACAGTATATCAGCGAAATTACGGCGTGTGTTTAAGGGCTGCAGGTCTAACAATTTGAGTTGGTTCTCGTAGGGAGGTAAGTTGAAAGGGTCATCCCAGCCCAGGCCACGCAAGGCATGGCACTCCTGAGAATGCCATGATTGGTTTTGAATACAATACACGAGGAAAGGCGGAAAACCAAGAGCTTTTAGTTTAAGGAGGACAATTTGGTGAGAGATCTTATCAAATGCCTTACTGAAGTCAGTAGCCACGACGTCTAATTTTTTTCCATTTTCCATGGCACCAAGTGTGTTTGAAACAAATTCAGTAAGGTTAGTGGTTGTAGATCTGCCTTTCAGGGGAAGAACAAGCGTCCAGTTGCGAATTGAACCTTCACATCATACCCGACGTGGAACCCAAAGCATTAAGAAGAACGTTTAATGTTATATTAGAGAAAACAAAACGCACCATGTTCTAAAAATATACAAACAGGCTAGAACATCCCAGCATAGAATTCACTACAGTAAACTGTGCCATGACCTGCAAAGCAGAACTTACTTTTTAAATAGTTATACCACCAACATGATAAGTCATATTAATATACGCGGGGAATTGGACAATTTCAATTACATACCACATCGACCAAACCTTCCGATTTTATTTGAGCTTTATAATCCCAAACAAAGAGAAGACGTAGTACACCTTCGATAATGGCACCACGTCGGGAATCAAACGAAAAATAACTCTTTCCAATCGCTGTTTCTTCGGCCTTATAAGACCTTACTCATCCCAGTCCTGCTTTATGGCGGTAAAGCATGGACACTGTCGAAAGCGGATAAAGATATCCTTGGTTGCTTCGAGCGAAAAATTCTTCGGAAGATATTCGGTCCCGTATGCATTGACGGGCTTTGGAGGAGAAGATTTAATAACGAACTATATGAGCTGTACAGCGACATCGCCCTAGTCAAAAAGATACGTATCCATTGGCTAAGATTGCTGGGGCATGTAGAGCGAATAGACAAAAATGCTCCGGCTCGCAGTCTTCGAGTCTAACCCAGAGGATCAACACAGTAGAGGAAGACCTCCCCTAAGGTGGCGCGTACAAGTATTGTAGAAGGGGACCTCAACCAACTTGGCGTGCGCAACTGGAGGCAGTTAGCTAAGGACCGAGCTAACTGGAGAGGCTTGTTGGTTGAGGCCCAGGTTCACCCCGAACTATAGCGCCACCTAAGTAAGTAAGTAAGTACATATAATTGTAGTTTGGCCCATTTTAAAAGACTTCCACATACGATACTTTGGATGGCATACACTGGAAAAAACCGAAGCTATTAACATTTTCAACAGCACAACAAACTTCTCAAATGCTAGTAAAGACACTACTGTCAATCTGTTAGACGGCCATAGGCCAAACGAATAAGACTATGGTCGCGTTCAATATTCCGCGCAAATGGATTTATTTGCAGTCAAACAACAACAATTAATTGATCTCAGTACAATTTGTCAAATTCATTAGAACAGAGACTTCCGTACCTACGGCAATTATAGAGACTTAAGTCTTAAAATTGCTTATAAAACTCCATCTGATATGATGCTGCAGCGCCTGAAACCATGTCGACGAACATCTAGGATTTCAGACCTAAAAAATCGACGATTGACACTATAGATTCTTAGTATATTTCAATCGATTTCAAGGCCGCAACTGAATGTGTAGGGTGTCGATGGAAAACGGTGACTGCCGCATCAAGATCGGAAAAGATACCGCCGAAACATTCAACAATTCTACAGGTTTTAGACAGAGCGACGTACTGTCATGCACTTTTTTCCACCTGGTATTGGAGAAAATAGAGCGAAATGTTCATGCTAGTGTAGTGTATTAGGTATCATGTAACTACAGCTACTTGGTTACGCAGTGAATATTGACAGCATCTGTAATACGAAGCGAGCGGTCATTGAGGCATTCGCAAATATCGAATAGAAGCTACTAAAATAGGTATGTATGGTTGTAAGCGAGGATGAAACATAAAGCAAAGCATATGCATACATGCTATCTACAACACGGACCCCTATGAGTTTGATGAAGTGAAGGAATGCGTCTAGCTAGACTCTACTATGAATTCTGCAAATGAAATCAGTGCAGAGATCCAACGTAGAATAACACTCGACAATTGCTGTGATGTTGGCCCTAGGAGACAAGGCTATTCGAGAAGATCCTGATATGTGTTTAACGATGAAGGTGGGCAGATGATGTATAGCGGATAAATGCTCAATTTCATCCCTGAGGATTACACAGAAGAGGACGACATCATCTTCGATAGTGTTCACAAATAGACAGTGACCTCAACCAACTACGGTACTGAAGATTCACCCAGTAAGTAACCTCACTTCCTCTGCGCTTTCTCATTGGAGAGAGTATATATGAGGCTGTGAGAAAAAAATGTGGTGTAACTCCAATACAACATCATTGGGCTTACGCCACTTTTGTTCTCACAGCGTCATATTATCAAACGAAAAAGAGCTTTCGATCCTGATCCTTTTCCACAGCCTTAACAACGAAAATTTTTGTTTAGCTTCATTCAAGACTGTATATTTTTAATGAAATTTTATTTATAAAAATGTTTTGCTAGTAGTGAACTCATTCACTTACGATTAGGCACAGTTTTTCTCTTCTTCCGTCTGCAGGACTATTGAAAAAATACCTTCGCACTGCATAGATTATAATACAACAAATTATATTCCATTTGGTGTGTTGTTATTCGTTTCTCCGTCAACGCCAGCGTTTGTTGGAGTTTTTCATTTTCATCCTTTCGACCAGTTTTCGATGTAATTTCAGCACGCATTAGTTTAATTTTCTTTCGCTCAGCATCGAAACGATCACTGACCGTGTTAAACCAATGCAATGAGTTAAACTCAGGAATTTGATTTAATAATTTCAAAATGTACGCAAGTCCAATAGTGAAACCATCATCGAACAACACTGCTTCTTGTTTGTCCTTTTTGTGGATTTTGTCCTTCACATTCAGAATGTACTCCACGTAGTTGAGTGTCAGTGCTGGTATAATGAGGTAGAAGTTCTTCAGATGAATATTGTTTGGATTGCGGAAAAACGGTTGGAATGCTTCAACTAGAATCTGTAATGAAAATTTAACAAACTGAAAATTGTAATCAGAGAAAGGTGATGAACCTTAAAATAATCTGTTCCATCGGAGAAACTTTTCGACAAATTTCGTATGTTTGTTTCTAGATTTTCTGCTGCCGATACAGAAACATCATTGAGTTGATCTTGTTTGGCGTAGTGAACAAATTTTAAATTTTCATCGAATTTTGGGAGGAAAATACTGGCACTATAGTTGGCGTGTATACTTCCAGACCGTACCAACCGTATGTATCCCATTGCATTGCCTGCAATGAAAATAAAAATATTAGTTATGGATGAAATGAAAGGTAGTCCATGTCAATTCTCACCAACATGGGAAATAACCTTTCTAAATAAATCCATGTATGTTTGTCCATCCTCAGACAAACCCAATTTTCGAACGTCCTTGTTGAATGCGTCGGCTCTCTCGTAGGGATAGAGGTTTCGGGAGTTTTGTTTATTCTCCACTAAGGCACGTAGTTCTTTCATTAGACGAGACTTGATTTGCTCATCATAAAGAAACTGTGAGAATGTGTAAAACTTCTGACGCAGAAATTGATATGTAAAGTTGACTGTGGTGTTTATTATGCCAGTTCCATGAGTGCGCAACGAATTGGCAATGTGACGAATGCCAATGGTATCCAAATGCTTATTGGAACTTTTTTGTTCGACGAAAATTTGGGTGTTCATGTTGTATACGTACTTTGAGACGAATATGTGAATGTTGCGCATGATTTCTAAAACATCAATGCCCTGAAAGAATAATCAACTTTTGTATCAATTGTATCAATTTAGGAACATCTCGTGACTTGCAGGATGAAAATTGCAGTGTAGAACGGGGGCCGAAGGACCGACATCGATAACGAGTGAGTGGGACTCGTGATCGATTAACTCGCTTGGAAGCGGTAAAGACAAATCCTCACATTTCGATGACGGTAACGAGTTTGGTAATTCGGCCCCAGGACTAGCATACCTGTTCTATTGTCTGATTTGGTAGATAGTCTTCAATGGGATTCAAATTCAGTCTATAGTTGCCCAATTGACGCATCTCCTCATAGGTCTTCCAATCATGCAAAGAAATTGTGGTCAAATTATAGAACATGCTGCTCAAATAATTCTCAACGTGATCTGTTAACGAGAATCAGTCAAATTCTATCCAAAACATCCCTACTTATAAATTCAAACCTTGCAAAATGACATACTGTCCGTTCAATTCAATTGGACAAATATTAATCAAATCCCTGTAGTCATTGATGCTCTGTTCAAACGGATTCATTTTCTCTAATTGTAAGCTCGAATGAACCTCCAAGCGAAGGAATGTTTCAATTTGCGCACACAAATTACTTATAATTTCCATTTTGAAACTCTCAAAATTGGATTTCTTCAACATGTCAGCCAATTTTAAATCGCCCAACTTCAACATATCCAGAGATCGTCCACAATCGTTACAAGATTTAACCAAAAACTGTAATTGTAATTCTAAATAAATGAGAAAATAAAACTAACGAAAGATGAACGTACCTGAAATGAATTGAAATCCATTTTCTTTTCGACAATTTGCTTCAGATATGCGGACAACAATGATTGATGCCAATATATGAAAGACGTATCACAGAATAGTTTCAAATTGTCCTGAAATTTGGCCAACAATTCAATGCGATTGATCATGCTGGTGAATCGTTCGTACTGATCATTTGGCAGGGTGCGACCGGCAGAGTTTGTTGCATTCACTGCGAGGTTTGTTACCAAAATGCGGGCACGAGTGGCTGGACCTTGTAGACATTTCTCTGCAATTTTCAGTGCAGCTAATGCGTCTACATTTCGATCGTGCAGTGTGGAACTGGTGGTTTTTTTCTGTCAAGGAAAGTTAAGTTTTCTTTAATAAATAGACAATTCTGTAAAATTTAGTCCTGATTCCTGACATCGACTTATAGGACAGGCATAAAGTGAATACTAAACGACATAAATACTTAACCTTAGCCATAACAATGATATGCAATGTCTTATACTGCAGATATTGTATAATACAGTTTATAGTTTTGGCAATACTTTCCACGTCGCTTTGGAAAACAAGTTGAATCATCTTCAGCATCTCGATTAGTTTACAAACAGACAGCAGAGTATTTTTGGCCATTGTTGTCTGCAACAGCACATGCATATTGATCACTGCCTTTATGATGTAACTCAATTGACCCGCATATTGCAGTCCTTGCAGCAACATATTAGCATGTTCTTTGAATTGTTCTACCTTCAGCTCCGATATGGCCGACTTGAGAGCATTTTCCATGTAAATTGTCCATAAAGATATCTGACCACAATAAAGTTTACAGTCACGCTGTAGGTTTTGCACCCTTCCGTCTAAATACACCTGCCTTTGTTTCTTTGTGTCATGGAGTGTCTTCTCATAAGGTCGTATTAATGTTTCAGCGTGTTTCTTTAGAAATGCTCCCGGTGTCCAGACGACGTTTCCAATTAAAGTTATTCCCATGTGTTTGCTATTTAATTCTAGAATGATTTTGAGAAACTTCAGATCAAATTGTCCAAAGAACTCATGGCAAAGAACACAGAAAGTGTTCAATTGCACTAACAAGTGTGTTTCACTGAAATCACACAGATCAGCGGGAAGCTTTTCTATTTTAGTTAAATTTGTTCGTAAATACTCTTGGAATTGTGCGCCCAATTGACTCAGGGCTTTGGGGCCGATTTTCTCTTTTATCATAAACGTGCTGTCCAGAAAACTCTAAAAAAAAAAAAAAAGGAAAATAAAAGTTAAGAATCAGCAAAAGCTGTTTTATGCATGACAAAGGCTTTTTTTTTATGTAGTCTATGCATCTTATTTCGTCGTTGCGACTTTAAGATCGTCATTGCGACATCACGTTTCGTAAACAGCAAGTTATGTAGAACTTGAGGTGAATATGTCGACGTGAAAAGTCTTTATGGGGGAAATACCTTAAGGGGAGCGTCGTGGTATGTTATGGTATATGAGAGTGAGTGGAAGACTCTTCACTAAGGCATCAGTTGTGCCCACTGCAGGGATATGTTTGGTTTGGGACGTATGTTGGGAGGGATCTAGGGAGAGTACAAATAATTATAGAGTTGATACTAGTGTACGTGTGGTCTGGCGAATCTTCCTGTTTCTTTGGTAAAGGCCAAGGGAGCGTCATACAATTTGTAACCAAAGTTCGTGCACTTCCTATTACTATTACGTCGCAACCTTTTCCGTAACACAGAAAAAAAAAAAAAAAAGTGACACGAAAACCCATGGTAAGCCAAGGTCTAAAGTAGATTGATGGAGAGTGGCGGAGAACATTTAACGCCGAATTTTACCCAACAAGGGCATATTCCGAGCCAGAAAATCAAAATTCAAATCCATCCCCTTAAATGGTAGGGACATCTAGAGTAAAAAGACGTCAACGCTTCTGTCAGGAAAAGACCTTGAATACATCCTAGAGGGATACCGCCAGCCTTGATGTGGACATACTTGTCTGTAGCGCCAGGTATCTCATATTGAGAGGTCTTTCTCATCTCCTTTTGCAGAAGTTTGAATTTCTTCCACCAGCAAGACTTTGGGTCTTTAAACACAAGACTGCCAGGGGTATATAAAACGATTGGTACCTAAAATTCACTGAGTCAAAAATATATAGTTTACCAGTTTCCTAAATATATATCTGTCTACAAATGTAACTTATAAAGAAAATATTAAATATAATAATTAAAAGTTCATTTTGTTACCTGAAATATATTTCCGGAAAAAAGAAATTCCAATTCATTGAGACAGTTTAACAGCCCATTGACTTCAGCGCCAGTACAAAAATCAAATTTATTGCCATTCCGAGTGATTTTTTCAACGGTCTTTTTGTAAGACGACCAAAATCGATGAAAATTGGAACTCGAAAGGATCTCATCAAAAATCAACAGATGTAGCAACACACTACCCAAGCGATCAAATACATTCTTAAAAGAGATAACACTTTAGATGACAAGTGGCTTTCTCCATTTAAGGTATATTGATGTACTTACAAAAAATTTAAACTCAAAAACTTGACTTTCAAATGATAGAAATGCTCCACATTGATGCAGTACATTGCTACCTAAAATTATACACCGCTGAATAAGAAACTGAATGTTACACAAAAAGTCCAGTGAAGAACTCATTTTGTGAAGGTACAATTCATTTGCTCCGGATTCATTTTGACCAGCAATCTCTGTAGGCGGATCTTCATCCGCCTCTAAAGTGCAAAGATCTTCATCCATATAGAGGAATTTCATTTCCATAGCTTTTGCATCCTCAATAATTTCATCAATTTCATTACAAAGGTGAGCAAACGTAAGTATACTTTTGTTTAACAATCTATCTGAATCGATTAGTTTGATAAGAGGAAGATTTTCTTGATTCGATGCATACAAGACGTTAATTGGTTGATTGAATTTTTTAATTTTTGGTTCCTTTTCAATGCTGGTACTCAATTTAGACAAGAGACCTTTGAGTAGTTGATCGTGTTTCTCAAGGAAATTACCAAAATTTTTCAGCTCTTCCTCAGCAGATGAGACTGTAGATTTAAAGTTTTCTTTTATAATCGTTTTGAATATTTTGAGATTTGCTTACTTTGTGTATTTTGATCCATTTCTGTTGTTTTACGAGAAACTTTTCTTAAGAAAATCAAACGAAAACATTGTTTCAAAACAAACCAAGTTCAACAGGGTCAGCTGTTGTAGTAGACGTCAGCGAAAAATTCTGTTTGTGTTGAGGAATTATAAAAGACGAAACAAAGCTCAACATCCGTAATGCAATCTACAATTTTAAAACTGCTTTCCAATTTCTTTGGTCTAAAAATGTTTTTACAATTTGTATTTTATGGAATACATAGTTGGTTTGCTGCACTCGCGGTAAGAGTTTTAAACAGCGAATTTAGCCTCACATTTTGGCCGGATATTCTATTTAGCTGACTGACTCCTTCACTAGGCCTTTTAAGATAATTTATTGCGTTGTCTTGCGGTATTTCTTTGCGTCCAAGCCAAGATTGTAGTCTGTTTCAGGAGGGTTGATCATATTTTTTTGTAAAAGTTATAATAATCTTAAAAGAAATGAAAAATGTATGTTCGCTGTCCGTAGACGCACTTAGACCAAAAGACGTCCGTTATAATACCACAGGATCTATCACTAACTTAGAACTACTCTAAGGACTAATTAAACCAAGGAGAGTTTGATATGATTATAAGACAAATGGACAAACCTTTTTATAGAAAAAAACTCAATTGGAATTTACTTTACTGATCTATGCAAAAATATTTCTTTCAATTCTCTTCAATAAATTGACTTTTTTTTACTTTTCAACATTTTATACCTTTCTAATTCATCTAGTCCACCTTTTCCCCAATTTCATCAAGTATTCAATCGAAAAACCATCCAAAAACTGCCAAATTGCCAACAATAACTCCAAAAGATTTGAAATTTCATTTGTGTGACACAAAACAGACAAAAAAATGCGTTGAGTTCATATATGAATTCACTGCACTTTTTGGCTGTGCACATGTCCGTATTAGATTTTCTATAAAAATTTGTTTTCCGATGGAATTTTTTTTAGGAATTCATTGCAACACTTGTTGTTATGCGTTTATGGTATAAATAGATGCAACTACAGTCATATTTAATCAAAAAACTGCATAAAATGTTAAAAGTTTAGTTTTGATACTCCTAGTGTGTTGAAAAGTAATGATTCAGCATAATGGAGTGCATTTTACTACCAATTTGACAGCCGCTGATGTCTATTTACTTGATGTGTCCGGATAAGTGTTTCCGTTGAAGAATTCTGAAAAGACGTTTGTAAAGACGGAGCATATTTATTTGTTCACAATTTAATGGAGCTAACAGAGAGAATGTGTTCCACAGAGTTAACAGAGAATTTATATGGATTTTATTTAGCAAGATATTCAACGAACGAGTCGGGTGACAAAGATAAATAGACAGATTGAAAGTGGTGTACTATTTATTAGCTAGTTCTGCGGTTTCATATAGAACCTACTTTGGTATCTCCTGCTACTCTTAGAAGAGCTTGGTCACCTCGGATTCTGTTAGAATCTTGAGCAATCTAAAGAGGTCTTATGATTTTTTAGAAGGCAGTGCCTAATTATTATGCCAGTAATGATTCAAAGGTATTCCTGTTCAAGACAACCTGAAACTATTAGTTTGATGCAAAACTCTAAAGGAAAAATATTAAATGTTTAGACACAGGTCCTCTGTTCTCTGCATCGATTGTAATTAACAACAGCTTCCATTTCCATTTGAGCACCGACAGCCAGTGTACTTTAATCCATAAGCGCCATAGAAGTTTCTATGACTTGATTTGAATTCATCCAGCGTTTTGAGAAAAGCCTAAGTATTAGAGAATATGAATACGGCCTTCCAATAAATGTTGCTATGCAAGATTGTTCTTTCATATTCCCAAGATGTCCAAGATTTCGGCTTGGAATATGGAAAACTTATCAAGTATGACCAAAATTATTGATCCTCACTCCATCTTGGAATCATCAGGGCACTAAACAAGATCGTATTTCGATGGATAGGGCTTGTTGGCTTCTTAAACCGTTTTTAATATAGCGCCCAATATGGTTACGTCAATGGAAGCAGCAAAATTAATGGAATTTCTGGAAGCGAGATTTGTCTGATGTAATGCTCGGCACATTGTGAACATAAAAGTTAAAGAGAATCGGAGCCAAGACCGACTATTGTGGGAGTTGGGTTCGACTGACTTGATTTGGGCTGTTATTGATGAGTACTTCTTTGAAGCATATTGATGATCAGGGTTGCTACTGTGGTGTAGAACATCACTTTTAAGAGTTTGTATACCATTGCAGTAGACAAGACCGCCGCAGTGAGTTCTGGTCGGGTTTTAAAGTCGTGTTTTATAAAACTGGTCAGCGTAGGTATCTCCTTATCGAAGCTTATTTCAGTGGAATGAATTTGTATTAAGCGTTTGAGGATCTTGCACCCGATACGTAAGAAAGCAATTTGCCGGTAGCTCTCGCCTCTATCAGCTGATTTTTCTGACTTGACTATTGCGAGGTTTGATTTTGTAAATTTTGAAGGCGGAGATGTACTTAACCGCTCTGATGTTCAAAGTCTCATACGTCGTCTTATTTGTACTTCAGTAGTTTACCCAGTGTTCAGTTCATTCTCCACCAATTTCAGAAACAAATTTGAATTTATTATTTATTATTTGAATATTTATTTGTTACAAAATATGAAATAATTGTCAACATAAACATTTATGTACAAAAACACAGATAAGACATATAATTTAACATTTATCCTTATATATATTATATTGTAGTACAGCAATTAAAACTTTATAGTAATTTTTTATAGGAATTATTTGAGTAGTGAGTGAAGAATTACAACCAAGGTTTCATAAAGTTTATATAGTTTAAAGTATAACACAAATATTTAACAACGTAAAGTGAATAAACATAAGTGTAGGTTTATTGCTAAAACTAAAAACAAACGATATCAAATAAAATATTAAATCAAAGGAAATTATTCGAAACCGCAAAACTTCAGACTCTTGGACATAAGGTTAGAGAAGAACTTTTACGTTTGGACCTATAAAAACTAAACACCGATAAGTATTAGTGTGAAATAGGAATATTAAGTTTAAAAGTAGGATTATTGTTTATATTCTATTCAATAAATAAATATACGAATGCGAATGCAAATACTTGTGACTTGCTATCGTACGCAATAGAGATCAATTCGAAAGCCGTTTAAATACATTTTCAGTATTTTATTTATGCTTAATCTACAAATAATTGTTATTATTTTAAAAATGTCTTTATTTTTATATAATTTTTAGTTGTTCCTTATATATAAAAAAAAGTGTATTAAGCAAAATTTGTAAACGTAAAACATGACTTTTTTTATTTGGAATTTTAGCGAATTTAAATTGTTAATTTATTCTTATTTTCTTAACTAGCATTTTAATTTTTCGCTTTTAGTTAGCAGTGGTATCCTTAGAAATCTGACTAGATAAATGTATTATTTTTGAGTCAGTTTGCATTATTTTTTTACGGTTAATTAATTAGAAAATTATGTAGACACTTACTTTCTTTTTTTATTTAAGAAGTTATTTTGATTTTATACCAATAGTACACGATAGAAAGCTAAACATATCTAACAGTGTTATCAAATATTCGTTAAGCTGATGTCAAACTAGATCAAGTGGGAAATGGACAGTCAAACTGGAGTCTGCTGGTCCATTGTGTTTGGCTTTGCTGTGGAATCCTCTTTTCAGCTTTGAATTCTAAATGAATAATCCTCTGTTGAAAGATTTCAGTAATTCTTTTAGTTCTACAAATAGTCCGTGTTTCACACAGCGAATTTAATAGATTTGGACATTCGCAGAGAAGACTATTCGGACATTTAATTTTAGATTGCAGTTTTGGACGTTAAAACTTACTGATCGCAGGTTTCAGATGACTACGACAACGATGTCGTTAAAGTTGTGAAACTAAGACTTAAACTATGTCTGCTATAGCAAGTTTGCTGTCAGAGTTCACACGTTAGATACAAGTCCATATGTCCTTCAAACAAACTCTAGTCTATCATCAGCTTAGTGTTATCTTACTTACTACATGTTATAATTTAAGGATGGATACAAATTTATTACCACCACATATTGAGCGATTTTTGTTGTCCGTATTTTCGGTTTCCCTTACATGTTTGGGCCCCCATAGGATGAAGCATCACTGATGCGTCGGCTGAGAGTTGCCTTTCGGTTCAAGGTACCCGAATGCGAAGTATTAGAGCGATGTGGATAGATATTCAGTGGCGGAATGTTAGGATTTTCAATTTTGGTTGGTGATGAGACCAGCGGACGTGGTGAGCTACGTGTAAGAGTACCAATAACTTCTTGGGGTTCTTGATAACCAGAATCTAAGTCATCATGATAGGAATCCATTAGCGGAGTTGGATCTTCATAGTCATAATCGATAAATCCACTGTTGTCAAATGACTAGAATGCAAAAAAAGTTAGCTCACATGTGTAGGAGTCCGAATCGTTTAACTTACTTTAATCGGAGTCCTTTTGACATATTCCCGTACCGGAACAGTGTTCTTAGCGCGATAATCGACAACTTCATAATGACCGTCATGTCCGAGTGGATAATCAGAAACAAAATGCCTTGTTCCATGCGGAGTTAGTGTAGCCCACAGAAGTCTATTGTCATTGGCCAGTTGCTGCTGTAACGAATCACGATTTGTTGCACAAGGGTATAGAATCCCACCAGCCATGAATGGATTTGCCTTGGACGGTTCACCCAGAGCAGACATGGTGGTTTGCTTTATGTTGGAATCGTGATATGATAAATTACAACTCGAGAAAAGGGTTCTGTGGGATAGATGATTTTTTTTTTATTAAAATTTCGATAAATGAAGTCCATACTCTCTCTACATACTCTCGACATTTTAGCAAAATAACCGCAAATAGGGCACCCAGTATAAGAACACCCACGCACGAACTGATTAGAACAAATACCCAAGTGTTCTCCATGTGATTCCTGCCAGTAAGTTCGATAAATTCCAATCCACTCTCCCTGGGACGTGGGTTGGGTTCGCAAAGGAATGCCGCAAAACAAGGATGAGTATCATTTGGTGGTAGTGCAATGATAGCAGTATTCGGAATAAGAAACGATGGCAGTGGTGGTGGTGGCATTGATAGAATGGTATCGGGCGGTGGACCAAAATGGCCACAGTTTTCTACACAACCAAACATTTCGTGCGTTTTATCTGAAAAAAAAGAGAAAAATTTGATTCACTGACTTAAAAATAGCACGGTCCTCGCTGTTTTCAAATAAATCGAGACGATACCACCGAGTAGTATTGCTATTTGTTAAAGGGCCTATATATGGAACAGTTTGTTAGACATACACTGAATCTAATTGAATGTGGCTTCGTCATATGGTCCATCTTATATTCGAATGAAAATCAAGCAAAGTCTTATCTTATGTAGCCAAAGCTGTTCAACGATAGGGCAGTCAAGGATTTACAGATAGATCGTATTGCGTATGTGTCCTTTTACAAAGATACAACGTCAACCGACTGCAACTGCAAAAAACCACCGAAATCTTCGGAGAACGTGTATCCCGCTAGCGTCAATTGCCGAAAATCAGAAGCAGTGTGGCTGGAGATGACTTGAAATTCAATTCAATTCATGTCTAAGTTTTGGTCACACGAATCTTCATACATATGCCTGATGAACAGAATCTCAGCATCATTTGCTTACTCCTCATAAACTGCGCCAACTACACACGCTTCAGTCTTCTCAACATCGCACTCAAGATCTTCTTTGCAATATTCTGTGAGCACCTGAAATCTTTCATCAACAAAATAGCGCGAGAGGTCCACCAAGACTTAGCTTTTCGCAATGTTGTGGGTGTTATATTTTCCGCTACAATTAACTGGCGACTCCGAACGGCAAATTGAAAGGCTTCTCTTGACAAATTATACTCGGCGAGGTTAGTCATTGCCCACATGAAGAAGCAGAACAAGCAGAAGTCCAACACACTAATCATTGAGCCATGCAACCACTTTTGGGGCCGCCTATGACAGTTTTTAAAGAGTTTAAGGCCGCTTATGACAGCATTTATAGCGACTACCTATACACAGCCGTGCCTAGTTTTGGCATCGCTGTCAAACTGGTCGGCCTGTACAGGATGGCAATGAAAAATCGAACCTCATAACTCAACACCAGAGGCAGAATTTTTCATAAGTCAGTGCAACTTCTTGATGATACTGACATCATCGACAGAATTTAGAGAGCTATCACCTATGCGAGCAGGTAAAGAGACAGAAGCGGCCGCAATGGGTTTAGTGGTGACGGAGATAAAACAAAGCCTTTGTAATGAATGCAAAGGGATACCCAACATCGACGAATCGGACAGAATGTTATAGTGAACAGCCCTTAGAGGTAGTAAGGAACTTTGTCTAACGCGATTCTGGTATTATTTCTAACAATGTCATCTCATCAGAAACCAAACGAAGGATAACTCTTTCAAATCGCTTGTTCTTTGGGCTTAGAAGGCAATTGAAGAAGTATCGTCCGATCCGGCAGGATGTCAGAGTAGTACCACGTTTGGCGAGTTCATCAGCCTTACAGTTCCCTGGAATATCCCTATGACCGGGTATACAGCATTGATGAATGTTAAAATGTTCTGCCATCTCCATGAGAGATGAGCGACAATTTGAAGCAGCTTTTTGATGTATATGTTACTGATTCCAGAGATTTTCTAGCAGCCTGACCATGAGTAAAGATAGTGATGTCGCTGAAGGTGGCAAACATTTTGCGTGGTCCGGCTTTGGAGGAAGAAATTTAAACACGAATCATACGAGCTCTACAGTGGCACTGATCGAGTCAAAAAATTGGGCATTGAACGTTTGAGATGGGAGAATATTTGGACATCAAAGCTTCGGTTTCGAAGAGCCTTCGAATCCAACACACGAGAGAAAGCAGTAGGCGCAGGTGGCGCACACAAGCAAATGATTTGCAACTAGAGGCAGTTAGCAAAGGACCAGATTTTTCTGCAGAGAATGTTCAGTTTCGGTCCAGGATCACCCCGATTTGTAGCGCCACCTTAATAAGTTAGCAAACCAATATTAGAAAGTAGCCCAAGTACCTTGATCGTCATCATCATTTTCCAATAGCCCGCTTATCCACTATGAGAGTCGCGGGTTTAGGGTGCTTAAGTGGACATACGTTTAACGTGTCGAAACCATCGAAGTATGGACCTCTCCGTTCGAAGAAGGAGCTACTCGACTAGATCTCGACGAGTTATCACAGGAATACAACGAAGAAATCTCATTTCATTCCTTCCTTCCAAAATCTCAAAACTGACCAAAATTGGAAAATTGGATAAGTTCGGTTTTAATGTTACATCTCCTATATTTTTAAACAAATGAAAGCTTAAACAGTATAAATCTTTTCATTCGAACCATACGTACATTTAAATAAGTTCACTTTTCACTTGTCCCACCCAATGTTTACTCTACGTGCACATAAGTATGTAGCTTGAAAAAATGTACTCCAGTTGCGGTATAAATTCAACAAAGAACCCTTATAGGATATACCAACACAAAAATGTGAACACCTCAGGTATTTATTGCTCCTAATCACCTAACGTTTGTAATTCCAATTATTACTCTGTCACTTCTTCTTTATGGTGACATTATTCGTAATTCAGCTAATTGTTCTTTTTCTATTTCGAGTCCAGCAAACAAACACGACATCACATAGCACTATATGACATACATACCTGTTCACTCTTCACTATTGTAGATTTATCGATTTTTCTTACAAGAAAAAAAAAGTGAAAATAAAAACACAAAAATGGATACCTAGCATAGTAAATTCTTTCACTTAGCACTTGAAATCAAAATTCGATTATCTGTTTCGTTATTTTTTTTTATTGTTTGGAATATTTTCAAGACTTTTAACTTACCAACAAGCTTGGTCCAGTGACTGATAGGCGGTTTTTATTTTTTATTATTTTTTTCGTTTATAGAGAATTTTCCGTCGAGCACCTTGCTAAAGGATGCATAACCAGCTACTACAACTTCATACAAAGGTAATAGAAAAGTATCGCGAATTCTCAAAGTGTAGATATCCGCTATAGATATACGACAAAGAGTGATTGGTATTCAACTTCCTTGCATGAGAATTGGTAATCGCTGGAGTGTTTAGAGCAGTTATGCGCATGCGAGGGGTGAATTTCTAATGCGAGAAGGGTGAGTTTTTTGTGGATGAACTTATTGATCCCTAGGCTAATTTTATTATACACTCTGGTAGGTATGTTAATTTGCGGTCTTTTCAGCATCTACAGTAGAAGGAATGCACATTTCGATACAGTCTTACAGTGACGTATTTTATGGAATTGGGTTATCTGGCATTAGGCGTTAGAAGACAAAATCAATGATATTAACCATAATTAACATCAGTTAGTAACCATGACTGCTGACTTTTCAAATTCAGGATCTAATCAATCACAGCGGTACCATCTACCGGCAAAAAACGACAAGTCTTCGACCGTGTGATTTGTCATGAAGAAATTTTCAAACAGGCGTATAAAGTCGGAAATTGGTCCCTTTCATTCGTGAGAAGCATCCACGATAGACCTTCTTCATTTACCTACTTAAGTTAGGTTAGGTTACGTAGGGTGTGTGATGGATAGGGCTTATCACCTTCACTCGAAGACCTGGAGGTTCATTGTGAGTACCCTATTAATGTTGTGGGAATAGCAATATGGTTCCCGATACAACCTAAGGACCTATCCTATTGTAGGCTATTTTGTGAATGAATTTGAGTAGGTCTGTAAGTCTGTTAGCTCTGCTATGCTTGCGAAGAACCTTGATCCTAACGCGCGTATACGTCGTTCTTGCAAGGCGGGACAGTGACACAGCAAGTGTCGGAATGAATCTACCTCTTCTTCGTGTCCACAGCTTCAACTTAAATCGTTGGATTCGATTCTTCATTTGCGGAGTATGACGCCGATAGAGCAGTATCCTGTGATGGGACTACAACTGCTTATAGCATTAGCCAGCTCAAACGGAGTTCATCTCATTTGGGTGCCAGGACACAGCGGCCACGTAGGCAATGAAATAGCAGACTTACTAGCTAGAAAAGGATCCGCACCAAAATTCATGATGCCAAGACCATTCTGTGTTTTACCAATTAGCACTGCAAAGTGCTCCATTAAAACCTGGCTGAAAAACAAAGCTCACCATTATTGGACGAATACTGAAGGTAACAGGCAAGTCAAAATGTTCATGCCAAACATCTCCCATACCAGAACGAAACCACTCCTAGGACTAATCAGGAGTCTGGTTCAAATGGTTACAGGCTTCCTAAAGGGACATTGTCCAGTCAAAAAACACCTAATGACTATGGGAATAGTACAAGACAACACATGCAGAATATGCAACGAAGACGAAGAATCAGCAGAACACATTTTGTCGTCACTTAGGCAAATTCTACCTGGAAATGTAGGATATATCTGCCAGCTCACTCAAAGACATCTCTGCATTCATCTCAAATTCAGACATCCATGAGCGAGCTCTAAATGGAGGAAATCACAATAGGCCCATAGGTGGCTGCAGTGATAAGGTGACTCGTTCCCACCTCTACTTACAATCTAATCTAATCTAATCCTGTGATAACTCCAGTGAGCATGCGGTTAGGGGATCTGTCCAAGGCACTTTTTTCTATTATTTAATTTCGGCCATAGCGTCCGAGAGGTGGCGCAATCCTTTCTGCTGTCTATTATCCCATGCAATTTCCCTATCGGTGACATTACAAATGTGTCTGCTTTGCTAATGTTCATAGCGGACCCCAATCTTGCCAATTCATCAGCTTTTTCGTTCCCTTCTATGTCCTTATGTTCAGGAACCCAGCAGAGCTTGACTCTATGGTGCCTTATTGTGATCAGCGTGTCTCGACATGACATTTCTTGACTGGCTTTGGTTTGATTGTATGGGATTTTATGGATTTTAAAGCTGCTCGACTGTCAACGAAGATGGTAATATGCGATGGAAGAAGGTGACCATCTCATGCAGCCTGCAACTTTTTCTATTGCCAGGATTTCGGCTTGGAAGATGCTACATATTTCTGGCAATCTAAAGGATTCCTGTTTCTGTAGACTTTCCGAGTAGAATACGGCTCTTGTTCCTGTTTCCATTTTTGAGCCGTCAGTGTAAATCGCGATTTCGTACGGTTGCGTTACTTTACCTTAAGATTTTAAATATTATTAAGGAGTCTTCGATCTGGTGCAGATGCAGTACGTTATTGAACACTAGCATCTCGCCTAAAGTGTCAGATAACAAACTACTCGAACGTGAGACAAAAGACAGGGATAATTTGAAGGCTCCTACGGAAGTCGTCGAAAAGTTGATTTCTTTCCTGGCGAAACGAAGACATTCATTTGTGATTCACATTTGATCTGGCACTGCAAGATTTTTTCCGACAAGTTTCACTGGAAAACACCCCTATGGGTCTGTTCAGCGAAGCAAAGTATCTTGGAGTTATACTTGACAAAACGCTTAAATGGAACTCGCTTTCGATGGTTACCAACAAGGCAACTAGGGTAATGTTCATGTGCCAACTCCTGCACGGTAAAACTTTGGGACTGAACCCTAGGTTAGGTTAGGCAAATGGGTGGCTTGTAACATTGTCACTGTTCACTTAGACTAGCAAAGGGCCCATTGTGCCCATCTTCCAATCTTACTCCGAAAATCTGTAAAGAGAAGGGAGTCGCTGATGTAAAACCACCCAGATAAGGAAATGAATCTCAGAAGGTCCCTCAGATCGATGTCACCCAAGTCCTCCAGTTCCGTGAAGAAGTAAATACCAAGAGTCCTCATTCTTTTACTGGCGAGAGCAGGGCATTCACACAGCAGGTGTCGGACAGATTTGATCTCCTCCTCATCCCTGCAACTTCTGCAATAGTCGTTGTGATGTATACCGATCCGCTTCACAACTGAACCCTAAAATTATTTATTGGTCGTACAACGCCATAATCAAATCAATGATCACCTACGCGTCATGGTGACCAAAAACCTATCGCTTAGCCTACGTAGGAATCACCGGGGTTATGAGAACGTACTCAACGGCAGCTATAGGAGCAATGCTTATCCTCACGCCCCTACATCTGGCAGTACAAAAAGAAGCTATGCTTAGTGCTCTCAGACTGCCTCAGATAATGGACCTCAAAGTCGGTGACTTTACAGGTCATCTGGGATTACTAGAATACATACATTCATCGTGACCCAATTCTTAAGATTCTAGATACCATGCTCAAGATATTTTGATTCTACAGAAGTTCCGAAGTTGTTATAGGCGACCGCAGGGAATGAAGAACTGAAGGCCCTACTACACTACCAAATTCCCAAATCTAGTATACAGATGGTTCAAAATTGGAAACCGGCAACATAGGTACTGGAGTTTATGATCCTAGGTTCAATCGCGCGACAGCGCTTGAAAAGTTATCTAAAGTATTTCAAGAAGAAGTCCAAGCTATTGAATTGTATGCAAGAGAATGCCTGCGGAGAAGAACCTAAGGAACCCGCATCTACATCTTTTCAGACAGCCAAGCAGCAATATTAGCCCTTAAATCCTATAGGGTAGGGTCCAAGCATGTCTGGGACTTTCTCAACCTCCTCGAAAGCCTTGCATCGGTAAACAAGGTTACCGTAGCCTGGATCCCAGAACATGGAGGCTTACGAATAGGCTGACAGTCTGGCGAGAAGAGTCGCTTGCCGCCCACTCGCTGGTCCCGAATCCTGTTTTGGGATACCACCCAACAGTACCTACTCCAAGATAATACAATAGGAGATCAACAAATACGCCGACTACTGGGCCAACCTCCGAGTCCTTAGACAAGCAAAAAAGTTTATCAACTCCAACCTATACAAGGCCAAGACTTTGCTTGATCTCACCAAAAACGAGTTAAGAACCATAGCGGGCTATCTGACTGGACATTGTCCACTCAGATACCATCTGCATAAAATAAAACTAAAGAGACTGCTGAACATATTCTGTGCATATGTCCAGAAACCGCAAGGAAAATACTACTCCACTTGACGCAGACCTCAGTCAACCCAGCGGAAATTCGGAAAATCAAACCTAAGGCTATGTTGAGGTTTATGAAAAGCCTCAATATAACCTCTGGCTAAACCATATGGGCCACCACAATAGACCTCATAGGTCGCAGTGCCCGTAATACAGAATACAGAATACGTTTCCCTTAATGAAGAAGGCCCACCAAATAGAGTAAATCGAAGGAATATGAATCAAAAGAATTTGACCGTACTGTGATTAGATCTGGTGTAGACGGTTTTACCACCCGAATACTTGTAGGTAATGTAGGTAAAGCATACAACTAAAGTATGTGCGACTAATCAAACGTTTTCATCTCTTCGTGTGACACTGAACAATGCGTCACTTAAAGTCAGATAACACCTGCACCGAAAAAGAATTTGATTATTCACAAAATATAATTGGCGTAGTTGAGATCATTAGCCTACCAACACTACAAAAGAAACTATAAATTATCGTCGTCAAGGTTGACGCGTTATTACAATCTAAAATAATTTGTGTTCAGAGGAATTATGATGACATGGTTGACCACCATGAAACCAAATGAAAACGAAAAGTTGGAGAACCATGACATTTGTAACAACAAAAGGAACTGGAAAGGGTTGATTGTTCCGATTTTGATTTGAAAAATGTTATTGATCCATCAGCGTTTAAAGTTTTACATTTTATGCACATTCTCCTCGACATTGCATCAATCCAACACTCCTTTTCAAATAGCATGTCCTACTCAATTACTGTCAGAGCTTAGTGGAGCCTATAGTTATCTAACTTCGTACTTTAAATATCTGAACACTATTAAAGCGGCCTTAAGTGCCGGTCAACAAAAGCTAAAAATACATTTTCAGCCAAACTTCCTTAAACACAAAAAAAAAAATCACACTTCCTCGAGAATACCAAATTTTGCCCAAAAAAAGCTAAAAATGATATAAAAACTCGATGACGCAAATTGGACGAATTTAGCTTTACGAGTCATAAGTTTTTCGAATACCATATCCCTGCCATTGTCAACCGTTCACTATACCGTATGTACACGCATTAATTATAATAACAACAAAAAGGCACCCCTTTCACCCGGTTCCTGGGCCACTGATGTATGTGTGGTACAATTGCCACTATTCATGGGCACTTCGTGTTATGTCCTTTATATAAGTACTCGTTGGGTCTTCAACACCAAAGAATAGCGAGGAGCTTTTGCACCGAAAGCCAAGTGGTTCCACTTGTGATGTGATGTGAGATTTTAATTGGAATGACGAATGCGATACAGTGACGCTGCTGACGTTAGAGTTGAGGCATTTACACTCTTCTGAGTGTAGAACGCAGTGCGCATCTACTGACCGATGGGAATGAAAATGCTTTTATGAATGGGCCATACAGTCGAGGCTTCAAGAGTGTCAGAATAAGGAAGTTTAGATATTTTTAGACCTGATGTGTGGTTATGAGTAAAAAAATTTAAAAATTTGTAGTAAAATTTTGTTTGTTGGTGGGAATTTCTTTTTGGTAAGCGGACTTATATTAGATGCAATGTGATTTATGAAGGCGCTGTTGGATGATTTTGTGCATGACTTCTTGGCATGATTCATGGGATCGCCGTACCCTGAAAGATTTTCATACTATTAAAATGAGTCAGTCAAACATTCAATACTGAACGTTTAAGGTACCTGATCACCTTATAAATTTCAAAAAATCGATTTTTTGTTTTTTGCATTTTCTCAATTCTTATACTTTTAAAAATCACCTCCAAAAATTATTTTTACAAAATTCGAATTCTAACAGTGTGAAATAAGTGAAAGTGCTACTCTCAGTTCTTGGTCGAGTAGTAGCGAGTAAAAACTTTAAACGCGTTTTTCTCGAAATTACTTTTTTTCTAATGGCGGACAGATTATCTCCGAAACTACTCGGCCGATTTCAATGAATTTGGTCTTGTTTTGTTCGTTGAGATGTTTTGTATGCCAATTTTCCACATTTTGCAAAAAAAAAATTAATTATAACATTTTTCTTTTAGCAAAGAATAGTGAAAAACGGGGGTATTTTTTCAACTTTTTTTTCAAACATGCGCCATTTTTTTTGTTTTTGAGATTTTTGGCAAATTGTGGTAAATTGTCACGTAAGAGACCTTTCTTTTGAAGATGCCGTTATTTTTGTTTGTTTCAGATTTACCAATCGTGAGATAAACTGTCCGCCATGGGACACCATTTTTTTGAGGCCTCAACTTTGGCGCCTCCCGGATAGTGGTTAATAAATGAAATTAAAAAAATTCAATAAATGTTGTGTTCTATAAACTTCAAGTAAAACTTTAAGAAAAGAATCATTGTAATATCAAATACAGGGCCTGAGAAAATTTTTTTTGAAAATGTAGTATTTTTTAGCCTCCTAAGGTGGTCAGGTAGCTTAACTCAAGTTTGATGCCATAGACGAGCACTCCGTTCACTTCTATACCGACGTTTCTAAAACCGGGAATGGAGTGGGAGGTTGTTTTTTCTCCGAAGTGCTCAACTTGAGTATCTCTTTTCGTTTCCTTGACAAGTGGAGCTTTTCAGGCGAAAATTATGGCGATCAACGGAGCCTTATGCTGGCTTAGGCACCTTTTATACCGATAGCCAGGTTGCTATAAAATCTCTGGAATCAATAACATATACATACATCAAGATTGTCGCTCTTCTCTCGTTGAGATGGTAGAACATTTTAACGTTCATCTACGTTTGGTACCCGGTCATAGGGACATTCCAGGGAATTATAAGGCCGATGAACTCACCAATCGTGGTACTACTCTGGACATACTGCCGGAACGAGGGAATCTGGGTATTCCACTACCTACATGTAAATTACTCTTAGAAAACGACGCGATCAGCTAGACAAACGGTACCACATTCCACACCTCCAAATATATAAGGCCTATGCTAAGGCTAACTCTAAAAGTCTCATCTTGCTTAAAAGGTCGCTCATTAGCACTGTTATTGGTGTTCTCACTGGTCACTACCCTATTGGCCTTCATGTCAGAAGGATGACTTTTGCAGGAGCTGCATTTCTTCCATTTTCTCTGCACTCGCCCTGCCCTATCCCAAAGAATGAAACTCCATCTAGGAGCCTATCTCTTCGAAAATTTGGGGGAATTATCGCATACTGAAGTCAAAAGTATCCTCAGCTTTATTAAGAGCTCCAAATGGTTTTGTTATTTGGAGTGGGACCTAGAGTTCATATCCCAGTGGCATCACAGAGGGCCTCCCCTGGCCTACGTGTGTTTGTGCCTCGCATGGAGAGCCACCTACCTACCTAACTCAAGTTTAAATGTGTGTAAATCGGACCTTAAACGATGGAATAACCTGATACCTTATTTGGAAGAAAGCGGAAAATTAATTTCTCTGAGTTGAGATGTTTCGTTCTGTTTGAGCTTTAGGCAGATTTCAAAAGTTTGTTTGAAAGAGTGGATTTCGTAGCTAGTCAGGGTGGTAATTATTTGTGAGACTTCTCGTAGGCCTCCAATTTTTTTTAAAATATTTTTTTATAGCTTATTAGTAGCACGCTTGGGTTGGTGTTGGCTAGATAGGGGAAGTTCGTCTGTATATGCGTACTTTGTAGACAATGTATCTGGCATGTCGTGTTTTTAAAGCAGCATTATTTAACTGTCTCAATTTGCTGACTCTATCGTTTTAAACTTTGACAGAATGATTGCTACAGATATTGACCAGATTTACTATCTTTTCAACTCGCAACCTTGAGAAAGTTGAAAATCTTGCCTGTGTGTCATACTGTGTCGCATGCAGTTGTTAGGTCCGTACCAGTCTTAAACCTATTTTCAAAGCCATTTTCAGTAAATGTTTTCAATGCCAGGACTTGGTCTGTATAACTGCTTCTTGAAAATATGACGTCGTTACAGGTCCCCTCGTTTCTTTTGTGTTTGTAAAACATATCTACGAGAGCTCTGTCGTCTAGCCTCTCGTTATTTGAACTTGGCTAGTACTCCGAACGATTGGATGTCGTTGGAAATGTACACAACCAAGCCTCTCAGGTAATTTCTTCCTACAGGGAGTATTCAGAGGAATCTTGGGACATCGCTCTTAGTACTTCAAATTCGGTGTTAAATCGGTATCAGGGTTTCCATCTCCATGCTGGTGGCGGCGGAGGGAAGTCACCGTGCTACTACATACAGATATCGGCCCCAACGGATGCCCTTGCTGTACTCCTGCATCTTTTTGACAAATCACACAAACAAAACATTTCTATTCTCATAGATAGCCAAGCCGCTATCAAAGCCATTGACTCGGCTACAATATCCTCCAAACTGGTGTTAGAGTTCCGAAACGAGCTTGCCTCCTTGAGCGAACGGTTCAGGGTCACACTGCTCTGTGCTCCAGGGCACAGTGATATAATAGAAAACGAGCGTGCAGATGAGATGGCCAGGCAGGGGTCAGCGCTACACGGCTCACTCGCCGCAAGGGTCCACACCCTGCTAGGAGCGGTTAAGGGACATATCTACTCACACTTCCTGCAGAAGGCGCTGTTAATCCCCTCTGTCTTCCACTTCCTCTCCAAATGTCCGGCACTTGCAAGAGCTAGACTGCGTGCGCTAAACCAACCATTCTTCAACGACCTTAGCGACATTTCGGGTAAAAGGATACAAGATCTAATTCGCTTCCTGAACTCTCTCTCTCTTAACAACACACATCATCAACTAGGTCACATGAGTTTTGATAACAAAAAGGTACATCTTAGTGCTAATTGGGTTTGGTTGAACCGCCACCTCAACCTACATATGTATGAACATACAGATATGTACCTACATACATGCATATGTACGTGTGCAGCACCTGGAAACGTTCTTGAATCGAGGTCTACGAAGTCCGAAATCTCACTTCTACCCGTATGGGGATAGCCCCTGATGAGCTAGAGTCGATGGTGGAAGATCGGCAAATGTGGAGAGTCCACTTAAGCTCCCTAAACCCGCGACCCTCATAGTGGTTAAGCGGGCTATTGGAAGATGATGAGGATGATGATGAAAACTACCACCCTTGTACTTTTAATTCTAGCAAGTATCCGCTTCCTACTTCTCCAATCAGCTACTGCCATACCAACGGTTCCATTGCATGGTCTGTTGTCTCTTTTTTTCCAGCCGATCAAGGTGGTTTTTAGTGCCCATTCCTATCAGCATGTAACATGACAGCTATTTTCACACATTTCCACACGAATCCCTTTAAAGTCGAAAAAAGGACTCATTAATCCTAACCGTACTGTTTCATTCATTCATTGCTTATGAATAAAAGCTTTTCAAACCTAATTTTTCCCACCCCCCAGGCATGTATCGAACTCCAGCGACTATTTATCTTCTGCCCTAAAGCTTTTCTTTCATAAAAAAAAAAATTAAAGAACTGTCCAAAGACGCTTCAAATCCCCGTAATGCAGCAGCATAGATTCTGAAAAGATTATCCACTCTCTGCCTGTCCTATTACCCATCCCAAAGACTTAGCTTTTCCACCTTACATACTCATCACCCACGTGTAACCGTCGACCTCTTCGTGCCAGTGCTCCTCATTCGTCATACAGTGACGAAATCATCGCCCTCCCGAAGCTTCACTGAGCTCTAAGTTCCCTAACACTGTGTGACTGGCTGTGCGATGCCGACACCAAACAACGACGACGTCGACGCACAAACCGAACCGAAATGAGATTTCGGTGTTTTGGTTTTCCCGTCCATTCAAGCATTCAGTTCTTTTCGAAATATCCTACCGGACGGGCGGCCATTCATGAATTTGAATTAAATTCTGTTGCCCAACTTTCTAACGTTGCGAACTTCGCATTTCCGTGCACAGCCCGCATAGTCGGTAGCCGTCATATCAATTAATTCTCCTGATAAGGGTAAGGATCGATTTTTGAGTGGCGTGTGTGGTGGAAATTCTGAGTAGAAAAACAAACATATCACCACCAAACATTCCCATACAGACCGTGTACAGGACTTGAGTGACGAGTTAAATATCTTCTAATTATCGTGCATCAAAAAAAAAAAAAAAAAACAGACAATAACGCAAAGCACTGAGCAAAATTAAATACGATAAGTGTGGCGGAACAGTGCTAAGTGCCTAAAGCTTATCCCCTCGGCGAATTTAACACGAGCGGCTAATTATAACAAAACGAGAAAAGAGGTTCTCTTTTTTTTTGTATCTAGAGTGCTCATCGTAGTCTTTGTGGTTGGGTTGTCGACGTTTTGTTTCGTCAATTGCGTCGCTGTTGTTGTTGTTTCAAGTTGCATTGTTCCACTGAAAACTATTGCAATTGCTATTTTGTAAAAACTATACCCACACACTCGCAACCGAGAGTGAGTGGAATGGTGGAAAAAGTTTTTGCATTTTTAATCGTTCTGAATTAGTAATGTGTTGTAACCCGTGCAGTAGATTAATACTGCAAAGATACGAGAGTATATTTGTGCCTGTGGAATAGTGGTAGCAAGGCGGATCGTGTCAGCATCAGTCAGTTGGCCCAATTTTTTTTTTTCCCTCTCAAATGTGTGTATGAATTGTATGGCGGTGCCCTATTTTCAGCTGAATATAATTTAACTGAGTGAAGAGAAGACTTACACATAAGCGAAAGTTTTTCAAAAAAAAAAATAAGAAAAAGTTGAAGGATTTTCTTGGTGGATTTCTAAGAGTGCTTTAGAGAAAAGTTATCTAGTTCTCATTCGTGAGGAGAAGAGGCGTTCCTGTATTTGGATTGCACTTTAATTGCAAACAGGTAAGTTTTGATGTAACCCTGGACATAAGTTTGGGAAAGGGATGAGGGAAATCAAAGTAAATTTGTTGAATTGAACTTGGATAATGAATGGTGGCTGGGGTTCTACGGAATTTTGAAGTGTTTACCTTAGTTATAAAGAGTTTTTCAATAAGGACATAACTTACTTACTAACTTCAGATGGCGCTACAGTCCGCGGTGGACCTGGGCCTCAAATAACCAGCGTCTTCAGCCAGCTGCCTCCACTTTTGCACGCCAAGTTGATTGAGGTTCCCTTCCCCTTCCATCCTGAGTCGCGGTCTTCCTCTACTGCTCCGCCCGTCGGGTGTGGATTCGAAGATTTTCCAAGCCGAAACATTGGTGTCTATCCGCTCTACATGATCGACCCACCCCAGTCGTTAAACCTTCACTCGTCTGGCTAAATCGATGTCGCTGTACCTGTCGCTGTATCTTCTCCTCCACTCACCGTCAATGCAAAGGGGACCGAAAATCACCCGAAGAATTTTTCTCTCGAAACAGCCAAGAGCGACCACATCCGCTTTTAACAGAGTAAATGCCTTTGCGCCACAGAGTAGGACTGGGACGATTAAGGTCTTATAGTAGGTCACTTTAGTTATTCGAGAGAATACTTTGCTATTCAATTGCCTTCTTAACCCGAAGAAGCAGCGATTGGTAAGAGTTATTCTTCGTTTGATCTCAGTGCTGGTGTCGTTGTCTGAATTGATAGCGGAGCCTAGGTAGACAATGTCCTTAACTGTCTCAAAGTTTTATCTGCCTATTGTGACGTTCTGTCCGAGACGTCGGTGTTGAATCTCCTTTCTTGTTGACAACATATACTTGGTCCTGCCCTCATTGAACGCTAAACCTATCTTCGCCGCCCCGGTCTCAATACTCACGAACGCGCCAGTGACATCACGCTGCGTTCTGCCGATTATGGTAATATCATCGGCGTATGCGGGTAATTGGACGGACTTTTGAAAGACTGTGCCTCTGGTGTTGGCGCGTGAGTTTTGCACAACTCTTTCAAGAACGATGTTGAAGAAGTCGCATGACAGCGCGTTGCCTTGTCTAAAACCTTTTTTGGTCTCGGTGAGGACTTGGCCGACCTTGATGGAGCAGCGTGCATTCTCCATCGTCATCCTGCACAGACGAACGAGTTTGGCAGGGATGCCAAAAATAGACATGGCTCCGTATAGCTCGTCTCTATAGATGCTGTCATACGCGGCCTTAAAATCGATAAAAAGGAGGGGGTATTGATTTGAAGTTCCTTGTGGTTCGTCGATGGTGGATTTTCCTCGCCTGGAGCTAGACTGATATGAACCGATCAGGTTGTTGACGAACGGCTTCAGGCGCTCGCAAAACACGGCAGATAATAAGGACATATTAATTTTGTATTTAAATAAAACACACAGAATAATTGAGATTTCGGGATGAAATTTCTTCGAGGTATAGTCCACATGTTGAATTTAGATATGGAATTCGATCGGTTATATAGCCGATCGGTTCTTTGGACCGTTGGCAATTTCGCGTTCGATATTGTTCCTGAGCTCCTCTAACGTTGAAGCTTGTAGGTAAAAATCAACAACTTAACGTAACTCCTTAAAAATAAATCTAACGGCGTTAAATCGCATGAGCGAGGTGGCCATTCGACGGGAACATTTCTCGAGATTACATGAATCACCGAACTTCTCCTTCAATAGATCAATTGTTTGACCAGCTGTGTGGCATGTGGCACCATCTTGTTGGAACCACGTATCAGCGATGTGGTGTGGCCAAAAAAAAAAATTCCGACACGACACGATAGCGAACTCCATTTTTTTTTTTTTTTTTTATAATCCACGCGCGGATGAAGGGAATATGAATACCCTTAATGTTATACACACACCGCGAGCGAGGTACAGTGGGTTGAAACTCAGGTTTCATTAAGTTTTCATTGGCGTCCAAGGGTGGGTCCAGGCTAGCTGGGGACATTTGTGGTGTTTGTTTTTTTGTCATTGCTATATAATTCACAGGAATTTTTTTGAATCTCCTGATGTCATACTCAGTGTTCGCTCAATCAACTCTTCAAGCCAAGACACTCTACTGCCAGTGTTATGCCTTCGCAGTAGAGTCGCCATCAGCTTTCACAGTTGATCGATTTTTATTTATTTAAGAAATAATTGTTTTTCCGACATCAGGAGTTGAACCCGGACTTTCAGGGTGACAAGCGATGATGCTAACCACTGCACCATGGCCACCCCCCCATTGGCCGTTAGATGGCGATCATTTCCATCGACGAAAAAATACGGTCGAATCACATCTCCACCACGAAATCCACACCACACGGTCACTTTTTATGGATGCAATTAAGTTTTCGCGGCACCACCTCTCGGGGGAATCACAAGCCGCCGGGAGTATAATTTTTCATGAAAAAGCTGAAAAAAAATATGTAACACGCAAAACATGAATGGTTGCGAGAAGCTAGGCCTTGGCTCATCTCGAGCTGTCGCACCAATTATTTATTTTCTTATTTTGTGTACCTCCAAAATAAGTTCAATCGACAAATATGTGTACTGAGATCACCTCAAAAATCGATAAAAATGTTCCACATACGCCACAGTAATTTAGGTTTTGCGATCCTTGATAAGATATACTTAGACGGAACAGTTCACTTTTTTATGCAACTGAAAGGATCCATTGGCAAATGGCATGTGCGAGGGTAGGTATGTGCCTATTTTTATGTGTTTCTTGATTGAATTTAACTTTTTATGATCATTTCTAAATGTATCGATTTGTCGCGATTTTTGACCTCCGATATCCCGATTTTTATGAAGTTTTACCTGCCAGCCCTAGCTACGCAACGGGCGCAAATATCACTCGAAGGACTTTTCTCTAGAAACAATTGAGGGCGACGTAATTAATTCATGCCAGAGTTCATAAGCCAGGGTTGGGATGTCTAGGATGTTGTAGAGTCACTTTAGTTGTTCGACAAATGATTTCGCTAGTCAATTGCCTTCTTAGTTAAAAGCAAAAGCGATTGGCAAGAGTTAGTCTTCTTTTGATCTCAGCACTGGTAGACAAAGTCTCCATCTATCTCAAAGTCATATCTGTCAAGGGTAACGTTCTGCCTGAGATGTTGGTGTTGGGTGTATACCTCTGTTGATAGCATGTACATATTTGCCCTGTACAAATATTGACTGTAAATCCCATCTTGTTCGATTCCGTCTCAATACACGCGAAAGAGCTACGACTGCCCAAGCCTCTGTAGAACCAGAAAGGTAGCCATCGTCTCATTGTTTTTTGATGATCCGGGCGAACTGTCAAACATGCCTCCATAAACCATTTCAAAATTCTCAGCTCGGGATGGATGGAGGCGAATCAGAGGCCTTTTCTCGTCAACAGGTACAGGAAATTCTACAACGGGGAACACAATGGATCCATGAAGGTCCGAGTGAGACGGCACGTTTCTCCATTGCCACCCCCTTAACCTAACCTCACCTACATACATATGTACGCTGATGACCGGAGTCCTTACAAAGGACAGAATAGAAACGTAGTTTAGTTCCGATCCTTGCATCTCCGGTTCAACTGCTTCCTCTACGTGTATATCCTGATGTCCAATATAGTCACCTTGTGCCTGTATACTTTTAATTTTATTGATGTTCGCTGCAGAGCTTTTTGTAGCTACATATCTGGCTAAGTAACAATTTTTCTATTCAACTTGTGGCTTGTTAAATGCAGTAACCTCGACTTGAAGACGCTACACCCTTTTCCTATTCAGAAGCCCGGTTTATGCCTGGAAAGTTACAGAAAATGAAAACTCCTCTTCCAAAGTCCATTTTTGATCCACTTGCCCTTTGTTAAAGCAGATTAGTCTTCATGGCTTGTTAGTTTAATTAAACCTCCTACTGAAGTCTGTGGTAAGAATGATGTCCACTTACTGCAGCTTATTTAATCAAATATTAGCTTCCCCGGGATCAAAAATCTGAGTCTGTATCACATAAGGGTGACGTAGTGCTGACTTACACCATGTAACAGAGCTCCCTAGTAGTCCCTTTCGTAATTTTGCTCTTTGTCCACTTGAAATTCCTCTGAGACCCTCATGCCCCTGGGATCTCCTGAAATTTAAATAATTTTCCTGTGGTCGTCTAGAATATTATTCTCATATCAATGGTGTAGTGTCCTTTTATCACGTTACTCGGCATTAGTCTCAAAAGAAAAAACTGTCATCATTCTCCTGCGTTCCATGACACACAGTGTATGTATAGTTGCCATCACCAGTTTTACACCTTGACTGCACTTGACCCCTGACATTCTCTGCTGTTGTGACCTTTTGAGGATTTTGCTTTCTGATCGAGAAAGTAATTAAATAGCAAATAATCTCGTTATGTACAGTAACTTGGCTTTTATTTCTGTCCACGATGGAAGCAAAAACATCAACCAATGACGCTTCATTCCCAAAAAAGTCTTTGTCGTCACTGTCTGTTTAAATTTTTGGGGTTTCCTTGTGTACACCCACAGTCCTTGGACGTTTTTTTCCACTTTAGGGTAAGTAAATATTTTTATGGCAGCGAATTAAAATACCATCAACTTGTTTAAACTTATCATGTTCCTTATTTATCCTGTCAAGGAATGATAGTACCTTTCCGGAGAGAAGTGGTGTAATATTCACCATTGGCGCTATCACCAGAGTGCTTGTGAAAACAACCATAACAATAAAGGTACGTTTTTATGGTATAATTAAGCGCAGACAGGGTCAATAAGCAAAAAAACGATTTGACTCCATGTTTGGTAGGGAATTCAGTTAGCACGCACATTTGACCTTCAATTAAGCCATTTCACCTTGGCATGTTAGAATGCAATGTTGATGTTAAATATTTATAAAATGGCATGTGTAATTTGCTATTTTATTCATGTACAGGCGTCAAGAAGCAAAACAACACAAGCGTTGTCAAATACATGTAAGTTACTTGGCCACCTTTGTTGTTATGATACCCCAGAGTGGTCCTTCTAGGAGGATTGGGTTGAACATTAATTTGCCATTTATACAAAATATTAATAAATCAAAGTAGTTAGTAGTGAGTTTGACAGCAGAAATTGGAAATTAAAACCAAAAAAAAAATTGTTAGGAATTTTAGGTTATTTTAGCATACTCTGTCACTTGAAGAAGGAATTCCCCACTGGATTTCTGGAAATAATATCCATTTGTGTTAATTTTTTCAACCCTAAAGGCTCCACCAAACAGAACGCGGGTCAGATATAAGGTTGTAGTTTCTTACGAGGATCGGGACGGAAAAGCACCAATAATGTCTGATAAGCTGAAGAAATTAATAGATTTGGTGCGTTCAAATGAGTTTCTACATGGTACCCGACTTCGTGAGGTACGATGGTGTCTATCTCGGTTTCGGACGAAGAATAATGTTGCCTTGTAAGAATTTGCGATTAAACGCGGAATTTTCAAAAAATACTGTGTTTGCCGTAACTCCCAACATCAACATGCAAGAGTAAGAAGAAGAAGCATTTCATCTTCCTCAGAACTACTACTCATTTCTGCTGCACAGCGATCGATGTGTTCTGGAAAAAATCACTTTAATAACTGAAAGCCTGAAAGCTGTCCGCTTGAACGTGTCGCTGGACCGCGTTCTGTTTGGTGGAGCCTTAGGCTGTGTTTATGGCGAAGCGTTTCACTGTTCATACGATAGATTAGGTTAGGTAAGTGGGCAGGCGAAAGGAAGAAACAATACCGCCACACTCAGGTCAATTTACACCCATTGTGGTACCCGTTGGGAGAAGAGAGATGTCCCCTACCCGTAAGAACGCTACCCAATAGTTACAGTTGCATGCATATGTATATATCTAATGGATATCAGTAGAACATGACAAATTTGCTGCGTCTGTGATAGAAACCACACCGGTGTATCGGATAATTCTTCAATGTCCTCGAAAAAGTGTCGTCCGAGGAACCTATTTCCTAGATGGTAGAGATTAGGGCAATGGTAAAGGAAGTGGGATGTATCCTCGTGGACCTCCTCATCGCTACACCCCCTACAAAGGTCTTCTTCTGTAATTCGAAGGTTTTTTATATAGTACCGCAACGTAGTATGCCCTGTGATCACTTCTATAAGGGTAGATAGGGATCTTCTATTGATCTGCAGAAGTCTGTCGCTCCTAGCCCTTTCGAATAAGGGCCATATCTTTCTTGTGGTTGCACAAGTGTTTAAAGAGGTCCATCCGTTATTAGCCGCCCTTAAGACTCCCTGCTCCGAGCTTAAGTGTGCAAGGCGGGATGTTCACCGAAGTCACGGTTTATTCCGGATTTATTGCCGAACCGTTTCTCGACAATTCTGTTCATACGATAGTACTCTATAGATTTTTCCGAAAATTGTTGGAGACGGGGTAGCAAACGATGAAGATCATCATGTGGTCTGCTTTCTTCATTGATTGGATGGACTTCGTATCTTTTATTTATTTTCAAATATTTTCTACGCAGTAAATAACTGCTCTCCAATAACAATAAAGGCCTAATTTTAGCGCGCATGTTGTTCACTTTACCACAGTCAAAACGCGAATGAAACTAAGCGCAATCGCTCTGCCATAAACACTCAATCGCTTGCGATTTCGCTAGTAGCGATGTCGCTTGCTCCGAAAATTGTTAGAGACGGGGTAGCAAACGATGAAGATCATCATGTGGTCTGCGTTCTTCATTGATTGGATGGACTTTGTATCTTTTATTTATTTTCAAATATTTTCTACGCAGTAAATAACTGCTCTCCAATAACAATAAAGGCCTAATTTTAGCGCGCATGTTGTTCACTTTACCACAGTCAAAACGCGAATGAAACTAAGCGCAATCGCTTTGCCATAAACACTCAATCGCTTGCGATTTCGCTAGTAGCGATGTCGCTTGCGATCGCCCGAGAAGCTGTCGCATCGCGCGACGCGAATACGCTTCGCCATAAACACAGCCTTAATAAGATTTTAAAAACAAAACTTGATGTGTCGGCATGGAACTCGCACCTTTTTCTCTAGAGTCAGATTGAAAATGCCGCATGATAATGGTCAGCGACAGTGGTAGGTTTCGGTGATATCTATTCAACTCTATTCACGCAGTATTGATCTGGTACCCTTGAGTCTTCCCAAGCAAAAAGTGTAGACTTACGCGTTCCTCAGACCTAAAAAGCACTCGTTGTTTCCCATCAGTTGGTCGATATACATATAATATGTATGTACTGTACTTATGTAAGTTGTTTTAGATGGTGTTTTGTAAACGTACATTTGTCTCAGAAACTGACGGAGATAAGGTGGGCTTCTTTCTTATGAATTTAACAACAGTACTACGGTTCCAATAATTGAATATGCTTTCATCGGTCGTCCCGTATCTTACAAATGAGTTCGCGCTTTAACAATTTAGCTCTTAGCTTTAACAGTTTAGCCACCTACAATACTTTGGCGTATGTGGAACATTTTTATCGATTTTCGAGGTGATCTCAGTACACATATTTGTCGGTTGAACTTATTTTGGAAGTATGTACATATGTGCATAATTGTCTGACAAAATGGATCTTCCTTTAAGAATGTGCTTCCAATGTTTTAATTGACGAGCTGTTTCCTTGCGCCATGCTGTTGTCTTGTGGTTAAGGTCATAACACATGTTAATGTTGTTTCATTCATCGAAGTAGACAAAAAAAAAAAAAATAAAAAAATTCAATATATGTAAGGTAAGAAAAGTCAGGATAAATCAGAACATTTTCTAAAGCGGGACAGAAATCGGCACTGTCCTGCCAAGATCGGGACGTCTAGCAGACCTTCTCCTAGGCTGCCTGCACCTTTGGCCCTTACATACTTATGTATGATTTAAATTTGACTTTAAGTGCTTTAACTTCATTCCATATAGGTGGTTATAGTGGTTGGCTGTTCTCTGGGTTATTAGACTGCTTGACATCGGAGCTTTAGCTCTTGTCGCCCTTTATCAGTCTGCGGAGATAGACTTTCCATTCATTCACCACCAATTGCCTTTCTACCATAGTTTTCTCTTTTTTTTATCGGATTCCTGTTTCAGCTAGCGAAACCCTGGGTTGCTCTATCCTTTTCTCGTCTTTTGTAGCATCTCTGCAACTTTCCGGTGTAACTTTTCTCATTATTATTTTTCTTTCGTGTGAATATGTGCTGTTTATCCTTTCTCCTTTGCTCGTAGTGTAACTACTGGTCTTCTGCGCTTGTTATTGCTGTTGGACGACTGCTTGTGAGCTCTAAGGACATCCCATCGGCAGTTGGTTACGATTGCACTCGTTTTAAATTGGACTCTTCGCGGTGGTAATTTTGGCCTTGTTAGTGGTTCAAGCATCTAATATACTGGAAGAATGTCTGCCGTCGACCGAACCGTGATCAATTGAGGTAACGGTGGTTTTATCCGTTAAGTTCCCTTGAAAATTTTGATATTGAAATCTTATAATTATCTTGACGTCATATCTCGGACATTCTTCAAAGGGGTTTTCGCGGAGAGCTCTTTCTACTGCATGGACGCGTGAGTACTATGGAGGCTTCATCATCATCTTCCAATGGCCCGCTTATCCACTATGAGGGTCGCGGGTTTAGGGAGCTTAAGTGGACTCTCCACATCTCCTGATCTTCTGCCATCAATTCTAACTCATCCGGAGCTATCCCCATACGGGTAGAGGTGAGATTTCGGACTTGGTCCAGCCATCTCATCCTAGGCCTACCCAGGGGACGTCTGCTCGATGGCACGAATTCCATGGCACGCCTCGGAAACTATGGAGGCTTATGCTATGAAATTGAGCCTTAAAACTAATCTTCTTCACATGATCACTTGCGTGGCGAAAGTTCAAGAATGTTTGCCGAAGTGCACCTCTGACGGCAAAGCCGCATTTAAAATGCTGCTGCCTCTGCTCGTAGTAGCAGTCTAGTCACCATAATTGTGGTTATATCTGCTTTGAAGCATTGCTAAAGTTAGCTGCATGCCATCTGTTATACCAACACCCATTTGCATCCGTTTTCCTTTACACGTTTTTCTGAGGTTTTCAACAGTTAAATCAGTTTCTCTATCGGCTTATATTCATCACTATAAGCTTTCTCCTTGAAACCGACAAGTGACGTAAGCGTACGACTTTATTTGGATCTTTAACCAATTATTCGTTAGCTCTCTACACAGTTTTCCAGCCGGTTTGAGGAGATAGCTCAGTCGTCGTTAGTTGACCTTTTGGTTTATCCACAGAGCATTGCATGGAAGTGACAATGCATTTCCGCCCATATCTACTCCACCACTGAATCCATAAAGGAACTTAACTTAATGCCTATACTGTTGAAAACCTCTTCCAAACTTACAAAATTTAATTAACGCAGAGCCTTTAACCACAGCAGAGCATTCTAAGTGTTGATGGTTTGTGAGGTAAATTTTGGAGAACCAAAAGAAGTGGCCGCCGTGGCTCAGTGGTTAGTGCGTTGGACCGCCAGGAACCAGAAACACCGAACATTTTTCGCGGCACCACCTCTCGTCGGGGAATGATAAGCCTCCGGTAGTATAATCTGTCATGAAAGAGCTTCTCAATTCGCCGTTCGGAGTCGTTAATAAATTGTAGGTCCCTTCCATTCGTGCGAACAATACAAACACGCACAACATGGAATGGTTGCGAGAAGCTAGGCTTTGGCTCATCCCGAGCTGTCGCGCCAGCTATTTATTTTTTTAAAATAGGAACGACGATTTTTGTTCAAGAAAAGGGGCCAAGAAAATCCTCTTCAGTGATGAAGCTCGACTTGCATTTTTGTGAACAAACAAAGTTTTTCAAATTTGTAGTACAGATAATCTTTGAGTGAGAAATTAGTGACCCATACATCCTTTGTTATCCGCTGCTGAGCAAGTGCTTACAAAATTCAGATAACGCAGAAACTTAAATTATTAGACTAATCCAAGCCTCAATAGGTCATGAGTTGGTTTCAAGAGGAAGGCGACGATTTTCGCTCCGGCAAAGGGGTAACAAAGGTGTTTTTTGGCAAACTTTTGTGCTTTCTCAACGAATCACTGTTTGTTGGCCGGCCGATTGATGAATCGTCCTTTTTCTAAGTTTACGTTACAGATACATTAAGTCGCATTCGTTACCTCTTTTTTGTTGGCTCAACTTATCGGTAGACTTGTCCCTCTAGAAGACAGCTTTGCCTAACTCTGTTTGACATCACTCAGCATCCCGAATTCTATTTAAAATCGTGAACCTATAACACTGTAAAATTTAACCAAAAAGCTTAACTCAAGCTCATAGTTCAATTAAACTTATAAAATTTAAATTTTAATCCCTTTTGAAGATTTAAAAAACAAACAAGCGTAAGGTAAAGGATCACAAGCAAATTGGTATAAATCTAACTGTCTTACCCACACAGGAAAGTAAAACGTAAGATAACCTACATTTGAAAACAACAATTCAGGAGAGTCGTAGCGAAAGAAATTTTAAATCGGTTTGTGATGGAAGGATTTATTTTAATACAACTGTCTCTAATTCAATATTGAAATGTCAACGAATAGGAGTGTTTGCGGTTGGATTTCTGGGAAAGATTTATAGTTTCTTGCGTCATTTTCAAGGATTTCCCTATAAGATAAGAAAATCAGCTACGAAGTCAATGTAACATCTATCATTCATACAGCATAGAAGGGAGTGGGTCCTCACCTTCGACGAAACCGAAACCTTGGTTTAAAATTAGTAAAAGCCATTAGGATGATTGCTTCTTCCTTAATCCATAAAAAGATAATGACTTTTCTTCCACTTTCTTATAAATAATTTATTCACCATCGTTTGTATTGCATTCGCGTCCGTTTAATAACATGAACTGCATAAATAAATCAGATTAACCGAAATAACAGCTTTTTTTCGTCTGCCATCAATCTTAGTAAATTCTTCTCTTGACATTGGCCACCCGTTTCAACCCTCATTGACTGCACAAGGAACTTATCTTTAGCTTTCATCCGAAAGGTAGCCCTTCTCCGTAGAAATTGTTTAACTGGATAAAGCGCTGGAGTGGGTGGGCATATGCCAAATGAGGTAAAGCCATCGAAATCACGGACGGAGAAAGTGTTTGTGACGCTGTCGGTTTCGGTGAATCGATATTTTCCATTAACTCTGCCAAAAATATACAAGCAACCTTTTGGACGGGCGGCACATTTCATATTGTACATACCTACCACTATCTTTGTATGCATGTGTACGTGTGTATGTTTTGCGCCCTAGTTCCCATTTACTTTTATCGAAATTGTTATTGTGTCAGCAGCAAAATCATATTTTCAAATAAAGTTCCATAGCTGGCGATTAAATTTGGTGGAATGCAGAATGGTGTTACGTAATGGTAACGATATATGTATGTATGTACGTGTATGTACTTACAGCTTGTAGGTAAAATTCTTTGCTTTTCCTTATATTTGGGCACATGGTATGAAGTGTTTACTGCTTTTCAAGAAAATTGTAATAAATTTGATAAATCTCACTCAGTGTCCTTAGATCCTTTCAAGTGATTTCCATCGACAGCGCCCTGTGTTTTTCCAACCTTTCAAACCACACGAGCTTATAATACCCATTCTTCACAAATATCTGAGTGTCGTTTCAAATAATAATAGTCACGGAAGTGTCCATTAACTACCGTCAATCGTGTCAAGGCTCACTCTGGTAGGTTTCTAAAAACGTGACACTTAATCAGAACTGCTTAAACGCACTATTAATTATAAGAAAACTCGGTTTCGACACATTTCGCCTCCCAACTCCTTACACGACAGTGACATCTTACCACCACCCACTGTGAGACATCTCTATCACACCACCCAATAGATACACATTGCTTTGCTGGCATTGGTTTCAGCTTATACCGACAGCGACGGTTGTCTGTTCAAATGAGAATTACGTTCATAATGGAAAATAATTAAATCACACATTTAATGTCTTGGAAAATTACACACGCATGCAAAAGGGATATAGACTGGCGTCTGCTCATCAGTTGTAGGATGGCTACGTGTCCTTATTTTCGTTAAATCATTTCGTGAATGTATTACCCCACATACCCGGGGTATATTGTCTGGTCCTTAAAATTGACTTTAGTGTAACTTTAATATTTATTTATCTGGAAACTTATCAACAGAGTGTCCATCAGCCACAGACCAATTGGAGTACATCAATAACAATAATCAGAGCCGTAATCCCCGAGATCTTCAAAGAAATATGAAACTATCCCAGTAAAGCACACCAGTGTCAAAAGAGAATACAAGTTTACCAAATGATATACTCGGGTTATCCATGAAAGGCGTAAACCTTGTCCAAAAGTCATACACTATTCTTTTCGAGGATGAACTGCTTCAGGATGATTGTCATTATAGTCTCTCCTTCAACAAAGAGATTTCCACTTTTCCTTGTTCCAGACCTACTTTAATGTTAACCTCTAGACCTCTAGTACATCCATCTTCTGCGAAGAGCGGTTTAAAAATCGGCAAAGTTGGCGGCTGGAAACCAAGGTTTTGAAGGTATGCCATAGACCAGGATCAAACAGAGAAGTCGATCAAGCCTTACGGAAGTACTTACTTACTTAGGTGGCGCTACATTTTGAGGTGAACCTAGGCCTCAACCAACAAGCCTCTCCAGTTAGCACCGTAAGGACCGTTAGATAAGGGGCTAACTGCCTCCAGTTGCGCACTCCATGCTGGTTCAGGTCCCCTTACACTTGTGCGCGCCACCTTAGGCGAGATCTTCCCCTACTGCGTTGTCCCTCCGGGTTAAACTAGAAGACTCTGCAAGCCGGAGCATTTGTGTCAATTCGCTCTATATGCCCCAGCCATCTCAAGCGATGGATACGTATCTTCTTGAGTAGGGCGATGTCGCTGTACAAGTCGTAGAGTTCCTTACGGAAGTAGTACAATTTTTTTTCTGATTTACTCTCGCTTAAGGACTTATGAATACCTTTACAATGTGATTCACACAGAGCGAGTGTTGGTGTAGTGGTTGGACACTCAGATGATATAAGATTCAGTGCCTTCTAGACTAACTCATAATTCACAGTATTTTTTTCCAGTCCCCTGATGTCAGTTCGAGAGGTGATGCTGCGAAAAATGTTCGATGGACATGGCTGGGGCTTGAACCTAGGCCCCTCATACAGCAGTCCAATGCACTAACCACTGAACCACGGCGTTTCTAGCTTCATCCCGAAGTACTTTAGTACTTGCTTTGCACGCTCTTTTTGAATAAGATGATCTTGAGCATACGTCACTTAGTCCGTAATACTATCCCCGCTTAGACCATGGTCTTTTCAGAGTATCTCCCGTGCCCCATAACGACGATCGCTATTGCAATCTAATCTAGAGAAGCTGACCAGAAGAGTGACTTCCGTCGTCTTGAAATATGTACATACATATATATAATACATACATACATGCCTTTAGAACTGTGTCATCGGATGCTGTAAGAGTAATCTCAGGCAGCACGTCTATCGATCTAGAAGCAAAGAAGGCTGCGGCACTGAGCGACAACAAGCCCGACGACAAACGAACAACCATGAAAGCTATGAAAGCAGAATGGCAACATAGGTGGAACATCACATCAAAGGGGCGATGGACATAAACTGATCCCCTAGATTGATGAATGGACTTGTAGAAAACACGGAGAGGTAGACTACTACCGAACGCAATTCCTATCAGGACATGGTTGCTTTCGGGAGTACCTTTACAAGTACAAGCATGTGGATGACCCCTTCTGCCAACACTGTGAAGGGAAACCCTAGAACGCCGAGCATGGGCTGATAGAAAGCCAAAACTACACAAGTGCTATAACCATCCTAGACAGAGAAATTTAAGGCCAATTGACTCCAAGAGGCTTGATCATATTTATACTGGCGACGAGGGCAGGCTGGGAGACTGCAAGTGAAGTTATCACAAGCATAATGCAGCAACAGCGAAAAGAGGAAAGAGCAGCGAGAAACGAAGAAACTGCTAGCTCTGGCAGTGAAGAAACAGATGACGAAATGTCAAACCTGACCCTGCGAAGGAATGCCTTGACTGGCGGTGCCGCAGGGGACAAAGAGGAGACAGCAAGGAGGAGGTGTTTTTTTTTAGCACAGAAGCACGGAGTCGGGCATTATCCATGACACGGGCCGGAGAGTATCCATAAAGGATTTCCACACTAACCTGCGCGTAAAAAAAAAAAACATACGTACATACATATTCTCTCATACATATGACATATGTATTCTCTTATCTCGCTTATATTCGCAAAAGATTTTTCAACAATAAACAATTGACAACGCTGGATTAGCTTTGATTCCTGCTCCGATGGATTTCTGCTCCTCATGACTACAGACGGTCCTGTCCGATATTACACGTATATCAAACCTTTTCTCAAAGCAATACGCCTTAGGTGAGAATTGGTCTTACCACCGTGGTGTACAACTAGTGTTCGATTTTTGGTCTTATCTGTGTCCTTCGACTTTTCTACACAAATAGAGGGATTCTAGGTATTTGCAATATTTGATCTTCGCGAAAGCCGTGTGTGTAGGATTAGTCCTATAAATATGGCACTGTATGAGAAGCTGAGGGGTGTGCCATTCACCTTGGGTAAAATAATGAGTGACATTTTTTGTTCCTTAGTGATGAGACCTAGCTCTATTTTGGACTGTAACCAAGACGTGAAAGAGTAATAATTTTCAATTGGATTGGAGGTATTTGGTCAGACTCCACTTAGTATTTAGAAGAATATTATCCCTATTACATACCATATGTCTATATGTATTTTCCTTTGACGATGAAGCCTATAACCCCGTTCACACAGGAGCAACGGACTGAATTTTTTTTGACATTTACAGGCAGGGGAGAAGCGGAGAGGAGACATGTTACGTCAATCCGGATTTTTAGTTTTTTTTTAAATTCTTGGATTTTTTTTGACGTTTGTAGATGTCAATCGGAAGTCACTCGACAAACGTGTAAAAAAAATTGTTTTTGTGAAAAAAATAATGCGTCTTCTGGGCTGGTGGTTGATCGTATTTGTTATATTTATTTAAATTGTTTTAAATTTTCGTGAAATAAGCACGAAAATCCAATCACTGACAATCAGTATGTCAAAAAAAAAGTCCGCGGAAGTGTTCAGACAGGTCTATCAATCTGAACACGAAACGTCAAAAAAAATCCAATCCGTTGCTCCTCTGTGAACAGGATTATAACTTATTTTTTTGACACAATAAGTATACCTAAACACATACCTTTTCATCAAAGAAATGAAAACATTTCTTGAAATCACTGTTTCTAAGTGAAATACCTCAATTCCTGTTTACACTTTACTGAACGCAAATATTTTCAAAGCCTCAATGCTCCCACAAAAAAAAAACTCTTCCTAGATTGAAGCTCTGTTGTGGCTACAACTGATAAAGATTTACTAATTTTGTTTCTCAACAAATTGTTTAAAGGGTTAGAGGAATACAAATGCAAAAGTTTACGCTTCAGGAAAAGCAGTTACAGCTCCCAGAGAGACACGTTCAGGACTATTTCCCCCGTCGGCAATGTTGTTTAATTGCATAAAGTAAAAGCAAGTTACTAGGTACAACCGTAAATATAAGTATTTCCCTCGTTTACCCTCTTAATGTAGGACTCTTTGCTCAACGAAAGCAATTTAAATTTCTTGATAAAGTCGCTGGGGATATTTTTGACGCCAACCCCTACACAGTGTTAAGCGAATCAGGGGGAAGCGAATATCTTCAGTGAGAAAATTTTTTGAAGGCTCAAAGTCGGTGCCGTAAATCATATTATCACGTAAAAAGCAAGAAATATGAGAACGTGCCATCGACACTCTAAGTGTATTGTCATACTCGCATCTCTGGTGAAATGTGTTGTCGTCTATCTGGATGGAGATATACATTCGACACACCACAAGGTCCTTGGTGTTTTCATTTGAACATTAATTAAATGAAGTTTATTAGGACTTGTAACGTTATTATTATATACATTCTATACGCACGTTTAAATGTTAAATGGAAGAGGTAAATTAAATTTGAATTTGCTACATGAATTCTTGTCATAAAATCTTCTTAAATGAAATTGAGAAAGACGTATTTGTTTGCCGGAATCCGGGTGGGGGAAGAGATTGTGTTTTTGTGAAAATTGGTTTTAACAGATGTGGATTAATTTAAATTAAGTTATGAATTTCTATGGTTAGGAATATAAATACGAGAACTTTATCTTAAACGATGAAAATGTTAAACTTTTGCCCTAGAGCTATTTTGTAACAATAAAGAGTTGCTGGAGGCATTTAACAAACAAAAAATTATGTTGGAATACTCATATTGTTGTTTTCGAAAAGCAGCTCTGTTTGTAAAGATACCAATGATCCAAGCCAAGCAGCATTTAAGCATTTGAGACCACTTTGAGTGCCCCGAAATTCATGGGTGGTTTGTGGTTTGGTATTTCTGTCCACGTGGGTATAACTAGAAATATGAAATTTGAAATTTCAGAGCACGGTTTGATGCCTCTTTTATATTATCTCACCCAATATTTTAGTTCGTCTAAATTTAACCATTAAAAGTCTAAGCTTTTGCGTCTTAGGTTAGGTTAGGTTAGGTTAATTAGGGCTAGAAGATATTTCCTAGAAACACCGGGCACCAAGATAGGCCCATCGTGATCCTTGCAAGAACCTACAAAGGCACCGAAACATAAGCACTCATTCCCCGAAGCATTTTATTTCCCTGCAAGATTTTAATATCCTCTTATGGTTAATCGAACCTAATTTCCTCAAGTTCCTAAACAAAGTAGTTTCCTAGGTATTTGAAGCGCCTCTGCAATATACCCTCACAATCGCACAGTATCTACCTTACACGCGTCAGAGTATCAGCTTGCCTGTTTATGTTGCCAAAGAGGTTCGCCTTAACCGGTTCGTCTTGAGGTCGTTCTCCCCCGTTTCTTGGTAGTTGATCTGCAAGCTCATTACCCTTTATGTCGCAATGTCCAGACACCCAGCATAGTTTAACCCGAGTGCGACAGTTCACAACTACTCTGGATCGAATGACATTCGATTCTAGTGCTTTGAGTGCGGCCTGACTATCGACTAAGATGACGATGTTTCTGTGGGATACCGCCTTCGACTCCAGTTGTTCTGCAGCTTTGAACACGGCTAGTTCTTCTGCCTTGAACACACCGCATATATTTGGAAGTCTAATAGTTGTTTTCAGTTCTGGCTCGAGGCAGTAGATACCAGAACCCATTCCATCTGGTGTTGTAGAACCATCTGTGTATACATACAGCTCCTCCGGTTGTCTTATTGCAACCTCTTGCCATTCCACACTTTCGAGGTATGTGATTGCATATGGCGTGTCAAAATCTTGAACAGGAAGGATGTTATCTCAACTATGGTGACTACCAGTTAGGAAGTCCGAGAGGCCGAAGCAGAGTTTTGCATCTTGAACACTGGAATTATGTGAATAGACGAAGATGTTATAAGATGTAGCAAATAAAACTTAAAGAAATTTTTCTACGCAAAAATTGAAACATAATGTGATCCTCCAAATGTGCATATGAACCCCGTTGGCCTCAGCATCACGTGCCTTTGTGAGATATGCTTTGTGGTAAATTAAATAGCTGAGAAGATTGCACTTGGTTGTATGGTGCCACTTTTGAGCTGGAAGTCCTGCACATTATAGGGGTCGCTTTTAAGTCTCCCCGAAAAAAGAATTGATAAGGTGTTTGAAGCGCATTCCAGAGCTGTGTTCGAGTCCAGTTTAGACAATGAGCAGTGCGTCTTTCGTCCAGATAGAAGCACAATCAGCTATTCACTCCCAGAATGATACTTGAGAAGACCTGGGAGTATGGCAAACATATCTGCAGACATTCAATCTCGAATTACGAATTGGTTCGAATTGGAAGACTTAAGGATAAGTCATCTGCTTTTCGCTGATGGCTTGTTCATCTTGGAGTCCACCCAGACCGAAATTCAATGCGCACCTTGACAGGTTCGTAGCCGTTAGTGTTGAAGCTGGGATGAAGGTGAACTTTTAACAAATCAGAAGTAATGGTAATTTCCCAAACGCCTGTTCAATGTACTCTGCATGGTAGTGGAGTCTCTGAAACAGGTGGAGAAGGTGATGGAAGGAGCAATAAATTCAGTATTCTCTGTAGGATTGGTCAGACTGGAGCAATTTTGATTTGGCATCTAAGCTATCGGTCTTCAAATCGGTGTTAGTTCCGACCCTCACCTATAGTCGAGGTTTGGGTAAGAAAAAATAAGATCGCGGATAAAACCTGCCGAAATTAGGTTTCCTCGTTGTATTGCTGTGGTGACTGGTCGAGATCGAGAAGAAAAAACCAGAATACGCGAAACACTCAATTTCGAGCAGCTACATACTTCTTCGAACGGAGAGGGCTATACTTCGATGGTTTGGGCACGTTGATCGCATGCTTCCAAGACGTACCATGGAATCCGTGCCATTAGGTAGGCGTTCCTTGATGGTTGATTCAAGTCCGAGATCTCACCTCTACCCGTCGATGACGAAAAATCGGGACCTTCATAGTGGTTAAGCGGGTCATTTTTAAAATGAATGAATGAAGGCCTCCACCTTCCTCTTTGCTTTAAGTGGCTTCGTATAGGAAACCACTCTGGGCCTTCAACAACGTTTGCGATCAGACTCGTTTTCTATTTCGTCTCTGTGCTTCTATGTGCCAGCTGCTGTTGCTTGATGAGTTTTTTGTTCAGATTTTGGTGGCGTAAACGGGGGAAGGAGTTCGATAAACTGAGGATTGGTTTGAATTGCATTTAGCAAGAGTTTCCACAAACGAGCCGTGGTACATACATACGAAGATAGTCGGATTGAAATTGGTGAACTATTTTTAGTCGCGGTTTCATACATGTATGTATGTACTCAAATCCTATAGTGCCGTCTTGGTATTCTTAGAAGAGCTTGCTCAACTATTATTCTGTCAGATTCTTGAGCAATTTAAATATGTCCAATGATTGTCTAGGATAGGCCAAAGATTAATACGGTGAAGCTACTCCTTTAGAAGGCAGTGCCCAGTTATATTGCCAGTGATGGTTCAAAAAGTATTCCGGTTTAAGTTAATCAGAAACTTGAGAAACATTAGATAAAGTTAAATATGTAGGTGTCCCATAGGGTCGCCGTGGCTCAGTGGTTAGTGCGTTGGTCTGCTGACCGAGCGGCGTGGGTTCAAGCCCCAGCCAGGAAAACCAAAAATTGTTCGCGGCTCTCGTCGGGGAATGACAAGCCTCCGGGAGTATAATCAGTCATAAAAGAGCTTCTCAATTCGCCGTTCGGAGTCGGCAGTAAATTATAGGTCCTTTCCATTTGTGCGAAATATGTAACACGCAGAACATGAATGGTTGCGAGAAGCTAGACCTTGGCTCATGCCGAGCTGTCGCGCCAGCTATTTGTTTTTTGTCCCATAGGGAACTCAATTAAGTTCAATGCTCACTGTGATACCTAGAAAATTTCTTATGACAGAGAAACTCTACCTGTAGAACCATTTAGAATTATTAATGAAGGGAAATAGGTTTGGCATAGGTCACTGTTATCGTTCAAGCGGCAGTAGCCTAGAAGTCTTATCATCCTATGGGATAGTGCTGGACAGTGGCAGACAAGTGAAATGTGACTTCTTCCTCCTCCTCATCTCTTAGCGTCTTTAAAATTCGTTGAAGAGAGACCCTAGTAATTACTAAATTGTTTCGTTAAATCGCAAGAAGGTCTGTTCTGATGCGATACGTAATTTTTATAAAATTAAAAGAATTACTTTTTATGACATGTTTCAGTTAACATTGATTTGAAAACCACCTTGCTTTGCAACTAAAAGCTTTACTCGACTCGCTTCCACTTGGCCCCTTCGGAGTATGAATTTTAAATCAAGTTGAAGTTTTCCCCTACAACAAACGTATAAATTATACAAAACTCAATCAGGTATCAAAAGAAATGTCAATCGTGACATATAGCAAATTGACACATGTTGTAGGCGTTGATATTAATAAGCCATGTGTGTTGCACTGGCAGGAGTTTACAACCACGCTCGGAGTCCTTGCACCCTGTACAGTGTACATGCATAGATGACTGATGGCATTTCGATATATGAACTCACATGCCTTATGTGTATGTGGACAGCATTAAATATTCAAAGGCAGTCCTCCGGCAGCGACTGTAGTTAGGTGGCTGAGTGCTGCCAATGGGTCTCTTCCTTCCATGTGGGGTGTACAATGCACAATCGCCCTGTAGCTGTAGAACCAATTGCCGATGGTAATAAGCAATGTACGTAGGCCGCACAAAAGAGGATACTCCAGCCTTAGCTATAGTTATAAGGAATAGTTTCGCTTTCGACATCATGTACCAGTTGGTTAATTCATTCACGTGGCTTGAATGCGCTCACGTTGCATGTACATACATATACTAGCATTCGTGTCTTGAATTTTAATGAATTCGTCAGACTCAGAATGCCTTATTTTTATTGTCACTTGAAAATACTTGGAAGAAGGGGTGGTAACCACAAAAACATCCTAATCGTACATTCTTCGTTCTGCCAGTCAAGCAGCCTTACAACAGCAGCCCCGGAGATACCCGAACATCACTTATCCATTTCGAAGTGCACCTCACTCCAACGAACGCATCCCACACAATGACGTCAATGTGGAAATCTGAATTTGACATAGAGAACCCGCCTTGACAGATGTGACATGTGACTGCTGCAGCACAAGGTACAAGCGATTTAATGAATTTCTAAAGCAACTGACAGTTTTGTTAAATTTTGACACTTTCTAGTTGCGAAAGCTCGAATTCAAAGTGCGTGCGTAATTAAATTACGCCTCCAATACATTTTGAAAAGTTTATTCAGTACTCATTACTTATTTAGGAATAGAAAAGGGAACATATCCTTGTGTGGAGATTAGCATTGGGCTGGTGCCGGTTTAAATTCTCAGGATTTGATCAATTTATGTGCATTATTCATGAGCCAAGGTGTATCTACATTATGCCAAATCCCCGAATTAATTTAACAGTGTGAGATTTTCATTATTTCGTTTGGGAATCATTTTATGTTCGGAAGGGAATTCTTCAAAATGAAAGCAATGTGCTGCTTTCGTCAATGTTTCATTCGGCTAGCGATACACTGAGGGAATGTGAATTGTGTGTGTTTTTGAAGGGCGGCAGAGACAGAGGATACGTTGAAGATAATTTAAGGATTTTTACCTTATGACCGAATAAAGAATGTGGGGCTTAGTCTCGATGGAGCGTTAAGGTGTGCTGATTATTTCAAATTGATTTAAAATCGAATTACGAATGCGTAGTTTATTGCAATTTAAATTGAATAGACTCTCGCAATCTGATATCTTTAAGAAGACCGTTTTGTTTTGTATAGAGAATCCGATGAAAGTTGATTCGTCAAAAAACGGATTTTTAATGAAAAAAGATGGCATGGAATTTATGTTCCACAGTGCTATGCTCAATCGTAGTGAAACTTGCATCACTTGTATGGTGGGACAACGCTGTGGCTCGGAACATGCTTCAAAAAATTCAGAGGCTTGGGAGTAACTGGCAATCTTTTGAAATTGTCTCTCAAAATCACATTCACTTTTAATCGAATTTGATGGATGGTATCACAAAGTCCTGTAAAACACGGATGTATTTATCGATGAGACATTAGCTTCTCGAAACCGGTACATGGAGGAGCGAAGAGCTTACATGCTGGCTGTTAGAGCAGCTATGAAGCAGTCTTCGAAGGAGTTCGGCATGAAATCATAGATCTGCAAGCAAGGTGTTTTGCCAGACCATCCGCCGCCTCAGAGCAAGGAAGTTTAATATCATCGAAGGAGTTAAATACAAAGGTGGTGTACTTCTTTCCGATGAAATGGACATCTTGCGCAGATGGGGCGAGCACTTTTCGAAGCTGCTCGATCCCGAACAGGGCACTGAGGATGGCAGACCCATGGGTTTGAGTAGAGCGAAGAATAGTCCAACCGTTGAGGAGGTGACTTTGACCATTAAAGCTCTAAAAGTTTGATGAAATCCGACCAGAAATGATCAAGGCTTTGGGTAAAGAGGGAGTGAAATGGCTCTCTCGCGTCATTAACGTGACCTGGGAATGCGGTGAAACACCTATCGATTGGCAAACTGGGGCGATTGTTCCTCTTTTTAAGAAAGGGGATAAGAGGGATTGCTCCCATTATAGGGGTATATCTCTCTTAAGTCTCCCCAGAAAAGTCTTCGCTAAGGTATTGGAAGCGCATTCCAGAGCTATGGTTAAGTCCAGGTTGGGCGATGAGCAGTGTGGCTTTCGTTCAGGTAAAAGCATAACCGACCAGCTGTTCACTCTCAGAATCGTACTTGAGAAGGCCTGGGAGTATGCCAAACCTATCTACATTTGTTTTGTGCATTTGGCAAAAGCATATGATTGGGTCCCTCAAGGTAAACTTTGGAGTGTATTACAGGAGTATGCGATTGACGGGGATTCGATTTCTATACACAAACTGTAAGAGCTGTGTTTGGGTGAACGGCGTTAAGTCAACAGTGCGTTCTGTCACCTCTCCTTCTCATAGTGTATATGGATTGGATGTTACAGTGCAGCCATGGTGAAGAAGGGTTCGAATTGGGAGACTTAAGGATAAGTCTTCTGCTTTCGCATCTTTAGCGCGCATTAGATACGTTCGTCGCCATCTGTATTGAATCTGGGATGAAGGTTAACGTGAACAAATTAGAGGAAATGGTGATTGCCCGAATGCCCGTTCAATGCACTCTACATGTAAGTGAGGTGCCATTGAAAAAAGTGGAGAAGTTTAAGTACTTCCGAGTCTTATTCACGAGTGATGGAGTTGACCTGAAGGATTGGTCAAACTGGAGCAATTTTGAGACAACTTGGTCAATCTGTTATCAGGAGGGCCGAACTTGGCATCGGATCTAAGCTACCGATCTTTAATTCAGTGTTTGTTCCGACCCTCACCTATGGTCATGAGGTTTGGGTAATGACTCAAAGAATAAGATCGCGGATACAAGCTGCCAAAATGAGATTTCTTCATGGTATTGCAGAATACGCGAGGCACTCAATGTCGAGCAGTTACTTCTTCGAACTGTAAGGTCCATTCTTCGATGGTTTGGGAACGTTCAACGCATGTCCCTAATGTTTAAGATGTAGCATGGAATCCGTGCCATCAGGTAGGCTTCCTCTGGGTAGGTCTAGGATGAGATGGTTAGACCAAGTCCGAAATCTCACTTCCACCCGTATGGGAAAATTTCCTGATGAAAGTTCCTGATGATTTAGACCTGGAGACACTGAAAGAAGCTGAATTATAATGCTTAAAGCCTCACTAGATTGAAGGAAACATTATAACTTAAATTTTCCGTCTAATCTCACTTCAATTTTGTACTTCTTCTGCCAGTACTTTTATATTATCAACAATTCCGAAGCTGATAAACCAATACATCAATTGTTCCAAACCAAATTCACAATCCCTCTTCCAAATACCGTCAACTTATGTCGAAGAATGTAGAGCAAGAAAATCTCAAAAACGAAATATTACCCCTGAATCTGGGATACAATTAAATAATTGATTGCTGCTTTTGCAGATGTTACCTTCTTTGCGTTAGTGTCACACGTATCCCGGGAATCACATTACACGCTTGTTATCCTCCTAAAGTTTCATTTGATATTAATTGCCTTTTCTCAGAACAATATTTTTGTTTTTTTTTTTCTATTTTTGCAGGATGCTACTTGGAGCTTGGCCAGTTGGTGGGAAGAATGTCTCTACGACAAACAATAAAAATGGCAAGTGCCGATTTTTATTATTGTGCGGAGGATATACTCTGTTTCTGATACTGGGCGCTGCAATGTTCTCTGCAATTGAGGCACCTAAGATTGATGACATCACGAAGCGTATCGATGAGTTTCGTAATCAATTCCTGGAAGGGCATTCCTGCCTCAGTGGTAAGTGAACACGTATTTATTATATTTATTTCGAAATCAATTACAAGACAAAAATAGGTATATTATGACGAAAAGGTGTTGTAAAGTTTTTCTATTCCATACGTCATTTTGTTCTTTGTATGAGGCTATAAAAACGTTTACATAATCTTAAGAAGAAATGCATTATATGAGCTCAACAAAAGACAGATGGTTGAAAGCAATTTTCTTCATTAAATAGATGTTCAAACTTCGAGCTGACGACGTATATAAAGAAGCTCAGCTCTACGTGAACACCGAAATTTCTTTCAAAGCTGCACTTACTTGAAAGTCCAAAAATATGAAAGTCCATGCAGATGATTTTGTTTCAGGAGTGTTTCTCACCGCAATCAGTGTACTCAAAAAAGACTTGTGAACTGCCAGTCAATTCAAATACGAGAAAACTGATGGAACAAATGACCACAGTACCTAAATTCAAATTTCCCTAAATATAAAACCAACCCTTTACTACTGTCCACCAGTCCTAAATACTGAAGGGCCCTGAACAGAAACTTAAACTTGATCACGTCTTTTTGAAGCACTGAATGCGCAGGTACATCTGTCAATTTTCGATTTTGCAATTAAAGTCCTAACATCCATACGCGCAGGCAAGAATCTGAATGCTGAATGTCCAGGACAGGGTTGCCAGTTTAGGGGTTCTCCCCCCAGATTTAGGGTTTTTTTTTATCAACGGGGGGAAATCTAAGGGGATAAAATACCTAGGGGGAAATCTGGGTTTTTTTTTTTAATTCGAAGATGAACCGCTCGCTTAGTAGTCCAACGCACTAACCACAGACTCACAGCGTTCTCAACTACAAAACTGATTTCTCATTCTATTATACTTCAGCCAGTAACAATTCATTTTCGGTTTTTTATTATCAGTACAACAACACCAAGGGGTGGGTATAAGCAATTTTTCAGCAATTCCTGGAAATTTAACGCTCTGTGTGCAATGTCGTTTTCGTTAAGTGGTGTTGAAGTATTAAGTCCATGTTAAACATACAGCACACGCGCAAACTGTTGCATTCGCGAAAGTTCATATTCTGCCGTCAGCTTTTGATCTTCTTTCCATAGCCGAGGGGAAGGAAAGACTTGCCTATGTTTTGTTTTGCTTTGAATTTGTTTTGTCTTGCATTTGATTTGTTTTTCACTCGTTTTGTTTTCAGATAGGTTTATTCTAGAAACATAAATGAAGACGATGACGACCATATTTTGGAATTATTTTCGGACACTTAGCTCATTTTTACTTCCCACCTTGGTAAGGGAAGTATTGTAATCGGTCCGATCAAAATGTTTCGAGATATGAACAGGGCTTGACATTACTGTACACTAGAAATCGTTTGCACCCATTTTCGAAATGATGTCTGTGTGTGTGTGTGCGACAATATTTTCCGCCTACGATATCTGGAGAACGAAACAACGTAGGACCATGTGGTTTTTTTTTGTTTTATTTGTTTTAGAGCTGATTAGATTTTGAGCACAATCGGTCTGGCGAATTCTGAGAAAATTTAAGAAACGTTTTTTTTTTTCGAGCTCGCGCAACAACTCTTTGTGGAACAATATTAAACAGTGTGTCTTCGAATTTTCCGCTCTCTATGCATGTTTTCTTTAATTATTAAATAAATAACAATATCACTGTTTTTGATATAACATAATATGAGGTGGGAAGTATAGGACTGGCTTCCCAGTTAAATTTTTTTTATTGCTTTTAAACATTATGAATACAATTAAGTTTCTTAATTTACATGCATAAAATTAATTAAAAAAGTTCATGAAAATTAAGTGAAAAAATGTCGGGGGTTTATTTTAGAAAAAGTACCAAATCTGGGGGTTTTAAAGGTTTGTCTGTGGAGAAATATTTTGAACGTCTGGCAACGCTGGTCCAGGATATAAATAGTTATGATATATAAATAGGATACCCTTAATCAACCGTAACCAAGAATTTTTTCTTTAATGTAGGTTTGAACTTGTGACTCTCCTTCTAAAGCAGATGGTACTGTGACCTCTAAGATTTATTATGCTGAGAGCCGGTTAGAAAAGGAGGGCCGCAACCTTCATATTAAAGTCGAGGATATCACCTGACGAAGCGTTCACTATACAGGTCTTATGTGGGAGACAGGTTGCTGGTTCTAAGACCATGGTATGAATACCAAAATATGGCGAATACAACAACCGCTGACGGACATAATTTCGTAGTACCTATACTTTGGCTTACGCCTCCTAATATACTTTGCGTTTTTATTCTGCACATTGCTTTGTGCTTTCGATAATGTAGGGTATCCACACATCAATAGATTGTAGATTGTAAACTAGGGGTGTAGATAGCACTGCGACCAGGACAGATCTATTGTGCCCTCCTTACATACGGGCTCTGAGATAAGACCAGTCTGAGCTCTGGAGAGCGAGCACATATGGACACGCCCAGATATTACACAAATACCCGGGTACGAGTATTGAATCTGACTATATGATTCCGTACCTGGACTTCATCAGACCGTTCTCTTGCATATTTCCAAGCAGAGAACAGTGGGAGAACAACGAAATTCCTAATGAGACAAAGTCCATCTTCACGGATGGCTCCAAGATGGACATAGGCACGGGTGCTGGTGTCTTCTCTGAGGAGCTAGGACTCAGCAGCTCAATAAGACTCCCTGACAACAGTAGTGTTTTCCAGGCAGAGGTTCTAGCAGTGACCAGAGCTGCCCGATTGGCGTCAATGGCCACGGTATCACGGGAGGATATCACGATCTTCATAGACAGCCAGGCGGCTATAAAAGCACTAACTGCTACTCTAATCACATCTAAACTTGTAAAGTGCTATCGCGAAGAGCTGAGGGTTCTTGGCATGCAGCATAATGTTAAACTCTGGTGGGTCCCTGGCCACAGTGGTGTGTCAGGAAACGAGACTGCTGACGAACTGGCTAGAAAGGGATCAGCCCTGGAACCAGACCTAGCGGATGGTACAATTAAACCTCCACTTCGTCATCTAAAGGAAATAATAAGGCTAAGATCCTTAACCGAGGCGAATAATAGGTGGAAAACACTAACCACCTGTGCAGCCTCCAGAAGGTTATGGCCAGAATATAATAAGAGCAGAACAAATAGGCTACTACATATGGACAGGAAATCCCTGTTATTACTGGTAGGACTAATTACAGGTCACAATATGCTCAGGTATCATGCAAAGAAGCTACACCTGACCGGGGAAGACCTCTGCAGAGGATGCGGAGACGAGGAGGTGCATGAAGACACTACTCACTTCCTTTGTCATTGAAAAAGAACATTGGGCAGATACCTCTCCGATAACATCGAGGAGTTATCCGATGGTTCACTGTCGGATCTACTCAAGTTCGCAAGGAGAGCCAGTTGGCTGTCATCAGGCATATAAATCACATAGTGGGAAGTAACTGGTAAACACATGGGTATCACAACGGGTCTACATAGACCTAAGTGAGATGAAGAGGATTTTATCGTCTTCATCGGCCCGCTAACTTCCTAACCTACCTACGGGTTCTGGTCAATGTATACTTGAGTTAGAGTCTATTCTCCAATCCATCTTTTCCTAATGCATGGCACCAATGTGGGTTTTGAGTGTAAGTCCGACAGCATTCCTTTGTGATTCTTAATAACTTTTCAGTTTCCAAAAACGACAATATTTCAGGTTTTTCTTTGCAAATACTTCCCTTTAATGTTGTTTTGCAATGACAGATGTCTCCCACATAAAGTTAACTCTTAGGCTATTTTGTTTTACTTACGTGGATAACCCCCCAAGGCAGACAAGTTTGATTGAAAGATGATTACTGCTAATCTGTGATCCTTGAATTCTGTATTTTTAAATCGGCCACTGGCCAGTGGCAACGGAAAAACTTGTCTACCCACATACGCAGTCGATATTACCCACAGCAGCCATAATCGAATCCATAAAATCATAATTGCGTTCAATGAGAACTTTTCTATAGAATACCCTCATACTGTCCTCATACAAAAACCAAAAATTAATATCCAGAAAAATCCAGAAAACGTTTCATGTTTTTTTTTTTTTTTTTTTAACCCTTTAGGCAATAAAAGTGTACTTTCCCTTTACATCACATAAAAAGGACATGTAGCACTGTTACTTTTCAGGTTTTATACTTTTTATTTTCGCTGTAATCTTGAAAGCTCTGATATTTTCAATGATAATTTTCATCGCCGGCAAGAAAATCCTGTTTTTTTTCGGGCGGGCGGGTGCTGGATTTTTATTACGGTCATGATATTAAAGTACATACCCACCTTTTAATTAAGTCGATGAAAATGAAATATTGCAGAGCTCCTGTTGGATTTGAAATTTTTTTTTTTTTTTTGACTGAAAAACGTTTCGTGTTTCTTTTAAAAAATCTTTTTTTTGAGATGACATTGTTGAATTTTGGATTGGGAAGACGGAATGTCATATCCAATTTTACTAGATGACCTCGCAAGTTTTCATACCCAGTGGGTAGCGCTATACTCCATTTAAGAGTTTCCGGCGTGGGACTTAGAACTGTTTGCTTGATTCAGCCGACAGACACTATTTTTATCGTCCTCACATGGCATGTTTCCATTTTGCCTCGTTTGCTTGCATTTTTGAGTATTCATTAGTGGCCAGTTTTTGAACCATTTCACGTAGCAAACAGTTCGGCCCCTAAAATGCCAAGGTTAACCCTCATTCCGCTAGGACGTCTGCCTTTTCGTTTTTATCAATTCCTGCTTATCTATGCAGAAAGATTTCTTTTAGTTTTCGTAAATAAACTGATTCTTGTCAGCACTTCTGCACACGTTTTTAATTCATCTAGGCCACCTTTCCCTTCAGTTTATCGAGTTTCCAAGAGAATGTTGCCAACAAGCCATCAAGGAAGCCGCAACTGATGTGCTGGGTTTCAAAAGATCACCACCAAGAAACCCCTTTTTTGACGAAGAGTGCCGGCAAGTGCGCGCAGCAAAACAAGATGCATACAAAGCGGTGCTGGAGAGAAGGACGAGGGCTGCTCACGGGCTCTACGAGCAGAAGAGACGAGAGAAACATCAGCTTCTGTGAAAGAAAAAGAAAGGGCACTAGAAGCACATGATCGAGAGCATAGAGAGGTGTTACTCCAGGAATGAAGCTCGGAACCACAAGGCCCGAAGAGAAACTTGTAGAGCTTAACAAGGAAACACAGTGCTACGAATTTGGAAAAACTTCCTCTGCAGACTGTTTAACGTTGATGAAGACCAGTATTCCGCTGTCAGGCAGAATGAACCATATAACCTAAACGACGAGAGCCAGAACTTAAGGATAGCAGTATCCAAACTGAAGTCCAAAAAGGTAGCTGGCCCTGACGGCTTACCTGGCGAACTGTTTAAAGCAGCTGGAAATGACTTTGTAGAGAGCATACATAAACTCATTTCAACAATTTGGTCAGATGAATGGAATCTCAGCATCGTTTGCCCGATCCTCAAAAAAGGAGACCCTCTGAACTGCGCCAACTACAGAGGTATATCAGCCTTCTTAAGATCGCTTGCAAGATCTTATCTGCCATATTGTGTGAACGCCTGAAGTCAACAACGTGATCGGTTCCAATCAGTGCAGTTTTAGGTCAGGAAAGTCCACCATCGACCAAATACTTACACTGCTGCAGATCCTGAAGAAAACCCAAGAACTCCAAATCGAAACCCACCACCTTTTTATCGATTTTAAGGCCGCGTATGACAGCAGCTATATAGAGGCGAGCTATACAGAGCCATGTCTAGTTTTGGCATGCCTGCCTAACTCGTTTGTTTGTGCAGGTTGACGATGGAGAATGCACGTTGCTCCAACAAGGTCGGTAAAGACCTCACCGAAACCTTTGATGTCAAAAAGGTCTTAGACAAGGCGACGCGCTGTCATGAGAATTCTTCAACATCGTTCTTGAAATAATAGTGCAAAACTCACTCGCCAACACCAGCGGCACAATCTTTCAAAAGTCCGTCCAATTACTCGCATACGCCGACGATATTGACATAATCGGAAGAACGCAGCGTGATGTCACTGGCGCGTTCACGAGTATTGAGACGGACGCGGCGAAGATGGGTTTAGCGATCAACGAGGGCAAGATAAAGTAAATACTGTCAACAAGAAAGGACAGTCAACGCCGACATCTCGGACAGAACGTCACTATAGACAGCTATAACTTCGAGGTAGTAAGGAACTTCGTTTACCTTGGCTCCGTTATCATATCCATCAACAACACCAGCGAAGAATAACTCTTGCCAATCGCTGTTTCTTCGGGTTAAGAAGGCAATTGAGTAGTAAGGCCCTATCCCGAAAAACTAAGGAGACTCTATACAAGATCTTGATCATCCCAGTCCTGCTTTATGGCGCTGAACCATGGACTCTATCGAAAGGAGATGAGATATTCTTGGTTGCTTCTAGAGAAAAAAAACTCTTCGTAAGATATTCCCGTTTGCGTTGGCGGCTTCTGGAGAAGAAGATTCAACGATGAACTTTACGAGTTGTACAGTGACAACGCCATATTCAAGAAGATACGTATCCATCGGCTGAGATGCCTGGGACTTGTAGAGCGAATGGACACAAATACATACTCCGGCTCGCAGAGTGTTTGAGCCTTACCCAGAGGGAAAATGCAGTAGAGGAAGATCTAACCTAAGGTGGCGCGCACATGTGGAAGGGGACTTCAACCAACTTGGAGTGCGCAACTGGAGACAGTTAACTAAGGACCGGGCTAACTGGAGAGACTTGTTGGTTGAGGCCCAGGTTCACCCCGAACTGTAGCGCCACCTTAGAGAGAAATAGAAAACTATCCAAACAGCCAAGTTTTGTGTGACACATAACAGACAGACTGCACTTTTTAATTGTGCACATGTTTTTTTTAGAAAAATCTGTTTTTCGATGGAAATGTTGTTGCAACAGTTGTTCTTATGGGTTAATGGTTTAATGACGGTATTTCTCCGTCAAGGTATTGCCGCTACTAATTATTGTATTTCCATAAGTCCGCAAAAACATATCCACTATGACTTAACCAACACGGAGTCTGCCTTCATGGAGCACGTTCCGCTTCAAAAGCGAATATAATATGGACATACCTCTGTACTGTATCTATGTATGTACAAACATGCAATTCTGTTCGTCGCGTATTATTTTTCTACTTATTGAAGTAGTGCTGAATTAGCGCTCGGTACTAACAATCTAAACATTTATCCCACTTGAGTTTCGTCAGAATTTTTCGTTATTTTTTTTGTTCACGCAGTACTGTTTGATCTTGAAGATGTTATCTACACATTCGACGATCTTGCCCCCTCGTCAGTGTCTTTCACATTTTACCATCACGTTTCTGTTTGCTTTTCTTTTCGTGTTTTTTCTCTTTTTTTCCTCTCCATTCATTCTACACAGTTGCGATATGCAATTAATTGGATTATATGAAGAAAAGAAGATAAAGCTGGAGGAGTACCCTCGTGTATTTGGAGCCCACTGACCGTTTGTCAGGTTACTGGGGGTTGTAATGAAATCAGTTCATTTCCAGCTTTGAAGCCCATAAGATTCGCGCAAGCCGTTCGCCGGTGTCTTGTTTAGAGAGAATAACTCACACATCACTGTATCATAGCATGAATGGAATTTTATAAAGAAGTGCATCTCGAAAAGTGTTTTTTCCTCATGTGGTGCGCTGTAATTTATGAGAAGCGGAAAAATCTGTTTTGGTGTCGTGATAAATAGTGATTTATGGTTTCTGCAATTTAGGAATATAAACAGAATAATTATTTTGGTCTTGCGAATGAAGTCTAACTGGGCATCATTGAGAGCAGAGTAAATGGTCCTTTAAATGCCTGTAAAATGAATGCCCTTGTTATGTCACCTCTGTGATGTTCGCTGTGTTTGTGGTGATATCTTATCAAATCAGAGCTTAACTTTTAAAAAATTGTTTTTGCACCAGACGACAGTGATAACCAATTAAAAGTCAGAATTAAAATATTTTTGTACATCCTAAAGAAACGCCATCGCATATGCTCTTTACATTTTATTACAATGATTTAAGTTTGTTCGGCATAAAATTTTACCGGCTAGGTAGAACTACTCTGCTCTTATGTGCTACTCCAACGTTTGCTGGGCTGTATGAGTTGACACAAATTCAGTTTTAAACTTTATTCAGTAATTGGTAAATGCATTTTATTGATTTGTATACAGGAAGGAGGTTAATTGATTGGTTACAAGGGTAGCTTCACTTGACGGTATTTTATTACTACAGAAAAATTACACGAATTCGGTGAGCTTTTCTCAAATATTTGCATATTATATGCATGTGTACATAGCACATGCATTTTCGTGATTGCATTGCGTTTCTTTTGAAAGGCGAGCCTTTAACTTTTGTATAGTGCACCGAAATGGTTGTAGGCGTTTGTTGGTTCTGCTTTTGAGATTGCATTTTTTCGGTAATGGAGACATAAGTCTGCTACCGGTCCTTGCTGATTTAGGGTTGAGATCTAAATGGACAGACAGTACTTGAGTTACAGTCTAACTTGTCCTTTGTATAGAAGCTACAGTTCAGAATGCTGCAGTTCAGGGTGAACCTGAGCCTTAACCAACAAGCGTCGCCAGCCAGTTCGATCTTTAGCCAGCTGCCTAAAATTTCGCACGCCACGCTGGTTAAGGCCCCCTTCCACTTGCGTTTGCCACCTGAGTCGCGGTCTTCCTCTACTGCGCCGTCTGAGACGTCTGAGTTGAGTGGCTCCTCTTGCTGAAAGCATACACTTGGTCCTGCCGTCATCGCTAAACCCATCTTCGCCGCCTCCGTCTCAATACTAACGAAAGCGCCAGTGACATCACGCTGCGTTCGTCCGATTATGTATGTCAATATCGTCGGCGTATCCGAGAAATTAGACGGACATTTGAAAGATTGTGCCTCTGGTATTGGCGCGTGAGTTTGGCACAACTCTTTCAAGTTGTGATGTTGACGAAATCGCATGACAGCGCGTCTCCTTGTCTAAAACGTTTTGTAACATCAAAGGTCTCGGTGAGGTCTTGTCCGACCTTGATGGAGCAGCGTGCATTCACCATCGTCATCCTGCACAGACGGACGAGTTTGGCAGGGATACCAAAACTAGATATTGCTTTGTATAGCTCGTCTCTATAGATGCTGTCATACGTGGCCTTAAAATCGATGAAGAGGTGGTGGGTATCGATTTGAAGTTCCTGGGTTTTCTCCAAGATCTGCCGCAGTGTGAATATTTGGTCGGTGGTGGACTTTCCTGGCCTGAAGTCACACTAATATGGACCGCTCGAGTTGTTGACAAAAAGCTTCAGGTGTGCAGACAATGCTGCAGATAAGATCTTGTAAGCGATGCTAAGAAGACTGAAGCCTCTGTAGTTGGCGCAGTTCAGAGGATCTCCTTTCTTTTGGATCGGGCAAACAATGCTGAGATTCCATTCATCGGGCATACTTTCCTCCGACCATATTTTACAGATGAGTTAGTGGATGCTCCTTACCAAGTCGTTGCCTGCCGCTTGACCGTCAACACCAGCAGCTTTGATGGACTTAAGCTTAGATAGGGGTATCTTCACGTCCAGGTCGGGTGAACGAAATTGTTGTTCTTCGTCGTCCAGGTTAAATGGTTCATTCTGCCTGACAGTGGGATTTGAAGTCTAGATTGCCGATCGTCTCTTATAGAGGTGGCGGGGCAGTTTAATATTCACCTTTGTTGGGTGCCAGGGCACAGTGACATTCCAAGGAAATGTGAGGCTGATGAACTCGCCAGATATGGAACAACATTACCTATTGGGCCTGATAAGGGCACCTTATGTATACCAATCGCTCCTTGTAAACTTAAACTAAAGCTAGATGCTATCGAAAGAACAAATCTTGGGTGGACAAGTGGTACAACATGTTTGACGACAAAACAGATTTGGCCAAAGGTGGATCTAAACCGCTCTAGTTATTTGATTTCTCTTAATAGATCGCATTTTAGCGCTGTAATGGGTGTCATTGTTGCATGCTTGGCTATTGACACTGTCTATTAGGCAAGCATGCAACAAGGCTTGGCATCTACGCAAACGACTTCTGCAGAGCTGTATGGACAAGGAGGAGCAGGAGACTATTCTTCATCTTCTTTGCATCTGTCCAGCTCTACACTTAGGAGCTTTCTTCTACACCAACTTAGGCGACCTGATAAACACCTATGTTAGAAGCCTCTTACGCTTCATAAGTGTTCAGTGACTAGCCAGGAGATCTTTTCGAGATCGAGATAACATGCAACATTTTGAAGACAGATTCCTCTAGTTAGTGCAGTTCAGGTAATCGCTAGGATAAGGATCCACTTATCGGCTCAACTTTCATTTGGCTTTTATGAAGTCATCTCCTGCTATATTGAAGACCTCGACCGGCAGACCATCCGAGTCTGCAGTTCAATATTGCTATCTTCAGGTCGTGTTTTTAGGTGGACGCTTTGATTGACATCGTTCAGGTTAAACGACTCCTTTTGCCCGACAGCGTAATGTTCACTGTCTCCGTCGTTTAGCAATCTGCAAAAATTGTATTCACAAATTCTCAACATCGACTGTGAATCTACTAGCATATTTTCACCTTTATATCTGCAGGCTTCTATTCAGGCCTTGTAGTCTGTTTCATTCTTTTTGCCCTATAATACAATTTAAAGGTTTGATCGATTCGATAGGCGCAGATGCTTATGTATTAGCGCCATCTTCTGCCTTATCTGCAAAAATTATATTCAATGTCATTACGATTTTTTCATGAAAGGATTTTTTTTCTGTTCACAAGAATTGTAAAGCAAAAATCAGAAACAACACAGCGACCTAATTACATGAAACCGATTAAATCTCAATTGTTTTAAGTGATTTAAAATTCATGGAAATATATTCAATGTCATGTTGAAAATGAAAGCCTTTGTAAATCACTGATAACTTTGAATCATTGACATTTACCATATTTTTGTATTACATTGTTGATGATATGCTCAAACATAAATGAAGTGAATTACTCGTGTTTATATGAAATTTTTGAAGTTTAATTAGAAAGTTAACTTTTCTAAATGAAAACACAAACAGTGCATAAATCAATGTCACGCTATTGTAACTCAAATCTAAACAAAAGTTCAGGAAAAGCAAATGGCACTCGTACGTGATATATATTATTATTTCCACAATGGGTTATGCCCCTTATGCCGTTAAATAATGATTGATTGGTGGATCTACGGCTGATTGATGTGATGTGAACTATAAATAAACAATTGTTTATAGCGATCTTATTTGTTAATCTTTCGTCAATTGGCCTCTTGCATATTGAAAGATATTAGGGTCTAATGAAAATTTAATACATTTTCTAGCACGTACACGGTCTGCCGACATATGTAAGGCATCTCTAAGTATTTATTAGAGGGAACTAGGGCGTGTACGTAATATTTGTTGATGTTTACACATCTTAGTTCCTCATGGCTTAACATTTCAAATTATTTTGAACTTTTTTTTCCTGTTGTTCATTGTTCGTCTATGGTTCCCCTCTCTGAACCGTCCTGATTTCTGTTAGAATCGTATTTGGCAGGTGGTTCGACAGTTAACCCGAAATCATTTAAGAAATGAGCGCCTAAGGCGATTTTACTTGTGAGGTTTTGGCAGTTACAGTGGAAATGAGCATTTTTGTAGCCAAGATTCCTATAAAGAGCCGATTCGTTAGTTGGTTGGTTGAAGTGGCTGTCATGTCTCAAGCTTGCAAGAGTGTACGCTTGTTGACGTGTGTACCCAGTGCTCTATGGCATTGATGTCATATACTAGTCGGGCTAGGGCATACGCAGAGGTATTGGTCAAATACTTTTCTCTTGTTCATGTTCTTGCAATTGCGGCAGAAAGTGCTTAATGGGATGCGCACTGTGGTGCCTAGGTTCCTATTGTACTGCCAAATGTGTCATATAAATTCAGACAATTCCTGCAGTGTTTATGCAATTACTGTTAAGGAAGTTTTTGGTTCTCTTTTTGCATTAATGTAATGGCCATATGTTTTTAGAGATAAAGCATGCATCTAGCTTGCAATAAATATTGTAAAACAATTCATATTTTGACATCTCCGAGTGAAGTGTCAACTCTCTTTGCAAGAGAGCTGTCAGTTCGTCGACTTCCTCGTTTTCATCTATGCTTCTATGCACTATGTTGTCAGAGATGCGACTTTCTTTTGATTCTCTTGCACCACTTAAGTGGATATATGTAAATGCTGAAACGATAGTTTTGAAGCTTATCTCACTCTCAGCGAATGTTAGGTTAACATACCTATATTGCGCTGGTGCATTTTGCTGTTGGATTTCTGCTAATTTGTAAAGCCAATACTATTGAACGCATTAAAAAAGCCCCTGCAGCGCTATACTGCTGCAAAAGAGCCATTGATAAGAAGTGGAGGGTGCAACCTCGTATCACCCACTGGCTTTACGTGTCCGTTGTCAGAGCTATACTCAAGTATGGTGTGACCGTCTGTTAACGGCCTTAGACAGAGCCTTACACCGTAATCTATTGGGAAAAGCGCAGAGATTAGCATGGATATGCATTAGCGAAGCACTAAGAACAATCCTATCGGCGGTACTCAACGTACTCCTACATCTACTTCCTCTAAATATTTTTGGCAAACAGTCAGCAGCTAGCTCAGCCATCAGACTGAAAGGCTTCTCCCAATGGTCAAACAACCTTATTGGCCACTCCTCGATCTTAGATACCCTTTTGAATTTCAACCTCAACTTCCGGACTTCCATTCCTTCCCGACAAGAGTAAGGGAGTGGTGATCCAAGAGGCGATCATTCTGTTCATCTCTATCTGGCCAGGGTTAATATCATTCGATTTAAAAAAAAATTGATTTTGCTTAAAAGGTTCCTCATTAGCACCGTCATTGGTGTTCTTACTGGCCATTGTCCCATAGGCCTTCAGGCCAAAAGGATAGACCTCTTCGAAAATGACTTCTGCAGGAGCTGCAGGGACGAGAAGGAGGAGGAAATGATTCTACATTTCCTCTGCACTTGTCCTTCCTAAAAAGGAAGCTCTATCTAGCTTCAATAAAGTGAGTGGCTTTTTTCAGGATATAGATCCATGTGGTATCACAAAGGGCCTTCCTACTCTACATGTGTCGGATTGCATGACCCTCTTTTGATCGTTGAAAGCTTAGGCCGAAGACAGACTACTAGGTTTATTTATTCGTTTTGGTTGTTTTCTTGCAGAATTTAGCGTCCTACGCTCTCTACTGCCATTTATTTTTAACAGAATGTTAACCAATGTCCATAATTGCGAATATAATTTCGATTGCTACTGCCGGAGTAGCTCTTTAGTGCTGTTTTTGTACTGAGCAATGATTTTTTCAGATTTTTGGCTTTTTCTAAAGCCAGTCATCAGATCAAGTACAGGTTAGGTTTAGATACTTCCTGATTTATACAGCAGACAGTGAAATTGTTGTGTTTTCTTAACCTAAAGATGGCTTAAGATTAAAGATCATTTTCCTTTGCTAACATATGCATATGACGGTTATGCATTTGTAGGCGTCAAAGTGTCAAAAGCTTAGCAACAAACTGCCTATTAAAACAAACAGTATTTTCCAAACTAAGACATCCTCTCTTCCAGCTTAATTGACGCAGATTAAAATAAAACCCCGTCTTCTAAAAATAGATTGCAACAAATCCCAACTGCTACAACTACCTGCTGCCTTAAATTAATTTTAATGGCAATAGCTCAACAGCTAGTGTGTCTGTGTCTGCCTTTAATAGCCTTTAAGAAATAATTACTCATCTACGAAATGCAACGAAAGAACAGCGAAACGAAAGAAAAATGCAACAAATTAGTGAAAGTGCAAAAATTTCATATACTCTTGTGTCACACATTCTCAAGTTATTCTTTCTAAACGACTACTGGCTTCCCCGTAGCGGAACAGTTCCATCCCGGATAAATGGTTCTCATGCGGATAAGGAAGAAAATGTTAAAGGTTAAACAGTGTGTTCATTCGTAGGTACATATGTATGTTTGATTGTACAAAGGAGGAAACTTTGCAATTATTCTACAGGATTTGCTTCTCCAATATGCATGAGCAAAACAAAAACTACTACAGAAAAAAAAAAAAACCATGGACTCCACTCTCTTCGTCGAACTGCTTCAGGCAAAAAGTTTTCAATTAGATTTTCAGCATTCCTCTTGGAGTAGAGAATGCATACAAGTGCTGAGAATATACTGTGTGTGTCTAGCTATGGCCCATATCCCATGCAGCACGGGTTTTACTAGTACAAATTAGTAATTGAGGGCAGAAGACTGGTCATTAACTTTTATTGTGCATATAGGTTAGGTACGGATGTGTATAAGGGGACAGCAATCAAAACTTTTATTTCGCATCACACTTTGTAGAATGGAAGAAGGAAAGCGAATATTGAGTAAAATGAATATAAAGGCTTTGGTAGATGAATGAGCTTCATTTTATTGGGCAGAGTTATAGTTGACTAAGTAAGTTAAACTTCTGTTGGAGGATAGGAGTTTTCAACTTTTACTTGGGTTGCTAGTTCTTTACGACAATAAAAGAATTCGCAATCAATTAATTGCCTTTAACAGTAATTGGTGGTAGAATTGATCCTTTCTTGGATCTTGTGTCTTGTTTATTTGACTCTTTTATGCTTACATCTAACACACGTACTTATAAGCTAAATAAGTACAATCATTTTGAGTGGAAAGCTTTACTGCAGGATATGTAGAATTGAGTTAACATCTCAAGCAACACTCTAGTCGGCACATACCTTTGTGGCTTCGGACTTCCAGCCCTATTGATCGAAAGTAAAACGTGATCTGATTGTGCTGAAAACCACTCTCAGTGCAGTTAGATATAGTTCGTCTAAACCTTTTCAAGAATGCATATGGCTTTGACAAGTAAATGCCTTATTATTTAATGAAAATTTCCCCTTTTAACCAATATAGTGCCGGAGATTCACAGAGAATGCACTCGGTGGTTTCCTATTCTTCCAGACAGAACCAGCACTCTATACTTGAATACAGATTCAACTTATTAAGATGCTATCTCAGGCCGTAATGGCTTGTGAGGTGCCTCATCAGCTTCCTAATGCTTGACTTGTCTATATTAAGGATTTTCTAATGGAAATTGATCTTGGTTACCTTTTAAGATTGCTAAGGCTGTAGGACAATTTCTCGTCAGGCGAAGTTGATGTTCCGAATTGTTAATCAGGGCTGTGGCAGTAGTTCAATTGATGCCCCTGAAAGAAAGCGAATGTTAAGTCAGCGCTAGCTAGTTCAACCGCAACCTTGACGTCAATATCAATTTCCCCTAGAATAGAATGAGCATGAGGACTAGCAGAAGATGTCGTGGAGAACACATGCAGAGGAGAACACATACTAGACGCATAACCGCAACTCCGTGCTTACAAAATTACAAAACTGACGCAGAAACTCAAGCCAATAGCTCATTCACAACGCCGACAGTTTGTCGGTTGGATTCTAAAAACCCAAGAGGTTTTGCAATGAAAATTACTTCAGCAACAAGCAACATTTTGAGATTAGTGTTTTGAGTGCAGCAAAAGTTACTCCCTCATTCTTGTAGACTCAATCAATCTATCTTAACTCAGTCTTAACCATAAGTATGACAAGTAGCTAAGTAAGGATGGCATAACCTGTAAATATGAGGAAGAAACATTTTTCAGAGTATCTGGACTCCATCATCGTGTGATTTCTGTTGGTTGTATTTTATAAAACCTCAGATTTATGACAGCAAATCAGAAACTATTACAGGTGGGTGACAACCAAAACCCCAAAACTGGTACACATATGACTCCAAGTTGGAAAATGTCAGTACTGAAATTGGGGTTTATGGTGCAAAATTCCAGCATGCGTTTGAAACGAATGGGTCATCAGACATCTCACAAGCGGAGGTTCACGTAATCAAACTTTGTGCATGGGAATGCCTGCGGATGAAAATGGAAATCGCATACACATCTTTTTAGGGAGCCAGACCACACTAAGTGCCCTTCAGTCCTTTACGATAGGGTCAAAGCTTGTCTGGGATTGTCTCAATCTCTTCAAAGACCTGGCGTCCCCCAATAAAGTTGGTTGGTTTGTTTTGTAGACCTTAAGTGGGTCCATTGTACCCATAAAAAGTATACTCATGGGGGTCAAACCAAGCGGTAGAGTTGGCTAATTTGGAAACCACCGAGAAAGGGATAGCAATCTCAGGAGTTTCCTACCAAGAGTATGCAATCTTTTGGTGACCAGTGCGGGACATTCGCATAGCAGGCGCTGGATGGATTCTACTTCCTCTTTGTCCATGCAGCTTCTGCAGTAGTCATTGTAGGGTAAGACGCTCCACATGGATTCCTATTCCACAGAGCCCTGTTAGGACAACGGAGACGATTCGTATTTCCTTTCGACTAAGTTTTACGAAATTTTTGTAATTCTTCTTATTGAAGGCTGGCCATAGTGATCTGGCTATTGCACACGTGTCCATGTGACACTATCGCGTATTAGTCCTGATCTTGGTTTCCTCATATATGTCCTTGCAACCGGAAGGGTGAATGCGTATGCTAGTTCTACCCCCGACAAAGTTACTGCAGTCTAGATCACTGATCACGTAGGTTTCGAAGGAAGTGAACAGGCAGATAGTCTGCCGAGAAGTTTCGCCTGGCGCCCACTGGTTGGTCCTGAGCCCTATTTTAGGGTAATTATAACTTACAGGTCACAGTGCATTCGGAGGGACGTCAAAATCGTAATCGTAGTCGGAGATTTAGCGTGTGATTTGTGAGATAAGTACTACCGCATCCCTGCACAAGTGTCATCAAAAATTATGGTCAACGGGTGGAAAACCGGAATAGTGAGTGACATTTGAACGACACCATCCTTAAAAATGTCCGCCATACGGTTTCTTACAATGAAACGAAAAGTATTAAAAATGAACTGTCCAATTTTGATGGGACATCCTCTATAGATATTTGCCAGGTCTACTTCTAGGAAATAGTCGATAAAGAAGATTGATATGTATTCTACTGTTCTTGCTTACACTCATCACCGAAAACCAATTCTGCTAGGATGATTAATCTAGCCAGTGTCATTAAATTAAGTGAATTGTGAATAACGATTTCAGTGAACATTTTTCTTCATGTTTTTAATTTAAAAAAATCCAACAAACATGCAATTTCTGATCTAATTTCCAAGTGACAACGAAAATTCTTAATTTTGGGAACATTTCTCCTCTCTAGCAGTGAACTTTTCCTTCACTTTTGCTTTAAGACGCATTTACCTCTCATACAACCTCTCTCTTTAAGGGCGCCTTCCAAAGAAACACTTACCCCAGTGCCAAAACTCTAAACTTTTTAATTTTCTGGGTTTCCACAATCAAGCTACACTCATCCCTCTTTAAAAAAAAAACAAATCAAATATCCCAGACATTTTACTTGTACCTTCATTTCGAAACAAAAATTTATTTCAACTAAGCGACGTGACTGACATCTCAATGATGTGAAAGAGTTTCCCCCTTCCCAAAACACTTGAAAACTTGTTGGTCCAAAGGTTGCCTAACCCGAAAATAAGCATCAACCCTCAGGATTAAAGAGAATATTTTCCTCATTAATGAACATTTTAAAGCAATTTTTTTGTTAATTTCGCAAAACGTAATCAATTCATCAACACTTTCGGGGATACCAACAGCTTTTCCAAATAGGGTTAGATGCCATCTTCACGCATTGAAGCATTAATACTTCGTGGAGGCTACACAATTTGACTAATTTTAAAGGATTAAATTTTGACGATGAGAAATTTTTGGGACAGCGCCAAGCTAACGTCGCAAAAATCTCCCCAAGTAACCCGCCTGAGGCTATTGTTCGTAATAAGTGGTATTCCCTTATGAGATGGAGTCCCATTTATTAAATGATTGAGTTGCTTTAGCGTTAAAAATAAATATTACTTCGTTAACATCGATTCTTGGAATGTTTTTGTATTTTCGGCCGGGCGTGTGTTTTTGGTGTTGGTGTACACAAAAGCCTTGGATTAAAAATAATTGGAAACAATTACTAATTTTAGTACCTATTCGGTGGGAGGGGGGGTGTAGAATCAAGTAGGAAGCATGGTGCGGAATAGTAATTAGATTGGAAGTACGTTCACAAGATGCGAAATAATTAGGGCGCATTTTGTGAATTTAATGAGAGTTCAGTTCAAGGACTTTCCAAGGATTTAACGTAACGTTTAGTGTCCGGGATCATGAGTTCAGTCATGACCTTCTTGAACATAGGGAGATAGCTTTCTTTGGTAAAACAAAGTTGTGGGAATTTACTTTAACATTATAGCTTCGCTTTATGGAGTAAGCACCAGCTGATCGATGCACATAATTCCCAAATACCTCGCTCGATCTTCTCAGGATTGTAGTCGAAAATCCAAGTTTCACCAACAGTTATTAATCAATGCAAACAAAATTCGGAACAAAATTCGACTAGTTTTTTTTGGTCCGAAGAAACCAGAAGTGTCATCCAACGCGCAGACGGCTTTCTCATTTCACACAAAAAATGTGATTATTGCGTTCTTTCGATATGCAACACCTTTGTCATCTCTCTAGTGTTGACCGGTGTTAGCGGTAGTAGTCGAGTTTGTTACCCATCCGAAAGGAATATCACCAACCAAGCTGTCACGGTGACCAATAACGAAGCAGAGTCTCCACAAGAAGCTATCTTGCTTTAAATTTACGCAGATGTATTGCCTATTAAATGCAAGCATTTTGTAACGGCGATATACAAATGTTTTCATTTTTACAAAAACACTAAAATAAACTGATACAACAACAAAAATGGGTGAAATTTTCAAAGATTACTTGAAATCATGTACAATTATTGTAGTAGAATAGTTTTAACGAGTTCCGTTATCTTCAGGTTGATGCTTAGGTCGGTAGAGTGGCTATCCCTGCAAAACCCCGACAGGCTTAGGCCAAAGTACTTACTTATGTCCTGTTTCCCCTTGTGGGTCAGAGAGCCTCTACTACACCTACGCGCCATCGTGTGCCGTTTCTGGCCTCAGCTCTCCCCAACTCTTCGCCAATTGCCGAGACTCCTCCTCAACTATTCTGCGTCATGTATTTCGTGGTCGACCCACTCTTCTCCTATCTTGAGTAAGCGAATCCATTACATAGCGTAGTCAGCAATTAAGCTGTCGCCTTTTCGTAATGTGTGACCAATCCAATTTCGTCGTTAGATGGTTGTGCCTATCGGTTGCTGACCCGTTCTCTGGTAAACATGTTTTTTGGAGATACGATTAGGGCAGAAAATCCTCAGAATGTTTCATAGGCACCTTTCCAAGTGCTGCACCCATATCAACAGCACGGATCCAACATTGGAACGGAACAGTCGTAGTTTGGTGTTTAATCTGATAACATTGGTTCACCACATTTTGGACAACATTCCAAAAGCAAACTTCGCTTTGCCGATTCGGCTGGCAATATCTTGTTGGGTTCCACCATCGGTTGAGACAATATTCCCAAGATATTGAAAGCTTCCTACTTTTTCTACCGGTTGTCCAGCGATGCCAATTTGAGATGATGAGTTTATTTCGAGCCTGATGATCTTGGTTTTGGCTGTGTTAATCTTCAGCCCCGCGACGTTAGCCTCCGGAGCGGTAATCTGCTTCTTCAGCATCGAGTATGTTTTCCAGTTCTTCTGTAGGCCAAAGTAAGCCTTTGGGATACCACTTGGATCTATACCCAAAAAGTGCCACCCAAATTTATTGGAACCATTTGGAGCTCTGGTCGCCGTGGCCCAGTGGTTATTGCATTGGACAGCTAAGCCAGTGGCATGGGTTCAAGCTCCAGCCGTGCTCACCGAACATTTTTCACGGCACCACCTCTCGTCGAGGAATGACAAATTGTCGAAGTGGTAGGCCCCTAAACAGAGCTTTCTTGTTTGGGATAGGCCTGGACAGGGTTTCTTCCTCCTCTTCGACTCTGCAGCTCCTGCAAAAGTCATTTGAAAAAAGGCCCATAATTTTCACATGAAGGCCAATAGGACAATGACCAATGAGAACATCGATAATGGTGCTGATGATGCTTCATTTTTGGTTTGTCTTGCTGTTAGCGTTGTAATTAAAGAGTAGTTTACATACACCGATCCAAGTATCGTGGAATTAGTCACCTCCAGTCGCTCTGTTTTTCAAGAAGACAGTTAAATGTAGTAGGTCTTCATCATAATTTATACATTAGAAGATTCCTGACCCAGCTTCAATTTTTAAAAAAACCTTCCCTACTGGCAAATGTCAATAACTAAGTTTGATACAGGATAAGACCATTATAAACTTTATAAAATTTTTCCAAAGACTCTTGGAAAGTGTGTGTTATTCAAACCCAAGGACTTATTAAAAAAATATGACTCCCGCCAATGGTGATGGTGATACCGCGGCCATACTCGAGGGAAATGATAAAGTCCATAGCACAAGCAACAATCGAGCAATACGCAATTCAATCAAAACAAAATTTGAAAAAACAAAAGCCAACCTTAAGTCTGTTGGCATCATACCCGAGCGAAAGGACCGAAATGATTACGAGGACCTCGATAAGAGCAGTCCATCACAAATGGATTCAAATTTCGTCATAACGTCAATCGACCATATCGAATCATCATTGAAAACGGATGCCTCCAACGCCAACGATAAATTCGAAGGACGAAATAAAATCCCCGGCCAATCGAAAAGTGTAATCCACTTTGGAGATAATCAATCAAAAATGAATTTAACTGCTTCATCCTATCAACCAGCAGCGGCCACTGGTCCTTCTATTCCACCCACTATGGTGATGGGAGATCGCGACCGCTTGAGAAGAGAGCACGTGTGGTTTATTTTCTTTGTGTTCCTGTATTCCATGTATTTGATCATTGGGGGACTGTGTTTCCAGGCTATCGAATCGCCCGCCGAACAGGAGGCCACCATCAGTGTGCTGAAAAGGAAAAGTGAATTCCTGCGAAAATATCCACAAATTTACGGTAAATATTTTATCAAGCTATTTGCTCACGTTAATATGTATGCGGGCAGTCTATGTATGGTTAGTTAAATATTTATAAAACGATAAGCATTGTGAAACGATTCATGTAATGAAGGTCCTATTGGCACTTTGGGTCACAAACTTCAATGTGTTCAGGTTTATTGCCCAATAAATGGGTGCTTGCTTAGGGTATGGTTAGTTTTTTTTTCGCACTAGGGATTGCAATTTGACTAAACCAATGGTTTTCCTTGAATACTTTCAGCTGACGACTTGGATGATTTTCTGAAGGCTGTAATTACTGCGAATAACCGTGGTATTTCACCTCTGCGGAATGCAAGTAATGACCTAAACTGGAGCTTCGGTCAGGCGCTATTTTTCTCCAGCACTGTGGTTACAACAATTGGTAAGTCTCTCATAACCTTGGGACTCTCATTCGTGCTAATTTGTTATTTTATTCCATAGGATACGGTCATGTGACGCCTCTGAGTCAAACTGGTAAAATTTTCTGTATGATTTATGCTACTATCGGTATTCCGTTGACACTGGTTTTGCTGAGTGCTGTTGTTGAACGTCTTTTGATACCAGCCAATTGGCTGTTGGGTACATTAAACTCGAAACTGGGACATTTATATCAACCATTTAACATTCGCCTGCTTCATCTCAGCATAATAGGTAAGATATAAATTTGATAGTCAAGTATTTATCTGAGGTGAGTCTTTGTAAGCATTGGAAACAAATGAAAGAGTATTTGGGAAACCCAAGCAGTTGGACTGAGGCACGAAGACCATAGGTAACAAAGACCATCGAATCGGAGGTTGAAAGATGCAGCTCGAGCATTATCAAAAACACGACACGAGATTTCTAAACCGTCTTATCTCTCAAAGAGAAGAGAAGGCTTTCGACAGTGTAAATCGAGATTTCATTCGGTTGACCTTGCGCAGGAGGGGTATTCCAGACATTCACCTTCTCTTTAATTAAGGCAACATACAAATGTGCAAATTCTATGCAATGGTGGGATGTCAAATGACTTCACAGTGGAATGCGGTTCAAGACCAGGCTGTATACTTTCACCACTGCTATTCCTGGTGGTTATTACTGATATTGTACTGCGACTTTGACGAAGGAATTCGAGGTATACTATGGACAATGACATCTTATTTGAAACATCTGGACTACGCTGATGATATCGATCTTTTCAGCTTACGGGCAAGGTTTTGTAAAAAATTGCCTTCACAAAGCCGAGGTGTACAATGGAGATTTGGAATATCTGATCTATGTACATATATCTGCCTATTTCTATTTACTTATTTCCTTAAGGTGGCGCTACAGTCTGTGGTGGATCTGGGCCTTAACCAACAAGCGCCTCCAGCCAGCTCGATTTTTAGCTAGCTGCCTCCAGTTTCGCACGCCAAGTTGGTTGAGGTCCCCTTCCACTTGCGTGCGCCACCTGAGTGACGGTCTTCCTCTATTGCGCCGTATTTTTATTGGAAGATTTTCCGGGCCGGGGCATTAGTGTCCATCCACTCTACATGACCCAGCCAGCCGATGACGCTGTACCGCCCGTACAATTCTTCGTTGTACCTCCTCCTCCACTCAATTCTATGCAGATTGGACCAAAAATTAACCGAAGAGCAACCTCATCCGCTTTTGACAAAGTCCATGCCTCTGCGCCGTAGGGCAGGACTAGGACGATTAAGGTCTTATACAGGGTAACTTTAGTTGTTCGAGAGAGGGCTTTGTTACTCAATTGGCTTTTTAGTCCAAAGAAACAGCGATTGGCAAGAGTCATTCTTCGTTTGATCCCAGTGCTGGTGTCGTTGTCTGAATTGATAGCGGAGCCTAGACAAAGTATGGAACTACCTCAAAGTTATAACTGTCTGTGACGTTCTTTCCGAGACGTCTGTGTTGAGTGTCCTTTCTTTTTGACAGCATATACTTCGTCTTGGCCTCACTGACCGCTAAACCTATCTTCGCCTCAATACTCATGAATGCGCATGTGACATCACGCTGCGTTCGTCCGATTATGTATGTCAATATCGTCGGCGTATGCGAGTAATTGGACGAACTTTTAAACGATTGTGCCTCTGGTATTGGCGCGAGAGTTTTGCACTATTCTTTCAAGAACGATGTTGAAGAAGTAGCATGACACCGCGTCACCTTGTCTAAAACTTTTTTTGACACCAAAGGTCTCGGTGCGGTATTGACCGTACTTGATGGATCAGCGTGCATTCTCCATCGTCATCCTGCACAACCGGACGAGTTTGGCAGGGATGCCAAAACTAGACATGGCTCTGTATAGCTCGTCTCTATAGATGCTGTCATACGCGGCCTTAAAATCGATTAAAAGTTGGTGGGTATCGCTTTAAAGGACCTGGGTTTTCTCCAAGATCTGCAGCACTCTGAATATTTGGTCGATGGTGGACTTTTCTGGACTGAAACCACACTGATATCAGGTTGTTGACGAACGACTTCAAGCGTTCACACAACACAGCAGATAAGATCTTGTAGACGATGTTATGAAGACGGATGCCTCTGTAATTGGTGCAGTTCATAGGGTCTTGAGGATCGGGCAAACAATGCTGAGGTTTCATTCATCGGGCATACTTTCCTCCGACAATATTTTACAGATGAGTTGGTGCATGCACTTTACCAAGTCATTGCCTGTCGCTTTGAAAAGCACGGCAGCAAGGCCGTCAGCACCAGCAGCTTTGTTGGACTTAAGCTTAGACATGGCTATCTTCACTTCGTCCAGGTCGGGTGGACGGAATTGTTGGTCTTCGTCGTCCAGGTTGAATGGTTCATTCTGCCTGACAGCGGGATTTGATTCGTCGTCGCCGTTAAACAGTCTGCAGAAGTAGTTCTTCAATATCCTCAGCATCGACTGCGATTCTACTACGATGTTCCCTTGTTCATCCTTGCAGGCCTCGGTTCGGGCTCTGTAACCTTGACAGGTTCTTTTTACCCTTTGGTAAAACTTCCGACCTTCCTACAGTAGCATCTCTCTATTTCCTCGATCGCGCGCTTCTCATGCTCATTATTTTTTCTCCTGAGAAGCTGGTGTTCGTCTCTCCTCTTCTGCTCATGGAGCTCGCGAACAGCTCTGCTCCATTTTATTACTTAAACTAAACTGGGACTATTTTGCTTCAACGTTGGAGCAGTACTTCTTTACAAGTGTAGTATGTAACTGAAAAGTGGTCACTTCTGACACTCGGCAAACCTCCGTAAAAAGGTGTCTTTGTACTTTTCTGAGGATATTCTGACCGAACAGCATCTCCAATGAGCAGCTTCACATAAACACGGGTAAGGAACCAATAGACACCACAATACTGTGAAGGTAGTGGCCGCAGAGCGCACTCATCTGACGGCACAAAGAGAATTTTGTTGCCAGATACGGCCTGCATTAGGTTATGGGAGAAGTGCCCAGTCTAATGACCATGCTTCCATGGAGGCCTACTAGTGTCCCACGCCTTGCATTGAAATCCCCTTAAACAGTCAGGCAGAAGAGCGATTTGCCCTAAGCAGACGTCGAGTGGCTGGGTGTTGTAGTAATAGGGTAGGCTCTGATTGGTATCAACTTGGCGATGCCCAGTGTTGTAACTGTTACTACACATCAATTGTGCTTATTTTACCTCCTCGTAACCCCTCGGTAGCCACTGGGTACTGGTTGTTGTCCACCCGGACTCAACTTGCTAAACTTATAAGCGCGAGTGTTGACCATAAGACAAAAATTGCAGCACTATAAACACGACAGCGGAAGAATTCCCTAGATGGAATCAACGGTGGCGTCTATAACTTCCGGATCGGGAGCAACACCTTATCTGGGCTACTTCAACATATTTGGAGCTGAGGCCAATAAGGATTTCCAGGAATCGGTTGGGGTCCTGGAAAAGAGATGGTGGCGGATGAGCCCTACAGGGGCCAACGGCAGCGCTCACATCCCCGAAGTGGGTTACCGACATCGGTTAAACCGGCCCCTCGTCCCAGGGGTTAAAACAATGGACCTGGTCCTCCAAGTTGGGGGTTGTGCACCGGGGTAACTGCCCTGTCACGGAAAAAAAATATAGTTACGAAGCGACAACAAGCCTTGGATACGGACGGATTCACTGATTACAGCCAATGCAAACGAATTAAGGACAACGAATTTCGGATCTGCACGTGGAATGTTAGGTCCCTTAACAGACCACGTGCAGCCGAACAATTAGCGGAGGCCCTCAACTGCTGCAAAGCAGATATAACCGCAATCCAAGAAGTGCGGTGGGATGGGCCGGGCAAAAAGAGGATGGAAAACTGCGATGTATACTACGGCGATTGCTACCGACAACAAAAGTAGCGCTTATTTGGATGTGGATTTGTCGTTGGAGGCAGACTTAGGCAAGAAGTCTTAAGCTTCAGGTATGTAAGCGAACGCCTCACGACAATCCGCATCAAGGCTAAATTCGCCAACATTAGTCTGATATGCGCGCATGCCCCCATAGAGGAGAAAGACGACGACACCAAAGACAGGTTCTACGAGCTCTTGGACAAGACATACGAGCAGTGCCCTAGCTATGACATTAAGATTGTCCTAGGCGATTTTAACGCAAAGCTAGGAAGAGAGGGCATCTTTGGTAGTACTGTCGGAAAGCACAGCCTACACGACACCACCTCCGATAACGGATTTAGGCTGGTCGACTTTGCTGCGGGGCGGAACGTTGTCGTAGCTATTACGCGGTTCCCACATCTCGATATCCACAAAGGAACATGGAGATCTCCTGATCAATCAACCGTCAACCAGATTGACCACATTGCGATCGACGCAAGGCACTCCTCCAGTATCATGGATGTCCGAACGTTCCGAGGGGCCAACATTGACTCGGACCACTACCTTGTTGTAGCCAAGGTACGACTGCGGATATCCCGAACACCGCCAAGACAAGGGAATACTGTGAGGAAATTTGACGTCGGACGGCTGCAATCGCAAGAGATCGACAAATCCTTTTCCGATCGAGTCTCTCTCAATCTCTCAAGAGGTCCTATGCCGCCGGCATCAAGTATTGAAGACCAGTGGCAACATTGCCAAAAAGCGATCAGAGATGCCGCCTCTGATGTGCTGGGTTTCACACGGCCACTACAACGAAATCCCTGGTTTGACGACGAGTGCCGGCAAGCACATGCAGCGAAACAAGAGGCTTACAAAGCGGCGCTGCATAGAAAGACCAGAGCTGCCCGCGAGCTCTACGGGCAGAAGAGGAGAGACGAACACAAGCTTTTCAGAAGGAAAAAGAAGGAGCATGAGAAGCGCGCGATCGAGGAGATAGAGGGATGTTATAGCAGGAATGAGGTTCGGAAGTTTTACCAAAGGGTAAAAAGAACCTGTCAAGGTTACAGAGCCCGAACCGAGGCCTGCAAGGATGAACAAGGGAACATCGTAGTAGAATCGCAGTCGATGCTGAGGATATGGAAGAACTACTTCTGCAGACTGTTTAACGGCGACGACGAATCAAATCCCGCTGTCAGGCAGAATGAACCATTCAACCTGGACGACGAAGACCAACAATTCCGTCCACCCGACCTGGACGAGGTGAAGAAAGCCATTTCGAAGCTTAAGTCCAACAAAGCTGCTGGAGCTGACGGCCTAACTGCCGAGCTTTTCAAAGCAGCAGGCGATGACTTGGTAGGGAGCATGCACCAACTCATCTGTAAAATATGGTCGGAGGAAAGTATGCCCGATGAATGGAACCTCAGCATTGTTTGCCTGATCCTCAAGACAGGAGACCCTCTGAATTGCGCCAACTACAGAGGCATCAGTCTTCTTAACATCGCGTACAAGATCTTATCTGCCGTGTTGTGTGAACGCCTGAAGCCGTTCGTCAACAACCTGATCGGTCCATATCAGTGTGGTTTCAGGCCAGGAAAGTCCACCATCGATCAAATATTCAGAGTGCTGCAGATCTTGGAAAAAACCCAGGAACTTCAAATCGATACTCACCACCTCTTTATCGATTTTAAGGCCGCGTATGACAGCATCTATAGAGACGAGCTATACAGAGCCATGTCTAGTTTTGGCATCCCTACCAAACTCGTCCGGTTGTGCAGGATGACGATGGAAAATGCACGCTGCTCCATCAAGGTCGGTCAAGACCTCACCGAGACCTTTGATGTCAGAAAAGGATTTAGACAAGGCGACGCGCTGTCATGCGACTTCTTCAACATCGTTCTTGAAAGAGTTGTGCAAAACTCACGCGCCAACACCAGAGGCACAATCTTTCAAAAGTCCGTCCAATTACTCGGATACGCCGATGACATTGACATAATCGGAAGAACGCAGCGTGATGTCACTGGTGCGTTTGTGAGTATCGAGACGGAGGCGGCGAAGATGGGTTTAGCGGTCAATGAGGGCAAGACGAAGTATATGCTGTCAACAAGAAAGGACTCCCAACACCGACGTCTCGGACAGAACGTCACTATAGACACTAGACAGCTATAATTTTGAAGTAGTTAAAGACTTTCTCTACAAATTCAAACAACGACACCAGCGCTGAGATTAAACGAAAAATAACTCTTGCCAATCGCTGTTTCTTTGGGCTAAGAAGGCAATTGAGTAGCAAAGCCCTCTCTCGAACAACTAAGGTGACCCTCTATAAGTCCTTAATCGTCCCAGTCCTGCTCTACGGCGCAGAGGCATGGACTCTGTCTAAAGCGGATGAGGTTGCTCTTGGCTGCTTCGAGAGGAAAATTCTTCGGGTGATTTTTGGTCCCGTCTGCATAGACGGGGAGTGGAGGAGGAGATACAACGACGAACTGTACGGGCTGTACAGCGACATCGACTTAGCCAAAAGAGTGAAGGTCCAACGACTGAGGTGGCTGGGTCATGTAGAGCGGATGGACACCAATGCTCCAGCTCGGAAAATCTTCGAATCCACACCCGAGGGTCAGCGCAGTAGAGGAAGACCGCGACTCAGGTGGCGCACGCAAGTGGAAGAGGACCTCAACCAACTTGGCGTGCGAAACTGGAGGCAGCTGGCTAAAAATCGAGCTGGCTGGAGGCGCTTGTTGGTTAAGGCTCAGATCCACCACGGACTGTAGCGCCACCTTAAGTAAGTAAGTAAAGTAAGACATCGAGTAATTGTTGATGAATAAACAAGATAACTGGAAATGATTTGAGTGGAGATATGTAGAACGCCCAGATGTCGCATGGGCCCCTCGGCTCTATGAGGGACCAAAAGCATTTGGTCATGTACCATTTTATTGACTTTATAGATCTGTATGTTTACAGGGAATGTTAGTGGTTTGAGGGAATTGTTAAATCTTTTCAGTATCTTCGGAAGATTCTCCAGGAATCGGAAAGGCCCTAGTGTTTTACTGACTCCCTTGCTTCATAAGCCTTCATTAACCTAACCTTACCTAATTTAAGTTTTCATTCAAGTCGATTCTTATGAAATTTTTTTATAAATATTTTTAACTTTTATTTCAGTTGCACTAGTCGCCATCATTTTCTTTGCGATACCAACAACTATCTTTGCATATCTTGAACCCAATTGGGGTGCTCTTGATGCATTCTACTACTGTTTCATATCACTGACTACTATCGGTCTGGGAGATTACATACCAGGTGATGAAGTTTCGGCAGAAAACCGCTCCCTCTACAAAATTTGCATCACTGTGTACTTAGTGTGTGGTAAGTTTCAAGATTTATCTACAAAGCTTTCAATGTAATTGACTTTTCCCCTTTTATTAGGTCTCATTGCAATGATGTTCGCTTTGACCGTTTTCTATGACATCCCACAACTGAACCTTGGGCAGCTTTTTACCGAGAATCTTAATGGGGAAACGGAGAAACTTCGCTTATCTGGTAACAATACGACTTGCTATTCGGGACCATCCGGCCTATATATGCCGCAACGTGACGAGGAGGTGCGCCGAGCTGTTGTTCGCATTCGACCTCATGGGGACGATTCACCCAGTCCAGACGATCCACCATCATCACTGAACCGGGACATGAGGATACCTTAGACGTTGGCGCCTAATAACACGAGAAATGCGTCAAACCCCGCTCTAAGACTTACGTGAAAGGTTTCCGCATTTTCTTAAAATGGTTCGGACGTACGAATATCCAATAAATGACACACACACCAGATTATCTAGCCTAGCTACTAACATACATACATGATTCCTGTGTCATTCGTTGAAAAACGTCTAATCAAATTAGAAGTAGATGAGATTAGTACAGTAGGTATGTAAATGTGCTTGACACAGGATCAATTATATTTAATACATCAATGTAATATTATGAAAGACACTATTTAGGGCATTCTCAAATTCATATATGTGTGCATATGTACATCCATTAATATATGAATTTACAATAACAAAACAGTTTTAATGCAAATATCAATTTACATGGATATCTTATCTGACGAAGAGAGGGAGCACGACAGGAAACTCATCCATATACATATTAATATACAAAATACGAAGATATATACATAAATGTACCAATAAATGTTAAACTTTAACGACGATGACATACCAAACTTATATAAATGTACTGTAGAGAATAATTTTTCATATACCAAAAACAAAAAGAAGAAAACAGATTCATTTATAAATAAGTTAAGTTTAGTTTTTTCTGCTACAGAGTTTTATTCAACTGTTATTATATAAAATACATATTTTTGTTGTAATTTATAGTATATTCATATATTTATAGGCATGCATGCAATGTATGTAGTACATCTAGATAGTAGTGTATATTTTTTTATAATTTATTGAGAATATACATTTTGTTTTATGTACTTGTGACAATTATCCTATAAAAAATAATACATAAATGTGTATTATACGTATCTATTCACAAAATAAAACAACTGATAATAAGAAATTAAATATCATAGAATTTTTGTTGATATTACCTTTTAAAATTTCAGTTTGATTGGTTGAGATTAAGCCAGAGAAGGACATTTTTAGAGAAAGTGAACGAGGGCTTATTTCTCACTAACATCCTTACAGCTACCACAGTGTGTGTGGTAGGGGATATCAAATCCCCGTGCAGATTTACTAATTGACCAGTGACCTGTTCTGATCATTTTAGTACTAAGTACGTCTCCAGACACTTGACATTTATTTTATATATTCTATTATTACATCTTCACATTTCTACTTAAAGTGTCCAAATCCAAGACAATTATTGAAATCATTGAAAAATATTAGTAAAAAAACCGATCAAAATTTCTATGTTCTTCCTGTTTCACAAAACACGTGAAAAAATGTCTCCAGTTCATATTGCAACTCACTGCACTTTTTGGCTGTGCACTCGTCTGATTAATTTTTTTCCATTGAAATATTTCCAGAAATGTATTCTAATAACTGCTATTACGTGTTAATTGAATAAAATAATGCTTATGTAGTCATATTTCACAATAAAACTGCAAAAAATATGAAAAATAAATATTTCTTATCGATCTCCCTGCTAAGATATTCGCTTGATTTCAGTTTACTAAACAAACAGAACGCAGTCTACATAAGGGTAATGCAGTGCAATTTGGCAGGCATTTTTTTGAAGTAACTTCATCGTAACGGTAAACTTGAAGTATTTAATTAAAATATTTCTTAAACGTCGATTAAATATTTCTTTTTCTGTGAAAAAGTTGATTATTAATTTATTCTCTACTTCAAAATGTTTATCAACGATGAATGTTCAGAAGAGAAGAAAGCTAATTTTCGAAAATATTTGGAACAACATGGAGTGATCGAAGCAATTACGCAAATTTTCGATAAAATCAAAATAGCTAAGGATAAACCAGAAAATCCAATTGATTTCATTCGAGCAGAGCTTGGTGATACACCTATTCCACAGGAAACCATTGACAAAATGGAGATGGAATTAGAAGAAGCCCATCGAGAAATTCGTCGCCTTCGGAAGGTCGTCGAAGGCATGGGATTAGGGAAGCTGCTAGAGGAGGATATGGAGAAACTAGACGATCCGCCTGTTGCCGAATATTAGACTTGTGTTTTTGAAGTGTACATACATATATGGAATAAAGTTTTCATTACAGAATATGTTTTTTTTATTTTTGTTGTACGATTTGCAGGTTTCAATGTCGTGAAATCATGTCTGTTTTCAATGGAAGAAGCAAAGCGGTAATGACTCCAGACAGCTCGCACAACAGTCCAACGCAAGTGAAGAAAAAGTGTAGTAGTAACATCAAAGATAAAGCAATAAAACATATCACTCCGTTTCCAAGTTCATCGATGACCTGTAAATCTGCTTGAGGGAGTAGTTTTGTCAAGTTTTCGACATGGTTCGGGTCAAATTTTAGCACGATAACGCTCTATTGAGTTCTTAGAATAGCCTTACGATCCACAGACATCAAACGTTTCTATCATTTGTGTGGAATTTTAAAGAGAAGCATTAACAAAAAATAAGCTCAAAAAATCCTTAAACATCGTTGACGAACGATGACTGTCGACGGCTAATCTTGGGTTTGTGCAAAAAGAGGCTGTATTTCTTTTTTTTTTTTTTATAGGAAGGCGTACCTATAACAATTCTGTAGCGCCTCGAGATGTCGGCAAACGTCTGCTGATTCTGCTTTTGAATAGCTGGGCTTGCCAATTCTCTATTCAAAATTGAGGTGAAGACGAGTTCATGCAGTTCCTAATTGCACATGAAAATGATTTAGTGTCTGGTTATTCCCTTAAGTTCTTCGAAACCGTCTACCATGATCTGTAATAGAAGCTTAAGTCTGCTACTGGTTCACTTAAGCTGCCGACGTTAGCGAAGTGCTCTTTTCTGGATTGTGTCGAGTAAGTAAGGGGAGTGTTTGAAGACCGCACCTTAGATATGTGAAAAGTAGTCCAGGGGCTGAATTACGACACCGAGTAACTCGTCATCGAAATGTGAGGGCCGCTCCTAGTAAAGTTAATCGGTCATTGGATCACGAGTTCCACTCATTCGTTGTCGACTGCGGTAATTCGGTCCCTGATCTATCTTCTGCTTATGTTGTCGACTGTAATAAGATAACTCAGTTTCGCAGATGCTGATTTTGCAATGGCGGAAATGTGCTCGTCTCTGATATAAGTGTTTTCCTCTTCCCATCGTAAGATTTTCCTAAGTCTTCGTTCATGGATCGGACTTGGTTGCGTCTTGTTGGGTGCATGTTGTTCGTGAAAGATGATGTGAGCTGTCGTTGGCGAAGCTATAGATTGAGTTGTTTGTGAAATTCTTAAGAGTCGTATGTGTGTATATGAATAATGTCCGACGTTGCAACCCTTTAGCCGACATAGTATTCCACCTTTGTATATGTACATTAAAAAAAATAACAAGTGAAACAATGATGCCTGTAATTTCAAAATGAATTGTATTCTTTATTCTTAAAACATTTTCCTTTTTACTTGTGAAACATTGTTAATTTTTTGTGTTGTTTCTCTTACGCATGCCTTAGTATGGTATATGTTCTTTTTTTTTTTTTGTATATTAAGTTTGCTTACATATTATATCTCACAAACTTAAAAAGAAAAAAAGGAAATTCTTTTAAAAACAAAAACAACTGAGGGATATTGTGTTAAAATCTCTGTATTATCTCTTAATTTATAATTTCTAAACCTGTGATCTTATTATACCACTTAATTTGATTTTTGTATCTCTCGTTTTAATTTTGTTTATTTACTTTAATTTTAAATGTAAAATTTTTGTTTTGAAGTTTTTTTATATTTTTTTTTGTTAATTTGTTTTGTTCTCGCAAAGAAATATATGTTTGTTTGTTTATTAAATAATTGTATTTATTTATTTTTTTTTTGTCACACAATAGACATTGTTTTAATTTTTTTTTTTTTTAATTTTTATAGCATGTGTGTCTATATAATAAATCTATATAAGGACTTTTATATTATAAGCCTAAACTAATGAAAAATATATGCTTGTGTTCATATATATGTATATAATTGTTTTACTTTACCCCAAAAGAATAAAAAATAAATCATAAAAATTTTGTTACATATTTTTAAAAATTTCCTTCTTTCTTTTGTACATTAATCCGAAAATGTACAATGAAATTGTGTTGCTTAACTTTTACAAATATTATCTTATAATATGTATATTTAAGTGTTAAGTGGGGGGAGCGAGGAGGGGCGGGGCCGAGGAATATTTTTTTTTTTTTTATATATTCTAACATAAACAAATAATGATTACAAAAACATGCTATTGCGACACGGTTGTTGTTTGCTTGTTACCAGTGAGTAGTGAGAGGGCTGCTGAGTGTGTATACGTGTACAAAACAACATTATTGTAACAAAATTTTCGATCTGCAATTTCTGGCAGAATGACAAGTTTACTTTGAAGTTAACAACTTAAAAAAAACAAAAAAAAAAAAAACGAATGCAACAAACAAAAAAGACTATTTAAACAAAATTGCTCTCCACTTTACCTACTTATAATACTCTAATAATGCTTAAGTGATTTAAATGTTTAGCACTCTCCGTCGTTTACCCTCTCATTGTGTTTCTGTGGCTGCCTCTGATGATAAACTGAATTTCTTAAAGTGCTCACTAACTTTATACCTTATAGCTTAGTATATCCTTAATCTTTTATTGAGTGTTGAGTGTGTGTGTGTGTGTTTTACGGGTCTATCTTGTTCTAATGTGGCTACTTTTAAATTGGGGTGTGATATAACGGAGGGGAAGGCTAAGAAAATGCTTAGTTTTTATTTTCGACTCCTGGTTGGTCGAGTGCCAGACGTTGAAGGTGTTGAGGCTGCGGCTGTTGGTGTTGTGGCTGCTCCAGTTCGATTTTTTTTGGTTGATGTCACCGATGTTGAGGCTTTGTTAACGATTTTTGGAGAGTCTTCATCCGAGTGGCCATCTATTGCACTGGCATTGGCATCAGCGATGGTGGCGGGGGCTTTTTCTGGCCCTATACGTAATCAAATTGAAAAATTAATACAAATGCAAGTTGAAAAAATGTGTAAAACAAAAGATGTTCAGAACCATACCTTTGACTGTCTTTACAGAGGGCGCCGGCGCTGGTTTCTTTGATGGGACCTCTGGCGTTACATTGGCGCCTTCGACCGCTCTTCGCTTAGCGGCTCTATCGTTTCTACTATTCACCGAAGATACTGCTGCCGGTTCTTCGGTCTGTTTAGAAAGTAAAACGTAATTAGAATTTTCTTAGGATCTTGGGTTTAATCATAAGTGTACAAGAAGCAATACTACACAGCCAGCAGAAGAGAGAGGGAATCTAACAACATAGGAAGGAAATAAGAAATTCTGATCGCCACTGACGGCTCTAAAATAGAAATGTGTAGGTACTGAAGCAACAGTTCTTAGTATTTTATTATACCGCGATGACTGCTTCCAAGCAAACATTTTCATCGCTGAGAAAGCAAGAAAGACAAATTATAAATCAAACTAAATTCATCCATATACGATGGATTTGAATCGCAGATGAACTCTCCAGACAACACGCCCGTAGCCAACTAGATTCTAAAGGAAGCTGAGCTCGCTCTGAGATTTGGAGAGCTCCCTTAGGAATTTCCATTCACTGAGGGAAACATTTCTCGATTTGTGTGAGCTCTCTCTAGAGTACTCTCGAGAATTCAATCCACCAACCAAATTCATTTTGAAATCAACTCATGAGAGCTCCAGGAAAAGCTTTCCAAAATGCAGCTTAAAACTGGCACTTCGTCAATCAGAGAAGTTCATCAACCCCTTAAACAGCAAGAGAAGTCAAGAAAAGCTTGCATTAAATAAAAGTGACGCTAAGCTCCTCATGGACTTTGTCACGGGGCATTCTTCACTCAACTACCATCTTAACATGCTGGGCACCAGACCCACAGATATGGGCCGGCTCTGATTGGAAGATCAAGAAATTGTAGAGCATGTTTTGCGCGACTTTTCCGATATAGCTCGCTGCAGAGTACAGACTAAAACACTTCGGAAGAGGATTCACCTGCCCAGAAACAACCAAACATGCTTCCGCAAGAACTAGCCTGAGGTTCTTTCACGACCTCGATCTTGCTTAAAATGTTCACCTGTTGTACGAGAACTTTGCTTGACTCAAAGGATCTTTTAGGTCGCAGCTGGCTCTTTAGCTGACCGAACGAAAACGCCGAAGTTCTGTTTGAAAGAGGGAAGAACGAAAGGAGAAAAAAAGAAACTAAAGCACCAAGATACGACCGAAGAAAAGACAAGAGACCCTTGAAAAACAAAAAGAAAAGCTTTAAGAAAAATAACGCGAAATCAAGGAACGACGACAACCAGAAAACACAGAAAGGAACCAAGAAAAGACGAGACATCGGAAGAACGGACGAACTGCTGCAATGTGTATCCCACCCCATCACCAGGGATACCCAGGATAGCTCCAGAAAAGCTCAGATAAGTAGAGTGGTTTTTCGATTGTTTAATAGTGCATTTCGTGATACCCCCTAAAGCCCATTTCGTAGTTATATTTTCTCAATTTCTGCGGATAAGCTTTCTCCCCTTAATTTTCACTGTATTCCCGGCATTACATTGTAATCGAGTTCCGCAAGGGAATCCGGACATTACTCGTTGAGCAAAGTTCCTTATTAACTTTCTAATTCCATCGTCTTGATACGTTATCCTTTTTCTTTTGCTTTTTTATTGGCCTTTTGTTCTTATCCTCACCCCACCAGAACTCTACCCGATCTCACCCTATCCTCCGAACCCGACCCACCAGAGCAACCGGAAACGCAGCAAGTGTCATTGCTGCAGGTGTTCGGAATTCGGTCGCGCGCAACTCCTCTTTTTTGTTGTTTACTTTGCGTTCCTAACAAACTGGTCGCGACCATCGTAAGTCAGGCATGAGGTTCCACAGAGCCTAATTCAGGCTGCGAATAGCAGAATACGTGCCTTCCGACGTACTCCGAGAAAAAAGCAATTCTAGAATACACTTGACAGTTAAGAAGCTATCAAGACACTAGATAATGTAAATACAAAGTCTTCAACTTTCAAAGAATGCTAAACAGAATTGGCGACATCCATGAACTTCCCTTCCTGGATAGGTAGATGAACTTCCAATATATAGTATCTAGCTTAGATTCTCAGGGAATCGATATTGTTTCAGGTTGACCAAACTTGGCCATCGTACTCAAGGGAAGGACTGGTTAATGTGATAAAGAAAAATGTACGTTTATCCCTGCGATTTTGTAGTGCAGTCTCAATTGCAATATTACATGTCTGCCGCTTTTAATTTTGTACTGAACTAATCTGTCACATTCACACTCCCATGTACGTCATACGTTCGTCTCCAAATTCTCCTTGTCAAAAATCATCGATTAGTGACAAATGACGTTTGTTTGTGACAGGGCGAATAGAAATTTTGAGAATTTAACTTTCGGAATTTTCTTGACATTCGTAAAGAAGAAAATAGCGATGCAACTGCCCAAAAACGCCAAAACCAATAACAGATCTCGACAACAAAAGAGAAATCCATCAATTTTCTGAATTTCTGTTGCTCTAACTCAGATGTAATGACCGTCATGCTTCGCGCTTCACGCAGAAAAGTCCACGCGGCTGTGCCGGTATATCGCTACAAATGATTTGCACGTGAATTTCTTTTAATGCACAGTCAGTCCATGTCAAAATTCGACTCGCAAGGAAAATAGGGCTCCTATTTATCACAAGGGTTAAAATGCCAAGAGCTCACTGCAAAATTATTCCATGAACTCCGACTAATTTTCTCTAGAACTTATTTTCTTCCTCGTCTCATGAGAACGAACGAACTAAAGCCTTTTGCTCTATTTTCGTTTTAACAATCTAGCTCACGGGAAGAAAGGAATAATTGCTTTGATTAGATTAACTCACCTTTTGAGGCACGGATTTTTTCGATCTGGACGTGGTTGGGGTGATTGGAGATGCTGCTCTCGCTTTAGCTAATGGTGATCTTTGAGCCCTCTGGGGCTTGGTGCTTTGTATTGTGTTACTCAAAATCGATCGCTTACGACTTGGCTTGTATTCTTTGTCTGTGTCGACTTCTGAATCATCCTCTTCTTCTTCATCGTCGTCATCATTGTCACTCTCATTGTTATCACCACCGGCATCGTGATTTTTCTTTTTCTTCTTTGCCGCCGATGTTGATTTCTTTTTCTTACTGGGCGACTTGCCTTTGCTTCGATTGCGTTTACTACCCGGTGACCTAGTAAAACTGCCCCTCTTTCCACTGTTGCCCGATCCAATGCCGGTTAGAGAGGATCTCTTTTCAATTTGAGATTCATCTTTATATAACGAGATATCCACTGAAATTAAACAAAAAAAAAAAGAAGATGAATAGAAAGATCTGAAACAAACAAGCACACTCATCATACATCCATCTGGATTCTCCTCAGTAACATCTGGCCGTGGGAGAATTCCCTTCTCCACGTCAATGGCTCTCTTTAAAATGCTTTCGATTCGAGTCTTTTCGGTCTTGGGCAATCTGAGTTGACCCTTCTCCAACCTCTTCAAGTCAACGGTTGTCAAGACACATTCGATATCAGTGTGATCGTAGAAGTCCGGTATGAAAACAGTGTCGTCCTTCTTGTCCTCTGACAGCCATCGAATGCTGATTCGGGGCGATGATCGGTAAACGTTTTGTAGGGTCTGACAGAGGAAGAAACTGCCTTCGGCGTTGCGCACTGCCATGTATTCGTGCTTATAGAATACAATCAGCTTGTCTTCAGCGGACATAGGCTTCGGGGAATTCGAGGCTTCACTGGCTGAAAGCTTAGTTATGAACGCCAGTTCTGGCAGTGGACTCTGATACAGAATCGTCTTGAGGCGGTGACGTTTACTCTTCCGATCGTTCAGCGTTTGAGGTGAGGATGGCGATGCTTGCGCCTGAACTGATGCCTGTTTAACTTTACTTTGGGATCTTTTCGTATCCGTTTTCGTAGATGGCGGAGATTTTATGTCATCTGCCTTCGCTTTAGACGCAGCAGAAGAATCCTTTTGCTTTTCTTGCTTCTCTCCAGAAGCATCTGCCGATATTGCTGCGGCCGCTGCTGTCTTGGACTGCCTCGGCGCCTTCGTTTTTGACATCGGCTTCTCAGATTGATTCGACTTTGCGACAGCTTTTTCGGGCTTCTCCTTCTCAGCCGGCTTTTCCACATGCTTCCTCTCATTCTTCTCCAATTTTGTTGGTTTGTCGGGTTTCTCAAGCTTTTCAGGTTTCTCAAGTTTTTCCGAAGATTTTTCTCCCGAGGTTGGTTGTTGGTTGGTTACGTTCTCTATAACTAATTTTTCGTCTTCTACCTCTGCCGGCTTTTGGTTACTTTCAGCTGCATCCTCTTTGCCTTGAGCTTTTAGCTCGTCCACACCCTGGTCTGGTTTAACACTCTCGCTCGGTTGTGGTTCATCGCTGGCCGACGTATTGTTTGACGTATTCACCGCGGTGTCATCGGATTTGCTCATTTCGGTCGACGACACATCACTCACGGGGCTCTCTTCTTCGACTACTGGATTAGTTTTATCTTCAGAAGATGTGTCATGAATTGTTGTCATTAGCGTGCTGCTGTCCGTATCAGCAATCGGTTGTTGGTCAATTTTATCAGTGGATGTGGTTTTCGCGTCCTTTATCTGTGAAAAGATTAACAAACATGAATATGAGTACAAAAACGAATGAAGGCCTAGCATAAGAGGGTGTGATGTGCTACATTCAAACGATTTTCGACGTCGAAAAGCCTTTGAACACAGAAATGGGGGATAAACTGTCCTTTCGGCTTAGAAAAAAAAACTAGAAGCATTGCAGCCTCCTGAATCAGGTAAAGAATTTTTATTCCTGTGACCAGTTTCTACTATTCTTGTCAAGCCAAAGGTGTGGCACGATTTAAAAATCAAGCAACGAACAGGGGGTAGAAATTCTTACATTTTTGTCATCTTCTGCCTTCTCAACGGTTAGGGGGGTGGCTCCTGGCAATCCAGCTACTGCTGCTTCCTGGATTGGCATTTTGGTGGTCTCAGGCAAAGCTACCACAGCCGCACCATCACTCGGCTCACTTTTGTCATCCTCGCCGGTTTTAGCCTCCGGTTTTGGTGGCGAATCAGGTTCATCCATTGGTCTAGTTGGCGATGCCTCCGCAGAACTACTTCCACCGGTTTCCATCGGTTTTGTTGCTGGTGGTGTAACATTTGGTTTGATCTCCGGTTGATCTCTCTGCGGTGGTAGAGGTGGTGGTGGCGGTGGGGTTGCTGTTGACGGAGACATCTTCACTGCATCTTCTGATTCCTTTGCTGGCACCGACACCAATGACGGCAAGCTAGCTGGCTTCGGAGGAGTTTGGCTTGCTGCTGGTGCCTTTGCTGGCGAACAACTAGATATGGCCGTTGCGTTTGACTGTGTTGGCTGATGTTGTTGCTTGGTCAGGGGCACTGCACTAGTTTGCAGTTTTGGTTCTGGCTCATGAACGGCAGTCGCCAGCGAATTTGAGTTCGGTGGCAACTGAGGCTGCTGTGATTGATTGCTCATCTTTTGATAATGTGAAGGGAAGGGTGGGGGAATCGCACTTACTAGCGGAGCTTTGCTGCTCGGATTGGTGTACTGACTGGGGATCGATAGCGGCGCCTTGTTCTGGTGATGATGGTGAAGGTGGGCCGCAACAGGAGCGTTTGGGAGTGAAACTGGCGATAGAGAAATCGATGGTGGCACTTGCTTGGTCGACGACGACGACGAACTCTTTGAGGGTAAATTATTGTTGGCCGCCGATAGCTGTGGCGATGGGATTGGGGTGATCTGAGTGCTGGGCGGTAAGTTCGGCGGCTTCAGCTGGTTGGCAAGTGCTGGCAGTGATCCACCTCCCGTGGACTTGCTGTGAGCTGCAGTCGGCAAATACTTTTGTGAGTACTGAGACTGCGGCATTTGCGGATTGTGTTGTTGTTTGGTTGTCTGCAAGGCAGCAGCCGCTGAGAGCGCTGACTGAGCGAGATTTTTCTGCTGATGCTGGTGCGACGATTGCTGTTGATGATGCGACTGTTGCGGCTGTTGATGATGCTGCTGCTGTTGTTGCTGTTGCTGTTGTTGAAATTGCAACTGATATGCATGTAGCTGTTGCATTAAATTTGCGGCCTGCATTTGCTGTTGGAATTGCTGATTGACACTAGCCAGAGACGGTGCTGGCCCATTGTTACCATTTGATTGCTGTTGATGGTGCTGCTGATAGGTTTTGTTCAATAGATCAGCCGCGGCTGGAGTGCGAGTGAGGGCCAAAGGTTCACCACGATCTTTACTCTGCTGCATTTGCTGCTGGAAACGCTGTTGTAGCTGAGGATTGGACAGAAGCAATTGCTGCTGTTGCTGCTTCAACATTTCATAGTGTTGTTGCGTGAGAAACGCATTGAGACCTGCCTGCGACGACTGCGGCAATGCATTTTGACCATGAACAAGATTTTGCATTTGCTGCTGAATGCCCGCGAGCGCTTTGGCAGCTTGCTGCGACGCCTGATTGCTCGGACCACCTCCACCACTATTACCACCGGGACCCTGTTTTTGGCTGTAACTCATTTCTGCATTAATAATTTACACGGCCGCACACACTTTTCGAGACTTAAACTGCACCTCGTTGCGTTTATTTTGCACAATTATTCGATCTAAGTAATATTTTCCACGTTGGGCTATATCGGTGTGTTCCAGGAAATGCCCAACCACACACACCAGATTCCCAGTTTTTTCTTTGATTTCAATTTTTCTCGTTTTCTTTGCTGTGTTTTAATTAACTCTCCACTTCACATGTTTTGCTTTGCGTTTCACCTCGTTCACTGCCTCTAATGACTACGTAACAGTTTTTATCCCACCAAAAATGTATTTTTTTTTTCCTTTTTTTCTCTTCTCTATCGTCACCGATATATAAATCAACAGCGCCAGGTAGAACACACAAACAACAAAATAAAACAGAAACCAAGAAAAATAAAAACACAGAAACTAATTCATGGCATAAACAAGTTTTAGCTCATTCTAGATTCACTGGCACGGCAGCACACCGAAGGGGCAGAAATTCGCCATAGATTCTTGTTCTCGATACTCTTGGAGGGAAGTCAGACACAAAACAGAAATAGGCAAAGAGAAAAAAAAACGAATCGTCACAGGAATATACTTTTCCTCCACTCAGGAGGAGTTCCAAGCGAAGGTTTTTTTTTGGTTCTTTATCCGGGTGATGATGCAGCGGATGGATGTTCGCGGAATTTCAATGCGATAAAAGTTCGCGTTGGTTATTTTAGGTGAAAGTACGGAAAGTTATTTGGTTGATTCAATGAATATAGTTCGTGAATTTTTTTTTCTTTAGCGAGAAGTTGAGTCGAAGAAAAATCACTCTGTAGTCTTTGGCCGAAACTCTACACTCTCTACACGATTTTAGATGGCGTCCATCCACTGCGCATGGAGGATGATGTGCGTGCGAAAGAGACCGCCGATGGAGTTGTGTTTCAGCGAGGTGCGATTGCTTTATGGTTTCGCCTATGGTAACCGGCACTTTTCTCCAAAATGCTGTGGGGAAATGAGCGTTCATGCGCCTGACGGTGGCTACGGATGTGTTCGTTAGTATAAGCGAATGGTATAAGCAACTGACTAGAGGTGTCGCTTTGAAATTGGAGAATATGAACAAAAAGTGGTTGCATGCAGTTTAGTAAAAGCTTGTGCGAAACAGAATAACAACTGCAGTTACATAGGTACTTATTAAAGCACAGGCCATTATTAGAATTTAAGAGCTACGATCATTCTATTCTTCCGTTCGAAGCGCTAATCGAAGCGGAAGAGGTAGAGCTGTGTGCCAGACAAGGAAGTTTAATATCAGGGACAGTACCTAGATAGTAAATTTATATAAGAAAGCACACAGAAGAGATAACCAGGAAGGCTAACCGAAGTACCAGACGAAGCGAACAATCCCTGCAAAAACGAGGAAAACCTTCATAAAGTGCAGAGTGGAACATACCCAATCTCAGCCAGAGATAAACTTCAATTTATTTCTCTATCTCTGATCGAAGTTCTGTAACTGACGCCCCTGTGTCTCGTGGGTGAGAATGGCTCAAACAAAAACAAATTCTGTTCAATGAATTCGGATTCAATTCGCCATGTAAACAGGGTAAATAATGTGCATTCCACTTCCAACACAAATTGGAATAAAATGACATTTAACTTCTTTACATTCCAGTCAGCTGATTTCAAACAAGCCGCATTTTGTTTTGACATTTGTGTCGTGCATAAGAAAATTATTTTTTACCAAATTGATTTCACAATTCTTTCTGGACCTTGCTTTACACTAAATTGTTCTTTTTAAAATATGGGAAAAGTAGAGGAGATTCCATTAAGTGATGCCGACCTGGATTGGATTCAAATGCGCAAAGATTTTGATGCATCCCGTCCAGAAACAACGAAGGAAAAAATGATTCGTAAAATCAAGTCAAATCCAGTTGTTCCCTTCGGTAAGTACTGCGAATGTTATTATATAAGTTTAATTTATTTATTACTGAGAAAATCATTTGCGTATGTAGGTTGTTTATGTACTGCAGCTGCTCTTGGTTTTGGCCTCTACAACTTCCGAACAGGCAATCGGAAGATGTCTCAGATTATGATGCGGACTCGCATTGGTGCACAAGCATTTACTCTCGTTGCCCTTATCACTGGTGTGGTGTTAACTTATAAGAAAAATGATGAATGAATGTATCTACTAAGAATGTAAATTTGTTGGTTCTAATTGAAATGCAATAATTTTGATAATTCTCATTGAAGCGCGAGGTGCAAATCGCTAAGGCAAGCGATGGCAGATTGTTGGTAGAACTAGTGATAAGAAATTTGGTTAAAATGCTTTCAAATGTAACAATTTCAATGGTTTTGTAAAATATACTCTCGTAAGTCTCAACTGGAGTGTAATAAGGTCGTTTCAGGGTAGCAAAGCTGGCGCAGGAACATGAAGAGATGAAGAGGTTTTGGAAGCACTGCTACACCAAACACAGGCAGAACGAATCGTTCAACATAGACAATATTAGGAAAAATTGCGTCCGCCTAATCGTAACAAAGTGCAGATAGCAACATCCAAACAACATCCAGCAGGAACTGACTGCCTTCCGGCGGATCTATTTAAATCTGCTGCAGATACCTTGGTAGAGAGCACACCCAACTGCCTGACGAATGAAATTTCAACATCGTTTGCCACAAGAAAGAAGACGCCAATTACACAGACAACAGCCTGATCAGATCGTATCTATCGTATGGTATGAACGGCTATAACCTTTCCTCAACAATCGAATTGATCCTTATCAGTGCGGAGTCCACAAGCACTGGAGAAAACACAAGAAGTCAAAATCAATACTCACCAACTTAAATGCCGCTCATGATAGCTTTAGAGTTATGTCTAGTTTTAGCTTCCCAGCTCGTCCATCTGTGCAGGATGAATGTCTTGAATAGGACAGAACGTCGCAGTGGACAGCTATAACTTCGACGTAGTGAGGGGCTTTGTCTACAGAGACACTACTCTACCAACGACATCTCATCGGAAATCGAAGGTAGAATAGGTCTTCCCAATCGTTGTTTCTTTGATCTGGGAAGGAAATTGAGTAGTAAGGCCTGTCCCGAACAAATTAGGAAAATGTTTGGTGCAGGAATTATGCGAAGTGTACGGTGAGATGGATTTAGTAGAAAAAAAACATCATTTGATGTTGAAGATGGCTAGAGCAAATGCATTCACACTCCCATCCGAGGAGTCTCAGAATCTAAACTGGGAGATCAACGCAATAACGCAATAAAGGAAAACCAAAACTAAGGTGGTGCGCACAGGTAAAAGGAAGCCTCATCTAGATTCAAGTGCGTAACTGTATCCTGTTAGCTTTTGACCGGGCTAATTGGTGAAACTTGTTGGTTAAGGTCCAGGTTCACCTCGAACTGTAGCGCTATCTAGGTAAGCTCTGGAAATAGATTCAGTTTCCAGTCTTTCCATAGTGAATATGTTTGTTCAAAGGTTTTCCTGTTTGCTCTGGCTTAGGTACTGAAACGGAAAACATTTATTTCTTAAAAATAAATAAAATCGATCAACTCCGACAGCTTTCGCAGTCGAATGTCATGGCTTGAAGAGTTGATCGAGCTGATAATGACGTCAGGATATTCGAAAAAAATTACGCGGATTATAGCAATGAGAAACACCACACTTGTCTCCAGCTCGTCTGGACACCGCCCTCGACGCAAGTGAAACCTAATACTGCCCGAGTTTCGAACCACTACATCTCGCTCGCTCTGTGTGAAAACATTATGACAACTTAAGTAATAATGTATGTAGGCACATGAGTTCCTCGTGATGCTCGCGTAGACCAGCAATTTTGTCTACTGTGCCTATATTTTTCAACCATACTATGAACCCACAAATAACGATTGGTGGTGCAGAAAAACCCAGACAGGGATATGCATTTCAGAAGATCTTTCAGCTCAACGTTACAGAAGTCTTCCAGCTTCGTAAAGAAGCAATTTCCAGTAATCCAAATTCTTCTGTTTGGCAAGAAGATTAAGATTCAATTTATTTCATCCTTGCACCTTCTGCATTAGTCGCGGTGATGTATTCCGTTTTCAGAAAGCTTATTGGGACTCTTGCGAGATCAAATCGTTCTCTTCGAGTTCACCATCCCTTTCTCGGTATTCACCATATTATAATCATCGTGTTGGCTTTTGATATCTCGTTTAAATAAATTGTGCAGGTTATTTCTAATTCAACTCGTCATGTAAACGGGATAAAAGTATAATATTCTCGTAAAATGAAAATTTAACAACGCCCCTGCATTCATTTTTAGCCTGGCAGTGCCACTTACCGAAACGAAAAAAACCTATTTTCCAGCAGTTTTGTCCCACTCTGTGGCTTTGCTGCAATCTCTCCGCGAACACGAATCTCCTATCTCACTTTTCGACTGCCATGTTTATTAGTCGCGATTACAGTGAAATCAGTCGCGGGAAAATTACTAATTTTTTTTGTTTAAAAGGTAAATATTTTGCAAAAATTATGTTAAAAAGTGTCCTGAACCTGTAGTGCATTGACTGTTTGTGTTTTCCAATGCTGTGATTGTGTGGTGGAGTGTCTTAATCAGAGTCGAACTAAAATTTCTACCAGAAATGGCGCAATCAGTGCATCTAGTATATAGAGACTTTTTCCTACAAGGTTATTGTACTATAATGTACAACTGTACTTTTCCCTCGGCCTAAGTTGGAATTTGTTGTAATCAGTGTTTTGGTTGACAATTGTGAGAACTCCTTTCGATTTTAATTAGTCTTCTTTGTTTTTGGTTTTTTTTTTTTCATTTATTCTCTTCAATGACAAGTGATTTGGAGTGAAATGTAAAAAAGAAAAAAAAAAATTTGGAGATTCTCTTTCTGCCGTCGATGGGAGTAAAAATGTCGGTTTTTCTTTTCTTGTGAATGCTACGGCTACCCCCCTTTTTGCGTGGTGTGGTCGTTTCACTCTTTCACGTCAATCGACATTCTTTGTTGGCTATGTTCGGCACGTTGAAAACGTATTCCCAGTGGCATTCCTCCGGAGATGTGTGTGTACACACGCCAGTTTCGGTGTGTATTGGGTTGGGTTTGCACTTGGTTTTGTTTTCTTCTTTGAGCTTTATTGCGGTTATGGGAGTGTGCGTAGTGATTTGTGGAGAAGAAAAAAAAGTGTCCACTAGCCCCAGCAGTACATGAATGGGGACAGTAATCATGAATTTTTTTTATGTTGGAGCCCTGGTGGGGAAAAGGCATGTTGTAACTGTGTGTGGCGCGTTTTATGCATGGCATACACATGTTTGTGGAATTGTATCGATTCCCCAACGGGATTGGCTAAAATTAGTTTTCTAGCAGATTTCTGTTTCTGCTTTCTGTCAGCCTACTTTCTTTTTTCTCTTGCTTTCATCCACATTTTTGTAGAGTTCCTGTTTCCTTCGCGGGAACTTTAAAGTGCACCATTTCACAGGGATGTTATCTGAATGTTAGGATATGGGGTCGTTATGAAAGCTTTTAAGCTTATTTTTTGAAAAATTCGGGCCAGTGCTAGTTTCTGGTTTTTGATTCGTTTTACAAATAAAGTCAAAATCGGTTATAACGACCTTCAAGGGGCCGATGAATTTGGTCGTTATAAGCGAAGGGTTACATCAAGGTTAGTTAATGAAGCTCAGCCGGGACCTAAAAATGTTGTTATAACCGATGTCGTTGTAAGCGATTTTGACTGAATTTTGTTTGATTTAGAATACAGCAGAAGGGGACAGAAAATCGACGAAATTTATATTTGTAGCTTTTGAAATTTTTGCATAAAAAAACTCGGCCAAGGCATATTCGGTTAAGCAGCCATAGTGACACAAAATTGTCTTGTGCTATCCGTATGGTCACAAGGATGTTTTGCGGCTTCTACTGAGTTGTAATTTTATTCTTTTGCGAGAGGGAGTTGGTAGGAAGATTTTTGTTTGTCTGTTACCTCCAGTTTTCAGTGTGATGCGCCTAATATTTTAGCCAATTTTTAATACAGAATTTTGCCATACTGACTAGTAACCCGCGGCTGCTTTCTGGCCATTTTTGTTTTACCCTAAGGCTTCTGTCTCCGCTTCGAGCTCACATAGTTCTGACAATGATATCAATATCCTCGGGGGTATGCAGGTAGTTAAGTTGCGTTAGGTGTGAAGAGATAAGAAATAATCTACCTCTGATTTGCTTCCCTGAATCAACCAAAGCTCAGTATACATAGATTTAAAGACGGTGGTATGGCTAACAATTCACCCGGGTCAATGAAAAGTACGAAACGCTTACGTACTCTTCAGGTGTGCCTCCAGTAGGATGTGACCTGTGAGGATACTTTTTGTCGTGTTCAGTGTTCGTATGTTGTCTTAGGGCCACATTTTCTTTTGATTTGTGGCATGATGTGATCGCGCACCACCTCTCATCTGTCTCCGCTTCGAGATGAACTCGCTGAGTATTGCCAATGATAGGTATTAATATCCCCAATCTGGATCTTTAAAAATAAGAATAGGAGGGACATTAAGACCTGAGATACAGTGTAAGAACTCGTCAAATATTCAAAACTGCATTCAGGTATCTCAAAACAAGAAGACAGAACTTTATATTTATTATCGGATAAGTTACTTTGTTCTTAATTTTGTGGTTTGCAACTACTTAAGCTTTTCATTGCCGTGTTTACCTGACTCAGTTGAAGCCTTGTAGAACAGTTTAAAGCTTTTATTTTTTTTAGACGAACGCCCCTTCGCAGGTTACAGTTTCGCTTATTAAAACGGCTTCTTATAGTGTTGCGGATTTAATTTATGACGCATGAAACTTTTCAAAATTCGCTGGAAGAGCTAGCAGGACCTGATCGGCTGGTTTGGCTCAGGGCTTAGTGTGCTGGATTGCTGTGCGAGCTAACACAGGACATACACTCTCCGTAGGCAAAGCATCTTCGAGTATATCTTGTTATGAGAAACATAGTTCCTTGGGTTTCCAACATTTGTGTGGAAAACAAACCACTAAGAACAACACAAGTGCTTGTGAAAAAATTTGGCTTGAGCCTCTATGGACTTGAGCCTCTTCAGAGTCCTACTTTTTTTTTTACTATGAAAACACAAGTTCTGTAGAGAAGATGCAAAATTCATAAACATCATAATCGGCTATGAATCAGCTCTTTTTGGTTGTTATCGGTTCGAATTATCTAAATCAACGCGAGTCGACATTTGCTTAAGTGTAGACGCAGTAGCCTATTTATTGTGACTATCGATAAGACTCTGGTATTGTTGTGACGATGGATGAAAGAAAAAGTGATTCAGGTTTTGTATTGTTTGCTTTGAAGTAAAGTAATATTTATAGTGTGGTCAATGGAGCAATTATGACGAAAGGATCCGTGTAGAGTAAGCATAATTCATGGAGGGCCATGATGACTCATTATTTTGATCTGTGTCCGGTTGTGTTGTATGTAATTCCTTAAAAATATATGTATTCATCCTTGAGTTCAGTTAATCTGTTTTGCATTTTCTGTTTATTTCTATGGTCAATCTTGATGGGGAATTATACATTGAATTTAGTAGTGAAAGGCGGCTTAAGATGTGAGCATTTTGTTTTCTCAGTAAAATTCGACTGAATTTAAGAAAAAATACCTACAAAGCTAATTGAGGGAAACTAATGGAATTTCTTAACGTTCCTTGCATATAGTCAAGCAGATCACATGGGGGCCGTGAGGTTTTGAGCATTTTTTAAAAATTGTTTTACACTTGTTAAATTTTTTGCATGACACCTTTGTTGTTGAGATGTCTCAGGTCCGGTAGTTACATGGATCCTAGGGTCCTCTGTCGTGTTCCCATTAGGGCTGGACAGTGGCATACGAAGCGTTCGAGGTCTTCTTCCTCACAATTTCTACATGTCTCTGTTTCAGTGAGGCCCATTCTATGCATGTGTTTGTTGAGGTTAATGTGTCCTGTGATGAGTCCCACTATCAGCCTCAATTGATCTCTGTTTGAACCTAGAGCCGTTCTAGTGAGCAGGTTGTTTGGTTTCTTTACGAGTGATGTAGCCACTTTGCACGTCGGTAGGTTTGCCCAGTGATCCTCGAAATCCCTTTGCATCCTCTCGTTGGTTGCCGTTTTAATTATTGTTAGTGCGACTCCCACTGTGCTTTCAGCGGTTTGTTCTATCGCGTGCGCCCCTTCTCTTGCCAGTTCATCAGCTTTCTCATTTCCCCTGATACCTTCATGACCCGGTACCCAGACAAGGCGGACGACGTCGGTGTGACTGGCAAGCCTGTTGAGTTTGTATTTGCATTCCCTGACCAGATGAGATCCGGATGTTGGACTTGTGATGGGTTTAAGTGCTGCTTGACTATCCGAGCGGATTTCTATTTTCCTTCTTTCGGTGTGGTGTTCCAAGAGAACTCCAGCTCAGGATGGCAAGGACTTCTGCTTGGAATACTGTGACGAAGGGATCTGGATGAATCTCAAATTCTAACGGTGGGTTGTTGCAATATAAGCCAGCACCGCAGTTGCATGCAATGTTGGAGCTGTCCTTAAATATGCTTATCACGTCTTGGTTTCTTATTTCGTTGGTTCGAGCCCAAGAAGCCCTTGAAAAAATTCTGTTTTAAAATTGTTGACAGAGCTGATTTGCTTGTCTTCAAAATCACTCTTATGGTAGACGAGTGGCGTGATCGTTCTGGGGCCAAATCGTTTCTCCCGTGATTGTATAATTCGTCGCGTAAAAACGAGCATTCTGTGGCCAAATAGACTTATTTTTACGTGACGAGTTATGCGATCACGGGAAGGCCTTGATCTCTTTAATTATTTTTTCGGTGCCTTATATTGGAAGTCGTTTCGAAATATCCGAGAGCCTTCAGTCTTGCCGCTGAGTGTCCTGCCGGTATCTTTGCTTCGTTGTGGCCGATAAGGATTACTTTTAAATTGAAAAGGAATCTTATGTTCTTTTGAAGGATTCTTTGGGTTTTTTGGGTTTGTTGTCATAGAACGGCTAAAGTTTTCCGGTACATTACTGTACATGAAATAACCGCACTTCATTTAATGGTTGGAGAGTAGGCTTTACAAATCTATGACGGGTGTTGAGTGGCATCTACTACATTGCATACGTTTTAACTTTCGATTTAACCTTTCTCTGTCGGACCTGGGACCCTGTCTTTTTATTGACTAAATCCAATATGTAAGCTCTGCACTAGTCTCGAAATATCTCGTAATGGTTAAAGCATTGTGCGCGCAGAATTAACTAAGACTTTGTTGAGTACCGGGTCACTGTGACATTGGGGTCATAATGGCCAGGCTCTTAACTTAACCAGCGCACAGCTACAATTAGTCACTGGCATACTCTGCAGTCACTGTCTTCTCAGGATGCGTGCTAAATGATTAGGGCTCTCAGTCACAGATGTTTGCAGGTACTGCAACGACCTATGCGCCGTTGAGGACAAAACACACATATTATGTGAGTGCCAGGGAATTGCCAGGACACGCATGAAACTTCTCGACAACTATTTCTTTAGTAATCTAGAGGAGCTAGGATATGATAGCTATAAAAACATGGTAAAATTCTATAGGAAAATCAAATGCTTTCAGGAAAAGGTTAAGGTTCTGCCATTTTGGTTTTACAGGGATCGCGATGGGCCCACTATGGTGGATAGTGTCTTATACAAGCGCTGGCTGCATAACCTTACTCTAGCTAACCTAACCTAAGACCAAGTGCATTTTTATCTTAAACCGCCTGTATAAATATAGGTCCAGGGGGAGAATATTGAGACTGTCCGTATGCTGTAGACCTTAATGCGTTAGTTGTTCCAATCCATGACAGATTATACATATTATCTGGATAAGGATTAAGACATTTAATCGATTAAATCTCGCGTTTTGAGCCGGTAGAACCTTAGGCATCATAATTGACCATAATTCGCAGACAATTCTTGCAATGTTAATCGGTTTGTCTACAGATTGTTACGTATTAATGCGCCGTCTAATATTTTTGGTAAAGCCATTAGTCAAGTCTCGTCGGTGAATAACATCTCGTCCCCTAGCAATGGTGATAAGAGTATATCTAAATGGATATCCGACTGTACTCCATAAAATTGCAATTTATTCCCGCTACCTGTTGCTTTTATCGCTTTCTACAAGTTTGAAGTAGAAGGAAATAGCATTTATGACGGTTGGTCACACATACATACATGTAAATGGGCGTATAATTTGAATACATATTTCAATGACTCATTACGAGTTGCAGTGCATGCATCTAGCATGTATTTGATTTTCAATTTTGTATTCTAGTTCGCGGCGCGGGTTGGTCTAATCAAGTTTAACAAATGCAAAATTGACCCTTGCAAATTACCATCCCTGGAATAATCTTCACTCTCTTTCATTCTACTCTCATTTTCTATCGTCATATATTCCTCTCGCTTTATCTCCAACTTGTCTGATAACACATTTTTATTTTCGCGCTAAAGTATGCGTGCGCATGTCACACAGATACAGCACACTAGCCCAACTTAACATCTGTGTGAGTAGAAAAAAAAAATCGTAAATGCGTTTTCATTCCTCTCTTCATTTTCGTCCACCATCAATACAGAAAAAAAGACTTTTTTCTACATTTTGACACACAAGTTGCTGATTTTAATTACTGCACTTGCACTTACTCGACGCGAATTTGACCAGTTCTCTCGGTTTTTTTGTTTGTTATTTTTTTTACACCAGAAAAAGTAAATAATTTAAATAAAACTGTGCATGGTAAATTGTTGTTGTCATTGTCATTTGAAATTTAAAATATTTGGAATGTGTTTAAAAAAAAAAAACCTTCCCTAATTGACTGATAAAAAAAGAAAATTTGTGTCGAAGAAAGTTGTTTGAGTTTTTTTTTTTGGCGATTAATTGCAATTTCGCTATTCGTCCTCTTATTTCTGTTTTTCTATCTGTGAGTTTCGTTTTAAATTTGCCGTTTGTTGAAAAAAGCAAAGCGCAATGATTTTTTCTTAACTTTTCTGTATTGCTACCCATATTACCTTCTATTTTTTTTTGTCTTCTTTATTCGCGAGCGAGACACATTCGGGGAAGATGATTTAATTTCTTTTGTTATATTGAAATGGGTTTATTTTTTGTGTCTCAGATTCGTAGTTGTTCTTCCTCCCCCCGGATTTATGTGCGTTGTTGGTTTCTTCCATAAACAGAAATGTATTCTCTTTGTTGAACAAAAAAAAAAACACTTAACGGGGTTGTGTTATTTTTTCCCAGTTGCTTCTTCTATTTTATCACATTCCTTGTAAACTTTCTTCTTCCGTAAGTGCAGTCACAAACAAAATGTACTACAAGAAAAGAAGATGAAAAAGAGGAAAAAAAAAATGTGGGGAATGGCGGCTCGTGACACTACCATAAATGACCTTGACGATGACGAAAAATTCGCAACAAGAGAAGGAATACTATAGCAGAAAACCAAAAACCACATAAGGGGGGAGCAAAGTAAAAAAAACCGCACACAGCAAGTTAGATAGTCAGTTGCTCCCAGCATTGCTAGCCGACGAACGAACGAGTAAATTCGTCGACCGTCCAACCCACAAACGGTTGTGGCAGCCGCAGCCGCCCGTCATCATCATCATCAGCATACGCCAATGGCCGCTATCTCTTCACACCTCCTCCTGGTATATCGCACACAGGAAAGGAAGCAAAGTTAATAGATAAACGAACGAATGAATTTTTGTGTTGCTTACTTTTTGCCTAGTTTTTCTTTGTTTGAAAATGAGATATTTTTGTGTTTTTCTTTTTATATACAACATGTATGTACGTATATTATATATTTTTTTTTTTTATGTGATCATATTTATTTCAAGTATGTATCTCGTATCTGCTGCTGTTATTATTCCAAAGATCTTGGATAGAAAGATGAAGAGAAAAGGAGAACAGAGAGTATAATGAAAAATTGCAAGTGGTTATATAACCAGTTTACGAAGATAAAACTGCTTGACAGTCATATGTGACACACGGCTAATTAACGAAAAACCCGGTGAACGCCAGCGAATGCAGGAAAGAGGAATGGCAATAGGTTCACGAGAAATATTTATCGTCGGCGGCCAAATCTCTAGCGAATTGCAATCATTTCGTTGATGTTGCGGGAATTTTAGAAGAAGATGACCAAGCTTTGAGGGAAAGGAAGTAAAAAGTGCAATACTTTTGAATAGCCTTGTCGAAGATGATAACACCCTTGTTCGCTGGAAAGTACGCAGTGCAATGAACGAAGGAGTCGTGTTATGTTTTTTTCTCAACTCTCAACTGTTAAAAAATTCGAAATCATTCCTGAATAAACTGCCAACGGACTACAGTGTAGTCCTCTCATAAGCGGACACTCCTCATAACCAGACAATTTTCTCGAAACCTTCGGTGTCCGCTTATGAGGGAGTACACTGTATATCAAATAAAAGGAACACCTAATATGCCTACGCGCACATTCTGTTCAGGTCGACGTGCCTCATTTCGACTCGACTTTTTCCAAACCTCACTTCAATAGGTTGAATTGGCTGGCGATTTCGGCACGATGCTGAAAAATGTTTGTAGGACGATTTACACACTGGTTTTTTTTTTACAATACCGACTCCTCGTGTAACCGGAATAGTCGCAGTATGGTGCTAAAATTGGTTGCACTACTTCTTCAGATCAGAAGGTGTTGCCATCTTTAACGTTACGTTAACGGGCTCCCGACCCGTGGAGGGTCTCTGCCTGAGACCTGGCAGCCTTCCTTCTTCTTCGATCCTGGCACGCTGTTTTCAGTTCTCTAGATCAAGCGCTCTGGCATTCGCGATTGCTTGGTCCTTAAAACGGAGGTTCGGTCTTCCTTGTCGTCTTGAACCTGGAGGCTGGGATTCGAAAATCCTCTTGGCTGGAGCATTGTTATCCATTCGCTCGATGTGGTCGAGCCAGTGTAGTCGACGTTTTTTCGATTTTTGGACTACATAGAGCTCACGGTTGTATCTTCTCCTCCATTCGCCCTTCTCGCATACGGAACCAAATATTTGACGAAGAATTTTTCTCTCGAAAGTGTTTAGTACATGCTCTGCTTTCCTGCTTATCGTCCAGCACTCGGCACCGTCGACTGGCAGGAGCAGGGCTTTGTAGAGCATGCATTCCGTCTTTCGAGTTGGGAGTTTTGAACCCATTTGTTTCGCCAAACTGAAGTAGCAGCGGTTTCATAGGGTTAGGGCGAGTTCGTAAACGTCTGACTAACAAAAATCTGCATTACTTGCGTTCATAAAGTGAAATACAAATCGAACTTACGCAGGCGATAGAAATCTAGTATGTTCGTAAACGTCAGAAATGTGCAGTAATCGGGCAGTTTGTGAAGACAAAAAAAAAACATCTGCAGGAACGCCTGCTCGTTTTCTGCGTGCAGACGAAAAAATTTTTCGATTTGCAGGCACAAAGCAGGCATGTGATTGGACTTTCGCAGATTACTGCGTTTACGAATTCACCCTTATTCTTCTTCGGATCTCCACTAGGGTGTCATTCGTGGAGTTTATATTTACTCCAAGGTAGGTGAACTGCTTGACTACCTCAAATGCTGTCAACAGTGTCGTTTTGTCCTAGGCGGTGGACAGATGGACAGATTTATTAAAGATAGTGCCTTCCGTGTTAACACCTGCCCTGCGCACTATCTGTTCCAGCAATAGATTAAAAAAGTCACATGATAGCGCATCGACAACTCCCAAAATACCAACATACATACATTCGGACGTATTGGAGTTCTAGCAAGTAAATTGCTGGCGCGATAGAGACGCCAAGGACTAGCTTATCACAAACCTTCATGCTGTTTGTGCTATAAGTTACTCACGAATTGAACGCAGCTACAATCTTATTGTTGATTTCGAACGGCTAAAATATGCTTTACTAACTAAACTTACTTCACGTCTATTTCTTACTTACACTACAGTTCGTTGCAGTTCGTAGCTGGTGCGACAGCTCGAGATGATCCAAGGCCTAGCTTCTCGGAACCATTCATGTTGTGCGTATTACACTTTTCGCACGATTGGAAGGGAACTTCAATCTAAGCTTGGACTTAAGTCTAAGCAGCTCGCTTAGCATAGGATATCCTAAACTCTGTTTTTCTGTGTTCTTGTCTCACATTGGAAGTGCGAAGTCTGCTTGGTCATATGTTTTCTGCCACCTCATTGATTAAATCGTCTTGGAAAACGTTGTACGCATTCTCCCAGGGTTTGGTGTTATTTTAGGAATTGATTTGAAAAAGGTGCAATGAATTTACCCATAGAATGAAATTTACTTACTTACTTAAGGTGGCCCTACAGTCCGGGGTGGACCTAGACCTCGACCAACAAGCGTCTCCAGGCAGTTCGATCTATTTAGTTTTACGTGCGACCGCCACCTGAGTCGCGGTGTTCCTCTACTGCGCTCTCCCTCGGGTGTGGATTCGAAGATTTTCCGGGCCGAAGCATTGGTGTCCATCCGCTTTACATGACCCAGCCACCTCAGTCGTTGGAACTTCACTCTTCTGGCTAAGCCGATGTCGCTGTACAGCCCGTACAGTACGTCATTAGGCGTGTTTTTTTAAACCTAGCTAGCAAGTCATTCATTTAGATTTAGACGATTCCCAGCCAGCCAAACCCAGTCGATTTTTTTTTTATCGTCAAGTTGCTACGTGTGATTTCGCTCCTATGACATCGGCTGTCAAACTGTCAAAGTATTCGGCTTTTGACTGGGGATAAAATCAAGAGTTGTAGCCAGCTGGTTGTTGTATTTGTTTTACGTATAAAATTTTACTTTGCTAGCAACTACTGGCTGGCTAGGTTTAAAAAATCACGCCTATTGTATCTCCTCCTCTATTCACAGTCTATGCAGGCGGGACCGAAAAACACTCGAAGAATTTTCCTCTCGAAACAGCCAAGAGCAACCTCATCCGCTTTTGACAGAATTCATGCTTCTGCGCCGTAGAGCAGGACTGGGAGGATTAAGATCTTTAGTCGTTCGAGAGAGGGCTTTGCTACTTAATTGCCTTCTAAGTGCAAAGAAACAACAACAATTGGCAAGAGTTATTCTTCGTTTGATATGAATGAATTAAAACACAATAAAAACTTTTTAGTTATTGGGTGACAAATGTTCAGTTTATAATCGAGCAGTAAAACCGACTGCATTTTTATGTTATCGCTGTTTAGTACTATCGCTATTTTCATTTACTTTAATTTTTCTACGATTCTACTTTGTTTTTTGATCAATGGAAATGGAATCTGAAGTCCGCCTTATTACACAGTTTTCTTGAAATTGTTGAACATAGTCTAGTCGAGTAAAGTGCGGTTGCAATAAGGTCGTTCCAAATGCATGTCATTATAGTTTCCTTCATCATAGAATACAAAGTTATTTTTTGATTGTATGACTATTAATTCATTTTTCCTTTTTTATTTTTTTTAGAAAACAAATAAATTCATGAGAGTGCAGACAGCAAAAAGGAGAATTCAGTTTTAAACACTGATTCAGCAATGGATTTCTAAATAATTCAAAACCATCCTTACCAAACTGCAAATACCGGGCAAAAGTCAAAAAATTTCATCATTTTTTTTTGGCTTTAACGACGACGACACCCTCTTCCCCCCGTTACAACACAAACCAATTTTATCCCCGCATATACTATATATTAACATCAATCTAGTTCTCCGTGTTGAAAATTTGCTTCGTAGCAAATTGAGAATACAGCAGAACTACACTTGCACTATGATTTACTAAAAGGGGATTAAAAACTAAAAAAAAAAAACAAAAAAACCAATACGAAGTTTAAATCATCATTTAATTTTATACCAAGCACGGGTACAAAGAATAACTGAACAACAAAAACTTGAGTATTTGTTTTCTTTTTGAAAGAAAAAAAAAAGGCACAACTCCTATATATTCCTTGTACAGAGGAATATGCAAATGTTTGTTGGTTATACACGTCGTAGTATCATTTGAAGATTAAACTAAATTGCTAATATTATTTTCTTGGCACCATAACAAAAGAAAATCGAGTTCACGGGAAACACTACACACCATTATTTAAAAGGAAAATAAAAAGAAAAAAAAAAACTAAAATACAAGAAAATTTATTATAATTTTCAATCGAAAGGCAGACAAAATGTACGTTTCAACTTTAAACATGAATCTTCCAACTGAATTGGCTTTCAGTGCTAATGCACAATTAAAACATGAATAGAAGAAATCACTTTAGCCACCAAGCAGGCCAGCAGCGTCTTGCAGGACGCGCAAATTACGCGGCCAAAAAATCCAATTTCATCGAAATTGGATTCCATTACTCGATCACTGAATGACATCGCTTTAAAAGAATTTCTAAGGTAAGTTTTTTTTTACACAGTAGTAGATGTAAGTTTTGATTTTTACATATTTTGTTCGATATACACATACTACATGTTTTGACTGAAGTATTCGGAACGCTAAATTAGGTCCATTTCGTTTTTGTTCGTTTTCTTATTTCTTAGTCGTCGCATGTTTGTGCAAGTTTATTGAATATGCCGACAACTAAGTTTATGGGCTTCCGACTAGTGGAGAGTGTCTGCTTGTGAAAAACCACTACGCCACGGATATCGCTTGTTTTTCAGCGTCACGCGGTTTTGCTGAATTAGTTTTCTCGGCTGTGTTGTCAGTTTCTGGACGATGAACACTTAAATTCGAAATGATCCTGAAACTCATTGGTCTTTTTCAGGATCTCTGTAAATGTGATGATTTGTATTAGGCCTCTAGCATATGATATGATATTGTGTTCAACATTTAGGTTAGGTTAGGTATCTGGGTTGATGAGGGAGAAAGCAGTCGACCTGAGATGCCCATGGGGGTTGGTCCCGGTTCCTACCGGGCTTCTACCATACTGCTTGTTGTTTGCTTGGGGTTTCCAGGCATCGAGATGTCCTCAGAAACTTGGAAGGATCGTTTAGTGGAACATCAGATAGTTCTTGTAAGTCCTGGTAGTAGTGTCTTCCTAATGTTCTGTTTCTTAGGTGACATAGGCTTGGACAGTGTCAGAGTAAGTGAGGAGTATCTTTTAGAACCTATTTGTCACAGCAGCCCCACAGATATTGCCGTCTTCGAGTTTAAATACGCTTTTCTTGGAAGTTCGTCGGCCATCTCGTTTCCTTTTACGTCCCTGTGACCACGGACCCAGCAGTAATAACACTCCAGAAATCGCTTTAAAAGTCATTTGACTATCAAATAAAAATGGTGGTATCATCTCGTGGTATTGCCATCATTGATACCACACTGGCTGCCTCTGTCACTGCCAGGACCTCTGCTTGAAAGACACTGCTGTGATCAGGGAGTCTGATTGAGTTGTATGCGTTTAGTTCTTCGCAGACTATACAGGCACCTGTTCCTATATCCATCTTTGATCCATCTGTGTAGATAGATGTAGACCGCTGTCTCGTTGGTTATGTCTCCACCTACGAGCTTTTTCAGAATTTTTGCATGTCTTTCTAGATTTGATTTAAAACCATGCGTTTGGCTTATCTTCAAGACAGACACGCTTAGCGGTGTATACAACATTTAACAGAGGAGTTTTAACAAAACAGAGGTTCGCCATTTTTTTTTTATACTTTTGAAGACTGAAAGTTCCATAAAATAAGAGCCACCCACAAAATTGTACCCAGTTAGTCTGGATGTTCGTGCTTTGTAAATTATGCCAAAAGGTTATTCGTAACTCCTTGAGCACGAGCGGATTATAAAAAAAGCGTCAATCATATTACATACTTTGATCATATGTTTATGAAAGAACATTTGCTTACAGGTCAACCACACTTTACAACCAAACGAACGTAAGAATCATGCAGCCAAATTTGATTGTCTGGTGTTTATGAGATTCATGTGTTACAGTTGGTCTGCATCCGCATTGCAGCAAATCTGACTTGACGAACGCAAATAATGCCCTTCTTTGTTAGTTTAACATTTCGAACTCGCAACTCCTTTCGTTGGTATCTTATCTCATTTTCTGGGATATCAATGTAGCATAGAACGGCCTCTGATATCCCATTTAGATATTCTTCGCAAATCTTAACAAACTTTCACCTGATTTTTGTCAACTTCAAAGCTGTATGGCTATCTATCTGGTCTTATTCAAAGTTTCAATAATACAGTGATTTCAGTTTGAAACAAGCTTCAATAGTAACCGACTCATCTAGAGTTTCGCAGAAGATACCTACCCCTGTTTTGATGGACTCATCGGTGCAGAAGGCTAGCTCTGCTCTTTTAGTGACTGTCCCATATGTCCATTACGAATTCAGGTGTGAGATGGTCACTCTGTATGTGTTTGTCTACCATTTTACGTGCCTTAGTCATCGCAATAAACGATTCAAATATTTCTCACGTATTTGCTTTGCAAAAGCTTGCAGTTTACTACTATATCTCACCTTGTTAGGATGATTGGCAATCTGGAAAAAATACTGTTTGTTAGTGTAAAATAGGTCTAGTTCCCACCTCATGCACAGTTTAGTTGTCAGATTCAGTTTGCCTTCAGCACCTTCAACTTGTTCATTCGCAGTAATAATTTGCTGATTTAAATTTCTGTTGACCATCTTGGGCTTAGCCCCTAGATCCCTTGGGTTGATTTGAGTGAATAGTTTTTGTGGTTGTATTTCTTATAGATAGCAGCTCCTCGTTACGCCCTTCGGCAATACATTTAAAACCTGCGAAAGCACGCCTGGAACTTTATAGGCTCTCGTGTCGAATATTTGTTTATTTATTTAGTCAATCATTCTAGTGTGCCATTCTCTTCTTGTTCTTTTTGCCAATGTCCCTTAGTGTGTTCTTCGGTCGGTATGTGGAAGCATAAACTCCGGCATTTGAATCAGAAAAATCTAGGCAACTCAATGCTTTAGGACTACTTTGAAGCAATAGTTCCAAGCAAATAAAAGCATTCATTCCTGAACCAAAACATTTATACCTTCTAAATGCGATGGACCTAAAATATCAAAATTTTATTCAAAAACCTACATACATATTTTGTTTGCACGCATTTGTTTTCAATTTTAAACTGTTTTTATACATTAGAACACATTACAAGTAAATAAAATGCAATTTGTTCGAAATTGCGGCAAAACAGTGAAAAAAAAAAAACAATAAGTCCTCTCTCAATACACGCATTTTGGCACTCGTACTTAACTTTTAAATTTCTCTGTGTCTGTGTTTGATTTGATTGACAAAATTAAAAAAAAAAACAGTATTTTTTTTTTGGTTTATAAATATGTATGTGTACTACTTCCTTTTTTGCTGTTTTGTGTAGTAGTTTTGTAAGAAAACTATTATATATTTTATATTCTGTTCACTGCTGATTTGCTGTGCTAACGACAAGTACAAATTGTTTATTTCCATTGAACGCAGGTATGAAGTATCCCCAGCTTGTATCAACGCGTGCGGTGAACGCCATCTCTGATTGGTTAGTGTCAAGATTGGAGCAATTAGGCGTTGAGGCACCTCTCATATATTCTAGACTTCTATTATCTCTCTTGCAATCGTCTGTTCAAATAAATGATCCCATTGAGTTCAACAATCTAGAAGTAATGTCAAACACTCACTAACTTAATTGTTAAAACTCAAATAAAATATAATTAACAATTTGCATACAAACTGTAGACATTTTTAGCTAATCGAAAGGGCAACAGCAAACGTTATCCACCTTGTGACACGGATACGCTAAGGAAGATAACTGCAGTTCAATGTTTAATGGATATTGTCTCTTCGGAACAAGAGGTTTGTTAAAAAAAAAAAAAAAAAATCGAAATATATTTAGTTATACTGTATAATCCCTTTGTTGTATAAAAATTTATAAAATAGATTACGAAGATTGAAAACCTTGTGGATGAACTGTGTGAAAAGGTGAATGATATTGAGAAGCAATCGACCAATCTAGACGAGGATGACGATTTGCAAATTGCAGCATCAGCACTAAATAGCGTACTAACCACACCTTCATCATCATATAATACAACACACGGAGCTGTATCTACTGCAAGGAAAACAGAAGGAGAAGGCTCAGCGGCAAATTTATCCGATATTACAGCATTATCAGTGTCGAGGAAAACAAAACAAGAAATTGTTTCAGATGCCGAAGATCCTCGCAAACGCTACTATCGAGCATTTCCAGCTCTGTCAAAGGAAATGGAAGATTCTATTGGACTTTTAAGGCGTAACACGAAATCATTAACATGGCCAGTCGATAGAAACATAAGCTCATCGAATAAAACCACTACAAATTCTACTGCAGTAGCAGCAACTTGTAACACATCTGAATTGGTAACAGAAAAAGCAACCAACCTAACTGGTGGTGGTGGTGGTGGTCCATCAGCGTTATTGGATAATTCGCAAAGAGCAGACAGTAATACTGTACTCTGTAATACAGCTGGGGTGAAAAGGAAAACTAAACGTCGACGTAATCAAGGTAAAACTAATGCAAACTTTTTGAAACACTTGTTCTGTAGAAAATAGAGACTTATATAACTTTCGCGTTGAACCTAGACAAATGCACGCGGACAATTAGAAATATGACCTTTACAGTCACGTGTTCTTCATTTGGACGGCGAGGCAAACACGAATATGGTTGTATCACATTGTTAACTTACTGACCAATACATTTGCCTTGTGCGTACATTTGTCTCGGTCCTGCTTTCTTTTTTTTTTTTTCATTTGTGAAACTACAATAATTAATTTCTTATCTCCCACAGCAATGTCTAAGGGAAAAACGACTGCTGGCAACAATATACGAAAAAATTCATATTGTGGTGGATCTAGCTCACCAACTTGGGATACCGATTTTGAAGGTTCCTGGGAGATGGGACGAGATTTAATTAAAGAATTTATTGTTAAGCAGAACAGCCGCAATCGCAGCACCTCAGAGAGTGGTGCATACAATATGGCTAGCGGTGGTGGTGGTGGTGGTATCAACCGTGTCGAAGGAGAAGCCGTTAATAATTTTCACGAGAAACGCATGAAACCCATGGTGAATGAAGTCAAAATTAAACAGGAATCAATGGCTTCCCAAGAAGATAACCAACAGAAGCATGAGGGAATCATCGAAAGTGGTGGTGATGATCAGTTAGAAAATGTTGTTTTGGCCGAACCAAGTGTGGCAGAAATATCATTTTGCGATGTGGAAAATTCAAAATCCGATGATACACTAGCATCGGTGTCTGAAATCACCGAAGGATCTTTGAGCACAGCTCGTCGCTTGTACGAACGTGATATCTCAAATGATTCATTAAACGAACAGAGCGTTCATGATTATCAAAATAATCAGCAATCATCGACGGCATCATCATCGGAGCAGCTTGATTTTGCTCAGTTTAAAGCTAAATTCAATAGTAGTGTCGAAGCACTTTGGAAGAATTCCAATTCCAACTCGAGTGGAAATGTCAGCAATGTCAATCAGACGATGCTGCAGTCGAGCATCCTCACTGATTCAGCTGTCTTGGTTGCTCCATACAAAAGTGAAGATTTGAAGAACTTCTGGACCAACTATTATAGTCATCATTATGACGTCGAGAAGTTTAAGCAATTGAATTATGAGTGCAGTGACTATTCGATGACAGCTACTGCTTCAGCAATTGGTAGCACAGCCAACAGCGATATGCACAGTGATTATTTTTCAATGCCGACAATAAGCAGCGGTGGCGGCGGTGGAGGAGGAGGAGGTGCAGATGATTTTGACAAATCTGTTGGTGGAAAAAGAGCTGCTGGTAAAAGTTCACCAATTGGTGTATTTCTACAGAACACCATATGGTCAGAAAATTCCAATGCAAGCTATCCCGATACCGATGAGAGTTTCTACATGAAGGTCTTGAATTCAACATCTACACAGAAGTCGCAAGATCAGTTAAAGGTGGGTGATAAAAAACAATACCAGGAGCAAGGCGATGGTGGAACTGAGACACACTCTTTGGAAATCGAAAAGCAATCGCAGTTCCATCAACCTTAGCAGCTGTCAAAAAGCCTTATTAACCAATTTTCAACACTTTCATTGCAGATGGAAATTTCGGGTAGCGATAAATCATATTACTATCCATATCAGACGTCAAAATGGTCTGAAGGAATTAACGGTGTACCACATGGCAATAACATCGCTATACAACATTATTACCAGCAGCAGCAGCAGCAACAACCCTTGATTGTAACTTCCTCTTCATCTTCTTCTTCTATTTCGACCATGGATCATTCGGCACGCAGCTGCTACACCAATGAATTTGCTGACTCAACTCCATCCTCATCCTCATCCTACCTTGGTGGGAATCCTAATTGGCAAATTCCCGCTGGCAACAATCTGCAGGCTGACGTTAAGTCTTGGAGCTCATCGAACCCAACATCGTTAACTGAATTATATGGCGGAGGTGGTTCTGTCGCCGCCTCGTTGGGTAAGAAAATTTCTTGTTTCGACAGGAACGCTGCTGCAACTGGAGCTACTTCATCGTCTGCTTCCACTACATCCACCATAACACTGGCCAACCATTCGACAACAGCCAGTGGATTCATTGCGTACTCGCGCATTAAGTCATACATGAAGGTAATCGACACGAAACCCATCGTAAAGTGGCAAAAACCTGAAATGGAATATCATCATCTGACCTCAACCACAGCGGCAGATGATGAGAATCTTCTAACATCGGAACGAACACATTTCCATCCGATCAAAATGAGCTATGCTGATGGACACACTTTTGAGATCTCTAGCAGTTTGGATGCAGTCGATTTCGAGCGCTCTGAAAGTGGATACTTGTACTTGGAGTCGGAGAAGTATATGGAGTACACCCGATCAGATATTCTAGCCGAAGAGGATAGCTCAGTAGCAGGTCATTATAATAATTCGGGTTCGGTGAATCGGGATTGTACCTCTTCGGTAGCATCCACACGAAGTTCACAGTCAGAGTTTATTATTCGATTCCGTGTTCGAACCACTGATAAGTCATGTCAAACTGAGCCTAATGTTATTGTTTCAAGTGCTACGAGCCCCTCGCTGCTTTGTCAGTTGGATTCTACACATTTGCCCAGACCACCAATGGAAACCACCTACAATTCACCGAATGATAATGATGATGACGAAGATGACTGGATGGACATCGGATATAATGGCGGCGGTGGTTGTGGTGGCAATGCCAAAGATGACGAATGCGTCAGCATGGATCAATGGTCAATGGCTGAGATTGGTAAGAAATGCGTGGACAATAATAATTCGTCTCACACTCTCTGGGGCATGTGTCCGGCTTGCAATAACGACATGAAGTCCATTCCGGCCAATCGAATGTTAAAGGCGGAGCTTAACATGGAGGGCGATGAAATAATGTCGGATCTCAGATACATGCAAGATTTATATATCGGCAGCGACTGGGAAGATCAAAATGGCACACGCGAGGATTGTGGTGGTGATGACGACGATGACACCGATTTGGATGCCGAAACAATTCGTGATTGCGAATTCTATCAAGCGATGGCTACTCCGGCTGGTTGTGGTGAGCTAGAAGAGGAGGATCACCAACAGAAGGAGATCCTGTATAATGTGAACAAGTTAATTGCTGATTTGCTGCGCCCAGAAAACGCTCAAAACCTGGCAAACGCACTTGGAGCGGTTGGTGCGGGTTGTGTCGGTGGGGTTGGTTGCTTTGGAGTGGTAGGTGGTGCCGTTGGTGGCTGTTGTATGCAGAAATGTGGTGCTGACAACGATGGAGTTGCTGAGTGCATGGATAAAGCTAAAGACGAAAAGTACATTGGTGGCTTGTGGAACTCCGAAGAGAATATCATTTGGAAGACGGAATTCAAACCGATTGATATATTTTCCCGTTTGAATAACAACAATAACGATTCATTTTTGGAAAAGTTAAACTGGGAGTATTCGAATCTGGCTGAAATATGGGGCAAAGCATCACCTGATAAAGCAGGGCTGTCCACCGAAGAAGATGATTGTTCAGCTAAGGAAGACACGGAGGAGGAGGAACCTCAGCCAACCGCCAATGCAGCATTTGAGGACGAAGAAAATATAAAGATCGCTTGTAAGAATATGAAAAACCTCTTGAAATCGAGCACCATCACTCCGCAAAATGGGAATTCGGCCATTTTTGAAATGAACGAACGTCGCCTCAATGATTGCAAGCGTATGCAGTGCTTTCTGACTTCGAATAAATTTAAAATCTCCAATCGTTTCGACCGCAAGCGTCGGCATTCAGCATCACAGAACGTTTGCTCTAATAACAACAATAACATCACCTTCAACAATAACAACAACAATGTATATGATAACAACAATTTGAAACTCTCTCTATTTGGCTCGACGTCTGATCCACCACCAACCACTAACATCACTACTAGCACCACCCCGACCTCTGACACAAAGGCAACAACCCAGGACACGCTTTCGGACTATGGCAGGAATATATTACCATCTAATGATGATGACGAGCAGCAGCAACAGGAATACAATCAGCACTGTAACGGCGATCATCCCGATAACAACCCCCAGGCTACCATAATAACGTGCAACTATTGGACCACCATGCATCCTATATTCAATGGAAGTGTCGTCGGCGAAGGAGAAATATCAGACGACCATTCGAACGATGGGCGGGTCAGCACCACATCGTTCTTCATCGATAAGAATTCACAGTTCATCAATGGCTTACCATCGATTACTTTGAATACATCGTCGATCTTGAAACATGTTACATTGGTTTCACGGCCACTAACGCGTTAGATCGCGCCACAAATCCCCTCCCTCTCGCGGTTTGATGTGCTCCATCAACAGAGTTAAAACATAAAACTCGTGTGTGAGCGATTTTTTTTTTCTCTCTTAACAGCAAAGCACGAAAAAACAGTCTTCTCCTCTGTTGTAAAAGGTTTTTTTTTTTTTTTTTTTCTATTTCACACTCCTTTTTTATTTCGTTTTAGTTGATTCTTTGTAATTACCCTCCATAATTTGATTCATTTCAGAACACCATTTTCTTCCCTCTGCGTTTAAATTTTACCCAATTTATTTTTTCTCCAGTTTCTTGTGTCAAACTCTACTGTCTGACTAGTTTATGTGAAATGTAAAAGAAGTACTCTTTATTTTTGATCTACTACAATATAACAAACAACCTAACCACACCATATAATTGGGTAAAATTTAACGTCGATCAAGGGATGTTGGTTTTGTTTTCTTTTGCAAGGCACTGATAATATTTTTTTTTAATGCGTTAAAAATAAATTTAAATTACCTTTCAACTAACAACTGAAGTGATCTAAAATATATCGTACGTGTGTAGTATTTAAAAAAAAAAAGTTAGAAAGTAATACTCACTTCAGAGAGTTTTCTATTATTTTTTGTTTGGTTAAACTAACAAAAGGATATACTATAATCAAATTGGTGGCAGTGCTATTAAGACAGAAATCAACTGAGTGATGTTGCTACATAAGAGAGGTCACACAAAGAAAAACCCTCTGCTTTCGCTCGGACACACATACGCATACACATATCAAATTTGTAATAATACTGTGTAAAATGTTGAATCTATAGTTACTTTCGCCATTCTGTTACTTTGTTCTCTTTTTTTTTTTTACTGTAAATTATTTATTTTTTATTTCTTTTTTTTTTTTTGATTATAGAGAAAAAAAATGTATTATTTATTTAACAGATATAATTTTGGCACCTACATATATGCCTATTAAACGTTTATAAGAAAAATACTCTTCTAGTAATCTAAATAAAAAGCATAAAGCTGCATATTAATTGTGGTATGTATGTTAGCATAAACAGAAAACAATTAATAAAAAAAAAAACCAAAAATAAACAAAAAAATGAACAAAATAAATGAGAAAAGAAAAAAATGTTAAAAAAAAAAATATAAATAAAAAATCACATGTAAACAACACGTTTTCCCCCGACTACCCTTTTCATTTGCCTCCTCCCCATCAACGCCCTATCTACTCAAAGTAAATTTATATGAATATATTCACATTATCTCATTATCGTCCTTGCAAAATGAAACTACATTTTTTGTTGAATCAAAATTATATTTTCAATTAAAAACTTTCTTCTACTCTGCAAAACAAACACAAATAGTTTTTATTTTTATTGTCTTAATTTTGTTAAATTGTTTTTCTTCTATTCTATTTTTTGTTTTTTTTTGCACGTCTCTGGTATTTTGTTATAGATCTGGTTTAGCGTTACAATTTTTAAATGTATATAAGTGGTTTTCGGATTTTTTTTGTAGCTATCTAAACTAAACAACAAAATTGTTTAATAACAAAACATTTAGACTAGAACGAGTGGGAAGAAGATTAACTAGAGCCCGTAGAAAAATTCAGCGGGAACCTAAAGTAAATGGCTGAGCAATTTATGAAAGATATGTACCGTATTTCGATTGTCGAAAGCTTCCTTGAGCAATGGAATATTAATTTTTCCTGCCCCTTGCAGCATCACAGGTCGATTGTTATCCATTCCGGATGCCTTGTGTGAAATGAATGATTCGACAGTTGAACATGTTTTCAGTTTGTTAACTATAGGCGTGTTTTTTTGAAACCTAGCTAGCCAGTCGTTCATTTAGACGATTTCCAGCCAAACCCAGTCGGTTTGTTGTTGCTACGTGTGATTTCGTTCCTATGACATGGGCTGTCGAACTGTCAAAGTATTTGGCATTAAAGCAAATTGCTATCAACTACTGGCTGGCTAGGTTTAAAAAAAACACGCCTTTTATTGCCGGTTTTATCCGCATCCATTCCCCGTTAAGAACCCGCGACAGGTGAAGTGTAGTCATGCGTATCAGTGCCGCCAGGGAGGCCGGTGCTCATTAAATTATCTAGTGCTCCTTTACATGAGTTGGTTAAACTGCCGACGACTCCTGATAGACGAAAACGTCGCTAGTATCTTGGCACGAGTTTCCCCCAATTTTTTTTTTAAGGAACCTGCTTTTATGGTTGACACTGCGACCTAGAAAGATCTATTGTGTCTCCGGTCTACTTAGCCTAAGTGTTAAACCACCTTCCTATTGAAGGTGAGTATGTCATTAGTAGCCGAGTTTCTAAACTCCGCTAACAAACAGAATTCCCTTCCTCATGTTGTTCCTGTTAAGGTTTAGGCTTTATGAGTCTCTTGGATTGCCTGAGCTCGGGGACATTTTCCCAATGGGCTAGGCGAAGTGGGTGTTCCCACTTGTTTAACAAAGGTGTGGCGGTAACCCAATTAACGCCATAGAAGAATTCCGGTCCCAAGAGCGCGGAAGCCAAACCGGCCCTAGCCAGCTCATCCGCGGTTTCATTGCCTACAATACCCTGGTGGGCGAGCACCCAACCAAGCTTGATCTTGTTGTGTCTGGGAAGTAATTGCAGGGTATCGTAGCAGGACTTGATTGACATTCAAAGATTCCACGGAGTGGGATGTCAATGCTTTAAGAGCTGCCTGACTATCTCAATAAATATGTATTTTTGCGCATCTCACTTGCAGGAGTTATTTCACGACTTCTATTCCCAAATTAGTTTCTAAAAGTTGCTGATTGTGTTCCTGATTGTAAAAACTCCTATTTTCAATTTTCAGTTGTATTGTCTGTCAGATACTCAAGTTAACAAAATCGACCAACCTCTTTGAGGATCAAAGTTTACGTGAAGAATCCTATTTTTACTGTGAGAATAGCTAGGTACATGTATCATGGAGTAATTACAAAAAAAGCTGGCTTAAGCATACAGTAAGCATTAAAGCATTTGTGTATAAAGAGTCTTTGTCTTTCTTTGAAGAGCGTCACAACTTTCTTTTAAATAAAACACAAACAATTATGAAATGGCCAACATGTTTTTTTTTTTTTATTTGACAGTTTTTTTTATTTAAAATCCGAAATCTCGGCTGAAATGATCGTTATTTGTCTACGATTCTTGGATCGATTGAATCTTGTTAGCCTTTAGGGCACACTGAACACAAGTGTCATCTTGAACGCAAAAAAATTCTTCACATTTGACAGTTTGTCAATATTGCAAGACTCGGACAGTCAGTTTGAATAATTAGCAAGAATTACGCTGTTTATTTAGACAGTCTTTTTAGAGATCACCATTTTTTTCTTTAACAAACTTGAACTGATAGTTTGAAAGCAGAATTAAGACGAAAACGAAACAAGACCTTAAACAGACCAAGCATGATTGTTTAGTTCCTTTCATTGTTCATTTAAGGTTAAGGTCGTTACTTAAGGACTTGTAAATTGTGTTCGGGGGGTGTAAGGGCTTTTGTGGGGAAACATTTGCATTGCGAATTTAGACGTGCAGCATACGTCTCACAAAAAGTAACAAATAAACACTATAACAATATTTAAGAATCTAGATCATCTAGTTGGAGAACTGATTTGGTTTCAACCTAATTTTTGTCTAGACCCTACTTGTGCCCGTATATGTAATATTGATTTGATGGAGAAAAGTCTTCTGGATGACAGTGGCTCTTAAAAATTGTTTGCTTTGTAACAGGCGAATATCTGTATAAGAAATGCAGACTAGTTGAGGTTAAACATTCTTTTTGTTGGTTAGGTGAATACATGTTGAAATAATTGTCACGCTCAGTCGTTGAAATAGATAATGAATATCGGATGATTCATGTATAGAATCAAAATCAGTTCAGGAGTGGCAATATTCTAAATACACATACTTTCAGGTAATGTTGATTTACTTTTAAGTGCCCTTTGGAAATTATTCTCTACAGCCAATAGGAAAGAATAGTTAAAGATCTCCCGTTGGTTCCACCAGTCCCATCTCTATTTTGGAGAGCGTTAAGGACATCAGCATCGTTTTTGACACAAAAATAGTGGCTGCTTTTTCTCTACGATATATGTACATTTATCAGGACGACACTTCGGACGGGTTGGTATAGAAAGAATGGAGACATTTCGGGAATCAAAGGATATAACGTTACAATCAGTTGCGGTTTCAGAGAGTTTTATACAGCCCTCAGACCGATCTCCAGAGAATGGATATCATTGCCCCGTACAGAGATGCCTGTCCATGGTGTTAGAGGTCTGCTTATTGAGTTTCTAAATAAATATGGTAATGTCGTCACCGGAATGCAAGAACTACGTAACTTGATATTTTTCATTTCTCCGGAATTCGACCTATTTTTTAGAATTTCAAATATTTTTCCTAGTAACAATATCATACAACAATAAATCTGTATTGCCTTTTTATTCTTAACGGCACCCGCTAGCACTGTGGTCGCCGAAAGCTCAGTGGTTAGTACGTTGGATTGCTGTGCAAATGGCGTGGGTTCAAGCTCCAGCCATGTCCACCGAACATTTTTCGCGGCACCACCTCTCGGGGAATTACAAGGCTCGGGGATATTAATTTGTCATGAAAGAGCTTCTCAATTCGCCGTTCGGATCGGAGTCGGCAACAAATTGTACGTCCCTTCCATTCGTGCGAAAAATCTAACGAATGGTTGCGAGAAGTTAGGCCTTGGCTTATCCTGAGCTGTCGCGCCAGCTACTTATTTATTTAACCCCTAGCACAGGAAAAATAATTCGGTGGCTATGCCGGAATCAGCGTGTGAACTATGTAAATCAAGTTTCTTTTTTTAAAATTAGCGTCCACCAAAGGGATTATGATTACCCTAAAACGAGAGCACGGGCCTTAGAGAAGTTAGAGGAGAGACGAAGGAGATACCGATGTACGTTGGTCTGAAATGTTTTGTGGGTTGTAGTGATGGTGTAACACAGACCTATTTAGATTTAGTTCGTCCCAAAGCAAGCTTAATGGTGAACTGATGTGCATTTAAAGCATGACGCGTATTGCGGGTGAAGTATTGAAGGGGCGTAATGCCCACTAAATCAAGTTAACCACTTCTTGCATACAGGTGACGATATAAAATTCATGTTGATAAAATTGGCGTCTTGAAACAATAACAATAACGTATTGAAGTTAATAACTTGCATAGATTTCTTTTAATGTTGAGAATTTTAACAGTGTACGCTCATTGGGATCCAGTTGTTCTGGTTCGCTGTCTGCCATTAGTTATCTCGAGTGCATATTAAACCAAAAGGTTGTGGTTAGAACATTGGCATAGGGAGTCGTTGCACTTGTGGGTCTTAATATACGACAGATCTGTGATTAAGACATTCGCTAGTAGATCTTAATATAATATCAACTTGTGAACACTGTACAACCTAGTCTGAAACGACTGCAGTGTATCCTGGAGCCTAGAAATAGTCTTGCTACTTGTTTTTGACAAAGTTAAAAAAATTAAAAAGTCTCTTGCCTTGATTCACACTCTAATCTAGAAATATGAGAGTAGTACGATAAGTTGCAAACCAACTACAATGTTTACAAATGATACAAGAAAGGAAAAAAACTATACAAAAGACAACAGGTTGTGAGCACTTGAACCCAATCGCTAACAACCGCAACATACGAGTATAATTTAAATCAAACGAATGCTTGTCAACAGTAAAAATAAGTTATGATGTATACACCAAAGAATAAAACGAGGAACAATATTTTTTAACCTAGTCAGTAATGTTATCTTACAAATAATTTAATTCTTTCGTTAATTATTGTTACCTTCGTTTAATATAAATTAACTTATTTATTGTTATATAATACATTTCAAACGTTAAGTAAAAGGAATTAAATAGAGGCATTTTTTAAATTAAGCTCCTGTTTATGGTTTCTTTTTGAAGCAAGATTTAGTTGTATACTTTTGTTGTTAAGTCAAGTTCTCATGTTGTTTTTTTTTTAATCTGAGACACTACATTCAAAGTTAAATATCTTTCGTAAGCTGTGTCCAATAAATGCAGTTTATTCAACAATACATAGTGTTCTTGTACCAGAACTTGAAGGAGACCGAAAGTCAACCAAAATAGGTGGACTGTTTTCCGTTGTCTTTACAAAATTAAAATAAAAAATTGTATAGGGCGCTTGATTGAAATTTGTTCTAATTTCCGTTAAACGAATGGCCCTCAACTTACCTTTATATTAATTCAACTTTGAGGAAATTAAATTAGTTTTTGGTTTTAGGCAGGACAACCGTGAGAGTTTTGGTAAATTGTACCAACTTAACCTACAGACATAATTGACAACTGTGGTGCAGCTCGACATTTTAGAAAATAAGTAGGCAACTGAATGGAGTTTTATAACAGGGGCATAGCTGCAATAACTTAAAAGATCCCAGAATTAATAATCCGGAAATCAGAACAGGATTCATCAGCTGTTTGACATTGTTGATGTGCTCTTATTTGTGTCATTTGATAAAAGTTACTTGTTCTTTCTCCTTAGATATCTTCAGTTCGACTGATCACTTTATTTCTGAAACTTTTTTTCTGTTTTGTTCTTAAGTGTAGAGCCTGAAGATTTGCTCTCAAAGCCATAATCGCTGTGTAGTTCTCCATGTTGATAAGACTTAATTTCTAAACGTAAAAAGTAGGTAGGTTGGTGCTGAAATTTCAATAAGGTCATGCGAAACTAAACCTATAAAATCCTCGATTTAGCGTTAGATGCATACAATGACCCAAATTTTAATGCGCTTATATGAAACTAAGCTTACAAGATCCCTGTTTTGGTGGGCATTGGGTACGCGTTCAAATAGAATTTTGCATGGAAACGACATACAGCGACTCACTGCGATCAATCACTTTAATACCCTTTACTACTGCAGGCGAAGCCAAGTATAGATGAACATACAAGGCCAATTGGAAGTAGTCTTTTTCTGTCCATTTATTGTTGTTTGCTTAATTGTTTTCGTAGCTACTGCCGCCGTAAATATTAAATTTCTAACCCCTTGCAATTGCAAAACTTTGTTTTTAGCTTATGCCACGCCATTTATAATTTCCAAACACTAACTACAAAATTCTTATCACCTAAACAAATAATTTGCATTCAAAATTCAAAATTCACATACAGTAGAGCGTCAACCAACTATCCGAAATAATTGGGACTAAGGGTGGTTCGGATAATCAATTTTGATCAAACAATTCGGATAATCGAACACAAAAGCGAATTAAATAAAAATCAGGTCGCACCTACAATGGAAATCAAAGTAAAATGTGTATACATAAAAATTAAAAGGATTTCATTGACATTTTTACTTTCTTTACTGAATCACAAGTCAGGAATTAAATCAGCAACGTACACGTGGATACTTACGAGTACGCGCATGAGTTTCGTAAGCAGCCGTTGCAAATGGATGCGCTTCGAAGTGGACCTTCAACTCAAGAACACTTCGTTAGTTTTTGTTTTCTCCTCTTTCGGATAAGTGACGTCCACTTCCTTCTGATGTTGCGTTCAGATAATCGACGCTCTACTGTATTAATAAATAAGCAGGTTTCACTCGAAGTGACTTTGTTTAATACAGGCAAAAGATATAGCCTTTGGGCTATAGTGGAACGCAGAGGTCTACTGCCGTTGTTGATGGTTTTTTAGTTTATATTTTGGTAGAGGCAAGTTCGTGCAGTTGTCGAGTGCACGTAAAGATTATGGACCCTTTTGGGTATGTCTCCTCGAATGTTCGAATACTGTATTTGCAGGTGATCACCTCAGTTCAACTAAATTAAGATTTCATGGATCCCCCTTCTGCTGTATTAGATTAAAAAATAGATTTCACTTAAATAATTTCCGGAATGAAACTGCACATCGATGGTAATGGCATTGATTTCTTACAACAAAATGACTTGCTAATGCTATAAAATCCTTCATTGTTGTTTCAACTTGACACCAAACGATAAAAACTCAAAGTTAAAACTCAAAAATTGGTTCAATCAAACTCGCACTGCGAAACAACAGCTGAAAATAGCTGGAGCTATATTCGGCACAGAATGCTTTTTATTGAAAAATTCGGTTTACTTTGTTTTCCTTTAATTCCCAATTTATATAAAATCTATACCAACCCAAAATCATGCTTAAAAAAATGCCCTTTAAAGCTAATCCATATTTTGTTAAAACAAATTTTAAAATATGCATTAAAATCAAATATAATCTGAAACCTATTAACAGCCTGATATTTTTATTAAATAATCATAATCCTAAATAAAACCTAGACCTATCGTCTATTTATTTATCTATATATTTTTAAAATGCTAACATTACCACCACTATTCCTAATATGTATATTATCTTTATGTTCAATGTAATTGTTTTCATTCTCTTGAGTTAAAATTAAAAATTATTGAGTTTTTTGTACTTGCTGTTAGTAAGGAAGAAATATTTTTCTTGTGAAAAAAATGAAACATGTGCAATCACCATTATACACATTTTATCTCTTATTAAGTACGGATATTTTATTTTGAGCGTTATATGTATGTATATAAAATGTACAAATATTGAATTTTATTTTGTTATTTTGTTCATTTATTTAAAAAAAAAACAGAAATTAGTAGTTAAAAGTAGTCATAGTTCTGACACCTATATTTCCTTTTAAGTTTCAAGAGTTTTTCTTAATCATTTTCAAAAAAATTAAAAGAAACATAGGAGTTAAAAACACGTATAAAATTCTATTAAAAAACTTTTGACAGCTGTATAAATAAAAAATCCCCATTAAAACACTGTATTTTTTTTTAGTAATTAAGTTTGAGTTTAATGATATATTTATTTCCAATCCAAACTCAAACAATTAAAAATGAAATATTAAATAATTTAATGAAATGCAATTTTCATTTCGACATACATACATTTCGTTTACTAATTAAAAGAAAAAAGTTGTAATATTATTTTAAAGCAAAAGTGCAGATTAAAGCAGCAATTTCTAATAGTTTATCAATAATGTGAAAACAATATCTAATTTTTGTGCATATAAACACTTAATAACTTCCCTTGGTTAGAATATTGAATTCTTTGTGTAAATAATTTTTATGCAACAGCTCACATCAGTTTGTAAATATTTTATTTTAATTAAACGAATAAACAATCCTGAATTCATATTGCTAACAAATATTTCGTACCTATAAATAAAGAAGAAAAGCAAAAATAATTGGAAAAACTTTTGTACTAAAAAGAAATAAGAAAATATAAATACTTTCTTTACCTTTTGAAGAATGAGTTCGGGGTGAAATGTATGCTCACTTTTATAATTCACAATTTATAATTTTTGAAACCAAACTAGCTTGAGTGTAAATAAAACTGGAAACACTACTTAAACTTAAAATAGAAAACAAAAGCAAAGCAAAAGTGGAACAAAAGTGAGTAAATTAGGCTATTTAATTTTACGCAACATAAAAAAAAATAAATTTGTATACACATATGTGTACATATATCTACATATATTAAAAATACAAATAAGAAAACAAAATGTAAAATAAAAACAAAAATAACAAAAATGTATTGTATTTGAATGGGAAAAAACTAAAAAAAAAAAAATATTAAAATATGTTTAGGATATAGAAATTTGTTTAAAAAATATCCTGAACATCATAACTATTATATTTTGTTACAACATTTTTATTTGTACTTTTTATTTACAAGAAAGGAAAACAAAATACAAAACAGAAAATAAAATCATTAACACTTATATAACAACAACAACAAAAAAAAAAAAACAAGGCAAAAAAAGAACAAAAAGATATACACAATTATATTTTTAATTTAATGTTTTAGATGAATTATTCTTGTGCGTGAAAGTGTCTTTAGATATTTAAGATGAAATGGACGTGTATGGTGAAAATGATCTAGATTTGTATACATCTCTTAAAAAACAACAAATATTAATATTTATACACATATTTGCATGTGTATGAGTACCTCTAAACAACAGTGTAAATATGAAATTTAAAAAAGAAACTCTAAAAACAAATGAATAATAGTTATATTTAAATTGCACAGAATAAGAAAATTTTTACTTTTCTTTTCCGTTTTTTTTCTTTAATTTCACTAAATTTCATGAGAAAGAAATTTAAGTTAAAAAAAAAAACAAAAATGTACCTACATGCATCTATATTTTATTATTGAGTTTAAACAAAAATAACAAACCGAATTCGTGCGTTGTACATAAATTGGCTGTACGAAAAAGAAAAAAATTAAAATGCAGTAAATAATATAAAAAGAAAACCTTTTACACTTAAAAAAAAAAAAAAAAAAGAGAACAAATAATATCCTTTTGGGAAGCTTTTTTTTTGATTAATTTACGAGTAACAGAAATTTAATTGAAGTGAAATTAAGGAAGGGAAGGTGTTTTTGTGCCTTTTTCAGAAAAATAAAAATATTTATTAAAAGATAAATTCTTTAAATTTAGAAGAACAGAAATATGTATGCTAAAACTGAAACATACAAAGAAAAACAAAAAAAAAAAATTTATAATATTAATAATCACACTCAAATAAACACATTTTTGAACTAGTGATTAGAAAATATAGCCGTAATAGCAAAAAGTTTTAATGAAAAATCGACAACAAAAGTTAATGCTGAACGAGCTCTTGAAACACAGAGAACGGTGCTAATTTTATTCTGACAACCCCCAAAAACTTTGACCCCTTCTCTACATCTTTGATGATTTACACTTTCGATTTTTCATTAAATCTTAATTAATAAGAAATTGAATTAAATACATAAATAATAATTTCATTTTAATAAATCGAATCTTATCTAAAGATTGTAAGCATTTTTCGTCGAATAGACGAAATTCGCATGCGGATAAGGTTTGTGAATTTAAGTTTCTTAATAAGGTATGCCAAAAAAAAATAAATAAAAACAAACAAAAAAAAACATAAAAAATCTTACAAAAAATTCCAATTGCAAACAATGTTACACTTATGCGATTTTTTAAGTTAATTTTGTTTTTTTTTATACCATCTAAAGAAAGATATTTTTAAAATTATGTTTTGCTTAAATTTTAAAAGAAATTAGTAATTGATCGTGTAACACTGTCTGTAATTTTTAAAAAAATAACAAAATAAAACAAAATGAGAAGAAAAAGAAAAAAAGCAAACATTTCTATCACCTTTTTTTATTTTTCTCAGTCCTTCTGAAGATTTATAAAATAAATGCAAATGCAAAATAGATAAGTAAATATAAAAAAAATGAAAATAAGAAAACACCGAAGTAAACAAATGTATGTCCCTGTAAAACTCCACTCAAAATTGTAATGTATGAACAAATTAAATAAGAATTGGTAAGGAAAAAAAAAAAAAATCTTCGTTCAGAAAAGTAAAATTTTAAACATTCAGATTTCGAGCAAACCAGGAACAATAATGTGAACACCTTAAGAACTAAATAAATGTTTCAAATTTGTCGGATGAAAACTGAGAATCAATGTGTTTAATTTTTTATTACATTTTCACTCTAAGATTCAAAGGCGAGAGTTAGGACAGATTTATAGGAAAAAATTGCATCCCATTCGATGTCCTAACATCGATTGTACATGTTTCACTGAAACTCGGACATGATAGACACTTACAGGCAACAATTTCCGCCCATGATGTATTGGATAATGCCCTTACTGAGGAATAAAGTTCTGCTCCTTTCTACATGGAACTGGGGTATTTTCTCTGAAAAGCTTCATTTGAGCATCGTTTCCTGTCATTCAAATCATTGTAGTTCAGGCAGAAATAATGGCAATTCTTCTCTATGCTCGGTTACATTTCAGGGCGCTCGTCTCTTGAAAAGGCGGCTGAACTATGTATTCAACATTTGTGTATGGTAAGTGCTCCGCTATCGCGATATTCCAGGCCAGTGCAAGGCTGATGAGTTCGTCGGAAAAGGCCCCACCCTTAATGTTTTGCCAGATAAGCTTCAATTACAGAGATATGCGCCTATCGCTACATGTAAACACATACTCAAGCTCGGTGTCATCAGGAAAATTTAATTTATTTCGCTGCGACAACAGAATTTGGATAATGTCTTCAGATTGTAGGCGGAAAGAATTCTACTAAATTATTTTGTTAGACAAAGCTCTTGACCAATCAGTACAGGATAACTGAATATTGCTTCTACCATCACTCGTGAATAGGACTCCGAGATACCTAAACTTCTCCACTTGTTTCAATGGGACTTGACTTACAAGTAGAGTGCATTGAACAGGCGTTCGGGAAATTACCATTACCTTTGATTGGTTTATGTTTAGCCTCATTCCAGCTTTAACACAGACGCCGACGAACCTATCTAGTGCGCGCTGAGGTTCAGTCTGAGGGAACGTAAGGATGACCAAGTTATCAGCGAAAAGCAAATGACTTATCCTTAAGTCTCCCAATTCGAACCGTTCCTTGCCAAGGTTTCGCTGTAATATCCAATTCACATAGGTATACTATGAAAAGGAGAGGTGACAGAACGCACTCCTGGTGAAGTCCAACGCCCACAATGAAAGGTGTCGATTTAACGCCGTTCATCCGAACATAGTTCTTACAGTTGGTGTACAGGGATTAAATGGGCCTCAAAAGAGAACCAACAATCCCATACTCCTGCAATACACTCCAGAGTTTACCTTGAGGGACCCGATCATATGTTTTCTCGAAATCCACAAAACAACTGTAGATATGTAGGTTTGGAATACTTCCAGGCCTTCTCAAGTACAATTCTGAAAGTGATTAGCTACTCGGTTGTGGTTCTATCTGGACGAAAGATGCACTGCAACACCTAAACAAATACTTTTCTGGGGAGACTTAGCAGAGATATGCTCTCTAATGGAGGAATCCCTCTTATTTTCTTCTTTAAAAAGAGGAAAAATCTCCCAAGTATGCCAATCGCTAGGTGTTTCACCGCATTTCCAGGCCATTTTAATGACACGAGAGAGCCATTTCACTTATTCTTCACCTAAAGCCTTGAGCATTTCTGGTCCGATTTCATTCACACCGGCAGATTTGCTGGCTTTTAGCGCTTCAATCGCCAAATTCACCTCCTGTACGTTGGAACTATTCTCCGCCCTACTCAAAACCATGGGTCTGCCATCCTCAGTGCCCCATTTGGCATTGAGCAGCTCCGAAAAGTGATCGCTCTATCTGCGCAAGATTTCCTTCACATCGGAAAGAAGTACACAATTTTTGGACTTAACTCCTTCGATGATATTAAATTTTCTTCCTCTGAAACGGCGGATGGTCTGCCAGAACACCTTATTTGCAAATCTGTGATCATGGTCTAACTTCTCGCCGAATTCCTTTCAGGACTGCTCCTTAGCTGTTTTAACAGTCAATTTGCAAGTTCTTCGCGCCTCCATGTATCGGTTTCGAGAAGCTGAATCCCCCAACTGTATCCACAACTTAAAGGCTTTCTTCTTCTCTCTGATGACTTCTTGAACTCCGGGTGTTTTAAACCACGAACGATAAACGGGAGCAAAAAGTTGGAATGCGCCTTTAGCCACAATTTAGTGTGTCGGAAAACTGGTTCATACTTTTTATGTGACTAAAAGAGTGTTAAGATGATTGGAAGATACCTTCCTTATCAGATGGCGGTCTTACAATTACCTGACAATGCTTTTTTTACTACGTTGTCAGACACAAATTGTCAGTTCACACGATTGTAAGACATTTGGATACTTTTTTCATTGGAAGACCTGACAATATTATTAAATCTTACAATCGTCTGAACGTAGCTTAAGAACTATTGCGAAACAGTTTCCAATTATCACCTCCCAATTATTTCTGCATTTAGTTAATACTTTGATGCAACCCTATCCTTACGTTTGTGAATAATGGTTACCGACATAGCGATAGTAATGTTAAGCGTTCTTTTGACATTCACCTTTAAAAGACATAAACAATTATTTTCTACAACAAACCAGTTTCTAGTGTAGTGTAGTTCAGTGTAGAACTTGTGTATTGAAATATTTCCTCATATTTTCAGACTGTGTCGTTTCAAAGATTTCTCCCAATACTAAACAGCAATACATCGTGGTTCAATTTGTATGTATAATACATGTTCAATTTGTATCTTAAAATCAAATATAAATACTAGGTGCATATGTATGTAAAATACTCGAAAGTTAATGATCCGACAAGCACAAATATAGGCTAAGCAACGAAAAATGCGAGTCATTAAAACATCGACCACAGAATATTTTTCAATTATTCGGTGGAATCCAAATAAATAATGCGAATTTAAAAATCACGCTGCACATACCTCAACTTTAACGACTAGATTGAAATCCAAATTCAAATCTAAATCCAATTTCAAAAAAAGCAACTCATTTTGTAAACGCTCACAGAGCAAACTACCACCATTCATTTTGCTTCAATGTAAACGAATTGAAGATCGCAATTGAAAATTATCGATTACAGACACACCCATTAGGTGTATGCACATAGATGTATCATTAAATATTTAAGTTGTAAACAAAAAAAAAATCTTTAAATAAACATTGCCACTCTGTTGAATAGTTCAGTTTCAAGTAGGAATACGTCGTTGTTTAGATGAGATAGGTACTGGATAAACAAAACATTTAAATTGATAAGCGCTACCGGCCGGTGAGATGAATCTATTTACATTTACACAGAGTGCGTACTGTATAGAAGGCTGTTATCGGAATCGTTTTAGAAGAATTGATTCAAACTTCTTAAAATCGAGGCAAACATTTATTCTTAACTCCGCTCTACTTTATGAGAGATTTCAGATTAAAATTTTTATTTCATAGATATCCAAATTAAAAGATAATTTGCGGTTAAACCTCTAAGCTTTGAGGTTCAATGTGTCTCAGGAATCGTAAAAACTGCTTATGGGGCATGATTAAATCCCGATACTTCGCCGTGATAAAGACATACCATCATCTGTTAGCATTACACCTATTAGCTTTTAGCTTCCTCGATATAGCTCCTCCAAACGTTCCTATTTAACGCCACAGTTCTCCAAACGCGCATCCTATGCCACTTTATATATCTATCTCGTTTTAGGACGTCTTTGTTTCTTTTGTTTCCTGGTGCAAAACATAAAATAGCCAAATAGCCATATATTCTTTCAGTAATCGATCCATGCCCATTCCAGCCTAGCTGGCATATCTGATCATTGGTCGTACATGTTGAGATTAGAAAATGTATGCTGTTCGACCAACGCGTTAGTTGAAGATTTTATAGTACGATATACATATGTATGTACATAAGTATGATTTCTGTTGCCATATTCATAATCCAGCTTTCTAAGTGCAATCCTTCAACAGTCTGTTCAACTACGAGTTATTCCCGGTCCTACGGCCACAGCGACAACCTGGATTCTTTACCAAAGGACATGGTCACTTTTCCAACCGACTACATCACCCCCAAACTAAAATTCAGAAAAAAACTTCCACGTGGGATTCCCCACCAGAGCACAGTGGAAGAAAGTCGAAGTGATGAAGGACTTCAGCGCGGTCACCTACGCCGAAGGATGAAAGATTAACTGCGGTGTGGATGCCGGTGTCTAATCGGAATCACTGAAAATATCAAGACCGTACTGCCTGCTGGATTTTACCAGCTTCTTCCAGACGGGACTACTAGCAATCCGAGAGGCTTGCACGCAACTCGAGCATGATACAACACACAAATAGAACATTGCTATCCTCATTGATAGCCAAGCCGCTATTAAAGCTATTGACCCTTCTACCATATCCTCCAAACTGGTGCTAGAGTGTTGGAACGAGCTTGTCCGCTTGGGCGAGCTGTTCACGGTCACACTGCTCTGAATTCCAGGGCACGGTGACATTAAAAGAAACGAGCGTGCAGACGAATTGGCCAGGCACAGCTCTATATGGCTTGCTCGTGATAAGGGTCCACTGCTAGGGGCGGTTGAAGGACAAATTCACTCACACTTTCTGCAGAAAGCCAACCTCCAATGCAATGAGTTAACCAACTGCGACATACGTAACAAGAAAGATATGAGTGAGCTACGATCAAATTAGAACAAAAGACCCTATAAACAGCACCTGTTCACATATCGCCAGAATAATGGCGATAACCACGGGCCATTGGCCATCTGGATACCATGCGGCCAAACTACATAAGTATTCCACACAACCTCCACTGCAGCAGCTACGAAAACAAAAACGAAAGGGAAACTCTCTCCCACTTCTGCAAATGTCCGGCTGGCAAGAGCCAGACTGCATGCACTTAACCAACCATTCTTCGAGAGCCTCAACGACATCTGGGGTAAAGATATACGAGATCTATTCCCTTTTCTAAACTTCACAGGCTAGATCTAGGCACTTTTGGTTATGTCACCCACCATCAACAACGCACATCATCAACCAGGTCACACGAGTCGTGGTAACAAAAATGTACATACATCTTAGTTCTAATTGGGCTTTGGGGAACAGCCACCTCTAGCTGCGAGTTATCCCATATGTCAATGAACACATTGAGCTCCTAGTTCGTCGAACTAAGGCAAAATAAAATAAAAACATGAGTTACATAAAAAAGAACAAATACTCACTTATGTAAATCCTTGTATCTCTCATGGGTGGGGCATAGGATGTCAACAACGCCTGCGACCTATCTTGGGCGAAGTTTTAGTTTGTTTTTAGTGTTTAAAACAATGCACCTGAAAGGCCCACGTTCAGTTTGGTCCCACTGACGGTCGAGACCATACATACAGTCGACCTTCTTTACTTCCTGCCCAGCAATACATTTTTAGTTGAGGGTTTGAGTTTGAAACGAAATTTTCGTCGCATTTACCTTCAGCCCTAGTCCATTATCCTGTGTAAAGGCAGATAGATATCGTCAAAAAGAATGGACAGTGGTACATCGGACAGAACGTTTAATTAATAACAAATCTTTTGAAGAAGTCTTTTCTATTTGTGTTCCGCTGATAAATTAGCTTGATCGTATGATCTAGTTAGTGAGATGGTATATCGAAAAATTATTCTTGACAAGCGCACTTTGCTTGTGATAAAAGGCAATCGCCATCCAAAACGCAACCACGATAGTTGGTACACGCACCTCATCACCCCAATCTTCTTCTTTTTTCCTAGTGGTATTCTTAAATGCGCGAATCCACTTTAGAAAGACGGATGAATAAAAGAAGATGTGGTTTGAAACCTTAAAGATCACTACGAGGCAGATAAGTACGGATCTGGTTGTATGGTTGGGACCCCGTATGGCTGCGAGATCTTAGCTGATGCCCTTAGAAAAGAGAAGTACAGGAAACAGATGGCGGTAGTACAGAGACGCAGAGCCCTCCAGGTAGCAAGCTCTTACCGCACGTTGTCGGAATCAGCCATTCTCGTAGTGGTGGAAGTGACTCCCATCGATCTCCTTGAGGTAAAGGAGTCCACCAAACAAAAATGGCAAGAGCGGTGGACCTCTGAAACTAGACGTGGGCGGCTAGAGTGATTAGGGACGTTGCTGAATGAATGGAGCGGAAACATTGAGAATCAAACTACCACATCACCCAGTTTCTAACCGGACAAGGAAACTTCAACGCATACCTCCATAAGATGAGAAAACGTTGCTGATACTGCGACTCGCTAGTGAACCTGTACCAGATGGGCAGCGGAAAGAACCAAGCTGGAACTAGAGACAGGCAACATCACCCAGGAAAACGTCGAGAGAATAATTATCTCGAGCAACGACAGGTGGAATCAAATAGCCTCTTTTATCGAGTTCGTGCTGCAAGGAAAAAAGAGAGAGGAAAACGAAAACAGAACATCATAAAAATCATGCCGGAACCCTATTACTCATAAGGAATCTTAAGCGGCAAAATGTGAGTGACAGTGTCTGTCTAGAAATCATGCTTTCTTGTGAAGACACTGAACTTCTATAGCACCGTTTAAGGTGCCTTACTACTTACCTGATCGAGCAGAAAATGTTGACAAAATCTCAAAACCTTTCATGCCAAGTATGTGAAATAAGTTTATCCGAAGCGGGAAAGTGAATGAAAGTGATTATGCATGTGACCGTTCATAATCATCTCTCGGGATCGTATATGTTGCTAAATTACGTAGACAGGATTACGCGGATACAAGGCAGGAAAGGTGGACTCAACGAATCTGCTTAGAAATCATGCTCTCTTGCGAAGATCCCGGCCTTGTATAGCGTGTAAGATACCGAAAAAGCTCAAGGAGAATCAAATAAGACGTCCCAAACAATTTGCGTTTCTTTTTTATAATCTTCCAATGCTTGATGGGTACGGCCTCTCACATAGAAATATTACCAAACAATATACTCTATACCTACCCTGAAGTGTGTGAGTAAATAAAATAAATAAACAACCTGTCGTCTCACAGCAAGGTGTTCTTCATCCCGAAGTTGTAAATTTTAATATTCTAAGAAACTTTCTAAAAACAAAATCGAAGAGATATATCATCCCCATTAAGAAGAAACCGAAGAAAAAAAATGTATCTAAGTATCTATTGCTTTTCTATCCAAATGGTAACTCTGAGCGCCACTCGAGATCGCCTTTGAAAGACTCAATAGAAAAGAGCCAGCAAAGAAGAGTATTCGTTCGTGTTCGCTTTGTTTTTATTTATTGTTGTTGTTATTACTCTTTTGTTGTTGTTAGTTGCTGTTCATTTTACCTTTCGTTAATTCTCTCCTTCTCTTGACTGGCTGGCTGGCTGGCTGGCGTCTGAGTTGAGCTCTGAGTTTCGTTGTTGTTGAAAGACATGAAAAAGATGTTTTTTGTTGAACTGACAACAATACGAAACGTAAACGGCTTTAAGATGAATGCCTACCTACCTGCCTGCCTGCCTGCCTGGCTGCTGCCTGTTGGCTGCTGCTGCCTGTTTAGCTAGATCTTGTCTGAGATGAGATGCCAGCAGCCAGCAGCCAACAGCCAACAGCCAGCCACCAGCCACCAGCCACCAAGGAAAGCGCAAGACAAGTTGGTTTCGTTTCTTCAGTCATTTCTGGAATTTCATCGGATGCACTTCTGGAAGAGGAGGTATTACTCGTATTCACATTCAAAGGCCCGACGCGTCGCGCGTATCTATTGTTTTTCTTATTCGAACATCATTCGAGAAGACTTTTGTGGATCATCTTTGTACAGAGATTCATTTCTAATCGTGTAACGCATATGAATACCTAGGAAAAGAAAATATAAGAGGAGAAGTACGCGTATCTCCAGTTATCCGCTGCTGGAATGTTTGCTTAGATGCTTAGATACTTTACTCGCTTTTTAAGAAAACAGACAAAAAAAAAAACCGTTTACATCGACACGGGGTGTGCTCTTGGCGTTTGTTTATATTGATTGGGTATTAATTGAAAAATCAATTTAAGTGTTGTATCTGCATCTCAAGTGGAAATAAGAAGAAACACAAAAAAATGTAAGCTCCCTCCAAGAGCAATGTTTGTTCCCGAGAAAATCGAAGTGGATTTTTAAAATAAATAATAAAATCGGGCAAAGTTTATATTGTAGTATTGATGGTTCGTATCGATAGCTGCTGGAAAAGAAAACGAAGATTTCGTATTGAATAAATTTATTAAATTTAAAAAAAAAAAAAAAAAAAAAAAATTCAATTTTGTGTGTTTTTTTGCGTGTTTCTCGAGGCGGAAAAATGTGGCGTAAAATATTCATAAAGAGCCATAATTCACACTGTAGTTGCACAATGCATTCGGTGTTGATTGTTAGTGTTTTGTTTATAAATATTACTCTGGTATTCGCTAGTCAGTCGGGAATCTATGTCGACAACGGAGTCGATCAGACCGTCATGCATCGTGTGCTCGACGATCACGAGAAGATGGATGTGGAAGATGAGATATTGGATTTTTTGGGACTATCTGAGCGGCCCAGAAGACGACACAGTCATCTGTCATTGAGGTAAGCATAATCAAATGACCGAAGGCCGTCTCGGACAAGTGCGTAGGTTGCGTTTTTCCACCATACACGTTCACTGTTCACCGTTCACCACCGCTGCCGCACCGATATCTTGATCTCGACGAGATCAATATGCGTAAAACTTGTCGATAAACTCGTTTTGGGAGGGCCCCAAAATAGCACAGATACACAGATTGCCCGGCTCCGTGTCGTCTACGAATTTTATGACTGGGGTTTTGTACAAATATTTATTTTAATTAAGTAATTAACGATCTGCAGTAAACGACGACGTGCCGGGGACGCGGACGTGCGGCTGGAGAATGTAGGGATCAATTAAACAGACGCACTAATTGAGCGATGCCAAGAAATAATAATTATTTATTAAACGACATTGTTTCATACTCTGTTTCAGTTTAATGGGCTGGGGTTGGGGTATTGTGTTGTCTACTGCACACGTTGTATGTAGATGATGATGATGATGATTCAAGAAAAAGATATTCCGTGTAGACTTGTCGTAGGCTTGGTCTACTATATTTTACTGTATCTGGCCGTATATGGGTATGAATTTGCATTCATTATTTTCCACTGTTGAAGTACGTTTACTTGTTCTCTGATAATAAGATTCTCGAACTCTGTAATGGATCAAGTGGTTGGTGGCAGTGTGTTTCTTTTTTTTTCTGTTTGTTGAAGACTTGCTTCTGTCGACGGTAAATGGCCTTAAACCATCAACCTTCTGCAGCTGTGTCAGTGCATTTCCATCTGTCGACACTTTTGCTCGAGATTCTCTTTTTCTAATTAGGTATGTGCGTGCGGCATCGAAGGTGTGGTCTTGCATATTCTGTGTGGTCACTGTGGTTTCAATCTGAAGGTTCTTCTTGGAGACGATTAACTAATTAACATGGACGAATGGATGCGTTCATTTTACTAGGTCAATGTCATTGCTACTCCCGACCTTCTTTTTGCATTTACATATTATGAGTGAAAGAACCACACATTTTATGAAGAATATATTTGTGAGTTAGGTTCGAATAGCCAATCTAAACACTGGAGACCAAATACGAATGGACATGTCGATATACTTAGTAATGATCTGGGCGTCAATGTCAACTTTTAGAGACCCTTTTTATGGGTATTCCCAAGTAGGGAACAGTGGGCAAACAACGAAGTGTTGAACGAGTCCAAATCCATCTACACAGATGGTTCAAAAATAAATATAGACATAGGAGCAGGTCTTTTCTCTGAACGGTTAGGACTTAGCAGCTCCATAAGACTCTCGGATCACAGCAGCGTTTTCCAAGTGGAGGTCGTAGCAGTGACAAGAGCCGCCCAACAAGTGTCAGTGCTCACAATATCACGGGAGGATATTACGATTTATATTAACAGCCAGGCTGCCATAAAAGCAATAGCTACGCAGATAATATCGAAACTTGTGCAGTGTTGTCGCGAAGAGTTCTTGGTACGCAGCACACTGTTAAGCTCTGATGGGTGTCTGGCCATGGTGGGGTTCCAGGTAATGAAAAAACTGACGAACTGGCAAGAATGGGTTCAACCCTAGACCGAGAGCAAGCGGACTGTACGGTCAGACCGCCACTCTGCTTAATAGAAGCAAATATCAGGTGGAAGTCTCTAACCACCTGTGAAGTATCAAGAAGGTTGTGGCTAGAATGTGACACGGCAAAAGTCTGCCAGATTTTACAAAAAGATGGGAAATCACTGTCGATTCTGATGGGAGTGCTTACTGGCCACAACATGCTAAGGTATCGGTTCGCATAGGCTGTAGTTTCGTCGTCAGACTTCTTGCAGTTGCGCATTTCAAATTTATTGTACATTTTATGTTTTTACACATTTAGGGAAAAGAAGGCTTGCGAAGTCATTATCGGCCTGGAAATTTCTTCGGGTTCAGGTAATCTTGAGTGCTCGCTAACAATACAAATGCAATACTTTGATGTTTAGAGGTCGAAAGCATTCATTTGATTAGGAATAGACAGCTTTTTAGAACTGACCAATGTTAGAACAGGGCACTTCATCTTAGGAAGAAATGCTCACCTATTGGGCATAGTCTGCAACGATTTCTGCGAAAGCTGCAAAAATAACAAAGAGGACCGTGCATTTGTTCCGGCCTTGCCAGTATAGGGAGAATTCCTCTTCAACGATTTTGAGGTTCTGAACACTGCTAGTAAGGCCCACTTGAACAGCAACTGTTACGAAATCAAATATAAATGCTTTCAGGAGTAGACTTTGGGTTTTAAACTAGCAATTACAGTAGTAGAGACTATTCCAAATTAACTGTCTTAACTAAACTATGCACAGCTAATGGATTCAAGGAGCAGGCTGTGTGAGAACAACAGCATCGACAAGATCAACACCCACAGCGACACTTGAAACAAGCTGATCCTGGTTCCAGTAGACATCCACTGTATCGATTTGATGGACTACAGCACTGTACAATCTTACTCTTAACTGAAGAAGAATTAGCCTAGGTACTGGTGCCGACATCTTCTGCGAATCCAGAGGGGTAAATCAATCAAATAAAATCGTAGACCGCTGTAGTGTCTTTTAGGCTGAGATAAATTCTATTTGACAGGGCGCAAAACTAATCATAAATGACAACATTGTGAAAGAAACTATTGCCATCAAGTCTCCGCAGTCAATATCAACAAAATCGAAGCTTCTAAAGCTTTACAGACAAACTCTTAACGATAAATCAACGATCAACAAAGTGACTCTGGGAAGAGTGCAGCATTAGCTCCTGCATACACCCTTCTGGTTGCAAGAACACTGATCATCACTCTCTTATTTAATAACTTAAGGTCTGAGGTGGACCTGGGTCTCAACCAACAAGCGTCTCCAGCCAGCTCGATATTTAGCTAGCTGCTTCTATGTTCGCACGCCAAGTTGGTTAAGGTCCCTTTCCCCTTGTGTGCGCCACCTGAGTCGGGGTCTTCCTCTACTGCGCCGTCCGTCGGGTGTGGGTTCAATGATTTTTCGGCCCGGAGCATTGGTGTCCATCCGCAGCCACCTCAGTCGTTGGACCGTCACTCTTCTGGCTAAGTCGATGTCGCTGTACAGACCGTACAGTTCGTCATTGTATCTCCTCCTCCACTCACCATGCAGACGAGACCGAAAATCACCCGAAGAATTTTCCTCTCGAAAAAGCCAAGAGCAACCTCATCCGCTTTTGACAGAGTCCATGTCGCCTGCGCCGTTGAGCAGTCGTTCGAAAGAGGGCTTTGCAACTCAATTGCCTTCTTAGCCTAAAGAAACAGCGATTGACAAGAGTCATTTTTCATTTTATCTCAGCGCTGGTGTCGTTGTCTGAATTGGTAGCGGAGCCTAGGTGACAAAGTCCGAGACGGTGTTGGGTGGCCTTTCTTGTTAACAGTATATACTTGGTCTTGCCCTCATTGACTTATCTTGGCCGCCTCCGTCTCAATACTCACGATCAGCACTCTCTAAAGAAGAAAATATGAGAAAACCATGATCAGGACTTATACGCGATTGTACCATATGAACACATGTTCAGAAAAAATCCAAAAGCCCCGTAAAATTTAGTCGAAAAGAAATAATAAATTGCATTGCACGATAGGAATTCACGCGAAGCGGCTTAGATGACGCTTGAACGATTAGAAAAAAGAATACGTCTGATACCTCCTGTAGGAATGTGCTGCACTAGTCACCAGAAGACTGAGTTCTCTTTGTAGTAACTGCTTCTATGCTCAGGAGGACCTTTCTATGTATTCATATCCTAAGATTCCTATCACTTTCAAAGAGTTTCCAAATTAGCCAACTCACCCCTTTGTCAAACTCCCATGTGTAAACTTTTGATGGTTGCGATTGACACGTCAAAGGTCTCAGTAAGCTTTAAAAAAAAAAATAGCCGGTGCGTCACCTCGGGATGAGCCAGGACCTAGTTTCTCGCAACCATACATGTTGTGCGTGTTACATTTTTCGCACGAATGGAAGGGACCTACCATTTATTGCCGACTCCGAACGGCGAATTGAGAAGCTCTTTCATGACAAATTATACTCCCGGCGGCTTGTCATTCCCCGACGAGAGGTGGTGCATCGAAAAATGTTCGGTGTACCTGGCTGCGGCTTGAACCCACGCCGCTAAGTCAGCAGTTCAACGCACTAACCACTAAGCTTTGGGACACCCAAAAAACTAACCAACCAATTACAAAGCATAGCAAGTTGCACCGACTCGGGCTAAAACGCTGCATATCTTCCACCACTAAACTACATATACAGTGGAAGTCGCTTATAATGACGGTGACGGTCATTATATCTGACTGCCCTCCACAAGTATTCGAAATACAAATAAACCAAGCAAAGAAAGAAAAGTGGTCGTAGTTAGCGAGGTCGTTATAAGCGACTTCCCCTGTACATCTATATTTTGACACAAATTCACAGCCACATAATTTTCTTTTACATTTACAGGAAATCGGCGCCTCAATATCTACTGGATGTATATCATCGATTGAATGAAGAGGAGAATGGTGGGTCAATTCGTGCCAAACGTGATATCGACAATAACGATAATTTTATTACGGAACTCGACAGGACAGCAATTGATCAAAGTGATATTATTATGACATTCCTAAATAAAAGTAAGTATGAAACGTCATTTCGTGATTTACAGCCAAGAACCAAGTTACAACCTTGGTATTATATTTATTTTATAAAATTAAGAAAAGCCTTCAAGGTAATACATATGCATAGTTTATGACAATCCCTTATCTATCTACGATCATTGTTTGATATAAGATACACAGAACACAATCCATTTCTATGGACGTTCATCCGAAAAGATATCCTCAGCAGATAATAAAACATTTTGGTAACTTGACTTGAAGCCAGTGTTAACCGATGACACGCCCGATAGTCGCTCAATAAAACCTATGATAGATCGCCGAAAGAGAATATCTTTTGCAATTAAAGTAATTGGGTAATAAAAACGTCGCCTGTAATGTTATTCCAACTAAGAAAAAAAAAAAAAACGATCCATATGGAGGCATGCTCGTACTCGTATGCTTGTAGGTGTTTTTTGAGTTATGGCTTTTTTTTTTAATGGCGATATTAATTTGCTGATAAGGTCTATATTCAGTTTTTTATTGTTTAAGCATCTCTAACGCCATATCGGTCTTCTAAATTTGCCTTGCGGATCATCATCCGTTCTCATGCATGAAGTTGTTTTGCTTTTGATATGACACGATACAACAGCGGGATACTACTGAAGGGTCAGATATCCTGTGGCGCCGGAATATTGGATGCGGTAGACCACAACAAAATGCAAGCATCCCATAATAAATTGTGTGGATGCCCATAATATTTTTTTTGATGAATTTGTAAAATATTTAGTTGTGATTCTTCTTTTGTTAGTGTTCAGTGGTTGCTGGTGACAAAATGAATGTAGATACATGTGTTAGATCAACGATTTGAGGTATCATACTGTGCAATGTTTTCACTTGAAGAAGACAGAGAAGTCTTCATTTTGAGACGCAAAACAGAACTGCCATGTTGGACGTTCACTATAGAGAATTCCAGTGCACTAATGGAAGTGAAGTGAAGTTTATATTAGTTTGTTGCAACCTGTGGTGTATGGCTGTGATTAAGATAGGCTGTACACATGAAATACGATGTCGTTCCGAAGTAATGGACATTTTGGATAAAAAAAAAAATTAATGGTACAAACGAGTATTTACTTCGACCATCAAATCATTAACTTTTGTACATAGCTTCCATATCTGTTTATTTGCATTCATTTAGGAAGTAGGTAGGCAGGTATCTCAATACATACCTAGGTAGGTAGAGGTGAATGTTCAAAGAACCCAATTAGCGCTACGGCGCCGATTTGATTTCACCAGAAGCAGAGTGAATCGTACAAATACATCTTGCCCATAGTTGTAACTGTGCAAGAATTGTGCTTATTTTTGCTGACACAAGACAGAAAAGAGCAATAGAAAACGTAGTATTGGAAGGACCGACCAGCAACTCTACAAGGGCTCATTATCTCTATGTGTATCTACTTAACTACTGCACGAACTTGTCTTTACCGAAATTCCTTTTATTATAGAACTAGCAAACATTGGAACGCGCTACCATGACAAATATTTCCGGACGAATTCGATTTTCAGAACCAACAAATACCTGCAAACATCTCGGCGTAGTACATAAGCGTTTTAGGTTTGCCTTTCGCGAGAAAAGTATATGAAGAAAAAATGCTGTCACCATCGGATACAAGTTGTTGCCTCCTCGACAGACAGAGTCATTTAAAGCAGTATAAGTCCATTGCCACGAGGGCAATTCCGCATGACTATCTATGAAACCAGCTGGAGAGCATTTTAAAGTAGTAGACCCGATTATCAAGGAAGTTGGTGTAGTTTCCTCGAAGAATCATTTCTTTCTCCTCTTCGTTCACGTAGCACTTGTAGAAATCATCATAGAGAAGGCGTAGCCTATTGACATGCCTACCAATGATGGCAGTAACCATCGGATACTGGTTGCTGCCTATTCGGGCTGAACTTACTGAACTTGTAAGCGCGAGTCTTGAGCAAAGGTTAAAAGGTAAGCGTGACAGAAACATGTGAATTGAAGAAGGAAACCTTTTAGTAGAGTCACAGTCGGTGCTGAGAATTTAAAGAAAACTACTTTTGCAAACCAACATCCCTCTGTTAGGCAGTCAACTATGAAAGCACAAAAACTTCAGGCTATTCGATCAACACGAAGTGTGGATAGCAATACCTAAACTAAAGCCTAACAAGGCTGTTGGAAAGGACTTTTCAGTGAGCATATGCCAACTCATTTCTAAAATTTCGTGGGATGGGTGTATGCCTGATAAAAGGAACAATAGGAGAGATATCAGTCTTCTCAGTATCGCGTACAAAATCTTATTTGGCATATTGTGTGAGAATGCTTGCAACCTCTCGTCTACAACCTGATTGGCCCCTATCAGTGCAGTTTCAGGCCAGAAAAGTCCACAATCGGCTGAACCTTTAGGGTGGCTAAGACGTAGATAAAGAGCGAATGGACAACAGCGCTATGATCTGCAGAGTCTACGAATCGAAGTAGTTAGCTAAGGACCGGACTAGGTTAGGTTAGGTTACATATGGTGTGTAGGCCTCATCACTTTCACTCGGAGACCTGAAGGTCCATTGTGGGAAGTATTGTAATCGGTCCGATCAAAATGTTTCTAGATATGAACAGGGCTTGACATTACTATACACTAGAAATCGTTTGCACCCATTTTCGAAATGATGTCTGTGTGTGTGTGTGTGCGTGTGTGACAATATTTTCCGCCTAAGATATCTGGAGAACGAAACAACGTAGGACCATGCGGTTTTTTGTTTTATTTGTCAACGTAAAACTTAGAACTGATTAGATTTTGAGCACAATCGGTCTGGCGGATGCTGAGGAAATTTAAGAACCTTTTTTTTTTTTTTCGAGTTTGTGGAACAATATTAAACAGTGTGTCTTCGAAGTTTCCGCTCTCTATGCATGTTTTCTTTAATTATTAAATAAATAACAATATCACTGTTTTTGATATAACATAATATGAGGTGGGAAGTATAGGACTGGCTCCCCAGTCGAATTTTTTTTTTTTAAATCCTTTGTCAATCCAACCTCTCAAGGAATTTCGTTTCGTAAAGCATATCGAAATTGGATGCATTTAATCTGTTCTTGCCGTAGATTGCCGATATGAAATTCGTTAAAAATAGAGTGGTGTCCTGCCCTGATGCTGTTCTTGAAGACCCATTAATTCATGAGTCCTTGCGCACTCTTTTATCTGTATATTTTAAAGCAAAAGATGAAGGGACCTTTCCAGCGTTGGCGTGCGGGAACAAAAAAAGCTTAAATTACCGCATCATGTTGCCTGCTGAAAAATAATTCGCTGTACAATGGTCTTTACCTCTTTTGAGGCAGTAGTGGCGCTAGAGTTCGAGGTGAACCTGGGCCTCAACCAACAAGCGTCTCCACCCAACTCGATCTTTAGTCAGCTGCCTCCAATCTCGCACGCCAAATTGGTTAAGGTCCTCTTCCTCTTGCGTGCACCACCTGAGTTGCAGTCTTCCTCAACTGCGCCGTCCCTCGAGGTATGGATTCGAAGATTTTCCGACCCAGAGCATTGGTGTCCATCCACTCTACATGACTTACTCACCTCAGTTGTTGGACCTTCACTCTTCTGGCTAAGTCGATGTCGCTGTACAGCCCGTACAGTTGGTCGATGTATCTCCACCTCCACTCACCGTCTATGCAGACGGAAAATCACCCGAAGAATTTTCCTCTCGAAAAAGCCAAAAGTCACCTCATCCGCTTTTGTCAGAGTCCATGCCTCTGCGCTATATAGCAGTACTGGGATGATTACGGTCTTATGAAGGGTCACTTTAGTCGTTCAAAAATGGGTTTGCTATTCAATTGCCTTCTTAGTCCAAAGAAACAGCGATTGGCAAGAGTTATTTTTCGTTTAATCTCAGGGCTGGGGCCGTTGCCTGAATTGATAGCGGAGCCCACATCTATTGTTTTTTTTTTATAAAATCCCATCAAGGTTACCAGCAATTTGAGTCGTGCTCCCCATTTATTTTCCCCAATTTGACAGCGCCACCCTGTTATAAAAAAAAAAGGAATTTCTCAAACAGAGAGAAATTTCGTTTGAAAAGGCAATCGCCGCGACCGTCGTCGTGCTGTTTATTTTTATCATACAAAAAGGGAGCATCCTCAATTGATCATTTAAAATCGATTTGAAACTTTTAGCGCCGGAATTTCTTCGGCTACAGGTAGGAAGTTTTTTTTTATTCCATCACGGTCATCAAATACTAAAACCGGCTTATCCCAATGTTTCTTTTGTTCCTTTGTTTTCCTTTTATATGACTCACTCAAGAAGGAGTACACCCAAGGGGTTCATTTATTATTTTTCGATTTTTTTTTGTTCCTTTTGTGTGTTAATTTGTTTGGTCCTTGCTATCCCGCTGGACCTGTTGTGTTTCGTTCCCAGGAATACAAATATATTTATGTTAACGAGTGTATCGGCTATCACCAACAAAGGAACGCTAAAACTATTCCACTACCTACCTAATTTATATAGATGACTTAACAAGGTTCTTAATTTTTTTTTTTTAACTTTTTCAGACCACCATGTATCTGAAGTCCGTCATGAGCATGGGCGCCGTCTGTGGTTCGATGTTACCGAAGTGCCCAGTCATAATTACTTAATGATGGCAGAATTGAGGATATACCAAAAACCGAGCCAAGGTAGAGTGGCAGGAAGTGGAAAGGAGTTCACGATTGCAGTTTATGCGATTGTACATGCCGACGGCGAAAGAGAACTGGAGATTCTGTCGTCATTAAATACCACAACAGACTATCAGGGATGGCTGGAATTGAATGTTACCGAAGGACTTGCCAAGTGGCTTGCGAATCCAAAGGAGAATAAAGGAATCTATATTGGTGCTCATGAGTCGAATACACCGGACCGTGAGGTCCGACTGGATGATATCGGTTTGGTGCATCAAAGGGGTGACGATGAATTCCAACCATTCATGATCGGCTTCTTTCGCGGACCAGAGGTTAGTTTAGTTATTAAGAAGATATAAATCTGGGGTCTGGACTCCGCAAATGGTTGTTTATTTGACTTTAATGCTTTTCAATGAATGGAGGAGAGGACAGCCGGTAATAAAATATCTTTTGGAACATGTAAATCAGTTAAATGACACTGTTCCTTTTTTGGCAAGGAATGATAAATAGGTACATACGAGTATGTTTGAAAAGAATGAGAACGTTGAAGTTGAAAATGGATGTAGTTGAGTTTTGTTGGTCTGGAATTTGTCAATAATTTTGTATTAAACATTGGTTAACATGCTTCTTTTAAAAAACCCCATTAAAATAGTGATAGTAGATCTGAGCTTAATTGACGATTGGTTTTTACGGCTGAAACTAAAAAGTCGTCGTTAAAATAATATCACAGAATCTTACAGTTTTAACGAGTTTTTGAACCGACTCAGATGGAGCTTTGGCTAGGAGTAAGAAACCAGAAGCAGCTATTTCCGTGCGAATTTTGTTCTTGAGTTTCCAGTCCATATCGATTCAAAATGATTTTAATATTCATTGGAAGTGGTTTACACATTTCGACCAATAATCCCTCTGATCCGTCATTTATTTCTACGGCTATCTATCTAAGCCACCGTGCGCATATACATAGGTTAGGTTAGGTATCTGGGTTGATGAGGGAGAAAGCACTCGACCTCATCACACTTAGGACCTTGTGGACCCGTTGTGATGCCCATGGGGGTTGATCGCGGTTCCTACCGTGCTTCTACCTTGCTGCTCTCAGAAACCTGGAAATATCGTTTAGTGAAACATCAGATAGTTCTTGTGTGTCCTGGTAGTAGTGTCTTCCTAATGTTCTGTTTTGCAGGTGACATAGCCTTGGGCAGCCGCAGAGGAAGTAAAGAGTATCCTCTTGAACCTCTTTGTCGCCGCAGCCCCTACATAATGTATTGCATCGTTGAGTTTAAATTTCATTGCGTGGTTTCTTAGAAGGTTGTGAGTGCACCCACCGACATTGACAGCGACTTCCTGTCATATTTCAAAAACTTGTTGGTTCTGGTTTTGTTGTATTTGTTGGCTGTTGGCTGTTGTCAGGGTTTAACATTCCACTCGCTCTCTGAGATTACAGAGGGGGGCTTAATCCATTGCAGTTGCCGATTTTGGGCCATTGTAGACCCTTTTCTTGCCAGTTCGTCGGCCATCTCGTTTCCAGTTATGTCCTTGTGGCCAGGGACCCAGCAGAGAGTAACACTGTGCTGCGATCCAAGAACCTTAAACTCTTCGCGTGGGCATGTAACTCCATTTATCAATGATTAAACTATCTTGTATTCTTAAATCTTAGGAATATAAGAATCGAACTTTTATGGATATGAAGGTTGAGATTGTTATACATTGTGTATTGTAGGCTCTCTGGTATGTAAGGTAAGGTGGCAGTCTCCAAGAAAGACAAACGCATTTGGAGCAGTATACGATAGATCCCTTGTGATACCAGAAGGGCAATTCCGCAGGACTACATGTAAAACCAGTATATTAAAGCAATAGATGCGATTATCAAGGAAGTTGGTGTAATTTCCTCCTATTGGAGAAAGACGGCCACGTTCTCCTCTTTGTTAACGTAGCTTTTGTAGAAATCAGCGTAGGGAATTCCTAGCCTATAACACCTACTGTCGAACTGATGTGCTTTGAATGTTTAGGCAGATTTTTCGTTCGAGATTCAGCTAAGGGCAGAACTGCCTAGTAATGTGGCACATGATTCCATCTGCTTATCGGATTTAGTCTGATTTACAATTAACATGTAGCGAGAGTGATACCAAGATTCTCCTTCTTCGGAAGAATCGATAAAGTTGTGTCATGCGGCAAGAACACTCGGCACTGACAGATTCCTTGGATTTGACTACGGCTTGACAGTCGGGATTGGTCGTATCCCGCGCAGATATCGCATTGTACTTCAACCGTGATAATTACTTTCATCTGGAAAATGCTTAAAGAGGCGGAATGAGATATTAACGCCGAGTTTTTTGAACGAGGCATCTCCACCACTCAAAATAGTGTTCGAGATCATTCTTCGCCCAGTCGGACCTACAAGACAAAGGTCTCTAACTGCGTACTAAATATTCCAACCGGAAGGCTGGTTCTTGATTCAGACAAGATTGAGAGTTTCTTGTCATAGGAAATTAAGAAACTACTTAGCACTTTAGGGGTACATATGTTTCAAATAAAATAAAATAGAAAACCAATGAGCTACTAAAGCCAGCTACAGACTAGCAACTAATCGGCCAACTGGTTGACAAACTAGTTGTAAGTAACCTGTGTGTAGGCAAGTCTTTTTTACTCCGAACCGTTCCATTTCAACGATAAAGACAGAACAACTGAAATTTGAAGACTGGACTTTGCATCTGTAGGGAAATTATTACAACCAGTCTACCAACCAGTTGGCCGATTAGTTTCGCGTCTGTATTAGTAGGCTTAATAGTCAGATCTATCCACACTTGAACTGATTTCTCGAAGTAGAAGTAGACCCAAGTGAATTGTCTGAAAAAGCTGGCGCTACAGCCTAAAGGTAAAGGGTCTAACAGTTCATTTTTGTTGTGGTTGTTATACTATTTTTTTTTAACGAATGGATGGGAGCTACTCTTTTCATAGCTGACTCGTACGATTGACCGGAAACCTTTTACATGAAAAGCATGCTCTCTAAGGTTTGTTATTACCTGTGCAGAGATCATGTTTTTTTAATTTTCAACTAAGATTCAAAGACGTCTCAGTTCATGTGTTAGAAACTCTTCCCACCTCCGAATGGCTTGGGCTCTCAAAATCAATCAGGCGTCTAGATAACAGCAGCGTCTTTCAGCCATTAAAAGCCAAGCTACAATACAAGTTATTTCCAACGGAGGAAGGAGGCCTTTAAGTTACAGAATACCCATACTAAAAGGGCAAGGCACAGAAAACACCAACTGTCGTTTTTGATAAACGCCTTACGGAATAGGGTTGAAAATCTTTTGGAATCGCTTGACTAGCAGCACAATGTAAGACTCTACCGGGTACTGGGTCATACATGTACCCAGAAAGGCGAAGGCTGGTGGCACCGAACAAGCTGATATGTCAATTAAAATCTAGCCATCAAGCCTTTCATCCTCTTCTGTCAAGTGCACGCTGCTTCCAGTTTTTTAGACTAAGCCTTCTGACATACGTGGTTTCCTGTCGTCTTGGTTTTTTGGACTATAATAAAACTGGGGCCGAATTACCACAATCGATAAGGAGTGAGTGAGTTGGACTCGTGATCAAAAGATCCATAGACTTCATTAGGAGCGGTAATGCCAAGTCCTCCCATTTCGATGACGAGTTACTCGTTAACGAGTGTGGTAATTCGGCCCATGGTAAGATCAGGGTTGAGTAGAGCATTAATTTTGTTCGTCGATTAGAACTTTTGTACCCAGTTATTTTGCTGAACAAAGAGAGCAGCTTCAACGAGGATATTGTTGGTGGAGTTGATGTTTATTTCAAGGTGGGTGAATCCTTTTATTACCTCAGAGTTAAAGGTTTCGACAGTGATACTCGGTCCTTTACCGAAACCTGATTTTATCCTATTTGTTGACAAAATATTCCTAGTTTTGTCTGAATTCACTTTAAGACTTTTTCGTTTCGCTCCGCTTTCAATTGCCATGAAATCATTAATGACGACTCGTTGTGAACTTCCGATAATATCAATATCGTCTACATATTCCAGCAGAAGGACTTATTACTAGAAGATAGAACCTTTTGTTTTAAGACTTATTCTGTGCACTTCGTTTTCCAGTAAATGATTGAACAAGACATGCCAGCGCATCTCCTTACTAGATTCCGTCATGTTTGCAAAGGTTCTGATCAAATGAATCGGAACTGCACGGGGCATCGCATGTTTTACAGCCTTACGCGGGATTCCGAAGTCAGCCATATACTTGTAGGTATCAAGATGATGAATGCTTAGATATGAAGTTTAAAAGTCTGTAAAGAGATGATGTGTTTGGACTTGTAATTCATTGGTTACTGCACACAATATCTTATAGTCTTTGCCACTTCATCCGTAAATTTCTGGGCATAATCGGACATAAAGTGTAGTTTTTGAGGATCAAGTGTTGAAGTAGAGCTCAAGGTAAAATTATGACAATACTTTGAAACGTTCTAGCCATCTTGAGGCCATTAAACTTCCGCAGAGAGAGAATCAATTGTTAAGTGTCGTAGCTTATGTGTGCTTTTGCAACAAAATGCATGGTTTGTCACTTAACCCTGCTACTCTAAGTCATTCTTAGGGCTACACATATTCTTGACTATTAAATAAAATATTAATTCCTATTTTCAATTACTTTAAGGTTATAAAAACAACACAACGTCATACGAGAAAGAAAAGGAATGTCGGTCAATCCAGACGAAGTAGAAAGAGTGAGATGCATCCATTGCTCGATTCACATCATTCTGGTGAAAGCATGAAAAGTTGTCAAATGCAAACACTTTACATAGATTTTAAGGACCTTGAGTGGCATGTAAATATGATTGATTTCTTCTGTTATTTTGTTTGTTAATTTGTTTTAAATTATTTTTAGGACTGGATTATTGCCCCAGAAGGCTATGGTGCCTATTACTGTAGCGGAGAATGTAATTTTCCATTAACAGCTCACATGAATGCAACAAATCATGCGATTGTACAAACTTTGGTGCATTTATTGGAACCGAAGAAAGTTCCTAAGCCATGCTGTGCACCTTCTATGTTGGGTGCTCTACGAGTGCTCTATCACATAAACGATGCGAATGTGAATTTGAAAAAATATAAAAATATGATTGTAAAAAGTTGTGGGTGCCATTGAATTTTTAGTCAATATAAGGAAATAATAAAAGTATTTTTTTTTATACATTATATATTTTGTAAAGAAATTAAGTTGTTTGTATATGTTCGACTTTTAACATCTAAAAAACTTTAATCAAAACCCAAGAGCTATCACTACTGTCCACAATGAGTAGCCAAATGCTGTTGCTTTGGATGTAGATACAGTCCACTTCATTACTGATGGTTGCCCAAAGACATCTCTGGATTCATCTCGAATTTAGGCATCATGAGCGAGCTCTAATTGGAGGAAATCGCAATAGGCCCATCGGTGGCCGAAGTGATAAGGTGGCACGATCCCTCTACTACCTACAATCTACAGTTTCACAACCCGAAGTGAAGTATGTAAGTCATGGTGTGCTCTCCACAGACTTTTTTTCAGATTACTTTAGCGAATTTCAAGCGGAATAGACCATTTAGAAATGACAGCCGAGTGGTCAACAAGTCTCTGGAATCGTGCTCACTTACTTATTTACTTCAAAAGTCGCTCTAGATTGTCGTTCGTCTCATAGAAATGGTCTAACAAAATTCACCTAGGTTGGTTGCCAGACCACAGATACATTCCAGGCAACTGCATGCCTGACCAGCTTACCGCACTCGGTACTATCTTCAATATTCTTCCAGAATGGAGGGACTTGTGTAGGCATAACTCTCCCTACATGGGACTTTTTTTCAAAATTGCATGCGATCTAGAAAACCTATTGTAAACAGAAGGATATTACATATGACTTGGCAAACTTTTAAACAGATCTGGCCTGGGCTAGATGATGAGAATCGATACAATCGATTGGTCGTGCTATGTAGATCCCTAGAGACCTTTATATCAAAAGGTTATGCATTCGCAAAAGATTTCTGCAGAAGGTGTTAAGACGAATATGAGGAAAAAACTATCCTCAATTTCGTATACACCTGACCGACATTGCCTTAAAGAAAACTGCTCCATTTGAGGTGCCTTTCTATCGTAACTACGTGAAATAACGAAGAAGTGATCAAGATAAAAAAAAGATTACCCTGTGCTGTGCAGTTCCTCAGTTTCCTGGCCGCTACGACTAGACTTCCTCATCTGAGGAACAGGAGTAGACTGATAATAAAATCTGTTTACAGACAGTGAATTTGTGGTGATTTTTAGTGGCTTTGTGGACAGTTTATAAGCAAAGAAAATGTGAAATGATCTGCATAGCTCTGTGTTTCCTCTTCACTAAAACCCTCAAACATTTCAAACCAATGTGCATCGGTATCTTCTCTAGTTTAAGGGTAGTCATAATCCCTTAAGAGCGTCGCAATTATAAACAAAATTGTTTGCCAAAATTGTGGAAGAAATGTATTCCTACGACTGTGCAGCTGATGCTGGACACACTCTCGCAGAGAAAGTGAGCTGTGTCCTCTGAGTCTATTACACAACGCCGCATTATTTTCACGTGGGCCGCCAATGATTTGTGGATAACATTCAAGCTGGTAAAATCATGTAGCAAAACTGGACAAGATATGAACAGCCAACAAGGTGATCTCCTGCTGGGTATTGGGACGTACATATATGTAGATATCTCCGAAACTACGTAGTAGTACTTTGCTACTCTTGACTGTGACTCCTTTTCGAGACTAGTACATTCTTTTGCTGTGTCAATCCGAATCTTGGTGGTCTAGTTAGCGGTGGAAAAATGTTAGGTTCCCAGGATTTTAAAACAAAGTGAGCACAATTGACCTAAGCGAACTATAGACATCTCCAGCAACAAGGGTTACGTTAGAGGGGGGAAGCGCACATTATTAGTGCTTGCACGGGGGCCATTTAGTACATTGTGTTCCCCTTTTAACTTTTGGTGCCGTTATTAATTCTTTTCAACCATTGGCCTGTTCTCGAACCAACCTGAGCTCTTGACGAAACGTATCATGTTCATTATAGGGATTTGCCTAAGGTCCTCAAGTCCTTTAAAAAGTCTGTTTCCCAAATGACGGAGGGGACTTATTTGAAGATTCGGACATTCGCAAAGTAAATGTTTGATAGTTTCTATTTCCTCTGTATCATACCAGCTGCTGCAGTAGTCCGGTGAATTAGTACCCAGTCTAGCGGCCATTGTGTCTATCGCACAGTGCCCTGTCAGTACACCTATAAAGATAGATACTAGTTTCTTTTTTCTCCAATGCTAGCAGGCTTTTGGTTCTTTTTTCATTCAGTACTGGCCATAGGGTACAAGATGTCACACAGTCACCCCTGGCAGACCAGGTGGTGTTGGTTAATTCACTTACCTTGAGAAACAGGGTTACCTATCCTAAACAAATGATACCTCTCTTTTAGAAGTTAGTATTGGCCACTAACATACCAAACTAAGAAACTACATATGTACACCTAAATGTTTTGTCATAGGATGTGATCACAAAAAGGTACGCAAGGAAAAATACAATTTTCTCTGCCATTGCACAAGCCTCTGCCAAGAAACCAATAGGATGTGAGACAAATTTAGTTCGACTACCTTGAAGAACTTTCACTATCATATCTTGGTAAGGGTTACCGGATGGTTGGCACCATGGGTAATCCGATTTGTCTATAAAACTCTCAAAGTGTGATCAGAGTTTATTCCATTTCCTTCATTTCAGTGATATACGAGTAACATAAACTTTAAGAAGTCTGTTGACCACGCTGAGGTCTTTTATTTTCCTGTTGCTATTGTGCATACATCAATTGCCTTCATAAGATGTCACATGCGTTTTTCATCTATTATTATCAAACATCATCAAGTCAGAGCTTATCCTAGCAGTGTATTTACTATGCACTTACGAGTTTGAACTTAGTTCGTTGGCCTTCTTGTTACGAAGATCACCTCCATGTCCTGAGAATGTAACGTTGTATCATAAGTTGGGGAGACTTAGCTGGTTGAGGCATCTGATAACTACTTTTGATTTATCCATATCATGGGGTTGTTAGTAAGCACAATACTCTCGAGGACTCGGTGATAGCTAAGACATCCGCTTGAAACGCACTACTTTGGTCTGGAAGTTTCATTGTCTGCTGATGGCGGACTTGAGCAAGAACAGTCCAGAGCCGGCACTTTCTGCTATCGTTAACCATCTGCGAATATGGACATGTTTTGCCTGTAATTAATTTTAATATTAATTTTAGCTTGTGGGTTTGTTACCTTACCTTCGGACCAGTCTTTTCGTAGTGTGAACTTCGTATCGGCATTAAGATTGTTGTAGGTAGGTTAGTTAGGTAAGGTGGCTATCCATGCGATGCATAGACACACGTAGGCCAAGGAAGGCCCTTTGTGATACCATTAAGATCTATACTCTAGGTGCCACTCCAACTAGTGAAACCATTTGAAGCTCTTAACAAAGCAAAGGATACTTTTGACATCAATATGAAATAATTCACCTAAATTGTCGAAGTGATAGGCTCCTAGATAAAGCTTCCATCTTTGGGATAAGGCAAGACAAGTGCAGAAAAAGTGGAGGATCGTTTTCTCCTTCTCTTCTTCCTTGCAACTCCTGCAAAAGTCATTTGCGAAGAGGCCCAACCTCCTGGTTTAAAGGCCAATGGGACAGTGGCCAGTGAGAACACCGATAACGGTGTTGATGAGCGATCTTTTAGTGATCTTTTACGACATTTGGTAACGTTCCTCCATCTCTGGTTTGTCTTGCTGATCGCGTCGTTCTCTAAGATTAATTTACATGTTTCGAGTGGAGTGCCCAGATTCCTCCGTTCTGGTAGGATCTCTGGCGAGTTCATCGGCCTTACAAATCTTTGGAATGTCCCTATGAACGGGTACCCAAAATATGTGAAATTTCTGCGCTCTACATGAGAGACGAGCGACAATCTGAGGTAGCTTTTGATGTATGTATGTACATACATGTTACCGATTGCAGGGATTTTATAGCAGCCTGGCTATCTGTATAAATTGCGATGTCCTTGCAGTATACCACATGCCTAAGCCAGAATAAGGCTTCGTTGATCGCCATAATTTTCTCCTGAAAAACGCTGCAATGGTCGGGGAGACGGAAAGAGATGCTCAAGTTGAGTACTTGGCAGAAAGCACCACCTTCCAGTCCGTTCTCGGGTTTAGAACCGTGGTTATAAAAGTGACCGGATCATTCACCCACTCCACACTGGAGGGAATTTGATGTCCGGAAGTTGAGGTTGAAGTTCAACCTAGACGGTATGTAGTCGGTATTCTCCGAGATGAATGTTAAAGGATCCAAGGTTGAGAAGTGGCCAATATGAATGTTTTACCATTATGTTGTTGTAGTTCAACTTATTTTGTCGCATTCATATGCGGTGCCCACCACCTAGCTTTATAAACTCGCTCTCATATAAGTACGGTGAAGTGTCTGCAAAGGTCTCATGATCTGATAAGAAATCGAATGACATTTGCAAATATTTCAAGACCAGTTTACAGCGCACAGCAACTATCTTCACTCTTCAGATGACAAAAAGAATGCAAAGCAGTTAAATTTAATTGCTAGTCAATTATAAAAATAACTCTTGTAATTATTTTAAAAATAACTTCAAACCACTGTTAAAACTAGAGATTAAACTGCAAACTGCAAACAGCAAAAAAAAAAAAACAAGTTACCATGTACCAGTCGAGATTAACGTACACGACGATCTTGTCAATCAATTAAGATACCGACAACCAACAAGAGAGTATAATCACATCTCGCAAAACAGTTACCATTCCATACAACAACACAAAAGTGTATCTAAGCCCGGCTTAAAGAGACCTATCCCCACATCACTCCTTATGCCTGAGAACGAGTTAAGAGTCTGCGAGCCGTTGGGTCGGTTTAGATTTTGCACTAATTCTCTTGTTCTCTTTCGCGATATATTTCAGCGCAGTGGCCGGTTGGAATCTGAAGAAAAAAATCTACCTATCAAGTCGCGCTCCATTCTCTCCAAGTGGAGGCGACCGACGACTACGACAGCAGCGACGACGAAGGCGACAGAAATAAGATACTTGCCCATATTTCAGAGATGCTGCCAAGGAAAGCAAAAGCGCAAGACAAGTTAGATTAGTTTTTTCAGTCATTTCTGGAAATTCATCGGATGCACTTCTGGGGCTGTAAATCACTCACGATCGGAGGACGGACATTATCAACTGTTATTTGTTTTTCGCTCTTGCGAAATCGTATCGAATCGGCTTGAATCAATGTACACAGATACAATCGATCGTTGGTTACATTACGTGCTACGCATATTTTAATTTTAGTCCGAAGTTAAAGTGTCGAGAGTTGATGTTGTTTACCATGTAAATACCTGCTGTACTTATAGCGTTAACAAAAAAAAAAAAAAAAAAAAAAAAAAAATAGGAAATAATCTATCCTCTCTACATCAATATCGATATTCCTACGTTTCGCTGGTTTAGTTTTAATTATTTAAATTTATTTGATTGATAATTTGTCAATTGATGTGTCGGACTATTTGCGTTTGCGGCTAAAGGTAACGATTTGATGGAGGTAATAAAACGATCCGACACCGTAGAAAGTATAAAAAAACGACAATAAATAAACAAATAACCCGCTGACAATGGAATTTTAAGAATCTGTGATTTTGTTTAATCAGTCACTACTAGGAGAAATATACACAATTTATACATCTTTTTTTTTTTTTTTTTTAATTTTATTTAATTGTTTTGTGCGCAGCGTGGCGAGTGTGTTAAGAAGCAAAATATGCGGTCGTGGTGTGTAAAAATATACGCGCCGAGACCAGGGCTCGGCAACAATATCAAATCGAATTATTGCTTAATGTATTTTTTTATTTTATTTGTAAACGTTACAATATTATTAGCTAGTCAATCGGGTATATACGTCGATAATGGTGTCGATCAGACTATTATGCATCGCGTTCTAGATGATACGGACAGAGTGAGTGTAGAATATGAGATATTGGAGTTTCTTGGATTGCCGGAGAGACCCAGGAGGAAGCATAGTCATCTGTCACTGAGGTAAGTTCAACAGACAGATAGTCTGGCGAAATCTTTTAATTATTTTTTTTTTTTGGTGTGTCGTCGCTCTTGGACACGGTACCAATCAGTGTTTCGACTGGAGTGTGTTACACAAGTTTTTGTGTTTTTTTTTTTCCCATTTTTTGTGGTGTGTGCTGTTTTTTTTCTTTCATCTTTTTCTCTCTCATAAACGATTATTAATATTCGAAAACCACTTCTAGGTACAATCTTGATAAACTCGTTTTTATTCAAATGGAAAAAGATAGAGAGACGAAGGTAAAAAAATAACACCGCACGCGGCTCCACTTTGTCTACGAATTGAATTATTAACATAAGAAATATTTTTTTTTTCCTTAAAACTTTTCAGTCGGGTAAAGTTTATGTTTCACTAGTGATGGAATCAATCAGGAATGTTCAAAGTGCTAAGTAATTTTTGTTTGTTTTTTGGGAGTTTTATGGGATTATGTGAAATTGCGCGCGATCACCGCTTTGTGTTTTAATGCCAATGGTCATCTTTAATATATGTAAACTTATGGATAAAAAAAATTTTTTTTTTTTTTGTCGAATCAGTTCTCCCTTGAGGTGTGTCAGATCCGGAATGTGGGAAGGGTGAAGTGTGGCAGACACTCCATTTCTAGGTCAGAGTGGTGCACCCACTTCTTGTCACGCGTCACAATGCCCGTTGAACAAGTTGTTATTGCCTGTTTTGTGGTGACACGCTTATCCCGGATGGTATTTGCCATTTCTGGCTGGTGTGGGCACAATTTATTGGGTTCTAAATCTGATTCACCCAATTCAATGGTTGCTATGGTGGAATGTTTTTTAAACATCGGTTATGTGATGATTTTCCGATAATCAGGTCATTGCCATGGGTCCTATAGTCGGGCCAGCATTTATCTATTCCCAAGATACATTTTGACAGACGAATGCCCTCCTCAACTTTTTTGACATAGTACTGTGTTTTTGTGGAAGTTTTCCATCACTTTTTGGCCTGGGCCCAAATCGTCTCTTCCGTAATCGCGTAACTCGTCACGTAAAAATGAGTGGATTTGGCCCCGGAATGTTCGATTTTTACGTGACGAATTATACGAGCACGGAAGAGACGATTTGGGCCTTGTTATGGATTTATTTCTTCGATATCTTCCTCGGATATTGTCTTTAAGCTTTTCAATCGGTTTAAGCTTGTTTCCATTCATGTTACACGTCAAATAGTCAAGAAGTAAGTCCTAGAATCATGACATGCTCTCACGGAGCCGATGTTAGAACAGGATGACTATTGGTATAATTAGGTTAGGTTAGAAAAATGGGTGTCTTGTGACATTAGTCACTGCTCACTTAGACCAGCAATAGGGTCCATTGCGCCCATTTTCTAGTTCTATTCCGGGAACCTGTAAAGAGAAGGGAAGCCGCTGATTTAAAACCACCCAGATAAGGATATGAATGGCAGGAGGTCTCTCAGCTCGATTTTACGCAAGTCCTCCACTTCCGTGAAGATGCAACTATTAAGAGCCCTCATTCTTCTACCGGCGAGGGCAGGACATTAACGCAGCAGGTGATGGACAGATTCGATTTCTTCTTCGTCTCTACAACTTCTGCAATAGTCGTTGTGATGTATACCGAGGCGCTCCGCATGAATACCAGTAATGATGCAGGAGACTGTCCTTGCTTCACAACGACTAAGTTTGGCCTGAGACAGAGATCTCCCGTCCATAAGTTTCTAGCCGTTGCACATGTGTCTAGCTGGATCCAGCGTATCGACTGATGGCCTTGTCTTCAATATACTTTTTTTGACGATCCAATTGTAATTCTCGCAAAAGGGAGAGCCTGTGAGGCATGGAGCACTGCTGCCCTTCGTGCAAGTTCGTCAGCCCTTTTGCTACCTGGGATATCCATATGTCCTGGTACCCAACATAGGGTCATCGTATTGGCTCTCGATATCTCATTTTTTTGCAGATTTCCACAAGCCTTGATCTAGTTATCGAAGACTCCAGAGCCTTAACGGCTGCCTGGCTGTCGATATAGAATGTGATTGTCCTCGCGGTGACACCCATCTGGCGGACAGTTTCCGAGGCCACGATGATGGCTGTGATTTCGGCTTGAAAGGCACTGCAGTCGTCGTTTATTCTAAAGGAGTGGCTAATTCCTAGGGCCTTGCAGTAGACCACGGTGCCTGTAACAATGTTCATCTTAGAACCATCAGTGTCAGTCATCGGAGCCAGCCAGTTCCTTATTATTGGTAACTTTGTGGTTCCTTCCGTAATCTCTGTCAGGAATTCTAATACTGAATTGGTATAATTAACTCTCAACGTGCCTAATTTGACTGTATCTTTTTTGAGCCTGTATCCTGCTAAGTTAGACAAGCTAGACCTGTCTGCCTTTTTTGTTATTTTATCCCAAGAGATTGTCCTTATAGTCCGGTGGTTTAGTGCCCATTCTATTCTGAAGTGTCTAGACACCCAACACAGCCTTTTGCCGTTTTGCGTACATACCGGTTTAAGCATTGTCCGGCAATTCATGTCTGTTTCTGATCTTATGACACTATATTTCAACGCTTTGAGCATCACCTTGCTAAAAGATGTATCCTAAGATCATAGTAGTAGCTATTGCCGAGTGTTATTTTCAGCGCTGATATCATTGGTGGAATTGATAACAGAGCCTAGGTAGATGAACTCTTTTACTACCTCATAGTTACAGCTGTCCATCGTAACTTTTTGCAGAGACGTCAATGTTGTGTATTAGTGTTTGCATATCCTACTTTATAATTAGACCAATTGAAGCAGCTTCTGATTCTCTGATTCTATGTTAGTGAAGGCGCCAGCGACGGCTCTCTACGTTCTATCGCAGATGTCAATGTCGTCTGCCTGTTATGCCTGACGTATTGAATTTGGAATTTCGCACTTTTTTCTCCAACACCAGGTCGAAGTAGCTGCTGAACAAAATATCGCCTCTGGGTGGTGTATTTCCGACGTTGATTTAGCAGTTAGCACTTCCATCGTCACCCATCATAATCGAATGAGTTTTGCAGGAATAAGAAAACTAGACGTGATGGGGTCTCGAAGAAGATAAATAGATGGATATTGATCTGGAACCCTTGGATCTTCTCTAGAAATTGGCGTTAATTAAAGATTTGGTCAGTTGTCGATTTTTCAGGGCCAAAAGTGCACTGGTGATTTTCCAACAGTTCGTCGTGCTTCAGCATTACACCAGATAGTATTTCACGACCTCCAAGAGACGTATGCCTTTGTAATTGGCACAGGAGAGGTAGTTACATTCCTTATGGATCAGGTACACAATGGTTTTAAGTATCAGGTATGCTTTCGTTGGACCATATCTTGTTAGATGTTAGAAGTTGGGTCGTGTGTATGAACTGTGACCGACCTGTAGAGATCTATTGTGCTTCCCCGAACTCGTATTGGCCGATGAGTCTCGATTGGGTCCAACGATGGGAAATCCGGTTCAGATAAAATGTACGCTCCCAGGTTCACAGTGCATAAGGAGGTGGGTCTCCTCGGCATCATTGCAGTTTCCATTCGCTTCTAAATATTTCCATTTTTTTGAGATGCTCCCTGTGTCTGGTATATTAGGTGCCTAGGCCTTGCTTCTCCTTCGGTCGTAGTTTCCAAGAAGTTCCTTTACCTGCCTTTGTCCTGGGAGTGCTTCCAATAGTCTTCTTCTTTTGCACTCTTCCTCTCTTCGCAGTTCTTCTTGGATTCGATGCGGCCCTAGCCAGCAGAATGGCCCGGGTCCAACGAATGGTGTTTCTGACTCTTTCCTACATGACCTGGCGCCCAGTAGAGTGTGACTTTATTGTTTCAGCCCAGTCTGTTTATCTTTTCCAGACACTCGTAAACCAGTTTAGATTTGATTTCAAAGGAACTCACTGCCTTGATGGCAGCCTGGCTTTCTGATAGTATCACGATGTTTTGCTCGAGATATTTTCTATTGAGGCTGATTTGTGCACATCTTTTGATCACATATATGTACCTCTGACCATATCTTACAGATGCGTTGGTGTACGCAACCTACCAAGTCGTTTCCGACAGCTTTGAACAGCTCAGATCGTATGCAAACTGAGCCTGCGACTTTGTATAATTCAAGCTTACCAATGACTGCTACAACTTTGTTCCAGTCCGTTGGTTGTAGTCATTAGTTGTTCTCCTGGTTGAGACTTTTAGACTGCCTGACAGTTGGATTGTGGGTTTTATTGCCGTTTGACAGTCCGCAGAATAAGTCTTCCATAAACTTAGCATCAAAGTCCTCTTCATTGTACTTGCAGGCTTCGGTTTGGGTAGCGAAATCTTAGGTTGATCTCATACTTCCCATGCTCCTTTTTCGTTTATCAGAATTCGTGTTTCTCCTTTTTCGATTTTCTGCTCTTTAGCAGAAAAAATTCAAAAGGGCTCACAAAGTACTTGTACAATGTGTTGTGTGGGCAGTATTGAGCAAAATGAATACCAGAGACCAAGGGTGTTCATTTTGTTTATAATAGCGAAGTGTTTTCAAGTAGATCGCAGATAAAATCGCAACACAGGCCTTCAGATTCAAAACTTATAGTCTAGTCATTGGCGTCGCTTAATCTTTCTTTTCTTTACGGGGAATTTGTTTTTGATGTCAGCTTTTGTCAACACATCCTTGTACGTCGTTTAACATTTAAGTTTATACAAACATATCTTCTATTTTATTATTCCTTCATTAAATTCCATTTTCGGATAATGCCGACCAGTAGTAGGCAAAGATAACCAATTTGCCTTAATTTTTTTTTTATTTATCTAATTAGTGGCATCATTCCATTCGACATTGGAACGGTTACTATTAATTATGCACAATAGTTCATCATAAAAGGAAAACAAAAATTCTCTCGCTAATCGGTTTAAAATGATAAGCATCATGCCACCAAATGTCAGATTGTGGTTAAAACGTAAAATTATATTAATCATAAGCTGAATTTTATTCTAATCGATCCTCTGAATACCTTAAGATTTGGTTGAGTGAAACAGGGACCCACCAACAAAAATGTCTTTCTATTGATGGGAATATTAATATTAATGAGTTGGAGATTTTTCGCCGCATTCCACGCAAATGCCAGTAGCTCTCATCGAAGCTTTTAGCACTTTTTTAATATCGTGATGTTTTATAATTGATTCGTAAACATACGGTTTATTGGCGGTTTTTCACGGTGAAATGTAGATCTGTTCTTCTAGATAATTTTCACCTCAATTTTGTATTTAAATAAGATGCAGAGCAGGGTAGTGTACAATTCATTACCGTATGGATATTCAATGGGTTAGTTGAGTGTAAAGGTTAAAGAAAGTTAGTTAAAGCCTATAAAAAGATGCAAGCCTGAAGTAATAGTCAAACACTATCACATCTGTGGCCTCACATTTCAATATTGTTCGGAAATTTTTTTATTTTGATTCGCCCATACATACCGATACTTATGCAGTTACTTACGTTCTCGGAAACCATTTCCATATCCTATCGTGTTCTTAATGTTGACAGGCAGAGCTTCTGACAGTTCGGTTAGCCTACTGCTTACTTATTCAACACTAATGGTTCAACACTCAAGTTTAACATTGCTATCTCAGCCAAACTGCTATCTTACTTACTTAAGGTGGACATGGGCCTCAAGCAACAAGCGTCCCTAGCCAACACGATCTATAGTCAGCTGCCTCCAATTTCGTACGCCAAATTGGTTAAGGTGCCTTCCATTTGCGTGCGCCACGTAAGTCGCGGTCTTCCTCTACTGCACCGTTCCTCGAGTGTTGATTCGAAGATTTTCCGGGCCAGAGTATTGGTGTCCACCTACTCTACATGACCCAGCCACCTCAGTCGTTGGACCTTCACTCTTCTGGCCAAGACGAAGTCGCTGTACAGTCCGTACAGTTGGTCGTTGTATCTCTTCCTCCAATCCCAGTCTATGCAGACGGAACCGAAAATCACCCGAAGAATTTTCCTCTCGAGCCAAGGAGCAACCTCATCCGCTTTTGACAGAGTTTATGCCTCTGCGTCGTAGAGTAGGACTGGCACGATTAAGATCTTATAGAGGGTCACTTAAGTTGTTGGAGAGAGGGCTTTGCAACTCAATTGCCTTCTTAGCCCAAAAAATCAGCGATTGGTAAGAGTTATTCTTCGTTTAATTTCAGCGCTGGTGTCGTTGTCTGAATTGATAGCTGAGTCTATGCAGACAAAGTCCTTAACTACCCCAAAATTATAACTGTCTACAGTGACGTCTGTCCAAGACGTCGGTGTTGAGTGTCCTTTCTTGTTGACAGGATATACTTTGTCTTGCCCTCAACTGCTATCAAAGCTATAGATTTGGCTTCATCTGAACTTGTAAAACAATGTCGAAACGAATTCAAGTACCTACATACATAGGTGGCTGGTTCAGAGTCACATTTCTGTGGGTCCCAGTTCATAGGGATACTACAGAAAACTAAAAGTTTTTAAACTGGCCAGGCGGGGTCAACCCTTCACATGTCACTCGCGGAACAAGTCAATATTCCTTTGGGCGCCTTTAAGTGTATTTTACGTTGGACAACCTTAACCGCATAATATGCAGGCTCAGCGAGCTCCTTAGCAGGACTAATATTGCGGATATTACCAGAATTGTTGCGATCAGTCCAAGTAATTGGTTAATTGGAGACCACACAGCGAAGCTGGTTATTTCCCGCAGCACACTGCCGCAGTTGTGGGGATGTGAATAAGAAAGGGACTTTTATTTGCTTCTGCTGGAATCTGGTTATATGTATCTAGAACTGGACAAAAATTCCTCGACAACCTTAAAGATATCTTAGGTGAGAAAATTGGGAAAACTGTAGCTTTTCTTTAGTTCCACCGGATGTACCTAAGGGCCCTTAATTACACTTTCTCTCAGTAGCACACATATAAGCAAGGAGTGAAATCCAAATAGCGCCTTAACTCTTAACTGGATATGACCGGAACCATCGAAGACTGATGGCATTTTTTCTCCAAAACTTTTACAGCACACGAAAAGCAGTCTTTGCTTCCTTAATTTGGCTGCATACATCAAGTTCGGTGCCGCCATCGACCGAGACATTCAAATTTATGAAGTTCAAGGGCTATTCAGGCTATGAAGATTTGTATTAGTGGAGTTAATTTCAACCCCAGCAGGTTGGCTTGTTTCACCTGCTGTGTACGATTGTCTGATGCGCGAGCAGGCAAACATCATCAGCTTGTTGAATTCCTACTTAACTTCATTGGAAACTCTTATTGGAAGGTCTTTTGCAATGAAGAAGTTGCTAACAATACAGTAAAATGCTACTTTTGCAACTTTTTTTCAATCAAAATCCTGTGAAAGATTGTGCCATGGGAGGCTTTTAGCTCCTTTATATCCTTGGGAAAGGTGTTTCTGAGTGAGTCTTAGAAGAAGAGAACTTCTTTATGAGCAATATGCCGTCTGTTCCAAATGAGGGTACAGAGAATATGATTGGAAGTTGAATCCTCTTCTAAACATATTCGGACAATTATCTCACTTGACATGTTGATTTTGATTAGATAGTAGCTCACGTAGCAGTGGACTGAGAGGTAGCCTGTAAGTTTCAGCTCTTGGGCAATCTAGGCTTGCGGCTTTGTTTAATTTAAACAGTATTCCCCAAACATTTTTGGCTGCAACTGGCTGCACCACCTTGTCGGGGAATAACAAACATCCAAGTGTACAATTTGCCATGGAAAAGCTTCTCGTTTGTAGGTCCCTTCCATTCATGCGAAAATGGGGAAATTGCGGAAGGCTAGGGCTTGGCTCATCCCGAGCTGTCGAGCTATTTACTTATTTTAACAATGGATTACCTAAGAAGCACTTTAATGTCTCACTCATGTTTCGGAGATATGCTAAGATCGTGCTCTGCGTTAAATATGTTCAGGAATGCATGGCTCACATCAGTCAATTGGTGTGGAATGCTTTTCTTTGCAGCAATGTTTCTAATGAGACAGTTTGTTTTTCAAGACAACAGATGACATTGTAATTGATAATCTTTCCTATGATACTGACAACTGTTGACGTTAACTTTTGTTGCACAAATACCAGAATTGATCGATCGACTTTTGGGGATGGGCTGATCGTGTTGGAATTTCCAATATAGACATGCAATTCTATAAGTGAAGTACCTGGTGTAGAAGTTAAACCAGAAGAGGAGAACACCTGTTGATGGTGGGGCAAATATGGTAGATTCATTTGCAAGGTGGAGTTTGCAAAAAATTATAACCGCAGCTGGTGGAATAGTGCTGATTAAATGCATGCTATGTTTTTGATTGAGTTTAATTATTTTTATTATTCTAGTCGTTGGAGTTTAGAAGTTTTAGAATACTTTGACCATTGTCCATCAAACCAGCAATTGGTTTAAATTTTAAACAAATGAAGCGCGTCAGGATGGGAATATCCACGTGTGATTGTTCTGCGTTCTTTTTAATTGTTGTGCAGACGCTAGATTGATAAACAAAACTAAATTTGTACACATTAGCAAACTTTGCCCGGACAGTTCAAGCTAAATTTAAAACATTAGATGACAAATATTTTCACCACAAAGCCACAAAGTCGAAATCTGTGCTCCGCAGTGCGAAACCAAGCAAATCCGGACGTCATACCAGACTAATGACTTTTTGTGTGAATCAACTTATGACTTGTCTGCTTAGACAGAGTTACAGTCTTCTTTGTCTGCCTATTCACTTACTAAATGAGCTTTTCCCCCTAATGAGTCTCTGCTTGAATCATTGCAGCCACCCCACTTCATCGGTCTCGGGCATGCTGCTTCCAATTCTTCAGACCAAACCTTCTGGTGATTGCATCGGCAATCATTTGGTCCTCAAATTAGAAGTTCGGCCGTCCTTGTCGTCTCTGCGAGGCAAATTAAAATTTCCAGTCGAATTTCTGGGAATCTTGGGACTTTTTTTCTTTTTTAATAAAACGCGTCCTTATGGCTGATCTAATTTTATCTGCAGTGTTGTGTAAACGCCTGAAGCCATTCGTCAACAGCCTGATCGGTCCATATCAGTATGGCTTTAGGCCAGGAAAGTGCACGATCAACTAATTGTAGGTCCCTGCGGCAAATCTTGAAGAAACCCCAGGAACTTCAAATCGATACGCACCACCTCTTCATCAACAGCATCTATATAGACCAGCTATACAGAGTTTTGACATCTCTGCCAAAATCGTCCGTTTGCGCAGGATGATGATGAGAATGCATGCTGCTCCATCAAGCTCCAGACGTCAAAAAAGGGTTTAGAAGAGGCGACGCGCTGTCAAGCGATTTCTTCAACATCGTTCTTGAAAGAATAGGCAGGTCCACCCCGAATTGTAGCGCCACCTTAAGAAGAAGAAGTCCTTATGGCTTGCACTGGGACCTAACGATGGGGACAACTAGCCTAATAGACCTATAACTTCCCTTATCAAGGTGAATATCTCTTTAGTAGCTGAATTCCTGAACTCCACTCCACTTCCTGAACAGAATTTCTTGTGATAGATCCGTCTGTGTAGTCGCCGTGGGTCGGTAGTTAGTGCGTTGGACTGCTGACCGAGCGGCGCGGGTTCAAGTCCCAGTCGAGAACACCGAACATTTTTCACGGTACCACCTCTCGTCGGGGAATGACAAGCCTCCGGGAGTATAATCTGTCATGAAAGAGCTTCTCAATTCGCCGTTCGGAGTCGGCAGTAAATTGTAGGTCCCTTCCATTCGTGCAAAAATCTAACACGCACAACATGAATGGTTGCGAGAAGCTAGGCCTTGGCTCATCCCGAGTTGTCGCGCCAGCTATTTATTTCTTTTTTAGATCCGTCTTCCTCATTATAAAAATGCTGGACATTGACAGAGATTGTACTCGGAGGTTTCCTCTTCCTTCAAACAGATGGTATCTTAGGCTGCAATGAGCAGCAAGGATTAGAATTTTCCTGTAGGAAAAAGGCTTGATAAGTCTTTTGGACAGTCCTTGCCCGTGGACATTTAACAATGGGTTGGTCGAAGTTAGTGATCTGAATAGTGGACTTACTTCTTATAATAGTACTGCAGACCGGGATAGGCCGGGATGGAGCTGGATTCAAACCAACATGCGTCTCCAGCCAGTGTGATATTTATCTAGCTGCTTCCAGTTTAGAATGCTAACCTGCCTCAACTGCATCGGCCCTGCTGGTTTTCAAGAGGATTTTCAATAAAGCAAATCGTTCTTTAGTTTACCTGTTAGGCAGATATGTGGCTAAAAGTGAAAAGTGGATGCCTCTTTAAGTGCTAATAACTGGCTTGAAACTTCCAATTATCTTTTCGTCAACATGTACACTGTTTGGAATCACCATATAAATTTTACTTTTGTTTTATTTTTGCTCTGCTAATTTGTTTTGTTTAGCATTGGGTTAGGTTAGGTAGATGCGCTGGCGAGGGGAGAGAGAACCCTCCACGCCACGCTCAGGTCAGTAGAGGACCCTTGTCATGCCCATTTGGGGAGAAAGGTGCCCTTTTCTCGTGGAGCAATCTCCTATTGCCCCATCTTCATATTAATACTCCGACACAGCATAGAATTACTAGGTGATTCCAAACTTATGGCCGGTATAGTATGTGAATCTTCAAGAAGAGATGTCAGTGCGGAAATTCATTATTTCTTCGAAAACCAATTTTATTTTCTCTTTTTTTTTTTTAGAAAATCTGCTCCACAATTCCTCTTGGACGTTTATAATCGATTAAATGAAGAGGATGACGAGCAGGATGATAACGTGTTGGTGCGACGTAAGCGTGATATTCAAAATGATGATAATTTCATAACTGATTTGGACAGACGAGCGATAGACCAAAGTGACATCATCATGACATTCCTCAATAAAAGTAAGTGCCTCCATCATGAAACAATTTGAGTGTTTAAATCGAGGACTCCACAGGTGCTTAAGGACACTTCACGGAATGTCCTTTTTGTATTGTTAATGACAATAAGTCCTTTCATTCCTGGAATGCACAAACACAAAAATGTCATTCGAAATCTTTCTGTGACACGCACTACAATCTCTCAATCTACCTGTCGTTGGGTTGTTTTTCTTTGCTTTCGCAACATAATTCATTTTTGGGATTTTGCTTTTGTGCCATTTCAGACCACCACGTAGCCGAGGTACGGCATGAGCATGGAAGGCGCCTGTGGTTCGATGTTTCCGAGGTTCCCGATGATAACTACTTGATGATGGCTGAACTCAGACTGTATCAGAAGCCATCTGAAGGAAAAGTGGCAGGAAGTGGAAAGAACTTCACCATTTCAGTTTATGCCATTGTGCAAGCCGATGGCGAGCGAGAACTGGAATTGTTGTCCTCGGTAAACACCACGGCCGACTATCAGGGTTGGTTGGAAATGAATATCACAGAGGGACTCACGAAATGGCTGGAAAACTCCAGTGAGAACAAGGGAATTTACATTGGCGCTCATGACGTCAGTCGGCCTGAACACGAGGTGAAACTGGACAATATGGGTCTCATCCACCAGCGCGGCGAGGAGGAGTATCAGCCATTTATGATTGGATTCTTCCGTGGACCAGATGTATGTATGTTATTTCAATTTAAGATCTGACAAATATTGAATAGATCCGTTCGATTCGATGACTTCAAATGCATTTCAAGTGCAACCGATTGAACGGATCTACTTACAAAGTATCGTGGAATCTTAAATTCAACTTTAATTTCAGTTAATAAAATCGGCAAAAAGCCATAGCAGACATAAACGGGACACAGGACATTCTAGACGAAAGTCAGACATGCATAACCCTTTGCTCGATTCACGCCACGGCGAAATAAAGAGCTGTCAACTTCAAACACTTTATATAGCCTTCAACGATCTTAACTGGCACGTGCGTCTTTTTTAGTTTAAATAAGACTGTAACGTTTATAGATTTTTTGATTTCAGGACTGGATTATTGCACCCCAAGGCTATAGCGCCTTCTACTGCAGTGGAGATTGTAATTTTCCCTTGAACGCACACATGAATGCAACAAACCATGCGATTGTTCAGACCTTAGTGCATCTATTGGAACCAAAGAAAGTTCCAAAGCCATGTTGTGCACCCACGCGATTGGGAGTGCTCAATGTCCTTTATTATGTGAAAGAAGAAAATACGAATTTGAAAAAATTTAAAAATATGATTGTTAAGAGTTGTGGGTGCCATTAAAACAAATACATATGTATAACGAAAAAGGAAACTAGTCAAAGTTAAGTCATCGGTAAAGCATAGTTTGGAGTGGGTATTTGCAAGCCCAACGAACGTTTCATGGGTTAGTATTCCTAAAAATCAATAGCTACTAAGAGGAAGAACAATGAACCGACTCTTCGAGATTCCCTACCATGCCGTACTGCCGAAGTACATAGTATGTTTAGTCAAGGCACTCCAAAAGGTTAAAACAAGATTTTAGAGGAACACACCGTATAACTCTCTTTCCGGTGACTGCTCTACAGAAGACACCAAAATGTTTATGCCAAAGGCTCATCGCGTTGCTCTCTATGAACACCTCTTTAAAAAGGCTGTCATTGTAGCAAAAAAAGGATTACCACGACCCCAAGGCTTCCAGAATTGGGGACTATCCCCAATCTACATGTCATCAAAACTCTGCAGTCACTCCATTCGCGCGGCTTGGTCAGGGAACACTTCGCCTGGAGGCATTATTACTAGCATTTGACTAACGAAGGTATTGAGTACCTCAGGACCTACTTGCACTTGCCTTCTGAGATTGTGCCAGCAACTCTGAAGCATCCAGGCAGGTTTAAGATCCGATCCCCGTGGTAATTCCACAAAGACTGTGGAAGATCGCTCAGCGTACAGACGTGCCCCAGGAAGTGCAGACAAGAAGGAGATATCGGAGCTGGAGCCGAAGATGTTGAATTCCGTGGTAGATGCGGTCGTGACTCTCGCCCGCAATAGTTTTAACGATAAAAAGGAAAATCAATAAACAAATATTTGTATAAAAGAGAAAAAAAAAAAAAAAAACTCTCTGGAAAAGAGATGACCGAAATGGCGTCCATGCGTCCAAAATATTTTTTGCTGTAGGATATCCTTGGTAGCTGTTAACGAGAAAAGAAAAGAAGTAAAGAGTATTTAATTTATGAGTAATTTGCCTCTCTAAACAGTTGCAACGTCGGTATGTTCATCCTGGCCAACAAAAAAATATGAGCTCAGGGCCGACTATTTGGTTTTACTGATGCTTGGGCAGTCGCAGAGAAAGTGTATCGAATCTTCTTCCCCGTCTATATCGCCATAGTTCCTGCAGAGTTCCATTGTGCTTACGTGCATTCTCCTAAGGTAAGCCGCCAGAACACCTCTTTATTAGTCTTGATTTTATGACATTGGATGAGACGACTTTGAATGGCTTTGACTGCCAATGAATGTGTCTATGTTTCCCCTCGAAATCGCTGTTAAGGGTAGTTGTCTAGACCCCTTGAGCATCGTTAAAACTTCTGATTGGAACGCACTGCCGTGGTTTAGAGTATTTGTGAATATCCCGACTCGAGTGTCATCTTGATGACTGTTCGTACCGGTGTTTCTGCCCTATATCGTCCCAGTTCGTCAGCGTTCTCGTTTCACATTACACCTACACGAGTTCCAGTGCCCCTGAAATCTGCATCATAGTCCGCAGCACTGTCCCCTAGACATTCTACCCACCTAAACAAAGTAAATAGTACATAATTCAGGTTGTAATTAAGTTGCGTTAAGTAAAAATTCGCCTTTTTTAAATGATATATTCATTCAATGTTTAAATCAAATATAGAATTTCTTAAGAGCAAACGAAATTATGTATTTCTTTTATTTTAACCGGAAAAGATAATAAAATTTCAAATTTGAGTTCCTTCGTTGAGTTGTTAACTGACATGTTATAATTTCGAGCTGGCATTTCTATAAAGCAATATGTGTACATACGAAATTTATATTCGCGTCATCTGTACGCCAGAAATGAAATAAACTCATGTACAAACTGTTGCAGGGTGTTCCTGTTACGAATGTTGTTGTACATAAAAAAAAAAATTAAACTGAAATCCATACATTGGAATGTGTGCAAAAATGAAAAGTATGGATTTAGAGAAAAGTTCAGACTGTCAAAACTAGAAAATATGCGTACATCCGATTAAATGGACGCAAGAGCATGGATATAAAGTTTTAGGGCAGTAATTCTAGATACTGATAGGAACTTGAATGTTGCAGCATTTTAGGTTCTAGTTAAATTCAAGCAATTGCATTGCTTTCACGCTTAGTAGCTTGAGGTCCCTTTCCCCTTGTTCGCACCACCTGATTCGCGGTTTTCCTTTACTAGGACGATCCAGGGGATTTGGGTTAGATTCGAAAAAATGTCGCTGTACAACTGTAGGTACAGCTCGGGAGGTGACATTCGTCAGCTTCCTTGTTTTTAAAGATGCCGCTATGACATGGAGTCTCGGAAACATATTTACCGAGACGATAGGTCTTGCCATCATTTTAAAGGATGGTGGTTGAATCAAAGGCCTTGTTAGCTCCCTGACGGTCAGCGTACATACATTACAATGGTGCGATTTGATATAGGATAGCTCCTGATCGCACGGAAAGCTCCGCCTGAAAATATATTTAAAGTCGTATATTTGAGCCATCGATAAATATTGATGATTCGTCGTCTGTTATGACCTCTGAATTCTTCCAATTAACAGTATTTACAGCATATTCTTTTTCTGAAGTTTAATATGGCGATGAGGTAATCTATATAAAGTGATATCATTTTCCGCAGTCCACCAATCGGAGTCTGAGTTAAAATGCTCCACACGTTGCAGTCGTTTGAATATTTAGATCAAGGGAAAAACTATTAGAGGGTCCGTCGACACAACCGCAATGGATCTGTAGCGTCTATACTAACTCTCTTTCTTTGTTAAGTTTTTTGATATTGTAACCTTTGTCTATGACAAGGATAGGTAGTTCGTTCAACGGCTGTGAACGCATGTAAATCCGTAGAGTTTTTCATAAACCATTTCTAAGAGTTATGCATCTTCTTAATATTCGTTCTGCCCTATCAAGACTGAGAAATATAATTTTTTTCTAGTGGAGTATTTCTCTGAAGATCTCAACGAGTTTGCCAGGCTCGATATTTACAAAATAAAGAACTTCGTTACGGGATTAAAGAGGCTCAGCTAGTGGAATAGAAAGGGGCTACCTACAGAATTTTTTACTTGAAAAGGAATAGAGGCATCAAGCTAGGTTCCTGGTGCTGGTACTTTGGTATTCTACGTGGTATGAGATTGGACTTACGATTAAGATGCTGAGGACCAAATGCACTGCGACCTGTAAGATCTATTGTGCTGAAAGGGTGGTTAGCTAGAAGCCGAATCAAGGCTCTTAATAAACATTATGCAAAAAGTTCGATTGGGCGAACCACCGCTTGAAAGATGTCTAGTGACATTCCAAACGCTGACCTACGCCATAAATCACAGCTTCAGTGCTGGCATTTTCCAATTTAAAGCCTTCTCAGTACCAGCTTTCGGAGGTTAATAAGAAAACTAGACTTTTATTTTCCCATTTGTGGCCGAAATCTCTTAAGCACAGTATCTGAGATCTTGAAGATTGGATCACTTTTGATGTATTCCAGGATCCTTAGATGACATGTATGGTCGCCGGCTTTGAATTCCGGTATCTAGAGCAACCGAAGAGCACTCAGCATAACTTCTTTTTTGAATTGTGAGGTATAGTGGTGTAATACTAAGTATTGCTCCTATAGCTGTCTTTGGCACGTTTTTATTGCTCTAGTAATACACACGCAGGCCAAGCGATGTAGTTGGTTTAACTGCTCTTCGGCTTTGGCTTACAGAATTTTTGCCACCATGTCGGAGATGCCGTGCATTCAAAAGGACACAAGCGTCCACACTTCACTCATCTCCAAGCGGTGAACACTGGGTGCCTAGTAACTCAACTGAAGAGGTGCAAACCCCTGTGGAAGTTTGTTGGTGGCAGCTGACGAGGGAAAGCGGAAGGGTGTTCAATGGTTTAAAGATTTAAGGGTGACACTACCTATTAAGCCAGTGGATCATCTCGGGTTTTAGTCCCCATGTCTTGTGAAATACTTACCAACAATTACTTTCTCCTTGATTTCAAGAATTCTTAAAAATGCTTAAGTCTAGTCCGAGTTATATAAAATGCAAAGTGATTGTGATACATGCTCATCATATTCTGTTGTATCATCGAATTCAGCTCTAGCAGAGACAATGCCTCTGATTTTTAAACGCGAACGCTACTTAATCACTTGCACTTAACTTTAATTACAGCTGTTAACTAACCGGAGGTTTTTTCCACAACAACAGACTTTCCAATTACTATCTGTGTACAAGGCGGTAATACGCTTTCGGTTGGCTTGATAACTTATCAATTTTGAAACTTTGGGGAAAACACTTCAAATCGCAGATAATTAATTCAAACTGTGGGTGTCACGCTGATAGTGGCGAGAGTCTCTGTCCAGCTGAAATTGCTTGTCTCCTTTTATTTATTCAGCTTTTGATTGAAAAGCACTTCCTTGTTGAAAGCAATCACTACAAAACAAAGTTTTATTGGTTACAGATTGCAGTTTCAAGTAAATGATGAAAAAATGTTGAATTACACTCAAGGGCCCTTGCATTGTGGATAAGAGTATCGATAAGGTCTAATCACTAACCCAAATGCTGAGTTCATTAACCTCGTTGATTAAACATCTTTATGCCCTTATCATGAATCCCCCCTGAGATAGGTAAATGGCCGAACAATGTGATTCACATTCTTCACGCGTGATTGATTATGTGAAATTGATCAGCATAACAATCTATCGCAAGCTTTCGCAAACAATAGACTTCATCATGATTTAGACATCAAACATCATACAGTTGCGAAACAAATGCATTGTAGAGGATTTGCGAAACCAAGTGTAAAGCGTTGGGGGAGGAATACGGAAAACCCATAACTTTTGTTATTACACCGCAGACGTTGTTTTTATTACGACAAACATTTAACGTGTGGCACTCTCAATTGGATTAAGAAGAAAGCTAAACAAAGACAATTATTATGATGACTATCAAAGAGGATTGCATTGTGCAGTCGTCAAAGCTGTGAATCAGTTGCTGGCGGTGGTGTTTCATAGAGCAGAAGGGGTCTTGTAAATGGTAATCAACGTGCCGGTTCGAATATAGATTTTTATGATTCATGGCTCCTTATTGATGAGAATAACAACAACCGCTGTGAAAAAGAAAGCCATATACATAAATAAATCAGATCGTTTTTATTCCCTGTGCAGTCGAATTTCAAACGGAAATTTAGACGCTAGAAGTATCCAGAAGCCTCATGGATACTTTGAGGTCTGCCTGGCTGGTTTTTAAACCACCCATGGAGACCACAATCTCATCCGCTGAGATGACAGCGTTTCTCTGGCAGTCTTCCCTCTCAGGATACAACTCGATGTAGGGTGTAACGAAATCCATGACATGATTACGCTTATAGCATGGAGCAGTGTCCAATACTGTTACTCCTTAAGAAGCCTGAATTAGTGAGCCTCAGCGCACTATTCGCTGCCTGGCGAAAAGCACCCGTGATGGCGATACTGGCTGTTGTTTGTACTGCTGCTAGCTTACTCAGCGTTGTTTTTTTTTCTAGTTGCCTTCCACTAGACGAGTGCTCCATACGTGAATATGCGTCTGACTATTGCTACATATATTCAGTGCACCATACCCGGTTTCAGGTCCAATTTTTTCCTTGCTACATTCTTGCTTGCAAAAAGAACATTGAGGCCCTTTCTAACCCTCTCATGTGCATTAAGAATTCAGTTTAGTTGTCTATCAAGGATTATCCCAAGATATCTGGAGCTGTCTGACAGTGACAGCTCGACCCCTCCAAGTTTAGGTATTCTGAAGGGGGAAATCTGGTGTTTCCTTGTGAAGAGAACTAATTCTGACTTTGCCGGGATGATATTCAATCCACAATCTTTTGCCCATTTACTCAAGGTTGCTAAGGCATATTTCATAGGGTGCCCTAAGTGGAGTTTTTTTTTGGGGGTGAAACCGGACAAGTGCAAAGAAGATCATTCATAATAGTGTCCTTCTCCTCCTCCTCGTCCATACAGCTTCTGCAGAAGTCGTTTGCGTAGACGTCCAATACTGACACCCATGGGATCTTTTAAGAGAAATCAAATACTTAGAGCGTTTAAGATCTAGCTTTGGCCAAATCTGACATGTTATACCACTTGTCCACCTAAGATTTTTTCTTTCCATAGCACCTAGATTTAGTTTAAGTTTACAAGTAGCGATTGGTATACCTAAGGTGCCCTTATCAGGTTCAATAGGGTATGTTGTTCCATATCTGACAAGTTCATGTGCCTTACAGTTTCTCAGCCTTGCAGTTCCCTGAAACTTCACTGTGGCCTGGCACCCAATAAAGGTGAATATTAAACTGCTCCGCCATCTCTATAAGAGACGATTGGCAATTTAGGGCTATTAGTGCATTTGAAGCGAGCGATTCCAAGGACTTTAATGCTGCTATCCGAAAGGATACGGATATCCGTGGCTGATATCACGTTTTTCTTCAGCCAAGATAAAACTTCTCTGATCGCCATGATTTCCGCGTGGAACACGCTACAATGATTAGGAACACGGAACGCTAGGCTGAGGTTAAGCCTGTTGGAGAAAACACCACCCACCCTGTTGCTAGTTTTTGAACCGTCGCGTCGTTGGTGTAAAAGTGAATCGACTTGTCTTCTGAGACTACATCGTCCCAAAATGTCCTGGGAGGGATGGCTACCTAGAAGATGCTGTAGTCTATGTTTCTTTGGTAAATTTTGGCATTTTTCAAATAGAGGCGTGGCGAAAATGTTTACTAAACAACTGTGGGGTTGCTTCGAGGCGGATGGCTCCGCTAGCTGGGGCTTGAACTCACGCCGCTCGGTCAGCAGTCCAACGCACTAATCACTGAGCCACGGCGATCAGCCTGCCATTTGTCTGCCGAAAATGTCAAGGGGTGATAGATGAAATAAAATGTCCAGTGATGCAGTGGTGCGAAGAGCTCGGCTGATACACATGTAAGCTGTTCGTCGGACTCTGTTTAAATTATCGGGGTTTATGGCTATAACCAAGGCGGTGCATTACAACATCACCCTGTACCAAACTAATAAGTAGTTAAGATTCTAGACAAGATCAGACCATATTTGCATGCATTTCTCGGAGTCAAACCGTTTAGTATCGTCCTCGGTCGACCATATTAACACCGTGCAGTTCATTGAAGAGCAATGGGTCGAGTATACGCCTCCGCCTCTTTGTCTACTTTTAATCGACTTGAGAAGGTTTTTGACTGTATGAATGTATATTTCATTTGGTTGACTTTTGCGTACGAGCGGTAGTGCGAAAAAAACACATATAAGTTATTATCAAGGCTGCATACGAAAGTGTTAGGTCCCCCGTTCTACATAATATGGTAAGATGACAGAGGACATTGAAGTACAATAGGGCCGTATATTTTCATCAATGCTGTTCATGGTGGTTATCCGCTTTCCACGTCCAGCATGGACGAAGGAAAAGTACATTGACATCTTTTTTAAAACATCTAGACTACGTTGACGGAACTTGCCTGCTTTAACACAGGATTATAGACCTAAATGAATACATATGGATATCAGATGGGGAAAACCGACGAACTATTTAGCAGAGAACATTCGATTGTTTCTGACCTCCAACATGAGGAATCTAGTGCGCTTCCTTACCGGCCATTGCGGCCTTAGATATAGACTCAACAAACTCAGATACTCAGATACTGAGTGTCAATTCTGTTTAGAACAGGAAGAAACCTCTGAGCACATTCTCTGTGAATGTCCGACACTATACTGGCTACGCAGACGAATCTTTCATAGGGAATTCTGTTGTTAGCGAAGTTTAGAAACTCGGCTACTAATGACATACTCACCTTCATTAGAAAGGTAGTAGACCTATTAGGCTAAGTAAACCGGTGACACACTTGATAGGTCAGCAGGTTTTTTAAAAGAAAACAACAACAACGTTTTAAAAATGGATATAATGCCAAACTTGTAATGAACATCAAACCATTTGGCCATTTTTGAATGGAAAACCATATTCGTTATGTTTGCGGTGACTACACACTCCCAAGGAAAATATTAATGCAATGGTTGTGCTTTTACAACCAATTACACTTCGACATGCAATGGTTGCAAACGAATTTAAAAATAAATGTACATGCGGCCAATGACACCAGTGTCTTGCGTGTGCGGAACATCAGTATTGTTATGTTTCCTTTTTTAAATGTTTAAAAATTCAGTATATCACATTCAATCAATAAAACAAATATGCCATTCAACTGACTAGTGTTGAATGTCGTCTTTTGATTCTGATAAAGCTGTGTACGTATGTACATATGAATACCAAACCTACATCCTCCCATTTCGTATCGCAAGTTGTTATTTTGTTGGTGTTTATTCATCCTAAGCTAAGCTAAAAAAATATTTTGGGTTGGAGATTCAAATTCACTTCCAGAAACTTGCTTTGTTTGCAAAATTACTCAATAATGTCTAGAATTCTTTCTGTGAAACATGATCTTCTCGTCATACTGCTGCGAATGTTTATTTTAAATTCATTTTTCTGTCGACTCAAGTACTTTCCCATCGCCTGTTGCAGACTCTTTGTACAATTCACAGGGCAAAGTACTGATTTGATAAAAATAAAATTGTTACTCATTTATGTCAATGAACAAAGTCCATGTGTCGTCATATTCGTTGTTCGCTTTCCTGTAAACTGACCCCAAGATTACACAAAGCTTCAAGTTCATCTTGATAGTCCAAGTAAAACAAAATAACAAACAACTTTTGTTAGCTAAGATATTTTGCCATTTATACATTTATTTCAAAAATACCAATTAAAAATAGTACGTAAAAACCATTTAATCATTTTTATTCTTTCTTTCACTTAATTCTAAATTACAATATCAATTTTTTTTTCAATAATTTAATTGGGAAAAACACGTGAGTTACACATATGGAATATTTTTAGTTTCGTTCTTGTTTCTAACTCGAATTGTATTGATTATTAATTTTTTTTATTTCTATATTCGATTCGATTTCTAAGCTAATGCACTTGCAATGATAATATGTGAATTCAATGTAAACAATTTCTATTCGACTCTACATACAATGATAAAAATCTATGAAAATACCTTCATTGACGTTGTTGTTGAGTGTAATTAATTTTTTAATCTACATTGATTGCTTAAATTGTAGTCCAGGATATTGTAGATAAAAGTTATGGACAGCATACCGTAGAGTTCTATCAATGCAATAAGTTATAGCATTTTTGTTTCAGTTGAAATAAATGGGGGTACTGTGTCATTTTTGTGTTTCTTAGCCTAAGATAAGAGAAAATGAAGAAAAAAAATAAATTGTTATCATTTCATGGTTCTTATGGTTATTTCTTAATTCTAACTCTTAGGCAAACAGAATGACACATACTTACAAGGCGTTCAGTTTATTCACTTTGTGTCTATTCCTAAGCCAACTATCAAGTGTTGGGTTGAGCTTCTATTACTTATACTGATTCTATGCAGCCGGTCCTTATTATTACACGTATCTACCTTGTATCTCACGCAAAAACCAACGTGAAATGTGTGAAAATATCGTCCAATCGCAGGGAAGGTGTCATAAAATTTAGAAACGAATTATTGAAATCATATTCGTGCTTCTTAAACCTAGACGGTGATAGCTAACACTTCCGTCGACCTGATTAAAACGAAGTGCTGATAGCAATATCCAAACTAAAGTCCACAATGGCAGCTGGATCTGTAGGCCTATCGGTCGAGCTTTTCAAAGCAGCTGGAGAGAGCATATAGCAGGAAAGTCCAACATCGACCAAATATTCACACTGCAACAGATCTTGGAGAAAATCTCGGAACTTCAAATCGATACCCAGGCTGCGTATGACAGCGTCTATAGAGACGAGCTATACAGAGCAATGTCTAGTTTTGACATTCCAGCCAAACTCGTCTGTTTGTGCAGGATGACGATGGAGAATGCACGCTATTCCATTAAGGTGGGTCAGGACCTCACCGAGATCTTTGATGTTAAAAAAGGATTTAAACAAGGCGATGTGCTGCCATCCTACTTCTTCAACATCGTTCTTGAAAGAATAGTGTAGAACTCACGCGCCAACACCAGAGGCACAATCTTTTGAAAATCCGTCCAATTACTCGGATGCGCCGACGATATTGACATAATCGGAAGAAGGCAGGGCGATATCACTGGCGCGTTCGTGAGTATTGAGACGGAGGCGGCGAAGACTAAGTGTATGTTGTCAACAAGAAAGGAACATCGACGTCTCGGACAGAACGTCACAATAGACACTAGACAGCTATAATTTTGAAGTAGTTAAAGACTTTCTCTACAAATTCAAACAACGACACCAGCGCTGAGATTAAACGAAGAATAATTCTTGCCAATCGCGGTTTCTTTGGGCTAAGAAGGCAATTTAATAGCAAAGCCATCTCTTGAACGACTAAAGTGACCCTCTATAAGACCTGTTCTACGGCGTAGAGGCATGGACTCTGTCAAAAGCGGATGAGGTTACTCTTGGTTTTTTGAAGCGAAAATTCTTCGGGTGGTTTTCAGTCCCGTCTGCATAGATGGTGAGTGGAGGAGCAGATACAACGATAACCTGTACGGACTGTACAGCGACATCGACTTAGCAGGAAGAGTGAAGGTCCAACGACTGAGGTGGCTGAGCCATGTAGAGCGGATGGACACCAATGCCCCGGTCCGGAAAATCCTCAAATCCACACCCGAGGGAAGTCGCAGTAGAGGAAGACCGAGACTCAGGTGACGCACGCAAGTGGAAGGGGACCTTAATCAACTAGTCGTGTGAAACTGGAGGCAACTGGCTGAAGATCGAGCTGGCTGGAGACGCTTGTTGGTTGAGTCCCAGGTTCACTCTGGAGTATAGCGCCACCTTAGTTAGTAAGTAAGTGAGAACATACGTAACCTCATTTCTAAGATTTCGTCAGACGAGTGTACGCCTGATGAATGAATACTCAAACTTAACATGGTTTGTCCAATCTACAAAAAAGGAGAACCCTTCCGTTGCTTCAACTACACACAGGTCCACCCCCTTAGCATCGTTTATGTGATTCTATCTGCCATATTGGGTAAGACTTTCTGTCATCAACTTGATTGAGCCCTAGATAGGTGATTATGCCAGCTTTTTCCAGGCGGATTTACTGGCAATCAGGGAAGCCTGTTAACTACTTAAAAAGGATCCAACACCCAAGCATAAGTTTGCACCTTAATCTTTAGCCAAACCGCAATCAAAGTCATTGATTCGGCCTCAATATCCTCCAAGCTGGTGGAATTATGCCGGTGGTCGACTGGAGAACTTAGGTAGCTGGTTTAGAGTCACATTCCTCTGGTTGCGGAAAATAACGCCCCGACGAACTGGCCAGGAAAAGTTCAACCCTTGAAAGCTCATTTGCGGAACAAGTCGATATTTCACTGGGTGCTGTCAGGGCAATATACATTTATACTCCTTATCGCTGCCCAATATCAGATGTAGGAGAACAAACCACTGCATAATATCCATGGCGATGTGGTCAAACAACAGCAAGAGCAGGGCCGAAGAACTCCTGAATAGGACCCGTCCAGATATCGCCAGAATTGTTTCAATTGGAGAACATGCCACAACATACATTTGGTGCGTTTCACACACTTTTAATTCTAGCGGAATCCATCTTTTTGTACTAGATTGACAGATAACAGTGGTCGAGGGAGAAGCTATTATCCGTCATCCTGGTACAAAAAGATGGATTCCGCTATAATTAAAGTGTGTTAGGAACGCATGGATTGTCATAGCTGTAAGATTGTAAACGAGAAGAAAACCTTCGTTAACTTCCTCTGTAAATTTCCGGTTCACTGAGACCAGTCAACAGAATTTAGACAAGATGACGTGTGGCCATGTAACTTCTTTACCACCATACTTCACGAATTGTGTGAAACTCTCAAACAATTTATCTAAAGCCTGTCCAACTACTTGCGGATGCAAACAAAATTGATATCATCGATAGAACGCAGCGAGCTGTCACGCAAGTTTGGAGGCAAAACCGGCCAAAATGGGTTTAGCGGTGAACAAAGGCAAAACCAAGTATGTATACTAAATGAATTCGACAGAGCATTACAGTGGAAAGCTATGACTTCGACGAAGTATGCGTTGTATTGTCTGCGTTGTGAGGCGTCTTATGTTTCGTGTGTCCTTAGCGTGCGGCGTAGACGTAAAAAATGTGCTATGTGCAAATTTTTTTAACTAATCGACCAAGAGGCTAGTCCAGAACTCAGAAGCACGCATATGAAAATTCTACAACCTTGGACTAAGACTAAGAGGCAATGATGAGGACTATAAGCAAGCCAGTCATTGCCAGTTTTGCTTTTATGTTCGACTAGCTAAACTACTATTTGTACTATGTACAACGCCTAATAAGATTAACCTTCTATTCTTGGTGAAACAACGAGGAAGCCCGTCTGGTAAGAGGATTTCCATTCAACTATGACCATGCGCCTGAGTCAACAAATTTTGAAAAATGCATTCAACTATCACATGAACTGTGAAAAATTCAGCAATTACGATAATTAAACGCAAAATGAATCCCATGTGAATTTTTGCACAACTGCTGATAATACTGTTGGCAAGAAACGACGCCCACCAAATGATTCACAAAAGTTTAAAGTTTATTCCGACACGAATGCATCAGTATAACCATAAACATAAAGAAAGGAAACGAAACTGGTGCCAAAATGATTCATCCCTTAAAAAATCGATTTTTTTCTTGTGCGAGATACTTTTGGTGTAAAAAATGGCTTCGGTGAGAGGTAATTTGTCATGTTACTCAAGTAAAATAATCACAGACTTGTCCTACAAACTCAACAAGTAAGATGTTTGCTTGAGTGTTTGAAAGTTTCTTTTTTAATTGCAAAATTGATGACCTGCTAACATGCCTGACGTCGTTAATGTCGCCAAATTGCCGGCAGTGCACAATTACATGATTGTAACTTTAACCCGGGGTTGGATCACATTGAGAGCTCAATTTGTTTGTATTGGACATCAATTTGGAGTTGTGATATGTTTTGTGCTCCCCAAAGTGTGCAAATAAACGTTTTTGTTGCAATGTGGACTTGTAGCAGTTCATAGGGTGGCGTAATGCAGAGTTGTCTTATGCATCTTATTCAATGGAACAGAAGATGTTAGAAGAGAGTAGCAATGTGTAGTGCGCATGTGAACGCCTCTTGAACAAAGATACGTGTCGTGCGCGATTAAGGCGAACTTCTTAGGCAGCATAAACCGGCAAATATAAGAGAACGCCTGTCGCGAAGGCGAAGGCGAGCCCGACGACAGACGAGCGACCATGGAGGCTATGCAAGCAGAATGGCAACATAGGTGGAACATCACAAAGAAGGGGCGATTGACATATAAACTGATCCTCAACATTGATGAATGGACCTGTAGAAAGCACGGAGAGGAAAACTACTACCTAACGCGATTTCTATCAGGGCATGGATGCTTTCGAGAGTACCTTTACAAGTACAAGCATGTGGATGATCCATTCTGCCATTGCCATTGTGCTGATGGAATGCGAAAATACCACACGTGCTAGAACCATCCGTGAGAGAGAAAGTGGAGGCCAATTGACCACAAGAGGTCTGATCACAATTATGCTGATGACACGCGAAGGCTGGGAGTCTGCAAGCGAAGTTATCACAAGCGTAATGCAGCAACAGCGAATAGAGGAAAGAGAAGCGAGAAACAAAGAAACTGCTAGCTCTGGCAGTTGACAAGGAGGCGACGAAATGTCAAACCTCCCCCTGCGAAGGAATGCCTTGACTGGCGGAGTGGCGGTGCCGCAGGGGACAAACAGGAGACAGAGCAAGGAAGAGGTGTTTTTTTTAGCACGTAGACATGCAGGAGCATAAAAGATTTTCACACCTACCTGCGCATCAAAAAGAGAACATAGGGTATCTAAAGCTTTATGGCTGAGGTTAGACAAGAAGAAGACGAAGAAAATTCTTAAGCTAGAAAGATCAAACTTAAGAATAGCTGCAGGAATTCTGTCCGGCCATTGCTTTCTACGTAACCACGCTATGAGGGCTCACCGAATCGGACACTCTGACGATTTATGCATTACAGAAGATATTACACACATTCTGTGCAATTGTGTGGGCATAGCGCAAAGGCGCTTCAAACACCTGGGAAACAAAATAAAATCTTCGAGGAAGGAGGGTCTAGGTTTTTGGTGCTTTTGTAGGTTCCCACAGGGATCGCGATACGCTCATCTCTGTGCCCGGTGTTTCTAGGAAAGGTCTCCTAGCTCTAATTAACCTAACCCAACCTAAGCATGTCTAATGAGTGAAACCTAAGCATGACCTGCTCCAATTACAAAGGTAGACGTTTTCGTACATCACATACAAAATACTATCTCTGGTATAGTGCTAGAGCGCTTGCAACCATATGTTGGCGAACAGATGGGTCTTAGGCCTAAAAATTGACGATCGATTAAATCTTTACTCGCTATTCCATATTCATCATCTGTTTATCGGTTTATATATCAGTCAACTTGTTAGTTAAGTCCTAGGTCCATCACGGACTATAGGACCACCATAGGCAAGTTAAATGGAGAATGCTCCCTGGGTTATCCTGTAGAATTGATCAGGCTGGAGTAATTTCGAGACAGCTTGTCCAATCTGTTACTAGAAAGCCTGAACTTGGCATTGGAGCTAAGCTATCGGTCTTCGATTCAGTGTTTGTTCTGACCCTCACCTATGGTCATGAGGTTTGGGCAATGACGGAAAGAATAAGATCGCGGATACAAGCTGATGGAATAAGATTTCTTCGTTGTATTGCTGGGGTAACTAATCGAGATCGGGTTAGGCACACTAGAATACGCGAGGCACTCAATGTCGACCAGCTACTTCTTCGAGCAAAAGGTCCATACTTCGATGGTTTGGGCACGCTCAACGCATATCCCCAACTCGGCTTCCAAAACGTGCCATGGAGTCCATGTCTTCGGCTAGGGGTCCCCTGGATAGGCCAACGATGAGATGGCTGGACAAAGTCCGAAATCTCACCTCTACCCGTATGGGGATAGCCCCTGATGATTTAGAGTCGACGGCGGAAAATCGAGAGATGTGGATAGTCCACTTAAGCACCCCAACCCCTCGACCCTCATAGTGAATAAGCGGCTCATTAAAAATGATGATGATGATGATACTCCTTGGTCCATAGTCGAAAACGACTTCACCGAGACTGTAGAAAGGGCGACGCACTTTTGTGTAGTATCTTCAACTTGGTTCTGGAGAAAATAATGGTTAGTTGAACCAAACCGGGCACCTTAACCTAACCTACCCTATATGAACTGTACACCGACATAGACCTGGTCAAAAAAATACATATACGATTAAGGTGGTAAGGGACCATCTAGAGCAGATAAACACCCATGTTCCAGCCGGAAAAATCTTCGATTCCACCCCCATGAAGAACAAGGCAAAAGCGAAGCACGTAGAGGATACCCTTAACCCTTTGCTGCACGGTGGGACTTATGCTGTCCCACCTTTTTTATCACCTATAATATTTCGGGTAGTTTTCGCTGTATTTTTGAGCGGTTTTTTGTGTTTTCGACTCAGTTCGAAACTATCAGTGAATTTGTTTATAAAAATAAACAAATGTTGAAAAATAGACGTTTTTCCATAAAGAATTCATTATCTCAGAAACTTTTTGAACTTTTTGGATGAAAGTCGTTTCCCTAGGGTTTTGCGGGTCGCTGATTCCGTCGTCAGATTTTCAAAATTCAATATGGCGGACTCAAAATGGCTGATTCAAATTCGAAAGTTAAAGCAAATTGTCCGCCATATTGGATTCGCCATTTTGAATTTTCAAATTCTGAGTTTGGATCCGTCATCAGCGATCCCAAAAACTGCCGAGTAACAAATTTTAAGCCCTTTGAACCAAATGAAAAATGTATGCAACAAAGGGTTAATCGACTCAGCGGACAAAACTCGAGACAGTTGGCTAATAATCCCGGTAGACTAATGAGTTATGTCCTTTGATGACCTGAAACCGTAGCACCATCGGAAGTAAATGATGTAGAGCAAAATAGACGTCTTTCAGTAATTACTTTGAAAATATCGTTGAAATCATTTATCAAAACGAACGAAGAGCAATAATCTTCGTAGGTAATGAGGAATATAAATGCCATTGTAATGAGATAGACAACAGAAAACAATTCACACTGTGACAGTCTAGCGATCAACGATGAAACGTAAACCAATTATGCATTTTAAAAAGAACTACATCTGATTACACTACACATGCGACGATAGTCGAACCTCTACGCCATTCAATTTACACATACAGCCATGGACACATAAATAGCACAAAATCAGTTTCCAAAATGAACACGAAATTTTATTACATTTTTTTTAACAAAACCTGAAGAATTTAATTCTATTTGAAAACTTGATGAATAGTAAGTGTAATGACCTTAAAAAAATGATGTTGACATACGTAAAAATGAATTCAGAATTGAATGAAAATAAAAAGTTCAAAATGGTCCTGGACACAGAAATAGCACAACATTCGTTTTCTGAGAATTTAACTGAGAAATATTCAAAAATTTATTTAAAATGTTTTTGTTTTGTATTTAACCTATTCAATATTTTGTACTGTAGCTAGAATTATCTATTACCGCCTGACATCGCCCCATACTCTCAACCAGCTTCTGACATGTTTCCTATGGGATAGAATACCAAGCTTCCTTTATGTCACTCCAAAGTCGGTCGTTGTTTTTGAAAATTTCTTACCCAATCTTTACCTTAACATCGTTCCACAAATTTTCTATTGGGTTAAGGTCGGAACTCTGTGCTGGCCAATCCAAAACACAAATATTTTCTTTGGACAGCCACTCTTTTATTAATTTGGCCGAGTGCTTCGGATCGTTATGGTGCATAAAAATCCAATTTACTGGCATAGACTCAAAAGTATCGGGCTGGATCGTATTCTTCAAGATATCCAGATACTGAAACTTGTCCATTTTCCCAGTTATTTATTCAAGAGGTCCTACTCCGGGCCAAGCAAAAGCACCTCAGACCATTAGATTGCCCCCACCGTGCTTGATAATTTTTTGCGTATACCTGGGGTTTAAAGCTTGGCCTTTTGGACGATCAAAAATCGTTCTACCATCTGGCCCAATTCTATTTATCTTGGTTTGGTCGCTCCACACCACTTTTTTCCAAAATTGTAGGTCCTTACCTTTATGAGATCTTGCAAAGGTTAAACGTTTTCTAATATTTTTTTTTTGGTAGGAGCGGTTTCTTTCTAATCATTCGGCCAAAAAGCTGAGCTTTATTCAACCTTCTTTTTACTAATCGACTCGATACATTTACATCAAATTCTTCGTTAATTTCATTGGAAATTTGCCGAAAAGACTTGAAGAAAGACTTCTTGCATTTTCGGACCATATTTTTATCAATGGAGGCAGTCGTTTTTCTTGGTTTCGGGTCGCGTTTTTTATTTTTATTTGAATGAGCTGGGTCTTCTTGTATTAGCTGAATTGTATTATAGACCATTTTCCTAGAACACTTCATTATTTCCGCTATTTCAGCTGGCTTTTTCCCATTAATGTACAGGTCGTATATAATTGCTCTTTTTTCTGGGGTATAATGTACGCCTGTTCCCATTATGGCACAAAGTTGACTTACAAAACAATGTTCAAATGGAATTGTACAAAAATAATACAATAATGTTTACTTATACGCAATTAAATTGTTAAATTCGCAATGTGTGCTATTTCTATGTCCACCCGCAACAAACACTTCGCAGACTAAAATGATCACGTGTCAACATACTGAAATGATAACGGTACATTTGTTCGTCTAACATCTACTACACGATAGGGGGAAACAGTATAGTCCATAAAAGTTGGAATCATTTAAATTTTATAGTAAAAAATGTTTGCGCACAATTTTCATTTTCATTTGTGCTATTTATGTGTCCATGGCTGTATGTACTTGGATTAGAAATTTCACACGAAAACGATCGGAGAGATAATAGCATGCATTGAAAACTGTAGTAAAGAGTCTTTTTGTAACACCATTAGCAGCGTAAAATGCAATTGTTTTTATTCGCGCGAATGTAGAATTGTTTGTGTGAAAGATAAGAGTCTTGATGATTATGAGGTCGCTTCGAACGGAAATAAATATCATGTTTCGTTAACGCATGATAAGAAATCTAAAATATCAACGACGAACAGCGGGGAAGCATAGAGCTTGCGTTTGGCAAGTGTGCAAGAAGTTTGTTCAAATTAAAAGAAATGAATGACTGATTCGCATTGGTATGACAATTTTCTTCGATGCAAAAATGTAAAGCCACCGTGTAACCGTGAAACGTCCGACACAATGGCTTTGCCCTAAACAAAATGGCTGGCAAGATAAGGGCAGGGACTTGGTAAGGATACAACGGACTTTTTCACGAAGTGATGTGTGTCTTTATGCAATATCAACCTTCGACTGCAGGCAGTCTATAATAATCTGTCACTATTTTAATGGCAGTTGTGCGCAGTTCATTATTGGCAAGTATACACAACAGCAACGTTTCAGAAAATTTGATGTGAAAATATGCAGTTCCACCTGTCTGAGGTACGTGCATGTCAGCCAGCGTATAGTAATTGGTTTTCCAAGAAAATCATGTAAGTAAATGCCGGACCGAGAACACATCATTTAGATCGAGAACACGGCAGATTCCTAGAAATCTGGAGACATTTTATATTTACGTGAAGGAACATGACGTGACTCAAGAGCTTTCATTACCAATTGGACATTGGAATAGTTATCCGATGCATCACACACTATTTAATGCATTTCAATGTTTTATTCAACAAAGATTCGATGATGTCAAGATGGGTAGTTGAAAAAAAACAACCTGTCTGGCTTATCTATGACGGCCATATGGCCAATTACATGTCCCTCATCATCTGACCCACAAAACTGGTTCTAACTCATTAGAAAAGTCACAGCCACTTCACTGGAACGAATTTTTAAAAAAGTTTCTCAAAAGATGACAACAAAACAACGTTCTACACTGTACTTTCGCAAGTGCATACCTACCGTGACTAATGCAGACGACAGAAAAGAGAGTGTAGTCAACTAAAAATTAACATATTCAAAGTTTAAAGCAACGTTAATGAGGATCTATTAAGCTACCCCTGCAAACGCCAATCAAGGTATTTAACACTTAAACCACAGTAAACTTAATATTAGAAATTCACAATGATAAGGAATATATATGTGTGTGTATAGGAAAAATTAATGATAAAGAAATAAATCGTAACCAACCTATTTGGATCCATCAAGATTTACAAGCTAAAGCAATTCACATTTATACATCTCTCGCTCTGCATATAAATAGAACTGATTGTTAGGTACTAAAGAGTAAGCAAACTAAAGGTGTCTCGTCTCGTCTTGATATGGCCAACTATGTCCGTAGATATCGCCCAACGGATACCAGCAATAATGCGACAGCCGCCGTTGTTGTGCCCAGCATGCTAGGTAGAAGCGATGAATTTGCACTCGATTTATGGTGTGCAGTTGATAGCTCGTTCCGGCAAATTGTCTCGTTCTTAATGAAACGGAACATAGATTCGACGATGTTGGCCGGAGTTATTTCGTCGCAGCTTTCCAGTTCCTTTACGACACAGTCGTTCAACTTTTGGATGTCGTCGCACTGCTTTGGTCCAATAATGAATTTTGGAAGAGTTTCAATGTCCTCGATACTCTCCTTTGGCAAGTATTCGCCGAATGTACTATTCATACAGCGTTGAATTTGTTCCTTCTTCGATTCCAAGCACTCGGGTCCGCGTTCAGCAATGAACAGTGCAATCTGATCACCACCCTTGTGGCACACGAAATTCAAAAGACTCTCGAAGATACGCATGAGAACGTCAGAATTTTCCTTCTCGTCCTGCTCCAGGCATGGTTCGACCTTTTGCACCAGTCCCCGTAGACAGTCCAGGGCATCGGGTCGCTTCTTGCAGTATTTATTGAAGACCGTGTCCAAATCTCCATTCGGACGAGCCTTATCAATTTCTGTCTGAATTGCGGTCATATTCACGATTCCAGTAATACACTCAATGGCTGTCGAGATGCCCTGTTCGATGTTGGCGAAGGCTTCGTTTCCCGTATCGTTGCCAGCAACTTTCTTACACTTGTCCTTAAAGAGATTTTTCGCCTTGTCTGTTAGATTACCATTCGTCAGTTCGGTGGGTATTTGGTTTTTAAGTTCATCGAGGTCAACGTCGATCGCGCACACCGTCGACAACACTCCGAGCGTGACAATGACCATCGCCAGCAGCGATGAGGTATGTGCTAGTTTTATGGCCATAATTTAAGAATTTATTTCCTTTTTCGGTTCTTAATTGAATCTGGTTTCTTTGGAATCACTTTTCATATCACACCCGAAACAAAGAAGAATGAATTACAAATTATATTCTTTGTTTTCCCCGATTGCTATTTGTTGCAAGTTAACACAGATAATGAACGAGCGAACGACTATGTAACGAGAGAATCGCGCTGCGAACTTACTCCACAAAATGGGGGGAAACGACTGCAATGTGGTTAGCGCAATGCTAGTATTGTAAGCAAAAGTTCAACGAGGTATGAACCCTACTCGGTCAGCAATTACAAAATATAATTAGATAGAGTTTTAGTTGAAGAAAACAACTCACTGCACGAGACGAACTTCGGACTTTGATTTTGTCTGAGGACTACTGACAGATGTCAGTTGTTATATGTTCATGACAGCTCAGTGGTCAACGTTCAGGGCAAGAGTTACTTTTTATTCGGAGGGAGTGTTTCGACAAATAGATGGCGGTGGTTAATATTTGAATTTTATGTCCGTTGGACTTAGTCCCAATCCCAATCATATTCATTTTCATTTGAAATGGACGGAATTATTACTTCAAATTGCATTGGACACTACAGTGGGTACCTAGTAGTTTTAAAGGGCATAGCCAATTATTTCCAACATATTTTCAAATTGCTAAATTACCTCTGCATTTTCCGTTCTTACAAGATATTATTCTTGAATTAATTTGCTGACTGCAAGCAAACCGAAGCCGAAATGAAATGTGACCTAAAAGATTTTTTGTGTCAAGCTTTGATCTGCTACAATAGACGAAAATTCTGAGGAAGATCGTGGAGGAAAATCAAGTTATACTTGCGGAGGTAATGTTGATTGTTTCTAGAGAGCCGAGTCCCCTGTCGAAGTATTTCAGTCTGAAGCGAGCTACACTGCATCAAAAAATTGCACGTACAGCAGCTACAAACGGTCGCGTTTTACTTGGCTTAAGTCTATACCATTGAAATATAAGTCAGGATCTTATAACATAGGCAGGCAGTACTTTAGGAAGTATACTTCCACTCTATGGATTCAAAGACGCCGTACAATCTCTTGACAGACATAACTGACCCAAACTGTGGTGGGTGTTGGGGGCCGGATTATATTAGATTCCGTGTGGAGAATAAACCAAAAAGTCAAGCCACATAGACTGCATTGCCTCGATCGCATCTACATATGTTTTGGTTGTTTTGGTTTGGTTTATTACTCGTAAGTCCTGTTCGTCTCGTTGTATTCAATTTTTTTTTTGTCAGAACTATAGGAATAGGGACTGTTTGGGAGGTGTTCTCGTAGGGATATATGTAAGAATAGTGGAAACAATTATAGATTTGACACTAGTGTGCGTTTGATCCTTAATCGTCCCAGTCTTGCTCTACGGCGCAGAGGCATGAGTCTGTCTAAAGCAGATGAGGTTGCTTTTGACTGTTTCGAGAGGAAAATTCTTCGGGTGATTTTTGGTCCCGTCTGCATAGACGGGGAGTGGAGGAGGAGATACAACGACGAACTGTACGGGCTGTACAGCGGCATCGACTTAGCCAGAAGAGTGAAGGTCCAAAGACTGAGGTGGCTGGGTCATGTAGAGCGGATGGACACCAATGCTCCAGCTCGGAAAATCATCGAATCCACACCCGAGGGTCAGCGCAGTAGAGGAAGATCGCGACTCAGGTGGCGCACACTTGCGAAGGGGACCTCAACCAACTTAGCGTGCGAAACTCGAGGGAGCTGGCAAAAGATCGAGATCGCCAGGTAATTGTGTTCTGTGATTAGTCCAACCATCAACCCCAAAAACTCTCTGCTTGAATTTAAAATTTTTTGGAGAAGGACGTTGATTGATTTCTTTAGGAGTTCTCTTGCCACTTTGCGCGGCGAGATCCCAAGCGACCCCCACTGCGTTTTAAGCGATTCATTCAGTGGTGTGTGCTCCTCCTTTTTGCCCGTCGGTTTTCTCGTTTCCCGTGACACCTTCGTATACAGTACTTAGATATGATGGATGTCTGTGGCTGGCAAACAGATTGAACTTGCTTTTACATACCCTGACCAGATGTGATCTGAATGTTGGACTTCTAATGGCTTTAAGTACTGCCTGACGTTTCGAAGAGATTCCTTTTCTGGGTGCAGTGTTCCAGAAGAACTTCACCTATGCCGCCCCCCTATATTTGATGTGGCATTGAAATCTCCAAGGGCTTTCAGTCATGCGGCTGAGTGTCCTGCCAATCTTGCTTCGGCGTGTATTAGGAGGATATTAAGTATCACTTCCATGCCAAGTCATTCATTATTTTTGGGTAAGCATTTCTCTCGCAAAAGGTTCGTTTAGTGTCAGGGTCAAAGTAAAAACAAAATACTACACGTATGCATTTCACACATACCAGCGTGCTTCCAAGTTCTTGATCCCCGTTATCTTGATAAATTTGCATCTGCTAGTCCGTACAATCACGTGGCAATTATCTACTAATCAAAATTTTCTTTTCAAAGCAATACAAATGTAAACATTTATTCTCAAATCTGCTTTTTCTATGTTAGTGGAAGTGTAAAAATTTGGATTAAAATATTAATTGAAAAACTAATAACCAGTAGAAGCCATAAAAATAATACCCCGCAACCAGGCCATAAAGTAATTAAAATGTGTTAAGGTAATCCCTCCATTTAGCACGTAATTAAGGTTACGATGCAAGATAGATAATACCTCTGTTCAAAAAAAGGTCTCAGGATCCCAACTACCTGCAACATAACTAAATTCTATAAATTCGCCCCCAAGGCAAACTTCTAACTAAGTCGTGATTGGATCATACACTGATAACGTTGACACCTTAAGGATGCTTCTCAACATTGCTTTGATTTTAACAATTTGCCTTTGCAAAGTTGCATTTGTGCTGAACAGTCTTTCGCCTGGGGCACCTTATTTTCTTGACGAGAAACTTGAACAATCAGTAGTTTATAAATCGATGGATAATTCGGAGAATGAATTTCAGGTGGAAATGGCGGATTTATTGGGCCTTACAGAGCGACCCAGACGTCTCAAGAAATTTTTATCTTTAAGGTAAGCACTCTTAGTGACCGTAAAGCGTGTACTAAATGTTTTCTCTTTTCCAGAAAAGCAGCATCTAAATTCCTTTTAGAGCTTTACAACTCACTTAAAGAAGAACAGGAACCACATTTGTCTGCTTACCACAATCGGATTGCCAGAAGTACTCTTATCACCAAGGAAGATCGCACAGTAATCGAAAGATGTAACAATATAATAACGTTTTCAAGCAAAAGTAAGTCTGCTCATTATAATTCCAGCAAATGTTAGCTTCTAACTTAAACTTTCTTCTCAATAGGACGAAGATCTCCTGTTGAATATGGTTCGGGCATGACTGCCATCACTTTTAATACTAACCATGTGCCTCAGGATTTGCAACTCATTCGGGCGGAATTGAGAATTTTCCAGAACTCCAAGCTTGGACGAGGGTTTGATGGTGAGAAAAACGTCACAGTCTCTGTGTTCCATAGAGTGCTGAACCGCAAATTGCAGAAGATTGACTTGAAATTACTGAGTAGTTTTACAACAACTACAAACTATAAAGGATGGCTGGAAGCAAATGTGACAAATATCATATCTAAATGGCTGTTTAGGGGCTATACTCCAAGCGGAAATGATTTGATTATTTCCGCCAGCCTCACAGGCATTAGTAATGAAGTGATCCCAGAACACGAACAATTTTTGACACCAGAAGAAATTGGTTTGGTCAATGTAAGTGGAACCGAAGAATATCAACCATTCATCATTGGATACTTTAATGGTCCGGAGCTTTTGAATAAAATTCAGCACATGCGGTTTAAGAGAGAAATGATCAAGAAAAAAAGATATTCATCTGGGTATTTTACACCACAGACAGAAGGAGCAGGTGGTGAGAGCTACAAAATGCCCAAGACATGTGAGAGAATGAATTTTTCGATTGATTTTAAGGACTTGGAAATGCAGGATTGGGTAATTGCACCGAAGAAATTCGAAGCATATTTTTGCGGAGGAGAGTGTAACTTTCCCTTGGGCTCGAAGATGAACGCAACGAATCATGCCATTGTACAGACGTTAATGCATCTGAAGCAACCAAATCTACCAAAGCCATGCTGTGTGCCGACGGTTTTGGGCTCAATTTCGATTTTACATTATTTAAATGAAGATACTGTTAATTTGAGCAAATATCCAAATAGCGTCGCAAAGAGTTGTGGCTGCCATTAAGACTGACTGACTGTTTAGGTTAAAAGTTTAATTAACTCATGCGACTGCACTGTACCCGATTTTAATTCACCGATTAGCGTTCGAAGCTCTTTACTTCGGACGCTTCGTAGCTCCTCGATCACTAGACTTAAAAAAATACAACATAAATACTGTATCCAGCCAGAGTGGTGTCAAATAAAGTTTTATGCACATTTTAAACGAGTGTCTTCTCATTCCTTAAGGTTAATTTCTTTTTTTCTTTTCAATTTGACATGTTGCATGAATGCGCACTCTGGCGCCCAGTCCCATCGACTGGCATTCATGAGTGTGCTCTCGCCGGGAATGACACCCATGAGTGATCGTGGATGCCTAACTTAAGATATTCTCGTGACAATGAAGGAAGAATGTCCACCAAGAGAAGAACAAGTTATGCACATTGCTGATGGGTTGTATTGAATTGCTATTAGACTGCCGTATTCATTTCAAAATCATTTATTTCAGACAAAACACCACATTTTATTAACTTATCAACAATAGATTGGTTTTGTATAAATCGATTTATACTTTTTTTTAATCCTTGTTTTATACACATTCACATAGAAAACAACTTAATTTTTTAGAGACCAATACGCGCCGGTGTACGACGTGGTGTTTGTCCAGGCGTAACAATCTCCTGCTTCGGTATTAGAGCTTCTTCTCGTTGTGCAGCTTGTATTTTTTGTTCCTCCATTTGTTCTTGAGCCATTTGCATTTGGGTTTCCATTTCCTTTAGATGTTCAGCGGCTTGCTTCTTTTTCTCACGCCCACTACGACCTGTCTCCTTTACAGAGAAGAACATAGGACCAAGTTCAGCTAACCAGTAACCATCGACAGCAGTTGCGCATTGCATATATTCCTTGGCGGTCATCACCAGTTCATGGTAGACAACATAATCAGGAGTGGTACCAAGTCCGTACAGTGCGGATGTTGGATGAAGATGACATGGCATTCCAGTTCGGAGATTAACGTATTCGCCAATACCTTTCAGTCGAGCTGCTTGATAAAAATAAGCTGCAAGAAAAAGAAATTAGCTTCAAATACATAATTTTACGTTTTTCTAGAAGACTTACCTGAACAAATACACTTTCGAACAATATCCCAGTCGGAACCACATGATTTTACGTTTAACTTTTGCTGAATCAGAATGTCTTTCAACTGTTGGCGTACTTCACGAACCTTACGCATTGCTTTGACGTGGATGAAATGCTCATTGCACCAATTTGCATTGTAGCTGAGAAAAAGACGAAAATTTGTTAAAAAAAAGTGCTTTTGAATGTTTATAGCTGTTTCTAAATTTATTTACTTGTTTTGCTTCCATTGAAGGTAAACGTTTAAATAGGTTAAATGATCGGATTCGGGAACTTGGAACTTTTCTCTTACACCATCAGCTTCCTCCTCGCGGCCTTTGGGACGGTAAAATATCGATGGAACCGATAACATAGAAACTAGAACGAAACAACAAGACACACAAATTAGTATAAAACAAAAACAATTTGGTGTAACTTATTTGTAGTATGTATGAGTTAACAACTTTTAAATTTTAAATATTCTAAATTTTGTGGAAGCTCCTCGCCCTAGAGATTACTAAGTTTCACAACAGAAAAAAGCCTATAACCCCTATCAACCTCAGCCCCAATCGGCTTAAGATTCGTAAAAGTAAAATCTCAATCTATACTCCAGTTCCTATTTTTTGAAGTACGGAAACAGTTAAGAGAAACTTAAGTGGATCTTATACGGAAAGTACCAGACACCATGGCTAGAGTGATACGTTTATGATGTCACTAGTACACTTGGATGTCAACTTGAATTCAGAGCCAAATCTAGTCGTTTTGTAAAGAGGCCTTTTTGATAGGGCCATTGGAGGATGTATCCTGCACGACAAGACGGAATCAGGCTCATCTGTAAGACATGTTCGAAGATAGTATGCCTGATTATTGCAATCCGATCCAAAAGGAAAAATACCACCTCATCTGTGTTGATTATAGACGCATAAGACTCATGAATATCCCATCCAAAATTCTACTTGGTGTAATACTGAATCCTCAAGAAAGGAGACTCTCTAAACTGCGCCAACTACAGAGGCATCAGTCTTCTTAACATCGCTTACAAGATCTTATATGCCGTGTGTTGTGAGCGCCAGAAGCCGTTCGTCAACAACCTGATCGGTCTATATTAATGTGGCTTCATGAAAGAAAATTCCATCACCGACCAAATATTCACACTGCGGCAGATCTTGGGGAAAACCCAGGAACTTTAAATCGATACCCACCACCTTTTCATCGATTTTAAGGCCGCGTATGACAGCATCTACAGAGACGAGCTATACAGAGTCATGTCTAGTTTTGGCATCCCTACCAAACTCGTCCATTTGTGCAGGATGACGATGGAGAATGCACGCTGCTCCATCAAGCTCGGTCAAGACCTCATCGAGACCTTTGGTGTCAAAGAGTTGTGCAAAACTCAATTAAAAAACACAATCTTTCAAAAGTCCGTCCAATTACTCGGATACGCCGACTGTCACGTTCGTGAGTATAGAGAAGGAAGCGGCGAAGATGGGCATGAGGGCACGGCGAAGTATATGCTCTCAATAAGAAAGGACATTCAACATTCAGACAACGAAACCAGCGCTGAGATTAAACGAAGAATAAATCTTGCCAATCGCTGTTTCTTTGGGCTAAGAAGGCAATTGAGTTGCAAAGCTCTCTCTTAAGACCTTAATCATCCTAATCCTGCTTTCCGGCGCAGAGGCATGGACTCTGTCAAAAGCGGATGAGGTTGCTCTTGGCTGTTTCGAAAGGAAAATTCTTCGGGTGATATTCGGTCCCGTCTGCATAGACGGTGAGTGGAGGAGGAGATACAACGACGAACTGTACGGGCTGTACAGCGACATCGGCTTACCCAGAAGAGTGAAGGTCCAACAACTGAGGTAGCTGGATCATGTAGAGCGGATGGACACCAATGCTCCGGCCCGAAAAATCTTTGAATCCACACCCGAAGGACGTCGCAGTAGAGGAACACCGCGTCTCAGGTGGGGCACGCAATTGGAATGGGACCTTAACCAACTTGGCTTGCGAAACTGGAGGCAGCTGGCTAAAAATCGAGCTGTTCCACCCCGGACTGTAGTGCAAATATCGGAAGACGTACCTTGACCGCCAAGACGAAATCAGGCTCATCACCGATTTATCTGTAAGATATGTTTGGAAAAACTATGCCCGATGATTGCAATGTTTGTATCATTTACCCGAGCCATAAGAAAGAACACACACCGCCTAACCTGTGATAATTACAGACGCATAAGCCTCATGAATATCCCATCCAAAAAGCGTCTGACATCGGATGCCGACGGTCTGGTGGCTTTAAGCCTGAAAAAGCGACGATTGACAGGGCCTATTGTGTTTTTAAGTTTTTGCCCTGGAAACATATAAAAAAGAAAGATAAATAAAAGCCGCTCACTTAGAACCCACATAAGGATATGCATCTTAGGATATCTTTCAGCTCAATATTTCACAAGTCCTTTAGCTCCCTGGAGAAGTAGCAGCAAAGAGCCCCCATTTTTCTTTCGGCGAGGGCAGGAACTTCTCACAGTAGGTGATGAATAGATTCGATTTTATCCTCGTTCCTGCAGCTTCTACAATAGCCACTGTGGTGTATACCGAGGCGTTCCGTATGAATACCAATGGTGCAGTGCCCAGTCATAATGCCGGAGATGACCGGTGCTTCCTAGCGACTGAGTTTAATCAGAGAATGAGATCTCTTCTTATTTTAGGCCATCCATAAGTTGTAAGCCGTTACAAATGTGTCTGCCTGGAAGAGCGTGAATAGAGATGAGCTAGGGTCTAGGCTTTGCTGAATGGCGTAGGTCAATCAGGAAAACATTCACCCTTTCAGATAACTCAGCTGCTCTTAAGGCACTTAATTTACCAATTAAAACCCGTAAGCTTATTCTAAAACTTCAAATTCTGTTCTCTGAACTTAGTCATTACCTACTGTGTTCTTGCTAATGTGTCCCCAATGACACAATGATCTGTATTTTTGAAATGCGCCCATAAGCTTTGCTCCATTTCTTTCTCGGGTCTTTTATATCAAAGAAACTTAATTTAACTGTACGACTTTTTTCTTTAAAAAAAAAAAGCCATAAATATAATAGAAATGAAAATGTAAGGCATGACAGGCCCCTACGGTGCCACCTACGCGCCGAAACCAACAACAAGTCCCAGGATTCAGAAGCGACAAATATTTTATCACTTTTTATATTCTAGAGTCTTTTTTGATTTTCAATGAATTCCAAAAATAATTCCATCGTTCACTCCTTTGCAAAAAAAAAGAAAAGACAACCAACGATATGAACGGCGCCCACTTGAGAACGCAATGACGTTAATGATATCACATGACCGGGAGTGGTGCTTATCCCAGGATCTTTATCGAATCTTTAGTATTACGTATGGAACTTACCTATTATCAACACCTCAGCACTGCACTCCATTTGGCACGAAACAATCAGCATTTGACACTGCGGCGGATCCAATGGAAACTCGGCCATTTGTCGACCAAGAGGCGTTAGGGCACCCGTATGGTCTAATGCACCCAAAATCCAAAGTTGATAGAGCGAGTTCAGAATATTATCCTGTGGAGGTGGATCCATGAAGTGGAACTGAAGTAGGTCGACGACACCGAGTGACTTCAAAAGCAGCACCGTATTGGCTAAGTTAGTTCGTTGAATCTCCGGTACAGTAAGAGGTAGTAACTCTTCCTTGTATTGCCTTTGAGTGTACAGGCGATATGCTTGACCAGGACCAGTACGTCCAGCACGACCTGATCTTTGATTTGCGTTTGCTTGGGATATTGGATAGATTTGCAGAGCGTCCATACCAATGCGTGGATTGTACACCTTCAATTTGCAGTATCCGGAATCAATGACAAAGATGATACCGTCGACGGTAAGTGAGGTTTCGGCAATATTTGTCGCTACAACACATTTCCTCAGACCCTCTGGTGACTTTTGGAAAATTTTAGCTTGCAAATCGGATGGCAGTTGGGAATAAATCGGCAGAATGGACAGTTCAGGAGCATTATCGATTTCAACCAGACGTTCGGCCAATACTTCACATGTGACTTCGATGTCCTCCTGACCCGGCATGAATATTAGCATGTCACCCTCGTTCGGGGTCAAATGAATTTGCAGAGCTTGCTTTATAGCTGACTCCACGTAGTCCTCGCAAGTATTCTTACTGAAAACCGTATCGACTGGGAATGTACGACCGGGTATGGTGAATGTGGGCACGTTACCAAAGAATGTGGCAAATTTGGTGGAATCCATGGTGGCCGAAGTAACGATGAGTTTGAGATCATGTCTGCGAGCAACAATCTGAAAGGAAAGAAAGTGTAATGTGAGATGAATTCAAAATAAAAATAAATAGAGACTTCAGATTAGTGAGATATGTAAATTAGGAGAGCAGGGGCCCTATTCTTTCAAAGTGGCATTTAATTCGACTCAAGGAATGAACATTCACCGTGATCTGAATACGAAGGGATTGTTCTAGCCCGTGCTTATGTATGTATGAGAGCGCGCAGAGTATGAATTATTGCTTTGCGTGGTAGGTCTTTTGTGCTGCATTTGTGAAAAGTGTCTCGATTTTTCTATTTTCTGCCTTGACCAACTTTAGGACGCATTTGGCTTGGTAGGCGATGTGTGGAATCCCTTCAAGTTCAACAACTGCTCAAGGAATGGCAAGAGCTCAAGTGCATCGTTAAAAGTCAGTTCAGTCGAGCAACATTACTTCCTACCCTGTTTCCGACCTACATGTAATAATCACGGGGATCTGCAAATGGTTCTTGCCAAGGTGGGTGCAGAAGCTGTGGCTTTTGGTTGGCCACTGTCAGAAGTGTTGTGAAATCATCTAGTCGTCCTCGTTTTGAATCATTTCTGGCTAGCTGGCGCGACAGCCCGTGGTCACAACAACATGTTTGGTTGCGAGAAGGTAGAACTTCATGGTGTTGTACAATTTAATAAAGATCTTTCTAAAGCGAATACAAATCAGTCAATTCTAAACGAGACAGAAGATTGTCCCAAGAACCTATGTACATACATGTCCAAGCCCTAGGTCTTTCTTTAAACCATTTCTGCAGAAACTCCAAAAGAAGACTGATCCGTCTGGGTTCTTTTTTCTTCTGGCAGGTTGGGGTTGGCTCAACTTCTGAAGCGGGTGGCATTGCGACCTATTGTGCCGAGAGCCGATCAGACAGTTGGCGTTTCTGATGTCCTCAGGGACCATGGTGTACTTGAAGAAAACTCGCCTCCTAACGTAATAGAGAGCTACGCTGGTTGGCTAAGTACTTTTTGGATCATTGATAGATCCTGTGGTACCACAAAAGATGTCTTCTGGTCTAAATGAGTTTATATACAAGTTCTGTACCCACATATCTTCCTTCTGTTCGAAATACCAAGTACCTTACGCAGTAAAGCGCTACATACAAAGACCATGATCATGCTTGCTCCTCGCAGGTATAGGCATCACAGACGCGCTGAGATCGTGCCCAACGGACGACCTTACTGTCATCCTACACCCACTACCATTTGACCTACATATCAAAGAAATGATATTACCCAGCGCAGTCCGGCTCAGAGAATCTGGGTGCTGGACCCCAAAGCCCAACACACAGTAAAGTTCTGGAAGCAATACCAAACGAATTGGTCGCGTCCTCGACTGACTACTTAAGCTTCACGAAATGTTTTTCAGTAAGGTTTCAACCAGGGCAGGCTGGAAAAACGGAAATGTGATCAAGGATTTTGATATGACTATTTTTACAAACGGTACGAACATTTTTTGAAATCCTTTCGGCTTCCGAATTTTGCCAGTGTCTTTTAAGCTAGGAGCCGTTAAGTGCAATATTCAACACCACTTTCTGAAGACGGCCAAACAAGCGTGGAATAGCCTTAGTAATTTAATTCCTTAGCGTCAAGGAAGGTCTGGCCCGATTACAACAAACTAAAACCAAACAAGCTTTTAAGCAGATTAGGAGCAGATATTGAAAGAATCGTAGCCGCTAGCACAGACCCCTGGCCAAAAGGAGACCACGCCTCTTTTAAACCTCACTCGATCTAAAAGTCTCATCTTGCTCAACTCTTCTTCGACGAATTCCACAGAAAAAGATGAATTCCACAGGTTGGATTTAAATATTTTCGTCTATCAACCTGTAACACCCGCAAACAACCAGTTCAAATGAGTTTTGGTTTCAACACTGCGCATCCCAGCGCTAGTTGGGTTCTTTTACAGGGTTTTTCAATAAGAGCGCTACAAAAGTTTTTTTAAATAAAACAAAAACGGTTTTGAATATCAATAAAATTCTTTATTCCTGTGAAAATACGTTCGATGCCATTATGTATGAAACTCGATTTCTTTTGCATGGCCACCACGGGCACGCTTGCAAAAGTCCAGACGCTGAACCCAATTTTCGACGGTTTTCAAGCATAAATCGGCCGATACTGCTGCAATTTCACGTTCGATATTCGTACGAAGTTCATCAATCGTCGCTGGCTTGTTGGCATAGACCATAGACTTGACGTAGCCCCACAGGAAATAGTCTAACGGCATCAAATCGCACCACCGAGGCGGCCAAGCGACTGGACCATTTCGTGAGATAACACGTTCTCCAAACTTGGTTTCCAATAAATTGATTGTTACATTCGCTGTGTGGCTTGTGGCGCCGTTCTGTTGGAACCACATATCCTCAAAGTCCATATCATCCAATTGGGGCCAAAAATATTCGGTTATCATTGAACGGTAGCGATCCCCATTCACAGAAACGTGCCGGTCTTGATCATCACGGAAGAAGTACGGCCCAATGACGCCGCCGGCCCATAAACCACACCAAACCGTAATATTTTCGGGATGCAGTGATGACTCATGGAGTACGTGTGGATTGCTGCCTGACCAATACCGCATATTTTGATTATTGACGAAGCCATCCAGCCAGAAATTATGACGACCATAAATTGGACGTAGCGCTCTTAACGTTGAGGCCACTGACTCCGAATTTCGGTAGTAAATATTAATAATTTCGACTCGTTGTTGGCTCGTATATCTTTCCATCATGAAATGGCAAACCTTACTGAAGAGAAATGTCAAAAAACCGCAAGAAAAATATGGCGTCGTTTGCTGTCCCTGTCGCTCTACTTTTGTAGCGTCCCTATTGAAAAACCCTTTAGAACCGCCACCTCTACCTACCTACCTACGCTTGTTCCTTCTTAAACCATGAATTCATCAAATTATTTCTCTTCAAATAGATTCATTTACCTCGACATCACTGTAACCGCGTTTAATTTTTTCAAAAACAAAACTTTAAACATAAACCACTCAGGAAACAAGCCTCTTGTTTTTGTCGAATGGATTCGATAATACACGACACGACACCCCAAGCTATCGTTAAATATACAGAAAAAGTGGGCGTATTCTGCGTATGATGTACGAACTTGTATTAAAAATTTTCAACAGGTTGACCAAAAAAAGCTTTCCCAGTCCTCGAAGCTAAAGAGAATACTTTACTCTTCTCTCTTTGGTCTCTTAAGCCGAAAAAGTAAAAGATAAAAATAAAATAACTCATCAAAATGGAACGACCTTAGCTGTGATGTGACTGTGAGCGAACAAAAAACAGATGAACCGAGCTGGCCATGGCGGATGACATGAGTTCCGACACGTAGGAGCAATAGGTGCAAGTAGGTGTCGAGCGTTCAAGCACGTTGTTGTTTCTTTTCTTCCAAAAAACATTTAGCGTGTAAAATTGTAAACATTTTGATTGTTATACTCGTATCATGCGGCAGGCCATATAAAGGTTGATTCAATTTTCTTTTTTCTTATTTACAATGAGTGGACTCATGGATTTAGCTCGTGGAATGCTGTCTGACATGGACGATGAAACACCTAATAAGTACACTAAGTGGCTGTAGCCACATGTCAATAAAAGTCTTTGTTCTGGATACATAATTGAAGTGGTTCATCATTTTTATTCGTCATGTCAGTTTTTTTCACACGTGACGAGCAAATTTTGTGTGTTGACCTTCAAAGTTAGTACTGACGGTTGAGAATGATTGACAATATTAATGCGATCAATCAATGAAGTAAGTTAACTTGCATTTTTTCTTCAAATAAGGGAAGGAAAACATGACTTTTGAAAGATGTTAAGGGAACAAAGTATAAAATAATACTTTGAGAAATAAAAACAACGCGTGATGTGCGATTCGTATGTTCATTGTTGCATTTCAAAGTCAATCATGGCGACCTCAGGAGTACCACAGGGTAGACACTTAGGTCCAACATCTGCTGTGCCACTGCCCTGCTCTGCAAGAACTACGTCTACGCGCACAAGGAACAAGGTTCTTTGCAAGCATTTCAGGGGTAACAGACTTACAGTTAACGGACCTAGTCAGATGCTTAAAAAGTACTAACTGGTTCACAAAACAGCCAACAATAGGATAGGTCCTTAGGTTGTCCCGGGAACCATATTATTATTCCCACAACATAGGTACTTACAGTGGACGTTCAGGTCTCCGAGTGAAAGTGATGAGGCATCACATCACACACACTTCGAAACTTAACCTAACCTAGGCCCTCTGATCTTTATATTGACTATAAACGCTGAAGAGCTTGCAGTTACGCATTATGTCTTTCAAATCTACGTAGACGACACTACAGGGTGACCTAAACATTTTCATCATCTGGTCCCAAAAAATCTTTTAAAGCTATACGTGAAAAAATGTCAATCCATAACTTACTCTCGCAAACGCCCACCCCTGCCTCAAGAGTCCTATTTTCTTACCAATGAGCTCGTTCCCACAGGAACCTCAACGCGTGATCTGGGCATCATCTGTGATACTGAACTTAACTTCCGTTCTCACATCGACAGCATTATAGAACAAACTCAAGCGTTAGTCGAAAGAACTTTCTAACCCTCACGTCACCAAATCGCTATATATCGCCTTCGTCTGACCGCTCTTTGAATATGCCAGTCAGATCTGGTCATCCTACCACCAAGACAACATTGAGAGAATCGAAGGTGTTCAGCGTAGCTTTACACGTTTTGCTTTGCATGGTTTGGTCTGGGATGACCCATTCAATTTACCTCCCTACGAGAACCAAACTCAAATTGTTAGACCTGCAGTCCTTAACTCTTATAGCAACCAAAAAATGAGAAATGGCTTAGCCCCTACTGTGCCAAGAAAATATTTTCTTAAAAAAAAACCTTTTTCATAGTCTGACTATTTTCGCAACACTACGAAACTGTGGGTCCAATTGACACCGTAGAAACATGAAGTAAATTAAGTTGCAAACAAGAATAGTTATTTAAGTTTCTAGAATGAACGGTACCATTCCTAAACTTTTATAAAAGTGGGAAAAAATTACAAACACCACAAATGTCCCCAGTTAACCTTGAACCCACCCTTCAACCCCAATGAAACCTAACATTACCTGAGTTTCAAACCATTGCACCTCGCTCGCGGTGTGTGTATATCATTAGAAGGGTATTCACAATCCCTTGATCCGCGTGTGGATAATAAACAAAAAAAAAACGTACGTGGTTCAAATTTTGTACCCGCTGCGCCATAAGAGTTAAACACACGCCGTAATGTCGCTGATATACTGTTTGTATATCAGTTATTAAGTGGAATCCTTAATTGCTCTCATCTACTTCAACAGATCTCCCTTAACATTAATCCCCACCGTTTAAGATCTGTCCCTCTGTTTAGCCTTCTCTACCACCGTACGGAGTATGGTCAGCACGAACCTCTGACAAGAATGCTTAGTAATGTTAATAAGTTCCCCGATATCTTTGACCGCTGAGACACCCCCTACGCAACTTACCTTCCAACTTTTAATTTTCAATATCCAATGCCTAACACCCTTCACTTCTATTGACTTCACCCTCCTCTTCCCCTTTCTTTCTGGTGCTTGTACTACTAAGATTAAAAAATTAAAATTCACGGTTTACTTATGTAGGTACGTAAAGTTCTAGCCAAGTGATTGTGACGTAGAAATTCGTCTTTCCTCGCGCTGGCAATCGTTTATATCCTCAGCAAAATTTGTTAGCTTTTGTATCAACAAACAAATTTGCTCAAATGCTGGCATTTTGCTTCAGTTTTACCATCATCCCCACTATCATTCTATAAAAAGCTAGGTGCTACCGAAAAACTTTGAACTAGGGACTTCCCCAAATTATTCGAGACTAAAAAATATTTACTGCGTCAATTTCAAGCAAATTCAAAATATGGATAAAATGTACTAGGTTCGTATTAAGCAATATTTAAGTAAGAGATGTAAAAATAAAGGGTTTGCCAATAGGGACGGGTAGATTTTGACAGTCAGGCCATGTTGTTTTAGCCATGGAGATCGTGCGACTATTTCTTGTGGGTTTCCCTTATGTCGCAATTCTATGCCAATAAGGCACAAACGACTAGTGCCCTCAAAGCCAATATAATCGGTGCCATCGCTCAAATTCAGCCTGATCTATGCGCCAGAGTCATCGAAAATTGGACCTCTCAGATGCGCGCCATCCAGCGAAGCAACGGCGGCAATTTGAACGATGTCATATTCCACACATAATGTCATTGATAGGCCTTGCAAATAAAACAACAAATTCGTTGATATCTCACACACAACTTGTTTTATTCAACTTTAACATCTACCCGTCCCTATTGGAAAACCCTTTAGGTTCGAGTTAAGAAATATTTAAATAAGAAAGGTAAAAATGTAAGGACTAGAGCTGCTAGAAGAAAATGGACGAACATCCGATCTAAAAACGGCTGTCATTGCTGGGATCAAACTTTTTCAGGCTCGCACAGTTTAACCACAGTTCTTACAAAAAGGCAAACATTTCCCTTCACTCGGAGCAGACAAATTACCTTTCAACATGCTAAAGATCAATGTCTCAGTAAAGTGGGATTATGATTATTATTACTAGTGGAGAGCAGTTGGTCCGTTCTAGCAGTGCGGTCTCGCATAGAGGCCTATCGTGCTTTCCCATGTATTTTAGAGCAGTTTGTCTGTTCCAGAAGCTGTTAAGAGGCTAATCAGCTTTTTTGGATGAATCGTGGCAAGTGCAGTTCGTGAGACGAATTCACTGCCTAGGGTCCGCTTTCTCACATGAATGAAGGCGTGGCTTTTTGTGACGATGTGGAAAGAACTTTTGTCACTCTCCAAGTATAGTCTGCAGGTAGGGTCCTGTAACAGGCCAAGCTTGTATAGATGCCATTTTAATCGGCAGTGCCCACTTAGACTACCGGTTACAATACAGCGCGAATACCTAATGCTTTTGGTCGCCGTGGCTCAGTGGTTGGACTCATGACCGAGCGGCGTGGGTGCAATCCCTAGCCATATCCACCGAACATTTTTCGCGGCACCACCTCTCGTCAGGGAATGACAAGCCTCCGAGAGTATAACCTGTCATGAAAGAGCTTCTCAATTCGCCGTTCGGAGTCAGCAACAAATGGTAGGTCCCTTCCATTCGTGTGTGTTACACGCACAACATTAATGGTTACAAGAAGCTAGGCCTTGGCTCATCCCGAGCTGTCGCGTCAGCTATTGTTTTTCTACCTAATACTAGGAAAAGGAAAGAAGACATTAAACAATTTCAGCACTATCTCGAAACTCTTGTGTCAATGCTCTTTAAACCCCTGCTACCAATGTGCTGCGGCGTGTGAACGAAAAAAAAAAGCAAACTCTTCAGGATTAGAAAAACTTGCGTTTATACAGGTTATCTACACTTTTTAAGTTAAACTACTCCCCACCATCAGTTCAATGATCTCAAATAATTAACCAAAATATCTTCTGTAATCAGTCTGGCACCAGCGGCGTCCCTTCTGCACTGCCTCAAAGAAATACCAGTTCAGCATTCCAATGGCGTTTAATTCAATTTCGCAGTCCACGCGAACCAATTCAATCATCATACCAAGGTTATAAAAATAATGAAATACATGCGAGTATGTATTAAAAAAAAATGAAAGAAAGATCAATTAATCCCAAGTGTTACATTGACATTCAAGACGTTTGCAGTTCAACATACAACAATTTTGATCAAAGCAACAAACATTCGCAATGTCTAAACCGAAACGCAATCGCGTGACAATAATTGATTAATTAAAAATACCGCTTCAACAGTTTTTGTGGGTGGCAACGCACGCTTATAAATATTTTCGTGTCATGAAAGTACGCAAATAATGCGTCCGTCCATTGTTGGGTTTTATTAATCTTGAGTGGGTTCGGATGGTTGAATAGAAATAAAACACAAAAAAGGTACTCCCACTGAGGTACATGCCGAATTTTGTTGGATCATCGACAAGGTGCCCACGCAAAGAAAGGCATATCGTTAGACAAAATTAAACAAATTGTATCTAAGTGCTTTTTCACTATAAGTAGTCGGAATTATTTAGGTCAGGGTAATGAACGGATGAATGACGTTGACGTTGATGTTGATGTGAATCATCGAAGAGAGCTCTATGATTCGAATCGATAAGAGAGTTCTTTTAACCAAATTGAATTGTAGTCATTGAAATTTAATTAGTTGGACATTAGTAGAATTTGTACCTTTACTCTAGAAAAATTCATTCGCATTCATTATTCCGAAAAGCTGAACTCTGGTTGGCTATAGACTGCTGGGCTCGAGTTTTGTTCATTTATACCTTGATTTTACATCTTCTAACTCCAACACGCATTTTATTCACTCAATAGTGTTCCGCGAAAGATCCCACAAGGTTCTTTCGTAGACATGTCTAACTGAGACAGTTGGATCAAGTCCCAAATCACACCTCTACCATTATGGGGATTGCCCCAGATGATTTAGAGTCGATGACGGAAGACCGGAAGATGTGATGGTCCACTTAAGCACAGTAAATAATATGTCCAGCCAAAGATCGTACTGTGGGTTTTGTTTATTTGATTGCGCTGAGTTAAAAATTGAACCCAAAGACACTCGGCATATTGAAAAGAAAGATTTGTATTGGCACGACAAGGGCCATTTGATCATATTCGACGGAAGCGCTGAATGCACCTGGATGCTGGACCTCCAAACTAAACTCATATACCAACATTTTTAACACGAAACGGTCAGATGAGCGCAATAACAACACCAACACCACGTAACAACACCATCCCGCAACTGAGCTTCAGAAAATATTTCCTTGTCGGGCTTTTCATCAGAGAGAAATGAAAGAGCGGATCACTGGAGGGCCCAAGATTTGGGCATTTACTCATACCAACTTGATATGCATATTCAAATCCTTCAGTCTGCCCGACTCAACAAGAGTTATCCTATACAATTCTAGAAAGTCGATAGGCATATCGAGCGTGTAAATACCATATCGGGCTCATAAAAGAAATCTAGCGATCTCCTAACTCGACGATCATAAACCCTAATCTGCTTAAACACTGTAGACTCGATTGTCAAAGACATCAGTTTCACATTACCGTGATATGGTCTCAAGAAGCACTTTCTTGTTGGGAAAAAATACAGGGGCCGAATCGACTCTTCTGTGATCGTATAATTCGTCACGTAAAAACAGGCATTCAGGGTCAAATCGTCTCGTTTTTACTTGACGAATCACGGAAGACACGATTCGGTCCCCAGGACAATAGTACCTAACCATCGAAAAAAACGACATTGAAAGTGCCAAAGTAGGCCTAATGAAGTGTCAAAATGCCAAAACTCTTTACAAAGTGCTAGTCCGTCACCGATATGCAAGTTTTGACAGCGCGGGACCCAGGTACATTGAACTGATTAACTGGTGAAGAATGACGTCACTATTTATGCATTCTTTGCGAATTTTGTGTTCATTCTACTGTCAACAGTCAAGGTTTGTGCCTTCACATACTTCCTTTCATAAGCTATTCGCCGTTAGACTTCGATGTTTAAAGATTTGGCCCATCTTCTACTTATCAAGTACAGCAGGACGCGTGCGGATATAGCCAGATCTAAAGTGATCAGGCGGAAATTAGGAATTTCCTTCACTTAATGTCATATCTGCCAGAACTCTCGCACAATCAGCTCTAGTTAAAGCCAGACAAAGCACAATAGCTGATCCAATCCTTAGAGACAGAAAAGAAATGTCCAGAGTCAAATTTATCGAAGCATTTCCTCAATCTTTCGAGATGGAATAAAAGGCCTATGTCCAGGTCAATCTTTTAAATGCAAGTACACAAGTACTCTGATATAGCAGGTCACTCAACGTGAAAACTATGTCCAATGCTTGCGAATTGCATGATCACCTCTATCGAACTTGAAATCAAAATCTTCAAAAGCCAAAAATTAAGTTTCAATTGACGTAGCGTCATTAGAACTACAGTTGAACCATGAATTGAAGCACGAGACTCTATAAATATCTTATCAAAATAATTTTTACATTTCAACCCAATGCCAATTAACGTTCATTTAAGTGTTTATTCAACGGCTTTGTGCAAATGAAAGGAACCTTCATTTAAAGAGGTGTACAAAATAGAAAAGCCGCTATAATTATGAGGTGTGGCAGAGATAAGGTGAGCTATTGAAAACAGTAAACAAAATGAGTTACAAACAAGTACACCAGCTCGTTGCATACAAGTTAATGAGATGGCATGTCCCACGCCATCTTAAACGAATTTTAACAAAATTTGACGAAGAACTATTTTATCCAATCAAATTCCTCTCGTCGGGGAATGACAAGGGAGTATAATTTGTCATGAAAGAGCTTCTCAATTCGCCGTTCGGAGCCGGCAATAAATCGCAGGTCACTTACATTCGTGCGCAAAATGTAAATCGCACAACATGAACGGTTGGGAAAAGATAGGGTTTGACTCATCCTGAGCTGTTGCGCCAGCTATTTATTTATTTAAATGCGAAACCCTAGCTTAAAGTGGCTAGCAAATATAGACCAAATATGTGCTCGATTTTTTTAATTTCTTGAGTTATAAGGTTGTGTTAGCAGCTAAACTGTCCAAAATAAATGACATAACGAAAACATGCACAATTTTATACAAACCTACATACAAATGTATGCATCTACATTTAATATCAACTAGGAATGTTCTAAAGTCACAACAAGAAAACACTGCTCTTCAAGGCCACGCACACAATTTTATATCCTTTTGATAAACTGTAGCACGAGTTGTTTTTGTTTTCAGATTACGAAATTAAAAACACCTCTTGATATTGAGTAAAAAGATAAATTTTTTTAACTTTTTACGTTTTAGCGACATGTGTATACGTCACACTAACATACTTTTTTAAATATTTTGTGTATGAATAGGACGAATTGTATAAGGAATTTTTGTTTTCCACGTGGAAATAAATCTTCATTTCAGTAAAAATATTTTCTAAACAAATAGAAAGAGAAGAGAAAATTCATAAGGTGTGCAGATTTTTCACCCATGTGACTAGGGATACAGATATCGGTTTAACCGAGATCTCATTTTAGGGGTTTTCTAAAATTAAACTGGTCCTAAAGGTTGGGGGTTGTGCCGTTGACTTAATCACCATCCAGAAAGTCCGATGAGTTGTGCCACGTCTTACAAAAATTTGCATCAAAGCAAAACTCGCCAATAACAGTCTGACATGAGATCGTGCCTGCAGAAGACAAGGACGACGCTACCAAAAAATGATTCTGCGAACTCCTCAACAAAACATAGGACGTATGACTTGATAAGAGGTTTAGATCGTATTGGCCGATTTTAACAATAAAATAGGAAATGAGGACATCTACACAATAACGCGCCTGGAAACGGACTTACATTTATTGACTTTACAGCGGGCGAAACTTCAATGAAATGGATCACAGTTCGATCGATTAAAGGCACGTCTCCAGTGCTCTGGTTGTCTGAACTTTCCAAGCTGCCAGCATCGTAGTTACGCTGTGAGAAGATACGACGTTGACATGCTGCAATAGTAAGACACTGCCCGAATCTTCACCGAACGCGTATCGCGAATCTTCAAAAAATTCGTACACCGCAGGCATCAAATGCCGAAGACCAGTGATAACGCTACCTACAGGCTATCAGAAGCGCTGTAACTGATGTGCTGGTTTTCTCTGAAACCCCTTTGTTTGATGAAGAAGGGGCAAAGTAGGAAGAGAGCTGCTCGCAAGCTATACGAACAGAAGAGACGAGAAAAATATCGGTCGAAGATGTTCCAAAAGAAGAAAGAGAGCACGGAAAGCGCCCACAAGTCAAAGGAGACCTTAGCAAACTTGACGGACGCACCTTAAGGAGGCTAGTTAAGGACAGGACTAACTGGAGAGGCTTGTTGGTTGAGGCCCAGGTTCATTCTGAACTGAAGCCCCACCTAAGCGATAAGTAAGTAAATCCAAATCCAAACAAACCTCCATCTAGTCAAGGAATAAATTGATTGAAACCATGGCGTTTATATGAATAAATGCGGCCTGAACAGCGGCGTCATTTCAAGAAAGACATGGCCTGATTACAACAAACCCAAGTCAAAGGAGCTACTTGGCAAATCAAAACCAGATATTCCCAGAATTGTAGTCATTATCACGGGTCACTGGCCAGTGAGAGACCATGCGGCCAAGCTCAGAACACCTGCTGCAGAAGCTAAAAGAACATTAATGAGAAAGAATTTCTAATTAATACCCTCTGCAGGTGTCAGGCTCTGGCGAGGACCAGGCAGCGTACTTTAGGCAAACCTCTCTTCGGAGACCTTTTCGAGGGTAGCTGAGAAAAGGATTGAAAAACTGATCCTGTACCTGAACTCAATCAACACTCACTCACAAATAGGTTTGAACAAGTTTCGTGGCTACAAAATGGCGCACCCTAGCGCTAATTGGGTTCTTTTAGGAACCTCCGCTCTACCTACCTACATTACCTATGAATGCATAACGATGCCATTTTCTGTTCTGAATTCTGTTGAAATCATAACCAAAATGTCATGCTTCGAATCGAACGCCCAACAAACCTTTTTAAAAAAAAAATATTTCAAGAGAAATCATCACCTTATTTCACACGTACAAGATACATCTATGCATTCTTCCATATATCTGCTCGTATATCTATAATTTTAATTTTTTCAATGTAAAATGAATGTCAAGTTCAAAATACATCGAGCTCTTTATTGCTGAAGAATTTTATTTTTCGAATGCCATAGCCATTATTTAAAGTACGCTTAACAATAACAAGTAAATATTTGCTATTTTATTTAATTGGATTAAATAAATCCGCTACCGATGTGAAATGCTGAGCTTTTACAGAATATTTACGACGACAACATCATTATTTTGGGCAACTCGCCAGAAATTTGATCACAAAAACTCAAAAAATTTTAACAATAAAGTATTTGTTTTTCTTTAAAGTCTATTCTGTAAGTGATATACAATAAAAGAAAATATGTACGACCATTATTTAAGGGAAATTAGCATACATTTATTTTAGTGGGGAGCAGTTAGTCGGTTCTAGAACTGCAGTCTCATATAAAGGCCTATTGTGCTATCCCGAATGTTTTAGAGCAGTTTATCTCCAGAGCACGTTAGGAGGCTAATCAGCTTCTCAGGGTGAAGGGTGGCAAGTGCGGTGAGACGAGTTCACTGCCTAGGGTCCGTGAACTCGGGCGTGACGATGTGCATAGTCTACAGATAGAGTCCGGTGACAGCCCAAGCTTGTGTTTATGCCGCCCTTCTTGTCGGACCGTCGAATACTATGTCTTCGCGGGTTATTCCCCTGAGTTGTTAGCAAGATCTACTGTGGTTAAATCTGTTACTAGTCTTCCGTTTCTGTTCAGGATTTGTGGAGCATTGTATAAAGTTTAAAACCTCATGCAAAGAATGCTCATCAGTTTATTCTTAAGCCTATCTACTAACGCAGTTTGAAATACAGAAATGGAATGCTCTAAAACAATCAGTTTTTCTCTTGTCACACAATCAATGACCATTCAAACTAAAATGCATCGAAACCTAATTATGCCCCCCTTCTAAAGTTTTCCTATAGTCTTCTCGTACCCGATTAGGGTGCAGACACTTTTCTTTTCTTTTTTTTACGTAATACTGGAGCACTCAGACGCAACGTTCTGGAGCGTTTAGTCTGGTTGCATTCCGAAGAGCCATTGCACACACAATTGTGTTTGTACGAAACCCAATCATCAATGGAGGCCCTGACCGAGGACGCGGGAAGTCCCAACGCAGAATCTTATCGGAGATCTCATTTCCAGAGATTCCAGTATGACCTGGGACCCAGACAAGATTTAAAGAGTTTAGTCTTGCGACCAAATTTAGACAGTTCTTGCATTCTCAAACTATTTTGGAACTGGTCAAAGGGTTGAGCAAGCCCTTAAGCGTAGCCTGGCTATCGCTACAGACACAGATGCTCTGACCCTTCCACCTATTCTTAACAATATAGTCCGTAGTATAGCAAATAGATAGCAAATATCTCTGCCTGAAAAACAGAGGCAGCCTTACCCAACGAGTAGTGAATACTGGTGTTGTCAACCTCCACGAAGATACCAGCCATCCGTGAAGATTCGACAGCCCATGGACTCTGGCTGAAACCAGTCATGAAAGCAGGGAAAGTCGGCTTTAAATTTGTACAACAACCGAAGTTCTGGTGTTATTGCATCGGGCGGCATATCCAAGGAACTAGGGTCGTAGGATAGGTGTCGCGCAAGGTCATCAAAACTCGAAGGCGAACGATACCAAAAGACTCTTCCCCCCATAACACGATAGACTGATTTGATGGTCTGATGGCCCATGATATAAGTATCAATGGGAGGTAGATCCAGCAGAGCGAGCTTCTAGAGCAGCGGGAGGCGTACTTAAAAAGGTCCCGTGCAGCCAGACAAACCGTTCTTTGAAGTTTAGTGCAGAAAGCCCCCTCCACCAAACAATCAACGCATAAGCTAGAAGCAGTCTTATCATAGATCCCAAGGACCTTTTTCAGTGATAAGCCCTATGTCCTTCCAAAAGCACTCTTACACTGCCAGAAGACTGAGAGTGACTTGGATGTCTTCGACTTGACATGCTTTGCTCAAAAGAAGTTTTTTTTTTCATCCAGGATCACTCCTAGATATTTGGCTTCTTTGGAGATCTCACCGGTCACAACCCTCCTTCTTGTAAAGGGAAGGACCAAGGGTAGACCAAGAAAGGTCCATATGTTACCACAGGATCTAACATCTACCACAGGATGAAAATGAATAAACAGCTAGCGTAACAGCTCGGGATGAGGCAAGACCTAGTTTCTCGAAACCATTCATGTTGGGCGTGTTAAATTTTTTCGCGCAAATGGAAGGGACCTATGTATATGTAGGTACAATTTATTGCCGACTCCTAACGGCGAATTAGGAAGCTTTTTCATGACAACTGGAACTCTTAGAGGTTTGTTATTCCCCGACAAGAGGTGGTGCCGCGAAAATTTTTCGGTGGATATGGCTGGGGCTTGAACCCACGCAGCTCGCTCAGCAGTCCAACGCACTAGCCACGGCGACCACTTACCACAGCAGTGCTAGTTTAAAAATTAGTTTACACATAGAAAATTATGCTACTACGCCAGGTGCCACGTTTTCAGAGCGACGTTTGTGTGTTTAAATAAAATTTAAAAAAAGAGAAATCCCAGTGTTCTTTTATGACAAAGTGTCATGAACAGTGTCCAATCATTCAAAGCCTGATATAAACTTTAACTGTTGCCTTAAATGGCTTCGTTAAGTAGTATCATGTAAACGTTTTCATACGAAGACGTTTTAAAAACTCTTCACATGCCAAAGTGAAGGCGAAATCTATATAAGGTGAAGGGATCTGAGTCTACTTGGAGGGTAAAACCTAAGGTATGATACTATACAAAATGTCAACCATCTTAAGGAGTCTATTGATCGAAGTTCAAGTCTTCATATTTGAGATCAATGTCTATGAGAACAAGTTAACAGAGGGGAAATTTTACCGAAAAGGCACTGATGCCACATAGATATGTTCGTTTATTGGAAGCAGTATTTTTCCTGATATTTACTTATTATTGATTTCCTACTAACCTACTAAATTCGATTTATTCCTAGAAAATCACAATTATTATTAAGCTATATGCAGTAGTGATTAAAAAAAATACATAACCTTGAAACCGGACTATAAAATGTTTTATCTTATTGTTTCCATCGTGGAGCTTTTTCCTTTTACAAATACGTATCTATGTTGACCCGTCTTGAATTTTAAATAATCAATCTAAAAGTCAATCATTTGCAATCAATTGTTTACAACAACTATATTTAGATTCGATTGGTAAAATTAAGAGCTTGTCACGTAAATTTTTATCGCACTATTGTTTTCAGAGCAATTACTTACTCATTACGTTTTACCAGTATCGGTACTGATAGAAGTGATTCGGTCTCATTTGTCGGTCGGGGGTCTTTCTCAAAGAACACTTTACCCCAATAAACTAAATTTACTAAGGCAAATAAAACGAAAAAGCTAAGTGTACATATGTATGTATGTGGAAGATTTATGAATCATAATATTATCCAGAAAAATCCAGAACAAAATTCTTGTTTTTTTTTCTTAATTTTATGAGAAGTGTTACTTAGAATGAAATACGAGCACTAAGACTGCTTAATCTTATAATGAAATTTAATCATGATAGGTAAACAATTTTTTTTCCGTATTTAGATTGGAATCGTATCTTTTTTTTTTATGCCCAAACGTTGTTTTTTTGTTAACTATTTTTAGTAAGATACTGGACTATATTCAAACTGTGCTGAGTCATAGCGCCGTCGTGTAGAACGTAATATGGACGCAGATTGCCTAGATAATTTGTTTTTCTGCATTTTACGATACGAGCATTTTGATTAGACTGATTTTTGTTTTGTTTTTCTTTTGAAAACAGCAAATGTGAAATAAATTAGACATTTCGTCACAGTAAATGGTTTTTGCAAATGGAGAAGGGTAATGGATCTATGTTTTGCTTGTCAGGTTGTTTGAAATGATTGCTTAATTTTAATGCTACACAAAATGACGGTTGCTGAGGGGAGAGAAGCCCTCTGCGCCCCACTCAAGTCAGTTGAGACCCATTGTGAGGCCTATTTTTTGAGGGGGGAAAAGACCCAAAGCACTCTCCTATCGCCCCAGGATTTCGAATCATCAACCCTAATGAACCTCCAGATGTCCCTGATAGGTACGTCCCTTACTTCTTCGATATCCTGGAAAAAGGGCATTCCAAAGAATTTATGTCTGAGATGACAAAGACCTGGGCAGTTGTAGAGGAAGTGGATTGTGTCCTCATTGACTTCCTTGTCTCCGTAACCCCTGCAAAGGTTTTCCTCACTTAGCCTTAGCTATTTCATGTGATAACGCAGAGTATTATGACCTGTAATTACTCCTAAAGGGATGAAGAGGGTTTTCCTGTCCTTCTGCATAGGAGTATTAGTTCTAGCCTCGCTGTACCTTGGCCATAGTTTTGTAGTTATTTTACAAGAGTCCAAAGAGCTCTATCTTTCGTTCGCGTCCGCTAGAATTCTGATCCATGCTTCATGTTTGAGTTTACATGGCGGGACTTTCACTGACTGATCAGCATGCTTGAGTAGATCCTTTCCTTGCCAATTCATCAGCCTTCTCATTGTTGTTTTAGCAATAGACAATGTAGAAGACGTTAAAAAGATGCTGGACCAATGGCAGACTGTTCTGGAATCACGGGGCTTGCTCATAAGTAGGCAAAAGATCGATTATATGCGGTGTTATTTCTTAGACCATCCAACGCCCGCGAACACCGTCTACTTTAACGGGCACTAACTAAAAGAGGTCCCCAACGTCAAGTACCTAGGATTGATCCTCTCTAGAGACGGTAACATCAACGAGGACATAGACCATCACACCAACACCGTATGGATGAAGTTATCAGGTGCTGAAGGCCTAGTTGTCGAGCTGTTCAAAGCGGCAGGCGACGACTTGGTAAGGAGCATGCACCAACTCATCTGTAAAGTATGCCCCCCCCCCCCCCAGCATCGTTTGTCCGATCCTGAACTGCACCAACTACAGAGGCATGAGTCTTCCTAACATCGCCAACAAGATCTTCTCTGCCGTATCGTGTGAATGCTTGAAGCCGTTTGTCAACGACCTGATCGGTCCAAATCAGTGTAGTTGCAGGCCAGGAAAGCCCACTATCGACCAAATATTCACTCTGCGGCAGATCTTGGAGAAAACCCAGAATCTTCAAATCGATACCCAACACCTTTTTACTGATTTTAAGGCAGCTATACAGAGTCATGTCCAGTTTTGCCATCTCTGCCAAACTCGTCCGTTTGAGCAGGATGACGATGGAGAATGCAAGCTGCTCCATAATAGTCGGTCAAGCCCTCAAGGCGACGGGCTGTCATGCGATTTTTTCAACATCGTTCTTGAAAGAATAGTACAAAACTCACGCGACAACACCAGAGGCACAATCTTTCAAAAATCCGTCCAATTACTCGGATACATCGATGATATTGACATAATCGGAAGGACGCAGCGTGATGTCACTGGCGTGTTCGTGAGTATTGCGACGGAGGCGGAGAAGCAGGGGTTTAGCGGTCAATGAGGGCAAGACCAAGTGTATGCTATCAACAAGAAAGGACACCCAACACCGACGTCTCGGACAGAACGTCCCTAAAGACGGTTACAACTTTGAGGTAGTTAAGGACTTTGTCTACCTAGGCTCCGCTATGAATTCAGATAACAACACCAGCGCTGAGAACAAACGAAGCATAACTTTTGACAATCGCTGTTTCTTTGGGCTCAGAAGACTAAAGTAGCAAAGCCCTCTCCCGAACGACTAAAGTGACCCATTATGATCATCCCAGTCCTGCTCTATGGCGTAGAGGCATGTACTCTGTCAAAAGAAGATGAGGTTACTCATAAACGGTGAGTGAAGGAGGAGGTACAACGACGAACTGTAAGGACTGTACAGCGACATCGACTGAGCCAGACGAGTGAAGGTCCAACGACTGGGATGGCTGTGTCATGTAGAGTGGATGGGCACCAATGCTCCGGCCCGGAAAATCTTCGAATCCACACCTGAGGTACGGGGCAGTAGAGGAAGACTGCGACTCAGGTGGCGCACGCAAGTCGAAGAGGACCTTAACCAACTTGGTGTGCGAAACTGGAAGCAGCTGTCTAAAGATCGACCTGGCTGGAGACGCTTGTTGGTTGAGGCCCAGGTCTACCCCGGACTGTAGCGCCACCTTAAGTAAGTAAGGTCTGGACTATTTGGCCTGAGAAGTGATGATATGAGTACAGCATTTAGGAGTGGTCTCGGATTGAATCACCGCTACAGCCTAACCTTTTCGCTTTACAAACCAAATGCGTATTAAGTCAACATGCCTGAATGCATGGACATACATAAATGTATACTCATATCCAATTAAAACTCGTTTTCTGTTTCATCATACCCGGTGAGACCTCATACCGCATGGCAGGCGGAAAATAAACAAAACTATTACAAAAAGTTGCAGACGACTGGCACTTCTGGCCTCCCACCAGCATACATGGATCAACCACATAAACAGACAACTTTGTCTACAGTCACTTCGCCATCGATTGCAACCGCTGCTGCAACTGAAGCAATCAAGCTTTAATTTGATCTAAAAATAGTTACACTGCGGGTTTGTCTACAATGCATATAAATTTCGCAATTCATAATTATTTTCTATTTCCATTGCATAAGCGCAGTTCATTTTATGGAAAAAGGTATGCGCGGTATCGCATTCCACTTGTTATGCAGAGGGGATCGCAAGGTAAGGCAAACGATCGCTCCATATTTATACCATCAATCGCAGATTGTCTAAGAATTGTTTTTGAAAACAATGATACGAGGAAATGTATCGATTACCATAATAAACCCGTTAAAACTTCTTATTTTCCTTTTCGATATGATATGCCAGTGCTTAGATACTTTTTCGGGTAAGAACTGGAAATCGGGTTTCGATTTTGTTTATTTTTATTTAATTTTCAGTGGGTCAAGGTCGGTACAGTATCAAACAACGATAAGCAGCTCGAAGTGATATGTTGAGGAAACTAAGTTTAAAATTAATATGCCAGCCATGTGCTATAGCTAAAAATAGTTTGGTCACTAGGTTATGAATGACAGACTGAATCTATCTGAGTGTTATTGAACTGTGACGGAGCTCAAAAAAATGCGCATGGGTTGGTATTGGTATTCAATTGCATGCCGAAACAATTATGAATTTGAAGATATATATTAGGACTGAAGTTTGTTAATAATAAATGAATCCTCAGACGACTCATAACATTCGAATGTAAACAAATTCGTTTTTCACTAATCGTGCTAATGAGGTGCTACTTTGCAAGCACATTGCTTGTGATCCGATTGTTGAGAAGTGTTATTTGGCAGTGTATTGAGAAAAATGCCAGAGTAAGCAAGCAGGGTGAAGAATAGCTGTGCATCATTGAGACCATAAACAAATCTTTGACCAAAAAGAATATTTTTGTCCTCCCTGAGTAGTAAGAAGTTCACCGCAAGCAGGTCTGGACATGATCCTTCATCTCCACCCTCTAGACCTGTTCGTAAAAGGCGCTACCGCAAAAGGTGCACTCAGATTGAGAGAATCCAACCTGTGGAAGCAGACCACCTATGGACACGCGAGAATACTGGACAAAATTAAGTTAATGGGCGCGAAATACAACTCCGAAAGCTTCACAGCCACATCTTTAACACTAATTTTCCTATTCTATTCCCAACGCGAGAGGATTGGGAGTCAAACAATGTAATCAAAGACCACGAAATCGCGATTTACACTGACGGCTCAAATATGGAAACAGGAACCGGAGCCGGATTTTACTCGGAAACCCTACAAAAACAGGAATCTTTTAGATTGCCTGAAGCCTGTAGCGTCTTCCAAGCCGAGATCCTGGCAATAGAAAAAGCTGCAGGCGGCATAAGGGATTGTATGTGACCTTTTTAACGAGATGACAGTTACACCTCAACATGGGGTGCCAAAAAAAAAAAAAAAAAAAAAAAATAAGGGATTGTAACCTTCCCCCATCGGAGTTCACCATCTTCGTTGACAGTCAGGGAGCTCTAAGATCGATAAAATCCAATATAATCAAATCAAAGGCAGTCAAGAGTGCCATAAGTGCAATAAGCCACCATACAGTCAAACTCTGCTGGGTTCCTGGACATAAGGACATAGAAGGGAACGAAAAGGCCGATGAATTGGCAAGATTGGGGTCGGCTATGAACATCTGCAATGCCACCGATGGGAGATTGCATGGGATAATAGATAGCATGATAGAGAAAGAAGCCAACTCCAACTCCTTCTCGGACGCTATAGCCGAAACTAAATAAAACTAGAACAAGGTGCCTTATGGCACTGGACAGATCCTCTATCCGCATGCTCACTGGAGTTATCACAGAACACTGCGCCATCGGAGTCATGCTCCGCAAGTGGAGAATCGAGTCCAACGATTTATGCAGAAGCTGCGGAGATGAAGAGGAGGTAGAATCCATCTAACATCTGCTGTGCCACTGCCCCGCCCTGCAAGAACGACGCTTACGCCCATTAGGATCAAGGTTCTTTTTAGGCATAGCAGAGGTAACAGACTTACAGTTAACGGACCTACTCCGATTCTTAAAGAATACTAACTGGTTCACAAAACAGCCAACAATAGGATAGGTCCTTAGGCTGTCCCGAGGACCATACCGCTATTCCCACAAAATTAAAAGGGTACTCACAATGGACCTTCAGGTCTCAGAGTGAAAGTGATGAGGCCATTCCATCACACAACCTTCTAACCTAACCTAACCTATCCTCCCTGAGAGTCAAGATGGATTGCGAATTAACAACGCTTTCAAAATAACCTCTAAACTACTTAGGACTGTGTACAACTATCGCAACTGCTCAGAGTCTGTCTCATTTGGATGGCAGGGTGGACAACAGTTGTTATGAAAAAGGACGATCTGCATCACACTTGGTGTCAAAACCATTTTACGGTTTATCCGCCAGCAGTGTAAAAAACAATGCTTGGCTTAAAGAAAATGCGCACCAGTAATGTATGGAAACTACAATAAGTAAACAGACAAGCCGAAATCATACTACCAGCGACTTCCTAAAAAAGGACGAAACAGATCACGAGGAGTGATTGGTTTAAGTGGTTATATCATAGAAAGCGGCCGATAGGTTAGGTGGCTGTCCCCGCTCAGACAGGGAGACACGTAGACCAGGTCAGTCCATTTTGATACCACGATGAAGAACACCGGCTTACCAGTCCAGGGAACCAGGGTATGCACACAAGGTACATCGAGATGGGCAAACGTACCGGTATTAACCCTAAGAGTTAAACCATTTCGTCGTCCTAGAGATGAATTTTCTTATTTTCTGGATGTCAAGTTCGGCTAGATCGTTAAGATCATCTTAGAAGTATTCCCCAAGGGATTTCCTTCTTAGCGTCGCAAGAGCTGGATATGTCCACAGTAGGTAGGTTGTAGTTTTTCACGCGATCGATACTCAAGTAGTGCTGAAATGCACTGTTTTATTAGATGAGAGGAACGGATATCAACAGACCATGGCTGTTAAAAGAAATTCCGAACTTGGCTGCACGGGTACCTACTAGAGGTAAGGAGAACACTTCATTTCACTGAAGCACTTCATTCACTCTCCTTCATTTTAAAGAAGCGTTCACTGAAGCGTTCTTTTTAAAACAGAGAAACCTTCACATCGAACAAAACAGAAAAAGACGTACCCGTCAAATAAACAAAGAATACATTCTGCAGGGGAAAGAAATTAACCAAAATGAACTAACTTCAGTCCCCCACACCCATTCCAAATTCAACTAGAGAAGTGAAGAGCAAAGGAAAAAAAATGTAGGATCACTAGGATAAGAGTGAATTAAAGAAGAAGAAGCGAAAGAAGTGAGACAATGACCTGAAGCGTAGGAATGAATAGAGGGATGCATTGAACTAAAAGAACTAAAGGCTCTAATTGAACTGGATGAAGCAGTGAAGTGTTTGACTGAAGTGAAGGATTGCTTCTTTTTACTTAATCGCGTCAATTGAATGATTCAGTCCCAGATGCCACATCACTAGTACCTACTCCCCAGTGACCCATACAGATGGCGGATTTGTGCACCATGTCTTTCGAGTTCTGCTAAGAAGGTCATTTGTTTTCATTTGGTTGTACGTTGGCCAAGTCTTCCTGGATATGGTGCAGCTAGTAAGGTTGTTTCATTTGTGATTGGCTGGGGAGTGTGCTGTCAAGGCCCGACCCTTGTCTGGTAAGCTCATCAGCCATTTCGTTTACCTACGGTGCTAGATCACCCAAGGACGTAGTTGGATTCATAACCAAATGTAGAATCATGGATGAGCTTTAACTGTTGAACACCACTATAGGCTCAGCTGTGGCCGCATGGACAAAGGTCCAGGTCGCACCTTAATACTTTTAGCGAACTTTGCAGGAATGCTCTTCGTTACGACGTTTCCTCTTGCCTCCTATGCTTGTATGGCCAATAATGTAGAACGAAATGACGTGAAAAGAAAAACTCTTTCAAATTTATTACTTTGCTCGGATATTTTTACAAATGTTGATATCTTCAATGTGTGCAAGCAGATTATCGCAGCAACCGCCCTAATCTAACTCAGCTAATTGTGGGGGATGATGATTAAGAATGCATGCTGCATCATCAAGGTTGGTAAAGACCTCACTGAAATCTTTGATACCATAAAAGGAAAGGAAAGCGACGAGCTGTCATATGATTTTATTAACATCATTCTTCAAAAAATTGTGCGAAACTCACACACCAATACCAGAGGCACAATCTCTGAAAAGTCTGCGCAATTACTCGCAAACGCAGACCATATTGACGTAATCAGAGGAACGCACCGTGATTCCAGTAGCAAGGTAGTTAGTATTGAGCCGGAAGCCCTGAAGATAGGTTTAACGTCCAACAAGTGCAAAACAAAGAAAGGACATGCTTTCAACAAAATAAGACACCCAACACCGATGCCTAGGATAGGAAGTCAGTCTCCATCACCCGATGGAACTTTGTGGTAGTAAGGAACTTTTGAACATAGGCTAGACAAATGGGTAGCAAAGTTCAGTCCTCTCAGTGAAGCTCGATGCAATAAAGACCTTGTCGAGTACTGTTTCAGGCAGAGACTCCTTAGAGGCGCAAGTGGATTAAGAGGTCTGTCTGCCTTGCAGTTAGAATAGTGCGGCTTGTAGATCAGCTTTTGCTTTCGAGTTCATTCATTCTTAAAAGGATCAGCTGAGATGGTCTAAGAGGCTGAGGCTGTGATTCTTTCAACAAAACCCAAAAAGTTTGTAGCCCTTTTTCCAATTTTTCTGATCACGGATGAATTAAGCAGGGGCCAAATCGTCTCTTCCGTGATTGTATAATTCGCCACGTAAAAACGAGCATTCTGGGGGCAAATCGTCTCGTTTTTGGTTCCAGGCTTTATAGCGAGTTCGTGTTCATTACTAGCTTCCGATTTTCGTCACATAATGTCTGACGCTATAACGCAAAAAATCCTTCTTTCTTCTGAATGGCAATCGCCCGTTCCGGACTGAACCAAAGTTCCTGTTTGGGTTTTAGGCTATTTGATTTGCTTGGAATGAATGAATGAAGTAACATCTGAACTGTAATCATGTCTGCAGTTGCATTTATGTCTCTATCGAGGAAATGGAGACCATTTTAATTGACACACGCATTCTTTCGAGTCGTTGTTCTAGGCCTAGGGAGTTTTTTTCTAAGTAAATGTTGGTAAGAAACGAGAATTTAACTGCCAACAGAAGGTCTACAGCGTGTTTGTTTGTAGGAACTGACCTGCCAAATGCGGAGAGCACTTCGACCAAAAAGATCTTTTGTGCCACGCAGTCAGTTTTTATAGATCAGAAGACGTTCAATTCTAATGGAGGATCTCGTTGGTGAAGATTTTTAGGATTTCCTAAGGGATTCAAATTTATCTTCGGAAAAATTGTCACTCTAACGCGTATAGAGCCATGCATCCACATAGAATGTGTTCCGTAGTTTCGTTATCGTCCAAGCAAAGACAATTTACAGTCTCTGTCTTTTAATATCATCCCTTCCTAGTACAGGGATTCTATAAAGTGTTGCTCGTGATTGTCAAAATCTTTTTCAATATATAAAAATAAATGTCCTGACTCACTCACTGACTCATCAACGCCCAGCCGGAACCCTTAGACCTAGAAAGCTGAAATTTTGCACAGACGCTCATTTTATGATGTGTACAAGGAATAAGGATGGGCTTTTCGAAATTTAGCTTCTACAGGGTGTTACAGGGTGTTAAAGTTTGTATGAAAAAAAAAATTTAAATTGGATTTTGGAGTTGAAATTTGGTGAGTATATTCTAGAACAGAAATAAATAAACACGTGTTTTACCGTTTTCCAAAATTATAACTGTGGGCCAAAAGTTTGGTCATTTATAGCAATGCGCAACTGTAGTCAGCGGCATTGCCGTTGCCATTGCTTCCTCAGGTACTGCAGCTACCTTGGTTAAAGAAGCCATGACGGGTCACTCTACCTTCTCAAAGCATCTCAACCTAAGTCATTCTGAGTCTACACTTTATAACATCTCTAAGGAGAGTGACTTGGCTCAGGTGTTTCGAGAAGCCAAAGTTATAGTGTGGGATGAGTGCACCATGGCTCATAGTATCGAAACAGGATGCTCCGAGAGTGATTTTGGATGATGGCTTCAGACAGACCAAGCCTGTTGTGCCACGGAGAACACAACAAATGAAGTGAAGGTCTCTATCAAGTCAGCAATCTGATAGCCTAATGTGGAAGTCCTCTCCTTGAAAATTAACATGCGTATCCATCTTCGCCGTGACTTGAGGGAAAAAGAGTTTTCTAACTTATTTCTCGATATTGGTGATGAAAAGAGGAGGAAAGAATAAATGTACCGAGTAACCCATGCGATGTTATGGAAGATCTGATTGGTTTTTCTGACAGAATATATGTAATGTTCCTAATTATTCATCATGCTGGAGGGGATTGCGTTTCATAAGTGAGGGAAAGAGCTATTTTCACTCTAATACACGACTCAGCCAACAGCCCAAAAAATATTCTGCTGAAGAAGTGGATGGTGTGGATCTGAGGAATGACGGTTTCTCCCTTAGCGGGCTCAGAGTCAATTGACCTGATAGCCTGGTCATCCTCCAGCCAGAAAGAAAAACCAGGAATGTCGTTTACAGGGAGGTTTTGCAAAGTTAATGTGAGGAATTGAAAATCTATAATTACTCATCAATGTCTTGAAATCCGGATAAAGACATAGGGTATAATGTGACGTCTTTTCACGCGGACGTAGTCGCGGGTATCAGCTAGTGGGTAATATTTGTCGCCTTGTGCATGAAGACTTGGGAACCATACTCATGTAGGATGATCAGAAGTCGTTTTTTGTTTATTTTGACATTGCTGTACAAGTTTGGACCGAAGCAAGGGTCATAATCAGTCAGCCAGATCTTAAAAGGGGGCAAGCAGTTTCGCCTGGAAAACACCAGCCAAGTTCAGTAATCTTTAGAACCTTGAAATGTTCAGAGTCGCACAAAAGATTGCCGAACTTACATCAAAGTACATGTCAACATAAACAATATTTAATGAGATACTGATCGACAATGACGCTTTCACATAAAATTAATACTTAGAGCTCGTTTTAGCTATAAATAACTACTTCATTGCTGCTAATTCTTGTGAGACCGTTTAAAATTGAAAAGTGTAGACAGCTTAAAAAAAATTTTTTTAATGGTCTCACGCTAAATAATGGCAATCACGCTATTTGTTTGTAAAACATTGTGATTAATTATTAAGGGAATGCTAAACGATGATAAATTTTCTCCACGCTAGCCATTCGAATGAGAACAATAGTACGTCACGATGGAAAGCGTCAAGAAGTTTGTAAGTTAGATCACCCACAATGTGCCAATACCTTGTTTTGTCCTAACATCCTCTTGTCAAAAACTATATTTCAGTTCATTTATTCAAGTGATGAAGATTAACACTTGGAAGGAAGTAAAAGTTTAAAAATAGTCAAAGTAATAATTGATCATGTTTGTTCGATAGGTAATCTTTACTTGTTAGTATAACTGCTTACAATGACGCATGACAATATAATAAAATTGCGATATAACGTATCATGAGACAAATCTATTCATGTATATCACGGACATGTGTATAGTTTCCAACTGATTTAGTTTAGAGCAAGAACATAAAATTTGCCTCAAAGTCATAGTCGAATCTTCCGGATGTTTGAGGATGAACAAATGCCTGGATATTGCTTACGTAGCTTCCTACTTTTCTTTTTGACAGACATGCCTTTGATATACGCAAATAAAAAATTCTCATAGCATTTTTTTTTTTTTTAATTTTTTAATTTAGAGGCAATGTTTTGTTTTTTATAATTTATGCTTTTTATTGCTGACAGATTTTATTTTTAGACCAACCTTGAATTATCGTTGTTTAATATTAAGTGTATATGCAAAACATTTATCGGAGAATGTAAATGACTCGCTGTGTACATAAATATGGATGGACTTTGCCAAACTGGCAGGTGGTTAGGTTAGGTGAATCGCATTTCTGTTAGCCCAGTCACAATATGTAAACAATTTTGTTGTGGGAACTTTATTTACACGATTTTAAAATAGTATTGGCGTGAGGGTAAATGTACTACTGATACACCATGTCTAGCGACGACTGAGCCATTTGCTGGTCTTAGCAAAAAGCTTTCTTTTATAGTCGATAAATTAAGAGAGAGAGGAAGAGTATGCAAGATATTTGCTTTTTCTCATTTTGAGAGAAGAACCAAGTTATCTTACCGATTCGCAATACTTTTATTGAACCATTAGTCAGGTGATGAGAATTAGGAAATTAATTTAAACTATTTGCACCTAAGTGATACAAATAGAACTGCATCTTTTGACTTGTTGTTTATTATTGATGATTTGTCGAGGATTTGATACATGAGGTGGCAGCTGAATATTTTATCTTGAAATTAAAAACAAAAACAGTGTTTCCACTTGTTGCCATTTTCTGAATAAATGTTGATCATATTATTTAAAAATTTTTATATTTTGATAATAGTAATTGGACTTATAGGTGCTGCCACGATAATTTTTATTTGTTTTTATTTTATTAATAGGCAGGATGCTGGGAGACTAGGGATAAGGTGAAAAAAACTACAACTCACCTCTTCTGTTACTGTCCGGCTCTATCTCACACTAGAAGAAGATTTCCAGGTCACTATCACTTCAATGATAACAGTGACCTAAGCCAAACACTCGTAATAGAATTCTCCATTAAATAGAATTCCACAGGTATCACACTGGCACATGAGCTTAAGCGATTCCCCTACGGAACAACTATGTACCTCACCTAATCTAACCTAATAGACAACTAGCCTTACAAGCTGGAATATAATCGTAAATGTAAAAGAGTTCTACTATGTATGCCGAATGATTTCAAAAGACGATTTTTCGAACATAAATGTGGACAATCGCATCACCAATGCAAGATAGGCATGGCCGCCGTGGGTCAGTGGTTAGTACGTTGAATTGCAGAATGAGCTGACACAGGTGGCACCACGTCTCATAGGGGAATGAAAACCGCCGAAAACACGATTTGTCGTGAAGAAGCTTCTCAATCCGCTATTCGGAGGCGGATATATAAACTGTAGGTCCCTTCTTTTCGTGCGAAAAAAATATCATGCACAAAATGAATGGTTCCGCGAACTTAGATCTTGGCTCCCGTCGGTCTGTCTCGTCAGCTATTTTTTTCATTTTAAACACTGTAGGCGTTACCCTCAAGAAAGGAGACCCTCTGAACTGTGCCAACTATCAGTCTTCATAACATCGTCTACAAAATCCTATCTGCCGTGTTGTGTGAACGCTTAAAGCCGCTCGTCAACAACCTCACCGGTCCATATCAGTGTGGTTTCAGGCCAGGAAAGTCCACCATCGACCAAATATTCACACTACGGCAGATCTTGGAAAAAACCTAGGAACCTCAAATCGATACCCACCACCTCTTCATTGATTTTAAGGCCGCGTATGACAGCATCTATAGATACGAGCTATACAGAGCCATGTCTAGTTTTGGCATCCGTGCCAAACTCGTCCATTTGTGCAGGATGACGATGGAGAATGAGCGCTGCTCCAACAAGGTAAAGACCTCACCGAGACCTTTGATGTCAAAAAAAGATTTAGACAAGGCGACGCGCCGTTATACGACTTCTTCAACACCGTTCTTAAAAGAATAGTGCAAAACTCACGCGCAAACACCAGAGGCACAATCTCTCAAAAGTCCGTCCAATTACTCGGATACGCCGACGATATTGATATAACCGGAAGAACGCAGCGAGATGTCACTGGAGCGTTCGTGAGTATTGCGACGGAGGCGGCGCTATCAATTCAGACAACGACACCAGCACTGAGATCAAACGAAGAATAACTCTTGCCAATCGCTGTATCTTTAGGCTAAGAAGGCAATTGAGTTGCAAAGCCCTCTCTCAAGACCTTAATCATCCTAGTCCTGCTCTACTGCGCAGAGGCATGGACTCTGTCTTGGCTGTTTCGAGAGTAAAATTCTTCGGGTGATTTTCGGTTCGGTCTGCATAGACGATGAATATTGGAGAAGATACAACGACGAACTGTATGGGCTGTACAGCGATATCAGCTTAGGAAGAAGAGTGAGGGTCCAACGACTGAGGTGGCTGGGTCATGTAGAGCGGATGAAACCAATGCTCCGGCCCAGATAAATTTTCAAATCCACACCTGAGAGACGGCGCAGTAGACGAAGACCGCGACTCACGTGGCGCACGCAAGGGGACCAAAGAACGAGCTGGCTGGAGACGCTTGTTGGTTAACGTCTAGGTCCATCCCGGACTGTGGACATCGTCAATTTATTGAAAATTTAAGCAAAAAACTTATGATTTTATTTTGAGCCTGTGGCTGACTACACAAAAGGTTTCTTGGAGTTTTTCAACATTTCTATGGAACCACTCATTATTAGAAACCAACAAAAATGATGTATAATAAAACTTAACCGCATTTAATTGTTTTTTGATGTGCACCAGGTAGATTTCAAAATTGTCCCACATTTAAGGCAAAAAGAGGTGAATTTTATAAACCAAATTATTAAAATCTTTGAAAAACCAAAAATGTTCTCTACCTGCTCTCTACTTGGTGTCCTTCTACGAATTGTTAAAAAGGGATTTTCCCAGCTATGCAAATAATTGGAGATACATTGCACCGGTTTCCTCAAACCAGTAAACGGTGGTAATCTTTTAGAAAACCAAATTCTTAACTCAAAGTGTCAGCACTGGATAAAATACCCCAAAAGAGAAGAGACCAATGCTCTTGCTTTTATTAAGAGAACAAGTGTGGTTAAAGAAAAATTCCCTTACACAGCACTCGGTAGAGTGTGTAATAAAACAAAATCAAAAAAAATAAAGTAAAAGATACAAAATCGAAGCACATACACACCACACTGTGCGATTTAACATCGCGAGGTATTTCTCATTCCTCACATGTGTGTAACCACTAACAATCTTTGCCTGCAGCGCGCTTTTTTTCCCTTACCCCACCCCCGACTACTGCCTCCTCGACAGTGCCTACTTCACATCGTCATATCAACCGAAAAACATACAACAACCGGCTTTAAATAAAAATATTCATCGCTATCCGCTGGTATTTGCCTTTTGAAACTCTTGCAGTTCGGAAGTGTTACAAGCAGCTCGCCATTGGTCTCTGGCGTATAAAGTGATATGAATTGTAGATGAAATTATTTTTGTGAATTTTTATCTTAAAAGAAAAGATTACCTCGAGAAAAAATAAAACAAGTATCTCATAGATACTCGTGCAACATAAATAAATACCGGAAAATATAGATAGAGGCTCGTCTCCATTCGAGTCTTTCGTTTTGTTGTGTATTTCCTTTTTTATTTCATTTATTTGTTTATTCAAGTGCCTTTTGTGAAAGTTACACCGAGTATTGGTGGAAGTGAAAAGCATAAAAAAAACGCGGAAGAAGTGAAGTCTCAGTTTGTTTTTTTGTGTTAAAAAAATCGTTTTTCGAAACGAGTAAGATATTTGAAAAACGTTCAAAAAAACTACAAATGATGATGAACCGGTCTAATAGTTTTGTTAATTCGTTAAAGTGGTGGCCCATACAGGGTGGTAATACCAATAACACCAACAACAACAACAACAGCAGCAATAACAACATCATTAACTGTACGACTAATAATAAAAACTCCGGATTCGGCAGTTCGGTGGCTGTACAGAAACTTCGAGAATCCAAATGGTTTCGTCCCGATGAGCAGAGAATCTTTTGCGCTGTTGTCGAATGTGGATTCTTGGTCGAAGTGCGGGCACAGAAGCACGATGAGAATGATCAATCCTGGTTCGGCGTGGTCCTATGCAAAACTACCAAAGGTAAGTACTAGACTCCCCTGGTGGTGTCGTATGTACAAACTGGATGTGCGCCATACAAACTGGTTACAGCGAAATTACTCTTTCATGATGGAAATCATATAATGGTTTCAGATTTCAGTTGCACTTAGAGGAATGGGTCTGTAAAAGCAAGCGCCCCGATTAGATAATTCAATCAAATGTTGATTTTATAATAAAAACTTTTATTCATCCACACTGTCTGTGGTGAAATTTGATCACTAAGTCCCGAGCGCTCGGGGATCATTCAATTATTTGCTTGAGTGCAGGGTGCAGAGTATTTTTTTTTTTTTTAAGTTTATAATCGGCTTAGATACAGAGTATCAATCTCCGAAGCGAGATAAGATAAATAAACACGTTGTACGGTGTTTACTTGCGACTTTTGTGTAACTTGTCAAAAGTCTAACAGATTGACAGTGCCCAAGTAAACAAAATTAGAACTATCAGATGAAAAAAACATGTGACTGAATGCAATCTCGGATGTATGGAACCTTTACCGGAACGTGTTGCAAAATGTTTCAACTAAAAATAGAAACTAGTAAGCCAAGTCAGCGTTGTAGTTCGGCCTATGAGTGTAGATACATGGAGCAAATTTTTGGTTCTAATTACGCAGTAACCATAAATGGCTTACGAACAATAGTTAAGTTGACCTAGATATCCCTGGGAGACACACAAGTGTTATGTGAGAGCATAATTTTGGATACATTTTTTGTTTTGTGTTTATCTATAGTTTTGTTAAACTTGACTCCAGATAATCGAATAAAAAAAATGGACAGTGTCTATATTGATTTATTAGTGTCAAAATAAAACTAAGGATTAAGGAAAACAATTAAGTTCTAGTTGAAGGAAAATAAGATAGAGAACAGCTTTTGTGTAGTCTAGTGAGCCAACCAAGACCAACAAAATTTTAATTTTACTGCTAAGAAAATCCGTTTATACTCGTAGTCTTCTAGCGGTTGAGTAAGCTATTGACACTTGTACCGATAGGTGGGTTGTAAAATTTGACTAAACATTTCAGTCGTATTGTTGACCAACAACTTAAAATAAACTCATGGGAAATATGTAGTCTTCGAAATTTGGCATCACTTTTAAAGCGATTGAGAGAAGCAATGGGATAACATAACAATTTGACAGAAAGTTGACTTTTCGTTTTGACAAGGTTGAAGGAATAAGATTTTAATGAGAATACCGGTCCCAGATCTCTTAATCTATCCTTCAGAAAATTGGCTAACAGAAAAAGCGCTGAAGTTTGCTACTTCTGCTTCGAAGATATCTGTTCGACAGTTTAGAAAAATACGAAAGCAATCAGTTGAAGGCACTACACAAAGGAATGAACTATTTGATAGTAATAGAATTGGTATTTTCTTGGACTGAGAGGGAAGGCATGTATAATGAGGTTACCAAACTTAGGTTCCATGTAAATCTTCTATTTAAGCTAACTGAAACCTAAGATACTTGTGTCAATCAAAGTTCTCCTACAACGAGATAAGGTTGTGATCCAGAGAAATGTCGAAGGAATTTCAAGATCTTTACTCGTTGACACAGACTGGGTATTTGAGTTCCCTGCCAAAATATTTTTGTCTGCTTCAAGAGAAGATAAGGAAATTTATTTTTCTTCCACTACTGCAGAGGTTGCAGCGACGAGGAGAAGGTCGAGTCCATCTGTCACCTGCTTTGCGTATTTCTTTCTCTATTAGACATGAGATTCCGAATCCTTGGTCATTTTCTTAGTATCTAGGGGAACATTTTTTTTACCAATCCACACACGGATCAAGGGGATATGAATACTCTTTTAATGCTATACACACACCGCGAGCGAGGTGTAGTGGTTTGAGTCTCAGGTAGTATTAGGTTTCATTGGCGTCCGAGGGTGGTGTCCAGCATGATATTTAGTTCAAGAGCTTTCTCTGGTTCTTATACCCATCTGGGTTGTCCCCTTTCAAAGTTTATATATTGTGGACATAATGGACCCAAGTAGTGGCTTACGAAACAGGGTATCCATCAATCTCCCTATGTGGAGATGATGGGACATTTTCACATAATGTGCAGTTTCTTGATCTTTTAATAATGTCGGCACACGTCCGAGGAACTTTTGAGATGATAGTTGTCCAGCGAGAAGGTAAGAGCACGCTTACTCGATGCTCGTGGCAAGCCCGCTGTTCAGTTTCATTTTGATAGCTTCACTCATTATTTCCATGAGTTGAGCTGCAACTTTAAGTGTTTTGTGGATAAACCAAAAAAGGGAAACGAGCTTATGAACATTGGCTTTCTTGATAGGCGATCTCGTTGTCTTGGTGTCCGGGACTTGTACTTTGCATTATTTGAAGACCGCTTTGTGCCAAAACTTTTTCAAGTTTATCACAGCGTACAAGCGATGCATGAGCGATTAGAGATAAAGGGATGATAGTGACATACATACGTCCAGGGTATCAATTTTTTGTCTCATACCTTACTTTTACCAAAAAGTTTTAAGCATGCCTGTAGTCGCTTTGGTAAGGGTGTTTTCTAAGTTTTCTAAGAAACTTCGGTCGGGTATCCCTGAACATCCACATACATACCTTATTTAGTGTGTCTAGCTAAAAGTTGATCAAAAAGAATTCATGATACCTCTCTTTGCCCTCTTTACGCCAATGATAATGTGAGACTTGATTTAAAAAAAAAATCTAAGCAAAGAAGATGGCAATTTCCGGTGAATTGCCGTGCATAGACAAAACTTTAAAGGAAAATTTGCTCGTTTTGTGCTTAGGAAAATGGTCCTTTTCCCACAAAAAAATTGCTTTTCTGCCACTACGAGTATCAACACTATATTGCCAAAAGGCCTGAGTCACATGCAATCCCCGTTAAGTAAAAAATTTACGTGCAAAGTCTAAAAGTCTAGTAAATGACGTAAATGTATGTGTCTAACCTTTGAAATAGCAGCGTCATTTATGATCGATAACAACTGGTCTGTTCATTGAAAATTCCCACGGATATGCATTTTCTATTTGCTGTAAGCTTGTGTCATTAATTTTCTCTAGTCTTGTATTCAACGGAACTTTAATACAATTCCCAATTGTTATATTAATTATTTTTTATCACGACATTAAGTTGTATTCTCTATACAAAATGCTTTCACTATTGCACAATACACTGATTGCGGTGACAAAGATACATGACACTGTCAAGTATTTATCGAGGAAATTACAACGAAAAAGTGTGCCACTTTGTAGCAGATACACTGAAAATTCCACGGCCTTATTGGAACTCACGAAAAAGTGGGTGCCATAAACGAATGAAACTGTGTTTATCTAATGCATCTAACCCAGAAACTCATCTATACAATGAGCTCTTCACCAGGTGCACTTAAACCGATTGCGGTATTGCAACTACAAAACTATCTTTTTTTTGATTTTTGAATAATTACCATTTAAAATGAAGTCTTTTTTTATTGCTTACTTCTTCTTCGTTGATTGTAAAAAATGCACCATCATTTGCATGAGAAATTGAAGTAGTTGAGTACACACTTCATCCATATGCGCGTATCTACTCGTATAACATGCACAAGGGGTTAGATAGCATGCGGCGGATTTTCATTTAAATGATTTAACGCATGAATCTATCGTACTGGAAATTTATGGATGCATTTACTGCTATGTCTGGACATAGTATGTGTACACATTTGTCCTACTTATCGTGTTGGTAGAATAATAAAATGACTAGAACGCGTATTAAAATTTACAGTTTCATTGCACTCTACACTTTGTACAGTAGCTGCCACAAAGTGAATGTGAATGCACAAATCTCATGAATCTGCATATACATATATGTACATACGAGAGTGCATGCATAAATTTAAATAAGATTTCGTCTGCGAGCCTGTCTGATGACGGTGATGACGGCGGCGTTGGACTCAGCTTGGGGTATATGAGAGGAACGACGGTATGGTTTTTTATTTTTGTAATTTTAACTTGAATTTTTTTGTTTTTATTGTTGTTGGATATTTTAGTACAAAAGGTATTTTTAATTTAAATAATTAACTGGAAAGAGAAGTCATAAAATTTGTATTTTCGAACTAATTTATATTTAGCAGAATTTACTGCTGACGTTGCGAATTCCAAATGATTATTATCCGGAACTTGGAGTTGAATAATTTCTGGAACTAATTGCCGATAGAATATGCAAATACCAGATATAATTACTTGAGTCATTACGAAACAATGTTCGTGAACTATAAAAGTTCAAAAAAAAAGACAGACTCAGGGTTGACCAAATAGCGAAGTGCAACCAGTAGATATGGTGACAATGTAGGTGGGAAATGACGCATATGCTTTAAAAACATTTTCAGCGAACACCTTTATTCTAGTTCTCCAAGCGAAAGATAAAGGTAGAGAAATCGGAGTAAGCTTTGGGTACATGTTAAATGAAGAGTGCTTCATTCCTTTTACAATGGACCCTATTATAGGTTTACGTGAGCAGTGACGAATGTCATAAGGCACCCACTTAACTAACCTAACTACGATCGAGTATAAGATAGAAGAATTGCGTAGACACCAGCTTGAGATTTTGCAGCCCTGCGTTGGAGAACTCTCTAAGACAGCCTAAAGAATGATTAGATGAATAGGTTAAAGGCGTTGGGGGGGCCTAAATTTTGTATAAAATAAATGAATAGCTGGTGCGACAGCTCGAGGTGAGCCAAAACCTTGCTTCTCGCAGCCATTCATGTTGTGCGTGTTTGTATTGTTCGCACGGACGGAAGGGACCTGCAATTCATTGCCGACTTCGAACGGCGAATTGAGAAGGCTTTTTATGACAAATTGTTCTCTCCGAGCCTTGTCCTTCCCCGACGAGAGGTGGTGCCGCGAAAATTGTTCGGTGGACATGGCTGGGGCTTGAACATACACAGTTTGCTCAGCAGTCCAAGGCACTAACCACTGAGCCACGGCGACTGCACTATATTCTGTATGACAAGAGTAAATAAAACTTTGCACCCTTCGACAGATGCTATTTCTTTGGTGTCAGGTATTAAGGGCTAAAATCAGTAATTGGAATTTCCAGAAATGAAATCACTGACTTAATTGCCTATGGAGCAGTTAACTACTTTTGGAAGCAGTTGCGTTACCCATATGGTTTAATACCAAATGAAAGAGACAAAAAACTGTCAAAAACCAAAAATGCCATTTTTTGACTTAACCCCTTAAGACCTTGATCAAAGCCGCCCGGCTCTCCTAGGTGATTGTGTCCTACTTCGTAGAATAAAGATCCAATTGAATGACGGAAAAACCAGAAATACCCATCCGAATACTCTTAAGTGTCATAAGACACCACATCTGACTAGGATATTTCGTTATCGGTCCAGTGGTTGTCAGACGAGGTGTAAATTCACCAGACTGCTGGTGAAGCTGTTCAGACGTTGATAAGATAGAGACCATCGAAAATTGATAGATTATACTGTCATGTGATGTCACGAAAAATTGCTGCTTGATATAAATGGGCTCGAATCTACGTAATGTCAGCAGTCCAACACACTAACCACTGAGTCACATCGACCACCATTATTCTGAACTTACTTGCCTTTGCACTGCCTTCAGTGCCAGAGAGTATTTTTTTAACACCTAACTCTCTTCAAGTCATCAATCTTAACAACATAGTCCCAACTTGCTACACTGAAAACTAAGTAAACTTCAGTACATTGCTTGTACTTTGACACCAATGCTGTATGGGGTGCTTTCACAGGTACCAGAGAATTTATGTTAACATTAGGTTAGGCTAGGTTTAAGTGGCTGCCAGCCAACACACTTAGACTCATTAGGGGTCCGTTGTGATACCGCAAGGATCTCGGAAAGATCTTCAACATAGTCATTGAAGCAATTGGAGATTCTTACGAAGCGTAGGACGCTACTTATATCGATGTTTTTCAGGTCGCCTAAGTTGGTGTAAAAGAAGGCTCCTAAGTGGAGTTTTCTTTAGCGGGAGATAGCTGGACAGATGCAAAGAAGATGAAAAATGGTGGCCTCCTCCTCTGCGTCTATACAGCTTCAGCAGCAGTCGTTTGCGTAGACGCCAAGTCTTGTAGCATGCTTGCCTATAAGATAGTGTCTAATATGCGATCTAATAAGAGAAAGCAAATATGTACTTTGAGCGTTTCAAATCCAGTTTTGGCCAAATCTGCGTTGTCTCTTGACATGTTGCACCACATGTTAACATTACTTCCTATATATTTCTTCAGAGAAAAAGGAAGTCTGAAACGTTTTATATCGCAGAGTAAGACTCATGGAGGATACAATGTGAAGAAGCTTTCTTCTGTTGGTATTCTAACACGAGGTGGACACCTGGTACCAAAAAATGGTCGTTAATCTGAGAAAGTTCTGGGAATTCCTATCACTTATTAAGTGGTAAATTCCCTTTACAAGTTCAAGACCTCTGCCGGAGATACAAGCAGTTTAAGAGGACCAGAAAAACGAACCAACCATCCCTGGCTCAGGATTAGGTCATGATGCTCAGATCATAGAATGAATATATTAAATTTTTGTAGGAGCAAGCCCAACCATGCATAGTGGCCGTAGCTCAGTGGTTAGTGCGTTGAACTGTTGTGCGAGCGGCGTGTGTTTCTGAAAGGCACCACCTTTCGTCGGGGAATGACAAGCCTCCGGGAGTATAATTTGTCATGAAAAAGCTTCTCAAGTCGGCAATCTCGGAGTCGGCAATAAATAATAGAATAGAATAGAAGCTAGAAAACTCACAATGCAATAGAAACACAACGGCTGAATCGCCTTTAAAACATAAAAGCACAACAAATGCAATTGAAAACTATAAGATTGTCACTGTGTGACAGTAAACGACAAATACAATTCACATGTAATTCTATTGATAACACTCTTATCGGTACAATTTCCACAAAACCAATGCACCCAGAGATGTGTCGCTTGTTTTTGTCCTTTCAACACTATTTCCAATTTCCAAGTAAACAACAACAAAAATTGGGAGCGTAAATCATTCACTTTTCCAGTTCAAGATAGTGTGAATCAATTTCACGTTTCATTCGTCACGTAGGTCATATGCAGAACAATCCACAAGTGGACACCAAATGGCTTGATTCTTGTGTCTCTTCCATCAGGCAAAGGGTAGTAAGTTATTCCAGTGTACTTGGGTTCCATCGTTTTGTTTTAATCAAAAACTGCCTAAGTGTGGCACAGGCTTAATCATTGTTTTTTTCATTTTTCGTTGACGATTTTGTTTATTATGATTGATAGAGAAAACAAAAAAAGTAACTAACAGTTATCACATACAAAAATTTATCGTTATTTCCTTCGTCTATCATAAAAGCACGTGCTTAGATAAATATACCAACGTATACGAGCAGATTAATAAATAAATCAAACACAAGAGCCGGTGTTATTGATTCGCACTGTCGGCAAAAAATAAAATAAACACAAGCTACAAAAAAAAAAAAAAAGACTTCATTTCAGTGAAAATTGAATGATAATTAATCAAAAAAAATGAAAAAAAATTATTACAAACACGAAATGTGATATAAATTGATCGATCAACAATTTGGATATCGAATTTGCATTTTAAAAAAAAAAATTTCACGCAAATTTTGCATTCATAACGAAGTGTGCGAGCTTCGAGGTGTTTGAATATTATGTTTCCAAAGGAATAGCTAATTTGTTAGGTACTCCCGGGGTAAACGAGATGAACTAATGCACATAATCTCAGGTAAATTAGCATGAAATCATACCTTGTGTGTTGCAATAACTTGCGCCTGAGTAAATATTGACAATAAATACCAGGGTAGTTAAATCGAGCTCAACAAACCATAAAATGATGATGAACCTGAGATAATGCAATTTTGAAACGACTGAAATGTATCTTTACTTTGTGCTTTGATTAGTGATACGTGCAGATACACTTTTCATTGGCTAATTACTTGAGACAAGTTGAACCAACTGATGTAAATTTTCTTAAGCATCCGATAGGCCAATGCTCGACAGCGTAATTTTACAATAAGGTCAAACCTGTGTGGAATGTATTTACAATATGAAAAGGGAGAAGATAAAAGGACAAAAAATGCCAATCACGCACGCGGTTTATTGAGTTTTGAAAAACAAACTTTAATCCTCGGTTTCACATTGGAAGCTTGTCTTTAAGGACATCGATTCCACATCTCCGCAGAAGAGGACAATCTCATCTTTGATAGAGTGCGCAAGTAGAGGATTAACTCAATCAATCTTGACAACCAGAAACAGTCGGATCCCGATCGTACTGGATGGTCAGATTTATTGGTTAAGGCTCTGGTTCACACCGAACTGCTGGATAGTCATCATATCTTAGCAAACCTTTCAGAACCCACCACTAACTACAAGGTGATCTATTGAATGAATCGGATGTGCAATTGTATCGCATGATCATACGGAGTATTGAAACGACGATTTGCGATTAGAATGAACATAAAACGAATGACAATTCCGAGCATCATTGCAGCAGGGAACTCAGCCACGATAAAATCGAAACTTATTCTGGAGACAGTCAAATCTCTTCTGGAACTACACAACTTGGTCATACTACACTGGATCCTCGCTCACAAAGGCCACACCGGCAATGAAACAGCGGACTCACTGGCCAAGATAGGTGCAACCACCACCTTCACTGGGCCTGATCAAGCCTGTGGACAGAAATGTCAAAAACACTTGATCCCCAATCTATCACAAAAAAAATCGAAATTTCTTCTAAATCTGAGCAGGAACGATCTTAAAATGCTAACCGGTATCCTAAGTGGTCACTGCCGACTAAAACGGCTCCTATTGAAGCTTGGCCTGACCATGATTGGCAGACTATGCTTGGAGAGCGACGAAAGCTCTCAGAACGCCCCGCACTCGTTCGTGTGAGAAATCAGACCCTAGGCAGTGAATTCGTCCAACCAACTGCACTTACCACGCTCCACCCAGAGAAGCTGACTAGCTTCCTAACAGCCTCTGGAACAGACAAACTGCTCTAAACATATGAGGCAGCACAATAGGCCTCTATGTGAGACCACAGTGCTAGAGAGGACCAACCACTCCTCACTAATAATAATAATTATTGCAGCAACACCTCCTCCCTCACCTTCCACTCACTGTTGATCTCTTACGATAGAAATGAACAACAATTGACAAAGTCACACGTCTGATGTTGTATTTTGACATTTTCTTCTGAGGCAACTAAGAGAAGAAAGCCTTTGCGTACCAACCCTTAGACAACGAAGGAGTTTAAGAGGAATTTCCGACCAAAAACGAAGACCGCAAAGAAATATGTCGTAGGCGGCCTATAAATTAAATCATATCACTTAAAAGTTACAAGCAATTCAAGTTGGTTACTTAGTGTTAGCTTTGCGCAGATAGACCTAAATTAGATGAAGAGGTTCTGATATACTCTTCATCGACCCACAAACTTAATTTTAGTCCTCAAGCTTATTTGGCCTATCCTTGATCCTAAGAAATCCAAAGCGATTCGATTTAGAAGAGACAACATTCATAGACCAACATTTTGTAGACCAATTTCCCTCGAATATAAATATATAAGTTCAAGAGATTTTGAAGGTAACTAAGTCCCCTCTAGACGGACTTCAAGTATTGACAGCCACTACTAGTGACTAATGCATATAACCACACAAAGTATACAAGTTGATGTGACCACACGACCCCATACTAAATTCAAGATGTAGCTGCGTAGACGAATCTTTCATATGGAATTCTGTTCGTTGGCGGAATTTAGAAACTCGGCTACTAATGACATACTCACCTTCATTAGGAAGGTAGTAGATCTATTAGGCTAAGTAGACCGGAGACACAACAGATCTTGCTAGATTGCAGTGTCAGCCATAAGGGCAGGTTCTTTGAAAAAAAAAACCAAGATGTTTTGGATGTACCCAAGTCCATGTCGGGAGAAGTCTAAGTATCAATGAATACCTGTTGAAATGTGCTTCATTTCTTTTGTCTCATATATACGTTTGTCGTCCTTCCGAGACAGAGGTCTTGTCAAAAATTACCCTGATTAAATGTAAAGAAATTACAAGGTTATCCTTATCAATTCAAAAACTACAATTTCGGATTTTGTATTCTATTCAACTGAAAGATGACATAACATGTTTTGTTACAGAAGTAAGGGTAAGGACGCGCCTAGTTCACGGGTATCGTTATCATAAGGTTTAAAATTCCAAAACAATTCGGCGACTTATAAGTCAAAAATCGTTCTGAAAAACATCGGACGTTTGACGTCATGAATTTGAGAAAAAGGTCAAGAAAGTCGAATTAGTATTACAGACTTTCGTTTCGGTTTTTACAAATTTTAAGGCGGTCTTTGAAAAGTATTTCACACAAATTCATACCAAATATGATTTCAGCAAAAACACCAGCTTCTTTCGGTTCGTTTCGAATTAATTATGGTTCCGCTTGATATAAATTTTTAATTTTTTCTTAATTAAAAAAAAAGAAATTGAGAAGTTTCTTACACACATTAGCATACATAAATAAATGATTAGTATGTATAATATGTATTCCCGTGTTTGCACAACATTGAGAATATATTATCGAAACCGAAAACCAAAAACAATGCCCTACACTCGCAGATGTAAATATTTCCCAACAGGTAAATGTAATTCCAAACCTGTTTAGGGTATTCATTGAAATACCTTTATCTGCTTCGTGTAAAACTGAGTTACATTTGGTTAGAAGTTTAGGTTATAATTTGGTCGAAACGGAAGTTTGTCTCTATTTATAGAGAAGCGTGAAGGAATACAAAAAATATGAAAATTTTATCACTTCACGCGACCTTTTGAAGGTATGTAGTTTTTTTTTTCTTAAAACTTGTACCTAATTATACAAAGGATTTGACATTTTAAAATATCAACACAACACGTTTTTGTTGATACGATAAACATGGTTATGTTACGGAATAATTTTCTCCCGAAGATTATAAAATATTACAAGAACATATTGTGTAGTAGTGAAGTTTGAAGTTACATAGGTTAACCTCAAAGGCAATTCAAAGGCTTAGAAAGGCTTTAGAAGGTCGATTCCACCTTTCAAGGATCCATGTATGGACGGAATCGACCTGACACTTAAGAGGACGGCAAAATACGTCCGCGTAATCTTAGAAGAGCTGGAAAGCCAATATCGATGACCGCATTACAAAGGCTTACATTGCCTTTTATGCAAGATCTTCGGTAACATATGGGGCTTTAAGCCGAAACTGGTACACTGGCTGTATACTGCTGTGGTACGACCCATCCTAACATAGGGTTCAATTGTCTAGTGGAAGACACCGGAGAAGATTACGAATGTAATCAAGATTCAAAGAGCAGGCTTCACAGGGATATCAGGATCGTTAAGATCAACATCCACGGCGGCACTTGAAACAACGCTGAACCTAGTTTGCGTGGACATCCACTGTAGTAGTAGAGCGACAAAAACAGCACTCAGACTAATGGAAGGTAGGTCTTTGGCAACTAGCCGTGACCTATGGTCACTCCTCCGTTCTAACCCGATAGAATACCACGAAGGCGAACATAGATACTGACTACATCATTCCAACCTCTGACTTCGATGGGAGATTTGATATCAAAATAACAAGAAGGGAGGACTGGAATGATGGTAGGTATAGTATGCACTGAAGAAGAGCTAGCCTTCTATACCGGCGGATACAAAATTGACGGCACTACTGGCGCCGGTATGTTCTGTGAATCCAGAGGCGTAAACCAATCCTTCAAAATTGGAGACGGATGCAGCGTTTTTCAAGCCGAGATAACTGCCATTCTACAGACCGTAAACGCAGTCAAAAATGACAACATTGTCAGAGAAACTATTACTGTCTATGTTGACAGTCGGGCGGCTATTAAGTCTCTGCAGTCAGCATCGAAAATCGAAGCTCGTATAGGTCTGCCGACAAACTCTCAACGATATATAAACGACCAATAATATATCAGTTGATAAGAGGGCGGACGAACTTGCCAGGACGGGCGCAGAACTATCATATGCATAAACCCCTCCGATCGCAAAGACACCCATTAGCACTCTTTACGGGGAAAAACATGAAGAAACCATGATCAGGGCTAATACGCGATGATACCACATGGACACTATAGCCAGCCGTCGATAAGAAGAATTCCAAAAATCTCGTCGAAGGGAAATACAAATCGTCTCCGGTGTCTTTAAAGTACAGTACGGAGTATCCATGCGGAGCGTCTTGGATTACACTACAATGATTACTGCAGAAGCTGCAGGGACGAAGAGGAAATAGAATTCATCCAGCACCTGCTATGCGAATGTCCCACACTGGCCATCAGAAGACTGCATATTCTTGGTAGTAGCTTCTTCCATGGGCTGGAGGACCCATGATTTTAAGAAAGTCCTGAGATTTCTATCTCTTTCTGGGTGGTGCCCAGATTAGCCAACCCTATCTTTTGGTTTGACTCTCATGAATATACTTTTTATAGGTACAATAGACCGGCTTGAGGTCTAAGTAAGTCTTATGGACACCCACAAAAACCGACCAACCAAGGCTTTAGAAAAACGAACACAGATAGTTCGTTGAACAAAGAAGCAAATAAATTAGCAGTGGAACATTGAAAAACATTGACACAAGATCGTTGTCGAATTCATCAACTGTCAAGGAATTTTTAGGTAACAAACTGCACAATCGAGTCGAGTCGAGTCATTTTTATAATTCACGTGCCACCGAAAATTCATTACCGAACCAAAAAGATTTTAAAAATTATTAAAATTTGTCACAGACAGATACACAATCTATACTAATGGACACTCATGTGCGTCAAGTAAAACACGAGAGTACGCATGTATCCATTTTTTCAATAGCAATTGACGCAAGACAACAAATGTCATCCATAAAAAAAATGATTCAACAAATCCTAAAACAACGATTAGGCGCCTTTCAAAATTGATTTATTTTATGATAAGATAACAAATCCCATCCGCAACGGTGTTTAGCTTGCTAAGCTCATTACATATGCTTGCACTAAGCCTTTAGCACACAAATGCAACGTTATATCTGAATCATATTTCGAAATTGATAAAGTCTCACTTGGAAGGTCATTTGTTTGAAAGTAGCGTGTGACTTGTATTCTAAGGTATATGTACAATTCTACAGTTGATTGGACTTTTAATCTAATCAAATTGTATGACACCAATTTGCAATGAAAATATTGGCACAATTTACAATCAAAATCAGTAAACCATGCATTTTCGATTGGACTTGTTTGGGTTCAATATGTTTTTTTCGGAACTTCCTACGAGTTTGCAATAAAATGATGACGATTGCATGCGTACATATGTATGTCTATTTGCTGCGCATATTGCACTTCACAATGATGAATAGGCTTTTAGCCAAACACATAAGAACGATGCATTTCATTTTTTATTTCCTATTTCAGATAACAAACCAAAACCAGAAACTATTGAGATATTTTCGGCGAAAATACGTGAGAATGGTGCATTCAGATTGACCAAGCTGACCCTGGAGGATATTTGGAAAAACGAATGGGAATTACGCATAAATAATTTTGCCGACAAGGAAAAGATTCCCCACAACGAGAAGGACATAAGAAGTCAGGTAAATACACATTTCATTCAATTCTCATTTTATAAAGAATTTTTTATTGAGTACATTTCCGTGCAAAATATGCAAGACTTTATTAAAGGGAAACACTTCAAGTATTCCAAACAAACCTTTGCTAAGTGATTCATAAAAAAAAAAATTACCCGATGCAATACGGTGGAGGAATTGTAAACAGAACTGACCTCACCCCAACACAGATCATTATTACAACTATCATTGTGATGAAATTAAGTTCAATCTTTATCAATTTATTTGCGAGAGAGCGAATTGTGATTCCAAGTGACGATTCAATATTTATTACAGAGAAAAGAGCACTGTAATGAATGTAGAGATCGTTGAAGAGAAAAAATAAAAAAGTTCATTACGCGTTTTATTATTATTTTTTGCTCATAAATTTAATGGCGTCAGAGTTAAAGCCTTTTATGATTCGATGAAACATTCTTAACACGCGTTAAATATTGTGAAATTTAATGGAGTGATGACAGCACACTAATTGCACAGTTTTCATATAAAAGATAACAACATTGTAATTGCATCGTAACTCTAAATGGAAACCCCAGAGAGATATCTTTGTAAACTGTGCTTACATGCGGAGCGCCTTGGATACAATGACTGCTGTAGAAGTTGCAAGGACGAAGAGGAATGCGAATGACTCGCACCAGTCACCAAAAGATGGCGTACTCTTGGTAGTAGCTTCTTCCATGGCCTTGAGGATCTTCATATAGCCGACTTTAGGAAACTCCTGAGATTTCTATCCCTTTCTGGGTGGTTTCCCCTTGGTTTGGTTCCCATGAGTATAACTTTTATGGGAACAATGGACCCGCTTGAGGTCTAAGTAAGTCTTTAGGACACCCACAAAACCAACGAAACTGTGCTTAGGTTGAGTTAATTTGAAAAGGATTTACGGCATAAAAAACTAGGGTTTGTAATAGACCCATCTCGATCCCGTGGATATGTCTCAGAAGGCACTGAAAACCTTAACACACTTGTCAAGTCGTTTGATTTCCCAGTAGAACATAATAATTTGGTTATAACAAATGGATCCTGTATCCACTAGGTCCCTGAAAAAGTGTCCTCATCGAAATTTCACTCGATTTTGACCGCAAAAATCATTCCTCTCCTCAGTCTAGCCACCGAGGTCAATCTGACACGGCTCTGCATAAACAGCCAACATGTCTAGAATTCCATTTCCTTCAATGCCAGTGTTTCCGTGGAGATCTACACGGCCGGTTCTAAAACAGAAGATGGTGTAGGAGGAGGTGTTTTTTCCGATGATCTTAACCTCGAGATCTCCTTTCGCCTTCCAGAGCACTGTAGGGTCTTCCACACGGAGATCATGGCGATAAAGGAGGCCCTGTCTTGGCTGAGGGGGAATGTAATATCTACTCGGGATATTCGTATTTTCACAGGTCGCCATTAAGTCCCTGGAACCAGGCTCTGTAACATCAAAAATAGTTCTAGATTGCCTCTAGTCTCTTGTAGATATGGAAGAGCATTCAACATACTCATCTGCTGGGTACTAGGACACAGAGACATTCCGGGAAACTGCAAGGCCGATGAACTCGCCAAGAATGGTACTACAATACAGATTCTTCCTGAAAAAAAAAAGAGCCTCGGAGTGCCACTAGCTTCATCTAAAGTGATCCAATGGCACCACCTGCCAAACTGGCAGACAAATCTGGCCCTCAATAGACCATAAGCGCTCCACGAGATTAATTTTGCTAAGTAAGCGGCATCTCGGAGCTACTATACGACACTGCCTCATTGGCAAACATACCACTCGCCTGGGCGTTCCTGCAAATGATTTCTGCAGAAGCTGGGGGGACGGGGACGAAAAAGAGACGATCCTCCATTTCCTCTGTACCTGCCGCAAAAGACGCAATCATCGCGGTGACTTTTTTTTGACAATCTTGGCGACCTAGCACAACAAGATGTCGGAAACCTAGTTCGCTTTATTAAAAGCTACCACTGGTTCCACGATTAGGAAAGAGAATTCCTCCTAGATCCTGAGGCATCACAATGGACTTACTGTTGGGCTAAGTGCGTCGGCTATGCTTAGGCTATACTTAGCACGGTCTAACGCATTTTTACACACCTAGTGCCTTAAGCATTGTGTGGCGATTCCTAACTGTTTCGGATCTAATAACAATCGATTCTAGCGCTTTGAGCGCAGCATGAGTGTCACGGTAGGTAGAGATATCTCTATTGAATATCAGTTTCATCTCTAGTTGTAGGGGACATCTCAGTGCTAATTGAGCTCAAGCTTTAACTGCTAACTCTTCCTTTAGCTTCCAGTAGCATTTCCCTGTCTCTCTGTCTGAGACATAAGCACTACACTCATTCTTCTCCAGTTCAGTAAAATGAGCTCTAATTTAGCGCCGATTAAACATTTTCCTAAAAAATCTTTTACGATTTCGATGCTGAGGTCCAGATGCGCTGCGAAATGTAAGTTCTATTGTGTTCGTTATAAACCCCCGTAATGCTTCAGGTTCTATGTTTCAAGTAGCCACTGGGCATATCGTGTCGTGCGTTAAATGAAGAAGTCTTTTCATTGCGGCCCCTGGGCACTCACAAAGAATACATTCTGTTAGTAGGGGGCTTATGCCGCTTGTTTGCCTCATAGCCAGAATCAATTTGACCTTCTAATGAAGTGAAAGATATTTCTCAGTTTTATATGACACAAGCTAGAGCTGGTTACACGCTAAGAAGATGAAAAGTCACCTCTGCAGACACAATCTTCTATGAAGCAATGTGCCGTCATCATCACACGTACAGTTGTTGCTGAGCAAGATCAAACTGAGCCAAATAATGGGTGGTGTGAATAAAAACGGAGGCAGAGTGTTTCCTAAATTTTTCATATAAAACACTCGATTTGAGCTAAATAAAAATGAGTTTCGTCAAGTTTCAGAAAAAAATTCCATCAAGATGCCCGAGTGTTCCCTGTTTTTCTTCACACCACCCAAGGTCAATCTGTCACATAGGCACACGTATACGACAAGGTTAGCTGAAGTGTCTATACAAATTGACTGGAGTGTCTCTATGCACAATAGGCGAGAGATGTTGCTGAGAAAGACCGAGTTTAACTACTAGAATTTTAATGAATCAAGTTGGCCAGTCTGTTTATGTATGTATGTACCTTGGTAACATCCAGAAATTTTCACTGCATTTTACACGCTTCAAATGACAAAAAATTATTCAATTAACCACCCATTCTCCAACTTAAAAACAACATTCAAGGTAATTGCTGTTAGGAATCAGACCTACACCTTGCTCGGTGTTAATAAATGACCGACGAACGAAAGGAATAACCCCATTGACGTCAATTTACACCTTGATGAAGTTCTATATCTATTAAAGCACGCGGAATGCAACATGCAATCCTATCATTATTGATCCAATTCGATTTTTCTTTTTCTATTTAAGGTGTCCTTTGCACGTAAGGCCAAACAGAGCTTATGGCACAATAACAAGCATTTCTCCTACTGGTGCCGGTATGGAAGCCGACAACAGGATGTCAGAAAACGACAGGTAACCACAAACACATTGGTTTTCATTATTTCATTAAATTAATTTGTGATTTTCATTTCAGATGTCCGAATGTGTTAAGTGGGGAAGTGTTGGAATGAACGCCGGAATGCTGCTCATCATGAACAAACAAAAGTCTCATTCAACATCCAAGTGAATTAAGTAGGGGAGAAAAAAAAAAAAAAAAACATAACCACTGTGCTTACAGTCATAAAGTACCTAATCTATGGGATGCAAATTGATTCTGATATACAAATACCTATCTACATACTCTTAAGTATTATAACGCATAAGGTGGTGATAAGCACAGGATATGCAAAACCATCTATGGCTACATAGTCTGGAACCTCAATTGTTACACACTGTCATGCAGTATATAAACCTAGTTTTTCACATTAAAATAACTATTTTGTCGTCGCGGATATATATGTATATGAATATGTTACACTATACATATTATATTGAACGATACCTACAAGTCTAAATAATATTTGTTTAGACAAAACCAATCACCAACCTCTTAAGAGCGAAAACAAAACAAGAAAAAGGCAGACACACTGTGAATATGAAAAGACTTATTTTTGTTGTTAATAGAGTTACTATTTTATATAAGATATAAGAATTTTATGATTAATGCTATACAACGCATATTATTTATGTTAAAAACAAAAAACATTTTTAATCTTAAGCAAAAAAAAAAATTAAAGAAAAACTTGTAAGCGTTCTGCATGCCCAGCAAATGGATACATTGCATTACAGAGCGGAACATATAAGTTGGAAATATTTTTTTTATAATGTTTTTATAAAACGAACAATGTAACACAATAAATTTATTTTTTTAAATAATAAAGCCTGTTTCTTTGGATTGAATTTTTATCAGCTCTAAGCAGGCACTCTCGGGGTGGCTATTTGTGTGGAAAATTGGCTTCTCGTGCGTGGATAATTGGATTAAGTAAGGAGTTTTCTATATGAACCACGTAATGACGCTTAAGAAATAGAATTTGTATTAATTTTGGCAGCAATTTTTGCGTTAGACATAGCTTAAGGAAAAGCATATTGGTTTGTAAGATTCAATTTATGATTATAGTTATTGGTTTTATTTGATATGAAATTTAAGCTATGAAAACTCTGCTCCCCTAGAGGACTCGGGCCATGCAATAATATCGGCACTTCGCGAAAACATTGACAATTAGCCGGACCATCTACGTACGTGAATTTTTCGCCTCATTTTCGTGGGCTAACGTTGACAATTAGCCGGACCATCACCGTACGTGATTTTATCGCCTCATTTTTGTGGGCTGACGTCTGTTTTCGGCACAACGATGTCAATGCGCTGAAGCGGTCACCGAAATAATTTGTTTTAGAATAGGGCTCTACACTAGCCACTCCATTAAGAAATCGACCGCACACAAACCCTCGTTCGACAAAAACTGCGAAAAAACAGCATCCGCCAAAAAAAAGAGTCTTAAGACAATGGCGCTCCAATCCGACCACATCGTCTCTTTTGTTATCGTATAACTCGTCACATAGAAACGAGCAATCATGGACCAAATCGTCTCATTTTAACGTGACGAGTTATGCGATCACGGAAGAGATGATTTGGCCCCAGAGCAGCTTTCGTTAATTTGCGCAACATGTCTAATCAAACAGTCGAAACTGATAACAGACATTTTAACAAACAAACTCATCGAACGTGCCACTGGTTCGCGGTCCGTCTGTACAATGGCAAAACTGGTTAGAAGCACCTTCAGTCATTCGTAATGTCTGCCTTTAGTGAAAGACGACGGACCACAACACTCATCTCTTGCCAAGCCTTTTTGCAGCCAATTCCACACTTGACCCGATGAAGACCGAACCAGGCCTAGCGGCCGTCCAAACGTTCGACAGATCGTTAAACAACTTTACAGTAACAAACAAACCGGAAAGTTATGGAAAAAAGACCTTCAATGTCGAGAGGTAGTCAAGTTAGAAACCCACGGACTACTTAACGACCGACAATATGGATTCCGCAGCGGCCATTGAATCGGAGTTCTGCTAAGTTAGGTGTTGCGTAACTATCGATATCGGCTGTCAAAAAAACATGGGGAATTACGCGTTGGATATTTGAAAATACTTCGACAGAGTCTGGCATCAAATTAGTAGAAATTAACGAAAATCCTACGCTCGAGAGAAGAAAACTTAGTTGACTTTAACGTTAAAAAAAAAACGCAGTTCTCAGTGTTTTCCGAAAATAATACATCTACTGTACCAGAACTGCAAAGTCTTGGACAGTATTGATTGACAACGAATTGATTTAACTCAAGGAAGGCATGCCCCTTCTTGGAGTCACGCTCAATTCTCAATTCTATTATCACATTTCCAACATTGCCAGATCACCATCCGCGAAAGTAAGTTAGACCGGAAAATACTCTACACCATGGCAGCTATAGGTCTGCTTTTCAAAGCACAAGTTAGACTGGAACTTGTCTATACGCTGAACCCGATGGGTGCCTCGTAAAAGCTAGTGAAATCGACAACAGAATATTCTATTCTTCTTTAGCACTGTGGACGTTATTTCCACTCACCACTGTACCAGTTTTAGAGACTGTAGAATTAATGCATTTGAATACTTTTATCCATCTCCACCCCTTTATTATACAGAAAATGAGCACTAACCGTGGGCTCTGGTCAACCCTGGTTCTGGATGGACCTGGGCCTCAACCAAATTTCAAATATTACCACGGTAGATGCTTTGAAGAACTCAAGGGAATAATCCCCTAATACACAGTATTCGAAGGTTCAACCAGACACTTTACAGGGGCCCATCATCTCTATCTACACCTACCCATTGTACGAACTTTCCTCAAATTCATGTTCTTGTAGAACCAACAAACGTTGGAACGCGCTTCCACGAGAAATATTCCCGATTAATTCGATCTCCAGCGGTTCAAAAGCAAAAACCACACCTGTAAACATCTCGGAGCGCTACATAAGCGTTATACGCTTGAAAATCCTTCTCGTGGAGTTTTTGATTTCTAATACTTAGTATTGTCTAATACTTAGTATTAGTATTGTCTAATACTAAGTTAGTTTAGGCTAGGAAGGCTGTCGACATAGCCGACGCACCAACAGTAGGTCCATTGTGATGCCTCAGGAGCTAGGAGGAATTTTCTTTCCTAATCGTGGAACCAGTGCGAACTAGGTTTCCGATATCTTGTTGTGCGGCAGGTTGCTAAGATTGTCAAAAAAAAAAAAGGCACCGAGATGCTTGCGTCTTTTGCGAGAGAGAGGTGGATCGTCTTTTCGTCTTCCTCGTCTCTGCAGCTTCTACAGAAATCATTTGCAGGACGCCCAGGCTATTGGCATGTCTGCCTATGAGACAGTGTCCTGGAATGACACCTATAGTAGCTCGGAGATGCCGTCTACTTAGCGAAAGTAATATCTTGAGGCGCTTATGGTCTATTGAGGGCCAGATTTGTCTGCTAGTTTGGCAGGTGTTCCCATTGGACCACCTTAGATTAGCTTTGGTGGTTGCACCTGCCTTTAATTTTAATTTGCATGTGGCTAGTGGCACTTCAAGGCTCTTATTTTTCAGGAAGAATCTGTATTGTAGTACCATTCTTGGCGAGTTCATCGGCCTTGCAGTTTCCCGGAATGTCTCTGTGTCCTAGTACCCAGCAGATGAGTATGTTGAATGCTCTTCCATATCTACAAGAGACTAGAGGCAATCTAGAACTATTTTTGATGTTACAGAGCCTGGTTCCAGGGACTTAATGGCGACCTGTGAAAATACGAATATCCCGAGTAGATATTACATTCCCCCTCAGCCAAGACAGGGCCTCCTTTATCGCCATGATCTCCACGTGGAAGACACTACAGTGCTCTGGAACGCGAAAGGAGATTTCGAGGTTTAGATCATCGGAGAAAACTCCTCCTCCTACACCATCTTCGGTTTTAGACCTCTCGTCCGTGTTTATCTCCAAGGTTTTTTTCGTAGATGGTTTTCTAATACTAAGTAGCTCTTTATTTTACCAATGGAAGAATTCTTCTAATCTTATAACCCCTAAGAAGCCTATGAGACTACTTTTGATACCCATTCGTCCGTCCATGATCCAGACAATCATTTTAAACAGAATCAGCTTGAATATGATCACAATAATTCAATGAAAAAAAAAATTTTAAAGTTTATACAGCATATGTAGATGACAAAATGAAATAAATCAGCAGAAACTCCAAGTTAGTCACTTGACTAAGAGACATACAATGAAAAGAGATCAGGAGAACAGACCAGTAAGCCAATTAACAACCTGTACGAATATTTTACCTAAAAAAAAAAGAAAGCCAAACAGACTTAATAATAGGAGCGTTGATAATTTTAAAACTCAAACTAAACCGTGAAAATATATTTCATCTCTGATTTACGCAGTTATTTTTGGCACAACAAATTAATAATTCAAAATTATCTTCTTTTTTTGTTTGCTGCACATGTCAGACTTATTGAAACATTGTTTTTTTTTTTTATAAAATACATATGGGAAAGGGGTTTCACCACAATAAAATAAGGTTGCAATGGAGCGTTTAAGAATAATTATTAGCATTGTTAAAATCCCTAATGTGTTGAGTCAATGTTATGAATCTTTTTTAATTGAAAACTCAACGCATTCGAAAGAAGGTGTGTGTTGATTTAAGACTTACAAAAAAAAAAAAAACAGAGAAAAGCACTTAAGCAGACCAATCGATAAAGCAATTTCCAAAAGGTCTCGTATCTGCGTTTTTTCTGTTTGTGGTCTGATACACAGCTTTATAGCATTCCTTGAAGGATTGTTGCCCTTGCATGGTCTTACTCGAATAAGCTGCAGCTAAAACCCGAGCATCAACCAAGCAATCTTGTTGGACACCTGGAAACGAAATTGACGCAATTCTAAGTACGAATACCACGAAGACATATCACTTTTTTCTTCGACAGACAGGGCTGCTAAAGAAATAAAATCAAAGCTTGTGAGATGTTGTCGAGAAGAGCTCAAGGTTCTTAGAACACGGCACAAGGTGACACTCTGCTGGGTCTCTGGGCATGAGGACATACCAGGAAGCGAGAAGACCGACGAACTCGCGAGAAAGGCTGGCAGTTCGGTGAACATCCGGCCTTGCATACTGAAGCTCGTAGGGGGGAAAAGAGCTTTAAGGGAGGCAAATAGTAGATGGACCTCTCTAGACACTTGTGTAACTACAAGGAAGATATGGATTACAGAAGAAGACCTGTGTAGAGGGTGTGGCGATGAGCACATTCATGAGGAGACAACCCACTTCCTCATGCAACTGTCCAAGTTTCTACCATACTTCAAGTCTCACAATATGTCTGAATTGACCTGTGTAGGGGGAAGTGGATTATTCTTTCTCTCGCCTGCCCACTTACCTAACCTAAGTACGAATATGTTTTGAACTATCCCCGACATTATGGCCAGGAAGTACTGTTTAGAAAGTTTGTTTGAGGTACACATATCTACGAATAAGTCAAGTCTGTTCACCGATGGATCAAAAACAGAATCTCACTGTGTTCCATACTGACATCAATGCTATAGAGATCTGCGCTAAGATAAACCTTGATAAAGGTATAAGGGGCAAATAGTCAGGCAACGCTTAAAGTACTTGCATCCCTGGAATACAGGCTTTTTAGGAGCTGTTGCACTTAACAGGCATAATAAGATCAATCTTGGTTAAGTACCTGACCACTAGGGCATTGTAGACAATTAATCTGCGAGTTAACTCCCTAAGGTCGGCTCAGCTTTTATGCTTTAGGGACCAGAACCCTTCTGCGGCGTTGCCCAACTTCACCTAGCCTATTGGGAAAATGTTGCCGGGCGTAGGTAACCCAGAAGACTTTTCAACCTCTTTTCCTACAAGGAAAGCCTGAACCTTGATAAGAAAGGCTTGAGGAAGCTCGTAGGTTTCCTTACTGGCCTAAGATAGCATCTCAACAAAATGAACCTTTCTTCAGATAGAGAGTGTCGTTCTGAATTGGAAGAGGAGGAAACTCGCGAGCACATTCTCTGTGAATGTTTCACACTATACTGATTATGAAGACGAGTTTTTTGGAAGGAATTCTCTTCGCTAGCGGAGACTGACTTTACCCATGACACAATAGAGGTTGCAGTGTCAGCCATGGGTTAGGTAAGGTGGCTGCTCCCGCTGAGACGGGAACACACTTAGACCAGATTGGCTCATTGTAATACCACGTTGAAGAACCGACTTACCAGCATCAGGAACCAGAGTATGAAGCACAAGGTTTGATGTACCTCTCTGATGGGCCACTTTGATCGTAATGTCGGCAATTCCAAGGATTCAGTAGCTGCCTGACTACCTATGTATGTATGTATAGTACAATAGCGATACAATCTATCGCGTTAATTGAAAGCCAAGCCGAAGCTTCGGAGACTGCCGTAATTTCCGCTTGAACCATTCTACAGTGATCCGCCAGTCTCGTGGTAATGGCTAAGCCAGGTGCGTTGGAGAAGACTTCTGCCCCCGTACCACCTGCTGTCTTAGATCCGTCTGTGAATGTTTCTAGCACGGAAACGCTCAAAACTGTATCAGACTTTCCAAGACCTTCTGCTAGGAGTCCGAGTTTTGTACCTGACGTTGATGTCAATATAGGAGACAACGTAGTCCGTTTTAATATAAATATTATGGTTGCACTTGAGTATCCTAGAGTGACCGATTGCTGTACTGATCAGCTGGGAGGATTCTCTGATCCTTAATGTTGCTTTGACTGCAATTAGCTTCTCAAATATATCAACAGTGCGGCAGTGGGGGTTGTTGCGTTTTAAGCCCAGGTTTTCAATTTGAACGTTCTTTATGGCTTTTCAAGAGATCGTTAGGATTCGACTAGTTTGGTGTTGCAACATTGAATTAGCTTTTCGGGTTGGAACGTGTTGATATTCGAGTTTAAAAATTGGTTACAAAACGATAATTAACCTAATCAGTGGAGGTCTCGTCCCATAATTCGTTAAATTATTGTGACCAATGGATCAATTTGACTGCATGCATTTCAAATTTTGGACATCCTTCCACAAAGCCCTACGATTTCTGTTCATTTTTATGGCAACATTTTATTATTACTAAAAGATCTCGTTGGTTGTCTTCAAGAGATCACAGGTCAAAACATGCACCCATTTCGTGATGAGGTATAGATTCGTATTAACATAAAACTTGATGATGCACTAAAACCACTTGTATATGCGTGCTAGTCCTTCGAAAAAAACTGGACTCATTTAAATTTACTCATACATCACAACTACGTGCGAGCTGGTGATTTACGTGTCTTACGTTTTATGGTTTACTAAGCATGAATAATTTTATCACAGCCAGTCAATTAATTAGTACTAATAAGCGCTTTGTTCGCAAATGATCGATCACAAGCTTGTAGAAATTACCATATGATGTTGTTGCTTGAAAAGAGGAAAAGAGTGCACATGACAGAGTAATTCTCACAAAGTCTGACACAACGGCCTCGGGACACCATTAAAATTTTAAAAATGCAAACAACGCCTGATCCATTAAAGCAGAGTTCACAGAAGGGTGAGTCAAAGGAAGTGCCCGAAGTATAGGTAATCGTTTTGCACCTTAATTCAACAAAAAAAATTTTGTTTTTAAAGATGAACAATATGGTCCAATGATCTCATTGATGTAGTGTCTATGATCAATACAGAGTTTCTAAGCATTAAGGTTGTTACAAAGAAGGGTCTTAGCGCGATACGTCAAAACTAGCAACAATATTCAAATAGAAGCGATGGGTGTATAGCAATTCTGACTACACAAGTGTATCTAAAGACTCAGAGCTGCGCAAGCACATCCAAATGATCTTCAGAGTATGTAACAGAGTACCCAAGTGTGTCTCTGGATGTAGCCGTGAACGAAAACTTACGTTAAGGTAAAAGAACATCTCTTGTCATTAGCTTGTGATCAGTTTCAATGCGACAAAGGTGTCACAGCAAGTTATCCTCAGAATGAGGCAATAGCGAAGAACGCCAGCAAGCCGGCATGATTTCTAAACTCCGACAGGGCCTCATGATCAAAGAACTGTCAACCAAGTTGTTCATGTTGCGATCGAGGCAAGGGATTCATCTAATAATTTTGAATGTTAGGATGTTCCGAGGAGACAGCATCGACTGCCTAGTTGTGGTCAGACTGCGAATGCGGATTTTGCAGGTCCCGCTTAGAAAAGAAACAATATGAGGAAGTTTAACATGAAATCTTAAGAGGATACCGTCGGAATAAAGGACAGCGGCAACACTGTCAACGAACGTCAGATGTGCAGCCTCTGATGTGCTGGGTTTCTCTAAGAATGAAACCTCTAGATCAGCGGTTCCCAATCTTTTTTGCCCGCTGAGCACTTTTCTGGAGAGAAATATGTCGCGGAGCACTACGTGGTTCATATGCAATTTTTTTGCAGTTATAGTAAAGACAAGAAAAATAATTGATAGCTCTTGGGACATATCAAGTATTTAGCTGTTTGCGAGTTGATTGCTCCTTTTCGCGGCGATAAATCCAAAAGTGGCATTAATGAACAAAATATAAACTAAACGCAACGAATACGATGCTTAGGCTCGGATGCACTGCGACCTGTAGGATCTATTATGCTAGCTTAGTGATTAACCAGAACCCAGATTGAGGCTCTTAGATGGAGCAGTCTTCTCTTTGGAGCCCCTGGGCACTCACAAGGAACATGTTCTGCTGTATCTTTTTCTATCCGCAGAGTAGGATAGTCCTGTTTTTGTTGAAGTTAATGAACTTTTGCGACTGCTTCAGGCCTTTTTGTTATGTCCAATTCTTAGCAGCATCTGTTTACTACTGAGTGGCACAGCAAAATAGGGTTCAGGACCAACAAGAGTTCGCCAAACGCTTCTTCTCGCCAGACAGCACGCCCGTTCATTACCTTCGAAGCCTTCGTGTCCAGGATCCACGCAACAGTAACCTTATTTGCGGACACAAGCTCTTCTAGAAGGTTGAAACAGTCACAGATGAGCTTTGACCCTATCGTATATGATTTAAGGGCCAATAGTCTTGCCTGGCTATCTGAAAAAATAAATATGCGGGTACCTTTTACCGCTTGAAAGATGTCTGGTGACTTTCGGAGTGCTGCTGCACGCTGAAATTTGAGACCATATACCCCATACTCAGTATAGCCTTTTTCCAATTTCCAAGTTAACTAGAGCTTTACTTTTCCATTGGTGCGGTCACCTTTAATCTTCTGAGCCTTTTATCTGGGACTTTGAAAATTGGATCAATTTGGGTGTATTCCAGGATCCTCAGATGGCCCGTAAGGTCACTTTCTGTGAATTCCGATAAATGGGGCAGCCTCAGAACACTCACGCACGACAAGCATTTATAAATCAACTAAACGGGACTACGATTCGTTTTCCATCTGTTGCAACGTTAAAGAGATACACATAATATTAACAGCAATTGCAGTGATCGTTTCCAGTAGGCACCGTTACAACTAGAACTCTGCACTACGACTTGATTCTTTTTGACTTTCGACTGATTGCCTACAACTGTTGCAATTTCAAATAAATCCTAGTTAGCTATTTGTTTATATTGATTTCTTGTTAAAAGAACAAATCGTGTTCGAATGCTGCGAACAAAATGGTGAAAGTTCCAAGATTTTTCAGAAAGCCCAAGTTTAGACCCATTTCCTTTGCCATTGCCCTAGTCTCTGCCATCTAAGAAATAGGTTCCTCGGACGACACGAGGACATTCGAGGACCGGTGGACCAAACAATGAGATTCATCAAATCCACAGGGTGGTTTGTATCACAGACGCGGTAAGTTGGTCATGTTCTACAGATATCCATTAGATATACCTATATGTATGCACGAGTATGTAAGGAACTGCAACTATTGGCTAGCATTCTTACGGGTAGGGAACATCCCTCTTCCCCCAACGTGTATCACAATGGGTCTGAATTGACCTGAGTGTGGCGATATGGTTTGTTCTTTTCGCCTGCACACTTACCTAACCTAATCCATCGCGGATGCCATGCCAGAGCGCTTGGTTTAGAGAACAGGAAACAACGTGCCCAAAATCGAAAAAGATGAAAGGCTGCGGTGTCACAGGGACAGACTCTTTACGGGTCGGGAGCCCGTTAAGTAAGTAAGTAGGCATGAGGGGGTGTACTTGTGGTCGAACGAAAATATGCCTGATCAATGGAATCTCAGCAACGTTCGCCCATTCCGTCTATGAGATATTTTTTCTTCGTTTTGAGTGAATGTTTAACACGTTGAGTGCCACATGAGACCAACGTGGCTTCACACGAATTTGGAAGATGGTGGTACTCAACGTGTTAAGGTTCTTTTGTCAGCAATCTAAGCTGTTCATGTCTACATCATTCCACGGCTTTAGTACAGAACATTCCACCACTGATCCTAATCTTCACACTAAGGCAGATCTTGTGGAAAACCCAGGATTTAAGGATTTAAGCAAGCACCTAGTGCGTACGCCGACGATATTGAAATCATCGGCAGAACTCAGCGGTCTGTCACCGGTGCTGTTGTGAGTATAGCGATAAAAGCGACTGAAATCGTTTTAGAGGTGAACAAGAAAAAAAAACCATGCATTTGCTATCAACGACAAGGGATACCCAACATTGATGAATCAGACGAAACGTCACAGTGGACAGCTTTAACTTTGAGGTAGTAAAATACTTTTTCTACTTAGACAACGACATTTCATCAGAAATCAAATGAAGAACAACTTTTGCCAATCGCTCTTTCTTTGGGCTGAGCAGGCAGTTGAGTAGTAAGCCTATATCCCAAACAATCAAGGAAATTCTCACCTAAGGTGGCGCGCAGAGCAGAAGGGGATCAGGCAATTAAATTACCGACCGGGCTAACTGCAGAACCTTTTTAAGACCCACGTTAAATATGAACTGCTGTGCCACCTAAGTAGTTCTCAGGAATCGCAGTTCTGTGTTAATTACTGTGTTGCGTAGCATTGAAAACAGGGACGGGGTGAAGACATTTTTAATTAAAACATCACTTACCTCCCGGAGAAGTCCGAAGAGCACATCGGTGGAAAGGGATCTCTCGTGAGCTTCGTCCATGATTATCGCTGAATAGCCATCCAAATCGGGATCTCGTAAGCTTTCCCTGAGCAAAATACCATCAGTCATGTATTTTATGACAGTCTTCTCCGATGTACAATCCTCAAAACGAATTGCGTATCCAACTTCTTCTCCTGTAAACAACGAAACACTTTAGCATCTTCCAAGCAAATATATTTTGAATGTACTTACCCAATCGTGTTCCCATTTCATCAGAGACACGTTTGGCAACGGACATAGCTGCAACTCTTCTAGGTTGCGTACAACCAATCATTCCGAAATTACTATAACCGTCTTCATGCAAGTACTGTGTCAACTGGGTGGTCTTTCCACTGCCCGTCTCGCCGACAATAATCACCACAGAATTTTCCCGAATAACATTTAACAGCTCCTGTCGCACGGCGAAAACAGGCAAGAAACGTCTCTGCTCGTAGATTGTCTTTTTCCTTGAAAAATCACTTTTGCCACCGCTGTCAGTATCCTTCATGTGCTCGGCGAATTTCTGGTCTCGACGGTAGTCGGCAGTGTCAGTTTCTTGGTCAAACTTTGAGTCCTCGCCCTCGTTTTTCTTCTCTATGCCCATAATGTTGCCCAGTTTAGTGCCACCCAGTTCCCAGTGCTTCTTTTGTGCCTTCTTTCGCTCTTTTTGCTCGCGGTAGACACGCACGAGGCCGCTGCCCTTCCGAGCTATCAGCGCCATGTCTGAGGTGGGATCTTTGACAGGAATCACCGGTTCCGGCTGTTTGGTGAAAACAATTCGACCGTCCAAAAACGGTGGGACGATGTGATGGACCAGCAAATGAACTCTTTCGATTGCCTCTTCATCGAAATCCTCGTTCACATTAATCGACATAACAACTCCGGATGTAAGCATACGATTGCGTTCCCAAAGCTCGTTGTCTTTGTTGATTTGACGTTGTTGGGCGCTGATGCGTTTAGTGCGCTTTTGCTCCAGCAATTCTTCGCGTTTTCTGCAATTGAAAAAATTGTAATGAATCCACTTTATAGAGTGAGTTCAAAACATACCTGAAGTACTCAGCATTGGCTCCGGCGAATGGATTATTCTCATTATCATAGCCCTCGTCAATGTTGTACCATTCACGATCGAGTCGACGTTGTTCCTCTTCCCAAAGATCACGATCTTCTTCGGTCTCACCCCAGGGTTGACGAGTACTACGCCCAGTAGCTGGTGTAGCTCCAGACCTCTTCCGATCATTTGCCCATGTATTGTACTTATGTGCCGGCGTTGGACGCGGAGTATCGTCCTCATATCCATGTCGATTACTTCGACGCGATGACCAATCAGGGCGATCACTAGCATACGACTTGGGCGTTGGAAAATCCCAAGATGACTTCTTCTGGTGCCCAGCCCTTTCATCATCTTCATCCCAGGAACTATTGGCCACCGAACTTCCAGATGGAGTACGTGGTTCATCCTTGAAACGCGGTGTATTGATACTTCGCGACGAATCTGGTTCGCGTTTACTTCGCTCCGAATAATCTTCATCCCGATTTTTACTACGTTCCCGGTCACGTCTACCGTCCCTATCGTGACGACGTCGATCACGTCGATCTCGGTCTCGATTGCGATCCCGGTCTTTTTCCGATCGCCTGGGTGAACGATCACTACCCCGCTCACGTTCTTTATCTTTGGTGGAATAATAAACCCCCTTGCTGCGGTCTCGCGTTATGTGTTCACGCAAACGATCTCTGGCCAAATCTGAAACACCTCCCGTATGAGATGGTGTCTCGTCCTTAGGCTCACGCAATTGACGACTCAGTTTGTGGAAACTTTTTGTATCTGGAGTTTTAAAGGCAAAATCTTTGCTGCTACCAGGCGTTTGACTACCCTCCTTGTCATCATAGTCGTTATCTTTAAAGGAGATAAGACGCTGCGAATCCTCACGCTCTTTTCGCCGTTGTGCCGCCAATTTATCCAAACCCAGAATAGAAGGCTTTGGTACTTTGAACGAGTGGTCACCTTTGGGTTTTTTCAGCACAAGGCCACCTCTGGTTTCGGTAGATCCCTCCAAACGATGGACATTTTCATCATCGTCCATTATATTTTAGGATATACACAGAAAGTATTTTAAATTTCCTTAAAAGAATAAGCGAATGGTTAAATTCGACAGAAACGTTTTATTTTTACCGATGACAGAACTCAGAAAACAACTGATTTTGACAGTACACTAAATGACATTTACAGGAGTGTTAATGAGGTAATTTTTTGGAGTGTGTTAACAGAGCGGGGGATAATTAGTTAACGCCTTTTTTGTTTTAAAATAATTATTTCGAGAAATTTCTTGCTTAGCTTAAATTCCTGTCCTCAGTTCTTTGTAGATAGACTAACAGAAGAAAGTTTCTATCTCTAAAATCACCTTTTTAACGCCGGCTGTTTTGGATCTAATGGCAGTCACAGTTATTTCGCATTTTTTAAATTATAAAGTGACTTGGCTCATCGCAGAAAACTTTATGGTCCTTTCCTTTCTACAGCAGCTTATGGTAAAAGTTATATTCTCAGAGGTTTGTCATTCCTCGACGAAAGATGTAGCTTGGATCCACGCAGTTCGAACCGCAGTCCAACGGACTAACCAATGACCCACGACGACAACAGCATATGTCACAGGACACCTACAAATCCCCGCCCTACCTAGCTTCACAGCATTTAAAAAGGCCATCTTAAAAACATCAATATTCCGTGTGTATAAATGTATATATATTTCCTAAATTCGTCTGGGTGTATACATGATTTAATTGATGGACCGTTAAGAAAGGCAGACAAATAATGTCCAAGTGCTCGAAGGCCTAATAATTCGACTTTCGAAGATTAATTATTGATAATCTGAGCACTTGAGGAATATTTTATCTGTATTTGGCTACCTTTCCTAAAAACTTCCGTGTTTACATCGTACATAAGTACGCAATTTTGTTAACTACTAAAACTTCTTAACGCTGCACAGTAAATTTCTGCTATAATAAATGATCTAACGTAGAAAAAAACAATAACAAAAAAAAAAAAAACAAAAACTCATTAGTCGACTTTGTAGAAACAGGTATGCGAGAGAAGATCACAGTTCTCATAAGGCTGAAATTGTGGGCTATTTAGCTCAGATTCTTGTACACAAGCGCAACGAAACGTGTCCTTGCCGGGTTCGAAGTATTTTCTTGGTAAACCGATCCAATTTCGATTTTGGCCGCCCGATTGATTCGTACACCAGACACGAGTTCCTTTCTCTTCCGTCCATTCGATATTGCATGGAGGGTACATTTCTTCTAATTTATTTTCGTTTAGCTTAGCCTCTCGTGCTTGATCAACAATAGCGTCCAACATGTAGTGGTATTTAGTTTTTACCCCATTTTTGTCGTAGAATCTAGAAAAGAGAAGCAAATGTTAGAGAAATTGTTCGACTGGCGGTTGTAATGGAAAAAGTTTCAGCTAAGCTGGTCTAGCTTTAGGAATATGCAGATGATCTTGGCTTTATCGGACGCTCCAACACGTTTTCACGGCAAATTGGAGATGAACACATGGAGTAAACATTTGGTACAATAGAATTTTCAAGTCGTCGTGCCGTGTTGAACAATTGCGCAGGGTTTTTATTTAAAAAAGGCATTTTCTTGGTTCCGGAAGGTGATGCTAAGTTTAATTGGGAAGTGTAAGGAAGAGACCATGTCAAAGCTTTGTCTACAAAAGTCCAAGTATATGCATTAACGGGTTCTACGGCTACCGGTACTAGCAGTTAACCTTTCATCTTGCATTTTTCTACTGATTCTGCATTTTTCTTAAACTGTAGGCATTCTCTCGTGTGCATTTGCTAAATTATTTGCTCAGTGCTATTTTCTTAACTCACCTTCCTTCGGCTAAACCTTTGAAGACATATTCCTTGTCGTAGAATTTCTTCCATTCGTACAAACTTAAGATTTCACTTGGACTCAACGCCATCACATCATCAGAGTTTTCATTGAAATCTTCGAATTCGCCAGATATAAATGATTTGGAAGCATCTCTACCTGTAAATACATTTGCTTTAGCAAGGTATTGCACCCGTTTCTAGCTCAGAACTTACCAGCAAAATAACTGTAAGAACAACCGGGTCCATAGTGTTTTCTACCCTTGGTCACATCATAGACTGTACCAAGAATACTTATATATATTGGTTGATCTTCAGTTTCTCCGGTGAATTTAGATAGATCCTCCTTAGAGTATATCTGCCCACTTTCTCCTCCGATTGGAGCATCATTATTCAACTCAAATATCGTAGATTTAAGTTTTTCTAAAATCTCAGGGTAATAGATTCCGGCAAATACGGCAAGTAAAATGATAAGAAATTGCAACTTAAACAAATGTTTTAGTGCTGTAAACATTTTCCATAAGGCACACGGTTCTTGAAAACCGAAATTAGATGACTAGTAAATAATTAGGGTAATAAATGCATGAAAACGGCAAAAAAAGAAAAGAAACGAGACGATTTTACTTTCAATTATGTTATGACGTTTCAATCTTTTCTTTTTTAAATAACCTATGATGACAGTCGTTTCTTCACAGCTGATTGTTGTTAGTTTGTGCACAAACCGAAAATGCAGTATTTTCCTAAGGTGGAAACAGGAAGTTGAAAAGTTTTTACTTGGGTATGATGGAGTAAATTGGTTGCTATTGCAATACACTCGGGTTGTTCTGATTTGTTTCGATTTAAATGAAATAAATAGGAACTAGATTCTGTTCCCTTTTATATACATTTCCCTGTCTCAGTATGATGCCACGCTCTTCTAATCTCATAGAACGATTTCCTGGTATACAAAGCCGCACTGTTTTCCCAATTTTCAAGGAAGATGAGTCTCTGTACTGCGCCCACTAATAGGCTTTGGGCCTTCTTACAAACTTATCAAAAGATCTTATCTGTTATATTGTGTGAACATAATTTTTTAACAAATTAAGCCAGGAAAATTGACCACAGAACAAGTATGTATTCACACGACAGATACATCTGCGTCCGTAGCGATAAGAAGGGCACTCTTAAAGGCCTTACTCAACACTTTACCCATTTTCAAGATGGTCGGAGAATGCAAGAACTTTTCAAATTAGGGCGAGAAGCTAACCTGGATCGCAGGTTACACGAGGATATGTGGAAATGAGATCTTCGATGGGATTGCTAGACAAGGCTCAGAAGATGATTTTTCAGGACTTGAACCTACATTCGGTGTTCCAGCGTCCTCCACCATGACCGACAATTGACGCGTAGGTTTGCTATAAACGCAGTTGTGTTTTGCACGGATCTCCAGGAGGAGTAATGTTTCCAAACGTTTCGAGATTCTTGTGCTATTTGCTTAAATGACACCACTGACTCCGACGCTTGTGGAAAAGGCGAGTATACTTTGGGTCATTTCCTTCCTGATTGTCCTTCCTTTACTTAAACCAGGAGGGAGATTTTTAGTGCTGATGTGGTGAATGCTGATAATGTATGTAAGCTTCTTATCACTGAAACGCTTTCTCGGTTTTCTCTGAAAGTCGAGAAAATTCCAGTAAAATGGGTAAAACTGGTACAATGGACTCGTTGCGTCTGAGTGCTCCAGTGGTGCTTCGCCCCGAAGATGATGGAAGTCTTCAGCGTCCCAGGCAGAGTCATTACGGGTCGGCAGTCCGAAACATAAAGTAAGTCAAGCACAATGACGCATGGACTCTATCGAAAGCGGATATCCTTGGTTGCTTCGAAAAAAAAAAAATTCTTCGTAAAATTGCGTTGACGGGTCCTGGATAAATAAAATTCAACGATGAACTTTACGAGTTGTAGTGCGACATCGCCCTAGTTAAGAAGATACGTATCCATCGGCTAATATGGCTGGGGAATGTAGAGCGAATGGACAAAAATGCTCTGGCTAGCAGAGTCTTCGAGGGACGGAGGGACGACGCAGTAGAGGAAGACCTCGCCTAAGGTGGCTCGCACAAGTGGAAGAGGACTTGAACCAACTTGTAGTGCGCAACAGAAGGCAATTAGCGAAGGACCGGGCTAACTAGAGAAGCTTGTTGGTTGAGACCTGGGTTCACTCCGAACTGTAGCGCCACCTCAGTAAGTAAGTAACCAAAATTACACCGAAATTGTGTGCAGGTGCTCCCAGATTCCTTTGTTGTTCCTGGGATAATACCTTGGAATTCTCTGCAACATTTTGGAGATGAAGGAACGTAGGTATACCAACTCTAAATAATCAAATTATTCGCAAAGGGATTCACGCGATAAATTAGAAAAAAAAAAAACTTTTTGTTTGTTGAAATCGGTCCAAAACTTCCCCGTCATCCATTCATGGCCATTTAATCAACCAAATTACGAAGTCAACTTACCATATGCTACCCCCGCCCTTGTTTTCAAGTAAACGACAAGTTCTATCTCTTAAATCCATATTCTATTGATTTGATCCACAAAAAATAAACCACCGAACAAAGTTAGTTTTCGATTTTCTCCCTCCACATGGAACCAAAAAGTTTTCCCATTCCGAGTCCGATTCTTTTCAGGTCATGCAAAAACTTCAAACACTTACGACAGCAAAGTTTGCCTTAAATTGTGCCACCATGCCATCCAACAAATATTAATCCATTCCCATTTGGTGTCGCAACTATTTAGTTGTCCGATTAAAACTTCCCTCACTCTAAGGCACCCAGCCTCAAGGAGAAGGAAATTTGTTTATTTCAGGGGAAGGATGGATAAAGTTTTCCCTCCTGCCGCCTGTTCCCCCTCAAGAAAAACTTTAGGCATTGAAGAAGGAGCGAATTGGTTTTATTATGAACCCAACCTCCATACCAAACACGAAATAACGAACAAAATATTAATAACAATAAATTAAGAAAAAAGCAACTCGTATCTCATGTGTCAGACGTCACAGTCCATCACAACTGCCGCAAGTCCTGAGAGGGCCGTGGGTAGAAAAGTGATGTCATACAACCAGTTGGCTGTCTTTGTGGAGAAGCATTCGACGGATTTGAGAGTCTTCCTCTCGGAAGCGGACACTCCGCCAAAAATCAAAATTTTATCTTTCACCGATACCACATCGTGACCGTGTCTGTAAATTACATTTTTTTTTTTTCCAAATGAAATACTTGGGGTGTTGTGTATACCTAGACATAATCATGTCTGTAAGGTGAATCCATCGTTCGTCTTGGAAGTCGTAGCGATCCACAGATGAAAGTGACAAAAACTCCCCCGGATGCTGTATGTCCAATCCGATTCCGCCAATTATATACAAATCTTTGCCACCGCCAGTTGTGCAGAACCTCGCGAACAATCTGAAAGATTGAAAACATTTTTTTTTGTTAAGAAATTCTAAGGGTTCCACCCCCCCATTCATGAATATAGGTATACGCCGCCTTCGGCCTGGAATGTATCCTGCTTTAAGTCATAAATTTAAGGCTCTCAATAAACGCAAATCGTTTCCGTCCCTTTTGCGTTGGCCCTTAAAAATTGTTGAATCCCTTGCAAAGGGTGTATCTTAAAGCCATTAATCTCTATCCAAACCGATATTTATTCTTCTAATTTTGTTGCAAAATTTCGCACCCCCGAAAAAAGGTAGGTATCTGACGACATAGTACCCTCATTATGCTATGCAACACATATTCTCGATTTTTTTTCTCTTTCGCCTTTGCAACAATAAGTGTTACACTTTGGAGCAAAAGTTTCGAAGCAGTTGTACACATACATATGATAGGTTCATCCCTGATGGCCTTTCATTACCTTTAGTGTTGGGGTAACCCTTTCCATACGTAAAGACAGGTAAACTATCGGCTCAACAGGGATTTTCGGAATTTACCCTCAATGGGGAGGCTCTGATTGTGACAGTAGGTTTTGGTGATAAGATCTGAGCAATCTTGATGATTTTGTTTTTACAAAGGTTCTGAGAAGGTGCCCAGAACTTATTTAATTTTTTCTTGTCGGTTGCAACGGCTTTAAAACGGTTTAACGTGAGCTTACAAGTATATTTGAACCCTACACTTAAGAGCTTGTCACGAAGTAGAGCTTCTATAATGAGGAATTTGAAAACCAACAAGACGGGTCCTAAATAATAGAACTATCGTATCCTTGGACTAGCCCGGAATGTCTACACTCTTCTGCCTAAGGAATCTCGGGCTCATGGAGGAATGATTGACTATCAGCAGGCAGGCTGACTATGAACGCCAACCTCAGAAGATGTGTGTGTTCCAAAGTAGAGAGGACGAGAGATGGCTCGCCATCTGAGCCGTAAAATAGGATAAGTGTCGTATGGTCTGCCGCCTAGCCGAAACGGATGCAAAACACTTCGGATATCATTGTTTATCGAGTATCTACTACGGACAATGATTTGATTCTGTAACTTCACGACTCATAGTGTGAGGGTCCCCAAAACTCTAGATTCGTCAAACTACAGCTAGAGTTTTCGTACCCTGTGTCTGAGTAAAGTAAGATGGTTGTCCACTAGAGGGTACTATACGTTAACTAATAGGTTAATCCGTCATGCTTAGAGTAATATACATAGATCCACTGTGATGCCTGTGCGGGTGTAACTCCCATACTGATTGAACCTATGGGTTTATAGGCGTTCATAAATATGTTCAGATCATTCTCGGACGTGTCGGATAGTTCCTAAAAGAAACGTCTTTCCAGAAATTTAAACCTTAGTTGACCGAGTCCTGGGCCGTGACAGAGAAAGTGTGCGGTATCCAACTAATAACTTAAAACACTGCCATGCTCTACTCTGGAAAATCGGCGGGAAATTACTCGTGAATCCGGGATAGAACTAAATTTAAATTTCAATAGCACGCGGCACCCTTGTATCTTGAAAACTTCATACCGACCGGATTTTGAGGACAAAGTTCCAGAGCAGAGTAACATCCAGTGTATTGCATCGACTGAAGCCAAGGAGGACATTTTTTTATAGCGAATTAGGTGCCGCTTACACCCAATGCACTCCGCTGATACTGAATTTGAATGTTACTGCGAAATCATCTCTTCCATGATCGCATAACTCGTCACGTAAAAACGAGACAATTTGGGCCCAGAATGCTCGTTTTTACGCGACGGAATATACGATCACGTAAGAGACGATTTGGTCCCTGATGAGAGTTCATGGCCTCAGAGACCGAAACAATAATAGCGAACATTTTGTGAACTTTTGCAAGGCCAACCGTCTAGTTATTGGAGAAACACTGTTTGAGAATATAACCTGCCACCAGAACAGTTTGGTGTGAACATCTTACTAGATCGACCACTTCGTCTTTGTCCTGCATCCGACAGCACCCATGTGTAATTTCGGCAGACTTCGGGACCTTGTAGAGCATCAACAATTCTGGAATCATTTTACCCTTAATTACTTACTTAAGGCGGCGCTACAGTCCGGGGGGTATCATGACCGACCAACAAGCGTCTCCAGCCAGCTGCCTCCAGTTTACCCTAGGGACTGAAATTATCAGCAGCCCTATGGTATAGTTGGTGGGCAGGAGTGGCCAATGGGACCCAATTAGCGCACAATAGCACCGTTTTGCTACCACGGCTCTTGAAAAACTAAAGAGAGCGTGAAAAAGGTTTGTAAATTCGGGAGTCCTGTCGTTCTTATATTCAGACAGTGTATTAGAGATATTTTTCTTCAAATGGTCGTTGAGGTAGGAGGCCTTCGCAAGCTTATTTTGATACTTTCAGAATATGTGCCTTGCAGTTTAACTGAGAACATGCATAGCAATTCTAACACGAGCCGAAAACGCAAAAAATAGGTATGGTAGCAGGCCTGCCTCGAGCATTGCAAAAGAACAATACCATCTAAATGATATCTTGATGGTCTCAAACTCGATTTAGTCTTCCGACGCTTTACAATGTTTCGAATACGAACTGGACCTCCTAGAAATACAGAGATTGCAGCCACAACTTAAGCTCTTAAGAGTAAATCAGTGTGCATTGGTGTCATCCTTGTTCTACCTGAGCTCTACCAGGCAGTGCTAAGTAAGGCGGCAGAGCTGCTACGTGCACTGCATGAAGTGCATGGGAAACTGAACGCATCTCAGATTAAGTTGTGTTAATGAGGATTATTTTTATCATCTTCATTACACTTTGGTTCATATACACGCATTGTGATGAGCTTAAATTTTCTGGGGGTAGGTATTCGATCGTTTCTAGTAAGTGTTGGTGATCAAAGACCACCGTAGCTAGTAGCAGACGAAATCACGTTTGCAAGGGGATCATAGCCCCTACCACAGTTAACTTATAATCTGCAGCCATCATCCCGACAACATACTCAGTCTGTATTCTCGAAATAGAAGAGTAGGAATTCAATACATGAACCTTTCAAGTCTTCACTTACGGATCTAAAATGGATAATAGAACTGGATCCTGTAAGTCTTCCGTAAGTGTACCGAAAAGGGTGATTGAAACTAAAGCTACGATCAGACGATTTGCAGATGTGCGCAAAATTTCCACATAAGCAAATGTCTGCAAATCATTCGCAAATGCAGAAATGTCATTTGCAGGCCGATCACACGAGTAGAGTTTGTACCAAAGCTGCGAATTTTTGGGTGTGCGCACTTTTTGCCTCATCACAAAATCTGCCGACACATGCAAAAGGAATATTTGCAGACCCATTTGCAGAAACGTCACATTTATTTATTTGGATGGATGAAACAACTCGAAATACCCTCGTTGTAGGATTGGTTGCGTATGTGTTTCAGAGCAGCGACGAAGACGACGATGAAAGTGAAGAGAACAATCAAAGCGAATTGGCGAAGAAGTATTGCACACATTCTTGAAATGCGAGAACAAGAGCCCATTTTGTATCAGAGCATTTGCGGACAAATTTACTATTTGCACATGTCTCTTAAAAGCAACATCTGCTGGAGCTTCGAGAAGCCAAATTTATAGTGTGGGATGAATGTGCCATGAGTCATAGAAATGTATTGAGGATCGAAATAGGACGCTTCGACAGTGCATTTGGTTGGTGGCTTCAGACATGCCAAGCCTGTTGTGAAACGGAGGACACGGCCAATGAAGTGAAGGGATGTCTCAAGTCATCCATCTGATAGCCTTAAGTCAAAGACCTTTCCTTGCGAGTTAACATACACACGTGTCCATCTTCGACATGACTTGACGCCAGAGGAATTTTCTAACTTATTACTTGATATTGGTGATGGAAAGAGTAGGGAAAAATTTATATAACAAACAACCCTTGCGATGATTTGGGAGATATGATTAGTTTGACTGGGAGAAAATTATGTACCTTAACGTTCATCAGTTTGGGGTTCATGGCTGAGCTATTTCAGAGCTATTTTCAGTCAAATAAACGACTCATCAAGAATTTTCTGCTGGAGAAGTCCCCAACTAAGAATATGAAGTATGAACCTCTGGTCTCGGAAATGAAGGTCGAAGATGCTGTACATTAACCTGTATAGTTATTGCACACTTTTGATCCACCAGGAAACCCACCTCACATCCTCAACCACAAAGTTGTTGCCCAATCTAAACCCTCTAAAACTGTGCAGGTGAAGACTTTGTATAACCACGTTATCGAAGCTAGGATTTTCACAGGAGTCAATCAGAGAAAAAACTTACAATCGTCTGATCGTAGCTTAAGTTTGCATTTTTTAGTCTCCGTGGCTAAGTGGTTATTGCGATAAACTTCTAATCAAGCTGGAACAAGTTCAAAGCTCAGCACAACAATCAATGGAACCACCTCTTCGCAGGCAAGTGACAAACCTCTGAGAGTATAATTTGTCAGGAAAAAGTTTGCCTTGCGAAGAATATAACACCATTGGTGATTACAAGAAGCCAAGCTTTGGCCGTCTATAGGTTATAGGTATAGGCTGCGCCAAAAAATTTATTTTATCCGTAACACTTTTACACACAACCTTCTGCTCCTAAAACCGTCCCTCGCATTGCTTTCCCATATTATTTATAAATGGCCGTCCTATTTCGAATTAAGAAAACTATTCACGGACGTACATATGTATTTTCTCCGATTTGAAAAATGTCCTAATGGAATCATTGTCAAGTGCAAACACCCATGAAAACCCCCTCAGTTATTACAGTCAGTTAGATCACATATGTTTTGACATTTGTTAACAATCGTCTAACAATCATAAACCTTCCTCGCCCTCATTATTTAAACAGATAATGTCAAAAACCCACCCCATCCCCCCATCACTTGAGGAACTTTATATAACAAATCGCCCTACGCTTCTCGACTTGACTGTAAATTTACATACAATCCCAATTGTCTGCGAATACACAAAAAAAAGTCCCCATTTACCCAACCAAACGACCTCTCACCACCCTTAAAATGCTTTGATAACATTTTTTATCTAACAAAAGGCAAAATAATGATTTGCCTTAGATTCCTATTGTGTTCCTAAAAGAGTAGAGAATGGCAAAAAAAAAAAAAGAAGAAAAAAACATTTACATAAGCCGCTTACCTTGGTATCCTAAGTCGCTTAACCGCCTGCTTCCAGGGACCATCATCATTGCCGAGGTTATAATATTCCATAGTATCTGCGATCATGGGTATACCACCTTTCTCCTGCCCAAAAACACCGCCCGCAATCCAAATCTCAGGAATTTTCTTGGTGTTAACCACCGTAGCTACTAGACCGTATCGACCTATATTCAAGGAAGCTTTCTGCCAGTAAATAACCAGGTAAGTGGGTAAAATACATAAAATGGAGAAATTCAACGAAATCAGAATAAAAAAAACCCTCAAACCTCGGTCCAAAGTTTCATGTCGACGTTATAGTATAAAGTTGATGATAGCGGTGTGCCATCGATACTTTCTCCTCCGATGATGTAGAGGCCTGACCTGGGCTGCCGCCTTCTATCACCTTGCCCGGCATCCTCCATGCCATTATTGTTAGTGGCATCATTATCGTAAGCAATCAAGCCGAAATCCCTCCGGGGCTGTGGCAAAGTGCATTCATTATGCCATTCGAGACGTTTCGGATCGAAACTCCAAACGGCAGCTTCAAAAACCTATCCCGGGATTATTATAAGTCATGGGTATGGGAATGGCAAATAAGTCATTGCTTATATGGGTCCGAGGGTATGTGAATACAGTGGCGTAGTAGTGGGTGTAGGAACAATAATTAGAACCATGGTTGGCAGGGAGTATCTGACACGTTGTTATTCTGCAGTTAAACGATGTCAAATGGTTAATTGCCTTTCGTTTGGAACAGAAAATTTGGTTTGTCGTCCAACTTCGGACTCAAAATTGACAAAAGTTAAGCTAATTACAGTTCGAGCCGTCGAATGCTTAGCTTAAAAGAACTGTGTCAGCGTGCAAGGTACAAACCTGGACGACGAAGACTAACAATTTCGTTCACCCGACCTGGATGAGGTGAAGATAGACAAATCGAAGCTTAAGTCCAACAAAGCTGCTGATGCTGACGGCTTAGCTGTCAAGGTGTTCAAAGCGGTAGGCGAAGACTTGGTAAGGAGCATACACCAACTCATCTGCGAAACATGGTCGGAGGAAAGTATGCCCGATGAATGGAACCTCAGCATTGTTTGACCGATTTTCAAGAAAGGAGACGCTCTGAACTGCGCCAACTACAGAGAGATCAATTTTCTTAACATAGATAGCGTGCAAGATCTTATCTGTCATGTTGTATGAACGCCTGAAGCCATTCGTCAACAGCCTGATCGGTTCATATCAGTGTGGCTTCAGGCCAGGAAAGTCCACCATCGACCAAATATTCACACTGCGGCAGATCTTGGACAAAACCCAGCAACTTCAAATCGATACCCACCACCTTGTCATCAATTTAAAGGCCGCGTATGAAAGCATCTCGAGAGACGAGCTATACAGAGCTATGTTTAGTTTTGGCATCCCTGCCAAACTCATCCGTTTGTTACGATGAGTAGCACAGCCCCCTCAATTAAAGTGACCCTGTATAAGACCTTAATCATCCCAGTCCTACTCTCTAGTAGGATTGGACTTTGTCAAAAGCGGATGAAGCTGCTCTTGTATTATTCGAGAGGTGATTTTTAGTCCCATCTGCATAGATGGTGAATAGAAGAGGAGATACAACGACGAACTGTACGGGCTGTACGGCGGAATCGGCTTAACCAGAAGAGTGAAGGGCCAATGTGGTGGCTGGATCATGTAGAGCAGATGGACACCAATGCTCCGGCTCGGAAAATCTTCGAACCCACACCCGAAGGACGTCGCAGTAGAGGAAGACCGCTAATAAATTGGCGCTCGCAAGTGGAAGGGGACCTCAACTATTAGTGATATGCGAGGCTAAAGATTGAGCTGGGTGGTGACGCTTGTCCACCCCGGACTGTAGCGGCACCGTAAGTTAGTAAATAAGAACATAGTTCAAGTACTAACTCCAGCTTCGTCATATTCATCAGATAGGAAGTCTTAGATATCACCCTTGTCTGTAGTGTGAGAGCACTTCTCCTCGGACCACTGTTACTTTCAATTTGATCTAGGGGACGAACACAGTTCTTTAGAAAGTAGACGTTCTTTAGAAGTTACAGAAAAAATCTTGCTGTCTTTACAGGGAGACCCTGAAGTGTTCTCCCCTCCCATGCATCTGTGAAACATACATAAGACCAGCGGCAAACTTGACTGTAGGAATTTGAAACTCTCACGAGAGCTTTAAATGATAAATTGTCTGTGGCATGCCTTCTCCATATGTAGCTGCAATAATGGGTATTCTCTCCTTGGCGAAACACTCTCTAGCACGCATCAAGGCGTATATCATGGTAATCTTTCTGGATATTGAGGGAGCGTTTGACGAATCAGGCCAAAAGCAATTACTACTGCCCTTTCAAATCTCTGAATTGACACTTCGTTTAAAATGCTTATAAGGCAACTCTCTACGAGCAAATTAATCGACACTAGGCTCGACGATGCATCGGTTCATAGACCCGTTGGTGCGAAACACCTCAAGATGGCAATCTGTTTCCTCTGCTCTGAAATAGCAAAACTGTCTACAGAATCACTTAAGAACTTATAGGTGGGCAAAGCTTCAGAAAACACTCGGTGAAAGCCGAGGATAGTTCTCTGCTAATTTCAGATGAGAACTATGGCTTCGAAGAGTGTATTTGCCAGCTGTGATTTGCATCCAAATCAGATAGAGCCACCCAAAGCAAGAATTATCCAAACCTTCCAACAAAAGTAAGAGGGAAATCACTATCGTGATCTAAGGAATGAAAAATAACACACGGCGGGAATTGACGGTATGCTTGTTGTACTTTAAGGAGCAGCGCCACCGATATCTGCCGAGGGTCTGCACTGACCTGAACGGAAGGAGTGGAATGCCGAGACGGACAAAGGCTGTCAGAGGAATTCGAAATTAAATAGTGGGGTTCGACAAGGCTGCATTTATTCACCAATTTTTTGATTCTTGTTGATCAACGACGAACTTCGCGGTGCCTTGTCGATGGGAAATAGAGGATTTCAATGGATTCTCACATCTCAACTCAAACATCTTGACTAAGCTGACAGCGTTGCCTTCTATCTCAAGTATTATGGACCTCTACCAAATGACAGCGGATGTTGAGAGAGAGAAAGAGGTATTTGTGGGGTTAGAGATGAGCACTGCCAAAACCTAAATCATCAACGTTGGGACGAAGTTCTTAGGAAAAAGTAGAGAGCTTCCAAAATCTTGAGAGCATTGTTTAGACCGATGGTGGAACTAAACACATTATAACCAAGCTGAACTGACAAGGTGAAGTCTGGGTTTGGAATGTTGTCCAAAATAAACCGAAACAATGCTGGCTAAGGCAGTCCAAAACACTTGTCCAGAACTACCACAGGAAAAAGTTGAAGATGTGAATTGAACTTACCAAGCACAGGCTATATTCTATATTTAGGTTGAGAATGCTCCTACACACACATCCTAGGTGAATTCTGTGTTCTCAATCACACCAGAATCAGTAATCTGAGGGGCCAACTCGTCTCCTCCGTGATCATATAAGTCGTCACGTAAAAACGAGCATTCGAAGGGACGATCTGGCTCCCTGGGTGCACATGAGATACAAATGCAGAGTTTTCCTTCACTAAACATACTCCAAATACTTAAATTCCTAAGGAATCCAAAATGATGTTAACGTATAATCCGCGAATATCCTCAGATAACAGAGTACGAGGCAAATTAGACCTTTTGGGACGCAGTGCATATAATATGATCCCAGCAGTCAATCAATGCAACACCAAGCTATGATGGAAAGTAACCTCTGCTATCATAAGAAAGCTTAGGTACCTACGAACCATATTATCGTATCTAAAACGAATTTCTTTACCAGAAAACGTGTCAGGAATTGATAGACATAACCATCCAACGACGAAAGTGGCAGTAGATTCGTCAAACATTTCGAAAAGGCGGCAGTTGCATTGCTAGCTACTCTATACAATGGAATCCGCTAACCCATAAGGATAGCAGAAGAGTGGATCGAAGGAGAAGTATCTGGCGCAATACAGTTGATGAAAGCCCACAGCGATTGGGAAGCAGTTGGAAAGACACAGTACTGGTACCAGACAGATCTGGACTAGGCTAGATCAGAACCGATCTGTTGGTATGGTCCTACTTAAGTTATATAGTCACAGGAGACTGTCCTATATGCTTTCACTACAAGAGGCTCGGCCTCCCGTTAAATAATTTCTGCGAAGCTGCAAGGACGAAGAGGAGAAAGAGGCTATTTTTCACTTCCTCTGCACCTGTCAGACCTTGTCCAGAAAAAGACTGCTTCATCCGGGAGAATCTTTCTTCGGCGGCCTAGATGATATTGCGAACATCAACGCCAGAAGCATCCTTCGCTTTGGGTACGCAGACGGATCGTTCATCGGGAATTCTGTTCATAAGAGGAGTTTACATAGAAACTCGGCTACTATAGGCACTCACCTTCATTAGGAAGGTACTCGTAGAAGACTTATTAGTCTAAGTAGACCGGAGACACAATAGATCTTGCTAGGTCGCAGTGTAAGTCAAAGCTTACTATTCCAGGCGATAACTTGGATTTAGTAACCATACAAATACCTAGAAGCAATTACCAATACTAACTTACTGTTGATAAGGCTTGGTTTCACTCAGTTCGTTCAGACTTCCTTCAGAAGTTGCCTTCTACTGCCTTAAAAACTGTTTTCTGAGCAGGGCGGGTTAGGAAATCATAAAACGTGGAATCGAGTCCAAACTAGGTTTGCAAGCTGTGTTCAGACTTTTTTTTTTCCAAAACATGGCATGACAATTGGAAAGACACACTACGTACACTTTGTTGTCTACGCCACTGTATCAAATACTCAGTCGAAACAGTTGAAAACTTACGGACTTAACCGAGCCCGGTATTGCCGGTCTTGTTCCGCCGATAACATAAACTTTCTCGCGAAACACAACCGCCGAGTGATGATGCCTGCTGCCGGGCATGTTTGCCAAATACTTCCAGGTACTCTCGCAGCCATCATAGTAAAGAACGTCCACACCATGACCATCGTTCGCATGCCGTTGTGCGTACGGATCGATGCCGCCAAAAATGAATATCTTCTGATTTGCTATCTCCCTGTAAGGATAAACACAGAACAAATTAGATTCACCCACGCACTCCTAGCCTGTAGAAAATCAATGCTCTTACAAATTAAATTCACTGCGAGTGTCCTGCTTCCGGGAAGTGACAGTTGGTTTCGTACCGGCAGATTTAACCGTAGAACCTCCATCTACGCTATTCTCTTCCCGCATCGATTCCATTGGCGGTGATATCCGTGTTTTTCCTCGCGAAGGCCTTGGAGCGTCGTCCCAGTTGTGGTGAGGGACCGCCTCAGCAATGGAATTCGCCACACTGTACTCAAATTCCTGGGAACTCAGGCTACAGTAGTAGGATTTGGCCAAAACGCTTTTCTTAATATTTATAGCTTTTTGATTAACATCAGAACAAGAGGTGGATTTTTGGTTTACGGTTATGGTTTTATTATCTTTATTAGGCACGACGACGGTGGTGTTGGTGTTGTTGTTATTGTCGTCGCTCTCGGGCGCTGCTTTTGATACATTTCGCAGGACAAAGTTGCCCCGGGTGTTGGTCTTGTTGGATGAGTAAATCTCTTGATACCAAGAGGTTTTTATGTCTACAGTCTGAGACGTATTGTTTTCTACGCAAGCACAAAACAAAAGGAAAAAACAAGATAATTTACGAAATTGAATATTAATGTAGCAAGGAGACAAACTGTGTTTATTGTTTATTGACCTTGTTTCGGGGAAGGAAATCTTCGTTGAGGATTGTTTGAGCCGCAGGACACCTGCGGCAACTTTATCAATTGAGATACGAGTATTACGCAGAAAACGTAGATTTTATTAGGCCTTGGGTGTCTTTTTGTTTACACGAGAAAATAAGTTTGACCATTGACATTGGCATCGCTTTGATGGTCAATAAAGAAGGAACCCACAGAAAAATATAAACAAACATGGGGAGTGGTATATCTTGGACGGATCATCATAAAAAAAAAAATAGATGTAACACCATTTCTTGTAGGCGTACATATGTACATGTAAAGTACAAGCGTTAAACTTAAGAATGGGACTGACGAAAGAAAGGAACGACGTGTGTATTCTATTTCCCTGTACTAGGTACTCGTAAAAAAAGTCCTTGAAAAGTTATTTCAATTTATGTGTTCGGCTCCAACTAGAGATATGGATTAGAATAGTTTTAGGTTTTATCGAGCAAACCCATTCCTAGAAGTGCTTGAGGAGCATTTTATGGGAATCGATGAAGCTTCATCAAGTTTCCGGATGTGGAAATGGTGAGCTGCCAAATACACACAAGAAGCAATAAAATAAGGCTGAAATGATCAGGATTTTATTATATTATTTTACGTTGTGAAGGCGTTGCTGAAGAGTTTTGATTGATCTCAAGGTTATGGCCAACGGCTTGTTTTATTTGTGGCACGGATTTCTGTTTTATTTTTAGAAAAGATAATTTGTTCGTCCATACATACCACAACGAATCATGAGTAACCTAATATTGTCAGAGGTTTATGTACATATGTTCATCCGCGGAGGATGACTGGTAGAAACTAATTTGTAAGGCGTAAGATTTCTTATCATCGTCTACTCGACTTTATCTGCTGTATTGTGTGAACACCTAAGACTTTTTGTCAAGAACTTGATCGGTGCAAATTTTGGAAAAAATCCAGAAATTCAAAATCGATAATCATTAACTTTTTAACGATTTTAAGGCCGGAATCTTATGGCCACTGATCTGATCGCTCGTTATTAATAGGTTACTTCGGTCCCTAAAGAACCTAGGGTTTAAGACCATCGGCTACGCAGACGACGTGGTTTCAAAAGTGCTGCAATCTTTTACACAGATACAGCACGAAGGAAGGCATCTCTGTCAGCCCCAAAAAGACATCTATCATTCCTTTCATCAAAAGAAGAAACCTAAATCTCCTCATTCGCCCCTCCATCTATGGCAAAACCATTCAGTTCTCGCAAGAAGGAAAGTACCTTGGGGTCATCCTGGACAGTAAATTGTCCTGGAACCCCCACATCGCCCGGTCTGTTGGTAAAGCCATATGAGCACTGTGAGAAACAACTGGGGGCTAACTCTTAAAAAAATGTTCCAAATGTACACCTTGGTCGTCAGACCTACCTGTTTTCAACACCTAGCTGAAATCTGCATGACAGGCTGCCTGCGCTCCACCCCCACTGTCTCGCTTAACGCTATTATCGGTCTAACGCCAGTTCGAGTTCATATAGAAATGAAGGCAAAACACAGTCTACATAGGCTGTTCCACCCAAACAACATCAGTTGTCACCTTTCCTTTCTACTCCAAAGTAGCGAGTTCAGCATACCATTGGATGATATTTTCCCAAGGTACTGCTTCAAACGAAACTACTCAGTAGTCATCCCTCCGAGTGTACTTGGGAACAAATTCAAATCCCGTCCTTCAGAGCATGACCAAGTACACGGAGTACACGGACGGCTCTAAAATGGATAGTGCATCTGGGCCTGAAATATTCGGAGAGTCGACTTGCACTAACATATCGGTCAGTCTAGGTTAATCGATCTTCCAGGCAGAAATATTTCCCACAAATCAGTGCACAAGCTTAAGCTTGCTTTCTAACTTCCGTGGCAAAACCATCTTTATCTTCTCTGGCCATAAAATCGGAACCAGTCCTGGAGACAGTCGAATAATAGACTTGGTCATACTACACTGGATCCCAGCTCACAAGGACTACACCGGCAATGAAACGGCGGACTCACTGTCCAAGATAGGTGCAACAACCCCCCTCACTGATCCTGAACCAGCCTGTGGAGTAAACAAATCCATCTTCAAAAGGCACATGAGGGAACAAACCCTGATCAAATCCAAGACAATTTGGATGCGAAATGAAGGACAGAAATGTACCAAACAGTTCTTCCCCAATTTATCTCAAAAGAAATTCAAGTTTCTCCTAAATTTGACCAGGAACCATCTTAAAATTCTAGCCGGTATCCTAAGCGGCCACTGCCAACTAAAACGGCATTGACACAAGCTTTGTAGCTTGGAGAGCGACAAACGCTCTCTCCACATTGTCACAGAATGGCCCGCCCTCATTCATATGAGAAAGCGAACCCTAGGCAGTGAATGCGTCTCACCAACTGCACTTGCCACACTCCACACAGAGAAGCTGATTAGCTTCGTGACAGAGTCTGGAACAGACAAAGGCTTCTTTGTGAAACCGCAGTGCTAGAGTGGACCAACCGCTCCCCACTAATAATAATACAAAGGTCGTGTATGATGGCATTTAAGAGTTTATGCGCGTTCATGATGTGTCGGACAGATCGTCACCAACACCAGATATTACTTTGGGGTAGTTAAGGACTTTATCGACCTATGCTTCACTAAAAACTCAAACAATAATATCAGTGCTGCGTCTTTGGGCTAAGAAGGCAATTGAATAACAAAATACTCTCTCCAACAATCTAAGGACTGAACCGAATACATCTTAAATGATGTTCATATCTCTATAGAAGACGCTGTTTATCTTAGTCCTACTCTATGGCGTATGGACTTTATAAAGAATGGATGAGATCTCCATCGGTTGTTTTAGCAGGAAAGTGACCTTGGGTCCCATCTGAATACACGAAGAGTGAAAAACAAGATACAAGGAACTGTATGGACTATACAGCGACATCGACTTAGTCAGAAGAGTTTATATACAATGACTAAGATGGTTGAGACAAGCGCTTTCGCCTGTAGTCTTTGCATGTACTAGTGGGAGCAATACCGCGATTCAAATGGACCGCGCAAATGGAAAGGGACTATAACTAACTTGGCATGCGAAATAGAGGTTAGCTTCCTAACTATCGAGATTAGACCCGCATTAAGTAGACCACTTTGTAAAGAGTTCAGCGGCAAAAGCAGCACTCAGGCTGAGAGAGTTAGGCTCATGGAGACATATGTAGCTCCAACGGTCACGGGTCTATAATGCATCTATAATCTATATGACTATATCACACCATAGTTAAACTTTGGCAATAATTACTCCATCCTTATACCCAGCAGACAAGATTGGGAAGCTAACACCCTAATGGAACAAGCTATCCAAATATACATTGATGGTTCTAAGATGCAGAAAGGTACTGGAGCAGGGATGTACAGACTCCCGGACGACTGTAGTGTGTTCCAAGCTGAAATGTTTGCCATTGATAAAGTAGCAAGTACAACAGATGCTGGAGATTAAGCCCATCTAGGATCACCATCCTGGTCGACACTCAAGCAGCTATCAAGGTTTTAGATAATGTATAATGCATCAACATCTGCTAGATCCCCGCATACAGTGACATCGAGGGTAACGAAAAAGTAGACGAATTGGCTGTGCAAGAATCCGCTTTGAAAAGTGATACCCTGTCAGTGTATTGAAACTGAAAGGTAATGTCAACCACAAGAGAGAGCTAATCAACACCTTTTGGTTTGCCAGAGACGACTGCATTATATCTCGCAGCTTATGACAGAGAATAGACCAGAGCAAGACAAAATGTCTCCTGGCTATGACCAGAAAAGAAACTCGCTTTCTAATGTGTCATTGTGCCACTAGACTCATCGTCAACGCCCCAGACTACTTGTCAGAATGCGAAAAAATTGGGAACCATCCGCCACTCTGTGGGTGTCCAAATCTCTAAAACCGCCAAATGCGACACATGGGAAACAGGCTGTTTGGAGAACTCGGAAAACTAACAGAAGTACCAATAGCGAACATACTCCACTTTGTTAAGAGAACAAGTTGGTTTTGCAATAGGGCACCTAAGATTAAAACCTAAGATTGGAACGTGGACCACAACATAAAGTGGAACACAAATATCAGTAGGCCCCCGTGGACGCACAGACATTAGACTGAGCACTTTCCCTTACCTAACGATCAAAATGGGTGGAGTTGAAAATTGCTTTACGAAAACCTATTTTGATTTTATGAATGAAATTTAAAATTTAGTCAACTTTACCTGTTCCGTCATATTCACTGCTTTCACCACTAACTTGGACGCCTTGATCCCGACTTTCTTTTGGTAGCACGTAGTACTAGACGATATAGAAATTAAAGAGAGGTGTTAGTAGAACCCGCTTAACCAATATCTTTAAAATATTATTGAGGTAGATGAGCTCTTCTATTTTTATCAAGGATCAGTTAATTCTTGTTATTGACGATCGTGCATCAAAAGAGTTTGCAAAAAACCGTATAAACCTCGGGTAATCCATTGGATTTCCAATGCGTGTTCAGAAAAAAAAAACAATTACTCCCAAATACGTTGTTTATTAAAAATGTACAAAACCATTGGAAATCCAATGGGTGTCACAAAAATATAAGCTTTTATAGAAATTTCTACATAATTTTTTTGATTTTTTAAACTTCGGAATAATAAAAAATTTCAACGTACAAAATATTGGTCATTGGGAGCGTTTGCCTTCGGTAGACAACATTGAAAATTTAGCCCCTCTTGGTTTTCCATTTTCAATGTTTTCCAATGATCCTTCCCTTTGCTTCGAATCATTTCCAGATACTCAAGGAAGGCCACATGCGTTAGGTATTGCTTGTTGGGACAATTGCTTTTGTGATGATAGCTACACTCCTGGTCACAGATCCATTGTCTTTGGACTGGTTTGGTTAGCTGGTAGCGTTCCAAAAATGCCAAGAAATTATCAACATCATTTGCATAGTATAACTGTGTTGTCGTGTATCTAGATAAGTGCGAGATGAGTTTGATTGAAAATCTGTGGAAAAAAAAAACTTACGATAAGCCATCTTCGATCATCTTCTTGACCTGGGGATTGTCAACAACTCTTTCGATGCCGATGCAGTCGGTGTTTCGACCGAGGGCAACCAGAACCCATGGTGGTACAAGACCAAATCGAACACAACTGAGAACATCTAGCATTTGAGACTGACGTTCGTTCCAATCGTAACTCAGCCAACGAATTGCTGCCATCAGAATCTAAGGAAGAGGCGATGCATTTCGTAGCAGAGGGAGAATCTGACTGTACTAACCTCCACTTCTGAGTTCACTCCAATTGAATTCGAACTGAGTAGTGTGCAAACCTCCTTGGCACTTAACACCAGAAAGTCCTTCGAAGCCACTAGTGTAAGGAAGAACTTACAGATTCTTGTCAACATCAACTGCTGCAACATCTCCAATCCGTAATTGCGAGCCTCCAGATACAGAAGGAAGGCAGTGTCCTCTTGGAATCTTATGTCGTCATCCAAGCACACCCAGCATTGATCTACCAGTCCTTTGATTTTTAAAAAGTTTGCAGCATTGAACAGTTCCAGGATGCCTTCCCGCTGAACCAAAGGTTCGGAGGACAACATCCAGTCGTAGACCATTACGAATGCCTGCGGAGTGATTCTTTCCGACGGCAGCTGGACAATCACCTCATTACTGCACTCCATGAAAAAGTCCGAATAGCATTGCAACACCATCATGTGACAGTTAAAGGACGCACTCCCGATTCTAACTTGGACATTCGGCTTAATGTAGTTGTCAATCATTTTCTTGAGCAGTTCGTAGAGATTCTGCTTTGGCGGCTGATTGATGCTCTCCCAACCTTCAATTTCGTTTGCCTTGAAACCTATTTCAGCGAGAGTCTTCTCCTTTTGATGGTCATCGACTTTACCCGACGCGTCCTCAGTCACTTGATACAGGCTACTCGGAAGAATTTTATTGGGAGCAGGCTTAGCCATCTGGTAGTCGTGAGCAATAGCTTTCGAGACATTCTGCTTCACTTGTTCTGTGGAAAGGAAGTACGCTTTCAAACACTTTCCAAACTACAAAACTTACCTGGGCGCAGTGAATGAGAAGTTGGCGCTTCTGCCTGGACCGATGAATCAGAATTATCTAAGAAACTTAAACTAAAAGACAAATTCAAACATTTTCAGAGATTGAGTGTTGAAAAACCAAGCTTACTTCATAAACTTAAAACTGTTGTTAATTTCGGATGTAGTTGTTGCAGAAGAGGCGGAGGATTCATTGCTCTGCAATAAGTTCGTCTCAAATTTATGCGAATGATGAGGGGTTTGTATTGCGAAATTACCTTGTTGTACTTGTTTTCCATTACTTGTAAGGGGGTCTCCAGACAATTTTAAAAATTCGTTGGCATTCAAAATTTAATTTTTCAGATAATTTTTGTGTCGCTGAAACTATGATCAAAATGGAAATGAAATTGGCAAAGTATACGTGTTCTAAACCGCCTGCCTTTCATTGTCTTATTCTGTTTATTTTTAGGTTCACTCACTGAGTGTACTTAGATCAATTTAGAATTTCTTTATCTATTTCAAACCTCAAAGGCCTACTTACTTAAATGTAAGTTTGATAGTCCGTATTTTTAAGCCTGAATAGAGAAACAAAATCACACTCTAGCAGCTGATGAGTGCAACCCAAAATGTCTTTGACAAACTTTACATGAGGCACTTAGTTAAGCTTTTGATAGGTAAGGAGTGAACAACACAGCATGCACATTGATGCGCGAAATGTTGGGAAATAGAACAGCTGAAACTATGGGTATCGTATAGTAAAACGTCACTTGGAACTCTCATCTCATAAAAACCGTAGACAGGGCCGGAATCTCCTTATGCACCAGCAAAAGTGTCATTGGTAAGAGCTGGGGAATGAATCCAACAATGTCACTATGGCTCTACACCGCTATAACCAGACCAATTGTCACTTATGCAGCACCTGTATGGTGTCAAAAAACCGAACAAAGGACCACCCAATCAACAAACTCCAAAGTCTATTTTATGTGTGCACTACGGGTGTCATGACAACTTCTACTGCAGCGCTAGAAGTTATCCTTAACCTTCTATCCCTCCATCTTCAGATGCAGAAAGAAGCCATGATTAACGTCTTTATGCTCATATCTGAAGATGATGCTAACTCAAAACTAGTTCATCCTGACATTTACTAACTTACTCAAGGTGGCACTGCAGTCCGGGGTGGACCTAGGCCTCAATCAACAAGCGTCCTCAGCCAGCTCGATCTTTAGCCAGCTGCTTCCAGTTTCGCACGCCAAGTTGGTTCAGGTCCCCTTCCACTTGCGTGCGCTACCTTAGTCGCGATTTTCCTCTACTGCGTCGTCCCTCGGGTGTGGATTCGACGATTTTTCGGACCGGGGTATTGGTGTCCATCCACTCTACATGACCCAGCCACCTCAGTCGTTGGACCTTCACTCTTCTGACTAAGCCGATATCCTATATCTCATAGTTTTATCTCCTCCTTCACTCACCGTTTATGCAGAGGGGACCGAAAGTCAGCGAAGAATTTTCCTTTCGAAACAGTCGAGAGCAACCTCATTCGTCCATGTCTCTGCGCCGTCGAGCAGGATTGGGACGATTAAGGTCTTATAAAGGGTCACCTTAGCTGTTCGGGAGAACGCTTTGCTACTCAATTGTCTTCTGAGCCCAAAGAAACAGCGATTGGAAAGAGTTATTCTTCATTTGATCTCAGCGCTGGTGTCGTTGTCTGAATTCATAGCCTAGGTAGACAAAGTCCTTAACTACCTCAAAGTTACATATGTATAACTGTCTATTGTTCTGTCTGAGACGTCGGTGTTCGATGTCCTTTCTTATTCATAGCCGCTTCCATCTCAATTCTCACGAACGCGCCAATGACATCACGCCGCGCTCTTCCGATAATGTCAATATCGTCGGCGTACGCGAGTAATCGGACGGACTTTTGAAAGATTGTGCTTCTGGTGTTGGCGCGTGAGTTTTGCACTATTCTTTCAAGAACGATGTTGAAAAAAGTCGCATGACAGTGCGTCGCCTTGTCTAAATCCTTTTTTGACAACAAAGGTCTCGGTGAGGTTTTGACCGACCTTGATGGAGCAGCGTGCATTCTCCATCGTCATCCTGCACAAAGGACGAGTTTGGCAGGGATGCCAAAACTAGACATGGCCCTGTATAGTCTCCATAGATGCTGTTATATGCGGCCTTAAAATCGATGAGGAGGTGGTGGGTATCGATTTGAAGTTCCTGAGTTTTTTTTTCGAAAATCTGTCGCAGTGTGAATATTTGGTCAATGGTGGACTATCCTGGCCAGAAGCCACACTGATATGGACCGATCAGACCGGCAGATAAGATCTTGTAGGCGATGTCAAGAAGACTGATGCCTCTGTAGTTGGCGCAAAGGAGACCCTTTCCTGAAGATCGGGCAAACGATGCCGAGGTTCAATTCATCGGGAATACTTTCCTCCGACCATATTTTATAGATGAGTTGGTGCATGCTCCTTACCAAGTCATCGCCTCCCGCTTTGAACAGCTCGGCAGCTAAGTCGTCAGCACCAACAGCTTAGTTGGACTAAAGCTTAAATATGGCTATGTTCACTTCGTCCAGGTTGGGTGGACGGAATTGTTGGTCTTCGTCGTTCAGGTTGAATGGTTCATTCTGTCCGACAACGGGATTTGGTTCGTCGTCGCCGTTAAACAGTCTGCAGAAATAGTTCTTCCACTAGTAATGCAGCCACGAAATTCGTAATAACTTCACAAACTCCGTTTCATTTCTAGATCCATTATCTCCTTCCACCGTGAAACAACCATGATAATATGCAAGGACCCTTCACCAGAAAGTCTCAACAAGGAACTGACCTGGAGCAGAATGTCAAATTCAGCAGCAATGATGCCTTGTTGGCAATATTACTACCTCTTCTGCATTCGAACAAAAAGGTTACGTATACGTCACCGAAAAATCTATGATTTTTATACTGACTGTCCGAGTCACAGTAACAGTCAATGACAGAGAAATTCGCCACTGTGACCTAAAGGATTTTATTCTGTTAACCAAACTTGGGGATCACTCCAGTGGAGATTGTTAGTTGCAGAGGATGTGGTGAAAAACCTCAATGCCGTTTTTCCTGTAAATGGAGGACTCAAGATCATCAAAGATATAAATAATTTAGTAAATACCGCTGCAAACTTCAAATTGCCTTCAAATATCGAAGTCACTGACGTCTTTTAACTGGGCTTCACTGGTTTCAGCCAATGTAGAGATATCCTTCAAGTCATTCATTCTCCAGAACGAGAATCGCAGACGTTGCAAACTTTAAAATGTTTATGGTTGTACAGTGCTCTTATAATGCTTAAAACCCTGTTCTTCATATGCTTGTTTGCCGTCTAATTTAACCTTTTTTTTCCAATTTTCAACGTCAACAAAAACCATTCCCTGGTTATTCTCGAAGAAAAACTTATAACTACAAAGTTGCTGCAGTGAAGCATTTTTTCGATATAGGGACTACGTCATCGCCAATCCTTTTTAGACAAATGACGAGTTCCTTGGGAAGTTTTGCTGGCATAAACACCATACACATGTGTATAAGTATACAAATCAAACTTTGCGGTTTTACTTGATAGGTTTTCCATTATTTCATCCACAACGAAGGTTCCTATGCCTTGAGTTGATTTCAAATGGATTTCTGATGCAAACCAAGCTGTTCTCAACAAAAGAATCACCATCTCGAGAACCTTTAGAGAAACAATCCATTTCTCTTATGTGACTTTTATACGTATTGCCAGAACACCATTTTATCACGTGTCGATAGCACTCTCGTTTGTTTTATTCCTCGACATTTCTGCATTCATTTCTATCTTTAGCACATGCACAAGGATTGTATTGATTTTTTTTTCTGAAGAATCCATTCATCTATCCATCTGTTATGACCTTGAATCCTTGCAAGCGTGGAAAGCCTTTAAAGAAAATAAAACAGAAAAAAATATTTGCTGGATGCAATTCCAACTAAATCTAGCGATACAAGTTACCAACACTACTGCACAAGTACAACAGTCCCCATGCTGTTATATTGTTGCTGTGCCATAATTTGCAGTTGCATAGAATATCCTTCTGCCTATTTCGTTCAGATCCGTGACGTACAACATATACAATATGTGATGGATGGCTGCAGAAAAATTGAACGATGCCAACAGAACCAAAGAATTCAACCTTGCTTATACATATGTATATATGGATGTGTGTACGGACAAAGGGGTAAAAGGAGAGCAAAAGTAAAAAAGCAGCAGAAACAAAAAAATAAAAAAAGAAGAAAAATCTAAAGATAAATGAAAGTCCCTTTGTTTGTAACATGGAGGCGGAGAGCAATTATAATTTTCCATTACCATGGAAAATGGCCAAAGGCACAATCCGCCTGAGTGTGGGAATGTAGTAGGTGTGCACTGTACACTAGGCACGATACTCAAATTAAATATGAAAAAAAGCAAAATCCTTGCGACAAAAAAAAAGGAAACGAAAGAAACACCGAAGGACACTAGTAAGTGCTAACTATGGATGGTTTACTGTCATGTGCTCCGCCTACATCCTTAATGAATTTTATAAGGGTTACCATTTTATACGGTGAAATATAAAATTAAAAACAAAGAAAAAAAAAATAGAAAATAAGGACCTTGATTTGGCAGTGTGCCGTGGGTTGAATGTATGGCAGAATAAATAAACAGATACAAATCTCTTTGTCAGTGAATGGTTTTAATTAAGTCTCGCTTCTGAAAAAGTTACCCCTATAGTCATTTTAAAAGGAAGCACTGTGTAGTTCTAGAAAGCCTCGAGTTAAAATTTGGTTAAACAGTGACGTTGGACGGCTATAATTGCAGGAGATCGCTAGAGCCTTTTCCATTCGAGTGTGGTTTGATTTCTCAAGGGGTTCTATGCATGTAAACGAAAGGCAAGACAGCTTGATTTCTCTAGATCACCTCAACGAACTCCTTGATTCGATTTAGAATGATCGTATACAGAGCGGATCTACCGTACAAGAGCTTAAGAAGGGAGCAATCAAAAAAGTAGCTGGGATAAGATTTTGATGTTTTGTAAATGAAAAGAAAGGCCACAAGGTCACCGAGCCCGACCCAAAGGCCTGCAAAGACGAATAAGGTAGCTTGGTAGAAAACTGAGGACTGTATAATGGCTAGGATGACCTAAATGGAGCTATCACCCCGAATGAGCCACTCTAACTGGACGATGCTAACCAAATATACCGACAGATACATAAGAGAAAAAGAACTCTGTGCTACTATGTGACTACCTCAATCGAACTTTTTGATTTGAAGAGCAGTAGGGACTTTTGGATTGGAAGACTTGGATCTATATCTGAATGAATGCCACTCCATTTATTGGAACCATTTGGAGCTCTTTATGAGGCTAAGGATAATCTTAACGCCAGTATGTGACAGTTTCTCTAAATTATCAAAGTGATAGGATACTTAAAGAGCTTTCTTCTTTGCGTTCAGACTGGACAGGTACAGAGAAAGTGAAGTATTGTTTTTTTAATTTTTCCTCCTCTTCTTTCATTCAACTCCTGCAAAAGTCACTGGAAAAAAGACCCATCCTTCTGCCATGAAGGCCAATGTGACAATGGCCGGTGAAATCACCAATAACGATGCTGATCACTGACCTTTTAAGCAATATCAGATTTTTAGATTTAACATAGACTAGCTCTCACAAGAGGTACGACATGTGGTCTAATTCCTCCATCTTTGGTTCGTCTTGCTGAACACATCGTAAGATGTCTAGAGCAGTACGACGTTTGGTGAGTTCATCTGGCTTACCACTCCCTAAAATGTTTCTATTGTTATGTCATCTCCGTAAAAAATTTTGAAGTATCTGAGGTCAAAATTGTGAAGTTCTTGAAGGATGCCACAGGCTTCGATGATCGACATGATTTCCCCCTAAAATATGCTACAGTGCTCAGGTATACGGAACGAGATACTCAAGTTGACAATTTCGGCGAAAACACCTAGTCCCACTCCGGTCTCGGTTTAGAAGTGAGGAGATTACACGTTTCTAATGTCACCACTCTCCCACGCCTCTTTGGAAAGGATTGATGTCCGAAAATTAAGGTTCAAGTTCAATTTAGGCGGTGTGTAGTTGGCAATATTACCAAAATACAAACAAATGTTACGTATACGCCACCGCTCAATCGATGAGTTTTGTAAGTACTGAATGTCGGAGTCACAGCCATAGTCAATGACAGAGAAATTGGCAACAATGATGCCTTGTCCGCGTATGACAGCATCTATAGAGGCAAGCTATACAGAGCTTTGTCTAGTTTTGGAAAAGGATGACAATGAAGAATGCACGCTGTTCGATCAAGGTCGGTCAAGACCTCACCGAGACCTTTGATATCAAAAAGAGATTTAGACAAGGCTATGCGCTGTCATGCGACTTCTTTAACATAGTTCTTGAAAGAATAGTGCAAAACTCGAGGGCCAACACAATCTCTCAGAAGTCTGCCCAAATACTCGAATACACCGACGGTATTGACATAATCGAAAGAACGCAGCGTGGTGTCACTGGCGCGTTTGTGAGGATTGAAACGGAGGCGGCGAAGATGGGTTTAGCGGTCAATGAGGGCAAGACAAAGTATATGCTGCAACAAGAAAGGACACTCAACACCGACGTCTCGGACAGAACGTCACAATAGACGGATATAACTATGAGGTAGTTAACGACTTTGTCTACCTAGGGTCCGCTATGAATTTAGACAACGACATCAGAACTGAGATCAAAGAAAGAATAACTCTTGCCAATCGCTGTTTCTTTGATCTAAGAAGGCAATTGAGTAGAAAAGCCCTCTCTCGAACAACTTAAGTGACCCTTTATAAGACCTTAATCGTCCCAGTCCTGGTCTACGATGCAGATGCATGGATTCTGTCAAAAGCGGATGCGGTTGCTCTCGACTGTTTCGAGAGGAAAATTCTTCGAGTGATTTTTGGTTCCGTCTGCATAAACGGTGAGCGAAGGAGGAGATACAACAACGAGATATAGAGGATGTAAAGCGACATTGACTTAGTCAGAAAAGTGAAGGTTCAACGATTGAGGTGGCTGGATCATGTAGAGCGGATGGATACCAATGCTCCGGTCCGGAAAATCTTCGAATCCACACCCGACGGATGGCGCAGTAGAGGAAGATCGCGACTCAGGTGGCGCATGCAAGTGGAAGGGGACCTTAACCAAATTGGCGTGCAACGAGACGTTTGTTGATTGAGACCCAGGTCCACCCCGGACTGTAGCGCCACCTTAAGTAAGTAAGTAAGTGATGGCTTGTAGGCAACATTACTACTTCTTCTGCATTCGACAAAGAATTTGGGTCCGAAATTTGAGATTTAAGTTCAACTTACTCGGTGTGTAGTTCATATTTTATTAATTAGTTGCATGAGCTTACCTTATGGGCTAGTCAACCACAATCAGATCAACCCTTTAGACGAGGTCGCCTTTTCGATTTCTTGAAGTCAATCATAACTTGCAGACCTTTCCTGTCTGCCTACCAAGCCATTAAACCCTTCGAACTGCAAAGTTTTACCATCTGTAAGAAAAAGATAAAGAACCAAAAATTCTTTAGATTCTTACAATGTTTTGTGTCAAACTTAAAGTGAGGGCCGCCAAAACGTTCTGTCAAGCATCTACAGACTGGTGTCTAATAAAGACGTCTCCCTTGAAGATATTTTCCATCACCAATTGTCCTTCACATTGCACAAACACACACGAGATTCCAAAATCGGAATTAATTTCATCACAGCCCTAAATTTAATTAGACAAATAAATTCACTCACTCCCGGGAACAACGTTTGAAATTCCAACACAAATCTATCTCTCACTTCATTATGCGTACTCGGTCCGTTGGAAGACATAAACAAAAGGCGAATATAATGGCAATTTAAATAATTAAATTTGGATTAAACTTCAAACTTGAACCCTCGGTCCATTCCAAATGGCGAATTCAAATCCGCCCGAGAAAGGATTATGAATGAAACGCCGGAAAGCAGGCCTCCTCCGCTGTCTTTCAAAGAAAATCTCTCTTTTTTTTCCGTTGTTTCCAAACTAAATTATTTACAAAGGATAATGACCGACCATATGAAACCCTTTTTGACGAGAAAGCAACTACGGTGATGCTCGAAAGAACGAAAGAAATTTAACTTAAGCTTTCGAATTATCGATCCATGAAAGATTTCTTCTGCGTCAACCCAAAAACCGAGATAAGTGTTCGGGGATGCGGGGGCCGGAAAGTCTTCATCAAGCAGGAGAAGGAGGAAGATTCTGGTTTCGTAAGTTATTACATTTTCGATGGAATATTTTTATGAAATATTTACGACGGCACGGACGAACTAAGTATCCCTTGCAAGCAAAGCACAAAACTCAAGTTCCAACGAATAGTTGTTCTCCGTCGTCGTCTTCGTCGCCGTCCCGTTTGGGGGTTTTGGCAGGGTTATTCCCTCGACGAAAGATTATAGGTTTCTGCGGGATGAGCTTGCGGTATAGCTCGTTATTTATGTAGATCGACAAAGAAAACTAATTACTGTGTAAACAATGGAAATGATGTGCTTTCGTTTTGGGACAGAACAACGCACACACGCACACACATGCCCACACCTTGCGTGCTTATTGTAAACGTAAATATCACCGCTATTAAAACGACGTGTAAGCAAATAAATTTCGTCCTAATGAAATGCTCCTAATTAACTATTGACAAACACAACAGTTATAAGGGTTTTCACGCCGTTTCCATAATGATACAAGTGGTACACTCTCACCTGGATGTGAATTTGGGCGAAAAATAATTGCTCACGTTAGCTTTGCGAACTGCAAATGGGTATAGGATTGGTGTTGGTGTTCAACACAGCGTAAGGATCTAAATGTGATAGTGTTGCTTTAATTTAACGTAGGCGAAGGGTTAATATTGCAGTAAAGGTCTTCACATACATGTTTCCTGGTTTTGATGACTATCACCTGAGCATCATCACCTTTTTAAAAACGATAAAATGGGTTAGGGGAAATCAGAAAATCAGAAATGTAAATTTAAGGCATTTTGTGACGTAAATGTTAGGATACCTACCTTCATAGGGAATACACAAGAGATTTTTTATGGTTCCTATAGCCGTTATTGGAGTCAACCTGGAACCAACTTTCTGGACAAAATTAATAAATAAGCCTTGGTACCGAACATTAAAAAGTTATACTTGCACACCTGATGCTCCGGCACGCGTTGTATTTGATTTAATAACATTACGCTCACTCAAAAGAATCAAGAAGACGTTTGTGAACTACGGCAGCCATGCTTTTTTGCGACTTCAAAATACCACGCTCATACAACCAAGAAAAAAATAAATAAATAAAGAAATTGTCAATAAGGACATAACTATTTTTTATTTAAATAAAATACAGAATAATTGAGATATCACACTGAAATTCATTTCAGGTACACATGTTGAATTTTATTATGGAACTCAGTCTCATTCATATGACCACCGCGAACAAATTTGCAGCGACCGATTTTTTGGGACCAATTTTTCACCACTCTTCTACATACATATCGGCCGGAACGTTGGCAATTTTGCGTTCGATAAACAAGGTGGCGCAAAATTAATCACCCTATCGGAAGATGTTATAATTTTTGCAAATGGCGTCGAACGTCAATTATTTTTGACATCTGTGAACTGGATAGCTGCAGTATACACAGACAAGCAATGGAGCGTGAAATAATTGTGTCGATTTTTTTGAAAAATAATCGGTCGGTGGTGTTAGCGCAGCGTGAATTTCGACGTCGATTTCCTAATCGTGTCGCGCCAACTGGGCAAACATTCCGGCGCTTAGCTACTCGACTCGAACAGACTGGAACCACAAGAGACCATGCAGAACGGTGCCGCCACCGGACTGGTCGTTCAGCCTAGAATATCGCGGCTGTGGCTGCCGATGTCGCTGAGAACGAAGAAATATCAACCAAACGACGGGCCACGCAATTGGGCATCACCAGATGGACCCTACAGCGAATTTTAGTGAAAGACTTACACATGTTCCCGTGCAAAGTGCAAACAGTGCATCAGTTAATGCCTGCTGACCGTCTGTTGCATGTGAATTACTGTCAAGCCATCCTCAATCTCAACAACGAAGAGGATGAATTTGTATCGAAAATCATCATCATGACGAGGCGCATTTCCACTTAATCGGTTACGTCAACAAGCAAAATCTTCATTTCTGGGCCACTGAAATCCGCGTGTGATGCACGACGAGCCATTACATCCACTCAAAGCCACTATGTGGTGGGGCGTTCTCGCAGGAGGAGTGATTGGGGCGTATTTCTTTGAGGACGCCATCGGCAATACGGTCACTGTTACTGGCGAACGCTATAGGGCCATGATAAACGACTTCTTACTGCCGGAATTGGATGAGCGGGGATTGATGAACATGTGGTTTCAACAAGATGGTGCAACTGCGCACACAGCACGAGCCACAATGGATATTGTGAAGGAAGCATTTCCTGGTCGCGTAATCTCCCGTTTTGGTTATTTGGCATGGCCAGCAAGATCGCCTGATTTAACCATCCCAGACTTCTTTCTTTGGGTCTACTTGAAGTGGCGGGTTTATGCCAACAAGCCTCAGACAATCGCAGCCCTTAAGGAAAATATTCGACAGGAATGCGAATAGTTATCACCGGAAATCTTGCGGAAAGTCATAGAAAGTCCGATAAAACGGGCACAAATGTGTATCAACACTTGACGGATATTATCTTTTCCACTTAACAGAAAAAGGTCCAAATAAAGATTTCCACCACTCAAAATAATTTTTTTTTACGTAGTAAAAAAGTAATTCAAAAACGAAATTGGATGATTAATTTTGCGCCACCTTGTAGTTCCTAACTCCTCTAACATTATTGGCGTGTTGGCATAAAACAACAACATAACGTTACCCTATAAAAATAAATCCCACAGCCTTAAATAGCTTGAACAAGATTACACGATTACCGAACTTGTCCCTCAAAAGATCGATTGTTTGACCAGCTTTGTGGCATCATCTTATTGGAACCAAATATCACTGATGTCAAGTCCATCCAATTTTGGTCAAAAATAGTCTTCCAACATGAGACGATAGTGAACTCCAGTGACCGTAACATGGCGATCATTTTCATCGGCGAAAAAATGCGGTCCAACCACACCTCCGGCATGAAATCCCTACCACACGGCCATATTTTGTGGATGCAATGGGGTTTCTTGAAGCACATGTGGGTTTGTTGCTGTCCAATAATGCATATTTTGCTTACAAAGCCATTAAGCCAAAAATGAGTTTTAGCTCTTAAGATGATTTTTCGATAAAATTTAGGATTTTCTTCAAACTTTTGCAGAGCCAAATCGGAAAAGATTTGACGCTTCAAATGATCAGGAGGCTGCAGTTCTTGAGTTAATTTGATTTTGTAAGGGTGTAGGCCAAGATCTTTAGGCAAATTTCACCATAATATGGACTGAGAGATTCCCAATTTCTGTGAACGGCATGAAATCGACTGATTTGGCTCATTTTAAACTGAGCTGCGATATTTTCGCTACTTCGACCGGTGCGTCATCTCACTGGCACAGGAACATTTAATAGTGAATATATTGACTCGAATTTATTCACTAAAGAACGCACAGCATGTCTGGTGGAACGATTATTACGGCCGAAAATTGGAGTAAGCGCTCTTATTAAAGTTGCGACCACCGACTCAGAATTTCGGTTGCAATTTTTAATAATTTCCAAACGTTGTTCGTCAAGGTCTAGCTTCTCGCAACCGTTCAAGTAAGCGTGTTCCATTTTTCACGCGAATGGAAAGAATCTACAATTTATAATCCGAACAGCGAATTGAGAAGCTTTTTTACAATAAATTGGAGGCTTGTCATTTCCCGACGAGAGGTGGTGCCGCAAAAAATGTTTAGTGGATATGGCTAGGTCTTGAACCGACTTGGATCGCACGGCAGTTCAACGCACTAACCACTAAGCCACTGAGCTGGCTGGCTCTAATTGCAGCCTCCAATTTGTTTAAGGTGCAATTCTACTTGTGCTTAGACGAGCTACAGTCTGCAGAAGTAGTTATTTCAAATTCGGTGCACTGACTTCGACTCTACCACAAAGCTTTCTTCTTCAGCTCTGCAAACTGAAACATCTTCTAATAAATTTGATCCATGTTAGATGTTAGATGTTGGGGTGTGTGTATGCATTGCACTGTAGAGATCTATTGTGCTCTTCCGAACTCGTTTCCCCCGATAAGTCTCGAACTATAGCACCTCCTGCAATCCAGTCTTTCTGTGGAAATGGAGTATCTAGATTGGCTCCAACGACGGAAGATCCGTTTTAGAGAAAGTGTACGTCCCCAGGTTTCCGTTCGCTTCTATTCCCATTCTTCTGAGTTTGCAATGGCCGGTTAGAATGCGAAGTTGTCTGCTCCTCGTTTGCCGCCCTTCTGTCTTCTGCCTTAGGCTAGGAATCTCAGTTAATATTTAGCACCGCTGAGACCTTTCCTGAGCGGGTCATCAAGTGCACCTGGTTTCCTTAGGTCTGGGAGGGGCGGAGGTTTGCGTGTTATTCCATGCCTCTCACTGGGCAATCTCTCTTTGGTCGGTTGGGAGGTATTCTTACTTTTTTCGGTGGGTTTGGACACTGTTTTGGCCAGAGATCTTCCCTGACTCTCCCTATTCACACAATATTGGTCTATGAAGTGTTTTCCTGTGGCGCTATCCTGGTCTGCCGTTGTGATCTACGTCCTGGCGGTCTCTCTCCAGTTGATCAGCAAGTTCTGTCGTGGTAATATCCCGCGTTTCTTCATACATCCATCTTTTTTTAAATTATTTATGTGGTCTCACGAGTAGCTAGGGAAATAAAAGTCTGCCACATCAGAGTTCCGCTTGATATGTTAAAGGAGAGGCTTTGTTCGAATATAGCCTATTACCCCTGGCTGCAAACCATCCAACGGGCACGGTTTCGCATAACACCCTGGATTAGGGGTGCAGTTACTGATTCGTTGCTATTCAGCGATGTACACTTCGTGGAGCTAGCTCCCGCGCGGGCTGAGCAAGTGAGCAACTATCGGCAATCATCGGTATGGGTTTGTTCGCGATGGGCTTTTACAGTAGAATTTTTACCTTCATCACTGCCATAACCTCATTCACCGCAGAAGCACAGTGATAGAGTTCTTTTTGCTGTGCGGTTTTACTGCTCCCCCTATCCATCATCCGGGAGCGACCCTGATCTTATGGTTCTCACGCCAACCTTTGAAGACCTTTGAACATGCAACTGATGATAGTATTTCATCTACAAGTGAAAAAGTGAAGTAAAAGACCACAACATTCATTTGCAAGGACAAATTGTGTATCTGTAAGTGTATCTGCTAAAAAAATTAATTAACTTGATTGCATTTACATGAAAACTTGCAACTCTGTTGGCAGCCATGCATTTCAAAGGCACCTGGAACGAAATCCACTTAATTTGATACCTCTTGTGCATTTGAATTGAAAACTATTAGCATAACTAACACGTGAGTCTTCCAGTAAGTGTGCAACTTTAAATCATAATCTGAAAAGTGTAAATAAAACTAGAGCAACAGAGGGATGCTCTCATATTCCGCCAAGGATCCTCTTGTAATACATACGCCAGCACCAATAGAAAAAAGTGACATGAACTACATTTATTTACCAGAAAAATACATTTAAAAACTCTGTTAAGCTTTTACCAACCAAAAAAACTGAATGTATCTAACCCACGTATGTATAGATGCATACAAAATGTATAATGTTTGAAGAAATTCTCAACTGACAAGAGAGCAGCTCAGCTACTCGTATCCCGCCATCTTCCTTCCACATTGATAGATCTTGTCCAAGTTCCCCCTCCCTACGGCCAAAACCAACAACTCGAAAAGGCATCCTATGTACTCATTGCACTCCCTCGTCATCTTCACGGTGCACATCGAATACAATTGCAATTGAATCCTTCTCATAACGGCTGCAGGAAGGTAGCAAGAAAGAGACCGAGTGGTGCACAAGTGCATGTGTATGAACGCTCAATTCCATTCCACTGTCGTAGGTGAGACGCACGGTCTCCCTGATGTTGTTGCACTTCCAGAGACTGTACCTATTTTTAGCAGGGGTAAAATTATTTACGGATGCATAAATGCATTATAACCCAGTATGTGTGTATAGATACAAATCTGCACCGCTGCGAACCGAAGCCAGCGATGCTTTTGAATGAAGGAAAACTTTTCTAGAGCGCGCCGCACAATGAGAGAGCTTTGACCTAGACCTGCAGAACTACATTCACAATATGTTTTCATCGAATTAAGGAGATACATGCAGACGGGTATATACCAGATGCACATTCGACAGATATACAGTTGGGGTTGTTGATACCTTGTTTGAGCGCCATCTGTTGGCCTCCTACTGGATATTTACCAGTGGGTGGCGTTTGTTCACAGCGTTAATCTTAATCTCTTCATTCTGGAGGTGTGATAGTGAAAATACTCGCATACACATACAAACATGTGTACATGCGTATCTATATGCACGAAGACAGATGGTTTAAGCAAAAATTCATTCGATAAATGCCACTGAAGCACTGAAGCCCTTGCAGAGATGCATTTACATCGTCGAAAGGGATTACTGGCCCTGGGAGCTTTCTAATGGAAAAATGGTTTTCAACTATTTACTCGTTGCCAGAGTGGGTACGGCGGTGAGTGGTCGGTGTAGGGACGTCTCCAATTGCAGCTGCTGATGATGACTCTTTGCGATTTATTTACAAGCTTGATGAAATCCATTTCCGCCACAATAAGCTCCGGATAAAAACGAATTTATTTCCATTTTCGCTGACCTAAAGCACGGGGTTGCATTAGAATAGTGACTGTGAGGTGGTTCTGCTACTGCCAACAATTTAGATGCCTGTGAGGAGATGCATAACTGACAAATTGACCTCGTTTCGGTGGCTGATGTTTTGCAGTTTTGCAGATTAAACCTTTAATTGATTTTTAATTTATTTTCATGCATGCTAACTGGTGTGTGCATGAGGAGTGTGATTTCGTAAAGTTTTTAGTACTTGTCGTAGTGGAAATTGGAAAGAATGCACTGGAAATGGTTTGTGAAAGTCATTTAACGAAATTTTTAATTAATTCCGTAATTGGCAATTGAAAAAACTGACGAGTACCGTTTATGTTTATTCTTTTTCTGTGGATTTAAATCTGCTTTGCATTAAGGCTGAAGGATTTTATGTTGCATTCAACGAAGAATAGGTCGCACGTAATGTGGTTTTTTCCGAATATTTATCCTATAGTTCCACACTTCTTAAATGTAAATGTTTTTAGGAAAAATAGTGCCTGCTGGGTGAAAAGCTCTGCTGTATTTTTAAAAAAATACTGAAAAGATGGCTCAACAACATTTCGGATTTGTACCATTTCGGACTATAACCAACCTCTATAACCAACCTCACATTTGCCCTATTTTTGGTTTTGAAGAGGGAAATGCTTCTTGCATCATCAGGTGTGACCAAGTTCACCCAGCAATTTGGACTCTAACCGACTAAGTTTTATCCATTTTCAAGAATTACATTTTTTTTTTGCATTACTTTCTCCATTTTGTTTTTCCCTAAGCGATGCAGGGTGCTCTTCAGGTTCTTGAACTGTATTACGTTGTCACTTCTGTTGACACTATTCTTTTATAATCCTTGCAACGGTGTTCCCAACTGCGTCCAATTTTCTTGAGTATCCATTATATGCCTTATCATGTTGTCAATAGGGTTAAGTCCTTACCCTGTTCCTTTTTCAGCAGGCGTCACTTTATTCCATATCTAGAGCAATAGGGACATGATATGTTCTGCGTCGCCGATTATTTCTATGTACCTTGTAGTAATAGAAGTTGTTGTAATATAGTCTCCAAGCCTGTGAAGACAAGATTCTAACGCTATCTCCTCTTCTATAGAATTTTGTTCTCAACGAACTGCTTCTGAAGCTAGAGGATGCGGGCTCTGGCGTGGTAGCATATGCAGATGACGTCGCCATCGCCGTAAAGGGCAAGTACCCACAAACACCGGCAGATATTCTTCAGCGCGTTCTTAACAAACTCACTACATGGACAAACAGCTGTGGCTTCAGTGTTAAAGCCAAAATTCCAATCATTATCCCACCCAAGCTCAACGATACTCCTCTGAACTTCTTAGGCAGTACCAAATAGCTAAGACTCATTCTAGACATGAAGCTTCTGTGGAGGGATAATATTGCCGAACGTGCTAGGAAATCCCTGGTAGCTCTCTACTCATATAAAAGATAAGAAGATTCCAGATGGAGCCAACCGCCGAAAATCATACTCTATTGTGAGACCGATTCTAACGTATGACCAGCATTAAAGTTCTCTAAAAAGTTTAACGAGTGGCTTGCCTCAGCATTACTGGTGCGCTGAGAACTTTTCGTACAGTTGCGTTTCAAACTGTGCTCCACCTACTACCGACAGATATTTATGGCATGCAGCAGGCCACTAACGCGGCTCTAAGACTGAGATATACGCACCAAAGATGTGAGAAAAATGTGGGACATCCCAGAATCCTATCAACTCACCGCAGTCTTCCCAAAATGAACAGACACGCTGCCCACCGAAAACGACTTTAACATGGTCTATAAGCACAAGCTACCGGACAGAAGCGCCTGGAGTCAGCGCAAAGTCCTCTTTAATGAGTCTATCTCTATCTTTACTGACGGCTCTAAAACAGCAGGAGGAGTTGGTGCCGGTGTCTTTTCAGAAAACCCGGACATCCACTACTCCTTCAGTCTCCCCAACCACCTTGTATCCAACATAATAAAATCTAGGGCAGTGAATTACTGCCGGGTGTCTCTAAACAAGATCGCTAACCAGTATAACCTCACACTCTGTTGGGTTCCCGGTCACTGCTATATTCAAGGGAACTGTGCGGCTAGCGAATTAGCTAGACTAGGCTCCCAATGTACAGACGGCAAGAAGCTCGACCATGTCAAAGCGCCTATGTCGTTTATTAAACACCTAACTCACGCCGACGCTCTGTCGAAAGCAAATCGTAGATGGCAACACCTCGATTATTGCTACCAAACTGATCTGGCCTGTCCTGGATCTAAAAAGATCAAAAGCACTAATACGACTCAAAAGAGACCAACTTTCAAAACTAACCAACGTCCTCACGGGGTACTGCATCCTAGGCGTGCATGTTCAACGCCTTGGTATAGCATGTAACGATTTCGGCAGGAGCTGCAGAGTGTCCCACCCTGGCCTACATCAGGAAAGCCACCCTAGGTCGATACTTCTTTAACGATCTAAATGATCTGAACTCCGCCAGCATGGCCGACGCCAACAACTACGTTAGGAAATATTAATGGTTTCGGGAGTGGTGGTGGACGCAAGTGGAAGAGGACCTTAACTAACTTGGAGTGCGAAACTTGAGGCAGCTGGCTAAAAATCAAACTGGCTGGCGACGCTTGTTGGTAGAGGCCCAGGTCCACCCCGGATTGTAGCGTCAACATAAATAAGTAAGTAAGTATGAACTTTGCATTTCTTCTTTGAGCTCAGGAATGTCTGGCAAAACCTAGAATTTCACGAAACCCAAGAAAAAAAATGTGCATGGTTTCAAACAGCGCGTTGTTTGAAACAATATGGTCCAATCCTTTTGCTGGCTTAAAAACCACACCAAACAGTGACTCGTTGAGTATCCATCGCTTTGTAGATTTTCTTTCAGCGCTTAGAATTGTCTGCTGCATATTGTAAGCTTAGAATTTAGGGTCTTCTGCCGAATTGATGTCCCCAGCCTCTTAGCATAAATTTCATTTACTCGTGCGGTGGTCTTTATATCCGATACAGTTTTGTTGAATTTCTTAGTCAAGCTTTGAATTCTTCCTAAGATAGTCGGTCCTGCTGGCGTTGACGGGCTCTGGAGGAGAAGATTCAATGATGAATTTTACGAGTTGTACAGCGACATCAAGAGGATTCGAACCCACTGGCTGACATGGCTGGGGTGTTTATAGCGAATGGACACGGCTCCCAAAGTTTTCGAATCTAACTCGGTGGAGGGACAACGCAGTAGAGGAAGACCTCGCCTGGCGCGCACAAGTGGATGGGGACCTCAACCGTCGTGGAGTGCGCAACTGGAGGCAGTTAGCTAAGAATCGGGCTTGTTGGTTGAGGGCCAGGTTCACCCCGAATTGTAGCGCCATCTAAGCCTTTAAATTGTCGTCCAATTTGGTGTGAAATGTCTCCGTATAATTTGCAATGCACTTTCACAATTATAAGGGATTGCTCTTTCATATAGAGTGCAACGCCATTGTTACAATAATCCCCTCTGTAACTGTCTGATGTAGGGATTACTTCCCATTAAATGTTTAAATACCCCTCCTGTCAGCTTAGGTAATAAAAATAAAAAACAAACTCCATTTGCATGAGAATTTAAATCGCTCCCAGCGTTTCTTGACGGAGCCAAATCGCATTAACACCAACTTAAGCTCAACAGTTAAATAACACGTATCAGTACACCTTCCCCCTTAAGAAATCCATCTCACTTCACTAATTCCACCGAAAATTGTCAGCCACAATTCATTATTTCAAATGTAGCCCCTAAACGAATTGTACAAAGCAAATTATTCTTCCATAATTAAAATCCTCGAAAGAAAAAAAGGAGGAGAATTCCATTTGAAATAAATAAAGTCCTCCAACGCCACGTTACACCTATACTCCCCCGGTTTTTCGGCTTTTGTTATCCCAGTCACGTTGTTTTTGCACCAAAAAAAAAGGCATTATCCCTAGGAGGACGGTTTTTGCTTGTGTGCTCGGTTTGTTGTTGGCTCCTCCAGAGATGTTGAAACAAAAGGAAAGGACCTAAAGAAAACTTAATATCATTTGAACAAATTTAAAATTCAATGTGGAGGAAAATTAAATTTTTTCCCATCATCTCGCTCTGAAGAGTACACCAGCTCCAGCACACCACTTCCACTCTTGATTTACGTGACTAATAAAGGGCTTCGTCGCTTCATCTGCTGATCTGCTTCGTTGCCCCTTTTAGGCTTCCATCTAGCAATTATAAATCCTATTTTCATAGCTCCCTCGAAGTTCGTCAAAGTCAAGGTACAAGTTCTTCTATATCTACGAGGAGTGCATCTTCGGTTACCCTCCTCCGTTTGAAAGAATGAACAGACTCATCGTCACCCATCCCTCGATACGGGTGGGTGTGGAATTTTAAATTTTTTTTGCGCTCTCCCTTTTCATCTGTAATTGATCCTTGACAATTCGTTCCTGCTGTAGACAGTGGTAATGATATCGTGATGCCAGGCAGAACCCAGGAATACCAGGGATACACGAGGGTGGCGGCAAACCACCTGGGATTTTTGAATATTGGTTTCTGCACAATTGGATTTTTCCTTCTACATTGTGGATTAGGTGTTTTTCAGCTTTCCTCTCTCTTAGTTGGGATGTAACGAGGAATACCTGAACCTGGTATATTTCAATTTTCGATTTTCAATTTGTAAATGCAAAAAAAAAAAGGAGATAATCCTCAGGATGGAGTGGTGTGGTGGCCACCGAAGTGCCATATCGCTCGCAAGATGGGGTCTTCCAATTAATTTTTAAAGGCAATACTTCTAGAAAGGGTTCTGAGTTTTGGGTTACACCCGAGCAATGGTTAGACACGTAAAGGTGAGTGTGTCTCGAATGGATCTTGACCAGAAAGTAGGTCAGCAAGAGATTTCACCAACTGGGAGTTGGGAAGTTTTTAATTAATTTTGTGCTTTTCATTGAATTGAAATGATTGGTAAAGGGATGTCTGTGAAGACGATGAATCTAAAACAAAATGTCATTATGAATTGATTATGAAAGGATTTTCCTTGTAGACACGAGAAAGAGGAAGTGGATAGGTGGACTGGAAAAGCATCATCAACATTTAGATTGGGTTCATCGTACTCTTAACAAGTCATGTGATGAATTACTCAGCACAGACTTTACAGCAGATCAGGGTTAGGTTAGGTTAATGGATTATGAATGGGAAATATTCTTAACTCATTTAAACTGCGATGATAGACAGAACAGAAAGACCTATAACCTAGGAGTTTTGAAACCACTTATAAATTTACACGAGTCTTTAACAGACTTGTTGCAAAGTTCAATCGTATCTTTTAAGATGTATTGAGCAAAGATTTTGAATCGTAGGTGCTGAAGAGCAACTAGAGAGGATGTTTTCATCATCTCTTCCTTATCGCTGTATCCTCCGCATAAATAGTTCAATTTCAAAATGCAAATGGTGCTTCTGTGCTTTTGTAATATCGGGAGTGTTTTAATGACTGTACAGGAGTTAAGAATGCTTCATCTGATGTTGCGTGACTCCAGTATTTTTCTGTCATTTTATGCTAAAGATTGCAATCGTTGTGTTAGTTTGCTACACATTATTACCATCATCATCATTTTCAATGATCCACTTATCTACTATGAGGGTCGCGTGGGTAGGCTGCTTAAGTGGACTCTCCACATCTTTCGATCTTCCCCCATCGACTCCAAATCATCAGAGGCTATCCCCATACGGGTAGAGGTGAGATTTCGGACCGGTCTAACCATCTCATCCTAAGTCTACACAGGGGGCGCTTACCTGATGGACCGGATTCTATTGCACGTCTTGGAAGCCGAGTTGGGGGCATGCGTTGAACGTGGCCAAACCATCGAAGTATGGACCTTTCTGCTCGAAGAAGTAGCTGCTCGGCATTGAGTGCGACGCGTATTCTGGTGTTCCTAACTCGATCTCGACGAGTCACCTCAGCAATACAACGAAGAAGTCTCATTTCGGCAACTTGTATCCGCGATCTTATTCTTTCGGTCATTACCCAAACCTCATGACCATAGATGAGGGTCGGAACAAACACTGAATTAAAGACCGACAACTTAGCTTCGATGCCAAGTTCGGCCCTCCTGATAACAGATTGACCAAGCTGTCTCAAAATTGCTCCAGCCTGACCAATCCTACAGGATAACTCAGTATTGCTCCTACCATCACTCGTGAATAGGACCCCGACATACTTAAACTTCTCCACCTGTTTCGATGGGACTCCACTAACATGCAGAGTGCATTGAACAGGTGTTCTGGAAATTCCCATTACCTCTGATTTGTTCACGTTAACCTTCATTCCAGCTTCAACACAGATGGCGACGAACCTATCTAGTGCGCGCTGAAGTTCGGTCTGGGTGGACGAAAGGATGACCAAGTCATCAGCAAAAAGCAGGTGACTTATCCTTAAGTCTCCCAATTCGAACTGTTCCTCACCAAGGCTGCGCTGTAACATCCAATCCATATACACAATGAAAAGGAGAGGTAACAGAACGCATTCCTGGCGAAGTCCAACGCCCACAGTGAAAGGTGTCGACTTAAAGCCGGTCACCCGAACACAGCTCTTACAGTTAGTGTACAGAGATTGAATGGCCCTCAGAAGAGAACCGTCGATTCCGTACTCCTGCAATACACTCCAGAGTTTACCTCGAGGGACCCGATCATATGCTTTCTCCAAATCCACAAAACAACTGTAGATAGGTTTGGCATACTCCCAGGCCTTCTCAAGTACCATTTTTGACAGCTGGTAGGTTGTGCTTCCTACCTACCTGGATGAAAGTCGCACTGCTCATCGCTTAACCTGGACTCGACCACTGCTCTGGAACGCGCTTTCAACACCTTAGCAAAGACTTTTCCGGGGAGACTTAGAAGAGATGTACCCCTATAATTGGAGCAATCTCTCTAATCCCCTTTCTTAAAAGGAGGAACAATCACCCTAGTTTGTCAATCGCTAGGTGTTTTACCGCATTGCCAGGCCACTTTAATGACACGAGAGAGCGTTTTCACTCCCTCTTCCCCCTAGGCCTTGACCATTTCTGGTCGGATTTCATCCACACCAGCAGATTTGCCGACTTTTAGCGCTTTAATCACCAAAGTCACCTCCTCAACGGTGGGACTATTCTTCGCCCTACTCAAAACCATGGGTCTGGCATCCACAGTACCCTATTTGGGATTGAGCAGCTCCGAAAAGTGCTCGCCCCATCTGCGCAAGATGTCCTTCTCATCGGAAACAAGTACACCATCTTTGGTTTTAACTTCTTAACATTTCTTGCTTTGCCAAACATTTTCTTGCCAATTTATAAGCCTTCGCCTTTTCGGGTAGAAATCGGTGAACGAGTACCCAGCAGAATCTACCCATGTATTGTGAATCAAGAATTGAGGGCTCTTTCAACAGTCATGCATAAGCTTCGATTTCAACTCTACGGCAGAAATAACTTCTATTCCAGTTTGACTGTCAAAGGAAAAAGGTAATAACGTGGTATTAAGCTTATTGTGGCACCCCGGCTGTCAGTTGTCACTGCCGGAATATCCGTCTAGAAAACTGTACTATGATTTGAAAGCCTCATGGGATTGGGAAATAAATCAGCTCGGAGAACACGCCTGCACTTACTCCTGCTCCTTTGGTTTCTTAGATTCCAGTATCAGTGCTAGAGTCCAACTACGAACCGTCTGTATAGCATACCAGGCTTCTCGCAGCCTGCGGTGGACCACCATTGGACCAATCACCGCTTAAGTGATCCAGTAGTCAAAAGGGGAACTTCAAGAAGTTTTTATTGCTAAAGAAACTCCTATAATTTTCTCTAAAGCGAATGAGGAATTTTCTGCGGTTCTGATCGTCTGTTGTCTTTATCGTCGATTGATCTTGGATAAGAGAAGCTCAGCATTGACTTATCCCCAACTGTCGCTCTAGCTATTTGTTTATTTTTTTTAATCGTGGACTCATTGATGAAAGAGATTTTGACTCTCCGAAATTTGATTAGAAAGTCACTTGGCTTAGGCTCGCTTACAGATTTACCTATCGTCTAGCAATGGATTCCAAGAAATTTGACTCAATTGACATGATTGAATTAACAATGCCAAAATGTGCAATAGGAAAACGTTTCCCTAAAAGTATGCATTCCATTTTGCCAAAGAAGAGTGCCGTAAATAGAAAGAACTAGAGCTCAACAGGTTCCACCACCATTGTCAGCAAAGCACTAAAGATAACGATAAAGAAAAAAACCTTGGAGATAAGTAAAAACTCTGAAGGAATACAATTCTTTGACATAAAACGCCTTTGCGTTCCAATTCAAATCCGGAACATCTACATAAACATTTGGGAATGCCAAGCAGTTTGACCTTTCGAAGTAGAAGCATTTTGCACGAGTTGGCAACGAGTTTGTATTATGAATTCTTCAGTATTCCCAACCTTTCGCGGCTGGATAAAGCCATCGTCGTCCTGACAGCCAAAATCCTAAGTATAAGTAGCGAAGTTTATCATAACGTAGACACAATGCTCTCAAAAATCATATCTATAGCAACGATACCGATGAAATGTATCAAATTTTCCAAGTGAGGGTATTAAGATTACAAAATGGTTAATAAGGATCATTACAATAAATTCAACTAATTAAATATTTCATTCTAACTTCCATCCTCGGTATCGACGCAATAAGATCTCATTTATTCCCAAAAGGTCACAAGTCACTGGCTTGAAAATAAATCAACTCGAATGAGTGCTCTCCAAGTAACCACAATTGATCCATAATAGGGACATTGTAATCACTTTTATGAGCTCCTCAACGAGGACTAAGAGAAATAATTAACGGTTGCCTCGCAATTCACTTGAAAATCCGCCCCCCTTCTGCGCTCGAAACAATAACAGTCGTTGATTAGGGCTCCATTGGCCGGCAATTTTAAAACTCGAGAAAAATTATGTATTTCACCCTTGCCAGGTACCTGAGTAGTCAAACACCCACCGCTTACAATGGAAAATTGTTGGAAAAAATCCTCCCCCACTCCCTCCTGCTCACCCTTCCCTGCTAATTACAATCCAATTTCAGGATGTTTTCCTTATTTTAATTAAAATAAAAATTTCCCTTCCGGATTTGATGTGACATTTAGAGAGAAATAGGAACTTTACCTAGATGACCTTTAAAGAAAAAAAAAATTGCTTATTGAATGGAATTTAGATTCAACATGGTTAGCTTGCCCGCATAACAGCTTGGAGCCCTTTCCACTGCTTGCAGCTCCAGCAGCATTTTTACTACGAGATTCTATCCGCTCTTTTGCCAACAGCAGCAGCAGCGTCACCACCCCCAAGTGAACTCTGACATTCTGGCAAAGCTTTTCCCGGGGAAAATTCGTTGGAGTGTACAGCTTGCACTTATCTACTTGTATCTACACAATGAAAACGAACGAACGTTGCACATTGCATATTACTGCCGAGGCAGTCACTTTAACTAGGCCAGGATATGTGTGTGTTGTATCTAGATATGCACTTATGTACGGAAATATTCTATTTACACGGGACATGTAATGTAAAATCGTACAAGTGGCACACGCACAGCTTGCTGTTGCTTCCGGCTTCTCCTTCAGCCACTGATGTACAGAGTAATGCATCGGTGTCACTTTGCAAGGGTGAACAGTTTAAAATGCATGGTAAATATTTATAGTCACCACTTCTTATGCATTCTTAAGCAATTAATATTTAATTTAACTGGCGGGCTTTCCTATCTTTGCAAGAACTTCTTGTACTAAATGTGCAGATGAAAGTCTTCTCTTTAATTCTTGAACTGCTTTCTCGTTTCGAGTACCTACTTCATCGTTTTTCGATGGAAAAATTCCATTTAAAGTTGGAAGTGCAAAGTAAAGTTCAAGTTATTGAAATAAAGTTATAGGAAGGGTTAGAATGGTAAGAGGCCTCTGAATAAGTAGGTATGTACCTTCAAATCGAACTGTTTTCGAAATTAAGGCGGCTAGTACTGAATGGGTACGGATGGGAGCTGGAGATTTTTTTTAGATGTGATGAAGAGATGATGGCGTCCACAGTTCTGGTAAGGTTAAATCTTTCTTACCTCGACATGTTCAGGACTCAGATCTTTAAGAACTAGTTTATCTTGCTAATCATCTCTCTCGTCGGAAAATGACAAGCCTCCGAGAGTACAATTTGTCAAGAAAAAGCTTCTCAATTCACCGTTCGGCAATAAATTGTAGGTCCCATCCATTCGTGCGAACAATACAACACGCACAACATGTATGGTTGCGAAAAGCTAGGCCTTGGCTCACCTCGAGCTGTTACGCTAGCGATTTATTTATTTATTTAATTATCCTGATGATGATGATGATGATGATCATTCTAGAAGTACACGTAAGGATTTGGTTTTCTAGGTTGAGGGTTGTGTGGTAAGGATAACTCCCCGAACATGGAAACAAATATGAGTTATGAACGGACTACAAGTCTCGGGTAAGGATAATCCAAGTGGTTTTGCATGTGAAGTATTCGTGCCTTTAACTAGCAGCGTGCAGTCAAGCAATAAGCTAAGGTCCTAGACTGGTATAAAGCAGATATAATGCGCCGATCAAAAGGAATATGAAAACTATGACAATTTCTATGGAGATTGTTAAAGAGAGCAGACGCAGGTTTTCTACGAGCTTCTCTACAAAATTTACGAGCAATATTCTAAATATGACAACGAGATCATGTTCGGCGATTTTCGCTATTCACATGAGGACGTGGCGGTCTCTTAGTTGATCATGAAACTGTCAGTCAAATTAGTCACATTGCAATCGACGCAAGGCACGCCTCCAATATTCTAAATGCCCGAACTTAGCAAGCTCCCAACATCGACTCTGATCACTACCTGTAGTTGAGGTACAAATGTGGATATATCAGGCACCAAATGAAAAATGACTGTGAAAAGATACAGCCTCGATAGGCTTCAATTGCTAGATAATCTTCACTGAACAAGTATCCCGATATCTCTTAAGAAAAGGTGGCCATGGTGTAGGGGTGAGCGTCATCCCTTGATATCATTTTCGATCAACTGCGACATATCATGTTAACTTTACTGCAAAGACCAGCAGTTGCTAGATAGACTAGCAGTAGAGCGGTCATGATTGATCGAACAAAACGTCCCCCAGTTAGTCTGGATATCACATGAGTTTCGAAACATTACACCACATTCGTGCTTTGTAAATAACTTTAACAGTGTATTCATGGAGCGGATTATACAGAGGAACTTCTATACTGCCAGCATCAAAAGCCGGAGATCAGTGGCATCACTGTCAATGTGTCATCAAAAACACCGCAATTAATGTGAAGGCTGATTCCCGACTGATTTCACAAAACCCCTGGTTTGACAAAAAACATATACAAAAACAAGAGGCAAATAACGAAACGGGCTGCCCGCGAGCTCTAGGGTTTTGAAAAAGAACATGAATGAACTTAAGAAGCACGCAATCGACGACATTGAGGAACGATGTGTAAGGAAGTCTTACCAAAAGATGTCAAGACTTGAAGTAGAGTTATAGTTGGTGTCTAGAATCAAAAAGGCTGCTAGACCTGACGTCTTACTGGTTGACCTATTTGAAGTGGCTGGAGATGACTTGGTAGAGAGCATACACCAATTCAGTTTTAGGGTTTGATCGGACAATTGCTTGTTTGGTGAATAAAAACTCAGAAAAGTTTGTCTGTTCCTTAAGAAAGGAGCTGGCTGGAGAAGCTTGTTGGTTGAGGTCCAAAAAAAAACGGGCGCGACAGGTCGGGAGAAGCCAAGGTCTAGCTTCTCGCGTGTTGTATTGTTCGAATGAATGGCACGTCGAATTGAAAAGGTTTTTTATGACAAATTTTACTCCCGGAGGTTGACATTGCTAGAGCTTGAACACACTCAGCTTGCACAGCAGTCCAACGTACTAACCACTGAGTCACGACGACCACCAACTAACCCAGACTGTAGTTATAAGTCAAGCAGATACTAAAAAGAATGCAGGGTATAATTAATCGTCCAGGCCGCTGGAAAGTTTCTGAGTAAGGCAGGTGGACACACCGATCTCTAAATCTCGTCGATGTTATAAAGACTTCATGAAGATTCAGTTTCGGATAGGTCATGAAAGGTCATGATGGGTTAAAACTCTTCAATTTGTGGTGAAAAAAAATGAATAAACATTAAGCTGCAGATGAGGTTCAAACCTCGACCTCAATAGCGTCGTGCTTATGCGCTGTGGCTGTCTGTCGCACAACCGACGACATGACTAAAGCGGTGCAAAAGCTCATTGTTATAGGTAACCTTTTAGAGCCATACAAGGCATACATAGCTGCTGTAAAAATTTCACAAACATGCGAGCGCTTTCTGATTTTCAGAGCTTAGCTGGGAAGGTTTTTTTCACCTAACGTATCTTCTAACTTATATGCTGCGCTCATAATTTGTGTAACTTTAATCGTTTTATACCTTGCTTAAGTTCAACGATGAATGAGGATCGTCTAACTAGGGCTGCTTCCCTTAATATATAAGGTCATCCAACAAGTGATATCTTTTTTTTTAGAAAGTGCGCCATTGTTTGAGTTCTACTGGCTTCAATTCTTGTATATATAAACATGTAAGCTAAGATCTTTATATAAAACGCGGTGTAAAGTGGTTGCCGATAGGCCCAATTCCTGTGATCGTTTAGAAATGGACACACCTGGGTTTTCAGTCAGCTACGGCGGCGAATTTTTTTAACTGCCCTTGCCGGACGAAAACAAGTGCGGAGTTTTCTAATGACTAACCTCTCCGAGACGTTAATATTTATCGATTAAAATAGGTATGAGAAAAGGTGCTTGATGGTGACCAAAAGCAGTACAAACTTTACGATTTTCATTATTCCAACACGTTGTGCCAGTGTGTATCGATCCATAGTTAATAACCTCCTAATATTTTCTTACCAAAAATCATCACAATGATAGTTGAATGTTGGCCATTTAACAATGGCGAAATATTTAAAATGACACGTCTTGTTGAATTTTGAATTTATTTATTTGGTTAATACAAGCATGGCACATTAAGTTCAACCTAATTGTAAACCTTAAATATATACCTAAGGGTAAAAAATGGTAAAACATAAATCTAACCGATAAGCTAAGGGAAAGAAACTAAAACAGTCTAAAACTTAATTCTAGTAAAACTAAATTTAATAATTTTACTATTGCCGCGTCAAAGGAAAAGAATGGGTTCAGAGTAAATTATGAAGCGCATGTTTCAGGGTTAATTTGGTGCAATTAAGGTCGAATGTATATGTATTTGCTTTACGCAGCATTCTTTTTAAAGGCTCGTTCATGCCATAGTTAGTACGGTGATGGGGAAGGTGGAATAAGGGAACAGATCTTAAATGGCGAGGGTTAGTGTTAAACGAGATCTGATGGAGGAGAGAAGGACAATCTATTTTTCCAGCAAATAACTGATGTACAAAAAGTATATCAGCGACACCGCGACGATTCCTTAGAGCTTGTAAATTAAGCAGCTTTAGACAATTCTCATAAATCGGTAAATTGGTAAATTGTGTGGGTCATCCCAATCAATCAATTCTCTGAATATGGACTTGATGGTAAGGTAACCACATCAGGCTAGCATATTCTAGAAGTGGTCTAACGAATGTTATATAACGTATGGGTTAGAAAACTCCTTCGACTAGCGCTTAACAAAGCCAAGAGTTAGCTCTGTTAATAATGTTGTCAATATGAGAACGAAAGTTAAATTGAGTGTCGGAAATAATGCCTAGATCGTGAATTAAAGAAACAATGCGATGTAGCTCGCTATTAATGTGATATGATCTTTGAGGCAGAGGAAGACGCTTGCAGGAAAAAGTAATAGTTTGACATTTTTTTACTTTTAACTCTAAAAGATTTTGTTGACACCAAGTGTGGAAGCGGTTTAAGTCAGTTTGGAGTGAAAGGGAGTCAGCAGTGCAAGAGATTTGCTTAGAGTTTCTCATGTCATCAGCGTAAATCTCCAGGTCGGATAGTAAAATTACCTGCTCAACATCGTTTATGGTCAAATTGAAGATCAGGGGTCCTAAATGGCTCCCCTGTGGAACGCTTAAGGATGCTATGATTGGATTAGAAACAGAAAATCCAAAAAGGACACTGTACTTGCGATCCTCCAAGTAAGATTTAATCCCTATAGATTTGAATTACCCTTACATCGTGATGTGAAAGTGGAAGTTGACGCAGTATGAGACAAAGTATTTTCTGTGCCTCAGCGGATAACGTTTTTCAAGGAGCAATAAAGTGTTTTTATGAAATTGAGATTCGCTTTATGAAATAAAAAATAAACTATGTGTTTCAATTAGTTTTTTCCTAGCTTGTGTTTTGCGAGAACATTGTTTGATCTTTTGAGAAAATTTCACTAAAGCCCCTACTCCCCATAAGCAAATCCTATCTATGCCATGGTAAGGTGTGTTTAGTGACTTTTTAGTCGTTGCTGTTATTGATACAATTTTTGACAACATGAAAAGAACTTCTTCAACTTCTCAAAACTCCTTCGAGTTTGACCCGCACCTTCAAGAAAACTGTTGCGGGTAAAAAAAAATTTGTGTTTTTTTTTATTAGTGAAATCCTTATTATTAATTTTGTTTAAGTTCTGGCCGTTTCCTCAAAATTTTATTTATGACTTTCTTTCTGAACCTGCATTCACAAGATTACCACCACGAGCCCATTTCGTACATTAAAAACGACCATAAAACGTTGGGTTCTTTATAACCCAACTCATTAGTGAATGTTAAGGATCTCAGCACAGCCCAACCAACGCAAAGACAAAGTAAAACCAAAAAAAAAAAAACCCATTAAATTATTAACTTAAATGAAAAACAATTTAATTGTAAAAAGAAAACAAATTTGAATAAAGTTCTAACAAAAAAAAAAATAAAGTATAAGAGGAATCAGCATTAGCAGCGGGAACTCATAAAACCTCGCATTCTCATACCCGGCGCGCAAAGAATTCATGCCCCAGTTTCTCACAGAGCGCATTGCTCGCTTTTGTGCGAGGAATTCCTTGCCAGGAGAAGTTTGCATCGGCGGAGATTCCCTCAACAGTTTCCTTCTTAGCCTGGAGTGCAATTTACCGCTGCTTTTGCTCCGCACCGCCACCGTCACTCCAGTGGCTCGAGTGCATAATTAGGCATCCTGCATTTAAAGGCGCTCGAGACAGTCTGTGCCGATGCTGGTGCTGATGATGGGTTGGCTCAGTGTATTGAAAAAGTCTAGGTAAACTTTATATTTTTCTCGAGGAGCGTATGATCCTCTGCCGGTGCTGGGGCCCGGTGCACTTTAGCGATTTTTCTTTTGTTTGTCTCCTCATATGTGCATTTATTGTTTGTGCAACTTTGAATTTTCTTAATATGATGTGTATGGGATGCAGACGCCTTGGTCTCGCCTGGATCTGTTTTTTATTTGCTTAAAAAAAAAAGAAGTCTCACACAGAGCTCAGATGGATAAGCAACGTCTCTGCATGTGGTTGCAATTAAAGATTTCTCCTTGCGAATGCATTTTAACAGCTTGCTTTCGCACGTGCTGGGTTGGAACTGCTGTGCAGCCTTGACATTTTGATTGTGGAATCGATTTTTCCCTCTGTCGACGGTGCATTGTACACGGTTGCAGCCAGGGTAAGAAGATGCGTGTTGTGACTGGGTGTGGGGATTTAAAAGGCTTTTCACAGCAAGGCATGCCTTAAAGCTAATTATGAGTTGCAATCGACGATGGATTGTGTGGACATAATGTGATTTGTGTCGTATCTGGCGCCGCAGAGACGTTAGCACCTCGTATTTCTCTTGATGGGTGTTGCTAGTGTGGGGTGTCGCATTTGCTGAGACTCAACGTGATCGAATGAGGCAATTATGTATGTTGAATAGTTTTAATTCAATTGTTTTATGTCTGTTGAGTGTATGGTAATCCAAAAGCCAGGTGGATGGACGAAGAGGTATTTAACTTCGTTATGATAAAATGGTTTTTGGAGGAACGAATGTCGTTTTTATTTCCTGAAGATATCTACGGCTAACGTGCTTTCAAATGCATTTCAAACTTCCGGCGATGACATCATGTATTGCACTATATTATTCGGCGGGGGAATCTGGGCTTTTTCGCCTCTGAGCCTCTCACGCGTCAAATTTCATAATCTGCAAGGCCAACCTTTCTTGTCAAAAGAATTTAAAATTAAAAGTAGGGTTCGACAAGGCTGTATTCTTTCACCAAAATTTTTTGGTGATTTGTAATGTACATACATCGCCAGTCTTTCCGTGAAATCTTGCTCCATACTCGAAGCATCTAGCATACGCCGACGACGCACAGTGGTTCAGGAGCGGAAAAAAATCAATTTTTCGAATGTTCTATATTGAAATATTTGTTATTACAATTTCATAATAGAATAGTCAGAGAATTAAAATCGACTGACATTTCTAAAAGTACTGTTACATTGCAGAAAAAACTAGGTCTGAAGTCAAAAGAAAAAAATTCGGTCGATTTCAAAAAATAATTGCATGATTTTATGTAGTAAAAATTATTCAAGAAAAAAAAAATTGATCATATTTTATTAACCAGATAATAAATATATTATTTTAAGCAAGGAGTCAATAATACCATTAACCATTTTCTGCTCTGCGAGAGTTAAACATAGGCGTACCTTTTTACGCAAGCACTGTCTTTTGTTAACTGTACAAAACGTGCGGCGGGGAGCGGTGAGCTGATTCATAACTCCATTGATGCACTGCATTATTAGTTATATTAGAAAGCAGGTTCCAGCTGCAAAGACCTGCGGGTTCGGCTTCAAGATCAAATAAATCACTTTGGGTTCTACTTATTTACTTTTGGGATTAATTTGATTGGTGCCGCGCTATTTAACTATTATTTAGGAAAATTAAAGTGACTTTCTAGTGAGTAGGAAAGGACGAAGGAAAATCCCATAACACTGGAAGCAGAGCATGACTGTTTCTCGTGTGGATTAGCATTCTTCTACAACTCCTTAGGGAAAAATAAAAATTATTTAAAAAAAAAATTTTTTTTTTTGTTATTTTAATAATATTAATTACATGTACTTTGGTGAAAATTTCATCAAAATCGGTCCAGTACTTTTAGAGATAATGATTTATTTCTGCGCTCCCATATAACTTGAACCACAGTGCGACGTACACATGCCAAATGTGGATGAATTGGCAAAAGTTTTTTTATATCAGAAAAATTCTAATATGTTTGAAGAATTGTCTTACAACCTACGGTTGCATAAGAGTGGGTTAATCAAAACAAACATTTTGTAGAACCGTGGTGGAGGTAGAATAAAAATTGAAGAAGAGTTGGGTAGCGCTGAAGCCCATAACTAGAAACTAAACCTAGAGCTTTAGGACTAAAAAGGAACAATAGGATATTTATAAGCAATTGGAGTATAACAACTTGTTAGCTTTACATTCCTACTGCCAAACAATCCCACTAATATCGATCGCTACCAAGTCAGAGTACTGATTAGGGCAACGTTCATGAAGCTATCACTGACTTACTTACTTACTTACTTAAGGTGGCGTTACAGTTCGAGGTGGACCTGGGCCTCAACCAACAAGCGTCTCCAGCCAGTTCGATCTTTGGCCAGCTCGAACTTAGCCAGCTGCCTTCAGGTTCGCACGCCAAGTTGGTTAACGCCTCCTTCTACTTCCACTATTGCGCCTTCCCTTGGGTCTGGATTCGAAGATTTTCAGGGCCAGAGCATTGGTGTCCATCCGCTATACATGAAGAATTTTCCTCTCGAAACAGTTGAGAGCAACCTCATCCGCTTTTGACAAAGTCAATGCCTCTGCGCCGTAGAGCAGTACTTGGATCATCTTATAAAGGGTAACTTTAGTGATTCGAGAGAGGGCTTTGCTACTCAATTGACTTCTTAGCCCAAAGAAAGAGCGATTGGCAAGAGTTATTTTTCGTTTAATCCTAGCGCTGGTGTCGTTGTCTTAATTGGTTGCGGAGCCTAGGTAGATAAAGTCCTTAACTACCTCAAAGTTATAACTGTCTATTCTGACGTTCTGTACGAGACGTCAATATTATGAACGCGCCAGTGACATCACGCCGCGTTCTTTCAATTATGTCAATATCGTCGCCGTATCCGAGTAGTAGGACGGACTTTTGAAAGATTGTGCCTCTGGTGTTGGTATGTGAGTTTTGCACAACTCTTTCAAGAACGATATTGAAGAAGTCGCATGGCAGCGCGTCGCCTTGTCTAAATCCATTCTTGACATCAAAGATCTCGGTGAGGTCTTGACCGACGTTGCATTCTCTATCGTCATCCTGCACAAACGAAGTTGGGCAGGGATGCCAAAATTAGACATGGCCCTGTATAGCTCGCCTCTATAGATGCTGTCATACGCGGCCTTAAAATCGATGAAAAGGTGGTGGGTATCGATTTGAAGTTCCTGGGTTTTCTCAAATATCTGCTGCAGTGTAAATATTTGGTCGATGATGGACTTTCCTGACCTGTAGCCATACTGATATGGACCGATCAGGCTGTTGACAAGTGGCTTCAGGCGTTCACAGAACACGGCAGCTAAGATCTTGTAGGCGATGTTAAGAAGACTCACTCCTCTGTAGTTGGCGCAGTTCAGAGGGTCTCCCTTGCAACAATGCCATTAATCTTCGACAGTTTCGGTTTTGAAAACTTCGTTGTTTTTCATGTCGCAGCTTCAAAACCTTCAAGTAAAAAGTTTTGAAATTAATCCGAATTCGGTTTAAAATTTAATAAACCTTTCCTTGGCTCGATGTCTTGAAAATCTTCTAGGTGATGACGATGTTTTGTTCCTGCCTGTCTTATAAATGTTTGATTCGCAGAGCACAATCATTCCATTAGCATGATTGATGCGAATTTGAGTACCTTTCACTTGATTTGCTATTTGAATGCAAGATGTCATACGCTGATTGATTGTCCCCGAGATTTCTCTATAAAGGAGATCTTCCATACAAGCTGCTGTACGAACCAATCAGCCACATGTTCAATACCTTCAACAGCAGCCTGTCCCTACCACCTGCCATTTAAATATTAATTTCAATGGTAATGCCATTTATATTTGCTTTCTCCTATCTGCATATCCTTAATCAGATCTTAAACACGAGCCAAACAAAAAACAATCATTCATTCATTCTGTAAATTTTGGAATGTTCCCACCGACAAACACAAGGAATAACACAATTCTTCCAAGTACAAGGTATTCAAATTCAATTAATCACACCCGAGGATCTCTCAGCCCTCGCAATAAATCACTGACTAAAAGCTACTCCAATCGATTTGTTTCCGATATTTTTAGACTTTGCTGCAAAAACAAAGGCGCGAGGAACAATTTGCCAAAACCTCCCACTTCCGGTTGACTCTTAAAGGAAAGAACACACACAAAAACCAAAACAAAAGGAAAAAATGCTTGATCCAATTTCAATAGGACTAAATATTTGATTCGGCATGACAATCGTGCTCAGTATTAGCGAATGCGGCGGGAAAACACTCGTGGGACACAACCCACAAAGTATACATATCACGGCGGAACCTAACATGCTTTTAGCAATTGTAATCATATTTTCTTTTCCCTGTTTTTGCCGTTTTTGTATTTTGCATGTTTCTGGTTGTTCCCTTCTTTTGTTTTAATAATCAGTACATATGTATGTACATGGCTATAGGGTGAGTTATGAATGTACACGGAATGCGTGCGCTTTAAGAATAAAAGTCAACTTAATTCAAGGCAGGTTTGAGAGTTCTCTCTTGACAGAAGAGATGTCAAAGCAAGTCATAACTTTTTAAAAAAAAGACTTAAGGTTCTCAACTCAAAAGCCTATCAGCCATCATAATTCTTTGACAGCTACCTCTAGTTGCATACACCGAATTGGTAGCGGCTACCTTCTACTAACGTACTAAATCCGAGATAAGTTAAACTTTTCTTCGTAGTCACTCAGAGGTGGATTCAAGGGGCTTTAGGCTGAAGCATCGGCCTTTATCCACTTTACATGAGCTAACCATCTCAGTTTTTTCCACAGGTCAACTTATTCTATAGGTTTCCATCCAAAATTTGACTTTGGAACAGTATGTATAATAGATGCGCCGTTGTCTCCACTTCCTATCTATCTTCCAAAAACCTCTGAAGTTTCCATGTCCATAAGATAGTACAAGGTGGCGGAAAAGTTGTCACTCTATGTTCTTTGGCTGTAATTTTTTTAATGAATGAAAAACTTTGGTTCTGCTTTTGGATTATGTCTATTTGATGTCTTAAAATTTTTTTAAGTGGCCCCCGCCAGAATTTATGACCATTCGGGCCCGATTTATGGCATTTTCCATCACTCTTGTCAGAACTTCCGGTGATAGGTCCTCGCATTCTTGACGGATATTCTCTTTGAGGGCTTCAAGAGCCTGAAGCTTGTTGTCATAGACTCGTGACTTCAAAAAACCCTATAAAAATAAGTCTGGAACGGTTAAATCAGGCGATCATGCCGTCCAGTGTAAATCGCCAAAACGAAAGATTATGGCGACCCGGAAATGAAGCCCTCAGAATTTCGGCAGTATGCGCCGTTTCTCCATCTTTTTGGAACCACTTATTCTTCCGTCCCAATTCATCCAATTGAATGAGAAAATCATTGAGCATGGCTCTGTAGCGCTCACCATTCACAGTAACCGTAGACGGCTCATCTTCAACCACAGCGGCCAAATTCTCGTTGAAGCCTTCTGGCGCCTCTTCTGTGACGTATTATTCCAGCTTCTTCGAGGCGAGCGGGTAAACGCCTTAGTATTCGACCAGTTGGCATAAGACGGGCAGAAAATCTGCGTCGAAATTCACGTTGCGTCAAAATTACTGAGAAATTATTACGTAAAAATATAGTCATTAGTATTCCGCGATCTTGAGGAGTATAGCATTCCATAGCTTGTCGATGTGTTTTCTGCATCTGTTTACTTCACAAATATCAAAACAAAACTGACAGTTACCGCCATTTGCAAAAGTTATAGCATCTTCCGATCTGGGGATGGCTTTTACGCCACCTTGTACTACAATCCCTTCAAGAGTTCCTAACTTCTATATGAGACTAGCTGATACCCGCGACTACGTTCGCGTAGAAAGACGTCACATTACCCTATGTCATTTTCCGGGTTTCAAGACATTGATGAGTAATTATAGACTTTCAATTCCTCACAATAACTTTGCAAGACCTCTCTGTAAACAACATTCCTGGTTTTTCTTTCTAGCTCGAGGATGACCAGGCTATTAGGTCAATTGACTCTGAACCCGCTAATGGACAAAAAGTCAATCCTCAAATTCACACCATCGACTTCATCAGCAGAAAATTATTGGTGTTGTTGGCTGTGTCGTGTATTTGAGTGAAAATAGCTCTTTCCATCACTCATAAAACGCAATCCCCTCCAGCGTGATGAATAATTAGGAACATTACATACATTCTGTCAGAAAAACCAATCAGATCTTCTATAACATCGCAAGGGTTACTCGGTACATTTATTCTTTCCTCCTCTTTCCATTACCAAGACTGTCGGAGCATCCTATTTCGATACTCAATACCTTTCTATGAGCCATGGTACACTCATCCCAAACTATAACTTTGGCTTTTCGAAGCACCTGAGCCAAGTCACTCTCTTTAGAGATGTTACAAAGTGTAGACTCAGAATGACTTAGGTTGAAATGCTTTGAGTGGGTTTGAGGTAGAGTGATCCGTCATGTCTTCTTTAACCAAGCTAGCTGCAGTACCTGAGGTAGCAATGGCAACAGCAATGCCGCTGACTACAGTTGCGCATTACTATAAATGACCAAAATTTAACGCCCTCTATCTTGGCTAACAGTTATAATTTTGGAAAACGGTAAAACACGTGTTTATTTATTTCTATTCTAGAATATACTCACAAAATTTCAACTCCAAAATCCAATTTACATTTTTTTTTCATACAAACTTCAACCCCTGTAACACCCTGTAGAAGCTGAATTTCGAAATGTCCTTCCTTATTTCTTGTATGCATCATAAAAGAAACCTTTGTGCAAAATTTCAGCTTTCTAGGTCCAAGGGTTCCAGCTGGGCGTTGATGAGTCAGTGAGTGAGTCTGGACTTTTCTTTTTATATATTGAAGAAGAAGAAGAAGCTTTCATTCTTGGTTCATTTTTGAATCCTAATCCTCTACTGATCACAACAAATGGTTCGGACGGGCAAGACTGACTCCAAGACTGACCCTCGCTGCGTTTGTGATTCCTTCAATTCCTCCATGTCATTAAATCTGTGCCAGTGTCATCTCACTTTGGTGTGCACATACATTTGAGTTTCTGGACAAATTTCATTACCAGTGATGACTGGGTTACAATCTGACTCATTTTCTTGATCACTGCTTGATCATACAGTGTGATTAGGATTTACCTTCTCCTCAACTGATCCTCGTGCAGATGATCCAGCGCATTGATCAAACCCAGTATCTCGGCTTGATGCACTCAGGTTTTCATTTCCAGACTAAGATACTCGTACCAGGCTAAATTAAGTTCAACAAAGAAGATACCTGCTCCAGCTCTGCTATCCAACAGCGACGCATAAGTGAAAATTGTCTTTTCTCCCAATCTCCTCTGCCAAATCGATCTATTTCAGGATAAGATGATACCCCTTGGTTTTGAGTGGTAAAAAATCCTCCTATGTCTATAAATGATTCCATGCCAACGACAGTGCCGTCAACGCAGAAAAGACCATAAATCGAACGTAGATTTTCATCGCTAAATTTGTCCATGCATTATACCATAGGACGAGGTTTGTCCTAGCACCTCGTCGGTTCCTTTTGATAGGATCTTATCGCAGAGTCACAAGGCCACTTTTTATTTTACGTCAGATCCCTATGCTTATGTCATTGGAAATATTTAGATCAGAGTCTAGGCTGCTGAATTGTTTAACTTACTTACAGTAAAAGTGGTTTAACGTAATGTTTGAGCCAAAACGTCGATGTTATCTCTCAAACTTTGTTGACAGCATGTAATTTATCCCAGTTAACAATCATGCCTACTAATCAAGCTACTTAGCTTCTGATTCTATGTTCGCGAGGGCTCTTCTGGCTGCTTCCTTACAGCCAGTTTGTTCCCCGCCCTTTGATGGGGATGAAGAGGACATAGAATCGATACAAAACTTTTCATGCAACTGTCACGCACTATCCACCAGAATATTGAGTACTCTTGGACTTTGGTGGAAGCTTCCTCCTTTGGATGGAAGACCTTCGTATCAGTGATTTCAGGAAACTCCTGACTGAGACATCGAGCTCTTATAAGTGGTCTGCATAGGTTCAATGGAGGGTGAGCAATATGCCTCATGCGTGCAATATGCCTTATATTTTTTTTTTTACTTCAAGACTGTAGGAATAGGACAGGTTTCAGACGTTCATATGTTGAAAAGAATGTTAGGGAAGCAGGTATAATAATGGAGTTGTTGACACTGGTATACTTGTGATCGGAAAAACCTTCCTGTTACTTCAGTGAAAGTCAGAAAGTCATCATTTCTTTTATGTATGAAATGCTTCAGGTAGACGTCCTGCTTCGGTAGGCCTAGGGTGAGATGGCTGGACCAAGTCCAAAATCTCACCTCTACCCGTATGGGGATAGCCCCTGATGAGTTAGAGTCGATGGCGCAAGATCGGCAAATGTGGAGAGTCCACTTAAGCTCCCTAAACCCGCGACCCTCATAGTGGATAATCGGGCCATTGGAAGATGATGATGATGATGATGATGATGATGATGATGATGATGATGATGATGCTTCAGGTCCGACATCTACGTACCCGGTGAACTTTTGTCACATTCTCGCTAAGGCTAGCCAGAGGCATAGGAACTGTTCTCTCTCTCTTTTCTCTATTACAATAAAGATGCAATAAAGAACGTTCATCCAGAAAATAAACCAACCCAAAAGACTGTTAAATTCTTTAAAGAAAATATTTCTAACCTTGTCATTGAAGTTTTTCCTCCTTCCAAAATAAGAACGATATGTCCATCGTCCTGATCCTGAAAAAAAAAAACGAAAAACCCAAGCTGTTACAGTAATTATGTTTGCTAATGCCAATAAATATTCACAGCACCCTATGCAGCATTATGTTTTGTTATGATTATTCGACGAAGGCACCCATGAATATTTTATGTTTGCCTTACTCCGAATAACCAAATTGTGTTTCGTTCTCATTTAAAGAATTCAACACAAATTACTTACGTCACGCAATGCCATTTTCACCACTACGAACGAAGTAAGCAAGTCAAAATACAATTTTCGAAAAAAATACAGAAACTAAAAACAACGAACTACGTCGACAGAGGACAGGCACAGGACGCAAGTCCTTTGAATTGCCCCCATGCTCGAGAAAACGTTTGCAATTCAAATTGGAACAGCAAAATAAATGAGTTAGCATTCCTGCGACGTCACTCTGGTAAATAAATGTCGTCGTAGCCTAACATGGGCCCAGGCTCATTCGATTTCCTTATTATTGTACTCAAGTGTGTATCACTGATGTAGCTGTGACGGTATTTGAAGGCAAAGTGTTTTTGAGGACACTTTAATTTGATTTCTTGTCCTTTGTGTAAATACATTGTTTAACATGTATCTGGCCTGTAGCTACTGTTCGAGGAGTAGAAGGGCATTGTAGACGTCACTCTTGTTTTTGGGAAATTGCTTTGTAACAGCTGACCGTTGTGGAATGGTTTGGCGGAGTGAATACACTTCAAGGGCCTGTCACGATGAAAGATCCTGTCTACAGTAATTTCGTCGCAAAATTGCAGAGCCAATAAATTACTTCAAAGCTTCTCGTTGATTAGGAATTGCACCCATTGGATCAAGATTTGGACAAAAGTATCATTTGTAGATGGAATCGTTCAATCCAAGTGGCAAGTATTAGTCGCTGATTATTCACTAAGATGCTCGGTCCTATTTGCGAGGACGACGAATGGAGGAGGAGATATATCCGTGAACTCGATGAGGTGTACCAATATGGGGATGTAGTTAAATAAATAAATAGCTGGCGCGACAGCTCGGAATAGGCCAAGGCCTAGCTTCTCGCAACCATTCATGTTGTGCGTGTTGTATTGTTTGCACGAATGGAAGGGACCTATGTACAATTTATTGCCGACTCCGAACGGCGAGGTGAGAAGCTTTTTCATGACAGATTATACTCCCGGAGGCTTGTCATTCCCCGACGAGAGGTGGTGCCGCGAAAAATGTTTGGTGTTTTCCTGGCTGGGGCTTGAACCCACGACGCTCGGTCAGCAGTTCAACGCACTAACCTCCGACCCACGACGACGATGTAGTTCAGAAGGCAAAAACTCGTTGACTCATATTGGCTCGGACACATCGAGCGAATGGAAAACAATGCTCCATCCACGGGAATCTTCGAATTGCAGCCCGGTTCGAATCGACCAGGAAGACTAAACCTCCGTCATAACAAACCTCCGGCCTGACAAACTGACAGCAGCAAGCCCTGGATCGAATTGGATGGAGAACTGCGGCGTCTCAGGTAAAGACTCTTCAAGGGTCGGGAGCCCTTTAAGTAAGTAGTACTTCATAAACTATGCTTACCACAAAATGTAATTCTCAAATCGGGGTTTGAATATGTTTCGGCTTAAAAAGTAGCAAAATCGTATGAATCAGGAAGCATGCAACTCTCATTCCTTACGATGAGTTATTGATTCATCGAAACATTCTGTTTTCTCACATGAGAAACAACCTACATAGGAGTAGATACCAACGTATGTAAAATGTTTGATTCGCCAATATTAGCATCGCATAAAGCTTTAGAGGGTCTTTGTATCACATAGACGTCTCGCTTGAAGGAAAACTCATTAGCATGCTGTCTTCGCACAGTGCACACTGTAAAAGAATTCTTTAAACTCACGTTTTTGGAGTATGCTACTTTGTTACGAGTATGCTAAGTGTCTGAATGCAGGTAAGGAATCCAGAAGAGCTTCAAGTACACTCCGACGAAATCATTTTAAACAGCATGCATCGCTTTTCTCACGTACAGGATGGAAGTGGTTTAATACAATCTTGCACGACAACGGAACTAAGAAAGGAAGACTTTTTATGTAGCAGTTTATAAAGTTAAAAACCTTGAATCTGCGAATTCTTATTGTGAATTTCTACGAACAGCGAGTTTGATAGTAGATTTCATGTCATTTGACCTCTATCCACCATGTTTTTAACGTTGCCGTGGGTCAGTGGTTATTGTGTTGGACTGCTGTGCAAGCGGAGTGGGTTCAAGTCCTAACCATTTTCATCGAACATTTTTCGCCGCATCACCACTCGTCGGGGAATGACAAACCTCCGGGAGTATAATTTGTCATGAAAAGCTTCTCAACTGGCCATTCGAAGTCGGGAAAAAATTGTAGATCCCCTCCATTCGTCGAAACAACACGGTCAACATGAATTGTTTCGAAAAGCTAGGCCTTGGCTAATCCAGAGCTATCATGCCAGCTATTTTTTTTTATTAAGTTTAAGACTTACTTAGTCTTTCTTGCACCCATAAAAAGTTTAGTCATGGGAACCTAACCAAGGTGTGGGGTCGGCAAAGAAGAAGCATCTTCAAAGACTTCTCTGCTGGCTACTGCGCGACATTTGCACAGCAGGAGGTGTCGAATGAGTTCTATTTCCTCTTCATTTCTGCGGTTTCTGGAATAGCCGTTGTAGCGTACCCCAAGTCAGTTCGCGTGTGTTCCTCTCGCGCGATGAGCTATATAGACACTTGTAACGATTCCTCATTCAAAGTGCTGATCGGTGTTTGCAATCGACAGGGAGTATGTGGGACTTCTTTGCCTTCTGAGCAAGTTCCTCTTTGTGGCCTGGTGCTCAACAGAGGATCACCTTGTCAGTCATTGGTATAACGTTTAGAGTTTTTCTGCACAGCTTTAGAAACTTGAATTGTCGTAGAGTCTTGACTGTAGAGTCTTAATGGCCGCCTGACTGGCAACATACTTAGTGATCGTTTTTTTTTTTTGACGATGTTGTCATTTTTGTCATTAGTCTTGCGGCCTATAAAATGCCAGTTATCTCAACATGAAAAAAGATGCAGCCGTCTCCAATTTTATAGGACGGATTTATCATTCTGAATTCGCAGAAGATGTCGGCACCAGAATCAGCATCCATTTTGGGTCTGTCAGTGTAGAAGACTAATTTTCTTTGGTGCAAACTGAACCTTCATCCTCGTCCTCTCTTCTTGGTAATTAGATATTAAATCTCCCATCGAAGTCTAACTTTGGAATGATGTAGTCGGTACACACCTGCATCGTAATACATCAAAACGGTTAGTTTGTCGTCCATAGACCTCCCTTAGTCTGAGTGCTGGTTTTGCCAATCTAATGCTACAGTGGGTGTCTACTGGAACTAGGTCCACTCTTTTGCATTATTGTGGCTCTTTTTCAAGGATAGCTGGTTGGTTGGTTAAAGGGGTTACATCAGGCAAAGGGCGCCCGATACTCAAATAGTGTTGATATGCACAGTTTCGTTACCACAGTTTTCGTGACCGGTTTATTAGATGAGTGTGGACGGGTGACAACGGTGGCTGTTGGTCTTTTCGAAATTTTGTACTCTGAAAGTTCATTGAGGTTGTCGAGGAAGGGTTTCCCTAGCGCTTTGAGTCTTGCTTTGGCTAGTGCCGTGTACTTACAGAGGAAGTGGTCTAGAGTTTCCTTCTCGTTTGTTCTTTACAACTGAGACGGTTGGGAATTAAAGGGATGCCAAGCTTGACTGCTTGGGTACTTACTGCCCAGTGACCCGTACATATGGCGACTACGGGCGCAATGTTTGTTCGGGTTCTACTAAGGAGGTCGTTTGTTTTCGTATGGTTGTATGTTTGCCGAGTCTTCTTGCACATGGCGCAGCTAGTAAGGTCTTTTCATTTGAAAGTAGTCTAAATTGATTTTTCCCTTGACTGCTCCTAATGGGATGAGAACTTCTCTTACGGCTGAGTTATCAAGGGTCGGCCCTTGTCTGGCAAGCTCATCAGCCATTTTGTTCCTTTTGATATCTCCGTAACATATGAGGGTTAGGGAGAATGAGCTTCTCCTGCGGGCGAGCTCGGTTCTGCATTGTGCTACCAGCTTTGTTGAGGTAGTTTTGGAGACAAGAGCTTTGATGGCTGCCTGACTATCGGAGAAGATTCTGACATTTCGTTTGGGAATGGTGTCGTTGTTGAGCGAACGGTTGATCTTGTAGACTGCATGTATTTCAGCCTGAAATACACTGGCAAAGTCCGGGAGTCTGAATGATCTCGATATTTTCAAGGCTACTGAAAATATATCCGAACCTACCCCGCATTCCATTTTCGAATCGTCCGTGAATATTGATGTGTCGTAGTCCTTTGTGACCTCCCCGCTGTTTCATTCCGCTATTGATGAAATAGCCACGGCGAAGTCGGGGGTAAGATAGTCTGTGGAAGATATTACCGCCTCCTGAGGCAATTAAGCCAGAATGCCTGCCGACCAGCACCCGGATTCTCTGCATCTGACCCCGCTATAGATTGCCGTCTTTCTGACGTGAAGGCCGAAGGGTAGGAGATTTAGGATAATCGTTAGTGCATTCGTCGGAAATGATCATATTGCACCTGTAGTTCCTTGACAAGCGGTTCTCTGGATTCGATTTAGTTTAGTGATGTTGTATCCTTTGCTCAGTGCGAGCCACCAGATCGAGGATCCGTATGTAAGAATTGGACATACTACGGTCGTTAAGCTCTTCAATAGTTCTTAGCATATTTGCAGTACTTTAAGACTTTTTCAAAATCGCACAAAATTCGAGAAGCAATTTCCTGAAATTGTATAGAACCGATTTGACGTAAAATGCCAATCCCACTCCTCTTATTGAGTCACTCGTTCCTGCAATTAAATCTTTAGTTTCTGGTCAACACAGTCCTAAAGTCATATTTGTCTATTTAACAAGTATCTTAAAGTATCTTCATCATCATCTTCCAATGGCCCGCTTATCCACTATGAGGGTCGCGGGTTTAGGGAGCTTAAGTGGACTCTCCACATTTGCCGATCTTCCGCCATCGACTCTAACTCATCAGGGGCAATCCCCATACGGGTAGAGGTGAGATTTCGGACTTGGTCCAGCCATCTCATCCTAGGCCTGCCCAGGGGACGCGTACCCGATGGCACGAATTCCATGGCACGTCTTGGAAACCGAGTTGGGGACATGCGTTTGACGTACCCAAACCATCGAAGTATGGACCTCTCCGTCCGAAGAAGTAGCTGCTCCACATTGAGTGCCTCGCGTACTCTGGTGTTCCTAACCCGATCTCGTCGAGTCACCCCAGCAATACAACGAAGAAATCTCATTTCGGCAGCTTGTATCCGCGATCTTATTCTTTCGGTCATTACCCAAACCTCATGACCATAGGTGAGGGTCGGAACAAACACTGAATTAAAGACCGACAACTTAGCTTCGATGCCAAGTTCGGCCCTCCTGATAACAGATTGACCAAGCTGTCTCAAAATTGCTCCAGCCTGACCAATTCTACAGGATAACTCAGTATTGCTCCTACCATCACTCGTGAATAGGACCCCGAGATACTTAAACTTCTCCACCTGTTTCAATGGGACTCCACTAACATGCAGAGTGCATTGAACAGGTGTTCTGGAAATTACCATTACCTCTGATTTGTTCACGTTAACCTTCATCCCAGTTTCAACACAGACGGCGACGAACCTGTCTAGTGCGCGCTGAAGTTCGGTCTGGGTGGACGTAAGGATGACCAAGTCATCAGCAAAAAGCAGATGACTTATCCTTAAGTCTCCCAATTCGAAACGTTCCTCACCAAGGCTGCTTCGATGATATTAAACTTCCTTCCTCTGAGACGGCGGATGGTCTGCCAGAACACCTTGTTTGCAGATCTGTGATCACAGTCCAATTTCTCACCGAACTCCTTCCAAGACTGCTCCTTAGCTGCTTTAACAGCCAGCTTGCAAGTTCTTCGCGCCTCCATGTACCGGTTCCGAGAAGCTGAATCCCCCAAGTGTATCCACACCTTGAAGACTTCCTTCTTCTCTCTGATGGCTTCTTGAACTCCGGGTGTTTTAAACCACGCAGTTCGTTTCTCACCACCAGCCGCCACACCGAGCCGCTTCACTCCGCAAACACCTCCTGCAGAGGCAATGACTGCTGTTGAAAACAACCGCCATTCTTCCTCTACATTTGTCGGAACAGTTGGAATTTGTTCAAACCTTTCGGATACCTGTCGTGCAAACTCCTCCCGTATCTCATCGTTCTGTAAACTCTCCCACCGTATGCGTGTCACCAGCCTTGGTTTACGCTTTGGTAGGACAGGTACTTTATCGTTGAGATACAAATTGCACAACACGAGGTGATGATCAGTTGACAGTTCAGCCCCTCTCACAACGCGAACGTCACAAACCATCCTTTGAACACACGATGGTACCACAAAGAAGTCTATCAGCGATTTCTGCTGAAGACTCTGACGGTACAATGTGTATTTATGGATGTTTTTGTGCGGAAAGAAGGTGTTCATAATGGACATGCCATTTGCACAGCAAAAGTCCAACAACTTCTCTCCGTTCGCATTCTGATCCGGGTCGCCGTTCCTCCCAATCACACTTCCCCATGTCATAACGTCCACACCCACGTGAGCATTGAAGTCCCCCATCAGGAGATAAGAATCCATATCTGCCACCTGTTCTAAGGCGGCATCTACTTCATCCAAGAAAGCTGCATACTCCGACTCCAGATTCGGCGCATATACCTGCACCAGAGCCAGAGTTGACCTTTCAAGCTTAAGCTTTAAGATCGCAACTCTCCCTCCCAATGGTATCCACTCCAGTACTCTGCCTGCCAGCCTGGGACTCGTGAGTATCCCCACTCCCGCCTGAGCAGACATTGAAGGTGCTACTCCTGACATGAAGAGTTTCCACCCATCCGAAAGGTCCACAGTTCTAGAACCCCTTTGCTTTGTTGAGGAGATACCAACTATATCTAGTCGATATTTAGTAACCTCCCCAATGAGCTCAAGGTCTTTTCCTGTGAGCGAAGAAATGTTCCACGTGCCTATCCTAAGTCGATGCCGTTGTCGAAAAACCGAAAGTCCACTTATGCCCCCCTCGGGGCATAGCGCATCTCCCCTTTGACCCCCGTAATGATTTGCGAGACCATTGCCGGGAAGCTCGTAGCCGTTTCGGGTTGAACCCGGCCGGCTGCCGAGCGGGACAAGCCGACCACCAGACGCTCGCATGCTGCCACCCTCTAGGCCTGGCTCCGAAGGGCGCCCTGGCATAGCAGGCTTGGCAATATCCGAGGCCATGTGTCTCCGTCTTGTCATCATTGGGGGGGTTGCGCTTCGTTAGCCATATCTGGGCAGTACGGGTAGCTCAACTATAGCTACTCTACCCGCACTTCCCAGACATGTTGCCCGCCCCCCACCGCGAGGAGGTCAGCTGCACGAGGGGGCTTAAAGTATCTTAGCATCCAAAAATGATTAATGATCCAAAATGTCAAGCGAAGCCTAAACATAGGTCACTTGGTCTCCTATAATATTATTTTACAATACATACTAGTATGCATTAATTTTCTTTCCCTTTCATCTATCAGCTTCCTCCTTTATTGTATCCTTTTTCCAAGAAATTTCTTTAACACACGAAACGGAGCATGGTAACCTTTGAAGCATTGATTAATTTCATACTTGGCTGATTCCGTAGGTGTTGGCCAATTGGAATTGTAATCATAAGAGGGCTTATATGCATCTACACATGATAATAATTGAGTGGGATGTTATTCTAATTAAGAAGATATCACTGAAATGTTAGCACTGTCTTGCGTTATTAACGACGGCCAGTATAAATGGGCTTATCCCTCTGTATAATAAATTATTTGTGATGTATGAATCCATACAAGTGTCAGGTATTATTCCCTTAATTTTTCTTAATTCTTGTATCCTTTTGCGCCTATTGAAACCTCTTATCACAATAAATTTTCAAATAACTGTACTTATAAATTAGAAGTAAACCTAATCAACATTTGTTACGATTTTTCAATAAAACGAACCCAACCTCGTCGGGGGTAATATTTTTGCCAAAATGTCAGGGCGAGGTACATAATTTACGTTTTGACCTACTTCCACTGGCAGGATAATAATTCTCCTCATTGATTAGTCCTTTTAAAAAAAAATGTTCTTAAATTGTTTGCAAATTTGGAATTTTCTCATTTTGTACTTCCTGTCCTGCTGCTGTTGTTGAATAATTCACAAAAAAAAAAAAAATAGAAGGAGAGTGAGAAGAAGAAGGAAATGAGGATTTCGATGGTGGCGACCGACTATCCTTTTTGGGGCAAAGTCATTCCTCTGGATGTAATGAGGTGTATATAATTTGGATGAATGCCATAAGAACCGTATAGATTGTTCAAAGGCATGCCAATTGCAGTGCAATAATGAAGAACAGAAAATAAACACAACAGCGCTGCAAATCGATAGCTATAGTTTTGTTTACACGTGGCGAACAAGTCAATTGTCCTCGATAAGCATGATTGGTGGGTTGCTTTCCACGAACTACTTGGGTAAGTATTTATAGGTTTTTCTGAGAATTGCGGAAAGAGGTATTTCTTAGAAATTGGGATAAGGATTTGTGATCTTCAAGTTGTCGCTTACTTAAGAGGGATAAGAAGCAGCGGATTCGAAGCTGCGTTGTTAGCAAGATGGTCATTAATGTAATTACGTAGCTCAATGTTGGTCACAAGAGCAGATGAATTTGGAAAAAAGCATCAGGATTTAAAATTTGATTTTTGATGGTTGCGGTTCATTGAAGTGAGAGATTCATATCATCATCAAGATTGGTCGAACTTTACATTGAATTTGGAAGTTGTAGGTCAAAGGAATCAAGCTTTTGAGATACATTGCTTTAAACCACAATTCTTTGTTTGAATAACATTCCACGTATTGTCTTTTCGGTGACAACCTTGGTGTTGCCTTCAAAATAGGTTCTGCTCTTAGTGGATGATATGGAAATTTTGATTTTAAGAAGGATTTTGGCCAGGTTTTGGACCTGAAAAGGAATTCGCTTGTATTTTTACGGACGACCTCAGAACTAGACAGGAGTCTAGAGCTTTTATTTTTGCGAAATGCGACAAGGTACTTCTTATTGGGTAAAGACGCCTCTGTTTTTCAATTGGCGATGTACTTACATATGCTATCGTAATGGCTGCTGATTATACTCTGTACTGAGTATACTGTGTTTAAGAAGAACAAATAGACTCATCGCAATCATGAGAAAAATGAAACATGCAAGAAGACTGGGAGTGCCTTTAATGATTCTTGCAGAAGCTTTAGGCAACAAGGAGGACACGATCTTCTTTACATGCACATGCCATGGAGGAGACTACTGATTGTGATACCTACAAAATATTCCTCAAGTTTTATAAGAAGTCACTAAGGAAAGAGCAGCGCTTGTTCTGGATTCGTTTTTGTGGTAACATAGAGCAGTCTCTAGGGGAATTCTTTCTTCTGGTCTAACAACTAGCAAATGCGAAATTATAGAAGGCAGCCACATGGCACTACATTTTCCAGAAGTTCTTAAACTGATACCCACCGTGCCGAGACTATCTCCACCCACATATTAACCACTGAAATGCTCCTTCGTTGTATAAATAAATAGCTGGCGCGACAGCTCGGAATGAGCCAAGGCCTTGTGCGTGTTGTATTGTTTGCAGGAATGGAAGGGACCTACAATTTATCGCCGACTTCGACCGGCGAATTGAGAAGCTCTTTCATGACGGATTATACTCCCGGAGGCTTTTCATTCCCCGACGAGAGGTGGTGCCGCGAAAAATGTTCGGTGTTCCTGGCTGGGGCTTGAACCCACGCCGCTTGGTCAGCAGTCCAACGCACTAACCACTGAGCTACGGCGACCACTTCCTTCATGGTAAACGTAGCTTTTAATCGGTCAAGTCATCAAGATTGATGGTAACAAGTCAGCAGATATCTTACAGTCCGTAGATTTGATTTTACCCTGACTTGTCCGTATTGCCCAAATCTAGACCGAGATTGAACTCGTTTTCTAAAACTGGACAGGTTTCTTTAAAACGCCGGAGGGATTGGTTGATGACCTTGCCTTGTCAGTTGAGATGGCCTTACATTCGCTCGTATCCACCATTAAAGGTTCATTCAGCATCAAGGAATAAACATAGGACTGTCAGATAAAACTTCATAAAAATCGGGACATCAGAGTCCAAAAATTGGGATAAATCGGGACAAGAAATGATCATAGAATGTTAAACATGCAATGGATCCTTTCAGTTGCATAAAAATTCGACCCTATTCGTCTAAGTATAGCTCATCGGAGTTCGCTGTGGCGTATGTGGAACTTTTTAACTGATTTTTCAGGTGATCTCAGTTCCGCCTTTACTCGCTTCTGCAATGTTTAAAACTTCGAACATAGCGTTTTCCAATGGATCCTTTCAGTTACATGAAAATGCACTCCCATATGTGCATGTACTATGTGTTGTATATCCTATCAAGGATTGCTAAACCTAAAATTCTGTGGCGTATGTGGAACATTTTATGCGATTTTTGAGTTAAACTCAGTTCTGACTTCAGTATGATGAGTGGGAAATTTGTACACAGACGGTTCCAAAACTGAAACGTTTGTACGGTTCATTGTTCGGTTCTTTTGGTGAAAATAATGGCTATGCTCGTTAAGGAAGCCGTATCAACCAGTTTTTTGGAGTGGTGTCACCTAAGGCTGCACAAGATTGTTGGTGACTTCTTGCGAACAAACCCAACCAATTCAACATTCACTTATATTTGGTGCCTCACCATAGCGACATACTACTCTGAGTATTTTACAGGATAAGCAGGAGAGAGCATTGATGCCTCAGCTTATTAGCACTTAGACTTTTACTCGCCTTTCTCCGAAAAATAAAAAAACCGCAGTTCAGAAAAACCGCATAGAGAATGAAGCTAATTCCTCCTGGTTAACCGGAAAAGATTGCGCCCCCTCTCGGACGTTATGGCCGAAACTGAATAAAACTAAAACTGGACAGATCCTCTATCCGCGTGCTCACTGGAATTATCACAGGACACTACGCTATCGGAGTCATGCTCCGAATGTAGAGAATCGAATCCCATGATTTATGCAGAAGCTGCGGAGGATCTTGCATGCATGCAAGGATCTACTCAGATTTATAAAGAACACTAACTGGTTCACAAAACAGCCAACAATAGGATAGGTCCTTAGGTTGTCCCTGGAATTATATTGCTATTCCCACAGCATGAAAAGGGTACTCACAATGGAACTGCAGGTCTCCGAGTGAACCTGATAAGGCATATCTGTCACACCCTACGTAACCCAACCTAACCTTGCCTAAGGTAAAGTCAAGATCCTGACCCGTACAATTACAATTACAACCACTTGATGGTACTATGCAATGCAGTCCGCCTTAGGCCAAAACCCCGCAATGAGCGGCAAAGCGGCAAAGCGGCAGAGCGGCAGAGAATATGCTCAGACATGACGCTTGCCGCTTAATGACTGCGTGGCCACAACCATACAATTTCATACGTTTTTGCTGCTCTGCCACTTGCCGCTCATTGCGTGGCAGCGGCCTTAGGGAATCTCAAAGTCCTATGGCGACGATATCAAACGAACTGATTGCATCCTCAATTTACTACTTAACTGCCAAGCTGATCTTAAGGAAATGTTTGCCAGTAAGACTCCCAACAAGTGCAACATTTTGATATTCCAGACAAGCTGAAATATCGAAATCGAACAAGACAAGGAATAGTCTCATAAGTTTTATCAGAATTTCACCAACTTTCGATTGGTATCAGCCGTCATTTACCTGGAGTTGCCAACACATAGAGAACATATGTACCAAAACGTATCCACTGAAACCACAGATCTATTGAAACCACAAGTCACGGGACCGCAGGACTGATACATAATAATTTGTCCTTTTTCAATTTAAAGAACCAAAAACAAAGTCACAAAGTACACATCTGTGTCCACGACTATTCATGCCAAAAATTGCGGTTAAACTTATCTACATACTTGTGCAAGTAACAAGGTAACCGAAATATGCTTATGGAGTCAAAATCCAGTTTTGTTACCGCAAATATCATCATCTCCGGCAGAAGTCCCCCGTAAAAAAAGGAAATTTCTAGCACAAAACATCAAAGCCGACTGAACTTTGTGATCCCAGCCATTGTGGTTGAAAGGTATCCACATGAAAGCCGAGTATCCGAGATATTTTCCTTTGACCCACAATTTAATAGAAAAAAGGGAAAATATAGGCAAATCAGGTATTTCACAAATACGATCCACGAAAAATGGATTTCTAATAAAATGGAGACTCACATCCTTATGTACTCGTACAGCTACGGAAACTTTTCGTTTGACAATAATTCCACGAGTATATGACTTGTGTGCCACATTACTCACTCACACAAAGACGCTCCATCGCCCACACGACTTATTTTACACTATACGCCCCGAGGAATCTGGAATGATTTGGTTTACGTCATTTATCAATATCAATTCAACCTTACAAATCCGAAGTCATATCTATTGTGCAACAATTTCCAATTGTCCTGGATTCAGCCGCCATTGGCATCATTTCACGACCAGCAAACAATCCATCGACACAGTCTGCCAGAGGAAGGAAGTACGGTGAAGCAAAAAGGAATTCTTTGGAGAACAATACAAATATAAATGCATTTCTATTCTCCATCAGCATCAGCATCAGCTTCGGCATCGTCATCATCGACATTGCCATCGCCATCGACATAATCAACTGCAACAGCAGCAGCAGTGGCAGAGTGTTCTTGGAGCGCATTGCTTACGAAGGGACTTTGCTGAAGGGTTGCAGGGTGGCTTGGTCCACTGCCAACGTTGATTTGTGTTCACAGATGTGTTTGACCCAGATTCGGTTTTACACATCTATGCACATATATATTCTTCATTCAGATGCATTTTTATGTGGAACTTTGTTATCAAAATGCTGCCACGGTTGGTATAAATAATCGCATGACATGCCCATACATATTGCATGTGTGTGCACTGTGTGGGTGTGAGGAGACGCAATATTGCCATTGTTGCTTTTTTTAAAGGGGGAACCCATTTGAATGCTGGAACTGACAGGTTAACTTGTGTACTTTTGTTAGTAAACACTTGGACCATCAATGGACGACTGGGGGTTAATCCCTTGAAGACAAAAACTACACTGTTCACCAGGAAAAGATATTTTCCCGATAATATCATCAGTTTTTAAAACCTTATCAGAATCCACAGGGCAGCCTGTTACATAATTAAGATCAATGAGAACAGCACCATTTGTACTGCAGCAGCAAGGCGGCTAAACCTGCGTTGTGTTCGATGAAAGGATGACTGTGCAGACGACTGCGAAGTGGCCTTTGTTAGGTTAGGTTACGTTCGGTGTAACGGATATGCCTCATCAAGTTCATTCGAAGAATTGGAGGTCCTTTTTCTTTTGTCGGTTCCCGGGAAAACTTAAGGACCTATCCTATTGTTGACTGTTTTGTAAACTAGTTCCTGCTCTTTATGATTCTGAATAGATCCGTTAACTCTAAGTGCTATGCTTACAAAGAACCTTGACCGGAGCACGTAGACGTTGTTCTTACAGAGCGGAGCAGTGATGTTGGATTGATTCTACTTCTTCTTCATCTCCGCAGCTTCTTCATAAATCGCTGGATTGGATTCTCCACTTGCTGAGCATGACTCCGATAGCGTAGTGTCCTGTGATAATTCCAGTGAGCATGCGGATAGACGATGTGTCCAGTGACAGAAGACACCTTGTTTTGGTTTTATTTAATTTCGGCCATAACGTTCGAGAGGTGGCGCAATTCTCTCTGGCTATTTAGGAGAAATAAGCTTCTTTCTATATTATGTTGTCTATAATCCCATGCAATCTCCCTATCGGTAGTATTAAAGATGTGTCCGCTTCGCATAGTACAATTTGGCTTACCGACGATTCTAAAATGGACATTGGCACGGAAGCCAGCCCTGGAAGTAACCCGCTTTTTCACAATAAAAACCTGCAGTGTCTTTTAAGCGCCGAAATCATGTCCATCATTGGGCCTTAAAAAAACATTCCTGAGATAGATATCAGCGAACGGGCAATTACTGTCTACAGTGATAACTAATCTCTGGATTCTAGGATAACGAAATTAAGATTGTAAGAATCTGCAAAAAGTACCTAAATATAGAGAGGCAATGCGGTGACCCTATGCAGGGATACCAGGGCACTTTTAGATATCCAACATAACGAAAGGGCTGATGAACTTACACGGAAGGGAGCAGCGCTGCATACTTCACAAACAACTTTACGTTGTGTAGATTCAAATAATTTCGGCATTTTGAAGGTTAATTATTTAATCGAGCCAATATACGCACGCGTTGGATCCAGCTAATATTTCACAGCAAGGAACTTATGGACGGTGTATAATAAAAAAATATCTCAGCCTCTGGTGCATCTCATCGCCTCATTACTGTGTCTTGCGCTATTAGAATTTAAGGGAAACGCCTCAGTATACACCCGTAGTTTAGTTCATACACACATTTTGAACAATCAAAGGCCTCTCTGTTAACCCCCAAAAAGATAACTTTAACTTAATGGTCAGACCAAACTTGGTAAGCTCATTTCCAAAATTCCAATTTCCTATGACTCTGGCGCATACATCAGACTGAATTTGAGCGATGGTACGGCTTATGTTGGCTTTGAGAGCACTGGTCGTTTGCGGCTTATTGGCATAGACCTGCGACTTAAGGAAACCCCACAAGAAAAAGTCTAACGGGGTCATATTGCACGAGCACGGTGGCCAGTTCACGTCGCCTCATCGTGAGATAACCATGCCCTGAAATCGCTTGTGTAAAATGTCTATTGTGACATCAGCTATGTGGCATAAGTGCCGTCCTGTTGAAACCACATGTCGTTCACATGCATATTATCCGATTAGGGACAAAAGGAATTATTAATCACCGATCGATAGCGCTCTTCGTTGATGGTGATGGCAATGCCATCGTCGTTTTCAAAGAAGTACAGACCGATGATGCTGCCGGCCCACAATCCACATCAAACAGTGCCTTTTTGTAGATCCATTGCCACTTGGTGGACCTCGTGTGGATTGGCATCGTCCTAAATCCGGCAATTTGCTTGTTGACTTACCCGTTCATCCGAAAATAGGTCTCGTCTCTGAAGATGATTTTTTTGCTTAAAGCCATTGAACCATTTTGATAATGAAGTTTAATTATTTGCACGTGTTGCTCGACGTTGAAAACTAACAATAGATAAAACAACATGGCCGCCCTGAACTGTCAAGATCGACCCGTCTCAATTGGAAAACCCTTTACAATAGACCTTACAGGTCCACAGGTCCAATGCACTCATCAAAGGGTAACAACCGAAACGTTGAAATAAAAAATTCCTTAGCCAGAGGCATTGGTGATCATGGGAATTCGATCCGATAAGTGACTCCATCTAAGCAAGAAGAAATTCAGAGTGACAAAACAGGGGCTACGCTAAAACACTGCCTTCAAAAGTCGACAACACTTGTAATAATTGCTGCCATACCTTAAACGGCCATTCCTTTCGACTGTCGACGCATAGGTTCATATCCCATAAAAGTTACCAAAAAGTTTACTCATGCAACAATTTTCAGTTCAGTTGAGTTCAGGAAGGTCGCTTTCATTCGTCCGAAAAAATATTTTATAACACGCAAAATACAGAAGGTACCACATTGGCCTTCAGAGGCTGCCGTGCAGAATATTTGTTTACTTCAGCGTACAACCTACGCGACGTAGGTCTTTATTGAAATTTGTTGATGTTTTGAAAGTCTTAAGGGATGGTTCGCTTATTTTTCCTCCCTGTGGATTCGCCTTTCTGTTATTTCCTTGCCTGAAATTCAGCCTGCGAGCTAATACGCTTTTCTCTTTTTATATGAAAAGCGCATAGTAAAAACAAAACATTGTAACAATCCCAAGCCACCACAAAGTGACGTGACATTTTCATAGGAATTTTCCTTTCACCATAAAATCATCTGAAAGCGTGATTGCAACAGCAACACTCCTGCGCCATTCCCCAACGGCAATGCAATTCATCTCATAAACTATTTACTCACAAACACACTTGTTACTTGGCCATGATGATGCTTACGCGTGGGAGTATTACCCTTTGGGTAATTTCATCCCTACTGCTGTCGGGTACTCAGATGACACTATAATATGCAAAAGGTCACACCGGATGTACGTAAGAGTAAAAAAAAAAAAAGTACCACCGCAAGCGCCATAGCAGAAACAACAACTGGCACAAATATAAATGCCGAGGTTCAGCTCGGTATGTGTGTGCTCGCAAAAGCCGATTCCACGGAAATCTGAGGTATAAAATTACATCGCTTCAGGGTATCTCCTGTCTTCCGCACTCCGGAAGTGGCATCCATCCATTTTCGTTTCCCCATTGACGAGGCAAATGAAATATAGCGGGACAAAAATACACCACCCCCCGCATCCAAGATATATGCGAAAGCTTTCACATTAATCTTGCGGATAGACCGTTCAATCTCACTTTGTATGCTGCCTGCGAACGTGAGATGGAAATTATGGTTTTCCATATTCGATTGTTTGGCACTCAAACAATGCGGAGCCATGCCAGAACCGATTTGATAACAACCATCCGCCCCATCTTTCCAAATGGAAGGACAATGATGACAATTCATTGAAACCTTGCCATCATGTGCGGTGTATTTATTAGGAATACGAAAGAGTCCACAAACTGCGGTGCGAGCTAAGTGCAAGGCTTTGCATGACGATGCAGAAATTATTATTCATATACACTACGTTTGTATAATATCCGGATCCGGGGCTATTGTGATTTGTATGTTGGTGCACGCATACAAGTCTGGGAGAGATAAATAGATGTCCTGGTTGAAGAAGATGCTACTGAAACTGGAGTATGTGCTGTTGGCCGGAGTATGTACATGTACATATGACTGCTAACATATGGCGCAAGGAGGAAGCAGTTAAATTTAGTTTTTGTGAATAAATAGGTCATTAAATTAAAATGGATGGCTGCGCATTAGTTTATTTCCAGGCTACAGGACCGACATAAATAATTATATCAAATATTTATGGGGTGAAAGAGGATGACATTTTCTGGTTTTTTTTCTGTAACGAAGCTCAGAGAAAATCGGATTTGTATGAGTATGTGGTCGATCAGGAAGCACGGACGAGGAAAATGTCAAGGGTCACCGTGTCCAGATTGAAAATGGGAAACTCAATCCCAGAGGCAAAGGTTTAAATACTGAGTTCCACGAAATTTTCGATTTGCGCTGGGAAAAGCTGTTTGAACTTTTAATTGGAAGTCCATTCGATAGGGGCGTAATTATGATTTGAATTGAAATAAAAATCCTCATTGAGTTTTCATGTCGTTCTCTGGAAGTAGCAAAGCTGAAACTATTTCATCATCATTCTGCTTATTCACGTTTTGTTTAAAGGTCACAGGCTTAAAGAAGGACTTTCTGTAAGAGCACTGACAATAGAATGCAATCATATCAGGTTTACATTATCGACTAAAAATAGGAAAAAGCTATTCTGTTGGACTTGAACGTGGAATCAAAAGAATGGTTGGACAGCAATATCTGGAAAACTTTGATCGATAACCATTTCAAATGCTGTTCATGGTTTCCACAGAATATTTATCTGGTCTTAAAGGTCACAGTGATCAGGAAAAGAGGCAGAAAAGCACAACGTAGACGTAGACCTTTCGTACTTTCTGTGGGATTTCTGACAGTACAACAGTCTAGGTAATGTCCTTTCTAGAATTCTGTTATTAAGGAGTATTCCAATGGTACTTGACTAGACTCAGATGAATAATCTTTGGATCTGCTTATGTACACTCATTTCCTCAGCTCTATGCCTGTCACTGGCAATTTACCAGCTTTAAACTGATTTGTTCAGTGAGAATTAACTAGAATGAGCAGTTTTCAGTTTCGCACCTTACCAGACAGATTCTTCGTTGCACAATTTCAAAACTCGTTCTAGACCTGAGTTAAGTATACAGTGCCTGAACTGAGGTAAAGATGATTTTTATACCCAAAGAGATAAGGTATCTTGCACGGTACTGCCCATTTTTAGACAGTTTTTAGACTACACTACCGCCCAGGAGCGTCTGAAGTCGGAATGAGGGTCCAGATCAGCCGATTGAGTCTGCGCCGTCGTGTTTTCATCGGTAGCCACTGTAGAGTCTTTCAAGCTGAATTCACAGAAATTAATTTAGTATCGTGCACTGATACTGTGATTTATGTATGTCGACAGTCAACCTGCGATCAGAACCCTTGTTTGCGGCACAATGTAATTTCGAAAAAATGCCGGGTGTATTCCAAAAAATATCGCTAAACAACGTAACGTCACGATATTCCAGAGAACTGTGGAGCTGATGAACTAGCCAGACTATCAAGTAGTAGGTATCTTAATCATGTCAAAGGTCCATGTATACATAGTTGTTCCACAAAAGTCAGCGTACAGCATGAACACTTTTGGAAATAATCCCCGCGTTAATATTATCTACGTGTGCGGAGCTAAAATTACAGAAAAAATATTCAACAGCAAAAATAAATTCATTGAACTAGTTTCGACAAAAAGAAATCGAATTCTTCATTTTATTTAGATTTCACGACCAAAAAATTAAAAAAAAACTCCATGAATTTATTCCACAAAAATCTGTGCACACTTGTATAGCTTATCCACTATGAGGGCTGTGGATGTACATAAGGGCTTAAATCGACCCTTTATACCCTTAGATGTTTTTTTTAGTCCACTTGAAGCATGGACTTGATCGAAAGCGAATGAAGATACTCTTGGTTGCTTTGAAAGAAAATTCGTCGTAAAATATTCGGTCCTGTTTGCGTTGACGGGTTCTGGAGGAGAAAATTAAACGATGCATGTTACGAGTTGTACAGCGACATCGTCTTAGTGAAGAAGAGATGGCAGGGGCATGTAGAGCGAATGGACACAAATGCTTCGACTCGCAGAGTCTTCGAGTCTTACCGGGAGGAGCAACGCATAACAAGTGAAAGGGGACATCAAATAACTTGGAGTGCGTAACTGAAGGCAGTTAGCAAAGGACCGGGCTAACTGGAGAGGCTTGTTCTTCGAGTCCCAGGTTCCTTCCGAACTGTAGAGCCGCCTAAGTGCACTCGCGCTTGATGGGGTTGTGAACACTCTTACGATGATTTTCATGCAGAGCAAGCGAGGTGCAGTGTTTCGAAACTCAGGTAGTATTAAGTTTTAATGGCGTCCGAGGGTGATATCCAGACTTGCTGGGGACATTTGTGGAGTTTGTCTTTGGTATCACGGCAATTTTTTGTAATCTCCTGATGTCATAATCGTGGTCGATCTTCCGACATCGACTGTAAATGATCAGGCGCTATCCTCAAACGGGTGGAGGTGAGATTTCGGATTTGGTCCAACCATCTCATCCAAGACCTACTCAGGGGACGACGATCTGATGACACGGATTCTAATGCCCGTCATGGAAACCGAGTCATGGTAGAGGAAACCATCGAAATAGGAACCGCTCGTTCGAAGTAATAGCTACTCGGCATTGAATTCCTCGCGTATTCTTGTGTTCCTAACTGAATGTCGACGAGTTGCCCCAGCAATACAACGGAGAAATCTTATTTCGGCAGCTTGTATCCGTGATCTAATTCTTTCGGTCATTAATCAAACCTCACGAGGGTCGGAAATTGTTCAAGCCTGACCAATCCTCCTTCCATCACTCGTAAATAAGACCCCGAGATACTTAAACTTATCCACCTGTTTCAATGGGACTCCATTAACATGCAGAGTGCATTAAACAGGCGTCACGGATCTTCAAGGATCCACTGTGCTTCCCGTTGTGGGACCTATATTCATGTACCTGTTGGGTAGAGAATAGGTTATTTATTGGTCTCTAGCCCTCCTAAGCCACCCTAAATGCAGAATAATTTTTGGGATGGCCTTCGGTGGTTAAGAGTTGGCCTGGGTCACTAAAGAAGTAAGCGCCAAGGGTCCTCTTTCTGGTTCTGCTGAGCCCTGAGCCGTCGCAGAGAAATTGCGTCGTTTTCTCTTCCGCATCTACATATATCGCCACAACCTCTGCAAAGGTCAGTCGTGCTTAGTCCTTATAAGGGCGGCCAGTAGGTTGTGGCTTGAAAGGATGCTGATCACTACAGCTAAATGCGATCTGTCTTGAGCTTAAGATCCTTAACTGGCTGCGACAATTCTTTACTAAATTCACCGTCACCGTAGTTAGGAAAAAGAACTAACAAAATTATGCACGTCGGCGGACACCGGACAAGATGAAGCATACCATAGGCCTAGTAAATGCCCAAAGACTCGTAAATGCACAAAGGATCAAACAAAAAAAAGTATTAAGTCACCCTTAAAAGGGATAAAGATTCTTCGTGACTTTGTAAAAAATTGTTTAGTGTTTAAGTAAAGCCCTTCATGCGAAAATTGGCTAGGACATTGAGAGGACCGCGACTTGTTGTCAGGCTTGTCAGCTGCACTCGAGCTAATCAGCAAGGGCCTACATCAGTTGACCAGTTCCCCGCTCGCCCTGGGAGAGAGTACACTCGGATTACGCTGGTCCTTTTCTAGGCAAGATGTGGCTCATCGTCGTGGACGCCAACTCTAAGTTTCCCCGGGTGGTCAAAATGAATTCTTTAACAACTGTAGCAACCATAGCTGCACTTAGGTCCATTTTCGCATCGAAGGGGTTGCCGAAGACTCTCGTCAGCGACAACGGGACTCAGTTCATGTCCTAAGAGTTCGAACACTCCTTCACAGCGCAGTCAATACATCATTTGACATCTGCTCCATTCAACCCTGAGTCAAATAGGAACGCAAAAAGAATGGTCAGGACATTAAAGACCGCCCTCAAGAACATTTTGGAAGACGGTGGTGATAGCAAGATCGCCCTTCAAACTTTTCTGTCAACTTATCGCGCTTCACCGAATGAGACACGCAAATCCCCTGCTGAACATTAGGACGCTTTTGTCTGCTCTTTTACCCGATCCGCAAAATCAGCGTCAGTCACCAAGTTTACAACAGGCAGTACTTAAAGGACTATCGATGGTTAGCGGCTACAATTTTAAAAAACCTGAGACGCCGAATGTACCTACTTAAGACAAGATATGGTTCTATGAGTAGGCATCGAAAACAATTGCGAGTTCGAAAAATCTCTTCAACTCCGATAGAAGAGGAAAACTAGTCCTTGCCCAGAAGCACTGATATTAAGTTGTCTAATTCTTTTCTTTCTCAAGGAAGACCATCAGTGGTAAAGGAATCCGCTTCATCTGTGGAACCACCACATTCGGGACTGGAGCACTCTTGCATTGCGAATCCTCGCGTTTACATGGTTTCCAAGTTCTGCATCTGGATTCTGCATCTAAATTCGGTAGAACTATTGATTTCTCTCACTAAATTGTATGCCAAGTCCATCCTTCCTTCCTTAAGAACGAGGTACTTAACAATTCAAATGATTTTTAATTAAACTTGAACACCATGCAACGTCATCGAATAGACGTAGTTGGCAAGCGCAAGAAAGACACATGTTGCGGCATTAAAACTTTACTTGGAAGACATTTTTATATTCCTCAAGGCTAAAAATTTTAAAGAATGAAAGAAGAACTTTCCCAGTTCGTAGGAAGTGACGTCAGCAGCAATATCCACTGACGCATTGTGACGTAAAAGAAAGTTATAATCTTATTCATAAATGACTATTAAATTTAAGTTTTGTGGGACACCCCTTGTCCATAAATCTTGTTTGGGACCTTTTGACCCTATTATGTGCTTGTGTATTCAAAAGCAGTTTCAATTTCTCTCTAAGGTCAAGCGTGTGGCGTTGTCATCCCACATCCCTTGCGTTGCAGTTTGCTATGATTTTGAATTCTCAAGATGGAATAATTTAATGAAGCTCTCCCTTCCACTCAAGACGCAATAGAAATACAATAGATATGTGTTTATTCCGGCACACCTTGCCTTCGAAAAGACACTAATTCTTTTCCATAAATCATCCAGGAAAACGCTTCCGCTGAATATTAATTAAGTTGTCTGTGAATTCATATGTATGCGTGGGGCATATATGTAGAAAGTTCATCGTCGAATTATGTTTAATCAATTCGAAGAGATCTCACACACAGTTATTCTCGGATCGCATGTTTACGTCTCATTAAGGCTCGAATCACCATTATTAGTGGCACTTTCCGCTCGGTGTCTGCCACTAATGTTCCAATGGGTGTTAATGGTCTGACACTATTCGCCATTAGGGGACGAACTTCCTTCTGGAGTTCGCAGTTCTCAACTTGCTTCTTCTGACTGCATTCAGTCATTTGATGGAACAAGTGACCCGATTTTTCGTTTCCCCAGAACCCCCTTGTGATTTTGATTTGCTTCAATATCCGGAAACAGTTAACCCCCCATTCCGATTTGCGTGACAAACCAATCGCATGGAAGAAGCAACGACGAAATTTATTCAACCCGTGCTACATTTGTGAATCCTTTGAGAGGGATACACATCTTATTTGAATTGCATTTGCGGCTGGGAGGATAAAGAGGCTCGACCTTGACCAATGTCATTTGCTTCCATCCCTCCCCAGTGGGACACAGCGGCAGCACCCCCTATTTACTATATACAAATGCTCGATACTCACACTCGTCGTTCTGGCCTCTTTCTGCAATTTCTTGGATACATGCTTGTATCTACATCTTGTAACCACCCGCAGGACCGCCTGCTGGCACAAATAACGCAACATCAACCATGGCGAAATCAATTGTAACAGCTTTCGACTAATTTCTCGCCCCCCGGCCGGCCCCCAAGTGGCATGTGCGAGTGATTGGTAGAAGTCGATGTTGACATGGGACGGGGGTTGATGCCTGCTCCAAGATTCATATGTGAAAAGGACCATTATAGCAATGAGAGTGTTCTCAGCCCAATGAGCAGTTATTGAAGACGGAAGCAGAGATGGAGCGATAAAAGCTTCTTTTCCTTTTTTTTTTTTCCTCATCTTGTGTACGATATCCTTCGTCACATCTTACTGGATTCCGATTCAAGTAATCTTTCGGTTTTTTTTTTTTTGCAGTCTGAGTGTGTGTCTTTGAATTAGGACTCGAGAGATAGAACCAGGGGAAGTAAACAAAAAAAAAAAAAGACGAAATGTAATGCTTTCAATCTCGAAATAGATTACAAGGAAATGAGAAAATAAGCATTCGACGAGGATAAGACAGCTGAAAAGGAAAAGTGTAAAATTTTAATACCAGATGCCGAGATAAAATTATACAAAATGATGCTAAATATAGTCACAAAAATAATGACGTCAAATCCAAGCTGCAATAGAGTGATAGAGAGAGAGAGAGGGAGGGAGAGAGAAGGGATGGGGAAGGTAATTTTAATTTATCCGTGTCGTAGGAGGTAAAGAAGACAAATGCATAAATTGTGGTCTAGTAAATAATTGATTTTGGTAAGCAGCTCTGAATGGCATTTAACAAGCGTGGACTAATTATATATGTTTTCGAAACCGATGGATGGGGTTCAAACGTTATTTCCTTTCCACAAGCAGCCTTTTAAAACAGCGTACATCCATTAGATGGAACACGCAAAAGGTTTCATGAAAACTACTCTATACATTGAACAAAACTGCCTTGACAGTCTTTGGCTTTAATTATCAAGGCACGCAATTTTTAATTAGGGGTGGCGTTGTACGGTAACAAGTTTTCGTGCTGTCCCGTCGGAATTTATTACAAAAGAATTTTAATAAATTTTGAAAGGACAGCATAATAATTTTTTCCGTCGGTTTCTCTTACAACTGCTTGTGCCCCAGAGTCCATGGTTATAAACTTCTTAACTTCAAGGTGATGTAGGACAAAAAGCCTGATCATAAATTCCTTTGATAGAACGTTTACCTGGAACTCGCACCTAAATATAGTTACATCCAAGGTGACTAGAGGACGTAACCTACAAAGATGATCTAATGGTCCTGCAACGCCATAATCAAACTAAAGGTCACCTACGCGTCGTTAGTATGGTGGCCAATAACCCTCCAAGTCACAACGCAGCAGAAGCCGAGTAAAGTTTATCGCTTAGCCTGCGTAGGAATCACAGGGGCTATGAGAACGTGCCCAACGGTAGCTATGCTTAATCTTACTCCGCTGCATCTAGCAATACAAAAAGAAGCGCTGCTTAGCGCTCTCAGGCTACCTCAGATGCTGGGCCTTAAAGCGACTTTACAGCCTACATAATGATACTAGAACACATTCATCGTGACCCCATTCCTTAAGACTCCAGATACCATGCTCAAGAGATTTCGATTCTACAGAATTATAGGCTACCACAGGGAATAGAGAAATGATGGCACTACAAAAAATAAATAAATAGCTCGAGCGACAGCTCGGGATGAGCCAAGGCCTAGCTTCTCGCAACCATTCATGCTGTGCGTGTTACATTTTTCGCATGAATGGAAGGAACCTACAATTTATTGCCGACTCCGAACGGCGAGGTGAGAAGCTCTTTCATGACAAATTATTCTCTCGGAGGCTTGTCATTCCCCGACGAGAGGTGGTGCCGCGAAAAATCTTTTGGTGTTTTCCTGGCTGGGGCTTGAACCCACGCCGCACGGCGCCCACAATGGCGCTACTACACTACCAAATTCTCGAATCTGGTATATAAAATTGGAAAACGGCAGCACTGGTGCTGGGGTTTATGGTCCCAGTTTCCAACGCGCGACAGCCTGCCAAGGAACCCGCATCTACATCTTTTCAGACAGCCAAGCAGCACTTTTAGCCCTTAAATCCTGTACGATAGGGTCCAAGCTTGTCTGGGACTGTCTTAACCTCCTCAAAAGCCTTACATCGATGAATAAGGTTACCGTAGCCTTGATTCCAGGACATGAATTTTTTTTTTTTTTTTTTTTTTTTTTTTTTTTTTTTTTTTTTTTTTTTTTTTTTTTTTTTTTTTTGCGAGGGTAGGTGAAAATCTTTCATGAGACACCATGAAGATCTACCGCACGTGCTCATGGTAGTGTGAGATTCTTACTCACTAAAAACACCTCCCCTTTTCGTGTTGACTACGACTAAGTACAAAAAAAGCCTTATCAAGTAGTTTAGCTTTCGACAATACAAGTTCGCGTTGTGCAGGTAGCTTTCCAGTAAAAGCACCTACTAATACCGTCATTATAAGCGGTTATCCCTTATTCCGCTAAATCGAACGGTTTCGTTCTTTGTAGTCGGCGCACAAGGTTTGTCACGTCCAGAATTTGGAGCACGGCGTTATTGCAATGTCCCTGAAGGCGAACACGGAGTTTGCGTGCAAAATTTGTTATTTCATCTTCGACGGTAGCTAAACCGAGGTCTCTATGGATATCGTCGTTTCTAATGTACCACGGCGCATTAACGATTGTTCTGAGCACCTTATTTTGAAAGGTTTGTAAAATATTTCTATTGCTGGTTTTGGTACAACCCCAAAGTTGTATACCATACGTCCATACAGGTTTTAAGACTTGCTTATATAAGAGCAATTTGTTATACATGCTTAATTTGGAATATCTTCCAAGCAGCCAATACATTTCTCTAAATCTAATTTCGAGCTCGTCGCGTTTCTTTTTAACGTGCGGCTTCCATTTCAGTTTCGCATCTAGTGTCATTCCTAGATATTTTGCTTCGTTTGCATACGGTATTTGTACCGAGTTAATGAAAACGGGTAAGTTGTTTATTTTCTTGTTAGTAAAGTTAACATGGGTAGATTTGGTTTCATTGAGAACAATGCGCCAAACCTTTGTCCACTCGCAGATTTTATCCAAAGCTCGTTGAAGCTTTACAGTTGCTGACTCGACTGAATTATCTGTTGCCAGAATAGCCGTATCGTCCGCGAACGTAGCAACAACGGTGCCTTCTTCTTGGGGTATATCTCGAGTATAGAGCAAGAACAAGACTGGACCAAGAACACTCCCTTGTGGAACTCCCGCAGCGATTTCCTTGAATTCCGAGTATTCGGCTCCGTGCTTGACACGGAAGAGTCTATTCTCCAAATACGACTCTAAGATCTTGTACAACTCTTCCGGAAGTACCTGTCTAAGTTTATAATTCAAGCCTTCGTGCCACACCTTGTCGAAGGCTTGAGAAACGTCAAGAAAAGCGCTAGAACATATCTTTTTCTCTTCTATGGCCTTCTCAATTTCGTTGGTTATTCTATAAACCTGGTCAATTGTGGAATGCTTGATTCTGAACCCGAATTGATGATCAGGAATCAAACGTCTTTCTTCAATTACCGGTTTTAACCGTTTCAATAAGAGTTTTTCGAAAACCTTTGATATTATCGGCAGGAGCGATATCGGTCTGTACGACTTTTTGTCGTTTGGCGGTTTTCCCGGCTTTGAAACCATTATAACTTCGGCGACTTTCCATTGCCTTGGAACGTATAATAGTCTTAGCGAAGCATTTATAAGGTAAACAAGTTTTATTAAAGCTTTCTTTGGCAATTCCTTCAGGACCTGTCCGGTTATTAGGTCATATCCAGGAGCCTTGTTATTCTTTAGATTTTTTATTACCTCACAAAGTTCGGCTAGTGACACGCTTCTTATTTTAAAGTTGTCTGGAGTCATAATCGTATTATTAAGAGTTTCTATTAATGCTTGCCCGGGAAATGGCTTAAACGTTTCTTCTAGATGCTCAGCAAATAAGTCGGCTTTTTCTTTATCGCCTTTTGCCCACTCGCCATTACTTTTTCTTATTGGTAGCGATTGTATTTGGGGTTTTTTGACACCTTTTATAGCTTTCCAAAGAGAATAATTCGAACTTTTTTCAGCAGACAAGCCTTCGAGATATGTAGAAATCTCGTGATTTTTAAAATCCCGTATCGCTTTTTTGAGCTTATTGCATAGGAAGTTCGAATGGGTTTTATGCTGAGGAGCGCGGGACTGTTGCCATCTTTTGCGTGCTCTCCTCTTTGCCAACATCAGTTCTTTTATTTCCGGCGGATATTTTACTTCGCTATTTCCGACTACTTTCCTTTTATATGGAGTGTTGGTCCACGCGGCGCTTTGTAAGACTTCAATAAATCTGCCGACTTCATCCTCTATTTCGCACGGTGTTCTAAGCGACACATTCAGGACTATATTTTCTTCACAAGCTTTCCTAAAGCCGTCCCAGTTAGTTTTGTTGCTAGTTAATCTGGGCGCGCCTTCCTTCTTCATTAGGCGTTCACTTATTGTCAATATGACTGGTGAATGATCTGAGGAGAGATCAAAGCTTTCCTCGACGTTCGTAAAGGTTTTCGCTACCCCTTTTGCAATAAAGAAGTCTATGAGGTCAGGCGTTTTTGCTATGTCGGAGGGCCAATAAGTCGGTTTCCCCGTCGAAAAGAAGTCAACAGCAAATTGCATGCCGATTTCGTAGAGAAGTCTGCCTTTAGGTGAAATGCATCTCGAACCCCAAAAGGTGTGTTTCGCATTGAAATCACCACCAATAACAAATTTTGGTCCAAGTGAGTCAAATAGACGTATTAAGTCATTCTTTTCTAGCGTGTATCGCGGAGGGCAATAAATGGACGCGATATTGTAATACATGTTTTTATTTTTTACGCGAACCGAAGTTATTTGCATTGCATCGAGTTCTATCGGTGAATTCAAAGAGTGCTCAATACAGTCTTTAATTAAGAGCGACGATCCGCCCCTAGCCCTTTCGGATGGGTGGTATGCGTGATAAGCATAGTATCCTCTAATTTTAACCCGAGATTCCTTTGTCAGATGGGTTTCAGAAATCAAGCATATGTCAATGTTCTGCTGGCGTAGGAATACTTCCAGTTCGTCGATTCTTTGCTGAAGGCCGTTTGCGTTCCATGTTAAGATTTTAAGTAACTGGTTCATGTTCATAATTTCGTTCGTGGTTTGCGAGCGTTATGCTCAAGGTTACTAAGTTTTTCGAATATAAGCTTATTTGTCTTGCTTTGCTCCTCGAGTTTCGCGAGAATTATAGAGAAAACTTGTTGCATAGGATCTAACGCAGGCCTATTTTGCTTGGTTGCTTGCGATGCGGCTTGCGCGTACGTGAATGCTTCGAAGGTAATGAACGGGCTGACTGCCTGGTGAGAAGAGGCGCTTGGCCCCCACTTGTTGGTACCACCCAACAGTGCCTACTCCAAGATAACACAATGGGAGATCTACAAACACGCTGACTACTGGGCCAACTTCCAGGGCCTTAGACAAGCGTAAAAGTTCACCAACCCCAAACTATACAAGGCCAAGCCTTTACTTGATTTCACCAAATGCCGAGCTAAGAACCTTATCAGGACATTGTCCATTCAGATACCATCTGTATAAAATAAAATTATCAGATACCGATATTTCCCGTCTCTGTGAAGAACAGAAAGAGATCGCTGAACTTATTCTGTGAGTAGGACAGCCAATAAATACAACTTCAGCATACCGAAATGGAGATAAAGGAGTCACAGCCAAGCTGAAATCATACAAAACAGCAAACCCAGATGACCTAGGAGCTGAGATGTTAAAGTCACTAAGGCATCTGTGATATATTGTCGGAAGAAAACATACCCAACGATTGAAACACCATTTGATTGTCTATAAGACCATTTGCCTGATCACAGACACCAATTCAAGAGTCTGGTGAAGGTCCTGAAGGTACATATTTGCCGAAGAACTAGTGGAGAACTATAAGAGTGATTTCACCTCTGACAAGTGGACTAACTTTTCGATTTACGCAAAATCCTCGAAAGGACTCAAGAAGATCGATATTCACCATTTGGTGTGATTAGAGACAAGTTCTGTTGCAACTTAACCTTAAACAGCAAAACTCCTTTACTTTAGAAGCATAGAAATGTAAAACGATCACTGAGACAATAAAATTGTTTACAAAACAGTAAAACATTTTCGACACGACATCGTTAGAACGAAGCAATCACCTTTACCAGCATCTAATGAAAAGCTGCTAAAAGGGGTCTGGATGTGAACGTGGATAAAACATGACGTCTACGAACGCAGAGACACAATACTGACACGATGACTCGCCAGAACTTTGAAATGGAAATGGATGTTAAGTATTCACACATCACGAACGAGGTGCAATGGATTGAAACTCAGGTAGTATTAAATTTCAATGGCGCCCGAGGGTTGTGTTCAGACTAGTAACATTTGAAGTGTTTGTCTTTGCTATAATTCACGGTAAATTTTTCGAATCTCCTGATGCTCTTCAAGCCATGACACTCTACTGCCCGTGTTATGACTTTGGAGTATAGTCGACATCAGCTTTCACAGTTGATCGATTTTATTTACAACTTTCGCTATTAGCCTTTAACCTTAGGACCCAAATATTAAGTAAAGCTCTCTCAAGAAGAACCAAGGAGCTACTACATAAGATCCTCATCGTCCCCATTCTGTTATATGGCGCAGAAGTGTGGACTTTGTCAAAATAGGATGAAAGCACACTTGGAATTTGCGAGAGAGATTTTAATGGAACCATGGAACCAAGAATGATACTTCGTGACACTGGCTTGGTTAAAAATGCACCAACATCAGCCGGAATTATTTTCGATTAACACCACTGAGGCTGTATGAGCTTATCTCGGTGACAAGCACCGAAATCGGGTTAAACATCTCGAAAAAACTTGTGTGTGTGTTGGTCACGATCTTTTTCACCCTTAAACGTAGCGCCATTTAAAGCAAAGTAATGTCTTACATGCCAACGAGTCTTTCGACAAGGCTTGAAGAATTTATTTGAATCGCTCATTTCGTGCGTGTTACATTTTTCGCACGAATGGAAGGAACCTACAAATTACTGCCAATTCTGAACGGCGAATTGAGAAGCTTTTTCATGACAAATTATACTCCCGGGGTTTTGTCATTCCTCGACGGGAGGTGGTGCCGCGAAAAATGTTCGGTGGATTGAACCCACGCAACTCGCACAGCAGGAAACCACTGGCCCCAGCGACACATTTAATACTCACTGGAAGCTGCAAGGGAGAAAACTCTCACCACTCCTTAGCCCCCTTATGGCCTTAGATGCAAGCTGTACTCTAGATTAGGTTACAGTGGAAATGCGCAATTAAACTGTGCATTTTTGTGTGCTCCTTCTTCCAACTTTGAATGAAAGAGGTGTCTGGTGCTTGTTTGAAGCGGACTATGTCCAAATCTTCTAATTCTTCAAACAATTCTATAGCAAAGTTGTCGGTTTTGGATATTTGAACATTCGCAGAGTATGGGTTTGATGGTCTCCATTTTTTCCTGTATCACGAAAGCTCCTGTAGAAGTAATGATGCAAGCAATTTGTTACAAACTCATCCTTGCCATTTATAAAGGCGCATATGGCGCTTATATTAGCTTTAATGTAAATTGTCTTAGCGTATAGGCCTGTCTACTCCCCTACTTGTCGATCCCGAAAAACATTTTTTTCCAAATTTACATGGAAAGACTTGCAATTTAGAAGTTTTCACTTAAAGAAATAACCGTTAAGCAACTTACATAACAGAAAGAAATAACAGAAAAGGTCTTTGCACATTGTCCTCAATTGCCAAACTAATTAACGAAAGGACACATGGAATGGGTTTTCAAAGTGTGAACAAGCCATTCAATTGGTACGCAGGACTAGGTTTGAGAATTTGAGACTAAGAGCGGTATCCGAAAAGTTTGTATAACATCACCATTACATTTCACTGTGGAAAGTGGTGACATATAACAAGCGTTACAAGACCTTGATGTGCTCTATCGGACCTTTATTTAATATTTATGACTTCGATGGAAGAGGCTAACGTGATGGAGTTGAGTTGGAGTTGCACCACTTTCAATTTTCCTTCTTGGTGTCGGTTAAAATAATTGTGGCTACTTTATTTCCCCATTGGCAAATTTGTTTAAAAACTCTCCACTCGTCTGCGTCTTTTTTGTACCGAATCACAAAATAGTAAAGAAATCTATGAACATCTATGAAGGACGCAAGACAGCTAATCTGCAGTTAAGATGAACATATGTATCTACAGACACAAGTTAAATTTCGTTGCTCCCAAGTGCTGACGATTAATTCACGCTTTAGCTGTCTGAAATTTAAAGGTCGACGTTAGATCATAGGGTTTCTATCGGCTCCTACTTAAGTGGATTTGTCGTAAAACGTGGAAATATTACTCGAGGGCCGTGCCATAATTTCCACTTAAAACGCGCTGTTCCAATCATATCCCCTTTGCATACTTTAGCCGGCGTTTTTTGCATAAGTACTCGGTGGCGGATTTTAAAACTCATTTAATTCACTTGCACGAGGCATTCTATTTTCTCGTTCAGTGATTTTAACATATTATACATGCAGGTTCCCTAAACTCGGTTAATTCAGATGTGAAATATGTACTTATTGAAGCGTACTGCACACTTACATGTGAGTATTTAAATTTTTGCAAGTTATTCTCAAACTCAGTCAAAGTCAAATCTGTAGATTCATTCTTTAAGTAAATACTTCACATAAAGTAAGATTCTCCATTCCATCATATGAAACCTAGGTGGACTGATTGGTCGCATTAAAATGCTCATATGTTCTGAACATGCCCACAAACTGCACTCCTCTCAATCAAAGTGTTTTCGCAAAGGAATGTAGGATCTGTTCATCCCTCCTGCTTGTTTGACTCACATATAGTATGCTAACTGATTTGGCTGCAAATAAAGGGCTTTCCAATAGGGACGGGTAGATTCTGATAGTTCATGGCGGCCATGTTGTTTTATCTGTTGTAAGTTTTCCCAATGGCAAGTTACAGCGTCGAGCAACACTTGCAAATAATAAAACTTCATTATTCTGGAGCAGTTGGAAGCGAACCTCGATTTCAGCAAAAAAAAAAATCCTCTTCAGCGATGAGGTCCGTTTTTTGATGAGCGGGTATGTCAACAAGCAAAATAGCCGGCTTTGGGACGATGCCAATCCACACGAGGTCCACGAAGTCGCAATGCATCCGCAGGAAGTCACAGTCTGGTGTGGATTGTGGGCCGGTGGCATCATCGGTCCGTACTTCTTTGAAAACGACAATGGCATTGCCATCACCATCAACAGAGAGCACTACCGATCAATGATAACTAATCTTTTGGCCCAAATTGCATGATATGCATGTGACCGATATGTGGTTCCAACAGTACAGCACTACATGCCACACAGCTGATGTCGCAATGGACATTCTGCATGAACGATTTGAGGATATGGTTATCTCACGCAGAGGCGACCTAAAATGGCCATGGAGATCGTGCGACTTTTTCTTGTGAGGTTCCCTTAAGTTGCAAGTCTATGCCAATAAGGCACAAACGACCTCAAAGCCAATATAATCCGTGCCAGCGCTCAAATTCAGCCTGATCTATGCGCCAGAGTCATCGAAAATTGGACCTCTCAGATGTGCGCCATCCAGCGAAGCTATTTGAACGATGTAATTCAAATTCCACACATAATGATCATTGAATTCGTTGATATCTCATACACAACTTGTTTTATTCAATTTTAACAACTACCCGTCCCTATTGGAAAAGCCTTTACATAGATTGAACACTGATTGATCTTAAGGCTTGTAGCTGAACACAATCGAGTTAGTTTAAGGAGGTTGAAGGTGCTCCTACCCGAACATACAAGTTGTATTCTAGTTTTGAACAAATGTATGCTTTATAGATTGAAGCTTAGTCTGTGGGTGTAATAAGGCGTTTTCATCTTTTGAGGAAGCCAAGGCATCTATAATTTGTTGGTGCCAATAAAAGTCTGGGATAACAAATGCACGTATAAACCAAACATTGATGGACCATTTCTTCAATATCGACCCCATTCATTTAAAGTTTAGATTCATTAGTATCACGCTTCAAAGATAGGAGGCAGCACTAGATTTTTGACGCATTGAACTCAACTCATTTTGGTAATGACCAAAAGAGTAAGATTTCCTCGTTGTTTTGCGACGACTTACCCCCGTCGAGATCGAATTGGAAACGGAATGCGCAAGATACTCAATGTCGAGCAGATGGTTCTTTTAGCGGAAAGGTCCATGCTTCAACGGTTTGGGCATCTTAAACCCATGCTCCTAATTCGCCTTCCAAGACGTGCTATGGCATTCGTGCCATCAAGTAGGCGTCCCCTGGGTAGACCCAAGTCCGAAATCTCACCTCTACCTACATATATGGGGATATCTTCTGATGATTTAGAGTCGTGGCGGAAGATCGGAAAATGTGAAGAGCCCACTTAAGCACCCAAAACCCGCGACTCTCATAATGGATAAGCGGGTAGAGGAAAATGATGATGACGATAATGAAATCAAATCGGTTTTTGATACCCCAGTTGATTTGTGACTCGTCGATTTGGGACTCTTGTCGTAGAATCGTTAAAAATTAAGCGATTTCAAGACCTATAAAGCTGTCCTCTATAGAGGTGTCCTCTAAATGCAAACAGGATTTCTACAATCGATTTCTGCCGAAATTCTAAGGATTCCAAGGAAAAATCACACTCAAACGCACAGACATGGAAACACATTCAAATCTACAGTACAAGCACCTAAATTAAAATTAATTCACAAAACCAATACACATCCCTTATGGGATAAGTGAAAAGGGTCACAAATGAAAAATCATTCCATCCACATGTGTAATTCCATCCTTGACAAGTCGCATTTCAATAGCCCTTATCTATCTCATATGGTGTAGGCCCCATCATCCATCTCCAATTTCACATTTCATACTTTTTTCCCTTCCAGACACTTAGGCAGCAGAGCAGCACCTCATCCTCTCTTGCCGTTTTACACGCGTCAAGGATAATTGCCTAAGAAACGCTTCAAGAGTCATTCAGTGTTCGTGTAGTGTATGCGTGTCGTGTCCTTTTTTCTCCATTTTGGTTCTTCTTTCCCCCCCGCCATTCATTTGTAGTGGGCCAATAGAGCCATCAGTGGAGCATACACAAAATACTATGACCTATTTTCGCCATGGATTTAGAAGGGATATGAAATCGATTTTGCGTTCCATCTTCATCTTCTCCATATTGCTCTCTCGCGACAAGGATTTACTTTAAAATTCATTTTGTTTTTTTGTTGACGTTGTTGGAATTTATTTCGTGCGAAGACCTGCGGACAATTTTATTAAAAAGTTCTCTCGCGAGTAATATCGTCGAAAGTCGTTATTAAAATGAAAATCAGAGCGACTTACTGAAAAAAAGCGCGTAGATGTACCAGCACCCCCTTGTCTAGAACTTAAGCGTTCCCCAGGGGATGCCATTATCGTAGCACATATAAACACTGTATACATGTGGATGTATAAAGCATTTTTTTTCTTTAAATCGGCGTAAAGCAGGGCCTTCCTTGACAAGGACTTTGAGACTGGAATAGCAATACAAGACATTTGATGTACCGAATTTAGAATGACAATAATGGCATTCCCGAGATTTTCGAGGCCACATCCATTTTTGGACTTTACTCCATTTACCAGACCTAACTACCTGGTTGCGTATACTACGAAGGCAAAGAAAAACATCACCAACATCAGCACCAGCTGAGCATTTTTTCTCTACATGCGACCTGTAAATAAGGCGCACACTGACAGCCATCCAAAGCTAAGCGTACAACGAAATGAGCAAATGAACGATAATGATATACCCGCCAGCCCTGCCAAACACCCCCGATTGTGCACAAGTAAGTCTCGAGCGCCGAAAGCTCTGTGGGTGGAGATGGATCTGTGTTGGCTGGTTTCGGGTACGTATACGCCACCATAACCAGCGTCACCAACAATATTCGACGTAGTTGCCATTGCCAGAGAGAGCTGAGTTATCTTAGCCTATTTCCAGCCACCATGCTGCTGGTGCGGAGAACCGCTCTGCTAGGAATCAATTGTAAACATTACTTTGCGAGGCGTGTGACGTCACAGTGAAGGCTGCTTTGACGTCACGTGAGAAAGAGTTCTCGCCGAGAGAAGCAAACTCACACGCGGGAACTAGGTTAATCGAAAGCTCACTTTTGCACGCGGGTGTGGGTAGAGCTATTCTGTGTTTCCCATCGCACCGATGCAAAAGCGAATGAGAGAGAAATAGTTGCTTCGTCGGGGTGCAGGCCAAATCAACCCCTTATGGGTTTTAGTAGTAGATTCCGCACACATAAAATGTAGTACAGCTGTGTGTAGGAGGTTAGTAGGATGCTTGCAAAAAAAAAAAAAAAAATTTAGGGTAGGGTGGTCGTATATACACATTCGTGTGTTTGGATAGAACTTTATGAGAGCAGCAAAATAACGGTTATGTAAATTTATTTGCTGTATCTTTGAATATTTGTGTTGGTGCTTGTAAAAACAATTTCACTTGTTAGGTAAACAAGGATGATAAATTGAGATTTATGGAATTAATGGATTTACCACGAAGTTTTTATACAACTGTCCCTGTAACTTGTGTGAACTAAGTTTTGATGAGGTAGATGCCAAAAAAATAATGACCCAAAACGTATCTTCAACGACTGACATTTGCATAAAACTTATTGTTTCAAATTTGTTTGTTACTACGGCGAAGGGAAGCAGCAGCTGGGGTACTTCTCGCCTACTGAATGGCGAGGAACATCTAGTTTGTCTCACAAAAAACCCAAATGTCGACTGACGCTCTGGATAACAATGAAAGCTAACCAAACCCAGGATCAAGTCTTGACAAATCGTTATCTAAACGTTGTCTAGCAAGTCACCCGTAAAGTTCTTCGCGATGTCATTGTGACCTGAGACCTAGCAGCGTATGATGTTATATGACCTTATTAAAACCAATGCGGCAGCTCTTTACGACCTTAGAATTGATTGTGCTGGATAAGGGGGATCTAATAGCACCTTCACTGTCGACATAAATCGCAATATCTGAGTATACTCTTCAGCCATGCGGCAGCCGGATCTACAGCTGTGATTTTAGCCTCAAAGATGTTGCAGTGGTCAAAGGAAACGAGGGAATGGTAGATGCCAAGGTCCCTTAAAAAGACGCCTGCTTAAAATCCATCGATTGGTTTTGTGCCCTCTTATCGAAATGGGGTCATTTCATGCTGACTCCAGGAGCTACTATCCGGTTTAAGGTATTCGTAACTGATATTGAAGTCAGTTTCAGTGGGCAGCATCACAATCGAGTTCGGAAGGCTATGAATTCCGGAAAAAAATGTGGGACACATTGGAAAAGATCTCAGTGCATCTGTATTGTCAGGGGATGCCACACAGTGAGGTTTCATGTTAATTTGCATGCTGCGGTGAGGGTGAGCACTGGATTTGCAGATACGACATACAACCAGGGCAACTAAGGCTTTTATCCCCGAATAGGATGGATTTTGGCAATTTTTTTAGCTCCACGCTATCTGTCTGTCTAGGATTAACGAACGTGCCTATGAGGATTGTACCTTGCAATTTTTTACTTCGTGGTAAAGGGAAAAACAGCTTTTAAGTCGCAGTGTCTTCCACATTCTGCGGGTCAATTTCGTAAAAAAAAAAAACAATAAGCTCCGTTATGACGGGCGCGGTTGTTCAACCAAGTGGCCAACTTGTTCATAGCCTATTGTAGTAAAGTGCACTCTCTCCTTACGGACACCTCTCATAAGCGGACACCCCTCATAAGCGGACACCCCTCATAACCGAAGAATGGAGAAAAATACATGCTTTTGTCTATTTTCTCACAAGCGCAAAATTTTCTCGGAACCGTCGGTGTCCGCTTATGAGAGAGTACACTGTATATCCGATAGTGTGTGAGAAAATTTACCCGACACACAGCTAAAATCATCGTCCGCATATGCCTCTTTTGGACTAAATTCGGCAGGCGAGGATATAGGGCATCTCCTTAAGGTGCAACTCGAAGCGGCTTCTTTCAAGTGGGCTTCTGTTCAAATAAGTCGATAATGACACTGCTATTGAAAATTTGTTGCATTAGACAGCAAACTAATTCACAAATGTTTTGGGTTTTCAGAGCATTTAACATTATTGCATTATTCCTTTGTGAATACCATGGGCTTGATAGATCTTTCGATAAGTTAAATGAACGCCTTAAGAGTCCTGTGCTTTTTAAAGACAATTGCAATTCTCAGTGTCCTTGACATGAAGGTCGAAAATTCTCTCCGGGGTTTTGTCCAATAAAGGAGATCAAGCCTATCGACCTAAGTGCATAAGAAAAACTTTATAGTTCGAGGTGAAATTGGTCCTCAAAAAACTAGCCTCTGTAGTTAACCGACCCCTAGCTTAATTCCTCCAGCTGCACGCTCCTGATTTTTTGAGGTCCTCAGAGAGAGAGAGTGACTAGACAAGAGAGAGAGAGTTCTTACCAACCTCCAAATGCAAAATAGTCAAAAAGGAACTGCATTAGTTATTGTGGTAAATAAAGCCTGACCTTCTCAAAACGACAGCTATAAATCGGGATGCATCTATTCACTCAATAATCCCCCCATTCGCACTGTATACCCCTACAACAATCAAAATTTTCTTCACCACAAAACTAAGCTGCAACGTATAGGATAGGGTTCAACTTTACATTTTCGTTTTGCAACTAAAATAATTGAAATGTGTACACATTACCAGTGCGACACCAAACTGCAACAACAACACCTTCCGAAAAAAAAAAAAGAGACACGAAGAACCCCAACAATATCAGGCAAAGCTAAAAACAAAATGAAATAAAAATAAACGCAAAAAAAAAAAAAAAACGAAAAAGAGAAGAAGAATTCGGGTAACACTGACACACATATACAACAATACCCGAGCCATTTAATATAAAGGTACACCTACTCTCCACCTAGCTCTGGCTGTATTCGTATAGCGATACAATGCGCATACCCTACAACTGCACATTACCACAAGCTTTCAACCTACTCAGCAAGATGTATCGTACATCCAATTTCAATGTGGTTCCCTCTGTTATCATATTGTCACCTAATTCATCATCCCCCTTCAGTGCGCCGGCAACCCCCACGGAAAAGCTCTCCTCTGCACATTAATTCCTAAAAAAAAGAAGAAAAACCAAAACAATACGATATGCCCCAGTGATATACTGAAAATAAGCTTTCGTTTCTCCTACTCCACCACCAGCGAAACGTGTATCTATAGCGAAAAAAAATAAACACTGTTTTTGGCTTCTCTCATGTGTATTTTGTTTTTTTTTTCCTAGTAGGAGCTCCACTATAGCCCAGCTACACACTATACATCGTCATCAAGCAGCGCCAAATCAATTTGACTCTCTTTTCCGTGTTTTTTTTTTTTTTTTCTCGTGCTCTCCGTCGTCTGTTGGTTTGGTATATCTCGGCGAAAAGCTCGGTTCCGAATTTCAATACTATACCGTCAACAGAACACAGCGCACGCCATTCACATTTATTCTCTCGGTGTTATAAAATAATTAAGCAAAAAAAAGAAAAGAAAAACAAGTGTACTAAGAGCTACCCGAAAAATAATTCAAATTCATCATCTCTGTGGATTACACTTGAAGTTCGATACAAAACAACCAGCCAACCCAATCGAGTCAGATATTTCATCTTAACACCTAGTTGCTGTTTCTTTAAAGTTTCGTTGTTAAATTAAGATAAAAATTCGTTTCACATCTATCCCTCTATCTGTCGTCTCGCAACGAACTACGATAACAGCAATAACTTGTATCGCAACACACAAACATCAACAAACATCACGGATACCAAAAATTAAAAAAAAAAAATAATAATAAACACTTAAACTTAAATTTAAATTAAAACAAAATCATGTTCAAATTAAACGATATTTCTGATTAAATTAAAGAAACAAAAAAAAAAAAAAGTTTTATCACCTCCTCCCCCCTTCCCAGTGCAAGTTGTCGTTACAAAGTTCTTTAAATTATCCTGTGCGTCGTCGCTTATTCTCAACAAACAACAAAAATAACTTGTTAAATACAGTTTTCTCTATAAAATATTAAATAACATAATTACATCTATATAATAACCAGTTTTTTGTATTTTTCTACTTTTATATAGTGTATTACATACATATTATTGTTGCTAAATTTGTAAACAAAACTCAAAGATACCCATCGCTGAAGTAACCACAACACGCATAGGCAAAACAAAAAAAAAAAAAAAAAAGGATTCGCTCTATATCCATCCGAGATACATGACATAATTTCCCTGAACAGCTGATTTGCATAACAACCCAGGCAAGAATTGACACATCGCTGTGTGGCGCAGAACGATTTGGAAAAAAGATACTCTTCTAGTGTTCCAAAGTGGATATACGCAGAACAAGGATACCCGCGAAGGAACTACCAATTTTTTTCTTTTCGCCCAGTGGACATGTGTCTTTAAAAAAAAAAAAATTAAATTTCCTAAAATTCCCACCGTGTCGTCTTTTTTCATTTCAAACATAATTTTTTCCAATCTTGTAACTCAGTGCTATACGAAAATAACAACAAAACGAACAGATAAATAAATTTAACAATTTACGACAAGACTTCGAAGTTGAAGGAGTGAGGAGAAGCAGCAAACGAAACGAAGACGAAAGAAAAAAAATAAATATATTTTTAGTGCATACCTGTCTGTATCTCGATTTATCTCGTGTTGTATTTAAAAACACTTGCCAATTATTGTGTGCTGTACATAAATAAAAGAAAAACAAAATTAATTCATATAAAAAAAAAAATCACATCAAGAAGAAGAGTATCCCAATTTTTAAAAATCGCATTTATTTCGGTTCGGTGAAATATATTTTTTCGCGCGTGTTTCAATTGGTTTTTTTTTTCTTACTTATATCTCTTGTTCTTGTTCGTCTTATAACAAAAGGAAAATTATAATAAATAATTCATAAAGTATTCAAGCGAAAATCTTACGAAACGTGAAATTAGAAAAGAAATAACATCGAGGATCAAAGACGACTTCCCCCTTGGAAAGGTGAGTTAACAGAAATTTTTACCATTTTTTTTTTTTGCAAGGCAGAGCCGTGCGTTTGTTTTAAATTTTGAATTACGCGCGATGACATACAAGTTTTTATTGCTTATTGTGCCATGAAATTTTAACTATTTCACAAAATTACTAAATAAAATGAAATCCTAATCTGCACAATTAGCATCGAATCAGACTTGTTTTTTTATAAATTAGTGTGATAGTGTTATGATATGTTGCAGCAGTCGGTCCCTGATTGCCTTTGACATTTCCAAGTCATGTGTGGTCATCCTTGACCTTTTCATTAGGTACTTGGATCAATGCCCACAGCTTATTTCGGTTTATGGCTTATGACGGTTTTGAATTTACATGCAGGAATAAGCCTTAAATTTTTATGGCATGGCTATTTTTTTTTTTTATTGGGGCATAAATAATAAATACATGTTTTAAGTAATTACATATATGTACCTGTTCAATTACTCGTGCTTGACTGAGGAAAATTATATACGTGGTGAAACAACGCTTGTAAATCTAGTGAGAAAAGTTGAGAAAAGGAAACTACATGTGTATATTTGTTATCATTTGATGTTACAATCTGGTGATAGCCTGAATCAACAAACGTCTTCAGATACACAACCCAGCTGACATTGATTTGCTACGCAGATTTCATAAACTGTCTCTTCTCTTGCGCAGGGCATGTTCTTACAGCTTGTATACGTGATTCAGGAATAGAGAAACATTTCTGTAGAGGACTCCAAAATTAGTTATTGCCACGGCGACAACAATCGGTGGTCTGTATTCCATATTGTGGATATAAAATAGAAACAGTCACGGATCTGTAATTTTGGTCCTTGAACATTATACAAGGTAATAGCGTGAGCCTGAGATAACCAATGTTTACAGTCACATTTGATTGGTTATGAAAGTTTTGATAAGGATCGCCTCGCTCGCGCATGCTTCCTATATTCCAATCAAGGACACTCTGGGTCATTTTAGTCGACGAACTACTACGCATCGTGGTTAATTTTCTCTACTCTGGACGAATTTTTCCTTTACACTGGTATTGGAAGGACGACAGTATACAGTTTTGTGTATCAAACATGGGAAGTTCGCTGAGATAAACTTTCATTCCTTGAGCGTTTACAATATTAACGCTTCATTACTGGCCAATATATTCTGTATCCATGGTAGAAACGATCACGGAGCTGTTTGATCCTTGATAAAAAATAAATAGCTAACGCGACAGCTCGGGATGAGTCAAGTTCTAGCTTTTCGCAACCAATCATGTTGTGCGTTTTACTTTCTCCGAATGGCGAATTGAGAAGCTCTTTCATGACAAATTATACTCCCGGTGGCTTGTCATACCCCGACGAGAGGTGGTGCCGCGAAAAATGTTCTGTGGACATGGCTGGGACTTGAACCCACAGCGCTCGCACAGCAGTCCAACGCACTAAGGACTGAGCCACGTCGAGCTTGATGGTCAATGAAATCAACGCTTCACTCCTTGGTATAATGTTGTGCATCCAAGGCAGAAACATACTTCTTTACCTTTGTATCATTTTTTATGATGGCCATTCAATTCGAGAGGAACCAGGGTCCCAAGCAGTAGGTCTCTGCAAGCACCATGATCTTTAGCCAGCCGATTCGATTGATGTCACCCTGTACTTGCGCATGCCATCGGAAATCGCAAATGACACTGATATTAAGAAATTATGCTTTTATGGCAGAAACTCTAGACTATTTGCCTTAGTCTTCCTCCATAAGCATCCAAACTGATGCTTCCTCTGTTCTCTGAACATCCAGTCCATCTCAACGTTTTGGGAGAGCAGTTTTAGCCAGAGAATCGAGAATCTCTCCTTATTCCTTACCAGCACTTGGTCAGACAAGGTGGAGAACAGCAACACATGGAGGGGGGAACCACTGTGGATCTTCCTTCCTGTGTAGCCTAAGCAAAAATCCTAAGAATAACTGTAGGTAAGGCAAATCAGAGATGGTCCAATATATGTGGGCACAAGGTATCCAAGACTCTATGGCCATAGAACAAGAGATATTCTCAACTTAAGCAGGGCACAGCTACAATTCGTCACTGGCATCCTGTCCGGCTGTTGTCTTCTTAGGAAGCATGCTAAAAGATAAGGTAGGCTATGATAGCTATAAAAATATGGTACAATTCTGTGGGGAAATTAAATGCTTTCAGGAAATGGTTTAGGTTTTGACAATTTGGATTCACTGGGCTTGCGATGGGCCCACTATGGTGCCTTGTGTCTTATGCAAGCGCTGGCTGCATTAATCTACTCTACCTAGCTTAACCTTACCTGCACATAGTCTCTTCAGAGTATAAGCATTGCCTTTGTGGATCCTTAAATCCTTGGTTCTTACACGTTTGCTGGAATCGTTTCATCGGTGGTAGTATCATAGGCCTGTACTGTTTTCATTACTAAAAATAGTTTCATTTTCGCTGACATGGCGCTGATGTACAACGTGAATCGCATTTTTATCCCGTCACCACAATTTTTACCCAGTCACCACAATAGACCTCATAGGTCGTAGTGTGCATTTATGGTCCCTAATACAGTAATAATTCCGAGAGAACTCATTTGACGTGGGTTCTTGGTGAATATTCTCTGCTTTGCCCCCTTCTAACTAAAAGGATAATTCAGGTGACACGATGAGTCGGCCACATGAGTCCAAGGGTCGCCTTAAATTCATCTCCAGGTTTTTTCCATACGACACCGTGGAAACATGTGCGTGACAGAATTTTTGCAAAGATCATTCCCAAAAATCCTGCATCATTCTCAAGCTTTCCGAGCCAAGTTTGATTAAGGCAATCTATTATCTGCTCTACTAAGTGATTGAATTTTCATAGATGAATTATTTGGGAGTGAAGTTTTCTTAATATTTCCTCAAAAAATTCGAAACGACGCAGAATTGGAGACACGAGTGAAACGTAAGATCCATTCACTCGTCAAGGCTTGAACAAAAACCAAACCAGATAAATGCAATTCAAAGTTTCTTGATCGAATCAAGGGACTCATACGACATATAAAATCACTATGCCATTTCCTTTTAGGACTTCCTGAGCAAACCAAAAGTCAAATCACCGCAAGGAATATTGTGATTCGAAAAGGTCACTCCCAAACAATGTTTGCATTCCCATCTCGTCCTATTTAAAGTTTCAGACTATTCTTCTAACCCATTTAAGAAGTTTCAACGACTTGAATGTAGCTTTCAACAAAATAACAGATTAAAACCTTTGACATTTGAGTTTCTTTTTTGTCTTAACCTTTTGGATTTAATCAATTTTGATATTCCAAGGAGTGTCTCTTCTATTGGAACTTACCTACTTATAACTTATTCTGTGACATCTATTCCATGCCATGTGAGTGGAAAGCAAAAAAACTTCAAGAAGAAGAAAATAACAGTAATTAATCCAATCAACCTACGCTATGCTTGAGAATATTTATTTACTTTTTTTTTCTCCTCATTTCCGACTATTGTCGGAGAAAAACCAAAGTTGCTTACACGTATCCCGAATGTCTGTCTCTTCCTTCAACCTCATGAACTGCGTAGGTACATATTTTCCTCCGTAAATCAAATACCAAAACACGGTGGGGTTCTATATGCGTGCGTAGATCACATTCCACTTGCCTCCTTCATACATTTTATTTTTGTCTGTGTATCATAGGGTATGTTCATTTTGGCAAAAAGTTGACAACATATACGTAAAGTAGGTGTGATGGTGGTCCTGCCAAATTTGGGAATGTTGTGTCGATATTGACACAACCATCTATCATCAGTTCTGCCCTAAGTCGTAACAGACAAATGTGAAATTTCGAAATTATATCTTTCGGACTTTGACGCAATAGCGATTTGTATCTTTTTTAAAAAATTTAAGAATTTTTTAAGAAACCTCCCTTTCGATTGATTAGGAGGGTTGAAGTAAGCAAGTCATGATGTAGTACCAATCATCTTTTCTCGTTCTCAGACTATGTTGTACAAATTTAACAATTTTGACAGCAGTTTCAATTTTATACGTCGCCAATAATGTTCTTAAACTACCACCCGAGTGTCTGCATAAGCAAAATTGTATCAGAGATGGCCAAGCGGAAAATAAAACCATCTCATCCACAGTACTAAAGTCAAGACCAATAAGGAGTTGGCCCATTAATACGAATAGAATTTTTTGACCGCATCCTTTGCTGTCTGCAACTAGCCTCCCCAGCATTTTCTCTTTCAAAGGAGCTTTGGACGATTCAAGGCAGCTGTATAGACCTTTCCTTTTGGCACACACAAAGCCTTCCTTACATTGATGAGAAAGTTCCCACAGACCGATATAGCTGCATTCCTATGAGGCGTCCTTGCCCCCAATCAAAGCACCTTGCCGAAATGGAAATCTGTGATCGCGCGGGTTTCGAGTTTCGAAGTACATCTATCGAACAATAACTTCATCTACTCAATGATTTTCACGAAAATATTTTCGAAGTCTACTTCTAATTTCATTCACATCCTTCTTAACTTTCTTGTATTCTGACCTAGGAGCTTTACTACGCCTATGCGCCATCGTGTCCGGTTTCTGACAGTATATCTCAGCTCTCTCCAACTCTGTTCCAATTGTCGTGACTTTAGTTAATACATTTGTCGGTTGACCCACTCTTCTAACATCTTGGTTAAGTGGATTCCATTGTAAAGCGTAGTGAGTAATGCAGGACGAGACGGAGACCATGAAGCACTTACTCTGTGAGTGTCCCAATCCCCAAAACCGCCGACTCTGACAGGCTGTTTGGAGAACTGCAAAGCCTAACAGAAGTACCAATAACGAAGATACTACACTTTATTAAGAGTACAGGGTGGTTTCACGATAGACCACCCATCTAGAACCCAAGATTGTAACATGGACAACAACACAAAGGGAAACACAAAAGACCAGTAGGCTCCCGTGAATGCACAGTCATTAGACTGGGCACTTCCTCCATGACCCAACCTAACCTAGTAACGTTGCCGGTGTCTTTTTGGAATGCATAACCAATCCACTGCGACTTTCGTCATTGGATGGTAGTGCCTGTAGGTTCCTGACCGGTTCGCTGGTAAAGATAGGCGCCTGCATATTATCGAACATTTTAAGCTTTCTCGTGATGGTAGTGATGACCTGCCAATGCTGCGCGCATATACATATCAGAGGGGATTCAGCGTCGGAACGGAACAGAACTTACTTTGCCGATTCGACTGTCAATATCTTAATCGGTTTCACCATCGATCGTATCAATACTCCCAAGATATTCAACGCTCCCTACTTTTCTACCAGTTATCCGGAGCTAATGAATTCGTTTCCAACCTCTAATAATTCTCTCTGAACATCCGCTGTCGTTTGGCAGAGATTCACTGTCCTATGTGACATTGGAGACACGTTGTCAGCGTCGTCTTCCACCGACATGACAGTGCGAAGGTCATTACCATTACCAATCACTCATAAAAACAGTTATGGTAAAAGAAATCCGCATTTAGAACTCGTATTCCTCTGATACCCTTCGTCTGTACAGAACGTGATACTGACTCCTGATAATGGCTTTTACTTTATCGGGGACACATCTCCTACGCAAGTCGGTAAGACACTGTCGAATGCCTTTTCAAAATCAATGAACAGCAGGGGAAGTCGCGAACGGTTTTCAACGCACTCCTCAATGATGATCCGAAGGGTGGTAATGTGGTTGACACAGGAGAATTAAGCGGGCGAAACCTGAATGTTCGACATCGACTTTGTTTTGCAGGTGTTATTTATATGCCCAAGAACATCTCCTAATCTACCCACTGCATAGGATTGCATTTCTTACGTAACTTGACGATTATTCCCTTCTTCCACTAAATAGGAAATCTCTCGCCCTTTAATGCCTTCCCTACAAGTGGATGCAAAAGCTCAGCAGATGTTGTTGACGCAGCTCCTAAGAATTTCGCAGACATATCGTCAAGTCTTACAATCTTGTTATTGTTCAGGGTTTTGATCACAGTAGTGATCTCCTTCTCACTGCGAGTTGTAGTACACATTAGGGTAATTTTTTCTTTGGTCAGATCAACCTAATTTGGGTGCAATTTTTGGTAAACCGTAGCAAAATGGTCCTTCCATCTCTTAAATTGGTCCTCATTCGAAATTTGCTAAGTCTAGGCTTGTCACCGGGTGTTTACTGAAGTTTTGACCCTCTTCTAGGTCTTTACTGATTCTGTAGATGGTTATGCTGTCGAATCAGTCTGCATAGCTTGTTCTGCTTCTTATTTTTATGCAATATAGGAACTCTAGCTCGCTTCTCCCTTCTACTTTAGCTGCAATATCAGCCTTCAATTATTTTCGATCGTTGATCCTTCTCCAGGTATATTGTGAAGACCACGCGGTGTTTAAGTTGGGTTTGGTAGATGGGTTGGCGAAGAGAAAGAAGTTTCCGCAACCCCTGCAAAGGTCGTCCTCGCTTAGCTTTCTTAGCTTCTTCATGTGATAACGCAGAATATTATTGTTTAGTGTCTAAACTGTCCAAACATATATGGCCGTCCTCCTTTAATTGACTTCAACAGAGTACGTAGGTTAGCGGAGCTGACTGCAACTTTTAAGTCATTTCCACCATCCGTCTGGTGACATTTTCACCTCTTCCATGCTCCACTTTCCCATCCATTTGACACAGAAAGTCCAATTTATAGAATACAGTCATAGGGTATTCTTAAATCGCCTCTCATTACGCACAGATTTTCCTTCACAATTTTTCGCAAATTCCTAGAAGGATTTACATAGCACGAAAGTTTTCTTTTCTTTCTCCTCCATTTAGGTATCCTTGTCGAAAGAAAATGTATGTTAAGGGGTGAGAGTGCTGTACTCTAATTTTTTTCTATCTCACCATCACTATGTATGCCGCAACGAATTGAATCATGTATCTTTTCGTTCATTTTTTTTTTGTGAATTTACAGTACGCTTCAGTGCACTTACTTTTGAAAATCTGTGTCATTTTCAGGTGAGCAAAGGGAAAAAAGGTGTGACTCCATTTTTTTTTTTTGTCCAAAACAATGTTTTCATTTAATTTTCCGAACTGAAACAAGTGTAATTTTTAACCCAGTTACTGAACATGTATCTTTCTGTTTCTGCCTTGCACTCTTAGTTGTGTGCGTGTGTACGAGAGTGTGTGCTTATTTCAGGCACCCCTCGCTTTCAATGTGTATGCATGCAAATGCAATTTACCCTTAGCTGCAAACTTGGGCGAAAACTAGGTCACTGTGCAAATTAATTAAACACAGATGAGGCTGGCAGCAGTACATTACAGGAAATTCTACGTACTATAATGATTTGTATGTGTGTTTCGCATTCAAGTACTCGTTTTTTAGTGTCATGGAAAAATGATAAAAGAGAACGAAAAAAAAATTAAGCAGCAGGTGCAAGTATTTCATAACAACCCACCCCTACGGCTACGGCCTTTTCTGCTTTCCATGCATATTGTGCATTCATTGTTGACCAAACCAGTGACGGCATTCCATGGGTTTGTTCCATCAATCGAACTGGCTACCTTACATAAATCAATTTTGCATTCGAAAAATTGAAATGTAGTTTTTTTCGGACAGACGTACTCGTATCTAATCCAGTGTAGTTTGTGTATCTATGACTAGGCATGGTACTTCCCTTTCGTATTCCAATTTTTTTCCGTGTGGATGTTGTGCTTTTTTTGATCACTGTTACTCATGACACATACGGAACGTGTGCATGGTAAGGAAGTGATTGATAATTGAAAAATTGAATGTAATTGGGTATGAAACTCTTTCATGTTCGAATTTGCTTCTTTGAAATTCATTTTGTTGTCGACTTCAGACGGCTGGGTGGGTTGGTATTGTCTGTTGTATGTCTGTTCGGTTAATGATCTGTGGTTAATGAGTCGACAGATATGATCGGCATTTTGACGCTGAAAATGATGGTTGAATTAATTTCATGAACAATGAACAGAGCTTACCGTGAACGATGGTGAATGCAGTTTGGAAATATTTCGTAGGATTTGCGGTGAAATTAATTTTTAATAATGAAATATTTATGTGGATAAAAATGGATATTAAATTACAGAATAATGTTCATTAAAGGTCACGGAATGTTGTTGATTTTACCGGAGTTGGCAGAGTGTGGAGTAAGACACTAATGTGGGAGATTAGTTGAGGTTATGGCAAATTTTGCTCAGCTACTCCTACTTCCTGTGTGGTGGGAAGAAGTATGCGCAGTTTGTTTACTGAGCTATGAGATCATTTCGTCACCTTAGGAGTCAAAGTCGAAATCTGCAAATTAATTATTTTCAGGAAAACGTATTTAACAGTGTAAGTACTTTATTATGCTTAAAGTAAGGTTAGGTTAGCGGGCCGATGAAGATGATGAAACCCTCTTCATCTCCCTTAGGTCTACGTAGATCAGTTGTCATACGCGTACCTATGTGTTTTACCAGCTACTTCTAGCTACCTTATTTTATATACCTCATGACAGCCACTTGGCTGTGAACCATAGGATAGCTCCTCGATGTTACCGAAGACTTATCTGCATAGTGTTCTTGTTCTAATATTGCAGAGGCTTGGCGGAAATAAAGTGGGTTGTCTCCTTATGTACTTCTTCTTTGCATCCTCTGCATAGATCGTCATCGGTCAGATGCAGCTAAGCATATTGTGGGCTGTAATTAATCCTACCAGTCATGACAGACATTTCCTGTCCATATGTACGAGCTTGGTCGTTCTCTCTTTATTATATTCTTCCCATAGCCTTCTGGAAATTTCGCAGGGTAAGGATCTTAGCCTTATTGTTTCTTTCAGATGACGAAGTGGAGGTTTTATTGTACCGTCCGCTAGCTCTCGTTCTAGCGCTGATCCCTTTCTTGCCAGTTCATCAGCAGTCTCGTTTTCCGGCACGCCACTGTGGCCTGTGATCCAGCAGAGTTTAACATAATCCTTCGTGCCAAGAACCCTCAGCTCTTCGCGATAGCACTTAACAAGCTTGGATATAATTTGACTAGCAGTTAGTGCTTTTATAGCCGCCTGGCTGTCTATGAAGATCGTGATATCCTCCCTTGATACCGTGAGCATTGAGGCCAATTGGACAGCTCTGGTTACTACTAGAACCTCTGCCTGAAGAACACTACTGTTGTCAGGGAGTCTTATTGAGCTGCTGAATCCTAGCTCCTCAAAAAAGACACCAGCACCCGTGCCTAGGTCCATCTTGAGATATCCGTGTAGGTGGGCTTTGTCTTGTTAAAAAATTCTTTGTTTTCCCACTGTTCTCTGATTGGAAAGATGCAGGAGAAGGGTTCGACGAAGTCCAGATATGGAATCATGTAATCAGAGTCGATACTTATGCCCGGATATTTGTCCAATTTTCTAGCAAGTCCATATGAGCTCGCTTTCTAGAGTTTAAACTGGTCTAATTTCAGAGCGCTCTTTGGTGCAGATTCTTGCATGTAGAGATCAAGGGTTAGCAAATTGAGACGTGTCTTCAACCGTGCTATATGAGTTGATCTCAATGCACTGGTCGTTGCAATGCATGCTTGCCTATGTATCTTGGTCAAGGCTTTGAGTTTAGTTGCAGCTTGCCACCAGTCTAAACCTCCATACATTAATATCGGCCAAGCGATCACAGAGTACAGCCATAGGATTATACTAGGTTAAGGTCCCCAGTGCTTCCCAAAAATCCTACTGCAAGTGTTGAAAGCGATCGAGGCTTGACATAATCGGAAGAACCCAGCATGATATCACTGGTGCGTTCGTGGACATTGAGAGAGTACAAAATATGTCCTGTCAACAAGAAAGGACACTCAACATTGGACTCAGAAGGTAGCAAGCCCTTTCTCGAACGACTCAAGTGACCCTTTATAACACCTTAATCCTCCCAGTCCTGCTCTATGGCGCAGAGGCATGGACTTTGTCAAAAGTGGATAAGGTTGCTCTTAGCTGTTTCGAGAGGCAATTTCTTCGGGTTTTTTTCGATCCCATCTGCATAGAGTGGAGGAGGAGATAAAAGGACGAACTGTTTGGGCTGGGAAAGAGGGAAACGAACAATCATATGAATTAGTGAGAAAATGAAATAATTTGCCTCAAACCGACGGAGTAGCTACCACCTTACTAAATTATTATGTCAACCTTCCTGTGCATCATAAATCGAATGACTGACAAAACACGGGCGAACGTTAAAGATCACAGGCCATCGATGACCAATTTCAGGGATTGAAAACAGGAGAAGTTGGAAATTTCTCAAACTAGGTATACTATCTGGGCACGCTAGGAGACTGCGATTGGTAGACACTGGCAGTAGAGTTGGTTGAGCTGACCACGATTAAGATATCAGGGATTATACCAATGACAAATGACATCACAAATATCCCCATGTAGTCTGGACACCACCCTCGGATGTCGTTGAAGCTAATACTACCTGAGTTTCGAACCACTGCACCTCGCCTGCGCTGTGTGAAGAACATCATAAGGGTATTCATTACCCCCTGTTAAACAACTAGGGACACCAAGTTCACCCTAGCCCTTTGGAAAATGTCCCCGGGCTTAGGGAATCCAAGATACTTATAAAGCCCTTTTCTTACAAGGAAATTCTAAACTTTGACAGGAACAACATGAGGAAGCTAGTGGGCTTCCTTACGGCCATTGTAGCCTAATATATCATCCCAACAAACTATACCTTTATTCAGATACAGAGTGTCGGTTCTGTTTGGACGAGGAAGACACCTCTCTGCACATTCTCTGTGAATGTCCGGCACTATACTGGCTAGTGGCTACGTAGACGACTCTTTCAAAGGGAATTCTGTTCATTAGCGGAGTTTGAAAACTCGGCTACTAATGACATACTCACCTTCATTAGGTAGGAAGTAGACCTATTAGACTAAGTAGAACGGAGACAAATTAGATCTTGCTAGACCGCAGTGTCAACCATAAAAAAATGCATAATCCCTTGCAGCACGAGTGAATTGTTAAGAAAAGTACTTTTTGTACAGTAAGACAACATTTTAAAATTGTTCAGGTCAATTTAATGCGTTGTAGAGCGTTCTCTATCAGATCGGATGTGCCTTATCCAAGAATCACTCCAACCTTCATGATCTATTTCTAAATAGGTCAAATTTCGCACGGCTAAGATGCAGTCATCCATTGTGATGGCACAGCATCTGAAACTAGTCCGAAGCTACACCACGGACTAATTAAAGCAACCAGAGCTGTTTGTGTAGCGGAAGACGTTTTTGACGTTTATTTCTATTTAAAAAATGTGATTCGGAGACTAAGTAGATAGGACTCGAACCTTTTTGCAGAATTGTAAATTATGCGTTTATAGGTGGGGGAGCTATCTGTTTCTATTAACGAGAACCCACGATCAAATGCAGTAGGGATGATACCAGGAGCCTCGTAATTTTTCTAACCAGCCACTGCCATCTAAGACATCATTTTAGCAAAATAAATCCCGATTGTGACAACCTTTTCAATCTATTCCTCAAGCTTTACTCAACTTTCCCCCTCCCTTTGCAATTCTTTTAATAAAACAGCCAATCATATTGAACTTGTTAGAAATTCTGTTTCATTATAATTTTCCAGATGTCACAATTCACATTCTCTAACTTAATATTACACGCAAAAGGTTTTCCTTGTTAAAAAGAAAAATAAAAAAAAAACCTCCTTCCACTCTCCTCTGTGATGACAAAAACAAAAACGCCATATGTTGTCGTTTAACTTAAATCACCACGAAGCTTCATTTTTTGTTTCTCTTCCACTATTCTGAATGTTTTATTATATTCGCAGACCTTTCTTTTTTTAATTTATAACAAAAATTTCCTTCCGCATCAGTCACAGTGCAAAACTTTATAGACACCGGGGGGCAAAACAGCCTTCTGAACCTTACCCTCATCCACTAATGTGATGGAAAACACATTGAGCGGGATTCTAACAAAAAAAAATATAACAAAAATCGATAAAATAACAACGAAATGTAGTTCAAGTTTCATGTCCCATTTTAAAGTGCGCACAATAAAATCCAAAAGCTTATTTTCTTTTTCTTAAATATAAATGAGAAAAAAATACAATGAAGATGTTTGCAAAAAATTTAAGTGCAACCTTTTGATGATTAGAAGGAGAAAACAAAGGAAAAAAAGAGAAACTGTCTCTTTATCTAAACGATATATCTTTGAGCCATATCCTTTCCGGCTACGTATCTAGACGTAGGAATTTTTTTTTGTCGTTTTTCCCCTTTTTTTGTATCAGTATCTTTTAATCTCGCGTGAGACTGTATATAGCCTAGAACAGTGCCGTAGGAGAGAAAATGTCATTATTTGTTATTGCGTTATAGTATACCCGTATTTATGGCCTTGAACCTACAATGGGCGTTTTTTTTTTTTTTATATGCTTTCATCTATAGTTCTAGGGCTAAATTTATTCATTGAAGTTTTCAGTTTAGTTTACATACTCAATATAATTAACTTAAAATTATGCGTTCTACTTTTGGGGAATTAGTATTCAAGGCATGTTCGATACTTCATGAGGTAAAGTCCTCTCCACCCCTTCGGTATCTGATCCCTTTTCAATGGAGAGTGTGTGCTGATTGGGGAAAGCACTATGTGGAATGTAGGTCCTGCCGTTTCAACTCTCACGTAATTGTAGACCTAATTTTGTGGAAAAACTATGATTTAACAACATTCTCTCATCGTTTTCATTAAATTTGTGCCAGTTAAACAAGGAAGTTAAGTGTGATTCTGTGAAAATGGAGTTTCAGAGGGGTTGGACTCATTGAAAGTTACGATTTGAGCACATTTCACCGTTCATTAATTTTTCAGATTTAAACAAGCCTCTTACCACTCCTCCGAGTATTTGAAAACGTGGCAGCACGTGCTTATCATCCACAATTATTTGAAAATTGGCTGTGTAATGGGGACGAGTCTAAGTTTAAATTTTACTTATGCGTAAGCTATAAAAAAAACTTTGAGATAGTATATCATTCCGTAAGTGCTAAAAAGTTAGCTTTTCAGACATCAGTGTTATATTACAACCCTTTCCCCAGACTGGTCATAAAGATTTCCGCTAATTATTTATTGCTTTTATATGGTTTGCTAAACAGACACTCAGCTGTGTTAGATTGAAAGTAAGATGACGTAGACGCGGAAGAGCTCTTCTTAGTTTCTAATGGCGATTTCCTTCGGATCCTATTGTACCATTCAAGATTACTTTGTTTTCAACAGGGACAGTAAGGAAGTTGAATATATGTCCACAAGGCTTTTTTTTTAAAAAAACATCTTCGGTACCAAAAATTAGCTTTTTAAGATTTTTTTTTGTCGAGTTTGGGAACGCTATATTGGAGCACTCAGACGCAACTGGTCCATTGTACTACCAGAAAGCAGCACCCAGTATTGACTTATTTTACTGGCGCTTCAATGATGGTGTGCTTGCAGTATCCGCACTCATCACATCATGATCCGAGCAAAGGCAGAACAATCTCAAAGGAGATGATCCGAAGTATCGTTGACCTCTCCACAAGCGAAGCAGGCACTCTAACACACTAAGATGCTTGGCAAAAGCAAAGTGTCCCGTAAGAACGCCAATAAACTGTCTACAGTCTCTGCTGAGTGACAGCAAGAATAGCGCTGATTTCTTACAGCTTTTTTAGATGAAAAATGGAAGGATAATCTGTAAGAATATGAAGAAAAAATATTTCTCTCTCTAGGCATAGTCTACAGGTAGAATCCCATGAAATCTTCATTTGTCGTAGATGTTTTTTTTTTCGCAGCAAAGCACTGACTAAGCCAGTTAGTCTCTTCAACTTTGTTCTAGGATTTTTTGAAGAAACTCTTCATAGCCTTTGATTCTTCAAAACAACAGAAATTGTACAAAACATACCCGAAAGGAAGTAAAGGTATGTTTGTCGATTTCGCGAAAAATTGTAAGGACACATCATTGTATTCGCCCTGTAAGATCCTTTGTCTCTGTGGGCTTCTGCAATGCCTCTGCACCATCTGATGCAGTTTTTATAAATATTATATATCCCAAGTCCCTCCTGCTCCTTCCTATGATACCTATATCACCAAGACTTCTCATCAACAATTCGATAAGTTGTTTAAGGGGACCCATTCTACTAGATTCCACTGCGTAGTTTTATTTGCTTGGGAGTCGCCGCCCTTTCGTCATGAATGAGCACTCCAATGCCACTTCCACATGTGCGTTCTTGGCTAGTTCTGTCATAAAATGTTATTAAGTAGATCTCGGCAGGAATGGCATCAAGCTCTGTTGCTTTAAGTGGTTTGAGTGATTGCAGCAATAATCTCATCCTTACGGGGTTCTGTGCAACATATTCGGGAATCATGAGCACCTGGATCCTGACTTTAAGGCAAATTTCCACCGATAATGTGACTCAAAGGGGTGAAAAAATGCTCCCTTCGCTTTCTCATCTGATCCGCATTTGAAACCAGCAGGGAACCATCTACGCTCTTCACCAAATATTAATGTGTGTTAGATCACAAATTAGGTTTTCAGGGATTCTGTAAACAGTCTTATGCTCGTACTTTATTGCAGCTTCTTTGGCTTGTTTAGCCAGGGCATTGAGGTATTCTCTTCTATCACAGCGCATCCTACTTCATGCGATACTGTCACTCAAGCTCGACTTTTCCCTCTGCTTTATTTCTTTTCACTTTTCGACCCAACTGGAAGTATTCTCAGAGAACTATTTCCTATTTGCGTTAGATAATAAAAATCGCTAGGCTGCCCCATGTCCTTCTTTTCCTCAGTCGCCGGGTAATGGCCCGCTATAGGACCTATTCTTTCAAAGTCAAGGATAGTTCTCATATTTCAGACACCAATGTTGTTTCTTACATTGCAGAAACCAATCATTTTCTGGCCACGATGGTCAAAAGTCGTCATCGTATGAGTCGGGGGATGTCATTCTTCTTTTTTAGATCGGTAATAGTGCCTCCAGTGGATTTCCAACTAGCATGTATAAAGACTTATACAAGTTTCAAAGTTACCGCGAACCACCACTAGGAGGTAAAACAAACACTTGGCTCCGGAATTGGTTGTTGCGCTATTGGCTTATTTAATGGTATAGGATGATCGGTAGTTACCCGACCAATCATTGCCGAGGTCACTCGCATATTTTTCTGTTTATGCAATAATTGTAAATGGCCCTGAATATTACCGTGAATATACATATGACCATGACTGAAACAGTTGAACAATGACGACCCTGGAAAAATTAATCATGATTGTCATGGCTCATTTCAAATCAAACAGATATGTCAATAACATAAATTGGTAAATGGAAAAACCAAGATAAATTCAGCTGGTGGTAGGATAGGAAAATGTTTCTGCTGATAATGGGAATGCTACTGAAAAACGTAAGATACCTCTGTAAAAGGTGATTCAATAAGAGGTGTAGGGTTTGCATGTAACGTCATAGCCTCTTGGTAGAATCTTGAGCAATTTTGCTTACTTATTTCAGTTTAAAATGCTGCGAAGTTTATTATAGATCGATTTAAATTTATTCCAAAATTTTAATAACTAATGTGCATGTACTAAGAAAAGGTTGTGGAATATTCGATCGAAATCGAAGTATGTGACCACAATTTTAAAGAGAATAAAATAAAACTGGAAAGAACATTTTATGGTCTCAATTAGGGTGAGACGGGTATTGACGATATGCGGTTCTAGCCAGATGATGCAATATTGTCACATGGAAATCGATCGATTTCCAAAGGTTGTTAAAGTGACATAATGACAGTCAGCAAGCGTTCGATAGTGTGGCACAGCGAGCTTCTAAACAAGCTTCAAGCATGTGGGGTTGGTAATGTCTTCTCAAAATGAATTGGGAGCTTCTAAAGTAGTCGTTTAATAGAGGTTTTATTAGATGGATGTACTTCTACTTCCTTCTCAACTAACGCTGGTGGCCTCCAAGTTCTTTTTTCGAAACGTTTCTCTGACTCGCAACCACATCCATTCCTTTGCGGATAATATCACTTTCGACATCGCATATTCTTTAACGAATCCTCGACAAGGGCAAAGGAATACCAATGTAGCCAAACTAAATGAATGGAGTTGAAAGTGAGAAAACAAATGTTTTGCCTATGCTTGACAACCACATAAGCCCAGATCTTCTTTGCAAGCAGTAAATTTCTGATGCTGCTTAAAGGTGGTGCCGGATGCCTCGGTTTCTTCAAACGTTGCAAACATTTCTTCATTTCTACCGACTTGGCTCCGATTTATAAAGCTTACATTCGTCCGAAACTAGAATATAACTCTCATGCTTGGGCAGGGGAAAAATATCGGCCCTAACCAATTCTCTAGCGTGAACTGTACATTGGACACTGTTAAGGGCTTTATACATCTTCACTTCCTCTAGCTTGCCAATCATATACCTGACCAGCTGCTCCATCTCGAGAGCGACAAGGTCTTATTACAATAAACCTAAGTCAAAAGAGCTACTTGGTAGATTAAGACCAGATATTGCTGAGGTTGTAGCCATTATCACGGACCACTGGCCTATTGGAGACCGTGCGGTCAAGCTTAGTATTTTTCATAACATTTTCTGCAGAAGCTACAATGAAGGGAAATCTCTACTTCATTCAATTCCTCCGCAGGGGTCCAGTTCTAGCGAGAACCAGGCATAATACTCTGCATTATCACATGAAAAAGCTAAGGCTATGCGAGAACGACATTTGCAGGAGTTGCGGAGACGAGGAAGTAAATGGAGACACAACACACTTCCTCTGCCACTGCTCAGGGCTTTGCCACCTCAGACATAAATCCTTTGCAAGGCGCTTTTTCCAGGATACCGAAGAACTAAGGGACGTACCTATCAGGGAAGGCTCATTAAGGCTTCAAAATGGTTCGAAAGCCTGGGGCGTTAGGAGAATGCTTTGGGTACTGCTCCACGAGCAAGGGGTACCTTTGCCCCCCAAAAATGGGCATCACAATGGGTCTCTACTAACCTGATTGTGGCGCAGAGGGCTTTCTTTCCATTCATCAATCCATCTCTACCTAACCTAACATAGGCAAACCCTTCATCGTGGATCTCAGCGAGATACCTGAAAAAATGATCAGAGAACTGATCCTGTATGCGAACTCCACTGGCTAGATTTGAGCACTTTATTCAAACACAACCAATCAACACTCACATGCAAATAGGTTTGAACGAGTTTTCATGGTTGCAAAACGTGGCACCCCTTGCACTCATTTCTCATCACAATTACATGCATTCTGCATTGTTTATGACCTACTTACACGTGAAACTGCTCTAAACTCCTCTAACCGCATCCCATTTTGGAAAGCCCCTGAATTTCTTTTCTTTTTCCGTGATCACCTCACCAGCGTTTCACTTAATCCTTCATCTCTCGAAAATAATAACGTTGCATAAATAAACATGGTCAATCAACAAATCTCCCATTCATCATGCACCACTCGAGAAAGCTACTAGCCACCCGTATATGATTCTAATTGTCATCTCTTATTGTATCCATCGGCGAACAGAAATTCTAAGCAAAAGTAAAGATAATGCGATCAAAAAATTTTCACTTTTCATTCTTTTGGGCAAACTTTCGATAAATACCCGCCCAAATCGCATGTAATTCGCAAATTGGCAATACTTTTACAGCCTCCGGACTGTCGCCAGACTTTCTTACCTAATAATTGTAAAAATGTGTCATCTTCTCCTCCATTGTGTGAGTGCGACAAAAATGTTGCCAAATTAATTGTGAAAATATTATTCTCTCCAATTAGGAGAAATAATGATAATGAAATTCGAATCTAGAGCACGACTAACAACATGTCGGTCAATCAATTGCAGTTTGGATGAACAATGTGATTGGCCCAAGTATCTTTTTTTGGCACAATTTCGCCTGTTTCTTTGCAAATAACAGTCGAAACTTGCAATGTGTCGGTTGAATTGTTTTTTTCTCGAAAATCTCACATCCAAGTAGCTGTAACATTTCAATCTAACGGATAGTAGCCACAATTAGTGAGTTAATGTTGCAGATAATTACAAGTTTGTCACTGTGACTCCATTGGCAGACAGCGGTTTGGATTTCATATTTCGGGAGCACCCATCTCGTATTCAAGATCACAGGCAGATAGGGTTGCCTAAGGTCATACGAAAAATTACAAAACTCAGCGTAGAATGAATGACCTCTAAAGTGTAGTTGAAGTTGAAAATGAAAAATAATAAAATATCATAGATAAATAAACCTACTGGGGTTTGCTCAGATTGTCAAGCAAACAACCTCAAGATGGTTGGTTTCGGTTTCTACTACCAGATATCATGTCCATGGCACGAGGCACCCGAACAAAAGAAACCAACAACGACGAAGAGTTTAAGCTCAACCACCAGAGATATATGAGATGCAATTTTTTTTATATTTTTTACTAGTATCTCTGTAAGCCTTATCTATGCTGCCAGGTGACGGCATATCAAATAACAAACTCCTCCCGGCAAGCCGCATGCATATAATAATTATTTTATTGTTTACTTCGCATGTACACCTTCTTCATGAGTGATGTGTCGCAATCGAGGGGTGGATGGCGGTAGAAACCGGCGGCACACGAGAGACATATGGATGTGTGTCGTACATTAATTAGTCCGTATTTACTTTATTGTTTCTTCTAATTTGTATCAAATGTATACCTTGGATTAATTATGACTGATGTGATAATTTCCAGATGAGGTTAAAGCCAGCGAGGTGCGATATGGGATCATAATGTTAGGTTTAGAAAAGCTAATAAAATGTAGAGCAAAGGTACGTAGCTACCTACATACCTACGTATTTGTGTTTCGGGGCGAAATGACTTCGGGTTGTATGTGCAATCATATATTTATGAGTTTTCGTTTTTTTTCTTCTTCTTGTTTTATTCATTAGCAGCTTGGTATGAAATGAAAATAAAGGTCATGAGGTACACTTTTGGAATTTAGCAAGGATAGAGTTCAGTAATTCGAAGAGAGTTTCTTGAGTAAATCTTTTCAGGGACACGGAATACGAATTAATTTCCGCTTTAACTTTTAGTCAAGATTTGAGTGGGATTTTTCTCTCAGTCTTGTTCCGGCATAAGTGATCTATGTTTCTTTTTCTGACAATGCATTTGTTTGCCAGACTAATCTTCATTGCGCCGCACCGGCCGGCAGTCTCTTTGCCTTTATTGTGAAGGTTCGACCTTTCTTTCTGGTGATGATATTTTTACCACACTTTATGTACATAATGCAAAAGGGCTTAAGAGGTTTCGACATCGCTGTTAGGTGTTCGCTGGACCACACTACCTCAAACTTCGATAGGAGATTTATTGTCAGAATACCAAGAAGAGAGGAATAGGATGAGGGTTTAGTCTGTTCTAAAGAAGAACTAAACATCTACGCTAAGGAACTGACGTCGGCATCTTCTGTGAATCCTTAATCTTTTCAAGTCAGACACGACTACAGTGTCTTTCATTGAAGCTGAGATAACTGCCGTTATAAAGGTCGAAAAGCTAATCAGAAATGACAACATTTTCATCTTTGCCGACAGTCAGACAGCTATTATGACACAGCAGTCAACATCGACAAACTCTCAACAATGTATCAACGACCAACCAGATGACGCTCTGTTGGATAATGGCCACGCCATTAGAATGGTGGCCAAAAACCCTAAAAACTACAACGCAAGAAAAGCTGAGCAAAGTCTATCGCTTAGCCTGCGTAGGAATCACGGAGGCTGTGGGAACGTGCCCAACGACATCTATAGAAGCAATGCTTAACCTCACGCCGTTATATCTGGCAGGACAAGAAGAAGATATGGTTAGTCCTCTAAGGCTGCCTTAGATACTGGACCCTAAAGTCGCTGACTTTACAGGTCATCTGAAAATACTAGAATACATTCATCGTGATCCAATTTTCAAGATTCAAGATACCATGCTCAAGAAATTTCGATTCTGCGACCGCAGCGAATGGAAAAACGAAGACCTAACGCAACCAAATTCCAAAATCTGGTGCACAGATGGTTCAACGGCACCGCGGCAGCTGTTGAATATTTCAAGCTTTACTGAGGTTTAATAAAAGCTTCAATATAACTTCTAGTTAAACCATATGGGCCACCACAATAGACCTCGTAGGTCGCAGTGCGCATTTAGGGCCTTAAATAAAGAATACAGTGTCGTTCAAGCTGCGATAGCCTCCATTTTATAGGTTGAGAAACTAGAGGGTGTTGGGTAATGGCCACATTGAAATGAGATAGCAGATAAACTAGATCCTGCAGACACACTGCCGGTTGCAAATAAACCAATCTTCATCCTTTATAAGAAAAAAGGTAAGGAAACCATGATCAGGGCTAATAAGTGATGGTGCCATATGGACACATGAATAGTAGCCAGATCAATGTGACCAGTCTTCAAAAACTACAAATCCGAAAACCCCGTAAAACTGAGTCAGATCATGTAAATGTTCTTCCAGGGCTGGCTGGTTGGTTTAAGTGGTTGTATCAGGCAGAAAGCATCCGATACTAAAATAGTGCTGAAATGCACCGTTTTGTTACCACAGTTCTCGTGGCCGGTTTGTTAGATGTGCGTGCGATGGGTATTGATAGACTGTTGGTTTTAAATCTAACTTATGATGTTTAGGTGGAGTAAAATGCTAGAGATTTTCTTCTTTGAAAGTTCACCGAACTTGTCGAGGAAGGTTTGAGCCTTGAGTCTTGCTTTGGGAAGTTCCGGGCACTTACAGAGGAAGTGTTTTAGGGTTTATCTCTCATCTAGGGTACTGCGCGAAATGGCGCAACAACAACTTCAAAAAAAGCTGCATAAACGAAGATAAATGCTGTACGAATGTTGCGCACTCTTAATAGCAGCCCCTTTTTTGGGCTGAAAGACCTTCTAATGCCGATTTTAAGAAATTCCTACGATTCATGTCTCTTTCTAGGTAGTATCCAAATTAACCAACCCCACTTCCTAATCAGAGTCCCAAGGGTTAACTTTTGATGGGTCCAATGGATCCGATTGAAGTCAAAGTAAGTCTCACGATACCCATTCAACCAATCAGGTATTCTGAGATCAATACTGATGAAGAATACTGAGTTAACGATTCTTGCAAAAAAAAAAATTCTTTTCATTTCTATTTTATAAAACGATAATGATCACCATTCTCCATAGCGGAGCAAACGGAATCTTCGTTGAAGAACAACGGTTCAATCACTCCTCCAGCTCAAATGTACTTTTCATAGATGCATCAGCTTCCTAACAATCTTCTTTAGATCAGCGCAAATATGACAGATTTGCTTATTAGCCACTTATGTAACTGAGATGTAAACGCACCTCACGCCTAAGGATGGTTTGCTCTGAAAGACCAGCATAAGCTGCCTATTGCCCCAGCATTCACTCGAAAATGTATGGCGTTTCAAATGATCTATAGGCTTCAGTTTCTGCTTTAACTAAACCTTTGCTTTATTGGGGATGGACAATTTTACACGAATTTTAGTGATATGTTGGTTCTTGAGCTTTTATGGGCCGCGACTCGATAAGTCTTAGATGGATAAGTGCTACAATACAAAGCAAATTTAGTCAACGCTGGATCTGAAATGTTCTAAGTATTTGATTTCCCTTAAAAGATCGCATATTAGCACTATAATAGGTGTCATTACTGCCTAATAGGCAAGCATGCAACGAGGCTTGGCGTCTAGACAAATGACTTCTGGAGAATCTGTATGGACGAAGGGGAGGAGGAGACTATTCTCCATCTTATTTGCACCTGTCCAGCTCTCTCCCACAAAAGAAAACTCCACTAAGGGGCCTTCTTCTACACCAACATAGGCCTGAAAAGCACCGACGTAAGAAGCATGGTGCGGTTCATAAGAAGCTCCAACTGGTTCAAGGACTAGGCAGAAGATCTTCCCGAGATCCTTGCGGTATCACAACGGACCCCTCATGGGTTTAAGTGTGTTGGCTTTAGCCAGCAGCCACTCCAACCTTATCTAACCTAACCTACATATAGTCGAAATCATATTTCGTTGTTATTGCTCTACAATATGGTTGCTTAAATCACTTTAGTCGCCTGCGTTCACTGAAGTTCACTCACGCTTCGCTAGTAAGTGTTTTTTTTTTTTTGAGGAATTTAAACACATGAATGTATGTAGGTGTCATAGTTTCTAAAGGCGGGCAGAAAATACATATTTTATTAGAGTAAGAATTTTTGACGAAGTGCGTCAAAGCAAGTATGTAATTGGTTTATAAGTCCCAACTCGAAATGAATGCAAAACCGAGGATTTCCATTTTTGAACTGAGTCCAGAGACTCGTTATGACCCCACAGGTTCTTTGAGTATTTTTTTCGAGGGGCGTTTGTGCGTTAACTTAATATAGCACAAATCAAGAGAGCATTAACTTAAGTGTATTACACAAAAAGGAGTCTGCATTAAAAGGACCGCACTTCATTCGAGATAAAGCCTTTGAACCATGATGTGCAAGTAGTCCTCTTTGAGACCAACTCTGTATATACACCAAAGAAAATATTTACCTTCCTACACTGCCTGAGCCACAACCATTCTATGTGAATCGGCACTTCTATGTCTGACATTGAAAAAAAAAACGTCCCTTTGATCTCCTTTGATTAAAGTAACCTTGACACAACGTGAAGTCCATTCAAAATCGTGCTGGGAAAAAATGAAAATAAAATGAAATTGCCAATCTGTAATGGGCCTTGTTATTCCTTCATGTCCTTTGAATGCGAATGCACAATTTCCATCATAGAAGAAAACTAGATAAATATTTCTTTTATTGACCTTCATTTGGGAAAAGATCTTCAGACCTTCAAGACAATCCAGCCCCTTCTCACGAGCCTACTACACAAGATAAGCATTCCCATGCCGAGTTTACGTCAACGGTTTGGCATAATTGTATTTTTTCTTCTCCATGCTTTTTCGCATCTTCTTGTTCGTCTTGGTGCCAAGAAATGTTAATTATTTCTAATTAGTGTAAATTTATTGTCAAGAAACAAGAAGCTTCTCTGCGCTGTATGCGTGCGTGTAGGCGGAGTGTAAAAAAACAAAGCGCTATGCGTTTTATGTTAATCGTTTGTTTTCTTCCTCTGGGTGTACTTTTCTGTTTTTTTTTTCAATTATTCCTGGCCTTGTGTAGCCATGTACGTATGTATATTTTTTTCTTCTCTTAAATGTTTGTACCTAAAAAGAGCTGCAAAAAGAAAAGTCATTACACACGAAAAAGAAAAAAAATGTAAATTTACTTAAAAAATAAAAACTTTTATACACGGGAGCGTATGCGTAACTTTTTATTTTTGTTTTTCTCCTGCGTAAGAAATTTCGCGGGAAAAAATTGATTTCATCACTTTTTTTTTCTTTTTTGCAATAAAGCGTTTTTTTTTTATTTGAAGACTTGTGTAGTTTGAAGGATCTTTGGTTTTTTATTGGAAACAGAATTTATCACGTTCAAGTTAGGGTCCATTTTATGGAAGGGATCCTTTTTGATGTTTTTTTTTTTTTTGGTCTTCCTTTTCTGTTTATATTAAATCGAAGTTAAGTAATGGGCAACCCAAATATTATGTGAAGGAGGCAAGAATGAGAAACTGAATTATGAGTGGGGCCTTTGAAGAAGTGGGCCCACGTGATAACGAGATGGCTTCTAATCTGTATCCACTCTGCCATATAACACCTAACCTAATCTACATAAAATTTCAATTCAATCTGTTAAAGAGATGTTAAATAATTTTCGGAATCAGCTTCCTGAAGGGAGGATATCAAGTCATTTGCATAAAAATGAAAGCCTATCAGCACTCAGCTTTCATTATGTACCTGTTTTGAGAAAAGGTTTAAGGCCCCAGGCAATTCGTGAAGACATGGCTTATACTTTGGGTGAATCTGTACAGTCGTTCTTTATGATTTAAACATGAACTGTGATTTTTAAGTAGAACACGCTTGAAGGACGACCCTGATTGAATGATTTTGCCAGGCCATTGTGTGATGGGGTATGAGGTTTAAACTGAAAAATTGCGGTTAGGTAAGGTCTGAATTTGACATCAAATGTTTGTTGCGTTTCAAGAAAACAGAACAGAAATCAGGAACCGGTCATAGTATGGTAATATTGGCGAAGTGCTTGGCATCTTCGTGGAAGGACAAAAATCAGAAGACAAAACGAACATTTTTGCTCGCATAAGAACCGTCTTCACAATTATTTTTTAGAGTCTTAGCCTCCAGTCCAGTCCAGTTCGTCTAGGCAGTCTATGCATGAGAAACGGGTCGATGGGTGGTATATTCTCTTCTGAAACTTGGTCAGTGACCCTCTATGACTTCAAAAGGTGTTCAAGTGTCAAGTATGTTTCCCCCCTTGATAAGTGAAATCATGGAAACAGCTCTAGACACGACCTAGGACGCAAATTGTGGCCTTGGTGTAATCCCGAGCAAAACTGAACTGATGCTATTCACTACTAAAATCAAAATACCTGACTTGACCTTTTTCCATCTCAATGGGCAACCACTCTCGCTATCCTCCAGCGCTAGGTATCTGAGTATCATGCTTGACCCAAAACTTAACTGGAAGCTAAACATTGAACACATAGTAAAGAAGACATGTTCAGCTTCATATGCTTCCAGTAAAACCTTTGGAACGAAGTGGGGACTTTAAACAAAGATGACCTTGTGAACGAATACAGCCGTAGTGCATCCAATTCTCACCTACGAGTCGCTAATATGGTGACTCGCGCTAAGCAAGGACTAAAACTTTACAAAACTTAAGAGTCTTTAAAGAACAATGAGTATAGGCACCACGGGAGCATTCAGTTGCATCTTCTGCCTCTCGACTTACACGCAAAAAACAGCGCACTATGCAGCGCAGTCAGACTCAAAGAATCTGGATGCTAGACAGCATTATCCTGGAATCACTACCAAATGGCATGGTCACGTTTACAACCGACTACATTACACCCAAACTTAACTTAACTTCCATGTGCGATTCCCCACCAGAGCATAGTGGAAAAAAAACGAAGTGGTAAAGAATTTTGGCACGATCATGCTGTGTAGGGACCGGTGTCTATTCGGAAACACTGAAAACAGCAAGATCGTACCGCTTGCCGGATTTTGCCAGAATCTTCCAGGTGGAACTACTAGTAATCCGAGAGGCTTGCACGCAACTCGGGGGTAACACAACGCACAAACATATCATCGCTATCCTCATAGATAGCCAAGCCGCTATCACAGCTATTGACTCGGCTACCATATCCTCCAAACTGGTGCCAGAGTGCCGATATGAGCTTGCCCGCTTGGGCGAATTTTTCAGGGTCACACTTCTCTGGGTTCCTGGGGACAGTGGCATAACAGGAAACGAGCGTGCAGATGAGCTAGCCAATCAGGGATCAGCTCTACATAGCTCACTCGTAGCAAGGCTCAACATCACGCTAGCAAGGGTTAAAAGACAAATCCACTCAAACTTCCTGCAGAAGGCCAACCTCCAATTGAGATGATTCACCAACTGCGCCATATCAAGGAAGATGTGGTCTCCTAAGCAGAACCTGCCTAGATATTGGCAAAATAACGACGAAGATCACGCGGCACCGAGCAATTGGAGAACATGCGGCCAAAATGAGTACATAATCCGTACAACCCCCACAGCCGCAGCTGCGAAAATGAAAATGAGAAGGAAACTCTCTTTCACTTCCTCTGCAAATATCTTGCACTTGCAAGAGCCAAACTACGTGAACTAAACCAATCACTCTTCGACGATCTCAACTACATCTCGGGTAAAGGGATATGAGATCGAATTCGCTTTCTAAACTCCACAGGTTGGATCTAGACACTCCCGGCTGTCTTGTCAACAACACACATCATCAACCAGGTCACACGAGTCGTGGTTATACAAAAGCCAAACCGTGCTAATTGGGTTCAGTTGAACCGCCACCTCGCCCTACCAAAAGTTGTCCACTGGGTCCATAATAGAATCTTGAGAAGCCTTCTTCTTAGGGTGTTTCTTGAGCCTACAATGCCTCATTAGAAAACCTGTCAGGATACATATGTTTTGTGGTTTAGGCTAACCCCAGTTTTGAATCTTTTTCGGTTGTAGTTTCCATGTAGTTCCTAATTGTGTCTCACGCTATGCAGGTTCTGGCTTTGACTTGATCCTTCTTTAGTTCATCTTTAAGATTATGGTGCTCTTTGCTTTGCTCGAAAGTTGGATGCTTTTCTTTTATGTGGCCAGGTATCCAGTAGAGCACAACATTGTTTCTGTTAGGCAGTCCCACACAAATCCAGACTTGACGATATGGGAGTTTAGTGCTTTGATGACTGTTTGACTATTAGATATTTTTTTTGCAATGAACCTTTCTTTAGCATGAATCTCGTTACGTTCCGCAAACACCTACAATCTATAAACTGTGGATTCGTCCATTTCTATGGGGCCGAACTTTGTAAGGAAGTTTCTCTCAATGTTGAATTTTCTGACATTGTTATCTCTACGGGATAAAAAAGGCCAACCCTTGTGTTGGTGAGGATTCTCCTTCAGAGCTTTGGACCGTATTGGAATGAAAATCGGAAGTCGAACAATACATACTTACCCTCATAAGGCTGCCACTCATGCAGTCGAACCGACTGCTTCCACAGAAGGCAGTGACCGGACAGAATGCATACTGAGACCTGCCTTGTTCGACAATTTCCTAAATTTCACTTGCCCCGGCTTTACGACCTTGGTTTTTGTATCCCAAATGATTGCCTTTTCGGCGTACGCGGGTTGCTTAATACCCATAGCATTGGATCATATTTGGAACCGTAGGGTACTCGAGAGCGGACTTTTTTCTGATGGGTAAACTGTTTGAAAGATGAAGTCACACATTTAACAAAAACACGATTCGAACTTTACTTGTTATTACTAAATCTACCTGATTCTATCTGTGTTATTGGACATCTCTGACCTAGACACTTGGTATGCATAACATTCTTTAACTAGTTACTCTATGTGCTAAAGAACAACCACAACGAGAACAAATTAGTGTGGTTTGGCTCAGAGTATCACCTAGAACTACACAGCCGCAACAAAAACAAAATAAAAATCACAACCAGCCGCCAACTCAAGGAATCCATACAAATGCATCCAATCTAGGGTAGAAAGAGAAATTCTGAACCGAGATACCCAACCAGCAGCGAGCCGCATTTATACAACCTCACAATTAAATCGAAAATCAACGCTATGGTTGCAGTACCAGTGGAATAACCAATGTTCAGAGGCGCACATGAACTACTTATGCAATAGTTACACCTTCCAGCAGCATGAGTGCCTGCCATCCACAAACAGGATGCCATAGCTATAATTTTGTAAAACAATTGTTAATGTCATTATGAAACGAAATTGGATTTCGCCGACCTGATAACAGATCCGTAGAAAAACGAACAAGCAGCCAGCCCTGGCAACGACAAACAGTGACGCCACGGCTGTGTACATATAATCAATAGGCATTGTTGCAGTCCGCCTCCAAAGAGAAGACCTTCAGAGAGTTCAGTTCGTCTCCGTCGACCGAAGGTAGACCCACATAATGGATGCGAACCTGACACAGTTCCATCGAGTGGCGCAGCAACGATTTTATCGTCGTAGTCGTCGCTGTGGATCCAGAATGAGAAACCGACAATTGCACGATATGAGTTTCAGATTGAAGTACACCGCTACTCTGGCCCTCTCTCGCGGCCTCCAAATCTTCGACTGTCGTGGCAAAGTCGCATTGTAATTGATTGTGACGGTTAATTAGATACGGTTGAGTTGCAGATACTTAGTCTCTACTGGTTTATAAGTTTTTTTTTTTTTTTTTCGGTCAATTGTTTTATTGTTCGTTAACAACAACAACAAAAAAAAAGCATTTCCTTCCTATGGAGAATTAGTACAATGGTAACCATCGATCCGTCCGCGGGCTTAACCGTGTGTTACAGTTTTGAATGGCACGTCCCAGTCGTAAACGGCAGGTTTTTTGTTTGCCTAACCATGACCGACAGCCGTCAAATATCATTGAGGGAGGGTATTTCATTAAAAAAAAAAAATTGAATCAAACTAAATGTTATTGGTCTGATTCAACACTAAGTGAGGCCAAGAAACGCGAATGAATTTTTTTTTTAAGTTCAAGGTATTGTCATACCAGCGCCACTCCATATTTTTGATTCATTTTCCGATACTAGAGCGCGGTATGCCCCATTGCAAGCGGAGATAAATCGATTAAAGTGTTATTGAGGAAGGTCTAGCCTTTAAGACAAAAAAAAGTATATTTTTAGCATTGAAAGCTGTGGCAGCGGTAATGAATTTTCCATTCCTTTCGGATCGGAGCATGGTTTAGCAAATAAGTTATTCATGACACAATGCCCTCTGTGCACATAAAACTTTTGATCGCATTACAATGCCGGCCATGCAGCGTATTTAACCTATCATTGAGCGACTTTATGTCTTGGATGCATTACTTTTTACCAATTGATCGGCCATTTGACGCGAAACGATTACTAATGGGGACCTTTGAATTGACTGCAATTTGAATGTGCACTTAACCTTCTTGGAAATGAGAGTAGAAATCCATTGCAGTTTGGATCAAGTCTTGTTTTCGGGGGCACAGTCGTCGTCAACTCACATTTTAGGGTCAAAAACGTGATAAATCAGAAGAAGGTCACCTTGAACGCAACAAAAGATCCTGCGATCTACCTATGTGGATACTGGATTGAAAGTATTTCATGGGTTCGGAAATCGATCCACTGAGCACACAGATCTAAAGTCGGACCTACTTTTCTGCATTTGCTACTGCTTGACTTACAGATAAAACACCAAGCAGGCAATAGTGCCTTGAGGCGCACTAACTCAGGTTTCTTTACGAATAACAGTATTGGACACTGCTCCGCCATGAGAAAACTTCGGCATTCTAAAAAGAACAGATGCGACAGCTTCCATCATAAACTTCAATGCATCATACCTCACGTTGTATCCTGAGAGGGAAGACTGGCAGGGAAACGCTATCATCTCAGCAGATAAAATTGCGGTCTTCACGAATGGTTCAAGGACTACCAACGGAACTGGTTCCGGAATTTATTCCCAAGAGGCAGACCTCAAAGTATCGATAAGATTCCCGGATACTTCTAGCGTTTTCCAAACAGAGGTTCTGGCTGTGCTCTAGTTGGGGAAACACTAGGTATGAAATCAATATCTGCAACCGTTTACATTGATAGTCAGCCCTCACTTAAATCAAATGTCGTCAGATCTGCACTAGCCTCGAAATGCGGCCTAACGCTGAAGGCATTGTGCTCGTAGAATTAAGTAAGATTTTGTTGGGTACCGGGTGACATTGAGGGATACGAAAAAGCCGACGTACTGGCTAGACTAGGTGGAGAATGGCAACATATGCAGGAGGAAACCACTGTGGATGCTCGTTCCTGTGTAGCTAAAGCAGAAATACTAAGATTAAATATAAGTAAGGCAAATCAGAGATGGTCCAATATAAGGCACAGCTACAGTCACTGGCATCTTCTCCAAGGAAGCACGCAAATTAGGGCTCCCTTTCTCAGCCAGAGATGTCTACAGGTACTGCAACGACTTATGAACAACTAAGGACGTAACACACATATTATGTGAATTGTCAGAGAATTGCCACGACACGCATGAAACTTCTCGCCAACTATTTATTTAGTTATCTAGAGGAGCTAGGCTGTGATAGATAAAACATGGTTAAACTCTGTAGGAAAATCAAATGCTTTCAGAACATGGTTTAGGTTTTAGCCAATTTGGTTTCACTGGGATCGCGACGGGCCCACTATGGTGCCCGGTTTCTTCTGCAAGCGCTAGCTGTATAACCCTACTCTAACTAACCTAACCTAACCTTCTTTTCCTACATCATTCCCAACACACATCCCAAGCCCGAATTATTGAAGCCTAATAGTTGCATTGAAAAAAGAGGGGAACACATTGACCCTGACTGTGGGCTTAGTAAGCAGGATCTTCCTCAATCTCCCATACCAATGTGTGAAATGAAATATCGGTCTCTAAGTAAAGTTAGGATTCTTTTCTAAATTCGCAATCGGTTATGCGGCACTATCTCCCTAATCACCTGTATCCTGTATCTCGGCCTTGAGATCCCAAATTGTTTCCGATGTTCTGGCATAAACTTGAGATTTTAGAAAATTCCGCCGCAAGAAGTCACACGGTGTCAAATCACACTATCATTGCTCCTTGCGAGGTGGCACGGACCGGAAATGGTCGCTCCAACAAATCAGTGTTTTCTGGAACAATGTGATAGCACGCACAATCCTGTTGAAACCACATAGGATCAAAGTCCATACCAAGCCCTGAACGTCATGAAAACTCAATTTTCATGGTGTGGTAGCAAACGCCGTTCATAATCATTGCCCATCACCCCCGCTTCCTGTTCAAAAACTTACTAATCATAAGCTCGTCGGGGGTGCATCTGTCTCTTTTGGATCACACAAAACACCTTTAAAAGCGTCCTCCTCTTGGTCCTCCTCCTAATCTTAGCTGATTTCTGGTTTTTCTCAACTGAGCAATAGTATGCTGGCTTAAGTTCCTGCATCAACAGAATGTCGTAAACATGGGTGTTATTATGCATGTCTCTCATAAAAAATATCTTATGCTTTAGTCTGTCCCTGTTTGTTAAGACTTTTGTAAGCTGTTCGCAAGCCAATGATAAACCCCAAACATTCCGTAATACTTCGGCACATTTGGCGCTTGCTAGGTTAAAGAAGTGTTCTGCATTTGGGTTTTGGTTGTACCTACATATGATTGCTACCGTACTAGTCCGCCTCTATTTTCCTTCTAAGTCTCAGATTAAAAACAGTTTCACCAAAATTACCCTATCCAAACAGGCTACATGACATCGACATCCACGCCAGAACCATCATACAATTTTCAGTTTTTTCTCATTTTTGTCTTTGGTTACGTAATGCCGTTGATTTAATTTTTTTTCACCACTTCTTCCACCCTTAGACATCCACTGTAACTTGCATAAAAGAAGCAATTAACAACCGTTTATTTATTTATTATTATTTTTTCACACCTTACATGAAAATTTCAAAACATCTGTTCGACATAAATTTCATTGAAATTGTAGATATGCGCTCGTACATACTTTGTGTGTGATTTATTGGGGTGCAGCATGTGTCGTGATTTCCTGAGGATTAATTTGCGGGCACGTGTACCTTCCAACTATGTCAGGGTGGCATTAAATAAGCCCTCACGTGTTTCGCATAGCAGAGTTCGCAAAAAGGATGCAGTTATGCAGTTTTAATGTACAATAGTTACATTGTTGTACAGTAAATTGTGCTTATTACACAACCATTACGGTTCGGGTAGTTGTTTCGCTGCTGCGCATTGTTTTTTTTATGTTTTCCTCAAGTCATTGCTCAGTCAGGAATTTCTTACATAAAACTTATTTAACTAAAAGATATGTCACTGTCAGTTATTGATACAGACGGTATAAGATGTAAACACCATTTTTTTCTTTGAAAATTAATTGACCGATTAGGGTCACTTCTGTTTGTAAATGCCGACAGATCGCCAGAAACAGACCATATGATCAGAATTTCTGACAGAGATGACTGGAGGAACCACAAAGTCACCAATAAAAACGAACTGGCTTTCTACACCGATGGTTCTAAAATGGACATTGGTACAGGCGCCGAAGTCTACTGCAAGGCCCTATGAATAAGACATTCCTTTCAAATAAACGACTACTGCGGTATCTTTCAGCCCACAATCGCAGCCATCATCGAGGCCTCGAAAACTGTCCACGAGAAGAATATCACCGAAACGGCAATTACGGTCTACATCGACAGCCAGGTAGCCTTTAAGGCTCTGGAGTCCGCGATAACTAGATCGGGATGAGATGTCGAGAGCTAATACGGTGACTCTATGTGGGGTACCAGGGCATATGGATATCGCAGGTAACGAAAGGGCTGACGAACTTCCACGAAGGGTAGCAGCGTTCCATGCCTCACAGGCTTTCCCCTTTGTGAGGATTCCAATTAGTTCGTTTAAATGGTATATTAAAGACGAGGCCATCAGTCGAGTCAATACACGTTGGATACAGGTAGACACATGTGCAACGGCTTGAAACTTATATAATAAGAAGAGATCTGTGTCTCTGGTCAAACTAAGTCATCGCGAAGCAAGAATAGTTTCCGGCATCATTACTGGGCACTGGTACTCTTACGGAGCGCCTCGATATACATCACAACGACTATTCGACAAATTGTAGGGATCAGAAAGAAATCGAATTTGTCCATCACCTGCTGTATGAATGTCCTGCCCCTGCCGGTAGAAGAATGAGGACTCTTGGTAGTTACTTCTTCACGGAACTGGAGGACTTGCGTGACATCGAGGTGAGGGACCTCCTTAGATTCATATCCTTATCTGGGCGGTTTTAAATCAACAGCTCCCCTTCTCTTTACAGGTTAGTGGAGTAGAAATACAAGATGGGCCCATTGGACCCTATTGTTGGTCTAAGTGGGCAGTGACGAATATTCCAAGGCACCCATTTACCTAACCTACCCTAAGGTTACTTCTGAATCTAGAAATAAATAGAACTCTGAAATCAATTCATTAATAAGTTATGGATGTTCATGCATTTACTGACTTTTGCTCGAAGAAAGACGGTGCTGTGACGTAAGGCCGAGTGGCATAACCCTAAATATTGCCATTTGGCCTAATATCGTCTTGCGAAAGTAAAATAAGGCCGAATTCGAGTATTTCATCATTATTTCACTTTCACAGAGCGACATAAGACCAAATGAGCTTTATTTTACTTTTCATCGTATTTCTACTTTTGCTTACCCTACAGAGGTGGGGCGACAGTAGCGGTTCTTATCAAATTTTAAGTGTTTGAGGGAATGATGCGATTGGCTTTGTGGTATCAAACCAAAGCATGGCGTGCAGAGAATATTATAACATGAAAAGCTGTTTAAATGATTCTTAAAAAACGTGATTCGTCTCTTCTTAAATAGAGTAATAAAGCAGGGCGCTTAAAATAGCTGAAGCCCAGCTACTCGCATCCATTCAATTGCCAACTCCGAACTCCCGGAGGCTTGTCATTCCACCACGAGAGGTGGTGACACGAAAACTTTACAGTGGATATGGCTGGGGCTTGAACCTTCACAGCTCGCACAACAGTCCAACGGACTAAGCACTGAGCCACGGCGATGTGAGGTGGAGCCGCGAAAAATTTTCGGTGGACATGGGCTTGAAACTACGCAGCTCACACAGCAACGCAATAACCACTGAGCCACGGCAACCATTGCCATTATAATTGACACCGAAAATAATTGACATCGGGTCACATTTCTATGTATTCTTGACGAAACGCCTCCAACTTCGCAACATCGATAATCAAAGTATCGAGTCTTATTCTTACGAAAACTCTGTCATGCCATCGCTTTCGAGATAAGACGCAGAACTAGGGTGATTCCCATATTAGCTAAAAACTATCTTGTAAAGCTCTAGAAATTCAATTAATAGAGAGTATATTTCCATTTCAAATTCTATTACCTTTCCGTGGTTTTTTTTATTGTAACTTAGTGTACAATCGACCGGTTGGTCCAAAACCTTCAATAAATGCTCTCGTTCAGGTGTTGGGCCAAAAACACAAATATGCACTACAAGAGACATTCCAAATCATATCTTAAAATTCGTTAATAGCTTTCTTTATCTAAGTTTGTACTGAGTCATGGCCGACGCCATTCAACTTGACATGGTGATTTTCAGTTATAAGCTTTCTTAGATAACATATGTAGGATTACCAGAAATATTAAGTAGTACGTCATATCTACATTCATATCTACGTAAGTACTATCGTTCGACCAAATGTGCGTGTCGAAATAATGCGTCATAATTTTTATTTTTTTATTTTTTTTTATGAATATCATGCCCATAAATCCCAACAATATCCTTAAAGCATCCATTATCTGAATGATGGAAAGTTTAGGGGTTAAATTTGATGGTAGCAAATTTTGGAAATCGTCGACATAAAATAGCAGCAATTCATGCACAGAACACAATTAAATGTTAAAATAGCAAAGGGCATTGAAACGATATATACACGTACATATGACTGTATAAATGTAGGTGAATGTATCATAGATATCCTGGTTATCTTTAAGTACGGCTGTTGCGCTATATGCGTACTTCTTGCCCCAACCGTAAAATTTGCCTTTCAAATTTAATTCAACAGAACGCGATGGACAGTGGAAAAAACCATATTTTTGGTGAAAATATCCTTAAAAATTGCTCACGTGTATGGACACACATATGAACATATGTATCTCAACTCCGGTATGACAAATTTTTCTGTAATGATTCTTTGCAGATTTTCGCAGATGTGAGTTCTGTATGATTGAATGGTTGCAGCACAACTTTGTGATTTGCACAGCTGTGCCTGGGATGAAATAATTTTCAATTATTTTTGTTGATGGATACTCATGAGCATACAACCATGTAGGCAACGTGTTTTTTTTTTAGAACTTCACCCCATTTGTCACATATCGAGACATTTTTCTGTGAGAATACGCCTTAATCGTTTTATAATCCGCTTTAATCTGTTCAATTGTTCGATCACATAAAAATAGGAAAAATTGAATTTAAATAGTCACCTCTACAAGCAGGGGGCTGCAGCGAAGAGTGCTTTCAGTCTAAACACTGGAGACCAAGTCCGTATGGACAAACCGAACTACTTAGCAATCATCTGGGCATCAATGTCAACTCGGATTACACTGTCCTGCACTTGAACTTCGAGAGAACAGTGGCCAGACACCGAAGTGTTGAACGAGTTCAAACTTCAAGGCTCAAAAATAGATACAAGCATAGGAGCAGGACTTAGCAGCCCCATAAGATTCCCGGATCAACGCAGCGTTTTCCAAGCGGAGGTCCTAGCAGTGGCAAGAGCTGACCAACTAGTGTCAATGCTAACAATTTCACGATTTATATTGACGGACAGGTTGCCATAAAGGAAATAGCTGCTATGCAGATAGTACCAAAGCCTGTGAAGTGTTGTCGTGAAGAATTTAAGGTTCTTGGCACGCAGCACAATGTTAAACTCTGCTGGGACCCTGGTTATAGCGGTGGACGAAATAGAAAGAATGGGTTCAGCTCTAGATCGAGAGCAAGCAGATTGTACGGTAATACCGCCACTCTACAATTTAAAGGCGAAGATTGCACAAGAAACCTTAAAAGAAACAAATATCAGGTGGAAGTCACTAACCACATGTGAAGTGTGACAAAGGTTGTGGCCAGAAGTGGTCGCCATGGCTCAGTGGTTAGTGTGTTGGACTGCTGAGTATGTTGCGTGGGTCAAGCCCGAACATTTTTCGCGGCACCACCTCTCGTCGAGGAATGACAAGCCTCCGGGAGTATAATCTGTCTAGAAAGAGCTTCTCAATTCGTCGTTCGGAGTCGGCAATAAATTGTAGGTCCCTTCCATTCGTGCGAACAATACAAATACTCAAAACATGAGAGGTTGCGAGAAGCTAGGCCTTGGCTCATTCCGAGCTGTCGCGCCAGCTATTTATTTATTTTATATGGCCACTGACTGTGGTTACTGGGCACAATATGCTAGGTTAGGTTAGGCTTGGTAGCTGTCCCGCTCAGACAGGGACACACTTGGACCAGATTGGCGCATTGTGATACCACGATAAAGAACCGGCTTACCAGCACCAGGAATTAGAGTATATAATACAAAGTACACAGGGATGGGCAACCATAATGGTATTAACCCTAAAAGTTGAACCATTTCGTAGTTAGATGAAGTTTCTTATCTTCTAGATGTCGAGTTCGGCTAGATCGTTAAGATCATCGAAGAAGTATTCTCCGAGGGTTTTCCTTCTTAGCATCGAAAGAGCAGGACATGTTCACAGTAGGTGGGTTGTGGTTTCTTCTTCCTACTCGTCTCTGCAGCTTCTACAGAAATCATTGGAAGGGACCCCCAGTCTGAGTGTATGTCTGTCTATCAAGCAATGTCCGGTGAGGACCCCTATTAGTGAACCTAGGTTTTCCCGGTTTGTGGATAAAAGACTCTCCGTCTTCTTTAAATCTAGGTTAGGCCAAATTTGTTTTGACAAGAGAGAAGTGCTGTTGTTGTTCCACATGTGGTTTGCCAGTTTCTTGGCATCCTTGTCAAGAAATAATTTGATCGATTCGATAGGCGCAGGTGGTTCTCCCAGGTTTTCGGGAAGGTGCTGTCCTGCGCTTTCTTTTGCCAGCTCGTCCGTTCTGCCTGGAACGTCCCTTTGGCTTGTTATGTCGCACCTGTCTGCAATCTCGTTAAAAGATCTGCGGCGTTCCTTTACCAACCTTGATCGTATTGTCGGCGATTCCAAGGCTTTAATAGCTGTCTATTTATCTATGCATAGTACATTATATCGTGTTGATTGAAAACCAAGTTGCAGCTTCGCAAATTACCGTAATTTCCGCTTGACACTACAGAGATCTGCCAGTCGCGTGGTAATGGCGAAGCCAGGTACGTTGGAGAAGACTCGTGTCCCCGTACCACCTGCTGTCTTAGAACAGTCAGTGAATATTTCTAGCGCGGAATCGCTCAAAACTGTACCAGACTCCCAAGTGCTAGGAATCAGAATGTTGCACCTGACCTTGCCGTTAATAAGGGGGACAACGTAGTCCGTTTTACTAGGAATAGTATGGTTGCCCTTGAGTGGCCCATTACTGTTCTGATCTAACCCATAACATGCTAAGATATCACACAAAGAAATTACGCCTGAATGATGCCGTTATATTCAAGGGATGCGGTGAAGAAGAGGTCCATGAGGACACAGCCCATTTTCTCTGTCACTGCCCAAATAGAATCCGAGCCAACTTCTTCTTCGATTATATCGACCAACTATCTGATGGTTCATCGTCAGAATCTCTCAAATTTGCTAGTGCAACCGGATGGTTGGCACCAAGAAATTAAAACCGCAGTATGAAATGTCATGGGTATCACAATGGGTCTACATAGACCTAAGTATGATGAGGTAACCCACGTCAGCCCACAAACCAACCTAAATAGTCACCGTTGCTTTGCATCATCAATTGTCTTAGAAATTCCTTAAAAAAACATTTTTAAAACAGAACACGAGTATATATATGTTCTTTTTAATAGCAAAAGCTTTCGTCCAAACCGAAATAGTACATAATTTAGTTGAATTTCATTTAAGTGGGTAGTTGTGTGTGGTTTTTTCCACCAAGCAATTTATTTAATTCACTAATTTATTTTAATTAAAAAAAAAAAAAAGAAAACAACATAAACAACCAGAGCACAAGCTCAAATCTGACTAAATTGAATTGATTTTGTAGTTTTCGCCGAATTGAATTCACACAAAATTGCAACTGCATACGGTGAACCGCGAGTTGTAATCTGATACTGATCTACTAAATCGCATTTTATACTCAATGATTTGATGTGCGTGAATTGATTTTACAAATCGTAATCATTGGATTGGATAAACATTTTCTAAATTTTAAATTTTTTTTTTTTAATTTCAGACTACGATGTATCTATAGCAGACCAAATTTATGAAACTGCAATAATTAAAGTAAGTGTGAGTTGGATGTTATGGTCATGTCGTGTACCTATGGATGTCTTCTATGTCCCCTGTGATATAAACTAAATAATAAATATTGGAAGATTCACGACCCATTAATGTCTTACTGTATACATATGTAATATGGCATGAATGTCCGGTATTCAGTGGAGAAGAAAAAGTAGGCCATAGCCTAAGGTGGCAACTGGATGTACGACACATGTACATGTTTTGAAAACAAATTATATTACTCTTGGGACTTTTTATCATGTAGTATTTGCGAAATGTTGTTTTCCCAATATTGTGCTATTTTATAATTTTTCCATCAGGCAATATGCCTCGAGTAGTCGATGGAAACCAAAGTATAGATACAGTCCGTGCGATATATATGAATGTTTGCGGTTATTGCTTATTTTTATTGGATATTACGTATTCAGGATACAATTTGGGTACTTACGTATCATTACGTTAATATGAACTCAATAACAATAAAATGAAAATCATTTCCAAGGCATTCGATGGTAGTTTTAGGAAGCTTTGTTATTTCTAATATCCGGAGTACATAGTCGTTCGACTACAGTGTTGAAATGGTGTATACACCCTATGTACCAAATCGTCCCTAGCTGATTTTAAAAGTTAAGCTGACAATCGAATCGTTAGCACCCCTGACTACACTTAGACCTCTGGGTGAGCTTCAGAGAGGTGTGAGTCTTAACGCACCAAAATGAAGTAAATTCTTCGCTATTTCATAAATTTTTTTTTACATTATATAGAAGTTAAATGTTATTAAGGACACAACTACGTCAACATCGTCCCATCTGAGCGAACTTTGTTTAAAGAAAATCGAGGTGCTAAACTCGAAAATACAGGGAGTCCTAGCACAGGACAGGAATGGAACACGTTGGAAAATCTGTAAATTTGTTGATATTGATTCAAATTTAGTCAAATTCCAGAAGTCTTGTAAGTCTACAGGTTATTCTCGGATTTCTAAACCCCCGTCTGAATTCATCACCATCATCAATGACCCACTTATCCACTATCAGGGGTTAGGGTGCTTCAGTCGACTCTCCATATCTCCAGTCTTCCGCCATCGACTCTAAACCATCAGGGCCTATCCCATACGGATTGAGGTGAGATTTCAGACTTAATCCAACTATCTCATCCCAGGCCTACCCAGAGGACGCCAACGTGATGAAGCGGATTCCATGGTACGTCTTGGAAACCGAATTAGAGGCATGTATTGAACGTGCCCAAACCATCGAAGTATGGACCTATCCGAACGGAGAAGTAGCTGCTCGACATTGAGTGCCTCGCGTATTCTGGTGTTCCTAACTCGATCTTGACGAATAACCCCAGCAATACAACGAAGAAATCTCATTTCGGCAGCTTATATCCGCGATCTTATTCTTTCGGTCATTACCCAAACCTCATGACCATAGGTGAGGGTTGGAACAAACACTGAATAGAAGACCGAAAACTAAGCTCCGATGCCAAGTTTAGCCCTCCTGATAACAGATTGACCATCCTGTCTCAAAATTGCTCCGGCCTGACCAATCCTAGAGGGTAACCCAGTATTTCTCCTTCCATCACTCGTGACTCCGAGCTACTTAAACTTCTCCGCCCGTTTCAATGGGACTCCACTAATACGCGGGAAATTACCATTACCTCTGATTTGTTCACATTTACTTTTCTCCCAGCTTCAACAGAGACATCGACGAACCAATCTAATGCGCGCTGAAGTTCGGTCTGGGTGGACATTAGGATGACCAAGTCATCAGCGAAAAGCACAGACTCATCCCTAAGTCTCCCAATTCGGATCATTTCTCGCCACGGCTGCGCTGTAACATTCTTATGAAAAGGAGAGGTGACAGAACGCACCCCTGGCGAAGTCCAACGCCCACAATGAAAGGTGTCGACCTAACGCCGTTCACCCGAAAACAGCTCTTCCACTTTGTGTATAGAGATTGAATGACCCTCAGAGAGAACCGTCACTGCCATTCTCCTGCCATACACTCCAGAGTTTACCTCGAGAGATCCGATCATAAGCTTTTTCCAAATCCACAAAACAACTCTAGATAGGTTTGGCATACTCCCAGCCCTTCTCAGGTACCATTCAGGGAGTGAATAGCTGGTCGGTTGTGCTTCTACCTGGACGAAAGCCGCACTGCTCGTCGCCCAACCTGAACTCGATCACAGCCCTGGAACGCATTTCAACACCTTAGCAATAACTTTTCCGGGGAGACTTAAGAGAGATACACCCCTGTAACTGGAGCAATCCATCTTATCCCATAAGTTAGCCAGTCGCTAGGTGTTTCACCGCATTCTCAGGTCACTTTAATGACACGAGAGAGCTATTTCACTCCTTCTTCACCCAAAGCCTTGAGCATTTCTGGCCGGATTTCATCCACACTAGCAGATTTGCTGACTTTTAGTGCTTTAATCGCCAAAAGTCACTTCCTCTACGGTGGGACTATTCTTCGCCCTACTCAAAACCATGGGTCTGCCATCCTCAGTGCCCTCGGAAAAATGTTCGCCCCACCCGAAGTACGTCATCTTTGGATTTGACTGCTTCGATGATATTTAACTTCATATCTCTGATACGGCAGATGGTCTACCAAAACACCTTGTTTGCAGATCTGTGACCACGGTCCAATTTCTCGCCAAACTCCCGTCTGAATTGTAAAACTAAATCCTTTGGCCTTACCATGTAGCTTTCAATGCCAGATACCTGACTATAAACCTCATTACGTGAAGTCAGTTAGAACTCTGACTTCGATTAAACCCACTATACTGTCCAAGTACTTAAGCTTAGAAATTCAATGACTGATGTGTGATATCTATACAAACAAAAACCCAAACAAAAACGCCTCCAACTCACGTAGACATCATAAAACGTACTAAACTCGTATCTCGTGACTTCATTCGATGGCTTTCCAAGGGGTGCACTGATTCCATTTGAAGTGGGCGTTGATTGACTAAACAAAAGTATTGAATTTTATGAAGTCTCCGTGTTTTCATTCAAACCATGAGTCTGCCGTGGAGGCTCCTCTACTGTGTATTCCAAATGAAGCCAACAAGAATTTTCCGGTGATTGATTGACTATCCTAAGCAAAGAAAATCCCTCAATAAAAAAATCGCTAACTCCATTTTCAATCCGAAAAACACTTAGTCGCCGGCATTGTATCTTTTACACATTTTTCGGAAGCATTTGCAGAGGTACGTGTATCTCATTGATTGACACGTGAAGAACGAGGAAAAGAAATGCCGACCATATGAAATCGAAGTACTGTTGGTTTTTTAAATAAACTAAATCATCAATTTAAATAAAATCCCTAGTAGGAGTAGTCGTCGCATTACTGGCAGTAGGCGGCTACGGAGGCGTATTGTATAAGCAAGAGCATCTGAATCTAATACGAGTCAGTGTCACATTTAGATAATTATCTGCTCGCATTTAAATTGCATGAGTAATTGAATGTGCTATCTAATCAGTGGGACATGACATGGTTCTAGCACCGCGTCTGCGGCGACGCTGGCGATAAACTAAACCTCGTGTGTGGGTAGCCTATGTGTGTTTTTCACTTAATTTTATTAACGTCTCTCTGGTGTCGTTGTTGTTGGTGTTTTTATTTTTTATTACCCAACAGATAGTACTTAAAAATTTTCCCCAGGTTGTATTTGGGTTGAACACTGTGTTTTTAGAATTTGAATGTATTAATTAACCAATCGATTAATTGCGTTGCACTTTGCATACACACAGAGCCGGTAATTGTGTCGATAAAGCAAGAGATACACTACCGCATTTGAGGCAAACAACATGCTGATTGGAAATTAAATTGCTTCTAAATGTTTTATTCTAATCCACTTGTTCTAATTAAACACGGTTGTGAGTAGTCAAATCATTTTCGATACGCAAGTGTTGTCACTTTACCGAGTGTGCATTTGGGAATGATTATGGAAGGTCGAGGTATGAGCTGAGCATGCGGTCGTAGTCTTTGAAATAAATAACGTCAGCAGACACTGTGTCAGGTGACTTAGTCGATAATGTTAATTCTGATATTGCGGTGTATGCCGACCGCGAACAAAACGCCTTCTGTATAATGACAGATCGTTCAGTAATCGAACAGAGATTGACAGCATTTAAGGTGTTTTTTTTTTCTCTAAACACGTGTTGGTAGTAGAGTTTTGATATCTATCAGGGCTTCGATCTTTTAGTTCTTTCTGAAGCAAGGTCAAGCACTACAGTCAAGCACTACAGGCGCTCCATTACTTTGAGAAGCAATAAATTATAAATGTCTCCTATAAGATTCTAAACATTGATAATGTTTAAGGGATAAACGGTATGATAAGGCTTGATGAAGGGCTTTCAACCTTTACACAGTATCGGAGTAAGAAATACCCCACAATTACTATCTATCTTGACAAACAGGGGGCTATTGAGTCTCTGTGGTCAGCATCGACAAAATAGAAGCTCTTAAAGGTCTGCAGAAAAACTCTCAACGATATATCAACGACCAATAAGCTGACCCTATGCTGGGTACCCGGCCACAAAAATATATCAGGCAATGAGAGGGCAGACGAACTTGCCAGGAGGGGTGCAGAACTAGCATATGCAAGTCACAAAGACACCCATTAGCACTCTGTATGGGGAAAAAGATGGGGAACCATGATCAGGGCTAGTACGTGATGATGTCACATGGACACATGTGCAAAAGCCAGATCACTATGGCCAGCCGTCGATAAGAAGAACTCCAAAAATTTCGTACAGCTTAGTGGAAGGGAAATATAAATCCTCTCCGGTGTCCTCACAGAATACTGCGGAATAGGAATCCATGCGGAGCGGCTTGGATTGCCCTAGAATAACAACTGCAGAAGCTGCAGGGACGAAGAGGAAATATAATCCATCCAGCACCTGCTATGCGAATGTCCCACACTGGCCATCAGAAGACTGCGTAGTAGCTTCTTCCACGGGCTGGAAGACCTTCATATCGCTGATTTTAAGGAACTTCTGTGATTTCTAACCCTTTCTGGGTGGTTTATAGATTAGCCAACCCTACCCCTTGGTTTCACTCCAATGAGTATACTTTTTATTAATACAATGCACCCGCTTCAGGTTTAAGTGGTCTAATCTACAATCCGTATCAGACCAAGGATGTTTGGTGTGGTTTACCTACGAAACAAAAATGGCAATCTGAGTGGGTTTTGGCGTCTTTAGACCAAACACTAAAGTCTCGGTAAGAATGGATAGTCAGGCAACGCTTAAAGCATTGACATCCCACTTCGTGGAATCTATGTCAGTCACATCCTCCTACGATACCCTAAAATAACTTGCCAGGCACAACAAGATCAAACTTGGTTGGTTGTCCAGCCACGAGGGCATTGTAGGCAATGAAACTGAGTATGAGCTGGATGGGGCCAGTTCGGCTTTCACGATATTGGGACTGAAACCCTTCTGTGCTGTTAATTAGGCTACCGCCACAGCTTTCTTAAACAACTGGGAACACCAACTTCGCCAATTGGGAAAATTTCTCCGGGCTTCGGCAATCCAAGAGACTTATATGCCCTTTTCTCACAAGTTAATTCTAAAACGTGCCAGGAACAACATGACCAAGCTTGTGGGCTTTCTTACCGGCCATTGTGGCCTAAGATATCATCTCAACAAACTAAACTTTTGTTCAGATACAGAGTGTCGATTCTGTTTGGAAGGGGAAGAAACCTCTGCGCACGTTCTCTGTGAATGTCCGGTACTATACTGGCTATGTAGATGGATCTTTCATAGGGAATTCTGTTCGTTGGCGGAGTTTAGAAACTCGGCTACTAATGACATACTCACCTTCATTAAAAATGTAGTAGACCCAGTAGGCTAAGTAGACCAGAGGCACAATAGATCTAGCTAGGCCGCAGTGTCAGCTACAAGGCCAGGTGCAATAAAAAAAATTGAAGGTTTTACTTCCTTATGCTTCCCTATTCATCTCTGCCTGATATTCCGCCACATCCCGTAACAATCTATTCATAAACACGCCGCTTTAATTTTGTTAATATCAGTGGTCGTTGGGTTTAAGAATCGGCCTTCATTTCTATCTAAAGGTAGAAGGTTTTAGTTCGTAACCCTCTACGCTCAAGTAGGTTTGTTTCGGTAGAGCTATCTGCACCAACGTGTTCGCCAAATCTTCACTTTTTGAAAAGCATTTACAACTTGGTACGTCCTCTAGTCTTTTGGGTGCCGTCCAGGTTTTTTTTACTTACATACTTAAGTTGTACTACAGTTCGAGGAGAACATGGACTCAAACCAATAGGCCTCTCCAGTTGACCGAGTCCTTCACTAAATATCGTTATTTCGCACTTCAAGTTGGTTAAGGTTTCATTCTACTTTGGACGCACCATCCCAGCTCAGATCTTCCTCTACTACATTGTCACTTCTGGTTACGAGTAGATCCAAAGAATTTGCAGAATCGACCGTTGGAATTAATTTGCTCTACATGTCCTAGTCGTCTCAATTATCTAATTTGCAGCTTTTTAACTAAAAATAAACAAATAGCTGACGCGATAGCTTGGGAAGAACAAGGCCTGGCTTCTCACAGGCATTAATGTTGTGCGTGTTGAATTTGCCGACTTCGTATGGCGAATTGAAATGAGAGGTGGTGTCGCGAAAAATGTTCGGTGGTCATGGCAGAGGTTTGAACCCACGCCGCTCGCACAGCAATCCAACACACTCAAACCACTGGTCTGTCTCATTAGATATCTAAATTTGCTATGCATCGAAGCAGGAACCGTATTTGAACTTTAACCGGTGTCTTGAGTGGCCTCTTTTTCTTAAAAGGTACATCGACATATACTCCCCAAAGAAACATCTCTCCTTACTGTTTTGAACCGACCCCATTCACTGCACAACACGCTGAAAAATGGATGAACATCCTGGCAGCATCTGGAGTGAGCAAATTACTCTATAGTTCTTAAGGTTGGCAGAATAGGTCTCGCCCAGAGACAACAACGCAAGGACGTATCAACTGCTCCCCTATAATAATAAGGATAGTGAGAGACTGCCATTTCTCTTAAGTGACAATGGGGTCAGGGAATCAGGAAATATGCAAAGTTTTCATGTCATCATACTTCGTACCCCTGACGACTGAGAAGCACGTAAATGTTCTCCAACAAATTCAAGTAAAAGTTTTTTTCCATTAAAAATTACGAGGAAAATAATTTTGGAATTCATGGCTTTGAAAATATTTAAAGCGGAATACATCACGGAATGCCCACTCGACATCTAAAGAAATTTTAAGTCTGGATCAACTTTTATTACCTGCCTGTTTTGATCTTTCACCTGCATACAACACACTTGATTCTATTTATACAATTTTATTTATAAAGTCCCCTTCGCACAGTAGGTGGTAACAAAGTTTAAATAGTAGAAAAGTACTACCCACCGGGAGAGCCCCGGAACTGTCAAAAAAAAAAAATCCCCTTACACCAACTTTGTTCCATTTTTGTGTGTTGTAATCTGATATACCACACAGGACGAACAAGTCCTTAGATATTCAAGCCAGATTACCCTCCCTCAATCAAAACTCTACCCCCCGGATTGCTATTTCCATTGAATTTCCGACCGGAACAGGTTAAGAAAACATAATTCAGCCGAAATTACTCCATGTTTCATGTTTTCACATTTTTTTCTCTCTCTCTTATCTTCCCTCAGCTGGCAATGAACAAGGAAAAACAATCCACTTCCTCAAGCCACAGGACGAATGTAGGTCAAATGTAAAAAAAAGAACGGGAATAATAATTAATTTTGAATTTTCTACTTTCAATAAAATTCCAACAGACCCTTCGGTTTACACCGTTGTATTGGTCAAATTGAAATGGCTTTGCGTGCTTTATTCTCAATTTACAGACGACTCGTTATAAGAAGAACACGAACTTGTAATCGAGGACATTGTGAGCATCGAGATGAATAGAGGCCTAGAATAATTTGTGAAAAGAATAATATCTGAATTAGGAACACACAAACCAACAATTTATGCGAAGGTTATGTTTCTAAGATGAAGGTAGGAAAGTCATGCAACATAGAATTAGTGAGTTTTGTGTTTGCATGCGTAGCATTATACGATTTCGGGGGGTGGGGGTACTTAAAATGAAAACCGTCATTTGTTAAATGAAAATGTATATGTTTGTCCAGAAAAATATGGTATTACAAGGTTAGGTCCCAGGGGTGAAAACGCACGAAGTGGGTGTTATCGGCTAGACGGTGGTGGTGTCTAATTTATCAAAAAGTTCGCACGAAACAATGAGTGTCTCGAGGCGGCCTTCGACTTGACAGAGTCGAGCGATATTTGCATACAAGTGGAGTATTTTTGTTTTTCTGGCACTTGGCTTGGTGTTCGATGCTCTGAGAACACTCTTTACTTCCCACCTAGGTAGGGGAAGTATTGTAATCGGTTCGATTAAAGTGTTTCGAGATATGAACAGGGCTTGACATTACTATACACTAGAAAGCGTTTGCACCCATTTTCGAAATGATGTATGTGTGTGTGTGTGTGTGACAATATTTTCCGCCTTCGATATCTAGAGAACGAAATAACGTAGGATCATGCGATTTTTTTTTTGTTTTATTTGTCAGCGTAAAACTTAGAGCTGATTAGATTTTGAGTACAATCGGTCTTGCGGATGCTGAGGAAAGTGAAGAAATATTTTTTATCAAGTTCGCGCAACAACTCTTTGTCGAACAATTGCTGGGGAATTTGAAGAAATGTTTTCTTTGACATTAAATTGATTATCCAATTATTTTATGCAAAAACAGAAATAAATAATATTAATTCAACTCCATCGTTATGTGTGCGGTGTGAAGTATAGGACTGGCTGCCCAGTCGAATTTTTTTTAGACCAATCGATAGTTGTGCACAGTCTGGAAAAAATCATCTGAACATTTCTTCCCATTTTCTATTGAAAATGTCAAACTTTACACACAATTTCAACCCCAGCTAACTCTGGTGGGACTTAAAGCATTTAAATCAGACTTTGTAAGAAAGACTGCACAGCATGCTCTATCAAAAAATCACTTACTACCAAACGATTCACACTTGGTACTTTCCTTAACTTTGAAGGAGCTTTCAATGAGCACTTGAGCGATATAGAAAACATACACACGGCTTGCGGTTAGATTGATCACATGCTGAACTGACATGTTATCACCTCTACAAATAGGAAGTAGAGCGTCATCCAAGGGTCGAGTGGTGCCGTCGCTGGTCTCAGTCATTGAGCAAAGTGGTTTTATCGTGTTGTCAGTCACTAAAGCGTCGCCTTTCCTCTCCACTGGCAAAATATTCAACCACGTACTTCTATTAATCAACGAACAGGCTTGTTCTTCGATCTGGAAGCAAATTCTTCCGAAATTGAGTTGTAAAAGTAACACAGATAAGAGAATCGTAAGGACATATCTACATTCCAAAAGAATATTTAGCAATACTTGAGGCTCTAAACCCAAGGTTTTTACTCTATATTGCTGTAGTATTGCCCATTCCAACACATGATTTGATTGTCTGATGTTTTGAAAAACTCAAGTTACAAGTATGATTGAGATTTCAAAAAGTGCTTATGGATAATATGATTGATAAAACCAACGCCCTTACAACTCAAACCATCTGATCCCAATAGACCTAGACATGCACTTCAGTGACAGAGAGACAAATCTGGAACTTGGTCTAAGGGAAGTAGATCTATGGACAAATATGATAATACCTTTAGTCACGCCTCCATTCTGTTCAAAGACTACACATACCGAATTCATGATTCCCGCTCCGAAGAGACTGAAACGAGATCTAGAATTTTCGGTGAATTGTAGACAGATACTACGTTTTTCAGGCCCATGCCACAGCCATAATTGGTAAAGCGATTACCTACTTAGCAGTCAGTCAGTAATTTAGGGTCTGCAGTCAGCATAGCCAAAATGTAGGCTTATGAAACTATGCAGACGAATTCTAAACATAAACGGTCAACGCTAATCTGTCGAATTGGTATGGTATGGTATATATGAGGGTGAGAGGAAGACTCTTCATTTTGGTTGTGTTCCCCTCTTTTAACCGTCGGGACTGTAGGTGTAGGGAAGGTGGAAACAATTATCGAGTTGACACTAGTGTACGTGTAGTCTGACGAATCTTAGGTCAAGATGCTGCTGATTCCTTTGTCCTTAAGATGATCCGGTATCTACATGGACTCCAAGGTTCTTGGTAGGGCTGAACAGTGGCATAGGAAGTGTTTGAGATCTTCTTCTTCTTCCTCGCGAGTTCCTACATGTCTCTGTGTCAGCGAGGCCCAGTGCCTGTGTTTGTTGAAGTTAATGTATCCTGTTATGAGTCCCACAGTCAGCCTTAATTGTTCTCTGCTTGAACCCAGGGGCTTCCTAGTGAGCCGGTTGCTTAGTTTCTTTACGACTGATCTAGCCACTTTGTACGTCGGGAGGTTTGCCCAGTGATCTTCGAAATCCCTTTGCATCTTCTCGTTGGTTGCTGTTTTAATAATTCTTAGTGCGATTCCCGCTGTGTTTTCAGCGTTTCGTTCTATCTCCTTCTCTTGCCAGTTCGTCGACTTTCTCATTCCCCGTGACACCTTCGTGACCCGGTACCCAGACAAGGCGGAAATCGTTGTGACTGGCAAGTCTGTTGAGTTTGTCTTCGCATTTCCTGATCAGATGAGATCTGGATGTTGGATTTGTGATGGCTCTCAGTGCTGCTTCACTATCCGAGCAGATTTCTGTCGAAAAAGATTTAACAGAGTCCTGGGTACCAGTGGCATGATATTTGCTGATATTTCTGCCCTTCGCAGGGAAACTGATTAGAACCCTATATTAAGCAATGGAAGCAAAAACCATAATCAGGGCTAATACACGATCGTGTAAACTATGGTGCTGTCAGATCACTTTGGCTAAGAATAACTCTTGCCCATTTGGCTGACTTATAAGATCTACCGTATCGAGGGCGGGATAATTTTAGAACGTTTTCTCTATATTTTGATTCATTTAGCTCCATGCAGCTTTTAACAACTTTTACATGACATTGTGGATCAGATCGGTAGCCAGTTTAACTGTTGTCCTATTACCTCTGCCTTCAATAACTTGTTATGATCAAGGTCTGATACCATTTAAAACCTTACTGACATCTATGAGCATACTAAAAACGTGACGATCACATCATTAAATGATTTTTAAGGCTTCACGGCCCGAAAAAAAATCTTAGCCAACTAAAAGAGAATTCGTGGTTGCTAAAGACACCTCTAGCGACTAAGTCAGGGTTTCAATAGAATCGGAACGTCCTTATGCCCAACGTTTGTGTGCGTGTATTCAATAAATTCCTAATTTCATGTCATCGCATTCACAAATTTAAAATCAATTAAAAAATAACGTCTGTAATTTAACTGAAAGCATTTACGAACTCACCCTTACTAGCATATTCCAGTAGACGTCCAATTAAAACCGAATCAAATATTCAGCCCCTTTGATGTCACTGTATTGTACTCTTTATATGGGGCAACCCATACCCATGCTTGTCTGTCATCTTGTTCCATATGCCAACCCAGTTTTTTCCTCTCCAAATCAAATGTGACATCTGAGGATGTAACCCGAAGTATGTATCTATAATCACGAAAGGGGGCGTCATGCGTGTAATTCCATACAATTTCAATAGCCGCAGCGCGCACTGGGTATATCAACTTGACCCCGACCATGTTTTACGTTACATTACCCCCTCCCTCCCAATAATTACATTCCGTTTTATCTTTAAATTTCAAAACACACTGGTAATGAGAAAATACAAAGCAATTGACGGATCATATCGGTTACATTTATTATGAAAAAAAAATAGAAACATATTTCAGACCACCAAAGTATTTCCAGATACATCCAGAGTGCTGATGTTTTGCGGTGAATTTTTGAGCTATGAATGGCTTTTATTTGCTTTTTTATCATACCGCGTATACCGCGTATACCGCGTATACCGCTGCCCGTAGATTAGATAAGACACATGAAAAAACATACGTAATTATTTTGCGTCACATTAATCGTCGTCGCCAGTAGGTTCGAATTGTTTTTTCGCTTTTTCATTACAACTTCTTCACATGATCCATTCATTGGGTCTAGTGCCTCTTCGCCGTGCGGTAGTATCACCTTAAATTTCAATCCCACTACGGTTTACCCAAAACAGTTTGTTTCTTTTGATAACAAAGTCGTGGCCACGTTTGATCTAATTACCTTCTAGTTAAACATTTCCGGGTACAACTTTTCGGTTACTAAAACTCGACAAAAAGTTTCCCAAATAGTACGTGCAAAAAAAAATGTGTGACATCTAGTGATAGTGTCTAATTGATATATAACGCGAACATAACAACCGTGGATATCAATAAATTAGCTCGTGATTCTCCCATGTTTTTATTTGCACAAAAAATAAAAATAAAAAAAAATACCTGCACAAGCTAATAAAAAAAAAGGAAAAACAAACCAGAGCCATCTTAGCCTAGAAGATACGCCACAACCAGATGTAAGCTTACATGGATTTTTCTAAATTTTGGTGTGCAATTCACTCAGTAGAGCCTTGTCATTTCATATCATTTTATCGAAGTTTAAGTGCGAAAATGAATTCACAAAAAACGGAAAACAATATGTGTCGGGTGTATCTTTCAGACCGTAGACACTTTTTTTTTTTTTTAAATTTCATGATCATACGATGATTGTCTAGGTAAATTGTTGCGATATAGTATCTGAATGAATGGGGCGGATGTAAGCAATTTGCCAGCACGTGTCATATTTGTTGGGACAGATGCATTGTCTTTTTTTTTTCCTCCTCCCCGATAGATGTAGAGCAAGAAGTTTCCTTTTCAAATTGTATCGTGTAGGCTGCCCTTGCAATTATTGCAATAAGCATGTTTGTTGAGTAAATCTTTTGAATCGCAGAAGGCTTTGATTAGATAAAAGGGAAGTGGCAAACAAAAAGCTGTGGTAATATTTACAATTGTGACGCATCGTGTATGTACATACTTTATCTGAATTATCAGACTCAATTGTGTATTTTTTTTTTTTGGGAAGTTCACGAATGAAGTACGATTGAGTTCATTGTCATATCGTTTGACCTCATTTCGAGTGTCGTGCGTTGATTTTATTGCGGATTTCATTAGCACTGGGATGTGTCTACATATGTAAATCTGTTTGTCCACCAGAGTCTGACTAAGGGTGCACTGTAGTTAGATTTATATGTGCAGTGCCTAATTTCAATCCAACATATACAGTCGAGATTGTCTCTCTTTTGGATCTCGCAGTAGTTTGCCATGCTTCAAAGTGATTTCGCAATATTTCAAACCTATCTGAAGCGACTTTTACTTTTCTCAAGCAGTTCAGGAAGATATGTGCAATGTCAGCGACATATTATTTATGTTTCCCAAGGAAATATGACTTCTTAAGCCAAAAGTATGAACAACATTACACAGCCTAGTTGATCTCTGTTTCAAAACTCAAATTAGGTTTGAACTCAGGTTTCGATCTTACTTACTTCCTTACTTACGGTGGCGCTACAGTCCGGGATGGACCTGGGCCTCAACCAACAAGCGTATCCAGCCAGCTCGATCTTTAGCCAGCTGTCTCCAGTTTCGCACGCCAAGTTGGTGTAGGTCCCATTCCACTTGCATACGCAACCCGAGTCGCGGTTTTTCTCTACTGCGCCGTCCCTTGGGTGTGGATTCGAAGATTTTCCGGGTCGGAGCACTGGTGTCCATACGCTCTGCATGACTGGCCGGCCACTTCAGTCATTGGAGCTTCACTCTTCTGACTCGATGTCACTGTACAACCCGTATCTCCTGTATCTTTTCCTCCACTCACCGTTTATGCAGATGGGACCGAAAATCACCTGAAGAATTTTCCTCTCGAAACAGCTGGTGTCATTGTCTGAATTGATGGCGAAGCCTAGGTAGACAAAGTCCCTAACTACCTCAAAGTTATATCTGTCTATAGTGACGTTCTATTCAAGACGTCGGCATTGAGTTTCCTTTCTTGTTGACAGGATATACTTGTTCTCTCTTGATCTCAATACTCATGAACGCACCAGTGACATCGCACTGCGATCTTCCTATTTTGTCAATATCGTCGGCGTATCCGAGTAATTGGATAAACTTTTGAAAGATTGTGCCTCTGGCGTTGGCATGTGAGTTTTGCACAACTCTCTCAGGAACGATGTTGAAGAAGGTGCATGACAGCGCGTCACCTTGTCTAAATCCTTTTTTGACATCAAAGGTCTCGGTGAGGTCTTGACCGAGCTTGATGGAGCAGCGTGCATTATCCATCGTCATCCTGCACAGAGGGACGAGTTTGGCAGGGATGCCAAAACTAGACATGGATCTGTATAGCTCGTCTCTATAGATGCTGTCATAAGCGGCTTGGAAATCAATGAAATGTGGTGAATTTTGATGTAGATCTTGGATTCTCTTCAAGATCTGCGGCAGTGTGAATATTTGGTCGATGGTGGACTTTTCTGGCCTAAAGCCACACTGATATGTACCGATCAGGTTGTTGACGAAAGCCTTCAGGCGCTCACTCAAAACGGTAGATCAGATCTTGTAAGCGATGTTAGAAGCCTCTGTAGCTGGCGCAGTTCAGAGGCTCTCCTTTCTTGAGGATCGGTCCAACGATGCTGAGGTTCCATTCATCGGGCATACTTTCCTCCGACCATATTTTACATGCATGCTCCATACCAAGTCATCGCCTGCCGCTTTGAACAGCTCGACAGCTAAGCCGTCAGCAGCAGCAGCTTTTTTGGACTAAAGCTCAGAAATGGCTATCTTTACTTCGACCAGGTCGATTGGACGGAATTGTTGATGTTCATCGTCCAGGTTGAATGGTTCATTTTGCCTGACAGTGGGGTTTGATTCATCGTCACCGTTAAGACAGAGGTTTCGATCACGAATCACTTATTCTGATCGTCTATAAGTTGCTCGGCATAACTATATTCAATAAGTTTAAAAACCAAAACCGAAACCGATCCCCTTTTTTTTTTTATCTTCAAAAATAATCTGTGTGCGGTGAGTTTGGTTTTATAAAGCTAAGCTTTGCTTTCCGGTACAACGTCTATAGACGCTTGAGTATCAAAGCCTTCTGACGAGTTGAAGATGTTTACCCCAATAATTCTCAAATCTACTTCGACAAATTTGCGATGTAGAGGCAGCTCTATAAATATGTACATAAATGCTGCATGACCAGAAAACGATGCATTAGCTATAACGGTAATTTAATGCCACAATCCGAAGCTAAAATCCTATAAACTTTCAAAACTTCCCCGAATAAAATGAAACGTAATAGGTTTAAACGTTATTGCAAAACGTTCCAGTAACGACCGCAGCACCTCAATCAGCTCTCGGTAAATCTCTCCCAGCTCTCAGTGCACACTATTTTATCTCCAGATACATCATAAATTACACCCTTCGCAGTGATTTCCTACTGCAGTATGCCACCTCCGTTATAGCCAGAATATTGACATTGAAAAACACCAGCGGATGCCACATAGGATGCTGCGATTGCCCCTGGGGAAACTAATTTACTGCCAAATTCTCATCACCGCTAATTGATGTAGATAATTGAAAGTATCTGTGGGAAATACACTTGCTGTACGTACTTATAGCCGTGTACTTATTTAAACGGAAATTAAGTGACGTGAAGTTGACATGATTTAATCTTTCTGCCATAACGTCGGGAGTGATTATAGATCTATGTATGACATTGATATGGGCCTTTGCATCCCATTACGTCTCAATGACGAATTCATTTTATTTCTATTCACCCGTATTGACAGAGTTGAAAATTTATATCGAAAAAACCATGAAACAATGGCTCACAAATTATAACGAATTTGTGATCTGAAATTGTTTTACCCTTGTGTGGTAGGTACAATGAGTATTTTTTTCAGTTTTGCGAAACAAACATTTAATTATGCCATTTTGAGCGCAAAGTATCGCATCTAGTCGCAAATATAATTTAATAATAATTTTAGGTAGTTTGCGTAGATACTTTTGCGGAACAGTGAACAGGGCATAAATTACACGCTAATGTATACGACAAATGGCAAACAAACGGCGAACCCTTTTCCAATGTCAACGCTTGCGAAAGGTACATGCATATGAATACAGGTTCAGCGAAGCTGGCAACTATAAATTATTTAACAACACTAATACAGTACGTCGTTTACTTAATTGGTGTTTTGTTTGTCAAACATGTGAAAACAAACGAGAAAAGTGGCTATATGTCACGGGAACTGATCGTGTTTGTACACCCAATTGGGCGTTCATTTTCAGATCAAAAGGTTTGCTCACGATCACTTAGAGCAAATGTAACGAATCCCTTGGTTCCATGTGATCAAACTTGTTGGATGAACTTTACAAACAAATCATGACAATGACGATCAACTTAAAATATTTATGATATTTGTCAAATATCAAGAAATCTATTTGCGTACGAATGGCCTCTGTCTGAGAATAAACTCTGGCAAACTGTGAAGTTTGACGTTTGAAAAGCTTTTGGATAAATAAAATGTGCGAATGGCTCGGAAACGTGTGCATAACTTTCGCATCAAACATTTTTTTATGTCCTCCGAATGAGTTTTTAGAGAAATCATCAACTGTAATTTGTCTGATATATTTGCCTCCAATCTACACACAAATGTAAGCGATCTTTCAGCATCTAAAAACACAATTTGTAAAGACCGGTGTTTAGTTAAATTTTAAGGACTTCTCACACTCATTACGGTGGAAATGAACAAGTTATTTCATCTCAAACCATTCATGAAACCTATGACCAGTGACCCAGCAGAGTTTCCCAACATTGAGTTCTTCGCGACAACACTTCAGAAGCTTATACATGGTTTTTCAATAAGAGCGCTACAAAAGTTTTTTTAAATAAAACAAAAACGGTTTTGGATATCAATGAAATTCTTTATTCCTGTGAAAGTACATTCGACGCCATTATGTATAAAACTCGATTTCTTTTGCATGGCCACCACGGGCATGCTTGCAGAAGTCCAGACGCTGAACCCAATTTTCGACGGTTTTCAAGCATAAATCAGCCGATACTGCTGCAATTTCACGTTCGATATTCGTACGAAGTTCATCAATCGTCGCTGGCTTGTTGGCATAGATCATAAACTTGACGTAGCCCCACAGGAAATAGTCTAACGGCGTCAAATCGCACGACCGCGGCGGCCAAGCGACTGGACCATTTCGTGAGATAACACGTTCTCCAAACTTGGTTTCCAATAAATTGATTGTGACATTCGCTGTGTGGCTTGTGGCGCCGTCCTGTTGGAACCACATGTCCTCCAAGTCCATATCATCCAATTGGGGCCAAAAATATTCGGTTATCATTGAACGGTAGCGATCCCCATTCACAGTAACGTGCCGGTCTTGATCATCACGGAAGAAGTACGGCCCAATGACGCCGCCGGCCCATAAACCACACCAAACCGTAATTTTTTCGGGATGCAATGATGACTCATGGAGTACGTGTGGATTGCTGCCTGACCAATACCGCATATTTTGTTTATTGACGAAGCCATCCAGCCAGAAATGAGCCTCATCGCTGCAGATGATTTTTCGATGAAAATCCGAATCATTTTCAAGTTGTTGCTCAGCCCAATTCACGAACATACGACGCTTCTGGTGGTCAAGCGGCTTCAGTTCTTGCGTCAATTTAATCTTGTAAGGATGTAGGCCAAGATCTTTTCGCAAAATTCGCCACAACGACGTCACAGAGATGCCCAACGCTTGAGAACGATGTGTGAGAGACACATTTGGGCTTTCTGCAACTGAAGCCTCAGCGGCAGCAATTTTCTCGACACTACGGGCACTTCTTTGTCTCACTGGCACGGGAACATTTTGTACTGTGCCTGTGGATTCAAATTTTTCCACTAGACGCTCAATTGTTGATCTGCTAGGACGATTATGACGACCATAAATTGAACGTAGCGCTCTTAACGTTGAGGCCACTGACTCCGAATTTCGGTAGTAAATTTTAATAATTTCGACTCGTTGTTGGCTCGTATATCTTTCCATTATGAAATGGCAAACCTTACTGAAGAGAAATGTCAAAAAACCGCAAGAAAAATATGGCGTCGTTTGCTGTCCCTGTCGCTCTACTTTTGTACCGTCCCTATTGAAAAACCCTTTACATATGTTATCTGCATAGCAGCTATTGCTTCTTTTCCAGCCTGGCTGTCAATGTCAATCGTAACATTCTCCCGTGATACTGTCAGTTCTGACACTAATTGGGCAGCTCTTGTCACTGCTTGGACCTCAGCTTGGAAAACGCTGCTGTGATCCGAGTGTCTTTTGGAGCTGCTAAGTCCTAACTCTTCAGAGAAAAAAACTTACTATATACATTTTTGAGCCATCTGTGTAGATGGACTTGGACCCGTTCACCACTTCGTTGTCTTACCACTATTCTGTGCTTGGAAAGACCCATGAAAATGGTCTCTCGAAGTCCAAGTGCGGAACAGTGTCATCATGATTGCTTAGCATTTCGGCATGTTCATACGAAATTGGCTTCCAGTGCGTAGACTGAGAGAACTCTTCGCTGCGGCCCCCTGCATGTAGAGGTCTATAGGCAAAAGGTTAAGAATTACTTCCATCTGTTGTTCTCATCGCACTGGTTGTTCCAGTACATGCTACTCTCTGTATTTTGGTCATATCTTTGAGGTTGGCGGTTTTGGTGGCAGAGAGCTGTACTTCATATGTGAGTATAGGTCTAACGATAGCTGACTACATCCATGTAGCTATTCTAAGTCTGGATCCCCAGTTTTATTTACTTATTTTTTTTTTTTTTTTTCAAAAAATCTACTACAGGTATAGAAAGCAACAGATAACTTTTTTACCTTTTATTTAATATTCAGCTACCAGTTAAGGTGCCTGTCGAGTATGAGACCTACGTATGTAGGTATTTCGCTCTTTCAGACAGTTGCAGGGGAATTCCCTCAATGGACGGAAGCGTGAAAGTTGGAATCGCTCTTTTGTTAGTAACACAACACTAGTTCGGTTTTCTGGGCGTTTTCCCCTAGTCCACATTCCTTTGCCCAAACTTTTAGTGTGTTCACGGCTTTCTGCAATAGTTACCTGACAGTGGTTAGGAATTTTCGCATAGCGAGCAGCACTACATCGTCTGCGTATGCTGCTACTTTCATTCCACATTATCTAAGTTTTACCAATAATATATTCATTCATAACCAGGATCCACAGAAGAGGGAATATGACCTTTCCTGCGGAATGCCTCTGCAGGCAGTTACCCTTAGACGGGTCCCCCTGAGTTCGGCATTAATATGTCTTCTACTTAGCAGGTAACCCATCTCCTGTGACATTGATTCCTGATCAACTTGTCTGTGCCATGTTTGCTCTGACTGAGTAAGTGGATTCCATTGAATGGCATTCTTCGAAATTGAATCGTTTTCGCACTATAATAAATGTCCTTTTCACTGCTGCTTCCTTTGCCATACTGTGATTGGTTTGGAGGAGGGTTTGCTTACGAGTGGCAGCAACGGTCACTTGAAACAGTGTCAATTTGGTTTCAATGCGGAAAATATTACTTTTCCTTTTCGTTGAACGTTTGAGTATGAAATTGCGTCTGTTTTTGCCACAATTATCCTGTGTGAAATTAGGTAGACCTGTTCAATGTGGTGCAGAAATTTAAAATAAAATGTCGCTGTTCGTTGTATACCTCAGGATGCATGATATCACTGATAATCATTAGGAACAGCAAAGGTGAAAGTATGCAATGCCGCTGCACACGTTTTTGAACTTAAAAATCCCCTAACATCCTTCTGTGTTAAATACGACACTCGTACGTAACCTTAAAAATAGGCATGCATTTCCCCGGAATAACATCTGGAAGTCGATATTTAGGGACTGAGGAAGATTATTCCACTGAGGTCCTCAGAATGTCTACTGTGGTAATATCTGCATAAAAGCTCGTCTGCTCGTAATTTAATGATTGAAGATTTCCCATCTGTTAAAGATTAGATTTATAACAACGTCCATTGTCGAAGTATTCAAGAAAATGAATCCTCTTTTACAATTTGCCTTGATTCTGAATTTTTTCAAAAGCGCCCCCGATTTCTGTAAAGAAGGGCTTGTGTTATTCGAGAGATCCTTGGATTTTGTCTTCGCAAGAAAGGATACCCGGAAAGCTATGGTGTTAACTATAAACAGTCCTGACTTGAACAGTTAATCAAACTGATAATGGAAATGGCACCAGGAGGTTGAAGGTCACAACATAACAAATGTTCCCAGTTAGTCTAGACACCTAGGACGCCATTGAAACCGAATACCATCCGAGTTGCGAACCACTACACCTCACTCGCTCTGTGTGATCATCAAAGGGTTTCATAACCACTTTCCTGCGAGTGGATTGAAGAAAATTATAACACAATTCCTGCAATTCTTAAAGGGGTTGCGGTAGGTAGGTAGGTAGAGGTGACGGTTTTAAAGAACCCAATAAGCGCTGGGATGCGCCGTTTTGAAACCACAATTCATTTAACCTGGTTGTTTGCAGGTTTTATGGGTTGATAGATGAAGATATGTATATAAATCCATCTTACTACAGTCTAGTCACATCAAAATTTTATTCATGACCAAGAGCCATAGTAGAGGGGAGATGACTCCACCCTGAGAAGTCTCTATGTTTACAAACACGATCAAACTACTCGATTCTAGAGCTGCTTGAATAATTCGGGTACTTAGCATGGATACTATCCACTGACTAATAAACTCCTCCAACCCTAACGCGGTATAGGATTATCGAATAACTTCAGCGTAGACGTTGTTAAAAGTACCTTCTATGGCTAAGAAGGTCGCAAGGGTGTATTCTTTATATTGAAGGATTTTTTCAATTCTGCGTACAACTTCGTGTAGAGTCGTCTCTGTGGATCTACCTTTGAGATACGCGTGTTGGGAGTTGGAAAAAGGTGATACTTCTACAATTATTTGGAGGTAAATGTCTAGAATTCGATCCAGGGTCTTTAGTACGAAGGTCAGACTTATAGCCTCAAAGTTCTTCGCGGATTCGTTTCCTCGTCGACCTACTTTCGGTATAAAAACCACATCGACACGCCTCCAGGATTGAGGGATGTGGTTGAGTGATATACAGTTTTTATAGATCGGTACTTGCATATTCTACAGCATTATGGGCATTATGCTGTCATAGTCAGGGAATTTATTCAGGGCGAAGCTGTTTATGACCCAGGAGGCCTTTTCCTCGAAGTTGGTTCTGAAAATATTATCACATGATGTGGACCGCCAGGAGGGAGAAATATCTTGTTCTGAGGTGCTGTCTTGACATCTTAGGAATTGTGTGTTCAATGTTCATAAAAAGTTGCAAGGATTCCGCGGTTGAATATGTCCAGCTTCCGTCCCACCTTCTCAAGAAGTATGGGTTGTTCTGTATTTTGGACAATATATTGCTGAGCCTTGCGGATTCCTTGAGAGTCTCAATAGATTGGCAGTAGTCTACCCAAGATTCTTTATTGGCAGTTCTAATGGATTCCTTGTATATTTTTAGGCAGTCTTTTAAGGGCTGACAGAAACCATGACGGTCTGGAAGGAGTTCCATGCAATTCTTTTTCTGTCAGACATCTGGGCAACAAGAGTTATTATCAGAAAATGTAGCGATTGAATAACCAAAGTCCACTTCCACGAATTTGGCCTCCATAAATTATTATCCAATACATTTAAGATAAGCGCCTATTGATATGAAAAACATTTCACCATCGAATCGTTTAATAAATTATTAAGTTATGAAATGCGTAGTTCTCCTCCTTCTTTCTGCAAAAGATCCCAGATTACATCAGAATCTATGACCACATTGTCAAAAAAGACCATCGGCAACACACGTTTATGATATTTTTACAAAATCTTCCCAAAATTCCAATTTCGTTCTCTTAACCATTTTCATAATTCCAAGAAAATACGATCTACATATAGACCAAAAAGTAACCAATCCATCAGAGTGTACACCCACCTCCAATGAATACCATTTGGGACCCACATATAATTCGCATCAATCAGAGAGGGGAAAAATCCAACGAAAATGTGTATCAACTCAGGCGAAATGTCAAAGTTCCTCTTAATTCCTTTATTTGTTTACCTTTTCATTACATTTTTAAATAATGAATAAAGTTACACAATCTCCTAAAGCAAAAAATAAAATAAAAATACTTTTCTCGACTGAAATGTGATATACACAATAAACACTTTTTTACAACTAAAATTAAATATTTGGCATAAATATGCAATAACCTTCACGGTTGGTATGAAACCATGTGACATCCAGCGTCACTCTCATTTTCTGCTCCGTCACATTACCTGCTTGCACCTACCGTGTGACAGGTGAGACTAATATACTGCGCTAGCACTCAAGCAATCAAAACACACAATCAGAAAGAAGAGAGAAAAAAATCAAAGAAACTAATGAAAACCAGAACAGAATAAGAGGAAGAACAAGCTAACTCAAACCAGAAGCCCGCAAGTACGTACACTCGTACTTGACGTAATTCTATTGGCGACGTCGTTGATTTCAGTGTGACCACTGAACATCTCTAGAGGTCCGACGGTGAACCTAAATAGACACGAAAACGCTCCACAATTGCGTAAGACACATAAACTACACAATTGTGAGACTCCCCCTCATAGTAAAAGTATCTGAATGGAAAAGATACAAAGCTCACCTTCAATTGGAAACAAAACTCGACGGCGACCAGAGAGAGAGCGGCAACAGACTGAGGCGAACAAATTAGAATCGAAGCCAGCCGGCAGGTGGAATGTGTATCTATGGGAATATTCAAGGGTACATCCGAAGACGCCTCCGTCTCGGACTGTCGACCGTCCACCGCTGCTACGTAGTCGACGTAATATATAGTTCTGCTTAGCGGATATTTTTATTTATCTCGAACTCAACCATCATAATCATTAGCGCAATCAGTTTGTGCCAGTGCTCTGGATACATGGCTTGCTGTTGTTTATCTCTATTTATAAAGATACTTACTCATCGCGCCATCATCATCTTAGGGACGTAAGTACGGAAAAATTTGCTGGTCACCTGATGGGGAATATATACAATTAAGCAGGCGCAGTTCGCGTGTTTTTTTCGATTTGAAGACTTTGCTTCTCGGCAGATACTCTCTGAAAATGTGTTAATCGTTGAAGTGTGTGCAATGCAATGTGCTAAAATAGTATATTTCTGTGTTGCCATCAATCACGGGAAAGGATATTGCAAAAGTGTTAATGATGCCACCGCATTTGAAATTCGAAACACGAGAGGCAACCATTTTTTTTTTTCATTTTTACTATGAATAGATAGATGCAGAAATAGATGGTGCATTTGGGTGAGGAAGTGTTCTTTCTTAAAGAACTTGAATCGATGTAAGAACATCAGGGACTAGCGCTGCCTTTAAAGACAAACTAGAGCTACAAACAACTTTTGTTTTTTCCCATCGGATCAAGTCTGATATGAAGATTTCGTAGAAACCTAACACAGAGAACCCAACGCCAAAAGATAGAAAATTTAAGAATAGTCTTAAGAGGCTTCTCAAAAACCGAGGAGCACCCAGCTTAATTACGTCATATGTTCGGATATAAATCTTAGAGCTTTCGAGGGCAACCCACTCACATCCTTCTTCCATCTTCGAAGGACTTCCACTACTTAGCTTGATTTGCTTTGCAGTCATCGCCCTTTCATAAAGTATGACCATTAATTTTCCACGCCCGCCTTTGCGTATGTTTTTGGCCCTTTTTCTCATACAGGAGCATGCAGAGCTATACCAAAACTGTTTTGCAAGGCTATAGAAGCAAAAATCTAAAGAGAAGACAAAATGCCTCAAATGCCCTAGGACTTCCATTGACTCTTATATTCAAACAATTTCAATACAGAACCCTATCAAGGGGAGCACTAATCCTTGCTTCCAACACTGAAGCCAGACACATGACTTGCAAATAGCTAATCCATCCCGCTGTTCCTTGCCTTTGGGGATAGTACGTTGGACTGCTCTGTTAAGGACGACAGTTAAGACAGGCATTCCAGTGAAAGTTAAGTTATTGTTGAGGTGATATGTCATTTTGATCGCTCTTCAAGACTCAAATATTGATGATATTTCCAAAATGTTTGTGCATAAATCTCTCAAAATACCTTCACTTCCAAGAAACAACGTAAGATAGCAAAGCTTTCTAAGCTTAAATCTCAAATGAAGATAATGATACAAGGTAGTTTATATCTTTAGACAGAAGTAGGTGAAGATGTGTGTGTGCCTAAGCATAAAGTACGACCATCAGGCATGAAGCAAGACGAAAAAAATCCAATAGGACACATTCAATGGGTTATGCCAGTTCTTAAATAAGAGCACCGACATAAGAGCTATTATGGCAGAGACAAATCAGACACCGATGCACATTGGTTTTAAATACTTGCAGAGGACATACTGAGCTATGTTGCCCGATCCACATAGATTTTGTATAACTTATGAGGTAAGTCGAAGTCGAAGTGAAGCACCAGCCATCTCAGACACCCCAATTACTTACTAAGTGGCGCTACAGTTCATGGTGAAGCTGGGCCTCAACCAACAAGCCTCTCTAGTTAGCCCGGTCCTCATCTAGCTGCCTCCAATCTCGCACGCCAAGTTGGTTAAGGTCGCCTTTGACTTGGGTGCGTCACCTAAGTGGCGGTCTTCCTCTACTGCACCTTCCGTAGGCTGTGGATTCGAAAATTGTCCGGGCCGGAACACTGGTGTCCATTCGCTCTACATGACTGGCCGGCCACTTCAGTCATTGGACTTTCACTTTTCTGGCTAAGCCGATGTCGCTGTACAGCCCGTACAGTTCGTCGTTGTGTTTCCTCCTCCACTCCCCATCTATGCAGATGGGACCGAAAATCACCAGAAGAATTTTTTTCCCGAAACAGCCAAGAGCGACGTCATCCACTTTTGACAAAGTCCATGCCTCTGCGCCATAGCGCAGGACTGGAACGATTAAGGTCTTATAAAGGGCCACTCTAGTTGTTCGACAGAGGGCTTTGCTACTCAATTGCCTTCTCAGCCCAAAGAAACAGCGATTGGCAAAAGTTATTCTTCGTTTGATCTCAGCGCTGGTTTCATTGTCTGAATTTATAGCGGAGCCTAGGTAGACAAAGTTCTTAAATACCTCAAAGTTATAACCACAGTCTATTGTGACGTTCTGTCCGAGACGTCAGTGTTGGGTGTCCTTTCTTGTTGACAGTATATACTTCGTCTTGCCCTCACTGACCGCTAAAACCATCTTCACCGCCTCCGTCTCAATACTCACAAACGTGCCAGTGACATCACACTGCGTTCTTCCAATTATGTCAACACCGTGGGCGTATCCGAGTTATTGAACGGATTTTTGGAAGATTTTGAAAGACTGGTGTTGGCGCATGAGTTTTGCACTATTCTTTCAAGAATGGTGTTGAAGAAGTCACAAGACAGCCCGTCGCCTTGTCTACATTTTTTGACATCAAAGGTCTTGGTGTGGTCTTTACCGTCCTTGATGGAGAAGCGAGCATTCTTCATCATCATTCTGCAAAGATGAACGAGTTTGACAGGGATGTAGGAAATTAGACATGGCTCTGTATAGCTCGTCTCTATAGATGCTGTCATATGCGGCTCTAAAATCGATGAAAAGGTGGTGGGTATCAATTTGAAGTTCCTGGGTTTTCTCCAAGATTTGCTGTAGTGTATTTGGTCGACGGTGGACTTTCCTCGCCTAAAACCGCATTGTTAGGGGCCAATGAGGTTATTGACGGAAGGTATCAAGCGTTCACACAGTTGACACAATGTTGAGGAGACTAATACCTTTGTATCTAGCGCAGTTGAGAAGCATGCACTCATCTCACCAAATCTTAGAAATGAGTTGGTGTACGTTCTCTACCAGGTCATCTCCAGCTGCTTTAAATAACTCGGCCAGAAGGCTGTCCGGTCCAGCAGCCTTTTCGGATTTCAGTTTGGATTTTGCTATTCGCTCTCTGTTTTGAGCAGGTGGGCCGAAATTTTGACCATCAACGTCTAGGTAGAATGATTCATTCTAACTAGCTAAGAGATGTTGGTTTAAGTCGCCCTTATACAGTCTGCAGAACTCGTTTTTCCAAGTTCTCAGCACCGACTATGACTACTACGAAATGCTCCGATCTAGAGAAATTCACGGTTAAGTGCAACGCAAAAGCTAAAGGAAAACAGTCATCATCCGTCATCTTCTCTCTGAATGTCATAGTTTAGCTTTGGTTTCGAACTCTTGGTAGTTATTTCTTTGAGGATCTACTGGACCTTACCAATATTGAGGTGAGAAGGTTTCTGAGGTTAAATCGACTCAATTCATGGTCTACGTGGGTCTTATTAAATAGAAAACTTCTGGAGGACTTGGCACTCAACAGTCGCTTTAAAGAATAAGTATGTACATATTTATCACCAGCATGTGTATATTTTTTGAACACCTCTTGTGCCATTTTAAATTGAACAACTCAATTTTATTTTAATTTGTATCATCACCATTCCATCTGCTGCTCTCAGTTACATAAAACATAAGCGGAAATCAACACAAAATGCGTTCAGTATACGATATTGCATGGCACAGCATGGCATGGCATGGCATATCATGGTCTTCTTACATCTTATTCGCATTTAAATTAAATTATTTACAAATTACTGCTAATTTTCCACTTCACTGCGTCACAATTTATCCAACAAAACAATGTCAGAGCGCGCAGGCGAATGCTCAATTCGCGCTCTTTTACTTCAATAATTGAAATTACATCAGTTTAATCGTGTTCGTGTACTTGAAGCTTGGATAACACAAAATAGTACGAATGGGATCATCCAATGGAAACGGAATAAAGATTAAAATTGCAACCGAATCGAGTCTAAGGGAAATATGCCGCCGCATTTATGTCACTCGTTCGGTTGTGGGTGCCATGTGTGTATGCAGATTATCTTAATAGACAGGCGGACAATCGTTGCTAACACTGCATCGTTAATAGATGAAATTGCTCAGACTATCTTCGGTGGCGTATGAGTAACAACCTTGAAAAGTTTTCAATTCACTTGTATCTCTCTCTTCGCCGCTAAGTAGTATCTTTCCATTCACGTATTTGTTAAATAAACAAAAAAAAAAAAAAATTCGTGAAAACACATTGGTGTGTGAGGCAATTTTCACTTATCGCTTTGAAAAAATCAGTGGGAGGGCAGGAAAAGGAAAAACTCCACCAAGGTCGTTGTGTGTTGTTATAGTGCTCAACTATCTTGTGAGATACTTATCAACGCGCTCTATAGCCGCTCCGTTATTCTTAATTATTTTTCGGTTACATTGGGTAATTTAACGTGATTTACTCCACTTGCGTTGAAAGTAGGTTGACACACAGTGTCAGTGCACTGCTTGGGGGCTAACCGAACGAGTCAGCAGACAGACAAAGGATATACGAGAGTATTTTTAGAAACAGCGACGTTCGGTTTCTGAAAATCCGTGTTTTGCCATTTTATGCGGTCTAATCAAAAAATTCTGTTTCATAGATTTTTATGCGATTCGAAGAGATTTTCGTTTGCTGGCCTCCATTGCTGAGGAACGTCACAAATCATTTTCCGGCATTTATCCAGGACGTCATTAAATGGCAACGAAAGCGAGTTAGTGAAATGGTCTAGAGAAGGTTTAGAGGGTGCCCCGCAACTCGTATGACTGGTAGGCATTTCGGTTCCAAGGAAGGTCCACTTTAACGAGATTTTATGACGCATTACGCTTTGAACGAATGTCTGCTGGTGATGCTATACACGATTTTTCTCGCCTTAAGTGAGCGATAATGATTGTTGAGTTTTGTTTGGAATTTCTGGTTCGTTTTTCTTTTTGTGGGACACTCGTTAGGGATGGCATCGTCCAAGAAGTGGTGCTTCTCGGGCGATGGTGAAGGGTGCTCTCGTTGTGTTATTATTTTGTAGATGAACTTTATTGACAGTTAAGTACAATCTACATTTGTTTTGATGGCTTAGATGGTTAAGATGGTTTCTTTTTGGATATTTTCTCGTAATGATGGCACTAATGTGGTTGAAACATTTGTGGCGCATTTCTTTGAAATCATTCTAGGTGATATGTGGTGACATTTATGGGGGGGAATATCTTCTATTTTTTTTCGCACAATTTTACGATAATTTTCGATGGAATGAGGAGAACATTAGCGAAGATTTATGATCAAAGTATTGTAGTTCCGAAATAATGGACACAATTAAGTCCTTTCACACTTAGGGACTGTTCCCTGGAATCCATCCATCTTGTTTAATTGTTTACAAAACAAAACTGAAATGACATCTGTCAGATTAAATTGTATAAGCATTAAGCTGGAAGGAAGGTCTGCTTGTTTTAAGGTTTATCTTTAATTTCATGTTGTCAGTTTCCTTCTATCCTTGAAGGGGATTGATATGATTTTTAAAGTAATTCGGTGTCACTGTAAGCAGGGTTTTCCCTTTTTGTAAGCGACTTATGTCAAGAATGTTAGATGGAATTTTACAAAATGTCCAAGCTAACTTGAGATTGACTTAGCTTGAGAAATGAGATGGTTGTTCGAACAAACTCCACCAAATCATTTAGGTTGAAAATTATACGTCGTTGCAATGATTGATTTTGACTGCATAAATAAATAAATAGCTGGCGCGACAGGCCGAGATGGGCCAAGGTCTGTTTCTCGCCTTCATTCTCATGTTGTGCGTACAGCATTCCTCGCACAAATGGAAGGGACCGTCAATTTATTGCCATCTTCAAACGACAAATTAAGAAACTTTTTCATGTCAAATTATACTCTCAGAGGTTTATCATTTCCTGACGAGATTTAGTGCCGCGATATAGCTGGGCCTCGAACCTACACCGCTCGCATAGAAGTCCAAGGCACAAGTCACTGAATGACGGCGACCATTCTAAAGATATTTACCCGACACAAAGATGGCAACACCGTCCAGGTGCGCAAACACGCATTTTCTGGTTTCAAAAATGCTTCGTTAAGAAAAGCCTGTCATTGTCTCAGTAAATCCCCGAAGAAAGTACTGAATGTTTGCTTATAGACTTCGCGAACACCCTACCCACTCCACTCCACCCTACCCACTCTACAGGTTTTGGAGTCAACTGTGTAGAAGTTAACTGAGTCAGTATCTGTATCTGTGTCAGTTTTGGTCAAAGCTGAGTTTTGAAAAATTGAAAAGTGTAAGTGTTAAAAATTCGAAAGAGCTTCGCGGACTTATAAGACTTTCATAGCACCGACGATACAAGCTCGATCACAGCACAGATGCTGGAGTTTATGATCCCGGTTTCCAACGCCTAACAGGGCTTGGAGAATCACCTACAGTATTTCAAGCGCAAGTCCACGCTATTGAACTGTGTGCAAGAAAATGCCTGCGGAGAAGAACCCAAGGAACCCCCATCTAAATCTCTTCAGACAGCCAAGCAGCACTATTAGCCCTTAAATCCTATGCGGTAGGGAATGTTTCAACCTCCTCGAAATTCTTGCATCGATAAATAAGGTCACCACAGCCTGGATCGCAGGACATGAAGGCTTCGAGGGTAATGAACGGGCTGACTGCCTGGCGATAAGAGGCGCTTGCCGCCTACTCGTAAGTCCCGGACTTTGTTGTGGGGTATTACCCAACAGTGGCTACTCCAAGATAACACAATGGGAGATCTACAAACACGCTGACTACAAGGCCAAGCTTCGGAGCCTTAGACAATCCAAAAAGTTCATCACCCCCAACCTATACATGGCTCTCCCCAAAGACGAGTTAAGAACCTTAACAAGGCATTGTCCACTCAGACACCACCTCTGTGGAGAACATAAAGAGACCGCTTAATATATTCTGTGCGTATGTTCAGGAGCCGCAAGGAAAGATTACTCCCTTTGACGAGGACCTCGGTCATTCCTCAGCTACACTGAGGTTTATCAAAATACCTCACTATAATCTCTGGTTAAGCCATATGGGCCACCATAATAGACCTCATAGGTCACAGTGCGCATTTAGGGCCCGTAATACAGATTTCAGTGGTTGCCGTGGCTCAGTGGTTAGTGCGTTGGACTGCTGTGCAAACCTACGTGGGTTCAAGCCCCAGCCATGTCCACCGAAAATTTTTCGCGGCACCACCTCTCGTCAGGGAATGACAAGCCGCCGAGAATACAATTTCTCATGAAAAGCTTCACAATACGCCGTTCGGAGTCGGCAATAAATTGCATGTCCCTTCTATTCGTGGGAAAAAATGTATCACGCACAACATGAATGGTTGCGAGAAGCTAGGCCTCGGCTCATCCCGAGCTGTCGCGCCAGGTATTTATTTTTATTTTTTTAATACAGAATACAGAGAAGCTTAACCACGACTTCAATAGATTATGTCTTGAGAAAACGTAAAAACGTATTTGAACGTAAAGGTGGTGCGGTAGTCCATACGTGGCAAGTTTAGTGAAAATAACTAGGTGGCTTTTGAAGTGACGACTCGTGATTCTCTAAATTTTTTACTTACGAGTCGTAGCTTAAACTGAGAGATGGATGCAAAAACCGTATTGTTGCTGTTTAATTACCATTTCCGGTAATCGGTTAAGAATGGTTCATTCTTCAGCAAGAGGTGAAAGTATTTTGTTGTGAAAGTTTACAAAGAATTGATTTTGAGGCCTTTAGCTCTTATTTCGTCTGATCCGGTTGCCTTCTTACAGTCATATTGTTGGCGGGACTCGGCATGTTCTTAATTGCCGAAGCATGGGCACAGCTTCTTGAGGTGACAATGAATGGCCAGTGTTCAATAAGGGAATCAGTTAGGGCAAGAATTTGACTTGACTTCTCTTTTATTTGACGAATTGAAAAAATGTTTAGGCTGTCGAAGTCCTGCTGTTAAGTTGCACTCTACCTGTTATTCGAACTCTAGCTTCGTGTGACTGGTGGATTAACCACAGCTTAGCAAAGCACGCAATCAAAAGTTAGAGGTGACAACTGTATGTGTTACGGCAAAGTAGAAGCAGTAGAAAAAGAATAATATTATTTAAATTTATTTATGGAAAATATATAACCAAAACAAGCCATCATCTGAGGATCACGTGTCTTACCTTCACTATGTTTGCTTGCATAATAGCAATTATTCCTTCAAAATAAATATTTTCGAATAACAATTCTTAGGAAATAAATATTCAACCTCAAGTACGAATTCAAATTAATCTCTTTTTGCCATAAATCTTTGCATAATGTAAATGAAAAACTCACACTTTAAGACTACGTACTACTTTCAACCCCGTTTTTGTTTATTTGAATGCGTAGAGCCCAAACAAACACAATATTTATGCACTAGTTCAGCATTTAATATTTTCAAAATTCATTAAGTCAATATTCAGCGTTTACTAGAAGAAAAAAAAAAAAAACCGAAAAATATTCTTAATACGACTGTTTAGTGTCAGTTAACCATATCGCGCTACATTTGAGCTCGCACACACACTCGTAACTAATCGATTATATTGACCTACGATTTGAAGTGTTGCCTGGCCCGTAATTCACACATTCAAAGCAACTTACGCCAAATCGTGAATTAACAAATTAACATCAATTTGTTACTCTCTAGATACGTATGCCGTTGTTTATATTTTTATTAAAAGTAGTTTTCATGTTCAGGTTCAGGAAATCGATAGTTTCAAGTTTTCATTTGAAGTGGGCTTCGAAAATATTCAGCATCAGTTTGCCGAGAGAGTTTTGTTTCTTTTAATTAAGTGGACACTTCTGCCGTAAGTACTTTGTCTTTCATTTGTTTTGAGATAGTGATTACATTTTAATTGACGGCTACTGAGCTGACTTGACTACAATTGATTTGTTCAAAAGTGTTTTAAACTTTTTGACGGGTGTTCTGAGAGGTGAATCATTTTAATTGAATTCGGTAGGAATAGAAGGAAATGAATTGGGCAACATGACAAGGCAATCGTTGAAGAAGTTAGAAGAGTCTTAAATTTATGTCAGTTAGGCTTAAGGTACAATTTTGAACTTGTACCTCCTTTTAGAATTTTGTCCGTATTTTGTCCCTCGAGAATTATATGATTCGATTCTGTAGCCCTAGACACCCCTAGGGGATGTGAAACTTTCTTTAACTGATAAACATATGTACGTAAATAGAAACCAACATTCCCTCTTTGACAGTAGATGATTTATCGACCATTTAAGTTCGTTTATGGATCTATTTTTGGATATTCAATTCAAACTCTTAACAAGTGTGTATATTGGGCTACTAACATGGATGAAAGAATATTTACATCTTGAAGAACTTCAACAACTTTGATAATCCCCATAGAAATATTTTACGTAGGCAAACAAAATAAAAGAAGGTCGGAAAGTAAGTCATTTCCCTAAATATCCAAAGACATGGCACATGTTTCTTCTTTTTTTTTTTTTCCTTCAATCCTTCTGAGAGAATTCATACTCTCAAATTTTTCTGAAATTTGAAGTGTGAGAAGTTTTGCAAAGTTCGTGTGTATATCGAAGTTTATCGCACAAGCCCAAGCAAGGTATTGACAGTATTACTGTCGCTTTCGCATATTTATTTTGGTTTCAGACTTTCCAAATGTCAAATTCTATAAAATTATTGAAAACAAAAGTATGCAAATGGACATTGTTGTAAAAGTTTCAACTTGTTTGGGAACAATGTACAATATTTGATTTCTTACTTAGGTTAGGTTAAATTAAAGGGGTGGCGGCTTGATGTTAGGCACCGTATCACTCAGATCTTCACGAATCCAATATGTTCCCCGTTGTGGGATCTACATTCATGTAAATGTCCATTATTAGCCTTCCTAATCCACCCTGGCCGCCGTGGCTCAGTGGTTAGTGCGTTGGACTGCTGACCAAGCGGCGTGGGTTCAAGCCCCAGCCAGGAACACCGAACATTTTTCGCGGCACCACCTCTCATCGGGGAATGACAAGCCTCCGGGAGAATAACCTGTCATGAAAGAGCTTCTCACTTCCCCGTTCGGAGTCGGCAATAAATTGTAGGTCCCTTCCATTCGTGCGAACAATACAAACACGCACAACACGAATGGTTGCGAGAAGCTAGGCCTTGGCTCATTCGGAGCTGTCGCGCCAGCTATTTATTTATTTATAAGCCACCCCGAATTCAGTATGAGTTTTACGATGATCTTCGTTGGCATGGTTAAGAAGTAAGCACTTAGAGTCGTCTTTCTGGTTCTGCTGGGGCTTGGGCAGCAGCAGAGAAAGTGCGTCGTGTGTATATCGCCACATCCTCTGCAGAAGTCAGTCGTGTTTAGTCACATTCTCCTTAGATTGACCGCCAGCAGGTTGTGGCCTGTGAGGATGCTGATCACTAGAGGTAAATGCGATCTGCTCAGCGTAAGTATTTCCTTTGTTTTGGCCACATCTTTCCTTATATGCAATATGACGGAAATGTGCTCCATCGCTCATCGACAAGCCTCCAGAAGTCCAAGTCTATCTCTTGCTTTAGAACTTCTATAGGGGTCAGAACCGTGTGATCGACCATTATTTGGTTCGGTTCCGATCCCTTTCTTGCAAGTTCATCGACCTTTTCATTCACATCGATGCCTCGATGCCTTGTTGCCCCGGGACCTAACAGAGTGATATATTATGTCTTGAGCCTAGGATCCTGAGCTGACTGTGACAACTCTTTTCTTACTTGATTCTTCTTCATTTCTACAGCAAATTTTTTCACACTGAAATGATTAGCTAGCTATTTTTTGAAGTTTAAAAATGACGCGTGAAATATTTATTTGACGTGTAAAAGGCCTAATCAAAACCTTAGCTCCCGTAGAGGGTCGAGTGCTACAAGGTGGTTACTAAATGTCACATTTGTACACGTCAATATATACCTTAAAATCCAATTTAAACTGTGCGAGCTGGGAAGGCTCGAGCCCACCAATATCCACAGAATATTTTTAGCAACACCACCTCACCTTCGAGAGTATAGTTTGTCATGAAGCTTCTTAATTTGCCGTTCAGAGTCTGTGAAAAATGTAACACGCGCAACATGAGTGGTTGCGACAAACTAGGTCTTGCACCGAAGTAAATCTCAAGGAGATGTGTAAGCTCCTCTTCAATGGAATCTAGTTCTTATCGAACTACTTCTAGGGTACTGGGATATGAGATGCAGCGTACATACGTATGTAGGTGCGTATGCGGGGAATGTTACTATCTCTGTTTCATCAGACACTGTCGGTTATACTTAAATATGCTTTGAACAATGTGATATTTTAAATAAACAAAAGTAGCTTGAGTGTCAACTCATCTAAAGCGAAGCTGTTTCTCTATTTTAAGGCATGAAAAATTCGTAGAAATAAAATTTTGTACTAGAAGATCCCTAGTAGCACTATACTCACGCAAAACAGCCGTAGGACTTAAAGCGACAAATCGTGCACTGGCACTTCACAAAAACCAGGACATCAGAGTCCAAAAATCGGGACAAATCGGGACTTTTAGAAAAAATCACGCAATCAAAGAAACACATAAAACCACACTCATATCCATCTTCGAACATGGCATTTTCCAATGGATCCTTTAAGTTACATAAATAAGCGCCCTTTGTCGTCTAAGTATATCTCATGGATCGCTAAACCTAAAATACTGTGGCGTATGTCGAACATTTTAATCGATTTTTTAGGTGATCTCAGTTCTGACTACACTCGCTTTTACAATGTTTTAATCTTCGAACACGGCATTTTCCAATGGATCCTTTCAGCTGCGTAAAAATGCGCCCTAAACATCCATGTACATACATATGTATATCGTATCACGGATCGCTCAACTTAAAAACCCTGGCATATGTGGAACATTTTAATCGATTTTTCAGGTGTATTCAGTATTTTTGGAAGTATACAATTATCTGACCAATGGGAGAGCTTCTTTCATTGTTTCAATAGACAAGATGGAAAAACACATGCTGTCGTCATTAAGCGAAATATTTATGTACTTTAAATACAGGCAAGGAAAGACAAAACTCACATTTCTTTTTTAATTAGATGCAGCAAAGCAACGGTAGGAAAAGTCAGGACAAAATCTGAACAATCCCTAAATCGGGACAGAAATTTGGACAGCGTTCATAAATCGGGACTGTCCCGCTAAGATCGGGACGTCTGGCAGGCCTTCTGCATAATGCTATCGTAAGACGGCTTCTCACCTATGACATATTTATGAACAAGAATATATGAGTAAATCTGACTGATTTCTTACTTCCAAACGCATCCAAAGAACAGTGCACGATGGAATGCACTTGGAACTGTCAGCAAGGACCACCAAACGACATTTAAATGGTCTTGGTCTCCGAGAGTGCAAATTTGAATGAGAATAAACTTTTCTTAAATGCACGTGCTTACAGATTTCTCTTTTTAGTGAGGCGACGAAATTCAATTTGGCATCGACGGAATTGTAAAAATATTGAGAAATCAAAAGTCTACCCACTCTTTGATGACTTAAAATAGATCTCACTGTCCTTTCCCTATTTAAATACGAATTTTAGGAAGTCTGACAACATTTTGATTGTTCAAAGAAACTGCGTAAATCCTTGAGAGTTCCGCAAAGTATAAGTTGACAAATCCATGTGCTAGATTCCCATCAACTGTATAAGGTCAGCTTCGCCACTTCTCAAAATATCAACATTCCTACAAATCTTCAACGAAAAACTGTGATACGTAAAATTACACAAAAATGTAGAAGTAACAATTTGAAAGCATCCCTACCCTCTAAATTCGTTTAATAAAAAATCAATTTTCGGTTTTTATTAATTCCAAACAAAAAGCTTTCTATTTTTATTGTTCTGAGTAATAGTCACTTTGAACAAAAAAAAAAAATTGTTAAAAATACACACAGTTTTAAATAGCCACATATACGTAGCATTGTTGTCGTGTCTTTACGCATTGTTTGATGTGTTAATAACTTTTTATTGTCGCATGCCTAGACAGTCTATAAATTTAAAATGCAATTTATATATAAATCGCGTTTTGGTCTTTGAAATATTTTATAGTTAACTAGTCCTTTCCGGTGAAGGACTGGTACGACCTTGATTTTATTGTTTCTCTTATGTTTTATTACACTTCCACGTGATTGAACTCTAAATTGAAAAGAGGAGTTTCTACTTCTAGTGATGTGACGCATGTCGTTGTAGAAATAATTTTTTTACTAATGTGTCATAGGTCAGTTATCACGCAAGTGGCTGAATTCAAGGGCAGATGCCGGGGAAAAGAAATGATAAATGGAACGTTGGCCATAAGGGTTGGATAATTTAGGTCAACTTGTGCCAAAGAGTTTTCCTAGTGCTGACTGACAGATAAAATCCCTTAAGCCACACGCTAGAATCATGACTAGATCCATTACTCAAGATAAGTCAATTTTTCACACCGCAGACAAAAATGTATCGCGCCTTTCCTTTCCTAATATTTATCGGAAAAAGTTCACGTACACACATGTGTGTACGTCCTCGAACAACTTCACGGCAAAAAAAAAATAGAACCTTCAGTGCATTTTTCATTATTAATTACCCCATTGTCACAAGAAACCACAAACTTTTGTGATAATATCATGGCATACACCATATGTCTTCCATTATTCCGCAAACACACATCGCAACTCGCACGAAAATAGATAACATTAGATAACGCGCAATCCATTAATCATGGGACCCAACTCTCGGTGACAGCACAGTTTCCCAGTGTTCTTATGTGAGAACCCGGAGATTGTAAACATCATGGTCGGTCGTGTCGATGCCGCTGTCTAAGATTGCCACGTGAACTCCTCACGAGCGCACTTCAAGTCTCATAATTTAGCCACCCTCCCCCCCCAATGACATATAGTCTAAATAATATTAATAAAAACAAAAAACAGGAACAGCGAAAATGAATTTTGTGTACACCCGGGTAATTGAATATTTCAGGGTGAAAATTCACACAGTCTTGAGTGGCAAGAGTTTATCTATAGGTAGGCGCATGTATGTTTATGCCTATTTCTGTACTTTTGACATTTTGCTAAGAATTTTCCAAAATTAAAACGAAAGCCCGAGACTATTTTCGTAAAGATGAAAATATGTACTTTACATATATTCTGAAGAACTCATCACCGTTTGGCAGGATGTTACAAGGGTTTTCCATGAATCATAGCTACTTTCGTTCTTCAACATTTTTGTTATGCAAGTGAGTGTTATGTGACTGACATGGCATCGTCATCATCCTCGTCGTCATCACTTGAAGAATTCGCCGAGGCATGCCGTTTTCATAACGAAAAGTGTTGAATTAGCATTAAGTTGGAAGTTCCTTGGCATTTGAGTGAAGAGAAGGAAGCATTGCCTTTGACTGTTTGCTTAGAAATCCCTTCATCAAAATTGAAACTTCTTAAAGGAGTTATATGAGATACACATATGAGGAAAATTTAATAAGTCTTTCACTTCCCTGAGGATATCATGTTTCTCCACGAAAATCGTGACTTCATAAATGAAAAACTGAAAAAACTGTTGCTAAGCTACGCCAAAAGTTAATGACAGGGTAAGGTTAGTCTTCAAAAATATTTTGGGTTTAAAGGATGAGGGAACATTAGTGTAATTGCAGTGCGGATGTTAGTGCTTATTTAGACGCAATTGTTTGCTTTATATGCTGACTCTTACAAACATGTAGTGTCTCTTGCATACGTTGACTCAGTACTTTGCAAAAAATTTTGGGTCGCATTGCCTTGAAATGCCGATGTTGGCATAACTCTTGCCAACTCTTGTAAAGTCTTTCAATTAAGTAGTAGAACTCTACTTAATACCATGATGGCTACCTCTATACATAAATTCAATTTTGAAATGAAACCTAACACAGAGTGTTCATCAAGCCAGGAGATTAATCGATTCCTCAAACAATAATCGAACCAAAGAACTTTTTTCACTTGGCAAAGATCTTAAAAAAACTTCCTGAGAGGTTACTATTTACTGAATCATCATCGCATAAAACAGGACAAAGTTCCTTTGCGCCTTTTTTGACTCTTTTCGAAAGACTGCCGGGCATAACTGGTGTGATTTTACGTTCGTTAACAATTAAATCAAGGAACGTGTCTCTCCTCTGGAGACTCAATCGATCTGCTGAAGTGATTCTAAGGGTTCTTCGAAACGTCGATCCTATAAGCGGTCAGTGATTACTTACTTTAGGTGACACTACAGTTCGTGGTCAACCTGGGCCTCAACCAACAAGCCTATCATGTTAGCCCGGTCCTTAACTAACTGGCTCCAGTTGCGCACGCCAATTTTGTTGAGGTCCCCTTTTACTTGTGCGTGCCACCTTAGGTAAGGGGTTCCTTTACTGAGTTGTCCTTCCGGGTTAGATTCGAAGACTCTGCGTTCCGGAACGTTGGTGTCCATTCCCACTAATGTCCAAATGCGTAGTTTTTTTGACCAGGTCGATGTCGCTCTATAGCTCATACAGTTCCTGGTTGAATCTTCTCATCCAAAGCCCGTCAACGCGAACAGAACCGAATATCTTCCGAAGAATTTTTCCCTCTAAACGACCAAGGATCTGTTCATTCGTTTTCGATAGAACCCATGGCTTAGCTTCATAAAGTAGAACGATTAAGATCTTATACGGAGTCGCCGTCGTTGTTTGGTATAGTCCGTTACTACTCAACTGCTTTCTCAGCCAAAAAAAAAAGCGATTGGGAAGAATTGTTCTTCGTTTGATCTCAGCCCTGGCGTCGTTGTCTGAATTCATAGCGAAGCCTGGGTGGACAAATGCCTTAACTACCTCAAAGTTATATTAGTTTACAGTGACGTTCTGTCCTAGATATCGGTGTTAACTTTCCTTTCTTGTTGAAAGCATATACTTGTCTTTCCCTTATTGACCACTAAACCCATCTTCGCCGCTTCCGCTTTAATACTCACGAACCCACCAGTGCCATCACGTTGCGTTCTTCCGATTATGTCAATATCGTCGCCGTATCGGAGTTATTGGACGGATTTTCAAAAGATTGTGCCTCTGGTGTTGGCGCGTGAGTTATACACTATTCTTTCAAGAACGATGTTGAAGAAGTAGGATGGCAGCACATCGCCTTGTTTAAATCCTTTTTTGACATCAAAGATCTCGGTGAGGTCCTGACCCACCTTAATGGAACAGCGTGCATTCTCCATCGTCATCCTGCACAGATGGACGAGTTTGGCAGGGAAGATAAAACTAGACATGCCTCTGTATAGCTCGTCCCTCTAAATGCTGCCATAGGCGGTCTTAAAATCGATGAAGAGGTGGTGGGTATCGACTTGGACTTCTTGAGTTTTCTCCAGGATATGCTGAAGCGTGAAAATTTGATCAATTGTGGACTTTCCTGGATAGATGCCAATCAGGTTGTTGACGGAAGGTTTTTAGACTATCACACAGTATTGCAGTTAACTCTTGTATGCGATGTTGAGGAGACTGCTACCCGAACATCGAGGAGGAGACTGGTACTCCCTGTAATTGAGGGGGTCTCCTTTTTTGTGGATCAGTGCTTCTTTCGCAGAAAAATAGCACAAAAGATTCTCTAATTTCGCCGTGCTGTGAAGTGTCCTTTAACAGAGTCCAAACTTCTTATTCCTGAACAGCCACGACCTTCAAAGCGCATTAATATGTTCTAATCTTTTCGAACTTTAAGACTCAAACTGAAATTCAATAAACCAACCTTTAGTGGAGCACTTGAGTCTATCGCAATGTGATCAGCAGTAGACGTGGGAGTTTTTCTTCCTCTGTTCGACCAATCAATCCTATCGCACTTGTTGTATGGATATTTTTGTTTCAAGTAGTCCAGTATCTCCACTTTTTAGTCATCGTCTGCACGCGGTCTACTAAAAAAACTTAAATTCCACAGGCAGAAACGAAAGTGTAGTCCTTACTATTACATCGACAGAAAACGTACCAGCCAAATAGGAGCGCCACATCCAGATAAGAGAAGACGCTGTTAGACAGAGATTGACTAAGAAAATCTATGGAGGCTTGAGTCCCCTTGAATGCACGTATCTATCTTATGGACGTCACATCTTCCAATCAAGTTGTTTAGCCCTAAGGCCTTATTGGAACGAGATACGACCATATGGTAAACATTCGAATTATTTAACCGTTGACACATTCTCAGTATCTACATCAATGCTGTCGATTCAATGTTCCTTATGAGCGTGGATAACAAACAGATCCAGCTTAAAAAGTTGTTAATTCAACTATGTCCTAAACGAACAACCAGTTCTCTGGCAATTATCCTAAAGATGATAAAAGAAATGTCATTGGATAGGTGGCTCTTAACGGCACGATACCATACAGCAAAGTTCAGTAATTCATTCTGACAAAAATGCTGGTCACTCTAAGTAGACCTGAACATAAATGGTTGAAGGAAAAACAGGATAAAAATAGAAGAGTCCTTTGTGGTCTAATAACCATAACCTTACGCGTGCTATTGACATTGGCATCAATTTAAATAACTCATTGTCATTCTGGCTTATTGTCCTGAATTTTAATTAATTTCTTGCACAATCATTTGTTTTTCTACTTAAAAACCCTTCGATACCCAAAGCTATAAAATAAACACTAAAAATACTGTATTCTCTCGTCACTTTACCACATAGTTCTTACACAATCCTTCTGTGACCTTGCTTTGTTCGATTTGTTTGCCTTTTTTACACACTCGGTCAATGCTAAGCTAACAGAGTCCCCATTAACCTCAAAGAAAATATTTACCCCCAAACAACCTTCAACATAGTATCGTAAACCTAAAATTCATTATCAGACTTGAAAAATTGAACTTGAATTTTATTACAAAGATAAATTACAAAATAATAACGTGTTTATCTTTACATTCGGCATTTATCTGTTACAGCCCTCAGCCGTGCCCTAAAATTATCTTACGGAAACCCCCAAAATAATAAAACTCAATTTGATTGTAATTTTTTAAGTAAATTGTGAAACATTTTTTTTTCCAATTTTTTATACAAGTAAATAAATAAACTAATGTGTTTAATTTTTGTCTTTACAGGTAAGCACATGGAATCCAATTTATTTTTGTGAGTACAACAAACAGCAACCATTTTAGAGGGAAATTTTAAAAATTTAACTGATTCCACCCTGATTAATATGCACACTAGGATTACGCTAATGGCTTAACCCACAAATTGCTCTAACCTTACACACACATACTCCTCACCCTGAAAAGTGCAGAGCCACATAAATTTCATTCGCAAACCCTTCAAGTTTATTTGTGTATGCAAAAGCAAGGGTTGTCTGTCAACCCAAATTCCAAAATAATAAACCTTAATTATTAAGTACGTACGATTCGATTCAACCTTTAAAAGCTGAGGGAGAATCAAAGTTTCATATCAGCTGCGAAAGAGCCCCCTTCAAGTGCCTATTATAACATTTGACTTCATCCCCCGTATCAGACTTGGGGGTATTTCGACGCCGCGCGGTATTATATAGCCCAACGGTGGGCTACACTCCATTCAAATTTGGCCTAGGTATACCAAAGTCGGGCATATAACAGCTGTAATTTATGCGATTGTAAAAAAAAAGGAAAAAAAAACAGAAGCTCATGCCATTACTGCCTCAACATCTTGTGCTGGTGCTCTGCATTCGCAATGGCAGGCGCACGACTTTGATTAATGGCCGAAGAGAATGTAGGTGGGTAGGTTGCTGGTAAAAATCAATATAATTATACACACACCTCCCCGCTGGAGAAATGAAACACAACGGTCGCAGTTCATATAATAGAACGAAGTTGAGCGTTCCTTCTCTCTATGGGTGAAGGAGAGTATCTGAAGGAATCCCATTTCTTTGCTCTCTGGCTGTTGAGTGTCCTTTTTTTTGAGGGTGGTTTAGCCAGAGTACAGGGGGACCATTCTTATGGCAGAGAAAAGAAAGACAAGTTGCGAAATTGCAAATTTGGAATTTAGAGAAGGAATTTTTGTGGAGCGAGGGCTTAAATCCTTGAGCCTGGTCTGCAACTCGTGTAGATGTCAGATTAGATATATTGATTCTATTATATTTGTGTGTCTGTTCGGTTCCATTAGTACATCAACTTCTCATATTTAGATGAAGTGAGCTACATAATCTCGATGGAAACCTTGATATCTGTTCTGCATAGAGCGTTTCAAACTTAGCGCCTATTACTGTGAAGTGTATTGTGACTGTACCAAGCTCAGTTTCAATACAAACATACCAACTTTTCGTTAAACCCCGGACAGGCCCCCTTAGTTTAGTCTTTATCATCGCGACTTTAGCACCTTTACAGGGTCAAGCCATCAGCTTAGATACCAGTGGTCCTTGTGGCTAAGTGATTAGTGCATTGTAGTACGGAGCGCCTGAATGTGGAGAAACTACCTCTGATTTAAGCCCCCAGCTCTCACGATACCGCTGTTAAGCATTTCGTAATATAGGAGTCCTCAGCGGTTGCTAGTGATGTGTATGTCATCTGGTAGTTGCGCCAAAAATTGTTACTAAGATACCAATTCGAAGAAGATACAAAACCAGTCTGAAGACCTTTAGGAAAGTTTTCCGCTTACCACATAATTTTTCAAGTTAAAAAAAAAAAAAACTGGGGCGACAGGATGAGCTTCTCGCAAACATTCATATTGTGCCAGAATGGAAGGGACCTACAATAAATTGCCGAATACGAACGGCGAATTGAGAACATTTTTCATGATTCATGATACTCTTAGAGGTTTGCCATTCCCCGACACGAGGTGGTGCCGCGAGAAATGCTCGATGGACATGGCTGAAGCTTGAACCCACACAGCTCGCACAGCAGTCCAACCACTGCGCTATTGTAAATACTATTCACCTGCAAAGCCCGACTTGGTAAGTACCTCTTCAAACAATTTCGGCAGAAGCTGTTGGGACTGTCCTAAAGAAGACTTCGACAATATTGTGAATATCGACATCAGTAGTATTATCCACTACATAAAGAAATCTAGCTGGCATCCTCACAGGATACTGTCCTATAGGCCTACTCGCCAAAAGAAAAGGGTAGGACTGTCCATCTGGAACTCCTTTATTTAAGGACCTCGGCGACATTGTAACATTTGACATTAAAGTCAAAATAATTCTCCACAAAAAGCTCTAGTTTGTGTCGTCACAGGAGGCTCTTTTTCAAGCCAACATGTCAAAAGTCAAAAGACTAGATCTATTCTTAAACAATTTCTGCAAATATTAACGCCAAAAGTTGTTTTTTTGGTTTTTTGGGTTAGCAAACACTCCACTGGAGCACCAAGCATGCTTTTCGGTCATTGCCGTGTGCAGAAACTTGACATTAGTGTGTTACTGTTAAGAAATGTTTGTTACGCCATGCTCTCCTGATGTGACGAATTCTGATTCAATAGGTTAGGTTAGGTTGGGTTACGTAGGATGTGATGGATAGGCCTCATCACGATCACTTGGAGATCAGGAGGTCAGTTGTGAGTACCATCGCAATGTTATCGCAATAGCAATATGGTTCCCGGGACAACCTAAGGACCCATCCTATTGTTGACTGTTTTGTGAATAAGTTAGTGCTCGTTATGAATCTGAGTAGGTCCGCTAACTGTAGGTCTGTTACCTCTGATAGGCTTGCAAAAAACCTTGATTCTATTGCGCGTAGACGCCGTTCTTGCAGGGTGGGCCGGTGGCACAGCAGATGTAGGATTGATTCTAGTTCATCTCAGCAGCTTCTGCATGAAACATTGGACTCGATTCTCCACTTGCGGAGTATGACTCCGATAGCGCAGTGTCCTGTGATAACTACAGTGAACGTGTGGATAGAGAATCTGTTCAATGCCAGAAGGCACCCTGTTTAAATTTTATTTAATTTCGCCCATAACGTCCGAGAGGTGGCGCAATCCTCTCTGGCTAACCAGGAGGAATATGCTGTATTCTCTGCCACATAATTGATGGCATTACAGATGTGTTCGCTTCGCTAATCCGATCAATCCTAATCCGGCAATCCTACCCCGGAACTGCTTCTTGTAGTACTTGAAGGTTATTATGGTATGATGAAACTTAAAAAACGCATGTTTGGCGTTGTCTTGAGTCAAGTCGCGATATTTAGGTAGGTAGGTAGGTAGAGTGCCGGTTCCTGAGAACCCATTTAGCGCTAGAGTGCGCCGTTTTGTTACTACGAAAATTGTTCAGTTCAATAAATCCAGCCAGTTGAGTTCAAATACAGGATCAGTTCTCTAATTCTTTTTTCAGTTATTTCGCCGAGGTTCACGAAGAAGGGTTTGCCCAAAGTACGCTGTCTGGTCCTCGTCAGGGCCGGACACCTGCAAAGGTAAATGAAGTAGAAATTTCTCATTGATGTCCTTGCAGCGTCTGCAGAAGTTGTTGTTAGGAATACCAAGCTATCGTTGAAGCATATTCTTGCCATCGTTTCATGTTGATCATCTTAGTTCTGGTACAATAATCAAGACTCGTCAATGTGATCAATCCATATCCATAAGGTGGATGGCTAACCCACGTTACCTATTCTATAACCGCCAGACAGTTTGCACTTACAATTTAGCCTGCATGTGTATGGATTCATGCACGTAGTTACCGGTGGCCACCACGATGAGGTAAAGCAAGTACTTACATAGGTACACACGTAGGTTTTGCACTACTCGTCCATTCCATGTTATCACTCGCCCTGACGAATTACTGCTCAGGCCACCCAAATGCAATAAGAATCCTGCATCTAAGTATTTTTCCGATCCAAACAAGTCCATAAAGTGGAAAGTCATTAATTGCAACTAAAAGTCAATACTTTCAACATATCGTCAGAACCTTTGTCAAAAAATAAATACAAACTCTGCTAGTGCCCCTAATTTACTGTTTAATTTGGAATTCGGCCAAAACCCTCAATGAAGGCCACTTACAACGTAACAAGATGTTCGAAGAACAAAGACATGTGACCCCGGTTGGACCCACTGTCGCCAGTCCACCAAAGTACATGCATCCTTTGAGGGTTACTGCACCGCGCAAATGTAAGTCACACAGTGTCTTCATCATATTTAGAATGTTCTGATTAAGCCAGAGGAGACCACCACACCCCATCGTGTACTCCTTATCATCCTTGTCCGATTTTTATTGGTTAACCGATGGTTTCCATTTTACAAGAGCAAAAACCGCACATCCAGTGAACCCAAGTAATCGCATTCAAATAGAGACTTCACTTCTAGTATACATAGACCGCACTGTGTATATAGTTACACTTTGGTACATAAATTCAGGATATGGTAAGGGAAATCGATAAAGCCGAAGCTGTTAACCTACTTTCCGACGTGGCTCTGCCATACACTGGCAAGTGTGTGTATAGGGGTGACTTTACGGGAGTAACAGTGTGGCTGTGACAGTGGTATTGACCAAAAAAGGACCTCGCTGCAAATATTTGTTTTTACTCACAAAATAACCACTCTCCAGTGCAATTCATAATTTTATTCCATTAAAATGTAAATCAAAGCTGAACAACTAAAGTACGAGTATCTGGCAGATAAACAAATCTTTATTAGACACAACGACACGAGCAAGGAAAAATACTCCGTTTCACCTGCTCTTTGGGTGAAAGCAAAACAACACAAATAGGAAAGGTCCTTACCAGTTTGATGGTGTTTGTATTACTTTTGTGTATACGCAAACTCGCAAACTCACTCTTTCGACAGTGTTGGTCTGAGACAGTGTGTGTGTGTGTTTGGGGAAAGTTTCTGCTTCGGAATGGCATGGCACAGTTTGAACTGAGTAACGTGGCAACTTTCTAACATTTGCATACCGAACGAGATGGCTTTCGTATCGTTTCGGCATACAGTCCTGTTCTTCGACGATACCGTCAGCTGATTTGTGGTGTGCGTGTGTGTAAAGAAAAATACAAAAATATGTGTTAAAGGAAATTGTTTAAAAAAAAAATATAGAAAGATAGTGACAATAAATTTCGAGTGAGTGTATTTTGAAAAGGACTTTTCATAAAATTGTTCCAAAGGATATTCGTGCGTTTTAAAGTGAATGCGACCGTAGTGTACCCTAAAATTGTGCCAAAGGACATTTTCCATGTCAACGTTTACAAAATTTTAAATTGGATACATAGCTGGATGTTTCAACCGATGATGATGACCTTCTTACCTTGTGTACGCTTAATGCAAACAATTATCCGACGCAGTAAAGTTTTATTTTCAGTTTAAGCAAAACGAATGAAACAAGACACGGCTTATTATTTCGTTTAACTAGGTTGTTGGTCTTGACCCTGTTACTGTGTGTTTTTGTTATTTGTTAAGATACTACGTAGATACGAGAAATTCCGTGACGCACAATCGTCAAAAAATGTTTTACGACAAAATCGATGAGCCTTGTTTTTTAAGGCCGAGTGACAGAGTGTATCTATTTATTTATAGAATTTCCCTTTCTCCTTGTGGCACTTAGGTCATTTACATCGTTCTCGCGCCAGGATGTCTGGAAGTTATTTTTTTTTGTTCACGTGCTTGCCATCTACCATAACCCTCGATTGGCCTAAATCCGCCTTTTTTCATCTGGAAGCGGGTTTATGGATTTTTGGCTGTGTTCGCTGTGAATTTGACTTTATTTCATGAAATGTGAGCGAGATATTCGTATTTTGGAAAAGATTATTTGTTCGAGAAAATTCATACTAGTCCTGGATCAACGATTCAAAGTCACAAAGTCATAGCTGAATGTAAATGCCTGATTATTTGCCGTCAACTGTGTGATTAGATACTGATTGCGGGTTGTTCTTACCCAGTTTTGTTCATTAAATTAGGGTCGCTGACGCCATGTTCATGTTTAGTTAATGTTCTAGTCTTTCTGGCAAAAAAGGCGTTCAATGTTGTAGTGTAAACATACTTATATAACCTCTATGATTATGCCAATTTTCATAGATTTCTGATAATTTTATTTACGAAAGCAATTTTTGGTTAAGGACCCATACCTCAATGAATACTAGAACTTTGAAGAAAGCTATTTCATGTCGTGCCCAAGGAAAGGTCCTAAAAATAGATGACACGAGCCGAGGTCTAACTTATCGGAGTCATTCTTCTTGTGCGCGTTATATTGCATTATTTCAGGTCTGAACTCCGAACGGTCAAGAAGCTTATTCATGGCAAATTATACACTCGGAGGTTTGTCATGGCTTGCCGAGAGGTGGTAAGCAATCAAAATATTTGGTTGATTGCCGGAATCGAACCTATGCTAGTGCGCTTAGCATTCCAACGCATTCCAAGCCACGGCGACCACAAGCACGTCAAGACAAAAAAAAAAGTGAAAATCAGTTGCCTTATTCTTTTGGCTAGATCTGCAGCTGGGGGTGAATATAGGCTGCAACCAATATGTAGCTCATGTTAACCCGGTTCTTAGCGTACTACCTACTTGAAGGTTGACCTACTTTTCTTATAGTGCGCGCCACCTTTTGCAAGATGTTTCTCTTCTGCGTTGGACTGGACGTTGGCTCTTCATGCCCTACCCACCTCTAACGTAATATACGCACATTTTTTGACAAGGTTAATGACGCTTTGCAGCTTATATATTTGTCGTTAAATCTCCTATCCAAATCCCTTAAGTAGTTTAGAAAAGGGGCCGTAGTCTCCCTAAACTCAATGAAGCCATTCGATCTAAGAAAAGTGTCACTCCTGTAGAATTAGTCTTCTGTGAACCGACACACGAACAAGCTTATAAACATGAATATGCACTAACTGGCGTGACCTTCGGCTACATTCTACACACATAAAACTTCTAGGTCGGCAATTTCTAAAAAGTCTTCATAAGAGATTTTGCCGAGCGTGCGATAATAGTTATAGCAGGTGCTGGGCAATCACAGGAACAGTGAAACAGTATTTCGTTTTCTTTTGTATGGTCACAACTATGGCAACTTGGCAGCACGTGTGTCAATTGATCAGTGACCTGTGTATTACATATTTGAGATAAAATACGTTTATCCATTGTATTCTACTATTTCGCCTAATCAGTGCTGCACAAATAACATCACTATGCAGTCTTGTCATACCCCGCGAAGGACATTAAAATCTGAAGAGACCTTAACGTTGTGTAAATCACGACATTTTACCACTTTTAGGCGGTCGGCTTGCTTAACACTTTAACCAGATCCAAAATAGTCCGAGAACTCAATCAATGGGCCTTAACTAACAATCGTCTCCAGCCAGCTTGATCTTTAGGCAGCTGCCTCCAGTTTCGCACGCCAAGTTGGTTGAGGTCCCCTTCAACTTGCGTGCGCCACCTGAGTCGCGGTCTTCCTCTACTGCGCCGTCCCTCAGGTGTGGATTCGAAGATTTTCCGAGCCGGAGCATTGATGTCCATCCGTTCTACATGACCCAGCCACGTCAGTCGTTGGACCTTCACTCTTCTGGCTAGCCCGATCTTACTGCACAGCTCGTACAGTTCGTCGTTGTATGTCCTCCTCCACTCACCATCTATGCAGACCGGACCGAAAATCACCCGAAGAATTTTCCTCTAGAAAAAGGCAAGAGCAATCTCAACCATTTTTGACAGAATCCATGCCTCTACGCCGTAGAGTAGGACTGGGACGATTAAGGTCTCTAGTTGGTCGACAGAGGACTTTGCTACTCAATTGCCTTCTTAGCCCAAAGAAACAGCGATTGGCAAGAGTTATTCTTCGTTTGATCTCAGCGCTAGTTTCGTTGTCTGAATTAATAGCGAAGCCTAGGTGTACAAGGTCCTTAACTACCTCAAAGCTACATTTCTTTACAGTGACATTCTGTCCGAGACGTCGTTGTTGGGTGTTCTTTCTGGTTGACAGCATATATGTACATACTTCGTCTTACACTAATTGACCGCTAAACCCATCTTCGTCGCTTGCGCTTTAATACTCACGAACGCACCAGAGCCATCATGCTGCGTTCTTCCGATTATGACAATGTTTTCGGCGTATGCGAGTTATTGGATGGAGTTTTGAAAGATTGTCGCGTCGCTTGAATTTTGCACTATTCTTTCAAGAACGATGTTAAAGAAGTCACATAACAAAGCGTCGCCTTGTCTAAATCCTTTTTTGACATCAAAGGTCTCGGTAAGGTCTTGACCGACCTTGATGGAGCAACGTGCATCCTCCATCGTCATCCTGCACTAATGCCAAAACTAGACATGTGTCTATATAGCTCGTCTCTATAGACGCTGTTACAATCGGCTTTAAAATCGATGAAAAGGTGGTGGGTATCGATTTGAAGTTCCTGGGTTTTCTCCAAGAATTTGAATTTAGTCGCAAAACCGAAAAAAATTCTCATTGTTCCTCTCTCGTTGTATTTGACACTTTCTAAACGTCTGCACATAGACTTTGAGTGAAAGCAGTAGTCGACACTGACACTGTTATTTCTGAAACGTGATCGATGAGTTCACAAATCGCACGTGCCAAATTGCATCGATGCAATCAGTGATCATAGGCCTAAATTTCCACCATGTTTAGGTAAACTCACCACCTGGCGCTAAAGTGCCAATTTCAATCACTGTTTGGTTATATAATCGCCAAACCATTGTTTCTCAAGAAGAACGTGCTAATATTCAAATTCAACAATCAACTCGTACCAACAACACTTGTTTTCTCTTGAAACGACACATGTTTTCCACCCAATAACATGTATCGCTTATCTCGAAATGCGTTGCTGTGCTTCTGCATGTGATTTAACGAAAAACTTCAACATTTCCCCCTACGTCCGCAATGGGGAAAAAATAAATACAAAGTGCATTCAGAAACTACATATGCAGTGAGAATGAAATTAACCCAATTTCTTTATCGATTGCATTCTCATTCTAATGAATTAACCCAATCGGTTGTTCCAAAAATATTCCCATTGTGTCGGCTATAGTACACAAAACTAAAATGCCAAAGTGTGTCGGAAATTTTCTACACCACTGAGCCGGCATACACACACAAACGATTACCAAAGGGGTTGGAACTGAGGAAGCGTAAAGGACGTCGGTACGTCGGTACGTCGGCATAGGCTTTCCTCCCGAAAGGAGCTTAAATTAAAAATAAAAAAATAAAAAACTCCCATAACATGTTGAAAATGGTGGGAAAAAACAACAAACGAAACAATCCACTCGTACACTTTCGGAAAATTCATGAAAGTAGCACGAAGTTGGGCACCCCAAGGAGCAGGACGACTGAAATGCCATGATATTTAAATTTTATTGGGAAAATAACGCACAACACAGGGAATACATACATACATATACCAGGTTTAAGGAATTTCTGGTCTATAAATTGCCTTCACACTAGAGAGAGGCGGAAAAAAAAATGATAATACCTCCTAACTTCTGACCTACCTTTGGTTTGAGATTTGGATTTTTTCATATGATGAAAAATTTCAACGACGCAGTTTGTCGGATCCTCCAAGCACATTACAAGGATGTAGTGTCACACCAGCTGATTCATAATTCAACAAAAAACGCGGTTGTCTTGCCACCTGATATCCTCATTCCTGCCTTGAACCGTGTTCTGTGAACGACGTTTTTTTTTTTTTTATTTTAGGAATGCGCGAGTGGAAGAAATTCCTTCGTGCGGCTATAATGTAACATCAAAAGCCAAATGTGAAAAGTCCTTCGCTCGCTATACAGACAAATATGCAGGACTTGATGGTCTTGTTTTTTCAGTGGGCCTTGGGAAATTAGGGTGGAAATGCATCAAGGACTAAGCTAAATAAAAACCAGTGGGGTATCTAAGTATGTACTTTGTTCAAGATTCAATACAATACAAGACGATTGGTAGACATAATCTTTTTTTTAATTTATTTCCGTCGAATTAATTTTGAAATTCTAATGAAAGGACTTTGTTTGCGAAATGGATTGCGAGACGGGTGGGATTTGACGACGCCTTCGCTGTTTCTATTTTAGAAAATCATAAAGAGAAGAGTGGTTGTCGTGGCTCAGGGATTAGTACGTTGGGCTGCTATGAGGGGTGCGTAGGTTCAAGCACCAGTAATGTCCACCGAACATTTTTTGTGGCTCCACCTTTCGTCGGGAAATGACAAACCTCTGAGAGTAGAATTTGTCATAAAGATCACCACTAGGAGTTGTCGCGCCAACTATTTTTTTTTCCTGTCCTGAAGTTTATCCTTCTAACTCCTCCTCCAATCACTGTTCTTCTAGACATAACCAACTACCTATCACCCTATCGAAGGAACCGGTTTTTCACAAAGTTCATCCTTCCACGCTATCAAACAGAACTGGGTTTGTTTTGACAACATAGGTCTGTATTGTTCATTGTCACCTTGCACAATCCAATAAATTTAGTATGGATTTTCAAGGCCTAAAGAATGAGGGGCCAGGTCTTTATGAGGTCTTTGACAACCATATTTGAGCCGTATGTTTTGTTCAGTGTCACCTTGCACAATCAAACGAATTTGGTAGGGACTTTCAAAGCCTAAAGAATCAGGAACCAAATCATCCCTTCGCATAACTCGTTACGTAAAAACGAAACGATTTGACGCTAGAATACTTGTCTTTAGGTGACGAGCTCACGAGATCACGGAAGAGACGATTTGGCCCAAGGGGCTACAATTTTGTTACTATTACTGTCCAATTCTACACCGACGGAAAACTGAAAATAGGGCTTTCAAATCAGTGCAGCGTGTTCTACGTGGAACTAATTCTTATTAAAAAAATTGTAAGATCATGAGATCATAACCGACCTTGTCAGTCTGCAAAAATGGACAAGTTTGTCAGGGACGCCAAAAAACCACATTACTCGGTACAGCTCGCCTCAATAAATACTGTCATACGCGTAAAAAGATTGTCTTTTACGATTTGGACTTCTTGAGGTCTGCATAAGAGTGAAAACTCGCGTCGATTGTGGAAATTCCAGGTCCGAAATTGCACTGATAGGTGCTAAGTAATCAGATTTCCCATATTCACGCAATTTGGCAGATTCTCCTTCTTTTTAGAAAGGCGATGTTTTTCTCCACCTGTTTTACTCGTTGACCTTGCGAGGTTCTCTTCCGTAATATGGGAAGCGTCGATCGTAATTGAGTAAGTGTTTCGTCACTTCTCTATGTACTTATTTATGGTGGCGCTACAGCCCGGGGTGAACTTGGGCCTCAACCAACAAGCGTCTTCAACCAGCTCGATATTTAGCCAGCTGCCTCCAGTTTCACACGCCAAGTTGGTTCCAATTGCGTACGCACCTGAGTCGTGGTCTTCCTCTACTGAGCCGTCCCTCGGGTGTGGATTCGAATATTCTCCATGTAAATAGGGGAAACTGTGCACTTGCTGTGCCGTTTCGCCCAACAGGTCCCAACTATCCTCCCAAAGATGTTCTTCTTTCATGTTTTGGTCTTGAAATCGCCCATGTTTAGTCGAAGAGCTCCTACAAACATTGTTTAGTGTCATCGTCACTGTCTTCTTTGTGGCATCCGCGCATATCAGGCCGATGAAATTCATCCTTGAAGTCATAAGACATTCACTCAAGCGTCGAAAGCTAAAGACTCCGCTTATAAATAAGCACTGCTTTTGCACCCTGTAGTAATTGCCGTTGTTTTTTATCCAGTTTATTATCCTCCTTGTCCTGGCTCATCCCATTGTACTACCTAGATTAAACCAGTAATACTCTAGGGCCTCTGCTAAATGCTTGACTAAAGGCGAGGATTCGAACATCCCACACGCAGAACCGAAGATCGTTGTTCTCATTTCTCATGCCAGGGTCGTCGATAGTATATAGTATCATACTTATTCGAGGCATGTGGTTGGGTCATTATAATCTTTTTCCGTGAATGGGGAGTTTCCCCGAAGTCACAAGCCCTCGATCCTAACTTCTACAATGAGCACCCAGATAAGCTAGCCCTTATTGACCTAAACCTATTATAAGGGATTCAAGACATAGTTCGACCTGAACTATAGATGCCGTTGTTGATTCTATTTGAAGAATTCTTCAGTTGCCTTAAGGACTGAAGGGAGATCACCTTAGTGAAAACATCCAAAACTTCCAAACGTGAATAGGCCGAGTCTAGTCAAATGTGATATTAATTTATTACGCAGCAGAGGGTCATGCTATGGTATTCAAGCTAATATCTGATGCTGAAAGTTTGTGTTTAATACCGTTAAGAGAAAACAAGGTGCAGTAATAGAGTGGATGGATAACACTGTGATCCGAAAAGGAAACTCAAGGCTTGCACGTGAAAAGTTAGTTATTTCAGTTTATTCTCATGTTCACTGAAGAAAAATCCTCTGATTTTTTTTCATTATTCTTATCCACAGAACGAGTGAGGTGTATTAGGTTACGTTAGGTTAGGTTGAGTAAGGTGTGTGATAGATAGGCCTCATCACGTTCACTCGGAGACCTGGAGGTCCATTGTGAGAACTCTTTCTCTTTCTTCCCGGGATAACCTTAGGACCTATCCTTTGTGGGCTGTTTTGTGAACAAATTAGTGCTCGTTATGAATCTGAGTAGGTCCGTTAACTGTAAGTCTCTTAACTCTGCAATGTTTGCAAAGAACCTTGATCCGAGCGCGTAGACGTCGTTCTTTCACAGTGGGGCAGTGGCACAGCAGATGTTGGATTGATTCTTCCTCTTTCTCATCTCCGCATCTTTTGCAGAAGCCGTTGGACTCGACTCTCCATTTACTGTGCATAACTCTGATAGCGCAATGTCCTGTGATAACTCCAGTGAGCGTGAGGATAGAAAATCTGTCCAATGCCAGAAGGCACCTTGTTTCAGTTTTATTTAATTTCGGCCATAGCGTCCGACGCCTGTTCCTGTTTCCATTTTTGAGCCGTCAGTGTAAATCACGATTGAGGGTAATATTAAGTTTCAATGGGGTCCGACGGTGGAGCCCAGTTCTATTTAATTCTTAAAGGCTTACACTGCACTTAACTCCTCACCTACTTTTATTTAAAATGGAGTATACGGAGTATACGTACATACTTAAGCTTCGCTCTAAGACTCTAGCTAAAGATGTTATCCTCGGAGTTTGTTTTAAATTACTTTTCCTTCGTGAAATGGCGATGGAATATCCTTGAAATGTCGAAAATTTGTATCAGTTTCTCTTTACGACTCACAGTACTTCACAGCCGAATAAGTAACTGAGCAATTTTTTCCATTCTCCTAATCTTCGAGTCGTTTCACTCTTTTTTCTTGCGATATCAGCCCTAATTGGATTTCTATCTGACGTATTTCAGGATTTTTCCATCAATTCCGCCAAAGAACGAGTGACAAAAACGCTCCAAATGCCATTACCATTACCATTCCCAAGGATACACATTCTCCCCCATTAGCGACCTTTTTTTGCGACTGGCACCACTGTGCATTGGCACGTAAATATTGTTTTGACTTATTTTTTTTCTGTTTTCTGTTTTTTTTTCTTTTTTCTTTTCCCTGATGTTTGTAAAAGGCACACACGAACTGTCCCAGATTTTATTGATTTTCCTTTTCTTCTACATATATATTCTTATTTTTATTCACAACTTTGTGTAGAATAGAGCACACACAGCACATAAGAAACCTGCCTAACTGTGTAGGGAAAAGTAAGTAGGACGGTGGCAGCTTGCAACCCCCTTTTTTCATAATTCATCCTTTCCTCCCACTGACGGTGAATTACCAGCATCATAGCTTGTCTACATCATCATTATCAGTATACGAAGGCGCTCCGCTGTCATCGTCATTGTACGAGTATAGCTATGGCTGCTCTCACTCTACACCTGTCTGTATTTGTCGCTGTACCTGCTTAATTATCGTATCCTTTTGAGGCATTCTGGGCATTTCTCACAAAACGGGGGGTTGTGAGCTGGCAACTGTTATTGGCTCGGGCTTAATGCTGTTTCTGAAATTATCATTGTACTCGTGGCCGGGTTAAAATACTCGACTGCCAGAGTTTTACTTTTGTCATTACAATGTCGAGTGTTCTTACATTATTTACCATTTAAATATTTTATTCGGGTTGCGGGAGTTATGGATGGGTTTGAGGAGCTTTGCAGACAGGGGATGAATGAGGCCTGCCGTGCAATTTGTTTGTTCTAAAAATAATTTACAATGTATCGTGTTTAATTGATTTGATGTGCTGTACGTGTGTATTAATATTTATAGATCGAGCTATTATATATTTTTTCTTCTGTGTTAAGCGGTGACCCCATTCGAACGATGGCGACAGCCAACGCTGTCGTCGTCGTGTGTCAATATGGAAATAATTACTAATTTTTCAAAATGTCACGTGTGAACGTGATTGTGGAGATATCGCGTTGCCTGTGTTTTTTTTTTTTCCTTTTTAAGTTATTTTAAGGTTTTCGGAGAGAGAATAAGTTAAGCATAAGCCGTGACGAGATAAAAAGTAACACATTAAAGATTATGAGGGCTTTGAAAATTGTTAAAAGCAAAACGTGTAACGAGTAACAAATATTCACAGACCGTGGGAGGAAACTACTTAAAGGAAACCAAAAGTGCTTCCAGTTGTGGTAATGGCTTACCACTGAAGTGGAAAAAATCTGCTCTGAAATCTTAAGGACATTGGATTAGTTGGACTAGTAGTGGGTCCCTTGAGATACGTCAGGATCTGCAAGGAACTTTCCCTCCTAACTGTGGAACCAATGGGAATTTTTTACTCACATACTTACGGTGGCGCTACAGTTCGGAGTAGACCTGGGCCTCAACCAACATCGTAAGCCAGCTGCCTCCAGTTTCGCATGCCAAGTTGGTTAAGGTCCCCATCCACTTGTGTGCGCCACCTGAGTCGCGGATTTCTTCTACTGCGCCGTCCCTCGGGTGTGAATTCGAAGATTTTCCGGCCCGGAGCATTGGTGTCCATCTGCTCTACATGACCCAGCCACTCATTCGCTGTTGATGTCGCTTCCTCTCGAAATAGCTAAGAGCAACTTTTCAGCTTTTGAAAGAGTCCATACCTCTGCGCCTTTGAGCAGGACTGGGAAGGTTAAGGTCTTATACAGGGTTCGAAAGAGGGCTTTGCTACTCAATTGCTTTCTAAGCCCAAAGAAACAGTGATTGGCACGAGTTATTCTTCGTTTGATCTCACCGCTCTGGTATCGTTGTCTGAATTGATAGTTGAATTGATAGTTAAGCCTTGGCAGATAAGGTCTTTAAATATCCCAAAGTTATATTTCTCTACAGTCTTTTCTGGTTGACAGCATATGCATACGTCGTCTTGCCCTCATTGAACGCTAAACCCATATTCCCTGCCTCCATCTCACTACCTACGAACGCACCAGTGACATCACGCCACGTTCTTCCGATTATATCAATATCGTCGGCGTATCCGAGTAATTGAACGAACTTTTGTAAGATTGTGCCTCTGGTGTTGGCGCGTGAGTTTGACCCAACTCTTTCAAGAATGATGTTGAAGAAGTCACAGCGCGTCGCCTTGTCTAAATTCTTTTTTGACATCAAAGGTCTCGGTGAGGTTTTTACCGACCTTAATGCAGCAACGTGCATTCCCTATATTCATCCTGAACAAACGGACTTCTGTATTTGGCGCAGTTCAGAGGGTCTCCTTTCTTGAAAATCGGACAAACAATGCCGAGGTTCCATTCATCGGGCACAATTTCCTCCGACCATATTTTACAAATGAGTTGGTGCATGCTGGCGCCTGCCGCTTTGAACAGGTCGGCAGCTAGACCGTCAGCTCCAACAGCTTTGTTGGACATGGCTATTTTCACCTCGTCTAGGTCAGATGAACGGAATTGTTGGTTTTCATCAGCCTGGTTGAATGGTTAATTCTGCCAGACAACGGGATTTGTTTCGTCGTCGCCATTAAATAGTCTGTAGTGGGAGCTTTTGGTGAAGTAAATTAAGTTTTCTACATTTCGTTGAGCTATTTCGCCAAGATTCTGAAAAGAAGTCACCGAGATGGTTAAGTATTTTACGAAAGAGCGTTGGATAATTACAGAGAAATGGGATGGGGAATTGTTTCCTTCTCTTCTCCGGCCTTATAGCTCTGCACAACGCACAGTCGAATAGCATTTCTGGTCATACTTATAGTGACTCCGAGATGACGTCTATTTAGGGAGACCAAGTTAAGTGATGATGTTGAAGTAGCAGATCAAAGTAGCCGCCTCGCTCTAATCTCTTTGGATTTATTGTGTTCCCCTGTTCATTGCCCGCCAGTTAAAGAAAACTGGATTAACTATTGATACGCAGCCTCAGTTCGCAAAAGTCTGTGAAAAAGAAAGCCCGAGCCTGTTTTAAGTGAATCGATTGTCACTGTGTTGTGCGACGATTGACGATTTGACTCATGATTTGACGATTTGACACAGTGCTCTTGGATGTAGCCTTGGCAATGTCCTCATCAACTTTCCTTACGAGTGCTGGAAGTATCTAACATCTATTTCTGAGAAGTAATATTTTTTGTTCAAGAAATCTAAGGCCTAGCAATTTGTGCTACAAAACTAAAAGTAAGTATGGAGACTTCTATTTAGTTTACGCTACATATTTACACGGCGAACTCAAGCCTGAACACGGAAACGCCCTCAGTAAACGAATTAAACTACAGTCGTGAGTAAACCGATTTTTAAGCGCAATTGTCGTTTAAGTGGCTAGTTAAAGCGGTCAACTGAAATGGGTCTGAGTTTTTAGCTGTAACTATTTTAATATTGCAAAGGAAACACGAAGTTGTTACCTATCTTCCACGTAAACCTTGTCAGTATAATCCGCTGGTGCCTTAGTGTGGGTTTCTCCTACCCAAAGATAAACAATACGCGCCCTCCCCCCACTGGTGCATTCATAACATCAGATGCATTTGACAGTCGAAAAACAATTTCATAATAACCTCAGGAATAAATAAAAATACACAAAGATAGCCCATCACTTCAAGCTGACACCAATCGAGATTCACTCCAACACAAGCATGTGACTCTTGTCATTGTGAAAAAAACAAAAATTTACAAGCCATGGCATTTCCTTTTTTCGAATGTCTTCCCGAAGTCACAAATCACAGCTGAAACAGTGGCATTTCCATTCTCGACTTACTGACATAGTGCCATTTATTTTAAACAAAATCGATTTCCGATACAATGTGACACGCCATCAGCAAGCCGCGTCATTCCTAAGGGGAGTCAAATAAAATGTGAGAATTCCTCACCTTGTCCCATCCCCCAGTACCGCCGCACGCTCAATTACCGTGTGTCATGTATGTTGCCTCTGCCGCCCAGGCCAGCACCATCTCTCGACGAAAACAACATATCCCTACGGGCCAGCAAAGGAAATAACATTCTATCTAGATATGCAGGCGACATCACTACCCATTGGCATGGCGGAGCAGTGTCTTTAGAGCTTTTCTTTGGGTACATTTGCATTTGCATTTATTTTTAAGTGGTATCGCCCCAACCAGCACCACACCACAGCCATCAGTACCATTGGGGTTATGCATGCAATTATTGTTATTATCGTTGGTCTTTCTTATACGACACGTACTCGTGCTCGTACTCGCACTCGCACTCGTATTCGTATTCGTATTCGAATTCGGATACGTATCTCTTGGCTTTTGTTCGGCAAATGGATTTTCCTAATGCACAGATATTCTCGACTCGATTACATACATATTTAAAGATTGGCCAATGCATGATAATAGATTTGTGAATTATTTGGCAATTTGTCCAAGGATGCAATCAAATTGTTTTGCATTTACTTTTGGTGCGGAGAAATTAGAAACAGAATTGGATCGTTCATCGTTCGGTTTTGATCTCACCCGAGGTATGCATAGGAAAAGGCGACTCCTCACATTCGTCGATTGCAAATAATTTTGCGGGGAACAACACGCAGAGCTGATTCAATTTTCACAAATGATCATAAATTTCATGTCGGCCATAAAGTTGCACTATGGTCTTTTGATTTAAACAGATGTCAGTGAGCTGTCCGACAATAGCTAGAACGGATTTTTCCAAACAAAATTTACGAGCGAATAAATTTAAATGAAAAGTGCTATAAAAATCTTATAGAATGTGATCATTTGAGCGTGCAAATCGGAGACTCGATGCGAAAACATCTTTTCTGGCTATAACCTGTCAGTGGAGAATAAACATACTTATGTCAGTGCACATTTTAAGGGGAAGCAACAAAAGCCTTTTACATGTTTATTCATACGTGTCTACAAAATAGAGCTTGTGTCATAAAAAGGTTAGACATCCGCGTGGACCACCTAACACTGTGATCTAACAAACTGTCAAGTCTGTGATTTGAATTTGTATCGATTCTGTAATGCCATTGAATTTGTAAACATATCACGAAGTTTTGTTTTATCCAGATTATGGAGACTTTGGCGATTTTTGTCCGCTGTGATCTAAGAACCTTCAGCTTTTCGCGATACAATACCTTACAAGCTTCACTCTAACTTGCGTGGAAGTAATTGCTTTTGTAGCCATTTAGCTGTCAATCATAATTTCCTTCCGTGGCATTGTTAGCATTGATACTAATTGAGTGGTTCATGTCACTGCTAGAACCCCCCTTCTGGGAAAACTGATGTAACCGGGTAGCCTTATAGAGCTGCTTAGTACTAGGTTCAGATGAGACTCCTCCTTGTAGCCCTTTTTTAACTTATCGGTGTAGATGGACTCAGATTCATTAAACACTTTGTGTCTCTCCCACTTTCTTGTCAAAAAGACACGTAAATAAGGTCAAACTTAGTCTTAGTACTGAACAGTGTAGTCCCAATTGACATTGATATCCAGGTTACGACCCTTTATAAGACCTTAAACGTCCCAGTCTTGCTCTACGACGCAGAGGCATAGATGTTAGCTGTTAAAAGTTGGGGTGTGTATGCACTACGACCTGTATCTATTGTGCTCCCCGTACTCATATTGACCGATAAGTTTCGACCTAAAGAACCTCCTCCAATCCAAACACTCTGAGAAATCGGAGTATCTGGATTGGATCCAAAGATGGGAGATCCGTTTCAGAGAAAGTGTACGCTCCCAGGTGTGCTCTTCTTTTGTGAATCAATGCTCCACAGTCCATAAAGAGATGTGACGGGGTCTCCTCGGCATCGCTACAGAATCTGCAGTATCCGTTTGCTTTTGTTCCCATTTCCTGTGATGCTCCCTGAGTCTGCAATGACCCGTTAGGAAGCCCCTTAGAATGCGAAGCTAGTTTTTGTTGGTACCTAGGCAGGCCTTGCTCCTACTTCGGTCGTAGTTCCCGAGGAGTTCCTTAGCCTGCCTTAGTCTTGGGCGTATTTCCCATAGCCTCCTTCTTTTGCACTCTTCCTCTCTTCTCCATTCCTCTTGGATTCGATGCGGTCCCAGCCGCAGAATGGCTCGGGTCCAACGAATGGTGTTTCTGACCCTTGCCTTGCCAGTTCATTGGCTGCCTCATTTCCCTCTATGACATTTCCCTCAAAAATGAATGAGGTTGCTCTTCGCTGTTTCGAGAGGAAAATGCTTCGGGGGATTTTCGGTCCCGTCTGCATAGACGGTGAGTGAAGGAGGAGATACAAGGATGAACTGTAAGGGCTCTACAGCGATATCGACACTAATGCTCCGGCCCGGAAAATCTTCGAATCCACACCCGAGGGACGGCGCAGTAAAGGAAGACCGCGAATCAGGACACGCACGCAAGTGGAAGAGGACCTTAACCGTCTTCGCGTACAAAACATGAAGCAGGTGGATAAAGATCGAGCTAGGTTGAGACCCAGGTTCTCCCAGACTGTAGCGTCAACTTAAATAAAAAAGTTCTTCTTACAATTCTCTTTGCTACAGTATAGGTCTAAGGGCGATGACTGCTTCCAACTCTGCTGGTGGAGTATGGCGGTGAATAAAGATAAATTTCATTTTCAACATGAATGGTTGCACATATCCCTGCCATCGAGTAGGCGTCCCCTGGGTAGACCCAGGATGAGATGGTTCGACCAAGTCCGAAACCTCACCTCTACTCGTATGCGGTTAGATGTTTTAGAGTCGATGGCGGAAGATCGGGAGATGTGGAGAGTCCCCTTAAGCACCCTAAACCCGCAATCCTCATAGTCGATAAGCGGGCCATTTTGAAAATGAATGAATTGTTGCACGATCCTAGACCTTGTATTCGCATTTCCCTCCCACTTAGTTCAGTGAGATTTTTTGATAAAGACGAGCCGTAGGGCTTTACCAATAGAACAAGTCTCAAGATGAAGCTATAGTCAGGGCTAACTTGCGAATTTTTCCAATTTATTTTTCTTACATAGGAAGTTATTCATCCTTACAAAGAGCAAACGTGATGTATGTAGTTCCGACCAGGAATAAATACTACGGCCTTAAATCTCAAGACCTAGGTAACACCATAATCCTGCATCTTTTACCACGCTGTATGTTGTAATTGTATCTTTTGATAAAAAAAAATAGCTGGCGCGAGAAGACCTAGCTCCTCGCAACCATTCATGTTGTTTGAATTGAGAAGCTCTTTCATGTATATTTTGATATCGGGCAAAAAAAACTGTCACCCCAGACGGACGTAAAAGGGTTCGTCTTCTCTAAGATTAGCACATATGTATGTGAATCTAGACTGAGTCATTCCAAAGCATAGTCCAACTGTCATCAGCACTGTGTCAATGCTTTCATTTTGGTGTGCAGCTGATGATGCACAAAATTGCAAACAGATTTACATAAGCATTACAAACCAAACCGAATCGAATACCCATAAGACCCCCTTTCATCTGTTTGGCATTACTTCCAGTCACTGTGTCGAGTAATATTTTTTTTCTGTATACTCGTAATAAGAGCAATCAACTATCTAATCAATTTAATTAGTAAATTGATTTGCATGGATGGACAGACAACGGACGGCAAATTCTATGGAGTACAAATGGGGGAAGACAAACTATTCCCAGCGGGTTACTTCCACAATGAAAATATAAATATTTATTTGTTGAGGTCGATTGTGTGGGAGTGTTGCGTGATTTTTCACTCATTGAAAATTATAGGTCATGTGGGTGGGTGGAGAACGTATGGATACTCTAAATTTATAAGAAACGATAGGAAATTCCGAGCTGATTGATGGCCTAATGGCTTCAAAGAGCATCCGTTCCAAAGTATTTTAAAGGTTAAATTGTGTTGTTAATGTTTAAAGTGCACGGTAGATACCTAACCTAGACAAGACAAAAAGTATTGAGAAGCTTTTTATTCATTAAATCTGTTTTCAGGACAAGCAAAACGAATCTGTGTTGCACTTCACGGTACGTTTTCAAGTTTCAGGTGCCCTATTTCGTTTACAACTCAAATGATTTCCATTGCATTCAATTAAAATATATAAATAACTTAGCCAGTCGTAAATCTATAAATTTCAAATTAAATGTTTACATAAATTCTTTTTTCGTTTTTTTTTTCAAAAATGCTGTTTCTCTTGGCGACGAAATGTGTTTTATGAAATCACAAATCGTCGAAATCTGTCATAATTCACACCAAAACGCATATGGAACGCTCCGATAATCCCAGCCATTATGTGTGTTTCGTTCTTTTGAAGAATTTTTCGAAATAAGAAACAAATTGCACAGAGAAACAGAGATGCAGTCACGTAAAGATTTAAACAGAAAATTAAAACTAATTATCGTATATTTTATGCGTTGACGATGAGAATTGACAGTTTATACGACTGTGACAGCAGAGGGCAATGTACAATGTTTACGTTGTCGACTTTTCAAATATATCAGGAGAAGATAAGTGGATTTTATTGGAATGTGGATGAAGTCAGATACAACGAGAATGACCCGGTTGAATTGGTTCTAGAAACGGTGAGGCTGTGCATGTTGTCACATCTAATTCCCCTGTGAACTCAATAGGTCTAACAGGCAAATCTATATTTGAAAGAACAAAGTTCCGATAAAGATTCCAGTCGATCAACTTCAGTTCGTATTTTCCAGGTATTTGGAGCCTGATATAGTGATGGTCTGACAACTAGGCCTCGCCTGACAAATGCCAATCAACAACTAAATTTGAGAAAAAAAAATGGGCTAGAGAAAGTCGAATTTATGAAGCTTGGTTTAGAAGCTATATTTAAAACACCTGCATGATTACTAATAGAATATTCTTAATGGCACTCACCTTTTCTATTGGTGGCGCATTACCATCGCCTTCGATGATGTAGTGGAGGTTGTTCGCGTTGCAGTACTTCATGAGCGCCTAAATCTTTTTAGGAGGAATGTCATCAATGTCACAAGATGTTATGAACTCCCACTCAGTTCAGAATTCGACGTTTAGAACCAGGTCCTTGCTGATCAATTCTAAAATGGGAAGAAAGTTTACTTTAACGCGGCTCTTGGTACTTAATTCCTACACTTAACTTGCTGTCTCTGTTCCGTAGCCCTATTATTTTTCCATTTAAAACCCATACTCTTCAACGATGTTTGCAGAAGGTATAGAGATAAGGAGGAAGAAGCAACCACTGCTTACTTTCGCTGCCACTGTCTATATCTTTTTCGCAGCAGAAGAAGACTTCTGGGTCACAATCACTTTAATGATAACATTTGTAATCTCGTCTCCTTGAAAACATCCATCAAAAGGAAGTCGCTAGGTATCACAATGGACCTTGAGCATAAAAAAGTCCGCTATGATTCACTTAATTAACCTAACCTAACCTAGGCCATGGTTCTCGAATGTGATCAAGGGTTATGTTCTCTTCGTCTAACCATTTGCACAGATTTCGCCTATAGTACCGCAACTTGCTCCCTTTAGCGGACAGGCAGGCTTGGACGACTTATTTGTTCTGATGGCTGTCATAGCCCTACCAGACCCACAGGCTCCGCTTAAAGAAGAGTTAACTTTCTCGGCTATATTTTTTATATGCGATCAGTGACAGCTCCATAAAGGCTGATCAAAGGCACTGTGTTGCCATCCTGACCTATGGACACAGTTTCAATAAAAAGAGCTGTGCTGACTTCATCTATTCCTCAGGGATCGCCACAAGACGCTAAAACTTTATCGGTCCAAAACGGTAGACGATTCAATTCTTCAGGGCGAGTAGACACTGTCGTTGAGAGCTCAATACTTTGTAGAAATAACATAATTTTCTTAAAATTCCAGCGCATTCACCTAGCAGTAGCTGCGTCTGCTTCTAAGGTCAGATGCTCTGCTTGATTTATTTCGCCTTGATACTTACATCATGGGCTGTACTATCAAAGCAATCTATTGTCTTAGGCTTTTGGTATTATCCGCAGAGTTTTGATAACCTTGCGCGACACTTATCCTACGATCCTAGTTACATGGATATGGCGTTTGATGCAATGACATCAGAACTTCGGTTGCTGTGCAAATTTGAAGTCGAGTTTCCATGCGTTCAGGACTAACTTCGGCCAGTATCTGAGCTTGAACTGAGTTATAGCCGAATCTTTTTGAATGGCTCCGAAACCAGTCGTAAATCCGATACTGGTGTCTTCGTGGAGGCCGACAACTCACTACTCGTTTGACAAGTATGCCCAAGCAGATAATTTTGCTATCCTAATGGCCACGGACTATATTTTTAAAAATAGGTATAAGGGCCGAAGCATCTGCGTCTGCAGCGATATAAGGCCTTGTTCAACCCTTTAATCAGTTCCAAAATAGTGCGAGAATGCAAGAACTCTCTGAATTCGGTCGCAAGGCTGAACTCTTTGACTCTTGTCTGGGTCCCAGGTAACACTGGGATCTCTGGAAATGAGATTCCCGATAAGGTATCTGAACCTGCGTTGGGTGTTCCCGCGTCCTCGATCAGGGCCTCAATTGACGATTTGGTTTCCTACAAACACAATTGTGTATGGCACGACGCTCCATGATGCAGGCAGACTAAACGAATGCTCCCGAACGTCTGTAAGAAATCAGCGGTATTCTGGCTGTCACTCAGCAGAAGAGACTTTTTGGTGTTCTATCGGAAGACTTTGCTTTTGACAAGCATCTTTGTGTGTTAGGTTTAAGTTCCACCACATTCTGCGATGCCCGTGGAGATCATTTCCTTTAAGTCAAAGTTTTAGAAAATGTATTATAACTTCCCGAACAAATGAGTACATATTTGAAAAACGTTGCTTAGCAGACTTAAACTGAGCGAAGCACGTCCTTGTCAGTGGATAAATATGTACAACCAGTGTTTTTCATAATAGCTAACACTTCAATGCCATCGCGAAAATAGGTCTGAGTCAGGTGTAATAAAAACCTCCGTCTTTCCCAAACTATTTTGTATAGAGTGCATCAAGTCTTCTGCAAACAAATACCAGTCTTTCTTTATGTCTTTCCGTCTGTCAAAGTAAAGGTCCTCAAGGTGTTTTCAAACCGAATTTTCTTGGCAATCTCTCAGAAAGACATCGTATTTCGAAAAATGTTCAAAGCAAAATGAGTTGTTGCTCTCTCCAAACAGATGATATTTAACTTAACATGCCACGGTAACACAAAAATTTATTAAATAACAAAAGTGATGTAAGAAATAAATTACATTTGCTGCATGCATGCGATTCATCCTAGGTAAATCCAACCGCACTTGAAGATCGAAGGAAATCCATTTGAAATTCATTCACTGTGACGACGGGTAACTTGTTTTTGAGGGAGGAACAAAAATACCTATATCTTATGCGAGTATCTCTATCTTACACGAAATCGATTAAATAGAAGAAAAAAAAAAAAAATAGAGTAACTTGCAGTTCAAAAGCAACGTATTGCATCGCTTAAATGCAATTTAGGGTCGACAAACGTGAAGTGGGAAATTGGCAACACTCGTTGTTTTGGCATTCATTAGCACTGGCGCAAGAGTTCTATGTACTATTGGTCTGTCTGTCTGTCTGTACGATGGGAACATTTTTTTTTTTGGTTTGTAACTAGAAATTTTTCTTTTTTTCGTTTTGTATCTCTGCAGTTGAAAAGTGGGACAAAACTTTGTTTGTAGGAATGCAGCTGAATTTGCAAATGGAAAGTTCTTAAAAGCATTTTATTATGTTGTTAATAACGAATGAACGTACATATACATATGTACATGTACATATGTGGATGGGGGGATTCGAAGGATGTTGTCTGTGTACATGTGATGTAGACACAATTGTTACGAATGAAAACATTTTCCTTTGAATGAATTTCAAAGGGGCCAAGATATTGAGTTTTGGTGTTAAAGAATGATTGAATAAATTGAAGAGAGTTGAAAGCAAATTAATCCATAAATTCTTTATAACAACTTTTTGAAAAGGATGTTGAGTGTGGATGTGGATTAACCTTTCTCTAAAATGGCAATACCATTGATCTAAAGAAAATGCAATCATATATACGAATCACCCCTTGGTTGGTTTATTCGGTGCCTTATACTTACTTAGACCTCATGGAAGTCCCCCAACCTGGGAGTCTGACCAGAAGGTGGGGTTGGAAACCACCCGGAAAGGGATAGAGCTCTCATGACCCTCGAGCCAAATGAAGGAGCTACTAAGAGTACTTAGAAATACGAATCTAGTGGCTAGTGCGGGACCTTTGCGCAGCAGGTATGGCAACAATTCTATTTCATTTTCGTTTCTACAGCTAATGCAATAGTCGTTTGAGGGTAATTCAAGTCGTTCTGTGTGGACTCCTTACGCGCAATGCTTTGTAAGGATTCGTATTTCCTTTCGACTAAGTTTTACTCTAGATTTTTACAGTTCTTGTTTTTAAAGACTGGCCAGATCACTATCTGGCTACTACACATGTGTCCATATAACACCATCGCCTATTAGCCCTGATCGTGGCTTCCTGATTTTTTTCTCGGTAAAGAGTACTGATTCTTCTTAGCAAGTCCGTCCGCTATCTCATTTCCTGATATATCTCTGTGTCCTGGTACCCAATACATATTGGTCATTGGTACAAAGCTCCACAACCTTGGAAGACCCTGTAGCCGTCGCCGATTCCAAAGAACTGATTTACCTCTCTGGGTTTACAAAATATGCCGCCACCAGTACCAGCTACGATCTATAGAGATCACATTCGTCGGAAACTTGAAAGTTGTCGTACGTACGGGATTTCCTGAACCATGCTTCAATTTACTCGATCGTGTTTAGCGACAAGCGTTTAGACTGCTCGGTGATTGGTCAATTTGTAGTCGAATTCCTTCATTTGAACACTGCCAGAGCGTTGGATGCTTAGCTCGCACCTTCCCCACATGTTTATATCTTCAAATCTGTTTTCGGGGGAACAGTGAAACTTAGATGATCGTACCTACTCAACTTGAATATGAAATAGTCTGCCTTCCGCAATATTTCCTGAAGCCTATAACCTGTAAAAGTTCAAAATTTACACGCAGAATGAATTGGATGCCATTGAAACACTGAAGCAACTATTACGCACTTGTTCTCCACACAGAATTTTGGGACAGTCCTATTTTAATTCGTTTGAAGAAGTCGCAAACATAAAACTACATCTTGTCATCAATTTTATACAACTGGCCGAGGCTCTTGGTCCATATGAGACTCTGTCGCTACTCTTATCTAACCCATCTTAGGCGTTTCATTCCATTATTAAGCAAACCATTCTTAGCCAGAGCCTGAACTGCTGTCTTTCATACATCACGGTCGCTGCCTCCAGTTGATGAGACCAAACTTTCTTTCCCCTCGATCACTTAATCCTTAAGCCGGAGATTCAGTCTCCCTTTCCTTCGGCAACCAGGTGGCTGGGATACAAAAACCCTCTTGGCTGGAGCGTTGTCGTCTATTCGCTCGATGTAGCCTATCCAGTGTAGTTGATGGATTTTAGCCTTCCGAACTACATATATCCACATCTTTGAACAGTACGTAGAGCTCGCTGCTAAGTCTTCTCCTCCATTCACCCTGCTCGCAGGCAAGACCAAGACTGACTTGAATTTTTCTTTCGAAGGAGCCCAAGATCTGTTCAGATGTTTTGCTTATCGTTCAGCTTTCGGCTCCATACAGGACGATCGGCAAGATCAGCGTTCTATGAAGCACGATTTGAAGTTATTTTGGACAAACCGTAGTAGCACCGGTTACCTGGGGGTATTCTTCGTCAAATTTCCATCTGGGTGTCGTTTGTGAAACTTACATTTGCGCCGAGGTAGACAAACTCCTTCACTACCATCATCAAAGTTGTAGGTCTCTATGGTTGCATATTGTCCAATGCGGTGTATGTCGGATTGGTTTCTTGTCGACGGCATGTATTTGGTTTAACATTCATTTATCTTAAGATCAACTTCACTGGTCTGCCCTTCAATCACCGTAACGTTATGAACGGGCGGTGATTTTAATATAATTTTCGGTTCCCAACAGCTGGACGGATTTTGAGAAAATAGTGTCGTCCGTAGTTATGCCTGCCCGCCGCACTATTTGTTCCGAGACAAGACTAAAGGAATCGCACGACAGGCATCTCCTTTCCGAAATCCGGTGCATTTTTCGAATAATTAGGTGGTTCTGGTTCCAAATTGCACGGCGCGACATGATTTTTCGAGGGTTGTGCGATACAACCATCTTAGCCATCAAATCCTATATTTGTATCTCTATCCCTACAAGAAATAGGACTCGTTCTTTAACGCCCATCCAACGATACACATTCACAAATAATAATCTGTCAGATTTAACCTTCTCTTGCATAAGCTCTTCCTACTTTTCTTTTTACAAACCAGGCGTACACATGCATTTACCACCCATAATGTATCTAATTAAACACAACTAAGCAGCCACTTATGCTCCCCCTCTTTATTTGCAGCAAATGGCATAAAAGACGGTTTGTGATACGAAATGCAACTGGATATATGGAACAATATCTGCCTCACAAAACATAGAAATCCATGAAATGCAATAAGACCCCTGAAGGTTAAGTCCAAGGTAGCGCTTGTTTAAAGCCCTGGTTTCGATTTTTTTTTCTCTTCTTTTGCCTCATTATTTTCGCATTTGAATTCGTACTGTTTCGCATTGCAAAGACAACCATGTGAAGTTATGCATAAAAGCATTAACAGACAGATTGTGCAAAACAGGAACGAAATAATAATGCATAGGAATATGAACGAAAGACTTGCAGAACAGCTGGTGTATGAACGGAATAGATGGTATGCTACCCTATAAAAGTTTTTTATACAGCCACATCTGATTGGAAATGCTTATAATTAAAACCGGGGTCTAGTTTGTGAATAAGTACTAGACCATGCATGGATTAGAGTGAAGCTCAGTTCAAATTGTAGCATAAGATACAACAAACTCTGCCAAAAGATCGGTCGGACCCAATATATGTTTCTCCTACTGCTAAACGGAGAATTCTGAATAAATTTCTGTATCAACAAGGAAGTTACTTCTTTAGGACATTGGTAGAATACATATTTTAGACGAATTTTCCAGCTCCACACTCTCCGAATATCAAACGACAGCTGACAAAGTTGTAAATATTTACTTGTTCATTTACTTTTTTACTCTGCGTAACAAATTATTGCTCATAATAGCCATAGGTACCCTATAAGATTGAATACAAAAAAGACATGAAAGTAATAATAAGACAATAAGTCACAGCGTATGTCTATTGTGTGTCTACTGCCGTGCGATTTGTAAATGTGATTCCTCTGTACATGACAAACGCAAGCCCTTGCACTAGTTTCTTTTTTTTTTTGCCCGTCTTTTTGAATATTTTGAATTCGTTGGCAAAAATGTCAGACGCAATTTTTATATGTGGAGCACAGATTTTTGACTATTAAGTAATATCGCACATTTACGTAAGAGAAGTAGTTGATATTGATATATTGCGCGAATTAAACGAAATTATGTAATCAGAAGCGTAGAGGATGATTATTCGAAGACAGAAATCATAAATAAGCTGAGTCTTGTAGTGAAGGGTGATTCAATAAGAGGTGCAAGATTTGCATGTTACATCGTATTAATTTCACATAATTGTATTCATTGTTTTTTGACTGATATCATCAAAAAATGGGAACTTTTTAAAAACTTTACAGACGTTTTAAGAAAGCGCAAAAAAATTAAGAAAATAACCTAAAGTTCTTTATCGAAATTATATCCCATATGCGACCAGAATTCGAAAGTTGGGTTGGGATTATTTCTGTGAAATGGGAACGCTTGATGAACCTATGCGCTCATGGCTCCTGTCTTCCCTCTCCATATTTAGACAATCTTACTCCGCAACTGCTTCTTGCAGTACTTTTAAGGCTAAAATCTTCCATGATCTTGACTCTCTTCTTCATCGTCAGCACTTCTTCGATGTAGAAGCACGCTCGGTTTCAGGTTTACTTGCTCGTACGCATTACCATAAAAATGTTGTACGGTGTAATGCCGCCTACCTCCGTTTCTAGTCTTCGTCTCTTTGCAACTCATGTGATGCATTTAAAGAATGTGTGTCGTAAGGAATTCTATAAAATAAAAATTTACTTTTACTTTCGTCCAGTTCAATCCGCGGTATTGCCGATCAACCTACAGTCTAGATTCCCTAGATTCTCGCTTCCTGCGTTATTGTCTTTCCCTCTTGCTATTTCTTTCCCAACTTCAACTTTTCTATCTTAGACAAACTTTCTCTCTGCCGATAGGAGATTGAAGGGGATCACTGTCGCGACTACGAAACTGTTTTAGATAGGAGCTCGCCACCCAGACTTGGTCTCCTTGGCTATACTACTACCATTTATTTTCTATGTGTCAATTTTCGACTCATCAGTATAAATGGATTTCTCTCACTGTGTTTTAATCGAAAAACATACCAGAAAGGCTTTTTAAAGTATTAAATTGTTTGGCTTTCGGCTTAATTGGCTTTTTAAATTAAAATACTAGAAAAAACCTTGGTAAAGCTATTAGGGATGCCAATATTCATATCTACCCTGATAATCAGCTTAAAGCACAGACATCCTACTTCGTGGAATCTAGGTTAGTCAAGTTCACCTACGATACCCTACAATTACTTGCCGGGACAACCAGGTCGAACTTGTTTGGGTGCCCGGCCACCAAGACATTGTAGGCAATGAAACTACGGATAAGATGGCTAGGGTTGGTTCGGCTTCCGCGCACTTGAAACCGGAACTCTTCTGTGGCGTTAATTGGGCTATCGCCAAAACTTTGTGGAATACCAACTTCGCCTATCCCATTGGAAAAATGACCCGGCCTTAAGCAATCCAAGAGCCTTATCAAGCCCTTCTCCTACAAGGAAATTCTAAGCCTTGCAAAACCTTGCGGCCTAAGATATCATCTTAACAAACTAAACCTTTGTTCAGATACCGAAAACACCATAGATCTTGCTAAGTTGCAGTGTCAGCCATAAGAGCAGGTTTTATTATAATAAACAAAATAAAAATAAACCCGAGCTGTTGCGCCTTCTATTTATTTGTCTTTTTAGTAAAATTTTAATAAAAAAAATTAATTGCAAAGCGTTCATTTAATCATCCTCTAGGCTAAGATCGTGAAAACGCAAATTTTACCTCCAAATAGAGATTTTAAGGCATTTACTTGTTTTAACAAAGTTTATAGTATACGTAGATGTACTATATTGTTTGTTTGCACCGCAATTTTTATTTCTTAATAAAAAATGACTATAATACATAGTTAAGCAGCAACTTGCAGTTTATTCATTTTTCGTGTAAAAAATTATAATTAAAACCCGTTTAAGTTTATAGTCCATACCTCAATAATATATTTGTTATTTCCCACGCAATCTATTTAATAGGTTTAAATTTAAAACTAAAAAACACAACAATTTCTATTATATTATTGTGTTGTTTATTAATCTTTCACAACATGAAACACAAAAAAAAAAAGAATCTGTCAGATATTCCCCTTTGAACGGCAGAAATACGATGTCTCATTTTGTTGTTATTATTTTTCCTTGGAAATATGTATCTTCTCGCAGATATTCAGAGATATTTAAAAAAAAAAATAAAACAATAAACGGTTGCTCATTTATAAATCGTTTGCTGAGAATTTATATCTCATCAACAGACTCCCACTCTTAATTGCAAATCATTTAAATGGGTATGAGTTTTTAATATTTTATTTCATCCCCTGCGGCAGCTACATACATAAATGTTTGTTTTGATTGAGAAATTCTCTAGCCATTTCCTATTTTTTTCTCCATTTCGATTGGAAATTCGAAAAGAGCGCACTTAATAATTACTCATAACATTTTATACTTTCGAAAAATGGCAACAAAGAAAAATAGATAGAAAACAAAACACAGCAGTGAATTAAAAATAGAAAACATCATCAAAATTCCATTGAGAATTGAACGTATACCATATCGCCGCATTCCACCGTTGACATTTCATATTTCGAAGTAAATTTATTTTTGTAAGAATATTGTTTTTTTTTTTCTTTAACATGAAGGCTAAAATGATAAACATATAAGAAAATGTAATTTTTTTTTGTTGGTTGTGTTACAAAAATATTTGAGAAGGTGACTAAGGCGAGTTCCTTCTGTTTGTCAACGATACTGGTTATTTATAAATTTTGAAGACTGCTCTTTAAACGATTGAAATGACATTAAAGATTCGAGCTGTCTTTGAAAACATGTCGTTAAAAATAAACAAGGTCATAGGTGTTCTGTAAAAAAGCAATAAAAGCCCTAACGATTAAAGCGATTTTTTATTGGATCCTTTAACATTGGATCCTTAATTTAATGCGCAACCTGTTTGACTTGCTAATGACTGAACTGCATTAAAAAGTTTAACCCGATAGAGTTGCAATAAAAGGAACAATCTGATTTTCTATTTGTCAAAACCAATTGAAATATCAAGACTTTAGCCTAAGTTAGGTTAGGTTTCTGGATTGATGAAGAGTATACGAGTATCTACATCTTTGTGCTAATTGGGTTCAGTTGAACCTCCACTTCTACCTACCTACCATCTACATCTTTAGAGAGAGGATGTACCTTCTATGTGTAACAACCTGGCTTTCAATATACAATATGCGATTCTTCTACACACAGATAGTCAGGTGACAATAAAAACCTGGAAAACGCCAACTGTTAAATGGATCTGTTAGTGGATCTCTTAACTAGGACGTAGGCCAACGGTATGTATCCCTATCAGGGGCTTAGATAGGATTTGCTTATGGGGAGGGTTTTAGCGAATTTGTTTCAAAAGATCAGAGAATGTTCTTGCAAAAGACTAGCTGGAAGCGTTTCTTAAAGTTCTTACTGCCTTCGGTCATCATCAAGCGCTTTCTCACACAGTTAAGTGAATTTAGTCGATAAATTTGAACGTCTCGGATAGATTAGTGATGTGAAGACTCCAACTCGTGTTCGTCTGGTAAGGTCAGGGGTAAATTATTGCCGCCGTAGCTGAGAGTGTGACTTAAAACCTAGGTGTGTTCATTTCAACACGATCACAGGAATTGGGCAAATTCGCAACCATTCTGCACCGCATTTTGTTGTATACCGTGGCCTACATGCTTATACACACGGCGGACCACGCACAATGCCATACTTTCGCTAACAAAAATGTACGCCTCTTGATTGGAAGGGGTAATTTTGGGGGGCAATCCCAGTTAGACGACCCTCATTCATCGTTGACCATAAGTCGGTTTTAAAGCGACGCAAGGTAGAAAAAGAAGAAAGCTGCACAAGTTGTAAGCACAGCACATAAGTTAGGAGGCGCGTTATGTGAAAAATAGCTTTCTAGCTAAGCTCTGAAAATTAGAAAGCGCTCGCATGTGTTTGAAATTTTGACTTTTCGTACTTTTTTGAAAAAGTGGGCGATGTAGCTATGCCTTAAGTATGGCTCTAAAAGGCTACTTATAGCAATGATCTTTTGTACCGCTTTAATCACATGCATGGTGGTGCGACAAACAGCCGCAGCGCGTTAGCACAACGATCTTGATGTCGGGAGTTCGAGCCTCACCTCCAGCTTAAGGTTTATTAATTTTTTTTTCACCATTGGGGGGTTTTGTACCCCCAAAACTCCCCTCGTCTACGTCTCTGATCCCTATGCAGAGCCTCAGGCTATAGAATATTCTACATAACCGCAAGGGATAAACTTACAAGTAGCTATCGGTCGCAATCTCGTTGAAAATGATGAGGATCCTTCTTGTTTCTTAAGTTCGGCTTTACACAAGCTTGGTCTCTCACCAGACCCTACCTGCAGACTGTGCTTGGAGAGCGATGAAAGCTCTCTTCACATCGTCACAGAATGTCCCGCCTTTATTCATGCGAGAAAGCGAACACTTTATAATCTTGTCTCCGAAATCTGTCCAATGATATATTAGAGCTGTGATAATTGTTCAATGCCCTACATTCAACGTTGTGTCAAACTGTTCAAGGATAGCTAACAAGCGCCTTTCTGTTAAGTCTTTGAAAACCTCAATGCATGAGCAAACAAGGCCAAAGTTAAATCATTAAATTAAGCACATAGCACTCACATTAGGAGAGACTCTTTATATCGCTGCGGCGCCTCTTAATGTGAATAAAAAGCACAAAATTAAACTTTCTCCGAAGAGCACTAATAAAATAGTCCGCTCTGGCTGTTATCCTGTTACACCGCATATAATTTCAAAATGTTCACACTGAAATCATGTAATTTAACGACTTTTGTGCTGGAAAACTTCGGCAGCTCTAAATTGCTGGTATGATCCTTCTAAAGGCATTCCATTCCGCATGGTGCCATATGAATTCCCTAATTAATGACCTATAATGGGGGACAAAAACAAAATCTCCCATTAACCCCGTTTATATTCAATTATATCCTTTTAGCTCCTTTTGTTGCCCCTTCAGTTTTTTTTTTTCTTTTTAATGTTAATGTCAAATTTGATATAATCAGACGCATTGTCATAACCCTATTTCCTCTGTTTTGGATAGAATGTTACTTTCACAAGTCCTTGCGCCTGTTTTTATACCGTACTATTAAGATAGTCATCTTAATGGGTTAAATAGTCGGTAATAAATGGTAAATTAACGACTTTTTAACCAAAATGTTTCCCAGATAACTTTGCAGAGTGTTACAGCGCCAATGGGCAATGGGATGCGTGAAAAACCTAATAAGAGCCTACGGCCACTTCGCTGTCCGCACTTTCGCATTACCATACACCATTTGCTCTTCAGAGAATGAGATACAATTTTCTATTTTCATCGCTAATCAACTGTCAGATATTTATAGCCTAAATTTGAAGATGGACACCCAGATGTCATGATACCCTTATCTAAATGGTTTCCTTTCGACAGAAAAAATGTGTGTACAAAAAAAAAAAACGTTCTACAGTGATAGATACTTTGCTGGGTTAAGCTATTTATTTCTTCACTGTTTCAAGGTTATTTGGCAGTCGCTTCTGTGGGGTGGCAATGTTGGTGGTGTTATGAAGACACTACTAGGTGCTTGTCCAATGTATGACATTGCTGGGCATATGCTAAGTATCAAAGAGCGATAGTGTAGGGCTTCATTGTGACACTTGGTGCAATGAAAGTGAATTACGGCAACGATGTGCATGTTACCCAGAGGGTGTGTGTTTGTGCTTGAAGGTTGTTCATCTAATTTCTTGGCAAGTAATTACCATATGCTACGAGTATGTGTGTGCTTAAGTCAAGGTTGCACGGAATGCAAAAGTGGTATGAACGCCACTCAGCAATAGATTTACGAGACAATCAAAAAAACCAGAAAAGCATTCCAATCGATTTTAGGTTAGCAATTGCAAATGCTTCACATTATATTTGATTTAACTAATTTGTTTTTCTTTTGTTCTATTTCCAGGTGGTGTGACTTGTAGATCCCAAACCAAAAAATTTTTAACCAAAAACAACACGGAACAAATTTTTTTTTTTTTTGATAAAAGGACTTCGACAGTACACGACGGGAAATTAGGAGCAGAGAAGATAAAAGACACGGCGGGCGGTTTTTAACAATATTTATACACATAACTTGCAACGGAATACATCACAAATAAACCACCACCATCACAATGCATATAGAAATTCAAGTAGCGCTAAATTTTGTTATATCGTATCTGTATAATAAACTGCCAAGACGACGAGTCAACATATTTGGCGAGGAGTTGGAGAAAGCATTAAAAGACAAATTCCAAGGACACTGGTATCCTGAGAAACCTTTTAAGGTAAACAGTGTTTTTTTAATATTTTTTATTTAATTTAAAACTACCTAAAGTGAACATCGAATTCTGTTCTGCTTTCACTGAAAGTTTGTTAAAGTTCTAAACTTGGAAGATGATATCAATCACGAGTCAGTGAATGACTGAGAACCTGTTACATAAGTATTCGCATTAAAATCTTGAAGGCACGAGGCACAAAGGTCTTTTCCGAGACCAGAATTTGCAAATTCCCTTTATTCTCTAGTCTAAACTGAAGCATATGTTTGGTGTGAACAGTAAACAAAAAGGAATGTGGTACAATACCTATGTACAAGATATGAGCATGCAGCTTTACTTACTGGATTGGCTCTGGAATTTGGATTGAACCTGTGCCTCAACCAACAAGCTTCTCAAAAAAATCCAAGCAGTTCGCTTTCGGTTAGGAGCTCCAAGTTAATTTGCCTTTCTTCTTCAAAGCGCCACTTTAGGTGATGTCTTCATCTATTGCGTTGTTCCGCCAGGCTGTAGTCGAAAACTCTACAGGTTGGAGGAGTGTTTCGACTAGATCGATGTCTTTGTACCACTTTATACCATTTTGAGATAGGGTCTTACCCTGGCTTCTCACCCCAAAGCATGGGCAATTGACAAGAGTTATTCTTTGTTTGATTTCTGATGAAATGTCACTGTCAGAAGTAATAGCAGGGCCAATGTAGACGATGCCCTTTATTATTTCAGAGCTATTGCTGTCCATAGTGACATTCAGTTCAATTCGTCGATGCTGAGTGACTTAATATTGTACTCATTCACAGCTGAATCCACTTTAGCCACTCCTGTCTCTGCATACGAACACACCGATGACAGCTGGCTTATTTCTGCCGATGAATTTATAATCGTTGGCGTACGGAAGTAGTTATACAGACTTTTGAAAGGTTATGCTACAGGTGTTTGCTTATGAGTTTCCTAGAAGTCGTTCAAGCATATTTAAGAAGTGAAATGACAGCATGCCACATTACCAAAGTCTCTTTTTGACATCAAAAGGCTCGGAAAGATAATTGCTAACTATAATGGAGCAGCCAGCATTCTCCGTCGTCATCCTGAACAGACAGACGAGTTTGGCGGGAATGCTATTGTGACTCTGTACAGCTCGTTTCTATAAAATCTGTCATAGACAGCCTTAAAATCGATAAAAATATGGAGGATAACGATGTGGACTTCATAAGTTTTCTCCAGGATTTGCCGAAATGTAAGCAATTGGTTTCCTTGACCTATAACCGCACTGATGAAGGCCAATTAGGTTATTGACGAAAAATGCACAATATGGCAGAAAAGATGTTGACTGATACCTCGGGCCACGACGACTCCTTTTTTACCTTTACACTTTTAAAAATTATTTATAAAACTAATGTTTACATTTTTCTTTTCTTTTTTTATTATTACAGGGTTCAGCATTCCGCTGTTTAAAAACTGGAGATCCAATCGATTCCGTGCTGGAAAGAGCTGCTCGCGAGAGTGGTGTCCCAATAACCGATATCCTAGAAAACCTTCCATCTGAATTGTCAGTATGGGTTGATCCCGGTGAGGTATCATATCGAATTGGCGAGAAGGGTGCTGTCAAAGTAAGACAATCTCAAATTGAGCAGACACATAGGTACAATGTCAGTAACACTACTTATTTTTCTTTTACAGATTTTGTTCTCTGAGAACAGTGATAATCATGAAGACTCATCGTCAGCCGATCGTGAGGTGACAAAAACTTTTAATCCCGAAGCACAATGCTTTCGGCCAATCGATGCTGTCAGCTCAAGTATGAATGGACTTAGTTTAAGTCCGAAAACATCACCACATTCGGGCTCATCACCGGCATCGTCCACCAGTCCCACATACAAGGGTAGTCCGAATCCAGCTGGTAATTTCTTACCACGTTCTCAAGCACCATTGACATTTACTACAGCCACATTCGCCCAAACTAAGTTTGGTAGCACGAAATTGAAAACAAGCTCGAAGCGTGCTAATAGGTTAGTAAGTGAGGATGCATTTTTTAATAAGTCTGTTATAATTGAAATATATATTCCCTAACCGCTTTCGTTATTCTTTTAGCTCATATCGAATGTCCCCCACGGAATTCTCCAATTACATTAAACAAAGAGCAATGCAACAGCAGTTTCATCATTCCCATGGACCAGCTGCCCCAAGTAACCACTTTGGCCCGATAGGCCCATCATCACCATCGAGATCGCTCTCACCGAACCCACTGGCATTGGGTATTGGACAAAACGATCCCTTCTACTTCTCAAACATCGGCATGGGCATGTACCCGCAATTTAATGGACACCGAAACCTTTTCGATTCTCATTTCCATTCGGAGGCTAACGGCATATACAATGGCACCAGCAATGGCAGCAATGGTGGCACTGGCTCCGGTGCCAATGGTCATGGAAAGTTCTCATCATACATTGAGCCCCATGGGTTCTATGGTCTCAACAATCAGCTACCGCAGCAACAACAACCGACATTGCAACAAAATGGCAACTCAAACAACCACAATGGTGGTGGAAATCTCAATAATAACAACAGCAATGCAAAAATGCCAAACAGTAACGCCAACAATAATGTATCGGCTGCTATTTCAGCTGCTGTTGGGAGTCTCACAGCAGCTGCTGGATCTGGTGTCCAATCCAACGGTAGCTCCGCTAATGGCCAACAACAGCAGCAGCAGCAGCAACAACAATCGGTCTCACCGATGAGCTCCCCTGGCTCGGGAGGTAATCAAGACTCGAACAATTCGAAATTGATTGACGGTCTCAATTCGTTCTATTCCAATGCAACAGGACCTTATCAGCACCTTTTGGTTGCTAACTAAATTTTTAAGTTCTAAGAGTTTGTGTAAAAAAAATGCTTTGTTAAACTTTTTTTCGTTTCTAACCAAGTTATCTACTAAATCAAGAAAAAAAAAATATTTATATTTAAGTTATTTTTTTCACATACCTATAGTTAAATATCATGAATAATGTTAGCAAATTTTTTTAATTTTTATTTTTTTACGTGTAAGGCTAGTAGAACAATGTTTTATGATCTTCAGAAGAAAAACAAAAAAAAAATATTATGAACTTTATAACAGTTGTTTTTTTAAATAAAATAGTAATAATTTTTCTAGCTAAATATAATTTTTTTGTTTGTTATATCTAATTGTTATTTATTTATTATGAATGTTTTATATATATATATAATATATATATTATATATATATATATTTTATATATATTTTTGAATGTTTCCTTCGTTTTACTTCATACAAAAAATCAGTGAATGGCGTTCAATGGAGATATAAAATGCGAGTTACCCACCAAAAAAACAAAAAAAAACTTAAATTATCTATGAGAACAAACCAACTATGAATTGATAGAAAAAAAACAAAAACGAGAAAATAAATGTCCACTGTGAATAGTGTTAAGAGATTTGAACGAAACATATATAAAACCAAAAAAAAAATCTAAAGATGAATGTTTTTTTATAACTACTAAAGTTAAAAAAGAAAAAAAAAAAACGTAAGACAAATTTTAAGCGCATTGAATTAAATTTAACATGTTATAATTTTTTACCTTTTTTACTTAACACAAATTAAAAAAAAAATTAAAATAAAAATATAAGAATATACGTAAATATAAATATATTTTTATAACATTGGTGAGATAAATATATTTAAAATGAATAAGTGCAGAACGATACACATTAAGATTTAAGCGCAGATATTTTTTTACACTTGTTTTTTCCTAAGTTTAACATGTAAGTTTGAACACTTTTTTATTTTATTTTTTATTACTTTAAGTGGAGGAACATGGATTCGCAGAGATGAACTTTTTTTAAAAAAATTGTCTTTTCAAGTCAAACTAAATTATAAACAGAAAACTCTGTGACTTAATGGAGGACCAAGGATGTCTCCTGAAACCCTATTTTCTATCGATCACTCCAAACGGACTAGAAATGACTGTGGATTCACCTTTAATCGTGATAAATGTGGGATTACACATTGAGTTAACAAAAATTCTATTGACAGTAGAAACTTTGCTTTTTTCATTAAAAGAATTAAAAACTCAGCCTATACGACCTTCATAGGTCGTATCTATCATAATAACGATACCAGGGAACCCAAAGAGAAACCTACACTCAATTGACATTATCAGCTCATTTAGACAATTGTGTCAACTAACTTGTGCTGAACTGTTTTCAAAATTCTTAAGGATAAATACTTCTTTGAAAACGTTCAGTAGATCGGGTCCGGAAGATCTCAAACCGCAGGAAATCTTTGAGTTCAGATGAGATATCTGCCCTTGCTTTAAAGAGGTATTCTTCTATCCTGGCCCAGTCTCTACGTAAGCTCATGACTTACATAATAAGCAGTTTCTACATACATATTAACTTACAAACGTTCAGGGAATCCCAGAAAAAAGCGGTAAACCCCTTCCAATTTTTTTCGCCCTGATCCATAGCTTCAATGTCAATGCTCTGTTAGTTCATCTATCCAGTTAGAAAGCATCCATCTTCTTGATGAATGTTAGTATGATTTAGAAAAAGAACCTCATGATTTTACCTGTCTGAAAAATGAAACCATTGCATATTGCATGTCGTACAAAACTTCTCAAGTCTCTACGCCACTATACAGTTTTCGACAAATAGACGTTTGATTATCCACGGTGAAATCCTAAGTTTGTCTATGGCCTTGGTGAGGTTAGATCTCCAAGTAAACTTGAGTGGTTTTATATCTGTGGTTTCTCCAAAGAGTTTGTAACTTCTTCTGTTAAACAGCAATATTTAAAAATCGCTCTTCTCTGCGAATCTTGTATTCCCAACTTGTTTTTTATACATACTTTCATTACATTAACTTTAAATCCTCTTTTAATTAAATTTAATTATATTTTTTACTAAAACTTCTTTTTTTTACCTACGTTGGCAGTTAGTTGTAAGACAAAAACAAAAACATTGAATTAAAACAAAAGCATATATAAAATATTATGTAATTAAAATACAACACATTTTATGTACCTATGTAGACTTTATCTTTTTGTATTTTTATACCGATTTTTTGTAGAATATTCATTAATATTTATAATAAATAAATAAAAAAGAAGAAATACAAAATTATAAATAAAACGAGTATAACCACTCACAAAATTAGCGATTAAAAACAAACAAGAAAAACGACATTTTTAATCACAATAATTATTTATCATTGAAACAGAAAAATAAAAAAGTATATATAAATTTGAAAGTATCTCATGCGGAAATAATATAACCTTCCAAAAACAAAAGCAATTACTAATAGTTTTTAAAAAATATACTGTTTAGTGGTAAAAAAAACAAAAATACTGTTCGATATTTTACAAGGGTTTTTATGAATTCAAACGTTTGAAAAGCCTACGAAATAATTGGTAAAAATCCTGAAATAAATCACAATATTTTTGATCTGAGTAAATCGCCTTAGGTAATATGTATATGTAATTAAGAAAACACAACTTGTGTATAAGTCAACATAGGAAAAAAAATAGAAATCATAGTTATTGTGGTCGTAGCCGTCGTCAAAATTTATTTTTAAAGTTAAATATGTTACTTTATTTTTAATTTCATTTTTCTAATACACAGACACTTAAATTAGTATTATTTCGATAAATAAAAAAATTAGAGAACAAAACAACATATACATTTTTTACGTAATAAAAAGAAAAGAAAATATTAAAATAACATTTTGTATCTGTTCAAGAACATAAAACAAAAGAGACGAAAAACATAATAAGTAATAAAAAGCATATTTTTCTATTTAGATACATAAATTATAAACAAAAGAAATATATATATAAAGATGAGCAAAGAGTGTATAAACAAATTCGTAGATTCTTTTTTATACATAACTGTAGTGAATGAAAAACAAACAGAAAATATATACATATAGTTAATGTAGTGTATACTTTATATAGTCAAAAAATGTAGTCTGATTAAAACAAAAAGAAAAAAACATTAAGTTTATAATTTTTTGTAATTAATAAAAGAAAAACATAGATACACGTTTGTAATAGTCAATAATTTTATATCGATAAATATTAAATTATTTATAAATTCAAAAAAAAAAAACAAAAACAAAATGAAATCCGCTAAATTATTTATATAATATGCAATATATCGTGCGTTAAAAAAAGCAAAATAATAAAACGTTTCATAGTAAGCTCTGTTAAAAAAATATTTAATATTTAAAAGCGGATTGATTTTATGTATAAGTATAAGGTTTTTGAATTAAAAAGGGAATAATTCTATTGTTTGTTGCTATTACAATTATAATATCCTAAAATAATATTTTTGTAATAGATTTTTTTTATAATTTTGTTATTCGATTTTTCCTATCAGTTGATTAATTTTAATTTGTAGGTTTTTTTAAAAAGAAAGAAATATAACTTATGTATATGTTTTACATTTTTTAAATTTGAATAAAATCATTTTTTTATTTTATATAAAAAGAAACATTTGGGTTTTTTTTTAATTTTTAACTTTTCTTTTTTTCTAAAATCCGAAGAGCCAAGTCTAAAAATGCATATTTCTGTTTTATGTAATTTCCCCCTGAAGTCCTTTATTATTTTGATTTAACAAGAATGTTAAATCATCTGTGGATATCATGTTTTGCAGACATCAAATGGAGAACCTTTTCAAATTAGGCGATTCTATTTTTTGAAATGTTGCATGTCATCTACCTTCAAAAATGGAGTCAAACACTTAAGATCTGAGAAGGATTGTATACTGGTGGTCTTGTAGTCACGAATGCAAATTTATGTAATTATACAACGTTAAGAAAGAAGGAAAATTTTCGATGTAGCGGTTGGAAAAACTCAGATTTAAAGGTGCTCATTATTTCTTTTAACCCCTCAAAGGTGGCTGACAGTTTAGTCGGAATTAGTGCGCTCTTTTGAATAGACATCGATTGCATCCAATATCATACGTTGAAACTTATACGTGACTCGTTTAAACACTAATAAAATGATTCTTGTCACCCACAATATAATTGTTTCTGCCCAAAACTCTTCTTAAGCCAGTGGCATATAGCCTTTTTAACCCTCAATATTGGGTAGAAACTGTGCCAAAATCATATTAGTTTGTGAAAAAATAATTCCAACTCTATTGATCATACATTTTTCTTTGCCTACAAGACGCAATACAAGTTTGCTATACTTAATACTGTACCGATTCCCACAAAATCTCAAGCTTCATTGGAATATTTACCTTGCGTTCTGTAAATAACCAAAGTTTCGAATATAATAAGTTCGTGGGATCAATACTGCCTTGGTGGCCAGGACTGGATATACGAGCATAGCCGGTGGGCCTGTGTCAGAAGCTATCGTTTGTCATGAAGAAACTTCTCGATTCGCCTTTCCGTGTCGGCAATAAATCTTAGGTCCCTTCCATTCGTTTGAAAAACCTAACACGCACAACATGAGTTGTTGCAAGAAGCTAGGTCTTGACCCATCTCGAGGTGTCGTGGCTCCATTAATTTATTTATTGTTAGATAAGATCTGTTTTAAGGTGTCTTAATCGTTATCGAAACTGTTATGCCCATTCATGGTGTGCTTGAGCTATTTAAAAAGAAAAGTAGCATTGCCACAAGGAATGGCGGTCAGAAAAGAACTGTGAAGAATTGCGAAGGACACTTTCAAGTGAAAAGACTCATGGAAAAAGACACTGAGTTAGTCTGCTATGTAAAAGGCACAGAAGGTTTATGCAGGCAGTAATAACTCGGCACGCTGCTCATTGCAACTTTAAATTCTTTATTTAATATGAGGGTTTTTTTGCATGCAATCCTTCTGCAGCAAACTATCCCACGTGTATAAACTATCTTCTCGTGAGACTTCGAACTATTTTTCGTAACCAATTCTGAGAACAAAATCAAAATCTTTTAGATATTTGCAATTTTTCGTAACCCTATATTTTTTTATTACAGACAGGCTTCTACAGAATTCTGTTGAAATTGGTTTTTAAATATTATAAGGTTCTCATTTTAATTCTAATTTCGTTTCGTTTTTTTATTATGTAGTTTATTAAATGTTATATTTTTCATTTGTTTAAATTTAGATTATTTTAATAAATATAACAAGAGTTTAAATATTAAGGAAAATAATGAAAATTACTTGCATATCAAATGATACAATAATAATTTTAAAAAGAAAATTATTCAATAAAATCCTAACTTAAATGTAAAAATGTCATGTTGAAAAAAGCTCTTTATGTTTCTTGCTCTATATGGACAAATTTATTAGGATTTATATTTATCATATAAAGTGTATATAAATATTGAATGTGTGTTAAATGTAAGGCATTACTTAAATATTTCATTTGCTGGAGTTCATGTATGCCATTTAGCTTATGGCATTTGTGCGTTCTGTCTATATTTTTGCAGTTTTCATTTAATATTTTCTCAATTTATTGCTAAATTTTATTCACTTCTTTTTTTAGGTTGATTAAGTTTCATGTTCTTGCTTTTTTGCTGTCGCCTCAAAGATAATGACTATGTCAGCAAATGTCGTTGCAGATTCTATTTTATATCTGTCGCTGTAGTAGCTATTGCAGGGTGGCCCAAGTCGCTCATCGTGAATTCCTATCGTGGAGTGGGGTAGGTTGAGACCTCACATGACTCATTGTTCCCATCAAACAAAGTTTTATAAGATTATGCGTCAGTCATTCGGGCAGTGACAAAAAAAAATTTGGCGTGGCCTAAGGTACGTTCAATGTTTGAGGCAAGTACTTGTCAAATGATTGGCATATCCCAGCGGTTAGTGCGTTAGACTACTATGCAAGCTACGTGGGTTCAAGTTCCAGCCATGTTCAAGAAACTTTTTTCGCAGTACCACCTCTCGTCGAGGAATGACAAACCTCCGGGAGTATAATTTGTCATGAAAAACACTCAACATGAGTGGTTGCGAAAAGTTAGGCCTTGGTTCATCCTGAGCTATGTATTTTTTGTTACTTGTCAAATTAAAGCAATTTTTTCAACCCTAACATTTATAAACCTATATCATCAAATGCAAATCAATCTAATCAGAATTCAAAAAACAAACACAACCCAGCTGAAACTCAAACTTCCCCACCTAGTTTGAATTTAACTAAACTACATAACGATATTTTCAGAAAAAAATAAACCGCCAATCAATCACCTCTGATTTGCACAGTGAATAGTAACGCTACGCAGCTAATCAATGGTTTTAAGCTTTTCTAACGAATCAACGACCGCATTTATTAGAATAGACATTTATTTTTATAGCATTTGTAGCTTCTTTTAGCTGCTTGAAAATTGAGAAAATTTAGCTTGCAGTTATAAATGTCATCAGCAATCAAGTAACCAAGAAACGATGGCCTATTTCATAAAACAAATGGGCAATCAATATATACCTAAGCATGTCCGCTACAAGCCTTAAAAAATATCAATATCGAATCCCTTTATACATTCGAATACCATTCCAGTTCTTGGTAAAATAAAAATAAAAAACTTAATGTTCGATGTTCAGTAACGTAAATGCTCCTTATGCATAATTGAATATATGTATGTGTATTTATTTTGTTGCATATGCAATATTTTTTTTTTGTTTTGAATTATCCATGCGGAAATTTTTACGTAAGGTCATAGCTATAGAGTACCTGTTATAATAATTCTATAAAAAGAGGTTAATTTAAAACATAAAAATTTAAAAAAAAATAAATAAATATGTTAACCCGAAACGTCATAATTAGGACTATGTACATATGAAACCTACCTTCTACCAGTTGTTATATAAACAATAAGCAAATTAATCAGATAAAGTATATACGCAAATAAAAAAGAAATGGAAAAACAAGGGCGCTAAGTGAATTGTCGTAAAGATAATAAAAAATATAACATTTAACAATATATATTTAAAAAAGAAATGCAAAATCAAATATTTTCATACATTAACTAATCTTCAAGATTTTAATTACAAAATAAAAAACTAAAATTAATGTAAATAAAAAAAAAACTAAACTAAACTGCAAAAGTACCTACCTACTAAATAAAAGAAGAATATAAATACATACATTTAGACAGCTCAAAATATTTATGTGTTGTATGTTTTTTCAAGAGAATATAAAAGATATACGTTATTTATTTTATATATCAACTAAATAAGAAAACAAATAATTCGACGTAACAGCTGTGCTGCGAAGAAAATCATCGAAAAACTTAAAAAAAATAGTTCACACCCTCCCTGAAATATAAGCTAATTAACTTTCCAAGCAAATAATTAAATATCTTAAAAAAAATAAATATACAACAGCCAATACGAGATGTTCCATTAAAAAAAATAAAATTACTTACATGTACATAATAAAATTATTAAAACAATATCAAATACATAAACATTTAATATTTATAAATAAAAATAATATTGCAAACATACAAGCATTCTCTATCAAATAAAAAAACCAAAAGTATCTATCTAATAAAAGTAATGCGCTTTTTTAAAGAAACTCTGATAAAACAAATAATGCTACAAAAAAACCAAAAAAAAAAACTTCGAACAAAAAGTATTAACAAGTTTTATATTATCAAATATAGATATATATATACTATACATATATAAAGGCTATTTAATAATAATCTGGGTGTGATTTCTTTATTTTCAAATGAAATTATATCATTAATGTAAACAAAAACAATATTTTTATGTATTCAATGCAACTAGTGAGTAGTAAATGAAATTATTATGAAACCGATTTTCATACATCATATGTATTATACATTTTATAACAAGAAAAACAAAAAAAAAAGTAATTGAAAAACTAAAAAAAAAATATAAGATTTATAATTTTGTTATAAATGAGTAGATTTTTTATTCGAATTTCTTACATGAAAACCTATTTATAGAACAAAACAACTTTCATACAAACAAAAAAAAAGTAAAAAAAAAAATTATACTATTACATGTACATAAAACAAAAACTTAATATGGAGAAAAAAATATGTGTACTTTTTTACTCTTAAAAAAATGTTTTTCTAAAATTTATCCTAATAATAACTTTTAAAACAAAACAAAAAAAAAATGTAATAAATCTATTTAAGAGAAAAGCAAAAGGTTATTTAGCAGAAAAACATTTCAATTTATTTGCAGAAATCATAGATTTATAATTAACGATAGATTAATTGCGCAAATCCGACAGTAGAATATTTAAAGAAAAAATGTTCATTGTTCTTCAACAGAACACCGGCAACAATTGTTAAAATTTTAACTCAATAAATTAAATTTATTTTCCAAAACACAAAAAAAAAAACAAATTGGTGTATTCTTTTCTAATTGGCATTTAACTTTTTATTTTATATTCCACATAATTCGATGCAGGATGTCGAATTGAAAATACTTTGTGTCCCAGCAAAGTGTCCCAGGATGGCTTCTATTCCAAACCCCTTTTCAGTTTCTTTTCAAATATCTCCCTATACATAACCATAAAATAGTAGTTTAAATTTATTTTTGTAGAATTCAAATATTTTTGTATATGGAAAGAGAAAAAAAAAACCATGAATACCTTAGTTATGGCAAAAATTATATAGATATATATTATGTGCAGGTCACAATTATAGTAAAAGATATACCTAAAATTTGCACATACTTATAAATATCTGTACATACATGTATATTCAAAGACATATATATATTATTAAATATACACAAAGAAACACACACGACGACACTTTTTTCACAAAAAACTAAACTTTAAGTTTTCTATACCAGAACAATTTTTGTACTTTTTTCAAAAATATAAAAAAATAGATAAAACATATATATATTTTGTATACAGAACAAAGAAAAAACAAATATATAACAAAACTAAAATACACACGCATTCAGAGATCCCTGTGAGGTTACTGATAAATTTATAGGTACTAACAACAAAAAAAATTTTAAGGATTAGCCTAATTTTTCGTTTTATCAATTATTTATTTTTATATCTTATTATAGTAAAATTTACGTATATATAGAATATGAAGTGACAACTTAATCCAAAAGTAATCATAAGAAGGTTATGAGTGTATTTTGTGTCTGTAAAGGGATTGTATGTATTAAAGTTTGGTGTTGTTGCTGAAACGAGATTTAAATCTGGTTGTAGCAGAAGGGTATAAAGACGTCACTGCTTCGAAAACGAGTTTTTTTTGGTTTATGTAATAGATTGAAATTCGTTATAAGTAAATCTAGGTTTTAAATACTTATCACCTTTTCGTCGAGTTTCGCAGATAATACTTGAATAATTTTTATAAGACAAGTGTAGCTTCAATTAATATATTTAAGGTATAGAAGGCTTTATACTTTTTGTTTCATTTCGGAATACAACGTTCCAATTGCTACTTCTGGAAAGAGGGGCTTCTTATAGACAAAACCTACTTGAATAATCCCTCAAGTAGGGCCGTTAAACATTCTAAAGCCATCAGTGAACAATTTGCTGAATTGAGTTTGGTTCGGAAATTAAACACCAGGTTCCAGATATTGCTAAGAATCTTGTCATTTTTGGCTGTACCCCTTAGAAGGAAAACATTTTGTCTGAGTTTGCTTGTCCACATTCAGCACTAAACCAGCGGTTTCTCGCAAGTGAACGGGTTAAACCCACACATTAGACGTGGAATTCCCCGATGCTAGCAAGCACTGCTCTCGCTGGTCTTCGGCGCTTGTCTTTTCTGCTGGGAGACTTTTCGAGAGTTCTAGGCAAACTTGAACCATAAAAACTATTGCCGCCGTCTACTATCGTAGCCTTTCAGCGTCGAACTTCTTAACAGTAGTGGTTCTTTGCTTGTACGAGGTAATGGTCCGAGTTTACTTCTGCACTTCAATACAATCTTTCGTTGAACTTAACGTGATCAATTTCTTTGATTTATGCATATTTGGGAATTGCATAAAATATGCTGCGTGGCAAATGGTCCCACCAAATATATTCTCCTTCCTGATCTTGGCGCTGAAATCTCCAAGGACGATCGTATCGCCATGTCTCGGGCATTGCTCGTGGGATAATGCTCGCTTATATTTTCCTTAAGAACCCCCTGTTCTTGCTAAGTACACAATTACGGATAAATTGTAATGGCATAATCAAATTTAAGATCTGTGTGCCATCGTCAACACAAACACTTTTTGTGTTACCGCATCAGCATTCCTGATTTGTCATTGCTGGTACCAATTAATGCTCTCGCACGGTATCTGAAGAAGGTGTTGTTTAATGATCATCCTTGTGACTTTGACTACGTCAACGGCTTGGAGACTACGCCCTGATCGCCGACGATAAAAGTATAGTCTTCATTACGTTCTACTGCTGATGAGTAATGCTTGTACAGGTTGTACAGCCATGGATATCGGCCAATCTCGAACCTTCGTTTCGTTGAAGGAGTTTCACTACAACTACGATACGTATGTCATCTACGAAGTCAAATATTTTTGATGGCCTCGGGATCCTCAATCTCTGACTTTGTATTGTCTTATTTCATTTCTAATTCCACGTTGCATTATAAGTATTTTTGTTGAAATCCTGACACCTGCTTGCGTGGTAAATGGCCTATAGATCATTTCTCTACTTTTCGGTGTTCAAAGCGTTGTGAAATTCAGAGTAATAATGTCGCAGTTCTGCTTCTGTTTACCCTCATGCTTCCATCGTCAGTCCCATTAAGCAGTAGAACCAGTCCTTGCTTCTTTTAGTGATTTGGGAATGATCATTCTTTCAAGTAGGTGTTTGAAACATATTAAAAGATATGCGGATACCGTATAAATGATCCTTTCAGAGATATATTGGGGACGCCAGTTTCTTATTCGTCTCCAATATTTGCAGCACATTTTCAAGACCTTTTCCGGTGGGATTAGGTAAATTAGTTCCGTCTTCCCCGTGTTTCCTCCCTCTCTCCCACAAAAGTTGGAGACGAGGGCGGAGGTTTTCTGTCGCCCTTTAGTTTCTGCGACCTGACAAAGATTGCCCCACAAGTTTTGATTGACTTCATTGCACAACTGGGTGAAGCTAAGGCGTTGATGTACATATGTTTGTAAAAGTCATGTTTAGAAAACCAACTATAAAGCCGTAAAGAGTCCAAGGTTGCTGCTCTCATATATTCCTTGATACTAATGCATGCCTCCGACACTGAAAGCCTGTAGAGCAGTGCCACATGTACCAGACACCATCGATTAGGGTTTTACTTATAGGACATTGCCGGCACGTCATACCCTCGAATCACGCCTATTGCTTAGAAATAAATAAAAGGTGTGGCATTGGGTATTTATCGAAGCTTTAACTTACTTTAATTTAGTCAACAATACATACACATACATATGTATTTGCAAAAATAATTAAAAGAAAATCTAAGGAACAGCTATGATTACCCATTACAAGATAACATTATATTTAGTATCTAAACTTTTCGTTTATATTTAATTACCTATGCCTTACTAATCCCCTTTAGTTTAACATTTTGCATTTTATTTATTTTTCATTTCAAATTCATCGCTTTAGCGCCATATACGTATAACTCAAATAAAATTGGAAAGCTACGTTTTAGTTTAAAGGAAAACGTCAACACGAGCAGGTTTGTACAATTGAAGATCGAAGAATTTGTACCTACATAAAGTACAAATAAAAAACAAGATTAAATAACACAACTTAAAAAAAGGAAGTTAATACATATACGTATAATATTTTTTCTACGAGACATGATTTCTTAAATGAAAAACCAAAAAAAATAAGTGTTTACTGGTCGTTACTTACAAATTTAAATGTTATTCAGTGTACACCTTTCGATATCTTGAATTCTACCAAAAAAACTAGCTTGTCAACGAATTATAAAATAACTAATTACAACAAAAATAATACTCCCTCAAAGAAACAAAACAGAAAAAAAAAACAAATTTAAATGTGTCATAGAAATAATACGTGTTTCCTCTTTAAGTTAGATTTAAAAACAATGAAACAAAAAAAAACCAAACAAGAAATGTTTAATACATTTTCAGGCGCTACAATGTGTACATGATTACATTATATAAACCAATCATTAGGTGTTAAATAAAACACCAAATGAATTGAAAACAAAACAAGCAGGCACTGTCTAAGAATTTATTTTAGTTTACTTTTTATTTCTGTTAGATGTGCAATCGAATAAAATAGTTTCAAATATTTATATGTACTCTGTTTTTGGTGTTGTTTTCAGTTTTTTTTTAAATATGAAAGAGAAAAAAAAAAAAACCGAACCCAAGCTCAAATAAAAAACATTTACTCCAACGATGACGTATTTTACATATGTATAAGTAAATGTGCTATAAATCTATATAAACAAAAATATTAATGCATACCAATTAATTACAAAGTACTCTTATTATTTTATATTACATTTGAGAAACAAAATATTACAATTCCCCATTGCAAAACAAAAAGTCACACGCGAAAGTAAATGAGAAAAAAATAAATAAAAAAATTCACATTTGCAAAATGCAAGTAAATTATCCATAACATGTACCGGTATTTATTGATAAATGGTTAAAACAAAAAAAAATGATACCTTCATATGTGTATGTATATTAAATATATTTCTGCAACCTTAAAGCAAAAAAAAACTTTGTATTTATAAACAACAACCGAAAAGTAAGGAAAAACAAAAAAAAAAAAAAAACATAAACCTTTAGTAAAGACGTGGAGGTCTCTTAACAGATTGTGATGTTTCTTTTTTACAAGTTTCTTAAAGAATTCATATAAATGTATCAGAAATTATTATGAAAAAATAAATAAATAAATCAACCGCTGATATATAATAAATGATAAAGTTATAGAATATTAAAGACTGTTTTTTGCAAGAGTTAACTGGTCCTTAGCTAGCAAAAATCACTTAGGGAATGACTTCGAAAACTTGCACTTTGCGGCACGACATTAAACTCCTTCCAGAGGAACTGCCAGGACGAAAAGGACAACTAGTCGCGTTCTATATTCCCGGCAAATGGATTTATTTGCAGCCAAACAACAACAATTGAATAATTCCTTAGTCGATGTTCAGGCTCCCGACCAATCAAAATAATAATTTGGTAAAAAAATATCCATTTGCCTAGAATACGAAACACACAATGTTCACGTTAGGTTCGAGTGTTAATGCAAGTCGCCTGGAAGACACCAATATTTACAATAATTATCTGAATTTCTTCCTCCAGGTAAAAAAAAGGGACAAAAAGCTGTTATACGTATGTTATGGAGATTGCTACAGAGAGACGAAGCATTTATTATTCGGACGCGGATTTGTTATAGGTAGCAGACTTAGGGAACAAGTCTTAAGCTTCCGAAATGTAAGCAAACGTCTTATGACGATTCGAATCAAGGCAACACAAGAAAGGGCGTGTTTACGAGCTCCTCGAAAAAACATATGGGTATGTACTGCCGTTGAGATCGCGTTAGGTGAATTAGGCACCAAACTAGGAAACGAAGACGTCTTTGGCGGGACAATTGGTAAGTACAGCCTACAGTCTCCCACATAAGAGACACGGCGATCTCCTGATCATCAAACAATTAATCAAACTAATCATATTGCAATCGGCGAAAGACACGCCCCTAGTGTTCTGGATGTCTGGCAGTCAACATCGACTTGGATCACTACCTTGTTACACCCAAGGTACGAAAGCGGATTTCAAAAAAAAATCAATGTCGGTAGATGAAATGTCGACAGGCTGCAATCGCAAGAAACTGGCAGAATATTCGCCGAACGCGAATAAATCCCGAAATCTCTTTACACCTCCTAGAAAGTCGGCACCAAATGCAGAAAACCAGTGGCAACACTGCCAATAGGCCAGCATAAACGCCGCAAGTGACGTACTGGGTTTCACCCGACCGCCACCGTGAAAACTACTGGTTTGACGAAGAACACCGACAAGTTGATGCCGCAAAGCAAGAATAAAGCGACGCTGCAAGGAAGAACAAAAGCTGCTTGCTAGCTAAAAAGACGACAAGAACATAGTATTCTCCAAAAGAAGGAGAAAGACCATGAGAAGCGCGCACAAGTAGAAAGGGGCGTCAATCAACTTGACGTTCGCAGCTGGAGGCAGTTAGGTTCACTCTGGACTGTATCGCCCCCTAATGTAATGTACCGTAGAAATAAACATAAAGTAAATAGACGAACAATTATTTGTATTCATTTATTGTCCTTTTTTGGAAGATATCTCGGTGTGGAATTCTTTTAAGAACTTCTGCATTTCACACGCTCCATATTCATCTACCAAGTACACCTTTCTCCCATTTCATTGTTTCCAATCAATGGTCTTTCGACACCTCCCGAAACAGCCTAGAACCCTAACGAAAGCTCCGCAACATTCGAAATTTAATTTGTGTGACACAAAACAGACAAAAAATGCGTTAAGTTCATATATGAACACACTGCACTTTTTGCCCTATCCACAATGTTCGTATTAGATTTTTTTTAATAATCTGTTTTTCCGTGGAAATATTGTTAGAAATTCATCGCAACACTTGTGCGTATATGTTAATAGTTTAAATAAATGAAATTGAAGTGATTTTTTATCAGAAAACTGCATAAAATATTAAAAATTTAGTTTTACTATAGCATTACTACAAAAGTAGTGATTGAACGCTGTTATGCGTACATTTTACCACCAATTTGACAGTCATTGCATGTGTCAGAAAAAGTGTTGCCGTTGGAGAACGAAAAAGCGAACGGAAGGAATTTAGTTTTTTTTGTTAAAATTTTGGTGGCGCAAACAAAGCAAAGGCATTCGACAAGGTCAATAGAGGACTTGGGTTTTATTTGGCAGGAGATTCGACAAACGAGTCGTGGTACCGGCTGGTTCATATAAAACAAACTGTTTCATTTCTTGGTATTCCTAGAACTGCTTGCTCACTTTGGGTTCTGCTAGGGTCTTGAGCGATATTTTAAAAGGTCTTATGATTATATTAGGCCAATATTAAGTCTGTGAAGCTACTTCAGTGTGCCCAGTTATGACACCAGTGATGATTGAAAACTCATCACTCTTGCCAATCGCTGTTTCTTATGGCTGAGAGCGCAATAGAGTAATAAAGCCCTTTCTCAAACAATATGCCAGCCCCTTATCATCCCAGTCCTGCTCTATGCTGCATAGGTATGGCCTTATCAAGAATGGATGAGGTCGCTCCCGGTTGTTTTAAGAAAAAGCTCTTGGGTGTTTTTTGGTCCCGTCCACCTAAACGTTTGGTGAAGGAAAAGATACGATAACTATATCAACATAGCCGGAAGAAGAATAGGGCGGATGAACACCAGCGCTCAGGCCCAGAGAATCTTCGCATCTCCCACGAAAGGAAGGCATAGTAGAGAAAGCCTGCGACTCAGGTGGCGCGCTTATATGTAAAGCAATCTCACCCAACTTTATGTATGAAACTGAAGGCCGCTGCCTTCGATTAAGCTGTCTTTAGACACTGGTCCACGCTCTGATGTAACGCTACCTTAAGATGTCTGTAAAAGTTGAGAGTGTAGCCAAATTTAAATTAAATAATAATAAAGAGCAAAGCCCCCAAGCTTAGTTTACAATTGCACTTTTTATTTCATCTAATTCACTGAATGCAGCCGATTTATAAAAATAAAAATCAATTAACAACTGGATTTGCACCCCACTATGGGCATTCAATAAGGATAAACTTATGGGTCCAACACTTCCCCCGCTCACATCAATCCGTTTCGCAAGAGAAGACATGTAGCTAAACAGCGCTGAAATACAAAAACAAACCCTGTCGAATGGCAGCACCGTGTCCGCAACATCGAAAAACGAATTCAAATTGAGTATCACTAAATCCGGCAAAATCGACCAATCGTGGAGTTCCAATAGCTTTGCTATGGCTCCATTTATGTCAAAATGGTGGCTAAATAAACAAGAGAATTATTTTAATTCGTATTTTACCACCAAATTATGAAAATCATACAAAATAAGGAAGTTTTGCATGTGCTTCTTGCTGAGTCCCTTTAAAGCCACGAGATCAACATGTTTACGAGTCAAGAGCAACACAACCTTCTCGTCGAGTAGGGGAACTGTTAACTGAAAATTTTGCTTCTACATGAAAATACTGAAATGACAGTAAATACATACCTATTATGGAAACAACTGTACCTTCATAATTTCCTGAATGTTATCCTCGTTTTCCGTTGAAGTGTACAAATAATTCTTTTCTGGCGAATTTATGAAATTCATTTTCCCGCCACTTGAATCTATTGCTATTGCTATTTGTTAATCGACCGGCGCTGTTAAGTTTTTGGTAATTTCGCAAAAGAGAATCGGAGAATTAAAGTGATGCCAGATCAAGTTAATTTGCATCAAAATACATAAATTCTTTATTTAAAATATGAGATAAATCGGTTTGAGTTTCTGTAGAAAGCCGAAAAGTCTGAAGTCCCATCTTCGGGATCCTGTCGAAACTGATCCTGCTGCGTCGCAAGACGCTAGAAATAAGACAAAGCAAACACTTTCGACAAACCTCAATCTAAGCAGCTCGATATTCATATTATGGTAACAACTCTATTTAAAACTGACCTATAGAATCAAGTAATCAGTTGTTATTGCACTGTAACATGTGCCGTTGATGATAGCACAGGTCAAGAAGCTTCCAATGTGCAATCGGCGCGATACTGTGCACTTTTCGATTATAGTGGACTCTGCTCAATCTCCTCCGGATTGGTTTCACTCTATTTGCGTCTATTTTGCTTATAACGGACTCATCGAGCCAAAATGGAGCCCATAATACACCCTTCTTCGATAAAATTGAAGTATTTTACCATTGCTCTTGAGCCCAATCCCCGAAAATTCGACGTAGGCCATAGTTCCTACCGCTTCAGCTCCTGAATCCGTCAATTCTTGCAAAGATAAACCTCAATATCTTTCCGCATAGTTTGAAGAATTCTTCGCATACCTAGAATTCTTCAATGACTGATAACGTAGATTATAAAATTCACCACGTTCTCAAATAAAATTTGGCATCACCAACATGCGCTCAGTTTCAACCCTTCTAAAAACAACCATTTGTCTCCCTTTCACTCTCAGCGGCATTACAGAAAAGGCTGTTTGAAAAATTACCCGTATAAAAAAAAAATCTCTTCTCCGCCATTTAAATAATTGTGTTCTTCAGTGACAATTCGCTGAGTGAGTCGTGAGTGTAGAATCTAAATTTAATCGTTTCACGTTTTCTCGATAGTTAATTCGTTTAAAAAACAAAATACATAATGTCTGATGAAAAGAAGGTGAGTTAATTTATTGTACTTTCACTATAAAATCAATGGGAAAACATGTTTTTTTTCGCAAAATTTATGCCTGATGGTGGCATGACGCCGACAACATGGCGCGGTGTTTCCTCCGGCTTTTTTTTTATTTTTTGCAAAAAAGGATCTAATCCTCTAATATGCGATTATTTAATGGTTTTTTTAATTTTGTAATTCCAATTAATTGTGCTGATAAGTAAACGTTTATCAATATTTTCGGAATATCCATCGTGTAAAATGCATTTGGAAAAAAGAAAAGCTAACCCTTCATTTCATATTAGACCAGACTGCAATTTCCTAGATGTGTATCGTGGGAAATATCGTAATATGGGAAAATGTATTTCGAACAAACCTCTCCTGGCCGATGGAAAAAAGTTTTTTTTATATGTATACTACAATTACAGTTGGTGCAAAAGGTAATCTCCCACTTAAATCTGCCGTTTGGCGTGTTAATCGCAGCGCATTCAGTTCCATTTTAATACGTTCGCGGAAATTTGGGATACGAAAAATTCTTCTTCAGTAAATAAGCGCTTGTGATGAATTTAAGCGTTCTCATCTTGTTTACTTAAGTTTTCCCTTTGTATTTTGGGCGCCAGAATTGATTGTGGCTTCTAATTTCGGAAAAGGCGTGCTTGCCCTCCGCATGTCGGAAAAAAATGTCCGTACATATTAAAGCCAACGACTATGCGACCTTAAGCGGTCGATCAGTTTTAACAAAGAAAAAGCGTCGTACCCTAGCTTCTTGAAAATATTTATGCTGTGTGCTATACGCGCAGTCTTGAAAAAGATGGCAAGTTGGGTGCGGAGGTTTATTTTTTCTTATAGGTATAAAATATTCCGCAGACTTTGTATCGAACTTGGTTCAGCTGGCACATCAGTCAGTCAGAATAGTCTTTTTCGTGTCCGCTTTTGAGAACAATGGCATTCGTAGACAGTCTTATAATGACCTTCCTCACGCCAATTCTGTTAAACACAGTACATTTTCAATATCTCACCAAATTTGTCTCGGCGTTAGCCTTATCCGTATTTCTTGTCTGAGATCAAATACAGTAATTGCGCCACTTACGCAGGCAAAGTCGACAGGTTCGAGAAACCTAGCGATACTTTCCCCTACTCTCGTGTGGACTCACGACACTATGGCTCAAGTCTTCCGGTCCCCGTTGCGAGTTTTATCAGATTTTTGTTTGCAGTGCTTTAGCATGTTGTGGACAGTAAATATGCCTACCAACAACGACAGGGACTCCCTATTGGCTTGCAGAAGTTCGTCAGTTCTGGCTTTGTCATATTTTGGTCAGAGTCTTCTGGTGTTTGCTGCCGTTAAGAAATCTCTTCCTCAATATTTTCCTAAGGTTACACAGTGGTGATTTAACTGTGTCAAGCGAAGACCCTTTCCATGGGAATTTGTCAGCCGCTTCCCCCGGTATAACTTTTATGACCAGGAATCCAGCAGAGTTTCACGTTGTACAGCATACCAAGTACCATCACGTTTCCATGGCTGTATTCGACAAGCTTTGGTGTTAACTGTAGCAAATATTTGAATAACCTGGCTATCAATGTAAAACGTAATACATACGTATTTCCCGCGATATTACCTTCATCGGGGCTACTTCAATGGTCCTTGTCACTGCTAGAATTTCTGCTTGAAAAAAAATTCTGCTGTGATCTGTGAGTCGGATTGAGCTGTTGAGATGTGGAATCTCGAGAAAGCTATCAGCTCCTATGCCTGTGTTCATTTTAGAACCATGGGTACAGAGTTAGGAATCGCAACTTTATCCATTTGTCACTGTTCCCTACTTGGAAAATTACATGAGTGGTTAATTGTGTTATCATCGGCATCTAGACATGCGTCCTGATACTTAGCTCTTCAAAATGTGTGAGGAGCTCGAAATCCCAATTTTTCCTCTTGTGAACGGGAGAAGCTTTGGTTCTACCACAAGCGTTTTGTAGAATTTATCCAACGCTGTCAGTATAACCTATGGTGTACATTTCTTCAAGGTTGTACACAGAAGAATGCTTCCCTTTGCTGTTCCAGTCCCTAAGCCTGAAAAATCTGGTTCTGTAAGACATAGCAGCTCCTTACAACCTATAAATTCCCAAATAATTATGACTTCATAAGGAACTACAAACATAGTTGTATATTTATCCTTTTGTAAATGTCTCCCTCTTTATTGGGCGTTTGCCCATTGTAAAATTCTTTTGAACGGATTCGTTTGCACATTTTCAGCTCAAATGCCATCCAAAATCGCATAGGGATCCGAAACAGAACATATCAACTTAAAAGTTTTGGGACAGGACAATGCCGTCGTCCAATTCAAGATTAAGAAGCACACTCCACTACGCAAGCTAATGAACGCATATTGCGACCGAGCGGTAAGTTTTTATTCTTCTCCACCAAGGTATGCGTAGAAAATTCAAAAATATAACTTCTCCTTTTCTTTTTCACAGGGTCTGTCAATGCAAGTAGTTCGGTTTCGATTCGATGGCCAGCCAATTAACGAGAACGATACCCCAACTTCATTAGAAATGGAGGAAGGTGACACCATCGAAGTCTACCAGCAACAGACGGGTGGTGGCGCAAACTAAAATCCAACAAACACAATATTATTAAAATTAAAACAAAAAAGCTATTCCTCTTAAAATACAATATATAAAAAAAAAAAAAAAACAAAATTAATATTAAAATTATAAACGGAATAAAATCTTTTTTTTATAATTTCTAATCTTAATTTTATTACATTACATACATACTTTATAAATCTTATGTTAGAGAGAAGGAAAAAAGCGACAAACATACCCAGTCCAGATTATTGTCAGGTTCTCTCGCTCAAAAAACAGAAAACTCTGCTGTTTGTACTGACACAAAAGCGAAAAAGGAACATACATGTAGCCCCTAGAGTATATTAGTACACTTAACCGCTGTAAAACTTATCAAGTCGAAAATGAGAGAAGAAAAATCTTTTTTTGAATTCAATAATTTTCATTTCCGAATTTTTTTTTTTGTCACTTTAATGGAGAATGTTTTACTCTTCGCAAAGATACCATAAATGCAAGTAAAAACACAACAAAATGTATTTGTATTTAGATCTTTTTCAATGTTAAGGTAATAATAATAAAAAAAAAAGAACTTTCCAAAAGAAAGGAAGTTTTTTGTTTTCTGAAGATGATAAGTAGTCGTAGCTTTAATTGAAATAGTCGGAAAATCCTCTGTTCACCGTTGGATAGATTAATAAAATGCAGCTGCTCGGTTATGCGAACTAATCTCAGTCTCTTCCGTGATCGTGTAATTCGTCATGTAAAAACGAACATTCTGGGGCCAAATCGGCTCGTTTTTACGTGATAAGTTATGCGAGTTTATATTTAACAACTGGAAAAATTCAAAAGAACTACCTCCAGCCTGTTTGTAAAAGAAAAAGATGATCAATCTCATGGTGTACGGTCACGTTTACTGATCTTTTCCATACAGCGCATGCTATTAATCTTGAAAGGCTCATTTAACCAAGCTGCTCAAATTGAAATCATGACATTCTGTCACAAGTGTGTCTCCTGGAGAGTTACGCTTAGACCAAGGCTGTGTTGAGTGGCTAGGGTTGGCTTTGAATTTACTCAAACCATTTAGATTGCCTTATGTAACAGATCATTTAAATCCTGCAGAAATCGTTACAAACTGCCCACTCGTTGAGCATGTCTACTTAGGATGCGTCCTTTAACGACATTGGTTGGATTTGAAAAGCTGTATCTTAGTTAAATTGACGTTATTCCAGTAACTATCTCCGATTTGCTTTCTACATATTCACTGACTTAATTAACATACCTACTACTGGCACCTATATAAAGAACCTTGTTTGATTAATTTGTCAGTTGCACAGTTCTCGAGATGTCGTTGTGACCTGCGACTCAGCAAAGTGTGGCATTATTCTGTTAAGCGATCTCGACCAGAGACAGGGCAGTCCATCATGCTGGAAAGAACGAATCAGATCGCACCTTGATACAACTATGACTTCGACATACGCTACGCTAGACTGAACAAGTAATAGGATCCAAGCTCTTTTGGCCAAGGTCAAGATGGCTGTGCCGAATCCTTCGTATGTTTTAGAGCCGTCTGTAAAGATCAAGGTGAAATTAATGGAAAGGACTTTGCCTGTACTCTGTTTGATAAACAGATATTTTTTTTTGAGTGTCTACAAACTTTCAAACGTCAGTGTGCTCGGTAAAAGCGTGCGTCATGGGTAACGCAAAAATGATGGGCGATTGTGAAATTGTGAGTAAAGATTTCATTTCGTAGATCTCTTAACAATTGTTGCTAGCCAGCATACGTGTGCTAAAAATAAGCTTTACTCATAGAAAGCTTTCTTATCTATTAAAGCTCAGGGAAAACTAACTTCATGCTATAGAGCCGTTACCATTTTGACTTTGATGAAGGGCACTGCGCCAAAGAAGATCACATTTTAATAACATCCCCACGTCAGACCTTTTTAAGAGACGTTCGTTTCAGTCCACTTTTCGCCAACATCCTAGACTTGTTTGGGGTTACGAGAAAATCGGTTTGGACGGCCTTAACAGCTTTTTAAAAAGCTTAACTGGTTGCCACCAAAAGTAATGTAAATAAATGCTTCCGCAGATATGATTAGCAAGCAGCATTTTCTCTAATATGATATCCTTATTCCGAACCGAACAGAGTGCATTTAAATAAAGGAATAAACATGGTTCGCCTTGAAATGGAAAGAAGCTATCAGAAAGAAAGGTTTTCGTCAATTCATGTGAAAAAAAAAACACATAGGTATCTCAAAATCGCAGATGACCAAAAAAAAACAGGGCGAACAATATTGCAATTCCATTTCCCAGATACCTACATATCTGAAATTTCAGATAAACGGAGCGTTCTGATTGGACGAGAGCCTGCTACGTGACAGAGGTAGTGGATTGGATTATTTGTCTGTTATTTCATTCAATTACTGTATTTTGCAAATTTACCAATAAATATGCGTATTTTAGTTACATAAAACATCTGGGGAATGGAACGGGCTCAATGTCTCAAGGACAGTGATAACACTGTAATTGAGCAAGCTAATTGATGAAAATTTTGTATGGAAAAATATCTCATCTTGGTTTAATTTGTATCACATTCCACAACTATAAAAGTAGTACATGGGTGACCAGTACAGTGTGGTAACACGACACGGGTGACCAATGCAGCCTGCTCAATTAGCGTGTAATCACCGTCAAGGACAGTCAGCATTCATGGAAAATGTCAAATACTTGGAAAAAGTCAACCGCATTAAAGCTCACTTCGCAGCTAGCCCAATATTTCTCTTACTTTCGGTCGAAAATGCGTCCGTTTCGATGTAAACTATTTTTCAAAGGACTGAGACTGCCTTTAGCCACGATCACAGCAAAGCTCGAATAAAGCTATACCTAGTACAGAATGCAATGTCGTAAGATATTGTGAATTGACAAATAACAATAAGGTAAACGAAAATGGAAGCAAAGCATAGTATTGTTAAGATGTAACTTAAGTATTTGAATTTTCCACCATACATTTTTTTTCGTCACAATCTTTTGTACTCTGTGGGTTACCTGAACGCAGAAATATGTCAATTCGCCCATGCAAAGGCCGCAGTCGATAAATTTGCAATTTGACACTTGATTGTTTATCTTCGATTGTTATACTTTTTTGTTCTTCAAATTATTTTTTACTTAAAGTAATTCTCAATACCAATGCCGAAGTTTAACAAATAACAAAAACTTTCATCTTCCATCGCCTAAATAATCGCATATAACATAATGGAATATCGCAAATATGCCAGTAAACAACTGGAAAATCAAAATTCAGATAGGACTAACAGTTTTAAAGCTAACCAAGGTATGTCGGACACGGGCTATCAAGCTTCAACAGGCAAACAAATTGACTCCCAGAAAGGACCAGATGTAGATTCTAAGCAGCCATATTCTACTACTGATGAATATACGCCTGCAATCGCCGAATATGGAAGCGAAACGAGCGTGCATCCTGCATCAGAGTTCTCCGAAACAGGGAACCTGGGGTCCTACTATACAAAAGACGATAATTTGAACTCAGACGTCTATACTGCTGATATACAGGAGTCTTCGCCCGCCACTTGGTTTGCCACTACTCCCGATCAAATGAGCAAAGACACAATCGATACAAGCAACAATCCTTCAAGCTATGCTACTATGCGCCAGTTCAGGCAGTTCTATGCCAGCCGTGGCGAGAAAGAAACATTATCCGAACAGGGAAACCAATCTGCGCCAGTTTTGTTCTTGGGAAAAGACCCGAGCTACCCAGATGCACTGAACACATTAATGAGGCCATTTTTCTGTGCCGTTTGCAAGTCTCCGTTGAATTCCATTAAGAGTTCCAATATTCACTACGAGTCAAGGAGCCACGACCGCCACATTACTGCGTGGCTTAAGACGACTTTCACTGACAAGGGATTGCAGGCACCGAAGTTACAACGATTCGTAACCGAAACAGCCAATGAAGCTGTCAGCGTCTATCATTGTGAAGTCTGTAATGTGGAGTTATCCTCTCCGCAGCATGCCCTGCAGCACTACAACGGTAAACGTCATAGAGTAAAAGCGTCTAAAATTTCCCCCATTGCTGGAATTGGTTACTTTAATGTAGAAGGTAAGTGGGTAGAAACGGGGAAAATAATCGACCAGAAAACCGGCAAGGAGACGACTGTTATTTTAGTAGAAACCCCAACGAGCTCCGAACCCGTAGCTCTGCATTGTACGGCTATACCATCTAAGCGATCTCTTGACGATGAGAGTAGTGAATTGATCAAAAACAAAGACCCAGGAGAACCACCAGCAAAAAATCCACATTTAGAGGTAGCAGCTACGAGCTCTGATAACAAAAAGTGTACAAAAGAAAAGAAAATCGTTGGAAATCAATCACAGCAGCAAGAGCAATCGGTGATTACTACTCCGCAGACAACACCGCTGAAAATGATAACAAACGAGAAGTCTTCAACCAGTAGCAATCAATTGTCGTCACAAGAGTCCCATCCAAAACTTCAAACTCCACAAGAGGCGCTCAATTCTCTAGAATGCAAACTGTGTTCAGTTATCTGCACGTCAAGGGATCAAATGTTACCGCATCTAAAAGGGGCTCGCCACTCAAAGAGACTAAAAGCACTCGGCGAACCTCCATTTGCCTCGATATCTTTAAGTTCACCCACATCAATCCTCGACAGCTTGAAGACCAATGATCCATCCGACATATCGATTTATCGAACACCAAGTGGATCCTACTACTGCAAGTCATGTGACGCGTTGATGTCAGAGGTTGCGTTTATGAAACAACACATTTTAAGCAAAAAACATTTGTCAGCCGTTAAAAACACGACACCAGCCCCGGTGTCCACTTTAGCAAGCAAACGGGAATAGTATGAACCTTATAAGCATTTCCGTTGACGGACGTTTTCGGTTTTAAGTTTGACCATGTACATTTATTAGTTTATTTACTTGTTATGCCTAAGAGAAATAAAATGCTTCCTTAACCGATGGCTTTCTCAAAAATTTTGGTTTTTCTCTACCGAATTATTTGGAAATAAAATGGATTCCACTGTCACACATCGTACCACATAGACAGAGCGACTGTCCCAATAATATGAAGTGACGATCAAGTGAAAAACGTTTTCCGTTTCATTTTATTCGTCCTAGGAGCTGTGCCGATTATCCAGCGTCCAAATAAAGCGGAATCCACTGTAGTTATAGTTACAGATGAGTGTGATGTGATGTATTTCCATTGCAAGTTGAATATTTGATTTGGTTGGGATTGTACCTCATTAATAGCCAATTTGTTCAGTTCTGGTTAACGATTATCCCGTAGAGTATGTATGGAGAGGAAACCTCTTTTTGCATTGTGACAGAGTCACATCGGAAACTGGATCGTCGGCAACGATTGTATCCTGTTCTCTTCCGTGATCGTGTAATACGACACGAAAAAACGAGCATTTTGGTGCCAAATCGTCTCGTTTCACGTGACGAGTTATGTGACCACAGAAGAGATGATTTGGGCCCTGACTGTCTAGGGAAAAAAGAAACTACTCTACAGTCTACACCGACTAAGGGATGGAACTGTAGGACTCAAAAGAAACCAGTGTCTCCGGAAAAAAGCTCCCCCGCACAGAAAGGGGAAAAACCATGAAATTTCAGGTACATACTGACCATTTACAGAAACCGAATGTATTTCTCACTCTATATCGGGCTAAGCCGAACATGTGGCGAATTGCAGGCGTTTGACCTGCTTTCCAAGGCCATAGCTAAGTACGAGAAACGAAACAACGAATACAATTGGCTGAGGCAATCTGTTAACTTTTCACTGCTTTGCATAGAATTTCTTCACTTCTGCAATTCTTCTTTGGAATCAGTAACTTTGTGCAAGAATGCACCGGAAACAAATGAACCAAGTCACGATTCTTCCTTTTGTTTTATGTTTTTGTACGCATCTCAATCTTCATAAAAACAAGTAATTTAATTTTTTCCTTTTATTTTTTTTTATAAAATAGCGCAATCTACAAACACAACTAATTTCTTTTAGTTATTGTCTGAGGGTGAACGGATGATATCCGAATCACCTGGATCTGTGATCGACAGCGTGCACACGCGGAAGTATTTACCGCAGGCTGTACCCAATTCAATGTTGGTGCCGCTGTAGTGTTGAACTTCAGTTTTGGCCAACATGGCATAGTATTCAATCTCCGATTTCCTAAAACGACAAAAAATCAACAAATTAGAACATGCTTATGGAAAACACACCGAGAAGAATTTCATTATTTTTCTTCAGAAAGAGTCTCTAGAATAATAATGAAATTTCTTCATTCGCTTCAGAATAGATGGATCATCATGTCTTTTGTGGAACACATGCACATTTCATGCTACCAAATCAAGTCTTACCAGTGATATAGCTGGAACCATGAAGCGTTTTTCTTCTCTGACTACTCCATAGTTTTCCATACTCAACTTACTAATGGAAATCATACTTCTTAGTCAAATAGAGACTCCATATGGTTCCAACTACAACAAATGGAAAACTACTTCTCAATAGTCTATCTCACCTCAGAGCTGGGGTATTGCTGGCAATAAGGACCAATTTAGCTTTGCCTTGCCTCAGGGTTTTTAAGGTTTGTTTGTAGCCCAAGCAGTATTTGCCAGATTTCATGACCAGCGCCAAACGAGCATTGGTGCTATCCAAAGCCTTTTTCTGTAAATCCAAGCGAATACACGGGTTAGGTTGGAGCACGTGTGAAACATTAATTTTATGTATCTTACCTGTTTCTTGACGGCAACCATTTTTGTAGTTTGCTTTAAAGAACTTTAATTCAGATCTAGAATGTTTAAAAAATATACAATTAATTAAGTAAAAGAAATTTATTTTATGAGCAAGTTAATTTAACACCCACCTTCAGAGACGGATATTTAGAAAAGAAGGAAAAATGGCCGATGAAACTCGTAGAAACACAACGTCAAGTGAAGTTGGCGGTAGTTGAAGTTTGGTATCGGTTATCGATTACGATTCCGTGGGTACTGTCACATGTTATTTAACCATTCCGACTAGGATTAAAGTCTTTCTTATAGCATTTACCAAAACTTTTGTTTTATTTTTTAACTATCCAAAGGAGGAGAATCTTTAAATTATCGAATTATGTTAAAGACAGGATATTACTTCGAAATTTAAAATTTCTTTTGTGAAGTCGATAAGCCGAAAAAGTGTTTTAAGTTAATATACCAACTCACAGCACTTTTTCGATGCGCACACGTTTGTTTGTGATCTTTTTTAAATATCGGGTTACGCTTAAAATGCATTTCATCACTTATTCTTAAATTGAATAGATAAATTCTGTTTACTAATTTAGGTGGCGCAACAAGTCTCAAGGTCAGCACGGACTTTAACTGACTCCATAAGCACACTCCAAGATGAGGTCCCGTCTTCTTGTGGAACTACCGAACCTTCTAGGACGAAGTCAATCTCTAAGGCTGGACAACCTACTGCCAGAGCACAAGAATTGAAGACAGAGATTGGAGTTAACTAAAAAGGATAAGACTTCTGCCTGACCTGTAGAATCCAGAGATCGTTCAAAAAAGAAAAGGTGGTTCTTTCAAAATGCTGTCTCTTTCTAAGGAGCCTTCATCATAACTTTCCTTTCTTGCGAATCTGGCACATTGTGCTGATAATCGTATTATCAGACATAAGGACGCCTAATAAAATTTTGGAAATTAAGTTGGTGTATGGTTTTGATCTCTACCAAATCATCCTTAGTTGAGTGGAGCGAAAAGTGTGGAAAAGGAAGGCAATTTTAATTTAAAACACAATTTTAATGTGCAAATGAAAAGCTGCCAGAAGAAGTCTTTGATTTAACAGAGATTGTTTCTTTCGCGGTAAACCAAATAATATGCCCTATGCCTTGTGAACACTCCTCAATACAAAACATCTGTTTAGCCATTCCGAAAATATGGCAAAAGGAAACGTCAAAAAATACTAACCAACGAGTGCTTTTGTTTCTTGCAGCTTCCTTCACCGGCAAATCTTTCTTGAAATTGGTAAAAACTTAACTTACAGCAGGCAAATCGTCCAAATATAACAAAATGCATAAAATGAAAACTGCAAAGAATTTAAAGAAAACTCCTCCAATTATCGCAGCACCGGCACCTCGCGATCCAGAAGCCGAATGCCAATTGGAATTGGAATTATGTTGGTGTGTCCAACAGTTGGAAAATGCCATTAATGGAGGAAAGCTGAACAAAAAACTTCGTTTGTATAAGATGTGAATAGTTGGAATAAAAGTGTATAACAATCTAAACATTTCCAGAGGAGGATACATTGAAGAATTTAAAAACTCTAAAGAGCAGCACAGCGCCAGTGGTCAAGAAGCGACAAATTATGAAGGCGGCTTTTGGTGATTACAGATCGAAGATGAAGGACGAGGAAAAGAAACTAGCCTTGGGTAATTTAAATCCAATATCAATCCGAATAGTTCGGGTAAATCTTAGTTCTTACAGCTGCAAGACAAATCAAATTCACGCCATATGGTGAAGCACCGAAAAAGTCAAGTTTTGTAAAGAAAGCTGCAATTCTTACGTCTGGAAAGGACTTTAAATTTAACTTCAATCCTGATACTTCCGCCGATACATCATCTTCGCCAAATACTGAGTCAAATGGTAACGTGCCCAGTGGTAGTACGGTAACAATAGCTAAAGATATAAACTTTTCATCTGGAGGCGCTTTTAAATTTAATTTTGCCATTGAAGATGCTCGCGATGACATTGCAATCGATAAGTTGTCAATAAAAAGTTAAAACTTATTCTTAAGATAATTTATAACAGAGGAGTTTATCTTGAAGAGTGATTAGTACGTGAATTGCAGTATTTTGTCGGGGAAGCTGAGGATGGAGTCTAAAAAATTTGACTACGCTGATGTTTGTCTACTCGCAAATCGGATAATAGGAACACGAAATTACCCCTGGTGTGTTAAGAGAGGTGAACCTGAAGTGTGAATAACCAGTCAACTTCACAAGTTTGAATTGTTGGTCAGAAGGCAAACGAGTGTAAAATTGTCAGTGCCTTGGAAGGATAACATCGGTCAATGGTGGCACCGATTAAGGTGTGTGCACGCGAATCGGGAAAGCAAAGGCTGCTTTCGGCATGCTATCAATGAACTGGAGATGTAGAGCAATCAGTTTAAACAATAAGCTGCGATACTAATAAGTGTTTTACCTGGGCAGTGACCGCCAATGCCACAAGATTAGCCGCAAATTTTGTCAGTCGCTGCCTAGAAGTGTACTGAGTATTCTGGTCAAATAGTATCCTAAATGTTATATGAGAGAACGGCTAAAGGATACAGTGACAATGGATCAACCACACGCTTCAGCTGGTCAATACTAGCAATGACACCGGCTTATCCAGGCAGATATCGTCAGCATTGGTTAGATTTTTTTAACAAGATGTTATTGCCTATTTATGACTCGGTTTTTTTTTTGTCAAAGCTGCATAAATAGCGTCAATGAAAATCACCAGGAATAGCAGTATTGAAAGTATCCAGCTCTATCTTTTCTCATAGACGATGTAAAAGACGCCGGACGTCTATTATATTTCAGCTAATAGAGGGGTGATTACTTAGGAATAATCAGACTTAGATGTATGAGTCCCAGGGAACATTAGCATTAGTTCACCAAGAGGTTTAGGACGCCGCGATGTATGAGTCTGATATGTGCTGATGGTATACCGTGGCGTAGATGTGAGATAAGTCCGATTTCAGTATCTTTTTAAGCATATAAGACTGAGTTAATAAAATATTCACTACAAAACCTGATGTAATCCAGGCTTAAACCAACTATTTAACGATGTCTGTGCAAGCGAATGCACTTATTAAACCAACGCAATGGCTTAAATACTCATTGTGATTGGTATTATATTCCAAAAAGGGCAAAACAGCATCACCAGTTATTTACCTGGCAATACCTTAAAGAACTGTCAAAGCCCCCGCAAATGACAAATGTAGAAATCGAAACTATCGAACGAAACGAAACGCGAAAAAGTTTTGTGCTGTCAAGCGATTTATTATTATTTTTTATACAAATACTATAAGAAAAAGCAAGTTTGAACTTAAAATAATCAAGTACCGTACAAAAGCAATAAATCAATTAATAGAATTCACCTCTACACAATCGAAATATGTGCAAGTGTCCTTACAGCGAGGAACAAAACTAACTACCGTAAAAAAAAAACCCCAAAAACCAAAAGTCGAATCTTCGAGTAAATTACCAAATTTGACATTTTTCCCCATTCTTATCGAATTGTGTGTGGGATATGAAACTTAATCTCTGCCATTTAATAGTAACATTGTAAAATTTCAATCGAACACCTTAATTAGATTTAATTTTGTTCAAATTTGAGGAGTAGAAAAGTACATTTTTCACGAAAATGTCACGTCGCAGACCTAACCTTAAAATACAGTTTCAACCTGAACCAGAGGTTCCAGTGTAGGTTTTCTAATTGTATTTTTTTTTTTAATTTCCTTCTGGAGACGCTGAAGTGAAATTATAAATATTGATTTTGTAAATTTTTTGTAGAACACCACCGAGGAACCTTGATACGCGAACTACAATCACGATTGGCGAGAGAACTTTTGAAGTGGACGCCGATGGATTGGAAAAAATAAGTGATCTTGGCCGTGGAGCATACGGTATTGTGGAGAAAATGAGGCATATTCAGACCGGGACAGTGATGGCCGTGAAACGTATAACTGCCACAGTAAACATAAGGGAGCAAGTAAGTGAATCATTTTTGGCGGGTTATTGTGATGCCGATATGAAATGCATTTGTTTCGTATAACAGAAAAGACTTCTCATGGATCTGGACATATCGATGCGATCAAGTGATTGCGTGTATACGGTGCATTTTTACGGCGCCCTCTTTCGCGAAGGAGATGTTTGGATCTGCATGGAAGTGATGGACACTAGTTTGGATAAGTTTTATCCAAAAGTATTTAAAAATAATCTATTGATGGAGGAGGATATTTTAGGAAAGGTACTTTGCACGGAATGTGTGTGTTTGGTAGAGAGAAACATAAGTTGGTTTGTCCATTTCAGATTGCCATGTCAGTTGTTAATGCACTTCATTATTTGCATGTCCAGTTGAAGGTTATTCATCGAGACGTTAAGCCATCGAATATACTAGTGAACAGACAGGGGGAGGTCAAAATGTGTGACTTCGGAATTTCTGGTAAGATAAATTGGATTATTTTTCAGTTTCTGTTTTTAGTTGGACGTAATTTTTAAGTAAAATTGTTTTATAGTCCCGTTACGCACAAAGTATTGCCATTACAAGGTACAAACCTGCGTTTGTCAATGCGTGAATTTCCACATTGGAATGCTCTTGTTCATATAAATGGCTGACTTACCCTTCCAAGAGCTGTGGACAATTACATAATTGTGTCTCCAATAGCTATGCTCTCATCGTGACAGGTTGGATTAGGTTGTTCGAGTGGTGATGTTATAAAAACCGACGAGTTTTGTATACCTTTTGTGGTGGAAGAGAAGAGAGGTGGAATTGGTTGGTGGTTCGATGGCTTGCTGAACCCTCTGGAAAAAAAAAATGGGAGAGCTTTTGGTGGCTTTGTTAACAGCTCGCTTAAGTCGTCTGTTGAGAGAGTCGCAGAGGAAATGAGCTGATTCTTTCTGTTTCTCCATCACGGCAATTTCTGCATGTAGGTCTGTTGTATGAATATAAGCGCAATTTTCTCATTATGCCCGCCAGAGAGTTATTAGCCTGTAATGGTTCGTATAAGAAGTCTTAGGTGTGGGTAAATTCGTAAACACAGGACTTGTAAACCAGCCAAATGCATCAGCAGTTATAACGCAGATGCAAGTGAAGTGAGCAACATCATTTGCTGGGAAGCAACAGAGTGTTAAGTTGCGTTGAGCTAAGGAGGTTCACCTCGTTTTTGCATCTCCTTACAAGTTTTTCATACCAGCCGGATCCAGTCATGAGAAAAAATTTTGTTGAAAGTTTAGGTTAAAGTCGATGGAAGGCGTTGCATAATCATTTTTTTTGAGTTTTGTCCATCAATGGTAATGCCGTGGCCTTTGTAGCCACTCATCCAGAGGTTTACTGCGGCAATAAAACACTGCTGGTAACAGTGTGCTTAGTGTCTTTAGATTCAGCCAGCAACCATATCTGGCATCTGCATAATGAGGCCTGGCAATAGCTGTGGATGGCGGCAGTATTGTGTGCTTATGTTTACCCAAGGATTCTATTCCATAGAATATTCGCTACGTTTTCTATTTCTTATAACGTCTCACAAAAATGTATTTTTCTAGGTTACCTTGTTGATTCTGTTGCCAAAACCGTAGATGCCGGCTGTAAACCCTATATGGCACCTGAACGAATCGATCCAACTGGAAATCCACAGCAGTATGACATCAGATCCGATGTGTGGTCACTAGGCATAAGCATGATTGAAATGGCTACAGGCAAGTTTCCTTACAACACATGGAGCACACCTTTTGAACAACTTAAACAGGTATATTTCCCATTTCTTATACATTGTATGAATTTTTTTTTAAATTTATTTCTGTAATCAATTGCAGGTGGTTAAAGACGATCCACCACGGTTGCCGCCAAATCAATTCACTCCTGAATTCGATGAATTTATCACAAGCTGCCTACAAAAATCATTCACTGATCGTCCCAACTACGATCAGTTGCTAAAGAGTGCGTTTATAGTCGATCACATTGGTCGAAACACTGACATCTCGGCCTTTGTTGGGAAAATCATAGATCTTCCAGAATAATCGGATGCATACCAATGTGTTCTTTGTTCAAAACAAAAAACAAACGAAACAATACAAATCGCAAATAATTGTTTTTTCATGCAGTAATGCATACAAAATCAATCTAATATGTTAAATATTTGTTGTTATGCGCGCTTTAACGAAAACAAATTAAAAAAAACACATTTATTTATTAATTCAAATTATCATATAACAAAAAACAAAAAACCCCACACACACATACACATAACTACGAGTTACAAAACAAAGATGTTAACAATTGTTAAAGAGGACGGCTTAAAGCATGTCTTTCAAAATTAATTATTGAGTCAATTATTATAGTTATGAGAACAAAGCAATTTTGTAAAACAAAAGAAAAGAAGGATAAGAAAACAAAGTGAAAGCCACCATAAATGGAAAGAAAATTAAGCTGAAATAATATTAAAAAAAGAAAATAAAGTAAATAAAACAAAACGAAAGCCGAAATTGTAAGCATTACTGCTTCAAGATTAACCATTACGAACTTAAAATATATATTTTTAATAAGCAACAAATATTTTTTTCTTTTGTATTTTTATCGTCGGCGTGGATATGTTTATTTGTCGCAGCTGCAACTTTTAGTGCCGGTCTGCTTGGATAATGCAGAATACACTAGAAAACGTGCACTGAGAAGGTAGCAAAACCAAAGAACGTAATGTGAAGGAGCATCGTCGTTGAACGTCATTTACTGCATCGCGTTCAGCGGTTCTTTCACGTCCCCATCAAAGAGCATTACGGAGTTTTGTATTCCGTTTTGCAAGGCAAGCTTCAACGAAGCTGCACGCTAAGTATTAGTAATCTGCGATGGGCCTTGTCCTAGTTATAAGGTTCTTAGCAGCACCTAGTGGTTGTTTACACCAATATTTTGACAGTGTTGAAATTCTTCGTTCACGTAGATTAAGCTCCCTTAAGAATTTCAATGTGGTTTCCATTACCTGCCGGTTTGACAATATAATGAGCAAATCAGTCAAAATAATGTATACTACAGTTTGCTACAACAACCAATATGGTTCTCATTCTCAAATCAGTCAACCATGCCCCTGGTGAGCTGCCTTAATCATATTTTTATTTTAGTCTAACATCCGTCCACCCGGTGTTCTTACAGGGCACTTCGGGATAGGAATCCATTCGGAGCGACTTGGATTACTCTACAGTGAGGCTGCAGGGACGAAGAGGAAATAAAGTCCGTTCAACACCAGCTGTGTAAATGTCCCGCACTAGCCACCTGAATACTGAGGACTCTTGGTAATAGCTTCTTTCAAGGACCTTCATGTCGATGTGTTTAGGAAACTCCTGAGTTAAATATCTCTTTCTGGGTGATTTCTAGATTAGCCAACCCTACTCCAATGAGCACCCTTTTTATGGGTATAATGGACCCGCCTTAGGTCTGAATAAGTCTTTAGGACACCAACAAAATGCATTAACCAACCAACTGCCCTACTTACTCACTTACATAAGGTGGCGCTACAGTCCGATGTGGACATGGGCCTCAACCAACAAGCGTTTCCAGTCAACTTGATCTTTAGCTAGCTACCTCCAGTTTCGCACGCCAAGTTGGTTAAAGTCTCCTTCCACTTGCGTGCGTCACTTGAGTTGCGCTGTCCCTCGGGTGTGGATTCGACATCTCTACTTTTTTTTTGAAAACTATGGAAAGGGTTAGATATTCATATTTCAGATGTGCTACACATATTAACCCCCTTGCACTCAAGGCAAAATGTGAAGTTATTGAGGCTGCCTTCAATACCACATAGGCTTTTACTCGGTAACAAGGGCATTAAGACATAAAGAAATTGACGATTCGACCAGCAGTAGAATGAGTGCGTGGTTCAGCGGTTAGTGTCTTGGTCTGTTGAGATCTTCAATCAGCCACACATTTTCCGTGGCAACATCTTTCGATGGGAAATGGCAAACCCTACGAGAGTATAATTCGTCATGAAAATGCTTCTCAACTCGCTGTTATGAGTCGGCAATACATTTTCCCTTCCAATTGAGCAAACAATGCATATAACACACATAACATGAATGAAGCAAGGCATTGGTTCCTCGCTGTGTCAGGCGCCCTATTTATGTAAAGTCGAGTCAGAACTTTTTTTTATGCAGAAGGGTCAATGTCTTTCAAAGCTTTGAAAGGTCTACTTTTGCATTTTCTGTGGTCTCTAGTTATCGACAACCTACTACTATAGTTTAGGCTCATTGTTCGCGGGAAAGATGGGGCTAACATTTCTATCCCCATTTAAAGTTACCTACAATTTGTGTCAGAAGGTTGCAATCGAGAAGAACTTTCAATCAATTACTGTAGAAGGAGCTTACAGAATGAGCACTTACCACATCAGTACCGAAGTTCTGCCACCTGATCCGATCAAAGAGAGGACAATCACAAGGGAAATTATCCAAAGCATTGTCGTTTTAGCCACAAGCGTCACAGAAAGAAGAAACACTTAAGTCTAGCACAATGCGATACTTGATAAAAGTGAGTTAAGTCGTTAGAACGAGAGTTGATTTCACTTGAAGAATGTAGGTATATCACATAATGGTGCTATATTAGACTTTTTGAGGGAAAATATCTAAGCGTGAATCTGGAGAAGGGCCTTAACTGGTATTCCCTTATTAATTCCGCCGCACAGCACCACTTGATTCTGGACCTGTCAATGCTTCTAAAGCAAAACTTGGGGCATTAGTGCAAACAACATCTACTGGTTTTATACTATAGTAGTAAGGGTATAATGTATAATCACATAAGCGACCATCATCTAGCGGCTCAAAGTACTCAAAAGGTCTTTCGCAAAGAAGCTTGAAAATCTTTAAAGAATTCCGTGTTTAGGTATTACTAATGCTATGACCACCAATAACCTCCCTAACAACCAATTGTTCTAGACGACTAACTTCATTCGACCATAGTGCCTTATATCGGCTTATGACTCACTTGTTTCTTGCACAAGCTTCAGCTGATCAAAGGAATGTACTTCTAACTCATCTGAATCTTGGTGAATTAATTAGAGATTACAATGTTTCAGAACTTTGGCAATCCAAACGAAAAATCAGGCTGTACTCTTGCTTTGAAGATAAATAGCTGGCGCGACAGCCCCTTCAAGAATAAGGTTCTCACAACCATTCGTGTTGTGCTTGTTGTATCTTTTGCACGAATGAAAGTAGTCTAACGAAATACAGTTGACCCTAAACGACGAATTGAGAAGCTTTTTCATGGAAAATTACTGTCTTAGAGTTTTGTTATTGCCTACCTAAAGGTGGTGCCGCATTTTGGGTTATTGGTTGCTTGACTCGAACATGTGGCAGCTAGGTACTCCTACTAAATGGAACTCTTTGAATTCAATGCGAAGGACCTCATGAGGCTTATGGGATTCCTTCCAGGTCACTTTAGTATGAATCTCCATATATCCAATTTGTCTAGTAAGACGGTGCCCGGGCCTAGTTTAGCTGTTGAGTATATTATTTGTGAGTATCTGGCTTTCATTTAAAATAGACGGAGTATTCTTCACAAGGAAGTATCGACCCAAGAACTTCTTCCAAGAACTTACATAGCTGCTCACCTTTGATAATGCAAAAAAGAAGTGTTTGTTTTAATTGTAGTTTCCACTTCTTTACTGCGATTGTAGTTTCCACTTCCACTGCACTCTAGCTGATGTATTGCAGAAATACGCGACATTAAAAGTCGAAAAATGGTGCTGAATGTGGTGTTCTTTTTCCACTCTTACCTGCACCCGAAACACACTAATTTCAAAACTTTTCTTTCCATTTGTGCTTACGATTTAATTTATTTACTTCCTGTCAACAACAATCATTTAAAACAAAATTACAACATGTACTTACAGCCCATTCAAGACACCAAAACAATACTCATTCGCAGCCACAAAGGCTATTTAATTGACACCGCCCAGCGAATACCATTTACTTTTCCTCAGTAAAATTTATGTCAAACATATAGATGCCCAGTTCCTTTTCACAGCGCTCGATTTGTCTTATGTAATCTGATATTTCCTTGATGGCATCTACCTGTTCCTGCAGGTATTCCGTTTCGAGAAAGTCACACAAGTTTGGATCATTGTTTCTCCCAGCAGCGGCATGCACTTGCAGAAGGCTCTAGATTTACCATAATTATTGATTAATTCAAAAAAACATATTTAACCACAAAAACTCACTTCGTTGACGGTCTTTTCCAAGTCCAATATGTAAACCATTGATTTCATAACAGACTCGAATTTAAATTTCGGCTTCTCGATATCTTTCAGGACAATGGTTCCGCCGCGTTTGTTGAGGTAGGTCATCAACTTCTCAGCATGTGACTTCTCCTCGTCGCAGCATTTCTTGCACCATTTACTCAGCCCCGGAAGGGCCATATCCGTGCGGTCAAAGTGCCATGCCTATCCCGAATATTTTTGGATTCGCATTGTTTTTGCTAAATTTCACTAGAAACTACTGCTTACCATGGCCATGTATTCGTAACATGCTGTGAGTTCCAAATTAATTTGTCGATTAATTTCCTTTTCACATTCTACAGAGAAATTCTGTCGCACCAAGAGGCTCATACGACGAAGTGTCCGAAGGGTTGGGATAAATCTCATTTTTTAATTTATATTTGATTGAAATGTTTTCTATTAATTGTGAAAGATGGAAATATTTTAACTGTAGAATTTCACTGACAGGTATTTTAACTATGAAACTGGAGCCATTTGACAGTGACTCGAGTAGGGCAGTGCGCGTACTCTGAAATGTTCATGAGCAATGAATTTCAACGGTTTTTTATTTGAAATATGATTTGAATGTGGACGCCACCGTTGGGGTGTTCTTTCAGTAAAAATTCAAGGAAGACCGCAGGTGCCAAAATTATTTTGAAGAATTTAACTTTGTATGCCGTCGTCGTCAGGAAATTTTCTTGAGTAGAACTCGCGAAACGTGGGTTAAAATAGGTTCAAAGAGGTAGAACAGACACATATGTATAGGCAAATACAGACCGGTTGTGGATCTATTGGAACCATTTGAAGGTCTTAATGAAGCATAGGATGCTTTTAACGTCAGCATGTGTCAATTGATCAACATTTTCGAATTAGTAGGCTCCCAGATAGGATTGGACAGGTATAGATGAAGTATTTCTTCCTCTTCTTTGTCCCTGCACCTTCTGTAGATAACATTTGAGAAAAGGCCCATCCTTCTGGCATGAAGGCAAATGGGACAACGGCCGTTAAGAACGCCGATTAAAGGGCTGACAAGTGACCTCTATCGTCAAGTGACCTTTATCGGCCGTACAATATAAGAAATCATATTAAAGGTTAGTAAAACGCAGAACACCGCGGAGAGGGGCTTTTGGTACCACAGTAAGGGCTATGTAAGCTGCACTTAGCTAACTCTGTGAAAAGAAGGAGGAAGTAGCTTATGTAACTTACGCGGACGATATACCAATTGAAACTACTTATGTACATACTTACTTATGTATGTCCTTTACCTTTAAAGGCTATACTTACCCCTTTATCATATGCGGCTTGTGGAAAAGTATCATAGCTCCAGTCCTTTCCTAATTGTCGAGACTGCTCAACGCAAAGTTGTTCAAAGCCTGCCTACTCTTCTTCCGTTTTGGGTCAACGTGTTCCACTGTTGTTCTTTCATACCTCTGTTAATTTAAGTTTCATTTCAGTCAAAATACTCGTAGTGCATACATACGTATATTTATCTAAGACAGTGATTAAGAAATGCTTGTAGTGCGATATGGCAAATGTAAACAGAGGCTGCCCGCATGACGGTGCTCTGTCTTCATTACTATAGTAGATGCTGACAACTGTCGAAGCTCTGGCATATGCGGATAATGTTGCTGTTCTGTTTCCATCTATTCGACCGTCCCTAGCGATTGCCGCTCTAAGGCGGTGACGATTGGTGCGGTAGGAATGGGGATTCAGCTAGTACTAAAAGGATTCACTATCGAACTTTCCAAAAAGCTAATTGTTTGAGAGAAATCCTAGCTGGTAAACTGCCGTGGCCATAATACGTCGAGATAAAGACATTGCAGTTGCCGTGGCTCAGCGGTTAGTGCGTTGAACTACAGTGCGAGCGCCGTGGGTTCACCCATTGGTGTTGGGTGTCCTTTCCTGTCGACAGCGTATACTTTGTCTTGCCCATATTGACCGCTAAACCCATCTTCGCCGCCTCCGTCTTCCTGGGTTTCCTCCAAGATCTGCCGCAGTGTGAATATTTGATCGATAGTGGACTTTCTTGGCCTGAAACCACACTGATATGGACCGTTCAGATTGTCGACGAACGGCTTTAGGCGTTAACACAACACGGCAGATAAGATCTTATAGGCGATGTTAAGAAGGCTGATGTCTCTGTAGTTGGTGAAGTTTAGAGGGTTTCCTTTCTTGACGATCTTGATGATGACAAGCCTTCGGGAGTATAATTTGTCGTGAAAGAGCTTCTCAATTCGCCGTTCGGAGTCGGCAATAAATTCCATTCGTTCAAAAAATGTAACACAACATGAATGGTTGCGATCCCTTTTTTTCTAAGCCTTGGCTCATCCCGACTTGTCGCGCCAGCTATTTATTTTATTTAAAGACCCTGCAGTGTATATTTTGTATGCATTCTGATATTGAAAGGTATTTTCGGTAAGACGAAGAAGGAGAGTTTGTCGCAACGGAAGGCCTTGAAATCTAAATAGCAATGATAAGGCATTTGCTGTTATGTATATACGTTGGTTGATTGATGGAATATGCTTTAAAGTCAAAGGCATGCGGATAGAAGATCTGTCCAGTGCCACCTTGTTCTAGTTTTATTTTGTCTTGTCTAACTGGTACAAGCAGAATGCGTCGGTCTTTGAGTCTATGTGTTTGACTAAAGTTTTCACGAAAAAAACCCTATAAAAAAAAATAATAATGACTTTGGCTTCAACAAATCTACATTAATGGACTTTTCTTCTAGAAACACGAGAACTTATAAATCGTCTTGTGATTCGACCGATAGTCAATTAACAAAACATCGGGCAATAATCTTAGACGCAATCGGTTCTACAAATAATACGTGTAATCTAATTCGTCGCTTCATTATTTTCTTTGATTGGTCTGATGCGCCAAAATCATCTCTCCCCCCAACTGACACCAGGCGAAAAAAGAGATTTTTATTGAGGTTTTTGTATTAATGAATTGAGTGATGTATGAAGCACTGACGGCAAGATTGCGTTCATGGTGCCAGGATGTGGAGAAATGAATGAAGAATCCATTAGGGAGATGTCACTAATGCATGTGGCTCTGGGAGGGCGAAACGTTACTGCAAAGACATTCTTGGGGATTATATTTGAATTTGTGGTAACCAACATACACCACAGGGGAGATTCTCATTGTTCGATGATGAGATTAATTATATAAATTGAGATACACCACCAATTTTTTGCATTATGTAGTTTGATGGAGTAATTCTGTGGAATGTTTGCAATCATTATTGTGATTAGTGTTTCCTCATTGAAAATGTTACACGTAAACTAAATGAAGTATAAGGGGACATTTGAAAGATGGTTAACAATGGTAACAGACACTTGCTATGCGACTTTATCGGGCTAGGCACCAGAAGACTGAGTACTCTTGGTACAAAGTATTTTCTTCAATGGCCTGGAGAACTTTAAAGATTCTGATTTCAGGAAACTTCAGAGATATCCATTTATTTTCAGGTAGTGCCGGCATTACTTCACATTTTTATGAGTACAATGGACTACAAGTCTTACTTACTTACTTAGGTGGCGCTACAGTTCGGGGTGAACCTGGGCCTCAACCAACAAGCCTCTCCAGTTAGCCCGGTCCTTAGCTAACTGCTTCCAGTTGCGCACTCCAAGTTGGTTGAGGTGCTCTTCCACTTGTGCGCGCCACCTTAGGCGAGGTCTTCCTCTACTGCGTTGACCCTCCGGGTTAGACTCGAAGACTCTGCGAGCCGGAGCATTTGTGTCCATTCGCTCTACATGCCCCAGCCATCTGAGCCGATGGATACGTATCTTCTTGACTAGGGCGATGTCTTTGTACAACTCGTAAAGTTCATCGTTGAATCTTCTCCTCCAGAACCCGTCAACGCAAACGGGACCGAATATCTTACGAAGAATCTTTCTCTCAAAGCAACCAAGGATATCTTCATCCGCTTTCGATAGAGTCCATGCCTCAGCGCCATAAAGCAGGACAGGGATGATTAAGGTCTTATAAAGAGTTTCCTTAGTTTTTCGGGATAGGGCTTTACTACTCAATTGCCTTCTTAGCCCAAAGAAACAGCGATTGGCAAGAGTTATTCTTCGCTTAACTTCTGCGCTGGTGTTGTTATCGGATGTGATAGCGGAGCCGAGGTAAACGAAGTCCCTTACTACCTCGAAGTTATAGATGTCTACCGTGACGTTCTGTCCGAGACGTCGATGTTGGGTGTCCCTTCTTGATGACAGCATATATTTTGTTATGCCCTCATTGACCGCTAAGCCCATTTTCGCCGCTTCCGTCTCAATACACGCAAAGGCGCCAGTGACATCACGCTGGGTTCTTCCGATAATGTCAATATCATCGGCGTATGCAAGTAATTGGACGGACTTTTGAAAGATTGTTCCTCTGGTATTGGCGCGTGAGTTTTGCACAACTCTTTCAAGTATGATGTTAAAGAAGTCGCATGACAGCGCGTCACCTTGTCTAAATCCTTTTTGACATCAAAGGTCTCGGTGAGGTCTTGACCGACCATGATGGAGCAGCGTGCATTCTCCATTGTCATCCTGCACAGACGGACGAGTTTGGCAGGGATGCCAAAACTAAACATGGCTCTGTATAGCTCGTCTCTATAAATGCTGTCATAGGCGGCCTTGAAATCGATGAAGAGGTGGTGGGTATCGATTTGGACTTCTTGGGTTTTCTCCAGGATCTGCCGAAGTGTGAAAATTTGATCGATTGTGGACTTTCCTGGCCTAAAACCGCACTGATAGGAACCGATCACGTTGTTGACGAAGGGTTTTAGGCGTTCACACAATATGGCAGATAAGATCTTATATGCGACATTTAAGAGACTAATTCCTCGGTAATTGGCGCAGTTGAGGGGGTCTCCTTTCTTGTGGATCGGGCAAACGGTGCTGAGATTCCATTCATCAGGCATACATTCGTCTGACCAAATTGTGGAAATGAGTTGGTGTATGCTCTCTACAAATTCATTTCCAGCTGCTTTAAAGAGTTCGGCCGGTAAGCCGTCAGGTCCAGCTGCCTTATTGGATTTCAGTTTGGAAACTGCTTTCCTTACTTCATTTTGGTCAGGTGGACGGAAGTTTTGGCTGTCATCGTCCAGGTTGAATGGTTCATTCTGCCTGACAGCGGGATTTGATTCGTCGTCGCCGTTAAACAGTCTGCAGAAGTAGTCCTTCCAAATTCTCAGCACCGACTGTGACTCTACTACAATATTTCCTTGTTCATCTCTACAGGTTTCAGTTCGGGCCTTGTTGCCGTGACATGCTCTTTTTACCATTTGATAAAACTTCCGAACATCATTCCTGGAGTAACACAAGGACTACAAGTCTACTGTTTCCAAAAATAAAAGTGTTATGCGCCGCCTGTCTCGGATCTTCAAGGATCCATTGTGTTCCCCGTTGGGGGATCCCATATTCATGTATCTACTTGTTGGGAAGCGAGAATAGGTTATTTATTGTTCGATACTAGCCTCCCTAAGCCACCTTGAATTCAGTATGAGTTTAAGGATGGCCTTCGGTGGCATGGTTGAGAGTTGGCCTGGATCACTACAGAAGTAAGCGCCTAGAGTCGTCTTTCTGGTTCTGCTGGGGCTTGGGCAGTCGCAGAGAAAATGCGTCGTGTCCTCCTCCGCGTCTATATCGCCACATCCTCTGCAGAGGTCGGTCGTGCTTAGTCGCATTTCCTTATATGGGCCGTCAGTAGGTTGTGGCCTGTGAGGTTGCTGATCACTATTATTGAGTTTTGGCCACATCTTTTCTTATATGCGGCATGACGAAAGTGTGCTTCATATCTCATCGGCAAGTTTCCAGAAGTCCAAGGATATCTCTTGCTTTAGAACTTTTATAGGTTTCGATCACTTTCTTTCTTGCCAATTCATCGGCCTTTTCATTGCCATCAATGCCTCGGTGCCACGGAACCCAACAGAGTGATACGTACATTATGTCTTGAGCTTAGGATCCTAAGCAGGCTGCGACAACTCTTTACTACAAGTGATTTGTGGATAACATGGCTTTGACGGCGCCCTGTCTATCGATGAATTAGTCGATATTTCTTCTCGGCGTTACTGAGGATAGTTCTATTGCGGCTTCGGTTATAACTACAATAGAGCTTCAGTTTGAAACACACTGGCGTGGTTTGAAAGTTTTGACGACTGGGCAGTTCGGAGTTTATTCCGGAGCCTAACCCTTCAACCATTTTTGAGCTGTCGGTGAAAATGGATCTACTGCCGGTTTTAATGGCCCTTGCTTCGTTCCAACTTTTTCTATGCGATTAGTTTTTGTTTCCAGCTTCGCCCATCTAGCGATACTTGTGTGACATTATGTGGCGCTTCTTTCAAAAGCTAGATGCTCGTAGGGCGCTTTTTGCTGCCAATTCTTTAGTGTATAGGTCGAGCGGTAGGAGTGAGAGTATCGTCTCGAGGGCAACAGTCGGGGTCGTTTTTATGGCGCTCGTTGTGCAGATGCATGTTAATCGTTGGATTTTTTTTTGTGCAGCCTTATGATGGCCGTAAATAGCCAGTGGATTATGGCGGATCTTGGCCCTCATTTTCTCCCTAAGATTTCATTACATGCATAGAACGGGACAGTTGCTTTCTTTGTGCTTTCTAGGGTCTTTGCTTTCCAGCTCAGCTTGCGGGCTGAAGTGTAGCCAAGGTATTTGGTAGTTTCCGAGATTTGAAGCTGTTTTCCGTTTAATACCAGGTGCTCAAATGATGGTGTCACCACCATGTTGGTGAAGTTTTTACTGGTTTTGATGCTGGGAGTTGTTGAGTTATTTCGGGATATGCCAAACAAGGTATTGAATAATGATGAGGACTCGTTAGAAGCCACAGTTCAACCCGCTTAAGGTTCATAAACAGAACTTTCATGACAACAAGGATGATCACAAAATTAGTATGTTCTCCACCTTGTATGCGAAAATCCTGAGGTCCCCTTTACAAATGCTAGGGACCTTTGGTGCAAATTACAGGTCCGTCATTTACATATCCAATCCGTACAATTTTTTAAGTTTTATTACGTAACTCCAACTTTCGAGAACGAAATTCAAGTTCGCCACGAGAAAAGTGGTTAAACAGTATTTATTCCTATAATTCAACAGAAAGCTGGTCATAACCATTACTGTCTCTTGAGTATAAAAGTTTAGAAGGCTTATCTGTTTAAAAACGAAAATATTTGCCATCGAAGGACTAGTAGGGGTAACAACAAAATATAAACACACATCCACTCACAATCAAGCCGCATTACTCAGCAATATTCCACATGCCTCCGAACGCCTAAAACACATTTGAATGTATGCCATCCCAACAGAGATTCCGAAGTGGAAACTTTCCTGGTGGCACGTATAAGCAGTTTGTTAAATTGCCGGAGTCCTGAATATTTTCTTTCACTGTACGTTCTCCAGCATCGGTGTGCATATGACTTTCTTTCCCTTTTTTTTTTTTTCGTATTTCTTCCCACTTTTCTTCATTTCGGCTCGTTTCACATCCGCATGCAGTAAAAATATAAGTAATGTTCCCAGACGATGATAAAATGATATAAAAAATTTCCTCCGAGAAAAGAGAAACTATTTCCGATTTTGAATTTTGCCAACAAAAAGTGAAGGCACTTTGGGAAACCCTACGGATTCCTGGTTGCTGGTTCTTGGCAAATTTTGTTTCATCTGCATCCATTCGATTATAACTAATTCAAATTCAGTATATGAGACGGTTTAACGTGAGTACGATTGTTATCAAATTGGAGAATTTAATATTCCCATGCAGCAGAAAATCAATTGAAACTTTTTTTTTCGATAACGGAGTGTGGAAATTAAAAATTTAAATTTAGCTTGCAGAAACATTGAGGTTTTTGGATTTCTATTTGTGGGACACATTCGACTTCTGTTTTGTTACAACGATTCTCGATCCTCAGAAGACATCGTATCAAGGCGGTTTAATTTTGTACCATTAGACCATTTTTTGAAGAGTCTTCTGAACAGAATTTTTTGCCATCTGAGAAACTTACCTAAATATCCAAGTAGCTCTCAAGGCACTTGGAAGGGTTCAAGTTAGGTCGGAAACAGATGGATCTTAGCAGGCAACATATGGCCGATTTAGAGAAGCACGTTATCGATCATGTTATCGATTAACCTTTGAGCACAACCACTGATTACACGGGGTCCTACATACACTTCAAAAGACCATTCCCTTGCTCGTTTCCAAGCAGAGAGGAATGGACGAGGGGAACAATACCAAGCTCGCAAACCAAAGCCAATTACACTAATGGCTCCAAACTGGACATTGGCGTGGGTGCAGGTATGTTTTCAGACAAACTTAGCCTCTTCAAGTTAGACTCCCGGACCATAGCAGCGTTTTCCAGCCCATGAGACTGTGATAAAGGTAATGCCACGCGATGATATCACATTTTTCATCGACAGCCAGGCAGCCCTTAAAGCGATTTCTGCTATTGAAATAAAATGCTTTCGTGAAGAGCTTAGTCCTTTTGCTACACCGCAAAGGGTTAAACTATGCTGGGTCCCTGGACATGAGGGTATACAAGGGAATGAGAAAACTGATGAATTGGCAAGGACAGACCTAAATCAGGCTGATCATGTTTTTAAAGTCTCGCCATGCAAACTCAAGCATGAACCATGGATCAGGATTCTAGTGAATGGAAGATGGAGCTCTTTAAACTCCTTTGAAATAACTAGAAAACTATAGTACCTTGGCCATAGTTTTCTAGTTTCAGCAGTGCCAGAACTAATCCATATGCAGAAGGACAGGAAAAATTTCTATCCTTGTAGCAGTAATTACAGGGCATAATACTATGCCTTATCACATGGAAAGGCTAAAGCTAAGTGAGGATGACCTTTGCAGGGGCTGCGGAGACTGGGACACAACCCACTTGCTTTGCCACTGTCCAACTCTCGGCCACAGCAGACATAAATCCTTTGGAAGGCACTTTTTTCAGGATACCGAAGAACTAAGTGACGTACCTATCAGGGACATCTGGAGTTTCATTAAAGCTTTAAGATGGTTCTAAACCCTGGAATAATAGAAGAGTGCTTTGGTTATTGCTCCTCCGAGCAAGGGGTACTTTCCTCGCCAATATGTGCACCACAATGGGCCTCTACTGTCCTGAGTGTAGCGCAGAGGGTTCTCTCTCCCCTCGCCCACCCATCTACCTAACATAAAGGTTAAAGGTTAGGTTGTGTACCAGCGAGAATGCGACAGAATACCCTGCGGTCCATGGGGATACTGGACCTAAAGTACTCAAGGATAAATGAATCGGAACATTTTGGCCTTCACGAAAAAAAACAGGAAGATTCGCCAGATCACGTACACTAGTGTCAACTTCATAATTATTCCCGCTTTTCCCTAGATCCCTTCCAATATTCGTCTCAAACCTACTCTATCTCTACAGTTTCGGATTTTAAAAGAGGAAAACACAACGGACCTCGTTGAGGCCTAAGTGAAGAGCCTTCCGCTTACCCTCATATACCATACGACGCCAGTTGTAAGAGATAGCCCAAGGCTTTTCCAATCGAGTGTTCCCTAATCTCACAAGAGGTCCTTTGCCGTCAGACTCAAGTATTTAAGACCAATAGTAACACTACGAGAAAGTCGTTATGTGGTGTGCTAGGTTTCTTACAAAATGCCTGGTTCATAGTTGATATATAGACTGTGCTGGCTAAAGGTAGACATTAACGTCTGGTATGTTTCGGGTTCTCGACGAACCTCTTTCTTGGAGTGACATTGAAAGGGGAATTTCACTTAGGGTTAAGTTTAGGATGAACTTAATTTATTCTAGGTGTAGATTAGGTTCCTGTGGTCGCGGTGGCCGTGGTTAGTGCGTTGGACTGCTTGGGTTCAAATCCTAGCCATGGCCACCAAATATTTTTCGCGGCACCACTTCTCGTCGGGGCATGACAAACCTCCGCGAGTATTACCTTGTCATAAAAAGTTTCTCAATTCGGAGTTGGCAATCAATTGTAGGTCACTTCCATTCGTGCGAATAATACATGAGTGGTTGCGAGCTAGGCCTTGGCTCACCTCGAGATAAGGTTCCCAGGTCTAGGTGTTCGGTCAGTTTAGGTTTTGCATAGGTTAGTTATCTTAGTTTCGCGGACACTCTTCCCACCAATCTCCAAGGTATTGGGAAAAGTTTTTAAACCATCTTACCCTTACCTTCCTCTTCTGTTTTGTCTGTCCGTTCGTGGTCAAGCAAGAGTATTAGAGACTAGCTTCCTTTTACCATTAGCTAGTTTTTACTAGACATGAAACTTTTGTGTGGTGAGCACGTAGAGCAGATGGTGACAAGAACCAACCCGGCCTAATGAGTTGAACTGAGCAACTGCAAGGGTGCTGGCATCTTCTTCACCTCCATCGAAGCTACCTCCGTCGCTTCTGATTTCATTGGAAACATTTTCTTTGGAGAATTTACTGACTTCGTGGGGAAATTATTTCTACACCTTTTCCATTTTCTCACTTTAATTTGAAGGCGTCGCTGAGAGTCCTCATAGGCTCACGATTTAGGCTGTTAACAGCACTCCAGCTTAACCCAAAGTGACTGAGGCAAAGTTCCGTATAGTACGTATGTACATATGTACATATCTACTTGACAATCGATATCGAATCAACACAATTTTTCACTTTCTTTTACTATGTATGACAATGAGGCAGCGTTGATAGTTAGCATGTTAATCTGGAACGGTTTTTATCTGAGTATATTTTCATTCATCAACTGCCACACATCAACTCTCTCTCTACAGTCTCATAATCGCCTGGAGGATAATCCATTTCCATTAAATCCTTTGCCAGTCGACACAATGATGAATGATGGTGTTTGTCTGTGTTTGTGTGTGAGTGTATGAGTGTGGGAGAACCGATGCTTCCCTCGTCTTCCATAACCCATACTTCCGTTCCATCCAACCAAGCAACCACTTCATGTGTCCTCCATTGTAAAAAGTGAAAACTTTTAAATTCGAGTAGAAAAGTCTCGAGCATAGCATTTGAGGGTAGAAGTAGTTGTAGTTGCGCCAGATGGATGGGTGGTTACAAAAGGATGCTTGGTAAAGTTTGTAGTTTGTACGCAGGAATAGACACTCTTCATGTAGCCATTGTGGTTTAACTATAATTTTAAAAAGCAATAATTTCTTTAAAAATAGTTTTGGTTATAATTTTGAAATTTTAATTAAATAACAAATTCGTAACAGTGTGATACAAACTTTATGTTCTCGGGATATTACAACATAAGGATCGGGATAAGCATCCGAAATACTAACAAACATAATTCTTCGTCTTTTCATCACTTTCAAGACAATAAGTACACGTCCTATGATTAGCCCAAATATAGTTCTGTACTCGTAGTCTTTCATCCTCAAGTTGACAAGGAATTTTGCAGTACCTATGTATTGCTATCGGAATTTTTAAAAATCACCTGGTGGTTCCGCAAAAATTTGAGCTAGATCATCTCTCTTCACAGAGGGAGATCGATCCGATTCGCCGAAGAACCTTCGCAGAATTGGCAAGTAAGACACTTTTTGCAGTCTAAGATCCATCGTGCACAAGGAACGCAAGTAACACAAACTCGATTTGGTGTCCAAAAGTTCTGAACGAACCAAGGCAATGAAAGAAATTACAAAGAATTACCTCTCTTCAGCCATAGGGGCTGTCATCTAGCTCTCACCCTATTTACTAGGAAGACCGCTGCCCATTGTGCTATAACTTCTTGGAATCTAGGTTAGTCAAATGCTGCTACGATACTCTACAATCACTTGCCAGGTACAAGTAGGTAAAGCTTGACTGGAGGCCCGGCCATGAGGGCATTGTAGGCAATAAAACTGCGCGCTCTTGGGACCGAAACCCTTCTGTGGCGTTAATTGGGTCACAGCTTTGTTAAACAACTGGGAGACTAACTTCGCCTAGCCCATTTGGAAAACGTTCCCGGGCTTAGCCAATCGAAGAGACTTATCATGCCCTTTTCTTACAAGGCAATTCTAAACCTTGACAGGAACAATATGAGGAAGCTAGTGGGCTTCCTTACTGACCATTGCGGTCTAGGATATCGTCTCAGCAAACTAAACCTACGTTCAGATACAGAGTGTCGGTTCTGTTTGGAAAAGGAAGAAACCTCTGCGCACATTCTCTGTGAATGTCCGGCACTATACTGGCTACGCAAAAACGGATCTTTCATAGGGAATTATTTTCGTTACCTTGAGCTAAGTAGATGAGAGACACAATAGATCTTGCTTAGTCGCAGTGTCAGCCCTAATGGTAAGGTCTTTACAAAAAAAACTACTCGGTCAACAAAAGAAGACGTTTCCTATCCATTAATGTGCGAGACTAAATCGCACCTGCTTTACGTCAGGGGATATTAGGAGTATATTTATCTCTTAAGACAGCCAACCTCTTAACTCAATTACCTGACAACTTCTGGAGTAAAGAAACCACCCCACCTCTCTAAGAGATGGCAAAATAGAATTCGAAAGAAACTGAAGTTCCTGAATTAAGAAGAGATGTCCTGAATCCAGTCTTAAGCTTTATTATCAGCTCTAGAGTCCGTCAAGTGACCAAGGACTGTGACAAATATTACATCAATTATAAAAGGAAAGCTACGCTACGCTACGTTCCCGTCGGACCTTGCTTTCTCAAGCCTATCGGACTCATATTCAAAGATCAAGAAACTAATGAATTCCTTTCATGCAAAAGTAGACACAAAGACTCGGATAGCCAAGCTGCTATCAAAGCCATTGATGTGGTTACCACGTCCTTAATACTGGCACATCAATCAACTAAGTACCCACTCCATAATTAGACTCATCTGGACCCAGGTCATGATAATCTTGGGTACAATTAGGGTGCCGACGAGCTGGCCAGGAGACGATCGGCCCTCAACAGTTCTCTTGCCGAAAGTGCCGATATTTTGCTGGGCACTGTTAAGGGTTATATATGTACATCTTCACTTCCTCCAGCTTGCAAATCATAGGTGGAACGGCTTGTCCAGCTGTGTCATTTCAAGAAAGACATGGCCTTATTACAACGAAACTGAGTCAAGAGAGCTACCTGGCAAATCAAGGCCAAATATTGCCTGAATTGTAGCCATTATCACGGGCCACTGGCCAGTTGGGACTGTAGTCAAGCTTGGTAATCTTCACAACTACTTCTGCTGCAAGGACATTAATGAGAAAGAATCTCTACTTCATTTTTTTCAGGTGTCCGGCCCTGGCGAATACCAGACAGCGTACTTTGGAGAAGCCATTCTTCGTGGACCTCGGCGAGATAGCTGAAAACAGGATTGTAGAACTGATCCTGTATCTGATTTGGCTGAATTTAACCACATCATCCGAACACAACCAATCAACACCCATACACAAATAGATTTGAACGAGTTTTCGTGGTAATAAAACGGAGGATCCTAGCGCTAAATTGGTTCTCAGGTACGGCCACTCTACTGGAGGTCATTTGGGGGGTAAAATGCCTTACATCCTCAGTCGTAATCTCGCCTTCTTACTTTTTATGTTCGCCATTTTTACCATTAGGCGGTAGTCGTCATACTAACCACCTTATGTCGCACTGTTTGTACAAGTAGTCCTTAAATGTTACAAAGTTTCCAAAAGACACAAAGTACCTAATAGTTTCATTCAATCGAACACAGAAGAAAAAAAGGAATTCAAATCTGAGTACATACTTGACTTGTACAACAAGAGGAGAAAACTTTCGCAATTATCCAAGCCAAAAGCGAAACAATTTCTCAGAAGCCCTTTGTGCAAGGAAACAATGCTCATTCCCTTCGACGTGTCTCGCTAAATGGTCCATCTACTATCCTACGTAACGATGGAATGTACATAGCGTCGCATCATATTCAGTGTTTTGCGTTGTGGATGCACCAGGAAGAGACCATTGTACAGAAGTTAAATGGGTTGCACTTTACAGATTATTGCTTTGTTGTCACCGAAGAGCATTTTAAGTGTAATTTCTACTTCAATTGTTCCCATTGACTTTGTGAAAAGGTGTATCGATGGCTCATACGCCGATAAACTGTTGAGATAGGCATCATTGCAGTGAAAGATTAAATGTAACAGTTTGCTAAAGTGTTCCCAGAGTGACACTTGACATTCAAGCGATAATAACGGTTGATAGATGCAGATAAAATGTTACGTTTGAAGTGAATTGTTGTGTTGAGATGGCTTTTGGGGTTCTTTTCTTGTTAAATGCGGTTGATAAGGTGACTTGAGGAATCATTTCAATGAAAAGGAAGAATTGGGAAACTATCAAAGTATGCTTAGGAAAAGCAAAGATTTTAATGGTCATTTAGTGTTAAAAGGGTGCGATGGCGAGGAAGCTCATGAAAATATTTTTTTTCGCACGAATAGAAGACATTTTGGAATTTTTGCCGACTCCGCAGGACGACTTGAGAAGCTTTTTCATGACAAATTACTCTCGAATGTTTGTCATTCCCTGACAAGAGGTGGAGCCGCTGAGACTCTACTGCGAGATAATAGTAAAGATTCGCAGGAGTGAAAAACCGTTCGCATCGTTTGAGGAAACCAAAGCATCTAGCACCACCTTTGCAGAAATTGTTTGGTTCCAACGAAGCTCTGGGCTAATGTGTATACCAAGCATTGACAATTCATTTATTTCCTCAATATCAACTTCAATTCAGTTTTTGTTTGGCTATTTTGGTATACCACTTTAGAGGCAGGACAGTGGCATTCAAAGTAGTATTAAGGCTCAGAGAATCCTCCTAGCTGATCAACACAGCAATGGACCACTCTAGGATCCCCAATGGCAACCATACTATTCCTAGTAAGACGGACTACGTTGTCCCCTATATTAATTTCAACGTCAGGTACAAAACTCGGATTCCTAGCGGATTCCTCTTGGGAGTCCGGTGCAGTTTTGAGTGACTCTGCACTAGAAATATTCACAGACGGATCCAAGACTGCGGGTGGTACGGGGGCTGGAGTCTTTTTCATCGCACCTGGCTTAGCCATTACCATGCGACTGCCAGATCACTATAGTGTTTCCAATAAATGCGATAGATTATAGCGCTATTGTACTTTACTTAGATAGTCAGGCAGCTATTAAAGCCTTGAAATCGCCGATAATACGATCAAGGTTGGTAAAGTAATGCCGCAGATCTCTCAACGAGATTTCAGACAGGTGCGATGTAATCCTGTGCTGGGTCTTAGGGCACAGGGACGCTCCAGGCAACTGTAGAGCGGACGAGCTGGCAAAAGATGGTGTAGGAAGGCATCTCCCTGATAACCTGGAGGAACCCCCTGCGCCTATCGCATCGATTCAAGTTCTTTCTTAACACCGATGCCAGGAAACTGGCAAATTACAGGTGGAACAATATCAGCACTTGTCTCTTGTCAAAACAAATCTGGTCTAACCTGGATTTAAAGAAGACGGAGAGACTTTTACCCATAAACCGGAAAAACCTAAGTTCACTGATAGGGGTCCTCATTGGACATTGCTTGATAGGCAGGCATTCAATTAGACTAAGGGTCCCCTCAAATGATTTCTGTAAAAGCTGCAGGGACGAGGAGAAAGAGGAAACTACAACCCACCTACTGTGCTGTGTACATGTCCAGCTCTTGCGAGGCTAAGAAGGAAAGCCCTCAGGGAATACTGATGAAATTAACGATCTAGCCGAATTCGACATCCAGAAGATAAGAAACTTCATCACTGAGACGAAATGGTTTAAGCTTTAGGGTTAACAGCGTTGCGGTTGCCTACCTTCGATGCACTCGTGCTACATATTGTGGTTCGCTCGTGCCGGTAAGGCGGTTTCTATGGGCCAATCTGCGGGGGCAGCAACCTGCAAAGCAATGCAATGAAGTTCACTTATCCAGCCGCGTTTTACTGGCTGCAACCTACAAAACCGCACAGGCATTTTCTTTTTGAATTTTATTACGTATACGTACCGTGTATTTCAAAATTTCGAAAATTTTTCCTTCATCACAACAATACTAATCGTTTCAGCGTTGGCATTTCGTACCCTTAAAGATTGGGAAATCAGTTCAAAGGCACGTGGTGCTTTTTTGTAAATTTTATCATGAAAGCATTAATATTCTTTAAATAGAAAAATTACCTCCCTGTGAATCAGAACCAACCAATTGTTTAGTTTCTCAATAGGCGCATTATCTATACCCAGTTGACGTTGGATTTCATTCAACTTCCTTAAAAAACATTTAAATAATTCTACATCAGTTTCTCTTTAAGAAAAAAATTTAAAATTAAATTTTACTTCAACAAAATGCCTTCTTTCTATAGGAGGAGCATTAATCGTTTCATCCGTTTATTTTCATGGAGATGATTTCAGTTCTCATAGACAATATAAATAAATACCACAAAGACGAACAAAAACTTCCTTAAATACTATTTTAATGCATTCGGGCACTTCCCGTATTAGTTCAGAGCACAGAATATGCAAAGCCATAGAATAGAGGCAGTAGCTACATCCTCTAACACAAAAGCGAACTCAATGTAAAGCTTGGTTAAATTGTCCTTATCATGGCAACGAAATTAATGCGACATTTATGATATCCTAAAGTAATGTTATTGTTGTTCCACGAATGCTACTCTGCATCAAAACCGAGCAGCAGTTGGAAAATGTAAGAGGATTTTGGCAAAGGATACCAGAGAAATATTCCGGAAAATGTCCACCCGTTCGCTAGCGCCACCACCAAATGCTTTTGGTATAAAACAAATGCGCACATACGACCGGAACCGATTATGTGAAAATATTCTCATCGAGTTAAAGAAAAATTATATTTTAATTCCAATCCCTACGAGCAAGTGGAGTGTAAAAAGGACAAAAACAAAAGACTCCACAGTCTGGAGCAGAGCAGGAAGAAAGGAGCTTGGTTTATGCAGATTATGGCAACACATCCTCGAATCAGAGAAAGGATAAAGTTTAACTTTTCTCTGACCTTTTAGACCTTCCACTGATGTTCGTGTGTGTGTTCAATGACTTTAGTCTAGACATTGGTAAAATGCCAAAAGGCTTTGTGAATTGTGAGGTCCTTAACCACAGCGTAAAACAAACAAACCATCAAATTGAAAATTCATTAGATGTTGTTTTGTAGACCAGAACTAACCCGATGGGCTACCACGAAGGAGAACATAGACATCGACTATATCATTCCAACCTCAGACTTCGATAGGCGATTTGATATTAAAATACCAAGACGAGAGGACTGGGATGATGGTATAGTATGCACTGAAGAAGAGCTAGCCTTCTACAATGACGGATGGTGTCGGTATCTTCTGTGAATCCAGAGGGGTAAACCAATCCTTCAAAATTCGAGTCAGATGCAGGGGTTTTCAAGCCGAGATAACTGGCCACAAAGCAAATCAAAAATGACTACATTGTTAGAGAGAACATTAGTATCTATGTTGACAGCCATGCAGCTATTAAGTCCCTGCAGTCAGCATTGACAAAATCGAAGCTCGTAAAGGTCTGCAGACAAAATCTTAACGATATATCAACGACCAACAAGTTGACCCTATGCTGGGTACCGGGCCACAGGGATATATCAGGTAATGAGAGGGCGGACGAACTTGCCAGGAGGGGTGCAGAACTAGATCCTGCATATACCCTTCCGATCACGAAGACACCCATTAGCAATCTTTACGAGGATGTTGATGAGGAAACCATCATCAAGGCTAATACGCGATGGTGTCACATGGACACATGTGCAATAGCCAGATCACTATGGCGAGCCGTCGATAAGAAGAATTCCAAAAATCTCCTACAACCTAGTGTAAGGGGAAATACGAATCGTCTCCGGTGTCCTTAAACCCTGTGTAATAGGAATCTATGCGGAGCGGTTTGGATTGCCCTACAATGACTACTGCAGAAGCTGCGGGGACTAAGAGGAAATAGAATCCATCAAACACCTGCTATGCGAATGTCACGCACTGGCCATCAAAATACTGCATAGTAGCTTCTTCCATGGGCTGGAGGTCCTTAACATCGCTAATTTTAGGAAACTTCTAAAATTTTTATCCCTTTCTGGGTGCTTTCCGGATAAGCCAACCCTATCGCTTGGTTTGACTCCCATGGGTATACTTTTTTATGGGTACAATGGACCCGCTTGAGGTCTGCATAAGTCTTTAGGACACCCACTAAACCAACCAACCAACCAGATGAGCATATGATTTTGGTGATGGCGAACGAAGGATGCACCTCTTGTATCTTTTGAACTGCAACTGCATTAATTCTGGCAATCACTCTCCAAGTATTTCTCTGTTGCTGTACAATTCCAAAAGGACCATCAACCTCTACAATCGATTAAACCAAAAAGATGAAGTGAATTTATCGTTTCGCTACCTCCACTATGATCCACTTACTCTTAAAATGAAAAATGGATAGTGAATGTATTTTTGGCTTCGTACTACAATAAAAGAAATTCCTTCATCGTGTAGTATTCCACACTTTATTTTTATTTGAATTCTTATTCTCAAAAAGTTTTATTCTATAGGCACCCCTAGATATGATATATTTGAGAAATTTATAAGGATAATGAACTCTGTGAAATATTCTTTTGAAGAGTTAAAGTTGGGTTTGTAGAAAAGTAAAAAAATATAGAAATTTTTTTTGTCCAATTGTGGGTAAGAAATGCAAAGTCTTGCTTAAGGGGCTAGCTTGGCTTTCAATAAAAATGGTATCGCCATCATTGATACCTGACTGCCTGTGTCACTGCCAGGAAGTTTGATTAGCTGTGTATGTTCATTTCTTCGGAGGCTATACAGGCACCTGTTCCTATGTTCCTTAAGACCATTTAGTAGAATTTGGAAGGAAATTGAAGATCGGTGCTCCATTAAGAAGCACAATACCCTCGTGCTACTCTTCCCTCTCTGAATAGTGTCAGCTTAGTTCTCAGAGACAATGCTAAATATCTGGGTCTAATGCATAAAGAAAGCGACCGCAGCATTTTATATCTGCGAAGAAGCGATTGGTAAGAAGTGGATCTTACAACCTCTTATTCCATACCTCCGTCATGTGGCCTATACTTATGTACTACACCGGAGCAGTCAAGGTAAAATACAGAGATTTCCATGTCTGTGTATCACCAGTATGCTACCAATCAGCGCCTTAGACATTTTCTTAATCCCCCTAGACATTTTCGGCAAGCAAATGGCAGCTAATGCAGCTATCAGACTAAGAGTCAACTTAAAGTGGACCATCAGACAAGCTGGTCATTGAGGCACGACAACTAAAACATTTTACAAATATTGTCGAAAACACAGCTTCCACCATGCCAAGGTATTCTTTCAGGCGCTAGCCCCGCAAGAGATTTCTGGAGAAAGTCAACACCACTTATAAAAGAGTCCTCGGACCGAAGGTGGTGTAGGAGGCGGGGTTTTCTCCTTTTGTTTGATGCACGTCTTGCATGTAAGTCCATAGACTCATTTGAACCAGTTTCCAAAGCTTCATCGCTTCTTTCGCAAAGTGAGCACCGCTCACTCAATGATCTATTGAACGAGCTTCTCGTTTCCGTAGTCAATTAGCAAGAACCTTGTGGGCGCATTACCGTAGATCAGTAGAAGGACATCGAAAAAAACCTTTAAGATGCTCTGTGGAAAGAACACAATGCTGAACATACTTGTGCGCGCAGGAAAAAGTAAGACTTTGTTGGGTACCGAGTCACTGTGACATTGAGGGAAATGGGACGGCCGAGGAATTGGCCAGAGTAGGTGGACAACGGGAACACTTGGAGGGACGAACCACTGTGGATTCTCCTTCCGGTGTAGCTTAAGCAGAAATCCTAAGAATGACTGTAAGTAAAGCAAAGTAGTCTAATATAAATGCTCACAAGGTATCCAATGCCCTATGGCCTGCGTTAGACTACAGACAAGAAGAGATATTCTCAACTTAAGCAGGGTACAGCTACAATTAGTTACTGGCACCTTGTCCGCCCATTGTCATCTAAGGAAATACGTTAAGAGATTAGGGCTCTCGGTTACAGATGTATGCAGGTACTGCAACAACCTTTACACCGCTGAGGGCATACGCATAAAAAAAAGGCGCTGGCTGCATAGCCTTACTCTACCTTACCAAACCTTCGCAAGAGCAGGACATGTATACGGTAGGTGGCTTGTAGTTTCTTCTTCCTCCTCGTCTTTGCAGCTCCTACAGAAATCATTGGAGGGGATCCCTAGTCTGAGTCCATGTGTGTCTATCAAATACTATCCGGTGAGGACACTATTAGTGAACTTAGGTTTTTCAGGTTTGTGTATAAAAGTCTCTCCGTCTTTTTTAAATCCAGGTTAGGCCAGATTTGTTTTGACAAGAGACAAGTGCTGATGTTGTTCCACCTGTGGTTTGCCAGTTTCTTGGCATCCGTGTCAAGGAGAAGTTTGATCGATTCGATATGCGCAGGTTGTTCTCCCAGGTTTTCGGGGAGATGTCGTCCTGCGCCTTCCTTTGTCAGCTCGTCCGCTCTGCAATTGCCTGGAACGTCCCTGAGTGCTGGGACCCAGTACAGGCTCACTATACCAATTTCGATCCTATTGTCGGCGATTGCAAGGCTTTAATAGCTGCCTGACTATCTATGTAAAGTACAATAGCGCTACAATCTATCACGTTAATTGAAAGCCAAGCCGCAACTTCGCAGACTGCCATGATTTTCGCTTGAAACACACTACAGTGATCTGGCAGTCGTGTGGTAATGGCTAAGCCAAATGGGTTGGAAAATACTCCAGCCTCCGTACCACCCACAGCCTTACATTCTTCTGTGAATATTTCTAACACGGAATCGCTTAAAACTTTATCAGACTCCCAAGAGCTTCTGCTAGGAATCCGAGTTTTGTACCTGACGTTGAAGTCAATATACGGGACAACGTAGTCCGTTTTACAAGGAATGTTCACCGGCAATATGCACTAAGGTGCGAAAGCCCATTAGTTTACCCTTAAACCTAGAGTGGGCGTGCTGTCCAAATATAGCGACACAACACGATAAGTTGTACAACACCATACGATCCACAAGCATTTGAAATATGTATCAGTACCTCGTCTTATTTCCCCAAACTCTAGTTCAAGGAAAACCATGAAGCCTTTAGCGTGCTAATTATAAAAAAAAATCCTGTTCGTACATCAAGTTTGGTTCATGTGATTCATACATAGGAGTCATGTAAACATTCTTATTGACTTTGCTTAAATTCTCAAATTTGAATAATCTACACACAGCTTGTGTAAACATCTACGTGTGACTAACCCCTGCACTTTATTTCAATCCCAAACACAGGAAATCATTGAAGCATTCAAGTGTTCTCCCCACTCACTATGGCATTAGAGTTCTTTCGAAAAAAGAAGAAATTAAGTCTATTTGCGAACGGAAAAAAACACCCATCCTTCGGCGACTGCAATGAAAATTAAAATGAAAAACAAATCACGTCCCGCAGATAGCATATTCACACATCTGCTTATAAGGTCCATATACGTGAAAAACTCGTCATCGTCGTAGCTGAATAAAAGTTCATTCGTACTATGTCGTTATTGCACTGACAGGACTCGCGCATTCCGCTTCTCCCCTCCCGGAACACCTGTTTCCATCCTGGTAATACGAATATTTTTCATATATCATAGCGTTAAGTCAGGTGCGCTCTACCAAAGCTCTGGCGCTCGACGATCCATCAATCATCTTTAGCGAATATCATTCCCTCGTTTTGTGGTAACAGTTGGAAAATATTACACTCGTCTCGCAAACAATCCGTCCCGGCACATGAATGGATGTGGACCAAGACTAACTAGAGGAAAATTTTCAGAAAAAAGAAAAACAAAAAAACATAAAAGTAGGTACACACTCAACGAGAATTCTCCCTCCTCTACCCACACAGAGAGATGCAAATGTAAAATGAAAGAGCTATGGACGGCTGAATGCAGTGAATGGTGGTCCAGGTGCAAGTCGTCCGATTTTGATGATTCAATGTTGTCATGGAACAGTGGCAAGGTAAGAGTAGCCGGGTTTAAAGGTTGGCAGACTAAACTGCAGTCAATTCTAATTTGGGATTTACTATAAACTAAGTGAAATTGTCCAGGAGGCAGATGCAATTTCAAATTTTTTTCACTCGTTTTTGCTTTTTTCAGAATTTGACATTAATGGAATAAATCACTTTGGGAAGCTTCGTTGTTCGAAAATTGGGAAGAGATGCGGGAAGGTTTTAGACGACTAGTTGTCAGATTAAGATTGACACTTGGATATTGTTGGAGAAGGCAATTACTGAAATTTTGCCAATTTTTTTTGGTTTGCAATGAAATCATTTGAAATTCAAGTGTTTAGGATAATGTAAGTGGGTCAAGAAAAAAAGGATAAATGACCTGTTTTGACCGACTGATTTTAAATTGATTTTTTTTCCAATGCCATCCTTTCATTTATTAATCGAATTTTGTAAATGCACGCCAAAGAATAATTCAAATATACCTGAAGTCGAAAAAAGCTAAAAGCTTTCTGCAATGAGGCTGTTCCGAACAATTCGGGACAGAAAAGTACAAGAGTCTGTGTTCAATGCGAGCATTTTCTGTCCAAAACTATTTTGCTTTGTGTTCAATGCATTTGTTTTGAACAGTTTGGAACAGGGAATCTTGCACCAACTCTTGAGGTCGAACAGAATTGTGCAAAATGTCAAAGTCAGCTGTGGCTGTCAATTTGGTGTGTTTTTAACATTTTAGGGCTGTTCGCGTAATCCTTAAAGAAGCAAATTTTTACGAAAAGTTACGAATTTGTACGAAATACTGTTCGCGTACGCAAAAATTTCGTAGTTTTTCGTAAAAGAGAGCGCTCACGAGAGAGTAAGAAATTCCCCTATGCTACGAATTTTAGTGCAAGAAATTTCTTTGGGCTGGTTTATGAAATCTGTCAAATGTACAAAGCAGCTGTTCGTTATTTTTGTGTGGTATTCAAATTGTCTGATATTGAAGAATTCTGGAACACCTAGCAATCACACTTTTTTAAACTCTCCAAATGTGAATTAGAAAATTCTTCCCTGTAAACTTTGCTTAGATTTGACAGTTAAATTTGTCGTCACCCCCCACTCTTAAAAATTTTAATTTTGGTGCAGCAATTTTAAATTTTTGATAACTATGTAGCTATGTGTTAGCTCTTCATGTGTTAGGGCTGTACTTTTCTGTTCTAACTTGATCTGACGTTTTTCACAAATCTATTCTGTTCTGGTTTCTTCTCATTGAATAAAGCTTTCAACATTTTATTTGTTCACAAAGCTAATGACACCACCCTGCATGACGCCATTGATCGGATATTCTCTGGATATTCTTGTTGTGCATCTTGCTTCGATTGTCGCGTTTATTTACATGTTTCTGATTAGCCTGATATTAAAAAATTTCTGGAATGTATCACGTCCTGGACGTCATCTCATCCCACCACCCTGTCAAATGCTTTCTCGAGGTCGATAAAACTATTCGGGGAAAAACGTTTGAGTCATCTCGCAGTGTTTCTCCATGTCAATTTGCTTCACACAAATCCACATTGGTTGTCGTTCCTGGTAATTTGACGAAGTCAACAAAAACAGCATTGTGCTAGCTGGGGAGGCTTCTTGGTTGAGACTCTGGTTCATTCCGAACGCCATTAAACATAAAGTAAGGGGGATGAGCAAGGCTATGAGATCCAAGACTTCTCAAGTATCATTCTTATTTAACTTAAATAACTGGCCCAACAGCCATTGGTGAGCCAAGACCTTGCTTCTCGCAATTATGAATGTTGTGCGTTTTAAATTCTTCGCCCAAATGGGAGATCTCATTTTGTCTACATTTACCTGCATTTCTTGTCGACTCCGAAATGACGAATGACGTCATGACGACCGAAAGGTGAAACTCGTGATAAATTTGCTTGAATTGTTAAAAGTGTCTTGCCTTTCATTTCAACTGCCGCAGCTTTAGTACACACTCATCTATGGTAGGTGAGTTTCGACGACTATCCAAGCTATGACAAGGGCAGGTTTATATTAACGGTAGGCAAATTCCACATAAGAAGATAAGTATATTGCCTCAATTTTCTGGCACTTGTAGCCTGTTAAAAACACATATAAAATTGTATTGGGGACGTCACATTCAAACTTAGGTGCTCTTATGAGGTGGGGAACGGGCTGGGCACTCGATGGAGGTAGACATAAATGCTAGATGGCTTCGTTGTTAGAGGAGCTATTTCGAAACCTGGAACAATTTTGCTGACATTAAGGCTAAATTATTCATTTAGCAAGTAATCGCTTAAGGTTTTACTTCTTAAGGTGGATAAAGCAGAAGATGAATCCTTCCTTCTCGTCCGTATAACTTCTGAAGTAATCTGTAAATGGGGCTCGCAGTCTTTCTGCATGTCTGTCTATTGGACAGAGCTTTGTAAGGACTTCAATTGCAGAGTTGGTGCTTTTCCTACTGATTGAGATGAATCTATTTGCCTTTCTGCGGTTTAGGCAAGGCCAGATCTATTTGGAGGAAAAACAGATCGCCCCATTAGCAATTTTCATCACCTCTGTGTTTAAGTGGAGTTCCATCTAATCGATACAGGCAGTTGGGGTCGCTCCATGTTCTGCTGAATACAGTATACTTCCTTCTTCTGCTAATTTATCTGCTTTGCAGTTGCCTAGAATATCTCTACAGCTGAGTAGTATTTATCTGCGATCTCGTGAAGAAATCCATGGAATTTCTTAAGTCACTTTAGACCTTAACTTGTAACTTGCAATGACTTACTTATTACTTAAGGGGGCGGGGTGGACCTCGGCCTCAACCGTCTCCAGACAGCTCAATCTTTAGCTAGCTACCTTTAGCTTCGCACGCCAAGTAGGTTACGGTCCCCTTCCACTTGCGTTTGCCACATGAGTCGCAGTCTGCATCTACTGCGCCGTCCCTCGAGTGTAGAATCGAAGATGTTTCAGGCCAGGGCATTGGTGTCCATCCGCTCTACATGAACCAGCCACCTCAGTCGTTGGACCTTCACTTTTCTAGCTAAGTCCTCCATATACCGCCTATACAGACGCGACCGAAGACCATCCGAAGAATTTTCCTCTCGAAATAGCCAAAGACTAGGTCTGGGCTGATTAAGGTCTTATACAGGGTCACTTTAGTCGTTCGTCGTTCGAGGGCCTTGCTACTCAATCGCCTTCTTAGCCCAAAGAAACAGCGATTGGTAAGAGTTATTCTTTGTTTAATCTCAGCGCTGGTGTCGTTGTCGGAATTTATAGCGGAGCCTAGGTAAACAAAATCCTTAACTAAAAAATAAATAGCTGACGCGACAGCTTAGGATGAGCCAAGGCCTAGCTTCTCGCAACCATTCATGTTGTGCGTGTTACATTTTTCGCACGAACGGAAGTGACCTGGAATTTATTGCCGACTCTGAACGGCGAAGTGAGAACCTCTTTTATGACAGATTATAATCCCTGAGGCTTGTCATTCCCCGTCGAGAGGTGGTGCCGCTGAGGCTTCTGGCTGAGGCTTGACCACCTCAAAGTTATATCTGTCCCTAGTGACGTTTTGTCCAAGAAGTCGGTGTTGAGTGTTTTTTCTTGTTGACAGCATATAACTCGTCTGGCTCTTATTGACCGCTAAATCCATTTTCGCCACCTCCGTCTCAATACCCACGAACGCACCAGTGACATCACGCTGCCTCTCCTTGTGCCTTTGGTGATTGCTCGTGAGTTTTGCACGATTATTTCAAGAATTATGTTGAAGAAGTCGCGTGATAGCGCGTCGATTTGTCTAAATCCTTTTTTGACATTACAGGTCTCGGTGATGTCTCTACCGTCCTTGATGGAGCAGCGTGCATTCTTCACCGTCATCCTGCACAAACGGACGAGTTTGGTAGGGATGCCAAAACTAAACATAGCTCTGTATAGCTCGTCTTTATAGATGCTGTCATACGAGGCCTTAAAATCGATGAAAAGATGGTGGGTATTGATTTGAAGTTCCTAGGTTTTCTCCTAGATCTGCCGCATTGTGAGTATTTGGCGATGGTGAACTTTCCTGGCCTGAAACCACACTGAAATGGACCGAACAGGTTGTTGACGAACGGCTTCACGCGTTCACACAACACGGCAGATAAGATCTTGTAAGCGATGTTAAGAAGACTGATGCCTCTGTAGTTGGCGCAGTTCAGAGGGTCTCCTTTCTTGAGGATCGGGCAAACAACGCTCAGGTTGCATTCATCGGGCATAATTTCCTCCGACCATATTTTACAGATGAGTTGGTGCATTGGTGCTTGCTCCCTACCAAGTCATCGCCTACTGATTTGAACAGTTCGGCAGCTAGGTCGTCAGCTCCAGCGGCTTTGTTGGGCTTAAGCTTAGGTATGGCTATCTTCACCTCGTCCAGGTCGGGTGGACGGAATTGTTGGTTTTCATCGTCCAGGTAGAATGGTTCATTCTGCCTGACATCCGGATTTCATTTGTCATCGCCGTTGACTATCTATGACTACTAATGCATTATTCGTTAGCATGACCTTCCATAGCATACATTGAAAGGCTCTCATCAATTCCTTTACACGGACGAATACTCGGGTGATTCTAGTAAGGTTTCTGGTTCATATGGTTTAAGGTCAGGAACTTTAAACAACTAAAGGGGCAAATTTTTTGTATTCATCCTCAGCGCTCCTAAGTTGCCTTCATTTATAGTGACTGGAACAATTCCTTCCTAACATAGTCCTTGTCGTTTATAAGTACAAAAACAACCTGAAATCTTGTCCGAAATGAGAGCTTACATCCTGTTACATGGTGTATCCCTAAGTGATTCACATTTATATGCTTACATTCTGATAAACGACTGAAACTGTCACTTTCACTGGCCGGACAACATCCGCATAACATATCCCAGTCAATTTATCTCATTTTACTGGAAACAAATCATCTGCCATTACGTGACACGATTTCCGCCCCCGTACTTTTATTATCAACAAATCCACCCGAATCGTCCTGTTACTGCAGTTGCACTCTTACAGGGATCATAACCAGAATGCGAAGACTTTGTTATAACAATTGCGCCAGACAAAAGGACAATACATACACACGTAGATAGAATGATATGCGAATATTGAAGACACCAAGATGAGTGGTGTGCATCAAATGAATCAACTTCCACATTACCTATTCATGGCGATGTTCTCGATGCCACAGTAAGAGGGTGTGCTCCTCCTGCCCGTCTCCCGGTCTCGACTCGAATTGGGTCTTGGGGACATTACAAACGACGTTTGACTGCCTCTCCATTTGTGTGTGTGTATTCTGTCGGGCACACTCTCATCTGAACAATATTCGAAAATCTTTAATATAGAAATGCTGCATCAATAAATAAAATTTTGATCAACTCGAATCCTGGGCGGGTGCCAATTTCGTGCGGTTTTGTGAAGGCAAAGTTCTGTGTCGATTTACTCCTTTTACCCCGATTGCTGGTCTTTTTTTTTGCGTTTTTTCGTCAATTTTTCGTTGTTCTTCGTTAGAGTGGCCTCGGTGTATGTTTATGAAACAGGGATAAAGGATACAAGACAAATGTGGCGAGTGATGTACACATCCACACTCTGGGCGGCTTTAAACAATCTCCGGCACAGACCCGCATACAGGCAAAATGATGAACGTTCGATTCGGTGGGCTTTTTACAGCGGCGCGGAGGGGGGCAGAGGAAAATTGAGATGAAACTTTTGAAACTATTGATTGATCCAATTTTCCTTTCGCTGTGAAAATTTATTTTTCGCGGATGTGTTTTAGGGAAGTCTCGTCTTCCTGATTTAGTTCTGTTTTCCGCTTCGTTTTGTCTGCTTGTTGTTTTGAGTTTGTTAGCTGTTGTTGTTTTTTGGTGTAGTTGCCCTCTTTCGCCATTTACTATGGCGCTGAATATTTGATGATTGGTCCGTTGCAGATGCCACACTGGCCGGGATAATCAGTATAGGTCATTGTGGCTTGTGATGGGTGCATGGATCATGTTATTGGTGATTGATGTCGGTCGACATTGGTGGTGGGCATTGGGCAGTCGAGTGTTTAAATGAGATTTTGATTTATTTAAATTAAATGAGTGGGCGAATGGCAAATACAGGTTTAGGTAGGTAGGTTTAGATGAGAGTGATTGAAGATATGCTGAGTGTTGTGCTTGAAGAGGAGCTCTAACGCTTCATAACAAATAGAATCATCTGTCCATAGGTAAAGACAAAACGAATACTTAAGCATCAAAAATCGAAAATGGAGTCGGTGAGCGTTCTTGTAGTCAGAGTTTAAAGTATGCAGCCAGGCTGTTTTGAGACAGAGCCGCTGTCTCCACGTCCTCAAGGCATAGTCTGCAGTTGCTTTTTTCCACGAGCGCTATTTTTAAAAGCCCTAAGCTAATTGACTTCAATTTCGCGCTCCAAATTGGTTGGATGTTCCTTTTACTTGTGAGCGCCAGTTTAGCCTATTGCTTTGTCCCTCCGGATGACTCTGTAGAAGTGTACTCCTCTGTGGATGTACTCCGCAAAAGCGGATCAGACCCCTTAGGCATGATTTTTTGTTAGTCTGCTTTGAGCCTTAGAAGGATAAAAGTCCTAAATATACTCAGCAGGGCTTTCATCTTCTAAACCCGGCCGAAAAAAATGTAGAGCAACTGTTCTCCCTGCTGTAAGAGTTGTAGGTGCTATCCTTTAAATTTTGTTTACGGTCTCGAGGTTGGATATTTTGCCTACGCAGCCAAGTAGGTACAAATTGAGTCAAGTATTGTCAGGTGTCCCATAAGATTACCTGTTTATACTTGTGTTCTAGCTGCAGCTTTATAGCACAACGGGCAGCCGTCTTCCTAATGAAGATATGCAAACGTGAGAGACCGATGATAGCCTCTATAGCAGGTGCGCATAGCGCAATTCTCTGTAGCTTCTCAAGCTTCATTGCCGTCATTCGTTTAACAACCTTGGGCCACCAAATTATGGCCGCATATGTTATTATGGGTCTAACCATGGGAATGTACAACTAATGTATCATTTTGGGATTAGGACCCCATGTTCTGTAGTAGAGACGCCGAGTAGTCCACAAGACGTTGTCTTCGTAAAAGGAACAGTTTTGCTAGGATTGATGGAGAGTCCTTCAATGTTGCATCATTCCTAAACTTATAATAACCGCTAGATCATCAGCATAACTAATAGCTTTGCAGCTCAATCTGAGAAGATTGACTACAAGATTGTCACTGACTAAAGACCACAGAAGAGGAGAGAGAAATCCACCTTGGGGGCATCCTTTAACAGCGGTTACAGACACAGACACTCCTCCATAAGACAAAGTTATTCTACGACTTGTCAACATGGCCCTTATTCGATTCCTCTACTACTGGTTGGCCTTGCTACCGAGTCATAGCTTGTATTATCGAAAATGCCCTCGATATCTAGGAGGGCGCATAAGGCGCTTTCTATCTCTTTGGCCAGATACTAAAGGATATCCTCCGTGCATTTGCCTTTCCTGTACGCACACATATTGACACGAGTGCAGAGAGGTAGAGGTCTATAGCCGGCCTCTGTTATGGACATTTGTTAGCCTTTCTATAGGTTTTAGGATAAACGATTTCAAACTGATAGGTCTGTATGACTAAAGCAGTTCGCCTGGCCTATTGCATGGCTTGGGAATGAAAGTTACATTTACCTGTCACCACCAGGGGCTTTAAATGGTTTGAACGAGTCTACTGGCCATTTAACCTTATCAGGGCTGAAAATTCTGCCTGATAAGCTGTTAAACTCTACTTTCGGTCTGCTGTGTTCGGGCCTGGTTAGTGCATATGAAGCAATGTTACAAGTGTATCCGTACGGTTCGTCATGTAAGGGCCATAAGTTATTTTCAGTAAGCTTTATGGAATCATGCGGCTACTTGCCGATGTTTTCACAGCATTTCCTCCAAGCAACCCGTTTCGATCGTGTCAATTCTACATTGTATTCTGTGAGAGCGAACTTATACTAGTCCCACCTCTTCATTCACTTAGCGAGATTGAAGAGTTGCCTAACTTTCTACCTAAGTTTTTCCAGCTGTTCGTTCTACCAGGGAACCTTACGCCTACAAACAATAGATTTGGGGACACAGCTGCTATAATAGGAAGTTAGTAACATATAATTAAGCTGATGCGCTGGTTCTTCTAGGTCCCATGTGGACTTAATAGATGTAACTGGCGTTAAGAAAGATCATGGTTTCTATACAGATTCCAGTTCGTCAACTTAGGATCGTATCTAGTTGATGCATGCGTCAATTTGTCAGGAGTATGTCAAACCTGATGTGTTGATGAGCTAACAACTAGGCCTCATCTGATACATGCCAATTCACAATGAAGTTGGAAATAAATGGAGTTGCGAGTGTGAGCTCAAGTGCCTCTTTGCCAATCACTTTTTTGAAAGTTTACTTCGAAATATCTACCTAATTACTAATAAGAATTTCTTGATCCTGTCTACAATTGGTTTTTTTGTCAATTCGCCCGGGTGGACACAGATCTGATCTGTGATTTGTCACAATTAGTCTACTGTTGAACACAGTTGTGCATTTCTTGCTGTCGAAAGTGTATAGTTTGCCCTCTTCTTTTCTTTCGACATTTTCTTAACCTCCTATGTGTTAATACAAAACTTTCTAGAGGTTTTCTCTTAATGGCAGTTAAAAATTTGAATTCAAACACTCACACAGCATGTGTTGCTTGTGCTCAGTATTCCAATTGGCAATTTTTTCTGCAGTCAATATTCCCCACCCTTTCTACCTTTTTAATTTTAATTTCAAATGCTCATTCCATCGAAAATGTCATTTCCCTTCATCACACTCTTTTTGTTGGAAATGTTGCAGACAATATTCTCTCTCCGCCAAAGTTCTCCTTACCTCCTTCTGCCCTTCCAACAGAATTTATTTTCACCATATGCCAAAAGCACATCACTGCTGTTGTGACAGATCTTGCATACACCCTGCGGCAGAACGAAGGGGTAAGGATCATTCACCTCTCTCAAGAGGTTGTACAACTCAATATAGGGGGAAACGTTTGGAAACCTTTTGGAAAACCTGACCTATCTCCATACCACACCTCTGGATGCTGCCACTATAAATTGAGCAGCTGGATCGCCGCCCGGCGCAGTGTAAAAGTGTTTTTTCAAGTGGTAAGTTCTAACTAGTTAACAAGTGCGCGGCTTAACTCGAGTGAAGTGCAAGTGACTAGTGAGAGTGAACAGTGAAGTGTGCTTCTCTCCCTCTCGCGAGAGTGTATTTGCTGAGAGTGAATTATTGTCAGTCGATAGAACATCAAGTGCAAGTGTCCTTTGAAGAACTTTGTTGTTGTTCTCCCATTTGCTGCCGAGTGCAGGTAAATTTATTTGGTTATTTTTTTTGTGGCCAGCTTTTGACTTTTTTGTTTTTGTTCTAGTGATTTCCCCTGTGACAGCTGTGTGTTGTGTATGCCAATTGCAATTTGTAAACCATAACAAACGTCAAAATTTTTAAGTGTTCAACGAAGAAGACGAATTTTTTAAGGGGGTGAGTGATTTTAATTTTAACTTTTTGCGGGGCTTTTGATAAATGTTTATGAATTTGAATTGAAATCAATGATTATGCATTTCACTGGGGAAAATATCAAAAACTATTTATCCAAGGCGTGCATACAAAATGTCAGTGAAATTGTTTGTGTTTTCTTTCTTTTTTGAAGCCATTTCCTTGTATGCATGCATAGGTTTATATTTCTATAAGTGAATACATCTCTCGAAGTTCTAATTTGTTTATGAAATTCTACAGTTTAGGTCCAATCCTTTCAATTTATTAGATTCGAAGTATGCAATACGTACACTTTTTCCTGAACACAAGACAACGGTGTTCAGGAAAAGGTGTACGTTGAATTATTTGTAATATAATGGTGTAGTTTATGAGGTTCAGCTAAAATCAGCTGGTATTCACTTCAACCCCGGGGATGATAGTAAACTGACACGTTTCTGTATGAATAAATCTTCTCTGACTTTATGATCCATGGCTGTCCACTCAGTGGCACGGTCTGATAACGACCAACGGTGGAATTCATTGTCCACCTCACGCCCATATAGAATTAATATTGCAGAGCTGTTCCTTACTGCATTCGACACCCAGTGGTTTTCGGTTGGAATTATACTTTTCAAAGTAAATTTGATGGACGGGGGGGTTCGATTTGAACCAAATTTGGTGCAATGTTTGTAACGGGTTCCACTTTTTCACAAAATCTTTGGGGGTCCATGGCTTGTTTGTGACCTGCTTCGGTAGATTTTCCTCACTTTGAGACAGCTCCGCGCCTTTTATTCTTTCTATTTTTCTCCTCTCAGAAGCAAGGGATTTCAGTTGAAGGCCTTGGGCAATTTGCACTGCATTGTCCCATAAGAGGCCACAAAAACTCTCCGTCCTCCTAGACCGTTAGTTTTTTTTTTGCTTTGTAAGTCAATAACTCTTGTTACTGCCGAAGACACGCTGGAAATGATTGCATACCTGCGTGACTCATTTTTTGCAGCGAGCTATAATTGACTTATGGAATCCCTGCCTGAGACATCTCCGTCTTTTACGCGGATCCAGCAGCCGGGATTTGCTTTCTTTGATCTTTCAAAACAAGTTTTATGTTTACTTTCCGCCTAGAAAGTACTTACTTGCTTATTTAGGTGGCGTAAAGTTCGTGGTAAACCCGTACTTCTACTCACAAGTCTCTCCAAGATTTCAGTCCTTAGCTCACTGCCTGCAGTTGCGTACTCCAAGTTGATTGAGGTCCTCTTTTACTTGTCTGTGCGCAATCTAAGGCGAAGTCTTTTTTAACTGCGTTATCTCTCCAGGTTAGGTTTGAAGACGTTTTTAGCTATTAGCTCTAAATGTCCTACTCAACTCAAAGTTTCCTACAGCTCATATAGTTCGTCGTTGAATATCCTGTCCCCAAATCCTGTCAAAGAATTGATCTTGTTCTGCCAACCCGATGAAGAAGCAGTTTTTTAAGATCGATATTCGCTAGAGGGTTAGCGGCATGCTCTTTACGTAAGACAAATAAGACAAATTCATATTTTCTCGCTGAGCTTCAATTAATGAAGGTTGTCATACATAAGCGGTTTTGAGGTGGATTTCGGCTTAAAATTCGTTGATCCTTTTTAAAGTTCTATTGTGTCAACGGTATAATCTGCTTAGTAGATCTACTACCTTCCTTACGAAGTCAAGTACATATTTCATTAGAAGCTGAGTTCCTTATCTCCACTAACAAATAGATTGGTCTTTCGTAGCCAGTGTTGTACCGGAGATTGACAGAGAATATACTCAGAGGTTCCCTTCTCTTTCAAACAGAACTGACACTCTGTATCTGAACGTAGGTTTTGTTTGTTGAGATGGCATTTTAGGCTCTAATGGCCAGTAGCTCTCTCATGTTTTCCTGTCCAGGTTTTAAATTTCCTTCTAGGAAAAGGGCTTGATAAGCCTCTTGGATTGCCTAAAACTGGGGTCATTTCCCAGTGGGCTAGGCAAAGATAGTGTTTCCAGTTGTCCAATAAAGCTGTGGCGGTAGAAGAGTTCCGGTCAGTCAGTTCATCTGCAGTTCATTGCCTACAATGCTCTGGTGACCGGGCACGCAACCAAGTTTGACTTTGTTGTATCTGGTAAGTGCTTGTAGGGTATCAAAGCAGCACTTGACTGAAGTGGTGTGTCAATGGTTTTAGCGCTTCTTGATTATCCGAGTATATACAAGCATTTTGGCGCCCTTAATAGCGTTATCAAGGTTTATCCTAGCGCAGATCTCCAACAGCATGGATTTCAGCCTGAAACACGCTGGGGTACATTCCCATTGGGCACCGATACTTTAGTATTCGGTCCAAAGACACACAAAGTTAGATTTAATTTTTGATCTATCGGTACTCCATTAGACCAGTCGACATGGTCTAATATTTCTACCTCAAATAACCTTCCGAAACAGTAGTCCTGGGCCAAAAAATGGGGCATAGTGCGGGCCATGTCCATACCTATGTATGTATATACATTTGTACGTACTTAGAACTTCTGTTGTGATAGGACTGCTAGCTTTTTAATACAGTTTTGTCATTTTCGATTTCGACGAATAACTATTAATACACATTGAGGGCGGCCATACTTTGTCTTTAGCATTTTTATTTCCTTTGATCGGTAGTCAAAGTTGTAATTGTGTCAACTTATTTCATGGCCAGTCATGAGTTAATCTGTTGACGCACGTGTCTAATTTGTATCTCCTACAACACGTAATCAGTGTAATACTTATTCGATTTTAAATTCCAGTCTTTTCAATGATGGTTTTCAAACTAAAAGTACACATTTGTAGTGCTAGTGTCATACTAAGCGAACGAAGATAAATCGCTACTCATGCTGCAAAAACGCATTTTACGGTTGATTGCAATACATGATGACTTGAAAGTTCGTGCTTCGTTTAGGGGGCGCCTTTCAAAAACTGCCATGGTGGAGATGGTGAAATGTGTTCGACAAGCAGCCAGAAGGAAAACTTTCAACAGTTTGTTGAAAGACAAGCGAAGTGAGTCGGTGTAATACGGGTGGAACTTAGATTAGCATATTTTTTCCATTTAGACGGAATTTTAAATTCAATTATTTTCTTCGATCGGATATTTTTGTAATTGAATTTGAAAGTGTGTAAAATTTTATAATGCTTGTTCTTGTCGAACTTTGGTTGATGAATTTTAGATTTAAAATTTTTTGATGCAACGAATACTCTGAACTGATAGCAACAAGCACAAAGTTATCAACGTAGAATTCGGATTAGAAGGAAAAAATACTTGGTAAACACACTACCAAATCCGGTAGCCGAATGGATTTTGATATTTTCAACTTGTTTGAGCCAAATTCGCAGTCCATTTTCGATATCAAAATTCTTGTATCACTTTTCCGGTCTTCCAGTCTGTCGTGGTTGAGGGGCTTAGTAAAAAAACATTTCCTAAAATGTTGCTTGCGAGTTAGGTAGTCAATCGAGGATGCAACTAACATGATTGGTATCGTCTCTAGGAATTTACTTTGCGGGCTTTGAGGTCCCGCATCCAGATTCGTTGAATCGGGCGGCAATGCATTGCGGTCTCATATAGACGGCTATTGTGATAATGCTATACCGAACGCTGTTCTTATCTAGAATCGAATTTTCGGAGCTGTATCAAGATTTAGTTGTAGTAGTGCCTGCCTTTTTGCGGGGACACGAAGCGAATGGACGAATGTTGTGCCTTAGGTTGGGTTAGGTTAGCGGGCCGATGAAAACAATAAAATCCTCTTCATCTCACTTAGGTGTTGTTATGTCACTTCTTATGTGTTTATCAGTCACTTCCCACTACGTGATTTTATATGCCTGATGACAGCCACCCGGCTCTCCTTGCGAACTTGAGTAGATCCGACAGTGAACCATCGGATAACTTCTCGATGTTATCGAAGAGGTATCTGTCCAGTGTTCTATTTTTAATATTGCAGAGGCTTGGACAATGACAGAGGAAGTGAGTCGTGTCCGCATGTGCCTCCTCGTCTTCGCATCCTCTGCAAAGGTCTTCTTCGGTCAGGTGCAAGTTCTTTGCATGATACCTGAGCATATCGTGGCCTGTAAATAATCCTACCAATAATGACAGGAATTTACTGTCCATTTGTAGGACCCTATTCGTTCTGCTTTTATTATATTCTGGCCATAACCTTTTGAAGACTTCGCAGGTGGTTAGTGTTTTCCACCAGTTATTCGCCCCGGTTAAGGATCTTAGCCTCATTACTTCCTTCCGATGACGAAGTGGAGATTTAATTGTACCGTCTGCTAGCTTGTGCCTTGGTAATCCAACAGTACAACAGTTTTGCGTTGTTTGACCTATCGAGCCATTGCATCAGGAAAACAATAATATGTTTTAAAAAGGCATAGCACCATGATCTTTGAAGCCGCCAGATTCGAGAACACAAGAAAGATCGAACCTCCATTACAAGGACCAAGTGATCCTGAAAACCAGAAAGGGAAAGGAAGATTCATCACGGGTCGGGAGTGTTCTAAGTACCTAAAGTAAAAATTAATTAGTAATCGGCGCCTAATTGCAGGGAAGTTGTCGCTCTGGTCTGCTTTCCACCGGTATTATGACATCAACGGCAGCAAAGGATCACTGCGCAAACCTCTCGACGTGCAAAGTGGCTATAAAATAAATAACTAGCGCGACAGCTCGGGATTGAGAAGCTCTTTCATGGCAGATTATACTCCCGGAGGCTTGTCGTTTTCCGGCGAGAGGTGGTGCCGCGAAAAATGTTCGGTGGACATGACTGGGGCTTGAACCCACGCAGCTCACACAGCAGTCCAACGCACTGACCCCTGAGCTACGGCGACCAAAGAGGAACTATGTATATCGTTCATAAAGAAACCAAGCAGAGAGCAATTTAGGCTCGTGGTGGGCGGGTTGGCTTAACAAGCATGCAGAAACTGAGATTCACTGAGCGACTTGTAGAAAGTACGAGAAGGAAAATGAGGATCTCGACACTGCACAGCCTCAGCTAGAATGCGACAGAAAATCCTGGGATTTCATGGGTAAAGTAATCGGTGACATACTGGCTTTCATTAAGTAAACAGGATGATTAGCCACGCATACATTAATTGTCAACTCCATAACCTTTTCTAGACCTCTTTTAACACATGTCCCTAATCTGGATCATTCCTGTTGTTCTCAATAGTAAAAAAAGGGAGTCACAAAGGATCCGACTGCGGCCTAAGTGAAGAGCATCCCGCTTTGTAGGTATTCCTTATTGGAGAACCTGGCTATCGGTTACTGATTCTCTCTTGAACTAAACAGTTTGTACGATTTTTAGTAGGTTTCCTCTACTCAGCTAAAAGCTGTCAAGAATTACACAATCGGTATCCCTATTATCTGCATATTTTGACATGGTTCGAAATTGCCAGCTTAGAAACACTGTTGCACTTAATACTCCAGAAGAGCGGACCTAAATAGCACCTTCCCTTTTGATGTGAAGTCTGTGGTACACCGATTGCAAGATATTCCTGTAATCCGTTGTCCGTGCAGTATAGTAGCAAACTCTGTTCCTTGTATGTGACTCTGAAACATGTGGAGTTGAATGCATTCTTCACATGGCGGAGTATGTATTCGGTTTGTGAATCCTTCTCCGCCAATGAATATTTTCACCGCCAAAGCTTTTGCTTTGCTGTCACTCTGAGAGTTGTTGAAGGAAAATTGTCTTACAATTCTAACAGAAGGCTATCTTTGGATGCGAGCTGCTTCATTGAAAGAGGAATGTAGTCGTAGGCTACGCATACCGTAGATGCATCCGTCATAAGGATAAAAGAAAACTTTTCTTCTGTATCTGTCTGGTTGTGATATTCTAAAACAATTCGGTGGGTGCTATTCCATTCAGCGAGATAAACATGCGATAGAATGTCAGTCTCAGACACGTCTTTGTTCGATGCAAATATGCCTATCTGTGCAAAATTATTTAACTCACTGTAAAATATTGAAGCAAATTAAATGAAACTCTGTTGACAAAGAGAATATCCTTCTCGCAAAGACATACTCCCCATGCCAACTCGCATCCTATTTACACAATCATAAATGGAGAAAAAAGGAAATCATTGTCAAGGGAAACACTCAACCTCTGCCTCTGCACAAACATCCCATTATTGGCCAGAGCCATGACATTCATTACTCACACCATCATAGTTCTGCTAACCCATTCAGCATCATGGGAGCTGGGAAAGACTTCACTACCTGCACTTTGACGTTTCTACGTTTCATAATTAATTAGATCCTTGCCGTTCGCATTCGTCATGTGGAAATGAAAATGTTATTACGGGTCACATAGAGGAAGGGTGTATGTACATAACTCTACCATACTGTCGCTCAGTCATCTCGTGTCAGGGAATATTAGATTAATCCAGTTGCACACGTAATTACACCATCATTAGAAGATGGCGGCCGAACAGGAACAAAACTCGAATCACGTCCGCGCTATGGAGCCGCTTATCATTGTATTTCCCTGCCGGTTGCGCCATGTGCCGAATAGGGCTGACGTTTGAACTTAATTGTGGCATTTAACTTGGTTTCTCTGTTAGAAGTTGTTTTAACCCAGGGACACTTTAACAGGAGCTGTTAACGATTTTAGTGCTAATTATGGCAATTCCACTGAGGTTTTATACACCTTCAGGACACCTCTTGTCCACTCGAAAAGGGTCCGACATTGGAATCGTTTTCTCATGACGTGTCCGGCTTTTAGGTGGCAAAACCAATATGTGCGCTCCTCTCCAGCTGGCTAAGGGACAACACCGGGTCACACACATGCATTTCGGTTTTGAATTTGTTTGGACTGAAAGGATAGCACACTGCCGCAAAGGACCTCGTGTCTATTTCTCTATGGCATTAGCAACACACACAGCATTCGCATTCCTATTGTCGACACGTAGCCGTATCGCTGTGTACACGCCAACGTGTGTCCATTTACATGATACATATACCCAGTCCAGCCGGCTGCTGTGCTGTGCCAGTGCCATTGTTCTTGTTTCATATATATTTGACAAATAGATGGATCATGCATATCTGACACAGGCAATATCCTGACTCCATTTGGTCTTTGTGACTCTCCACGACTGTAGGGGTTATTATGTTGCCTTTAAAGGATACGCAACTAAATGCCGACGACGTGCATGTAGGACATTTTTCGGGGGCAGGATTTAATCTCAACGATCGATGGACTTTCAGGGCATTTAATGATCTGGCCCCGTTTCAAGAAGCTTCCCCACATACGTACATCTCAGTGCTGTTTACACACCGGATATGGCTTTTGAAAGAATGGATTTCATTAAATTTCCAATTGTTTTTCGGGGTGGGGGTGTACATAGCAGACGGATACCATTATCCCTGGCAAAGGGAAACGATACGAGTGCTGTTTTGTTGGTTTCATCTGCGCTGATGGTGAAGCGGAAGCGATGTCCGGTAGGAAATTGGAAAGCATCAGCAGGGGAGAAAACTGCTGCAGTTATGGGCCAATTACACTGCAGCTAACACCAGTGGCAGCTAGCTGTAGCAGCTAACGGCAACAACAGGGAATTAGGAGGTTTTCTTTTTTTCAATTTCAATCGGCCACATGCATGAAGATGACGACGATAATGATGATTTCCAAAGTGGACCAGTTCGTCGACGATTTTATGAAAATGTATTAGGACAATCGTGGGATTATGATGTGAGCACTTATCGATTTGGATGTCCTGCAACGCTTTTTGATCTCTTTACAGGTTTGTGTGTGGGTGTGGGTGGTTGTGCTCTTTCTCTATCTGCATTATGCATAAGAAATATGGAACGAAGAGGTAAAAAGGACCCTATTCGCATATGAGACAGATTTTATGGCTTACATCTCCAATCCCTTGTCGAAGCAGATGATGCGGAATACCGCAAATGGATTTTTTTTTTCCACTTTGAGAGTAGAGGTCTGGAAATATTTTAAGGAGTAACATTTGCTTTTAGTTATTGATACATACATATATTGACGTCAGTGGGAAGGAAGATTGGTGACGAGTTTTATGGCTACCGTATACCTACTACTTGGGAGCTTCAAAAGAAATCCATGTTTTTAACTGATTTAGTGTCCCTCCCAGATCGCAAAGGAAATGACTTCCATGAGTCATAAATCTAATATGTATGAGCTAGAGCTAGCTAGCTCTTCCTCGTCCTTGGAGCTTTTGCAGTAGCTGCTGTTCATAACCCGGCGATAGCTCCTGCTTCATTCGTAATAAACTTTAAGAGAGAAATTGATTTTCCCTTATAAACCCAAGACCATAGAGTTTAGGAAGTTGTGCATGGAACCTTGCTAATGCTCTTATTGTTGACAAGACTGAGTGATATTTTTATGAGCAAAATGACGTCATGGCTGAAGGGATTACGACATCAGGAGATTCGAAAAAATTCCCGTGAATTATAGCAATGACAAACACCACAATTGTCCCCAGCTATTCTGGACACCACTCTCAGATGCTATAGATACCTAATACTACCTGAGTTTCAAACCACTGCGATGTGTGAAAAACATCAAAATGGTATTTATAACTCCTTGAAGTGCAAGTGGATTATAAAAAAAAGCTCATTCACATTCTCACGTCCTGAGATATCATTGCGCCAAAGTACCCACTAGAGGGTTACAGCATTAGCCTCTGATACATCCCATTAAGAATCTTCTTCCAGAGCTTCATTTGACATGATTAGTGCTCATGATAAGACTCAAAGCCTCCTGGCTGTCGCTATAAAAAGCAAATACTTGTGGCTTAGATAATAGCAGCTTCCCTTGATATCTAAAGTCTCGCAGAAGACACCAGCTTCTCTACCGATCTCCGTTTTAAATCTATCGGTGAGGAAGGCAAGCTCGATTTTCTTTGTGACAGTTCCATGTGGTCATTCGTCTCTGGCAGGAATTCTGGTGTGTAATTTCCCATCAAAAGTTTGATTCAGCTGTATATACCACGTATGGTTCAAAACCTAAAGTTTCGTTTTGCACGATTCTTCCAAGAACGATGTTGAAGAAGTGGCATAACAGCGCGTCACCTTGTCTAAATTGGTATTGTATTGACCGACCTTGATAGAGCAGCGTGCATTCTCCTTCGCCATCCTGCACAGATGGACGAGTTTGGCAAGAATGCCAAAGCTAGATATGGCTCTGTTTAGTTCGTCTCTATAGATGCTGTCATACGCGGCCTTAAAATCGATGAAAAGGTGGTGGGTATCGAGTTGAAGTTCCTGGGTTTTCTCCAAGATCTGCCGCAGTGTGAATATTTATTTATTCGATGGTGGACTTTTCCTGAAACCATACAGATATGCACGGATGAGGTTCGTGAAGAACGACTACAGAGGTTCACACAACACGGCAGATAAGATCTTGTAAGTGATGTTGAGAAGAGTGATGCTTCTGTAGTTGGCGCAGTTCAGAGAGTCTCCTTTCTTGAGGATTTGAGGGTCTACTCATCGGGCGACATACTTCCCTTTGACCATATTTTACATATGAGTAGGTACATGCTCCTTATCGTCATCGTCTGTCGCTTTGAATAGCTCGGGAGCTATGCCGTCAGCTCCAGCAAGTTTGTTGGACTTAAGCTTAGACATGGCTATTTTCACTTCGTCCAGGTCGGGTAGACGGAATTTTTTGTCTTTGTTGTCCAGGTTGAATGGTTCATTCTGCCTGACAGGGAGATTTGATTCGTCTTCGCCGTTATATCAATATCGCAGGTAAACGCTGATGCACTCGCAAGGAAAGGGTCGGCGTTGTATATCTCTTAGGCTCTCCCCTTCGCAAGAGTCCGAATCAGCTTCCGGAGTCGACATAATAAAATCTGAGTTCAACTAGACATATGTATTATGGCTAGGACTCTACGATCGACCTATATATAATAAGAACACATCTGCATTCCTCACCAAGCTTAGTTGCCATGTTACACTTGTCAGAGGCTGTGCCAGTGGCATTCTAGCCGAACGTTTCGGTGTTTATAACAACGACTACTGCAAGAGATGCAGGAATGAAAAAGAACTTGAATCTGTCCGTCAAATGCGTTGCAAATATCTTGCCGTACAGAGAAAATGAGGACTCTATGCCGTTACTTCTTCAAAGAATTGATGTACTTATCCGTATCTGAGTTTCTCGAGCAGTGACCAACTTCTCAAGGCACTTATTTACCTACGCTTACCACCAAGCCCTTTACGTTGGTCCAATCGCTGTCTAATGCGGCGCATTATTTATGTAGTCTTTCTCCTATGACTGGGAAAAAATTTGCCTAATTCAAGTATGATAAGTTCATTGCCGTCGACTACCAGGAGCCACAAGAGTGGTGATCAATGTAGTCCCTCCCTTGTTTGAGGCCTTTGTGCCCTTTGTGAAGACGACCGTGAATAGCATCAATCTTGCTGTTGTAGAAGTCGCGAAAGCAATTCCACCGAGTTTAAGATGATGTCAATATCATTTGCGAAACTTGTTGTTTGATGTGTTGAACGTTGACCTGTGAACTTTGCACAATTTTCTCCAATACTAGGTTGAAGAAACCGCATCGCCCTGCCGAGCATCTCTTTATTTTGTATTGAAGGACCCGGTGGTATTTTTTCTCACATTGGTGGAGCACCGAGCGTTCTCTATCGTCATTTTCATACCTCTATATCCTCTATGCTATGATCGTGTACTGGTTGAATACAATTTGTGACAGGATGCCTCCAATTAGTAAAAATGGAATTAAATCCATAGGCAATCGACTCCCACCTCTTTAAACGTAAAACAAGATCCAATAATGTCAATGTGCTCAGACATCGCATGTGTAGGTATGTAATACCGTTCGGGCTTAAGATTTCTTTCGTCCTGTATTCTACGATAAAGTTTGCATTGTCATAATCAGCGAAATCTAAAATCCTTCACTGCTCAACGTCATTGCTACCAGAGAACCATGGTTCCAGCTAAATCCAAACAAAGTCTCATTTCTACGAGGAAATATACAAACATATCTCAACTAAATCTCTAAAAATCAATTACCCCGTCTAGACGTTTCCCGCTTATCGGTCCTCCTTTTATGCGGCTGTTGTTCATTTTGATTTGATATTACTTCAGCCCTGTTGTTAACGGCTTCCCATCACTGACGGACTTATCTAAACCGAACAACAACATTTTTCTTCTTTCTTGTAGTCATTTCCAGATACCGATTAACAACCGACAACAAATGTACTTCACGTACACGTACAAAAAAGAAAAGATGAACCCATCCACGACGAGTATTCCCACAGCCAGTTTCTGAAACAACAGTCCTCATTGTATCTTATCTCTGTCGTCTGGCCACAGGATAACAACCAGACGGATGTGCTGCTACATATGTTTTGAGACGCTTCGATGGCACCATTTAATTTTCCAGCCATAACATCCGAGAGACATAAGTAGATACATTTTGGATTGAATACACCCGCATAAGCCAATACAATCTGATTTATTAGTTTGCAATATGAATGCCATAAAACAACCCATAAAAGACACCCCCTCTCTTGGGGTCGGAACAACGTAAGGGTTTTTGTTTTGAGGCGCCGAGTCAGCTTTTATGCTAATCAGAACTCCATTCGTTCAACAGAGCCACTGAATCGCACAAAGATCCACTAAACGTTTGCCAGCATCGAACGCCAATGAAATTTCTCTGTCGAGCTTTTCATCTACCCGCTCCCTGGGGGCTGGCACTCAAGAAACCCGATGTTATCAAGGATAGTCCCCATGTCAACAAATCATTGAAACCCTAAGCGTTTAATTGATTTACCCTTAATGCGATAATCACCTTCCTTTGAGACATGATGCTGTGCACGTCCGTCCCTCTGTTGTTCCCTTTTACCTACCTTCTACCATAATCCACTTTGACTTCAAATTACCGCCCAAAAGGAGATTCTTCCGGCATCTCTCACAGCACGCATCCAACTCACTGGAACGGATATCTCTCTCACTTAGGGGGAGATGATGTTAAGCGACAGAGGCTTGATGGTGTTCAGTTTTCCTTAAAACACCCACAAGTAGAGCTAATTGCGGACAATCTCTCAAATGACTTAAGGAATACAAAACAAATCCTTTCTCTTGTTTGTGTCGAAGTGTGCGTATCTGTAATCTCCTCCTGATGTGTTACGTCATAGAGATTTTGGGCGAATTCAAGCGCCCACGTGGTTTCCACCAGTAAACTGAAGTCAATCGGGAAAGAGAACGAATTTCTCTTAAAATCAGATGCGTTCCATGGGCATAGAAAACACGAGAAATAATGTGAGTGTTGCCAGCGGATGTTTCTTATAAATTTTTCAAAAATTCGTTGTTGAAAAAGCATAAGCTTGTATAGCAAGTAAATCTACACAGACTGACACTGGAGATGGAGATATTCATGGAAATACTCAGAAGGCTCTAAGTCGATCACCAATTTCTATTTTTTGATGAATTGCAACTACGGCCAAAGACCTCCTGAAATCTTTATGCCAATTCAAGGCCAAGTTCTTCGATGTGTCGGACTCTGATCGGCCAAACCGTCTCCATCTTCAGGCAATCCAACCCCGGAACTGCTAATTGCATTTCTTTAGTGTGGTGTCACTTTGTAGGCTCTAAGGGTATCCAAACTTCTTGACGAATTTATATCTTACTCCATCCGGTCCGGTAACACACAATCGAAAACACCAGTTTTGTCAATTCAGTCGTAAGGCTTGGAGGCTGCGCTATAATAGCACGGCGATTTTTTTTTAAACAGGACACCTGTCCGCCGCACTTTAGAAACCTTATTCTGCTAAGCCCAGCGATCCATCAGGAAGCTTCTGACCGATTTTTTATTCAGCGTTCGGTTTTTCAAATTATTAGTTGCGTCAACCTACTCGGGACATTAGTATTTTCGCTAACAGCTAGGCCGCCATTAAGTTCCTTGAATCAGTCTCTGTAGTATCAAAATCGCGGATCTACTATAGGTGTCATTACAGGACACTGTCTCATAGGCAGACATGCTATTTATCTAGGTGTTTCTGCAAATGATTTCTGCAGAGGCTACAGGGACGATGAAGCGGAAGGAACAATCCTCCATCTCCTCTGTACCTGCCCCGCGCTCTCTCGCAAAAGACGCAACCATCTTCGCGCCTTCTTTTTTGACAATCTTGGTGACCTAGCACAACAAGATGTCAGAAACTTACTTCGCTGTATTAAAAGCTTCCACTGGTTCCACGATTAGGAAAGTGAATCGCTCCTAGATGCTGAGGCATCACAATTGACCTACTGTAGGTCTAAGTGCGTCCGCTATGAAGACAGCCTCTCCAACCTAACTTAGTTCCGTCTACGAAATGCTGTCGAAGTTCAGTAGTCTGAGAGACCTAGATATCTTCAAAGTCGCGAACAAGATTTTCGAATCTCCATTGCCGTCCATTTTCGTAAATAATGATGTCTCGTGGTCTTGTCCAAAGTTCCACTCTGCTCAAGATAGATTACACACAGCGACTGTTTTGCTGAGTTTAACCTTAAGCCGAGTTTATCTGTAGCAAGTGCTGTCTCCCGTGGAAGCATATTAAGGATATTGTTGTGGTCGTGCAGCTCATCAATCCAGCACCCCCATTTCTTCAGTCAAACATTTTGACATGTAGATCAAGAGGTAGAAAATGTAGGAAAACATTACCGCAGCGCATCTGTGGCGCCTAAGCCTAGAGTTTTCTGGACTAGACTTACGTTTTTTGATATGTTGGTCTCCCCACAGCGGGCAATCAGACTATTAAGCCTTAGACAACGACAGGTTCGGTGAAATGACATTTTCGGCCGGAGTCCCTATTCCTTACTTGAAGCCGTAAGGCCGGCTGTCAACTGTATTTCAGTTGAGTCTAGGATTAGGGATGACGGACGCCCAGATAATTGACCTTCGATGCTATATAAGATATTTTGGTCCTTTTTGTGAAAAGCTTCAGTTCTGATTTTGCAGGATTGACACCGAGGCTATATGCAGCTTGTATCCCATTTATTTCTTAAATAAATAGAATCCGTCAACTGTGAACGCTGATGTCGACTCTACTGAGAAGGCATAACACTGGCAGTAGAGTGTCATGGCTTGAAGAGTTGATTGAACCGACAATGAATATGACATCAGGAGATTCGAAAAGAATTCCTGTGAATTATAGCAATGACCAACACCACAAATGTCCGCAGTTAGTCTGGGCACCACCCTCGGACGCCAATGAAATCTAATACTACCTGAGTTTCAAACCAACTCGCTTGCGGTGTACGAATAACATTAAAACGGTAGTCATATCTCCTTGATCCGCGTGTGAATTATAAAAAAAGGATGTACTCAACTTTTCTCGAGTGTGGTGTGCCAATGCGACGGCAAAAATGAAGATGCGAAGGTTTTCTTTTCGTTCAGTATTCTTGTTTTCGAAGAGAACGAATATAAGAATATTGATGGACCTTTCCTATGAAAATTTCGTTGACTGTGTCGTCCTACAGTCAAACCGCTATCAAAGCTATTGATTCGGTCACTACGTCCTCAAAGCTGGTAAAGCAATGCCAGGAAGAGTTAAATCAGCTGGGGGTCCAGCGCAGGATCACTCTCACCTGGGTCCCAGGTCATATTAAAATTGACGGCAACGAAAAAGCCGACGACTTGGCCAGGCGACTCACTGGCGGAAGCTGTTAATATCCCACTAGGAACCGTTAAGGGCAATATTCAACACCACTTTCTGAAAACGGCCATCCAAGTGTGGAATAGGCTTAGCAAATGCGTCATTTCGAGGAAGATTTGGGCCGGTTACAACAATCAGCAAACAAACGAGCTACTAAGCAGATCAAGGCAAGATATTGCGAGAATCGTAGCCGCTGGTACAGGCCACTGGCCAGTGGGAGACGACGCAGACTAGCTAGCAACACTTTCTGCCGCAGTTGCAAGGATAACAGCGAAAAAGAATCTCTGCATCATTTCCTTTGTAAATGTCCGGGGCTTAGCGAGGGTCAGATAGCGCACTATGTGCAAACGCTTCTTCGACGACCTCAAAGATATTTCTAGGAAAAAGATTGGTGAACTAATCCTGTTCCTTAATTCCACATAACGCTTACAACAACCAGGTCAAATGAGTTGCAATTTCAAAACGGCGCATCCTAGCGCTAATTGGGTTCTTAAAACCGCCACCACTACCTCTACCTACCTACCTACCCGTGTCGTCCTATGAATGTTTCCCCTATTCGAAATCTTACTTCGAATAGATACACTCTGCTCCACCATTCACGGCAACACTGTCAATTTGCACTGGAATGGTGCATTCGTCCAATTTCCAGTGCAGCTATTACATAAGCAAAGCGAACTTTTCTTGCCCATGAATGAACCAACGTACGAACCAGGATAATGACACCGTTCTTTAGAAAAAAAAACGTCATCGTTCCGAACGTGCGTCTGCAAAATCCGGTTCGTCTCATGAAGGAACTATTTTGGCTTTTCCTCTTTCTCTTGGCTGCGCTGTACACGACCACAATGCTCCTGTTTGGAGAATTTGACCTGACCAAAAAGAAATTCTATGTACACACTACACATACCTCCAGGCTGTGCCAATTGCTCCTGCAGGATTTTTTTTTTCTTCCTCATAAATTTATTCGTTTTTTTTTCATTATGTAAACATCTGGATTCGTTCTTGATTCTCTTGCCTATTTTCTTCGTACATCTTCGACGTAGGCATTGGCAAAAGGACGAAACCATTTTCAGCGTCTTAGTTAGGCTAGGTCCCGGAATGAGGGTGACGGGAAAAAAGAAGGATGCATAGGATTGCCAAATGTTTTTTTTTGTCGTGTCCTTTTTCCCTTTCATTCCCGCCGAACTTCACATTGCAGTAGTTTGCAGATTTCGTCCTCCAATGGAGGGATACTGGTGACGACGACGATGGCGTTTGCCCGGTTTTCCCTAATTGCCTGATTCCCAGTTACACACAGTCTTAGGTGAGATTGTGTGTGTCGCGTTGTATTCACTTGTATGAATGTGTGCACATGGAGCTCTCTCGGAATGCAGTCGAATATCGCATTAATCACTGCGCTAACTTCTGGAGAATGCAGATAGCGTTCTAATATTTTATTATAACTGCCTAAGATATAATGGGAGCGGAGGATGGTGCTGATGGTGGTGTTGTAAGCCGAAGGAGTATTGAGCCCTTTCGCGAACTTTTGTCAGGATGCAATTTGCGAAAAGTTCATCCTTCTTATATTTTGCCCAGTGGCGGCTTTGTTTGGGTTTTTCGGGTCAACACCGGTAATGGTTACCGCTGGTCGTAGGGGGTAGGTGGCAGTCGATGTCCTTGGTGTGGATACACTCGGGATTATGAATGAAAATTTGTGTTAGCATCGCTGCCTGGACCGTTGTGGTGTCCGCATACTGCAATTGGCAATTGGATTGTAATTTCGTGCTGCCATTGTTAATCCATCAATAAGTTTTGTTGGTTTAGTAAAGTTTAACAAATGCAGAATGTTGTTTGTTGTGCCAAGTAGCCGTGGATGGTGTTTATTCTTTCGTCTGGTTTAATGCGACGGTTAGGAGTTGTAGTGGATCTCGAAGAATTTGGGAATGTGCCCAAGAAAGTGGTTGCATGTGATGGTTGGTGTGACCATCTTGTGAATTTATAGCAAGGCTTGAGGCGATGTTGGGTTGCATATGGGGTCGTTGACCGTTTATTGGTTAGAACATGTTGAATTTAGCTTTGAGGCGGTTGTCATAAGTTGGAGCATTTGCGGTCAATGGGAGCTTGTGATTGAAAGTGGTTTAGGGAGAGATCTGCTGGAAGGCAAATTTGACATCATCGAGATGTGTTAATGAGGCTAAAGTGTTATAAGGGCATAAAATGTCAGCAATGGGTCTGGGATTGTGTTGGCATCTAATCTGAGACTGTTATGGACATTTGAGGTGTCACCTGTGAAAGGAGTAAGCAATTGAGGAGACACAAGAACTCGATTTAATTGCTTCCGACATCAACAGAACTTACGAAGGGCTTCATGTCTGGTCTGGTGCGCCTTCACATTCCTCTAGCGAATTTGAAGAGAACAATGAGTTTGGTTGTGTGACCAGCTTTCGCGACTGGGGGAAACTCAGTATCTCCTGTTTTGTAATTTCCATCTAATGTCAATGCTCGTCCATGCGTTTTAGTTATGAACATGACAACATGTCTCGAAGAAGTGATCTTCGTTTGTTTTGTGCTGACTCCTGTCAGCTTCTGTTTTTTCAGATTTTGGGAATGGTTTTGATTAAAACTAGTTGTAGCAAGTTCTGAGGCCAAATTACCTTAATCGATAACGAGTGAGTGAGTGGTACTCGTGATCGAGTGATAGATAAACCTCGTTGGGAGCGGTAATGCCAAATCCTCACATTTCGATGACGAGTTACTCGTTAACGAGTGCGGTAATTCGATCCATGTTTTCAAACTCGAATCATGCGTAAGTTTGTTCCATTTACCTGAATTTTTTTTTCAAATCAGTTGAGTGATCCACGTCAGAAACTGCCAAGTGGCCATCGTTTTTATTGAGCTGCGGTAAGCTTAGCAGTTTTCGTAAATCAGTGAGGTTGACTTTGCATGTGGGTTCGTCGACATAGTCATTGAATTCTTTGGGCAGAGAGTAGTCTTGACAAAGTAGAGGGTCTCCTCATGATTGTTACCAAAACTTTAATATTGATGCACTTCACCGGCGCGGTTTCCTAGTTCTTGAGCTTTTGTCAAGTATCTGCGATGATAATTAATTAGTGGTCATGGGGAAATCTCTCGGAGGCGCATTGGGTATTGGGATTCTACCCATCTCCAAGGCCCAACGCGTATGTTTTCTTCTGATGAGACTGATATCACTGTACTGTACACTGTACATCACTGTACAGTTCGAATAATTTTTCGTTGAATCTCTTCCTGTTTGTTGAAAAGCATGGACAGGGTAGTCGAGATTTACGTGCGCAGGGTTGCTCTGAGGGTCTATCCTCTATCGGAGGTGCAAGATACGTAGATACCAGCGTTGAAAATCCTGCGAGACTGTACTACAAAATCTAGGTGCTAGGATTGCATGCGCGCTTGATAGGAAAGAATAGGGTACGTGCATCTTCATCGACTGCATGTGTGGCTCTGCTAGACAAACGGTGCCCCCTCAAGTAATACAAACAGTGGTTCCAGGGGGGTTGCCGAGGATACCAAAGGTAAAGGGGGAGTTTAGTCAGACACACCAGATGAATGTAACAACCCACCTGACGGTGCATGATGCATTCTCCGCCTCTCCTAAAGGAAAACGAAAAGACAACACGGTGTGTACCATGAGACCATGGTATTGTGGATCAGAGCAATGTTGCTGAATAGAACTTTGGTTGTAGATGAGGACTGTGGGTGCTATATTACGACAGTGGTAAACAGAGGCTGTCCGCATGGCGGTGTTCTGTCTCCACTGCTCTGGCGCATGGTGGTTGACTCTCTGTTGCATACTCTGTTGCATACTCTTAATACTTCTAACGTCTACGCTCAGGCATATGCGGATGATGTTGCCATCTTTCTGTCGGGTCATGCCTCAAGACTGTCTGTGCTAACGTGTAGATGGCTCTAGATATGATCGATAAATGGTGCACTAGGAGTGGGCTTTCGGACAACTGAGGTTGTCCTCTTTAGGAGTGTTGTGACCGGTCTGAAGTAGCCAGTGCTAAAAGGCCTCTCTATACAGATCTCTGATGAAGCCAAATATCTAGGAGTGATCCTGGATAAAAAAACTTCTTTGGGTGAAGTCAAAAAAAAGGTCCTTTTGCTCTATACACCTATGATAAAACCGTTTCTAGTGTATGCATCGGTTGTTTGGTGAAAGGGGCTTTCGGGAAAATATGTGACTGCTTTCTGCACTAAAATTCAAAGAACGGCTTGTCTCGGCTACACGGTAGCTTTTCCAAATACGTCTGGCTCTAGATGGTCTGCTTGATCTACCTCTCGTTAATACTTTTATCATGGGCTTTACTATCAAAGCAATCTATCGTCTTAGACGAGGCGGCGTTTGGTGTCATCCGCACTGAAGTTTTGATTAATTGATGACTTTGCGCGTCACTTATTCTGGTTCCATGGATATGCCGTTTGAAGCAATGACACCAGAACTTCAGGTGCTGTGCGAATTTAAAGTCGACTTTCCTTCACTTCAGGACAGGCTTCTGCTAAAGTCTGAGTGTGGATGAGGCTGAAGTCGAATTTTCACGGATGGTTCCAAAACCAGCCATGTGTCCGTTTCTAGTATCTTCGTGGAGGTCGATAACACCAGACATCACTACCCGTTTGGCAAGTATGCCTCTGTTTTCTAGGCAGAGACTATTCCTATCCTAATGGCCAAGGACTATGTGTATTGTTAAGAAAAGGTGGAAAGGTAGGAGCATCTGCGTTTGTAGCGATAGCCAAGCTGCGCTAAAGCCTAAGGTTAGGTTAGGTTAAGTAGATGGATTGACGAGGGGAGAGAAGCCCCCAGCGCCACACTCAGATCACTAGAAACCCATTGTGATGCCAATTTATTCGGGGGAAGGTACCCCTTGCTCGTGGAGCAGTACCCAAAGCACTTTACTATTGCCCCAGGCTTCCGAACCATTTTGAAGCCTTAATGAACCTCCAGATGCCCCTGATGGGTACGTCTCTTAGTTCCTCGGTATCCTGGAAAAAGTGCCCTCCAAAGGATCTATGTCTGAGGTGGCAGAGACCTGGGCAGTGGCAGAGGAAGTGGGTTAAGTGGCTAAAGCCTTCCTCAACCCTTTAACCAGTTCCAAAATAGCACGGGAATATGAGAACTCTCTGAATTCGATCGGAAGGCTGAACTTTTTGATTATTGTCTGCGTCCCAGGTCACATTGGGTTCTCTAGAAATGAGATCTCCGATGAGATTGCTAGACAAGGCTCAGAGGATGTTTTCTCAGGACCTGAACCTGCGTTGGGTCTTTCCGCGTCCTCGGTTAGAGCCTCAATTGACGATTGGGTTTCATATAAACGTGCATGGCACGGCAAGAATGCTCCCGGACGTCTGTAAAAAATGAGCGTCACTCAGCAGAACAGACTCCAGACAACTTATTTGCGTTCTATCGGGACACTTCGGTTTTGCCAAGCATCTTAGTCTGTTAGGCTTAAAGTGACATCACTGTCTGCGACGCCTGTGAAAAGGGCGACGATAATTCGGATCCTTTCCTTTGCGATTATCCTGCCTTTGCTCGGATCAGGTCAGGCAGTTCTTCGTGATACTGTAAACTCCTCATCATTGACGCTCGAAATTTCCAGTAAAATGGTTAAAACTGGGTCCTGCTTTCTGGTAATTTCCAAACCCGACAGAAAAAAAAGTCCTTAAAGAAGTGTCCTTGCAAAAGCGTTGAATGAAAAGTCGTCACCGCACACTAAACCAGCACTGTAGCAAATCCGAAATTCCACATCAAACTGTGAATATGTCATTCATATTCAAATCCCCCATAACTAGGAAGCAAGATAGCATGTAGCGAGGAGTCGCAGTCAAGCCCACATGTCGATTGGCGAAATTCCTGCCAAAAACTGTGAGTTCTCTGCCTCCAGTCAGAAAAAAAAAGCAAATCACCTGCATTAAGATTTGTGCTGCTTGGTTTCTGGCATTTTGGCATTGAGCTCGTAAAACCACCGAGTATGTTCATTTTATGGTGACATTTCGATGTTTTCTTTTTTTTTCTGGTAAATAATTCACCATTGCGCTGTAGGATGCTCCGATTCTGCAGATATCCAGAATCATTGTACAAATTGAAAGCAGAGAAGTATAGCTCCGCGTGTGCTCTGAATTGTCGCATTGTATTGCACATAGCACCGTTGTCGTCGTCGTCGCCATTCATAGACTCTTCATCCTTTATCGCGCATTCAAATCGTTATCGCTATAAAAATACCCAGAGACCAATAAAAAATTGCGACAAAAATGCCGTTCTGCCATAAAGGGTTCTTTAACTCGCACCCAACATACCCAGTACGAGTTACAGGCTTCGGCTATGTTTTTCCTTTTTGCCCAATTCGATGATGTCCTGGCCAGGTAAACCCCACTCGAGTGTTGCTTTTATTTTTGGTCCACGTGTTGTGAGGATAGATTCTGAATCCTTTTTTACGGCTCTGGCCGTTGCGACAAATATTTACGTTCGTTTTTATGATTTTACAAGATACTACAATGCAGTTTTAGTGAAAAACTGTTTAGGGTGGTTTTTTCTTTTCTTTTTGCCACTTTTTCATTGTAAGGGCGGTTGTTCTTCCTTTTCTATACTACGGCACTGTGACGATGTACTGCTTTATATGGTTTATTTATTTGTTTGGAAGGTTTTTGTATCGATGTTAAGCTGTGCTGAGTTTTTCTGGTAGATTATTTTCGCTCATCACAATGGAAGTAAAAACGGTATGAATTCGGAATTCGTTTGATGGAGTAACCCGGCTCTGGGGGGGGAAAAATCTCTTTTTGCTCTTGAATTTCGGAAAAATACATGTTTTTGGGAGCTCATGGAGGACAACGATTTAAATAAAGTGATTGCAAGTTTAGAGGATTTTTAGAGTTGCTTTGATGAATTGGAAATCAAGTGTGCAGTCGAAAAAAGAGTCGAGGCACAGGGAATGGATTTGGTGACGAAAAAAGTTAATCGTTTCGAAATGGAAGTTCGGATTAGTGTGGACAACAAGGCATGTTAATCGGTGAAAGTTCGCTAAAGTGCACTTAAAAGGGGGGAGGGGGAATTAGAGGACGGGCAATAGAGAAAGAAATAGCTAACGATCAAACCGGTTGGAGATATTTGTTTGTTGACGATCAGGATCATCCCAGACTTGTGCGCTGTCATAAGGAAGCTATCGGAAGGCACAGTGTCCACGACACGATAACCGGACAGCGTATGAAGCCAATAGAAGAGAAATAAATCTCGCATTTGAAGCAAGAGAGTCTACACGGACTCCCATTATCATCATTCATTCATCAATGGCCCGCTTATCTACTATGAACGTTGCAGGCATAGGGTGCTTAAGTAGACCCTTCGCATCTTCCGATCTTCCGCCATCGACACTAAATCATCAGGGGCTATCCCCACACGGGTAGGGGTGACATTTCGGACTTAGTCCAATCATCTTATCCTGGGCCTACCCAGGAGACACCTACCTGATGGCGCGTATTCCATGGCACGTCTTGGAAGCCGAGTTAGGGGCATACGTTTAACATGTCATAACCATCGAAGTATGGACCTCTCCGTTCGAAGAAGTAGCTGCTCAACGTTGAGTTCCTACAGGATAACTCAGTATTGATCCTTCCATTACTCGTGAATAGGAGCCCAAAATACTTAAACTTCTCCACCTGTTTCAATGGGACTCCACTTACATGCAGAGTGCATTGAACAGGCGCTCAATCACTTCTGATTTGATTACGTTTACCGTTATCTCAGCTTCAACACAGACGGCTACAAACCTGTCAAGTGCGCGCTGAAGTTCGGTCCAGATGGACCCCAGGATGACCAAGTCATCAGCGAAAAGCATATGACTTATCGTTAAGTCTCCCAATTCAAACCGTTACTGCCCACGGCTGTGCTGTAATACATCATGATAAGGAGATGTGACAAAACCCACCCCTGGCGAAGTCCAACGCCTACAGCAAAAGATTTAACGCCATTCACCCGAAAACCGCTCTTACAGTTTCTGTATAGAGATTGAATGGCCCTCAGAAGAGAACCGTCAATCCCATACTCCTGCAATATACTCCAAAGTTTACCTCAAGAGACCCCATCATAACTTTTCTTCAAATCCACAAACCAATTGTAGACAGGTTTGGCGTATTCCCAGGCCTTCTCAAGTACCATTCTGAGAGTGAATAGCTGGTCGTTCCAACCTGTACTCGACCGCAGCTATGGAACGCGCTTCCAACTTCTCCGGGGAAGATTAAGGGAGCTATACCCCTATGATTTTAGCAATTCCTCTTATCCTCTATTTTTAAAAGAGGAACAATCACCCCAGTTTGCCAATCGCTAGGTGTTTCTCCGCATTTCTAGGCCACTTTAGTGATACGAGAGAGTCATTTCACTCCCTCTTCTCCTAAATTCTCGAGCATTTCTGTGCAGATTTCAACCACGACAGAGATTTGGCGGCTTTTAGCACTTTAATCGTCAAAGTCACTTACTCTTCGGTAGGACTATTCTCCATCTTAATCTAAACTATGGGTCTGCCATCCTCAGTGCTTTGTTTGGGATTGAGCAGCTCCGCCCCTTCTTTGGATTTGACTTCTTCGAAGATATTAAACTCCTCTGGGGCGGCGGATAATCTGGCAGAACAGCTTTTTTCGGACTCCCAGCTCAATGAAATCAAAGTATCTCGCAACTACAAAAACATCTGGCATTTCTACAAGAAAGCCAACCAACTGATAACAGGCTTCAAACACGGAACACAGGATCTTCAAAACAACGAAGGAAATCTAGTCAGGTGCAGTGAATCGTAAATGGGTTCAGGCAGGATTTCAAGCAGCTGTTTAATGGACATCAAGTAAAAAAACTCATAGGGCAGGGAAACAAAGCCAAATTCAGTCAACGAAGAAGCAGTTTAAATGTTTAAAGAGCTAGTGCGACAGCTATCAGTTCAGCTTCTCGCAGATTCGGAAGGGGCCTAAAGCTTCATCATGACAAATTTTACACTCAGAGGTTTGCCGATTTGTCGAGAGGTAGTGATGGAAAAAATGTTTGGGTGGTTGACTATGCTACACATGCAAGAAAGTCGATCCTATGCCTTACACCAATTTTCCTGAGATACTTCCTGAGAATGCAGTGGCCCATTAGAATGCAAGGCTGGTTTTTGCTGGTACCTAGGCAGGCCTTGCTTTTCCTTCGATCGTAGTTCCCGAAAAGTTCCTTTGCCTGCCTTAGTCCATGGAGTGTTTCCCATAGCCTATTCTCTTGCACACTTCCTCTCTTCTCAGTTCCTTTTGGATTTGATGCGGTCCCAGCCCACAGAATGGCTCGGGTCCAACGAATGGTGTTTCTGATCCTTTTTTCGCCAATTCATCGGCTGCCTCATTTCCCTCTATCCCTACATGACTTGGCACCCAGTAGAGGGTGACTTTATAGTTCCGGCCAAGTCACGGACAGCGTCGATGTTTTCGGCAGATCTTGCATTTCGTCGACGTATGGGTGTTGGTTGATCGTTTACTGAACCAGTGGACTCAAATTTATCCACCACACTGCGAATAGTCCTCTCGGAAGGACGATTATGGCGACCGTATATTGGGCGAAGCGCGCGGAACGTTGCCCGAACAGAACAGCCATTTTGATAAAACAATTTTATTATTTGCTTCAAAAATATGGCCGCAATCAACTGTCAAAGTTCGGAAGTCCCTATTGGAAGACCCTTTAGATCTTTTTTTTCTAATAGTTTGTGTTGAGAAAAACACACAGCAATAGCGAATGGCAGGATGCTTATTTCAGCAAAATGCCAGCAAGTGCTAAAGACCCATTAAAGTAATTATTTTGGGGCATTTAGGTGCTGGCAGTTTGCTACAGTTTTGTAGGTACCATCCGTGAACTTCTACTGAAATTTTTTCAACATTCCTTGATTTGATCCTTCCAACGTCCTCACACAACCCCAGAAGTTCATACAACTTACATGTGTGTACTCCCGTTTCATTGGCTTTTTTCTACGATGAAATTCAAAGCAATGTCCTCAGGACAAACAGTGCAGTGCAGTGACTGCTATTTCACTCAAAATGATTGATTAATCTTCAAAATGGTTTCTACAAAATATAAAAGACGAAACGTCCAAATACGGCTACAATACAATAACACGATTGTCCTACTAACCCGGGGGGAGTAGCCCCGAAGCAAACAAGGAATGTGTAAGGAATATCCTTCTTGTCAATGCATATCCAGTCTGTGGTTGGGTATATATCACACATATGCTCGTATGTGTCCATCCAAGTGAATTTCATCGCCTTTTCTCATCACAAGAAGACCACTGACCCCAACATGATGATCCCCCCCGAAACCATCGCTCTTCTGCCAAGGAGCCAAACACAGGCAACTTATACGAAAACAGACCTTCCTCTCGTACGGCTTACACGCCGGCCGCCCTAAAAGGGAGGAAGACGTTGTGCACTGAAAATGTCACCTAGTGCTCCATTAACATCCTTGTCGACGACAATCTATGCATCATGGAGCATGTTTTTGTAAATCAACGTCAAGATATATAGTGGGGAGGGATGAAATGCCGCCATGCACGAGCACAGGATTCCGATTCTGTGGAAGGGAGGCAGCTCATTTTGTTCAAATTATTGTCGACAGACAAAAGCCTCCAGGAAGAAGGCGCACGTGTTTTCTTTCTCTTTGCTGCGTTCGTCGGCGTATGTTGGTGCAGCAACACAACCCAACCAAGCCAGACCCTCCGGAAAGATCTGGGGGAGAAAATTTCATCTCACATTCGAGAGAGCTAGTTATCCATTATCCTTTTTCGAATAGACAAACGCAAAAACACAACACAACACAACACAGCAACAATGATGCCTGACAAAGGGAGAACAACTTGCAGCACACACTGGTTCATCTTCTCATTCTCCTTCTGCTGCTTTTGCTTTTGCTTCCCTCTTGTTCAATTACGCTGACAGTGCATTTGATAGAAGAAGATTGTGTGCATATATGTAGGATGCACGACAAGACCAAAAGAAAATAGGGCCAAAAGGGACACACGTTTTCCCTTTTCTATGCCCTGGCAGCACCAAGGATCTCCTGCTGCTGTCCTCTGCACTGAGTTCTCTACTTCACTCTTTCGCTCTCTGCGCCATTGTAGTTCAGCATTCATGTGATGTGCCAAGGAACTGCAACGAGGCTTAAATGTGGTAGCATACGTTAGATGAGGCAGGGGACCAGCTCGAGCAGAGGCCACGTAATTATAGGTGATGGTCCAATTTTTCTTTCTTGTCGTCCTTTATGTGACTGAAATTCCTGAAAAAAAAAGGCGCACATGCAGTCTGATTACCTATACAAAACACGAACTCTACACGAGTATGTCCTTATACTCTTCAATTATCCTGTTTCGCTTGTGCTATGTTTTGTTACGCTTGTGATTACGGTCGAGCGCAACACAGCTACCTACCGTGAGTACCATGAGAGTCAGAAATTTTTCAAAAATTTCACCGTTGACAAACAGACTGGGTCCTTTGAGAAATTTCAATTAACTAAAGAACACCATCGAGGGCATTAGGCCAAGGGATAAGTATCCCAAAAGAGAAAATTTTTTTGTTTCGGTTTGCGGCCTTCTGGGTCACTGGGTCTGACATTGCTGATGGATTTCCTTTTCGATAAATATTTGACTTTATTGATTTTATACCACTAAATCCGTGGAAACCCAAACGAAATTCCGCAGAATTGGTCTAAAATGGAGTTCAAACTTCAAATCAGTTTGAGTTTTCAACAATTCGCTGTGAGCCTTGAATAATCACTGTTAGGAGGCAAGGACGTTCCATACTTTTTTGCTGAAATTCTCTGCAGGAAAAGTAGGTGACAGCAAGGTTTTCTAAGGATTCCAATGGAGTCCACTTACCCATTTAGTTTGTTCTGAGAACAAGTTCGAAACTGTAACGTCTCTCTTAATTCAAGCTTAAGTCAATCTTGCTGAATTTTGTTTAGGTCTCAGGGAACAGTCACTTACTGGACACAGCTCAGAGGATTATTTCTCCGGAACTGAACAAGCGTTAGTTTTACCTCTGTTAGTTCTTGATCAGGGCCTCCATTAACTGTTGGGTTTCTTTTGAACACGATCTCTGTTTGTATCATTCTACTTATGCATCCCAATGTGGACATAAATTTAGGCTAAAGATGGCAATGAAGGGTTGAGGCAGTTCGGTTCGGAGTCGCTGCAAATACTTGCTGTCATTCCTCCTCAAACGAGAGATGTCATGGAGGTCTTACACTCAGGACATCAGTTGCAATATTTTTAATGGAGCGTTTCTGACTGTCTAAAAAATAGCTGTTACGCCAGCTCTAGGTGAGGCAAGGCCTATTCTGTGTTCTGTATTTGAGGTCCTAAATGCTCACTGCGACCTTTGAGGACTATTGTGCCGGTGTATATAAATTTGCCAAAAGCTATGTTGAGCTCGGTACAACTTTAGGCTTCACATTCCAGATTGCCGCAGGACTGATTGATTAACGCGTTAAGTGGCGTGATCTTGTCCTTGTAGGTCCTGGGCAATCCCACAGGGGCATATCTTAGTGTCTGACAGTTTTACTTTATACAGATGATATCTAGGTGGACAATTCCGTTAGGACAATTACTTTGAGGTTCTCAACACGTCTTCGTTGAGTTTGAGTAAAGTTCTGGTCTTCTATACATTGGGTTTGATGAACTTCTTCGCTTATCTCAGGCCCTGAAGGTTGGCCCAGTAGTCAACGTGTCTGTTGGTCTCCCATTGTGTTATCATGGAGTGGATACTGTAAGGTGGTACCTCAGAACAAGGTTCAGGAAAAATGAGTGGGCGACAAGCGTCTCTTCTCGCTAGGCAGTCAGTCCGTTCATTATCCTCGAAACATTTATGACCTGGAATCCAGGCTACGGTTACCTTGTTTGTCGATGCAAGACTTGTGAGTAGGTTGGGACACGCATACCTTACTTAATTGTGGGTTCCTTGGATTTTTCTTTGGAGCCATTCTTTAGCACACAGTTCACGGTTGAAATACTGTTGGTGACTTTCGAAGTGCTATTGCGTTCTGGAAACTGGGACCAGTGCTGCCAATTTGGAACCAACCGTATAACGGATTTAAGAATTTGGTAATGTTGTAGCAACTGGAAGGTGCAAAGATGAGCATGCATATACATTAGCGGAACACTTTGAACCACCCCATCCATGGCACGCGACGTGCTCATTCATCTGCTTCCCTTTGATATTTTTGGCAAGCAGTCACCTGCGAGCGCAGCCCTCAGGTTGAAGGCCTCCTCTTAATTGTCAAACAACCATATTGGCCACTTCTCTATCTTGGATCCGTTAACATTCATTCCGGAAAACACCGATTACACACCGTCTAAGTTGAATTTCAACCTCAATTTCGGGACATCAATCCCCACCAGAGTGGAGTGGGAGAATGATGACGTAAGATACGAGCACTCCGTTTACTTCTGTACCGACGGTTCTAAAATCAAGAACGTAGTGGGTGGTAGTGTTTTCTCCCAATGATGACAAGACGGAGACACATGGCCTCGGATATTGCCAAGCCTGCTATGCCAGGGCGCCCTTCGGAGCCAGGCCTAGAGGGTGGCAGCATGCGAGCGTCTGGTGGTCGGCTTGTACCGCTCGGCAGCCGGCCGGGTTCAACCCGAAACGGCTACGAGCTTCCCGGCAATGGTCTCGCAAACCATTACGGGGGTCAAAGGGGAGATGCGCTATGCCCCGAGGGGGGCATAAGTGGACTTTCGGTTTTTCGACAACGGCATCGACTTAGGATAGGCACGTGGAACATTTCTTCGCTCACAGGAAAAGACCTTGAGCTCATTGGGGAGGCTACTAAATATCGACTAGATATAGTTGGTATCTCCTCAACAAAGCAAAGGGGTTCTAGAACTGTGGAGCTTTCGGATGGGTGGAAACTCTTCATGTCAGGAGTAGCACCTTCAATGTCTGCTCAGGCGGGAGTGGGGATACTCACGAGTCCCAGGCTGGCAGGCAGAGTACTGGAGTGGATACCATTGGGAGGGAGAGTTGCGATCTTAAAGCTTAAGCTTGAAAGGTCAACTCTGGCTCTGGTGCAGGTATATGCGCCGAATCTGGAGTCGGAGTATGCAGCTTTCTTGGATGAAGTAGATGCCGCCTTAGAACAGGTGGCAGATATGGATTCTTATCTCCTGATGGGGGACTTCAATGCTCACGTGGGTGTGGACGTAATGACATGGGGAAGTGTGATTGGGAGGAACGGCGACCCGGATCAGAATGCGAACGGAGAGAAGGTGTTGGACTTTTGCTGTGCAAATGGCATGTCCATTATGAACACCTTCTTTCCGCACAAAAACATCCATAAATACACATGGTACCGTCAGAGTCTTCAACAGAAATCGCTGATAGACTTCTTTGTGGTACCATCGTGTGTTAAAAGGATGGTTTGTGACGTTCGTGTTGTGAGAGGGGCTGAACTGTCAACTGATCATCACCTCGTGTTGTGCAATTTGTATCTCAACGATAAAGTACCTGTCCTACCAAAGCGTAAACCAAGGCTGGTGACACGCATACGGTGGGAGAGTTTACAGAACGATGAGATACGGGAGCAGTTTGCACGACAGGTATCCGAAAGGTTTGAACAAATTCCAACTGTTCCGACAAATGTAGAGGAAGAATGGCGGTTGTTTTCAACAGCAGTCATTGCCTCTGCAGGAGGTGTTTGCGGAGTGAAGCGGCTCGGTGTAGCGGCTGGTGGTGAGAAACGAACTGCGTGGTTTAAAACACCCGGAGTTCAAGAAGCCATCAGAGAGAAGAAGGAAGTCTTCAAGGTGTGGATACACTTGGGGGATTCAGCTTCTCGGAACCGGTACATGGAGGCGCGAAGAACTTGCAAGCTGGCTGTTAAAGCAGCTAAGGAGCAGTCTTGGAAGGAGTTCGGTGAGAAATTGGACTGTGATCACAGATCTGCAAACAAGGTGTTCTGGCAGACCATCCGCCGTCTCAGAGGAAGGAAGTTTAATATCATCGAAGGAGTCAAATCCAAAGATGGTGTACTTCTTTCCGATGACAAGGACATCTTGCGCAGATGGAGCGAGCACTTTTCGGAGTTGCTCAATCCCGAACAGGGCACTGAGGATGGCAGACCCATGGTTTTGAGTAGGGCGGAGAATAGTCCCACCGTAGAGGAGGTGACTTTGGCGATTAAAACGCTAAAAGTCGGCAAATCTGCTGGTGTGGATGAAATCCGGCCAGAAATGCTCAAGGCTTTGGGTAAAGAGGGAGTGGAATGGCTCTCTCGTGTCATTAAAGTGGTCTGGGAATGCGGTGAAACACCTAGTGATTGGCAAACTGGGGTGATTGTTCCTCTTTTTAAAAAAGGGGATAAGAGGGATTGCTCCAATTATAGGGGTATATCTCTTTTAAGTCTCCCCGGAAAAGTATTTGCAAAGGTGTTGGAAACGCGTTCCAGAGCTGTGGTCGAGTCCCGGTTGGGCGAAGAGCAGTGCGGCTTTCGTCCAGGTAGAAGCACAACCGACCAGCTGTTCACTCTCAGAATGGTACTTGAGAAGGCCTGGGAGTATGCCAAACCTATCTACAGTTGTTTTGTGGATTTGGAGAAAGCATATGATCGGGTCCCTCGAGGTAAACTCTGGAGTGTATTGCAGGAGTACGGGATTGACGGTTCTCTTCTGAGGGCCATTCAATCTCTGTACACTAACTGTAAGAGCTGTGTTCGGGTGAACGGCGTTAAGTCGACACCTTTCACTGTGGGCGTTGGACTTCGCCAGGGGTGCGTTCTGTCACCTCTCCTTTTCATAGTGTATATGGATTGGATGTTACAGCGCAGCCTTGGTGAGGAACGTTTCGAATTGGGAGACTTAAGGATAAGTCTGCTTTTTGCTGATGACTTGGTCATCCTTACGTCCACCCAGACCGAACTTCAGCGCGCACTAGACAGGTTCGTCGCCGTCTGTGTTGAAACTGGGATGAAGGTTAACGTGAACAAATCAGAGGTAATGGTAATTTCCAGAACACCTGTTCAATGCACTCTGCATGTTAGTGGAGTCCCATTGAAACAGGTGGAGAAGTTTAAGTATCTCGGGGTCCTATTCACGAGTGATGGTAGGAGCAATACTGAGTTATCCTGTAGAATTGGTCAGGCTGGAGCAATTTTGAGACAGCTTGGTCAATCTGTTATCAGGAGGGCCGAACTTGGCATCGAAGCTAAGTTGTCGGTCTTTAATTCAGTGTTTGTTCCGACCCTCACCTATGGTCATGAGGTTTGGGTAATGACCGAAAGAATAAGATCGCGGATACAAGCTGCCGAAATGAGATTTCTTCGTTGTATTGCTGGGGTGACTCGACAAGATCGGGTTAGGAACACCAGAGTACGCGAGGCACTCAATGTCGAGCAGCTACTTCTTCGGACGGAGAGGTCCATACTTCGATGGTTTTGGCACGTCAAACGCATGTCCCCAACTCGGTTTCCAAGACGTGCCATGGAATTCGTGCCATCGGGTACGCGTCCCCTGGGCAGGCCTAGGTTGAGATGGCTGGACCAAGTCCGAAATCTCACCTCTACCCGTATGGGGATTGCCTCTGATGAGTTAGAGTCGATGGCGGAAGATCGGCAAATGTGGAGAGTCCACTTAAGCTCCCTAAACCCGCGACCCTCATAGTGGATAAGCGGGCCATTGGAAGATGATGATGATGATGATGATGATGATCAGTAAGACAAAGATGGAGGAACGGAACAACATACCGTACCTCCATCTGGCCTATGCTAAACCTCAGTCGATCCAAAAGTCTGATTTGGCTTAAAAGGTCGGTCATCAGCACCGTTATCGGTTTTCTTACTGTCCACTGTCCCATCGGCCTTCATGCCAAAAGTATGGGCCTCTTCTTAAATGACTGTTTTTGATACAACACAATATGAGGTGGGAAGTATAGGACTGGCTCCCTACTCCATTTTTTACTTCCCACCTTGGTAAGGGAAGTATTGTAATCGGTCCGATCAAAATGTTTCGAGATATGAACAGGGCTTGACATTACTATACACTAGAAATCGTTTGCACCCATTTTCGAAATGATGTCTGTGTGTGTGTGTGTGTGCGTCTGTGACAATATTTTCCGCCTACGATATCTGGAGAACGAAACAACATAGGACCATGCGGTTTTTTTTGTTTTATTTGTCAGCGTAAAACTTAGAGCTGATTAGATTTTGAGTACAATCGGTTTGGCGGATGCTGAGGAAATTTAAGAAATGTCTTTTCGAGTCCGCGCAACAACTCTTTATCGAACAATTGCTGGGAAAATTGAAGAAATGTTTTCTTTGACATTAAATTGATTATCCAATTATTTTATGCAAAAACAAAAATAAAAATAAATAATATTAATTCAACTCGATCGTTATGTGTGCGGTGGGAAGTATAGGACTGGCTCCCCAGTCGCATTTTTTATTCTTAAAGACAACCCTTAGCACGGGGAAATATCCTGCCGGAATCAGCATGTGAATTATACAAGTCGAGTTACCTAGTTCTTGCATTCAGGTGACGAAATGTAGTTTGATTTTTTTAAAAAGCAAAATTGAGTTGAAACAAAAACTGCCATACAAATTGACTTAAGGGTTAGTGCCATATGTTTGCGGTTCACCTTGAAAAATCCCTTTACGTCTACATCCATGTTGTTGACATAATTATACATTAGAATAACATCAAACTGCAGAAAAGTAAGAATAAGAATTATATTCAAGAAAATCAACTTCAATTCCACTATTACCTCTTTCTGAGCAGTTGAGCATCTTAAAGCATCCGAAGCTTGGCACACAACCAATAAGCTTACGAGCAACCAATTCCATAGTTTCGCTAAATAAAATGCAACCTTTTCCATTAACAAATAATTCACGAGCAAAACACAACATTTGAAACCAAAGAAAATAAAATAGAATCCAATTTTGGTTCTCCCATACAACACAAAGAGTGCGGCGAATATATTGAACAATTCTCTGAGAAGTCCAAGCCATAGGGTCAGTATGTAGACTCCATAGTAACCCTCCACATCTCGCTTGACTTTGGATATGTTGGCACACACCTTCGCGATATTTTCGAAATCTGTTTCACTCAGTCTTTCGCGTTTACTTTGCACAAAATGAATCAAATTGAAGCACACCGTCACCAAAAAACAAATAATGAAATGCCAAGTCAAAACTAGACTCATCCATATGACCATGAACCAGGCTTCATGGACGAACAAAATTTTAAAAGGCTCTCCGATGATTTGTATGATTTCCACTACGACTATGATGACCAAAGTTGAAGTCGTTATTTTTTTAATTTTTCGTAAATTCGTAAACGGCCATAATGAGTCGCAACCAGTAAGCACAGTCATGTCCTCTTTTATTTGAATGATATTGTTGAGAATACGCACATGCACACTCTTTAATTTCCTCTGATTCTTGTAGACGAAAGCCACCGATATCGGCACAGTGGTTAGAAAAAAGTCCTTGAACACAACTCTTGGAATTTCAAAATGGTCGAATCCGGGTGAGAAAAAATTGTGAACATATCTTCGGTACAATGCGTAGAAGTATATCAATATGATCCCATAGCAGATATATTTCAGAAAGGTGGTGTATCTTTGAAGCGCTATATTGACGGTAAAATATTTAGTTTCTGAATTAAATTTCAAATTTGCAAGTCCGATTATTTGTGATGGGTAAAAACCCCGACGTACAAGTAATGGGAACTGATTATCTGCGTATTCGGTCATTTTACGCTCGAAATGGAGGACTAAGAAATGCCATGCGTTGAACTTCCTGTCATTGACTTGAGTGAAAGCGCTGAAGGTAACTGATGACTATGATGACTTTCATTTCATTAATATAAGTTCACGTGGGCACGTGGTATAAAAAAGCGATTTTGGGTAATTACAATTGAATTCCGGAAAAGCATTGAGCAAAGTCAAAAAAGACAATCAAATTTCCCCTGCCCTGCCTGAGTGCACTTTAGATGAGAAAATCTGATCGGACATCAATATGAGAATCGATTGTGAGTATTTAAACGTCCACAGGTTTCTCAAAATCCAAATCGGTCTCCAACTCCTACTAACAAATTCACTCGGTATCGGTACCTCGTTTTATGTACCTTCATGGGTGGCCAAGTTTTCTAGACTGTCGGACTCTGACCGACTAAACGCTCTTCATCTTCAGGCAATCGATCCCTGCAATTGTTTCTTGCATCACTTCAGGGTGGTCTCACCTTTTCTATCTTCCATGGCCTTGACAGATTAATGCCCAGTTCACTATTCTGCACCTTTAGCACATCGTCGATGTACATAGGAGCACTTAGTTACTTAAGGTGGCGCTTAAGTCCTTAACTACCTCAAAGTTATAACTGTCGAGACGTCGGTATTGGATGTCATTTTTTACTGACAGCATATACTTGGTCTTGCCCTCATTGACTGCTAAACCCATCTTCGCCGCATCCATTCCGAGAGAGACTCGATTGGAAAGGATCTGGTGACCTCATGTGAATGCAGCCGTCTGACGTCAAACTTTCTCACAGTATTTCCTTGTCTTGGCGGTGTTCGGGATATCCAGAGCCGTACCTTGGCTACAACAAGGTCTTGGTTCGAATCAATGTTGGGTCCTCGTAACGTTCGGACATGCATAATACTAGAGGACTGCCTTGCGTCGCTCGCAATGAGGCCAATTTGGTTGCCGGTTGATTGATCAGGAGATCTCCATGTTCATTTTAGTCCTTTGAGAGAGGGTTGTTGTGAATATCGAGATGCGGGAACCGCGTACTGGCTACGACAATATTTCGTCCTATAGCGAAGTCGATCAGCCTTAATCCGTTATCGGAGGTGGTGTTGTGTAGGCTGTACCTTCCGAAAGTATTACCAAAGATGCCTCTCCTCCTAGCTTTCTGTTAAAATCGCCTAGGAATCTTATATAGGTCGTGTTAAATCTTCTCCCCCATGAACCGTTAATTAAGACGGGACTATACATCGAATGTAGACCTTTTCTCTCGAAAATTCCAAGTGAACCTTTCTCCGGTTTTGATCAAGTCCATGCTACTGCACGATAAATCAAAACAAAGATGATGAAGGTCTTCTATAGCATCTCCTTGACATCTCTTGGTAGGATTGGCGAGTGCTTTTTTACGCGCTGCTAATGTTGGCAGAATTTATAGGGAGGCCTAGGTAAATGAGCTTTTTCACTGCCTCGAAGCTATACTTGACCATCATTCTGGCTGAGACGTACGTCAGCGTTGTGTCTAGGTGTTCAGACACAGAATATTGCCTTGTGCATGTGGAGATGTGTGATGAGCTTGAACCCGTTCCAGAAGTTGTGTCGTGTACACTCTGTTTGAAAGCGGAGTCACCACCACAACTGCAACCGTTGGTGGTTCGGTGGCCCTAATAGTTATTAAAACCGCTTTTAGTGGCTCGTTCGCTAAACGCCACGGGACTTCCTAGAAAGGCTTGAATACGTGCAAAGCGGCCAAATCAGTGATAGAGCGGCCCTGCTACCGTCTAGCAAGGAGAATGCTTAATCTTGGTAGGAGGCAACTAAGACTGAATAAACATGTTCACAGACTGGAACTGGCGCAATCAAGCACTTGTCCGGAATGTGAGGAGGAGGAGAAGAGCCTTGAACACTTCCTCTGCGATTGCTTCGCCACAGGGGGGTAAATACAAAAAGCTGGAAGTAATGTTCTGCCCGGGCTAAGCTCTCTTTGCCCATTTAGTGTCGTGAAAATCTTGGCGGTCGCTGGACATGCAGGACGTTTCTTGGATCTGTAAACCCCTTCTGACTCTCTATCCGCTAACTTACATATAACCCTTCATTTACACCTCCCTCCCCCCTTACTTCACTTCTTCTCCAACAGATGCTATAGTGGAGAATACAACGGGCCAAAACGGTGGCCTACGTGACGAGGTTCTTCTCAACCCTGCCCTCCTAATCTTCCGATCTTTCCAATCTTGGCGTTGTAATCGAATTGAAAGGCTGATCTTAACGTCTTACCAAGGTTCTTGATCGTAAGTTTTTACGAGGTAGAACCAGTTCTCTGTGGCATTGTCTTTCTCCTCTGAGGTTTCTGTTGTAAAATGTGGATGACTAACTCATTTACGTGAAGGAAACCTAAAAATGTCAACCTCTGACAGCAAACTGCATCCAAAGATTCGCTAGTAATAGCACTCACAAAGGTGGATGACTTGTTTTCCAGACACTCGGTCTACCACAACGCACTTTCCGAAGAGCGGCTATATCTCTTTTGGAGCATTCGAGGATATCTGCCAATTGGTTAGCTGCACGCGGTCTGTTGAGAGTATAATTACAGATCTTTAGTCGACTATCCAGCGACACTGTGTTGAAGTGACTGTGCGTTTTCCGCCCGCCCTCTACAGGCCTTTAACAAAAACATTTAGGAAAAAAAACTCCCTTAGTGATAAGTCTGACGATTTTGTAAAACTGGACATTTAAAGTACCAACAGCTTTTCCTACGCTTGGCTTGTGGCACTGTTTAGTATCTATAACCCAAGACGCCTCAATCCTCCAGTTGCAAATGAACTAATGAATACATCGTCCCATGTCGTCCTAATTATAAAAGTGATTCCATCCGAAGAAAACAAAAACCAAAATTGAAATTTCACTAATTGGCCCTTTGACACATTGGTGTCGATAATATATGTGCGTCCACAATACGCCAAGGCGAACATAAAGGATATCCAAAATAAGACAAGAAAAACGAATGTCCTTTAAGGATAACGTCTTGTGCCGATACAAGACAATAACTAACCGTATCAGGAACCAATATTTATGACTGTTTCCCATTAAAAATCACCTAAATTGTCCCCGAAGTCAAGACTAACAATGGCTTCGATTGTGGCACATAAAACGCCCATAGATCTCAGCTGTGTATGGCGTACACACAGGACACACCATTTGTGCACACACATGGGTGTGAATATGTGGCTAGGATGGGAGAAGAATATCTTATGAAGGCTTGCGGCGTCATAATTCATAGCTCGACGACAGATTGTGGATGTGCACAAATTGTTTATTGGCGTTCGTCTCCGATACGGACTGGGGTATGAAAAATGATACGAATTCTATTGCCGCTGTAGATGATAATGGATTTTTCTTTCTCCGACCAAAACAATGTCTTTGATCGGGATAATGAAGTAGGAAGGCTAATAAAATTGTTTTAATTAACAGCTAAGGGACAGACTGACAGAGGATGTTGTTATATTTGCATACTCGTATCTATGTCAACATTTTCACTGATTATCGGTATTTCCTTTTCCCAAAACTCAACAGCCTTGTCTCACAAGCACCTCGTCAGTAGTTGCCATCCGGAATCGGGAAAAAGCGACAAAACAAAACGAAGTAATGCACTTTGCCGCATTCGAGTAAATAATCTATAGTTGCAACTTGACCCACATGCTCCGGCTAACAGCCCACGGAGCGAGTACAGCCAACAACTGACATTCACTGCCACAAGGCTTATATTGGACCTCCACCCCATCTCACTGTTTGTAATGTCGCTCCTCGTTGTTATTGTGTAAAAGACGTAAATTCGAAAGTCCTTACATTGAAATTCAATAAAACGACTCGTTGGCCTAAATTAACTGGCTCGGCACATAATGGATCGGGAATTGGTTCGAGTTTCCTCCAGAAACTGCGAAAAATGAGTCAACAATAAAACGAAAGTTAAGCGAAATGACATGATTGAAAAAATTTCACAAAAAAGCGGACACCAAGGCATGATGGTGGAATGGTAAGGAGTAGTTCGTGTCCTTGCCGAAAATGTGCATTCTCTTCAAGATATTTTTTCATTTTTTTTTTGTTCGTTCGGAGTATTTGACCTGCATTTTGATTTAAGCAAATCAAACTGATTGGAAGGAGAACAACAGAGATAATTGGAATGACACAGTTGTGCACTTCAGGTGTGAGTGTCAACTTAGGAATTTGCCAATTTCATCACAGAAAAATCACCTCAATTTGAAAGTCAAATGGTAGCCAAATTGTTGAAGTGTGAGGAAGCTGCCGCCGCTGCTGCATCAGAGGTGTAGGGTTTCCTATAGAGATATACTAGACAGTTCGGGTTTAAAATAAAATTCAGTAAGTAGCTGCTTACTTACTTACTTTCATAGTGGCATTTAGGTCTCCGTCATCTTGTTCAATCCAACAGTTTTCCTTTTTAACAGTTGTGTCCCTCGTTTATATCCAAATGAACATTTTCATATTTAGACTCAAAGTGCAATACTCGGGAAACATGCCCTAAAGGGGTTCATTAGATGCGACAATTTAGTGGATGTGGCCAACCCTGCACCTCATTTATCTTGGGCGACACATTTTTTACCATCTTGTGTTGGCAGGTATCGTTGCATGACTTATCGCCTTTCGGTGGTCACAATCCATTGCCACTTGCTAGGCTATTGAACCGTCGGGCCAGCAGGCTTGGTGGATTTAAGTTTGAATATTGCCATCGACACTTCATTTTGTTCAGTTGTTTTGCTTATGATCGTCTATGTAGGTTGTATGGTTCTTCTTCTCTGACCGCAGGATGTTGGTCTCCGTCGTCTTTATTCAGTCCACAGAAGTAGTGTTTCTAAATTTTCAGCACCAACTTTCTTTTTGTAAATCTCTACAGGTTTCTGTACAACCTTTGGAAACATTTTCGTACATTGTTCCTGGAGTTTTGGTGAGGTTAGGTAATTGGGTGCCTTGTAACATTCGTCATTGCTCACTTGGACCACCAATAGTGTCCATTGTGCTCATGTTATGTTTCTATATTCCGGGAACCTGTAAAGAGAAAGGCCCTCGCTGATTTAAAATCACCATGGTAAAGGATATAAGTCTCAGGAGGTCCTTCAGCTCGATGTCACACAAGTCTTTTAGTTCAGTGAAAAAGTAACAACCAAGAGTCCTCATTCTTCTACCGGCGAGGGCAGGATTCATACACCAGGTGACGGATAGATTCGATTTCTACCTCGTCCCTACAACTTTTAGTCGTTGTGATGTGTACCGAGTCGCTCCGCATAAGTACCAATGGCGCAGTGCCCAGTAATGATGTCGGAGTCTATCCTTGCTTCGTGCCGACTAAGTTTGACCAGGGACAGAGATCTCTTCTTATTATAACCCGTTTCTAGCCGTTGCGCATTTGTCTAGACTGATGGCCTCGCCTTCAATATACATATTGAACGACCTTATTAGAAGGGGAGAGCCTATGAGGCATGCAGCGCTGTACCTCTTCGTTCAAGTTTGTCAGCCATTTCATTACCTGGTATTTCCATATGCCCTGGTACCCAAAATAGGGTCACCGTATTGGCTCTCGATATCTCATCTAGATGCTTTTTGCAGATTTATACAAGGCTTGATTTCGACCTGTGGTCGCCGTGGCTCAGTGGTTAGTGCGTTGGACTGCTGTGCGAGCGGCATGGAGTCAACCCACAGCCATGTCCACCGAACATTTTTCGCGGCACCACTTCTTGTCGTAGGATGACAAGCCTCCGGGAGTATAGTTTGTCATGAAAGAGCTTCTCAATTCGCCGTTGGGAGTTGGCAATAAATCGACGGTCCCTTGCGAGAAGCTAGGCCTTGGCTCACCCCGAGCTGTCGCGCCAGCTATTTATTTATTTTTACAAGTCTCGATCTGGTTATTGCGGACTGCAGAGTCTTAACGGCTGCCTGGCTGTCGAAGTAGACAGTAATTGTCTTTTTGGTGATATCCTTCTCGCAGACAGTTTTCGAAGCCTCGATGATGGCTGTGATCTCGGGCTGAAAGATACTGCAGTCGTCGTTTACTCTAAAGGAGTAGTTTATTCCTAGGGCCGTGCAGTAGACCCGGGCACAAGTAGCAATGTCCATCTTAGAATTATCGATGTAGAAGGCCAGTTCCTTTTTACTGGTAACTTTGTGGTTCTTCCAGTCATCTCTTTCAGGAATTCTGATACTGAATCTCCTGTCAAATGGCAGAGTCTGGATCACATGATCCACCGGCATTTCTGTCGATCTATCGGCATTCTCCAATCGAAACAGTACGGAGGCGTGACCGTAGGGAGCTAGTGTCCACTGTCGTTCTTCGCACAGTTTCTCAGTCTCAGCGGAATGAGCTTAGCATGGTTTCCAACGCCGCTGTTGGTGTTGCTCTCATTGATCCCAGGATTCTTGTTCGATCTAAGCGAGGTTTAAAAGCTGATATTGCGTTTCAAGGACCTTCCACCAGGCCATATGTTAGGATGGGCCTCACAGCCGCCGTGTACAGCCAGTGTCCCACAGTCGGCTTAAAACCACGCATTTCTGAATGCCTTATTGTATAAGTTAGAAGGCGACGGATGCCTTTTTGATGCGCTTATCGATTTTCTCCTTCCATTCGTATGATCTCTCCAATACCTTCGATCGTTTTTCTAATGCTTTTTTTTTTTGGGAAGCCAATGCTCTTACCGCTTTTTTAGCCAAAGTTCGTTTCCAGAGGTGCTGTTGGTAGGCAGGGTATATCAGGTGTCTTACTTCTGCCTCTGCTTACTATTCGGTTGAACGCACCCTGTTAATGGTCCAATCCGAACATTCCACATGCAAAAGATCATTTTCCTTATTCCTCCATCTGGGGCTTGTACTGGATAGGTAGGTACGGTCGTTGTCTGTGCTAACCACAAACACACGTAGGCCAGAAAAGATATTTGTGATACCAATTTGATCTATACCCTGAAAAACACCAATCAATTTATTAAAACCATTTGGAGTTCTTGATGAAGCTGAAGATACTTTTGGCGTCAGTATGTGATAGTTCGCTCAAGTTGTCGATGTGATAGGCTCCTAGCTCCGAGCTTCCTTTTTTGGGATAGGACAGGACAAGTGCATAGGAAATGAAGGATCGATTCCTTCTCCTCTTCGTCCCTGCAGCTCCTGCAGAAGTCATTTGAAAAGAGTGCCTAAGCCAGGATAAGACTTCGTCGTTCGCCATTATTTCCGCCTGTAAAACGCTACAGTGGCCAGCTAGACAGAAGAAGATGCTCAAGTTGAACACTTTGGAAAAAACATCACCTCCCACTACGTTCTCGGTTTTGGAACCGTCGGTAAAGAACTGAACGAAGTGATCGTTGAGGTTGAAGTTCAACTCAAGACGTTGTGTAGTCGGTGTTTTCCGGGATGAAAGTTAGGGGATCAAAGGTCGTGGAATGGCCGATGTGGTTGTTTGACCTTTGGGAGGAGGCTTTAAGTCTGAGGGCTGGGCTAGCAGCTCACTGTTTGCCATAAGTGTCTAGAGAAAGAACATAGATATATATGTCAAGTGCCACAGATGGAGTGGTTCTAAGTGCTCCGCTAATGCATATGCATGCTGATCTTTGCACTTTCCTCAAAAGATTACTGTGTAAGGCTCTGTCTAAGGCCGTCCACCAGATGATCACGCAATGACTATAGGTCTGACAACGGACACATAAAGCCAATGCATGGTATGAGGTTACAGTCCCCACTCCTTACCAATGGCTTTTTTGCAGCAGTATAGCGCTTCCCATCTAATGTCTGTCTAGATTCTAGAATAAGACCCAGAAATTTTGCTTTGTTAGCAAAGCATAGGCGGATGTCGTTTAGAGAAGGAGGGTCTATTGGAGAAATTTTGTACTTATCGGTTAAGAGGACTAGTTCGCACTTTTCGATGTTGACACCCGGACCCCTTTTAGCTGCCCATCTTGGGAGGATAGAAAGGGGGTTTTGAAGAAGTTCACTAAGGGTGACCGGGTATTTACCGGAGACAGCTATCGCAGCATCGACTGCCTAAGCAATCATTTCAAATCAAGCTCTTTCTAGGCTCGAAGGATTGCCCAGCTTGGTAGGGCTTGTAGTATGAGAGGATCGAGCTAAACATTTTTTACGTGGTGGCGCAACCCACAACATAAAGGGCACTCAACTCGGCTTATTTCCAGTTCGGCTACGTAATCATCCCGAGGCAGGATACAGCGTTACTGTTCAATGATTGACTCAATGCGAGAGTACAGCTCGGCTGATATTCGCTGCCACTAAAACAATTAGGGGCTCTTGCGTTGAAGTCTTTAACGAAATATTTCTGCCATTAAACTTACTTAACCCTAATCTGCTTCCTTTACCCCATGACATTTCAACGTGTGATATGTACAAATAACTCCAAGCCAACCAAAACAATCAGAATATACCTATGTGTGTATACATCAACATAGCGCATTGCAATTTAGAAGTAAATATGCATAAGAACGATTCACCATAATGCGACACGTTCACGTCACGATGGCAGCGTCAAAGATACAACACCATAAGGAGGCACAAGCAAATCGCGCGCCATCGAATCAAATTCAATTTTAAGAAATTATTCATATTTGCCACATGTGTGCCGTAGGGTGAATGCGGGGAAATCAATAAAATTTCGTATTAGGGACACGGCTGATTCCGATGGCAGTGGTATGTCAGCAGCACACTAATACGTATGCGAAAAATAGGTTATTGCCAGTTGGGCTGCGAGCTTAGTAACATTTTTTTTTGTTCTGTTTACTTGCCAGCTTGCTTGGTGCAAGCACTCGTCCTAGAAGGGTACATCACAGAACAAAAACGAAAAAAAAAAAATTCTAAAACTTGGTGTAAAAAATAAATAGCACAGCAAATATTTAGCTCATGTTCAAATAATGCATCCGTGTTAAACTTTTCGGTTCGAGAATGGGCTCACGTAAATCAGGGTTTTTGCGTGTGCACAGGAACTACGCGACGTTTTATGTTGATGAATGCCAATATTGCAGTGAAATGATTTGTTTTCCGCTGTTTCCTGTGTGTCTTATTGTTGACGTGCAGTTTCAAGGTCTGCTCTGCACAGCGAATAGACTCAGGGGGAGTAGTATTAGTTTGTGTTGGAAGTTGACAGGATGCATTTCTTTGCACAAAACTGCTGATGGAAGATACTAGTGAAGGTTTTTATAAAGAGACATTTTTGGGGCTACAAAGTAGTACACTTCATTATTACAGTTTCATGGCCATTGCGCCGACAAACAAACACACGACGAAGTAATTTGAAAACCTCCATCAAATTTGACAGCAGATTGCGCCATTTTGAAATATGACTGATGGGGTGAGCGTTTTATGATTTTTCCTAGGAATCGCGTGACCTTTACTGGTAAGGTTATGCAGTTGAAAAGGCGTCACGATAGGGAAACGGGTTATGAATGATAAAAAAAGATTTAAATGCAAGCTTATGCAAAGCAAAGAATTCGGATTGTAAGTGGGTGTCTTGCGGCAAAAGTCCGGATAGAGACAGAAGTTCTGCATCTCAATGTTACATAAGTCTGTCAGGTCTTCAAATAACTGACAACCAACAGGCTTCACATTTCTGTAAGGCAGCGCAAGGCACTCGTAGAACAGATGCCGAATCTTCTTTGTCGGTTTAGTAACTAAAAATCTAAACAAAATAGAACTGATGCTTTTTACCACAGAGACCAAAATACCGTCCTTCACGCCTCTACGGCTTAATGACCAATTACTTTCTCTTTCCTCTGCTGCGAAGTACCTACATACATAGGTGTTGTACTTGATTCAAAACTCAACTAGAAGCTTAATACAGAGTAGCTAGTAAACAAAGGGAAACTTCTATCGAAAATGGTTTTATGGATGTATACAGCCGCGGTACGCCCCATCCTCTTTTACGCATCCACTTGTTTGGTGGCCCGTGTTGAGAAAAGACTGCAATAAAAAATAATTAAACAAATTGCAAAAAGCGGCGGCTATATGTACTACGGGAGGGATGCGATACAGTCCTGTGGAAGCTCTGAATGTTCTACCATGCCTCACACCACTTGACCTTCACATTAGAAACATTTCAGCGTACACTGCGGTCTCAAAAATGGATTGCGGAGTAGGTGCTGAAATTTTCTCTGATTCACTGTAGATATCTGAGTCGTAACGGCTTCCAAACTCGTCCAGTTGAGGGTGGTCATAGTGCAGTGGTTAGTGTCGTCGCTTGTCACGCTGAAAGTCTGGGTTCAAATCCTGATGTCGGAAAAACATTTATTTCTCAAAGCGTACTGCGAAGGCATAACATTGGCAGTTGAGTGGCTTGGTTTAAAGAAATGATTGAGCTGACAATGGTTATGAAATCAGGAGATTCGAAAAAATTCCTGTGAATTAAAGCAATGACAAACACCACAAATGTCCCCAGGTAGCCTGCACCCCACCCTCTGACGCCAATGAAACCCAACACTACCTGACTTTCAAAACATTGTGTATAACATTAAAATCATAAAGTCTTGATCCGCGTGTGGATAATAAAAAGAAAAGAAAAAACAGAAGTGTATTCGAAACTTTCCGGTTATTGCAAGCCAAAAACTAAAACATTGCCATCCTTGTTGACAGACAGGCTGCCATCAAAGCCCTGGCGTCGAGCATGACATCCTCTAAGCTGGTGCAATAGTGCAGGGAGAAACTCGCTTCATTAGGGCATTGTTTCAAGGTCAGTCTTCTCTGGGTGCGGGGGCACAGTAACATAGAGGGGAATGACCGGCCGATGAGCTGGCGGGGCGAGGTTCGACCTTTGATAGATCCCTCGCGAAGTGTGTTCACATCCTGTTGGAAGCCATCAAAGAAAGAATACTCTCACATTTTCTATCAGAGGCTTACATTAGGTGATGAGGGCTACGGAATTGTGTCAAAGCAAGGCAGATGTGATCCAACTACAATTGGTCTTAAACACAAGATCTAAAAAACAGGACCCACACAGACTACCAGTACTGGTCACATAGGAACGAATGTGCCCAAATTAGGAATCCCATTGTCCCAGCTGCAACAATGAGAGTGAAAACAGTGTTCCATCTCCTCGGCTCCAAGCAGGATCAGATATCGTACACTAGCGAAAGCCTTTTTCAAGAAATTTAGCGAAATCTCGGAAGAAAATATTACCGACTTGATCAGTTTCCTTAAGATGTAAGGATTTCCACCCCATTATCTTACGTTTTGTACAACAACAATAGGATTCAGTTGTGAGTCGTGGTTGCAAAACGGCGCTAAAGCGCTAGTTAGTTGTCAGCACCAGGATTTTTTTTATTTTATTTTATGGTTGGCCCAGCTTCTAAAGCAGGGGGCAATACGACTCCTGTCGCGGTCCCCTGTCTCATTGTGACATCTAATATGCCCCGTAAGGGGTGTTCCCCGAGTACTTGAGTTTCTCTGAATATATGATCTCTTGTGCCGAGAGCCGGTAAGACAGAGAAGGCTAAAATATTTCTAATGAAGTTTAAGACGTCGCCCGTCGAGGCGTTTCCTGTATTCAGCACAGGATCACTGGATCCAACCGATTCAGGACCTCGATTTGAAATCTTCTCCCAGGTTAGAGTGATTTGGGCATGAATTCTGATACCATCCTGATCATTTCTAGCTCGGGGAAATTAGAGAGAATCGTCAATTGACCCATGAGTCTGTTTGGCAGGCTTTCGATCGAGCGTTGAAGGTTTACTGCACTGCGCGCTGCCATCGTTTTGACAAAGATGTGCAGAGGAATAAGTCCAGCTGGTGCCTCTAAGGCTGCCGTAGGGCAAGATCGCATACTTCGGTGATCCCGAGGCATACTAACTTTTGATTTCGTTGCATATTTGAGATCGTTGTTTTCTCTTCGACTGTAGTCCACCATACTACAGATGCATAGATGACTATTATGGTATAAAGCAAGAATATAACCTTGGGGTGTAGACCACAGGCTTTGCCGTACGTTCTGCAACAGGTCGACATGGCATTGCTCGTTTGGCCAATTTCATTTTTGATGTGGGAGTTCCTGTTGAGTTTCTTATCTAGGAAAATTACCTCATCTGAGAGCTTTATCGGCGAACCATTGAGAGTAACTGTACCAAGGACTAGTTTCCTACTTCTGGTAAAGGGCACTAGCACCGTCGGATCGCTTGAGCTGACGCTTCTACCTACCTACCTACCTAAAAACATTGTTGGGTACTAGAGCCGCTCTGTCAATGGCACAATGCCCATCTTCTACTAAGACATCTCAATTTAGCCTGCGATATAAGCCGACGGATGAAAATGTCAGCTAGGATGTTAGCACTGCTATGCGCGTTGAAATCTTTATCGCATTGGATCACCAAGCAGTTGTCAGTACATCACTGGCAATCGAAGTGGTTAAAGGCGGACAACGGACAACGGAAAAGTAAAGGCGGACAACCTTGCGAAGCAGGGGTGAGTTTTTGAGTTTTTGGCCACTGAACCCTTCGCTGCTCTACCTAGTAAAAAAAAAAAAAGAAAAAAATGGTGAACGGCATGGCATGATCGATGGATCACGACTGAATCTTTGAGAAGGGAGAAAAGTCTGGTCAAATGTAGACAGGCCATAATTCCAACTAAAACGGCCGGTACCTGCCCTAAGAGGGAACTTCTAGGCGAGGAACTTTTAAATTAGTAGAGGCGTTGTCTTCATCTGAAGGAGATCGGCTTTCGGGAAGGTGACAGCTGTAGGCGACGACGAGGGGACGGCTGCTTAAACACTGTGCGAGTTTGAATCTCAGCATTACAAATGTAATTCTCGGCTGCCACTGGGTTAGACAAATATGTTTGAGACAAATACTAGCCTGGACGCAAGGAATTGCGGTCAGGAATGAATTCCGGAGAAGTTCAAAAACAAAAGAGACCGATGAGTACCGAAGGAAATACTCATGCGTCTTGAATCCCCGTGGCTCCAGTGGTTAGTACGTTGGACTGCTGAGCCAGCTGCGTGGGTTCAAGCACCAGCCATGTCTACCAGCGTTTTTCGCGGCACCACCTCTTCGGTGAAATGACAAATCTCCAAGAGTACCATTTGTTATGAAAAAGCTTCTCCATTCGCCGTTCGGCAATAAAAGGTCCCTTCCATTCGTGAGAAAAATATAACACGCGCAACATGACTGGTTGCGAGAAGCTAGGCCTTAGGTCATCCCGAGCTATCGCGCCAGCTATTTATTTATTTTTCTTGACGACTAAGTTTAGAAGGAGAATAAGTCCTCTTCATCTTATTGAGAATTCCCAAAGTGCTTTCAAAGAATGCCGTCTCTTACCGTATCTTGAAGAACCCAGCAATAGTGTCAACTCCTATTGAACTGCAATTATTGTCTTTTAATATTTCCAACTATATATCTTCGTAAAGAAAGGTCCCGACTTTTGAATCAAGCCAGCCACTGGCACATGAGGCGCTCATAACCGCATTAATCATCGACCTCGCATACCCTTGCGTTGGCACCTCATATCAGTACACCAGCATCCTCATAGGAATACCACCCAGCAATTCGTGCACTCAAAGTTTGTCATCACCCCAAAGGGAGCAGCTAATGTGATAAAATAATTTACGACCACCATCGCAGTTTGCGCAGTGTTGCTTCTGGATATAATCCAAAACCTTCGCAGAAACTCACCTTTTTTTTTTCTTATTAATTTTTTTATTATTTGTAGTTTTTCGTTGAGTATCTTCATTGTATTAAGCAAATTTCGACATTCACTTCAAATTTTTTTGTTCAAAGGATCAAAACAAATTAGCAACTGAATAAGGAAAAAAAATTGAATGTCCTTCGTTCGCCATCGACCGTCATTCAAGTAAACCTCGTACTCTATTCCATTCTCCTGTGTATGTGAGTGTCCTTTTACTAACAATGAGGTAAATCCTCAAGAGGGTAGAACAAATTGTATGCAAGAAACGAAGTATACAAGGCGAAACGAAAAAGGACGTACATATATAAAAATTAAATTAGCTGAACTAAGGTCCTGGCGTTGGTTTTTGGCTTTTGGCCAATTTTTGTTATTTTTTCTCTCTCCCAAAATGACTACGGGATTGACTTGAACAGGGAACTCTACAATCACACAAATGCATGCGTGCGCCATATTCAATTCTGAGGACGATGATTTTACTGATGATGTTGCTGCTGCTAAAGATAATGACAATGATGACGTGAATTGTGATGAAAGTATAAGGAGGACACCGACAAAAAAAAAAAAAAGAAATGCTGCAACCGGAATAGAATCGTATTCTCGCGCCTTTTTAAAATCTGCTCTGCTGGCATGTGTGCTCCAATTATTCGCCATTGCATCCGTTACCGTAGTTAGGTGAATAAAATGTGACTTGCTTTGACTATGACGATTTGTCATCAAGAAGTTCTTCTGTATAAAACAACTTGAAGTTGGCAGTGATAGCTTCTTGTATAGACACTGACTACATATCTGGCTATTTGGCGGCTGACACATCGGGTGAAGTGCTATCTTACGACTTACAGTTTTACAAAACTTTTCTAAATAGGGTATGAGTACCGTTGTACGTTGTTTTCAACAAGCAGAGTATCATGGAAGAAAATAGCAAGTTTTGGTAGTCAAAAGAAATTTCGAAATGATGTGAAACTGTCTGATCGGATGGGATAGGGAAGGCCTAGGCTTTCTAATGGATGTCCAATGAATGCCAACACGACTTCCTTGTTGAATTGTAGGGTATACCATACTCTTTTCAGCATATTTTGCAGCTTCTTTCTGTAGAACCTCAAAGCATCCTTAGAATCGAAACAAAACAACACTGACAAGTTGAAGTTTTTCTGTTTGCTTGACGTGTGAGAATAGAAAATGCTCAAAAAAAATAGAAGAAAAATCGGGAAAAACTGTGTGCAAAGTACAGAAAATGTACAAAATTTTTCCCTTTTTGTCTATCACATCGAGCAAATGTAATATTTCTCTTCTTTGCTGTCGTTTTTGTACTTTTTTTTGGGGTCCTCGTTTTCCGTATATGGGTTACTTGAATAGAGTTCACTGATGCTCACCGCACACTGTACAACTGCATGATGGGTGGGTGGATGTTGCGAAAAAAAAGGACTTCTCGTTCCAGCGAGAAAAATTGCTTTGTGAATTTCCTTTGGCAATTCTTGTTTTTTTTTGTAGTAGTAGTAGTTTTTTTGTATCTTGTTTCTTCGTTTTTCAGTTTTCTACTGCAACTCTATTGTCAGCTCGTAAAACGGATAAGTGTCCTTTGGGGTTTTTGAATTATGGTGATGTGCGCTGTGCTCATTTCTGCATCACATAAAATATCTAAAACAAAAGCTGCAAAGTTTGTTGTAAAGGGATATATTCTAAACTCTTTTGTTTAAATAAAGTTAACACGGATGATAAATACCATTTTGCGGTATGTACTAGCATTTTTTATACTTTAACCCACACATGGGTATGCGAAGAAGTAACCAAATATACTGTCTGCAGAACTGTGAGTTGTATATATGTACATTATACAATGAATGTGATTGTGAGCATTATAGAGTCTTGAAGGGCTCTTGAGTTACTTTAACCTATTATGCAAGTAAAGAGGTTAAAGGGTACTCGGACCAAAGAATAGCTTGCGTGACGAGAAAGTTAGAGGCTCATGTAGGCCTTAAGCACACTCGCGAGGAAATGCTTGACTGCAATGAGAAAAACGGGGCCATTTAAACGCCTCCAGACGGCGGATTTACTACTAACTAACTTAGGGGGCGCTACAGTTCAAGGTGAACCTGGGCCTTAACCAATAAGCCTCTCCTTAGTTTACGGCCTCCAGTTGCGCACACCAAGTCGGTTGAAATCACCTTTCACTTTGCGCGTCATCTAAGGCGAGGTTCTCCTCTACGGCGTTGACCCACCGGGTTAGACTCGAAGCATTTCTGACCATTCGGTCTACGATGCAGGGAAATAACTCCACAGGAATTTAATCCACAACAAGTGGGAAATTACTCCACATTCGAAAAGTGGAGTGGAAATGGGCAGAAAAATACTTTATTCCTGGAAGCCTCTAATCACAGACAATAGAATACACTGGTTAAGTGCGAAGTTGGGTATATATAAATTCTACAGAGATCCACAGCAGGGGGGTCAGGGGGCAGCATGCCTCCCATACGTATTCCACTGTTTGTTTTACAAATGCTGTTCAAAAATTAAGAATTGGGGTAAATGCCTTCCATTCAACCACATTTTCGTGTTAAGCTATTTCCCACTGCCATATTCGAAAAGTGGAGTAAATTCCCACTAGTGGTGAAGTAATTTCCCACTAGTGGTGGAGTAAATTATCAGGTGAAGCAAATTCCCTTGGAGTTATTTCCCTAGGTCTACATATCCCAGCCATTTAAGCCGATGAATTCGTATCTTCTTGACTTAGTCCATGTCGCTTTACAATGCGTAAAGTGAGTCGTTGGATCTTCTCCTACAGAGCCCTGTCAACGGAAATGGAACCAAAAATCTTACGAATAATTTTTCTCTCGAAGCAGCCAAAGATATATTCATCCGTTTTCGATAGGAGCCATGCTTCAGTGCCATGCTTCAGTGCAATAAAGCAGGATTGGGGTGATCAAACGTGAGCTTCTCGTTTCCCACAGTCCGTTTTAGGTGATGTTTTACCGATTTTACTCCCGTTTTCCAAAGTCCCCTGAAGTGGGAGGAATAAAGCTCTATTTGGTACCTTGGTCTGAAAGGATTCCTGCAACTGCTTACAAATCGTGTTTGACGTCCTTCATCATGCGGTCGAGGTCTGCACTCGCTCCAACAAAATTGGTGCCGCAATCGCCATAAACTTGGTCGCATATGCCTCTTCGTTACGTGAATCTTCGGAATGCCGCTAAGAACACCTGAGTTCAAGTCTGATGCGACCACGACGTGGATGGCCTTGATGGCCAAGCAGACGAAGATTGCAAAGTATCCTTTGAAGCTCCTCGCTCTACGACCTTTCCACGTTTTAATCTCGATTGGTCCCGCATAGTCGACGCCGGTATTTGGAAATGTTCTGGAAATTCGTACACGTGGTGCTGGGAGACTCCACATCGATTCAAGCAAACTGCTCTTTGGATGTGGAGTATCCAATATGTGGTACCAATGTATGCTTTTATCTGCTGTATGCCGCCGTGGAGAGTTCGTTGATGTGCATCGCGAATCGCGAAATGATGATTGGGCTGTAGGATGAGTAGGTGGTTTTGCTCGTAGGGTACTGGTGAGTCTTGCAGTTGTCCTCATACGCGTATGATATCCTGTCCATCAAAGACTGGGTTGAGCGATTTTTCGTTGTCGTCTTCTTCCTTGAATAGTTCCGATGAGAACATCTCCTTTTGAGCTGCTCGAATAGCAAGGTTTTTAGCTGCTTGTAGCTCCTTCGGTTCGAGTGCACTCCTCTTTTTGGATCGCATTCGACTTCTACAATTTGTGTTAATAATTTTCCCCTGAAAACTGCTACACTGGTCAAGTAGACGAAAGGAGATGCTCAAGTTGAGCACTTCTGAGGAAACCACCACCTGCTACTCGAAAATAGTAGGTTAAAACTTGAACTGCTTTCGACAGCTGAGAAAACCTTTGGCCTATTGAGCAAATCTCAGGTCAGTCAGGTGTGTTGGACTTTCACATTCCGCATCTCTTCTAATGTTTCTGTGTCGAATGGTTGATCAGGTCCTTCAATTTGCCACTGACCTCTCAAGAAGGATGGACCTCTCCACCATAACTCCTGTGCTTTTAAGGCTAAAGGGTAAATCCCGCGAGAGGCTAAGTCAGGAGTGTTGTGATGTGTAGGAATTTGTCTCCAGGCATCATTGTTGGTTAGACGCCCACTTGTGGTTTAGTAAATTCCCACTTGTGGTGGCGTAAATTCCCAGGTGGAGCAAATTCCCGTTAGGTTATTTCCCTGCACCAAAAATTCAGCATGCTATTGAACTTCTTCTTCAGTATCTAAAAAGATTCCTGCCTTCCAACAGAAAGTCATGCAATGAACAAGAGCAACGATTTGCTACCGTTTTTCTTTTCCAAAATCTACCCAACCCTACCACAACTATAACTTAAATTGAAAATAAATTTTCCTCCAAAAATACTAAATCACCACTTCAGCAATCTACCCGCTCCAGGAACGCTTCAACGTTAACTCTTGCAAATGAATTTCCAAGAGTGTGTGAGTCTGCACTGGCCAGAGAGGGTTACAGCAATACTCGACCCCGTAAAGTTCAAATAATTTTTGACAGTCACCGCTTCCTCTTCTCTTTTATATTTTAGTCCATTTTAATGATTTAAAGTTCACTTTTGAAATTAATAAAACTGGAAGGAAGGGAACCCCAACACATGGCTGTGGCGAGGTTGAGTGTGTTTGACTTTACTTTGAGCAAATAGACTGCGGTTGACGATAATATATTTGGTAGTTGGGCTGAATCCCCACCCTCATAAGGTGCAGCTGCAGCATCTATAACCGTTCCGCTAAAGTATGCCGCCCCTCTTTGCATAGCAGAACTCTCTGTGGGTACTTGAGGATAATGCCCTATCAAACATTTTTGGACTCCATTCATATAGGCTTTTGCCAAAAAGCACCGACACGGAACACTTGCTCACCCCAAAAGTATACCCCCAGGATCCGTACTTACACATGCACAGATATCCGTCGAGAGTGAGCGAGAGAAAACGAGAATCAGAGGGAGAGAGGCAGGAATTACAAGTACCACATCATTATACCTAATTCGATATCACAGCAAGAACGTTTGCCAAAGATAAAAGATAAACCGCCGAAGAAGTCCTGGTAGGATTCTACGAGACCATATAGAATGCAGTAGTGGGGGTGAGACCGGCAAAAAGTTCGATTTGGATGCTGAATGTAACCGCATTTATGTATATAGCTATGGATCGGGACTGTCTGTAGGGTCATACATACGTTTAATGAAATTTCTATGGAACAGCCAGAAAGTTAAATGACTTCGAGTTCAATTGCCTATGCCTATGCCAGTTGTGAGATACAATTGGAAAATTTACGCGTTCCCGAAGAATTCAATTGTCAGAGACGGGCTGCTACCACAGCAGGGGTTGTTGCTTGCTGCGCCGCGGGTTGTACTGATGCAGTTTTTCAGATCATTGTTGTTATTGTTGTTTGTGTGGACGCCAGCAGGGGCATGCTAAACAACAAATGATGCACTTTGGCACGAAATATGCATAATTGTGGGCGGGTACCTATAGGTTTCAGTGGTCATTGGTCGAACATTGTAGAATAAATGAGGACCTGAGACCGGGTCCATGGATGCTTGACCAATTTTGTTTTGGCCAGCTGCAACTAGTCTGTTAGAGCCTGAACGGTGGGGGTGTAGGCGCATGGAGGGGGTGTATAAATTTATTGCTGAATATTAATGGTCTACAGACCGATATGGGAAATTGCAATTTGATTTACCTGACCGCATAATTGGCGCTTAGTGTTTCGACCAAATTGCGGTTGGATAATACTTTCCCAAGGTGTGTTTCGGGGAAAACGAGGTTTTTCAACTTTTCCCAGTTTGTTTTGTGTTTATTGCTCGGGTTAATGGACTTGGTTGTATCTTTAAGGAGATTTTTTGAAAATCTTTGGTTGGAATCTGCTTTTCAAATCCGCAACTGAGGTTAGTCAAAGTTGGTATTATTATTATTATTATATCTCGGAAATCTGTAAGGAGAAAAGAAGCCGCTGATTGAAAGCCTCACAGATAAGAATATGAATCTCAGGAGGTTCCTCAGCTAAATGTCACGCAGGTCCTCCAGTTCCGTGAAGAAGTAACTACCAAGAGTCCTTGGGTCTTCTTCCGACGAGGGCAGGACATTCAAACAGCAGGTAACAAACCGATTCCATTTTTTCCTCGTTCCTACAACTTCTGTAATAGTCGTTGTGATGTATACCGAAGAGCTTAGTATGAGTATCAATAGCGCAGTGCCAAGTAATGATGCCGGAGACTATCCTTGCTTCGTGCCTACTAAGTCTGACCAGAGACAGAGATCTGTTCTTGTTATAACCCGTCCATAAGTTTCTAGCCGTTGCACATGTGTATAGCTGGGTCCAAGGTGTATTGGCTCGACTGGTAGCCTTGCCTTCAATATTCATTTTAAACAAGCTTACTGGAATGGGAGAGCCTGTGAGGCATGCAGCATTTTTCCACTTCCTGCAAGTTCATCAGCCCTTTCGTTGCCTGGTATATCCATATGCCCTGGTACCCAACATATTGACTCCTGATATCTCATCTAGATGCTTTTTGCAGATTTCTACAAGCCTCGATCTCGATCTGTGATCGCCGTGGCTCAGTGGTTAGTGCGTCGGACTGCTGTGCGAGCGGCGTGGATTCAAGCCACAGCCATGTCCACCGAACATTTTTCGCGGCATCACCTCTCATCGGGGGATGACAAGCCTCCGGAAGTATAATCTGTCATGAAAGAGCTTCTCAATTCGCCGTTCGGAGTTGGCAGTAAATTGTAGGTCCCTTCCATTCATGCGAAAATTAAAACACGCACAACATGCATGATTGCGAGAAGCTAGGCCTTGGCTCACATGCCTCGATCTAGTTATTGCGGACTCCAGAGCCTTAATGGCTGCATGGCGGTTGATGTGGACAGTAATTGTACTTCCGGTGATATCCTTCTCGCAGACAGTTTTCGAAGCCTCGATGACGGCCGTGATTTTGGCCTGAAGGCACTGCAGTCGTCGTTTATTCTAAAGGAGTGGTTTATTCCTAGAGTCTTGCACTAGTCCCCTGCACCTGTACCAATGTCCATATGAGAACTATCGGTGTTGAAGGCCAGTTCCTTTTAATTGGTAACTTTGTGGTTCCAGTCATAAAGTCATCTCTGTCAGGAATTCTGATACTGAATCTCCTGTCAAATGGCAGAGTCTGGACATATCGACATTCTCCTATCGAGACAGTACGGAAGCGTGTCCACTTCCATTCTTCTCTCAGTCTCTCAATCTCAGCGGAATGAAGCTTAACATGGTTTTCATTGCCACTGTTGGTGCTGTTTTCATTGATCCCAGGATTTTTGTAGCTGATATTGCGTTTCGAGGACCTTCCACCAAGCCATATGTTAGGATGGGTCTCACAACGCGCATTGTACAGCCTGTGTACCATACCCTGTTTTAACTCCACGTATTACTGAACGCCTTTTTGCATTAGTAGAAGGCTACGCCTTCTTGATGCGCTCATCGATGTTCTCCTTCCAGTTTAGTTTGGAATCAAGAATAACGCCCACGTAGCGTGCTGATCCCGAAAGATTAAGCTCAGCACCCCCGATCTTAGGGGTCTTGAAGTCAAGGATTAGTTTCTTCTTAGCGAAGAGCACAATCTCTGTCTTTGTAGGATTGACCCCCACTCCCTTGCTGATGGCTCAAGTATTGACCAGTGGTAGTGTGTAGTTGAGCCTATCACTTAGGTTATGTTAGGTTAGGTTAAGGGGGAAGTGTCCAGTCTAATGACTGAGCGTCCACGGGGGGCTACTGGTCCATCTTCCAAACTCCGGTTCTAGATGGGTGGTCTATCAAACCACCCTATACTCTTAATGAAGTGGAGTATGCTCGTTACCGACACTTCTGTTATGTTACCCAGTTCTTCAAACAGCCTGTTTCCCATGTGTCAGAGTCGGTGTTTTTGGAGATTGGGACACTCACAGAGTAAGTGCTTGATGGTCTCTGTCTCTTCCGCATCCTGACAGCTTTTGCAGTAGTCTGGGGAGTTGATGCCGAGTTTGCTGGTCATGGTGCCTATGGTACAATGTCCCGTCAGTACACCTATTAGGATGCGAGTATCTTTTTTATTCATAGCCAAGAGACATTTTGTTCTGTTCTGGTCTTTTCTTTGCCATAAGCTGCGCGATATAGTGCAGTCGTCTCTGGCGGACCAAGAGGTGAGCGTCTCACTTATGATTGGAAGCAATTTGGCTGCTACCAGAATGACCACATCGTCGGCATTGATCGGAAAACTCTTGATTGCCTAAAATTTGGGTTGAGCGTAACAAAATAGCTTGTTACCATGTGTAGGCTTTACATTTTTGTTGTGGTAAGAAGAGGCGGTATGGTGTTAACATTGTAGACTGAGTAATGTGTGTTAGCATTCTGTATACTTCCGTATCGATTTAAATAACCGTTTACTCCACCCAACAAGCATTCGTTTGCAGCCATTTTGAGTTAGTTTTGCTTGACACTGCATGTGCCGAGACTTGTTGATCTATCATGGACTGATCGTCTGCAGTTGTACTTTATTTAACTTTATGTTCAACACCTCCAGCACGCACTTGGGTATCATAAGTTCACAATCTTTTCAAAACAGCTAAACGTACCTTAATCGGCTGAAAGTGGGACCAACGGAAGGATATGAGCTTATTGAGTAAGGCAAAGAAGCATCTTATGCAGACAATTGCCTCTACATGAAAGATGTAAAATCCAGCTTTGCCTTCTCAATTGGAAATTTTCCAAAAAAGAAAGTAATTACCAACCAGTGGTCCTTTATCCTCCACCACAAATCGTCTATTGCTTTAGCTTACGAGAGAATAATTTATGCTAAGACACAAAACCACCGATAACAGACTTTAGTCAAAACAGATAGCATATCCGCATTTGCTCATACATCCGTAAATTTAGACACCGACGACGACGGTAATAAATTTGTGTACTGCAGCTTTCAACATGAAATTTAAATTACAAATCCGTTCCTGCATTATAACGTCGTCCTTTATTTTTTGAAAGTAAGCTGGTGGGGTGGTGCGGGCTGGAGGATGCTTCCCTGTATACATGCGCACTCTATAATATAATAATTCAATTTAGTATTCCCTGAGTTTTCACCATTCAGCTACGGTGGAGGTTGCTCGCATCGGTGATTCAACTGCGATGGTGGAACCAACCGACAAAATGACGACGCGGAGCCGAAACTCTATTGCATTCGGCAGAATCAGGTTATTTATGAGAATAATGGTGTAGCGCCGTATGAACAATAGTGAAATTTGCTGATGTAAACCAAGTGGGAAGCTGAGAGGGGGATTAACAAAAAGGAATTACAGGTCAACGCCAATTGAATTCCATTTCGTTTGCATAAGGGACTTTATGGAACAAGTTCCTGGTCGCCCAGTTGAAGGCACAGTATTCCAAAATTCGATATGGCATCACTAACAGGTGCAGTTCAGTGGTTCGCAATACTGTATTTTCAAAAGTTATCACAGTTAAGGTTGAATGTTCCGGGCTTTGTCCGTTGAAGGTGATTTCTTTGCTTAACTGGTGCAATAACCCTCAGTGCAATGTACTTGACTTTAAAGTGGACGGATGGGGAAGAACAAATGTTCATTGAATGAAATTTATGTAAACTCGTTGGATTGTACCTAACAAAAAAAATTAATTTAAAGGACATTGGATGGGTGGACTGGACAGTGAATGGGAATTCAACCAGCCTTCAACAAATACGTGCCCATTGACGCATGAGTTGTTGTTGTTGCCTTCGAAATACAGCTTATGCTAATAAAGGCAACTCAAAACTCAAAGTTTTGTTAATTTCTGGTTCAAACAGGGTGGTATCACCTCACAAACTACACCATCTACAAGGGATTCTATGCCAGAATTCCATTTCTGACCACGGAAGCAGATTTGACAGCGGGTTACTTACATACAAATACTTATCATCATCATCATCATCATTTTCAATGACCCGCTTAAGCACTATGATGGTCGTGGGGTAAGGGTGCTTAGGTGGACTCTTCACATCTCCCAGTCTTCCGCCATTGACGCTAAATCATCAGGGGCTATTCCCATATGGGTGAGATTTCGGACTTAGTCCAGCCATATCATCCTAGGCCTACCCCGGGGACGCTTACTCGATGGCACGGATTCCATGGCACGTCTTGGAAACCGAGTTGGTCTGGTATTCCTAATCCGATCTCGGCGAGTCATCCCAGAAATATAACAAAGAAATCTCATTTCGACAGCCAAGCCAAGGAATGTCCTTTATGATGCTACTGGGATCTATACCCTAGGTGCCACTCCAACTATTTAAATCATTTGGAGCTCTTCATAAGGCTGAGGATACATTTGACATCAGTATGCGATAATTCGCCCAAATTGTCGAAGTGGCAGGCTCCTAGGTAGAGCTTCCTTCTTTGGAATAGGGCAAGACAAGTGCAGAGGAAACGAATGATCGTTTCTTCATTTTCTTCTGCGAAAGTCATTTGAGAAGAAGCCTGTTTTTCTGGCATGAAGACCGATAGGACAGTGGCCGGTGAGAAGATCTCTCTGGAGGTACGGCATTCTTCCATTATTGGTTTGTCTTGCTGATCACGTCGTACTCTAGGAGTAATTTACATGAAGCGAGTGGAATACCCAGATTCTTCCGTTTTATTAGGATCTCTAGAGTAGTACCACGTTTGGCGAGTTCATCGCCATTACTATTCCCTTGAATGCCTGGTGAATGTTAAAATGTTCTGCCATCTCCATGAAAGATAAGCGACATTTTAGGTAGTTTTTGATATACATATGTACATATATGTTTCTGATTCCAAGGATTTCATAGCAGCCTGGCTATCGATAAAAACTGTGATGTCCAAGCCAGGATAAGGGTTCATTGATCGCTATAATTTCCGCCTGAAAAAGGACACAATGGTCGGGAAGACGGAAGGGGATGCTCAAGTTGAGCTTTTCGGAGAAAACGCCACTTCGCACTCTGTTTTCGATTTTAGAAACGTAGTTGTAAAAGTGAACGGAGCGCTCATCTTTGACGTCATCATTCTCCCACTCAATTTTGGAGGGGATTGATGTCCGGAAGTTCGACGGTGTGTTTTTTTCCGGGATGAATGTTAGGGGATCCAATATCGAAGAGTGGCCAATATGGTTGTTTGACCATTTAGATGACGCCTTCAGTCTGAGGGCTGCGCTAGCAGCTGACTGCTTGCCAAAAATATCCAGGGGAAGTAGATGTAGAAGCACGTCGAGTGCCCCGGATGGGGTGGTTCCTAGTGCTTTTCTAATGTATATCCATGCTGATCTTTGTATCTTCCCAAATAAGTTAAGGTGTAAAGCCCTGTCTAAGGCCGTCCCCCAGATGATCACACCACGTAAAGCCATTTTGTGGTACGAGGTTTCATCCACCATTTTTTACCAATGGCTTTTCTGCAGCAGTACAGCATTAGAATGGCTTTTTACTTCCAACCTAGGTAGGGGAAGTATTGCAATCGGTCCGAGCAAAATGTTTCAAGATATGAACCGGGCTTCACATTACGATACACTAGGAATCTACCTATTTTCAAAATTATGTCTGTGTGTGTGTGCGTGCGTGATTAAATTTTTCGCCTTCGATATCTTGAGAACGAAACAACATAGGATCATGCGAATTTGTCATTTCATTTGTCAGCTTAGAGCTGACTAGATTTTGAGCGTAATCGGTGTATCGGATGCTGAGGAAATTGAAGAAATGCTTTTCATCAAGTTTGCGCCACAACTCTGTCGAGCAATTAAACAGTGTGTATTCAAATCTTTCGACTTCGATGAATGTTTTCTTTAATTATTAAATAAATAATAATATAACTGTTTTTGATATAACACAATATGAGGTGGGAAGTATAGGACTGGCTCCTCCGTCGAATTTTTTAACGCGTTCGAGATTATTGATTTTCCAGTTTAGCTTAATGTCCAGAATGAGACCTAGGTATTTGGCTTTGTTAACAAATCACAGGCTGGTGCCGTTAAGAGAAGGCGGGTCTATTGGAGGAATTTTGTTTTCCTGGTGAAGAGAACTTGTTCGGTCTTTTCGGGATTAACTCCCAGACCACCTTTAACTGCCCACCCTGAAAAGATTAAAAGCGCGTCTTAAAGTAGTTCGTTAAGGGTGCCTGAGCATTTAACAGAGACAGCTATCGCAACAGCATCTGCCTAAGCAATCACTTTGCCTCCAGCTATTGCCAGGTCGAGCAATTGATTTCGCTGACTTCTCAGAAGGGTTCAGGCCCAATGCGGGGGGTTAGGGCGTCAGTTTTGGTAGAGATCAGCATAACTTTTTTTGAGAAATGCAAAATTATATTTTACAAAACTTTTTCTCCAGCAAGGTTCTCTGTCATTAAATTCTGGACATCTATCACAATAATACTCGTATCTCGTCGAGTGCAAAATCTTTTGCCCGAGTATCCAGCCTCGGTTGAATTCTGAGCAAATGCGCCACTATATAGGTAGAGTTTGTTAGGTTCAACTTATTTGATGCCAATATCATACTTATGTATGTCTAAAGAATATTTAAGAACTCCATTTCTTCCTAGTTTACTTCAACGAATTTGATATCATGCACAGCTGAACCAAAAAGAAATAGTAATGATTGGCGTGCTGACTATTGTCGAGTAGTAGGATGTCCATCTTGCAGAGATGTTGAAGGGGAACACACCAAAATTCACTGCCTTTGCAGGCGACCTTCTCTCTTCAGCATTAGAAAAGCCTCTCTAGTTGAATTCCTTTCCAAGAATATCAGAAATCATTTTGGAAATACATAGATGGAATCAGTGAAAGGGCAAAGGACATTTGAGGTTCGCTTTAACTAATCATCCAACCTAAAACCATCGATGTGGTCTATGTAGTCAAACAATCTGAAGGATTAAATGAAAATGAATTTCCGTTCTGGGTTTCAGTCTGTCAAAATTGGAATAATGTCTCCTTTGACAGCAGGCACATAGTTCATATGGATATACACGACTGAACTGGTGTACGTATGCCGGATTTCTTTACCTTTCATTCAGGAGGACACATGCGGCATCATGTTAAAATTCCTTCTTTCAATATTTGATGTGAAAACAGGAGTTCAGTCATCGCTGTTACTGGATGTATTCCCAAGCATTTACTTTCCCCATTACTGACATACTTTCGGCGTTAAAATTGTACATTTTCAAACTTTCCAGGCGAGTATCCTTAAAATAACGACGATAGGATACATTTTCTCATTAAATACAATCACCTCTCACACGAAAGCGCATTCCTCATAAATTTTTCCTCACTTTTGTGCCAGATAACATAAAAAGAAAAAAAATACAAACATCTAGACTCTAGAGTCACACCAAAGAGCAAACAAATTGTGGAGCATTAGCCATTTAAGCTTTCTGTGCCATTCACCGCCAAAAATGTTCTTGGCACCTGTTATATTCACTTCAATCTGCTGGGGTCTTACCCCTAAGTGGCAACGGGGATGCACTGCCGTGCATTATCCATTTCCGTTTTCTTTCCTCGAAACTACAAACCGTAAACACATTTCTCATTTTTTATATGCCCCACATCTTGCGCACGATTTCTTTTGAAGGAGTTACGTAACAAGGACAACAAAAAAAAAGCCTATGCAACAGTTTCAGTAGAACTTCTCACACGTGTAGAGGTCCTTTGCCTCGTACATCAAGTCTATTACCTAATTATAATAATTCTTTTATAAAAATCCTTGTCTCCCTCCGGTATGCGCTGTCGGCGGGGTTGGTATGCAAAAAAAGCAAAAAAAAAAAAAACCAACAGACACTGTCGGGAAGCACATCACAACGAAGTGGTGCACAATCTTGATCCTATCCTGGAAGCAATATGCTCCCATCTGTCCACGGTGCTTCGCATTTGTGTACGTATACACCGCTACCTAAATGACCAAAAATGAGCAGCAACGACGCGGCGTAAGGATGATGTTTTTTTTTTTTTGGTCCCTCACACACACACATATATATACCTATGGCTATGATGACTCTAGAGTCCTTGCACGTTCCACCAAAAATAAACAGCAAATTTACTTTTAAAATTAAACACGAACCCTAAATTGGGTCGGTATACGAGGACGACCATATACCGCCGACTAAAACCGAAATCACAGAATGAAGAAGAGTGAAGAGTTGGTTGGAGCGGGTGGGCCAGGCAGGACCAGGCAGGGCCAGGCGGTTGTTTGCTTCGTTGCGAAGTAAAAGGAAAAGAAAAATAAAATAAAACACCGAAATGAAAAACATCAAATGGAAATGGCCAAAACAAGTGCACAGACATTTGAGAAGGCGGCAGCGGCGGCGGTTCGTGGTTTAAACTGAAAGAGTGGAAGTGATGATACTATGCTCACATGGTATTCCTTCCTCCCTGCACTGGTTTGCAAAAAAATAGAGTAGTGAACACCTAAAAGAAAACCAAAAAAAAAAAAATCGCTATATGCGCCAAATTAGGAGATGTGTCACTCCTACCACTTTGTTTTGCTTGTTGGTTGGCCTTTCCTGTGTTTGTTTTTGGTTCTCCCTCCTTGCGGTGTCCTAAATTCACCGATTTTCGCTGCAATGTGTTCGCTCAGAAATTGGGTTGAGTGTAAAGTTTATACTTCATTTAATTTTTATCGCACTTTTTGCGCTTTATCCTGATTTCAATGATGGCAACCGCTTTGACCTAGAAAGACTTTGGCCTTTGGAAAGACTTCTAGTTCGGGTAGCATTTTCATATTCATCACTGTCTTCAACACATGGTCTCGAACGTATCGTTGGACCCATTAGATTCTCTGTGAACACTACATACTATCTGCGATGCTTGTGGGGAGGGCAAGGATACTTTGGATCATTTGCTTTGTGATGATGCAAATGATGTCCAGTAGGTTAGGTTAGGTTTGCGGGCTGATGACGGCTGCCTTATCACACATAGGTCCATGTAGACCCATTGTGATACCCATGATATTCCCTACTGCGGTTTTTAGTTCCTTGGTGCTAACCATCCAGTCGCCCTTGCAAAGTTGAGAAGTTCTGATGGCAAGCCATTAGCTAGTTCGTCGATATGACCGAAGAAGAATTTGGCTAGGGTTATATTCCTTAACTGACCGAGGTATGGGCAGTGACAGAGAAAATGAGCTGTGTCCTCATGGACCTCTTCGTCACCGCATCATCATCATTTAGGCGTAATTTCTGACCAGTAAGTACTCCCACCAGCATTGACAGTGATCTCCTGTCTTTTTGTAAAATCTGGCAGGTTTTTGCCTTGACATATTCTGGCCACAACCTTCTTGATACTTCACAGGTGGTTAGAGATTTCCACTTGTTATTTGCTTCTATTAGAGTTTTTATGCAATTTTCGCCCTTAGGTTGTAGAGGGGCGGTCTGACCGTACAGTCCGCTTGCTCTCGGTCTAGGGTTGAACCAATGCTTGCCACTTCGTCAGCTTTTTCATTACCTGATACTCCGCTATGACCAGGGACTCAGCAGAGCTTAACCTTGTGTTGCGTGCCAAGAACCTTAAGCTCCTCGCGACTGCACTTCACAAGCTTCGATGTTATCTGCGTATCAGCTATTGCTTTAATGGCAGCTTCACTATCAATGTAAATAGTAATATCTTCCCCTGGACTTTGTAAGCATCAGTTTGTTGGGTTGCTGCTCTTTCCTCTATTCGCTGTTGCTGCATTATGCTTGTAATAACTTCTCCTAGTCTTCGCGCGTTTCCAGCATATATGTGATTAGGCCTCTTGGGGTAAATTGGGCTCAAATTTCTCTTTCTAGGATGGTTCTAGCACGCGTGTAGTTTTCGCACTCCATCAGCACATGCTCGGCATTCTGGGGTTTCCCTTCACAGTGTTGGCAGAATGGGTCATCCACATGCTTGTACTTGTAAAGGTACTCCCGAAAGCATCCATGCCCTGATAAGAATTGCTTTAGGTGGTAGTTTACCTCTCCGCGCTTTTCACTAGTCCATTCAACAATGTTGGGGATTAGTTTATACGTCCATGGCCCTTCGTTGTTATGTTCCACCTATTATGCTATTCCGCTTTCATAGTCTCCGTTCGTCTGCCGTTGGGCTCGCCTTCGCGTGGTGTCGCAGCCATCTTGGCTTCTAGATCGATAGGCATGCGGCCTGAGATTACACTTACAGCAACCGCTGACACAGCTCTAATGGCGCAGCATACCCTTAGGGATGCAATCCTATGCTCCGAGTTCATCCCTCTGATGTAAGACTTATGGTGTGCCTCTGACGCCCATATCGGGGCCGCATACAAGAGCATGGCATTTCTTACTTATTTGTGACCAGCTGCCTTGGTCCTTCAATGTTTGGCATGACTTCATGGCATGGCTTCTCGTCTGCGTACGTTAATGGTCCTTGAAGCTGAATCTGTGATCCAGCAGAACTCCCAGGTGCTTGATGTACGGCTTCGAATCGATGAGGTGTTCTCCGACCTGTATAGTTAGGTGTTCCACTGTTCCACTGGTGTTCCACGGCTGCTTATGAGGACGGCTTCGGTTTTGTGGTCCGCTAGCTCTAAACCTGTTGTCTGTAGCAAATGCTTCACGTTCGCAATTATTTCATTGCAGTTTTGCGTCACTTGTCCCAGTGCTTTTGCCACTACTACCACTGCAATGTCGTCAGCATAACCGACGATTTCCACTCCACTCGGTCTCTGTATTTTTAATATGCCATCATACATTATGTTCCATAGAATCGGTCCCAAAACTGACCCTTGTGGAACTCCGCCCGTAATCTTATACGTCTTCGGTCCTTCATCCGAGTCATGGTATAGAGTTCTATCCTCGAAGTAGCTGGCTATTATGTGCAACAGGTAGTTTGGTATCTGTAGGTCGCTTAGTGCTCTTACTACACGGCTCCGAGCTGACATTTGCCCCCAGATGATTGCTAAGTATCTCGGCATGGCCATACGGATTAAGTCTCTAGCGTTTAGATTGACTGATTCTGAGAGCACTTTTCACTGCACTCTCACATGTAGTGAGGAGATCTAGAGGCAAAAGGTTAAGAATAGCCTCCATTCCCGCTGTTGGTGTTGTTCTCATCGCACTGGTTGTTCCAATGCAAGTCACTCTCCGTGTTTTGGTCATATCTTTGAGGTTAGCTGTTTTGGTGGCAGCGCGCCACCAAACCAGTCCTTCGAATGTGAGTATCGGTTCATCTGTCTTTTTTTCAGTTCCTTTAAGTTGGGTAAAAACTGGGTCGTGCTTCCTGGTGGTGCAATGGACTAGTTGCGTCGCAGTGCTCCAGTAAAGTGTTTCTAAACCCGACAAACAAATAAAAAATCTTTGCAATCAAATTCAATACAAACTCTGCACCAAACAGGGATGTCCTCTGCTTGCTAACTCCCAGTTGCTTGCAATATATTTTTTACACCACACATACTGTAAATACTTCGCCTTATTCCACCACCAACGCAAACGGAATTAAATCCCGTTTTCAGAATAAAATCAAAACCAAAACAATCTTAACAAGTAAACAATAGGATTAAACGTTTGAAGGAACAAAAAAGAAATGATCGCTTCATATGGAATTAGGTTTCCTGGAAGTGATGTCCCGGCGAAGACACTGCAAACCCAGCTGGGTTTCACTGCGCTACTTCCACCTTAATCCGAAGCTATAGTGTCGTATCGTGTAACTGATGGGTGGCACTGTGGTCGCATAACATTATCACATCACCAGTTGCAAGGCAAAGGATGTGTAGATAGATGGATGGATGGTTCGTTGGTTGCTTGCTCGGATGAATAGAATCTCATTTGCATTGCATCCAAGTGGTGCAGAATGTCGTGTTGTGTGCCAAAACAGCGATGTGTTCCAAATTTCACTAAGTATTTCTTTTTCTGACGTCATCCGGGAAAGCGAATGAGAAAAAAAAAAGGATAAACACAATACCAACCATCAGGAACTGCATAGTTTGTTGGATGTACAGATGTGTCCCGCTTTAGTAACTATCTGGGTATTTGGCCAAATGCAGGTTTCCACTGCAGACCTGTGAATAATGGATTAACAGCATTGGGATTTGAGGTCAAATCTAATTGCTGACCTCTGGGCGAATGGCAAACAAAATGCTGTGGGAAAACAGTATTAATGTGTTTTGAAGGCAATGCTTTCGCTTTGTGAGGAAGTTAGGTTAGAAGGTCGGCTTTCAACTGACCAACCGAGACCTGGATCAAATATCGTAATTGAGTGCAAAAGAGAACTGAACGGCATGGTCTAATGAAGGTTGCTCATTGCACACATGTACATATGTACGTAACGAAAGGCAGTTTAAAGTTGATGAATGAAATCGCATCCCAACTTCTTCACAGTGCTTTGGTAAAATCAGCTTTAGACGAATTTCGGGTGGAGTACCAGTACATGGAAAATGGAAGAAGCGTCAATGAACGAACTTGTCATAGGCAGATACGATAGATTTCATTGAGTTACACACCAATGTATTGAATTTTCTTTCATTCTACTGTCTATGGCCCTTGGTTTGGAGTCTCAAATCATAACAGTCAAAAATGACAGCGGTAGGTAATTGCAAAACGAAAACAGTCAAAGTCCTTTACTTTCGTGAAGGCATAGCTCTCTACTGCGATTGCAAATACTTGACTCTGCCCTTGTTCACCGTCAAACCCATTTTGATCATTTCTGCCTCTATACTCGGCAGCTCGCTGAATTTTGTCGATGATATCAATACTGTCGGCATACGAGAGTCCTTGCAGAGACTTCTGAAAAGTTGTGCCTCTGGTATTGGCTTGACAGTTGCGCAACATTCGACTCCATGTCTAAACCCTTTTTTGATATCAAAGGTGAGATTGTAACCGAACTTGGTGGTGCATTCTCCATCATCATCCTGCTTAGGTGGACGAATTTGGTAGGAAAAAGGCCGTAACTAAACAGGGTTCTGTCTAGTTTGTCTCAAAAGTGATGCAAGAAAAATCATAGCTTTTCTCCAGGATCTGCCGAAGTCTGAAAAGTTGGTCGATGATGGATTTTTCTGGCCTGAAACCGCACTGATAGGTCGCGATGAGATTGCTGACGAAAGGTTTGGAGCGTTCGGGTAATATGACAGACTAGATCTTATACGGGAAAGGCTTTTGCCCCTAAAAAGTTGGCCTACTTTTAGGTTGACATCATTCAATAATTGCTTACAGTTCTCTTGGAGGCTATCGAGGCTTTTTTGGAGGCGTCACTTCTTGCAATATCCTACTGATGGTTCAGACTTGATGTCGCATTAGACTCCAGGGTGTCAAAGGAGCTGTTATGGAATGCGAAGGTATAGTAAGGTTAGGTTAGGTTGGATTTGTGGGCTGATGAGGGTTACCTCAGCACACTAAAGTCCATGTAGACCTATTGTGATACCCATGACATTTCCTATCGCGGTTTTAATTTTTTGGTGCCAACCATCTAGTCGCTCTTGCAAATTTGACAAGTTCTGACTGTGAACCGTCAAACAGTTCGTCGATATAATTGAAGAAGAATTTGCCTGGGATTCTATTTCTTAACTGACAGAAGTATGGGCCAGTGTCCTCCTGGACATCTTCGTCACCGCATCGTCATCATTTAGGCGTAATTTTTGTCCAGTAAGTACTCCCACCAGCATTGACAGTGATTTCCTGTATTTTTGTAAAATCTGGCATGTTTTTGCCTTGTCATATTCTGGTCAAAACCTTCTCGATAACCTTCACAGGTGGTTAGAGATTTCCACCTGGTATTTGCTTCTTATAGGGATTTTTTTTGCAATTTTCGTTGCGCAGTGGCGGTCTGATCATACAGTCTACTTGCTCTTGGTCTAGGGCTCCACCCATTCTTTCTATTTCGTCGGCTATTACCAGGCATCCAACAGGGTCTAACATTGTGCTGCGTGCCAAGAACCTTAAGCTCTTTGCGACAACACTTCAAAAGCTTCGATGTTATCTGCGTAGCAGCTCTTGCTTTTATAGCAGCCTGGGTGTCAATGTTAATCGTAATACGTATCCTTCCGTGAAATTGTTAGCATTGACACTAGTTGGGCAGCTCATGTCACTGCTAGGACCTCCGTTTGGAAAGTGCTTTTGTGATCCCGGAGTCTAATGGAGCTGCTAAGTCCTAACTCTTCAGAGAAAAAAAACCTGCTCCTATGCCTATATACATTTTTGAGCAGTCTGTGTAGATGGATTTGAACTCATTCAATACCTGTCACTGTTCTCTGCTTGGAAAGACCCATGAAAAGGGTCTCTTGAAGTCTAAGTACTGGTCAGTGTAACCCGAGTTGATAGATGAATGTAACACGGACTCGGTCTCCAGTGTTAAATTACATTTTAGGAATGCCGTGGCGGATAGGCCGCAGATATGCAGATCGCAGCACAGAATGGGAACAAGCACGTTGCAGAAGACCTTTGTCGATTCATTTTGTTTTGCTAAGCTTTATATTTTTGAATTTCTTGATATAATTGACCTTAGGGATAGCTAGTTGCTGAATTCAAATTCATTTGATTCAATGCGCCTCTGCCTTCTTACTTCTTCTTTTGCCATCCTAAGAATCGTTTTTTGTACAGTCCTCAACCATGAGGTAAAGTCGAGTTAGTTCCAGAAATACCGCCAACGCTGCGTTTGGGCATGATTCCATGGCTCCAGTTATATAGAGGCGAACCGACTTTACACTTTATTGAGTATTTTCCTCGCTGTAAAAGGTAATAAGATGGTCGTTGGTGTTATAATTAAATTGTGCATCCATCAAAGGACAGCTGGGCTACATCCACATGATTTTGTTAGCTAGGCCTCTGTGATTCATGTCATTTCGAGTAGCCTTCCGTTAAATAGAATACGATTCTTACTAAAAGACGCCTGAGCAGGGCACTGAGGATGGTAGTCCCATGATTTAGAGAAGGGCGGAGAATAGTCTCACCGTAGAGGAGGTGACTTTGGCGATTAAAGCGCTAAAGGTCGGCAAAAGTCCTATTCATGAGTGATGAAATGAGCTATACTGAGTTATCCTGTAGGATTGGTCAGGCTGGAGCAATTTTGAGACAACTTGGTCAATCTGTTATCAGGCGGTCTGAACTTGGTATCGGAGTTATGCTATCGGTCTTCAATTCAGTGTTTGTTCCGACCCTCACCTATGGTCATGAGGTTTGGGTTATAACAGAAGGAATAAGATAACAGAAGGAATAAGCTGCCGAAATGAGATTTCTTTATTCTATTGCTGGGGTTACTCATCGAGAATACCAGAATACGTGAGCCACTCAATGTAGACCAGCTACGTTCTCAAACCAAAAGGTCCATACTCCGATGGTTTGGACACGTTAAACGTATGAAACAAAAATTCAAAAAAGTAATCACGCACTGTAAGCCTCTAGGCATCTCTAGTGGAAAAGACTTACCCTCGGGGTTGCTGAAGAATAACTGAAAAATAATATGCTGTGCAATTTGACATCCCCTTGGTACAGATATTACCTTGAAATACCCTGTCCACCATGGTACACGTTCACCTCGAAACAAAAGTGTGCAGCAATTGCTCTGAAGAGACAGCTAATAAGCAAAAACGGCAGCCCATTTGCGGCAAAACGGAACTCAAAATAACTGCCCATGTTTACCTATAATTACGGTCATGGACACTTACACTCTAACCAGTCCGTCCGTTGCAGCTTAAGTGAGAAGAGATGTTCCATCCTAATTTGAGGACTCCATAGCCTCACGTATCTCCAATTGTGCAACGACAATTATTCCTTTAAAAAAACAAAAACCAACAACATAAAGTTGCCTAGACAAATTTTTGCTCAACACCCAACTTTATGTAGTCTTAACCCAAACCTTTTCCACCCTAAATGAGATTTAAACGCTTTTTATCTGTGTGCGGGTTTTCTGTCTCTCCCAGTGTATACGATACCAAGTACTTTTGTATTGTTCGGCAAACAACCAATTTAGCTCAAGGCTCAGGATGAAGTATATAATGCCGAGATAGAGCTCCCCGCGCCATACTGCAGATGATGTTGAATTTAATTTAATGCTCGTCACGTCCATTAAAGCCATAACGATTATGACCAATGGGTGTTTGGGAATAATCTCACGACAACAAAAAGTAGCATATGCAGATGTACCGATATAGAAGTATGGCCAGAGAGAGATATGCAGGTGTGTTGCTCTGGGGCAAACAAAACCGAATTCCTCCTAATATTTCATTTCAACAGCAGTAGCCCTCCCTTGGATTTCACCCTTTCGACAAACACATAAATATCCTCCCCTCTCCCAGCGGAAGTCCTTAATCTCTAATATTGGACTGTAAATTTCATTTTGATGCAAAGCAAATTTCCGAGTGACCATGCTGAATGCCATCCCAAATATGGGATCAGAACCAAGAACCACAAATTCGATAGCAGGGCCTGCTAACAAAAATAAAGTACATGAATGTGATGCTATAGCTGACCTGTTACTGGAGATGCAATTATTATTCGGATGTCTGGAAGATGTTGCCATTGAATTAGGAGCGTTAGTGTTCGATGGCAGGTATGTTTCGTTCCCAATTACTTTAAGGAGTTTCCGCTCGAGTTGATTTAATATCCATCGACGGAATAATATTAACCATGGATCGGTGGTTTCATTTGCTATCTTGAGACACTTGAGGAGTTCGCTTACATGATTGAATCTGGTTCTCGATGGGAATCGATACAGGTGAGATTTTTCAACATCGACAAGGGGGGCGGCTTTAAGTTGTTTGGTGAACTCATTTAAGGATTTATATGGGCGTTAAGCCAGTGTTAATGGGATCTGTCTACCTATAAAACAAATTGTAGTAGAAGACGAAGGAGAGTACTTGATGTGATTAAACGTGCCTTCGATATGTAAGAGATTTTGGCTTGGAGATAGGTAATTATGTCGACTTATTGGGTCTCAGTACAGTTAAAACTTAATGGATCGAATTCCTCCAGAATTTGTTAAAAAATGTGAAGACTTGACTTAACCACAAAGAAGTGGTCACTCTAGAGACAAAATCCTCAGTATAATAAGCCGAGTTGTTGGGACAGATACACATGTTAGACCACTCGCGTAAGAGTCAGATGCGAGATAAAACTATAAAGGGTCTTTCATCAAGCTCTTCCTATCTTTAAATTTAAATAAAACAAAGTGTGTGTGAGATACCAAATTTTGTATTCATTTGAAAGGCCTATCGATGCCATTATGTATGGAATATAACATATTTCAAATGTCCGCCGCGACTTCTCTGGGTGGCGCGCATCCGAAATGTCCAATTTTCCATGACTCTGGCCCGTAAATCAGGCTGAATTTGACCGATGGCATGGGTTATGTTGGTTTTGAGGGCCGCTGTCGTTTGTGGCTTATTCGCATAGAGCTGCGACTTCAGAAAACCCCACAAGAAGTAGTCTAACGGGGTCAAATCGCACGATCTCGGTGGCCAGTTCACATCACCTCCACGTGAGATGACCATGGCCTCGAACCGCTCGTGCAGAATTTCCAATTTGACGTGAGGTGTGTGGCACGTAGCGCCGTCCTGTTGAAACCACATGTCGTTGGTGTTCATATCATCCAATTCAGGCCAAAAGAAGTTGGTAATCATCGACCTATAGCGCTCGCCGTTGACGGTGATGGCCTAGCCAACGACCGATGACGCCGCCAGCCCAAAATCCACACCAAATAGTGACTTTTTCGGGATGCATTGGACGCCCGTTTATCTCCTGTGGATTGGTATCGTTCCAAATTCGACAATTTTGTTTGTTGTCGTACCTATTCATCCAGAAATGGGCCTCATCGCTGAAGATGATTTTTCGATGAAAATTAGGGTCAGTTTCCAACTGCTCCAGAGCCCATTCAGCAAACACACGTCGTTGTCTATGGTCGTTTACCTTCAGCTCCTGGGTCAGTTGAATTTTGTACGGGTGCAGGCCCAAGTCATGACGCAAAATTCGCCAAGTTGTGGTCTGCGAAAGGCCGAGTTCTTGTGAGCGACGCGAAATCGACTGCCTCGGATTCTCCTAAACTCTCTCACGGACAGCGGCCATGTTTTCGGCAGATCTTGCATTTCGTCGACGTATGGGTATTGGTTGATCGTTTACTGAACCAGTGGACTCAAATTTATCCACCACACTGCGAATAGTCCTTTGGGAAGGACGATTATGGGGACCATAAAATGGGCGAAGCGCGCGGAACGTTGTCCGAAAAGAACACCCATTTTGATAAACGATTTTATTATTTGCACGTGTTTTTGAACGCTATATCAATCCGTGGTGATTTGGCAAAACAGATTGAATAAATGACAGTCTATTTGACAGATGTAGCTTCAACATAATGGCCGCTATCAACTGTTAAAGTTCGGAAGTCCTTATTGGAAGACCCTTTAGTATAAATTTGCCAATCCTGGGCCACAGGGAACAGGGAGCCGTTGTTGTGACGTAGGGGATTGCATGTGACGTAGGGGATTCCGGCAATCAGACTGGATCAGCTCAGGTAGATCAGATCAGATAGATCAGAACGCATAGTTCTCAGTCTATCTCGGGAATCACCAAGGTCCTCTACAGCACGCCAGTTAAAACGCTCAATTGGAAAAGTCAATTTCAAGTCCACTCTTATCTGTTGACTTCGGGCGCTATCTGTAAATTGGAAGTCACAGACCTTCTGTAGCCTATAAAAAAAAATAAATAGCTGGCACGACAGCTCGGGATGAGCCAAGGCCTAACTTCTCGCAACCATTCATGTTGTGCGTGTTACATTTTCGACATGAATGGGAGGGACCTACAATTTATTGCCGACTCCGAACGGCGAATTGAGAAGCTCTTTCCTGACAGATTATACTCCCGGATACCAGAGGTAGTGCCGCGAAAAATGTTCGGTGTTTTCCTGGCTGGTGCTCGAACCCACGCCGTTCGGTCAGCAGTCCACACACTAACCACTGAGCCACAGCGACCTATAACCTGCCTTAAATGAAACCGGTGGTGAACGTTTTATCAAAATCTGTTAAATAAATTTTCAGTTTACAGTGATTAAAGTGTGAACTTTTTACCTGCATCTCCTCTAACTCTTTTGTGAACTACGCTCAAATAAAAGTCCCTGAACTTCTATTTCTATCCCCAAGCAAACAAAACCGTATTACAGCAGTAGAACAAACTTATAACAAGCTGCAAAAACAGGTCTTTTTTGTATTCCGGGGAAAAGAAAATTTTAAATTGCGTCAGTTAAGTCGGAAGTGTTAGCCTCAGCATTTTTTTTTATCTTTTTTTTCCACGCCAACTTAAACTTGGTGGTAAGTATCTGCGACCCTTATTTAAAATTAATTTCACTTCCTTTCTTGAACGTTGCGGTTGCATGCAACTTATCCTAAGGTCATCGCAGCCCATTACGATGGATTGAAATGCTTAGAACGGTCCCTCCAGCACTCAATGCCAAAGCAGTGGCAACCGAACAAAAAAAACTAATGAAATGAAAAATAAACTGCCACCTTATTAAATTAAAAGTTTCCTGCATTCATTTAGGATCGAAGCTGTCACCTATTGAATCCGCAAGTAGTTTGCTTTGCAACCAAGATGACGACACAACGTCGACCGAGACAGCAACTGCAGTTTAAAGATTTCGCTTCATCGTTCACATACAAACTATGTTACGTCTGAGACTGAAGTTTTGTTCAAATTGAATAGGGCGAACTGGGGGTTTGAGAAGAACTCAACTAGGGAAGTCGCATTCTTAGGACAAAAGAAAGGATAAACGGATAGAGGAGGAGGACGTTTTTTTCTTTTAAATGGAAAAGTAGGTTTGTGTGTATTGATTGCGGATTGCATTTTAATTTTCCTGTCACGAGTTCCTGAAGTTGGACTTTTAATTTGGAAAAACATTTAGAACTTACTACCTATTTTTACAGCATGAAAGGAGAGTTGATAGTTAATACCTGCCTTTTAACTATCAACTCTCCTTTCATGCTGTAAAAATAGGTAGTAAGTTCTACCTAAGTTCGCTTTTGTGGACGATGGATGATTGAAGTTTGAAAAGCCAAAGGGTAATTTGGTTTTGTCACCAAAGAGGACGGTATTGATTGTTGAATTCAAGGTTTTGATTACAGATAGTTGTGGTGCGTGTTTGGCAAATTGTTGCTTCGGGCGGTTGAACTTAACTTGCATTCAAATCACTGATGAATATATGGTTTAATGGCAATATTCAGGATTTCCAGGCCATTACCTTACTTATTTATTTAGGCGGAGCTACAGTTTGGAGCGAATCTGACCCTTAACCAACAAGCCTCTCAGGTTAGCCCGGTCATTAGCTAACTGCCTCCAGGTGCGCACTCCAAGTTGGTTCAGGTCCCTTTCCACTTGTGTGCGCCGCCTTAGGCGAGGTCTTCCTCTACTGTTGTCCCTCCGGGTTAGACTCGAATACTCTGCGAGCCTGGGTATTTGTGTTCATTTGCTCAACATGCCCCAGCCATATCAGTCAATGGATTCTTATCTTCTTGACTAGGGCGAAGTCGCTGTACAACTCGTAAAGTTCATCGTTGAATCTTCTCATCCAGAGCCCGTCAACGCAAACGGGACCGAATATCTTATGAAAATTTTATCTCTCGAAGTCAACAAGAATATCTCCATCTGTTTTCGATAGAGGCCGTGCTGCAGCGCCATAAAGCAGGGCTCAGATGATCAGAGTCTCATATAGAGTCTCCTTAGTTTTTCGGGACATTGTGTTCATAGCCCGAAGTTGGAAGAGTTTTTTTTTTCTTGATTTCTGCGCTGCTATCGTTGTCGTCTGAGATAGCGGAGCCCAGGTAGACAAAGTCCCTTACTACCTGCAAGTTATAGCTTCCCACTGTGATGTTCTGTCCGATACGTCGATGTTGAGCGTCCCTTCTTGATGACAGCAAAAATTTTGTTTTGCCCTCATTGACTGCTAAACCCATCTTCACCGCCTTCAGCTCAATATTGACGAACGCGCCAGCGACATCACGCTGCGTTCTTCAGATTATGACAATGTCGTCGGCGTATCCAAGTAATTGGACGGAAGATTATGCCTCTGGTGTTGGCACGTGAGTTTTGCACGATTCTCTGAACAACGATGTTGAAATCCTTTTTTGACACCAACGGTCTCGAAGAGGTCTTACCGACCTTGATGGAGCAGCGTGCATTCTCCATCGTCATCCTGCGGGGAGGTGGACGAGTTTGGTAGGGATGCCACAACTAGCCATGCTCTGTAGAGCTCGTCTCTATAAAGGTTGTCATATGCGGCCTTAAAATCCATGGAGAGGTGGTGAGGATCGATTTTGACTTCCTGGGTTATCTCCAGGATCTGTCGAAGCATGAAAATTTGATCAATTGGCCTAAAACTGCACTGATAGGATCCTGTTGACGAAGGATTTCATACAATTCATACAATTTGACAGATAAGATCTTGTACGCGATGTTGAGGAGGCTGATACGCCTGTAGTTGGCGCAGTGTAGGGGTCTCCTTTCTTGTGGATCGGGCAAACGTTGCTAAAATTCCATTCATCAGGCATACACTCATCTGACCAAATCTTAGAAATGAGTTGCTGTTCGCTCTCTACCAGGCCATCTCCAGCTCCTTTAAACAGTTCGGCAGGAAAGCCGTCAGGGCCAGTTGCCTTATTGAACTTAAGGTTGGATACTGCTATACTTACTTCATTTTTGTCGGTCGACGGAAGTTTTGGCTATCATCGTCTGGGTTGAATGGCTCATTCTGCCTGACAGAGGGACGCTGGTCTTCATCGCCGTTAAAAGGTCTGCAGAAGCAGTTTTTCCAAATTTTCAGCACCGACAGTGACTCTACTACAAGGTTAGGATAGGTAAGTGGGCAGGTGAAAGGCAGAACCATATCGCCACACTCCGGTTAGTTCAAACCCATTGTGATACCCGTTGGGGGAAGAGAGTGTAACCTACCCGTAAGAACGCTACCCAATAGTTAAAATTGCATGACCCAATAGTTAAAGAGCAGGACCAATTTCTTGCGTCTGTAATACAAACCACCCTGTGGATTTGATGAATCTCATTATTTGGTCCCCTGGTGTATCGGATAATTCTTCGATGTCCTTAAAAAGGACGGTCCGAGAAACTTATTTTTTAGATGTCAGATACTAGGTTAATGGTAAAGGAAATGAGTTCGCCACACACTCTACAAAGGTCTTCTTCTGTAATTCGAAGGCTTTTCATATGGTAACGCAGTGTATTATGCGATCTGCAGAAGTCTGTCGGTCCTAGCCTTATCGAATTTAGGTTGCACAAGTGTTTAGAGAGATCCATCTGTTGTTAGCCTCCCTTAAGGCTCTATGCACTGCTTCGAGCTCTACTGTACTACAATGTTTCCCTGTTCATCACTACAGGTCTCTGTTCAGACCTTGTTGCCGTGACGTGTTCCTTTTACCATTTGGTACAATTTTCGAACCTCATTCCTGGAGTAGCATCTCTTTATGGTTTCAATCATGTGCTTCTCATGCTCTTTCTGATATTTGTCCCGTCTCTTCTGTTCGCGAGCAGCCCTCGTCCTTCTCTGCAGCGCCGCTTTGCATACATTTTGTCTTGCTGCGTGCTTTTTGTGCCATTCCACGTCAAATCACGGATTTTTAGGTGGTTGTCTTTTGAAACCCAGCACATCAGTAACGGCTTCCTTGATGGCTTGCTGGCAGAATTTCCACTGGTCTTCGCCACTTGGTGCTGGTGGCATTAGACTTCTCAAGAGGTTATGGGATACATGGTCAGCTAAGGCCCTGGCAGTCTGTTGCGACTGTTGCTTTCCGACGTCATTTTTCCTCACAGTAGATCTTCGTCACATTCTTACCTTGGCTGCAACAAGATAGTGGTCTGAGTCAATGTTGGCTACTGGGAAAGTTCGGATATCCAGAGTATTGGAGGTGTTCCTTTTGTTGATTGCAACATGATCAATTTGATTGACGGTGCGTTGATCAGAGGACTAACATGTCCCCTTATAGAAATTAAGGTATGAAAACCGCGTATTATCTATAGTGATGTTTCGTCCTGAAGCAAAATCAATCAGCCTAAGTCCGTTTCCAGACTACAGGCCACTTATTACCTTAAATTTGAAAATTATCTCTACAAAAAGTGTTTGGCGGAGGAGAAAAAGTAGCATGCAGAAGTCTATTTCAAAATTTGATCGAAAAACTTTTCCTTTTTTACATGCGACGGAAACTCAAGCAAATTCTTCTTCAACCACTTAGTCGGTTTTAATTTTCCAAACTGTGCGTCCCCAAAAGTGTTTCTCACTCGACGTCTTCAATAATTAAATACAAATATCATTTTCGACAAACATCATTAAAAGTCGATTGCCGCGTCATCTCGCTTCCTCATTGGTGTGGTGCAGTAACCGTTCGCATCATTAAAACCCAACGATGACGAAAAACATGGAGGAGTAACTTTTACCAAAAAAGACTCGGCAAAAAAAAAAAATTTTTTTTGCAAAATCATCGCATCACTGGATGGTTCCACTCAAACGCCATGTGCATCCCAGAGTTTATGTTCAACTTCCGCTTGAAATAAACTTTTTAAGTAAGTAAAAGCACATACGAGAGGATATTCCGCTTTTTTTTTTTCTGCTTATATTTTGTCGTTTAAAGTATCTGACACATTTTTGAGGCATGGTCGCCACGTCACTGTTGACGTGTTGCCTCCCAGTGCGGCTTGTAACGTAAATTCATATTGGCAGAGGGTCCCGTTTTTATAAATTTTAAATTGCTCTTAATTTTTAGTGATGGCATCGGGGTGTGTTCATAAATTCACTCGATCCGCAGGGGATTTCACAGCAGCAGGCAGGACTAATCCCAGTGTCCTGTCAGCGTAGAAAATTTCCATCGGAGTGCACTTAATTTTATTTTTCTATGGTATGATCTCGATTGTGGAGCTCGGCCTTTGTCTCATGGTCGATTATGAAGAAATGGGTGAACAATTTAATTACATCTCATGCGGTGATGAATGGCGCCGTACATCCTTTTGTAATTGGGTATATGTAGCGAGGTCTCGTTGTGTGTTCTTTTTTTTTGAGAGTCCTTCGATGACCTCGCTGAATGCAGTCGATAAAGGTTGAGTATGAGTAATGAATGTTACATGGCGATGTAATGGACTCAGATACCCGGTGTCCTACTGCATTCGGTCGGTAGTGGGGACGTTTGAATTGCATTAGAAATTTTGTTATTTTTTACACTAAGTTGCAATTGTCCCCTTCAATGTCTCTGGTATTATATGAAATATGTTAAGGGGGATGGGTCGAGTACCTTCGCCTATGTCAGCAGAATTCATATAAAAGAAGTGGTAGTGGCTTGTCCATATGGTTGTTAAGGGAAAGCTTACTAAGCAGTTTACAACTGAGCACAATAGGATGATCCGCAAGGAAAAAAGCTGTAAGTCGAAACCGTATTGATCGTGCTTTGTTGCCTACTCTCTGTTGACTTGTGCCAGCTGATATGACCAAATTCATCAAGGAATAAAAGATTTGCTTTCAGTCTGAAGATGAGAATCTGCGAGAAATGCTGGTGCCTTGTATGATAGGAGAGGGCATCTCTTAGACATCTGCTCACTTGCTAATTGGAGGTGACGTAAAAGCCGGGTCTAGACGTAGCTATCCACAAACATGCTGTCAAAGCTGTTACTGTACTGTGACTGTACTCGATTTTTCATAGAAAATCTTCTCGCAACCATTCATGTTCTGCGTATTAATTTGTTCGGACGAATGAAATAAACCTATAATTTTTTACTGACTCGGAACGGCGAATTAGAAGCTCTTCCATGACAGATTAAACGCAGGCGAGTCTTTCCCCGACGAGAAATGGTGCCGCAAAAAATGTTCAATGGACGCTTCTAGCTTTCCGTCATTGAAGCTTTCAGGGCAATTGAAGATAAATCGAAACGAGTTGGTGTGGAAGTGATTAAGAACAAAATATATGCTGTCATCATATAAAGCGAAATCTGTCGACGACATAAGGCAGGACTTTCCTGTTAACAACGACACCACTGACGTTGTTAAGAAGAAAACATCCTCTAAACCTCCATCAGTGAGATCCTCCATTTTATTCGGAGAATTAAACGTTTTCTAAATGAACCTGTTACAAATAAAACGAAGCATTGGAGTAAACATCAATTACAGAACTGATATTTTGACACGAAATTGATGCTCTATAAAATGCTGATATATTTAAAGAGGAAAATATTTCGTCAGATATAAGGTCCCGTGCATGGGGACAGCTAGTGGGTGGGAAGATTTAATGACCTTTAAAGCCAAAATACAACGGATGTACTGGCACGGTTACATAGAGCGAATGGATCATGCTCCAGCCAAGAGAATCTTTGAGCCCCAGCTCCCAGACCGAAACTTTGTTACAAAGACCAAGAAATGTAGAAGCCAATCGATATAGTTCATTGAAGAATCGAAGGTGGACGATCAGACACAATCTCTCTATTGAGAAATCTAGGTTAGGTTAGAGACACCTAGGGTGTGTGATGTATAGGCCATTAGGGGGGTTCATTGTGAGCACCCTTTTTCTGTTGTGGGAATAGCAATATAGTTCCCGGGACAACCTAAGGATCTGTTTGCAAATAACCTTGATCCTAATGTGCGTAGATGTCGTTCTTGCAGGGGCAGTGACAGAAGATGTTGGATTGATTCTACTTCTTTCTCATCTCTGCAGCTTTTGCATAAATCTTTGGATTCGATTTTCCACTAGCGCAGCATGACTCCAAAAGCGCAGTGTCCTGTGATAAATCCAGTGAGCATGCGGATAGAGGATCTGTCCAGTGCCAGAAGGTGCCTTGTTCCATAACGTCCGAGAGGTAGCGCAATCGTCTCTGCCTAAGCAGGAGGAATAAGCTTTTTCGTTCCCTTCTATGCCGTTTTGTCCGGGAACAAAGCAGAATTTGAGTGTACGGTACCTTATGGTTGTCAGCGAGTCCTCGACATTTCTCGACTGCCTTCGATTTGATTGTATTGGATTTTATCGATTTTAAAGCAGCTTGATTTAAGGACTAAAGGATTTCCGTTTCTGTAGGGTTTCCGAGTAAAATCCGGTTCCTTTTCCTGTTTCCATTTTTAAGCCGTCAGTGTAAATCGCGATTTCGTGGTCTTTGATTACAATGTTTGACTTCCACTCCTCGCGGGTTGGGAAAACAATAGGAAAATCAGTGTTAATGTCATTATAGGGGGTCAGATAGTCCGATGTGGCTGTGAGGCTTTCGGACTTATATTTCCCGTCTATTAACTTTATTACGTCCAGTATTCTCGTGTAATCATAGGTGGTCTGCTTCCACAAGTTGGATTCTCTCAATCTGAGTGCACTTTTAGCAGCAGCGCCTTTTATGAACAGGTCCTGGGGGTGGACAACAATGATCATATCCAAACCCGCTTGAGATGAACTTCCTAAGACTCCATTGGTGCAAAGTGCAGCTAGTCTTTGCACTTTGAAGGACTCGTTAAGACAGCTCTTGAAATTTTTTGCAGTCCACCGTAATAAGCACCCATAGGAGATGCTAGGTCTTACGATTGCTGTATATTTTTTATAAATGATATGTGTTTGCAAGCCCCAACTTTTCCCAAAAGTTTTTTTAAAAGCGTAGAGTGCAGTCATTTCTTTTCTCATCCTGTCTTCAACATTCTTTTTACACGTTAACTTGGCATCAAGAATGACGCCGAGATATTTCGCCTCGGATGAGAGATCTGTTGTGATACCGTTCAGCTTTGGCAGATTAAATTTGAATATCTTCCGTTTCTTGTGAACAGCGCTAGCTCGGTTTTCTGCAGACACCTAGACCATTTATTTTTTCTCACCTAGAGAGCTCTTTAAGAGGGAATTCCATTAGTTTACTGCAGTCATCCGCATAGGCTACAATTTTTATACTTTTTTAGCAAAACTTTTAAGAATTCCGTTGACGGTAAAAAGTCATAATAGAGGGAAGAGAACTTCTCTTTGTGGCGTGCCTCTTATTGTCATTTTTTTCATGGAACTTGACCGAGGTACATGTGACATAAAATGCAGGTTATGACGACATTTCGCTAGTCATCCAGTGCCCTCATTTACCTCTCAGAGCTGCGCAGTGAAACCACGATCAACACCCTTTCAGTCCTTAATAAGTCAACCCTCCGAGGTTTAATTTAAAATCACCGCTCTTTACACAAACTTTTTCCCGTCGCTCGTTTCCGCCATTTCTATTCGATCACCAAAGTCGGGTGTGTCCAACAATAAACTCCTGACCATTGACACATGGATTTAATCGAAAATTGATATTAATTCACAACTACACTAAGCCATGAGTAAATCGAATGAATTTTAATCGCTTTTAATTAAACTCATCAAAATTGTTTGCGTATGTTTTTTGTGTGGGGGGTATCCATTTGAATTTTCCGCTTAATTGGATCGGAGTCACCCCTCTCCTGAAAGTTTATACAGCAGTCGCTGCTGCTGATGCTGGCTGTGTGTGCGCGCCTTATCTTTGAAGGAAGGGCAAGCAGGATAGTGGGTAGTAATGAATTCGTAATGCCATTTGCGTGAGGAAAATGGTCACTTCATTCGGGGTGCATATGGAATATGTCTGTACGTGGATGTGCAACAGCAGCCAGTATCAGCAAATTGTACATCACAACAGTTCGGACCATCTGTTACATATCTTCCAGGTTTGTTAGCTTAATTGAGAACTTCACTGGACTCAATGCTGGTACACGTAATTACGTAGATACATTTATGCCTGAGAAATCATCAATTATGCCGCAATCAAACTCTGGCCGATGGAGAGGTTGATTCAAATTATAATTTATGTGTTCAATTTTGGTAGATCTGAATTAAGTTGGGTTATCTCTGCTCAATTTCTAGGATAACCGGGATACAATCTAGAAACTTTTAATGTCCTTGTGTTGGTGTCAATGACTCGAAGGAAAGGGTGGTATTTTTTTCAGGAAAGGTTTCATTTTCACTTCTTACGGCATCTGTTCGAAGAAGAAAGAATTCAGTTATTATTATTATTAGTGGGGAGCGGTTTGTCCACTCTAGCACTGCGGTCTCATACAGAGGCCTATTGTGCTTTCCCGAGAGTTTAGAGCAGTTTGTCTACTCCAGAAGATGTCAGGAAGCTAATCAGCCTCTCTGGGTGGAGCGTGGCAAACGCCGTTGGTGAAACGAGTTCACTGCCTACGGTCCGTTTTCTTACATGGATAAGGGCGGGACATTCTGTGACGATGTGGAGAGAGCTTTCATCGCTCTCCAGGCACAGTCTGCAGGTAGGGTCCGGTGACAGGCCAAGCTTGTGAAGATGCCGTTTTTGACGGCAGTGGCCACTTAGGATGCCGGTTAGAATTCTAAGGTGGTTCCTGCTTAGCTTTAAAAGAAACTTGGATTTCTTTTGCGATACTATGGGAAAGAAGTATTTGGTACATTTCTGTCCTATACTTTCCATCCAGATCGCGTTGGATTTGAGCAGGGATTGCTCCCTCATGAAGTTTTTAAAAATGGTTTTGTTTACTCCACAGGCTGGTTCAGGACCAGTGAGGGGGGTGGTCGCACCTATCTTGGCCAGTGAATCCGCTGTTTCATTGTCGGCGTAGCCTTTGTGAGCAGGGATCCAATGTAGTATGACCAAGTTGTTTTTTCCCAATTCTAGAAGCAATTTGACTGTCTCTAGAACTAGTTTTGATTTTATCGTGGCTGAATTCAGTGCTTTCAGGGCAGCTTGACTGTCAGAGAAGATAAAAATGGTTTTGCCACGTGGGTTAGAGAGCAAGCTTAAACTTGTGCACTGGTTTATGGCAAATATTTCTGCCTGGAAGATCGATGAGTACGTGCCTAGACTGACCGATAGGTTAGTGCTAAGTGACTCTCCGAATATTCCAGCCCCAGATCCACTGTCCATTTTAGAGCCGTCTGTATACCATACCTGGTCATGCTCTGAGGGACTGGGTTTGAATTTTTCCCAGTCGGCACTGGGGGGTATGACTACTGAGTAATTTCGTTTGAAGCAATACCTTGGGAGAAAGTCATCCAATGGCATGCTGAACTCTCTGCTTTGGAGCAGGGAGTAAAGCATGTTAAGGTGGCCATCAGGGGGATGTTCGGAACTGATAATGTTTAGATGGAAGAGCCTGTGCAGGCTGAGTTTAGCCTGGGTTTGGATATGGACTCGAACTGGTGGTAGACCGACAATGGCGTTAAGCGAGGCGGTGGGGGTGGAGCGCAGGCAGCCGGTCATGCAGACTTCAGCTAGGCGCTGCACCCGTTCCAATTTCTTAGCTGTGGCGGCCTCATTTGTCTTTGTCCACCACACTATTGCCGCATAGGCCAGGGTGGGTCTAACGACCAAGGTGTAAATTTGGAGCATGATTTTTGGACTTAATCCCCAATTGTTGCCACAGATGCGGCGACAGGTCCACAGTGCTCGTGTGGCTTTTCCAACAGTCCGGTCAATTTGGGGGTTCCAGGACAATTTGCTGTCCAGGATAACCCCAAGGTACTTTACTTCTTGTGAAAATTGAATGGTTTCGCCATAGATAGAGAGGCGAATCAGGAGATTTAGGTTTCTTCTTCTGGTAAAAGGAACTATATGTGTCTTTTTGGGGTCTACAGAGAGGCCTTCTTTTGTGCACCATTTCTGTATCTCAGATAGTGCGTATTGGAGCACTTCTGAAACAACGCTTTCATATTTGCCACTGACGATGACCGCCACATCGTCTGCATAGCCAATGACCTCGATCCCTAGGTTCTTTAGGGACCGGAGAAGACTGTCAATGACGAGCGACCAAATCAGTGGCGACAGGACTCCACCCTGGGGGCATCCTCGAGTTGTAAGCGCCGATATTTCAACATCATCGATGTTGGTGTGTATCACCCTACTTTCCAGCATGGACATAATCCATTTGCTTATTGTTGGTGAGAGGTTCATATTACTGAGTGCACGTTTAGTGGATTCATATGAGGTGTAATTGAAGGCTCCCTCGATATCAAGAAATGCGACAAGGCATATCTCCTTCCTGTCGATGGAGGTTTCAATTCTGGTTACCAAGTCATTGAGTGCTGACTCAGTAGATTTGCCCGGTTGGTATGCGTGTTGAGTGTCGCAGAGAGGGAAGTTGCAGAGTGCTTCTCCTCTTATATGTCTGTCAATTATCTTTTCCATGCATTTCAGAATGAATGACATAAGACTGATGGGACGGAAGGATTTGGGACTTGAGTCCGAGGTTCTGCCAGCCTTAGGTAGATATTTGACAGTTACTCTACGCCACGCAGCGGGTAGGTATCCAAGGGCTAGACTACAGCTAAACAGCTTGGATAGAATCTCTGCTCCTTGTTGCAGTAGTGCTGGGAAAATGCCATCATCTCCAGGGGCTTTGAAGGGTTTCATGGAGGAGATGGCCCATTTGGTGGCTCCCACATTGCAGATTTCTCTCGCGATTTTCCAGTCTCCCCTTGTCGGCAGATAGGGACAGTCTGCCTGGGGTGATGGTCTGGTTGAGAGTGGATCGATTGGGATTGATCCTGGAAAATGAGTTCTAAGTAAAAGTTCAAGGGTCTCTTTCTTAGATTTGGTTTGACTTCCATCTTCTTTTATGAGTGAACCCAAAGAGACGGATCGGTCAGAGGCAAGAACTTTGTGCAGGCGGCATGCAGAGTTTGTGTCGCATATATTGTCGCAAAATTGCCTGAACGATTCTTTTTTGGCCTTTTTTATATCTTGGTTGTACCTGGTGAGAGCTTGGGAGTAGGTTTGCCAGTCACCGTTCCGTTTGGCTCGGTTAAAAAGCTTCCTTACTCTGGACCTAGAATGATTGAGGTCGTTGTTCCACCAGGGGGTTTGCCTTTTAAACTTCTTCAGTTTAAGAGGGCAGTTGTCCTCGAATGCAGTTATGACAGAGTGTCTGGCATAGTCAGCAAAGACTTCAAGTTTATCCTTGCTGTCGATGCGAGGGATTTTCCAATGATTGATTGGCTGAGCTGGTCTTTGTAGGAGATCCAGTCAGTATTTCTCCTTGGGCGATAGGATAGATTGACTATGGTGTTAGTGTCAATATCAAACCTAATGTGTCTGTGGTCCGAGCACGAGGGTTCGGTAGACACATGCCAGTTGGAGATGAGGTTACTGGAGAGAGAAGACGTTAGAGTGAGGTCTAACACCTCTTTCCTAGTGGAGGTAACAAAAGTTGGTTCCCTGCCCGAATTACATATATTTATGTTGTTGCATGCAATGAATTCAAGAAGGGACTCACCTCTGCTGTTCGTGTCTGAACTGCCCCAGATCGTGTTGTGAGCGTTCGCGTCGCATCCCAGGATGATGTCGGCATTGTTCTCCTTCGCGAACTTAAATAGTTTGCTCACAATGGCGGGGGGGCAGTCAGTGTTGTCTCCGGGAAAGTATGCCGATGCAACTATGGTATCCCTGGAGTTGTTCGTCTTCACCATAGCTGCGCAGATGTCCTGGTTAGTGAATTCTGTTAGTGGGAAGAAGTTTATGTTATTATTAAATATAATACATGTTCTGGGTCTGTTGGACAGAGCACAACACAGCGTCCTACCTGAAGGTGTTGATAGGCCCAGAATTTTTCCACTTGTGCTGGTCCATGGTTCCTGCACAAGGGTGATGGATAGGCCCCTCGAATTCAGCGCCTGCACCAAGACTGCCGAGGCAGCCTTGGCGTGATGAAGGTTGATTTGGACAACCTTCATCAGGGGCTAAAGTTTTTTAAAGGAGGCTTTGCTGGGAAAGCCCCCTCTTTTTCCGCCGCGGCCTCTGAACTGTTCGGTGTTGGGCATGTTCAGGGTTCCGCGAACGGGACCTTTGGAAGGTCTGACAAAAACCGCAGGCAATGTCTGTCTGGGGTTAGTGTCTTGGGTCCTAGGTTTGGGTTGAGTCAAGGTCCCTGACTTGGCAGATGGACCCGAGGATGGTCTCTCTTGCCTGGACGCTTGGGTGAGACTTGGCTTCGACTTCGCGGGAGCGGACTTTCCAGCTCCCGAGAGCGATGCCACAGGTCTTGACTTCAGCTCCAATTTCTTGGAGGCCGAAGTTCCTTGGGCGGTTAAGCCAGAGCAAGAAGGAAGCGAAGGGTCTGCCTCCTTAGGTGTCTGGGTAGGAGCATTTGATGATGAGGCTTGTGCCTGCTTCTGGATTCTGAACTGCACACGGTTCATGTTGTAGAACGGTAGGCAGTTCAGACTCTTCAGCGAACGCACTGAGCACTCATCCATCGAAAGAGTCAGGGCAGTTCCTTGGGGATTTACTACCTTCCGAAGAACTTTCCAGTCCTTGGTCGGTAGTATTTTATTTTGCGTCATTAAAGAGCGAAGAATCACGCCTACTGGACTGAGTTCGCCAGGGAAGTATGCCGTGGCTACGCATGGTTTCGGGAGATTATCTCCTTCAACCATGACAAGCTTGGCATTCTCCCATGGCGTCAGTTTAGGGACGATGGTGGCCAACCAGTCGCGACTCTTCGTGTCCGCACAGGTCGTTCCTGGAGCGTCTTTTCCAGCGCTGAATTGTAGGGCAGGCCCTGGGCCATGAGGAACTTGAGCCGTTTTTTGTTTGCCGTGGTTAGGCGGTTCCTCTTGGTGGGGGGCACTGTGCTTTCCTGCACGCTGGCATCAGGAGCTTCAGGACAGCTCTTTTAATTTTCGTCCGTGGGGGCTGAACTTGCTGTGCCGACTGATACCCGGTCTAGGGAGTCGAGATCGGATTCAGCTTCACGGACTGGACATTCAATCTGTCCAATGGGTAGCTGACCGGCGGAGTTAGGACTTTCCAGACTACCTTCGGTCAGAGTTTCGTCGATCTCTTGAAGCAGACGGTCATCGTTCCATCTGCGACAAGGAGTAGGTTCAGCCGAGGGCTGACAGACGGGATTTGGACTTTCCAGATCACCGTCAGAAACATTTATTGTTTTTTTTTGAATCTATTTTGATCCCACGAGAAGCTAGGGAAATACACTGTCGATCCACGCAGAGCCCCGCGTGCGTGGACAAGGCTAGATAAAACTGGAGGGCGCCTGTTCTCCAGAGTACACCGTTCACGACTGAGCTATTTACGGGCCCCCAGCCTGGTAGGTCATCGGCACGGTTCGATTAACACCTTAACCCAGCCCTGCACAAGAATTTTACTGAGGATTGGGCAAGCCGTTACCTCAAACCCTCCTCCTTTACCCGGGCTTGGGACCGGCAAGTTACTTGCGTAACCAGGCGGAGAATTCAGTTAGTGTATTCCTATTTATGGCTTGCCGTCCTTAATCATCCTGATATCAGTATGAATTTTATGATGGTCTAAGGTGGCGTGGTCTGAGAGAATCCAACCTGTGGAAGCAAACCACCTATGAGCGAATGGAAATGTATGTAATGGACGAGAAATGTAACTCCGAAAGCCTCACAGCCACATCGGACTATCTGACCCCCTATAATGATTTGAATCACCCCCTATAATGACGGAATCTCTGAAAATAGCGAGATCATACCGCTTGCAGGATTTTGACAGGGTCTTTCAGGTGGGACTACTGCCAATCCGGGAGGCTTGCACTCAACCCGTCTTGATCAAAAAACAAAACATCGTTATCCTTATACTAAGCTGGTGTCCCACCCATTTTCAACAACACATATCATCAACCAGGTCACACGAGTCATGGTAACAAAAAAGCACATCCTAGTGCTAATTGGGTTGAGGCGAACCGCATCCTTTACCTACCTACCCTCCTAGCAAGACAGTCCGCTATCGCATTTTCCCCTTATTTCTTTGGGGTGATACCAAACACTGACTGTAGAGTCTTGATACACCCGCGACAGCCATGACTGGTTAGAAACATGTTTCCACTCCGTCCATTCAGCAACTTTCATAATCAGTCTTGGGGTCCTTTAGTTTCAGAGATCCACCGCTCTTGTCATCTTGTTGTTTGGTGAGCTCTTTCGCTTCTACCACTTCCACTCCTGTTTCGGCTTTATGTTCATGGACGAATTTCCTCTCTGCCGCAAGGAGATCAATGTGAGTCACTTTTGCCACGACGAGGACGGCTGATTCTGATACTGTGCAGTAAGAGCTTACTACTCCGAAGGCTCCCCGTCTCCAAACTGCTGCCATCTGTTTCCTGTATTTCTCTTTGCTAAGGGGCCAGATATCGCAGCCATTTAGGAGAATGACATGCGTCGTCGACATAAGAAGTCTTCTCCTGCTTGAAATTGCACCACCTACATTTACCATGAGAATACTGAGTAATTTGATGGCTTTCGCAGCTCGCTCCTATGAGGACTATATGTGAGTTTGGAGTCGAGGGTCATTCCCAGGTACTTCACAGCTCTTTTACTGGCTATTATCTTCGAACCTTTTTTGAATTTCCACAACCGTCGGGATCTGTATTGTAGTCAGACGGACTATTTCTGTTTTCTTCGCCGCCAGACTAAGGCCATGGTCTTCCATCCAGGCATGCATGCGTCTCATCACTTGGTTAAGTCTTCGCTATTCATCTTCGGTATCTCTTGCTGTAATCACCGCTTGATGTCATCAGCGTTCCCCACCAGGAAGGTGTTTTCGTCCATTTTCATACGGAAAATACAATCCTAGGAGATATTCCACAGATCAGGTCCCAGGATTGAGTCCTCCTGCAGTGATTGCCTTTCGTCTTCAAACCTCGGTATTGTATAGTCGATCTTTAGACCCAGTAAAATGTACTAAATTAGTGGTGGAGGTTTTTGATACGTGTTCAGTCATTTTGATAATTGACGAGGTAGGACTGCAGATTGAGTTGTATTTTGAAACAAATACAGAACACACTTCCTTTTCTAAGGTAACACTTTTGAAGCTGCTCATGAGGAAAGTAGAACGAGTCCAAGAGTACACACCTCACTTTCAGGGCCAGAAACTAACGACGTTTGTGCGATATTTGAGTTAATATAGTGGATTCGCTCATATGGCAACTTTTGGTGAAACAAATTGATTGGGTCCTTCCTTTGAAACTTAAGATTTGTTCTTCTACAAACGAGTATCCTGTACTCAGAAACACCGGAGTGTCGGATACTGCAAATAGGCACAACTACTTGCCTGTCGCGAATATTTATTTTCCCAAAATTATATTGCACTCTTGTTTTGTTTAGACATACGAAATTGAATTTGCAACAAACATATGGGAAATGATAAATATACATATACATCAAGTGCCAAGAACAATTTCCAACACTTTTAATTGATAATTGAGTTCGGCGCCTTGCGATGCAAATGTTTTTAAGAATTTCCCCTAGAGATGAAAGAGATCTCATTAAATGAGCACTTCCTCTCACTTCGATTTAATTTATTGTTGTTAAACAAAATTTTATTTTACTTCAATAAAACTTTTCGAGCATATGGTGTGTGTTAGAGTGCCGCCTTCATTAGCGGTATTTGTGTGATCCATTAAAATTCCAAATTAAATTCGATTATTGATTTACATCTTCGGCGCATGTACTTGAAAATTAGATTCAAGTGAGTGGGTTGAATTGACAAATTGGAAAAATATTAAAACGTGTGTTTAATTTCCAATCAAATGTTTGTGTGCTATTGGAGCAAGGCACTTGAAACCTTGTTAGGTGTTCAGACAATTTAATTAAAGTCTAAGGAGTCTGGTCTGGAAATTGGTGATCAGAGTTGATTAATAAAAAAAAAAAACATTTTCCACATTATTTCGATACCAGGAGTTCTTCAAGAATATATTAATCTACATCATCATTTTCTAATAACGCGCTTGTCCACTATGAGGGATGAGGGTCGCGAGCTTAGCACCCTAAGTGGATTCTCCACATTTCTCCGTCGCCACATCGACTCCAAATCATCAGGGGCTATCCCCATACGGGTAGAGGTAAGATTTCGGACTTGCTCCAACCATCTCATCCTGGGCCTACCGAGGGAGCGTCTACCTGATGGCACGGATGGATCATTGGTCAAATTTACATCGAAGTATTAACTGCCATGTTCCCATCTTCATTCTTTCAGACTTCTATTCTGGCTTTGAAGCCTTGGGTTCTACTCTGGAACAGTAGGATAAGTAAGGTAGATTGATTAGGTTACCCAAAGCACTCTTTTATTGGCAGAGGGTTTCAAACCATCTTGTGAACCTCCAGATGTCCCTGATAGGTACGTCACTTAGTTCTACGATATCCTGAAAAAAGTGCCTTCGAAACGATTTACGTCTGAGGTGGCAGAGAGCTAGACAGTGACAGTGACAATCCCTATAAAGGTCGTCCTCACTTTGTCTTAGATTTTTTATGTGATAACGTAGAGTGTTATGACCTGCATTTACTCCTACAGGGATGATGAGGGTTTTCCTGTTCTTCTACATGAGAGTATTGATTCTAGCACGGCTGTTCCTTTGATTTGTTTTCTATGTATTTTACAGGAGTCCAAAGAGTTCCATCGTCCATGCTTGATGCTTGAGTTTATGTACATGAGGGGACTTTTACTGACTTATCAGCCTGCTCCAGGTCTAGCGCAGATTCTTTCTTTGTCAGTTCATTCGCTTTCTCATTCCCTTATATGCTCTAAAGTTCAAGGATCATCATGCTGTTTGACAAGAGCACTTACCTCTGCGCGACAGCATTTCACAAGCTTCGGTTTCATTTCAATGGCAGAAATTATTTGTAGTGCTGCCTGGCTGTTGATGAAAAAGGTGCTACCATAACGTGGTATTACCTTCATCGCAGTCCCACGGGCAGCAATTGTCACTGCTAGGACCTCCGCCTGGAAATGCTGCTATGGTCCGGGAGTCTAACTGTTTTAAAGAGGCCAAGTTGGTCTGAAAATATAAAGGGTGGTTAAATTTTAAGGGCCGATGTTGATTTTGAATAAAACACAAATTATTTAGGAAATTATCGTCATTTCTTTTTATTATGATAATACTGGTATGGTTCAATTATGTATGGAACAAAATATCGGCCAAATGGCCGCCGCGACCTCGGCGGCACACCTCCATCCGATGGTCCAAATTTTCGATGACGCTGAAGCATAATTGAGGTTCTATGCCGTTAATGTGCCGAATTATCTCATCCTTTAGCTCTTGAATTGTTGCTGGCTTATCGACGTACACCTTTTCTTTCAAATAACCCCAAAGAAAAAAATCCAACGGTGTCAAATCACATGATCTTGGCGGCCAATTGACATCGCCACCACGTGAGATAAAACGGCCATTGAATTTTGCGCGCAAAAGAGCCATTGTTTCGTTAGCTGTGTGGCAAGTGGCACCGTCCTGTTGAAACCACATATCGTCCACATTCATATCTTCCAATTCGGGCCATAAAAAGTTCGTTATCATTTCACGATAGCGAACACCATTCACAGTAACTGCCTGACCGGCCTCATTTTGGAAAAAATACGGCCTGATGATGCCGCCAGCCCATAAACCGCACCAAACAGTCACTCTTTGTGGGTGCATTGGTTTTTCGACAATCACTCTTGGATTATCATTCGCCCAAATGCAGAAAATAACTTGACGTTTAGGTGTGGTTCACATTCAAAATCGGCCCTTAAAATTTAACCACCCTTTACCTAGAGTCCGGTGGCAACTTTTCGTCTTGTTTTGCAGCATTTTTTCATAAACTTAGTTTTTGGCTGAGTTTTTGGAAGAAAAATCGACAGATATGCGGTCGGCAAATATTCTGGCAGTATCTTGCGATAGAACCCTTGTGACATCAAATCTTCTCATAGTATATGTTGTGGCGTGATGAATATCCGCATCCGTACTTTGGTTAGCTCCAATTAAAGGTTCTACTCTATGTAGGCCGCTCGTAACTTTGGGAAATGCCTACCGTCGATAGCAACATAATCAATTTGGTGATCTGGATACCGCCAAGTCTTCTTATGAATATTGAGGTGTGGAAATACTGTGCTTGCAATGATATTGATACACTCCAAGGCTAAGTCGATTAGCTTGTGTCCAGAGGTGTTGTCTTGCAGGCTCTGTTTTCCGACTATAGAACCAAAGATGACATCTTTTCCGATTTTGGCATTAATCGTCAAACATGATTTTGATATCGTACTTTCAGCACTTTTTTTAAACTTTCTTGAGGAGATCCTAGAGATTTTGTTGGTAATGTCATTTTTCTTCTGTGGGGTGTGAGGGGTATATTTTTGAATTTAGTACTGATGTGAATTGTGATCAGCCGCTCTTACCTTTCTCGAGTTCATAGCTTTTTTCCTAAGTCTTGCTCTAGTCACAACACCGCATCCAAATAACCGTTGATTTTGATCCTTGCGACACTCGCCAATATAGACGTCACCATTTATCATCTTCCTTATGCTTTCTCGGAACGTAGACTACAGTTGCGATAATTAATGCAACGACACTAAACGTATTAGACTTTCCAAACAAGTGAAGTGAAACAAATTACGGTTTACCACCCTTCTCTAAAGTTCTCTCACACACTGACTGCATCACAATAAACCGTTTTGCATCCACATAAAGCATAAAGCTTATCACGCTCTTCTTATCGTGAACCCTGAACACATACTACTAGCACACATTGCAACACATGCTACGTCATACAGGATATCGAAAAAAAAACAGAGGAAGCAACATTTGTTCGAGAGTTTGCAATGCGGAAAAGTTGAAAGGTTAAAACAAAAGTTCACCCCAAATAAAACAAAGTTGCAGCACCACCACATGGCAATCAACACTGTTATCATCATCATCAGCAGCAGCGCAAAGCGAAAAGGAATTGGTAATGCACACACACAAATACACACACACACCTTCGAGCTCGGGCTCGAACAAATTTACAACTTTATGAAAAAAGTTACGCCATCAAGCTTGGACCAACTTTAAAACGGGAGGGACACTTCTCATATTCGAAATGATTGCTCGAACCGCACTCACGTCACGTACACGGTCGACCTCCCCCTCCACTTCCAGCAGGAAATATCATTTTACGGCTGTGAAATTGAAAGGGGCTACAATATGTGGGAACACACAGGTTGGCTGCCTTGGAGTGCTCGGATTTATCCAGCCACATGTGTGTATCTTTGAGCTGACCGCCAATGGCCCCAGTGCCGCCAACTCTTATTAAACGTAACGGTCGGTTGGGCTCTAATGTAGGCCAGCAGTGCTTGCTGCATTGGCCTTTCTTCTGTTCTTTCCGGTCGCTGTTCGTGTCGGGATATAAAGCCAAACCACGGAACATCTGTGACGCGATGGCCAAAGAAACATTGACCCTATTTTGACGCATTCATAATCGACAGAAAAATTATTCCTTGTAAGCGTTTTTATAAGGAGAGCATAGGGTTCCTCTAGGATGTTGTCCCTGGAAAGTGTTTTCAATTGGAAAAAGCTGGGGTTCTCATTCATCATCATGCAGTGGGAAAAACGACGCCGAATGACCACCCTTTGTGTCTTAAGAAAAAGATTACAAACTGAGGATACTAAACACTGGACTAAGAGGCTTACATCTAAAACACTTGTCTTCATCCCTATTCACATCCTCGTGCATTCTTACCCTCAAATTGAACTCAGGCAGACAAAATCCTTAAGCCAACGATACAGTCATAAAACGTGTGTAGCAACATGTCACAAAACATACATCTCCAACCGGGAATGGAAAATTGTTGTGAATTATGCAACCCATTCCAGGACAACAATTTATTTATGCAAGCTCGCGTTCCGACGCGGTTAGTCTATGAACATTTTCTCTATATCGTTGCGGATGTCACTGTATAATGCCATTAAGTGCGGAAAAACGCATTTGTTTCTCTTCAGTCGAGGTCCTGTGGTGTTGTGTCCGGTTTAAGGCAATTTTTTGCTAGAATTTCAAATGTGACTTTTACTGGTCGTGGTATGCATCGAATTATTCATCTCATCGATTTGGATAGGTGAATAGATTGTGCTGCATATGAGGGCTAATGGACTTCATGATTTTGCTGAGATTGTATGCTCCTTGCTACTGGAATGGTTTTTGTTTAGAAGTGACGACAGGATGGGATTTAAGGAGGTCAGTTGGGTTAATTGGTTGAAGGGTTTTAAAATGTCAAACCCTGTGGCTCAAACCCCAACTCAGAGCACATCTCAAAAAGTATTTTCACTCGGCAAAGATTATGGAGCAAAAGGAAAATCAGTGGATTAAAGATAAATGGGTCTGTTCAAGTTCATTGACATGGGAGTCATATCGAAGTGGTAAAGGAAAGGATCTCCGATATGAACTTCAGGGGTCAATATCCAGCAGTGAGATGTAGTAGTTCAAAACTCATTAGGTGCACGAGGGTGGTGTCCATACTAGGTTGGTTCGGTTTAAGTGGTTGTAATGCTGAAGTGCACCGTTTTGTTACGACAGTTCTTATGACCGATTTCTTAGATAAATGTGGACGGGTGTCGAGTTAAGGAAAAGTAGAATGTTGGCAATTTTTTTCTCCGAAAGTTCGCTGAGGCTGCTTCGGCCTTGCTTTGGCAACTGACGGGCATTTGCAGCGAAAGTGTTCCAGGGTTTCCCTCTCGTTTGTGTCTTTGAAGCTACGGCAGTAGGGATTTGAAGGTATGCCAAGCTTAGCTGCATGTATACCTACTGTCCAGTGACCCGTAGAAATGGCGACTACGCACGCAATGTCTGGTCGGGTTCTTCTCAAGAGGTCGTTCGTTTTTCTATTATTGTATGTTAGCCAAGTCTTCTTGGATATGGGGCAACTAGTAAGGTTGTTCCATTTGTGTTTGGCTACTAAAAGGTAGTGTAGGTTGATTCTTCCCTTGACATCGCCTAATGGGATAAGAACTGCGTGTGAGCTTTCAAGGGTCAACCCTTGCCTGGGAAGCTCATCAGCCATTTCGTTCCCTTCGATGCCTCTATGATCTGGGATCCATACGAGAGTTAGGGTGGATAATCTCCCCAAGTGTGCGAGCTTGGTTCTACATTGCGCAATTAGCTTTCATGAGGTTGTTGTGGAGATAGGAGCTTTAATGTCTGTCCGTGAAAATTGATATGTCCTAGTCTTTTGTGATCTCCCCGCTGTTCCATTCCACTCACAGGACGAAGTCTATACTAAGCAAATTGCGGTTGATAAGATAGTTTCTGGGAGATGCTAAGGCCTCTTAATGAAGTGAAGGCAGAATGATACAGTGGCCATGGGGCTTGGCCGATCAGCACCCGGATTCTCTGAGTTTGACCGCACTTCAGGTTTCCACCTTTCTGACGTGAAGGTCGAGTGGTAGGAGGTTTAGGATAACCATTAGTGCATCCGCTGGCCATGACCGTATTGCACCTGCATTTCCTATACCAACGGTTCTCTGGATTCGATTTGGTTTAGTGTTGTTCTATCCTTTAGTCAGTGCAGGGTACCAGACCAAAGACCCATATGCAAGAATTCGACGTACTACGGCTATGAACATCCACATGGTCATTTTCGGTCTTAGTCTTTTGGCTTTGCAAGCAATTTTGGCCCAAATATTTGGCACTGAACGTTAAGGCGAGTTCTTGACCGTTTAGAGGTGAAAGGGTAAAGTTGGGTACTTTGGTTTTAGTCGTGAAAAGCACCAGTTCAGTTTTTTTGGGGTTAACATTAAGGCCACAGCTTGTTAAACAGGTGCTTACCTTTCTTAATGTGCCGTCCATGATCTCACTTATCACGGAGGGGAACAATTCTTATACTGAAATCACGACTTAATTTGCGTACGCAACCACCTTAATTTCATTTATGTCAAGCCTCGTTAGAATTGTGTTTATTACCATCAGTCAAAGCAGAGGGGAGATAACTCCACCCTGGGGAGTTCTTCTGTTTATATGAATTGTTTGTTGGCTGTGGATGATGCTAGAGTGGAGTGGATGACTTTGGTTCTCAGCATGGATATGATCCATCTGCCGAAGAAGGAAGCTTGAATGGCTTTTGTATGTAATTTGATAAAGTCAGCTTCTACATATGTCTAGGAAGGTTGCTAAAGATAATTGTTCTTGGTGAATGGATTTCTCAGTCTTACTCGCGACCTCGTGAAGAGCCGTTTCAGTGGATTTTCATTTGAGGCATGCTTGTTGGGCTTTAGATAATTTATCGTTTTCTAGGGGTTTGCGCAAGTGCATGTCCAGAATGCGTTCTTAGGTCTTTAGCACGAACGATGAAAGATTAATAAGTCTGCTGTCCTTTGTCCTTTCGTGTCCTCGTTTCCCCACTTTGGGGATGAAGACCACACGTACATACCTCCAATTATTGGGGACGTGTCAAGACTAACTGGGGACATTTGTGACGTCTACCAATGCTTACAATTTACTGAATTTTTCTTCCAACTCTTATGACAGTGATGCTCTTGCAGTATAGGAGACATTCACTTTCGTTGGTCGATTGGATTTATAAATGTTGCTTCATATCAGGGGCCGAATTTAACGAGTAACTCGACATCGAAATGTGAGGATTTGGCTTTACAGCTCCCAATGATGTTAATCTTTCATTCGATCACGAGTACCACTCACTCACTCGTTATCGATTGCGGTAATTCGGCCGCGGGTCCTGAATGCGGAACTTTTGGCGTGACAAACGATGTTGCTAGCCATCGCCTAATCTCTTAACAAAAGGACAGTGATGTCAATTTTCTCTCCTCACAAAGATTATGAGTTAATAGGTCATGCGCTGCTTTATTAGATTGAGAGTTAGTACTATGTTCCTTCTGTTCGCTGTGAAATCTGCTAAGCATATAACTTTCCTGTCGTATCAGGAAGTATTTTTTTGTAGGACCTGATCCACGGTCAAAAGATAGGTCTTTAATGACATGTAGCCAGCTTTAAGCGACCAGAAGAGGTTATATTCTCGTTTTAAAATGAAGGATCTTTCCTTTTGTAGGAAAATGACAGACCTCTGAGAGCTTTAGTTGTCTTAACGAAGCTTTGTCAATCGCCAATTGAAGTCAGCCATTAGCTGTAGGCCTATGGGTTGTTGCGTCAAGCATTCGTGATTTTTTCTTAATTCTCCCATTTTTTCTCTTCTACAAGATATTCTACCAAACTATACAACGAAAGTTATATCGGCACTGACAACAATGTCGGCTAATTGAATCGTCACATCTGATCCCCAGAGAATACCGACAACCGATCAAAATTGATTATTCTAAAACCTAAAACCATTAACATGTTACGTACCATATCTAGATATCTGTTGGAAAACTGCTCGTCCTAGATACCCTTAGCTTTGAGCTATAAAATTCCAAAGTAAAACCGTACCTCATTGCATAACATTTATAATTAAATTATCAACTGGACAGCCCAAAACATGGTTCGCAGGGGTTTTGATTCCTGTAAAATCACTCACACTCTCCATGACCACAAGCTGGATGCAGATGGTTTCGTTGAAATCCTCCACTTTTCGCCACCCCACAGTGCCAAAATATAGGGCATCCCGAAAATGCACGTAAATAAGGTATAACCAACAAGGCCTATGCGGATAGTAAATATTGAAAATTTTCCCATTTTACGAATAGGCCCAAAATAAGCCAAGACACACACAAACACATACAGTGGGCGAAACTGTGTGCAAGGAAACAGAAATTTTGCAGCAAAGAAAGCCATGCGAACATGTCTTTCAGGGCCTCTGTACAGGAGAGCTGCCATGATATCTTGCGGTCATAGCACTGACAACCGGTGTCACATGGTTGAGATGCTCTCCCGGAATTCCCTGTGATGCGGAAATTCCTATAAACAAATGCATGCACATGCGCTTGCTATACACCGGCTGTGAACTTAACATAAGTTGGTTATACCTTATTTACTCTCAATATGTTTATGCAGCTACAAACAGAAAAAAAAAAGCTTTTGTGGTTGAAATGAAAGCTTCGGTTTCCAGTGGAAATACATGTGTTGTGTGTGTCTATGGCAGTGTGTATCTAAAATTAGAGAAATCTTTTCCAGTGCAGTGGAAATGACGACATTTGTTTTCTCTTTGGGGAGAAATAGAAAACTCTTAGATGAAGGTAATGGCTTAGTACTTTCTGCTACATAGTAGTGTCAATCGTACATGTGTTTTGTAAATCATTTCTTCTAAAGATGCCTACAGATTGCACAGGATTTGGCATTTAATTTCCTCATTCAGTGGAACTTGAAGCTTTGAGGCTGAATGAAAAGTCGCCAATAGAGTCGAATTGTGAACATGAGCAAGATGGAACATGTTTTCTTGACTTTAAGGATATAGCCTGCGAAACACTACCCTATTTTCGTTTTACATGGCCTATTTTATTGCATTTATCGGATTCACGTGGGGCCAATGTTGTACTGGTTAGCACCCTCCACTCTACTGAGGCGGCATAACACTGGCGGCAATGAATCAAAGAGTTGAGTGAATTGATTAATGATGTTGACATCAGGAGAATCGGTAAAATACAGTGAATTATAAGCAATGACAACAACCTGTTAGTCTGGACACCGTCCACAGACACCATTGGAACCCAATAAACCTGATTTCCGAACCTCAACGTTTAGCACTTAACCGCAAGTGGATTACAAGACAAATGGATTTCCGTCCAGAAAAGATGCCGCGTTCTTAACTGGTTTCGGGGACTGTTATTTGATTAAAAAAAAGCTGCTCACGGAATACAATTGCCCCAACGAAAGGTCATGTTTTCGATGAATTATTTGAGTTTCAATGGCTTCTGTGGCGTATACGTAACTTTTTATGCGACACCACTTTTGTTTACACTTTTGAGAATTTTTCATGAAATTTCCAATTTCAAAACTCTCTCAACACTTAACTGTGATGGATCATGTGCTAATCAATTCGCTTTACAAAGTGAATTCGCTTTAAAAAACTTAAGAGAGAATCTACATCAAAGGCTGAACCGTAATAGTTTGTATTTCCTTGCCACAACCTAGTGCAAGGATTTTTCCAATTTCATCACATATTTACGTCATCAATTTCCAGATCGAGCACTTGCTCCACTCTATATCGCTCTCTCTCGCAGAGAAAGCGTATTACCTTCGCTCATTTTTCTCTGTGACACATATTTTGTTTCGCCATCAAGGACCTTGCAGAAATTCGTTCACAAATGCAATCACCACTGTTGAGGGCCATTCTGCACACTGCTGGTGGCACCATGCTGATGATGGTGGTGGTTAGTTCTTCAACGGTTAATGGTTGTTGTCTGCCTATCTGTCTACTGGCGCTGTTAGCCAAGTCTGCACGAAACGGTGTGAATGCCTTCTGCAGACCAGTCAGTCACTAGAGTGGCACAATAATTGGTGTGCTGTGCGCGGGTCGGGTGGCTCTCGTTTGCTGTGGCGTGTTGCATGCAACTTCCGTGTGTGTTCGTGCTGGATGCCGTTGTCGTCCGTTTCTGCACACGCCAATTTCTGTGCAGCCAGCACACTGCAACACCCAACACATACAATGTGGGGGCGCTGTTTCCGAAAAAAAGGGGGGGGGGGGGGGGGTGTACCGTATCGTGAAACTATAACGATGACGACAGCAGCAAAGTGTGATGTCGAACTATAGAGGCGCTTTTCGCTCGTGTGTATAAAATCGCTTTTCACTGAGGTGCTCTGTTAGTCTCTTGGTGTTGGTGGCTTTTCCCCCCATTTATCTCTCGTGCTCGTCATTTTTGTTGCCTAAGTGTGAGTGGGATCTGTGAATAGATAGTACCGAAGTGCTTGCTGTCTGTGATGGTATTGCTCGCTCGGTTCGAACCAAAATCATCGCCACCGTTGTCGTTGTCGTCGTCGATGTTGTCTTCGTCGCTCGCCGCCGCGCGCTCACAGTTTTCTCGAGTTCGAGCAGGGAACGATTTTTGTATGTTTTCCCCCGTAAGGAAATCGTCATGTACTACTACTACTCGTGTGCTGTCGTACTAAGGCACAGTAGCACAGTTTTCATTTGTTTTTCCGCGTGCTCGCACACGTAACGGTTTTTTGTGTTGTTCAGGGGTTGACCAAGCACTAAGCTCTGAGAATTGTTAGAGCGCTGGACTGCATGTTGTATTAAACGACACTTACTGCTGCTGCTCCTTCTGCTGCTGCCTGCCTGCACTGCTGCTCCTGCTCCTGACCGTAGACGAACAGTAGTGGTGTGCATGTTGTCCTGTGGGATGATAGTCTCGTTTAGTTTTTTCGCGACGAACGTGTACCGAAAAGAGTTCCGCAGTTGATCTGATTTTATTTAATTTATTTTTTTCCCCCTAAACTATCTGATCTCTGTCTTTCCATCGTAACGGTGAATAATTTTGAAAAAAATTTAAAATTACTGACGGTTTGAATTTACACATCAGATCCGGGGAAGGAAAACCGCTGCAATGATCCGTCGTCAACCGTTTATCCGACAGCGAACAGTGACAATGAAAACATTAACAACACTTACCGTGTGCGAGAAATGTTAACAACGCTGTTAACTTGGTTAAAAGTGAGTGACAGCTACACGCAGGAAAAACAAAAAAGAAAAATGCCAACCACACAAAAAATATCTCGACGAGAACTTCAAAAAGTATTTCAAAAAATGTCGCAAATGCATCGCAAGTAGGCTGTTCAGTGCCGTGGTCTTGTTAACATATAAAAGCGACCGAATCGAACGATTAAATTTGTATGGTTCTCCGTGTATCTGCATGTACTATACGTTCCAAGGATGACTTCGACGGTGAGAATAATGACGATATTGTTAATGTATTGTTGTCCTACTTTAAGGGCAAAGGGAATAATGCACACACAACACAGCGACTGCATGTGTGAATTATTATAAAAAAGGATACGCAAGTCAGCAGCAATAAAGTAAAAAATAAAAAATATTAAAAAAAACATATTTTATTTTATAAATGACCGTTACGTAATAATTACCTATATATCTGTGTACATATTGGGGGAAAAAACCTCCACCCGGAGCCCTGCTAAAAGGGTGCAATTTCCTGTGCAGTGAGTTGGTGAAAAGTCATCGATTTGGATTATAAATTTTCATTTAAATTTTTTTTCTTATGTGTGAAAAAAAAAAGGAAAATATACATACAAATGCAAAAGAGAAAGAAAAATTTCGTTTGAAAGTGTGAATTTAATTTTTCGTTAAAAAAAAAAAAAAAACTAAAAGAGAAAATGGATACAAGGGAAATGCGGCTGTTGAGGCTGCTACTGCAACCGAAACTCTGCAAGCATAATAAAACGGGAAACGGAAACAGGATTTTAGTGCTTCAATAATGGTGACGCAATCGATATGGGAATTCGTTTTTTTCTCTCACACCGTTTTGTTGTCCTTTCATCTTCTTGTTCAGTTTTGTGTACACAAAGATGTTTGACACAAAAAAGAGAAAGAATAAAATAACAAGGATTTGTAGTGATTGAAAAAAAAAAAAAAAAGAATATGATCCCTTCGGTGGAAGTGTGTATTGAGTGATCGAAAGGGGATATATTCAAAGTGAGGATCTGGTGAAAGTGGTATTTATTATAAATTTTATTCCTTTTAGATACAATATTTGTGCACAAGCTGAAGAAAAATTCATATAAGGACTGTAACTAATTTAAATGACAGAAAAAATGGTGCAAGTGATGGTTAGACGGTCTATTAGAATGTATTTTTCGACGAAAGATATATTTTTGAATTGTACATGTACATCGTGAAGAAAAAGTGTTAAATAAACTTGAATTTTAAAAAAGAATTCTCATATACATTTGGATTTACGTATATCATGCGAGATTGAACAGTAGAGGTGAGTAATTTTTTAAAAGATTATCTATTAAGAAAGTTTTTTTTTTCTGTAAGAAAAGACAGATGAATAGGCTTAAAATTCGATATATCATTCTAGACTGTGTATATTGTTTTTTTCTTCTCTACAATCAGAACAGAATTATTGTATCTATTGTCTCTCTGGAGATTTGATCGTGATGTTTTCTTATTTTGAATTTTTTTTTTTTTTCTCTCTCAATATACTCGTGTTAGACAGGGAACGAGTGGATTATAGTCGTGGTCTTCTGCGATCAGTGTTTATTATCGTAAATTCACTTTTATAGTCATTGCGGTGTGCGGAGGAATATTTATGTTATTACAAATTATTAATAAGCCTTTTTGGTGAGAAGTGTGATCTTGTGGTTACATCTGTTAAATTCTTGGGCGGGATTAAGGTGTATTTTTAAAGTGAACTCAATGGAGAAAATTGGATTTGGAGAATGGGAAACATAATTATGGTTTGTCAATGCAAATAGCATATAAAAGAGATTATAATTAAATCAATGTAGGCGATGAACTTACAGTGATTTAATAGGACCGACTGGTTTTTTAGACTGTTGTTGTGGAAGTATTCTGAGACCTAATATGTTTAGAGGGGTGGCTGGCTTATTAGCACACACTATGACACAAAATGACACATATTCTTCTTGGATGGTGGCCCAGAGATCTTCCAAATTCCTTGATTTCAGTGTCATACCTCTTGATAATTGTCCACAAGTATTCAATCGGGTTCAAATCTGGGCTCTGAGAGGGCTAATCCATGTGTTCTTCGCGAAACCACTTTTTAACGAACCTGGCTTTGTGATAAGGTACGTTGTCCTGTTGGAAAAAGTTTGACATTATGATGTTTTTTAATGGTAAATCCTATAGATAAAGTGTGAGATATTTTACCAACATGCTCTTATACGCTTAATCATCTAGGCAACTAATGGTCCAACACCGTTTGCGCTAAAACGTCTCCACACCACAACACTCCTTCCACCAAACTTCACTGTCTTCTGTGTACTTGAGGTCCAGTTCTCTTTTTAAGGCCGTCGTACTTACCATTTACCATCAGGACCGTACAGATTCAACTTGGATTCATCGCTCCAGAGTGTTTTATTTTAATACGATTGAGGAGAATCCAAATGGATTTTCGCGAATGCCAAACGCTTTTTCCTATATATAGCCGTAACCTTTGGTTTCTTTAGACTCTTGCATCCCGAAAGATTATTTTCTAAATGGCACTGTCAGACGGTCCTCACCGCAATTATTATTTCATATTTCATATTCCTTCATATGCGCCCTTACTTTGGTTGAAGTGACAAAAGGGTCTGAGACATTTCGGTCTTTCTAGGTCCGGAGCTTTTTTTGTTGGCGAGAGTTTCATGCTTCTGGAAATGATTCAAAGCATTTTGTACTTTCTTGTGCAAGCAATTTATTTTACGCCCGATTTGGCTAATATTTTGTTCCCGCTGGAACATTTGCCATATAAACTTCCTTTCAACGTCTGTTGAATTCTTTTCACGTCTCATAGTTATTATTATTTTTTGTTGTACAACCACAACTCACTAGCTTAGGACTCGAAGTAACGAAGAAATGGATGGATAATTTTTTTAGGAGAATAACCTTTTAATGTTGGGTGTGCTAATTAAAATGCCAACAGAAACTAGATCTTATATTCAAAGTTTAAAATTAAGAGAGAACTTTTCAAAATTTCGTACTAATCGTCATTTTTTCATGGAGGTGTGGTAATTAGTTCGCCAGCGCTGTATTGATAAGTAGCTACCGATACTCTGTGAAGTCATTGACTTTGTATTTAAATCAAACAGAAGAATATTTGTCATCCAACGACCTATTCCAAGGGCTCTTACTGTGCATAAGCTATCCCTAGAGACCAATTAGTCTTTTTGAGGTATTTTCACAATATTCAGATGGTTTCTTCTCTTAGTTGCATATATTTTTTTGCAATGTTTCTTGTTTTTTACTGTTTTCAAGACTTTGGGAGACAAATTAGACAAATTAGGATCTTCAGCTACACTTTCACTAACGGCTATGGTCTTTTCGATAGTGTCACTCAGGACTCAGTTAGGCTCAAGGCACATTATGATATCTAGAGAATTTCGGGGAAATTTACACGTACAACCATTTAGAATTGTTGACGAAGGAGATGAGATTTAGAATAGGGGTTTGACTTAGTTCACCGTAATCGTTTAAAAGAAAGTGTCCTGGAAGACTTCTCCTGCTGTGAGAAAGCGCTGGAGAGTGGCGGTTTCTTCTTTCTCTACAGCTTCTGCGAAATTTGTTTAAAAAATCCCCGTTGTCCCCTATTATTATTAAGAGTGGGGAGCGGTTTGTCCACTCTAGCACTGCGGTCTCATATGTGTAGAGCAGTTTGTCTGTTCCAGAGGCTAATCCACTTCTCTGGGTGGAGCGGGGCAATTGGCGTTGGTGAGACGAATTCACTGTCCAGGGTCCGCTTTCTCACATGAATGAGGGCGAGGAATTCTGTGACGATGTGGAGCGAGCTTACATTGCTCTCCAAGCATAATCTGCAGGTAGGGTCCGGTGGCAGGCCAAGTGCGTGCAGATGCCTTTTTACTCGGCAATGGCCGCTTAGGATGCCGGTTAGAATTTTAAGGCCGTTCCTGCTCAGATTCAGGAAGAACTTGGATTTCTTTTGTGATAGATATTGGAAGAAGTGTTTCGTACATTTCTGTCCTATACTTCCCATCCAAAATCGCATTGGATTTGAGCAAGGTTTGTTCCCTCATGAAGCTTGTCCAATAGCATGTTGTTTTATTAGGCAGTGATCTCTGATGACACCAATGGTGGTGTGAATTTGTATTCTGTTGACAGAGAGAAGTTGACCAGAAGTCATCAGCTTTATGCTTCATTATATCAACCTACCTTTATTGAAAATCTGTGAATCACATCAGCGGCACGGATGCAGAATACATAATTCTCAAATAAGGACCAACAAATAGTTGTTTAATGTTATCCGCAGAATGTTATTTGTAGAATTGTTTATTAATTGTCAAATTAGATTCAACTAGAGTTCTGAAAATTCTTATTGCTAAAATATTAGTGAATTTGTGCATTTAATTTCAACTTAATTGCCATCACTTTCCTTTCAAATGCTGTTTCCACATCATGATGATGATTTGAAATTATGATTTGCAACTTTAATGGGACAAAGTTTGTATTCATAGAAGTTTAACAAAACATCAAAACTATGAACTTTGAAAGTGTGTACCTGCATTTTAACTTCAGGAGAAATGAGTAAATTCAGGATTGAGGCTAATTTGAAAGACGTGTTTCGCTTGTTTTCATTTATATTTCATTAAAAGTTGAAGAGAAAATAAAAAGAAAGCCTAAATGACTATAAGATATAGAAAATAATTCGATTTTTTTGCCAAAGACTTGGATTGGCTTGCTTCTTTAACCTATTCGCTGAAATGAAGTAATCCTCTTAAAGCACATCAAGACATTTTTATTTCGCTTCCTAACCTACGTCAATCACAACAGAAGGCGCATAAGCCTTCTAAGAATTTTTTTTTATTCGTTTATATATGTTATATACATATAAGCTTTAAATTCATCATAAATATAATGAGATAGTAAATTTGGTTAGCACATTTAATTTATGATTAACCTTTCGGATAGGTCACGTTTCGACAATAAAATTCGTCACAGCATTTTTAATTTCCTCAACACAATCTATCTATTGTACACTTTAATAAAAAAAGACGAAGGCGTCAATCTTAATTATTGCTTTCCCTACCTCAACATATTTCAATCAAAATAACGTCGTAATAAAAATTTATAAAAGCAGACAGCAGTTTGGGCCATAGTAACAAAACAAAAAAAAAGTCTTGATTTAAAGTGTTAATTATTTTTATATACAGCCAGTGAGAACTGATTTGTGAAAATTATAAAACAATAATAAAACTTACGCCCATTTTTCAATTAGGACAATTAAATTTTTGTAAATAAAGTTAAAGTACTCGTAAATAACCGAGACCTTATATGTTAATTTAAAAATTTGTAGTTCCAAAGTAGTTGAGCCTAATTCAGCTAAGTGAATTCTAAAATCATTAAAAATAAATTGGGTCAACAAGGACTTTTTATATTACTTTCCGTAGGCCAACTTTTGAAAGGAGGAAACTGTACATTTCGAACTTAAACTTTTACTAAGCAAAAATATTCTGAACCAGTTTTTCAACCTTGTCGTTTAAGAGTTGTTTGTATTTAGTTACACAAAGTGTATACATTTACTGCTACGATCACTAGCGGGTATTGTAACCCAGGTCACATTTGTGAAACTGCAAAGTTGCCAGAAAAAAACTAATTATTCAATAGAGTGCACTTTTAGAAAAGAGAAAAATAGAACAAACTATAGCGGAAGAAATTAAATGCGGTTTGTCTAAAGTTATTACTTGAACATTGTATTAAATTTATGATAAAGTAAAGTGACTAAATATTTGTTAGAATTTTTTAAGTTCAAATTTAGGGAATTGATGACGGACTTGCAGATGGATTGTGCTTATTAAAAATAATTTGATGGCATATGGTTTGGTAAGGTTAGGTAAGATAGGTGTGCCCTAGAAGACTCACTTTGGCTCAAGTCCCATTGTGATACCTATAGAATTCCTTCTGAGGGATAATTCAACTCGTAGAACCATTTAGAGTTGTTGATGAAGAATCGGAGCCTAGGAATTGGGGGTTGAGGCTTAGGTCACTATTGTCGTTGAAGTAATATTGATCGAGGAGTCTTCTTCTGCTGCGAGAAAGTGCCGGACAACGACAGAGAAGCTGCGTTCTTCTTCCTGTGCTTTCCACTCCCTTCTCATCTCAACAGTTTCTACAAAAGTCATTGAAGATAGCTCCTAGTCTCCTGGCATCTTGTCCTATTAGGCAATGGCCTGTATTAACTCCAATGATGGTGCGAATTTGTGTTCTCTTGAGAGTAATCAGCTTCTTTGACTTTTGACCATCTATTTCAGGCGAGATAAGTCTGGCAGTTAATTTTTCTAGTAACTGCTTGTTTGATAATAAGTTTCACTGTATTGTTTGGTAAACCCATGCCTCTGGTGTCAGAGGAGACTTCTAGAGTGATCCCAGATTTGGCAAGTTCGTCGGCTTTGCAGTTACCAGGTGTGTCACTATGTTCAGGCCCACAGCAGAGTCTGTACTCTGGGAAGTTTGTCATTCTTCAATGAGCGGTAGTGCCGCGAAAAATCTTCGATTGATATTGCTGGGGTTCGAACCTTTCCAGCTCGCACAACATTCCAACGGACTAAGCACTGAGCCAGGGCCACCCTTCAGCCCTCTTTATATTTTTATAAAACTTTCGGATCTCGACGAGACGTGGTGTCCTGAAATATGTGCGTTAGATATTCCCAGATCGCTTTCGATTTTCGGTGAGAGGTGGTGCCGCGAATTATGTTCGATAGATATTGCTGGGGTTCGAACCTTCGGAGTAAGAACTGAGCCACAGTCACCCTCTAAATATTTTTATTAAACTCTGTTGTTTGAGGGTCTGGTTTATCCCGAGCTATAGTGCATTTCCCGTCTCAAGAGATTTTGAGGCCGACTGAAGAACGTGCTCTGTGAGAATCGGCAAGTTATTTGGCGGCAGTATTCACGTCTCAAGACTATTTTTATTTCCAATGATATCTTCTCCTGTCCCATTATCAAATTTTATTGTCGAGTTTCTCTTTCAAATATCCAACTTAAATAACTTAAGAAAAAAAATAACTAAATCTGCTTAAAACTAATTTCTGCTAATTGGTTCCGCCTTGTTTGTCAAAATTTACGTGACTTTGGTAATAAATTTTAAAGTAAAAAGAATAGAATTTTATTGTTTGTTTCCTCATCTCGCATTGGTTGCCATTGGTATTTGAAAAATGTTTTTGTTATTTTTCTAGCAGGTGGTGAATTGTAAAACAAAAAGAAAAAAATTTCGATTGCCTTCATCTTCAGAGTTGCATTCGACATCCGATCTAAAGTGCCCAGATGGGCAATCAAACACTAAAATGTGGGACACTACATACAAACGCTCTTAGCTATCGCAAAAGGTGGCGGCGGCAGTTCGCCTACACTGGCCCCGTTCTGCTCTTGAAAATTAAAGCATTCGAATTCTGTGTTTCATCACTTTTCCGGGTGAAAATTCCCGGACGTGAATGAGTCCAATATAACAAAAGGTGGATCATATGTTTTGTTAAATATTCTTTGGGATATTTCATTCTTCGGATAGTTTTTTGAGGTTTTTTTTTTTGTTTGATTGCGCCTCCGCTTTTATCATATTTTCGAATGTAGTGCGAGAGATTGGTTTAATTTGGGAATCCATTTTATTATGGATGTACGGCTTTTGATTTGTGAGTGTGCTATTTTTGGAATTTTTTCTTTTATGAGAGGGTACAGATCAGGAAATGCTCTTCTTAGGGTTATGGAATGGTATGTTAGCTTTGTGTTTAACACACGATTAAAATGAGTGATACTCGAATAAATAAGATGACTGGGGTACTTGGATATTTTTTTTAGATTCCATACGGGATGTTTATTTTTGTTGGCTTAGTCTTGGAATGAGGATTTACATGACAACAGATAAGTGTGGACATAATGTCGAACTAACCTCAACCTCCTAAACACAACATTATTAGCTCATTTAGAGCACACTTAGCTGAGCTTTTACTATACTTTGAATGGATAGGGGATCTAAAAATTCCTGCAACTTGCATAAATATGACAAGCGAAAGAGAGAGAGAGGGCAATGGACGGGTCTAGAGCTTTGAGCAACATTGTTTTAATTTATTATTCCAGACGTAGTCGAGAAGCATTTTTATTCGAACATAAATAAAATTGATTCGCCTATCTGATGATGGATTTCTTTAAATTACAGCATTCTTTACAGTCTGCAATAGAGTGGTTCCGATTTATTCAGCATAAATACATACATATACATAAATAGGTATTTGTGTTTTTTTTTTTTTTAGTTTTCATCCATTAAGTGTACTAGGTTTTTGATTGAGAACATAAATCTGTGTTTATTGAGAGATTTTTTTTTAAGTTTTCGCTGTTTCTCGGGTATAAAGTCGAAAGGCTATTTCTGCAAGTTTATAACATCGTAAAGTTTTGAATTATTCAAAAATCTCCAGTAAACAGATCAGATATAAGGGTTTTACACGATTTAAAATTTAGTATTTTAAAGTCAAATAAATGGTATGGCCACGTGGGTGATTTACAATATAAGATTACTTTACAGTCAGTATAGACACACATTATATAAAAATTAATGCTCTTGTTTATTCTTTAAAAAAAAAAACCAATGAAATAGTAAAAAATGTTTTTTTTTACAAAATTTGGCAGTAAAAATTCTATGAAATGTATAAACACATACACATACAACATATGCATAAAATGGCCAGATTTTCAGTCAATTTATATATTGCCACTTTTTTATGACATGTATAAATGATTCTCAAGGCCCTACGGCTAAAATTTTATTATCAAACAAAGATCCAGGCGTTCTTTATCCTGTGTCTTCTTACACTATTCGTTGGTAATTTGACGGGGTTTTCCTGTGGTCGCTTGTGCACGTGGCAATACCAACAAATCCTATCTGCTTGGGGCTTCACGATAGAGGCCTTTTTAAAGTGAAGACTTTTTGTGGACATAATACGATCGAGTTTTGTTTCTCCTCCCAATATTTCTACCTTTTTTTAGTTACGAATACCATATACTCGTAGATTCCTTCCTGCTCAGTCCGTGAAGAAAGCGATTTTTTAATAAATAAAATAAATGCATTCCTCTTGCAGCATAGTTTGTTTCTTGATTTTCAATGCAGCCCCAATATTTAAAAATTGGGAACTTAGAAATGACTTCTTAGTGGATCTTATTGGATTCAAGACATCTTTCCATTTATTAAGCATTTATTTTTTAAATTTACCATGTTTGCGGTGCATTAACAGCATCGCCCGCAAAGAATATTTAAGTAACATTTGATTCATTCACATAATTTTTGAAAAGGTAATTCGAATTCACGTTGAAAAGAAAAAGGCTGATGCACTCCAACATTGACCTAATATTCTATATCTATAGGTTCTCGCATTCATGCACATGTTTCGGATTAGTCTAGCTGTATAGTATTATAAGTTAAACTTTAATTTTGCTGCCACCTAAAAGGCGCATTAAGTGCAATATAAAACAAATATTTGGCACGCAGGTCAGGATGAGTCAAGGCCTAGCTTCTCGCAACCATAGATGTTGTGCTTGTTATATATTTCGCTCGAATGAAAGGCACCTACAATTCATTACCGGCTTCGAATGGCGAATTGAGAAGCTTCTTCATGACAAACTGTACTGCCGAAACTTGTCATTCCCAAGACGCCAGTCTCTACTGCTCGATTGAATCTGCTTTAAAAAAGATTACCATTTTCGCACCCTCATATTCCTTATTTCTCCAAATCCAATAGAACAGAGAACCGCGTCTGGTTTTAAGCCTTATTTTGCGTGTTATTTATATAAGAGGTCGGAAGAACTTCTTGCACAAGTAACTTACGCTTAGCCTGTGTTTATATTTTTTTACAAAAATTGCTTCCACAATACCGCCCACAAGACTATTACGCAGGTACCTTTGTGCTTCTGTTTAAAGATTTTGTGTATACATCCGATGCAAATTCCGCGAAATTGAAATTAATAAAAGCATTTTCCCAGACAGTCCAGTTGCTATAAAAGGCATTTACTCCTTTCAGGTACAGTCTAAGAAGAGGTCCCAAAACACCCTTCATCGGTACATTACAGTTTCACAACAGTGTTTTGAGGCTGCCTGCACCGGGACATCGGTTGACATGGGTATCCATTACTCTCGCTATGGTTTTAAGCTGATACATATGTTCATGCATATGATTTTCCTCTAGTGCAAAGGATAGATTTCTATCACTTTAGAAATGAAGAAGATTTTAACTTGCCAGGAGTGCAAGAGTGCCTAGAGCCTTAAGACAAGGAGAGTCTCGATCTTCTAAATGAAGTTGAGCTTAATAATAGACGAAGCGTTTCTGATATTCTCAGTGATCAGGGTTTCCTTGAGAAAAACTTGTCCTTAAATATATCAGAGAGTAACACAACATACCCACACAGAATATGTTTTTCTGTTTCGTCTTCTTCTAGAGAGAGTCGACACTCGGTTTCCTGGGCAACACACAGGTAGATGCTATTTGAGACTGCAGTTTTCAAAAAGGAACCTAGTGCATCTGCGAAAATCCTCTTTATTGAATTTTACGACATTAATTCATCTTCAGTCGGCTCGACTTTTAGCCAGCTGCCTTCAGTTCCGCACTCCCTTCCCCTTCCACCTACGTGCGCCCCCTGAGTCGCGGTCTTCCGCCATTGCGCCGTCCCTCCGTTGTGGATTCGAAGATTCTCCGGGCCGGAGCGTTAGTGTCCACTCGCTTTACATGACCCAGCCACCTCGGTCGATGGACCTTTATCATCTGGCTAAGTCGATGACGCTGTACAGCCCGCACAGTTCGTCCTTGTATCTTTTCCTCCACTCACCGTCTATGCAGACGGGACCGAAAATCACCCGAAGAATTTTCCCCTCGAAACAGCCAAGAGCAACCACAGAGTCCATGCCTCTGCGCTGTAGAGCAGGACTGGGACGATTAAGTTCTTATAGAGGGTCACTTTAGTAGTTCGAGAGAGGGCTTTGCTACTCAATTCCCTTGTTAGCTCAAGTAAGCGATTGGCGGGAGTTACTCTTTGTTTGAACTCAGTGCTGGTGTCGTTGTCTGAATTAATTGCAGACCCTACGTAGACAAGGTCCGTAACTCTGGCGTGATTTGATTCGTTGTCACCCTTGAACAGTCTGCAGAAATAGTCCTTCCATATTTTCAGCATCGACTGCGATTCTACTACGATGTTTCCTTGTGCATTTCTGCAGGCTTCGGTTCTTTTTACCCTCTGGTAAAACTTCCGAACCTCATTCCTGCAGTAACATCTCTCTGTTTCCTCGATTGCTCGTTTGTCTTTCTCCGGAGAAGCCGGTATTCGCTTCTTCTCTTCTGCTAGTAGAGCTCGCGAGCAGCTCTGGTCCTTCTATGCAGCACCACTTTGTATGCTAAAACACAACCAAAAGAAACTTGGTCGCTTCAAAATTATTGTAAGCATAATCCCACGGTTCTTTAAGTTAAGAGAATACTGTAGAAAATAAGACGCGTCAAATTATCAATGACGAGCAGCGATGAGCTTAGCAAATGATGATGAAGTACAGATAATTTTTAGCGTGTAAACAGGAAGTGTGCAATCGAAAGGAATAGAAAAACGATGTTTAATCGATCGTACTCAAGATGACAAGCAAGCAGAGACAATGCAAAGCCAGTTTGCTTTGCAAACTAATTTAAGCACTCTCCGACGACTTCATTTGTTTGAGCAGGGCAACCACAAAAACAACCTTTCAAACGGTTACACATCCACAACTTAGCCACAGAGTTCCAGCAATTCTCGCAACACAATAGAGAGGCAATGTATACAGCAAACACTTCCTTTTCTTTTCCACCACTTCACTTGTGTTCCGAACTTGTGTTTTCTATTTATATTTCTCAAGTCCTTTATTATCCCCTTGACGGTTCCCAAAAACGCCTGTAAAACTTGTGAAGTGGGTCAATTTAGCAAATACAATTGATGCACAAAAGCCTATTCAATCCCCTTCACTCGAGTAGGAGCCCTTGACAAGGAGTCTCACCCACCGTACAAGTGGTTGTCCCATCCAATATTAAAATTTGAATTGTTTTTAATTACATCGCTCGTTTTAGTTTATTAAACAACAAAATTTTCAAAAACCATAAGGTTAATGCGTTTCCAACCTAGTCTCTCCGAAATTGACACACTAGCGTGTGTATGTAGGGCATTGTGCGATATAAAACATAATAACTTAAATGCACCCTCCGTACCGGGGGGATTGTGAGTCGTTTTTTTTTTTTTTTTTTTTATTTTATTTTGTCGGCTGAAGATAAACCGGCTGAATGGAGGCCGTCGCCACCACCTACTACTTCTATTATTGTGGGAGAAAAACAAATCCACATATTCGACAATTTGGCGACGCTAGTTTTTTCGTCGTTTTTCGACATTTTCCGCTTTTTTTTTTTGTTGGTTGGTTGGTTGGTTCCTTCCTGTAGTCTTTCGCTGTGTGGAAAATCAATTTATAGTCGAAGGCACAAACTCTATGAAATTGATTATTTTATTATTTACGTATACCCGAAGTTATGTATGTACGCAGCGGTTGCCTCTGTTCGGGCCCAGGACGTGAATTAAAGGGAATATTCATTGTTTACGTAGATGATGGTTTTTATTGTTTACTATTTGTATTTCCTTTGACAGTGCGGGCTTCCTTTGCTTTTTTTTTTGGCGAAAATGGATTAATACTTTAAAAGGATTTTTTCGCAGTCCTTCTTCGTTATGTATTTCTGTCACAGTGAATGGAAAAAATCGGTGGAATTGCAGGACCTGCCAGGTGGACAATTTCATTAGTAAAATTGAAAGGATATTCAAATTCTCTCTGCCTACGAGGTTAAACTTATATAAACTTGATGTGGACGAGTCCCCTAAAAGGCTTTTATTGCATAAGACAATTTGTAGATTTCAAACTAAGCCGTAGCCGATGCTGGTGTACGAATAACACCGAAGGGAGAGTCCTTTTGCAATTCAATTTTTGTTGTACAAGTTGGCATCTCAGTGTGGTTGCGTGCAACAATGCGTGACTTGTTGACATTTCGAGACTATTTAAACCCTCATACCAATTAAATATATTTTCTACAAAATTCTCAAACTCTGTTCTGTTCTGGGTATGGATTGGAAGGTGGAATGGATTGAATTGGAGTTGGAGTTGGAGTTAGTTGGTGGAGTGGAAGTATACAAAAATAACAAGAAAACTATACCAAGTATCGATCATAAATAGAAATGTAATTGTAGCAATTGACTATGGCAGTTCCAGTGCCAAAACGGAATCGCACCGGAACAGCATGATTTTTGCTTGAATAAATCGGCAGTGACGATGCTAATGGGGTTTGTCTTCAAGGTTTACCATTACTTGGTCGGCGGCTTTTAAATTGACGCATTTTATGAACATTTTCGCAGAGCATTTAGTAAAGTTAATTATTGAACTCTGTTGGATAAGTAAAGATGGTACTGCTTGAGCAACTGAGTAGTATCTGTCACAGACTGTGTTTTCTTGTGTTTCTTAAGCCAGTCATAGCAGTTTCTTGTTTTTCATCTTATTGGCAAATGATAGGCTTGACTCTTGGGACACATTTGTACTGTCGTGGAAGAGATTAAAAAAATTCAATTTGAAATCCAGACTTATGTATATGCAGCTATAGACGAATTGGAGATATTTATTCTTCAACCCTATAGAGCCAGGTCCTCCTTCTTTGTAAACCATAACCCTTTCTAGCGCACGATTTTTATTTATTTATTTTTTGTTTGAAACTTTGAGTTTAAGTATCTCGGGGTCTTATTCACGAGTGATTGTAGGAGCAATACTGAGTTATCCTGTAGGATTGGTCAGGCTTGAGCAATTTTGAGACGATGTTATCAGGAGGGCCGAACTTGGCATCGGAGCTAAGCTATCAGTCTTTAATTCAGTGTTTGTTCCGACCCTCACCTATGATCATGAGGTTTGGGTAATTACCGAAAGAGTAAGACCGCGGATACAAGCTGCCGAAATGAGATTTTTTCGTTGTATTGCTGTGGTGACTCGTCGAGATCGAGTTAGAAACACAAGAATATGCGAGCCCTTCAATGTCGAGTAGCTAATTCTTCCAACGGAGAGGTCCATACTTCGATGGTTTGGACACGTTAAACGTATGTCACGACTTCCGTGCCATCGGGTAGCCGTCCACTGGGTAGGCCTAGGATGAGATGGCTGGACCAAGTCCGAAATCTCACCTCTACCCGTATGGGGATAGCTCCTGATGATTTAGAGTCGATGGCGTAAGATCGAGAGATGTGCAGATTCTACTTAAGCACTCTAACACCGCGACCCTCGTAGCGGATAAGCGGGTCATTGAAAATGATGATTTAATAATTTCGAAACTTTTACGTTCTAGTTTCGAAATTATTAAATTTTTGAAATAATTTCCACGACCGAATTAGGTACTTCATTTTTCACACTCAAATCACTTTCGCAACAAAACTGCTCGACTTTGGTGTGCCTTGAGATAGGCTTGGGTACTAGAGGAATAAATTAGGGTCTCAGCGATGATGTGCCTGACGAACGTAAGATCCTGGCAAGTAGGTCCCAAAGTCGTTGAGTTTAGTTTGTTGATGGTGCAGTCTAGGTTGTTTACCTAAGCAAACTCCATATTGACACTTCATTGACGCCCTGACGAAGGTTAAGCTTAGGCAATTACGACGGAGGTTTTTTAATATTAATATTTTCAAAACTAGAACATAATTTAAAAAGGCAAAATGTGGACTATGGAGCAACGAAAATCTCTTGAGGTCTAATATTAGTTGGTCCAAAAAATTTCGTTAGCCATTTAGTTCTGCGATCAAGCGAGTCCAAAAGGATGTGGAGGAAGTTCGAATTCGGTAGACATCCAGTGACAGAACCACAGTATTTCAGCTAAGGGAGTCTTTGAATCTTTGCTTGCTCCTTTACGTTTAAAAAAAAATTTCTTTGACAGCTTACTGATACCACATACAGATTGTGGTACCAAATAGATCTTGGAACATGTTTTTACTTCCCACCTTGGTAAGGGAAGTATTGTAATCGGTCCGATCAAAATGTTTCGAGATATGAACAGGGCTTGACATTACTATATACTAGAAACCGTTTGCACCCATTTTCGGAATGATGTCTGTGTGTGTGTGTGTGTGTGTGTGTGTTTGGGCGTGTGCGTGTGTGTGACAATATTTTCCTCCTACGATATCTGGAGATCGAAATAACGTAGGACCATGCGGTTTTTTTTGTTTTATTTGTCAGCGTAAAACTTAGAGCTGATTAGATTTTGAGCACAATCGGTCTAGCGGATGCTGAGGAAATTTAAGAAACGTTTTTTTTTTTTTTTCGAGTTCGCGCAACGACTCTTTGTGGAACAATATTAAACAGTGTGTCTTCGAATTTTCCGCTCTCTATGCATGTTTTCTTTAATTATTAAATAAATAACAATATCACTGTTTTTGATATAACATAATATGAGGTGGGAAGTATAGGACTGGCTCCCCAGTTGAATTTTTTCTTACTACTTGTTGAACCAATGGGTGCTTCATATCCATATCCCAAAATTTGCACTAACTGCAAAGTACATAATTTCGAAACCAGAAAAAAATATAACAAAACTCCTTGCATGGGTTCACAGTTGCTCTAATGAAACCAGAAAGAAAACTTTATTCTACATCATGTACGTCCTTTTTGGTTACGTAGTACTCTCACCTAATAAGGATTTGACTTTGCTTCCATTATCATAAACGAATTACTCACTTTTTGCTACTTCGCATGGTAAGCGTTGTTCTGTCGAAAAGAGTTAAATTGTTTGTTGCTGTGGATGCCTTTGAGGCTAAGACCTAATTTATTCTGCTTATATGTACAAATGAATGTATAGTATGTACAGGGTGGAGTGTAAGAAATGAAAAAAATTGGGTTCTGTTTTCGCAAAAAGTTTATTTGAAGATTTAGAATTGATGACATTAAGATGAAAAAATTACATCGCTGGTCAAATGACCACCTCCTGTCTTGATGCACATTTGTGCTCGCTTTACGACATTTTGAATTATAAATAAATAGCAGGTGCGACAGCTCGGGATGAGTCAAGGGCAAGCTTCTCGCAACCATTCATGTTGTGCGTGTTACATTTTTCGCACGAATGGAAGAGACCTACAACTTATTGCCGATTTCGAATGGCGTATTGAGAAGCTCTTTCATAACAGATTATATTTCCGGAGGCTTGTCATTGACCGACGAGAGGTGGTGCCGTGAAAAATGTTCGTTGGGCACGGCTGGGGCTTGAACCCAAGTCGCTCGCACAGCAGTCCAACGTACTAACCACTAAGCTACGGCGACCGCATTTTGAATTGTTGCTCGCAAAACATCTACATCTGGCTCCAAATTGGTGATTTCTTCTTAAATGTTGGCTTTAAAGACTTGCAAGGTATATGGTTTGCGAGATTTCAAAAAGCCCCGAAGACAGAAGTTTGGCGCGGTCAGGTCTGGCCGGTTAGTTTAAATCGCCAAAACGAGAGTTCACATGATCCGGAAATCGGTGATTAAAAATCTCCATCGTTGCCCGAGCTGTGTGAGCAGTCGCTCCATCCTGCTCGAACCACATGTCTTCCAGTCCCAATTCATCAATTTACGGCAATAAAAACTCGCCCAATTACGTGGCACGTCGTCTGGTCGACGTTGATGGCTTATCCGGGACATTCTTAGCCACAGCGGCAATATTCTATTTGGAACGTGCACTACGAGGCCGGTCACTTTATGCGACATCTCCAGTGGACCCAGTTTGCAGGAGATACTCAGCCAAACGCATAATTGTTCGCGCACATGGTGCAGGACGACGACAAAATTTACGCTGCGTTAAAACAACAGACCGGAAATTGGTCAAATAGACAGTAACAATAATTGCGCGTTTTTCAGGTGTGTATTGCTCCACTGCTCATTGTCAACTATTTCTTAATCTCTCTGCAACATAAATGTCAAAACACAATGACTTTTGACGCCATTTGCAAAAATGGTGGTACATTCACCTTATGACATTACTTTTGCCCCACCCTGTATGAATGATGTTTGATTTTGGTTTTCTAACTTTCTCCTTCAAATCATAGGGTGCAATCCTTTTGATGCTTGATTCCCTAAGCTGGGTTCAAATTTAAAAATTTCTTTAAATCGGTTTTAATATTAAACAAAAAAATTCGTGAAAGAAAGGCCTTTATCGAAACTTCTTACTTTCCTCTTATAAAAAATTCAAGAGTCTCCACATTGGTGACCGAGCGGAGCACTTAAAATCGAACCCAAAAATACTCCAACTTGAGTCCAATGTTTTATAAAAAACATTTTTTCCATTACCATCACCTACGTTACAAAGCGAGACCGAGCTCCCTTATTTGCCTAAGGGACACATCACGCTCCCTGGATGAGGCAGCAATAAAAGCAACAACAACACATAATCCAGTTAAATTGTGCAAAAATCAGACATTTATATATCGTCCTTGCACTGGCGATTGCTCGTCTGTGAACATCGGAGATATACGAGTAGAGGCAGCACATACACAAACACCTACACATCGTATGCCCGAAAATGTATAAGTCCAACTATCACATTTCTCGCATTAATGCAGGCAGGAGCCGCGTCGAGCCCAACTCAACCCCACAAGGTAGCAGTTGCAGTCGACCGGGCAGGCAAACAAACATGACAGAGATTAAAATGTTCAAGAGCTTAAAATTCCGGCAATTTAACTTTTTCACATTTCTCACACGTGTGCTGGGTGCGCCGAGCGGAGAATGGTCGCCGGACGATATTGCAATATCGCTGCGCCAGCACTCAAATGATGCAGAACCACCTCAACTCGCCCGTCGAAAGAACTTTAGCCAGGACGACAACTACATCGCTTACATGCCAGTGTATCTTTTGCTCCACCCCGGGTGGTATGGTTTGATTAAAATATCAAAGAATTACATACGGGAAGATACATGACCATTCCCTACAGGCGAGGTGGTGAACCCAAATCGAATGCAACAACGGGAACGGGTACGATGAAGGGCAGGTATGTGTAGGGCTTAACTAAATGGAGGAATTCCTCCTGTGAGTTTCTTTTCGACGAATTCTGCAGTACTTGCACAATAGTTCTTGGATCATGATATCGGTCCGACTCATGCCGTGTAGTTGCCAGAACAGAAGATTGTGCTTGCGAGTTTTGACTGAGGAATTTAAGATGAAACATTTTCCGTTGTACGTGTAGCGTTCACAGGAATGCAGAATGCCGGCGATACACACTGAGCTGGAGTGAAAACTCAGGAATCAGATAAAACAATTGAGATAAGGGAAACTTCAGAGCAGCATTGTTCCATCGCCATGTTCCGTGCTTTTTTGTATGCACGCATTAGTGCAGAGAAAGTTTTCCAGTATCGCCTTTGTGTGCGCAAAATAAAAGCTACCAGCGCGCTCGGTGGAGTTTGTATTCGTCTAACGGGTGTGTTAGCGGCAGTACGGCAATAAATTGCCACACAACACAAAGGAATGGGAGGACTGCATCTGCAACACACACTGGCGATAGGACAGTGAACGTTTTCCTGGAGTGGGAATACTCGTATTATTTCTGGAACTCTTTTCCGAGAATTGTTTTTGAACTCGGGCAATCTGCAGCAGCATACCGACATATGGCGGTAAGTCCCTTGAGAAGGTGTGACGAAGTTTTAATGTAAATGGACAATTCTCGCAAGTCGTAGTTTTGTTCATCAATCGCATTGTGTCTCCCCTCGCTCGTCGAGAAAATAAATACGTGGGACTTGTTTCAGATCTCTAATCCGTCACTTCCTGGATTGCGAATAGTCGACTTTATTACAGAGCTATCAAGCCTTTTCCTTTCTCAAAAGCCTCTGTCTGAGACAGGGAATATGTTTCGAATCCTGTCGTTTGCGGTTATTTAAAAAAAAAGTACGGCATGTCTTCTGAAGCATTGTTGTCCAATTGATTATTGGTCGCGAAATCTTATAGTTTAGATCCAAGCTTTTGGATCATGTCTAGGTTCGCGGGAATTTATCACATCTTAGGTTGTCGAAAGTCCTCTTCAACTGTTCTGCACCATAAATATCTCAGTTGATTCATTCTTTTCCCATTTTGGTTCAGCGGATCTTATTGCAACGGTCCGTGGACAGCCGCGATAAAGCAGGGAATCGTCTAGACCTTTCATCAAATGTTGGCTACAATTTTGATCACCTGTTAATTTTTTAGTGATTTTGCTTTGCAGCTTTAAGTGCTATCGCATTGATGTTCTTGCACTTCTCTTGTAGCAATTCTCTTATCATCCTGCGATAGAGCGACTCTAGCTCGTTTACACTTGCTTTTAGTTTCGCTAGAATATGAGATTTCAGCCGAAACGTAGGGTCGATTTCACTATTTTATCCAAGAACCGTGATGATTTACACGCTTGGCCTGTCACCGGACCCTATCTGAAGACTATACTTGAAGAGCGACGAAAGTTCTCTCCACATCGTTACAGAATGTCCTGCCCTCATTCAAGTGAGAAAGCGGACCCTAGGCAGTGAATTCGTTCCACCGGCTGCACTTGCCACCCAGAGAAGCTGATTAGCGATATATGCGATAGCAAAATAGGCCTCTATGTGAGACCTCAATGCTAGAGTGGACCATCCGCTCTCCACTAATAATATACATACTCCCGGGGCCTCCACTAAGAGATAAACGAAGATAGTACTGGTGTCGGCTTCTCGCTTCTCGCATCGCATCGCTTTATAGCTTCTGTGTGTGCAGCTTTAGATCGAGTGAGGTTTCACATAGGCCAGATCTCTTCGGTGGTACGGCATGTGGTACCGGTTTGTCTTACTGATCGTGTCTTATTCTAAGAGCAATTTACATGTGGCGAGTGAAATACGCAGATTTCTCCGTTCTGGTAGGATCTCTAAAGTAGTACCACATTTGGCCATTTCTTCGGGCTTACAATTCCCTGGAATGTCCCTATGTCCGAGTTCCCAGCATAGGTGAATGTTAAAATGCTCTGTCATCTCCATGAGAGATGAGCGACAATCTGAGGTATCTTTTGATGTATGTGTTACTGATTTTATAGATTTTATAGCAGCCTGGCTATCGTTAAAAATTGTGATGTCCTTGCAGAATATCGCAACAGTATACCGCTGCAATTGCTTATTAAATGCGTTCAATAGCATTGGCTTTCCAGTCTTATTTACTGTCCAAAATGAGACCCAGACACTTGGCTTTGTTAGGAAAAGACAGGCGGGTGCCATTTAGAGAAGGAGCTTTTATTGGAGGAATTTTGTGCTTTTTGATGAAATGGACTAGTTCGGTCTTTTCGGGGTTGACACTCAGACTGCTTTTAGGTGCCCATGTTGAAAGGATTGAAAGGGCGTTTTGAAGAAGTTCACTAAGGGTGCCCGGGTATTTATGGGAGCCAGCAATCGCAACATTATCTGCACAAGCAATAACTTCGCATACAGCCCTTGCCAGGTCGAGCAGCAGTTTATTAACCACCGCAATCCACAGAAGACAGCGATGCATAAATTGACGAAATTGAATTACATATCTCTGAAAGTCCCTTTAAAGCATCGACAGCTGGTGATGGATAAAAAAATGCAATTCCATACTTTAAAAAATTCCAACAATTTGACAGGTTAATGAAGACCTAAGTGCAGGGATTAAGAAGTGCATATACAACCATTTGCATGTTGTGCCACTGTTGTCACATTTAGTTCGTCAATAAACCAATAAAGTGGTTAATACTCCGTGTGTAAAATATTTGAAAATTAACCATTAATTGGCATAATCAACTCGATGGCTCAACGAGATGACAATACAATTGGCATATCAATAAGAGTCATCCCACAAACGGGAGCCTGTCATATTCTCTCCCCCCTCTCCCAAAACTATCCAATATTATTCACATGCAAACAAAAAATATGTGCAAACAAAAGAATTTTACCACTCAAAATGTTTTTTTAAATAATTCCACGGAAAGCATATCACAAATGCATGTTGGTTACATTTCATTTGAATGCAATCCGTGGTGTTTTTTGCTGGATACGTGTGGATGGATGTTTAATTCATCTGATACGGGGGAAGGTTAAATATTTTATTTGCTTTCTTTCTCTGCTGTTTGGTTTGCTTTTGCTCTGCAGAGGCTAACGTTTTCCCTATTAAATGAAAATTACTTGACTTGATTTTGCCGCTGCCATGGTTACAATTATCGGATGGATTTTTTGTTTTGTCAATGCATTTGTGACATGCATGCCAAGCCCATGTATGGCTTAAGATCGATTTTAGGATAAACAGAACCGACAGAACGGGATAAGGAATTAATATATCAGTAGATGCCAAATAGTGGCAGGTTTTGAGGCATTTTTTTAGATTTCTTTGTGCAAAATTTGTTTGATGCTGTGTTTGTGGGATGAATGTATCAGCGATAGGTGACAGAAAACAGATGCTCTCAGTTATTTATAAAAGTTTGCTATTTTTTGTACAAAGAATGTGGTGTATGTCCGAAAAAAGAAACACAAAAATGCTTTATCGATTGTTTAGGACAGTCTTTGCCGAATTTCCATTGAATTCTGCACCTTTCCAATGATAAAACCCTGTAAAGCATGTCGGCAACACCCAGAAGTGATTACGGTGGAAGTATACAACCCTGCCAGATTCCGCTTTTAATCTCAAATTTTCCTGACAATATATTTTGATAGTTGACATTCGATGACCTTGTCACTTGTCAGGTGGGTTGTTAGATGTTAAAAGTTGGGACGTGTATGCACTACAAATGGCTGTAGAGATATTTTGGAATTATCCTCATCCCTTTTGCTACTTATCAAAAGCTGGTGAATACTTCTCGCCTGGGAGCTGCCATGCAGGGAAAGAAGGGGTACACTGTTTTAACTGGAGGTACCGATGCACACTTGATTCTCGTGGATCTTCGCAACATCCGTCGATTTGACAGGCGCTCGAGCAGAATTCGTCTTAGAAGAGGCCTCCATTGCATGCAACGAGAACCCAGTTCCTGGGGACAAGTCGGTTCTTCTAGGTATCCCTGCACTCACCACCAGAGGTCTTGTCGAAGAAGATATTGACAAAGTCGTCGGACCGTGCTCTAGCTATCGCAAAAGAAGCCACCACATGCGCTGGGCCGAAAATTGCCGATTTCTACAAATTTCTGCACGAAAACAAGGATCTGGCCGGCCTAATTGAGCTTATTTCTGGTGAAGTTGCCGAGTTCAGCGGACAATTCCCCTTGCCTGGCCTAGGTAACCTGTAAAATGCGACAAAGGAGAGACTTTCTCGTTTTAAAGTATTTATGACTGTTTTTATAAATTTAACATTAAATTCACAGAATTGGTAGCAATTTTGTGCTCCCCCGAGCTTGTTTTGTTCGATGAGCATCGACCTATAGCACTTCCCCCAATCCAATTGGTCTGAGGAATCGTAGTATCTGGATTGGGTCCAACGATGGGACATCCGTTTCAGAGAAAGTGTACCCTCCCAGATGTGCTTTTCTTTTATGGATCAGTGCGCCACGGTCCATAAAGAGGTGTGATGGGGTCTCCTCGGCATCACTGCAGAATCTGCAGTTTCCATTCACTTCTATTCCCATTTTTCTGAGATGGTCCCTAAGTCTGCAATGGCCCATTAGAATGCTAATCTCGTTTTTGTTGGTGGCTAGGCAGGCCTTACTCCTCCTTTGGTCTTAGTTCTGGAGAGTTCCTTTTCTTTCTTTTCTTAGCTCTGGGAGTGATCTCACAGCCCTTTTCTTTTGCATTCTTCCTCTCTTTGCAGTTCCTCTTGGATTCGATGCGGTCCCAGCCCGCAGAAAGGCTCGGGTCTAATGAATGGTGTCTCTGACCCTTTCCTTGCCAATTCATCGGCTGCCCCATTTTGCTCTATTCCTACATGACCTAGCACCTGGTCCAGTCTGTTTATTTTTTCCAGACACTCGTAAACCAGTTTGGATCTGATTTCATGGAAACTCAGTACCTGGATGGCCCTTTGATAATATCGCGATATTTCGCTCGTGATACCTTTTATTGAGGCTTAATTGTGCACATCTTTCGATGTGCATATACCTCTGCTTGAAAAAAAGGACCATGTTCCCATGGACTCCGAGAACTTAGTTTGGGGCCCGTAAACTCCCGCACCGGTTCCAGTATGTGTCCAGAACCGTCGGGGTACCATTTGATAATGTTGTACTCAAATTGATATAAGTACTTCATCTTTCCATTCTCTTTTACCGCTCAGTTTTGCGTTCACTAGCCTGAATGCGCTATAGTCGCACGACGTAGACGGGAAAGACGAGAGAAGATAGAAAAGAATTTGTTTGTGGTGTAGTGGTTTGAAACTCAGGTAAAGTTTAGTTTCACTGCCGTCCGAGGGTGGTGTCCAGACTAACTGGCCACATTTTGTAAGGTTTTTGCCATTGCTTATAAGTTTATGGCATTTTTTCCGACCTCCTGATGTCATTATCATGATCAGCTCGACCAACTCTTCAAGCCATGACCTGTCTTTTCAGTACAGTAGACATCAGTTCCGCGACTTCAAAAGTTAAACCCGGAAACTTCAGTATGACAGGCGAAGATGTTATCATTACGCCAAGACCACCTCGCCTGTTTGGCTGTGGATACGGAAAAAGTTCGTATAACGTTCGTGATGGTACTAGACCTATCAAAGGCATTGGGCATTCTACCACTTCACAACATGGTTTAATCCTTTTTTATTTTTAAAATACTGGCCTTCAGGATAAGTTAAGTTAGGTTATTGGGTTAACGAGGGGAATAGAAACTTTTCTCTCAATGTGGCTCCACTGTGATGTCCATGGGCGCTACTCAAGTTTCGTATATGTCTAATTGATAGATAGACATCAGCTTAGCCAGAAGAGTGAAGGTCTAACGACTGAGGTGGCTGGGTCATGTAGAGAAGATGGACACCAATGCTACGGCCGGAAAATCTTCGAATCCGCACCGGAGGGATGGCGCAGTAGAAGAAGACCGGGACTCAGGTGGCGCACGCGAGAGGGAATGGGACCTCAACCAACTTGGTGTGTGAAACTGGAGGCAGCTGGCTAAAGGTCGATCTGGCTGGAGACGCTTGTTGGTTGAGGCCCAGATCCACCTCAGACTGTAGCGCCAACTTAAGTTATTGATAGATTAACCCTACAGGATGGGCTACAATATTTACAATATTGCAGACCGGGATCCACTGTACATTTTTGACCCGTCCCTACGCTGTACTTGACTTGCTCGGAAGAAAGTCCTTTGAATTTTCTTCCAGTCAGCTTTTGGTCCTTTGGTCGCCTTGTAGCAGAGAGCTGAACATGTTGAGATGTTCATCAGGAAAACATTTGGAGCCGATGTTACTTAGGTGGAAGAGGCTTTGCCGGTTAAGCCGGATAGTGTTAAGGAATGTAATTGGAGTGAAGTTCCTTGACCCTTCCAATAGCCCAGGGTCGGTCTGCTAGCTTCTCGCAACTATCGATGTACATTTTAATTTTTTTCTACTAAAATCTACACTAGTCCCTGTCGACCTGCTTGTAAGAAGTAATTACGAAAAAAGTCCGTGAAGTTCTCTCAAGTCAGTTGCTCTTTTGTTCAAAATTCGACTTGCTCCACTTTGGGCCTTCACAGAAGACAAAACACTTCAAGGACATTTTTTTTTGATTCGAGATCTGAAAGGATTTGCTTTAAAAAGTTCCATAAAATCTCTGTCAGCTTCAAGGTTAAAACTATGTTCACCTTGCATCGATTTTCCTACTGTGCTCGTTACAAGGAATCATCCCCTGCTGATCCTTCCACTTCGATTGGATCCTTCGGAAGCAATAAACAAATTGAACAATCGAATAACTGTATCAGTGGTAGCGGCCCATGTGGCGAAACGGACTACTTAACTTAAATATTGATCGGAAAACAACCTCTTCACTCGTCTCGGGAATATTATGAAATGAAATCTCCCTCCTTCCGCCCACTCAGGCGCGCAACATTGTATGCGCTAAACATTAAACTCTTTCGTTTTGTACACTTAAATCGGAATCGCTTAACGATCCTTGGAAATGCCGCAAACACCTGCGGTTCCTATCACCTACATGGTGGCCCGTCCTCCCGATTGTACAATCAAACCTCCACCACACCACTCTGGCATAATTTTATGACAAAGTAGCTTGAGATGTGTGTTTACATTTGCCCCGCATTCATTTGTTTCCCTGACGGCAACAACACCGAGGGAATTCTCCTGATTTCCTTGTGTGTTCAATTTATTTACATTTAGCAACAGCATGAACTTGATTGTGTTTTGATAGAAAATATAGACAACATAGTCGTGGCTGCAGGGAAATATGGAAACGTCCTCGTCATCGTCGTAGTCGTCATCGTCGAGGTTCCCCGCTCCCCAAAGAAGCGCAAAATGTGTGTGTTGTGTACATGATTTGAAATGCAGTTGGAAAATTGCTGCAGAGATTGATTGGTGGAACGCGGATAGACAAATCGATGTGTTGTAACATAAACACAGTTCGGTTTGGATTTCCCCCTGCAGATACATCCCTGGGTGTGTTGTACCACAAATTAAAACATCATCTACATAACCAGCGAGAGATTGTTGTCATCAATAACGCGCGGGTGTTCCCAGCGACCGCCTACAGTATGCGCAAGTATGCCGTTGGAAAGATGTAAATTTCCGCTGGAGATGATCCTTGTTTATTGTTGTATGTCGCGCGAAATTCTCCAGCAGCAACAATCCAACCAAATGGGATTTTCGCGCACTGGATGCCTGGTGGAATTCTAGTGGCGAGGTTCGCACCCACTTCTCCGGAGAATTTATTGCATTAATTTGGGCCTTTAATCGAATCGGGACCGTGGGATTCCGAATGGCGCTTCTGTGGTAGTTTCATTATAACGCTTCGTTTTTCTTTTTAGTTTTGTGCTGCAGCCAATTTGGTAAAGCGCACACACACACACGTAGGTCCGTGTTCCCATCCATTGGCACCCTAGCCGCGAAGGAAAAAAAAAATGGCACTAAGTAGGAGCCTTTTGAAGCTCCTGTGTACAAACGTCTGACCTACTTCCGAGTGTATACTTTATGGTTATGGTTTTTGGAGCCGCAGTTGTTTTAATTAACCCCTTGGCCTAAATTAATTAATGTTGATACTTTGTCGCGCGCTCGCATTTTCTTGTACTCCTCGGTGGGTGTGTGTCGTCTGTCGATTTTCTTTTCCATCTTCAAAGACACCACCAGAATGGTGTGTTCCTCCAGGATAATCCTTGAATTGAGAGTCGAATGCGGTCGCGTCCGCCCCTCGGATTTTATTCGCAATTTGGGATTAACGCGGTTCGTTGTCATCCTAATCGAAATGAATAATGCGGAACTAACTTTGTCATCGCATTGCGTCGTCGCTCATCCATTCAGTAACACTAACAAGGTCCTTTTCGGGCGCGCACACTAATTAAAATGTTTTTATGTCAGCGTCGTCGTTCTCGCCTCGTCATCATCGACAAGGGACGGGGAGCGGCTGGGTGAATATTAAATACATTATTTGGGTTGCGCTCCGCTCGCTCACTCACTGGCAATGAGGACATTTTGGATTTGGCTGAATGCTGTCCTTATTGACTGGTTGGTTGTGATGTGTCAAGTGGCAGGGGTTGGGTTGTTGCTGCGCCTCAAAAATACAAAAACGTTATGCATTTTTGTGTGTCGACAGGATTATGATTACGATTAATAATTAAAATTTACCGTTGAATTGATGAAAACGAGGACGAGCAGCTTCGGCACGCATACAGTGTTTACGTACCGAGCGGTGTCCACACGTGGACGACTGCAGTCATTTGCATAATAAAATTCTCATGAAGGGCGGTCATGTTTGGAAATAATAATTTTAAAACCATGACACGGATGAGTGAGCTTTTTTTAACCGGTAAATTTGATATTATAATTTCCTAAAGCAAATATGATTTTCCTTGGACTTTATTTCCCACGCAAAACTGACACGTTTTGTGCTTAAAAAAAAAGTAAAAATCTAATCACTTTGCTTTGGCCGGTGGAAATTGCAGAGATTTTCACAACTCATTTAGAATGAAATTGTTTTGACCAAAAATTCGGTTTCAATAGAGTTAATGGAGTTCGGTGGGTACGTCAATGATATTAAATTAAAGCCGGTGCTTTGCAAAATGACACCTATTAGTGCCTAAAGTGGGTAAATTCTGGGCGTATTCTGTTTTTCATTAGCGAGAGTTATATGAAGTTTATCAGCCTTAATTGTGGGCGATTTTGGAGTTATTTGCTGAGGCTTGTAGAATCCAAAAATTGAAATTCATAATCGAATGTAGAGTTAATGGAAATTGGGAAATTTATAACACAGCGATTCAGACTTTACAAATTTCCAAAACAATTGCGTAGAATTTTTATTTGAACCCGTAACCCCTATACGATCAGTACTCGAAAGATGATATAGACTTAGACGATATATGGTTTAAGAAAGATGGCGATTTCCTGACCCAGTCATTTTTCTATTTGGTGACTTTAAGTTACCGCCTGGATCTTGCGATTTGACGCTCTTAATGTTTTTCTTAGGAGTTATTTGAATAAAAATGGGGACCCGGATAGATACCGCAGAAATTCATTCACAACACTAATGGAAAAGTTTCAAAAGAGGATGGTATGATGCCAGGGAAGCTGATGGAGGCATTTGCCTTATATTGAATTCCACACTGCATTCCCAAGTTAAAACGTTATTTCCAAATCAATAAGTTTCAAATAAGAAGAATCCTTCCAGATTGGGACAAACTTGGGGAACTCAGCTTCTCGAAACCCGTACATGGAGGCGCGAAGAACCTGCAAGCTGGCTGTTAAAACAGCTAAAGAGCAGTCTTGAAAGGAGTTCAGCGAGAAATTGGAACGTGAACATCCGCCGTCTCGGAGGAAGGCAGTTTAATATCATCGAAGGAGTTAAATCTGAAGATGATGTACTTCTTTTGGAGAAGAACAGCATCCTGCTCAGATGGAGCGAGCACTTTTCGGAGCTGCTCAATCCCGAATAGGGCACTGAGGATGCCAGACGCATGGTTTTGAGTAGGACGGAGAATAGTCCCACCATACAGGAATCGACTTTGGCCATTAAAGCGCTAAAAGTCGGCAAATCTGCTGGTGTGAATGAAATACGGATAGAAATGCTCAAGGGCTTGGGGGAAGAGGGAGTGAAATGGCTCTGTCGTGTGACTAACGTGGCCTGGGAATGCGGGAAAATACCTACTGACTAGCAAACTGGAGTGATTGTGCCTCCTTTTAAAAAACGGCATAAGACGGATTAATTGGAGAAATCCAGGGGTACATTTCTTTTAAATCTCCCCGAAAAGTCTTTATTTATTTATTTATTTATTTATTTATTTATTTATTTATTTATTTATTTATTTCATTATTTTCTTCATAACATTTTTTAGTGCTTACGCTACCATAACAAAATTAAAAAATAGAAAATAGCTAGTGACATTTTTATTTAGTAATAAAAATAGTGATAATGTCACTTCATAAAAAGAAAATATGTTTACAAAACAACTTCAATAATGGGAACAAATCTTCGTTTTTTTTTTTTTTTTTTTTCTTCTTTTAACATTAACATTGTGGGGTGAACAGTGTTTTAGTTTAATTTTGTATTTAAGAATTTAAGAGCGATTAAGATAAACAAATATTAGAAAAGAAAGTTAAAAAGCAGAAATTAGAAAGGAAAAATAAAAATTAAAAATTAAAAATGAGCAAGAATTTTTATACTAAATAAAATAAGGAAGCAAAACTTTGATTTCCTCGTGATCGAAATCTAGTAGCCAGATATGTAATTTATTCAGAAAATTGGATAGAGATCTAATAATTCTTAAACGCAAAGGAAGCCTATTGAATAATTTGCATGACACAATGGAGTAAAAGTTCCTGTAGAGAGTGGTGCGAAATGCAGGAATGTCGACAACAAAGTTTGAGTTGCTGCGCAAGTTGTGATTATCAGATATTGGACTCTGCATATAGCCACCCCTCATAAAGAAGACTTTAGATACTTTAAAATAGAACAAATGTTTAACAGGTAGAATCTTCAATGTTCTGAACAATACCATAGAGTGAGCTAAACGGTTGGCCCTTCACACTTTCCTAATAGCGCACTTCTGCAACACGACCAGTGGTTGGAGCTGTGAATGGTAAGCGCCCCCCCAACAGCTTATTCCGTACTGTAATCTAGATTGAAATATCCCAAAATAGACCATTCTCAAGGTTTTGATATCACAGAACTTATTAAGACGATAAAAACAACGATTAGAATAACGCAGATATTGTTTCAAAGTTGAGATATGTGCCGACCAACTCATATTTTGATCGATAGTGATACCTAGGTATTTAAATTGCGGTACTATCTCAATTTTGAAACAATTCGCGTCACAAGTTTTAGCTTCATCAAATGATTTCTTGGAAACATTACAAGTACAATTCAGCAAGCAGTGTCTGATACAATTTGTTCCATGAAAGTAAATTTCAAAATCAGGGGCATCCTGCAAGCCCAGGCTGAAATTCATCAGCTTAGTCTTGTTGCTAGCCACTAATTTATGTGCGGCGAACCATGTTCTCAGAATGTGAATATCGTGGTTTATATCAGCCACTAAGTTTAAGGGGTTAGCTGAACTATACGCAATTCCCAGATCGTCAGCAAAAGCTGTTATTTTTCCTACAAATGGCTGATTAAACAGAGAGTTAATGTAGACCAAAAAAAATATAGGACCAAGGACTGATCCTTGAGGCACTCCTAAGTTAATAGCATTCGGATTACTAAGAAAGTCCCCAACTTTAACTTTTTGGGTTCTATCCTTCAAAAAAGACTCAATCCAACCGTGCATAAACCTCCGAAAACCAGCGCAATGCAGCTTGTGTAAAAGAATGCTGTGGTTAACCATGTCAAATGCTTTGGTTATGTCTACGAAGAGCCCGGCGCAACACTTTTTTTCATCAAGACCTTTGCATATAAATGAGCAGAATTCCAGAAGTGCATCTTCCGTAGAAAGTCCTTCTCTGAACCCAAATTGCATTGGACTTAAAAAATTTATTCTCTTAAGGTAAACCAACATTCTACGCTTAACAGTCTTTTCAAATATTTTTGAAATTGAAGACAGCAATGAAATTGGCCTGTAGTTGTTTTTGTCACTTTTATCACCTTTTTTATAAAGAGGTATCACATTTGCACACTTCAATATATCAGGGAAAGTTCCAGTGAAAATACTCAGATTAAAAAGATGTGCTAAGATGTCTACTATATTGAGGGCAATGTTTTTGAGGGTAAGATTAGAGATGCCATCGCTACCATGAGAACAAGAGTTGTTTAGAGAGTTAATAATTCTAAAAAGCTCAAAACTGGTAATCTCCTCAAAAAGGAAGCTGCTGTTTGTAGCATTACCTTCCACTACTTGAAACCCAGCGCAACTATTAGAAGATGCAGAACAATAACTTGAAAAGGACACATGGCCAACAGTAGCAAAGAAGTCATTGAAAACATTGGCTATGGTAGTAGGATCATTAATGACATCTCCTTCAGTGCACAGTACAATAGGAGTGTGTGAAGGTGTGTTGCCATCAATAATACTATTTATAGCCTTCCATTGCTTTCTAGGGTTACCTTGTGCACTATGAACTTTAGAGTAAAAGAATCTATCACGGCATATCTTTATATCCTTGTTAATTTTCTTACACATTCTTTTGAAACGGATCCTAAGTGAGGAATTGAGTGGATGTTTAAAACATTTGATGCGCAGTTTAATTTTTAATTTAATTTTTTTTATTAAAAAAGTGTTTATCCAAGGCTTAAGACTTTTTTCGGATTTTCTACGTACTACAGTGAAACTAAAATTAGTAATGCAGTTTTGTAAAATCCTTAAAAACAGGTCGTACGCCTTAGAAGCATTTTCTGCTGCATATATTTCCTCCCAAGTTTCAGAACGCAGTTCAATATTCAGTAGGTCAAAACAAATTTTTGTCACGGTTTGTGAAGTGATGTACTTTGCCCGTTTCAAATATCTTAGACTGTTTAATAAAATACCGGTCATGCAGTGATCAGTGACGTGGAGGTCAAAGTTGATACCAACACATTGGTTAGTATTGGATACTTTAAAACGACCAAGTACATGGTCAAGACAAGTCCTAGAAATTGGCCTAGTAATTTCATTTACAAAAGAGGAAAGACCATGCTCAGCTGTTAGAGCGAGGTATGCATCTGAAACAGTGCTCGAAGAAAGAATATCAATGTTGAAATCACCTAAGATGACAAAATTAGCCTCATTAACATTACTTAAGAACATTGAGAATTCATCCAAAAACATATTAGGAGACTGAAAGTGTAACCTATACACACAAACAAACTTAAACATTTCATCATATATGTTACAAGAAAATTCAATTATGTCAGCACTCGATAAGTTGTGACGGATTATGGCACAATCGTAATAATTTAAAAAATCCCGGACAAAAACTCCTACTCCACCAGCAGCATAAATTTCATTTGTGTTAGCATAAAACTTATACCCTGGTATAGCATAGTCTTCAACTTCACAATTAAAAATCCATATCTCAGACACAAATATCAAGTCTGGTAGGAACACAAGTGCTTCTACATTGCACACTAATAAGTCAAAGTTTTGCCTCATACTGCGTATATTTTGATGTATAACAAAAAAAGAAGTTCCCTTATCAGAATTACAATAGAAAACTCGATCATTAATGCTTTCTATGGAATGTGTGGTAGGAATGTTGCTTAGAAGATCAGGGCAAAAATTTAATTCAGACATAGTTCAAAAAATTATTTAGAATATAAAAGACAATTAGTCTTTCACTGCCGCAAAATCATCAAACGATCTTATAGCAACAATCCTACCCTTATCCACTTTTCTCATTAAAATTTGAGAATTTTGAAACCATAAATACTTATAATTGTTTTCATTTTTAAATTTCTTTGCTTCCATAAATAGCCCTCGTGTATAATTAGTAAAACAATCATTAATAAATATACTATTCTTGCTACCGTCTACAAATAACGATGAGTTTAGTTTCTTAGATGCAGTTTTTTTACTTTTCATTACCTTCTGCTTTGCTAAGATGCTGCAAGCGCGTTCCAGAGCTGTAGTTGAATCCAGGTTAGACGATGAACAGTCCGGCTTTCGTGCAGGTAGAAGCACAACCGACCAACTATTCGGTCGCAGAATGGTACTTCAGAAGGCCTGGGAGTATGCCAAACCAATCTACAGTTGTTTTTTGGATTTGGTGGAAGCAATACGATCGGGTCTCTCGAGGTAAATTGTGGAGTGTACTGCAGGAGTATGGAAAAGACGGCTCTTATCTGATAGCCATTCAACCTCTTTTCACAAACTGTAAAAGCTGTGTTCGGGTGAACGGCAGTAAATCGACACTTTCGCTCTGGGCGTTAGACTTTGCCAGGAATGCGTTTTGTCACCTCTCCTTTTCATTGTGAATATGGATTGAATGCTACAGCCCAGCGGAGGCAAAGAACGGTTTGAATTGGGAGACTTAAGGATAAGTCATCTCCTTTTCGCGGATGACTTGGCCATTCTTACGGTCACCCTGACCGAACTTGAAACTAGGCTGAAGGTCAACGTGAACAAATCAGAGGATTAATGCACATGATAGTGGATTTCCATTGAAAGAGGTGGAGAAGTTTAAGTTTTTCGAGATTCTATTCACGAGTGATGGAAGGAGCAATACTGAGTTATCCTGTAGGATTGGTCAGGCTGAAGCAATTTTGAGACAGATCAGTCTACTATCAGGAGCGCCGAACTTGATGTTTCTGATTTTGGATCCATATTTTAATTTCTTTGTGGTCGCCGTGACTCGGTGATTAGTGCGTTGGCCTGCTGAGCGAGCTACGTGGCAGCGTCACCTAAAATTTTTCGCAGGACCACCTCTCGTCGCATTCGCCGACAAACCTCCAAAAGTATAATTTGTAAAGAAAATGCTTCTTAATTCGTTGTTTGGAGTCGCTTATAAATGGAATGTTCTTTTCATTCGTGTGATAAATGTAACACGCACAACATTTGCGAGAAGTAAGGCCTTGGTTCATCTCGAGCTATTGCGCCGGCTATTTTCTTTTATTTTTCAAAACCATTTTTATTCGTAGACTGAGCTTCGATTGGGAAGAAACCTTTTAGATTGCCCTCAGCAGTGTCAGTGGTGTTGGTGTTTGAGCACATAGCGGTGGCTAGATAGACAAAGTCCCAAACCTAAAGCGTCGGGTGGAATGCCTCCTGACATTTTCATCATGACGTCGCCATATTTGCTTAGTGTTTTGGGGACTTGCTGAGTAGTACACGAAACAAATTTGGAGAACGCTCTTCATAGTGTATGTAAGAATTTTTTAGGTTTAGAATATTGCTTGCTCTTTGACGATGAATTTGTGGCTTTTACTAAAGCATCTTATGAATCCTTTAAGTGTTATTTGGTTCATAGGAAAAAAAACTTGATGGATATAAACGAGACGACGACTGTGTTCTTGACCTGGACCGAATTATACGTAAACGAACGCCAGTACAAAGTCCGATTTAGATTTTTAATATCTGACCTCATCCTGGCAACGTCGGAGGTCCCACAAGGCAATCACCTTGGACCTCTTATTTTTATCCTCACTATAAATGATGCCGAATTCGTCCTAAGAAAATCTGATCTATTGGTTTATGCTGATGATACGAAAATCTTCAGATGCATATCATCCCCTGCTGACACTCGCCTTTTGCATGACGACCCGAATCGATTCTCCATCTGGTGCCAACAATATTTCTTAAAGCTTAATGTCACCATTATGTTAATGTTTTCCAGTAAACGTCTCTCCCAACTCCCAGGCCCTACTTTATTCGCGACGAATCTGTACCCTTAGCCCAAGGCTAGGCAACAAGCGGCAAAATTAAAACGTATGAAATCATATGGTTCTGGCCACGCAAACGTTGAGTGTCAAACGTCATTTCTGAGCATATTTTCTGCCAATGAGCGGCAGCGGCCTTAGTCACTTCAGAGCGCGGTCTAGGCGTTATCTGCGATCGAGAATTCAATTTTCGTTCTCACATCGATGGCATTATAAGTAGAGCCAACTCTGCACTTGTCTTTGTGAAACGGTGGTCAAAACAATTGTCTGATCCATATGTCACAAAATCCCTCTACATTACATTTGGTAGGCCCCTCCTCGAGTATGAAAGCCACGTATGGTCGTCCTATCACGCTGTGCACACCGTGAGAATCGAAGCTGCCCAGCGGAGATTTCTTTTCTTCGCTTTACGAGGCCTACATTGGATTGACAACATTAACTTACCGCCCTACGTGGACCATCTAAAACATGTCATTAGAAAACTGTCGCGATATTGCAGACATCTTCTTCGTTCATTAGTTGGTAACTGGCAACATTGATTGTTCTGCGCTGCTGCAAATAATCTCTTTCAACACCAATCCCTGGAAACTATGGTCCGTACCCCTTTTTATCTTGCCAATAACGGTACCGCTTATGGTCACTACAAACGCTGCGAAAAACAAGTCTTGCGATATCCAACTCCATAGCAATAGTCCTGCTATCCATGCCTCTACCTTCAATTTCATCATCCCCTTCACCGCAGTCCTAGAATCGCTGTACTTTTAAGTTTTAGTTTTAAGTTATTGCTTGTATAAAGCTTAAGTTAAATAAATAAATAAATTGGCTCACAAATTTTCCCCATTTTTTTTCACTTTCGTCTGAAAATTTAAATCAGTTAAAAATGCATCCAGGTCCTTTTTCAATTCCTTTGCATACTATTTACAACGTCCTTTACATTTGAAAGTCGAATACCATTGTATACTCAGGACATTTAAAGGTGAAATCGTTAAACTATTCCGCTTCGCCTCAGTTGGTAAGACCTCGAATCAGCATTTCCATCACAAACACATAAAAAAAATTTAATTGTTTTATTTATTGCCTTACGCGTCCCTAAGCTGGAACTCTTTCATCTCCTCTTGGAGGAAAAGTGTTGTCCTAAATTGGCTGCAGAGTCATAAAACACACTTTCGTCTGAACACTTCAAAAAGTTTGTGTCCATTTTATTACACAAACTTTAAGACGCCACCATATTTAAAATGGACAGCACTCCACAAACTTTTGATGAAAGTGTCGCTATCCATCCAAGGAGCTTCCACAGTGTTGTGTCAAATCAAAATTTGCCAAAACTGTTTGTGTTTCTAATTTCAATTTGAGTGTGGAGCAATTTTCTGCATCCACAAACAGGAAAATGTAAACAAAATCGTCGGGTGTCTGTTGCATGCACATGTGAACACCATGTCTGCTGCCGGGGCTGATGGTTTCTTTGTGCAATGACTTGTGCTACATGAACATCAAACTCTTGTGCGATCAAAGGGAAGACGGAGATGGTAATCATCAATCAATTTATGGTTGCGATGCGTCTGTCATATGTTCTTCGCATGGGGGACTTGCACATTTCCGAAGGTTTGCCAGAATGATTCGGTTGGATTTTTCCCCGTTACCTCAGGTCTGATTGAATTTTGTTTTGCACACCCCAACCACCCTTGGCCATGTTTTGCCGTTTCCTTCCGAATAATTACTTCTAACCCGATTGAGCGGACAAGACAAAAACAGAATAAGCAGAATAATTTGTCCTCAGTGAGGGTGGCAGGCATCACCAAGTGGGTATGTGTACACCCAGGTACTTGGCATTGGACATCAGGTTCGTCCATCCGTCCCCACTCGCCGGCTACGGACGGGTAGGATTAATTAACTTCAGAACCGATCCGGTGTGGATGAAAAACCATTTCGCCCTGCTCTGCCGTGTCGCCCGTCCGTGTTCTGTATTGTTCTTACGGATTCCTCGATTCGTTCGATAAATTAATCGGTCATGGTGACTCTGGCCGTGCGGTGCACCTATCATTTTCATTAATTAAAGATAAATATCGTTCGATTGTGTGTGGACCGTTATTGTTATCAGGTAACCATTGAAGGTCTGTCTGTTTGACTGTGTGCCTTGCGATTGTGTGTGCATTCGAATGTCGGATAATAACATCCTTCATGATGTGGAATTAGTTTCCTGTGGGCAATTTATGTCCTCATATGACAACCGACCCAGGCCGTTGGTGGTTATTCCAATTTTTTTCTTCTGTCTGTTGTCGATTATTTGCTGCTTGATGGGACATCGTATGCTGTGTGTTTGTGGCTTTTTGAATGGGTAGACTGTGTTTGAAGCACCGTTTTGGGTTACGTCTGATTTTTCACGAGCAAATTAAAAGTGGTAACATTTCAAGGGCAGATTTGGGGCTTCAAGATTAAAGTTTGGACATGTAGCGATATACAACTTTTTTTTAAAATGCATATATAAGTCTTCTTAGGCAGTTGGCATTGTTTAGGTTGAGAACTGGTAAGCTCTCCTCCTCATGGGAATAGAATTTCTGGAGCATCAAAATAATAATTGCTTTTACAATTTCTGGATAGAAACTCACTAAAATACGTAACAGACTTAAACAAATTGTATTACCTTTAGTTGGAAGAATTTGTATGGCTTCCCTATGAAAGGACGACAGCAGACTAAATAAGGGGAGGTGTTACGGATATCCAGAGATTACCAGGTTCATGGTCTGTTTAACTTATAGGACAAACTGGCATTGGATACGTATAGGCCTATGGAAGAAAATTATTGAAAACACGAAGAGCTGCTTATGAGTGGTTTTGGGGCTGAAAAGCGGGAAAATTATTAGAAATTGATTGTGCATAATGCACTGCTTGTTGTCGTAGAGAAGATCGAAATCTACTTGTTTCATTATTTGACTTTAGAACTTGACCTTCTCAAGAAACCTTACAGAGAGGTACTGTGAGTGCTTTATCTTTGACATCATTTTCAGTTTAGCCTATTATCCTGTGTGAATACAGGTAGGAGTCCAAATGTTTCAGATCTTGTTCTTTATTGTATACCTTGAAGTTCCTCCTTTAAAGCTGGACGGATAATATTTTTGACAATAAACAGAAAAAGCAGAGTCGAGGTTCAAAGCTGCGTAGATACCATCAATAACCACCGCCAGGAATAGCAGAAGTGATTCTTTGCAAACCTGTTGTAGCCCATTGTGAGTTTCAAAATCCTTTGTCATGCTAAGAAAATAAAAAAAATAAATAACTGGCGCGACAGCTTGGGATGAGCTAAGGCCTAGCTCCTCCTACAATTTATTGCCTACTCCGAACTCCGAAGCTGTTTCATGACAAGTTATACTCTTGGAGGCTTGTCATTCCCTGACGAGAGGTAGTGCTGCGAAAAATGTTCGATGGATAACGGATAACGCATTAATCACAGAGCCACAGCAACCACTTTGGCATGCTACCATTGTGTAAAAATCAGCACTTAGTGCCCAACTCATAAAAGTCCAAGAAAATAAAATCTCGATTCATGCAGTTAAAAGCCTCTCTCGGAGTCCATTAAGAGGAGACAAAATGGAGACGAACTTATTGCAAGGTGGAAATACTGTCACTTGAGCCGAAGTCAGGTGGTTCGAATTCGCGAATTAAATCCTAACGATGTCTGCTTCTATCCAGAATTATCTTTTCCACTAGTAAGTCCGAAAAGAATACGAGTACTCAAGGCCCTGTTATCACATTTATTTGAAACATCATAGACTCTTAATACAATGCTAAACTTCCTTCCTTTTAAGTGGTTTTAGGCTTCGAGAACGGGGACTTCGAGAGTGAGGACTCTCTTGCAATCTGAGTTTTAAAAAAAATATACGCCCCTAGATCCATCTCCAGGTGTCTGTCGTTAATTATGGGCTGTGGTTTCTTTATTTCTCAAAACATTCTAGTGATTATCTTCACTTGAATGCTTAGAGGTGCTGATTGTTGCGGTTTTCGGAGTAAGTTTGTGCCTTCATTGTTGGCACACTTTGGAATCCGAAAGTCTGTCAATTAATTCCTGGGTGTTAGCTTCGCCATTTTTGACGGTGATTTTTCTTAGAAAGGTAAAAAAAAATATGTAAATGGAGGGCGCGACAGCTCAGGATGAGCTAAGACCTAACCTCCCGGAACAATGCATATTTGGGTGCTACATCACTATCATCATCATTTTCCAATGGCCCGCTTATCCACTATGACGGTCGCGGGTTAAGAGTGCTTAAGTGGACTCTCCACTCTCTTCCTATTATACGCCATAGGCTCTAAATCATTCGGGGCTATCCCCACACGGGTAGGGATGAGATTTTGGACTTGGTCCAGCTATCTCATCCTTGGCCTACCCAGGGGACGCCTACCTGATGGCACGGATTCCATGACACGTCTTGGAAGCCGAGTTGGGGACATGCGTTGAACGTGCCCAAACCTTCGAAGTATGGAGCTCTTCCTTCCGCTCGACATTAAGTGCCTCGCGTATTCTTGTGTTCCTAACTCAATCTCGGCCAGTCGCCACATCAAGAGAAAGGTGTCGATTTACTGCCGTTCACCGGAAAACAGCTTTTACAGATATTGAATGGCACTCAGAAGAACACCGTCAATCCCATACTCCTGCAGAACACTCGAGAGTTTACCTCGAGGAAACCGATCATATGTTTTCGCCAAATCCACAAAACAACTGCAGATAAGTTTGACTCCAAGGCCTTCTCAAGTATCATTCTGAAAGTGAGTGGCTGGTTGGTTGTGCTTCTACCTGCACGAAAGTCGTACTGCTCATTGCCCAACCTGGACTCGACCACAGCTACATTTTTTGCACAAATGCATGCGATCTACAATTTATTGCCGACTCCGAATGGCGAATTGAGAAATTTCTTCATGACAAACTAAGTCATAGGAGGGATGTCATTCACCGATAAGAGGTGGTGCCGCGAATAATGTTTGCTGGATTTTGCTGAAGCTCGAACCTACGCAGCTTGTACAGCAAGGTGAACACTAGATTTTTCTTACACTGCTCCGGAATCTTTTCGTCAATATCCGTTTACTGTAAGATTCTTACGACAAAAGGCTGCAAAAGTACTGGATTTACGAATGCCTCGGGTCATGTTATAAGGTGGGGAGTGGAACTCACTATTTCCCAGACATTTTACTTCATTCAGTCGCAAATCATCTACCTTGTAACGTGTAAACTCTTCGCCGAGTTAGAGGAAACCGCGTTTTGGCGACCTCGAGGTATCCGAAGTCGACGAATGAGCTAAGTAGGGCCAGTTCGGCTTTCGCGCTCTTGAGACCGGAATTCTTCTGTGGCGTTAATTGCGCTACCTCCATAGCTTTTGTAAACGACTGGGAACACCAACTCCGCCTAGCTCATTGGGAAAACTGTCCCCGGGCTTCGGCAATTCAAGAGATTTATCAAGCCCTTTTCCTACCAGGAAATTCTAAACCTAGACAGAAACAGCATGAGGAAGCTAGTGGGCTTTCTTACCGGCCATTGGGGCCTCAGCAAACTTAACCTGTGTTCAGATACCGAGTGTCGGTTCTGTTTGGAAGAGAAAGAGACCTCTTAGCACATTCCCTGTAAAAGTCCGGCACTATACTGGCTTCGCAGACGGATCTTTCATGAGGAATTTTGTTCGTTAGAGGAGTTAAGAGACTCGGCCATTAATGACATACACACCCTCATTAGGAAGGTAGTAGACCTATTAAGCTTAGTAGACTCAATAGATCTTGCTAGGTCAGAGTGTCAGCAATAAGGGCAGGCTTTTTAAAAAAAAAAATCCGCAGTCGATAACCAAAGGTCTTGAACAAATAATCAGTCGAAACAAATTTAAAGCTTTAGTTCGCTGGGCCATAGACCAGCTGGTCATTGTCTTATGGGCTCGTTCTTAGTCCTGCCTATTCTACAATTTCCGATGAAATTGCAAGAGGATGATAACTCAATAAATCAAGAAGTATTGATAAGGGACTGAAGACCCCCACCTGGTCTCCTATAAGAGATACCCGTCTTTAGTTTTCCTACCATGGAAGAACCAATTTATCTGAAATACCATAATTAGGTGATGAGTTATCAAGCCTGGCCATATTTTAATTTTCTGCCATTAATACATACATATGAACGTTCATCTACTCACCTACCGTTTGCAATATGTCATGTGAGCACAACGGGCCTCCATTAAACTGCGTTCGGCAGAGTCTAATCGGTTTTCTACAAACGTTTCCTTTTTTTTTGTTTTGTGTTTCGCCTTCACAATCAAACTTTGTCTGAACATCCTTTGATCACGCATATTGTAGGTCCCAACCACAATAGACGACAAATTAATGCGACATAAACCTGATGACATTCTGTCATCGTTCTCCCCGGAGTGAAACCCCCGCGCAACAAAACGCAGAGAAGCACTAAAATAAATATATTTCCTACTTTTTCCGGAATAATGGCAAATAAAAATTTGATTACCCCCAGCTGTGTAGCGCTGTCGGTATTAATAAACAAAATTGCATATTCAATGTCTCAAAGCCGCTGTGCATATTGATTTATCCTACTTCCTTATTGATTACACACGAATTAATCGAACAATGGCTGCGGAGCCACTGGCTTAATCAGAAATTCAGATAGTAAACATAAATTTTCCACAAATCAATGTTAAAGATTTTACAGAGCACAGGCCACCCACCCTTCCCGGTTCATCCCTAGATAAACGCCTTCGATGCGCAAACACATACACACCCCTTTTGTGACAGCAGCGGGAGCACACTGCCCCGAGCAAAATACAAAAACCAAAAACAGAATCCAGGACGAAATTATCCGTTCAAACGGAAATCATGTTCACGCATTACTTATTGTACTATCGGGCATCATCATCAAGTCCACCTCACCACCTCTTAAGGATGACAAAACGAACACATGTCCCGGAGGAGGAATTCCTTCGATATGTGGGTGGGTGGTATCGTCCTACAACAACGGGGAGATGCAGAATGAATTCCGTTTCGGTCCGTTTAAAGTTCTGCTGTTGCCACTACATATTGCTGTAACAGTTGGACCCAATCTTTTTTTGGTGATTCTTTAGGTTTTTGTACAAAAAAAAAAAATTCTCTTTCATACAGGAGAGCGGCCGGCGGTTTGGTATTGCAGGGTTATTTATCCTTGCGATAGAAGATCGTCAATAAAAACACACGAAGGAGTTTTCCCTTTTTGGGCGCACCATGGCTGTACCGGGCGGACGCATATGTCCGAATGACTGTAATCCGAGGATGATGATCGTAAATTGGATTCATTTTTATGTGATTTCAATCAATGCACGATGGAGTTGTAGTGGGTAGTCCTGCGAGGGAAAAAAGGATTTTGTTTTGATTCTCGATTGATGATTGAAATTTTTCAAAATCGAACCTCTGTTAAACGCAAGTAGAGTGGAAAATTTGTTATCCTTTTTTTTTTTTTCTGTCGCTTCTTTTTCCTTGGATGTGGTTTTCGTTTGTACGAACGAGTGGCATTCTATATGTAAATCGAATAAGGACTACAGAGGTAGCTTTGCTTGTGTTATTTATGTAAACTATTCCAAGTGTCTTTTGGCGTTAAATGTTTTTCTACTGAGGCTATTCACATTTATGGAGGGTAATCTCTCACGACTAAGACTGGTATGGAGGGTTACGACCTACATTTCTAACAGGAACGACTTTGCTGTAGCCAAGCAATAATCTCTGCGAGGGTCCAGGGCTCGGAAAAAGAAGACAACTGCATCTAATATGGGACAGGATATGTCCAGTGGATACTTGGGGAGTTTTTAAGATTTAGTAAGAGCCTTAATTCCTCAATTACTTAAGGTGGCGCTACAGTCCGGGGTGGACCTGGGCCTCAACCAACAAGCGTCTCCAGCCAGCTTGATCTTTAGCCAGCTGCTTCCAGTTTCGCACGCTAAGTTGGTTAAGATCCCCTTCCACTTGCATCACACTGGGTTCTTCCAATTATGTCAATATTGTCGGGGTGGACGGACTTTTGAAAGATTGTGCCTCTTGTGTTGGCGCGTGATTTTTGCACAACTCTTTCAAGAACGATGGTGAAGAAGTCGCATGACAGCGCGTCACCTTGCCTAAATCCTTTTGTGACATCAAAGTTCTCGGTGAGGTTTTGACCGACCTTGATGGAGCCGCGTGCATTCTCCATCGTCTTCCTACACAAACGTCTCTATAGATGCTGTCACAAGTGGATAAGCCAAGGTCTTGCTTTTCGCAACCATGTTCCCCTTGTTACATTTCTCGCACAAATATTATTTGTTGTCGACTCCGAACGTCGAATTGAAAAGGTCTTTCATGACAAATTATACTCCCGGAGGCCGTATAGACCATGCCGAGAGGTGGTGCCGCGAAAAATGTTCGCTGGGTACGGCTTGGGGTTGAACCCACGCAGCTTGCTCATTAGTTCAACGCACTACCACTGAACCACAGCCACCATAAAGAAACGAAAATATAGATCCAAAATCAGAAAAATCTAAGCTGGGTCTCACGTAATGTATACAAAAACAATTTTAACTTTAATAGCTCATCAGGATAATTGACGAACAAGCAATGTTGCCTGCCGGACTGCATTATTCAATTTTCGTTTCAATTCACGTCCATCACTTGCAGTTGCAGTACCAAGATTATCCTTTTCAATTTCACAATCAATGTGACAATACGATGCTCATTTTAAAATAATTATTAAGCGCCGCGAAGCACAACACTCCCAGGACTTTTCCAATCCCATTGTGTTCATTTTCCATTTTCTCCATCGTCGTCGTCGTTGTCGTAGTCGTAGTCGGCACAAGAAATGCACACAGCCACTGAAGCCTACTGTGCCACTGAAGGCAGGAAAAATACCGAAACAGTGATTTTTGATTTAAGTCCTTTTTTGTGTTTTTTGCTTTTTTTTTAATTATTTTCTTTCAACCGGAAACTGCATTCGACTCGAATTGATAAATGCAACGAAACAAACAGGAATGGAAGAACGAGGTAATTACGAGTATATACTCGTAGTTCTCCTGTTTAAAATTCGTTGGGTAATTGTTGTTCCTTTAGGTGGCGTCCTTTTTTTATATTTGGTCGGGCATTCATGCGGGGAATAACATCCGCTGGGAGAAAATTGTTAATTAAAAAAATGGTTAGTCTGTCATTGGCATTGACTTTCCTTAAAAAAGAAGAAAGAACACGGGGAAAGGTAAAACATTGTTCTGCGTGAAAGAAAATGGTTTTTGACCGTTGGGCCAATTTGCCAAGAGGAAGGTCTTCCAAAGGAAGCCATAACGGTATTTTTTTGTATTAAAATTGAGGCGCATTCAAGCAGGGAACTTATTTAAAATGTTTTCTTTTGCTGTATGCAGTCTGCCGGCTCACATTGTGCATCAAATTTGACCTTTTGGCACAGCAGGAGTCTGGTAATTGTTTTCGTTGCTCTCTTTAGAGTTTTAATGGTTGATTTAAATTTGTGCCCATTAATTGTTAAGGCCTTGCAGGGAGTGTTTAATTTTAAACGTTTTAAGGACTCGTAAGAACAGGAGGAGCATGAGGAAGGAAAGCCAGGGTCGAAAGGAGGAATTGCTTAGCTTTACAATGGTATCAGGTTTCATCATTTCTAAAGCCTTCGAAACTCCTTGTTTGTCCATAAGTGGTGCACTTTACCTAACGCCCTCTGAAGCACTGGAAATTCTGTTTCATTTGACCTCTATTGACATCTTTGGCTAAGTAGCCGCCGCCAGAATAGATGGCCATTCTTGCCCGATTTATGGTATTTTCCATCACTCTTGTCAGATCTTCCGGCGATAGGTCCTCGCATTCTTGACGGATATTCTTTTTGAGGGCTTCAAGAGTCTGAGGCCTTTTGACATAGACTCGTGACTTCAAAAAACCCCACAAAAAGAAGTCTGGAACGGAAACGATACATTAGGCGACCCGGAAACGTATTTTTCATACGACATAGGCGCTTTGAAATGGTTCAGCATCCTGTCGTCTATACATTGGGAGCCTTGTCTGGCTTATTCGTCAAATCCCTTGAATGTCGCAGGGACCCAACAGAATGTGACGTTATACTGGCTAGCAATCTCGCTTAGAGACACACTGCAGTCCTTCACTTTCCTGGACTTTATTGTGCTGGATACGAGGAATATGATTACAGCTTGGCTGTCAAAGTAGATCGCAATATCTGTGCGTGATATTGGGTTAGCCTACAGCCAAGTTGGGGCTTGATTAATAACTGTGATGGATGTCCGGGTTTTCTGAAAAACTCCGGCACCGACTACTTCGGCTTTTTAGAGCCGTTCGTGAAGACTCAATATAGAGGACTGCGCGTTGACTCCAGGCACTTCTGTCAGGTGTTTTGTGCTTCTAGCTCATGTTGAAGTCGTTTTTCGCGGGCAGAATTTCTGTTGATTTGGGAAGGCTGCGGTGAGTTGATAGGATTCTGGCGTTTCCGACATTTCTCTCACAATATTGGTGGTCTTAGGACCGAGTTAGTGGCCTTCTGCATACCACAAATATCTATTGGTAGTAGGTAGAGCATGGTGTAGGAGAAGTTCTCAGTGAACCGGTAATGCTGAGGCAAGCTATACGTTTGACTTTCCCGAGAACTTAAATGCACTATGCTTTAGTAAGAATCGGTCTTACAACTAAAGTGTAGAGCCAGTGTTCTTTTAGAAATCATTGTCGCGAGAGCAATTTTCTTTTTCATCAGGTTATATGCAAAAGAGTGACATGGCTTGAAGAGTTGATTGAGCTGACCCTGATCGTGACATCAGGCGATTCGAAAAAATTCCTGTGAATTATAGCAATGACAAACACCACAAATGTCCCCAGCTAGCCTGGACACCACCCTTGGACGCCAATAAAACCTACCACTACCTGAGTTTCAAACCACTGCACCTCGCTTGCGGTGTGTGTATAATATTAAAAGGGTATTCACATTCCCTTGATCTGCGTGTGGATTATAAAAAAAAAATATAAATAAAACTTCATTGCAATAGCCTTAAACCACCGCCTTCTCTTGTCACCAACCAACTGCATCCCGTCAACCAATCTAAAAAGGCAAAAAAAAATGAACATCTAATTTTACATAGATTGAGCCAAATTGGCTGCAACGAAAACATTCCATACATTGAACTTTAGTCTCTCCCGCTCCCTCCGCCTCACAAATAATAGCTCTTGGCTGCAATCACAACTGCAGCTAGATTTCAAAATAACCCTCTAGGAACCACAGTGCAGGGTTGCAGAAGGTACTCTAGTTTGGATACAAATACACATAGAAAAAATGTGGTAAAATGCAATTCGCCAAAGCCACTTAATTGAGGTTTTCGCATTGGAATTCCGCCCAACGCCCTATGAAACTCTTGCACCAACTGCACGGAGACGAATACGAAAAAAAAAAACTTATCACCACAATACTAAGCCCAGTCAAGGGAGCCACATCTCTGAATTAAAAATGGCGAACAAGAGCAAAAGCAAGCACTTTGGAAAACTGGCGTTCACCCAATTGACGTAAACACAAAAATTGGCAGAATGCATTTTCTTGAAAATACTGCCTCCCGTCCGATTCCTTCAATTTCTTGAATCCGTTTAAGCCCAGCCAAACTAGTTGCAAGGAGTGCAAGGAGGTGGATATGTTTTTTACCAGATGAATGACATTTTCCTAATCTTCTGGAACTGTATCAAATGTTATATGACCATTCACTCTTCTGTAGTTTATTCCTGGATATGTTAACCACACTTGGTCGGTGGACCACATTTTTACCACCATTTCACATGTAACCGATGTGAATTCATCAGTTTGCCAAGAAAAATTCACCAAACTTGGGAGTGGCGTTCGGTGCATTGTTCTTTGGAATGAGGAAGATGAATTGATTTATGGGATTCATCAAGCCTCTTTGATGATGCAAACTCTCACAGGTTAGGTTAGGTATCTGGGTTGATGAGGGAGAAAGCACGCGACTTCATCATACTTAGGTCCTTGAGGACACATTGTGATGCCCATGGGGGTTGGTTCCGGCTCTACCAGGCTTTTACCTTACCGCTCGTTGTTGACTTGGGCCTCCAGCCATCGTGATGTCTTCAGGAACCTGGAAAGATCTTTTATTGGAGTGCAAACTTTCATAAAAACACGCAGTAATACCCGGTAAATACAATGGGGACACCAAAATTCATTATCACAACCTTGTAGTCCACCACTGATCTTTGAAGGAAGTCTTACTACCCAAATTCCTTACAAAAGGCTTCTGGATGTATGACTTTTTTAAACCACAACCACAGTCATAATTTAAGCTCCAAAAATCTTCAAAGAAGAGTAAGCGGTTGGTGGCTTTAGGTCTCGGAAGTCAACAACAATAAGATTGAGGCAAATAGCCTAATCTGCTTCTGTGGGTTAAGTTAGGTTAGGTAGAAGAGTTTGCGAGGGGAGGGACAACCCCCTGCGCCACGTTCAGGTCAGTGGAAAGTCATTGTGATACCGATTGTGCAATGCGATCCACCGCGAAGCTTTAACGAGTTTAGAGAATTCCTTAATAGGCTAGGCACGTTGCTTAGTTCTTCGGTATCGTGGAAGAAGTGTCTTCCAAACGATTTATGTGTGAAATGGCAGAGGCCTGGACAGTGGCAGAGAGAGAGGATTATGTTCTCAGTAACTTCTTCGTCTCCACAGCCTTCCGGTCCTCACTAGTTAGGTATAAGGCCCCACAGAGCCTAATTTTTGTTTCAAATACAAATAGAATAGGTGCCTCCGAGCTCAGCTCAAGAAGAAAATAATTTAAAAAAAAATGGATATTCTTGGCAAGCAGTCATCTGCTATCCCAGCCCTCAGACTGAAGGCCTTCTCTCAATGGTCAAACAACCATATTGGTCACTCCTCGATCTTGGATCCCTTAGCATTCATCCCGGATAACACCGGCTATACACCGTGTAAGTTGAACTTCAACGTCAACTTTCGGACGTCAATCCCTTTCCGCGTGGTGTGGGAGGATGAAGATGCCATAGACGAGCACTCCGTTCACTTCTACACCGACGGTTCCAAAACCGAAAACGAATTACCACATAAGATAATTGGTTGTCACCATTTCATTGAGTTCAGAAGGCAAAAACGTGTCTGTCGAACAAGACCCTTATCATCCCAGTCCTGCTCTACTAAGCAGAAGCAAAGACTTTGTTAAGAATGAATTAGGCCGCTCTCGGCAGCTTTGAAAAGAGAAAAAATCCTTCGTGTAACCTTTGGTTACTTGTGGATAGACACTAGACAGTGAGTGAAGGACAAGATGGACCGACAAGCACTGTATAGTTTGTTCAAAGACGTCTACATAAGCAGAAAAGTAAAATGGCTGAGACATGTACAAAAGATTCATACTAGCGCTTTGGCATAGAGAATTTTCGAACCTAAACAACGACTTGAATGATCTTGAAGTTGGAAAGGAACATCAACTAACTTGCCATGCGAAATTAGAGGCAGTTGGCCAACTATCATGCTTGCTGGTTGTGACCCGTCTCCGTCCAAGATAACAGCGCCTAATGCGCTTACCTTTGGTCAAAGTACATATATCTAGAGGACTACTGCAAAGTAACTAACTAAAGTCATGGAATCTACACACAGAAAAGCTTAAAGCTGCTTCTGACGCCTTAAATCGTTCTGTTGTACTTGGTGCTTTAGTGCCATTTTTTCTTATCCACGTATAACTTGGCATCAGACAGGAGACAGGTCTAGAACTTGCTACTTTTTATTTTGTAACGGCTTAATTTTTCTGTATAAAAAGCTGTGATGTGCATTTCCCGCGATTGGTTGCAATACGTTGAAGCCTAAAACTGAAGAACCCACCAATGTCGTATCGTCACCGCGCTCAGCATTTTGGCGTCAGTGGAACTACCTTGCGGCGCATTTTGAAGGATGATTTGCATTTGTTTGTCAATTGCAATTGACTCAAAGAATATTGCCGACAGACTGTCCACGTCGCTTGGAATCTGTACAAACAGTCGCTCAAATGGTTGACACTGAACAAATTTTGATGACCGACGAGGCCCATTTCACACTCTCTGGCGCCGTTAGCAAGCAAAATTGCCGCATTTGGGGAACGGAGAATCTACACGAGACCCATGAAACACTAAATGACTGTTTGGGCTAGCGTTTGCGCCAAAACCATCATTGGGCTATTTTTCTTGGAAAAAGCGAAACAGTCGATGGAAGTCGATATCGGTGGATGTTGGTTCATCATGTCTTCCCACAAATGTATGAAAAAGGTTTGGATGGTTACTGGTTTCAAGACGACGGTTCGCCACGCCACACTGCGAAAATTCCCCAGACGTATGCTGTCAAAAAATGGCGACATTGAATCCAGATCTCCAGATTTGAACCCTCCGGACTTCTTTTTGTGCGGTAACTTGAAAAGCAAAGTATAGGCTAGCAAGCCTCAGACCATTGATGAGCTCAAGGCAAATATACGTGACGAAATCATAGCTATATCGGCCGAGATGCTCGAAAAAGTGATGGAAAACGCAGCAAAAATGGCACAATTTGCTTTGGCCATTAGAGGCGACTGATGTTGTATTCAAAAACTAGTCCAAATAAATTAAATTTAAAGTTATTCAATATTCACATACCGATATAAAAGATGGCGCACCCTGTATTGCCTATCCAAGTGTCCGAATCCAGTTTATGCTCCTTTTTCACAGTCACAACAGCAATCTGTTCCTGTCGAAGCAACGCAGAACACTTTCGTCAGATTTCGAGAACGTGCTCATAAAATTAAGTATCATCCAACTTCGGTCATCAGTCTCATTCGGGGGGTCAATGAATCTTTATAGTTGAGTTCATAAAAGTAAAATATATCCAACTGGGTCCCACTGAGCCAAGTTCGTCAATCAAGTCAACATGTTGACCTTCCATATAAACTTTGTCAACTCATCAAAATATGCATTTAAAACTGAATTCCATTAAAGGGTTTTTGCCAAACTATCATCCATCACCAGTCGAGAGGGTGAAAGACTCCTTCTCAACCAAAGTGTGCCAAAAAATAATGACGCATAGGACAGTGGGTGCCCATAAAGCATGTCAAGAACTAAGGCTAAACGTAATGCCTCGTAAATAGCACATCTTCCGAACTTATTAATATAATCGGCTTAATTTTTCGATTTTTGACCATTAAGAGAAAGGAGATTGCTTGTCGCACATAACCACATACACAGTTTATAGCCCTGCAGGGCCAACGGAGATACACACACAGATACCACCGAGTGTACGCACATCCACAATCCACATACCCCTGATATATGGGTGGCGATAAAATTAAGTATTTTTTCATGTGTCTCGCAGATAACGCCACTGGCGTAATGTTAGTGTATATTGGTCTTGGCCCACTTAACGATGACCGACCACAATTGAACTGATTTAGTGTAACGAGCGCATAAAGGACATTTTGTCCACTGTGTAGTGCATATGCATGGCCTGTGAGTTGGTATGGTTTTGGCGCTCGTAATTATTGGCATGTGGATAATGGTCATTTCGATTTGTTGAATGAAATATTTTATGCGGACTTTTTGGCCCCACAAGGAGTAGAAGGAGCAGGAACAGAGGAAGTAGAGTCTCTAGGACTTGGTGGCAGAATGGATAGGGTTGGGTTTTTTTTTCTCTTTGTTTGTTTTGTTTTTGCTGGAGAGTGACATGATTTGCAGGAACTTTTGCTTGAGATGTTTACGTTGGAAGTGAAATTGGGTTAAGTACGGAGAGACATATCACACAGTCATTTGTGTTAGGAAGTCAATTAAAAAATAACGTTTTAGTGAAATAATCCAGATGGGAAGGGGGTGAGTTTGGAGTTTACGATAGTTTTCAATTTGGAATGTCCATCTCACTAATTGTAAGTGGACAAGGACAACGAATTGGGGATTGTGTTGTAGTGCATTGAACTTTTGAATGATTGCATTCGCCGAGCCTTACATAGTTGGGTATAAACTTTTGCTTGGTAAAATGTACCTTAGTACCTTACAAGAAGACTAACAAGAAAGTATCGAATTTTTCAGAAAAGCACGACTTAATTTTTTCAACAAGTTGTACACGAACTTGTGGATCAAAGTGTGTTAAAAAGACGAGAACACTATGTTGTATACTGTTTTCTCTATTAGGGGCCCTAAATGTACACTGCGAACTATGAGGTCTATTGTGGTGGCCCGTATAGTTTAACCAGAGGTTATATTGTGGCTGTGTAGCCTTAGGTTCGAATTTCCGAATTTTCGGTGGGTTGACCGAGGCCCGGGTCAAGCACAGCGGCCTCTTTCTGTTCTTCACAGAGCCGCCAAATGTCGGTATCTGATAATTTTATTTTATGCAGATGGAATCTGAGTGGACAATATGCATTAAGATTCTTAACTCGCCTTTTGTGAGATCATATAAAGTCTTGGCGTTGTATAAGTTAAGGTTGATGAACTTCTTTGCTTGTCTAAGGCCCTGGAGGTTGGCTCAGTAGATAGCCTGCTTTTTGATCTCCCATTGTGTTATCTTGGAGTAGGTACTGTTAGGTGGTAACCCAAAACAGGGTTCGGGAACAACGAGTGGGCGGCAAGCGCCGCTTCTTGCCAGGCAGTCGGCCCGTTCTTTACCCGCGAAGCGTTTAATGAGATCCAGGCTACGTAGCCTTATTTACCGATGCAAGTCTTTCGAGGAGGTTGTGCTAGTCCCAGACAAGCTTGGACCTTACCGTAAAGGATTTAGGGGCTTGAAGTGGTGCTTGGCTCTCTGTTATTTTCTACAGGCATTCTCTTGCACACAGTTCAATAGTGTGGACTTCAGTTTGAAATACTGTTGATGACTTTCCACGCAATGTCGTGCGTTGGAAACTGAGGACATAACCCTTGCGACCAGTGGAGCCGTATTAAATTTTTGAATCATCTGTGTAACGCATTTGGAAACTTGGAAGTGTTACAGGATTTTCATTCAGTCCCCAAGTTTTGTCGTACAGGCGGTGGCACATGAACATTGCCCTAGTCGCCTTGTTGGTTACCATGTTTAGGTGCGGGTTGCAGGTAAGCGTTTTGTCAAGGATTACTCCAAGGTACTTTGCTTCGCTAGACAGAGCAATAGGGGTGATCCAGTGAAGCTTGTTTGAGATTGTGTTTCCTCTTTCTGAAAAAGGATACAAGAAAAGTTTTTTCCAGTATTTATGGTCAGGCCCTTCGGCCTATACCACCTTGAAGTTAGGGCAGTGGCATAAGAGATTTTTATAGACTCTATTTTCTCACAATCTTATCAGCTTCTACAAACAACGGAGCTGAAGGTGTCTAATTTTTTATTTTTTAGGGGCTCGAATGTGGTTTCTTCCGAGAGACAGTGGGGTATTTGTTGTTTTGAGGTCGAGCATTTTTACATAGACTTGGTCTATGAAAAGTTTGATGAGCTCTTCGGCAATCTCGTTGCCTTTTCTACGGGAATCTTAATTTCATTATAATAATCTTGCTACTGGAGTTAAGGCAGTCCCAGACAAGTTGGAATTCAAAGCTACGTATAAGTATGAACCAAGAGCTTTAATCGGTTTTTAGAAATAAATAAATAAATAGATGGCGCGACATCTCGAGATGAGTTAAGGTCAAGCTTTTCGCAACCATTTATGCTGTGCGTGTTAAATTTTTCGTACGAATAGAAGGGACGTACAATTTATTGCCAACTCCGAACGGAGAATTAAGAAGCTATTTCATGACAAGTTATACTCCCGGAGGTTCGTCATTCCCCAACAAGAGGTGGTGCCGAGGAAAATGTTCGCTGGATATTGCTGGGGCTCAAACCTATGCAGTTCTCACAGCAGTCCAACGCGGTAATGATTGAGCCACAACAACCTGTTCCATAAGTAGGTTCTGTATGATTCGTGTACTAAGCTCGAAATCATATTTCCGTATACACAATGCATCCTCTGTTAGGAAGTTAAATATGGAGTAGCCGAGAGGATTGAAATTTGGGTAAATAAGTCCGTGCCGACTCTGGTGTCTGTTTTTGAATCTTCCGTATACACCTTCAGTATGGTCTGACCGGAGGTTGCTGGTGATTTAATTCGGTACTTTCCAGCATGAGTGGATTAAAATCAATCAATTCCGTATACTATTTTTCTTGCCTGCGCTGGATGCGTTTGCTTAACTTTTTTTTAAAGAGAAAATGCATCATGCACCAGCAGGGCGCTGGCCATCTTGAATCTTCAGGGTGGGGCCACTTTTGTTGTATTTCTATAGGGTCTGGTGTTTTTCAACCTAAAATATTATCCTTCGTTCCCCTCTGGAGCCCTCGAAAAATAAATGGTAGGCATTGTCTTGAGGAATGACGACTCCAGCTTAACTTGCCAGAATATTTATTTTTTTTTTTCATTTTGTGTAGGTCCGTTGATGCACTCATGTTCGATAAAAAAATGTGTTTGAGGTGAAAGTCTACTTTACTCTGCCTCCACTCTGTCCACTCCGCCAGGCTTTTCATCAGCCTAGCAGTTCATCCTTCGAGCGATCTTTGGTACCTATCGGCTTAGACGATAAAACACTATACTATCGACGTTACGATACCCTATCAGTTGCGGTCTTCGACTTTCATTTAATCCTTTAGCTCTCTATACGAGGGAGTGGGACAACCTTTTTTCCAGTTTTAGTTCGAATGAATCGGTGCCGATAGTTGCAAACTGAAACTGGTTAGACCTTTTGCCACTGAACAAGTGATGCATAGGTGAGTACAAGAACTCTGCTTGTGAGGCAAGTCTAGAGTATAACTTTTGGTCGCAGACCTTATTTCTTCCCTGAAAATCTCCAACACGTTCATAGTCGGTGTGGGTGATAATGTAAGCTAGTTAGGTAGGTAAGGTGGTTGTCCATACGAGGTACATACACACGTTGACCAAGGAAGGCACTTTGTGATGCCACTGGGATCTATACCCTAGGTGCCAGTATAACTATTGAAACCATTTGGAGGTCTCGATAAAGCTGAGGATACTTTTGCCATTAGTTTGCGATATATCACCCAAATTTTCGAAGAAATAGCTTCCTAGATAGAGCTTCTTTCTTTGGGATATAGCAGAATAAGTGCAGAGGAAATGGAGGATCGTTTCTGGTGACAATGTGGCTTTAAGTGGATTCCAGGAGTGTTTTTGGTCAAAAAATCGTTGAAAATTTAATGCCTGTGGTTGTGTTGAGAAATTTAGAATTTACTTTTTGGTAGATGGATGGATAACCGTTTTCGTTTGATTTCGCCTAAACTCTTCAGAAGCTTGACAACCTCATATCGTGTTTATTGCGATTTCTTTGAGATTGGTCAGGTCGATTCATGATGGCCAGGTCATCGTCGTAGACTAGAGTCATTAAGAAAATTTAGCAGCATAAGGGAATGAAGAACTCGAAAATTCTCATCAGTAAATGTTCTCTAGCCAACACTGAGAGAAATTTTTAATCTCTCTCGAACTTTCTTCTAAAGATACAACACAATTGCTTTCACAAAGCACCATACCAAGCCGGAGGAGGGAAATTGTAGTGCCAAAACAAGATCTCACTAATCCAATCAATTTAGAAAATTCTGTGCAATTAATCCAGCGACTCCATAAGTTCCGAGCTCCATTTGATAAGCAATTGCATTAAGCCCGCCCGGAGGATACTCATTTTGCTTCGTGCAATTTTTATTTTCCGTTGATGCTTGATTTACCATAAAATTCCACATGATTCCCGGCAAGGAGCAAAAAACAAATCAAATTAACATTAATAAAGGTCCTCCATGGCACTCGAATGCTACAGCGTGTCTGCAACACACACTCTTGAAACAATAAGGCGACACAGCGACATGGATTTCCGCATTTAAGGAATTTGTTTGTTCAGGCGAAGAGAAGATAATTCATCTTGCACGTTTCCTGTGCGGGGAAAAAACCATAATGAATCCTATTCACGGGGAAAAAATTGTTTGTGCTTTTCTGTTGCATTGTCCTTTCCTTAGGTGTACCATAGCCATGCCTCCTGCCAGCGGATGCAAATTGAAGAACCGATTTTCTGCTCCCTCAACTGCATTGCATCATCATCAACGTCATCATCATCGTTCGTTGTAGTCCTGATGGTGGTGGTGGTTCGTTCTATCGTTAATCACCCAACGAACCCAACCACCCATCCATCCATCCATCCATTCGAGGAGCGGAAAATAATTAGCGCAATTAATGAGCACGTAATTAGTGCAATCTAAACAAAGCACGAGTGCTGCTACTGTGTCGTGCAATACGACACTTTATTTCATTTAGCGATACAAAGCGGCACAAATTTGTGGAAGGCAGCGCGCGGTGCTGGCGTGTCGGTGTGGCTTTGCCAGGCGCTGACAAACAAAAATCACATTGCAGCTATAAGAAGAAACCGAAGAAGGACACAGTGACGAAGGCGAAATAGTGCAGCTTCGGGGGGAAAACAATGAGCAGGAACAACACCGTGCCCCAGTGAGGACTAACGAATTTATTGTCCGTATTTCAAGAAAATGTCCTCTGTAATTATTTTTTTTTTTTTTCTTGAAATACTCCTTCCACCGCACGGCGACAACTGTCTTTCAGACTAACGAGTCAAAACGCTGTCACTGCGCTAGAGTGGAGTGTTGCTCTTCTGTGTGCAAAAATTTAAGGATCTACTTACTTATTGAATAGTTAAGCGTTAACGCTGTGTCGCTCGAATAAACTTGCCTTTCTGTAAATTGAGCCAATTGGCAAAGAAGGTGGGATACGAAGATAAATGTGTTTTAAATTGTGTGCGGGAAGAAGTTCAGTGCCTTTAATCGAGGAAGATCAGACACTCGGCTATGATGGATTATAGGACTTGTGCTGGGTGAATGTGTGGAATTGAGTGCTGCTTTCAACATATGAAAGGTTCAACTTGCGTGTATCCTTTTGAGTTTATTTAAAAAGAAATTTCGAGAACGCTGTGAGGTTTCCTGAGGGCAAACTTTGAACTCACAAAGTTTTGAGTTGGAAAATGTCTGCTGAACTAATGTTCATCTCATTCAACTAATGACTTAAAATGTATTATGCATATAAGAGGAGCGGATTAGTTGTACAACGATGACCCGGAAATATTTGAGACATGTTTTATTCATCAGAAAAATTTCTTTGGGAACTTGGAATCTAAGAAAGTGAGGTTCTAGCTACCATTATAGAAATTGGAGTGTCAAGTGTGTTACGCATCATTTGATTTAGCCTTTGTGCTATTCCGCAACTCCTCCTTCACAGCAAAAAGTGTTTTTGGATTTTTTGTGGATATGTACTTTTCTTAAGATTTCATGTAAACATAGCAAGCCGTAGGCAAACTTTTTTATCTTATGGGGTTTGTGGTGACTTAGATATGTGAGGAGTGAAACTTTTAACCCCATTGCGGCTACCAATCTATAAAAAAAATAAATAGCCCGGCAGCCTCAACCATTTAGGGTACAAATCGTCTCTTGATCGTGACTTCCGTGATCGTATAACTCATCACGTAAGAACGAGCATTCTGGGGCCAAACTGTCTCGTTTTTACGTGACGAGTTATACGACCACGGAAGTCACGATTTGGCAACAGGCAGTGCACAGTATATATTTTGTACGAATGAAAGGTTTTGCATAAGAAATTGTATTCTCGAGTGTTTGTCTTGGCTGGGAGAAGTGTTTGGTTGTTTTTTCCTAAGATTCAAACCTGTGCCAGTATTTTAGCATCCATAACTTAGCTCCGCCGACCACTGGTCTTACAGTTCTCTCGATTTTTTCTGCTAATGAGCACTACCTTTGTTTTACGTTTAGCCAGTTATAGTGTCACAGACTTTAATTCAATGGCCATGTTGATTGTAGCGTTTTTTTCTAAGGTCAGGAAACACTTCACTGGAGCACTTGTAACTGGCCCATTGTACTACCCTGAAAGCCAGACTCAGTTTTGCCCATTTAACTGGGGTTTTCGCGAATTTCGGGGAAAACCGATTCAATGATGAGGATCTTGCACCTGATTTGAACAAATACAAGATAATCATAAAAGTCATGATCCGAAGAATCGGCGTTCTCTTCATAAGCGTCTCATTGTCAATTAAGCCTAGCACGTTGAAATGGTTAGCAAAAGCGAAGGTGTGCGCTAGAACCCAGTTAGTTGTCTACAGTCTTTTCTAATGAGAGACAGCAAGAATGCTTCTGATTTCTTTTTTTTTTCGAAGCATTCGTTTAGTTTGGCTACAACCCTGAAGAGCCTTGAGATAAACAATTGTGTTTGTAAAAAATCCAATCTTAAGTGGAGGTCCTAACGTTCTAATGCAGCTTCAGTTTCTGATAAATCATTTTCTGAGCCTTGCCTATCCCCTCAGAGATTGTCTAGCAATGTTTCCAGAGATCACATGTGGAAGCCAACCAGTCAGAGAGTTCAGTTTTGCGACGAGCTCTTGCATTATGGAATTATTTTGGAACTTGCTAGAGTGTTGGCTACAGACGCAGATGCTAGGACCCCTTTTTTTCGAACCACTCCAGTTCACTCGCGCTGTATGAATAACAAAACCCTAATGGGCACAATGGACCCTTTGCTGGTCTAAGTGAGCAGTAACAATGTCACAAGGCACCCATTTACCTAACCTAACATAACCCTTAAGGACATTCCAAGGCATTAAAAGGCCGATGAGCTCACCAAGAATGGTACTACAAAACAGATTTTCTGTAAAAGAAAATCTCGGAGTGCCAGTAGCTATGTACATGCAAAGTGAAACTAAAGCTGGATGCAATCAGCAAAGCAAATCCAAACTAACAGACAGAATTTGACCTTCATTAGACCAAAAGTGTTGCAGGAGAATAATTTTGCTAGGTAGACGGCATCTCAGAGCTACTATAGGTGATATCACAAGACACTACCTCATAGGCAGACATGCCATTCGTCGGGCCGTTCTTGCAAATGATTTCTGCAGAAGCTGCAAGCACGACGAGGAGAAGAAAGCGATCCATCTTCTCTGTACCTATCATACACTCTCTTGCAAAAGACACAATCATCTCGGTTTTTTTTTTTGACAATCTTGGCGACCTAGCACAACAAGATGTCGGAAACCTACTTCGCTTTAAGGAGAATTTCTACCAGATTTTGAGATTATTTTGATGATTACTATTGGTCTAAGTACGTCAGTTATGCCGATAGCCTTTGTTACCTAACCTTACCCCTTGCGCACGAGAGAAAATATAGTCCGTGGTCATTATGATAGTATAAGTCTCTGCTTGAAAAGTGTCTTAAACTGCGCATGTTACAAGCACACATTTTCATCTTTTGCCCTGTCGGGCTAAGTTTACATACATGTCTGGCGCGACACCTCGAGATGAGTCAAGGCTTAGCTTCTCGAAACCATTCCTGCTGCGTGTCTTAAATTATTCGTACAAATGGAAGGGGCGTACAATTTATTGCCGACTCCCAACGGCAAAGTGAGGAAGTTTTTCATGACAAATTAAACTCCCGGAGGTGCGTCATTCACCAACGAGATATGGTACCATGAACTATGTTTCGTGCACATGGCTGGGGGCTTAACCTACGCCGCTCGCACAGCAGTCCAACGCCCTACCACTGAGCCAAGGCGACTGACCAAATTTATTACCACATTTATAGCATCCACTAAGGAGCGTAGTTACTGGAAACCACATCCGTCATTTCCACCATTTCTCAAGCCTATCGCAGATCAAATGTCATGGTATTGTTCGGGGTTCTGTGGCTGGCCTAGGTCATTATTTCTTCTTTTTCTTCTTTGTATATACGAAAGCTCTCTCTAGGTCAAGATGCAATGGATGTGGGTTTACTCACGTTCAATGAAGAGCTATTTTGGAAGCTAAAAGTTTTACTTTCCTATTTTAAAGTCATATCCTTGTTCCCAAGACTACTGAAAGGTTTAATTCTCTGTCAGACTTCCGTATCTTTATGCGCTTTGTATGCATTTTCCAAATAATTCTTTTATGGGAGATTCTATTCTTTTAGTTCATTGCTACCTCAACGTCCCAGACAAAGTGTTTTTTGTTATAAAAATATTAAACTCTTGTTCAAACGAAATTAACTCCTTGCCATGAACAATAAACAACGGGCTCCAGCCTCCAACAGGTGAATGACAAAATCAAAATTCAACGACGTGATCCCACACATCTACAACAATTAGAAGCTTATACGAGTATGTGTCGGGGAATAAACTATTTTCTATTGATTCTCTCGGAAAGTGACACGTCAAACGATAACTTTCTTCTATTCAATTGTCTTCCTTGCTATCCATTGCTTCTCCTAAACAATGTTTCATACCTCCTTCCTATAAAAAGATCAAAAGCTAAACAACACAATTGCAGTCTAGGTTCCATCGAGAAAAAAACAACAAACAAACTCAGTACAATCTAAGGATGATGTCGACATTGTGCATCACACCTCAACAAGGATTCAATTGTTCACAATAGAAACAACAAATATCGCACACCTATAAGAATAACATCTACTCCAACACTGTACTATTCACAGAGGGCGAGAGCAAACAAAAAGCAAACAAACCGCAAAATTGTAAAAGCAAAGTGTATAATTCCTTTTTAATTTCCCCCTAAGTGCATTTGAAAATACCAAAACAAAAAGTAGTATCTATGCATCTGCAGGCGGTGAAGATGGATACGTACAGGCAGGGGCGTCAAATCAGACAAAAAGGATAACTCTCTTCCAAAATAGAAACACACGAAACAAAAGCTTGTGTGTGTACACAGCCATAGAATATCAAATGAATTGCATTTGCCCAGAGTATCTCGGAGATAAATAGACAGGATAAAAAGAAGCCAAAGAACGGCACCCAACCGGGTCTACTACCTGAGCGTGCGATGCTACGCTTTTCCGCACTTTTATCTTCACCACCGGCATAGTACATACACGGGGTTTTGACACCGTTTTTCTCCCTTTTTTTTCATTTTTCTTTGGCCATAACAAAACGAAACTTTGCTCTGAGCGATGGTTAGAAAAATCTTGTTGGATCCAATGCAGTTCCTTCGTGATCCATTGGATTCCCAGGCTTTCTTTGCTTTGACGAGGATACTATAGAAGAATCACGGTGGTAGAGGTGTTCCGTTTTATTTTTCAGTCTTTTCCGTGCCTTTTACGGAATATGACTTTGTCGGTGAAGTGTTTGCCAGGAAGAGGATAAAACAAAAACTCAGACGAGGGACAGTGCGGTCAATTCAATAAAAAGTGGAAAAGGGCTGAATATTAAATTTTTATTTGAATTTAATCATCATACGCCAGAGTGACTGTTTGAAGTCAGAACATTTGACATTTGGTAGAATGGAGTCGAAGTTTGTTGTTTTTTTGGACTAAGAAGGCCAATGAGTAGTAAAGCCTTCTGTCGAACGACTGAAGTGAGCTTCTATTAGACCATTATCATCCCAGTCCTGCTCTATGGCGCAGAGGCAGGGATTCTGTCAAAAGCGGATGAGGTTGCTCGTGGCTGTTTCAAAAGGAAAATTCTTCGTGTGGAGGAGGAGATACAACGACGCACTGTACGGGCTGTACTGCGACATCAACTTGGCTAGAAGAGTGAAGCTCCAACAACTAAGGTGGCTGGGTGAAGTGGATCAGGACCCTTAACTAACTTGACGTTCGAAACTGAAGGGAGCTTGTTGGAGACGTTTGTTGGTTGATGCCCAGGTCCATTTCGGACTGTAGCGCCACTGTAAGTAAGATCCCCGATGAGATATACGTAGATGGAAAGGGGGGTCTTTTAGAAAATGCCTTGACCGAAGTCAGAACTGAGATCAGGCGAAAAATTGGTTAAAATGTTCCACATACGCCACAGTATTTTAGGTTAAGCGATTCCCGATGAGACACAACGCCACTTTAGACAGATATAACTTTGAGGTAGTTAACGACTTTGCCTACCTAGACTCCGCTGATTTTTGTTTACTCAACCCTGTGTCAGGTCGTTCAGCAATCCAACGCACTAATGACTAAGTTAAGTCAGACCCCCCACGACACTACATTAATTTACCTTAATTTGCGATTCAGATTGTTAACTTTTTGATATTCAAAAACTTGCATTTTAGGCTTAGACTGAAAGCAAGACACAAAGGACCGTCAGCCATTTTTCCTTGACAATGATCCAAAGAACCAATTTTTTGAGAAATATTGATATATGAAGATTTAAGCTTGGTATGTTACATTGCTGACTAAAACCAATTTAAAGCTCATAGAGGCTTGACCTTAGTTAGAGCACTCAAGAGATGCGCTGCTAATTTACCCCATTTGAAAGGCCCCTAACGAGGAAGCAGAAAGGGACTGTACGAAGTCAGAACCATGACTTTCGAAACTCACTGTCTTCTGATGGACATCGTTATACAATAGAAGAAGGTTGAGAGCATAGGCATAACCACAGGTTGCAGGAGCAATATTTGTTGGCCAAGGAAAATTTTTCTATTACAGAAAAAGTTGCATGTAGTTCAGAGCTAGATCGATGACATTGAAGAACAAAACCTCATCGGAGATGATTGATGCACTAAAACTGTTTCTTGATCCTCTAAGCATAGTTGACACATGTCCGAAGGACTTTTGTAAGGAGCTTGCCGTTTACTGCAAGCAATTTTCGAATTCTTCTTTGTTTGAGATGTTGATAATCTTCTAAGCCTTTGTTGATCTTAACTTTGAGAGCATCTTTTGAGATCTTACTGTGACTGGTGCATAAACTAATCATGAGTATACGAATGCTGAACTTACTCGTCCTCCGGCAAACTTCTCTGCAATCTGGTCACATTGAATGCCTTTGACTGTGGCGGCCCAAGAGATCATGATTTCATTGAGAACTAAAAGGTTTTCTAATAGGGACGGGTAGACGTTAAAATTAAATAAAACAAGTTATGTGTGAGATATCAACGAATTTTTTTATTTGAAAGGTCTATTAAGGACATTATGTGTGGAATATGATATCTTTCAAATGGCAGCCGCGGCTTCGCTGGGTGGCGCGCATCCGAGAGGACCAAATTTCGATGACTCTGGCACATAGATCAGGCTGAATTTGAGCGATGGCATAGACCTGCGACTTAAGGAAACTCCACAAGAAAAAGTCTGACGGGGTCAAATCGCACGATCTCGGTGGCCAGTTCCCGTCGCCTCTGCGTGAGATAACTCTGCCCTCAAATCGCTCGTGCAGAATGTCCACTGTCGCACGTAGCGCCATCCTGTTGGAACCACATGTCTATCACATGCCTATCATCCAACTTGGGCCAAAAAAAATTGGTTGTCATCGATCGGTAGCGCTCTCCGTTGATGTGTTGGCAATGCTATCGTCGTTTTCGAAGAAGTATGGACCGATGATGCCTTCGGTCCACAATCCTCACTAAACAGTGGCTTTCTGGGGATGCATTGCCACTTGGTGAACCTTGAGTAGATTGGCTGGTGAACCTTGAGTAGATTGGCTTCGTCCTAAACTCGACAATTTGGCTTTTTGACGTACCCGTACATCCAAAAATGTGGCTCGTCGCTGAAGTTGATTTCCTTTGCTAAAATCAGGGTCCTCTTCCAACTGCTCCAGTTTTGTAATTTACACGTGTTGCTCGACGCTGTAACTTATCTTTTGTGATTTGTCTTTTGTGTCTGAAAAATAAAAAGCGGGAAGCTAACAACAGATAAAACAACATGGCTGCCATGAACTGTCAAAATCTACCTGTCCTATTGGAAAACCCTTTACTTTGAACAGTTGAGAAGCTCTAGATAAGGTTTGAGTCAACGCTGAATGAACACAGAGCTTTGAAGGTTGGCAGGAAGTCAGAAAAGTGATTACGAAGGTTTCGTCTTATGTTTTGTCTGGTGGTTAGCCCATTTGCATGTATCATACGTAGTATTGGAAGTGAGATACAGTCAAGGGCGAATGCTGGCTTGAAGTTCGGGGCATCGATACCCGCACTTTCTGGAATATTTATTTATGTTTCTTCCGAGTGCCATACTGATTGCCAAAGATTCGTGATTAATCAACTATTTTGCCATATTTTGTGTTTCAGGATGATGGGACTAGTGACTGTTCTAAGTATCAAACAGTAACAATACATCGGTTTCGGATGAGCTTTCAAGTATCAAGGCCCGACAGTAACTGGTTGTCCACATTAGTCATTATTTCTTTGACAAATCATTTGCTCACCACAAAACTCACTACGAACACGTTCCAAAAGTCACACAGTAAAGTTCACTTCAAAATGCCTTCACAATGTCAGAAGTCCTCCAAAGGAGTTTTGCAGAAACTGTCGAAACAACGAAACTAAATCCTTGATTGATGAATTCGTTTATTGTTCATTTTATTTTCGATTTACTTCCGTGGATTCGTTTCTGGAGACCCACTGCGCGTAACTATGTCAGCAACGACAATGGTAATGCAGGATGGACACAGCTTGCCATCGTTTTGATTCGCTTGCAAATGAAGTGAAGCTTTTGTGTCATAAGATACCCCGGGGGTGAGGGTGAACAAGAAAATGTGTTAGATAAGACCAAGAACACAAATCCGTGCCTAGTTACCATTCCAGAGATGACACTAATATTATCCCTGTTCCTGGAGTGGCTCTGCTTCTTTTTCTTTTTTTTCCTCCGTGTCCCTATTTTATGTTTTTCTGCTGCTCCATTGTGTATGTGTGCGCACAGATGTACAATGACTTGGAAATAAAGGGTCTGGAAGTTCTGCAACAAACGCCGGTCTATTCTCTCCAATAGACTACCACGACTGCACTGCACTGCACTGCACCGCTCCAGAGACATAGAAGACACAAGAAGAAAAGAAGAACATCCTTCTCCGATGCGGTAAATCTGTGTGTACACAAATGAAATGAGACAAAACAAAAAGAGGAGATCCTTTCCCTTCCTTGTTCTTAGAATCTCAGGTTTTAGTGTTGCACTTGTTTTTTTCTGTTTACGCGCACACAGTTGCATCCAGTTCATCCAGGACTCGGCAAAAAGAGAACCAAAAGGAGGATGATGCCTAAATAACGCTTCGCTACTGAGGATTACATGCTCCGTATGAAGGCAAAGACTTAACATTGCCAGGAAAAAAAAAAACCGCATGTTGGGGGCCGTACTTGTTGTTTGGCCGCGTCAAATGAATGAGTCTCTCAGGGCCAGCAGACGAGTGGCGCTTCTTCTTCTTCCTGCATCGCGACTAGCGCGTTGCAGAAGCCCCCAGTCAACGTGCACGAGTTATGAATATTCATTGTAATAATTATAACGTGACAGTTGGATAAAATGTTAGTTGCACTGAACTGGACTGATTCCTTTTCTGCCGGTCTTAGGCCCAGCCCGTGCCATTTTTTTTCCCCGTTTTAATGAAAACTCCCTTTCGGGAGAAACATGCAACCCGACGGAATAGTGAGTGGGAAAATATTTACTCTCTCCTGGAGTAGCCTCTGTGCAAGGGTGGCTAAACCAGCCCACCTTCTGTCTCCTGCCTTCCTTTGAGCCATATAGTGCTCCGAGGGAAAGGTAAAAAGGGAAAAGTTCTGGAAACAATGGAGTTAGGCTGGTTGGGGTTGTGCTGTAGACCGCAAACGCGTTGAAGGAAAACTTTTATTTGTTGGGATTTCTGCTTTTTCTTATTCTTTGGTTTTTTGTTGTTTTTGCTCCACGGGTATGCTGCTCTTATGAATGATACCGCTGAGGGGGTCATGGATTCGTTGTAGTGTGTCACAATGGTTGTTGCACTTTGGTACTCTGCAGATGTGCCATGCAACATACTGCCAGCAGTCGAGGCAGGCAAAAACGAAAAAGTTTTCAGTTTTTTTTTTGTTCTTCAGATCACGAATTGGACACATTTTGATAGTTTCAGACCAATTTGGAGTGCAAAACGTATTGTAGTTGCAACTGTGTGCTGGTTGTTGTTGTTGCTGTGCTTGTACTAGTTGTAATTTTTAATGCAGAGAATTTTTTTCTTCTGGTTTTGAAGTCCTGCGTTACTTCTTCCATTGTCTGGAAATGAGGTTTTTCTTTCTGTTGGGCTGCAGATTTTATGCGGTTAAGCAGATTGTTTTTGTATGCCAACGTTGTGCGGAGTGAAAAAGTTTCGCAGTTTCCATATTTAAGTTGTTTAAGTTTTGACCGTTGGTGGAAAGGATTTACAGGTGGATTGGGATAATTTGAGGAAAGTTTTTGCTGTTGCTATAATCTGAGCTTCGGTCTTGGCGATAATTATGGTGCTCTCAAGTGCTTAAGGCCATTTTAACAGTGTGCAACGCAGTGTGTGGGTATTAGTCTGAATTGTTAAACGTTATAAGGGTCCATTGCGTGTAAAGGCTGCGTGCAATAAGTCACTTTTCCAGCAGAAATTGGAGATGAGTCCTAGAGTGTCAGAACGAGATCTGAGCTTAATACCTACTTCTTTAGTAAGGTGGCGCTGCAGTGCCTAGTGAACCTGGACCTCAACCAACAAGTTTTTTTGAATTTTACATGGCTCTGTAAGGCTCATCTTTATAAATGCTGTCATAGACGGAATTAAAATTGAATAAAGATGGTGTGTGTAGATTGGGACTTCTTGGGTTATCACAAGGATTTATCCAGGTGTAAGAAGTGTGAAGGGTCTATACTTACTGTCTACTATTCGACTTCTAAAAGCAGAACAATGGGGACACATGTGTGCCGTGGTTTAGTGGTTAGTGCTTTGGACTGCTGTGCGAGCGGCGTGGATTCAAGCCCTAGCCATGTGCACAAAACATTTTTCGCAAACATTTTTAACACGCACAACTTGAATGGTTGCGAGAAGCTAGTCCTTGCCTCATTCCGAGCTGTCGCGCCGGCTATTCATTTTTTTTTTGGGACACCATTGTCGAAATAAATATTTTCAACAGTCGGAGATCCACTTTCTGTGGTCAAAGGCCGTTCTCTGAGAATGTGGAGATAAATTTCCTAAATATCTATCCACAGCTTGCAGGGGGCGTAGAGCCTCATTTGATGAAGATGTTTTTTTTAAGAGAACAGTGGCCACTGATTATTTCAGTTATGCCTCTACGATTGTCCTTATTGACGGCCGATGAAATAACCGAGCAGGTCTTAGCTCTACAAATTTAAAGGGCAATTCCATGTACACTTCCTGCAAAAGGCGGACGTCCAATGGAAGAGGCTAACTAAATGCCTCATATCCAGGAAGATATGGCCTAGCTACGACAAGGCAAAAACAAAAGTTCTCCTTGACAGCATCAGGGCGGATGTTGACGATAACTACGGAGTGTTGGATTTCTTGAACAGCCACTTCTATTCAACTATCTATATACACCACCTGCTATGGAACTATGCCACATCAATCAAAAGCGTGTGTTCCTGAATTTGATTTTTTGATGATTCTTCCATTCAGTGTCTTTGAAAAGAACCATTGATTTGAGTGGTAAACGGAGCTAGGTGATTATCTGGTTTGAAAGCGGGTCCTGGCAAATCTTTCTCGACAATCCAAGGAGCGCCGCTTTGCTCCTATTGTATTTATCTGTCTGTTCCAACTCTCACGTAAAGAGCAACCAAGATCTGGAGCAGCTCTTGAATTGCATTCCATAAGCATGGTTTGGTTGGCAATGCAATCGTCGATCCATTGTCGTTTCTTAAACAGCGAATGACAAAAGTCTGCAGCTTTTTTGGGAAATCGGTGGTCAATTTTCAAGTACTAAATCCAACTTAAAGTACCGACTCCACGTTTCACCGAATCAGTCGTACCTTGGTCTTAAGACTGATTAAGTCTTAGTCCTTTTTGAAGTCAACGAGCGGAATTCTTTATTCAAAGCACTGTTCTACGATGATCGGGAGGCTGTCAAGGCGCAGAAAGGAAATCGACTTGTTCATTTTCCAAAGTACTTTCGAGAAAGTCCTTGAAGCCATTGATTATGTTGTCGAATATATTGGCAACTGCGATAATCACGCATACTTATGTCCTGTTTCCCCTAGGGGCTCTATTTCGCCTACGTGCCATCATGTACTGGTAATATGTCTCAGCTCTCTCCAACTCTTACCCAATTGCCGAGACTCCTCCTTAACTGTTTTGCGCTATGTATTTCTCTGATGAAAAATTACCCCAATTTTGGGGCCTTGTTTAATTTTTCCTTTTGGGGTCTTATTTCCTGGGTCCTAATTTCGCGTAGTCACTAGATAAAGTCAAATTTTGTTCGTGGGAGTCTTAAGTATTTGCTTAAATTATACATAAACATTTTTGAATGTCCATAATTAATTTAATGTTTTCTCTTTCTTTGCAGGTGAGTGTCAACTACTTAGAGTTCGCTAAAAAAAAATCCTGAAGGTTGTATACATGTCTTTAAATCATTCAGCTTCATCTTCCACTTTAATGTTAAGTAAAACGATTAAATATTTTTACTTTCTATGTACATTGCAATATTGTCAAGTTGAATAGAACTTGCTTTTGCTTTGTTTTAAAAATGTTGTTACCGCGTGCCTATAACAATTGTATAATTGAGATTTAACCAATTGCAGAACTTTTCATCGTATAGTTCGCTCCGATGTTGTTAATTATGGTGATTTCGACGACACTGATGACTGGGTGGGGTGTGATGGGGTGATGATAATGGCGATGACATTTGTGTGAGATAGTAAATATTTGAATGTTTTTCCTTACGTCCTATTTCATTCGTGAACTCGCTTTCGCTCCTGCTGTTCACTCAAACGTGTGTAAGAATTTGTCTACATACGTATAAGTATGTATTCAATTTGAAAGGAATACAACGAGAAGCGGCATTCTGTAGAAGAAAATACGAGAAACTAGTACATTAGTGTGCTGTACATGGCAGCATTTTCCTTTTGGATGTGCTTGACGCGCTCGCTGCGCCATAACGTGTCTCCTGCATGTCTAGGGTTGATGAACCTCTTTGCTGCCTAGGGATGAGGAGGCAGGACCTCCTACGAAAACCCCATAGCCCCACTTCTCTCCCCACCACGTTCTCTCTAGCGTAAGTAGTTTTACGTGCGGCTCAACAGAACTTCATTAGGCTCGTAATTCACTGTCTCTTTTTGTGCATATGCTTGTGTGTGCATGTGTCGTGTACATTTCATGCACAATGTGTGCATAGGGTGCATGCATACTCCACCCCGGTTTTCATCGGGGGCGAAAGTTTGTTTGAATGCATATTCTATTCTGTGAAGAGCATGAGAGAGTGACAGAGAAAGATGATGGAAAATATCCGGGATTAGTGGCATAAGTGGATCTAAACTTCACTTGCCTTGCATTTATCCGACAAAAATGTTGACTTGTCGCTCGATGTCACCAAGTTACCTGAATATTTCGTGCAAAATTGTGTGATTGCCTTTGATAGATAAGAGAAGGAATATCATTGAAAAATAATGAGATTAACTTTGCAATAGAATGTGGCTGCGTTAGGTAATTGTTATTCTTTACACCCTCATCTTTTGTTATAAAGGGTATTTCATTAAGCGCTTCCTATCTTTAAATTTAAATAAAACAGTGTGTGAGAAATCATCGAAATTTTTTATTCGTTCGTTCGTTCGGCCTATCGATGCCATAATGTATGGAATATAACATTGTTCAAATGTCTGCCGCGGCTTCTCTGCGTGGTGCGCATCCGAAATGTCCAATTTTCCATGACTCTGGTGCATAAATCAGTCTGAATTTGACCGATGGCATGGGTTATGTTGGCTTCGAGGGCCGCTGTGGTTTGTGGCTTATTCACATAGACCTGCGACTTCAGAAAACCCCACAAGAAAAAGTCTAAAGGGGTCAAATCGCACGATCTCGGTGGCCAGTTCACATCACCTCCACGTGAGATGACCATGCCCTCGAATCGCTGTGTGGCACGTAGCGCCGTCCTGTTGAAACCACATGTCGTTGGTGTTCATATCTTCCAATTCAGGTCAAAATAAGTTGGTAATCATCGACCTATAGCGCTCGCCGTTGACGGTGATGGCCTGGCCAACGTCGTTCTCAAAAAAATTTGGACCGACGCTCTTGGATCTCATTTGGATTGATATCGTCCTAAATTCGACAGTTTTGTTTGTTGTCGTACCTATTCATCCAGAAATGGGCCTCATCGCTGAAGATAATTTTTCGATGGAAATTAGGGTCAGTTTCCAACTGCTCCAGAGCCCATTCAGCAAACACACGTCGTTGTCTATGGTCGTTTACCTTAAGCTCCTGGGTCAGTTGAATTTTGTACGGGTGCAGGCTCAAGTCACGACGCAAAATTCGCCAAGTTGTGGTCTGCGGAAGGCCGAGTTCTTGTGACGCGAAATCGACTGCCTCGGATTCTCCTGCACACTTTTACGGACAGCGGCGATGTTTTCGGCAGATCTTGCTTTTCGTTAACGTACGGATGTTGGTTGATCATTTACTGAACCATTGGACTCAAATTTATCCACCACACTTCCTCTCGGAAGGACGATTATGGCCACCGTAAAATGGGCGAAACGCGCGGAACGTTACCTGAACAGAACGCCCATTTTGACAAATTGTAAAAGTTCAGAAGTCCCTATTGGAAGACCCTTTATTTATGAATATGGAGGTCTGGTGTTCATAATGGAGATCCCGTCTGCATAGAAAAACTCCGACAACTTCTCTCCGTTTGCGTTCTGATCCGAGTCATCGTTCCTTCCAATCACTCTTCCCCATGTCAAAACACCTATGTAGATATCCCATTTCGAATGCATAAAGCAGAAATTCAATGTCTCAACCACCATCTAGGCATCAAGTTTAAGCAACATGTCATTTCACTACATACATATCATTTTACTGAAATACAAGGATCAATGCTGAGGTACTTACTAAGCATAGTTTAGACAGATTGTTTGCAATGTGGCTAAACTTCTTGGCGGTAGAACAAACAACCAGTCCTACATTCTGGTAAAGTGTTTTGTATTGATGTTTGGATTTCCATATGTCAATCTACGCTAAAGTGGATAGGGCATCACTTCTTATCCAAGGACATTTGTTTTGGATCTTCGAAGAAATTAGCCAACATCCACTATACAACTGGACAACCTATGTCACTTTCGAATAGGAATGCAAGACACATGGACTCTTTATGAATAACATAGCAAGTGTAGGTGTCTTCTTGTATAGAAATCCGGAGGATAACACCTGTTTTGGCGACTCGGGGAAGAGCCAAGAAATTTAAAAGGTAAAACATGTGGACACGTTTAATATAAATTCTTACCCTCCTGCTAAAGAGTTTCTTGAATGCTTGATTTAATATCGTGTAGCTTGCAAGCATCTCCTGCAAAATAAAATACTGTTATCTCCCGTCTGAATAGATTCACTGTAAGACCCAGTCTTATTATCTCCCAACATAACTTACATTGTGTATCTTTCACTGTCTACACTACCAAACAGAAAAATCCATTATTTTCTCAATTTTTGCATTGTCTATGATCAGCAGGAAAAAAATATGATGGGTCCTCGCTACCACACACATCTTGTCGCAAATAATAAACTTGTTTTCCTTTGAATCAGCACCACAAGATTTCTTTTACCCACACACAACCCACATAAGATACCATCTAGGATGTGCCATCTGAGAAAAGAACACATGAACCAGAAAACTGCACGACACAAAATTCACCCGCCTCACCGTGGAGGGAAAGAAAAATCGCCTTAAAAATATTTCACCGAATGTCCTTGTGTTCGCCGTGTAGCCGGTTGGACCTTTTGTCAGTTTATAAATACACATTTTCCAGATTATGACGTAAAAAAAAAAAAAACGAAAAAAATAAATAAAATTGTTCGCATTTAACTTGGGGTCAACATTACACAGCGGGGGGGGGGGGTGGCGTGGCGGCGGCTGGCTATGTTGGCTGGCAGGATGGATGCCAGGGAACATCGAAAAGAAGAGCAGGGAGAAAACTACATAGTGCTCTTTACTTCCGAATGATTTAGCAGATTCGGGACAAATGATGATGTCGTATCGCCAATAGCCATCACTGGAACTTTTTTCCACCTGACAGATTCCATTTGCCAACCAATCTGTGACACGCTTATGCCATAACTATTTATGAGCTTTATGTAGAAGATGGGTTTTGATCTGAGGGCAAATGGTTTTCCACCATTGTGGTGTAACAAGTTGGTTCTATGTATACATTCTGTTTTCGTATGCAAGGGCTAGATGTGCATAAGAAGAGTGCAAGACCGGGCTGCAACCATAAGAAGTTCGTCTTATTCGTATTTGCAGGTTACTGCACTGCGTTGCTTTGTCGCTGTTGGCGTTGGCGTTGTTGCCACAACATCATTAAGCGTTTTCGATTGTTTCTATGTACCTTGGGCGGTGGGAATTATTTTAGTGTTCAAAACTGTGAAGATACACCCTCAACCATCATAGTCGGCATGGCTTGTGGAGACCGCGATGCATATACTGTGACAATGTCCAGCTTCGGCTAGTAGAAGATTTGGGATTTTTGACTGTCTTTGGATAGAAACCCATAGGATAGGTAAAATTTTAATCAACCAGATATCAACGATATGGCAGGAGATACCGAGATTAGGGAGGAATTCCAAAGACATTTGGAAAAATTCTGACTGAAAAACAGTCGAGAAGGACCGCAATCAAAGTGGCCTGGCTCTATATCTCTCCAAATTATAAAATCATGATCTGTAAGCAATCCATCAGGCAGAAGTTTCACTCCAGTCGTCGATTTTGGGGATGACTCTGCATTAGATGGACATACTGACATATTTCTCACCTTTACTGCTATTCATACAAACTGAAGGTATCTGGGTACCGCCAAGTGTTGTGGTTATGAAACAGGCGAAGAATTGTATCTGTGCTTTTTTTACAAGAAGGCCAGCCATCACATATATCGCGTCGTAGGATATTTTGGAAAAACCGCTACTCGCTCTTAGCTTGTTGAGTTGAGTTTTTTATTTTTGTGGCCGATTGAACGTCTTTTTTGTATAATCCACTCGCGCTTCAAGGGATTACGAATACGCAGCGCTAAGAAGTTGCTGTGTTCGAAATTCAGGTAGAATAGGGTTTCAATGACGTTCGATGGTGGTGTCTAGACTACCAGGGAACTTTTGTGGCATTTGTGATTGCTATAACGCACGATGGTCAATTCTTCAAGCCATGACTCTCTACTGCCAATGTTATGCCTTTGCAGTCAAAAACTGACTCTTAATTGCCATAAGTCGGTATCAATTTTACTAGAGCTTTGAATATCCACATGATAGATTTGGGATTCGACCCCTAAGTTTTCCCAACATTTCTGCTGCACGAGTAGGGTGCCTAATATCCGGCGAAATATTTTTTTTACCAATAGCTAATTGTGCTCATCCCTAAGACAGAGAGATTGGTGGGATCATTATCTGCAGAGTTTGAGTCCTTACTTACTTCCCTACTTATAGTGGTCCTAGAGTCCGGGATGGGCCCTACGAGCGTCTCCAACCAGCTCGATCTCTAGCCAGCGTCTTCCAGTTTCGAACGCCAAGTTGGTTAAGGCCACCTTTCACTGACGTGCGCCATCTGAGTTGCGGTCTTCCTCTACTGCGCCGTCTCTCGGCTGTGGATTCGAAGATTTTCCGGGCCGGTGCATTGGCGTCCATCCGCTCTGCATTACGTAGCCACCCCAGTCGTTGAATCTTCACTCTTCTAGCTAAGCCAATGTCGCTGTACAGCTCGTACATTTCGTCGTTGTTTCTCCTCCTCCACTTACCTTCTATGCAGACGGGCCCGAAAATAACCCGAAGAATTTTCCTCTCGAAAAAGCCAAGAGCAACCTCATCTGCTTCTGATAGAGTCCATGCCTCTGCGACATAGAGCAATTAAGTTCTTATAAAGGGGCAGTTTAGTTGTTCGAGAGAGGGGTTTGTAACTCAATTGCAGTCTTAGCCCAAAGATTGGCACGAGTTATTCTTCTTTTAATCTCAGCACTGGTGTCGTTGTCTGGATTGGTTTCGGAGCCCAGGTAGACAAAGTTCTGAACTACTTCAAAGCTATGAATGACTGCAGTGACTTTCTTTGGGAGACGTCGGTATTGAGTGTCCTTTTTTGTTGACAGCATATACTAGGTCTTGTCCTCATTGACCGCTAATTTCATTTTTGCCGCCTCCGTCTCAATACTCACGAACGCACCAGTGCCACCAGGCTGTGTTCTTCCGCTTATGTCCATATCGTCGGCGTATCCGAGTTTTGCACTATTCTTTCAAGAACAACGTTGAGTTTGAATCCAGTCGAATTGGTTTTAGAAGCCCTGTCTTCGTCATGAGAAGTCCTTCTTTGCTGACAGCATATAAGTATTTGGTTTTATCCTCCGACAACTGCTTTCCCTTTTCTTCAATTCCCGTGAACCTATGTTGCGGAATTAATGCGTGATCTATTCAGAGTCACCTGCAAAATCCAATACCTGGACTGATTTCTTACAGATAGGTGCTGATGGACTGATTTCTTCAGTGTTGACTCAAGCCATGCAGATTTAGTCAGTTTTGTTGGGAAGAAATACGAAACCAAGAATACTTTGGGCGATCGCCCTGCAACAGCAGCGGTTTTATATGTCGAATCAGATACATACATATTTGTCCATTGGAATGAATTTCCACATTCATTTTAGGCATACATCTAAGAAAAGATCAACACGTTTTGATAAATTTACCACAGAAGTACAGGAAGGTAGACAAAGGTGAGGGCTCGCCAGAATCCAATTAGTACTAAGATGTACCTTTCCATTACCAAGCCTCGTTTGACCTGGTTGATGATGTGTGTTGTTGGAGAAGAGTGAGACGGCCGCGAGTTCTTAGATCCATCCTGTGAAGTCAATAAAACGGATTAGATATCGTATCCCTTTATCGGAGGTTATCCAAGAATGGCTGGTTTAGTGCACGCAGTCTGGCTCTTGCTAATGCCGGAGAGAGTTTTCTTCTCATTTTCGTTTCCGCAGCTGCGGCAATGAGGATTGTAGGTATCCAATTGGCCAATGCCCCGTGGTTATCGGCGTTATTCTAGCGATACCTGGGCGGGTTCAGTTTAGGAAATTTTAAGTTCTAATCCATTAAGTGTTAGCTAATATTTTTCTCAGGTCTAAGAAAGTCCTTCAATTTGGTTGGTTAAGAGAGGGTAAATCTTTTTGGTCTGATGAGTACTGAAAAACTGAAGTCATATGTAAGTTACGTTACCGGGTTAATGAAAAGGAAGAAGATCATATTCGTCTCATTAGGTCAGTAGACCTTGTGTGGACATGCGACATTATGGTTCAAGCCATCCGGTTGTCCAAAAAATTTGTGTGAGAGAAGTTTGGACAGTCACAGAGAATGTGAGTTGTATCCTCATGAATTTTTTAGTCACCGCACCTTTTTTTTTGTACTTCGGCATGCTGTGGTCAGTAAGTATGCCCGCCAACAGCGACAAGGAAGTTTGTTTTTTCTGCCTTGGTTGTGTTTTGACCAAAGTGTTCTTGATATTTCAAAGGTAGTTGGAGATTTCCATTTTATGTTAAACATCCCAAATCACCTGTGAAATGACAAGAAGATTCTGGCTAAAACTTAGGCTTACACTGGCCATTTCTCTACAGTTTTATAGGAGGGGATTTTACTTACTTACTTCGCTTCTTTCTACAATATTTTCTTAAGATATTATGATCGCAGTGGCTCAGTAGTTAGTGCTACGTGGGTTCAAGAAAAAGCCATGTCCACCGACCAATTGTTGGGGAATGACAAGCCTCCAAGAGCATTACTTGTCATGGAAAAGCTTCTCAATTTGTCGTTCGGAGCAATCAATAAAATGTAGGTCGTCCCTTTCGTTAATGCGAAAAATGTAACACACACATTATGAATAGTTGCGAGAAGATCGTAGACCGATCGGTCGACGACATCTTCCTTGCTGTGAGTAAACCGTGTAGAATTGAGTTCTGCCTGACCAGATCATCTGATATTTTATTAACCTTTGGGTGGTATCGATACCAATAAGTGATTGCATACTCAGGTTTGCGAATTCATTTATTTGAATCTAAGACCCTCTAGTCCTTTTAGGTGAACTTCGAAGAAATGCCGCCGTCCTCATGACGGGACTTTCAAAAAATTTGAATGTAATTTGTCCGTTAAAAAAAACTCCGTTAAAAACTTGGCCAAGTTCGTAGATAGGCGTGATCAGTCAAAAGGAGGGCGGGTTACGCCTCTTTTTATTTCTCAAAAGGTCTAACTAACAACTCAAATAAACCCCAACTAGACTTTTTAATAAGAGTATTATAGCAGTTGATAGAATCCGCTTGCTGCCAATTTGGGCGCCATCTTGGATTCGCCATCTTGAAATTCTTAAAAAATGCTCTTACTTCGTTAAAATTGAAAATCCGTATACATTTCGAGGCAATGAGTACACATTTATTTTTAAAGTGGAAATTTTCGTCCGCCGTTTTGTTCCCGCCATCAGAATGGAAGCCTTAGTGATGGCATATGAAATCCTCTTACCTCTTGCGGCTCCTGCCGGAAGGTTCTTTTCTGTACTAGCATGGGGTCATTATCAAGGATAAACTGTTCTCAGTTATAAATCCGACAAGCTGTTTAGACAAATAAAAGAGGAAGGCATTTAGTCCAGCCTTGGCCCCAAAAGTCGTCATCATGCTTTGTTTTTCGACACATCAGAGTGCGTACCTTCGCCTACTCACTGTTTTGTTTTTTTCGAATTTCTAAAATTATCCATATTACGTTTCCTTCACGACCACAACAGAAACATTTCTCCTTTACCAGCAGAACTTCTACTCCATTGGCAATCTTTTCGATTGTGAAATCTTTGTAAAATCTTAAACGAAACACAGTTCGATAAAAATGATTGTTGTTGCCTGGAGGGGATATAATCGTAAATAAGGATTTTTTCTCCACATCCGTACAGAAGCACTACATCATGATGTTATTATTGAATCTGTATTGAATTATGGTGGCGCGATATCAACCCCGGCGGCGGCGCGAGGGCTTGATTGATTGATTGATTACATCCACATAATCTGCTTTCAATTTTTAATTTGAATTGCTTTACAAATTCCTGCGCATAATTGCTAAATGAATTTGAAATTGGATTACCATTCACTGCGTACACATGGAAACGTTTCCCAATAAACCCGGCATCGCTGCACCCCGGCGACGATATTCTCCGCTTCGGTGGCCGAGTGGAGTAGGCCACCAACCCTCTAAATGTTGGTCACTACCCCCGGCGAATAAACGGTTTGTTTTCGTTGTGTACTTTTCTATTTATTCACTTTTTTTTTCTGCCGTTGTTTTCATTGGCATTGTCTGATTGCAGTATGATATTTACACTTTGGCGGAATTCAATTGTGTTGCTCCAATCACATTCGCATTAAGACCTCCACGTATTGTGCTCTCAATTTTACTACAGTAACTAGGCGCGGTGCATGTGCATTGTACTCCGCTAACCTAAATTCCCGACGCAAATCAGATAACTCGCGCTCGTGGTGGTGGACGGGGGGCCGGTCGATGGGGTGCTGGTGTCAGCGGCCCACTCGGGCGTATGCGTACTCTCATTCATTAAATCGTCTGCCGCAGAGAATGTGTGCTACCAGTGCACTTGGGATCATCGATTAGAGATTCGCTTCTGCATTTAATTTTGCTCTCTATCGCATCCATGGTTTCCATCAAAATAGGAATTAAATGTGTTTTCTTTTTTTTTGCCCCATGAAAGCTGAGCCTAGGGCGGAGAAGGAGGAGGCGGAAAAAAAATCTGTTTACAAACGCTTTTGGAGGGGTGGAACATGGAAGACACAGAAGACACAGGAAGGGAGGTAAAACAGGCGACAGCAGCGGTGACAGTGGCGGAATGTTTTTCTCCCAGACCGGCTTTCGTATGACACTCCATTTTTCTGGGATTTCCTTCCGGGAAAAGGATGAGTTGGATGAGTAAATGTGGTTTTAGTTTGCCGTTGCTCGTTGGAGTTTACTTCAATGGCCCTTTGTTGATTTTTCCTTTTCTCCTTTATTTCCTGTGTTCCTTTCTTCTCTTGGTTTCTTTTACGAGTCCTTTTTCTTGTAATATCATCATCATCATCATCATCGTCTTGGTAGTTGTTCGTCGACATCATCGTGTTTGCTTTCTTCGTCCTTTTCTGCATGAATTGCATGAGTCGTGAGAGGGATTCCATATTGAAGTGGAGTCTTATACTTTTTTGTATGATTAATGACACCCTAATCCGGAATTATGAAAAATGCGGTGAAAACGATGAATATGGAAATGCGACAATGTCGGTCAATTTATAATGTTTAAAAGTAGTTAAAGCAAATCGACCAGAGTGGCGGTAGTTGCTGACGACTAATCGACTAGAAGAGGAGTTTGTTTTTTTTTTGTTCCTTTCTTGTGTCTCGAGTGGTGTAATTTATTGCCGGGTATTTGCTGTTTAATTGAGTTTTTAAGAGTGGACAGACAATTGAAATTACATGGCAAATAAGAGGAGATTGTGTTAGATTATGTCAATCATCGGGCCAGTATTAGACTGTTTTGAAACTCATGCTGCACCCAAGTATAACTTCGATGATATTTGACCATAATATTGATTAGTATCGATTCGAGAAAAGCGTAGGTGTTTTGTTTTCAGGTTTGTTTAGGGAGAGACACTATTCAATTCAATTTCAGAACATTTTGTAAAGCTGCGTTCAGACGATTGTAAGATCTTGCAACATTGTCAGGTTTGGTGTGCTGACAATTAGCTGCCGATGGGCGGACAATGACAAATTACCTTCCAACGTAAAATTGTTAGTTCACACAGTTGTAAGATGTTGTTCCAATTTCTGAGAATTCAATTGTCAGATGGCGGCCTTACAATAACCTAACAATGCTTTTCTTACCACGTTGTCAGACAAATATTTTAAGTAAGCGTTTGGGACACATTTTTCTTTCGAAGACCTGACAATATTGAAAGATCTGACAATCTCCTGAACATAGGTTAAGTTTTGCAATTGATGGTAATATGTAGATGACGTGTGCCACTGAGAGTGGACTGCACGATCTTTTATTTTTCAAGGAGATTACACAGGTTCCAATCATCAAAATCTTCTGCTTTGCGAAATGAAATGAAAAAGTGATGGGCCCTGCGAGGCTAAGAACTTTCGATGCTGATAAGTGTTAGCTTATATTGTACTCAAGTCTAACAAGGTCCTCCAGTTAAGTTGGTCAAGGAAGGACAAATTGTGGACCTTACAGATGCGTGGAAACTCTTCACGTCAGAAGTATAACTTTCAATGTCTGCTCAGGCGGGAGTGGGGATATTTGCAAGTCTCAGACTGGCAAGCAGAGTAGTGGAGTGTATGCCATTAAGTGGGAGAACTGCGATCTTAAAGCTAAAGCTTGAAAGGTCAACTCTGGCTCTGGTGCAGGTAAATGCGCCAAATCTGGAGTCGGAGTATGCAGTATTCTCGGATGAAGTAGATGCCGCCGTAGAAAAAGTGGCAGATATGGATGTCCTAATAAGTGACTTCAATGCTCACGTGGGTGTGGATGTAATGACATGAAGGAGTATGATTGGGAGAACGGTGACCCGGATCAGAACGCGAACGGAGAGAAGTTTTCGGACTTTTGCTGTGCAAGCGGCTTCAAAGGAAGTTTATTATCATCGAAGGATTTAAATCCAACTCAAATTTCCGATGAGAAAGACATCTTGCGCATATGGGGCGAGCACTTCACGGACCTGCTCAATCCCGAACAGAGCACTGAGAATGGTAGATCCAAGCTTTTGAGTTGGGCGGAGAATAGTCTCAACATGGTGCAGTGGTTAGCATCATCGCTTGTCACGCTGAAAGTCCGGGTTCAACTCCTGATGTCCGAAAAACATTTATTTCTTAAATGAATAAAAATCGATCAACTATGAAAACTGATGGCGACTCTACTGCGAAGGCATAACACTGGAGTGTCTTGGCTTGAAGAGTTGATTGAGCGAATACTGAGTATGACATCAGAGGATTCGAAAAAATACCTGTGAATTAAGCAACGACGAAAACACCACAAATGTCCCCAGCTTGCCTGGACACCACCCTTGGACGCCAATGAAAAACTTAACGAAACCTGAGTTTCAAACCACTGTACCTCGCTCGCGGTATGTGTATAACATTATAAGGGTATTCATATCCCCTTGATCCGCGCGTGGAGTATAAAAAAAAAAAAAAAATTCAGGAAGTGTCCTTGGCGATTAAAGCTGTAATAGTTGACAAACCTAAATGCTAAAGGCTTTGGGGGCAGAAGGAATGAAATGGTTCTCTATTGTCATTAAAGTGCCTGGGAATGGGGTGAAACACCTAGCGATAGGCAAACTGTGGTGATTGTTCTGTCATTAGAGGGGTATATCTCTCTTAAGTCTCCCCGGAAAAGTCTTTGCTAAGGTGTTGAAAGAGCGATCCAACCGAGTCCAGGTTGAACGACAAGCAGTACGGCTTTCGTTCAGGTAGAAGCACGACCGACCAGCTATTCACTCTCAGAATAGTATATTGAGAAGTCCTGGGAGTATGCGAAGCCTATCTGCAGTTGTTTTGTCGATTTGGAGAAAGCATATGATCAGGTCCCTCGAGGTAAACTCTGGAGTATATTGCAAGAGTATGTGATTGACGATTCTCTTTTGAGGGCCATTCGATCTCTATACACAAACTGTAAAAGTTGTGTTCGGGTGAACTGCCTTAAATCGCCACCTTTTGCTGTGGGCGTTGGACTTCACCAGGGGTGTGTTCTGTCACCTCTCGTTTTTATTGTGTATATGGATTGGATGTTATAGCGCGGCCGTGGCATGGAACGGTTCGAATTGGGAGACTTACCGGTAAGTCATCTGCTTTTTGCGGATGACCAAGTCATACTAGGGTTCACCCAGACCGAACTTCAGCGCGCACTTGACAGATTCTTAGCCGTCTGTATTGAACCTGGCATGAGGGTAAACGTAAACAAATAAGAAGAAGTTCAAGTATCTCGAGTGATGAAGAGAATAATACTGAGTTTTCCTGTAGCATTGGTCAGGCTTTTGAGACAACTTGGTCAATTTGTTATGAGGAGGGGTGAACTTGGCATCGAAGTCAAGCTTTCGTTCTTCAATTCAGTGTTTGTTCCGACCCTCACCTATGGTCATGAGGTTTGAGTAATGACTGGAAGAAAAAAAAGCAGATACAAGCTGCTGAAATGAGATTTCTTCGTTGTATTGCGTTCGTTTATTGTGACTCGCCGAGATTGGGTTAGAAACTCCAAAAGACGCGAGGCATTCAATGTCGAGAAGCTATTTCTTCGAACGGAAAGGTCCATATTTCGATGGTTTTGGCGCGTTAAGTGCATGCTTCCAAGACGTGCCAAGGAATCCGTGCCATTAGGTAGACGCCCGCTATGTAGGCCCAGGATGAGATGGTTGGACCAAGTCCGAAATATCACCTCCGCCCGTATGGGAATAGCCCCTGATGATTTGGAATCGGTGTCAGAAGATCGGGAGATGTGGAGGATCCACTTAAGCACCCCAAACCCCCGACCCTCATAATGGATAAGAAGGCCTTTGTAAAATGATGTTGATGATGTGGAATCCAACTACTGAAACATTATTTAGGTCAGCTTTTTCGATTGAAAATACTGAAGCATATAAGCATACAGAGCGGCCTGGTCACACTATAGACGTGAGCTGGAAATGCAAATCAGCGATAGCTTTAGTCTGCGAAGATGTTCCTTTAATGACAGTTGTCACCTACATGGGTTAGTGCCGGTAGTGATTCAAATAATAAGTTAAGAGTTTAACACTATTATTTCGAAAAAGCTTGTGTATCAAACCTAGGAAGTAGAGTGGGCTGATTTTCGATTGCAGCACTTCAAGAGTGCTTACCAAATTCAATTTGGTTAAAGTTACAGTGGATGCGGCTCCACTCTGTTTTTATGTCCATCTTACTACTTACCTACATAATTATGTTGTTGTTTTAAATTAAAATTAAAGATGAAGTTGAAATTCAAATTCTTATTCATCCACAAACATATGTATTTACATGTATTTCAGAGCTGGACAAAGATCCCGGCTTACACTCATTTACGAATTATTGTTGTTATAATCATTATAAATGACTTTGACTGTAAAGTACGTATCATTTCTCGGTTGTCAGTTTGAAAATCTTTAACTTTTGATTTTCCAACTCGGCCAGTAGTTCACTTTGCTCGCTTCTCTTTCTAATTAAGTAAATATGTCACGAAACCATAGTGTCATGTTCCTTAAGCAACAGTTTTACAGTCAAATACCTCCACTTCACTCATATCACTCTTATAAGTAAATCTCACCCTTAAAAGTGCATAAAATCGATGCACAACTGACACCAATTGCAGCGAGTTGACAATATTGAAACAGACACAACGAATAACAAACAAAAAGTGTTATATTACTGCATATTAGGGTCAGTGTAACTGTGTCTTTTTCCGCACACAATTTTGCTGCAACGAACACGAACTTTTTGACTCGTTAAATTTTACAATAAAAGGAAAGACTAATCAGTTTGTGGAGTTATGTTGAAATTTCTGGAATTTGTTTTGTATGTCCTTGACCTAGATGACATATCTTTGTCTTAAAATTTGGAGTCGAAGAGAGAGGATGTGGTAATTTATGTGATACATTCTTCTGTATACTTAATCACTGCATTTTTTTGGCATCAGATGCCTTTTATAGGAGTTATTGCGGAATGTTTTAATGTTCCAATTTGAAGGCATTTGTAAAAGGCTGCCCAAATGTATACCGGAAGATTTCTACTGCCCGCTTTTTGACAGATGTCGACTGGACACAACGTGTTTAAGGATTTATTTTTGAAACCAATGTTATATTACGATGATTTAATTAAAATTACATGAGATTTTGTATCTCAATCATATACTTGTAGTAAGTTTATTTGAAAACATGTTGCGTGAAAATTTAACTGATATGTCGGCCATCTTCTGTCCATCTATAGCTATACTTCATTCAATTTTTCACAAAAACTGCAGTTAACCTTAAGTCTTAAACCAAAAATTAGAAGTCATACTTTGTTTTTGATGAAATTTGAATACCCTTTTCAACTTGGCCTTGTAATCATTTCTGGATAGTTAATGTAACGTAATATCCTTTTGCATGCTCTCGTGACTGCACAGCAATACCTTGTCCTTTATGAGGTAGAAAAAGCCTCCTGTAGAAGGTGATGATAAAAACGTTACTGTCGCCCTTTCTTCTTCTGTTTTAAGCTTAAGTGAACTCTCCATATTTCCCGATCTTCCGCCATATACTTTTAATCATCACGGGCTATCCCAATACGAGTAGAGGTGAGACTTCGGGCTTGGTCCAGCCATCTCATCCTGGGCCTACCCAGAGGACGCCTACTTGATGGCACGGATTCCATGGCACGTTTTGAAAACCGAGTTGAGAAAATGCGTTAGTTGCCTTAGTTGCCTCCTGCCAAGATTAAACGTTCTCCTTGCTAGACGAGAGCAGGGGCGCTCTATTATTGATTTGGCCGCTTTGCAGGTTTGGAAGTCTTCTCACAATATCTTGTGGCATTTAACAAGCGAGCCGCTAAAAGCGATTTTAATAACCTTTAGGGCCACCCCCACGGTTGTGGTTAAGGTGGTGTCCCTGTTTTCTGCCCCCTTTATAGCCAGTTCATCTGGAGCTTCGTTCCCAGGTATGTTGCAGTGATCCGGTACCAGGAGCAGGTTGACCTGGGCAGAGGCTGCCGGGGTATATAGTTTTTCCTTGCATTGCCGTACCCACGAGTTGGTTCTTGGATTTGCAAGTGCCATTAAGGCAGCTGGACTGTCTGAGCAGATATAAATACTGTCACCGAGGGTTACAGTATGCAGTAGGAGTTCGGTGCCCCTGAGTATCGCGAAAATCTCTGCCTGGAACACAGTCACGAACAGTTTCAGATCGATGGCAAGATTGAGCACCTCTTGGCAGTAGACCCTTCGGTAGTCGACCCCCGCTTACGATTCTCCGTTGATGTGCGATTCATCCGTATATACTACAGTCCCTACATCGGACGGGATGACAATGCCCTGTTGCCAATCCTCTCGTTTGGGGAACTTGACTGTATAGCCTATATCGAAAGGATAAACTTTATTAGTAAGGTCACTAAGGAGCCTAGTGAGTCCAGAATCTGCCTTTACTTCCGTTCAGATAGTCCTGTGTCCCGTTAAGGTTCGCTCGTTAAAGTGGCTAAGGGTCTCGAGTCTTAAGGCAGCTATATTCTCTTACAGTTGAGCTTAATTCTAAAGGACTTATGCTAAACTTAGCGCAGGACGCTGCCATCGAAAGAGAAGCTTAAATGGTTTTTTTTTTGAAGAGATGCTTCTGACCGACTAAACCCTCTCCATCTTTAGGTAATTCAACTCCGGAACTTTTTCCAACATTACATTAGGGAAGTGTCATTTTTTCAAGTCTCTATAGGTCCTCAGCCTCTTATGGCCTTGACGAATTTTTGTCCCGTTCTTTCTTTTTAGCATTGCCTTGTGTCGAGTTGCCATGAAAAAGGCGTTTCGCTTAGATATTCTTGCAGCTTTCGATCGTAGTTTTTGATAGATCGCCAGATAATGGGTCTGACACATCAAATTGCTTTCTATTCAGATAGTCAAGACGTCGATAACCCTCCAGAATTTCTTATTTCAAAGTCAAGGAACTGCTATAAAAGTCATTGAGCATCGAAAACGTCTTCACACTTAATTGGAACTTAATTTCTCATCTTCTCTCTTTTTTCAAATTGAAATCCAATTACCTACTCCATTGAAAGGGTTCCCCTTCAAGCTCAAGTTAAGGTTTAGAAAAAAAAAAAGAAAATAAATTCATCATCATTTATGCTACCAAATACGTTCAGAATTCAACACAAGAGTCCTCAAACGAAAACAAACGAGAAAAATCCAAAAAATCATCTCTAGCATTCTGTAACTCAAATATTAAAATGCATTATTTATGCGATAAGATAAATGCATTAAGTATACATTAACCTTTAACCACTCCACTGCTCCAGCGGAAGAGGAACTCCTTCCGACGGACCAAACAAAAAATCTCCACAAAGCGAATTACTTACAAAACTACATAGACATAGTTTCGTTAGTGGAATAAGAACTCTGGGCAGAGAAGGCTACGTGCGGCACAAGCAGGAGTACGTTTCACAACTTGAAATTAGATCCAAGATCCCGGATCCGCCTAGCCATTGTGGAAATGAATTTTTTTTTGATGCTTTTATAGCAATAATACATTTCCAACTGGTTGGCTCCTTTAATGTGCCCTGCTCCTGCTCTATCCTTCGTCCTTCTCAAATATTAATATTGCACGAGGAGAGACATAGAGAGGACGAGCACTAGTGTACTATACATACATATATGAATTCAATTTGGCGCCGGTGTTGGTCTGAATAAAAAGAAAAAAAAAAAAAAGGAAAACGAAAACGAAAAAAAAAAAATGCATGCATTTCTAGGAAGGTGAACTTTAAGTGTGCGGTTTTACGAGGCGAAGAGGATTAATTCGGGACGAAGGCAGGCAGCCATTCCTGTGCGCATATAATTTTGCTATTAATTTTGCACGGATTTTGCCGACGTGATGCCTGACAGACGTCTGGCGAGAGATGCTAGGTTTTGCTTTTTCGTAATTGCAGTCATAATTGGACTCTTTGTTATTATGACTTTAAATTTAGCTTTTGCAGAGTCAGCTAATTAATAATGGGTGGGAGCAGCTTTCATTAAGTGAGTGGAGCAGGACTTTTGAAATAATTTTGAAAGGAATAAAATGATAAAAAATTAGTGTTTCACCCATTTAAGTGATGGAAGGACCACCATTCGTGATATAATCACCATTCGTGGACTTTCAGTTCCAGTGAGTTTAAGGCTGTAGGTCCCCCGCTCCTGCACTGGAGGCAATGTTCTATCTGCTTATTGATATCTTTGGGAACCTTATGACAGTCAAATCAGCATTAAAGCTCAGAGAATCCTCCCAGTTGGTCAGCGGAACAACGGGTCACTCTAGGATCCTCAAGGGCAACCATACTATTCCTAGTTAATTAGACTACGCTGTCCCTCATATTGACTTCAACGTCAGGTACAAAACTCGGATTCTTAGCAGAAGTTCTTGGGAGTCTGGTACAGTTTTGAGTAGTTCCGCGGTAAAAATATTCACAGACGGATGTAAGACAGCAGGTGGTACGGGGGCAGGAGTCCAACGCATCTGGCTTAGCCATTACCACGCGACTGCCAGATTACTGTAGTATGTTTTAAGCCGAAATTACGGCAGTTCGCGGCTTGGCTTTCAGATATCAGACAGATAGGACGACTACTGGGTCCCAGGACATAGGTACGTTCCAGGCAGCTGCCTGACGGACGAGCTGGCAAAGAAGGCGCATTACGCCGTCTTCCCAAAAATCTTTGGGAACCATCTGCTCCTATCGAATAGATCAAATTCCTCCTTGACATGGATGCCAAACCACCAGGTGGAACAACATCAGCACTTGTCTCTTATCAAAACAAATCTGGCCTAACACGGATTTAAAGAAGACGGAGAGACTTTTATCCACTAACCGGAAGAGACTTAGAAAAAATTTAAATTACTGGCGCGACAGCTCGGGATGAGCCAAGGCCTAGACGGATGGGACCTACAATATATTGCTGACTCCGAACGGCGAATTGAGAAGCTTTTTCGTGACAAATGGTACTCTTGGAGGCTTGTCATTCCCCAACAAGAGGTTGTGCCGCTAAAGATGTTCGTTCGACACGGCTGAGCCTTGAACCCACGCCACTCGCACAGCAGTCCAACGCCTCAGCGGACATTGCTTGATAGGCAGACATGTACTCAGACTGGGGGTCCCCTCCAATAATTTCTGTAGAAGCTATAGAGACGAGGAGAAAGAAGAAATTGCAACACACTTACTGTGCACGTGTCCTGACCTTGCGACGCTAAGAACAAAAACTCGCAGGGAATACTTTTACGATGATCTTAACGTTCTAGCCGAACTCGACATTCAGAAGATAAAAAACTTCATGTCTTGGACGAAATGGTTCAACTCTTAGGGTTAACACGTTGAGTGTCACCATGCAATCTAAAAATTAGTCCCACGAGCCGAGCTAAATGAATATGAACCAAATGTGGGACCAAGTTGATCTCATGCGGCCCATGTGTCCGAAATTTGTGTAAAGCCATGTTGATCTCATGTGGCACTTAACGTGTTAATACCGTTTCCTTTTTCCTTCTCTTCCGGTAAGGTCTTTGTTCCCTGACACGTTCTTTTTAACTTTTGGTTAAACTTCTCTACGTTGGAATGTACTCTTGTGTCTCTTGTGCTCTTTCTCCTTATTTTGGAGAAACCGAGGTTCTTCCCATTAGTGATGTGCCGGCATTAGTGACAGCAGTAACCGAAAGAGTCAACTCTTTCAATTTGATATTTATATTTGTATCAGCCTTGTCGTAACCTTGAATTCATCCCTGGACCAATAAAAGTCACAAATTAAATTGTAATCCACCTTTTATAGTCATCAGAATGATTTTCGATGACGTATGCACGTCACAACTGGGCGAAGGGCACGTGCCAACCACAGTTCATTGAAACTGTCAATCACAGTCAAATGTGAGAAAATTCTGATTTCGTTGTTTTTTCTCTCAATTGCATCTACAATACTGTATGTATGTATGTACGTCACAGTATCATCCAGAGTTGTGTCAAAAAACTGAATGTTGAACATGTACATTTGTCACATTTTTACAACCGTAATTGACCTCAGAAGTTGTGAGCTCGTTGAAATTTTAACAGAAAAATTAAAGGACGAACCAACTGTGACATTTGTCAGGGATTTTCAAAAAGAATGTCACTGCAATTGCAACTCCTAGTCGTACCTCAGGTCATATTAGCCGCAACTGTCATCAATAACATTTCTCCTTAATTAGGTAAACATTTTATTTTACCTAAGTGGAAGTTATACCCTAATTGGTTGCCAAAGAGAGTTATTAAGGCTGGTTAGCCAAAGAGAAGAATTAGTCGCGATATAATGGATATCGTAATGTTTTCCATGATTTACAGGAAGTGGACGCACCTAGAAGTGATGTGACTTATCGTTTTATGAATTTCTCTGCATTGTTGTGGCTTAATTGTCCGCGATAACTAGACCGTGGCTTGTAGGAATCTGCAAAAAGTGTCCACATGAGATATCGCGAACCAATATTGTGACCCTACATTGGGTACCAGCGTGTCATTTTTTTTAAGCGAAGCTGTCATCAATTCTTGTGTCAACTAGACGTTATAACCATGTAGGCCAAGATTTTAGCAGTACAAAGTCATTGGGGATATGACCAATTCCTGTGATCGTGTCGAAATGGACATCCCTGGGTTTTTAGTTGCATTCTCAGTTGTGGAGACGATATTTTCAGCTAACCCTGGCGATTTGGAATCTTCATATCACTTATCTGTCCGATACGTTCAAATTGATGGTCTATAATTGTACGAGAAGGCGCTTGATGATGACCAAAAGCAGTGCGAAATTTACGAAATGTTGTCCGGATATTATCATCGTGTGAATTTTCACTTCTTCAACATATTGTGCGACTGTGCATCGATCCTTATTGATTAATCTCCTAGTTTTCACTTTTCAAAATTCATCGGAATGATATTTTAGTGTTGACAGTTCAAGAATGGCGCGAAATTTAAAATGACACCTCTTGTTAAATAACTCTACATATATTTCTACTATCTGTCTCTTCGACAGACTGACAGAGAGACGTTACGCTTATAATATGTAGGGATAAGGATTACGCTGTGTAGCTTGATTACTCCCTTTAAGAATTGACTCTTCTATACAAGGTGGAGAGCCTCATTAATAAAACAAATAGTTGACGAGACTGCTAGGTATAAGCCAAGGCCTAGTTTCTCGCAACATTCATGTTGTGCGTGTTACATTTTTCGGACGAATTAAAGGGACCTGCAATTTATTGCGAATAATATTCAGTGAACATGGCTGGGACTTGCAGTCCAACGTATTGACCACTAAGTCATGGCCACCGACCGAGCTGAAGAGCTTCAAAAATTTGAGAGTCCTAGGAAATTTCTTTCGTCTGTACCTCTGAACTGAAAAATGCGTCGTTCAGATTTTTACCTTCCGGACCATTGATATGTAGTCAGTTCTGCCCTCCGGAAACTTGTAAAAATTGTGACTGAACTCTGCAGCCGGGCACTTTACATTTTAGATCCGTCAGTGTATGTGGATTCAGATATCCTGTTTTTTTTTATTAATGTAGATTTTGAACATCCACTTTTCTAATCTGACAATCAAAATGGAATAATTCTTCCAGTAAACTGTGTAAGATATCGCGATATCTATTATTCTATCGAGGTCGATTGTTCCGAAGTTATTAAATACCCTAAGGCCCCTGCCACGCAATGAGCGGCAAGCGGTAAAATTAAAACCTATGAAATCGTTTGGTTGTGGCCTTGCAGTCGTTGAGCGGCAAGCGTCATTTCTGAGAATTGTCAAAATTTTGTTGACGACAAGTTGTCTTGGACTTCTTAGCTCAAAAATTTCAACTAATCCCAACATTGTTTCAAACTGTCTGCCAAAATCTATTTTTATGACTATGAATCTCGTGATCTTTAAGCTAAATAAGTCACGACAATAATGCCTCCATAATAATTTCGATGAAGTATGTCAACTCAAAATTTATAGGATTTTAACTCCGTTTCTGAAGCATTTCCGCTCATTTGCCATAAAACTTCTGCCATATCCGAAACCAACTTTATGCACACGGGGTCCTAAAAATATTTAAGAACACGGATTGTCTGCTCATAACAATATAAAACGGCAAAAACAAAACTTGTGCCGTTAATAACCATAACCCATAAATACACATCAGCTAATATGGCTGCCATAAAATCAACAGCTTAGAAGAAAATATCAATTAAAACCAATAACGACACATGCAGAAAGAACAGAACGGGATTAAATCCACATCCATACCATAGCCATTGGCGACATGGCAATCACACTCACATATGTATTTTGTCGCGTCAATATGCTCACTGAAAGTCGGTTAACATTCTTCAAAGTGATTTCCAGCCAATATTGAATCTTCAAAAACTGTCATCGATTTTCTCGTACTCAATCCACTGGGACTTGTCGTCGTGGGCGAACGGGGCCCCCGATGATGTATGACGAACAAAGAAGACGCAAACAACAATCAACAAATCGCTAGTCAAACTCAGTCCGTATTCGTTTTCCTGGGCGAACGGAAATAAAATGTCGACCCGGCTTAAATGGCTGCCTTTCCGTTGTGGCGGAACGAGCATAAGGTCCCTCAATTCCGGGATGGGTTCAGAAACAACTTGTACATAACACAAATATGTTGTAAGCAAGATATTGAAAAGTAAGCAAAACACCGATTTTGGATGTTTTTTCCAACTGCGTGTGCCGCGTGTATTGGGTTGGGTTTAGAATGGGTGGGAAGAAACGGTTCGGTTTTGCTTGGGTGGGGTGTGCGATGGACAAAGGGGAAATGACGATAAGAATAAAATGAAATTAAATAGGAAACTAAAATGTCCCAAATGGAAAATGAACCGGAAATCGATGCGTCTCTTTTTTTTAGTGGATCTGGATATTTGCTGTCATCGGGTGTTTTATTTAGATAAACGAATTTATTTGATCTGTAGGGCAAAAAAAAAAAAAAACCTTGATAAGGAGTAAGAAAATGTCGAATGCATTGGTATTTCGTTACCAACACACTGGGGGGTTATTATTTCAAAAACTACACGTACATTGAGACAGTTTGTCTTGATAATTTCAATGTGTTTCACTTGGATTGTAAACATAGTTTTATGGTTTATATTCATGTTTCGGTAGATATAATGTCCCCCAAGGACTTAACCCTTGCACTGTCGGTACAATTTTGTAAAGTATGACACGAATCTATAAATTCATATGCAAATATATACAAAAATTTACTGAAATAGTACCGATTTCTGTGGACGTTCTTAGCTATGTACAGTTTTCGGCTTTGAATTCTTGAGGTAAGGCTTCGATTTTTATTAAATCCTGATGAATCACAACTGCTGTTGGAAATCCTGCTAAAAAAAAGAGTCTACCAACTCTACCAGTTCAACCAATTCGAAGAGTCTCGTAATCGCAACGAAATCAGTTTTTTTTTTTTCGAGAGAAAAACAAATAACTGACAATTGGCTTCTAACCCAGATCTTAAATTAGGTAAGGTTAGCGGGCCGATGAAGACGATGAGATCCTCTTCATCTCACTTAGGTCTGTATAGACCCGTTGTGATATTTTACCAGCTACTGCCTACTACATGGTTCTCTATTCCCAATGACAGCCAACTGTCCTTGCAAACTTGACCACATCCGACAGTGAATAATCGGATAAATTGTGACTGAAATTTGCCCAGAGCTATTTTTCTATTATTGCAGAGGCTTGTGTAATGACAAAAAAGTGGGTATGTTTCATGTACTTTCTCTTCCCCGCATCCTCTACAGAGGTTGTCCTCGGTCAAGTGTACCTTTTTTGCATGGAACCTGAGGTTATTGGGGCCTGTAATTCATCCTGATCCCTTCCTCGCTCGTTCATCAACAGTCTTGTTTCCTGACGCTCCACTCTGGCTGGCGACCCAGCAGAGTTTTAGATTATGCTGCGTGCCGTGAAGCTTCAGCTCGTCGTGACAGCACTTTATAAGCTTGGATGTAATTTGAGTATGAAGATCGTGATATCCTCCCGTGATACCGTGACCATTAACGCCAATTGGGCAGCTCTGGTCAATGCTGGAACCTCTGCCTTTTTAACACTACTGTTGTTAGGGAGTCTTATTGAGCTGCTGAGTCCTAGCTCCTCAGAAAAGACACCTGGACCTGTGCTTATGTTCACCTTGGAGCCATTCGTGTAGATGTACTTTGTTTCATAAAGAATTTCTTTGTTTTCCCACTGTTTTTTGCTTGGGAAGGTGCAGGAGGAGGGTTTAACGAAGTCAAAATACAGAACCATGTAGTCAATGTCACTTATGCCCGCTTATGACGATTCGCTCAAAGTTCATAGCGTCAAAAACCAGTTCTGTCTCTGAACCAAAATACCTACTACCGTAGTCAAACTAAAAATAAGCGGTGGGATTGAAGAGTCTATGAGTGCTAAGTAAGAAAATTAGTACAGATTTTCGCAGTAGTCGCATATAAGATCTTGTTCAACGTACTGTCTGAACTAATTGTCACGTACCAGTGTAGCTTCTGGCCCTGCAGATCGACTGTAGACCAAATCCTGGAGAAGATCAACGAATTTCAAGTCTCGACTCATTACCTTTTCATCGCTTTTAAAGCCCCATATGATATGCATTAATCGCCTTGACCTCTATAGGGCGGTAGCTATCCTCGGGGTCCCAACGAAACTGATCCAGCTGTCGCGCGGCGGATCTTTGAGAAATCCCATGAACTTCAAATAAATACGCACCACATTTTCATCGATTTTAAGGCCGCGTATGACATTTATGCAGGATGACGATGGAGAATGCACGCTGTTCCATCAAGGTCGGGCGAGGGGTGTCACGGCAATTGAAGATCAGGCGAAGCGAATTGGCGTTGCAGTGAATATGGACAAGAAACCAAGATGCTTCTGTCTACTATCTAGAACAAAACGTCAATGTTGACAGCAACAATTTCGAACTCCTAAGGAGTTTATCTACCTCCGAGTAAGCATCAACTCTTTAACAACGAATTAGCAACGATTCGGCGAAGACTGACCCTAGGAAACAGCTGCTACCTCGGTTTGGCAAAGCAAATGGGTTCAAAACTTCTTACTCGAAAGGCGATATGTTTGAATGCTCTACAAAGAAGTGAGGCGAATGGAGGAGAAGATACAACCGTGAATTCTATGAGCTGTACCAAGATGTGGATGTATTCCGAAAAGCAAAAGCACGTCGACTACACTGGCTTGGCCACATCAGCGAATGGACTTAAATTCTCCAGTTAAGAGAATCTTCGACCAAGATATGGCTAATGCTAAAGCGTTTGATCCGGAAAAGTGGAAACAGTGTCCCTGGATCGAAAAGGATGGAAGACTGCTGTGTCTCAGGCAGAGACCCTCTATACCAATCTCTGAAAGACAAAGCTTAAATCTCAGAGTACAAACTCAGTGCTATCTTTTGACATTAAAGGAATTCTGAATGTCTACGAATACTATTTCCATATTTGTAACCGAAATGTTATATATTTTTGACATGTGGGTTAAACCTCCGTTGCTATAACCAGGAGTTTGCTGAAGCCAACAACACAATAAAAAGCTTTATCTTCGTCTAAATCTCCTAGTTCTCCAAGCAGTGTGCTTCCTACGTGTCGAAGTTGAAGGTTTTGGAGATTTGGGCATTCACAGAGTAGGTGTCTGATTGTTTCTGTTTCCTCCGTACCTTGACAGCTTTTTTCATCGATGATTTGATGCTGAGCCTAGTAGCACAATGGCCTGTCAGTTCACCTGTTAGGATCTAAGTATTTTTCTTGGTCATTGCCAGGAGGCCGCGGGATATAATGCACTCATCCCTGGCGAACCTGGTTGGTAGGTACTAGATAAGTAGGTAAAGGTGGCGGTTCTTAACAACCCACAACTGCGTTTTGAAACCACTCATTTGACCTAGTTGTTTGTGGGCGTTATAGCTTGATAGGCAATGATATTTAAATTCAATCTGTAGAATTAAGAAACAGGGAATATCTTTGTGGCCGTCGAAGAAGGGTTAGCATAGAGTACGCTGTCTGATCTCGCTAGGGCTGGGCATTTGCACAGATTGAGATTCACTCTCGTGGTCTCTGCTAGTAGCCTGTGCTAGTGGCTACGATTCTTGCAATATCTGGTCTTGATCTGCTTAGTAGCTCAGTTGTCTTTTGTTTCTTGTAACTTGGCCAGATCTCTCTTGATATGACACAGTTGTTGCCTATTCTACACTTGGTTGGCCGACTTTAGAAAGTGGTGTTGAATATTGTTCTTAATAGCTTCCAGAGGGATATTAACAACATGAGGGCTGATACCCGCCTGACCAGGTCATCGGCTTTTTCGTTGCCGTCAATTTTAGCACGGTCTAGGACCCAAGTGAAAGTAACCCTGCACTGATCTCTCACATGGTTGGCATTGCTTTACCAGTTTTGAGGATGTAGTGGCCGAATCAATAGCTTTGATAGCGGCTTGGCTGTTGGAGAATTTTTCAGCACGCGGCAAGTTTTCCAAATAGCAAGGAGCTCTGCTTAGAAGACATTGGCAAAATTCGGATTTTGACAAATTCAGCGAACCAAGAGGTGTTGGTTTGTTCACTCATCTTGTGGTCTACGTTGCCGTTTAGTACACCGATAGGGATGTCTATTGATATGTGAGTATGTTCTCTTCCTAAAGTAGAACCCTGCATGCTTGTTCGTCTGCTCTTTCATTTTTTCTTGATATCGCTGTGTATGCTTACTCTTGGTCGTATTGTGAAATAAAGAGGTTTCTCCCTGAATCGCATGTCAATGGAATGTAATACAAAAACATACAAAATCAATGTGCGCCAGAACTTCGGTTGCTTCTTCCTACACTCGAACTATGCATCCACATTGTAATGGCAGAAATCATTTAGCGCCGCAGATCATAGAGAATAAATGCCGAGATACTCTAACCATATGCGTTATACTCGTTCTGTTTTGTACAGGCTTGAAAGGGACCTACAATTTCGAAAGTGGAAATGGCAAACTGATCGGCAAGAAATTGCTTAGAATCTTAAAATAATTCCATTTCATACACATGCTGTGATTGATTCCTGCCAATGAAAATTCGTCTCCACTGCTAGGACAAGAGGAATTATTAATTTAAAAATTCCTCACTACTCCGAGAGTAACACAAACCAAACTATCAACAACCCCCCCTGTCATCGTCACCGTCACCGAATAAACTTTCCCAATTATTGAAATCTTCTGCATAAAATCAAACAATGGGGTGCGACCTCAATACCGCACTACACATCACACACATCCACAAACCAGTGCAACCTGAAGTGGTGCCACTAAGCATCCACAATCCCCGGAGAAACACAGCCCGAGGTGGTGCCACGATGCGGGGATCGTCAGGGAGGGTGTGGAAATTTCATTTATCGACAACAAATAGACACAAGGAGTAGCAGCAGCAAACCCCGAGGGTGTTGAGATTGTCGAGGCTTATTAAGCAAAATTTAATGAGGAGCAACTTCCGCTTTTAAGTAATCAACTGAGTAAACAGAATGACGGTAACTTATATCTCTGGCAGCGTGTTGATGTCGATAGCTGGGTACTGTTCTGTTACCTGACATTGAGTCTAGTAGTAGCTGGTGTATGTCGTGTGTACTATATACCAGCATACCTTTCGTATCTAATTGCGAAATCTTAAGTTCAAACCCTTAACGCTTGCAACCCTCAAAACTAATTTGTTCTCGCATCATCAATTAGGCAACATGTTCAATTACTGCTTATGCTTGCAGTTTGCCATGTGTCCTCGATGTAGTAACATCAAAAAAGCAACCACCCAGCTACCCAGTCACCCAGTCCCGAGCGAAGATGATCCCAAAACCATCAGCAAGTCATTAAATAATCCTTAGAAGCCCTGGTTATAGCTGTGCCATTCCGAGATGCTTGTGGGATAGAAATGATTTTCCCTTTTTTTTTTTTTTTCGGAGACCCTTTTTCGATTGCAATACTCCTTCGGATGATATCAAGATGTCATTTCACCGGATTTGGTGGTAAGTGTTACTTACCCCTTTTATTTTTATTGTGGTATTACCAGCAAAGGATTTGTTTTGGTTTCTTTTGCAATGACTTTCGGGGTTTTGTCTTTTGCTCAGTGGATAAAGTTCTAGACCCAGATTGAATCCTTGCAGGCCTTTAAGTTAATATCTTCATAATGACACTGATAGCAATCTCGGCTGTGGCATAGAATGGAATTGATTTTGCCACATGCTGTCGAACCGACCGGGGGTAAAATGTTTCGTTTTTCCCTTCGGACGAGGGGCGGTGGCGTTTAACACTTCACCATCAGCAGAAAAGCGGAAAAAAGAACAGCCTTCCGTTTGGGCGTAATAATTGCGGTCAATCTGTGACGATACAAATCAGTGACAGATTATTTCTCGGGGGTGGTTTCATGGCAGCCCAACTCTCCCGTTCCGATATCTGCGTGCCCGTTCGAAATGCGAACGCAACACGACAATCTGTGTTGCGGAATTCCAAACAGCCGACGTTGTTTTGGTGGAGGATGGTGGTGTTTTTTTTTGTGCTGGAAAGGACTCTTCAATGGTTGTCCTATTTTTTTTGTTTTGTTGTCACACATGAATTTCCATGAAAAATCAATAAGAAGACCCGAAGGGTGGAGGCCTGGAAGGTACTGAAAAAAAAAGTTGCGATTGAGAAAAATGCTTGATTTGTGCTTGGTGAAGCTATAAAATATGAGACGGGACAGTTGTTTAAATTTTTCAAATAGACCTTGCGACTGTGTTGCGCAGCACGTTGCTATGCAGTAAGATTAAATCCTGGAATATTTTTCACCAACTGATCTTTAAGTTCAACTATGAGATAAATGACTTATGGTGGGTTTTGTGTGTAAGCAGGGTATTTGTGCCTCATGGGCTAATAGGGGGCAAGTTTTGGTGTCTTTTTAAAATCAGGGAAGCTTCCAACACTGCCATGCGACTGCCGCGGTGAAGTGGAGTTTAGGAAAATGCTTTTATGTAATTCTGACCATAAACTGCGAGATCCATGTATGTACATATGCACATAGCTATGTAGACGTGCATATATACCTACATCCTAAGATGTGGCCGAAGTGGTACCACGATGTGGGGATCGTCACGGAGGGTGTGGAAATTTAATTTATCGACAACAAATAGACACACAGAGTAGCAGCAGCACAACCCGCATATATAAATACTAAGATATGTTCTTGCATTAAAATCAAATTTATTCTTTAATATCATAGTATCGTAAATTAATTTATTTGAATAAAAAATATGCAAGCAATAAATTTAGTGAAATTCAAACAAAAATTTCAATATGTGGGTTAATAAAAAAATAATGAAATACGATAGTGTGGAGTAAAGTAAAGCAAATCAATCATTCTACAGGAAATGTTAAAAAAAGACCTAAAAACGTTTGAGGAAATGGCGGAAAAACCACATGGATTCAAGCTATAACAATAAAAAACAACCCCGTCATTTTTAGTTAAGCAATTATTTGAATATGGCTGTGTAGCCAAACAATGAGTAGGTCGTTGAAAAGCCTTATGAGTATTTCCTGGTGAACTTTTGAAATTCGATAACTCAAATCGGATTGCTTTTTTGGTAGTGATGTGTTATTTTAAAGAATTTAAGGATTTGACTAAAGTTAAAAACAAAATTTTAAGGACCTATAAAACATCCATCAGTTCTTGGTGGATCTAGGCCTAAGCTAACAAGTTTTGATGTTTAGCACGCCAAGTTGGTTAAGGTCCCCTTCCGCCTGAGTTGCGGTCTTCCTCTACTGCTCCGTCCCTCGAGTATGAATTCGAAGATTTGCCAGGCCAGAGCATTGGTGTCTATCCGCTTTACATGACCCACCCACCTCAGTCGTTGGACCTTCACTCTTCTGGCTAAGCCGATGTTGCTGTACAGTCCGTACAGTTTGTCATTGTATCTCCTCCTCCACTCACCGTCTATGCAGATGGGACCGAAAATCACCCGAAGAATTTTCCTTTCGAAACAGCGAAAAGCAACCTCATCTGCTTTTGACAGAGTCCATGCCTCTACAGCGTAGATTACGGGACTGGGACGATTAAGGTCTTATATAGGGTCACTTTAGTTATTCGAGAGAGTGTTTTGCTACTCAATTGCCTTCTAAGCCCAAAGAAACAGCGATTGGCAAGAATTATTTTTCGTTTGATTTCAGCACTGGTGTCATTATCTGAATTGATAGCGGAGTAGACAAAGTCCTTAACTACCTCAAAGTCATAACTGTCTATAGTGACCTTCTGTCCGAGACGTCGGTGTTGAGTGTCCTTCCTTCTTGGGAGCATATACTTTGTCTTCCACTCATTGACGGCTAAACCCATCTTCGCCAGCTCCGAACGCACCAGTGACATCACGCTGCGTTCTTCCGTTTATGTCAATATCGTCTGCGTATGCGAGTTATTGGATGGACTTTTGAAAGATGGTGCCTCTGGTGTTGGAGCGTGTGTTTTGCACTATTCTTTGAAGAACAATGTTAAAGAAGTCGCATGACAGCGCTTCGCCTTGCCGAAATCCTTTTTAGACATCAAAGGTCTCGGTGAGGACTTGATGAACTAGCGTGCATTCTTCGGCGCAGGGAAATAACTCCACGGGAATTTGCTCCACCTGGGAATTTACTCCACCACAAGTGGGAAATTATTCCACTTTTTGAATGTGGAGTAATTTCCCACTGCCAACCTCCCTTCTGGGAATCACTATAGGATTTGGGATAGATGCGAAGTTGGGTATATGCAAAGTAAATTTCCACTAGTGGTGGAGCAAATTCTCATCATATTTTACGTGGAAACTATTCCACCAAATTTTCGTGTGGAGCAATTTCCCACTTGTGGTTGATTAATTTTCCCAGGTGGAGCAAATTCCGGTCGAGTTATTTCTCTGCACCGCATTCTTCATCGTCATCCTACAAAAACGGACGAGTTTGGCAGGGATGCTAAAACTGGACATTGCTCTGTATAGCTCGCCTCTATAGATGCTGTCATATGCAGCCTTAAACTCGATGAAAAGTGGTGCTTATCGATTTGCAGTTCGTGGGGTTTCTCCAAGCTCGGTGGTGGCTGGGTGTTTTAGTAATAGTGTAGACTCTGATTGGTGTCAACTAGGCGATGCCCAGTGTTGTAACTGTTACTACACATCAATTGTTCGTATTTTATCTCCTCGCGGTTGCCATTGGGTGTTAGTTGTTGTGCACCTGGTCTTAACTTGCTAAACTTACAAGCGCGAGTGCTGACCAGAAGTAAAGATACAGCATTATAAATACGACAGCGGACGAATTCCATAGATGGAATCAACGGTGGCGTGATAAATTTCCAGAACGGAAACAGCACTTTACGTACATATATCTGGGCTACTTCAACATATTTGGAGCTGAGGCCAATAAGGATTTCCAAGAACCAGATGGGATCTTGGAAAAGAGATGGTGGCAGATGAATCGTTAAGGGGCCAACGGTAGCGCTCACATACCCGATGTGGGTTACTAACATCCGTTCAACTGACCCTTCGTCCTAGAGGTTTCTTCAATGGAACTGGTGCTCCATTTTGATGGTTGTGCGCCGTCGTAACTGGCCGACCACAGAAAAACTCAATAGTAAAGAAGCAACAACAAGCCTTATGCATTATTGATCGTAATCCTTCGCAAACGCACGAGTTTAGCAGGGAGAGATGACCCCTTAAAGCTCGTCTCTAGAAATGCTTTAATAGGCGGCCTAAAGATCGATTAAAACATAGTGGCTATCGATTTAGAGTTTTTGATTTTTTTTGTAAGAAGAATTGGTCCGTTGTGTTAATTCGCGCTGGCAAGGGCCAATCTGGTTGTTGATGAAGGGTTCAGACTGAGCAGAATGATGTAGTTGGCGGGGGTGTACTTAAGCACAGCACGTAAGACTTGTAGGTTTAAAATGATCGTATCTTTCAAATTGTGATTTTTTGTTGTTCCGGAATTCAATCCAAACTAAATGAACTTAAGCTCTGGTTCAATGAAATTTAAATTGCGAATTCAAATTCTTAAGCTTAACTGCTAGGTAAAATTAACGATTTTTCCTCCGTATGGAATCAATAGAGGCATAACCTATTCACAGGAGTGCCTTAGATACTTTAAAATGTGTTAAAAGCCCTGGAAGTGGGTTAAATAACAACAAGTAGATCATATGTCCTTGTTTGCCCGCTCTTTGCTATATAAAAATGTCTTCACAAATAAAAAAATGTCTAGTTAAATCTCAAACCACTGTAAGGCGGGGTTATAAAAAAACATCTCAGAATGGATTGACGCAATCAATAACATGAATGTCCCACATTTTATTTGCCCTCTGGTCATGTAAAAAAAATAAAAAATAAAAAATAATAAAAATAATCATTATACTAATATGACAAACAATTTGCCACCCATACACCAAGAGCATCAGTTTCACATGCTCATTAACTCAAAACAACAGGAAAAAAAATATACAACAAGCTAAAATTCCTTTACGGAACTCCACAGGACGAAATTAAGTGAGCCGAGCGTGCGGTGGCTCTGGGGGGAGTTCAGCAATGTGTAGGTGTGTGTGTCTGCATATGTGTGCGAGTGTAGGGTGAAAAGCCGAGGGCGAAGCATGAAATCCAAGTGTATTACGTAGGAATCAGTTTTCGAAGCGCACCGATTGAAGATACGACACGTCTGCCGTACTAAAAGTTCATGACACAATTACCGTCGAATCACTTGTACCAGTTCCAACTTTCGGATCTCAATATTTCACCCATCTCTCTGCTGCTTCTTTAGATAGGTTTTTGTTTTTTTTTTTTTTTTTGTTTCTGCTGTTGTTTTTGTCCTGTTGTTGTCGCCCCTTTTCTCCTCCTTCATTGACATCAGAAAATAATTTCCCTTTAATGAAGGCGGAGAGGCGACTGCGAACCCAATTTTCCAGCTTGACGGTGAGGCGGGTGCTCGAGGTATAGCATATAGGCTCTATCGTGTATTGGTTTGTTTTTCCCTTAATTAGATAGACAGACACTAAACATAATTATGAATAGTAGCAGCGCTACTTCTTTTTTTGCTAATTTTAATTGTTACAATAAACTGTTTTAGGGGAGCCATTCCTATTAGACGGGGGTGCTTTTGCTTTATATGGGGTTGAGGGCTATTGAGTGTTAATTATGCAAATTCAATCGAATCGGAAAATTAATTAGTGTGAACAATAAAATGAGTGTTCCACCAGGAAGCCATTAACGCAATACAATGCATCCGAGAGTGTAGAACAGTTTTGTCATTGCACTTTGTTCGTGGCGTTTAGAATAAACATTTAAATGAGGTTGAGATACGCAAAGAGATGAAAATAAATGCTGAACGCACGTGGTAGTTTAACAGTGTATAGTTTAGGAAGGCCTGTTTGTGTCGGGCACCTTTTGGCAATAATCGGATACAACAGCTTGCGCTAAGTTTGTAGGTTCGGCCAGTTGAGAAAATTTGACAAGATACCCGGCTGGGGTAATTCTTTTAAGGACTTTTTGGCGACAGATAAGAAAACAGACCCGTATATATTATTTTGTTATTTATTTGTCGGGTTTAAAATCGTTATACTCAAGCACTCAGACCCAACTGGTCCTTTTTCTATCAGTTTTTACCAATTTTACTGGAATTTTCTCGACTTTCGGAGAACGTGCTTCAATGATGAGAAGCTTACAAAGGGAGGACAATCGCAAAGGAAATGATCCGAGGTAACGTCGCCCCTTCGAGTAGGGGTTAGAATTTACCCGAGGTAGGCATGCCTGTCGTAAGAGGCGACTGAAATCCACGTCTTGAATGTGACTCTTTTTAGTATGTCGGATAAACTTAGTGGATTTATTACTCTAGGTGGTACCCGCGAAAGCTCAAATCCACCCGTGGTTTTTTCGACCACGGTCGAGGCACGAATTCTGGAGGCCTCAACCAACATACTCTTTGGCTTCGCCTCTTGATACCGGTCGGTGGACGCTCGCATCTGAAGAGTCCTACCGTTTACTCTCTGAATCGTTTCTTAGGATGAACTGGAAAGAAGGAGAAAGTGGCGGAAAGGTTTTACTCGCTACGCTTAATCTCTTTCAGCATAGCCAGGCAGTTGACCGTAGTGCTGTTGCTGATGGTATGACTCGGGAAGCTCAAGCCGAACGAGCTCCAGACGCGATGCGCCCCGGTGGGCTCCTGTCTAAGAGCCAAAAGATAAGAAAAAGAAGGAAGGCTGTGAGCTCAAAGAGGCTTAACCAGCTGAAGGCGCAAGCACCAAGCGCAGTCCTCCTTTGGTGGCGGAGGGAAAGGGGATTAGGTCGGCGAAATGTACTCCAACTGGAACCGACATAGCCCTTGGACTCGACGTTGCCTCCTGTTTATCAAGCTCGCACAGGGCAAAACGGAAGAAGCGAGCTGTGAGGCAGACACCTAATGTAGGAAGCCTGCGCGCAACTGACGCGCGCCCTTTTGTTGAAGGCTCTCCTGCTAGTGGAGTTGTCTGTTACCTTCAAGGGTTTCAGTACTGGTGGACAGAGATTGTCTGAAGCAGACGAAGCTGCTGGCGGGCGTGCTACTGGCGGAAGCGTGTGTGCGTCTTTGAATGCCCTTCTGACGAAAAACCGGCTACAGGTGTCGCTGTCCGCGCCCAATATCTGGTGAACACGGGTGTTTTGCCCTCTCAGAGTCCCAGCACAAGTGGACGGAGATTGGCTGCAGCGGATAGAGCTGCCTACATCTTTAAGAGCCGTGCCACATACAATTGTGTTTGTAGAAAGCCTAATCGTTAATCGTCCTCACCGCGGACGCGTGAAGACCTAACGCAGGTCTGAAAAAACATCCTCTGAGCCTTGTCTAGTTATTCTATTGGAGATTTCATTTCCAGAGATCCCAGTGTGGGTCAAAGAGCTCAGCCTTACGACCAAATTCGGAGAGTTCTTGCACTCGCACTTTTTTAGAATTGGTTAAAGGTTTGAGCAAAGCCTTAAGCGCCGCCTGGCTATCCCTACAGACGCAGATGCTCCGACCCTTCCACCTATTCTTAGCAATATAGTTCGTGGTCATTAGGATAGCAAAGATCTCTGCTTGGAAAGCAGAGGTATGTTTGCCTAAGTACTAGTGAAGTCTGGTGTTGTCGGCCTCCATGAAGACACCAGCACCGGACCATGACTGGTTTAAGAGCCGTCCGTGAATATTCGACTACAGCCCAGTCTATACTCAGACTCTGGCCGAAGACAGTCCTCAAGGTAAAAAAAGTCGACTTTAAATTTGCACATCAGTCGAAGTTTTGGTGTCATTGCTTCAGACGGATAGTACCAAAAGCCGTCCCGTCTAAGATGATAGATAGATTTTTTGATGGTGAACTGCAAAAGAAGAGGCTGGTATAGTATTTTCATTGGGCTTTGCGTTTTGTATGAAATATTTCTCTACAGTTGGTAGTTGTTATAGGAGTTTCACTTTCAGCTTATCGCCTTAAACCAAATTCCAGTCTAAAACTAATCTTCTACCACTAATGCAAAACAATACACAGCGCCCTCCGTAGGCCTCAATTTACCCCCATGCCACACACGCACTACAGCACCACCATGAGTTTTCCATTTATGCATCTAAAACACGCATCTAAAACTCCTGTCAATCGATTTTAAATGTTATGATCATTAGACTAATCGAAATAATGTGGTGAGGCTCCTGCATTACCATGTATTTTCACATCGGATTACGCTCGCATAGATATAAACACACGCACGCAACCAACCCCATGAATAGAGGGCAACAATAATGGAATGCAACGCAGGATGATGGTGTAGAAATGAAGTTCATCAATCTACTCAGAACGGCCGTTAACGACGGATCCTATAATTGATGCTGTTAGCCTGGCGATGGTAATTCCATAAATGGGAGCTACCCCAACAGTATAGGCTGTTGTAAATTCTGTGCTGATTGGTTTCGTTCTCGGTCGACGATGCTGTTATTCAATCAAATTAATTGTGATGGTAATAGTTAATTTGATTTGGGTGTGCGTTATTTATCTGGTGATAAATGAATAACGATTTGAAGGTATTGACACTGTTTTTTTTCATTATAAAAGTAATTAAAACATTAAAGTGTTGTGTGCATATGGAAATTTAATTAAAGATTTAAGTGATTTATTATCATTAGAACATTACATATGGTCTGAACGCAGGAGAGAACTAATTGGGTACTTAAACTAATTTTTATCAAGTTACCTGAAGGTACATATTTATCGATACCAACTAGGGCATTGAAGGTCGTCGTGCACTAACAAGACGCCTTCATTTAGACGAAAACTGAATAAAATCTTCAGACCCAAAGTTATATAGTCGTATTACGAATTCTATCAAGCAGGTTTTCCGGTCTGAAAATATACCATGGTCGGTGGACATGGGTGTGTCTTGAACCCACGCAGCTCACACAGCACTAACCACTGAGCTACGTCGACAAGCTAAGTGGCTTAAATTTAACACATTATTTAATTGATAAATTCTTCTTTACTGCGTCATCCCCTTCTATGGGAATTAAACCATTTTCAGCCTGAAATACAGGGAGAATCAAAAATTATTTTAAAAATTATATAAAAAGGACTCCAATTTGGTTTGAAAGGCGTTACGGATCGAAATCCCATCACTTTCATTCGAAGACCCAAAAAACTCATTGCGATTCTTGTAAATATATTTCTGACCAATAGAAAACTAAGTTTCCAATGAAAGAACCTAGCCCGTCTCACTCCGGTTCGAGAATCACTTAGTGCTCCTTATAAAGCTCAGTTAGCATGATAGCTGAGAGTCCGCTATCTCTGCTATGCTTGTAAAGAACCTTGATCCTAATGATGTCAGTAGTCGACCTTGAAGAAGGGGTTGTATTGATTTCTTTTGGCCCTTGTCTGTATAAATTCTTTTAGGTCGTTAGTTATCTGAGCTACTCTATTGCTTTCTTACAAAAAAAATAAAGACCAACGAAAGGGACAAATCTTTGCTCTTACTGTATAAACGCCCGTGAGTTTATAAAGGGTGGTTAAATTTTAAGGGCCGATGTTGATTTTGAATAAAACACAAATTATTTAGGAAATTATTGTCATTTCTTTTTATTATGATAATATTGGTATAGTTCAATTATGTATGGAACAAAATATCGGCCAAATGGCCACCTCGGCGGCACACCTCCATCCGATGGTCCAAATTTTCGATGACGCTGAAGCATAATTGAGGTTCTATGCCGTTAATGTGCCGAATTATCTCATCCTTTAGCTCTTGAATTGTTGCTGGCTTATCGACGTACACCTTTTCTTTCAAATAACCCCAAAGAAAAAAATCCAACGGTGTCAAATCACATGATCTTGGCGGCCAATTGACATCGCCACCACGTGAGATAAAACGGCCATTGAATTTTGCGCGCAAAAGAGCCATTGTTTCGTTAGCTGTGTGGCAAGTGGCACCGTCCTGTTGAAACCACATATCGTCCACATTCATATCTTCCAATTCGGGCCATAAAAAGTTCGTTATCATTTCACGATAGCGAACACCATTCACAGTAACTGCCTGACCGGCCTCATTTTGGAAAAAATACGGCCCGATGATGCCGGCAGCCCATAAACCGCACCAAACAGTCACTCTTTGTGGGTGCATTGGTTTTTCGACAATCACTCTTGGATTATCATTCGCCCAAATGCGGCAATTCTGCTTATTGACGAATCCACTGAGGTGAAAATGTGCCTCATCACTGAAGATGATTTTCTTCGAAAATTGATCATCCACTGTTGCCATTTCTTGCCACCATTCTGACCATTCACGACGCTTGAAATGGTCAAGAGGCATTAGTTCTTGAGTCAATTGCACCTTGTAAGCGTGTAAATGCAAGTCTTTATGCATAATGTTCATCAACGACGAGCGTGAGAGGTGCAATTGTTGGGCACGACGACGAGTTGAGGTGGACGGCTCTTCACCCACACTATCGTGAACAGCAGCAATATTTTCTGCAGTATGAGCTGTACGAGCATGCACTGGTGTTTTCACATCTCCTACAGACCCGGTTTGCTCAAATTTTTGCACGATTTTTCCGATTGTACGCACATTTGGACGATTAAATTGACCGAAAAAATCACGAAGTGCACGATATGCATTTTGATTTGAACGCCCATTTTCATAATAAGCCTGAATAACTTTAACGCGTTGCTCGATTGTGTATCTTTCCATGGTTCAAATTTAGTTAGTCTGAAATTGAGAAATGACAAATGAAATGCAGAAAATAACTTGACGTTTAGGTGTGGTTCACATTCAAAATCGGCCCTTAAAATTTAACCACCCTTTATATACAAGGTATCGCATCTGGTATATATATGTAGGTCTTCCTGGTTGTTATTGCTTTCAAACAGCTTTGAACAGTGAAAATCGAAATTCTATTTGGATAGCCTTTTTCTATGCTAACCCTTTCTGATGTTATTCACACAGCGTGAGCGAGGTGAAGTGGTTCGAAAGTCAGGAAGAATTAAGTAAGTTTCAATGGTATCCATGGATGGGGTCCAGACTAGCTGGGGACATTTTATGTGTTTGTTATTGCTATAATTCATAGAAATTTTATCGAATCTCCTGATGTCATATTCATGGTCAGTTCAATAAACTATTTAAGCTATGACACCCTACTGCCAGTGTTATGCCTGTGCAGTAGGGTCGCCAGCAGCTTACACAGTTGATCAATTTATTTATTTTTAAGAAATAAATATTTTTCCGACATCATGCGTTGAATCCGGATTTTCAGCGTGACAAGCAATGATGCACCATTGAATTGCGCCAGAGTATCGCTTAAAAAAAAAATTAACTCATAGTAATTGTTAAGGCCACGAAGCTACTCAAACCCACGTTCGAAACAATCAAAGGATGTCAGAGGAATTTCAAACACAAAGTGGGGTACAGTATGCATGCTTTTACTATGACTACTTCTGGTGGTTATCGGTGAAACGCTGATGTTACCTCTGAAGCTTTGACAGAGGAAAGCCAAGTTGTAAAATGGACGATGATATCTTATTTGGAATATGTGTCTTATTTGGAACAACGCTGATCCTATCTCCCTGCTTTGACACTGAACTGAACTTTGCTGTGTTCAGAGAAGAAAAAAAAATTACTGACAACCTGCCTTTGACGCCTCACAAGCTGGACTGACTTCTCGTCGTTCCTAATGCTTCCTCATTGTCTTCGCTTCACCATTCTCTACATGCGCTCCATAGGTCAGCATGGTAACCCGATCATAACATTTGTTAAGATACATTGTGACCTTTTGGTTCGTTTATTGCGGGAACTTGAGTGGTCAGTGTGACGGCACTTGAGTGTTCGCTGCAGTGGGTCAGTGTGATATGTTGCACATGTGCACAATTGGAATTTTGGGTTTGCGGTCGCATCGATCGTTCATGTTGCACATGTGTGCAATTGGGTGCGCTTCGGTGCTGTGCAATATGATCGGTTCGACGTCGTGTGCACACAGCAACCTATATTAAACGCCTCACAATCTGGAAACCATTCACCTCGGAAAGGGCGCATTTAGCGACAACGCATCCCTAAATATTTGTAGGTTTTTGTTGGTTCTGCTTTTGAAACTTTGGAGATTGAAATTTTCAAGAAATTTTTCAAAGGCAAGTTCGAACAGTTTAAAGACAATTGTGGGCTGTCTGGGTTGGATGTTTGAATATTGTTTTTTCTGGATTTATTCTTTAGAGTTCATCGGAGCATCTGCCGTGATCTGTAATAAAAGCCTATGCTGTTACCAGACTTCGATCATGAAGTTGGAGATTTGGTATAGTAGGGTCATCTATTGGCCGAATTGCTCTTATTTGAATTATGTCGAGTGCGAAGTGCGAATATTACGAGTCCCATTCTTATTCCGAGAATACTGACTTTGCAATGCTAGGTATGTGCTCATGCGCAACGGTTTGTCCAAGAAAGTACTTTCCTTGGGTTAAGTCAGTTGGATGTACATTTGCACTTATTGTGTTCCTTTTGGAAAATCCTGTTAACTGCATTTTTTTAAAACTCAATACAAATACGTACATATGTATGTAAGAACTTTCTCACCAGCATAAGAATTTTGTGAAATTCTTCTTCACAGAGCAAATGGTTGCCGTCGCTCATTGTTTAGTGTTCTGGAATTCTGTCCGAGGTGTGTACGTGCGAGCCCCTGCTGAACATTTTTTGCGGCACCACCTCTCGTCGAGGATTGACAGACCTTCGGGGGTATAATATATTTGTCATGAATAAACTTCACAACTTGATGTTCGGAGTTGGCAATCAATTGTAGAGTTCTTTCATTTGTACGAAAAATCTTTCGCAAATTAGATTTTGCTTAATTTAATTGCAAAAAGGTGGTGGAGCACTAGAGCATTGTACTAAAAATGGACCTTAACAAACATAGTAAGCTGAAAATAGCTGGCTAAGAGTCGAGCTGGTTGTTGTTAGTTGAAGCTTAGGCAACCGGAAGGTAACCTTCAGACCATTTAATATTTTCAAATCAGCCTTTGGATAGTCTAAATTAATCATAGGTTTCCGCACTTCTATTATGTATGCCATTTAATTTAATTTTAATTAAATGCATGCCTAACCGTATCTACTCCAACTCAGTAATGCAATCAATGAATTTTTAACTTCTCAATCAATTTAAATTGTAATCTCAATTTAGTTCCCTGGTCAAATTCAATTTACCAAATATAATATTCCGACTGAATATCTAAATTAAATTTTTTTTTTTTCTGTTTACCTTGATTGCAGTTAACAAACACATCTACATTAAATAACCGGATAACGGCTGCTGTAACATCGATAACTATGGATTGGACTCGGTGGCAGTTCACGTTCATTTGGAGCACATTCACAACAGGGAGTTTAATGTGGCTGCCAATTTGAGAAGCAGAACCGCCCGATATAACACACACTTAAACATCATTCAATATCGTAAATATAAAACTATATATATATGTACACATATAATTCACTTTTAATACATGTATGTAAATATGCATACACTTCACGGTTGAAACCGGCATAAATACGCTGAGGGAACTAAAACAAATACACGGCATACACATGTATATGGCATCAGAAAATTACAAAAAATAAATTAAAAATGCAAACATAATCATTCGGTATCCATAAATGCAATGTCCATACACAGATGTATCCATGTATCTTATACGTATTGTTTTTTTTTGCTTTTTCATTGTTTTGTTTAATGTAGATTAAAGTGTTTAACTTTTTCTTAATAGATGTTTCTCACACACGATTAATCTCTCACTGCAATTTAAAAAAATTATTTTTATAAAACCAATAGACATACAGATAGGAAAGACAGATATGAAGTATCTTTTTGATGAAACCATTTTTTTTTTGTCACATTTTTCCCATTGAGAGTACGGGGAATTCAATCTTCCCTTCGGAATCCGGAACTCTCTGTCATTTGTTTGAGGAAATAGCGAATCTATTTTTCAGTTTTCTTTTTCGATTTTTTCTACTTTAGTTTGAAAGCGAACGATGAAAAGTAATTCATTGCATTTTTACTTTACCCGATGATTTCCTTTTGCTGTGCTGTGTAGGTACTCAATTTCGTAAATATTTCTCTAGATTTTTCATATTTTTTTTTAATCAAATCTAATAGTGGATGTGGAAGCGTCTTCATATTTTCTGATTTATCCAGAGGTAGAGTTACAAAGGGTTGATATGCACACAATTGCATTGAAAATATTTTCATTACAAATATTTTGTTGTAACGTAATTCCATTGCTAGAAGTTATATGAAGGAATTTATACCAGTAGAGCGTGCAGTAGTAATGATAAGCGTCTTGTGATTTCTGTTTACCTTTAATAAGAAGAAAATAGGGAAGCTAAAAACTAACTCTCTCATTAAAAAGAAGCTTGTGTACACCTTGCACTCAAATGTGAGGAATGCTCACCAAACTTAAGTTGTAGTTTTGCCAAAATAAAGAATATCCACTAGAAAGTGTTCAAATTACCTTTATTGTTAGTTCAACAAAAACTTATTTTGCCTTCGAATTTTAAGTGAAAAAGCAATAACACGGGGATTTCAGGATTAATTCTGATAGAAATTCATGGCAGTCACACTGTTTTTCGAACTAGTAAGGAATTTGAATAATAATTTCTCGATTAATCGATGTTTCAAAGGCACATTCTTCACTAGAACGGGAACAAGGAAACCGCGATGCCGTTCCAAAGGGTACAATTAATTAAAACACGACCTTCAACCAATAAGCTTCTTACCTAAAATCGGTTGAGGCTACCCTCTACTTACGTAGGTTATCGAAAAGGAGTTCGCTCTTTTCTATGTTTTCCCTCAGAAATAGAGCCGAAGGTTCTTTGGAAGGAGCATTAATGTTTATCCATTCTACAGGATTTAGCCAGCATAGTCGTGGTATACTTACTTACTTACTTAGGTGGTGCTACAGTTCGTGGTGAATCTGGGCCTTAACCAACAAGCCTCTCCAGTTAGCCCGGTCCTTAGCTAACTGCCTCCAGTTGCGCACGCCAAGTTGGTTGAGGTCCCCTTCTACTTCTGCGCGCCACCTTAGGCGAAGTGTTCCTCTACTGCGTTTTCCCTTTCGGGTTAGATTCGAAGACTCTGCGTGCTGGAGCGTTAGTGTCCATTCGCTCTGCATACCTCAGCCATCTGAGCCGATGAATACGTATCTTCTTGACTACTGCGATGTCGCTGTACAGCTCGTATAGTTCGTGATTAAATCTTTTCCTCCAAAGCCCGTCAACGCATACGGGACCGATCTTACGAATAATTTTTCACTCGAAGCAACCAAGGATATCTTCATCCGCTTTCGACAGCGACCATGCTTAAGGTCTTATATAGAATCTCCTTAGTTCTTCGGGATAGGGCCTTACTACTCAATTGCCTTCTTAGCCCGAAGAAATAGCGATTGGCAAGAGTTATTCTTCGTTTGATTTCCGACGTGGTGTCATTATCGGAGGTAATAGCAGAGCCAAGGTAGACAAAGTCCCTTATGACCTCGAAGTCATAGCTGTCAACTGTGACTTTCTGTCCAATTCGTCGGTGTTAGGTGTCCTTTTATATTGACAGCAAATATTTAGTTTTGCCCTCGTTTACCGCTAAACCCATTTTTGCCGCTTCTGTCTCTGTACTCGCGAAAACACCGATGACAGCTCCCTGCGTTCTGCCAATAATGTCAATTTCGTCAGCATACGCAAGCAGTTGGACAGATTTATGAAAGATTGTGCCTCTGATGTTGGCTTGAGAGTTTCGCACAATTCGTTTAAGTATGATGTTGAAAAAGTCACATGACAGTGCGTCCCCTTGTCTAAAACCTTTTTGGACATCAATGGTTTCGGTAAGATCGTTACTGACCTTGATAGAGCAGCGAGCATTCTGCACAGATGGACGAGTTTAGAAGGGACGGTTTGGACTTCTTGGGTTTTTTTTCAGGATCTGCCGAAGTGTGAAAAGTTGGTCGGTGGTGGATTTTCCTGGCCTAAAACGGCACTGATAGGAGCCAAACGGGTTGTTGACAAAAGGTTTCAGGCGTTCACACAGTATGGCAGATAAAATCTTATACGCGATGCTGAGGAGGCTGATACCCCTGCAGTCGGCGCAGTTGAGGGGGTATCCTTTTTTGTGGATCGGGCAAACGATGCTGAGATTCCATTCATCGGGCATACACTCATCTGAATAAAAGTTAGAAATGAGTGGGTATATCGCGCACTTCTCATGCTCTTTCTTTTTCTTCTGGAGAAGTCGGTGATCTTCCCGTCTTTTTTGCTCGTAGAGCTCGCGAGCTGGGTTTCACACGACTGCTATCTAGAAACCCCTGGTTTGACGAAGAATGCCGGCAAGTGCATCCAGCCAAACGAGGCATATAAAGCCGCGCTGCAGAGAAGTCGTTACCAAATTGATGTCATAGGTCAGACCTTATATCAATTTTGATAAATTCGTGCTTCTGCTCCATACAGCTGGGTGGAGATAACGAAGGTCTTGTACAACATCTCCCTGGTTCTTTTCAATAAGGGCATGCTTAGTAGTTATTTTCTAAAGAGGTCGGCGTTGGTTAGTGGTAAGTGCGCTGAACAGGCATGTAATGTTTGAGCCCAGCAATATCAACCAAACATTTTACCTTGTAAGGATGTTTAAAATGCTCCATAAAACGGACTACTTGCTTGATTTGTAGGAAGCTTCTTAGAAGTCTAAGCCTAAATTAATAACAAAGATGTCCCAATAATCCTTGATGACAAAGAAATTCAGTAATGATGCCTTGTTGGCAATATTACCACTTCTTTTACATTCGACATAAAAATGTTGCGTATACGCCACCGATCAATCAATGATTTTTGTTAGTTCTGTCCGAGTCACAGTCACAGGCAATGACAGAGAAATTGGGAAGCAAGGATGCCTTGTTGGCCACATTACCACTTCTTTTGTATTCGACACAAAAATGCTGCGTATACGCCACCGCTCAATCCATGATTGTTGTTAGTTTTGTCTGAGTCAAAGTTAAAGGCAGAGAAATTCGTCAGTCGTGGCAATATGACTTATTTTACTCCATACATACAGAAGAGCTTCTTAATGCTCAAAGTCTCAGAGCCCATAAATCGTTCAAAAATAAAATAAATCTCAAAACCGCCTACTTGCCAGCTTATCACACGGTGACACTCATTACCTAATTACTACTGCATGATCTTAGAGTCTTTTAAATGTCCATGAAAAGGAAGTGCTAACAAGGCACTCAAGTAATCCCCTAAACAGTACACACAACATAACGACCGGTATCATATATATTTGTATGCAAACGAATGTAACCTCAGTGTAAATTTTATTATTTTTCTCATTTTTTTTTCCTACATAAATTATTCATAGTGCGTGTATAAATTTGTTGTGGCGAATCCATTGCCGCGCACGTGAAACAAAACTTCATTCAACACTGGTTTTTTTTTAAAGCCGTCAGCGAAATAATTGATGAATATTGACCGCAAAATAAAAGGAACAAGGCGACGGAAAGAGTTCGCATATGCGAAAGAAAGTGGAATAAATATAAATTGAAATAATCCTTCGGCAAGGACGTGGGACAAAAGCGAAATCTTAGCTGTTTCAAAGGCCATTTATCGGGGGGGACACGCTTTAAACATAAAGCAAACAAACCCCCAAAACGCGCACAGTAAAAAAAAGAGGACGAATAACAGCAACAACGGCCAGGAAAGGGACTCGTCCGCACCATAAATCATAAATCAAAATAAATGTTTAAAGAATCAGCTAGTCGTAGTAGTTTGAGATCCCTTCGAAGTGCCCCACTGCTTAGCACCGTGCTAGAGAGCACCTTATCATTGACACGCATCCATCCGATAACATCATTGGAGTTGCCCGGGGTGGAATTTGATGTTGAGTCGCGCACCACCCCACCATTGCGAACAGTTACCGGTGGTTCCATACAAGGGCCGCCGCTGCTCATGGGAAGAGTGGGCCGTTCCTCCCTTCGAACACATTCCGAACACAAGCGTAGTATCCAACAAAAACGGTATGTATACACATAAACACAGCCGAAACAAAAACAAAAAAAAATCTATTTTCTTCGCCCATGGCAAAATGCATTTAACCCAAAAAAGATACAAAAAAAGATACTCGTACACTTTAGAAACTAATTGTGTTTGATGATTTTCTTTTTTTTGGGGATGACCTAAAATTTGTTATGAAAAGCAATCAAGGATCTGAATTAAAATTAAAAGAGAACGATTTGTTTGATTGTGTGTGAACAGTTTTCGGTAACTTAATTGAATGTTTTATGTGTCTTCCTTGTTGATTTATGCGTTTGTTAACTTTGAGCTCTGAGTGTGTATTTATACTATTCGGTGTGACTATATTTACATAGCGAAATCTTTCCTAATGCACAGTCATTATCTGAAACACACATACACACACATACACACGCACAACACATGATGTATCTTCTGTCCTGTGGTGTTCTAAGCAACTTCACAACGTTTACTATTTGTTTTATGCATTTTTGAAAAATTTATTACTTTTTGTGTGTGTGTTAGAATAACAAGTCAAGATGAATTCATTTGGTTTCGACAATTAATTCACATTTTTATTAGCCGTAAAAACGGGTTATGAGGTTCATAAAGTGAGTGATTTGTCAAGAACTGCATGTCATAATTCAATTTGATAAGAGGAAGCCCCCTGAAAGTGTGTTTAAAGTAAAAATAGAGGCGGTGGGGGGGTGTAGTAGATCACTTCCGGACTTTCGAAGTAGTCAGATGTTGCTGTAGGAGTTTAAAATATATATAAAAAAAAAACAACACATCAGAAAGAGCAAGACACATCCCTGGATGAAACACTGCCTTTCCATTGAACCATTTAAAGACCAAAAAGATTCTGTCCACTGTACACTAAAATTCGTGGAAAAAAGTTGGACGTGAGTGTACTAGAGAAGCTTTAAACAAAGAATAATTTCCCAGGATACATAGATTTCCTTCAGCAGACGCAAACTGCATCTTGAGATCTGTTAGTGTTGGTGGCCATGGTGTAGTGGTTAGCATCATCGCTTGTCACGCTGAAAGTCGGAGTTCAACTCCTGATGTCGAAAAAAATTTAAACAACAAATCGAACAACTGTGGAAGCTGGTGTCGACTGTACTGCAAGGGCATAACACTGGCAATAGAGTGTCATGGCTTAAAGGGTTGATTGAGCTGAACATGATGAGACATCAGGAGATTCGAAAAAAACTTCCGTGAATTATAGCAACGGCAATCACCATAAATGTCCACAACTAGTCTGGACCCCATCCTCGGACGCCATTGAAACCAAATTCCACATGAGTTTCGAATTCGATACTGGATTCCTGCTCACAAAGGCCATACCAGCAATGTAACAGCGGATTCACTGGCCAAGATAGACGCAACCGCCTCCCTCACTGGTCTTGAACCAGCCTGTGGAGTAAACAAAGCCATTTTCATGAGGGAGTAATCCCTGCTCAAATTTGGATGGAAAGTGTAGGACAGCAATGTACCAAACACTTCTTTCCCAATGTACCGCAAAAGAAATTCAAGTTTCTTTGAAGTCTGAGCGGGAACCACCTTAGAATTTTAACCGGCACCCTAAGTGGCCACTGCCGACTAAAACGGCACCTACACAAGCTTGGCCTTTCACCGGATCCTGCCTGCAGACTATGCTTGAAGAGCGATTAAAGCTCTCTTCACATCGTCACAGAATGTCCCACCCTTATCAATGCAAGAAAGCGTACCATAGGCAGTGAACTCGTTTCACCAACGGCGGCGCTTGCCACGCTCCACCCAGAAAAGCTGATTAGCTTCTTGACGTTCTCTGTAGCAGACAAACTGGGCTAAACACATGGGACAGCACAATACCCCTCTATATGAGACCACAGTGCTAGAGTGGACAAACCACTCCCCACTAATAATAATAATAATAATAATGAGTTTCAAACCACTGCAGCTTGCTCCCGCATTGTGAATAACATCAGAAAGGGTATGAAGCGCAAGTGGATTATAGAAAAAAAAATTTGTCAGGCTAGCGGGCCGATGCAGACGATGAGACCCTCTTTTTCTCACTTAGGTCTATGTAGACCTAAGCCTATAGTTTTTTCTGTGCAGAGAGACAGCAAGAATGCCGCGAAACTCCTAATAACGTCTTTGTCTACTAGGACCAAGGAGAATCATACGACTTTGGCGGTCCACTGTCTCACATACGGTTGGGTTGGGCGCAACCACTGAATTGGTACCCTATTCCTATTGGGTGGTTCTATCTACCTCATGATACCCAAATGAGGCAACAAGCATTGTACAAAAAGTGATATTTGACATATCATTAGAATTTTTGTACCTTAAACCACAGTAAACGTTGGTTAATTTGCTAAATTGTTGTTTCGTGGTATAGCCCCTGATTGTCCTAACAAAATTGAGCAATAAATCATCGGATAGCTCATCGAGCTCTTCGATACCAGAGTTCTTTTCCTAATATTGCAGAGGCATGGGAAGTGAGAAAGGAAATAGGTTGTGTTTTCCTGTACTTCTTCGTCGCCGCATTCTCTGCATAGATCATCTTTGGTCAGATGCCGCATTTTCCCATGACACTCGAGCATATTGTGGCCTGCAAATAATCCAAGGTTGAACCAAGGCCTAGCCACTCGCAACCATTTATATTTTGCGTGTTACGTTTTTTGCACGAATGGAAGGGACCGTCTCTGAATGGCGAATTGAGAAGCTCTTTCATGACACGTTACGCTCCCGGAGGCTTGTCATTGAACTTACGCCGCTCGCACAATAGTCCAACGCATTAATCACTGAGCCACCGCTATGGTGGTTCGTCTATGTTTAGGATCTTGGCCTTACTATTTCTTTCAGATGATGAAGTTGAGGTTTAACGGTACATTCCTAAAACTCTCGTTCTAGGGCTAGTTCGTCAGCAGGTTGGATTTCTGATACACCACTGTGGCCCAGCAAACAGCACATTACAATCATAAATGCCATTTGCGTAGCAGCTAATACTTTTATAGCCGTCTGGTTGTGTAGGAAGATCATGATATCCTGCCGTGATATCGTGAGTATTGACGCCAATTGGACAGCTCTGGTCACTGGGCCATTAGCACCTTTTCTCCATACAAATCAGCTAGCTTCGATGGCGAGGATACCCATCGTACTACAAAAATCACCGAACATCGTGTTTCCATGCATCGATCTTCATAAGCTGTGTTCTATGTCGTCTTGAGTTGAAGACGGATTCGAGTAATGTTTCGAAAACAAGAAAGCGAGGTCATACATATACAAACGATTTTAGGCTGTCTTTGTAAATCTATTCTTGTTCGAGACATGAACATATGGACGACTTTTAGAAAATCATGTATTTTTAATCCCTGCATACCTCAGAGAAAAATTTTCGTGCTCGTCTCTCCAAAAGGTTATTTGAACAATCGCATAGGTATGTAGTTCACCACAAATAATACTCTCGTAGACACAGAGAAGACTTTTAATAACCTCCATTCTGAATCTATCAGTGAATTTCTTACTGAGTTGGTTGGTTGGTTCTATGGGCGTCCTAAAGACTTACTAAGACTTCAAGCGGGTCCATTGTTCCCAACCCATAAAGAATATACTCGTGGAAGTCTAACCAAGAGGTAGGGTTGGCTTATCTGGAAACCACCCAGAAAGGTATAGAAGAAGAAAAGGTATCTGAAGAAGAAGAGGGCCTTAACCTCCAGCCCATGGAAGAAGCTACTACCAAGAGCACGCAATCTTCGGGTGGTTACAGCGGGACATTCGCATAGCAGGTGCTGGATTGGTTCTATTTCCTCTTCCATTCCTGCAGCTTCTGCAGTAGTCATGATAGGGTAATCCAAGACGCTCCGTATGGATTCTTGTAACGACCCGGAGACGATTCGTATTTGCCTTCGACTAAGTTGTACGATATTTTTTTAATTCTTCTTATCGTTGGCTGGCCATGGTGATTTGGCTATTGATGTGTGGTTTTCTCATCTATTTTCCTATAAAATGCCAATGGGTGTCCTTGCAACTGGAAGGATGTATGCATATGCTAGTTCTGCACCCTTCGTCCGCCATCTCATTATCTGATATACGAGTATTTTTGTGGTCTGGTACCCAGCATAGGGTCACCTTAATGGTCGTTGATATACCGTTGAGAGTTTGTCTGTAGACATTTACAAGCTTGGATTTTGTCGATGTTGAACGCAGAGACTTGATAGTCGCCTGGCTGTCAACACAGGTAGTGATAGTTTCTCTGACAATGTTGTCGATTTTGATAAGTTTTGCGGTCTATAAAATGGCAGTCATCTCGGCTTAAAAAATGCTGCATCCATCTCCAATTGTGAAGGATTGGTTTACCCCTCTGGATTCACAGAAGATACCGACACCAGTACCAGCGTCCACTTTGGTTTCGTCGGTGTAGAAGTCTAGAACTTCTTCAGTGCAGATCCAGTCCTCTCTTTTTGATATCAAATCTCCCATCGAAGTCTGAGGTTGGAATGATGTAGTCGATATCTATGTTCTCCTTCGTGATATTCCATTGGGTTAGAACGGAGGCCCAGGTGCCCAGGTTCCAGGTCCACCCCGGGCTGTAGCACCACCTTAAGTTAAGAACGGAGGCCATAGGTGTTATTTGTACATAAACCTACTTCCCTTAATCTGAGTTCTTTTTCTGCCGCTCTATTACTACAGTGGATGTCTACCGGAACCAGGTTCAGCATTGTTTCAAGTGCCACTGTCTATGGGGTTGTAGTCACTATTCGTACACATTAGTCTCGCTGAAAAAATCTTCCTTCAATTGTTGAGGTTAGTTAAAAATATAAAACTTAACCAACAAACAGCAATTTCGCACTCAGCAACTTTCAGTGCTGGCACCTGAGTTAGTGTTAACAAATTTTACTGATGGTTTCCTTGAGCTCCCACACTCAACGTCTTAACGACCACCAATCTTCAAAAAACATCAATTAAAGTGTTAATATCTACAAATTTCACGCCACGTCACTAGCATTAAAAGGAGTTTAATTAAATCCATTTAAGACGCTGTTTCGCAGCACTCTGCCACCGCAGCAGTCGCGTCTGGCCAACGACGTTAACAGACGTTTAACTATTTTCTCGAGGGGCTTTCAACCTAATTTACTACTTTCCTCACTAACTTCAACATTCTCAATGAGCATTCATTTCACTTAGCTGTAGGAGCTCTCCAAAAGTAATAACCCCTCCGTTGAGCACCGCCTTCCTGCTATTTTAAGCATTTGCGCTGCAATCCGACACCAGAAATGCTCCCTCATCCCTCCGGCGAGAGTGTACACACCGCGCACGTTGGGGATTCATACCGTGTCGTACCAACTGGGCCAGGATAATTTCTGTAAACATTTCCGTTTACACTGTTGCAGCGAATTATTTTTCAATTGCAAACATTTTTCCGTCCTTTTAGACGGATACACAGCAGCAGTAGCAAGGTGCACAATGACGCGGACTGAAACGTGCTGCGAACGAGGTGCTAAGATAAGACGATCGATGTTCGAATTCGGTAAACAGGAGGAAAGAAGGCGGATGGATATCGAATTGATTTCCTTTGACAGAGTTGCTCCACACAGCAAACACATCCGGCAATGAAAAAAGCGTGCTGCTCCACGGAGGGGTTATCCTCAGCATAGATGGCTGCATTTGAATTGAAATCAATTCATAGTGCTGCGCTTGAAAATGTTAGCGAATCACTTGAGGCGGGAACTGTCGTCGTAGTTCGATTCGATTTGCCCAAGAACCGCACGTAATTAAGTAAATACGTATACATGTCTCTCTATACACAAAGCAAAGCAAAGCACACACAAAAAAAAAAAGAGAAACAGAAGGACTATGCAAGGATTCTTTTCTTTCCCTTTCACACACTCACAAGGATCTCTGGTTGTTAAGAGTGCTTCGTTTGAGATATTGCAATCCTTTCGTGCAGAAAATCGTCCAAAAGCGTTGGTTCTTTCTAGCAAAGTACATTGCCATTTGGACCGCACCGGTTTCTTGGAGGAACCCATTCGGGTGCTTTACCATCGACTCAACTCGAATTAGTGTAGGTCTTTGAGTGTATTTAATTACGCTGTCTTTTGTTTTATTCCGCAGCAATTTACGAAATGCATAGGAGTGAAATTAATGCACTTTGATAAAATGTGTCTGGCCATCAGTGGGGCCAGGGTCCGCCGGCAACTCGAAGCGACTAAAGGCGAAATGGGGTAATGGCAATCCATTAGGTTCTGTAATTGAGTCATTATTAGGGCTGCATTTCCTTTTTTATTTTTTCTTTTCGTTTTCTGCGAGAAACCAAATGAATTTATCCTTGCGTATATATTGTGTGTAGAATGAATATAAAACTATCGTATGCATATTTTTGTATAAACTACTATGTATCGTGTTTAATGTTGTGTGTACTTGTCGTACTTGTGTCTGTTTGATGTTTTACTCTAATACAAATTCTATACAACATGTTGATTAGGGAGGTAAAAGATAAACGTAAATGTAAGTTTGGTAATACTGTACAACCTAAGGAGACAATGATTTATTAATATTATTTGCACAGAATAATGCCGAATTGCTTTGATTAGTTTCTAATCTTTCTGCGTAAAAAGTTGGAATGTTCGCTTTGCGCTTAATAATTTTTTGATGAACTTTGTCTCTGATTTTTTGTAAGAGAATTGTAGACACTTAACTTTTGCGTTTACTTTTATTTCATTAAATTTAAATATAAAAAGAAACGTTAAAAATTGATCGAGCCAAACTTAGTTGGTTGAAAAAATTAACACACCTCTCTGACGATCCTGGCGGCAAGGTTTAAACTATGAAGAGTGTGAACCTATATTTCTTTTTCCGTAATTGCAGCTTTTCCATTCTTTCGGCCACCAGCTTCTACGATCAGTAAGTCTGTGTAGGTAATGTAAGGTGTCCGGGGTGGGAGTTCTCATATTAACGAAAAAAGAAGAAAAGAGTATTTGTGAGCGTTCTTGCCCTTGATTTGGCTTCCTGAAACATCCTGGGCTCAGTAGGAACTTGAGGATGGTTTTTGGTGCCATGGTTAAGAATTCGACCGGGTCATTGAAAAAGCATGTAGCCAGTGGCGTCTTCATGGTTCTACTGAGGCTTGTGCAGTCGCAGGAAAAGTGTTTCATATCTCCTTACGCGTCTTTCACATCTCTATAGATTCGATACTTACATAACTCAAGAACTTGTAGTTCAGCCTCATATACCATACCATACTATTCAATCGCTTTTTTATTACCATAGGTTAGGTTAGGTATCTGGGTTGATGAGGGAGTAAGCACTCGACCTCACCACACTTAGGTCCTTGTAGACCCATTGTGATGCCCTTGGGGGTTGGTTCCGCCTTTACCGGGCTTCTACCTTACCGCTCTTTTTGTCTCCATAGACAATGCAGAGCTCCGTTGTGGTTAGGCGTGTCCTTCTTAGGTCTGTCGCCAGTAGGTTGGCCATGTCCACCGAACATTTTTCGCGGCAACATCTCTTGTCGGGGAATGACAAACCTCTGGGAGTATAATGAACGAGCTTCTCAATTCATCGTTAGGAGTCGGCGATAAATTGTAGGTTCCTTCCATTCGTGTGAAAAATTTAACACACATCCTCGATTCTGCAAGGATGGATATGTTATTGGTTTAAATAACCCTTTTCCGTTCCAGTTTTCCCTTGTTCGAAATAGTTTTTGGAAGTCCAGGTTGCAGTCAGGGTAAAACCTTAGGCAGTAATTTTTTGTTTTCATTTTCGCCCATCTAGCGATGCTACAGTGACCTATTTGCTCCCTTTACCAACGACTGGATACTGAAATGCATAGGGCGGTTATGGCTGCATCTTCGTTCGTATATATGTTCATATGTAGGTCGAGCGGAATTAGTGATAGTATCGTTTCGTGGGCTGCGGTCGGGGTTGCTCTTAGGGCATTTGTTTGACGGATGAATACTTGCCGCTGGATCTGCGTAAGTGTCTTTAGATTTTTAGCTACTGCTGAAGCTGATCACTACACCACAAATTCGTATGTGAGAAGGGACGCAATAGTGACCATATGCATCCAGTAGCTAATAGCAGGTCTTGGCCTCCATTTATTTCCAAATATTCTGCTACATGCAAACAAAGCAATTATAAGTCAATATCCCATCCATAACGTAGCAAGTCTCTGCCGTCTCGAACTTGAATATAAACACACCCTCTTGACTGCAGCAATGTTGTCCATTCGCTTGATGTGGCCGAACAAATGTTGTCGACATTTCTTGGCTTTTTGATTATATCCATATCTGGATGAAGCTCATAAAATTTGTAGTTTAATACTTTCTTTGATTCACCTTATATCCTACGAAGTTTTTTTCTCTCTTAGTAGTTCAATAACTGCTCTGCATTCTTATTAATCATTCAGTACTCGACGCAATCTACATATGATTGGTGAGATCAGTGTTCTGTAGAACATCAACTTTGTCCTTCGAGTAAGGAGCTTTGAATTAGTTAGTGCGTTTGACTGCCGAGCGAGTTGGGTTCAAATCCCAGCCATATCCACCGAACTTTTTGTTTGGTACCACCTCTTGTCAGGGAATGCCAAACCCCCAAGAGTACAATATGTATGTCACAAAAAAGCTTCTCGATTCGCCGTTCGAAATTGGTAATAAATTGTAGGTCCGTTCATATTGTGCGAAAAATGAAACACGCACAACATGAATGTTAGCGAGAAGCTAGGCCTAGGCTCATCCTGAGTTGTCGCGCCATTTATTATCCTTTTTGTTTGCCTAACCAAAGTAGCAAAGTTTTATTTATTTATTTATTTTATTTATTTATTTCATAGGATTATTCCTCTTTAAATCTCTGCGAGGGCGTGAGGAGTTAATTTTCACCAGGAGATAGGTAAACGCTAGTTCACTATCATGTCAATGATAATTGTGACTTAGGTAGGTTCGAAACCTCCCCTTTTTTTTCAACAAATCTGAATGGTTCCACGGGCAGAATTCCCATCACAGAGAATTCTCTGGGTATCGCAATAGACCTTGTAACAGGTGAGTCTAAACTGACACATAGCAAATCCAACCCAAACTATGTAGGTGAACTCTTTAAATGCCTCGGAGCTATAATTGTCAGGAGTGAAGTTCTGTCCTGCCATGGATTGTCATGGACTGATGTTACTTTGTTTGTTGTACTCGATTTTGTCATGATTCCTGACCGTAATCTTGTGCTTGTTTCGAAAAGATCTGATGACTTGCTTCCTACCTAAATGGAGCGTCAAGTGTTGTTGGCGCTAATGTACACAATCGTATCCTTTTTTATGGAGCGCCAATCTACACCAATGCTTTTTAGAGCTTAAGACAACGTATGCAGCTCTAAAGTTGATGAAGCGATGATGGATTTAAAATTCGTGTGTCGCTTTCAAGGTTTGTGTCTACATATAATCGATCTGTCGGTGTAATCGATGTTTCTGTCAACATGTGATGGCAGTCCTAAGTGTTCATATAACATAAGGAAAGGTCACTAGTTTAAATGCGAAGCATTTATCCCCCATTACTCAACTTTTAAGCTTTCCTACACCTATTTCTGAAAACTTAGTACGTATTCACTTTGTCAAAAGTCAATCCACGCTATCCTAAGTAATCCCATGTGACAAAATCCAACGCCAAGGTTATCCATTTGACGCACATTTCCCCACCGTCCTTCAAAGTGTTGCCGTTTATTTCAACAACCCTGAATTATGTAGCTTCCTCCGGAACAAGTCATCCAATTGTAGCACCTGCCGTATGCACCACTCACAGGCTATTGTTGTGCATTTAATGCGCACCCTCGCCCTGTACCCTGTGTAATGAAATAAAACACCAAAATGAACTAATATCTTAAATGTAATCGATTGCACTGCGACGCTTCAGCACATTGATTCCACTCACCACTGGAAAGCACTCTTCATGGCAACGGAGAATAAGAAATAGAAGAGCACAATGCAACAAACAGGTTAGAAGTGTCTTTTGTCCGAAAGAAATAATCCTCCTCCGTGCGAATATGGAACGCTCTGCCTCCATGTCATGTGTTGTATGCCAAACTCTTTAGTTAAGTTGCACACAACAGAGTACACCGCTACAGCAACCAACCAAGCCGGCTGAACATTAAAACATTGCGCTCGTCATCGACTAATTTAATTGATCCCCCCATCCCTACCACTACACGGACATTCAAAGAGAATCGAAATTGGAATTCCGTACTTATCCTCACAGTTCGAGCAAGGAGTATATGCATTCACTGTTCGCTAATGAATGCATGCATGCATGCAGCGGTGCCATATGTGTGTGATTCAAATGTACGTCAATGTGCACAAGGAGCGTAGTTCTGAGGGGGGCATCGTGGCAATGTCCCACTGCCCCAGCACCCCGAGTGTATAATTCTACTGTTCGTCTTTTAATTCATCCCTCTTAGCTGGTGTGGATGTGGTCTGGTTTGGGTGGAACTTGTGGGCGATCCTTTGTGGCATACAATTACATCCGACTTGGTATTTAAATTGGAATATTGATTCGAACGACTTATATAGTTGGAAGGAGTACTCACGTAAGAAAGTTATCCACTAGCGTCAATGGAAATATGTGTGAAATATTTGCAAAGAAAAAAAGCTTGTGATAGGAGTGTAGGCGCAGTAAATGTATGTATAGCTGTGTATTGCAATGTAATTGAATGGTTATCAATCGTAGTGCTTATATCATGCGGGATAGGCTTTATCGATATTGGATACACATTCTAGTTATGCGAGCAAACAAACCCACTGTTACGAGTGACGGTATACCTGGAAGGACATGTAACATTCGTAGTGCAGGGTTAAATACCAAGACAAGCTATATGAACAGCGGCAGCCTTATACATATGTCACTTGTCGGCTTAAAACCTATGCCTATTCTAGTTCTACAGAATTCAGACTTATTACCTCGCCGCGTTACTTAAATTTGTCCGATTCCACTCTTCTCTCTATCATTGGAAAGCGCTTAATTATTTATCCTGTCGGGCACTCCTTCTTATACCAGCTAAAACCTGCCCTAATGGCTGATTCTGCGACCGAGCAACATTTATTGTGTCTTTGGTTTACTTAATAGGTCTACTGCCTTCCTAATGATGGTGAGTATGTCATAAGTGGACGAGTTTCTAAACTCCGCTAGCAAACAGAATGCCCTATCCTTTTGCGAAGCCAGTTTAGTGCCGAAAATTTACAGAGAATATGCTCAAAAGTCTCTTCCTCTTCCAAAACGGCACTCTATATCTGAACAAAGGTTTAGTTTGTTGAGACGATTCATAAGGCGAAATGGCCGGTAATGAAGCCCAATAGCTTCCTCATGTTGTTCCTGTCAAGGTTAAGAATTTCCTTGAAAGAAAGGGGCTTGATAACTCTCTTGGATTGGCTAAGCCCGGGGACATTTTCCCATTGAGCTAGGCGAAGTTGGTATAACCAGTTGTTTAGCAAAGCTGTGGAGGTAGCCAAATTAATGCTACAGAACGGTCTCGGTCACATGAGCGCGGAAACCGAACCGGCCCTAGCCAGCTTATCCGCAGTTTTATTGCCTACAATGTCCTGGGATTCGGGCATCCAAACATGCTTAACCTTGTTCTGCCTGGGAAGTGAAGGAAAACTACATTTTTCCACCCTGTCCCTAGAAAAGGCGAATCTTCTTCTCCATCCAAGTATCGAGTCATTGCACTTACGTCTCTTCTTTCTAGGTCATGGAAACGCTGATAAATCGTCAGCTTATGAAGTATCTTGATTCACGAATACTCCTTAATGACCGGCAGTACGGTTTTCGTAGCAACAGGTCCACTGGTGATTTGATGGCATATCTCACCGAGAAGTGAAACCAATCTATTCATCACTTTGGTGAAAGTAAGATTGTTGCGCTCGATATTTCAAAAGCATTTGACAGAGTTTGGCATCAAACTCTTTTGTCGAAAATGCTTGCATATGGCATCGATGTATCTCTTCTTCAATGGATTAGAAACTACCTTTCGGACCATTCAACTCAAGTTGTTTTGGACGGTTTCAAGTCTACAATTCACCATATAAATGCCGATGTTTCCCAAGGCTCTGTTTTGTCTCCGACTCTCTTTCTCCAATCAATTCCTTCGCTGATGACAGTACCCTCAGCTTCTAACTCTCGTCCCTGCTATTAGGACGTAGAAGGGGAACGGCATCGTATGTTAAGATCATTAAATTCCGACCTCGACAGCCTAATAAAATGGGGTTCAACCAATAGAGTTGTCACTCAAGGGAAAATCTAACCTCCCACCATTGTCCATGAATGGTACCTGTATCGCCAAAACCGAAAGACGTTCCATTCTCGGTATGTGTGTCAGTGACAACCTTCGTTGGAACGACCACATTGGCTTGGATCTGAGATTGAGACCTGGTCAACCAATTCTTGCTTAAAGCCTGGTCTATCCAAAAATATTTGGCATTTTAGTTTGAATAAAGAATTTTTTAAACAGGATAACAAGGACTGGCTTCAGAGCGAAATGGCTCTAGAAGCCTATAGGCCCTATCTGACATTCTTCGACTTTTTGAATTTTTTCAAATCAAAAGATCCACAATGAGGTTATCAGAAGCATCCTTTCACGACTTTTTATTCAGCAGGACAAGCCAAAGATAACTTTTTAATATAGTGTGCTTAACAGGTCATCGATCTGATCACTATTCGAAAGAAAAAGGGAAAAGAACGGAAACTATCTCCGAGCATATTTGTGTCTATTCTGTGTGAACCCAGTGGCACGATGGCATCAGCCTATCAGCTATATACTATAAAATTCCCAACAGACTTTACTGCCTCTGTGAATGTTCAACTTTTTCATTTCGCACAGCATACAATGCAACCATCGAGGGACGCTTTAAAGTTATGCAACACTTTCGGGGGCGGATGGCATTCTTTAACGAATGTTTTTTTAATTTATGGAGTACGACCATGTATATGTACAGCTAGGACCTATGAACATATTGCATTGAGCCGTCGGCCTCCTTGTCGTTCTATTCGTAGTCGTCTACTTCTATTAAAACATTTTCGATATGGCCTATTTCTCAGGCCCAGGCGGAAGTGGGAATGATGATGATGATGTGTATGTGTGTGTGGGTAGGTGATGGTTTCGCGATGGTGGAGATAAACTACTAAAGTTCGTAAACTTTATTGTTGGCCCACTTAACTGTAGCTTGGGGATGGTAATTTATTTGTTTTCAAATTGAACAGCCTTGAAAGTTCATTTCATGGATTTTTTTTTACCACCACCATCGTGCTCGTATTCCACAGTGCAGTGGTAACAAAGTGCATGCGGTCGTCCTGGCCCATTTCCTTCTTTGAAGAACTTGTGTCTGTCTTGACTGTGATTGTAGTAGTCTCATTGCCGTGTGTGCCTTAAGGTAATAATGGTCCTCACATATAATGAGACGAAATTAAAACTATTAATTTTCTCTTTCGTTTTTCCAACCGCTCCGCTTCGCTCTCTCTCTCTCTCTCTCGATGGCTGGGTTAAGGAAACTTATTATTGTCATAATTTGTGCTCAGGAGGAAAACGGAAAAAGGATAAGGAAAGCAATTTGACGTGTATGAATGCAGGACGGGGAAATTTATTAAAAGGGGATTTGTTAATGTCACTTTTGTGACATTTGTTTGAGAAGGACCTTTTTAATTAAAATCTTTGGGACAAAGTTTTGATCCCTCGAGCAAGATAACAGTTCCACTTGGAGTTTGACAATTTGCAGATGTTAAGTGGTGTGCTAGTTCTTGTCAAATTAATTTAGAAAGTGAAGATTCATGTTCTAACTCCATTGATAGGAAGTGGATTTTTAAATACTTAGAGTGCTTGGGGTGGCATTTAAAGATGAAAGAGTTCTTTTTTTTTGTGCTTGAAGATGTCGCATTTGAAATCTTTTTGGACACTTCTTGACATTGATTTAGCCAATTTGGTTTATTTTTGTGGAAATTGAGATGTCACGTGGGTATCACACGTGCTATAGGCAGATGGTTTCAACCAAAACTAAGCCTATACACAGTAGAAAATTGAGAAATTATTTGGGTGACTTAGACTGTAGGGCACATAGTCGGGATCAAATGAAACTGAAACGAAATAAAGCTTAACAAATAAGGATTAAAAAAGAGTCAATCGCTACTTTAGGTGGCTTCTATTACCCAGTAATACACGCGGGTTTACTTCTTTGAAGATTGAAACTCCTTCGGAGCAAGATTTGCATTTGATTTCGGAGGTCCTTATTGGAACGTTTTTTTTTATAGACATACTTTGTTAATCTAAGTTCGTTTTTGGTGGCATAGAGATATTTTGGGAATGAAAATAAATCTTCTTGGCTGCTTTGTTCTATATTTGCGAGCTGCCTTGATGCTGCTTGCAAAGGTTTAAACAAAAATAAAGGTATTTACTTTTCAGTTTATCCCCCAACACCATTTTCTGAATTTGTGTTTGCTTTTAAATCCCAAGGAAGCAAAATACATTGAAAAAAATCTTAGAATCCCCTGCATGGAAATATTCACATTTTATTCTCAGGGCTCTTTAGACCTCCGAACAGACAATGATCCATAATTTGTAGTTGCCCCTAATGCTGTTTTGGGTAATTCTTAAACCGAGAATTTGAATTTTGACGATTTTTGAAATACCTAAAGTAGTTAAAGGGAAAAAAGCTTGTCTCTACTTTATGATTATCTGCAGACAATTAGTTCTCTTGCTGGTCAGCTGTTATAGCTTCTAACAGAATATTCAAAAAAAAAAAAAAAAACCCGAAGCACTGGCCGAATAAACATGTAGCAGTCTGCTTAGGTGGTAAGTTACAAATCTCCTTGACATGACCTTTTTCCTTTCCAAACGAAAACTGGGCACCGAAATGGAGGAAAAAGGGTGATTCTTTTTAAGCTGTCGAGTGGCTATCAGAAAGAAAAGTTTTAGTCTTATAAAGTCAACCCATTCGACGAAAAATCGAAAATGACTGCAGTGCCCACATTCGACATGTCCAATTCTCACATGACCACATGAAATATTGACGCAAAAATACTAAAGTGCCCCAAGGATAATTAAAAATTGTTGGTCATTCATGAAAAATGGACACAAAACCTGCCTCGTCATCAATCCCAATGCTCATCAAGCTGAGGGGTGGCCATGGTGTAGTGGTTAGCATCATCACTTGTCACGCTAAAAGTCCGGGTCCAGCTTCTGATGTTGGAAAAACATTTATTTCTTGAAAATAAATAAAATCGATCAACTACGAAAGCTGATGTCGATTCTACTGCAAAGGCATAACACTGGCAGCGGAGAATCATGGCTCGAAGAGTAGGTTGAACTGACCCTGATCATGAAATCAGGAGATCATGAAATCAGGAGATACAAAATTCTCGTGAATTATAGTAATGACAAACACCACAAATGTCCCAGGCTAGTCTGGACACCACCCTCGGGAGCCACATTGAAGCCTAATTCTACCTGAGTTTCGAACCACTGCACCTCGCTAGCGCTGTGTGAATAACTTCAAAAAGAGTAATACAAACCCCTTGAAGTAAAAAGGTATATTGATGACGAGGCCATAAGTCGAGCCAATGCACGGTGGATCCAGCTAGATACATGTGCAACGGCTAGGAACTTATGGACAAGTTATAATAAGAAGAGATCTATGTCTCTGGTCAAACTAAGTCGTCGTGAAGCGAGAATAGTCTCCGGCATCATTACGGGGCACTGTGCAATTGGTATTCATGCGGAACGACTCGGTATACATCACAACGACTATTGCAGAAGCTGCAGGGATGAGGAGGAGATCGAATCTGTCCGACACCTGCTGTGTGAATGTCCTGCCCTCGCCAGTAGAAGAATGAGGACTCTTGGTAGTTACTTCTTCACGGAACTGGAAGACTTGGGTGATGTCGAGCTGAGGGACCTCCTGAGATTCATTTCTTTATCTGGGTGGTTTTAAGCGGCTTCCCTTTCCCTTTACAGGTTCTCGGAGTAAAATTAGAAGATGGGCACAATGGACCCTTTGTTGGTCTAAGTGAGCAGTGACAATGTCACAAGGCACCCATAAACCTAACCTAACCTAACCCCTTGAAGCGCAAGTGGATTATAAAAAAAATTACATTCCAGCTGCCAATTCGATAGGCAGGGTTAATGTGCTTGCTGCGCAATTTGTGGCCAGCTTAAAACTTTTACTGCACTTAAAAGTATCGAACTTAAAGTTTTTAACATTCGCTGGTCCAAATGGTGTTCCACCTATAGTGTTAAAGAAGTGCTCTTCCACGTTAGCAAAACCAAAACCTTAAAGATGTGAATCTTTTTTTTTCGCAAAATTTGCACTTACATCTCTTCGTTTCAGGTCATGACCTAATAAATCCTCTCCTTGTAAAATATTTTAACAATTTCCATAGCAACACGTTTAATAGAGATTTTTTGGCTTATTTCGTCAAAAAGTGGAACCAATTTTCCACTCACTTTGATCTTTTCGGGCTGTTTAATCTAAGCTGTTTTGGTCTGTTTTAAGTCTGAAGTTCATCGATCTCTTGTCTGCGACTTCTGATCCAGCACACACAATACCCTAAGTTTTTCATATTCTTTTCGGTGTAAACATGTGCTTTTTTGAAGGTCTCGAGCCGTTATGGCCCTATAAAACAGCTCGGAATTGATTCGTAGCTTAGTTGTGTTTAGGCTGCTACTGCGTCGAGCCAGAACTGAAAGTATCTATTAGACTTCTGGATGTATGCAGTGATTTCCATTCAGAAGTTCTAGCCGTGTTCAAAGCTGCAGAACAACTGAAGTTGAATGCGGTATTCGATAGGAAAATTGCCATCTACGTCGATAGTCAGGCTGCACTCAAAGCGCTAGAATCGAACGTCATTCGATCCAGACCATATGTGAACTGTCGCACAATGCTTAAGGCACCGTGCGCGCAGAACCGGGTAAGACTATACTGGGTGCCTGGACATTGCGGATCAACTAGCAAAAGATGGAGAAGACCGACCTTAAGGCGAAGCCGTAGTCCTCAAACCACCGTAAGGCGAACCTCTTAGGCAACATAAACAGGCAAGCTGACCACAGATGGTCAAATATAAGAGAGCATAGGGTAGCTATAGCTTTATGGCGGGGGTTAGATACGAAAAAGACGAGGGAAATTTTTAATCTAGAGAGGTCAGACCTAAGAATTCTGTCCGGGCATTGCATTCTATGTAAGCACGCTATGAGACTGGGCCTCACGGTAGATCTACCGTGTTGATACTATGACGATTTATGCACTACAGAAGATATTATGCGATTTTTAAACAAAAAACTAAACTTAAACACTTTTTTAGGAACCTGGAGGAATTGGGCTCTATTAGTCACAAGAGGACATTAAAATTTTAGAGGAAATAAAATGTTTCGGAGAATGGGCGCATAGATTTAGGTCCATTTGTAGCTCACCAGAGCGATTGCGATGGGTCACAGTGTTTCTAGGAAATGTTTTCTAGTCCAAATTAACCTCACCTTACCTTAGTTAACAGTGATGCACTTCATTCCCGTCGAACTTAGAGATCGGGAGCTAAAGTATTCTATAAGGGTGTTTTATTATTTTAACCGTTTTTTAGCATGAAGCGGAGCACTAACAAGGAGTTAGTTGGTTTTGGTAGAATCTCACAGTACTCTATTCCCCAAAGTCCTTAACGCTCCTTCCAGTTTTTACCAACAATTTTAAGGGTTCATTAGTCAATCACTGAGATATTTAAGGATTCTTCTAGGCAAATCAATTCACGTTGCCGTAATTAAACTGAGATTTCAATGAACACGAAATATAATAATTTTAACTACATACTTGAAGGCAATTAACATGACCATTCCGGCAGTTGTATTAATAAAAACGTTCACCATTTATACATTCATTTACGTAGGTATAGGTACATACATGTAACCGGATCACATGAACCGGAAATTTATGGGCGCGTAGCAACCGCCATCATTTTCCCAGTGCGCAGCCATTCTTTTCACAACTTTTCGGTACTACCGCTGCTGTTGGCCTGATGGCAGCAGCCGTACTAAAATATAAATCTCAAAGGCACTTCATTCGTCGGCAGTGTGTAACACCATCGCCATCCCACAGAGATATGCATACGAACAGCATATAAATACAGGATAATGGCCATTGCACCACGTCCTGGCACCCGTTATGCCCGACTGTATGTTATAACAGTCATTCGGTTATGTATACGCGCCTTATTTTGGTGTTAAAGGAATTTATTGGACTCCTAGAGCCACTACCACTGATGGTGGTAAATCATTATGTAATTTCATATTCAGCGATGTTATAATTCAAAAAGAAAGAATAGCGAAGCAAAACAAATTATCCCTGCAGACGTTACGTGCGCCGGTATGTGCATGCAACATGTTACAGGATAAGCCAGGACGAGGCGATGTGGTGTGAATTTAACACACATCTCCATTTATTTAAATTTGCCAAGGAGTCGGGGTGCGGTGGATGAGCTATGCTAGACTCATGCTATATTAAGTGTTCTTCTAGGCTAATAACTGAGATAGGAACGGGCAGAGTTGAAATTTAATGCTCTAAAGTTATCTCAAGACAGTGGAGGCAAGTTATGGGTCACTTGGGCTTGAATTATTATCTAAATGAAACAGTTGCATGTTAAGCTATCGATGTCGGTAGTAATTGAAATATATTTGGAGCATAAGAACATGGCTGGATTTATCAACTCATTTGTGTTAAAAAATAAATAAATAGTTGGCGCGACAGCTCGCGATGAGTCAAGGTCTAGTTTTTGGCAACCATTCATGGTGTGGGTGTTTCATTTTCGCAGGAATGGAAGAGACCTTCAACTTATGGTCAACTCTGAACGGCGAATTGAGAAGCTTTTTCATGACAAATTATACACTCGGAGGCTTGTCATTTTCCGAAGAGAGGTGGTGCCGCGAAAAATTTTCGGTGGACATGGCGTGGACTTGAACTCATATTTATGCCACAAGTTTTGGCAAAGCCTATATTCAGTCCAGAAATTTTAGTGTCAATAGTGATTGAAGAATATGAAGAACAGGTCTTAAGCTAACGCAATGTTTTCCTAATGGAAAACACAATTTGTACGATTTCTGTAACTCTTGCAAACCACCTATGCAACCGCCTCGAGTGCCGTACACAACGCCAACGCCAAACAAGAGAACAGTCAAGGAACTCATCCCTGTAGTAGCCTAGGCTCTGTGAATCCGCTGAGAGTGTCAGGGCTTTTATAACACCTTCACTGCACGGTTTGTGGCCAACTTTGCATAGGTTCATATGTCCCTTGTTCAATATTCTGGACCACGGATTTCTCATTTGACCTTCACTCCCGCTATTATGTGCTTTCGGGTCGAATTTACTTACTTACTTAAGGTGTTGATACAGTCCGGGGTGGATCTGGGCCTCAACCAACAGGCGTCTCCAGCCAGCTCGATCCTTAGGCAGCTGCCTCCAGTTTCGCACGCCAAGTTGGTTAATGTCCCCTTCCACCTGAGTTGCGGTCTTCCTCTACTGCGCCGTCCCTCTAGTATGAATTCGAAGATTTTCCGGGCCAGAGCATTGGTGTCCATCCGCTCTATATGACCCAACCACTTCAGTCTTTGGGGCTTCACTCTTCTAGTTTAGTCGATGTCGCTGTACAGCACGTAGTTGTATCTCCTCCTCCACTCAACGTCTTTGCAGATAGGACCGAAATTCACTGGAAGAAAAAGCCAAAAGCAACCTCATCCACTTTTGACAGAGTCCATGCCGCTACGCCGTAGAGTAGGACTGGGATGATTAAGGTCTTATACAAGATCACTTTAGTCCTTCGAGAGAGGGCTTTGCTTCTCAATTGCCTTCTTAGCCCAGAGAAATAACGATTGGCAAGAATTATTCTTCGTTTGATCTCAGCGCTGGTGTGGTGGTCTTAACTGATAGCGGAGCTTAGGTAGACAATGTACTTAACTATTAGTTATATAATGACGTTCTATCCGCGACGTCAGTGTTGAGTGTCCTTTGTTCTTGACAGCATATACTTTGTCTTCCACTCTTTGACCGCCAAACCCAACTTCGCCGCCTCCGTCTCAATACTCACGAACGCGCCAATGACATCACGCTGCGTTCTTCCGATTATGTCAATATCGTCGGCGTATGCGAGTAATTGGACGGACTTTTAAAAAAGTGAGCCTCTGATGTTGGCGCGTGAGTTTTGCATGACAGCGTGTCGCCTTGTCTAAATTCTTTTTTGACATCAAAGGTTTTTATGAGGTGTTGACCGACCTTGATGGAGCAGCGTGCATTCTCCATCGTCATCCTGCACAGACGAACGAGTTTGGCGGGGATGCCAAAACTAGACATGGCTCTGTATATCTCGTCTCTATAGATGCTGTCATAGGCGGCATTAAAATTGATGAACAGGCGGTGGGAATCGATTTGAAGTTCCTTGGTTTTCTCTTAGATCTGCCGCTTTACGAAGATTTGGTCGATGGTGGACTTTCTTGGCCTGAAGCCACTCTGATATGAACCGATCAGGTTGTTGAAGAACGGCTTCAGGCGATAAGATCTTTTAACTGATGTTCAGATTACTGATGCCTCTGTTGTTGTGGCAGATCAAAGTTTCTTTCTTTCTTTCTACAGAAATAGTTTTGTCATATGATCAGCATCAACTATTTCTTCGTTTCTTACATTCTCCGGATCTCTTCCCTGCCGTAACGTCTCTGCACCTGCTTGATCTTTTGCGCTTCTTGTTGCTGCTACGGTATTTCTCGAGAGCTCTAGAGAAATTCGATCGGTAAGATCTCTTGCGATTGAAACCTTTCAGCGTTGAATTTCCTCAAAATGGTGGTTCTAGTTGCGACTTTTCTGTATATTCGCACCATTGCTTTATGAAGGTTGTAGTCAGGTTTGATCCTCGAAACGTTCAGACATCCTATGCACCAGAGGAGTATCTTCCTTCGATCGCAACGTTAGCAATTTCATTGGTTATGGTTTGAACTAGTGACTTCCAAGTTGCCTTGTAAATGTTTATATGATATGTGAACATTTTGTGTTACACTCTACTCTGGTAAAACAGATAATCTGGTTGCTGTGGAAATTACGTCTGTTGTGTTCTGTCTATTCTGAATTGGATCTGAAAAAAGAAGGACCTGCTGTTTGAATTTGTGGTCATAGATTCAGACGTCGACTCTCTTTCTCAATTTGAGTCCGTCCTACTTGGCACTTAAGTACGAGTAATAGTAAAAATACATAATAGACTACGAAAGGTGGATAGGAAATTTTTTTTTATGGCTAATAATGTTCATTGCTCCCAGAGATGTGATGCCGCAATATATGAAATTGAGATGTCAATGATTGTCATCGGAATTTGGCTGAATAAGCATCAGAATTAATCGTGGTACTGCACAGAAAATGCATACCTCCCCGTTCCTATTCGGTAAATCGTATTCACTTCTGTTTGAAACCAGAAACCTCAAATCAAAAAAGTTCTAATACACACATGTACATGCATTACAGGAATCCAAATTGTATCGACAACACCGAACGGTTCCGGAACACACAAGTTCTGTACTTCTGTTCGCAACAAAAGCTCCTTCCGAAAGCAATTTCAATGTTTTCAATTTTAATTTCCATTAAAAAGTTTTCAAATTATTTACAATTCGTCCCGGCCAACCAAATACTCTAACCAACAATATTTCAATTTCATTGCGGAGTCTACACCACTCCACAATGTATGCGCGACTATGTAACTTCAGTGCAACTTTTATGAAAGCGGTCCGGTTGTAACGGCTCCTCGAAAACGAAATGGAAATCAACCTTTCCAACATGTCCTCGCCCCTAGTGTAATTAGCAAATGTCAATTCCCAATATGGCAAATTAACAAGTTGATAATTAAAAACCAGTTAAAATGCCATTCGCAGAAGTTCGAGCCTTCAAAGTTGCACACATTACCTGAATCGAGTCCCGCTGGTACCCATGCGGTGTAAAATGGGATACCAGCGTGCACCAGTGGATTCATTGTGTGCCTGACTCGGGCGTCATTAATTATTCCCTACCTTGATCCAAAAATCCCATTTCCCATCGCTCATCCGTGTTCTCGTGTTCCCGCCATTCACTATGGTATTTGGATACCATAGGCACACAGTATTGCATCCCATCAACATGCAACTCACCACTCGCCCAAATCCTTTCATGCGGCTCTGGTTACTAGACACAGGGTAGGGTAACTTTGTATCTAAACTGTAATTAAATCTGAATTCGTTTGCATATTCCGAAAAGCAATTATTGCCCACGTTTATGAATTAAGTTTGCCGCTGTGAAATATTTAAATATTCATAAGGATCCCATAATCTCTGGAGTACGGTTAGAAAATGGATCACTCGCGTTGACGGTTTTGTTTTTTTTTTTTATAGATTTTTTTTTCCCGTGAGAAAAACTGCAAAATTACTCGGTGTAGCTTCCCTTTTGTAGTCGACGATGCTGTAGTAATAGAGCTGGGGAGTAGTTTGTTGCAGGATGCTGGAAACAAATATTTATGAGAAAGGACTGCTGCTTTTGAAATCCTGCCTTGCTATTGAAATCTTTTGTGGCGTTATCGTTGCTCTGGGAAAATAATTATCTACTTTCGTCGTCCCCAGTGATCGGATGTTGTAATTGATTACGAGTTAATTCATTACTGAGTCATCCTGATTGTGTCTAGGCGTTTTGTTTCCTTAGTAATCGAAGTTGAGCAGACGGTTTTGGGAAAACCTGGGGACCTAACCCGAGAATAAGCTATAATAAGACCCATGCTGACCTACGGCAGCCTGGTGTGGTGGGAATCAAGTAGTAAAACTACTAACCTAAAGGCCTTCACAAAGGTACAAAGACTGGTGTGCATTGGAACCACCAGTGGAATGAAAACAACACCAACAGCAGGACCTGAGGCTATCCTCGACCTACTCCCTGTGGATATCTTTGTACAACCCTCGCCGTCCATCAGTGTCAGTCTGACTGTTGGAAACCCAATGCAAAAGGTCATACTGAACTTTTACAGAAGAATCTAGGCAATGTATCGACACCCGACTACATAACACCATACCTGGATTTCACAAGACTATTTCTAAGCACCTATCCGAGCAGGGAGAAATGGAAAAGTAGGCAAATGTCAAACGCGCAATCCATAGCTGTCTTCACTGATGGATCCAAAATGGAAACTGGTATAGGTGGAGGTATCTCTTTTCGAGCCGGTAGACATCTATGTCTTTCAAGAGGAGGTCTTAGCAGTGGTACTAGTTCCTCTGTCACTGTCGACTGAAATAAGTTCCTCATGTCACGTCCGTCTTGTGAAAGGTTTGTGGCAAAATACATATGCCTCAGCTATATCCAGCTCTTTCCCAACTGCCGTGATCCCTCCCCTCGATCGACCCCTAATTCTGGCATTTTGGGTGAGCAGATTTAATTGCGTGGTGACGTTAGCGACAGTTCCGCCTTGTGGTACACATTCTGGCAGTCTTTTTTTTCGAGCAGCACAATCTGATTTTTGTCTGGACTTCCTTCTTATACATGTTTGTACTTCGCCAATAGACCCGAGAAGAATACACAATTGCCTCGTCAGTGTATATTGTGCTTGTGCACATATGTACATATGTATATTGTGCTTCCAAAAATACTTCTGGTCCAACTACAAAGTCCATATTCAAGGCTTTGAACTGGAAGAGGGCAAACGAGCTGACAAATTCACAAGTCATCGATCAGTGGTGCATCGAACTTAAATTATCATCCTCCATTGGAATGGTATATGACGCCTCACTTGGGCCCGTTGTGTTCTGCTGTTTTAATCGTCTGAAGTGTAGGAGCATGTTTTGGTTTCGGACGTATCTAGGGAAGGTGGAAACAATTATGTAGTTTGGCGAATCTTCCTGTTTCTTTGGTGAAAGCCAGGATCCCGCCGATTCTTTTGTCCTTGACATGCTTCAGGTCCGGTATCCACATGGACCCCAGGGTTTTCTATCGCAGTGGCATAGCAAGTGTTCGAGCTTTTCTTCTTCTTCCTCGCAGTTCCTACATGTCTCTGTTTTAGTGAGGCCCAGTATATGCATGTGTTTGTTGAGGTTAATGCGTACTGTGATGGGTCCCACCATCAGCCTCAATTGCTCTCTGCTTGAACCTAGGACCTTTCTAGTGATCAGGTTGTGTGGTTTCGAGCGATCTAGCCACCGTCGGGAGGTTTGCCTTATGATCTTCGAAATCCCTTTGCATTTTCTCGTTGGTCGCTGTCTTAATTAATGTTTGTGCGACTCCCACTGTGTTTTATCAGCTGTTCGTTCTATCGGGTGCCCTCCTTCTCTTGCCAGTTCGTCGGCTTTCTCATTCCTCGTTGTGGCTGGGAAGCCTGTTGAGTTTGTCTTTGCATTCACTGACCAGATGAGATCTGGATGTTGGATTTGTGATGGCTTTAAGTGCTGCAGATTTCTATTTTCCTTCTTTGAGTGTGGTGTTCCAAGAGAACTCCAGCTCCCCTCAAAATGGCAAGGACTACTCCTTAGAAGACTGTGACGAAGGGATCTAGATGAATCGCAGGTTCTACCGGCAGGTTGTTGCAACGCCAGCCAGCCCCGGAGTTGCCTGCAATGTTGGAGTCGTCCGTCCCGTCACGGTTTCTTCTTTCGTTAGTTCGATCCTAAGAATCCATTGAAGGAATTGCTGTTTTAAAATTGTTGACAAAGCTGGGGGAGGGCATTTAGTCTTGTCGCTGACAGTTCTGCCCGACTTTTTACTTCGAGGTGTACTGGTAGGATGTAGGCAAGTCATTCGTGGTTTTAGCACTATCCTCCTTTAGGGTTGAGTATAAGGCTTACACCTGAGAGTCTTCTCCTTATGAAAATGATTGTGGCACATCAAAAACTTCCAAGGCGCTTGCGGTTTTCTGGCAGTCACTCAAAAAAGTGCTGTCTCTCATTCGAAAGGACTGTACACAGTCTTTTTGGCGTTCTAATGGGACAATTCGGTTTCGCTTAGCATCTTTATGTGCTAATCTTAGGTAACACTCTTATCTGCGACGGTTGTGTATAGGTCAAGAGGGACTTTGCTTGGATCATGTGACAGATATTCGGTGCGTTCGGATATTGTAAAGTACTCACTGAAGCGCCTTTTCAGATTTTTTTTCCAAAAATTGAGAAAATTCTAGTAAAGTGAATAAAAACTGGGTCCCGCTACCTGGTAGCACAATGAAACAGTTGCGTCTGACGAAATTAAGGACTTAAAGACATAAGTACTAAGATTTAGGGCAAGGTCTGTTAATACTGTGAATTGTTCGAACGAAGTGACAACGGATAAAGTCTTAGCTTTTACCAAGCCAAACATCGAAGGATATTGATGCGGGACTGCCCCGTTGCCACTATGACTTTAAAAACGATACCTTTTCCAGTTGGGAAAGCCGCTAGGTAAAAAGCTGGACAGTCTGAGTCTTTTCTAAATTCAGCATAGCTGCCTGTCATTTTTAACTGTTTCTTGCCCTCAGACGAATGACTTTAAAGACCATTTACGCTCGTTTTTGATATGTCGGCATAGATTACCATGGATCTAGTAATGTGATTCCTTACCCAACAAACCTCAGGACGGATGCATGTATCTTTGGCAACAAACTTCTTAAATTGCTGCAAACGGATAAAAACTATCAATGCCTTTACCAAAAGCCCTCATACCCACATCTGCATGCTCATTCACATTTATGCATAAACCAGTTCTCTTCCAGTGTGCATGCATCGACGTAGAAGCCCCTTTCATTGCAGAAGGAGTCTTCATTTTAGGTCATATCGGCGCAAAGCACCTCGAAGCGATACAAAACGAAAAATAAAACCAAACTATCAACTTAAGATACACGAGCATAGACCTGTTTCGTCTATGGATTATTGTTACGAAAACTTCACAGTCCGTATTCCACCCTCTTGTGGCACTATCACCGTCATTTAGACCAACTTTTGAACTACATCTGTGTGGGTGTGTGTGTGTTTGTGTTAGCTGGTGTGCAGTAATTGCACACGAACAGAATGGGGATGGCTTTGTTAACCTAAAAATTGATTGGTAAGAAGGCACTAGCGGTGGCATTGGTTGTTTTGTTTTCTGTATTTTTGTGTTAAATAGGTTGCTATGCGGATGAGGGGTAGCTTGCGACATGGCCCATCTCTTTTCTCTGCACAACCATCGTTGTGTCCTTTCTCGGTGGCAGGCAAGGAAGAAGAATGAATGAAGAGAAAGTAAAGGCTAAATGGAAATGGAAATGGTAGCTTCCGTTCTGCTTTTGCGATTGTTTCGCTCCGACCATGGGCACGCTGATGTTGATGATAGTGAAATGGGACGGGTGGTGGTAGTGATAGTGTTGTTGTTATCCTCTTCAGGACTGATGTTATGCAGAAAAGGACGAGTAGTCCACATGCGGTCAATTTGGCGCATTTGTATGAATTCTTTTTCTCTTATTTTCCTAGAGTTCGTTTGGTTTTATTTTTCTGCTGCATTGCCCTTCATTTGGACATTGAAATGTTGAATTTTATTTTCGTCTTCTTTTGGGTTATGATTCAGGCGAAAGTAGCACAATTGAAAATTCAAGGCGATCAGAGGCTGAATTATTTGACGGTGGGGTGTATTTTTCACGAAGTCTGAGGTCTTCAAATTTTGTGGGCTTGTAGTGATAAGAAAACGGAAAATATTGAAGATCGTAGGAATGACGCATTTTGGAATGGTTTACCAATTTCGTAATTGCTCTAGCGTGCAAGATTCTCTATTTATTTGTTTAGGGTGATAAATCTTTGATCAAAAATTTTGATATTTTGTGGAATCGCACAATAGGAACAATTTCGTTTTGGGCAAGATTGTGTAATTTTTTTATAGGGAATAGGAAAAGGTTCAATTTTGTAAACTTTGTGATTTGCAGGGCTTCAGGAAGAAGCTTTATACTGATTTAAGAGTTTTAGGCGAAGTCAACTTTAAGCAACTACCAGGCTAACAATTCAATGTTCTTTTGTCTGCAGTCTCTTCTGCTGAGTGACAGCCAGAATGACACTGATTTCATACAGAGCTTCGGGGGCATTCGTTTGGTCTAACTGCATCCTGGAAAGCCTTGGCACACATATTTGTGTTTGTAGAAAACCCAATCGTCAATGGAGGCTCTGACGCAGGACGCGGGAAGACCCAACGCAGGTTTAGGTCCTGAGAAAACATCCTCTGAGCCTTGTCTGGCAATCTCATCGAAGATTTCATCTTCAGAAATCCCAGTGTGACCTGGGACCCAGACAAGAGTCAAAGAGTTCAGCCTTGCGACCGAATTCGCAGAGTTCTTGCATTCCCGCATATTTTGGAACTTGTTAGAGGGTTGAGCAAGGCCTTAAACGCACCACCTATTCTTAACAAAATGGTCTGTGGCCATTAGGAAAGCAAAGGTCTCTGCTTGGAAAATAGAGGCATGCTTGCCTCTGGTGTTGTCGGCCTCCACGAAGACACCAGCGCCGGACCATGACTGGTTTTGGAGCCATCCGTGAGAATTCGACTGCCGCTCAGTCCAGACTCAGACTCTGGCCAAAGCTAGTCCTGAAGGCAAGGAAAATTGACTGAACCGAAGTTCTGGTACCATTGCATATCCATTGAACTAGGGTCGTAGGATAAGTGTCGTGCAAAGTCATCGAAACTCCAGTGCGGATGATACCAAAAGCCCCCCTGTCTAAGACGATAGATTGCTTTGATAGGACAGTCCATTATATATGGACAGTCCATTATTATAGTGCGTTGGACTGCTTTGTGTGGGTTCAAGCTTCAGCCATATCTAGCGAACATTTTTCGCGACACCACCTCTTGTCGGGGAATGAAAAAATCTCCGAGAGCACAATTCTTCAGGAAGAAACAACTCAAATCGCTTATCCCGAACTGTCGCGCTAGCTAATTACTTACTTAACATCTATCGGCGGATGCTTGTGTTACGAGTTAGAATGAAAGTCATGTCATTCAGCAAGCCTTTATTCTGTATTCTGTATAAGGGGCCCTGAATGTGCACTGCGATCTTAAATGTCTATTCTGCTGGGCCGTATAGTTTACAAAGAGCCTTAAGTTCGAAAATCCAAATTTCCAAATCCAAATCCAAATCTTTTCCTTGTGGCCCCTGGATATATGCACAGCATATGTTCAGCGGTCTACAAGAGTCGGCACATAGTAGTTTCTGATAATTCTATTTTATGCAGATGGTATCGGAGTACACAATGTCCATAAAGGTACTTAGCTTGCATTTGCTGAGATCAAAAAAAAAATCTTTGCCATGTATAGGTTGGGGTTGATAAACTTTTTCGCTTGTCTAAGGCCCTGGAGGTTGGCCCAGTAGTCAGCGTGCTTGTTGATCTCCCACTGTGTTATCTCTATTGGGTGGTACCCCAAAACAGGGCACGGGACCAACGAGTGTACGTCAAGCTCTCCTCTTCTCGTCAGGCAATCAGCCCGTTAATTATCCTCGAATACTCCATGTTCTGCGATGCAGGCTACGGTAACCTTATTCACCGATCCAAGTCTTTCGAGGAGATAGACAAGCTTGGACCCTACTGTACAGGATTTAAGGGCTAATAGTGCAGCTTGGTAGTCTGAAAAGATGTAGATGCCGGTTTCTTGGGTTCTTGTACGCAGTCATTCTCTTGCCCATCAGTAGTTCTATAGCGTAGACATCCGCTTGAAATACTGTTGTTGACTTTACAAGCGCTGTCCCGCGCTGGAAACTGGGACAGTAAACCCCAGCACCAGTGCTGCCGTTTACAATTTTTGAACTCTCTGATTTGAGAATTTGGTATTGAAATAGGGTCTTCATTCCTTCATTTGCTGCAGTCGCCACAACTTCGCATAACACTTTCGAAACTTCCGTAGAATCGAAATATCTTGATCATGATATCTGGAATCTTAAGAATTGGGTCACGATGAATGTATTCTAGTATTCTCAGATGATCTGTAAGGTCGGTATCTGGGGCAGCCTGAAACCACTTAGCATAGCTCTTAAATTTTAAAGGACTAATCTGGTCTGAAAAGGATTTATCATTGAGTTTTTTATCTAATTGGCTCGAAAAACAGTAAATAAAAATAAAAAGGTGGCGCTAGAAACCGAAGTAGGCCACTGCCATGACCCGTTTATGTTTTGTGTTCCTCTTTTTTCGCACGAAGGAAAATAATCTCCGAACGAAGAACTGGGAAACTTTTTCATAGCGAACTATGTATGCTCTCAGAAGTTTTTCATTTCCTGTCCGGAGCTGATGCCGCGCAAAGCATTAGCTTGAGATTGCTGAAATCGAACTTGAAACTGCTCGCCCAGTTCCTCGAATTCACCACTGAGCGATAGCGACCTCCAACGGCTCACCCTTCATTTTTTACGGCCTCGAACTTCCTTGAATGAAGTACTCGTTCATATACCGCCAATTCTTTGATTCCATGGTCGGATTTTTAACGTCAATAGTGGTTAGGATTATAGGATCTCTTTATACCTTACTCTTGTTTTCAATATATTTTTTTTTAATTTCATGCCTTGCACTCTTCGCTTATCGCTCAGTTCAAAGGCGTCGTTTCCTTAGAACTCACTCTAAAAATAATCACATTTCCATAGCTTACATTCCCATTGGCTTATTTTCCTTAGGCATGAATGTATAAAGTCAAAAACAGACTCTGCTATGCATATGTACGTCTGTTCTAATTCAATCGGATCCTTAAATTCTAGCACACCGTTCAAATGGGAAATGGCAGCACGACTCAATAAAAATTTCAGGCCAACTATATGCACTTACACTCTAGAATATATGAAAAACGGTACACTGCCATCGTAATGATCATCGTTGCCGAATGAACTATTTTCCATAGGGAACAATGTCCTTTCGTTAGAGGCACGGGCAAAAAAAAAAAAAAAGAAGAAGAAAAATAAGGATTGCATAAATGGGAATGTGAGTACTCCACATTCCGTAGTTTGTATGACTTCCAGGAGAGCTTACTCCCCTCCAATCCGAGCATTGTCATTCATTCAGGGTACGAAAAGGGGCTTGGGTACGAATGTGCAGAATCCCCCCATGTCCTGAATCCACTCCAAATCATAGGCACGGCGAGTGGGATATTCGAGCAAAGCGAGCGAGACGGAGAGAGTTTTACAAATAATTTCACTCTCTAGTAAATTACTTTTGTTTTGTGCTCTTGCGATGTCATGCAGCTGCAACTGCAACTGCAACTGCCTCGCTTCACCTCACCTCGCCCGGATTTCTTTTTCCGGAAATGATCTCTTTAACGAGCTGCGAATTCTCGGTGCATGGATTTTTTGGAGCGCCTCAGCGCCAGCTGCGGGTTGGTCCTTAAAGACAGTTTGCATCCTTGTTTCGGTTTTATGATTTCTTCCCAGATAATAGACAGTTATTTTTTTTATTCACTCATTTAGGGGTTTTTATTGCGCCGTTGTTCACTCTTATTGTGGGCCTGCCAAAGTCGGTGCATATGACACAGGAAACGGACTATGTGATCTTTCATTAAGGTCGTTGTTATAATCGTTGCCGAAGTTGTTGTGCCGCTTTGTCTTCGTCGTCATCATCATTGTCAACATCGAAAACGTCATTGTTTCGTGCAGATACTTTTGTACTAAGGATACAATTTAGTCGTCCTCGTCATCGTCATCGGTGGGAACAAACGACAATGGCGAAGACGACGAGAACGATGTCGAAGTAGTACAACAAACGAAGGGTTGTTTCGACCGTGGCAGAATTTGTTGGGGCTGTACATATGCAAATTTATTTTTATTTAGGTTACTCTCAGGAAATCCAACACAGCAGGGAAACAATACACAACAAAACAGAAATAAAGGGCGGAGGGAGTGGGCCTACAGTTTTCTGTGCTCTATGTTAGGGGAAAGGCTTTTTTTGTTTTTTGTTTTCTTGCTCTGCTTCTTCCTGCTGCTACTTCCTTGTTGTTATTTTTATTTATTCATTCGTTTAGTACCTATACGCGCATATGAATTGCTTTATCCCCTGCAATCCCACTTCTTCCTTTCAATTTGTGTGTGATTTTTACATCTTTCATCCTGTTGCTGATGGGTTTGTGTATTAATTCATTCTTCGGCGACTTTGTGCCATGCAGAGGTTCAAATTAAGCTCTAGGACAGGCCATGTTGTATGTGTATCAAAGATGATGTACATACCATCTATGAGGGATTTCTTCTTCTTTTTATTTTTTCGCTCTCCTCCACTCTAGATTATGCAAATTCGCTCCAAATAACAAATAGGGCAAATGTTCTTTTTTTTAGTTGACATGACGTATGTATATCGTATCTGGTGTACTTTTGCATATATTAAAAATAAAACAAGAAAAATATATATTTACGGCGCTGAAGAAGGATATTGTTCTTGGTAATGTGTGGTAGGTCATAAATCGTGCTAAGGTCCTTTAATGAAAGAATAAAAAAAAAAATTGTCACAAACAAAATAACCCCACCAGCGAACATAAACTAAAACCAAAGAATGAACAATGAAACAAGAAAGCAAAGTTTAAAACATAAAAATGAGGTTAACTGATAAACTACTTGTGTTTGACTTGCTTTTGGGGTGCCACCCTAACAATTGTTTTATCCTTAGCCTGGCATTTGCCTCGGACAGGAATATGGTGAAATTGACCTTTGCTATTATTTAAGTTTGCATTTGGAATTGTTTTAGTGTAATTAAGGCTCTGATAGTCAAGTAGGATGTGTCCTGAATATGCATGTTCCGATTAAAGTTGTCAAGGTGTGCTGTGGTGTGCAACAAAAATGCAGAAGTAAATTGTTTAAGAATTTACTGTGTCATGTTCTAAATTTCTGTCTTAAGAATAAAAAAGACAATAGATGCAAATTAAGCTTAAGCTGACCGCAATTGAAAACAGAAAATGTGTCAAATTAATGAACTAAGTAAAATATAGATTCAGCAAATTTTTAAGAGTCGAACATACTTAACGAATTACCAAGCAACCTCTTTCTAAGACATCTTTAAATTGAGCCTCATATTTTTTTACATTTAAATTTGCTGTTGTTAATTAAATGACTTTTGTTAATTAATTTTGTTCTTTTTTTCTCGAGAGCTTTTGGTGAGACAAGGAATCGTCGAAAGCACCAACACCCCTCCGAAGCTCAATTAGGATCAAAACTTCCGAGCGCTCATTCCTGTTCACAACGTGTGGGAAAGTTTACCCTTGCGATCTTATTTTCGTTTACAGAAGCGGCGTTTTTCACCTGCCAGTGAATAATATTTCTAACAGAAATACTTATGTCCTGTTTCCCGTTGTGGGTACTTGGACCTCTATCACACCTAAGCGCCATCGTGTAAGGTTTCTGGCAATATGCCTCAGCTTTTTCCAACTCCTGCACAATTTCCGAGCATCCTCCTCAACTGTTCTGCGCCATGTATTTCTCGGTCGACCAACTCTTAAGCGGATTCTATTGCATAGCGTAGTTACCAATGGAGCTATCACCTTTTCGAAATGTGTGACCAATCCACTGCCACTTTCGTCGTTGGAGCCTAGTACCTATCGGTTCCTGACCCGTTTTCTGATAAAGATGTTCGTTAGAGATACGATTAGGCCAAATAATTTTCAAAATGTTTCGTAAGTACCTATTGACGAACGTTTGCAGCTTTCTTGTGATTTCCGTTTTCAATTCAACATTGGAACGGAACAGTCGTAGTTTGGTGTTCAAGTTGATTACATTGCTTCGCTCTATTTCGGACAACTTTGCAAAACTCGGACTTCTCTTTGCCGATTCGGCTGACAATATCTTGTTCGGTTCCACTATCGGTCAAGACAATACTCCCAAGATATTGAAAGCTCTCTACTTTCTCTACCAGTTGTCCAGCGATGCTAACTTGAGATGATGAGTTCGTTTCGAGGCTGATGATCTTGGTTTGGCTGTGTTAATCTTCAACCTCACTACGTTTGCTTCGCTCTTTCAACCCCCGCTGTCATTTGGTGGAGTTCCATAATCCTATGTGATAATAGGCTTACATCGTCAGAATAGTCAAGATGTTTAAGTTGAAATGTAAGAATCCATCGAATTCCTCCATTTCTCACTGACAGGACAGCTGGAAGCACATCGCTAGTCATCAATAAAAACAATATTGGTGAAATAACGCAGTCTTGTCGAACCCCACTTTCGATCTCGAATTACTCTGACAGCCTACCTCTGTGCAGAACGTGGCACTTTGAACCTTCATAAGTTGACTTACGCAGTAAAGGTATGAGGTATCTCTCCTGCGCAAGGCAACCCAGATAAATTCTCTGTTGACTTGACACTGCCGAACGCCTTCTCGAAATCGATAAATAACAGGTAAAGTGGCGAACGGTATTCAATGCTCTGCTTAATAATGCTCGGCAGGGAGTTGATGTAGTCCAAACAGGTGGATCCAGCGCGGAGACCCGTTTGTTCGGCGTCGAGTGTGTTTTCCATTTCTTCCTTTATCCGCTTTAGAATTGCTTCAGCTATTACGTTGGCTACTGCAGGCAGTACACAAATGCCTCTGCAGTTTTCGCACTGCATAGGATTACCTTTCTTGGTGAACTTGACAATCATTATTCTCTTCCACTCATCGGTAAAGCTTTCGGCTTCCCACGCCTTCTCTACAAGGGGGTGCAAAATTTCAGCAGAAATTGTTGGCGCTGCCGCTTAAAGAGTATTTGAGTAGTTGTTACTTCAGGCGGCTTAACCTGTTTTGCGTGCAAATTACTGGCAAATACACGGTCTAAAACCATAGAAAAATGCTCCTTCCACCGCTTGAGTTGGTCCTCATCCGAAATTAGCCAAGAACCATCTAGGCCTTTCACCGGGTGTTGGCTGGAGTTTTGACCACCTATAAGCCTTCTAATCATTCCGTAAACAGTTCTGCTTTCGCACCTACTTACTGGTTCTTCAGCTTCAGTGGCCAGTGGATTGATGTACATTATTGCGCTTGTCTCGTCGCAGCCTATGCTGCACTTCTCTCATCTTTATGCGATAAAGATACGCCGTAGCCCATAGAGAGATTTCAAAAAATTGCATGGCTCATAAGCTCACACGGTACTACCCCAAGTGCAATGCCGAAATAAAAAAAAAATTGATATACTTTTCGCTACGTTTAGAAAAACCAACCACAGATGGTAAGAATGAAAGATGTGCCAAGACTGCAGATTTGTAAGTTCAGTATCGGATCCTGTGGGCCTACACGTTCAGAGGCTACGTCTCTTTCAAACATTTTAGCCCAAAGATATCTGCTAGAGAGATTATCTTATCTGTCCGGTTCTGTCCAAAAGAACATTGCTCCATCTGAGGCACTCCTCTTCGACGACCTCGACGATATTGCAAATATTGAATTCAGAAGTCTTCTCCGTTTTATAAAAAAGCTCCAGTTGGTTTAGATAGTTCCTTGGATGGTTCTGAATTTTTGAAAGATGTGACAGAGGAGCCCTGTGATAGTACACTGACAGTTCACAGCGATTACTAAACCAATATTGTTCATGACAAATCGCCAAAACAGGATATGGAAAATGGCTTCGGAAAATAGCTTTGGAAAATTTCCCTCTGAATCTGCTTCTGGAAGTTTTGTCTCAAAATGACACGTAACGGAGTCCTGTAGCGTTTTGTTAGTAACAGTTCCCGTATGGTCGGTGGGGTATTCAGATCTTGAGGTTTAGTTACATTTAATGGTTACAAAGCTCTCCAAAGCTGTTGTCAACTTTTCTACACTTTAAGTTGTAAGTAGTTATTCCAGAACATGTGACTAAAAGCAAATCACTCTCTTCAAAGGTTCTAATGTTGATATCATTTTAGGTCACTAAGTCAATTGTAGTTGCAGGTATATTTTTTTCCAACTCTATTTCTCAGTCAAAACTCTTTGCAATCAAAAGCACTAAAAGAAAAAAACAATTTTTACTAGGAAATGTTGTAAGCAAATCGCGGCAAAGGCTGCGGCGATTTATACATAATCGTGAAATACTCGTAAACCGGTAAATAAACGAACAAAGCAGGACAATGCAAAATAAAAAAAAAAAAATCACATAAAAAGGACACTACAAAAAATGAAAGAAAAAAATAAAAAAATCCCTATAGCAGAAGCAAACCATGTCAATGGCAGGCGGAAAGCGAAACGATGAAAGACGGTCATTTTGAATTTATAACGGTAGTGCTATATTCTTTTCCCTGAAACCAGCCCCCCCCCTCCACCTCTCCTCATCAAACTCTTGTTTGTTATATGTCCGTTTTACTGTGGTCATTATTTTCGTTTATCCTTAAAGGACAAAGTTGTTATTATAGTTATTATGGGGGTGGGCAGTATGGAGAGTGGTCATATCCCTTACTCCGAATAAATTTTTAGTTCTATGAAACGCTCGGTTCGACATAATTTCACATGTAACTCTGAACAAAAAAAAAAATTTCAAGGAATTATGATTCATGGGACAAGTGATTGACGTTGGTACATTTGTTTATGTCTATTATTCTTTTGGTATTTTCTCTTGTTCTGTTTATATGATTTTTGTAGTTCAGTTTGGGAGGACAAGTAAAATTTTACGCACTGATTGCCATCACATGGGAGACTTAAAAATTTCCTAACCAACGCTAAAGTGAAAGTCGACCAGTGTATGAAAAATCCTTGAACGGATGCTGTGGCAATGTAGAATTAAATATTTACTGGCTGCATTTCGACAGTAAAATCAACAATTATTGTAAGCCATCAATCAATTAGTTATTTAAATAAATTTGGTAAATGTTTGTTTTGAATGGATTTTGAATGAGACTGCAAGTGACTCCAACTGGAGTCTACTCCGCAGGGATAAACTTATAGCGGCAGAAGTACTCCTCTTTACACATAAAATAAGGGCTGGAATTTTTTCTACAATAAATCAGATTGAAAAGTCTGGAACCCAAGCAATGATAAAAGCCACTTATTACCTGAATTGACTCCGGCGAAGCAACAGCCTTAAGCTGGTCAAAACTTCTGACCGCAAAGGTATTCCGGGAACAAACAAATAGGGAGTTAGGTAGTCAGTCGAGAACACAACCAACTCGTTTGGTATCGTTTCCAGGACGTTACTATGACCCTAGGGCTTTGCGGTCCAGCACCCAGAGAGTTGACCTTTTTCAAAGGGCTCTCCATGAGAGCAACTTCCCTGACACAAGGATTACCACATACGCAGTTACCTTAACCCTTTCTCTTTCTAGTCGCATCAAGATTTTATTCATGACCAGATGCCATAGTAGAGGGGAGATGACTCCACCCTGAGGAATCTCTCAGCTTACGAACTTGGTCAGACTACTTGATGCTAGAGTTGTCTGAATAATTCGAGTACCAAGTATGGATACTATCCATTGACTAATGAACTCCTCTACCCCTAACTCGGTGAGAGATTTTCGAATAGCTTCAGTGTGGACGTTGTTAAACGCACCTTCTATGTCTAAAAAGGTGGCAAGAGTGTATTCTTTATAGTGAAGGGCTTTTTTCCCGATTCTGCATACAACTTCGTGCAGAGCCGCCTCTGAAGAGCTATCTTTGAGATACGCGTGTTGGGAGTTGGATGTGAATATTTAGGATTCGTTCCGGGATCTTAAGTACGAAAGAGATCAACTGATAGGCTACAGGTCCTCCAACTGTTACGTCCCACGTTTGTGTAGGGTGACCAACTATTTTGCCTGCCTCGATAAATTAATTCAATTGAGTGGCATACTTTGCAGTGAAATTGTCTTCGCACCGAGAAAGGTGTCCAGTCCACGACGAGTTTCAAGATGGCCTTCTTCTTGTACTATCCTTTAGAGATAGGACGCGAGACTGCTGTCAAATGGCTTTCATTAGACCTTTTTACATGGAAATCTATGGCCACAAGTGCCCTGAGATTCAGCCAAACGGAAAGACAAGTAAGACGGGACATACCTAGATCTTAAATAAATACATGGGCAATGTAGCAATCACTGACTACACAGTACACTAATTCAAAAGACCATTTTCTTGTTCATTCCATCTTTACAGATTGGTCCAAAATGTACGTTGGCTTAGGTGCAGGTATATTATCTGACAGAGTTTTGTAAATCAGTTTGACTCCCAGACCACAGCTACGTTTTCCAGGCGGAGGGTGCTCCCCGTGTGACTCCGATGAATATAATTCCACGTGATGATATCACTTTTTCATTCACAGCCAGGCTGCGCTGAAAGGGGTTTCTGTATAAAATTAAAATCGAAGCTTGTGAAATGCTGTCGTAACGAGCTTTGTGCTCTTGCCACACAGCATGAGGTAAAAATTATCTCGGCTGCCTGGACATGAGGGCATACCAGAGAATGAGAAAGCTGATGAATTGGCAAGAAATCTGCATTAAATTCAGAGCAAGCGGGCTTCCTAACGGCCCATTGCAGACTCAGCATATCGGAAAAATGGGAATAGAAGAGAATGGAAACGGCAGATTCTGCAGCGATGCCGAGGACACCACATCACATCATCTTATGGCCTGTGGAGCACCGATCCGCAAAAGAAAAGCACACCTGGGAGCGTACGCTTTCTTTGAAAGTTAGACCCAATCCAGATACACCGATGACTGCAATTGGATTGAATGAGGTGCTATAGGTCGAGATTCATCGGCCAACACGGGTTCGGCTAAGCACAATAGTCGCAGTACATTCAAACAATTTCTTACATCTTTTACTCAGTAAAAGTTCTACCATGTAAACTTAAGCATGAAGAGGAGAACAGATCTCTAGTGGAAGGGGGCAGACGATAGAGCTCTTTGGACACCTTTAAAATAACGAGAAAACTATGGCCAAAGTAAAACGGTACCCCGCAAATGTCCACCACAACAAGTCTCTACTGGCCTGAGTGTGGGGCAAAGGGTTCTCCCTCCCTTCGTCCACTCATCTACCTTAGCTAACCTCTCCTTTTTTTTATCTAATCTTTTTGGCACGTTCTATTGAAAGGGTCGATTGATTGATCGAATTGATCAGTTGACTATTGCTGTCGTTTGCCCTATTATTTATTTGCTTTTGACTTTGTCTGCCCACCAGATATCGTACAGAGATCCTTCGGCAGTATCGGGATAGCCTATCGCATAGTTTCTAGTGAACACAAGTTCGATATTTAAAACACAGATGAAAGCAAACTCTGCGTTTGTCGAACTTTTTACAGTAAAAACCATTCCAAGACACATCATTCTCTCATTTAAGAATTTTCATCTATCCTTGTCGACGTAGAATGGTTACTCTTACGATTTAGGCCACTCCCAGAATGCAATTTTCTACATACAAATAAAATTCCAATTAAAAACTTCCATGTAATTAAAGATGTATCTCTCGATCTAAATCAGTTATATCTTCGTCATAAAAACAATTTCAGCTTAAAAATTCCTAAAGTCACTATTTGTCATTGACATACTCATCTATTCATCTATGAAAAATGAGAGAAAAAAAATCAAGTTCCACCCCTTTAACGATAACTGAATATGACTTCGGTTCTAAATACGACCCTCATTCCCATCACATACTATTTCTCTGTTGTAGAACAGCGCGCCTCAACCAACAGACTACCACAAGAACCTTTATAAGAATGACAAATAAAATTTCAAGGCCACCCCACTTAGATCACCCCCACACAAGATTGTTCCATAGATAGGGGGTTGCATTCCGTGTCCTAGTAGTGGTGGAGTATTGAAAGGTTATGGATACCGAAACCGACCGCGCACTACAGCAGGTGAGTCCGTGTGTGCAAAGAATAACAAATGGCAAACTGGTTGGTTGGTTGGTTGTTCCAAGTTTGATTGCTGGCTTTTATTATCCTCAATCTGAGGTCGGGGATGAGTTTGTTGATTGGTATTCATCTTCTTTTTTTTCTGTTGAGCTCTTGCATTCTGACGTTTGCCTTTTGATTCATTTCCACCCTTACAACTGGAGAGTTTGTACTTGTCTGAGTGGATACTGTGGCTTACTACCATACACCCCCACTTGACTTGTCCATAAATTTCATTCGCCTGTAACCATTATACTGTGTGTTCCACTGCTAGTTAACCACCACCCCCTTGATTTTTATGACCAAAATATGCAAAAATTAGGCACAAAAAAAATTTCACATTCTTTCTGAATCCAGTTCGAAGTCGGAATGCACTTCAGACTCATGGTCGGGGAAAAAAGTCCTGGCAGCACAGAAAAAAAGTGAATTCGAGTTAAAAAGAACTTCAAGTGGTGAAAAGTGTTAAAGTCCTAGGCGTCGGTTCGCGGGATAGACTAACAAACAAAACTAAAGCGCGACCGTGTGCTCCAATTTTCTAAAGTGAAGTTTCTGCTTTTAAGACACACATGCACCCGGGTGTTGCTGGTGTGAGTGCGTTTGCTGCTGCAGAGAGTTAAGTGTCTAATGCTATTGTGGTTAAGAAGAGTTCCGCAATTGTTAGGCTGCTGAACTGTTTGAGACTAGAGACCACATAAGGGCCCTAACCCAACATACTCACATACATGTACATATGTACTCGCTCCCCGCATATGGGCATGCTGCTGGTGCATTGGGGTCTGGCTGGCTGTCAGGCAGCGGGAAGCGAATGGTGGCGACCCAGTTAGAACGAGTGCGAAACGAATTTGTTAAGTGCACGATGATGCGAAAGTGGTAAAATCGATAAGTTATTTCGCATTTGTTCGGTTTATTGTTGTTGTTTTTGTTTTTTAGTGGTTATCTGTGCACCCGAGTCAAGTGAGCATTTGTCCTGTCAAAACGAGCCTTCTTTTCGTTCGACTGTGCCTACTGCCACAGTGTGAAATTTATATTTTCCACTGCAATGTAGATACAATGCCGTGGTTGTATCATGGACGACCAGAAGACGGGTTAATTTATTTGTTGGGTTTTAAGGTTTCGATCAAACTTTTTTTGTTGCCTTTCGTTGCTGCTCCACTCTAGTATTTAATTGTTTTCGTAGCTCAAGGTTTTTATTAGTTTGAGGGGGTATAAAACTGTTTATAATTTGTTACGATAGTGGTGCACGCAAACGGTTTCGGTGCGCACTCGGGTGGTGGTAATTTAGGTTAAGTATTTCATTTCGCAAAAAAATAAACGAATTATGATTTAATTCTATTTAAAGGATTTAGTCTTGGGGACGAAGTAGTAATGCTACTTTGCAAGGCTTTGCTTAAACTTTATGTTGGAAAGTGGAGACAATTAGTAATTCAGAGGGTAGTTTGATTCACTGTTACTGTACGCATGGATCCACTAGTGGGTAGAGGTCAATTCAAGCACCTCTTCCGCCTCTATACATCTGCCGTGGATATTAGCATTTTCCTGGACAGCCAGGCGCTAATGAAGTCCCTGGAATCGGGCTCGTTCGCTTCAGATTATCGCCCGCCCGAGGACATGACGAAGCAATTGAACATTCACTTTGGCTGGGTGACAGCACACCGATATATTCCGGGAAATTGCAGGACTGAGAAACTCGCCAGACGTGGCTCTACCCTACAAGTCCTACCTCTTTTTTTTCTTCACAGCAAGGTAGGGGAAGTATTGCAATCGGTCCGAATAAAATGTTTTACATTATGATACACTAGAAACCGTTTGCATTCAATTTCGAAATGATGTCTGTGTGTGTGTGTGTGCGTGTGTGATCAAGTTTTTCGCCTTCGATATCTTGAGAACGAAATAACGCACGAGCATGCGGTTTCTATTATTTTATTTGTCCGCATGAAACTTAGAGCTGATTAGATTTTGAGTACAATCGGTGTAGCGGATGCTGAGGAAACTTAAGAAATGTTTTCTTTGCCACTAAATTCATTATCCAATTATTTTAAGCAAAAATAAAATAAAAATAAATAATATTAATTTAACTCGACCGTTATGTGTGTGCTTTGATACAACGCAATACGAGATGGGAAGGATAGGACTGGCTCTCCAGTAGAATTTTTTTCGACTTCAATAACTCCCGCAAAGCCTATAACTTTAAACGAGGCATTTACCAATGGATCCCTTTAGTTGCATAAAAACGGGCCCCTTTCCGTCTAAGTAAATTTCATCAGGGATCACTAAACCCAAAATAATGTGGCGTATGTGGAACATTTTAACGGATTTTTGGGGGTGATGTCTGTTCTGACTTCACTTGCTAATTCAAAGTCTAAAGCTTCGAACATGGCATTTTCCAATGGAGCCGCCTAAGTATATCTCTTTAAAATCTCAAATCGCACGATCTCGGTGGCCACTTCACATAACCTCCACTTGAGATTACCATGCCCTCGAATCGCTCGTGCAGAATTTCCAATGTGGCGTGAGCTGTGTGGCACGTAGCGCCGTCCTGTTGAAACCACATGTCGTTGGTTTCCATATCATCGTATTCAAGCCAAAAGAAGTTGGTAATCATCGGCCTATAGCGTTCGATGTTGACGGTGATGGCCTGGCCAACATCGTTTTCAAAGAAATATGGACCGATGACGCCGTCAGCCCAAAATCCACACCAAACAATGACTTTTTCGGGATGCATTAGACGCTCTTGGATCTCATGTGGATTGGTATCGTCCCAAATTCGACAATTTTATTTGTTGACGTACCCATTCAATCAGAAATGGGCCTCATCGCTGAAGATGATGATGAAAATTAGAGTCAGTTTCCAACTGCTCCAGAACCCATTCAGCGAACACACGTCGTTGTCTATGGTCGTTTACTTTCAGCTCCTGGGTCAGTTAAATTTTGTACCGGTGCAGACCCAAGTCACGACGCAAAATTTTTCAAGTTGTGGTCTGCGAAAGGCCGAGTTCTTGTGAGCGATGCGAAATCGACTGCTTCGGATTCTGCTGCACACTCTCACGGACAGCGGCGATGTTTACGGCAGATCTTGCGTTTCATCGACGTGCGGGTTTTGGTTGATCGTTTACTGAACCAATGGACTCAAATTTATTCACCACACTGTAAATATGCCTCTCGGAAGGACGATTATGGCGACCGTTAAAGGGGGGAAGCGCGCGGAACGTTGCCCGAACAGAACACCCATTTAGATAAAACAATTATATTATTTGCACGTGTTGCTGAACGCTATATCCGTCCATGGTGATTTGGCAAAACAGATTGAATAAATGACGTCATTAAATGAAATACTTTAAACAGGAATCGAGACACGTTTAAAAAATCGGGACTGTCTTGTGAAAATCTGGACGCCTGGCAGGCCTATCCTGAGGCGGCCTTGAATTCATGTTGTGCGTGTTTCATTTTTCTTAGAAATACAAGTTTGTTGTCCTCACGGAGGTTTGTCATTGTCTGCCAAGAGGGAGCATAACTGCCAGCTATTTGCTTACAGGTCGTAACAACGCAGCCAGCACGGTGCTCCTTCCGATGTTACATACCCATTTTGTCTTATTCTGTAAAGTGCTTAACTAATTTCGCCATACATGTGGAGGTAGGAAATCGAGAAGTGATAGGAAGCATTGGATTTCACCTAAAGGGATACACACATGGCAGATTGTCCAAGCGACAGCCGAATCAGCAAATTTCGTTTACAATCTCTGACTTCGCTCTGTGTTTTCAAAAGTGACCTTCTTCAAGCCAAGGGTTCATATGATTGAAGCCTTCCAACAAGTGTACTAACACTAGGATCTCGTTATTCTGATTGATGTCAGTTTCCTAATCAGGGGTCAAATCGTCTCTTCCGTGATCGTATATTCCGCACGTAAAAACGACTATTCTGGGGTCAAATTGTTTCGTTTTTACGTGACGAGTTATCCGATCACGACGATTTGGCCTCTGACTATTTAGGGCAATCAACTATTGGTTGGTGATAAATGTCTGAGCCAATGTTGTAATTTCCACACAATGCCTTGTTTATAGTGTCGCACAAATCAATGTAAATTAAATAGACAACGAGGAAATTAGATTCATGTATGTTTCTAGACCTTTTCCGCCCCATAACAGCCGGTCTTAACCATTCCTTGTAATGAAATCAAATTGCGGAGCATAAAACAATAATGTTCCGACACGAACTTTGATATTCTGACTCAGAAAAAAACTATTAAACAGTAATGTTGAAATCATACAACATAATATCCTTATTCACACACGAGCCGATGGCCTAGACATACAAAGTCCCAGTCACCATTTTTTTCTGCAAAGGAGACAAATCTAGGTTATCGCTATAAAATAATCAATAATAACTTCCTTTAACAAAGGCTTTGGTTTTTTTTTTTTGATTTTTTTATATCCACTCGGAGGGGGTTGACGTTTTTTCACACGTTATGTCCGTTAAGAGGAAGTTCATAATGTTCGATTGAGTCGTCGATAATAGAAGGACAATGGCTTCTGAATGTTGACTTTCAACCTCAAGCTGACGCTTACAAGCATGCTGGGTTGTCTCTCTCCCCCTCCTTTTTCCATCCACTTGGAAGGCTTTGTCTTCACAAAAGTGGCAAGGATAACACAGTGCAGAGTGAGAGCAAAAAACCACAGAATTATCTTTTTCAATAGGGAGAAGAGTAAGAAAAGTTCGCTTGTACTCATCGAACGACGAACAAGGACGAAAACTATTTTAATAAATTTCATTTAAACGTTCCACTCAAGCGGTTTTTGAGAAATAAAAGAATTTCTATGCTATAGCAAAATGATTAGCACTTATCGCGCTTGATGTGAATATAGTGTCAAAGAATATGGGAAGATCGAAGAATATTGAAGTGTGCAGTGAAACCTACTAAAAGAGTGGAAACGTATAGAGAATGTATGCCAAGGCGAGCGTGGTCTGTTATGAAACTATTATTTAATTTTTTAGCAATTTAAATCAACATGTTGTGTAATTAATTAATCGAAAATCTTTGACGTTTGGATTTCAGAGAAATTTTTTTGGGGCTTTGCACGTATGTATCTCATTGTTGGCTTTAACAAAATGGCTTCGCTTCCTCACTAGAAGTGTATGAAAGCCCAGCACATGTAACATTAAATAAGGGAAAAGAAGTTTTGGTGCGAATCCACGAGTATGATCTTCTAAACAATTTTTCTCTGCAATTGCTCTCTTGCAGACTGAAGTGATTTTAAGTCCTACCAGGTTGTTTGATTTCTGGGTTCGATTCTGGCAATAATTCCATTGTGACTTGTGTATTATGTATGATTAATTCTAAGATTCTATGCCCATTTCCCGCACTAGCCACTAGATGATAGAGTTCTCTGGGTAGTAGTTCTTTCCATGGACTGAAGGACCTTCATATCGCTCCTGGAAGCTCCTCAGATTTCTATCACTTTCTGGATGGCTTCAAGATTATCCCTTGGTTAGACTCCCACGAGTACACTTTTTATGGATATAATGAACCCGCTTAAGGTCTATGTAAATTCCAATTCAGACCTGGGATTCACGCCTCTATTTATATATAAAGTCCTAAGTCCACTTAGGAGGCTACTAGCCAACCATTCAATCTTTTCCCTGGATTTTGCCGCAAGTTGTGAGGTCTTTCTCTTTCTTGACTCTGTATCACAGCTTCTTGGACTTGTTCAGCCAGAGCCTTGATAAACTTTCTTTTGCTTTGCTTCTCCAGTTATAGGTCTGTGCATAGGTGTTGAAGCAGCGTGTTTCAGGACTGTGTTTGAGTTCAGGTTGGCGATGAGCAGTCCGGCTTTCGTCCAGGTATAATCACAACCGACCAGGTATTTACTCATATGATCAGGTCTCTCGAGGTGAATCCTGCAGTGTTGACGGCTCTCTCCTAAGGACCATTCAATCTCTATACACAAACTGTAAGAGCTTTGTTCGGGTGAACGGCGTTAAATGGGCATCTATTACTGTGGGCGTTGGAGTTCGCCAGGGGTGCGTTCTGTCACCTCTCCTTTTTATTGTGTATATGGATTGGATGTTACAGAGCAGCCGTGGCGAAGAATGATTTAAATTGGGAGATTTAAGGATAAGCAACCTGCTTTCCGCTTATGATTTGGTCATCCTTAGGTCCACCCAGACCGCACTTAAGTGTACACTTGACTGGTTCGTAGCCGTCTGTGTTGAAGCTGGGATGAGAGAAAACGTGAATAAAACAGAATGGTCATTTCAATGTACTCTGCATGTTAGTGGAGTCCAACTGAAACAGGTGGAGAAGTTTAAGTATCCTATTAGCGGGTGATGGATGGAGCAACACTAAAATATCCTGTAGGATTGGTCAGGCTGGATCAATTTTGAGACAATTTGGTTAGTCTGTTATTAGGAGTGCTGAACTAGGCATCGGAGCTAAGCTTTCGGTCTTCAATTCAGTGTTTGTTCCGACCCTCAATGAGAAATGAGATTTCTTCGTTGTATTGCTGGGGTTTGTCGATGTCGAGCAGCTACTTCTTCGAACGGATAGGTCCACGCTTCGATGGTTTGGGCACCTTTAACGCTTCCAGGACATGTAATGGAATCCGTACCATCAGGCAGGCGTCCCCTGTATAGGGCCAGGATGAGATGGTGGGACCAAGTCCGAAATCTCACCTCTACCGATATGGGGACTCCTGATGTTTTAGAGTCAATGGTAGAAAATCGGGAGATGTGGAGGGTCCAACTAAGTACCCTTAACCCACGACCCTCAGAGTGGATGAGCGGGTCATTGGAAAATGCTGATGATGATGATGATGATGACGCTGTGGTTGGATGTCACTTCAATTAGCTTTAGGAAGGAAGACTGATAGGCACCCAATGACATGGATTATTGGCGCATACTAGCCACTAATAGGGTCTAATCTTATATTACAAGAAAAGAATTAGAGTCAGGTAGACTGGTATATGAACTTCAGGAGGCTCTTTAACTCATTTGTCCCAAACTTCTCTAGACCGTCAAAGAAAGCAAGAGTTTGAATTCTTAGTTAAAGCAAGACAGTTACAAAGCAGATGGAGAACCAAGTTCACTTACTCTTTGTCCCTGCAACTTCTGTAATTTTCACTACGCACAACCTCGAGCCTATCCACATTGGCTCCACACCGGATATTACTTGACAGGCAGACACGTACTGAAATTAGGAGATCCATCCAATGATTTCTTTAGAAGTTGTAGAGACGAAGAGGAGGAGGAAACTACAGCCTACATACTGTGCACTTGCTCTGCCATTGGAACATTAAAAAGGAAAGCCCGTGGGGAATACTTTTACGATGATCTTAACGGTCTAGCTGAACTCGATATCCAAAAGATAAGAAGCTTTATCTCCAAGTCAATATGGTTCAATACATAGGGTCGGTACGGATACGGTCATTCTTCTCAAGGCACTCGGCGTTATACTCTTGATTCCTGGTGCTGGTAAGGCGGTATTTTTTTCGTGCTAACCAGACGATAATCTTAAGCCATATCTAAGCATTCAAGCACTGTTTACAAATTTTAATATCATATTTGGATATATGTACAGCATGCACGAGCATTTTGTAGATGCCGTCAGATCTCCTAGAGGGTCGATGTTATCTGCGCTCGTAGTCTTTTTCTGTTAGTGGGAGTACATTGCATTTATGTTCCGCCAAATCTTTGCTTGTCTAGCAAACCTTGACCAATCAATCGTTTATTCAACCAATTGGCAGTTACTGGTCAGATGAAAAAATAAATTTAAAGGTCATGGCTTTAGCTTGATGGCATATATATGTAAAGTTTCAATTTCATTGAAGCCATGTCTGTCACCTTGATTATTAATGCACATGGAACGCTTAGCATTGCATTAAATATGGGCATTGGCCTTCTGAATTTTCCAATTAATTTTATGTTCTAATTTGCGCAACGATGGATTTACCATTAGAAAATCGCTTTCATAAAGTACGTGAGTTTGAAGCCCATGAGAACTTTGCAAGTGTATAAAAATAATTAATTGTGGGAGGAATTGCAAATTCAATTTCTGCTTCAATTAGAGGTTAGCCAACTGAAATGGAAGCAAAAAAATTACTATAACTAGGAGAATGGATATAATATTGTCTTGTTCGATTGTCAATGAGAATTTATGATCAAAGACAAGAATTTAACAATTAGTCCTGTAAACGATTTTACATGAACTAATTTTTGTTTTCAGAAAATTTATTTGTATTAAGTTAAGATAGAAAAGTTTTTATTTTTGAGCGTTTCAATGGATTGGAGCGAAAAAAAGATAAATCTTTGAATAGTAGCTTTGTCAACCTAGATTGTGCTACTATGTTGAGCTGAATAGAAAAATAGTGAACCAAAGAACCTGTAGTAGAAAGGTGAAAGACCGGACGGTATCGACTTCAAGAGTGTATTTATAAGACAAAAGGGAGATATGACATTACAGAAGCGTTTATGCATATGTATATTGAGATTTGCGAGGGAACCTCTTAGATTCACGCGGGACAGTAGGTGGCAGATCTCCTGATGACAGCTGTCATTCATTATGGATTCACTCCTCGGTGGTACTGCCAGACCACATCAGAATCATACTTACTAATATTCATTCGTAAATTTGGACTTTTAAGATTTTCTTTTTCAATGACAGGGTACAGTGCATACTTTTGACTAAAAATATTTCGCCGATGAGTTAGTTATACCTCGATTGTTATCACTATAGCTTCAGCAATTTCTAAAAATGGAAGACCTTCTAAGCTGTGTTATCAATTTAAAAGATTCATATGAGATTTGATTTTTTATTTTTTGAGAAATATCGAATCTTTTCATTATGGTTCAGCTGGCTTTTTACAATAACCATTGACAGAAGTTCTAAAACAAGTTTCTAAAAAACCTTGTCCGAAGTTTCGAAACAAACTCCCGACGCGTTGAGGGTATTTGCCTTAGACACGGCAACCTTCCATCCCCTTCAATCCCGGGTACGCTATTTGGCATCTCGAGTCCCTTATCCTGCAGCCTGAATTCCTTTTGGAGTTTTCTCTTTACACTGATTGATTCGGTTGACCTCATTGCCTTAATGATCGCCCTCAGCTTGTCATCCTGCCATTGCATTGTTGCCAGCCAATCCTCGTCCGCGATATGTAGGTTGAGAACAAACAGGGAGGCTTCTTCCATGACCGTCTCTTCCTCCACCGGTTGTCTGCTCAACGCGTCAACATATGCCGCATTTCTTCCAGGTTGCTGCACCGTCTCGAATGAGAATTTCTGCAACTTAAGCCACCATCTGCTTAATTTGCAGGAACTACATCCACATCTTGATTGAGCTCATACAGTTCGCGGTTGTATCTTCTCCTCCATTCGCCTTTCTCGCATACGGCATCAAATATTCGACGAAGAACTTTTCCCTTGAAAGTGTTCAATATCTGCACTCGGCACTCTATAGCAGAACTGGAAGGATCAGAGTTTTGTAGAACATACATTTCGTCTTTCGAGTTAGGGAGTTTGAAGCCATTTGTTTTGCTTAACCGAAGTAGCAGCGGTTTCTTAGGCTCAGTCTTCTCCGAATCTCCACTAGGGTGTCATTAATGGACTTGATGTTTACTACGAGATAGGTAAATTTCTTAATCAGATCGAAGTTGCTGTTGTCAACAACATTTAGTGACATTTTGTCCTAGACAGTGGACAGAAGCTTCTTGGTTTGTTGAAAATGTGATCTTCTATTGCCTTTTCGACGAGTCGTTGGGAGCCACCAATGATGTCGATGTCGTCTGCGTTTCTTAACAGTTGGTTTGTTCAAGATAGTGCCTTCTTCGGTAACACCTGCCCTGCGCGTTTTCTGTTCCAGCACGAGGATGACGAAACCACATGATAGCGGGTCTCTTTGCCGAAATCCGGTGCATGTTTGAAAGACTTCAGAAGAGCTGTTCCCAATCTGTACATTACACTGCGTGTTTTCCAGCGTTACGCGCTAACATTGAAGGTAAGACTGTAACGACAATCTGTTCAATAATAAAGTCTGAAACCCGTGACCACCAGGATCCCTAAAATTTTAAGGAAGAGTCCTATCTGTTCAGAAAAACTTTGTAAGTAATCATATTTGACTCCGGTTCTGTCTGACTTGTTGACTGAGGAATAGGATCCACCTTTGACTGTGGCACCGTTAGAGTGAATAAACGTTTAGAAGACTAACGAAGGTTACAGACGCGAGTTCCAGCTGAACAATTTCAAACCTCCTTTTTTATGTAGCACGATCTAACTTGGTCAACGAAAGAAAATATGATGATAATGTATAATATTATTTTTAGACCCACAAGAAGGTCATCTTCTTTTTAAATATTAAGAACTTCACAATTATTTTGAGTAATTTGGAACGCAGAGATATGAAGAGTACTGTCTCAGTCACCCAACAAATCCCTTATCACCAAATCGTTGACAATTTTTTTTTTTTTTAAGTGACAATCAAAAAATCATTTCTCCTTTCTTTGACATGATGGTACCCTTTTGTTTTTATGTTCCTAATTTTTTAAATATAAAATTAAATTAAGTTTATTATTCGTTATCCTTTAAATCTTAAAGCAATCACGTCAACTTTAATATGCCCCTTGCATAATTTCCTTTCAACTTCATTTTAATTTGTCCTTTGGGTTTAGTACCCTACTCTCAGAGTGCAGTAAAATGTGTTTTATGTCCTTCATAGAGAAAGAATAATGTTTTAAAATCGGTTCAGCGATTTTTACGGAAGCAATCTGAACGCCATAATATTATTATATCTGTTGATTTGAATCTTTTGTCATCGTAAACATTTTTATAAAATTCCGAAAATTGCACTATTACCTAGTTTAAGGCACCATGTCGAAGTGAATTATGTGCACCTTTACCTATGACTTTTATGTGAGGTCCTCTGCTTCTAGTAAGTACAGGTTATTTTCTAATTGTACGCCCCGAACAAGGTGGGATCTTCATCAAACAAAATCGATGACAATATATGCGTAGTTCTAGATTGCTGTTAAATCTTCTTCTCCATGTTTTGGTGATACAGAAAACCTAATTTCACACGAAAAATATTTGTTTCCAACAAGTGAAGTGTCCATTGCAAATCCCTGAAGAGGTAGGTAATTAAATGAATTTGTTGGATCTAAGTACTCGAGTCAAGTGTTTCCTAGCCTTGTAAATAAAAATAATTCCATAGACCTCAGACTTCAATCTCCTTTTTTTTATTTCCATTTAAGTTCTTAAATGCTATCCGTTCCTGTCTATTCAAATTCCCCTAGCTTTTTACTTAATTAAAACTTATTCGGAAACACACTAGCGGCCGGTGTTAGGTTTTCTATTATATTCTCAACTCGAAACCTCCTATTCAGTGTCATTCATCAGAACTAATATGACTGGCCGAAAACACCGACGACGACGTGCCTTCGATTTCATTTACTCCTTCCGACATGTAATCGTACTACATTTAATTAAATATACACATATCCGCTATTCACAGTTGCTTCTCCCGTTCTGAAAATAATTCACTCACATCGACATAGCGGTGCATGCACAGTTTTTTTTTGCAGAAAAAAGTTAGTTCCATAGCAGAGCGGTATGCATAAAAAATAAGGCTTTCCATAAAATATGTGGCACATACCATGTGTTTCCCTGAATGTGCAGTGTCATGTGTGTGTATGAATACAAAGTCTTATTCACAAAAAAAAAAAAAAAAAAAAACACATCCTATTCATTTAATTTCAAAACGAATGGGTGGAGCAGTGAAAGGGAGCTAAAAAAAAAAGCGCACAAGACGATGACGGGGACGAAGAATGCAAAAGGTTGCAGAATAATTATGAAAGGATTTCTTGAGCATGTTGCTTTTCTGCTAATACGCCAGATAAGCTATTTTCCATTCAGCCAGCCTTTTTGTGGTGGCATCCTTTTGTACCCCGCACAAGTATCCTATTGTTGTTCCTAAGCATTTTTCGTCGAGAGTCGCGCTTGATCCAATATAATAGCACACACTTAATTATATAACAATCTACCAGGCATTGTTAATCGAATATGTGGGTTCTAAAGTTTTACTAAAACGAAACTTAGGGCAAATTCCTTGTACCGAAAATGGTGGCATTTTGCAATGATCTCTGAAGCCTTGATCGATCGATCCAATACATAAATACATCATCTGGCTTTGACTTTTCATTTCTGCATTGATAATCCTTTATACCAAAGGCTTGTATCAGTAGAGTTTTCTCTCGTGTTCTTAAGTTAAAAGTTGTCAACAATTTATCATTTGCACAACGTAACATAACCGTAGCAAGAACAAGAGAACGACACAAGTCTTATTCTCCATCTTTAGATTCTTCTTAAAATGAAAGTCGAGGCACTTTGACAACATTTGATAACATTCATATTTGCGGTAGCGAAGAACGTCTTTTAGTTAGCCTCTGTTATGGCCTCTCTTAAGCCTCACTCGATCTAAAAGTCTCATCTTGCTCAATAGGTCGCTCATTAGCACCGTTATTGGTGTTCTCACTGGTCATTGTCCTATTGGCCTTCATGCCAAAAGGATGGGCCTCTTTGCAAATGACTTTTGCAGGAGCTGCAGGGACGAAGAGGAGGAGGAAACGATTCTCCATTTTCTCTGCACTTGTCCTGCCCTGTCCCAAAGAAGGAAGCTCTATTTAGGAGCCTACCACTTCGACAATCTGGGCGAATTATCACATACTGATATCGAAAGTATCCTCAGCTTTATCAAGAGCTCCAAATGGTTTCATTAGCCGCAGTGGCACCTAGGGTAGATCCCAGTCGTATCATAAAGGGCCTTCCCTTGCCTACGTGTATCCGTGCCTCGCATGGACAGCCACCTTACCTACCTACCCTTCCTTTACTTATTTTTACTTATCCTTTATCAAACACAGCCGAAGCAGTAATGACGACATTGAGCAAGAAATCTTTAAGATAATGGTTGCAACTATAAAAATAAATAAATAGCTGGCATGACAGCCCGTAGTGGACCCAGGTCCGGCTTCTCGCATCCTACCACTCTTGAGGAATTCAATTGTTCAGCTTTAAGTGCTTTTTTAAGTATCTCGCAAAGACTTACTTACTTTGGTAGCGCTGGGGTTCGGGTTGATTCTGGATGTAAACAAGCAATCCTGCCCAGTTGGCCTGGTCCTTGGCTAAGTTAGATTATGAAGGGAATGTAATGGATAGGCCTCATCAAGTTCACTCGCAAACCTGTAGATTCGTAATATGGTTCCCGGGACAACCCATGGATCTATCTCATTATTAGCTGTTTTATGAATCTCAGTAGATCCGATAACAGTAAGTCTGTAAGAACCTTGTTCCAAGTGCGCGTAAACGTAGGTTTTGCAGAGTGGGGCAGTGACACAGCAGATGTTGGATGGATTCTACTTCTTTCTCATCTCCGCAGCTTCTGCATATATTGTTGGATTTGATACTCCACTTGCGGAGCATCATCGCTATAGCGCAGTGTCCTGTGAGAACTAGAGTAAGAATAGAGAATCTGTCCAGTGCCAGAAGGCACCTTGCTTTGGTTTTATTTAATTTCGGCCACAACGTCCGAGAGGTAGCGCAATCATCTCTGGCTAGAGCTTCTTTCTCTATTATGTTGTCTATTATCTCATGCAATCTCCCTATCGGTGGTATTACAGATGTGTCGTCAGCTTGTTCGTTCCCTTTTGTCCGGGAACCCAGCAGATTTTGACTGAATGGTGCCTAATGGTGGTCAGCGAATCTCGAGATTTCTTGACTGCCTTTGTTTTGAAGGTATTGCATTTTGTCGATTTTTAAGCTGCTTGTCTGTCAACGAAGATGCATAGTGCAGCTTTTTCTATTGCCAGGATTTCAGCTTGGAAGATGCTACATGTTTCTGACAATCTAAAGAGGTCCTTGGCAAACCTCTTCTACTTGAATGCATCACCTTAAGCAAGGTCATTCTCTACTGCCTTATGCTTCCAGGTCGTATTCGTCTACACTTGTATGCCGGGATATTACCGATCTTTTATTGATGTTCCAAGGACCTTCTGCCCAATTCTAGTTAAGGCTGAACAGTGGAATAGGAAGGAGTTTGATGTTTTTTTTCCCAGTTGTTGTATCGCTGCGTCAGTAAGCTTCTATGCATGCGTCTCACCATTTGTCTCCTTGCTTTCTGTTTGAATCTAAAATTTTTTGGCGAGAAGTTTTTTTTACATAGATACTCCACGAGTTATCTTGTCACACGTGGAGAGATTTGCACAGTGATCTTGAAAACCCTTCGTTGAGTGCTGTTTTAATTATTGCCAGTGTGCTTCCATTAAGTTTCCAACAATTCGCTTCATTCTACGAATTTGTTTCCCAGTTCGTCACGATTGTTGTTCCTTGTGACACCTTTGTGACTCCGTGCCAAGATAAAGTGGACATCGTTATGGTTAGAAAGCAAGTTGTGTTTGCTTTTAGATTCTTTGAACAGATGGTATCTAGACTGTCTGAATAGATGTTGATTTTCTTCCTTTGAGTGTAGAGTTCCGAGAGGAGGTCGACTTTCTCTATGTAGGTAGCCCAACGTGTGAATGTCCATGGGAGGTACAGACACACGTAGGCCAAGGAAGGCCCTTTGTGATACCACTGCGATCTAGACCCTAGTTTGGAGCTCTTGATAAAGCTGAGGGTACTTTTGACATCAGTATGTGATAATTCGCCCAAATTGTCGAAGTGATAGGCTCTTAGATAGAGCTTCCTTCTTCGGAATAGACCAGGACAGGTACGGAAGAAATGAAGGATTCTTCCTTCTCTTCGTCCCTGCAGCTCCTGCAAAAGTTTTTGAGAAGAGGACCCATCCTTCTGGAATGAAGGCCGATGATTCAGTGGCCAGTAAGAACACCGATAACCAGCCAGTAAGAACACCGACCTTTTAAATAAGATCTGACTCTTAGATCGAGTGAGATTTAGCTTAGGATAGATCTCTTTGAAGGTTCGACATCTCCTCAATCTTTGGTTTGTCTTGCTAACTTGCGATTTGGTAAAGATTTCTAATTCTAATCTAATTGAATGGAAAAACCTATCGGCAGATGTATACTACGGCTTTAGAATTGCTTGCAGTGTAATAACCGTGCGTGTGTCCTGAGCTTATAATGGTTTATTTCTTAAAACTGTCGACGAGGGTTATTTATTTGTCTCCAAAAGAACTCTGATGTTCGATTAGTGGTGTAATCTTTTTAATCGTTTCGATCATTTTTCGATGCCCTGTGTATCACCTTGTATTGGGATATGCAATGTCCCTCAGCTTTGGGCTCAATATCCTGGCACTTTAGGATTTAGAGTATGACTTTCATGACCTTCTTAGGTGTCGAAATGAAAGATTTAGTGACTCTGAGGGAAGCCATTCGTGGTTGTCACTTATTTTACATATTTTTTTTTTTTTAATTCGGCACCAATCCACTGCAATGTCAAAGAAGACTGTACCTATGCATTGTATATCGAATCATATTTTTCTTTAATCTCGTAACTTCCATTTCGCAACAAAAACTCTTTTGCATATCCAAAAAGTTTCAGCTAGTGCTGTCGAGGAGTTCCAATTATAGTCACCTTATCCTGGAAACGGGTAGGTCGCCGTGGTTCAGTGGGTCAGCTGCGTAGGTTCAAGTCCAAGCCTTGCCCACTGGCACCACCTCACGTCGGGGAATGACAAACCTCTGAGGGTACAATTTGTCATGAAAAAGTTTCTCAATTCGCTGCTTGTAATCGGCAATAAATTGTAGGCCCCCTTCCATTCGTGCGAAAAGTGTTACACGCACAACATGAGTGGTTGCGAGAAGCTAGGTCTTGGCTCATCCCGAGCTCTTGCGTAGATATTTATTTATTTTTTATCCAGTGTACGTGAAAGACATTTATTTTTTTCTAAATTTCCATTTTGTTTGGCTTAGCTTTTATTCCATTTGTCTATGCCTATCATGCAACTGTTTAGAATGGGTCCTGGATAACGTTTCTTCTACTATTTAGTAGTCAACCTACGTTTTTTGCACAAGACGTTATTTTTATTTCCAGAGCCAAATCCATAAACGTTATCCAAATAAAAATTGCACCCCTTTCCGAATTAAAAAAAAAAACAAACACCCAAATCCAGTCACAAGTTTCCGGTATTAAAGGCGCCCCGTGGCACAGATTAATTCGAGTATCCTTCCCGTCGCAGTGCAATTTTTCGCATTTAAGCCCACCGCTCTTCAGCCGCGTAAAATATGAGTGGCGTTAAACCCTAACACCTAAGCTGACCTTCTAAATTGTTTTAATTTCCAAAAGAAAATATTTACTAAACTTCGCGCCAAACTAAGGCAAAATTAAATGCGAAGCGGAAGAAAAAAAAGTGCAAACAAACTTTAATTATAACAAAATCCCATTCAACGCGAAAAAACTGCACAAAAATAAGCAAACCACAACAGCCTGCGAGTTTCCCCATTTTAATCTCCCTTAATCTAGCGGCATTTCACTCCTGTGGTGTTTTTAAAACCATTTAAACGCCCGTGATTTTTTGCCTCGCTCTGCTTAATATTTACGTTAAAATTTTCACGTTATTTACACACTGGCACAGCAGAGAAAAAAAAAAGAAGAAAAGCCATCGTGGAAAAACTATGCTACACACAGAGTCAACACGACCAGGCGAAACCACCAGCTACACCCCTCGGCACCTATACAAAATGTAAATGAGCAGACAACATCTTCTTAAGTAGGCTTAACATCTTGCCTCAAGCGTTTTCACAGTTTTCACGGCTCGGCCCACTATCCTTTTCACCCAATTCGAGCGCTAAAAAAAAAAAAACACGAAAAAAAAATGACGAGGAAAACTCCGCAATTACATTTCATATCCTTAGCATAATCATTTTAAGTCAAAGGCGAATTTACATAGGCCTGTTTAGAGTAAACAAATTTACCTTCTCGAAAGGGTTGAGCTGTCAACTTTACCCCTGCATTGTTGACACTCGACGTATTCATTCAATTTCGTAAAATGAGCAAAAACTCTTCACGGTCGGAATGAAAACACACCCTGGCGGTAGCGACCGCGTCGTCGGTGGCGCTGTACTATTATAATCCTTGTGAAAATCCAGGATACTTGCTAAGCAGCAACATTTTGTCGGAATGAAATATGAACACAACACAAAAAAAAAACGTAAATTGGATCAGAGGTAATAATAGGTAAATTATGCATGTGACTTTGAGGACGCGCTCTGGTTCATGTGTAAACTTGTTTGGCTTTAGTGTAATTCACTTAAACTGTGTACAGATTTTCGCGGCGAAATTTCATCATGGAAGCGATTATTTAAACGTCCCGGACGATCGTCGGGCTGGTAGCTGGTACCGAGATAGGTCAACTTAATGAAATCACATTTTTATTTGTTTTAATTTACCCCTCTTGTAATTAAAGGCATTTTATGGACCATTCCGGGAGTTTTATTGAGATAGGAAAGACATAAAAGTGGTCTTGCAACGAGAAAGGGTTGCTGTGACGGGCATCACTGAATGACAGCATGGAGCGGCTTATATCCAAAAACAATTATTGCCGAAGTGGGCGCGACGGCGCTTTTTTATTGCCTTCTTTATGCTCGGAGTTTTCCAAAGTTAAGACCGGAAATAGAAATCGGAACTTGTTATAGCAAGTGATGATGAATAGAACACAGAGAGAATGCTTCTGAATGACACAAAATTGAAAGCACACCAAAGCCATGTTTAATTAGAGGCGATTGTAAATAATTGACTTAATGAAACAAAAACAGTGCAGCTATGAACCGACTATGCTAATTTAAGGAGATTCGTTGATGCCGTAGATGAGGTGGGAAGTTAATTTCACACAGCTTAAGCAAAGTACTTCTAAATTGCTGGCGCGACAGCTCAATGTGAGCCAAGGCCTAGCTTCTCGCAATCATTCATGTTGTTCATATTTGCATTGTTCGCACAAATGTAAGGGACCCACAATGTAAGGAACGACTCCGAACGGCAAATTGAGAAGCTTTTTCGTGATAAATTGTACTCTCGGAGGCTTGTCATTCCCCGATGAGAGGTGGTGCCGAGGAAAAATGCTCGGTGAACATGACTGAGGCTGGAATCCACGCAGCTTGCTCAGGACTCCAACGCACTTACTACTGAGGATCATGTTACCAAGAGAAGACCTTGCCTAACTCCTTGGAAATGCGTCGCCATTTAACCTAACAAAATGTATACACGGAGTACAGACCAATGATATTCTTACTTAAGGAAAGATTGTCATTCTATTCTGCTCTCAGATGTCTACAGAAACTGTTCTACAATTAGACGTCCGTAGCTCAGTGATAAGTGAGTTGGACTACTATGCGAGCTGCGCAGGTTCGAGGCCCAGCAATGTCAACCAAACTCTATATAGCCACACACCCTTTCAGTATGTACATACATATGTATGATAATATATTTTTTCATCATCACAGTTCACGTATTCGAAGTCGGTAATCAAGTGCAGGTCTTTTCCATTTATGCAAATTATGTGACACGCACGAAATTAGTGATTGTAAGAATCTGGGGCTTGGCCCGCAAAGAGGCGGTTGAGCTAGCTCATTTCTAATCTTTTTCACGAAAAAGTTGTCACAGAATCGACCGAAGATATCTTCATCTACCTACGACATAACCAATGTTAACGACGAAAGGTTTTACGATGGGCTGTCGCGCTACATTTTTTTTTTTTATCATCTTTACCAAGGCACCCAAGTTACTATGAAAGCTTGATCTGTAAACCGTCAGGTTCTCCATGCTTGTTAAATTTTTGTTTGGATATTGACATCTTTCTTGCTTAAGGTGGCGCTGCAGTTAGGGATGCCTGGGCCTCAACCAATATGCGTATCCAGCCAGCTCGATCTTTAGCCAGATGCCTTCAGTTTCGCATGCCAAGGTGGTTAAGGTCTCTTCTCCACTTGCCTTCGCCACCTGAGTCGCGATCTTCCTCTACTGCGCCCTACCTCGAATTCGGATTCGAAGATTTTCCGGGCCGGAGCATTGCCACCTCAATCATTGGAGCTTTACTCTTCTACTTAAGTCAGTGTCGCTGTATAGCCCGTGCAGTTCGTTGTTGTATCTGCTTCTCCATTCACCATTTATGCAGACGGGACCAAAAATCGATTAAAAGGTGGTGGGTATCGATTTGAACTTCCTGGGTTTTCTCCAAGATCTGCCGCGGTGTGAATATTTGGACCAATCTGGCTGTTGGTGTATGGCTTTAAACGTTAGGAAGACTGACGCTTCTGTAGTTGACGCAGTTCAGAGGATCTCCTTCCTTGAGGATACGGACGTCAGCAATTCATTTTGTTCAGGTTGACGAAACTTTTAACTCTTACTGGTTGAGCCATGGTTAAATGGTTCGTTCTGCCGGACAGAAGAATGTTGGTGTTCATCGCTGTCATACAGTCTGCGAATCTAGCAAGGAGGTTTCCAGTATGCGAAATACTGGATGCGTAGGTGCGTAGAGAGTAGGCTTTTTAATGGATGGCTGTACTAGCTCTGGCATGCCAAAGACATTTAGGAGCATCTAACATACAATGTTTAACTCAAACACTCAACCAAAAATTTGAACCTTGAAAAGTTTTTTACAAACTGAATTTGAAAGTTGTCATTGATACATGGAACAATTTTATATAATTGCTTTTAATTTCAATCAATTTGAAATTATTTACAAAACGCCTCTGTTTGCATACAAAGTTTAGACTTGCTGTAGAAAATGGAAGAACTACGGCTTTTTTTTATTCCTAGCTTTGAATGTAAATGCTTATTATTGACTTTATGCGGTAAGTGTAGAGATTGCATGTTTTACTCTTCTTCGTTCTCTATTTTAATTTTTAATCTCTAACAATGTGTTTCCTATTCAATAAAACTTTCAATAAACAATTTTTTTTTATAATTTTACTTTCAGAACTCTATCACGTAAACTAAAACCCCATCTAGTAGCTGAAGGTGTCAAATCATATATTAACAGGGCTCAAAACCCTAAGCATTCATCGCAAGATCAGCAACCTAACATGGAGTTTTTACGTGGTGTCTATGCGTTTATGCAAGTGAGTAGATCATCGGTGAGTGTCGCTACTTTACTAATTTCCCTACTAATCATAAACTTCTATTTTTTCTATTTTCTTATAATTTGCTCTCGACCAAATAAAAAATAAATAAAACCAAATACCCGAGCAAAAAAGTATATAAAAAACGAAATTCGAAGAACATTGTGTATAGAGTTACAAGAAACTAAAAAAAAAAAAAAAGAATGCTTAGTTATAAAAATAGGAACAAAAAAGAGTAAACAAACGCACATAATGGAGAGAGAAGCAAATAATATGTTTGGTGGTGCGATTAGTGAAAAAAAAAAAGAAGAAAATACTAAAAAACAGAAAACTATCTCACAAATGTATCTTTTTTTGTGTGAAGGATATTTGATGTTCACACTAATAACGTTGTTTTTTGTTTGTTTGTTATTCTGCTCATAGCTAACATTTACTAAGTGTATCTTTTAACATTTTTTGTTTTTTTCTTTCCATAACTAACTTGTATTACAGACAAAACATGCAATTTATATTTAAGGTTCATTTACAAAAAGCTTAGTGAAACAAACCGCGGAAGTATAGAACAGAATTTTCAAAAGAAATTAACGACATAAATTAATTATGCAACATTACTCATATTTCAAAAAAAAAAAATAACAGTTTCTCATCATTGTTATTATCATTATTTTTTTATTTCATATTTCTTTATTCTTCTTCTTCTTTCCACTTCTTTGGCTGTGTGTTGTATTTCGGGGGCCTGTCTTATCCTTACTACTGCCACCCACTCCGTATCCGAAATGCTGTGTGTGTATGGCGCGCGTCTCCTCATAAAAACAAATAACATTTACTATATCTTATCACAAACGATTAAATAGACCAAAGCTAGAGATATATAAATAAAAAAATAAAAAAAACCGTAGCTAAATTCGATGCGCTGTATGAAAGCAATCCACGCGCGATATGAAGTCATAGCCAGTTGCAGAAATAGTACGAATCATACCCTACCGAACAGACATATACAAAAACATTTGGTTGGGGTAACACAAACGGAAAGTGGACAATGGAAACGAGCAAACGAGCAAAAAATACAAAAACAAATCCATATAACATTGTCAATTCATAGTAACTTTTTTCAATTGAACTCATTGAAATGTTTAACATTCACATTGAATACAAATAAAGATACACATGTATATATATAGATAGAAAAATCAAAAAAACAAAACAATGTTCAAATCTACCTCAGTAATTCTCTTATAAACCTATAAACACCTATATACAACACAACTGAATTTACTGCATATTCGGTGGAAGCATCAAAGTCATGAATACTGCTTCTACAATGAAAACTGAATAACTCAGCTCAGACAACGGGTGTATCTGTGAAATTAAAAAAAAAAACAAAACAAAAATCTAAAAATCAAAACGAACAAAATGGCAATACAATGCATTTTTCATATACGTTTCCGGAACAATAAGGAACCCGCAAATAAACCCCAATGGAAAATTGCAAAATAAATTCAAGCGAAATCCAAATAAAATCGTATTCACCTATAGATATCAACGTATAGGTAAAAAACATAAAAACTAACTCATAACAAAAAAAAAATCTCGCGTTAAGTTTTCTCTTTTCGTGGAGAAAAAGCTCGCAGAAAACCTTGAACATTTTCGAAAAGCGAAAAAAATGGTAAAGTTGAAACTTTTTTTAATTCACAAACAATTTTTTTTCTTAATTTTTTTTCTCTTAATTCTCAATTAAAAAAAATTAATTACCTTTTGTTTAAATAAAACCAAAATTTTTAAAACTATATACGTTAAATACCAAAATTGATAAATTTTATATTAGCCTCCCACCAAGTTTCCCTTAGAATAGAAACAAAAAAGTTTTCCAATTAAATAAGAAACATATATAAATTCAATTTTCTGTGGGGATGCAAATGAAAATACAAATTAATAAGCGAACGAAACTACCAATCGATATTTTATTTAAAACTTTCCCACTTTTCCTTCGACATGGGCGGGACACCAAACCGATAAACGAAATATGAGTGTCCTGCGAAGGATAAATAATATAATAAAAAAAAAACCAAAAATCAACTTCGATCAAAATGAAATACGAAAATGAAAATATAATCTTTTTGCTCGGATGCTTAACATAATGCTGTCTACTACGTTCGAACACTTTTTGCACCTTTTTTATGCATAGATAAAAGTTTTGTATGAAGTTTTTCTTTTTTTTTTAAAAAACGATATCAGGTTTCTAAAAATGATATTACGTTGCATTAAGAGTATTTTTTTTTAAAAGGAAGTGTGATAGGATAATTTCCGTTCAGATATAAATTATAAGATTGTCATGTATTCTGTACTCTATAACAATTAACTTTAAGAATAAAAAAAATTGTATCAACATCGAATTAAAATGACATTATCGCGGATAATTAACTTAACGATTTGTCGTATAGATGGAGTGATAAATTTTGTTAATTGACAATCTAACGTGCTCTTTTGCCGCGTATATCTGTCTGTGTGTTTAATTGAAATTTAAAGCGTTTATTTAAAATTTAACTTATTTGTGAAATGCACATATTCAAATGAATAGGATGCAATTCTCATCTCGATATTGCCTAGATGTAGTTATGCATGAGCTTTAATTTATTTTAGGAAACACAAGAATGAAATAACGCAAGACTCTGTGGAAAAGTTTACTATAACAAAAAACGGTCCTTAATGAAAAAAAAAATATATGAAAAAGATTTTTTCGGACTGTTTTCTACACATATCCTATGCATAAATAGAGATTCTTAAAGAAATCTCGACTAGATTATCTGATAATTCTATAGCTAAGCTGCAAATATAAATTTATTTTTTTGACCGCTATTACGACTTCGTCTTTTAAAATTAAGCAAACCCCGTGTAGAAGTAGATACTAACAAAAGCCGGAGATAGCAAATGAAGGGACGTTTAGAGTGCACGTGTTTTTTGTTCTAAATAGTTTGTTTTATTTTTAATGGTTGTTCATTGACTGATTGATTGCATTGGCTGTCGCGGATGGATTGCCCTTCTGCCTGCAGTTTCACAATTTTGTTACTACGAGTCTTGACCTGTGGGTTTTACATTCGGAAACAGCAGGAGCATCCGTTGGCTTTAGCATGTAGATTTTAAAAAGGGTAATGCAGTCATCAGTTATATTCCCCGAGAATTTATTTAAAGTGGTGAACAAAAGTTTTTATATTACTAGTACAGACAGTCCCTTGAAGTTATGGCTGAAATTCCTGCTTCGTGTTTCAAACACTGCCGTGTTTTACTTGAACTGACAATAAATGTACCAGTGCCGGTGCGCCGTACCATTTTGTGTTTTTTTTTGTATCGCTTGTGAATATGAACAGGTATCTATTGTTTCCTTGCCTTCGGGAGAATCTTCTCATAAGAAAAATTTCGATTGCAAGTCTAGGTTGAAGTCAATGGATGGCGATGTATATGTAGTCCGTATTCGTTACGAAATTTGTCCAGACTTGTTTGACCACTTGCCTAGGAAGTTGGCTAAAATCGTGAATGTGTTGTTCCTGCTTCTGGAATATAAACCGATGAATTTTACTTGTTTTGATTCCAGTAATACTTACATATCTACAGTCGCGGCTTCTCGGTGTATTCCTTTCCTTAAAAACAAGCGCAAGCTTAATCTCGGTCTAAAAATGAACGTTGAATTCATTTCAGCAAGCTTAAGTTTAAGTTTAATGCGTGAGGCAAAAACCCTTGTTCTTTTGAAACAGGATATGTAATTCCTTTTTTTTTTAGCCTTGGAAGGAATAAGCAAGGAATAGCAATTCTATCGTATTTTACATTTCTTTCAAGAGGTTCTTCTCTGTTGACTTGGTGATCGATACAGTGTCAGAACACCAGTCAGAGTTATAATGTGTTTCCTGGTCAGATTAACAAAAGAACTTGGATTCCTTTAGAGATAGGTAGGATAAAAATATTTCGTATACTTCTGCCCAGGTCTTATTGGCTTATGTTCGTGCATGGTTATGGTGTAGGTAGGTAGGTAAGTGGAGTGGCGGTCCCTGAGAACCTAATTATCGCAAGAGGTGCTCCATTTTGTAACCACGAAAACTCGTTCAAACCTATTTGTGTGTGAATGTTGATTGGTTGTGTTGGGATGATGTGGATCAGTCCTCCAATCCTTTTTTCAGCTATCTCGCCGAGGTCCACGAAGAGGAGTTTGCCTAAAGCACGCTGTCTGGTTCTCGCCAGGACACCTGCAGAGGAAATGAAGTAGATATGGTTTCTCATTGATGTCCTTGCAGCTTCTGCAAAAAGTGTTTTGATGAATACCAAACTTGACTCTCAAACTGACCAGTGGCTTCTGACAATGGGTACAAACCAAGTACATAGCTCTTTTGACTTAGGTTTGTTGTAATTAGCCCATGTCTCTCTCGAAATAGTGGAGCTGGTCAGGCCGTTCCACCTATTATTGACAAGCTGTAGGAAGTGAAGATGTATATAGTCCTTACAGTACCCAGCGGAATATCGACATTTTCCAAAAGGGAACTGTTAAGAGCCAATCCTCTCCTGGCCAGCTCATCGGCACGCTCATTGCCCTCATGATTTCTATGACCTGGGACCCAAATGAGTGTATTTATGAAGTGGGTACTTAGTTTATTGATTACAATCCGGCATTGCTAGCAAAATAATCGGTGTATATGCCATTTATAACGCTTTAGTTTTTTCATTCTTCTCTAGTGGGAAATTTAATGTAGTCTGTCGAAGACCCGACCAAATTGCTTGGAATTGTTTCCAAGATATTACAGAAATTGTATGGCTTAGCAGTCTAGCGCCCAGATTCCCTTAGTTGAACCGAGCTGCATGTAGCTGTGTCTTCGATGTTAAGTTTAAGGGGAATAAGGTACAGGATCTTACTTAGAGCATCCGTAGGACAAGACTTCAATGCTCTCATAACACCTACACACGCTGATCTATAAAGCCTGTGAGAGGCTATTTTTACCGTCTTAATTATAGTAAAACGTATTCAGTGGCAAGACGTCTTTGGTAAAAATCAGTCTTTTAACCACAAAATGGTTTCGAACCAATGATGGAGATTGATGTATCGAAAACTTGATATAGTTTTATAGAACGAGCCTATATGGCTTCACACAGTTTATAAAAAGGTGGTGGCTTAGATAAAATATGAAGATGGCAGTGGTCTCTATATTGGCGGAGTGTAAAGGACCTCTAAAGCGTTTAATTCGAAGAAACCAAAAGTGCCCATAATGTCACCGACTATTCACTTAGCTTGAATATAAAATTATAGTATTTGTAGAAATTGTAGTTTTTGGCATTTGGTTATCAGCCAACAACAAGTGAGGACGCCTTTGTAGGAATGGAAAAGTCTGCTTTTGTTCTGTTTTTAATTTTTTTTTTTTTTAAATTTATTTCAGGCTAGCAAAGAAATGCAGGGAAATGAAGTAAACCTTTTATACCTAAATCGGCGGGTAAAATTTCTATCAAGGACATATTTCCTAGAAATATTTCCTATCAAATTAAATATCTTAGGTTTTTTTACACATATTAGCTTCGCACAGAAATGCTGCAATACTGTGTGTTACCGTGATATTTAACACGTATAATTATAAGTTGTAGTGCTTGTAATGTGCAAAAAGTATAAATGTGTACATAAATGTGTAGTTCGGTGTTATCTAGTTTAGATATTTATATGTTAGCATCTAAGTAAAGCTGATCAAATTAAAATTCTCTTAAATTTATACAAAAACATTGAAATTGATCAGCTAAACTTAGGACTCGTTATCCTATAAACTATTGTGTGTGTAATTTATGTTTATCTGCATTTGTTTACATGTAAATATTTTTTTTTTTTATTTAATTTTTAACGGACAGCATATATGTTGGCAATCGAGCAACTAAGATTATTTTGTTCATTAACAAAAAAAAAAAAAATTAGAAATACTTTAGACAACCAGTTTTTTTTTCATAAGAAATCACTCAAACAACTAACGATCCCATGGATTCATATTACTGTTTACGAAAAGTGAACTAATTTATTCTGCACTGAAATTTCGATAATCTGTGATAGAATTTAAAAATAAAGAAAATAAAATATTTTTATATCTAATAAATCACCTGTAATGCTATTTGTCTACAAAATGAGTAAATAAAACTATATATATATATATACTGCACCTTTAAATAGAATTTTCCCTAAAGAGAAATTCCTTAAAAAGAACTTAACAAAACAGGCACAAGTAAGATGATACAACCAACACCAAAAACCACGTAAACCACTATAGTTAAATGTATTTGTTTTTGACAAAACTTAATATATCTTACAACAACAAATCACAAATTTTTTGACCCTCTCACTAAGATATATAAAAAATGTGTTTGAATTTTTCTTTAGCGTCTTCTGTCTTTTGCTGCTATAACCACCACAACTACCACCACCTTTTATATGTGTTTTGAAAAAAAAAGCTAATTTTCACCTTATTTCGAATTTGGATGTGAGTTTATCAAAATTGATTTTGAAAATTATTTTTATTTTTACAACACTGCTTGAGGTAAGGGTTTTGTGAAAAAAATCCAAACAAATAAATAGAACGATGATTATATTAGCTTGAATTAGGCGTGTATATATTTTTTATTTTTATTTTCTCTAAGAACTTAAAAAAATAATAAAAATATTCACTAAGTGTACAAATGAGTAAAATCCAACTGAATCAAATTCAATGTTTGCAAGTCTTCGGGAAAATAATGCATTTGAGAACGTGCTACCAGATTTGAGGTTTCACTGATCGCATCGATTAGTGTAATAAAATCGCTTCACGTAGACTGTCCTCTGTTTCTTCCAGATAAATAAATAAATAATGAGATGGCGCGACAGCCCGGGATGAGCCCAGGCCTAGCTTCTCGCAACTATTCATGTTGTGCGTGTTACATTTCTCACACGAATAGAAGGGACCTACAATTTACTGCCGACTTCGAACGGTGAATTGAGAAGCTTTTTCATGTCGAATTACATTTCCGGAAGTTTGTCATTCCCCGACGAGAGATGGTGCCGCGAAAAATGTTCAGTCTGTTTAAGTGCCTCATGCGCTTTATCATTCATGACCTTGCAGTTGTAACCACGACCATCAACATTTAATTGTTTGGTATACCGATGAATCAAAAATTGAGACAGGAACTGAAACCTTGTTCAAACTTTTTGGTAATTTTTGGTGAAGCGTTATCCATCGCACGCCGTGTCAAAAATTGTTTTAACGTTTCAAACAGCCACACTGCTTGAATGCCGCTTGGGCTGCATGTTGTTAAATCCGGAATAGTTCTGGAAACTGCTTTGGAAAGATCTAGTCATTGTTCACAGGATTACACTCACAGGTGAATGCAACAAAATCTAATTCAGGTTTAGTGAAGCCCTGCAGAACACATCTTTTCCACCCCATCACTTAAAAAAATGTGATCTGATCTGAGAAAATCCTTCACGCATTCAATTTTAATCCTCAGGACTACAAAAGTCTTGCATGTCCCCAACAACGACTGACCGCCACTCATTTACGAGTAAGATCCGCCCACAGATGTGTTATTTTTCTAAAGAAGATTACTGAAAAAACTTTTTTTCTATGACGACAATTTATTATATCTAAAACAGAATGCTTTTTATGCATCCTTTCTATTTTCAGTTTGGTTAAAATTTTTTTTTTATTAAAAAAATTCTGCTGCTTTTCAAATTGGAATTTTACTTAGTTTCTAAAAAAAAAATACCTTCTCTTCCCTTTTAGTTGTAAACCTCTTTTTTTATAGACAAAATCAGTTTTCCTTTTCGTCCTGTATGCTTATTTTCTTATATGCAAGGTAATTTGAGTCTAGGAAAGTTCTTGTCGTAACGATTCGCTTCTTGCTTCCTTGCCACAACAACACGACTGTAAAAATGTGAAACGTGCATACAAAACTTTGGCAGAAAGCGTAAAAAGTTTTTCTTTGTTTTAAATTTTTTTCTATTTTTTTTTTACTTTTTTTGTTTGGTTTAAACTTTTCTTTGAATGCTTTTTACTTAAGCCTCTGCTCTTTTCTCTTTTCTGTTTTTTTAACTCTGTATTCTGCGCAACGTTATTTCTTAATTTGAATCCGTTTTTTCGTCCTACAGGTAAAGTCTCTGACGCTGTTTTTCTTGCGTCAAAATATTTTGTTTTTTTTTTTTTTTTGCAAAGAAAGAAAAGAAACCTGTCGATTGTACATAAAACCGATTTAATTTTATTTGTTGTTGTTGCTTTTAAGTTTGAAAAGGGTAAACGAAATATTTTTGAGCAAATTCCTACTGATAGTGCAGACACTGTGTAATCAAGCTACAACTGCTGCGTTGCTTCTTTGCTTAAGTATTCTGCTTGGCGTGAATATTTTTTTTCCTATTTCTTTGTACACTAATTCTGTCTAGGTTCTTAATTGTACTTGTAAATAGTGCACTTCGCCTACAATAAATAGAGCAAACTATATCACAAAAGTTAATTTTCTCATGCAAACTTTAGTGCACTCGTTGGATTTGTAATTGAATATTTAATTGTATTTTTATTTATTTTTTCTATATTCATTTGTAATTTTGTGTTTAAATAGAAAAAATATGTGAGTAATATAGGATGCTACATCGCATATTTGGATATCAGTGTCATGTGTTCATTCCGTGTTCTATAAGAGTGTGTCAAAAGGAATTAATATAAGCCGGTGAATGTTGAAGACTATTTGTGTGTATATATGCCAAATTTATTTGTTGTTATGTGTGTAGAGTTGAATGTAAAAGAAAGGTGGTATTTTAAAACCCACGAATCTGTCACAGATTTTCGTTTTTAATTTTATTTTGAAGGCAGATAGTTTCCCGAACTGAATCGAATGTATTTGTTATTAGAATGTATTTGTTACTTAGCAATAAGGTGATATGGATGCTTTGCTGCAGCCCTAGTTATTTCTGTGAAATACTTATGGTTATACAGGTCATTTGTCTGCGTGTCCATCGGTCTAAGTTCCTTGTTAAAGCGTCAATCAGTGCAATCTCGAAAATTTTTTTTAGAAATTTTAAGCCGAATATTACTTTTATGTTATTTGTTACAAAATACTTCAAAAAGCATTTGAAACGACCAATGAGTTTGCTGGTAATAGTACCTTCCAAATTCTTATTCTTTCTAAATACACTGTGAACTTGACAGTACTTTAATGAATGTATGACTTGGATGAAGACACTTACCGTTGTAATTGATGCGAACAAAACTAATATGTTTTATTAGTAGAAACTTACTGGAAACTTAACTTACTCGTACTTTACTTAATAGTCCTGGTTGAACCTGGGCCTCAACAAACAAGCGTCTCCAGCCAACTCTATCTTTAGCTAGCGGCCTCCAGTTTCGCACGCCGAGTTGCTTAAGGTTCCCTTCCACTTGCGTGCGCCACCTGAGTCGCGGTCTTCCTTTACTGCGCCGTCCCTCGGGTGTAGATTTGTAGATTTTCCGAGCCGGAGCATTGGTTTCCATCCGCTCTACGTGACCCAGCCACCTTAGTCGTTAGACTTTCACTCTTCTGGTTAAATGGATGTAGATGTAAAGCCCATTCAGTTTGTCGTTATATCTCCTCCCCCCTTCACCGTCTATGCCGAAAATCATCTGAAGAATTTTCCTTTCGAAAAAGCCAAGAACAACCACATCAGCTTTTGACAAAGTCCATGCCTCTGCGCCATAGAGCAGGGCTGGGACGATTAAGGTCTTATAAAGGGTCACTTTAGTCATTCGAGGGAGGGCCTTGTTAGTTAGTTGCCTTCTTTGCCTAAAGAAGCGGCGATTGACAAGACTTATACTTCGCTTGATCTCAGCGCTGGTGTCGTTGTTTGAATTGATAGTGGAGCCTAAGTAGACAAAATCGTTAACTACCTCAAAGCTACATCATTGAGACGTTTTTTCGAAGAAGTCGGTGTTGAGTGTGCTGTCTTGACAGTATGTATATACTTCGTCTTGCCCTCATTGACTACTTAACCCATCTTTGCCGCCTCCGTCTCAATACTCACGAACGCTCCAGTGACAACATGCTGCATTCTTCTGATAATGTGAATATTGTCGGCTTATCCGAGTAATTGGACGGACTTTTGAAAAATTGTGCTTCTGGTGTTGGCGCGTGAGTTTTGCTCAACTCTTTCAAGAACGATGTTGAAGAAATCGCATGACAGCGCGTCGCCTTGTCTAAATCCTTTTTTGACATCAAAGGTCCCGGTGAGGTCTTGACCGACCTACAGACGAGGAATACCAAAACTAGACATGGCTCTGAATACCTCGTCAACAGCTTGATCAACTTTACATGTTAGTTAGTTGAGTTGATTTGCACATGTCACAAGTTGTAAAGAACATCTCAGAATCATATAGCATACTTCCAAAAAATCTGATGCTACCTATAAACTTGAACATTTTGAATGGGCCATGAGCCTCTAGCTAGTCTTATGATGGTCCGAGCCCTGTTGATTCTTCTGAGGTGGTCCAGAATTGTTGACCATTTTCTAAACAATCCTTCTCGAGAAGAAGCATTTTAGCATCCTGAGCCACAAACACATTCAAGGTTTAGACCTTTCCCGGGTATTATCTCGGTTTGGCTCAGTTTTAGAAGTCGCTATTTTTTTCGACTGCTTTATCTTAAATTTAGAGGACTATCTCCAAGAATAAGTGTATTTTGAAAAAGGAGAATCTCTAGTTTCTACTCGCATTCCTTCCTTTTTACCCTCTTTTGTAATCATTATGATTTTTATTCAGGGGTGCAGCAGGCCACTATCGCAGCCCTAAGACTGAGAAAAACCCACTAACGGTGTGAGAAAAATGTGGGACATGCCAGAATCCTATCAATTCACCACAGCCTTCCCAAATCAACATCGAAAACGGCTTCAACATGGGCTATAAGCACAAAATACCGACAGAAGCGCCTTGAATTAGCCCGAAGTCCTCTTTAATGAGTGTATTTCTATCTTTACTGACGGTTTTAAAACAGCCGAAGGAGTTGGTTCTGGTGTACTTTCAGAAGACCTAAACATCCACCACTCCTTCAATCTCCCCAACCACTGTAGTGTCTTCCAAGCAGAAGTCACAGCTATTAATCAACCCGCCGTTTGGCTGAAGGCTAACCCAATATCTTGCATTGATATTGCAATCTACATCGACAGCCAGGCAGCGATCAGGTCCCTTCTATCCACCAGGGCTGAGTACTCTTCGTCCAGGAGTTATAATTTGTGTTGAATGAATCTCCACGCTTTCCCTGTTAGGTTTTTGTGAAGCCCTAGGTTAATTATTTACTGCCATATTCTAGCAACCTGGTGGGGGTTCAAATTGTTTTTTTTCAAAGAGTTACGATGTTATGATGTTTCTTTCGATACGACCATCTGTGGTAGTTAATTCAACATTGCATATATGTATGTATCTAATGTTACCTGACGATATAAAAGAAACTTTAAGGAACATGACAGGGTCAAAAAAATCCTTTTAGCTCCAAAATGTAATCAACGATTCCGTTAAAAAAAAATGTAATCAAAAAATTAATTCACTCAAAAAGCGAAAATGAATGATCCTTCTCTGTGACGACAAGTCACTGCATGAGGCACTATTAGTTCTCCTCGCCTGATGGTACACTACTCGTGTTCCCAATGTTCATTGAACTTACACAGCAAAAGGGAAGGCGAAAGAAATAAGAAAAAAACATCAAAAAACGTCATCCAAAAGAAATAGGCACTCAAATATAGAAAGAAAAGTTGTGAAATGGCAACAAAAAAAAAATCCTGTCGACTTTAGTCCTCAATCGTATGTAATATGCACCCCGTATATCGCACAGCAGCCTGACATATACTTTTTCCCCAAAAAAAAAAGGCAACAGCAACATGACACAATCATTCAAAGGAGCACGAGGAAATGTATTAAGGAATGCAATGGAAAATCTTCTCGCTTGAGTCGACCTCAATTTCTTCGAGAGCTACAAAATGAGAATCAAGGAAGAAAAAAATCTGATGAAATCCTACGAACTAAGGCTCTGTCGCACAATAGATCGTCATCCACTACTCTCGCCTTCAGAGCGTGGGTAGCACCGAACGTCTTTAAATTTGAAAAATGAACTGTATAAATATCCGTCTTGTAGCTACATAACTGGTACGTAGATGCACCTTTACTGAACCTACAATAGACGTGTGTGTTGCTATGCATTGAGTACAAACATGTTAAATCGAATGACGCTCTAATGAATTATACATTTTGCAAACGCGACTTGTGAACATCAATAATGATTATCCTTCAAGTTTTAACACTGCTATTCGAGGTGTAAGTGGACGCGAAGACATTGAGCAATTCGCTTACAGTTTAGAAACTGAAATACATTTAATTCCTTAAAAGCATTTTCATTTAAACTTGATTATTGTGTGGCTTAAATTGTGTTTCGTTAATAAATTCGTGTTCTCAAACAGACATTATATGACGGTAATGATAAGTGGACGAAGGATTTTTTTAACCTGGAGTACACGGTCTTGCCTAATTCAATTTGTCAATAGACATTTTCTAGAAATCGTTTTATTTTGCAACCGTTAACACTGGTAGTAGAGTGGCATGGCTTGAAGGGTTGATTGAGCTGACCATCAGGAGATTCAAAAAAATTTTCATGAATTATAGCAATGACAAACGCCACACCATCTAGTCTGGACCCCTACCCCGGACACCAATTAAACCTAATACTACCTGAGTTTGAACCACTGCACCTCGCTCTCTGTGTGAATAACATCAAAAGTTTATTCATAACCCCTTGAAGCGCGAGTGAATTATAAAAAAAAATGTTCTCCAGTTTTCAGGAATCGAATCCTTTACCAAGGTTTTGCCTTCACAATTGTGCTTAATATTTTGGCATGCATTACAGTTGTCACAAGCTTATTGCCAAAGGCCATGTTTCATTGTCAGGATAAAGACGCCAAAGGCTATGAAAGCAGCGCCACCTTAACGTTTGAACCGATGCTCATCATTCATCATTTTCCAATGAGCCGTTTATCCACTATGAGGGTTACGGGTTTCGGATGCTTAAGTGGACTTCCGCCATCTACTGTAAATCATCAGGGGCTATCCCCTTACGGATAGAGGTGAGATTTTGGACTTGGTCCAGCCATCTCATTTTAGGCCTTCCCAGGGGACGCCTACCTGATGGCACGGATTCCATGGCACGTCTTGGAAACCGAGTTGGGGACATGCTTTTGACATGCCCAAACAATCGAAGTGTGGACCTCTGCGTTCGAAGAAGTAGCTGCTCGACATTGAGTGTCGATCTCGACGAGTTACCCCAGCAATACAACGAAGAAATCTCATTTCGGCAGCTTATATCCGCGATCTTATTCTTTCGGTCATTACCCACACCTCATGACAATAGGTGAGGGTCGGAACAAACACTAAATTAAAGACCTTTAGCTTAGCTCTGATGCTTAGTTCGGCCCTCTTGATAATAGGCTGACCAAGGTGTCTTAAATTCCACCTAAAATATCTGGGAGAAAATGTTATTTATTTTTTTATATAGCCATGCTAGTTTCAAACGACGAGTTTAGTTTTGGGAAACTAATTGGCAACGAACAACGTATTTGTCCTTCAATGGATTCCAGTAGTAGTACTGAAGTGAGCCGGATATGCATGACAACAGGACATCCAGTTCTCTGTAGAAGTCAAAGTTTATTCAAGCTTAGTGAAGCCTGGCAGAACACACCAGAACAATCATTTTCAAGCTGCTTTTCCCAATACTATCTTGTAAACCCCTATTCTTAGAATCCGAACTGCCATTATCAGCGGCCATATTCTTCGAAATGAAAAAAATCTACGTTGAAAGAGATTTTATTACATTCATTCTGTAGACTGTGCCTTAGGTTAGGTTAGGTAAGACAGGTGTCCCCTATGGAACTAACTGAGGCTCAAGGCCCACTGCGATACCTATAGAATTAATTGTGATGGATAATTCTAGCTGTAGAACCATTTAGAGTTGTTGATAAAGGATAGGAGCTTACGAATGGTGGTTTGGCTTTGGTCATTATTATTGCTGAAGTGATATTGACCGAGAAGTCTTCTCCTGCTGCGAGAAAGCTTCAGACAACCACAGAGAAGGTGCATTGTGGTCTCCTCTTCATAATCATCTTTACAGCTTCTACAAAAGTCATTAAAGATAGCCCTCAGTCTCCTGGCATACTGCCCTATTAGGCAATGACCTGTTATGACACCAGTGATGGTGCGAATTTGTGTTCTGTTGAGAGTAATCAGCTCCCTTGACTTTTGGTCATCTATTTCAGCTCAGATAGGTCTGGTGGAATGAAACATAAGACCCTTTTTCCACCTGGAGTTAAATTCTCTGGTTATGGCTTGTTTGATGAATAATTTCACTGTACTGTTTGGTATACCCATGCCTCTGGTGTCGGTGGAGATTTCTAGAGTGGTCCTAGATTTGGCAAGTCCGTCGGCTTTGTAGTTACCACTCTGTTCAGGCACCCAGTAGAGGTGAATATTGAATTGTTTTGTCATCTCCTTAAGAGATGATAGACAATCGGCGACTGTTTGGGAATTGCTAGTGACATTTGATAAAGATTTTAAAGTTGCTTGGCTATCAATGAAGACAAGGGAAGCTTCTCGCAAACATTCATGTTGTGCGTGTACATTTTTCGCACGAGTGGAAGGGACCTTCAATTTATTGCCGACTCCGAACGGTGAATTGAGACGCTCTTTCATGACAGATTATACTCCCGAAGGCTTGTCACTCCCTGACGAGAGGTGGTGCCGCGAAAAATAATCGGTGTTTCTGGCTGGGGCCTGAACCCATGCCGCTCGGTCAGCAGTCCAACGCACTAACCACTAACCAGCCCGTGTGGAAATTGTGACTTTGAAATCTCTTTTGAAAGAGTTCACTGGAAGTGTTCGATCAAATTGGTTTGGTAGGTCATGGAATCTGCTTAAGATGCGGGAATGATCATACGGTAGTTGAATCCGGAGTAAAGACGCCTTTTAACGAGCTACTGCATTTGCCGCGAAATATTGAGCTAGGCTATCTAGAGGTGGGACGCTCAGAATGGTTTCTAAGGGTAGAGATAGGCCATCCTTTGAACCTTAATCATAATATTGTGGTATGAGCATTTTTCGAGTGCTGTCCACCATACTATTGCTCCAGAAAAAAGTATGGGTCTGACTATGGACGTGTAGAGCCAATAGGCAACATTGGGCGTGTAGCCCCATCTTCGGCCAATGGTTCTTTAGCAGGTATAAAAAGCTACTATGCCTTTAAAGTGAGGAAATATCTCTGGATAATTCTATTGATTGTCCTGACGTTGTTCACCTTAAAAATAGGCTTTTCGGCAGCTGTTTAGCATCTCATCTAAAGCATTTTATCTGCCTTGTTGTAAAACGATGCAATGATCTATTGTGATATTACTGCCAATTGACAGTGAATATTTTTTCTTATAAAGTCTGTAGGTGTCTGATAAGTTTTCGTAAAGAGCCTTTAACACACGATGCAGGATTGATTGATTGAGAATCTTTAGGATTGTACGAATCCTAGTATTCATTCCAATCCCTTGAAACATTTTAAGACTACGAGAACAAAAACAATTTGTAATTTATGCAAACTCGTCGAACTTTCTTCTGAATCTCAAAGTTTTCTACTTTTTTCCGATCTTTTCAAACATTTTCACAAAACTGGTGAAAATAATTTGTGGATGAGGATGTGGATGGTCTATTTAGTAAAGTACTGAGTAGAAATGAAAAGAGCTCGATAGACATAAAGAAAAGGTTTTCAAAATGTCCATCAAGGTTAAATTTGTAGCAGCTTTTCTGTGTATGAAGTACAAGCCGATATTTAGAAACAAAATTACTCAACTATTATATAGGTATGTACATCATATATGAAACTATTTTAATATATTCTAAATAAAATCCAAAACAATTTACAGTCGAACAGAAAAATCTCTGCAAAATTCTATTCACTGTTCTTACAATTTAACAAAATCAATTTACAAGTCTTGCCACCGCCACTCACAGTGACACCATTTAACACAGAACTTTGTGATTTCATTTTGCTATTTCACTTCTTGTAGTTCAGACCAGAGATTTCTATCAAACGTCCCCCATATACGAATATTGTAATAAGAACTAACTATTATGGATACAACACAAAACAATAAGCAAGCAGCAACAACTACAACTACAACATATAAATAAATAACTCCAATTCTAAGCACACAGTGAAATTTCGACAATGTTCCGACAAGCAGAGATAACTTCCACTCAACTGCTGTTGCCGACATCAGTAACCGGGTAAAACAATAATACTAATTCGGATTTTTTTCTGTTGTCTCCCCCAGTTGGTCTCCCTATCATTTTTCTTTTCGGGAAATTCCATCACCATCACGAATAGAAGAAGAAAATAGTTAAAATGTGTACGCCATGCTGTATCAGTAGATCTGAGTTTTTTGTTTTTTTTTTTTGTGTGTCACTAAACTGACAATTGCAAATTGTTTCGTTGTGAAAGGGGAGATTGGCGAAAAAAGATATCTATTCGAGTAGATACGAGTATGAGTGACTACATCAATCACTTCTGGACTATTGCTTCAGCTCGCACTGTCAGTCATATGGAAAAATCTGTCATGCAAATAAGGTTACAAAAATGTTTATTGATTTCTTCACCGAAATGTTCGTACAAAAGGTTTTTCATAAAAAATAAGTTAATAACTTCACCGATAAAGACTTGGCCGAACACCTCTAGAAATACGCAAAGATACCATTGTTCACTTTTATTTGCTTAAACGGTCTTGGATAATAAGTGTTTAATATGAAGTGTCCTAATACGTTTTTAAGAAAACTTTATTCCTGAGTTAGGTTTATTTCCTTGATGAGACAGCAAGGAAACGATCATCTCACAACCGAGAGCAAGCGCATAGATTAGATTGTACAGTCCAACTTCCACCATGCAGCAAGAAGGCCACTAAAGTCATTTGAAAGTGTTTAATGAAAAAAGAACAACAGATGGGGCTACCAAATATCAAGAAAGCTTAAGCCAAAATCTAATGAAGTAAGAACCAACAAGTTGCAGCAAAATGGTAGAAAACAGTGTCAATATTGGTAGGGATACTCCCTGCGTACAACCCACGCAATAAAAAAGCGTCTCCAACCAGCTTGATCTTTAGCCAGCTGGCTCCGGTGCGTCAACTGAATAGCGTTCTTCCTCTACTACGCCGTTCGTCGGGTGTGGTTTCGAAGATTTTCCGGGTCGGAGCATTGCTGTCCATCCGTTCTACACAACCCAGCCACCTCAGTGGTTAGACCTTCACTCTTCTAAGTCGATGGCGCTGTAAAGCCCGTTCAGTTCATTGCTGTATCTCCTCCCCCACTCACCGTCTATGCAGACGGGACCGAAAGTCACCTGAAGAATTTGCCTCTCAAAAATCCAGGAGCAACCTCATCCGCTTTTGACATCCAAAGGACTGGGACAATTAAGATCTTCTAAAGGGTCACTTTTGTCATTCGAGAGAGGGTAGTGCTACTCAATTGCCTTCTTAGCGCAAAGAAACAGCCATTGGCAGGAGGTATTCTTCGTTTAATCTCAGGGCTGGTGTCGTTGTCTGAACTAATAGCGAAGCCTAGGTAGACAAAGTCGGCAAAGTTATATCTTCCTATTATGACGTTCTATCCGAGACGTCGGTTTTGAGTGTCCTCACTGACCGCTAAACCCATCTTCACCACCTCCGTCTCGAAACACACGAAAGCACCAGTGACATCACGCTGCGTTCTTTCGATTATGACAATGTCGTCGGCGTGTCCGAGTAATTGGACGGATTTTTGAAAGATTGTGCCTCTGGTGTTGGCGCGTGAGTTTTGCACGATTCTTTCAAGAGCGATGTTGAAGAAGTCAAATGATCTCCTTTCCAGAGATCTGGCAAACAATGATGAGATGCCCATTCATCGGACACACTTTCCTCCGACCATATTTTGCAGATAAGTTGGTGTATGTACCAAGTCGTCGCTCGGCAGCTAGGCCGTCAGCTCCAGCAGCTAAGTTATGGCTATCTTCACTTCGTCCAGATCGGGTGGAAGGAATTGTTGGTCTTCTAGGTTGAATGTTTCATTCTGCCTGACAGCGGGATTTCATTCGTCGTCGTCATTAAACAGTCTGCAGAAATAGTCCTTCCATATGCTCAGCATCTATTACGATGTTTCCTTGTTCATCCTGGGTTCTGTAGCCACTCCAGACATTCTTCGTCAAACTACGGTGGCGGTCAGATGAATCCCAGCACTTCAAATGCTGCATTGCTAAATGGCATATTCGCGATGCTTTGCATGGAATTCGGCATTTGATGCTGAGTTATTTAGCAAATACCCAAGGTTCTTTTTTCGATTACAGCCTGTCGATGTTGTGTCTCTTCACAGTGAATCTTATTTGTTCTTTCGTTTGAGATATGTGTATTCATTCCCTTTTTTTTCCAGTCCAGTCTTTATTTGAAAATTAAACTGGGGGGTCGTTATGTTATAGAATTCTTAACGGTTAGTTACTTTCTAGAGGATTTGGTAAAAAAAATGTTTAAGTATCTTTGAAGGTTGTTTTCATTTGAGAAGGTTTTAGATGGTTTCAATGACTTTTGCTAGACGCCGCGTAGCTTCGTTACGGAAGATTCTAATTTTTGTCATTTTCGCCTAAGTTTTTTTGTTTTTCACTGAATAATTCTCCATTTAAATTCCATTTTCGTGTAACATCGGAAACGAATTTTTGTAAAAACGTCTCTCGGGAGAGGCGAATCTATAAGGTTCATGAGGCGTTCTGAAATGCTTTGAAACTGCTAAACATAATATGCACACATTGGTTCGGAAATATTACTCGTGGTTCAATGTTTGCTAGTGTAAAGATAAAGCGATTAATGTAACAAAACAATTTGAAAGGACATTTGAATAAAGAAAAAAGCAAACAAATGCCATCTGTTTTATGGGTTCCTTATAGCAGAAGGAATGATTAAAACTATACTAAGAGTGTCTAGTTATCCTTATAATTTCCTTGATATGTAAGATTCCGTTTTGGGAAAATTAAAAAAATACGTATAAACACTGACTATCATGTAAATTGGCATTGGTGAACTAAAACAATCATGAAAAAAACTAAATTATTTTGCAATTAAGTGGAAAAATATGTTTAAGGTGTGACAATCGAAGAAATTAATAAAATAGTTGTTAAGTGGAGAAAAAAAGAACTCAAAAATCGACTAACTTCAGCTAAGACTGAAACACATGAAAAGTGCAAAAAAGAAATTAAATAAAAATGTACATCCTACTGTAACCACCTGTGCCTATATACCCGTAGTGCCTGAATAATATATAAAAATGTTTGCCCAGCAAATAGTACATAATCAAATAAAAAGATACTCATTAAAATATAAATGAATATAAAAGTTAGAAACTATTTTACCCTTGGTATGATAATGATTTCTATCCCCTAACGTCGTCCCCTGGCCAAAGAACTTAAATTGACTCAATTTGCTACGAAAATTACTTTGGTTGTTACTTTTTATGATTACTGTTATGTTCTTAAGCATGTTATCATTTGAATATTTGATTTCTTAATTTCTTTTCCACCACCCCTCACCAGTTCATTGACTATTTTCTTTAATTTTACCACCCACCACCACCACCCACGAAAAGGATGAAATAAAAAAAAAAAATTTAAAACAATCTCACCAATCTCACGTAAATTAAAAAAAAAATATATCTAATCTTAGTTTCGTTTCACTTTTCTAAATCACCGTTCAATCATTTCAATGCATCTGCAGGATTTTACTCAATACTAATTTATTTCTTATTTTTTCTTTTCCGAATTAATTTCATTCACCATATTTTCACACACAAAATCAAGTCAAATAAGAACGCTACTTAAACCAAAAAAAAAAAAAAAAAAAAATCACCAAAAAAGTATAAAACGCACCATTTTCTCGCAATGAAGAATTTTTCAGCCATTTTCTTTCATCACCACCACGTTTTTTCTCACCACGTTCTTTCATCACTTTCAAGCATAAAATCGCAACATAAGAATTAGAAATTTTGCAATTCGTATATAAGAAAAAAATATAATAATGAAATAAGTGAAGTAAATATATATCTATCCGTATACAACACCATTTCTGCACTACACACAGCAGTCAGCAACATTTTTGTTTCAAATGAAATCAGCTTCATATAGTTTGAGAGTAAAAAAAAAAGTTAAATCACCGAATCACCATTTTTTATCACCAAAGAATCACAGCGTACTGCACATAAAAAAAAGAAAAAAAAAAGATATATCACCACTTTTTCAATCTATATACACACGAACATAATGTAGAAGTGGAATGCTCACAAAATAACAAAACTTATGTATAACGGATCAAACAAATATGTTAAGAAACACTGAACAAACAAAACTGGCTATATATACATAACCGAAGCACTGTATGAGATATAATATACATCCATCCACAACAATTTAATACCAATATCACCACAGAAATATCCCACCTACACCGGAAAACGGAAAAAAAAAATCTTTTTATTGCAAAAATAAATATCAAATGAAATGTTAAATTGACACACTTCTTTGACACCACGTCCACCAACATTATATTACCACTGCATTTATTGTACATATCACCACAACTCAGTGACAGTGAGTCCAATCGAACTGTACAGTAAAAGTCAAGCACAGCTACAACATTCCCTTCAGATACTTTACAATACTTGATTAAGGTTTTGCTAACACTTTATACTCGTACTATTGTCCTAACATCGCCACTAGCCCTCGAAACTTACATTTGAACTGTAATTTTACAAATTAACACTTGACACGTTTGAATTGGGACTTAGAGTTGCACAAGCTTCACATTGAGGTTGGAATTATTTAAATGCAGGAAACGTTTTCATATCTGTACTTGCTGGCTTTGTTACTTTGAGGCACCAAAAGTTGAGTATTTACAAAAGTCTTGGAACACTCGTTTAGATTCAAGTCCAGATAGCTTTTATTTCTTGAAACAGACAGGAAATCATTGGTCTCCGCATACTATGCATGGAAGCTAGTCATAAGTTTAAACTTCAATTTGGAAGGATGACTTGATTTTTTACACGGTATTTCCAAATAACTTAGATTACGTTTAGGACGCTACCCTAATTGATGCCGTACTGACCTGACTGTTGCTCTCGCGTTCATTTCCTACAGGCATTTTTCAGATTAACCTTATAAATAGGGTCATCCAACAAGAGGTGTCATTTTAAATCAAAAGAAAAAACGCAACATTTCTGTGAAAAGTTGTGATATTTTTACCTTAGTCTAAAAAATAATCACTGAAGTTAGTAATGGAATACAATATATGCCGCCTCGGCTCTGCCTACAAATGGTCATTTTTTTGATAAAATTTTTTATCAAGTTTTCACATAATTGCAGCTGTATTTCGCGAATAACAGCTCTGATATTTGCTTTTAATGCTTGAGTTGTTGCTGGAGCATTGGTGTAGACTTTATCTTTATCATAGTCTCAAAGAAAAAAGTCCAAGGATATTTCATCCCATTATCTCGGCGGCCATTTCAAGTCTGCATTTCGAGAAATCACGCGCAATAGAGCCATTGTTTCACCAGCTGTGTTGCATGTGGCATCATCCTGCTATAACTGAACCTCTTCCAGGTCCATAGCTTCAATTTCAGACCAAAAAAGTCAGTCAACATCGTTCGGTAACGCGATCCATTCACTGAAACTCTCGCACCAACATCATTTTCGAAAATGTATGGCCCAATGACACCATCAGACCGAACAACGCACCAAACTGTCACTCGTTGTGGATTGAGAGGTTGTTTCACTATTTCTCTTGGGTTTTCGGAGCCCGAGAAGGGACAGTTTTGTTTGTTTACGTAGCCAGACAATTGTAAATGAACCAGAATAATTATGTTCACTCAGAATAATTTTGCGTGAAAAATCATGATCTTGTTCATTCATTTCCAGCATCCAATCAAAGAAAGTACGGCGTTGTGCATGGTCTTCTGGCTTCAATTCTTCTGTCAGCTGGACAGCATGTAGGCCAAGATCTTTATGTAAAATGCGGTGCAAAGTGGTTGCGGATAGGCCCGATTCCTGTGACCGTTTCGAAATGGACACACTTTGGTTTTCAGTCACACTCTCAGCTACGGCGGCAATATTTACAGCTGACCTTGCCGGACGAATACGAGTCTTCACATCACTAATTTGTCTACCACTGATTTTCGGAACAAAAAGTCTCACTGTATATTAAAAATGACTTGGCATGGGGTTTATTTTTGAAATGAGCTAGTAGAAGACCGCACATGTTCAGCTGTACTCTAATTCCCAGACCCCAAGTTTTTTTAAGAAGGACCAAACGTTTGGCAAAATACTTTCCTAAATCTTAGACAACGTAGGCAATGACATATTTTTATTAGGGCAGGGTCCTTAGCTAGCCGTTCGAAGTCCGCAATCAAAACTGTAGGGCCCTTCTATTCATGCGAAATATATAGCGTGCACTCAATGTGTGGTTACTAGAAGCTAGTCTTCTGTCTCGCCAGCTTTTATTTGTTCACTTATTCAACTGCAAACCCACAACTTTACTCCACCAATACCCGGTATACTTCTACTATGAATGACACGTCGAACTCTATATTTATACAATGAAAAGCATTAGGTTAGGTAAATGGGTGCCTTGTAACATTCGTCACTGCTCATGTAGACCAGCAATAAGGTCCGCTGATTTGAAACCACCTAGATAAGGATATCAATCTCAGAAGGTCCATCAGCTCGATGTTTCGCAAGTTCTCCAGTTCAGTAAAGAAGTAACTGCCAAGAGTCCTGATTTTTCTACCGGCGAGGGCAGGACATTCACACGATAGGTGACGGACAGATTCGATTCCTTTCTGGTCCCTATAACTTCTGTAATAGCCGTTGTGATGTATACCGGGGCGCTCCGCATGAGTACCAGTGCCCAAGTTTGGCCAGAAACAGAGATCTCTTCTTACTATACCCCGTTTCTAGCCGTTGCACATTTGTCTAGCTGGATCCAACGTGTATTGCCTCGACTGATGGCCTCGTCTTCAATATACATTTTCAACGAGCTTATTGGAATCGTCGCATAAGAGAGAACCTGTGAGGCATGAGGCATGCATGCTTCGCCCTTTCGTTTCCTGGGATATCCATATGCCCTGGTACCCAACATAGTGTCACCGTATTGACTCTCGATATCCCATATAGATACTTTTTGCAGATTCCTTCAAGGCTCGATTTAGTTATCGCGGACTCCAGAGCCTTAACGGCTGCCTGGCTGTCGATGTAGACTGCAATTGTCCTTCCGATGATATCCTTCTCCCAAATAGTTTTTGAAGCCTCGATGATGGCTGTGATTTCGGCTTGAAAAACACTGCAGTCGTCGTTTATTCCAAAGGAGTGGTTTCTTCGTAGGGTCTTGCAATAGACCCCTGCACCTCTACAAATATCCATTTCAGAACCATCAGTGAAGAAGGCTAGTTCGTTTTTAGTGGTAATTTTGTGGTTCCTTTAATTCCGATACTGAATTTCCTGTCAAATTCCATCGATCGGCATTCTCCCATCGGGACACCACGGAGGTGTGCTCGTAGGGAGCTGGAGCTGGATTCTTCTACAGGCTGCCCTCTGAATCTTAGTGAAGTTTGAAGGTTTGAAAGTAAGAAACACACACGACGCATTGTTCATTAATTTATCCATAGGACTTTAGCGTTGTCAACGCAAGAGCATCCAGACCGAATAACAATTTGTTCCTTATCCTGAATAGCTCCCAGATGATGTTTAATTGGCTACCGAATAAAATTTAGTTTCTTTAGAAGCAAGAAATTCTTACAGAAAGGTGTTCTTGTCTGAACGTTTTTCTATTCAACCTAATTTTCAGACATGTCTTCATCTACATATGTATATTGTGATTAAAAATGGGGGAAATGTGCTCCCTACGCCTTTAAAGGTAATCCAAAAACATCAACACCAACGAGGACTCAGGCTACCTTCTGTATGGGTACCAACCCTGCAGAATGCAAGTTGTCTTTCCCAGTACCAACAAATGGGAATTTGCCTTAGCTTCTTTCTTATCTTTCCACAGTACTATGCATATCCTCTGTAAACAAACTTGCTAGTGCTTTCTTATGCTGCGAACTGCTTCATGCACTGTCAGTGTTATATCTTTTTGTTCAAAGCATTGTGTATCAGCTATTTCGGACGAGGGCTTACGAATTTAAACTGCCATTAGATGGTCTCATCGTCTGCGTAACAGCCCGTGGTGGGCTAAGGCCTAGTTTTTTGTCACTATTCATGTCGTGTGTGTTACACGACCGCAAGAAACTTCTAATTTACTATTGAATTGAGAAGCTTCTTCGTAACTCTCGGAGGTTTTTCATTCCTCGGCAAGAGGTGGTGTCTTGAGAAATGTAAATTGCTGGACTATAATCTACGCAGCTCGCAGAACAGTCCAATGTACTAACCACTGAGTCACGGCGGCCTGTACAAACGATGGGTGTTAAATTCTTGGCGATTGGAGACATTATGATTTTCTTACTCGGTGGAACTGCCTAAATCTGATTTTAAATTGTCAATTGTTCATTCGGCTGAGAAGACAAAGCCTTTCTCAATATTTAAACAAAATATGAGTTGATCATTGGATGAAGGGTCTGGCACTGGTTTGCTGCTCAGGGTTTTCCAACAGAATTTAAACATGTCTTTGATGCACGGTGTTTTGCCGAAGCAACAAGCCTATTTAACTAAAAATAAATGCATCAATACCTTATTATGTCTTATCTTATGTCTATTTTTAGCGAGAACTGTTTTGTGATAAAAAAAAAATTGTTTATGTCTCATAGCAAACAAAATCCTATTAGTCCCCATTTTGACTGTTGTATATATGTATTCGTTCTTTAATTATTCCATTTGTAGGGGTTTATAGCAAAGTCTCTTTTATTTTGTTGGACAAACATCGATAAGAATGTCATGGAAATAGCCCACACTAAATGTTCGAGGATATTGTGACACCAGGCTAGAAGCTACTCAAATATGACTTAGCTTTGCAAGTCTCATGTCAGAGTAAACTTTCATTTACGGAAAGATCTTGCACGTACATACTCGTAGTGCTCAAATTTATTTGAACATAGAAACTTTCAGGAGATGGTCGTAGGATGGTCTTTATTTGTTGTAGCAACGACCATGGATCATTGTTTGTCTTTTCTCCAAAATTTTTTACTATAATACACACTTTTCTGGTTAATGTCATCTTATGACAACTCTAAGAGGAATAGTAACAATTTTTGAGATGAAATCTCCTTTCTTCTCCGTGCTTCTTCCATAACAAGAGCCATATAACTTTTCTTGCCAAGAATTGAAATAACACATATTTTTTGTAACGTAATATAATATTTAGAGATGTTTGTGGCTACGTAAGGCTGGACAGGTCCCTGTTTCTTTTTTTATTTAATTTAATAGCAATGAGAAAATATCTAGGAATCAAAAATAGACTTAAACACCTTCTTTGTCTATAAATTAAATTGTCTCGTCCATTAGTGTTATTTTAATTTTTTTTTTATAACGAATCGAAATCTCTATGTGAAGTTTGCAACACTCTTAGTCTCACTTACACACAACAAAAACTCTAAGTAAAATTAGTTCATAAGTTACATACATATATTTTTACGCTGTAGTTAACTCACATTCACACGCTAGTTGTAATCTCACTCACAGTACAAATAAAACGAAAATTTCTTCACCTCCAAAGGATCTACTATATTATCGAAATTTCATTCACGGCTATAAAATATCGATTAAGGACTTTTCCATCGTCGTCAAATGAATAAACATAAATTCAATCTCATTCATATTCATTGTATATATTTTACTTTGGCAAAAAAAAATAAAACGAAAAAATTAAAAACTTGACTACAGCAAGTCAGAAACATTTCCATTTAGATGAATTTTTTTTTTTTTTTTTTTGTACATATTAATTTCGTTACAACTGATTAAGTATGTACATCGAAAGCGAAACTAATTTTGTACATACTATCTCTCGCAAGAATCCATACGACATCGAAACAGAAATAACCGAAATTTGCATTCCTATCATTGTCAAAATTTCAATTAATAAATATATTTAAACTAATTAAACAAAAATGTCATTTTAATTCACATAATTTATTTATGTATTTTTACACAAGACCACACAGTATGCCTATATACTCGTACTCTCATTCGAATTGTACTCATATCTAAAATTTATTTTTTATTTTTTTTTTTTTAAACATAAGCAATATAACCGTAAAATATTACATTATGCCACACATTAATGTAATTGTAAATAAAAGAGAAAAACTAAAGTAAATTGATTAATTCTTTTTTATTTTGTTGTTTACACAAGTTAAACGCACAAAAAAAAAACAAAACCAACAACAAGACTAAACGTATATTAATGCTTACGTAAAGTAAAACATTATGTTTTCGTTGAAAATAAACAAATTTGAGTTTGAGTAAATAAAAATAAATTTTTGAAAATATTCCAACATAGAAGTAAACATTTTAATACACCATAGATAATAAGAGTTTTTATTTTCATTATAATTTTCGTTGATTAGCTATGTAACAAGAGCGCATTGTGTTATGAGTTTACTAATCTATTTCACTTTCTCGATCATAAACACTCACTCCAAAGGTGTCTCATGTTAAAATCGACTCACCCGTTTTTCGACTGCACACAAACGCAACTGTTATACTGTTAATAACATTTTCGATAGCCGTAACAACTCGCCAATACGTAGGAAATCCAATAGACTGCGTTCATACGAGGTGAGTTTGCAAATACCGCGATTCGAGACTGTACTACTGGAAAATGCAATGGTTTTTGTATCTACTTTCAGGGACATTCCGGAAGATGTCCTCAACACATATTGTTGGATTCATTCAACGTACACAGTGGTGGATGCTTTCATGAAAAAGCAAGGTTCCGAGGTGCCTTTTCCTGGGGTTCATAATTCGCAGGGACGTGGACCTCTAACAATAAAACATACAAAATATTATCAATGGGTGGCGTTTACCCTATTTTTTCAGGTAAGTTTTGTTTAAATCTGCCTTTTGGTGTTATAAATAGAAAAGCTTTGGTGAATAGGAAAAATACATGTTGGTTTGTGTATGTGCTGTGGTGAAATTGGTTGTACGAGTGTATTCGCTAAGGATGAGAAAAGTTCATGGATGATTTGGTTCATGCATTTGATAGAAATTTGAAGAAACATTTATAGTGATGCCAAGTTTTTATGAGCAAATTTTTTTCAAATCAGTGTTTAATCCTTACGCGGCGTCTTTCTATTAGTCTGTCCGTTAGTGTGCATGGATCAGATTCACTGATCCGATTTATATCTTTTTTTGATTCAGTTTATAGATATGTTCTTTGAACTGGTTTTAGTACATATAATATATATTTGGAAATTCAAGGTGTAAGTGGCAAAAAAGGGGCGTGCGAAACCGGGCGAGTCAGCTAGTTGAGTTTCTGCACTGACTTTCTCTGCTTCTAAGCTCAAAGTTTTTTTCAGTGTAAACTCAACTAAACATGATTTTCTTCGATTTCTTAGATTCAGATCAATAACTACAAACCTAACTGAATTCGTTTGACAAATTCTGTACGCTTTGAAGTATGATTAAGCCACAAACCTAATAAAGACTTTTGACAAAATGATGCCGAATTCGTGCGAAAATTGACCATACGGGACTGTGTCGGCCCAACTTATAATAAATTAAGTCGCCAAGGTCGTCGTAAGGAACTCTGACCTATCGGTCGATACTGCTAATATGAAAGTCTTGAACCTACTGACTCTCGCGCAATAATTTTGGGCCCCACGAGCTTAGATATGACAAGAAGTATGCGCAATGCAAATGAGGTTATATCCATGCTTGATTTTGATTGTCGTAAAAGTGTACTTAGCAATGTTTCAGTTGTGTTTCTTTCCCCTGTCCCTGTCTCTGTGTAATATTTTATTTAACCTCAGTCGAAGACCAGCCTTTATTATCCACATCCTTTCTTACTTATTGCTCTCGTTTGTCTTATCCAGTTTTAGTCTTAGTTTGTGGTCTCCGTACCTCAGTGGTTAGTGGTTGGGCTGCTGTGAAAGCTGCGTGAGCTCAAGCCCCAGCCAAGTCCACTGAACATTTTTCGCGACACCATCTCTCGTAGGGAAATAACAAGCCTCCGAGAGTATAAATTGTCATAAAAAAGCTTCTCAATTCGCCGTTTGGAGTTGGTAATAAATTGAAGGTCCTTTCCATTCGTGCAAGAAATGCAGGAACACGCACAGCATGAACAATTGCGAGAAGCTAGGCCTTGGCTCTTGTCAAACTTTCAAGTTAAGTTAGCGCTTTAAGCTCTACATATGCCCCAATGTGGGGCTTACATCCATGCAATGCTAATTTTTTTTCCGTTCGTTGGTTTAGCTTTTCGCATGTGTTGATATCAGCGGGAAATGAACTTTTATTAAGGGGGAACTCGTACGATGTTTTTCTTGCTATTTTCACTCCTGATTAAGCATTGAAACCTTTGGGCAATACCAATACTGCCATCGGTCTTACATACATCGGGCGAATGATTTTATTGCTACCTCTATACACGCAACGAAAGAGCAATTCCCTCGTCTCTTTTTGACACTCCGTCCAGGCTTTTGATGCTGAAAATTAAATACAGAGGTTCCTTGGCGAGTATCGTCCTAAAAAGAGCTACTTCACGAGATTCCTTTCCACTTGGATAGTATGCGCATAGAACCACCTTTTCAAAGGAGGACCTTATGCTGTGTATGTCCTCTTTCTCGAATGGGAGTGTGTCAATATTTTCTTTTTCTTGGAGTCCAATTTTAATTTTCTTTGGAATTATTCTTGCTTTTCCTGTCATCAGCCTCAACGTTCGATCACACATATTTTCATTCATAATGGTAAAAGTTTATTGTTTCCATCTATTGGTCATGTGTGATATTTTTAGACTCCTTGATTTAGTATTGCTAACTGACTCAAAGTGCTTTCCTTTTTTGCTGAATATGGTTGGTCTACGATCTTTGACAAATTAATTGCTGTGTGCATTAGCGGCTTGTTAATCGATTTATCTGACGCATTTCACACGCTATTGATTCCTTGTTTTGTTTTTTCAACAGTACTTTATTGAAATAAACTGTCTCTGTCGATTTTTCCTTTCAGGCAAGCTTCCTGAGCTGCGGTCTATGTGTCAAAATGTTCCATGTATCCTTAATTGCACTTGTGATAACCTAAAACACTACGAAGATACTGGCTTCTTTTCTGAAAGTTGCATGTTATACAGTCGGTTTATGCAAAACAGTTCCCTCATCAGAGGAATATAGAAAATCTCGTTTGGAGTTTTGACCGCTGTGGTACGGTTGATAATAATCAGTCGAAATTTAAGGCAACGAGACTTATTTGACACTCTCTTGCGAGTGTGAATAGCCCGGAATGATCTAAGACCTAGTTTTCTGTAACCATTTATGCTTTTTGTGTGTTAAATTTTTTGCTCCAATGGAAGGGACCTACAATTTATTGCCGACTCCGAACGGCGAAGTGAGAAGCTCTTTCATGACAGATTAGACTCCCACCTCCCGACGAGAGGTGGTGCCGCGAAAATTGTTCGGTGTTCCTGTCTGGAGCTTGAACCTACGCCGCTCGGTCAGCAGTCAAACGCCCTAACCACTGAGCCACGGCGACTACTCCATAGATTATGTATCTACGTATTTGTCGATACATTATACGGATTGGTCTTTGAACGTTAGTCAATTTTTAAGGATGACATGGTATGATATAGCGTTGTATGTAAGGGTAAGTTTCCGCTAACTTACTTACTTCCGGTTTGCCCTTTTTGCATCGAAACTGCATAAATGTCACCGATTCGTCAAGTATACACACAGCATTCAAGATCTTCTTTCATATTCTCGCCTGTTACATCGAAAATTATTGAGGCTCTCTTCTTCTTCCTCACATCTCCTACAAATCGCTGCGTCAATAAGTCTCAGTACATGCGCTCATTTGCTTGAAGTTAAAGTGTCCTGTAGAGTTTATTTGGTATGATCACTTTCTTGACAGAAATCGTTTACTTCACTTTCGAATAATCTATACTGACTCTTGCCATTACGAAACTACATTATTTGTTTATGGATTCCTGATGTAGAATTGTAGTCATCGCTGTATAAAAGTAAAAGTTTTTGAGCATTTAGACGATATAAAACTCCATTTCGGCATTACATCACTTCAAAGGCTATCCCTTCAAGGGCTAAATGAAAACTGATCTCTCATACCCTTAACCTTGATACCTTTCCTCAAAATTAAAAAAAAAAAAAAACCAAGATGACCAAGCACACAAGAAAAAAAAAATTCCACTTAATATCACATTTGTCAATTCTCAAATTATTGTCGAATATTTTTCACGATGTTCATCGGAGTGCATTCGTATACATATTTCACGATCGCTTCGCCATCAATATGCCACAGGCACTACTTCGATGTTTATTTTTATCATCGTCATCGCAGACGTCATCTCTGGACAGGCGGCAGTTGAAACACCTCGCTTCAAACTGAGTTCTCAAAATAGATCCAGTACGGGAAAATGTACATAAAGGCGAGTACTAGTCGTAAAATCGCATAAAGTCAGCCGCAATAAAACGCCATCACCGCCAAAAGAACGCCGAAGAACCAGACACCCGCTACGCACCCGAGAAATGTGCAATTCCAGCTGTTGTTGCAGCACTGGCGTCTTTTTGAAGTCCATAAACCAGTTCCCAGTGAATATGTTACAAAAATATCTCCTCCTCTGTGTGGGATCAACTAGTTGCATTTCCCTTACTCGTATATCTGTTCCGTGAAAACAATAACTTTAGCAAAAGTTAATAAAATCCTGATCCTTAATTGAGACATCAATCAACGTACTAATTTTAAAAATCCATAAATCTCACCCTCGCCGTTGTAAATTTAGTTTTCATGTCTTTTGACTTATTAACAAGAAAAGCACGCTAATTATAAACACAACATCGCAAGGGCTGTCCCCCAAAGGAGAGCGCAGGGGAGAATTGTATCTATTGTGCCACTGAGTATCTGGTGCTCCCCATTTCTTAGGTCTGATGGAGCGTGCGTAATTCTACTTCTGCATGGCACTGCCTCTCAAAGAGACGAGAAAATTGGGCAGCATATGATCAGCAATCAAATAATAGACCGTTAAAATGCTCGTCGATTAAGTCCCGAATAAATTATCCCATCAAGTGTTTTTAAAATAGAAATCAACCGAATCATCAGCTCAGCAGGGATCAGCCAAAGTGTGTGTGTAACATGCTCCGTTTCCGATGGAGACATATTCACCCAGGTATGGGGATAAAGCGCGCTCCGAAAAGGAACACGGAACGAAGTAGGGCAAGAGAGAGACTATCCACGATAGACCAAACACTGTACGGGAAGAGGAAATGTTTATGTCAAGTTGGCGTTAATTTTGGGCGCAATGTAAACAGAATGTTATCAACGCCCAAGTGTGAATTCGTGGGGATTAGGTGAATATTTATGGAAGACTTTTTTAAATTCCCTTTATTATTTTTGAAACAGAATGGAGTCGGAGTGTTCGGTAAACAACAGTGATGGGCGTAGAACAAGTGTCATAAACGGAAATGTTTACTCTAGATTTAGAAGTTTACGTGATTGTGAGTTCGTAAGCTAGCCAGATACACTCAGTTTATACGAAAAGTCACAAAACTGGGAGCGAGCATGAAATTGTCTGTAGAGCCGTTGAAGAAATGCCTGCTCAAGATTTTCATCGACGATTTTCATCAAAGCAAAACATGCACAGAACCGTGGAAGACCATGTTGTGTCCCTAGACAACGTTGCTGATCTACTAGGAAGAGCCGGCAGAAATGACCTTAAAACGACGCCGTAATTGTCAACTCATGCATGGTTATCGCAAACCTCTTGGGCTACGTAGCTAGACAAGCTGACCACAGATGATCGAATAAAGGATAAGGCATCTAAAGCTTTATGATCGGCGGTCGTTAAGAGACAAAATTTCCAGCTTAAGATAGAAAGGTTAAATCCTAGGAATAGCTGTAGGAATCGACTCATGTCCCTGCCCAAAACCAGTTAACTTCGGCTAAATTGACGCAATTGGTATTCATGCGGAGCATGACATCACATTACAAAGACTATTGCAGAAGTTGCAGGGATGAGGAGGAGTTCGAATCTGTCCGACACCTGCTGTGTGAATGTCCTGCCCTCGCCAGTAGAAAAATGAGGACTCTTGGTGGTTACTTCTTCACGGAACTGGAGGACTTAGGTGATATCGAGCTGAGGGACCTCCTGAGATTAATTTCCTTATCTGGGTGGTTTTAAGCGGCTTCCCTTTCCCTTTACAGGTTCTCGGAGTAAAATTAGAAGATGGGCACAATGGACCCTTTGCTGGTCTAAATAAACAATGACAATGCCAGAAGGCACCCATTTACCTAACCTAACCTAGGCTAAATTGAGGAGTTAGTCGGTTACTATAAGCAAGCTTCACCTGGAGTCCAAAAAATTCCCATAGTGAAGCATTCAGAATTATTCTATTGAAGGCGGTTTGATGATTTGTAGTAGATATGCGCAGTCAGATTTCTCAGATCCGGAAAGAACCACGCCTCGTCGGAGAAAACGCGATAGGAGTGCTCGGCAAATCGGTCACTGTGGCTCAGTGGTCAATGCGTTGGACTGCTGTCTCAGCCCCAGTTATACTCATCAAATAGTCTGTTTGCGGCACCACCTCAGGGAATGACAAATCTCAAAGAGTATACTCTGGCATGAAAAAGCTTCTCAATTTGCCTTTCGGCGTCATCAATAAATTTGTGCGAAAAATGGAACACACACAACGTACATGGTTGCACCATCTTCCAAGCAAAAACATGTTTGGTTGCGAGAAAGTAGGCGCTTTGCACTCTAAGGGCTTTTGCGTTAGCTATTTGAAAGGCATATAGGACTTTGAATGCTGATTCATATCCTTGTCGAGAGAGTTTCTCTCCAACCGGGAATCGAACTTAATTTCATTGTAAGCAATTAACTTGTTAAGGGCGTTTAGATAGCTCCAAACAAGTTTTAATCGCTGACCAGCTTTCAAAGAAACTTCTTCTGATCTCCTACGAAGATTTTATCTTATACGATGTCTGGTGGGCAGCTTGACTCACTGTACGTATGTACGTACATACAGGTGAGTCTTTGGCCTGAAATAACTCCTTTTTTTCCTTTAGAAGAGGCGGAGAACGACACATGGACTGTCAGAAGGGTTGTTGCACTCACTTGGTGTGTCTAACTAGACTCACCCTCTACCTTTGATGGTATCCTCGGCAATCCCACTGGGACCGCTGATGGCATTATGCCCAATAGGGTTCCGGTTTGATTCTTATGAGGTTATGTTTTCATTTTACTCTACACTCATCGGGATCTGTCTCCTAGTGAGGAGGACTATTTCTGATTTCTCTTCCGCTAAACTTAGGCCCTGGTCTTCCATCCAGGAATGCACGCGTCTCATTACTTGGTTAAGTTTTCGCTGTGCATTTTCGGTGTTTCTTGCTGGAATCACCGCGCCAATGTCATCTGCGTACCCTACCAGGAAAGTATTTTTGAGCATTTCCATACAGAGTATATTATCGTAGGAGATATTCCACAGATCAGCTCCCCGGATTGAGCCCTGAGCTGCTCCTGCAGTGATTGCCTTTCTTTGGTGCCCAATCTCGGTGTAGTATAATAGTTCCCAGTGTTTGAGGTAGCCTTAAACCATCCGGAGGAGGTATTAGGGTACCCTAAAGGTGTTCTCGAGCGCATTTGTCATAACTGTACAGCCGGCTGGATTAAAGGCATTTATTACATCAAGGGCTGCCAACTGGATGATTTTTCTCGAGCATTGATTGCCCTGTTGGCCTTAGCCTTCCTCGACTGCGTCTATTGTGGAATAGACCTTTCTGAAACCGTGCTGTCTCTCTGATAAGCCTCGGATCAGCATCTGAAATAACTCCTAGATACTCTAGTGATTTTGATAATCCCTCAACAGATATCAAATATTTTCTTTCTGCGTGGGGTTTGCACTTACGCCTGTAGAAGGGCACGATCCCCATGCTTTCACCTATACTCTTGGTCTATTTTTAAGATCTTGTAGAGGGTGAGCGGTGTGTCACCCCAGTAGTAATAAGGAAGAAGAATAAAATCTAAATAAAACAATTAATTTGAGCAAATATGAACATATCCAAATGGCGCCACATCATTTTTGACGGCCATTGCCGAAGTCAAATAATATTTAATTTCCGTTTATTCATTGGATTTCCGAAAAATGCCGAGCCGGCATAAGGATGACGCATACCGCGTTTATTAGTTGAAATTAGATTTTTCCAGTTATTAACCTTAAAAATGCTATAAATTTTAAACATGTGGCATTGCAATTTAAAAATGTTTCTTTTTCGTGTCCAACATGCGTTCCGCAAAACAATTGTATCAAAGGCAAATAAAAATGTATTTTCTTTAAGATTTAACAACTATTTTAACAGACTGTGACATATTTGCTCGCACATCAAAGAAAAGCAATAAGCAACCAGAACTTATTGCATAATTTCAAATTCGGAAATTCCCGGCGGTCATAATCATCCCACCAAAGTTGGACAAAGTTGATATGCTATTTTTATCGACGCATCACATAGTTTTACTTTTGTCTATGCCTAGCCGCAAGATTGTCTCTTCTTCGCGAAATTTTGGAAAATTAATTTTTTTTCCCGTGAAACAGTAATTAATTTGAAATAAGTCAGCAAATCAGTAATGTGTTAGTTGTGTTCCAATGCCTACAAATCTGATTTAACTTCTTGAATTTTCGAGTGTTGACGTCTGATGTGATGACATCGATTAATTCCATAAGAAATGGTAAGCGAATTGAAATTGCAGTCACACATCGCGCGTTCATCAATTATTCCCTACAGCCATCAACTCACACCTCTGCATCCATCTCGAATCCAAGTTATAAAAATATTCCAAACATCTGCGACACAAAATCGAAAGAAAACCATATGAACCGAGAGACTGCTAAACCGAAACAGAAGCCGAGTGAATCGTTAATATGTACTTGCAGATTTACATCTGCCCATGTCCTTTTCGTTGCGCTGTTGTGAGACTGCTGTGATGGTCTGAATTGTTTGCACTTGAAATTTCATCCGGTCTAGTCGGGCCTTGGGTGGTGTCGGGATGATTAGATTCAAGATCTTTGATTTAAATAATAATTATCCTTTTTAATTGTTTGTAGTGTCGCATTGTCCATCTTTCGAATGCATTTGGATGACTGCCACATACTCGACGTGAAATCAAGTCCAAGGGTGGCACTATTTGCCGTCGTCGTGCTTCTCCTCATGATGCCTCGTAGTGCAACGTAGAAAACTATTGTTATGTTGTTTTCTGTGTTTATTTTTTTTTTCATTTAGATGGAATGCATATCCGGTGCAGACGGCCATTCACCATTAGAAGTGAAATATTTTCGTCCAAAAAAAATGCTGTTAACTTTGTTTTTGGTTCTGCAGATTCATATGCATTCCATTGATTAAAATTCGCAGACTTTTGTTCTTCCAATGAGTAGGCAATGCTTTAAAAAATTATTACAATACAGATTGGGTTTGGCACTGAAATTAACCTTGAAGCACTGACAAAAATTGTGACTTTGATGGATAGCCTTCATACGTCGTATGACATGCCAGGTTTTTAATTTACCTACAAATAGATTCTAATTTTTCAAATAGCGCTAAAGGTTAAATGTTTTTCTTATCCTTCTCATCCAACTCTATTGTCATTGCAATCTATATTTTAATTGTAACTTGTCTGTGGGCTATATCTTTTAACTTTGTAGGAATACTTGCATTTATACCCTAATTTGACACCTTTTTTGTCCCGATGGGATACTTCTGATTGCATAACTCCGAAGCTGACGTGTGATAGGAGATTCCTGACGAGAGAAATCGACAGCACAGAAATTTAAACTTTCCACTCTGAATGTTCTTAAACGAAAGTCGGGACTTACTGTAAAGACCTTCGAGTAAACCTCGAAAATATAATGAACGATGATTGCATTAGGTCCCAAATTGAGATCATGCCCAATGCAAGCTGTAAAAATTATTCGTGGAACTATCACTGGCGGTCGCATCATTTAATAGATTCTTCGGGCTCTCAATTTAATAGAGTCGTCATTACTTCCTTGTAAACACCCATCGGGTGTTAAGCCATCGGTCAGGCCAATAAACGATATGTTTAGAACTTAAGTATCTAACGGCTAGGACTTACAGATCATAATATCCTGCGCTATCACATGATAAAGCTAAGGGTAAATGAGGAAGACCTTTGCAGGCCTTGCGGAGACGAGAAAGTAAATGAAGACACCATCGACTTCCTCAGCCACCGCCCAAGTCTTCGCCACCTCAGATATAAATCATTTTGAAAGGCACTTTTTCCAGGATACCAAAGAGCTTAGTGATGTATCTATCAGGGACATCTGGAGGTTCATGAAAGCTTTAAAATGGTTCGAAACCCTGAGGCAATAGGAGAGTGCTATGGGTATTGCTTTACGAGCTAGGGGTACCTTCCCCCCAAAAATAGGCATCACAATGGGTCTCTACTGATCTGAGTGTGGCACAGAGAGTTTTCTCTTTCCTCGCCAACCCATTCCCCTAATGGTTAGGACTCTATGGCTTGCTTATAATAAGAAGAGCTTTCTATCTCTGGTTAAGTTTCGTCTGACATACATATACGGCAACATTACTGGGAAGTCACAGGGACGAGAAATGAATGGAATCTGTCCTCGCCGAAATAAAGACCTTCTTTGACTAGAGCAGGATTAACGACCTTATTTTTAAACCCCCATACGTCTAGTCGAGTCCAAGTTGGGCGATGAACAGTGCGGCTTTCATCCAGGTTGAAGCATAACCGACCAGGCATTCACTCTCAGAATGATACTCGGCATAGGAGTAAGCCAAACCTATCTACAGTTGTGGTTTTGGAGAAAGCATATGATCGCGTCACTGTAAGAGCTGCGCTCGGCTGAGTTAAATCAAAAACTTTCATTGTGGGCGTTGGTCTTCGCTAGAGGTGAGTTTTGTCACCTCTTCTGTTCGTTGTGTATATAGATTGGATGTTACAGAGCAGCTGTGGTGAAAAACGGTTCGAATTGGGAGACTTAAGGATAACCTATTTGCTATTCCCTGATGACTTGGTCATACTTGGGCCCACCCAGGCCGAACTTCAGAGCACGCTGGACAGGTTCAGAGTCGTCTGGGTTGAAAGTGAAATTAAGGTAAACGTGAACAAATCAGAGGCAATGGTAACTTCCCGAATGCCAATTCAATGCGCTCTGGATGTTCCATTAAAACAGGTGGAGAAGTTTAAGTATCTTATTAACAAATTATGGACTGAGCAATACTGACTTATCCTGTAGAATTTGTTAGTCTGGAGCAATTTTGAGACAACTTGGTCAGTCTGTCATCAGGAGAGCCGAACTTGGCATCAGAGCTAGCCTATCGGTGTTTAATTCAGTGTTTGTTCCAAACCTCATCTATGGTCATGAGGTTTTGACCGGGTGAGGGTAATGACCGACAGAATAAGATCACGAATACAAGCTGCCGAAATGAGATTTCTTCATCGTGTTCCTGGGGTAACTAGTCAAAATCGAGTTAGTAATACCAGAATAAGTGATGCCCTCAACGTTGAGCAACTTTTTCTTCGAACGTAAAGGTTTCCATGGAATCCGGGCAATCAGACAGGGATCCCTTGGAAAGCCCAGGATGAGATGGTTGGACCAAGTCTGAAATCTCATTTCTACCGGTATTGGGACATCTCCTGATGTTTTAGAGTTAATGGGGGAAGATCGAGAGGTATGGTGGGTGCAATTTAGCACCACTAACCCGCGACCCTCAGAGTTTAGAAGCGAACAAATGCAATTGGCTATATCACTCGACAATTTTATGTTGGAAATTTTAAACAAAATCTCAGAAAAGGTACTTTACTCTTAGTTCACACACGCTTTTGGGCATTCAAATATTTCTCTCGTTGATGAGAGAAATGAGTTAGTTTCGCAGTTGGTGTTTCCATCACCAAATCAACATCTCCCCCTCCAATGCTGCAAACATTTAAAAAAACTAAATTCAAATTCAAATACCCTGGATAGCTTTTGTATTATTCTGTCTAAGCTCAACAGCATATCTCAGTGTATCATCCATTCGAAACAGCATGAATGGATAAAATTTTGCAAGATTTCGCAACAGACAGGAGACAATTTTGCATAATATATCACTCTACTATCGCCCTACGGGGCTTCTGGCCGACATATTTTGTACGCACATTTGTTCAAAAGCAGACTGTCGGGTCCTGTCTGATCAATTGTTTCCCATACGCATAGGCAGTGACAAATTGTTTATGGCATAATGCAGTTTTTGGTCATTGAACGGAGAAAAAATCGGAATTACTATCAACAACCCGCTTCGTCCTATTGTTTAAGTGCGACACTACACACTGGGGAGTGTCCTTCTGGTTAATTCAAGCGTGCGGTTGCATGAGTCGCGTTCTTTTGCGTTAACTGCATTGAAGCTGTGATAAGATTGGCATGCACCACGAGGTGCCAGCTTAAGGTACACCACTCTAATATTAATATAAAGAACCAACAAAACAGAATGTCCTTTTGTTTTTCTGCCAAAAAAAAAAAACCGCCTCTTTGCCACACTTGCAGTTTATGTCCTTCCTGCTTCGATGCCACTCACCATCATCCACCATTCAACCATGACTTTGCTGTTACATGTGTTTGTTTTACCATTCTTTCCGCCACCCATCCTCATCGAATTGATATTCCGAGGACATGTAAACAACACGGATGATAATGAATGAGTGGTTGAAGAAAGGACACGGTCGGGATGTGGGTTCGGCAGTATATCCCGGACTGTTTCTGATACAACTTTATACGTTCATATGTGCTTTGTGTTTAAAATCAAAACAAAATATAAATGGCGACTTCAAACACTCGCAGCGAGAGCCCCAAAAATTCACCATCTTCACTCCGAACACGTTGAGTGGAATATACACTACAGACAGACAACATCATCGATTGTTCAGCATCTTTAGCCACCCGTATGGAGTCAAGTCAAGAGTAGTGTACCGGATAATAGATAGAACCGTTGATATGGACGCGATTCTTTGGCCAGATTCAGTGTTTATTTCGGCGTCGAAGCGTGCGTATCTTGGACCAACAGAAAGTTTATTCCGAACGGACGCCTTTTTTCCGCACATGATCGTGCAAGAGTTTATAAATAAAACAAAAAATTTTAGGAAAACATCATCATTCGTTAGATACAACTCGCGATGGAGTAGTCAAGCACCACGTTGGCGCACGGTTCGGTTTACAACAAACTAATTTTTTTTTTATTTCCAAATTATTACTATTGTGCTTTAAAAGAAAAATGTTGTACATATTTGCAATATAAGAAAGTTCCTTAAATAAATTAAAATAGTTTGTTTTGAAGTGCAACCGCGTGTTTTGTGTATCTGTGAAATTATTCATCGTTCTAGTCTAGTTCTAACGGCAAAGAGTAAAATTTTGTGTTGTATAAGTGGATGACATTTTGGAAAATCACATTTAGTCACTTGAAGTATTTTTATTTAGTTATTTTGTATGTTTTTCTCCAAATTACTACCGACAATCTTGTGAAATGCCATTCAACGGCAAGATCCTATTTCGCGGTGGCGGCAGCGGCAACGACGGCGAAGGCTGACAAAAAACACACACAACATTTTGAACGTGGAATGGAAAAAAGTTTATTTCATTAAGTTATTTCCGTGAACCGTAAAATTGAATCATTTGAATTCGGTTCGAATACCGTGTATACAGTGATACACATACACTTTTTGTGTTCGCTTTTTCGAATTCGATTGCGTGTAGGGAGGGAATTTCCCGGAAAGAAACCGAATGCACGATCGGCAAAGCTAAACAAAATATCGAAATATAAATGTTGCAATTCACAAAAGAGCTACAGGGAGTATTTTCTTCGTTGATTGACCTTTAAACATTTGAAAATTTAACCGTTGTTTTGTTTATACGAATTGTTGTGACAGGATTCAACTTTCAAAGGGCTTATGTAGGTCTTCAAGAAATTGTCTCGGAATCATTTAAGTTTACAAGAGGCAATATCAATTGCAAATGAACAATTTCTTCAACATAAAAGTAAGCAAAACTTTCGGGTTGCCTGAACGTGGACCGTTAAAAAGAATCTGATTTAAAATTCAGTAGGTAGGGATAAATCCACACATACCATTGCATGTAGGAAGCTAGGTAGTTAGGAGTGGTCTCGCTTGAACCCCAATATGAGCCTCAAGCAAATCTTCTTAAAGACGTAACTATATGGTAAGACATACCGACTATTAAATTGAGGGAGTTCTAGATCAGTGATTCCCAACCTTTATCGTAACGCTTCCCCTTTCGACGAAAGAAATTTCTTGCCCCGGTAGTTGAAATCGAGATGTGGATTTTCGAGTAAAATTCACCTTTTTCATTGGGTAGAAATTTGTCGTATTTGGCATTCAACATAGAACTGTCCAAACACTGATGCATTCGTACAAAATGACTTTGTAGGGCTCACAGAGTCATCAGACCATAAATCACCGGTAATTTTTCTTCTGTCAACGGCGATCGGTATTGGAGCGTGATAACCCAATTCTTAACGCAATAATTGCATGTCACGGACTTGACAGATATCTGGTTTCAAAAAGATGGTTCGACATCTCACAGAATGACTCTACTGAGGTTATTGTTCAAAGGTCTGTTTGTGTGTGCGTATCTGATTTCAAGAAGACGTCGTGACATGTCTGACTTTAGTGAGTTCAGTGTTCAAAAAGTCTGATTACCTTTCAATTGGCCTTTGAGATTTTGTGATTTAGTCGGTTTCTGTTACGTGTCCTCAGATAATAGGAGAACAAGGGGGATGGTGTTATGTAGAAAGTGCAGAAGAATGGTTTCATCTAATATATTTTGATTTTTTTTTTTTATAATTAGCGCGCGATAAAGGGGTTATGACTACCCTTAAACGAGAGCACGGGCATTAGGAAAATTAGATGAGAGACGTAGGAGATACCGATGCACTTTGGTCGTAAATGCCTGCGAGTTGCAGTGATTGGGAAACACAGAGCTATGTAGATTGTTCCACATTCGCGTTGTACGGCTTATGAAAGAATCTCTATATTTGACTGTACGGCCGAAATTAGGCTTGATATGTGAAGTTTCCGTTTTTATTCAAATCAATCCTATCGATGCATTAAACAATTTAGCGTTACATACACAAAATATGAAAGAATTTCAAGAGAGTATGCTTACTGCAAAAACTTCGAAATTACCATCCCTTCCAGGTCATTCTGGGAGGAGAATGCATTCTTAGAAGACAAGTCGGTAAACTTGTACACCGATGGATCAAAGACCAACGAAGGGATAGGTGGAGGTGTTTTCTCTAATAAGCTCAATCTCAGCCTTTCTTTCTGTCTCCCAAATTACTGTAGCGTGTTCCAAGCAAAAATAATGGCGATCAAGGGAATCTTATCTTGGCTAAAGAAAAACGTGATATGCCTCAAATATCCGCATCTTTTCGGACAGCCAAGAATCAATCAAGTCGTTGGAATCATTCTCTATAAATTCACTAGTAGCCCTAAATTGTCGTTCGTCTCTCGTGGAGATGGCAGAGCAGTTTGATATTCACTTTTATAGGGTGCCGGGGCATAGTGACATTCCAAGGAACTATAAAGCTGATGAACTCGCCAGATATAGAACACAGGTTCTCATTTTACCAGAATATGGTACCTTAGGCATACCTATCGCTCCATGTAAATTCAAAATTAAGAGAAGGAAACCGTTCCCCATCTTTTTTGTATCTGCCCAGCTCTCTCACATAGAAGGAAACTTCACTAAGTTGCCTTCTTTTCCAATGATATAGGCGATCTGACCAATGCCGATGTTAGAAGCCTCCTTGAGATCATCAGAAGCTCAAACTGGTTAAACGAGTAGGCAAAGGAAATTTGTAAGTGTAGTATCACAACGGACCTATCATTGGTCCAAATGTTTTGGCTTTAGCTGACAGCCACTCTAACCTAACCTAGCCTATGTCTACAATACGAGAATTTCGGCAAAATATGCTTAATGTGATGGTAGGTATTTCGTCTTGTCGGAAAAATGTACACTCAGGTCATCCGAATTGAAACCTCGATTCATACATAAACGCAACGTTCTGATTCTGTACCTACCTTGATTGGATTGAATATCTTACTAACTTTGAAGGAACTTATGCGTCGTATCGAAAAATTTAAATTCGAACTTTTACTTTGGACTTCTTGGTTGGTTGGTTGGTTGGTTTAGGAAGGTGAGGTTTGGAAGAACCTCGTCACGTCATCCACCGTTTGGGCCCGTTGTGTTCCCCTCTGTAGCATCTGCTGGAGAAGAAGTGAATTAAGGAAGGGGTGTAAGTGAAGGGTTATAGGTTAGCAAATAGAGAGTCGGATTGGGTTTACGGAGAATTTTCCTATATGTCCAGCGAACGATTAAGAGAAATTAGCCCGGGCAGAACATGTCTTCTCAGAATTTTGTGTCTTAGCGCCGCTGTGGGGGGGCAATCGCAGAGGAAGTGTTCGAGGCTCTCCTCCTACTCCTCACATCCCGGGCTAGTATTAGATTGCACTAGTCCCAGTCTGTGGGCAGGCTTTAGTTGTGGTGTAGTCCCCATTTTCTGCCCCCTTCCTAGCCAGTTGATCCGCGACTTCGTTCCCAGGTTTGTTACAGGTACCTGGTACGCAAAGCAGGTTGACCTGGGCAGAGGTTGTCAGGGTATTGAATTTTTCCTTGCATTCCCTTACCAACTACGAGTTAGTTCTTGGGTTTGCAAGTGCCATTAAGGACTCCTTACACGTCATGACATTCTATCGATAAACATAACATAGAGCACTGCAACCGAGTATTTTGATTATAACAGACATCTAACTTTAAAAAATAAGTTTTTATAGAAAATCGCTTAAAATGCTGCGTTCTTCGGGTATATTTGGACCCAATTTTTTATTCGTTTAGCTATAAAATGGAAACTGGTTGGTTCAAGGAACTGATTTGTGTAACACTTATATGAACAACCCAGGAAGGTTATGTATTCATATTCCTTCGTCGTTGAAAAAATGCTTTTCCTGATACTTATGTCCAAAATGTGACTGTTCTACCTTGGAGCACCTTTTTTCGATCTCGGCCACATTGCGGATATCGAGGTCAAAAGTATTTTCCGCTATACCAAGGCCCTAATTGGTGCAATAAGTCATCGGAGTAGTTCTCGATTAGATGCAAATGGTTACGCCTACCACAATTATGTACTTTGTAGTACGATATTCTTATCTTATTCTATAGGAATTAGTCTGTGCGTATTTTGGGAGGTAGCTAACTATTCGTGTACCTGTTTCATAAACTCTTTAGTAAGAGCATGGATATTGGATTTAGGGCGCCACCTCAGCTTATTCGTTCTTTTCCAAACATGAATTATGCCAGAAAAATCTGAGACACCATACTCTCATTCTAACGTCATATATCATCTGTCTGTTAAGGAGATTAGCTCCTTCGCAACAACCACGCTGGCATTCTTTTTTTGTCGGATTTGGAAACGCTTCACCAGAACACTCAGATGGAACTGGTCCACTGAAATGAAAGCTTTCTTGAGGTCTTGTCGAGGATTTTTATCATCACTAGATTGTGGAAATCTGTGGTACTTTAAATGAGCCCCTCGAATGCCAGTGGGTGAAGCATCATTTCTTAACCTGCTTCAACAGTAAATTTCAGTGCGGTTATGACGATAAGTGAGACGCCAGACCTTTAAACTATCTCTGACGGGAAATGTCTATTTTTTCGACCATTTTGCGCAGCTATCATTCAGCTAACGACGACGGCTCAAAATATTCACATTTCAAAGCAAGAAGAAGTCTTAGGAGCTTACCTTACAAATTTGTTGACTTATTCGAAACACATGGCCCCAAAAAGCATCGAAAATATTTGCAAAAACCGCAAAGTACCGGGCCAATGAAAATCCAGAAAATCAGCCAACTGCTGACGCGTCTTTAAGGCGATGAAAAACATTTGAAAAGTTCCAATTTGTCAAAATAATTTTTATTTTTTGTTATTTTGATGGACAATGTATTGAAAGAAATATTATGTTTGTCAGCTAAACAAATGAATTATTAATAAACAACTGGTAGAGCCTGGTCGGCTTTTCCTCTACGATGAGTGTCAGATACTAAAAATAATGAATCCTGACTACTCATTGAACATGAATAAGATTTTATCATTTCCACTGAACAATCTGATAAATAACAGATCATAAGCTTTTCGGCTTTGCAATGCAATTGCTGAGTCAGATTCATTACTCTTTTTAAGGTTTACAATCATCGAAAACCTAATTGCTGTTGGAGGAAGAAGGTAAAAACTGTTATTCGGATTCAGTTTGTATCTTTTGTAAAACTAAATTGAATTGGATTCGATTGCGAAACAGATACATGGTTCAGTATTCCGATTTACTCCGGATATGTCTGGAAAGATTATAAATCGGGATGAGCCAAGGCCTAGCTTCTCGCAACCATTCATGTTGTGCGTGTTGAATGGAAGGGACCTACAATTTATTGCCGACTCCGAACGGCGAATTGAGAAGCTCTTTCATGACAATTATACTCCCGGAGGCTTGTCATTCCCCGACGAGAGGTGGTACCGTGAAAAATGTTCGGTGTTCCCGGCTGGGCTTGAACCCACGCCGCTCGGTCAGCAGTCCAACGCACTAACCACTGACCCACGGCGACCATTGATATGTGCCATTGATATGTGCTAACAGATATTAAATTCAAGATTGGATAGAAGTAGGTGTTTCATCGAAAAATCTTGGGCACTGTAGCGTATTCCTTGACGGAAACAATGACGATCAAGAGAATCTTCTTTCAGCTGAAACATGAAAATCTTAAATCTTTCATGCCAAAGAGGGCACTTGATTGTCACAAGGTTGGGTCATACTTAAGGACAATTCTACGAAGAGAACAGCTGAATTCACCAAGCTTGGCACAGCACTATCAATTTTACCGACGAATGAGAAGCCATGGAATCTGTGCCATTATGTAGGCATCCCTTGGGTATGCCCAGGTTGAGATGGTTGAACCAAGTCGGAAATCTCACCTCCACCCGTATGACGATAGCTTTCGATGATATAGGATCGAGGGCGAAAAATCAAGAGATATGCAGGGTCCACTTAAGCTTCCTACATCCGCGACCCTTCATTCTGAAAGCTGTCCGATTACAATTGATTTAAATTGTACGCCAATGGCTGCTTTTCTCTCAACACTGTATAGGGGCGATAAATCAGAGAGCCTTGAAGGAGACGGGCTTTGTGTTTAAATTTTTCTACTTGCTAAAACCATAAACAGAATAAACCCATTTACACTGTCTAATGATGCACACTTCTCAGCTAACACTTTGCAATTAAGTTGAAAATTGTATCAGCACGTTCAGACGCTTAGAAATTCAATTCACGTCCATGAAAAACATACATGTTAATAAATTCTGCTGTACTTTGAAACCTACCGTCTTCACTGACACTACTATGTAGCATCCAGTGCTTATATTAACAATCGAATTTATTTTAATTCGAAACAAACAAAATAATGTTTACAAATAAACACAGTTGATTTAGTATTAATATTATTTTGCGTTCTGTTCCGCTTCGGCCAAACAAAAGGAGGAACGCAGTCTAAAAAGAATTATACACGTGTTATTGGGACGGCGGCGTTCATTTAATATTTATATTTACAAACATTTCGCTGCGGAATCCATGGATCCTAGGTACATGATTATAAATTTTGCGAATTTTTTTTTCTGTTCTCTGTTGCCTGGTAGATTTATGTATGTGCATACCTTAAACATAAATATTTAATAAATTTTTTTTTTTTTTTCAATCATTACTTGTGAACCACAAAAATTGTTTACAAAAGATTTGACTCTTTTCTGTGAAGTTGAGGTAAGAAATTACTGATGTCAAGTTCAATAGAATTTTTTTTCGGTTCACCTGGATGTAGAGTTCAAGATTTCAACAAAACGCTGTGCTCATACCTCGATTCAAGTGAAGCAAAACAAAAACATTTACATTTCCGTTCGTTACATCGAGTACAAGTAGTGTTTCTATGCCGGAGGGGAGAGTCCCGAAAAACTGTTTCGTGTTTCCACTCTAATTTGGTGTTAAATTCTTTTCGAATTTATCGTAACATAACCAAGTATTTGGCGAAACACCTACGAAAACGTGTACCTATCGACACAAATCGTATGGATACATTTTTGTATTTTTTTTTGTAGAGATTTTCTTAGGCCCCCTGGGATCCTAGGGACGCACGTACGTTTATGTTTAGAATTTTGTTGAATATCGAACACGTGTGATTCAGTTCATTAAAAACGGAACTGTAAATATTTATGGAAGACTTTTGCAGTTGGCTGTCCCAGAGTGTACGCAGGGGTTAATAATACAATATATGTACATATGTGAGGATTTGTTACCTAAAACAAATATAAGTATCATGCATATGATTATATGGATATGTACATACCTAGGAATAGGCTGGTGGCTATATGTGTTTTATTGATAAGAATAAAACAAAAATGCGTGACGCGACAGTCCAAAGTGAGCTCGCATCCATTGATGTTGTACATGGACTTACATTTTATTGGGATTTGAGAAGCTTTTTCATCACAAATTTATTTGAGACAACAAAAATTGCACACACCCTACTATGTTTTGTTTAAAACCCACTGCCGATGGTACAACAATACACGAGAAATGCAAACTCTATTACGCTTTCTCTGCTACTTTTTTTTATAATTCACACGCACTTTAAGGGGTTATGATGAATAGCCTTATCATGTTATTCACCAGCGAGATGCAGTGGTTCGAAACTCAGATAGTAGACGCGGTTTCAATGGTTTCGCAGGGTGGTTTATGTCATTGCTATAACTCACGGAAATTTTTTCGAATCTCTTGATGTCACAATCATAGTCAGCTCAATCAACTCTTCAAGTCATGACACTCTACTCCCAGTGTTATACCTTTTCAGTAGGGTCGACACCAGCTTTCACAGTTGATCAATTAACTTATTTTTTTTAGAAATAAATGTTTTTGCGACATCAAGAGTTGAACCTGGGCTTTCTGAAAGACAAGCGATGATGTTAACCACTACACTAAGGACACCACTGTTCAGCACTAACTAGAGCCAATCGTCCCTGTCAAAGCATTCTCTTCTTCTTATCCGACATACAATTATGGAGGATGGGTAACCACTTGATAACTACTACCTAAGTTATGTAAATCTATTACCAGCTCACGTGAGCTGTGATAGTAAGGAAACGTATCAGCGCTAATTGTGTTCTGGTAGGACTATCGAAATAGTCGCCTCTACCTACCTACCTACCTACCTAGATGACAGCAAGCTTCAATAAATCAAGGCCGAGCTAAGCAGCTCAGAAAGACCAGTCTTACTCTTTGCTACCCTTATTGAGATCAGGCTCAATATAGCCAGAGCATTGCATGCACATTATAGATGTTGGGTTGTGGTGAAATCCAGGGAATCCATCGTGTACTTTCTTCACATGTGACCCTACCTGAGGAGAACATCTTTGAAACGATCTATTTAGTGAGTTTCTAAATGATACCATTTGTCTACCGAGTTGGTTTTACAGATAACGTTCTCATTCATCATCATTATCATCATTTTCTAAAATAGTCCTCTTATCTGCTATGAGAGTAGCGGGTGTAGGGTGCTTAAGTGGACCCTCCATATCTCTTCATCTTCCGCCATCTGTTTCCATATCATCAAAAGCTATTCCCATAAGGGTGGCGGTGAGATTTCGGACTTGATTCAACCATCTCATACTGGGCCTGCCCAGGGGACGCTTATATGATGGCACAGATTCCATGGCACGTTGGGGGCATGCGCTTAACCATCGAAACATGGACCTTTCCGTTCAAAGTAGTAGCTGCTCGACATTGAGTGCGTCGCGTATTCTGGTGTTGCTAACTCGATCTCGACGAGTTACCCCAGCAATACAACGAAGAAATCTCATTTTGGCAGCTTGTACCCGCAATCTCATTCTTTCAGTCATTACCCAAACCTCATGACCATAAGTGAAGGTCGAAACAAACACTGAATGGAAGACCGATAGCTAAGCTCCGATGCCAAGTTCAGTTCTCCTGATAACAGATTGACCAAATTGTCTCAAAATTACTCCAGTCTGACCAATCCTACAGTATTGCTCCTTACATCACTCGTGAATAAGACCCCGAGCTACTTTAACTTCTTCACCTGTTTCAATGTGCCTCCACTAACATATAGAGTGCATTGAACAGGCGTTCGGGAAATTACCATTACCTCTGATTTGTTCAAGTTAACCTTCATCCCAGCTTCAACACAGACGGCGACAAACCTCTATTGTGTGCATTGAAGTTCGGTCTGGGTGGACGTAAGGATGACTAAGTCATCCGCAAAAAGCAAATGGCATGTCCTTAAGTCTCCCAATTCGAACTTTTCCTCACCACGGCTGCGCTGTAACATCCAATCCATATGCACAATGAAAAGGAGAGGTGACATAATGCACCCCTTGCGAATAACCCAAATTACCAACCACCTTCTTCTTCTTCTTCTTTTTCTTAAGGTGGCGCTACAGTCCGAAATGGACTTGGGCGTCAACCAACAAGCGTCTCCAGCCAGGTCGATCTTTAGCCAGCTGCCTCCAGTTTCGCACGCCAAGTTGGTTAAGGCTTCACTTGCGTGCGCCAACTGAGTCGCTGTCGTCCTCTGCTTCGAAGATTTTTCCATTGCTTACACTTTCCGTACCACGAGGACGTCAGGGAAAATCTATCTTTCACTTCATTACACAGAAAATGTTTTTTAATGATTTGTTTTACTTAATTGACAACTGTGTTGATCGGAAGGGATTGGATTGAAAGCCCGCTATAAGAAATTTCCGGGCTATTTCAAACTGACGACCTTGATCGAGTTGATGAGTTAAGGTGCCCTGTGTTTAGGTGTATCCCCTTGGCAACACCTTTGTGCTAAAGAAATGTTCACAGTAAATCTTTCTTTTTTTCTTACATTTGTTCATCACATGATGTAAACAAAAGCCCTGAGTTCCTAGTACCAGCATGTATTAATCAACCAACGATCATGTGGTATTTACACATAAACCAAATCGCTAAGCCATTTATTAATAAGCCGCTGATTTATTGCTTCACTCAATGACAGATGATGTTATTTCAAATCAACACCACATAACTTATTTGAAAATGAACTTTACAAATTATATTTATCGCCTACATGTGTCTTTATCAAAATATTTTGTGGTTTTGCCCAACAAATTTTCCGCAAAAAAAAAAAAAAACGAGAAAAGAAACCGCCGACCGCCGAACTCAATAAATAAATCAAATATACTTGGAACAAGTAAATAACTTTCCTAAAAATTCATCTTCTACACACCGATAGTTTATTTTCGTTGGTTATTTTGAAATTTTACTATATAATGGTTTTACTTCGATCTCAAATGTTTATACGGTCAATCAATAGAAATCTCCATTATTCCCTGGGAGAAGTTAATTTTAGACTCAATCCCAAGATGTTCATTGGGAATTGATGATCTTTTTGGTATTTTGAAAAATAATATCTTGTCACTCTTTTGTAAGAAATGTAACACAAAATGCATTTATAGCTAAAAAAACGAATAAATGAAACGAATTTGTTGATGTGTCTTAACAATGAAGTGCAATTCAGAGACAAAGGATATCGAAACGTAAATAAAATCCTTTTTTTATTTTAAATGATTCCAATAAAATGCGAACGTATTTCGGAACTATTGACTCGGTTACGATATTCACAATCAATCAGTGCTGGCTGCAGGAGGAGTTACATCATAATAGAGGCCTTCAAAGACCAACTATGGAAATACGACGACAGGCGGCTAGAAAAAGAAAGTTCAATTGCAAAGTGTGTCCTTGTTAGGAATAAAGAACAATAATGTGTGAAACTATTTAATAACCCGCGATATCAATAGACACAACACAACAACACAAGGACGCATCATTGGGACCAATATTGTTGCTGTGTGTTGACCACTAGCAGGGTATTCGAGGCCTTTTACTGTATATGAATAAAATGTTAGATATATTCCGTGGGCTAAAAAACCTTGTAAAGGTCAGTCACGTTAAAACCGATTCACCAGTATTTCGTTTACATTATTCAATCACTGTGATGATACTAATGGCGTTTTCATTGATAATAACGACCCGACAGTATGTTGGCAATCCAATTGATTGTGTTCACACCAAGGATATACCGGAGGATGTACTGAATACGTATTGTTGGATACATTCGACATACACGCTGAAAAGTCATTTCCACAAGAAAGCCGGTGTAGCAGTGCCTTATCCAGGAATTGGAAACTCTGAGGGGGAAAACCATGAGAAAAAACATTACAAATATTATCAATGGGTGTGTTTTTGCCTATTTTTTCAGGTTTGTATTTAAACACTTTTTTTTTTCTTTAATTTTACAATTTTTCGTTTTAGTTTTAATTTAAATTTATAAAAAAATATTGTGTGGAATTTAAAGCAGCAGTCTAACGTGAGGCAGTACCTCATAGTTTTTAGCAAGTGATTCGGGGTTTTCTTCACTTTTTATTATTTTTAAATGTGCCGCTGTTTTCTAAGTCCAGCCTTTAAAGGTGTTTCATGCATTTGAAATGTTTAAAGAAGAATGACGATCCCTACTTATACCGAGCTTTTTTTTTCAAGCGATGACTCCGTAATCTCTATTTTATCCTCCTCAGTTTACACTGCGATGAAAGATTAGGGCTTAGTTTGTAATTTTGTACAGTCAAGGAGAGGCTTAATAAGACAAACTTATAAACAAATCTCTAAAAAATTGATATTGGATAAATGATACGAAAACGTGGTGCAACCTGGAGAGTATAACTAGTCTCGGATCAGAACAACTCCAATTTGATTTTCTTTATGATTAATTCTCTAGTGCTAGTCTATCCGATAAGTCGACAAATACAAGTTTTAGACTTTTTCCTGTTGAAGTTCCGGGGAATATTTTGGCTCGTTTTAGTTTAACAAATGTCTTTCAGACTATTTGTTTCTTGCACCACGAAGAATAAAGTTGGCCTTTTTGTCAATCTGGGTATTCCACTCTTAGAGTACGACGCAATCAGCAAGACAAACCAAAGATGGCCTTTTCTCAAACGACTTTTGCGGGAGTTGCAAAGACGAAGAGGAGGAAGAAATTATCTTCCATCTTATCTGTACGATGATCTTGTCATCCTCAGGACAAAGGCCGTATTTAGTTTTCTTAATAATGTTCAGCGTGTTGGGATGACGTGTCAGCGATTCTTCCTGTTCTGAACTCTATCATGAGAAATTTTCTTAACCATTTTGTCTATAATATTCACAAAAGCTTGACTTCAAAAGGTTAATTCAACAATCTGGAACCCCTTGTTTTCCTTATAAATAGTACATATAACGATTCAACCGGATATTGGCGCATATCTCAATAGCAAGTGGTTCTTGAGATATGTGCTAGATTTTTCTAGAATTTTCTGTTAGACCAGCCCGTTAGGTTAGGTGAGTTGACAGTCGAATGGAAGAAAAACCAGTTTCGCGACACTCAGGTCAATTCAGATCCATTGTGATACCCGATATAGAAAATGGCCAACTTACTGCGTCTGTGATACAAACCATCCTTTAGACTTGATGGATGTCCACCGGTATATCGGATAATTCTTCAATCTCATGGAAAAAGTGTCATCCGAGGAACCTATTTCTTAGATCGAAAAGACTTGGGCAATGTCAAAGGAAGTGGGTTTTATCCTCGTGGACTTCTCTATCGCCACACACCCTACAAAGGTCTTCTTCTGTAATTCGAAGGTTTTTCACATGGTACCGCAGCGTATTATGCTCTGTGATCACTCCTATAAAGGTAGATGGTGATTCTCTGTCGATCTGCAGAAGTCTGTCGGTCCTAGCCTTAACAAATTTTGGCCATATCTTCCTTGTGGTTACACAGTTGTCCAGAGAGGTCCATCTGCTATTTGTCTTCCTTAAGGATCTTTTTCCCTCTTCGAGCTTAAGTGTGCAAAGCGGGATATACACCGATGTGTTAACTTGCTTCGAGCCTGTTGCCGAGCCGTTTTTCGCCAGTTCATCAGCATTCTTGTTTCCTTGAATGCCCTCATGTCTAGAGAGCCAGCAGAGTGTCACCTTGTGCTGTGTTCCAAGACCTTTGAGCTCTTCTCGAAAGCACCTCATTCGGGGTGCCTTTTGTGTTTAAGTCCTTGTTCCAACGTCGTCCTTCGTAGAACCAGCCTATACTCTTAATTAAGTGAAGAATGTTCATCAATCGTAGTTCTGTTCTATTTCATAGTTCTCCAAACAGTGTGCTTCTCATGTGACAGTCGGACTTAATTGCATTGCTTCGCGATTGAACAACATATGTATGTAATCATCTTATCGCCATCTTGCATACAGTTCTGTATAATTTGAAATCGCTTTGCAGCTGCCACATTTCGCAAAATCTTCCCTCTCATCAATTTCACGATAATCCTTCGAATAAGGACAATTAAAACCCACACGACGCGTGTCATAACCCAAAGATAAATCCTTTAAACAATTTTGGCATCATATCTATCTAAAGTGCTTCCATTGAGCTCACTTCTTTGTATCTCTTTTATTCGATTTTAATTATTTTTCATAAAAGTTGTTTTATTGAAATGCATTAAGATTGTTTCTTTTATTTGCAGCTTTCGGCATAAATAATTTTTAAATAAAAAAAAAAATTCAAAAAACTTTCCAAAAGAATTCCAACACTACAAAGAGTAAATTTTGGCATCAGAGACCTTAAAAAAGTTCAGAAATTAATAGTTTATTATCAAGAAAAAAAAAAAAAGTATCCGCCTAGCAAAAGTTGCAGATGGCCTTATGCCTGAGATCAATGCTCAGTTCGTAGAACACACAGTCAGCCTTATAGACACCGCCAATGCGATTGTAGTTCCTAAAATAGAAAAATATAAATCTAAATTGGAAAATGCTCCACCGCGCTCTGGAATCTTAAGTTCACTGTTTTACGACTATATCGTGGGCTACTGGGGGCGGTGTTCCAAATGGTTTCGCTTTTCAAGCCTTTTTCGTTTTCTCTGCTTCCCATTTTCAAATTACTTTCATAATAAAATTGAAATGTATTTCAAAACCGCACACTATACTCGTAGCGTAATCCAATAAGGCACCGCAGTCGATTCCCATGGAATCGGGAATAGTAACAGGAAAGCGAATCTCTTTGTAGCCAAACATATCGCTCGGCGTTTTCATTTAAATTTTTTGATTGTAAACACGAGAAGCTCATCCATCTGCAAGAATGGTAATTAAGTGATAAGTAAATGTGGCAACTCAATGGGTTGGAACTACCTGTGATGAGCTGCTAGCAATTGAAACTGAAGGCAAATGCGTATGTACATAGATATGTACAAATAGTTATGTATTTACATGTAGATATGTAGTCTGTATCATAGTCAAATGCGTATGATGGTTCTCTTTGGAGAGATTATTTAATTGTTTCAGCGGTACTTTCCAATTTTTTTGTTAGAATCAAAGAGTACTATGTAGTGTTTTCAAAATGATAGACATCGCTGGACGTATGTACATTCATCTTCTTCAACACGAAATTGAATGAAGCATTTAATTCTAGGAACCAAAAGTATAACGCCGAGTGCGTTGATATGGGTGAGCGTATCGGTAGCGACCGTACATATGTATGGATTGAACCACTTTGACTTGGAGGTAAACTTTCTTATATTTTGGATGTCGAGTTTAGCTAAATCATCGTACAAATATTCCCCGAGGGTTTTCCTTTTTAAGGTAACAAGGACCAGAAATGGACAAATGCACAGTAGGTGGCTTGTAGTTTCCTCCTCGTCTTCATCTCTACAGATTCTACAGAAATCATTGGAGCAGACCCCCAATCTGAGTGCATGATTGCCTATCAACCAGTGTCCAGTGAGGGTCCATATTAGTGAACCTAGCTTTTTCCGGTTAGTGGATTAAAATCTCTCTGTCTTTTCTAAATGGAGCTTGGGCCAGTTTTGTTTTGACATGAGACAAGTACTGATGTTGTTCCACCTATTGTTTGCCAGTTTTCTGGCATCAGTGTCGAGGAGAAATTTTATCTATTCGATAGGGCCAGACGGTTCCCCCGAGTTTTCGGGAATATGCCGTCCTGCGCCTTCTTTAGCCAGCTCGTCCGCCCTGCAGTTGCCTGGTACGTCCCTATGTCCTCTGACCCAGCACAGGGTTACGTTGCATCTTTTTAAAAGATATGCGGCATTGCTTCACCATCCTTGATCATAATGTCGGCGGTTCCAAAGATTTAATAGCTGCCTGTTTAGTACAATAGCGCTACAATCTATTGAGTTAATTGAAAGCCAAGCCGCAGCTTCTCGGACTGATGTAATTTTCGCTTGAAATTCATTACAGCGTTCCGGCAGTCGCGGTCGTTAGGCAATGGTTATATTCAGTGCGTTGGAGAATACTCCCGCCCCCGTAGCACACACTGTCTTGGATTCGTCTATGAATATTTCTATCGCGGACTCTTCTGCTAGGAATCCGAGTATTGTACCTGACGTTGAAGTCCATATAGGGGACAACGTATTCCGTTTTATTGGGAATAATATGGTTGCCCTTGGGGATCGCAGAGTGGTCCGTCGCTGTGCGGATCAGCTGGGGGGATTCTCTAAGCCCTAATGCTGCTTTGACTATCATCAGCTTCCCAAAGATATCAACAGAAAGCAGATGGAGCATTACCTCTAGTCCAGCAGCCGGTTCAAACTAACTAAGAAACCTTTTGTTGTCATTGCTTATATCTCACAGCAGTTTTTTTTTCACCCTACTGTCAGTTGAGTTGACATCAGCTTTCGCTTCTATTTATTTATTTAAAAATAAATTATTTTTGGCGCGTCTTACGCGGTACATTTACCGTGACAAGTCATGATGATAAGCAAATGTGGTTTTTCAAGTTCTTGGCACCGACTGTAACTCTTTTTATTTTTACAAGTTTTTGTACGGGCTTTGCTGGCTTTGCTACTCTGGAACGGTCTGATACATTTTTGAAAAACTTCCACAAACAGTTTCTGCAGTATTATCTCTAAACAATTGTAATCTCGCGCCCCTCGTGCACTTTCTTCTTCTTTTAGAGAACCAGATGCCGCGAGTAACCCTCGCCCTTGTTATTTTGCCTCGCGTGCTTGCTGGTTTTCTCTGTCAAACCAGGTGTTTCGTGGTGGGGTCGGTATAGCTCAATATATCAGTTGCGACGTTTCTAATGGCATGTTGGTCATATTATCACTGGTCTCCAGTACTTGAAGCTCGCGGCATAGGAGTGATAGTAAGATTTTGGGATACGAGTACAAGATTCTGGCAGTTTCTAACGAAAGCAACCGGTTCACATAGTATCTTTTCACAGTAACTTGACTGTAACAAGTCGGTGTTTAGAATCCGGAGGACTCCGGTATCCGAACAACTGAAAGCGTGTATTGCGTCGATCGTTGTGTAGTTAAAGTGATTGGCCGCTTTATAACTGGAAGACCGTTATGTAGGCTCCAATCCGTCACCTTTTTCCCAAAGGATTTTTTTAGGATTTTTTAGAAGTTGCGATGTTATTATAATTTATTGGAAACCTACCTACATGGCGCAATGGTCGCAGGCTAAGCGTAGATCGGGACCGATGCGAGTGAGAGAACAATTGCTGGCTTGGGCTCGCATTTATTTGCACCAGCAATGCAGAAAAAAACCGAAAACAACCCCCGAATCTAGTGTGTTAGCCTTGACTTCTCTCTTTACCATGTTTCCGGGGTTATGGACATAATGTCCAGGGTTTTTGTTCATCATTTCTTACTTACTTACTTAAGGTGGGACTACAGTCCGGGGAAGACCTGGGCGTCAACCAACAAGTCGGTGTTACTGTACAGCCCGTATGATATATTGTTGTATCTCTATTCTATTCCATTCGACGTCTATTCATACGGGACCGAAAATCACCCGAAGAATTTTTCTCTTGAAACAGCCAAGAGCAACCTCATCCGCTTTTGACAGAGTCCGTAGAGCAGGACTGGGACGATTAAGGTCTTATTCAGGATCACTTACGTTATTCGAGAGAGGGCTTTGCTACTCAATTGCTTTTTTAGCCCAAAGAAACAGCGATTGGCAAGAGTTGTTCTTCGTTTGATCTCAGCGCTGGTGTCGTTGTATGAATTTATAGCGGAGCCTAGGTAGTCAAAGTCCTTAACTACCTCAAAGTTATAACTGTCTATTGAGACGTTCTGTCCAAGACGTCGGTATTTAGTGTCATTTCTTGTTGACAGCATATACTTTGTCTTGCCCTCATTGACCGCTAAACCCATGTTCGCCGTCTCCATCTCAATACCCATGAACGCTCCAGTGACATCCCGCTGCGTTCTTCCGAATATGTCACTATCGACGGCGTATGTGAGTAATTCGTCGGACTTTTGGTGTTGGCGCGTGAGTTTTTCACTTTTGTTCAAGGCCGATGTTAAAACCTCGCATGACAGCGTGTCGCCTTGCCCAAATCCTTTTTTGACATCAAAGGTCTCGGTGAGGTCTTGATCGACCTTGATGGAGCAGCGAACATTCTCCATCGTAATCCTACACAAATGGACGAGTTTGCTGCCATACGCGGCTTTAAAATCGATAAAGAGATGGTGCGTATCCATTCGAAGTTTTAGGATTTTCTCCAAGATTTGCTGCAGAAAACAAAATATTGTTATGAAAAAACTAACAGCCTCGGACTTGCGGAATTTTACTGTTCTAGTTTCTTTAAATTTCTGATGGCAACCCTACAAACTATGTCACCTTGCGAATATTGAGATGATGAAACCGTGTGTTGCTATAAATATTCGTTTCTAGATATAAACGCTGTTGCTAAGCAACGGTCCTGCTAAAGTTGTCCTCCTTTCCATACCATATTTAAGACATTGCTCCTATGTATGTTTCATCAAAGAGCTCTTAGAAATATTTTTTTTTGTGACGTGCTTCGCCAATTGCGGGCATAAGCGTATATAATTAACATAAGACGTTCGCTCACGTGCCGGAAGCTAAGCACTCGTAGCCTGATAATGTTTCACCGATCATTGAATTCAAATAATGTGGTCCACTGTAACTAGTGTGCGACATCTAGAGGGCGTTCTGTACCTTTTCATTGGATTTTAACATATGTTTCTAACGTGCTCCTTCGAATAGTATGCCTCTTCAAAGCAATGAAGAAAACAGGGAATGTTCTGCTCCTACATTTTCCTTTTATTTTCACAGGCTAAAAATAAAATGTTTGTAATTCGCGGAAAACCGCGTCACCGTTCAGTCACAATGACATGAATTGATTTTATTGTTTGGAAACCAAAAAATAAATACCAACCCACCACAGGAATTAGTCAGTTCCACCGAACTGTGTATACACGTGAATACACATGAACTTTTAATTAATTTATCTATTCCGACGAAGCAGATACTTGAGTCATCGGCTCCAGGTTAATTACAATTTCCCGATGCACTTTTGGTTTCCATGAGTTATATTGACAGGCTGCAATTGATGGACAATTTTGGCGTGCACTGCCTTGTGCATTAAAGCCTTAAGTAAACTTTTCACTTCGAAATGGAAATCCGCGGGAGGAGAATTCGTTTTCAGCATGTGTTTTGAAATTCAATGAAATTTCTTAGCATCACCATCAGTTTCCGACGTCGACACATTCTGTCGTCACTTGTTCCTTGTTTTACGTAGAGCTGGAGATGCACTGAAATGTATCCTGCCGGCCGGAAAATGATTACATAACGAACGTGCTTAAGAAATACAACCATTCACGATACGTTTTGACATTGTTTTGCATTGCTCTCGGGGGCTGCTCTTTGCGATTTGGTGCATTTTTGTGTGGAAGTTTTGAATATATGATTTTCAATTTTAGCGTGGGTTAGTCGGTTGCTGTGAATGGATTCGTGGCGAAAGTGATGTCGTGCACGATGGTCTCTCGGGGGCGGTTGTTGCATATTTTTAAGTTATTGGACGAGAGTCAAATGCGTTCTGCATACAGATTTTGCTCTATTTCATTGTTTCTTTTACGCTTCGTATGAAACCAATTAACGCACTGTAATTATTTGGCTGAGCAAATGCAGACAGTCGTGACCAAAAATAGTTGTTGCATGCTTAGCATGAAAGGAATTAGGTTTGAGGAATAGTATCCTGTATAAAATGAGTCATAAGGTTTACAAATAAACAAGGGACTGGATAATTGTTGAAAGAGATATCTGCCTGATAAACGGAAAACTTCGCTTTTGGTATATCATTTTAACCGTCACTGTAAATCTGGGGGTTGTATACGTATTTATGTTTATTGTGAAGAATTGTGTGTTTCTGTTTACATTACACTTTTTGACACTCTTTGGGGACCAACATTGAAATGTTTTCCTTGAAGCAAACTTAGAACTTGGCAGTGTTTACGCATGACATTCACTTGCACTGTTTATTTATAATAGACAATAATTTGTATTTTAAGAACTTGAGGCTAGTGCATACATCTTTTCCTTGTTAAAGTCATGACTTTTGAAATCAGCAGACACACATGAAATTCAGGCGTAGGCGGACGGAATAGTCATTGTATTAAGTCATTTGACTCCAAAAGTCATGACCAAAAATATGTCACATAGTTTCGAAACAAAGTATTGATCACGTAACTAGATTAGAATCGCAGAAATGGTCTGGTCTAGTTTAAACCATTTCAAATCAGAACTGTTATTGGTGTCCTTACAGGATCATGTTCTTAAGGTCATTATTCTAGAGAACAGAACCAAAAAAGTCAGAAGTGCGTATATGCTATACCGAAAGGCTTTTGGCAAAAGGTGGGATTAAACTTGTATAGTCAGTTTACTCTACGGAGTGTTTGTCTGGTGGTCGATAATGGAGAACAATCACGCCCTCATTCTACTAACGAACGTCCAACGTATGGTCTGCCTGGGAATAACTGTCTCACAAGCCAGCACCTCCACAGCAGCCAAGTTGAGTTTATTGCTCTAAGACTCAAGACCCTAGGCCACTTTAAAGAGCACAAGGCTCCCCAGTGACCTTGCTCACAAAGCTTATCTTTACGATAAAGACGATACAGTCAGGTTCCCCAAACGAGAGGATTGGCAACACAGCACTTTCATCCCCTCCGAATTGATCATACATCAACGGAGAATCGGGGGCGAGAGGTTACTGCCGAACGCCAGCAGTCTTGCTATTCATCTGCAATAGTTCATGACTGTGTTTAGGCAGACATTTTCGCGATACTCATATATCTGCTCAGACAGTCAAGCTGCCTGCTGTCGTCCACCAAGAAGAATGCTTAGTCTTGGCAGGATGCAACTATGTCTGATGGTCGGCCTGTATATAAGACACCAGGGTCTTTATTCTGAGAGCCTAGGCCTACTCACACGATTTCTGAAAAAGCTGTGTGGATAAATAAGAGGAAGAAGCAATTCTTCATTTCCTCTGCACCAGTCTGGCACATTTCGATGACGAGTTACTCGTTAACGAGTGCGGTAATTCGTCCCTTGCTCTGCCTAGGAGCTGTTTTTCGCAACGAACTCGTATTAACATCATAATCCTTTCATTCATAACAAGCTCTAATTTGTTTAGTTAGTCTTCAGAGTAGTTCTGGATTAGTGATAGATCCTGTGGACCGCTTTTGGTCCAAGCGTGTCTGCATCCAAGTGCGATCAGCCACTTTAACCTAAGCTAACTTAATTTTTTCGAATACAGTTTTTTTACATCATAAATGATTCTTTGTATTTATGGCGATTACCTTGCTAAAAGTAGATTCGCAGTACATTGTCGATTGTCTGTTGCTATATACGAATTTCGTGCAGAGCTCGATAGATGTTTACCCTTAAGGGCATCAATTTGTTTTTTTACTTCACGGATGTAATATCGGCCAAATAATAAAGAGTCAAATGTCTCCAAAACGGCTGATAACATGGTTACCGTATGGCATGTTGCGCCATCCGGCTGGAACTAAAGCCCATCCTAGTACAAACCGTCCAATCGGTCCACATAGAAATACGCTGTCCATTCCAAGGACCAATGATGCCATCACTCGAAAAGCCCTCTTCATACAGGGCGTCTTTAAAATGCATTGCTTTCTATATGGCTTTGTACATAAGTACATTACATATTTATTCTAGAATTGTTTTCTTCGCAAACTGAGCCGAAAGAATGTTGGGCCTCATATCTAACTGCAATGGCCTTTAGCACACTGTGACTTGAAGACCTTCTGTGTCAAGCAAGTTCCCCTACAACTGAGGAAAGTTGTGCGCTAGACCGAGTTCATGAAGGAACCTCAGGATAGTGCTTGCGGATGCATGTTTGTGTCATTGCGGGACATTCGCACAAAATATGCTTAGCAGAGTCTTGCTCTTCTAAGTAGGATCGGCACAAGTCCAACGGACGGTTGTCCAGCTTGTTAAGATAGTAGTTGAGTGCATAATATCCAGTCAGGAGGTACGTAAGGAGCTAAGTATCACTTTTTGCTCCCGGTATTTGTAACAACTGGACGCTGTGTTACACGAATCAGGGCTGTAGGCATCTTGCAGCCAAGACTTCTGCAGAAGCTGTAAGGATGGAGAAGAAATAAAGTCTGTAGAATATTTCTCACCCCACTGTCAAGCTTTTTAGAGATGATAAAGCCTCTGCATATTTGTTAATTTTGTTTTTACGCTTAGCCAACTTCGTCAGGATTATACTCATAGAACTAAATTTTTCATGAGGAGAACTAGATAGTTTGGTGAGATGCATATCCTTTCATGTACTTAAGGGTAATCAAAGCAGGCTTTACGGCCTCTTATTTTAGAGTCACTACTGAGTACTAACAATGAGTACCCAGTTAGCTTTTAGTTTGTACGAGGTCTTTGATATGAATATAGATCGACATCTACAATACATCTATCTTTCCAGTTTTAAATTAGCGTTGAGGTGCATGGAAATGTGTGCATAAATCCTGAGAAGCCCTTAAGTTGCCTATTGTAATTAATAAATAAATAAATAGCTGGCGCGACAGTTCGGGATGAGCCAAGGCCTAACTTCTCGTAACCTTTCATGTTGTGCATGTTACATTTTTCGCACGAATAGAAGGGACCTACAATTAATTGCCCTCTCCGAACGGCGAATTGAAAAGCTCGTTCATGACATATTATACTTACGGAGGCTTGTCATTTCCCGACAAGAGGTGGTGCCGCGAAAGATAGTCGGTGGACATGGCTGAGCTTTGAACCCACGCCCCTCTCACAGCAGTCCAACGCACTAACCACTGAGCCACGGCGTCTATTGTAATATAGCGTTGTAATTTGTAACATATGGACATAAGTTTTGTAAATTATGAATTTTTTTGACATATTTTTTGACACATGCTTATGGCCCACAACTAAAACCTAAAACCTAAACTGAATTATTTGTAGCTGAAATCGCATATGCATGTATAGTATGCGTAGGACATGTTATTTTTTTTATTTTAATCGGTTTAGCAACATTAACTTTGCATCCTGATACAAAGTAGCAAATTGTATTCGCTTGCTTTAAGTTTATGTTCATAAGCCATTTAAATTTTACAGACTTCCATTAAAGTAAAAGTCATGAAAATATCAGCTCCCTAAAACTAACATCTTAAAATGTAAACAAAGTTGCATCGGCTCCTAAGAATCTTTGCATTTGAACATCCTAAACATGCATCTTAATGAGGCATTGTTATTTTCCCCGCCACACCAATTTCAACAAACGAAAACGAAAATGAAAAATCTTAAATGCTATTATCTCCGTAAACATTTTTGTTGGATTAGATTTGTCATGTAGACAGAAATGCTTACCGAGTGAAACTGAACTACGGACAACTTACGACTAAGCCTATAAATCAGCGAAAATTCCCACAACCACTGAAACCACTGCCACAACAGCCTGCTGCTGCTACTAAAGACTACACTCAGAGTATCCAAAAGGAATCTCCTGGTTTTTGACGAATTGGACATCAGCCAATATAAATATGTCAAAATCAAGTTATGATCAATATATTTTACCGCAGCATATCTCAAGCCCAGATAATAATATTCGCTAATTTACTATTTCGCAGATAGGCTTAGAGGGGTGATAAATGCATTTCGGCTCTTTGTGGGACCGTATTTCATTTTTGAAACTCGACCCAGTTCTCGAGAGAACCGCATGACGTTAACATCAATTGACGCGCGTAAACATTCATTCACCACCTAAATGTCACTTGTGTATATGCTTAGACCATAATTCGGTGATTGGCAGGCGACCAAGACCACGTCCTAAATGGGTTCTTTCATTAGTGCATGCGTGTATACATGTCCAGGTGACGTCTGACGTCCAACTGTTATAACTCAAACTTCGTTGAATCGCTGACATTTACAAAAATACAAACAAATCAGTTCTGTTTCACAATTGGAAATGTTGTCAGAGAAAAGAAAAAAGTGTCACATGTAAAAAGTGACAAAAAATTTAGACGAAATTGTTAATAAAAGAAAGGTTCCCCTCTCGCGCTGTCCGCTCTGGTGGCTCGGAGACACTAATTATAAACGAACGATAATGTGTCAACACCCACTCATGGAAAGATTTAGTGCTCCATTGGTAGTTCCTGTCCCCTTAAAAAAAAACTGAAAACGAGATGCTGAACGAGTCAGTGGATGTCCGTTGAACATTGTCAGAATTAAGACAATGGAGCTTTGGAGACGTGTAAATAATCGATGGTACGACCTTTCAGTTTAGGGCATTAGGCATTTTGGTCGTCATCGTTGAGGTAAGAATTGCCATTGAAGTTCTTATTGGATTATCGACATGAATTGTAGCATCTAGTGCTATTTTATGAACTTCGAAGAATACTTTGGGGTTATGTAAAAAGAGGGGACAAACATGTATGTGATGGTGTCCCATAAGGAGTGCACAATTTAAATTGTATTTTATTTCATTACGAAGTAGATGAGTTGCAAATAATTTTAAGATAGACTGTCTGCCAATGTTTTTCACGACTCTAATTAGATACATGTGGTTTTTTAAGACTTCTTAGCAGAGATGCAGTGTAATCTCACCAATCTCTCAATTGATCTCTGCCTTTGGATCAGAAATCATTTGTGGTGTTCTGACATACACATAAGATTTCAAGAAGTCCCTCATAACAAATTTCCAGCCCATAAATCGCCCGATTTTGATGCCTGCTCTTTTCGAGATGACACGATTTGAGTATTGTGGTCCTCGAGCTACATGTCGTCAAGATCCATCAGTGGCACTTGGTTATCAGTGTGCGGTAACGAATGCTATTCAAGATTATTGGAGCTTCGCTTTTATAAAGGGTTTTCATTAAGCGTGTCTGAACTTTTAAATTGAATAAACAGAGTTGTGTGTGAGATATGACAGAAACCTTAATTGCGGATTATGTTTTAAAAGTGATATCATTCAAATGGCCTCCGCGGCTTCGTTTACACGGCTCGATCCGAGAGGTCCAATTTTGTGTGACTCTGTTGCATAAGTCGGGCTGAATCTCAACCTATATTTTGAATGATCTTGTTCTCCAGTTGGTCAATTGTTGTCGGTTTTTGCCATAAACCAGCGACTTAACGTAGCACCACAGAAAAAAGTCTAAAGGCGTTAAATCGCGCAATCTTGGCGGACATTCCACATCGGCTCTGCTGAAAATAATGCGTTCTGTGAATTTTTCTTTCAACAACTCCAATGTAACGCGCGATATACATATGCCACGTTACGCCGTCTTGTTGGAACCACATGTCGTCCAGGTCCATTTCATCCAATTGAGGCCAGTCATCATAGGCGCAATACCGTCCACCATTGACAGTGACCGTCTGGCCATTCTCATTGTGGAAGGTGTATGACCCAATGACACCTCCTGAACAAAATCCACATCAAACAGTTTCCGGATGCAATGAAAACTCTTGATACTGCTGCGGCGTATTTTCTCCCCAAATGCGGCAATTTTGCTTGTTCACGAAGCCGTTCAACCAAAAATGTGCTTCATCACAGAAGATGATTTTTTTATACAAAATTTGGATCCGTTTCCAACTGCTCCAGAGCCCAATCAGCGAATCTGCAACAAGATTGGTGATCTTGGGTCTACAGTTCTTGTATCAATGGGATCTGAAACGGATGTATGTCCAAGTCTTTTCGCAAAATTCGCCAAGTTGAGATCGCAGAAAGGCCAACTCCTTGTGCACGATACGGAATCGAGAGGTTCGAGTCCTCAGCTACACTTTCTCTGACAATTTTTGTCCACCACCTTGTAGTCAGTATCAAGGGTTCACTTAGACCATTGCGGCCATAATATATGCATAGGGTTATCTAACAAGAGGTGTAAATGGCGCAGCGTGGTCTGCTGGCTTCAATTCTTATGTCAATTGGATCTTATAAGCATGTAGGCTAAGATCTTTAAGTAAAATGCGTTGCAAATTGGTTGCGGCTCAGTTGCTGGGATCGTCTTTGGCTTTTCAGTCACACTCTCAGCTACCGCGGCGATATTTTCAGTTGACCTTGTCGATCGTTCACGAATTGGAGTCTTCACATCACTAACCTGTCCGAGACGCTCAAATTTATCGATGAAATTCACTATAGCTGTGCGAAAAAGCGCTTGATGATGACCAAAAGCAGTACGAGCATTTTTTGGGTGAATTTTCACCATTTCGACACAACGATCCATATTTAATAACCTCCTAGTTTTTGCTTATCAAAAGTCATCCCAATGATAGTTGAATATTGACAGTTCAAGAATGGCGTGAAATTTAAAATGACACCTCTTGTTGAATGACCCCGTGGCAACATGGAATGAACAGAAAGTACCGATGACATAGACCCACCTAGATTGGGATATGAACCTCAGTAGGCTCCTCAACTCAAGTTTCTTTAGGTTAGGAGGGAAGTGCGCATTATTAGTGGTTGCACAGCGACCATTTGGTCCACTGCGTTCCCCTTTTAACTCGTTGTTCCGTTACTAATTCTTTTCAACTATTGGTTGGCCTGTTTTCCGAGCAACCTGAGCTTCTGACGAAACGTATCATGTTCATTATTAGGATTTGCGCAAGGTCCTTAAGTTATTTAAAAAGTCTATTTCCCATAAGACGGATGCGACCTAGTTGAAGATTCGGGAATTTGCAAAGTAAATGTTATTTCTATTTTAGCTCTGTATACTGGCAGCTCCTGCGGTGAATTAATATTCGGTCTAGCGGCCATTGTGATACTAACTTCTTTTTTTTTCCAATGGTAGTATTGTTTTGGTTCTTTTTTCATTTAGTGCTGCTTGAATATCTACACAGATTGTAGTCCTGGAAGGGTTTTGTTTCTTAGCGTATATAGTATGCGCTGCTTTCTCAATGGCGACGTTTTCAGTCAAAAAAACAATGCGTGTGACTATTAAAGCAGAAACATATTAATGCTATCAACTGAAGAAAAAGAAGCAGGAGGCAGGTATAACTTAAGAGTTTATAGCCAGGTAAAGTTCTAGCCAATACCCGGTGGAAAGTGGTTCTATCCCAATTTCCAATGCAAATCAATGGAAGTTATATTTGTCCATGCCTCTCAACCGTGTATTTGCCAGCGATATGCTCTGGGTTGAGTTGGTGGAAAATAACAAACATCTTAAAGTATAATTTTTCATATCAATTTGCTATTCGGAGTTGGCAACAAGTTATAGATCCCTTTCATAAGCGTAAAAAATGTAACACAATATGAACGGTTGCGGTATGTTTTGACGCATCTCGGGCTGTTGCGCTAAGTATTTATTTCTGAATCGGTGATGTTACACTTGAAGGCGACTCTTTTAAATATGAGAAAGGTGGAACCATTTCAGGATCTCTGACAAGGTCGGGATTAATAGGCTTAACTATCCAATGACGAAAGTGGCTGCGGGTTAATCATGCTATATTTCGAAACGGTGGTAGCTACATTGATCACCACGCCATGCAATGGAATTCACTAACTCAAGCTTGTAGAAGAGTGTGTCGACCGAGAAATACATGCCGTAGGACAGTTGAGGATGAGTCGCGGCAAATGGGAAAGAGTTGGACAGCTCTGAAACATATTGCAAGAACCTGCACACGATTGTGCATAGATGTAGAGGTTTTAGAGCCCAAAAATCGAAACAGGAATCAATTGAATAAAATATTTGAATCAAATACCCTGTACCTGCACTGAAATGATTCCAATGCCATAGCATTCACACCGTTCAATCAATAAATTAGTAAATTGGAGAGTTGAACAATGGCCAATTTCTTGTTAATTTATGCGTGTGTATAATTAAATTAAGACTAAAATAAAATCATATTTCCCAACTTTCCCAAAGTAATCCATTGATTTATTTGAGTTTTGCTCTCATATTTAAATTGCTGCTCATTGATCAATCTCGATGTAGGATGCGTAGAGAGGGTATAGGTGCCGAGACCCTGTTTAAAACATGGGCTTATCCTTCGACCATTCCGCCGTAAATCATTTTTCTTTATAATGAAATTTTGTAGTTTTTAATTATGTTTACCATCATAAATAGCATATTATGACAATTTAAGAAAAGTGTCATTAAACAGACCCATGTTTATATTAATCTTTTTTGACAAATTTTAATTTATTTCCTAGATTAGCTTTTCTCAACTAGGGGTATTAAAATTTTGAAAATTATTTTCTCAAGCGGAAAAATCATTTTTTTTCTATATGACTTAAAAAATCATAAACTTATCAGAAAACCTATAAAATCGGTTTTTGTATAACCTCGTGTTTTTTTAATTAAAAAAAAAACCTAGTATCTAGTATTTTATTTCAACTTGCAAAATTGTTTTTTTTGATTATTTTTATAACTCATTGTTTGAGCAAATGGCTAGATAGTAAATCACTAAAAGTTTAAGTTTATATTTATATACATGCGGTAAATATATATTTTTTAATCTTGTCATCTTGAGAAATGGAAATATATGTACGTGCTGTAGCCACAACTGATTTAGGTGCTTACCTAATTTTAAGTTGTCTTTGTGGTTTTCTAATAAATTTTATGTTTTTAATTTATCTGCCAGTTATTTGACAGTTCCCAGAGACTTGTCTCCCTGGGGCAAACAAAAATTTTAACACATTCAATTTATATTGTTTCATGCTGCGTTCCAATACTACGCGTGTTGTATACATATACTGATCGTGACCTTTCGACAAACAATTTCAAAAATATAGTTTTACTTAAAGCATGGAATAGTGTTTTCTTTTTTTTAATAAATGTGTAATCGTGTAAATCATCAACTCATTAGTTTATGAGTTAAATCTTGACAAGTGTGTAAATTTGGACGGACACGAGAGATTAGAATTGTGAACACGACGCCAGCTGTCTTGTCGACACACATAATGATTTCGCGGACAAATTATTAAAATTCCGAAAAAGATTTACAATATTATTGTGGACAAATTGCCATGATTCATCATGATTTCAGGTGATTCACTGTGATATTTTCTTTTTAAGATGAAAAATTAATTAAGAGGTTAAAAGTTCAATTTTTAAAAATAAATAAGAGATTTAGAGCAACGTAGTGGCGTCATTTGGTCGCCTTGGATTTTTCTTTTAACAAATTGGATTTGTTAAAGTAATCATGTGACATATTTAATTTGCTTTGGTTAGATCTTTGACATAAATCTTATGCCAACGCATGGATTATCTATTCTACAAGGACGTGACAAATTAAATACACTAAGTATTATAATTAAATTATAACAAATGTGATATTACGTCAAACGATTTACTATCCAATTAAAATTGGATTCGCCCAATCAAATTTGAACCGCCTACACGAGGCTTAAGGAATAAGTGGTAGCTTATCAGGATAAAGTATACACAAGTCTGCGGGACACAATTTCCATTTGGTGATCACTTTTTGTGAAGACATCCATTTTGCTTTCGTATTCGACCGCCTTCTTCACGGATTTCCGTCCAATCATATTCGAGAATGAGAAAATAGGTACGTCTATATCACGACAAAATGGTGGCTATATACTTAAAGCTCTTTTGAATATTTTTTGGTAATCGATCTTAGTTTAAAGTTTGGCCTTAACGCAAGGATAATTTTGTCGCCATAATTCATCGCCTAAGAAGCCACTTCCAGTTTTATTGCCGAATCCAAATGGCAGATTAAAAAGCTCATGGTAAATTATTGCTTTGGCTATTTTTCCTGACTATGATTGCATAATCGGTGAAAGTGACTCTACCATCTGAATATAGAGCGTTATCTAATGATGCACCAAAATATTAACCAGAGGTACCTTCCGATCGAACGACCGAAATGTTGGTGAACGTTTTTGGTCTAATATGGCTATGTCAGCCTATGCTAGTAGGCTCCTCCTTTTATCCTTTTCTTTAATATATGTCCTTACCAATTTTTCTTGCAATAAAATCCTCTAGCTACAGCTGATTCATATTACAAGGTGCTAATGTGAGCATAAGTGAACGAAACAGAGAATGTGTCTGTAGCTTCACAACAGATCCTTAAAACAAGCATTCTGGATTGGAACTCCAGATTGGAATCAGCAATAAAACCAAGATTTTCTAAGTCTTGTCCAATTCGGAGGCTCAGAAATGAAGAAAAACCATCGTAGTGAGTGCCATTAAGAAGGCTACGGAGAGACAACAGAAACAGGTTTTATTTAACAGAACACCACTCCAGGAAAATAAGTATGCGACAGAGATTTGAAAAGCACAATGGGAGTCTTGCCAAATTTTTGTCTACGAAGAGCAAGTGAGTCTTTTAGACTTTAAAAAAATGCATTGATTTTTCAACTCTTTAATCACGTTGGTAATTTCCCATCACTGCGTGGACATCACTTAAAGTGATGATTGAGAACATCAGACTGCCTAACAGCGGGAGCTTAGTTTTCATCGCCGTTTAATAATTCGCAGGAATAGTTTTCCCATATACTCACAGTCGACAGTTTCTCCACTATGGTTTTTCTGCTATTGGCTTTGCAAGGCAGAACTGAGATCACCTCAAAAATCGGCGAAAATGTTCCACATACGCCACAGTATTTCAGGTTTAGCGATCTCCGATGAGATGTATTTTGATGAAAAGTTGCGAATTTTTATTCAAATGAAACGATCCATTGACAAATGCCATGTTCAAAGTTTAAAATTTTGTAGAAGCGAGTAAAGTCAGGACTGAAATGACCAAAATAATCGATGAAAATGTTCTACATAGGCCACAGAATTAGCGATCTCCGATGAGATAGCTTAGAGACAGCTTAGTTTCCATCGCTGTTTAATAACTCGCAGGAATGGTTCTCATCTCACCTTAAAATTTGGCGAATATGTTCCACATATGCCACAGTGTTTTTAGTCTAGCGATCTCCGTTAAGATGTACTTAGACGAAAAGCTGCGCATTTTTGTGCAAATGAAAGGATTCATTAGTAAATGCTATGTTCGATGTTTAAAATGTTACTTCCTCCTTTTTTTTTCATCTAAAAACGCGCTCTTGCCAGTTCTCTCCATTTCTGTGGTCTCGTTCTTTTTTTTCACCTCTTTGATTGTCAAAATGGAGAAATGAAACCTAAAACATCTGTCGCGGCATTCGTGATGGCTTGCTGGGAGTGCTGCGAATGGGCTCTCCTGGAGGACTTCTCGAGAGCTCTAGGGAAACTCAATTAACAAGGGCTTTTGCAATCAGTTGGAATTTCCTCTTGATACCTTAAAACGTTCAGAAATTCCATAAACTGAGGAAGTGCCTTTCGTCGATTGCAGAATAATGACTCTAGTTGGCGGAAGTTTGACTTGTGGCGACAAAGTCTGAAGCAAGTCGTGAAAACATTATTTGGTGGCATCGTTTTTCTCTTCTATGGGCCGAAGTATAAACACAAATGAGGTCGATGTAATCAAACTGATTACTAATAGTTCATTATCGCTTGCATCTAATCAACCGCTGTCTCTGCTCGTGGAAGCTGTCACCATGGTAATTGTCGCATTTTATTGTTTTCCGGACACCCAGTCTTTTCCGAAACTCTTCCCAACAATTATATCCGGTCTGTAACGTCTCTCCTGCGCATTGAAATGACTATGACATGTAGAGCGAATGGACACTAACCCTCCGGTATGCAAAGCCTTCAAATCTAACAACGTAGGGCAACGTAGTAGAGGAAGACCTCGCCTAAGGTGGCGTGCACAAGTAGAAGGGGACCTCAACCAACTTGGCGTGCGCGACTGGACTGCAGTTAGCTAAGGACCGGGCTACCTGGAGAGGTTTGTTGGTTGAGGACCAGGTTCACGCCGAACTGTAGCACCACCTAAGCTGGTGCTCTCTCTCTTTAAAAAAAGTATCCCATTTGGATTTAATTCGGATCATTACCCAGTTCTTTGTTGGCGCCTCTTATTTTTAAGAAGACTAATGGGCCTTATGAGCCCGAACCTCGTCATAAGTTGACTTTATCACTCCGTTGTAGTGATGATAAGTTATCCCTCCTCTGATTATCATTCGTGAAAATAAATAAATATATTTACTTATAGACGAAGTAATTATTTCCGAGGCTTTTCTAAAGTATTACATTTTCTTTCACATACATTTTCCTATAATTTTCCTTTTTATCATTACAGGCCATATTATTTTACACCCCAAGATGGCTATGGAAATCTTGGGAAGGCGGAAAAATACACGCACTCATAATGGACTTAGATATAGGAATATGCTCCGAAGCCGAGAAAAAACAAAAAAAGAAATTACTTTTAGATTATTTATGGGAAAATCTTAGGTATAATTTCAAAACATTGAACCATAAAATTCTTAATACAGTCTCTCCACATTTTTATTGACTAATTATGAATTTCATCATGCAGATATCACAACTGGTGGGCCTACAGATACTACGTGTGCGAATTATTAGCACTTATAAATGTGATAGGTAAGTGAGTCCACAATGGATTTCTCCTTTTTTTTTTGTATATCTCCCAGGGAAATTCTACGGAACCGCACAATGATTATGGTTAATATGGTCAAATTTGGATGAGCTCCTATGAGTGCATGTAAACTTTTGTAAGTAAATAAACAAACTTCGCCCTCATTGCTTCGATTGTGTGGCAGGAAGGCTCCATTCTCAGCAAGGTCACTATAAAGATTGTTTCATGCAACTTAATTGCGACGTTGTTTGTTATTACTGCGGCAGGGATCAGCAGGATAAAGTATAAACAAATGCGAATGAAATTCGTATATTTCTGTTTGGGTTTGAATTTTCCCGCTTTTGTTGAGACAGAAATTGCATTAAAAAAATGAGTTCACAATCAAGTGGTATAAGGACCGGTTTCGTCCAGTTTTGTGTGTTAATTTCGGAGAGAATTGACGTGAGTTTATTTGCGTATCAAGACCACAAAAGAGATGCCCGCGATTTATGGGAATTTTTTCCGAGTAAATTAAGAGTCTTTGATTGTATGTTCAATGCAGTGAACTTTCGACTAAATAAAAACCGTGGTCTACTAGTGATGCACAGTGAAATGCTGATGGTGAATCTTTGGAAGATTGAATTATGTATGAATTCTATTTGAAAATGCATTCAGTTGGTCAAGCTATCGATCATTGTTCAAGTGAATAGCAAACGCTGTCCCTTTTTTTCATGTTCAAGACTAAAGTTTTCTGCGACATCATCCACCTATCCCTGACTTTTGTTGAGGACAAAGTGGACCAATGGCCCACTTATCCACTATGAGGGTCGGGTGTTCAAATCACCCGATCTTCCACCATCGAGTTTAAATAATCAGGGGCTATCTCCATACAGGTAGAGGTTGAGATTTTGGACTTGGTCCAGCCATTCAGCATTTAACGTGTCCAAATCATCAAAGTATGGACGTCTCCGCTCGAAGAAGTAGCTGCTCGACATTAAGTGCCTCGCGTATTCTGGTGCTCCTTACTCGTTGAGGATATCAATTCAATTTCTGTCATACATGTTTGAACTTCAATCTCCGAATAAATTAATTTGTTTATCCTTTCAGGTCAAATGTTTCTTATGAATCGATTTTTCGATGGCGAATTTATGACATTTGGCTTAGATGTGATAGCATACATGGAAGCCGATCAGGAGGATCGAATGGATCCAATGATCTACATCTTTCCCAGAATGACCAAATGTACATTTTTTAAATATGGCTCAAGTGGGGAGGTAAATTATTGAATAAACAATAGCATAGTGGATTGATTATTGAAAGAAAAAACTTTTTTTTAGGTGGAAAAACATGACGCCATATGTATTTTACCATTGAATGTTGTTAATGAAAAAATTTATATTTTCCTTTGGTTTTGGTTCATCTTGTTAACTATTCTTACGACATTAACACTTATATACAGGGTGGTAATTATATTCTCACCTCGTATGAGGGTGTATTTATTTCGTATGCGATTTAGGTAAGTGTTTCCTTAAATTTTTTTAATTTTGTCATTTAATCCAGGGTTTTCTGTAGTAGTTTTTTTTAATATGTTAAATATTTGTCTAAATTTATATTTTTTTTACTTTATTTTCACAGGTTAGTACGTCGAGACGCTATAGAAATAATCGTTCGGCGATCGAAAATGGGCGATTGGTTTTTATTATATTTACTAGGCGAAAATATAGATACCGTCATATTTCGTGATGTTGTACAGGATCTAGCGAATCGTTTAGGACACAACCAACACCATAGGGTGCCTGGCCTTAAAGGTGAAATTCAGGATGCATGATATTGGGAGTATTAGAAAAACAAAAAATGCAAACAAATAAAAAAATATAATTACAACATATTAAGTTCAATGTAAAATATTATGTTTAAGGTATATTTCCTTTTGTTTTGAATATATGCATTTATTCAAAAATGAGTGCATACTACAAAATGACGTCACTGTGTTCATGGGAGAAGTTAAGAAAAGAAATTTAAAACCTTTTTATAAAAAAATACTCAAAAAATTCACCAAAAAAAATATTAAATAATAAAATAAACGACTTAAAAAATCACAAAAAAAAAAATATTGAAACGAAATTTCGAACGAATTCCAGACTCTGCGCGTAATTTTATACACCACACTCTTATATTTTTCAGTTTGTCTTAATAAAAAAAAAACAAAACATTATTAGAACGAAAATCTAGGCATGAACTAAGTATTAATATATCAGAATAGTATTAAAATAATTACGATGGTATCGTTGGGGAACAATAGAACAATCTCCGTCCAACGAGATGAAATTCTGGGGCAAAACGACACTAGGTGACACTTCTTCTAATATATTTTAAATTTTCTTTTTGTAAAATAAAAAAAAATATCTCTCAATTTGATTTGAAATGTATAGTGAAAAAAACAACAATAAAACAATTAAAACTGCCATTTTACAGAACCATATCATACGAAAGTATTTTCTCCTCTTCTAAGTTCAAGTCACTGTTTGCCCCAAAGAAACACACAAAACACTGAAATTGCATTGCTACTCCTAAAAAAATAAATAATAATAATAAATGTATAAATAAAATATATTTCGTCAACACTGCCAACAAAATAAATTTTATGAAATCGTAGGTAGACTTACCAACCAAAAAAAGATATCGCCGCACCCCTTAAATAATACCAGGAGAGTAAACTTTCGAAAAATGCAATTATCAAGTTGACCCTAAAGAGTTCCCCTTAAAAACTGCACCGTCAAATCTTAAAAAAAAAAAACACAAGAATCGAATCTTGTATGGATATTAGTAAAAAGGAAAACATACTTCAAATTGATTTCAGTTGTAAAAAGTAATTAAAAATAAAAAACACTCAAGATACATGAAATCATTTTCTAGAATTATCGAAATCTAGATTCGTTCCTGAATTTTCGCATTACATTACATAATTCATAAACATACACACATACCTACTTAGGTCTCTTTTTTTTTTTTTTTAAAACAAACGTACATATTAAAGACGAACTAGATATTGAAACAAATATATAATTAAAAAAATCATATAAAAGCGAATTGTTTTTTTTTTTTTATATATAAATATATGTAAACTTAGGTAAATTTATCATAAGAAAATTTAAAGAAAAAGTAAATTGTAATAAAAATCGCCATTAGCTTTTAGTCAATTTAATACACTGAAGTTAGTAAAACTAAACAAAATAAGTCAAGTAGTAATTAAATTATAAATAAATTTAAACATAACAAAAGTACAGTACTAAAAAGAGAAACTTTATTTTCAAAGTTGCAATAAAAGGAGAATTGTAAATCTTAACGAAAAAGAAATTAATATTAAACTTAAGCTATAAAGTAAAACCTAAAGTGAAAAGCAAGAAAAAAACTAATAGCAATATTTTCGACAACGAAAATGATTAGTCATTAATGCATAGTTCTAAACAAAATTAAAAGAAAAAAATGAAACTTATTTAAGAAAATATTTCTAAGAGCGGTAATAAAAATTAGAACCGATATATAGATTTAAATTAAATTGTATCTAGAAACTTGTCTGAATTCGAATGCGATGTATGGAGTGAATTTTTTGTATGAAATTGTAAAAAAAAAATAAAAATGAATAACGTAGTAATAAAAATAAAATATAATAAATATTCTAAGGTTCATTTTACATTTTGTTTTATTTTTAGTTTTTTCTTTCAGTTTTTTTTTTTATATTATGGTTTTCATCGTGTACCGGAAAGAACGAACTGAGCTATACTTAAATTAATAAAAAAGTAAAGCCAATTTTTACTAAGAGAACAATTTCGTTTTTATTAGTCTGACTCTCTAAACACATATTTTTGCCTGATTAAAGAATTCTTACTTAAATGAAATGAAATATCGGACTCCCATAGTAAAAAATTAAAATAGAGAATCTTAAATAAGAAACATTTATCTTCAGCATCCTGAGAAGTTAATATCACTGAAACCCAGAATTTAAATTTCTCTCGAAACTTTTGTTTATTTCTTTAAACTTTTTTTTTTCAACACAAGAATAGGAAAAAAATGAATTATTAAATATTATTAAAAAAACACAACATTAAGTCAATTTCTTAACGTATTTAGAATAACATAAGTAGTTAAAAAATATTTACAAAAAATACGACTAGAAAATGAAGTTTTATTTGGTTTTAATTAAAAGAAAACACATCGATCGATAAAAGTTAAAAAACAAAATAAATACCAAAACGTTTTATACTGCCAATTAAACTAAAAAGGAAATTAAAAATAATAAATAGATAAAAATATATAAAACCCTATGTTCGAAAACCAGTTAATAATTTTAATTTATCATCTATAGTTTGCATGTTGATAAATTGAGTTCTAAAGATTAAGAAAACTACCATTAGAAAGAAAACTGCCACACTAATGTTGACATTAAACTGTGGAGGGATTAGTACAAGTGCTTTTATACGTATAAAAATACATATAGGCTTAGTCATATTTTAGTTGTTTTCATTTTCATTTTTTGCTATTCTTTTAGTCATCTGCCATAAAGTTGTCTAGTTTTATCCCTACTCAAACACCAAATACATGAAGTTTATTCATTGGCCGTTGTTATACATATTTTGTGCTCTTTGCCAGTCCACCATTGCTTCTGAATCGCAACAATAATTGCATGGAGGTAGTAAATTCCAAAAATTCATGGCCGATATCTATTAATAATTGAACACGAGTTTGCATGTATCCACTGTTGTAAAGGAATGCGTGATCCATTCAATTGCCAGATGCTTCTTAGCGTTGCGGTATCCTTTATTGGCGCCATCATCTGGTTTTAATTGGATGCACAAATGGGATCGGCAATCGATAGACAAGCGCTCTAGATTGATGTACGCCAGCGTGGTTCATGTACAATCTGGATGGAGTTCTGTTTAAGTAGGTAAATCATGTTCGGTGAATTTTTCAAGGTCTTTCGCTTTGAGGTGAGTGAAAGAGTTTCCACAAAGTTCGTTTTCCTATTGTAATAATATCTGAGGAAGAAGAGTAAATCCTCATAGGATACAATGTATACTACAATCCAAAGCTAAGAGAAACTCTCCAGCGTTAACCCACAATCTTGTTGTGTACTTAAACAAGATCGCCTTGAAAAGGTTCTGCGTCGGTACACGAACTTCAACGCAGGAAGAGCATGGACGAAACTCAGTAATGTGGGATTCGCACCTACTAAAACTACATCTGTGGTCCGGTTTTTTCAAACGTCTCAACGCCTATTCTGCTTTCTGCGGTTCTCTCCTTAATTTATCTGGTATGCGTGATTCTTTCATTATGCTTTTTATGCACTTATTCAGGGTTTCACCAAAGATATTTTCGAGAGTTGTTCTGTTGTTGAGTTCTCTTCTCTGAATTTCTCTTTCGCCAACTAGGTTTAGTGGACATTTAAACCGATTTCTTTATAACTGGCGTTGAGAGTTGAGAGCATCTCTTTTACTGCGGATCGAGCATACAATGCTGAAATTCTATTCATCAGAAAAAAATCGTTTTAGATTTTTGAGTTGGCACATACTTCCAACCAAGTTATACCAGCTGCTTGTTATAAGTTTACCAACTTTGTTAGATTTTCATTTGGACACTGTCAGGTAGACGGAAGTTTTGGATAACATCGTCTAGGTTGAATGTTTCTATCTTTCTGGCAAAAGGATGTTAGTTTTCAGTTTCATAATACAGTCTGCAAAAGTAATTTTTTTAGAAATTCTTCTCTCTCTCTTTTCAAAAACAGATATAGGAAAGTTGTACAAGTTCTTAAGTAGGAGTGTGATTAAAAGGATATATGAAGCTAGGCTGTCATATATACACTAGACATCATAATGTCCACTTTGTATTCCGTTGAAATATTGACAAAGCTAAAACTCTGCAGTTGATTTATTATATCTGCAGATCCTACTTTTTCTCGTAGATAGGTAGGTAGAATGGCGGTTCCTGAGAACCCAATTATCGCAAGGGGTGCGCCGTTTGGTTACCACGAAAACTCGTTCAAAACTATTTGTGTTCCAGTGTTGCGTTGGGATGAAGTGGTTAAATCCAGCCAGTGGAGTTAAGTTACAGGATCAGTTCTAGAGTCATTTTTTCAGCTACCTCGCCGAGATCCACAAAGAAGTGTTTGCCTAAGGTGTGCTGTCTGGACCTTTGCTTTGTTTGCGCCGCCGGACACCTGCAGAGGAAGTGATGCAGAAATTCTTTCTCACTAATATCCTTGCAGCTTCTGCAGAAGATGTTGTGAGGATTACCAAACTTGACCACATGGTCTCCAACCGGCCAGTGGCCTGTGATAATGGCTACAATTCTGGCAGTATCTGGTCTTGATTTCCCAAGTAACTGTTTTCATCTACGTTTCTTGTAATTAAGTGGTCGTTAAGTGGGCGCCGTGGGTTCAAGCCCCAGCCAGGAAAACCGAACACTTTTCGGGGCACCACCCCTCGTTGGGGAATGACAAGCCTTCTGTCATGAAAGAGCTTCTCAATTCACCGTTCGGAGTCGGCAATAAATTGTAGGTTCCTTTCATTCGTGCGAAAAATGTAACACGCACAACATGAATGGTTGCGAGAAGCTAGGCGTTGGCTCATCCCGAGCTGTCGCGCCAGCTATTTATTTCATTTTTTTTTTCTTGTTACTTAGCCACAATTGGTAAGTTGGAGGAAGTAACTTTTTCTGTTATAATAAATGGATCATATTTCCTCTATGATGGTAAAAAGGTAGCTGCCAAAAAATTTCCTTCGAATGCGGGCTATTCCATGAGATTAGTTAGCCATGGTGTCTTGGGTTATGTGTTTGCTAGTTACGTTCATAAGTCGGTTAAAAAAAAACCGTTAATTGTTCTTGAAATTCGTCTTTGGTTTTGACCAAACTGCCTCATAGATGGTTCAATTATCTGGGTTTCTGAGTGTTCGCACTCAGTAGTTTCGCTAAAAGCTACTTTTTTCCAATTTAGGCAAAATACGCCATACGCCTGGAAATCACTATTTAAACAAATCACCCAGTTTATATGTCATGTCCTATACCCTGCTGGATATTGATTTCATCTCCAGTAATTAACACAGAGCATTATCAAAGCCTCAGCCCGGAATACACTCCCCACGCACCCCGTGATGCTTCTATTCTTATTGGTTTATCGGAAACATTTTCGTTTTAAAATGCTTCCAAAAAGCTTAAGTTACACAGAATTAATTTTCTGTTATCTATACGTAAATCGAAGGACTGAAGATGGAAAAACCTGTTCGGTGCTGGAAGTTGCGCATGGAGCACACCCAATAGTGCCACTGGCAGTTCTCTGAAGCATCCCTAATTTTCTCAGTTCTCTTAAAAATTCTCTAATTGAGTTTTATGTTCACAACTGATTACATAAACTGTTTACACATTCAAACAAATAATAGTATTTTATTTTGATATAGAATCATTGCTTATTTCTGAAATTGGGATTTATAAGAACACAAAGCCATTCATTTAAATTCGTGTTTAATCCGATGTTATTTTATTTATTTTTAACTCTTTGGAAACAAGGCCAGCTTTTAAGTACTTAGTAAAAAAAAAGTATTCCGCTAAAATCCGAAAAAAATAAATTCTAAATTGTAATGTATAATATTTAAAGAAAGCAATTAATAAATAGTTAATAGCAGTCTTCCATAATCTTAGGACAATTTCAAGTTGTTATTCCTTTTATTTTTGCTAATTTTTTCCTTATATTTGAATGCAATCTTTAAGCTTCGCAAAATGTCTATCCAATCTTCTTGCACTACAAAACACATTCTCTCCACAAATCAAATTTTGAAAAATATCTTTTAAGTTCTTGTTATGTTTTAAATTACAAAATAAGATTATGATTTATATTTTTTTGTCTAAATTATGTGCCTTTTACATTTATCCTATATGTTTTCTACCAAATTTCTCGAAATGATTAAAACTTTCCAACAAATTCTATAAAAACAAAGGCACCACTTCTTTTTTATTTCTCTAAACTTTCTTCCAATGGCACCATTATCTAAGCACTTTCATAAGGAAAATATCAATTTAATAATTATAACCATCATTCCATGGAATGTTAAACAAAAATAAATTACTCCTAGTCCCGAGGAAATAAAAAAATGAAATTTTTAAAACTGCCTTAAATAATATAAAGAAAAAAAAAAAACCAATACATAATCGTACATAGCCATTGTATGAAACGATAAAATAAATTCTCTTTTATTATATTGTTTAAACGGATATTAAATAAAATTTAATAAGAAATACCTTAAACAAAAATTGTAAATAAATAACAAATAAAAACTGTTAAAGTATTATTATGAAAAACTACATTTTTTTCTGTTCGGTTTTTGTTTACGAATATATATATTTAAAATAATATACATAACTAGTCTTAAAGTCCTATTGTAATATATAGCTAATACAATATCAAATTTGTTTAAAGTTTATTTAAATTCTCTTATTTTCGCCAGGAATTATAGTTCTTAGATGAAAAAACAAATAAATTTATTATTTTATACACTAAAAACCGAATGTAAAAATAAAAAGAAAATTCATCGAAAAAGAAAACAATTCGCCGATTGCCTTCAAATAGAAGAATTTCGATATAAATTCACTGCGAACACAAAAATACTGACAAAATCGATAGGTAACGTTATTATCAAACGTGAAACTTATATTTAAATCATATTTCAATACAAAACAAATAAAAATAAAAACAAACAAAAATATACATACTATATACATATACAAGAAAACGGTCAACAAAATAATTTAAATAATAAACTCAAACGCCATTGCAATATGGAAACATTGATGTGAACTTGTACATTTTATTCAAAGTATTTATGAAAAACAATTTGAAGTAAACATAAAACAAACAAACAAACATACGTGTTAGTTAATTTCCATGAGTTTTCGTGTTTCTAGTAGATAATTAAATTGGGACCAATTCATTCATATCTGAATTGATTGGAATAGTCGAGATTTTTCAAAAAAAAAAATAAATAAATAAAACAAAAACATATAAGAATTTGTTATGAAATTTTATTTCGTTTTTTTATAATATTGCTTAAAGTATTTGTTCGGATATATAGTCTTTAGTTAAAGTTTATTTGTTAAATAGTCTCATTTACACATTTTCTAAGAGAGGCCATGCAAGATTGGCAAAGATTTGAGTAAAAGCAAAATGTTGGCATCAATATTTCCATGAAACAAATTAAAAACAAAAACAAAAAAAAAACACATGAAGAAATGAGATAAACATGATAAAATAAAGGAAAAACATTCAGGATTGTATAACATATTATATACTTAGTAAATGATAATTCATAAAATTGTAAATAATATACATGCACACATAATTTAGATATATACTACATAATAACAACGTTGTATGATTTTGATCAAAAAAATAATACAGTATAATAAAATTTTTCGATTTGTTAAAAAAAAGATTAATTTTTTTTTTAAAGAAAAGATACTCGGTTGTTTAATAGTTGGTTGTTGGTTGTATGGCGTTGTGCGTGGTCTACTAGGTTCAATTCTTCTGTGAACTGGACCTTATACGCATGTAGTTCAAGATCTTTCGGTGCAAAGTGGTTGTGGAAGGGCCCAATTCCTGTTGTTGTCTTGAAATGGGCACACCTGGATTTTCGGTCACACTTTCAGCTAAGGCGATTATATCTTCAGTCGACCTTGCCGCCTTCACATCACTAACCTGTCCGAGAAGTTCAAATTTATCGATTAAATTCACTATAGCTGTGCGAGAAGGTGCTTTGATGACAAGAAGCAGTACGAACTTTACGAAATGTTTCTGCAATATTTCACCGTGTATTTTTCACTTTTTCAACACGTTGTGGGAGTGTGTATCGATGCATATTTATTAACCTCCTAGTTTTTGCTTATCAAAAGTCATTGCAATGATACTTGAATGTTGACAGTTCAACAATGGCGCGAAGTTTCAAGTGACACCTCTAGTTGAATGGCCTCTTGTTAAATGAATAATTTTAAAGACATCCCTGTTCTAAGCCCACTGCGAACCCATTATCACCGCATGTTTTTGTTGGATGAGACATGCTTTTAGGTGACTAGGTCTACACGTTCCTCCTGCATCTGTAAGACTGTATACAGAGTTGACTTCGCGAACCAGCAAGATGCGTTTATATAAAATAAGGATGGTCTCAAGCTTCAGTTCCTTGAAAAATGGACTACCAACAGTACTTATTCTCCTGTCGACAAAGACAGGACATCCGCACAACACATGACATGACAGATTCAATTTCTTATTCAGCTTTGTAACTTCTCCATTGTTCGTTATCATGTACGCCAAGACGCTCCGCATGGAGAACAATCATGCAGAAATGATGTGCAAGAAGACACGAACCATAAAGTGCCATAAAAAGCAATGGAGAGAAGTGCCTGCAATAATAATCGGATCGTCTTGCTCGTGTTATATAGGTTCGTGACTTTGCTTCCACATATTTTACGATATTAGTACGTACCATCAACATGATCTCAGTTTAAATGGTTTATACCTTAGAATGTTATATGCACGTGGTAAATATTGCCACATGAAGATGGAGCAAGCTCTGCAATTTTTGAAATGTGTCGAAAATTTATTGATAAAGTTGACCTTGCATCCACCTACAGTTTACTGGCAACAGAATTTCAAGAAAATAAGACATCTAACATATTTACAATGATTTCTACATGTTAAGAAAAAAAAAAAACATACGCCAACGCATCGAGAAGGGAACGTCAACTTGAACATTCCCATTTTTAAATGTGAGTACATATTGGCTTTCGTGGCTAATGCCGGAACTAGAATAATTGTTTTCGTTCATCACAGTTAGGCTTGCCATCCGTCGTATTTTCTCAAGACACTGTCCTCTTTTGAGGGACGTTCGGAGGGATTTTTGAAATATATCCGTGGTTTTTTAAGAAGTCGGGAATTTATTATTTTTTACTGAAAACCAATCTACTTACATATTTATGTACATATGTACATATGGTATGTATGTCATCAAGATCGCGACAAGACGAATCGTACATATGTTATAACCGATGCGAGTGAGAGAGCAATTGATGGCTTTCGCCCATTAGATAGTTTGTCGATAAAATCGAAGAAGAACTTGTCTAGGGTTCTATTTCTTAAACGGCAGAGGTATGGGCAGTGACAGAGAAACTGGGCTATGTCGTTATGGACCTCTTCGTCACCGCATCCGCTGAATATATCGTCATCATTCGTTCGCTGCCTATGTTGCCTAATGATGCTGAATGCCAGTGAATGTGATGATGAAAAGCTTACCGCCCTGCGTTTCTCATTAGGCTCTTCTCAGCGGCCGTTGGGACAAATGTGTTAAATTTGAAAGAAGTTGTGATTACAACAAGATGTTGTCAATATAAGAAATTCAAAAATGTTTATACCTTTCGGCTTCCCATAAAAATAACTCATTCTACCATCACCACATGTAGCAATATTTATTCAACATGCAAACTTGACTGTCCAAAAATGTACTCCCAAGGCTTCTTTGATTGAAAAAAAGAAAAAAAAATTATAAACCCCCTCGGCCACATAATTTAACATCAATTTCATGTTGATTTACTTGTTCTCATTTTTTTTTCTGTTCTCAATCCACGACTTCGGCTCGCAAGTGCATTCCGAATTCGTTTCATGAAAAACCACATATGTACAAGCCCGGGAACATAAATCAGGGTTATTCATGCTTTAAATTACCGAAAATTTTCAATTCAGGCCTCATGGTATTGCCTTAGGTGCCTTTTTGATTGCAATTAATTAGTTTTCTTCGAAGAATTAAATCACGAAAAGAGAAGGAAGAAGAATTACAAAATATCCGATATGAATATTCATGCCTGTGTATGGTATCAAAATAAAATTGTTGATAACTACAATATAAAACCATTTGGGAGATCACCCGTTGATATGCTTTGATCGTTTGCCACGATTAATTTCTAGACAAATTGTGCGCTATAATGGGGTCTTTTGTGTTGGCTGACCTAAAATCGTAAGAAATTATGAAAACATTTGAAAGCTTTGAAGGGCTACAAGGGAGTTTTTAATGTCCACTTTCGTTCTTCTGTATCCCATTTAGAGTGCATCTCCAGAGAATAGGTAATTTAAGTAAATTTTGATGGGTGATACCATCACACGTAGATTGTATCAGGTGTAGTTTGAGGGGAAGATGAAGAAGATTATACCTCACTCATCTATACTTGCAACTACAAGTGCTGTGTGACCCACATATTTCAATGATAGTAAAGTCCTAAGACTCATACTTAAGTCGGCATTGTTTAACGAGGCGACTCCGAGACAGGGTTCACTAACCTACTAATTTCTTGCTTTCTTGTTTGACCAAGTATCCAAGGAAATCCCACAACGAAGGATTGACCGAGAGAAGCGGCTATCGCCACTACATCAACCTAAATGAACCTCGGTGCCACCATACGCCAAAACCATACTTCCTTCATAAAGAAAGTAGCTAATTTTTAGTAGTGATGTTAAGGAAAACGAAAGGGCCGACGAACTGGGCAGGCTAGTTAGAGAGCGGCAACACTAAGAGAGGGGGAACCACGGTGGATCCCCCTTCCTGTGTGGCTAAAGCAGAGATCCAACATAAATGGGCATAGGATATCCAAGGCTCTATGGCCTGCTCTGGATCGCAGGAAACCAGGAGATATTCTCAACTTAAGCAGGGCACAACCACAATTAGTCACTGGTATCCTGTGCGACCACTGTGTTCTCAGGAAGCACGGTAAAAGATTAGGGCTCTCAGCTACAGATGTCTGCAGATATTGCAACGACCTATGCGCCACTGGGGACAGCTTTGACAGCTATAGGAACGTGGTTTAACTCTGCAGGGAAATCAAATGCTTTCAGGAAATGGTTTAGGTTTTGCCTTCTTTTTTTTTTTTTGGTTTCACAGGGATCGCGATGGGCCCACTATAGTGCCTAAGTAATGTCTTATGCGAGCGCTGGCTGCATAACCATACTCTACCTAACCTGGCCTAGTAGTGATGTTTTGTTAAGCGCTTAAGTTCGATAGGGTTAGGGCCTTGGTTTTCACCGCGTTTATCTTCAGTCCTACTCAGTAAACCTCAGTTTCTAGATTGGTATTCGACATATGTGGTCGCCGTGGCTCAGTGGTTAGTGCGTTGGACTGATGTACGAGCGGCTGGGGTTCAAGCAAATATTCAACCAAATTTTCTTTTGAGCGATAACACGGGTTATGCTGACTTTGAAGGCACTAGCGGTTTGCGGCTTATTGGCATAGACCTGTGACTTAAGGAAACTCCACAAAAAAAAGTTTAACGAGGTCAAATCGCACGATTTCCGTGGCCAGTTCACGTCACCTCCATGCCAACCATGCCCTCAAATCGCTCGTGCAGAATCAGCTCATCAGCTGTATGGGACATAGCACCGTACTGTTGGAACCACATGTCGTTCACATGCATATCATTCAATTTGGGCCAAAAGAAATTGGGTATCATCGATCGGTAGCGCTCTCCGTTGATGGTGATGGCAATGCCATCGTTGTTTTTAAAGAAATACGAACCGATGATGCCGCCGGCCCAAATCAAACAGGAACTTTCTGCAGATGCATTGCCACTTGGTGAACCTCGTGTGGATTGGCATCGTCCCAAAGCTATCATAACCTCTTCGCAGAAGATGATTTTTCTTGCTGAAATCGGGTTCCGCTTTCAACTGCTCAAGAACCCAGTCAGCGAACACACGCTCGACGCTGTAACTTGTCATTGTGATTTGTCTTTGGTATCCGAAAAATAAAAATCGGGAAAACAGACAAGAAATAAAACAACATGGCCGCCATGAACTGACAAAATCTAACTGTCCCTGTTGGAAAACCCTTTAGCTGGCACGACAGTTCGGGATGACCCAAGGCCCAGCTTTCGCAACCATTAATGTTGTGTGTATCACATTTGTCTTACAAATAAAATTGACCTACAATTTATTTCCGATGCCGGACGGCGAACTGAGAAGCTTCTTCATGACAAATTATGCTCCTGGAGGCTTATCATTCTCCGACGAGAGGTAGTGCCGCAGAAAGTGTTTGGTGGACACGGCTAGGGCTTGAACCCAGGCCCACTCGCACAGAAAACTGTCTCCAGTCTGGTAATCTTCCCACATGGTACCAGAATACAAGTTTACAGTAACAGTGGGCAATGGACACTATAAATATCTATAACTTGACCAAGTATTTCAAACAGAACACTTGTTTTGACATGGAAGATTGGTGTACATATGTATGCATGCAAAACACAAAATATTCATGGTACAGATGTTAACAAGGCCATAGAGAATATTTCTTTTTCATTTCTTAGAATCTTGCAGGCAAGACTCATGGGTTTGGCCATTTAATCCCCCCGTCTGGAATCTTCAAATCTTTTCGTGTGCAAACTCGATTTATCACACTTTCATTTAAGCCAACGCGTTAGGTCCGAAAATAATCTAAGAGTATGTGTAGTGACATTTACGTTTATATTTCCAAACGGAGAACCGACCTTATTAGCGAAAAAGAAATACCGCACGGCGAAGCCTATTAAACGCATCTGACCAAGTTGAAAATTTATAACCGTGGATAATCAGAGTTCAAAAAACTTTTTTCCCATTTTACATCATCGCCGAATTAGATTCGCAAAGTTGATTCTCGTTTTGCTGTTTTTTTTTTTGCAAATTATTAAGCCGCTTGGTTCCAATTCTTCGAATTAGATTTTATATACAAACATATGTACATATGTTGGATGTATCTTTTCTATATGCTTTTCATTTTACCTTCTTCTACGGCTCCAGTCAGACAACTTTGACATTAAATTTGACTTCTTAGGATGTGTGTGGTTGTATCCCGTGGCCGCAGCAGCACCAGCAGCAGCAACCTGATTCGAGAGATGACGTCAGCAATATTTTATGGAAGTTGTCTCTCAGGTTCTTTTAGCCACATAAAGATGTATAATGCAGATTGAATTGAATGTGATTGCAATTAACGTCTAATGATTATTGACAACCAGTTTTGATTTGACATTCAAGTTATGGCAAGACATGCTTGTCGGTTATACCAGCTCTAATAAAAAAAATCAATCGAATTTGCCTCCGTATGTTTTTACTTTTAAGGAAATTTAACAGTTAAGCTGCTTACGATTCGCAAATGTTAAATGTGAAAATTTGTTTGTTAAACGGCTGTGTAAATTTTGGGCTTACAGAGGCGGTAGAGAGTAACTGCATTCACTTAGTTAGATCTGAAAAATAAGAGAAAAAAACTTGTATTTGTATTTAATCAAATTATGAGTGTGACAAAATTACAGGAATATGAAAATGCTTTCCTATGTGATGCTATGGTCCAGTATGTTGACAAATGTGTTTTATTCCACATACTTATGTACATATCTCTAGTCTAACATCGTTTAGGTGTTTACCAACCCTTAATGAGAAAGGTATGTTGAAAACAGGATGAGAAAAGGAATGGCTACACTCTACGCTTGTAAGAAGACTTTTAGGAAAAGGTGGGGCTTGTAACCACGCACCATTCACAGGATATACAAAGAAATGGTCAGAATTATCATCTCCTATGGGTGCGTAGTTAGCCCTTAAATCCTAAAAGGTAGGATCCAAGCTTGTCTGGGACTGTCTCAACTTCCTCGAAAGCCTTACATCGGTAAATAAAGTTACATTAGCCTGGATCGCAGGACATAAAGGCTTCGAGGGTAACAAATGGGCTGACTGCCTGGCGAGAAGAGGCGCTTGTCGCCCATTCGTTGGTCCTGAACCCTGTTTTGGGATACCACCCAACAGTGCCTACTAAAAGATAACAGAATGAGAGATCAACAAATATGCCGACTACTGCGCCAACCTCCGGGGTCTTAGACATGCGAAAAAGTTTATCAACCCCAGCTTATACAAGGCCAAGACTTTACTTGATCTCACCAAAGACGAATTAAGAACCTTAACGGATACCATTTGCATAAAATGAAAGTATCAGATACCGATCTTTTCCGGCTCAGTGGAGAACAGAAAGAGAGCGCTCAACATATTCTGTGCGTATGTCCAGGAGCCGTAAGGAAAAGACTACTCCACTTGACGACGGCCTCGGTCAACCCAGCGGAAATTCGGAAAATTGAACACAAGGCTATACTCAGGTTTATCAAAAACCTCAATGTAACCTCTGGTTAAACCATAAGGGCCACCACAATAGACCTCCTAGGTCGCATTTGAGGCCCCAATACAGAATAGAGAATGGGTGCTTAGTATGGTGGACTGCATCAAAAATCAAGAGCTATCTTAACGAACTCTATAAAATACAAAGGCTAGCTGCACTTCGCACCACAGAAGTCGTAGGAAGTTGACCGCAAGCAGGTCTGGATATGATTCTTCACCTCCAACCCCTGGATCTGTCCATAAAACGTGCTGCAGCGAAAGGTGCGGTCACATTGAGAGCATCCAATCTGTGGACGCAGACCATCTATGAACATGTTCGATTACTGAACGTAATAAAGTCAATGGGCCGGGACACTTCGCTTTTGCCAAGCACCTTAGTGTGTTAGGCTTAAGTAACAGCAATGCCTGTGACGCCTGTGGAGAGGGCGACGTTACTTCGAATCATTTCCTTTGCGATTGTCCTGCCTTTGCTCAGATCAGGTGGTAGGTTTTTGGTGCGGATGTGGTGAGTGCTGGAAATGTAAGCTCCTCATCATTGAAGTGCCTTCTCGGCTGTATCCGAAAGTCGAGGAAATTCCAATAACGAAAAATTGGCAAGATTGGGATCGGCTATGAACATCACCGAAGCGGACACATCTGTAATGCCACCGATAGGGAAATCGCATGGGATAATAGACAATATACATAATAGAGAAAGAAGCTAACTCCTCCTGGTTAGCCAGAGAGGATTGCGCCAACTCTCGCATGTTATGACCGAAATTATGTAAAACCAAATCAAGGTGCCTTCTAGATTACCTATTCGCATACTCACTGGAGTTATCACAGGACACTGCGCCATTGGAGTCATGCTCCGCAAGAAAAAAAAGAGTCAAATCCAACGATTAATGCAGAAGCTGTGGAGATGAGGAAGATGTATAATCAAACCAGCATCTGCTGTGTCACTGCCCCGCCTTGCAAGAACGACGTCTACGCGCACTAGGATCAAGATTCTTTGCAGAAGTAATAGACTTACAGTTGACAGATCTACTCAAATTCATAAGGAGCACTAACTAGTTCAGACAACAGCCAAAAGACAGATCCGTAGGTTATCCCGGAAACCATATTGCTGTGCCTACAACAGAAAAAGGGTATTTACAATGAAGCTCCAGGTCTCTGAGTGAACGTGATAAGGCCTATCCATCATACACCCTACGTAACCTAACTTAATATCTAACGAGAAAGAACTCAGGGTGTGTTAATGATTACGCATGGTAATAAAAAGTGAAGGACAAGGCACGTACGAAAGCGTTGTAATGCAAAAAAGGTGAAAACCTCAAAAGAAGGGAGGAAAAAAGCTGTATGTGAGAAGGAGGAAAATAGACGTACTCTGCCAGGTAAATGAGGTTGAAGAATCATGCGATAGGATATTCTGAAATAAGATCAAGGAGCCTGCAGATGACTTTCAATCTAAGCCAAAGGCCATTCTATATTTTTGCCACAAAAACGAAGAAAATATTACAATCATTTTGTAGTATCTCCAGCAACTGCTTTTCTAAACATGAGCGAAAAGTGTGATATTTTACACAGAATGCCTACACCTTGAGCAGAGAGGATTCGTCTTTCTCTGTATTGAGTGGTCCTCAACCATTTTGAGCCAAATTTGTTCATATTGCATTCGGTAAGACCAGATAAATTTAGTTTACTAAAACAGTATTCTCTTATAGTTTTCCTTCTTAAGGTGAATAGAGTAAGATATCCGCAAGATATCCTCGTTTCTACGGCTGTTGTAAAAATCGTTGGAGTTGGACTGGGAGTCTGCTTGCACGTCCCCCAACAAACAGTATCTCATGAAAGACAAAATTGCAGAACTTTTTCTACTGATTGAGATGATTATGTTTGTCAGGTCAGATTTAAGTTGGCAATTTATAACACCTCAGTGATCAAGACAAGTTCCATCGAATCGATAGGAAGAGATGGGTCCTCACTACTTTTAGTGATCTCCTGACCAGTCCTTAATTCTGCGATTTCATCCGAAGGAAATAACAATGCCATTTTAATTAAGATGATCTTTAAATCCTTGGTCATAGAGACCATCAAGGGAAATCTTTCATGAAGTAAAGATCAGACGATCGCGAACATCCGGAACAAGTTATTTGGTTCTGCCTTATCTTTAATCAAACTAAGAACCTCATCCTAATTTATTCTAACAACATTTTGTAGATCCTTACAACAGATGTACCATTCTAAAAAACCAAAGAAAAATATCAAACAAATTGATCGTTGTAAATTTTATAAATTGCTCACGTAAAACGAAAGAGTTGAACAGAAAACTTGATATGCTGTGAGCAATTTTTTATCGGCTTACTTTTATTCCCATGACACGTGTACCTAATCGACCTTCGAAGAATCTGGTACTGTAGCTAAAGGGCTTACACGTAATATGTGTAAGTCATCGAGAACCATTGCTACAGTGGTTCTCGGTAAAAGAATGTAATCCGCTCTTGAATTAATCAATGTGTGTTTGGGTTGATGTTTGTTTATTTGAATAAGAAATATTTTTCCGTAAATTTATGGTCTGGGAATGCAAAGCAAAGTTCAGGCCAAAATCAGTTCAAACAGTTCTTAAAGTCTGGGTCAATCAAAAAATCCTCTCAAAGACACAGTTTGATGGAAAACCGATCGAATATATCCGGACAAAATATAAAAGCAACAGAGAACAGGTTCAAACTCCCCCAATCAAAAAAACTTGTCTTCAGCCACTGATTTAGGTATAAAATCCACCTTATGTACTCTAACCGAGCGCGAAAAAAAACACAAAAAAAGAAACCAAAACAAGACTGCCGAATTTGAAACAAACAGAGGAAAAAAAATGAGCAGCTTATACCCAAGAGCGGGCCACATCAAATGGAAAAACTCTCCAACCTACAACAAATGTAGAGGTAAGCCTCCACCAGCCACCTTTGTTAGACACACAAACATTTTTTCTCGTTTGGCGTTTGTGCAGATTAATTATTACGATAGAGAGCTTAATCCAACTCACCATACCTTAGATACTCGCTTTAGCCATTGCTTTCCAGCGAATATGTTAGCCAGGCAAAATATAACTACCAATACCCAACTGGAAGCGGGTATGCTCTCTCTTGAAAACTTTTCGCGCAGAGATCAGATAATAGTGATGAAGTCATGGAGTGGTGAATTCACATAACGATCGCCCAACAGGTAGATACTTTGTGGAAATGCAGCGGACGGCCAGTCGAAAACAGGTAACCGACGAGTACGTACGGGTAACGTTAAGGTACTTTTGTATTTCTAATTTTTGGTTCTCTCTTTCTATTTGCTTCCGTTTATGTACTTCTAACGTTTCTTGTGGTGTGGGTCCGAGTCACCCCTCATTTGTGTACGTTTGGAATGATATAAGCACTGTAAAAGTCAATGGAATTTTAAAAACCGAATTGTAAACATGCGTGTTCCGAAAAGTGTTCGAATTAAACTTCCCCCCCCTTTAATCTATTTTCATGAAAAACCGTGTTCTCTGTGTATGTTACATAAAACAATAACAAAACAGAAAAACCTTTCAATTTTATAAAAGTATTCGTGTGTGTGTGTGTACAGACGTTCGGTAGTCTTTTTTGTGCTATTCACGGATTTTTAATTCCAACAACGACGGATTGAATCAAGATACAAATATTGGCATATGCAAAAAAAAAAAACCAGTTAAATCCGAAAGCCACTTGAAACGAAATATATAAACAAACAAAATACAGATAGATTAGAAAAAGAAAAAAAATATTATATACCTATCTCCATTTAATTACGGTTTTTTAGTTGAAATTTAATTTTTTTTATTTTTTTTTATTTTACTCCCATCAGCCGGTAGATGTGTTAGTTTATAACGAAAGGTGTATCTCAAGGTAATCTGGAAGTTTTGTGATATTCTGTGTGAGAGACACACTGTGTGTTACTTGTTTGGTGTCGACTACAATTACACTTCTTTGGATTAAAATAAAAGAAAAACGACAATTTTATACAATTCGTCATAAATGCACTTTGTGGAATGGTGAGTTAGAAAAGACACATACACATCATATAGCGTATCCGTTCTTATTTTAATTTATAGATGTCATTCCCTTTTTTAACGCCCACATGCAACATTTATTATAGATTCGAACAAGGTATGCGTCATCAGGTGTCAGTTCTTGCAAAAGTCAAAGCACTCCTTAAAAAAAAAATGTCTTAAGTATACACCACCGTGTTTAGAGTAAGCGTTGGTAGTACGCATAGGCGACATTGCGTAGGTTTTGACTTTGATATTTGCAGAAAAATCCAAACTTGTATCAAATTTCATTGGATTGGATTAAAAGTTGGAGGAAAAACTTGATGATGAATGGCTGTGACACCTTCGACGAGGTGTTTGTAACCAATCAGAATCGATCACTTGAGACGCTACTTAGCTTCAGATTTTTACCCTCGGGGGACTTTAATTTATTGAAACAATTTTCAATTAAGCACAAACGTGCGGGAGTCTTTTCTTTCATGACCTTTTTATTGCATAAACGTGATGATGGAAATCATCGTTGGTTGTACGAATAGTTCAACATAAATGTTAAAAGTAAATGGTATTTTGTTGCATTAGAGCTAAGATTTCTGTCGTTTAAATCTTATGTGGCCACAAATCTTGTCAAACACATCAAATATATTTCGTTTGCGGCACTTTATAGAGAGACAATGCATAACTTTTCGCAACGACTTATGTTGTGCGTGTTCGATTTTTTGAACAAATAGAAGGGACCGGCTGTGAATGACGGAATGAGAGGGTTTTTCATGACAGATTAATATGTTCGGATGTTTGCTATTGAATGCCGAGGGGTGGTGCAATGAAAAATGTTAGGCACTTTCAGCAACGCACTGACCACTCAACCGCATCGAACGCAACTCCTTACTAATAAGGTTTAACCAATTAATTTCTCATTTTTCGGTCGCTTTTGTGAACATTTAGTTCTTGTTTTGCGGGAGGAAGTAAGTTTGTCAGATTTAGCCCTCTAAATGGAGACATCTGACTACGACACTTATTGATGGATTACTGACTTTCCAAAGCCATTTTCGGAACAAGCACTTATTACTACATATGGGAGGCTTATACATAATTTACATACTCATACACATATGTTTATTTGACAAATCGACTTATGTAAATAGTACGGTTATCGTACTGCAAAGGTATTCTGTGAATGGCATAGTACCTACCTATTTATGCACTTTGGGGATGATTTGGTTTGGTATGGGAGGGAGAGATGGACGCTCACCTCAGTTGGGCACGTGCCTCAGATGAGCTCATTGTATTCCCTTTTTTTGATCGAAACTGAATGAAGTAGTCAAGTTTGGAATGTGTTATGGAAAGGATGTAAGGAAAGCGGGCACAAATTTGTTGTGACACTAGTGCGCGAGTGATCGGCAGGACCTTCCTGTAAAGCCAGCTTATGATCAATTTCTTTGTGCTTAAATTGCTTTGGATCCGAAATCCGTACAGATTCCAGGTATTTCTGTTAGTTTATCCTTACAATTCTTATAAATCTCAGCCTTAGTCCCAGTCTTTGGTAAAGTTAACGTGTCTCACTACCAGGCTCAATAGGTTTCTGCCTGAATTAGAAAATTTCTAACAAAGAGATTGCTTGGCTTCTTAACATATTATTAGAAAAAGCTCTCAGGGAGTGCATTGTTTTGTGTCCTAGATATCTTTGTCAACGGAGCATACACTAGAGTAATCTACCAAACAAAAAGAACATGGTCTTGAGGTCATCTCAATTTTTTTTTTTTATGCTTACTTACGAAAGTAAGTACAAAGGTTTCTAGATTACTGGGCAAAGTGCAAAGATTCAGTTTCAATGTTGATTTTGGTTTCCAATAAGGTGGATGCACTTGGAGCTGCATTATTCTGATTTAAGGAAAAGAATTTGATTTTTAACCCCTTGCCTACACTTAGGTTCATGTGGAATCACTGATTAGGTAAGGTAGGTATAGCGGCTAAACCGTATTAAATTGGACCCCTTCATCACATTTACAAACTTCTCCAACAGTCACTTGAGGGGAATTACAGTGAGACTTCACCCTCCAAATCCAACCAACTATCGTATTGGACCACTTTGATATCTAAAACAAAATAATAGCCCTTAGGGAGGGTAGGATCGGCTAGGTATATATGTATGTGTGTATCCATCTCTTATCTTTTTTTCTATGTAGCAGCAATTTTGTACGCTGAATTCATCCTTTTTAGTCATGCGGACAAACTGGGCATGTCAAGATGATCATTTCATTTCATTTATTAGCGAATGTGTTTACATACATATATGTGTATCTTTTACATGGGACCTACAAGTTAAGTCTTTAGGAGTGATTTACATGACCAAGTTACTGTGAAGCCTTTAACACGCAGCTCTATCAGACCTCATGTTCCTTTTTTTGACGATAAACAAAATCAAACCTACGACGATATGTATAGGCTGCAAAACGCAGAGCAAAGGCTGAAGAAATTTATAGAGGAAAGGAAAGATCTTGAAAATGTATTTTTGGAGAAATTGTTGAGGCCATGCAGACCTTTATAAGGACACCGATAGCATCCTTTACAGTCCAATAAATATGAAAATGGTGTCCTTAGATGCAGGCGGTGTGGCTATGGTCAGTCTTAAATAAGAAAAAGTCCAACAATCTCATAAAACTTGGGCGGAGGGATTGAGGGCACTTCCCCAGGAAAAGATTTCGACTTGAGTTACCATTTAATGAGCTGTAAGGACGAAAAAAAGATAAAATCTTCACAAAACTTGCTATGTCCCGCACTAGCCACAAGATGATTGAGTACTCTAGGTAGTAGCTTCTTGAATGGGAAAATAAAGTGCTGATTTTAGCATATTCCAGCGATACCTCTCTTTTTTCCAAATAAGCCGCTACTTCTTGGGATCTCATCGATGGAATTTTTATTGGCACAATGGACACCCAGAGAGTCTACGAAATGTAATGAGAGGAGGTTTATGCGCCTATCGTTCAAACGATTCTTCTAAAAATGTATTCCTGGACTAGGACCTCTTTGTCATAAACAATTTTTCTTAGCTATGAAACGAAGTTTATTTTTTCTGTGCCCGATTAAAGTAACCAAGCAAGTTACACAGCTTTGCAAGATTGTATATGAAATTATACTTGAGATCAATGATCGTTTTTAAATTCTTATTTTGCTCACTTGCTAATTGAAAAGAATTAGCACTTTTGTCAACGAGGGGATTCCTACTTGTATATGGCACACGTAGTCACATCATCATCAATAGTTGCCACCAGATTCTGAACTGGAGTTTGGGAAGAGAAGATAAATATTTAAGTAAGAACGGTGCCTTTTGGTGTTAGTCATTGTTCACAATATAGTTTTCACGATCTGAATTTTCAAATTTATATGCCCTTGCTTAAGGAAAGTAAAACTGTTAACAGTTATATTTTAATTTATCAACTAACCCGCATAGTAGGACTCAAAATGCACCTATCCAAAGCACAAAAATGCGTCCACGACGATATTTTGACAACTCCAATGATAACTTTAAGTGCAAAGCCAAGTGTGTATGAACTTAAATTTATTTCAGTAGTTGTTTCAACTTGCATCCATTCAACAGTTACTTACTTACTGACATATGTCCTGTTTGCCCTTGTGGGTCCCAAGGCCTCTACTTCACCTACACGTCATCGTGTGCAGTTTCTGGCAATTTGCCTCAGCTCTCTCCACCTCTTCCCTTATTACCGAGACTCCTCCTTAACTGTTCTGATTCTCGGTCGATCCACTCTTCTGCGATCTTGCGTAAGTGGATTCCATTGCATAGCGTGGAGTCACCTTTTCAAAATGTGTGACCAATAAACAGCCACTTTCGTCGTTGGATGATTATGCCTGTCTGTTCCTGACTCGTTCTCTGGCTAAGATGTTCGTTAGAGACACGGTTAGACCAGAAAATTCTCAGAATTTTTCGTAGACACCCATTAACGAACGTTACTTTCCAAGTGCTGCACTCGTTTAACAACACGAATTCAACAGTGGAACGGAACAGTCGTACCTTGGAGTTTAAGCTGATAAAATTGCTAAGACAACATTCCAAACGCAGTGGTCGCCGTGATTCTGTGACTACTGTGTAGGACTGTTGTGCAAGTGGCATGGATTCAAGCCCTAGACATGTCCACAGAATATTTTTCCCAGCACCACCTCTCTTCGGGGAATGACAAACGTCCGGGGGTATAATTTGTCATGAAAGAGCCTTCAACTCGCCGTTGGGAGTCGGCAATAAATTGTAGTTCCCTTCTTTTCCTGCGACAAATGTAACACGAATACCATGAATAGATGCGAGAAGCTGAGTCCACAGTCGACCTGAACCTCAACCAACAACCGTCTTCAGGCAGCTCGATCTTTAGCCACTTGCTTTAAATTTTGCACGCCAAGTTGATTGAGGTCCCCTTCCATTTGAGTCGCGGTCTTCCTCTACTGCGCCGTCCCATGGGCGTGGATTCGAAGATTACGGGCCGGAGCATTGGTGTTCATCCGCTCTACATGAACCACCCACCTCAGTCATTGGAGCTTCAATCTTCTAACTAAGTCGATGTCGCTGTATAGCCTGTCGTCATTGTATCTCCTCCTCCATTCACCGTCTATGCAGACGGTTCACCCGAAGATTTTTTCTCTCGAAAAAGCCAAGAGCAACCTGATCCGCTTTTGTCAAAGTCGATGCCTCTGTACCGTAGGGCACGACTGTGACGATTAAGGTCTTATAAAGGGTCTCTTTAGTCGTTTGAGAAAGGGTTTTGCTACTCAATTGCCTTCTTACCCCAAAGAAACCGCGATTGCCAAGAGTTATTCTTCGTTAAATCTCAGCACAGGTGTTGTTGGCTGAATATATAGCGCGGCCTAGGTAGATAAAGTCCTTAACTACCTCCACTATGGCTTCAGCATAGGTCGAAACAATACTCCCAAGATATTGTCCAGCGACGCCAACTTGAGATAATGAGTTCGTTCTGAGGGTGATGATCATCGTTTTGGCTGTGTTAATCTTCAACCCCATGACGTTTGTCTCTTTCTCAACACGCGCTGTCATTTGGTGGAGTTGCATAATCCTATGTGATAGGATTAGCGTAGTCAATATCTGTTATTTCAAACCCAAGTACATATGCCCATATTGCAGTGGATTTTCTACTTACATCCACCCAACAGTTCGAGTTATATAATGCACACACAACTCAAAAAAGGGAGATCGGATAAAAGAATACAAAATGTTATATAACCATTAGTTAGAAAGAAAAAGGAGAACAAACCTTCCTGAGTTCCCCCACACCAAGCATGAAATCTGAATCCAGAACCCTCAACGAAAAAAAAAACCATGATGTCAGCCATATCGAACAATAATTCTTAATGGCATTCAGAAAAACAACTTGTAAGTCGAGAGATCCGATCAATCCATTAGCCGATGGGCTCTCTGGCAACTGTACACATTTTTTTCCCCCACTGGTGTGGGAAGGGGAAGTCAAATCTCTCACATCATTTTTAATTGTATAATTACCCCAGTGCAGCATAACAATTTAAATAAATTGCGTAACAATAATTGCAATTACATAAATTAATCGCTTTGAAAGCCGTAATTAGTGGGCCCGACGAATGGCCGATGGACATGCAAAATAGTTTCATGGACACGCATTGATGAGCGGCATAATCCCCATGGCCTATATTATGCCAGCAATTCCACTTAACAGAATCTATGTAATAGTTAATGCATTACACGTGTACTAACAGCTTAAGAGTCAATTATTTGGCATATGCCATTGTTTCAGGCAAATGCCAGATTTAATATCATTGTTTGGTAATTTGCAGCACTACCTTCCTCAATGTGGAGCCCATCTTCATTGTCAAGTTACCGTAATATAATAATTATGCCCGCCAACAATAGGCACGGTACTCGTACTTCCTACAACTCTGGTGTGACGAACAAAATCGTGATTGTCTGGATGCTCTTCCGTTCACCCATAAACTTAAGCGCACAATGGCAGCTACAATTAAACCATAAAAAGGAATTATAATAATAATTATGAAGAACTCCCATGGATCTCTCGGCGATGTCTGCTGAGGCCCACAAACTTGCACCGGTTGTTGCATCAATCTGTTTTGTTGTGTATCTATGCTTGTGTGGTATGCTGCCCAACCTTTTGCCTGAACCAGATATGAAAGTGGTATCTCCGTGGAGTAATTATTCAACAAGTGCGTCCACCATGATGCTGGTTTCGATGGATGTTTTGTTTTTTTTTCTTCTTTTATCTATCTATACGTTCATTTAAAATGCGGAAAGAGAAAGTGTCGACGACACAACAACGGTGTGGCAGTTATCAGTGGGGCCGGCCGGCAAGGGAGAGGATGAAAGTATGAAATTTTTCCTTTATTCACTTTTCGCATTAATTTTTTATTGATTTTAATAAATTTGAATTAATTAAGTGATTAGTAAATATTATAGATAAATAACAATAGAAAGCGCATGGTGGAGAAAACTGAACAAAAGTGTGTACCTTGGCACTTCAATGCAGGAGCTGGGGTTTCATTCATGAGGTTTCATTTTAGTTTTTAAAAAGCCTTTAAGCTAAGATTGGCTATGTACCTATTCCAAATTAATTCTTTCTTTTAAGAGAAAGGTTTCACTTTCATTCATCCGCAGATTGTGAAAATTACTTCTCTGCCAGTTATGTTCCGCTCTAAGCCTCTAACTCACTTGAAGTTAATTTAAAATTCCAGAATCGTGCAGGATTCTTTCCGGAGAAACTGGTATTCTTGGTGCAGGAAGAATAAAGTTTAGCAGGAGACAGGTAGTCAAGTTTATCTTCAGTATTCCTTTGAGTATTTTTATCTAAAGTGTCCAACTTCCTAATAATTCTAGACGGACTTAGTCTAAGATTTATGAGTGATACAGTGAGTGCTGAATGTAAAATGAGTAAAATCACTTGCAGCATCAAACCTATCTACAAATTCACTGTGAAAATTTTGTCTTGAGGATCATGAGGCGTATGATAAGGACATACTCAGTCCTCATTCGTTTAGGGGTAAAATGTTCGAATCAGAGTATTTTTCGATAGCCGGTTCCACAGCGCTTCATGAAAAAATATTATTTCCTTTACTGACTTTGTATGGAGTCAATGGGTTAAAAATTGATGAAGGGATAGGCTCCGGAGTATACTTGGAAGAACCCACAATTGCTCGGTTGATCAAACTTCCAAACCACGCCAGCGTGTTCCAAGCTGAAGTTCTAGTGATAACCGAGGCCACAAGAGAACTATCCTCACTATCCCGAGAGGAAATATCGATATATTCATTGATAGCCAGGCCTCTATCAAACCTGTGTGATCCACAATACTCAAATCGCTTGTAGTAAAGAGTGGTCGCAGTTAGCTTAGGACCCTAAGCTCAAAACGTAATACATCATTCTGTTGGATTTCGGTGCACAAAGACATCGACGGCAATGAAAAGGCCGATGAATTGGCAAGAAAGGGATCGAACCTTTACCATATAATAAGACGGTTCTACCCCCTATAGAAGTTCTGAAACAAGAGGTACCCTTGGACTTCTGGAAGCTTGCCGAAAGGAGATGAAGGGTACTTCCGTCGATGTGGCCAAAATTTAATAAAAGAAAGATAAAGAAAATACTTACGCTGGACAGATCACATTTAGCTCTAGTGCTTGGCAGCCTCACAGGCTACAACCTACTGGCAGCCCATCTCAAGAGAACGCGACTAAGCAATACCGACATCTCCAGACAACGTGGCGATGTAGACGCGAAGGAGAACACGACGCACTTTGTCTGCGACTGCCCAAGCCTCGGCCGAACCAGAAGACGACCTTAGGCACTTATTTCTCCAGCGACCCAGGTCAACCCTCAACCATCTCACCGAATGCCATCTTAAAACTAAAACTGAATTCAAGGTGGCTTAGGAAAGCTTATAACGAAAAATTAGCAGCTTATTCTCGCTTCAGAACATTCACAGTGAGGTGGAACCTAACATCAAGCCGCCACCCACATAACCTAACCTAATCTTGTACGGAGTCAAATGGAAACTGTAAGAAATCGAGTTAAGTCTATACAGGTTGTTAACTAGAAAAAAATTGATTGGTTTAACCTTACCAGTACTCAAAGTCGCCCGAAAAGTTTGGTAGTAAAAACCTTATCTGAACTGCTATAACCAGTCCTTTGAAAAAATTGGTGAACAAATGCCGATAAAACATTCACTATCAAAAAAAATTCCGAGTATAAACGGTACACCACTTCATATCTCGGCAAAGGTCTAATACATTGGATATGGAGACCACAAACTATGATGAAAAAAAAAATCTGCAGTCGTTCACTGGACATACAGAGCTATTACAATACTAAAAGTAGAAAAATCCAAGAACCTATCAGACGATATAAAAAGGCAAGGGCGTTGGCTCCAAAATATTTTCAGGCGAGCACGCCATTTTCCAGTCGAAAAAGTTTCCAAACCACGACAGTGCTTTTCAACCTGAAGTGCTAGCCACCAACTCACCAAGACCTCGCGAGAACAGTCCCTACTCGGAACTAACTAAAGAAATGATAACTTTTACATACATTAACAGTAAGGCGGAGTTCAGATCCATTCACAGTGATAAAGTCAAAAATAAGGGACCTACAATTTATTGCCGACTCCGAACGGCGACTTGAGAAGCTTTATCATGACAAATACGCCTAACAGGAACAGGATACTGGCGGCCAAGCTATATATCAGGCAGAGGCAGAATAAAGCACAACTCACTTTCTTACCGTGATCTCTTCCCGCAACAGGATCAGGATGACAGGCTGAAGGACGAGCAAGTATTCAAAGTGATCTAGTAAATACAGATCAATGCTTATTCTCTCCCTTAGTGTCTACATCCAGAATCGAGAAATAAGTTGCTTTTGGTATGACAGGCATTGGAGTTCTGAGGCCCGGAGATATCCCAAAAATTCTTTCTTTTCCATGTGCATCTAAGGAAATAATCTGAGAACTAAGGACACTGTGATGATTTATAATCGACTTTTGTTACATGAATAAGGAATGTAGTCGAAGTTCTGGTGTCCTTTTCGAAAAAGACGACATTAGGCTTCATTTTGCAAATTTGATTTTGTCTACCAAGTGGAGACTTGGCACCACTGCCACTTTTATATCGAAAATTAAATTTAGAGAACTGCGCTCCAGACCTAAAATAGTTCAAGACGGATTGCCCGAAGCTAGATCTGCAATGAGCTTGCGATCTATGTTTCAAAGAAGAACTATTTTGGTCTAACGTTGTGTTGCGTTTTAACTTTTTGTGTCTTTTTGTGGTCTTTCTCCTGTTCCCAATTTAATTTCGAAGATTTTTCAAAAACAAACATATGTATGTACTTGTATATACCTACATTCCACGTTGAATCTTAGTAATAATTTTTTCAAGATATTATGTCATACGAAGGTAATATGTATATGTACGAGTATGTAGGTAGTTTCTCGCTTTGATAATCTTGAGTTCGTGTAGAAGCCGGCACAATCCATTGCTCTATCCGATTGGCCTCACACTAAATTAAAGACAAAGCTTTGTTGCAAGGAGCATAAAGACTACACAAAATGCAAATGCGATCACAATTGTACCGATTTAACTCCAACTCCTATTGATAGTTTTATTGTTCATACGCACAACTTCATCCACCCCACTGTGCGCAACAAGACTTCTGTGAGTAACGCTTCTCAATTAGTATTCAAAAGTTGTCGTGCAATCGCACCTAAGTAAATGACTGATGCATTAATGTATCCTAGTCTCGACAAACGTCTTAATTTCCGCAGAACTCCATTGCAAATAAACAAAACACAGAGGAAAACATGAAAAAAGAAAGAAGTACAGAACTAATGATTTCCAGCAGCATGCCCTGAGGTATGCGGGCATCTTCTCTCCAACTCCGTCTGCAAGTTTACATGTTCCAGAAGAGCAGCCACCGACCAAGTGTGCTGTTGATCAGTGGAGTTATGTAAAAAAGTTGAACCTAGGTTTGTTGAACTCGACGAGTGCTTGGCTTGAGAGATGATTAAAATATTTTCGCTATTTCCTTTTGTTTGTAAAATTTCATTTTTTTTTTTTAATCCCACTGAGAAAAGAATATAAACGCGTAGTCAGATACAAAAGTAGGTAAGTTCACGCAGAAGTCGAAACCTCACACTTAAAAGAAGAAAAAAAAACCACAAAGTTGCCAACGCCGATTAGTAGCTCCAGATGATGGGAAAATAATTGAAATATCCGCCTTCCGTGACAGAAGTAACAGTTTTGTAAAATTAACTTCTGACAAGAAGAGAGTATAGGATTATAATTGTTTTCGATTACTCTCTGTTTTAAAAGGGGAAATGACGTCAGATTTTCGCAAATGGGACACGTAAACAAATAAAAGACGACGTTTTCCTCTGAGCTATGGGTATTGTAAAATGAGATTTTAATTTATTCGGCTGAACGCGTATGAGATGGCGATTGTCTTCGTGTACGTATGGTGAATAGAATTTCCGGAGATACATTCCCGCAGGTGATAGTCATCAAGAGTGCTACTATCGCCTCAAACCTTTTGTTCTACGCTCAAGTTGAGTTATAAAGTAGTTTTAGTCGACGTAAAGACAAGTGGAAAGAGACGAAGTCAACCAGTTTGAATACTTGCTTCAGGACATGCTAACTTATAGCGAGCGTATTAGAATGTTAAAGTATGTATGTAGATTGAGAACGCTTAAGTTAATTGTCACCGATTTTATCAGTGCTACGATAAATTGAAGTTGTAAAAGGTTCGACTTAAATTTTGTCATTCGACTTTAGCGTATACTTTATGCTAAAGGGTCAACTTTACCGCGAAAGGTATTTAAATTTCTCTCGAATAAGTATAAAACAATCTTTCAAAGGACATCACGTCAGGTAACGAAAGAGCTACAAGCAGTGCGATTCAGTTAATCGACAAGGTGGATGCCTATTGTAGACGAGGCTAGGCTTACCACAACGAGATTTACTTCTTACCTTTTCTTTAACGGGTTTAAAAAAGCTAGACTGGAGAACTCAGACGCAACTGGTCCATTGTACTACCAGAAAGCACGACCTAGTTTTTACCCACTTTAGTGGCATTTCCTTGAAGCCGAGAAAGCGCTTCAATTATCAGGAACTTACAGTATCAGCGCTCACCACAGCAGTACCGAAAATCTGCCACCTGATCCGAGCATAGGCAGGATAATCGCAAAAAAAAAAATGATCCGAGGTATCGTCGCACTCGGCACAGGTGTCGCAGACAGTGTTGTCACTTATGCCTAACACACTAAGATGCTTGACAAAAGCGTTAGAACGCCAATAAGTTGTCTTCAGTCTCATCTGCTGAGTGACAGAGAGAATGGCGCTGATTTCTTAAAGACGTTCGGGAGCACTTCTCTAGTCTGCCTTCATCCTGGAGACCCTTGACACATACAATTGTGTTCGTAGAAGACCCAAGCGTCAATGGAGGCCCTCACCGAGGACGCGTGAAGACCCAACGCAGGTTCAAGTCCTGAGAATTTTTGACCCTTGTCTAGCAATCTTGTCGAAGATCTCATTTCCAGAGATCCCAGTTTGACCTGTGACTCAGACAAGAGTCAAAGAGTTCAGCCTTGCGACTGAATTCAGACAATCTCGCACTTTTTTGGAACTGGTTAGAGGGTTGAGCATGGCTTTAAGCGCAGCCTGGCTGTCCCTACAGACGCAGATGCTTTGACCGTTCCACCTATTCTTAACAATATACATACTTCGTTGGCATAAGGATAACAAAGGTCTCTGCTTGAAAAACAGATGCATGCTTGCCCAACGAATAGTGGTGTTGTTGACCCCCACGAAGATTCGACTACAGCCCATTCCTGAAGGCAAGGCAACTCGACTTTAAAATTGCACAGCAACCGAAGTTCTGGTGTCATTGCATCAGACGGCATATCCATAGAACTAGGGTCGTAGGATAAGTGTCGCGCAAGTTCATCAAAATTCCAGCGCGGATGATATCAAAAGTCTAAGACGATAGATAACTTTGATCGGATTACGGTTTACCTTAGTCAATAAAATCCCGAGGACACTTTGACTGACTTGGCTAAGGCAGTCCCAGATAAGAAATTATAAACAAGCAGCTAGCTGTCGACTTTTTCCCCGTAGGAGAGGCGAAGGTGCATTGCCAGGAGGCCATTATGTACACCTGGGGGTCAGACTTCAACCGACGGTCTCTAGACTTTTCGTCCTCTCGTCCACCTCCGGAATTATTGGTAGGATTCTGATTCGCTATCAGTGATCTTGTGAGGGAATATTTTAGTCTTGATCTCCCTTGTTCAGTACAGACTTAATAAAGGATCCTTTTTGCTTCCATCTGTGGTTCCTTTAAACAATTTTAACGAAATTTTGTAGAATAATGTTACCTGCCTCCTGTTTAAGCCCCCTTCGATCTGCTTCCCATTAACGACAAGTGAACAAAATTTTAGGTTGCGTCATGGTATGAAAAATGGCTATCACTGGGTTTGCATATACATACATGCCTTAAATAACTTTCCAAAACATTAAAAAAAATATAATAATATCGGCAGTACGAGCTTCCGACCGGCTTTTTCCATTTTATGAGGGTAAGCACTAAATAATATCTGTCTGACTGGAAATTGGATGATGTGACTTCACCGAGTTTTCGCTCCTTTCATTCAGCAACATCCCTGATCAGTCTAACACTCGGTCTTCCTCCTATTTCTGTGCTTTATCGCCGTTGCCGATGTTCTCATTCGCTTGATCTTTGCGATTCACTCCCATGTGCAGTTTATCTGCTGCCCTAAAGTGTGTTGTAAGTCACCGAATTTTTGTTCAAAATTACCTTTGAATGCTTCAGTTTTCAACAACAGAAATTTGGTGAGGTATTTGTTTCATATCTTCTTAGCAAATGTCATTCTCTTGAGTTCGGCCTAGTAACGCCGGATATATGGAGTATCTATTCATCTATTCGATTTCAGCGAAGGAATTTTTAGGATGTGAACATGACGTTTGCTACCTCTCTGCTATTAAACCAAAAGGCCTCAACTTTAACTACAAATTGGAGATATTTCGTGATTTTCCATTTTTAATTTCAACAATTTACAAAAGTCACAGTCACAGTCACAATCTTTCCCAAAGTGCCACCGAACAAGCTCGCAACGATCTTCCATTTCTCACGAAGACCCCCTAAATCCTTAACACGTAGCCAGCACAGTGTGAACGATGAATGCACATCAGATAGTAACTGACATCACCAGTGTATTTATGACAGCAACAATAAAGAACCTCATTTGCTTAAGAGAAGCCTTTGCACATGCGCGCCCAAGAACAGAACCGTGAGCTGTTGTGACGATTCATAACATTTCAACAGTCTTGTCATATACTGGTAATTTGTGGTCAGGGTTAATAAATATTCTTCATCTTTGGCAGGCCTCTCCACGTAACTTGTGTGCTGTAAACACCTTCCTTTCCTGGTGGTTATCACAATGTTATTGATCTTTTATTGTAATGTGAAAGAGAAGCGTGCATAAGGAAAACAGGGTAAAGGCATTCACATGATTCTGAGAAATTTTTGGAAGACCAGATGAAAAATTACCTCATACCACTATGTATCTCCAAGGTATTTGGGACTTTTATTGATCAACACTTAATTAGTTTCTAATTACGCTAAGAGGGTTAAGGTATTCTATCTCTGTTCTGAAGAATAAGAGACAGGATGTATTGAGCGATGAATTATGAAATATAGGTCCCGGTGATTTGGTGTTAATGGGCATGGAACTTCCATTAGTGGAAGGGTTGATTTTATTTCTGACTCCAAACAGCGAATTGAGAAGCATTCTCATGACAAATTATATAGTCAGAGGTTTGTCTTTGCCTACCGAGAGCTAGCGCTGTGAAAAATGCTTGGTGGACGAGAGTCTGTATCTCGCTCGTTCAGCAGCCCGACGCACTTTGCGTTAAGAAAGTTCTCCTAAAACTGAGAATCGAGGTTATGAAGGAACCTCAGGATGCGTGTTTCATTGTTTCTGGAGAGGTGAATCCCCTACAGAAGTGTTTTACTCTGCAGGGAGCTATGACTGGACATTCACACAAAATATGCTGAGCACTTGCGAGAATATCTTTAGGTCGCAGGACTAGTGGTCAATATATGCTATGCTTCCTGTGGTCACGATTAGAACGCTCGCCTTATTTTTTCAACTCCCCACAGCTTTTTTTCGACATTTTGATACGAACTTATACATTTGTATCACTAATGGAATGAGAGATCTGATGAATTGGCAAGGAATAGTTCTACGCTAGACCTAGAGCAGGCTGACCAGTCAGTGAAAGTCCAGCCACAATGACTTTCTATTTCTACTGACCTGAGTGTGGCGGAGAAGGCTTCTCCACCCCATCTACCTAAGCTAACCAATTCCTTGTCAGAGATAGATAGGATAATACCTCTTAAAAGATGTAAAAAATGTGAATATATTTTATGGAATGTTTATGGTTTCAGCAATAGACTTGGGGTCAATCCTGGCGCTCACAATGAACTGATTTTTAGTTTCTATTCTACTCTTTAGAGGACCACGACAAACCAAATGACTTACTAAAGAATTTCGAATTCTTACAGACTGTTACAAAAAGCGATATACAACCTTATCGCAAGTCTGACTCAAGAATTTCTCTGACGAGATAGAAAATTTCAAGAAAGTTCATAACTAAGTTGAAGTTTCCATGCACTCAGTCTGTCCAGACCCCTATAGTCGGGATCAGCTGGCAGGTTCATTTGCTTTTTGTAGTGTTGCTCCACCAGGATTCTTTTATTCTTTTGGCTTGAGGCTTTCTTGTTGTTGATCTTTAGCATTTCGAGAATGTCAAAGGAAGTCATTCTGGTTGCTTCGTCCGAAATCATTTGAAAGCTGCTGATCGTTCTTGCTGCGTAGACTTTGCATGTTGACTATAATTTGAGTATTTTTCCTTCGACGCTAGCGTCCCCGCCCAAATCGAAAGAGTATACAGAAAGACTGAGCTAACTACATACTCTGGATCGTAAAATCCTTCTAGCATAGCAACATCCGAGAAAATTATGGCTGGACTTTTGTTCGAGAAGTCCACATGTGATTCAGACAGCAGCCTGTTATCAAGGATTACTCCTATCTGTTGGACTACTGGCGCAAAAAGGCGATTAGAGATTATTTGGGTGACTAACCTTCCAACACGAATATGCAGTTAAGACAGCTTCTGTTTTATGGTCAGTCAATTGTAGACTGGTGCACCTTAGTCAGCTTTTGATTTGATCGATTGCTTCATTCTTGGCTGAATCTGATACATGAATGTGTACCGCCACGGTAATAAAGACGATGTCGTATGTGAACCCAATTTTCTTAACTCCTCGTGGCAAAGCTAATCGCTGAGTTTCGTTGCACACTGTGCTCGATGTATTGGGACCCAAAAGCGATTTAGAACCAATAGATGCTGTGAATCTGCGTACAACCGTACCACATTACTTTGATACTCTAAATCTTCAAATGACAGCAGATGCCGTGGCTGAGTAGAAACCACATTGTGGTGATTTTGTTACGGTATCACTTGAATTGACTAAATGAATAGATTCCATGATGTTTGGAGCTTTTTCACTGTAAAAGCAGTCACTATGCCTTTAAGCGGCAGTGTACTGACTAGTGTTACGTTCAAGGTTCTAGACCATCAAAGTCATTAGTCGAAATTCTTAGCCGGAATTCTTGATGACATGTCTACCAATTGCACCTGATTGGCCATCAACTATGGTGCCGATATTCGCATGTTTAGTAGAAATGTGGTGCAGAGTTGTAGATGCTGGAATTTCCAGTAGACACTCTTACTTTTTTCTTTGCCACGAAGGACACTTGTGTATTTTCAAAGAATTCTTCTTACAAAATTACTTACATCTGTAAATTTTATAAGAAGTCTTTACATACTAACTTAAGGCGGCGCTACACTCCGGGGTGAAGAACGGCAAGAACGATGTTGAAGAAGTCGCACGACAGCGCTTAGCTGTCTAAATCCTTTTTTGGCATCAAAGGTCTCGTTGAGGTCTTGATCGAACCTGATAAAGCAGCCGACCTTTATGGAGTTTGGCAGGGATGCCAACACTAGACATGGCTCTGTATAGCTCGTCTCTATAGATCCTGTCATAGCCGCTCGAAGAAAAGGAGTTGCTTATCGATTTAAAGCTCCTGGGTTTCCTCCAAGATCTGTCGCAGTGTGAATATTTGGTCCACATCTTTGGATGAGTATAATTCCATAAACTTTTAACGCATACGTTATCTACTTACAAACACGATCCAAGCACTCGTTTGTTCAAATACTCGTGAGTAAACATAAAAAAATAAGTCGGTTGGAGCTGATTTGTATCGGAATTCTTTTTTATGGTTCACGCATTAAGGTCGTTGGCCTCTTTCTCAAATCCAAGCAGATACAGTCTTTCAGACTCTCTACCTTATGACAGATTAGATCCAAAATTTCGGTGAACATTTTTGGTAACATTTCGTGATGGAATTTTCCACTTGCAACTTATTTCGAACAAGATCCGAATCAAACGAAACATCAAACACATCAATACCATAACCTACTTTACGCAGAAAATTGAATACCATCGTGGATTTTACACAAAAACCGATTTACTTTCAACTATGTACTGCTTTGGCAATGTCTATTTGTTTGGAGGTACAGCAAACATATTCGCATGTTTACATGCAGTAAGTATTCACATATGTATGTACATACCATGTACGTAGTTTATAGATTGTACCCGTATACTTATGTGGGGAGGTACACAAAGCGGATTGCGAAAATGTTGATGTGGGTTACGTGACTATTTTACCATGTTTGAGCTTTTGCGGTACGAATGGTTTTACTCAAAGACGATATTAAAATTATCGATAGATTGAAATGAAATCATGCGAAGAATATCGTTAGTATTTTTTCTATGCTTCAAGTAACTTAAAAATTCGAGAGTGTGCTTTAATATCCTTAAACAGTACTAGGAGATATGACACTAAAGGATTATCCTCCACACTGTTGATAAATTGAATGAAAACTGTAATACGTTGTTGCGTACAAAAAAAGGAAGACGACTGCTCTGAAAATCTTGAAAATTGTGGATATAGAACCTTCGTCTAGAAGGATGGTTTGAGGAGATCTGCGTTCTACTTTCTTTTCACGCCATCCAAAGTCCAGACAAATTCTCAGCTAAATTGACCTCTGAATGCAACAAATATGCTGGTTATTACTGAGATCCCTTGGTATGTGAAGATAAGCGATATGTTCTTCACTTAGGAGGCAGAAATAATCCAGATTTGGGACATGTTTTGGAAGGGATCTACCAAAAGTGGGAACAATTATGGTATTGAAACTTGTGTGTGTTTGTGTCGAATCTTCATGTTTTCTTAGTGAGGGGCAGGATGTCGTAGATTCCTTTATCCGTGAGATCCTTCAGATGTGGTATCCCTTTTTTTTTCAAGATTTATTGTGTCTATGGTCTACTTAGCCTAATGGGTCTACTACCTTCCTAATAAAGATGAGTATGTCATTAGTAGCCGAGTTTCTAGACTCCGCTAACGAATAGAATTCCCTATAAAAGATGAGTCTGTGTAGCCAGTAAGTGCCGGACATTCGCAGAGAATGTGCTTAGAGCTTTCATTCTCTTCCAAGTAGAACCAATACTCTGCATCTGAACAAAGGTTTAGTTTTTTTTTTTTTTGAGATGATAAAAGACTTAAGTTTTACTTGTACTCCGACAAAATAAATTAAATTGAATTGAATGATATTTAAGTCCGCAATGGCCGGTAAGAAAGCCCACTAGCTTCCTCATGTTGTTCCTGCCAAGGTTAAGAATTTCCTTGTGGGCTTGATAAATCTCTTGGATTGCCTTAGGCTGGGCAAGACGAAGTTGGTATTCCCAGTTGTTTAACAAAACTGTGGCGTTAGCTCAATTAATGTCACAGAAAAGTTCAGGTCCCAAGAACGCGGAACCCGAAGCAGCTCTAGCCAGCTCATTAGCAGGTTCATTGCCTACAATGCCCTGGTGGCCGGGCACCCAACCAAGTTTGACCTTATTGTGTCTGCCAAGTGATTGTAGGGTATCGTTGCAGCACTTGACTGACCTACATTCCACGAAGTGGGATGTCAATGCTTTAAGCGCTGCCTGACTTTCTGAATGTATTTTTTGTGTCCTTAATACCGAGGTTTATCCTGGCGCAGATCTCGAAAGCATGGATTTCAGCCTAGAACACGCTCGGGCGCATCCCCATCGTTACCGAGACTTTAGTGTTCGGTCCAATGTCGTCAGCGACTACTTCAGATTCAATTTTCGATTCGTCGGTGAACCTTATCAGGTATGCTGCATCTGATACAGGTTCTCCATTAGACGTCTCTATGGCTGAAGTGGGGAAGGTGCGCACAGCACCTGTAATACCGAGACAGGAAATTTTTTGTAGCTCCTCAAGCTTTATTGCCGTCGTTCGTTCAAGTAGTGCCACGATCAACCGCGAACTTAATATGTGCATTTCAGTCTAAGAGTCTGTCTAAGACAACCTCTGCGTTGAATAGCCTAACGTGGTATCTTTGACGATGATAGGTCCGAGATTGATTTTCTTCTCATGAAAAGCACAAGAACAGTCTTGGGAGGACAAGATATCCACATAGACCTCAGGATCTTCTCTCGCATTCTCGCCAAGGCTGGACAAACATACAGGACGACTGAGACCGATTAGCAGAGAGTTTAGCTATATATGTATCTGCTGTGTGTCTTTGCTTTTACGTTTCAAACAATTCGTTGAAAGACAATTGGTATATCAAAAAGATTCGTTAAGTCACATCGGATTCTTATTCAAATTGGAGGCAGGTGTTCATGATTACGTCTGTCAATCATGCATCCTTAACCGCTCAAATAACACACTCACCTTCTTTTTTTTTTCCAATTAAATTATAAAAACACATTAACAAGGCAAATTGCAGCAAAAAAAAAAAAAAACAGCATTGACAGTAAATGACTGAGAGTAGGTGTACATAATCGTCAATCATCAATCATCTTGTTCAATGATCAATTGTTTTCGTTTATTTTTCGCTATATCGGCATTATAACAGAACACTCCTCCATTTTTCATAAAACCCTTAAAAAAGGTCGATAACACGACAACGTTAAATATGACTCCCCAGGGAGTGCTATCTTTGCACCACAATTATTATTCGTCACGACATATTCTTTGTAATGGTGTTTGGGTTTTTTTTTTCGAAGTTATAGGAAAGTCTCTCAGCAGAAAAAAAAATGTATGACATAATCGCAGATCATTGCCGACCACCAACCACCTGTTGTACCAGCTTTCTCCATCACGACCAAAAAGCCCGAAACAACATATTACCCAACGACAAGTTCAATTTATCTCGACTTTTGGCTTCGTTGACTATAACCAGAAGTGGCATATCGGCCCGACTTCAGACTGATGTATCCCACATTGGTCATTCAAAAAAGGGTTACACAAACCAATCTCGAAGTGAATCAGCACACGTCCGGCACTGATATAATTATGTGGAATTTTTGCTGGTCTACTGATTAGTGTTATTGCACAAGATGCTGCCAGAGCTAGTGAGACGTCAATGTCACAACTATAGCACAACAGACCAGAACCGTTCAAAGTCAGTAGGAGTTAATTCTATTATTGACAGACACTATGACTAATTGCTTCCCCGTGAATATTTTTCAAAGTTGTCACGAGAGGTTATAGTCACAGGGGCTAATTAAAATTCGACACACTACCTCAAACATTTAGGTTTTATTTGCCCCGGTTTTAGTGTTACCAAGGCAAATAAGGTGCATTGAATATTTTTAAGCTCTCTGTGTTCCTCCTTGCGGTGACGGCGCTGGCGGCGTTGACGAAGACACTTGACCTTGAATTTCAGTTTTCGGAACAACCAGTTTTTTTTTTTTTTTTCAATTTTAACTGCCAAAAAAGAATCCGTAAAAGGCATATCATCACCAGTGAAGTGAACAAGCGGTGCACTCAGACAAAAGCATTTTTTTATTCGAAATGAAAAGTGGTTTACCTTCAGTCACACATATCGACTGGTTATTTTATGAGTTGGAGTCAGTTTCGTGCTCTTTCCGGCGAGTTAGATATTTTTATGGTTATTGGTAGGTAAAATGATTCACGGGGAATTTGAGTGCAGACATTTTTTTTTCCTACATCTTAGCAGGAAGATGCATCGTTAAGTGTTTTAAATCTGTGTTTTGTTTCGTCTTATCTATCTAACGTAGTCGAGATTTATATTATATTTAAGCTTTGAAGTAACTATTATACAAAGACATATACGTCAAAGTTCCAGATCCCCTTATAGCCCGGCGGAAATAATGCGCTAGGCACCAAAAATCAATGCTAACTTGTGATTATACTTTCAGAAATAAAACTAGGTCTATGGCAGAATTACAAATATTGGTTCGCAGCCAATTCTTAAACAAAATAAACATATCGAAATTTTTTTGAAGCATTTTACTTATAAGCAACCTCTTATGTTAATTTGATGATTTAGTGATCTTGTTCTTGCCAAAAAAAAATCCATTTCATGACATCTTGGCTCAAGTTGTTGAATAAAGTACATTTTTCCAACATCTCAGATGCTGCGAATGGCGACTGTTGTAGGGCTTTGGATGTGCATATTTGGCTATTCAACTAAATCAAATGTATGTAATTGTGAACTTTGTTAGATCTGGACAAGAGTATCTGAAACTATTGAGCAATCAGCTCATATAAATCTGGTATTTTTTTAGAGGAATGGAAAATATCATCGATAAGCCCAATCCATAAAAGTGGCCTCAAACACTTAATTAAGAATTACAGGTCAGTCTCAAATCTTTCAACAATTCCAAAGGTATTTGAACAACTGGTTTTTGGTAAGCTTAGTTCTGCGGTGAAAGAAATTTAAACTTCAAGACAGCATGGATTTATTAGTGGCCGCTCCACTACAAGGAACTTGTGTCTTTTTTCTCACTTTTGTGTTTCTAACTTAGAAAAAGAAATTGATGAGTTGATGTTCTGTACACCGATTTTGTGAAGGCTTTCGACAGGGTCCACCATGGGCTTTTAGTTAATAAGCTTAGAAGAATGGGATTCAAATTCCGTTTTCTTGAGTGGCTGAAATCCTATTTGTCAAATCGAAAACAGATTGTTAAAATAGAAAATGTTCAGTCGTTTTTCATAAAGGTTCAGTCGGGCTTGCCTCAATGTTGTCTATGTTCGCAGACGATTTAAAACTGTTTTCATCTATTTCTGGAATTGACGATTGCGCTAGCTTTCAGAAAGATATAAATGCACTTTTCCGTTGGTGTGTATATAATCATTTCGAGCTTAATATCTCAAAGTGTAAAATGTTTAGTGTTTTCCGTTTAATATCTCGTTTGTCGTTTAATTACAATCTCGGTAATGAAAGGCTTTTATCGGTCACTGAAGTTAAGGACCTAGGAGTTATATTCGATTCCAAGTTGTCTTTTTCAGCTCATATGGATTATATAATATGTAAAGCCAACTCTTTGTTAGGCTTTCTTAAACGCAATACGGTAGCATTTAAGGACATTTATACTCTAAAGACCTTATACATATCTTTGGTATTACCCAAGCTGGAATACTGCAGTATTATTTGGTCGGGCTTTTACCAAAACTCCTCTGAAAGGATTGAAAATATTCAGAGAAGATTCACGCGTTTTGAATTTGAGGTGGTCCGAAGTTTTACCCAGTTACATGTCTAGATGCGCCTTAATTGATCTAAAAACTTTAAAAAATCGTAGACAAACTTTAAGTGTTCTTTTTGTAAAGGATGTCTTAAATGGCAGGATTAATTCTCCAGATTTACTTGGTCTTATGTCTCTTTATGTTCCTGGGAGAAACCTAAGAAACAGGGACGTTCTCTTTTATATTCCTAGTCACAGGACAAATTATGGGCTAAATGAACCTATAACCCGTTGTTTATCATTGTTCAATTTAACTCATCATGAAGTCGACCTTCAAATGAATAGAAATATTTTTAAACGAATTGTTATGAATTTTTTTTAATAATGTTAATGCTTATTAGTTGTAGTCAACAGATTATATATTCATTGATGAAAAAAAAAATAAATAAATAAATATACGTCCTTCAAGTCTCCCCTAGCAGATATCAAAACGTTTAGTTAAGCATTGGAATAAAAAAAAGACGCATTACCCTTGACAGAGATATGGAAAATTATTTTTGACGGGATTAAACCAGGTTTGTAGCTGTCAAACGTAAAATTCCACTCACACCTTCGGCTAAAGGAGAATATCAAATAAAATCGATCTCCTGAAAACAACTCCTGCAGACGTTTTCAAAATATTAACGAGAAATTGACAAAGCAGATAGCAGCAGTCAAGCTATGTATAAATACTTGATACGATACTCGGAGGAGGGAAAAAATGAAAAGACACTTTCCTTTAAGGAAAGAGATCTTAAAATTTGCAACCAACGTCCTCCTCCTGCACTCCCCTAGCGTTATGGAAGTTGGCATGTCAAAATTATTACTTGTGCTGGTCAACACCTTACAAGAAAGCAATCTCTAGATTGGGTAACGTTTGACTAATCGCGACCATAGAGAGGGATCAGATCCCGAACCGAACGTGAACCTACTCATAAACTGCGGCTGGGCCCTCCAACTCCAAGGCAAACCTGGATCAGAATCAGCAATGTCTCACTTCCAACTAATATTTGGAAGATCACAAAGAGGGAAGAGAAAAGCCGCTTCACTGTTCTCAGTGAGAATTTCCTGAACGCCCTTGCCATGCCTAAAGAGGAGGAGACGAAGACTATTCCCCACTTCCTGTGCACCTGTTCGGCTGTGTTCAAAAGAAGACTGCATCAAATATTGACGACAGAAGTATCCCCTGGTTTTGGAATAGTGATGCATTCGGTGATATCCAGACACGGACAGCCCCCTTAACCTAACCAGTTCTGGTCAGTGAGTAAAGGCAATGTCGTATCTAAACTTATTGAATAATACTTATATATTGTCGTCGACAACTATAGATATTTGTAGAAAGTAGATACATACATATGTTTGTACTCGTGTAAAGCCCATCTCACTTTACATATTTTATAGAACCGCGTAGTTAGTCCAGCAAACGTCACACTAAATCTATTATTTATCAATAAATCACAGAAGTTATGACTGTGATCATTTTTTCCCTAAACAGGTTATGTAAATCAAGATATCAAGCTACTCTGTTCTACGATTCACTGTAAAAAACAAAACAAAATCAATTACCGGTTACCTAGAAATTACCATAAACTTTTAATAAGTTTTTTTTTTTTTTCAGTTTACCAAAGTAAACATCGTAGTTAGGTTAGAATAGGTTGAAGTGGCTGCCAGCTAAAGCCAACACACTTAGACCCGTGAGGGGTCCGTTGTGATACCACATTGATCTCAGAAAGATCTCCTGCCTAGTCGCTGAAGCAATTGGACCTTCTTATGAAGCGTAAAAGGTTTAGAAGTGAAGTTTTCACGTTTTTCTTCAGCCAAGATAAAACTTCTCTGAACGCAACGACATCCACCTGAAACACGCTACCTACAATCATTTGGAGTACAGAACGCTAGACTGCGGTAAAGCCTGTCGGAGCAAACACCACCACCCACTCCATCGCTAGTTTTTGAACCATCGCTCGGTCGGGCTAAAAATGAATCAACTTGTCTTTTGAATACAATATCGTCCCAGAATGACCTGGAAGGGATGGTTACCTCGAAGTTCTTGTCAAAGCTTAGCTTGGGTGTGGTGTAGTCTTCGTTTCTGGGAGAAATTTTGACATTTTTAAAAATGGAGGCGTTTCCAAATTCTTTAAAAGACCCCTGAGAGGTCCTTTTATGGCGAATGGCTGCTCTTGCTACCATTTGTTTGCCGAAAATGTCAAGGGGTGGTAGGTGAAACAAAATGTCCAGTGCTGCAGAGGGAACACGCAAGCTGTTAGTTGGACTTTGGTTAAACAATCGCGGTTTATGGCTATCATAGTATAGTTAAGGCAGCGGGGTTAACTGCACGGACGCATCAAGAGGATCTCTTTAATTCCGCAAGAAACCAAGTTTTAACCAGCATCTTGTTTTAAGCCGGCCATTAGCTAGACGCCAAATACGCACTTCAAATTACTATGGCGAAATGGTCCTTTTCTGTATTTTTCGTTTGGATTTGATTTGAAGACTCTGGACGAAATGTTAGTGTTTATTCCTGCAATACGACTGGGATGATTAAGTCCGAAAAAGTCACTATATTGATTCAAGGCAGGACCTGCTTGCTTGCTTTCACAGAATACAAAAATTTCGTCCTCCGGGATGACTCTAAAATTGTGCTGACGTCCATTTCTTCGTATAATTTCATCCAATACGAATAGATATACATACATATGTATATGTATGTATTAGTGAAGCTTGTATGATATTTGAGTTTATGAAAAACAGAAATCCCATTTTTTGTGCGTCCTTATTAGGACAGTTGAACATGTCTTACAACAACACAGGATGTGGGTTTGGAGACTTCACAATTCACTTCATAATTAGTTAACTCCGCCAGATTTTGCCTCAAGATAGAAGCTTCTTCACACAGCTACGTATGTATGTAAGTTCGCCAATTAAATATTTTTCTCCTATGCTCATATGGGGAGTGTCCATATGCCTTTCGTATATCGCTTTATCTGTCGTCCTTATTTCTCGTAAAATTACGATTCGGACAACTCTTAAAGTAGCTCCCGGTGTCCGTTCTTATCGGATGACTTTATCGCGACTTCATCCTTTATAAGATGTTCATCTCTGGCACCACGAACATCAACAAGATTTTTGATGGGCTCGCAATGAACCCTTTTAACTAGAAAACGATGGAAGTTCGTTGTACCTTTCGATAGTTCTCCCATAAATAATTTCCTTGCAAATTCTTAACCCTATTGTTATTAATTACATGACTTTGCCAAACCCTTTACAGCAAGATAAAATATTATTGCAACAGATTAAACTATATAAACAAATGTCTACAAGTTTAATTTACTACAATTTAATTGCTATTTTTAATTTCTTCTCCTTCATCGCAATTTATCACGGCAGCGCCTTACAAATAAACCTTAATTCATCACTCCGTCACTTGCAAACATTTATTATATTCTCACTCCGTCTTTGCCAACAGGATATTATTTTTATTTTTTCCTTTTTGTAAACTTGTTTTGGGACGACAAGTCCAAAAAAAAAAAGGAAACCGAACAAAAGTAGAAAGATACTTCAAGTTCTTGTTGCCAATAAATACAAAGCATAAAACACCCTCGCCCAGTACAACGAGAACTGGACATAATAAGTTGACATCATTCCAGCGAGCAAGATAACAAGACTTACAAGTTCAATGTCATCCTCGAGACGCATGAATAAGATCGTCCTCTCTCTTATTATTATTTCTTTTTGTACATTTTGTTGTCTGTTATTCGGGAAGTGTGTACAGGGAAACTCATATTTCATTTTATACGATTTCATCTGTAGACAGTGTTAGGAGTCTTTGTCTTCCAATCAGAGGGAAAAAATTAAATTGGTTGACATACTTAACATAAACACATGCATGGATATATGCTATATAAAACTTTAACTAATGACAAATAAATAATGTGATTGAGTTTTAAATATGACAGGTGCAACGTGCCCAAATGAGTTAACCGCATACGCATAATTATGCATTTTGTCCAAATGACCGACAGGTTACCCACTAACATACACGTAAATGCGAACTTGACTGACTTTACGGTCATTCCAGAAGCCAGAAGGATTAACGATTTCATTATTCAACTGGACGACGCGACGGACGTAAAACCAACAACACAGCGGAGCCTGTCGGCGGAGGAGACTCCACGTTCGTGATGTACAAGAGCAGACGTGGTACATGTCCATCCATCGTGGCCATCAAATTGTTGACACTATTTGTTATTGAAATCGGCCCATGCCTGTCGGGGAACATCATTATTTAATGATGCTGGCTAAAGCTGTAATTAATTAATGATGGATGCACAGGTTATATGATGATGGTCACTTATCAATGAAAATCTAAACAACATGTGCGAGAGTATGTGTATTTTTAAGTCACATTCCACAAAGGACAATCCACCCACAGAGCGAGTGTCAACGATAGGGCAAAGATGCAGTGAAGTGTTTTACTTTATGAAACTATCTGCAATGGGTGTGCATTTTCAGTGACAATATGTGTGCTTATGGTAGATGAAGTTATATATGTAGTTTCATCCTTGAGGATTTGAAAGAAGTCGACTGAGTCACAATTACTTTCAAATCAGCAGATTTTCTGGAGTTTGGGGTGAACAAAGACCTCTTTCCAACAAGTCCCTCTACGAAGCACAATCCTAAGCCAGCTGTCTATATATCAACACCGAGTTGGTTGAGGTCACTAAAGTCGTTTTTCCAAGAGTGATCTCTCAGTAGTGGAAACGAAACTCTTGGGAATGGTGCATTGGTGCTCATCTGCTCTACCTACTCACATCATTGTATATGTATCTTTTGACCAATTCGATGTCAATGTGCAGCGTGTATAGCTCGTGGTTAAGTCTTTTTTATTTTATGAAGTCTCAACGCAGATAAGTCCCAAATCGAATGCGGAAATCGTCTCTTACGAACTCGAAGATCACTTTCATTTGACGTTGACAAAGTCCAAGCTTCTTCACCACAGGCACACCGCGACGAAGATTAAAAGTCGTAGCGTCTGACAGATACATTTCCATTGAGTCTGTCTCCATGTTTGCCTTGGAATGCTTAATGAACAGCGACTAGCGAGTATCGTTCTATGTGTCGTTGGCGGAATAGATGAATTCCTTCACTACTACCAGCTAGCCTGTGTTGTGTCGGTTTTCGCAAAGAGCATGCATTTTGTTTTATCCTCGTTTACAACGAAATCCATTTTAACAGCTTCTACACAAAAGCACCATTCTCGTATCGCTTTGTTCTACTGATGATGCCAACGTCATCTTTATAACCAAGTACGAATTTGTTTGAAATAAAGCCTGATGTGGAGAGAATTTCGCACTTTTTCTCGAACTCGAAGAAACTGCATGACTATGGGTTACGCATCCTTAAACCTCTCATGGTATTCAAGGTATTGGGGGTACATTTTCCGACTTTACGCGAGCACTCTGCATCATGAACTTGCTGAAATTTCGACCACTGGTCTTCAGCGTTCGTCATTACTGACGGAGGATTTCTTGAGAGAACTAAGAAAATTCGACCGATTAATGTCAGAGCTAACATTTGTTATCGCTGAAGGTCCACGACCTGGAGTCTTTGTCATATGCTGTCTTGGCTCACCGTCGTTTAGTGGTTAGTGCGCCCAGAAGCCCAGCAATATGCACCCCAAATCACTCACCAGCTCAATAACATTCCCTGACAACAGTAGTGTTTTTAAGGCACAGGTTCTGGCAGTGACCAGAGCTGCTTAATTGTCGTCAATACTCACGGAATCATGGCAGAATATCATGATCTTCATAGATTGCAAGGCGACTATAAAAGAATTTACTGCTAATCAAATCACATCCAAGCTTGTAAAGTGCTGTCGCAAAGAGCTGAAGGTTCATTTCAGTCAGCATAATGTTAAACTCTGCTGGGTTCCTGGCCACAGTGGTGTACCAGAGAACGAGACTGCTGATGATCGAGCCATGAAGGAATCAGTCCTAGAATGAGAGCTGGCGGACAGTACAATTAAACCTTCACTTCGTCATCTTAAAGAAACAGTAAGGCTAAGATCCTTATCTGAGGCCAATAGCAGCTGGAAAACACTAACCACCAGAAGACAATGGCTAGAAAAGTCTGGAACCGCCAAGCTCTTACATATAAACGGAAAAACCCCGTAGGAGTAACTACAGGCCATAAGATGCTTGGGTATCATGCAAAAAGGCTGCATCTGACTGAACACGATCTATGCCGAGGATACGGGGACGAAGCCGTACATGAGGAGACAATCTATTTTGTTTTTCACCGCCCAAGCCTCTGCAATCTTAGAAGAAGAACATTGGACAGTTTTGTTTTCGATGATATCGACGGTTCAATATCAGGTAGATCTGCTCAAGTTTATAAAGACAACCAGGTGTTATACGACGAAACAACAATTTAACAAATTAATTGACGTTTTTTGTTGTTTTAGGCTTGTAATGACGTGAGAAAGACAAACTGATCATAAAATATATTTAGTGTAAATAAATTTCTACTGTACAGAGCTTATCAAACAAATACATCCCAGCAAGAAGCTTTCCTTCTCCTGTATGCTAAGTTTGAGCTCATTGAACACCTTTCGTCATCCATTTATTTTAAATGGGTTCTAACCTAGACTACCTTGCGAATGCAAATAATAACCTACCGGGGTCAATGCAATGATGAGGTACTGTCGCAGATAAATATATATTTGCTTGTATTCGCCAGATGGGATTTATATTTAAACGACACGACACGTCATATTTCTACAATTTAATACGACAATAAGAAAACGAACATTCCTGCGCAAACACTTTAAAGCCAGATAGTATCTAATTTGTCAATAAATAAATTTTTATAACCACGTCTTGGTTGTAAAATTATTATTCACCTGTCCAATATACCAGGCTATATTTTTATTACCTGCGTTTCTATACGTTCGTATGTATACGTCCATTAGGTCAGAAATGGTCCAATGACAAATTTTAAATTCCTCAAAAAAAAAAAACTAACAGCGGATGTGACTCATGGTCATAACGCTCTAGACCGGCGGAGAGCAATCAATGAGTATCGTATCGTCTTCGAAACAAAACAAACTCAAGGTGTGGAAAATCCACTAATGTTCGAGCACGTACATTATGTAGATACTTCATCTCATATCAATCAGAAATATTCTGAAGTTAATTGAATTTTTCTTTTTACGACGACGACGGTCGGTCGGTTGTGGGAATAAATTAACAAGTCGTGGCTGTCATCGACGTAGCTGTAGCTGATATGCAGCTCATTAATTTATTCACATGCGTAGGTATTTGCTGTTGGACTCTTTGTACAAGCTACAAGCTTCAAAATGTTGCACTTTTTGCATTTACCTTTAGTGGTATACTTGGCTTTAAAGGGGCGGGTGCTATTTGCATGTTAAATTAACACTTTGTCGAACCGAGAAGCAGTGTCATTTGTAAAAGGACTGTTTGCCATGGTCAAGTGGGTGGTTGGAAATACAAAGATATTTTTTTTTACAAAAATTCCAGATAAATGGTTCTTAGAAAAAATGCATAAATAGTTTGTATCTATCGGTCGATATAAAAGCGTCGTTTCCGCTGGTAGAATTTTTAAATTCATCGTACAACGAATGGCCTATTCACTGTTGAAAAACAATTTGATAAATGTCACTGATTTATGGATTTTTTTTCTCAAAAAGTTGGCGACATTCTCCATATGCTACGATAAACAAACCGATGATGATGCTTATTAATAGGAGAGGACATGTGGTTTCTACATCACACTGACGATAAAAAATCTAAAACATGCGTCGGAGCCAGGTGACTCAAAGCTGGTTTGGTTTGCCGAAATATAGCCAAAGATATTTTTATGCAAAGGTGCTCGCATTGGTAGTGTTTTATGGATCCCCAAGGGGGGAAATTAAAAATGAAACCAATTCCTGAACCTTGGTTCAGTGCAAGTGCATTGAACTGCTGTGCGGGCGGCATTGGTTCAAGCCCCAGCCATGTCCACCGAACATTTTTCGCGGCACCACCTCTCGTCGGGGAATGACATGCCTCCGGGAAAATAATTTGTCATGAAAAAGCCTCTCAATTTGCCGTTCGGAGTGGCCAATATTTCCAATTCTAGGTCCTTTCCATTCTTGCGACAAATGTTACACCTTAAACGTGAACGTATGAGAGAAGCTGGCCCTTGGCTCATCCACATCATCGCTACAGCGCTAGCTATTTTCTTTTTCGCAGGAAAGATTCAATATTCTTGTGAATCTCGATAGAAATAATTTTAGGATTCTAACCGAATGAAGCTTTTATTGGATTCACTAATAAAACTAACTCCTTCCATGTTCTCACAACAAAGGCAACGGAGTTGTTTTGCTAGAAAAGCAAGAACATTGTGGCCATCTATTGACAGGAGATAATCGGCATCCCGACTGCCTCTTGAGTAAAAAAATTACTACACAACACATAAACTCTCTATATGATTGCACAAAGTAACAGTTACAGTTACCAGCTAACGTTTAGCAAAACTCATCCAATCTTATCTTGTCCGATGAACTATATAAAGAAAAGCTTAATCATGTCGACTACAGATGAGTGAGTTTTTAAATCCCAGCCTTCAAGTTTCAGAGGACGAAACAGAGCCATACCTCAATTTTAAACACCAAAACCAAGACCACTCTGACTGATTTTGCTCAAGCTGGGTATATCATTAAAAGAGCTTTCAGATTTTCAATTTGTTCAACATCCTTACCAGGTCTCAGTTACTAATGAGCACATTACGTACAGCTTACATGGATCGATTTAAGAGAAAAAAATTCCAGGAAAATCAGTACAGAATGATTCAGCAGGGAAATCATCTCAATATGTATCAACAGCAATTACCTTTCGCCAATTATTGGATATTTTTCCGTCTCCATAATGTCAATTCTGCACAATTTATTAATTAACTTTAAACTATGGAGCCAGAGAGAATAGTGACGAAACAAATATTTCTCACTCACGTTCGATTCGTTAGAATCTATACCGAGCACAGCATTATTTCACCAGAACTCATGTCACGTTGCAATGTTTGCTGTATCCAACAATAAGTTTGGAGGTCTGACTGGATGCTAAGGTGTGGTTGTGATATGGAAATCATTCTTATCTGGAGTATCGGTAATTGCTTGGTAAATTTGCGTACAGAAATATCAATTAGGAGAATAATGTACTAATACACAGGCTGATTAAACAAACAAAAGGAAAGAGCCTCCTGGGCGCTAATAAAGGAACTGCGAGCATTAAGTTAGCAGCCAAGAACCCTGAAGTAAGTTAAATAACGCTCTGGGTGTAAGTTTTTTCATGGAAATCCAAGTGGTAATTAAGTCCCTAAAATCTATTTACTTAATATTCACCTACGCTGATAGCCAGATTTTCCAGGAAATTGCACAGCTGACGAGTTGGCGAGACACGATATTTCCCTTATCCCGCCTAAACAACGGGGAATGGGTATGCCTGTCACCACTTGTAGACTAGACGTAATCAAGAAAACCAACTAAACAGGAAGGTACAACATGCCAATCCAATGGTTTGGTTCTACTATATTGATAGCAAATTAGCATCGCTGCAGGCAGAGACATATTTCAACGAGATACTCTTCTTATAAAAAGAACACTATAGGACATGCCGAGATACTAAGCAATCATCTGGGCTTAAATGACAACTCAGATTACACTGTCCCAAACTTGGTCTTTGAGAGAGTCTTTCCAAGCTGAGAACAGTGGCAAGACAACGAAGTGTTGAACTGGTCCAAATCGATCTACACAGATAGCTTAAAAATGGACAAATGGGTAAGGACTAAGCAGCTCCGTAACACTCCCGGATCACAGCAGCGTTTTCCAAGCAGAGATCCTAGCAGTGACAAGAGCTGCCCAACTAGTGTCAATGCGATTTACGTTGACAGCCAAGCTGTGATAAAAGCAATAGGTGCTGCGCAGATAACATCGAAGCTTGGGAAGTGTTGTTACTAAGAGCTTAAGGTTCTTGGCACGCAGCACAATGCTAAACTCTCCTCTGCCTATAGTCATAACGGGGTACCAGGTAATGAAAAAGCTGACGAACTAGCAAAAATAAGTTCAGCCCTAAACTGAGAGCAAGCGAACGATACGGTCAAACCTCCATTCACAATTACACAAAAATCTTAATATAAGCAAATAACAGGTGAAAATCGCTTACCTTCTATGAAATATTAGGAAGGTTGTGACCAGAATATGACAAGGCAAAAACCTGGCAGATTTTACGAAAAGACACGAAATCACTGTCGATGCTGTTTGGAATGGGTACTGGCCACAATATGTTATCACAACCCATCACATTACGCCTGAATGATGACGATACGATAGATACGGTGACGAGGAGATTCATGAGAATACAGCCAATTTATTCTGTCACTGCTCATACCTCTGTCAATTAAGAAATAGAATCCTAGGCAAATTCTTCTTCGATTATATCGACGGACTGTTTGATGGTTCATCGTCAGAACTTCTTAAATTTGCAAGGGCTATCAGATGGTTGGGACCAAGAAATTAAAACCACAGTAGGAAATCTCATCGGTATCTCAATGGATCTACATATGTAGACCTAAGTGCGATGAGGTAACCTTCATCAGCAAATAAACCCAACCTGACCTATAGGCCTTCCATTCAAACGATTTCTGCAGAAGCTGCAGGGCAAAAAAAGGTTGAGAAACCTATTTTCCATTTTGACTGCACCTTCTCGATCCTGTCCTAAAGATGACTTCTTGGATGATCTTGCGATATTAGGAAAGTCAGAAGAATCCTTCGGTTCACAAAGTGCACAAGAAAGCTTAATTATTCCTTGGAGTAGTTTTGGATTAGAGAAAGATCCTTTGGTGCCGCAATAGACCTTTTCCAGTTTCACGCTTTTGCTCGCAGGTCCTTACCGGCCATTTTTAACTCACCTTCCCTTCGAGAACACTCTTGCCATTTAAAGAAGTTGGTATGGTGAAGAATGGATAAGGTTCTTCGTTCTTCAAGTGGTTACACTCTAGCACAACCATGCTATGCAATTAAATGTATGGTATGGAATCATTTCATTTCATTTCAGCAAAAAAACGGGTGTCTTAGAACCAAAGGGACCGTCTGGATAGTTTCGGAGAAAATAGAGCTTCAAGCATTTTGTTGGAAACAAAAAACAATACCGCGTGGGAGTGGAAGATAACTCTGCCTCTGTACAAACAATGTACAATATCATAACAAAGTTTGAATGACCCTTTTTTGTGGGTTTCCTGGTTGGGTACTTCCTTATCTAACATCAACTGGTATCCTTCTTAAACACAACCCAACTGACCACAGAATAACCTTAAAAGATGAACGATATTGATTGCAGTAGAAACCCCAAAACAACACTGACCACGAACACCAACTACGGATACGAACCCATAAAGTAGCGAACATGTTCGGCGGTGGATTCAGAGCAACCTTGGAATGGAATAGTTGGCAATTTTTACTCCTCTTCGTTTTTTTTTTTTATTGGCACATCAGTGTTTGGGTATTGAAGATTGTGGGTTGAGTTTTTTTTTTTTTTTCCTGTTATTCGTTTCAACGTCGGTTTGTCTTTTGTTTTGGGAAGACTTCGTGAAAGTTTATTTCAAAAAAGTCTCTGATTTTTCTTTCATTTTTTTTTTATGGGAATGAGATAATAGCCCGCCGGTCTATCTGTATTTCATTGTCATAACTATTTTTTTTTTTCTGTAACTGACTACACAGTTTCTCCGGCCAGATAAAATCTCTAAAAAAAAAATTATAGAATTTTCTAAATATTTTCTTTGTCGATTTTGACATGCGTTACGGAGATGATTTCCTGCAGAAAAAAGAGTGTACAATGGAAGAATACCTTTCCTCAAAGCGATACCGTAGTAATTACAATCGTCAATCTAACGTGATAGCCCGGAAATATGGCTGTCTACTCAGAAGGGTACTTCGGTTTAATTGAACATTCTGCTAGCGTTTACCAAATCGATTTGTAATTCAATGGACATAGGTTAAGCTGCTGTAGTGTGCCTATAAATGCGCGTGTCATTGAATAAAGTGGATTACTACCATCCCACGCCGACCACGCTCGCGATCAGATTTACTTTTTTCCCATTGTGCTTGTAAGAGTTGATACTATGAAATACGTAATTCCACAGCGCATACAATGAAAAGTTAATACCTGACTTCACAGTTATGCGAGGGAGCGCTCCAGCAAAAGACAGAATTTATAATTAATTCGCAGAACTGGGCACGGGGTTTCAAAAAATCAATCAAAATGACTATGTGCGGGACTGTGTTGTAATCGTTTGCTTTAACACAAGCATAACAATTGTTGTATGCCTTTATTTTACCCAACTTTTTGAATGCTAAATATCCAGTCTTCAACTGAATCTAAGAATGATGAAGATGAAGAAATAGGAAGGTAGAGGTGTGTACATAGAATCAGAGGAATTCGATGGACTTCTGTTTGATTTTGTGGGTGTCCTTCAGACTTACTTAGACCTCAAATGGGTCCATTTTCTCCTTAAAAGTATACCCATAGGAGGGTTGGTCAATCTGGAAACCACACAGAAATGGATAGAAATCTCAGGGGTTCCCTAAAATCAGGGATATGAAGGTCCTCGAGCAAGTACCAAGAGTACGAAATCTTTTGGTGGGTAATGCGGGACATTCGCACAGAAGGTGCTGGATGGATTTCATTTTCTCTTCGTCCATGCAGCTTCTGCAGTGGTCATTGTAGGGCAATCCAAGAGGCATGGATGATTCGTATTTCCCTTCGACTAAGTTGTACGACATTTTTGGAATTCTTCTTATCGAAGTCTGGCTTTTGCACATTTTTTCATATTCTATATTAGACCTGATCATGGTTTCCTCATCTATTTTCCTGTAAAAAGTGCTTATGGGTCTCCTTGCAAAAGGAAGCGTGGATGCATAACCTAGTTCTGCACCCTTCCTGGCAAGTTTGGCCACCATCTCATTACCTGATGGTAATACATCGTTGATATATGAGATGATATGAGAGTTTGTCTGCAGATCTTTAAAAGCTTCGATTTTGTCAATGCCCACTGCAAGGACTTGATAGCCTGACAATAATGTCGTTTTTGATTAGCTTTACGAGCTTTAGAATGGGAGTTTGTTATCTCGGGTTGAAAAGCACTGCATCCGTCTCCGATTTTAAAGAATTGTTTTACCCCTCCGGACTCACAGAAGATACCGGCACCAGTACCAGCGTCCTTTTTGGATCCGTCGGTATAGAAGGCTAGCTCTTCTTCAGTGCAAACTATACACTCATCCCAGTTCTGTCTTCTTGGTATTTTGATAGCAAATCGTCTATCGAAATCTGAGGTTGGAGTGATGTAGTCGGTGTCTATGTATGTTTTTCTTCGTGGCAGTCCATCGAGTTAGAACAGAGGCGTGGCCATAGGTGTTAGTTGTCCATAGACTTACTTCCCTTAGTCTGAGTGCTCTTTTTGCCCCTCTATTACTACAGTGGAGTCTACTGGAACTAAGTTTAGCATTGTTTCAAATGCCGCTGTGGGTGCTGATCTATCGATCATGTTATCCCTATGCAGCCTGCCTTTTGAATCTTGGTTACACTTGTAAGGTGGCATTTTTTCTCAAGTGCCTTCCACCAGCCAATCAAACTGTTTGTTAGGATGGGTTAAACTACAACCAGTGTACAACTTGCGGCTTAAAGCCCCATGTGTCTCCGAACATCCGAGCATGCATACATGACAAAATATGCCTTTTTTATGCAGTCCTCGATATTGGCTTTCCAGCTCAATTTTGAGCCTAGAATTATGCCGAGATATTTTGCCGTCACAATTCCGGCAGAACAATTCCATCCATACATAAAATATTGAAAAGTGGTATCGATCTTCTTCTAGTGAAGGGCATTATCTCGATTTTTGATGGGTTAACTCCCAGACCTCGCTTTTTGGACGCCCATCAATGAGAGTGCGTAATTGAGCCTTTTACTTGAATTTTCCTGAGACCAGAATGGTGACGTCGTCAGCCGTCACGTTGAAGCCGTTGCTTTCAAGTGTCTTAATAATTTCGTCTATTACTAGGAACCAAAAAATTAGCGGGGAGAGAACTCCTCCTTAAGGGGTACCACGATTGACGCTCTTCCGGCTGTTGGCACTCTCTAAGACCGAGCTTATACATAGCACGTGATTTAAGCATTATTAGCCAATCCAGTTGGACAGTCCCTGCCAGCTCGGGCAAGTGCTCATGTTATTGAAGGCTCCTTAAATGTCGAGAAAGGCACCCAATATGAATTCTTTGACTTGGAGCAATTCCGATCGTGTATACCACCTTGTGTAGGGCGGTGTCCACAGATCTGAACTTCATGTACGCATTCCTTATGTGCACATCTATAAGGCGTTCCAGGGTCTTTAGAAGTCCTTAGCGGTCGTGTGGCTGGGCTTCCTCAGGGATAAACTTGGCGAACCATATAGCACAAATGCAGTGGCTCTCTGCTGCATCCCTGTTCACGTCAAAATAGAAGGAAATAACGCAGCAGAAACCTTTATAAGACCTCAAACAATCTATAAAATAGTATTCTTAAGCAAAAATTTGAGAAATAATGGACATAGGCGGGGTTATAAACTACTAAGTAACTCCAACGAAAAAATTCAAGATTCAAAGATGTATCATTCTGATTGAGAACAACGTATATACCTATCCTAGAAGGTTTCATCATGAGACATTGTAGTTTGAATAAACAGTTTTGAATGAACCTTAATTAGCTCTATGCTTCCTCAGTTGTACTCAGATTGACACATGAGAAGTAAGTAAATTTATGTAGTTTGTAGTAAAATGTCACCAAAGATTTTTCAAGTTGTTGAAGCTTTAGGAAGCGTATGAAGCTCCTCCCCGTTTGTTCAAATATTTTACAAAAACAAATGATTTGGGGAACTTAAACTGTAATCAAGAACAATGAACATTCCATTGGTATGATTGCTATTGACTGCTACCCCCTCAATCGAATAGCAATTAAAAATCGAATCGAACTGCCAAAGTCAGGTCCTGGGGCGAGCGGGAGGAGGACAAACGTTTCACACCAAATTGCATTTTCTTTTCCTTTGAAATACGGCTTCACAACAAGAATGCAGCAGCAGCACCGCAATTTAACAACTTAAATCGATGGAAAACATTTGTTGCACTGCTGTTTGGCTTTTTACCCCAAAGATATAACCTTAAAGCTAACCATTCCAGCGCACACACAAACGTTAACTGTGCGGAAAAATATTGCGCGGAAAACTGGTTTCTGGCTTTTCCCATTCACATAGATCGGCCCAGACCAACAGCCCGATATATACACGTTTATGCATCGACTATGCACAGCCCAACAGCAACTCCTAGTCGTCGTCGTTGTTGGCGAACAAAGGAATTGTTGTCAGTTTTCCCTTAGTTAACCGCCAATCAATGCCGCCCAGCGTCCACGTCCACCACTCTCTTGTCACCCCATATAGTTGTGGTGCCGTCCGGCTGATAAGTGAGTGGGCATACCCTGCCAGGTCCACAACGAAACTGGAATCGGAATTGGATTAGAATTTGTGTGCTATCGGCGGCGTTGTTTTTAGCCAACAGATGTTGCTATTTGTGTTGTGCAAATATTTTTTTTTTTGTTTTTTTTTTTCACCAACGAACAATGGTGGTGGAGACTGGTTCCTTGGAGTACAGCTGGTCTAACACTGGCAGATATGCAACAGCACCGGAGGTGACCGAAAATGGAATCTAAATTTGGAAGTAGTCGTGGATTCCTTTGTTGGTCACTTCCATTAGCATTGCACGTGTGAAATCTGTCCTCGATTTGCTTACCTGCGCGCTAATAAGCTCCGTACGCAGTAGCGACCCACTGCTGTGGTTTTCGTCTTCTGTTTATATTTCGCGACCCATTCACCTTTCAACACAAATCGAGTACAGACCACAAAACCGATTGTCAGGAGGAATTAACGACGTATGTAGGTCCATCCACACGAAGAACCAATCAAATGTCCAATGACCCAGATGCATGTGACATATGTTCAACTCGAAGCGTATTCGCATCAACACCACCACCAGAGAGCAGACACAGCTTCAAGGAGCACATTTTATGCTCTCATCAATAGCCAGCCACTCGGATTATGGCAGCGAGCCAGGAATGAAGAATAAATTTAACGAATTTATCGGTGGAGCTCCTACGTGCATCCGCATGTGGATAAGTGGTGGTGGTGGTGGGCATTAACCATTTATCGTCAACTTCAAGGTTTTTGCAATAAAATTGCGTCGTTGGATAGACATTATGTCTGTTAGGCTTACACGACATAACCACATGTTGCTATATTGGAGGTATGCAGCTGCTTTTAATGACGCGTATACTACGTAGACGACACACAAGGCGGCCTTTGACGGTTACATAACCGACGGGCGCACACACACACTGGGCTCTGTATAGTCTCGGCAATTGGAATGGCTCAAAGGAGTGACGTGTGGGCTGATAGGTAGGCAGGCACTTTGGATCTTTGGCCGGAATTTGATTTTTGCCAGTTGCTGACGGAAACGGACTTGTCGTCGGGTTATAACTAAAATTATTGCTGATTTCGAAATTTGCAATCTTTATTTACGGCCAAATAAAAAGATCATTATGATGGCCTTAGGGTGAAAGCAGCTCCAGCCAATTCGATTGCAGAGTGCTTTTTGAGAAGCACTTACATACATATGTCAAAGACAGATTGTCGAATGGTTTGTGATTCTTTTATGGTGTCAAAAAAAAAAAAACGGAAGACAAGAGCAGTAAAGTGGACCATTTTATTAGAGAAGGGAAGTAACAATTCGTGGCCCAAGAAGTGTACCTTTGATGTGGTCTCCTAGGAATAAATGTTGTGTTCAATCTTTTAGATCCAATTTTAATCGGAGGAGACATTTTCGCGGATTCTGAGAGGACTTTGGGAGAAAGGAAGAAGTAAGAAATACTTCATCAAAATCCAAGCACTCTAAGTTTAGTGAGTCAATTGAAACGAGTAGATAGGACTTGGTTGTGGCGGGGAGGGTTTTGGCGAATTATTTTCGAAAGATCAAAGAACATTATCGCAAAAGACTATCTGAGAAAGACAACATACCGCGGAAACGTTTCCTAAAGTTCTCGCATCGGTAAATTTGAGTGTCTCGACAGGTTAGTGATGTGCAGACTAAAAAGTTGCACGAGTTATAACCACAGCACACAAGTTAGGAGCTACGTTGTGTGAAAGAGCCTCCCAGCTAAGCTCTGAAAATCAGAAAACGCTTGCATGTGGGTGAAATTTTCACTTTTTGTACTTTTTTGACAAAGTGGCCTATGTGCCCTAAGTTCGGCTCTCAAAGGCTACATATTACAATGACCTTTTGCAATGCTTTAATTATGTGCTCGGTGATGTAACAGACAGCCACAGCGCGTAAACACGACGATCGGGAGTTCGAACCTCACCTACAGGTTAATGTTTTTTTTTTCACCTCCAAAGTGGGGGATTGAACCCCCAAAACCTTCGCTTGTCTACGCCCCTGAATTCAAAGCATTGTTTTTGTAAAATGCGCTCTATTTAAAGTTTCCATCCTTTGATAGCTGGGAATTATCAGATTCTATTCAGATTCTCTTGTCTGGGCTAGTCTAAATATACGTCCTCCTAGGATATGAAGCTGAAGATTATGAATTGACTTATGCAGTTATAAATATCATAATCATAAAAAAAGCTTTTCATTTCTATTCTAAGGCATCTGAACTGTTGCCTGGGTATAATGTCAATGCTCATCTCAGTTCGCGTAGACTTTATTTTCAATAGCAGTGCCATTATATTTTAGAATGTGTTCCCAATAAAATGTGAAGGTTATTACTATTACTTTCCATAACTTCTTGAAAATTCGTTTAGTCATATATCTTCAAGGATGTGTTGACTGTTAAGGGAAGAGTTTATTTTCTTATCCTGCTCATAAAGTTTACAGAAACGAGAATGAGTGCAAGTCTGGGTCGAAGATAATATCGAATTTTAAAATAAGACCATTTCTTTTATTTTTCTTGTAAGTTACTATTCAAAACGGAATAAAAGTTCACCCACATAGGCGTAGTAATTAGCAATGGCATGTGAAAATATCAATTAATCCTTTACGTGAGTGACACAAAATGTATTGTTTTGAGGTAGAACTTAAGCCGTTCTCATCGCACATTGTAATCAACGCGATTTTCGAATCAATGTCAGAAACGAATAGACATTAAAATACGATTAGGGCAGTGACATTGGATAGGACACAATGCGGTTGCGAAAATTGCGATGAAGTCCACTCCCACATCAGGCAGAAGGGTATATCGCTTAACGCAAACGCCACCCAGATCAGATTAAAGGAAGCTTTGGCAAGATAGCTTTCGGTTAGGGTATGTAAATGGATGCCTTATGACATTCACGTAGACCAGGAATAGGGTCCATTGTGCCCATTTTATAATTCTACACCGGGAAACTACAAAGAGAAAGGGACACGCTGATTTAAAACCACCCAGATAAGGATATGAATCTCAGGAGGTCCCTCAGCTCGTTGTCGCGCAAATCTTCCAGTTTCGTGAACGCACTAACCATTGAGCAACAGTGACTACCTGTTACTTCTTCGCAGATCTAAAAGATTAACTTATGTGTGAAAACTCGAGTGTTAAAAATACAATCGGGACGATATTTAAAAACTCGCTAGCTTCCTTTCTGGACACTCAGTCTAAGATATCATCTACACGACAGGACACCGAATGTCGACTCTGCCTAGATGAGCGTGTGGGTTTCTGTTATATTAGGAGGCGACTTTTAGTCAACCTGATCCGTGAAAAAATCACAAACTCTTCGACACGTGATATCCTCAACTTCATTATTAACGACTTCATTGTCTAAACTGCTCTTGCCACAATAGATGTTAGACATCGCAGTGTCACCTTCTTTAGGCAACTAATAAACATAAAACGGATATTAGATCTCTAGTGTGAGAACGACGAATAAGAAGAAAATAGTTAACCACGAGTTCAATGAGCGTGATATGTCAGGACATGTCCATTATATCAGGGGAGTCACATCAAGCAAATGGACACCAATCCTCCAGTCAATCTTTATTTCCCAGCACATAGGTTCGAAATGGCAATGAAGCCCAAAGCCAATTATGAATGCTAGAAGGGTTGGTTTGGAAAACTGAAAGAAGCCTACTTGGAATCGAAGTGGAAAGCTGCAAGGCCACTGGAAGAGACTCTCAAGCAAGTAAACTGAGTTTCGTTTTGAGATTTGCGTTTTCTACAAAGGTAATTCTGATCCATCCAAGTCTAGAAATCACAGCAGGTCAAACTCGGGCTTACAGTTTGCACCATCACTGGGCGCTCCGTTAATTAACTTCTTTTGTAGATTTATCTGAACGTAGAGATCAATAAATTCAACAACAAATAGGTTTCTTAATATTTGTGTATAACAAACACGTTTTCTAAGTTGAAGTCGCTGTTTTCTTAAGTAATGCGATCCGGTAAATGATTATTCATCTTTCTCGCATCATATACAAGTAATGAAACCGCTACTCGTGAATAATATTCCCCTGTAGCCCGGTCTTTAGCTAACTGCCTTGAGTTGTGCACTTCAAGGAAATGAAGTCCACTTCTCCTTGTGCGCACCACCCTAAGAGGGGCCTTGCGCTACTGCGTTGTCCACCTTAATTGGATGATATTAAGGGGCGAGATCTTATCCGTTTTCTAAACTCCACAAGCTGGATCTAAACACTCCCGGCTGTCTCATCCATCTTCAACAACAGACATCATCAACCAGGTCACTCGAGTCGTGGTAATAAAAAGGCACATCTTAGTGCTAATAGGGTTCAGTCGAACCGCCGTCCTGTCCATTCACTCTATATATTCTTACTATTTACAACGTCCAATGCGCAGTTTTATAACTAGGGCGTTGTCGCTGAACAGCTCATATATGTAGTTCGTTAATAATTCGCCTCTTCGAAAGCAAGTCAACGCAAGCGGGATCGAATATCTTACGACCAAGGATATCTTCATCCGCCTTCAATAGCGCCATAAATTACGCTTGGAATTCATATCGCTAGTTGGATTCGTATCTTTAGTTACTGCAACTTCTATTCTCAGCACGAAGAAACAGCCCTTGACGAGAGCTATTTTTTATAGAAAAAGTCTCTATAGCTGACTTATTAATAACCACACAACAATAAGGATTTCAACCAAACTAAAGCGAATGCCTGTGGAATGAGTTATCAAACAGACATGTCCTCACTTGCTTAAGGCCTGATGATTTTCTGAACTCACGAAACATACCAAAGTTTTGCTGCGAAGTTCAAAGTCAATGCCCTCCAAAATCAAATGCCACTTTAACCATGAAAAGGAAAAAGTATTGATCTTTCCAATTGATGACTTTAACATGAGAAAACCTTTAAATTTGTTTTAGAATTGTTCTCATTCCAATGCCTATGTATAAGCCACGAAAATACTTTTCAAACTTAAGCACTTTTGTATCCCGTCTGTGGTTTCAAATTTTTTAAGTATTCACCAAACCACATAAGTGGTGTATCCTCCTTAAATATTCTGGGTTTAGCAGAAAAAAAAAAAAATTAACATTTGCCTAACCTCAAGCGGTAATTGAACATATTTCGTCAATCATACACGTGTGGTCCTTTCCTACCGCAGATTAAAAGATCCATCATATACATAGGTCACAAGGAAGATTAATATGTTTCACATATTATTTCCTTAGGACATATCCATCCATTAGAATGACATTTGCTTTCGTATGTAATGCGGAGAAAACTTTCAAGGATGAGTAGCTGACGATAATGGAATAATGTCATGTCTTGTTGAGAAAGTTCCGTTCGGATATTATACATCTGATGATATTTTCTTTGATTAATGTTTTCTTTTGTATAATTTCGAGTAATGGAAGGATGTTTTGGTTTTTTTTTTTTGCAATTTAAAAAGATTTAAATAAATCGGAAAGGAAAGTTTGATTGACATGACATGATAATGAAGTTAAAACTCATGCCGTGTATAATGTACCGGGGAGGATTTTGGGACTTGGAATGCATGAGTGCCTTTTCGGCGCCAGCGACAAGGCTGATGCTATAAAGTGTCGAAGGAGCAATCGACTGACAGACGCCTTTAACAATATTTCGATAAATTTTGTCAAATCATTTCGGTTTGAGTTGTTGATTCCTCATCACCATTTGTCAATGACCCGCTTATTCACGACGAAGTTTGCGGGCTTAGGGTGCTGAAGTGGACTCTTCACATCTCTCGGTCTTTCGCCATCGACTCTAAATCATCAGGAGCTATTCCCATAAGTTTAGAGGTAAGATATCGGCCATGGTCCAACCATCTCATCCTGGTCCTAAACAAAGGACGCCTACCTGATGGCACGGATTCCATAGAACGTCTTGTAAGCCGAGTTGGGGACATGCGTTTCACATACTCAAACCATCGAAGCATGGACTTCCCGTTCGAAGAAGTAGCTGCTCGACGTTGAGTGCCTTGCGTATTCTGGTGTTCCTAACTCGATCTCGACGAGTTACCCCAGCAATTAATTGAAGAAATCTTATTGTTTTGGTCATTACCCAAACAAACACTGTATTAAAGACCGATATCAGACCGCCCAAGTTGTCTCATGTCTCATTGCTCCATCCTGAGCAATTCTACAGGATAACTCAGTATTCCTCCTTCCATCACTCGCGAATAAGACCTCGAGATCATAAGCGAAAATCAGATGACTTATCCTTTAGTCTCCCTTTTCGAAAACCGTTCACCCGAAGACAGCGCTTACAGTTTGTGTATAGAGATTGAATGGCCCTCAAAAGAGAACCGGCAATTTCATACCTCTAAGAACCTGATGGTATACTTTTCCCAAATCCACAAAACAACTCTAGATAGGTTTGGCCTACCCCCAGGCCTTCTCAAGTAGCATTCTAGCGAATATCTGGGCGGTTGTGCTTCTACTTGGACAAAAGCTGCACTGCTCATCGCCTAACCTGGACTTGACCACAGCTCTGGAACGCGTTTCCAAACCTTAGCAATGACTTTTGCGGGGAGACTTAAGAGAGATATACCCCTATGATTGAAGGAATTCCTCTTTTCCCCTTTCTTGAAAAGAGTAACAATCACCCCAGTCTGCTAGTCACAAGGTGTTTTATCCAAACCACTTTAATGACACAAGAGAGCCATTTTACACACTCTTTCCCCAAGACCTTGAGCATTTCCTGCCGGATTTCATCAACACCAGCAGATTTGCCGACTTTAAGCGATTTAATCGCCAAAATCACCTCCTCTACGGTGGGACTATTCTCCGTCCAACTCAAAGCCATGGGTCTGCCATCTTGAGTGAACTGTTCGGGATTGACCAACTCCGAAAAGTGCTCGCCCCATCTGCTCAAGATATCCTTCTCATCGGAAAGAAGTACTCCATCTTTGGATTTAACTCCTTCGATGATGTTAAACTTCCTTCCTCTGAGACGGCAGATGTTTTGCCAGAGCACCTTGTTTGCAGATCTGTGATCACGGTCCAATGAACTCCGTTTAAGACTGCTCCTTAAAAGCCAGATTGCAAGTTCTTCGCGCCTGCATGTACCTTACCGAGAAGCTGAGTCCCCCAAGTGTATCCACACCTTGAAGGATATCTCCTTCTCTCTGATAGCTTCTTGAACTCCGGGTCTCTTAAGCTTAGCAGTTCTTTTCACACCACAAGCCGCCAAACTGATCCGCTTCACTCCGCAAATATCTCCTGCAGGAGAAAGGACTGCTGTTGAAAACAACTGCCATTCTTCCTTCACATTTGCTGGAACCGTTGGAATTTGTGAAAACCCTCGGATATCTGGAGTTCGAACCATTCCCGTATCTCATTATTCTGTAAACTTTCCGACCGTATACATACGTGTCACCAGTGTTGGCTTACGCCTTGGTAGGACATTTATCGTTGAGATGCAATTTTCAGCCCCTCTCAAAATACGAACATCACAAACCATCCTTTTAACACAGGATGGTACCACGATTTCGTGCAATTAATAATTATTTGTAGTAGATACTTTTGAAATTGTTATTCCAGGATGGTATGAGTGACATCGGGATTTCGAACTACTATAACACAACGAAGACATCATTATAAGTTTTGCAAAAAATTTTTAGGGTGTCAACATTTGGAATTCTTTGTCTTGTCCAAATGGAAATGTTGCCTTCCTTCAGTGTCCAGTACTTATAAAATGGACACAACCTTTCATCTCATCGACATCTAAGTAACACAACCAATCCAATATATACACATCTTTCCAAGGATGTTTCCTCCAGTTTCTCCTGAGAGAACACAAAATTGTTCAGCTCTGTCGAACTTAAACTCAACAGCGTCCATGATCTCTTAATCTGTTAAGTTTATTATCCGCCTCATTACAACAGCCCGTCACAGTTTAGCTACGTTGCTCATCCTTTACCCTTAAAGGCAAGCGATTTGTAAAAAAGGAGTATCTACAATACAAATTGGTTCGTCGCGATTAGTACCAATCCCTTTGTAGGTACATAAACAAAAAATGTTACTGCCCCTCCACCTCTTGGTGCTAATTAGAATCATTAGGCTTACATTGGCCCAAGTTGTGTACACATTATACCCAGTGTGGACGACCAGATCGATCCATTCCGCAACGAGTTGCTGCATGCGTCAAATAGTAATTAAGCAACTTAATGGCTCCCCAGAACCATACCGAGAAGATGTTGGAATTCTTCTTCATTCGCATGAGCCACACTCGACTACGGGCGCTTACCTATGTCCAAATGCATGTGTAGGTATTTTGTATCCTGATAAGAATACACAATTGAGAGCTCTACCCAATACCGATGGATGTTGGCTGCCTCGGAATACGGTTGACGTCAATCATTTAACGTGTACAAGCTGTTCAACTTCATGATCCCTTCCCATCCCCATCAACCATTCCCACTTCGGATGTAAGACACTTGTTATGGAGTCGCCTTCTCAATTTAACCGACAACACGCAAGATGATGCCACAATAGCTCAAGAAACCAAAACAAAAAAAAAAAGGAAAAAACAGTCCGACTGACATCTCAATGGGATGCTAGCGAGCAGGTTTTGTATGTGCTGTTACTATTCCTGGTGTGCAGGTTACTGCTGGTGTTCCTGCTGGTGTTCCTGCCTGCATCTTGTTAAACAGTAGTAAAATTGTGGTCAATGCGTGGTATTTCCTTTGGCGAATTGGACAAGATAAACAAATAAAAACAAAACAGAAACAGAAACAGAACAATCATCAAAGCGAAAGATATCATTAAATGGTGTTATCACCTGTCTAATTCAATTACTTTAGCGGTAATCGGTAGGCAGTTTTAACTTAACATCTTGGTTAACAAGAGGCTGACTGTTGGCTATCTGTTGTGGTAACTTGTTGTCAACTATCATTATATCCCAGGAAGATTTATTATGAATTCAAAGGGGGAAGGTGTTAAGAAGCTCATTTGCTTAGAGGTATTTTTAGAGTGCAACTTATATTTTACACTTTGTGTCTTTATATTCGTTGATTAAAGCAGTTTTTGTGTGAAAATGTGGTCCATCACATAGATTTTATTTGTAAATATTCCGCCCAAAGTTGCACGTTAGTGGAGTCCTATTGAAACAGGTGGAGAAGTTCAAGTAAGCAATACTGCGTTATCCTGTTGGATTGATCAGGCTGAAGCAACTCTGAGACAGCATGGTCAATCTTTTATTAGGAGGGCCGAACTTGGCATCGGAGCTAGACTTAAATTCAGTGTTTGTTCCGACCCTCACCTATGGTCATGGGGTTTGGGTAATGACCGAAAGAATAATATCGCAGGTACAATACGCCGAAATGAGATTTCTTCGGTGAATTGCTGGGGTAACTCGTCGATATCGTGTAAGGAATCCTAGAATACGCGATGCTCTCAGTGTCTTCGATCGGAGAACTCCATACTTCGATGGTTTGGGCACGTCAAACACATGCCTCCAACTCGGCTTTCAAGATGTGCTATGGAAACCATGTCATCAGGTAGGCGTCAACTAGGTAGGCCTAGGATGAGATGGTTGGACTAAGTCCGAAATCTTACTTCTACCCATATGGGGATAGCCCCTGATGATTTGGGGTCGATGACGGAATATCGGGAGATGTGGAGAGTCCACTTAAGCACCCTAAACCCGCAACTCTCGTAGTTAAGAAGCGGGTCATTGGATAATAATGAAATTGCGCCAAGAATCTTAGCGTACAAAAAAAAAAAAAATAGCTGGCGTGACAGCTCGGGATGAGCAAGACCTAGCTTCTCACAACCATTCATGTTGTGCGTGTTAGATTTTTCGCACGAATGGAAGGGACCTACAATTTATTGTCGACTCCGAACGGCGAATTGAGAAGCTCTTTCATGACAGATTACTGGGGCTCGAACTCACGCCGCTCGGTCAGCAGTCCAACACACTAACCACTGAGTCACGGCGACCATAGGGTAAGTAGGTAGGTAACGGCGACCATATATCAGATAAAAATCTGAAACAAGTCGAACGTATTGACGTTGAAGATTCCTACATGACAGACTGTCCACGTTCCGCCTCTGCTGCATCTCTCAATGCTTTTCTTGGCTTGCCTCCATATGGGTTAACAGACGTCAATATGCAAACTCCATACTGGATATCAGGAAACAATGATTTCCCAGAAGATAAGAATGCGGATTAATTTACAAGGAAAGGAGAGAAAATAAATATCTCTTTTCGTTCCAGGACACTGATAGAAAGTGAAAGATAGGCAATTAAGGTATAAGCAGGAACCAGAACACTGTGGCCCTCGATTGAGAAAATATAATCTATTTCCCTGTCAAGGTTCAGTCGGTTCAGTGAATGTGGTTTTAATTTACAAGTTAGGTCATAAGCATAGTAAGCTTCCTAAATCTGACAGGCCTATCAGCATAGCATCTTTTTTTCTTGAAAACTTACTCTCAACAGTAGTCCAATAGCATTGTCAAATAAAGAAACGTATCTTGAAAAAGCTAGCCTGGAGCAAAATTGTGAGAACGACCTATGCCATGTGGATACGTCTCCAAACGTACGGTAAAATCTGGGGTTTACAGTTCAGTATCATATTTTGTCTAAACACCTATGCTTCCGAAATATTGTGGATCAATATCAAAGAACAATCTCAGCCTCGGTATCACTGGAGCTATGCAATCTTACCCCAAGGCAGGTCTAGAGCCACTAGTTGCACTACCAACTTCTTTGCATAATTTTATCAAAAGAGTGGCAGCACGTAGTGCAATAAATGCTCTCCAAGACTAACGCACCTACGACAAATGAAGTCAAACTCTGGTGGGTACCGGGAAACAGAGGCATCGAAGGTAATGAAATCGCTGACCAATTATCCAGAAGGTGATATACTGAATTTTTGAAAGATTCATGTGTAGGTGCGGAACCCTTCTATGGCTTTCCGAATTCCGTATTTAAAACTATGCTACAGATCAATATTCAAGGCGTTAGATAATCAAAAAGGGACATCCGCCCTTTGATTGAAAATTTAAAGAATGTCCTCAAATACAATAGGAACGAAGACTCGCTAGTTTCCTTTCTAGATACTGAGGTCCAAGATATCATCCACATACGATACGTATTGCATAGGAAATCGAATGTCAGCTCTACCAAGACGAACATCGAACATACGCTATGAGAGCGAGTGACACTCTGTTATATTAGGAGTCGAGTTTTCCTCAAGGACACCTTGATCCCTGAGGATATCAAAAACCCTTCGACGGGCAATATCCTCCCTCCTTTTCAACCTGGTTCTCGGTTCAATGGATTTAAGAGAATGCAATGCCACTTAGCCACCTAATATAAAACAGGTTCAGTCGGAGTGAAGCACGAACATCGCACGTCATGTTGTCATTACCAGCTATGTGAAGGTACTCAGAATTGTGCACAGTGCCGAAGTCAAGTCCGCTTGTCGCATTTTTGTTCCTCTCTGACCAACATTAGGTTTCGAACTTTGATAGTTGCTGCTTGACAATATTGAGTTAAGGAGCCTTCTGGGATCTATATTCCAATCCAATATGGGTCTAATTCGATATAGTTTCCTTGTTGTTTCAGATTATGGGCCTATTTTTTTTTGTAATCCACTCACACTTCAAGGAGTTATATCCTTATCACACAGCGTGAGCGAAATACAGTGGTTCGAAACTCAGGTAGTATTAGATTTCAATGTTGTCCGAAGGTGGTGTACAGACTATCTGGGGACACTTGTGGTGTTTGTCATTACTATAATTCACAGGAATCTTTCGAAACTCCTGCTGTCATAATCATGGTCAGCTCAATCAACTCTTCAAGCCATGACACTCTGCTGCCGGAGTTATACCTTCGCTTTAGAGTCGACATTTGATTTGTTTATTTTTTAAATATTTTTCCGACATCAGGAGTTGAACCCACACTTTCAGCTTTATAATCTACCCAATCAGGGCCTACGTGAGCCAATACTCAATAGACACCTTTCCATCTTTGAAAAACCACCAAGCTTCAATTTTTTTTAATCAAATGTGATGTAATACTTTTCTTCCCGCATGTAATCACTTTAATAAAACTGGACCACAAAGAAAGGCATCGTCACAATTGATTTTTCCACTTTTCCGACGCAATATGCAATTCCATCTAACGGGATTTGTTAATTCGCCATGTCATTCTTCCACTCACTAACATTTCTCTTCTGTCCATACTCTCACATCCATATGGATTAATGGCCAACTTACCAAACGAGCACGAAGATCTCCACTTCAAACGATGGTTTATCTGGAGCTGCCACAATGACTAGTGCACCGACAGTGATATATTATTGGGAACACTTTTGCTGGCTATTTGGACAGAACTTGAGGCTTTTTTTTTCTAGTTTCCGGACCAAGAGGCATTGTTCGCTGTATGGTGTAGTGGCTCTGGTGAAAGAATCGTTGCGACTGCTAATTCATTGGCTGTAGGGTACTCAGCTTGATGGTCTTACAGATACGTTGTGTTTAAAAATTTTGTAATTAAATTCAAAGGTAAAGTTAGGGATGCAATCATGGCTGCTAACAACTCATATTTCCAAACGAATAATGCATGTACAGCGCACCTTATAATTATAACCTCTTCGTCGATTCATGTAGTTTGCAGATAGCTGCAAGCCACACATTTGCTTTTCTCCACCAAATGCTACATACACACCGAAGTAGATACTTGCTAGTTAGTGTTTTTGTTGTTATCAGGACCACGGATACAAGCAATGTTATCACACGATACCAAGCGGAAAATGAAGGAACAAACATCTTATGAATATGATAAAGGATCCTTGTTGGAGCAAACGATACCTGTCTCAGAGAAGAGCAAGAGGTAACAAATTTAATTTCGCTATCACGGGTGTCTATGGTTGGTTGAGCCTGTTGATGTAAGGTGAACCGGCATCGCATACATTTTGCAAAACAATTCGACGGAACCCCTTTGGCTCCCCTCGCTCCGTGTATCCGTGTGTTCATTTGTTTCCTTTCAAGACTACGTATTTGATTTGCCCGCCTTATTCAATTATTTGACATTCTTCTGAGACATCGTCGCCGTCGTCTGAAGGATGTACTTGGAGCTTTGTTTGCAATCCGTTTTGCCGCATGTTTGACTTTCGGCTCAAGATGCTTATCGCTTGTTTGCCTTCAAGCAAATGCCTTGTTGCAATATAAATAAATAATGTACGCATATGCAGATATCTTAATTGATTTTTTAATTTTTTTTATTTTCAGATGACCAGAATACGCCAACGAAAAAGTTTTAAAATGACAAAGTCCACGACAACGATAGCCATGATGTTGTTGGTCATCGTCCTCGCGTTCATGCACCACCCAACTATGGGTCAATCGAATTACGCTTCGCATGCGAACAACGTTGAATACCAAGGCGAGGGACTGCCGGAGGAGGCGACACTCGACGGAAAGGTATGCGAAACTAAGATATCAAATCTCCCAATAAGAATATAATGCTTTTGTGGTGCGCACATCGAGCGCAATGCACCACCGACATCAAAGCATAAAATCGTTGAAAGGGCATAAAATTCTGCCCCGGGGTGCGGCTATACTCATTAAAATTTTCTCACAACACACAGAGAGATGTGTGTGTTTAAATGAGGAGCGCGTACATATTGTGTTTCAGTTTTAGTTCATTTTTTCTGTTGATTTTTCCTTTTTTTTTTTGGTTTTGATTGGTTGCGCGGTTGTTAAAAAGGACGAGTTTCTTCACCCCTTCACGACTGGATTTGCTGATAGAGGTGTAAAGATGAAGAGAGTTTCGTTATGTGGTCATGACATGGCAAGCAGCTATTTATTTTTATTTGATTATTTTTGAATTGTATTCTGCGGCCGGCATGGTGTCCTTTGTAATTTGTATTAAAGCAAAATTTAGTTTCACTAGGATACATGGATACATGAAAAATCAATGTTTGTAGATTGAGCGTGGCAAAGTAGTTTAAATTGCATTTTTAAGACTTTTTGGCAGTTAGACTAGCCTCTCCTTGCGTCCTAGTTGGCTTTAATCATCGATTCTGGCTCACTAAACACAACAGCATCAACCACCTGCAAGAGAGATTTGTATGAATATACGATTTGCTACAAAATCAATACGCATATACATAGATTCAATCAGATTTATTGGTTGATGATCAGCCGCCGTGGTAGAAGTTTACTTATAGACGTGTTTCATAATAAGTTTGACGCCAATCAAGTACCTGATCACCGACCGTTTAACCCATACCTAGATTCCACAAGACCATCTTTAAGCACCTATCAGAGCAAGGAGGAATGGAAAACCAGGCAAATGCCAAATGCGCAAGCCATAGCTGTCTACACTGATGATTTAAAAATGCGGGTATCTTTTCCTAACCGCTGGGCATCACCAAGTCCGCCCGTCTTCCGAACTACTACTGTACAGTCCGCTTGCTCTCTGGCTAGGGTTAAACCCATTCTTGCCAGTTCGTCAGCTTTTTTATTACCTGGTACTCCGCTATGACCAGGGACGCAGCAGAGCTTAACATTGTGCTGCGTGCCACGAACCTTAAGCTCTACGCGACAACACTTCACAAGCTTGGTTTTATCTGTGTAGCAGCTATTGGTTTAATGGCAGTCTGACTGTCAACGTAAATCGCATAATCCTTCCGTGATATTGTAAGCATTGAGACAAGTTGGGCGGCTTTTGTCACTGCTAGGACCCCCGCTTGGAAAACGCTGCTGTGATCCGGGAGTCTTATGGAGCTGTTAAGTACAGCAGAAGGTGACACTCTGCTGGACCCCTGGGTACGAGGGCATATCAGCAAATGGGAAGGCTAACGAACTCGCGAGAAATTTCTCGGCAACATGCTTAGAACAAGGAACTTCGGGGAAAAGAGCCCAACGGGTATCACAATGGGTCTGAATTGACCTGAGTGTGGCGAAATGGACTCTTCTCCCTTTTACCTAAGCTAACCTACTATTGTGTAGGAAAGCTTTTCATCAGAAGATCTTAACGCTTAAACCTAATAGCTTGAGTTATTCAAGCTGCTTTCCCAATCTTGCCTCATAAGGAATGTATAGAAAATGAAGAATGAAAAATCCTTACGAGTTGAAGAAGGATAAGGTCATCAAAGTTCTATAGAAGGGGAATCCAATGGAGTGCAAAACTGAACTGCATTCTATCTGGCAAAATAATTCAAGGAGTAAAACTTGTTCCAATACTCGACGTTGAACACGCAGACTTCCAAGGGGTATCCTTCTACATCGACTGCATATATTTCAGTATTTCAGTATTTATTATAATTAATATAACAACATTTATAATAGACTATACATAATCTTTATGCTATAAATGTGAATTTTACAATAATGTGATTTAAATTTAGTTTATTTATGAATTCCAATTTTGAGTATTCAGAAACAGAGATTGACAAAGAGTAAATTATAAGATAAGAAAGATATTTATAAGAAGCAAATTTTACCATAAAAGATATTAATCTTAATTACCACCTGCTAAGTGCCGAAAGAGAGTGTCACCAAAACCATTCGTATCGTAGAGCCGTCTTAACGTGAGAGGGAGTGAGTTCCAGAGGCGTATGGCGTGAATGAAAAATTGTCGTTCACATATAGACCAATGCGTTGAGCTCAGAATTTCACTCCATCTGCTCTGTAAAAGTTTAGAAGCCTTTTGACAGCTTTAATAGACTTTTTACTGCAGTCAGATAGACAAATACGCAACAACTCTTTGTGGATATCTGAAGAACGAAAAAAACGTAGAATCATGATGATAATCATGCGGTTTTTTTTTTGTTTTATTTGTTAGCATGAAACTTAGAGCTGATCAGATTTTGAGCATAATCAGTCCAGCAGATGCTGAAGATATTGAAGAAATGTTTTTTTATCAAGTTCGCGTCACAACTCTTTGTGGAACAATTAAAAAGTGTGTATTAAAATTTTTCGCCTCCGATGAATGTTTTCTTTAATAAATAATAATATTACTGTTTTTGATATAACATAATATGAGGTGGGAAGTAAAGGACTGGCTCCCCAGTCGAATTTATTTATAATAAAATCGCGGTCAAGGAGTAATGAATACCCATGACGTAATTCAAACAGCGCGAGTGAGGTGAAGGGGAGTTGGGTGGCCATGGTGCAGTGGTTAGCATCATCGCTTGTCACGCTGAAAGTCCGGGTTCAACTCCTGATGTCGGAAAAACATTTATTTCTTAAATAAATAAAAATCGATCAACTGTGAAAGCTGATGGCGACTCTACTGCGAAGGCATAACACTGGCAGTAAAGTGTCTTGGCTTGAAGAGTTGATTGAGCGATCACTGAGTATGACATCAGGAGATTCGAAAAAATTCCTGTGAATTATATAGCAATGACAAAAACCACCACAAATGTCCCCAGCTAGCCTGGACCCACCCTTGAACGCAAATGAAAACTTAACGAAACCTGAGTTTCAAACCACTGTACCTCGCTCGCGGTGTGTGTATAACATTATAAGGGTATTCATATTCCCTTGATCCGCGCCTGGATTATAAAAAAAAAAAAAAAAAAAAAATGGTTCGAAGCTCAAGTGGTGTTAGTATTTCAATGGCGTACGAACCCGCGTATCACCCGGTGTCCAGACTAACTGACGACTTAATGTTTGCCATTGCTGATAATTCACGGTTTTTTTTTTCAACGTCCTGATGTGATCATCATTAGCAATTGGGCCATGACTAGTCTACTGCCAGTGTATGATTTTCACTTGGTTAGGTTAGGTTACCGAGCCGATGAAGACGATGAAACCCTCTTCATCTCACTTAGGTCTATGTACAGTCGTTGTGGTAGCCATGTATTTTACCAGCTACTTCCTACTGGGTGGTTCTACGCATATATACATGATGACAGCCACCTGGCTGTCCTTGCAAATTTAAGCAGATCCGACAGTGAACCATCGGATAACTTTTCGATGTTGTCGAAGTCCAGTGCTCGAAGCCCAGTGCTCTTTTCCTAATATTGCAAAGGCTCGGGCAATGAGAAAGAAAGTGGGCTGTTTCCTCATGCACTTCCTCGTCCCGTATCCTCTGCAGTGATTTTCCTCGCTCAGGTGCAGCTTTTTTGCATGGAGCATATTGTGGCCTGTAATTAATCCTATCAGTAGTGATAGACATTTACTCTCCATATGTAAAAGCTTGGTGGTTCCAGACTTATTATATTCTGGCCATAGTCTTCTAGAGATTTCACAGGTGGTTAGTGTTTTCCACCTGATATTCGCCCCACCTAAGGATCTTAGCTTTACTGTCTTATTGAGCTGCTGAGTCCTAACTCCTCAGAAAAGAAACCCGCACCCGCGCCTTTGTAAATCTTGGAGCCATCCGTGTATATGATCTCTATTTCGTTAAGAATTTCTTTGTTTTCCCACTGTTCTCTGCTTGGAAAGATGCAGCAGAAAGGTTTGGCGAGGTCCAGATACGGAATCATGTAGTCAGAATCGACACTTATGTCCGGTTATTTGTTCAGTATCTGGGCGTATCCATGAGCCCTTGCAGTATGATTGACGTCTGTCTATCCCTGTTCATAAAGCAGGACCAGGACGATCAGCGGAAGGGCGTTGTTATCAAATTTCTTTCGAGGGGCAGGGTATTGTTTGCCCGGTTCAAACCCCTGTATTGGTCATCACAAGTCTCTATAAAGTTATTCCTGTTAAAACAACATGTACACCCACAGAACGAGACCAAGCAAAACGAACAACATTTGAATCAAAGTCAATAGGTATCTACCATCAATATCTACGCGCCAATGCGGAAGAAATACCGATCCCGTTCTGCAATCAAAAATAATCGCAACAATAGTGCCATTACATAAACCTTAGGATAGCGATATGACGACTTATCAGGAAAAAATAAAATGATCAGCAACATTAAAGAGGAGGCACTAAGCGTTGTCCGAAAACATGTTTTCAACGTCTATTATAAGTTGAAGTCATCACATCACATCATCAACAGCTAAGGCTGCAATCTGAAGAGAAGAATTTTAAGTACAAATGAGTTGATAAGGAGATGCATGTACGACCAAAGCTATTTTTAGTGCCAGTAATAAATATTAAGCACCTGTAGTTGCTTAAGAGGAATAAGCAGAGCTGAATGTTCCTGAAGGTACAGTATAAAAATGGAAGTTTATTGTTTTAATATTACATTTAGCTATCAGGGTATCCAGTGTATGGCGATCTACTTTAATCAAGTTTTTTCCACAGTAAAGTTACATTCATTTCTGCCCCAAGACGTAAATTGTCCTTCAAAATCATGGCACACAATATATACATAGAGCATTGCCATACAAAGAATTTCACGTGGGCGTGTAGACGACTGACGGGTGACATCACAAGAAGAAACATGACCTGAGTAACTAAGTGGAATCAATTTATAAGTGGGTCTTATTCTTGGTGGGAATAAACAGATGTTACCGCTGATGTGAATAGTCTATTGAAATGAAGCCATGAAAATTTGTTTGTTTGACAATTGTTTTACGATATGCTCTTCGATACGCAATATTTGTTTGTAAAATAATTTTTTATCAGGGGAACAACATTTTGGAATCAGATTAGGGTAGGAAAGGTATCCGTCCTGGCGGAAACGGGAGGTAGAGCAAAGCGCATTATGATACTACTAGAAACGAGCATAAGAGATCTTGACATACCTGGTTAGAGATGGTTGCAATCTATGGCGGCTTTTTCATGCTAACATATTTACCTAAGGTTGCGCTACAGAGTGGACCTGGGCATCAACCAACAAGCGTCTCCAGCCGGCTCGATCTTTAGCCAACTGCCTATAGTCTTGAATGTCAAGTCGGTAAAGACCAGCTTCCACATGCGTGGGCCACCTTAGTCGCGGTATTCCTCTACTGCGCCGTTCATCAGATGTGAATTCGAATATTTTCCGGGCCGTAGTATTGGTGTCAATCGCTCTACACCACTAAGGTCGTTGGTTCTTCTGGCTAAGTCGATGTCACTTTACAGCGCGTACAGCTCGTCGTCGTATCTCATTCTCCACTGACCGTCTATGCAAATGGGACCGAAAACCACACAAATAATTTTTCTCTCAAAGCAACCAACCTCATTAGCTTTTGTCCATGCCGCTGCACCGTAGAGCATGACTGGCATGATTAAGGTCTTATAAGGCGTCACTTTAGTCGTTCGGAAGAAGGCTATGCCTTCTTAGCCCAAATAAGCAGCAAAAGTTATTCTTCGTTTGATATCAGCGCTCGTTGGGGTCGTTATCTGAATTGATTGTGGAGCCTAGGTAGATGAAGTCCTGAACTACCTCAAAGTCGTGTCTTTCTATTGAGATGTTCTGTCTAAGACGTCGGTATTTAGCGTCCTTTCTTGTTGGCAGCATGTACCTGTTCTTGCCCTCATTGACCGCTAAACCTATCTTTCTGAATACCCAAGAACGCCCCAGTGGCATCACGCTGCGTGCTTCCAAATATGTCAATATCGTCGGCGTATACGAGTAATTGGACGGGCTTTTGAAAGATTGCCTCCGGTATTGTTGCGTGAGTTTTACACTTTTCTTTCAAGAACGATGTTGAGGAAATCGCATCTCTAAACGTGTCCCCTTGCCTAAACATTTTTTTGACATCAGACCTCTCGGTTAGGTCTTCACCGAGCTTGATGGAGCAGCGTGCATTCTCCATCGTCATTCTGCACAAACAGACGAGTTTGCCAGGAATGCCAAAACTAGGAATGGCTCTGTAAAGCTCGTCTCTATCGATGCTGACATAGGCGGGCTTAAAATCGATAAAAAGGTGCTGGATATAGATTTGAAGTTCCTGGGTTTTCTTCAGGATCTGCCAAAGTGTGAATATTTGGTCGGTGGTGGACTTTCCTTCCTTCCTTCTCATGCAGGTGGAGAATTATCTCCAGGGCTTTTAATACAAAGAAACTCAAATTTATCGGCCTAAAGCTAGGTTCAGACGATTGTAAGACATTTGGGACAATTTCTTCATTGAAAGACCCGACAATATTGTAAGATCTAACAATCGTCTGAACGTAACTTAAGATCCATTTGGAGTGAATGAGACAATTTTTCTGGTTTGCATACAAAAACCACTTAGTACAGCCGCTGGGTGTTGTTCCAAAAACTGGACAGTCTCTTTAGAGGCCTACGAGAATGCGTTTAATATCCTGAAAACCCCTTTACAGTTGTTTAGAGAAGCTATCAAAACCAACTGGTCATTCCAGCTCCTTTCATTGATAAGACCGGTTGCTATGGTCTATGGTCGATCAGTGCTTTATTAAGAAAGTAAATCCCCCGGGATTTTTCAATTTGTATGAACTAGGACGCGGTAATATAAAAATAGAAGTCTGCGCGTCATCATGATACATCTGCATGTATGTATGTAGGTATGAGCTATGAATTGGAAGTTGTCTCGGAAACTGAACTGGTTCCTGACAGTTCACAGACGCTTTTGCGTATAACTGCACGTGATAGTCCCTATTGCTTGCGATGCATGAACTTCCTAGAGAACACTGAGCACGTGTTTTTCTAATACTCACGATACCTCAACGAAAGGCCGACATAAATGGATATGAACTACAACCAATCAGTTAGTCGTTAGAGCGCCAGTACCGTGTTCAATTGATTGAATCAACCACCTCTCTTCTATTCTACAAACAACCAGCACTTTTATCAGCAATCAAAAAACATTATCGAAGTTGAACTCGAAACCAATACGACAACATTTACCGATTGAAGATAAATCAATTGCAAGGCTATTAGACTCGGAAGCACATGACGGAAAACGAGCAACTCATCTCATATCCACATGGCATAAATCATTCGCCAATGGACGACGACAACAAAACGGAAAAAGAAAGGAAGGAAACTGAAAATCATCCATCATACTCGTAATTCGTACAAGAATTCGAAAAGCCATTGTGACTGTGAGTCCCCATTTCTCTGGACGAAGAGGCACGAGCACGAGTCTATTCTGCCCGACAGTTCCAGGAAATTAATCGATTTGCCTAAGGCCACGGGATTTGGAACCGATTAACCTAGATTTCGATTTCGAAAACAATGCACTTGGAAAAAAAAAAGTGATTTACCTTCAAATTGGAAACAAAGGACCTCCTCGAGGGCATCATCAGCGTTTTTATTGCTCCCCAGTCCCCGCTTGCATGATTAAATAATGATCTCTTCAGAATTTTTCTCTTTGTATGCAAATTAATATACGAGTAGGAAAATACGCTCATTAATGGCAACAGGCTTTCCGCCATTGATGGAAAAATACGACTGCCATGCAGAGAAAAAAACACAACCACAACCAGCTCCGGCATAGAACCTCAAAGTTCTAACGATTGCCATTGTTCTCGACAATGTCGGAATGTGCCCGCGCAACCATTGTGTTACGGGGAAGGACTGGCACTGAGCTGAAGAGCTGTTTCCATTCCATGTGGCTGGTAATGGCGCGCTGATGACTACGTGGGTGCAGATTACGGAATTACATAAAATAAAATAAAAATTTGCATGGAAAAAAAATTATTTATGTATCTTTTTGCCGTGCTTCACAAGTTGGCAACTTGTTGGCAATGTTCGTTTCTGGACCATTGCAATGCGGATCGGGTTTCAGCCCTGAGAGCCACGCTCCCAGGTATTCTAATCACGTTCCGTTGGATTGAACCGGGAGTCTATTGTAGCGAATCGAATTAAATAAAAGTGTTGGCGTGATATGATGCTTTACGGTCTGGAGTTGGTGAAGCAAGCGTTGTCGTTGCCGTCATCGTCGGTGTTGATGGCGATGACAACCAATTGTTCGTGGTATGTATGTGTTGTGGTTTTCTACGTCTCAGGTTCCCTTACCTTTGAATTATTGCAAATTTTTTTTTTGTTCCTCTTGGTAATAAAACTCGGGAATTCAATGGAAGTGGGTGGTGTTGGGAGACTGTGGAATTCCTTTATCAGAATGCCTCCATTTAAGGATCCATTAAAAATGGATCAAAGGAAGTGAGTTAGCTTTCCTCTGGCCGATATAACTTGTGGTCGTGTGAATGGCGGAAGTACATTTTAAATGTTCCATTGTGGTCGAGTAATGGCTGCATAAAAAGAAATATGGCAACAAAATGTGCGATTTATGGCAGTAAAAGGATATTCACACAGCTATATATAACTTTAAAAGGAAGGTTAATTGGGAAATAAACGGAAAATGTACGTAAAACAGGAGCACGTGATAACTTTTTGTTGTTCTCTCTTTTTTCATGGCATGAGATTGAAAATAAGGATTTAATGTTAAATGTCCTGTGAATAATGATATTAATTGATTCTCCCAACTATACATTTTGGAGGGACAATTACACAGCACTGTGCTTCTTATTAAAATAATATTTCCCGATTTCATCCTTGAATTCATATAAAGAAGTGAATTCCAATAAAGATGGCATTGGCTTGTACCACGTCGAATAGTAGTTGAGAAGATTTTGCCCGCCATTGAACTGATTAAGTTATTTTTAGAGAACGATACACGGCAACCTCATACCACGCACAGGCTTTACGTGTCCCTTGTCGGACCTATCCTCATATATGGTGTGATCGTCTGGTGGACGGCTTGAGACAGAGCCTTACACCGCAATCTATTGGGGAAAGTGCAAAGATCAACATGTATAGGCATTAGCGGAGCACTAAAAACTACCCCATCCGCGGCACTCGACGTGCTCCTACACCTACTTCCTCTAGATATTTTTGGCAAGCAGTCAGCTGCTTGCACAGCCATTAGACTATAAACTTCCTCCCTATGGCCAAATAACCATAATGGCCATTCCTCGATTTAAGATCCCCTAACTTTCATTCCAGAAAACACAGACTACACACAATCCAAGTTGAATTTCAACCTCAACTTCTGGACTTTCATACCTTCCTGAGAGGAGTGAGAAAGCTGCGACGCCAGAGGCGACTTTTCTGTTCATCTCTACACTGATGGTTCCAAAACCAAGAACGGAGTGGGCATCTCTTTCCGTCTGCCGGACCACTGTAGCGTTTTTCAGGCGGAAATCTTGACGATCAACGAAGCTTTATCCTGGCTTAGGCAAAATGTGATATCCTTCAGGGACATTACAATTTTTACCGACAGCCAGGCTGCCATAAAATCCCTGGAATCGGTAACATGTGCATAAAAGGCAACTTCAGACTGTCGCTCATCTCTCATGGAGATGACAGAACATTGTAACATTCACCTATGCTGGGTCACAGGGACATTCCAGGGAACGGTAAGGCTAATGAACTTGCCAGATATGGAACAACCATGCAGATTCTCCCAGAATATAGTTCCTTGGACATATCTATGGCTACATGTAAACTCAAAATTAAGCGAAATACTCTCGAAAGGATAAATCTTAGGTGAAAAGATGGTAAAACCTGTGTAGCGACGAAAGACTTGATTTCTCTCAAGAGATTGGATGTACTTATCAGTGCTACTATAGGTGTCATCACTGGACACTGCCTAATAGGCAAGCATGCAACAAGACTTGACGTCTTCTTCATTGGTCCAATTGTCCTAGCTTTAGCTGGCAGCCACTTTAACCTTGCCTTACGTACGTCACAAAATCTCTGTTGTTAAACCCCTTTTTTCCCTAAATAGCCTTACTTCTGCCCTTCTGGCAGAAAGCTCGTATCGTTATAGCATTCTTTTGATAACCGATTTCGTCTACTCTAACAATCAAAGGAAAATTATTGATAAATCGAAAAGAGCTTTCAAGTGCCTAAATCAGGTTCTCAAGTGGTCGCCGTGGGTCGGTGGTTAGTGCGTTGGACTGCTGACCAAGCGGCGTGGGTTCAAGCTCCAGCCAGGAACACCAAACATTTTTCGCGGCACCACCTCTCGTCGGGGAATGACAAGCCTCCGAGCGTATAATCTGTCATGAAAGAGCTTTTCACTTCGCCGTTCGGAGTCGGCAATAAACTGTAGGCCCTTTCCATTTGTGCGAAATATGTAACATGCACAACATGAATGGTTGCGAGAAGCTAGGCCTTGGCTAATCCCGAGCTGTCGCGCCAGCTATTATTATTTAAATCAGGTTCTACGAACTTTCTTCCGAAGACATCCAAAACTGCATCTGTCTGTGACGATATATGTATATGTTGTTCTTGTGCCACCTAACTTGATAACAAATACTCAAACCACACTTTAGACCTTAAAATGACGTACTCCTCCCAATTTATCTTTCAGGTGACTAAGTTAGACGATCTAAGTCCAATAATTTTCTTGAATCGCACCAAAGCAGCTTTAAATTGCGCAGCTGGCTCAATGCAGGTTTGTATCTAACCTCACACTGTCTGTGCAGTTTTTATTCATCTAAATGTCCTATAGGTTGGTCTTAAATTTAATGAACCATTCTTTGGCATTGCCTATGCTGACTTTGATAGAAATAGTGCCTGCCAGGTACTCGGAAAGGGCGAACTTAGCTACAATCTTGAACTGCCATTGAAAGGATGTGGAACTAAACAAGTAAGTAGATCACAACATCTGTCTCATGGTTGATGCTTAAGAACATGTCACTCCTTTTTAGGAACCACAACGCGTCTTTACGAACAACATTGTAGTTCGTTTCCACCCAGGCTTGGAAATGGATGGTGATGAGATCATTACAATAGTCTGCCGGTATCCACCTCCAGTTCCATCGATCCCACCAGGTTTACCAGCGCCAATGTAAGAACTTCTTTCACGCTTCATCTGCTCTGTCAAGTTACATTTTTACGTTTGTTTCAGCTTAAATGAACTAGTAACCGGTTCTGTGATTGAGCCTCCATTGAAGGGCATTCAAATCCTTATGATCATTTGTGCCATAATGTTCCTCACATTGTTACTGCTCGGTTTGGCCGTTTCGTACTACTGCCTGCGCCGCAGACCGATACCAATTGTCCGACGGCTTCCGATGTCCATGGGAAGTGGTTCGGAAATCACTAAACTCAGCGACAGTAGTCTTGGAAACCTATCGAACTTTGAAGTTCTGAAAATCCCCAGGGCACATGCCGCATTAGCTGCCGTACACAGCTCATCGGGAAGTGAGGGTGTACTTATCCCATCTGACTATCCAAGTGAATCTCATTCGGAGATCGAAGAAATTGACACCAGGTGAGGACAATTCATTTTTCATATCGTACTCGTAGCTCATATCAAATGTAATTTCAGGTCTCTACCATTCAGCTCAGCCGGAAGCTTCGAGAACCGCGCATTTGTTCAAGAGACTTCGAGCATCTACAGCGAAAATTACGGACACACTCAGGAGTTCCAGACTTCCAACGCTGTGGCTACCACTGTAGCACGTCTACCCATAGCTGCCAAGGAAACATCGCCTAAGTTCGATGTTCAAGTTCGAGTGAAGAAATCTCCGCCACCACCACCGTCCCCAGTCACTTCTGACACCGAGAGTGTAGCAACTCTTCGACACGAACGCAACAACCTCTCCACCATTATGGAGACCCATGAAGACCGTGAAAGTATCATCACCATGGACTCACTGCCACAAGACAATGCGCAAAGTCAATTTACTTATGTTCCTGAACTACATGCTGCCCCGAAGCCAGAACTACCACCACAGCCAGTGTTCTCTGTGTACACAAGGACCCACCATGAAATGAATCCAAGGCAAGAGACTTGGTCTGAAGACTATACTGATGGCCCAGCAGCTAGTGACACACGCAGTGTGATATCTGTTGATTCCGAAGTAAATGACATGCACTCGGTTGGTGAATTAGTGGACACAACGCACTACTTTGAATCCCAGTACCTACCTGAACCTCCAATCGTTGTCAAGAAACCACAAATATCGTCGCACACTGTTGATGATGTCTTCCTGCGTACAATCACCGAAAAGAAGACCATCGAGGACATTGAAAGCCATAAGCGAAGGATAACCGAATACAAACCAAGACCAATGCCAGATCCAACTTGGGATGTCACCATCCGTAACTACCCCAGCGAACAGCAGCAACAACAATGGGAGAACTTCTCGGACATTTCCAGCGCATCCGGCATGACTCTGACACCAAAAATGGAACGGTCAACGTTGAGTCTCCCACCGCCGCAGCATATTGAAGAAATCGGACAACAGTTGACATCTCCCCAACTCGTGGGCAATATGAAACCGATTGAAATTCCACCAGAAGACAAGGCCGTTCCCAACTGGGACGTTCTTATTCGAGTGTTGGAGGAGCCACTTGAGAGTATGCCCGATATTGTCGACGATACCAGTTCCATGCAGTCTAGTGTCCATCCTCTGGTTCGCCATATCAGCTATGATGACAAAGCCAAATGGAAGGAAATCATTACCACGGAATCATCATTGCGAACAATGCTTACCGAAGCTGTTGTCAGGGAGGACTTTGAACGCATCCGTCAGGACACACGTTACGAGAGGATTTTCCAGCCACAAACTTGGGATGTTATCGTGCGCATCTTAGCACCACCCCTTGATGACAATAACGATGAACCCACTGCTGTAAGACGGTCTAAGAAGAAGGAGCCATGGGATACTCGGTCACGCCGCAGTTCATTGCCAACACTGTACGAGTACGACAGCGATGGTGGGTCCAGTGTGCGCACCATTCGTAACGAACCAATTCAGCCGTCAACCTCAAGTGCCTATCAACCAAGTGGACGATCGCGTCGTACATCGCGCTCCTCGTATCGGTCGGACAACATTGACTTCCGCTCCATGTCAGAGATGACTGTAGATTTCGCACGACCAGATCATCTGGACAACATGTCCGAGGCTAGCTCTTTCTATCCGAATCAATACTTTGGCGATGAGGAGGCCTACGATCGAAGATCCTTCCATCGTTCGATCAGTCATCCCAGTTTGGCACGATCAGCTAGCGAATTTACAGAACATTGGGTCGCACCCGATAACTCGGATATATCTTCCCCGGAGACTACGCCTAAGTCTAGGAGATCTCAACGAATGTTGGTAAGAATTTCAATTTGAAGTCTTTGGTTTCCAATAACTTTTTCTGTCAAGTAATGTTTTTTTTTTTCCCCTGTAGTTTGTTAAGACTGTTGAGGATGATGTCTTCCTTTGTCAGAACCTACAAAGGAAGGGATCGAAGTTTTCTTCCTGTTTATGTCTTTACAGCTGCGGCAATGTAATGGGCTATGAACCATTTCCTAGACATACCGGGCGACAAGATGGGCCCATCCCGATTCCTTTGGGAGCCTCCAAAGGCTAACAAACCTAAGCGCTCATTCCCCGATGCATTTTATTTCCCTGCAAAATTTTAATAAATTATTATGTTTAATATCATAGATAGATAGAACCTAATTCTTCCAAGTTCCAAAATTCTGTGGACCCCAGTCTAATAGCGTGCTTACGTAGAATGCAATGACCGGACAGAATTCAGGTTTGATCTTTCTAGCTTACGAGTTTCTCTCGTCTTTTTTTTTATCTAACCCCCTCCATAAAACTGTTGATACCCCACGTCCTCTTACATTTGCCAGCTTGCCTGTTTATGTTCCCTAAGAGGTTCACCTTAACCGCGTAGGATGGCAGTTTGACGACTATGGCGTCGCCTTGAGGTCATTATCCCCCGTCTCTTACTAGTTGATCCGCAAGCTCATAACCCTCTATGTGGCAATGCCCAGGCATCCAGCATAGTCATAGTACCTTAAGCATTGTGCGACAGTTCACAACTAGTCTGCGCAGAATGACGTTCTATTCTAGCGCTTTGTGTGCATCCTGAGTATCGACTTAGATGGTGAGATTTCTCTTGGATACCGTCTTCGACTCCAGCTGTTCTGCAGCTTTGAGCACGGCTAAAACACTGCCTATATCCGGAAGTCTAATAGATATTTCCAGTTCTGGCTCGAGACAGTAGATACCAGAACATATTCCATTTGGTATTTTAGAGCCATCTGTGTACGCGGCTATCTCCTCCGGTTGTCTTATTGCATATCTTTGCCATTCCTCCTTTTCAGGGTATATTATTCTGTATGGTTTGTCAAAGTCTAGTACAGTAAGGATGTGGCCTGCACTATGGGGATTGCCAGTAGTTAGGAAGTCAGAGCGGACAAGGCAGTGGCATTTCCTCCCGGCCCGTGCTTATGCTCGCCTGGTGTTTTATCTCTAAATACAGCGGGAGGAGATGGAGAAAGTTTTACAGTGCGGCCGTTGGAGTTGGGCGTACTTCACCCGTAATGGCAACACTGGCTGTTCCTTGTACTGCCAAGACCCCATATGTGAGTATGGGTCTTACTGTCGTCACGTTTAGCCAGTGCATGATTGCTGGCTTCAGTCCCCATATTACCCCCCCATTAAGGTTTTTAATTTAGTTTCCTATCCAGAATAATTCAATTCCATACCCCTCATGGTCCGAAAGGGACAGTGGCACCCCGTTTAGTTCAGCTACTTTGAATTATGGAATCTTGTATTTTCGGTGAAAAGGACTTGGTCCGGTTTTACTGGGTTGACTTTAAGGCCGCATCTAAGCTACTCCGGTGATTTTACTTACGGTATCTAAGAATTTTCCCCGAGTAATAATTGCCACGTCATCTGCGTATGCAGTGAAGCCTACCCCAGAGAGGCCAGTTCCTAAAGAATGTCGTATATGACTCTCTGTCTCTGGTGACCGATTTTCCAGGGAACATTGTCCTACAGCCGCGTTGATAATCCGGGTGTCGAGCATTTTGCATAACCAGTTCGTTATGCCTTGCGCAACTTTCGCACTCTCTAGAGCATGTTTGATAGCCCTGCTCGCTATCTTACGAATGATCGATATTAGCTAATTAAATTGCCGTTAAGTGTGTAATATTGCACGTCACCCCAATGCCATCTATTCTTCTCTCGAACACAATTTAAAAGGACTTAAGCGGATGAAGCTCATAAAATCCTTATTCGGATAATATAATAGAAACTGTATCCACATTTCATTTATATTAAAGGCTCTTCGTGGGAAGGTCAAATTCACCTTTCACCACTTTGTATCAAATTCCTTAATCTACCTCGTTTAGCTACGTTGCATGCTCTACACTCTACGTAAAATAAATTATGGCAAGCACGTTCTGTTAACCGCAAAAACCGGCCATATAACCTAATTTAAATTTTTTTTCAATTTTAATGTGCTTAGATAGGGATGTTGTATGTTCATAAGAATAAACATGAACGTGCCTATATTTCACGCTAAAAATGTAAATTAGGTAGATTTTCTAATTCCTATTAAATGCTCTTTTTGGACAGACATATATACATATATCTCTCTAGATTATTGTCAAGGTACAATTTTCCACAACTCCGCACTCGCAATTTATTCCAAAACAGTTTCAAAATATTTACGTGGAATCCCGTTTTATCATGCATGTTTATGACAAATTCGTGAGTGACTCTTCGAATCCTTCTGACATGAATTCCCTCGCTTTTTTTTGATACGAATTTAATACACATTCTGGTAACATTTTGTTTTCCTTTCAGACAGCATTCCAAAGTAAAGGACCAGCACCGCCACCACCACCACGTGCCGGACGCGTTGTCACCGAAAGTCAAAGCCAATACGTGGAGTCTCGCATGAGTACGTTCCACACGGAAAATGAAGGACGCCCCAGAAAATGGTAGATGACCATTCAAAACAAAAATGTATCTAAAAAAAAACACCGTTTTTATGCTTTCACATCACTGCGCGAAAATAGTCAAATAAAAAAAAATTCTAATAATAATGTAACAATGCTTATTGTTATAACAAAAGTTCGCTTTTCTACATATATTTATATATTTTTTTTTATGAATAAACATAAACATGTACGATAAGAGGCCAGGGTAGCCTTCGGTTTTGTTTCGCAACACAAAAGTGCCAAATGTTGTAGCTTCGGATATATGTATTTCGTTTCGCTTTTATTTTTCTTATAACACCATGTTTATAAAAAAATATTAATTTTAAGAATAAGAAAAAAATTTATTAAAGTAATTATCATAGTTAGCACACAATCGGCCTTATAAACTAAACACTGTGATATGTGTTTTTGAAAAAATATCAATTGGAACAAAAGTCGTCCTTATCAGAGGTGGAATGTGCTATGTCATACATTGTGGGCAATAGCATCTAGAGTTCTTCGAAAAATTTGGTTATTTGGTGGCAAAAGTTTTGACGTTTAGGAGAGTCAAGTCGGTTTTAAGACTTAGGTCATAGAGCACCCATTAGGTCGTACAGAAACAGTTTAGAAAACTATCAGCAAAATATTGAAAATACTCAAAGTAACTCACTGCCATGTTGATGTTCTGATAAAACATCAACGACGTTACAGGAAAGAAATATCTCTTCTAATAGATACGCTCGACTTCGACTTGACTCTGATTTCTCAGCATCAGCATAATAAGGCAAAATTCTTGCAGACTTTGTGTTAAGACAGAAAAGACTTCCCAACTTCCCACTTCACGGAGGTTGTGAAAGGGAGTTTTCTGAAGGGCATTGCACCCTTGAATGGAACGGTAATGCAAACTTTTTATGACACAAAATGGAAGACTTCGCGTGCTGAAGCAGTTGAGCCTTTTAGATACATCGGAAGTGTTAGCAGATTTTCATAGTCATTGTTACATGATAGGTACAGGGTGGCTATCAAGAAAAACTTAATAACTTTTTTCTGTGTAATTAACCGGTTCCATTTTTTTTTTTATTTTATAAACTGCCATATAGATTTAACCAAAATGGACGATTGGGACGATGAAACTAGGATTTGGATAGCATGTCGCTATTATGCTTTGGAGTCTGTGTTTTCAATCCAAAAAGAGTTTAGACGGACTTCTGGCGGCAAGTCTGCGAGCAAATAGACTCTTTTACCAAGCGTAGGACAGTCACAAGAAGGCCTGATCAGTGAGATCCTTCACATCGAACACAGAAGAGTATTGCTGCTGCTGGTGCCGTACAAACCAAATAGCGTTTCTACCCAGTACTTATCTCCTCAAATAGGAATAAACAGACAATCACTGCATGCAATTCTGCACAAGGATTTGACCTTATTTCTCTATAAAGTTAAAAAATAGGTAAATCGAACCCAGCAGACTTGCCGATTCGCTTGGAATTTTTGCCAGAAAATCATTCGAGAGGTGGACGGAAATCACAGACCGCGACGCACTATCCAGATCTTCGTTACATCCTCTCAACCGTCCATTTTTGTTAAATCCACATACCAATTTGCAAAATAAAAAGAAAATGGAACCGATTAATGAAACAGAAAAAAGTTATTAAATTTTTTTTTTGGTAGCACGTTTGATCAACCACCCTGTATATCATTGTAAACACATCCTCCAGCTTTTCCAGGAAAGCCCGTTCAAAGAACCATTGCGCATCCCACTTTACCAACCAAATAATTTGATACCATGTTGAAAGGTCCTATTTGTGCGTCTTTCACTCTGCCACATTAATGATAATTTGGGGAACATTCTATGCTTCTTCAAACTAGATATACATTTTTGAACGAATTTTGCGTGTTGTCTGTAATCCTGTGATCGTCAGTTTGTTGATTTATAGGGTGTCCTAGTCTGTCTTTCTTATATCTCAAAAGAGTCTGCTCAGTGGATAAATGTTTTATACTGTTGACCTCTAAATGGAAACCGTTCAGTGTTTTGGCTTTTACCGTGCCTTATGTTATATTCACCCGCGTAAATACTCGCAATGTATTTCAACTCACCGAACTCCTTTGTCGTCAAATCAGCCACAGGAACACTTCATTGCAATAATCACAAAATAATCATAAAACAACTTCGGGCATACGAATACCAAGGCAGGCTCTGACAAAACACATTATGTATCCCTTGCTGGGTGGTTTCCAAATTAACTAACTAAGCGGACTTCCTTGGGTACACTTTTTATACGTTCACTGGACCCGTGTTAGGACACCCTCTATACCAACTAAGTAAAGGTAAGAGTAGGCAAGACAATCGCTGATACAATATTCGTTTGCAATCCCTTCCTTAACTCGCCTTTTTGCCGAAATTTCTTATCTTTATTTTTTGTCCTTATTTTTAATCCAATCCTGTATAAAAATCTGCGCAACATCTTCACCTAACAACTTCAAGAAAGAGGGTGATAAAAATTCTCTCATTTTTATTTTCAACATTCTTTAAACATGATCCAGACACATCCTCTTGCTTACTTTGAATTTAATTGTGGATATACACATGTATCCGTACATACTACTGCAGGAAAAAAACAATTAAATTCACGTAAACTTACAGTCACCCCGCAAAAAAGAAGCCTCCCAAAACGTGTTATATCACGTATTTAGACGAACCATTAAAAGTCGCAATTTGACCTAAAACACGCATCTATGGCATTTTTTTGATGAAAGACCCATTTTTTAATGCCCTACAAATATTGTTTCCGAATCATGGGCATGTCATGAATATAACTACCCCAAATATTTCCCCCCACCTCCAGCGGAATCCTTCGTCCTTTTTGTCGGGTTCAGATTTGGGATGAGATTGCTTTTCATTCCTTATCCTAAGGGTACACAGCATATTTTGTTTAGGAGAAGTAGAAAAATGTCAGAAATTTTCGCCAAATAACCATCACTTTCGGAACGAAGGTCATTTGCTACAAACAATGACAAGTGTGATGACATCCTTAACGGTTAATATAGTCACGAGCATATTAAAAATAATAGAAGTCTCTTGGAGAAGGTAATTTTTCTCCATTTCCACACACACACGCAAACACAAACCTTATACGATACCGAAGCGCTGAAAGTTAGAGATAGAAGAAAAAATCAAAAAAAAATTATGAAAAACTCCAGTTTACTTGCCAAAATTTCATTGGAAATGTTCTACTCCCATGAGTAACTCACCATATATCCATGGATGTGTGTTCATCCTTTTTCATAGTTTCACGTTGATTTCGTGGGCGTGAGAGTCTGGAAAAGGATGAAAAATTAAAAAAAAAAAAAATTTATTAACGATTTTTACAGGACTAATTTATACATTGGGATCACCTAAGTAAGTTAAAAAAAAGTGTAATTATAAAACACAGAAAATACAAGAATCAAACATATCGTTTATTTTTATTTGTATAATCATACAAAAAATCAAATGTATTTTGTATCTACTCCTTATGCTAGGTGGAGGGACTCAATTGCAATCTATCATTTTATTTTATTTTCCAACTTTTTATTTTTTATTTTATTTTTTAATGCGAACATTAACTCCTTGCTTCGATAAACATTCCATAAAGGTGTACAATTAAAAATTCGAATTAGTTAATAAAAATAAAGTTATAAGAATTATTAACCTAACTGCATTTTACAATAAATAAATGCAAAATTAATGTTAATAAAAGTAACGAATAAAAAAAAAAAATTAACTCTAAATGAGTGCGTCCTTACGATATTCGACATCGCATATTTTGTAATTTGAAAAAGGAATATATGAAACTACTGAATTGTAATGTAAAGTTATTCGATGAATTATTGAGTTATAACCTGAAAATAAATTACTAACTAAATGTTTTAGTGTGTTTCATTTTTGAGTGGACAAAATTGGATTTCCATTGGATTTTATTGGATTTTATAGTTCAATAAATTTCATAGCACGTTGAGGTTAAAGGACATGGATGGAGGACTGCAACGGGCAAGTGCGTTGAAGTGACAACACAGGCGAAAGATATAAGTATGTGTATATCCAAACATTCAAATACGCCGTTGGAATGCAGTGCGAATTTTACTTCAAAACGCTGTATCTAGTCGCATTTTAACGCACTTCAACGTGATGAAGAAATATTTTTGTGCTTCTAGTTAGTGTTCAGTTTGTTGTCACAACGTGCTTTGCACACCCGTAGCCAGCTAGGTGCTGAAGGGAGCTGAGCTCCTTCTGAGATTTGAGAAGCTCCCTTAGAAATTTTTATTCACCGACAGAAGAATTTCTTGATTTGTGTCTGAGCTCCCTTCAAAATCTTCTGAGCACTCCCGAGATTCAATCCTGGCTACGGGCGTGGTGCTTTGACCGTAAGTAATTCCCCTACGGGACATCTATCTTAACTTACCTAGTTTTCTGTTTTCTGGCGTGTCGTGTTTTTCGGATAAAACCATTTTCTCTTGGGTTTTGCATTTACTGCTATCATCGACCACAATAAATCTTCTTTTAACGACACAATTTACGAAAGACATTGGACCTCGATATGCAACCAAGCAAGGAGATTCAAAGATAGCAGCAGCTATTCCTTTGAGAGGAAGAGTCTTTTAACCTTTTCAGGCATCAAAGGTGAGTGGCATCAAACAAGGTTTATTGAAAATAACGGCGGGCAAAATTATTATCACACTTAGGTTAGGTTAGGTTATGGGGGAACCTATAGCACAATGTCCCGTCAGTACTCCTACTAGGATGCGAGTATTTTTTTTATAAAATATACTAAAACACTAAAACCTAAAATTACTTTTAATAATTTATATTTTAAAAATTTATAATAATAATAAATAATTATTAATCAATTTATAATGATTTGCACAAAAATCTTTTCAATGTAAATGAAATACTTTACTATATAAGCTTTAAATTGATTCTAGATACACTTTCCAGTACATCTACTATGTTACGACTTATCTTATTTTAATAAAAAGAGCGACGGGCGATATGTACATATTTTAGAGCTATCAATCAAATTATTAATCTTTATAAATTTAGTATCAAATCCAATTTCATTAAATTTTTCATATTTAAATTCACATAAATAAATTTTATTGTAACTCATTTATAATTAAAAATAAACTACACCTTGATTTGATATTAATTTTATTATAAATTATAGAAAATTATTATTCTTATAAAATATTCTAATAACAACGATATATAAATTGAATTACAATTTTAAGTAAGGTACATCGGGGATTATCGATTATAAAACAAGTTCCTCTGAATAGACTAAAATACCGCCAATTTTTTTAAGTTTCAAGAACATATCTAATACTACTCAAATAAATTTAATTATATTTTAAATAATAGGGTATCTAATCCTAGTTTTTAATTAAAATTTTCTAGCTTCAATATCTTTTTATATAAAAAATATGATAAATTAAAATTTCACTTAATAATTTATTTTATATTTTTATTTTAAAATATTTAACTTTTATTAATAAAATTTATTTATATTATTTGTATAACCGCAACTGCTGGCACAAATTAAGTCAATATTAATTAATATTTCTATTTCTAAATTTCTTTAATTAATAATATTAATTACTGCAAATATATATATATAATTTATTTATTCTTCATAACCAGAAGACGTTTTGTTTTGTTCTGGTGGTTGAGAAAGAATAATTAAATGATGCTTAGGAAACCAAAAGAAGCAATATGAAGGCAGAGGTGCATTGGACTAAAGGAATTCGAAAGTCTTGTCAAAATACTTATGTTATTCCCAAATTTTTTTTACGAAAGCAAGAAGAAGAACTAGAGCACCGAATCCATAATATACAGACTAGGCAACCACACGACCAAATGGTACATAAATCGGTCAAAAATGTATGAATAAAGTAAACTATTTAGGTCAAGAACAAAACCAAGCTCATGGATGAAAGCACCGACATCTTTCAGGCTAGAAAACATGGCGTAGGCAGATTCGTCAAAATCAATGTGAAATAGTTGATTGGTTAAAATCTGTCGAATTGGATCCAGCTAAGTAGCAGAATAAGAGAAACAGCCCCATTAAGAATCGGTGGGCATGGAATTCCATCACAGGTGGTGGAAATAAAGATCGATGCCAGGCTATATCACGAGGAACATCTGCAAAGTGAGTGCGAGAAGGCAGCCTGATTTGTCATGAATAATATCCAACATAAGAAAGCCGTGATAGGGTATAATATTCTCAAAAGTTTCTCAGTTAATTATGCTGTAGGCCACCCCAGTCTAGGCCAGCGCACATGAGATGCGATGATGTCCGAGGAAAAAGGACTCTAGGACTTATCTCACGGTATCCGATGATATAATATTGTCCTTGCTGTGGATATTATTGCAAATAAAATAAAGAGTTATCCATTTTGTGGTTCCGTAAGAAAATTAAAATAGAACACATTTTTGATTTAGATTTCGATAAAAAAATTATTTTAATATAGGTATGTATGTAGGTATTGTTTGGATCCTGCCATGAATTAAATATAATGCCATTCAAATTACCTCCATGAGACTTCTTACAGGACTCTGACAAGGTAATTCTGACAAGGTAATTTTCGATTACTTTAACTCGACCATAACTTGAAGAATATTCGTTTTCAAATCGTCAAGAGTTTGCGGATTATGTGCATAAACACGATCTTTTGCATAGCCCCACAAAAAGAAATCCAACGGCGACAAATCACACGATCTTGGTGACCAGTTCACATCACCAAAACGCGAAATAACTCCTCCAGGAAATTTTTTTTTTCAATAAAGCCAAAACGGGTCGTGTTGTGTGAGATAATAATAAATCTTTAACAGAGCCAGTCTCTTCGAATTTTTCTACAGTCTTGCCTATAGTACGCTCAGATAGACGGTTATGTCGACCATAATCTGCTCGTAATGCGCGAACCGTAGCTACTATAGAATCACAATTTTTGTGGTAAGTTTTAACACGTTCTGCAATTGTTAAACGATCCATATTGTAAAATGGCAAACCTTAAACTAAACATATACAGTCTCGGGTGACAGTTCGGTTTGACGTATGTAATTGAAACAGAAATTTCAAATCCGAACCACGAATTGGTGACCCTGTATGAAATCAAGAGGAATAGTAAGTCCCTGTTGTAGAATCACAAAACAAAGACAAAAAGAAGTCTAACGAAGTGGCAGCAAAGATGCGATCTAGCAGTAAATGGACCAGTGACAAAGAGAGGTAGTCTAATTGATCGTAAATGCCTTCGCCCGACCTATACTCAAAATGATCCCAACTGCAGCAAAGTGCAGATGCCTATGCAGTTTGGCGTTGGCAGCATTAGTTTCTGAATTTGAATGGCTCTACTAACAACGAACCAATAAACAATGAATATCTTATTACAAATTTTAAACAAATCGTGTTCGTTATCTTATTGGGGAAGCTAAAGGTCAAATCCCGCAGTCAATCTGACGGAAGAGAATCTCCATACGTTAAATGGCAACGAGTGCTTGTGGATCCGGTCTTAACACAAATGTAAATGATATCACGATAGGGCTACCCTTTGGTCTAATTGTGCCCTTAACACAACTTCGACAGACATTGAACCCAACCGTTTTCTGCCCACACTATACAGTACAATGTGTTCGCTCTTCCTCATTCTCACACATTTCACTTCTTCCAACGCAAAAGACATTTTTCTCCTACACAATGTTTGTAGGATATTTTAACTCAATATTGTGCAGGACCCACAAGAGTAGGTAGGTAGTTAAAAGTTTCCTCTCCTATTCCTATTGTCACCACAAAATGAACTAAGAAATTTCCTACCTTCCTTGTAAAAACAAGTTCAAGATGTTGATTTTAATCTTTCTCCTTTCTAAAAAGGTCAAGTCCTTGATGTCAACTGGCGACAAACACAAAAAAAGAAAAACATCGATTTCTGCTTGACAATTAATGAAACGTTTGAACCTGACAATAAACACTTAACGTCACCAGTAAAAGGGCGTTTTGAAAAATCGTATTTTTATCTCACACAAACGCAGACACTCTATCTTTAGAAAGTATTATGCGCCCATTAGTAAACCAAAAAAAAACATTAAAAACCCACCTACACCACCGCAAATGCGGAAGCGACATGATTTATTAACAAATCCCTTTTGAATGCCTGACCCACAACCAAAGCATGAATAATAAAAATGCAAATTGAAAAAAAAAATAACAGAAAAGGATCTCAAACAAGTCCACAATTATTCAGACATTTTCAGCGCATTTTAACCACCTATCGTCGGACGTACTAAGTAACCTTCACCTCCAAACAACTTTCTCTCTTTCGCTCTCTCTTTTCCCTTATCACCTTACGTTTTCGCCTAAACACCGGATGATAATATCTTATTCACGCTCTGCAATATCAAAGAGTCAACCCACAACAGGGACACAAAGCCAAAAGAGGTATCCTCCACTCGGCAAGGATTTTTAACCCAAACGTCAGCGTAACTAGAGATGTAATTAAATCCATAACACTAACGACAGACAGAACTTACTGAGTGATTAAAAAGCAGCGCGCAAGCAAAAGCAAACACGCACGCACAAACACTCTGCACAGCAAGCAGAATAAGCACACATTCAAAAGGCTATCCTTTAGGAGCACGAGATACACTTGTCCCTTCGTCCGTGTCTGTCGTCCTTCGCATTCTCTTGCCGGAGCGTGAAATGTACGCCAGGAAAGTTTTCCTACGAAACAAAACTTTGTGGCCCTTTTCTGCTTTGTCGTTACCTGGGACTGGCATGGCGCAGCCCTGGCTTTCAATTAGATTTTGCGGAACTGTTAGTCGTCTCCCTTTACAAAGCAACAGCGACCGACGCCAAAAAATCCTTGCCATCTATAAATTTGGATGGTATATCGTTAAAAGCGAAAGAAATGTCTGCAAGTGCATTGGGGTACTGTGTGTAAAAGCTTTTCTTTCCAGTAACACAGTAAACTAGGATAACGATATGCAGAATAGGAAGGAAGACAGCGTAGAGAAAGCCAACAAGTAGCAGTAACCTTCAACAGCAAAACGGCACCACCATCAACAGTTGGGACAATACACAACACAACACAAGTGCTTTCATCCTTGAAAGTCCTTAGAAGCTTTTTAATGCCGCGCGTCCTGTATACTGGCTGCTGGTTACTGGTTGATAGTTTCGTTTTTCCCGCAGTACGGAACGGTCGTGTTCTGCTAGTACAGCAGTCTATTTTCATGGCAAGTCCTGCCTGCAGGACCTGGTAGACGGTTTCAAAATCACAGTACGCTCTGTGCGTGCCGTGCCGTAGAGTAAAAAAAAAAGAAAAATAATAAGCCAATCCATTAGATGCATGGAAAATTGATTCGATAAAAGTCGCTTTGTTTGTCCTGTAATTCGATTGAGTGGGTTCCTCTTTTCCTTTAAATGCGCGGGTCATGTTCATGTCTTTCGCGTCGAATAATGTGAGTTTATGTAACAAACGCGTGATTGTCGCTGGTCGTGTCGCGAATGTGTGTACAATATGTAACGCTGTGCATATGTTTCCTTTTATCTAGGAATCCTTACATCTGTGTATGTTGCCAGTGCTACAAGTGAATATTAAGGACTCCCTGATGCATTTACATCGTATATAGAGTTTGATTGATTGCTGCACTCAGAGGCAGGCAGAAGGATGTGCACCAGAAAAACCTAGTTTGAGTGAGAGGAAACATTATTTAATTCTCCACGTATCCTTTACAGGGATAACGTTTTAATCAAGTCTACACTACTTCTGAAGAGTACTTTCGATTTAATGCTAGGCGGCTGATGGTAAAGAAAGGGAAGAGGACTTGTGTAACAGATGGTGGAGATCACGTCTTGTTTCTCCCACTCGGTCGTAGCAATTTGTATTCCACTCGTAAGACGAAGGTGGTACAGGTTCTTGCCCATTTCTCGTCCTTATCTACCCTATCACAGCTGGGACATTTAAGATCGATGAATTTAATGCTTCGATGATCTCAGCCATGAGTGGTGCTCTCTCAACTGCTGCAACCTGCCTTCATGTAAATAGTATACCTCTTCGAACACTTTATTCGAGTGCACTTTGAGAACAGAGTTCGTGATAGAATTGCGTGAATGGTACACCTTTCCGAAGGATATATCACGTACGGGGATTTAGATGTTAAAGGAGCGTTTTTAACAATTATTGAAGTTTTTCTTGTATTTTCTGTTCAGTGGGTGGTAAGAACGTCGTGAAAGGAAAATTAAAAATCAAATAAAAGTTTTGATTATTATGTGACTTTTGGAAAAGAAAATCCTGTGCCAGGATTAATTAGAATGTGATTCAACGCAGTGGTGGGGTTATTTTTTTTTTAAAGTAGATCCCTGGCGTTACTTACAGCAAAACTTTATTTCGCCAGCATAAAAGTTTTAATTGAATCGGTTTGTAGTATGTGCCTGTGGTTATTGAGTAGGTGGAAGACTGTGTACTTGGATAATTAGTAAAAACATGACGAATGAAGGTTTGAAAGCAACATGTACCCACAGAGATTGTAATGACGTTGACCCAAGGTTAAGAAATCCAAGCGGTAGCCCATGACACAATTTTACAGTAAAATACTTGACGAAAGTATTTTTCTAAAAAAGATGTAAGAGTTAGTTAGACTTAGCTTAAAGCTTAAGATGCTCTTCGTCGTTGACCAAGTTAGAAATTCAAAGTTGGTGCTACTTCAACAAGAGAAGGCATTCGATCATCAAGTTTTCTTTAGACTAAAGGTGTTCCTCAAGGTTCAGCGCTCAGACCTATTCTTCGATAAGAAAACGTGAAACATGTTACTATGCACATGTAGGTATGCTGGTTGATATGCCTTTATTTAAGCCCTAAAGTGGCAGTTCCTGTCGTCGCAGGGAAAGAAGTGTAGAGCTGTTTACTTGCCACCATTAAGACAACCACATACCAGTGAGAATAATTGTTAATTGAATCTAAAATTCATATGGCATTGGTATGTTTTTATTGTTCTTCGAATAAACGTTGGGGTTCCTTCGTTGCGGTACTTATAAATAATTTGCTGCAACGACGCTGATTAGTCAAGTGAAAATTGATGAAATTTGTACGGACACAAGCGAAAGACTTCAAAAGGAATTGCGAACTCTCTGGATGGTCGATGCAAAAGATGAATGCATCTTGCTTTGTGGTTGAAAACGTCCTTTGTTGTTTATGCTTACTTCTCTATCTGGCAAAGGCAAATCAAGGAGACTGTAATCAACTTGTCTCTATACAGGATACTCTAAGAGTTACAATACTTACACTAACTTTCTTACTTGCTCTTGCTCAGGGATGACAGAACTAAATCAAACTGCTTTGCTGGCAGTGTAAGGGTGCTTTTGTCAAGAAATAGGGCTTATCATCGAAAAAGGTCGTTTGGGTATATACGGCTAAGATAAGACAGTTTCTAGCCTTTACGTCAGTTGTTTGGTGGAGAGGGCTTTCCCATAATGACTGCCTACTGCACTAAATTTTAAAGTACGGCCTGTCTCGGCGGCACGGGAGCTTTTCTGAGTACGCCCGACTCTGCTCTAGACGCACTGCTTGATCTACTTCCCCTTAACACCTATGTATATCATGGGCTGTCTATCAAATCTCTGGTCTTAGACGGGGCGGCTTTTGGCATCATCCGCACTGGAGTTTTGATGACCTTGCACCACACTTATCCTACGAGCCTAGTTCCATGGATATACCGTCTGATGCAATGACACTCGAACTTCGGTTGCTATGCAAATTTAAAGTCTCCTTTCCTTGCTTTCAGGACTGTCTTTGGACAGAGTCTTAACCTAGACGGGGCTTTAGTCGAATCTTCTCGGATTGCACCAAACTGCTGGTGTCCTCGTGGAGGTCGTTAACATCAGACTTCATTATTTGTTGGGCAAGAAAGCCTCTGTTTTCCAAGCAGAGACCTTTGCTATCCTCATGGCTATGGACTATAATGTTAAGAATAGGTGGAAGAGTCGGAGCATCTGCGTCTGTATCGATAGCCAGGCTGCGCGAATGCAAGAACTCTCTGAATAAGTCGCAAGGGTGAACTCTTTGACTATTGTCCCAGATCACAGTGGGATCTCGGGAAATGAGATATCTGATGAGATTGCTAAACAAGGTTCAGAGGATGTTTTCTCAGGACCTGAGCCTGTGTTGGATTTCTCCGCGTTCTCCGTGTCTGCAACGGCTCTCCAGGTTGCAGGCGGACTAAACGAATGATACCGAACGCCTCTAAGAAAACAGCGACATTCTTGATGTCACTCAGCAAAATAGACTATGGTATACGGCAGGGGTTCCCAAAGAGTGCGCCGCGGCGCCCTGGGGCGCAGTGGAGAGTAAACAGAGGTGCCGCGAGGTGCTCCTGTTTTCCCTTTTCCCCTAGTGTCATTATACACATTATTCGACTAGAGCACCGTGACAAATTACTAAACCCGTAGGTGCGCCATAAACGGAAAAAGTTTGGGAACCCCTGGTATATGGTATATGAGGGTAAGCGGAAGGCTCTTCACATAGCCCTCTGTCGGGTCCGTTGTGTTCCCCTCCGTTAATCTTCGAATCTGCAGGGATAGGTTTGGCTTGGAACGTATGTTGGAAAAAGCGACTGTAGAAAACTTATTGGTATTCTGGCGAGACACTTTGCTTTTGCCAAGCATTTGATGTAGTGTGTAAATCTTAAGTGAAACCACTGTTTGTGACGAGTGTGGAGAGGGCGACTATACTTCGGATCATTTCCTGTGCGATTGCCCTGCCTTTGCTTGGATCAGGAGGCAGATTTTCGGTGCTGATGTGGTGAGTGCTGATACCTTAAGCTCATCATCATTGAAGTGTCTATTCGGATTTCTCCAAAAATCAAGGAAATTCTAGTAAAATTAGTAAAAACTGGCTTCTACTCTCTGGTAATACAAATACAATGGACCAGTTGCGTCTGAGTGCTTCAGTACAGCGTATCCAGAACAAACAAAAGCAAAACACTGTGCTGCTTAATTCGTTGATTTATTTTGACATAAAGAGGACATTAGCCAAAGCATTTTCACTTTCAAATTTCTTCATTAACTTTTGAGTGCAGAACTCCTTAATCTGTTTTTTGTTGAAGCTTTCATTTGTTTAATGCAGCACGCAAACAAATAATTTTCATACTACTTTCGTGACTTTGTTAAAAGCAGATTAGGTTTTGACCTTAACAAGGGTTCTTCCAGTAAAATTTTGAAATCTACTCGTAAATTAATTTCACTACAAATTTTGCACATTTTCCTTTGGAAAACAGGATCGTATGTGCTTTGTTTCCTTGTGCTGCGAAAATTAATTAAATGTAATATGGTCGCGTATTTTCATTTGCGTGTCTGAAAATGAACGCGGTTCAGATTTATTTTACGTCGTACACCTGGTGCACGTATTTGTATTTTATTTTATTGTAGCGAAAAAAGGACGAAATGAGTGTTATTTGTATTGCAAGGAGCATTCACGATTTGGAATTGTTGCAAGTCACCGTCTAGTTTTCGGTCATGTCGCGTAGCAAATTGTTCAATCGCGAATCAATACATACCACTCAAGATCCATTACTCAACATTGAACAGTGCAAGGGTAGGTGAAGAGGTAAAAATGGCGATTCAGTAGCACTCTGATACGCCGTTTGAAAAGTATAACTCATATAACTTGGCGGATATTGACAGATGGATAAATGAAGATATGGAAACCCAACCTGTGGAGTCGAACATTGCCAAATCTACAAACGTTTTGAAACCGAATTTGATATTATCTTGTGTTGACTGACAAATCTACATACATACATACATGTGTACGAATATTTTTTCTTTTATGAAATCTAGAAAGGAACCATATGGTGCAATTTAAATTTCATCTCGGGCACTCTGCCACGGGTTTTAGTCGGAAAGGGTTCCATCATCGTCGTATATTGTCTAATGGCTTAACGAGTTGATTGAGCTGACTATGATTATGACATCAGGAGATTTGAAAATTTAATTATAAACGACGAGGAGCTGAAGACCGACACTGTCAAGACCAAATCAACTACCTCAGAACATACTCATCGACTCAAGTTACCATCGCTGGATAACCGATTGAAAAGCAAGGAGCTTTTAACACATATCTTGGGAATATTGTCTCAATCAACCGTGGAACCGAACAAGATGTTATCAGTCGAATCAGTAAAGCGAAGTCACTGTAATGATGTTCATAAGGAAGGAAAAAATAAATAAATAGCTGGCGCGACAGCTCTTGATGACCCAAGGCATAGCTTCTCGCAACCATTTATGTTTTGCTTGGTACTATAGATGGGACCTACAGTTTATTGCCGACTCCGAGTGGCGAATTGAAAAGCTCTTTCATGACAAATTATACTCCCGGACGCTTGTCATTCCCCGACGAGAGGTGGTGCCCCGAAGAAATGTTCGATGGACATGGCTGGAACTTGAACCGTTGCCGCTCGCTTATCCAACGCACTAACAACTGATCCACGGCGACCACATGCCGAGGAACCACATGATGAAGAAGAAATACAAAAACTTAAACAAAAATAGCTGCCGCATTACCCCGAGGTGAAGCACGGCCTGGCTTTTCGGAAATTTGCATGGTGTGTTTGTTCTATTTTTTGCACAAATGGAATGTACCCTCTGGAAGGCTTCTAAACATGCGAAGCGGCCAAGTCCATGACAAAGCAAGGAGAACGCTTAGTCTTGGCAGGAGGCAAATAAGATTTATGGTCGACCTGTCCACTGGACACATCAACCTAAATAAACATGCTCACAGGCTGGGGGTGGTGCAATCAAGTACATGCCCGGGATGTGGGATGTGAGAAGGAGAGCCTCGAACACTTCCTCTGTGATTGCCGTGAGGAGCTAAGATACAAAAGCCTAGAGTGACATGTTCTGTCCGGGTTAATCTCTCTTAGGCATTTTAGTTTCCAGTAAATCCTGGAGTTCGCTGGACATACAGGGCGTTTCTCGGATCTATAAACCCCGTCCGACTCTCTATCCGCTACGGGCCCAAACGGTGGCCTACGTGACGAGGTTCTTCCGAGTTTTACTCTTCTAAACCAACCAACCAAGGGACCTACAGTTTTCATTGCCTATTCCGGGCAGTAAATTGAGAATATTTTTCATAAGCGACCTATTCTTGGAGGATTACCTTTGCTTTTCGGGAGGTGATACTTCGAAAAATATTTCGTTGATTTTGAGAGGCAGCTCGGCCAGCTCACTTAACACCGACCCACGGCAATACAATCAACTAAAACATCAAGCTGCGACTGGTCTATTCCAAAGTTGATTCCGTGCTGCTGTACGGATACGGCACTGGGAAACCAATCGATTGATCTGTTGATTGCCACAATTAAGGGCGTTGCTTCGTCAGGCACTGCAGTTATCCTGATTGAAGAAGGCAAGACAGCGCACTCTGCCTTCAAGTTACCTCTTAACCTGAATAATTCCGTGTCTACAATTTATAACATCTCTAAGCAGAATGACTTCGAAAAGCTAAGGTTATTGTATGGGTTTAGTGAGCAACTTATGGGTGGAATTACAGTGCTTTTACTTTTTGATTTGTCCACGGGGGACACGTGCATATGAAGTTAAGGAGTCAAGTCATCCGTCTTACCGTCGCATGTCAAGGTCCCGCCCTTGAGAGTAAACATGCCACCTTCAATGTGACTTGAGGGCAGAGTTTTCTAACTTATTACCTTGGTGGTGACATTGGTGATGGAGTGATTTTGAAAGAATGGGGAGGAATAAATACTTCTTGCGATATTGTGTCACATTGGACTGGATTGAACTTCATGGTTGACGGAATGAGCTCCAACAAATAACTCAGTCAATAGATTTCTGCTCGAAAAGCTGCCAACTTAGCATATGAATTAAAATCCGTGCATTCGGTAATGAAAGTCGAGGATGCTGTACATCCCCGTGTAGAGTGCTTGCACACTCTCGATCCACCAGGAATACCACGTCTGCCATTTCCTCTCAAAATTTGCTATACCATGACTATGACAGGGACACAGTTTGAAAATAGATAGTGTGGATCTAAGGAGTTAGTGTTTCTCCAACAGCATGCTCAGAGTCAGTTCACCTGACACCTGACGTCCTCCACCCAGAAAGAAAATCCAGAAATGGGAGGAAGGTCTGGAATAAAAAATAATATCATCCTTATTGTATTTTGGGACAGTCTTTAAAGTTTTGTTTAAAGGGCCGATGAATCTATTCACTTGTCTGATTTCTGATATCTGGAGTCCGCAATTGAAGCTGAAGTTCGTGCAATTGCTGAAGAGCTTCAGAAAGCTGAAACTTGGAAGCCACCAAGGAAACAGGACATTATTACCAGGATCTTTTCTGTATTAGTTGTACCCTCAATTAAGATATTCCTACTGATTTGAACTTCCAATTTCATGAAATGCGCCAGAGTAAATTGGTCTATGCGAGGCACAGACACACTTAGGCCAAGGAAAACCATTTGTGATGCCACTGGGATCTTCACCTTAGGTGCCACTCCAACTATTGAAACCATTTGGAGCTTTTGCTAAAGTTTTGGATACTTTTGACAACATTGGGATAATTCGCCCAAATTGCCAAAATGATAGGATTTTCGTTCTTTCAGATAGAGCAGGACTAGTACAGAGGAAATGGAGGATGGTTTCATCCTCCCTGCAGCTTCTGCAAAAGTCATTTGAGAAGAGGCCCATTCTTCTGGCATCAAGGCCGATGGTGCTGATGAGCGACCTTTTAAGCAAGATTAGACTTTTGAATCGAGTGAGGTTCAGCATAGGCTAGGTACAGCATGTGGTACCGTTCCTCCATCTTTGGTTTTTCTTGCTGATCGCGTGGTACTCTAAAAGTAATTTACATCTACCGAGTGGAATACTCAAATTCCTCCGTTCTTGTAGGATCTCTAGAGTAGTACCACGATTGGCGAGATCATCGGCCTTACAATTCCCTGGAATGTCCCTATAACCGGGTACCCAGCATAGATGAATGTGAAAATGTTCTGCCATCTCCATAAGCCGAGCAACAATCTGAGGTAGCTTTTGATGTACAAATATGTTAAAAATATCGGTAAAAATTCTCATGTCCTTGCAGTATACCACATTATGCGAGGATAAGGGTTCGTTGATCGCCATAATTTCCCCCTGAAAAATGCTGCAATTGTCGGGGAGACAATAGGAGATGCTCAAGTTGAGCACTTCCAAGAAAGCACCACTTCCCACTCAGATCTCGGTGTAGGATAGAACGGAGCGCTCGTCACTGGGACCATCATTCTTTTATTGTCCGAATAATCCAAGTAAATGAAATTCATTGGAATGAAAAAATGGCCACAAAAATCCCTTCCCACTTCACCCACTTTTGAGCATGCCATAGGTTTTTCAATTTCTTGAAATCGGTGACATTGCTTACCCAACGTCTGTTCAAAACTTTTACATCCGCCAATTTCTCAGAGGGCATGTCCCAAGTTTTAAACTACGCAAATCATGGTTAGGAAGTTTACCGATGATGATTTATTAGCCAAGCATGTCACTTTGACAGGACTGGAAATAATAAATAAATCATGACGGAAAATTACCCTTTCTTTCAATTTGACGAGGGATAACACAATGTTTGTCCTGATGAGCAAATGGCTTTCTAAGGGTTGGCTTCCTCATCTTTTAAACTATGGAATCAATGAAGTTTTAATAACATTTTAACAAGTATGCAGTTGAAAAAGTTCAAACGCTCTTGCTCCCTTCAAGAACATCACCCTATAAGATGAGTCTATAAAAAGCGACGAAGAAAACGCACATCTGCAATCAGTAATTAGTGGCGTCTTTCTGAACTAAAACTAAATTTCAAGGAGAGGAAATTAAATGTCCGCCCGTTTATTTTAATGTACGGGCGTAACTCCCTCTTCAGAATCTTCTGCATTAAATGTACGCTTTCCACGATTTCTCAGCCACGAAGGACATTACTAAAGGATCATTACTTATAATGGGTTTTACCGCAACGCTATTTATCTACTGTCTGTTTACGGCCCCATATGACAGGCTATAATGCCTTGATGTATTGAAAACGTGTTAAATCAAAATTGAACGCTGATTTATGATGACCATTAGCTTGAGAATGATGAGGATGTTTTTACTTTCTTTCATTATAGCTGGGCCATAACCCTTAACTGCTGCAGTTTATGAGATTTGCTCAATTCAGCTGTAGAGGCAGTGTTCAAATTACTATCATTTCCAGTTTCACCATGTAAAGGATTCAATTTTCCAATACTCACTGATGCAGTCAGTTTACCCTTACAAATCCAATGAAAAAGAGGAGCCCTCTCATCTGCAGTGAACATTCCCTGAAAGCCCTCTGCATTCAAAGTGAATGTAAAATTACATCCCCGGTAGATACTTTGATTATGTAAATCAAATTCAAAGGGCTTATTCTAAACTAATTGACTTATTGACATGCGTTTCATAACCAGAAGTTTTCATTGCCAATACAGTTAGAAATGACTGCTTACAAAATTAATCCCCCACCCGTTCACAGGATGAATTTATCCCTGCAAGGTGGGCAAAATGAGAAGACCATCTTAAATCGTTTTATTTATAGTTATCTAATCATTTAAGAGGATAAGGAATCCCTTGAGCCTGTAGTCTGGTTAAGCATTTCGACATTTTTCTCAGTCAGCACTTTGCATGATTGATAAATTGAATTGTTGATTTATGACGGTGTAGCTGCTCGGGAGCATTACGTTCAACTATGCGTATCCATCACTACGGAAGGATTGGGTCCTTTTTTCGTATCCTTCCAGGAACTTTCCATTTGAATCAGTTATCCTTTCGTCCCTGGCTGACTTGTAGACGTGTAAAATTATTCATTAATTAAAGAAAGCAAACCTAATTATACGATTCACCGGAAATGGAATTTAAAGCTGTCTGGTGAAGGGTATAGGTAATTATCAGAAGGTTCATTTTGATCAGATTAATGGGTTGAGCGGTCAAGGAAATTAGGAGTTTTGGTCTAAACTGCGCAGATAGGGCCAACATTTAGGTAAACACAGTTGACCTTCGTATTTTTTTTTGCCCCGACTAGATACTTGTTGCGCAGAAGGACAAGGATTGTCCATGAACAGAAGAGAACCGAAGGACACAAGGGTGATTTGAGAGCCACAAGAAAGGGTATGGGACGGGAGCTATGTCAATAGTGAAGTGCTTTTTCAGAAATGGTAACAGAATGTTTTACCGGAATGAAAAAAAGAAGGACATGGCAAAGCACGGATGAATTAATCTTTAACGGAAGTCTGTGGATATGAAGAAGGAAAGCACGTAGTAGAGTAATGTGCACATCTTTTTCCGCTATAAGGCAGAATAAACTATACAACGAGCACCAGGAAAACTTGAATGTCTCCAACCACAATCGTAGTGAGTATGGAAATAGGCAAGGTCAAGTAATAGACTGCTGGTGCTCACGACCTGCATATGTAATTGGCTGCCTATTCAAAGAGTAGGGAAGGGTTGAAACCATCTCATTTGTATGACAGTGTCGGATGAAAAAATTATGAATTGGATCCGTACATCTTTGTAAGAATGAACACGTCCAAAAGTGCGTAGAAGTTAATAGATACATGTGTATGTCCTGCAGTCTTTAGCAGGTAAGAGTTCATTGTTAGTGCTATTCAACGATAGTTTGTACTCGACTTGCAGACATTTTCATTTTCATTTTTACTTCATTTTTACTTTCCACCTAGGTAGGGGAAGTATGTTTCGAGATATGAACAGGGCTTGGTGTGTGTGATCATATTTTTCGCCTTCGATATCCGGAGAACGAAACAAAGTAGGACCAAGATTTTTTTTTTTGTTTTGTTTTCAGCATGAAACGTAGAACTGATTAGATTTTGAGCTCCCCAGTCGAATTTATTTTATTGATTTCAAAAGCGACTTTTGATATTTAGTCTTGCCTAGTTCTACCATTCACATGGCTTTTAATGAGAGAACGGGGCTGGTGGGATGGTATTGGAGAATTTGCACTGACTTCGGCGCTCTTAGCACCAGAACCCCTTTGTGGCGTTATTTGGGCTACCACCACAGCTTTGTTAAAATACTGGGAACACCAACTTCGCCTAGCCCATTGGGAAATGTCCCCAGGCTTAGGAAATCCAAGAGACTTATAAAGCCCTAGAAGGAAATTCTAAACCTTAACAGGAACAACATGAGGAAGCTAATGAGCTTCCTTACCCGCCATTACGACCTAGGATGTCATCTCAACAAACTAAACCTTTGTTCAGATTCAGAGTGTCGTTTCTGTTAGAAAGAGGAAGAAACCTCTGAGCACATTCTCTGCGAATGTCCGCCACTATACTGACTAGGCAGACGCATATTTCATAGGAAATTCTGTCGATAGCGGAGTTTAAAAACTCGGCTGCTTATGACATACTCACCTTCATTAGGAAGGTAGTAGACCTATAAGGCTAAGTAGACGGGAAACACAGTCGCAGTGTCAGGCACAAAGGCAGGTTCTTAAAAAAAAACGAAACCTGTGACATTCAATGTCCTAAAGACAGTATGATGGCACAGTTTATTTTATAAAACTTTTGTTCAGCGAAATTGTTCTCAAGTCAGCATCAAAGGTTCAATCTTTTCTACATTTTGCACGATAACGGTGACGTGTCTCCATGCAATACAGCCACCGACAGTGCATGCCATCTCATGCAAGGAATAAAAAGAGATTGACCCAGGAAAAAAAAAAAACGCGCATCAGTCACCTGTAAGCCTGGCACTAGCAAGAGCCAGACGGCGTACACTAAACCAACCGTTTTTCAACGACCTGAATCTAGGCAGAACTACGCAATAGACCAGGGTTATTCTGATCAATCTTATTAAAAATCAGCTCAAACAGATTATGACAATCTAGTCGATGGTAAAGCCACTATATCATTTTTAAATTCCTAAGCTCATTCAAGAAGAATATTCATCTTCCATTTCTATTTATACCGTGGAACTTGGACTGCAACCAAAAAGTGATCCGTGGCAATGTTGCTAGCCCAGAAAGTTTGAATTTTCACATTACTGGAGAGGTGTCTTACCCCGGTCGTAAGGGTGCTAATTCGATTGCCCGTTTGAAGATCAGGACAACCCCCATGTGCCCTTGCGAATATTGAGATGAGGAAACCCTGTTCTTGCTATAATAACATTCCACCCCGCAACAAAGTCGATTAGCCCAAACCTGTCTCCAGAAATATCAAATAATCAAATCCACTCGCACTTCAAGGGGTTATGAATATCCTTTTGATGTTATTCTCACAACGCGAGCGAGGTGTAGTGGTTGGAAACTCAGGTAGTTTTAAGTTTCAATGACGTTCTAGGGTGGTGTCGAGACTAGCTGGGGACATTTATGGTGTTTGTCACTACTATAATTCACGGGAATTTCAAGCCATGACACTCTACTGCCAGTGGTATGCCTGGGCAGCAGAGTACACCTCAGCTTTTACAGCTGATCTAACGCCATACTTAGCGAGGTCTTGCCTGCATTTCTATTTGTCCCACCGGTAAGCCGACAACACCTTTAAGAGCCGCTTTGAACACAGCCACTAACAAAATTCATCAACTGAGCGGTGGCGTATACGTAACATTTTTGTATCGAATGCAGAAGAGGTGGCTTTTGATTTCTGGTTGAAGTCAATTACTACCTGTCTTATCTCTACAACACTTCACTGTAAGCTAAAATGTGGTTAAAACTTAAACAAGAGGATGGTTTTAAGCCAGAGGAGCCGAAGAAGGCATACAACTAAGGAGCACTTGTAAGGTTAGGTTAGGTAAGATGGATGGATTGGCGAGGGGAAAGAAGCCCTCTGCGCCACACTTAGATCAGTAGAGACCCATTGTTATGTCCATTTTTGGGAGGAGGGAAAATACGAATTGCTCGTGGAGCAGTACCTAAAGAATTCTCCTATTGTCCCAGTCTTTCGAACCATTTTGAAGCCTTAATGAACCTCCTGATGTCCCTGATAGATGCGTCCCTTTGTTCTTCGGTATCCTGGAAAAAGGTTTTCCAAAGGGTTTATGTCTGAGGTGGGAAAGACCTGGACATTGGCAGAGCAAGTGCGTTGTGTCCCCATTGACTTCCTCAACTCCGCAACCCCTGCAAAGGTCGTCCTCACTTAGCCTTAGCTTTTTTATATGATAACACAGAGTATTATGACGTGTTATTACTCTTACAAGGATGGATAGGTTTTTCCTGTCCTTCTGCATGAAAGTGTTAGTTCTGACACCTTTGTACCTTGGCCATAGTTTTCTAGTTATTTTACAGGAGTCCAAAGAGCTGCATCTTTCATTCGCTTCCGTTAGAATTCTGATCCATGCTTCATGTTTGAGTTTACATGGCGGGACTTTCACTGACTGATCAGCCTGCTCCAGGTGTAGCATAAATCGTTGCCTTCTTATTCCCTGGTATGCCCTCATATTAAGGACACTAGCATAATTTTACGTCATACTGTGTAGCAAGAGCATTAAGCTCTTCGCGACAACACTTCACAAGCTTCGATTTTATTTCAATAACAGAAATCGCTTTTAGTGTTGTCGATGAAAAAAGTGATATCATCACATGGTATTACCTTCTTTGCAATCTCACGAGCAGCAATTGTCACTTCTAGGACCTCCCCCTGGAAAACGCTGCTGGTCCGGGAGTCTATCTGATTTAAAGAGGCTAAGTTTGTCTAAAAATATACATGCATACCTGCACCCACGCCAATATCCGTTTTGGACCCATCAGTATAGATGGCTTTGTTTCCCTTGTCCATTATTCTCTGCTTGGGAATGAGCAAGAGAACGGTCTTTTGAACTCTAGGTAGGGAGCACCTGTTAAGTTGAGGATGGTTTAACGCCAGAGAAACAGAAGAGGGCATTCCAGTTCGGAGCCCCCTGTTAAGTTGACTGCTGTTTTTTCCCAGCCTTAAACTGGATTACAAGGGATGAGTCAGTTGGCTAACCTTGAGTAAGATGCAACAGAAGATTCAACTCCACATATGTAGATTTTCCATTGCTCGTTCTGGCATGCGGTCTCAGTATCCTTAGTCCAACTATGACTCTATTCAACGCAATTGTCCTGCCTCGCTTTCCTTTGAAAGTTTGAAATTACATGAATCAATCACTCAGAATTAAATTTCAACCACAAAAGAGGAACCCAATTGTGCAAAATCTGCAGACAGTGTCCCTTCATCCCGTCCCGTATTCGTTGTATCAATCAAGTCAATTGGAACAACCCGAATGTTTTCATCTTTTTCACAAAATCCGTACAAAAATCGATTTTGATTCTTGTACGTGACTTATCTAAAGAATATTTCCTTGAACTTTTCTGCTTACTCACATTGAAATGATTCGTTTGTTAGATTCGCAGCATGGCTTTCAGCACATGTTTTTTTTTTCCTTCTAATTTGTAATTTCTTTAGCATGTTTGTAATGATTACCTCGAACCAGATACGTGAGTCAGTTTATACCAAAGACATTATATGTAAGTACTCAGAAAATGCCATTAAAAAATCACCAGCGACATCATGTCGGAAAACCTTCAATATTGTTCGTTTAACTCGCACACACGCCTTTGGATTATGTATTTTCGAAAGTAGCTGCCATTTACAGCTGTGCTGTGGCAAAAGCTTTTGTACGACTTCACAATAAAAGGTTTTCTTTTTTTTATTACATAATAAAAGAGCAAACAAGTAGCAAGAGCAACACACATTCCCTGTTTGGTGGATTAGGCTTAAATTCCGTTTTTGTTTGTACACTAGAGAAAAATCTTATCCGCCCCCGATCACATGAAATATCGAACATCAACCAAAGTCACATGAATTCATAAGAAGATACTCGCTTCAACGCCCTTTAAGTGGCATCGAAATATGTTTATTCCGCTCCTGTTAGCATGCCGCCATATGAAATTCTAATTGAATTTATCACCATCAATTTATGTGGATACGCGGCTGGCTTTTGGGAAATTGTTTTCCACCCACTTTCCATCCCTGCTTTTGTTTATCCAACGCAAAAAGAATAAACACAACTTTCCTCCATCATATGTGTATCTATCGTGCGTGATATAGAAATCCATCTCAATTTCTCTGGTCGAAAATCGACAATCGAATCGAATGTATCCATCGTCTGCTGAAAGTGAAGCGTATACGCATCAGGATCGATGAATATAAAAAAAAAATTGTGGACGAAATAAAAACCACAAAAGACCTTAATAAATATCGTCATACGGAAGATAACCATAACTTTGGTCATAACGACGGCAGCACACACACATTATCTTAGTTGGCAAACACTAGTCGTCTCCCAATATGCTGCTGGGATTGATGGTCCCCTGCTATAATTTTCCCATGTGGTGATGCACAAGACTAATGATATAAATAAGTAAACGCAGATAATTCAATTCCCACCCCCGGGACCAAGGTGGTTTTCTTTTGTCCGCTTTATAAAATTCCACCCCCATTCCAGGCCCACCTATGCGAACTATTCCCAGCCCGCATACATTACCACCATAAGTCAAAGTGAGAAAAATAAAAACAGACCAAGTAAGTCCTGGGTAATGAAAGAAAGCAGTGTAATGAATAATTCACTTTCATGATTTGATCTGGACATGGAAAGCCACCCTGGGGATGGTTGGAGTCGCCCGGAGCGCCTTCACAGTAACAACAAACATCCCATGTCGTATTTTCTAGGATATACCCGACGTTTTTGTGGCTGCGATTGCCGTTCAACATGTGACACACAGAGAACACATGCCAGAGCGCAAGAAAATACGAGGAATTTACTACACCATGACGTAGAAGGTTGAGGCTGATGGCTGATGGCTGATGGCGAAAAAGCGAATCTCAGTGTCACGTGTGAAGAGACGACTGCTCTTATTTCGCATCGCGTTAAGCCTCAAGGAGAACAATATTGATCCTATCTTGTGTGGAGTCTTAAAAGCGGATCGACAAATATTCGTTAACGCTGGCTGCATTGTGTGTATGAACATGTGTATTTTGCGTGGATGGTTTATTGTTTTTCCTCCGCATGTACAAGATTGGGTACGTGAAATACCTAAAGCGAATGATTGACTTTTCTTTTTGCTTCGCACTCATGCCAGGACAAAAGGGTTTCACTTTCTAAGAGCAATAACTTGTGGAGTTGTGATGCATTATGTGTATGTTGGGTGTTTTTTTTTTTTTCCAGAAAAGTGGGATTTGTCTTCAAGGCCATGCCATTTCGCACACAAGGCAATTTAATTAGAAAATTTCTTGGAAATATTACGACGCCCGAGGAACCCTTATAAGCTTCGGAATTATCAGACGCGGGTATTTGTGGTTTTTTGACAAATGTTAAGACTTGTCTCCAGATGTGAACCTAAAGTGGTTGTGTAAACGAACAAAGCCCTTGAAATGAAAAATGGAAAAGATATGTTTGTTCGTAAAAATTTAATACACGACAGGATGGTTTAACGCTCAAATTTTTGTAATCCCTGAGAAACTTCTGAACAGCAAATTGGAAAATAAATTCGATTTGAAAAAAAAAAGCTGGGAGTATGTGCCTATTGGAAAAACAACAACTTTTGATGCAGTAGAACAGTACACAGCGGAAGGAGCATTTTTTAATCGATTAGGACTCATTTTTTGAGAAGGAAAATGGCGGAAATCAACAGCAGATCACAATAGGAATACCGAAAAGCAAACTGATTATGTGGTAAGCTTATGGTCATTGTGGCTCAGCAGTTAGTGGGTTAGACAGTTAAACTAGCTAACACAGATTCGAAACGAGAATATTCAGCCAGGCAATGAGAAAAATTCGAGAAGACAGCCTGCGGTAGGAAAATGAACTTGCAGATCAATAAGCAAGAAGTGAAGTGACAAATTGCCACGTGACTTCGGGCAGCCATCAATTTGCGTTCATTTGTCATCAAATCCTGGTTGAAATAACAAAAATGGCTGATCAAAGACGTAATAAATACAAAAGTAACTGGTGCCACAGCATAGTGAATATCAAGGCTAAGCTTCTCGTTATCATTCATGTTGTGCATGTTACATTTTTCGAAAGGGACTTACAATTTATTGCGAATCCCCGAAACAGAAAAGAAATTACTAGCACGCGATGTATGTACATAGATCTTGACTTAGTTGCGGCGAGAAGATAATCTTCCGGACTACGCAGGCTAAATTAAAATGAACGAAGTTTTTAGACTAAAGACAAATAAGGTCACACACACACTTCTCAATGATGTTCAATAGTAAATTGGGGAATGAATTCTCGATTTTGCAATCGGCTACCTTAATCACAGTCCATCAAAGGGTCGTATATCCACTCAATCATTCGAATAATTGATCCTAGTCAAGAAATTCACCTGTCACAAGCTGTAGATTGTAGATGGTTGTTAGTAGAGGTGGGACTGGGTCACCTTCTCACTGCGGCCGCCGATGGGCCTATTGCAATTTCCTCCAATTAGAGCTCGCTCATGATGCCTGAATTCGAGATGAATCCAGAGATGTCTTTGAGTGAGCTGGCAGATATATCCTCCGTTTCCAGTTAGAATTTGTTTAAATGACGATGACGTATTCTGATTAGACAGTTACAGTGACATAAAATGTGTCCTGCTGATTTCTCGTCTTCGTTGAACATTCTGCATGTGTTGTCTTATACAGGGTTTTGCAATAAGAGCGCTACAAAAGTTTTTTTAAATAAAACAAAAATGGTTTTGGATATCAATGAAATTCTTTATTCCTGTGAAAGTACGTTCGATGCCATTATGTATGGAACTCGATTTTTTTTGCATGGCCACCACGGGCACGCTTGCAGAAGTCCAGACGCTGAACCCAATTTTCAACGGTTTTCAAGCATAAATCGGCCGATACTGCTGCAATTTCACGTTCGATATTCGTACGAAGTTCATCAATCGTCGCTGGCTTGTTGGCATAGACCATAGACTTGACGTAGCGCCACAGGAAATAGTCTAACGGCGTCAAATCGCACGACCGAGGCGGCCAAGCGACTGGACCATTTCGTGAGATAACACGTTCTCCAAACTTGGTTTCCAATAAATTGATTGTGACATTCGCTGTGTGGCTTGTGGCGCCGTTCTGTTGGAACCACATGTCCTCCAAGTCCATATCATCCAATTGGGGCCAAAAATATTCGGTTATCATTGAACGGTAGCGATCCCCATTCACTGTAACGTGCCGGTCTTGATCATCACGGAAGAAGTACGGCCCAATGACGCCGCCGGCCCATAAACCACACCAAACCGTAATTTTTTCGGGATGCAATGATGACTCATGGAGTACGTGTGGATTGCTGCCTGACCAATACCGCATATTTTGTTTATTGACGAAGCCATCCAGCCAGAAATGAGCCTCATCGCTGAAGATGATTTTTCGATGAAAATCCGAATCATTTTCAAGTTGTTGCTCAGCCCAATTCACGAACATACGACGCTTCTGGTGGTCAAGCGGCTTCAGTTCTTGCGTCAATTTAATCTTGTAAGGATGTAGGCCAAGATCTTTTCGCAAAATTCGCCACAACGACGTCACAGAGATGCCCAACGCTTGAGAACGACGTGTGAGAGACACATTTGGGCTTTCTGCAACTAAAGCCTCAGCGGCAGCAATATTCTCGACACTACGGGCACTTCTTTGTCTCACTGGCACGGGAACATTTTGTACTGTGCCTGTGGATTCAAATTTTTCCACTAGACGCTCAATTGTTGATCTGCTAGGACGATTATGACGACCATAAATTGGATGTAGCGCTCTTAACGTTGAGACCACTGACTCCGAATTTCGGTAGTAAATTTTAATAATTTCGACTCGTTGTTGGCTCGTTTATCTTTCCATCATAAAATGGCAAACCTTACTGAAGAGAAATGTCAAAAAATCGCAAGAAAAATATGGCGTCGTTTGCTGTCCCTGTCGTTCTACTTTTGTAGCGTCCCTATTGCAAAACCCTTTACTATTCCCAAAGTCATTCAGTGTTTTTGACTTTACAGTGTCCCGTTACGAAGCCTGTAACCATTCGAACCTGACTTCTGGTTAGTCCTAAGAGTTGTTTCGTTCTGGTATAGGAGATGTTTGGCATGAACATTTTGGCTTGCCTGTTACCTTCAGTATTCGTCGAGTAATGGTGAACTCCGTTTTTCAGCTGGGTTTTAATGGAGCACTTTGCAGTGCTAATTGGCAAACCACAGAATGTTCTTAGCATCATGAACTTTAATGCGAATACTTTTCTGGCTAGTGAGTCTGCTATTTCATTGCCTACGTGGCTGCTTTGCCCTGGCACACAAATGAGATGAACATGAGATACTACTTTGAAAGGAAGTTCGATGCCAAACGATCCGTATTTAATTGAAGAAAACTGCATCAAGTGGTATATAGACGATTCTAAAAGATTCACGGGAACTGGAATAGGGGTATATGGGTCCAAGACAAGACACTCGGAATAAGTACGACCAGCATATTTCAAACAGAGGTCTATGCAATTCAAAGATGCGCTCAATCCCACCTAAACAGAAAGTACCATCCGGAAAAAAAGATACTCTCGGACAGGCAGGTAACCATCAAGGCACTATGGTCCCATGAAATAAAATCAAAGATGGTATGGGAGTACAAATGGGGACAAAGTAATGAAGTTACCGTCTTGTGGGTACCCGCCATGCTGCAATCCAGGTTAATGAGAGAGCAGATAAACTAACAAGGAAAGTGTCGCAAAGACAAACCATGGGACCCCATGCTGTGGGCTAGGAGGTTACAAGTTGAATGAAAAGCTAAAATAAAATAAGGAGCAAGAAACAACAAGATTATGGACTGAGCTCCCTAGTCTCCGGCAGTCTTAAAAACTCCTCGGAAAATGCAACCAAAAGAGATATACCATATGCATTAACATGACCAAGAAGAAGCTGCGTGTGCTCGCAGCAATGGGTCACTGCAGACTAAATAAGCATATGAACAGACTAGGGCTAGACGACAATATGAACTGTAGATTCTGCGATGAAGAGAAAGAATTCCTAATACATCTTCTTGAGGACTGTGTAACACTCACTTACAGCAGAAGGACTCACCTGGGGGCATACCTACTATCTGACGAAGATCTACCCTCGCTAATTCCACTTAAGATACTCCAATTTCTCAGAGCCATTGGATTGGATGATAGGCTCTTACTCAAGCATGCATTGAGTAAAGCCCCTAGGTTAGGGGACGCAATAAATCTATCCTGGTACTTTCTACATCCCTACAATCTACAATCTTCAAGGTCTAGCTCCTCTCCACTGAGCCACTGCGACCACCTAGCGGCACATTAGTCATGTAAAAACACCCATGGGGCTTACGTTTACGCATGCAGGTGAAGGACCGATCCTTGGTTTGGTGTTCAGACTTTTTATTGGGTAAGCTACAGTCAAGAATACTTCTTCAAGTTTCAGAAAAATTTCCTTGAGGAAGGTTTGCCCAGAGTGTTCCCTTAGTTTTTATTCACACCAACCAATAACTTTCATTCATTTCGTGTTTTGTTGGTTGGTTTTTGAAGAAAACACCACTGTGTTAGCTCTCCCATCTGTCCTACTATTCTTCTCTATTTCTCAATACGTAGGTGGAAAACTTCACTTGTCCAGCCCGTTGTTAAAAAGGCACATCTACCTCTTCATCATGCGCGGTATTACATCCTAGAGGTATTGCACCAAAATCCCTACCAAAGGTAATGATACACTCTCCGGGGAAGAATAGTAGTCGAAAATGCGGTTAAGATTTAAAGCTAACTGACCAAATGGCTGAATGACTCCCCTCATTGTGAAGTAGGTAAACTCGCTTTTATGTGCACCAACGAAGTATTTCTTGTCCTTCGATCTTCTATTTTTTCTTTTGCTCTGCCACTTTAACATTTTAATTGTAATACGCGTCATGCGTTGAATACTCATTAGTAATGTCAAATACAAGCATTCTTCTACAAGTCGTACAACATGGTTGTGCAACAATCTACATGCCTCCGCTTTAAACTAATAATGTGCATCATTATCTCTACTGTTTCTCTTCTAATTTTCCCACAACCCATGCTCCAATTTGAGAAAAGTTCCAAGCATAAAAAGAACTTGAAATAAGTTACAGGGCTTTCTAGGATTCAGGATCAGGAATCGCGTTGTATTCAGAAAAGCCATACAATGGCTTCCTTTGATGGGAACCAGAAGCTACGATAAAAGTCCTCTTATAAGTAAAACAAGCCTCTGGAATTCATAACACTTGCTGAGTCATTCATTTGTGCTTGTAATCTTCCTGCAATAGAAGTTTGGAATGATATAGACAATATTCGATTGAACGTGTTCTATGCCAACTTGTATAAATCCTTCCTGATTGCTTTCGTTAGCAACACGTATGTTATGCCTTCTCCACTATAAAACTTTTGATTGCTTTACTACGGGCACTTTTGAAGTGAAATTCATTGCCCTAATGGTTTTTTAGAAGGAGGGTGTCATGAACAAGAAGGCTTTCACCGTTGGAAGAAGCTGTGGAATTAGTTCAACTACCTTTCAACTTTCTTCATAGTTTTCTCAGGAGTTTTCTTGGGCCCAACAGTCCTTGGCACTCCAAAAAGTTTGCACAAGCACGTCACGTATGTTGTTTCATTTCCTAACGTAATCAATGAATTGTATCGTATGACCTAATTTTACGCTTCACCATTGAATCCCTTAGACTTGGGTAATTCAATGAACTTTCCCAAACCCGATTCCTCTCACCACTTGTAGACGTCGGAGCATATTGCTGGATGAATTTTTCTGCTTCAATGCATTCTCTTTTCAATTTTCTAAGTGCCCTTATCCTCCTATTAATCCTACGACTTAAAACCGCCTTAAAATGGAGTAATTAACAGCATCAGCAGTTCAGATATTACCATAGTCTTGAAAAATATCTCCTTACAGTGCACAAGTAAGAGAAATGCGAACAAATTTCTATAAGAGCATTATACGAAGCTTTTCGCTCTTAAACGTAACGAAATCAAATCAACAGTTTCGTTTGAGAAGCTTTTCGAGGCACTCAGGCTGCAGTCAATATTTACCTCGACCCTATCCGCCAACGTCATGTACTGTAACGAGAGTAAATACATTTTCAAGGGTATGGAGCAGGCAACGTAAGCGCATCCTCTTATCGGTTTATGAGTTCACTATGTCTAGGTCAAATTCTACGGTGCGGCGGGGCATGGTCATGACCTATAATAAAACAACCAAGGGAATATATTTCGAATTTCGGTTTTGAAATTTTAGATTTCATCCTGCTGGACGTAGATGTGGATGTTTCCATGGGTCTGTGTCAAAGGGCACAAAAGTGACATACATGGCGTATACTTGCTATTATGAAAAAAACTCACATGAGTGCATCTTTTCATGATTTTTCGCGGTATTTCTTCCGTTTCCGTGAACCTTTTCAAGTGGAGGCTAATTTTTGGTCCAGGAGACCTGTTATTTATGACCCCCTCGTAATTATTAGACGGAATGCGCACAGAAGCACTTTTCTTGAAGGGAAAACTTTTGAACATCAACTAGACTGCTGGGTGTAAAGATGCTGCCTCATAATTGACTCAAGGCGAACAGGAAAAACGACTGCTTTCATGTTTCATCAGTTGATTTAGAGGGTGGAATTTTTCGCCATGAATTTTGTACGGGTGTTTGGGTTTTCGAAATTATTATGATGATGCTGAATATCTTTGATAGTTGGGAAGAAATTTAAGCTTCTTTGATTGCTCGGGTATTTTACTGTTTAGAATAACGACGACTTACACAATTAACCTATTTCGTGAAAATGTTCGTTCGAGGGTGTACTGCTTTCGCCTTGGAATCGTCTACTGTTTTGTTTCGCTTTCAACTACTCTGAAATATGTTTTCCATCTGTTTTTTGGTTCGACTTAATAATAGGAACGAAGTGCTGGCAGTGAAAGCTCAAGGATCTGATAATTTTTGAGTATAATTAGGTAGTCTTTCTAGTACTTCCATACTTGTAGAAGTAAGTCTTTTGCAAATTACCCATAATGTGTTTTCTTGGTAAGGGGATGTCACCAGAATATAGTCGTATACCTTAATGAAATCTGTGAAGCACGGCGATTACAGGTGTGGTACTAAATATTCTATCACGAGACTCGATTTTAGAAAATCAAATAAAACAGAAAGAAGAAACCATGACGGGGGTCACGCGATTGACCTACCACCATTCGTCACAACCTTTCAAGTGGAAATATTTGTCAGAAGTTAGTGTTCTCTCAGAGTACTGCAGCAGAAAAACTAGAAATGTGTTCCGACAGTTCGTGGTCCCCGACCTCAAGCGGGAAATGGAAGAGCTTCTTCATGACAAATTATACTCTCAATGATTTATCATTTTCCGACAAGAGGTGGTGCGGCAAAATTGTAAGTGGATATGACTGGAGCTCCCAACTTGCACAGCAATTCAACGGACTAGCCATAGCCACTGAGCCATGTCGACCACAGATTATGGATTAGTTGAACGAAGATAAAACACAGCGCCAGGAGTTGTGCACGATGACATAAAACCATACCATAGAAACGTTGAAGTTTTGAATAAAATTTGGCAAGACCACACTGTAAGTTATGCTATTGAATCTCAGTTTTGGTAAAAGCCTCAACCAACGAGCGATTTTTTGTCGGTTTCTCATACCAACTGGATGATGTCGTGCTAGATAGAGACATCATCGTTAATGACTCTCCGCGATGGAGTACCAGAAATATCTTATAGCACAGAACTAGGGGCATCATGGTCTGATACAGCAAAACCATTGTTATTCGATTGACAGGGAACCGCGATTGAAAGGTATACTATTTTTGGGAAGCACGGACTAGGCAACCACAATGACAATATTTAATGATTTGTGAGGTTGTGATTTACCTATTGCCTTGTCATAGGTGGCACCTTACTGAAGTAAAAGATTTTGCACAATGTCAGGTGGATGGCAACCTGCAGTCCAATCGGTCATTTTGCCCTTAGCCACTGAGTCGATGTTGGAATGACAAAAATTCCCTACCTCGTCAAAGAAAGTTCCAGAACACTTTTAAGAAAAGTGGTGATAATTTTCTTTTACTTATTCTAAAGTACAAGCTCTGAGGTTTGTAATGGAATACAATGTCTGCCAAATGTCCACCTCAACTCTGCCTACAAATGGTCATGCTTTTGATGAAACTATTCATCTTCGCTGTATTTCGCGAATAACAGCTCTGATTTTCTTTTTGGTGCTTGAATCGTTAGTGGAGCATTGGCGTGGACTTTATCTTTCATACAGCCCAAAACAAGAAAGTCTAATCGTGTTTAATCGCACGATTGTCATACAATAGGGGCATTGTTTCACCAGCTGCGTGACATTTGGTGCCATCCTGCTGAAAATAAACGTCGTCCATCAATTTCAGGCCAAACAAGCCAGCCAACATCGTTCGGTAACGCAATCCATTCACTAAAACGGGAGGGAAAATGCCCAATTCCTGCTGCGGATAGGCCTGCTCTTAGCTACAACAGCGATATTTTCAACTGACCTTGCCGGACGAACTTGAGTTGATATCTTCACATTACTAATCTTCCCATCTCGGGCAGCTTCAAATTTATTTATGAATGTTGACAGTTCAACTTGGGCACGCAATTTAAAATGACACCTCTTGATGAATGACCCTATAGAAGCGATTCTATCGACGTTGTGGACGATGAGAAAAGTTGTTTTTTTATTCTTAAGTTAAGCTTGACATGAAAGGCTTCTCAATTTGTCCTTCGATGTAAGCAATTAAAACTGCAAGTACCTTCTACAAGTGCGAAAAAAATGAACACGCAAATGTCTAGCAAACACCTAAAACCTTTGTTTTATAAATTTTAAAGTCTTATGACCAGGATAAAGCATCCATATAACACGCCAAATCATTAGTGCTTTAGGGAATTTCGGCCGTGGTCTGCGAGAGAGTATTGACCCCAGGATACTTGCCAGGTGTATTGGGCATCCTGATATAAAGTTTTCATTGCTTCATCATTACTTTGACCAAGTGCAGACACGCCGTTTACACTCAACAGCTGGACGTTCATTCGAAGCCGGCCATCAAGGGATGCTGCACCACCGTGAATAACAATTTTTTCACAAATATTCTTAAATCAACTTCGTGTTTCATTTCGCCATAACTGCCACTAGACGAATTTGAAAAACTTGTCTTTGCTTTAACGCTTCGGCCGAGACCTGCTTTTTCTGTATCATGCACTGGGATGTGAGGTGTTAGAACGACCCAAGCAATGCCCGTATGAAGACTAGCCTGTAAGATCATGAAAATTTGTGTAAATTCCACGAAAACATTGAAAGGTTTTCTAAAACTTACACTTGAAACTGCAGATTCACTCCCACCATCAAGAGATTCATTAAGGGGTTAGGTGGGTTTCAAAATTTCAAAAAATGTTTTTTTTTTTTTCAAGTCTTATTAAATAGTACAATATGTCTGGAATATTCTCCCAAAATTTTAAATCGATCAGAGTAAAATTCTAAGAGACAGACTCTTCGGAAGTTCCGCCCATCAGGCCAAATCAGCCTGGCGCGTCGCACTTCAATCGCGTTTTTCTCGAAACTCTATTTTCGAAATCGGTAGTCAAGATTTCTCAAAAAGTTATGAACCGATCTTATTGATATTTTGTACACTTGGTCGGAATAATAATATCTAGAATCTGAACGAAGGAGTTTAATTTTTCTTTATCACAACTTATTTTATGCGGCAAAATGTAGTGAAAATTCGACCAAAAAATGGGTTTTTTTGTTCACAACTCCGCCAAAAATTGTAATTCCAAGTTTTTGTTTATTCCTTCGTTCAAGCTTTATATACCAACTAACAGAAAAAATTGGTTTTTCAATTTCGGATGAATCAGTCATGAGTTATCCTGGCTACGCCGGGAGAACTTTTTTTTGAGAGGTCAATGGAAATGATGTCCCACTGGCTGAATTTTCCAAATTTTCAAATAAAAATTCCACAAAGGACTTGTTAAATATGTATCTTTGATATGGTAAATTGTTTAAATGAAATATTTCATTCGATATATTTAAAAAAAATCAGTGAAAATACGCTTTTTTTGAGCCCTCGAAACCCACCCAACCCCTTAAGATGAGATTGCTATTGTAAATAGTTGGTGTTGCTCAAACAGGGATCTTGAGTTTATCGATTTCTTGGCATCGTTTCCAGAAAATGATAATACCGGAACTGGAGGCTTTGGTGATAAAATAAATAAATAGCTGGCGCGATAGCTCGAGGTAAGCCAAGGCTTAGCTTCTCGCAGCCATCCATGTTGTGCGTGGTGTATTGTTCCCATGACTGGAAGGGACCTACAATTTATTGCCAACTCCGAACGGCGAATTGAGCAGCTTTTTCATGACAAATTGTACTCGGAGGCTTGTCATTCCCCGACCGGAGGTGGTGCCGCGAAAACTTTTAATGGACATGGCTGGGGCTTGAACCCACGCCGCTCGCTCAGCAATCCAACGCACTAGCCACTGAGCCACGGCAACCATGTACTTGTAACTAATACCTGTTTCTCTAAAGAAAATCAACTTATAATTTCCCTTTCATCAACCTCTACCAACTCCTGTTGTCTGAAGACCACAATCCTTACAGTAGCACTTGGTTTTGTTGCTCCTAAAATATACACAATTTCCGACTTCTGAGTTTCACCACTCATTAGAATACCATCCACTTCCAGCAATCTGTCACCAGGCTTTAGCCCTCCATCTTGAATGGCCGCTCCACGTGGCAGAATTTTTTTGATGTAGATTGGACAGTGTCCGCCCCCAGGGTTACCACGAATAGTCATGGTAAACCCGAATCCATGAGGTCCCTTCTTCAGAATGGTTTCAATCTTTCGACCAAGTTTGCGGGTATTAGCCACTTGCAAGGATGTTTCCACTGGCGCAGTATGTGGCTTTCTTGTCGGTGCAACCGTTGAAACTTTGATGCCTTCCGAAGAAACTTTTTTTTTCCGCTTCGATCATTTCAGCCACTTTTGAGTCCCACCTTGTTTTCTCCCCACGAATTACACGCACTCTTAATTCAGACGATCTCCGCAGGTGATCCTATACTTTTCCTTCGCTGAGGCCCACTAACTTGGTTCCATTGATTTTGAGGATTCGATCACCTGTCCTCGACCTCGTTCCGCTCTGCTTTCAACTTCTACATGCTGCACTATTAGCCCCTCATTTTCACTAACTGCGGAAAGCTTGGTTTCGACCCTTTAAGGGCTATCACTCCAATTTTTTCTCTATTATTCCTCTAACTTAAGGGCAGAATGGAAGAGATTACAAGCTTAAAGCAATCAATCATTACTGTACACGTTGTGAACATTTTAATTTCCAAAGATTAAATGCTCTTTTCCTGAATTTACTTGCTGAATTCATATTGAATCCCCCCACCATACCCATACCCTTCTTTTCAAAGCAAACCATTCTTGTGGGTGTAATCCCGCAGTTTGCATCTCATTTACTGTGGCTGAGGTAAACATAAAATAATCCAACCAAATCCACACCACCACCGGAAGGCGTCAAAAGTAACCTCTCCTAAATTTTGCCAACCTACACCGTCGACCGCTGTTTACAACTCCCTACCTTGATTGAGTTAACCCTTCATCCGAATAAATTCGGCTGAAAATTTGCGCAGCAATAAAACGCCGAGTTAATTAAGTTTCCGGTGATTATCCTGCCATGGGGTGAATCCATGAGGCAAAACAACTAAATTCGTTGACAAGGAATCAGGCGACACCCACCCAGTGGCAAAGTCACTTGGTACCTACTTAATTATATTACATTAGCATTATCGTGCGTGCCAAACCTACCGAATCGATGCGGGGGCCCGGTAATCTTCCAATAACATATTTGCACAAAATTGTGAATCAATAAATTCCCCCCCCCCCCCCCACCAAAGCGAGAAAAAGTATGAAGGATATTTCCGAAGGAATGTTCCAATAATGTGAACTTATGTTCCCGGGGAAGTCGTTGGCCCGCATTTGAAATATGCACGAGTGTTCGCAGGACGATCCCTAAGTAGTGCATAACAGAATAATCCAACAAGGAGTCAGCAATTTGAATAATTTCTTCATATCTTATGGGGGGTTTCTTTCTTTCTTTCATGAAAATATGATGGAAGGCATCGAATTCCCGGGGGTTATTACCCCAATAAAATCGAAAGTACCCCAGAAGTGTAGACAGAACATTTCAACGTAATCTCACGTGTCAAATCTCATTTCAAATTCAGAGCGCAACCTTTGCAATAACAATTCCTTCACGATGGACCAATCTACCACAAGCAATCAATTCACGGAAACTGAGTCCACCGAAGCGATAGAATCATGCGAAGATTGTCAAAAGTCAGGCGCCTCTGCAATGGCGGCGATGTCCTTATCAACTATCGAAGGCGATCAAAATTTGGATACCCACGCATCGACACCGTCTTTAATTACACCATTGCAGAGGAAAAAAGGGCGACTTCAGCGTTCCCATAGATTGCCGGCGGATAATGTTTCCGTCACGGCGTATTCAGCGTGGGAGGCACTGGTTAAGGATAGCTTTGGGCAGGTTGCCTGGCCGGTGAAAATCACCTCGTGGGAGTTGGTCGACGATCGAATTAAAGTTGTGCCTACAAGGTGAGTATTTACATACATATTTTGTTTCATAACTTTTCTTCCATTGAATAGTTTCCCTGTAAAACCCATTTGGATTAATTTAAGCAGAGGTCATCAAAACAATGAAAGCTCACCATTATTTTAAAATTTTAGTTTTGTAGATTAAGTATGCATATCCTTGAAAACAATGTACGTCCATTAGGAATTCCATTCAAGTTGGCTTTCCTTGAGGGTGGGGGAGGATATGTATGTACATGTAGTATTTAACCAGTAAGAGCTGAAATAATCTGCTTTAAATTAAATTATCATAATACGAGAACTTGTGTATGTAATGTACTAAGGCAAAACTGCAGGTGCATGCATCGCTTTCGGAAGAATTAACCTACTGTTATACCTCTTTCTAGGAATTTTCAATTTCTGCTAGCACCACACGAGTTAATAGTCAGCTATTTCCACGAAGAACTTGTTTCGTAGCCTGCCAGTAGTGTAATAAAAGGAAGTCAGACACTCAAGTCAGGGACGATGAAGAATTTTAAAAATATTAAAAGAAATAAGCATATAGACACTGTACTATGTTCGTGATGCTATTACTTTGTGATCATCACATAGTTGCGGTCTATCACCTTTTAGCATGCCGTGCTAGACAGGATTGTGCTACTATGCCATCAACAAACACTAAACATCTGAAGGGCGCATCGGGCCCTGAAGAAAACTTTGTGGAACGATCAGGCACTTACTCCGTGAGTGCCTAAATTTCTAAAGCCGACGACTTCGACACATAAGAAACAGACTGTTTGGGGAACTATAGGAGGCTTAACTAAGACGCCATTAATGGACGTACTCTACTTTATAAAGAGAACAGGCCGGTTCTATAGATCAGCCACCTAGAACCCAAGGTTGGAACGAGGACCAGAACACAAAGAGAAACACAATGGACCAATACACCCCCATAGACGCAGAGTCACTAGACTGAGCACATCCCCCCATAACCTAACTTTACATAGCCAGTTCATTTGTAGCTGCATTGGATACAGTTCGTTGGTGCATAGGTACCCAACCAAGTTTTATCTTTTTGTGCCTTGACTGAGTTAGATTTCACGGAGTAGGACATTGGCTGGTTGATTTTAGGGGACGGCCTCAGCTGGGCAAGTTGTAATTCCCCTCAAATGACAGTTGGAGAAGTTTTTAAGCATAGTTAAGGTGTGTGGTGTGTAGGTAGAAGGGTTGGTTATGAAATGTCTGTTAATTGTGCGAAAAAAAAAAAAATAGCTAGCGCAACTGCTCGGGATGTGCCAAGTCCTAGCTTTACAGCAGTGTTACATTTTTCGCACGAACGGAAGGGACCTACAATTTATTGCCGACTGATTGCCGACGTCATGTCTGAGGCTTGAACCCACGCATCTTTTGTGTGTGGGGTCAGGAAAATCTTCCTGGACAAACTCTAAGATGCCACTGATTACTTGGCTAACTAGTTGCATTAGCAGTCTTGCAGTGACTGTACAGTGACAGAGAAAATATTCCAGGTTCTCCTTCCTCTCCTTGCAGTTTTTGCAGTGTCAGCTAGTCCCATTCTGTATGCGTCCTTCTTGCGATTTATGTACCCTGTAAGAAGTCCTACCATTAATCTTAGATGTACTCTGCTGCAATTGACGATTTGTGAAAATCGCCCAGGATTTGTGAAAATTCTATTTGATCCTGTTATCGAATTGGTGACCGTTGATGCAACTTTTGTCTTATCATTTGTGATACTCACAATTGTGCCTGCTCCTTTTCTCCCCAGTTCGACTACTTTCCTCGTTGCCATCACATCTGTGTGTCCCAGTACCCATAAGATGTGCCCATTGTTTGAGTGGGACGTTAGTTCTTTAAAAATATTGTAACGCCCTTAGTAATTTTCACACGGTTCATTCCTCTATACACCAATACTCTCTATATTCCCTTTTTGATCCCTCAGTAAACTATACCCGATATCTCCAGTCTAGTAGGAGTTCTTCATTGGACCTGCTAATACGGTCTAATATCTGTTACTTTTGATCCATAATGTCGACGGTGGTACAGAACATGTTCTTTCTTGGAATTGAGTCAAGTATATATCAGGTGTTCGACAAGGATTGCCTGATTTAAACTTATGTTCTAGCTGCATATGTGTACAACATGTAGCAGCGGTCTTCCTATTCAACATATGTAAAGATGCAATACCAAGGCAGGCAATTTTCTGTAGCTTCGCAAACTTCATTGATGTTGTTCACGGATTCCATTGCCCGTTTTGGAAGGAGTGTTGGGGGCATGAATTTAACGTGCCCAGATCATCGAAGTATGAACCTCTCCGTTCGAAGAAGTAGGTCCTCGACATTGAGTACCCCGCGTATTATACTGTTCCTAACACGATTTCGGCGGGTCACCCCAGTAATTGAACAAAGCAATCTCATTTTGGTAGCTTGTATCCGCGACTTTGTTCGTTCGGTCATTACCCAAACCATAGGTGAGGGTCGGAACAAACACTGAATTGAGGACCGATAGCTCAGCTCCGATGCCAAGTTCGGCCCTCCCAATAATAGTCAGGCAGATAGCAATTTAATATTTTAATTTCAACTTAATCTTATGGTCGCAATGGCTCAGTGGTTAGTGAGTTAGACTGCGGTGCGAGCTGCGTGCGGAACGGTTTGTCCACTCTAGCACTGCGGTCTCATATGAAGGCTATTGTGGTGTTTAGAGCAGTTTGTCTGCTCCAGAGGATGTCAGGAAGCTAATCAGACTCACTGGGTGGAGTGGGGCAAGGGCCATTGGTGAAACGAGTTCACTGTCTAGGGTCCGCTTTCTCTCATGGATAAGGATAGGACTTTCTATGACGATGTGAAGAGAGCTTTCATCGCTCTCCAAGCACAGTCTGCAGGTAGGATCCAGGGACAGGCCAAGCTTGTGTAAATGCCGTTTTAGTCGAGCAGTGGCCGCTTAGGATACCGGTTAGAATTCTAAGGTGGTTCCTGCTCACGTTTAGGAGAAACTTGGATTTGTTTTGTGGTAGGACATTTCTGTCCTACACTTCCCTTCCAAATTGTGTCGGATTTGAGCAGGGATTGCTCTCTCATAAAGTTTTTTAAGGATGGACTTGTTTAGTCCCCAGGCTGGTTCGGGACCAATGAGGGGGGTGGTTGCACCTATTTCGTCTAGTGGGTCCGCTGTTTCATTGCCGGTGTCGCCATTGTGAGCGGGGATCCATTACCAAATTGATTTTCCCAGTTCTGGAAGCAAGTAGTGCTTTCGTGGCAGCTTGAATGTCAGAGAAGATAAAAATGGTTTTGCCACGGAAATTAGAGAGCAAACTTAAGCTTGTGCACTGATTTATGGCAAATATTTCTGACTGGAAGATCGATGAGTATTTGCCTAGACTGACCGATATGTTAGTACTAGACGGCTCTCCGAATATTCCAGCCCCAGATCCATTGTCCATTTTAGAGCCGTCCGTATACCATATTTGGCCATGCTCTGAAGGACGGGGTTTGCCTTTTTCCCAGTCGTCAATCGTGGAGATGACTACTGAGTAGTTTCGTTTGAAGCAGTACCTTGTAAGAATGTCATCCAACGGCGTGCGGAACTTTGGAGTAGGGAGGAACGCATGTCAAGGTAACCGTCAGGGGGATGTTCGGAGCTGATGTTTTTTAGGTGGAAGAGTCTGTGCAGGCTGAGTTTTGCCTGGATTTCTACATGGACTCGAACTGGCGGTAGACCGACAATATCGTTAAGCGAGGCGGTGGAGTTGCAGCGCAGGGAACCCGTCATGCAGAGCATTTCAGCTTGGCGCTGAACCCATTCGAGTTTCTTGGCTGTGGTGGGCTCATTTGTCTTTGTCCACCAGACTATTGCCGCATAGATCATAGCACGTCTGACGACAAAGGTGTAGATTTGGAAGAAAAAATATCCATGAGAAGCTTCTCAATTCGCTGTTCGGATTCACCAATTAATTGTAGGTCTCTTCCTGAAAGAGGTGTATATATGTACATAAGTCTGAACAGCAATACAGTGTAATCGCGATTGAGGCAGAAGACCATAGCAAATTCAACATAACCACCGATTCAGACGTCATACTTACCTCAACAGGATGTTGCAGTTGATTGTCAATGACCTAAAAAAAAAAGCCGATGTGTGCACTTGGTTTTGACGTCAATGAAGTACATACGTAAGAAGTCACAGCGTAGGGAGAAAACCCACGCTTAAAAAGTGTTTCGCAATTAATTTGAATTTTATCGTGCCGCGAAAGCACCGTGTGCGCTGTATCTATACAAGTACGTATGCGTTCCCTTGATTCTGTTTTGTGAGTGCCGATCACACTTGAGCCACCCTATCCGCTTGCTAATTGTCAACATGACTGATAAAACATTTAGAACGGAAACTCACCGCTTGTCACTACTTCCTTATTCTAGGATCCCTTCCTATAATTTCACAACGTCTCTTTAAAATGGCAATATCTCTAGAGAAACTAACTTTGACCGTCTTATGCTCTAAAGTGAATAATATTTTCACTTACTTAATGGAATTTCCTCAGGAATCTACTTATCCTTTCATTCTCCTTTTCTATTTCCCACTAACTCCACAAAAAACGAATGTGCATATGGGAGTCCAGTTTTCCCTTTTCTTTTCATATGCTGTAGGCTTTTGGATTTATTTTCTTTACCCGGATTAGCTCTCCACAGCCGGATAATTCAAATACTTATCTTTTCATGAACGTTAATCCTTTTGCCTTTGGCCAGGTTTTTCTTTTTTTCTACTAGTAAACTGACATTTTTGGTTAGGGTATCCAAATATCATATAATGACGAGAAATATCCTCCGCAATACACAGAAAAGGACACATTAAACCCCCAAGGGATAACAAATAATGAGTTGTGCTGCAGGATATGAACTAATTTCATGTCCTCGACACAGACAATAGACCATTTGCAGCCAAGAGATATTCCAATTATCGATTGAATGTGATGTGAATGGTCTCCGGCGTAGTATGCAGGTAAACAAATGACTAAGGGAATAGATGGAGTGATTAGCATCCAAGTGATTACACATGGGGGGTTTCGACAAGATAACTTGGGTATACTTTGATTAAAATGGATGCAGGATGGGAGTTTAATTACGACACTAATTTGCCTTACTCAGGATGCTAAGTACTTTTAATTAAAAAAAAATGTGCAAAGTTTATTATTTCACGGAGCAGGCAGGCAGGCAGGCTGGCATCTCAGAATTGTACTTAATTCGTTTAAGACGGAGAGGAAGTAATTATCTGTCAACGTTTTCATTTCGCCATCCGACTGGGGTGAATATGGAAATACAACTTTTCTAATTTATGCCACACCAACTAATTATTGTCAAAGAAGGAGTAAAGAGGGATATAATTGTTTGTTATGATAGTGTTGCTGGTAAGAACAGCTTTACCGCGCAAAGACCCAAGGGTAAAGAAATGAGTTCGAGAGTAAGAAAATTAAAGGGGTACGTCAAGGGGAAGAAGTGGCTTAAAGTAAGTGCATTGGAAGAAACGGTCGAGAGTCCACTCTTACTCTTTCTGATACATATGTACATATCATGGCTTTGATAAAATAAATTCTGTACAATTTAGCAGAGGTAGAGAGGGCCATCCAATATTTTGGTACCCAAACCGAAGCCCGCAAAAACGAGAGACAATACCATAGTCTAGAAGCACTCGGTACTGTTATTTCTACGGACTGTTAAACGGCAATGGAAGCCAAAATGACGCTGTCAGGCAGTCTGATAGTCGAACAAAGTTGAAAGGCTCAACTCATACAAGGCCGCAGGTTCAACTGGCCTAGCAGCTGAGATGTTTAAGAGTGCAGGCGATGACTTGGTAGAGAACATGCACCAGCTCATCTGTTAAATATGGTGCGATGGAAGCATGCCCGATGATTGGAATCTAAGTCCGATCCATAAAAATGCAAACCCCCTCACCTGCGCAATAACAGTGGAATTAGTCTCCTGAACATCGCATATAAAATTTTATCTGCCGTAATGCTGAAGCGCCTGAAAAATCAACAATCGACCAAATCTTCCCTTTGCGTCAAATCCTGGAGAAGATCCAAGAGCTCCAGATCGATACCCACCATTTATTTATCAATTTCAAAGCCGCATATGATAGTGTCCATAGAGATGAGATGTTTCGCGTCATGTCAAGGTTTGGTATTCCTGCAAAACTCATTCGTTTGTGTAGGATGAAAATGGAGAACACCTGCTGTTCCATCAAGGTAGCAAAAGACACAATCGAGACCTACAACACCAACAGAGGTTTTAGATAGGGCGATGCACTGTCATGCAGTCGTTTCCACCTGATACTGGAGAAAATAGTGCGAATTTCCCAGATCAACGCTTTCACAAATCGGTACAACTACTTGGTTACGCGGACGACATTAATATCATTAGCAGAACAACACGAGCAGTTACTGGCGCCTTTGCAGCATCCAAACAGAAGCTGTAGAAATGGGTCTGGTTGTTAACAAGGACAAAACGAAATATATGCTGTCTATGAACACAGAGATACAACGTCGACGTCTCTTCCAGAACATTACAATGGACTACTGTAACTTCAAGGGAGTGAAGGAATTAGTCTACCTTGGCTCTGCTATGAATTCTTCTAACGTGATCAGCGCGGAGATCCAGCATAGAATAAGACTCGCCAATCGCTGTTACTATGGCCTTAGAAGACAACTATTTAGCAAGGCCCTATGTAGAAGAAAGAAGGAGATGATACACAAGACCCTCATCATCTCCGTCCTGCGATATGGTACAGAAGCATAAACCCTGTCAAAATCGGATGAAAGCGTACTTGGAATTTTCAGGAGAAAAGTTTGAAATATGGTCCCACCTGCATTGATGGTTTATGAAGGAAGAGGTATTCAGGGACAGCGACCTGCTCAAAAAGATACGTGTTCAACGATTAAGATGACTAGGTCATGTTGAGTTAATTAACAGTTAACACCAATGCTCCAGCCCGAAGTATCTTCGATTCCACCCTTGACGAACTACGTAAATGCGAAAGATCTCTTCTCCGATGGAATGCGCAAGATGAAAGTTGCCTCACTCAACTCTACGTTCGCAACGGGAGGTAGCTGGTATGATCGTAAGATCATGTTGGCTGAAGGGGTTTATTGGTTGAGGCCCTTGTTGGACCCGAACTGTAGCGCCATCATAAGTTAGTAAGAAAGATATTAAGTAGAGCGTCTTCTTTTTTGTTTTCATCTGATAATGATGGGTCTTTGATTAGAGTATTCTTGGCCATCCAAACCGATTTCATGAGCATGAATTTATTCACAACCAGGTTCGACATTAGTGGAGATAGAATACCTCTCAAGACAGCCCTGGTTTTACTTATTGAAATGGTACAACGATGAGCGCATCAAGAAGGCTTGCGTAGCCTTCTACTCATGCAAAAACGCGTTCAGTAATGCATGGAGGATTTAAACCAGCTGCTGTACACTGGCTGTACACGGCGGTTGTGAGACCCATTCTAACATATGGCTCACTAATCAAGAGGAATGTGCTTGAAAAGCAATATCAGCTTTCAAACCCACTAAGAATCAGAGAGGAGCTTTTATAGGAATCCTGGGATCAATGAGAACAGCACACACAACGACAATGGAAACCATGCTAATTTTCGTTGCGCTAGATCTGTACTGCAGAAACACGGTACCTACAACTGCTTTGAGACTGAGAGAAGGACAACAGTGGACCGTCACGCCTCCATACTGTCTCCATGGGAGAATGCCGACAGATCGACAGAAACAGATCATATGATCCAGACTCTGGCATTTGACAAGATATTAACTAAACTAAACCACAAAGTTACAAATAAGAAGGAACTGGCCGTCTACACCGATAGTTCTAGAATGGTCATTGGTACAGGTACGGGGGTTTACTGCAAGGCCCTAGAAATAAACAACTCCTTCAGAATAAACGATGACTGCAGTGTCTTTCAAGCCAAAATCATAGTCATCATCTCTGGCTCTGGTTAAACTAAGTAGGCGCAAAGCAAGGATAATCTCCGGCATCATTACTGGGCACTGCAACCAAACTGCTAGGCGGAGCGCCTCGGTATACATACATCCTCGGTATACATATCCTTGTTTTCAGCATCTCGAAAAACTGTTTGGAAAGTGGTTGAGGGACTTCTCTGAGCCTACGAAGCACTTACCCGTGAGGCACGGTAACCTTGGATTACCTTTTCTAGTTGCTTCATGCGAGGTATTGTCAACGCCACTCTGGATGTTAAGGAAAGCACAAAAGACTTGTACTTTTCAGCTCAGTGCATCACGATACAGTTTCTGCAGGTTTCTCAGGTTAAAACTGATGTTGACTGCTGATTGAGCTGACCATAATTATGAAATAAGAAGATTCGAAAAAATTCCCGTGAATTATAGCAAAGACAAACACCGCTCGTGCGCCATTGAAACCTAGTACTACCTGAGTTTTGAACCACCGCTGTGTAAAAATATCATAATTTATTCATAACCTCTTGAAGCGCAAGTGGATAAAGCAAAGTCGTTTGTAAAAAGTTGGCTTAAAAGACTTATTTGTGTTATGAATATTATTGAAGTGGTGTCTTTATTCTCCATTTTTGATTAGGAACATGCGGTCATAATATGTAAAACACAGGAATGACTCCACATTGAAAAGACTTGACATGATAGTTCCATTCATTTTTCTGCGCTTCTTTATCTCTAATCAAAGTCATTGTTAGTTTTTGAAAATTTTAAGTCAATTATCGTTTGTTTTGTCTTTTTCTCAAGAGTTATACTCCCACAACAAATAATTCTGTATATATTAGCATCCCTAGACAAACTGCCTTACAACCCACAAACTCCCAAGCGTACACACAGAAAGTCATGAATTTATTTTGCATCCACGCAGCAGCCATTAGGGACCTGAAAGGAAACTTACTCCTTTCATAGCTCCTAATTATGATACCGTAAACATTGACTGGTTTACACAAGAAGTTTTGAAGTAAAGGGCACACAAATTGATCCTGTTGATGTTTAAAAGTCAGCTCTGCTCTTTGCCCACTAGGACTGTTTTCCTGAAAACACTCAAATCTTAAAGAGTAACTCTCCTTCTCAACTAAAGTGTGTATCCTTGGCATTACCTCCCATAAATACACAGACTGTTTACATATGTAACGACCTCCTGGTGGACGTTACAAAATGAAAATCAATTCTCTTAGTATGCAAATGACATTTGCTCAAATTAAATTCAATCATGCATGCAATCCAGCACTTCCTTTTCCCTTCACGTACATATACTCCCACAGTTGTTTAACATTTACCTCCACTTCAAATCGAATTCCATTCAGTCGACGTGGATTCATTGGTCGTCCTCTTGAGTGGCGTTAATTGCCACAGCCCCATCACAACCACCCACATGCGCCCCAAGGATTTTTATTCGACATCACCCTCGAGGAAGAGATGAAAATTAGTTTTATCCTGCCACCACGAGAGTTGCCGCTCGTCGGTGGAGACTCTAGGTTTGCAGCTCGTTTGTTCCAATTTGCGATGGCTAAAAATAATGGTTCACCCCTTTCGACACCGATGCAGAAGCAATAACCCGAGTCGCCAATGGTGTTGATATCACCATCTAGCGGTGTAGTCAACCTCAATCAATTCTTCTTGAATTGATTCATGTTGGTCATTTTAGCAAAAAGGAGCAAAAAGAAAAATGAAACAGAGACTATCACCGACATAACCACTACTACTTGGCCAACCAGTTGTGGATTGGAGTAGTTTGTTCTTTGTCATAGATCCTGCGGCTTTGAAACGTTTCAGTTGAACAGTGATTACTCTCGTGATGTGTGGTGTCAAGACCCAGTGCGGACTACTAGTTAACAATTCAATTTGTGTGTCAATTTAAATATTACTAAACCCTGCTCTCCCCTCTGTCGCTATGTCAAAGTGGTCATTTTTGCGAAATGAATTTATGCCGATTAAGTTAAGTGGGGACCGGTCTACCCAGAGTGCGGAATCGTCACCGAAAAGAAGAATCAAATGGCAGAAACGTCCTGCAAAATCATCCTTACAAAACAGACAGTACCTGAGTGAGGGAGTGAAATCGAAAAGTTTCGACATTGTAACAACCCGCTACAAGATTAGTTTCAATGAAGTAGATTCCCTAGAAGCGCCCTTGCCTCCTGTTCCCTCGACTTCACCGTGCCTGCAAAGGCGACGTGAGAGCGTGTTCCAAAAGAGACACCGATTCGGTTTAAAGCCTTGGAAATTTCCAATAGGTAAATTGGACGAAACCCGTGAAAGGTAAGGGTTGTGGAAGTAGTTAAGGGTGGAAAAAAAAAATCGGAATATGTTGTCACTATAGACGTATATTATGTGACAGCATTTCCTCTAAAACTAAAGTGGCCAGACGGTAATAGGAAGTGTCAGTGAGAGAATCTAAAAATACGGAAATTGAATTTGCTCCCGGTGTGGTCGTTTTAAGGATGTGTTTTATGTGCCTCCCCTTGGTGACACTTTATTACTATAAACCCAATATGTCCTGTTTTGCTATTTGTGAACTAGATATAAATGGGGATGATGTGTTGTGGGGTATTGACAACCAGTTGAATGTGGTCTTCTCGGTGCCCACCATGAGATCGAGTTCAAATTAATTTTCGAATAAAATCAAAAGGAATATTTGAATCAGTGGGTGGTGTACTGATTCAAATATTGTATATGTATGATTAATATTCTGTTTACTTATTCTGTTTGAAGGCTTAGACAAATATCCAATTCCGGTCTGATTAAAGTGAATACACAGTTGGAGTGGTTTAGCTTTTTCTGCATCAGTCAACGCTAATTTTATGGAAGAAAGGGAAGAATTGTTTTTGTAGCGGTTTGTCGTTGCATTTCAAGGGCAAAAAAATAGCACATCATTGCACCTTCCATGAATCCTAACACGGTTAGTGCCTATCCCTATTCAGGGTTGGACGAAAATGAACCGATATCGTCCTTTGACCAAAATTTACATGGCAAAACTTATTTTTTCCCGGATTAAAATAAATAAATAAATAAATAGTTGGCGCGACAGCTCGGGTTGAGCCAAGACCATTTATGTGGTGCGTGTTACATATTCCACAAATGGCAAGAGCGACCTCATGATGACCTAGCAATGGTAAACATGACATGACGATCCCCAACGTCATCCAGAGTGCCTTACTACATGTTTTAGAATAGTGAAACATTGAAGCACTCTTCATGAGTCCTTGGAAAACACTTCTAGTGCATTTTACAAAAAATCAATCTCGGACCTATCATCGTCAAATGCACCACTGTAGGCCAAACACGACAGACGACAGACTCATACATATCACGTTCGCGGCTGATGGTACCACTACAGCTTTATGGGCTACTGCTTGTCTCTACGGCAGAACTTGGGGTCTTAGTCCTAAACTGATACATTGGATATGCATTTTGATAGTTAGACCCATAACAACATATGCGGCCATAGTTTGGCGGCCAAAAAGGCTTAAACAAACGACGGCAATGGTCTAACGGCAAACTCGTATCAGAAACAGGATATTTAGTGTGTTTTACCGACGTATCAATAATAGCTTTCGGAGTAGATGCTGACGTTTTTGCATCCAACACTAAAGTGTCGCTAACAATGGGGATGTGCCAACGCGTGTTCTAGGCTAAAATCAATGCTATTAAGATCTGCGCCAGGGTAAACCTCAATATTAGGCAGCCAAAAATTAATATCTGCTCAAATAGTCAGGCTTAAAGCATTGACATGCCACTTCGTGGAATCTAGGTCAGTCAAGTGCTGCTACGATACTCTACAATCACTTGCCAGGCACAACAAGGTTAACCTTGGTTAGGTTTCCGGTCACCAGGGCATTATAGGTTATGAAACTGCGGATGAGCTGGCTAGGGCCAGATCGGCTTCCGCGCTCTTAGGACCGGAACGCTTATGTGGCGCTTATTGGGCTATTGCCACAGCTTTGTTAAACAACTGGGAACAACATCTTCACCTAGACCACTGGGAAAATGTACCCGGGCTTAGACAATCCAAGAGACTTATCATACCCTTTACCTAAAGGGCAATTCTAAACCTTAACAGGAACAACATGAAGAAGCTAGTGAGCTTCCTTACCGGCTATTGCAACCGCAAACTAAACCTTTGTTCAGATACAGAGTGTCGGTTCTGTTTGGAACAGGAAGAAACCTCTGAGCACATTTTCTGTGAATATCCGTCACTATACTGGCTTCCCAGACGGGATGCTAAACTAGAATCCATAAAAGATGCCTAGTGACATCCGTCTTTTGAAGGACTGCCTTGACAGAGAGATCTATTTATTGTAATGGAAATGCTCCTAAGAAAATTCTCTGCTTCATAGTTGAGGGTGCCATACATATAACATCGACCAAAGGCAGAATCAGTTAATTGTACTATAAATTCATAGAAGTTTATAAACTCCATTGCAGTTCGATGGAAATGTGGCCGACAAGTCAATAAAGAATATTTGCCCATTCTTCCTGTGGATAGAGTTTATAACAACATTAATGCTTTACGTACGTGTAGATACTTTCACAACGTTAATTCACAGTCATTAATTTCTATTATGCGAATTAATTAATGCTGTTTGAATTATTTATCTGCACAAACTTCAAATTAATATTTACACAAATAAAATATTAATTACAGAAATAAAGTTAATTATGAGGAAAATGGAAACAAAATAAATCGATAAAATAAATGGTCCATGCACGAAGTCGGTACTATTAACAACGGTTGTAAGGTAGAGGGTGCCCCAAAATGGAAATCTACCAACAAACAACATCAATGGAAAAAAAAACAGTTTTATTCGATTTCCTTTGAAAACCCGCTTTGTTGATGCTTAACAAAACACATAGAATTTGCGCTGAAACTTCATTAAAAAAGAATTGCAATCCTCTTTTTTCTATTCATATTAAAAATCTCCATTGTGTTCATGTAATTCAATAACAACGTAGATATTACATTTCGCATCTGAAACTGCAGAGGGGTCTGAAGTGGGAGCATTTAACAACCAATATGACCACGAGAAAATAGTTGGAATCATCCAAAACAGCTGTGTTTCAATTCATTTGCTTGGAATGTGGATTTTAGCTTGCGAAATTAGATTTCGAAAAGTTCATTAGAAAAACTATTTATCGGGCAAAATTTGATAGTAAATCACATGATTCATATGATTGACTTCTGAGAAGTCAAAGGTCTTTTTAAAAAATGCAGAGTCGACCCCTATTTTGGTTTAAAAAATGCGAATTTCGGTTCCAAAATAAGACACTCACTTAACCGGGGAATTGCGTGCTACTAGGGTTTCTCACCTCCCGGGGCTTTTTTCAAATGTATTTTGCAGAATGTCGAGAAAGAAACAATCCAGGTACAACTAATTATTATGTAGGTTAGGTTAGGTTAATGGGTAGGCCAAGAAGTCCCTTTGTGGTACCACATGGATCAATACCCTGAACCGCGCCACTTCATTGGAACCATTTGGAGCTCTTGATGAAGCTGACGAGACATTTGACGTCAGTATGTAACAGTTCGCCCAAGTTGTCGAAATGATATGGAGCTTCCTTTTTTGGGATAAGGCAGGACAAGTGCAGAGAAAATGGAGGACCCAGTAATGATACCGGAGACTTTCCTTGCTTCGCGTCTATTAAGTTTGACCATAGACAGATATCTCTTCTTGTCATTACACATATGCTTAGCTGGATCCAATGTGTATTGGCTGGACTGATAGCCTCGTCTTCAATATGCGAGCTTATTAGAACCGTCGCAAAGAGGAGAGTATGTGAGGCATGCAGCGCTGCACCCCTTTGTGCAAGTTCGTCGTTACCTTTCTGTCGAGTCCATGTCCCAGTGTCATAAGGAAAAATTGGCATGATTATGCGCTTATATACAGTCTCCTCGGTTGTTCGGCTAACTGATCGATGTCGTTCGGGTCCAAAAAGACGTGCATTAGTGGAAACACCCTCCACTATTCCCCCATCGTAACCTATCCCTAACAACTTTCGAAAGAGGTTAAAGCCAAATGTGTAGTTGACGTACTAAAGGTTCACCGAGCGCGGTTAAGAGTAGAGGAATTGATAGATGGAGATTGATTTGGAGAAACCTGTGAAGGCCGGTTACTCTTGGATGCACGAATCTACCCTCCGAACACCCACTACCCAGTGAACTAGTAGATGTTCAGCCACAAATTCTACATATTTAGTTTGTTTACATAAAATCGATAGATAAGCCGGAACTTGAAATCTCATAGATCAATGTCAAGTATCTGTCAAAAACGTATACCTTACGAACCTTTGATTAAGCCGATCATTAAGCGTGGTTCTGCAGATATTGAATTAAAAAAAAAAATAAGACATGGAAGCGTTGAACATATTTATTATTTGAGTTAGGCGAAATGTAAACCTCTAAATGTTGTACATTTTAACTTGTCCTAGTTCGAGACTTACTCATGGACCCACTTCCCCACACATACATATGTAAATCACATCATTTCCAGCCAAAATCTTTAAACACCAACGTACGGCTAGAGCTTTCGTATTTTTAATCAACACTCCACACTCAACAGTCAAACGGTCTATCAAATACACCAACCGTTTCTACTCCGAAATTTAATTCGGAAAGTAAATACACCCTCCAGCTATTTTCCTCGCACGTTTACCAAATACATCAACCGGCATTTAGCTTTAAATTATACTACTCATTTGTCAACAATTTGGGAGCGAACTTGCGCGATATGGACTTAATCCACCATGCGTCCTTGCCAGGATAATAACACCAAAATCTCATATGTACACCAAAACAATGCAGACTTCAACTTTTTTTTTAAATACTACGCTTGTGGACTGCAACTAGTATGTGCTCACAAGAAATAAATGTCATCGGTCTGAAGGAGCGTATATAGGTTATGTAAAATTCTGCAACATCAATTCAGTTCAGTCTGACGCGAGGCTCCGTCGCGATTGAATGGAATTCTCTGTCCGCGTGCACGCGAAACCCTCTCAACGACATAGCATACAACGAAAATTAATAAAATAAAAAATACGTCCTTTTGTGCTCAGAACCTCGGGTAATTTTTTAATCCCATTGTGCGTGTGTTACAAAACAGAATTTAATTGCGAAAAATCTGTTACCGTGTGTACGTAATTGAAAGTTTCATTGAAAAAAAAAAATCAATTGAGATCGTTGGAGTTCATTAGGCTCTTTTCCCTCGGTTCGCTGCAGCAACTACTTAATTGCAATCGAGATAAAATGAAATTGCTGCGTTAATATTTCAAATGTCGCAGCAACAACTGCAACTCTTCAGAAGGCAGCAGGGCGCCTTCTCCTGAGCGTGTGTTTGTCGGTCTCAAGTGTGCCGGTCGTGGTGGGTTCGTTAGATTGCGTGATGCCCTCCTAACACAAGTGCCCTCACAAAATTCACATTACCTGTAATTTAAATGCAGTGTTGCAGTTGAATCCGTGCCCGCTCCCACAAACGAAAGGATATTCACCGCAGGCGGATGCAATTGGCCGCCATGACATTGCCAACAACAAAGCCGCACAACGAAAATGGGTCACTCACAATACAACGAGGAGTAGTTTTTGCTCTGCTTCCATATACGCGTACTCCCTCTAGGTGCTCTGTAGTTTTGGCTTCGAATCAAATGTGACGCTCCTTGACTTGTGACCTCCTTCTTCCGAATTTCCGTGCATTCTGCCGTTTTCCCTCTGCCCTTGCTGCGTCACCCTTACTGACTGTTTTTGTTGATGTGTTCGTCGTCGGATATACTCGAGCGTCAGACTGTGCATTGGAAGATGCTGTGCTTCAATCTAAAATTGGCCACAATTTTCCGATCGTATCGTGAGGAGTCCGTACGTGACCGAAGTCAAAGTTTGTGCGCCCCTCCGAATCGAGCGCCGCCTAATAAGGATATCGGTGCCCTGAGAGTTCTCCAGAGACGAGCTTCGAGTGTGATGTAAGTGTGAGTGAGTTTTCTAGCGATAATCAGTGTGGTGCACTTGAAGTGACAACTTGACATGAATAGCCCATACCACAGGTACCACACCACCCCGTAGGACAATATTTCCTTAGTGTGCAGTGTGATGAGTTTTCAATGACAGAATTCGGGGGGTGGCAGCAGCAGTACTGTCGATTGGTCTGGCAGGTGAATGATATTAATGAAATGCTTACTTGACCTACAAATGGGAAGCACAGCGATAGGGAGTTGGGCATTCTGTTTGGATTTCCTTTTATTAATATTGACGATTGGGTGGGTTCGTCTGCGGGCGGACAAGGGCGCATCTGGAAAATTGATTGAATTGATAATGGGCCACGGGGTGCCAGCGATGGTGGGTCTGTTGTTTGTGCCCCCAATATGGATTCGTTAAAATTGTAATTCATTGCCTTCACACCTTGTTGAATGGCATCGAATCCGTCGATAATGGCGTGGTGATTAATTATGATCTAGAGAGCAGGGGGGGGTGAATCGCTAAAATATTGAAGAGCTCTTTGCTCATTTTGCCAGGCGATGGGGGATTGCATATTTGCCCAGTTGAATGGCAACTTCAACTGCCGAGTGATTTACGATTGGGGTAAAGTGTAGCTTTTTTTTTTTTGTAGTCCCTGTTTGGGTTATAGACTACCCGAAACGAAGAATATGCTGCATAGAGAATCAGATTTTATCTAATCTGCGGTAGTACTCTGTGACTGGTAGGCCATAAATCACTCGATAGCACTGGCATTGCTCACTAGGGGAATGTCACTCGCAAAAATGCCTCCTCATGGTATGTACATATACAAAGCGTTTTGATTAAAACCCGTGCCAAATGGCTTTGTTTAGCTTCTTATTTTTCACATTTTCAACAGAAAAAATTAACAGGAACCTAGTGGGCGATGGAGCTGTGGTGTTTCGTGACTTAAAAAATGAGACCACATGGGAATACTGGTGATTAATTGTCTTCATTTAGACAAATCAAAGGACATTTCAAAAGCGCACACACTATCTGATGGTTTAATTTAGCAGCTTGAAGGAATGGCTTTGAAAGCTGTGGCGCCACGAATTATGACTTCTGGGGAGTAAGGGGTGAACGGATTTGAAATTGTACCTGTGAAAGTGGAAATGCATTAGCATAGACCTAATCCTTAACATCACTCCAAAGGTAAATATCGAAACATATTGAAACGCAGGATCTAGACTGTTTTTGTACCTCCAACTGCTGACCTGCTAGTGATAAACCCGAGCACGTGATCTATTGATTAGGTTCATAATGGCTGAGCTAAAAATTCCGATTCCTTGTCTTCATACCTTGTTACAGGTGCTTTATGATCTTTGATTTTTATGTCTATGATCTAAATTTCTAGTTTTCATGTCTAAAACACGCGTCGCAAGATCATTGAGAAACACCACAAATATCCCCAGCTAGTCTGGATACCACCCAATACCTGAACACTACCTGAGTTTCGAATCGCTGCACCTCGCTCGCGTTGTGTAAAAAATACTAAAAGGATGGGTAATTTCTGGGGCAGTGTACGTAGATATTCCATCAAAACCCGCACTAAAAAAAACTGAATAGGTTTGCCAACACAAAAGAGTGCAGAATTTGCAATTTCATTTTCAAAAAATTCGATCTTTAGTATAAAGTTGACTGAAATATATAGAGATGATGCATTTCGACGCTCTGGCCCAAGGATCTGGCTCAAGGTGCGTAATGCATCGCAAAAGAAAGACATTCAGTCAATTCTCTGTGTGAGATTGACGAAAGTAAACATAAATTCGAGTAAGCTGAAAAGACTAGCCCATCCGAGGATAGTGATTAAGCTTGTCCATCCATTACAACACCATAATCGGGTTTATGAACCTGAACACCTACTAAAACCTTTCGTGGGGTTAAAATAGAATAAAATAGGTAGGATTCTGGATTTTAAGCCTAGTGGCTTTCTTAGACTTAGAAATTCACGAAGGACATCTTCCTATAAACCGGATCGTCTCTCAACCCATGTGGATGCAGTTATCAAGCTTAATGCGTTCACGAAACTTCTATGCCCTTCTGATGCTGACCAATAATGTTCTAATTTATGTTGGAAGTCATATAGTCTGTATAAAGTCGCTTGGCCACCATATGATCACAAGGAATTAAGAACATTTTTAACCTGAAAACAGTTGAGAATAACAAAAGTCCAACAATGGACCTTGAGTGAGTCCCGTAGGGTACACCTATTTTACCTTAGAAACAGGCACTGTTTTTTTTTCCATCGGATATTGGGAATCTTCAGAAGACTCCATTTGCCTCATTCTTTCGGTAGGTACTCCCGCTTTAGTATTTAATCCCAGGATTGTTCCGACTTCGTTGTCATTCATAACTTGGCTTGAAGAGTTGAAAATAAAATGTTTCCAGTTAGTCTAGACAGCACCATCAAAAGCAATTAAAATACTCAAAATTTTCCCTTCACGTTGCACACAACTGCATCCCAAACCTCTTGGGATTTAAGCATTTTACAAACTATATTTTAATACTATATTTTAACACCAATCTCTGTGGTGGCATGCCCAGTTTCACTTTCGATGAGAAATCGTAGAGATTGGAAAAATGCATGTTTGGTATTTTCTATGCAACCTACACAGTGTGAGCAGTAAGGACTGTCGTCCTGTTGCTTATTACGCAGATACGAGTGTAAGCATTATTCTTAGTCTGGAAGAATGTCTATTGGAGGCATTTCTATTGGCTGCATTATTTGAAAAGAACATAATTAACTCACTTTTATTACTGCGGCTACAAATTCTCATATTGCGAACTTATTCCAAATTAGAGCTTGTTGCGGAGTCGATAATGAATCCGACTTTGCGTAGGCTAATCGAGGTAAAATTAAAATTAATTTAAACAACGATGACATGGTTTGACTAGGAATGTGCTTTGCTGATTTTTCGTTTTCGTTACATATTCTACGTTAGTTACCATTGGTAAACAAACTGTACTCTATTAAGAACTCTATTCTGTGACGGATCAGCCATCTAGAACTCAAGGTTCGAACAAGAACCATAACACAAAGGGGAACACATTGGACATTGCAGAGGCATTGACTGAGGACTAGCCTTACCTTACTTAGAAATATCAAGGGTTACTATACGGCAGTATTTCATTGTGCCCATTTCCTCCAAAGCTTTTGAATATTCTGTTGAGCGTGCCCAACAAAAGCTGTAGTGGTTTTTGGATAATCCTCCTAATGCTGCTTTAAATCTGTTACAGAAGCTATGTGCTAATATTTAATACTAGCTGGGAAAATAGTAATTGAAACACATGGTTTATTTTTCATAAAGTGAAATGGCCCAGCCAGGAACACTAAAAATTTTTTTTCCCACCACCTCTCGTCGGGGAATGACAAGCCTCCGGGAGTATAATCTGTTCTGAAAGAGCTTCTCAATTCGCCGTTCGGAGTCGGCAATAAATTGTAGGTCCCTTCCATTCGTGCAAACAATGCAACACGCACAACATGAATGGTTACGAGAAGCTAGGCCTTGGCTCATTCCGAGCTATCGCACCAGCTATTTATTTATTTATTTAAAGTGAATTGCATTTCCACAAAAAAAAAACTTTATTGCCCTTTCATAGCATTATCACCGAGGTCAACGTCCACTTTTACATCGCGATGTATGTTTATTGAGGGAAGAAAACCCAAATCCTTGGAGGCATGCGAGACGATCCTTATTCATTGTTGACCTTAAGTATATTTTAAGGCGACGGAAGTTAGAAAACGACCTTTCATTTGCAGCTGTAGTGACGGGCATCCTTGCTACAAATATCAAGATCTTCCAGCAAATTCTTGATATTCTTTTCTGCGATGAGTCTTCTCCAGAGCTGAAGAATCTTTTAAAATAGAAGCGTTAATTTTAAACAGTTTAGTGCAGGACGCTCCACCAAAATTTTTCATTTTGTTAGGAGAAAGACAAGCAAAATTATAAATGGTGGAGGAAACGATCCTCCAAATGCATAGTGAATAGATCCAAATATGGGATATAAATGCTGATTCAATAAAAACCTTCAACATTATCGTCTATTTCTTTACAGCGTTGCGTTTGTCGTCGCGAAAGTCTGTGTTTTTGCAGTTCTATGCCGTACTTTTCACAAATGGAGGCCAACCGTCTGGAAGATTTTGCTGAAGTTCTTTTGGCGGTTTCTCTTCTTTGGATAAATACATTCCTTGCTGCGTCCTCCAGCTCTAAAGTTTCTGCCAAATCCTGATTCGCCATTTGTAAAACCATGGTTCCATGATAAAGTCAGGGAGTTTACCGAATTTGCATCATCAATGGTGGATGAACCCCCATGTCTGTGCCATGCTGCCGCGTATAAAATGAAACATAAAAAATGATTCCAATATTTCTATTTTCCAATGAGCGAACTTCAAAACACAAGACACAAACGACAACTTAAGTTATCACCGATACAAACATTTCCAATCTCTTCCTATTGATTCCCTTTAAAGTCTATTTATTCGCAAATTGAAAAGGATCTCAGTTTGAAGTGCCTCCGCTACAATATTCATCCGTAAGGATGTCAAAAGAAATGAAACAAAAAAAAAATCAACTTCGACTGTTTACTTTTCCCAATTGACTTGAAGTTATTTGCTTTTAATTAAACTTCCATTTTCTTTCTCTTCTCTTTATTTCCATCGTATATCTGTATCGGAATTGTTTTAACATTTGGATACATGCATGCGTGTGCCTAGATAACACAGTTGAGTGTTACAAATTGCAAATATATCGATTTATTATGAATAGCGTTTCCTTCTTGCTCTATAAATCTTAAAAACTCCTCTACACATGACCTAGTTGAAATTTGATTTAGTGCGATGATGGTTTAATTTGCCATCTGACTCACTTTGTGTGTATAAATAGAGGAAAGTGGTTTTCTTAAATACCGAAGACAAATATTCAATATTTTATGAGTGAGACAGTAATATCTTATTTATACCCATATTGGGATTGCGATCTACTACTTCGTTACATGACATGCCGTAATGCTTTAATAATAGCCCCTTATCCGGGTAGCCTCGATTAACGTCGCGGTAATAAAGTGCGTGGGTTAATGTTATTTATCAGAAAGCGGGGACCCAAAATCGGTTTATGTCAATTACAGCAACACTATTTAGATGTAATTTGTGGCACGCATTTTGCGTTTTATCAGGAAATTTAGTGTCCTTTCTAAATACCAATGAACATGGTACTTCATACATACATATGTATGTAGTTCAAGCATTTGTTTACATATGGAGGCGTATAATCCTTACTGACTAATGCTTTATTCAATGAAAGCGCTATATTTAGAAAAGCCCTTAGCAGGTGTTTAAAATAAATCAACGATTTTTTTTGTTTCAACTCTTTAATACAGTCGAAGTCGCTCATAACAATGTTGAAGTTTATAATTTAGGCGCGTAGTACGTTGTAGACTACTGAGCGAGCAGACATTTCTTACCGCACCACCAAGAGTATATTTTTTCAAGAAAAAACTTCTCAATTCACCTGTCGCATTCAGTAATAAAAACGGAAGGTCCTTTGAATTCGTGCGAAAAATACATATAAAACACCAAGACACACGATGGTTGTTAAAAGCTAAGCCTTCATTGCCCTCGCGGCAACTATTTATTTATTTCATCTTACCTCGATTCCTAACCGTTCTAAAACCAAAGATGATGTGGGAGGAGTTGTTTTCTCTGATGATCTAAATTTCGAGATCTCCTTTCGCCTTTCAGAGCACTGTAGCATCTTCCAGGCCGAGATCATGGCGATAAAGAAGGCCCTGTCTTGGCTGAGGTGGAATTTAATATCTACTTGGGGTATTAGCATATTCACAGACACCCAAGCCACTCTTAAGTCCCTTTAATCAGTCTCTGTAACATCAAAAATAGTTCTAGAATGCCGCTCGCCTCTAGTAGAGATGGTAGAGCAATTCAACGTACTCCTTTGCTGGGACACAAGAACATTCCAGGAAACTGCAAAGCCGATGAACTCGCCAAGAATGGTACTATTATGCAATACAGATTCTTCCCGAAAAAGGGAACCTTGGAGTGCCACTAGCTACTAGCAAAATAAAATTAAAGGCAGATGCAATCAGCAAAGCCAATTTAAGGTGGTCCATTGGCACCACCTGCCAAACTAGCACACAAATCTGGCCTTCAATAGACCAAGAGCGCTCCAAGAGACTATTTTCGCTAAGTAGACGGAATCTCGGAGCTGTTAGAGGTATCATCATATGACACTGCCTCGTAGGCAGACACGCCACTCGCCTGAACGTTCCTGCAAATGATCTATGCAGAAGCAGCAGGTGCAAGGAGGAGAAAGAGAAGATTCCCCATCTGCCCCGTGCTCTCTCGCAAAAGATGCAACCATCTCGGTGCCATTTTATTTGACAATCTTGGCGATCTAGCACAACAAGATGTCGGGAACCTAGTTCGTTTTATTAAAAGCTCCCACTGGTTCCACGATTAGGAAAGAAAATTCCCCCTAGATGTTGAGGCATCATAATGGACCTATTGTTGGGCTAAGTGAGTTGGCTATGTTGACAGCCTTTCTAACCTAACCTACCTCGAGATCTACATCGATAGAAAAAGTGCGATCAGATCCCTTGTATCCAACACAATCGAATCCAAGGCAGAGAAAGACTGCCGCTTGTCTCTAAACGAGTTCGCTCGCTAACCAGTATAACGTCACACTCTGTTGGGTCACTGATCACTGCGACATTCAAGGGAACTGCGCAAATAAGCCAGACTAGGCTCGTGTCGTCGTTTGTTAAAAACCTGACACAGATTGAAAGAAAATCGTAGATGGCTACATGTAGATAACTGCAACAATGCCAGCCTGATCTGTCCTGCCGACGAGATCAAAAGCATTAATATGACTAAAAAGAGATTAACTTTTGAAACGACCTCACAGGAACTGGATTCTAGGCAAGCATGTACAACCCCCAGATAAAGAACGTCGCGATTAGTGCTGAAGATGCAGAGACGAAAAATAGAAAGAATCTTTTGTACACTTCCCGCACGTGTACCGCCCTTGCTCACATTAGGAAAACCACCTTAGGGGAATATAATATTTTTTTAATAGTCAACATGATCTGAACTCCGCCAGCATGGCTGTTCTAAACACCTACGTTAGAAAATCTAAATGGTTTCAGGAGTAAACTGGGGATCAACCTCAGTACTCAGTGGTATCACAATGGACCTCTTTCTTTGGTCTAAGTGTACCTCTTCTCAGAGGACCACCCTATCTAACTAGCTTTAGAACTATTTATCTGTCTAAATAGCAACAAAACTTTTGGAAAAAGGTAAGGAATCCGGTCGAAGATTACCTTATTGATATACGCAACCATAGTAGGACCTTGCTTTGCCTACCGATCAATGTCTGGTGTCCCAACCTGATCAAAGGTGATAACATCGAAAACCTGCTGCTATAAACACCATAAGTGCAGTAACGCTTTAACAGTTCTTTTGATTCTTACACTCAATATAGTCACTGAATTTGCGTGCTGGACAGCCAATAACCACGATACCACAAGAGGTGGTGGGACTCTCGGTTGAAAAAATTCTTGATACACTTAGGCCTACCATTCGTCCTGACTGAGTACTTCCGGGAAGATTTGTTAAATGTGTCCGGGGTTTTTACTTTAGTGAAAACCTACCTAAATCACGTGTGGAGCAATCGGATTTATTTGCCCTTGAGCGCAGTGAACAACAGCAATGCAGAATCCTAAACAGTAAAAAATCGAAACCGACCCCTGATGTGTGGATCTTCACACCGCTCTTCACCATGTGTCCGTGGTTATGAACGCAATGTCCGGGGTTTTTTGTTCATCAACTCTTTCTTCAAATTTTTGATGGTAACCCTAGGTTTTGAAGCCAGCGTCAGCCTATGCCCAAGTCGGCCACAAATATTTAAACCAGAGTTTGGTAACAAAATATCGGGAAAAAAATACTGTGAAATTAAACAATAGCAAAAACATTACAAATGGCTCCAATTAGTCTAGGCATAACCCTCGGACGTCATTGAAACATAATACTACCTGAGTTTCGAACCACTGCACCTCGCTCGCGCAATGTTTATAATTGAGCCTTTAGCTAGTCTCCTGCGACAGCCTCTTTGATGACCTCAGCTACCCAGTTTGGGGAAGCAAACTTCTTCAGGAATCATGACGTATGTACTTCTCCGGTCAACCGACAACATTCTTTTTGATGGATTTGATCATCTCTATTTGAGGTTATAAAATAATCCGAATATACAAACTTCGTCAATTTCTACAAAGATGCCTGTATTACACTTCAGCTCAATGTCTTTGAATAAATTCGCGCACAAATTTTCCAATTTTGCGACAAAATCTTACATAAAAACAAGGTGTCCTTAAAGTCAAAATCAACTTCACAATGCTGGTGTCTTTTCTTAGTCATTTCTCCTATTTTGAGAGTCACCACGATTTCCGAGATTGTTTTGCTAGCAAAACTCTCTCTTTTCTGTTCGTTGAATATGTCAAGGAACCCCCTTCTCTTATCATTGTTCTTTCTACATTTTTATTACAATGAATTTCAATTCAATGAATATTCACTGTGAAAACATTCTTAAGTACACCTCAGGTACACCTTTGGATTTTGTAATCCCCATACGTTAATTAATATTCATGGAACGTTTTGCATCTTCTTTCGCAAGCCCACACTGTGCGAGAGAATAGAAAAGTTTACAAAGTTTCTACACTAAATGAATGCTACACTTCTAACACAGTGCATGAAGGAAAATGATCACGATTCTGATGCCGTGCATGACATAGAAAACGTCTTCGAAAGGGATGAACCACATTCAGTCCTTTCAAATATTGGATCTCATACTCAAGTGGAGTATTCTGCTGTAAGCAATGTTCACGGCAAAGTTCACGGACCAATTCTATAACAAAAATCATTCTGCCCACTCTTGCCAAACAAAAAAAAAAACTTTTAATAGATTCTCGACTGGACGACGACGACTAAATTCAGTGAAGGGTGCTCACTTTGCACACAACTCGAAACCACAAAATTTGTGTAAAAGTTAACAACTCTCTAACAGCGTAATAATCTAGAGCGGTCGATTCGAACCACTTCTATCCGGGAGCGTTGTCAAGGCTCCCAGCACTCTGGCACACACTATCTAGTTAAGACTAATTGGTGTTGAGGCCATTCAGCTGTGTGACTGGGCGAAACCTTTATTCTTTACTTATTAAGGGGACAACTTCCACCCCATACTGGGTGGAGCAGAGAGGAGATATAACTTTTTGGGCAACTGAAACCCTGTCATTTCCGCTCCGGTCTATGCAAAACTGACAAATCATTCATTTTATTGCAAATTGCAACACGAAACGTGTCAGCTGTTGTTTCGTATACGGATACGGTCGAAAGGGTGGCTCTACCCGAGCGCTTTATGTCAGCCCTTCCCACTTTAGGCGTAAGCGGACAGCATTAACAAACTGCAAAGCGAAAGCCATTTGTCATTTCGGACATTTCTTCGGATCGTTAATGTGACCGTTTCGCATACACTTTGTAGCATGTGCGGTTGATGAATTGACTAGTAACCGAAGCTGCAAGTCGGGAAATTGTAGAATTAATGTAAATGTGATTATCCCTTTTTTGGGGCGGGACCGGAGAAGTACACATGTATGTATGTGCACACACACCTTTTCGTGACATTTAACATGACATTTAAATAATTGAACAATTTAAAATTGAAGTAAAATTTCAAATCGAGTAGGCAAATGGGGATTTACCCATCCACAGGGGCGTGTAAGTCGCATTTATTTTTGACAAACCCAACGAAAAATTTCATTTTCATGTTTTGATAGAATGGCGGATCCATATGTTGGCTTTTTAATGGTGACAGATCCATCCATCTTCGAAGGGATTTTGCTGTCAGTTTGCTGACATTTGTATTCAGTAATGTTTGCCATTTCATAACGGATTGCTGTGCAATCAAGGAAGAAGGAATGCATCAAAATAATTCGAATTTATCAACGAAATCTCCGATTTATATTCGTGAAAAAATTTCACGCGTTATGTTAAAATTTATGGCGGACATAATTGTCCTACTGAATCCATAATTCGTCGAATCAACATAAAATTTCAGGCAGGAACAGCCATCTATCAACCATTACCCTTACGATGGCGGAAGTCTCAGTCGAAAGGAAATATTTGGGTTTTTTTTTTTAAAGCGTGGATAAGAATTTATTGTCATTCACAAGAACTGACATTTTCAATGGCTTCAACCTGGCTTAAGCATCAATCCATATACGAAGTGAAGTCGACTTTAAAGATGAACGTTCACATGATACGGAAGACAGGATTTTGTAGGCGATATTCAGAAGACTGAGTCTTAATTGGCTATGAAATTTTTCAGAAGCTCGGAGCTAAGTTATCGGTCTTCAATTCGGTGTTTGTTCCGACCCCCATCGGGTTAGAAACACCAGAATAGGCAAGGCACTCAATGTCGAGCTAGAACTTCTTCGAACAGAGAGATCCATACTTCGATGGTTTGGACACGTTAAACGCGTGTGCCCAACTCGGTTTCCAAGACGTGCCATGGAATCCGTGCCATCAAGTAGGCATCCCCTGGGTAGGCCTAGGAGGAGATGGCTGGACCAAGTCCGAAATCTCACCTTTTCCCGTATGGGCATAGCCACTGATGATTTAGACTCGATGGCGGAAGATCAAGTCCACTTAAGCTCCCTAAACCCGCGACCGTCATAGTGGATAAGCGAACCAATTGGAAAATGATGATGATGATTAAACATGTTCTAGAAGTGGGGCATGCTTCCCAAGAAGAGCATTGTGAATTTTTGATGCAAACAATAGAAGTGTAAAAATGTTGAAGGCAGATGGGCAGATTTGTTGAAAACAATGTTTTCCGCGTAAAGACTTGCACTGTGTACTATCTGTCCTAGCGCGTGATTGAAGAAACCACATTTATTTTCCGAAGCCATCGCCTAGAAGAGCTCAATATGATGAGCAGATACAATACATATGTGGTGGAAAAGGTTAGGAACCACTGTTCTAGAAAGTGCGAAAGTTGAGCGAGGCATAACAAACTGGTTATGCAAAAAGCTCAACACCCAGATTATAAACGCGGCTGTAGGACAATGTTCCCTTGGATAATCGATAACCAGAGGAACCCCTAAGGGTTTCCCTGCTTTGGGTTCTGGTCATAAACAACATTTTGAAGGAACCGAGGGTAGGCGTGACCGCATACGCAGATGGCGTGGCAATCATTACTCGGGCAAAATTCTTAGATACCGTCAGCGAAATCACAGAAGTGGCTCAGCTGTGGGCTTATAGTCAACCCAATAAAAACAGAGCTTATTCTCTTTACCAGACAACACAAGATTCCACAATTCAAAGTGCCTAAACTAATCGAGGTGGCGCTTTCCCTTTCGGACACTGCCAGGTATTTTGGAATAATCCCGGGTATAAAACTAAATTCGAACCTTAACGTTAAAAAAAAAATCAGGAAGGCAAGGAAAATTTCGGGGTTGAATCCAGCAATCATGCACTGGCTTAACGTAATGGTAGAAAGACCTATACTCACATATGGGGCCCTGCTCTGGTGGAAAGCCACAACCAGAATAACCGCACAAGCGAAACTAGCGGCAGTACAGAGAGCAGCCATTTTTGCCATCACGGGTGCTCTACACACAATTCCAACAACCGCACTGGAAATGTTTGAAGCTGGATTTACATATAAAACACCAGACGAGCATGAGCATGAGGGCGCTCAAACTCGCAAATTTGTTCTATTTCAAGGGTGGGAGAGTGGGACATTGCCCTGTTCTATCTCACTTCCTAACCGGTAATCCGTACAGTAGAGATAAGATCCTTCCTGTACTAGACTTTGACACGCTATACATATGTATACCGAAAAGGAGGAATAGCAATAAGACAACCGGAGAATATAGGCGTATATACAGATGACTCTAAAACACCAGTGGTATCTGGTATCCTTTGCCTCGAGCCAAATCTGAAAATATCCACTAGACTTCCGGATATAGGCGGCGTATTCCAGACAGAAGTTCTAACCGTACTCAAAGCTGCAGAACAACTGGAGGAACATCGTCATCTACGTCATTACTACGACGCACTAAAAGCGCTAGAATCGAAAATCATTCGATCTAGACTAGTTGTGAACTGTCGCGCAGAACCGGGTAATGCTGGGTGCCTGGACATTACGACATAGGGGGTAATGAGCTTACGGATCAACTAAGAGACGCAAGATAATGACCTCAAGGCGACGCCATAATCGCCAAATAGCCGTCATGCGCGGTTAAGGCTAATCTCTTAGGCCCCTGCCACACAATGAGCGACAAGCGGCAAAGCGGCAAAATTAAAACGTATGGTTGTGGCCACGCAGTCGTTGAGCGGCAAGCGTCATTTCTGAGCATATTTTCTGCCGCTCTGCCGCTCTGCCGCTCTGCCGCTCACCGCGCATTCCGTGGCTTTAGGCCTTAGGCAACATATACAGGCAAGCTGACCACAGATGGTCAAATATAAGAGGACGTGGGGTATCAAAAGATTTACGACTGGGGTTGATAAGAAAAAGACGAGGGAAATTCTTAAGATCAAACCTGAGAATAGCTGCAGGAATTCTGTTCGGGGATTGCCTTCTACGTAAACACGCTATGAGACTGGTGTTCACAGAATCGGACGCGTTTAGATAGTGTGACGATTAATGCACTACAGAAGTTATAACACACGTTCCATGCAATTGAGAGGGCATATCGCAAAGATGCTTTAAACATCTAGGAGACTAATTTTTTAGCGACTTAGAGGAATTAGGTTCTATTAACCATAATGAGATTGTATTAAAATGCTGCAGGGAAATAAAATGCTTCGGGGAATGAGCGAGTTTTGATACCTAACCTAACCTAACCTACAAGTATTCAATGTTAATCCGGGTGTAACAGACCTTATTACATCAGTGTTATGCGATATGTTCCACTATAATCCGACGTCATTTGAAACTAATTAAACGATCCCCTGCAGCAGAAGTGTACGAGTATCTAAATACAAAATCCAATACGCAACTCACTTTCAGTTTGACATTGACATCCTCCTTTCTCATAGCCAAAGATAAAACAGTACTCATGAGATTCGTCATGCAATCAATTCCCCGATCAATGCTCGTACAGACGTAACTTGTAATCCTTTGACTGTTTAACCTTTTATCGATGAGATATTTATTTATCTTTTAGAGACAATTCAGCACTCTATCGTATCCCGCGGGGAAAAAAGACTTATTAGTGCTGAAATTGCATTTTCAAATTCCATTTCTCATGCAGAAAAAGTGATACCCCCTCTCTTCCATCCATTGTTTCAAAACAATGATACTCGAGAACGTTGGAGTAGGTTCACCCTCAGTTGTAATGTTGCAGAAAATAGTTCAAAGTATCCATTGTTTTGCTCGTTGCAATTCTAGATGAAAAAGCAATTTATAATTTAAAATTTGAAAAATAAAATAACTCATCATATTGCATGTTTGTGCTGCAAAAGCCAAAGCTACAGCAAGAATATACTGCTCTTTCCCTGAAACCCGAAAGGGGAGAGAGCGCAAAAAAAAAAGAATATTCCATTCCTGGCAAAGGAAAGTGGAATTCTAGAATTCCATATGAATCCTTTGAATATCACCTCATAGAATGTACAATGGCATTGCAGATACGCAAGTTTAAATGGCATTCACAGAACAAGATGTAGTGAAGTAAATTTGTGACTGTACAGTGTACATCTTTGGTGCTGTTTAATCCTTGTTGAGAATTTAATGTATTGAAGGGTATTAGTTGGAAGTTATAAATTGTCTCTTTTCAATTTTCTTTTTTTTTCCAAGAAACGCTGTCGTGTATAATTAATTTCTGTTTTTTGATTTAATGTTTTTCTTTTAGCTCTTCAGCAACTGAGTTGATTTCAAGGCGAGGTGTGTTCGCACGTCATCATTACGGATCCGTTGATCAGGTAAGAGCATTTCACTTGATTACACATCCTTTGGTAGAATTTCTGAAAAACGGAATGGGCGGACAAGACTAGGGGGGTGGTGTTGAAAAAAATACGTGATGGAAATAGTAACACTGATGGCAGCATGAAAGTTAATTATTAAAATAAAAAAAACTTCTCGATGAATTATTTATCCCCTGGAACGTCGGGAATGTCCAAATTCCTGAATCCATCAGTAATCTGCGAAGATGATTGCATTGAATGTGACTGGTTGCCAAGTAATATATTAAGTCAATTTTTATAAGTGGAATTTTCGCTGGTCTGCAAATAGCACTTGGAAATGAATTCGTTGTGAAATATTTATTAAGGATTTTATAATGGTAAATTCTAATTTAGACATAATAAATAAAGAAAACAGTCCAACCCTAATTCACGCCATTAGACAAGAGATAGTAGACATAACTGTTGCTACCTCTGTCGTATTCTCTCAAATTTCCAATCGACACGTCTCCAAACAACCCTTAATGATCTCCTATATTCGAAGTTCGACATAAAGGCTGGACGCTGCCAACTTACCTGCAACAAGGCATCAAAACATACAAGTTCGAGTCTTTACACAAAGCTTCTCGAATTCTCGACAAACACTCTGTCACTCACCATCGATTTATTCAGTACACTTGATGAGGGCTTGGCCTTCAAGGGCTAAAAAGATCCTTACACGGTAACGTGAGACAAAGTTAGGTAAGTTAGGACAAACTTAAAAAAATTAAGACCTATCGTTATGCCTTCAAGACCTTTTTGAAGACCTACTCACAACGACCACGGTTCAACACGCCAACTACTCGTATGTATGTGTACTACAGACTCATTTTCCTGACTCTCTCAGCAATATCCTAGGCTTATCTCCAATAAACATACACAAAGAAGTGCTTACTTAAGGAGGGAAGAAGGTATCCCGCCTTCATGTATGTTAGAAAACGGACTCTTGACAGTGAACTTGTTTTACCGAATGCACGTGTTGAATCAATGAGAGATTGTAGTACTGGAGAAGACCGCTACAGTCCAGGGTGGACCTGGACCTCAACCAACAAGCGTCTCCACTCAGCTCGACCTTTAGTCAGCTGCCTCCAGTTTCGCATGCCAAGTTAATTAAGATCGCCTTCCACTTGCGTGCGCCACCTGAGTCGCTGTCTTCCTGTACGGCGTTCGTCCCTCGGGTATGGATTCGAAGGAACATTGATGTCGCTGTACAGCCCGTACAGTTCGGCATTGTATCTCTTCCTCCACTCATCGTTTATGCAAACGGGACCGAAAATTATTCGAAGAATTTTACTCTTGATAAAACCGGGAGCAACCACATCCAAGCCTTTGCGCCATAGAGAAGGACTGGGACGATATAGGTCTTATACAGGGTCACCTTAGTCGTTCGAGACAGGGCCTTGCTGCTCAGTTGCCTTCTTAGCCCAAAGAATCAGCGATTGGCAAGAGTTATTCTTCGTTTGATCTCAGCGTTGGTGTCGTTGTCTAAAGTCTTGCCCTCATTGACCGCTAAATCCATCTTCGCCGCCTTCGTCTCAATACTCACGAACGCACCAGTAACATCATACTGCGTTCTTCCGATTATGTCAATATCGTCTGTGTATGCGAACAATTGAACGGAATTTTGAAAGAAAGTGTTGGCGCGTGAGTTTTACTCAACTCTTTCAAGAACGATGTTGAAGAAATCGCATGACAGCGCGTCGCCTTTTCCAAATCCTTTTTTTACATCAAAGGTCTCAGTGTGGTCTTAACCGACCTTGATGGAGCAGCATACATTCTCCATCGTCATCCTGCACAGATGGACAAGTTTGGCAGGGATGCCAAAACTTGGCATGGGTCTATCACACAACACGGCAGATAAGATCTTGTAGGCGATGTTAAGAAGACTTTGTAGTTGGCGCAGTTCATAGGATCTCCTTTGTTGACGACATTCAGTGGCGTATACGTAACATTTTTCTATCAAATGGAGAGAAGTTGAAAATATTCCCACACACTAAACTTGATAATGACAGTTCTTGGCCCAACGACTAGATGGTTATGTGTTGACAAAACTTCACTTTTTAAGAAGGAACTCGTAGCCCTGATACTGAGTTGTTCCTCCTAATTCACTTCAACTTTCCTCAAAACGTTTTAACAATTTCAAACAAATTTCTTAACAAGTCAATTTGAACAAAGCTTTGTATCTTTTAATAATAATTTAATTTAAAATCAATTTTATATGCCCAACTGCTGCCAACGAAACCTTAAAAGGTATGTCCATCGTAAATTTAATCTTTCGTCCATTAAAAACCTTCGAAAAAATCGAATCTAAAGGTTAATTGCTTTAACCATGTGATGGTTGCAATAACGTTGTGAAGCAGATCGTCGTAATATTTCATAGCATGACCCAAGTAAATAGAAGATTCTGCAATTTGTCATCTAATCCCTTTTTTGTGTTTGCACTTCCTGAAGTGAATTTATTGCTTATTTACATTCTATTAGACCTTTCGTTTCGTGTACGTATATTTGTTTTTATTTATAGACTCGAAAAAAAATGTAATCTTCTGTGGTTATGTTTTGGATGTACTTATGCTCGGATGTACACACTTTTTTTCTTGAAGTACCTATGGTGCGGTATAAAAATACATCGACTAGGCAGAACATTAAATGCTTCTAAAGGGGTTCGGGTTGTGGTATGTTGTCATAATGACGGGTTATAAAATTCAGTATTCTTTAAGAGCATTGCGAGCTTCCTGCTATTAGGTGTGCGGTTGCGGAGTTAAGGAAAAGTATACGTTGGGGTGGTTGTAAGGGGCACTTTGCTAACCATGTATCTGAGAATTGATAAAATGAAGTACACAATAGGAAAAAGGAAATATTATGAATGCGCTAATATCGCGAACTGGCTGGAAATGTGTTGGCAAAAAAATTCGTTGCGGTGTCCAATAGGGTCGCCTCTATTTCTTGTATAGGGTTTTCCAATAGGGTCGGGTAGATGTTAAAATTGAATGAAACCAGTTCGGTGTGAGATATCAATCCATTTTTTGTAACATCGTTCAAATGGCCGACACGATTTCGCAGGGTGGCGCGCATGTCCATTAATCAATGACTCTGGCGCATAGATCAGGCTGAATTTGAGCAAAGAAACTGGTCGTTTGCGGCTTATTGGCATCGACCTGCGACTTAAGGAAACCCCACAAGAAAAAGTATATCGGGATCAAATCGCACGATCTCGGTGGCCAGTTCATGTCCCCTCTGCATGAGATAACCATGTCCTCAAATTGCTCGTGCAGAATGTCCATTGTGGCATCAGGTGTGTGGCACGTAGCAGCGTCCTGTTAGAACCACATGCTGTTCACATGAATATCATCAAATTTGGGCCAAAAGTAATTGGTTATGATCGATCGGTAGGGCCCTGGGTTGATAGCAATTCAATCGTTGTTTTCGAAGAAGTATGGATCGATGATCCCGCTGGCCCATAAACCACACCAAACAGCGACTTTTCCGGATGCATTGCCACTTGGTGGACCTCGTGTGAATTGTTATAATCCCAAATCCGGCAATTTTGCTTGTTGGCGTACCCGTTCATCCAAAAATGGGCCTCCTCGCTGAAGGTGATTTTATTGCTGAAATCGGGATCCACTTCCAACTGCTCCAGAACCCAGTCAGCGAAGACTCGGCGTTGTCCATGGACATTTTCCTTCAGCTCCTGGGTCAGTTGGATTTTGTACGGATGTAAGCCCAACGCAAAATTCGCCAAGTTGATGTTTGCGAAAGACCGAGTTCTTGTGCGCGGCGCAGAATTGATTACCTCGGTTTCTCCTGCACACTCTCACGGACAGCAGCGATGTTTTCGGCAGATCTTGCGTTTCGTTGACGTACGGGTATTAGCTGATTGTTCACTGATCCGGTCGACTCGAATTTGGCCACCAAACGTTGAAAGTGGGAAGAACGACCATGTAAACCGTAAAATGGGCGCAACACGCGCATCGTTTCCACAACAGAACACCCATTGCTCGACGCTGTAACTTGCCATGGTGATTTGTCTTTAGTGTCTGAAAAATAAAAATCTGGAAAACTAAGAACAGATAAAACAACATGGCCGCCATGAACTGTTAAATCTACCCGTCGCTATTGGAAAACGCTATATATGGTGAAATACGGGGTCTTAGGGTTAATTATGTTTTAATCTTATATTATGGGCTTAAGACTAAAAATCAACATATTCACACTATCACAGGCGACCTTGTAATCGATAAATAGGTTGAATTTCGAACTCTTGGATCTTCTCCAAAATTTGAAAGAGAGAAAACTACATTCCGTTTATTCAAAATTGGAAACTCAATATGAAATAGCGGGTAAAGAAACCAAGTGTAGCGTCCTATGTCTGTTATAAAACATTTGGCAAAAGATGGGGACTCCAGCCAAAGATGACCCGGTGAATATACACTGCCGCTGTGCATCCTATTCTCACTTATGGCGCCATCGTTTGGTGACTTGCCCTGAGTAATACAGACAACATCGATAAGTCCAAGAAAATATAGAGATCGCCGTGTGTAGGTGTTACAGGAGCATTGAGATCTTGTCCTACTGATGCTCTAAGTGTGATCTTGCACCTGATCTCTCTTGAACTTCACATCAAAAACACAGCTACCTGCAGCGCGGTTCGGCTCAGAGAATCTGGGCGCTGGACTGCAAAGCCATACGATCACTTTCAGATCCTAGAAACAACTTCAAGCGACTTGGTCAGGTCTTCGATCGATTACACGACACCTACCCTTAAATTTAAGGAAATTGTTTCTCGTTTCGCACCAGATATTGGTATACATACGGACGGTTCGAAGATGGACTGCGAAATAGACGCAGGCATCTTCTCTGACCAACTAAATATGCTTTTCGTGTTTTCGTTCCCAGACTCTGCTGGTGTTTTCCAGGCGGAGTTTCGCGCGTTTTGGGAAGCCTGCCGCTTGCTGAACAATCTTCAAACATCCAACCAAAATCTCGCTGTTTTTTCGGATAGCCAAGTCGGTTTCAAAGCCATTGTTGCGGTTACTACATCCTCAAAACCCCGGTAGAGCAATGCCGCCTTGCAATCAATCAACTAACTACACTCTTCTGGGCCCCAGGGCATAGCGTGCCGACGAGCTGGCCAGAAGAGGATATGCCCTTAACAGCGGAAAGTGTCTATATTTCGCTGGGCACTGGTCTATATACATACCTCTTCACTTTCTATAGCTTGCCAATTATGGGTGAAACGGCCTGACCAGCTGTGCCATTTCAAGAAAGACATGACCTAATTATGACAAACCTAAATCAAAAGAGCTACTTGGCAAATCAAGACCGGATATTGGCAGAATTGTAGTCATTATCACAAGCCACTGGGCAGTTGGAGACCATGCGGTCAAGCTTGGCATTCCTCTCAACACCTTCTGCAGAAACTGCAAGGACATTAATGGGAAAGCATATCTTCTTCATTTCCTCTACAGGCGTCTGGCCCTGGTGAGGACCAGACAGCGCACTTTATGCAAACCCTTCCTCATGGACCTCAACTAAATTGCTGAAAAAAGGATTGGAGAACTGATCCTGTATCTGAACTTCACTGGCTGAATTTAACCACATCAACCCAACACAACCAATCAACACTCACAAGCAAATAAGTATGAATGAGTTTCGTGGTAACAAAACGGCGCACCCTAGCGCTAATTGGATTCTCAGGAATCGCCACTCTACCTACCTACCTACCTTACGCAAAATAGTAATTTGTATGCAAGGTTGGACAGACTTATGGCCCAGTAAAGTAAACAGCTTTAAAGAAAACGCATGACTGCCTACCATAAAATAATTTCTGAACATTTTTTCTTGCGCAACAGCTCCAGAATTTTCAACCTAAAAGCTGAAACCCGACCACAGTACTCAGTCACATCCAGCAAATCAAAAAACGATAAAACGAGTTTGTCCCAAGAACGCACTTCAAAATTTAATTGAAAAGTGAACGTATCCTTGTTGGGTTCAAAATTAAATGCATCCTTTCTCATTTTTTCTGAGTCAAAAAGAAAACCTTCTTTAACCGTGGGAGGGTTGAAGAACTTCGATTATAGCGGAATTTAATTTAATTTAATAAGTCATTACCGGGTCCATTGAATCCCGGCGGAACATGATATCCTCTCTAATGAGCAATCCTCATCCTTACTCCAATCGAACATAACTTTTTCCCGACCCCCGGTGGTGTGAACAGCAGGAAGTATTTACTTCTTAGACGCTGGACTAGTAGTAATCAAGAGATTAGCAGCTGCCGGTGGTGTTTTTGTTCTTTTTGTAACTCTTAGCGAAATGTGTACTGAGTGTGTGTTGTAACAACCATTTCCTTTTTCCAACAAAAACTCTTTTTGTTTTCCTTTTTTTTTTTCTTGACCGACCTAAGTGTGTACACTAAGCACCTTAAAGTGTTTTTTCTTTCCCACACTGACCCTGTGCCAGAATGTATGTAATCACTTAAATGGTCGCCTGTATATTGATAGCACTTACAGCAACTGGTATTGGGTTTGTTTAAATCGGTTTAAGGATAATCTATTTACCTACTTTCAACATGACCACACCCACAAGTATTTGATAACTTTGGTTGGGTGGTAAAAGCCATCTACGGTTGAGTGCTGGGCCCACAATGTAGGCTTGCATTCAAGTAGAACAAAAGGGATTATTGGAAATGTTTGCGGTTGAAATCAATGAAAAGGATCATCCATCAATGTCCTTGACTGGGAAAGGCATTTAAAGTTTTCATCGATACAACAATAGTGCCATGAATTGAATGTCAAGATAATCTTTTCGATTGAAATATGCAGGAGATGGAGATGGATGGAGCACAAGGGGTTGAATAATAAGGACTTGGGCACGCTTTTGAAACAGCTCAAGAAAACATATCGTTTGAAGTAGAAACACTAAAGGGAAATATTCTGTATCCTTCCAGTAATCAGAATCCTTTTTTTGCACCAACAAGTTCGTGAATTAGACCCGGGATAAGAAAGACTGATGAATTGACTGGAAGAGACTTGAGATAGAGAACAGAATATTGAACCATCGGTCAAATTATAATCGACTATATGGTCGCCGTGGCTTAGTGCGTTGGACTGCTGTGTGGGAGGCATGGGTTCAAGCCCCAGCCATGTCTACCGAAAATTTATCGGGGCACCACATTTTTTCGGGGAATGACAAGTCTCCGGGAGTATATTTTGTCATGAAAGAGCTTCTTAATTCGCCGTTCGGAGTCGGCAATAAGTTGTAGGTCCCTTCCATTCGTGCGAATAATATAACACGCACAACATAAACGGTTGCGAGAAGTTAGGCCTTGGCTCATCCGTCGCGCTGCTATTTATTATTTTTTTATATCGAAGACATGCCCACCCTTTTCAACATAAAATGGGTCCAAGACAGTAACTAAAAGATCACAATCTCCTAGCCCTTCTAAATGCAGAGTCAACATTCTCTAGAATTTCGAATTGGATTACTTTGGTGATTTTTCCAAACATGTTGCCTGCTTCAATCTTTCACCGAAGTTCAAAGTTTCTTTCTTTGTATACAAAGCCCGCGTTCCACAATTCTACATTCCTTGTTTTGATCGTGGCCAGCTTTCCAAGCAAACCTTCAGAGCTAATCTAGAGAATAAGGACAGCTGTAGAACATCTAAGGTTTCAGGAGTAACTGGCCTTCTCAATCAAGAGAGGAGACCCTCTGAACTGCGCCAACTACAGAGGGATCAGTTTTCTTAACATCGCCTATAAGATCTTATCTGCCATGTTGTGTAAGCGCCCGAAGTCGTTCGTCAACAACCTGTTCATCCCAGCTTCAGGCTAGAAAAGTCCACCACCGACCGAATATTCACACTGCTGCAGATCTTGGAGAAAACCCAGAAACTTCAAATCGATACTCACCACCTTTTCATCGATTTGAAGGACGTTTACGAGTACGGATCTTAATAAATTCTAGGTTCAAGAAAATTGAGGGTGATGGTGGGACTCATCTTAGGGCACATTGACCTTAACCAACAATGGCATAGACTGGGGCTCACCGAAGCAGCGTTTTGGCAAAAACTGCGAAAAAGAAGAAGAGCACCCCAAATACTGTCTATGCCACTGCCCAGGGTTTAGCGAGAATGGGGCAGAATACCCTTGGGTCTATGTGGATACCGGACCTGAAGCATCTCATGAATAAAGCAATCAGTAACAGCCTGGCTAAGGAAACAGAAAGATTCGCCACAGACGCACGTTTAGTGTCAACTCCATGACTGTTCTCACTTTGACGAGTAATAGAGGGCAACGAGCCCGGCTGAGGAATAAGTGAAGACTACACCGCTTACCCTCACATACATACCATACAATTCGACAGTTGAGATTGAAGTTCAATTTAGTCGGTGTGTCGTAGGCGTTTTCCGGGATAATCGTTAAGGGATTTTAGATCGGCCGGTGATCAAGGTAGGAGTTTGATCATGGACAGGAGATCTCCAGTCTGATAGCTGCATTAATAGCTGCTTGTCCAAAATATCTAGAGAAAGTACTCGTAGGAGCACGTCAACTGTCACGGAGGGGGTAGTTCTTAGTGCTCCGCTAATGAGACTTAGCTCTAGCTCCTGTCGTTCCTTATTTATCGTCATTCCAAATAATTTTGTAAAAATTAATTACATATAGACCATTCCGGTCAAAATCTGTCGGCCAGGGCAAATTGATAACTCAACTGGGTAAACATAGGGCACCCCATTCCTCTACAACAAGCACGTCAATCATAAATTACGCAAATCAAACAACACCGTTCAGGACTGAATAAGCAATTATGTATGACCCACCTCCTCAGTCAAGGTAAATTCCCACCCACAGGGGATCAATTGAGTTCAATTGTATCGAAAGGATAAATCGCCATTGTCACGCCCTTACACAAGTCGCACAATAATTCAACAAATATCTATTTAGTGGGGTCTTTCTTATTACTTTGAACCACAACAGCATTGTGTCGCTTGTTGACGAACAAATTCAACACTTACCCCATAAATAATAAAATGAAACACTTAACTGCACGCACAACCTTGGGCTTCGAAATATACACATCATAAAACATAACAGGGTGCACTACCAAATTATGAATACCTGAGTATTGGTACTGAAATAAAACTTTCATGTATTTGAAGTACTTTCCTGCCGCACTATTTCACCAGTGCAGGTGGTAATAAACCCCCGGTGGGCGGTGCATCGTATTAAAATAAACCACCCAACTGCGAGTACCCCCTCCCAGCCACCGATGAAGAGTTAACCCGAGCAGTAATTTTGCTTGAAAAGTTGCTTAACCTCTCGTTTAAGATACCATTAGCCTGAGAGGGGCTGTCTTGCCATTAAGGACCTGCTTCGCTATCGTTCCAAAAATAACCTCGAAGCCACAACAGCTGGGTGATTTTATTTTTTTAAACCAAAAATGAAGGGCTCTAGATTGGTTTTTGATCTCATACACAGTATCCCCGTACGTTATGTAGGTTAGAGAGAAAAAAAGTAAAACCTGCGCTAGTGTCAGGTCGGAGGAGGGGTGAAGTTCGCATGTCATCTGCATAAATTGTTGTGTGTGCCGGCCTCCATCACAGGCGTTTTTTTTTTTTCGACAGGTAAAAATATCCAACACACAGAGTCGTTATTAATATGTCAAAGGTTACGGTCGAAAGCACGTTCCAGTGGATGAAATATTTAAGCAACATACACCCCTACTTGACTGCACTTGTCATTGTTTTGAATTTTTGTTTTTCTAAATCGATGCGAATGCCAGAAGTGTGGACAGAAACATGTAAGTTGTAGAATATTATTTTGCGAACACTGCGATAAATGTCAAGGACAAAAGTCTCGCGAGTACATGAAGGACCTGTGGTACACACGAGGACACATGACTGCGAAAATTACCCAAAAAATAAGAAAATCTCAAGGGTGGAAATATATTTAAGAAACTTTTGCTTGCGCCTTTGGGAAGCAACGCGCCTCATTGTCTTCCTGGTTCCGAACAAGGATTTAATCTACCCCAGCTGGTTGATGCGAGGCCGGAACTAGGGTAATTGTATCATATTTTTGCGTTGGTGTCATTTCCAGCATAGTGGGTAAAGGATTCATTGCGACTTCAGATTTATTGTTCGCAGTTAAGTCTTAATCTGGAGTACGTTGCGAACGAGACCATTGGGACAATTACGAAGATCTTGATGAACTGTTGGAGTGAAGCAAACTTTAACAGCAATTAGTCGGATTACAACACTCATCAAAATAGTTTTTTTTGTTTCTTTTATAACTGTGTAGAGTTTTATGGTCAATTTCACTTTTGGATAAAGTTTTGAAGTGGTCTTGGCTCAAGGGAAGGATGCACCTTTTTGGTACTATCATCATTAAAATAGAAAGTGGAGCACATTGCAAAGTTTTAATGAAGGCATGAAAAATGCAGGTATTCAAACTCATTAGTAAAGTGCTAAACCCTTTGTTGACAAGATATTTCTAAGCCTGTGACTATTCGACTGAACCCAATTAGCACTAGGACGTGCCTTTTTGTTAACACGGCTCATGTGATGTGATCGAGGATGAGTGAGGCAGCCGGGAGTGTTTAGATCCAGCCTGAAAGTATACACAACGCTAAAAACGTTCACAGAACTACCGAAAGCACTGATGGCTAGAACTTGCGCACATGCGTAAAGAATATGAGGATCAACATGGAGACAACAACAACCCTCTTTTCTAAAATGTTTTAAGTCAGTTTGGGATGAGCTAGAACACAAGAGTCCAACTCATTAAAAAAAAAAAAACTTTTTTGGGGCCTCGTACCAAACTGGCGATGGCCTTTAGTACACTCCAACCTAAAAGATCTTTTGTGTCAAGAAAATTCTCCTACAACTGAGGCAAGTTTAGAGCAAGCTCAAGGTCATGAAGGAACGTGAGAATAGTGCTTGCGGATGTATGTTTGAGGAAGTGAAATCCCCTACGGAAGTGTCTTAGTCCGCAATGAGCTATGGGGAAACTTTCGCACAAAATATGCCCTGCAATTTTTTGGTTTTCCAAGCAAAGTTGACACATGTCCGACAGACTGAGCCCAGCCCAGTTGAGTCAACAATGTTCAGTGAGGAAGTCCGTGAGGAGCTTAGCATCACTATGATTTAGTGCAAGAATTTCTTCGCTTCTCTTGTTGTTTAAAGTGTTGATAAACTTCTTGGATTGGCTAAGTCCTGGAGTGCAATTTCATTTTTTGAGTTTTTCTTTGACCTCTCATGAATTAAGTTCCAACTTGACGTGGCTGGTGGCTAAGCCGCAGAAGGGAAGCTGACCTGTCCATGCAGATTGGGCTTCTTGTCTAGCGAGTCCATTTACGATCTCATTGCCCTCAATTCCCTTGTGACCTGGAACCCAATAAATGTTGATCTCATTGAGTGGTTGTTTGAGTGGTTTATCGGCTCCAGGCAAGTTTGGAGTGAGTGCGAAAAGAGCATTTAGCTTTAATCGCTTCCTGACTGTCAAAAAATTACGATCTATTTTCCTCAAAGGTTGCATCTGCTTTCTTCTGAGGTTTGCTTGAACGACAGACATGGAGCAGCCAAGAGAGAGTGCTGGCCTGAAGCTCGGGCCATCTACACCGGCTCCGTGTTCGGTTTTTGATCCGGCGGTATACCACACCATCGGAGAGTTGTTGGTGACTGATCTGTCGTTACTCTATCCGGTGCGGTCAAGGATGATTGGGGTGAACAGAAATGAAAAGCTGATCATGGAGGACATAAATCCGTGATACAGATGACCGAATTCGAAAGAATCGGTATTACTTTGAGGATCTTTAGGTCCCCCGATTTAAAGTTATGTGAAAGGTGAAGCTTTATGGCGTTTGTTGGATGCTAGATGTTAAAAAGTTAGGGTGTGAATGCACTGCGACCTGTAGAAATCTATTATGCTCCCCCGAACTCGTGTTGGTCGATGAGTCTAGACGTATAGCATCTCCTCCAATCCAATTGCTCTGACGAATCGTAGTATCTGGATTGGGTCCAATGATAGGAGATCCATTTCAAAGAAAGTATACGCTCCCAGGTGTAGTCTTAGGAGGATGATGATGGGGTCCCCTCGGCATTTCCTGCCTATTTCCTTTTTTTTTCTGAGATGCTCCGTGGGTCTGTAATGACCTGTTAGGAAGCCCATTAGAATGCGGATGCTGCAGACGAGCTTATAACCTCAATGTATAAAGGAGAGAGCTATGAATTGGTTCTTATGTTGTTGTCGTGCAGGTTCGCATGTGTCTGTAATATCGGTGCAAGCAAGCCTTTCTTTTAATTATTTTATTCCACCACACAAGAGATTTATAATTGACTGTATGGGCTTTCCGAATGCTCACGAATAGGCCCACAAAGCTGAAATAGGTTTAGTTGTATGTTCTTCAAATGTGGATTCCAGGTTAGTCTTTGGTCTAGAATTGTTCTTAAATACTTGAGTTCCCTTGAGAATGGGATTTGTACGCCGTTCAGCTTTAAAGTTGTGAGACTAAGTATTCCCTTGTTGGTGAATGATGATCCTTTGAGTAGGGTTAACTATCATCCCCGCCACTCCAGTTTTAAGAATGGGCACTACATACACACGTCGCCACGACACTGGAGTGTGGCTTCATTCGAAAATGGATCTGAAGAGCAAGGCTTGATAATTAAGACGAACTTGAAATACAAACCTTCGTGTTTGGTAATCTGTGCGACTAGATCTAAACTTATCGAAGTTTTCGATGAGCATAAACTGCGTATACATGTGAAAGCTAAAGGAAAAGAATGGGTTGACCCTACCCTATTCCCATTTTTATTTTTTTTTTTTTATAATCCACGCGCGGATCAAGGGGATATGAATACCCTTATAATGTTATACACACACCGCGAGCGAGGTACAGTGGTTTGAAACTCGTTAGATTTTTCATTGGCGTCTAAGGGTAGTGTCCAGGCTAGCTGGGGACATTTGTGGTGTTTTTGTCATTGCTTAATTCACAGGAATTTTTTCGAACCCCCTGATGTCATACTCAGTGTTCGCTCAATCAACTCTTCAAGCCAAGACACTCTACTGCCAGTTTTATGCCTTCGCAGTAGAGTCGCCATCAGCTTTCAACAGTTGATCGATTTTTATTTATTTAAGAAATAAATGTTTTTCCGACATCAGAAGTTGAACCCGGACTTTCAGCGCGACAAGCGATGATGCTAACCACTGCACCATGGCCACCCTCAATATCCTATGCATCCTTCATGTCACTTATTCTTTTGCTTATAGAGAAAGGACTTTATCGTCTACGTCGTTCTAGAGAAGAGAAGAAAAACAGTCTGGCTTAAGTTATTGTAAGCAAGAGAGAGAGAATGAAATGCCCCAATTGGCAACACCTTTTGTATAATGTCGATTGGGACCAAAGCGTGGTCTTGCCAAAGCAAATTATCAGCGGTTTCCAATTCGGCATACAAAATCATAATTCATTCCGACAACCTTCCAAATCATTACTCCTAATACAACTCCATGTCCTAGATATGTATAGGTAATTTAAAAATCATTAATATTGTAACATCGCTCAAGCCTCGTGGCCTAAGAAAGTATACCTACATATTCGTATGTATGTGTGCAAATTCGAATCTATTATACATACTTGTATTTTTAGCTTAGTTGCTTCATTTCACCAGCGAGCCATTGAAAATGTCTAAGTAGACCAAAGTATGGCATACCATCATCAACCGCGGATCCTTGCGTGCCAGTGGAAGTTCCACATTGTGCGCCTGCTACTGTGTGAACCAGATGGTTTCATGAATTTTCCTCTATTTTGTGATGAGTTTGCAGTTTTCTGCTTCCGTTTCCTGTCTTATGCGTTCTCTTGGGGGAAATTGTTTTCTGTATTATTCAGGATAAATTTGTTTTTTTTTCCACTGTTCCGCCTTCATGATGAGATTTGGTTTCACTTGCTGATATTTATTAAATTTCTGTTGAAGCACCCGATGCTCACTACTTCCTTCCGATTTAACTTCTTAACATTCAATTCAATAAGCAACATTGAGTTGACTCATCAAGTCATCGCAAAGTGCACACTTCGCTGATTAATATCTGACCCTTAACATTTCCTTGACAACTGAACACCGATGGCTAATGACATCCTACTCATTCGGGCTGAACATGACATTTCTTGTTTACCAGCCACGCGTGCTGCGGCACTGAAGGGACTTTTTCTTGGTTTCTAACTTTGAACTTACACACTTGCCGAGTTCGTATTTCTTGTATTTTTCGACATTTGAAAAGGACTCACATTCGATCCGAATTCCCTTTTTTCCTGTGTATCATCCTACAGGTTTATGTTTACATTGAATTAAAATATTTTTCAAATTAAGTGTGCTCTAGTTTCCATCCCTTATCCACCATTACTAATTCAAGGCGAATTTAATGGCATCAATCTCCTGACGGTAATGAGTATTTAATTATAGGCTGGGGGGAGGGAGGGACACCCACCTTCGGCTCGGTTCCCATCTCAAGAAAACAGCGTTTCCATCTCAATGAAGTGGAATGGAATTAAGTAAATGCTTCAATTAATCCGAACAGAAAAAATGGCGAACAATAACATTCCAGTTGCGTGATCACATTTAGCTGATGCTCCTCGCACTGACAGGCTTTAGTTTTTTTTCGATTTAATTATCGCACAGAACGAGACAATGGAGGAAATTAAAACTCACCACATGTTGTAATAAAAATCTGTCCGGAAATGAAAGCCATTATTATAGCTTCAACTAAAAGCCTGTCCATCCACCCCCCGTCGGGCGTTTTGTTTTGTTCGCATGGAGTGTCTCCACCAGGAAGAAATAAAGAACTAATACATATGTGAGCGCAGCAATGATGATTAATTGTTAATAAGGTGGTGGCTGTGGGAGCATCCAGTCGCACCGGATAAAGTCCATCACGAATGAATGAACAAACCCCATTAGGGTATGTACATGAACTGGTTGACAGATAAACCCCAGGGAGTGCGTCACCCCTATCCGTGTCCTGTTTCTGGTAGGCCTACATGCCAGACTGTATCATTGTACTATGTGGCATTGCAATTACCTCTGAACTTGTGTTTTCTTTCTTTTCCAGCTCCCACAGTCGGAACTCGACGGCATCGATCCGAATTTCAAGAGATTTCGCATAGAGAATGGAGAATCACTGGCTGAAAAGGACGAGGTGAGTGTTTTTGTTAGAGATACAATATTTTGATTTCGTAATTTAAATAATTCCGATTTGTGCACCCCTGTGAATTTCAATTTCAATTTCCTCCGGTGAGGGTGGGATGGGGCTTTCGGGAATATTGTTTGACGAAGTTCCGCTTCCATCTGTTATTTTGTGGATGGATTTGTCACCTACACTCATGTCAATGCAAATCGAGTTTCGTCAAGGATATTTTACCTGACATGAAAGCCAAAAAGGGGTCTTTATGAAAGAAAATGGAAAATTTGTTTTTAATGTGGAATTTATTATGAAGGTATTTTTTTTTTTTTTTTTTTGAAGGAGGAGCAGGAACAGATTATAAATTAGGGCGAAGTGTAATTAAATGATGCCTCCGTTAATGGTACGCTTTGTAATGCTATTTATTTGCCACAATGCCATAATTCCTATTCAAGTAATCAGTGGGAAAGTGTACACATGCGGGGAGAAATGCCTTTCTTCCATTTTGGTTTGAGCCATTTAAGTGATTAGTTAAGGTTTTGCTTTGGGAAAAAAACCATTTCGAATCGGTCAAGTGTAGTTTCCTCATCATTTCACATTGGCAACACATGCTAAGCAATGTTTTAATCCGAATTAGGTTGCAAATTCTACTAACCCCTAACTTACTCGTTCGAACAAAATTGTAACTTATGGTACACACACCCACACAGTATTATAGCTCAATCTTTGAAAGTACGAAGTCAACTACTTACTTTGTTTCAAACTAAGACAGCCCAGCTTTCCATGCTCTTTAATTCTGGCTTGTTACCACAGGAAGAAGGTTATGTACGCAGACTATGTTTCCGTATATTTTCGTGCAAAACTGCCTTAGGTTATGATGAAGCTTGTTACCATAAATTATGTACTCGCTGTGGCTGCATACACTGTCGTCGCAAGACCGATCTTGCTCTTTGGCATATTGATTTCACGATCAACTTCAATTGCCATAAAAGCCTTTTTGATAGCGGTAGCGTTAGCGATAGTAATAGCGTTAACCGCATCCGGTGTGCGTGAACCGACTTGAATGCATGTTTTGCGATAGATCGCTATTGCAATCGCTCCTTGGATCTTGGAACCTGCGGCATACATATGTACATATGTACATAAATGTTAAAGATGCATTTCGTAGAAAAAAATACCGTATAATGCCTTTGTCAAAATCTGGTCCCTACTTGGAATAGTTTCAGAAGGAAACTTCAAATCTGTTCACTATATTCATTCATTCATTTCATTCATTTCATTCATTTCATTCATTTCATTCATTTCATTTCATTCATTTTTCAATGACCCACTTCTCCACTATGAGGATCGCAGGTTTAGTGTGCTTTAGTGGACTCTTTACTTCTCCTGATCTTCGGCAATCCACTCCTAATGATCAGGAACTATCCCCATACGGGTAGAGGTGAGATTTCAGAATTGGTCCAACCATCTAATCCTGGGCCTACCCAGGGGATACCTACCTGACGGCACGGATTCCAAGGCACGTCTTGGGGGCATGCGTATAACGTGCCCAACCATCAAGTATCAAGTATCAAGTATGGACCTCTCCTTTCGAAGAAACAGCTGTTCAACATTGAGTGCCACGCGTATTCTGATGTTCTTAAATCAATTTCGGCGAGTTAACCCAGCAATAGAACGACGAAATCTCATTTTGGCCGCTGTTACCCGCGATCTTTTTCTTTCGGTCACTACCCAAACCTCATGATCATATATGTAGGTGAGGGTCAGAACAAACACTAAATTGAATTCCGATAGCCTAGTTTCGATGCCAAGTTCGGCCCTCCTGATAACAGATTGACCAAGTTGTCTCACAATTGCTCCAGCCTGTCCAATTCTACAGGTTAAATCAGTATTTCTTCTTCCATCACTCGTAAATAGGACCCCGAGATACTTAAACTTCTCTACCTGTTTTAATGGGACTCCATTAGCATGTAGAGTGCATTGAACAGGCATTCGGGAAATCACCATTACCTCTGATTTGTTCACGTTTACCTGCATCCCAGCTTCCACACAGACAGTTCCGAAGCTGTCAAGTGCGAGCTGAAATTCGGTCTGGCTAGACTCAAGGACGACAAAGTCATCAGCAAATAGTAGATTACTTATCCTTAAGTCTTCCAATTCGAACCGTTCCTCGCCATTTCTGCGCTGTAACATCCAATCCATACACACAATGAAAAAAGTGACAGAACGCACCCCTGACGAAGTCCAACGCCCACAGCGAAAGGTGTCGATTTAAAGCCTTTTACCCGATCACAGCTTTCACAGTTTATGTAAAGAGATTAAATGGCACTCAGAAGAGAACCATCAACCCCATACTCCTGCAGTATACTCCAGAGTTTACCTCGAGAGACCCGATCATATGCTTTCTCCAAATCCAAAAAACAACTGTAGATAGGTTTGGCTTACTCCCAGGCCTTCTTAAGTACCGTCCTGAGAGTGAATAGCTGGTCGGTTGTGCTTCTACCTGGATGAAAGCCGCACTGCTCATCGGCCAACCTGAACTCGACCACATCTCTGGAACGCGCTTCCAACACCTTAGCAAAGACTTTTCCGGAGAGCCATAAAACAGATATATCCCTCTAATCCCCGTATTTAAAAATAGGAAAAAAATCGCCCCAGTTTGCCAATCGCTAGGTGTTTCACCGAATTCCCAGGCCACTTTAATGACACGAGAAAGTAATCTCACTTCCTTTTCCCCCAAGGCCTTGATATTTTGCTGACTTTTAGCATTTTAATCGCCAAAGTCACCTCCTCTACGGTGAGACTTCTCCGCCCTGCTAAAAACTATGGGTCTGCCATCTTCAGTCCCCTCTTCAGGATTGAGCAGCTACGAAAAGTGCTCGCTCCCTATTTGGATTTGACTCCTTCGACGATATTAAACTTCCTTTCTCTGAGACGGCGGGTGGTCTGCCAAAACACCTTGTTTGTAAATCTGTGATCACAGTCCAATTTCTCGCCGAACTCCTTCCAGGACTCCTGCTTAGCTGCTTTAACAGCCAGTTTGCAAGTTCTTCGCGGCTCCAGAACTTACAAGCTGGAGAATACCATACCGAAAGCCTTTACCAGGAAGAGTAGATGTAGCGTAGATCTATATTTCGTAAACTGTTTAGTAATGACCCTAAGGTGTTGATTTGATCGACACAGGACTCACAATGGAAACCTGTCTATTTTCAGATGATATCCTAGCAATTGGGGAAAATACACGTACATCCATCAAATTCTCACACTCTGTTAGATTGCCTTTTTTTTTTTGGGATCTTGAGGATAATTTTCTTCATCCACTTTTCATCAAGATCTCGGTGTCCCAAGTTCTTTTTAAAAGTAAATGCAGAAGATCTGCCTATGTTGTGCATGACATAAATGCCATCAAACCCTGCTGCTTTTTGTATTTTGAACGCCTGGTTACTGGTTTCTATGGTATGTATTCGAGACTAATATGCTGGCTCTGGTTTAGAACGATTTTCCATCCATAATGTGCTTCCAAATTAAGCTTTGACGACCTTCTAGCTCTTTTGAGATTCTTGGCTTGGACACCCGCCAGCATCCAAACAGTGCCCCGTTGAGTATGCATTGGCCTTTCATGGGTACATCGAGGAAGGAAGCGTTTCAATTTCAAAGAAGTTAATGTCTAAAGTAAAGCCAACATATGAAATGTCTGGGTCTTGAACCCATGCAGTTCGCACAGCAGTCCTAAACACTAATCACTTACTCACGGCGAGTTGGCACACGGCTTTAATAGAATGCATCTAAAATTGTCTAAAATTTCTTTCAAGTGAACCCTCTGCCAATCCATCAACAAAATCTTAACTTCCTTCCTCCAAATCGACGTCTTCATTTTGTCTCTTTCGACAATTAGTAGAATCGAATGCGAATGTGGCGCTAGGTTTCCTTTTGATCTTAATGTCCATAAGAAATTGCTTTCGGCTTAGTTACCATCCCAGCTGTCAAACTCAATTATATTCAATCAGCCAAAGCCCTAATTTTGCATCCTAAATTGTCCCAACCTAAATGAATTAGTTCTCGTCCTTTACGAATGCAAATCCTTTTCAACAAACCTCAAAGTCTTTGGCTATTTAAGTTCTTCCTTCTGGCAGTGGTCCTGCCCATCAACATTTTTGAATTGAAAATCTGAAAGTTGTTTGAACTTATTTCAATAATATTCTTTCACTTGACTGGTTTGTCCTTCCTGGTGCAAGTTCGATGACTACGCCTACCCGCACTTGACGGTCTTTTCGATCAACACAATCGATATTTCCCAACAAACCCACAATGGCTTATTTCAATTTCCATTCTTTGTTGACGTAAAACAAAAAGGAAAGAAAAAGATCCCGATAATTGTTAAGCTCTTCCTCAAACAATGAACAACAGAGCAACAAGAATGCCAGTATCAGTCGCAGTCCTTTTTTGAAGTGGCACTCACTCAACATCTGTAGCCTGTTTTACCAACCAAAAAAAAACATTCTAAAAAAAGGGGACCGGATTAATGAGAAACTTCATCGACACATTTCGTTTTCTTAAGGGTATAGCACCTGAGTTGTTCTGAAAAAAAAAAACGAAACACTTCCTAATGCGCGCTCACGAAAAGGATAACAAGGCGCTAAGATTAATCTTACGTAATATAGACGCAAACAAACTTCTGAAACGCCCCATTTACTTCTCCCACCTCCTCTATAGACACAGTTTCCTTTGTGTTTCTGAAGCAACCATTCAAATGTATTCCAAGTGCGTATCTGTATTTTTCTCTCTGACTTTACCCTGTCTGTATCTGAGATTTAATTGTCGATTTCCATTTACAGGTATTTGGGTCTCCGAGTACGCCAATCCTTGAGAATCCAGAACACCAGACGAGATGGTATTTCAAATACTTTTTGGGCAAATGTGAGTTGGATCGATGTGAATGGCGGGTTAACGACAACGAGGACTATAAAGTGTCCTTTACTCGTCACAAGCAATTCAATAAAATTGTAATGGTTTCGTTTTTCCGCTTTCCGGTTTTAGTGCACCAGAACTATGTTGGCATCGATGTGGAGAAGAATCCGTATTTTCTGTCGGTTGTGTCACAGGACTCTGGAAATCAAGGATCTCCTTTGTATCGGGCGATTTTGTTCAGGAAACAGGTGAGTTTATATGTAAGAGGATTTTACTGTTTGCTCTTTTTGTAGACATCCGTAGTGTGGCAATATCAACATTGTTGATTTATGACGAGAAAAGTAGAGCCATACGGAGGAGTGGGACTTTGCAGCTGTTTTGTCTGCAAGTTTTTCCATTCATTCTGTCGTAACTTCAGTTCTGGTGTATTTGTACTTTTTAAGATTTTTATTTGTAAAGATGGAGGATAAATAATATACTTATGTAGGGATGATGGGCAAAAATTGTTGGTCTTTGGAGTTTTAGGCAATTAGAGGTTCACATCGTCAACCCTATTTCAAACAAATCCACTTTATAGGGATTAAAAACTGATCGATATGTGGGCTAAAGAAAACATTTATCACAATATTTCGAGAAAACTCGTAGGGAACATGACGACCTCAGTTTTCATGAGAACACAGATTATGTTAGAATAAGCTATATTGGCTGTATGCACTTAAATGCAGACACACTTTTCTTGTCCGTCCTAGGGCCTCTTATATGCCTACACAGAATCGTGTACAGTGTCTGGCAATATGTCTTCAACTCCTACACAATTGCTGTGACTCTGATCTGCGACATGAATTTCCCGATCGACTCCCTCTTTTCTGATCTCGGGATGTGGATTGTGTTGCTTCCTCATACTTTGGATAATATTTGGCTCTCTCTCTCAGCACCTGCTGTAATTTGGTAGAGCCCTGTGTAATATGTCGTCAATGTAGTCGAGTTGTTTGAATTGAGATGTAAGATTTCATCGGATTATTCCATTTTCCGACAGAAAGGCTGTGCGAACCACATTTGACAGCCTTTATCTCTGCACAACGTAACGCCTTGACCAGTGATACCCCTTTTGCGCAAGGCAACCCAGATAAATTCGCCTTTTCAAGCAAATGCAGATGCAGAAGGTCAATAGATACCTACTGTGAAATTAGCTTAAGCCTTTCACAGGGCGTCGGCTGTAGCTTTAAACCATGTGTACGCTCTTTAGTGAATATGTAGGCAATTTTGCACGATCGCCTCTTCTTCTGAATCAATGGTCAGTGCATTGATGTAATAACACATCTCATCGCACACTACGCTGAACGTCTCTTATCTTCATGCCATAAAGGGACTCTAACTTACTTAGCCCTGCTGTTGGAGTAGCTACAATGCCAACTTTCAGATCGTTTTGATCGTAGATCTTTTTTTTCCCCTATCTTCTGAAAGCCGTGAATTAGGCCTTCACTGCGATTCTTCCAGAGCCAGATATGGGAAAATTTGTAAAAACATACAAATGAATTTCGAGTGCAAGTGTCGAACTCCAATAGAACGTCTTTGCTCCATGTCTGTTTCGGCTGTCCAGAAGACTTCTTTGAGAACGACGGCTGATGATAAAGTGATCGATTTGATAGGAAGTTTATTGTTGCTTAATTGACACCCAGCTGACTTTGTGCCAAGTTTTGTGCTCAAATACCACCTAAACAAGGCCGTTGGTGTTACAGAAACCCACAAATCGTTCGACATCTTGATATTCGACTTCCCCGTCACCATGATGATGTCTCCATTTGACTTTGTATTGAACACGGTCCTAGCTAGTTGTCAAATGTCTCCTTTTTATCATTTAACGCATCGTAAATTCTAACTCCGTGCAAATGCCAGAAAATTAGGATTCTGCGTGTTGTTGGTGAAAGCAACAGTCCCACTCTAGATGCACATGAACTTTAGTATAGTTTCCCGGATTAAAGTAGTTCAGCATAGTACAGTGTCCTCTGGTCCTTTGAACTTTCTTCAATTTACCTCAGTGAGGTAAAATTTTATCTCTGTTATTCTACGTAAAAGTCCCTTTACAGCTCAAGTCCTTTCAAGGGTCCTTTGATTTAATACTCCTTACTCGGTTCAGAACTAAGGATCTCTTACTGAGGACAACTGTATTTGTATTCACGCTGAAAAATATTTACACGCTCGTTGAGAAAATAATATCAACCAGATCACTTGCTTCTCTGTATCAATTATATGTGCATACCTCATAGTTAAACCCAAACTCGGATCAGGAACGGTTCCCAGTGGACGCGCCCCAAGGAGTTGCAATCATCAAGTTGTGGTGATTAATAAGCTGCTGCTCGAGCTAATAAGGGCTGGATGCGAAGTGATTGCTTATGCAGATGATGTTGCAATTACTGTCTCCGGTAAATACCCAAGCACGCTTAGTAAACTTCTTCAAAACCCTTTCAATCCTCTCAAGATGAGCAGATAAAAGCGGTTTGGGGGTTAACCCCGAAAGACCAAAAAGATCGAACTAGTCTTCTTTACGAGGAAGTGCAAAATTCCTCCAATAGAACCTCTTTCTTTAAACGGTACTCGCCTGCACTTTGCCCACAAATCTAAATTTCTGGGTCATATTCTGAACGGTAAATTAGACTGAAAAGTCAAATTAATTGAACGCATTCAAAAAGCCACAGAAGTAGGGCCTGCAACCTCATACAACGCACTGGCTCTTCGTGTCCGTTATCAGACCTACATATACTCCTGTATAGTGTGATCGTCTGGTGGACGACCTTAGAAAAGCCTTACACAGTAACTTTTTGGGGAAAGTGCAAAGTTCAGCATACATATGCATTAGCGGAGCATATCGGCACTTGACGTGCTTCTACATCTACTTCCTCTAGATCAGCTGCTAGCGCGGCAAGCAACCATATTGGCCACTCCTCTCGATCTTGAACCACAACCTCAACTTCCGGACATCTATCCCTTCCAAAGAGGAGTGAGAGAATGATGATACCAGAGACGAGAGCTCCGTTCACTACTTATCCGACGGTTCTAAAACCGAGTACGTGGAGAAAGTGGGAGATGATGTTTTCTCTGAAGGGCTCAACTTGAGCATCTCTGCCTTATCCTGTCTTAGGCATAATGTGGTATCCTGCAATTTTTACTCATTCCCAGGCTGCTATTAAATCTCCAAAATCATTAATATACGTATATACATCAAAAGCTACTTCAGATTGTCGCTCATCTCTCATGGAGATGGCAGAACATTTTAACACCTCACCTATGCTGGGTATCCGATCATAGGGACAATCCAGGAAGGCCGATAAACTCGCCAAACGTGACACTATTCGAGACATCCCACCAAATCTAGGTATTACACTCGCTACATGTAAACTACTCTTACAGTACGATGCGATCAGCAAGACAAACCAAAGATGGTATCACATGCCTTGTCTCCAGAGAGGTCTGCCCTATGCTAAATCTCAGTCGATCCAAAAATTTAATCTTACTTAAGGAGTCGCTCCTTAGCACCATCATTGGTTAACTCAACGGCCAGTGTCCGATTAGCCTTCATGCCAGAAGGATGTGCCTCTTCTCAAAGGACATTTGCAGGAGCTGCAGGGATGGAGGAGGAGGGCAGACAGCCACCCTACCTTCCAACCTATTTACCTAGATGGTGTGTAATGAATGTGAAGGTTTACCAGGCCTCTAGCACCTTTCAGACCACGCACACAGCCAATTCAACAACGAAAATTTAAAATGACACCTCTGGTTTAACCCTATAAAGAATCAAACCTACTATACCGATGTATGTATGTACATTCACAGAACCCTCCCTCTCCGAAGCAGCATCGATTTATAAAGTCAAACGACTTGTGGATTTACTGAAATCTCCTACCATTGCAATCGAAAACTAAACGCTGTGTCAGCCAAAAACTCCTGAAACTTAATTCAAGCAATTTAAGACCAACGAGATTAAACTGTTTATCAGTTGGACAATAACTATACACAAATGTATAGATATTGCAGTTATGTACATTCTCCCGCCTACTGGTTTAAGTAATAAATTGAATAAATGGCTTCGATCCGTATCCCGATATGCGATAATAATTCTGCCAACTGCACAATCTCGTTAAATTTTTACAACTTAATAAAATGTTCATGAAGTTTATTTACCAAAGCAGTCAAACTATTGGAACACTAAAACTCAACAGAAATATGTTTGGATACCTTTGTGTAGTGCAATTAAAATACCGTACTCGTATTTATGAGCTAATTTCCCCAGTTCTATTTTTATATCACACTCACACGAAGGCCTTGACGAAGATCATATAATCAAATTATTATTGCAATTTGTCCCATTAAATTGTCCACATATCTCGTGGAGTATTCTCCAAGGAATATCCCACCTATGTATGTACATAGTTTGTGTATATTGCTGCCGAATCAAATAACTTTTGCATAATAAATATTTGAAAAGGTTAACTAGGATAATAGTCGGACACAGCTATGCAGACATAAATTAAAATAACAGCACGTGCGACGACCGTTTACATAAAAATTATGTTACCGTACAGATGCTTCGTGTATTGATGTTTGAATATTGATTAAAATATTGAGTGAAGTTAATAAAGAGTGCCAAATGTATGTCCATGACCATGAGGCTGTGGGCTATGTCAACAATGAAGCAATCACCGTCAATGTTGCTTGGAAATCAGGCATTTGAATTCTCGCAGGAAGCTAGCTTCACTGGCTTATTTATCTACATCCTGGGGAACGGTTAGAGTGGCCTTCATACCAAAAATTGGTGCCTCCCACTTATAAGCCTGTCTTCGTTTCTGTTGAAAGCATGGAAAGGTTAGTTGAGATTTACGTGCGCAGAGTTGTTTTGAGGATGCATCAGAGATGCAGCATGCATACCAGCATGTAAAATCCTGCGAGACAGCGCTTCAAAATCTAGTTGCTAGAATTGAATTCCCGTTTAATAGGAAAGAATGCGCCATGGGCATCTTCATCGACATAGAGAGTGCTTTCGATAATGCGACCTTTGACTGCATGTGTGACTCTGCTAAACAACACGGGATGAATGGAACCCTTGTATTGTGTATCCGAGCAATATTGATGAATAGAACTTTGGTTGTAGATGCGGACTGAAGTTGCTGTATTACGGCAGGGGTAAACAAAGGCTGTTCGGAAGGCTGCGTTCTATCTCCACTGCTATGGTACATGATGTTTGACTATAGATATGATCGATGAATGGTTCACTATGAGCGGGCTTTCGGTCAACCCACTGGAAACGGAAGTTGTCCTCTTAACGAGAATAAGGGTGGTGACCGGTCTGACTCAGCCAGTGCTATGTTTATTTCTAGCTTATGGATCAGTTGTTTAGTGGAGGGGACTTTTGCGTAAGTATACGACTGCTTACTGCACTAAACTTCAAAGAACGCAATGGAATGGACTTCAGGACTGGCTTCGGCCAGACGGGGGCTGTAGTCGAATCTTCAGGGAAAGGTCCAAAACCAGTTATGTGTCCGGTGCTGGTGTCTTCGTGGAGGTCGAGAACACCAGACGTCTCTACTCTTTAGGCAAGCATGTCTCTATTTTTAAGCATTGTTTTATAAACGTATCATCCCTTTGGTCTAGTACCTAAGAGCCTATATAAAAACTCGCATGCTCGAGACTATACGAGAAAAAATACAAAAAAATTCTACTCTGGACCTCACTCACTGCGTCTGTGATGCCTGTAATGGTTCTAGCATTCTGTAAATTTGATGAATTTCATTGTTTGGTTCAACGGTGTTTCTTCAATGTGCTGGAAACAGTGTCGTCCGAGGAACTTATTTCTTAGAAGATAGAGCCTTGAGCAGTGGCAAATTACGTGGGTTGTATCCTCCTGATCGCTACACCCCGTGCAAAGGTCTTCTTCTATAATCCAAAGCTTTTTTATATGGTACCCCAGCGTGTTATGCCCTATAATCACTCCTGTAAGGCTACATATGAATCTTCTGTCGATCTGCAGAAGTCTGTCAGTCCCAGCCTTATCAAATAAAGGCCATTATCTTCCTTGTGGTTACACAAGTGGCTAGAGAGGTCTATCAGCTATTTGCTTCCCTTAAGGCTCTTTTCCTCTTTTCCCGAAGTGTCAACCTCTTCCAAGTTTATTGCCGAGCCATTTCTCGTTCGTCGGCCTCTTCGTTTCCTGGTATGCTCTCGTGTCCACCCAGCAGAGTGTCACCTTGTGCTGTGTTCCAAGCACCAGAACCTCACAAGCTTCAATTTTATTTCTGTAGCGCAAATTGTTTTTATTGCAGCGGCTCGGAAAAGATACCTGCTGTACCCACACGAGTGTTCATTTTGGACCCATCGGTGTAAACAACTATGGATTGGGCGTTTGTCATTTGCCCGGTTTCTCATTCTTGTGAAATCTCTGTATGGGCAAGGGCAAGACACGTGCACAGTAGGAGCACCTCCTCGTCTCAACAGCTTCTACAGAAATCGTTGAAGGGGACCCCCAGTCTGAGTGGCGGTTTGCCTATCAAGCAATGTCGGGTGAGAACCCCAATAAGTCTCTCCGACTTTTTTAAATCTAGCTTGGGCCAGATTTGTTTTGACAAGAGACAAGTGCTGATATTGCTTCACCTGTGGTTTGCCAGTTTCTTAGCATCCGTGTCATGGAGGAATTTTATCGATTCAATAGAAGCAGGTAGTTTCCCCAGGTTTTCAAGGAGATGCCGTCCTGCGCCTTCTTTTGCAAGCTTATCCGCTCTACAGTTGCCTGGAACTTCCCTGTGTCCTAGGACTCAGTACAGGGTAACATCGCACCTGTCTGCAATCTGCGGAATTGCATTACCGACCTTGATCCTACTGTCGGCGATTCCAAGGCTTTAAAAGCTGCTTGACTATCTATATTTGCTTCAATCTAGCACGCTAATTAATAACATAATATCAGGGAAATGGCCTCCTCGGCTTCTTTAGGTCATCACTTTTCAAAATAATTGTTACTATTCTATTTCTGCGAAACCTGTTCGGAGGATGTCTTTCACTTCTCCAACGAATATGATCTAAAATGCAAATCCTACACCTCTTATTGAATCATCATCAAGCTGAGGTTGTTAGCTTTTTTGTCTTAGGTACACGATACATCTGCTCTGTTTGTTATGCTTAGTCCACTCTTCTTGGAACCTTCTCCCAAAGACACAATTTAATAAAACACCTAACTGGGGTACTAGGATACGGCTGATCAATATTCAAGCATATTGAATAAATAAGTGGTCGCGTAATGATTGTTTCGGTACATCCTCCATCTTTTCGACTACCATTTGGAACCAAAATGACTAATTATCACTTCTTCCCTACCACGAGTGGTTAACAGTAGATAATCCAAAATGTCAATTGAATAATTAAAGTCGATATATTTACGCTCGTTGCCTAATCTCTTACACAAAGATATTTTATTCATTATCGAGTATCCTTCGGTGGAAAATAAATTGCCTCATTTAGTGATTTGCATTTCTACTTGGGGATGCGAGAACCTCTTTTTATTCTCGACGGCTATTAATAGATTAACATCCCTTAACCCAAATTAATTAAAATTCCACGCAGTTTCTGCCGCAACACCAAAGCTTAGCTCACTTTAAAAAAAAATAAAGAGAAGGGAAACCCTGATCTATGACAAGCAAAAAAAAGACCAAAAACACTGTCAAGAACGCTTCGTTGCCAATTCGTATCAATTAAGTCAGGCAAAAGGTCAAAGTTTTCGTCATAGTCGTGGCGTTATAAATTTTCGCCAATTAGTCAGCGTCCCTATGGCTAGGAATCCTCCATTGTCAGCTTGAAAGCTCTAAGAGGATCCCATCAGAAGAGAAGGATATACACCCAATGTGTACATAATCCGCTTGAGAAGTGAGTATGCAAATTTTCCACAGCCTAGCAAGGCAGGGGATTGTGAGAGTTCTCCTCCGTTACCACCGACTCCTGCTTCACATCTACACGCGGGGAACAAAGGAAAGCAAATTAAATTAATTTTCCCACCACATTCGTCTTCTTTTAGCGTCAATCCAATCAAACTTCGTCTGACGCTAAAAATGCATTTAATTCCTCGAAAAGGATGTGAAAAATGAATACTTGGCATTTCTCGTTTGCAGGGTGCACAGAAGATTGCTTTGCCCTACAGTGTGGGACAGAAATTAACCGTGAAACAGATTCTTACCCACTTCACGGGTATAGATGCGTCCACCAAGAACCCGAAGGAAATATTCTCTGCTGACATACAAAAGGATCTGCTGCTACTGGAGGAGCAGGAAGGTTCGGTTAATTTCAAATTCGGAGTGGTTTACATGCGACAGGGACAAGATTGCGACGACGAGATGCTCAGCAATGGTAAGGAAAAAACGATTAAATGACTTATCCCCATAAAATGTCTTGGTTAAGGTGCATTTTTGTATGTGCTTATCCGCAGAAGAAGCCAGTCAGGATTTCGAGGATTTCCTCGATGTGCTGGGTGAACGTATACGACTCAAGGGATGGGATCGCTTCCGTGGCGGTTTGGATGTGAAAGGTAGGTTGCTGATGCGGTAATACATTTGTGGTTAATTAAATGTAAACCGAATCGTATCTCTCATTCCCTGTGCGTCATTTAGGAGACATGACGGGGAAGTATTCTGTGTACACATTGTACGAAGGGCATGAAATTATGTTTCACGTGTCAACACTCCTGCCGTTTTCCAGGGATAATCGACAGCAGGTAGGAAGCTCATTATCTACAGGACTAATTAGTAGAGCAATTACCACATTTTGAATGTACACATTTTGACTACACATTTGTTCATTCTTAATCAACAGGTGGAGCGGAAACGACACATTGGAAATGACATTGTGAACATTGTTTTTATCGATCAGAGTCCGAGGAATGCCGAACGGATATTACCGACAAGCTTCGATCCTACATGGATAAAAAGCCAGTTTACTCGTATCCTTTTCAAAAGACAACATAGTCCTAAGTGGCACACATTTTGATTGATTGGTGATTAGAGACTTTAGCATGTACTAAGTCCACTCAAAGGCGTCTCGAAGGAATATTTTGACTACCTTACCTTATCGCCTTGGTTAGCACGTTCAAGCCCCAGCTATACCCAGCGGACATTTTTTTCGGCAATTTCTCTTATCAGTGAAAGACGGAACTCCAAAAGTACAACTTGTCATGAAAAGTCGCCGATCGAAGTCGGCAATAAACTGTTGGTCTCTTCTATTCCTTTCCAGGTCCCTTGGCTCATCTTGGACTGTCAGGCCAGCTGTTTATAGTTTTTTTTTAAGAAAATGCGAAACTCACGTAACTTACATTCAAAATCGAAGTTTCAATTTCATTTTTCAGTTTTCGTAAACTGGAGTTCTCGACAGTTTTCGCCAAAAACTATTCGAAACTGTCTGCACATTCAGCAGACCAACTGAGAAAATTTCACTAGAGCAGCTGAGAGAATAGCTGTCAAAAACAGCTGTTTATTATTGACGTGTTGAAATTATTCGGTGGGAATGATTCAGAGCGTTTTCTTAACTTTTTGCTAAAAACACAGTTTTGGTTTCGGTTGGAAAAGGGTATTAGTGTATTTCACGAGGAGTTTTCGTTATTTCAAGTGAACGGGTTTAAGAGGCTATGAATGAATTATGTTATTCACACAGAGCGAGCGACATGCAGTGGTTCGAAACTCAGATAGTATTAGGTTTCAATTGCGTCCAAGTGTGGTGTCCAGGCTAGCTGGGGACGTTTGTGGTATTTGTCATTGCTATAATTCACGGAAATGTTTTCGAATCTCCTGATGTCATTATCAATCAACTCTTTTAGCCATGACACCCTACTGCCACTGTAATGCCTTCGCAGGAGAGTCGCGATCAGCTTTTCAGGAGTTGAACGCGAACATTCAGCATGACAAGCGATGATGCTAACCACTGCAACCACTAAAAACATACATACATATATACTTCCAGGAGAATACGTTTCATCTTATCTGAGTAAAGTACCTTAAACACCAGCTTGGATATCAGAGAATATACATAAAGATTATTTCACTATAGCTGTCAAAAATAAAGATGAAGCGTATGATTGACAGAAAATATTTCTGCTTGAAAGATCGAATATTCCAAACCCTAATCCATTATCCATTCTTGACCTATTTCACAAAGTTTGAACTTTTTACAGTCGTCCCTTAGGGGAATGATTACTAAGTATTTAGAAGGCCCGTTGTCTAATATAATGTTTGGTAATCTGCGCTGTAGTAGAGAATCAAGCATGTTGAGAAGATTGGCAAGAAGATCTTCGAAGACGATGTTTTTCAGTTGGAAGGTCCTATGTAGGCTGAGTCTTGCATGCATTTCTTTATAGACTTCTACTGGCGATAAGCCATTTATCTAGTCTATTAATTAAATAAAAAGCTTCTCAATTTGCCTTTTGGATTCGACACACGCGCTTAACGTGGGCAAGAAGCTAGGCCTTCGGCCCATAAGGGGCCGAATCGCGCCAGTTTTTTTTCAAACTGGAACAAGAATGACTCCTCATTCTCTGTTTAGATAGGTCCTGCGTAGACTTATCATTTAACAAAATGTAAAATCTTTTCAGATATTTTCCCTTTGTAAGAAATTTCATGATCAGCAAGACAAACCAAAGATGGAGAAATTGTACCATATTCCGTACCTCCAAAGAGATTTAGACTATGCTAAACCTCACTCGATCTAAAAGTCCGATCTTCCTTAAAAAGTCGCTCATCAGCACCGTCATCGGTGTTCTCATTGGCCACTGTCCCACCGGCCTTCATGTCAGAAGGATGGGCCTCTTCTCAAGTGACTTTTGCAGGAGCTGCAAGGACGACGAGGAGAAAGAAACAATCCTCCATTTCCTCTGTACCTGTCTTGCCATCTACCAAAAATGGGAAGCTCTATCTAGAAACCTATCACTTCGACAGTTTTGGCGAATTATCACATACTGATGTCAAAAGTGGCACTTAGGGCGTACTTACCCAAGAAATTCCTTTAACATCAAATCGGTTTCATATTTTAGTTAACTAGAAACGAAAATTCAAAAAGTGGTGATATGTATGCGACCTATGTACATATGTATGTATGTGCGTATCTTACACTGCGTAGGTAAGTATTCTCAAAAATTAAATCATGTAATCGCTGACAATGAATTACGTATTACAAAATATGAAAAAAAATTTTCATTATACAAAAGAAAAATACATACATAATAAGATACTTATTTTTATCTAAATTTTCGTCCTCAAAGAAAGATTGAATATGCAAAATTGGGAAATATTTCTTCGTATTCTATTCTGCAGTATTCTCTTGGAAGAAAAGTTTGTCTCATATACTAAGTTTACAGCCACAGATAGACGAACTTTGACATGTTTTCTCTTTTTCTAATTTTCTTCACATGTTTCAATTTATTGTTAAGTTATGCAAAACGTACCTTGTCCCCAGAATGAATCTTTTCAAGTGTGACAATTACCATTTCGGATGTTCGCCGTATTTTCATTTTAAGATTTTCCCATCTGCCACCTGGTGAAATACATTTTTATTTCATTGTCCTCATTTCTTAATTTTTTAACTTCAACGTAAGTTTTCTATAATGAAAAAGAAAACAAGAAGGATTTGAACTCAAATCGTTGTTTTCCTTAACAAAAGATATTTTCAGATATATTTGCGGTTGTTACCAAAGTAGAAAGCACTTACCGTTTAGCTATTTTCTGTGATGAAACTGTACCACCATTCGGACCAACTTTACCGAATCCACCTGAATTTTCCGTAAGTACCTAGCAAAAGATTGTTAAATTTTGGGTTAACAAAACTTTTTTAATTAAATCTTAATGCAATAAGTTCTTATCATAAACCTACCCAATACATTTCCGAGTGAACTAACGTCTCGTCTCTCCGCGACTAATAACAATAATCCATAATCTGATAAAATCGTATTCATAATGAAGTAAATTCTGGGAAATAATTATGATTTGGTTTGAAGCGTACATACGTCGACCCTTGACATTAGATTTCAAAAAGTTTTGTTGTTCATTTTTTGAGATTTTTTTTTTTTTTTTGTTTGTTTATTTAACAACATTTTTGTGGGGGAATTTCGAAGAAATACAACCTATTTCAGAAGTTGTTGTGACACAACTTTCGAAATATGTTAACGACATTTCTACGGACATGATTACAAGACTCCGAAACCACCACCGCGGGCAATAAAATTCTCGTTAGAATCGGAAATTCACATCGTCTTGCAAATGACTTCAAAAACGACTTGATAAACCAAAAGATTCGGTGTATTCCAGCAATTACCACCAAATTAGAGAATTAGAGAAGATTTTCTGGGCCTTGAGCATTGGTATCCATCCGCTCTACATGAACCAGGCACCTTAGCCGATGGAGCTTCACTCTTCTGGCTAAGTCGATGTCGCTATACAACCCCTACAGTTGTATCTCCTCCTTCCGTAGTGTAGGATTGGCATGATTAAGGTCTTATAAAAATGGACAATGGACAACAATGCTCCAGCCAAGGGGTTTTTCGAATCCCAGCCCCCAGGTTCGAGACGACAAGGAAGACCGAACCTCCTTTTTAAGGACCAAGCAATCGCGGATGCCAGAGTGCTTGGTCTAGAGAACTGGAAACGGCGTGCCCTGGATCGAAGAGGATGGAAGGCTGCCGTGTCTCAGGCAGAGACCCTCCACGGGTCGAGAGCCCGTTAGGTAAGAAAGTAGTAAGGTCTCATAAAGCGTGACTTTAGTCGTTCGGGAGAAGGCTTGATCTGAAGTCACATTTTGACATCAAAGGTCTAGGTGAGGTCCTGATCGACCTTGATGGAGCAACGTGCATTCTCCATCGTCATCCTGCACAAACGAACAAGTTTGTCAGGAATGCCAAAACTAGGCATGGCTCTGTATAGCTCATCCCTATAGATGCTGTCATACGCGGCCTTAAAATCTATGAAAAGGTGGTACGTGTCGATTTGAAGTTCCTGGGTTTTCTTTAAGATCTTCCGCAGTGCGAATATTTGGTCGATGGTGGACTTGTCTGGCCTGAAGCTGGACTCATATGGACCGATCAGGTTTTTGACGAACGGCTTCAGTCGTTCACACAACACGACACATCTTAAAGATAGACGATGTTAAAGAGACTGAAGCCTGATGAGCATGGAAGACAGTAGTGAAACATAGTGGAAACAACTATTCCTCTTGACTTCAAACTTTTTCTTCATCTGGCTAAGCAGTGGTAAAAATTTTGCGTGAAAATTCCTTGTTCAGCACTTTTTTACAATAATCCAGCCATCTGTCACATGTGCCTTGGACATTTCGATGAGCCTCTGATAGCACTCTTCATGTGCAGAAAATCACAGGTGCCAGATGGGGTTTTCAGCCGGATATCATGCTCCGCGATCATAAGACCCATTCTCCCTTTTGGACATATATGTATGCAGGTTCCGTACCCGACGGTGTTAAAAAATAAAATAAGAACACGTCCAAAGAGTGGCACGCAATTCCAAAGAGTGCACTGAGAACTTTTCTAATTGCTGCAGTTGTTACCAATAAATGTGTGTGGCACGCAGAAAGGCACTAGCACGTCCTTTCGGCTGCAAGACGCTCATCGATAGCGTGAGGGAAGCGTAGCCCTTGCCATAATTCCACTGCCTAATTTCACTCAATTTCGAACTAATTTCAGCATCGGCGACAAACATGGAATACGAGGCAGGAGTTTGCAGTGCTTCTTAACGATTCCATCTTGATTTTAACGAACTGCTCTAAACTAAAAAGCGTCAGTTAGTATCTTGTCGAATCTTGTCTTCAAACTACCTCTGTGCTTGTCCTTACACACGCATTCTTACACAAGAAAGCACTAAACTCGTTTATTAAAGATTCTCATTCCTGAAACGCTTGATACAACCAAATATTTATTTTTTTTCTTCATACCCCCCGCCCCGTACAGAAGTAACACAATTTTGAAAAAGCGTTAAAAAACAAACAAAAGCACGACCAAAATTGATTTACTTTTTTAAAGACTGCGGAAAACATGACCATCGGCATCGATTGACAGGCAATCTGCGTTAAGGTCACTGAAAATCCTTGTGCCTACACATACATATAATGCCTTCCAATCATGACTCAATTTATCGTTTAAATTATTATTCTTGCAGGATGTTTTCATGTTTCGTGAGTTTCTTCTAGTCAAGCTGATAAATGCAGAAAAGGCAACTTTCCAAACACCAACATTTTCACAGAAACGTGAGCGAACTCTTGAAATGCTCATCAAGGACCTGCACGAGGAGTATGTCCACGACAGCAAACTGGTAAGTGCATATCCCTAACCAACCGACAATAATTTAATCCAAATTGTGTCATCCGTGTAGAATATGTTAAATCGGCGGGCATTTTCCGAAGTACTGTACGACGTGCCACGTACCTCAAAGCTCAAGGAAGACGCTAGACAAATTGAATTTGTTCGAATCGGGCAGGCACTTAAATTGGAAGCTATCGTGCGTGGTGACGCTCCGACTAGTATAGCGTCGGCTAGTCCTTGTACGATATTTAAGAAACCACCGTGGGAGCCGCAGTGTTTCTATCCGACATTTCAGCATCGGGGCACCTTAGCGGGAGATTCATTCAGTCATGATTGCATATTCATGGCCACGGACGATGGAACATTTTTAATAAAGGGTGAGTCCAGCCATCGTCCTCGTAGTGTTGTTTTTGGACATCATGTTGTGTGTTTGTCTTGACAGAGGACCAGTCGCTGCAACTGGTGTTCGACAAGACGTTTTTTGTGAGGCAATTGAGTGCCTTGGAGGAGCATGGATTGTTGCTTATTCGCGGTGGATCTGCCACCAATCGGGATTCCAATCGTTTGCATGTGTTTCGACTGAGGGAATTCCAGGAGGAGACTATCCGCATCCGAAGTCGAAATGAAGTCAAAGACAGGAGAATTGAACGCACCAGGGGATGCCATTTGTATGCGAGTTCGAAAATCAATGGTGGCCATCTGAGACTGGTCGTCGCTGTGGGTAGAAAGATACAATTGTTTCAATGGAAGCACACCGCCGCGTGGGCATCGTGGTGTGCGGAAAGCGATACCGAAACGGTGGAGGGATTTATTTTCCAGAAGGAGATTCAGTTGTGCGAATCGCCGGCTATTATGACGCTGCTCGAGGGACCCACAAATACAAAGGCTGGAGGACTCATTTGCGTTGGATACAGGTTTGTAAATGAAAAATGTGCATAGAGATAGAAAATTAAAATGAGTACTTCTTATCCCAATGGATGTTAGAGGCAATAAGACTAATTTCTGTATTGGATTGCACCTGAAGCCCCCTTTTTACGCAATGAACATTCAGTAGTTCAATCACAATTTCTCTTCACAGGTATCATTATGAAGTGGTTTGCGATCAAACCGGCTGTGCAACCCGACTTTACGAGGTAGAGGCATCAAAGCGAAACCAAACCCAATTGAATGCAGCAATAGAACTCTGTGATGGTCAAGAAACAGAGCTTTTGCTTTGTTTTAATCGTGAGTAAAGTGATAACCCTTCTATGAATCCCTTTTCTGACTTGTTTTGCACTCTTTTACAGATACATGTCATTTTCAAAAACTTAACAAGGACACATCTTCGTCGGAGTTTGACTTCCATTGGAATACATCGCCTACATCGATCGTGTGCGCCTTTCCCTATATACTAGGCTTCACGTCTGATTCAATTGAGATAAGATTGCTAGTGAATGGCAATTTGGTGCACACCGCCATTATGCCAGAACTTCAACTGATCACATCCAAACGTGACATTTACTTTGTAACCACTGCACCGGAATTCATGTCCAAAGAACTAAACATCAAAGGTCTACAAATCAATGAAATAACTCCAGAACGGAAATTGATGACAACACCCAGTGACACTTCATCCAGCGAAGAACTGTCGCGAACACCTGAAAGAAAAAATCTCGAGGAAATGCCCATAAACCCTGAGAATGAACTACAAACGCTGTTGGCGCTTCCAGTACGCAATGATGGCGGACTGCCATCGATTCAACGCGCAAGATCGCTTCAGAAAACTAACAACTTCAACGAGGATCAGAAGCCTATCATTGCGAAGAGCAATTCATGTGGTGATCCATACCGATCGGACAATGTAAAAGGTAGAGAGGTCACCGATCAACCCAGCGTTCCACCGAATTCACCCCGATCAGCCAACAATCAACAAACACAGCAACAAAAGTGCAGCTCACCAATGTCTCCGACCAAACGAAATTCAAAATATCGAAACCTCTTTACCAGCAGTTCAGGTGATGCATCATTTGGCTCGCCAGATCGGTTGAAACCTTTACGCATCTACCGGATACCGCTGTCAAAACTCACAGGAACCCATTCACACTTCCATGCGCATTCGTTCAACACATCAACATCCTCTTCCGGTTCATCGGCAGCGACTACCACAACAACAACTTTCAAGCATTCAATTGATGTCCCCTTCATCGGAAGCCGATCGTACGAATGACATCCGGGCACAAGAGACTACTGGGATGACAATAAGGATGACGTTAAGGAATTGGAGCTAAGTGATAACTCCATGACAGATGATTCTGAGACGGTTTTGTGCGACGACATGTGTCAGTCGATAGATTTTCAATACTTGATCTCGCAACAGCTCATGAGGTTTCAGCAAAACAAAAGCCGACAAAATTGAAAGGAAAACTAAAAACGATTTCAAAACATACTCAACTGTCAACACTTAGATCAACATCAATTGTTTTTTCTTGATTTTCAAAAGTTTGGCACGATTTTACATGTGTGTGCGTGCGTGTGTTTACTAGTGTGGTTTACCACTGTACATTTCTTGTAGGTGTCTTTTCTTTTTTAGCTCTTAAACTCTTCCTGTGTTCTGTAAAATAGAAGTTAAATATTCTAAGAAATAAATATATATGTATGTATACAAGAAAATAAATTAGAGATAACTATAGAGTGTTGCATCGCTAAAATTTATATATATGTATGTTTGACTAATTTTAATAAACTAAACAGAAAGTATTTTGTTTTTGTTTTTGTAATTCACACAGACTTAGTTACGCTGTTAAAAAATCAAAAGTATGTTCTATTGTGATTTATACTACGAGCAAAGGAAGACATAGGCAAGAAGTCTTGAGCTTCTGTCACTTCAATGAGCGAATGTCGACGTTTCGCATTAAATTTCAACAGATAAATGATGCTACCAAAGCTTGTTTCTACAAAGGAATATATGCAAATATGTATTCTCTATGGTAATATACATGTGTACATACACAGATGTATGGACGAATATTGCCCTCGTAGATGTCAGGGCCAAGAGTGGAAAGAAGGACGTCTTTGATGGACCATTGGAATACATTACCTACTCGTCGTGATTTGTGAGAATGGATTCATACGCAATAACTTTGCCGATCAACGGAAAACACTCCTTCATTGTACTAATTGTTCAAACGTTCCGAGCCCATAGGGCACCTCTAAACCTAAAGCCTCCTGTTATTGCGCAAATGTCCTACGTAGGTAGATTGGTATCCTCTGCGTTGACAGGATCTCTTAGCTTTTCAACTGTATCAGTGAAGGTAAAGCGCCCAAGGCTCATGTGCAATAGAGCATCCAAAGCCTTATGACTCACCCTTAACCAGAGTACAGCGCAGTGGACCCACTGCATGCCTATGTGAAGCCACTGAAGCAGCTTTTTTTCAAACATTTTCCAAGATTAACTCTCGTTTTCCCTTAGTTGGCAGCGTAGTATTTTAAGTGAAACATGAGCATCATGAAGGTGTCGCGGAAGTTTTTATTAGATTACTCCGAACCGAATTTGTTGTTTTTCTCTAGTTGATGATTTTTGAAAATCAATTGACTTGACTCCTAAATGCAGGCACATTAAGGCCAGAAGAGGTCCGTTGTGACTTTGTGAGACGTCTGGATCTATCTTTAATCCGGAACTACTCTAAGGACTCATTATACCAATTAGACCTTGTGAATATATAAAATTAAACTCCCTTTGATTCGTTTTTCACACTCCTCCTAGAAAGAGTATTTTATTGCAATCGATTTTTATTTATATACAATTTAATGCTTATAGCTAAAATATTAGTAGTAGCTGTAGCCCAGTGTTAAGTTTGGGTGAATTCAAAAACGTCAAAAAACTGTGCAGTGTTGCGGCAACAGAACAGGCTTTGTGTTACTGTTGCACTGCTCAGACACTGTTGCTGTTGCACTGCGCGATTTGTTTTGACATTTATGAATAGCTGTGTTGCAAAGCTGTTCGCAATAGAAAAATGGAGGGAGTAGTCAAGTGTTTTGTGTTGAATAATATGAGAAAAATTAGAGCCGAAACAAAATTTCTTAATAAAACATGTTTAAAGAAGGAAAAATAAAAAACGAGGGGTAAAACAGTGGTAAAAATGCTGGACGTGCTTAAAAGAAGACTTGTTTCAAAAATCATAATTTGCTCCAGAATGTTAAAGCAGTATTCCGATGATTTATTTTCAGCCATTTCACGATCACAAAAAAAAATCAAATAAATATTCGCATGTTATGTAAATAAAACATTAAAATTGTTATACATATGTTACCTTTCATCCATTTTTCGCAAAATAATTTAATAGAAATGTTATTAATAATAGCTAGCACGAAAAACCTAAACCGCAACAAAGCGAAGCAACAGCAAAACAACTGATGCACAAATTACTCTGTTTTGACGATTGGTTGCGTTGGCGTTGCAAAAAAAAACTCTTGACTTGATCAGTAGTGTCAACATGTTGCGTTTTTGAACTCGTTGCTTTTCTGTTGCCGCAACACTGCATTATTGAACTCACCCTATATTTTTGAAAATCAATTGACTTGACCCCTGAATTGGGGCACAATAAAACCAGAAGATGTCCTTTGCGTGACGTCAAGATCTATCTCTAATCCAGAACTACTCTAAGGACTCATTAAACCAATAAGACCTTGTGAATATATAAAATTAAACTCCCTTTGATTCGTTTTTCACACTCCTCCTAGAAAGAGTATTTTATTGCAATCGATTTTTATTTATATACAATTTAATGCTTATAGCTAAAATATTAGTAGTCGCTGTAGCCCAGTGTTAAGTTTGTTAGACTACTGTACGGGCTGTGTAGGCAACGAACATTAATCACAGCAGCGAGTAGAATTTGCGACCAAGAAACTTCTCTATTTCTATTCTTGTCAGAAAACGAAACTCAAATGTTGTGCAAACTAAACTTTACAAGCATACGGCAGTATAATTGCTCCTTTCTTAAAGCGATTCATTTCTTTTAAAACCAATAACAAGTGCTGAACTAGGACCTTAACATATATTCTCTGTCCATTCACTTGTCAAACAAAAAAATTTGGCATCACTAAAGCATAGAGATTTAACGTCAATAAAATAATAATAAAATAAAAGTCAAAATAAAAACAAAAAATCACAGAGAAGATAAACATAAACATGAAAATAAAAATAATCGTATAGCATTTCTATATATCAGATCAAGTATCTTTGGATTGTAAATTTGTAAAATGTTTGTTTCATTTTCTAAAGAGAAAAACTCAACACGGACACATTCAATTTTTTCGATCTTCGATCACAAATTCACATTCAATAACTTAATTCTAATACTTAATGGCTAAAGTTTTTAGTACATGGTATAAAAAAATCACTTAAGTTTAAAAGAAAAATTGAGAGTGATTGTTCATAATTCAGCAGAGTAAAACCCAGGCTTCTGTTCAAAATTTTACCAGTCTTCATCTTCATTGTACTCGGAGATTTCCAGTCGGTAGGGAGTTTTTGCGTTTTTCAACTTCCTATGACTGCTTCTGCCGAGGGGATTGTGTCGCAGGTCAACAACTTCTAAACTGTCACTTGTGATCATCTGATCTGTGTCAATTTCTACAAATAAAAAAAGAAAGTGGTCAAAACTACTCATAGTTAGATAAATTTTTTGAATTTACCTATGATGGCATTGTGACTTGCGTCCAAGTCGCGAAGTTTTGGCATTTTGAACACAACTGGTGGCAAGACTATGAACGTGTTATACGATATGTTAAGGCGGGCTAATGATGCTAGATCTGCCAATTCGTCTGGTAGCTTGGCCATTTGATTGTGTGAAAGATTGAGGTCTGTAAAGACGTTAACTTAGATATCTATCCCTTAAGGAAGGAAGAGGAGGTAGATCGTACCTGTGATGAGATTGAACTTGATAGCGAATTTTGGTGAAATTTTCTTGATGACATTTCCACTTAGATCACAAGTTTTCAGAGAAGTATTCCTCATGAGATGGTATACTGCTTCCGGCACCTGCATAAGTTCGCATTCTGACAGATCTGTAAGAGATTAAGTTGGGATTACATATTTAAATTGTTAGGAACTATTTACTAATGTAGAACAAAAGGCAAATAAAACTTTATTTTGCACACAGATCATATTGGAAGCACTAGTGACAATTGTGAAGTTAAAGCAAGAAGCTAAAGTGACGATTCAATGTCCGATACCTCGCAGTAGTCGCGTGGAAGTAGCTATTGAATGTGAACAAATGATTCAATGCTACAAAACTTTGATAAAATCTAAAAGAATTGGATTCTGGAGGTACCGCTCTATTTTATAGATTTGGCAGTATACATTTCAGGCTGATTCTACAAAAATGTTCAAAGAAAAGCATGGGCATACACGTCACTTCCAGCAACAGACTGTTCTGATTTGACAGCAGTGGACCTAAGTCGAATTAGAACTGAGCTAAAAATAACACACATCGTATCCAACCTCAAAACTAATTTTAAAGCATTTTATGCAGAGTACCTTCAACAATTTATCGCCAAATTATTTACCTAAAAATGTGTTAGTAAAATGCACATTAGTTGCCCCTTCTTGGTTATGTTTGCAAAGCGAAATAGGCGTTCGAATCATACCCAAATGATAGCTTTCTTCTGCATTGTTACACCTTTCAACAACTTTAACTACCGCATTCGCCATTATGAAGAAACTTTATCTTTATAGTTTATCTGAGCAAACGAGGAAAGATACAAACGAAAATGTTATAATCTCTACCGGATGATACAAGATACTGAATAAAAATATGCTTCTCTGAGCGTAAATCTATTTTTATCGAACGTAGGATGTAGTCTGGATGGTCTATGCTTTGAAATTCTTTTTCACTTTGAAACTAAATTCGTGAAAGGTTAAGAAAATGATAAAAAGCAAAATTGGATGAGTAATACGATTTCATAACATCAACACAAGAAAAAAGTAAATAAAAACAAAGGCGTTTGACATCAAACAAATTTGTTTGATTTCAGTTCTCAATGGAACAGTATGGATATTGAAATTACATCCGTTTTGGTTAAATAAACTAGATGGCGTGATGGCAGGAAAGCTTTTCCCCGAAAAATGAAGTGCGGCCAAGTTCAGATGGAGAAAATTTAAAGAAAATATTTTACTTTTCCTTTCTATGCAGAAAGGTCTCCCCCAACTCTTGTCAGTAAATTGGTTTCATTTTGGATTTCACACGTTTCCACTTTATCTGGTCTACCTTTCCCACTATTTTATCAAGTTTCCAATCGAAAAACCATCCAAAACTGCCAAAAACTCAACAAGATGTGAAATTTTATTTGGGCGACACAAAACAGACGAAAAAATGCGTTGAGTTCGTATATGAATTCACTGCACTTTTTGGCTGTATACTTGTTCGTATTAAATTTCTTTGCAAAATCACTTTTTCGATGGAAATATTATTAAAAATTCATTGCAACACTTGTGCTTGAGTGGTAATAGTTTAAATAAATGCAATTACCGTGATATTTCATCAGAAAACTGCTAAAAATAGTAAAAGTTTAGTTTCGATACGCCTGCTATGTGACAAAAGTAGTGATTCAACGTCGTGGAGTGCATTCTACTACCAATTTGACAGCCATTGCTGTCTAATCGTTTGAAGTGTTAGGAAAAGTGTGGCCGTTGAAGCATTAAAAAAAATTATACGCTGGTAATACGGAAGGGGTTACGTATTTTTTTGTCCGGACATTGATCGCGCAAACAGTGGGAAGGCATTCGACAGGGCCAACAGGGAAGCTATTTCGATTAAATTTTTCAGGAGATTCGACAAATGAGTCGGGTCCATGGTCAGATTGAAATCGTGTTGCCTCTGGTGCCGTGAAATAAATAAGATGCAAATAATGTCAAATCGACTTTATTTCCAAAAATATTGGAAATAATGTCATAATAGCCAAGTTCAAAGGTACTTACTGATCTGCTTAACTTCTCTAGTAAAGTTCTGCAAGAACTTCGCCGCTGGTATCTCAGTACTTTTTATGGCTAACATTTTAAATAAAAACTTGACCATTTTTACAGTAATGTTTTTGATGGGTAACCTTTGGCTGAGACACAATGCTGCATTGGTACTACTGGCACACTATTGTCACCATTGGTCGCAATGAGAAAGAGCTTTTATTCCTCTGCCGTAATCCAGTCTATCCTAATCCATAGTAGTTTCTATGACTAACTCTGATTTCACTCAGCGTTTTGAGGCTGTTACCCTGATGGATGTACCCCCTAGCTTTGGGTCTAAGTGTTTCTTTGTCAGCGTACTTCATCCAGTCGGTAATGGTGCATGATTGAAAACGAAAGACACAATTTTAACAACAAATATTTTTATTGAATTCATTTGAAACCGGATAAGCTTTTAACAAAATAAGTTTTTCAAAATTATCATCAGTTAACGCATCACTTCTTTGTGCATTAACTAGACCTGCAAACAAACTCTGTACAGGTCCGGATGAAGCTAGTGGTGTGTTAAACTTCAAGGATACTTCTTTCAAAATAGGATATTTATCCAAGGCGTTCATACCGTTTTCGACACTATGATCGTTTATGTACGCCAAGTACTCATGCTCTATTTTCCTTGATAAGGTTGAATTGCCGCTTGACATTTGAGTATCTAGATGGAAATTTTTTTAAACAATTATTCGTGAGAGTAAATAAAATAAAAACAAACCTTCATCAAAGTCATAGAAATCTTCCTTTCCTGGTGAAGTGTTTTCTGGAGCCGTTCCTTCCTCACTCTCATCTTCAAAATCTTCACGTGTCCGCAATTCTTGCTCGACAGTATATTTTACAATAGAATGTATGTCCTCAATTGTCCGGCTATGAGGTAGGTCTTCAAAAACCTTGAACCATTTTGTTTTGATTCTTGGACAAAGAACTGTTGCAATTATAGCATCGACTGCTTCTGGTTTTAAGAGGAAGTACGTATTGAAGCGTCTTATTAAAGCTTGCTCAAGATGAAAAAGGACAGAGCTAAGCAGCAATACATTTCCGGATAGTCTCAGCTTTTTAAATTTTGTCTTCAATGTTGCTAAGGCTGGAAGAAGGTCTCCGTAAAGAATGTTTTTCCCGCTCTGCAAATGATCTAGTGTGTCTGCTAACGGCTTTATAATTAAACAATACTCCTGCAAGTACTCTATGTCGTTTTGAGAAAATTCTTTAATCAAAAGCATGTTGCATAGATCATTCAATTTAGCAGAATGTTCCAAAACATTCGACACTGCTTGGTATGTTGCATTCAAGCCCGTAACTACTGGTTCAATCAAATTTCTTTCGAGAACATTGAGAATTATCTCTGATGATTTTGGACAGTAAACTTTATTCCACAGACTGTTGAATTTCTTGAAAGCCTGGAAATATTTTATTGAAGTGTTTCATTGAAAAAAGATATTTTCAGTTACATACCTCTAAATGCCTATTGTGTATTTTTTTATCTGTCTCCACAATTCTCAAGTAATCGGTAGTAGCTAGCAGGTTGAGGGTATGGCTCACACATTTGATATGCTTTGGCAAACATTTAAAGCAGTCAGAGTCAATATATCTCAATTCAGCAAACTCAACTTCGTGCTGAAGAATTTTAATTCCGAAGTCTTTAAAATCCTTCACACAGTTCGAACCATTATCAGTAACCGTAGCAACAATGTCCTTCTGATTCAGGTGAAACTTTGTATTGATTTCGGAAATCAGATCACCAATACGTTCTGCAGGATGAGTCCCAGAAAACGGTTTGCACGCAAGTGCGACAGATTGTCTTTCGAATTGAGAATTCAGCCAATGGCAAGCATATCCTAGGAAATTGCAATGCGCAGTAGACCAAACATCAACGGTCGTACAGTAGTACTGGCTGGAACTTATGGCTGACACAATATTTTTGACCATTTCATCAAAATCGGTGTTTAAAAGTTCCATTATTTTTGGTCTGGTTGTTACGTTTAATCCAGTTCCTTCAAACAAAGCTGTAAACGATTCCCTTTCCACAATGGATAAGGGAGATGTTGTATCCACAATAAAATTTATCAGCCGTTTATCGAAAATTGTTTGCTTGCTTAGAGTATTCTTGTATGTTAAGTTGTATTTTTTTAAGTCCTCATATTGTCGAAAGCGTTCACCATGCTGGTTCTTTAAATGCTTCGTAAAATTCGACGTTACAGTAAGCGATCCTCTTACAGGTTTTTGGCAAAATTGACAAACGGCTGTTAAACTACCCTTCACATCGACCTAGGGTAAAAAAATTTATTGAAGTCGAGTTCAAAAACATTTGTTGAATACATACTTGTTGAAGTTCTTTATAAAATATTCCATTGAAAAGCAGTTTTTTGGAAATCGTTTCAGTCGTCCTCATCGTTTTTGTGGTCGATGGTGAATCGTCCTGTAGTTCGGAATTATTTTTGCTTGAACTTGAAAAAGTTCGCTTACGAGAATTTTCATTCACCATCATCGAATCATCAAATGAAAAGTTACAGTCTCCTTCTCCGAAACAGTTTGCGGATATATCCTCTTCTTTAATTATTATATCCATTTTCTGCTGAGAATGTACACAACACTTTTTTTATTTTTAATTTAAAGACGCTTTGGTTATAAGTGTACATACGTCAAAAAGCACACAAAAAAGTATGTAAATATAAATACACTTTCATAAACCACTCACCCTTCGAAATACTGACTGTACTTGTTTGCGATACAACAGTCAAATACCCAACAACACTCACTGATAACTTACAAACAACTGACTGTGGTGGGGAACTGTGCACTGCCAGCTGTAGCAGATATCGTTTATTGAAAGTACTGGTAGATACTTCAATTTTGTTTAAATAAAGTGTCAATACAATGTTGCCATTGCACTCAAGTACCAGTACCAATAATTGTACTTAAAACATACTGAAGTCTAAAAATACTTGGGTACTTGACAGCTTTGCATTTAAAATTATTAAGGGCTCCGAATAGTCCTCTGATTGTTATTTTTTCTTAGAAAACTAGGTGTTATCTTCTGTTCCAGTCGAAACAACCGCTACGTAGATGTAAACCGATGACGAGTTGTAAAACCCTTGTTAAAGTAAATCTGTGTTAATTAATATTCATTGACTGAATGCGTGGAGTTATTCGTCCCTGATAGAAGAATGGAATGTGAAATGATTTCACTAGTAGTTTTCAACTTCTTTCATTAATCTGCCGTCAGTCCTCTAATCAGCTAAAGCGGACTATTTTTGTATTTATATCGGCCATATTGATTTTTTTTTGTATTGATAACACTTTTTAATAAATTTGGTTGCCTTCTATTCTGCTATTATTGATGGAATTTATTTTTACAAAGTCAGAAATCGAAAACCTTCAAATCTTTTAAAATTTTTCGGTAATATTTTAAAACTTTCATCGGCAACTCTGAGTGCAACCCAACGAATAATGTACATATCTACATAATATATACATACATGCTAACATGATGTTTGTGTACGAAATCCGGCGCATAAACAGGGGAAGTGGGTATACAGCTTCGTTCATCCCGTTTTGCTTTGTTCCATCTTTCGCTGCTTCGTACTTCAGAAAGTTCACCGTGAGTAACAAAAGATCAAGAAACTACGTATACAGTAAAAATGGTTGACTGGAGAAAAACATGTATATACTTAAAGAGTACTTGTAAATGTGTTGGGATGTGCTGCAGTACCCCGTAATCTACTTGAAGCAGAGGTAATGGAAAAAGTATAATACTTGGACTCCGTGATTTTCATATATGAATGTACATACATATGTATGTACCGAGCATGTACGTTGTACATTGTATTGGCGGTTTTCAAGTAAAAGTAGAGTACAAGAGGATGATTACACCACAATTCAGCACGCTACCTGCGAAAATTATGTTTGGAAAAATGTGAAGTGGGGATGATAAGCGATACTCACGAACAAAATTGAAAAGTCGGCGTCAACAGTCACGTTCCATTCCAAAACGATCCATTTTTTTTGTTATTTTTTTTAGTATGAGCTCAACCAAATAGTAAACATCTGTAATTTTCAGCGTCGCTTCCAAAATGATTCTCGTCTTTGTTGCTTTTTCGGGTTTTAGTTGTATCATATTCCACGAACAAAAATAGTATATGGGTGTGAAGTACACTGTGAAAATATGACGCGGGTTTCCAGTCTGCTCAATTATCGTGAAATAATCGAATGTACTTGCAGCAGAGGTGTTGGTAGAAGAGAAGTAGGTGATTTCCATATACATACGTATGTATGTATGTACGTCCATATATGCATATGCACAGTATTTACATTGTACTGGCTATTTTCAAGTACAAGTATAAGGTAGTAGGTACTGGTTAATTGACTGGTACTGGTTCGTACTTGGAAGTTGCATGAATATGCCGTCTGATGCAATAACACCACAACTTCTACTGCTGTGCAAATTTAAAGCCGACTTTCCCTGCGTTCAGGACTGGCTTTAGTCAGAGTTTCAGCTTGTTTGCGTTAGAGATTTTCATGAATGGCTCCAAAACCAGTGCTGATGTCTTTGTAGAGACCGACAACGTGAGACTTCACTACTCAATAGGCAAGTATGCCTCTGATTTTCAAGCAGAACCTTTTGCTATCATCATGGCCACGGACTACCTATATTGGAAAGAATAGGTGGTGCGTCTACGTTGCTTAGGCCTCTACCTATTTCAGAAATAGGTGGAGAATGCAAGAACTCTCTGAAATCAGTAGCTAGTAGCAACTCTCAAAGCTTGGACTCTTGTCTGGGTCCCAAGTCACACTGGGATCTCTGGGAGTGAGATCTTTGGACAAGGTAGGCAAGGACCGGAAGATGATTCATCAGAATGTAAGAACGTAGCAACGGCCCACCCGTCCGCTACAAAAAATAACTACGAACATCTCTTCGACTTATACATTGGCTGGCCTTCGGTCTCACATGTAGGCCCTTTCGCATATGTTATAATTGGCGACGGTATTGTGAGCTCTGATTATTACATACTATTAGGAGTTAAAGAACGTAGCTTTCAGACAAAAAAATTATTTTCATTTAAAATATGGTTGCATATTTCCAGGCAAAACGGGAACTGCAAGAAGTTGCACTTTGTACAGGGTTTTTCAATAAGAGCCCTACAAAAGTTTTTTTAAATAAAACAAAAACGGTTTTGGATATCAATGAAATTCTTTATTCCTGTGAAAGTACGTTCGATGCCATTATGTATGGAACTCGATTTCTTTTGCATGGCCACCACGGGCACGCTTGCAGAAGTCCAGACGCTGAACCCAATTTTCGACGGTTTTCAAGCATAAATCGGCCGATACTGCTGCAATTTCACGTTCGATATTCGTACGAAGTTTATCAATCGTCGCTGGCTTGTTGGCATAGACCATAGACTTGACGTAGCCCCACAGGAAATAGTCTAACGGCGTCAAATCGCACGACCGAGGCGGCCAAGCGACTGGACCATTTCGTGAGATAACACGTTCCCCAAACTTGGTTTCCAATAAATTGATTGTGACATTCGCTGTGTGGCTTGTGGCGCCGTTCTGTTGGAACCACATGTCCTCCAAGTCCATATCATCCAATTGGGGCCAAAAATATTCGGTTATCATTGAACGGTAGTGATCCCCATTCACAGTAACGTGCCGGTCTTGATCATCACGGAAGAAGTACGGCCCAATGACGCCGCTGGCCCATAAACCACACCAAACCGTAATTTTTTCGGGATGCAATGATGACTCATGGAGTACGTGTGGATTGCTGCCTGACCAATACCGCATATTTTGTTTATTGACGAAGCCATCCAGCCAGAAATTATGACGACCATAAATTGGACTTAGCGCTCTTAACGTTGAGGCCACTGACTCCGAATTTCGGTAGTAAATTTTAATAATTTTGACTCGTTGTTGGCTCGTATATCTTTCCATCATGAAATGGCAAACCTTACTGAAGAGAAATGTCAAAAAACCGCAAGAAAAATATGGCGTCGTTTGCTATCCCTGTCGCTCTACTTTTGTAGCGTCCCTATTGAAAAACCCTTTATATGAACATTCAAGGCCTATTCTTCGAAACTAGAGGGTCTGCCATGAATCAAAATTCTTAAAAAATCCCTTCTGTCACATACAATTTTTTTTTTTTTTTCAAAATCGGTGATGGCCGTCCTTTAAATATGTAATTACCGAAATGAGCGACATTGTCTCTTAGTAGAAAATACTGTAGGCAATTTATTGACATTCTTAAGGGACACTACGCTTTTGCTAAGCAGCTCAATGCGCTAGACTTAATTGTCACGGTTGTCTGCGAGGTTTATAGAGAAGGCGACGATACTACGGATCATTTCTTTTGTGATTGTCCTGTCATTGGATCAGGTGGCAAATCTTCAGAGCTGTGTTGTAGTGAGTGCTAAAACTGTAAGCTTCTTATCATCAAAGTGCCTTCTTGGTCTTCTCTGAAAGTCGAGAATATTCTAGTAAAATGGGTAAATCTATGTGCGTACATCCATCGCTGAATCAAAAATCTCTTTCATGCTCAGTGTGGGATTTATTAACATCCTTCGTTGAAGGTACATTAAACTGCGTCCAAAACTATGTTCAAACACAATTTTTGAGTTCATTTTCTCTGAGTACTTTCAAAATCATACGAACATACCCTAACGACCGATTCAACCACTGCGATATACTACGCAACTCGGTAACCATGTTGCTCGAACAGACAACGAAAAACCAAAACAAACTGAGTTACCTGTTTGTGGATAGTTTTCCACCCGCAAGGTAAGGCGTTTCATTTAAATTCCATGAAAAATATTCACTTTCAATAAAATTCAACAGCAAATCGACAGAACAATGGAACCGGAGTTAGTGTCAAAAGCATCCGAAGTTGCAACATCAGTTCCCAACACATCCGATGCAGATATTGTCCAGAAACCACCAATACCACCCCCCACCAGTTACGGTAGACCGCCTACGTCTTCTCTCTTTTCACGTGGAAATTTAATGAGCAGTCGCTTAGGCGGCGACAAGACATCTTTAGCACGTCCATCGACAGCCGTCCGTGCTGTCGGATACACGGCAGATTCGGAGAAGCTCCTCGACCAAGCATTCCTGCAAAAGGCAAAGCAACAACAGGGCTTGGGTGCAACTGTTGAGTCGGCGGCAAAAGATGTCAATCCTCTCATAAGATATCGACTTCTGGAAACGAAGATAGCCAGCCTATTAGAATCTTCGATTCTTTTGAGTGCCGATCCGAAGCCCAACTATGCCGAGTGTCTAAATAAAGCCAAAGAGGCATTCTCTCTGGATCGGACTCTTCATCGCTTACGAGATCAGTATGGAGAGAATCTTTTGCACAACTTGGAGCTCACCTACGCAGTTTTCTTCAATCTTGCCGAACAGTACAACAACAATGATATGTATGTCGAAGCGCTCAACTCATACAGCGTCATGATCAAAAACAAAATGTTTCCCCATGTGAATCACATCAAGCTGAACATGGGGAATATTTACTTCAAAATGGGAATCTACCCGAAGGCTATAAAAATGTATCGCATGGCCTTGGACTCGGTACCGAGCAATCACAAGCAGTTACGGCTGAAAATCACTCAGAATATTGGAATTCTGTTCGTCAAGATGGGACAGTATTCGGATGCAGCAACAAGCTTTGAGTTTGTTATGTCAGATCGACCGGATGTTCGGAGTGGGATACACTTGGTGCTCTGCTACTATGCCATGGGAGATGTGGATAAAATTAGGAACGCGTTTAGGTCATTGGTGGACATCCCACTGGAGAATGAAGACGACATTAAGGTGCAGACTTACATCGAAGAGAATGAGGACAGCACTCATGTGTTTGAAACTTTGAAGTTGGATGAGTTCGCGATTTACAACAAACACAAGAGGAATACAGTGAAGAAGGCTATAACCATGGTTGTGGATCTAATATCGCCAATCATCGAGGAGAATTACAACGATGGCTACTACTGGTGCATTGAGGTTATTAAAACTTCGTCAAATTTATCCTGGCTGGCTAGTGACCTGGAACTCAACAAGGCTCTGGTGTACCTGCGCCAAAACGATGTCAACCAGGCTGTCGAGACGCTTCGAATGTACGAGAAAAAGGATGAAAATATGGCTGCTAATGCACTGACCAACTTGAGCTTTATCTACCTGCACATTGGTGACTTGGAAAACGCCCGACTATGCACGAGCCAGTTCCTCGAAATAGACAGGAAGAATCCGAGTGCACTTGTCAATAGTGCCATCTGCGACATACGAACTGGGGACTTTAACAACGCCAAGCAGAAACTACACACTGCTCTCGATGTGCAGCCAAATTCATTCGAAGCGAACTACAATTTGGGATTATTGGCCGGCAAGAATCTCAGTGATGACGACTTGGAATTGGCCGAGGAGCAGTTCGTGAAAGTGGGAGAAACTATCCAACATCCTCATGTTCACTATCAACTGGCACGCATGCATGAGGTGAATAGCTCGCCCAATTCTGCACTGGAAATCTATTTACAGGTTCTCGGCACCACCGGTGAAATGGATTCGAAGCTTTTCGAAAAGTTTGCAGCTCTTTATGAGAATTTCGCGGATCATCAAGAAGCAAATCAGTGCTACAACGAAGCCTACCGTCTCAATCCGAGTGACATCGGGATTGCCACTTCAATTGGCTCATACTACGTCAAGCTTCAGGCTCTAGAAAAGGGTCTGTACTATTACGAACGAACAGTTCTGGCAGATCCCAACGACCCAAACTTGATGCTCAGGATTGCCTATTGCTTCCGGCACTTGTACATGCCGAAAAACTATCTGGAGCTGTTTGAGAAGATCTATGCAAAGTTTCCCAAGAATCTAACATGCTTGAGGTCTTTGGTTCATGTCACAAAGTCACTTGGATTGCTAGAGTTGCATGAGAAATATAGTGCAGAGTATGAGAGGCTCGATAAAACCACACTGGAGATGCGTCAAAGTTCAGCAAGGAACGGTGGACAGTCGAGGAGCAAAAGGAGATCGGCTACAATTCGAAATAGTGAGGTAAGTACTCCAATGCATTCACAGACGAGTGCCATAACTGGGACCGTGTATGAGGGGTTTGTTCAGCATGTGGATCCATTGGGACCACCAGCAGAGCGACCGCGTACCGGAGTGGTGCGTCGTTCATCCGATGACTCCGACGATGAAGATAATGCCGAGTTGCTCTTACCAATTTAAAAAGCTTTTAAATAAGATATTATGTAATAAATATATGTATGTACATATTTTGAAAAAGATATTTTGATTGGAATGGAATAATCTCTTCTTGGTTAGAACAGGAGAGGCATGAACTTTGTCAAGAGTGGTCCCGTCTGCATAGTCATTGAGTAGGGTTAAAAGTGCAACGAAAAACTGTTTCAGCTGTTCACCGACATCGTCAGAGGAGCCCAAATTCAAAGACTTAGATGGCAGGGACGTGTAAAGCGGATGAGCATCAGCGCTTCGGCCCGGAGAATTTTTGAACACTTCCGGTAGGTTCAAATCAAATCAAACCAAACTAAATGCTAGCGATGACCGTAAGAACCGAGATTAGGGAGAAACTGCAAAGATACTTGGAGGGTAACCTGAATTAAGACTCTGAGTAAAAGTGACCAATTAGGTTAGCCTGGTTTGACATTTCTCCAACCCGCGTTTGAGACCTATGTAGTGCGACGACAAATCTTTTCAATTCTTTTTGGTCTGAAGATAAATATTTCAACTGCGGCCGCGATTTGCCTTGGGATGTTGCTTCTGTCAGAATTGGTGATCTCTACGTTGGTCTTGGCCTCGTCCTGCACCATAAAGATTGCATTCGAAATGCTGTCTTTAAGGTCCGACACAAAACAAAACTATTATTCTCCAGTCTCTCATTTTCACTCATGGTCAGTACATCGTCCTCGGTTAAAGCAAAATGGGTGACAATATAGCCTGCCACACTTCGAAGGAGTTGGAAAACTGTTGGTTGTAGGATTCCTTTACAAGAGCAACAATTTTTGGCATGAACGACGGATGCATATTCACGCCAAATAGTTTTCGAGAAGGCAGATCAAACGAAGATTCAACGCAGCACGTGAGAGCAGTCATTGTCTACGCGGTAATGGTTGCGTCTAAACCGATCACCCTGATTGATGCGGGATCTTCAATATGATGGCAGGTGTTGGCCCGAAGCTACTATCCTTCAGAAATTCGACCAGCTGCTTGAATATGCTGCGGCGCAGGGTCATGGACTCTGTCAAAAGCGCTCTTGGCTGTTTCGAGAAGAAAATTCTTCGGGTGATTTTTGGTCTGATCTGCATACATAGATTGGAGGAATGGAGGAGGAGATACAATGACGAACTGTACGTGCTGTACAACGACATCGACTTAGCCAGAAGAGTGAAGGTCCAACGACTGAGGTGGCTGGGTCATGTAGAGCGGATGGACATCACTGCTCCGGCTCGGAAAATCTTCGAATCCACACACGATGGACGGTGCGGTAGAGGAAGATCGCTAATCAGGTGGCGCACAAAAGTAGAAGGGAATCTAAACCAACTTGGCGTGCAAAACTGGAGGCAGCTGGCTAAAGATCGAGCTGGGTGGAGGCGCTTTTTGGTTCAGGCCCAGGTCCACCTCGGACTGTAGCGCCACTTTAAGTAAGTAAGTAAGCTGGGATATGTAGACGATGTTGACATAATCGGTCGCTCTCAGGGCGTCGCCATATAAACTTTCGCGGCAATCCAAGATGAGGCCATACGAGTTGGTCTTGACGTAAACGAAGACACAACTTAGCCAATAAATAGAGAGTAAGTCCGCAGGATAGGATAGAACATCACTGTTGACAATTATAACTTCGAGAAAAAAAAAGAAGTTCATCTACCTCGTAGTGACCATCAATTCTACAAATGACATCCTCTTGGCCTAGGAAACTGCTTCTACTTCGGCTTAGCAAAAAATGTGTGTTCAAAGCTCGAAAAGATCATTTTATAGATGTCGATCTTGGCCTTACGCTACGAGCTAAAAGACAAGTAAGACAACAGTGCTGTAATATCTCGGCATAGCCTCTTCACGGTTCGGAAACCTATTTAGTATGTAAGTGATAAAGCAAGTAAGACTTGAAGACTTGGAAAAGACATTCATACTTCTTTTGCAGTCATCAATGCAAGTGCATCTGACAGAGGAATGAACGCATCGCAATATAATAGATTTAAAATAAAAATAGTATCTCATCATTAAGAAGAGCAATTCATGTGGTTATCCATACCGATCGGACAATATTAAAGGTAAAGAGGTCACAGATCAACCCAGCGTTCCACCGAATTCATCATGATTGGTTAACAATCGACAAGCACAGCAACAAAAGTCGCCGCAACCAATGTCGCCGACCAAACGAGATTCAAAATATCAAAAACCCTTTACCAGCAGTTCAGGCGATGCTTCATTTGGCTCGCCGGACCGGTTGAAACCTTTACGCATCTACCGTGCAAATTCGTTCAACATATCAACATCTTCTTCCGGTTCATCGGCAGCAACTACCACGACAACAACTTTTAAGCATTCAATGGATGTCAATTGGAAGCCACACATAGACTGGATCTATCTTCAATCCAGAACTACTCTAAGGACTAATTAAATCGATTAGACCTTGCGAATATATAAAATTAAACACCCTCTTTTTCGTTGTTCACACTCTTCTTATAAAGAGTATTTTATTGCAATCGATTTTTGTTTATTTACAATTAAACTCTTAAAACTAAAATATTAGTGGTCGGACTTTAAATGGTTGGACTGTTGGGTGAGGTGCATATGTTCAAGCCCCAATATTTTTTGCGGTACCTATCACCTCTCATCGGGATATGACAATCTTCCGAGTATAAATTGTCACCAAGAAGTTTCTCTATTCCCGATTCTGAATCGGCAATAGATTTTTTCATTCGTGCCCAAATTGTAACGCGCGGGCATAAATAGTTTTAAGAAACTAGGCTTGGACCCACCCCGGACTGTCACGACTGCAATTTACTTTTTTAATTTCTTAACTAAAATATTAGTTGATTTAATATTTAGAACTATTCGAAAATGAATTAAAAGTTAAATATAATATCATTCTGACAATTCTTGTCAAAAAAACAGAACTCTAGTGTTGTGCAAACTAAACTTTACAAGCATACGGCAGTATAATTGCTCCTTTCTTAAAGCGATTCATTTTCTTTTTAAACCAATAACAATCGGCACAGTGCTAGATTAGGACCTTTACAACAGTAAACATTTCTTTCCCGTCTATTCACTTGCCAAACAAAAAATTTGGCATCACCGAAGAATAGAGATTTAACGCTCATAAAATAATAATAAAACAAAAGGCAAAATAAAAACAAAAAATCACAGAGAAGATAAACATAAACATAAAAATAAAAATAATCGTATAGCATTTCTATATATCAGATCAAGTATCTTTGGATTGTAAATTTGTAAAATGTTTGTTTCATTTTCTAAAGAGAAAAACTCAACACGGACACATTCAATTTTTTCGATCTTCGATCACAAATTCACATTCAATAACTTAATTCTAATACTTAATGGCTAAAGTTTTTAGTACATGGTATAAAAAAATCACTTAAGTTTAAAAGAAAAATTGAGAGTGATTGTTCATAATTCAGCAGAGTAAAACCCAGGCTTCTGTTCAAAATTTTACCAGTCTTCATCTTCATTGTACTCGGAGATTTCCAGTCGGTAGGGAGTTTTTGCGTTTTTCAACTTCCTATGACTGCTTCTGCCGAGGGGATTGTGTCGCAGGTCAACAACTTCTAAACTGTCACTTGTGATCATCTGATCTGTGTCAATTTCTACAAATAAAAAAAGAAAGTGGTCAAAACTACTCATAGTTAGATAAATTTTTTGAATTTACCTATGATGGCATTGTGACTTGCGTCCAAGTCGCGAAGTTTTGGCATTTTGAACACAACTGGTGGCAAGACTATGAACGTGTTATACGATATGTTAAGGCGGGCTAATGATGCTAGATCTGCCAATTCGTCTGGTAACTTGGCCATTTGATTGTGTGAAAGATTGAGATCTGTAAAGACGTTAACTTAGATATCTATCTCTTGAGAAAGAGGAAGCTGTGTAGATCGTACCTGTGATCAGATTGAACTTTATAGCGAATTTTGGTGAAATTTTCTTGATGACATTTCCACTTAGATCACAAGTCTTCAGAGAAGTGTGCCTCATGAGATGGTATACTGCTTCTGGCACCTGCATAAGTTCACATTCTGAAAGATCTGTAAGAGAATAAGTTGGGATTGCGAAATTAGAAGGTTAAGGGCTATTTGACACCAAGTTTTGAAATCGCCATTTTGTAGATCTCGACAAAATAAGCAAAAAATATAAAAAAATAAATTGATTAAACGCTTAGTTTAGGAGACACGGGGAGCTAAAAATTAATTTTCTTTTCTTATGGATATTCCATTGAAATTAACATTATTTTCTGTCGGTACAAAAATAGTGTTGCAGAGGTAAACACTCCTTCAAAACAAAAATAATTCATACTTTTAGGTGATTGGACTTCAAATATATTTGAATGAAAACTTAGGTAATCTTCTAGGGCCTAACACTTCAATTCTGCAAACTACGTGAGCGTTACCTTGAATGCACCACGTGGAGGTGTAGTACGTTGCTCGTTCGTGAACTTCACCACGCTAAAAATGTAAACCTTGACTGACGTTTTGACATTAAGGGTGCGTTTGTATTAAAATACAAAATTGTTATATCCCTATTGAAATTCCCTTTACCCCAATTTGCAACACTTTCCCCACAGCAGGACTTCAGGCTTTTCTCAAACTACTCTCGATGGATATCTTTGTACGAGCCTCGGCGGCCATCAGTGAATTATGAATTGACAACCTTCGTTGGAATGACAACATATTCCTAGGCCTAGGTTTTCTCAAAGATGCAAAAACTACTTTACCCCTGCTGATCTGGCCTCAACTTATAAGGCGCTCATTTGCCCAAAACTCGAGTATATAGCTCATATCTGGTCTGGTGCCTCCAAAATCGTCTACATCCTAGGTAGTTGCGCGTTAAGACTTATTGGTGACAGGGACATTACGAAGTCAATAGATTCACTTGAACACCGATGAAATGTTTTCTGTCTCTCACTGTTTGATCGTTTTTTCCACAAACACTGATCAAGCGAAATAGCCAGTTGCATTGCGCTCTCTCAATATTTCAACTGCAATACGCGTCACGCATTGAATGCCACAAGGGATCGTGCTAGGTCCACTTCACGGCTGGAAGCTTATTATGTGCGTCATTTTAGGAACGGTGTCAACGGATATTCTCGCGGACAAGGTACAGTGACAGTACAGAGTAAGGTAAATGTTTGTCCCGTAGGGAACAGCGAAGTACAGTAAGAAAGCCAAATATGACAGGGTGACGACAGTGAAGAAATCTCTCATCAAAACGGTGATTGACCGCCCAAACGGCTGAAAGCATAAAGACATGAATAAATCACTGTAAGGGGGAAGTGAGTCAACTGCTGACTCGACGGGCGTTTCCGGGCTTTTATGGGCGTTAATGGCCAAGACACCTACCCACACCTACCTTGCGAATATTATCAGCCAACTCGGTCAAGTCGACACCAACGAATTTAATGACATCCATCGGTCCATATCATTAAGGTCACATACGAACAGTTTCACAAAGAACTAGGTCACATCAGTCCTTCTATTTTTATAGCCAAACGCGTTTATTGAATCCATTGTGAGGAAAAGTATATTGATCCCACAAGCGTGCTGATGAAATACGTCAAGAGATGCGTATAAAAACACGGTCCCGCATGTGTCGAAATTATTTACAGCACGCGAATCATTTCCCTCTTCAGCCACGTCATACAGCATTTTGCGTTGCAAATTCGTTGACATTGGAAAATTTTCTCGTTTCTCACTCTTTTCCGAGGAAAATACACTGAGTACTTCTTGGCCCGCGGCCAATTGGTCAGTTTAAGACGAATAAAGGAAATTTCGACTTTTAATAATAACAAAAAAAAATTGAGAATGAAAAATTTATGGGTATGTAAACTCTTGTGGGGTTTTCCAAAGTCTGCGCAGTTTTTCTTTGTTCAGACGTGTGCTGAAGCGTAGAATGATCATTTTCCAAAGAAAATACTGCTGCGCACAATGGGAATGAATTGTGTCTTTTGTAAAACTAGGCCAGCAATGAAAGTTTACTCTTTAGTTTATCGAAACTTGGAAAAAAGTAATAAAATTATCTTATCAGTACGAGTACTGGGAAGAGTGGCGTAATTTTATTTTGATTGAGTGGTTGAACGGTGAATCCACCGACAACAATGACATTGGTAGAGGTAAACTGAATGAAGTTGTTTGGATTTTTCATTTCTTTTGTTTATATTTGAGGTCGTTGCGTTGTTTTTTTTTTTTTTTAATTTTGTCAAGTCTATTTACCTCGTGGGGCCGATAAACTAACAAGAAAGACCAATTTAATAAGCGTGCAGCTCGGATCACAAGGGCTATCAACCTCTAATACATACATATGTACATGTTTACTTCTTCCTCACCGTGATCACCTTCTAAAAAGGATTTTTCACTCAAGAGCAGATCTAGTTTTTGACGTTTAGAGGGCCGAAATGACGGTCAAACTCTTCGGAAAAGTTCATACGCTCATTAGGTTAGGTAGAGTAGGGTTATTCAGTCAGCGTTTGTATAAGACACTAGGCCCCATAGTGAGGCCCTCGCGATCCCTGTGCAACCAAATTGGCAAAACCTAGATCATTTCCTGAAAGCAATTAATTTCCCTACAGAATTTTACCATGTTTTTGTAGCTATCGTAGCCCAGCTTCTCTAGAGAAATAGCTACCGAGAAGCTTCATGCGTGTGTTGCCATTTTCCTGACATTCACATAAAATACATATGCTGCGTATAAGTCGTTGCAGTACCTGCAAACATCTGTAGCTGAGAGTCCTAATCTTTTAGCGTGCTTAATCAGAAGACAATGGTCGGACAGGATGCCAGTGACTAGTTGTAGCTACGCCCTGCTTAGGTTGAGAATATGTTTTGTTCTTCTGCGGTCTACCGCAGGTCATAGAGCCTTGGATACCTTGTGACTACTTATATTAGACCATCTCCGATTTGCCTTACTAATAGTTATTCTTAGGATTTCTGCATTAGCTACGCAGGAAGGAGGATCCACAGTGGTTCCCTCCTCCATGTGTTGCCCTTGCTTGTGCCTGGTTCTGTTCTGGTTCTGTTTAGGAGATCTTCTTTTCTATACTTATCGTAGGTCGGCCATATCTTCTTTGATATCACGTTGTTGGTTAATCCCCTCCATTGGAGGTTGGGCTTCTGCAGGAAGTGTGATTGGATTTGTCCTTTAACCGCTCCTAGTGTGGACCCTTGCCGCAAGTGAGCCATGTAGAGCTGACCCCTGTCTGGCCAACTCATCTGCACGCACGTTTCCTGCTATGTCACTGTGCCATTGAACCCAGAGCAGTGTGATCCTGAACCGTTCGCTCAAGCAGGCAAGCTCGTTCCGGCACTCTAGCACTAGTTTGGAGGATATGGTAGACGAGTCAATAGCTTTGAAAGCAGTTTGGCTATCCTTGGTTTGTTTGTGTGTTATGTCACGCCCGAGTTGCGTGTTAGCCTCTCAGTAGTTCCGCCTGGAAGACGCTAGCAAGCGGTATGATCGTTTTAATTTTAGTGATTCCGAGTAGACACCGGTGTATAGATGACTTCGTTTTTTTTTCACTGTACTCTGCTGGGGAATCCCAGGTGGAAGTTTTTCCTGAAGTTAAGTTTGGGTGTGAAGCGTTTGGTAGCGCGTCCAGGATGTTGCAGCACCCAAATTTTTTGAGACTGACTGCCCTGGATAGTGCGGTGTTTTTTGCGTGTAAGTCAAGAGGCAGAAGGTGCAAGAGCACAGTAAGGGCATCAATGCTCCCGTGGTGCCTATACTCGCTGTTCTTTGGCGACTTTTAAGATTTGTAAGGTTGTAGCCCTTTCTCAGCGCGGGCCACCATATAGCGACCTGTAGGTGAGAATTGGACGCACTATAGCTGTGTACATCAGCAAGGTCATCTTTGGTTGAAGTCCCCACTTCTTTCCAAAAGTTTTACTGCAGGCATCGAAGGCTACACATGCCTTCTTTACTCTGTGTTTTTAACATATATTTCTTTTTTACCTTTAACCTACTTAAAGTCACAAAATTTGTTGTATAACACCATCTGTTCGATATCTCATACATGCCTGGCCGCATTACAATAGGGCAATCAATTTTCTTTCACTTTGTATTGTTTATCAGTCTCTCGTAGTTGCTTTCGACAATGATTTCAAAAGTCTTAACAAAACCAACGTCAGAGTAATCGTTCAATATCCTACTTCCCGTCAAAGATTATCTTTGTTTTGTTTGTCAATACGACTTATCGCGCAATTGATAGAAACACGAACGACCTTAACTATTGAAAATTGGTTAGGAGAACTTAAAACGCATTATTAAGCGTGAACGACTGATAACCAAATGGGGAAAATGCGGAAAAACACGTTGAATAGCACGCGACATGTGTTAGTAGGCTTGTGGCTGTGAAATCAATGTGCCTTATGTTGATTATGTTAATTTTTATGATAATTATGCGTATGCTGTGTGACAATTTATTGCGGTTTTGTGGTTGGTCAAGAATATTTAATATTTTGTTTGCAGATACAATTGCTTTGCCTTCTTCTGTTTGATATACATTTTCAACATTTTCTGACTACATAGGTAGATACAGTCATTGCCAATTTATCCCGGGATTTATTTTATGAGTCCAGTTTTTCGACAGAACTCAGGGAGCTGTCAAGAGACAGAAGGGGCTTAAATGGGTTAATCGGTGGTGGTGTCCAGACTAAATGGGACATTTGTGGTGTTTGTCATTACTAAAATTCTCGGGATTTTTTTTGAATCTCCTGATGTCATAATCATTTTCAGCTCAATCAACACTTTAAGCCGTGACACTCTACTGCCAGTGTGATGCCTTTGCATCAGGAGTTGAACCGATAATGCGATGATGCTAATCACTACACCATGGCCAACCCCGAACAAGAAGGGACATCCCGTATTGGCGGGTAAGACTGAAGGTCAAAGTGAATAGTTATAACTTTATGGTAGAAAGGAGCTCTTTTTGTTTGGTTCTTATATGACTTTTGAGAATGATGTCATTGCAATCAAACGAAATCACTGTTTCTTTGCCAACTAAGTACCTTGGAAGAGCCTATCCTAAACAACCAAGGAGACTCTGAATAAGACTTCAATCATTCCAGTATTGCTCTACTGAGCCAAAGCATGGACTCTATTGACGGCGTTTCTAGTAGAAAATTATTTGTAAGATATTCGCTTTTGATTGCATTGACGGTCTTTGGAGAAGATTCAACATTGAGCTTTACGAGTGATTTAGATACATATGTACATCAATTCATTCAAAAACTGCACATTGTGCGTTGATGGCTAGCACATGTAGAGCTAATACACATCAACACTCCGGCCTGCAGAGTCATCGAATCTTTCCCACTGATCCTCTGACAGTCGAGTAAGATTGTTACTAAGGTGTCAAGCATAGGTAGGAGGGAACCCCGATCAAAGTGGAGAGGAGAACTGGAGACTTATCGGACTGTGATTAGGAAGGTAGATAGGAGTGGCAGTGAGTAAGCCAGCGTGCCGAATTAGGGCAAACATTTTGATTTCATGCCTCTTGGGATTCTACTTCATAAAAGCATGGCGATTTGAAGGTCTATTGAAGTGCAGTACGTCAGAGATATGTATCTTCCCCCGAAAGCTCATTGAGCTTGTTAAAAAAGGGTGTGTTCAGTGCATGATACCTGTTTCTGGCGAGAGCTGGGCATCTGCAGAGGAAGTGATCAAGGGGTTCTGCTTCGGTAACACTTACTAATCCTAACCTTGCTCTGTAGTTATTGGCAGTCCGTTAAAAAAGACTAGGGTACTCAACATTTACATTCGATGTACCAAATCCGAATTCAACATTTTTTTTACCCAACCCCATTGGCGATTACCCTTGATGGTGATTTATTGACATACATACTTGAAAAAGGTTTATGGCTTAAGGTTTTCAATGAAATACCGAAAACTAGTTCATGTTCGTTAACTAAGCACTGTTTAGTGAACACTAATTTGTTAAGCAATTTTTTTTTGTCCAAATCGAATACTCCGATCGACTTAGTTACATATTCCATTTCCTATTAAATTGGGTAACTGCAACCTGGAAGACGATAAACTGACAAACCATCAGTGCATTTCACTGATTTACGGCAATATTTGTTGAGTAACAACAAAAGTGCTTACGCATGTAAGTTATGCACACATTAAGTCAAAAACAAAAAATTCGACAAAGTATTTCCACCAAATACGAGTATCGCAACTATCATACTTCTCAAATTCAATTAATTAAATCAAATTGAAATATTTATTTAATATTTTTTTTTTTCGATTTTCTTTTTGCAGCTGTTTTTACGTTTCGCATAATTGTAAACGTCGTGGTTATTCCAGGTCTACATATGTTGTGACTGCACGCGAAGAGAAAAAAAGAAAAATTAACACGAAATATACACAAGTGCAGGTAGACATTGTTTTATTTCCAATATGTGGTACTCGTCTTAAAAGAGTTAAGTTTGCCATTTAAGCGCGCAAAATTGTTCCTCTCAACTTCAACTGCCTTTTTTTTTGCGCGCGCCATCACGTTGTTTTAACCTTTAACGTTGCATAACTAACTTAGTCGTTGTTAATGTCAGATTGAGTATTACACACTTCCTTGTGGCACTGGAATTACCATGATGGGATAGTGCAGATACACATAATTGCTTACCGCAATGGTAGTAAGCCATGTTTACCTTCAGATATTTTTCTTTTTTTTTTTAAGCCTAAGTACTCGAATGTATTTCCTTGGTTATTACTCACCCAACTTGCTATTCTCTTTCGCATCCTCACAGCGGCCGACGACTTTGATGACACCTCGTCCAGCAATTGGTGAAAATGTTACGATACCTCCGATCCTTGCGATGTGGGGTGGAATCCCTGTAGGCTCATCACCTCCATTGTTACCATTATTGTTGGCAGTGTTGGTGATATCATTGCCAAAGGACGAGCGTGGTGGTGGTCTCATTTTGACAGAATTTATTTTCACTTTCTCACTGTTTTATTCACAAATTTAGGTTAATTGTATCTTTTAGTACTTGTTTTGTATCTTTTCTTGTAACTTTTTTTTTTAACAACGATCGCGCAATTTAACTCACTAACGTGGTAGTTATTTATCTCGCAAACGATTTTTTCTGATTCGAAATTTTCTGTTTAACGTGCACTGCGTCCGTTTTCCGCTTTTCAAATGGTTGCAAAGCTTTTGCGTCAGCTGTTTTTATATCACGGAAGAAGAAAGAACGCGATCAATGATCGCGCAAAACCATTTTTTTTTTCTTTTCTTTTTGTCGTTTCTGTTTTCAGTTTTTTTTTTCTGCGTTGTTTTTCGATTTTGTTTTGATTCGTTGTTTTTGTTTGGAAAGCTGTACGACTTTGCTATGAGTTGCAGTACGAAAGCAAATTGCATGCATCATGCATGGAAAAACAAAGACTTCGAGCAATGGGAGCTTTTCATTCCTAAAAAACTGCACTGATCATACAAATATTGTATCTAGATACAAAATGTGAGAGGAAAACCGGCCTTGAACTGGGGTGCGACTGACTTATTTAACTTTTTTGTTTGTCAAATTATTATTTTTTTCATCCTGCTTTTGGTGCAAATTGCGGCCATCATTGCACTTTGATGATCAGAATGTTTTCTAAATTTAAGCAAAGTCATAACCATAATTAACAGCTTATACTCATGGGGAAAGGCAGTCTAGAGATGGGGCTGTTTTGTACAGTTCTTTGCAATTGATGTTCAATTCAACCTAAATTCGTACATAAATAGAAACGCACTAGCTAGGTCGTAGATTGTTTCGCTGTGTGTATTAGAAATTAATTGTGAGATATCCCTGGGTTTTTAATAAGGAGAAGTGTAAAGCAGCTAAGTATTGAGATGAAATATTTATTATGCCAAAAAATAAGGTTAAATAAATGAGTGTGCGTGTCGTCGTGCCTTAGTGGTTAGCAAGTTGGACTGCTGTGCTATCTGCATGGATTCAAGCCCCAGCCATGTCCCTCGAACATTATTCGCGGCACCACGAAACCAAGTATTTGATGTCAACAGAAGAGGCACTCGTCATCTACGATTACGACAGTGTTCTACGGTCGATTGCTATAACCTTGCTTTGCTTCTGCCATTAATCTCAAGTGAAGACCATCAGTTCAGCTTTGACAGGATTTACCGCGAGTCAACACCTGACGAACCATTGTAGGTAGGTAGAAGTGGCGGTTCAACTGAACCCAATTAGCACTAGAATGTGCCTTTTTGTTACCACGACTCGTGACCTGGTTGATGATATGTGTTGTTGGGAATGTGTGATACAGTCGGGGGTGCCTAGATCCAACCTGTGGAATTTAGGAACCGAATTAGGTCTTGTATCCTTTTGCCCGAGATGTCGCTGAGGTCGTCGAAGAATGGTTGGTTCAGTGCACGCAGTCTGGCTTTTGCTAGTGCCGGGCACTTGCAAAGGAAGTGAACGAGAGGTTCCCTCTCATTTCTATTTCCGCAACTGCGGCAGTAGGGGTTGTATGGAATACCCAGTTTGGCCGCATGGTCTCCAATTGGCCAATGCCCCGTGATAGCTGCTGTTATTCTGGCGATATCAGGGCGGGTTCTGCTTAGGAGATCCCTAGTTCTGGTCGGGTCGTAGGTCGGCCATGTCTTCCTTGATATGGCGCAGTTGGTTAATCTCCTCCATTTGAGATTGGCCTTCTGCAGGAAGTGTGAGTGGATGAGTCCCTTAACCACTCCTAGCGGGATGTGGACCCTTACCGCGGGTGGGCCAGGTAGAGCTGACCCCTGCCTGGCCAACTCATCCGCACGCTCGTTACCTGTTATGTCGCTGTGCCCCGGAACCCAGAGCAGTGTTACCCTGAACCGTTCACCTAAGCGGGCAAGCTCGTTCCGGCACTCTAGCACTAGTTTGGAGGATATGGTGACCGAGTCAATGGCCTTGATAGCGGCCTGGCTATCTATGAGGATAGCAATGTTTTGTTTGTGTGATCTGTCACGCCCGAGTTGCGTGCAAGCCTCCCGGATTGCCACTAGTTCCGCCTGGAAAACGCTGGCGAAATCCGGCAGGCGATATGATATGGCTATTTTCAGTGATTCCGAGTAGACACCGGCCCCTACACCGCAGTTCATCTTTGATCCGTCGATATAGATGACCGTGTCGAAGTTCTTTACCACTTCGTTTTTCTTCCACTGTACTCTGGTGGGGAATCCCACGTGGAAGTTTTTCCTAAAGTTAAGTTTGGGTGTGATGTAGTCGGTTGGAAACGTGACCATGCCGTTTGGTAATGAATCCAGGATTAGGGCCGTGCATTCCAGCACCCAGATTCTTTGAGTCTGACCGCGCTGCATAGTGCGGTGTTTTTTGTGTGTAAGTCTAGAGGCAAAAGATGCAGGAGCACAGCAAGGGCATCCGTCGGGGCCGACTTCAATGCTCCCGTAGTGCCTATACTCGCTGTTCTTTGGAGCCTTTTAAGTTTTGTAAGGTTGTAGCCCTTGCTCAGCGCAGGCCACCATACTAGCGACCCGTAGGTGAGAATCGGACGCACTACAGCTGTGTACATCCACAAGGTCATCTTTGGTTGAAGTCCCCACTTCTTTCCAAAGGTTTTACTACAGGCATAGAAGGCTACACATGCCTTCTTTACTCTGTGTTCAATGTTTTGCTTCCAGTTAAGCTTTGGGTCAAGCATGATACCCAGATACCTAGCGCTGGAGGATAGTGTGAGCGGTAGACTATTAAGACGGGGAAGGGTGAAGTCGGGTATTTTGGTTTTGGTGGTGAATAGCATCAGTTCAGTTTTTCTCGGGTTTACACCAAGGCCACACCCTGTCGCCCAGGTTGTCTAGAGCTGCCTTCACTTATCACAGAAGGAAACATATCTGACACTAGTATCACCACGTCGTCCGCATACGCGACCACCTTAACCCTTTCTCTGTCTAGTCTTACGAGAATTTTGTTCATAACCATTAGCCAAAGTAGAGGAGAAATGACGCCACCCTGTGGCGTTCCTCTGTGGACGAATTTGATTAAGTGACTGTTACCTAGTGTTGCCTGAATAATTCTTGTTCTGAGCATGGAGACTATCCATTGACTAATAAATTCCTCTATGCCCAGCTCGTTCAGAGATTCATGTATAGCTTCAGTTTGTACGTTATTAAAGGCTCCCTCTATATCCAGGAAGGAGTGACGAACCATAAGTTTACCTTATCCCAAGCGCCCACGAGTTGGCTTATCACTGAGACAAACTTTTCTGACACTAAGATGCCCACGTCTGCCACGTACTCTACTACCTTGACCCTGTGGAAGATGACAACTTCAGATTATGGCTTTAGGGCTGCCCCGATATACTCTTAGATAGTGGAACAGTGCAAGGAAGAACTCGCGTCATTAGGTCATCGTTTCAAGGTCAGTCTTCTTTGGTTTCCGTCCGCAGTAATATAAAGCGAAATGACCGGGCCAAAGAGCTGGCGAGGCAAGGTTCAGCCCTTGATAGATCCATCGCGAAGTGTGTTGACATCCCGTTAGGAGCCGTCAAAGGAAGAATCCTCTCACATTTTCTATCAGAGGCTTACATCAAGTGGCGCGGGCTTTAGAATTGCTTCATATCAAGGTAGATGTGAGCCAACTACAATTGGTCCAAAACACAAGATCTACAAAACAGAACCCGGACAGACATTGCAAGGATCGTGGTAATTACTACAGCTCACTGGTCTATAGGAAAACATTCAACGCACATGATCGCAGCTGCAACAATGATAGTGAGAAGGAAACCGTCATTCATATTCTCTGCGGTTGTCCGGCTCTAAGCAGGGTCAGATATCATACGCTTAGCAAAGCCTCTTCCAACAACCTTATTAAAATCTCGGAAAAAAAGATTAGCGACTTGATCAGTTTCCTTAATACCACAGGATAGATGTAAGGACCTTCATCCCTTCTCTACAACAACACTAACCTTCAACGCCTTAATTAAGTTTCAGTATCAGGATTGCTGAAGCTACCACTTCTAACTACCTACCATGACTTGAGGACATGGAAACAATGGCGCATATACTCTGTTAATTTCCAGGGTTGGCTAGCAGATGAAGCGTTGCAGGGTTGATCGAGGCCCGCGTCACGTGGAGTAATCTTTTCCTTGCGGCTTCTGCACATACCCACAGAATATGTTCAGCGGTCTCTTTCTGTTCTTCACAGACCCGGCGAATATCGGTATTTGATACTTTTATTTTATGCAGATGGTATCTGAGGTATGTCCCGTTAAATAGCTCTTTAAAGTTCTTAACTCGTCTTTGCTGAGATCAAGTCAAGTCTTGGCCTTGTATAGATTGGGGTTGATTAACTTTTTCGCTTGTCTAAGGTCCTGAAGTTTGGCCCAGCAGTCGGCGTGTTTGTTGATCTCCCATTGTGTTGTCTTGGAGAAGGCACTGTTGGGTGCTACCCCCAAAACAGAGTTCGGGACCAACGAGTGGGCGACAAGCGCCTCTTTTCGCCAGGCAGTCAGCCCATTCGTTATTCTCAAAGCCTTCATGTCCTGGGATCCAGTGCAAGGTTTTTGAGGAGGTTGAGACAGTTCCAGACAAGCTTGGACCCTACCGTATAGGATTTAAGGGCTAATAGTGCTGCTTGGCTGTCTGAAAAGATATAAGTAGATGCGGGTTCCTTGGCTTCTTCCACAGGCATTCTCTTGAACACAAGCTCAGGTGACTTGATGTGTACACTTCCGCTTGAAATACTATAGGTGGCTTTCCAAGCGCTCTCGTGCTTTGGAAACTGTGACTGTGCTGGCGTTTTCCAGTTTTGAACCATCAGTATACCAGATTTGGATATTTGGTAGTGTAGTAGGGCCTTCATTTATCCATTCACTGCGGTCGTCTACAACAACTTTGAATCGAAATCTCTTGAGCATAGTATCTGGAATCTTAAGAATTGGTATTGAATTGTATTGGTATTCTCAGATCTCTGAGGCTGTACTGCCAGATGTGGTTGCGTCCCCAGCCACATCCGCCAAACACCCACCCATTTCTTCCGGAAGTATAATCTGTCATGAAAGAGCTTCTCAATTTGCTGTTCGGAATCGGTAATACATTTTAGGTCCCTTCCATTCATCCATTTCATGTCATAACATGAATGGGTGCGAGAAGCTAGGCCTTGGCTGATCTCGAGCTGTCGTGCCAGCTATTTATTTTTACTTTAGATGCAGTGGCGTGAGGTTAAGCATTGCTCCTATAGCTGCTGTCGGGCACGTTCTCGTAGCCCTAGTGATTCCTACACAGGCTAAGTGATAAACTTTGCTCAGCTTTTCCCGAGTTGTGGTTTGTAGGGTTTTTGGCCACCATACTAATGACGCGTAGGTGATCATTGGTTTGATTATAGCGTTGTACGACCAATAAATCATTTTGGGGTTCAGTCCCGAAGTTTTGCCGTACAGGGATTGGCACATGAACATTGCCCTAGTCCTCTTGTTGGTAACCATGTTAAAGTGCGTGTTCCAGGTAAGCGTTTAGTATTACTGCAAGATACTTTGCTTCGCTGGACAGATTAATAGGGTGTTTTCCAGGGAAACTTGCTTGAGGTTGTGTTTCCTCTTTCTGGAAAAGTTTTTTTTTCGGGATTTATGGTCAGGCCCTTCGTCCTACATCATCTTGAAGAGCATTTTGCATCATATATGATATAATCGAATTGGCCCCTTACGTAAATAACGACATCGTCTGCATATCCATGTACTCTGTAGCCGGCCTTTGATAGACATTTTAGGGGTTCGTCTATGACCAAAATCCCGAGCAGAGGGGAAGTACTCACGCTTGCGGTCATCCACTGATGGTTATAATTGTTTTAAGCGATCATCCGTATATGTACTAATTGTATTCGTCTGCTTTCTAACATCTTAACTTTGTAAACCATTTTTATGCAACACATTGTCGCTATAAACAATAAAATGCTGACGTAAAACTTTAAACAAATTCGAGTAAACATCAAGTCACCTGAGCTTACATCTTTTTACTTTCAGGTAAAAAAAGAAGTCTTTGTTTCTTCTCTTTTATTTTTGAAGAAAACTTTATAATAGATTTAAAAGTGTGCTTGTCTCTTTACTACACGCGAAAATCCTAAATATAAAATGCTAAAAAAACATTAAAAAAAAACGTCCTTAAATTTTGGCACCATGCTTGCATGCATCATTACGCAATCCAACAAAATCTGAATTTAGAAAAATTGCGTTTTGTAGCCACACGAACTAAGTGTTGTACACAAACGTATGTTTGTATCTCAAACACATTCCTAGCGATCATTCTAATCTAATCTCGGAACACAGATTTGTGTAGATTCCGCACTGCATTTGTTCGATACAACAAAATGTCAGCTTTCGTATTGTAAATCTATTGTCAAAATAATGAATCCAAAAAATAAAAGCCAATTAAAATCTAAAATCTACGGCGAATTTCACCGAGAGGAGGACATCAGCCTTTGACATGAAAAAAGGGAAAACAACAACAACAAAGCCGATTGGGCCGGTGCCAGAATTCGCGCGCGCACATTCGCCGATCGTTCATCGTTTTGATCGCATACGTGGTATTTTTGAATTGGGCACCCGTCCCATTCGATCGACGTAGAAATGCGTTTGTCATGAGGTGCTCATCTACGCAGTTTCCACTTTGTCAATGGACCCTTGGTTGTAGGAGAGGATGCAGTTCTACCGCCGTCCAAGGTAGTCACCTCTAAGCTTTGTGAAACACTCTGTCGTCCCATTGTGCATAACCGATTCCGGTTAATGATTCGTCGGATCCGCGTGTTTATGTCCTGTTTGATGTGATTTCTTTGTTACTTTGTTGTTTTTTTCCTTGTAATAAGCATCAGTGGCGACTTCCTCTGTGTTGTCCAAAAGAAAAGCTCCTTCTCCTTCGCCATTGGCCAAGTGCCAGGCACACTCGAGATGGGTGGGAGTCGAGACGTAGACAGAACAAAGTTTACGTTAGCCTCTTCAGCCAACTGCGACCTCATCGGGGCTGACGTCGCGCCAGTTCATTTCAATTGAGTGTTAAAAATAAAATTTTATTTATTAAATACTGATGCCGAGGGGTATGGGAGGAAATATGATAAAGTGGAAATCTATTTTGGATTTTTCCTAAGTGTGTTGGGAATATTTGTTTTTTAAATTGACCGGCGCCCAAAAGTACGCAGTGAAAAGTAAAATTTGGGGATTTTTTTCTAGAATCTGACGCCAGTTTGTCTTCCGCACCAAATATTAGTCCAGACTGTGATTACATTTAGGTAATATTTTGTGTGAAAGGGAAAAATGCTGAAATGAAGAGAACCAATTTATTGATAAGAATTGAGGGAAATGTTTCTGCATAGTGATCAGCATCCTCAGAGGCCACAACCTACTAGCGGCGAATCTAAGGAGAGTACGACTAAGTTCAACCAACATCTCTGGAGGATATAGACGCGGATTTTCTCTGCAACTGTCCAGCCTCAGCAGACCAGTAAAACAACGTTAGGCTCTTACTTCTTTCGGGAATCAGGCCAACTGTTAGCCACGTCACCGAAGATCATCGTAAAATTGATACTGGATTCGGGGTTATTAGGGAGGCGAACACAACAACTAACCTCTTCTCACTAAACAACAGGTGCTACCACAGGCAGTACAATAAATCCAGACAGATCTGAGTGAGAACTTCAAATCGATATCCACCACCTTCTCATCGATTTTAATGCCGAGTATGATAGCATCTATAGAGACAAGCTATGCAAAACAATGTCTAGTTTTGGCATCCCTGCTAAACTCGTCCGTTTCTGCAGGATCATGATGGGGAATGCGCGCAGCTCCATTAAAGTAGGTGAAGATCTCACCGAGACTTTTGATGTCAAAAAAGGATTTAGACACCAGAGGCACAATCGTTCAAAAGTCAATCCAATTACTCGTATACGCCGATGATATTGATATAATCGGAAGAACGCAGCGTGATGTCACTGGCGCGTTTGTGAGTATTGTGACGAAGGCGGCGAATATGGGTTTAGCGCTCAATGAAGGCAAGACCAGGTATATGCAGTCAACAAGAACGGACACTCAACACCGACGTCTCGGACAGAACGTCACTATAGAAGGACTTTGTCTACCTAGGCTCCGCTATCAATTCAGACAACGACACCAACGTTAAGATCAAACGAAGAATAACTTTTGCCAATCATTGTTTCTTTGGGCGAAGAATGCAATTGAGTAGCAAAGTCTGCTCTCGAACGACTGAAGTGACCCTGTGTAAGACCTTAATCATCCCAGTCCTACTCTATGGCACAGGGGCATAGACTCTGTCAAAAGCGGATGCGGTTGCTGCGGGTAATTTTTAGTCTCATGTGCAAAGACAATGAATGGAGGAGGAGATACAGCGACGAGCTGTACGGGCTGTACAACGACATATACTTAGCCAGAAAAGTGACGGCCCAACGAATCAGGTGGCAGGGTCATATAGAGCGGATGGACATCAATCCTCCAGCCCAGAAAATCTTCGAATCGACACCCGAGGGACGGCGACTCAGGTGACGCACGCAAGTGGAAGGGGACCTTTACCAACTTGGCGTGCGAACCTGGTGGCAGCTGGCTAAAGATCGAACTGGCTGGAGACGCTTGTTGGTTGAGGCCCAGGTCCACCCCCGACTGTAGTGCCACCTCAAGTAAGTAAGTAAAATCTGAGTGAGGCGGCGCCTAACATCAAGCCGCCAAGGTATTTGCTCAATAGTTGGGCGTGATGGTGATGAATGACGATGATGTTGGGCGTGTCCATATGAGTTCGTTTAGAGTGCTTATAGCTGCAGATTCTTGTGTGCAAAGGTGCAGAGGAAAACAATTGATAATTGTTTCCAACTCAGTAAGAACTCTCTGAATTCTGTCGCACGGCTGAACTCTTTGACTATTGTCTGGATCCCAGATCACTCTGGAAATGAGATCTGCGATGAGATTACTAGACCGAGTTCAGAGGATGTTTTCTGATGACTTGAACCTACGTTAGGTCTTCCCACGTCTTCGGTTAGGGCCTCCACTGACGATTGGGTTTCCTACAAACACAATTATGTGTGGCAAACGTCTCTAGGATGCAGGCAGACTAAACTGGTTGATGCAATTCATGCATGTCTTTGCGTTTTGGACATAGTTTTGAGGATAGTGGTCTTGGTAACAATTTAAACCAAAATATTTAAATCAATTTCCTTTACATACTTCCATTTTATTGTTAAAACAATTTAATACGTAAGCCAAGCCTTGTAACACAACTTACAATAATTTTCTTATCCAAAAAAAGAAAAGAAAAAAAATTTAATTAAAAATGAAAATTAAACCATGTTTATGAATTACATATTTACTTACTTAGAACCTAACACAATATGTGTGAAAAAATTCATCATAATAATTGATAATCGTAAAGGCAAACAATTTGGTGTAACATTCCTGAACTATCCAACAGCATTTTACTAAACTTTTTCATGTAATATCTCGTAATGTTCTATGAGGAGTTGTATCTGTTAAGGTGTGTTTCTGTATATCCTGGGAACATTTAGTTGATTAGAATAAAATTTATGTTTTGTTGGTACGACATTGATGAGACATGCAATAAACACCGATTTAGGCTACCATTTATTATCTTAATTCCATCAAAAGTGCTCTTAATCTAGTTTTCTGTTTTTCATAAAGTTTGGCTTTATGTTAATTAACTTATTGAGATGCAACCCCTTGGGCATGCTGAAGGCCCGTACAAAAATATAGCATTATAACGCTGAGGGCCTGAACTCTCTCTTCGGATTTTCCCAAGTCGAATGCCCGTCGGGCCAGGTGTTCCTTTCTATTAGATGATCCTGCTCCGTCGGACTCACTCAAACGGTCTGAATTATGCGAACGAGTGCTTTCGACTGATGCTGATTTAATAATTGAATTTTCATTAGGATTTGTTTCAAGAAGCTTCGAGTGATTGGCAGTTTCACTGTCTAGCGCCAACCGCAGCTTTGTTAACTAAAAATAAAAACAGATGTGAATTGAGGGCAAAGGTTGTGTAAACTTGGACAGAGCATACCAGTTCATTGATTTTTTCCACTCTCTCCGTAGCACTGAGTTCATTAAAAAGCGTCTGGCTGGCATCCTTTGCCAGTGTCATGACATCTTCGTCTCGCCCGATGTTGATAATGGGTTCGGTGATGCTGTTGATCTGCTCGTTTGTCAGTTGATCCAGGTCATTTGGAATGGATTGAAGTATTTGTGTGACGGTGACAAATGGGCTGACTCCTTGATTGGCCAAAGATTGTTTTCTACGAAGGAAAGAAATTTAAATTTGAAATTGCGAGCAATTTTTTTTTTCAACTCAGTAAATGGTTCCAAGCCAAAACCCTTACTTTTATGTTTGTTAATTTAAGGTTAATTAGGACTAAAAAAAATTATGTAATTTTCCCTTAATTTAGCTTTAAAAAAAGTCACAACCTTCACCCACAAAAAGTGTCGATAGGATTCACTTTTAAACGTCTATTTGGCAATAGGCGATCAACATTCGGGTCTTTAGCAACCGATTCCGTTGTACTTACTTAAGGTGGCGCTACAGTTCGGGGTGGACCTGGGCCTTAACCTACAAACGTCTCCAGCCAGTTCGTTCTTTAGCCAGCTGCCTCTACTTTCGCACGGCAGATTGGTTAAGGTCCTCTTCCACTTGCGTGCCCCACGTGAGTCGCGGTCTTCCTCTACTGTACCGTCCCTCGGGTGTGGATTCGAAAATTATCCGGGTCGGAGCATTCGTGTCTATCCGCTCTACATGACCCAGCCACCTCAGTCATTGGACCTTCACTCTTCTGGCTAAGTCGATGTCCGCTGTACGTTCGTCGTTGTATTTCATTGTTTTATCTCCCGAAAAATTTGCCTCTCGAAATAGCCAAGAGCAACCTCATCCGCTTTCGGCAAAGTCCATGCCTCTGCTCCGTAAAGCAGGACTGAGACGACTAGGGTCTTATAAGGAGTCACTTTAGTCGTTCGAGAGAGGGCTTTGATTCTCAATTCCCTTCTTAGCCCAAAGAAACAGCGATTGGCAAGAGGTATTCTTCGTTTGATCTTAACGCCTTAACTACCTCAAAGTTATAACTTTCTACAGTGACGTGCTGTCTGAGACGTCAGAGTTGAGTGTCCTTTCTTGTTGACAGCATATACTTTGTCTTGCCGTCATTGACCGCTAAACCAATCTTCGCCGCCTCCGTCTCAATACTCACGAACAAGCCAGGGCCACCACGCTGCGTTCTTCCGATTATGTCAATATCGCCGGTATATGCGAATAATTGGAAGGACTTTTGAAAGATTGTGCCTCTGGAGTTGGCGCGTGAGTTTTAAACAACTCTTTCAAGAACGATGTTGAAGAAGTCGCATGGCAACGCGTCGCCTTGTCTAAATCCATTTCTGACATCAAAGGTCTCGCTCTTCACCGACCTTGATGGAGCAGCATGCATTCTCCATCGTTATCCTGCACAAACGGACGAGTTTGGCGGGGATGCCAAAACTAGACATGACTTTGTACAGCTCGTCTCTATAGATGATGTCATACGCGGCCTTAAAATCGAAGAACATGTGGTGCGTACCGATTTTAAGTTCTTGGGTTTTCTCCAAGATCTACCGTAGTGTGAATATTTGGTTGATGGTGGCCTGAAGCCGCACTGATATAGACCGATCAGGTTGTTGACGAATGGCTTCAGGGATTCACACAACACGGCAGACAATATCTCATTAAGAAGACTGAACCCTCTGTAGTTGCCGCAGTTCAGACAGTCTTCTTCCTTGAGGATCGGGTAAACAATGCTGAGGCTTCATTAATGAGGCATACTTTCCTCCGACCATATTTTACAAATGAGCTGGTGCATGCCTCTTACCAGGTCATCGCCTGCCCCTTTGAACAACTCGGCATATAGGCCGTCAGCACCAGCAAATTTGTCGGACTTAAGCTTAGATATGGCTATCCTCATTTCGTCCAGGTTGGGTGGACGGAATAGTTTGTCTTCTTCGTCCAGGTGGACGAAAAAAGGTCTGCTGTCATTTTTTAGATGCCTCCGTACCAGAGCAGTAACGCAACCATGAAGTTCGTAGCCAAGGGCTTGCTTTATGGTGATCCCGGATAAATCCAATTAAAAGGGCTTATATGTGCAGACTTAAACTGCATATGCATTACTGAAGCCTAATAAGGTAACGAAACTGACATTATGTCCCGGATAATGATTGATGGCACGTTGACGATTTTTAGGTATTGTACCCGGACTAAGATTGCTTTCTGAAATGATCGAATCTATGGCCCGAAAGCTAGTTGCACCCTTGAACAGGAGATCATGTCTGTCTCTGTACACTATGAATATACACTTACCTTGGACTATGTTGAGGGCTTGGCGGTAGACTCTTACTGTTCTGACTCAACGATGAAGATATACCAGGAATCGATAAATTATTTGCTGAATTGACACGTTTCAAACTCTGCGCTATGAGACCTGTCAGACTTTGACGATGACCAATTTCTGTGTTTGACTTCTGTTCCTCGAGTTCTGAGTCTTCGCCAGCCGGAATTGTTGCTGTGGCTTCGGTTACTGTGAATTCTGGCTGCAAATTTGGTATTGAACTCATAACTCCAGAGCAATCCACTGGACCGCAAACAGTCGAACTTTCACACTTAGAGACGCATTTTTTGTGACAAGTCATTGAACAATCGCGACATTGGACGGCATCTTTAAGCCAAATTTTCTTTCCGCAAAAGTCGCACTGGGTGGCCCGATGAAAGTGCGTACGAATGAAGTTGTGCGTTTTAGGACATGCTGAAGCTTCAGACTTTTCAGTGTCTTCTTCGGTCTTATCGGAGGAACTTCTGAAAAGGATTAAACTTTATCAGTTTGTGGAAATGACAAGGTCTGCCAGTGTCTTACTTAGTTTTGCTAGGTTTCTTTAAAGGGTCAATTTGAAGAGGGTTTCCCTCCCACGAGAACGCTAAAAGGATATCGCCGAAACATAATTTGGGATTGAAACCCGACAAGGATGATAGGTAGTGGGTTTTTCTAGGAGAAAATAGATTTACTTGAAATAACAGTCACAAGGACATGAGATGGATACTTACAAGTCCTCGATACCCGGAGGGTTTAAATTGTACAGCCTCTGCAGTTCGTTCAAACTCGTTTCAGAGAACTCAGCCACTATCCTTTTTATTGGGATGTTCAAGAATCCGAGCAATATTCTCTCACCTCCGTACTTGCCATAGACGCAGAGATTCAAATACCTACAGTTGGAGTCCAGGCTAAATCGACAGAGTTCGTTCATGTTAATTAATTGATCCACGGAACAGTCCATGGTGGAGTGCTGCTGATACTGTTCAAGGTCTGTGAACTCGCCTCCTGCTTGTGATCTTGAATTACTAGGTACTGAATCTCTCTTTTTCGTCTGAGAATTGACAGATTTTGATTCTTCCGACACAACCGATGTCTCACTGGTTTCCTTCGTGAGAGTTTTCTTTAAAGCCTTCGCTATTAACTTGGACTTCTTTGGTGAATTAGTTGGTGTACCCGGTATGCTCGATTCGCTTGAGGAATTACTTCGCAGCTGAGGTGGTATAATATTTCCATGCGATGGTGAACTACCAATCTGTTCACCAGAAGAAATCGGTTTCACAGAACTCGGTTTCGGTTCGCCAAGATCTTCATATACATCCATATCCTCTAAGAGTGCAACATCGCGTATGGCACCGGGTATAACGCGTTCAATTCGCAACACAATCACCGTTTTGTTTAGACCTTTGACAATTTTTGCAATTTGCTGAATCGAATTGACACGCATCCCTTCGATAGAAATAAGGGTATCACCCGACTTGAGATTGGACATTATTGCCGGCGTATTAGGTAGAACTGCTTCAATTTCTACAAAGATATCACCCTGTCTGAAGAGTATGCCGATCTGCTGGTTCTTGGCTTTGTGGATTTCCACATCGATGGTGACAAACATATTGCGGTCATCCTTTTGCCTAGCCTCAACCCAAGCCAAAGGAGATATAGTCAGCGTGCAAAAGATGTCGGTTATAGATGAATTAGAAATGAACAGACGAGATAGTTCGCAAATTTTCACATCTAGGTAACCATTTGGTTGAATGTCTCCATCGAATTCTTCGTCGGATTTATGGAAAAACGGTTTGTAGCGGATTTTGTACTTGGGTAAGGTGTGCTTGCGACGCACTGCTCTGCGAATTTGATTCGATATGAGGCTCGTGATGTTTGATTGCATTTGGCGACCTTGAAACTTTGATTCGATGCCCAAGTCTAACTCCGGATCACCTAGAAAACTGAGCGACCAATGGGTGTAGGGTTTTCGTGTAAATTGCAGTCTGGCCAGCCCGAAGAGACGCTTAACTGAAATTAGTTGGAAATTACTAATAGAGAGTGAGGGTAAGGAAATTTTCTCAAACAAACCTTTTAGTGTTAACGAAGCCTTCTTCCCCAGGACCATGGCAGCATCGATTGCCATTCGAAAATTGCCCGTGTATTTTATTTCCAGCAGCAAGTCTAAGTTTTCAATTCGCCCTTCGGTTTCATGGATTTCTACATCATGAACGCGAAGAATTTTAATTTCTGGAAACTGATCGCCGAGGTCGAGATGTTTCAACTAAAAATAGGATATGCTTTTAAAGTTCAGTCTTCTAAAAAGTATTTGTATTTTTATGAAGGTCAATAGAATAATTTTTTGTGTTATTCATTTGAGAAGTTTTTAATCTTAAGAGCTGGCGCGACAGCTCGGGATGAGCCAAGGCCTAGCTTCTCGCTACCATTCATGTTGTGCGTGTTACATTTTTCGCACGAATGGAAGGGACCTACGATTTATTACCGACTACGAGCGGCGAATTGAGAAGCTTACAGATCAGATTATACTCCCGGAGACTTGTTATACCCCGATGAGGGGTGGTGCCTCGAAAAATATTCGGTGGACATGGCTGGGACTTGAACCCACACCGCTCGCACAGCAGTTCAACGCACTAACCACTGAGCCACGGCGAAGGGACACTTAATAGAACATAATATGAGGCCATCATGCGTGTCCCAAAGTCTGTCCCAATTCGTGGACTTCGTCGTACGGTGCGTATTAGCTATAAGTGTGATGTGTGCCTCGGACGTTGGCTTTCTTTGAAAACTTCCTGGTCTATGCTTCGATTTTTAATTTAAAGGTCACCCTCACGAAGAAGTTACTCTAGATAAATTTAGATCACAAATTTTTGATCAATTGTCCAGTGAGCTTTAGCTTCTTGGTTGACCAAGAATCCCCCGCAATGCCTACATACTTCTTACCCTAATCCGGGTTCTCTTCTTATCCTGCCTTCTGACCCAGCCTTAGAAGCTGGCAATTTAATTTATTAAGTGCGTTCCCTATTGCTTTTGGTGAATCGTAAATTTGACCTAAAACATGAATGTATATTTCAGACCATTTTTCCAGAGAAGCTTTTGCTAGTTGTTAAAGTATATTTGATCCCTTGCATAATGCTGGTCATTTGTAGAATGACCATCGGTTGTTTGCGAGGAGTTTTGTTGAGGAAAGTGTGTCAGTCATCAGTTTGTAATTTCCTGTATGAATTTAACGGTCTAGAGTGTTGCGCAGATCCTTGCTTCTGGCACGGATTCCTTCTGCAGTTATTTCTTGTAAAATGTATCAAGGCGAATTCTGGTAGGAAGAGGAAGAAGATGAGGCTACGGACGAGGATCATAGGTTCAATGAAAAAAAGGAATACAGTCGATGTAATTGCAACATGGTGTTGGTTATTAAAACCAATTTCCATCTGAATTCTGTGAAGCCTGGCAGAACACATCAGGATAAGCATGCTCCAAGCTACACAGCAAAAGTTAAATTTTATTGTGAACCTCAATTGGAACAATCTGTGAATCCTAACTAGCGACTTACACATTTCCCTGCCTTCCTTCAGAAAGCGAATTTTCGTCCTGTGGCCAGAGAAGATGCATGACTTTCAGAGTCAAGATTCAACAGAGTTCGCGGTGGAAGAGCTGAGAAAATCCAATCTTATCTAATTTTATCTGAGCCTGTAGCAAAGCCACACTGACGCGATTGCTCAATGTTCTTACTTCAGTCCCTGGACATAACAAGATCACGGAAAATAAGAGTACTGCGTTTGTTTGCATCTCTTTAAGCTCAGAGCTTGTACAAGTTGCTGGTTTTTCAGCAAATACAACGTTTGGTGGCATAATGAAACAAGAAGCAAATACATGAGAGCGGTTGTACTGGTTGGTTGGTAGCAAAATCTGTCCGGTTTTAACCGAGAGTAATGTCTAGTTCCCTTCAGTTCATTGCGGTTAATAAGCCTCAATATTTTATCCCCATTGGTTGCTTGTTACCGTCATTCCTGCCTCCGCTTCGCGACATCGTACGAGAGGTTGCTCGGTCAACTGCGAAGAATTGTCGTGGGTTGGGGATGTTATTTGGGCGCCAAAGATGGAGGAATGGTACCAGGGGCCGTACCTCCAGGAAGATCTGACCTATGGTAAGTCTCAGTCGATCCAAAAATTTAATTTTGCTTAAAAGATCGCTTATAAGCGACCGGTCATTGTCTGATTGGCCTTCATGCTAGAAAGATGAGGCTCTTCCCAAATGAAATTTGCAGAAGCTGCAGGGACGAAGAGGAGAAAGAAACGATCCTCAACTTCCTTTGCATTTTTCCTGCCCTATCCCAAAGAAGAATGCTCTATCTACAATAGAAGCCTCTCACTTCGACAACTTGGGCGAATTATACCATACTGACATCAAAAGTATCCTCAGCTTCATCAAGGGGTCCAAATGGTTTTAACGGAGTGGCTTTTTTCCAGGGCATCGATCCAAGGGGTATTACAATGGGCCTTCCTGGCCTTCGTTTGTCCTAACTACACGCCTACTACCTTGTACATATGTTCATGTAAAATAATTTGAATTCATTCTAAATTGCATTAAACTAGCCTTCGCACAAATGCACTTTGAATGCAGAAGCAACAGTTCCAAAACGTCTCCCTTTAAGAGGCCACGACGTGGTTCACCGGCACAAAATCTACAAGTGATTCGGGCAATGCCCTGACTACAAAATCACAAACTGAATCAATTCAATCTAATTTCACGTCACTGTCCTCCATCTTACAAAATAATTCAACACCGTATCAGCCCCCACAACACAGTAGTTGCACCCTCGAACGTATCAACTTGAGCTGTGGTACGACTGCATGAACAAGTGTAAGACTTGAAGAGCCAGATGAGTGTCCCTAATACTTCAGCTTATCTGGTTTTATCTTTCATTGCACTTACCGTCAACTTATCGAATAATTTTCCTGTGGTAGTTTTTGTAACCAACTCATCCAGCTCCATACAGAGTTTCCGGTAGAACCACATACGTACCCGGCTGGTGTGCTTCAGTTCATGGAACAGGAATTGCATTATTAAGTTGAGTGCCATCAGGGGTGACTTACTCTCCGGATCGAATTTTGTAGCATTTTCGTGAATATCCTTTGAATGTTGTATTTTTTTTTGCCGTGAAACAATAAGAATTAAAAAAAAGAAAAAAATTTCTAAGTGAACTTCCCCCACGGCCATATTGAGTTTCAAGATACGCAATTGGGTACATACCTCGGGCAGTGCATATTTTTCATTATAAGTTTTTTGTTCCAGGCTTGCAGTCGGCAAATCACAAAAGCGCACATAGATGTAGTACTGAACAATTAGCATAAGGACAGCACCAGTGACCAGAGAAATAAAACCAAACATGAAGAGGCTAGTCAAATCCATTTTTTAGCCGCGTCCCTCGCTGTTTACTGACGTATACCGAAAATTCACTCAGCGCCGTTTGAAGGGCGTGGAACAGGCTGGAGGATAGATTAAACTTTAATTATTTCCCGTTGGCGGTTGCTTTTCACTCCATTTTGATCCTTCGGTGGCCATTTGGACTAATTTTTATTGCTAACAAATTATTTTGACAGTCTTTAGAAACTACTTCCTTAGGCACATAACTTTCAACGAACAGGCACTCGGCAAGAGGAAACCTACCAAACTGACAGTAGCATTTGGCTGGTGGTGGTAACGGCGATGCCTCGCTAATGCCAACCGCAATGATTGGGTTGTTCCTCAAAGTGGGTTGTTTGGCGTTTATTCGAAAAATCGATTCCTGCGCAGGAGTTGACAAATTTCGCCAACAGCTGTTTACGGTTTGTAAATAAACTTCACGGCCTATGTGATGAAAATTGTTGTTTTCCGCGGAAATCCTATGTACTATACATACTATCGTCTTTGGAATGTAAACGCAAGGATTGGATGAATTGTGGGAGAGAAATTAAATGCGGATGTTATTGAACAGGTGAATTTATACTCAAAAATCGGTTGAGGTTAGTTAGCCGGAAATATAATTCAAATTGCATACCTATGGTTAGATACATAGATCTGTATTTAGATAGATGTGTGTATATCTAGATGATACATGCATGCACATGATATCTAAGAACCATGGACTTTTAAAAGTAAATAAATAAATATTCCCGTAACGACAAACGACAATAATGCTGCTGCATCCTATATCCACGTTTTTTTAAGAAACCTATTCGGGGAAATTCGAAGTTTCAACCGTCTAATTATTTGCAGAAGTTTGAAATTTGTAAGGTGCATGTTGCGCTTACAAACCCGATTCGATAAGTTTGCCCTTTCCGACCGTCTGAACAGAGGCATCAGTGTTATTAGCAGCTACGCGGTTGCGTTACACATATAAGTGTAGATCTTGAAACTCTAGGACAGTATCTGGAGTCTTCTTAGGGAGAAGCAGCAAAAATGGACATGGAATGGCGAACCTTTCTAGAAGGGGATATCCAACATTGCCGACTAGAAGAAATTTCAAGATAGGCAGCAAGGAGAAATGATTTAAAGTCTCTATATATTGCATGAAGATGTGAGACGTCAAGTGCAGCGTCCTATGAAAAAATGAGCAACGAGCTGGCGACTAAAGCAAAAGAAGCAGCAAGCGGATGCGGTATAGGAACTGCCTTCAAAATCACTAAAGAGCATAAAGGTGACTGAAGCTTCAACCAACACACGATAAAAGGCTTAGAAAAATGTTCACTCTTTTAAGTCTGAGGAGGAGATTAAAGCATTTTAAACAAGAAAGCTGTAGACTTGTGGAGAAAGTGTAGGAGGCCGAGAGCCTTCCAATAAGTTAAACAAGAGAACGAATGAGTGGAAAACATTTCTTAAGCAATCGTGAATAAATTGCAGGTTCCTTCCATTCATGGGAAAATCAAATATTTCGACAACGTTGACTAGCTAGGCATGACACAGGGTGTTAAAGACAAACGTTGAGATAGTACAGAGCTACAGATGCCTTAGGAAGGTGGTCTGATGGTGGTTGAAACGAACAAAGTATTGCTACATAGCTACAAGGTGGCGCAAAAGTCATTACCCTATCGGAAGATGCTATAATTTTTGCAAAAGGCGGCAAATGTCAATTCGACTTTGATATTTGTGAAGTAAACAGATACAAAACACACGTCAACAAGACATGAACATGACATGACTACTCCTAAAAAACGCGGAGTAATTGTTTCGATTTGCATTTCCGGGTCGCCTAATCTCTCGTTTTGGCTATTTGCACTGGTCGGCAAGATCGCCTGATTTAACCGTTCCAGACTTCTTTTTGTGGGGTTTTCTGAGGTTACGAGTCTGTGTCAACAAGACTTAGACTCTTGAACCATTTAAAGAGAATATCCGTCAAACATGCCAGGACCTATCGCCGGCAAGAGTGATGGAAAATGCCATAAATCGGGCCCGAATGGCCATCAATTCTGCCGGCGACCACTAAGCCGATATCATTTTCTCGACTTAATGGAAAACAATTTAAGACATCAAATAAACATAATCCAAAAGCAGAACCAAAGTTTTTCATTAAAAAAATTACAGCCAAAGAATATCAACTTTTGCGTCACCTTGTATGAATGTAAAACTTTATGAACGAAGGTGCCTATAAAACATCTTAAAAATGTTCGAATATCGTGTAATCCCCCGTCAGGGTGTAAGTAGAGCTGTTGCGCTATTAGCTAAGTCCAATGTCAGTAGGTTCTAGATCAGAACAGCTTTTGCAAACAGCGTTTCAGTACAATGATCCTTTAGCTACTTAATCCGCTAACTCATTTCCTTCTATGTATGTATAGTATATATATACTATAATACTATGCCCGCGAATCCAGCAGAGATTGACCTCGTGAGTTGGCAGCTGGAAACTGCATTTCATCTAATTCTCGACTCGTCTTTTCCACAAATAAAGATGTAGTATCTCTTGGAGAAAGCAGATCAATTGATCTATATCTTTAAAGAATAGATCCGTTTCGTCTTTGTTGATTGTCAATTGGACATTTGACTGCATGGAATATGGGCACACGCTTCTTTCTTCTATGTTACATTTCCAAGCAAGCTTATGTCGAGGATGATTCAAAGATTTTTAGCACCTGAGGAGAGCTTCAGACCAATCTGTTCAGCTTAGGAAGACGAATATGCGAACCTAGCTAGAATATATAAATGAATGTATAAGTTCCCCAAATGATTGAACTTTTAATATACATTAGTAGCGCAGCGAATCTCCTAATAGCGTGAATGCAATTATTCACAAATAAAAACACAAGTTTTAATTTTTTTTTTCAGTTAATAAAATGTTTTATTTTTTAATTTTTTTTTTTTTCTTTTTTTGTTATTTTTTTTTATCATTTTTCTGTTTTTTTTTTTTCATTTTAAATATTATTATAATATTTGTAGCTTTTTTCATTTCATTTGAATTTTTCTTTTTAAAATAACAGTAACACATTTAAAATATAAGATTCGGCTTGGTATCGACAACATGCTTTAACAAAAAAGCTTAAAAATATTAAGGATTTTAGTTTTGCTCTATGTAATAATAATTACAAATCATTTTTTGTTTTGTTTTGCATTTACTTTTTTTTTGGTTTCTTTCTTTGAATAGATCTCAATAATAATAATAATTATAATAGTAATAATATAGTACAGTAATATTAAATAAAATATTATTATCCGTTTTGTTTTTGTTTTGTTTTTTATAAATTTTTATCAATTTTGCAGTTTATACAAATTCGCAGTTTGTATGTATTTTCATTTTCATTTCTTAATTAAAATCTGTTTCACGTTGGTTTTATTTATTTATGTTTATGCTGTTTGGTTTATTAATATTGTGTGTATTTATTTATATGGATATATTTGTTTTTGAAGTTTTTCTTTACTTTTCTTTGGTTTTTAATTTATAAGTAACAAAAATCTATATGAAATTTATAATGCTAATTTCGCGTAATTTTCCCAACGATTTGTGTTCATCAGTTTTATTTATTCTTTAGTTTGGTTTTTATATTATTTTCAATTTAATGAGCATAATCATAGGATTGGACCATTTTTTTGCTTTGTTAATTTATTTATTTTGTTGTTATAAGACAGTAAATGTGTTTCTCTTTTAACAGATTATAATAAACTATTGTTGTTGTGTGTCGTTTTGTTTTTTCTATAATTTGTTATTTTGTCGGAGTGTCGTGTTGTTTTATTGTTTAAATCACTAAAAAATAGTTTGCAAATGGATACTTTTTTCATAGAAAATTATGTCGGTTTTTTGTTTGTTTTGTTTTCCTGTTGTATTAGAAAGAAAGAACAAACTACAAAACTTGTATTGTATTGTAGCCGAAGAACTAATCGATGGGTTTTATAAGAAAATTTTTCCTATTTTATAAATTGTTTTTTTTTTGTTATTTGTTTTTAAAGGTGTTTGGTATTATTGTATCCGCAATAACATCGTATAATTAAGATTGTAAATAATAATTTATATGAAGGCAGAATACGATTGTTAGTTGGCTAATTGCCGGAAAGAAAAGAAAGAAAACAAATTGCTCCTGGTCGACTTTTATTGCGTACCAAAAATTATGTGTAATTTTTTTTAACTATATACAAAAATTCGTATATATGTATGTACATCGTTATAAGTCATGTAAGAAAAGATATTTTTAATGGTATTTGCAGTTATTGAATATATTTGAAAAATGGATGGGTGCAGAGGAAGAAACTGCAAAGCGTTGAACATCGACTTTGTTGTTTTCTATGGGTCAAATCCGACTGAGAAAAGTAAAAGCAACCAGCATTGCTTAAACTTGCTGGAAAATGTATTATTGGTGCTCTCTTCCTGATTTTCACAACAATGTAAATTAGAAGACCTATTGTTAAGATGACATGACATTAGAAGTTCTTTTGTGCTATTTTACTTTTGCTCTTTTAAGAGCTAAGATTCGAGGGAAGTATGCACGGCCAATTATTTCAAATGGTAATTAAATGAACAGTGACCTGTTAGGAATCCTGAGAAATGTGTTTATCATCCATATGGTATGCTCCTTGTGTCAGGAGTTAATAAACCTCTCGTCTCTGTTAGTTTCCATTTGGCGGTTCCTTTTTGTTGATCCCACGGACTTATTAGGGATTCTATGTATCTTATGGGTATACTACAAAACAGAGGGATAATAAAGGATTATTTGCAACCGCTCACCTCAACCCGTATGGGGTCAGACTCTGACGATTTATAGTCGATGGCGGAAGATCGGAAGATATGGAGAGTCCACTTAAGCACCCTAACCCCGTAGCACTCGTAGCGAATTGCGATGTATGGACGTTTTTTTCAACTTTCTACTTTATCATAAGAGAGAACTTAGTGAGCATCCTCCTGAAGCATTATGCTTGATACAGGGTATGAGAACATTCTGTATTAGTAAGGGCTTAAGGCGCGTTTTTAAAAGTTGCTGTTCTGAAGAAGGGTAGGTACCCTTTGAAAGGTATGGCGATCTTCTCCTTAGTCAACTTATCAACTCGTTCATTGACCTCTAGTCCCAAGTAAGCTTTTACCCAATGTAGGGTCTTACTATTAACTTAGCCAATGCTGTTAAGGCGATCAACAGGCCCCACATAATTTATATTTGGACTAGTATCTATTTAAAATCATGTTTTTTTGGTTGAGAAGTTTTGCTCACTCCTCTGCTCGTGCATCTGTCTGCAGAAAGATGACACTCGTGCCCTAAAGAAAACTTGTCTTGTCTTGTCTTTAAACTCATTTAAGTCAACCTCATCAATGACGTTAAAGTCGAACCTTCACTTATAAAAAGCTCAACTTATACGGAACCTCTCTCAGAAAACATGCCTGCTTGCGTTAAAACATATATTTTTCGTTAAGTAATGATGTTTGAAATTTATGTATTTATATATAAAATGTGAAAGGTAATTTATTCATGGCTTAGAATATTACATCTCTCGTTTTTTTTTTAAATTCATTATATATGTTTATTATATTTAAGATTTTGAAAAGTTAATTTCGACGTTATAATCTTCTTTTAATAAAAATCGTAGACTGGCAGTTTCCATTATAAACGGTCATTTACATTTACATATATTTAAATAATTTTTATTTTGTATTTTATTTATTTCAAATAATTCTGTGTTTTTCTTTCTTTTTTTTTGGCGGAAAAAAAATTAAACTGAAGGCGATAATGGAAATAGTAAATTAAAAAAAGTTGGGGAGTGTTTTACTGAGATAATGGGAAATGTGTTCATCAAAACTCAAACATATTTAAGAGAAAAACTGATCAACGATTATTATGCAAAAACCTTCTATACGAATAAAGGCAGAACAGAGAAATACATACACGTGAATAAGGCAATGATTTTAAATTCGAATTTTATGCATTTCTAGATTTTTAGATATTTATAAAAAGTTTATTATTTTTCTTTCAAGGATCTGTTAGTATTATCAAAAGAGCAAATTATTTTTTAGTGCCGCGAACCTAATGGAATGTCATATTAAAGAAAAATTTAAACAAATTTTCCTAAATCTGTGTTAACGCATATATGGATTTTTGTGATTTTTGGTGGTGAATGTGATGTTAATTATTAAAGGACCTAGTTGATGATTTTTTTGGCAAAACTATGTAAGAAACAAAGCGAATTTGAATAAGTACTTTAAAAAAAAGAGCACTAGTGAAGGACTGAAGTTCCTACGCTATACACATCGTCTTTAGAACACACAGAAAATACTAGAAGTCCCCTCGACTGCTCAACATCTGTCTATCGAGAAGAAGAATGTGTGTTAGAGAATCTACTGTTATTTTCTGTAACAGCCAAAGGCCTTAATTATCTTAGCTTTAACTCTCAGCTAAAGCTGGTAGATACTTGCGTCAAAATCAAGATCTATTGTTTCCAAACACACGACATTTTTAAGAAGTCTACAGAGTTTCTGTCAGCTCCCAGCAGGAGAGACTGTATACTTATAAATGACACAACGACGTCCTTGCTCTGACGCTTACGACAATAGTGTAGAGCATTACATCCGCGACTATTCGGTTTTCGCTTACAATTGTCTGTAGATTTTCGGCTTTGGAGTACTAACAATTTTGGTTGAATTGGATTTGCAAAGCTGGAAGTATATTGGAACAACGACAATCTATATTTTCCTTCTTATGTATGTACAGATACATTCCGGCGATGAAAGCTTCATGCCTGAAACACAAGGCTGCTAGCGTTCTTCTGTTACATTGGAAGTACTTTAACAGACGCGTTGAATGTCATACTCAAATTTATCAGCTGTTTGCACCGTGTGGAATACACTAATTTTCTGAAATAAAAAAATTTGTGATGCAAAGTGTCAGAACGCACATAAAAGTTCAACACAGTTTAACTTTCAAACAAACAACTCCGTTGCATGAAGTATGTCATTCTCTCATTCGTACTGAACGTTATATTCCTTTGGTTGAACATCTAACGTCATTCGATCATAGCACCAAAGTAGCCTTGTGTTTCAGGCATTAATGTCCCTCAGATTGCTCATGTTTAAAATTAACTATAGGCAAAATTAATTTTTAAGTAATTTATAATTATTTTAGAGAGCTTCAATTTTACGTGTGTCGATTCAAAAAAACAACTAAACCAATAACAAAATTCCAATGTGTTTGAATTTAAATTGTAAAATTAAAACCAAAACATGTACTATGAAATTACTGTTATATACAAAAATGTGTTTATTTGTTGATTTCATTTGAATTCTTTTGGTTTTACTTTGGTTTTTTTTAGTTGGTTTCCCTTGGATAATAACTGTAATTTGTTTTAATAAATATTATTTACAATAAAGATGAATTTAATTATCGTTTAGTATGAAGCGTTTATGTGAATTTGTTTTACTTAAATATGAAATTTATTTGAAATTATATTAAATGTATAAATTATGTAATTATTATTCTTGTATTATAATTCATATTTGGTTTTATTTTTATTATGTGTTTAATGCTTTTTTATAATGATTGGTTTTTTTTTTCATTTTGTTTGTGGTTTGCTTTTTAATGATTTAATTTTTTATACATACTTTAATAATATATAATTATATATTTTTTTTATTGAAGGCATTTTTTAAACTATATTTATATTTTGTTTTTCTTCTGTTTTCTTATTTCAAATAGGTAAAGTATTTTATTTATCAACTTACATAATTTGAATACGATATCTAATTTTTTTTTGTATTTTTTTATATTTTTTTTTTATCTTATGTATGTAGTTATTATTAAAAAGTTAGGTATGAAATTTTTTTTTAAATATTTGTTTTTCGAGTTTTTTTTTTAGTATTTTTTAATAATGTTTACCTAGGTTTTTGTTTTGTTTTTTTTTTCTTTTCATTTTCATATATAACGAGTTTATTCTCACTTAAGTTTTTCCTGAAAAATAACATCGATTACGAGTGTAAACTGTGTGTCCTTTTGCTTGTTGTTGTTTCGTCAGGAATTATTCTGTTTGTTTTTTTTAATCATAGAATTAAATTGCATTTGTCCATTTTATTATTTGAATAACTAGTGTTAATTATAATAATAAAATCCAAATTCATATGAAAGTATCTTAAAATTTATTTTATACATACCGCCATACAGAAAGGAACAGACCAAGCTATTCTGTTTTTTTTTTTGTTAAGTATAAAATGTCGTTTCTATCTGGGATCTTTTTTTATGTTTTATGTGGAATGAAGGAAAAATGTAAATTACAATTAATGGACAATAGATATTTACACAGATGCGCCATTCAGATTGATGTATGTGGTTTCAATACCATTTTTCTTACGTATGCTAAGTTCAGATGAAAAATATTGACAGATAGTGGTCGATGAATTTAGACTTTTTTTGTCTCTTCCTGACGTTGCAAGAAAGGCAAAAATTATTTCGAGAAGCTTTACGCTTTATGCATTATATCTGACGTTAATCCGGTGTGTGCCTAAGTAGTTTAATTGAAAATAATGTCAACTACTTGGTGTAATTTTAGTAGATTTTTGAAGTCAACACTTGTGTGCGTGTACCCTTATCATTTTCAAGGACGGCAACGATAATGGTGAGGGAAATTTACAAAACCGTGTGCTCTTCTTTATTGTTTAAGCAAAAATGTAGCAAACTGAACAATAAAGCGTCTACTTATTACTAGCGAAACGTCGCCATAACCTTCAAGACTTCAGCTTTATCCAGACTGGACTAACTCCGAAGAATCTAAGATCTACATAAATTCTATAGATGAATCTTGAATTACAGCAAACATGCTAAACTCAGACTCAGGACATTGATGTTATTCAGTGGTGAAACCAAAAGAAAAGTAATTCTTGCCAACCACTGCTTTTAGGGATAGAAATACAGTTGAGTAGGTAACAGAGTACTTTCTCAAACAATTTAAATCTGTTGTAATCATGCTCTATGGCGAATATACAATGTCTTTAATAACAGTGGACAAGGCCGCCCTTGTTTTGGGAGAAAAGTCCTCTAGGTCCTACGCGAATTTATGCGTCTTTGGGTTGAACAGTTAAGGGTCAGCTTAAAGCTTAGACCTGCATAAAAACTTGAACTAAATAGAAATGCTATGAAAGTAAGGCGAAGTGGATATTGAAAGTCCTTCTGCTGAAAATTACTCGATGTTATCTATAAGCTTTGAGATGTCGCAAAGAAATAAGAGCACTGCTGAGCAAAGCTTGGCACCATCACATTCTTTGGACATAAAAGGGTCTGGCGTTATGTGCAACAAATTGAATTCTATTACTTAGCTTACGTAAGAAAAAAGGTTTAATTGTTTCTTGGTATTGTTATGCACCCCCCCTAAAATAAAAACCACGAACAAAATAAGACACGAATTAAATTTTACAAATTATACAATTGTAAAAAGAATAATAAAAATCCTTAAAAATGTGAGACCAGGATGTATAAATTTTGTAATTCCCATTTTATTAACTATTATTTTGCGTTCTTTGTAGCTGTTTTTTGTTTTCTGTTTCTTTTTGCAGTGTAGTACAATTTCGAAGCTTAAAAATGTACAGCAAAATTCTAAAATTATGTACAAGTTGGTAATTTTTTTTTTGGTTTTGTATTTTATTTTGCCTATTTAAAAGATTACTGATCTAATTCAAAAAAAGATGATTAATTAAAAATAATTATATATGTTCTTTCATCGTTTCGTATCGCATCGTAACTTTGTGCGTTTGCTGTTGTTCTTTTACCTATTTTATATTTTAAATTACAATTACTATTAATTTGTTTATTATTATTATGTTTTGTTAGGCTTTAGAGGTTCATTCTATAGGTACATATACTACATTATAGTAACAAATACTATTTTTTTCTTTTCTTTATTTGGATGTTTACGATTACAGTGTTTTTTTGTTTTGTTTTGTTATTTAAATGTATTTTTTTTTTAAATTTACCTATCTAATGAGTGAGTGTGTAAAGCAAAATTGAATGTACATATAAATTTTTTTAAATATCTTTATATTAAAAATAATGAAAAAAGTAAAATATATGTATATGTAGTTTTGACAAAATTAAAAGTTCGAAATTTCTTTGGCGATCGTTTTTAAAAAGTTTTTAAGTTTAATTTATTTCTCTTTGGTTTAAGTTTTCATTTCGGTTAAAAATTGTTCTAGTTAAATATGAAAATTAAAATATTTTTTTAAAAAGTCAAGTTCAACAATTGGCTAAATATGTATGTATTTTTTTTTTGTAACAATCCATGTACGATATAGCATTCAAGTTTTTTTTTTGATAAATAACGTTTTCTCTTTCAGTTTTAACAGCAATAATCAACAAAAATAATGTGCTAATAAATAAATTCATATATGTATGTATATAGTAATAACATAAATTTAAACTACAACTCTGAGGGAACTCCCTTATCTCGTTTTGTCTGTCTTCTAACTGCGATTATTTGAATTTTATTTCTAAACACTGAAAGTGAAAATAAAATTAACGTTTTGGGGCTAACGCATGTATATGTATAGAGGTACTATTATTTTGTTTTGTAAAAATTCGTACATATTATTTTAAAATTTAAGAAAACTTGATTGAATAGGGGAAAAAAGGTAAAAATAACCTCAACATTTTCTGTTTCTTGTAACTATTCTTTTTCGTTTCATTAGCATTTTTATGTTTCTGTATTTTGTTAAATATTCTTATATATGTGTTTTTTTTTCGAAGGGAAATATAAAACGTAAAATTATAAGCTATATGTTAAAGCTGTGGCAATATATGTATGTTGGGATATAAAACGTGTTTACTATGTGATTTCCATTTTTTTTCTTTGAGATAGTTTTTTTTCAGTTTACTTTACATATTTTGTACGATCTTTAAATATTCTTTTTAACCATTGCTTACGATAATCCAAAAGTAATTTTGTATTTTCTAATTTTTTTTATTTTATTTTTAGCGTATAAAACTTCGAACTTATTATAGCAGATTGTAGAGAAAGATAGACTATTAAATGTTTGGTTGTTGTTGATTCCTTTTTTGAATGTTTAAACATTGTTGTGTTGTGTTATAATGTGTTGCTAAACCCAGATCTGTTCCCTGCGGTCGTGCCGTAATCAAAGCCTTTGCTAGCACCAGTCTTCCTCGTCTGAATCCGAATGTCGTGTGTGTAGGCCACCTTTTGGCTTGTAACCATTTAAAACTGGCGAAGGCAGAACTCGTCCCGTTCGTCCCATTGCAAGAGCCTGTTCAAAGGACAGAGGTGCAATATATTCCAGTCTGTAAGGAGAGAATGTTGTTACATGTGTGTGAGAAATAAATTAATTTCCAGCAGATGGGCCTGCTACCATTACCGAGTAAGTAAGACAACGTTATGGAGGAAAGAAGTGGATGAAGAGATTTTAAATTGGTCTATGTGGTTGAAATGGATTAGGAACAAACGATTTTATTTTCTCTTGAAAACGATTCGCATTTTGAATTTAAGCGACATGCTTATATCAAGGGCAAGTCAGCCGATAAGCCCAACTCGCAACACATCAGGTCATAAAGACCACCGAAAATACGTTGGAACAAGGAGAAGCAGTTGTAAGACCGTCTCTAAATATCGAAGGCATGTTCTTACCTAACATCGTGAGGGAGCTTTATACTGCAACACAATCATCATGAATGATTGCTAAGGCATATGCTGAAAGACCAAACGTCTCTGGGAGAACTAACGAGACTGGGGGCAGTTTAAATAGGTACGAACAGGTACGAGGCTCAGAGCGAGATTCTATCTCCCATGTTAAGAATACTCGTAATTGTTAATCTCCACAAATCAATAGAAAAAAAACCTGTGTCAAATGTATAACGAAAGCGAATATCTCAACATCGTAGAAGGATTTATGCAAAACACCCTCAGAATGGTCAGAGACCGGTCTAAGCGTAAACGCGAACAAAATAGAGATGCTCCTATTCACCAGAAAACACAAAATGATTTCTACGTTATCCATCTTGAAGGTCCACAACAAAAACTCAGAGGCTCTATCAAATACCTTGGTTCGATATTAGACGAAAGACTAAAGTGGAAGAAAAATCTCGAATAACCCAGCGTACTGGATATGCAGGTAGGGAATGGGATCTAAAACCAAAACAAGCTCACTAGTTATACAATTGCTTGATGAAACCATGAATAGTGGCATTCAGTGGATATGTGGTATGCAATTAACACGCACGCAACAAATGGCATAAATGGTTCAGCAATAGCAACCATAGAGGCAATACTAAACATTCTTCCGAACGATCTAGACGCGAAGAGACGGGTTGCAACTAAAGCTGAAAACCCTGGAATACTTCAACGAATGAACCTATACAGAACACCGTGAAATTATCTTAAAGGTGTGTGAAAGAACACCGCTGATAAACCCATCAAGTGATGATGGCGATAAGAATAACAACTTAGCGACTTTTTCCTTCATGAAATCCTGAATGCACAACACCAACACAATATGTCATCACAGGTGGACGATTTTGACTTTCGGAGGACTTTGGCTCTAACAGGAGGGAGCAACGTGCCACACTTAAAGTCATACGAGCGTTCTTTTACGTAATAAGTTTGATAACCGTATTATCATCGTGCCTTGGCCGTCGCGTAGCTGTTAATTGACTCATTTGAATTTTTTTTTTTAAGGGAAGCTGTTAAGCCCCGCTGGTGCATATAGGATAACATCAATCGAGTTATTCCCAAAATGGACCCACGAACATTCTATGCTACTGTTATGCCAGCTACGGCAGCCATTTGAATGAAATTGTTTCACATAAATAAGGCAGATCTCCTCTCTTCAATAAAGCAACTAAAATTTTTTTCCAATAGCAATTTCAAAAAGACACCAGTAGCGGAACCACCTTCAATATAATGTGATGGTCTGGTGGCGTACTCTCGAATATTGTACTCATCCAGGTGCATTAGCGGAACTTTATCAACAACTTCCTTCGCATTAGACATATTTCACCTGATCCCTTCTGATATTTTTAGCAAACAAATGGAAGCTAGTATAGCCATTCGCCTCCGTGCAACCGTTCAGCTTTTAAACGGGTCAGTCCTGCGTCCTAACTCGACAAAATTTCACACTTAATTGCACTGACGAAATTTCACTCGATAATTTCCGAAAGGACTGTAATGGGCTGAATCTGATCTTACGAACCTATGTATGTTATGTAAGTATGTTTGAATGCTACATAAAATGGATAGTGTGTTTCCTACTAAATTAAAAGTGTAAAACAAAAAATGTTGCTTGAGTTAAGCTGGCCATGTGTCACTGAACAAACTACTAGACAATTACCAAATTTTTATAGTTTTTTTCCAAATTTCCAGTAACAGTCGGAACCATCTTAACTCAGTAGTTTTTAAACCTTGTCATACCTTTCTCTTTCCAGCTCTCGCTCTCGGTCTCGTTCTCTTTCGTACAACTCCCGTTCACGATCCCGATACTCGTACCGCAGGTCGTATTCCCTCATTCGGTCCCTATATCGTTCGCGATCTCTATCCCGATCTCTACTACTATAGTACATGTCTCTCGGGTCCCGCAACAAATCGCGGTGGTGTGGCAATGAGTGAACACTATGAGGTGTCGAATGATGTGTCTGCATATAAAAAGAAGAAATAAAATAAATAAAACGTTAAATTAAAATTTTATGTATGATTTTAATTTTTTTTTTATTTAAAATCATGTAAATCGTACATGCGTTGGACTTGCATTCAGTTTTGGAAAATTTATATTTGTTGGCTTCAACTGCAACGTTGATGGCTTGCACGGTGTCGGCGGCAGTCGTCGTCCAGCTCCGCCACGTCTCGCCGCCAGTACCGGATAACTGTGCTGTACATGTGTACCTCCTTTGAAAAGAACAGATAGGCGGAAAAAAATTAATTTATTTTCAAGTAAAGGCATTTCTACAAGAGCATATCAATAGCTATGAATGAGAGTGGTAATACTAAAATAAGTATAAATATAAATAAAAAAATAAAATAAAAAATATATCAGCGACAATGAGTTAAAAGAAAAATGTTAAGATTCGATACAAGGATACACTGAGATACTGAAAAATATTCATATATATAAAAGTATTCGTTATATATATATATATATATATATAATATGAGAGTGCGAAAGGGCATGCTGATTGTTAGATGATTAAAATGGATTTATATAAATATAAATGCAATGCTGAATGAGGCTTATGAGTTAGTTTGTGTTGCAAATGTTGCTCCTGTTACAGATGTACTTAGTATGAGTTTTGCATTACACGCTGTTTTGTCCTTTTGCCATGCGCCTTTATTGCAAAAGAAGGATACCTGGCTTTGGTTAGTGTTTTACACAGATACGTTTATGATATTTTATAATGTATAGATCTTTCAGAAACATTAAAACAAAAGAACGAAACACATATACAACACAAAAAAAAAAATAAATTAAATGTTGAGAGTAATGAAATGTAGTTTAACACAAATGAGTTGGTGATTTTTTTTTTTTTTAATTGATTGTATGTAAGAGTATGTTTTTTTTTTTTTTTTGAAAAATTTTGTCGAATTATTATTAATTTTTTTTTTTTTTTTAATTTTTTTAAGTCATTTGCAAAAGTACCCATTTCATCAATCCCAATACCAAGTCTATCTCTTTCACGCATCTCCTGAAGTCGAGCGGGACTTGGCGATCGTGATCTTTGACATAGACTTGTCGTCCCATATGTGGGATAAGGCAGGTGATTACGCCTACTTCGAGATAAATGGCCACCATAACGAGAAGGTGAAGGCGAACGGGCCGGACTTGTCGATGCTGACCATGAACCTACAGTGGGGAAAGATATATAGCTAAAGTTGTAGTTTCTGATGTTTTGTTTTTTTTTTTTTTTTTTAATTTCTTTTTTTTTGTTATTTATTTTTCTAGCCGCAAGACAGTGTTAAAGAAAGTGTTCTCTTTTTATAAAAAGAAATTTAGTTAATTTTTATTTTTTTTATTTTGAAAAGAAACAAAATAAAAGTTAAAAAAAATAAAAGTATTAAATAGAATTCGAAAAGCAGTATCTTTTACAAATTAGAAAGAACAAATAAACATTTATAAGTATAGAATTGGACATTTTAACTGTTCTAGCAAAGACATAACAAGTTTTTTTTTGTTTAGTTTTAATTTTTAGAAGAAAGCAGATTTAATTGAAAAAAAATATACAACTTTTGTTGAACTAATAGTAACACAATTTCACTTTCACTTAAAAACTCAACGCGAACTTTGGGGTTTTTATTTTTTGGAAGAAACTCTCGCTAACATTAATTCTAAAATAACATCCTAAGGAAACAAACGATACAAGAAACGAAAACAAACAAAACACAATAATTTAAACCAAACGAAAACGGACTTGTACATATTTTCCTAGACTAGAAATGGGCACTATTTTTAAACGGACGTATACAATGTGTGTGTACATGACTTAGAGGGTAATACACGTGCTCTGATGTAAGAATTAAGCTCTACCGGCAGTAAAAATGGTGAGGTTGTAGTCAGACGGTACTCATAGGGAACGTAAGAATCATCATACATACGTACATATATACCACTAGCTTTAAATATGAAATCAGCAACGTCGCCGGGTTTTCTTTACCGCCACCATGGAACCCATGGTTTGACGAAGAATGCCGGCAAACATACAAAAAAGGCGGGAGGGACATTGGCTTCTCTGAAAAAAGAAGACAGAGCACAAGAAGAGCGCAATCGAAGATATTGGGAGACTATACTCCAGGAACAATATATGCAAGTTTTACTAAAAGGTACAAAGAACTTGTCAGGGGAGCAAAGCCCATACAGGAACTTTGAGAAATCAGAAGAAAATATTCTGAGAAAGAAGGTCAGCTGAAAATATCGCTGACAACCCAGATGTGACCATTTTGAGATGATCACAGCAATTGGGCCTATCCGGAACCCCTTTGCTCCGCATTTTGGGTAAAGATCTTGGCCTACATGCTTATAAGGTCCAGTTGACACAAGAATTGAAGCCAGCAGACTACGAACAACGCCGTAGTTTCGCTGATTGGATGCTGGAAATGAATGAACAAGAACATGATTTTTTACACAAAATTATTCTGAGTAATGAGACTCATTTCCATTTGTCTGGGTATGTAACCAAACAAAACTGTCGCATCTGGGCATCTGGGGCTCCGAAAACCCAAGAAAAATAGTGGAACAACCTATCCATCCACAACGAGCTACAGTTTGGTGCGGTTTTTGGGCTAGCGGTGTCAATGGAGCATACTTTTTCCGGTAAGCCGGTTTTCTTCGTTGTGGTATCACAATGGGCCAATCTGGCTTAAGTGTGTCCCTGCCTGAGCGGGGACAGCTTCTTAACCTAACCGAACTTCAAAGTTTGCACTTTGGATTAAAATAAAAATATCATCACTTTTCAGAAAAATGATGCGTTTTTCTATTGATTTAAAATGCCACCTCTTGTTGGCCGACCTTATAGATGAAATCTTAGTATAATTTATACAGTCCACAATCCAGAAAGGACAATCTATCAACTGCGGCAAATACAGAGACAAGGTCTTATTTGTCACGACCTCTCTCGAAGTCCGATAATGATATCCTTAGTCGTTTCGAGGGATAAATTCTTCTTCAGATATTCGATCTCATTTGTGCTGACGGAATGTGGAGGGACTACTTCAACGACGAATCGTTTCCTCCAAAGCCCGACGATCGAGGTGGTTAGAATATATAAAACGAATGGACACCGAAGCTCCAGCCTGAAGGGTCTTTGAATATTAGGCGGAGGAACAACGCAGTAGAAGAAGCTCTTCGTATGATACGCATTTTCGCTAGTCCAGCTCTTTTTTTTTTCCTTACAATTTTGTAATTGAAAAATTAGTTCAGGATAATGTAAATTATTGAGATAATTTGGTAAATATTGTTTAATAAGAAAAGTAATACATAGTTTCCATACCTCTCAAGAAGAAAATACTCTATGACACTAACCAACAAATATTTGTTTTATTTTCTTTTTTTTTTGTATCATTATGTTTATGTACAATTTGAATAAAAACTGTGAGTATTGTGTTTGAATGAGACAACGTGATAAATAACAGCTTAAACAATTTTTTTTTTAAATGTCTTAGCAAATGTTGAAATAAGATTGTGTATGATAGGTACGAGTATTTGATTGTATTCATTAAAGTGTTTATTCTATTCCAACTCGTTTCTATTCTACTCTGTATGCTTTTTTTAATTAATGTTAAAAATACAATTCAATAAAAAAATAATTAAAAAAATCCACAAAAGCAAAAAGATAGAACGTAATATTATGTAACAAAAGTATCTAGCCTAAAGCAAAAATATAAAAGATTTACGTAACGCATATTCCATTGATATTTCTCCTTATTACTAGGATGCTCCTTCATTGTACGTCGACTATCTTTCAATCTACATATATTGCTTATATAACTCATGCCGTTTACCAATGTTAAGGCCGCGGGGCAATTATCGCTTACCTCGTTCTAATTATTCTGAATTTTCAATGAAGCTACCGTACAACTACGAACTGCTGCGGTTCGACGATCCCCCACCAACACACGAATGCCCAGGTATACCATCGACGGACTTAATGATCCCTAAGTGCGCCAACAATTCAGGGACCACCTTTCGAAAGGAATGGAAACAATCAGCAGCTTAATGCCCGCCACCATTTTAAGAAGAATTGGCGTGCTGTGAAAAATGTTTTCATATCTGGTGCTGAAAGAATAGTCGGTCGATCTTAGGGAAGACATAGCGTCCTTCTTTCGGAAAACACCTGGAGAAGTATCGACGAGCGACAACAGATGAAAGCCCGCAGCGAGCTAGAGTACTCAAATCGAGCTAGAGTACTTATACCGCACGAAGATGAGAGAAGTGCAGCGTAGTGTGCGACGAGATAAGTGCACTTACCAATGAAGCAATGAAGTAGAAGAAGTGCCAAGTAGGCGCGATAGCAGAACCATCTACAGAATCACTAGAGAGCTTATAGGTGATCAAAGCTCCAGCAAACACCCGGTTAAAGCCCTTGATGATTCTCTGCTAATTTTAGATGAGGACCAACTTAAGCGCTGAAAGGCTTACGACTTGAAACCGTGTATTCGCCAGAGATTTGCACCCAAACCAGGTTGAGCCGCCCGAAGCAACAACTAGCCGAATACGCAACACAACTTCCAGTAAGGATGAGATCACTACCGTGATCAAAGCATTGAAAAACAAAAAGGCAAGGCGGTAGGACTTGACGGAATACCTACGGAACTTATAGAGGGTAGCACCAACAATTTCTGCTGATATTCTGCACCGACTTGTGGAGAAGGCGTGGGAGGCCGAAAGTTTTCCCGATGAGTAGAAGAAACGTTATTGTGCGAAAACTGGGAAACTGGGGAAGTTTTTGTGTGCTGTCTGCAGTAGCCAAGGTTGTAGCTAAAGTAATTCTTGAGCGAATAAAGGAAAAATTGGAAAACGTACACTACGCCGAACAAGCTCTGGATCCACCCGTGTCGACCATATCAAAACCCTGCGGATCATTATTGACCAGTACGTTGAATACTGTTCTCCACTTCACCTGCTGTCCTGCATAGAGGAAGGTTTTTAGAGGAATTCGAGATCGAATGCGGGGTTCGACAAAACTGGTTTATTTCTATTGTATATTGTTTTTACTGGTGATTTTCAATGTGCTTCGCGTTGCCCTGTCGATAGGAAATGGAGGAATTCGATGGAGTCTTACATCTCAACTCAAATATCTTGACTACATTGACGACGTATGCCTATTGTTGCATAGAATTATGAAGCTCCATTAAATAACAGCGGGTGTTGAGAGAGAGGCAAACGTCTTCGGGTTGCAGATTATCATGTGTCGAACGAACATGATGGTAATCGAAGTTTTGTCCATCTGATCAAAACGAAGTGCAAATTGTAATAAACATATAATACGTACGAGTATGTAAAAGAAAAATCCAACAAGGCTGCTGGAGCTGACGGCTTTAAAACTGGAGATGAAGATTAGGTCGGATGAGGTTTTGTGAATGGTATCTCAGCATCGCTTTCCTGATCCAGAAAGGAGACCTCCTCCATTACGTTAATGAATAATTCTTCGCATATAATTTCTATGCCAACAACTGGAATTGCTTTTACCAGTGGCGATTTCAAGTCAGAAATTCCACAATCGATAGAATTTTCACCCTTCGACAGATGCTGGAGAAAAAATAAGAGTGCCAAATTTATACCCGACTTGAAAGTATTATGCGAAACTCTCAAGCCAACTCCAGAAGGACAATCTCTTATAAGTCTGCGCAACTACTTGCGCATGCGTATGACGATATTGATGTCATCGGCAGTGTGGAGACAGAAGTGGTCAATACGGGTTTAGCGGTGAACAAGGGCGAAATCAAATTGGTATTTAATGTCAACCAGGCGCACCCAACATCGGCGACGAATCAAATAGAACGTCACAGTGAATTGCTATAACTCCGAGGTTGCAAGGGACTCTATCTACCTTGGCTTTGTTATTACTTTGGACAGTAATCTCTCATTAAAAATCAAACGAGGAATAATTTTTTGTAAACTATTTAAATTTAAATTAAATTAAAATAACTTTTGCCAATCGCTCTTTTTTTTGGACTGGGAAGTCAATTGGGTAGTAAGACTTTAATTCCCTTGGTAATTTCGAAAGATATTCGTAGATATGTGGGAAGAATAAATTTTATATTCACAATGAAGAAAATATGTCGGCAATCTCAAGTTTTAATATTTGTGGGACAGGATATCAAGGTGTGAAAGTCAATTGTGTATGAGCTAGACGCCGCGCCGCCCGGCTGGCCTGTCTTGGAACTATCGAAATGGTCAGCGTAGAAGAGTAGATTTATGCGAAATCCTCCTTAGGTCAGCATACTGTATGCATATGAATAAAGATATACCCATTATCACATTTGCTTCTTTGGTTAAGTGGGATAAATCCTTATTTTCATTAATGATTTACCACTTAAACCAACTTTGCACATGTTCAGTATAGGTTTTCTAATACCAGCTGAAAAACAAAGAATTTGGTTCGAGCTAGTCTTTCAAAATGAGTTGTGATGGCATCCCAAAATTTTGTTACTTTAGTTTTGAGAGTCGAATTCAATTATATAGGCCATAGGATTGCGACAAGTTAAATAAAATAAAGACTTGTACAAACTGGTGGCCCGTCCACTTATGAAGGTTAGCCCAAATACTGAGATCTTAGGAAACCATTACATAAACTCTAATGTATTGGATCAGATCTTAATATAAACGAGTGAAACTAATATGAAAAATAAAATTTATGAAATATATATTTACAAATGTTTGTATAAATGTTTGCTCCTTGTACAGAACATAATTGGTAAAATAAAACTTATATGTATTATATCTTATTTAAGTGTTGTTTTCAGTAAGATGTGAAAATAAATCATGTCACTTTTTAAAATTGATGTTTTTTGCGTATAAACACCTTAACACATAAATTCAACTTCTACAACACTTAACATTTATGTTTGGTTTTTTTTTCGGTTTGGAATCTAAAGGATCGTTAACAACATGTATCTAGTACTGCATACACATTTATATGATCGATGCTTTATTGCATTTTGGTCTTAACCAACTTTTTTCAACAGTAAAAACCCATACACGCAAGTATATCAAGTAAACCATTGTGTTTATTTCTTTTGTTTTGGGAATTCATGCTTTCAGGAAGCTAAACAAATAAGCATTAAATCGCAAAGAACATGAAAATAACATAATAAATTCAAAAAAGAAAAGAAAAACAATTTACATTTACTAAATTATTAAATTGTTTTCTTAAGGGCAAAAGAGGATAAATTTAAGAAATAAAATTAAAAACAAAAATAGCCTGTTTAGCAAAGAGGTAGAATATACAAATAATTATTTTATTTACTTAAAATATTTAAGGGCTATCATAAAATTACCTCTTGGATATCGAGTAGGGTGACCATAACTATGCCTAGGATGACGGGTCTCCTTGACCATCTCTACAACATTAGATACGGTATCGGAGAACCCAATATCATGATGTATATATTGATGACCTCGCCGTCTAGGACTTGGAGATCTGGCCAAAGGAGATCCGTTATGCCTACAAATGATATTCACAAGGTAAAATTTTTCATTTTTAAATATAAAATTTTAAGAAACGCTCCCTGGATTTATGTGACTTGTTACCTTAAGCTAGGTGATCTTCGATGACCATTTGTGTACGCATGACCAGGATGCAAATGGCCAGCATCGCCCCCAGTTAACGATTCCTGAGAAGGGTGCCGTGATGGAACATCTTGTAACTCCAACATCTACATCACATCATATGGAAATAAAAATACATGTAAGTAAAATTTTGCATCAAATAAACAGAAACGAAAAATATCTCCTTCAATAGATCCACTGACAAAATTTCGATAACCAATATTAATCTTAGCTTGTTATAAAAATTTCGCTTCGCTATTTTATAATTAGTTTTAAGCATTTTATTATTTTTTTTTGTCCTATATTTATTTTTTTTCATTTGTATTTATATATTATATTAAAATAAAACAAATAAAAACGAAAGCAAAAATTTAAATTAATAATATATGTACAGAGTATATTAATGTAGCTTTTCAAGCATGCCATAAGCTTAAAAATAAACATGCTGCATGCAGATGCAAAGAAGGCGTCAAAGATTTAGTGTCATACGGTCATGCAATGTGCTTGAAATGAGTAGAAAAGTATGTACAAAATTGTTTTGTTTTGTAAAAATATTCTACACACTATTTATTTACATGTATTTGTACTTACCAGTTTTTTAATTTTTTTTTATATTAGATAACGAACACTTAATATAAATTGCTTGTTTTAAATGACACAGTTACAAACTAGCTTGATGGTGAGAATAAATAAAAATTGAACTAAAAATCTTGTAATGATTGGGGAATACATCGATAAAACTAATGCTGGGTTGATCCGAATTTGGGAATATATTTGAAAAAAGAAATTATTTGCTTTTTTAACGAAAAAATAGGTCTATTCAGGTATTTTTTCTATTTAAAAACCTCAAATCTAATTAAATCTAAATATATCTTAAATTTTTTATTGGGGTAGAGTTTTGTAAATGGAAATATCTGGAATGCAAGATTTAATTTCCTCCTGAAGAACTTTAAAGGCCAAATACTTATCAACATCAATTGGCTTTTAGAGATTTTTTTTATAAATTGCAACTGATATACACTACTGAATGAAAGAATAATTGGCCATGGAGAGAACAGAAATCGACGTTATGTCAGTTGTGCTGATATTGGTCTAATACTGAGATGTGGTAGAAGCAACAAATTCGTTCAGTAACTGCCGAAGTTCTCATAGAAAATATGAATGTAATACCTTTGCCTATGGCTACTGAAGTGAAAGAAAAAAAAAATAATAGCTGGATGAGCCAAGGCCTATCTTTTCGTAACCATTTATGTTCTGCGTGTAGCATAGCGGTCCAATGCACTTACCACTGCGCCTCGGCTACTGAAGTGCATCGACATAAACTAAAGGCAGCAATACTCTCGCAAAGAAGTCGATGGATAGCTGTGGTCCGATTATAAAAACAATCCTAGTCTTTATCTAACCTAAGTATCAAAAAACTTTTTGTAATAAGTTTGACTTTCATAAATAGGAACATAGACGAGTCCTCGAGTGAGGTCATACCCACAGATAAACAACTGGAGGAACCAAATTCTGGCAGAATTCAATCTATAACAGGTTAAAAGCTGAATAAACGGACTCCTACAAAGAAACGTCTCGGCTTGATATATAAGTGCTGCAGGTTTGCCGTTGACGGTCGTTGAAAAAACTATTTACAAAACTTTCAGAGCTAAATCCTTAAACGGTTACTGTCAAGTAGTACTCAAGACACCAAAAGGCAATTTAGTACTATCAAGAGCAGTTTTAGCTACCGACAAATCTTGAATAGAGTATGCGACATTCACGAAGAAGGGAAAGAGATAGAAGATAAACAAGCTCGGAGATGAACACCATGGATCATGGAATGCATTCTTCAATTAATACACATCCTTACATCGTTGTACTGAAATTGTTGGGGAGCAGTTGACCTGTTCTAGCGCTGACTTTTAGAGAAACCTATTGCACCAACCCATAGATGTATTTTATAAATCAGCTTATTTACTTCTTTGGTTGTTTGTTCATTAGCTTTTCAATGTGTAGCGCAGGGAGTGCAGTCAGTAAGTCGAATTCACTATCTACATACATATAGTCAATTTTTTTCCTTGCATGGGGACGGGACATTCTGTGACAGTACGGAGAAACGTTTCTTCATCAATAAGCGTAACCTGCATTTGGAATTCAGTGAAGAAGTTAGGCTTTTGCAGAGAAGGGGAGAAGCATTTGAGCAAAATAGTTCAGAACTAGTGAAGAGTGCTAATACACCGATTTCGGCCATTGAGTCTGCCGCTGAAGTTCAGGGATCTAGGGTCGTATGACCAAGCTTTCCTTTGTTGATTATAGAAGTACCCAGCATCTGAAACTAGTTTTGATTCTACAGTTGCTGAGTTTGTTGTCTTCAGAGCAGCTTGGCTTTTAGAAAAGATAGTAAGAAAGAGATAGTAAAAGGTGGCAATCAGTGCTGATGACAAAAATCCTGAAGAATGGTACCTAACGGATTTGAGATTATTGTCAGGGAGACATTAATAGCTCGTGTCTTTGAGTTGGTAATTTTTCAATACTATGCACAAAACTTATACTCTAAATGGTTTGGGAGACAAAAATAGAAATAACAATCAGATGCGATTGGTTACTACAGTGTTTTTAGTTTCATTGACAAAAAATTACATCAAAAGTCCTATACCTCCAATTAGAATTCACTATGAAACGGAATTGCATACGAAAATTAAAGAGGTTTAAAAAATTTATTTAATTATTTAGACAGACTAGGTACTATCTTTAAACTCTAACTATATGTATTTTCACCTATGGGTCTTTAATTATTTTGATTAAAAATCATTAAGTCCTAGTTGTATAAAAAATTTTGATTGATTAAGGCGTTTACAACAGAAAAAACAATAACACCGATTATTTATTACTAGAAATAAAGGGGTTATAAGGTCTAAATACGTTTTTTAAATATGTAATTATAGATACGTATACTAAATATATATGTATTGAATATATCGACAAATCACATCGGGAAAACATATTTTTTTTTTATTTTTTGAATTTTGTTTTACCACTTTATGTATTATCACCTTTTTGTTTCTGAAATTTTAAAAAATTAGAAGAGGTTTTTAAAAAATTTGAATTAAATTTAATGAGGGTAATTATAGGTAGTAAGCAATTTTTGAAACTATTAGTTAAAGCCAAAAATAAATTAAAAAGAATAGGTAGATCAATGAAAGAAAAAAAATGGTTTTAGGTTATGCATTATATGATTGCTTATTTTAGAACCTCATGTCGATTTGGTATTAGGCAATAAATAGTTGGCGCAACAGCTCGGTAAGAGCCAAGGCCTAGCTTCTCGCAAACATTCATGTTGTGCGCGTTACATTCCTCACACGAAGGGAATACAATTTATTGCTGACTTTGGACGACGAATTGAGAAGCCTTTTTTATGACAGCTGGTGCTCTAAGAGGTTTGCTATTCTCCGACAAGAGGTGGTGCCGCGAAAAAAAAGTTTTGTGGACATATTTCACCTTCACTCCACCCTTCATTCTCCAAAGTTTTGTTATTTATCTATCTTATGTAGGCTAACTAAGATGATGGTGTTTAGATTAATTGGAATTTCTTGTTTTCAAATTAGTATTGTGAGATGAATACATTTTCTTTGCCCGGACTTGCAGCTGAAATCGCATAAGAATCTTTGAAAAAAGAGAGCCAACTGTTCTGCGAAGTTTCATCGTAAATCGTTTAATACACGAGATGGAAGAAATGACTTATCTATAAACCAACGAGACTACCTTGTCAAGTTTTTAATATTCAAGACGTTTCGTCTCAATACTAGTCTTAACATACGGCAGTTATATAAAAAGTTCCTTTACATCTTGGCAAAGAGCTCATTAGTTTCACGTAAAAACTAACAAAGTCACTCTTGTAATAAGCAATCATTTAAGCAGACAATAAAATTATAAACATGAGTTAAAATAATAATAAAATAAGAAAAGACAATCATTTATTTTTCTTTGGTTTACCTAATTGATCGCTTTCGTATCGTACTCCGACGCGCTAATGTCGCCAAACTGTTATGATCAGCATCACCATTATTATTTGGTTGGTTATTATTATTATTAGCCAGCAAATGGGTTTGTGAATTAGCACCTTCGTTATTGGGCTCTAAACTAATGGAACCTGTACGTGAGCCTCCCTTCTCTAGTGCAGCCATATCAAGCAAGCAATTGAAGAATGATTGTTTCTATTTTGTTTTTTGTTTGATTTTGATTTTTAATCAGGATTGATTTTTATACATTCGAGCAATATATGAGTTTATTGTATTTTTTATGTTGTTAGTGTATATTTTACAAATACATTTATTGTTTAGATTATTATACATCCAATGTTCCGGGGGTGTGTTGTTCCGAGAGATGACCAAAATTGTTTTTTTTTGTTTTTGTTTTTTTAGGTTATAAATTATTTTTTGTTTATTTTTTTTTTAGCAAATGGTTGCAGTGAGTAAGAGCAAGAAAGATTCGAAAAAATCAAGCAAGAAAATGTTGTATTTATTAAAAATGCAGTTGTTTAAGTAATTAATTTTGTTTAAAAAAGTTAGCAAAAAGTTGTAAACTATTTAAAAAAAATGTAATTTAAAAAAGTATTTTTTTTTTACTTATATAGCTTAAAGACGCAAGTCCTATTTATTTAATTATTTAATGTTTGTTTAAATATTTTCTATATCATGCAAAACCAACTAAACTGTTCTAGAATTTTATTTAAAAAGAGATCTATTTAAGAAAACACTTCTAGGAGTAATGCATGGAATTCGAGATTTGATTTAAAGTTTGTATATGTATTTCCAGAAACCCATTCGAAAAATAAACAAATTTTGTTTGCTTATGATACATATTTACAGATTATGAAGTGCATTGCATATATACATATACAGTTTGAGACGGACAAACATATATGTGTAAGACATACATAAGGTATATTTCGAGACTGATCGAATTGATTTCTGAAGTTGATAAAAAAATCACATGTTTGTAGAATAAAAAATTTATATAGTTTGTATAAATAATGTGCAAGAACTTGAAGTCTTATTATTTAAACAAACCAAAAATATGAAAAAAATAAACTTAACGAAAAGTAAATAATACATTTTAGGCTAAAAACTCATTTCTAAATTTTCATGCCAAAATTATAGTAAAATCAATATAAATTTCATGCATAATTTTGTAGCTAAATAATAATTTGTTTCGAAAAAATTAAAAAGATATATATTGTATGTTTATTTTTTTTAAATATAGGACAACAATCTGTAATTTGTTTTTATTCTATTTCTAAATTATCTGGACTATTGTTTTTTTTTTTGTTGAATATTTATTTTCTTTTAATCTAATTGAATATTTTCCCTAATTGACTTACGGCTAAATTTTATTTTATGATTATATGGAACGTGAACTCTAACACTAAGACCATAGCATTAACTCTAGAGAAGTCTAAAAGGCGGTTATGAATTTCAAATAAAAAAATTATTAACGAGCAATAATTCAATTTCTATTAATTTTTTTTCTGTTAACTATCTAGTTTTTAATGAAAATTTTCATTCCAAATGGTGCCCAAAAAATAATAAGTTTGTAGAAAAATAAAGAAATAATACAAATCGTTTTGTTTCTTCTTTTATTTCAATATTGTGTTTACGGAAAATTGTTTAAACTATTTTGGTTTGAGCGGAAATATTATTCGAAATTTCATTCAAATGAAATGGCACAATAGGTGCGTACATACAAATGTATGTAGATCATGTCATAATCATTGCAAGCAGCAATTAATCAGAATTGATTCTACAGTTTTTGTGTTTATCACAAATGGACAGATAAAAAGTACTGCGCTGATTTGTCATTGTACACATACTGAAATATTTCAGTCGAGAGAATTGTATTGTATTTTTATAAGGTCTAGTGCATGCACACCATCAAGCTTATCACGCCAAACGATTGAAAGAGGTTGATAAATCTAGACATAAATAATAGAGAGCATTCGCAATCCTTCTAAAGGTTACATAAACCCTAAAATTCCTTTTGACGTTTAAAAAACCCAGAATATCCGCAAGCTAGTTTGTATATCAAACGAAATGCCGGTTCGCAAAGCTCTTTGCCAAAAGTAGTAAAGTTAAACAAGCAAACCTCGTTGACTTTAGATTGTCACCTGTAGTTGGCTTCAAGAGTAGAGATCGTTTGCTATTGAACACATTGACGATACTTTTAAAAAAACGTATTAAAATAAAATACCAAATAAAGTCAACAAAACTGAAAAGTGTGCACAAAAAACAAAAGATTGTGTTAAAGTCACTATCATTAAAAATATAAATGTGAAGCTGTTTTGTTGAAAAGCGTCCAATCTGTTTTCATAACAAAAATAAAGATTAAAAATTAATAAACAAAAACTCTTTTCGAAATTAGTTAATTTCACATAAGATTATCGAATGGATTGGACTGGCAGAAGCAAGCGAACGTTTGTAAAATATTGAATTTCTCATAGGTAATTCTATAAATCTATTTTTTTTTCTTTGGAAGGGACTATAAGGAAAGACGTTGAGAGACAATTCTAAGAAAATGGATTATTATTATGTAAATTGTACGTTATCGTTTCAATATCACATACATATGTAAGATAATTCTCAAAGAATTCAAAAGGTAAGAGGAAAACATAATCATTAGCGATAAATTTATATATTTTCATATGCCAACAAACGAAGCAGGAAATAATTTTTATTTTTTTTTTAATATAGAGCATAACTAAACATAAAAGGTGAATAGTAGTAGATATATATATTATATATATATATTTTTTTTTTGTTAAAAAAATTGAATAAATATTTGCAAAGGCAAGTACCGGCTGATCGGCAGCGGTAGGACTATGTTTCATATCATCCTCTTTCTTGGCCTTTAGGATGGAAGAACGTTTTTTTGTAAGAAATTGCAAGTCATTATGATGTGAGTAAAAAGTAAATGAAATGAAAAAAAAAATGTAAGAAAATTATCATTAAAACCATTAGAACATGTGTTTTGTTTTGTATATGTTTTTTTTTTAATAAGAAATTATATTTTTGTTTTACAACTTAAACAAAAAGTGTTAACAACCTTGAAAACCTTCAGTATTGAACTCAGGAGAAAATAATTAATAATTATACCTAAATATTTGTGCAAGTTTTAACATTGCTATGGTCATGAAACTTGTAACCTACAAAAATATTTTATCAAAAATGTTCTATTCGAATTAACACTTAACAATAATTATTTACGTTATAATTTTTGTTTTTGTCATTTTTCGTGAACAAAACTATATCGACATTGTTAATATTTACTTTACTTCAAAGAGAAAAATACAAATCGTATTTAACTAACTTTTAATTCAAGAATACTAAACAGAAAATAAGAAATTATCTCAAATAATTAATAGGAGAAAAAAATAAATTCAAACCAAACACACACAGAATATTTGGTGCGTTTTTATATACCTCCTTCCAATTCTGCGTTATTTTTTTTAATCACACGTGAAATAAATTTAACGAAAAACGATTAAAGTGTTTACAACGATAACGAATTATGCTAAATTTAACAATTGTGTTCAGAAATCCTATTATTTATAATTATGTTTTCTATAAAATTGAATAAAAAATAGGAATAAAAAAAATATTTGAAATCTGTTATGAACGTGCAAACACGTGTTCCCAACATTTGGAGCTTAAGGTTTTAAATACTAGTGTTTTACAAACAGCGAGGTTAGAAATTTATGGACGCTGCAGTCTGATAGTGTCCGAAGCGTTAAAAAAGAAGAAATTTGATGCTGCTAGAGCTTGTTACCACACCGACGCAAAATTATGAGTCAGACTTAAGTAAAATAAAGTTGATGATCCAATCTAAATGAAGACCGAGATTATACATTGATTTAATGGATGTGTTCGGCAGGGATTTATCTACCAAAATGGATTGGGTAACTTTTGGATGTCCGAACGACATTAAAATCAGCCATTAAACGTTATAATTATCAGACTAAAATGAAGTCAGACTCTTAAGAACTTGTATTGAGCAATTCGGGAGATTAGGTCTTTGGCAAAAAAAATGCTTTTTGTGGATGCTCAGCTTTCATATGAATTAAATAATTTTGTCCCAAGGGAGAAACATGTCTTCATCTTTCATAGTAATTTTCATTAAAAGAACTTGTAGGTTTTACTTTAATCGTGTTTACTTTTTCATAACAAATTTCATTCTGTTCAATTTTGTTAAATAAAAACAAAATCATAAAATAAAATTTCTCACAAATAAAATAAAAGTAAACACACATATGTATGTAATTACTTTGTCTACACATCAATTCGTTTTTTTAAATTCTTTGTACAGCTTTTTTGTAAGCTCAATATCCAATACCTATTTCGTGTTTATACTTATAACGAATATTATAACGAAACTCTCAATTGAAAATAATAAAATTGATTTTTCTTGTTATTTTACTAAAACAAAAAAAATATTTGATTCACCAATACATAAGAATAATAATTTTTTTTTTGTATAATAAGTGTTGTTATCTAAGTAATGAGGAAAATTTTATCAAGTCTAAACAAATATAACTTACCGGCATGCCAGAATCTATTTGGCCAAAACGAGTATTACGCCAGGATTCTAATATAAGAAAACCAGCGTAAATTTTTCCAACCGATAGTTTTCCCTTATTCAGTTGATCGCTTTTCGGCACCAACAAGTCGAGAACTTTTTTGGCCTGTAACGGCCATATATGCGTTATTGTTTCCCTAAGTTCCATATCAGCCTGATCCATTTCCTCAGCTGTGAAGAAATGTGAAGTATTAGTAAAATGTTAGTTGTTAAAATGTATTTCTTCCTAAGCATATCCCTAACTGAAGGAGTATTTGACAACAAATTTTATAAAGTTAAAAGAAGAACCGACCGGAACATGACATTCTTTAATGCATAGAAGACAAACAAACTAAGTCCGAGATTAGGTTGTTGCTTTAGGCAAAGGATTCTCGTGATCTAGAAGATCATGGAATTCAGAAAAGATACCACTTTGGCAAGTAAAAACGTTTTTTTTCTAGTTCTAAAAGTTCTATCTATCCTAAACTACTGTATTTGTATATTTTTGATGAGAAGTGTTTGCTACTTACCGGATCGCATCTTAATACTGAGATTTTCGCGTATCAGCGCAAATAAGGTCGTTGTAAAATTCACTCTAAGTTCGTCATCTAATGGCATATTCATTCGTATCAGTTTTTTGTAGGCGAGGCGATTGGGACATTTGTTGCCGAACCCCAACGGAGGATCCATGTTTTTTAACATATCATACATTTCTGTGTAGTGAATTTTACCCCTAGAAAATTTTGCAATAGGATTGTTTTTCTTGAATGTATGTCAATCTTGATATATGATTGGCCAGATTAAAAAAACATTTACCTGACCATTAAAAAAACGAAAATTGTATAAAACAAAATACTTAAACAACGATATACATTAACACACACACAACAAATGTACAATTACATTAAAGATGAATGCAAGTATATAACATTTAAAATGTTGAAATAAATTATTAATGTTAGTTTTCGTAATATTATTTAGTTTTTTTTTAGTTAGTGGGGAATTTGTTTTAAAGGTAGAGTTTAAATCTTAACGAAAATTGTGAAAAAGTGAACAAAAGGTATACAGTTGTAGAAAAGTGTTTATAGCAAATGCTTTAAGGCAAGTTTTTCATATGAAACAAATACGATCAAATAATAATCAATTTAATAGTTTTAGATAGACGTTGTGTTAACCAGAAAGAGAGTGTTTTTTTTTTTTTTTTTTTTAACATTTCCGAACACAACGAACAAATAAATGAAATTAAAAGTTTAATAAAATAAAATGTACACCAATTAATAATATTTTTATAGAAATAAGCCATATTAGGTATAATACACATTTATTTAGAATGGAATGGTCGAATGCTTTGGCAATGGTTTTCCTTGTTGTTTGAATTGTTTTTTAAAATTATATCAGAACTTAAGATGGAGTAACCGTGTAACTTAGCAAGTATTTTAAAAAAAACAAGCTTGAAGTTTTTGACTTTTTTTTAAGGTGTTCTTCTATCGAACGCGTAGAGTGGAACTTAAAAACAACATCTCAGCAGCAGCATTGTAAACAGGCATTGTTGAGTCCTATGTTGCATCTTATATATGCAGATGTAAGCCAGACCTTTTAATAAATGAACAACCTAGTCATTTTAATCTCTGTGGAAAACTCAGACGTGTAAAGATACGATTTTTAATGCATAGAATGAAACTATGACCAAATGTCAACCAGTTACTCTAAACGGCTAAAACCGATGCAGTAAAATACCTGGAATTACATTTGGACAGACGTCTCAGATGTTATAATAAAACCGACTTTGACGTATATTATGGTAACGTGAAAAATAAATACTCGTGCAATGACAGAAAATTATCGGAATCCTTCAAAACGTCGGAGGTAGTGGTAATGTTTGCGAATTTACGAATTAAAGACCTACTCCATGCGGGCGACTACGTGTTACTAATCGAAATGCCTTACTCTCTAGAAGTTGAGCCCAGGACACGTGAACAACACTTATAATACTTGCCTAAATCTTTCATTTTTCATTGTTAAAATTGGCTACAGCTCTTTGAATGAACCATTTCTTAAGGTGTTCAATTACTGAACTATTATACATTTACCAATTGCCATAGATTCGATCACACACAGAAATATTTTTTAAGCAATCCAAATTTGTCAAATTAAAACAAAAGCACATTTTGCAAGTTTTAGCATCTCGGAAAGAAAAAATAATAAGTAACAATAACAAGTATTAAATTTGATAATTACGTCGCATTTGGATCATATTCAGCCCATATCCGAACGAATTCGTCCAAATGATGGGCACCCAAGATACTGGAATCACGTGTTAGATAATCAAAATTATCCATGATGACGGCGACAAACAAGTTTAACATCAGAAATGAACAAAAAAATATGAACGACACAAAATATGCATATGCCAATGTGGAACCACATGTCTCATCTCCTTTCTCCGCACGCTCATCACATGGCTTCCCTTTAAGGCACGCCAGCATAATGTTCGGCCACGCCTCGCCTGTTGCACATCTATAAATAGAAATAGCTTTAGTAAAGGCTAAAATAAATAAAGCAATTTTTTTTTTAAATATTTATATTTTCTTATAAGTGTGAGCTATAAAACACCAAACTATTATGTAGAATTAATTACAATAGTTACTATGATATATATTGCTTACAAAAACTTTTAATTTACTAAAAAGATATATTAAATAATATATGTATATATATTTTTGGTTATTTACAAAAGTTGTAATTTTAAAATGTCTAATGAGCACATTATACTTGTGACTTGATATAATATTTTAGTTGGTATTTTTTTTTTTTTTAATTTTATCAATTAAATATTTAAAACTAAAAAATAAAATAAAATAATGCAACCAACTTCTAAAGAGGTTCGTATAAAATCTACCAACAAATTAAATCAAATTAACTTCATAAAACTCTACGGGGATATTTATAGTATATATTTCCTTTAAAAGATATGGTTTTTCTTTTTATATTTCTTCTTCTTTATACCAATTTGCATCTCAATGTTTCAGTTCCTTGTTTTATGTAGTAATAGATATTCCTTCAACTGTAGTGACATCAGACTTTCGAACAAGTTTTTTGTATTGTTGGCAATCGGTAAAGTCGGATGGGTGACAGCTAACGTCAGCAACGAGTCCTTTAAATTTGATCGTGAAAAGCATTCTGGCAAATTCGCTGACATTTAGAACTACATGCGGTCCTTAAGAGGAAACTGACAGCCATCAAAATAAATACTGCACAGAGAGATAGTTAACAATTCTTTTAGAAATAAGGAAAATCTTGTTCGCGAGTCTTTAAACAAGTGCAGGCAAGTTTCTGTTAATTTGACTGCAAATCTCGCTGATTATGGCCGATCATCTCCATATGCCAAGAACGGATAAATATTTAAATTTAAAAGACAAATATCCGTTATTTTGCCAACATGGCAAAGCTCTTCATCATACTTTAAAAGAAGCAAAAAAAAAAAAAAATGCGTGACCGGCTTTAACGCAATGACATTCAAATACAACTATTACCAGCTAAGAATTTTAATCCCGCTAAGCACTTATATTTAGTCATTGCTTAGGAAAGAAATTAGAAACCACATAGAAAAAAAAATGGATGCGTAGACCTCTACGCACGTCAGAAGTGAAACACCTATCGCAATCTCCCATATAACCACATTATATGTATGCGGAGAAGGGCTTAATTGAATTTCTTTACCCAATCATATATCGTGTAATACACACATTATGTGTTTTTTTGTTTTTCGTGAAAAAATTTTTTTTTTCTTGTTCCTGATCGCTTGTGCCTGGGAGAGATTTTTACTTTTGTTGTTGTGTTTCGTTATTTCGTGACGTTTCATCTTATGGTTTTACTCTATCAGAAGAATGTACTGCCGAGCCATAAAAAGTTTCACTTCAAAAAGGTTTAAAAGTGGCATGAAGATAGGAACACTGTTACATTGCCCTCAGCGGTGCAGAAAACTTGCCCAGAGTAGGCAGTAGGTGCCTTTTGCAGTTTGGTGTTACCACAGGTTCAAGTTCAAAATATTACCATCAATTTCGTTTTATTGAAAACCAACTTATTTAACGAAACAACGTTCAAAATATTTAAATTTTCTACAAAAACCCAACACCGGGAATTCGCTATGCAAATTAATTTAACTCTTAATTTATAATATCTTACTCATTCCAAAACAAATATGAAAATAAAAGAATAATAGAGTTGTCAGTGCTTATAGGATGGAAGGCACTCAATGAAAGGATATTATGGCATAGTGGGTTCAGGCTCAGGTGAGTGGGGGGAAAAAGCAACTGCAAAAAGCATTGTTGCGCAGGGGTTGTTTAACCTGGGATTCAAGTAATCTACCTAAAATCATTTATAATCTATTTTTTGACCATTTCGTCATTAATTTGTGATGGTAGTTTACTATTTTAACTAGTTCTACAGTGCAAGCAGTTTTTTTTTTTTGTTTAAAGTCAAAACCATGAACGTTTATGGATATGGGTGTGTTTTTGTAGTTTTGTTATAAATGATGTGTTGTTAGACAGTGATTTTTTTTTTCACTAAAATAAAACAAAACTGTATATAATTATAATTATAAGTTTGAGTGCAATTTGTTTCCAATTTAAAAGGAAAAAAGTTTATATGTAAAGAAAAACTATTAAGAAAATTGTTTCTATAAAACTTGCTAACTGACTTCGATTTTCTAGAAAAAAAAAACTATTTCCTTCATTGAAATGAACATCTATTGTTCTATATTTCTATATACCCGTTTAGCTCTGAGTTGTTTTCTAAGAAAGTAAAAACGATAGACAAACGTCTTCTCTAACCGCCTATTGCGCCGCTTGATACCTTTCATACAAACGAACTAATTGAATTAAAAAAATTTAAATGTTTTATATATTTGATTAAATAAACTTTTTTTTTACTTAATCGTTTTTTTTTCTGCACAATTTCTATATCTTTATTTCACATTCTTTCATCGGTTTTGTTTGTTTGTTTTTGAATTGGACAAGATTACATACCTGAACAGCAACATGACTCCTTGCACAAACGATTGGAAGTTGTTGTGTCTAGTTATTGACTGTTCCGGTGTACTTAGTTTGATATTTCCAAATACCTATTTGCAATGTAATAATGTTTTTTTTTTCATAAAAAGAATTTCAAAAATTAACGAGAACCAAAATAAATCATAAGTATTTCGATTCTGTCAAACATATGTAAATAGCTTTTCTTTGCGTGATTTTTTATTATTTATTTATTTTTTTTTGCTTTTCTTTTTTTTGCAAAATGTGATTGTTGGAAACATAAAGTTTAAATAATAAAAAAAATATTCAAAAAAAAATATGTATTTATTTTTGTATATTTTTGTGTGTTGTCGGCGATTCTCAATTATATTTCATGTGATGATTTAATAAGCTGTATATATTGTTGTATAGAATAAAGTAACATTTTAATTTACCGTACTAAGAGATTTTTAAAAGGGTCAATGTTATATTTAATGAATTTTTAATTAGCTCAAAACTATTAAGATAAAATAGGTATGTATATATTTTCAAAAGGTGTTGCTGTTGATAGTACGCGGGATTTGAAGCTTTATACGGCTCTGTAATTGCAAGGGTTCTCAATGAAACCTACTAAAACGAAGGGAATTGCAATAAGAACAACAACAATTTTGTTTTTTTTTTCTGTTAAGGACGGGGGACTACCTTAAGCTAGATGAAAAATGACTAGCTACAATTTATCAAATGGAGCTGACAAAATTTGTCTTTGGAACGAATTCAAGTTTGAATAAAAATTGTATTATATTTAACTTTAGGGAAATCACAACCATTCCATTAGAAATACAAAATATTTTAAATTATAAATAATTCTCGAAAAATAAAATGAAATAACAATTAACATAAAAAGCATGCAGGTTAGGTGTTAACGTCAGTCTATAGTTTGGTTATTTTTATACTAGAATTGATTTTTTTTTAATATGTATATTACTGCAGATTAATTTGTAATATCATAGTATGAAAATACTTAATCCCTGGTTCTGATAATAAACGAAAATTTAAAAAAAAATTAAGAAGCTGGTAAGAATTATAGAACGTTTTGGTTACAAATAATAAAAAAAAATCGATTACAAAAATAAAACTAATTTGGGCGCATCGTAACAGCACTTGACCGACTAAGGTTAAACTGAGAAAGACGTTAGTGCCTTAAGCGATGCTTGACTTTTTGGAAAGCTTTTTATTTCAGCGGCCTGAATACCTTTGTCGAGGTTTATCTTAGCACAGATCTGAATGGCATGGATTTCGGCTTTTAACGTATTGCGGCCAAACTAATTTTAACCGACACAAAAGACATTAGCACCAACGAAAATGTGGCGTAGAACTGTCAAAAGGAAAAGGAAATTACACATGCATAAGTCGCCTAAAATTGTTTTCTAATAATAGGTGTTTTTTGAACTCACTGATATTCTGTGTTTAAAGAAATAACACAGAGAGTTAACTTTTAATCAGAAATCATAATTCATTCGAAACAGTAATTCAGAGCATTAATATTTGAAAATTATAGTGGGCAAATTGCAACCGCGGTTCTTCTCAATGAAGCATATTATGAGTCATACTTTCGAGCAATGATGGCCAATATCATAATTTGTAAGAGGTTTCCGGTAATTAATTCTACGCCCATTCCATTCTTGCTGAAAATCTAGCACACACATAATGAAAGTTCTGTGTTGACTTCACGTAGCTTGCAGGAAATAGTCAAGAAGTGTATAATCTAATATTCGCATAGCTCGTTTTTTAATTGGTTTAAATCACGATTGGGTTTTGATTGCGTAGTAAACTTTGCATTGTACGATCTTGAACTTCAAAGCTATTGAGAATGACTGCACCAAATGAAACCTTACTTAGTCACTTTAGCAATTTCGAATTTTATTCTGATCTTAACGAACTGCTTGCTATATCAAGACAATGTCTAGTAGATAATTTTCTTCCTCAATATTTTAACAAGAATATACGTTATACCGACTTCTCTCTTCTATCAAAATAATTGAAAATAAAAAAAAAATTACAAGTCTATGCACAGAAAATCATTCAAAAACAATAAAATGAAACGAAACGAAACTATAACCAACCTAACTTCAAACAACAAATATAAACAGGGGTATCTGAATAATTCTTATAACATATTTTCTTCTTCTATTGTTTTTAAAAAATAGATTCTCAAACTACAATATTATATACAACTCAAAGTTCGAACTATACCACTATTTTCTACTTGATAAAATAACTGAAACTTCTTTTCGTTGCTTCAATTAAAGAGTTTAAGAAATATTTTAAACAATATATAAAAACTATACACAGTTCCTATTTGCTCAATAAGAAAAATAAAAATAAAATATAATAAAACAATAAAGTGAAGTGAACACAATCAACTTTAGGCAAAGTAAATAAAAATTTAACTAAATCAAGTTGATCTTTTTTTACGTTGTACATTATATATATATATATAACTTATATAATAAATAAATTTTTTGTAATTACAATTAATAATACTTTAAATAATTACTTTTTCTTTCAATACTTGTTTTAATCAACATTTTTTACCGAAAAAGCAGCATGATTCCTCCAAAGAACGATTGAAAATTATTATGCCTGTTGAGCTGAGTATCCGGATCATATTTTATATTTCCAAAAACCTTTATTTTCGTATACACATTTATGTATAATAATTTTGTTTTGTTTTGTTTAAATTACATATAATAAAAAAAATAAATAAATAAAAGAAAAAAATATTTAAATCATAAATAGATTGTTAAATAATTTTTTTCTAAACTATGCAAAACTGTGTGTAGAGAACTAAGTAATATATAACTAAGTAATATTGATAAGTTTTTTTTTAATGCCATTAATTTAAAATTTTGCATCTATATTTGAATTGGATTTGAGTTTTGTAGCTAAATATGGTTTCTAAGAAAATTAATGGCACTCTTGGCTACAGTTAAGGTATCTAGTTCTCAAGAAAATAATAAATAAAGATTCGAGAACGTATCCCTATTGGCTGGTGGTGGTTGTGGCAAACCTACTCTAGTGTGAAGTATTGAAACAATTTCTTTTTTGTTATTTAATCTTTATCTTTTTTTTTTCTCTCTTTAATTTTACTACCAATTAGAATCTTTTGTGTAGTGTTGAATGTACATCATGTGCTATTTATATATAAATCTGTTGACCCTTTTAGATTGTTAAGAGAAACACATTTTGATTTTGTATGGAAAAGAAAATAACAAATAAAAAACTCAAATGTAAGCAAATTAAAAAAAAAATAAACATAAACTTGTTTTTGAATGTTAAAACGTCGGAACTTACCTGCATGCCAATAATGGCATAAATAAAAAATAGCATTGCAATAAGCAAACAGACATATGGAAGTGCTTTAAACGATTGCACGAATGTCCACAGCAGGATTCGTATCGTGTATCCTTGGCGCAGTAGCTTAATTAAACGAGCCGCACGAAATAATCGCAGGAAGCCAACGTTAATCGAATTCGACTGGAATTGTTTTAGATTTTTTAATTAGTATATTAGATTTTTAATTTTTTCTTAAATTTTTATATAGCAAAAGTTTTATTTAAATATATACACATTTATTTTTAATTAATGAATATATTTAAAATACATAAATTGAGAAATAGAGAAATTATATAAAAAAATTAGAAGTTTTATTAGGATAGGTCAATTTAATTTTTGGCATACAACACTTTCAAGCGATTACATCAGCATCATTTAAAAATAAAAAAAAAATTGATCACTACTAATTTATTTAATAAAAAAAAGAAAGAGAAAATGGTAAGTTATGGTTCTCATTGCCAAGCAAGTTCAGAAGGGCACACAGAGAGGTAAGAAATTATTTTTATTCCGTTCCTGAAATCATTCAAGTTTAATGCTAAACAAAGAATTCATAGAATATATGAATATTCATTAAAATTATGTTAAAAAAATTTGAATGTAATATTCCTTGTACAATACTTATAAAGAAAATGTTGGTTTTGTGTTCCCATGTTTTATTTTGCTAGAAAAGTGTTGTATACCAAAATTAAAATAAGAAAAAATTAATTAATAAAACAACAAGAAAAAAAAGTAATTAAAACATCAAACACAAAAGCTAACAACTATTTAAACTTAACAAAAATTAGGACAAACAATTATGAAGGGAAACGAATAATTAAAGTCTGGAGAAAATTGTTTAACACAAATTTTGGAATATTTTTATTTTCTCAAGCCAATGAAGTGAAACAATTTTCTATAAACTAGAAAAGGGAAATTAATTAATGTTAATGTTAATACGGGAACCATTATTTACTTTGCCGTTGATATTACTTAATAATAATTATCTTAAAAGTATTTAAAATTATGAAATTTTTGTTAAAAATCTCGGTCAATGTAAATAACGATTCCAATAAGTTCTATAGCATATATAATGTAAAATATTCTTTTATGTAAAGAAACAGTTTTTTTTAAATAACCAAGTTTTGTTATGTACCAACAAATATAGTTCTTAATAATACTTGTGATAGTATATCAACTAAACTATGATTATATTAGTTTTTCTAAATTTAAATAATCACTTACAAACTAAAAATCTAAACTCTATATTGGTTGTGGTTTTGTTTCAGCAATTCTAACGTTAGAGTTTTACCTAGGAACACTCCGAAGTATCTGATCAGGCTCACATATCTGACATAACATAACATACATTTGTTCATATGTATGAACAAACATTTTTTATTGTTTTAACAAATTCATGTACGAATATCTTTAGTGTGCTATAGCTTTAGTTGTTTCCGTAAAACTTTTGGCGATTTTCTTCACTTTAGGATTAGGCAAGGATTGATACGTATAGGTTTTCCTTCTAAAAAATTTCATATTTACGAATTTACCCAAGCTTATGGAAAATCTGCTGGGGGAAGTTCCGTCTTAGCCTTAGTTATAGCACCATGTGCGCAAAAAAAAGACTTTCAGACGACCCCTATAGTGCAAAAATAGCAAAACTTTAAATTTTTGGCTTTTCTTTATTTCCTGAGGCAAATGGACTAAATAGTGAACCATTTGATCGAGATCAGTCTCAGCACCGTGTGGGTCAAGTGGCGGATGGAGGTGAGAAGTTCTTTTTCATGTGTCTACTCACTGCCATCAACATAATCAAACGAAAACCATCAATTGATCAATTGCTCTCTCACTCGCCCTTGTTACGATCTACCATTCGTCTGCGCGCGAACTTGATGAATGTAGACATATGTATATTCATAACTTTTTAAAAAATTCGAGCGCTTATAAAAAAAAACCCTCCGGACGTGCCCGGGCGGCCTTCAAATGAGGATAATGTCTGCGTTAAAAAGGACGAATGGCATGTCTAGCTATAAGTAACTAATCGAATTTCACGTAACACCAGTGATTTCTGTATTGCTGCCATTAAGTGCAATACATTTTTATAAGGATTTACGTATATATGTATGTATACATATATATGATATGCAAGATTTCGAATGCATATATACGTAAATTTTAAAAACCCAATTAGATAGTTCAGAGTGTTTAACAAATGATCAAAAGTCAAAAAAAATATAATGAAGAGATAAACGAACACATCCTGTTTACTTGGGTGCCTATATCTCTCATGCTTCTTCAAAACTCTCACAGGGACTTCTATATACGAGTATACACTAAACTTTGTTTTTTAGAAAAAAGACGATTAAAAACGGCTACAGAAAAGTAGGGACATAAGGGTTTTACTTTTTTTTTTTTTCAAACAACGTCGAATTGTTTAGATTTGACGAACCTCTAAATAGAAACATAGACAGTGTATTATAATAGTTCGAAATAGGAACATCTAAAGAGAGATGGACAGAAGACACATTGAGGTGAATCAAAAATTAATGTGATATTTTACACAAAAATATAGTAGATACGATATTTTTTTTAGGGATCAACTGGGAACGAAGTTAAGCTTTCACTACGTTAAGCATTTATTATAATTTTTTTTTTTTTGAGAGGTTAAGTAAAGTAATTGCATCTATAGTAATTTATCTAATAGCAACATTTTTCATATATCAAAATTAAATTTAACATTTTAGAATACGAATACACTTTAAGTTATTACTGAGCTTTAAAAACAAATATTTTATTTTTTTTTTTTATTTTACTTTTCTTATTTTTACTTACGTCCTGATGTTGGTTGGAATTGGATTTTGTTTGTATTTTCGAATTCAGATTTCGAGTTTTGTTTGGATGTGATTTTATATTTTTATATTGAATTTATTTCGAAAATTTTTTATATTGAAGTGATGTTGTGTGTGGTATTTTGATTTTTATTTGATGATGAGATAGACAGATTAGAGCAGTTTTGTATTTTTTGTAACATCGCAAGCAATATAGCATTCACATTCGATATACACATATTTTTTTTCGGTGGTTAATTTATTGGTTAACATATACAGAAGAAGTTGGTACAGTCACGGGCATCATCAATTAAGAAATTTTGTTTATTTCATTCATTCAATAGCATATTTTAGGAATTTTTTTTTTATTTTTAGATTTTGTTTTTGCAAAAAAAGAAGAAGAAATAAATGCATTAATCAGATTTGATAAGAATCGATATTTTGAAATGGCAATTTCAAAACAACAACGAAAACGTATGAGCGACGACATCCAAAAAAATTTTCTACGTTAGTTATTGCCAACAAAATTCTATTCTATGAATGGACGAAGGACGTCTAGAAGCTCTAAGAGAACGGGAGGAATTGATGTTGGAGTAACTATATCGCAGGGCTCAAGGGAGATTGTTTTCTTAATTTCTAAGTGGGTTAAGTTTGATTCTACAGGGTAACTAGGGGAAAAAGAAGCTATTGTTTGTTTAATCAAAGGAATGCTTGACTAAGATTTCTTTTATTTGTTTTCACTAAGAATGCTACTTAATTGTCACTAAACAATGATGTGATAACCCATCACATTTAAATATTAAAAGAATTCTAGATTTTTGGTTCAATTTTTTTTGAAAATTTTTTTAAACTAAAGTTTAAGTCAAACTAAAACAGAAAACAATGTAATGTTCTGTGATTGCGGATGTTATTGGTGTATTGTTAAGGAATGTGGTTTGGAAATGTGAAAATTATAAATATAAAATGAATGAAACACTCTCTAATGCACATTAAGTACCTATTTGAATAAATAAATAATATTCGCTGTTTTTATTTAAAGCTGAGGCTCATCTCTGTTTTGTGTATTAGTTGCAAAAGAAAACATCCTTAGATAAAGTCTGTACTAACATATATTAAAGGACTTACAATTCATTGCGCACTCCGGACGGCAATGGTAGTTTCCCGAACGCCTGTTCGATGCACTCTGCATGTTGGTGAAGTACCATTGAAACAGGTGGTTTTCGAAGTTTAAGTATCTTGGGGTTCTATTCACGAGTGATGGAATTCTACAGGATTGGTTCGATTGGAGCAATTTTGAGACAGCATAGTCAATCTGTTATCAGGAAGGCTGAACTTGGCATCGGAGCTAAACCATCGGTCCTTAAGTCACTGTTTGTTCCAATCCTCACCTATGGTGATGAGGTTTGGGTAACGACCGAAAGAATAAGATCGAAGATAAAAGCTGCCGAAATGAGATTTCTTCATATTACTGCAGTAACTCGTCAAAGTGGAGATAGGAACCCCAGAGTATGCGAGGCACTCAATATCGATCAAATACTTCGAATGTGGAGGTCCATACTTCGATTGTTCGGACACGTTAAACGCAAGTCTCCAACTCAGCTTCCTACCAGTCCGGAATCTCACCATCACCAATATGGGGATAGTCCTTGATGACTTCCATTCGATGGCGAAACATCGGGAGATGTAAAGAGTTCACTTAAGCGCCCTTAGCCCGCGACCCTCATAGTCGATAAACGTGCCATTGGAAAATGATGGTAATGAATGATGACTCCGGACGGCGAATTTAGAGTATTTTTCATAACATGTTATAGTCTTCGAAATTTTCCATTGACCTCTGATACGTGTAGCTGCGAAAAATGTTGGCTTGATATTCTTACACACTAACCACTAAGCCACGGCAAATACCAAATTAATTTTGGGATAGGATAAGAGCGGATTTAGGTTCATCTATAAAAGCCCGATGTTGGCATTGAACTGAATCTAGGCAGCTGAATCAGTAAAGCCTTTGGAATGCTTTCAAAGATCTGAAACCCAAGCTAAGACCGCTCCGCTCCAATATGACCACTGCTTAGCTGAAAATCTTCGTAAATATCTGATGTCGAATAGCTCCACATGAAGGCAATAAAAATAACAACAAGTGAACGTGTTACACACTACGCCTCGAAGACAATACCTCCGCGAAGTAAATATATCGTGCAATAGGTTCTAATCGGCCTGTCAGAAGTGTGGCTCTAAGCGAACGTTGCATAGAATACAAGGTCACTGGGGATTATCTGAAGAGGACACACATACAGCTGAAAAGCGTTGCAGAATTAATTACAAGTAAAGAATATTTCGGGGAAAAAAAGAGAGAAATATGTAGAAGAGATATCTACTATAAATATATTTAGGACACATAAATATTTAAGTAAGAACAGAGATGAACATCAGCAGCTATGTTATTTGTTAACTGTCGCCTGATATTTCAAATGAATTTTATAGTATAAAAAAATTAATTAAACTAAATAATTTATTCTGTCACATAGAAAAGTAAGCATGCCAATAGTAGATATACATTTTTAATTCTTTTTTGCTAGATTTTTTCACTTAAAGCGAAAAGAAAGAAAGTCACTTCTAGGAAATCGTTGGCAGTGTGCTAAAATTTCAATTTTATCGTGATATAAGAAATAAATAAAATCAAAATTAATTTATTAGAATTGAGCAGTATGAAACATAGAGAGACTTCACATATTCGCGGACAGGACACAAAAGAAAACACTTTCTAAAAAGTGGACAGAACTGATCCTTCTTAGGAGCACTCTTTCAAAATACTTTTTTTAGTAAACTATTTTTACTTTAAAGCCGCTAGGGGGAGTTTATTTTAATTATCTGTTTAAATCTATATAATCTTGTTCGTTTTTCAATAATGAAAATATAGAAGCCAAAGAATAAATGAAAACAAAATGTTTTGTTTGCAATTACTTACAGATGCTGCGGTTGGCTGTGTTATGAAAGATGAATGTAGCGATGATGGTGGTAATATTTAATAACATTGTAGTTCAAGGCAATTTTTGTTTTGTTTTGATAAATTTTTAAATAGTATAGTGGATACAAATATAATATTGTTCATATATTTTTTAGGATGTGCATATTTGTGTTGTTGTTTTTTTTCAATTTTTGTTTTGTGTTAGATTTATTGAGTGAATAGTGTATTGTATCCGTACATATTACACATATGTATATGAAATTAAAAGAAAAAATAAAAAATATATTTATATGAGTTAAAATCATATTAATATCAATTTGATTTTGTTTTAATTTTTTTTCTGTTTTAAATAATTTTTTTCGGAAAAAAAAACGAATTATTAATTCAAATCCTAAGATGGGTTCGCACTCAAGTTTAGAATAATGATTAAAAGCATTTTTTTTTTTTTAATTTTTTATCAGTAAATAGTTTTAAGTACTGTGATTAAAAACTACTTATATAAAATTACGTATAATATCTTAACATACATAGACCTATTGCATTCACAAATAGGTTTCATTATTCTATAGAAGCGTTTTCATTTCATTTGAACTTATATTTATATGTATATGATTCATTACATAAAAAATATAAAAAAGTTTTTCGGTGTTTGCATCAATATAGGAACTCTGAATTTTTTCATAAAAAATTTTCAAAAATAAGGAGAAGAGGAAAGCAAAAGATATTTTACAGAATAAAATTTGATTCCAGATATAAACAAAGCGACGTATAGTTGTAAAAAATAAGACGAAAAGTAAATATCTCTTTGTTTTCCCAATCTATGAACAAGCCTTTATCATTTCTTTTTTTTTTTTTTTTCGTTCTATCAACTTTGGTTTTTGGTATTAAATGCTTTATTATACTTTGGCCAAAACCCCCGTTAAAATTTCACAGGTTATTTCACAGGTGAACTGCTGTCTGTCTATAAGTTAGGTCTTTACATTATTGACACACTTGCTGGAGGAGTGTCTTTTTATATCCTGGAGGCACTGAAAAAAACTTTCTCATTAAGACAAAACTACTACACTGTTGGGTTGAAGTAAGACTGCACCCGCTATCAACAAGCTGCCTCTCAACTTCACTTACTCAGAAAGTTTCTAGTGCTTTATTGCAAAAAAAGATAAACATGTTCCAAATGCTGAGTTCATATTCTCCTGAAAGAGAGAACCTTTGCCCTAAGAACTCTAAGGGGTGTCACGTGCTGCTGGCTGGCAACTTTCCTGCCAATAGTTTCTGTACGAGTATAAGTTGATAAGTTTAGGGTATGCTACACTACAAGCAGGCAGCAGGACAAGCAATCACTTCAAAACCATTGGAATGCTCTACCAAGAGATTTGTACGTATGTATATTTCTGAACAAATTCGATCACAAAAGCAGAATCAACATCTCGGCGGGCTACATAAGGGATTATTGGTTTTGCTGTTAGACGTTTCAGATACCGCTCAATATTCTTCCGTCACGACTGTTAAAAAGTCCCACGTTTAGTTTTAACACCTGATGGGGAAACCTACCAGTACAGTCCTTCGTACAATGAGGTCCTCAAATTAGCATTTTTATCTGTGCATAGCCTGCCTAACTCTCATCTATTTTTATAATTAACAATGTAATACACAGCGGCAGGGGTAAAAAAATCGAATTTAGCGCCTCAGAAGCAGGTTGGAAAGGATTCCATTTCCAAAATTTTTTAGAAGCAAGAAATATTGTACATTCCACATTGATACAAACACGTGTTATTTTGTAAAAAAATAAAAAAAATATATGAAACTATTGCTAAACATAGTATGTACTAGAAAACTAATGAGCAATGAAATTTCGTATGTTCATAAAATGTGTGTGTGAGGTGTTGTACTTACATCGTGCTGGTGTTTAGATTGTAGTTGTAGTTGTTGAGCGAGTAGATTTTTTTAAATGTTTTTTTTTTTTTTACCGGGAAAAAGTTTTATATTTGTTTTTTAATTAGTTTATGAAAAAAGTTAAATTTGTTTTTCCAAAAATTTTGTTTGTTTCGTTTTAAATTTAAATTTTGTTTCATGGTATTATTGGTTTGTAATTTGGTGTTTTGTTGTTGTATTTTTGTGTGATTATGTAATTTTCGACCCCATTTCGTATTCGTATAATCAAATCAAGTATGAAAAAAGGAAAATTAAAAGAAAATATATTTTGATTAATAATTGATTTAACACAATTGAATATAATATATATATATATTGGAATTTTTTGTTTAAATGAATTTTGATGTTGGAAAGTGTCTATTCTTCAGCTGATTGAAACAATTTACAAAAGAAACTCAGCACTGCCTTAGAAATGTAAATAAGTTCGTGAATACCTATTTTTTTTTATGTTAGATTTTCAAATTGTTGCTTATTAGTTGGTTAAAAAAAAAAAAGATTAGATATGCTTTATATTATTCTATCCTTCCTTTTGTGGAAAGAAGTCTATAGTAGATTAGAAAAGTTATATATATAAATGCAACTTGAGTATAAATAAGTCTTCTGTTTTAACTGCAACATTATGTATTGATCTATTTAAAACTGAGAAAAATATTTATGACTTTCTTAATTTCTAAATAGACTATAGTTATTATTAAAAGTTTTTTGTGTATTATCAACCAAAATACGTGTACTGTAAGTTAGTTATATGTATATGAAAAAAGTATGTAATTATTTACCCCGAATTCCATCCACAATGCATCAATGATACTGCCAACGACAGTAATCAAATCAAAGATGTTCCATGGGTCCTTAAAGAAATTCTATTTTGGAAGAGAAAAGTGTGGATCGATTAAAAACGGAACGCTGACAATGGAACCAGATTTTCATAACATATCTGTACATAATGCTGAAATTTACAATTGCCACAATATATTGAGTTTAATTTACAATAAAAGATATGCCAATTCTTACACCTTTAAAACATAAAAAAACAGCTTTAAAAGAGTTTTAAAAAAGCAAATTTTCAAATGTTCTTTTTACTTAGGCAGTAATTGGAATAAGTAGGCAATAAGATAAAACAAAAATTCGTCTGCTTGTGTAAAATTTGTCTGGTTGTTGCACTTTTGGGATTTGTTGTTTTAAGAACAAAAGTGTGCAAGCACTCGTTGTTGTTTGTCTTGATGTTTCTGGAAGCTTTATTTATCTGTTTTTATCGATTTTGAAAAAAACTTTTGACAGCATGCACTAAGATTTGATTTGGAACACGAGGGGCATTCCAGAAAAACTCACATCTGTTATCAACGCTTTGTACGAAGCTGATGTCGAATTCTACTTAATAGTAAAATGTCAGAAGAAAACTCAAGGTTGCATGTTTTCATCCATCCTATTCTTGATGGTTATTGGCAATTATATTGACGAAGGAAATTCGCTAGGGAAGGAAGTGGAAGTGAACAGCCACACCTAATGGTGGTACGACAATTCCGTGAGTCGCTCGAGCAAAGTTGGCACATAACATTTGAAAAAAAATGCAAGGTAATGATGAGCTGAAGGAAGCCTCAAAGCATTGCATAAGATTGTGCCTGATATTTTTATCACACCTTTCATTTGAAGGAAAAAATCCACAAAAATGCATCTTGAGTGTTAAATTGATTCAATTCAATTAAATTCGTGCTTTAAAAAAAAAACACTTACATACATATGTATGTGTGAAAAGAAAATAAAGCAAAATACACTTAAAAATAAATATAAGTTACTATATAAAAATTTATATATTATTTAAAAAAGGAATCAATATAATATTTTATAAAATTACCTTTGCCCTATTTCAAAACTATTTTTTATTTAATTTTACCAACCTTACATCCGAAAGCAATTACTTTTAAGATGGTTTCCAAAAAGAAGAACAATGTGAATACCAAATTCATGTATGTCAAGATGTCGATATGTGTGGGCGGTGCATCGTGAAACTATAAAAATAAAGTATAATTTTTGGATTTCGTTTTTGATTACCCACTGAGTCTATCCATTTGTTTGTGTATTATTTGTGTATAAGATAACTTTTAAAGAGCTTGCAGTCGATAATCTGGATTCGTCTGTTTGCAGCCAACATAAATGCTTTCAGTTTTGATATGACCGATGACTTTATTTTTTTTATTTTGAAAAAACTAAAAAAAGGAATCAAGTTCTAAGGACAAAAGGGGACCTAAGTAAAAGAAAACTGATGTGGTTTGAAAAAGAAAAATGAAGATTGTATTTAGGGGAATAATTTAGTGGATGCGTACAAAACAGTTTATGGAGTAAAATCTATGTCAATCTATGTTAGCTACATGCAGCGAAGACACCTTTTACTAAAACTAAATTTTTGATGATGTTTTTATATCTTATTAATATTTTTTTAGTTTTCTATTTCTTTAGAATGTCTGATTGGGATTTAATTTTGACTTTTATTTGTATTTTTACTGGAAATTCTAAGTAATAAAAATTATTGCTGTAAAGTGTTTTCAATGTGTTTATGTATGATTTGTTTTTAGGTGTTATGTGTTTTTTCATGCAAAATAATAATAATAAAATTTACAGGGACAAGGATATGTACAAACAGTTGAATTTGTAGAAAATTTGTGATCGAACATGCAATTTGTATTAACAGTGGTGTCCTCACTTTTATTCAAACCAAAACATGCAAAATGATAATTTACAATGATACAAATCATGCAGAAATTTAAATGAAAATCTTTGAGATATACATGCAAATAGGAAGTATTTGATTTAAGAAGGAAAAAATGGACTTACTTTCTGTTTTTGTTGAATCATGTCTCATTTTTTCTGTAAGTATTAATCTTGAACATACCTTGTCCAGAATGATATTTCCGACTCCTCAGGATTATCCGACCTTCTCAAAATTAAATTATAATGACAAAACAAAAAAATTTATAAAATTTTTTTTAAACCAGTGAACCAGTTATGATTGGATTCACTTCACATTCTGTAAAATGATTTAAATAATATGGATTTTTTATTAACTATTCTAAATATTGAATTTCCTAATTAACAGCAGGTTTTTCTTTTAAACTCAATGTGTATAAATTTGTAAATTTCAGCTTTTTGCACCTTTTCTTTTTGATAAAAGAAAACGTTAGAAGTTTTTTAAACAAACCCACCTTTACACCAAATCCGATTATTTTCAGTACCGTTTCAACACTGAACATTCCAGTAAACCCCATGTTGATATATTTTAAGGATTTTTCATACATATCGCCTTGGTTATGATACTGTAGAAATTTAATGACGATTAATCTTGTTTTTTTTTTTTTTAAATCTAACTTTCAAGGTGCCTTGTGATGCTATCTTTAACATTTTCTTTTTTATTTAAGTTGTAATACTACTTCAAGAACAAAATCAAGTTAGTTGTGTGTGTATGTTTTTTTTGCACTACCTATTGTAAATTCAAATTCTTTCTAATCAAAAAAAAATTAAATTTATTTTTTTTAGAATGAAGTCTAGTAAGAAAAGAAATAAACTGAACAAAATGTTTGTTTGGAAAAAATTAAATTTAATATACTTTCCTTCTAATGTTCTCATTAGGGTTTCAAAAATGTTAAATAATATTTATCATGCAGAAAAAGTAAATCACATGCAGTTTAAATACAATAAGACAATTAGAAAAAAATGATAAAAAAAACCCACACAAAAATAATATTTTTTTAATACCATGCAAACATACATTTTGTTAATTTGTGCGTTCAGATGTATAAGTATTATACACACCTGAGTGTTCATCGGATCATGCAAATATACCAAATAAAAATTGTTAGACATACATAAGGATAAATAAGGGCCATTTTTTTTAAATAATCATATTTGAATTTGAATAAAGACAGTTTTTAAAGATTAATTTTAAAAATGCTTTAGCGGAATAATCTAATATTCAAGCAATATATTATTCGAAGTCCCAAGTGTCAAAAGAACTCCAGTTTATTATGAATCCGAGCGGGACGCAAATAGGCATCACTGCCTATTTAAATGACATCTTTACAGAGTACCTGTAGACTATTCTTAGAGAACGACGAAAGCTTTCGTTACAATATCACAGAATGTCTCGCCCTTGTCTCACCGATTGCACTCACCGCGTTTTAGATCGAGAAACAAGGTACAATATACTTTTTGACAGCCTCTGGAGTAAACGAACTACTCTAGAACCATACGGGTTGACACAATAGGCCTCTCTAAGAGTTTAGAGTGGATCAACTTGCCGACGGCAGTTGATAAATTGGTTTCAAACAAGCGTTTATTATATGCCACGAATAAGGGTTTTTATACTCAGTTGCAAGGATAGCGGATAAAATGAACACATAGTATGTCGTCCAACACTAAGGACAAGATTACACATGTGCTAAGCTACTAAGGACAAGATCCTTTGATATTTGCACAGTATGTGATAAAAAGAAAGAAAAAGACATAGTAAAAAGTTTAAGGTTTTAAATAAAGCATTGAAGGTTAGGGGTTGCGATGCGTATTTTAATTTTAAATCTCTGTGTTTTATAGTCTCCAGGAGACAACTTATTCCACAATCATCTTAGGTGGTCAATGTATGGGCTTCTAAAATATTTCAGTTCGCCCGAAAAATGTTTGTACAAAAACAATGCGTGCGTATAGACCATGTTATTATAAGTCAGGAAATGCATCGTGTGCAAAAAGCAGAATAAATAGATACCTACAAAACATCTGAGACCAAAAAAGAAAAATAAAAGCTCGCCTTTTCCGATAAAATTCTAAAAAAATCGCAACCTCTACTAAACCAATGTTTATGATCGGCAGTTATGCTGTTCTTGGAATTCCTTGCTAGGAGTTACTTTAAGACGCTGAACCAGCAACCTTCTCATAATACAATAACCTTTGTGGTCACAATAGCACTGAAGGCCGGATGCACTTGCAAGAAGAAATTCCAAACACCACTCTTCGGCCCATTATGGGCCACATAAAGACTCTAGTGTATTCTTAAACACAGCAGGAATCAACTACCTAGTGAAATCCTGAGCATTCGTCAAGCTAAAAGGTTTTTTAGACCCATAAAGCGAAAAACGATCGTTGCCTGGATCTCAAAAGGCAATCAGTATTACTTCCGCAGGTGCGTGAGACATGTTTTTTAAAATTCAATAAAAACAAAAAAATATAAGTACAAACAACTTAAACGGGAATACATTTATAAATTAAGAAATAAACGCCTAAATTCATTTTGAAAAAAGAAAAACGTTCATACAGCTTATACAATACCAAAAGGTGCGCATGCAAACTGAATAAAATAGTAAATATTGTTATAGACAAATAATTTTAAATAGTGCATAAACTTATTTTTTTAAGCTTCATTATCTGTACATACACAAACAACAATTTAAGATTTTCTTGTATTTTTTTTTAATAAAATAATTGTCTTAAAGTGTGTTCAGTAATGTTATTATTTGATTGTCTGTATGTTTTATTTTCACTGCTAAAATAAATGTGAATAGTGAATTATGCACTGTTTTTAGAAAACAGTGTAAAACCGTCTACAGTTCTGTACATGTTTCTATTTCTTTATATTATTTATGTATTTTATATTTTTTAAATAGAAATGAATACATACCTTCATCATAAGTAAAAGCGTATTGAACACAATTAGCATCATTATAAAATACTCAAACGGTGTTGAAACTACGATCCGCCACACTTTGTATTTAAAAGTGTTCCGATTCTTCGGCATATATCGTTCCAGAGGTCGAGCTCCGATCGTAAAGTCTATGCAAGATTTCTAATAATAAGAAAATAAAATTTTAGCTTAATTTTTAATCAATGAAAATATCGCTGAAAAAGGATTAGATGGCATAATAAATGAGTTTATTCCGCAATTAAGTGGACAAATAATATCTGAACTAGTCCTGGCCTACTTTCGCTTCTGTATGATCGCAGTCTAGTTTTGGCATCCCTGCCAAACTCCATCAAGATCGGCTGCTCCATCAATGTTGGTCAAGACCTCATCAAGACCTTTGATGTCAAAAAAGGATTTAGACAAGGCGACGCGCTGTCATGCTACCTCTTCAACATCGTTATTGAAAGAGTTGTGCAAAACTCACGCGTCAACTCCAGAGGCACAATCTTTCAAAAATCCGTCTTATTTCTCGGATACGCCGACGATATCGACATAATCGGAAGAATGCAGTGTGATGTGATGTCACTGGCGCTTTCGTGGAAATTGAGACGGAGGCGGGGAAGATGGGTTTTGCGGTCAATGATGGCAAAACGAAGTAAATGTTGTCAACATGAAAGGACACTCAACTCCGACGTTTTAGACAGAAAGTCACTATAGTCGATATAACTTTGAGGTAGTACAGGAGGCGCCTAGGCTCCACTTTAAAGTCAGACAACGACACCAGCGAATAACTCTTGCCAATCGCTGTTTCTTTGGACTGAGCAGGCAGTTGTGTAGTAAGGCCCTCTCTCGAACGACTAAAGTGACCTATAAGGTCTTAATCACCCCAGTCCTGCTCTACGGCGCAGAGGCATGGACTTTGTCGAAAGCGGATGAGGTTGCTCTTGGCTGTTTCGAGAGGAAAATTCTTTGGGAGATACAACGATGAAATACAACGACGAACGTACAGCGACCTCAACTTAGCCAGAAGCGTGAAGGTCGAATGACTGAGGTGGCTGGGTCATGTAGAGAGGATAGGCATCAATGCTTCGGCCCGAAAAATTTTCGAATCCACACCCGAGGGACGACATGGTAGAGGAAGTCCGTGACTCAGGTGGCGCATGCAAATGGAAGAGGACCTTAACCAACTTGCCGTTCGAAAGTGGAGGCATCTGGGTAAAGAACAAGCTGGCTGGAGACGCTTGTTGGTTGAGGCCCAGGTACATCTTGGATTGTAGAGTCACCTTAAGTAAATAAGCGAAATACTTTCTACTGCCTTGTTGATGAGAAATGGAGGAATTCAATAGACTCCAACATCTTAACTATGCAGAACAGTTGGAGAAAAGTTGAAGATAGCTTAAACATATTGCCAGAAAACGTATGGGAAAACAAAGCCTTACATCAATTTAGTTAAGAAAATAGGAAAAAAAGAAGTTATTTTGCAGGCCTGCTACTGCCGGCTGGGTGGCTGGGTGTTGTAGTAATAGGGTAGACTCTGATTGGTATCAACTTGGCGATGCCCAGTGTTGTAACTGTTACTACACATCAATTGTGCTTATTTTACCTCCTCGTAACCCCTCGGTAGCCACTGGGTACTGGTTGTTGTCCACCCGGACTCAACTTGCTAAACTTATAAGCGCGAGTGTTGACCAAAAGACAAAAATTGCAGCACTATAAACACGACAGCGGAAGAATTCCCTAGATGGAATCAACGGTGGCGTCTATAACTTCCGGATCGGGAGCAATACCTTATCTGGGCTACTTCGACATATTTGGAGCTGAGGCCGATAAGGATTTCCAGGAACTGGTTGGGATCTTGGAAAAGAGATGGTGGCGGATGAGCCCTACAGGGGCCAACGGCAGCGCTCACATCCCCGAAGTGGGTTACCGACATCGGTTAAACCGGCCCCTCGTCCCAGGGGTTAAAACAATGGACCTGGTCCTCCAAGTTGGGGGTTGTGCACCGGGGTAACTGCCCTGTCACGGAAAAAAATATAGTTACGAAGCGACAACAAGCCTCGGATACGGACGGATTCACTGATGACAACCCATGCAAACGAATTAAGGACAACGAATTTCGGATCTGCACTTGGAATGTTAGGTCCCTTAACAGACCACGTGCAGCCGAACAATTAGCGGAGGCCCTCAACTGCTGCAAAGCAGATATAACCGCAATCCAAGAAGTGCGGTGGGATGGGCCGGGCAAAAAGAGGATGGAAAACTGCGATGTATACTACGGCGATTGCTACCGACAACAAAAGCAGCTTATTTGGATGTGGATTTGTCGTTGGAGGCAGACTTAGGCAAGAAGTCTTAAGCTTCAGGTATGTAAGCGAACGCCTCACGACAATCCGCATCAAGGCTAAATTCGCCAACATTAGCCTGATATGCGCGCATGCCCCCACAGAGGAGAAAGACGACGACACCAAAGACAGGTTCTACGAGCTCTTGGACAAGACATACGAGCAGTGCCCTAGCTATGACATTAAGATTGTCCTAGGCGATTTTAACGCAAAGCTAGGAAGAGAGGGCATCTTTGGTAGTACTGTCGGAAAGCACAGCCTACACGACACCACCTCCGATAACGGATTTAGGCTGGTCGACTTTGCTGCGGGGCGGAACGTTGTCGTAGCTAGTACGCGGTTGCCACATCTCGATATCCACAAAGGAACATGGGGATCTCCTGATCAATCAACCGTCAACCAGATTGACCACATTGCGATCGACGCAAGGCACTCCTCCAGTATCATGGATGTCCGAACGTTCCGAGGGGCCAACATTGACTCGGACCACTACCTTGTTGTAGCCAAGGTACGACTGCGGATATCCCGAACACCGCCAAGACAAGGGAATACTGTGAGGAAATTTGACGTCGAACGGCTGCAATCGCAAGAGATCACCAAATCCTTTTCCGATCGAGTCTCTCTCAATCTCTCAAGAGGTCCTATGCCGCCAGCATCAAGTATTGAAGACCAGTGGCAACATTGCCAAAAAGCGATCAGAGATGCCGCCTCTGATGTGCTGGGTTTCACACGGCCACCACAACGAAATCCCTGGTTTGACGACGAGTGCCGGCAAGCACATGCAGCGAAACAAGAGGCTTACAAAGCGGCGCTGCATAGAAAGACCAGAGCTGCCCGCGAGCTCTACGGGCAGAAGAGAAGAGACGAACACAAGCTTTTCAGAAGGAAAAAGAAAGAGCATGAGAAGCGCGCGATCGAGGAGATAGAGGGATGTTATAGCAGGAATGAGGTTCGGAAGTTTTACCAAAGGGTAAAAAGAACTTGTCAAGGTTACAGAGCCCGAACCGAGGCCTGCAAGGATGAACAAGGGAACATCGTAGTAGAATCGCAGTCGATGCTGAGGATATGGAAGAACTACTTCTGCAGACTGTTTAACGGCGACGACGAATCAAATCCCGCTGTCAGGCAGAATGAACCATTCAACCTGGACGACGAAGACCAACAATTCCGTCCACCCGACCTGGACGAGGTGAAGAAAGCCATTTCGAAGCTTAAGTCCAACAAAGCTGCTGGGGCTGACGGCCTAACTGCCGAGCTGTTCAAAGCAGCAGGTGATGACTTGGTAAGGAGCATGCACCAACTCATCTGTAAAATATGGTCGGAAGAAAGTATGCCCGATGAATGGAACCTCAGCATTGTTTGCCCGATCCTCAAGAAAGGAGACCCTCTGAACTGCGCCAACTACAGATGCATCAGTCTTCTTAACATCGCTTACAAGATCTTATCTGCCGTGTTGTGTGAACGCCTGAAGCCGTTCGTCAACAACCTGATCGGTCCATATCAGTGTGGTTTCAGGCCAGGAAAGTCCACCATCGACCAAATATTCACACTGCGGCAGATCTTGGAAAAAACCCAGGAACTTCAAATCGATACCCACCACCTCTTCATCGATTTTAAGGCCGCGTATGACAGCATCTATAGAGACGAGCTATACAGAGCCATGTCTAGTTTTGGCATCCCTGCCAAACTCGTCCGTCTGTGCAGGATGACGATGGAGAATGCACGCTGCTCAATCAAGGTCGGTCAAGACCTCACCGAGACCTTTGATGTCAAAAAAGGATTTAGACAAGGCGACGCGCTGTCATGCGACTTCTTCAACATCGTCCTTGAAAGAGTTGTGCAAAACTCACGCGCCAACACCAGAGGCACAATCTTTCAAAAGTCCGTCCAATTACTCGCATATGCGGACGATATTGACATAATCGGAAGAACGCAGCGTGATGTCACTGGTGCGTTTGTGAGTATCGAGACGGAGGCGGCGAAGATGGGTTAAGCGGTCAATGAGGGCAAGACAAAGTATATGCTGTCAACAAGAAAGGACACCCAACACCGACGTCTCGGACAGAACGTCACTATAGACAGCTATAACTTTGAGGTAGTTAAGGACTTTGTCTACCTAGGCTCCACTATAAATTCAGGCAATGACACCGGCGCTGAGATTAAACGAAGAATAACTCTTGCCAATCGCTGTTTCTTTGGGCTAAGAAGGCAATTGAGTAGCAAAGCCCTCTCTCGAACAACTAAGGTGACCCTGTATAAGTCCTTAATCGTCCCAGTCCTGCTCTACGGCGCAGAGGCATGGACTCTATCTAAAGCGGATGAAGTTGCTCTTGGCTGTTTCGAGAGGAAAATTCTTCGGGTGATTTTTGGTCCCGTCTGCATAGACGGGGAGTGGAGGAGGAGATACAACGACGAACTGTACGGGCTGTACAGCGACATCGACTTAGCCAAAATAGTAAAGGTCCAACGACTGAGGTGGCTGGGTCATGTAGAGCGGATGGACACCAATGCTCCAGCTCGGAAAATCTTCGAATCCACACCCGAGGGTCAGCGCAGTAGAGGAAGACCGCGACTCAGGTGGCGCACGCAAGTGGAAGGGGACCTCAACCAACTTGGCGTGCGAAACTGGAGGCGAAACTTGTTGGTTGAGGCCCAGGACCACGCCGGTCTGTAGCGCCACCTTAAGTAAGTAAGTACTGCCGAACATAATTTCACCTGCAAGCGCTTTTAATAGGATCTGTGGTTGGAATATGCAGTACTCAATCCACGACGGATCAGCGTGTTGAAACAATTCGCTTGTCTTGAACTAGTATAAGTACCTACTCGTTTGAATATCTCGACTTCTGTCACATTCATTCGGAAGAAGATTCTCGGAATAAAATAATACGAACTCAAATTTCTATCAACTTACGATCGCGCTAGGTTTCACATGCTCCTTAGGAAAGAAAAAAAATATAGTTGTCACTTAAATTACCTGATTTTTATCGATTTCACCATCTTGCAATTCAGCTTCGCCTTGCTCTTGAAATGTAATGATAATCAAGGCCACGAAAATGTTAACGAAGAAGAATGGAAATACTATGAAATATACAATATAAAATATGGACATTTCAATCCGGAAATTTTGAATTGGACCCCTATCTTCATATGTGGCTGCCATGGAATGTTGAAGGACTCTAAATAACGAAACGAAGAAAATTCAAATTAACAAAAAACCCAATTGCTTTATCCAACGAGACAAGACTTCCGATCTTGACTAGTTTAATTTTTTTTTTTTTTTTAAATTTCTATAGAAAATGTCTATATATAGCTTACTGAGGCCATCCTTCACCGGTCTGTACAGCGAATAATGTTAACATGGCAGTTGCTACATTATCGTAGTGAAAGTTTCGCGTTTTCCAAATCCGCCGTTCCTCTTTTGGTAATAGTTCATCTTCTTCATATTTGAAGAAGGAACCCCTGGTAAATATCAAATTTCGTGTAAAAAATTGTCTGCTTGTGTTCGTTTTTTTTTTTTTTCGTACAAAAATAATCTTTTGATTAGGCGTAAAAAAATAGGAAATGTTACAAAATCGATTACAGAACAAAAACAAATACACAAAACGTTCTTCATTGAAAAGCTCAAAATACAATAGGTAATAACTATAGCTGGTGAATAGTTTAGTGTAGAGTTTATAATAGCATTGTCACGTTTATCTGATTTATGTTAAAGCATTCTAGACTTATCGATCTTTTTGGGACTAACACACATTTGGGATAAGCTCTCTGGTGGATGGGGTTTGTGTTCATATTTCAAAAAAAAGGATAGTGTCGGGAAGCACACAGCACACTGATTGTGGACAATAACACAACTAAAAAGGAGATCAAATGAAAAAATATCACAAACAGGATCTCAAGCTGGAGGACATAAATATATTGTTTTTTTGTCTTAAATATATACAAGATGTATATTTTTTTAAGATGACAATAAGCTCGAAAATAAATAATAATAAACATTTAGTAAATTAGCATAGGAAGCAATTTCCATTAGGTTTCTTGATTTCTGCAATATAATTACTTAATTGGCAGCACTTGGGTGATATTGGTAGTGATTTCGTAGAAGAATTAGCGTGTCCTTAAATTTTACGTACTATTTATATACTCAAATGAATCTTTGAATTGCAGTAGCTCTGTGATTGATGATTAGCTTATTAAGAAATCTTCTGGCAGTAGTATGGTTGGTATGGTATACTTGTGTTACATTTATAAAAGCTTATTTCACTTTGGATAAAAGCAATAACACAATTCTATTTTTTTTTTTAGTTTTCGAGAAGCTAGTGCGTAACTATATTTGTTTTGCGTGAAGTCTTCCTGGTCGATCCAGGCGAAGCCTAGGTAATAAGTATGTGGAAAAATATGTGTCGCTTGTGCGTGAAATTTGGTTCCTAAGGGATTTCTGACATTTGTAAGAACTAAGCGAAAGAAAATAAATTCAAAATTTCTGTGTCTGTAAGCATAATTTAAAAAATAAAGAAAGTAAATGTATCCTTTCCCCTAATTGTCTGTTGTATAAGAATTACAAAATTAAACAAGGCCTCGAATAACCCCCAATTTTTTTTTAAACCCTTTCCTAATGGACACGTAATTTTTGGGGACTGCCTATCAGAATATATTCCAAGCGTATAATCAAAAAAAATAAATTATCGCATGTATTGGAGACTATTTGCCTATTTTCTAATATATAATCTAGTTTAAAAAGAAATCATTAAACTTATATATTGGCGACGTATATTTCTATACATATAAACAATTTAATTGCAAAAAGTAAAAGAAAGCCTGTTTGATGTGTTTTTTGTAATTTTCGTGTCGAGTTCATTTCTCAACGAAACAGCGCGTATTGAAAAAGCGAAACTTTACTCGATCCTGTCTTTGTATCTTTCGCATCTGAAAAACTTTTTTTTCGATTTGAAATGCGATTAGGTACAAGAATATCAAAAATATATATATAAACAGAAAATATCTGAAATGGTAAATACAATTTAAATATTTATGAAGGTAGATGTATATAATAAAACATTTTTTTTTTTTGGTAAGTAAACACAACAACGGTTTTTTTTCGCAAAAGATTAACTACAAGAGTTTCAACAACTCAACAAGGAAAATAATTGGAACGCAATATATCGGCCAATATAAAATTTAATAAGAATCTAATTGAAATTATTGTTATTTAACACTTTTATGTGTTTTTATTTATTTAAGAAAGTAAGAACAATTTATATAAGATTTGTATCGAAGGTGAACAAATAGTTTGTCCAAAATTCGAAGGTTAAATTTAGATCTAAAACTAGAACGACGAAGGCATCTATTTGAAAAGCGTTTTTGATTTCGCAATTTTAATAAGAAAATGCTACAAATACGTAACAAAATTTTAGTATTTATCTTACTAATATAAATATTTGTATGTATCATCTAATATGATATACGAGTCTTTAAAAAACGAATCAGTAAAATATGAAATGCTATACACAACGTGATATTTTTTAAAAATACAATAATTGGTCCTGCGTAGTCGCCGCGGCTTAGTGGTTAGTACATCGGAGTACTGTGCGAAATGCTTGAGTTCAAGCCACAGCAATATGCACTGAACATTTTTCACGCACTACCTCTAGCCGGGGAAAGACAAACTTCCGATAGTATAATTTGTCGTAAAAAAAAATATCAGTACGCCGTTCGGAGTCAATATTAAATTGTAAGTTCCTCCTACTCGTACGAAAAATGTAAATGCTTCCGCCATTTAGTATTTATTTTTATTTTGCTCTTAAAGCGGCCAGAAAGTTGATGACCTTGTAAGGATGTAATGCAGCGAGGGCAGTTGGTGAAACTGATTCGCTCCCTGAAGTCAGTTTTTCTTCGTGTATGATGGCGGGTTATTCGTGATTTCTACACCCTAAAGGTTTGACACGCAGGTAGCATCCGGGGATAGATTGACTCTACGAAGATGACTCTTTAAAACGTAGTGGCCGCTAAAATACGGTTTTTCGCTTATTCTGATAATCATAAAACAAACTTTAAGTTATCATGAAATGTACCAAACTCGTTTCAAACCCAAATCCACTGTCGATTTTAGAACACCATCGTACTTCGAAAGACTCACATTTGAACTGTTCTCAGACATTACACAGGGAATGATTACTGAGTAATTGTGTCTGAGGCAGTTATTGGGAAGCATGCTACGCATCCGTAATCTACAATAAATATTTTCTAAATTGTTGATTAATAATTTTATACGTGGGTATACAATTTATGAAACAAAATTTGAAGTTTTTAGTTGTTTGAGTAAAAAAATATATATAAATCTCCTACATTGCGGTGGTCAAAATCAATTTTACCAATTTCTGCAACTTGAACTTGTTTTCAGTTTTAAACAGACTGGCAATTCTTTTCAATTTTTCTCTATTGTTCTAAAAAAATAATTAATAGGAATTGTTTTAGTATAACGCTACCTTTGAGGTGAAGTAAAAATTTAAATTTATTTAAAATGAATGCTTTCAGATTTTACTAGATATCACAATTCTACAAAAAAAAAAAAAAAAGCGTGACATGTCAAACTTGGTCAAGTTTTAGAACCCAACTACTGACTACCCACTAATAAGTCAATCTGAGTCTTATAATTTTAAAATGTGAAGAAATGAAAAGAAATTGAACCTGATTACATAATGAGTGATTCAATAAGAGGTGTTAATTTATTAATTTTTTTTTTTTTCAATAAATCGCCAAATAAATGAGTCGATCAAAAATTCAATGGAAGCGTGTTAGTTACGGAATTCTGATTATGTCTTTGCAATATCTTGAGATATTTAGCATTTTTGCATGTAAATATATAGAGTGTGAAGTGCCAAGTTATCGTGACTCTGTGGTGAGTGCGTTGGACTGCTGTACGAGCTGCGTTTAAGCTACAGCTATGTCGACCGAATATTTTTCATGGCAAACGCTTCTCATTGCGGAATGCCAAACTTCCGAGAGTATTATTTGTCATGAAAAAGCTTCTTAATCAGCTTTTCGGACTCGGGAATAAATTATTATAGAACCTTTTCATTCGCGTGAAAAACGAAATACGCACAGCACGAGTGGTTGCGAGAAGCCAGACCTTTGCTCATCCTGAGCTGTAGTGCTAGCTATTTATTTATTTTGAGAGTGTAAAGCGCCGTAAAATTAATTTTTCAGCTATAAAGTTAGGTCAATAAAAATCTAAAGAAAAATTGATTGAACAAATAACACCTCTTCTTAAATCATTCTTAAAAATTAAATAAATAATGTCATACACGTGAATATATACTTTAAAATTATTAGTTTTTAAATTTTGAAGCCAATTCGTTAGTATGTACAAGATCGCCTCTCATCGTTCTAGCTAATTAATCTTTTATTAAAATGATTTAGGACATAGTCGATCCTTAACACAAAATACCTGATATAAATCAATTTTTTCTTTGCGACTTTAGCATAGTATGTATATGTACATCTGAAAAAAAATTCAGTTTGAAAGAGATATGTGTATAAGTTTTGTGAACAGAAGTTTAATCTGCTACTAACAAAATTGTATTGGCAACAGCTCGAACGTTTTCAAGGCGAATATTCAATAAATTCAAGGCGAGTTTTTAATAAATTAGAGTGAAAACTCATATTGACGTATTTTAAGGATACCCTTTTTTCAAAACTTTTCTAAAGACAGTTGTCCAGAACTTATGAGTTGCCAGATTGACTGGTAACAACAATCTTGTTTTAACGAGCTGTTTATGCAGGTTTAGTTTTATATGAAACAAAACCACTTTTGTTGCAGGATACAAATCCGTGCTTGAATTTCTTGTGATTGTATCACCAGTACTTTTAAGCTAATTATTTATAAGTATACCTTAACCATTTATATTAATAAAATAAATTGTCATCAAAATTATTTGTATTTCTCCATCTAATATCGATTCTAAAGAGGTAGTAGAATAGGTAAGACTATGACAGAGGAAATATCTACAATAGAGTCAGAGGAAACATACATACATAGTAGTTTCACTACAACTATAACTCTCAACAAGAGGGTAGAGAAAATAATAGTTTTAACACAAAGACAGTTAGTTAGAGTTAGAGGGAAAATGTCAGAGCATAGACTATAGGTAGTAAGTAGTATTCTATAACTAATTTGCTTCACACAAATTCATGGGCAGAGTTGCGTGCTTTAGATACAAAGTGTTGAAAATGACCAAATGCGCCCTAAGTGAGCCATATAAATCTATTTGGGCGCATTCGCGTAACTTGTTTTTTTTTCAACGCTTTCTATTCGGATTATTTAGTAGTAGGTGCTAGATAACCATTTGTTGGATTTTATCTACCACCTACGAAATAAATTTCATTGAAAATGTATCGCTAAAGAAAAATAGTCACGCACTGCTCCATTAAGTTTCCACATATAAAAATATATTTTTTTTGTAGAAAAGGGGGAAGTTACACATATATTTTACACACGCGAAAATTTTCTACAGGACTCTTGTTATTTTTTTTTTTTCGAAAACGGAAAATATAATGCAATAGATATTTCTAGCGAACACCGATAGGATAGACAGATCTGTTTTGTTAATTCTTTTTTGCTTTGTTTTCAAACTACAAACCAAGGAAAAACATAAAAACAAAATAACATGGAAAACAAGACATAGATCAAGCCAATTATCATAGTTTTTTTTGTTTAGTAAAAACATCTAGGCACAACACACATACAGAAACGAAAAAAATTAAAAAATAAATTAAGTAATTTTTTTTTTTGTTGTAATAATAATTGTAAGAATTTTGAAATTTTTTACTTACTGGCACTCTATGGCAGTATGTTTACTTTCGTCCGTACAATAAAAAAATTTCCCATTGAACAATTGTACACCAATTACAGAAAAAATAAATTGAAACAATATATACACGATTAAAATATTAACAACATTTTTTAACGAATTCACCACACAATCGAATACCGCTTTCAGTTTCGGTACACGTTTAATTGTCTTCAGTGGACGCAGGACACGTAATACACGCAACGACTTAATCGTTGATAGATTTTGCCCAGCACTGCTACCGGTCATATCGAAACCGAAGCTAACAGCAGCGCATATAACGACCACAGCATCCATAATATTCCAGAATTCTCTTAAATAGCTGCCAGGATGTAATATAATACCTAAATCTACAATTTTTAGTAACATTTCTATTGTGAATACGCCCGTAAATGCATAATCGAAATAATTTAAAATTTTATTTCGCGTCGAATTCTCAACGACGGGATCTTCGGCGGCCAACGCTATCGATGACAATGAGATGACGACCATAATGAAAAAATCGAAATATGGCAGATTGACCACCCAATGGGCTCCACGACGGATGCTGTTTTTTTTGTTTGTTTTTTTTTTTTTTTTGTCATTTGTTTTTAGTACAAAATTCATCATCAAGTATTGGGATCGGGAAAGAGAAACAAAATTGTATATCCATTTGTTAAAAAAATTTACAAATTTGAATTAAAATAAAACCAAAAAAAAAAAAAAAGCTTATAAGGAAAAATAAGGGGAAAAAATATTTACGGGTTTGTCGGTGATAAAATAAACATCGATGAGTATGGCAACATTGGCTTAGGACCCTCGGTGACTTCTTCCTCCTCCTTTTTCTCCTCTTCTTTCTTTTTACTCTTGCCTCCGCCACCGGGTGATGTCGTCGAGCCTTCTACATGAACACCATCACCCTGGAGGGCTTCCATTTCCTTTTCCAGCTCCTGCAGTTGTTTTTCTTTGTCCTCTTCGACTTGCTCCTCTTCAGCGGCTGTTAGTTCCTGGGCATTCGCCAAATTATCGACGGCGATAGCCAAGAACACGTTTAGCAGTGTATAGTTACCGAATAGCACCAAAACGATAAAGTATCTGCATTGTTGCGTAGTTACATTTCGGATGCAAAAAATAAACAAATACACAACAAATCATAATAAGTGTGTTAATAAAATAAAATTAAAATTGTAAATGGTTTTTTTAACAAATTTATTTTCAAAATTAAATGGAGTATAAGTACTAGTACTAGTATGATGTGTGTTAGGTTAGTTCGTTAAGTGTTCATGTTCGTGGGTTAAACTAAGATTACAAATAATGATGTGTACTACAAGTAGATATGTATATATGTATCTAGCATTTGAAACCAAAAAAATGTCAAAATAATTGCTAATGCAATCATTTCTGTCATTTTTTTCGAGTCAAAGTTCTACTAATTTGTTTTTAGTATACTCTCTGTTGTTCGATTACGTTAGGCTGCCATTTTCTCCCGAAACTTATTTCGTAGCGTAGAAGTACGTAGCGTTGGTTGATTTCGAATAAATATTGCACTTTCCTGAGAACTCGAGAAAATCCATCACCTAATTTCATTTTATGAAATTATCTTTGAAATAAAATATTTCGTTTGACAACACTTTTGATTGTCGACATTTGTTTTTGTTTTTCCCTTCTTCTTTGTACTCCCTTTCATTTTATTTTACTTTTCGTTCTAGTCATGCAACATTATATATTTGTTTATTCTTTATATAAAAAAAAACAGCATTACAAGCAATATTGCCAATTTCAACTTCAATATTTGTGTGCACAATTTTTTCAAAATGCGTGCAAAATAGATTATAAGGTTTTCGCATGTATTTGTCTTAATTTGCCTTTTAAGGAAATGCATAAGTGCACAAATAATCAGTCCTCTTGCTGTTGGATTTAAGCATTTTTTGCTCTTTCTATGTTAAATAAAGCCTTACGTTGTCGGGAAAAAATTAACAACCTCTATCCTAAAACTAAAATTTGCATGCGTTCTATGAATAAAAGAATTCTATGAATAACTGAGAATAGGTATGAGTAACTTAAGCCTCATTTACATAAATCTACAATAGATCAGATACCTACTCGCTTCTGTAATTTCTTGAATTCCTGTTCGGTTTCCTAAGGACCCTGCCATACAATGAGCGGCAGAGCGGCAAAATTAAAACGTATGAAAAACATTGGTATTTTGGGTTTTCTGACTTGAAGTCTATTACAAATCTTTATCGAATACCGCTTCTGCAAGTTTGAGTAGGCGTTAAACAAATCAGACAAACCAAAGAATGAGAATGCTGATGAACTGGCAAGGAAAGGATCTGCCCTAGACTTAGAACCAGCTGATCATTCAGTTAAAGTCCTCCCATTTAAAGTTAAGCATTAAGTAGGTATCAGGACCCGAATAGGAAGGAGCTCTTTGGAATCATGTAAAATAACTAGAAAACTATGGCTAAGCTACAGCGGTGCCGGAAGTAATACTCTCATGCAGAATGACAGGAAAAACCCTTCCTCGTAGGAGGTAGACCTTTATGGGGGCTGCAGAGACAAGGAAGTTAATGACGACACAACCCACTTTTTCTGCCACTGCCCAGGTATCTGCCATATCAGATAGAAATTCTTTGGCAGACACTTTTGCCAGGATACCGAAGAACTAACTAACTAACTAAAACTCCGCATGTTAGTGGAGTCCCATTGAAACAGGTGGAGAAGTTTAAGTATCAAAGGGTCCTATTCGCGAGTGATGGAGGGAGCAATACTGAGTTATCCTGCAGGATTGGTCAGGCTGGAGCTGGCCGAACCTGGAATCGGAGCTTAGCTATCGGTCTTTAATGAAGTGTTTGTTCCGACCCTTACCTATGCTCATGAGGTTTGGGTAATGCCCGAAAGAATACGATCGCGGATACAAGCTGAGATCGAGTTAGGAATACCAGAATATGCGAGACACGCAATGTCGAGTACCTACATCACCGAACGAAGAGGTCCATACTTCAATAGTTTGGACACGTTGAACGCATGTCTCCAGCTCGGATTCCAAGACGTGCCATGAAATCCTTGGCATCAGGTAGGCGTCCGCTAGGTAGGCCCAGGATGAGAAGGCTGGACGAAATTCAAAATCTCACCTCTACTCGTGTGGGGATAGCTCCTGATGATTCAGAGTCGGTGGCGGAAGATCGGAAGATGTGAAGAGTACATTTAAGCACCCTATACTCGCGTCCATCATAAGGGATAAGCGGGCTATCGGAAAATGATGATGAATGACCGAAGATCTAAGTGACGTACCTATCATGGACATCTGGAGAATCATAAAGGCTTCAAGATGGTATGAAACTCTGAGGCAATATGTGAGTGCTTTGGGTATTGCTCCACATTTATCTCCAAATGGGCATTACAATGAATTTTTTCTGACCTGAGTGTGGCGCAGATCCATCTGCCTAGCCTAATTCAGGCTTATAAAAGTACTACGGGCTTCTTAAAAAAAAAATAATCAAAAAAAAAAAAAAAAAGAACATGTAATGGGATTAGGTAGAACACTGGTTTATCAGTACTAGGAACTTTGCATCATGAATTCTCTTTTTCTCTTAAGGAAAGGTTCCACACTGCTACCATATCCAGAATCATCTGAAGCCTTTAATCTGTACGCTAGGTTAGGTTAGGTTAGGTGACTCCCCGCTCAGACAGGGGCACACTTAGGCCAGATTGGCCCATTGTGATACCACGGTGAAGAAAACCGCCTTAACGGCACCAGGGAACCAGAATGTGTAGTATAAGTACAATGAAGGTGGGCAATCGTAACAGATTTGTACCATTTCGTCTTAGAGACGAAGTTCCTTATCATCTGTACGCCTACGCATGTCGATAATGAAAAACTACTGTAATTAAACCGTCAATTTATATTCGGTTTCTGTTAAGCAACTAAGCATGTTTATGCGATGGTAGCGTATATAGAGAACACTACTGAAATAAGATTTTCCTTCTGCATCACTATAACACAAAAACTATTTGAAATAAAATTAATTCATGCATCGCGGTCTAAAAAATTGAATGTAAGGCAAACTTAAATTATTTCAAATAAAATCGTAGTTGGTTTAAAAAAAACTTTTTCTGTTTTCAAAGCATGCAAACTAAAAAAATTTCTATAATCGTATCTACTTCATGCTTGAATAAACTTTTATCACCTGGCACAAGGTTGGGATACAGATTTAATTTAAAAGAATTAAAATTGTTGGACAGAACATCCAAACAATTAGGAAATAATCTACAAACTAACATAACTAAATTCTCCTACACCGTCTTGCCCGAATGAGCCGCGTTACGTGGCTACCAACATTAGTAATTCTTTTAAATTCAAATCTGTGATCTCGAAGAAGAATATAAGATGATGATTGCGGACATTAATGGTTCGACGTTCAACGTCTTGATGTTGTAATGATTTCAATCAAATACGTTTGTTTTCTTATCTAGCCATTGATACAGATACAGATACATTGATTGTTTTTGTTTTTTTCTAGGTGACTACTGATGTTGTTGACTTAGCACAAAATAGACGAGTACAATTACGAATATTCTAAACAGATACTTGGAATGAAATTTTCAACATCACATTGATGAAAGTTGTCAAATTAGTGATCAGGTTTTTGTTTCGTTTTTTTTCTTTTAAGCTGTCATAGCGTTTGTCAAATGAATGAATCACAGTAGTTGTAGTAGTAGTTATTGTAGGTTGTAAGGTATTTTGAAACAAGAAAAAACTTACAGCGAATAAATCATTCCTTTTTTGGCTCCACCCTGTGATATAATACCCTGATACATGACCTCGTTCCAATCCTCACCGGTCAATATTTGAAATACGGTTAAAAGTGCAATCGGGAATGTGTTGAAATTCGTTTCGGGCGTACCGCCTGGCAAATTAAATTGTCCACCAAACAATTGCATGCCAAGCAATGCAAATATCAGAATGAACAAGAAGAGCAGGAACAACAATGAAATGATGGATCTCATCGAGTTCAACAGCGAAATCACAAGATTCCGCAGCGATGACCAATACTTGGTCACTTTAAATATACGTAGTAGACGGAGGGCGCGCAGAACAGACAAACCGAATGAGCCGCCTTTCACCTCGGACCACACCACTTCGAATATCGAACCACTAATGACGACACAATCGAAACGATTGAATGATGATTCAAAATATATCCGTGGACCCAGTGCGTACATCTTGACCCACATTTCTGTCATGAATAGACCGAGAAATGCAAATTCCGCATAATCTGTAAGTAGAGTTAGAAAAATCAAAAAAAAAAAAAAAAAAAGGAAGAAAAAAAAATATTTAGTAAATTTCTTTTAACATAAATTGACATCCGAAGATAAATATACTGCAGCAGTAGATGCGTCAAGCCCATCATCATCATCACACGAGATACTTACATAAAAACTGCGTCAACCAAGGTGGCTGGCCGTAGTGCTCTACAGCTACGCAAACGGTATTCAGAAACACCAAAACTATGACGAACCAATAAAACCATTGCGTTTTGACGGTGTGCCGGATCCAAAATCGAAATCGCTTTTCGGCATGCCAGAAACCCTTACACGTTCCTTGTGCTTTCGTTCGAGATTTGAGGTATCCTGAAAGTATTTTATTTGAATCAATAGTATACAAAGGATTTGATAGATTTTTTTTTTTCATGGCGATAGACACAAATTCACATAAATTACTCAGTGGCGGTACAAAATATGCGATTTGGTTAAAATCAAAGTTTTTACTTTTAATCATAAAAATAATTTTGTTATTTGTTTAAAAATTTAGTTTTTCAATTTCTGATAAAAGTGGTTCTTAAAGTTTGATCCAACATTGTCCTAAACAGCTCAAAAAGTTTCACATCAATTTCTTCACCACAAATCGAATTTACAGCCACCGGATGACAGCGGTAGCGTGCAACAGTAAAATCATTGCCGAGCTCTTATCCCGAAAATCTCGCAACTCCTATGTCAGCAGCACTAACTGCCGAAGACCAGTTCCAAATATGCAATAATGCAACTAATGTGCTGGGTTTCACCCAACCGTCATCAACAACCATTGGTTTGACGCCGGCAAGCTCATGCAGCAAAAAGAAGGGCATATAAAGCGTCGCTCCAAAGCAAGACAAGCGCTGTTCTGTTCGCTAGCTTTGTGAGTAAAAAAATTAGAAAAATATCAGCTTCTCCAAAAGAAGAAGAAAGAGTACGAGGAAGATGTGGTGAAAGATATTGAGACGTCATACTCAATGTTGGGAAGATTTTAGAAAAGGTAAAAACAATACAAATGTATGTTCATATGTACCTCAGGGTAGCACAGTCCGCACAGAAGGAACCTTGAAGTAGGGCTACAGACAGTTGAATTTCTGTTTTCGCAGATTGTATAACGACTATAACGACAGTGAAGACCAACAGTTCGAACCGAACTTCCGTCCACCTGATCAAAACGAGGTCTAGGTCTAGACTAAACCAATACTATTTTACTAGACTTGATGGGTCACCGGCCGAGCTATTTAGAACAGTTGGAGATAACTTGGTCTAGAGCATATATTAAGTCTTTTTTTGAAATTCGGTCAGATAAATATAAGCCTAAGGAAAGGAATTGTAGCATCACATGATGAAAAAGTGCTGTTTTAACCTAATTTACAATCAAAAAAATTTTTTCCTAATTGATATAGACTAAGTGACGCTCTGTCATTGGACTTCTTTTACATACATAAATTATGCCTTACCTAATTGTCAAGCCAATACCGGAGGTAAACTCTTTGAAAAGTTTGTGAAAGTATTTACGTATGCCGACGACGATTAAAAATCGGCCAAAACGGGTTCGGCGGTGAATAAGGTGCAAAATCAAGTATTTGCTCTTAACAAGAAGGGGTCTCCAACACTGACGAGTAGGACAGAATGTCACAGTGCTGCCCACTGCACAATTTTGAGTTAGCCCAGGGGCATCGCCTACCTTGGCTTTGACATTACTTCTGATAATAACATTTTACCAAGAAAACAAGCAAACAAATGTCTAGCGGGTTGCTGACTCTTTCGGAGGAGATATTGATTAAATATCTATGCCCTTTCCCAGAAAACGAGGGAAACTCCATATTAGTCTGTGCCCTGACTTTAGAAAAATTGTATTGAATGAGTGCGCTCAATTCGAATTCTGAAGAAGGTAGTACTCAGTTTTTAACCTATACAAATAGAAAAAAATTGTAGAATTACATGGGTTATGGCTTAGTTCTAAGAACAGATCGAAGAACCTTCTCACTTAAGACTTCAGTATTTTTGAATAAGAAAAAGGAAACTTTAAGAACCACTGTTGACTTTATAAATTTTGAGAAAAAAACATTTTAATTTGCTTTTGTGTAACATTTAAAACGTGTGAATTAGGTTGTTTAAACAAATTCAAATACCATTTACGTGAAATTAAATTATAAAACAAATATACATTTTGTTTAGACGAATTTTTTTTTTTAATAATTTTGGTTTAAATGGTGCTATAACATCATCTAAAACTAAATACATTATGTATGTATAAATGATCAGATTTTAGGTATAAATAAAATTATTGTATTCGTTCCATGCTATACAGAGAAAACACCAGCAGTTGAGCTATTACTATTGGAGTAAACCTTATATGCATTTCTATTTTAAGAAGCAGGTTAATATAGTATTTAGCATTGTGAACAAAATATTCCCTAAAATGCTGAACGCGCTCAGAAAATTTCCAAATCCTACAGATCATATTGCTAATATTTAAAATAGCAAAAATAATAATTTTGTATTTGTTAAGATGCATAGAAATCATAAAAGCCGTTTTATAAATGAAGGTAGGTAAAAGCTCTACTTAGTAGTATGCATATACATAAGTGAATCAACGAGGTTACAAAGGGAAATGTATTTATTCGAACGAAGATATATTTTGTTAATATAATACAACTTATTTGGATGCAACCTTTGCACAAAGAGAGGCAAGGACCAAGAAGGCTCTCAACGCCATTTGACGTAAATAATTGTAACAATATAATTTCCTTCCACTGCTGCTTAAAAACTCTATTCCTAATCCATGATGACATACTCGCAATCTACGAGGCCTGTCGTGCGTCTAATAACGACGCCACCCCCAAACGAAAAATTGCAATTTTCTCCTTTAACCAGGCTGCCATCAAAGCTCTTGTCTCTATTGCCGCAGTTGCAAAGACACAAATGAGAGGGAAGTCTTAGAACACTTCTTCTGCAAACCCTTCCTCAACAATCTCAACGAGATTTCCGAGAAGATAATCTCTAACATTCTACTCTGCGCCTTAACTCCATAGGTTAGATTTAGGACCAATAGCCATGGTCTGTCGACACCCGTCTACACTCATCTAACAAATTGTGGTAACAAAAGGGTGCATTTCAGCAATTTTTGAGTACCGGGGGCTCTCTGCTTGATACAACCACCAAAACCAACTAATCAACGAATCCATCATTGAATAACAAGACTTAAAAATGTTGAGATACAATGGGCGTTTATGCCTACTCAACAGCTATCCTTTGGTCCATATAAATAATGGCTCTCTCTCTGAGTCCCGCTCTGTGGACCAAAAGAAAAATTATTCGGAGAAAGATAAAATGGCAATCTCTAAAAAGTTGCAATGTGAAAACGCATAAAAGGTGAAAACGCATCAAATCTTTGATTCAAAGAAATTTCGCGCTCCCATTAAAGGGACACCGCCATGGATCATTGGATGGAAGGATGTTTTTATGTTAGCTTAAACCACGCAAGCAAAGAGCAAGATTCCCTCTCCAAAACAGTCCCACTAATAGACTGGCCTAGAGACGACATAATACTGATTTAATGGCAGGTATCACGAGCAAAACATCACAAGACTATCAGACAGCCAGGCTGCCATCAAGGTACTGAGTTCCTATGAAATCAGATCTAAACTGGTTTACGAGTGTCTGGAAAAGGCACCAAATAGCCAGAACAATAAAGTTACCCTCCACTGGGTGCCAGGTCATGTAGGAATAGAGAAAATGAAGCAGCCGATAAACTGGCAAGGATAGGGTCAGCGACACCATACCTTAGACCCGAGCCATTCTGTAGACTGAGACCGCATCGAATCCAAAAGCAACTGCGAAGAGAGGAAGAATCCAAAAGAAGAAGGCTATGGGAAGCACTCCTTGGACTAAGGCAGGCATTAGAACTTCTCGGGAACTACGACCGAAGGAACAGCAAGGCGCCATTGAAGAATCGGGAAGCATTTCAGGAAAATGGAAATAGAAGCGAATGGAAACTGCAGATTCTGGATCAATGCAGATGAGACCGTATCACACTTCCTTATGGACTGTGGAGCATAAATTCATAAAAGAAGAGCACACGTGGTAGCGTACACTTTCTCTGAGATGGATCTCCCGTCATTGGACCCAATCCAGATACTCCAATTCCTCAGAACGCTTTGATTGGGGGAGGTGCTATAGGTCGACACTCATCAACCTACGCGAGTTCGGGGAGCACAATAGATCTCTACAATTCGCGGTGCAAACATACACCCTAACTTTTAACATCTATATAGCTTCAGCCATCTCGGATATATGTACCTGTCTACCTTTCTTGAAATCTAAATGAGTAAATTAGGCCTAACAACGAAAATAGAAATTTGATTATAAATGATCAGTGAAATTTGGACACGGCTTATATTTAAACATATATGAATAGATTTTTAAATACTTGTGCCTGACGTATACATGGTTAAATTCGATTTGCATTCTTATATTTAAGTGACAAAGAACTTTATTTACTATTTTTGCAACACTATTTAAAGCTCAGGCATAAATATGTTCATATTCGTTTTCAACTTTGCATTCTACACAAAAGCATTTTGAGGATTGTGGAACACGGCTTAATATGAACACTAGCGCTTTTTAATTGTTTTGGTGTTTTATATTAATCTGTTCGTACCTTTCTTTTCATTATCAGTCTCAACTGAAAATAAATGTTTGGTGAATGATAATACACCGCAAAAAAAATTTTAACAAAAAAATTTAGATATGTATGATAAGACGGAATGCTGTAAATGATACGTTGCTTTGAAAATTGCACTATTTAAGGTCCCATATACAGTAATCTAGCAAAAAACCACCTAATTTAAAAAAGACCAGAGCATTAAAGGACTTGGGCTAGTAATCTGCGGAGAATCTAGTTCTTCCTATTCGTGCAAAAACCTTTTGTAACAGATTCTTAGAGTGAAATCCTAGAACGAAGACATGTATAGACCGGTCGTTCTACGCCTTTATTCCGAAAAAGTCGATGCAACCTGAACAACGTATTTACTAAGAAGCTCGGGCTGGGACTATAATTACATTCGAAAACTCTTCCGCTGCCTTACAGATCCAAAGATGATTGCCTTATTAAAAATATCACCCACGCCTTGCTCTGGAGAATAGGATTAAACGGCGAACTAAACAAGTTATGTAGCTTCAGCGACGTAATCAAAATATATTGTGCATTGGATGGTGTGAGATGGCAATAGACATCAATGTGTTGAGAGGGAACTCATATTTAACCCGGAGTGTTCAAGAGGTAGACGAAGACCCCGTATAAGGTAGTGTCCATAATTATTAGGAAATATCAAGCAATTGAAAGCAGTAAGAAGAAAGCAGAAGAGAATAATTGGTTGGAGCCTAGGTTCAGGCCGAATTGTAGCGCGAGTTAAATAAGTTTGGGAACAGGGTAATATGGACCAATAGTTCAGTAAAGTTTTTGGGAGGCCTAAAGTGATTCGCCAACCAAAGCAGAACAAGCATTTTTCATAAAAGATAATAATATTCTTAACATCACCCAACTCAGGATAATATCATCTCTGTGAAAACCTTCAAGGAACACTATCCATCTATGTCAATTCGACTTAACTAGAGAGGAAATGTTGCTGAACGTCGTTGTGCAGAAAGTGGTTACGTCCAGATGAGGCTTATACTGCGACTTAGTTATTCAAGATAATTGAAGGAGCCTTCTATCCTTCCCTTAAACTGTTAACGCTTCCCTCTGAAGTCAAATATGTCCTCGCATTGCTACGAGAAGGCCTTGATCAAAAACAAAACAAATAGCTGGCGCGACAGCTCGGGATGAGATAAGGCCCAGCTTCTCGCAACCATTCATGCTGTGCGTGTTACATTTCTCGCACGAATGGAAGGGACCTACAAATTACTGCCGATTCCGACCGGCGATTTTGGAAGCTCTTTCATGACAGATTATACTCCCGCAGGCTTGTCATTCCCCGACGAGTGATGGTGCCGCGAAAAATGTTCGATGGACATGGCTGGGGCTTGTACTCAAGCCGCTCACACAGCAGTCCAACACACTAACCTTTGAGCCACAGCGGCCTTGTTCGCGGATGGATAAAAAAAAGGGGTAAATGTCAAATCACACAGAATCCAAGATCTTTAGAGATTTTTGTAGGCTATAGACCAGGCCGGATGGTCATAAAAGTCATCTCCATTGGATATAGTAACCTGTTTAGATGGCCAAGCAGCTAGATTCCGGTTTTGTCAAATCGAAAATGAACAGTCATTGTCGCGAATCGCTCGACGTCATCATTTAATTCGATTGATTTCGAGGAGACCGGGTAGTTTGAGAAAACTGAGCTGAGTGTGCTGCATAAGGAAAAATGGTAGGCACTGATGACTTAATCTCACAGTCAGTGACTATCGACTAGAAGATCGATTTATTCAACAGAAACTAACAGAGACAATGGCCTGTAGGTTTCAGTTGTCGCGTGAAGACTGTTATATACATTTGTCAATTGGGGTGCGTTTCTTCGAGGTTCTGAACAGTTTCGTGGAACCGTTACTTGTAGTTCGACTACATTAACAAGTCAAATTGATTCTGTTTCAGTTGACCTTTTTAGGCTTCGGAGGGAAGTATGCTCACACAGTATCCGTAACTTTCGAATCAACTTTGCTCAATTTGGTGGTCAAGAGAAAAGCACTGCCATGATAATACTCAAAATAATTACTGTTTTGTAGATTACCATTGTATGGGTACCTTAAACTCAACATGTTCATTATTTTACAATTTATTGTTATCATCATACCATCATCACCGTAATCCTCTTCGGCTTCTTCCTCTTCGGTATCTGTTGACTTGGATTTCCCTAAGCTTTTCAGCTTTTTCCGTTTGGCGGCATTTCTTCTTCTCGCTACAAAAGAATTTAATTCAATTGAAATTGTTCTTACAAATTTATAGTGACAAATATGTTGTTACCCTCCATTATGTGCATCTTCTCTTCTTCTGTTGTCCGTTCTTCGGCTAGTATTACTTCCTCTGAAATTTTTTTTTTGTGAATAAAATATCAAATTAGTACTAAGACCTATAGCTGGGCGAATAAGAAAAATATGCATTGAACACAGTCACAAGGATAATATTCTAGAGGTCAATAGGGAGATGGGTGTATACAGGAATAATGCAGGATTACTGAATTAAATGGAATCAACTGTGTTATTATTATTTTTCAATCAGCATTCAACTAAATTTTTTGTTTTTATTCTTTTTTTCGTTTTATGTTTAATACTCTACCAGCTTTACATATCCATTCAACATAGCCGTTTAACTCTCTTTCTAGTTGCTGTTGTCTTCTAAGCTTAAGAAACTCTTGCCTATTTTCTACTTTTTCTCGTTCTTTTGCGAATTCACTACGAAAGACAAAACATTGGTGGAATTTTTTTTTGTTTTTTTTTTTGTTTAGGGTAAAAAACAACATAATGCATTTTGTACAAGGAAGGATTAGTACAACAAATTTAGTTTTATTTTTTTATATGAAATAGTTATGTACGAATATTTAAATGAATAAAAAGTAGAAAAAATAAAAAATGTATAAAGAAAAATTTAAAATTAAATTAGATGTGTTTGTATGTACAATCGAATACATATTTTTGTTCTAAAAACTATAGGTAACTTGAGAGTCTATCTAAGTAAATATTTGGTAATATGATTGAACTAGCGATACCCAGATTAAAATTCGAAAGATGTCGTACTTTGGCCAAATGTGCGGACTTTTGCTTACTGACTAGGGGAAGATGAATCGTTCGTGTCTTTAAAGATTATTACTACGTAGGAGTGGGTACCTATATGTAGATTCATACGAGTATTGCTAATGCTAGCAGAGTCTATGGAGTGCACCACAGTCCACAGGGAACATACTACGGTTTTTTTCTTTTCTCTGGCATTATGTTATCTTGTTTTTAAGTGAAGTGGTTTTTCTTGTAGTGTAGGTTATACATGGTTTTAAAGTTAACTTTGAATTAATAACTTCTTGTCTAAGTTCAAAATATGATGTAACACAGCTGTTGATATGCAAGCGAACGCATAATGCAATAGTGGTTCTGCAGTGGAGATTAGAACCTCAAAGATGATGAGCGTTAAGGATGACTGCTGCCATTGACGTGGAGTTGAAGGAGATCCTCATACAATGGTTCAAGAGCTTGCACTACAGCTTGCCTTATCAAAAGCAGCTATTTCTGATTCACATAAATGCGTTGAAAACTCAAAACAGCTTCACAAGTGAGTGTTGCTTAAATTAAAGTAAAATCTGAAAAAATCGTCATTTAAAAATGTCTTCTTCTCTGAAGTGCGCCGTTGATAGAGTAGCAAGGACAATATATGCTGGGAGACTGAGCCTATTTAGGATCACCATCCTCGTCGATAGCTAAACAGCTTACAAGCGGGTATGGACAATTTAAGCATAAAATCTGAACCAGTGTCCAACTGTCGCGAAGTCCTAAATAAAATAGGTTTTATCCAGGTCAGTATCTGCTGGGTTCTCGAACATCGAAAGTAGCGAACAAACTGGCTCGGCAAGGATCGGCTTTAAAAGAAGAGCTCATCGATAAACATCCCTATCGATGAACAAAAAGGTAATGTCGACCACAAGATGAGAAAATTAATCAAAACCTCTTGGTCCGTCAGAGCCGAGTTCATTATATTCCGCAGCTTGTGGCGGAGAATCGACCAGAGCAAGGCCCTGAACAAAAAAGAAACTCGCATCCTAATACATAGGTGTACTGACGGGACATTGTGCCATAGCCACTATGCCCACCAGACCCGAAAACAACTCCTCAGACTATTGCAGCTGTCAGGATGCAGAAGAAACGAAAAGCATCAGGCACTTACTCTGTGATAGTCAAAATCTACAAAACCGTCGACTCCGACACGTGGGAAGCAGGCTGTTTGGAGAACTAAAAAACTTAAGCGTAGTACTTGATATTGATACTTCTAGTTTACACAAAAAAAAAAATTCCCCGATGAGAGGTGGTGCCGCGAAAAAATGTTCGGTGGACATGGCTGAGGCGATAGAACACCCATCTAAAATCCAAGGTTGGAATAAGGAGCACAAGACAAAGGGGAACACAATGGACCAGTAGGCACCGGTGAACGCACATTAATTGACTGGGCAGCTCCCCCATAACCAAACCTAACCTGTGGTGTGCGACGAAAAGTAGATACCTACTATGTCTATTTCAGCATAAAGCTTCAAGGTATCACTCCAAGCCGAAGCTCAATGGAAAGAATACCATGTTGACTATTCGTTCTTAGACTTAGGTAAAACCTGACATGCTGACATGCTAACGCCTGTTATTGGTGAGTAGGAAAGCTTCGATTTTTTGACAAGACAATGCTCAACCATTACAAAATGGAAGCAACATATATAAGTGAGACCAACTGGGTTATGAAATATAGCCGCGACCACCGCATTTACCGGATCTTTCTCCAACCCACTTAACCTTCTTTTAACAACTTGCCCATTTCTTGCACGGGAAAATCCTCAACAACGAAATCAATACTCAAACAGTTTTGAAGCATTTTTACTGGAGGGCCAACAACCGATCGCAATTGCAAAGAATTTTCTAGCTAGAAAAAATTTTTCTTGTTAGCGTATTGTTTCAATATGTAAAGGGTGGTTAAATTTTAAGGGCCGATGTTGAATGTGAACCACACCTAAACGTCAAGTTTTTTTCTGCATTTCATTTGTCATTTCTCAATTTCAGACTAACTCAATTTGAACCATGGAAAGATACACAATCGAGCAACGCGTTAAAGTTATTCAGGCTTATTATGAAAATGGGCGTTCAAATCAAAATGCATATCGTGCACTTCGTGATTTTTTCGGTCAATTTAATCGTCCAAATGTGCGTACAATCGGAAAAATCGTGCAAAAATTTGAGCAAACTGGGTCTGTAGGAGATGTGAAAACACCAGTGCATGCTCGTACAGCTCGTACTGCAGAAAATATTGCTGCTGTTCGCGATAGTGTGGCTGAAGAGCCGTCCACCTCAACTCGTCGTCGTGCCCAACAATTGTGAAATGATAACGAACTTTTTATGGCCCGAATTGGAAGATATGAATGTGGACGATATGTGGTTTCAACAGGACAGGACTCAACACTTGCCACACAGCTAACGAAACAATGGCTCTTTTGCGCGCAAAATTCAATGGCCGTGTTATCTCACGTGGTGGCGATGTCAATTGGCCGCCAAGATCATGTGATTTGACACCGTTGGATTTTTTTCTTTGGGGTTATTTGAAAGAAAAGGTGTACGTCGATAAGCCAGCAACAATTCAAGAGCTAAAGGATGAGATAATTCGGCACATTAACGGCATAGAACCTCAATTATGCTTCAGCGTCATCGATTTGGACCATCGGATGGAAGTGTGCCGCCGAGGTCGCGGCGGCCATTTGGCCGATATTTTGTTCCATACATAATTGAACCATACCAATATTATCATAATAAAAAGAAATGACAATAATTTCCTAAATAATTTGTGTTTTATTCAAAATCAACATCGGCCCTTAAAATTTAACCACCCTTTAGAAAACTAAAATTTTCAGAAATCCGTGACTGAAAAAAAAAAAATATGTCGGCAACTATTGGGAAGATTTTGCACTATTTAAGAGTCTGATAATTTCAACTACCTACTAAAAAATGCAACAGAGAAAGCTAAGAACGGTGTTATGTTCATATAAGTCTTTGGTGCTCTTTGACACAGAAAATTATTCGACTGGTCGATTCCCTGGAATAAGACTTTTGTCTTTTTATAGCATTTTTTATAGAATCAATGCCTGAAATGTATCGAAGAACTAATAAATTCTTATCGGAGTTCTAACTTATAAAGGTATGCTTACTTCTCCTACTGAGCCTCAATTTATTCCACAAAGTAAAAGTCCTTGCTAATATGCGACGACAGTTGATAAAAGGAGCGAGTATGTGTCTTTTGTTTCAAAGGGAGCACACGTGCCAGAGATTTAAGAGTGATTTTTGTTCTACATAAGCCCAAGCCTAAAGTGGGTTCTCAACCGCATATAAATAAATTTTCTAATCCTTCGCTGTTTACACTGCATCGATCGAAATTGTATAGACGACACTAGCGAAAGTAGCTTACCATGAAAAACCAGAACTGAAATCATGCGAATTAATGATTTCAATAAATCAAATTGTGATTTAATTGAATGGGATTGATGTGAACTGGAAATGGTAAGAAACGTCTGAAATATCTTTGAAGAACAAATTGATTGATTGAATAAAGTGAATTGGGAAACAGTGTCATTCAAATTCGAGCCATCTATAATTCGTCCAAACAGTGTTTTATGTTTTTCTATGTATTTACGTATTTATAAAACCCACTGCAGTGATAAATTTTATTTTTTTTAACTTCATTAATAAGAGTATCTATGGAAACTAGCAAATTCAGCACACATCTTGGATTAACTAAAAGATGATTGTGTTCACCTATGGAATATTAGTTATATTTTTTTGGGTTTAATAACACACACGGTATACATATCAAAACTTCTCAACTATTGTGTAATTTTTGGGTACAAATATTGTGTCGAATTATTTTTTTTTATTATAGGAATATTTTTGTATGAACCTGCTTGCGTTATCCAATCTAGATATGATGTCATAGCATTTTGAAATAACGTTCTAGTCCGGCATTTTTGAAATTCCATTCGTCGTTCGACACGATTACGTTCGTTAGAAAATTCTCTTCAAAATGACATTAGGTATTATGTTACAAATAAAATTTGTATAATTTTGTGCAGTGTTATAATAACGAAATTTGTACAAATAAATTAAAGAAAAATAGAACAAAACAAAAGAATGTCAAAATTTAAAGTAAAGGAAAAGAAAGAAAAGTTTAAGTTTAATTTTTTTTGCAAAACTTACCCGCTAAGAACACCAAGAACTAAGTTGAGCATAAAAAATGAGCCTATAACTATAAGAGGCACAAAATATATCCAATTAAATGTTGAACCTAAAGCGTCGTTGGTCTGAAATAATTTAATTAATTATTAAATATGGTAGGTCTGACAAAACTTAATTAAATTAATATTTTAGTTTTTTTTTTTAGTCTAAGCATTAGATAGTTGTCTTTTGGTTTTCATTTTAAGTCTGTTTCTGATTTATATAAAACATTCTTATTGAAAAAGTAGATAAGTACATATATATCACATATATTCACATTTTACATATTGAGATACACATAAAAATTTTAGATACTAAATAAATGGAATTATGAAATAATTTGGTATTTAATAATTTTGATTTATGAACATTTTGTACAATCGTGTCTAAGTGCTAACTGAAGAAAAGAAAACAAAAAATGGTGAATATACATAGTCTGTGTTTGTATAAAGAGTGATGTGGGGATAATTTATTCAGATTGGGGTACCAAAATTCCATTTATTTACACACCAGAGAGAAGAGGAAACATTTATACACATAGTAGATAGTTTTTATTAGTATAGATTATATATTATTAAAAGTACGCATGCACACACTATGAAATTCAATGCTGGCGCAAAATATAAATTATCATGAAACCGGAAACTTTTAAATTAACTAGTTTTCTGTTTTTAATTTTGAAATTTTTAGCATGAAAATTATTTCTGAATCATCCTTCGAGTTAATGACTTTTATAAAAAGAGGAATGTATATATAGGGAATGTAGTACCTTTTTTCCAAATAGGGCGCGACAGCTCGCGCGACCTTTTTTTTATGCCCTATCGTAAAGCACGAAGCTTCATTCTGATTCTAAAAATTAAATGCAACTTCGCGATCTCACTTGCACATTTTGCATACTGAGCTAGGCTTCTCATTTCTTGGATTTTTTATAATCTAGAGATTCCGAGAAAAGATTAAAACAATACTAAAATTGCGGGAACTGAGTATGCTTCTGTTTCAAGGAAGTACTGAATGTGACTAGGTGAGAACCGGACATTAATTCGTCAAGATGATTGAAATCACATAGAAGCGAGGAAAAGTAATAATACTAAAGTAATGCGAGAAATAGTTCCATGTTTGGGTGACCCTAAAATGGAGAGAGTTAAGCCGGCCAGAGTGCGACATTCTCTCTTCGTGCAAAACAAAATTTATTGTTTTTACTTACAAATACAAGATACTTCAACAACTTGTCAAGCTTGAGGTGGTAGAACTTACTGTCACAGTCGGTTTGTGTCAAATTAGTTAGGGCGAATGATGCATAAAAACAAGAGCTTAATGCTTGTACTGATCTTATTAAATAAAAAGCAATGAATTTCAAAGGCAATTGACTCCCCATTTCCCACGTTTTCGCTCATCAAATTCCTAGCAATACTGGAACCACTCAAAAGTTGTTAACAATCCTTGCGTGACGTTCACATAGTCCCACTTTTGCAAAATCTAGATCAGGATACTTTTCTACTCCAGTGCCGATATTGTTTCGAAAATTGTAAGCACTGCATTGAACTAAATCTTAATCAGAACGCGTCCGATTTGAACGTTAATAATTAGCTGGTGCGACAGCTCGGGATGAGCTTCTCGCAACCATTCATGCTGTGCGTGTTATATTTTTCGCACGAATGGAGGGGAGCTACAATTTATTGCCGACTCCGAACGGCGAGTTGAGAAGCTTTTTCATGACAGATTTTACTCCCGGAGGCTTGTCATTCCCCGACGAGAGGTGGTGCCGCGAAAAATGTTTGGTGTTTTTCCTGGCTGGGGCTTGAACCCACTCCGCTCGGTCAGCAGTCCAACCACTGAGCCACGGCGACCACGTTTGAACGTTTGTTAAACTTAAAAAGGACCTTCCTGCAGAGCGGTTAATTTCATGTGACGTCGCGAAAGATTCTATTCTTTGATTTAAAGGAAATTCAGAGCACTGATGATTTATCAGTTCATTTACTGCAATTCGAGAGACAGAAATAGTAACAAAGCGTGTACTTGTATGAGCTTGTATGAGTAAGAGATTGCGCAGTTTTCGGCTCAAGATTCATATGCCTATCCTTTCATTGCAACAGCGCAATGTCGAGAAACTGAGAGCTTAAAACTCGGCACACGGTTGAAGTTGTAAGTGTGTGTTGTCTTGAGCGGCACCTTTAAGCCAGCTTAGATCTTTAATGAAAAAAAAAGTGTCATTTTGTACACGCTGTCAAATCGAAGTGAACTATCCAGGATTATATCTTAAAAATTAAAAAAAAAAAGAGAAGTTATCTTTCAGAAATAATTGTCCAATGCAAATAAAAACCATTTTTTGGTCTAAACAAATTTACTTAAAGTTCATGGGTTCTATAAAATGCACCAGTAAGCAGAGAATTTCAACGAAATTATTTTAATTGTGTGCATTAAGAAAAAAGGTATCTATTATCGTTGCACACTTAAAGCAGGCATTTGTCGTCAAAAAAAAAATATTAGAATCTATCGTAATCGATAGGCAATTCTGTATTAGGTAAATTTATATTGACAGTGCAGCACAGCTGAGAATCAAAGTATAGAGTACAAACAAAATAAGAAATTCAGAAATGAAAAGTAGAATATAACACACGTATATGTATATAGTATACATTGCATTTTTTTGTACAAAAAAAGAAGCGTCTAATTGTCTGCGACACCATCAAAGTGCATTGGTGTGACAGAAAATACAGCTTCAGTATGCACACACACATTAGTATGAAAATCAGTCTTTATAGGCATTTCTTTGTTTAAATTTTGATATGACTTTGTTTTTTTTTTTAGCAATTTACCCAATACAGTATTGCTGTCCAGCCTTCCATTGTGATGCACTGGAATACGGTCAACATGGCAAAACCGATATTGTCAAAACTAGTTATTCCAGAATTTGGTCCATCCCATTTCTCTAGGCACATACTGTTTGTAAAATTACAAACGTACGCACCACCCGACGCTATGGATGAGTTGTCCGAGTTACAGGGTGTTTCCATCTCCCCCTCCTTTACAATTCTATCTGTTAACATAAAGCAAATAATATAAAAAGTTAATTTCAAAAGCTCTTACGCTCAAAAATGTAGTTTATGTAAGTCTGAAATCAAAAATGTATTTAGTTAAAAGAAGAAAATGTTTTCTTTACTTGGATCCTCTAAACTATAACAAGTCTTATGCAGTGCGCCCGAATAGAACTCGAGTCCGATGATTGCAAATATAACGATCGCAAACAGGACCAGAAGTCCGATTTGAAGTAACGGTGCCATTGCTTTGATAATTGATTTTAAAACTACTTGTAAACCTGGAAGATTGTTCAACGTATTCAAACACACAGAATCGGTATTAGTAAAAAGCATTTAGAAAATAAAATATTTTATTTTTTTAAATTTAATTATAAATAAATAAATACGATAATAGCATGCATCTATAGAGTATGAAACTAATATCTAAGCAAGAATTAGGAATAAGTCTATAGCTAACTTATTCCCAATAAATGCAGTTGTATAAATCTAAATTAAATAAAAATAAACTAATAAATCACATCTAGCGAACTAATTCATTTAACTACTCACTAGGAATTCCAGAAACTAATTTTAAGGGCCTTAGCACACGAATAGCCCTTAATGTTCTTAGATCTACTTCGGGCCCTTTTTGTGGGAACATTGTGATGAACCTGATGTTTCATTTTTATTTTTGTCACACCAATCAAACGTTTATTATTTTTTAGAAAAAAAATTTTGTTTTAGCAAAAACAGTTTTTATTTTTGGAATAGTAAAAAACACGCGAAAAAAGAAAAAAAGAGAATATAAATTATTATTCAAAGACAGTTTTTTCTGTATTGTATTTTGTAATTATTACACTAAAAACTAGTTGATAACAAAGAGCTAAAACATGTAGAGAATTAAAATTTCAAAATAATAAAATTATAATTTTTTTGAGAACGAAAAAAAAAACAACAACAAACTAAGGGCTATTTTGTATATAAATTAGAGAATAAAAGAAAATAATTGAGAAATGAATGTCTAGGGTAGTAAACAAATGGATTTCTAGATTATGTTTGTGAATATTTATTAGGATGAGTATCGAAAAAGAAAATAATTTCTCCCTACGAAAAAAATTGCCTCAATTGTTTATTTTACAAAATTTGTAATCAAATGAATAGAAGATGTAGTTTCGAATATATCCGTTTATAATGAGAGGGATTAAAAAATGAATAACAAATCAGGAGTACTATTTATATTGCTAAAAATATACAAAATTGTGTACATTAGAAATGTACGGTAATTGAACTATTCAAATTTTTAGAATGTTTCGAAAACATACCTTGTTTATTATGTTACAATTGGATAACATTTAGATTTAAGAAAACAGTCGTAAACGTCGAATGGAAAGGATTCAAGAAGAAGCACAAAAATAGTCGCACTGAGAATATCACGGTGATGCAAGTGGAATTTAAAAGATGCCTGCTCCTATTTAAAAATACGGTCTTAGCCTTACTTATCTTATCACAATGGAATTAAGCTCTTGACAGATGAGCAAATGGCTGCCCATAAACGGGAGAAGTGTTTTTCTTAGATGTTTCTGGTGGTCTTGAAAAGCCTTCCTCATTTGTTTCCTCACAAGAAAAATATTGAGATAGATCTGGACTTTGCATAATCTGAGAATGCTGGTAGGCTTTCGGAAAAAATTAAAGTGTGCTTAACCATCACTTTTTAACAAATCGCAGGGGCCGTCGGTGACCTACGCAGCACCCATGGTCGTGTGGTCTTAAAGAGGGAACTACATTTCGTATGGGGGTTTTTCAATAAGTGAACATTTACGTCTTTACATTACCCGACTGATGTATTAAACGTATATAAGAAAATCGCAGCCAACAGCTATTTAAAATATAAAACCAGTACCATTGCTAAAGCCAGAATTTATCGAATTTCTTTCCAGTTTCAATCAATAAATTTTTGCATATTGTCGAAACGCCTTACAACAGAAACTGTAAATCAAAAATATCACTGTTGTATTGGCGTTGTCGAACTTATTCCATTCAAAATCATTAAGGCGTTTCAGTTACTGTCAATGTGACATCAGCAAAAGGGTTCTAATTGCCGCACATTGAACTTATTGAGGTTTCATTATATTACTTGCCGGTGACATCACATTATTATCGTACTTAATGGTGTACTATTTTACAGGTACAATTAAAATGCCATTAGTACCCCATATAAGATTCATTAAGTGTATGTTAACCTTAAGAATGATCATTCATCCTTATGCACATTACATAAATAATACTGTACGCAATTGGTACAAAGAGATTCTGAAATGCTTAGGGTACACCATAGTGGCCGTACACTGCCATTTAATCAATAATTTTCAAAAATTATTGATATCAATTCGAATCGGGCAGTCGTCCATGAAATAGTTTCCATCTACATGTAGAAGCGCTAATTAAAATTGTAAATGCATTCAGTGCTTAACCCTTCCTGGTTTTTACTTAGTTACGTAGACGTCATCCACTTCATCTGTAGATCGAACCTGTCACTGACGCCTTCGGGAATATCGATGCAAAAACTTTAAAAATAGGTCTTTTTGGAAATTAGGATAAAACAAAGTACATCTATGAACACTGAAACACAAAATCGATCTCCGGGCCAGAAAGATAAGATAGGTGGGTATAACTTTGAGGTTGCCGTACTCAGCAAAGAAATCCAACAGAGAATAATACTCGCCGATCACTCTTACCAGCAAAGTCCTTTCGATTAAAATCAAGAAGACTCTATATAGATAAGACCCTTATAACCCTTGTCCTAATCTTTTTTGCACCTGGAGTTCTCAAGAAATAGGCGATTTAACGTTCGATTGCATTGATGATTCAAAGGGAAGATGGTTTAACCACGAAATATACAAGCTGTATAGTGGCATTGACGTGTTCAAAAATATACGTATACAAAGATGGTTACGTCATGAAGGGCGGTGGGACTTATTCGATCCCACGCCATTGCTCCAAAATGACCTCATTTCGGCTTTCTTGAGATCGTGCTAGTTTGAGAAGCTTTTTGCTTGAGCGCTAGTTAATACCAAACTGTATCGCCATCATAAGTAAGTTAAAGCTCAATTAAAAATGTAACTCCTATGTGGAGGAGGCAGATACAAATATGGAGACCAGTTCTTCGAATTATTTTCAGTGTACACCTTAAGAAGTTTCTACACATTTGTCATACACAAAATTTATTTACCAAGATTTGATGGGCAAAAAAATTTAGAGTTAATGAATCTAACATGTCGCCTTGCAGAGGGAAATTTTTAAAAGAAGGCCTTAAGTTGATATTCGAGCCGAGTTCGACCCAAGGCCTAGCTTTTCGCAAACATTTATTTTGTGCGTATTACAAAAATTGTTGGGAACTCCGAACGGCAAATTGGCTGGAAAAAATGAGAGATACATACGTTAGGTTAAGTTGAAGTGGCTGCCAGCTGAAGCCAACACACGTGGACCTATGATAGGTCCGTTGTGATACCATCTACCTATTCTTTACTTTATCTACTCGTTCAACCACTTAGAGCTTCTAACATCTGTATTTAGCATCAGATCGCCTATATAATTGAAGAAGACGGCAACTTAGTCAAGTTTTTTTCTATGGGAGAGAGCTAAGCAGGTACAAAGAAGGTGAGGATTGCTTAACTCCTCTTACTCGTCCATACAGCTTCTACAGAAATCATTTGAGAAGACGTCAAGCCTTATAGCATGCCTGCCTATTAGACAGTCTCTAGTGATGACACCTATAGTAGCGCTGAAATGCCATCTCCTGAGGGAAATCAAATCCTTAGAGCGTTTCAGATCCAGCTTGGGCCAAATCTGTTTTCTCGCTAGACACGTTGTACCACCTGTCCACTTAAAATTTGTCCTTTCGAGAGCATCTTGCTTAATTTTAACTTTACATGTAGCGATGAGTATGCCTAGAGTACCATATTCTGGTGAAATGGGCATCGTTGTTTCATATCTGTGGAGTTCATCAGGCTTACAGTTCCCTGGCACTAAACAAAGTTGAATATTGAACTGCTCTGCTATCTCTACGAGATACGAACGATAATCTAGAGCTAATAGTGAATTTGTAGAGAATGGTTCCAAGGACTGGATTGCTCCTTGACTGTCCAAAAAGATGCGAATATCTGACGCGGATATCACGTTTTTCTTTAGCCAAGATAAGACGTTCTTGACCGCCACTATTTCCGCTTAGAACACACTGCAGTAATTTGGGAGACGGAAAAAGACGCTGAGATTGAGCCTATCAGAGAAAACACCTACCCCTTCGTTTGTCTTTAATCCGTCGGTGTAGAAGTGAACCGTTTTGTGTTCTAGGAATGCATCCTCCTCCCTAAAGGACCTGGATGGGATGGTAACTTCGAAGGTTTTGTCAAGATTCAGTTTGGGTATGGCATAGACTGTTTCCTCTTTTTTTTATAATAAGCGCGAACTAAAGGGATTACGACTACCCTTAAACGAAGACACGGGTATTAGGGAAGTTAAAGAAGAGACGAAGGAGATAACGATGCACGTTGGTCTTAAAGGCTTGTGGGTGGTAGTGATGGAGAAACACAGAGCTATGTAGATTGTTTCACATGGTGTACGGATTAAGAAAGAAACTTTATGAACTGATGTCATGATTGATTCAAAGTATGACGCGTATTGCGGTTGAAATATTGGAGAAACGAAATGGAGCTGGCTATTTCGCTGGAGCGCTGTTTGTAAAATAAGCGATAAAAGAATGAGAGACAGAAAACATTTTGCCGGTGTTAAAGCGAGCCTATTGACTTCGCAATGTTCCTGTCACCAATAAGTTTTAACGCTTGATTTTGGATTCTACCTAGCATGTACAAAACGGTTTTGGGTGCACCAGACCAGATATGAGCGTTATACTTGAGATTTTAGTTTCGGCTATGCAAGTACCCATTCATGGACAATGGTTGGGGGTTAGGGTTTCGCTTGAGTGACAGGAGATTTTGAAACAATTCAGAAAGGAGGTGTGGTCAAATTCTTTACTTGACCACTGTAAGATATTACTTTGAGACGAACGGCCGCATCAGCAGCCATTTGTCAGCCAAAGATGTCAATAGGAAACAGAATGTCCAGTGCAGCAGATGCTATTGTGCAAACAAGGCGATCGTATGACTTTATTTAGCTTATCGTGGTTTAGGGTTTTATCGAAGAGACATAAGTATTAACAGAATAAACACAGTAATCGACTGAAGAAGATCGTAGACAAGGCTAATATATAACAAGTAATAAGAGAACGAAGATCAAGCTTAAGATTGTACGTACACAATTGTTATGAGTTATTAGTAGTGCATTCCATTTAGATGTCCTATCTATGACACGTAAGTATTAATAGTAATGCAAAACATGCTCGACTAAAGTCGTATGCATAACCTAGGGTTGTCAGCTACAATGTTATACACAAATGGTTGCATCGCCTTAGCCATATCTAAGTTGGCCCTTAAAATCTAACCGAGCTATACAATTATGCTAAATGCTAAGACTATAGATCCTCTAATCTCTAGCCAAATCTAAAAAAATGTGTCAAACATATTTCTGGTACTAGTTTTCTTCAATTTTAATTTTTAATTGTATACACAATGACGAATTACATTTTACATCTCATTTTATGAGACGTTTTCTGTCAGGTTGATGGTACAACTAATGCCGAGATCACACACTAGAACGAACGATGATTTTATATTTAACTAAACACCGTCTAGATTATTTTTTTCTTCTCTAAAACACTGATGAACTGAACACTTATCTAAAAGTATGTATACATATGTATTTATATATATATATATGTATATATAGGTAACGTAAAATTCTTAAACGAAGTTCAGCGAACAATTCCTACTTAATGGCACTCCTTGTTGAGCACTCGGACGTCTTACTTGGTATTCTCGAAACGAGCTTAAGCGGCCTTAAGACACGAAATGACCGCAACATTCGCAGGTCGACATCGATATTTGCTTCTGCGAAGATCGTCATAGCGCTGAAGTAATTATTTTGAAAAAATAATTACAGTTTTGATATCGTGAATTTAAATAAAAAAAATAAATAAAAAAACAAAATTAAAAAAAAAAACAGAAACAAATAAGAAACAGTTTGTAGATGTAAGAAATAATAAATGAAAAGGTTAATAAGACTGCAAACAAAATGGTTAAACCTGTCCAAGAGTGTATTTGCAAAAGATGTAGCTTAAGTTTGACAATGAAAACCGATAATTACCCCGTTACTACAACGAAAAAATCCATTATGTTCCATATATTCCTGAGGTAGGAGTGTTTATGCAGAACTAGCCCTAAGGCAAGGATCTTGAGCGATGCTTCTACACAGAAAATGCATAAAAAATAGGCTTCGGTTCTTTCCTAAAATTGCATAAAGAAAAAAAAAATTAATTATAACAATATTTTGATGAAATAAATTTGAATACGATACCAGTTTCTGAGCCAATACTGTTTTATCACCCTCAGGCAAATGTTCTTCTAATGCCAACACTACACAGTTGGCAATGATTGTCAATAACACAGCGTACTCGAAGGGCGGCCATTCTATTATAAATCGTGTATACTTCCTAATTGGATTATCCTCGGTGAGGATAAAAAGTGATGTGGGCCCACCACCGGGTGGTGATTGGCCCTGACTACTCGGGCCACCCATTCTATCAGCTAAGCGATGGGCTCCCCTTCGACCCAAGTGCCCCCCGCTTGTGGAGCCCTGTTGCTGTCCTGCTAGCGCCGCTTCCTGAGCCGCTGCCAACCTGAAAATACAAAAAAAAAAATGTGTAAAAAAAGGGGGAAAAAAATTCTAGACAGGAAATATGTAGATGTTGTTAAATTTGTTAACCGATGCTGCCGACGTGTAAAACTCAACAGGTTTGCTTTCAATTCAATCTGTGAGGAAGGATATCCGCTGGTGGGAAACGTTGAGTTCGATCTGGGGTTGAATGCATGTAGAAAGGATATAAAGGGAAGGGGTCGACGGATTGGTTGGAATATGCTTCTAAGACATCATAGTGAGCTGATCACAGGAAACGGAGATAAGGTTTAAAGAATTTATTTAATTGTTTGATATGACTTTCGGTAAGATGCTCATATATGCAAACATTATGTACGAAGACCTTTTAAAAAATCAGCTTTTGAAAGCGCAGTCACTGATGCACAGATGCATACATTAGGTGGTCCTATCTCCGTCTTGCATCGATAAACAAGGTAACCGTAGCCTGGATCCCAGGTCATGCAGGCTTCGAGGGTAGCCTACGGGCTGATTGCTTGAAGAGGAGAGGCGTCTGTCGCCCACTGGTTGGTCCTGAGACCTGTCTTGGGGAAGAACCTAACAGTGCCCACTCCAAGATAACACAATGGGAAATAAACAGACATGCTGACTATTGGGCCAACTTTCAGGGTCTGAGACAAGCGAAGAAGTTCATCAGACCCAACCTATACAAGACCAATACTCTACTCGATCTCAAAACGATCTTGGACGAGTTGAATCGATAGATAGCCCGTTAATCTATCGATGCATTGCCCACTTAGATACCACATGTATAAAATGAAACTGTCAGATACTGAGATATGACGGCTCTGTGAAAAGAAGAGAAAGAATCCACAGAAACTATTCTGCGCGATTGCCCAGGAGCCGCAAGGAAGAAATCACTCCACTTGAAGCGAGACTTACTCAGTCAATGGGAAATCTGGAAACTAGAACCCAACGTTATACTGAGGTTCATTAAGAGCCTCAACAGAGCTCAACATAACGCAGTGCATACAGATTACAGATTATTTCCATCTCATCGAGAGATAGCTGCATGTTTCTATCAGTCATTAACAAGTGCTTTGGGAGGACCTGTCGCAACACAAGCCTTACCCAAGCGGAACTCACTATGCTGGGACGAACACTGTTCACCGATTTACTTATGTTCAACATGTTAAACTCTTCAAAACATTTACGGACACCCCGGACACCGAACAGACTTACCGACTTGACTAAAGAGACGCTACAAACAAAGCAACGAACTATTCAACGTTTCTTCAGAAATCATTGTAGCGGAAGCCAAGTTTATTGGCATGCCTACCAAAGATGGAGTGCCCAGCGATGTAACGTACTTTTTGCCTGCAACATTCTCATTTTTTGATAGAATCAATAAAGTTGTGCCATGCTTGGCGAATTTGTCTTCCATACTGTGAATGATTCTCTGCCGCGGCACTCATATGAGGTGCATTTTGAATTGTTCAACCGTCTCGGGTAGTGACAAGCGCTAATTAAAAGCAGTGAATTTCAACTTTCGTAAGCTCACTGAACGATCAGAGCATCGAGATGATATCCTTCACTTTCTTTAAGATTTATGGCCAGTCATCTAAGTCATTTTGACGCTAAGTCAATTTCAGAAATCATTGCAGGGCACCCTCGTGATTAAGGGAGGCCGCCGAGCTACTGCCTTCTTTTGCATAGTCCTCCCAGATGGAGTTGACGACTGTTGTTCAAGCGACCCTTTTGCGGTGACCATTCTACTAATAGGCTGCCTACCCCTAGCTAAAGAGATAGTTGACTGTTTTCTTCGGCTTGTATGTCCCTCGCCTAGCGGACGTTATCTCTATCCTTCTGATCTTGAATCTCTTTTGACTTCCCAAGCATACATCAGAGCAAGTGCTTGACCAACCTTTTCGGATGCTGCCTGGTACCCCAGCGGTGAAAGGCTACTTTAATGTAGCAACAACGACTCCATAGAATTTCTGTAGTGAACATACTCCATCTTATCCAGGCTCAAGCCGCTGATTATGCAAAGGGCAACTGAATGATAATCAAAGTAGAAGAACCAGAGGAGGTGGAAAGCTTAGTTTACTTCCTCCTTAGGAGTCTATCGAGCATCTAAGTAAGAAAGCCTTTAAAATTTACATCGTGTCATTTCCTCGTCTTGACCTAGAAACCAAATCAGCCACTCCTCCATCCCTATCGCTGCCTGATATTAAAAGTCAAAACCTGGTCGATCAGTTTGTTTGAAAAAATTAGGCAGAAAAGGATGTCGAAGCTGAGAGTTATCGTGCTGATCTTTAAATTATCCTGCCACATATCGTTACCCAAATCTTTTTCTATTCTTTCTGAAACACTAAACCAAAATGCCAAATCTCATCCCAAAGGGGTTCGTCAGTATACGAGTATGTTGCTAAGAAATGAAATATTACGTTTTGTCAGTTTAAAGGCACCAACAAGTCTTTAAAACACTGCCATTGCGCTATATATGTACGTATGTACTTACGATATGTACAGTTTGTTGTGAATTCCCATTGGTGCCATAAAATTTAATTTGATTTTTTCATTGCGTATATTTGCAGCGCTGCCCTTCGACTTTGTAATAAATTTTCCCTTAAATTTATGGTCAAAGGGAACAATAGTTCTTTTCATACTTTCGCCACAAGGCGTTGATATCAAATAATTTGACCATGACCAAACAACTGCATATATAGGTACATACATATTTCATGTTTGCACTACAAGGATTGGCACTTATAGCTTGACATGAAATTATAAGAATAAGAAAATGCAAATCTGCTTCCAATAAAATGATATTATGGTTGAATTCGTTTGACACCAAAATAGTTTTCTAAATGTTAATTAGTACATTTTTAAGCTTTTCAGTTGTTTGTATGTTAAGATGCACACACCTCCCTTTTAACACTTCAAGGAGTGTAGCGTCAATTAAGAATCTAATAGAAAATCTGACATTTCGTGTCAAACGTGGGAGTGTTGGATTAGAAGCTTAAATTTTAAACACACGCTAGAAAACCTTCAAACTTTTGTTATATACTTCTCGTTAAAACTTACATACATGATTAAATGTTATACATATGTATCTGTGTGTTTATTCACAATAAAACAATGCTAAGCTCCATGGAATATTGACCTCTCCTATGTATATAAAGCACTCCCTGATTTTTATTTCTCACCATTTTTACTGTATTGACGAATTGTGAAATGAAGAGAGTCACACAGAGAGGGATGTTTTAATAAATTAACGAAATTTGGTAGAATTCGTTTTTTTTTTACAAACTTAAAACATTCGCTATGGACGGATTTGCATCACAGACCGCATTTCAGAGAGACTCAAGTGGCATTTGAACCCAGCTATGACGCCAGTTAAGAATAGGTGGAAGGGTCAGAGCATCTGCGTCTGTAACGATAGACAGGCTGCATTTAGGGCCTTGCTCAACCCCTTAACCAGTTCCAAAATAGTGCGAGAATGCAAGAAATCTCTGAACTCAGTCGCAAGGCTGAACTCTTTGAATTTGTCTGGGTCCCAGGTCACACTGGGATCTCTAAAAATGAGATCTCCGATGAGATTGCTCGACTAGGCTCAGAGGATATTTTCTCAGGACTTCCCGCGTCCTCGGTCAGGGCCTCCATTGACGATTGGGCTTCCTACGAACTCAATTGTGTGTGGCATGGCTCTCCAGGATGCAGGCAGACCAAACGAATCCTCCCGAACGTCTGTAAGAAATGAGCGGCATTCTTACTGTCACTTAGCAGAATAGATTGTAGACAAGTTATAGGCGTTCTAATGTAACACTTATTAAGAGACACAACTGTCTGCGAAACCTGTGGAGAGGGCGACCATACTTCGAATCATTCCGTTTGCGATTGTCCTGCTTTTGTTCGGATTAGGTGGCAGATCTTCGGTACAGATATGGCGAGTGCTGATACTGTAAACTCCTCATCATTGAAGCGGATTTTTGGTTTTCTCCGAAAGTCGAGGAAATTCCAGTAAAATGGGTTAAAACTGAGTCCAGCTTTCTCGTAGCACAATGGACCAGATGCGTCTGAGTGCTTTAGTAAAGCGTTTCCAAACTCGACAAAAAAAATTATGCCAAATCCACGAATGACTACGTTGAACATTTTTTAAGCCACCTTCTAGATGACAGAACTTTGATTTCTGATCAGTTTCATGAATTGTTTTATAATTGCTTGATACAAGTTTTTAACGTTTGATACAGCACCAGCTATTTATTTTTTTATCACTTGTGAATAGGATCCCGAGATACTTAAAAACTTATCCACCTGTTTCCATCGGACTAGGTTAGGTTAGGTTAGCCGACCGTTGAGGACAATAAAATCCTCTTCATCTCAGTAAGGTCTATGTAGACCCGTTGTGGTACCCATGTGATTTACCAGCTACTTCCAACTGCGTGAATTTATATGCCTGATGACAGCCAACCGGCTCTCCTTTCGAACTTGAGTAGACCCGACAGTGAACCATCGGATAACTCCTCGATGTTATCGAGGAGGTATCTGCCCAGAGTTATTTTTCTAATATTGCAGAGGCTTGGGCAATGACAGAGGAAGTGAGTCATGTCCTCATGCACCTCCTGGTCCCCGCATCCTCTGTATAGGTCTTCCCCGGTCTGGTGCAGCTTTTTTGCATGAAACCTGAGCATATTGTGGCCTGTAATTAATCCTACCAGTAATGACCGGGATTTCCTGTCCATTTGTATGAGCCTATTCGTTCTGCTTTTATAATATTTTGACCATAACCTTTTGGAGACTTCGCTTTTTCCACCTGTTATTCGCCTCGGTTAAGCACCTTAACCTTATGGTAATGGGACCCCACTAATATGCAGAGTGCATTGAACAGGCCTTAGGGAAATTACCATTAACTCCGATTTGTTCACGTTGACATTCGTCCGTCAAGTGCGCGCTGAAGTTCGGTCCGGATGGACGTAAGGATGACCAAGTCATTAGTAATAAGCAGATTACTTATCTTTGAGTCTCCCAATCCGAACCGTTCCTCGCCACGACTGTGCTGTAATGTCCAAACCATATACATAATGAAAAGGAGAGGTGACAGAACGCATCTTTGGCGAAGTTCAACGCTCACTGCGAAAGGTGTCGATTTAACGCCGTTCACCTAAACACAGCTTTTACAGTTTGTGTATAGAGATCGAATGACTTTAAACGAGAATCGTCAATCCCAGTAAAGTACACTCTAGAGTTTACCTCGACGGACCCGATCATTACTCCAATGGCATACACCCAGGCCTTCTCAAGTACCATTCTGAGAATGAATAGCTGGTCAATTGTGCTTCTACCTGGACGAAAGTCGCACTGCTCATAGCCGACCACAACTCTGGAACGCGCTTCCAACACCTTAGCAAATACTAATAAAAGTATTTGAAGAAAACATTTTGGATTTTCCCTACCTTTTCGACAAAAAAAAAGTGGATAAACAGCCAACAGGAGGCACCCCAAGAGTAAGCAACATTCAGTTGTGAGATAGGTTTCGAACGATGTTATTGAACGCCAAAGATGTCTGCCAATACCCTGGACTAAGTAACAATGAATCGTAAGGAGATATAGAAAATCTGTTAATCGCTCTCTGTCTTTTTCTTCTCTTTACAAAACTACAATGCACACGACCACAATAGACAATCAGACTTCGAGTACATCCATTGTTGTTATCAAAAAGCCAGTCACATCCACTGAACAAGTCAAGTGGCAGTGAGTCTTAAGGTAAAAGATGGAAATGTCAATGAAATTTCAGAAAAAAAAAAAAAGGTACATACCCATATATGTATGTATGTATGGCCATAAGCACATAATCAATTCCCTTCGAGGTTGTCATCGTGTCACCTGAGAGACGTACTCGTACATATGTACGTAAGTAGGAAAACCATAGTTTTAAAAAGAAAAAATTGCTTAACGTCATCGTTGCAATTGAGGCACTTGCAATACCACTGAGCCGTACTTCAACGACAAAAAAAAAAAAGTTTTAATCTCGTGATGACTTGGAAACTTGGACGTAATAATGAAAAGTCCACACCGCACATAACGTGGGCGAAAATCCATACAAAGAGACATTGAATGCTGAAGTTCAATGTAAATAGACACATTATGCACTTAACAGGAATTATAAATATCGATTTGAGTACACGTTAGACTGCAAGTGCAACAAAAGTAACCTAATACAGTTGTTAGAGTGCTTACATATGTATATTTATACACTTACGGGATTACTGAGAAACGACTAGCTTTTGCCCTGGAAACCTCTTTTAAGTTTTTATCGTCTGTCTTACTCAGGCGAGGATATCTTCACGTAGCGCATTTTAGATTTGCACTGCTTAGTACGTTGGGCGCCGGAGCTAGAATAGGGTCGAATCTCAAGATAACAACCAATTTTTCGTTCTTGGCACGACCACTAGAAAGGCAACAACAAAATTTTGATGGCATGAACAGCTTTGATATGATTTAATGGACGCAGGTTGGGTAGTATCCTTTCTTATGGATTGGAAAACTACGCTAATGATGCATTCATCGGCCAAGCTTTGGTTGAAACACATCGTATAGATAAATCTTCTGTAGACTTGAACTATATCTAAGCTTAAACTTTTCAGGAGGAAAAAGAAAGAGCATGAAAAGCGCGCGATCGAGAAAATGGAGAGATGCTACTGCAGGAATAAGGTTCGGAAGTTTTGTCAAAAGATAAAAAGAACCTGTCAAGCGTACAGAGCTCGAACCGAAGCCTGCCAGGATGAACCAGGGAACATCGTAGTAGAATCGAAAGTCGATGCTGAGGATATGGAAGAACTGCTTCTACAGACTGTTTAACGGCGACGACGAATGAAATCCCGCTGTCAGGCAGAATAAACTATTCAACCTGGACGACGAAGACCAACAATTCCGTCCACCCGTCCTAGACGAAGTGAAGATAGCCACATCTAAGCTCAAGTCCAACAAAGCTGCTGGAGCTGATGGCCTAGCTGCCGAGCTGTTCAAAGGGGCAGGCGATAACTTTGTAAGGAGCATGCACCAACCCATTTGTAAAATACGGTCGGAGGAAAGTATGCCTGATGAATGGAGTCTCAACATTGTTTACCCGATCCTCAAGAAAGGATACCCTTTGAACTGCGCCAACTACAGATGCATCAGTCTTCGCCTATAAGATCTTATCTGCCATTTTGTGTGAACGCCTGAAGCCGTTCGTCAACAACCTCATCGATCCATATCAGTGTGGCTTCAGGCCAAGAAAGTCCACCATCGACTAAATATTCACACTGCAGCAGATCCAGGAACTTCAAATCGATGCCCATCACCTTTTCATCGATTTTAAGGCGGCGAATGACAGCATCTATAGAGACGAGCTATACAGAGCCATGTCTAGTTTTGGCATCCCTGCCAAACTCGTCCGGTTGTGGAGGATAACGATGGACGCTGCTCCATCAAGGTCGGTCAAGACCTCACCGAGACTTTTGATGTCAAAAGAGGATTTAAACAAGGCGACACGACTTCTTCAACATCGATCTCAGAGAATAGTGCAAAAGTCACGTGCCAACACCAGAGGCACAATCTTTCAAAAGCCCGTCCAATTGCTCGGATACGCAGACGATATTGACATAATCGGAAGAACGCAGCGTGATGTCACTGGTGCGTTTGTGAGTATTGAGACGTTGGCGGCGAAGATGGGTTTAGCGGTCAATGAGGGCAAGACAAAGTATATGCTGTACAAGAAAGGACACTCAAAACCGACTTCTCGAACAGAACGTCACAATAGACAGTTACAACTTTGAGATAGTTAAGGACTTTGTCTACCTAGGCTCCGCAATCAATTCAGACAACGATACCAGCGCTGAGCCAACCGCTGTTTCTTTGGGCGAAGAATGCAATTGAGTAACAAAACCCTCTTACGAACGACTAAAGTGACCCCTTATAAGACCTTAATCATCCCAGTCTTGCTCTACGGAGCAGAGGCATGGACTTTGTCAAAAGCGGATGGGGTTGCTCTTTGTGGTTTTGAGAGGAAAATTCTTCGGGTGATTTTTGGTCCCGTCTGCATAGACGGTGACTAGAGGAAAAGATACAACCATAAGAGTAAAGCTCCAACGACTGAGGTGGCTTGGTCATGCATGGCGAATGGACATTAATGTTCCGGCCCGGAAAATCTTCGAATCCACACCCGAGGGACGACGCATTAGAGAAAGACCGCGACTCAGGTGACACACGCAAGTGGAAGGGGACTTTAAATAACTTGAAGACGCTTGTTGGTTGAGGCCCAGGACCATTCCGGACTGTAGCGGCACCTTAAGTAATTGAGTAAACTTGACCTTTTCGTTAGGCCTCTGGACCTGCAGGCATATAAGGTTTGTGGCTGCCTCAACTTCGTTCCGGTCCGATGGGTGTAGTGACTATGTAATTATTCTCCCGGTTGAAAATATTAGACCGCAAAATATTTTCCACCATTCTGCACGATAAACTTGTAGCTAAATTGCATCAAACTCTCGCATGTAATGAAAAATAAATTTTTATATGCATCTTTTATAGTTTGTCCTCATGTCGAGACATCAGCTATATGCATATACAGGGCCTCAAAAATAAACGAAGCCCTAAAAGCATTTGAAGCGAAATGGTTATAAAATTGATAATCCAAGTGTGGACGCCCTTGAAATCATTGAATGTCCTCCATAAATTTAAGTCTACTTCCTTTTAGTCAAAAAGAAAAAAAAAAAAAAAACCCAAAACATATGTAATCCCATTGACAGCGCCAGAAAACAACTCACACACACACACACGCTCGCAAGGATACTTCCGAATTTATTTTTCTCGTATCTTTCTTATTTTTTTTTTTTATATAATGAATCAGTTCCGCAGACCACTTCTCATGCCTTAAAAGTTAACTGGGACTACATTATCTAGGTTATGTACATAAGAATATCGTTTGGCGTAGCCGCATATAAATATGCGTACAAACATTTACTTTATGGCCTTTGGTCGTTCGATGGTATGGTTGTCTTCCAGACAATAGGACTCCGATTTCGAAATTCATAAAGGAAATTGACGCCGACAACAACCCAAATTACTTTTCCTCTTAAAGTTGCCCTCTTTCGAATGAGACTTCTTCTCTGGGTTATTTACTAAAGGGAGAGAACATCGCATGGCTAGTTCCTATGACGGTAATCTATGTATAGCGAAGATTACGTCATTATTTAGACGATTTATAAAAATTAAAATGTGTTATACGAACAAATACTTTGATGACGCCAACATCTCGTAGATGTCAAAAGATTTAGTCTAAGTGTTTGACAGGACGAACTCGGAAGTTCATATCATTTTTATCAATGAATTCTATTTGTCTTACCCGGTCCGTCGTAAATCAATTTTTCTTTTTAATGTCATTTAAGCAATTATCTAAAGGATTCGATATGTAGAGGAAGGCAGCCATACATACATATGAGTTGCAGACAAATACAAATACAATGTGACTTTGAACTTCGTTCAAAACTTCTACTGGAGCCGGTGATGTCATCACTAAAGATAGATCCGGAATTTCATTCATGGACAGATATACAAAATAGAGGAAGGAGGGTATACAAAAATATTTATGCATGTACATACCTATTTCCAGGCAATAAAATATGACATACATTTTGAACTATTGACTGCTAACTATAGAAGAGATGAGAGAGGGGGAAGACTAAGGCATTTGCGAATAGTTAAGGGAACAACAATGAGTTCACAAAGCAGTAAACATACTTATTTGACGTAGATACTGATGTAAAGGCGAATTGACCGCAGATATTTTTAATGCAAAAACTTGGCATACATCGGGATATGAAAATTGAAAGAATTTCGTCTCGAACTAGCGAGTGTGAAACTAGTTGTTTACGCGATTAATTGTTCTTTTGTATCACACTTATGTTCAAGAATTTGGTGAAAAATTCTGGACTCAATATTGTATGTATTAACATGAACGGATCTATTTAGAAAACACAATCGGCTCGCAGTAGCCAAACAACTAATCAAAAACGACAACATTGTCAGAGAAACTATTACTATCTATGTTGACAGCCAGACGGCTATCAAGTCTCTGCAGTCAGCATCGGCAAAATCGAAGCTCGTAAAGGTTTGCAGACAAACTCTCAACGACCAATAAAGCGACCCTATGGGTACCTGGGTACCAAGCCACAAAGATATATCAGGTAATGTAAGAGGACGGACGATCTTGCCAGGACGGGTGAAGAACTAGCATATGAATATACCCTTCCGGTTGCAAGGACACCCATTAGCACTCTTTATAGGGAAATAAATGAGGAAACCATGATCAGAGGTAGTACGCAATGGTGTCACATGGACACATGTGCAATAATCAGATCACTATGGCCTTCGATAAGAATTTCAAAAATCTTAATGTCTTCGGTGTCCTTGCAGAGAAATGTAAAATAGCAATCCATGCGGAGCGTCTTAGATTATCCTACAATGGAAATAGAATCCATCCAGCACCTGCTATACGAAAGTCATGCACTGGCCACAAGATGATTGCTTACTCTTAGTAGTAGCTTCTTCCATGGGCTGGAAGATCTTCGTATCGCTGATTTTAGAAAGCTCCTGAGATTTCTATCCCTTTCTGGGTGTTTGCAGATTAGACAACCTTACTCCTTGGTTTGAGCCCATACTATTTATGGGTACAATGAACCCGCTTGCGGTCTAAATAAGTCTTTAGGTTAGGTAAGATAAGTATCCCCCAGGGGACTCACCTAGGCTCAAGGCCTGATGTGATACCTACAGAATTCCTTCTTAGAAATAATTCTGCCCATAGAACCATTTTGAGTTTTTGATGAACGATAGGCTTTGGCTTAGGACACTATAGTCATTGAAGTGATATTGACTGAGAAGTCTTCTTCTGCTGCGAGAAAGTGCCGGACAATGACAGAGGAGAAGCGTTGTGGTTTTCTTTTCTTCGTCATCTCTGCAGCTCCTACAAAAGTCATTAAAGATCTCTTAGCGTGCTGTCCTATTAGGCAATGGCCTGTTATAACACCAGTGATGGTGCGAATTTGTGGTCTGTTGAGAGTAACCAGCTCTCTTAACTTTTGGGCGTCTATTTTATGCCAGAGAAGTCTGGTGAAATGACACATAAGACCGTTTTTCCACCTGGATTTAATTTCCCTAGTTACGGCTTGTTTGACAATAAGTTTCATTGTAGTGTTTGGTACACCCATGCCTCTGGTGTCAGAGGAGATTTCTAGAGTGCTCCCAGACTTCGCAAGTTCGTCGGCTTTGCAGTTACCAGGTATGTATGCCACTATATCCAGGCACCCAGCAGGGGTGAATATTGAATTCTTCTGTCATCTCGTTAAGAGATCAGGACTGTTTGGGAGTTGTAAGTGACATTTGATAAAGATTTTAAAACAGCTTGGCTCCTGATATCCTTAGTAGACATTATGTTCCACTTCAGCCATGATAAAGCTTCGTTTATTGCCATAATTTTCGCTTAGAAAAGACAACAGTGATTAGGGAGGCCGTGGTCGACGTGGCTCAGTGGTTAGTCCGTTGGACTGCTGACCAAGCGAACATTTTTCGCGGCACCACCTCTCGTCGGGGAATGACAAGCCTATGGGAGTATAATCTGTCATGATAGAGCTTCTCACTTCGCCGTTCGGAGTCGGTAATAAATTGTAGGTCCCTTCCATTCGTGCGAACAATACAAACACGCACAATGTGAAAGGTTGCGAGAAGCTAGGATTTGGCTCATCCCGAGCTGTCGCGCAAGCTATTTATTTTATTTTATTGAAAATCTAGACTTCCGGAAACTAAGACGGGCCGGTTTAATCCTGTCGGACAAGCCTTATATCCGCCTCGAAGGCAACGCAAATCCCATCGTGGAAGTCCGATAACAATCACCAAAAGTTAAGTAGCAAATTCTTGAAGTAACTTAAGACTATGAGCTATGAGATATTTGTATGTCTTTACAATTGTTTCCCCAACTTTTTCCGCCACTCGTATGGAGATATTTAAAATGAGAACTAAATCGAGACCAATTTTCCTCCAAAGAGACAGCAAGGTCCATTATACCGGCAAAGTGAAGAAAAAGAATTTCATCACCAAACCTTATTCGAATTAGGACGAATTGTTTGACCGCCTTTTAGATCTCTATGGCAGCACTTCCTAGGCAAAGTCAGCACTTCAGGCAGAAAAAAACAAGGGTGCCCTCAGATGGAAGGCAAGCAAAATCATCACCCAGAACCTAGATATATGTAGTAGCATTCACAACCAATAGTTGCATTTCCTCGATTAATCCCCTCGGATTCAAAGGGTGCAATCACTTGCTTGTACATTGGACTGCTGTGCGAGCTGTAAATGGCCGACCCTCAGCAAAATCTGCTATTTACCCTTCGTCACAGTCTTCTAAGCCAAAGTTTTTATAATTTTAGGCGGAATCAGAGTTCCCTTGAAACACTACACCCAAAACAGAAAAATATAAATTCATTCGGACAGTTGAGCAGCACTCAAAGCTATAACAAATCCAATCAGATAACAAATTAAATATGCTTTTCAGCAACAGCATTATATTTTCGGAGACTTGTCATTCACCGACGACAAATGTTTGGTGGACATGGCTGGGGCTTGAACCCACACAGCGTGCATAGCAGTTTAACGCACTAACCAATGAGTCACGACGACCACGGCAGCAATAACAACGCCCACTTTATTTGAGTTACGAGAAACAAAAAAGCTGACGAACTGGCAAGGGAAGAAGCCCACGCAATATAGTGAACAGCTGGAAACACAGTGGGAGTAAAACAGCTGCCAATTAAAGAATACAAAGGGGTTGCCAAAATTATTAAGCAAACCACTGGAAGAGCCTGTAGGGCTTTAAAAAAATTATTGACTTACGGGCTAAGGCCTAATTTCTCACAACCATTCCATGGTGACCAAACTTCAATAAAAGAATCAACAACCAACTACCAAGCAGAGGAGACTCAGATGAGTAACAGATTTGGTCCGATGACGAGGTAGCCTGTATAGAAGACGAATTAAAAATGGTCGTTGGGGTCTTCCTAGCTAGTACGTTATAAAGGGTGATCCAATACGAGGTACTTTTGTTAATAGGGATTTTCGGGAACAGCACACGTCATAAATGTCAAGTCCACGTGACATTTCTGTTCAGCATTCATTGGCATTTCATCATCAATAGACTTACGTCTGAACAACGTTCACAAATTGTGGCACAGTGCTCAGTGAAAATAGTTCTTCGTGCACTTCGACCATTTTATGGTGCTTATGCCTTAACAGATACGTCAACTAACAAAATGTTCGTCTTTGGGTTGATGAGCAGTCAGAAGCGACCCAAAAATTACAAATGCATTCGGAAAAATGCACTGTTTAGTGCGGTCTATAGGCAGGCGGTGTCATCGGACCGTATTTCTTTCTTTGAAAATGCGGAAGGAAGGTGCGAAACCGTTAATGGCGAACGCTACATTTACATCCGTAAGCGAGAGTTATTCACGGAATACCGGCCGATATGCTCGAGAGAGTGATCGAAAATTAGACCTACGGAATGGACTATCTGAGGGCTAGTTGAGGACAACATTTACCATATTTTCAAATATCAATTGTCATAAACTAAACTAACAGCTCAGATACCATTTTCGAGTATTTAATTGATTTTTATGCAATTTATTTCAAAAAAAAAAAACTTCAGAAAACTGTTATTTAATCATCCTTTAGTATCACCTAGATAAATCATTTCACTAAATCAAGTCGAGGAAAATAGGACTATTAGGCATCCTGAAAGGGTACAGTGTAGTAGACAAAACGATTTTAAGTACTGTAGAAGCGGAAGAAAAGTGGAGAAAATTGAAGTAGAATGATACCAAGTGGCTGTTGTGCAGATACAACCAGAAGATTTAGTTCTCTTGGTAGTAGCTTCTTCCAAACTTTCTTTCCAGTTGTAGGATATTTTTCTCAGGCTCAAACAGCATCTTCATAGCCTCATAACTGTTGGCAAATCATTATTGCTGGCTGGATCAATCTCTGACAATGCGTCTCCTCTTTCTGCCCTCAAAGTGTTATTATGCTATGGGTTTCACTACAACTTGTAAGTACTGTCTAAGTGCCAACTCCATATGAGATGAAAGAGTTTCTACACTCTCAAAGGTGTTATGGGAAAACCCCAGACTCTGATGCCAGAAATTCTAGTTGTCCTTTCTTAATTTCAATTTAAGCTACATATAAACTAGTTGTTTCGTTAAGCCATTAATAAACTTTTCCAAAGGTCTCGCAACTCCCACTCACTTCAAAACTTAATCAATTTAGGACTTCTTTTTTTTTTTAATTCATTCCTTTTTAAAGCCATAAATACATATATCATTCATGTTATCCTATCTAAACCACAAAATGTCGATAACTGAAAGGAAAAACGAAATCATATGATTTTCCATCCCACACCATCCAGCAATTTACACACAATCCGCTCTTTCTCTCTCTCTCTTTCTCTCTTTACCCCAACGTCATCGAAAATAGCTTTCATTTTCCTTGTTGGATCACATCTCTGCACCAGTTAAACACTTCACCACACAACGTTCCACTAGCGCCCATGAGTCGATGCAATCAGTTCCCAAACAACAAAACAGAGAAAAACGAAAATAACACAAAAGGATACAATGGAAGGATACCATAGTGTGTGATTATTTGCAAACAAAATTCAATTATCTATCTTAAAAAGCTGCTGCCACTGCATTACAAAGCCGGGTGATTGTGCTTAGCACACCATCACATAATTACACTTGTGTATATCAATAGAATATCCTCCGACAAACACCAACACTCTCTCAAGTCGAGGTGTGTATGAAAAGAAGGCGCTTCGCCAAAGCTCCTCAAAGTTCAATAACGTGTGTAGTATTTTCAGAGTTGTGTAGGTCCTTGCCGTCCTGCGAGTACGCAGGTCTGAAACACAAAAAAAGTGTACGTCATATTTTGTGTCACCACTACCACACCGGGGACACCAGGCCAGGATCCGTGATATGAAAAAAGATAAAAAAAATAAATTTGTCAGAGATGCCTGACAAGTAACGCATTGCATATAGGTATCCAACGTGGATATTACGATTAGGAATGCTTTGAGGGAATCAGTAGGTTGTTACCTCAAATGCGTCCCGGAGTTGAAGGGACGAATGCGGTGGGCTGGGCAAGTAGACGCCAGTGGGGGTAGTATGACACGTGTGCGTGAGTCGTTTGTGTAAACAGCGTGACCCCCTTTTTTGCAGCAAAATCAAATAATTTATTTCTGATTGAATGAAATTTAATTAATACGTATCGTTGCATTCGGGCTGTTGTATCTGAGCAACATACTCATTGCACTGGCTTCAATGGCCGTGCGCTAAGTTATGGATTCAGGACATCTGTACTCGACATGTTATGTGTAGTAACGATGATGAAGTTGAAGTATTTAGAAATGGGGTTAACCCCATACAAAGGGATTTTCAAAAGGATTTCTCTTTAAATGACAGCTTGGCACGTTGACGAGCACACTCTACTAGATGTCGTGTCTTTCACTGAAACACTGAAACAAACGCAAAACTTTTCTATGAATTTTAGATTATACGGAGGGGTTTTGCACTGGTTGACGTTGGCAAAGAAAAATTGCTTTTTCTTTAATTCTTAGAAATCTGAACAGTGGCCCTAAGTAAAGTCACGTGTCCTCGTGGTTGGACACGCAAGACACCTACGCGTACCTGTGCTGGTGCCATGACACAACGTGTGGAGAGCTCTCGTTCATAATACAACGACCAATACCGGGTATCGTTAAGCAAATTAAAAAGTATTTCTCGGAAATTATGACAATTCGGAGGAGTTAGAATACTTTTTTTTTAACGCGAACCGGAAATGTTATTTCAAAGTAAAAAAAAGTTTAAATATTTATATTGTAATTGGAGTAACCTACTCCTTATAAAGCCGTTAAGGATAGATAATTGAGATATCGAGAACCGGCGTCGTATTACCGAATGCATAAGGAGTTATACATGAAGATATTCGAAGAGTCGTCTAGCACATCGCTTAGATTAGGCATACATATAATCATCAATCTTCCAGTCAGAAATATTTGCCATTTATCAGTGCATAACCTTAAACTTACTCTCTAACTTCCGTGGCAAAGCCATCTTCATCTTCTCTGACAGTCAAACTGCCCTAAAAGCACTGAACTCTGCCACGACCAAATTGAAACTTGTTATGGAGACAGTTAAATTACATCTTGAACTAGGAACAAACAACTTGGTTATGACTGGATCCCCGCTCACAAGGGCCACTAAAACAGCGGACTCACTGACCAGCCTGTGAAGTAAACAAATCCATTTTAAAAACTTGCATGAGGGAACAAACCCTCCTCAAATTTAACACAATTTGGGTGGGAGGTATGGGACAGAAATGTTAAATCTAAGTTTCTTCTTACCGGTATCCTAAGTGGTCACTGTTTAATTACTTTAAAATACCCGTGAATTTTATAAGGTTAATCTTTGTCAAAAATACAGCGTCAAAGACAGCAGACAGCGCTTATCTTATGAAGAACAGCAGACAATGAAAACCGAAAAAAAAACCGGAGGAACAAAATACCTCAACCAATCCTCGGTAATATTTCCAGAGCCTCAGAGAGAGCTTAAACACAACTCAAGCAGTATCAAGGTTAACGAAAATGAATGAGAAGCAGATGCAGGATTTTATGCAGTCTGGTAGCTATGGTCAGTTTCAGCCATAAGATAACACGTCAGATTGGTAAGTCTATTGGGAATAGATGTATGTACATATGTTTATTTTATGGCATAGACTGATTTTGGAAGGGAAGTTCTAAAATTCAGCTCATCCCGAGCTGTCGCGTCAGCTTTTTATTTATTTTATAGGCAGTCTATATTGCGCCACTGAAACAGATTTTTTTCAAAATTTTTCTAAGATAAACTCTGTTTCTCTCTCTTTAAACTCTTAGACAGACTTTCTTTTATATAATTTCGAGCATATACAACAAATTTTAAGAATATTCTTGCCTTAAAAATCGATATCAAGCCTATTTACATAGTTGACTCTAACTCCGTGTCCCTTCTATCAAGCTGAGGCATTATTTTTTAGCCAACTTTGATCTTATCTGAGCCATCCCTGAGAGTCAAACCAAAGTTTGCTCTTTTGATGGCATTTAGCTGGAAAAAAAACTGTAAGGTGTCAGATGGAATCGGTCTTATTGTATCTAGTTCCTCGGCTTTACAATAAATTCTTACATCCAGCAAAGGAAAAAGTTAAACTGGTCCTCCAGTCCCAGGTTACCTTATGTCGACTTCACGTTTCTCCCTTGACGGGAAACTGCAAATAAAAACTTCCGACAACGAAACTTCGGTAAATGCAGAACTGAAAATGCTAGAGTCTGTAAAGCCAGAACCTCAGCCAGCGAATCGTAAGTAAAGCTTAAAGTATTAAAGAAAAACATAATTAGGACGACGGTACGATAAACCAGCGTAAAGATCAATAACAGAAGTCAAGCGTACGACAGATTTGAATCTTGTTCAGATTTTTTTCTACGTTAAGATGGACTACCATGATAAAACCTTCGCTTAAGAATTTTCAAACAGCTCCGTCAGACAAGCGCTCGATGAAATAAGGAACAAGCTTGCCTAATCTCTGAGTGGAATCAACTTTGATGGTGTAAACACACCTTCTGTGTGATGGATGACTCGGACCCATCTCCCCACGTAGGTCTTTTTTGATGATGCTTGAGAAAAGAAAGAGCACATTCTGCGGGACTGCGAGGAAATGTTACTACTAACTCTCTGTTTCTAAACGTCTTTTATGCACTAACCTTTAAGTAGCAGACCAAAACTGTTGGAATCTTCGTCTCTCAAGTTTAAGCAGACTTTTTTGTACGGACTTGAATAAGCATGACTCTATATTCATAGCTAAACAGACCTACTCCTATTAGGACTCGCTCTGTATGTAGAAGAAGACTAACTTAACTACTAAGCGTCAATGACTAAAAAAAAATCAAGTCAACATTCTCAAATCTGGTCCAAGGTACAAGGCTTTATGATGAGGTGACAGACTGTTTCGGAAGACTTGCAAAATGTTCGTCGCCCATTTTTCCTTTCTTAAGAAAGGCTTGTGTCATTAACACGTTTGCAGACACTTTCCGTTTCGAGGAAGTTCGCTGACATCTAGCGGCGGTTTTTATGTAGAATTTTACAGCATATGCCGGTTTACGTTAAGCGTTACCAGAAGTTGAGCGAGTAATATCGTCCTCTAAGAGGACCTGCCAGCAAATAAAACAATCGAAGCTTGAGCCGCTTTGACAAACTCTTGTAGGAAAAAATTGGACATAATGCGGCTGAATTACTCTCTTCAACTGATACTGATTCTACAGCTTACAACAAATTAGAACACTTGCCGTCAGTTTATTGAACTCTGCTCACCGATGTACGGGTAACCGTAAGTAATTTTCATATAAATTCCATACCATCAACTGCTGTAACTTCACTCTTCGTCTAAACTAAATATTCATTGTTAAGCCATCTAGCTTGAATTATTAAAATCAACGCGTTTCTTAACGTAATTATACTGTGGAAACTCCATCAACTTCATGCTATTACGTGACAATTAGGATATATTATTAATGGAATTGAAACGAAGTTTGTCAGTACATCGTCCCTTTCATGTTTCCCTGTATTTTATTAAGATACTATTATAAGTTCCTTTATTACACGTCATCGTCTACGTAATTTGGGGTTCCTGCGAGCCGTTTATGTTCGTCGAACAAAAAGCTCACGGTTGAGCGTCTGCGCTAGAGAAAGAAAAATAAACTCCCATCCTGTTCGTTTTCTTGTACAATTTTACATTAGTAACTACTACTGCTTGCCTCCTGCCAACATCGCAGAAAAGCACACACATACACAATCGAAATGAAGTGGAGGAACTCCACCAGGCAATGGGACACTTGTTTTCCTCCGAAACAAGACAACAAAACAAAAATAATACCGGAAAGCTTTCTTGTATGTATTTACCCTAATTAAACTTTATTATTAATGTTATTACATTAAAAAAAAAAAAAAAACTAAGGCTCCAAGATGCCGTGTAGCGACGATGCACTTAAGGGAGAACGTTCCGTTTCGCTTTCGCTTTGTGACTCTATTCTGGGGGGATGTAATGACAGTGAAGCCTTTAGTAAGCACATAATGGGTCTTGTCACTGCATCGAAGAAGCAACCACACTCTTAAAAAAAAACGAGCAAGCTTGTGTACGAGTATGTATATACATTCATACATATGTATGTACATTGTACATACCTCTTGGAGACATTTTTGTGTGAAGTCCATTGGCCTTAAATTCAGGGGCGAAATCCATGGCGGACAAGTTTGGGTTTCGTTTTTCCATTCTGAATCGAAACTCGACAATGATGATGTGTCGACGACTATCGAAGGCGACCAAGTTCGCGTCCATTTGATGACCGATTAAGGTCAGTCGTTCATTTGAATGGGGCTTTGTGGTTCTTTTTTCTTGGCCACAGGAAATGTGCATTGTGGTCACCTAAGGCGACGACCAGTAAAATCAGGCCACAATAAAGGCGACAAAGCGAAACTAAACGTTTCAATTAGAAGCTTTGTTTTGTATCAATTAGCTTGGTTTAGTTTTCAAACCTGTGACGGGTGTAGTTTCGTTTGTATTCCAACTGAGATGACGATGAATAATTAGTACACGAAGTACAAAGAAACGGAGCCATGAGTGTAACTAGTGAAGCCTACTTACGAGAGCCTTATTTACAGGTTCATGGGTTTTTAATGGAATTTCACTTTTTTTTTGGGTAACCTTGGGGGTAAAAATAGATGCCAGACAAACTCAAATAATTCCGTGACACTAAGAATAGGTTCAATTATCCATGACCTTTTGTGTGGTTAGAGTTGGAAGAGAACAATCTTCTTTAGTCGAAATTTCTGGATTAAACGTTTTGAAACCTTGGCATTGTTGCATGGTAAATGTCGTCATCTTTGGAGGCACACTTGATCAATGTTTTCATTTTGAACAACGCTGTTGTTAAATGCAAATAGCTCTGATCTGGCAGTGATTGGCTGAAATCTTCATGTATCAGAGGTGGCGGGAAATACTTTTACATTCGAATAAGCAAATCCAGTCTTATAGTAAAAAATTGTCAAATTATTGGAATATTCCAAAAAAATTGTAAAATGCTTGGGCTCTTAGACTAGATATGGAAAACTGTGATGCAAAACTACGAGTCCCTGGCCACAACTTGCCAAGCAATCCAATTCCACACTAAAGCCGACACAAACTGAACCACAAAGAAAACCGCGCATCCAAATATCAATAGGCGTGTTTTTTTTAAACCTAGCCTGCAAAGTCAAATTTTATACGTAAAACAAATGCAACAACCAGCTGGCTACAACTCTTGATTTCATCCCCAGTCAAGAGCAACTGACGAGGGGGCGCCGAAAGCGATGTTTTTCATTTATAGTGTTGGTATCACTGCCAAATTAATCTGTTCTCTTGACATTTGACCGGCGTTTGAGTACGAAGATGGAAGATGTTATGATTTCATACCTCTTTTTGTAAATTATCTATTGAATAAATTCTCTAAATTATGGTTTTCACAACAAATTAAAAAAAAACAATTTGGTTTAATGCCGAATACTTTGACAGTTTGACAGCCGATGTCATAGGAACGAAATCACATGTACCAACTTGACGGCATAAAAAATCGACTGGCATTTGCTGTTATTCCATATTCTTAAAAAATGCTCCGCCATCATAATAAACATCAGTAAATCGACTAAAAACAGTGAACATATTTCACAACCTTACTGGCTTACATCCTGGAAGCGGATGAACTTTCGAATAACTTCTAGAGGAAACAAGTTACTCAATAATTCAATGGACTGCGACAAAATACGTTACTTCAAAAAACCGCAGTACTAGACGGGATTTTTTTTTGTCGCGTTTAAAAACGCTATACTGGAGCACTCAAACGCAACTGGTCCATTGTACTACAGCAAGAACGCCTCTGATTTCTTACAAACGTTCGGGAGCATTCGTCTAGTCTGGCTGCATCCTTGCGAGCCGTGCCATACACAATCGTGTTTGTAGGAAACTCAATCGTCAATGGAGGCCTTGACCGAGAAAACACCCTCTGAGCCTGGTCTAGCAATCTCATCGGAGATGTCATTTCCAGAGATCTTAGTGTCCAGATCCCAGTGAACTGGGACCCAGACAAAAGTCAAACAGTTCAGCCTTGCGACCGGACTCAGAGCGCTCTTGAACTCTCGCACTATTTTGGAACTGGTTAAAGGGTTGAGCAAGGTCTTAAGCGCAGCCTGGCTATCGCTACAGACGCAGATGCTCTGACCCTTCCACCTATTCTTAACAATATAGTCCGTGGTCATTAGAATAGCAAAGGTCCCTGCTTGAAAAACAGAGACATGCTTGCCCAACAAGTAATGAAGTCTGGTGTTGTCAAGCTACCGGATAGAAGCGTCTGGAGTCAGCGCAATGTCCTTCTTAATGAGTCCTTTACAGACTACTCTAAAACAGGAGTTGGTGCCGGTGTCTTTTCAGAAGACCTAGACATTCACCACTCCGTCAGTCTGCCCAACCAATGCAGTGTCTTCCAAGCCGAAGTCGCAGCTATAAATCAAGCCGCCGCTTGGTTGAAGGCTAACCCAATATCACGCGCGAATATTGCGATTTACATCTACAGCCAGGCTGTGATCAGGGCCCTCGTATCCAACACAATAAAATCTAGGGCAGTGAAGGACTGCCGCGTGCCTCTAAACGAAATCGCTAACCAGTATAACGTCACACTCTGTTGGGTCTTTGGTCACTGCGACATTCAACTGTGCGGCTGACGAATTAGCTAGACTAGCCTCCTAATGTATGAAAGGCAGGAAGTTCGACCATGTCAAAGCGCCTATATCGTTTGTTAAAAACTTGACTCATGCCGGCACTCTGTCTAAAATAAATCGTAGATGGCAACACCTCGATTATTCCAACAATGCCAGGCTGATCTGGCTTGTCCTGGATCAAAAAATGTCAAAAGCATTAATACGACTTAAAAGAGAACAACTTTTAAAACTAATCAACGTCCTCACGGGGCACAGAATCCTAGACAGGCATGCTTAACGCCTAGGTATAGCATGTAACGATTTCTGCAGGCGCTGCAGAGACGAGGAGGCGGAGGAGTCCACTGCACACTTCCTCTGCACATTTCCCGCCCTGTTCCACATCAGATAAACCACCCTAGGCCAATGAGTTCTTCTTCTTTAACGATCTAAATGATCTGAACTCAGCCAGCACGGCCGATCTCAACAGCTACGTAAGCAAGGCATACCCCAGTACTCAATGGTATCACAAAGGACCTGTTTTCTGGTCTGAGTGCACTTCTTCTTGAAAGACCACTTCTAACTAACTAACTGGTGTTGTCGACCTCCACGAAGACACCAGCACCGGTTTCATGACTGGTTTTGCAGCCATCCTTGAAGATACGACTACAGCTCCGTTTAGGCTCAGACTCTAGCGGATTAGTTGCTCCCAAGTAATATTGAGTTAAGTGGCTATAATCTACTCAGGTTAAAGCCTAACGCTGGGAAAGTAGAATCGTTCAAAAAATGCTTAAAGCTCCACCTCTGAAGCAAGTACTAGGTGTTATCTTACCGACGCTAAGGTACATATGCCTACAACCGTGGGGTGGCCCTAAAGGTTATTAAAACCGCTATTATCGGATGATTTGCTAAACGCCACGAGACTTCCTGGAAAGACTTGTAAACCAGCAAAGTGGCCAAAACAATGATAAAGAACCCCTGCTGTCGTCTAGCAAGAAAAAGCTTAATCTTGGCAGGATGCCACTAAGGCCCGTACATTGGTCACATCAACCTGAATAAACATGCTTACAGGCTGGGACTTGTGCAATCAAGTACTTGCCCGGGATGTAAGGAGGAGCAGGAGAGCCTGGAACACTTTCTCTACGATTGACTCAATACAGGGGTGCTTAGAGACAAAAGCCTGATAAGACATGTTCTGCCTGGGATAAGCTCTCTTAGGCAATCTAGTTTTGAGAACATCCTGGAGTTCCCTGGACATACAGGACGTTTCTCGGATCTGTAAACTCTATCTGACTCTTAATCCGCCAATCCTTCGCCTACACCCCCCTCACACCACTTCTTCTTCACAGATGCGACAGAGGAAAACACAACGGGTTCAAAAGGACGTAAGGAGGTTCTTCCGAACCTTCCACTCCTAAGCCCACCGACAAAGGTACATACATATGCTACACTTGTCTTTTGATATGACATCGTCTACATCGTCCAAGTAAAAAGAGGTAGAAGAACCAAAGGGGTTACGGCAACAAATCAACAAAAGTTTCAATCGGAGCTTAATCCCAATCTGAGATTCTCAAAGAAACGAACTATTTTCTCAAACAAATAAATTTGCACGGAATTGACATCTACTCCGAATTAATTCATGCAATTCATTGCGAATTGCTTTATTACGAATTCTTAGCTGCACTATTTTTCATGGTTTTATGGTTTCTAATAATCTGGCTGTCTACGATAGACACATCAAGTCGTTTCGTGGAATGTATTTATCCATGCTTGTTAAATGGATTTATAAAAAAAGTCAATTGTGCTTTAAATCTGTCACCCATCACAATCGTAATCCTGTCAGAAACTGGATCCGGCGTTCGGTGGAGATTCATATAGAATTCAATCCTGCGAATTAGTCATAAAACATAAACAAGCGCTGCAAACTGATGATGTGTAATCCTCGAGTCACTGGCGCCCATTGATTAACAATAAAAAAGACTTGACTTGCTGGGTTAGTGATAACCCACCCCTATGTGTCCTGAATCTAAGAGCATATCAAATGACATATCATTTTACAATCCTCCAATCATACTCTGATTAAGGTTTCAATTGCAAAACCATCAAGTCTCGCCTTGCGCTGATAACAAAATTGTACCACAGTTGGTTTCAACTCAAAGATAAAGGCGTAAAAAAAAAAAAATTAATAATCTAAAAAGGATGGGAAGCCAAAAGGAGTTCACAAGTGCAGATAATACTTATTAAAGCTGAAAAGCTCTTCATAGTTCCTCTATTTTCATAATTTTTCACTTCTCCTCTTACACCCGACAATGCTTCTCATCCGCATTAAACGATGAGATAGAGTGGAAAACCCGGTGGTTATGCCAAATACCTGTTCGTAAGCAAGAGCCCTCGGAAACTATCCAAACACACACATACCGTTCCGTTCTGGAAATGGGACAAGCAGCTACGGTTCACAGCTCCTCTTATTCTCGGCAAAATGAAATAATTGTCGCAACGTGAATGTGCTGCACCTCGAATGGGAGTAAATGCATACATGTATCTATTCCTACGACTTGTATAATTATACTTTTATATCGGCATTGTAGTTGAAACGACGACCGACGACCTCCACGTCGACGACGACGACGGTTGGGGATGTCATTCTCGTCTCTTTCTCTCTCTCTCTGTGTCTGTGTCCCTTTGCATCCCTCTGCAGCAGGAAACATTGCCCTTAATGGTCAATGGAAAACGAGGTCAGGACATCCGACATATTACAGCCAGGGCAAGAACAACAAAAACTTTGCTATAAAACCTATGAAGTCGACGAGATGATGCCCCACGGTGGGACTAACTCTTTGTTTGCCAAAAATTGTTGCCCTACTGGTGCGATTTTATGATAGCATCCCCCGGGGAACAGAATGAAATTGTCAGCCAATAAAAAATATTCGAAACGGTATTCCAATTTTGGCTGTGAAATGAACTTTATAATATTAAATTGACTTAAATGAAATTTGATGCGATTGCTTCTAGCAGGGCAAGGGTCTGCAAGGATTAAAATTTCATTGCACGGTTTGATTAGGGGATGCCAAGAAGTTAATTGATTGCTGTGGCAGGCAAATTTCGGCATCGCCATATGCAGGTGATTTCAGTGATTCATCTCGAATTGGATACTGCAAGGATTTGGGTTTTTTTTTGTTGGTGCTGAGTCATTCTTTGTTATGACGAAGGCGATTACATGGAATTCGATGAGCAAAAGTCGTGGGACGAAATGTCATACGTAGATATGCTCGTACTTTAGGTTGTCCTAGATGTGCTGAGTCACGTATTCTAGTGCTATTAACTGGGCACTTAAAAGGGATATTGAATGAACAGCTCTGTCGTTGGTGTTGGCTCCTGCCTACGCGATTTTAATTTACTGATGCACTTGTGAAATCTTTGGTGTATAATACAAGTTTTTTTTTATGAATTTTAATGATTTTTTCTCGATTTTTCAAAGGCGAATTGCGGGTTATTTTATTCAGAAAATTGAAAGAAGACAAAGCTGTCCACTACTCCTGGAACAAATATAACTTCAAAACAGGCCATGCGCTGTTTTCATGAAAAGTCAACTGAGGCCTAGATAACTAACTAAAGAATTTAAAAAAGAGTAACAAAGCCACCTAAATTATGACAGACTGGATATGTAAATGACAAATTCTCTCAAGAAATCTGCCTGCATAGGTTGAAAGTTCCTTCGCAGGAATTAGACACTTAACTGTCGGAAATATGAGGAAAAACGGAGACAAAACATGTTGAGGCCTAAAAATGATGCAGAGAGTGACGAGAGTCAGAGTACTATGCTCAGTGCGTAGATTAGAATTCAAGTGACAAAGATCGTGAGGCTGATGGGGAGACTCATTACAGGACACATTATCCTCGACAAATACATGCAAAGACTGAGCCTCATTGACACCGAGACATATAGAAACTGGAAGAAAGAAGAGGAAGATCACGAACACTTCTCATAGCACTGCCCAGCCCTAGCTAGAATGCGACAGAAGACCCTGGGATCCATGTGGATACCGGACCTGAGGCATCTCAAGGACGAAGAAACCGGCGGCATCCTGGCCTTCACAAAAAAAAAAAAAAAAAAACAGGAAGATTCGTCAGACCACACGTAAACTAGTGTCAACTATATAATTGTTTCCACCTTCCCTCCCCAACATAATTCCCAAACGCAACCCTACAGTTCCGACGATTAAAAGAGGGGAACGCAACGGGCCAGACTGCGGCCTGAGTGAAAAGCCTTCCGCTCACCCTCATATACGATAACATACCAAGATCGCAAGCGCAAAAGAAGACTAGTTTCCGATTTTAGTCGTGCGGCGACGAGCCGCATTCGGCGGGTGACTACATTCGACCGTGAAAATAATCGGTCGCCGCATGATGGTGTTTTTGTGTCATTGCGATGCTCAAAATTTTCATATAAAATGATCTAATCGCACGCGATATTTATCAACTGTGAAAATGGTATGACTGTGCAACCTTATGAGGCGTTTTGGTTGGTGATTACTCGCACGGCGGAAATCGACCTGGTAAACCCCACATTGAATGTACTAAGAGGATCAAAAACTTCTTAGAAATGCCAAGAAATGACAACTGAATGCAAAAATCAGTAGCATGTGAATAATCCTGAGCTTCAATATTACACCCATAGCCCATAATTTGTTCAGTGCTTCTACGTTTTTACCTGTGCTGAACAGCGTCGAAATCTCCATGGAATGAAATCTCTACGTTCCATGGAATGAAATCTCTACGTTCCAACGCATTTTACTAGCTCTTCTAGCACTCTTTTAGATCTATTTCTTGCGAGTGACAGTCAGGAGGTTTTCTTCAGTCAGGCACCGGCTCCTGTTTTCTCCAAGCATGACCTTATCTTTGCTACATTTAACTTCACAGATTGTAGAAAGCCTTTGACGTACACCTATAGAGACTTTAAAAATATGAATGTGGAGCTACTTGAAGACGATCTTCAAAGTGTTAACTGGCTGCCCGTGTATTGCGAAACTTCGGTCAATGCCCAAATTGAATATCTTCACGATACCATAGTCCAGCTCTTTAATAAGCATGTTTTACTTAAAACGAAAGAAGTTCGATGTAGCCACATAACGTGGTTTAGTCCCGTAATATACGAACTAAGAAAAAATCGTGATGTGGCCTATAAAAAGTGGAAGCAGTTCAAACTCCCTGAGTTTTATGAAGCTTTTCGGGTTCTACGAAATTTAGTGAACTCTAAGATTAAAACAGCCAAGCGTGAATACTATAGTAGGCACCTTGACCATAGGCTTCCAACTAAAACGCTTTGGAAGAACCTCAGAGAACTAGGTGTAGGAAAGCAAAACAAGCCTAAGATGGATGATATCGATCCCAACCAGCTAAATAAAGAATTTGCTGAGATTCAGACAACATCAGGTGCACTACTGCAGGACATTCAAGTGTCGCAAAGTGGCTATTTTGAATTTTGCAGAGTTGAGCAAACTGATGTTGTTAAAGCAGTGTTAAAAATAAAATCCAAAGCTGTTGGTATTGATGGAGTTCATCCTTATTTTATAAAAATTATCCTGCCGTATCTTCTGCCTGTCATAACCTATGCTTTTAACAATATTTTAACAAGATCTACCTTTCCGTGTGCTTGGAAAATTGCTAAGATCATTCCAGTCCTTAAAAAGAAAGCATCAAATAACTCACCTGCTGAATACAGACCTATTGCGATCTTGCCTTACCTGTCAAAGGTCCTGGAAAAGTCTTTGCATAATCAAATGTCAGTCTATTTTTTGCACAACAAACTGCTGAATGCATATCAATCTGGTTTCAGACCATACCATAGCTGCACTTCAGCACTACTTAAGGTAACCGATGACATACGAGTTGCAATGGATAAGAATTTAGTTACTTTCCTGACACTTTTAGACTTTTCCAAGGCCTTTGATACGGTTAATCATAAGCTGCTTGTTTCAAAGCTTTCAACCTTGTACAATTTTTCTCCATCAGCTGCAAAATTGATTTATTCGTATCTGTTTGGGAGAAAACAAGCAGTCCTAGCTAACAATATTATGTCTGAATTAATTGCAACTTCAGCAGGTGTTCCTCAAGGATCCATCTTGGGTCCCTTACTCTTTGCAGTATTTATAAATGATCTCCCTAAAGTAATTAAACATTCCAAGTTTCACATGTTTGCGGATGATGTCCAACTTTACTCAAGTTTTGCGCTTGGACAAATAGCAGATGCGGCAACTAAAAGTAATGAAGACCTACAGAATATTCTTGCCTGGGCTCAAGAAAACTATTTACGACTTAACCCGGTCAAAACGAAATGCCTTGTCATAAATAGAAGTGATCTCAACACAAGCAGCTTTCCCGCAATTTCCCTCGGTAATGCCTCTATTGAGTTTCTAAATAAAGTTAAAAATCTTGGAGTTTGGTTTAACACAAGTTTGCACTGGGATGACCATGTGCGTACAGTCATCGGGAAAATTTATGGCTGCCTCAGGAACCTCTCGCTGTCCCAAAACTTCACTCCAGTTAGCACTAGACTAAAGCTAGTTAGGTCCTTACTCATTCCGTTAATTACGTATGGCTGCGAAATCTATTGCTGCCACAATGCACTTACCAAACGTAAACTAAATGTTGCATTTAATAACATTGCACGTTATGTCTATGGCTTAAAACGCCATGATCATGTGTCGACATTTGCGAAAAATATTCTTGGGTGTTCACTTGATAAGTACCTTGACTATTGCACGCTCAAGTGTCTACACAAGATTATCACCAGCAAACAACCTCAATACTTATATGAAAAACTCAGCTTCTCGCAATCTAACCGCTCCTTAAGTCTAATTTTGCCACTTGTTACTTATCAAGTCTGTGAACGACAATTTTTCATTCACGCCATACGCCTCTGGAACTCACTCCCTCTCACGTTAAGACGGCTCTACGATACGAATGGTTTTGGTGACACTCTCTTTCGGCACTTAGCAGGTGGTAATTAAGATTAATATCTTTTATGGTAAAATTTGCTTCTTATAAATATCTTTCTTATCTTATAATTTACTCTTTGTCAATCTCTGTTTCTGAATACTCAAAATTGGAATTCATAAATAAACTAAATTTAAATCACATTATTGTAAAATTCACATTTATAGCATAAAGATTATGTATAGTCTATTATAAATGTTGTTATATTAATTATAATAAATACTGAAATACTGAAATACTGAAATACGTTGTATTGCTCTCAATGTCGACCAGCTATTTCTTCGAACGGAGAGGAGATACATGTCCCCAACTCGGCTCCCAAGGCGTGTCATGGAATCTGTGCTATCAGGTAAGCGTCGGCTAGACCAAGTCCGAAATCTCACCATTTACAATCAGTGGTGAAAAATCGGGAGATGCGGAGAGTTCACTTAAGCACCCTTAACCCACGACCCTCATAGTGGATAATCGGGCTATTGGAAAATGATGAATGATAATGATGAAGATGACAGTTCCAGGAATACTTGAAAGGTCTTAAGACACACAAATCCAAATTTGACATAGTTTGGCATCAAGAACCTTTGTCAAAATTGGATGTATATGACATCGATGTGTCTCTTCTTCATTGAATTAGAAAGTACCTTACGGGCCTTTCAATACAAATTGTTTTTAACGGTTTCACGTCTGCAATTCGCTATATAAATGAAAGTGTTTCTCAAGGTTTCGTTTTGTTTCCGAATTTCTTTCGTATTTGCATGAAGGTTCTCTTGATGACATTACACTCAGCTTCTCATACGTGTTCCCTAACTCACGTCCCCCCTGTTCTGACATAGAAAAGGAATGAAAACGTATAAAATTATTTAACTTTCTTGAACCGACCGCAAGTCGTCAAAAATGCTTCTGATTCAATTTATAAGGCGTTTATTCGGCCAGAGGTCTTATTGGTGACAGAGACATCGCAAAGTCAATAGACTGACTTGAACTTCGACGAAATATTGCCGGTCTCTCACTGTCTTATCGCTTTCTTTTTATAAACAGTGCTTTAGCGAAATAGTCGATTGGAATTTTTAGTACTTCACCCGCAATACCCGATATTCTTCGAATGCTTATCAGCTTACCCCTTAGCCTACATTCGGTAGTAAAATTCACCGGCACTGTCTTTGCTGGGCCATATGATAAACTTCTTAACAAGTTACGTGAGAATATGGAAGTTTTTTTACTAACTCTCAGTCATTGAGCTAATTAAATGTGAAATGAACTTCAACAAATTAAATATGGGCCTGGTTCTCTTCATCAACAAACACGAGATATGTAAATTGATGCCCTAAACTTGGGGGGATAGAGCTGAGTGTCTTGCTCGAATACTGTATAGAAGATTGAACTGGAATCTGAATACGTAGGTAATAGCTAAGAAACCCTAGCATACTGTTGATAGATTTTCGTTTTATCTTCCATGCACACTAACCATTTAGAAATTTTTCTTGCGACTAAGAAATGGTATATATTACAGTGGAAACTCGGAATTCCGGGATCCTGAAAACAGTTTATGATGCTAAGACCTGCTTTCACTACGGCTTGTAAGATCTAAAGTGCTGGGCTAGTTGCTAACCAGAAGCCAAATTGAGGCCCTTAATAAACGCTTTAGGCTCCATCTTCCAAGTATCCACTGAACCTATCTTGTCCCGTGTTAAATAGAGTAGTCTTTTCCTTGCAGCCCCTTTCCATTCAAAGGGAAGATGTTCATCCATCTCTTCTTGCTCTCCGCAAAGTCAGTACATGGCTGTATCTGTTAACTTAACCAGTTTGCTTAAAAGGGTTGGTATAGCGTCCTTCAAGCTCTAAGAATTACATAAACGAACAAAAATTCTTTTAGTAACGTCCCGTAATATGTAAGTGTGTACTTTCGTAAAGCTGAACTTCAAGTATGCAAACGAGATTCACAATTTTCGTGAGCAAGTCGAAAATCTATAAATCACACTGTCTTCCAATGACAAAGAATGAATATTATATATGTATTTTATCAAAAATATTTCAATATTATGGAAAGGCCCACTAGCACTCCTTATAGGAAAATGGATAAGGAAACCATGATCACATGATCGATAAGAAGAATTCCAAAAATCTCGTACAACTTATTTGAATGAAAATAGGAATCGTCTCCGGTGTCCTTACAGAGCACTGAAATATAGGAATCCGTGCGAAGCGTGTTGCATTACCCTACAATGACTACTGCAGAAGCTGCAGGGACGAAGAGGAAGTATATTCCATCTTGCACATGTTATGCGAATATCCCGCACTAGCCTCCAGAAGATTGCGTACTCTTGGTAGGAGCTTCTTGTACGGGCTGGATGACCTTCATATCGCTGATTTTAGGAAACTCCTGAGATTTCTATCCCTTTCTGGGTGGTTTCCAGACTGGTTTGACTCTCATAAGTATACTTTTTATAGATGCAATGGACCCGCTTGAGGTCTAAGTAACCAACCAACCAACCAAGTAAGATGAACTTAACAATGTGTGTCGATTGCTTTGTAAAAACGTGCAACCGTGTGCTACTTAAATATTTGTATGGTTGGGCTTAATGTCCAATTTAGTCAGAAGTTAAACATTTCTTACTAAAAGTTATGAATGGTTTCCATACATATTTATGTGATCAATTAAGACCCCGTATGCTCTTATTTATCTGCCGGGTTTTGTTGACATTGAATGTCATACAGGGAACAGCTGCACAAATATTAAATTCATTTTTAAGTTGTTTTGGACATGCAACACAGGCCATTAATACAGAAACTAATTTCTACTTGAAAAGAAAATAAAACGTTTTACCAACCAAAGAAGAACTAAATACCCGGGATTTCCAATTCGGTATTTGTCCAGACGAGGTATTTAAGTGGAGCCTAGGTTCATCTCGGACTGAAGTGCTAGCTCAGTAAGCATTTATACTCCCAACGTTGTTAAACGTGGATATCACCTTTAAGAAAAAGTCTGCCCATTTTAACTATTTAACGTTTTGGACATTTTGGGTGTTAAGTTTAGTCCCAGTTTATTTAAATTTGCGTTGAATACTGATGATATTTGACGAAGAGAGGCTTCTGAATCATGGGCCTACCTATCTGATGGCACGGATTCCATGGCACGTCTTGGAAGCCATGTCGGGGGCACATGTTAACGTGCCCGCCATCAAGGTGCTGTGTGTGGTTATTCGTAGGAATCGAAAAATGGCAACTGGCTCCCGCAAAGACAGAAGGAGAGCTTCGAAGAAATAAATTAGGTTGCTGACTTTCAATCAGTTGGCGAGGAATGGGAAATTGTTCCGAATTTAAGATCAGGCGAGTTGATATTTCTAGTATCAAGCTGGCGTAGCTTCAATTTCTGCGATGAAGCAAAAGTCGTAGTTGGATGAGAAACAAGACAGGCAACTAGCAAAATTTATGAAGAAGATTTTCGCGGTCATGTTTGAAAGCATTGAATGTACACATTTAGTGGAGCACAAAATAAGTTCAGTGTCTAAACCTTTGAAGCGTCAGTTTTTTTCGGATTTGAGAGGTAATTATTCTCAAATCGAGTAGTCCGTGGACCGTGAAAGAAGGAGGATTCGTTTTGGATTTTTCCTATGCTATGGGATAGTAAACAAAGCTTCTGAAAGGAAGTCAGTGTTCCACGTGTTCCAGTTTTTTTCTTCTCTTTTTTTTTCTTCTCTTTTTTTTTCTTTCTTTTCTTCAGCCAAGTCTTATCTTGGCTGAAGAAAAATGTAATATAAGCCACGGATATCCGCATTTTTTCAAACACTCAAACAGCATTAAAGTCCTTGGAATTAGTTGCTTAAAAATCACGAATACCCGTAGATTGCCGATCGCCTCTTATAGAGATGGAACAGGTTAATATTCACATTTGTTTGATGCCAGAGCACAGTGACATTCCAGGGGATTAACTCGCCAGATATGGAATAAAATTACCTACTGGGTCTGACAAGAGCACCTTAGGTAAACCAATAAAGACTTGTAAACTTAAACTAAAGCTAGATGCTATCGAAACAACAATTTTTAGGTGTACAAGTGGAACAAGATGCCTAGCGATAAAGCAGATTTGGCCAAAGCTGGATCTGAAACAGTCTAAGTATTTGATTTCTTAATAGATCGCATATTAGCACTATAAGAGGTGTCAATACTGGACACTGCCTAAGAGGAAAGCATGCAGCAAGGCTTGGCGTTTACACAAATGACTCTTGCAGAAGCTGCATGGACGAGAAGGAGGAGGAGACTATTCTCCATCTTCTTTATACCTGTCTAGTTCTCTCCTGCTAAAGAAAACTCCACTTAGGAGCCTTCTTCTATACCAACTTAGGCGACCTGATAAACATCGATGTTAGTAGCCTCCTACGCTTCATAAGAACCTCCAATTGGTTCAATGAGTAGACAGGAGATCCTTGTGGTATCACAACGAACCCCTAATGGGTCTTAGTGTGTTGGCTTTAGATGCAGCCACTTCAACCCATCCCAACCTACTGGAAAAACTTTTGTAATCCAAAAGAATGCCATTCGGCTTCAATTAAGTCAGTAGGTGCCTGCTTAAATCAACTCTGTAGACTTTGGCTAAGGAGTGTGGAAATATTTCTTCACATTTTTACAGATTGCCTTACCCTCTCTCACTTCAGACATTTTTGTTAATAACGATGTCCTGTAGCAAACCTCGTGGAGTAAATGACTACCATTGGACTAAAGAACTGTAAACTCTCTAAGAATAATTGAATTCAAAAGAAACCAAAGTGTTAGACCTGAGAAAAGATCTACCACTTTCAATCCAATTTAGAAAATTTTAGACCCAATGAAGAGAAATTGGGAACTTCACCCACCAAGTTTGTAACCAATCTCGAAATTATTATGTCAAGGATAAAATCGAAAAAATAATTTCTCTATGGCGTATACTTATTATTTTCAATAAGTAGCATTATAATGATGAACTACTTTTGAGTTGAAGTGTATAAACGTTGTTTGGCAAATCTAAACTTGAATCTATTTGTTCATGATTTCGTTTCATTCTCCATACAACAATCACAGACAAAAAAAAAATTATATGCATCCACAATCCCAACACCGTAACCGCAGCAATTTTGTATTCTCCTCGACAGCATTGGCAGTAAGTCCTTCTTTTGAAAGTAAAATCCCAACCCAATTGGTATTCTCTTATTCATGTTTTACATTTTTGCAAATCTATTCAATGGATTTTTGCTTCTCCTTTCTTTTTTTTTTTTGTTTTTCCTCTTTTCGATTTTTCTTTTTTTTAATGACTACACGATTATTGTCACAAAGCGAAAATGAGTAAAAGAATCGCTTCATCTGTATCTAGTACGCTTATGTTTGTATGTGTTTACATTGTTGTGCTACTGCCGATAATGCTACTGACCCATCTTGTTCTGATTTTCTCGAGTGCATCTGCACTCTCCTCGTTTCTATTACAGATATTCACGCACACACACACATGTAAATCTATAGAAAGAAACACACAAACACAGGTACCACTGTGATTGCTTGTGTGCGCTGTTTGCATATTTTGCTCTATTTTGCTGGTGTGTTTTCTCGAGAGAAGAAGCACTCCTGGAGCTCGAGCATAAAAAGCTTTGAAAAAAAAAAAGGATTGAATTTCCACCACCTCGTGTGTGTGTGTGTTTGTGTGTGTATGACACGCGTTATGAACGGCAAGGAAAAAAAAAAATAGTAAAGATGTACATGTACATATGCATGAAATATATTCCATACAGGATGACAAAAGTATTAACTGAGAGTTAAATCGTGTTATAGGCATGCAAAACGATACAAACATAACACAAGTGTATCTATCTATTCACACACATATGTATGTATGAACATTTTTCTTTTTAATTAATTAAAAATACTTAATAGGAAAATAAAAAGGATTTCCGGATTCTTTGTGTTTCCTTGTTCGTTTCATTTTTCTTTCTGGGAAAATGTAAGCTCCATCAATAAAATGAGGATGACCAAAACAAAAAAAAAGGACGATAAATCCATCCATTCTTTCACTTTGAATGTGCAATTATATTATTTTGATTGTTGTCCTAAATTGGCATTAGAGTGGAAAGAGTACAGAAAGGGTTGTTTTTGTTTGGCTTCCATTTAAAGAGGGGATTGCAGCAAATTGGTTAGAGAATTTCAAGAACTTATTCAAACATACCGTCAATATTTCCAATTTCTGATAATTAACAGACGACCGCTCGGCCATATTGTGTTAAACCAGGTTAACTGCAGCACTCATTTGTCCTGATTGGCTAATAATCCTCATTTCATTCAGCGTTTGATTCATTTGGTGAAATTTTCAATTAACTATCTTTTCGTTTTGTTTGTTTTTCTTTTGCTGTTTTGCGTTTTTTTTTTTTTCTCTTTTTTTTTTAATTAATTTTTAACAGGATGATTACAATTTGGGATATAGTGTAATATCTAATATATTTATATATACGTGTGTGTTTGTGTGTACTTTCTATGATGATGATGACACGTAGGTTAACCGGACTGCACTGAAGTACAATATTTGTGATTTTTCTTATTTCATTTGTTAAATTTATTTTATTTAAGACTATTTTGTTATATATTTACAAGAAGTTATCTTTATTATGACTCGGAAATATTTACGCACAAAAAATCACAAAAATCACAGATAAATTAGATTAAATTTTCTTTTTCCTTCTTTTTATTTACAAATTCACTAGATTTTGTTGTGTAATTTCTTTTTGTTTTAATTTATTAATTCGATTTAACTATCGGCGTTTTTTTTTTTCTTTTGTTTGATGGAATTATTAAATATTATTGATTTTCGGTAAAAATACAAAAGAATTTCTATGTGTCAGAACGAGGTTTAACAACATTTTATGTTTTATATAAATTAATTATAAGTAAAAAAAATTTATGTAGACATTGGCTAGAATAATAATTTGTTTATGCAATAAGTACTCGCATGAATGTATCTTGAAATTATTTGTTCCATTTATGGTTTCTATTTCATATAGGTACTGGTATTATATTTACAAAGTTTATATTATTATTATTATTATTTTTTATTTAATAGTTAAGCACTTTTATATTTTTTATTGAATTTCTCCTTTTTTTCTATTCACTGAATTGAATTTCTTCTTCTTTGCTTCTTCTCACACAAAACTGTAATAAAAAGGCACAGGATAAGGAATTTCTTTCTATGAAATTTTATAAGGATGCAAGTAAAAGATTGTGTGTAAAAAAAAAATTCCGATTAACCGCAGCGATAAGCACTAAAATAGCCAGCATTACAAAGTGAATGAATGGAAAAAAAAAATAAGATAGAAAATTTCACGCAATAACTTCGTGGGTTCTTCTCTCTAAAGCGATTTCCCGATTTTCCGATGATGAAAACTGAAAAAATTCTCATCAAGTTTATTTTTTTATTTTTTCCCCAAGAAAACACACACTGATTCACTCTCACATGGATGAATTGTAAACAAACACAGTCTAAGTTATTTGCTGGTGTATCTGTACGGACACAGGTACAACTGGGAAAAGTTTGTGCTCCATTAACATAGTTCAACTTACTAACGAAACACTAATACACATAACGAGAGAACCGCTCTAAATAGGTTATTTGTGTTGCATGAGAGATTTTCCTAAGGAGTAAATATTAATTTAAAGATGCAGATTAAGCCATCATCTAAATTTTGGACTAGGTTGTGGATCCTGTGAGCGGAACACTGCACTGTTACTTAAGTTGAAATAAAAATAAAACCGGCACTACACATTCATCATCTTTCAAAATGTTTATGCAAACCGAAAAAAATATTATTAAAAATAATAAATAATCACAGCAACTATCTCTCACACACTCAACATCCCACACTACCACTGCCAGCTATTGTAGGGAAAAACAAAAACCTACCACATGACGGAGAAATTTAACGAGGATTGAGGGAAAGCTACGAAAACTGAGAAAATTTCACTCAATTTACACAACCCAACACTATCAAAAAAAAATTGACCGAAATTCTCATGGTTTCCATCCATCCAACGAAAAAAGAAAAATGAAATGAAAAAAAGAAATGAAAACTGACTTTTCTTGGGAAAATTTTTGATTTTTTTTTTGGAAATTTAGTACAATTTTCCAAATTCCACTGCTGTTTAAAATTTAATTTAAATTAATTGCACTGTTTGTTATAAGAATTTTCTGTGGAAATTTATTCTTTCTTTGCTCGGTGTGCTTTTTCTTCTTTCTTTTCGCTGCTTGAAATTTTTTTCCACTTTTTTCAATCACTCGTTTTGGGGTCAAATTTCATGGATTTTCACGAAATTTTTACGGATTTCCGTTAGGTGGATATTAAATTAAAGATTTTCACTATTTTTAATAACTTTTTCACTAGTTTTACCACTTTTTTATGAAATTTTCCACAGAGCTACCATTCGAGTTCGACTAACCATTTGGGGGGAGAAATTCAACGAACCTTACTGGTTACTGTATTCAGCTCTATGGTACGCTTACAACACACTGTGGAGGGGTAGAAATTTGCCTTGGCTTTCCAATTTGGGGGGCTGTTTTCCCGGTATTTGACGCAAACACAATAATGAAGTTCACACAGATAGAAAGCGGACTGGGTTATTTTGGGGAGGAGGTGACTTCAATGGAAATGATTGAATTTCTGTGAGGGTTTCAGGTAAAATCAACGTGTTTTGTAGGGGAGGTTTGATAAAAAGTGTTTTGTTTCGAATCGGTTTGTGGGGGTGTGAACTAGGGGTGCATGTGTACTTAAAATTGTTATGTTCCATTGGAGAGATAAACGTTTTTTTGTTGTGCTTAGGAAAGTCGCCGCATTGACAAGATTTTGGCGCATAGCACGTCAAGGAGATGATTCTTAACGAAGGATATTTTCCATGGAAATGTCATAATATTTATACCTGTCAAATACGTCGTCAAATCACTTGTGATGGTGGATAGTAGACCCTACGTTGGCCGCCAAAAATGTATGTATGAGAATATGTGGTCGTAGATATGTATCAGCATTTCAATAATTACTTTAACACGCTCCATGTCACGCCTTATTTTGTAGGTCGATCTGAACCTTTGCGTTAAAAAATTTAAATGATTTTAGGAACTAATAGAGATTTTATAAATTCTATTCCTAGTAAAACAGACCACATTGTCCCCCGTATTGACTTATATGTCAGGTACTAAACTCGGATTCCTAGCAGAAGCTTTTGGGAGTCTGGTAAAGTTATGACGATTTCGCGCTAGAAATATTCACAGACAGATCCAAGACAGCGGGTGGTACGGAGACAGGAGTTTTCTCCTGCTTAGCCGTTACCTTGCTTAGCCGTTACCACGCAACTGCCGGATCACTGTAGTGTATTTCAAGTGGAAATTACGGCAGTCTAAAAAGCTGCAACTTAGCTTTCACTTCCTCTGTCATTGCCCAAGCCTCTGCAATATTAGTAAAAGAACACTGGGCAGATACCTCTTCGATAACACCGAGGAGTTATCCGATGACTCACTTTCGGATCTACTCAAGTTCGCAAGCAGAGCCGGGTGGCTGTCAGCAGGTATATAAAATCACGCAGTGGGAAGAAGCTGGTAAACATATGGGTATCACAACGGGTCTACATAGACCTAAGTGAGTTGAAGAGGATTTTATCGTCTTCATCGACCCGCTAACCTAACCTAGCTTTCAATTAACGCGATAGATTGTAGCGCTATTGTACTATACGTAGATAGTCAGGCAGCTATTGAAGCCTTGGAATCGCCGACAATACGATCAAGATTGGTAAAGGAAGGCCGCACATTTCTTAACGAGATTGCAGACAGGTGTGACGTAACCCTGTGCTGGGTTCCAGCACATAGGGACGTTCCAGGCAATTAGAGAGCGGATGAGCTGGGAAAATGAGGTTCAGGACGGTGTCTCTCCCGAAAACCTGGGAGAACCTCCCCCTCCAATCGAATCGATCAAATTCCTCCTCTACACAGATACCAAGAAATGGGCAAACCACAGGTGGAACAACATCAGCACTTGTCTGTTGTCAAAACAAATCTGGCCTAACCTGTCTTTAAAGAAGATGGAAAGAGTTTTATCCACAAATCAGAAAAATCTAAGTTCACTAGTAGGGGTCCTCACCGGATATTGCTTGATAGGCAGACATGCACTTAGACTGGGAGTCCTCTCCAATGATTTCTGTAGAAGCTAGAGCGCCGAGGAAGAAGAAGAAACTACAACCCGCATACTTTGTACATGTCCTGCTCTTGCGACGCTAAGAAGGAAAACACTCGAGGAATACTTCTACGATGATCTTAACGATCTAGCCGAACTTTACATCCAGAACATAAGAAACTTCATCTCTGGAACGAAATGGTTCAACTTTGTGTTACATACTCTGGTCCCTGGTGCTGGTCAACGAGTTCTTCATCGTGGTATCACAATGGGCTAATCTGGTCTAAGTATGTCACTGTCTGAGCGGGGGCAGCCACCTAACCTAACCTAACCTACGACGAAATACGGTTTTTTTTAACACTCACAGTGGTATGTTTCAAACTTCACTCTAACGATAGGTGCGGAATTTGAATTTCTTCGAAAAGGTTTGGGGTCCGTTGTTCATAAATCTTGAAAGAACCTGCTCTGCTTAGTTGGGCAGCAGTTTTATTAACTCTAATGCCTTCATGTCCCGAAACCAACCAGAGATTATTAGGACCTAGGTCTTGAAGGACAATGTAGCACATCACATCATTTATTCAATTTATGAAATGGAAGTTTTCTTTAAGAGCCGCTTGATTTGTGTAAAGGATATAAATAAAGGTACCTTCAATGCTTAATGGGCGCCGTGGCTCAGTGGTAAGTGCGTTGGACTGCTGACCGAGCGGTGTGGGTTCAAGCCCCAGCCAGGAAAACACCAAACATTTTTCGCGGCACCACCTCTCGTCGGGGAATGACAAGCCTCTGGGAGTATAATTTGTCACGAAAGAGCTTCTCATCTCGCCGTTCGGAGTCGGCAATAAATTGTAGGTCCCTTCCATTCGTGCGAAAAATGCAACACGCACAACATGAATGGTTGCAAGAAGCTAGACCTTGGGTCACCTCGAGCTATCGTGCTAGCTATTTATTTATTTTTATGTATCGGTCTTTCCTGTACAAACTATCTAGAACAGTATGAATTCAAAGCGCAAATATCTTTCACTTAAATTAATCGTATTCAGCTACCATATCATTCCTAAGCCCGTCACACCAATTGGTTCTCAGAAACTTAAAGTCATTTAAGTATCATACTGCATCCCAAAAACACATTTGCACATACATAAAGTACAATTGCCGACAGAGAATCATTTCTGATTGAATCAATTTTCTTGTCAGCTGCAATTCACATTATTAGATGTAATTCAGACGTAATGTGAGTATAGGCGAGATGCTCTAAGGACACTGAACTGAGCTATAAAACGACAAAAAAGTGTTGGGATTTCTTTAAAAAATGTTTTAAATTAAAGCTAAAATAATATGTAAAAGCAATCATCGAACACCCTCCATGGAACAGTGCTCCCCATGACCCAGTGGTTAGTGCGTTAGTTTGCTGTGCAAGCTTCGAAGACTCGAGCCTCAGTGAGGTAAAAGGATTTTTTTCAGTTTAATTTTAGTCCCCTTTTTCTTGCACTTGTGGGAATTATTTCGGCTTTGACTGCATAAATCAGCGAATTCACGTGTTCCAAAAGAAAAGTAACAAGAATTTGTAGAATCATTCACAGATCCATTTCTCAAATTAATCTTGCCTCTGTATGTTGGTTTCGATTGTTGTTATCCCTATATAGCTTGTAAGGACGTCCTGTTTAAACCACCTCCTTCGAGGTAAATTTGATTCAAATTTGGAAACAAAGATTCAGTGATCATCGTATTGTAACATGAACCATTAACGGCAACACGCTATCCGGCTTTATAGCGAATCAAATTATGTGCAATTCACATTGTTCGGTGCATTATTTTAAATTTAGTGAACTATCAACGATCAAGGAACATTTCTAGTTAAAAAAAATCCAAAATTGTCCGTAGGGGCGCTTTGGATTCAAAATGTTCAAAATACGGCGTAGGATGTAATTACCCATTTTAGATACAAATTTTCGATGTAAGGGCTATGCGAATATTGACACATATGGCACATTGCGACATACATATGTATGTGTTCCAATAGGTGCGAAAGGGTTAAACGACTCCATCTCGATTTACGCAGATGGCTCCAAAATCGCCGAAGGAGTCTGCGCAGGTGTCTATTAAAAATACTAATATCCACCACTTCTGTCGTCTCCCTAACCTCTGCAGCGTCTTTCAAATCAAAGTCACAGATTTACGTCTGTCGAAAGATCCAATATCGTGCTAAGATAATGCGATTCATGTCGAAAATTAACTTGCGATCACCTGCGATCAGCATGTATCCATCAAATTAAAATCTAGGGCAGTAAAGTACTTCGCGCGTTTTTAAAGAAGATCCCTAAACAGCAAAACATCACACACAGCTGGATTCCAGGTCACAGCGACATCCAGGAGAAATAGGATACCAGTAGATACCTCGATCACGTCAAAGCACCTGTCATTAGCTAAGCAACTGACTTTCTGCGAAAGCAAATCATAGATGGTTACATCTTGATTACCGCAATAAGGTTAGGCCAAATGATGTATGTCCTCAATACTAAGAGGTCAAAACCTTTCATTCAATTAAACAGGGAAACTGTCATTACAGGACACTGCATCCTAGGGAGTCATGCAACATGTTCACTGTCCATAGTGCATTCCCTTTACAAAAGTGCCGCCAGAATTAAGGAGAATATCTCTTCAAAGAATATAAATAATGACTGCCAGTATGGGCGACCGTAAATGTCACGTTAAGAAATCTAAAAGGCTTCAGGTGTAGACTTGTGGTCAATCCTAGCCCTCACAGTACCGTCACTATCACGGGTAAGGTTCGATAGACAAGGGTAATACAGTCAGAATTTGCATAACACACCAGGCACCATAGTTGATCTCTGTTAAACCAAATTTGGCAAAACCAAATCCACTCTAAAGTCACAAACGAACTACCCATTGGGGCGAAATCGAGCCTTATAACTGAACAACATATTCCGGTGTAAAACATTTTGCAATTGGATCTTGAAAGGTTCGAGACATTTTCGCAATTTTTGTAGGGAGCGGACGGACAGAGTCCGTCTTATTCCGAACAACAACGGACAGAGAAATTTCGAACTTCAGCAACACTTTGAGTAACTCTAGTAATATTTTCACTATTCTGACGAATAACTTTAGTGAAATCCTTAGAGTAGGACAAACTTCTTTGGGCACTACATAGGTTCAAACCATACAAGTCTACAGGACCAGATAGTATGACAACTGCTGAACTTCAGAAAGCATTCGATATCATCTACCAGTGTAAAACATAATTTTACAGAGTTGTCTGGATCTGTTATACATTCCATTAGCATGGAGAGAAATCAAAGTCGTCTTTATACCCAAAGCTGATATATGCCCATATAAAAAAAAAATAATAAATTGCTGGCGCGACAGCTCGGGATGAACCAAGGCCTAGCTTCTCGCAACTATTCATGTTGTGCGTGTTATATATTTCGCACAAATGGAAGGGACCTACAGTTTATTGCCGACTCCGAACGGCAAAGTGAGAAGCTATTTCATGGCAAATTATACTCCCGGAGGCGTGTCATTCCCCTATGAGAGGTGGTACCGCGAAAAATGTTCGGTGTTCCTTGCTGGGGCTTGAACCCTCGCCGCTCGGTCAGCAGTCCAAAGCACTAACCATCGACCCATGCTCATATGCAAGTCCGAAAGACTTCAGACCAATCTTCATTGCTTCTTAAAATATTAGAACGGCTGATTGATATCCATTTACGCAGCAGTATTAATACACAACTCCTGCCTGCTTCCCAACATGCTTATAGCAAAGGCAAGTCAGTGGAAACCATATTGCATATTCTAGTACGCAAAATCGAATACTCCCTGCACCATAAGGAATACGCAATGGTGGCGTTCTAAGACATAGAAAGCGCTTTCAACAATGTAAACATATCAGCAATTACAAGTGCACTGTCAGCTCTGGAAGTAGCCCTAGACTACCGGTAGTCTTTCGTAGAGATGCCAAAGCAGTTCAGTAATCACGTAACACCAAAGAATTAAGCGAGAAGCTCTCGAAAGGACAAATCTTAGGTGGGCAGATGGTACAACGTATCTAACGACAAAACAGAATTGTCCCAAGCTGAATTTGAAATAGTCTAAGGTTTTGATTTCCTTCTTTGCACCTGCCCTGCTCCCTCCCATAGAAGAAAAACTCACCTAGGTGCCTCCTTCTACAATGGTCTAGGGCTAGGTGGTCTAATCAATGCTGGTATTAGAAGTCTCCTACCTTCATCAGAAGCTCTAAGTGGTTTAACGAGTAGGTAAAGGAGAGTTCTTTAAGATCCACCTATCATTGGTCTACGTGTGCTATCTTCAGCTGAAAGCCACTTCAACCTAACCTAACCTAGACAAGTTTGACTTAAATAAACTCTTTAAGTTTGGCAAACAGAACACTTTTTTTTTTAAATAAACGAGGAAGCAGACTTTCCGATTCGGAGTTGGAAGTATCTTGAGAATCTGAGTACTGCCCATTAAAGTAGGGCTCCACGAACTCAAATTATCTCCGGAACTTGCTATGCCTAGGAAGTGATGAAACGTCTTTCCGTAGAACTATTAATGCAAGTAATACACTTGACGAAGACAAAATTCTTTTTTCACTTTCTTCTGTAGATCGCCACAGTCTCTTAGTTACTTTTGCTTCTCTTTTTTGTGTACATACAGACTTCTAATTTGAAAATCCGTTTGAAACCTCTCAAAATGAAGTCGAATAACTCACCAAAACTTGTATTTAAGTTCCAATCTTCTTTCTTCTCTTGCCTCCTGCAGTTCAATTTCTGTTAACGGCGGTGGTACTTCAGTCACATGAAAAGTTTTCTTCAAAAAACTGCACAAAATGCTTATGTTAAAATTTTGAATAAAATATGAACGCAATATCCATTCTCACTTCCGAACGCGCTCCATTTTCGTTGGAGGTGTTTGCTTTTCCTCTTCTGAAGCCATTTGTTGGTCCTATTTTTTTTTTTTAACTATTTAAACAAATTTTTTTTCAACTTAAATCTCTATGTAATGATACTTTTATATTAAATGATTTAGTAACGACAGTTTTGCGTTCTGTGAATATAAAATCACTTCACGAATCAAAGACACAAAGAAAGAAAGCGTTTTATTGAATTAGAAGTGTTTGAACAACGCGCGTATAATTTTGACCCTCGCACAGCTGGGAGTCTACTGAATTCAATTTGATCATAGTCCACATCTATATACAGCTGTAGCTTCGCAGTGAAAATAAAATTAAATTATAAAATTGTTTAATAAAGATATAGGGGTTAAACAAATACTGCCACTGCCTCTGTCATTGTGGCTTAAGCCGAGTTCACCGGCCACTAAGCATCTCTCTGTGGTGTTGCGTTGATTTATTAAGAACGTTCAACTTCGTATATGAAATTCACCATATAAGAGGGGATTTCTTTGTATTACTTCAGATTAGTCTCTAGGTCAAGGGCAAACATGAAATAGATGAAATTTTCGCTTGCCCCAGGCTCTTTTGGTTTGTCTAATATTCAACAAGACCATATGTGTTAATATAGAGTTGACACTGCTAGGCGGTACCCCAAAATAGGGTTCGGAACCAGCGATTAGCTAGCCAAGCGCCGCTTTTCGCCAGACAGTCCGCCCGTCCATTATCTTTGAAATATTCGTGCTTTGGCATCCAGACTGTAGTATTTTTGTATAGCGGAAATTTGCATTAATCCGCTAATCCATTAAAGACAGAGTTTACAATTATAGGACACTCTGTCTTCAACTTGAATCAAGTAAAGTGGTCGCCGTGGGTCAGTGGTTAGTGCGTTGGATTGCTGAGAAAGCTGCGCGGGTTCAAGGCCTCGACATGTCTAATTAACTGTTTTCGCGGCACCGCCCCTCGTCGGGGAATCACAAACCTCCAGGAATATAATTTGTCATAAAAAAGCTTCTCAATTCGCCGTTCGAAACCGACAATAAATTGTAGAAAATGACAACAAAAATTTGAATTACTAAAAAAAAACAGAATATTCAGGTCAGGAAAACCATTTGTATTGAGTCGATATTTACAACATAGATAGCCAAAGTAAGCACTCCTGCGCAGATAACATACAATAGGTTAGGTTAGGTTAGGTTAGGTGGCTGTCCCCGCTTAGGCAGGGACACACTTAGGCCAGAATGGCCCATTGTGATACCACAACGAAGTAAACCGGCTTACCGGCACCAGGGAACCAGAAAATGTGGCATAACTACAACAGAAGTGGGCAACCGTAGCGGTGTGAACCCTAAGATTTGAACCATTTCGTTCCAGAGATGAAGTTGCTTATCTTTTGGATGTCTAGTTCAGCAAGATCGTTAAGATCATCATAGAAGTATTCCCCGAGGGTTCTTCTTCTAAGCGTCGCAAGAGCAGGACATGTACAAAGCAAGTGGGTCGTGGTTTCCTCTTCCTCCTCGTCCCTACAGCTTCTGCAGAAATCGTTGGAGGGGACCCCCAATCTAAGTGCATGCCTGCCTATCAGGCAATGTCCGGTAAGGACTCCTACTAGTGAACCTAGATTTTTCCGATTAGTGGATAAAAGTCTCCAGGAGACAAGTGCTGATGTTGTTCCACCTGCGGTTTGCCAGTTTCTTGGCATCTCTGTCAAGGAGGAACTTGATCGATTCTATGGGCGCAGGGGGTCCCCCCAGGTTTTCGGGGAGAAGCCGTCCTGCACCCTCTTTTGCCAGCTCGTCCGCTCTGCAGTTGCCTGGAACGTCCCTGTGTCCTGGGACCCAGCACAGGGTTACGTCGCACCTATCTGCAATCTCGTTAAGAGATCTGCGGCATCTCTTACACATACAATAGTAAATTCAAAGTTGGTGAAGCGCTGCGGCGACTAGCTTGAAATAATTGCGAACCACAGCGTAACTCTGGCCGGTACCAAGACATAACGACCACGAAAACGAAATAGTGGATCAACCAGCTAGAAAGGGATCAAACCAAGACATGCCAGCGGCCGAAAACAGTTTACCACCCTTTTTAGCTCTTCCTAAATTCAGCATAGCACTAGACTTCCAACGACAAGCCGACGAGAGGAGAAGTGCATTTTCAACACGCAACATCTCCAGGAAACTTCGGACAAATGGAAATAAAAGAATAGTGCAATGCATATTCTTGCACAAATTAGACCACACTTAGCACTACTGAGAGGGTTTATCACACCCTACTGACATGACAGCCCACCTTTGAAGAATGAGCTTATATGCAAATGATTTATACATAGGCTTCTGCGTAATATGTAGATGCAGAAGAGAACACACCTATACGAATGCCACAGCACACGCAAAACCTCGGCGAATACTATTTCAAAAACCTGGCGTTTAGTCATCATAAACTCGTGGTGGTTCTCGGACGACGAACAACTACTACACAACTTGTCTACTTCTCTTCATACTGATCATTCTTCGCCCGGGGAACGCAATGGATCAAAAGAGATCGGAGTGAATGTAGTCACCTCTCCAACCTATGTATGTACCTAAAAATATTCTCACAGTGCTGAACTATTTGGTTCCACCATCCAAATATATACCAGCCCTCTATATAGAAGACTAAAGTACAAACTTGAGACTGTCTTGTGATTCCCATTTGAAATTGCAACAAACTAAACGAAAAATTTGGAGCGTTCGCCAGAAAAGGGGTAATTCTTGTTGTAGTCTGGTCAGTGTTGCACAAGCAGATTTACCGGCCATCTTAGCCCGATATGGTTGGTTGGTAAACATGGCTTTCTTATGCCTGAGGCGCTTCCTTTGTTTTCTTTTTCCACGATTCACATAACCTGTCGGCTAAGATATAAAGCCATATTTATATGCCCGTCAAGAAATCGTCTAAATTGGGAAGAGGATTCTGACAGTCCTGTTAATGCAAAGTTATTGACCCTGTAGCTTCGACTAGACTTGCGAGTGTACAAGATTTGCACCTCAAAATGGCAAAACAGCTTTATGGTTTTGTTACTTTAATTTGAAAGCTTTACCTAGTTAATAACTCTGGACTGGTTCGCAAAAAAGAGATACAGTTTTCCTAAACGAGGCTCATTGTAAAAAGCTTTTATTTCTTTTTTATGTTAAGCTGTGAAAATTATGGTCAAAACAGGACGAATTCAATTCAAAGGTTTTTAAAACTTATTCGCCGACAAACTTTCACAATAAATCGCTTCATCCTGTGCATAAACCAACAAAAGCTTTAGTTGCATAGTGCTTTTCTACCCAATATATCTACAATTCGAAGATGAAAGTTTTTCAACTTGCACTAATTTCTTTCCATCATCGAAAAGGTTCTGACACTGGGTAAAATACCTATATAGAAGTTGCTTTAACGATTTTAGGTTCTCTCCATACCCGCAAGTGGTCGAAGGGCACTCGAATGTATTCAATATTATTTTCAAATTAATAATTCATGACCTAGCTTTTGTTACTGTGCATACACGGTTGGATTAAATAAGCACAGTTGCATGTCATTAAAATGCTGAGATATGCAACATATGAGAAAATAGCTCGCTACATTTATACTATCCACTGCTGTAATGGGCATCAAGGTTCAAGTAAATTAATTGAATTTATTCTTGAACACATTCCTTTCTAGAAGCTTCGGCTTTAAAAACAACTCTACTCAAATTGAGTACGGAATCGATCCTTAAGAAGACATCGGCACCGTCTTCCTGGGTGTAAGTGCCAGTAAGGCATGACAAATATACCTATTGCCAGCAGTTGTGAATGCACCAGTACCGCGAAAGCATGTCATTCTTTGGACTTTAATGGATATTTTTTTTTGCTGCTTTTGCAAGCTCTTTGCTTGGATCGGTCTTAATACCGCAATATACAGCGTATTGATCGGCATATAGCCTCATTTGGGATAGCGTGATCGGTTTTAATAAAGGTTATGGTAGTTGCCCGGTTCAGACCATAAAAAGGCTCTGCGCCGGAGATAGCGGCCACCTCTTTTCTGTTCAAACATTACTGTTTGACATAGCTAGCAAGGAATTATGAGGCGTCGAAGCGGCTCTATCTTTGAATCAATCGAAAGGAGCTTAGTGTATTTGGTGTATATATCAATGAATTGGATTCACTCAAGTATCAGCCGTGTTATCAAGGCTTTAATAATGAGTACACGCCATTTCTTAACTGACGGTATACGATAAAAGGCTTTTAAAATCCAATGATCGGGCCATCGGACTATTTTTTTTTTTGTCGTATTGTATACTGGAGCACTCAGACCGAACTGGTCCATAGTACTAACAGAAAGCAGGACCCAGTTTTTACCCATTTTACTGGAATTTCCTCGACTTTCGGAGAAAGCCGAGAATACGCTTCAATGATGAGCATGAGGACAATCGCAAAGGAAATACGCCGAAGTATAGTCGCCCTCTCCATAGGCGTGTCACAGACAGTGGTATCACTTACGCCTAACACACTACGATGCTTGGCAAAAGCCAGTAAGTTCTCTACAGTCTCTTCTACTGAGTGACAGCAAGAATGCCGCTAATTTCCTACAGAAGTTCGGGAGCATTCTTTTAGTCTGCCTGCATCCTGGAGAGCTGTGTCACACACAATTGTGTTTGTAGGAAACCCAATCGTCAATGGAAGCCCTGACAGGTTCTGAGAAAACATCCTCTGAGCCTTGTCTAGCAAACTTATCGGAGATCTCAGAAAAAAGTCAAAGAGTTCAGCCTAGCGACTGAATTCAGAGAGTTCTTGGAACTGGGCCAAAGGTTGAGCAAGGCTTTAAGCGTAGCCTGGCTATCGCTACAGACGCAGACCCTTCCACATGTTCTTAACAAAATAGTCTATGGCCATTAAGATAGGTCTCTACTTGAAAAACAGAGGCATGCTTGCCCAATGAATAGTAAAGTCTGGTGTTGTCGACCTCCACGAATACTCCAGCACCGAACCCATGACTAGTTTTGGAGTCATCCGTGAAAATTCGACTACAGCCCCGTCCAGGCTCAGACTCTGACCGAAGCCAGTCCTGAAGGCAAGGAAACTCGACTTTAAATTTCCACAGCAACCGAAGTTTTGGTGTCATTGCATTAGACGACATATCCATGGAACTAGGGTCGTAGGATAAGTGTCGCGCAAAGTCATCAAAACTCCAGTGCGGATGATACCAAAAGCTCCCCCGTCTTAGACGATAGATTGCTTTGAAAGTTCAGCTTATGATATAAATATCAAGGGGAGGAAGATCAAGCAGAGCGTCTAAAGCAGCGCCAAGCGTATTCGGAAAAGGTCCCGTGAAGCCGAGACAAGCCGGTCTAAAAAGTTGTTGAATGCAGTAGGGAATCACATACTTACGCGAAAGCCCAAGGACTATGCTCACATACATACGTTTAACCATCTAGTATACAACTACAAAGCAGACGATTATCGCATAAGTTCCTAAGTTCGATGTGACAAAAAGGCTATAGAAGCACATTGCGTGCAAATCTTAAGTTGATTAACATTCTAGACCTTTTTCAAAGTGTGTAACGAGATTCATTTTTGTATGTAGGTCAGTATTTGAGTTTGATACAATTTTCCGAAAACAAGAAACCATTTAACCGCAAAAGTTACTTACAAAAATAAAGAGAAAGCACTCGAATTTGTTTTCGAATAAACCTTGCAAGACTTAATGAAAACATTTTCTTTTGAAACTTTTTTCAGTGAAATTAGTTTTGTTAAATTTAAAATTGTTGCATCCTGTTGACGAGAAAATTAAAGTATCGAGAAAGATGGGCAATTAGAGGAAAATAGTGTTGAATGGTACTAGCTAAAAACCGCAATTCAGCTCCAAGGTCCAAAAAGATTTCTCAATCATTAAGAGCCGAAATGTTCAACCTTTTGGTGGGAAACATCACGCACATCCTTGCCGTGCTATCATTCGAATATGCACTCACATAATTTGTATACAACATATTTATTAGAGCGAAAGAGCATGTAAGATACAAATGAACACATAGACATCTGCAAACATCCTGAAAATAATTACAACATCGTAGGAATCATAAATATCTTTTCCTAATCCCAGACCCGAGTCAAAATCAAATTACTATTCCCCCAACATTATCGAAATGAAATAACACGCCATATACGTTTGTTAACACGTGTGTTGTTATGGAAATCTAATAACTACTCATGCATGTATCTTAGATGATATGAAATACTTATACATATGTACTTACATTATATCTCCTAGTTTCAGTCTCGTTTGTATAAGAGCACAGCTTTTATGGTCACTTGTGGTTACAGCTCGCCTCCTGCGAGGCGGTATTCTTGGTACCATTTGTGGATTACCTCCGCTATCTTCTAAGCTCGTCAAAATTCCACCGCTAATACGAACCATCGGCGATGAACCTCTACGTCGATTCGACATATGTCGACCGGCGACTCCCCCCAACATTCTGAAAATTTAAAAAAAGGAAAAAATTAAAGCCGACGTTTGCAATATGAAATTTGGAATAGTTTAGTATGATAATTGGGTTGCCCGCCATAGTTCTGAAAAAATTTGCTAAAAATGTCTCGCAGCTCTATTTCAAATGTCATTAGCACAGTCTGTTGTTTTCCCTTACTTGTGGAAGGACGAAGGAGTTTCTAGCAATCTACCAATAGCTGAACTATTTAACATGCCGAAGCTGTTTTAAAGAAACGCCCACGACCCATGATCAATTTAAACCAATATTTTCCATCATTTTGATTTATTACACGCAATTTTAACTCAATATTTTCCAACAAATAACATGGATTTTCCAAATACCGTTCAATCCACGATTTTTGTTAGATCTTAATGTCCGAGTCACAGTCACAGTCAATGACAGAGAAATTCGACAGCAATAATGCCTTGTTGCCAATATCGCCGCCTCTTCAGCATTAAAAAAAAGAACCTTCCGGCAAGCGCCGCAAGAGATAGGTGGATTTCTTATGTCATCTATTCTGATGGTGGGAACAAAATGGCGGACAAAAATTTCCATTTTAAAAACGAATTTGTACTTATTACCTCGAGATTTGTAAGGATTTTCAATTTCAACGAAATCCAATCAATTTTGAAGAATTTCAAGATGGCGGATCCAAGATGGCGCCCAAATTGGTAGCAGGCGGATTCTGTTCACTGTTATCTACTATATTACTAAAAAATCAAAACCGGAAGTTGAGATTTATTTAAGTTGTGAATTGTACCGTTTGAGACATAAAAAGGGGCGTAACCCGCCCCCCTCTGGGCCGATTATGCCCATCTACGAACTTAGCCGAGGTATTCGGCATACGAATGTGTATACCAAATTTTATTCAAATCGGTTCATAATTGCGCCCTCAATCGTGTCCACAAGAATCCGTTATATTGTATATATATATAACATTTTTAACGGAGTATGAGGTTAGTGTTTGGTATGATAGCGAAGACAAATGGCATTCAAATTTTTTGAAAGTCGCGTCATGAGGACCTCTGCAATAGGTGGTATTTCTATGAAATCCACCTAAAAATGTAACGTATGTCATGAGACTTCTTCACCATCATTCTTGAAAGAATATTGCAAAACTCACGCGCCAACACAAGGGGCGCAACCTTTCAAAAGTCCGTCCAAATAATCGGATACGCCGACGATATTGCGTAAGAATGCAGCGTGATGTCACTGGTGCATTCGTGAGTACTGAGACGGAGGTAGCGAAGATGAGTTTAGCGGTCAACGAGGGCAAGACAAAGTATACATATACTGTCACCAAGAAAGGATACTCAACACCGACGTCTCGGATAGAAGGTCACAATAGAGGTAAATAGTAAGCGACTTCGTCTACCTCGGCTCCGCGATCGCAACCGATAGCAACACCAGCGCAGAAATCAAGCGGTTATTCGGTCCCATTTGGGTTGACGGGTTCTGGAGAAGGAGATTAAACGATGAACTTTACGAGTTGTATCGCCCTAGTCAAGAAGATACGTATCCATCGGCTCAGATGGCTGGGGGATGTACAGCTTCGACTCGCAGAATCTTCGAGTCTAACTCGGGGGGTCAACGCAGTAGAGGAAGACCTTGCCTAAGGTGGCGCGCACAAGTGGAAGGGGACCTCAAACCACTTGGGGTGCGCAACTGGAAGCAGTTAGCTAAGGACTGGGCTAACTGGAGAGGCTTGTAGGCTGAGGCTCAGGTTCAACCCAAACGGTAGCGCCACCTAAGTAAGTAAGTAAGGTTTTCGGTCCCGTCTGCATAGACGATGAATGGAGGAAAAGATAATGTCGAACTGCACGTGATGTATAGCGACATCGACTTAGCTAGAATAGTGAAGGTTAAACGACTGAAGTGGCTTGGTCATGTAGAGCGGACACCAACGGCGAGTTAGAGAAAGACCGCGACTCAGGTGGCGCATGCAAAAGCATGCGAAACTGGAGGCAACTGGCTAGGTTAGGTTCAAGAGAAGGCGGCTTGATGTTCGGCACAGCCTTACTTAGATCTTCAAGGATCCATTGTGTTCCGCATTGTAGAACCTACATTCTGTTGGAAAAATAATATTTATTAATCGTTAATTAGACTCCCCAAGCCACTCTGAATTCAGTATATATTTCAGGATGGCCTTCGGTGGCATGGTTGGGAGTTGGCCTTGGGTTACTAACAAAATAAGCGCCTAGGGTCTTCTTTCTGGTTCTGCTGAGGTCTAGGTAGTCGCAGAGAAAGTGCGTCGTGCCCTCCTCCGCATCTATATCGCCACATCCTCTGCGGAGCTCAATCGTGTTAAGTCGGATTGTCCTTAGATGGGCCGCCAGCAGGTTGTGGCCTGTAAGGATGCTGACCACTAGAACTAAATGCCATCTGTTTAGCGCAAGTAGAAGGCAGCAGATCTTTTCAAAATCCTGGTGGTACCACAATGGACCCCTCATGGGTCTAAGTTAATGGCTTTGGCTTGCAGCCAGTTCAACCTAACCTAACCTAACTTAATTATTTCCTTTGTTTTTATTTTTTTTGAGTTTTGGCCACATCTAACTTGATATGCGGCATGAAGGTAGTGTGCTCCATCGCTCATTGGCAATCCTCCAGAAGTCCAAGTGTATCTCTTGCTTTAGAACTTCTATAGAGGTCAAAACCGTGTGATTGACCATTATTTGGATCAGTTCCGATCCCTTCCTTGCCAGTTCATCGGCCTTTTTATTGCCTCCGGGACCCAACAGAGTGATACATTATGCCGTGAGCCTATGATCCTAAGCTGGCTGCGACAACTCTTTACTACAAGTGATTAGAGTATTGTGGATGACACGGCTTTTATAGCGACCTGGCTATCGATGTATGTATCGATGTTTCTTCTCGGGGATACCGAGGATAGTTCTTTTGCGACCTCGGTTATCGCTAGAACGCAGCTGGCTAAAGATCGAGCTGACTTGAGACGGTTTTTGATTGAGGCCAAGGTCTAAGCCGGACTGTAGCGCCACATTAAGTAAGTAAGTAATACGCCACTGTTTAATCGAAGATTTTTGTTCGAACTGCATATCTAAGTCACAGTCACGGATAGAGAAATTCCGCAGCAATGACACATTGGTAAAATGTTACGTATACGCCACCGCTCAGTCAATGGTTTTCGTCTCACGGCTTCTTATCCTTAAGCCCCATAGTGAACAATAAAATTAATTCTTCGCAGTCGGTAAGAACAGCAAAGCATAGGTGATATGCTTAGCGCTGCTGTTTATCCCTTTCGAATTTTGAGACAGATGTGGGATGTTTACAATGTTAAATTAAAGGCACTTAACAGTTTTGAGCAAATATCTCACCAGGTACACTACAACATTCTCAAAAACCAAAACCAGCAAAAGAGTGGCCATTAAAAATCCCCTAAATAAAACAGCCGCCTCTTAAACACCAACAACCATTCAGCCGTGTGGTACTCGTACTCATTTATTGAATGTGATGATGTCTAGGGTTGACGTAAAAATATGCTGAAACCTAAATCACTTTTCATGAAAAGGGTCAGACAAAATCATACGGCCGACAAATAAGAACGAAACACCTTATATGTAGATTTTAATCGAGCTATGTACCCTTGGAGTTACATACTCCATTCGAATAAAACATGCAACAGTTTCATTCCAGGAAAAGGTTTCGGGTTCACCGAGACCACCTTGTAATTATCTTTGAAGCAATCTCATCCAATTTTCCAAGTCGAATTCCCCCAACAATGATTTTAATTAGCCTTTTCAGATTTCATTATTCCCGGGCGTCCAAAAGGGAATTAAACTACCACACATAACACATTACAACGGCGAGGCACGACTTTGGCTATTTCACTTTGAGAATCTCTACGAATTGACAGGACAATAGAAATACCCATTACATTGAGCACACACACACACACATACCTGTATACAATCTGGAAGTGTCGTCAACGTGCGTTTGACGGAAACGTCAATAACGTGTCATGAAATCATAGGGACAGGACACATATGAAATGTACTCACTACCTTGCAGGGTTGTTTCCCCGCTCCCCATCTTTCTGACGTTACACTTCCTAATAGCAATGTCTGCCTCTGCTTTATAGAGTGTTCCAGGGGTTGGCTGCCGCTCTCCATTGCGTCATTTGGCAATAAATTGCTTCAATGGACATATATTTAATCCTGAGAAAATACCCCGAACAATAGGAAGGAACTTTGGTTTTGCCAACTTTGCAAGTTTAATTCCAATTATAGGGGAAGAATTCATACATGGATGGTTGTAGAATTATAGAATTTTATAGCATGGAAGGATGTGCCATTTGATACTTTATATGTCTCGTGTTTATGCATGTATTTGTCTTTAATGGTAAACAATTAATTAGGCAGAGTTCATTGGTCTTTAATTACAAAAAAAAAAATTCTTACGCACTTGCTTGCGTATGCGTTTTAACGGCCTGATAACAAATTACTTGAGTCGTCCTTTTTTATAGCTAATTAGGTAGAAGTGGTTGTTTCGTCTATCCTGCAAGACACCCAATTAGCGCTTATATGTCGTTTAGGAACATCACAACTCACATGAACTGGTTGTCGATAGGTTGTCAGGAAACTTATAATGGCACTCAATCGTATGACTTGGATTTCTGAAAAATAGGTTAGGTTAAGGGCATTGCCGTAGAGAGTTGACAGGAGGACTTAGATAGAACACACCGCCGTCCTTTGGCCATTTCAGCTTCTTGGTCGGCATGGCTAGTGCGTTGGACTGCTGTACAAACCTGCATGTGTTCAACCCCCAGCCATGTCCACCGAAAATTGTTTGCGCCACCACCTCTCGTCGTGGAATGACAAGCTTCCGAAAGTATAATTTGTCATGAAAAAGCTTCTCAATTCGCCGTTCAGAGTCGGCAATAAATTGTAGGCGCCTTCCATTCGTGCGAAAAATATAAGACGCACAACATGAATGGTTGCGAGAAGCTAGGCCTTGGCTCATGCCGAGCTGCCGCGCAACCTATTTTTTTTTTTAAATCCATCTTCTTCTTTGAAGTTAAGGTCGAAGCCAGGACACTGCATCCTAGGCATGCGTGCTTAAAGCTAAGATATAGCATATAACGATTTGTGCATGAGCTGCAGAGACGAGGAGGCGGAGGAGTCCATTATACACTTCCTCTGCACGTTTCCCGGCCTGGCCCACATCAGAAAAGCCACTATGGCCAATACTTCTTTAACGATATGAATGATCTGAACGCCGCCAGTACGGCCGTTCTAAACAGTTACGTTAGGAAACTTAAAAGCTGGGGTTCACCCCCAATACTCAGCGGTATCCCAATGGAGTTACTTTTCTGGTCTTAGCGTACCTTTTTTCGGAGGACCAGTCTGACTCACTAACTAAGATGTTAGGTGATCGGTTTTTGCTTTCATTTTCGCCCATCTATCGAGGCTACAGTGGCCTCTTTGGTTCTCCTTCTGTCAATTAGTCTGATAGTCTGCCACCGCGATGTGTTCCCTAGCAAGGACATCAGCCGAGGCACTAGTTTTCATTTCTATAGGGTGCTGAAAGGGATGCTACAACCCTTGCAATCACCATATTAGCACCGAAGCTCTGCATTACGATCACAAAGAAAAATTCAAAAATGTTATCGCCCCCTCTACAGGAAGTTCAGAGTTTTATGTTGCTTAAGCCAAACATTCACAAGTGTTTAATTTGTATACTTCCTGGAGAGTCACTTTCGTGTTCATTAGAAATCCAACCGTAAGTGATATTTAGCCCTCTCATGCAGTTGACGTCCTCGCGGTGAATGGGACGGCAACTTGTCTGTGAAGTGCGGGTAGAGTAGCTAAATAGTTGATCTACCCGCATTGCCCAGATATGGCTAACGAAGCGCAAACCCAAAGATGACAAGACGACGAAAACCGGTCTCGGGGTGCCCTTCGTGGCCAGGCATAAAAGAGCCAGCATGCGATCGTCAATTGGTCTGTTTGTTCTGCTTAGCAGCTGGCCGGGTTCAAACCGAAACGACTACGAGCTCCCTGGTAATGGTCTCGCAAACCACTGCGGGGGTCAGAGGGTCAATGCGCTATGCACCGATGAGGGCATAAATGGACTTTCGGGTTTTGGACAAAGGCATCGACTTAAGATAGGCACGTGGAACGTTTCTTCGATCACAGGAGAAGATCTTGAGCTTGTTGGGAAGGCTGATAAATATCGCCTAGATATAGTTCGTATCTCCTCAGCAAAGCAAAAAGGCTCTAGAACTATGGAGCCTTTGGATGGGTGGAAACTCTTCATGTCAGGAATAGCAATTTCAATGTTTGCTAGTTGGCAGGCAGAATGCTAGAGTGGATATCATTAGGAGGGACAAGCTTAAGCCTGAAAGGTCAACTCTGACTCTGATATCTGCGCCAACTCTAGAGTCGGAGTATGCATGTTTCTTGGATGAAGTAAATGCCGCCGTTGGCAGACAAGGATTCTTATGTTCTGATGGGAGACTTCAATGATCACGTGGGTGAGGACGTAATGCCATGGGGAAGTGTGATTGGAAGAACTGGACTTTTGCCGTGCAAGCGACATGTCCCTTATTGACACCGCACTTGCCGCAGAAAGACATCCATAAATACAGAAGTCGCTAATAGACTTGTTCATGGTACCATAGTTTGTTAAAAAGATGGTTTGTGATGTTCGTGTTTTGAGAGGGGCTGAACTGTCAATTGATCACCACCTCGTGTTGTGCAAATTGTACCTCAACGATAAAGTTGAGATACCAAAGCGTGAACTAAGGCTGGTGACACGTATACACTTGGAGAACTTGCAGAACGATGAAATACAGGAAGAGTTTGCACGGCAGGTATCCGAAAGGTTTGAACAAATTCCAAGTGTTCCGACAAATGTAGAGGAAGAATGGGAGTTATGTTCAACAGCAGTCATTGCCTCTGCAGGAGATGTTTGCGGAGTGAAGCGGCTTGGTGTGGCGGCAGGTGGTGAGAAAAGAACTGCGTGGTTTAAACCCGGAGTTCAAGAAGTTCAAGAAGCCATCAAAGAGAAGAAAGAAGCCTATAAGGTGTGGATACACTTGGGGGATTAAGCTTCTCGAAACAGGTACATGAAAGCTCGAAGAACTTGGCTGTTCCACCAGCTTAGGAGTTGTGTTGGAAAGAGTTCGGCGAGAAATTGAACCGTGATCACCGATCTGCAAATAAGGCCTTCTGGCAGACCATCCGCCGCCTTACAGGAAGGAAGTTTAACCCAAAAATGGTGTACCTACTTCATTTTGCGCAGATGAAGCGAGCATTTTCGGAGAACTTTTCAAAAGATGGTCATCCAGGGTTTTGAGTAGTCCCACCGTAGAGGTGTCGAATTTGGCTATTAAGGTGTCAAAAGTCGGCAAATCATTGGAAAATTATGATGATGAGTGGAATTTAGAAATCCAACCGTAAGTGAAAGCCATATCCATCAAATGGTATCCTGCTAGTTTTGAATGAGGACCAGCTGAGAAGATAGTATTTTTATTCCTACCGAATACCTACCAAACTATTAAAAACTACGCCAACAATTTCGACAGACCTTCTGCAGTTTTTGGGTGACCGAAACTTAGATGAGTGGAGCAAAGAAATCGTTATCCTGCATCCGAACAAAAGTCAAAGTAACTCAGCTCATGAACTTGCACAGCAGTCCAATCACTCAACCACGTCGACAAAGAACATGTAGACGTACAGGATCGATTATATAAAATGCATAGCCACGCCGTTCGGAAAGGCGAAGATTGCACAGGCAGCCAAGACTTGCAATAGAACCCGCTTACCCAAGATGAAAGAAGAGTAAGTCGCCTGTTCATACTTCCTCTGCTTCGGTCTGCAGCTATTATTTATATGAAACTTCTGTCAACCCTTTCCCATTGTGGGCATTTGCCATCATACTGGCGACTAGTGACGTGGAATAGGACCCAACCAAACAAAGTTGATAACCAAGAGTGCTTTTGGTGTCCTCTATGATTATGTTGTGAAACTGAATCCACTGGTCGTTGGTAGTTGGGAGAATTGACACTCTCTACACCCAGCTTCATGTGCGAATGCATTGTAAACTGATCCAATTAGAGATAGTTCCTTGCTGTCGCAGAGTACAGACTATGATTTTTGATTCAACGGCAAAAAAATGTTTCCCTCTCATTGAATTCCCCAAGTACCTACGACACCACACCATAAAAGGATTTGTAAGCTCCTTGATGGGGGCCGACATTGTCGGTTGAACAATTGTGATAAAATGTGACTTTGATGCGGATCACAGCCAGGAAATCCCTTATCGATTCCCCTCTGCCAATTTCCCATGACAAATGTGTACCAATAGACTTCTTGTGTCAGATGTAATCAGTGTCACAAAATTGCTCTGTTTTGCATTCACACTTCATACCCATGGCAGCAGTAACGCCTGCCTTATACTATGAGGGGACAATTTACAATTTACTTGTATGTATCATGGACTTAAGTGTATGTACGAAAATGGATAAACTCGACTTTTAGCCTTTTGTGAAATCATGGTGCAGGTGCTACCCTTTCCACCAATCAATTTGTCAAAAGTTTTCACCCAATTGAGTTAATAAATTTTTGTCAAAGAAGTTACCCTAATAAGCCGCCTTTCCAATATCAAAAATTTACACAGGTAAGGTGCGTTAAAACTCTAAAGAAAAAAAAACGAATATCTACACACATCCCCCACAGAAATCCGTTTCCACTTATCAGCCACTTCTGTGCCTACTCGTCAAACCATCCATTCCCACCACCTTTCCTGAATCAATCACACATTCAACTGAAATCAACAAGTTCAAAATAAATTACCAACTTTGAGCCAAAAAAAAAAAGAAAAAAAATCGATTTCACGAAAATACCAAATTCCATTCAATTTTCCGCAAATCCTGTCAACTTGTACATTTTTTTTTTTTTTTCTTTGCCAACCAACTCGCAGAACAACGAGCAACAGGGATAAGCGTATGTAAATTTGATTAAGGGCATTCACACCTATGTACCTGGGAGAATACAGGCAAAAGTAAGGACGAAAAGCATTCAACCGTAACGGAAGCAAATCCATACAGCAGCTCATCATCATCAGCATTCGCCAAATGTTTCAAATTTTCCACCATCTTCGGGTTTCACGAGCCCTCCAGCCCGACAATCTCCGTGCATTGTAAACGCTTTGCAGCACAATTCCACTTCCAATGATGCGTTAAGACATCACTTTGCCGGAGAACATTAAACAGCCAACGAAAGTTGCCTGCTGCCATCCTCTGAGTTTGTACAACAATAAACATTGAGTTTGACTCTCATTGTGTGTGTGTGTGTGTGTGTAGACCCTCGCACAACACACGAGCATAATAATTTTCCGGTGGTGGTGGTGTTGCTAAAGCTCTTTACCCTCGGATTCCAGAAATAGAATTTCAATATGCAGACTAAGCCAATCGTTCCGCCTAAGCCCACATAAAACCTCCCATCCCCCCTGCACGCAGAACCAGCATCAAATGGGGGAGACAACCCCATCTGCCGACTGACTGACATCACGATTGTGAGACAATGTGCCGAGAAAAAGTTGTCAGTTGATTTCATTCGCAACAGGTGGCTGCCGCCCCTATACGTGTGTGTATGGCGTCGGAGTTTCTCAGCTCAAGAGGGGTGAAAAGTAATTCCAACCCCACTGCTCAGTTGCTATGACGAGTCAACCAGAACCGCATTCACCGAACACCGAGTAAATACCAAATGCATATATGCATGCAGGTGAATGTGGGATGTGTGTGATGCGAGCTGAAAGAGTCCAAAGCCGCACACATACACAGATTGAGAAGTTTGCCAACTGTTGGATTTGCCACAGTACAGTCTGGTGGCATTTTATCAAAACCCCCAGTGCACCACTTGTGCTGCACACACTAAACGACGAGACCGGGAGCAATGGCAAAACCGAGAACCGAGGACTGTGATCCAAGAATCCCTTCATTAACTTTGCCAGTTGCAATCTGCAGATGGTTTTTGCGATGAAAAACAACAGAGAACTCACACTTTGTCCCAGGACATGGTCTGTGAAGGATTTAGATCCCCTCCTGCCGGACGTATACAGACACTTTTGTGGAACTTAGTTTTGAGCTGGGAAGCTCTGATTGCCCGACGTCGTCGTTGCTGTCAAGACAACAACTAATGCAACTCTACTTGACATGGCAAAGTTCGCCCAAGTCCTGCTGATTGACTGGTAAAATGCAGATTCCACTTAAACTGTTGTTCAAAGCTGTGGTGTAATCATTGTCTTACAGACAGCAATCGTCCTGTCGATAAAGGACATTTCATCAACTTGTGTTTGCCTGTTCCTCTTCACGTGATTCCTTATCAACTTGCCTAGCTACCTGTCACTTGTTGAAGTTATTTGTTCTACAGGGTCTACGCCCTCTTCTCCACTCGAAAGGGGCGAAAGCCATGACTGCTGTAGGATAAATAAATAACACCCCTCTCAATGTGAAGGTGATTGGTATTCAAACGAGGAACGGTTGTTGACGTGGTGGCACTTGCTCGGTAAAAGACATCCCTAATGAGTTCACATAATGACAGCAAGAGTATTGGCCGTGGTTGAGTGAAGCCTCCTTTCGACCGACACAAAAAAAAAGTGTTTGCTCAGCAAACAAAATTGAAGGGAAGTCAAAAATGTTCACATTTTCGGGGTCGAAGCCGAGGGTGAATCAAAATGACATCAAAAAGATTAATGGACTCGGAGTGGGGTAATAATGGCAATAGATTTCGAGGAATGGCACCAACATTTACTTAGCTCTTGGGGGAAACAGGTACTTTCAGATGAATCCTAAAAGTTTTCCCAGTCAAAAGGGAAATAATCAAAGATATTAATTTCCGCTATTGACCTAGATATGGTTAAGGGATTTTGCTCTCCTTGACAATTATGATTTGAGGAATTGTATTGCTGGGAGGAATTCAATAGTATTTATTTAAGAGCATCAAGAGCTTAGGTTACTCATAGGCGAGACTGTCAAATTAAGGAGGAAGACTTGGGCGGAAAAGTGGGTATAAAATATCCAAGAAATTAATTCAGTACGCGCAATATGTTTCGATGTAATTGTGAATGCTTTTGAAGTTTGACAATGAAGATGTTAAATGGATTTTGGGGAGTACTCCAGAACACCTTTCAAATTTGATCATAATTTCGGCACTTGCTACACATTTAGTAGGAGTTTGAAAGTGTTTTTTAGAGAAACTGCCCATCCTATGTCTAAGGCGGCGTAGACTTAAGATTTTTGAGAATTTTGATTTGAGAAAATCAGATTAAAGCTATCAAAGACCATCGGTTTGCAAGTGCCTTTAGAATTTGTTTTTATTCTTAAAGCAGGCAAGGCGAGCCATATCACTAAGGACTTTAGACAAATAGGTCTTACTTCTTTCGTCCTCAAAGAATTCGTAGCAAGCTGAGCCCAGAGACTTATCTCCGGTACAGTATGCCTATATATGAAGGGTAAAAGTGTCGAAACAGTAATGCACAGCACTGTCGACTCAATCGAAAAAAGGATAAGGATTACACCCTAGCCGCGTTCTTGGACATTGAAGGGGCCTTTAAAAATTCTGGGCAATCTCAAACTTGACAGCACTCTCATCTACTGGATTGTGCCCATGGTAGAGGAGAGACTTATTAATACAGAACTAGGATGAACTCAATTAAAGGTTTACACCTCTAGAGGCATACCACAGGGGAGTCATATCTCCTCTGTTCGGGTTTCTGGTTTTGAATGGAATACTGCAACAATTAAAAAAAAGGCGGGAATATGCGGATCTAAGGATCTCTGACAGTGCAAGATACTTGGGACTTGTGCTCGACAAAAAGTTAAACTGGAAAATGAATATTAACAAAAAAATTAAGAAGAGGACGATAGCTTTCTGCTCTTACTGTAAAATATTCGGGAAAACCTGGGGACGAAGTCTTAAAAAGATCCCATGGATGTACATGGCTATTGTAAGGCATATATTTACCTATGGCAGCGTTGTGTGGTGGCAAGCTACCAAAACCATTAACCTTAAGAACATCACGAAAATAAAGAGACTGGCGTGCAAAGCAACTACAAGAGCCATAAGAAGGACGCCAACAGCAAGACCAGAGGCTATTTTCATACTGCTTCCACTAGACCTGTTTATACAGGAATCTGCGGCCAGAATTGCCCTGCGATTCAGCCAATGGCTGGAAGTCAAGCACGACGGGGCAGGCCCAGATCCTGAGTAAGTTCATGGACCGCTGATTATGCGGTGCCCTAACTAGACTTCAAAAAACTATTCTCTTGCTTATTCCCAAGCAGAGAGGAATGGACAAGGGGAACAATACCAAGCACGCAAACCAAAGCCATTTATACTGAAGAACCCAAAATGGACATTGGTGTGATTGCTGCTATACTTTCAGGGAAACTTAGCCTTTTTAAATCAGTGAGACTTACGGACCATAGCAGTGTTTTCCAGGCGGAGTTCCGGCGGTTTAATTGCTGCCGTGAGACTGTGGTGAAATTAATACCACGTGATGATATCACATTTTTCATCGAAAGCCAGGCAGGCTATAGAAATAAAATCGAAACTTGTGAAGTGCGTCGAGAAGAGCTTGGCGTTCATGCCACACAGCATGAGGTAAAACTATGCTCGATCCCTGGACATGAGGGCATATCAGGGAATGAGAAAGCTGATGAATTGGCAATAAAAGTATCTGCACTAGACCTAGAGCACGCTGATCGGTCAGTAAATGTCCTGCCATGAAAACTCAAACATGAAGCATAAATCAGCATGAATCAAAATAGACAGAATACTATGACCAAGGTACAACGGTCCCAGAACTAATTCTCTCATGTAGAAGGACAGGAAAACCCTCTCCATCCTTGTAGGAGTAATTGCTGGTCATAATAATCTGCTATCACATGAAGAAGCTAAGCCCAAGGAAGGACAACCTTTTCAGGGGCTGCGGAGATTAAGTTAATGAGAACATAACCCACTTCCTCTGCCACTGGCCAGGTCTTTGCTACCTCAAACATAAATTATTTGAAAACCACTTTTTCCAGAATACTGAAGGACTTAGTGACTTACTTATCAGGAACAGCTGGAGGCTCAATAAGGCGTCAAAATGATTCGAAATCCTGGGGAAGTAGGAGAGTACTTTGGGTATTGCTCCAAGAGAAAAGGATGACCTCCCCCCAAAATGGGCATCACAATGGGTCTCTATTGACCTGAGTGTGCGATAATGTCATTAATCCTATCGTTTGTGTTCTCAAAATCAATGAGTTGATGGTGGATATCGATCTGAAACTTTTGGGCTTTCTGCCATATTTGGCGTAAAATCAAGATTTGGCTAATCCCACCTTTTCCAGCCCTAAAACCGTATGCAAGCGATGTTCAGGATACTTTTCTCTTTATCTTCCTTATCGTCAATTGGAAAATTGGTTCTAAGATCCAATCATTGGGCATGTTGCCGTAGAATATCCGATGGCAGTTCGCAGTGTCAGCTGTTTTTGCATGTTGCATAGTCTATGTTATCGAGAACTTATTTTTGAATCAAACGATTGCCATTCGGTTTCAAAATATTAAAAAAAAAAGACAAAACTTCACACATAGACTCTAAGATCGATCAACAAGTTTAGAGTTAACTGCATGTATGTGATGTGGCACGGCTAGGACATTTTTTTAACGACTCTACTCTTTCAAAGCTACGCGGTAGTTACAGCACTGTCTTGGCTTGAAGACGTATTGACAAGGCTCAAGTTCTGCGCCCATCGTATTCAAAAAACAGGAAAAACACTTTTGGACAGACCCTGAGAATAAGAAGTAGGAAGAATATTGAATATCGACTAAGTTGCACGACAGCAAGGATAGAGAAGTTTCGATTCACCCTAACTTCTAACTTTAGAAGAACCTTGACCACCGAGAACAAGCTCGTGTTAAGGAGAAAAAATGTTTATTCGCCCTTAAAACAAATAACAAAAATATTGGTACACTTTAAATTAATTGAAATCTTAAAAAAAAAACTCGTCTCGAGATTGTTGTGCTTGTAGGACTTGTTTCATGGTGGTCAATTGGTCATCACCCCGGTTGAACCTCTTTTCTCATAAGTGATTTCGGGTACCACTTTGAACAAAAGGTGTAAGATTTTTGTATCTTAACCCCTCCTTCCGTCGGTTAATGAATTATTTACAAGAAACAACGTTGTTCCGCATAATTTTCGCCTAAACAATCGAATCGATCAATTAAAAGGAAATTACTTCACTTTCACCCCCACTCCACCAAAAAAAAAAACAAAAACAATTCCTCTTCACTTCAACAAAACAAAAGAATTTTCTATTTATCTTCGAATCGAAATTTCCTTTCCTTTTAAATTCCGATAATCATTTTAAGAGAATGATAACATCCTTAAAACACTGAGTTCAAGTTCCCCCCCTGCCGTCCACAACACCACCGCATTCGACCGATGCGATGGTGGCACAACAAACCGGGAAACCAGGAATCATTAGATATGGAGGAAGTGGACAATTTCCGCAACATTAACTCTGGACTGTTCGATGGGAAATCGTTAAAAACTTCTCCCGATACGGATGTGAAGGGAAAAACGAAACACTGGATAGATTTAATAAAATACAGAGAAAATGGAAAAAAAAAGGAAAAGTACGTACATTAAGCTATTACGCGCACTTGGAATTCGCGTTTCAACTTGGAGCAGAATGTATCTCAACATGAAACATGGGAAGTTTTCGAATTTTTTTTTTATGCAGCTGTATGTGTGTGCAACAAGCGAATGCACACAGGATATTATGAATGAGTTGTGTTGAATTAATTAGTAAGTACGGGGGGAAGTGCTGTTTGAACACAGATTTTGTTACACCCCTTCGGCATGGTGTGGTACAAATTCTTCAGCGTGTCGTACAACAATACGAGTACTTTCATCGTGATAACGCAAAAATGTTCCCTCTGAACTGTGGATATACTCGCATGAGATGTACCAACAGTATTTTTTTCCCTCAAACAGAAGGGGTACATCCACTCAAATCTGTCTAGGTTATCAGCTCTATATAATGTACAAATGCGTATTATCTACATACGTACATATGTGCCGAATAATTTATGTACCTGCCTTGTAGGTCACCAATATGCTGAAAAAGTATTAACATGGATATTACTGGATAAAATCCTATTGATTGCCAAAGTGTTGGACAATAAAAGAGCTTAGAAACAACTATCTATCGGATGGTCTGGCATGAGTAAGCACTCGTAATGGCTGTCACAGAGATAAGAACTTCGATAAGAGGAATTAGATTGAAAGGACTTTTAATTGCTGATAGATACTGAGTTATGCTCAAGTGGGTTTATATATGTACTTCATAAAGATAAACCCTGAAAGAGGGAAGGAGTAAACGTTTGTTGTTTCATGGGGAGATTAGAGTGGTTTGTGTGGAAGGGAGTAGTATATGGTATGAAACAAACAATTCATCGTGATGAAATGGAAAAAAAAAAATTCATTGGAGATAATTTTCAACGTAGTACGTGAATGAATGTCGTTAACAGAGTTTTACTGAACAAACAGATGAATTAGTGATGTTTTCAGTTTAACACTACAATGGCTGTTTAATTAAGTGCAGGGTAGCAAACAACGGTAATCCAATTTGGTTTTGTTATTTAAAAATCAATTAAGTTCTCGCTTTTTTTTTTTTTTTATGAAAATGCAAGTTCATTGTGAAAAAATGGCATCTTTCTGGCAGAGCTCGAATACCGTTACGGTAAAAGTGTTCATCTTTTGAGGCTATCCACGGATCAAGCCATTCTTGGATGTCTTCATATGAGCGAAACTGCTGATCAGCCAGACCATGTGCCATCGAACGGAACAAGTAATAATCGGACGGGGCAATATCTGGAGAATATGACGGGTGGGTTAGGACTTCCCATTTGAGCGTTTCCAGGTACGTGAAGCCGAACGTAGTCATACTATAGAATCACTTTTTCGTGCCTCTGCTCGTATTGTGGCCGTTTTTACGCAGTGCTCGGCTCAATCGCATCAATTGAAGTCGATACCGTTCCCCAGTGATGGTTTCGTTGGGTTTCAACAGTTCATAATAAATAACACCGACCTGGTCCCACCAAATACACAGCATAACCTTTGCAGCGTGAATATTCGGCCGAGCCGACGACGACGTAGAAGCATGACCGGGCACTCCCCATAGCTTTCTTTTCTTTAGGTTGCTTTAATGAATCCAGTTTTCATCACCTGTCACGATGCTATAAAGAAAACCCTTCCTTTTTTGCCGCTGGAGCAGTTGTTCACAGGCGAAAAAACGACTCCTTTTGAAGCGACGCGTCGCGAGGGAACCAATCACTGCACGTTGTTTCACTTAGGGTAGCATCTCCGTAAACTTTTTGGAGCTCTCGATGCGCTTCAGCCGCCATTTTCTTCGAATGAAAGAAAAAAAATCAATACTTCCCGCAAATGACGATTATATGGCACAAAATCAGATATTTCCACACAACCAAAAGTATATGACAGCAAAAAAAAAAAATCACTATAGTGTCAAAACAGTTTGCCTACCATATGTATAAGCTGGGTTCATGACGTTTTGGATATGTAAAAATCGACCAGCACTTACTGCTGGAGGCATCTTTTGACAAATAGTGAGAACTTACTTGCGCACCTAATATTATTTAAAGGCTGTTGCTAGTTAGAGTGCACTAATGACTTCGAATGAAACAATAGAAGAGTGTGAAACTAAAGGTTCTTTTATTAACCGCTTCCCATCTTTAAATTTAAATAAAACAAAGTGTGTGTGAGATATCATCGACATTTTTTATTCGTTTGAAAGGCCTATCGATGCCATTATGTATGGAATATAACATCGTTCAAATGTCTGGCGCGCATCCGAAATGTCCAATTTTCCAAGACTTTGGCGCATAAATCAGGCTGAATTTGACCGATGGCATGGGTTATAATGGCTTTGAGGGCCGCTGTGGTTTGTGGCTTATTCGCATAGACCTGCGACTTCAGAAAACCCCACAAGAAAAAGTCAAACGGGTTCAAATCGCACGATCTCGGTGGCCAGTTCTTATCACCTCCACGTGAGATGACCATGCCCTCGAATCGCTCGTGCAGAATTTCCAATGTGGCGTGAACTGTGTGGCGCGCAGCGCCATCCTGGCATCCAATTCAGGTCAAAAGGAGTTGATAATCATCGACCTGGCCTCCAGCTCCTGGGTCAATTGAATTTTGTACGGGTGCAGGCCCAAGTTACGACGCAAAATTCGCCAAGTTGTGGTCTGCGAAAGGCCGAGTTCTTGTGAGCGACGCAAAATCGACTGCCTCGGATTCTCCTGCACACTCTCACGGACTGCGGCGATATTTTGGGCAGATCTTGCGTTTCGTCGACGTACGGGTGTTGGTCGGTCATTTACTGAACCAGTGGACTCTAATTTATCCACCACACTGCGAATAGTCCTCTCGGAAGGACGATTATGGCGACCGTAAAATTGGCGAAGCGCGCGGAACGTTGCCCGAACAGAACACCAATTTTGAAAAAAACAATTTTATTATTTCCACGTGTTGTTGAAGGCTATATCCGTCCGGTGATTTGGCAAAACAGACTGAATAAATGACAGGCAATTTGACAGATGTAGCTTCAACAATATGGCCCCTATCAACTGTCAAAGTTCGGAAGCCCCTATTATTATGTCGGGCGATCTTTTTTTATGAACCTACCCTTATGGCTTAAATGTTTTCGATGAGTTGGTTTCCTTCAGCCTTTTTCCCCTTGTATCAAATCCAAACAAGCTAAGAGGAAAATACAAGTACATTTGGGTGCATCCATAAATATGAAATAACGACATCCTCAGAATGAAACTATCGCCTAAAAGTTAACAAGACTAATCAGTCTGAAGTCGCCTCTTCACTCAGTTCCTTCAAAGAAAATTTCCATTTTCTCACAAACGAGATGGATTTCATGTAAAATTCAAATCTGATATAACATTGGTGGATGGAATCAGATGTAATCTATAGTTTTCGGTTCAACAAAGGAGATGCTCTTTACTTACTACCCGATAGAGAAATGCTATCATTTCGTGGATATTCTCTCATCGAACGTGATTTTTCCTTATTTGCGCCAATATGAACACAACAGAAAACCAGAAAGGTTACGAAGGTTTTGTCATTGAATTTTTGATGATGTTACTTGCGGCGGAAAACATATAGTGATGGAAAATATTTTTAAATTTAAATGAATATCCTTGCATCCACATAATGCCTTTTGGCCTTTCTTCAAGTCTGTAAAAAAAACCGCACTCATTCACAATGGCAGCTAAAACATATCCATTATGCCCTGCCCACCCTGTTTGACGGCGCAATCCTTATTAAAACTTCACCGAAATAACAAGCTTGCAAAACTCATTTTAGTTCGCAGAAATGTGATTAAAATGTTTTAAAACAATTTTTTATCACATCTTATAGCCGTGCATTATGATTATGATGATATATAAAAAAAATTTTATGAATGAAAAAGGATTTTCTGCTTGTTTCAAATTCATAAACTCCTGAAGCTATTTTTACATGGTGGTATTCTCTTCGTCGGTGACATAATGAAAAGCTCGATAGGGATCACATGAATATGACTCTATGCAGACGCCACTTAGATATTACGAGGACGTTTAATGTCATGACAGATAAAAATATTCATTGATTTACTTCTTATGGCATCACCAGATCCTATCAGTTCCTGAAAATATGGGTTAAGGCAAAGGGAAATGTAAGCTATTCTTGTGAGATATTGAACGCTGTTATGCGGTAGAGCTCATGTCATTCAGTTTTAACTGACTTTTCCTCCTGTACTACTTCACATCAACGTATGATACATTCAGAGTATTACCTGTGTTATACCACGCGAATTTCATTTTACGTTAAAATCATTAACTGTATGTACACACATCTGAAGCTGTCATTAGGGGAAAGTCATTGTATGTAATTCATGTGGAATATTCAAGGGCTGCGGTTTGGTTTTCAAATTCCTCAATCAATACGAGAACTACGTAACTATGTACATATGTATGTATGTTTACGTTAAATGTAGGTTCATTTGTATCTGGAGTTAGTTAAACCACAAAATATTTAACGTTACGAAATTAGAACTAAGTATCTAATCACGAAATACATATTCCCAACGAGAGGCAAGGAATTCTTGGTAAAACCTCTGAAAATGTTGCACATGAAACGCAATTTAACGAAAACTCTGTTTGCATTATTTCAAGAATAATTTGTACATATGTACATGCAAAAACACTTCTTAGGGTGTATTCCTACAGGAGTGCGCCTGGGGTCCATTCTACGAAAAGTAAATCTCAGGGAACTTGTTGGCGATGAATTTCTTAGAAAGATCTTATTCAAAGAATTGAAAATAGAACAACAAACATTTATGCCAAAGGGCTAAGTCTATTCCAAGTCAACAGTTGTTCTCTTAATGTATCGTTCATATGTGTGATGCATCTACACCAGGCTTTGGTTGTATGCAGTATATGAGAGAGCGTTTAAAGCCACCGTGTCGTATGTCGCCGCAGCTCAGTAGTTTGTGCGTTTGACTGCTGTGATAGCTGATTGGGTTCAAGCCCTAGCCATCCACCACACATCATTTTTCGCGGCACCACCTCTCGTCGAGGAATGGCAAGCATCCGGGAGTATAATCTGACTTGAAAAAGCTTCTTAATTCCTCGTTCGGAGTCGGCAATAAATTGTCAATAATTCACATTCCATTGACACATGACAAGAAAATAGCTGCCGTGCCGTGGCAGTATTGGGCTTCGGCCTAGCTTCGCGAAATAATTCACAGAATTTTCGCAGGAATAGAAGGGAAATTCAAATAATTTATGAATCGAAATGGCGAACTGAGAAGCTTTTTCATGGCAAGTTATGCTTTCTGAAATGCAGCCTGGCTGTCAATGTAAATCGTAATATTGTTAGCATTGACACAAGTTGGACCGCTCTTGTCACTGCTAAATCCTCCGCTTGGAAAACGCTGCTGTGATCCGGGAGTCTTATGGAGCAGCTAAGACCAAGCCCTTCAGATAAAAGACCTGCTCTAAAAGACTAGCTGATTCTGAAAAAAAAAACTTCGCTGCAGCCTCCTGGATGTAGAGTTGTACAGGCAAAAGGTTAGGAATTATTTCCATCCCCACAGTTGGTGTTGTTCTTATGGTACTTGGTGTTTCAGGTTGACGGTAGAGGTGACAGCGCGCCTCCAAATCAGTCCTCCTTACGACAGTACTCCAACGTATTAAACACTGAACCATGGCGACGACCGAGTAGAAACACGATTAAAAAGAAATAAACTCTCTTTTGGTCTCCGCTTTAAAAATTAATTTAAGAAGAAAACGTTCCTTAGTAGACCCCAATGATTCGTGGCCAAGGCTTATAGAAAAGAAAACGCTTTAACCCCTTCAAGTCCGACATAGCTTTTAACCCAAATATCGTAAAAAAGCTGAAGTTTAAATCATTAAAAAAGCAGAGGCAACATTTTTTTTTAAAAAAATATTCCAACATTCTCAAGTTGGTGCTCACTATTGTCACACCCTGTGCTTATCACACTCAAACTTTCCCCTTGCACTTGTCTACATTTCATACCCGTTAAATCATCATGCATAGAACTAAAACTATTGCAACACGTAAAATTGTTTTCAATTAAAAAATGTATATTTTATGATAAAACTATTTATGCATACTCACGTTTGGCTTTAAAAAAGAATATCCTGTCAACTATGATGAACCTGTCTGCTGCTATCCATTCTATAAATAGTATTTAGTTGGTTTTATCCATTTTGCGGAACTTCCACATTCTGTATAATCGCATATTCATTTTAAAATTAAATAAAAAAAAAAAATATTTTCCACAAACAAACACTGTAATCGACTATATTTTTGTTTACGCTAAAAAGGAAAGATGCACCAGAGGGGACGTGGGTTTTTTTTTTTTTTTTTTTCTACCGAAACTTAATCACAAGTAGTCACACAGCAACTGACACCGACTGCTGTGGCAACAAACCGGCATCCGCCGAATGACAGGATATTAAAAAAGCATACACAAACAGAGATACAGGATATTTAAAATACTGAAAAGCAATTCGCAAAAGGCGGCATCAATCTGCACTCGAGAATCGAAAGCTACGGAACGGATACGAGAGCAAATCTCTTCCGATCCAAATCCAGAGCATACTTGCTTTGTTAACGATGCATTTCTGGTAGTAAACATTTGCTCAGATGGTAGAAAAACAGTTGAGCGCAAGTAATGATGCTGCAAACAGTTGCACACAAAACCACTTTAATCAGATACTTAAGATACAAAAGTGTCGTTAATTTTTTTTCCACTCCCACAGACTCTCTCTGAGATCAACGGACAAAATGCCATTTCATTTGCATTTTATGATGTCTGGACCTTTATCCTTCGCCTGGTTGAGGCGACGATATAGACAATGCGGTTCAATGAATTCGTCTTCCTGCCAACCTCGCCAGAATGAGGGAATGTCACGTAAATTTCAACTCAATTTGCAACTTATTTCTTGGCTATTGTTTGCCGGCCGGATTGAAATTGGAACTCGGAATAAGAGGAAATTTAATTTTCGTTATGTTTTCCTCTGGTGAAGATCCACGTAAGTCAAACAAAGGTTGGTGTATGCATTTTTAACTACGCTGACAGGACTCAAGGACCTCATGGCGTGCGTGCATGTGGCCTGTAATTCAATTTATTTTATGAAAACCCACCCCTGCTGTGAGTGGATTATGAATATCTTTCACTTAGGCGGTGGTATGTGTTAATATAACTACATGCACTCAAGTGTTATTAGTAGCAGGACTGTGGAAATTATTTTATGGTGACGACACCAGACATAACATATTCGAAAGATCAACACCGTTACAAGCTGTCATTTCGTTGCTAGCCCATATTTTCATTAAAAGTGATGAATCGACCGTGAATCACACATAAGCAATAAACGAAGGTCAGAGATAAAATGTGTTATTATAACCATGAGTTTGCCATTTGCTAACATATACGAGTGCTTATGGCAACGTATTATAGTAAACAGATTGCTGATGGGGAAACACTATGTGTAGGTGTCGGTTGATTTTCGGGGCAATCAGTAATCCGAACTAATGTATCAAATATGTAACTCCTTTCCTTTTGACTTACTCATGGAATACCATTGAACAATGGGAAAAAGATGGGAGAGGATATGGGAAAGATATGATGCCAAGTTTGATGGCTTAATATACATTTTTTGACAATATATGGAGGAGAGCCCAAACAGGAGTTTAACAACATTTTACAAATGGAATCCACTGGATACAAACTCACTTCCGATTAGAGTTTGAGTCGAGGGCTGATACAAAGCACTGAATCTCACACACCAACTTAGTTGCTCAATCGTAACGTAACGTAACGTAAATATTTCAAAGCCCGTTTAAGGGTCTTCCAAGATGACTTCATGTTTTGACAATTAAATAAAGTTACGCCTTTTTTCGTATTTAAGTCGCACTTGATATTCCTCCTGATAGTGAATGGTATCCATGAAACTTTTTAGTCATTTTCCCAAGTTTTTCAAGATGGCTAGGTTTAGTATGGGGGAATCTTAGGAAATCTGACAATGCTATGGTAGGGTACGCGAGGGTAAATGGGATGCTCCTCATTTAGGCCCCTTCTTGCTGCCAAGCGGCGGAACCCAATCAAGTCTTGCAACTGATTTCAAACATTTTGCCTACGCTTATGATATTTGCTTAGTATCGCAGCGAATTACCGAATCATGGATCTGCACCAAGTGACCATCAGTTTCCTCTCAGAGGTTAACCTTGTAGAGTTGAAAACTCATCGAGAAAGTGTAAAATTTTCAATATTTTGTCTATATTGTCTCAGCCAAAGGCGGTGCCGAATTGGATATATACAGCCGATTCGGTATACTGTCTGAGATCTGGTAGGTAGAAGGTAGGTAGAGTGGCGGTTCCTGAGAACACAATTAGAGCTAGGGTGCGCCGTTTTGTTCCCACGAAACTCGTTCAAACCTATTTGTGTGTTGATTGGTTGTGTTAGAATGATATGGTTAAATCTAGCTAGTGGAGTTCAGATACAGGATCTGTTCTCCAATCCTCTTTTCCAGCTAGCTCGCTTAGGTACACGAAGAAGGGTTTGCCTTAAGTACGCTGTCTGCTCCTCGCGAGGGGCGAGCACCTGCAGAAGAAATGAAGTACAGACTCTTTCTCATTTGATGTCCTTCCAGCTTCTGTAGAAACTGTCGTGAGGAATACTAAGCTTGACCGCATGGTCTCCTAATGGCCAGTGACCCATCAGGCTACAGTTCTGGCAATATCTGGTCTTGATTTGACAAGCTCTTTTGACTTAGGTTTTTTTCAATAAGGCCATGTCATTGGCAAGCTGTAGGAAACTAGGATGTATATAGCCTTCTAGCAGAGCCCAGCGGCCAGCTCGTCGGGCTTGCTCATTGCCCTCATGATTGCTATGACGTGGAATCCAAATGTTGGATTGTTGATTGATTACAAGCCGGCACTGCTCTACCAGTTTTAAGGATGTGGTAATCGCATCAATGGCTTTGACAGCGGATTGGCTATCCAAAAAAAAAAAGTTATATTTTGGTTGGATGTTTGGAGATTGTTCAGCTAGCGGTAGACTTCCCGAACCGAGAGAAGCTCCGCCTGGAAAACACTAGCAGGGTCTGAAAGACCCACTGAGATCTGGAGTCACCAAAGAGTTCCTAACAAAGTCGGTGTACATCAGGGAAGCTTGAAGGAAAAGTGTCTGATCCCCAAGTGCATCAGTTACTCTTTGCTGACGATGGAGCCATCGTGAGTGAAGATCAAAAGTATGGGTGGATGTTTTGGAACGGAATGGGTATCGTATTAGTCAAAAAAGACAGAGTACCCCTGTTGCCCATTCTCTGATTCACTCCAGCCAGTTCCTGACATTTGCTTGAATGGAAATGTGTTTCCCAAGTGTGAAAGGTTTAAATATCTGGGATAAATGATCAATAGCGAATCTGTCTGTGTTGATGACATCAATCTTCGCGTTAGCGTAGGATCGATTAAGTGGCGGAAAAATTCCGCTTTATTCTGTGAGCGAAAAATGCCCCCTAAGCCAAAAGGAAATCTATATACCGCAGGTATGCGGCCGGTGCTCACATGCGGTTCACAATCCTGGACAATGTATAGAAAGTATGTGTGTAAATTTACGGGAGCTGAGATGAAGATACTTTGCGTGAAAGCAGGAGTAACAAAGCTTGATGGAATAAGAATTTCGAAAATCCAAGGAAGTCTTCACGTCAAGGAAACTGGAGCGCCACCGGCTCAGTTGGCATTGTCATGTTCAAAGAAGAGACGTTCGTGCACTATCGCAGAAGAGAGGCAGACCTAAAAACTCGTGGATCATACACATGTAACAACACCAGCATTTGATTGGCCTCAGCGAAGTGGTCAGAAACGGGGGGCCTTCCGCTACTTTTTTAGGTCAAACCAACAAACCCTTTGGACGGACTAATAGGAATGCATTAAAGTAGGAGGATTGTGATCCCTAAATCCTCATAACAATTTCCCTGGAAAAAAGGAAGAAGAAGAAATTTATGAGAGAACAAGGCAAGAACCTTTGGATTCATGACACTCTACGAAGACTCTACGAGACTCTAGGATGCACTAAGAAAAAAAAGGAACAGGAAATACAAACCTTTTTTGAAATGATATTCGAACTGAAGTCACAGTTTGTGTTAAAAAAAATGAATAGCTAGCTCGACAGCTCGAGGTGAGCCCACGCTTAGGTTCTCGCAACCATTCATGTTATGCGTGTTACACATTTCGCACGAATGGAAGGGAACTCAATTTATTGCTGACTCCGAACGGCGAATTGAGAAGCTTTTTCATGACAGATTATACTCTCGGAGGCTTGTCATTCCCCGACGAGTGGTAGTGACCCGAAAAATTTTCGGTGGACATGGATAGGACTTGAACCCACGCCGCTCCCTCAGAAGTCCAACGCACTAACCACTGAGCCACGGCAATCACAGTTTGTGTTATTGTTACGAAATTTCCAACAACCATGTTTTATACGTTGCTGCCCTGCTCGTTTAAACGAAAATATTGCCTCCTGCACAAACTTAAGCTGTCTCTTCATTTCCGCCAATGGACTAGTTTTTCATTTCGGACTGTATTCTGGGAAAAATGGAGAGAAAATTAGACCAACAACAATGGTCTGCGTACTCATTTCCAACAGGAAACAAACATCTATGTACAACAGTCCAAAAGTTATTATCCACTGACAGACTCATAAGTGATCCTCTAAGGGTTCGCTTTTGTACCTTTTTCAGCTACGAAACTCTGAAAATACCATAACACAATTCTTCTTTTAATTGGCTTTGACTGAAGAATTTCGGGGAATATTTGCTTCCATCTGTTCAAACCTGCAAACGGAAGCCATACGAAAGAAAAAAACACAAATCAGAGGAAATTGAGACGAGAATTGTGAGATGAGGGGGAAAAAAGTCAAGGAGATGAGCTTCCCCATGAACATTATATTTTTCTCATACATGGAGTGAAATATTCCTGTGAAATTTGTTGCCATTAAAAGTATATCATATTTTTCGTCAGTGAAACGCACCATACCATGCACATATGTACTTATATAGTAGCATCCAATTAATGAAATAAAGTTTCAAGCAACAGCACAACCTATGTATTAACTCATCATATTTTTTTTATTGATTATCCATTTTGGAAAAATTAATTTCCTGGACGACTGCATTCAGTCGATGATTATTATTTATCCGTGCCGTGGCATCAACGTCAGAAATACAAGTTGCGATACACATGTATGTAATCCCGGGCCATACACGTATGTAAATATGCTCACAGACTGTTTTTTTTTATAATTTCCTTTGGTACAGGATGAAAGTGTTTATTTTGTAAGCCGTCCGCTTTGACGTGATATTCTCAATTAGGATGGGACTTTTTAAAAATTGGGTCGCAGTTCAAAAGGCAGAAAAAAAAAACGTCAAAAACATAAGCCGACGAATTAGGATGCCAAATTACCGTCATAATTCCAAAGGCGATTAGAGTTCATTGATTCAAATTGAGAGTTGAGTGACAAAGGGATGATGTTAAAATCAAAATGAAACTAAAATGGATACGGAGCCAGAGATTTTGGATACCTCTGAAAAGTTTTAAACCTAAAATTGGAAATTGGCTTTTGGTATATCTACCTTTGTATGTATGTGTATTATTTACCAAAGTTTTTAAGTATCGATAGGAAGTGAGGACCATAATGGGAAGCCAACGCATGATATTCAGAGACTTCTATGGAAGTCGCATATGGAACAAATACAGTCGAATATGAGTTGTACAAACATAAAAACGGAAGCATTTCAGATGGGTCTAGCAGTTCACGAGGCAAGCCGAAAACAAACTGAATGTTGTCTCCAAAACAAACAAGATTAACTCTTCCTTGTTCAAAAGAAGTTGGAGTGCCATCTCAAGGACAACGATTCAAAAATTGTATAAAATATTGATTATCCCAGATATGTTTATACATATATTAGACCGTCTCGACTGGTCTGATGAAGAACCCGCCAGATCCAGGATGTTTGGTATGGTTTACCGACGGGTCAATAATGGCTCCGAAGAAGTTGCTAGTGTCTCTATATTAAGATCTGTGCCAGGATAAACCTCGATAAAGGTATTAGAGTCGCAAAAATACATATCTGCTCAGATAACTAGGCAGCGCTTAAAACATTATCATCCTACTTCGTGGAATCTAAGTCAGTCAAGTGCTGCAATTGTAGGCAATGAAACTGCGGATGAGCTGGCTAGGGTCGGTTCGCTATTCGCGCTCTTGGGACCGGAATCCTTATGCGGTGTTAAATGGGGTACCATCACAACTTTGGTAAACAACTGGGAACATCAACTTTGCCATTGGAACCATCAACTTTGTTATTGGAAAAATGTCCCCGGGCTTAGACAAGGAAATTCTAAACCTTGACAGGAACAACATGAGGAAGCTAGTGCGCTTCCTTACCGGGCATTATGGCCTAAGATATGATCTCTGTTTGGAAGAGAAGGAAACCTCTGAGCACATTTTCTGTGAATGGCCGGCACTATACTGACTGCATAGATGTATCTTTCATAGCGAATTCTGTGCTTTAGCGGAGTTTAGAAAGTCGGCTACTAATGACATACTCACTTTAATTAGGAAGGTAGTAGACCTCTTAGGCTAAGAATACTGGTAACACAATAGATCTTGCTAGGTTGCAGTACCAGTCATAAAGGCAGGTTAAAAAAAAGGTCCCAGACTTTCTTACGGAAAGCAGAAGTATGAACTATATTGTCGCCCAGCTGCCCGAAACCTGCGGGAACCACCTGCGCCTATCGAATCGATTAAATTGCTTCTCGACACAGATGCCAAGAAACTGGCAAACCACAGGTGGAACAAAATCAGCACTTATTTCTTGTCAAAACAAATCTGGCCTCACCTGGATCTAAAAAAGACGGAGAGCTTTTTATCCACTAACCGGAAAAACTTAGGTTTACTAAAAGGGGTCCTTACCGGACATTGCTTGAGAGGCAGACAAGCACTCAGACTGGGGGTCGCCTCCCTCGATTTCTGTAGAAGCTGCAGAGACGTGGATCTGCCCTTGCGATGTAAAGAAGGAAAACTCTCGGAGTATAATTCTAAGATGATCTTAATGATCTAGCTGAACTCGAAATCCAGAGTAGCCACCTCACCTAATCTTGTCACATTCTTCCTGACTCATGATCCAAGTTCATTTTAGATCTAACAAACATTAAGCAACCATTGATAGATGGTGTACAACAAATGCAGGCTAATATTTTGGACTTTTTTTTTTTTTTTAAAGAACCAGCCGCAAAAGAATTGTGGATCTGTGATTTTAGGAAAATAAACATGACGGACGAAAATTTCTACTTTAGAAGTGAGTTTGTACTAATTTCTTCGAGATGTGAGAGGATTTTCAATTTCAACAAAATCGGAGTAATTTTTTAATATTTCAAAATGGCGGAATGAAAATGGCTCCCAAATGTGTAGCAGAGAGATTCACTGGAAATTCAGATTTATTTGAACTGTGAATTGTACCTTCTCAAAAATAAAAAGAGGCGTAACCCGCCCTCTTTTCGACCGATTATACCCATCTACGAACTTAGCCAAGGTGTTCGCCATACGAAGGTGTACCTCAAATTTTATCCAATATTATTAAAATTTATTGAAAGTCACGTCATAAAAGTATCAACATGACAAAAAAAACATGAATGGCGCCACATCCCAAATGGGACCAAGGCCTAGCTTGATCCACCCATTCAGATTGTCGTTCTTCGCACGAATGGCAGAGACCTACAACAACAATTTATTGACAACTCCCAACGCTTTGTTGAAAAGCTTCTTCAAAACATATTATAGTCTCGCAGGTTTGGCATTTCCCCCGAGAGATTATGCCAGGAAAAATGTTCTGTTTATATTGCTGGGCCTCGAACCTTCTCAGCTCGTACAGTAGTTCTAATCGTCTTATGAGCCCTGCGACGGTATTTAAGTGTGTGGCTTATCACAGAGGTCTAAGTATGGCTTCCTTCTGAATCCAAATGCTGAGTTTGTTGACAAAGAAAGAATGAAAGCAAGAACACAAACCACAACTCCGAACACATTCAAGAAACGGCAGTATCCTGTGATGGCAGCTTCAATAATGCAGATTTCTATGGAGAATTTATCTTAATTCACTTATTTGCAAAATTTATTTGACAGCAGTTTGGGTATTCGTCAAATACTAACAAAAGCCCAAAATCGAGGTTGCTTTATTGCCATCGAATATGCTACAGTATCCAGGAAAGATGAGAAAGATACCCTCTTTTAGATTTTCTCACAAAACCTCGAAGGATTTAAGAACCTTCGATCCGAACCTTCACATCAAGTTTGGATTCTTTTATTCCTATCTATCTATCAATCTATGTATCTATCTATTTAACTATCAACAACCTCCGAAAAAGTTGCTGAATATCTTTTTGGAAAAGTATCTGGGTATCATGCCTGATCAAAAACTTAACTGGAAGCCAAATATAGAACACAGAGTCAAGAAGTGCATCCGGGTCACTAGTATGATGGTCCGAGTTGAGCAAAGCCTAAAATATTACGAAACTCAAAAGCCTTCAAAGGACAGTGAGTATAGGCGCCACAGGAGACATTACTGGCAATCTGAGAGGTTTGCACTCAACTCAAACGTAACACAACTCGTAAACAGAACGTTGCTATTCTCATAGATACCTAAGTCGCTATCAAAGCTTTTGTCTTGGCTACCTCACTCACTTCTATAGTTTACTTAATTCAGATTCCACTTCCACTTCCACTGCATTTAGAGAATTATTTTGGTTGCCATGCTGAATTATCGTGTATACACGTACAGACGTTTGATTTGCATTTTGAAAAGCAACGAATTGAGCTAATTATGTTGATTTTTTCAACTCCGCACTGAAAATCCTTAATCCCTAATTAAAAGGGCAAAACAGTTTAATTCAATTTTCATAAAAGCAAACGCACTTTATGGATTTCATTTAGCGAACAAAAAATGTGGGTAAGAGAATGAAATCCTGGGGTATTCCAGGTTTAAGCTGAACAGAAGGGAAAAGTACTTATTTCACAAAATTTTCTCAGAAAGCTCACAAGCTACTTAGGAAAAATGCGCCCAATACCATATGCTTAGACCAACCTGAAGAAAAAAAGGTTCCATCTTCTTTGGAATTAGCTGGACATGAACGAGTTTCCAAGTAACCTTTAAGATTCTTATAAAATACGATAAGTGGGAGTACTTCAGTTTTGGTTTGGTCACGTTAAAAGGATCCTCGGAGAAGACCCCCTCAAACAAATTTCAAGGACTCCTAAAGGCATCTAAATCATGACTGCCATTCAAAAAAAAATTCAAAAGAAAAAATAAAAATAAAATAAAACACAATTAGAGTCAAAAAAAATTCGTCAAAATCAACGAAAACAAGAAGCAAAGGACAAAAAAAAAGCATAACGACATCACAAAAGTGTCCCTTCATTATTGAGTTTGCCTATGATCGTTGCCTCCCCACGGAAGTGTGGCGCAAACTAGCACAGACCGTCGAACAAAAAAAAAGGAACTGAGAAAAAAAAAAAAAGAATTCAACAAACAAATTTATGTGTCCTTTAAGGTGCGAATCAAATTCTAGAACCCCTGGGGCTTCTGTTTTTTTTTTTTTTTAACTTTCCACAAACGACAGAATAGCATATAAAACAAACTGAAAACATGCCAGAGGAACACTGTCAATGTCTAGAGCAATATAATCCGACATACAAAGTGTATATCAGGCCAATGAATGGTCGGAAACTCACTCTGCTGGATATCGAGAAATACATACTAATATAGCCGCATACTTTTTGCCTCTCTGGGTTTAATTAAAAATAAACCCTCAGCCGAAAGTTTAATTGCGTTCGGAAATTGAAGTTACAAACACCAACAGCAGTTTCTCCGTTCTGTTCGACCACCGACAGGGTTTTGTGGGCTTCAGAGTTGTCGCACTAATGACCTCATCCGCTGTCTGCCATATGGTAAACATGCAATAACGCCATAAACACTTGCAACATATGCCACAGGTTACACCAGACAAACCCCTAAACTCCTCTGAAAGAAGAGAATTCTAATTCAATTCCGTGCGTGTGCAACCCGAAACGGGACCAATTGGTTTCTATATTTTGTTACACCTTCTCTTTTTTAGACAGTTAATTATCGCACTAATCAGAGTAAGCAAGCCATCACATTCAATGAACACCACATCCAGGGCCAAAAGTTGGGGAACAAATTACGAAAAAAAAAACGAGCAAAAGAATAACGTCCCAGCAGATACGAAGCCTCTATGCGGAGTCCTTGTGCTTTATACTGTACCACCCTGTTCCATGAAAGTTTTCCGCCTTTGTGGGAGGGACACCTCGGTGGTGGTTGTTAAGCCAGAGACAAAAACACTTTTCACCATTCACCTGTTGCTAAATGTGATTGTTTGTGTGGGTGGGCGGGCATGGGACGTATGGGGCAACCCCCCTCGAAATTATAAGGGATGCCTTTGCTGACATATCCTGTTTCTCTGTTACTCTGTGTATCCGCTTTGTGTGATTTTTTTATAAATTTTTTGTTGCATTTACGCAAATTGGAATTTTTTTTTTTGGAAATTTAATTAGTTGAAAGTTTGGGGCTTGGGAATAGCTCCTCTTTAAGGGAAATTTTTTCTTTTTTTTTTTTGAATTTACATTTTTTTTTTTTTAAATTTGAACCCACTACCGAAACCAATTTTTTCAATTTTTTTAAATTCGCACTTCAATTATTGAAAATAATTTAGAATGCATCCGTTGCACCGTTGCACCGCTGCACGTCAGCTGCACGAGAGATGCACTTCATTAACGCTCGGGGGAGTGCAGAAAACTATTTACTACCCAACTACAACTCAAAGGTATAATACAAAAAGCAAACAAAAATCCCGGAAGGACGCACGTTCGCTCGCTGGCTCGTCGCTCCCAGTAACGTTCGTGATGTACTGATAAAGGTTTCCCATTTGAACGCACATTATACACCACCACCATCACCATCATGGATGGATGATAAGCTGATATACTCTGGAAGGGAAGAACCGGAAAATACTTGTATTAGAAGCAACAAATATCAAGGGGTGCCAGTGCCAGTGCCACCCTCTGCCATAAATTACACCGACTAGCTTTTCTCCCGATGCCAGGTGAACTTTTCGCCGGAGAGCGTAATGTCAATTCGCCGCAGTTCCAGTCTAAGGTTTTCCAGACTTTCCTACACCATCGTATAAAACTGTTTGCAGAAATAGGAGCCCCACAGACGGAGCCAGTAGCCAGTTGGAGGCACAACGCAGTCTTGCATCTGCAGACAACAGTCGCTGGTACTGATAGCAACTCTTCCAAGATTCGTGTCACGCATTCGATTTATTGCAGGCCGATATTTTTTTGTTTAGATGGTTGATGGGGCTTTACCTCATCCGCACCCGATACCGAACGGAAACCTGTCCGTCCTGCCCAGTCACTGGGTTTGATACACCGAATCTCAATCGCTACGTGAATTAATTACTTGAATTCATCAATTTCACGCTAGGCAAAGTCGTGTGGTGAATTGTCAATGGAGTTTTCCCTCGTCGCTGGTGCAAAATTCTGGAACCGAAATCAGTGTGGTCCTGCAAGGATGGGGTGACATTTTGGGTGTTGAATTCTCATTCGGGGACAGGAGGGTGGGCATTGGTATTTGAACAAGACAGCCGGTAGGATCAGTGTTGTTCATAATTGAAAGGATTACGCCACGAGCAATATAAATCAATGGATTATGGCAGTGGCAAGGATTTAAAATCCAGTGACTCCTCAAGAAGTCGAGAAAGAGGGACGGAGAGTGTGGGGTGCGTAGATGAATGCTAAGGGGAATTTTGATTGACTAACCAGGGTGCGAGCGGGTTGGGGTGGGCCGGATAGAGATACCTTTGTACCTTGAGGAGATGGTATTCATGATTATGATGGATTTCTTGTGGCATCTCGCAAATGAGTCTGCAAGCGGATTCTTTTGCATGTAAGATGATATTTAAGATTTATTTTCATATTATTTGTTGTGTGCTCGCATTAGGGGACACACACGTGTGTGAGATTGGGTGGCGGGTTGTTGTTGTTTGGTTTGCTTTTTATTACCTTCTTGGATAAAAGGCACCGGGTTGCTTAGTGAGACCGCAGAAATCATAACAGGAGATGGGTGAAACCTATTCAATTTTGACATCGTACTTAGATTGCTTATGAGAACACACGAGCAAGGGATGAAAGCGATGAAAAAATATTTTTTCTCTTCCTGTGATTTATGTAGGTAAATGAAAAAAAAGATTCTATACACGGAAAACATGTACGTTGCCATGGCAGTAAATGTTTGGCCTTACTTTGAATGAATGAAGAGGAACGCAAACATGACAGTAGCTCACGAGCCAAACTCTTTCCATACTTTAAGTTTGGAGTCAAGATTTGATAAAAAATTGCACTTAAGACACGGCATAGTTCTACTTCATCATCATCCATATGGTTTCAGCTTCAACAGAAGTGTTTTTCAGTTAACTTTTCAGGGACATGCAACCCGGAAATGAATGCTTTTCTTCCATGGGAAGGCAGGTGGTTACTGTAAGGACACCTAGAATATCCCATGGTGATGCCTTAAAACCGTTTTGCCAGAACCAATCTCCATTATTTAAGAAATACTAGCTGTTTGAAGTAGCTCAGTGGTGACGCCGGACAGCTGGGCGAGCGACGCGGATTCAAGCCCCAGCCATGCCCACCGAACATTTTTGGCGGCATAAATTCTCGTCGGGGAATGATAAGCCTCCGGGAGTACAGTTTGTCATAAAAAAGTTTCTCAATTTGCCGTTCGGAGTCGGCAATGAGGCAAGAAGCTAGGCTTTGACTAACCCTGAGCTGCCGCGCAAACTATTATTTTTTTTTTTTTTTTCAGCTGTTTACTCGCAACTGAGAGATTCGAGACAATGTTGAAAAATTTTGTAAGCAGGTGATTGAGTGCCCAAACTCCTAGTTCGTTCTATAGCGCGTCTTTCTATATGACATTCGTGGTCCTACTTTTGGCTGCTAGGATGGTCAGGGTACTGGGTGAACTTACTTTGGAGCAGCAGTTCTCGCTTTAGTCGATACCTGCTAATCTTAATGATACTCCCTGACACCTGCGAACAGTAATTGCAACGCAAGTATTAGTGGTAAACTTGGTATGAACACAGTGGCATCGATAACATTTTTGTGAAGTGTTTTCCCTTGCATCCTGATGGTATTGCAGAATATCGTTGGATTGAGAATTTAAAAAAAATGCATGCGATAGTGAGTTGCTTCCTCCTTTTGTACTACTAAGTCCAAAGACCTGTATACTATTTGTGTCCCCTCGAACTTTTTAAGTAAAGTATCATTATTGACTGTAGGTTGGTCATACTTAGGGATCAAAATCGCATGCGGATGCAGCCACTTCATGGACTTGTTTTTCGTACGAATGATTTTAGAATATATTTTCGTTAAGAGGTCTGTTTACACAGTCAAAACAACTAAACCTTGATCTGCTGGAATATTCAGCTTTTCTACGGATTTCGGGTACTTTATATTTCCACTATACAGTAGGTTAGGTGGTGTGCCACCGTTTAGAGAGGGAAACACTTAAACCAGATTGGCCCATTGAATACCACAATGAAAAACCGGTTTACTAGCACCTGGAACCAGAGTATGTAACACAGAGATGGGTAACCGTTATGGTATTAAAACTAGGAGTAGAATCATTTCGTTCCGGTGATGAACTTTCTTATCTTCTGGATGTCGAGTTCCGCCAGATCTTTAAGATCATCGTAGAAGTATTCTCCGAGGGTTTTCCTTCTTAATGTCGCAAGGGCAGGACACGTGCACAGTAGGTGGGTTGCTATATCCGTTAGATAGTAAAAAATGGGAAAATTGCCAACCAAAACATTACCTCTTATGTCGAGACTCAGGCTCTTTTTGAGAATAAGTTTTTTTTGTTGGACACCACAGAAATGATGCCTAAATGCCTGCTTGAGTTATTTTCGGTACTACTGGCAAAGTCTGACAGAAATCTCTAACAGAAAGGTGACGAGCCACAGTGCCCTCATTCCAGACAATGAGCTTACAGTCTCATAGCACTTGAGCCAGATTGTTTTTTTTTTTTTTTTTAAATGTTACCAAAATGGTGGCAATTTTAGTTTTCCGTAGTGGAGCCGTCAACCCCACGTACAACCCCCAACCTGGAGGACCAGGTCCATTGTTATGACCCCTAGGACGAGTGGCCGGTATAACCGATGTCGGTAACCCACTTCGGGGATGTGAGCGCTGCCGTTGGCCCCTGTAGGGCCAGGGAGGTAGTTAAGGACTTTGTCTACCTAGGCTCCGCTATAAATTCAGACAATGACACCGGCGCTGAGATTAAGCGAAGAATAACTCTTGCCAATCGCTGTTTCTTTGGGCTAAGAAGGCAGTTGAGTAGCAAAGACCTCTCTCGAAAAACTAAGGTGACCCTTTATAAGTCCTTAATCGTCCCAGTCCTGCTCTACGGCGCAGAGGCATGGACTCTGTCTAAAGCGGATGAGGTTGCTCTTGGCTGTTTCGAGAGGAAAAATCTTCGGGTGATTTTTGGTCCCGTCTGCATAGACGGGGAGTGGAGGAGGAGATACAACGACGAACTGTACGGGCTGTACGGCGGCATCGACTTAGCCAGAAGAGTGAAGGTCCAACGACTGAGGTGGCTGGGTCATGTAGAGCGGATGGACACCAATGCTCCAGCTCGGAAAATCTTCGAATCCACACCCGAGGGTCAGCGCAGTAGAGGAAGACCGCGACTCAGGTGGCGTACGCAAGTGGAAGGGGACCTCAACCGACTTAGCGTGCGAAACTGGAGACAGCTGGCAAAAGATCGAGATCGCTGGCGACGCTTGTTGGTTGAGGCCCAGGACCACCCCGGTCTGTAGCGCCACCTTAAGTAAGTAAGTTACCAAAATGGTTTCCTTGGGGTTGAGAGGAAGCTTGAAAGCAACGCGGGCTATTCCACCTTAAAGGACGTGACGGCCAAGCCAATGCAATGGTCACTTCTTACTTTGGCCAAATGGGGATTAATGAAGAAGGGGTTTCAAGTGACCTCAAGAACATCGAGAAAAAAGATCTGCGATCCTTCACTACACGATACCACTTCTGCCAAGGCGTATGATCTCTCAGTTCTTTTTTTTTTTCATAACCTACAGGCACATCAAGCGGATATGAATTTTTTTTTTGATGTTACTCACACTCACACAGTGCGAGCGAGGTGCAGTGGTTCAAATCTCAGATATTATGAGGTTTCAATGGCGTCCGAGGGTGGTGTCTAGACTAGCAGGTACATTTGTGGTGGTTGTCATTGCTATAATTTATGGGATTTTTGTCGAATTTCCTGATGTTAAAATCATTTTTGGCTCAATCAACTCTCCAAGCCATGACACTCTACTGCCAGTGTTATGCCTTTGGAGTAGAGTCGACACTGGCTTTCACAGTTGATCGATTTTATTTATTTAAGAAATAAACGATTTCCGCCATAATGAATTGAACCCTGACTTTCAACGGGACAAGCGATGATGCTAAGCACTACACCATGACCACCCATGCTCTGTGTTAACCAAACCGACTACATATTTGGCTTTAGCATGCCGTATCGTAGTACATTTTATCCACTTAAAGCTAACGCTCCATCCCCAATTCAGGAATTTGTTGTAAACCTTATCCATGATATGTTGTGTACTGTACTGCAACTCTTTGTCTATGTACCTGTGGTTTAATGTCATCTGAAAAACTATCCTGTTACTCTTTCCACAGACCCACAAGGTTAGAGAGTTGGCAGAATATAAACATGATTGCAAACGGCTCACGAACCGTAAAGGAACAATCTCTCCTTTTCATCTACATCTCGAAAAATCCTTTCTTAGTGAACGTCTTAGTCGTTAAAGGAATGTATCAAAATTAGGACTCTCTTGGTCCAGCGGTGTAGACCGGACCGGATTTTGATTTGATTTTTTATTTTCTTTATTTGATCTACGTGTGGTAGCATTTCTATCGAATCGGGAAGGTGGTCGTTCTACCAATTTAGGGTGGAGACAATTTATTACATATCTTATATCTCAAAGATGTTTCCGATCTAAAACAAGGCTAGAACGAACGAATAACATCTTAACTAACACACATTTTTCCTGCCCTTTTCTTAATTTAGAAAAAAACATATCTTCTCAATATATAAAAAGAAAAGTCCTGACTCACTCACTGACTCATCAACGCCCAGCCGGAACCCTTTTACCTAGAAAGCTGAAATTTTGCACAGAACTTCCTTTTATGATGTATACAAGGAATAAGAAAGGACATTTAGAAATTCGGCTTCTACAGGGTGTTACAGGGTGTTGAAGTTCGTATGAAAAAAAAAATTTAAATTGGATTTCGAAGTTGAAATTTGGTGGATATATTCTAGAATAGAAATAAATAAACACGTGTTTTACCGTTTTCCAAAATTATAACTGTAGGCCAAAATACAGGGCGTTAAAGTTTGGTCATTTATAGTAATGCGCAACTGTATTCAGCGGCATTGCCGTTGCCATTGCTTCCTCAGGTACTGCAGCTCAAGCTACCTTGGTTAAAGCAGACAAGGGTCACTCTACTATCTCAAAGCATCTCAACCTAAGACGTTCTGAGTCTACATTTTGTTAGATCTCTAAGCAAAGTGGCTCAGGTGCTTCGAGAACCCAAATTTATAGTGAGGGGTGAGTGTACCATGGCTCATAGAAAGGTATTGAGTATCGAAATAGAATGTTGGGTGGTGGCTTCAGACCGACCAAGCCTGTTGTGCCACGGGGAACATAGCAAATTAAGTGAAGGCCTGTCTCAAGTCATCAATTTGATAGCCTAATGTCGAAGTCCTCTCATTGAAAGTTAACATGCGTATCCCTCTTCGCCGTGACTTGAGGGAAGTATTTCTTAATATTGGTGATGGAAAGAGGATGAAAGAATGAATTTACCGAGTAACCCATGCGATTTTATGGAAGATCTGTTTGGTTTTTCTGACAAAATATATAAAATGTACATAATTATTCATCATGCTGGAGAGGATTGCGTTTCATGAGTGAGGGAAAGAGCTATTTTCACTCAAATACAGGACTGAGCCAACAGCACCAATAATTTTCTGCTGAAGAAGTGGATGGTGTGGATCTAAGGAATAACTTTTTGTCCCTCAGCGGGCTCAGAATCAATTGACTTGATAGCCTGGTCATCCTCGAGCTAGAAAGAAAAACCAGGAATGATGTTTACAAGGAGGTCTTACAAATTTAATGTGAGGAACTGAAAGGCTATAATTACTCATCAATGTCTTGAAATCCGGAAAAGGACATAGGGTATACTGTGCCGTCTTTCCACGCGAACGTAGTCGTGGGTACCAGCTAGTAAAATATAAAATAACTTCCTAATTTATTCGGTTACCTTGTAATGTTTTTACTGAAATCTCTATAAATAACTGCGAAACCAACACTAATCCACAAGTGAAAATTACAAGTGAAGGGCCAGCCGAACCAGACCAATTGTAAAATAAATTCCTCAAATATTTCGGCATACAAATACATTTTTTTCCCATTCCAAAGTGAAGCCCGTTGTACCTACACTAATTGCATATGAAACTATTTCTCTTGAAGTTTCCCCATATATTCATGAAGTTATTGGATAACAGATTTCAGTCAGTATCCCGGCAACGTTTTGGTATGTTTTCTGCACTCAACATATTTCACCCTTCATATACCTATGAGAAGCGAAAAAAAAAAAATCCGATAAAGGTTAACTGGATAGAAACTCTGTTTATGTTTACATTCTGCAGAGAGTAAAAAATCCGCAAACAATTTTCATTGGACAATTTAGTTGACTGAGCAGGTAGTGTAGGTCGAAGGGGAAAAGGAATAGGATAGACCGGGTCAAAAATGCCACTAGATGATGAAATCGTGACGGGAATGCAAACTTGTGCGAGAAAATACTCGTATCCGTAAACGAACGCTGGGGCTTGCTGGTCGTGACCATTAAATATTTGCTCCAAAGGAAGTTTCTTTACACACAGACACAAATATATTTGCGGAGACTCTCTTTCGATGAACCTTTATAAATTTTCGTGTAATAAATTTAAAGTTCACTCAAAACGAGGGAAGATGAACGTTATTTAGGTGGTTATAGGTATCCTTGAGTACGGACATATATTTTCGATTCAAGTTATTAACCTGAAATCGACGAAGATACTCTGTGATTGTACTCAGAAAGGGCATAGAGCGAGGCGAAGTCAGGTAAGGGTTTTCGAAGTTGTAATAAACTTTTTCGGCAACTGGTGGAAGTAAAGTAAACTTCGTAAACTGAGTTATAGTGGCTGGTATGTTGGTTAATTATGCCCGTAAACTACTCCACACGCAACGTTGTTATATTTTCTTAAGCTGCAATTGTAACTTATCTGGAGATTAGTTTAGTTTTGGAGAAGTTTTGCAGGAGAGCATGACATGCGATAACTTTCTAATGAAATGATTGCCTTCGAATTGCTATGACAATGTTTCAATGAGTGATTTTATGTTTTGACGAATGTATATGTATGCCCAAGGCAGATTGGTTTTCCTCGCTGGAAAGCTAAGCACAAAGACAAAAGACTTTTAATCTTTTGAAACCCATCCCAGATCCTTAAACTAGTGAAGGGAAACAGATTGGAGAAAGGAGAAGTGCCCTTCCTAGGAATATCAGTGATCACACGCTCGAATAATAATCATCTATTTTCAACTCGGAGAAATTTTATTTTAGCTTTTTTTCAATGTTGAGAAGTTTACAGTATTAGCACCGAAGATCTGCTACCTGATGCGAGCGAAAGCAGGATAATTTAAGCGTCGCATTCTCGAATTATTTTGGAAAGGATTGAGCGAGCCCTTAAGTGCAGGCTGACTATCGCTATAGACGTAGATGCTCCGACCCCTTCACCTATTCTTTACAACATAAAGGGTTTTTCAATAGGGACGCTACAAAAGTAGAGCGACAGGGACAGCAAACGACGTCATATTTTTCTTGCGTTTTTTTGACATTTCTCTTCAGTAAGGTTTGCCATTTCATGATGGAAAGATATACGAGCCAACAACGAGTCGAAATTATTAAAATTTACTACCGAAATTCGGAGTCAGTGGCCTCAACGTTAAGAGCGCTACGTCCAATTTATGCTCGTCATAATTTCTGGCTGGATGGCTTCGTCAATAAACAAAATATGCGGTATTGGTCAGGCAGCAATCCACACGTACTCCATGAGTCATCATTGCATCCCGAAAAAATTACGGTTTGGTGTGGTTTATGGGCCGGCGGCGTCATTGGGCCGTACTTCTTCCGTGATGATCAAGACCGGCACGTTAATGTGAATGGGGATCACTACCGTTCAATGATAACCGAATATTTTTGGCCCCAATTGGATGATATGGACTTGGAGGACATGTGGTTCCAACAGGACGGCGCCACAAGCCACACAGCGAATGTCACAATCAATTTATTGGCAACCAAGTTTGGAGAACGTGTTATCTCACGAAATGGTCCAGTCGCTTGGCCGCCTCGGTCGTGCGATTTGACGCCGTTAGACTATTTCCTGTGTGGCTACGTCAAGTCTATGGTCTATACCAACAAGCCAGCGACGATTGATGAACTTCGTACGAATATCGAACGTGAAATTGCAGCAGTATCGGCCGATTTATACTTGAAAACCGTCGAAAATTGGGTTCAGCGTCTGGACTTCTGCAAGCGTGCCCGTGGTGGCCATGCAAAAGAAATCGAGTTCCATACATAATGGCATCGAACGTACTTTCACAGGAATAAAGAATTTCATTGATATCCAAAACCGTTTTTGTTTTATTTAAAAAAACTTTTGTAGGGCTCTTATTGAAAAACCCTGTACATAGCCTGTGGCCATTATGATAGAAAAATCTTGGAAAATACATGCAAACTTGCCTAACGAGTACTGAAGTTTAGTGTTGTCGGTCTCAACAAAGACACCAGCACAGAACCCACGACAGGTTTTTGATCGATCCGTGAAGATACGACGACAACCCAGTTCAGGCTTAGACTTTAGCCGAAGCCAGTCCTGAACGCAGGGAATTTGAATTTGCGCAGCAGCTGATTGAATTAGATGGCATATCCATGCAACTAAGGTCATACGATTAGTGTCGCGCTAGGTCATCAGAACTCCAGTGCAAAATGATCCAAAAAGCCGCACCGTGTAAGGCGATAGATTGCTTTAATGGTACAGCCCATGATATAAGTATCAAAGCGTCTAGACCAGTGCCAGGCGTACTCGGAAAAGCTCCCGTGCAAAGGAGAACCCCCAGCAACAACTGGAGACTTTGTCCTAAAATCATACCCCAAATCTACACTTTGGTCCACAGACCTACCCTGACTTATGCGGCAAGAGCCTACTGGACAAAGAGACCACCCTGCCAAGAAACTGGAATGAATTCAACACCTAGCTTAAATCTGGATGGAGGGTTGCCTGCGCTCCACCTCCACCGCTTCGCTTAACGCTACTGTCGGCCGAACGCTAGTTCAAGTCCACATAGAAATACTGGCAAGACTTAGTCTGGTCAAACAACTATATTGGCCACTCCTCGATCTAAGATCCTCTAACGTTTATTCCGGAAAACACTGACTACACATCGCCTAAGTTGAATTTCAACCTCAACTTCCGACCATCCATTCCTTCCCAAGATGAGTGGGAGAGTGATGACGCTAGAAACGATCACTCCGTTCATCTTCTCTTTTCTCCGATATGGTTAACCTGAGCATCTCCTTCCGTCTACCTGACCACTGTAGCGTTTTTTAGGTGAAAATTATGGCGATCAACGAAGCTTTATCCTGGCTTAGTTACCAGGCCAGGCTGCTTTAAAATCTCTGGAATCGGTAACATGTACATCAAAAGCTACTTCAGCTTGTCGCTCATCTCTCATGGAGATGACAGAACATTTAAACGATCACCTATGCTGCGTATCCGGTCATAGGCACATTCTAAGGAATTTTAAGGCCGATGAACTCGTCAAGAAGGGAAATCCTCTGGACATCCTGCCAGAATAAACTACTCTTAGAGTACGACGCGATCAGAAAAACAAGCCAAAGATGGAGGAATGGTACCACGTGCCTGACCTTCAGGGAGATCTGGCCTATGGTAAATCTCACTCGATCCAAAGGTCTGATCTTGCTTAAAAGGTCGCTCATAAGCACCGTTATCGACGTTCTTACTGGCCACTGTCCCATCGGCCTTCATGCCAGAAGGATGGACCTTTTCTTAAATGACTTCTGCAGGAGCTGCAGGGACGAAGAGGAGTAGGAAGCAATCCTCCTTTTTCTCTGCACTTATCCTGCCATATCCCAACGAATGAAGACCTATTTAAGAGTCTATAACTACGACAACTTGCACGAACTATCACATACTGACATAAAAAGTATTTTCAGCTTCATCAAGAGCTCCAATCAGTTTCAATAAAGTGAGTTGCATTTTTCAGAGTATAGATCCAAGTGATATTACAAAGGGCCTTTGTAGCCTACGTGTGTCTGCGCTTCACACCCTACCCTACATACCTAGTCCGAAACTTTGTCATATCTTTGTGGTACCCAGCATAGGGTCATCTTATTGGTCATTTGTCTGAAGAGCTTTACAGAATCTTGAAGGCGGCCTGATCGTCAGTATAGATAGTGATAGTTTCCCTGACAATGTTGTCAATTTTGATTAGTTTTGCAAGCAGAGACTTTCAAAGCTTTAACGCTTAAGCTCAGGTTAAAATAAAATTCACATTGTAAGACTTATGGTCATATAAAGGAAACAAACTTATCCAAGGATCACCAGGTTACACTTTAAGATATCCTTCTTACAAATAATAATAAATAATATGTATGTAAGACATAAACTAAACTCCAACTTTTCTACTCCACATTTTCTCCTCGTCACTCTAATTCTTCAAAGGCGTCTTGAAACTAAATTTTGCATCCTCTCATGGAAAGAATTGTTGAGTGTCACTGAGCCAATGTAATCGGAGAAATTAAATTTGTTGAACTACCTTTGCGTTCGTGATGCAACTCACAGAGATTTTCTTGTATACTTTCCCCTCCATCCGTCCTTCTTGCACACAGAACAATGATAAATATCTGACGGAGGATATTCTTTTCGAAGGAGTTTCATATTCGTTTTACTTTTTTGTTTACTTTCCAAAATTCAGTGCTCTACAGAATGGTTAAGCATGTCCTTCGAAAAATTGGCGGAAATAGCGATATTAAGTATGCCCTTGTAGTCAGCTAAATACAAATCCAGTGACAGTGACAGTGACAGGACATAATCCATATGAATCTACAATTCTCGACCTTGATTTAACTCCCCAACATCGTTAAAGCGAAATTCCAGACAAGGAATGCTCATATATAGAGTCACAATCAAACAATTCCGGCACCCGAGAGTAACGTACGTTTCGTAAACTGTATTCAAATTCCTAATTTGTCGAATTAATTTCTTGATGGGTTACATTGAAATCCCATTTTCCACTTCATTTACGGAGACAAACAATGCCCCCGGCTACCGTTCACTTCCCCCTCCAGAGGGCGCAAAACTCTTGGAAATTTATGGAAATTGTTCACTTTAATAAAGCAGGAAAATTTAATATCGGGTTAGTTAAGAGGTTTTCTTACGAGGGTAGACATTTTTGTTGTCCTTACGTAGGGAAAAGGTTGCGTTCTGAGAACGAAACGTGGGTGAAAAATGTGATTGTGAATGACTTTCTCTTAATGTGTAATGGCAATAAATGAAATGCTTAAATGCATGATTGTCTTTTTCGCTTTTCATTTTGTATTTTTCGTTATAATTTTTCTATTTCATTGTAATAGCCTTGAAAATGTTGTAAAAAATTCTTGTAAACTTCACATCAAGAGAGAGGACATGATGCTGTGTTGCATTCAATAGACTGAAGATTAAATGGCATCGTTTGAGGAAAGAATACAAGTCCTTTGAAAATGCATTCGAGGAAGAATAGTAGAAGTCTCCATTTGTTTGTAATTTCTAGGAATCGTCTTTATCTCGTGGCAATAAAACTTGCTATGTTTCCAGCTCTTCTTTGGACATTTTTTTTTTAGAAATCAGAAAAAAATGGAGACCATCATTTCATCATCATTTTTATATGGCCCGCTTATCCACTGTGAGGGTCGCGGGTTTAGGGTGTTTTAGTTGACTTTCCACATCTCCCGATCTTTCGCCGTCGACTCTAGATCATCAGGGGCGATCCCCATACGGGTAGAGATCAGATTTCGGACTTTGTCCAATCATCTCACCCTGGGCCTACCTAGGGGACGCCTACCTGATGGCACGGATTCTATGGCACGTCTTGGAAACCGAGTTGGGTACCTACATGCGTTGAACGTACCTAAACCATCGAAATTTGGACCTCTTCGTTCATGATGTAGCTGCTCGACGTTGAGTGCCTCGCGTATTCTGGTGCTTCTAACTCGATCTCGACGAGTTACCCCAGCCTGACCAATCCTACAGGATAACTCAGTATTGCTCCTTCCATCACTCGTGAATAGGACTCCGAGATACCCTAACTTTTCCACCTGTTTCAATGGGACTCCACTAACATGCAGAGTGAGAGAACAGGCTTTCGATAAATTACCATTACTTCTGATTTGTTCACGTTTACCTTCATCCCAGCTTTAACACAGACGCCGACGAATCTATCTAGTGCGCGCTGAAGTTCTGTCTGGGTGGACGTAAGGATGACCAAGTCATCAGGAAAAAGCAGATGACTTATCCTTAAGTCTCCCAATTCGAACCGTTCCTCACCAAGGCTGCGCTGTAACATCCAATCCATATATTACACTATGAAAAGGCAACAGAACGTACCCCTGGCGAAGTCCAACGCCCACACAGTAAAAGGAGTCGACCTAACGCCGTTCACCCGAACACAGCTCTGACAGTAAGTGTATAGAGGTTAAATTGTCCTCATAAGAGAACCGTCCACCCCATACTCCTGCAGAATACTCCAGAGGGACCCGATCATATGCTTTCTCCAAATCCACAAAACAAATGTACACAAGTTTAGCATATTCCCAAGCCTAGTACCATTCTGAGAGTGAATAGCAAGTCGGTTATGCTTCTACAATATTTGGACGAAGGCCGCACTGCTCATCGCCCAACCTGGATTCGACCACAGCTTCGGAACGCGCTCCCAACACGTAAGCAACGACTTTTTCGGGGAGATTTAAGAGAGATATAGATACCCTTATAATTTGTGCAATCCCTCTTATCTCCTTTCTTAAAAATAGGAATAATTACCCCAGTTTGCGAATCGTTAGGTGTTTTACCGCATTCCCATGCTACTTTAATGACACGAGAGAGCCTCTTCCCGCAAGGCCTTGAGCATTTCCAGTAAGATTTTGTCCACACAGCAGATTTGCCGACTTTCAGCGCGTTAATTGCCAAAGTCACCTCCTGTACGGTGGGACAATTCGCCGCCCTACTCAAAGCCATGGGTCTGCCATCCTCAGTGTCCTATTCGGGATTGACCAGCTCCGAAAAGCGCTTGCCCCATCTGCGCAAGATGTCCTCCTCTTTGGAAAAAGTACACCATCTTTGGATTAAACTGCTTCGATGTAATTTAATTTCCTTCCTCTCAGGCGACGGATGATCTGCTAGAACACCTTGTTTTTAGCAAAGACCTACATACATATATACACCAGCAATTTCCTCTGCTTGAATACCCCCAGTAACGGTATTAATAAGTACAGCATCTTAAAGTCTGCTTTAGAAAAAGGCACTCAAAAATGCCAGCAGTAGAGAAGGTGGTTAGGACCTTTCACATGGTCTAGCGCAAAAGCCAACATTCATAAAAATTGTCCTTCTGGCAAATCTGGCAAAGAAACGCTTCAAACTCCCCTAAGCGGAGAGATATGCTGAACGCACTAGAGAACACTTTCAGCGACCACAATATTTACTACGGATGGTGGAAAGATATATCACACAAACATATACATAGCTAAACTATGACTCCACAAATGGACGAAGGAAATGACCGCTGGGACTCAAGTTGGGCTTAATCCTAGGACCCAACTTGTAGAATATTTCGTAAGATGCAATCCTAAGACGGAGATCCCCGAAAATATATATTTGGTTGGTTACGCAGACGACATCGCAGACGACAAGAGACACCGAAGATGCCCAAAGACGACTTAACCAAGGTATGAAACGCGTCCACTGCTAGATACAGAATCATGAACTAGTCACAGACATGGCGGATCCCCCCACAGTCTTTAAGCAACAGGTAGACCAGTGAGAATGAGTGAGTTTGTATACAAAACTCACATATTGACAACAAATCAAGTCTGCGTCCAAAAGGGCTGCAAAGATCAACACAGTGTTCTGCAAACTAATTACACATGAGTCCAAAGTCAAACCAAAGTCAGAAAATACTACTTATGACAGCCACGCATTCTGTTCTTTTGTACGTCTGTGAGATTTGGGTTGAGGCTCTCAACCAAGAAAAATGCAGAAAGCAAATGGTAGCTGTGGTCGCCATGTTGGCTCAGTAGTTAGTGCGTTAGACGGCGGCGTGGGTTCAAGCCGAACAGTTTTCGCGGCACCACTTCTCGTCGCGGAATGACAAACCTCCGAGGGTATAATTCGTCATGAATAAGCAGTGCTGGAGTCGGCAATGAATTGTAGGTCCCTTCCATATATGCGAAAAATACAACACTCAAGCTCATCCCGAACTGTCGCGCCGGCTTATAAATGGCAGCTGTACAGTGGAAATGAGCTCTTCTGGTGGCGAACTCCTACCGAACAATGTCAGTTCTAGCCGCTCTTGCGGTCATGAGAGAAATCTCCATCGATCTTCTAGCGGCAGGGAGAAGGTACTAGAAAAATGCAGAAATTGAGAAGGAAATGAGGAAAGTTGGTTGGTACGTGAGGCAGTCTACATTAAAAAAAAAAAACACTAATTTTTGGATGAATAGTGAAATTGCAAGCAACAGTCTGCTTCAGTATTTCACGAAATCAAAAAACTGAACTGATTCCAAATATACACGAATCGCAACCCCACCCTTCGTTCTTTCAATTTAAACCTTTAACTCTTTTTTCTACCTCTTCACTCCCTCACCGGGTTTTGTATAAACTTCAAAGGAATTTGTCTCTAGTGGTGCGGAACACTCACCAAAAAAAAAATCCGTCAGCTGCCAAATGAAGTTATCGAACCTCAAAAAGGCGTCAGAAAATGAAAACCGTAGAAATTTCACAAATAATTGATGAATGGTTGGAACTTTCTTTTTTTTTTTTATAAAAAAAGGGAATTCTTGAATCTACATAATGATGTATCAGTTATCGCGTTGAGATTGTTAACTTAGAAATTATAAGCGATTACTTTGCTACGCATTTTAACGGCAACGACGATTCAAATCCTGCTGTCAGGCAGAATGAACCACTCACCCAACTTGGTTTGGGAAACTGAAGGCAGCTGGCTGAACCGAGCTGGCTAAAGACCCTTGTTTGTTCAGGCCCAGATCCACCCCGGACTGTAGCGCCACCTTAAGTTTGTAAGTTTTCGTTACATCTGTTTTCCTAAGGTTAACTCCTACAGCACCGGAAGAGACAAAAAAGGCTTTAACTTCAGCAAACTCTGTCCCCTTAAGCTGTTAATTACTATATAATACTTCGTTTGATGCCACACATCAAATACATACATACATATGACAATGTACAGACCACTTGATAAATAAATATAATAATTTCCATCTCGTTTTAGAGCACGTTCCGCATTAATACCCTTTTGGCTTATCCTCCCGATAAAAGTTGTACATTTCTTGAGTGCCTTTGACTTCAACCTCATATTTTCTGCTCTTAATTTCAGATTGAGAAGGATGAACGAAATTCTATCCGAATCTGTTCATGGCTACACCCTCTCGATGTTCGAAATGCAAACTATACATATACATGATAAACTAAATTTATCGGGAAGGGGATGGATATCAATCTCTTGAAGCACGTTTCTCTTTCATAGATACGTAGATACTCGTGCGGACAGGAGTTTTTTGCTGAAAATATGCAGCTTACCATCGTACCCCTTCTAATTTTATCGAATTAAATTTGAATCGAATTGAATTTTTTTTTCACCTTTCGTTAAATTTAATTTACTTCTCTTCTTAAATTAGAATGGAAAATTCAAAAATTCAGAAATATCGTATAGAAGTGGATTATGGATATTTCTAGCTAGTTGGGCATACGTACATTATGTACATGTATGAACCTATGCTGAAACCAACCGACCAACTTGTTTAAATAATTGCCGACGGTTGCTCCGACAGAAAGAATACAAAAATTAGCCAAAAGATTGATACGAATACTTTAAACACTTCGCTTTTTCCGGCATTCAAAATGCATACCTCCTTACAATACGCAACTTCTACGTACCGAGGACAAGAGGTGTACAATTGCATCTCCCCGACAGCGTCAAGTATCTTGGCCGTAGACTAGACAAAAGGCTGACCTGGAGAAAGAACCTTAAAGAACGAACGATTAAAGCTAAAAGGGCCTTCTGGATATCCAGGAGATCTTTCAGCAAAACATGGGGTCTGAAACCGAAACAAGTTTACTGGATATACAACTGCAACTGGATATACAACTGAAACAAAGATGGAAAGGAAATGCTTACCCAAACACAGCGATTGACATGCCTGAGAGTAAACCGCGCTAGACCCTCGATGCCAGCGGAAGCTATGGAAGTAAATATCCTACCAGTACACCTCGAAGCAAGGAGACCGGCAGGACACTCCGCGGCAAGGCTGAAGGATCTCCGATCACGCCACTCAAAAACCATCAGAGTAATTTTGGAGACAGGCAAATCAGCTTTGTCAAAAATTTTAAAACAGGATTTTCTTTAAGGGATTCTTGGGCTCGAATCAAAGACACAGGAAACCATGACGGGATAACTGTATAGGCGAACGGCTCCAACGTCGCAGGCAACTCCGTGGCTGGCGTATATTGCAGCAACCCACCGGTAGAACTTGCGGCGATTCATCTAGATCCCTTTGTTACAGTCTTCCAAACAGAAGTCCTTGTTATTTTGAGGTGAGCTGGAGTTCTCTTGGAACACCACACCCAAAGAAGGAAAATATAAGTCTGCTCGGATAGTCCAGCAGCACTTAAAGCTATCACAAATTCAACATCCAGATCACATCTGGTCAAGGAACGCAAAGACAAACTCAACAGGCTTGCCAATCACAACGACGTCCGCATTGTCTGAGTACCGGGACACGAAGGTATCATTAGGACAGCAACCAAGAAGAAGATGCAAAGGGATTTTGAAGATTATTGGCAAAACTCCGGACGTGCAAACTGGCTAGATGATTCATAAAGAAACCAAGCAATCTGCTTACGAGGAAGGCTCTAGGTTCAAGCAAAGTGCAATTGATGCTGATGGCGGCACTCAACACAGGGCAGATTAACCTCAACAACCACATGGACAGACTGGGCCTCGCTGACACAGAAGAAGAAGATCTCGAACACTTCTTATCCCACTGCCCAGCCCAATAGAGAATGCGACAGAACACTCTGGGGTCCATGTGGATACCAGACCTGAGGCATCTCAAGGAGAACTGAATCGGCGGCATCCTAACTTTCACCAAAGAAACAGGAAGACTCCTCAGACCACACGTACACTAGTGTCAACAACGTAATTGTTTCCACCTTCCCTAGATCCCTCCCAACATACGTCTCATAAAAGTTTGTCCCTACAGTTTCGAAGAGGGGAACGCAACGGCCCGACTGAGGCCTAAGTGAAGAGCCTTCCGCTCATCCTTACATACTATACCATAACCAAACTTTACAATTTTGGAGTTCAGTTTCTTCGGCCTATATAGGGCAGTCTCCTAGCATATTGAAAACGAGAAAGATTCCCAGTGACCAAGCGGAAGGGACAGTCAGACTGAGGAGGTGCTTCATTTCTTGTGTCAATCTATTCGCTCAGAAGTCGATTCTATTTGTAATGTGTGCTCAAGAGAAGATTGCAGACGATTGGCTATGCATTCATACTCTCTGGTTGGGGTAAAAGCGGCTTCATAGCTCATATTCCCAACACTTAGGATATCTCATTTCAATTTAAGTGCCTGCGGTTTTCTGTCAACATTGTATGGCGATAGAGATGAAAAAAACCGCAGTGATAAATTCTTGTGATTAACTTTTGACTTACGTCAGGCTTTTCACCCGAAAGTACTTCCTTAGTGTAGGCATTATCCAGTCTACAGAAAATCACATTGACAAATCCAAAGTGAAGGACAATAAGTTGTTAAATGTACATACATATTCACATACATACAAAACTGATTTATTTTCAATTCATATTATTCCCTGATGAAAAGACTGCCTAACCTTTTTTGTAAACCGAAATCAAAGCGAATTGGTTTTGTGGACATCAGAGTAACGAACATAAAATCAATAAAATCTTGTGTGCATAAGTCTCAAGCATCATCTGGTATCAACATTTGAACATTGAATATTTATTTTTTTTATAAATATGGCACAACTCCGAAAAAGCTGTTGAAATATAGGTAGATGAATGCAAAGGCTTTTTTGTTTATTTGCGCAACAAACACTCAATTTCAATTAGCAATCTGTTGAGCACAAAACTAGTTCAAGCATGTATCGTTGGTATGTATCTCTACCCCATTGACGCAGATATTCAGCGAACAGGAAAATAAATAAATATACACATGTATGTACCTACATCAGAGGTTAAATGCAAAAACAAATAAGGCAAATAAACTATAAAAGTTTTTGAGGCAGAACTTTCCAATTCTCATACCATAAAGGCTCAAACCCTCAGGAAAAAAAGACTTATGTACATAATATTAGCATTTACATTGAAGTCGCTATCAGTGTAGACTTTTTTTTGGTTACTGACTCAGTGTTGTACTGCTGCAGAAAAGCCATTGGCAAATAATGGGGCCTGCAACCTCGAACAGGGACCTACGTGTCCCTTATCAGACCTATACTTCTGTATGGTGTGATCCTCTGGTGGACGGCCATAGACAGGGCTTTACACCGTAATTTATTGGGGAATGTGCAAAAATTATCATGCGTATGCATAAGGGAAGCACTAAGGATCACCCCAACCGCAGTTATACTAGACTAAGCCTTTGTGAGATAAATGTAATGATGGTGATCAACTTCCAGTCGTGTCATTAAATTTTGAAGTCATTAACGCTAGTAGAGAGGTAACTCGGCAATTGTCCTTTGAATTTTCTACGCTCTGTTCGTAACGAACGAATTTTTCTACAAGCACCTCCAGGACAACTCAAAGTGAAACATAATTTTCATTTGATATCCTTAAGAGGTCACTCAAAATTCGCACTAATCCTAGCTACAGCTAAAAGTCCTAATGAATACGATAAAGTAACTCCACTTCTAATTCCTCAAAGCACATTTCAACAGACTTCTATTTAAAGGACCTTAAAGCGTGGTGAAAGCGCCATATTCCGACTCTGCAGCACTGCAGCCATTGCAAAACATTTGCATTTCAAGGAAAACAACAATTAACTAACGTCATCCAGACGAATCCTTGCGGAAAATCTTTTTTTTTTTAATTGAACGAGAGAAAATCCACCAACCACCAGTTGTGTGCGAGGAAATGTTTGTCTAATGAATTACCTGATGCGGTAAATTGCTTTAATTAAGTTTCAGAAATGTGCAAGGAAAATCTTGGTCAATATTCGCATCGCCACTTCCACAAGAGAGAGAGAGGGAAGTCCTCCCCTGATTTTACTCAAGAAATTGTGCTTCGAAGTATGACTATAAATTCAAAGGAAATCCAAAGGCGCCATTGGCAATAAGAAAACATTAATTGAATTCAAATCTAGAGAAACCTCAAAGCTTGCACAGAGGATATTTACTCCCACATCCATCACCGCAGCCATGTAACCACGCACGTAAACAATAACTTAATTCGATTGTGGGGTTGCGGTTGTTGTCGCCGTCATTGCCACAACACACATCCCTCCGGGTTTTCGTTGCTTTAACTTAGTTTATTTCTATTTAACGCAGCCTAATTGATCGCCCAGCTACGGCGTGTGTTCTTAGAGCTGCGGGTCGAGTTGCCTGTCATATGCATCCATCTGACAGAGATGCACCTTCTGACGAACTAGGCTCGCACGCCGTAGATGCCTTGCCATAACTGCCTTTTCCATCAAAGATGGGTGGAGGTGTCACAGCACTTGTGTGTCCTGATAGCATAGAATAAATGGATTTTCGTTTGAACAGAGAGGATGAAAGCATGGAAAAACGGGGAGAAAAAAACCTTTTATAGTGCGATGGCATCAGCCTTGGTGGATGGATCTAATGTTACGATGCTGTCGCTATATACCTCATGTGTGCGGTGCGCCATTAGTGTCATTAAAAAGTAAACTCTAGCTGACTGTGATGACAACCTTGTAGTTACGCATCAGTTAATTATCAAGAGAAAAGGTGATGCAATGTTGAAATACTCCGATGGGATTTAACATCGGGTTGGAGTTGCATAGAGTTTGTGTTTCTTTCTGGTAGTCAACGAGGTGGAGAGTTGTCATGGTGAATTTTCATTACGGATTTTCTACGTAATTTTCCATTTCCCTCAGGTTTTCATTGCATTTGTGTGACTTTTTGGAGTTCTATGGACCAGCATTTTAGATTCATTTTATGCAGAATAATATTCCATAGATTCGAGCAGAAATTCTGACGTATGATGGGTTGTGCAGGAGGTAAATATTCGTACTCAACCTCACCATTCGTCATCATTTTCCAATGGCCCGCTTATCCACTTTGAGGATCGCGGGTTTAGGGTGCTTAAGTGGACTCTCTACAATTCCCAATCTCTCACCATCGAATCAAAGTCGTCATAGATTTCGGACTTGGTGCACTATCTTATCCTAGGCCTACCATGAAGACGCCTACCTGATTGCATAGATGCCATGCCGTGTCTTCGAAGCCGCGTTGGAGGCATGCGTCTAACTTGTCCAAACTATTGAAGAATGGACCTCTCAGTTCGAAGAAGTAACTGCTCGACATTGAGTACCTCGCGTATTCTGATATTCCTAACCCGATCTCGGCGATTCACTCCAGCAATACAACGAAGAAGTCTCATTTCGGCAGCTTGTATCCGAGGTCTTATTTTTTCGGTCATAACCTAAACCTCATGACCATAGGTGAGGGTCGGAGCAAACACTGAATTGAAGACCGATAGCTTAGCTCCGGTGCCAAGTTCAGCCCTTCTAAGAACAGATTGACCAAGCTGTCTTAAAATTGCTCCAGCCTGATTTGTTCACGTTTACCATCATTCCAGCTTCGGCTCAAACGGGTACGAATCTGTCAAATGCGCTTTGAAGTTCGGTCTGGGTGAACCCTAGGATGACCAAGTCTTCAGCGAAAAGCAGATGGCTTATCCTAAAGTCTCTCAATTCCAATCCACATACACAATGAAAAGGAGAGGTGACATAAGGCACGACTGGTAAAGTCCAACTCCTACAGCGGAGGGTATCGATTTGACGCCATTCAGAGATCAAATGACCTTCAAATGAGAACCGTCAATCCCATACTCCTGCAGTACACTCCAGAGTTTACCTCGAGGGATCCAATCATTACTCCCATGGCATACCTTTAGGCCATCTCAAGTACCATTTTGAGAGTGAATAGCTCTTTGACTGTGCTTCTACCTAGACAAAAGCCGAACTTCTCTTCGTCCAACCTGGTCTCGAATACAGCTCTGTAACGCTGTATTCCCCCTCTTCTTAGAAAGAGGAACAATCACCCCTGTTCGCTAGGTACATCACAGCATTCTCAGGCCACTTTGATGACACGAGAGGGCCATTTCACTCCCTCTTCCTCCAAGCCTTGAGTATTTCCGGTCAGATTTCGTCTACACCAACCGATTTGCTTACTTGATGTCATCATCAGGAGATTTAAAAAAATTCCCGTGAACTATAGCAATGACTACAAATGTCCCCGGATAGTCTGGACACCACCCTCGGACGTCAGAGAAACCTAATACTACCTAAGTTTTGAACCATTGCACTTTGCCCACGCTGTGTGAAAAACATCATAAGAGTACTTATAACCTCTTGATGTGCGAGTGGATTAAAAAAACAAAAAACACAAATGGAACCACTTGACTAACTACCACCATATCCAGGAAGACTTGGCCAACATACACCCAAAAGTGCTACAACGACCTCTTTAGCAGAACTCGAATAGACATTGTGCGCTTAGTCGCCATCTATATGGCTCATCATGCAGCCTAGCTCGACATTTCTTTTAACCCGTATCGTAGCTGCAAAGACACAAACAAAAAGAAACCCCTAGAACACTTCCTCTGCAAGTGCGCGGTACTTGCCAAAGCAACACTTCGGGGGTTGGGGAACCCATTCCTCGACAACCTCAACGAAATTTCGGAGAAGAACATTTTACTCTTCCATGGCCATGGTCTATAGACAACACCTGTCCACACTCATCTAACAAACCAGCCACGAGAACTGTGGTAACAAAACAGTGCATTTCAGCACTATTTGAGTATCGGGCGTATTTTTCCCGATACAATCACCTAAGCCAACCAACCAGTAATGGTCGCCAATGGAATTGATTTGTTCTATGAAAAGACCAAGACACAGGCTCACCTTGGATGTTGTACAATACAGATCCTTCGAAAAAAATTTAAGGATTCACACTATTTTATGAAAATTCAGTGCAAATAATATTTCTTCGCAACAGGTGTCCTTTAGAATAAATGTGTTAAATTCCACAACCAATCCGACGAACTAATGTACTGAGTCAGTGTCAATACACACAATGCCACTGAGCTTTTCATGCCAAGAGAATAACTAATGTTTCCATTAGCATGTTGAACACTTACTCAGCGTCACAACGTCAACCCCACGACTGCATGCGATACTCAATTTTTAATTAAGGACTTTCGGAATTGTTTGCATGTCGAATCCATGACACTGCCCGATATCAATCACTTGATCACTCTATGAAGTGTCCTCATCGATATTTCTCAACTCTCCATCGGAAAACATTCCAAAGATGTTACACCCGGGGGAAACAAGTTTAATTTATCGTTGAATCCTTTTGATCTCACAAATTAATGCACGAACAACTTGTTGAAGAATTGCAAATTGTCGACCCAACTCCTTATCAATCCTTTCTCTCTCATACAGTGACACAGTCTCTGAATTCGCCAGAGACTTTTTATACCCCACCGCCGTCGGTGAGGACAATCTTTCCAAGGCATGCGCCATGACAATAACAGTCATCTGCTCACAATATTAGCAAGAGGAAATTCCACTTTTTGTTTACAACCACTCCAGGGATAGTTTGCTGGCTGCTTAGCTGGCAGACAAAGGTAGCATCCGTCCATGAAAATGAAAGGATTAAAACAGCTGGAAGCTTTCGGCAAATGCACTTTGTGTTCCTTATTCCGATGCACGAATACAGCGTTGCTTTTACCAGCAACCATCTGGACTTGCACCCTGATATGAAGGGCCAGACCATTGTTCGAAGTAAAAGAGAACAACATTGGGGCATTGCCACCTCCATCCTCATCGGAGTGTTTAGGGCTTAGTACCTATCTATCTCCGGGAATATTATTCCTTTGTTCTTCGTCGTTAAAGGAACCGTTTTTTCTGTTTGATAGAGTACCTGAGATCTTAAAGCGTTTGAACTTTGAAAGTGTAAGTGGTGAGGTTTTCTTTCGATAAGGGGGACTCCTGAGAGGGAAGACGGGTAAAAGTGGATGTGAAGATGCCATGTAAAAATTCAAAATGTTCGACCTTTCCTCATTACAAAATTCAAGCTAATAGGGTAATTTAGTTTCAAAATGAAATATAGGATTTGGATTTTGCGAGAACGTTTCACAAAAATAGGGCGACAGTTGAGTCGAAAATTATTGGGAATAGGATGATATCTTGCCAAATAAGGCGGAGAGGATATTTGCCTCAGGCAGAATGAACCATTCAACCAGGACGATGAAAGCCAATAATTCCGCCCAGCTGAAATGGACGAAGTAAAGATAGTCATATCTAAGCCTGAGTCTAACAAAGTTGCTGGAGTTGACGGCTTAGCTTCCGGACTTTTCAAAGCGGCAGGCAATGACCTCTTAAGGAGCATGCACTAAATCATTTGTTAAATATGGTCGGAGGAAAGTATGCCCGATGAATAGAATTTCAGAATTGTTGGCCCAATCCTCAAGAAAGAAGACCCTCTGAACTGCGCCTACTACGGAGCTAGCAGTCTTCTTATCGCTTACAAGATCTTATCTGTCGTGTTGTGTGAGCGCCTGAAGCCGTTTGGCAACAACCTAATCGATCCACATTAGTCTGGCTTCGTGGGTATTGAAACGGAGACGGCGAAGATGAGTTTAGCAGTCAATGAGAACAAGACCAAGTATAAGCTGTCAACAAGAAAGGACACTCAACTTCTAGACTTTGTCTAGCTAGGCCCCGCTACCAATTCAGACATCAACACCAAAGTTGAGATCAAATGAAGAATAACTCTTGCCCATCGCTCCTTTTTTGGGATAAGAAGGCAACGTTTATAAGACCTTAATTGTCCCAGTCCTGCTCTACGGCGCAGAGGCATGAACGCTACCTAACGCGGATGAGGTTGATCTCGGCTGCTTTGAGAGAAAAATTCTTCGTGTGGTTTTGGTGAGGAGAGAGGAGCCGGTGATTTGAGGAGGAGATACAGCGACGAACTGTACGGGCTATAGAGCGACATCGGCTAAGTGTGAAGCTCCAACAATTAAGGTGGGTCAGATACTGCAAATGGACAATAATGCTCCGGCCCGGAAAATCTTTAAATCCACACCCAAGGGACGGCCCAGTAGAAAAAGACCGCGACTCAGGTAGCGCACGCAAGTGGAAGGGGACCTCAACCAACTTGGCGTGCGAAACTACAGACGCCAATCGAGCTGACTGGAGACGCTTGTGCTGTTTACCATTTGAAGTCTTGCAGTGATCATGCTGAATTCTCAACTTATTTAGCCTGAGAAGCGACAATGCAATGGAATCCGCTCACCCAAGATGGCAGAAGAGTGGCTCAACCGAGAAATACGTGGCGCAGAATAGTTGGGAAGGAGTCTCGGCAATTATGGAAGATTGGAAAGAGCTGAAACATATTGTCAGAAACCGTATACGATGGAGGGTAGGCGTACTACACGTCGAAGAGCTACAAGGGGAAACAGAACATAGATAAGTATGAGCAAAAGCCATTTTACTTAGCAGGAACTCGAGGTTATACGCATGCTTACCGCGGTTCCCAAAATATTCGACAGTATAATGAATCGTTTTAAGGACAGTTTTGAAAGTACTGTGGATAATGAAAGGTTAATTTATTTTTATCTCATCAACACTCTCCGGATCATCATAGAACAGTGCATCGAGTAAAAATCTCCGCTCATTGACTTCGGCCAAGACTCAATCAATCAAAACACCAAGCTACGATTAGTCCGGTCAAACGTGGAGTCGGTACTCTAATTTAGATGTAGTATCCGAAAAGTGGCCACCGATTTCACAAAAAAACTGCAGACTTTTTTCATTTGCTGTTTAAGAAGTATTTTGGCCAAATCGTGTTTCAAGTAAAAACAACTAAGTATGCGGAAGAACGTGTCAAGAGCGTATACCAGCGATGATACAAAAATTCAAATGGCAATGGATCAGCCAGACGCTTGGAAAGGCGACGATTACATCGCCAGCCAAACTATGCAAGTGGAATGCTATTGGGAAAAAAGTTGGAAAGAATTGAATCGAATGTTGCAGTTTACTTCATAGTTGGGACAGAAAGACAATAGAAGCACAATGACCCTCTAGGTCCAGCTTTCCAACCAGATAATCATCTGACTGCGTTTACTCTTTTCAAAGACACTGAGACAGACTCCAGTGGTAGAATCATCAAAGAATCAAATTCCATAACACAAGAAAAATCGAATCGAAAATTGAGAAATCAATCTAATTATGTATCAGTTTATCCTTTCTAAAATCCCATTAATTTTTAATTAATATAAAAATGAAAGTTGAACCACTCACCAAAATGATTTAAGTTTCAAGATATTCAAATTTTTAAATTTTTAAACGATTTTCAACGATTCGAACGAACGTCCGAGTAAAAAAAAACCCTCGCGTCGCAACAAAGAAAGAGAAAAAAAAACACTTCTCTTCTCAGTCCCAGGCAAAGCCATTTGAAATTGTTGAAAAAAACACTGAATTAGCAAATTAAAAACCACAAAACACATTTCAAATTATGGGAAACAATTTATTTCAAAGAAAATCACAAATTTTTCACCGAAAAGTGTGAAACGAACGATTTAATTGAATTTTTTCTGAAATCCGGTTCCGACCCGATTCAATTCACTCGCGCAGAAACACATACTGATTGACACTTGACAGTAATGACAGTTTCTCATCGATGTAAATGTGAAAGCTCTCTGTGGATGGTACATATATTTGTGGATGGTATAAATATGCTGACAAGATGGTCGATTGTTTTCATAGAAATTTTATTGTTTTTCATGAAATTCGTGGATTTCTCTGGAGGCCATTTTGGGTTGACGATTGATAGTGATGGGTGCGTAAGGACTTGAGTGCGATTCAATCGGTCTGGTTAAAATTAAAACTAATGTCAGTCTCCAAATCGGGAAGTTACACTTTACAGTGGTTGGTTTTATGATTTAAAAAACAGCGCACCTGTACCTTTGGCGGCTATATGGGACTTGGGAAGCATCAATGTACATATTTACATATATGTATGTATGTATATATATGTACGCAGAAATTAGTACGCATGATGATAATCGTAGCCGAGAGAGTACCCAAGGCTGGTCTAATACGTTATTCACCAGGAAAATGTTGCATTCTGTAAAGAAATGGTTAAATGTCAGTATCAGGGAAAAGATCGGGAAGTGCTTATAGTGCGTGGAAATTTCACTCCATTTCTGAGTTCGGTTTTCAAAAGATTCCCACACTTTAGCACGAAAAGAGACGTGAATGTTCATCTAGTAGTAAAAAAAATTAAGGTCCTACTTATTGCCTTGAGACGATGGTGACTTGTGACCATTTGGCAGCATCCAACATGAGCCAAAAAACAAACGTGAAGAAGAAGGCCTCGAATACTTCTCATGCCACTGTCCAGATTAAGTGAGAATGAGACAGAAGACCCTAGAGTCGAATAATTCAATCGTCGATATCCTGGCTTTTCCCGAAGAAACAGGAAAATTCGAGAGATTGGCACACTAGCGTCAATATTATACCTGTCCCACTTTCCGTTCCTGTCTCGTTAGTTCAGGCCGTTGACTCAGAATTCTATTAATAAATGTTTCGTTCATTCATTCATTTTCCAATGACCCGCTTATCTGCTATGAGGGTCGCGGGTTTAGGGTTAGGGTTTTAGGGTCTCCCTATCTTCCGTCATCGACTCTAAATTCTCAGGGGCTATCTCCATATGGGTTGAGGTGAGATTTAAGAAGGCAATTGAGTAGCAATGCCCTCTCTCGCACAACTAAGGTGACCCTGTGTAAGATCTTAGTCATCCCAGTCTTGCTCTACGGTGCAGAGGCATGAACTCTATCAACAGCGGATGAGGTTGCTCTCAGCTGTTTCGACAGGAAGATTCTTCGGGTGATTTTCGGTTCCGTCTGCATAGACTGTGAATGGAGAAGGGGATATAACGACTAACTGTATAGGCTGTACGGCAACATCGAATTAGCCAGAAGAGTGAAGGTCCAACGACTGAGGTGGCCACTCATGAAGAGTGAATGGACACCAATGTTCCGGCCCGGAAAACCTTCGAATCTGCACCCGAGGGGCGGCGCAGTACAGGAAGACCGCGACTCAGATGGCGCACGCAAGTGGAAAGGGACCAACTTGACGTGCGAAACTGGAGGCAGCTGGCTAAAGATCAAGTTGGCTGGAGACCCTTGTTGATTGAGGCCCAGGTCCACCCCGGACTGTAGCGCCACCTTAAGTAAGTAAGCTGAGCTCCGAAGCCAAGTTCGGCCCTCCTGATAACAGATTGACCAAGCTGTCTCACAAGCTCCTGCCTGAACAATTCTACAGGATAACTCAGTATTGCTCGTTCCATCACTCGTGAATCGAACCGCAAGATACTTACTTAAACTTCTCTACCTATTTTAATGGGGCTCCACTAACATACAGAGTGCATTGAACAGCCGTTCGGAGAACTACCTCTGATTTGTTCTCGTTTACCTTCATCCCAGCTCCAAAACAGACGGTGGCGAACCTATCTCGTGCGCCCTGAAGTTCGGTCTGGGTGTACGTAAGGATGGCGAAGTCAACAGAGAAAAGCAGATGACTTATGCTTAAGTCTCCCAATTGGAACCGTTCCTCGCCACGTATGTGTGTATGTGCTGTAACATCCAATCCATACACATAATTAAAAGGATCCTGTAGTGCACTCCAGAGTGTACCTTGTTAATGAAGTGATTTTAGAGAAAATCCAAGAATACAAATTGATAGTTTCGAGGAGAGGATTGCGAATTGAAAAACCCAAGTAAAATGATTTCACCGACCCCATATTCTCCGCAACTCAACAAAGCCCCTTGCGCCGAATCAGACTTGAGCACCTTTCAATCATATCACAGCTCATTTATTATTAAAAATCGTGACGCCACAGACAATTTTGAATTCCTACGTTGGACATTTTAATTTCGCTCTTAACATGCACATAAATACACAATTTACATGGAAAATAAATTTCAGGAGAAACGAGGCCACAGCCAAGTGCTCTGTGCTCCGGTGGGTGGCAAATTAAATTATGAAAGCGAAGATCCAATCGAGAAACTTCGCCACATCCGTGTAAATAATGTATTCATTTGTATTACACGACGGATTACTGTGCGACAATGGTAGTGACGCTGACACAGTCCCCCTGAGCATCCATCGATTATTCTTGAGAATCAACAGACCGGCACCGGAATCGCCTCTGCACGGAGCCCTGCCGTTGCGTGTTCCAGCGCAGAATGTCCTATTCGATGAGATACTGCGAAATTTATCATTCGACTTGAAGCACACTTTGTTGGAGACAATTGGTGCAGCGAACGCTCTCGGGGTGGTTGTGATTTCTGTTAAGTTCCTTGGGTCGATGTTCAGTCCACCGAATCGTCCTGTTCCGGCGCCCCAGCCGACAACTACCCCGCGCTCACCCTCGATGTACGCCGCATCGGTGGGACTCGACCACATGCACGCAGGACGAATGAATCCGCTATATCTGCGGAGAGAAAAAAAATAAGATTTCCGTTGTTAGCCATTTCAAGTGTGTACCTTACCTCACTTCACTCTTGAGCACGACCACAGCAATATCCGCATCGTACGACTTCAGCTGACTATCGTAGTCCGGATGGATAAATATGTCGTCGCATGATGCTGCCACGGAGCCCTCCTCATTCCAATTCTTCAAATTATGTCGTCCAAGGAACACCAGCACCTCGTTGGCCGTATACCGCCGCTTGTTTGTGTGGAAACAATGTGCTGAGCTAATCACTATCCGCGAGGATATTAGAGTGCCGGCACACTGATATGCCAGCGATGTCAGGTTGTTGACATAGATGGCGGCTAGCCATGGCCATGAACCGCGCGATATCATGACCGTTGGTGTTGGTGCCACGAATGCAGTGTCCTCCTCTGAGTTCCCATCGTCCGACGACTGAATTTCCACTCCACCGATGGTCAATCGGGTTCTCGTGTCACCCGTTCGACCGCAAATATCCTTTGTCCGTCTCAGTGGGTTTCTAAAAAACTGAAAATTTTATCACTTTCAAATGAAGTTTCTACACATAGGCGGGGGGCGTTCCGCAAGATATTTACTTTTCATTTCCTGCAAATGGCAGAAATTTGGTATCAAAGGCTTCCAGGAATGACTTGTGAGGAGGTGGTGCTACTGGTGATGGTTGCGGTGGTGCTGGCGGTGGCGGTTGCAGTGGAATTACCAATTCGTCATCCCCTGGTATAAAGGTGAATTTTCTTGTGTGTTCCAATTGAATTTGTGTGACAAATGCACTGTGATCTAGGGAGAGAGAGAGAGAGGTATGCAGGGAATGGAATTTTTGAATTCAACTTGCAAAACGCACCTGCATTTCCGACACAGACGATTTGATTGTTTGCTGAAATCTGCAGCAACTTTGGTGGAAAGGGATTCTTGGGAAATTTGATTTTGTACAAAACCGGGGTATTCACTAGAAATTGGCCTCTGGTAAGGAGCTCTATCTCACCCAGATAATTCTGAAAAGAAAAGAAAAATTTATGAGCAATTCTGCGAGTTGAGTGTGATAAAAGGGAAAAATGTCAATGAATTGTGGACAGCATTCATCGTTGAGAGAGTTAATGTGGACATTTTCCAGAATTTGGTATAATTGTTAAAACAAAAGTTGCAAATAGGATTTCAGCAAGGGAAGGGATCATGCTACTTCCTCACTTTCGGATCAAAGATTTTAGGTCGAAAATTTCTCTGTATCCCTGGATTTTTATAAACTTCAACGTGTACAAAGTCGATTTTCGCATGGAAAATGTCCTTGCACTGCGATTGATTGACACATCCTTTTCTCCTAAACTTCTTTAAACTTTTTTTAACTCACCGTACTTGGTTTCCCTCGCATGGTTAATGTGACTTTGATATGCAACGCCTGTCCGATATCGGGATTCTTCAGTGACATTACACCAAACCATTCGGAACCGTCAAAACGATATTGAAAAATTTTCGGACACGGACTGATCGGAATACCTTGTGTGAGAATTTTATTGATCTGATCGAACACAAGGAAGATAATAGTTGTGATATGATATTTCATTGTTTTTTCGTTTTTTTTTATATTTCACAGTTAAAACACAATTTTGTAAACAAAAATAAAATATACACGTGAGGTGAAGTAAAAACAAAAATGCGCGTACAGCGATGACAGCTAACTCAGTTGACCTTCTCTGTGAACTAGTTGTTATTGTCATAATGGCGAGCAGCCATGTGAGCCTGTGAATGAAAGTGATCGAGGTATTACCCAGAAAAGCAATTGATGGTGTCAAGTGCAATGACAACAACAACAACGGGTAGGTAGTCTAAATGTTTTATGAGCCGTGATATATACATAATTATATTTAAGAGTTGCCATCTTAGGGTTTTATAGCCGTAGCAGTAAACATTGTACACGAGATGAAGATTTTGCTTGGGATATCTCTCTTCGGATGGAGAATCATGGTCGTAAAATCTTTTATAGGTGCCAGGTAGAAGATGGACAGGATGTTCATATCCTGAAACGTAAATTTATTTTTACTGCACCTTTTGTAGCGTAGACAAAATCATGGAGATGACATGCAAAAGTACACATCAAAGTAGGTATGGCTGTACATATGTATATCTTCTTCACCACTCTGATGACCGACGTCTGCTAATTTTTGTTTTATACCTACATACATTGGTATGTATATATGGCAACCTGTTTCGGAACTAATTTTTCTGAAGACTTTATGACTTCCGCTCGTGTTCGATGCACGAGACCTTTAAACTTTGGACAGTTCTTAGTATTCTCTAGTCCTGAACGTTCTTGCATCGGAAATAAATTGAATATATACCGCGGTCAGGGTCATAAGGCCGATACTCACGCACGGTGTGGCCATCTGGTGGAGTGCCCTGAATAAAGACCCAAACGGCGATGAGCTAAATAAAGTCCAACGGTCAGCTTGTTTGTGCATAAATGGTGCACTACGCACAACACAAACTCCAGCACTGGACATTCTGTTTTATTTGACTCCTATTGACATCTTTGGCAAGCAAATGGCTGCCAATGAGCCCGTTCGTCCTCAAAGTAATCTCACAGTGGTCTGTAAAGAATTTGGCCACGTCTCCATTCTGAATAGTTTCAAAATCTCCCCAGGAAGCATTGACTAATCCATACCTAAACTGAATTTTGGCAAAAACTTCGAAGTTACCATCCAGGTTATTTTGGGAGGAGTATGCATTCTTAGAAGACAAATCGGTTCACTTCTACACCGACGGATCAAAGACCAACGAAGGGGTAGGTGGAGGTGTTTTCTTATCTCTTTCCGTCTCCCAAATAGCTTGTTCCAAACGGACTTAATGGCGGTCAAGACAGTCTCATCTTGGCTGAAGAAAAACGTGACATCTGCTTCAGATATCCGCATATTTTCGGACAGCCAAGCAGCAATCAAGTCCATGGAATCATTCTCCACAAATTCACCAGCAGCCTCAGATTGCCGATCGTCTCTTGTCGAGATGGTAGAGCAGTTCAATATTCACCTTTGTTGGGTGCGGGGACATAGGGACATTCCAGGGAACTGTAAGGCTGACAAACTCGTCAGATATGGAACAACGATGCCAATTTCACAACAATATGGTGCCGTACGCATACCCCACGCTACATGTAAACTTAAAATTACGCGAGATGCTCTTGAAAGGATAAATCTTAGGTGGGCAGGTGATACAAGGTGTCTAGTGACAAGACGGATATGTCCCAAGCTGGATCTGTTTCCAGCCCCATGAAGATTCGATTTTGATGGTCGAACTCAGGACTAGAGTACGACAAGTCAACATCATAGCCCCAACAAAACTTTCGTCTGATGATGAGAAGGAGACCTTCTGCTACTAGCATGACGGCGTTTTCAACACAACACCAAATGAAAATATTGTCACGGTGATAGGGGACATGAACGTAGGCTATGTCAACGAAGATCTCAGGCATGTTATCGGGAACCGCGGACTAGACAATTGCAATGATATTGCAAACGGTCTGTGGGTTTTGGCAATGTCAATCGCCTTGTTATAGGTGGCACAGCGTTTAAATACAAAACCTACCACAAAGTAAGCTGAATGTCAATAGACAGGCTAGAAGACGAATCCGCGCTGCAAAGTGGGGTGCGACAGGGATGCATTTTTTTGCTAATACTGTTTCTATTGGCGATTAGTGACGTATTTTCCACGTTCGAACCTGCCCCCAGGCGATGGCACAGTTGTGACAGCGGCTTAGGTGGCGCACGCAAGTGAAAAAGGACCTTAACCAACTTAGCTTGCGAAACTGGAGGCAACAGACTAAAGATCGAGATGGCTGGAGACGGTTGTTGTTTGAGGCCCAGATCCACCCTGTACTGTAGCGGGGAGGATTTCGATGGATTAACACATGTCTACTATCTCATAGAATTATGGATATCAACCAAAAGGCAAAGTGTGTGGAGAGAGCAGCAAACGTCGTGGGGTTGTATAACAGAACGAACTCATCAGCTCAAGTTAGCATCGCTAGACAACTGGCACCGAAAGAAGAGGGCTTTCAATGTCTTGGGGGTATTATCTCGACCAATAATCGAACTAAGCAAGATATTATCAGCTAAATCGACAAAGCAAAGTCTGCGTTTTAAGATATTATCCACAATATAGGGAAGCAATCCAATTCCCTTGAAAATCATGGTAAGACTGTTCCATTTCAATGTTGAATCCGTGCTGTTCAGTACGTGGAAAGTGACCTCGAGAAAGCTGCAAACGCTTCCTTTTTAGGGACCTACGAAACATTTTAAGGATGTTTTGGTCTAACTATATCTCTAATGAACATCTTTAGCCGAGAACGGGTCAGGAACCAATAGGCAGAATCATGCTTGGATAAGAGAAGCAGTGGATTAGTCATGTATTATATTTCGCAAATGCAATGGAATGGAATCCGCTAACCCAAGATTGCAGTAGAGTGGATTGACCGACAAGTACATAGGCGAAACACTTGAGGAGGAGTCTCGATAATAGCCAAAAAGTTGGAGAGAGCAAGGATCTATTACCAGAAACCGTAGACGATGGCTCGTTGGAATCTTACAGGTCTTAGGACTCACATAGAGGAGAACAGAGACTGTAGCATCGTCAAAGAAGTTGAACTGGAGGAGGTACTCTAGGTTAACTTAAGTTAAGTTAAGTTGTCTTAGCAGTGACGGCTAGCCAGCAGCAATAAAATCAATTTCCGCTAACGAAATAAAATCGAAGCTTGTGAGGTGTTGTCGAGAAGAGCTCAAGGTTCTTGGAACACAGTACAAGGTGACACTCTGCTGGGTCCCTGGACATGAGGGAATACCAGGAAACGAACTGCTGACGAACTGAAACGGCTCGGCGACAAGCCCAGAACAAGCCGAGTCTTCGATGAACATCCCGCCTTGCCAACTTAAACCCGAAGCAGGAAATAGAGCCTTAAGGGAAGCTAACAAGTAACAACAGATGGACCTCTCTAAACACTTGTGCACCCACAAGGAAGATATGGTCAAAATTCGTTAAGGCTAGGACCGACAGACTTCTGCGGATCGATAGAAGATCCCTATGTACCCTTATAGGAGTGATCACAGGGCATAATACCATATGAAAAACCTTGATATTACAGAAGAAGACCTTTGTAGGGGGTGTGGTGATGAGGAGGGCCATGAGGATACAACCTATTTCCTTTGCCATTGTCCTAGTATCTGCTATCTTAGAAATAAGTTCCTCGGACGGCACTTTTTCGAGAACATTGAACAATTATCAGATACACCGGTGAACCAAATCATGAGATTCATCAAATCCACAGGATGATTTGTATCACAGACGCAGTAAGTTGATCATGTTCTATTAATATCTATATTTATGTATGAAACTAACTATTAACGGGTAAGAGACACTCTCTTCCCCAAAGGATATCACAATAGGTCTGAACTGACCTGAGTGTTCTTCCTTTCGCCTGCCCAAAAATCTAACCTAACCTAGGTTAAGTTACGTAAATTGATGTCTTGTGAATTTTGTCACTGCTGACGTAGGCCAGCAATAGGGTCCATTGTGCCCATCTACTAATTCTACCCCGGAAACCTGTAAAGAGAAGGAGAACCGCTGATTTTAAACCACCCAGATAAGGATATGAGTCTCAGGATGTCCCACAGCTCAATGTCACCCAAGTCCTCTAGCTCGAGCTGCTCATCGGTTAGAGCTCCAAGTCAAGGGAATACAATAAATCAAACAAGCGTCGCAGTGCGCTAACACCCCTGCAATCTACTCATATCGATCAATCTGTGTACCTATTTTCAATTGTAGCAATGTTTCCGCTTGTAAGGCTTAGAAAGTTGCTAAAACACTGACCGGAAGCTGAAGGAGACCCTCATTTTGCTTAATGATTTCTTAACACCGCAACTTAGGGTCATTTTCAATCACTATTAACTTACCACAAATTTTTCTTGGAAAGAGATGACCGAGAACAAGGAGATAATACCTTTCACTTTCCGTAACATAATTCCTCTATTGTTATCCCCAAGAGACCTATTTAGGGACGGCACTGTTTACCTCGAATCTCACCGGAGTTTACTACTTTTAGAATTACTATCAATTTTTATTCACCTCAACTGCTGATAAGATATCCTTGAGTAAATTGCAGCAGAGGACTATTTATTGCCACCTTGTGAGACACGGTATTTATGCATTTCTTTGTAGCAGCCGGGTCCTCCCCTCCTCTTTTGTTTACCTCGTTATTTGACAGTTAATTTAAAAAAGGAAGAAACAACGACGGTATTATCACGAGAAGATGTGTCAAGAGCCTAAGACAAAATTAGATTTCAAAAACAACTTAATTTATGTTAATGACCTATTTCCTGACCACAAGCACTGTCGCTACTGACTATCAATGGAAACAAAAAAAAACATTACCTATTGCCGACATTGAAAACAGGATTATAAACCGTAATCCTCTTATAATGCCTGAATTCACATGAACAGTTATGTACCTGCTCAACCTCAAGTGGTTTATTGCATAATTTCAAAGACAATCTCTAAAGACCCTACGTATAATTAAAAGGACATAAGGACGATCGCATCTTGCTACCTGTGAAGATTTTCCAATACCTGGAGGAAAGTATTTAGGAAAAAACTCCACAAGAGCATCAATTCAGTTTACAGTTTGCTATTCTCTTGCTTACATCGCACTCACGCATTTCAATTTGTTGACGATTTTAACACAAAAAGGACATGAATTTCCTTCGAATAATTGTGCTCATCTTTATCTTCTGCACTGAAACAGTAACATCTTGCAATGAATTCGTTTGCGGTTCGGTAGTGTCAAAGTGTCTCCTCACACAGAGTTGTCAGTGCAAATTATCGGATTGCTTCTGCTGCAAAGATTGCCTCAATTGCTTGGGAGAATTGTACACAGAGTGCTGCAGTTGCTTGGAAATGTGTCCCTCACAGAATGCCACACAAGCCGCCCTATCGCCAAAGTCACAAATTGGCGATTTTGATGGAATACCTGAGCTGTTCGATACGCTTACCGATGTTGACGATGACAAGTGGACAATATATCGGTTTCCGATGAAAGCCGGCTTGAAACGACAGTTCGATGCAACGAGCCGGTTGGGAGACGATATCGATGTGGAAGCGATAGAAGTGAAGAAGCCCCTTCAAGTGCCAATTATCAACTGTACGGTGATATTTTTGAACACGTGTACATCGAATAAAAAGTGCATGCAGTATTGTGAGAGTATGGGTGCGAACAGCTATCGATGGTTTCACGACGGATGCTGTGAGTGTGTCGGCGCAGAGTGCATCAATTATGGTATCAATGACAGCAAATGTGAAGAGTGCCCAGAACCGGAAATCGATGAGAGTATGGATCCATACGAAGAGGACTATGACAACGAAGATTTATGGGATTATGGCGAAGAGGAATTCAACTATAACTAGATCCTGAGAGAGATGTGAAATTTAGATAACAAATGGTTTAGTTAACTTCTGCTTGGAGAGCCAGTGAAAGTGTATCTTGTGATTTTTATAAAGTTTTTAAAAAATGAATTTAAGGAATAAAAAAAAAATTCTGCAAAAAAATTTTTTTTTATTAAATAAATAAATAAAATATATAGGTTAGGATAACGATATGGATCTCAGAAGGTCCCTCAGCTCAATGTCACTCAAGTCTTCCAGTTCCGTGAAGAAGTAACTACCAAGAGTCCTCATTCTTCTACTGGCAAGGACAGGATGTTCACTCAACATGTGACGGACAGATTCCATTTCTTCCTCATCCCTCCAAAAATAGAATGTATACAAAGCTAGCTCGATAGTCGGAGGTGGCCAGGGGTACGCGTCTTAAAATCATTTATTTGCCGACTCCAAACTGCGAATTGAGATCCTAAACCAGATATCTGCAGTTTCATACGTCGATTTGGTTGAAGTTGCCCTCAACTTGTGCACGAAGGACGGCTTCTACTGCGTAGTCCCTCAGGGGCAGAATAAGATACTCTTCAGGCTGCACCATCGGACCATCTGCTCTAAATGACCTTGCCATCTTGATCGCTGTACACGTATATTTTTTACCAGGTCTATGAAGCTGAACAGCTCATATAATTCGTGGTTTAATCTTCTCCTTTGCGAACCATCAAGAAATGAGAAACATATGTACATACAGTACATTATGAAAATCGAGCGTAGAACATTTCTTACCGAAAGTGAGCTCTTATCTGAATTTAACAAAGTCGACAGTAAGACGGTAGTGCCGAGGGCAAAGCATAATATATCCTTGCTACATAAATATGTCACATAGTACATAAATCCCTGCGCTGATGTCGTTCGGACAATTGATAGCAAAACCTTCTTCAGTGCCTCGAAGTTAGAGCTGTCGATCATAACGTTCTAGCTGAGACATCGGTGTTGTATCTCGGTGTTCTTGACTCAATGTTCGCCTGTAGAGTTTAGAAAACAGATTAGATCTAAATCTCTTTACAAGAGATGTCACTGAGGCCGTCAAAGAATGGTTGGTTTAGTGCACGCAGTCTGACTCTTGCAAATGCCTGAGACATGGTCTCCAATTGGCCAATGGTTCGTGGTTATCGCAGTTATTTTGGCAATATCTAGGCAGGTTCTGCTTAGAAGATCTTTTGTTCTAATCTTATCGTAGGTCGGCCATATCTTCTTTGATATGGCGTAGTTGATTAATTCCCTCCATTGGTCTTCTGCAGGAAGTATGAGTGGACTTGTTCTTTAACCGCTCCTAACAGTGTGTGGATATTTGCCGCGAGTGAGCCGTGTAGAGCTGAATCCTGCCTGGCCAGTTCATCTGTACGCTCCTTTTCTGTTATGTCACTGTTCGCCCAAGCGGACAAGCTCGTTCCGGTGCTATAGCACAAGTTTGGAGGATATGGTAGCCCAGTCAACAGCTTTGATAGCGGCTAGGCTATCTACGATGTTTTGTTTGTGTGTTTTGTCACGCCCGTGTTCCGTGTAAGCCTCTCGGATTGCTAGTAGTTCCGCCTGCAAGACGCTGGCAAAATTCGGCAAGCGGTATGATCTTGCTATTTTCAGTGATTCCGAGTATACACCGGCCCCCCCGCAGTTCGTCTTTGATCCGTCGGTGTAGATGACCGTGTCGAAATTCTTCACCATTTTGTCTTACTTCCACTGTGCTCTGGTGGGCATCCCACGTGGGATTGCTGAAATTTAGCTTGGGTAGCGAGTCCAGGGTGTTGCTGTGGCCCTAAGACCATCCAGTCCAACATTCTTTGAGACCGACTGCGCTCTCTCCTGTGTAAGTCAGGAGGCAGAATAGATAATAATTAGAAGTTTTACTGATTTGTGGAAAAACGAAGCCGATGTGTTGACCTTAAAATTTGGCACTGTTTTCTCTAGTATCAGGTGGAAGAAACTGCATGACAGTGCTTCGCGTCGTCCTATCTAAAATGTCTAGTGGTATAGAAGGCGCCGATTGTGTATTTTGTGGTAGTAACAGCCCGCCATGACCATTCGTATCGTATGTGGTCTTGAAATCGATTAGAATTTGTGGGTACCGATCTGCAACTCTTAGGCTCTCAACAGAATTTGGTCTTAAGTGAAGATTTGTTTAATCGAACTGGTAATTCCCCATCAGGTAGTCGACGTATTTTTTTTAGGCGTTTCAGCATCCCACGAGATAGAATTCTGTATTCGACGGTATTTTTTCTGTTTTTTTCTTTTAAATAAATAATAGCATAGTCGTGGCTCATGTGGTTAGTCCGTTGAACTACTGAATACCACAACTCGGGTTCAAATACCAAAAACACGACCAAAGAGTTTTTTTCATGGCAGAAAAGAAGGTCTTACTGGTGGTAGATTCGATTCTAAGATATTGCATTGCCACTGGTTTTGAAACCTGCATCCAGCCATCATTCACTGCCTTAGTGGGATGGTTCCTGCTATCGAATTTCTGTTTCTTTGCCACATCTCACGCTCACCAGACGATACTTTCTCAGGTAGATTGGCGAGCTGCATTCGGTGGACGCACCGCTTAAATTGGAAATTCGAACTTTATTTCTGGAAATTCTCGCCATTCTCAACACGTTCTGTGGTCAGATTTGCTTCATGTGCATGTACGGACTGCTGAGTTCCGAAACATTCTGTTTTTGCTGTATGCTATCGTAACGTAGTTGCCGCCTATTTATGGGTGTACATATGAACGTACATAGGTAAAGAGATGTTATTAAACAGACGGACACAATAGACGTACTAGAAGCTCAAAGCATTAAATTTACCAACGATGTTTGAAAGGACAAATTTGCCTGTAAATATCTATAAAAAGTTCAAAATAATTTTCTTTTTTAATTTTAATAAACAAAAATTTATTAATTCTTTTAAATTGTACAAAATTCACTTTTAAAATTTCAACTTCCTTTTGACTTCCATTTGATGACGTCTCCTCTTTCCACAGCCATATACAAACTGGTTCCGTGAGAGTGGCGTATTATCCATTTTTGCCAGCAACACCTTTCCACTTATCAAAGGACTCCAAATATTTTTTAGTTTCTTTAGTTTCTTTTCGATCTCCGCAAAATTTCGCACTTTTAATGGTTTACCTTCGTTGTACTGATGATTTTCTTGTGATTTTACTAGACGCATCGGCTGACTTCTTGAGCTAGTCTTTGAATTTCGTTTAGTATGTTCCATCGCAGTGTCTTCCTTCGAATAATTTTCGCAGATAAATTCAATCAACGCGACAAATAGTATCAAAACCAATAAGTGAATTATATGAATTTCAATAAATGGTAAATTTTCCATTGCTTCGTCTTGTCTGTGTCCTCTTAGTTCAAAGTAAAACTGAATATTACCTCAAATGTTGTCAACCTTCAGGCTTTTATATTCGAATAGCTATTGTTTTGGTAGATACCTGCTATAGAGTCCATAATGTCCTTGTTTACAACAAATTAACAGAGGTTTATCCAGTAAACATGTTTCAGGCAGAATTTGGGTCTTGTTTGTTAAAGTGCTAACAGTAAACAATGTCATAAACGAACGAGAGAGTCATCAGAAAGAAGTAAAAAGTTTTTGACATTTAATTACACATCTGTTGGTGGATGACTAAGAGGTCCTGGTTTTTTTGTAAACCTTAATTGACACTACAGTTCAGGATTAACCAGAGCCTCAACCAAAAAGCTTCTCCAGCAACACAGTTCCTAGCCATCTGCCTCCAGTTGGGTACATCGAGTTGGTTGGGGTCACCTTCTACTTGTGCACCCTATCGGAGATGAGGTCGTTCTCTCCTGCGTAGTCCCTTTGGCTGAAACCGAAGATACTGCGGGGCATTGGTGTTCTTCTACACTGCATGAGCTCATATACATAGTTCGTGGTTAAATCTTGTCCTTCGTCAACGCAGGTGCGACCATATATCAAATATAGAACTTTTCTCTCAAAAATTCCAAGTTTATCTTTACTCCATTTTGACGATCTCCATGCTCCTGCATTACACAGTAGGACGGAGCTGATAAAGATCTTGTATAGCGTCTTCTTGGTTCATCTCGATACAGCCTTGCTAAATATGTAGTTGTCTCTTGGTTAGTTGGTTGGTTTAGGATGGTGAGGTTTGGAAGAACCTCTGAAGTATCTGTTGGAGAAGAAGTGAAGTAAGGGGAGGTGCATAAGTGAAGGGTTATAGGTTAGCGGATAGAGAGTCGGATGGGGTTTACAAATCCGAGAAACTATGTCCAGCGAACACCAGGATTTTCTCGAAACTAAATTGTCTAAGAGAACTTAGCCCGGGCAGAACACGTCCTCCCAGGCTTTTGTGTCTTAGCGCCCCTGTGGAGGGGCAATTGCAGAGGAAGTGTTCGAGGCTCTCCTCCTCCTACTCACATCTCGGGCAAGTACTTGATTACACCAGTCCCAGTCTGTGGGCTTGACTATTAAGGTTGATGGGTCCGGTGTACAGGCCGACCATCAATCTTAGTTGCACCTTTCCAAGTTTAAGCGTTCTCTTTGCTAGACGACAGCAGGGGTGCTCTATCATTGACGTGGCCGCTTTGCAGGTTTTAATAGCTTTTAGGGCCACCCCCACGTTTGTAGTTGTAGAGGTGTCCCCGTTGTCTGCCCCCTTCCTAACCAGTTCATCCACAGGTACAAGAAGTGGTGCCGCGAAAAATGTTCGGTGGACATAGTTGGGTCTTGCACCCATGCCGCTCGTACAGCTGTTCAACGCACTTATGAGCCACGATGAATTTTAGGATACTGTCCAAAAACTGGAAACTTAACATCTTCGATAGATTGGGCCAGTACTTCTTTATATATAGATGCAGTGCTTTGATAGTGACCACTGCTGTCACTCGTAAGCTGCTGTACATATACTCGTATAATACCAACAATTTTCTGGCATAAGGACGGGGCGAGTAACTAATAGATATCACAATACGAAGAAACCAGGGGCAGTGGATCAAATAAACCAATGGAATCCACCCATCCATTCAAACAAAAGAGTGTGTCGCCTTGAGCAAATGCCTCCCAGAGTGGTAGAGAAGAATGAAGGAAATGGAAATGCGTTGCAGAAATCCATGCAAAATGAGGTGCAGGTGTTGTTTACGTCCTATACCCTACGGGGAGTTAATGGATATAATGGAATGGGTTTCCTCGAGCAGCTTTTCTGTATGAGTTCTGCACACATTGTTTGTATGTATAAAAGCTTCGAATGTAGTCTTATCCATATATATCACTGATGAGGGAACGAATTTTGTATGTTGATCCTGAGGACTGTTCCATGTTTGACTGCAAAACCACTGACGGAGTGTGTGCGACTCTGACTATTTACTAAATTTCACCAAAACAAAATGTTGAATCAGGTTCAATAGTCATGCACGCCATTTACTTGGTCGTCATGAGTCATGATTCATTTGCTTGCGAAGCGAGCGCTGGTTCCTGTCTTTTAAAATTCTGGATTCATTGCTTCACAGATTCCAGTATGGGGTTATGGACGATCGAAGAAGCTCTGGTTGAAATGTAGATCGTATCTGTTAAGGATATTAGCTAGAGTCGGTCTTCTACAGATTTCAATAATCACTCTAGACCTTGGATTATCCATAAACGAGGAGGACAGGTTCACCTATAAGAGCAACGCTATAAAAACAACTTTCAGGACTTAGTGAGTACGCCTCTTGGTTCATTTAAGTTTGTGTAAGTTGATTGCATAAAAGATTTCGCATCAGATGCGTTTAATCAATGGATTGTAGAGAAACTGGAAAAGGAACAAGAAAAGCTTCCGATTTCCTTCCCAAAAACTCTTTTTAAGAAGTTTCACCTCAGCTTCTGTAATTTCGGATGTCAGGAAAGTTACAGGACCATTCAAAGCTCTAAGGAGTTCCATGCTTAGGACAATAGAACTTTAAGTTCAGAACAATATAACTTCAAGCTATCATGCTATTATAAGGAACCTATTTTGGTCATAAGTGTGTGTCCGCTTATACAACATTCAAATGAATTGATGATTGAAAGAACAGTACATCGACTAAATGCCACTTTTGAGAAAAACAGAAATAACTGGGATATTTCCACTCACCAATTCAAATGCAAACACAAACATTCGAGGACTTTATTCCGTGAAACACTGCTCTTGCATAAAGTTGCGTCTAGATTATGACAATAATCGTCATTAGAATTTTAATTGTTTTGTTTACACATTTCTCCTAATTATTTTGTTTATCACAGTATCACTTGTTTTGCAGAAACAAACGTGACTTGTTTTGAAAATAAAATTTCATGTAGGCTTCTACCTGTATCATCAAAACATCTTCTCGGCTCTGTCGCATATAAATAAGAACTTGACCAAAATATTTATCATTCGTCACTACTACTTTGAAGCGAAAGGACACTTCAAACTTGAACCATGGAGAAGATACCGTTTCTTGAAATAAATCTGCAGAGCTCGTTTATTTGGACACTTGTGATTATAATCATGTTAATTATTGATTTTATCTGGAGGAATCTGTGGAAGCTAGCTGATGCAACGAATTCTGAAATGGAAGGCACGAGCAATAATCTCAATACAAATTTGTTAATTCAACCCAAGTCGATGCTGCAACAGTGTCCTTCAAATGTTAAGGATGAAATTCATAATCAATCGAATACTCAAGAAGATCTTGTGAAAGCAAATCATAGAATTGTGAAGTTAATGAATCTTTTGAACCGCCTATTGGCTGATAAACTGGTGTTGGCCGATGTGACTAACGCAAAGCCCTCACATTATCGTAATTTGCTTGCCTACGGACAAAGAAAGGTTTCTCAATCAAAAGCCAGGAGAAAGTTGGAGTTTTAAAACCCTGTCGTGTATATGTATTTAAGAGAATGTTCAATATCAATAATAAAATTTATTAAACAAATACATAGTAATCAAAACATAAAAGAGTTTTACTCGGTAACAACTGATTCTGGATTTTTAATTTCAGTTTTGTATTCTAATATCTGCTTGGAAAAGTACATACTTACGCACAGGGAAGTTGGCTTATCCTGTTTTTCTAGAAGGTGACATCAATTAAAGTACCCAAATCCCCATCTCTATGAAACTTCGCATTAAACTATCTGGGCCTCTTAACAAATTTTTTCGTCCTAAAAGAATGTGATTCTACTCATTAGTCATGCTGTTAAGATTGGCATGAGTGTAGACAAGTCGATCATTGGCCTGTATTGTCAGTCTCCAGCCAGATCGATACTTGGCCAGCTGCCTCTAGTTTAGCAGGCCAACTTGGTTAAGGTCCCCTTCCACTCGCGACCGCCAACTGAGTCGCGGTCTTCCTCTTGTGTGCCGTTTCTCGGGTGAAAATTTCCGGGCCGGAGCATTGGTGTCGATGGTGACATGACCCAACCACCTCAGTCGTTGAACCTTCACTCTTCTAAGTAAGTCGTTGTCGTTGTACAGCTACTCAATAGCCCTCTTTGCCCAAAGAAACAGCGATTGGCAAGAGTTATTCTTCGTTTAATCTCAGCGCTGGTGTCGTTGTCGGAATTGATAGAAGGTGCATTCTCCATCGTCATCCTGCACAAACGGACGAGTCTCTCAGGGATGCCAAAACGAGACATGGCTCTGTATACCTTCTCTCTATAGATGGTTTCATAGGAGGCCTTAAAATCGATGAAAAGATGGTGGGTATCGATTTAAAGTTCCTGGGTTTTCTCCAAGATCTGCCGCAGTGTGAAAATTTGGTCAATGGTGGACTTTCCTGGCCTGAAGCCACACTGATGTGGACTGATCAGTTTGTTGACAAACGGCTTAAGGTATTTACACAACACGGGAGATAAGATCTTGTAGGCGATATAGATGGTGTAGTTCAGAGGGGATCGGGCAAACAATGTTGAGGTTCCATTTATCGGGCATACTCTCCTCCGATATTTTACAGATGAGTTGGTGCATGCTTCTTTCCAAGTCTTCGCTTGCAAGAGGTGTTTCATTGAGGCTTTTGATAAACCTCAGTATAGCCTTAGGCTTGATTTTCCGAATTTCTGCTGGGTTGACCGAGGCCCTCGTCAAGTGGAGCACAGAATGTGTTCAGCGGTCTCTTTTTGTACTCCACAGAGCAGGCAAATATCTGTATCTGATACTTTTATTTTATGCAGATGGCATCTGAGTGGACAATGTCCCATTCGTCCGTTAAGCTTCTTAACTCGTCTTTGGTGAGATAAAGTAAAGGCTTGGCCTTGTATGGGTTGGGGTTGATGAACTTTTTCGCTTGTCTAAGGCCCTGAAGGTGATGATTGGTTTGTACGACCAATAAATCGTGTTGAAACCTAATACTGTCTGTGTTTCGAAACACTACACTTCCCTCGCGCTGTATGAGGAATATCATTGAATTGCTGCTTCAGCTGTCGGGCTAAATTCACCAAAAATTAATCAATTTACAATTCACTGCAAAATAAAAAATTTGATAAATGCATAATCAGGTCGAAACCTAATTTGGCAAAATATCGCCCCAATACCTAATCACGAACTTCATAATTTAATCACATCTACACGTCAATGTTGTTATTGAAAAACGCTACTGTGCTGCGTTGTGGTTAGTAACACAATTTTGCATGGTATCACCTAATCAAACCAGCTTGTTCTGAGTGGAAATTCGCACTCAAATGCACTGTGCTGTGGGGACTGAATGCATTCAGTTCAGATACTTTAAAACTTAACGTTGTTCTGTGGTCGTGTCAGTTGGCATTGTGCTACGAACAAAGTAAAAAGTGACAAATTCTGTTTTCATAAATAAACAGAGAGACTTCAAAAATGAATCTGTGGCTGGACAATCATGAAATTGAACGATTTCAAAAGTATCTACAAATACGAAGCGTTCATCCAGATATAGATTACGGTCAGTTTGATTATTTAATAAATAATTTCTAATCCAGATTATGGTTGACATGTGCGACAGGCGACGTTCGTGCATAAGCAAATTTGTTGATCAAAAAACAGATAGTTAGGTAAAATGTGATACTGTGAAGTTGTGAATCATCAAACCTGGATAATTTAGAGTGCTTGTCTAAAGACAAAGTTAAAGACAAGAGAAACTGATAAGAGAACGACCGGTCAGTATCCGTGATTCTTAAAAGTGACTGTGGCGTCTTGATGAAAATTTCCTATAACGCCTTTCAATGTGAACGTCTTGGGGGGAAGGAGGATACTTTAATATTCCTTCCCCTTCACGTCATTTTTGATACCGACATACTCGTTAGTTATGGTAATTTCTCGAATGCCTGTTCAATGCACTCTGCATCTTAGTGGAGTCCCATTCAAACAGGCGGAGAAGTTTAGGTATATCGGGGTCTTATTCACGAGGGATGGTATTTGCAATACTGAGTTTTCCTGTAGGATAAGTCAGGCTGGAACAATTTTGACACAGCTTGGAGCTAAGCTATCGGTCTTCAATCCAGTGTTTGTTCCGACCCTCACCTATGGTCATGAGGTTTGGGTAATGACCGAAAGAATAAGATCGCGGATACTACCTGAGATTTCTTCGTTGTATTATTGGGATGACTCGCCGAGATCGGGTTACTAACACCATAGTACGCGAGGCACTCAATATCGACCGGCTACTTCTTCGAACGGAGAGCTCCATACTTCGCTGGTTTGAACACGTTAATCGCATATCAACTCGGACGTGCCATGAAATCCGTGCCATCAGGTAGGCGTTCCCTGGCCTAGGATCAGATGGCTTGGCCAAGTCACATCTCCCCGGATGGGAATAGTCCCTGATGATTAAGAGTCAATGGCGGAAGATCGGAAAATGTAGAGAGTCCACTTAAGCTCCCGAAACCCACGACTCTCATAGTGGATAAGCCGGCCTTTGGGAAATGATGATGATGATGACTTTTTGAAAATGATATCGGTCATGGGCTCTTTTACCTCATTTTCCATCGTTTTGGCAAGAACTTCTGGCGATAAATTATGGCACTCTTGCCGGATATTCTCTGTGAGAGCTTTCAGAGTCTGTGGCTTGTTCTCATAGACCCGTGACTTCAAAAAACCCCAAAGAAAGTAGTCTGGAGCGGTCAAATCGGGCAATCTTGCCGCCCAATGTAGATCGCCAAAACGAGACATAAGACGATACAGAAACGCATCCCTCAAAATGTCCATTATCGCGCGAGCTGTGTGTGCTGATGCACTATCCTGTTTGTCCTCTACATGTCCTCCAGTCCTTATGCACCAATTCGCGGCAAAAAAAACTCATTCATCCCTATTCTGTATCGCTCATCAGTCACGGTAACCATCTTGACGGCTTATCCGCGACATCTTCACCCACACCGGCGGTATTCTCGTTGGAACGAAGAATAAGACGCCTTCGCCTGCGAGTGGCTAAACATCTTAGTATGTGAACAGTTGGTGTAGGACGTAGGGAAAATCTATGTCGAAACTCACGTTGCGCCAAAACCACTGACGAATTGTTCCGTAAAAAAAATAGTTGCGAGTATTCCGTGATCTTGAGGAGTACAGCGTTCCATGGCTGGTCGTAGTATATTCTGCATCTGTTAACTTCAAAAATATCAAAACAAAACTGACAGTTGCGACCACGCGTTAAAAAGGCTTATACTCCTACAGAGGTGAGACATGACCATAGCTTAAGATGCGCATTGAAAGATGCTTGGGGCTCCCTTTTCTGGTGCACGCAGCCACAGTCTAGGCCTTTATCTACTGCGTTGACCCTCTCTGTGACGTTCGAAGACCAAATCATTACTGTCGATCTACTCTTCATGTCCCAGTTAACGTCCAATTCGCAGTATTTTTATGCCCAGGTCTCAATGTATATGTATATCTCGTATAGTTTGCCGTAGAGTGTCCTTCTCCAAACGCTATCAACGCAAATGAGATCAAATATCTTACACTCGAAACGAGCAAGGATATCTTCATGCTCCACGCCGCAACCCCATAAAATATGACTAAGATGATAATTCCTTGTCGTTCGGGACAAGACTTTAATCCTTAATTCGCTTCTCAGCCGAAGAAAACAAGGATAGGCGAAAGTTATTTTTCGTTGAATTTCTGACTAAACGTCGTCGTAAAAAGTGAGGGCAGAGCAAAAGTAGACGAAGTCCAGGAGCAAACCCTGGTTTTAACTCCATAGGACTTTACACACATTTTTTGTCGAGGAACTCGAACAAATATTTTTTGGTGGCGCTATCCTTGTCTCAGTGGGGCTCATGTACTGGAAGGTTGAAACTTTTTAGCCAAGCCTGCCGTGTATGACAAATCGGCCCCTGAGTTTTTATTACACATTCTGTGTAATAATGTCACAACCTGAAGACATCGATAAAGAGTTTTGAGATCTGCAATTTTTCCTTCTTTTCAGAACCATGCATCACATTTTTAAAAGACCAAGCAAAGGAATTGGATCTCGAAACAAAAGTCTGCTATCCATCATCTGCAAAGCATCCAGTTCTTGTTATGACCTGGGAAGGTTCTCAGCCGAGTTTACCATCGATATTGCTAAGCTCTCACATGGATGTGGTCCCAGTGTTTGAAAATCAATGGACGCATCCCCCTTTCGGTGCCGAAATGGACAACGAAGGAAAGATATTTGCTCGCGGTGCACAAGACATGAAATGCGTTGGAACGCAATATTTGGGCACAATCAAGGCAATGAAGGCCGCCCGCATTCACTGCCGACGGACCATTCACATAGCATACGTTCCAGGTATGAAATTGTCCGAATTCTAATTGTGAGGCGATTACTGAACTAATTTTGTAGACGAAGAGATTGGCGGCGTTCATGGAATGATGGCGTTTGTAAAGTCTGAAGATTTTCGTCAACTAAATGTTGGTTTCTGCTTTGACGAAGGCATGGCCTCCCCCACCAACACCTTCCTTGCATTCTATGCTGAACGTTGCATCTGGCGTGAGTACTAATTGCAAATCCATGTTCAAATTAATAGTGATGCCATGAAAATAGAAATTGCATTCAAAATTCGTGGGACATCTGGTCATGGATCCTTGCTTCATAGCAACACGCCTGGAGAGAAACTTCGTTTCATATTGGACAAAATGATGGATATGCGTGCCGATGAGATGAAACGTCTGGAATCGAGCCCCCAGCTATCAGATGGAGATGTCACCACAATTAATCTCACACAAATAAGCGGAGGTATTCAAGTTAATGTGGTTCCATCCGAAATGGAAGCATGTTTTGACATTCGACTGAGCAACAATCTAAACCAAACTGATTTCTTGAGCGAAGTAAGTGAAACACGAAAAAGAAAATCAGAATAAAACTGTTAATTTGTGTCCTTAGATAAAGAGATGGTGCATGGAAGCCGGAGGTGACATAGACATGGAATTTATACAAAAAACTCCGTATGTCGAACCAACAAAAACCGATTCAAGCAATCTCTTCTGGGTGGCATTCAAAAGTGCCATTGATGCTTTGTATGTAGTGGTAGGCACTTTACCAGGTGCAGATTTGAAGTTCCTATTTTTTTTTTCAGAAGCTTAGATGTAAAGGAGCAAGTCTTTGCTGGCGGAACTGATGGTTATTTTCTTCGACAGGTAAATTTGTATGTACATGGGTTTGTTTCAATGTATCTATACAGAGTTCTTCACCTTATTTAGATTGGCATACCGGTCGTTGGGTTTTCGCCTATGAATCAGACACCTGTTTTGCTACATGATCACGATGAGTACATTACCGCTGAAACTTATTTACGAGGAATCGATATTTACAAGGCCGTTTTCGAGAAAGTCGCAAATGTTTTGTAAAAATGTCTTGGATTCTTAAATGTCGTAGAAAACATAAGAATTAAACAATCAAAGCAAGGATCTTTAGTCACCCAATTAACCTTATCAGACCTCACCTGATCAATATATTTGATTTTAAGCCGCTTAAGCCGTTTTTCTTTTTTAATCTTCAGACGCTTATGAACTCTACAGCCTTAGTTATTGTCGACCTACAAAATATGAAATGCTAGGTATCTCTTGCTATGGACGAAAGGACTTTATTTGAGCCAATGCCGATCGGAATCTATTTTATCCTCATCTCCACCAAGACTTTGCGAAAATATTCTGCGTGCAACAACCGATGGCACATGCTAGGCTAAGGCTAGGTCTAACTAGAGAAAGTCGTATTGTGTTGTCAGAGACTTGACAAAATGTTCTCGAAGTTGGGCAGCGTTGCTTTAGTATGGTCGGAGTCAGTAGAAGTCAATCAAGTTCTTGACAAAAGGTTTCAGACGTTCACACAATTTGACACATAATATGATGCTGAGGAGACTTTCTCTTTGTGGATCCGACAAACGATACTGAAATCTCATTCACCAGGTATTTACTTCACCAAGTCATTTATATGTAGCTGTTGGCACGCCCAAGTGAATCTACCATTTCAAGAAAACGCTTCGTATAACAGAATGGTTTTAGTCCACGATTCCATTGAATATTTTAATCGTTTTTAGACACAAACCAGTCATGTTCAGAAGTTTAAAAAGCTTTTTTTCTTTCATTCGATGTCTGTGTTGCCATTGAGAATTTACGATGCTGAGAGTCAATTCATCAGAAAAAATCTAAGAAGTTAGTTGTTAGCTGCTTAAAATAATTTGGCCTGTAAGCCGTCGGGTTCGGCAACCTTGTGCTATCCGCACTTCATTTTGATCAGGTGGCCGGAAGTTTTCGCCATCAAGAGTGCTATAATCTGCGAAGAAATAGATTCTACTGCGCAGAGGGAGGAGAAAAGAAGGAAAAAAGTGTCGAAGAGAATAAGGAGGCTCAGGTGATACCAACGTTAGTTAAGACGAGAGTAGAAGTAGTACCACTTAATACCCACATTTCATTTTAAAATGACGTTACCAACACCATGCAGATTGAAGGTTACTCCGTCAGCTGCTCTCGAGATATCTTATTGCCCTTAGATACGTATATTTTGCATTCACTGAATATATTTGTTTAAATTTTGGGATAAAATAATTACCCAGGCAGTGCGGCTTTCCTCCGGGTAAAACCACAACCGATCAGCTATTCAATCTTAGAATGATACTTGAGAAGGCCTGGAAGTATGCCAAACCTATCTACAATTGTTTTGTTGTTTGAGAGAAAGCAGATGATCTGGTTCCTCGAGTGTACTGCAGGAGTATGTGATTGACGCTTCTCTTCTGAGGGCCATTCGATCTCTATACTCAAACCCTAAAAGCTGTGTTCGGGTGAACGGCGTTAAATCGACACCTTTTGCCGTGGGCGTTGGACTTTGACAGGAATGTGTTCTTCCATCTCTCCTTTTCATTGTTTACATACATACATATATGGATTGGATATTGCAGCGAATTCGTAGTGAGGAACGGTTCAAATTGGGAGACTTAGGATCAGCCATCAGTTTTCCGCTGATGACTTGGTCGTCCTTGGGTCCACCTAGACCGAACTCCAGCGTGCACTAGGTAGGTAAGTAGCCATCTGTGCTGAACCTGGAGTCGTGAACAAATCAAAATTATTGGAAATTTCCCGAACGCCTGTTTAATACACTCTGTATGATATTGGAGTCCCATTGAAACAGGAAGAGAAGTTGAAGTAAGTATCTTGGGGTCCGATTCACGAGTGACGGTAGGAGCAATACTGAGTTATACTGTAGTATTGGTCAGGTTGGAGCAATTTTGAGACAACTTAGTCAATCTGTTGTCAGGATGGCCGAAATTGGTATCGGAACTAAGCTATCGGTCTTTAATTCGGTGTTTGTTCTGACCCTCATCTATGGTTATGAGGTTTGAGTAATGACCGAAAGAATAAGATCGCTAGGGCCCGGTAAACCCGCGACCCTCATAGTGTATAATGGGGCCATTTTGAAAATGATGATGATAACGAGAACTGTTCAGTCCCCGGTTAAACGTTGACGTGTGTTAGCATTCTAGAGGTTATTAAGGAAATCTTTCAATGACTATTTGCAGTGCTCTTCATGACCTTACAGAGTACTGACGTTGAAAAGACACAAAAAAATGACCATCTGAACTGCGCCAACTATAGACGCACCAGTCTTCTTAACATCGCCTTCAGGATCTTATCTGCCATGTTGTGGGAACGCCGGAAGCCGTTCGTCAACAACATGATCGGTTCATATCGATGTGGCTTCAGGCCAGGAAAGTCCACCATCGATCAAATATTCACACTGCGGCAGATCTTGGAGAAAACCCAGGAACTTCAAATCGATATCCACCACCTCTTCATCGAGTTCAAGGCCGCGTATGACAACATCTATAGAGACGAGCTATACAGAGCAATGTCTAGTTTTGGCATCGCTGCCAAACTCGTCCGTTTGTGCAGGATGACGATGGAGAATGCACGCTACTCCACCAAGGTCGGTCAAGACCTCACCGAGACCTTTGATGTCAAAAAAGGATTTAGACAAGGCGACGCGCTGTCATGCGACTTCTTCAACATCGTTCTTGAAAGAGTTGTGCAAAATTCACGCCCCAATAGTAGAGCCACAATCTTTCAAAAGTCCGTCCAATTACTCATACGCCGACGATATTGACATAATCGAAAGAACGCACCGTGATGTCACTGGCGCCTTTAGTATTGAGACGGAGGCAGCGAAGATGGGTTAAACGGTCAATGAAAGCAAGACCAAGTATATGCTGTCACCAAGAAAGGACACTCAACACCGACTTCTCGAACAGAACATCACAACAGACAGATATAATTTTCTTTCTAGCCTCCGCTATAAAGTCAGACAAAGACAGCAGCGCTGGGATCAAACGAAGAATAACTTTTACCAATCGCTGTTTCTTTGGGTTAAGAAGGGAATTGAGTAGCAAAGCCCTCTCTCGAAGGACTAAAGTGACCCTGTATAAGACCTTATTCGTCTTGCTCTACGGCGCAGAGGCATGGACTTTGTCAAATGCGGATGAGGTCGTTCTTGGCTGTTTCGAGAGGAAAATTCTTCGGGTGATTTTCGGCCCTGTCTGCATATACGGTAAATGGAGGAGGAGATACAACGTCGAACTGTATGGGCTGTACGGCCGCATCGACCTAGCCAGAAGAGTAAAGCTCCAACGATTGAGATGGCTGGGTCATCAATGCTCCGGATGGAAAATCTTTGAATCCACAACCGAGGGACTGCGCAGTAGAGGAAGACCACGACTCGCAAGTGGAGGGAGACCTCAACCAACTTGGCATGCGAAACTGGAGGCAGCTGATTAAAGATCGAGCTGGCTGAAAACGCTTGTTGGTTGACGTCCAGATCCACCCCGGACTATCAGCGCCACCTTAAGTAAGTTGGAAGGACACGCTTCTTGCAAATGGGCTGAACACATCAACGTTTCCAAAGCAGAAGAACATCTCTTCAAAACGAGGATAGGCATTCCATTTGACGATATAGGCATATAACGCATTCCTTACTTCTAGCCTCTGTTGGTGTCAATCTTTTAGTTAATCTTTCGTCCCCCACTACCAAGAAAAGTTAGATAACGATTTTCATGATATGTATGTATGACAAAAACAATTTTATTTAATCTAACAGACGACGATAGCCTTCAGAATTGCGTAGCTTCCAGTGTTAGTTTGTAATAAAAACACAAAACAGCACAAATTCCTTTTAGTTTTTAACTAACTTGTTTTATTCACTTTTACTTCTCAATTGTTATTGGTTATAATACAAATCCCAGTAAGAATCTTTCGCTAAATATTAAATTGGGCTTATTACAACATTGTTTATGTTTTACCTTATAAATAAAATATAAATACATAAAATTATAAATCAACGCATAAGAACATAAAAACATAAAATTTCTTTTTTTCTTTTTTAATATTAAAAACAAAACAAAAATTAAAAGTAAAACAAAAAAAAAATTAAATTAAAAATCATCACACTATTTACATTAATTACATTAAGTTATTTAGTTGATTGATAGTTTCGTCATAGTTTCGTTTCGACGGAAGCTATTCCTGCGCGTTTCGTCTCTCGCTTTTGTAATATTCTTCGTTCGTCTTTCTTTTTATGTTGGATAACTTTATGGTCACAGTATCTTAAAAACAAATTTGGCTCAGTCAAACAATACCACACACACACACTTTACAGACTTAATCTGTTGCATTTATCTTTCTGTTTTATTATTTAATATATGGGTTCGGATGCAATCCATGCATTATGTCTCATCGAACCGAAATACCATTTATGGTTATAACGTTTCCCGCTGTCGGTTCTGGTTCGTAGACTTCGTCATTTGTTCGCATCTCATAGGGAGCATCGTAGAACTGCTCATTTGGTATTTGGTCGTAAATATTTTCTGGAAATACAATGAAAAAAATGATAAGACTTATGGTAATGTTTTGGAAAGGCTTGATGGAGATAATTCACCCTGATGACAGACGGAAGCGCTTGGTTAACCGAATTGTTTAAACCAATTATCGATCCACTGACGCCATCGAGTCATTGGCTTTGGGAAATGGAAGATATGTTGATATGGTGCTCTATCACTGTCCAAAACACATAAGGGAAAAGGCGCTAAGAGAAATTGTTACTCGTAGAAACGCGAGCCATTTTTCAAAATAATGACCGAAAGAGTCTTTGGGGCTCAATCCAATCAGCAGGAACACAGGTAAAAAGAATGCCTGCAGCAACTGATTACTATGTTAATGACTGGAAGCTCTATGACAACACCCAAACTACAATAAAATGATGGACCTTCTGGACCTGACAGCTTACTGGCCGAGCTACCAGAGATAACTTAGTAGAGAACACCCACCAGCTCGTTTCCAAGATTTTGACAGATGAGTGTATGGCATTGGTCCGATCCATGAGAAATGAAGCTGTCTTGACTACGCCAACTACAAAGTCATCAGCCTCCTCAGCATCGATTAGGTTAGGTGGGTGCCCCCGCTCATACAGGGACACACTTAGACCAGGTCGGTCCATTGTGATACCATGATAAAGAACCGGCTTACCAACCCAGAGAACCAGAGTATGTAACACAAAGTACATCGAGATTGGCAACCGTAACAGTATTAACCCTAAGGGTTGAACCATTTCGTCCCATAGATAAAGTTTCTTATCTTCTGGATGTCGAGTTCGGTTAAATAGTTAGAATCATCATAGAATTAATCCCCTTTCCGTAAGAGCAGGACACGCACACAGTAGGTGGGTTCTAGTTTCTTCCTTCTCCTCGTCTCTGCAGCTTCTAAAGAAATCATTGACGGCGACCCTCAGTTTGAGTGGATGATTGCCTATCAAGCAACGTCCTATTAGTGAACCTAAGTTTTTCCAGTGAGTGGATAAAAGTATCTCCGTCTTCTTTAAATCTAGATTAGGCCAGATTTGTTTTGACAAGAGACAAGTACTGATATAGTTCCACCTGAGGTTTGCCAGTTTATTGGCATCCGTGTCAATGAGGAATTTGATCGATGCGATAAGCTCAGGCGGTTCCCCCAGGTTTTTTCGGGGAGATGCCGTCCTGCACCTTCTTTTGCCACCTGCGCCGCTCTGCAGTTGCCTAGAACATCCCTGTGTCCTGGGATCCAGCACAGGGTTACGTCTCGTTAAGAAACCTTGATCGTATTGTCAGCGATTCCAAGGCTTTAATAGCTGCATCACTATCTGTGTATAGTACAATAGCGCAACAATCTATCGCGTTAATTGAAAGCCAAGCCGCAGCTTCGCAGACTGTCTTAATTTCCACTTTAAACACACTACAGTGATCCGGCAGTCGCGTGGTAACGGCCAAGCCAGGTGTGTTGGAGAAGACGTCTCCGTACCACCCACTGTCTTAGACCCGTCTGTGAATATTTCAAGCGCGAAATCGCTCAAAACTGTACCAAACTCCCAAGAGCTTCTGCTAGGAAGCCTGGTTTTATACCTGACGTTGAATTCAATATGAGGGACAACGTTGCCCTTGAGAATCGTAGAGTGGCCAATTGCTGTGTTGATTAACTAGGAGGATTTTCTGAGCCTCAGAGCCGCTTTGACCGTCGTTACCTTCCCAAAGATACCAACAGGAAGCAGATGGAGCATTGCCTCCAGTGCAGCTGTGGAGGTTGTCAAGGCAGATGCATGATCCCCTTTTTATCTTTTCAAGCAGGCTACTGTTGCTTTTCTTGTCCAGTGGTGTCCACAAAAACAATATTCTGTACATAAGGATCGGCCTTACAACTGCCGTATATATCCAGTAGATAATTTTAAGCTGCAGACCCCATTTCGGACCCAGAGCCTTCCGGAAGGAATATAAGGCGATTGAGGCTTTCCTACCACGGTTCGGAATGTTCAGCCTTCAGCTGAGTTTTCTATCAAGTCTGACCCCCAGGTATCTGGCGTGGTCTGCACAGCATCGCTTACAAGGTCAACAACATATTTGGGCCCCCTATCAGTGCATCTTCAGGCCGGGAAAGTCCATAATCGATTAAGTTGCTATTATCAGCGGAAGACAGGAAGTTGTCACGGGTGCATAAGCCAGTTGGTACACAAGAAGCGGCCAAAGAAGGTTTAGGAGTGAACAAGGTCAAACCCAAGGGACAAGATCAACGAATCAGACCGAACGTCACAACTAAATCTTTGTAAGGGATTCTGTCTTCCTTGCCTCTGCTATAAAATCAAACGAAAAATAAATCTCTTGCCAATCGGTGTTTCTTCCGGCTGAGAAGGCAATTGAGTCGTACAGCCCTATCCCGAACAACTTAGAAGACTCTATACAAGACATTTCACCCTAGTCCTACTTTTTAGCGCAGAAGCATTGACCCTATCAAGGCGGATGAAGATATCCATCGTTACGAGCGATGGGCTTTGAAAAGGAACTTCAACCACGAATTGGCTGAAACATTTAAAGTGAATGGACACATCCCCACTGCCCATCCCCTCCGAACTTCGTTATGATTATGATGAAACAATATTCAATGTGAAGCCGAAGCAACACCAACTCTTACCTGTATGCCTTGCTGTTCCATTTCCATTGGCTCTGCCTCCATGGAACGTATTAAACGTAGCCGGTGGGGTTGTATCCAATGGTATACGATTGTTCGCCTCCAGTGTAGAGTACGACATTACAGCAGCATTACGATCCTCCTTCGACTCAGCTGCCTGAACATTTTCTGTGTTTTTCACAGGCCTTGCCTTATTCCTATGCAGGAATATTAGACCGATGATTATGAGCAAAACAATTATAACCGTCGCTCCAATAGCAATTCCAGTGCCCAGACCAGAACTCTCCTGAGTATCTGTTGTGGCGATTTCACAACGCGGCTCCTCGCCACTCCACCTCCCATCCTCCATACACTTGCGAAGGTATTGCCCAATGCGATTGTAACTCGGTATACAGTGGTATTCAGCAGAGCCACCATAAATCGTCGATTCGTTGACAATTATCACGCGTCCATTCTCAATTGGCAATGGTCGACTGCAATCAACCGCTGAAAAGTAAAAAAATTCTACAGTGACACTCCTTTTGAGGGGGTTTCGATGGACATACGTTTGCAAATCGGCGACTTTCCGGTCCACTTGCCGTTCTTAAGACAGACACGGGTGTCATTACCAACCAAATTCCGTCCTTTGGGACATTTGAAGTGGGCCATTGATCCCACTGCTCGTGCGCCAGCATCAACAATGAGATTCTCGGTAATGTCTGGTTCAGTGCAGGTGATTTCGACACACCGTGGAGTCTCATGACTCCAGGTTCCATCCTCTGTACACAGTCGTCTCGATACTCCGTCCAGCTTGAAGTTTGGATCGCACTCATAGAGTACAGCGGCTCCATAGTAGGTTGCGTTCGTCGCTAAGGTCACCTTGCCACGAGTGATGTTAAGCGGCTGGCCACATTCGACGTCTGTAAAATTGAAAAATGGATAAGGCGTCTAATGGAATTTTTGCCAAGTGACAAGTACTTACAGACACATTCTGGGACGAGACCACTCCACTGTCCATTGTCCTCGCAAGTGACCAAAGCTTCACCGATAATTTTGTAACCCCGCTCGCAGCGATATTTGGCCAACGCACCAATCCTACAAGTCCATGTGAAAAGATCTGACGGATGGAATTTGCTAAGGATGAGCTTACCTGTAGGTCTGCGCGCTGCTCGAAGTCGATTCAGCAGTTCGAATTAGAGTTCGGCCATACATACGGTCATTTCCAGTCACTGACAGCAGACTGTGTGGGGCTAAAACTGGCTCTGGACAGCGAATCTCTGTTAAATAAAACGAAGGAACAACGTAAGGTCGTAAGTTTGAAAAAAAATCTCTGCCCTCACCTTCACACTTTGGCGACGCATCACTCCAGACACCAGATTCCAGGCAAGTACGTTTGGGCACACCAGTCAACTTATGTGAGTGCGTGCAGCTGAACACAACCTCCGATCCAACAAAAGTGGTATTCTTCACATACTTATGGCTACCATAGGGTAGCGGTGTAATTGATCCACAATCGATATCTGAAATTGACTCATTGACCAACACTTTTCGCTTCCATATGTCAGTTTGGAGACTCACATTCACAGTATGGTGCTTCGGCGTTCCACTCTCCATTGTCCATGCATTCCAAAATGGGATTACCTCTCAGCACGTGACCAGGGTCGCAATGATATTGAATTGTCGAATGAACATTGTAATCATAGCCAACCACATACGACCCGGAGGGTACATGCGGTGTATCACAGGTGACGAGCTCACAGATGGGTGAATTTCCCGACCACTTTCCCTCCTTCGTGCAGTACAAGTCGGAAGGTCCAACCAACCAGTAGTCATCGTCGCATTCATATTTAACCATAGATCCAACAGTCGTTGAAGAATTCACCAAGTGAGCAGTACCCCGGTCGGGTCGTGCTGGAGCTCCGCAGTCCACAAAGCGACAGGATGGTGGTTTGGCTGACCATTCACCACCGAGACCACATGAGATTATCTGCAAGGACATTAATTAGTCGGCGCAAAACTCCTTCGACTGGTGCAAACTTACTGGTTCTCCAACTAAAACGTAACCAGATTCACACTGATACGTTGCCGTAGATCCAGCCCGCTTATCGGTTACAGTCACCAAGCCTCCTGCTATCTGTGGTGGTTCTGGACACCAGTCCACTAAACACTCTGGCTTCTGTCCGGTCCAACCGTTCATGCTGCAAGTTCGATTTTCATTTCCAATTAGGGTGTAGTTCTCATGACAGCTGTAAGTGGCCTGCACACCGAAGTAGGTTCGATTCTCTGAGAACAGTATCGCACCATGGTCTAACTCTTCCAATGAACCGCAATCAACATCTGTCCGAAACACAGAAAATAAGTTAAGTGAAAGTTTGAAAACAAATCCCTCGCGAATGTCCTTAAATTACATTTGCAAGTTGGAGCCTTCCCGCTCCATGTCCCGTCGTCAACACAAATTCGCATTGGTTCACCAATGAGAGCATGTCCCTTCGGACAGTTGTATTGGATTTTGTTGCCCACGGTGAAGTTCTTTCCCACCACGGTTGTGTTTTGCAATGAGTCTGGTGAACCACATGACAAGGGAGCTGCAAAAGATTCAAATTATAATGAAAGTTTGTATTATTTTGACTTTTGCAAAACTTACCATGTTGGCAAATAAAGTGCAAGTAGTCGAGATTACATCCGACGTCATTCCACAGCCAATTCCTCCCGCCATCAAGTACGACACAATTTTGCTCACCGTTGTAGTTGTTCGGTTGGTCCTTACCCCACGCAGGCTTGAGAACAACTTCACCTAAAATTCATTAAATTGGAAAGTTATCGTTAGAATAATTCGGAGTAACACGCTACAGGGTAAGATCCTAAAACCATAGAAGGTGCCTTGACCATAAATCTTCTTGATTAGCAAATTTCACAAAATTCTTCATAGACGACATTAGATTCAAAATTATGACATTGAGACATTTGGGACATTGTTCAGAAGAATTGTTTGCAGCATTAAAGCTGGATAACTCGATAGTGAGTAAGATGTGTACTTTTCGATACTTTGTGCAGGATGCTGCTTTTTCTCTTAGCAAACAAATCAAGTGTTTCCTATTTATCTAGGGAAGCAGTCATTCTAAATTGAAATTTTCAGATTGTCGAGAGATGAAAGATACCAGCATGTTCAGTAAAATTTGAGAACTGACCCAATGGGATTACTCTTGAATGTGGCAGCTAAGTCTCGCAAACTCACTACTGAAACCACACTGCAAGAATCGCATGGACTTTTCAAAGATCGTGCCCTTGGTGTTGACATATGAGGCATATGAAGCAAACAATGCTGAAATTCGATTCATTCACCACTGCTAAATAACGCGACTGTTAGGCCGTCAACTCCAGCAACTATGTTGGATTTTTTTTTTTATGGATATCTTAACTTCATCCAGGTCGGATGGACAGAATCGTCGACGAACACCGTTCCTTTTATAGCATCTCCTTTTTCATCCCGCGTTTCTCATGCCACTTTGTTTTCCTTCTGAAAGTTCGGCGTTCGTTGCTTTTCTTCCATCCATAGAGCTTGCGAATAGCATCGCTCTATATGCCTCTGATTTTGCCACGACTCGGTTTTAGCAAAAACGGATTCCAATTAGATGACCCCTTCAGATTAAATCCTGCGTGCTAATACTCTCTTCACTATTTTTGGAGCAATTCAGCTTAAAGCGACCGTCTAGTCCGGTTCTCATATATGTACAGCTCGTCATTTTTTTAATTGGGGAGATCTATTCTGCCAACCCAGATTTTTCTGAAGCAGCTTGTTTACTCCAGAAGCTGTCAAGAGGCTTCAATTCTAAAGCGTGAAGCACGGCGTTTGCAGTCCGTGAAACAGGTTCCTTTTTCTCAGAGGTGTGAGGGCAGTTAATTCTCCGACAAAATGAAGACAGTTCTCATTTCCCTCCAAATATAGCCTACATGATAACTCTTCTTGAATTCCGTCCGACCAAAATGTCAAAATGACTAAAGCACATCGACGTAGCCTTCAACAACGTCAAAGTATAAGTAATCACAGATGCACTCATGAACCTGGGAGTTAAGGCTTCGCTCAGACTGCTCATAGGCAGAACAATTATCACCAAGTTGGGCAATGCCTCGGCCCACAGATCTGAGAGTTGCGGTACGCTGCAACTGCAAGGCGGTGATTTGTCCCCCTTTCTCTGGATGTGGCAGTTAACTGCTGCTCGACCTGGCAAGTGTTGGATGCGAAGTGATTGATCATGCAGTTGATGTTGCCATTGCTGTCTTCGGTAAATACTGCTAAAAATGATCTGGGAATCAATCCCGAAAAGACCGAACTAGTCCTCTTCACCAGGAAATACAAAATCCCGCGTTCCCACGTCACCAGGCTTTGATAATAAAGCCAAATTCCTGTGTCTCATTTTGGACAGTAAATTAAACTGGAAGGCCAACACAGAAAAGCCATTCTGTAGAGGCCTGTTACCTCGTACCACGCACTGGCTCTACGTGTCCGACAGACCTATATTTCTGTATGGTGCGATTGTCTTGTGGAAGGCCTTAGAAAAAGCATTACACCGTAACTTATTGAGAAAAGTGCAAAGATCAGCATGCATATGCATTAGCGGAGCACTAAGAACCACCCCATCTGTGGCACTCGACGTGCTCATACATCTACTTCCCTAAGATATCTTTGGCTAGCAGTTAGCCGCTTGAGCAGCCCTCAGACTGAAGGGCTCCTTTTAATGGTCAAATAACCATATTGGCCACTTCCCGTTATTGGATCTCCTAACATTCATCCCGGAAAACACCGACTACACACCGTCCAAGTTGAACTTCAACCTCAACTTCAACCTTCAATCTCTTCTAGAGAGGAGTGGGAGAATGACGCCAGGACGACCGCTGCATTTACTTCTATACCGACGGTTACAAGACCGAGAGTGGAGTGAGCAGTGGTGTTTTCGCCGAATTTTCTTATTTTGAGCATCTCCTTCTGTCTTCCCGACCACTCTAGGGTTTTTAAGGCGGAAATTATTAAGTTGGGTACCCGGTCATAGGGACATTCCAGGGAGTTTAAGAGCCGATCAACTCCTACGAGAGCGGAGGAATCTGGCTATTCCACTCGCTACATGTAAATTACTCTTAGAGTACGACGCGATCACCAAGTCAAACCAACGATGGAGGAATGGTCCCCCCCAGAGAGATCTGGTCTATGCTTAGCCTCATTCGATCTAAAAGTCTGATCTTGCTTAAAAGGTCTCTCTGCACTGTAATCGGTGTTCTCACTGGCCACTGTCCCATCGGCCTTCATGCCAGGAGGATGGGCATCTTCTCAAATGACTTTTGCTGGTGCTGCAGGGACGAAGAGGAGGAAGAAACAATCCTCCATTTCCTCTAGGCCCTTCCCACTCCTCTACAGCAGCCTTCGCAACACAACATCGATGAAGACAACTCTGTGGATAATTTTTTATCTTTGTTGAATGCAATAGTAAACTCTTTGAGAAGCAAAAACTTGCAATACCTACAGTTGAAAACAAATGACAGTAAAATAATTGCTTGGGTAACCTGAGAGTGTCGCACATAATGGCGATTGGCCATTTCATTGACAGACTAAAACTGATAATTTTAGACCCTGTTGGTTAAGAGATACCAAAGAAATCGCCACTAATGTTTCTTTTACCATTCAAACTCATGACATTGTTTTTAACAATTTTCCTTCACACCAATCAATGCACTTAGGTCATAGACACATTTTTTGCTTTCCCATCAGCCTCTCTATGCTAATCAAATGCACGCACGTATTTTTATTTCCATACTTCATGTATGCTTATGAATTTAAACAGAAAACAATTAAAATTTTAATTAATCCAGTGAAAGCCAAGAACAATTGGTTTTGTTTATAAATTCACACGTATCTACTTATGTACACGGATTAAAGTAATTTTCCATTTGTATCCCTTCCCTAGCTGGGCAAAGTTGAATGTAACATGTCTCATATCAAGACTACGAGTAAGTTTGGTTTGAAAATCAGAAGGTGGCTTGATTTGACTTGTTTTCAAGTTTGGATTAAACCCGAAGGTAAATTTAGCATCGTATGTCATTTCAGCAAACAAAATTTTGTGCAAAAATTTGATTAGTGACTCGTCAAAATTGAATCGAAAACATGCAGGGAAACTACAGGCTATCTGGTGTCGATTTCATAATACGCTAAGCTCTCTGCTTTTGTAATCTAATCTTATCTCTAATCTAACTGAGCGACAAGCGTCAGTGACTGCGTGGCAGGAGCCACTTGCTGCGTGGCAGGGGCCTAACAAAAACTACTCACTGCACCACGCTCACCCTGGATTAAACACGAAGGACTTGGCTGTTAACAAAGGGCACTATTTCATGAGAGGTCTGACCAAAATTCTTTCTTTAAGATGCCTATCGACCATATACGCCTTTTTCGTATGTTTAGCAGGAAATATAAAGTGAGAGTTCCTAGCACAAGTGGCTATTCAGATGATGAAATCAAATACTCCATGAATTTAGCGAAATTGGCAACTGTCTTCCAAGCACAATTTTTACCTTACCCGATGTGGCTTATTGGTTAACTAGAGAGACAATATATTCTCGTTACCACTCATCCTGTGCGTGTTACATTTTCCACACGAATAGAATAAACCTACAATTTATTGCCGACTCCGAACAGCGAAGTGAGAAGCTTTTTTATGACAAATTATACTCGCGGAGGTTTGTCATTACCCAACAAGAGGTGGTGCCTCGAAAAATTAATGTTCGGTGGACCCGGCTGGGGCTTGAACCCACTCTGCTCACACAGCAGTCCAACCACTAACCGCTGAGCCTCGCCGATCACTAGAGAGAAGGTTTGTTAGAAAAAAACGGTCTGTATATTGAGAGTGAAGTTGCATTGAGGGTGCTTGAGGCTCAATGTGAACCGAATTTTCAATTAGAACAAGAATTGTCCCGATTAAATTCCCATTCATAGTCAAACTCATTCAGATTCTAACCCTCAGTGTCCAGAACCAAATATTGGTATCAGTTTAGCGGAGATTCTGCATCGCTTTTTATGCGTCTTATGCTTTTCGATAAGCGTTAGGGTATAATTACGTTCTTAGGTAGGCAGGATGGCACGTAGGCCAGGAAGGCCCTTTGTGATACTTCTTGGATCTATACTCTGAAAAACGCCAGTCAGCTTATTGAAACCAAGTGGAACTCTTGATGAAGCTAAGGATATTTTTGATGTCGGTATGCGATAGTTCACCCAAGGTGTCGAAGTGATGGGCTCCTAGATAGAGCTTCCTTCATCGGAATAGGGCAGGACAGGTGCAGAGGAAATGAAGGATCATTTTTTCTTCCTCTTCATCCCTGCAGCTCCTGCAGAAATCATTTGAGAAGAGGTCCAATCTTTTGGCATGAAGGCCAATGGGACAATGGCCAGTAAGAACAGCAATGACGGTACTAATGAGCAACCTTTTTAGAAAAATTAAATTTTCAGATCTCGTGAGATTTAGCATAAGCCAGATCTCGTTGTCTTGCTGATCGCGTCGTACTAGTAGTAGTTTACTACGTACGTAGGGTGCCGATATTATTGCGAGAATGTTCTCAGTCCAATCTCTTTCTCTGGATGAAGTTCCACAAAAAAATGGCATGACACTATGACAGTGCATTTTCCAAAAACTTTGACAAATTTTAAGTCGTGACCGATCTTACCGACGCAGAATGCATTTTCCATCGTTATCTTGTCTAAATGGATGATTCCATCAGAGACGCCGTTTCGCCGATGTCATAAGCAGTCTTAAAATCTGTGAATAGGTGATTAGTACCGATACGTAAAAATTTGGGCAAAACTAGTACCCTATACACCCGATGATGAAGGCTTATACCTCTTCCTTAATTGACGCAGCTCAACGTGCCTTAGCAAACAATTTTTAACGCTCGATGAGAGAATTTCAAAAAAAAACTTGAAACCTTATATCGCTGAGGTCTGTTACACGTTCATGGACATTTACGAATGCCAGCTGCTGAAAAACTCATTACTTCCATGCTACCACCTTTACAAGAACTTGGGTCTGTCATTACCTCAAAAACTATCCATTGGATAACTGATTACAATGTGTTCTCATTTGTTCATTGGAACGATTATAATTATTTTTATATTCACTTTCTTAGACACACATACAAATCTACGCATGACTCATGTTCATGTAGCATTCACCGAAATTGATTGCCCCTGTACACGCGTACACGAAAAAAATTGTTATAAATTGTAACCTTAACTACCACGGCAATAGCATAGCATTCACCCAATAAGTACAAACAACAAGTCGAAAGAAAATGTTCAAAAAGTGTATCAGGTGCCATTCCAAATTGCGACCTAAATTGACCACCAGTCAAGGTGTAAACAACAACAAGAAACCACAACACTTGACCTTAAACTTTTGCGGAATTCCTTAACCCGAACGTAGGTGTTAGTGACGAAAATAAAATTTGACTCTACTAATTGTGTCTTGTCCAAATTGTACGAACAATAAATTATGATTTATGATCCATGGCATGTCAGGCCAGAATGATATATCCACGCGGCTTAGAGACCAAAACTTACCATTTACCCATTTCCAGGTACGCGATGTAATGCCCGGTTCTTTCTGTGCTCCAATCCAAACGAGTTGGGTTTTTAATTCCGACTTACGCCGCTCCAACTCTGTAAGAATGTAGTCACTAGCTGGGCCCCGAAAATCGTGCACTAGATCTCCACCTGTTTGGGGAACAAATTTATAACAAACATTAACAAGATAAATAAATAAATCACGACTTTGTTTATACCCGTTGATTTGCACATTTGACGGGCTTTTTCGAAACTCTCTCCACGTGTGACGTGAAATTCGTAACATGTTTTGGCGAACGTGGAGAGCACCGTGTCGACGCTTAGGTTGGGACTCACGCATCGTTCTACGGAGAATTCCTCGTTGGTGAAAACTTCGACTTCGCAAAGGCTTAAACTTCCTTCGACACCAACAAGTTGAATGGCAACATACTGTCCGATAAGAGGCCGGGCGCAGGTGAATGTTTTCGTTATGCCTTCGTCTAAGGTACCTGGATACCAAGCACACAGGGGATTTCTCTGTAGATCTGCACTACTATTTCCCACTCTAATTTCCAGATCCTGCAGTGGCTGATGCCCGCAACAACCGCGGGTGGTTATCCTCACTACTCGAACCGCTTGTGGTGCTAGGAGGTCAACTCGCCACCACGGTGATGGTTCCTTTTGTGTCTCTGAACATTCTTGTCCATCGGGGTTCTGAAAAGGAAAATATTGTTGGTGATAGTAGATATATTCGAAGTCAAATAATGCTTGAAAGTGTTTAAAGAAAAACGGGTTTTATGCGCGGCTAGAGGGTCGGGTACTCTCACCATGAAAAAATGACTAAATGACGAAAAAAAACGTAGGCATGGTGTAGTCTTTCTAGTAAAAGCAATTCGGAGCTCAGAATGGCTGGACCGTGGAGACAGAATGAAGAATTAAGATTTTTTTAATTCGTTTCAGGCTAGCTGCATAGAGCAGTAGGTCTCTTGTTCGTTGGCTTACGATGAGCAATATGTACGTCCTAAATCTTATTGATCGAAGCTACAGAACGTTCCATTATCCTGTGTGAGCTCTGAACACTTCCAAGAAGTCCTCTAAAGACACTCAGGTGGAAAAGCTGCCAATAAAGGGAATCAGCAAAGGAAACTTAGACCCGATTAGACAATCATCGGTCCGCTAAATTTCGCTCATCTTTATTATTGAGAAGTTGGAAGGGATGAACATGATTTTTATCTATACACGCCTGCACTTATTTGTCAAAGGTTCAGATAAAGAGAGTTGATGAAATTGGATCACTTATTGGTACAAGGTGATACTAGGAGTGATTCAGAATATGCGAAAGAGATGTGACCCAGAAACTCGAGCCACACTTTGTCCGAATGTGAATGATGCATATTACCATCACACACCTTCCCAATCCAACCCAACCGAACCTTTGTTAAGTTAACTGCAGCAGGTTGGGGGTATCCAGCTCAGAATCTTCGAGAGTGTCAAATACCTGGGACTTGTGCTTGATAAGAAGCTCAGTTAGAAGCTGAACATTGACGAAAAAATTAAGAAAGCCACAATAGCCTTCTTCTTGTGCAGCAGGAGATTTGGGAAAACCTAGGGGCCTAATAAGACGCATACTAACCTACGGCAGCCTTGTATGGTGATATGAAGGTACAAGGAGGAATGGAAAAGCGGACAAAGGCCAAACGCGCATTCCATGTCTGTCCACACCGATAGATCCAAAATGGATACTAGTGTAGGTGCAGGTATCTTTTCCAAACCGCTGGGCATCTCTAAGTCTGCACGCCTTCCGAACTACAGCAGTGGCAAGGTCCTGGTAGTAACACTAGCCGCCCATGAGACTGCAATGAAGGCAATACCATCAGAGGATAACACCTTTTTTATTGACAGCCAGGCAGCAATAAAAGCAGAAACGGCTCGGCAACAAGCTCGGAATAAGTTGTCACTTTGGTGAACATACCGCCTTGAAAACATAAGGCCGAAGCAGAGAGATGAACGGAGCGATAGTCTCTAACATCAATACTCTCTCAAGCCTCTCGAGATGGAATGGATGTCCGAAAGTTGAGGTGGAAATTCAGCTTGGACGGAGTGTAGTCGGTGTTTTCCGGAATAAAAGTTAGAGAATCTAATATGTAGGAGTGGCCAATATCAATATTTGACCATTGGGAGGAGGCGTTCAGTCTAATGGGTTTGCTAGCAGCTGACTATTTGTCAAAAATATCTAGACAAACTAAATGTAGGAGCACATCGTTAGGGCTTCGACCGACAGACTTCTGCAGATCGACAGAAGATCCCTATCTACTCTTATAGGAGGTATAACACGCTGCGGTTCCATATGAAAAACCTTCGAACTACAGAAGAAGGCCTTTGTAAGGGGTGTGGCGATGAAAAAGTCCACGAGGATACAACCCACTTCCTTTGCCATTACCATTGCCCTAGTCTAATCTAAGAAATAAGTATCTCGAACGACACTTTTTCCAGGACATTGAAGAGGTATCTACACCGGTTGACCAAATAATGAAATTCATCAAATCCAAAGGCTTGTATCTCTCTTCCCTCAACCGGTATCACAATGAGTCTGAATTGACCTGAGTGTGGCAAAATGCATTTATCTTCCTTTCGCCTGCCCACTTACCCAACCTAACCTAACTGCAACAGTGAATAAGACGTGACATACAAAACGTTTCAATCTTACCTGATTTCCTGGGTTGCCATCGTTCGCATAGGCCGCGGGTCCAGCCCTCGTGTATGAACTTTGATTCACTGGTTTCCGATAAGCGACATTCGTTCCGCAAAATGGCAGCTCCCTCTCCCAGCCAGACTTGGGATCACATTTGATTATTCGTGGCCCAAACAGCTCATAGCCCGAGTCACATTCATATGTTGCTTCCAGGACACCACTCTCGCCAGACACTGTCTGGACTTTGGCATTCAGCGGAACAGCTGGCGGTCCACAAACTGCAAGAAAAACAAGTCATGAAACGGATTAGTTCATAAATTCACTTTGGTTTGCTTATGATCAGATACGGTCAGCGAACCTGACGCGTGCTAGTCCACCCCAACGGTCGAAACCAAGCCAATTTAGCCTGAAATATTTAATTAAACTCCACATAATAATTGGCCAATCATGAAAAGTAATTAAAATCCTAGGCCATCATATGTGTGTACATGTTGCTTCTGGTCGTAACAACCGGCGCTAATGCGCTCTCAATGAAAGCGGCCGTGGTGCCCGAATTTGGTGACACTTTTGTCCGGCCCTAGGGTGAGTGAACCTTTAGGCTGTCACTTATTTTTTTGAGTCTTTCTCTTTTTTTTTTTATAAATTTGCCGTAAGAAGAAAACAAGTTTATTTGCGATGGGATGGCCCGCCACTGTGTGACTACCTGACACGAAATTGTTTACCTCAATCGTTAGAAAGTGCGCTGCTGCGGTGGACAGACATTATGGGATTTGTTTGTTCGGATTGGTTGTTTATGTTTGATGCGTCGTCGCCGTTTGATTTTATCGAGAAAACTCGATCAACCGATGATAATCGATTTTTAGTTTTTACTTTAATTTCCAAACACGTAAGCTTGAGTAATGGGTGTTTTCACAGAACTGGTATAACACCGTTTTATTGGTAACATTTGTCATGTAATCCGTGGCTACAAGAATAGAGTGCATGGTATAGATGAAAATTCGAAATACTTCCCTGAGCCTTATAACCAGTAGAGTGTTGTTTGTGGATGGAGACTGAATATCTGGTCTTGAATACAAGATACATGAGACCACAATGCTGCAGCCAAGAATTCCCTGAATACTCAGCATCCATGATAGACTATGTTATGTGACCCAATTTAGAGATTACCTACATGAAATTGTTTCAAGAGATATGTGGACATTTAAACTTGAAGATTTCAAATAGGAAAAAGCCTAAGCTTCAACGATAAACGCAGCAACGCTTCAAGCAGATAACCTAAAGCAACAATCCATAACGTCGAACAATCAAAAACTCATCAAAATCTTCCCTTTCTTTTCTGCTGTTTCCCTACTGGCATTAAACTTCCGCAATGGCCATCTAACCCAGCACATCGGCCCGGTAAATTAATTTTAGCGTTTGGTGAGGGAAGTCGCTGTTTAGCTTCCACTGATGCTCGGTTCGTGTACAAAATTCCCCACCTGCTGCCCTAGCGTGAGAGAAATCAATTAGTTCTTCCGACAAAAATGAGAAACTAGGCTTACATCTTCTTAGACGAATATGGTCAAAAGACAAATGAAACTTGTTTTATTCCGCTAAATTTTAAATCCAACTCCAGACACTGTGGTGACATGCCAATTTGCTCTAGTGATTATGAGAATGAATTCCCTTCGGCAAATCTTCTTGGCAAACATTTTGTCTATGACCATGTTGATCAAAAATAAGAGGACTCAAGTGAAAGTTGTCAATTCAACTGGCCATCACAAACAGCATTTCCTTCTGCAGTAACGGGACAACATGTAGTCACCATTATGACTAATATGAGTTTCAAGACATCGAAAAGATTATCGTTATCCAACTTATCCATTGCATCTGAGTTTCCCGACACTTTCGCCAGTGACTCGTCCGACACAAGGACAAACTTATCCCACTAATCCGCCAACTCCGAAACCGACTTCTAAGCCACCAACTCTAATTGGGGTCGTGGTAAAAAGTCGAATTCACAGATCAAGAACGAATTATACGTGGACAAAATACCAGTCTCAAAAAGTGGCCTTGGGTCGTGGTGCTATTCAACAAAGGCAAGCAATTCTTTGCAGGAACACTGATCGACGATATGGACATTTTGACTGCCGCACATTGCGTATCGAGAATATCCCCTTGATACGTTGGTGTATAAACCGCTTTCTTAGGAGATCACAGATGAAGAGAAAAGTCAAGACACAAGGGCTCTAATCTGCCTGCAATATTCCTCATATCTTCTTCTTCTTCTTCTTCTTTCATCCCAACTTGCTGCTAAGCATCGGGGTAGCCTCTGGATATCCATCTTCTCCAACGAACTCGGTTCCCGCTCTCCCCCTTCCCATGTCTACTAGGGTTTTTTACCCCTCATCTTTTCCACATCGTGAATATGAATTTCCCAAGTTTTTCGGGGTTTTCCTCTCGGTGCAGTAGCTTCTGCTCTCATTTCCAGTACCTGTTTGGCTTTTTTTGACTCGTCCATTCGATGTAGATAGATGTCCAAACCATTTTAACTGTCTCTCCTCGATTTCTTGTATAATCGACTTCTGTCCTATTTCAGAGCGTATTCTTTAATTTCTAACTATCTCTCATACCAAAAGTCCTAAATTATCGAATTCATGGTGTGTGTCACAGCTCACAGTGATCACTCTTGTGGTCACCTTAATGTCAAGAAAGGGTATACGACTTCAGTTTACATTGTGTCATTTGACATCGATAAATCATTAATCCTATACTACTCAGGGGACTAATTGAACCAGCTATTGATTAAACGGTGGATACTTTCTGACCTCAAAATTTACACGTTTGCCAAGGTCATTGAAGAAGAGACCCGGAGAAGTAACATGTGGGCCAAAAGCATAAACAGGGCTTAAACCAGATCTGTCTGTTGATTTGGCATGTCGCATACAGGTGTTTTTGCATTGGGATAAGGTAAATAGTTCAGAGTGCATCCTGCTTAATATATTATCACCATAGAAGCGTTTTTCTAGATACCAGAGCAATACTGATTGAAGGAAAAAAAATTGATCGAAGTCTTGTGGCCTGGTACCCGCCAAAGGTGGCTTACCATCTCCAAGAAAGATTAAAGACAATCTAGAGCGATCTATGAAGTGATTTCTAGGAATTTATTACCCACTTGGCGGTCCATTGTGCTCGCTAATGTCTATGCTAACTGTTACATTACATTTTAGCCAAGAAATGACTATCGTCGCCAAAAACTGGTGAAACCAGCACAACTGCTGATCCTGTCGGCCTACCAGCCGAACAATCTGAAGTAGCTGGAGATTATTTGGTAGAGGTGAGATTTGGCTAGACGAAGGAGCCATTTATAAAGGAGACACTCCTCAGTAGGGCCAACTACAGCGGCATAAGTCTTCTCAGCCGCTGGTAACTTTTCTGGTATATTTGTCAACAAAGAGATTGGCTCCATCAGGGGGTTTCAAATCCCTCCTCCTCTCATTGGTGGTGAAAAAAAAAATAAACATTAAGTGGGAGGTGAGGTCGAACTCCCGACCTCAAGATCGTCGTGTTTACGCGCAGTAACTGTCTGTCGCACCACTGAGCATATGGTTCTAGCGGTGCAAAAGTTGATTGCTATAGGTAGCCTTTGAGAACCATACTTAAGGCATAGCTACATCGGTCACTTTTTCAAAAAAGTACAAAAAATGAAAATTTCACACACAAACAGCGCTTTCTGGTTTTCACAGCTTAGCTGCGAAGCTTTTTTTCACAGAACGTACCTCCTTAATGTTGTGCTGTGCTTATAACTTGTGCAACTTTCGTCGTTTTCTACAATGTGTCGCCTTAAAACCTACCTAAGGTCAGCGATGAATGAGGGTCGTCTAACTGGGGTTGTTTCACTAAATACATAAGGTCATCCAACAAGGGGTGTCTTTTTATTTTTTTTTGCGGAGGTACAGCTTTATGCGTGTTCTGCTGGCTTCAATTTTTAAGGACCTTACAAGATCAAGATCCTTATGCTACATGTGGTGCAAAGTGGTTGCAGATAAACCCAATTCCTCTGATCGTCTCGAAAAGGATACACATTTTCGGCTGACTTTCCCGAGTTAGATGTTCAAATTTATCGATAAAATTCACTATAGCTGTGCGAGAAGGCGCTTGATGATGACCAAAAGTAGAATGAACTTTACGAAACGTTTCCGCGATATTTCCGCAGTGCGAATTTTTACTATTTCAACACTTTGTGCGAGTGTGTCTCGATCCATATTCGATAACCTCCAAGTTTTTACTTATCAAAAATCATCGCAATGATAGCTGAATGTTGACAGTTCAACAATGGCGCGGAATTTAAAATGGCACCTATTGTTGAATGACCCTATACCTTTTCTGGTGTATTCGTAAACAAACAGATTAGCACACATCAGTCAGGTTTCAGCGCAGGAAAGTCAACATATTCGAGACGTCAACTGAGTTAAACTTGAGTTTTGAAATTCAAGCAGTCGAGGTTGGCAGGAAGTTTATCCTATAAAACCGTGAGCAATATTTCCGTTTTGGATGGGAACAAGCTGCTCAGGAAGACATTTGTAGGTCTTCTTTGAAATTCGCAGACGTCATCTCAAAAAATATGAAAGAAATCGGGATCGTCAAGCGAAAATTGATCTCCGTAGCGAGAAAAATCCAGAAGCGAAATAACTTCAGAGCGGTGAAGTAAAACGACTGCTCTTTCAGATGCGTGTCCCAATCCGGGTGGAATAAACTGCTCACATTTAAAATTGTTCAGATAAAATGTATTCAATTACGGGAAAAATGCAAATATCTGCAGCTACTCCTCCATTAAATTGAATATTAGATGCAAAAACTTGTTTGCACTCGAGTCGTTCACAGGAAAAAAGTAAAAGTGTTGCTTAATTACTCGTATCTATCAAGTTTTTAGTTGCAGAAAAAAATTAAAATAATAATTAAAAGCGCAACCGCATAACTTTCCCTATTCGGGAGAAAAAAATTTGCAACCACGATCACACGCTTTCAAGGCGCGCATTTTCAATGTCTAAACACTGACGATGCATGGTCGGTTCTGAGTTAATTGTGTGAATTATGCAGCGCTCCACCGAAAGGAGCTATTTTGTCAACTAAAACACTGCAATGGTTAACCATGGTATCCCAAATAAAAAATTTAACATTCACACCGAGTTTCGTTATACAACACCTGTATCTGTGGCTTAGTTTCTATCCACTGAGTATCTCGCGCAAATATTAACGTAAATTCAGACTCGTTTTCCAGACCGTTGCCTCGCGTCGTTCACTTAATTTGATTACAACGCCCGTCGCTGCTTGCGTCTCTAATTAACGTAAATGACGCCCGAGACAACTCAATTGCGGCGCTAGTACACAGTCATTTTCATAGCTTCAGATCTCAGACTGAACAATGTGCCAAAATATGAGTAATAACAAACATTTTCATAATTGAAATTCGGATTGTTGTGGGTATGGGTATGTTGGCCTCTAAGTTTGCACAAGATTTCTGGTTGGTTCCGTTTCAATTCAGTGAAGATACTTATGGGAAGTTTTTTCGTTGTGTTATCTGAACTTCCACGGTTTATGCAATGAATGCTAGAAAATATCGCTTCTCATCGAGGGGATGTGGTAAGCTGAAGACCCATCATCCATGCCATCAGGCACACAGTCCCACACGCACACTGTGTCTAGTGATTATTGTTGGGTTGCAGATGATATATTCGGGTTTTATGCACAACTGAGTCTGTGTAGCGCAGCAAATTAATTACGGTAATTAAATTGGTAACAACGAGTTTGGTCGCATAGGTTTGTGTCCTCCTAGTCTCGTCTGTCGACGCGATCTCATCTTTGACAATCGTGCTTTGTACTGCAATTGTTCGTGGATGGAGTGGAATATTGATTACCTACCTGGCTGCTACATGTATCTGCGGCGTGACTACTTCCTCAGTTTCACTTTTTTTTTCTCTCCATTTGCTCCCCACATTTGTGTTTAAATTTCTTCTTGTTCCGTATCTTGTGTGGAGTGCAAGTGATTGTGAGAAATTTACTGCACCAACAGGTATTCAATGATAGGTTCGGGCCTGTGCCGTTTGAAAGTGAAAAGTATATTGGAAAATTTATTGCCAGTCTCAGAGACACACACACACACACCCGTCAGCCGTCATGGTGGGGTGGGTAGGATGAGGTTGCTTCCAGTTCTGATTTAATTAGCTGTGAAAATATAGATACGAGTATTCTGCAGCAAACTGGTTGCAAGTCCGAGAGACTAATGAAAAAAGTGTCTAATCTGTTTTGTAGCTGAGCAAATTTTGCATAATATCTAGATAGACATTAATAGATATTAATGACAGTAGACGGCCGAAACTAAGTGAGAGAAAGACTTATGACTTCATCGGCAGTTAGCTACGGTACAGAGTCTCTTATGATATTCCAAGCATGGACGAAGATTAAGTGTTTGAGTTGCGTAATACTGACACGATGGTGACAGTATGTACTATCTCCTGGGCTTGTGAAAGTAATCTCTGGGATACAGCCAGTAATCGCTTATTAAGTCGCTTGTTGGATACGACATTTCTACTAGAGAGGAGTAATTGCGTTGGTACATCCGTTCCCGTATAGTGCGATCTTACTTTTACTGTTTGCATGATACAGCTGCAATTTAGGATAGATGGTCTTTTGTTGAAAATTTAGAAATGTAATGTCTCACGTGAGGATTTTTTAAGAGTCAGACGATCTGTAATGTACGACGGTGTCACATTCGGAAAAATTTCCTAAAAAGATCGAAATCCAAGATGGTATCGTAATACTCGGAGTAGGTTAGGTTAGGATTGGCGAGGGGAGAGAGAACCCTCTGCGCCCATATGCTGCACCCATTGTGATGTCCATTTTGGGTGGGAAGGTGCCCCTTGCTCGTGGAGCAATACCCAAATCATTCTCCTATTGCCTCAGGGTTTTGAACCATATTGAAACCTTAATGGACCTTCAGACGTCCTTGATAAGTACGTCACTTAGTTCTTCCATATCCTGGAAAAATTGTCGTCCAAAGGATTTACATGTCTGTGGTGACAAAGACCTGGGCAGTAATAGAGGAAGTCGGTTGTGTCCTCATTAAATTCTTCGTCTCCGCAGTCCCTGCAAAGGTCGTCCTCATTTAGCCTTAGCTTTTTCATGTAGTAGCGCAAGAGTTTTATGACCTATAATTGCTCAATACACAGAGAAAGTATGCAAGAATCCTATAACAAGATTTACTGTATAGCCTTAGCCGACGTCATATGAACCACAATTGCATTCCTGATTCCTGGCACAGCGAAAATGTCCAATCAACACCTAAACAGTGAAAACATACTATTTTGATTCGATTAATATTGTAAGTCAATCTTCCAACACACAAGACTTGTTTCTAACATTCTACCCTGATAAATACCCTAGGTACTGACTCTTGGTTGGTCAGTCCACAGTGTTATATCAGCAGCTCCGAGCACTGATTTGAAGAACGACCTCTGCGAAGAAAGTTTGGCGATGTGATAAAATTGGGACTACCTCACTAGCTTCTTTACAAGTTTTAACTGGTCGCGATGAGGATAGTACCGTTATTGCTGTAATAACTAACACTATCCTCCTTGCTACGGATTCCTTTATTCTTAATTGAATGATGATGTTTTGACCTGCGAATTTCGCACTATTTTTTCCAGTTATAGGTTGACATGACATCGCGTCCCCTGCCTTTTTTTAATCTTGACGGAGCTGCGAGCAACGCACATCGTCATCCTACAAAGGCCAATGAGTTTTGCAGGAACACCAAAACTAGCCCACCTCTATTCAGATTTTCAAACCAGGCCTTGAAATCAATAAATAGAGATAAGGTATCTAGGTCGGAATTTCTAGCTCGTTTCTAAGACTCGGCGTAAAGTGAAAAATTCATCAATTTTCCATTCTCCGGGCTTGAGACTGCATTAGCTATTTCTTACTTATTTAGCGATGTGATGCTAACAAGCTGGCAAAATGTTCATAAAGATAGAGGTCGACTCTTGGGAACACAAAAAAAAAACAGGACTTCGGCAAACTAAAAAGTTTGTCAACCCTTCAAACAATAAGAGAAGTCAAGAAATTAGGTACCTAAAGGACATTGTTGATGGACACTTCTTTGATCACGCAATTATCACAACGACAAACTGGAGATGAGCTCTTTGGACATGTGTTAACGATCAGGAAACTGTGGAGGTTATGTATTTTGTACGATTGTGTGGGCATCGTGGCTCAGTGGTTAGTGCGTCAGACTGCTGTAGGAGTTGCGTGGATTCTAGCCCCAGCCATGCCCACCGATCATTTTTTCACGCCCACCTATCGCCGGGGAATAACCTCCGGGAGTATAATTTGTCATGAAAAAGCTTCTCAATTCGCCGTTCGGAGTCGGCAATAAATTGGAGGTCTCTTCCATTCGTGAGAAAAAATGTAATAGGCATAACATGAATAGTTGCGAGAAGCTACGTCTTGGCTCAATCCGAGCTGTCGCGCCAGCTATTTTTTTTTTTGTCCTGACATAGCTCGTAGCAGGCAAAAACATTTCGGCAGTGGGTTCACATCCCTAGAGCCAGCATTGCTCATAAATTCACAATTTTGTTGTGGTTCGTGGTTCATATGTAGGTCCATTAAGCCCTGCGAACTTATTTAGTTCAGATGTGGGAAGGCCGTCCTCCTGCGAGTATGACTTGACAAGAGGAAACGCTTGCTGACTAGGACGAGAAGACAAACTCTCTATTACGCGACGAATAGGGTGTTAACCGGAAGGATGTTAAGGGGCTATCTTCCACTGAATCGGCCAGGAAAATAGCGATCGATTGTGTCGCGTGGCATAAGGGTGGGCTGGCCAATCATTGCAAAATTATATCTGGCATATCTTGGGTGCCTGATGAACCCATGCCTTGGAGAGACCAAAAAAAGAAGGTAGCGCGTGAAGGGTTAAGTGCAGGTCAATTTTTAGTTGGCATAGTCTAGGATAGGTCCTTATTTAAAGATTTAGTTTAGGCTAGTTAGGGTAGTACCGCGGCCTTTTTTCCTACTTTTCTCGACGGTACAGGCATAAATAAGCTCTTGGACTGCTCTCTTCATTTACTTCCTTTCTATAATTTTCTTTGTCCGTCTGAAGTCTGATTAGGGTATTAGGGCGATTCTATCATTTTGTGCTAGCTAGCTTCAATAATGGCCCAACATTTTTGTGTGGAGAGCAGGTGGTACTAGGTGGGGTGGACAAGAACCACACATGTCAGACGAGTTGAGCCGAGCAACCGATGACAATTTCAGCAATCAGCTACTGTCACTTATCCAAACAAAATAAAAGACGAATATTTTGTCAAGTAGGTACTTATGCAGAGACATCATATCTTGACTGAAGAAAAATGTGATATCAGTCACGGATAGCCGCATCTTTTCGGACAGTCAAGCGGTCCTTGGTATCAGTCGCTTCAAATTCAATAACAGTTCTAGACTGCCGATCATCTCTTAAAGAGATGGCAGATCAGTTTAATATTCACCTAGAGCGAGCTGGCAGATATATTCTCTAATTTGCCTAAGTGACGATGACGTGTTCTGATTAAACAGTAACAGTGACACAAAATGTGTTCTTCTGATTTTTCGTCTTCGTTGCACAGTCTACATGTACTGTCTTGTATTATTCCCATAGTCATTAGTAGTTTTTTGACTCGACCATTCAAACCTGACTCCCAGTTAGTCCTAGGAGTTGTTTCATTCTGTTATGGGAGGAGTTTGACATGAACTACTGATAGTGGAAAAAACATTTTCAAAGAGAGTTTTATGGTGGATGTGACTCAGCTACAACTAATTCTCTTTAACCTTCCGTCTATTTTAACTATTTTGTCTGTATGACCATATAATATATTTTAAGCACCGAATTTTTATTGAGCTCTCTGTGCTTCCTATAAAATATCTGCCTTTGGGGAAAAACAAAAACCGGCGTTTGTATCAAGTTTCAACTCCGACTTGAACGTGTTTTGATGCTGCAATTTCTTTACTTAACTACCTAGAGCACTACATAAATACCACTGCACCTGTATACACAGAAAACGATTTCATACGACGATGCTATAAAAGTAGTGAGGCAATTTTTTTAATTCATGTCGTCAATTGCAAAAGCAAAATCGTTGTCACACATTAATTAAACCAGGATTAAAACATAAAGTTGTTGTTAAGAGCTCTAGTAGGTCTGACTTATGTTCACATAGATCTTTTTTTGCTGTAAATTGTATAAATTTATTATGAGCATCATAGCGCCCTGACCACAGTTAAAAGAAACAAGCAAAGGCAGAGTAGGTACAATTAAAAATCTCTCCATCAACAGCATTTACTATTAATTATCTCGGAAATAAAACAGAAACAACCCGGCTTGCGAAACACTGGAGTTTTTTTTTTATTTACTTTAACGTTTGATTGTTTATATTGAATTAAATATATGTATAAGCTTTTATGTGTCTGCGAGAGTGATAACTTCTAAAGTAAATAAAAACTTTGAAAAATATACTAAAGAAAATGTCTTTCAAAGCGTAAGCAACTGAGTGCTTCATATTGACTTAAGTTATTACTGCTAGATTTGACAAATTTATTGAAATGTTCAGGGGAGAAATCATATACATAAGTCAATTATCTAAGTAAAGTTTATAGAGCAGTTAGTGCGGATCAATAAAAAAAATCAGCGTCAAGTTCAGGAAGTGAGGTGAAATCGAGACAACCAAGGTTATTCTTAATCGATCATTCTCGCTGTTTGCGAGTAATATAGGTTCAAAGGAGACTCCCTGAACTGCGCCAAATACAGAGGCATCAATCTTCTTAAAACGCCTACGAGATCTTATCTGACGTGTTGTGAATGCCTGAAGCCGTTGATCAACAACCTAATTGGTCCAAATCAGTGTGGCTTCAGGCCAGGAAAGTCCACCATCGACTAAATATTCACACTACAGCCAATCTTGGAGAAAACCCAGTTACTTAAAATCAATACCCACCACCTCTCCATCGAGTTTAAGGCCGCGTATGACAGCAGCTATAGAGACGAGCTACATATACAGAGCAATGTCTAGTTTTGGCAACTCGTCAATATGTGCAGGATAACCATGGGGAACGTACGCTGCTCAGTGCTTAAACAAGGTCGATCAAGACCTCAGAACGAGCTTATGTGACTTCTTTAACCTCTTTCTTGAAAGAAAAGTGTAAAACTCACGCGCCAATGCCAGAGGCACAATCTTTCAAAAGTTCATCGGATACGCCGACGATATTGGCATAATCGGAAGAACGAAGTGTGACAGTTTTGTGAGTATTGAGACGATATGTTCACCGGCCAATGAGGGCAACATTGAGTATAACATTCAACACCGACGTCGCGGACAGAACGTTCCTGTAGACAGAGAGGGCTTCGTCTTCCTAGACTGCACTATCAATTCAGACAACGACACCAGCGCTGAGATCAAACGAAGAATAACTCTTGCCAAGCGCTGTTTCTTTGGGCTAAGAAGCCAATTGAGTAGCAAAGCCCTCTCTAACAACTAAAGTGTCCCTTTATAACTCCTTATTCGTCCCAGTCCTACTCTTCCCCAGATCACACGATTGTAAGGTATGAATATGAATTCTTTGAGGTTTTTGGGGCTCTCTTTGCCAGAGTAAAGAAGAGTTCTCATATTCCAAAATCCAATCTTTGTACGACAGCCGAATGTCGCCAACAAATTATCGATCCATATCCGTGCCTCGGATACGGTATTTGTGTCGAAGGCATTTAATATCATTAACGCAGAATGCTTACCTACATTATCTACTTACATACTCTAGATGACGCTTTAGCCCGGAGGGGACCTGGGCCTCAATCAATAAACGTCTCCAGGCAGCTCAATCTTTAGCCAGTTCAATCTTTAGCCAGCTGCTTCCATTTTCTCATGCCAAGTTGGTTAAAGTCCCCTTCAACTTGCGTGCGCCACCTGAATCGCGGTCCTCCTCTACTACCCAGTCCCTCGCGTTTTGAATCGAAGATTTTCCGGGCCGGAGCATTGGTGTCCATCCGCTCGACCTGACCCAGCAACCTTAGTCTTTGGACCGTAGCACTAAGCGGATGTCGCTGTACAGTCTGTACAGTTCGTCGCTGTACATATCTTCTTCTTCATTCACCGTCTATGCAGACGGGACCGAAAATCACCCGAATTTTACTCGCGAAATAGCCAACAGCAACCTCATCCTGTTTTTGACAGAGTCCGTGTGATCTGGGGAACTAAGGCGAACTAAGGTAAATTGCAATCAGAAGCTTGCTAATAACATCGAAAGCAACCAAAAGCTTCATAAACTGGAGGCCTTGGTGTGAACATATATTGACCTCTAGACAGTTACAAACTAAGGAAGGAAGATACTGAACATCTAACGGCAATATCTTCATTTTGCTTGAAGATTTAAATGACAAAGTCAACAATGACAACGAGAATTCAGAACAAGAGTGAACAGCAACCGTAAGTAACAGCAACCGGTATTTCATAGCAGGTGCTATGCATATTTGAATCCAATAAAGTCCATTAGGTTTTAAATTACAGGTACGAAAGTTTCAACCAAATAGACTAAAAGCAGACCAGACGCAAGTTCAAAAATTGTCTTTAAGACGTCCGAAATAATCACGGAGCCTATCACCATCTTACAATATACATATGTATGTAGTCCAACAAATTTCGTTTTTGCTACTACTTTCAATGAAAGTGTGCATCAATATCAGTTGACCTGGAGAAACGCGGATAGTTTCCATATTGGACCACCCAACATCGATCCCACTGCATTCATTTCACACAAATGAACACCTAAAACAAAGTCAATTACATGAGAGCCTCTCGAAGACAGTAAGCCTTACCTAACCTCAACCAAAACAAAGCCAATTGAATCCATTTCATGTGTCAAAATGTCATTATGACCAACTTCGCATGCATTGAATGCTTAAAGCACTCCACCAACGACCCATTGTATCTGAAAACTGAACTTGTATCCAATCGGTTTGTTTTTATTATTATTATCTAACAATTGCTCCGTACTTGGTCATGTGCCATCATATCACATATCTTCGGTTGTTTACAAATCGATCCGATTGTCGAATTAATAAATTATGCGCCTCGAAAGTACTCAAGATGAATGAACTCGAATGCGGTTACCTAACGACAACTCACAACTCACCTGTTGTGTACAGTTGCATGCAATGCTGCCACGATGTAACGACTGCCTCCAACAACATCAAGGTGGCGGTGGAAATTTATTTTGACGAACTTTCAGCTTAGAGTTCACTGCTTCGACGTTTAGGTGTGTCAACCCGGTTTGATGGACGCCGAAACAAATTCCCGAAATTCTAAGGTAATTTTCGTTTTAGGAGAAAGTTGGAGGAAAAATACCACGTTGGGTGGAAAAAAATGAAAAAATAAATAAACATCCCAATGTGTGTGACTATTGATTGGTCTAAAGTGGGCAAAGTTGACTTTTGGAAGTGGAACAAACGAGTTTGGTGAGTGGCTTGGCTTAGTCATGAGTTTTGAATTGAGAATGATGTTTGGCGGTGCCAACCACACAGTGCTACCTTAAGAAGGAATGTTTGCTCTCATGCCGAGAGCTGAGCGATGGCAATTGGTATTTGATTACCTACTTCGAGAATTACTCATGGGAAATTGGTCACGGGGCGAGATTAAACACGGTACGATTTGAGGGTTTGAGGAATATAATTATGCATGAATAAATATTGAAGATCATCCAGAGCGGTTTGGTTCACTCAAATCTAAGGAATTAACCTAATAACATGGTTTCATGTAAATGGTTTAAAGTACGCCCTCGCAGCAGTCAGTTTATACCACTTTGAGACGGCTTTCCATCGACTGCTTTGGATATCTGGACTGGGTGGGTCCGATTTGTTTGAAACTGCACTACAGATGTGCTGCCTTAAATTAAAAAAATTAAATTTTATTGAATCGAAAGTTTCAGAGGTTCTTTCTTATGCTGCTGGATCTCATACCTCTTGTTAGCCTGTGTGGAATCAAAAGATAGGAAAAAATCGAAAGGGTCTTAGACTTCAAGCAAATCATTATAAAATGCATAAAATCTGTTACCCATTCCCATAGTGTTAAGAAAAAAATGTTCCTATAACAGACATTAATTGACTATTTTTACAGACGGTTCGAAAATGGACTGCGGAGTTGGCGCTGGCATTTTCTCAGAGAGACTGAAATTGTCGAAGTCCTTTCGCCTTCCGGTCTTCCAAGCGGAGCTCCTTGCTAGTCGGGAAGCCTATCGTGTGTTGAAAAATTCTCCAACACCCATTTACAACACTTTTATATCATTGACAGTCAAGCCGCCATCAAAGCTATTGTTTCGGCAACTACATCCTCAAAACTGGTAAAGCAATGCCAGGAAGAACTAAACCAACTTGGGGTCCAGTGCAGGATCATTCTCACTTGGCTTTATAGTCACAACAAAATAATAATATATATAAATAATAATAAGAAAGAGCCGACGACTAGGCCAGGCGTGGATCAGCCCTTAACGACTCACTAGGAGAAAGAGTTAATATCCCGCTAGAAGCCGTTAAGGGCAATTCTCAACATCACTTATGAAAGACGGCTAACCAAGCGTGGAATAGGCTAAGCAACTCCATCATATCAAGGAAGATCTGGCCTGGTTACAACAAACAAAAAACAAACGAGCTACTAAGCAGATCAAGAAGAGATATTGCAAGAATCGTAGCCTTTAGTACCGGATACTGGCCAAGATAGGTATCCTCCACAATACTTTCTCCTGTAGTTGCAAGGATAATACCTAAAAGGAATCTCCGCATCATTTCCTGTGCAAATGTCCAGCCCTTGCGAGGGTCAGACAGCGTACTGTAGGCAAACCCTTCTTCGACGACCTCAAAGATATTTCCAAGGAAAAGATTGGTGAACTAATCCTTTTCCTTAATTCCACATTTAAATATCCTTGTCTATCAACCTATAACACCCGTTAACAACAAGGTCAAATGAGTTGTGGTTTCAAAACGCCGGACCCCAGCGTTAATTGGGTTCTTAGAACAGCCACCTCTGCCAACCTACCTAGATATTGATTGAGATAAGCACCATACTAGAGAAAGTATCCGTCATTTTCAGGTTTCAAGCGGGAGTACCAAGCATCAAGGCGTAACACTATACGACTTTACTGTGGTAAACCAGCCGAACATCTAAGGGAGTCTGAAGTGAGACTGCTGCTTTTAATGAATGGTACGACACCTCCATCTTATGATCTAGTGATAGCTACCGTTGTACTGCGGAACGGTCGATGATTCCTGCGCCACTTCACGAATGCTCAGGTGTAAAATCAACGAACGATCCCTTAGTGCTTCAAAAACTTAGGGAGTAGAAATAGTAGGCAGCTCATTGCTTGTTGCCATCCAAAATCGTTGAAGTGTTGCGAAATATTTTGAAATATTTGTTGGTAGCTTAAAAAGCAGTGCAGCAGAGCTTGCCATGAGACAAGCGTGATTACAGCAGAAAAGGCAGAAAACAAGTGCTATCGCAGAACCATCTACAGAATCATTTAAGAGCTTATAGGTGGCCAATTCTAGGCCCTTTTGGATGAGGAACCACTCAAGCGATAGAGAGATACGTTTACAGTCACATGCGCCGGTGACTTGCATTCAACCCAAGTAACAATTATACCAAAATACCCACCACAATTCAACTCTCGCGATCAAAGCACTGAACTAACGTAGTACTTGACTGTATATCTGCGAAAGGTAATAGCAAAAGTGCTGAGGTAAAACTGGAAAACTCACTCGATCCCGAACAAGCAGGTTTCAAGTAATGATGCGCAGTAGTGGCCCGCTATCATTTTGAATTTTTCATGATTTGAACAGAATTTCATGGCTATGACAAGAAACAGTCGTCCACCGAAATTCGTTGGCCATCCAGGATAAACATATGCAAGACTACCAGCAAGTCAGCATAGGTCGACAAAACATAGACTTAGGTTAAGTTAGGTATCTGGGTTTATGAGGGAGAAAACACTCGACCTCATCACACTTAGGTCCTTGTGGATCCATTGTAATGCCCATGGGAGCTAGTCCCGGCTTCACTGGGCTTCTACCTTACTGCTCGTTGGTAATTTGGATCTCCAGCCATTGTAATGTCCTCAGAAACCTGGAAAGATCGTTTATTGGAACTTCAGATGGTTTTTGTATGCCCTGGTAATAGTGTCTTCCTCATGTTCTGCTTCTCAAGTAATATAGGCTTGGGCATTGACAGAGAGAGTGAGAAGTATCCTCTTGAAACTCTTCGTTACTGCAGCCCCTACATGTATTGTCAACGTTGCGTTTAAATTTCATTTTGTGGTTTCTTAGAAGATTGTGGCCGCTGAGTGCACCTACCAACATTGACAGCGATTTTCTGCCATGTTTCAAAAGCTTGTTGGTTCTGGCTTTGTCGTATTTTGGCCAAAGTTTCCTTGATATATCACAAGTGGTGAGCGACCCTACCTACTGACTATCGCCAGGGTCTTAAATTCTACTCGCTATCTGAGATTACAGAGTGGAGGCTTAATCCATTGAAGTGCTCGATTGTGGTTCATTGCAGAGCCTTTTTCTTTCGAGTTCGCCGGCTAATGCATTTCCGGTGAAATCCTTGTGACCAGGGACTTATCAGAGAGCAATATTGTGCTGCAAGCCAATAACCTTAAGCTCATCGTTACAGCGTCGAAATTGCAGAAATTGCTTTACTGTCTGACTGTCAATAAAAATTGTGATATCATCTCGTGGTATTGCCATCATGGAAAGCATGATGGTCACTGCCAGGACCGCCGCTTGAAAGACACTGTTGCGATCAGGTAGTCTGATTGAGCTGTGTATGTTGAGTTCAGTTCTTCGGAGACTATACCGGCAATTGTTCCTATATTCATCTTTGACCCAACTGTGTAGATAGATTTAGACCTATTTTTCCTTGGTTCATTGGTTTCCCATTCTTATTTGCTTGGGAAAGAGAATATCTAGGTATGGTAACGTGTAGTCACTGCTTGTTTGTCCCTATGCATGCCAGTCTTTGTACTTATGTCATACGCTTAAGATTGGTAGTATTGTATTAGTCTCACGATTGCCATATGCATCCACAGAATTATCTTAGAAACATAGGCTTTGACGACAGACGGGTATTTTGGTGATCAGTATTTTATAAACTGAATTTTAGGTCAAGATCAGCTTAGCCTGCACTTCATAGTCAGAGTATTCGCTTTCACCATGCACAAATGGAATAGTCTGCAGATGATCCTAAGCAGAACTCAACGCCGTATACACACGTGTTTCGAAAGTCCAGAATTTTATTTTCTGAACTGGTCAGTCAAGCCCTTCATAATGTTCACATATTTCACGTCAAAATCAAATACCCTTGAACCACATGTCTTGAATTTTCTATTCCCAAACAGTTCTTGAGCCAACAACTACTACACCCAGCTCGTTCGATTCTGCCGAAAGAATGTGAATTGCATAAACTATCGACGAAACATTATCCGCTACATAACCCTATTTAAAAATGCCATAAAGTGTCTATGCCCTCTAATGCATTATTACCGCAATGGCCTTATGCGAAAGATGCAAATCGAAACCTGTTCCGCTACACGAACCAGATTCAACTATAGAATCGTAAAATATCAGAAAAAGCTATTTACGAATTCTTCCCGAAGCAACGCTCTACTTCTCTGTGTACAGACCTACCTAACCTAGTCTTGCGATTCCTGTCACGTATAATGTGTCGCTCTGTGTAATCAATAGTTGCTGGTTGAATAGGATATAACTTACCACCATATTCTTCGGCGATCGCACAATTATTGCGAATAATTAAGGCTTCCGCCAACAACGCTTACAATTTGTATTTCATGTTCCTTGGCAAATTTGGCAACTATTAGCAATCAGCAACACATTAACCAGACCCACAAATACAACAAAAGCCTACGTATTCGACGACTCCTCGGTGCCTATAAATTACCACGGGCAACAGTCGTTGTGCAAGTATCTTTTCAGGTGAATTTAAATCGATTTTTGTTCGATTGCACATGGCTTGCGGCTCCGAATTGTATCCGTAGCCTAATTCAAGTCGTCGTCGTGGTCTTTTCCTATTAAATAATTGAATCCGGAGGAATTGTTATGCAAAGGTGTGGCACAAGAGCATGCCATGAAGTTTATTTTTAATATCAACCGACAAACTCAACTGATGATGGCGTGTACATGCCAGGCTTACGTTGCCGGCTGATCTGAGAAAGGAGTTTGCTGTCTGTGCATTCCTTTGGGCTCTAGAACAATCTGGTAGAGATGCTGGGTGTAGTTTTTAACAAGGGAAGCACGGAAATTGCCGGTAATGTCTTGTGGAGGCAGCGGAAAATTTGCATCTAAGCCAGGCTTGAAATTATGTGGCAATTTCTAAAGAAAACAAGTGTTGGTTCTGCCTGTCACACAGACACAATGTCATTTCTTTCATTTCGAATTGAGGGTCACTCTGAGCCAGTTTTCACTTGGCACACAGGCATAATTGTCACCCAACACTACTTGGGGATCAACAAAGTCCATTCAACAGCTTTTGATGTCAATCTACCAAACGAAAGTTGACGTAAGTTCACTGAATCGCTGCTGGGTTGCTGTTCCCAGGCAAGTTTATGACGCACTGCTGCTGGTAGGTAATAGTATTGTAGATCGTGACATGGTTAATATTTCAGGCATTGCCTTTGTGCTAATGTGTTTGTTTATGTATGGATACTCGTATCTCAACAACATAACGAATATGTGTATCACGTGTCTCTATTTTGTGGACACACATCAAGACGGTAGCTACACGAGTATGTACACGAGCGGATCAAAATTAAAAATATGTCCAAAGTGGGATGTGGTGCTTAGGAATTTCAACGAAGGTGGAAAAAATGGACTAGAAATGTGTTAAATTCTTTAGAAAATATACATCGATGCTCTGTTGGGAATAGTTGAATTACAACTGCGCACATTGTGCATATAAACGCTTCTAAATCCTAAAATGAAACACAACGCGCGAAGCAAATTTACATAAATTTCGAATATTTCTCACGATTTTATTGGTTTCTGACTGCTTCCTTATTGGGGATTATTTCGGGTAGGAATTTAATGAAAATTGACGTTTGGTGACAAAACTAGTCACACTGTCCTGCTCTACTTTTGAAAACCAGTTGAAAGCATTCGTAGATCCGTGGTAGGACTGATGCTAATTCCAATACCAGACGGCAACCTCACACCTTGAAAACCTCACAGACAGGATACTGACGGCCAGATTCCAGAGTGGAGTAAGAAAAAATTACCATCACCGAGTGTTGTGCACCGAAAGTTTTCGCTTACCATTTAACGACAATCAGAGACACCGTAAAAGTCATGGAAAAAGGCATGAAAATTAGGCATAGTTAAGCAGTATTCTTATTCAGAACAGGAAGCTAACAGCTCTGCGATCGATTTATATATGTGACTATCACGAAAAATATGTTCGAAAGTCGTATAACAACTTTTTCTTCAGGAGGAGTGTCAGTGTCTGTAACCGCAGTGAAAGGATGCCCCCAAGGGGGAGTTCTCTCTCCTCTTCTGTGGTCTTTAGTCATTGACAACCTTTTAGTCAATCTTCACAGATTAGGCTACAAAGCTATTAGTTATGCTGATGACCTATTGATTACTATAAGTGGTAAACATGACAATCTCCAACGTCATACAGAAAGAATGCTTTACTTCATGTTTTAGAATGGCGCAACATTGAAGGGCTCTCTATCAACCCTTGCAAGACTGTTTAAGTGCATTTTACGAAGAGAAAATTGGTCAATCTCGGACTATCATCCTCAAAGGTACCACTGTAGACTATTCCAACGAGGTGAAGTGCCGTTGTCTTAGACAGACGCTTTAATTAGAATACACCTATCCGCGGCTGATCGAGCCACTAGAGTTCTTGAAGGAACGACGGTAATGAAGTTTGAGAAGCTACAAAAAATTGCCTGTCTCGGTATTACATAGCACCTGTCCTACTTCAGCTATGGAGGCTGTCATCGGGAACACACGCCTTCATATCTTCATTAGGAAGAGCGCAGCCTTAATCTAATCTTGTGGGTCATCTGAAAATATTTCACTAAATTCCAAGTACGGACATGTTCTGCACTACCTCCGACGTTATAGCCAGAGAGTACAATATCGGAAGGCTATTTAAGGTAAAAATGTTAGACCGTGTCGACTGGTCTAACGTCCCCCCCTCCCAGACCCAGGATGTTTGGTATACTTTACCGACGGATCAAAAATGGCTTCCCGAGTGGGTGCTGTCGTCCCAACACTAATGCCTGGGTAACAATGGGAAGGCCCCCAGCGTGTTCCAGTCTAAAGTCCATGAGATTGAGATCTGCGCTAGGATAAACTTCGATAAAGGTTTCGGGGTCGCAAAAATACGTTTTTATTCAGATAGTCAGGCAGCCCTTAAAGCATTGACATCCCACTTCGTGGAATCCAGGTCAGTCAAGTGCTGCTACGATACCCTACAATCAGTTGCCAGGCACAAGGTCAAACTTGGTTGTGGGTATTGCAGGCAATGAAACTGCGGATGAGCTGGCTGTGGGCGGTTCGTCTTCCACGCTCTTGGGACCGGAACCCTTCTGTGGCATTAATTGGACTAGCGCCACAGCCTTGTTAAACAACTGGGAACACCAAATTTGTCTAGCCCATTGGAAAAATGTCTCCGGGCTTACGCTATTCATGAGACTTATCAAGCCCTTATACAACGAGGAAATTTTAAACCTTGACATGAACAACATGAGGAACCTAAAGGGCTTCTTTACCGGTCATTCCGGCCAACAAACTAGACCTTTGATCAGATACAGGGGGTGTGTTTGGTTTGGAAGAGGAAGAGACCTCACAGAGAATGTCCGGCACTATACTGGCTACATAGACGGATCTTTCATTGGGAATTCTGTTCGTTAGCGGAGTTTAGAAACTCGACTACCAATGACATACTTGGCTATGTAGACTGGAGACACAATAGATCTTGCTACGTCGCAGTGTTAACCATAAAGGCAAATTCATAATATAAAACAAAAATCACGAAAAATATATGCGGTTGTGAATGAGCCAAACAATGTTCATTATCCAGTGGAATTCCTTAACCGTAGCCCTAAGGCTGTGCACGACACTGTGACGTTGAAAGTTTGAATACCACTTATAAATTTTGCTGCAAAAAGAAGGTATAGTCGAAGACACTTATAACGATTTGCTGGACTATGGCAATTTTTTCAACTTTTTTGGATGTTGCATTGAATAGAACGAACAGTTCTTATCTAAGAATTTACTTCTACCTCCCTATGCAATAATTGTCGTCTTGGCTCAGTGGCTAGTGCATTGGACAGCTGTGCGAGCCGCGTAGCTTCTAGCCTCAGCTATTTATTTTATTTTGTAATGCAAAAATTGTGCAGAACATGAATTTCCTATGTCTTACTGGCTCGAGTTTAGCTGGTTCCAAAAAGCGTCGTTATAAGTGCCCTCGACTGTGCTATGCCGTTGACTTAATTGAACATTTCTATCGAGAAAGTAGCCACAAAAATTCTTAAATGGAAAACACAAATGTGTACTGCCAATGTCTGCGCTGATTGCATGTAAAACAAATGGACTCAGGTTACGGTGCCTTGTTGCTTATGTTCTGTGAAATACATCAACCCAGTACTTTCGCCCTTTTTTTCCCACTTATTTCTACATAGCTTACCCAAGGCACCATCAAGCACTTGTATCTATCTATACGTACGTCTAGATAGAAAAACACAGACAGCTTCCGTTGCATTGTCAGTAGTTCGCAATGAATGACCATCCATAGTCACACCGTGACCATGCAAGTAACCGGTTAATCCAGAGCACTAGTCACCAATCATTCGCTGCCTACAATCGCGCTGCCATATGCGATTAAGTTTCGCGCCAGCAGCTAACAGTGCTCCACAAACTTGTTGACCTTTTTGCCCACAACTCCACAGAGAGATAAAAACAACACAAAACAGTTGCAAGAGTTGAAACTCAAGCAGGACTAACGCAAAATGTGTGCAGAAATTACCATTTTTGCCAGCGAAAAGTTGGTAATATAACGGCGAAAAATTACCGCATTGCCACTAGCCCATGCATATAGAATAGCCCATCTAAGATGTGACTAAAATTCGATACTGGCGACGCCTTTATATGCGGCTTGGATGAGGCCGAGGCTCAAGAATTCCATTCAACCAGCTCCGCCGTAAGTGCATTATTAGCGATTCTCATCAGAATCGCTATGCTCATCAGAATCACTATGCGCTGACACCCTCCAAATAATGTTCACCGAAAGGCACCTGACGGCGCATTGCATACTAATCGCTAGAACAATAGAGTTGATTGCAGATCGTTGTACCCATAGGAGAAAACGCGTGTTAACAAGATGTCTTGAGCCCCGATCACACGATTACAGGTTTCCCAATTCGAGGTCAGAGAACATCTATCGGGGAAGAGGAGGTCAGCATATGTCTCATGACCCTGTTTCCTGGATGCTAAGCCCGGTTCAAAAGGCGAATTGTGTGTGTGGCACAGTTCCCGCACGTGATGTCACGTTTCGCTTTTACGAAATATCCACTAGATACTCGGTATCTCTCTGTACGTTGATGCGAGGAAAGTGTGTCACTCACCAGTGGCGGGGTCTAGCCGGCCAAAAGAAATTAAACTTTTGAAGAGTTTCTTCTTCGCTTAAGGCCGCCATCGTCAAAGTGGGACTCTGCGTTGCGCATTCGCTTTCAGTGTTGCAATCGTGTTCGGATCGTGTGACTAAGTGTCAAACAACGAAAAATATAGAAATATGAAAATTGTAATGTTTACCAGTGTGTCTGTGTGTGCGTGTGTGTGGTCGGTCAAATCAATTTATCCAAGTCGTGAGTGTCGGTTCTTGTTTTCGTGGTGGGTGAATTCGTTTTGCGAAATTAATGCAACGACTTTGAGTGGGAAAGGACCCACCAAACCAGTTCGGTGACTTATCAAGAAGCATTTCCTACTTGGATTTTTGTTTTATTATCATGGCTGCGCCAAGGAACAAGTTAATCTATCCATTTCGGGTGGGTTGACGGACTTAAAAATAACGCGAAACCTAATTAGTGAAGTCGGACAAGAGGAAAACGCCTTGAACTACTAAATGGCTTTGCGTGCCGTAAATTTGTATACAACAAACGGTTTTGCTGAATTAAAAAATAATCAAACAGTCGGACAATAGATGCGCCCACAGTATTTGTATCCGAAAAACAATAATCATATCCATTACCGCTTTCAATGATGAATCAATACGTGTGCGAGAAATAGGAGGGGTGCTGTTTGTTAATGGACAACGTGACAGGAGCAGGTCTGCTGATCAGATTGTTAATTCAAATTTTAGATACTAGTCTTAGCTTTTAGTAACTTTCATCCATTAGTCAATCGGAGAATGAACGCATGTCTCGAATTGGATGAAATAATCCTAAAGAACCTAGTTGCTAAATGGTCTGGAATGCCGCATAGCGCATTGGCTCATTTTCGGTAATTTGACCGATATTTTCACGTACGGGGTGGTTTGATGGACCGCCTCAGATATAGCCATTAACCGCGATAATTCCAGCGAAGCGAACAAACAGCTAGCATGTGCATCAGCGGAGCTTTTCGTACGACTTCCTTTGGAGCACTGAAAATTTTGTTTCATCTATCACTCCTTGAGATCTTCGGCAAACAAATGGTAGCTAGTCCACGCCTCCATTTCGACAAATGTCAAAATTTCTCACATAGATTACGCCACACCCAAGTTAAGTTTTGGCAAGAACTTCGAGGTAACCATCCCTCCACGGTCATACTGAGACGACGTTGTATTCTAGGGACGGGGTGGGTGGTGGTGTTTTCACCGATAAGCTTAACCTCAGTCTAGCGTTTCGTCTCCCAAATCAATGTAGCGTGTTCCAGGCGGAAATCATGGCGATCAGAGAAGTCTTATCCGCATCTTTTCGGACACCAAATGGCAACAAAGTCCTTGGAATCAGTCGCTTTAAATTCACCAACAGCCCTAGACTACCTATTCCACCACAATAGACCTCATAGGTCGCAGTACGCATTTAGGGCCCCAAATACAGTAATAGACTACCGATCGTCTCTTATAGAGATGGAGGAGCAGTTTAATATTCACGTTTGTTGGGTGCCAGGGTACAGCGCCATTCCAGGGAACTGTAAGACTGATGAACTCGCCAGATATGGCACAACATTACCTATTGGGCCTGATAAGGGCGCCTTTGGTATACCGATCGCTACTTATAACTTGAAACTAAAGCTAGACGCTATCGAAAGAACAAATCTTACGTGGACAGGTGAAAAATGCCACTTTTGGGCCTTCTTCTACACCAACTTAGGCGACCTGATGAACCCCGATGTTACTACCCTCCTACGCTTCATAAAAAGCTCCAATTGGTTCAATGAGTACGCAGGAAATCCTTCCGAGATCCTTGCGGTATCACAACGGACCCCTCATGGCTCTAAGTGTGTTGGCTTAAGCTGGCAGTCACTTCAACCTAAGTTAACCTAAATGCTTTAGAATATTTTTGTCATTATTGTTTGACAGTCGTTTTTTAGATACACGAAGTATTAAAGGACTATAGGACGAGAGCTACAATCAAAGGTTTTACAAATGTATGTAGATACTAACGTTAAGCCTCCGAATCAAAATTAGCTTTAAGTAGCCTGGACATAGAGCCAAGAACAGCTAACACGGAGTATGTTGAATTGCTTAAAATTAAAAGTACGCGTGTTCGATTTAAATGCCCACCTGCTATAAAACAATGTTGCAACAATGTGAAAAAAACTGTGCTTGTGCCTTGCAGGGGCTCGTTTCAGCATTTGCGCACGTTCACAAAATTGCTGGATGATTAATTATACCAGAAGCAGATAGCACTGCGCGAAAAATTATGAATAATCGCTATGACAGCCCAATACCTGAAAATATGTGAAGATCAATCATTTCACAAAATAAATTTGTACGTATGCATACATCATTCGATCCCAGAGAATCTGAAATTCAGTGAAGAATGACTAGATGGTTCCTTGCCAGTAAGTTAATTAATTATCTTGGAGTGAAGTCTTCTAGAAAGAGGTGTACTTAGACCAAAGGTCCATTGTGATACCACTATGGGCCCCACGATAGACCCAAGTCTAAAACTGAAACCATTTAAATTTTAAAACGAAATAGTTAAAGTCGGCTTTACTGGCAATGTTCATTGAAGATAAGTGAAGAGATATGCTCCTTAAGTGGCTTTAATTGCCAGTACGTGGAGCATTACATGAGTTTCTAGCACCAGTTGCAGCAGGTGACTAAAGCATTTTGAAAGGAACTGTCAAACGTGTTTAATGTGGCAGTACAGTCCAAAGTGGACCTGGGTCTCAACCAACAAACGTATCCAGCTAGCTCGATCTTTAGCCAGCTATCTGCAGTTTCGCACGCCAAGGTGGTTGAAGTCCCCATCCACTTTCTTGCGCCATCTACTACGCCGTCCCTCGGGTGTGGATTCAAAGATTTTCCGGGCCGGTGCATTAGCGTCCATCCGCTCTACATACATACATGAGCCAGCCACCTCAGTTGTTGGACCTTCACTATTCTGGCTAAGTCGATGTCGCTATACCACCCATACAGTTCATCGTTGTATCTTCTCCTCCACTCACCGTCTATGCAGACGGGACCGAAAATCACCCGAACAATTTTCCTCCCAAAACAGCTAAGGGCAACTTCATCCGCTTTATAGTCCATGCCTCTGTGCCGTAGAGCAAGACTGGGATGATTAATGTCTTATAAAGGAACACTTCAGTTGTTCGAGAGATGGCTTTGCTACTCAATTGCCTTCTTCACCCAAAGAAATAGCGATTGAAAAGAGCTGAGCCTAAGTAGACAAAGTCATTAATTACCTTAAAGTTATATCTGTCTACAGTACCGTTCTGACCGACACGTTAATGTTAAGAGTCCTTTCTTGTCGACAGCGTATAATTGGTCTTGCCCTCATTGACCGCTAAATACATCTTCGCTGCCTCCGTCTCAATACCCACGAAGCCACACTAATGTGGATCGATCAGGTTGTTGACGAAGGGCTTCAGGTGTTTACAGAACACGGCAGTTAGGATCTTGTAGGCGATATTAACAAGAGTGATGCAGACTTGTCGCAGTTTAGAGGGTCCATTCATCGGAAATACTTTAATCCGACTATATTTTACAGAGGAATTGGTGCATGCTCCTCACCAAGTCATCGCCTGCCTCTTTGAACAGCTAGACCGTCAGCTTCAGAAGCTTTATTGGACTGAAGCTTAGATATGGCTATCTTTAGTTCGTCCAGGTCGGGTGAGCGGAATTGTTGATTTTCATCGTCTAGGTTGAATGGTTCATTCTGCCTGACAGCGGGATTTGATCCGCCATCGCCGTTAAAACAACTTATTTGCCTACAAAATTCCACATACATAAGTAGCTTCCTCCGAAGTGGGTGATCTTTGCCTGGAATATGGACAGTCATTTGCCAAGGCTGACTGATCCCCGATCCATCAGTACAGCAGACAACTACATACTGATGGTCGTGGTTTGTGTCTCTCTCAGGCTTTTAGTATTGAAAAATTTTTATTTAATCAGTATTTGGGTAGTACGTCGTTTAGAACCTGACAGCATTCTTCTGGCTTTAGAACTTTCAGTAGGTAGAGGTTTCGTTCGTAGGATGCGTTTCGTTCAAATGAAGAAGTCATTCAATGGTTGGTCCAAATGGCATTCAATGGACCTTTTAGGTTGGTACTCAGGCAGACTGAGCTGCAAACTCCGGAGCTGGACAATCAACTGGTTCTCGTCTCCACACTGTTCCATACGCTAAATCGCGTTAGCCAAGTAAATTTAGTTTGTCAGTCTGATTAACGACTTTAAAGCCAGTTCATCATTTTAGGAGTTTTACCGAATGTTGCTGCAGTTTCATTGACCGATTCATAGCTGTAGGAATTGCGTTGTCTATCTGTGGATTGCATGACGGTTTGTTGAGCAGGATACCTTCTAGGAATGTTACCTAACCCCTCTGGAATGATACCAAATTCTTTCCTTGTGGTGCATAGCAAAGTCATTTTTTTATGATCTGGATGGTTAATGAAAGCTATGTTTATCATGTATATCCTGCAGATCTAGAATTGAAGACGACTTTTCAATATTTGAAGAAAGATTCAGTTCAACACGTTCATTTTCTTGTTCTTCGGGTCTGACTTCATTAACTTTAAGCTGCAATTCCTCGATTTTGGGAATTCGTTACTAACAGTACAGGCAGTCCAGAAGTAATAAGTCTCTCACAGCCTAGACCCAAACGATAGTTTTGTTTTTTAGCTGAGATTCTAGACTTTCAAAGTAATGATTTAGAGGCGTTTAAACACCACAATTTACTGTCGGATAACTTACCCTTTCTGTGGCTAACTATATAAACGCAGACGGATACTATTACTTAGCAGAAAAATAGCCATCGACTCTCATTTTTTCAATGACCACAGAATTGTCTCTTAATGGAGAAAATAAAAGACTCACGGAGGTTCAAGCTGACAAATCCCAACAATGAAAGGAGGCACACTAGATGTTTTAAAAATAGAACTCTTCACCAGCTAATTAAAGCACTCAATCATGCAACTTAGGTAGTCTGTCGGCTAATTTAAGCCGATATGCCCCCTAGCATCGCATTAAGTTGGACGGAGTTCCCTTCCCAGAGATCACTGACGACTTTCTAGTAAATTCATCAGTCAGTTCAAATCACTGTGTGAAGACGTCAAAAATGTGGTTCCCAACAGTTTAAAATTCTGAGACTTTCAAATGTATTATTTTGACAGCTTATCGCTTTCAATTGTGCTTATGCATATTTTGTATCTCATATGCATGCATTAACTCCAATTATAAATTCCGATTTCATTTAAAATGCACACTGTGTGGGCTTTAGAACAAAATTATCAATGCAATCAATTTATCTTACAATATATTCGGATTTTTATAAAAACATACACTTTGCTATTTGTCACCTAAAAGCTCTTGTTGTATGCCTTGGTGTAAACAAAACATTAGGTCTATAAATAAAACGACAAAAGAAACCGAAAAGTCAACTTTCATTATATTTGTATAATTATATGCACCCATTGACCGATTCTTCAACAAAAAAAAAAAAACCAAAACAAATTAATAAAAATCCGTGCATAAAACAAGCTGGTGCCACACACAAGAACCAAATTTGTCGAATGAAATCGAAAGAACCCACCGGCAAAGACCAGCAACCAGGGTTGCCGCCACAGTTTTTTTTAAATCAAAATCCGCAAACCAAATGGGTTTAATTCGAGGCTAATCTTTCACACAGTCCGACACCTTTTCCCATTTTATAAAATAAAGGATAATAATAGTGAATAGTTCTTTTAAAACTTATGCCTACTAAGTGAAGGACAGATTAGGGATGGCATTTGCCTATTTATAAATTACTCAACAAAAATTTGCTAAAAAAGTTGACTCAATAAGAGGTGTGCCATTTATATGTTCAATAAGGTAAATAATTAAAAACTTTAAAGATGACAAGTTGTGGGATAAAGTCTAGATTTAGAAATTATGCTTAAAATACAATACCAGACAAATAACCTTCTTCTTTGACATGATACCACCTTCTTTTTAGTTTTTTATCACTTCAGGGGAATAATTGGAGCTTTATTTCTGCGATACCCTTTCTAACGCCGTCAAATCGCAAGATCTAGTCGTCCTTATGATATCACAAAAATAAGAAAAACTCTATAAGAGCGTTAAACCATTTGTGTGATGTTCTTTTTTCGTCGTGTTTGGAAACGCTATATACTCAGGCGCAACTGGTTCATTGTACTACCAAAAAGCAGGTTTCAGTTTTTATCCGTTTCACTGGAATTTCCTCGAATTTCGTAGAAAGGCGAGAACACGCTTCAATTTTGAGGAGCTCATCACATCAGCACCGAAGATCTGCCACCCGATCCAAGCAAAGGCAGGACAATCGACCAATCGCGAAGAAAATGATAGCAAGTATCGTCGCCCACTCCAAAGCGACACTTCGCCAATAAGTTGTCTACATTCTCTTCTGCTGAGTGACAGCTAGAATGCCGCTAGAGTCCCTAAAGTCTTTGTTTTTTAACCTGATTGATTCAAATAAGGGCGGCTTTAGGAAAGTTCAAAACTGAGCATATTTTCATACTCCGGTATGTATTTCAATTCGAGACCCTCCACTTTTTAATGAGAAATGTCTAGTTTAGTGGTCCCTGCCATCCCTCGTCCGATTGTGCAGACGATGGGCAATGCACACTCCTACATCAAGGCTGGTAAAGACCTTTGATCTCGAAAAAAGGGGTTAGTAGACAAGTCGACGCACTTTCATGCGATGTCCTCAACATAGTTTTTGAAAGAATTGTGCTGAGCTCAGACGCCAACAGTAGAGGTACAATCCTGCAAAAGTCAATGCAATTACTCGTATACGTTGGTCGTATTAGCATAACAGCAAGGACGCGGCCTGAAGTCAGCAGCGCATACGTAATTATAGAGATGAAATCGCCCAAAATGATTAACAAAGTGTACACACGCTGTTCACAAAAAAATAACAGTCTTAGACATAACGTCGCCCTCGACAGATATAACTTTGAGGTGCTTAGAGACTTTGTCTGCCTGGACTCCGGTATCAACGAAACCAGCGCTTTATTCAATACAAAAAAATTCTTGCCAATGGTTGTTTTTTTTTTTTTTTGCTTAGCAATGCCCTCTCTCTCACGACTTAAATGGGTCTATACAAGACCAAAAACACAAAATTAACAAAACAGGACCCGCACAGACATTGCAAGGATCGTGACAATCAGTACAGGTCACTGGCCTAAAGGAACACATGCGTCTAAATTAGGCATCCCATTCAACGCCTATTGTCGCAGCTGCAAAAATAAGAGTAAGAAAGAAACTGTGTTTTATCTCCTCTGCGGTTCTCCGGCTCTAAGCTGGGTCAGATGTCGTACACTAGGCAAAACCTTTTGGACAACTTTATAGAAATCTGGGAAAAAAATGATTAGTGACTTGATCTGCTTCCTTAATGCCACAGGATGGATGTATGGACCTCCGAACCCTTTTCTAAAGTTTTCTGCAACAACACATTCAGGTCACGTGAGCATCAAGATTGCTGAAGCTACCACTTCTACCTACATACCTATCTGTACAAGACTGAAGACCCTAATCATCCCGTTCCTATTCTATGGCGCATTGAACGTTATTAAGGAATGAATTTTGTCAAGAGTGGATAGAGTTGTTCTCAGCTGTTTCGAGAGAAAAGTCCTCGGTGATCTTTAGCCCATCTGCATCGACTATGAATAGAAGAGAAGATGCAGCAACGACCTGTATGGGCTAAAGGGACGTCGACAAATAAAGAGAGAATAAACACTAGCATTCTGGGGAAAATCTTCGTATCTACAGCGAAGGGACAGTGCAAATTTGGCACTTGGGGAGGCCAAAACGACGCTTATTGATTGAATTCCTCACCATTCCGGGCTAGTGCCATAAATAAGTAAGAAATTCATTAAGATAGCACCACAGTTCGGGGTGGACATTGGACTCAGCTGATAGGGCTATCCAAACAACAACTAAGAAATTCAAACAAGATTTGTTGAGGTTAACGATAAGTTCCTTGATATCGTTTTTAAAATCTAACTACAAAAGTCACTAAAAGAGATGAAGCTTATTCTAGCGTTGTGTGATCTGATCATAGCAGATTGGACCAACAGTATGAAAATCAGTGACAATGTCTCTCTGATTATATTCGAAAGTTTGAAAGTCGTTTATAATTTGCCTTCATCTAAACTCCTGATAAATTGCTCATCATAAAAACTAACCGCATGTGCAGAAGTCATTCTGCATTAAATTGAAATTTTACAATTTTTTATAGTGATTTCTTGTTGAAGAAATCTAAGATGAAGTAACCGAAATTGTTACAACAATGTCAACCAATCAAAAGTTCATATATAAAGAAAAGTTTCGAAAAGATTCAAAATTTAATTGCACAGCGGCAACCCAGGACCGCAAGCAATTTAAAATGTAAATCACAAGAGAACAGATTGTGGTGGTTAAGACCGGATTTAATTAATTCCGGCGTAATGTGTGTGGTTGTACCAGGAACGTGAAATGGAAAGTTTGACCAAGCTAAGTATGATAGAATGTAGGTGAATGGTATAAAAAAAAAATGTATGCGTCCATGACTTCATTCTAACCTGTATTGGCGGTTGAGGTTTTTTTAGGCATATTTTGTATCAATACGAGGGCTGTCGTCAAAATGAAAGTGCTAGTATTAATTAATTATGCTTGTTCTGTGTAGAAGTGTTTTGAGCTTTCACTGTTTATACAAAAATGTCGATGCGCAACAACCATTTTGTTAGGCTAGGTAGGTAGATTAATTCAGAATTTAGAGAAAAGTTAAGAAAACTGAAATGTCCATGATACAGGGTCGGGGTGGACCTGTATATCCAGTCAATAAAACTCTACAAACCTGAAGCAATAAACGATTAGCAAACGATCCACACGAAATCGGTTGGCATAACCCCCCTGAGAATTCAAAAATTGTCCACTGACGCACGTAGATATATGTACAATACCTCATTTACTTATCTGGATGCAAGATCTTTTTAAACCTTCACACTTTGTTGGTTGGTTTTGTGGGTGTCCTAAAGACATACTTAGACCACAAGCGGGTCCATTGTACCCATAAAAAGTATACTCATGGGAGTCAAACCAAGTGATAGGGTTGGCTAATCTGGAAACCACCCAGAAAGGAATAGAAATCTCAGGAGTTTCATAAAATCACCGATATGAAGGTCCTCCAGCTCATAGAAGAAGCTACTACCAAGAGTACACAGTCTTCTGGTTGCAAGTGCGGGACATTCCCATAGCAGGTGCTGGATGTATTCTATTTCCTCTTCCTCCCTGCAGCTTCTGTCATTGTAGGGTAATCAAAGACGCTCCGCATGAATTCCTATTCCGCAGTGTCCTATAAGGACACCGGAGACAATTCGTAAATTCTACGAGATTTTTGGAATTATTTTGGAATTGGAAGGCTGGCTAAAGTGATCTGGCGTATTAGCCCTGATCATGAATTCCTCATCTACGTCCCCATAAGGAGGGTGGGTGTCTTTGCGATCGGAAGGGTATGTATATGCATGTGCTTGTTCTGCACCCCTCCGCAAGTTCGTCCGCCCTCTCATTACCTGATATATCTTTGTGGCCCAGTACCTAGCATAGTATCACATTGTTGGTCGTTGATATATTGTTGAGATTTTGTCACGAGGCAGCCTATACTGCACTGAGGCTTATTAATTCAGGATTCTTTAGGAATAATAATATTGGACATTGCTCCATCCTAAATGAGTATAAGACGGCTTCCGTCATGGACTTCGACACACCATACATCACGTCATATGAGAGGAAAGACTGACAGAGAAACGCTGTCATCTCAGAGGATGAGATTGCGGTTTTCACGGATGGTTCAAAAACTGTCAACGGAACGGGTTCTGGGATTTACTCCCAAGAGGCAGTCCTCAAACTATTCATAAGACTCCCGGATACTTCTAGCGTATTTCAAGCAGAGGTTCTGGCTGTGGTTATAGCTGCGGAAGCACTAGGGATGAAATCGATATCTGGAAGGGATATCGCCATTTACATTGATAGTCAGGCGGCACTTAAAGCGCCAGAATCAAATGTCGTCAGATCTGCACTAGTCTTGAAATGTCGCATATTGCTGAAGGCATTGTGCGCGCAAAAACGAGTAAGACTTTGTTGGGTCCCGGGTCATTGCGACTTTGAGGGAAACGAAAGGGCCGACGAACTGGCCAGGCTAGGTGGAGAGCCGCAACACACGGAGGGGGGAACCACCGTGGATCTTCCTTACTGTGTGGCTTAAATAGAGATCTTAAGAATAACTGTAAAAAAGGCAAATCAGAGATTGGATAGGGTATCCAAGGCTCTATGGCCTTCTCTGGATCACAGGAAAACAAGAGATATTCTCAACTTAAGCAGGGCACGACTACAATTAGTCACTGGTATCCTGTCCGGCCACTGTCTTCTCAGGAAGCATGCTAAAAGATTAGGGCTCTCAGCTACAGATGTCTGCAAATACTGCAACGACCTATGCGCCGCTGAGGACATAACACATATATTTTGTGAATGTCAGGGAATGAAACTTCTCGGCAACAATTTCTTTAATAATCTAGAAGAGCTAGGCTATGTCAGCTACATGAACTAGGTAAAACTCTGCAGGGAGATCATGTGCTTGCAGGAAATTGTTTAGGTTCTGCCTTTTTGGGTTCACAGGAATCGCGATGCCTAGTGTCTTATGCAAAAGCTGGCTGCATAAACCTACTCTACCTAACCTAACCTGACCTTGTCTGCAGAACTTTACGAGCTTTGATTTCGTCAATGCTGTCTGCAGAGACTGAATAGTCGCCTGGCTGTCAACATAGATAGTAATGGTTTCTCTGACACTGTTGTCATTTTTGATTTGCATTGCAGCCTGTAAAATGACAGTTATCTCGGCTTGAAAACGCTGCATCCGTCTCCAATTTTGAAGAATTGGTTAACCCCGCTGGATTCACAGAAGATACCAGCGTTCATTTTGGAACCTTCATACATACTTTTATCCTAGCTAGCTTTTACCCACAGCAATGCTGGTATGGCAAGTGTTTTGAAACAACATCCTGACTGTTTATGAACCACAAAAACTTCTCTTTATTTGATACTCAATTCCCTAACATCGATATTTGTTGCAGACGTAGCTAGTCCATCCCTAGCATGTATTCGCAACGTCACCCTATGTTAGGACCCTCACCATGACTAATTTTCTGTTTAATATTTTTTACACGACTATCAATTACGATTTCCGACACTGAACTCCAATTGTTCGATGTTTGGACATCACAAACCTTCACCCTAATACATTATCAGACAGCTTAAAGAAAAATGGCTGACTAAGCTTTTAATTTACCGAAAAAGGTCAAAACTTGAATTAAAACGAAAATTATACTTCACTGTCACAAGATTGCAGGTTGCCAATGCTATAAGACTGAGAAAAAAAAACTACCTGCGGTCCAATGTTGAACTCTCAGTTCACGGACAAGATCTAATTGTAAATTATCGCATGCAATTGATCTAAGATTAATGTGTTCTACATTATTGTACGTGTACACGTATGTTGTCTATTGTGGTTCCCGATAGGCAAAAGTTTCTTTCATCGTGAGACGTTACTTTCGATATCTTTTGTTGTTCAAGTGAAAGTTTATAAAACTATTTGAAGAGACTAATAATTGATGAAAAATGAAACAGAAATTGTTATTTTTTTTTATAAGCAAGTAGTCAGAAGTAAACTTTTTAATATAAATTGGATTTTATGGCATCGCAAGATGTCTATACTTTGTGGCACTTAACAATTGCTAAACAATTTTTTTCTGAAAAGGTTAATGTAGAGTCGCACAATTAAAATGTTATTTGTGGGATATTTGAGTAATTAGACATTGGTAGAAGAACTTCGAAGCAAGTGAGAAGCCTTACCAGATTTTCTGAAGTGATAATTTGTCTTTTTTATACGAAACCCTGACTGTGGTTTCTGCATATTAAACCCTGACTATCGCTTCAGTATGACGTCATTAAAATTAAGCGCAAAATGTGCAACATATGAAACTGATGGAAGTTTTAATCTTTTACTCCAATCTGCAGTACTGACACTGAAAAACCAGCAACAGGCCTTATTTAATCAGAAATGTTTTACCAACACAATTTCACTTTCGTACACCTCGACTTAAACTCTATAATGGGATCACGGACGAAGTCAGAGTTTTATATAGCACAGCACATGTTCGTTGTGCAAACGATCCTACCGTAGACGATGAAAATTTTATCGAGGAGAAAGTTCGTGACTTCCTGAAAGAAGCCTACAGAGCCTATCCAAATCGAACACTTAAATGCCAAAAGCACAGCCTTCACAGCAGGGCAATCGATAACGACTTGCGACTTACCACTCATATGTACGTAAATATTCAGACTCACAGGGTGCAACGTCGTAATCAATTTCTTGCTGCAGCAGAATTCAGAGCTCGAGAAGAAGCTGCTAATCGCTTATACAAGGTGGCGCAAAAGTTGTCACCCGATGTTCTTTGGCTGTAATTTTTTTTATGAATTAAAAATGTTGGTTGTGCTTTTGGATTATATTTATTTGATGTCTTAAATTGTTTTCCATTAAGTCGAGAAAATAATATCAGCTAAGTGCCCGCCGCCAGAATTGATGACCATTTGGGCCCGATTTATCGTATTTTTCATCACTCTTGCCAGAACTTCCGGCGATAAGTCCTCGCATTCTTGACAGATATTCCCTCTAAGGGGCTCACGAGTCTGAAGCTTGTTGACATACACTCGTGACTTCAAAAAACCCCACAAAAATAAGTCTGGAACGGTTAAATTAGGCGATCCTGCCGGCCAGTGCAAATCGTCATAACGAGAGATTAGGCGATCCGGAAATGCAGTCTTGCCACCATCTCGTGTTGTCCCATACTCTTCTAGGTGAGTCGCTTAACTTCGTTGTATTTGCCCAGCTATCCATTGGCCGCCATTTGCAAAAATTATAGCATCTTCTGATAGGGTGATGACTTTTGCGCCACCTTGTAAAAACAAATTAAACGTAAGATGCCTTATCATACCTAGAAGAGTCAGTGCCTACAGGGATCACCTACATAGATGAGAAACTCTCAACGGTCCATTCACCATCACAAAGTCCAACAACTCGTGGTAATCCACTACGCACCATCATGAATAAGGCACCTGAGACTAATTTGGACGCCCAACTACCACCGAAACGGAGCCTGTGGTATCATCATAAACGCATTCAGCGGTGAAGGGTGACAGATGCTGCCAGTTGCTTGATTGCACTTGCGAGATTCTTCGATATCATTGACCTTGAATGGCTAAAGCCCACGTAGGCCATTCTCTCGAGAGATGAATATCAAATCAAAAGAAGGTAAGGAAAAAATGAAGGGACATCTGCGTGTCAGATTTGACAAAATTTGTAAAATGTCCAAAACCTTTCTGGAGTTGTGTGAGCATACTATTCGTTCAAAAGAAAAAAGGAAAGGACAACCCAAGAATAAAGGCCTGAAATAAGAAGTATTTCTCTGGAATTACAATCGAATAGGTCTTTGCACCAGTAAAATAGGCTCATAATAAGAACCAGGTTTCTCATAGGACATTGTATACCCAGAATTAATTTTTTTTTAAGCAGAACTCTACTCAATAGAAGGAGACGATCAATTCAACCTCAACAGGCAACCATTAAGGGTATGCTTCCATGAAAATTATTCAAAGATGTCATGAGACTGCCTTCAAAAAATCGATAAACTAAAACAAGGCTAAGTTGGGATCGACGATAACAAGACAGGATATGAACTAGACAGGAAGGGGACCAAAGCTTCTTATTTGAGCCCCACAACTTGAGGGAAAAGTTAAGAGAATATGAGGAGTAAGGAGGAGTAAGAAACTCCTCGGGAACTACAACCGAAGGAGATGCACCACCTCCATCAGCATGACAAAGAAGAAACTGCGTGTACTCACAGGGTTCTAAAGGGATCACGTCAGGCTAAATAAGCATATGTATGATCAGACTAGGGCTAGAAGGCAATGGGCACCGCAGATTCTGGGATGAAGATAAAGAAACCCCAATACATATTTCTTAAGACTGTGAGGCACTTACTTACAGCAGAAGGATACATATAGGGACTGCATGTCATGGAGACTGCAGGAAATGGCCTGGGGTTTACCTCAGAGACGAACAGCAAATGCCATCAGTCAGAAACTAAAATTCTCCTTTAAAAAATTAAAGCTGGAGACACATGAGCATAATCATTTTTTTTAAATCTGTGTTTATATCAGCCGATTCTGGTCTAAGTGAGCAGTGACGAATATCACAAGGCACCCCCTAACCAAACCTATCCCATTCAGAGTAAGGGTTCCGACAAATGTCAAAGAAAATATGTTTACTGCCTCAAAAGAAGGCGGAGAGGCGTCGACCTGATCAAAAGAATTCAGATCCACTGTCTGAGACGGGTTCGATTAAGTATACGTGGGACATGACAAAATAATTTATGGTAGCCACTCATGGCTTGAACGAATACACAGCCGTAACCATAAACGTGTCAAAATTCTAAATGCAGGACTGCTACCGACTCTAGTGAATTCATGTGATTGCACGACTATCAATCCAAGATTGAGCAATATTTCCTAATAAATTTATTAAAATTCAAAAACAGAGCTAACAAGCAAACAGCACGCATATACTCGTACACACAGCAATAGCCTAGCCACACAAAGTAATTTAATTAGAACCATTTGGTTGCGCGAATCAAACTTCAAACGCGTCGTTGGGAAATGTGTATCTTCTCCTCGACTTACTTGCGTGGCTCAAAATTTAACCCAAATTCCCCACCACTTAACCAAACACAGTTTCAATTGAATCAAAAGCACAGTCTGAGGATAAGTTTTTCTTCCCATAGAGAATACTTGCACATGTATGTAGTTAGTATCGCGTTTGAATTTTTTTTTTTTTTGGCTGCGAAAGTTAAACCAGTTTTTTATTTTTTCGTTGGTTTCTTAAAAGAAGCCAACTGTGTGTGCAGTTCTGAGAATTAAATTATGAAACCCCAATGGGACTTACCAGTATCCGATGGTAGCTTAGCCGACTTTTACAATTAGCCAACGCTCACTCGAATAAAACGCAACTTTTTCACTTTGTGTGCCAATTTCCACAGACCAGGGCTCTTGAGAAATCCAGCTTGGACATCATTTTGTAAATTAAATTACCACCACTTATGCAGGGGCAAATGGAAAGAAGTTTATTGACCTTACGTTTGTAAAGAAAAAAATATTCAAACATGTTAAGCAGAAGAGTAAACATCAAGGAGGACCGCCACATTGTGTAAAAGTGGAATTAACTTCCTGACTATGTGCTTCTGTGGATGTGGAAACCTCGGGCAATGACACTGAAACGGTAGAACTGGCATTTGGGATAGGTTAGAGTGCACAAGTTGGTGATGAGTACCTTCATATGAAGGCTGTTCCCTCACGATTCTTTGCGAAAGATGAATTCAATTGGTCAGAAGCTGTGGGTTATCATGTCACGTCATCTTAAAAATGCGTCGATCAATAAGCGGCGGCAGCTACTGTCTCCTCCTCTTACAGACTAAAGAATCTTGAGTTTCCCTCGTATTTGACAAGAACACTCTTATGTCTATTTTCGGCAACACTAGCTTTCGCCTCCAAAGCCGAAAATGTTGCAGTCGTCGGCTTTTTCCTTAAAACAAATTTATTTTTGGAATCCCAGTCATGCCACCGCCTATCTGTCAGCAGAGTGAAATTAATCAAACTCACGACCGACAACGTTGTGAAAGGAACTTGGGGATTTTTTGTTGAACAAGTCGTCAAAGTTGTCCGAAGGCAATAAGTGGCCGGCCTTGGCTATTTCATCGAATTCAAGATCTGAGAGTGAGAAGTGTAACCAGAGATTTGTGAATGCTACTAAACAGAGAGAGAGAGAGAGTTTACGCTAAATAGCAGCAATCAGAGAAGACTTATAGAATGTTGGCCAGTGTTAGCTAGAGCAAGAAATTGGATTAAGTCCATACTCAGGACATCGAAGCCCAAACAAATCTAATTAGAGCAAAAACAGAATATTGACAGAAGAAGTACTTCGCCTTATCATCGGCTTCGAGACAAGACGCAAACGTTGGGTCGTCAAGGATTCGCATAATCATACGAGAGTCGATCCAGTGTAGAACCTTCGCTCTTCTGATCCCCATGATGTTTCCGAACTCTTAGGGATATATGTAAGTAAGTAGATAGAAGGCAGTAATAGTGATCGGGCTTACATGCCTGTAACGCAATTAGCACACAATGCCTCCATTGTCATTTCACGATTTTTGGAAACCTAATTGGTGATAGCTTATCTCAGGTTCATGATTCAGGAGGCACTGTTGTCCTTATATCGGGTCTCTCAGTTTGAGGATGGACAGTGTATCAGAGATTTTTTCCCCTGAAAGGTTATTAATGTTGTTTAAATGAACGACACCTTATTCTGGCGAGAACCCGTTCTTTTCAGAGGAAGTGATTGAGGGTTTTTGCCGCGTTGTCATTTTTAACATCTGCCTCAGTAAGTGTTAAACGCGATACCTAGTCTTGCTGGATGGCTAATAGGTTCTAAAAAATCGGTTAAAATATTCCACATACGCCACAGTATTTTAGGTGTAACGATCCCCGATGAGATACAAAACAAGGTAAGTAGGTGGAGGTGGCAGTTCAACAGAACCCAATTAGCACTAGGATGTGTATGGAATACTTAGCTTGGCCGCATGGTCTTCAATTGGCCAAAACCCCGTGATTATCACTATTTTTCTGACAAGAAATGTACGAGTTCCGTTAGGAGATCTTTTGTTCTAATCTTATCGCAGGTCGGCCATATCTTCGTTGATATGGCGCAGTTGGTTAACCACATCCCTTGGAGGTTGGCCTTCTTTCTTTAATAATCCACGCGCTTGTTATTCACACAGTGCAAGGGAGTGCAGTGGTTCGAAACTCAGGTAGTATTAGGTTTCAATTGCGTCCGAGGGTGGTGTCGAGGGTAGCTGGGGACATTTGTGGTGTTGGTCATTGCTATAATCCACGGGAACTTTTTCAAATCTCCTGATGTCCTAATCATGGCCAGCTTAATCAACTCTTGAAGCCATGTCAGATGACACCGTACTGCCAGTGTTATGCCTTCGCAGTAGATTCGACATCGACTTATGCAATAAACTCCGACATCAGGAGTTAAACGCGGACATTCAGCGTGACAATCGATGATGCTTACCACTATACAATGGTCACCACTAATGTGCCAAGAAGTGACAGTGGACTTATCCTTTAACAGCTTCTAACGGGATGTGGACTCTTGCCGTGAGTGAGCCATGTAGAGCTGAGTCCTGCCTGGCCAGTTTATCTTCACGCTCGTTTCCTCTTATGTCAAGGTGCCCTGGAACCCAGAGCAGAGTGACCCAGAACCCTTCGCGCAAGTGAGCAAGCTCGTTCGAGCACTCTTGCATCATTTTGGAAGAGATGGTAGCCGAGTCAATAGATTTTATAGCAGCTTGGCTATCTAAGAGGATAGAAATATTCTATTTGTGCGTTGTATCATGCCCCAGTTGCGTGCAAGCCTCTCAGATTGCCAGTAGTTCCGCCTAGAAGACGCTGCCAAAATCCGGCAGACGGCATGATCTTGATATTTTAGTGATTTCGAGTAGACACCGGCTCGCAAACCGCAATTCACCTTTGATCCGTCAGTGAAGATGACCGTGTCCAAATACTTCACCGCTTCGTCCTTGTTCTACAGTACTCTGGTGGGGAACCTCACGTGGAACTTTTTCCTGAAGTTTAGTTCGGTGGTAATGTAGTCAGTTGGAAACGTGACCATGTTGCTTGGAAAAGAGCCCAAGATGTTGCTGTAGAACCGTGCAGTCCAGATTCTTTGAATCTGATTGCGCTACTTACTGCGGTTTTTTTTTTTTTTTTTTTGTGTAAGTCAATAGGCAGAAGATGCAGGAGCACAGTAAGGGCATCCGTTGGGGCCGACCGCAGTGAAACATATACTTAGGGGAAAAAATATATACGTACATCCCGCCTTGCACACTTAAGCTCGAAGCAGGGAATAGAGCCTAAAGGGAGGTTTATAACAGATGGACCTCTTTAAACACTTGTGTAACCACAAGGAAGATATGACCTTTATTCGATAAGGCTTAGACCGGCAGACTTCTACAGATCGACAGAAGATCTCTATCTATCCTTATAGGAGTGATCACAGGGCATAATACGGTGCGGTATCATATTGACCTGAGTGTGGTGATATGGTTTCTTCCTTTCGCCTGCCCACTTACCTAACCTAGAAAAAAAGAACCTTCCGGCAAGCGCCGCAAGAGGTAGGTGGATTTCTTATGTCATCTATTCTGATGGTGGGAACAAAATGGCGGACAAAAATTTCCACTCTAATAACGAATTTGTACTAATTACCTCGAAATTTGTAAGGATTTTCAATTTCAACGAAATCCAATCAATTTTGAAGAATTTCAAGATGGCGGATCCAAGATGGCGCCCAAATTGGTAGCAGGCGGATTCTGTTCACTGTTATCTACTATATTACTAAAAAATCAAAACCAGAGGTTGGGATTTATTTGAGTTGTGAATTGTACCGTTTGAGACATAAAAAGGGGCGTAACTCGCCCCCCTCTGGACCGATTATGCCCATCTACGAACTTAACCGAGGTATTCGGCATACGAACGTGTATACCAAATTTTATTAAAATCGGTTCATAATTGCGCCCTCAATCGTGTCCACAAGAATCCGTTATATTGCATATATATATAAAATTTTTAACGGAGTATGAGGTTAGTGTTTACTATCATAGCGAAGACGAATGGCATTCAAAATTTTTTAAAGTCGCGTCATGAGGACCTCTGCAATAGGTGGTATTTCTATGAAATCCACCTAAAAGAAGCGCAGTTTTATCCGACTAAAAGGATGCATTGGAAAAGGCCGTGTTCGGAGTTTAAAACTTGGTGTTAGCAAGTGTAGTCAGACCTGACATCACCTCAAAGATTCCGTGTTTAACATTTTATGATTACTTTCGAATGTCCCAATTTGCCCCGATTTTTTGGGCTCTGTTGTCCTGATTTTATAAGTTTTTTCTGGCAGCCCCAATGGTATTTATGTAGATTACTACAAGCCGAGAAATAACGACATAAGCTCAACCTTATTTGCAATGGTACTACTTCTTCAGTTTAGGAAGGGAAACATAGCAAAATTCAAAGTCTCAACCAACTCAAGAGCACCATAAGATAGATGGGGCCGCCGCCAAGCCCTATCTGCCCATAACTATTTAGGCTGTACATGCTATATTCTTTAACAAAAATAAGAGCCACCTACAGTTTATACTAGGGACTCCAGAGGATGAAATAAAGAGATGTTTCATGCCAAACTATCTCCTCGAAGACTTCTCATCAGTGCTGCCACTAAGAAAAAAAATTCCGTAGCAAATTTGCGTAGCAAAACTGAATTTGCGTAGCAAAAGCAAAGCCATTCAAATTCCAGTGAAACCAGTCACATTTCAAACACATCCGAAGAAATATACACTGGTTGTGTAGGGTTAGGTAGAACAGCAACATAAGTTGGAGTCATGGAAGTGAATAGTTTGAAATTACGTTCTTTCAATTTTTTTTAATTTGTGATTGCGCTTGTGAGAGGTCCAAAAATTACCAGATTCTTGTTTAAAGTTCGTGTTTCTAAAAAGCGTAGCAAAAATTGGGATATTAGGGAGATTGCGTAGCAGCGTAGCAAATTTGACTTTTTTATATATCGCGTAGCAGTTTTGCTACGATCGTAGCAAAGTGGCAGCGCTGCTTTTCATTGCCTGCTGAGAAGTGATTGGTAGATTTGGCTAAGATTCGAACTTGTGGCAGCTCTTCTAGCAGCCAAACGCAATCACTCAACCAGGGCTACCGAAACCCCATTTGTGAGCAACAAAACACACCCACTCTTTCCAATGATGGTTTTAACAATTTGTCTTGAACTGGAATTCCAGTGGACTTAGCTAAGACTTCTCCCAATCACCGAGAAAGGTGCGTTTCTCACGAATTTAAGCTCTAATCTTTTTTTAGAATGAAACAATCAGCCTCATTGATTTGTCACCATTAGATTTACGCACAAACAACACTAAATCAAATGTAATCTCCTAAGCTGTTCATTTACGTACACTTTTGGGTTGGTCATGAGATACATCTGTGATGTGAAAAGTGGCAAAGAGAACGCAAAACACACAATGGAATGAAATTCGAATAAAGTAAACACAGTGTCGATTTTGGATAACTTTTGAATGACAAAAGACTATGAAATTGTTTGTCTACATCTTTTGTTTGTACGTTGGCATTACTTATGAAATACGGTGCCGGTCAGATGGTCAGATGGTCAAGTCTTTCTTTTCCAATCTTCGCAGTAAAATTTGTACAAAACTGTTCTTCAATCGTTAAACTTGCACCGCAAGACGCGTTTAATGTCACAAAACTGGTTTTCGTGGGCGTTTTGCTAAATATTAAAAAAATATTAAAAAATCTGAGATTTTTTTTGCAAAAGCCATAAAGAACGTAACTCAATCGACTTAAGGATATTTACGAATAATTTGAAATTCAAATCACTATGCTCTCATTCGAATCCGGTTTTGCGTTTGCAAACGTGCCGATGACGACATTTAAACCAGAAACAACCACAACCATGAAGGTTACGCTAGCATGAGCTTTCATTGACGGAAACATAAACCAACTCTAAGCACAGACTCTTACCAACTGGACTCTAGTTAAATTTCAATTGCTAGTTTTGAAAAATTATTTTCTTTTAGCGAAAAAATTGACAAACAAACATGCGATCATTAAGCGTCAACTAGCCCCAGCATTATGCCATTAAGACTCGAAGCGGTTTGTCCCCGAATGTCTTCATCTTGGCGTTGGCAAAAGAATAATAACTCCGCTCCCACAGAGCCACTCAGAAGAGTCGGTTAGTGCGCGGAAAAGCGGACGTGAGATGGGAAAATTACCTGCCATTATCATCTGCATGATCAGCCTTCCCCACTTTTATTTCACTTAGCGCTAACTTATAATTTCATTCTTCAATTCGCCACCAAGAGGTGGTATTTATTTTTTTTCCCCCTTTGCTTTTGTGAAAACGGTTCCCTACAATTAAAAAAAAAGATAGAATTGAAAACAATGTAGGAAAAAATAATCTTCCGGGGAAGGGACAAAGGTTGGCGCCTTCTTAGATACAAATTTATGGCTAACAACGGACTATTGTATCGTAGCCAGTTTGTAATACGTGTGAGATTTTCTTTTTTTTTTATTAAGTCTTCTCTAAGGGGTTCGATCTTAAGAATTTGATAAGTTTTGTATCTGACAGATGGAGGAACTCAAAATGTGGTTTCTTAATTGTGCAGACTGGCCTAAATGAAGACTTACAACTTCTGTCGGTAATTTTTCTTAACCAAAATAAAACGTGGGAACATTTTTCAATACAACTTCTTTATTTGAAGATTTTTTGCTATGTGTGGAATGTGACATTTGTCAAGAAGGTACTTTCAGATGCAATACAAAAGCCCGGATCTTTGATGGGATTTTTTATAAATCAAAAAAGTCTCACACTGAGTTGTTTAGTACACGTTTACTTTGAACTATATCTCAGGGGCTAATTGGTCTAAACAAATTCATTATCATCCGTGAGATGCAGTAGTAAACTGCTGTATAGTGGACTTTACTCATGATCTCATGGATAAAGTTGTTAATAGGCGATAGTTCCATATTAACAAAACTGCAGCAATGGCTGACGTATACCCAGGGGTAAATGCATGGTGATGCCATTTATGAATGTAGGTACACTGACCGAATCCGCACTCTACTACTCAACATGAGCATGAGCCAAGGCTTCTCCCAACCATTCATGTTGTGCGTGTAACATTTTTCCCACGAATAGAAGAGACCTACAATTTATTGCTGACTCGGAACGATAAATTGAAAAGCTCTTTGATGACAGATTATACTCTATGAGTTTTGTTACTTCCCGACGAGAGGTGGTGCCCCGAAAATTGTTCGGTGGACATGACTGGGGCTTGAACCCACAAAGCTGGCGCAGCAGTCAAACGCACTAACCACTGAGCAACGGCGATACACTCGTAGAGCTTTTTTGTTTTGAATATGTATGTCAAAGACAGCTACTACGAGCTCTTGGGCAAATCAGACAAGCAGTGCTCTAGAGATGACATAAAAATCTTCTTTGGTAAGAGAACCCAAAAGCCTTTTTCGATACTTAAAGCTCTTAAGAGGACTTGTGCCACCAGCATCATTGAAGACTGCCAAAAAGCCACTGCACCTCCCTATGTTCTGCGATACCAACGCCTGAACCTGCACGACGAATCAAATTTCACTGTCATGCAAACCGTTTAACCTGAATGATATTAGTGAACGAATCCATCCAACTGACCTGGATAAAATCAAGACAGCCATGTCTTAATTCAGGTCCAAATGCAGTTGGAAGTGACGACCTAGCTGATGAGGTCTTTCAATCAGGAGAAGATAACTTTGTAAGAAACATGCACCAATTCATTCGTAAAATACGGTCGAACGAGAGTTTGTCTGATGAACTTCAGCATTTTTCTGTCCAGTCTTAATTGGCAATCGAGTTGCAAAGTCCTCTTTCGAACAAATAAAGTAACTTCACACACATCCCAGTCCTGCTCTATATTGCAAAGACATGGACTGTGTCAAGAATGAATGATAACGCCCTCAGTTAATACAAGAGATACAGTCCCTCGAATGATATCCATAAAGTGACATCGAATTAGTCAAAAAAGTTTAACTACAATGAAACAGCGCTAACTACAACGATAAACAGGCTCGGATTGTGAGGTAGAGAGTTCGTCTTCTACCTCACATATGTACAAAGATGAGCCTTGCAAGTATTAGTACTAACGTATATATCGCTTCATTGATCGTCCAGAGAGAAGTCCCCTAGTACCATAAAAGTCCAGATCTGATAGGTAGTTTATGTCAAAGAACAAGTACTCACCCAAGGTTCGTCTTTCAAGAGAGGTGAGTACTTTAAAATTTTATAATAGTGTCCACTTCCTCTTCGTCATCACAGCTTCTGCAGAAATCGTTGGAAAATACTCCAAGTCGGCATGAGTGCTCCGTAACAACTTTTATAAGTAAATAAATAGCTGGCGCGCCAGCTCGGAATGAGCCAGGCCTAGCTTCTCGCAACCATTCATGTTGTGCGTGTTAGATCTTCGCACGAATGGAAGGGACCTACAATTTATTGCCGACTCCAAACGGCGAATTGAGAAGCTCTTTCATGACAGATTATACTCCCGGAGGCTTATCATTCCCCGACGAGAGGTGGTGCCGTGAAAAATGTTCGGTGTTCCCGGCTGGGGCTTGAACCCACGCCGCTTGGTCAGCAGTCCAACGCACTAACCCACGGCAATCACGGTAACAACTCTTACTGCTTGAAATTTATCAAATTCTTCTTCCTGAGGTTCAGGCTTGATCAGATGAAGGCTAAAGGAAAATTGCCAATTTTTATCGCTTCGGTGATGGATATTGGCATCGTTTTGGACCATTCACGCAGCAATTGAGTCTTTGGAATCATTCTCTACAAATTTCTCAGTAACCCTTCGTAGAAATGGCATAGCAGTTCTATATTCACCTATGTTGGGGACCGGGACATGAGGACATTTCAGGGACAACAATGCCCATTCTACCAGAATATGCTGCCTTAGACATACGTATCGCTACATGCAAACTCAATATTAAGCTGAATGATCTTGAAAGGACAAATCTTCGGTGGACAAAGTGTCCAGCGGCTCACAGGCTCTAAGGACTTGATTTCCCTCAAGAGACTGCCTATCAGCGCTATTATAGGTGTCATCACTGGACACTGTCTAATAGGAAACCACGCAACAGGGCTTGGTGTCTTCTCAAATGATTTCTGCAGAAGCTGCATTAATGAAGAAGAGGAGGAAAGTATCCCGTACCTTATTTGCACCCTCGTCTTACAAGGGAAAGAACCTAAGTGAGTTTGCCTCGTCTGACGCAAAACTCAGTTGACTCGTCTGAGGCAAAACTCACTTAGGTTCTTTCTTGTAAAACAATCTGGACGATCTGACAGATATAAGAAGCGTAAGAGACGCTTCATCAGAAGCTCCAAATGGTTTAACGAATAGGTAAAGGAACATTTTCCAAGATCCATGTGGTGTCACAAAGGACCTTTCATTAGTCCAAGTGTGCTGGCTTTAGCTTGCAGCCAGTTCAATCTATCCTAACCTATCGCTTCGGTATTCAAGTGGAGTTTTAACGAGTCGATAGGAGTAGATCAGCTCTGCCTGATCCTAGCTGCTACGCCTTTTGCTCTTTTGCTAGTTCATTCGCTTTGCAGTTGCTTGGCTTGGGAGCAAGCATAAAAAATGTCCGCTTCTGTATGAAATCTTGCTAAGAGATCCACAGCATTGCTTAACCAATTTGGAACTTGTCGTTATCATTTACAATGGCCTTCATTTTTCTCTGTGTACTTTTAATATGATAGCGATTCCTTCTGTTATGAACATTGAAATTCTGGGTGTTTCTTTAAAGGCTGTTATCTCTCCTGCAATACTTATGCTACAGTGACCATGCAGCTCTGTACCTAGTAATTTTTATATTAGGTGAACTAGAAAGGCTCTTGCTCCCGCACTATTTAGACTCCCATTTGATTCTCGCTCGCTTCACTGCCTCTAGAAGACATGATTTATTTCCAAAATGTCATATTCGGGTTGTTTTTGTTATGCAAAGTCTACCCAAATCGTATTTAAGATCTTTTTCTTGAAAATCAAAATAAAAACGTAAAAATCTAGTACGAAAGCCTGTAATTTTTATTACCGACTATCAGCAGTGAATTTAGAAGCTTTTTCGTAGCAAAATATACTCTCGACATGCAGACAAAAATGACTAATTTTGATGAGACTTTCAACTGCTTCAGCGCGCCAAGCCGTTCGATGCATTTACCATCGATCTGCTACGATCACACTCGGGATTAGCCAAGGCCTAGCTTCTCGTAACCATTCACGTTGTGCGTATTACATTTTTCGCATAAATGGAAGGGACCTACAATTTACAGTCGACTCCGAACAGTGAATTGAGAAGTGATGCCGCGAAAAATGTTCGGTGGACATGGCTAGAGCTTGAACCCAGGCGGCTCGCACATCAGTCCAACGCACTAACCACTGAACCACGGCGACCAGAAATAGGCAGTGAAAAATGGAACTGTGTTTAGTACTATTAGCTACTAGTACTGACTACTATTTAACTTAGAGATCTCTTGGTTTGCTTCACCTGTAAACAATGATTCAATAAGATGTGTGTTATTTGGTTTTATCCATAATAGTCTTAATAAATAGAAAATGTAAAGTTGATTGATTTTAAAATAAAGCTTAGACCTGGGAATTATGTGTGGAGGCAATAGACCTCTTCAGCCTTTTTGGCATTCATTTTTGAAAATTTTAAATTACTTTTTTGCATAACTGTCCCTCTATTTCTGTAAAACCAGACTCAATGCTTTCTTTGAGGCATTCAATTGTACGTGACTTGTTTGTGTAAGCATTTCCCTTCAAATATCCTCAAAGGAACATTCTTAAGGGCTTCAAATCACTAAGTCTGGATGTTTCATATTGCACAATCCTGTTGGGTCCACTGAGTCCTTCCATCATAAAAGGTTAATGTAACTATCAGAAGAAAAAACAGAAAATAATTGTTCTTTCAAGTCGCTAATATTTATATAAACTGCCGGTCCGGGACAATTTTTTTAAGAAAATTAATTTTCACGAGAAATATTTTATTCCCCACTAATGATATGTGCCGCCAACAAAATAACTCCTAATGGAGTATAAATAAAAATAATTAATTTTATTAAAACCAATTTATATCAATCAGAATTCACAATAAAATAAAAATAAAAAAAAACAAAAGGCGGTAAGAAATCGGGGAAAAAACACTCTAATTACCAGAATTTCCACCTAAGTTTCACACAAGCGATAGCTGTATCTGACACAATCCGACAACAACCACAATCAAACAAATCAAACGGGAATTATTCTCAAAAACTGGTTCCCTGTGACGCTGACCTTTTCGATTTGTTTAAGTAATTTGCCAAAAGTATTTAGTTTCCTGTTAGCACTTCTTTATTTTTTTTCCCCCTCTCTTTGCGCAATCGTTCTTTTTATATTATTCGACAGCAGCAGAGATACATCTTAACCCAAAAAAAAAAGCGACTTAACGTGAACTCAATAAACTGGAAATCTAATTCGCTCTACAAATTTGTGATTTCATAACAATACCGCTGGAGGGCAGCTTCAGCACGCCACTATCTAGGCTCGTTATACGTAAAGTGTAGTAAGTGTAGCGTTCGTAAACCTTGAAGGTGTTTGCTTACTAGCACCGGACAAAACCTCGTTACTGTGCATCTCTCGGGCATAATGCGAGCTCGAAGAATTTCAATTAACATCACATTCAGGTAATTAAAAATGAAAACAGAAAAAGAAAAAAAACAGCCATGATGCTCACCTTGGCAGTTAACTTGCGTTGCGAGCGATAAAAACAAAATTGTTATCACCGCGGCACACATCTGATTCGAGTGTCCTCCGATGGGCTGCTTCCTTCTTTTGGCATTGTTCTGTAAAAATTCGCAACTGACAATGGAAAGTATCTGTGAAATGCCATTCGGTATGTATCTCCAGATTTCTCCGCTCTGCATATTGCAGTTTGTTGTATCCAATTTAGATAATGTTGCCTGGTTCGGCATCATTGTGTTTAATTGCAACGCTGTAGGCTGTTGAATTGCTGTAAAAGTTGTTGAACTATGAACGCGATCCGAGTCGTTTTTTATCTTATTTTGCAATGGCTTTACGCGAGCGCTTTGATGCATTTTCACCGTCGGTTTAGGTCGTCCTCAACACTACCACACGAGACGAGAACTGAAAACTAGTGAGAGGGTAGTTAATTGACCACTGAATGGATTATATGCGTTAAAACATTTTTCACTTAATTTATGAACACACACTCAAGGCAAGAACCGAAACACCCACGAGGGGCATACTTCTGGTGTTAAACTTCGCGAAATGACCACCGACAACAATAGCTAGTTCGCTGCGCAAGTCTTTTGTTTTGTCATCCGTGAAAGTAGTGCGATTGCTGGAGGTTGGCAACACTCCAACGCAGATCAATTTCAAACTAAATAAATAATTTATCTATGCAAAGTACGGAGGGTGAATAGAGAAAAATTAGAAATAATCCTTTCTCTTTGCAAAATGCAATTTTAAAATGCGGCTGACCTCGCTTCGGTTTCACAAGCCCCGACGACACGATCGATCGAAGAAAGCGAATGTGTTGTAGTTACACCACTTTTGTCGCGGTTGGGAGAATGAGATGGGGTAATTCGACACAGAAACACATCCTTCGGGATGAGAATGAATGACAGCCAGGTGCGTGAGTTGGGTATTCCTTAAGCGCGTTTCGAAGGGGGAATCGATTTTTTTTTCAAAGAAACTCGCGCGATCGCAACTGGATCTACATCACCAAGGTAAAGCCAGACGATGAATAATACAGTAAAGACGAAACGTCAGCTCTAGATGAAAGTTAACTCGAAACTGGTTTGCTAGCTCAACTGAATGGCCGACTGGCTGTTGGTTGTTTGTTGGCTGCTACCAACTTGAATGTGTCTTTTGTTGTGTTTGTGTGTTTGTCCGTATGTCGCTGTACTATAGTGTGCGGTGTGCGGACTGGTTATTTTGTATTTTCTGTTGGCACTGTGCAATACGGCTGGCGATTATCAGATGTCAACTTTTATGGAGACTACGGGTATGTACTTTGGAGACTTGATTGATATTAACAATTTATTTACCAGATTACTGTTAACTTGTGGTTGCACCAACTGATGGTGGCTACACTTTATTCTCATCAACCAGGTAAGTGATGTTGACGGAGCCAGGTGACTGCTTAGTGTACCACAATTCGCTCTTTAACGTTGACCAAGGGCAATTTAGTAAAGAATCTTGAAGGACTTCTATGTAACTTGACTTAACCTCGGTAGGATCACTGTTTTAAGATATCTGCTAAGCGAAACGAGTGTTATGCCTAAGATTTCATGGTAAAAAGTTCCTCACCCCTTAGGTATTTGTCAGAACTACCCCATACTGCCATCACACCCAATAATAAAACCAATTCTTAGGCTATTTCTGGTCCACTGGTTGTCTAGAGGGCGTCAATCCACTTGATTGTGGCCGATATCAGCCAGTTACTGCGCCAAATAGTCAGCTCCAGGTTAGATGTTAAAAGTTGAGGTGTATGCACTGCGACCTGTAGAGATCTATTGTGTTCCCTCGAAGTCATGTTGGTCGATCGACCTATAGCACCTCCTCCAATCCAATCTCTCTGAGAATTCGGAGTATCTGGATTGGGTCCAACGATGGGAGTTCCGTTTCAAAGAAAGTGTACGCTCCCAGGTGCGCTCTTTTTTTGTGAATCAATGCTCCACGTCCATAAGGAGGTGTGACGGGGTCTCCTCGGCATCGCTATAGAATTTGCAGTTTCCGTTCGCGTCTTTTTCTATTTTTCTGAGATGTTCCCTGAGTCTGCAATGGCCCGTTAGGAACCCGGTTAGACTGCAAAGCTGGTTCTTGTTGGTGCCTAGGCAAGCCTTGCTCCTCCTTCGGTCGTAGTTCCCGGAGTAGTTCTATCCATAGTATTTTTCTTTTGCATTCTTCCCGAGCCCGCAGAATGGCTCGAGTCCAAAAAATTGTGTTTCTGACCCTTTCCTAGGCAGCTCATCGAATGCCTCATTTTCTCTATGCACACATTACCTGGCACCCAGTAAAGGGTGACTTTATTTTTCTGGCCCAGTCTCAACTGTAGGTTGGTAGAGACGATAGCTGTTTAAAGTTGTCCTCGAAAGGATAGAACATAGCAAATTACCGTGATTTCTTGCGAAAATAAGATTACAGTTAAGAGTCCTGACTCCACAAACCAAGTTGTCAATGTCTCGCCAATGGGAACCGGAAACTTACTGCTTAAATTTTATTTTTTTACAGACTTGGATCTAACTTCACGTGGTAATTTATATTCTTACAGCAAGATGGAGCTCAAATTGTTCCCCAAAAAATTCTCCATCCACTGCTTTCAATAGCAAAAGTTGACAAGTAAAAACTTTTAGAGACGACAAAATACATTTGCAAATAATAAATGTGGCTCACTCGTGACTAGGGTACATTGTTGACCACATCTATAAAATAGAATTACCTTTCTGTTGATACCCCATGAATGACAAAAACGCATTGCAGAGGACTTTGAAAGAAAACCTGAAAGGACTATTCAATCAGGTACGACGATAAATAACATTGTTGCCTCTGCATTTAATTGAATCTTCAACCACATAACCAATACTCGTAGTGTCATTAAAACTGATTCCATTCCGCCCTGTCTTGATCTTCGACTGCTCATCCGCATTCTTAAAATTAATTCCCAATGAACACACATAACACGCTTAATGGCCATTTCATCTGCCCGATGTGTTTAGAAGATGGGAAAGAAGGAATGGCAGAGAAAATAGGTCACTCGGCTAGTATATGTACATACATGCATCGGGACAAGAATAGTTACCAACCATAATAAATTCTTTTGCAGATGGCAGACAAGCCTCTTAGCCAACCACCACCAAACCATCATCGTTGTGGAGATGTTTTGTTTTGTTTGTAGAGTGGAGAGTTTTGCAGACAGCAAGCTCAGCTTTTTCTGTGCAGAAGAGCTTTTTTCAAAGCACAAGGTTTGCAGATAAACTAGATTGGGACTTAGGGGTGTGCTGTTAGGTTGTTGCACATAATAATCATGGGATTTTTATAAGAAAGTGAATTTAGGCCTGGTTGGACTTAAAGGGTGATTTTAGTTAACGATTTTTCATCAAAATAATGGGCATGGGTACTGACAGGAATTTTAGTGAAGCTTACACCTTACAGCTTCCCGTTTGTCAGTTTTCGACTTGCAAATGACAGGGGTCATAGAAACAATAACTCTTACCACAGAAGGATACAAGTTTACATCGAAGTACGCCTTCAATTACCTCGGCGTCATGATAGACACAAACCTTTCGATTATTTGGAGTTTGTTAGTGAGAAAGTCTCACAACTTAGCAGTGCATTCATGCGCATCATGCAAAATCATGGAGGTCTAAGATACAATCGAAGGAGGCTTCTGACCAGAGTGAATACATCAGCAGAAGTCATGAAAACTAAGTCATATAGGCGTAGAGTTGACCCAATATACCGACTGTATGCAAAGTGCATTTCGCACAATATCCTTAGAAGCAGTCTGTGTAATTTCAGGACTGCTTCCAATATAGATAGTGAGGCTGAGGAATTTGAAAAGTGAAAACAGCGTCAACAAACAATGAAGCAAAGCAACCAGAGAGGTCAAACCTCATGACAAGCTAACAGCAACGGTGGAACGCGTCAAGTATAGGCCGATGGTCATTTCCTCTGCAGGTGTCCGGCCCTGGTGATGACCAGACAGCGCACTTTAGACAAACCCTTCTTCGTGGACCTTGACAAGATAGCTGAAAAAAGGATTGAAGAACTCATCCTCTATCTGACTTCGCTAGCTAGATTTAACCATATCATCCCAACACTCACACACAAATAGGTTTGACCGAGTTTTGTGGTAAAAAAAATATGGCTCACTCCAGCGCTAATTGGGTTCTCTCAGGAACCACCACTCTACCTACCTACCTAAAGGCCGATAGACTTATCGTCTCGTGGTGAAGTGGATTTCTACGAAGTTAGTAAGTGGATAGATATATGTAAATGCTTTCTCGCGTATTTTCACAGATTCAGACAGTACAACTCCCAGCCCCAGGAAGATTGGAATATGTGTGTTTATTCACGGCACTGTTATTCTTCGAAAATGTGAGATATACACTGAGAAACAAGCTTGGGGGAACACTTACCCTCGAGAACATAGTAAACTGCATGACCGAATCGCAGGAGACATGAGATGCTGTGAGGAATTCGACGAAATAAATTATAAGACAGATAAGACTGAAAAAGTTCAAACAAGACCACATTGTGCCGTTCAATCCCCACGATGGAATGCCATGGCGGTGGTGCCCTGAGAAAAAAAAACAAAGAATGGGATGCGGGTTTAGTGAATGGAAGTCCCACGTTAGTTGGCACAAGCTCAGTTTTGTCCCTAAAAGATTTTCACCATCTCGTCGAATTCCTTCTTGTCTTTCTTGCACAAGTCATGTCAGTAAGAGTAGATGTTAGAATCTCCGTTCGATCTCCGTTGCTATCCTGCACAATCGGGAAGGGATATCAAAACTCGGCATTGTTCTGTTAAAATTCTATCATATGTGACCTTAAAATTAATGAAAATGTGCTTAATATTGACTTACATACATCTCTGTACTTAGCGCAGTCGATGAGGTCTCCTTTCTGCCCTCCTACCTCCTTTCTGCTCTCATGCTTCGTATTCCGAAGCAAGCGTTCGTCCCTTCACAGCCCTGATCATTCTATACAGTACAGCTCTGTATGCTCTCTTTTTCCTGCATGTCCTCGCTGGCATTGTTCGCTGAACTAAGAATTTCGTTTTAAGCGAGTCCTTCAGAGGCGCCGTCGCTGATGGATTTTTGGCAGAATTACCCGGCACATGACCTCTTAAACAACTGAGGGATACGCGTTTAGAAAGGCTCGTCGATCTTTTGAAATGTAAGCCGTCCAACCTGAAACTTACAGCAATTTATCTTCTACGGGATGTTCCAGATCGTTCCTCGGCTACAACAAAGCGGTGCTTCGAGTCAATGTTTACTCTCGGAACTTTCGGACACCTTTGATGTTTACTTATAAGTTCCCCATTTGGCTTATGTAAACTGCGATCTTTGAGCTCTTTTTTGTCTCAAATACAAGAGATTTACGGCCTCCCTTAGGAAGGTATAAGGTAGAAGTGGATTGTCTTTCTAGAACCGCAAATAGCGCTTGTGTTTCGTTTTGATACCACAACTCACGTGACGTGGGTATCGACATCCTTATGTTAGTTTATGACAGAATTTTTGGATTGGTCTTCAAAAAGCCTTTGCCAAGCGCAAGGTGTTTGGCTCTGACCAGTGCCGGACAAGTTCAGATAAAGTGAAAGAGGATTTCCGTATCCCGTATATTGATGCAACTACGACAGTGGGTTTTGAAGGGAATACTTAGCTCGGCAGCGTATGTGCCAATTTACCAATGTTAATTGCACCAATTCTCGCTGTCTCAGTTATGGTTCTACTGATTAGGTCGTGCGTCCTATTCATGTGGTAGGTAAACCATCTTTTTCTGGATTTAACGCAATTTTCTTAACTATTCCACTTTTGGGAAAAAGAGTTGGAAGATTTTGCCTTTCACGAGACCCATTGTAGAGTACACTACCTCTGCAAGGGAGCTATGAAGGGCTGTGCCCCGTTTGGCTTGCTCGTCGGCATTGAACAGCCTCCCTTATGAACAGATATACATACGTATATCTTCAATAGGGAGATCAACAAACACGCTGACTACTGGGCCAACCTCCGGGGCCTTAGGCAAGCGAAAAAGTTTATCAACCCCAACCTATATAAGGCTAAGATCTTACTTGATCTCACCAAAGACGAGTTAAGAACCTTAACGGGCAATCTGACAGGACACTGTCCACTCAGATACCATCTGCATAAAATGAGAATATCAGATACAGACATTTGTCGGCTCTGTGGAGAAGAAAAAGAGACCGCTGAACATATTTTGTGCGTATGTCCAGGAGCTGCAAAGAAAAGACTACTCCACTTGACGCGGGCCTCGGTTAACCCAGCGGAAATCCGGAAAATTGAACCTAAGGCTATTCTGAGGTTTATTAAAAGCCTCAATATAACTTCTGGTTAAACGAAAAGGGCCACCACAATAGACCTCATAGGTCGCAGTGCGCATTTAGGGCTCCTAATACACTAATACACTAATCTTCAATAGCCGAGTACCTGAACTCCATTACCAAAATGTAGTTCTTAATAAAAGATCCATCTTCGTAACCACTATGTATAGTCCGAACATTCACAGAGAAAGTGCTGAGAAGTTCCTCTTCCAGGAAAACCGCCACTCTATGTTAATCTCAACATATAATAAATTTTTTTTGTTAAGAAATCTTAGGGTCCAGTGCCGTGCAAGAAATCCCTACAGCTTCCTCACGCTGTCCATGTTTCCTTATAGAAATAGAGCTTGCATACCCTTTTGGATTGTCTAAGCACCTTCCGAAGAGAAAAATGTGGGACATGTCAGAATCCTATCAACTCACCACAGTCTTCTCAAAGCAACAAACACGCTGCCCACCGAAAACGACTTCAACATGGGCTATAAGCACACAATACGTAACAGAAGCGTCTGGAATCAGGGCAATGTCCTCCTCAGTGAGTCTATCTCTATTTTTACGGACTGTGTTTTTTCAGAAGACCTGGGTATCCTCCACACCCAACCACTGTAGTGTCCTCCAAGCCGAAGTCACAGCTATCAATCACTTGGCTGAAGGCTAAACCAATATCACGCACAGATATTGCGATCTACTTGCCTCTAAAGGAGATCACTAATCAGTACTGCGTCACTGTTGGGTCCTTGGTCCCTGGTCACTTGGACATGCAAGGGAACTGCACGGATGACGGATTAGCCAGACTAGGCTCTCAATGTACCGACAGACAGCGCCTATATCTTATGTTAAACACCTGACTTACACCGACGCTCTGTCGAAAGCAAATCGTAGATGGCAACACATCGATTATTCCAACAATGCCAGACTGATCTGCTAATCTGGTCTATTCTGGATTTGAAAAGATCAAAAGCATTATTTCTTTTCTGATCTAATTGATCTGAATTCTGCCAGCACGAGTGGATTATTAGTTGATTGGGAAAGATTCAAGCTGTCTGTTGCGGTTGTAGCCGTTCAACGCTTAATTCCTTCATATTGTTTCTTTGGCTACGTGGGATGCGGAAAGTCGGGGTAGTAATAAGAGTCAATGTTAGCTTCTCAGAACCTCCGGACTAATCGTTTAGCCGAAGTAAATTTTCTGGTACGGTAACTTTAATGCATAAAAACATTTTATGTCTCAAAGAAGTCAATACATACTTTCAATCGCCACTGTAAATCAATCATCTCTCGTTTTTTCTTCCATTTTTGATCGCATCATTCTTCATTCATAAATTCATGCAACTTTTACTCCACAACTTTGCCTAGTGTGTGTTCCTCTGCTTCTTGTGCCATATTCCCAGTCTATGCGTCTCCATTCCAAATAAAGAAGGCATAAAACAGGAAAAGAAAAATTAAACACACTCACCGTAGATAAATATAGAATTCCCATTGCATAGACTTCTGCTCACCGCAATTTGCCACGAAATGCAACCCAAAGTGCAGCGGCAACGGCAACGGCAGCCACGGCAACAGCAATGGTCACTGGATTCTCTTTGGTCGACCGACTGCAACGGCAGCGGCAGCCATCAAGCCAGCAGGGACAAGCCCACATCCCATTCGTTGTAGACCTTCAATGAAACACAACCTGGACTTGATCGCGACTGCCCTGCAGCACGCCTCACCGTCACCTCATCCCAAAGATATCTTCACTTCGCTCATTTCGACTCCGTTGAGGTGAATGTTGATTAGTAGCCTCACTGATGCAGAACCGCAGCAGCACTCAACACAGCGCAGCGTTCCCCTTATGCTCGATGTCTTCTTGTGCCCCTCTCTCAGGTGAGATCAAGAATCAAAGACAGGAACGGGGGTAGGGGTGACTGGGCGAGGAAGGTAAATTCTCACACAATCGATGGCAAAGCACAATAACTTTGTTTTCATTCCCTTTTGTTCTTTCTTTTCTCTGCAACAGAAAAGAGTCTGTTGTTCTACTCGCTCTTATGCAGAATGTTAGCCTCTACGATCCGCGGGAGCAGCGCATCGCATCGCCGCAACACACACAGAAAAACAAATTAAAAGCTCCGCCGTCGATCGAGAAGAAAGCCAACTCACCTCAAAAGCGTTAGTTAGTCGATCGTAGCTTTCCTCAGTGGATGAACGTATCGGATCCAAAAAAAAAAAAAGAAATCCCGACGTGAAAATCTAGTGTTTGCGCTCATTTTGTCTGAATGTTTTCACATCTATGACTCCAGCGAGGCTAATAAAAACACTATAGCGGTACACGATCCGATAAAATACAAATTCAAAGATTTTCTTCACTTTTTTCGGTACGGACTGGCAACAAATTATTCGATTTCTCTCGCTTTTCGTGTGTGAATTCATCAAACAAACGTGCGACGAAGAGATCGTAATACGATCAAGTGATTTCATATCTTCCCAGTGATTGTATTCATATTTGTTGTTCCCAGTTAATTAACGTATTCACCTGGTGGAGTATTGGATTACCACCAGCCAGTTATCATCGTCGTGTTACCGGGAATCCATGTGTTACATCTTGTTTGCCGCAACAGCGATGAATTAGTGGTGTTAGCCACCAGAACAACACCCAGTGGAAATTGTTGCCGTGCCCGTGCCCGTATCCGTGCCCCGTGGTAGAGAATAAGAATTCCAAGTGAGTTCAACCTTTTTTTTTGTTTTTTTTTTTTTTTTTGTATTCCTCTTCAGTCTGTGGTTCGCAAAGTTGGAATATTTTTGAATATTTTCGCGGTTTTTGGTTTCTCGCACTTTTGGCTTAGGGAGTACCCCCCACAAGGCAACAACAAATGACAGACTTCCAATTGCCATTGTCACGCAAATGGGCATTGCCGCCGCCAAGAGATCCGCTCAGTTAACACGTAAGTGGGAGTTGGTCTCCTACTGTCTGGAGAAAGGCAACGACAAAAATCAACTCCACACAGTCCACCGATCACCGCGCCACTCTGGATATGGCAGCGGTAGATGACTTAGTAGAGGAATGTCGTCATTGTCGAACGCTTTGTGGGCGATCGGTTTTGTTACCTAGTTGGTGAAAACAACCCGAAACAAATCTGTTTAACACGCTTATGAGGCGCAGAGAGGTTTTCTTTTATGACAGCCTTCTCCCCGTGGGTTTTTTCCAGAGAGGAGGAGAGGGCAGATACGTTTACGATACGACTGGATGTGCTTTAGCATAATTGACATGTGACATTTCAAAAGGTGTCAAGTCTTTCGTAAATGTCAGAAAATGTACATAATTTTCAGCCCTACAGAGAGTTCGCCTAGCACATGGCCTTAAGTCAAAACTTGTTATCTTGTTGCCGCCATTAATTTACTGTCGATTGAGTGCAAGTCTACTGTCAAACTGAGTCTTACATTTGAACTGGTTCATATACTTCACTGCTACTTATGCCAACGTAGTCTATTACCGAGTTAGAATTGCAAGGACAGTTCAAATAAATAAGATGTTTGGGTAATAGTCTTGTGCTCGATTGAACTAAGGACGCAGCCTCTGCAACAGTTCAATGTAAGTTAAATAAGATTTCACTGGGTGTTCCTTGGGGTCCAACGATAAGTTTTGGACTTCTAAACACCCCTTGAAATCTTGTTGTGAACTGTTTGTAGTTTGGTTTCTTCTGTTCAAACTATGTTGCAAGACTATTAAACAAAAATCTTATTTTTTTCAATAATATTATACCAAAATAAAGTGAAGGGTTCCTTTGCCGGTCACTGAGAATGAGCTTATTCCTTAGCTATGTTCAGACGATTGTCAGATCTTACAATATTGTCAGGTCTTCCAAAGAAAAATGTGTGATTTGTCATTTTTAGCTCATTGTCAGCACATTGGAAGACCTGACAATATTGTAAGATTTTACAATCTGATCACAGCTTGAAAGATTTGCTTAATCCTTCACGTTCAATTTAAAAGACTGATACCCACGTCAATATCTCTCTTTTTGGATTCCTCCATACCAACCTGCTTGGCGGCGAGTGTTGGGGCAGCTTCAGTAGCAACAAGAGCTGCAGCGCTGAAACTTGTTGGGATCTTTTATGAACTTCTTGATTGTGATAGTTACCTTGAATTCCACCTCAGCGAAACTGTGTATTTATTTAGTTAACAAACAACTTACTGGAACAGCAAGTCCGTAAATGGAGTCCTCAATGTGAGTTCTGTAAACCGAAAACAGTTCATCCAGTTTTGTAAAGAGTCAAGCCCAGTTGAGAGATCCTGTTGTCAATATGAGAGCTAAGATCAATTTAGGAACGGAAAATGTAAGAATACAAAACAAGCCTAAGGTAGACGAAAAGCCTCGAGAACTGTAGCCAACAGAGCGGTAAAGCTTGCGTAGGAATTAAAAAAAAACCTTTTGCGAATTCTAGCAAGACCTCATCTCATCTTCTAATGAAACTCTCTATCCAGATTCTCAGATCCTCGTCTCCAACTGCGCCCTCCGAATTCGTGCAGGTCTATCTGCGCACGCTATTAAAGGCGAAGTCATTTTCTTCTTTTTTGACCCGTGGATGGTTCTTCCTACTGGAGCATTGGTGTTCATTCGATCTAGATGACCAAGCGGCTTAAATTTTTGTTTATTTATGTATGCATTTGTCCTTGTTTTGGGTAGCGCATCCTTGAGTTTGCCTTACTTAGGCGGTACAGTTTGGGGTGAAAACTGGTCTCAATCAACAAACACCGCCTTATCTTTTCAACGGACTCTACCTGTAGGTAGATTATGCTTAGGGAACGACAAAAGCTCTCCTTACGTTGTTACAGAATGCCCCTTTCTCATAAAGTGGGAAAGCGGACTCGAGGCAATGAACTTGTCTCACAGACTATACACTTCAACCATACGCTTATATACTTCCTGACAGTTTCTGAAGTAAACGAACCACGCCCATAGCCAGCTAGTTGCTGAATGGAGTTGATCTCCCTCTGAGATTTGGAGAGCTCCCTTAGAAGTGTTCATTCACCGCGAGAAAAACTTCTCGATTTGTGTGAGAGCTGCCTTCAAAATCTCTTGAGGTGAGGACTCTCGAAAAATACGGTGAAACGAAATACTCTAAAACCAAATAGGTTGACGGAATAGGCCCCTCTGAGAGATCACAATACTAGAGCGGAGTAACTGCTCCTCTAGTTAGCCCCAGTCTTAGCCTACTATCTTCAATTGGGCACTCCAAGTAAGTTGAGGGCCTCTTCCACTTACATATGTGCAACACTTTGAGCAAGAACCTCCTCTTCGAATTGTTTATTCGGGTCTTTGAATTTAGACTATACGAGCTGGATGGTTTCTTGGTGGCGGTAATTGGAAAACCAGCCCGTCAGTAGCGGCGTTTCTGACAGCACATTACTAGATTTGCCACTGGACTTTGGTATTTGATGCTGACGCCATAAAAGCGGTTGGCAGTATCTTGTTGTCAACTTCTCAGTTTTCCTTTTTTGTTGTGGCGTTTAGAATATTCGCATTCGCACCTTGTCTGAATAAGGTATTCATACGAATCATTGTTTTCAGCTAGGAATGTTCGGACTTCTAGAATACTCGAGGCGTGCCTTGTCTCTATCGCAATGAGATAGATTTGGTTGGCCGTTTTATGATTAATAGACTGCATTGCCTATTTGTTTCCCTTCGAAACAAACATCAGCCTGATAAATTCACACGGTGAAAATACCGCGATAATATTTCTGTTCATCATCAAGCGCCTTCTCTCATAGCTAAGTGAGTTTAATCGATAATTTTGAAGATCTCGGACAGGTAAGTGATGTGGACACTCCAACTCGTGTTCGTCTCGTCCTGAAAATGTTCACCCCCGTGGCTAAGACTGTGACTGAAAACCCAGGTGTGTCCATTTCGAGACGATCAGAGGAATGGGTCCTATCCACAACTACTTTGTACCGCAATGTTCGGTGGACATGGCTGGAGCTTGAACGTATGGCGCTCATACAGCAGTTCAACGCATTAATCACTGAGCCACGGCGACCACAATAAAAAGACACCTCGTGTTGTATGATCCTATAACATCAACAGAAAGAAAATTACTGTCTACAATGACAGCCAGGCAGCCTCTAGGACTTTGGAGTCTACGATAACTAGATGAAGATTTGTAAGAATCTGTAAAACATATCTAAATGAGATATCGAGAGCTAATACAAAGACCCTTTGCTGGGTATCGGAGCACATTGATATACCAACTCACGAAAGGGCTGATGAACTTACATCGAAGGGAGCAACGCTGCATACCTCACAGGCCCCTTCGCAAAGATTCCAATGAAGTCTTAGAAAGATATATTGAAGATGAAGCCATTAGTCGAGCCAAACACGTTGAATACAGCTATAGACATGTGTAAGGCCTAGAAACTTATGGACAGGTTATAATAAGAAGAGATCTCTTTCTCTGCTCAAACTCAACCCGAAGCATGGGTTGTCTCCGGCATTATTAGTGGGCACTGCGCCATTGGTATTCATGCGGAACGCTTCAGCATACATCACAACGACTTTTGCAGAGGATGCAGGGAAAAGATAGAAATTGAATCTGTCCGTCATCTTCTGTGTGAATGTGCTGCCCTCGCCAAAAAAACTGCGAAACTCATGTAACATTGAGCTGAAAGACCTTTCGGAGATTCCTATTTTTATCTGGGTGATTCGTATTCAGCGGCTTTATCTTTCGTTCTAGGTTCGTCAAACTGTTTGTTCACTGTTTATTTGTTCAACTACATACATATCTATGTACGTAGATTCATAAAAATTTGCTGTTCAATCTCTTACCTCATACTAATAATTTAAATTTGTTTTTTTGCGAAAAGGAACAAGTAGTCTTTAAACTAGTTATAATGACTTTATCATAAATAAATAAACTTTGGAACAGGATATTAATTTTTTTGACTTCTAACATTGACCACCTTTGGCTTCCTTCCTTTTCACCTTATAAATTTGTTTAACAAATTCCTATAAAACTTTTACACCTATAAATCAATATGTGATGACTCAAAATTTAAGTGTATTCGTAAAGAGATGCCTATTTAATTAATAAGCAATCGTAAAGTAATTTAATCGCTTTCTGTGACTCATAGGTTAGAATTTTTAACTGCGATGATCTCAGTTTACCAAGTATAGGTAAATATGTACGAATATGCTGTGGGAATTCATTGCAAAACAAACGCTTACCTTTTCTTCTCTTTGGATTTCCCACCACAGTTGTTTTATTCAAAGTTTACAAAGTTGAATGGTAAATCGAGAAGGGAAGGGCGAACGGGGTGCGGAATATGCCCCACTTGTAGTTAGAATTTAAATATGCGGAAATGACGCAGGTTTAAATTTCGCTCCAATAGTAATTCTGAATATTTTCTTGGAGAAAATCCAGCGTCCAAAAGAGTATGTGTACTTTTTACCCTTATTAAATGGGGCTTGTAACTTCGTACCACACTGTAACTTATTGAGAAAAGTGAAAAGATCAGCATGCATATGCATTAGCGCAGCACTAAGAACCACCCTATTCATGATACCTGACGTTTACTAGGTCTACTTTCCTTAGATATTTTTGGCAAGCATCGCAGCCGTCAGACCGAAGGCCTCCTCTCAATGGTCAAATAACCATATTGGCCACTCCTCGATCTTGGATCCCCTAACATTCATCCGACTACACTCCGTCTAAGTTGAACTTCAACCTCAACTTCCGCCCATCAATCCCTCCAGAAAGGAGTGGAGGAATGATGACGCCAGAGGCGAGCGCTCTGTTCACTTCTATACCGACGGTTCCAAAACCGAGAACGGAGTGGAAGATGGTGTTTTCTCCGAATTGCTTAACTTGAACATCTCCTTCCGTCTCCTTGACCACTGCAGCGTTTTTCGGGCCGAAATTATGGCGATCAACGCGGCCTTATTCTGGCTTAGGCATAATGTGGTATCCTTCAAAAACATCACACAGCCAGGGTACGACCCGATCAGCAAGACAAACCAAAGATGACGAAGTGGTACCACATGCCGTACCTCCAGAGAGATCTGGTCTATGCTTAACCTCACTTCATCTAAAAGTCTGATTTTGTTTAAAGGGTTGCTCATCAGCACCGTTATCGGTGCTCTCACCGGCCACTGTCCCATCGGGCTTCATGCCAGAAGGATGGGTCTTTTCTCAAGTGATTTTTGTAGGAGCTGCAGGGACGAAAAGAAAGAAGAAACAATCCTCCATTTCCTCTGTACTTGTCCTGCCCCATCCCAAAGAACGAAGCTCTGTCTAGGAGCTTATCACTTCGACAATTTGGGCGAATTTTCACATACTGATGTCAAAAGTATCCTTAGCTTCATCAAGAGCTCCAAATGGTTTCAACAGATGGAGTGCCACTTAGGGTATAGATCCACAAAGGGCCTTCCTTGGCCTTCGTGTGTCTGTGCCTCGTATAAATAGTCTCCTACCTAACGGATCTTTTCTTCATCTCTGTTCCACTTAAAACATTAGTCCGGGGAAACCTCCGAAACTCGTCGTAATTTCTTCCTAATTTCGACTCCTCATGTCATCGCTAACATTTGGTTGATTCGAATAGGACCTACTCTACCCTAGGATAGTCTAAAATTCCACACGTTTTGCTAGCCAAAGCTGGATATTGGCACAGTAAATGCGACTGTTTTTCCTACCGCATTCCGACTTTGTTTAGCCCGAAAGATGCACTTTCAATGCAGTCACTCTTTTTTTTTTGTATCAAAATTTCATTATTCCCTCAATCCCAGTTGTCACTTAAGCACAATTGATCGATACCATTCACAGTTATCACCATTTTTATTCATGTATGCATGTCAAACTAGACGAAGCTTATGGCCTACCCACTCTCGAAACTGATGGGAAAGTGTTGGCGTTCCAATCATGCAGATGAATTCGGATAGGCCAAACAAGCATAACAATATTTTACTTCACATAAAATACCTATGTAGGCACGTCATTAATGGCGCTATACTGTTGGAATGCAGTAAAAAAATACGTGTTTCCCCCAGTACAGCGATATTCGTTTAAATATTCAAGTGATTCCACACTCTGCTGGCGTTGATTGGTCTCCCAATTCTACTCCCACAAAAAACATGTCACAATGCAGCCAACGGCTTAAGCATTGAATTCTGTCATCGCAATAGCAACCAGTTTAAGAGCTTATTGCATGTTCTCGAGTACGTAACCATAATAGTTTTATGGTTCAGCTTTCATTTCCTTGAGTGATGCAAATCGCATTAAAAAAAAGAAGAAGTCTCCACAGTTTAACCCCTAAACATACGATCTTATCCAAAACCCGGATACCTATAGGAAAAACAAAAACAGCACTCATGACAAGAAATAATTAAGATACCTTCATCTCATATCGTCCGAATCTCCAGCACCATAAAATGCATACCTATATCTGGCAGTCATCTCTTTGTATCTTTGGCACACCATAAAAAACCTCATAAAGGAAAAGTTTCTTTTGACGGCCCCGAGCGTTCCTAGTGAAAACAATAAGGAAAATGAAAATTTTTCGTAAACGAATTCATTCACCTGTTTGACCAGTCGTCGGCTGCCGGAGATTGGCACATTTCATTAGCCACACCGTAGCACAGATGCACAGAGACAGTGCAGTGACCAGCACTCTCAGTGCTGCTTATGGCCTTTTGTGGACTCGAAGTGAAATTTATTTTTTTTTCTTCCTCTTTAAGCCACGATGCCGTTTTGGGGCGAATAGTGCGAGAAAAAAAAAGAAAAAAAAAACTGGAAAATGCATTTTCTACGATCAACTGTAACGGAAACGAGCATTTTGATAAGATTGACGTTTAACTGTTGCCAAGCACGTAATTTACTGCGGCCAAAGCTTTAGAAAAAAAAAAATGAAATTGCTGCCAACTGCAATATTTTTTTATAAACGAGGAAAAGTGTATCATTCCGAATCAGAAAGCTAATCTCATTTAAGGGCTTCCTCTTGGCGGAAGGTAAGAAATAATAATCGTGTTCTCTGCGTATGGCAACCGGCGAAAGTGTCGTTCGCCTTAATTGTTCATAACCGGAAATGAAGTGGTTAGTACTGAGTTAAGACTTAGTGTTCCCATTAAGGGCTTGCCGGATTCAGTTAGTAATGAAATTCAGTTAATAATGTGGACAGGGGTGGGAAAGTGTTTCAGTCATTTAGCCATCACAATGGCAATTCGCTACAGGGCACTACATGGAGGTCATTCTTGCTGGATTTTCAGTTATTTAGATTGCACAACGTTTAAGACTGCACAGAGAAGATTTCAGCAATAAAAAAAACTCTCACAAGGTCGCTCTTTGTCCTTTAGTTGTCAAAGACAAAGCAGCCCACGCCTCTATTCTGAATAGTTTCAAAATCTCCCCAGGAAAAATTGAATACGTCATACTCATACTGAATTTTGATAAAAACTTCGAAGTTACAATTCCCTCCATGTCATTCTGGGAGGAGGATGCATTTTTAGAAGACAAGTCGATTCACTTCTACATCGACGAATTCAAGACCAACGAAGGGGTAGGTGGAGTTGTTTTCTCTTCTCTTTTCGTGTCCCAAATCATTGTAGCGTGTCCCAAGCGGAAATAATGGCGATCAAGGAAGTCTTATCTTAGCTAAAGAAAAACGTGATATCCGCTTCAAAAATCCGCATCTTTTCCGACAGCCAAGCTGCAATCAAGTCCTTGATATCTTTCTCAACAAATTCACTAGTAGCCCTAGATTACGATTCAGTTCAATATTCACCTTCGTTGGGTGACGGGGCATAAGGACATTCCAGGGTACTGTTAGGCTGATGATCTCGTCAGATATGGAACAACAATGCCCATTTTACCTGAATATGGTGCCATAGGCATACCCACCGCTACATGTAAACTTAAAATTACGGGAGATGCTCTCGAAAGGACAAATCTTAGGTGTACAGGTAGTACAACGTGTCTAGTTACAAAACAGATTTGCCCCAAACTGCACATCAGCGCTACTATAGGTGTCATCACTGGACACTGTCTAATAAGCAGGCTACAAATGATTTCTGCAGAAGCTGCATGGATGAAAAAGAGGAGGAAAATATTCTCCACCTTTTTTGCACCTGACCCGCTTTCTCCCATAGAAGGAAAATTCACCCAGATCCCTTCTTCTACAATGATCCAGGCGGTCTTATCAAAGCTGATGTTAGAAGTTTCCTAGGCTTCATCAGAAGCTATAAGTTGTTGAATGAACAGGTAAAGGCGAATTCTCCCAGATCCACGTGGTATCACATCGGACGTATCATTGGTCTACGTGTGTTGACTTCGGCTGGCAGCCAGTTTAACCTAACCTAGGTTAGGTTAAGATTGTAGATTATGGTAGGTAGGTAGGGTGTTTGCACATGAAAAGCACAGGCCAAGATAGAGCTTTCTTCTTTTGGACTAAGTCCCGACAGGTACAGAGAAAGTAGGACATTGTTACTTCTCCCTCTTCGTCCCTGCAACTCCAGAAGTTGTTTGAGAAAAGGACCATCCTTTTGGTATGAAGGCCAAATTGGACAGTAAAAATCGATCTGATAATCGACTTATTAACCAAGATCACACTTTTCGATCGAGTGAGCATTAGCATGGATCAAATCTCTCTGATGGTGCAGGATATGGTTCTATTCCCTTATTTTTGGTTTATCTTGGTCATCCCATCGTATTTTAAGAGTAGCTTATACATCGCGAATGGTACTCCCAGAATCTACCGTTCTGGTAGGATATCGAGAGTTCCTTGAAATATTCCAATGACCGAGTACCTGGCATAAGTGAATGTTATATTGTTCTACCATCAGATAAAACGACAATCTGGAGTAGCTTTTAATGCAATTTTTATTTTGTGATTTTAAGAATTTAATAGCAGTTTAGCTATCGGTAAAAATGGTGATGTCCTTACGGTATACCGCATTGTAGTTCAGCCAGGATAAGGCTTTTTCGAGTGGGTTAACCATGGCAGAGAGTCTCCCCTCGGAGCACTTAGAGCCATTATGATCGTTTATTCATGATGGGATTTTCTTGCCACAAAAACACCTATGGGACTTGAAATCACTGTGAAGTTCAACAAATTTGCACGGTGTAAGGACTGATTTTCGATCAAATTATTGACTATTTCATGTCCATTTGGGTCAAGAATAGACCTAGTGTGCTTTTGCAGAAGTGTTGATTAATAGTTTTGAGCAGTGTAGATGCTGAAGAGCTGGACATTGAAAGGGGTGTCCTTCATACTATTCGTCATCGCCACAGCCTCTACTTAGATCGTTCTCGTTCAGTTTAAATTTATTCCTGTGATACCGATACAGGTTGTGTCTAGTACCAATGCCTACTTGGATGGAAAGGGCGTTACTGTCATACTTTTGGTGTAGTACGGAAAAATGTACATTCAACACAAATTCACTCGATATTCTGGTAATAGACCTGAACAATAACAACGCGAAAGAAATGCTTACTCAAACAGAACAAATGGCCTGTCATGGACTTACTGGCGCTCAAGCTTCGATACCTATGCCTGCCATGGATGTGATATTCCACCTCCTACCAGCACACTTCGAAGCAAATAAATTGGCAGAATATTTATCCACAAGACTGAGAGTCCTCGTATATTTCGACACATCAATAGAAATAGGGCATCGAAAAATCATTGAATCGATTACACCACTTAGCAGCCATCAGAATGATATTGGAGACAAACAGCTCAACTTTGTCAACAATTTTAATATAGAATTTCCCTCGAGCAGTTCTTGGGTTCGAAGTAACGAAACCAGATACCATGACGGGATAACTCTATTTACGAATAGCTCTAGGATGTACACTATTAATGTTGTGGGAATAGCAACATGAGTCCCGGGACAACCTAAGGATATATCCTGTGAACCAGTTAGTGCTTTTTAAGAATCTGAGTCGGTCCGTTAACTGTAAGTCTAGTCCTAGTGCGTGTAGACGTCGTTCTTGCAGAGCTGGGCAGAGCTGGGCAGTGACACAGCAGATGTTGGATTGATTCTACTTCTTCCTCATCTCCGCAGCTTTTGCATAAATATTTGAATTCGATTCTTCACTTGTGGAGCATGACTCGGATGTGCAGGATCCTGTAATAACTCCAGTAAGCATGTGGATAGAGAATATGTCCAGTGCTAGGAGGAAACTTGTTCTAGCTTTATTTAATTTCGGCCATAACTTATGCATCCTGCACCTTTTTTTATTGCCAGGATCTCGGCTTGGAAGACGCTACATGTTTAGGGCAATCTAAAAGATTCCTGTTTTTGTAGGGTCTCCGAGTAGAATCCGGCTCCTGTTTCCATTTTTGGGCCGTTAGTATAAATCGTGATTTCGTGCCCTTTGATTACATTGTTTGATTCTCAGTCCTTTCGGGTTGGGAATAGAATAGGAAAATCAGTGTTAAAGTCGTCATAGGCGGTCAGCTAGTCTGATGTGGCTGTGAGACTTTCGGAGTTATATTTCAGCCATTACAAATTCAGCCTCCAGATCTCCTATGGTCAGGGGATGTCATAACAAACTCCATCTGCTCACTAGCCGCAACGAAGTCCATTTCGATCACGAAGATGTCACAGGGAATGAGAAAGCTGATGAACTGGCAAGAGAAGGAGGACACGCGATAGACCGAACCGCTGAAAATACAGTGAGAGTCGCACTGATAGTAATCAAAGCAGCAACCAACGAGAAGATGCAAAGATCAATCGTAAAAAAAAACTATACAACCTGTTCATCAAAGGTTCTAGGTTGGAACAGAGACGAATTAAGGACGATACATATCAGCACATTAATCTCAGCAAAAATATACTGGGCTGGAGCTTGCGGACGTAGAAATCTCTAGGAACTGCGAAGAAGGAAACTAGGACCACGACCATATCCTAGGCCACTGCCAAGCCACGACAGGAAACCCTGAGGTAACCAGACCTGAACCATTTCATTGGTAAAGAAATCAGCGACATCCTGGCTTTCATAAAAGAAACAGAAAGATTCGCCAGATAACACGTGCATATGGGCCCACTCTGTAGCTTCATGTCAAATGAAGAAGCCAATTAACAATTGACGTTCTGAAAAAACATTTTAAGCAATGAATTGGCCATTTTTAAGTCGGGCAGAGAAGTCTTTATGAACTTCCAGTAAAACTGAGGCCTAAAGTTGTAGAAAAACTTGGCACAAAACTTAGTTACAGAGCCTAACGATAGGAGCCTCTTGAATTAACGAAGAAAGACAACAATTCAATTAAACGATGCTGCTCATTTTTTAGATATGTGTACATATGTATATTTGAACTGAGGAGCATAGTTTAGATCAATGTCTTTACCGTCAAGACCACTTGTCAAAGTTCATTAAAATCTGGTCAACGATCTGTGTAGGAGTTCAGGAAGACCACCATTTATATAGTAGAGGGCACGCATTACTTCAGACCGCCCCCGGTAGATATGCTTGTATGTGTGATACAAAAGAAAATGTGGATAAAAAAAAGAATAAATAAAAAGATCGGCTTTTGTTGTGAACATGCTTAATGGTCCCGCACTTGTGCTACCCACGCGTCATCTTCAGCCTCTTTTGGGTGAAATCAACTGCTACCCCCGACCACTTTTTTTCTTCCAACTCGATGTCTTGAATGGCTTCAACGCCCACAAGAAGCTCCGTCATGTCTGACGTTCCGAAGCAATAAAACCAAAAGAAAAAATAAAAGAAACTTGTTTTATTTTTAATTTGTTTTGTCATTCAAATCTAACCTTACACCTGACCTAAATGTGTGACCGTAAAGTTACCGGCACCGCACGAACGAACAAATCACTGACGTAATGACTAGTCAAACAGATAAGAAGCCTACAACTTCCGGCTGAAGTTTCAATTACAGTTCCACTATCAGATCTGTAACAGAAAGCGGCACCGAACGTGTATACAGTTTTCGTGCTCTCTGTGGATGATGGTGATGGTGAGGTGACCCGCTTTCGTGCGGAAAGTAACGTAAATTTTGCGTGCCGTACTGTTTATCTTTGGCGCGCGGGTAAACACGGCGTTATTTGTGCGTAGCACACGTTCGCGAGTACGGTGATGAGTTCCAGCAGCCAATACCAGCACTTGCTCTCACATCACATGTGCACGGGCATTCGGTTTGAGTATCTATTTATAAGTCGATATGGTGTGGATGTGCTTTTCGGTGTGTTTAGCCGACGGATTGAGGATTAATTAAGTTAATTAGAAGCGCTCGGTCGCCCCGAATTCGGCAGTTTCACTGGAAACTCGTAATTCGCAACTCGAAATCCCATGATTGATCTGCGGATCTCTGTTTCGGCTGTTTGATTGTTCTGTCGATGTTGGCTCGGCCTTTTTTGGATTTGGGTTACGCAATGTGTCTTACGTTCCATTTTGGTAGCCGGTTTCAATTGTGTGCCTGTCGATTTGGAACACATTAAATTTTGACTGGTTCGGAGCACAATCAAAATACATACAAACAGTCGGCAGTGTTCAAAAATGTTTGAGGAAGCCATAGTTGGTAATAGCACCCGTGTGTGCGTGAATGGAGCGGAGACTGATTGATTGATTGATTAAAACGTTTGCCATCGACATTTATACAATTTTGTTTCGGCAGCTGATTTTTCAATGTAAACTGTTAAGTGCTAGATAACTATGAGAGAAAAGATTTTATAAAATAAAAACACAAAACCACATTCGAGAAATTAAATTTGAATGCTTTTTGTGCTTGGGGTGATGGGTATTCATGATTTTAATTTGATTACTTTTCCAATGATCATGAAGTGTGGAGGCTATACCAAGTGAAGCCTATCCATTGGCGTAATTTGCGATCAGGTGTCAATAGCTCAGAAATGTCGCTATTTATGGTAAATTAAATCAGACTTTCATAACACGTCATGGTATCGGTTCTTGGAAAAGTATTTCCACTTGACAATTCCGCATTTAACTCAGACATCTTACTTGTTTTGTGGGAAGTATCTGCCTGATGTAATGCTTTCTTCCGGACTTGTCAATTCCAGCTTTTATATTGTCAGGAATTGCTGTGCAAAACTTGCGCAACAGCTTTGTGTGCAACATGCATAAGACTGTGCTGGATCCATGGATACTTTTAAAATGACTTTAAGAACGAATTGGGGTAGCTCTGTCACAACAAAACGAAGGTTTAGACACTTAACTACCCAAATTCGCCGCGAAATTGATAATTTATGATAAAACTACCATGAAAGCAGGCCATAGATGGTCCAGTATCAGACTAAAGATTGAACTCTGATAATGTCGCCCATAATACCATTTAAAACGATTTGAAATTTCTTCTATAATATGCAACACAATTTTTGAAGCCTAGATTTGGGGGTTGTGCTCAAACTTTGGGCCAAAGTTTTGCGACATGATAGTATAATATATAGTATAAAATAAGAAAAGACGTTTAAAAGGTTTCCAAAGCACACAGCCTTAGTTGCAAAGGGTGCAATTTAAGCTAAATAGAGAAAAGTGGCTAGAGTGTCGCTATAGTTGCCCAAAAGCAACGCTGGTTGCAGTGCTTGTGTTCATTGGGTCTTCAAGAGTGTTTCATTTGCAGAATTTAAGATTACTTCGAGGCATGCAAACTCCTTTGACCTTCTGAAATGTAAGCTTCTTTACTTAAAGACCAACTTAAAGACCTGAATTCTAATTCCAGTTCGACATATCGTTCGCTTCGTAAAGCCTCGTGTTCATTGTAGATAAAAAGTGGTAGAGATTCTTTACCAAAGCCGTTTACGCTGCGTGTGTCTCTACCATAAAATGTATCTACGTATAGTATTTTTAGGGAACGCTCTACCGGGCATCTACACTGATTACTTATTTTTTTCTGTCTCGAGTAGAGATATCTGGTTTTTGTTTCGAATTTTCTGTGCAAGAACACACGTTAAAAAATTTAATCAAATAAAAATGATTGTTCAACAAAAACAAGTGCCGACTGCTACTGACAGAAAAAAAGAAATTCCATTAGCAAGTGAAGACGTAAAGTCCATGGACATTTATGTACACATCTATGTCACCAGATCCTATCAGCACAGTATACACATGACAGCAAAAAAGTAGTAGCTCTACAGAGGTGTTTGGTCTTTAAAACGAACACAAGGCCTGAGATTCAAAGATTCCCTTGGCTGGAGCATTATTGTTCCTTCGTTAGATGTGGCCGAGCCAGTATAATCGACATGTTTTCGCTTTTCGGAGTACATCCATATCTTGACACAGCTCATAGTATCTTCTCCTCCGTTCGGCCGCCGAAGGATTTTTCTCTCGTAAGTATTCAACATCTACTCTATTTGCCTGCTTAACTGGCAGGATCAGGGTTCTGCAGAGCATACATTTCGTCTTTTAAGTTAGGAATTTTTAACCCATTTGTTTTGCAAACCGAAGCACTAGGGTCAGTCTTCACCGGATCTTCACTAAGGTGTCCATCGTGGAGTTGATGTTTACTCTAAGGTAGGTAAACTCTTTAACCACTTCAAAGTTATTGTTGCCCACAGTGAAATGATGTCCTAGTCAGTGGACAGAAGCTTCGTTGTTTGCTGACAACATGTACTTGGTCTCGTCCGCATATACTTCAAAGTGAAAGTGAAAGCGTGAAAGCCTCTATGCGGCACGTTGGGAGCGACTAATCATGTCTTCGTAGCCCAAAAGTTGGACAGATTTGTTGCAGATAGTGGCCTTCGTTTAAACATAGTTAGTTAGATGGTAAGAGTGGTCTTCCAAGAAGAGATACACTTAGAGTAGGTCATCGCATTGGACCACGGAGTACCGGGGTTTGACCCCTGCCTACTCCTGAAATCATCTAGATTTCCTAACGTAGCTGATGAGATCGGCCGTGCTGGCGGGGTTCAGATCATTTAGATTGTTTAAGAAGCATTGGCCTAAGGTGGCTGGCCTGATGTTGGCAAGGGCGGGACACGTACAGAGGAAGTTTGCAGTAGACTCTTCCTCCTCCTCGTTTCTGCAGCTATACCCAGTCGTTGAGCATGCCTGCCTAGGAAACAGTACGCCTTGAGGACGTTGAGTATTGGTCTCTTTAAGTCGTATTAATGCTTTTCACCTTTTCAGATCCATGACAGGCCAGATCAGTCTGACATTGTTGCAATAATCGAGGTGTTGTCATCTACGGTTTCCTTTCGACAAAGCGTCGGTGTAAGTCAGGTGTTTAATAAACGACATAGGTGCTTCCTCTCGTCTGTACATAGTTAAGCTAATTCGTCAGCCACATAGTTCCCTTGAATTTCGCAGTGACCAGGGACCCAACTGAATGTGACGTTATACTGGTTAGGCATCTCGTTTAGAAACACGTGCCAGTCCTTCACTCCCCTAGATTTTATTGTGTTGGATACGAGGGACATGATCCGAACCTGGCTGTCGATGTAGATCGCAATATCAGCCACGCGGTGGCTTGATTTATAGCTCTGTCTTAGGCTTGGAAGACAGTACAGTGGTTAGGGAGACTGCAGTATTGGTGGATGTCCAGGTTTTCTGAAAAGACACCAACTCCTTCGGCTGTTATAGAGCCGCCCATAAAGAAAGAGATAGGATCGTTGAGACGGACATTGTGCTGACTCCAGGCGCTTCTATTCGGTATTTTGTGCTTATGTTGAAGTCGTTTTCGATGGGCAGCAGTGAGTTAATACGATTCTGGCATGTCCCACTTTGTTCACACTCCATTGGTGGGTTTCTCTCAGTCTTAGGGCTGCATTAGTGACCTGCTGCATGCCATAGATAATGGCAATACCCCAGTGGTATTATTCTTCATAAGTATATTTTAGTAGATTCTCTTCAGCGATAAAAAGAATTTATTTGAGTCATCAAGACAAACGAGGAGCTTATAACACACTTCCATCGATAGATTCTATACAAACCTGAAATTCATAAACATCGTAAAAAGTAAAAAAGAAATCTGCTATGTACGTGTCATAAAGACGAATATACAAAAGAAATTAGCATAAAACCGTTGGTTAAGAGCCAATCAAGTTACGAACTAGTTTGGCATTCATTTCAATTCCAAAATATCAGAAACAAGCATCAAAATGTTTTATAGCGCATTAGAGATGAATAAAAATTTGAAAGAAATACTCTACATAGTTTGTATCTCAATACATTGTACATTTTTTATCTAAATAAAAATGTCAATGCACTTTATTACACAATCGATTGAGAGCACATTCTTCCTGTCCAATTGTATGTTTTCTTTTTTGATTTGTGTACAGTTCTTGTGAATTTTAAATCCTCACAAAGATTTGATTCTAAATTTGTATCAGGAACGCCATTGGTTGCATGAACTCTCCACTTTCAAAGCTAAATTTACGATAAAAAATTGGATTTAACAAAAAAAAAATAAAAAAAAACACAACAGACACAAAAAGAAAAAAAAACATGAGAAAAAACGAGGATGTAAACAACAAAAGGTGAAGATCGCTCGTATGTTTGTAAACACACAGACCCTTTGATTCTAAAAATAACTCCTAATGTTGGACAGGAAAACGCCGGCGTGAGGAAATCGACGACGTCGCGACCATGACGTGAAACTATTAAGCGTCATGCTATCATCGTGTGTCATGTATTTTAAGTGTTATGATTTGTAATGTGTTATTTGCGATGTGCTTTGCAGTGACATCGACACGGAATTTATGTGTGTGTGACAAGAAAGTTAACATCTCTTCTACCTGAGCGAAGTTGTAAGAACGAAACACCTGCTTAGATCCTGCTATCGATGAATACTTAATGAAATAGTCGACTGCACTTGAAACTGAATTAGGAGGCAAGGGGTATTTCACAACTTTTTTGTAGAATAATGGAACAAAATCGTCTCGTATTTTGATAAAATTGGGAATTCTGATTGCAACCTGCACTTAATAAGTATCAGAAGGAGCAACGAATCGTTTTCGATAGAACTCACGCAGAATAGTTTATAGGTTAAAACTACGTCGGAAACTTCAGGAAAGAAGACGAAAGTAAATCTTTACGACCCCTACTGTACAACTGGCATGAACCTGTCGTCAGAAAATTGACTTTTTGACGTGATAACGTCTTACAACTCAACCACCCCTGATGTTCAGAAAGTGAGCTCTGGGATTAGTGACAATTACTCGTTGAGAATAAACAGTACGTTAATTTTTAACATACGATTGTGTTGGACGTTCCTCAGGCCTCAGACCTTACACTTTCACGCGTTCTGATTTTGAGGGTTCATTATGCTTAAAACTGCTATAACGACCAATCTAATCGGAGAATTTCTGGTCACTTTCTAACCAATAATCGTTGTCTTTGCTGATTACAAGCCAAAATAGTTAACAATTATGAAACTAATACTATTAACAACATGAATAGTGTTGGACAAGACAAATCTAATACTAAAAGGATGACTCAGCTACTTCAATCAGTTATATGAGTCGATCAGAGCATGCATCTGGCTGAAATTTCCACAGTCACTTACGAGATCATCTTGACTTTCGTGCTCGGATCCAACTAAATGCATCACGCGACAACTCCACAGGATATTTTTTAATGCTTACGAGTATGTGTCAGACTCTCTTCCCCATCATGCATAGCCTCCAGGACCTTATTTTAGCGTATACACTGATATTCTCCTGCGAGCGGTTTATCCACTATAGCACTGCGGTCTCCTATAGAAGCCTATTGTGCTGCCCCATATGTTTAGAGCAGTTTTTCTGTTCCAGAGACTGTCAGGAAGCTAATCAGCTTCTCTGGGTGGAGCGTGGCATGTGTAGTTAGTGAGACGAATTCACTGCTTAGGATCTGTTTTCTCACATGAATGAGGGCGGGGCATTCTGTGACGATGTAGAGAGGGTTTTCTTCGCTCTTGTGGCGTTTTCGTCGGCAATGGCTACTTAGGATTCCGGTTAGAATTTTAAGGTGATTCCTACTCAGATTTAGAATAACTTTGGATTTCTTTTGTGATAGATTGGGGAAGAAGTGTTGTTTGGTACATTTCTGTCCTATACTTCCCATCTAAATTGTGTTGGATTTAAGTAGGGTTGGTTCCCTCGTGAAGCTTTTGAAGAAAACATTTTTTACTCCACAGTCTGGTTCAGGACCAGTGAGGAGGGGAGGTTGCACCAGGTCAGTGAGTTCGCTGTTTCATTCCCGGTGAGGCCCTTGCGAGCGGGGATCCAGTGTAGAATGACCAAGTTGTTTTTTCCTAGTTCTAGAAGCCGTGGCTCAGTGGTTAGTGTGTTGGACTCCTGGCCGAGCGGCGTGGGTTCAAGCCCTAGCCAGGAATACCGAACATTTTTCGCGGCACCAGCTCTCGTCGGGGAATGTCGGCAATAAATTGTAGGTACCTTCCATTCGTGCGAACAATACAAACACGCATAACATAAATGGTTGCGAGGAGCTAAACCTTGGCTCATCCCGAGCTGTCGCGCCAGCTATTTATTTATTTATTTAGAAGCAAGGACTAATTTCGATTTTATCGTGGTTAAGTTCAGTGCTTTCAGAGCAGCTTGACTGTCAGAGACGATAAAGATGGTTTTGCCACAGAAGTTAGAGAATAAATTTAAGCTTATGCAGTGATTAATGGCAAGTATTTCTAACTGGGGGATCGATGAGAATGTGCCTAGACTGATCGATATGTTAGTGCTAGACGACTCTCCGAATATTCCAGTCCCAGACCCACTGTCCACTTTAGAGCCGTCCGTATATTATACTTGGTCATGCGTTGAAGGACGGGGTTTGATTTTTTTCGCGGTAGTTACACGGAGGGATGACTACCGAGTAGTTTCGTTTGAATCAGTACCTTGGGAGAATATTATCCAACAGCATGTTCTTTGTGACCAGCGTGTTAAGGTGACCGTCATGAGGATGTTTGGTGCTGATGTTGCTTAGGTGGAAGAGCCTGTGCAGACTGAGTTTTTCCTGGGTTTTTACATGGACTCGAACTGGCGGTAGATCGACAGCGGCATTAAGCGAGGCGATGGGGGTGAAGCGCAGACAACCCGTCATCCAAATTTCAGCTAAGTGTTGAACCCGTTCCAGATTCTTGGCTGTGGTGGCCTCATTTGTCTTTGTCCTAACATAACCTGACCTACATCTGTCTATATCTAAGAACGCGCTGACACCGCCTTTTAGAAAGAAATTTGCAATTGGTCTCTTTGGTAATTGGAATACGAGTACTGTGACGTATCTAACGAAAAAGTAATGTCTTAAAAAATTGCCCAACCCATTGACCTTTAACCAAATAAAATGTGTCGCGTAAATTCCTTTTCAACTTTTGAACTTTGTTAATTTACTAGGGTAAACTAGAAATCCCACTATAAACTACCACCAACAGCTATAAAATATTTCAAACCAAAATCTATAAAAAATGACGACCACTATTAAGAGTCATTATCATAAAAAAAATGTTTTTATTCATTGTAAACGAAACGGAATGATAATTTATAGCGCGCGGAACATGTCATTATATATTACAAGTGGAAGATTTTCAACATCCGCCCTGTACCACACCCATATCCCGTTAGGAAAAAAAAAAACAGGATGAATTATTTAAAATTCTTTTTAGATGTGTGGTTCAATAATTCATCGAGATATATAAATATGTAGTCTGCGTTTCTGTGTAAGTCTTCAATCAAAATCATGCACGTCAAAATTTTTCAAACGTAGATGGTCATCTTGGATTCAAGGTGCATCCTCAAGATTACATAAGTTGAAGCTGATGTTTACTTGCAGGCTTGAGTTAAAGTAGGACAAGAAATTTCTATATAAGCTACGATTAATCCCTTTGAATTCGTTGTCTTATATCAGTGGTAACTCTCGGATCTTAATTTTTCTGTCTAATGCTCATAAGCTGGAGGGGACCACTCATAAGCTACCTCTCCAGCTTGAGACTAAAAAACCAAATGTTAGACAGGAATGCAACTGGAACTGACCATTCTACTTGAACATTCTTCTCCTTTTGAGTTGTCATTAATACACATTCCGAGCAAGGTATGCTTATCGCTCTCGATGCAGTGGGCGTTTTGGTTTCGCTTTAAGAACAAACGACAGAATTCGATTTTCAAAGCATTAATTCCCAATCTGTTGATACTGCAATTTATTATGCTGTCAAGACTGAAATTTTCTAAATTTAAAATATGTACATGTATTACCAGCGGATACCACTGCCGAAGAGAAAGACTTGAATTGAAAACTAGAAATGGATTGGATTAGATGGAACTGACAAGAACTCATTTATGAAACTGAGAGAAAGAATCAAAGACAAAATTGAGAAATTAATGAACTGCAGACTTAAAATCACATCCAGTAAACACCTTGTATTCAAATTATCACAACGTAATTTATTATCCGTTTAAAATGAGAGAAGACAAAATGACTTAATACCGAGGCTTGTCACATGAGCTATGAAATATGAAGGCTGAAATTCTTTCTTTCATTAGAGTCAGGGAGAGACTGGTTCCACTTTTCGATGAGATAGAGAAAGGCCAATGGACCTTTTATAACAAAAATTTAACTGTGAGCCAATAAAGAGTTTTTTGTTATTCAAGACATTTCATAAGCTGACGGTTTATTAGCATTTCGATGACCTTGGACAAAAAGGGGATTAGTGGAATGAGTCTTTAGAAAGAGATTAAAGAATATTCGACTTTTTTTAATAAATGATGAACAAATATGGGATTTTATCTATTCAGGAAAAGTTTAGAAAATTAAAGTAGAACCGAACTTATGCGATCTTTTCAGTGTGGAAGAAACTGGGTTTAAAATTCAAGTCTTTTTTGCCTTAAATGGTTTTTAGTGTTCTAACTAAAATGATTTTGGGTAGTTTTTCAATGGCCTGGACTAGATTCAATAAGATTGTAGGTAGAGGTGAGACCGTGTCTCCTTATCACTGTGATTTCCTCCAATTAGAGCTGGCTCATGATGGCTGAATTCGAGATGAATCCAGAGATGTCTTTGAGTGAGCTGGCAGATATGTATATCCTACGTTTCGAGGCAGAATTTGCCTAAATGACGATGACTTGTTCTGATTAGACAGTTACAGTGACACAGGGTGTGTTCTGCTGATTCTTCGTTGTCTTGTACTAGTGACCATTCGAACCTGACTCCTGGTTAGTCCTAAGAGTTGTTTCGTTCTGGTATGGGGGGTGCTTGCCATAAACATTCTAGCTTGTCTGTTACCTTAAGTGTTCGTCCAGTTATGGTGAGCTCTGTTTTCCAGCCAGTTCTTAACGGAGCATCTCGATTGGTAAACCACAGAATGGTCTTGGCATTAGAAAGTTTGATGCGGATCCTTTTCTGGATATTAAGTCTGCTATTTCATTGCCTACAAACATGGCCGCTTTGTTCTGCCACCCAAATGAACTTTGTTTGAGCTGGCGAATGCTGTAAGCAGTTGTACGTAGTCCCATACTAGTTTTGATGTTATTTCATAGGCCTTTATGGCTAGAAGCGCGGCTTTGCTATCGGATTCTTAGTAGCCAGTTGTCTGTGATGGTAATTCCAAGTAGTTCATCTCTGTTTAATTCCGGGGTAATGTCAGGATGGACTAGTTTTGGAGTTAGCATCATCTTCAGATATGAGCCTAAAGGCGTTAATCATGGCTCCTTTCTGTATCTGAAGATGGAGGGGTGAAGGGTTGAGGAAAACTTTTAGCGCTGGAGTAGGAGTTGTTCTCAAGGCACCCGTAATCCAAACACAAGCTAGACTTTGGAGTTTGTTGAGCCTGTCTTGTGTTAATTTTTGTTTCTATGTTTGCCCCCATACGGCTGCTGCGTAAGTGACATTTGCTCTGGTTATAGCTTTGTAAAGCCAGTGCCAGTTTTGGGTTCATATCCCAGCTTTCACTAATGAGACTTTTGCTAGTCCTAAGGCTAAACAAACTTCTTTGTTCAAGTACACTTTACTCTCGTCAACTCTTTTCTTATAAACAATCCACAGTAGTTGCTAACAATATCTCCTTATAATCATTTAATTGAATATATTTCCTTCTCCTTTCAGGTCCACTGCATGTCAAAATGTCAACTGCGCCATAAAGTTCTATATGTAGGCAATCATACATTGAAGCAGCATCCAATATGGCCACAAATGACGATCGACCCGTTAGTGTTTATGACAATTTGAATGCAATCTTGCCTCCTGCACAGTGTAGCACACCAAAAACTCCCACTGCCACTATGAATACCTCAAACACTTCACCCTACACTGACATCTCATTTAAATTCGATGCGGCTAGAGCACCGCAACAACAACATCAACAACCGTATGCCAGCAATAGCCCCAACAATGCCACCAATCAAAGTCCAATCAATGTATCATCACCCATTCATTATAAACCAAGTAATGCCACAACAAACAACAACAGCAATAATAGTCCATATAGCCAGGTGAATAAAATAGCCGCTCAGACAAGCCGACCTCTAAGTCAGCATTCGGATACAAACGGTTACAGTAGTATTGCCGCAGTGAAGGCTGCTCTTAACGATGCTAAATCGAAGTTCTTCGGTCTAAACGGAAGCAGCAACAACAATACATCAGATGCAAATCAAGAATCTCTCCTGTCCAACACCAGTGCTGTAGTGCCGACGGATCAGAAGCCAAAAATCGTACCAAAATCTCAACCGAAGTACCAGAATATTCCGGAAAATAGTGCAATCTTTCGAAACGCTCAGGTGAGTCCCCCACCGCCACCGCCACCGCCACCACAACCAGTAAACGATAGAAATTCGAATTCGCCGGATACTAGTAGACCAAGTACGACTTACTCGGCCAATTCTTCACCCGTATCGTCCACTGGTCAACATTCGAAATTTAAAGAATCACCGAACTCAGTACTGTATTCCACGATCCAGCATAAGCCCATTGCACCCGACATGGACTTTGGTATAAGTTCACAACCTTCACAGGTAAGTGTGAACGGTTTACAAAATAATAGGTTATTAACAATCATTAAAATATTTGTGTCCGACTAAAGATTGACAGATCGTGATACAAAGCTTAATTATGTAGGTGTTCTATGTCAATTACGTATATGTAAGACGCTGATCTTAGGAAATAGACGTGAGACTTAGGAGGAAATGTGTCTAATAGCGCATGTGCGTAGCCCACGTTTACTATGGTTACGTACAATTTACTGAGTGATGGATCTTTATAACTGCTAATAGTCCGTGGTTTCTATAAAAGAGTCCTGTCAACCTTTGCAACCGTTAAAGTTGGCTGACTCTAGCCTTTTCTTTGACTTTCGAAGTCTGGATTGTTTCGCCAAACCTTCTCGCTGTTTATTGCTCTGAAACTTCCTGAAGGTATACACATGTTTAGACCTGATATCAACTTGCTATAGATTACACCAACTTACCTAGTGTCTAGCAGCCGGAAATGCTAGGAAACCTTGAAGTTTGCTGTGCGCCTAGTAGGAACCAAACACTTCAATATGTAGATACTTAAATATTTAGTTAGTGTGTTTAGAGTGATCCTCTCGAGAGTTGCACTTAGACCGCTGTGAGCCAAGTTTACTCCTGAAATTTAGATTTCCCATCGTATTAGTTCAGGTCGGCCATACTGGCAATGTTCAGTTCATTTAGGCTTGCCATCCGGGGATGTCCGGAGGGATTTTTGACATGTGTCCGGGGGTTTTTGAGAAATTGTGATTTTGTTATTATTTATTGAAAACCTACCTACATCCCGTGACGAAATGGTCTCGAGCCGAGAAAGCGTAAATCGTGACCGATGCGAGTGAGAAAGCAATTGATGGCATTCGCTTGGACCTAATGTCCGGGGTTTTATGTTTAAGATTTCTAGTTCCATTCAATTTCTGACGACAACCCTTAGTTAATTTAGACCCTTGAAGAGTTATTCTCCTAACGCAGAGAAAGAGCTTGATGGACGTGTCCTGCAGCTTCTGCAGAGTTTGTTATAGACTCTTTCCAAACAGTGAAAATGTCTGCCAAGAATGCAGAGTCCTGCAATGAGATTGAGATCGAGGATAGGCATAGATGTAACTATCCATGATTTTCTTTCGACAGTGTATCGATGCAAATCAAGCGCTTAGAGCAAATAACATATGTAGGTCAACGTACCCACTTCTAGTGTTTAGAGAGCCTTGTTTGAGTAGTCTGTCAGCTGTATCCGCACAGTTCGCCAAAATGTGACCTGGAACCTACCAGAGGTGACGTTATACTACGTAGTAATCCCGTTCAGACACACGCGGTAGTCTTTAACTGCCCTAGATTTGATTATGCTGAATACAGGGATTCTATTCACAACTTGACTGTCCATATTAAATGCAATACATGACTTTGAAGTTTTGAAGCGGTTTGAAAGGTCCTACAGTTGCTAGATAGACTGAAGGACTGGTGTGTGCCTTTCGCAAATACACCAGCACCGACTCTCTAAACTGTTTTAGAGCCGTTCGTCAACATAGAGATAGATTCAATGAAAACGAGTTGACGCTGATTTCCCTCCGGTCCTGTCCGTGTATTATAGATTTGCAGCCCATATAGAAGGCAGTCTAAGTGGGCATCGTATCAATTAATTTCGGAAGACTTCCCAATATAACAATCAGACAGTCGTCATTGCGTCCTCTTCGGCATGTATGTCCCTCAAACATTCCAGCCATTGTGTCTTGATCATTTTAATCTGGGATGCAGGCGCTTAAAAGACATTAACAGCAGGGATCTTGTTTAACAGCTCTTGCACAGATATCGCCTGTGATATGAACAGATGTACACAAATTTTGCCCAACGAAACAGTCTAACTAGTTATGACTTATCATTCCAACAACAGAAACAGGTCTCATGCACCATACAATTTATTCTACAGACATTGAGCTGCATTTAATCTGATCATGTGAGACGTTGTCGCCTAGTGTGACCCACGACACAGTCAGACATTGATTGATATTTTAGGCGAAATTTAGATTATCATTCAACCGATCGCACCTTGTGTGCAGAGATTTGTCTGACCATCGTACCGTGTTTGGCAAGAAAACGATATTCGCATATTGGCCCTACTCAAGGATGAAAGAGAGAATGACACTTCTGACTACTTTTTATGCAGGTGTCCCATCCTGGCTCGAGCAAGGCATTGTATACTGACCAAATTTTCTTTTGCAATCTTAAGAATTTCGATAGCTTTGCGGTGATTTATGTGGCAATTCAGAAAGGTATTTTTTTGTGCGACTGATGTAATAAGCAATGACAGTGATACATACACACTTTTTTCCACGTGATGTGTAGGATTGTGACCAAAAGATCCTTGAGGGTCTATCTCCTGCAAGATTGGTATGGGATATTGCATTTGCTTGTATAGCAAAACAGAAACTTTGGGCTTGGCTAACTTTTTCCCCCAAGAACGTCCAAATCTCGGGTTCATATCGAACCTTTTTTATTAGAGAGACATGGGAAAACAGGAACTGCGCTTATTGTTAAGTTTATGGTCTTAACCTAGGATAAGTCTAGCTTCTAGCTTAGGGTCCAAATTTATAGTTTGAGGTTAGTTAAGGTGTAATTTAGGTCAGTGAGGTTACATAGTTCCACATACTCTTTTCTGACCTTTTTTTAAGGCACGAGCATGTTTCCTGGCTTCGATTTTTGTCTTCCGTTTCTTTTGTTCTCTTTTTTTGTCTTTTTTGTCTGTCCTTAGTCTAATTAGAAAATTATGGACGATCTTTCTACTGTAGTCGACAATTCCACTCAATTGTAATTAACTGTAACAGCTACTGTTCTCTCTCAGTGTCAACCAAAAATAAAAGAAGCAGTTCTAGGTTGACCGTTGAACAGACAACATTGTGTTTTATTTTATCTGCTTTTCCTTCCTACACTATTTATTTTTGCTTGCTTTTCCTTGGGACGAGATTTATGTGTCTTGACTAATGGTACAGCACAGCGCTAAAACTCAGGTGTGCCAGTCTACGAAATTTTCACTGTTGGCAATGATTTTATTATTTATTTCGTAACAAAGCCCCTACATTACAATTTTTCTTCCATCCTCGTCGATATATCAGTTCACTGGACTACGTTTCCTGACATTTAAACACGAAAATCCTTGAAACAGTAGAGATCATCTGAAGCTAGCCCTTGAAACGATGGCCGGTTGCGATCATATAAGGTCTGAAACTTCCGCTGTGTTTACTTTTCCCTTAATCGTTGTGTTTTTTTTTAAATTTTCTATTATCACCATAATTGGATTATTATCAAAATTTATGTTTGTTTATCGCATTTTATATTCTATTTTGTATTAGAGCAATTTATGTAAATTATTTATGGCAATTTAAACTTTTTTTTTTTGTAACGTTGATTGATGGAAAGAGTTTCAAGTAATGAACAGAATTTCTTAACTGACAAATTAATCTTAATCGACATGTTTATCGTGTACGTGTACGTGTACATACCGAACTCATGACGAATGACTTCACTAATCGTACACATGACGAATTGATTTTAAATTTCATAACATTCATTTCGAAAGTTCGTCGATTTCAATTACTTATGACATGATATTAACCCCCTAGGCCTTGCAAGACTATGTAAGCTGGCGATTATACCTCATCGTTCCGAAGTAAATACCTATTTACGATTGGTGATTGGTTTGTTTTTCTAAGAATTACATACTCGTATTATCATCTGTGTGATTTTTTTTTTTATTTAATTTTTGCAATCAGTAAGGTTAATGTTTACTATTTTGCCCTATCGGTCTTTGCTTGCAGGCGGTCTATATGGCAACAACCGTACCGCAGAATATCAAGGGGAGTAAAATTGCCGGTCGGCATACGCCAACAAGAAACAGTTTGCGTCATAGCAGAATGTTAGTGGTCAACAAAACCTATCAAGGTAAGTTTTAAATTTATAGAATAAGTATCTATACATACTGCATACTTATGTACACGTTTTTATTTTAATGTTCAACGTAAGGCGAATAACCTGTTAATCGTTGAAAAGGGTTGCAACGAGAGCTTGCTGATGTGCTGAAGTGCTTTTTTTTTTAATCTGCCCTTGTGGCTGACATTGCTACCTAGCAAGATTTATTCTGTCTCCGGTCTAATTAGCCTAATAGGTCTACTACTTTCCTAATGAAGGTGAGTATGTCTACGTAACCAATATAGAGCCGGACATTCATAGAATACGTGCTCAGAGGAAGAAACCTCTTTCAAACAGAACCGACACTCTGTATCTGAACAAAGGTTTAGTTTGTTGAGATGATACAGAAAAGTGTCTAAAACTAGAGTGCGTCTCTCTTACTTTAAGGAATACACATGTAATATTCATATCCAAAATTGACAAGAAAGGACACGTAACAGTGGAAGATTAAGGATCTACATATCAGCCTTTCATCACTTCTACTCAAAGCATTTGAGAGACTAAACTTGAGATGGCAACGATCAGCTCGACAGGTCCCAGCACGTATGCCTACAAAGGTAAAATCCGGTTTAAGCGACAAAGTAGGAAACATAGAGGCTAGGCTCCATCGCAGACCTCGTGGCCTTCCTGGATGTACAAGAAGCCTTCAAAAACTTCGAAAGTAGGGCTGTCAAAGAAAGAAACACCGCCATTGGCGCAAGGAACTACCAATTGATTATGTAAAATAATTAATTCACCAGAAACATTAATTCTATACTGAGATGTGATCGCCGTGGCCCAGTGGTTAGCCCCTTGAACTGCTGTGCGAGCTGCGGTGGGTTCAAGCCCCACCCCTGTCCACTGAACATTTTTCGCGGCACGACCTTTCGGGGAATAACAAGCCTCCGAGAATACAATTTGTCATGAAAAAGCTTCTCAATTCGCCTTTCGGAGTCGCCAATAAATTGTAGGTCCATTCCATTCGTGCGAAAATTGAAACACGAGCAACACGAGAAAGCTAGGCCTTGGCTCACCCCGAGCTGTCGCGTCAGCTATGCAACTCAATGAGAAAAATGGTAACCAAAGCTATTCCAAGGTGCAATCGTGTCTCTGCTGTTAAGGGTGCGAACTATCAACTATATTCTCTAACAGCTGTTTTCAATGGGTGTAGGCGTCACTCCACTGTGTTGTGAACTAAGTTTGGGGAATAATTCCAAAACATATTAATAAGCGTCATCACGTTCCGATCGTACATACTGTGCTTCCATATTTCATAGATTTCTAGTCACAATTCATCATCTTTTCATTCTACATAGGGAAATACGTGGCTTACTGTGCAATTGCAAGAATTTCTCTAAATGTTGGCATAGGTTCGCAAAGCTGCTGTATGCGCCGACTTAAAATTAAGATCAGCTATCAATGTCATTGACAGGTATACGCTATCATTGGCATTCAATGTCAAATGCTACACAGTCTTAAAACGCAAAGTGTGAACCCTGGACGACAAACACTGAGAAACTGATGCTTCTTTCTTGCTTGCAAAGCTTCTCAAAAACCTACATACATGTGAAGTTAGGAAGAATTTTCTGTAAAGAGAAGTATAATCAAGATGTTAAACCCTGGAGGCACTTTTCAGACCAATTTATCTACAAAATCCAGCTTTAAAATACATTCCATCATATGGTTAATTTTATTATCAAACAGTTTCAATTCCCTTTTCAGGCTCAAATTATCCTAATCCCATGGCTTTTCGCTGTCCGAGGTTTACAAGGGCTATCCTCATCTTGGAGGTTATCACAGGCATTTTGATAACATTTTTGGGAATATGGATTTTGTTGCTCGCTCCGCATACCAGTATCCAAGACAATCCCCACTGGAGTGGTTTAGCGGTAAGAAAATCTTAAATGGTAAAAATCAATTAAATATCTCTTTATTCTCTACAGCTTTTAATTGCCGGCATCCTGGGGCTTGTTCTGATACGCTACAAGCGTATTAAACGTCACAAACTCCGGGAGAATTGTTTCGTTTTTGTTAAATTGGATTCGTATATTCTGTCGATACTAGCCGCTTTGCTATGCCTAATCGCTTTCATTTGTGCTGCTATTCATATGAGCAGGCTTTCAGCCTCAGACACAAAATGCATTTCGTCGGATATTTTACATGAACATGCTGCATGCCAATGCACCTTCAATACAAACAGTATTCCAGTCTCGAATGGAACCCTTAGTGACCTGAATCCTGCACCTGATAGAAGTTATTCATTCCATTACAGGTTTGTAAAAAAATTCCCAAGACAAAACTTTTTTTTACAATTTCGTTTCTCTTGCAGAGATCTGAGTTGCAGCGAGGTTAACGGTATTTGGAAGTCAATTTTAGGTTTCTCATTAGTTTTAAATTGTTTAGGGTTTATTCTTGCGGGCATCTACTTAATATTACTCTTTTTCTTCAGATACCGAGAAGTATACTCATCCGTTCAAACAAGTGTATTTTAGAATCTTTTTTTTTTACAAAAACAAAATAATTTTTAACTTAGAAGAAATGTTTTATGCCACCCCCCTTTTTTAATACATTTTACCGTACTGACTTTTTGTACTTAAATATTTAAATTAAATTTTACATTAGAAATGTACATAACAAAAGTAAAAATTCATTGAGATGAAGTTGGATGTAGAACTATACCATACACAATGTACATAGACAGATTAATTTAAGTAACTTTTTATAACAGAATTAATAAAACACCATTTAAAAAAAAAAAAAAACTAACGAAACAAAGATTTTCCTATTTTCTCTTCATGACGGTTTTCCTTCGGCTTTTCATTTTAATGACTTGTTCTCATTCTCACACCCATTTTGTTGAAGTTATGTACCTACATATGTATAAGTGAATAAACTCCATTAAAAGCGTAGTTCGAGGACGTCTAGACTGCGTTTGATGTATTTACCGATGTACCCAACAACTGGAAAATAATACTAAGCAAGTTGCACACTCTTATTAACAAACCCTCTCTATACAGACCGTGTAAAGAATAATTTCATATGTATAAATACACTTAGGCGTCTGCCCCAAACGATTACTTTTTCGGAAATACTCGTAGTGGAGGTTCAATTTTCTAGGTAATTTGGACAAAAATAACCTCAGAATCCTGACAAAACCAATACACCAACACCCATGTCCTTACTAATAAAAATCCGTGCTTTCTTTTAACTGTTCGATAAATACGCTTTGTAAAATCTACCTTGAGAGGGATAAGTCTCTTGAGTACTAGAAAGCAAGTACATACGTTGCAAATTAGCTGTTTTTGTTTAATTTCTAGTAAATCAGACAAGACCATGCATTCTTGAGCTTCTTCCGTAAATCATGTTTCATTCTGTGTACTATAGAACCTATACGATGGTTTCTGATAATGTCTCAGCTGTCTCCAACTCTTCCGCAATTGCCGTGGTTGTTTCTTAAATCTCAACTGTTCTGCACTATTCATTTCGCGGCTGATTGTCGTTTCGAAATCTCCAACTTATCCATTGCCGCTTTCCTCGGTGGATGGTTATGGATACGGTGAAAATCCTTAACACGTTTTGTATCTACATTTGAACAAATATTTCCAGCTTTCCCTTGATAGATTAGGTCACTTTTCCAGTGCTGTAGCCATATATCAGCTCGAATTTAATATTGATGCGAATCAGGCCTATCTCAGTGCTTAAGCCGATTGCATTGTTTCACCATGTTTTGAACACCATTCCAAATGTAAGCTATGCTCTGCCACTTCGGCTGGAAATATCTTGTTTGCATCTACCATCGATACAAGCAATACTCTCAAGTTATTGGAAGCTCTTTACTGTCTCCACTGGTTGTTCTGACTCTTTCAATACCCGCTTTCATTTGGTGGAGGTCCATTAACCTTAAGGTCCATGCCTCTTCAGCGTAATGGAAAAACCAAAGAAATCGACAGAAGTACAACAAAGCAATCCCCGTTGTAAATAAAAACCCGACAATTGTTGACAAAAAAATGTGTATACAAAAGTGTAAATTTTATATATTTTTTCACTTAGCAAAATTTTATAAATACAATATTTTATAATATTAAAAAAATAAGAATACCATCAAGGGTGTCATCATAAAATGGAATATGTACGGCAAGCAAAACAAAAAAAAAAAAATTTAAAATATGACGACTTGATTTATGCATAGATAAATACGTGTGCAGTAGAGTTTCGTATTTTTTGGTATCACATAATTATACATTTCTTAAATAAACACTAGTGAAATAAATCAATTAAAATAATTAAAGAAAAACTTCCACTACTTTATTATTATCTCAGCTGGTGGCAGTATACTTTCACCGTACAAACTGTACCAAATGCTTGAGAACCAAATGGTCTTGTCGACCCATTCACTTCCGGCTACCACATGACCAATATAAGGCGACTCACGAGATCTTCAAAGGAATGAGGAAAAAGAATGTTTAGGGATGGTATTTAAGACAATTTGTAAAACTTACCTCAAAATTTGTTTCTTATTATTCTCGACGAATGTGATGGCCCAACTCCATGGAAAGTCTCGTTTCTTTTCACATCCCAAATAGGCAGTTACCGTTTGAAGGAATATTTCCCGAACAATCGTAAGAGTGCCATTCTTTTCACGTTTTAATACCGCAATTTTTCCATCCCTCAACTCAACTTGAAAGGGCTTGAACGATTTTGTTTTATTATCGGCGAATTTTAATTCTTTGCCAGGAGTAACAGTCGCCAAGTTCTTGACTGCTCTCTGGACATCTTTAAGTATGTCTATCGGTTTTAATACCAAATTATTGTGCTTACGATCTTCTTCAGGCCAATATGACCAACTAAGGACAGCTTCAAACACTTTGGTGTCATGATGAAGGGGTCGTTCTAAGTTACCATTGAGTATGACTTCGTATAGAGTTACTTCGTGAGTAGATACATTCATTCTAGGTGCTAGTTCACTACAAATTTCATAGGCAGTTTTAGTTGGTGTGATTGTTACGTTTACTTGATCTTTTTCCTGCAAAAAATAAATTAAAATGGTTAATCCACAAGGATCTTTAACAAATTCTAATAGAAAATGTATGGTCATAGTTCACATTTTAAATCTAAGGGCAGACTAAAGGCACTAGCAAAAATACAATTCACACTACACACTGTCAAAACCACGAGCAAAATCTTTTGAGTCTGATGTCCTAATTCCTGAGAAATTCTACAATCGATTCAAGGCCGATTGAATTCCACTATAATCATCAAAAAAATTCCTTTGCATATTCATAGAAAAAGGGAGTTCCGGTAAACGAGTAATTTCTTCATCCAACACATTTGTTCTGGTCTGGTCTCTGGTCATTTTCAAAATTGTATTCTTTCTGTTCTATCGTTCAAGACTTAGGTTTCGTGACTTGCAGTCAGTCAAAGAATTGTATGGGTTTCAAGTCACAAGACTACAAACTGTAAACCTACCTCAGTAGTATTATCCGGATTGGTATTTAGTGTAATCCACATTTTGAGATCTCCAGATTTCTTCACCGCATCAGTGAATGTCTCCGCGGCAGCGTAATACTTTTGTAAGCATACGAGCATTTCTTGTTCTCGTTTCTTAAAAAGGAAAAAGAAAAATGATTTGTTCAACTTCGCCCACTTGACAGAGTCTTATAAAAACAACTTACAACTTCCTCCTCTGAGAGTGGAAACAGATTCTTATAAAGATTAACCAAGTCCACAACCACATCAGCTTCTTTCTGCGAGTAAGTCATTTCTTCCACCTAAATCAAAAGTGTTACAGCTGAAACTATTTATCGGTGGAATTTTCAAACTTACTGCATTCTGCAGCAGCGTTGGTCCCCAAATCATTGCCAGATTATTCACTCCCATTTTGTTCTTGATCTTTTGCGAATTGATAAACGCCAAGTGACCAATGATCTTCTTCAGTGTCTCCCTTTCGATAATATGCAACCGACTGAGAAGCTCCTTATAGGCGGTTATCTTTGCGGCACTTGAATCGAGAGAAGTTATACTAATAAAACTTTCGGATGTTTTACCCAACAGTCGCACTGGTAAGTCTCTCATAAAACGTTTCAAAGCATTCGCCACATCATGCTCATTGAATTCATTTCGAGTTATTTCGACATTAAAAGCATCCGCACGAAACTGTGACAACAATTTCAAAATCGAATTCTCCGATCCCGATTTCCTGTAGATTCCTTCTGACATGGATCCATGAATGTAGACAAAATTGATGCACTTGTCAACCAAAACGGGAACATCAAACTTCGTCAATTGTTGCTCATCTAGGGATGGTCCATTGTTGTGAGCAACCTCACGAATAATGTGACGCCATATTTTCGTTTCCCTTCCTGAGGTCATGATCATGTAGACCGTGAATGGTGGACAATCAATCATTAGGATTGGACCCTTCTCAACATGTAGGTTTTCTATAGACTCATCGTTTTCTTTTAACACTGAAAGGAGGTAGATTAACAAAATGCTTGCACACACCGAACGGGGTAACTTTGGTAACTTACCAATGCAACGAGCTTTACGAAGATCCATCTTTTCGACATTCATACCGGTTTCACTGACAAACATCAAGCGTCGTTTTGTCTTTTTCAGAAGTAGCCATGTCCCACTCCACTCGGAAGTAATTGAGTTCTGAAAATTAGAAGAAAGATTTATTCACGAACAGGTCTTTAAAGAAGGAAAGTTGCATTACCTTTAAGTAGCACCATCCGGCTCGATAGAAATGGCACGTGTACTTCGTCGGGAAAACATTCGTCAAGCTTTCCATGATCTTTTGCATCCAAACCGATCTGTGATTGAAACGTTAATTTAGCAAATTTTACATGGACTAAGATTTTATTTCACTGCACTTGGTAAGGTTCTAATAATTCTATCTGCGTTTACCTGAATGTGTGTATCTACTCGTATATCGTGGTTATTTTTACAGTCACATGTCAGATTCAATATAAAATAACAGCTTGAAGCGGCAAATAAATCTGAAAGTTGTTTAGCGAATGCTGAAATCAAGCGAAAGTAACTTGCACGTGGCCAACAACTACATGCCATGTCTTGGATAAGGATTTTTCATGGCACGTGTGCGCGTCGGTAGATGGATAGACCCTTGAAAATGACTTAATCGTTTAGACCCAAAGAAAAAGAAACACTAAAACTAGCTAGGCTAGCTTGGTCTAGCTCACAATCATCTAAGGACGTGTTTGCCCATCATTATGGGCACTTTCAGCGGCAATATGCCTAAGAATGTCAAAGCAGTCATATCCTTACACAAGACGACATGCTTCTCTTTAGTTCACAGACCCAAATACTTTAGCGCTTCAATATTTCTGAGAATCGACTTTGGAAACAAGACCCAACCACCACATGTACCAGCTTCACGTAGCTGCCGCATTTATAACGACAAAGCAACGAGAACCTGCTCTAAGCCAACGTTCAAATGATCATCATCATCATCATCATCTTCCAATGGCCCGCTTATCCACTATGAGGGTCGCGGGTTTAGGGAGCTTAAGTGGACTCTCCACATTTGCCGATCTTCCGCCATCGACTCTAACTCATCAGGGGCAATCCCCATACGGGTAGAGGTGAGATTTCGGACTTGGTCCAGCCATCTCAACCTAGGCCTGCCCAGGGGACGCGTACCCGATGGCACGAATTCCATGGCACGTCTTGGAAACCGAGTTGGGGACATGCGTTTGACGTGCCCAAACCATCGAAGTATGGACCTCTCCGTCCGAAGAAGTAGCTGCTCGACATTGAGTGCCTCTCGTACTCTGGTGTTCCTAACCCGATCTCGTCGAGTCACCCCAGCAATACAACGAAGAAATCTCATTTCGGCAGCTTGTATCCGCGATCTTATTCTTTCGGTCATTACCCAAACCTCATGACCATAGGTGAGGGTCGGAACAAACACTGAATTAAAGACCGACAACTTAGCTTCGATGCCAAGTTCGGCCCTCCTGATAACAGATTGACCAAGCTGTCTCAAAATTGCTCCAGCCTGACCAATCCTACAGGATAACTCAGTATTGCTCCTACCATCACTCGTGAATAGGACCCCGAGATACTTAAACTTCTCCACCTGTTTTAATGGGACTCCACTAACATGCAGAGTGCATTGAACAGGTGTTCTGGAAATTACCATTACCTCTGATTTGTCCACGTTTACCTTCATCCCAGTTTCAACACAGACGGCGACGAACCTGTCTAGTGCCCGCTGAAGTTCGGTCTGGGTGGACGTAAGGATGACCAAGTCATCAGCAAAAAGCAGATGACTTATCCTTAAGTCTCCCAATTCGACGTTCAAATGATTCGAAGTGCAAAATCACAATTAAAGATTTACAAACACTTACCTCTCTGACTCCTTGCCGACGCCGTACAAATGACACACCCTGGACATTTTGCAATTCCCCGAGGTTCCACTGCTCATAATGACGTTCGGATTGGACATCTGCATCTGAGACGATTGATTCTTCGGAATTGCCGTGGTTATCTCAAAGCAGTACAGATGCGTGGAGTTATCTGTGACACGACTATTGCTCACACACTGCAATGTTGTCATATATTCGAGAGGAATTGTTTCCTTGGGATTTTTCATCTCCTGATCGAGGAACGTTTGGAATTGCCTGTCACGCAGGATTGCCTTACGATTTTGCATTTCCTTGAGGATATCTTCAACGACACCGCTGGGGAAACGTATCAATGGACCCTCGTATCGCACCAGGTATGGTGACAACGGTGGTCTGGGAATCATAACAATTGGGACTTTCACATCCATGGAACGACTGGCGCGGAAGCTAGTCTTGCGCTTGAGCGCATCTACGCGAATCCTCATGTTCGTTAGCATGTTCTTAGAGAACTTGGCTGTTTTTGACTTTATCTCGGCAGGGGAGTATGACGAATGTTTCGAATCTGCCCCGGATATTGCCTCGAGATACGTTGGTGGACTCTCACCTTCGAAATGCTGGAGCTTATCAAACGGGTTGACTCTCGCCGGTGGATTGTTGTTTCCATTGACAAACCAGTTCGTTTGCTTTTGCGAGGGACGCGACAAATCTGGGTTGCTGGTGGATGGTGATGACTCATCGATTCTTGATAGATACGGCTCAACTTCACATTCCTCGACTATGTTTGGAATGCTGTCACTTCGGAGGTTAGGATTCTGATGAATTATCTGTACCTTGGCAGTGGGAGAGGTTGGGGTTCTTGGGGGAGTTGATGGGATGTTTGGTTTCTTGGGGCTTGTTGCCAGAATTGCCTCTGACGAAGTAGCTGCGGTCGATGTACTAGCCACACAAATATTACTATTATCTTCTTCGGAGGTGCATAAACTCTGCTCGTCGGCAGATTGTGAATCACTGGGGATTTGTCCATAGGTTTCTTCTTCCAGCAAATGTTCCAGCAAGAGAAGTTGATTACTCTTATTGTTTTCGCAAACGGAGGAAGCGGAAGTTTTGTTCATAGTGAGTGGATCGAATTCGTTGAGCACATCCTTGACCGGTGGAATTTGACGGCTTCCGCGGTACACGCTCGCAGAGGGACGAGGAATGTTCATGCTGAGTTTTCTCATCTGTGGGGTTAGGAGGTCAGATGAACTTGACTCCATTTCGAAAAGCTTTCCATAAGTAGCTTCTTGGTTGGCGTAGAGCGGCTCAGGAGACGAAGTACCACCGTCGTCATTTTCTTCATGATATTCCCAAGATTCGCTGCGTTCAGGCTTGGGAGTTTTTGCCTCTTCTTGGCGTATCATTTCTTTAATTTCCAGGGATTCGAGACGGTTAGCTTCTTCCTGTTGTCTGATGCGTATTTCTGTGGAATCAATAGTGGCTCGTGTCGAACTAGGTACTTCATCGACGCGGCGCAATTCTATTGGTTCATAGTTCTTTCTCCGTTTTTGCCTTGTCGGAGGCATTAGGGGTTTCAGTTTACCATAGATTGCTTCGTCTTTCGAATGCCTTGACACAGTTGGAGGCGGTGGTGGAGGTGGGTACTTCGGCATAGGCAGGGACAATTCAGCAGAACTTCGATTTTCTTCTGCTAAATTTGGATTGCTTCGCTGTTTACTTAGGGCTCCTGGCACACACATCTCCGCCGAATGACGCGATACCATCAATGACTTTGATGCAGCCGCGTTTCTTGGAAAAGACGACGTTGTGGTTGTGCTACTTACAGCGTCTTCATACGAGGGACACGGATATTCCTCGTGTACCGATTGAACTTTTATGCTTCGAGGAACCTCGTATGAACCATCATCGATATCTCCCCCATGCGATAAGTCTACTACTCCGTTTGTTTTGTTCATCGGGCTGCTAAAACAGATCGACTTGAAGACTGGGTCATTTGGAGGAACCGTCTGCGGGCGTTCAGGATCGAATTCAACGGTAGATGGCTTCTTCTTTTCCTTCTTGGTTAGTGTGAAGTTATTTCCGATTGTGTTGATTCGCTTGCCGACGTTTTTCAGACGAGTCGAGGCATCGGCACTTAGATTGTTGATTAAGTCTTGTGAGCTTTTGAAGTTCTTGTCTAGCTTCTGTTTGGCGCCTTTGGCTTTCATAGCAACACGTTCACCTATCGATTCTGTTAATAGCTTCGAGGTTGTACCGATTGATTTCAGCAGGTCACTGGAATTGGAGAAAAGTAAGTTGGTTTTAGATGGCTTATGAATTGGGACAGTATATGACAGTGAGCAGTAGGTACATCAAGTTGTGCTTTCATAGAGTGGATTTCAAATATTTTTTCAAGAGCCAAAATTTGCGACTTTGTGTTGAGTGGTGCGAAGTCCATGGATTGTAAAAGCACTGTGCTATGTTAGATAAATGGCTTCAAAAGTAATGGTGTTAGGTTTAATTGAGAAATAGAATTATTAGAATGACTCTCTCGTTGTATGGTTAACAAGGTTTTAAGTATAAAGTGAACAAACATGATGTTTGACAGCAACATCTCAAAAGTTATTGCAGTTAATGAAAGCTCACAAATGACAACATCGAGTAGACTCGTGGGAAACAATAGCTTATTGTCTAGACGTAGATAGTATCAATTCACATGGTCTTTGAATGGTGACCCACAAGTTATCTATGCGTGTAATGAGTACCACCTTGTTTAGAAGGCGTAATAGATCCACTACCTAAGAAATAAAGTTTTTGTTTTTTTTTTATTAATATCTTGAGAAGATGACTTAAATGCACTTCTGTCTTGTTTGCTTTTTGGCCTTCGGGGCAACACAGAGTTGTGACAGAGACATGAACCTTGGAGTTCTTGTATTCTCGAACTATTTTGGAACTTGTAAAAGAGGTGAACAAGGACTTACGCGCAGCCTGGCTATCGCTACAGATACAGATGCTCTTACCCTTCCACCTATTCTTAACAATATAGCCCTGGCTTGAAAAGTAGAGGCATGCTTGCCTAACGATTAGTGAAGTCTGGTGTTGTCGACCACGAAATGAAGATTCGAATGCAGCCTAGTTCAGACTCAGACTCTAGCCGAAGCCAGTCCTGAACGCAAGGAAAGTTGACTTTAAATTTGGACAGCAACCGAAGTTCGGGTGTCATTACATCAGCATATCCATGGAACTAGGATCGTATGATGAGTGTCACGCAAGGTCATCAGAACTCTAGTGATACCAAAAGTCGCACCGTCTAAGGCGATAGAATGCTTTTATAGTACAGCCCATGATATAATTATCAAGGGGAGGTAGATCAAGCAGGGCGTCTAGAGCAGCGCCAGGCGTACTTAGAAAAGCTCCCGTCCCGCCGGGACAAGTCGTTTTTTGAAGGTTAGTGCAGAAAGCATGCACATACTTACGCGAAAGCCACCTTTACTAAACTGCCAACGCAGAAGCCAGAAATGGTCTTATCATAGCCGCATAGGTCCAGTGGATCTTTTTTTGTCATAAGCCCCATGTCTTGTCAAAAATAACCTTACATTGGCAGAAAACTGAGGACGCCTTAGATGTCTTCGACTTGACATTTGGCTTCATCGGAGATTTGGATAGTGACGCCCTTTAACACTGACTAAATCAGACCGAACATAACTTCAGTGGTTAATCCATTGGAATGCTATGCGAACTCCTACCTTTCTTTTGGAAAAAATTATCACATAGAGTGTCGTGTGCAATAGTGTTGGTAATTTAAGCAATGATGCCCGTCCCGATCGGCTAATGACATGACCAACTGTAATATTTTCAACGTATCTAGCAGGGAGTATTGCTATGAGAGATTTGGTGACAGCTGCTTATATTAGTTTCCGATTTAGTATTGATCGTCAGAGACGTGACACGCTGATGAATAGATATTTGTCCGGCACCGAGTCCATCCGTCTTTTCAAATGACTTATCGAAGTTTAAATTCTTGACTGTAAGACCGCTACTAATATATAGCTCCTTGCACTGTCGAAAGTATGTATTTCTCTCGTGTTATTCGATAACTATATGTTTACCGACGCGGATGGATTCGGAGGTGTAAAATGCTTTCCTTTCTCTCCCTCTGGAAGAAATTCTTAGCTCACCAGTTATCACGAGTTACTCGCTCTATCTGTACTTTTTACAGACCTCAAAATTCCTTGTTGGTATACAAGTAAAGGGTTTTTCAATAGGGACGCTACAAAAGTAGAGCGACAGGGACAGCAAACGACACCATATTTTTCTTGCGGTTTTTCGACATTTCTCTTCAGTAAAGTTTGCCATTTCATGATGGAAAGATATACGAGCCAACAACGAGTCGAAATTATTAAAATTTACTACCGAAATTCGGAGTCAGTGGCCTCAACGTTAAGAGCGCTACGTCCAATTTATGGTCGTCATAATTTCTGGCTGGATGGCTTCGTCAATAAACAAAATATGCGGTATTGGTCAGGCAGCAATCCACACGTACTCCATGAGTCATCATTGCATCCCGAAAAAATTACGGTTTGGTGTGGTTTATGGGCCGGCGGCGTCATTGGGCCGTACTTCTTCCGTGATGATCAAGACCGGCACGTTACTGTGAATGGGGATCGCTACCGTTCAATGATAACCGAATATTTTTGGCCCCAATTGGATGATATGGACTTGGAGGACATGTGGTTCCAACAGGACGGCGCCACAAGCCACACAGCGAATGTCACAATCAATTTATTGGAAACCAAGTTTGGAGAACGTGTTATCTCACGAAATGGTCCAGTCGCTTGGCCGCCTCGGTCGTGCAATTGACGCCGTTAGACTATTTCCTGTGGGGCTACGTCAAGTCTATGGTCTATGCCAACAATCCAGCGACGATTGATGAACTTCGTACGAATATCGAACGTGAAATTGCAGCAGTATCGGCCGATTTATGCTTGAAAACCGTCGAAAATTGGGTTCAGCGTCTGGACTTCTGCAAGCGTGCCCGTGGTGGCCATGCAAAAGAAATCGAGTTCCATACATAATGACATCGAACGTACTTTCACAGAAATAAAGAATTTTATTTATATGCAAAACCGTTTTTGTTTTATTTAAAAAAACTTTTGTAGTGCTCTTATTGAAAAACCCTGTACAAGTACACCACGGGAAAGTACAGGTCTTACCACCGAAGTGTAATCTCAATACAGCAGACGCTGTAACGAATGATTTACTGTCACGTTCAGCAAATAACTTTGTAACTATCAGTTTATAGCTAAAAAAAACCAATTAGACACGAATTTCGTTTCAAATTGTGAGGGAATGCATACCACTCAGTCGTAGTGCAGTCTGGTCTACTTTGAAATTATCCAGCTGTGGATACTGAAACGTAATGAGTGATAAAAAGTGTCCGCATTACTAGACCCGTAGTGGTGAAGTAAGGCTTTGTTACAGGAGAAGCTTACATGCATCAATTAACTTGAAGATAAATGCTTCCACAAAAGACATGGCTGAGTAATTGTTTTCTTTTATTTATACAGTCAGTGTGAAATGCATCTTGTTGGATGACTAATTGAAAGTAAATTAGACTTGGTATAGCAAAGAACACATAGCTGTCTACAAATTATGAATTCATTTCAACTTGCCTATAAAGGAAACACCACATTCCGATAAAAATTACCTCTAGAAACGTTCAGAGATCTTTCCTAGACGACTTGCCGTTTTTACTGAAAAAAATGTCACAAAATATCGCGCTCTTTTGTGGGTATGAATTGTACAAATATGCTGTGATTTGGGATTAGTGATCGGAATGCGAATCTCAAGGAAACAGCCGTGGTTGTTTCACGGTACCACGACAAACCTCACGGAGTATAATTTGTCATAATAGTCAACATGTGAGTACCAACACCGAAATATTAATATTGTTCGATTGTTACACTGTATTGTTTGACAATGTTAAGGAGTAAACTAAGTCCAGAGTTAGACTGAGGTCATGGAGGAATCTTAGGATCTTGCTTATGACTGATTAATTAAGGCTATGGTAGGAAAAGTGCACAATGTGCGATCAAACAATTCTTGATCCCCCACACATAGTTGACACATGTCCGAAGGACTTATGCCCAGCTTGTTGGGGTGATAATTAAGACATGGATTAATGAAATTTGCTGATGGATTCGGTCCCTATCAGTGTGGCTTCAGACCACGAAAGTCCTCTCTCGAACAAGAGTGACCCCTTATAAGACCTTTATCATCCCAGTATTGCTCTATGACGCAGAGGGATGGACTCTGTCAAAAGCGGATGAGGTTGCCCTTGGCTGTTTCGAGAGGAAAATTCTTCGGGTGATTTTCGGTCCCGTCCACGAAAGTCCACAATCGACCAAATATTCACATTTGGTACAGCGACATCGACTTAGCCAGAATATTGAAATCTTTAAATCCCCAATGGCGACGCAGTAGAGGAAGACCGCGACTCAGGTGGCGCACGCAAGTGGAAGGAGGTCTCAGCCAAATGGGTGGACTGTAGCGCCACCTTAAGTAAGTAAGTGGCTGATGGATAAACCGCAGATGGAAAATGGCCCTGTAAACGCAGATTTAGACACTTGTCTGGCGAAATCATCGGCCATTTCGTTATCTTTAACGCTCTTGTTTCCGAAAATCGTGGTATGATACAGCTCCATACAAACTTTGAGTCAAAGCCGTATGAACTCAGATCTATTTGTTTTCTTTTGGCTTTCGTATGTAAGGAATAAAGATTTAAGAGTATTTTTGAAGCTGGAGTTCACCCCTGACCCAGCGCAGGCTTCCTATGTCACTGTCCATAATTAGCAAGAATTGAACAGAAGGCCCTGAGGTCTATGTGGGAATAGGACCTGCAGCATCTCATGGATAAAAGAATCGGTGACATCCTGGCTTTAACAAGGAAACACGAAGATTCGCTGCACACAACGCCATAATTGCTCCCTTTTTCACTAGATCCCTTCCAACACAGGTCCCAAATATGGATTAATTCTGGCATTCTGTTGATGAAAAGAGGGGAACACAACGATCCTGACTGAGGCCTAAGTGAAGAACATCCGCTCACCCTCACCTCCTATACCATAGCATTCCAGCGCAGTCAAGGTTTTGTACTTTTTAAGGACATTACAAACCGAGACTTGCGGGAGTTTCGCCCAAAAGAAAAAGGCAACTAAATCAAATTTAAGAGAATGAAAATTTTCACTTCACCGAGTTCTAAAGCTCTTAACGTTTCTAATGCAACTAAATAGGGGCTGTAGAATAAAAAGGACAAAAAAGTGTGTTAGGCAGACTCAGCTATAATTCTGACATCTAGATATGTTTTTAGGGTCGCAGTGAAAGTGATTTCTTAGCTGATGCATGAGTTTCTCAGTTCTAAAGTCCACTTATCCGAACCGGAGAAAAAGTAGGTAAGCAAGCTTTGTGCAAAACAGTTTAGGCACGAATATATATAATTAAGGCAAAGACTTGCGGAACATACATCGTATGTTAGTGCGTATAATGCATAAAGTTAGTGCGTGATAAAGTAGGTAAAAAACAATAAGGTTATGTGAGTATTATTTGAGTAAAGTAATTTCTTCACTGAATGAAACTTATGGTTAAATAGAAACAGTGCCTTAGTTAAATATTATATTTACTTCGAGTATATACAACAAATAATATTCTGTTTACTTACAATTTTCTTTTGAACACAATAAACTCTGAGCACAAAAATTTAGACCACCAACTTCTTCGTCGGCTAGAAGAAAGATACTAAATCCTAATTCGGAGAACATCCACTTCCTACCAACCCAAAATACGTTTATTTAACAGCTCAGAATTTAAATTCAAGATCACACTCGGGTAATTACAACTCCCAAGAAAAAACTCCCAGATGAAAATTCTAATTTTAGAGTTTCACCCCAAAATGGAATTTTTTTTTACACATCTGAAGATACATTTTCCTTCCGTTAAAGCGCGTGCCCATCTTTGTTACCAACAGCGCGTATAGGGGCGGATGCATTCCACATTTTCCTATCCCATCCCACCCCAAGAAAAGTCATTCACTTTTCCTCCAACAAGTATATTTAGTTTAGAGTGGGGCCTGACACAAGGTATCTCTTTGTGACTAGTTGTTTAAGATGCAAGTACATAAGAGTACTAATCCAAAAATTCTAGGTAAGGACTTGTGAGTGTGACGCATGTAGTTATAAATAAATATCCGACTACAAAGAAGGATGGGATTCTCAAAAAGACACCTTGACTGACTCTTGTGTCAAGAGAGAAAGGAAATGAAGGCTGCAGTACGTATTTATAAATAAATATTTACCGGTAGTCCTGCATAAGGTTTTGTGTTAATATTTACAACATTCGTTGTTGAAACTCATAATTGTTCTTTATAATGGAGTGTTCTATAGATAGGCTTGAGTTTTCATAAATTCTAGTCTTTATTACATGAACGTTTGATGAACGTATCTATGTCAGCTTAACAATAAAAAAACGAATCATCAAACAAATAGTGAATCTTAAACAAATATGGATTCTCTCAACTATTTTTAACGATTGATAGGAATTTATATTGTTTGGTTTATTTAAATGCTTTGAAATAGTCGTACATGCTGCCCCATCCATGAGTTCTTATCGTTATCGATAAATCATATCCGCTTGCGATTATTGCTGCTTGTAATGGCTGATTTTATGGGTCAAAATGTTGACGATTATATGACATAAAATGACAGATGATTGACGAATGTCTCATTTAATTACGACAAGCAGAACTATAATTGAACTTCCTGTGGCTATTTTGGTTGGTTATGCTTCCCATTTTTCACCTGGAACTTTATTATTTTTCATCACCATCATTTTCCAATGGCACATTTATTCACTATGAGGGTCGCGGGTTTAGGGTGCTTAAGTGGACTCTCCATTGTTCATTAGTTCATTAGGAACTTAACGATGCATTCCTGAGAGAGCAACGCCATCCGTGTATACAACCACAGTGTAGACATTCCTTCCACAAACAGATCATTTAAAGCTGTGGTTCAGGAAAATCTGAGAAGACTCCGCCTTAAGGAGTGGCTCTACTGCAAGATCTCTAAGCTACGGTGTCACTCATCTTAGCGTTAACAAGGAAGATCCATAAATTTGTAAAAGACAAATCGATTCAGTTCTGCACCAACGGATCAAAAACTAATCACATGGTAGATGGAGGTCTTTTCTCTGATAGGCTTAATCTAGGCCTCCCTTTCTAAGCCTCGTTCCAATCGGAAATAATGGCAACTAAAGAACTCTTGACTCAGTGGACTTCTGAGCAAGCTGAGCGGGTTCAAGCCCCAGCCATGTCCACCGAACATTTTTCGCGGCATCAACTCTCTTCGGGGAATGACAAGCCTCTGAGAGTAAAATTTGTCATGAAAAAGCCTCTCAATTCGTCGTTCGGAGTCACCAATAAATTGTAGGTACCTTCCATTCGTGCGAACAAAACAACTCGCACAATATGAATGGTTGCGAGAAGCAAGGCCTTAGCTTACATCGAGCTGTCGCACCAGTTATTATTTTTTTTAAAAAGAAGCCTTATCCGCATCTTTTCAGAAAGCCAAGTCCATGGAGTAATATTCTCTGAACTCAATAACAGCTCTAGGTTGTCGATCGTCTCTCATGGAGATGGCGGAACGGTTCAATATTCGCCTTTACTGGATGCTGCAAACAACTGTGAGGCTGATAAAGTGGCCAAATATGGAACAACAATACTCATCCTACTAAAAATGATACTTTAGCTATACCGATCGCTAGATGAAAACTTCAAACAAATCGCAGGTGGACAAGTGGTACTGAACCGCTCTAAGAATTGGACTTCTCTTCACAGATTTCATATTTACACTACAATAGGTGCCATCACTGAATACAATTTAATAGGCAAGTATGCAACAAGGACAGCGGATGGTACGGGGGCTTGAGTCTTCTCCAACGCTTCTGACTTAGCCATTCCCACGCAATTGATGTCACTGTAGTGTGTTTCAAGCCAAAATTACGGCAGTCTTCGAAGCTTCGGCTTGACTTTCAATTAACGCGATAGATTGCTGCGCTATTGTACTATACATACATAGATAGACAGGCAGCTATTAAATCCTTGGAATCGCCGACGATACGAACAAGGTTGGTAAAACAATGCCGCTGATCTCTTAACGAGATTGCAGACAGTTGCGACGTTACCCTGTGCTGGGTCCCAGGTCACAGAGATGTTCCAGGCAACTGCAGAGCGCACGACCTGGAAAAAAAAGGCGCAGACGGTGTCTCCTGGGGAAACCTGGGGAAACTACCTGCCCCTATCGAATCGATTAAATTCCTCGTCGATACAGATGCTAAGAAACTGGCGAACCACAGGTGGAACAACATTACCACTTGTCTCTTGTCAAAACAAATCTAGCCTAACCTGGATTTAAGAGACAGAGGGACTTTTATCCACTCACCGGAAAAACCTAGGTTCACTAATAGAGGTCCTCACCGCACATTGCTTGATAGGCAGACATGCACTCAGACTGGGGGTCCCCTCCAATGATTTCTGTATATGCTGTAGAGAAGAGTATGAGGAGGAAACTACAACGCACCTACTATGCACCTGCCCCTGCGACGCTAAGGAAGAAAACCCTTGAGGAATACGATGATCTTAACGATATGGTCAAACTTAACATCCGGAAGGTAAGAAATGTCATCTCTGGGACGAAATGGTTCAACTCTTAGAGTTAATACCGATCGATGTACTCTTGGTTACATACTCGGGTTCCGTGTGCTGGTAAGCCGGCTCTTCACCGTGGTATCACAATGGGCCAATGGGTCTAAATTTGTCCCTGTCTGAATGGGGGCAGCAACCTAACCTAACATGCAACAACGTTTAGCGTATACTCAAATGATTTTTCTGGAAGCTGTATGTATGAAAAAGAGAAGGCAATTATCTAAGCCTACTTTGTACCTGCCCAGCTCTCTTTCACAGAAGAAAACTTCATTTAAATCCACCAAGGAAGGAGATAGTCTTTCTAAATCGCCGTCGCTCTGGGTTTAGTGCGTTCAACTACTGTGCGTGCTGCGTAGGTTGGAGCCCTACTAAACATTTTTCGAGGCACCAATTTGCCGAGAGGCATTGCAGCACACGAGAGTATTATTAGCTTCTTAACTCGCAATTTAGAGTCGACAATATATTGAAGGTCCCTTCGATTCGTGGGGAAAAAAATGTTACGCGCACTACACGAATGGTTGCGAAAACTACACCTTGGTCCACCATGGGCTGTCACATCAACTATTCATTTTTGTTTTTTTAATTTTCTTAGAGAGACAGGCTCTACTGAAAAAAAATATGTTCTAAATACTTTTGCAAGTAACACAACGAGTTATCGCAGACAAATGAAACAACGATAATTAGTTTAAAAATAAACAAATATGCATCAGCCATAAATCCTCACCCACATCACAACACAACACTCAGTACACAATTTACCATAGAGCAACAATTTTCCAATTTAATAGGAAAAACAAAATTTTGAAACGTAGCACAGACATTATGAAGAAAAGCATCGATAGATGTACTTACTAGATACACAGATACACATTTAAATGAATCTTTAAAACAAAAATATTAGAATATTTATATATATTTACAAAGTGCAATCAAACTAGAAAGAGAAATAAATGAATTTGCATTACTTTGGATCGCCGCTCTCGCATGACTCTGATGGATGTGTCGGAGGAGGTGGTGGTACATACCCAGGCCGTGGTGATTTGAATTTGGGGTTCTCACTGCTGCTGGTCGCCGACTCTTCCATCGACGAGTTTAGTGTCGTATTCGAGGAGGACTTGATGCTACTTTTCGAATTCTCAAACAGAGACTCATTCAATTCGGAGACGAAACTCGACTCACTTCCGATAGAGTAGCGAGTTGGTTTCGCATGATCGAGATACGTTTTTGGCGGTATATCCGGCGCTCTGCGTTTCACCGGTGTATCTTTGCTAATTGCCCCAGTGGGGCGTGGCGATTGCGGAACATTCTCGTATACATCATTGTCATTGTTCAGTGGCTTTCGCGGTGCTGGAATGGGAGTTGTACACGTATTTTGTGGTGGCTTCACTGGTTCTGGAATATTTTGATTCTCATCCTCATGGAGGTTATTCTTTTCGGTGAGGAAAACTTTAGGCGTCTCTGCTGTGGCATCTGGCACTTGAAACACTTTATTGTTTGGACATTTGTCAACAGCTTTAGCTTGAATATTTTCCGTGTTGATGTTAAGATTTTTGTTTATCAAGTCGATTGTAACGTTTTCGTATTCACTCTTCCGTGTATCCGGTACATAGCGACGAGGCATAGGTACCGGTCTCGTCTCCTCCTCGTCCATGATGTTCATCTGAAATAAAAACAAGAAAAAAAGCATTTATAAATTGACTGACCATTTAATTGTTCACATAAAAAATTTATTGTTAAATATCTATTTCCCATTTCAATTAAATTGAGATGCGTCATTGAAAATCCATTGACACAAATTCAGCACCCACTCACTTGAGTGTTGATAAGTACGCACTTATGGATGAATGTAAATATATGTGAAGGCCTGCTAAGGCCACTTAATGTTTTGTAATGCAATTTTTAAGTATCTATACCATATGACTTCAGACTTACGAAACGAAACTGAGAGCGTGACAGTCACCAAGCGGTTCTGGATACATTAAATGGCCAACAACTTTCTTCGCCGTCGACTCAAAGTGAAATTGAAAAAAAAAAAAATAAAATATCAAGCGAAATTGATTCTATTTGGAATGAGATACTCATTTGACACCCATTTCGTTCATTTCTCATTTCTCTTTCATTTTTCCCATTCCGCATTTATCTTTCTTTTTATTTGTGCAGAATTTATTAATTTACTTTCACTGGAGGTTGAATTGAATTAATTTTTGTGAATGTTTGTATACATATTCACCTTTTAGATGATTGAAGTTTGGTCACATTTTGCAAGCGAATAAAACAAAAAGGTCAACGTCAACTTCTTGGATAATAAATCTTGTACTGCAGCAAACGAAAACCGCTAAGAATGTGGCGAGAAAGGAAAAACTCGGGTACTTTTATGGTGAGCATTGAAAAATTTTTCACACGCAAGGTAGGAAACAAATCTTAATTGGATTCTGGGGTATGTGTGGCGACTTTTATTGCACTTGGTTCTAGAAAAAATTTTAAATAAAAACATTTTCTAATCCGACCCGACATGGTTGCATTTCAATCTCATACATTTGTAAATGTATTCCTGTGTATATGCACTTTAATAATTGTTTTTGTTTGTAATTGTAATTGTTCTTAGAAGAAAAAAATTAATTTTTCTTAATTGGAGGAAATTTCATTGTTTTCCATCGGTTGTTGGAGATTTTTTGTTAAGATTAGTGCATGTATCGCTTTGTAAACCTTCCTTCCGTTTTATAGTTTCCACAGATGTTGTGTTCGCAGATATTCGAAAAGGTATGAAGCATCTGAGAGTTATTTAAATTTTTTACGGAATAGTTTTGGAAAAAATGAGAGATGTGGAATTTAATTTTTCTACTATAAAATTGGTAAGAAAACTCATGGATTATTGACTGTTAAATAAAGTTTAAGAACGAAGACACGCGCAGTGTTTTAGGCTCAGTCGGCGGTTTTTTATTCGACTTCTCGGTCGGCATCCGGTTGTTGTTCTGCAAAAATATGAACAACAATGATTACGAATATTTTTTCTCTAATCGTTGTTGTATCTACCATTGAAAAGAAACCGTATTGCCCCATGTTAATTATTAAAAATCAACAACCGATTCGGCAGAAAAAAACAGCTAGCGGCGCAATGAGTTGAGGATGCGTCGAGTCGGCAAAAAGTGAACGACGCTTCGTGTGTTTTAACAATGTTATTTCAAAATATAGAAAGTTGAGTCGACTCTGCAACCGAGTCGACCCAAAACGCTACGTACGTCATCGCTCTAAGTTTAGAAATTACATATTTGAATATGTCGTTCCAAATGGAACTCAATACCAGGACCTCGTCAATTTAGCAAGTTCATCAACACCTTCAACAACAAGATAAATCGAGAAATTCTCGAGTTAAACAAAAGTGACGCTAAGCTTCTCACGGACATTCACACTAGGCATTACTCAACTACCATCTTAAGAATGTGAGCATTAGTCCGTTGGACATTTGTCCGCTTTACTTGGAAGATTAAGAAACTGCAGAGCATAGTTCGGAGTAGACTAAATCACTTCGAAAGGGGATTCACCTCCTTAGAAACAATCAACCACACTTCTGAAAGCACTATTCTGAGGTTCCTCCTCAGCGGCGATTTTACTCACAATTGTCCTTAGGTGTAGGAAAAATTTTGAACATTTATCGTAGACATGTGGAAACTATCTTGATCATCTGCTCTGGGACCCCAATAAGAAGCCATTCTGTGAAATTTCCAAAACCTTGCTTAAAAAACCAATGCCTACCAATGTATGAGGAAAAAAGCGTGATAAACCTGTCTGTCTGCGGTCCCCGTAACTCTGTAATTTATGCGCTGGACTGCTGAGCGAATTGATACAGATCCAAGCCCAATCAATCAAACATTTTCGCGGCACCACCTCTGGACAGGCATTAACAAACCTCCGAGAGTACGAGTATCATTGACAATGAAAAAGCTTCTCAATTCTCCATTCGAAGTCGGCAAACAAAACTCTAGGTTCATTCCATTCGTGCAAATTTAACAAGAACAACATGAAGAGTTAAGAGAAGCTAGGCTTTGACTCTTCTCGGTCTGAAGCGTCATTTATGTAATCTATTCAAGCTCTATGTCTTTTAGAAAACAACATCGGGTTTTAAGCTTTAGTTTCATTGGAGACTCGGAGAATGATAAGTTTGAGAAATGAAAGTTAGTGCTCGGTGAAAGGTAAAACTGACTTTATACTACCTCTGCGTGACCCAACGACACTTCAATCCCATATGCTGCCGTAAAAGACGCTTGGCCATCATCATCATCATTATCATTTTCCAATGGCCCGCTTATCCACTATAAGGATCGCGAGTTTAAGGTGAATAACAGGACACTCCCCATCTCCTGATCTTCTGTAATCGACTCTAAATCATCGAGGGCTATCTTCATATGGATACGGGTGAGATTTCGGACTTGGTTCAACCATCTCATCCTGAGCCTGACCAATCCTACAAGATAACTCAATATTGCTCCTTCTATCACTCGTAAATAGGACCTGAGATACTTTAACTCCACTTATTTCAATGGGACTCCACTAACATGCAGAGTGCATTGGACAGGCTTTCGATAAATGTCCATTACTTCTGATTCGTTCACGTTTACCTTCATCCCAGTTTCACCACAGAAGGCTACGAACCTGTCAAGTGCGCGCTGAAGTTCGGTCTGGGTTCATCCCACGATGACTAAGTCATCAACGAAAAGCTAATGGCTTATCCTCAAGTCTCCCAATTCAAACCGTTCCTCGCAACGGCTGTGCTGTAACATCCAATCAATACAATACAAAGGTGAGGTAACAAAAAGCACCCCTGGCGAAGTCCAACGCCCACAGTGAAAGGTGTCAATTTAACACCTTTCACACGAACACAGCTCTTACAGTTTGTGTATAGAGATTGAATGGCCCTCAAAAGGGAGCCGTCTTTTCCATACTCCTGCAGTACACTCCAGAGTTTACCTCGAGGGACCCGATCATATGCTTTCTCCAAATCCACAAAACAACTGTAGGTTTGGCATACTTCTAGGGCTTCGCAAGTGCCATTCTAAGAGCGAATAGCTGGTCGGTTTTGGTTCTAACTGACGAAAGCTGCACTACTCATCGCCCCACCAGGACTCTACCACAGCTCTGGAACGCGCTTCCAACACCTTAGCAAATACTTTTGCGGGAAGACTTAAGAGAGATATACCGCTATAAATTGAGCAATCCGTCGTATCTCCTTCTATCTTTCTTAAAAAGAGGTGTTTCACCGCATTCCCAGGAGACTTTAATGACAAGAAAGAGCCATTTCACTCCCTCCTAACCAAAGCCTTGAGCCTTTCCCGCCGGATTTCGTCCACACTAGGAGATTTGCCGACTTTTAGCGCTTTAATTGCCAAAGTCACCTCTTTTACGGTGGGACTATTCTCCGCCATACTCGAAACCATGGATCTGCCATCCTCAGTGCCCTGTTCAGGTTTGAACAGCCCGAAAAGTGCTCACCCCATCCGCGCGAGATGTCCTTCTCAGCGAATACAATCGATTTGATATAACATTTGATAAAGAGAGATCATCAAAGGGTCTTCTCATAAAATCAATATTTAGTTTTGCCATCTGGAGCAAGCAATACGCTGGGTAGCACGTGGACATGTAACATAAAATTCGTGCGAAAAACACGATCCATACAAATCCACATCATCCACGCCTGCCCTAGTCAGTTTTTCTGGGAAAACATTGTTCCTTTGACTTTGTACTTTTATACACACTGAACGGCTTCCTAATGAATCATCAGAATGAAATATAACCTGTAATTGATCGGAATAATCAAGTTATAGATAGAAAAACCGCCCGAAGTTGGCTTGCAGATCTCGAATTATAAGCGACTAGACTGCTAGAGTATTCTTCCGTTTACAGTTCATTTGCAGAAAGGGGTTACAGTCTTTCAAAATACTTATTCTTTAGATCTTATCAATTTTAGAACAATTTAAATATATAAAACAAATACGACCTCCTCCAGCCCAAAAGAAGCTTTGTTTTATTCACGAAAACAATTTTTTTTACACGTTTGTCGAGTGACTGCCGATTGACATCTACAAACGTCAAAAAAATCCAAGAATTTTAAAAAATCTAAAAATTCGGAGCGACGTAACATGTCACCTCTCCGCTTCCCCCCTCGCCTGTAAACGTCAAAAAAATCCAATCCGTTGCTCCTGTGTGAACAGGGTCTTGGAATCAATTCACAGGTAGATTCCACCCGATTTACTGTCAGCTTATGTATGTCAATTGAAAAGTTATATGAGCGGATTCTGTTGACTGTCATCGTCAACAGCTAAATGCATTGAAAATGAAAATCTTTCGAAATTTTTTTCATAAGAATTCGAAGTCTTTCAGGATTTTAACCCTTTTTAAGTATAAAGTTATTCGTGAATGTATGGTTTCAGCATGCATAGGCTTTCGTTCAGCCACATTGGATAAGATGGAATCGGAAAAAAAATTTATTCTGACAGATCCTTCATGACGGCTGACATTTTGACCTCCACTCAACGCACTGCGAGGGTCGTTTATAAATTTTTAATCGTACCAGAGAAACAAGTGTTGTTTTTCCAACGATGCTTCAATCTCTTTAATTAAAAGTTGTTGGCGTTTGACTTTGCAAAATGTGTAATCTACGAGTACGTGCGATGACCTCATTATTTTTATGGAAATCCCTTTCCTTCGAGGCAAATTTTAAACTTGGGCAACAGATAAAAGTCAATGGGAACCAGAATAGGGTGGGTGGTCTATTATTTCAAACCGCAAGTCGTTAATTTTGGTTATGGCGACTGCCAAAGTGAGAGATAATGCGTTCTCTTCATGAAACAGCACTTTCTCCTTTCTCAAATGTGGCCATTGGAAGGCATTTTTGCCTTCAGCTTGTATAGTAATGATGCGTAGTGATGGTTCATCATGCTGCCCCTTTGCGATGCCTCCCTAGATTTTACCTTCATGTTGAGAGGCTAAGTACAAATAAGTGAGATTTGGCTCAGCCAAGTGGACTATCTCTATTCTATTAATCACACGAAGGTTGGCATTTGTCCAAAGAGTTTTGATTTTGGACACAATTTTGTTTAACCGTGTGAGAGTGTATCCTTCTTCATCAGCTATGATATTGTGAAACCCTGCGTGGAGAATAGTGTTTCAAAGAGTGGGAGGAACTAAACCCTGGTGGTCAGATAAGTTTTGCTTTCCCCCGTCAACACAATTTCTTCACGATGCCTCGTACACTCCTATTTTACCATTTTCATGATTGTCGAAGAATAAAACTCGATCAGTTTAAAAAAACAGTCGCCATCGCCTTCCCGGCCGATAACGAGGTCGTGACTTTTTTTTTTGAACAGATCACAATCCACTGTTTCATCTTACGTAGATGTGTAGAAAGGTTCATCGATAGCTATAAATCGACCCGACTACTTGAGAAGCAATTTCAGCTTTCAAACCTCACTAAGATTCAGAGGGCAGCCTTTATAGGAATCCTGGGATCAATAAAAACAACACCAACAGCGGCAATGGAAACCTTGCTGAGTTTTGTTCCGCTGGATCTGTACTGCAGCAACACGGCAGCTAAAACTGCTTTGAGACTGAGGGAAGGAAAACAGTGGACACCAGCTTCTTACGCCCACGCCTCCATACGGTCGCGATGGGAGAATGCCGACAGATCGATAGAAACAAATCATATGATTCAGACTCTGGCATTTGACAGGAGATTCAGTATCAGAACTCCTGACAGAGATGACTGGAGGAACCACAACGTTACAAATAGAAAGGAACTGGCTCTGGAATCTGGATTTCGTGATAGCTAGATCGAGGCTTGTAGGAATCTGCAAAAAGCATCTAAATGAGATATCGAGAGCGTACCAGGGCATATGGATATCACAGGTAACGACAGGGCTGACGAACTTGCACGAAGGGGAGCGGCGCTGCATGCCTCATAGACTCTCCCTTTTGCGAGGATTCCAATAAGCTCGTTTAAAAGGTATATTGAAGACAAGGCCATCAGTCGAGCCGCGTTGGATCTGGCTAAACGCATATGCAACGGCTATACAATTTTGGACGGGTTATAAGAAGAAGAGATCTCTGTCTCTGGTCAAACTTAGTCGGCACGAAGCAAGGATAGTCTCCGGCATTATTACTGGGCACTGCGCCATTGGTACTCATGGGCCTCGGTAAATACGTACAGTGTACTCTCTCCTTACGGACACCCCTCATAACCGGACAAATTTGAAAGAACGGAGAAGAAAAAAAGGTTCTGCTTATTTTCTCACAAGTGAACACCTCTCATAATCGGACACTCTTCTCAGAACCACCGGTGTCCGCTTATGAGAGAGTACACTGTAAATACATCCCAGCGATTATTGCAGAAGTTGTAGGGACGAGAATCTGTCCGTCACCTGCTGTGTGAATGGCCTGCCCTCCTGATAAAAAATACTTGCCTAACATCGAGCTGAATGACCTCCTTATCTCGGTGGTTTAAAATCAGCAATTTCCTTTCTCTTTACAGGTTGCCGGGATAGAATTATAAAACGGGCAAAGTGGACCCTATTGCTGGTGTTCGTGAGTAGTGACGAATGTCACAAGGCACCCATTTACGTAACCTAACCTATTGTCACTGCTCGATAGACGCTCTTCTTTCGGCAAGTCAATTGAAACAATTTAAACCACCCACTCCTTGGTCACTATGAAATCCAAACCATTCTAATAATAGAGTCATGGCTTATCACAATCGAATCGGATAAGATATCAAAATATATGTTTAAACGATACCATATCGTTTAGGGCCATTGCGCACTCATTAGTCGACCACTTAATCGTTGAGTGAAAAGTTTTCATTTTATTTGCCTAGACGTACACTGTGTAAGACACCCATCATCTTTCAGGCATTTATGTAACTGACTTTCCGAATTATGTTCACTTTCATCTCATCCGAGATAACTATAGAAGACTTTGCATTCATTCCATGAAAGAAACACCGGAGTAACAATTAAGAAAACGAAAGTTGAACCAAAAACCTTCAAAACACAGTTCACTGCACGCAAAGACTAATATTTTACAGTTGAATCTTTGTATCTTTTCTCTGAGGAAAAAACTGAAAATCCCTCAGATGCACACACATTTTGAACCCACCGATCTTGAACTTTTTACACACCTTTGAGGCAGTCAACGAGGTGGAAAGTTTTTGTTTTCTTCTTTTCAAATCCGAAAGATACAAAACGCACCCATGTGACATATCGTCGTAGGTACAAACTGCACAAACATGAATTTAATTCGAAATTATTCATAAAGAGGCGCCATAACTTTCTCGCGTACTTTTGCACTGAAAATATTATTGTTTTTGTTCAGTTCGTTCATCTTTACAATAAATACAAAACTAAGTTGTTGTTCTTTTTTTTTTTTTTGCTCGTGTAGGTATTATTGTTAAACTAAACAATAAAATTAAGTTTATTTGTACCACAACACGAATGAGAGTGGACTGTGACTCTCTCTTTGGTTATGATGCTGACGCAGCAGTTGTTGAGTGTCAATTGGGTAAATTGCAATTTGGAGCAGCAATCCCACAGTTTGTAGTCGTCCACTCGACAAATTTATGTCGAGCGTGTCTCTTCGCGTTCTAGAATTTCAGTTCAACAACGACGACGCATTTAGCTCTTGAATTTATTGAGTGACTCACAAATGAAGCAAACTCTGTTTTTTTATTTGTTTTGGTTGTTCTGTTGCTTTGTTTATCAATTGTTAAGCCGACCGATGAATTGTCGTCTATTGCAGCGCAAATCCAGATATATTTGTCTGCTCTAGATCTCAGTTATAGTTCACGTTGAACTATTTCAAACTGGCGAAATCCGTGCTGAAAGATTTATAATACAATTATGTACACAAACAATTAAAGAAAATAAGAAGACAATAGGCCCCAGCGAGAGACTACCTACTTGGTTTAATTGATTGAAAGTTTCCACAAGTTTGCTTGTGACAATCTTGAGGTTCTTACTTTTATGACCAGCTAAATTGAAAAATAAACATAAACCGTGAGTGCATGTTCATGTAAGCTTTAGACATTTGAATAATTATAACGTACTTACAAGCAACATTTTGACAGATATAAACTAGACAGACAGAGATATTCGAGTAAAATAAATCTGCGAATCTATTTTCGTCACAAGTCGGTGATAAGCAAGACGAGCTGCAGTGCACACTATCTTCTTCCATAGTCATAATGCTAATTGTGGATTCAGCAAACAACTTGTTAACAGTTTTGTCGAGTGTGCAGTATGTGTTTATGGGGAGATATTCACATTTGAGTAGTTGCGCATTTTTTTGTCAATAAAATGTGACCATTTGTTTGATGAGCGTAAATATGTAATTTGTATAGCTCTTTAAACAATGTTTTCCACTCCTATGAACTTGGCTAAGATCTATGAAGAACTCATGGGCTCAAGACATCACATGTTGTGCAGGAGCCCATAAGATTTCAAAAGTAGCCGGAACCTTAGGTGCTTAGCGCTCCTGTTTCGCCACAAGTTTCTGAACAAAATTTATGAAAATGCCTCGAGCGTCATACCCTGAACTGCTGCCTTCCAGCCTTCACGATCCCGAGCACGCTGCTTCCACTTGTTAAGACCAAGCGTTCTTGCATCCGCGATCACATGATCGTTAAACCGGAGGTTCGATATCTCTAGGCTAAACTTGGCATCGGAGCTAAGCTATCGGTCTTTAATTCAGTGTTTGTTCCGACCCTCACCCATGATCATGACGTTTGGTAATGACCGAAGGAATAAGATCGCGGATACAAGCTGCCGAAATGAGATTTTTTTGTTTTATTGCTGGGGTAACTCGTAGAGATAGAGTTAGGAATACCAGAATACGCGAGGCACTCAATATCGAGCAGCTATTCTTCGATGGTTTGGGCACGTTCAACGCATGTCCCCAACTCGGCTTCCATGAAGGGCCACGGAATCCGTGCCATTAGGTAGGCGTCCCCTGGGTAGGCCTAGAATGAGATGGTTAGACAAAGTCCGGAATCTCATCTCTACCCGTATGGGGATAGCCCCTTATGATTTAGAGTCGATGGCGAAAGATAGGTAGATGTGGAGAGTCCACTTAGGTACCCTAACCCCGCGACCTTCATAGTGGATAAGCGGGCCATGATGATGATGATGACTATATCCACATCTTTGTGGATAGAGCTTGTGATTAAATCCTCTCCTCCATTCAACCTCCTCGCAGACAGGACCAAATATCCGACGTAGAATTTTTCTTACGAAGAAACCCAAGATCTGTTCAACTGTCTTACTTATCGTTCAGATTCTAGCTCCGTAGAGGACAACCGGCAAGATCGGCGTTCTGTAAAGAATGATTTTGGTTCTTCGTGTGAGGAGTTTTGACCAACTTGTAGCACCGGTGGCCTAGAGTTGTTCTTCGTCGAATTTTCACCTGTATGTCGTTTGCGGAATTTACAATTACCAAGAGGTAGACAAACTCGATCACTATGTGAACGACCATTTCAAAGAGGGAAGTCTACCAAGTCTAGAAATAGCTTATCTCTATTCACACCATCACAAGTGGACCTTCAATCAATAAATAGATACTGTGTATCGATATTTAACTCTTGGGTCTTTTCCAGAATTTAGCGTAAAGTGAAAATCGGGTCAATCATCGATTTTCAGACCCTATTTCTTACCAGATAGTATTTTTGAGATTTAGGCTTTTATAATTGGCGTAGGTAAGGCGGTTCCTTCTTTATGGATCGGACAAATAGAACCTCTCGAACATCATATTTGAAAGAGTTGTGCAAAACTCACGCGCCAACACCAGAGGCAGAATCTTTAAAAAGTCCATCCAATTACTCGCATAAGCCAACGATATTGACATGATGGGAAAAACGCAGCGCGATGTCACTGGCAATTTCGCGAATATTGAGACGGAGGCAGCGAAGATGGGTTTAGCGGTCAATGAGGGCAAAACAAGATATATGGTGTCATCAAGAAGGGACACCCAACATCGACGCATCGGACAGAACATCCCAGTGGACAGCTATAATTTCGAGGTAGTAAGGGGCTTCGTATACCTCGACTCCACTATCACATCCGAGAACAGTACCAGCGCAGAAATCAACCGAAGAATAACTCTTGCCAATTGCTGCTTCTTCGGGCTAAGAAGGCCCTATCCCGAAAAACTAAGGAAACTGTATGTAAGACCTTGATCATCCCAGTCCTGCTTTATGGCGCTGAAGCATGGACTCTATCGAAAGCGGATGAAGATATCCTTATTACATTCGGTCCCGTTTTCGTTGACGGGCTCTGGAGGATAAGATTCAACGATTAACTTTACAGCGACATCGCCCTGGTCCAGAAAATAAGAATCCATCTGCTGCTCCGACTCGCTGAGGGACAAGACAACGCAGTAGAGGAAGACCTTGCCTAAGGTGGTGCGCGCAAGTAAAAATTGACCAGAACTAACTTGGAGTGCGCCTCTAGAGACAGTTAGCTAAGAACCGAGTTAACTGGAGGGGCTTGTTGGTTGAGGCTCAGGTTCACCTCGAACTGTAAGGCCACCTAAGCAAGTAAGTAAGCATGACAAATGGAACTAAAGTTCCAATAATCGAGCATGCGTTTGACGGACCATGATCGCCGTGACTCAGTGCTTAGTGCGTTGGACTGCTATACAAGTTGTGTGGGTTCAAGCCCCAGTCATGTCCACCGAACATTTATTGCGTCACAACCTCCCTACGGGGGATGACAAGCCTCCGAGAGAATAGTTTGTCATGAAAAAGCTTCTCAATTCGCCGTTCAGAGTCGGCAATAAATTGTAGGTCCCTTCCACTCGTGCGAAAAATATAACACGCATAACTCATAACTCATAAGCTCATCTCGGGCTGTCAAGCCAGCTATTTATTTTTATTTCGACCGACTATATCTTTCAGATGAGATTGTAGATGTAGCATACCACGTCTTCTTCTGCAACCTTAAAGAACTCGCCCTTACCAGATCATTAAATGATCTTGGAACCGATTTACCATGTCTTGTCAACTGTTCTAAAGCTTTTTTTCAATTCTAGTCTGTTGTGGTAAGAGTAGTTCATGAACACAATGAAAAAGTTCAACACGCTCGAAGCTTTTGTTTTAAATGCATTTGCCCTGAGTTAAGCAATCTGAATTCAACCTGTTACCGGTCAGGAACCTATTAATATACTAAGCCGCTTGAGATTTCGCTGGTTTATGTAGAATTAATATAAAAATAGACACAGTTGACAAAATCGATAATCCACGACTGACATCATAGCGCACCAATCTATGTATCTAACCTAACCTACATACGCCGTCCAAAAATAGATTTCATTTACAAATTTTATGCAAATGTAGGTTGGTAGGTATGTTTCTACTAAAATTTGCATACTGAAAAATGTACATATGTAATGCACACATGTAAATTCTTCTGCAACACCCTGCCTAGGTGTAAACAACCAGTGCGGTATTTTTTTATTAAAGAACCAATTTGCATGCGATATTCGTTTACAATACATGTATGCAAGTAATCATTTGTATAAATCTCTAGCGCGGTTATTATACCACAATAAATGGCATTGAAGTCTCTCTATCGCACAGCTCATTACATGATAACACGCAGAATGTATACGTATCCACATAAATGTTTTGTCGGTGACTATTCGCGTATTTTATGTGATATCGTTGGTTAAAATACAAGTTATAAGAATTATAAATCACCACAAAGTAAACGATATCTACTTGGACTGTGAAACACATACCAACAAGCATGAATGTATATATAGTTCTGGTGAATGATTTCTTCATATACAAAGCATACAACATTCCATCATAGCAGTGGCATTCGATTAAACCGGCATCAAATGTTGCGACAGTTGGTAAAGGTTAAAAGCTGCCACCGTATATGTCTCGCGTTCAACGTCACAATTCCGATGACAATTGCCAACATTAAATCGATTGAGTAATTAGGCCAAAGCGAGCAATTTTTAACTTCGTTTGAATTTTGCGATTGAGAAACTTTTGCTGGTGTAATTCAATATTTCTCGCTTCAGTAACTGAATCTCTGCAATGTTAGAATCACTCTGTGACCAATGACCAATTTGACTATCGCACTGAGGCCACTGGGAGAGGAATACATTCCAGACCTACACAGTGATGATTAATTTTTAGTCGGAAAATTTGAGATACACTAGCTAATATTTACGCGTCATGTAAAATAGGGAAACGGGTTCGCCTCGAACACAAATAACGTTCTACATACATTGTCGTCAACATCATGGAAAATGAGTCACTACCCCTACCCCCACCACACTATCTCGAAATTCTCAGTAAAAAATTCATTCACGTTCTCGTGTTTCACAAATTGATTTCGAGTAAGGGAATGTGACTATACACAAAACAAACCCACAATAGAAGATAGTCTGCCTAATTACTGTATCTATTATTTTTATATTGTAGGTACCTAATTGTTTAAAAAAAAATTATTATGTGGTTTGCTGACTCATCTCATTTGAGTCTCATTGTTCAGCAGTTGCAAAAAGGAAACGTGCAGAGGCACCTATGGGTATGGAAAGTCTGCAGAGGTGGAGCACCCACTCTGTATAACATCTAACGGAGAAGTTCATATGAGAAATCATAAAAGTCAATGACGTCTTTTTAAGAACGTTGTTTCCGACATTTGGCTATCTTCATCGCGTATTATTTGCCCACATCATTCGCTTTTTTGATAAATGGGGAACGTCAGACAGAAATTGTTTTCACACTCCAAATATGGTTGCAGAGAAACTTGCTAAATGTCAACAAATGAATAAAAAGTTGAAAAAAAAATCGTGATAGGTCGAGGTTACTGCCCAGCCACGTGACAGCTTCTATGAAGATTACTACAGACTGCAGAAGTAGTGCTTATTCAGATGATGATTTATTGTACGCGGCAGATTAAGTCAACAAGCCTTAAGCTAGTTGTTATAACTAGCTTATCTGCTTATACCCCCTCAGAAGAGAAAGGCGTCGCCACCTAAAACGTTTCTACGAGCTCATCCACAAAACATTTGAGCAATGTGACGTTAATATCATGTTTGACGACATGCCTAAGTAAATGAGTAAAGTCCATTGGTATGACAACAATATTAAGGTGGTCAAGTCAGGACACTTACTTACTTGCTTAAGAGGCCGCTGCAGTCCAGGGTGGACTTGTACCTCAACCAGTAAGCGTCTTCAGCCAATTTTCCTCTCGAAACAGCCAAGAGCAACCTCATCCGCTTTTGACAGAGTCAATGCCTCTGCGTCGTAGAACAGGACTGGGTCGATTAAGGTAATATACAGGGTCACCTTAGTCATTCGAGAGAGGGCTTTGCTACTCAATTGCCTTCTTGGCCCAAAGAAACGACGATTGGCAAGAGTTATTCTTTGTTTGGTCTCAGCGCTGGGGTCGTTGCCTGAATTAATAGAATTAATAGGTGTTGGGTGTCCTTTCTTTTTGACGCCATATACTTTGTTTTGCCCTCATTGACTGCTAAACCCATCTTCGTCGCCTCCGTCTCAATACTCACGAACGCGTCAGTCAATATCGTCGGCATATCCGAGTAATTGGACTGACTATTGAAAGATTGTGCCTCTGGTGTTGGCGCATGAGTTCTGCACAGCTCTTTCAAAAACTATTTTAAAGAAGTCGCATGACAGCGCGTCGCCTTTTCTAAATCCTTTTTTGACATCAAAGGTCTCGGTGAGGTCTTGACCGACCTTGATGGAGCAGCGTGCATTCTCCATCGTCATCCTGCACAAACGGACGAGTTTGACAGGGATGCCAAAACTAGACATTGCTCTGTATAGCTCGTCTCTATAGATGCTGTCATAGGCGGCCTTAAAATCGATAAAAAGTTGATGCGTATCGATTTAAAGTTCCTACACTCAGAGAAAAATCGCAAGCTAAAATCCAGTACAATCGGGCTTACTTTTGCATTTTTTCATTCTCACTTTCTCAATCTTAAAATAAAACCCATGATTCTTGAAACAATAACAAAAATCTAGAATCAAGCTTAAATTCTTAAATTAAGAATAAAAAAGTTGATTTAAGATTAAAATTTTTTCCTCTGGAGGACGGAGGTGAATTCGATATTCTTAAATTAAGATTTCACATTCTTAAAGCATTCCGAAAAGAACTGTAGTACAAGAATACTTGTTCTTATTTTCATGCTCTTTCTGATTATTTTAAGAATAAACAAACTTGATTTAAGATGGCATTGTTCTTGTTTCTGATATGTTTAAGAATACGTAAGCTTAATTTAAGTTTACAGTAGTCTTAAATCTAGTTCTGGTATTCTTAAAATGACATGATCCTATTCTTAATTTAAGCTCACACATTCTACTGAAAACGGGCTCGAAATAAGATTTTTGTACTTGGCTTAAGAATTTCCGAGTTTAACAGACTTTCGTCAACGAATAGGCTTGATGTGACACTGATATTCTTGATTTTAGCTCGTTTTTTTTCTGAGTGTAGGTTTTCTCCTAGGTGGACTTTCCTGGCCTGAAACCACACTGATATGGGCCGATCAGGTTGTTGACGAACGGCTTTAAGCGTTCACACAACACGGCAGATAAGATCTTGTAGGCGATGTTAAGAAAACTGATGCCTCTGTACTTGGCGCAGTTCAGAGGGTGTTCTTTCTTGAGGAGCCAGGACACACTAAACCCAGTGTTTGGCCATAATTATATGCCGGAATTCAGGACTTACTGTGAGAACCTTACAGTATCTAAGAGATACGATCTTGAGAACCGTCGATTCTCGAAGGGTGCTACAAGAGTGACTGGTTCAGTTGAAGCCTTATATAACTAAAATATGATGTGAAAGTAATCTTAACTTAGGTATCACTTTGCTGTGCAAGTCGACTATTGATCGGATCATCGAAGAAGTATTTACAAAAAATGTTGTATATTAATGACTAGCTGCTAGGCAAATGCCTAAGAGGTGAAGGTTTCTTTCTTCATCTTCTTCGCCACTATAGCTTCTGCAGAAGTCACTAAAAGGGACTCCTATTCGAATCTCATGTTTGCTTATCAGATTTAAACATCCTCCTAATGGTCACTTTAACACGCTTTCCTCCCTTTGACGACATTCTCCCAAAGTACTGCTTCAAACGAAAGTGGGAAAAAATTCAAACTCGGTCCTTCAGAGCATGACCAAGTATGGTGCACGTACGGCTTTAAAATGGACAGTGGATCTGGGGCTGGAATATTCGGAGAGTCGTCTGGCACTAACATATCGGTCAGAAAGCAGATCCTAGGCAGTGAATTTGTCTCACCAACTGCACTTGCTACGCTTCACCCAGAGAAGTTGATTAGCTTCCTAACAGCCTCACAGACAGCCATTCCTAGAGTGGATCAACATCTCTCCCCCAAAAACAGTAATTGCCTATCAGACAGTGGCCAGTGATGACTCTTACGATCGGCAGGCCAGATTTTGTGGATTTGCAAGTGTTTATATTGTTTCATCCTTTCTAAGCGATTAGTTAAGCAAACCAAACATGTGCAATGTGCAATTATGTTCAACAAATTCATTCGGTCATGACCCTTCTATCCTTGTATTGTGTCATTTCGAATGAATAGGCTATGAGAAGAAACTTATTCAATAAAATGCGTTAAGGGTGGGTTTCAAAATTTCAAAAAATGTTTTTTTTTTTTTTATCTTATTAAATAGTACAATATGTCTAGAATATGCTCCTAACATTTCAAATCGATCAGGGTAAAATTCTAAGAGATAGGCGCTACGGAAGTTCCGCCCATCAGGCCACGTCGGACTGGCGCGTCGCACTTCAATCGCGTTTTTCTCGAAACTCTATTTTCGAAATCGGTAGTCAAGATTTCTTAAAAAGTTATGAACCGATCTTATTGAAATACACTTATTGTACACTTGTTCAGAATAACATTATCTATAACCTGAACGAAGGATTTTTATTTTTTTTTATCACAACTTATTTTATGAGGCAAAATGTAGTGAACATTTGACCAAAAAATGGGTTTTTTTGTTCACAACTCCGCCAAAAATTCTAATTTCAAGGTTTTGTTTTTTTCTTCGTTCAAGTTCAAGCTTTATATATCTACTAACAGAAAAAAATTGATTTTTCAATTTCGGATGAACTAGTCCTGAGTTATCCTGACTACGCCGGGAGACCTTTTTTTTGAGAGGTCAAGGGAAATGAGGTCCCACTGGCTGAATTTTCCAAATTTTTAAATAAAAGTTTCACAAAGTACTTGTTAAATATGTATCTTTAATATGAAAAATTGTTTGAATGAAATATTTCATTTGATATATTTAAAAAAAATCGGTAAAAATACGCTTTTTTTTTCCCCCTTGAAACCCACCTAACCCCTTAAGTCTAGACAAATTATGTATTCTCCTTGGAGTTTGGAATTACAAAATTTAAAAGTATTCGCGCGACTTCCCTTAGGATTAGGATCCCTTGCTTTTTTGTTTTGTAAAATTTGACAATATGTAGCAAAAATTGCTTGGCACATTCTAAGAGGATACTTAGGTTCACACAAAAGATCCCCGATGTCAGTCCACATAGGGGGGAGTGCCTCACACTCTTATTTTGATCCCCCAAAAATATTTTTTTATATCTGTTGTAGGTTACTTCCGTCGTTTAATTTTACAACCAACCAACAAACAACTTGTGAACAAAATTTAACTTAAAGAACGTTATCAGCACGCGGGGACTTTATGTAGTTCCCCCAGGTTGAATTACAATAGAATCTCTGTTGCACTAAATTTTTCCTGACATTTATGATTGTATACATAGGTGTAACCAGATAACTAAGGATGTACATGTTCCAAGAAAACAATTTAAAAAAGTTTTCAGGCCGTCTGTACTATCTTATCAGTACAAAAAAAGTTTCATTAAAAAAGGAAAAGAAAAAGGAGAAGGAAATGAGTACAATCATAACCAGATCGACCAACATAACTATTACGTATGCACATACATATGAATGGAATTACTTCCGTCGCCGTAGTATGATGTCTAGGAAATTATGGTTGGTTCTCATGTAAAGTTGTTCCCTTGAGATTCTGTTCGGCATTTTGATGGTACGTCTTCTGAATAATGAAGCAGTTAATGTGGAATCGTCATGCCTCATTGACTTCTGCGTTTGACGTTCCACGACGTCTCGGGAGGCAATGACAAACCTCCAAGAGAATAATCAATCACGAAACCGTAAGCAATCCGTCGTGAACAAAGTAAACCAAAAACTGATCTGAAACATTATACGCATAAGATTTGACAACCACGCATTGTTCACAAACTACTTGTTTACTTGAATGGCCTTTCTTTTCAACTGGTAACTCTGTCTTTTGACAGCTTTATCCTAATTTCCTGCTGTCAGTTTCATTATACCAAAATGTTCAATACTTTTTGCACCGCTTTACTTCAAGGAGTTTTTTCCATTAAAGGACGAAAATAGTTTCCCATCAAGCGCGATACATCTTTTAAATGAAATAACAAGTCGTGTTTTTGATATTGCTTGCTTCCTTATTTAAAACTAGCTGATACCCGCGACTACGTTCGCGTGGAAAGACGTCACACTATACCCTATGTCCTTTTTCCGGGTTTCAAGACATTGTTGAGTAATTATAGACTTTCAATTCCTCACATTAACTTTGCGAGACCTCCCTGTATACAACATTCCTGGTTTTTCTTTCTGGCTCGAGGATAACCAGGCTATCAGGTCAATTGACTCTAAACCCGCTAAGGTAGAAACCGTCATTCCTCAGATCCACACCATCCACTTCTTCAGCAGAAAATTATTGTTGCTGTTGGCTGAGTCGTGTATTTGAGTGAAAACAGCTCTTTTCCTCACTCATTTAACGCAATCCGCTCCAGCATAATGAATAATTAGGTACATTACATATATGCTGTCAGAAAACCAATCAGATCTTCCATAACATCGCATGGGTTACTCGGTACATTTATTCTTTCCTCCTCTTTCCATCACCAATATCAAGAAATGAGTTAGAAAACTCCTCTTCCCTTAAGTCACGGGGAAGATGGATACGCCTGTTAACTTTCAAGGAGAGGACTTCGATATTAAGCTATCAGATTGATGACTTGAGACAGGCCTTCACTACATTTGCTGTCTTCCCCGTGACACAACCGGCTTGGTCTGTCTGAAGCCACCAGTCAAAAGCGCTGTCGGAGCATCCTATTTCGGTACTCAATACCTTTCTATGAGCCATGTACACTCATCCCAAACTATAACTTTGGCTTCCCGAAGCACCTCAGCCAAGTCACTCTTCTTAGAGATGTTACAAAGTGTAGACTCAGAATGACTTAGGTTGAGATGTTTTGAGAAGGTAGAGTGACCCGGCATGTCTTCTTTCGCCAAGATAGCTGGAGTACCTGAGGAAGCAATGGCAACGACAATGGCGCTGACTACAGTTGCGCATTACTATAAATGGCCAAACTTTAACGCCCTGTATTTTGGCCCACAGTTATAATTTTGGAAAACGGTTAAACACGTGTTTATATATTTCTGTTCTAGAATATGCTTACCAAATTTCAACTTCAAAATTCAGTTTAAATTTTTTTTTCATACAAACTTCAACACGCTGTAATACCCTGTAGAAGCTGAATTTCGAAATGTCCTTCCTTGTATACACCATAAAAGGAACCACTGTGCAAAATTTCAGCTTTCTAGGTTCAAGGGTTCCGGCTGGGCGTTGATGAGTCAGTGAGTGAGTCAGGACTTTTCTTTTTATATATTGATGATAATATTGAGAGAAGATTGAAACACATTTCATGACATTATGTGTAAAACACCACATTAACCAAATGACATTCACAGCTTCTCTCGGTGATCTGCACACAGGAAGTTCAATTGTCGTTGACTTCGTCATCATGAATTATTTATAAGCTGCCGGACATCCTTGAAGTGCCAAATAATGAGTTCTTCTTTAAATCAGTTTTGTTATACAAGAATAAAAGTGAAAGTCTAATTTTTCACATAAATTAGACTCCTTCCCACCAATTAGTTGAATGATGTTGGCATTGTGCTCTTGAATTGTTCTTATTTTATTCGCATAGACGAGCAATTTTGTATATTCCAACAATGAAAAGACACACTGTGTCAAAATCACAACTTCTTTGGAGCCAATTGATGTCACCTTTACAGAAAATAAAAACATGTCTGAAGTGTTTCGCCGATAAGTGGATTGATTTGCGTCCTGAGTGGCACGTAGTCTCGGTAAGGTACATACCAAATGGATCATACCAATGGATATCAAGAATCATAGCGTAGCATCTTTCGATTTTTCTTGTTCAAAGAAAAAGCGGCCGATCTGACCAAAATCCACAGCAACAGTAAGACTTTCCAGATGCAATTGGGCAGTTTACGATCTCGCTTACTAAGACCTTGTCCAAGGAGAAACAAGCGTTGGGCTTTAATAAGTTCAAAGGTCCTTTTCAGCCTTCTTTCTAGCTCGAATGTCACAGTAAGCCCAGAATCTTCTTAATTTACATGCGCTACCCTACGAATGTTGCTGGTCACAGTATTTATTTTCAAGTCGCGGTTAAGGTCTCCTTAACACTTTATTTTTTTAAATCTATGGGTGACACAACCCAAGAGCTGAATGCCATAGGTTAGGTTAGGTTAGGCAAGGTGGCTGTCCCCGTTAAGACAGGAACGCACTTAGACCAGATTGGCCCGTTGTGATACTACGATGAAGTGCCGGCTTACCAGCACCAGGAACTAGAGCTTGGACCACAGAGTACACCGAGATGGGTAACCCTAAGAGTTGAACCATTTCGTCCCGGAGATAAAGTTCCTAATCTACAGGATGTCGAGTTTGGCTAAGATATTCGTAAAAGTATTCCTCGAGGGATTTCCTTTTTAATGTCGCAAGGGCAGGGCACGTGCGTAGTAGGTGGTTTGTAGTTTCCTCTTTTTCCGCGTCTCCGCAGCTTCTATAGAAATTGGTGCAGGGGACCCCAGTCTGAGTGCATGTCTGGGTATCAAACAATGTTCGGTGAGGACCCCTATTAGTGAAACTAGGGTTTTCCGGTTAGTGGATAAAAGTCTCCCGTCTTTTTTAAATACAGGTTAGGCCAGATTTTTTTGACAACATACAAGTGCTGATATTATTCCACCTGTGCTTTGCCAGTTTCGTGGCATCCGTGTAGAGAAAGAATCACATCGATTCGATAGGCGCAGGAGGTTCTTCCAGATTTTCGAGGAGATACCGTCCTGAGCCTTCTTTCGCTACCTCGTCTGCTCTGCAGTTGTCTTCAACGTCTCTGTGTCTTGGGACCCAGCCATAGCTTCATGGTAGTTGTGAAAGGATAGATTTCTAAATTGTATGTCAAGTTCTTGTCTTTTTATTTCGATGTGTTGTTTCTGATGTGCGTTCTACTGCTGAACGAGCAGAGTGGGTTCACGCCCCAGCCATGTCCACCGAACATTTTTCGCGGCACCACCTCTCGTCGGGGAATGACAAGCCTCCGGGAGTATAATCTGTCATGAAAGAGCTTCTCAATTCGCCGTTCGGAGGCGAAAATAAATTGTAGGTCCCTTCCATTCGTGCGAAAAATGTAAAACGCACAACATGAATGGTTGCGAAAAGCTAGGCCTTGGCTCATCCCGAGCTGTCGTGCCATCTATTTATTTATTTATTTATCTAGTCCTCTAGCACGTGCTGACTTATCCACATAAATTATCGCTGGTAGTTTTTTCATACTCAATCAATCAAAATTAAACGCAAATTCATTCGAGACATTTAGGCATTTGCGGTTTCTAATAAAAATTCAGTCATTTGTTTCCTGAAAACTTGCCATGCATTTTGGAGATAATTCCTAGTGAAGTGACTCAGTTTTTACATCCAGCACTTATCCTAATAAGTTATATATGTACCTATGTTATTACATTCCTTAATCAGTTTTCTGTACTTAGCGAGTTCTCGGTCGGCGAAAACTCTCTACCTGAGGCAAAACAGCCTTCCATCCTTTCTATTTCCGGGCACAGTGTTAATTTGTTATCATGAACCCAAGGGCTGAAGCATTGTCGATATATTTGGTAAAACTTTTTCATGATGTCTCATGGTAATCCAAGAACGTAGATTCTTTAAAATGTTAACAACGTATCATATACATATATACATATAGGCATAGGTATCGACATTTTATTTTTACTTTCTATTCTGCTATTCTATACAAATTTCTTTTCTGCTTTTTTTATTCCGCAGATCACATAAACAACAAACATTCAAAATATTTACATATCTATACCCAAATACACATGTGCTCTATTGTTTTCCAAAATTCTAATCTGAATCTTTAAAAGGCCTGGGTTGGTATTTTGCGAAAGTTTATTTGTTAAAATATTTTTGACTCTAAAAGTACAGTGAAAGCTTTTATCAGTGAACACTGCTATTTTTTTCCGGTTTTAGGAGCCGTCAGCTTAGTGGAGAGAACTGAAATTTGAACCATAATACAGGAATCACTGTCTTGACCTTTCTACTAGCATCATGTACCGAAGATCAGTGGCAGTATCGTCATGCAATCAGAGACGCTGCAACTGATGTTCTGGATTTCACTCAACCGCCATCCCAAAACCTCGGGTTCGACGAAGACTGATGGCAAGCACATGCAGTTAAAGAAAGGCACATAAGCGACGCTGCAAAAAAGTACGGGAGTTGCTCGGAAGAGATAGAAAAAGACCAAGTGAAAGCTGGTGAACTCGGTAGAGAGTAAACACCAACTAATAGTTCATATTCGGCCAAAAGAGTATATGTCTGATAAATCGAATCACAACAAAGAGGACACTTCAACAGCACCAATCAAAAAAAGTATAAGTTTTCTCAGCATCACTGAATTGCAGCTCAAAGTATATTCATTCAAATAAAAAAGTTTAAGCCTACTTAAGTCTAGTAAAGCCTGGCAGAAAACGTCAGGAAAAGCATGCTCCAAGCTACTGTTCTACCTATCATATCTTTCCTATCTGGCTAGCAGCAGTCATTGCCTCATAAAAGAAACACCAATGTGGAATGAGACTCTGGCTAGAGAGTGAAGAAATCTCTTAAATCTTTCAATCCAAAAAAGATACTCGACTTCCTGACAGCTTTTGGAATAACGAAGCTACTTCTGACTCTGTAAGGAGATCTGGCAAAGTGTCAAAAGATTCTCCGAATCCATTCTAACTCTGAATCTTCAGCATCGCGAACAAGATCGTATCTGCTATACACTCTTGGGACCGGAACCCGTCTTGGACTACCGCTGCAGCTTTGTTAAGCAATTGGGAACACCAACTTCGCCTAGCCTATTGGGAAAATGTCTCCGTGCTCAGGTAATCCAAGACCTTTTCCTACAAGAAAATTCTAAACCTTGAGAGAAACAACACGAAGAAGCTAGTGGGCTTCCTTATCCGCCATTGCAGCCTTAGATATCATCTCAACAAACTAATCATTTGTTTAGATACAGCTCGTCGATTCTGTTTGGAAGAGGAAGAAACCTCTGAGCACATTCTTTGTGAATGTCCGGTACTATACTGGCTACGTAGACGTGTCTTTCATAGGGAATTCTGTTTGTTAGCTGAGTTTCGAAACTCGTCTACTAAAGCTTCATTACGAAGGTCATTACCTATTAGGCTAAATAGACCGGTGACACAATAGATCTTGACAGGCCGCAGTGTCAGCCATAAGGGCAGGTTCAAAATAAAAAAAAATTAAAATCTACGACACACTGTGACCGCCTGAAACCTATTAGGGCTGATTTTGACCACATACATACTTCAGAAGGTGACATAATCGGAAGAACGCAGCGTGATGGCGCTGGCGCGTTTGCGAGTATTGAGACGGAAGCGGCAAAATATATGCTGTCAACTATAATTTCGAGGCATGGACTCTATCGAAAGCGGATGTAGATATCCTTGGTTGTTTCGAGAGAAAGATTCTTCGTAAGATACCTATCCGGTCCCGTTTGCGTCGATGGATTCTGGATGAGAAGATTCAACGATGAACTTTACATATCTTGTTTTATGCATCCCTGTAAAACTCGTCTGTCTGTACAGAATGACGGTGGAAAATACTCGCTGGGCCTCAATCCTCAATGATTTCGCCGAAAAAATATTTTCAGTGGACTAAATAGCAACGCTTACTGCTTGACGCGCAGGTTTCACAGCTGTAGTATGTTAGAGAGATTTTCGCTTATTAGTACAGTTTTTTGCGATTCTTTTCAACGACGTTAAACTAGGTCAATGAAACTTCCACTCGGTAACAAATGATGATCACCGAGAGACAATCCCATTTCGGATCGTTACCATCCCATAATTGCTTATATACTGACTGCATAAGCCATGTCTATCCATCAAACACATGACTCTCAACAAGATTGTAGGAGTTTCAGCGACGTTTTGTAAGAGTTATCTCAGTTACCATACATAGACACCACTTATCCATTTACAGTCGGATGCATAAAAAATTATAAAAAAAGTGTAAAGTGCTAAAAGAGGAAACACCGGACCGGTTAAAAAAAAAAAAAAAAACCTGAAATGCGACAAACTTATATCACCTTCGTTTAAGGAACTACATACATATGTATATTTAATCCAGATCCTCTCTTCAATCTTCAACTCTTTTCCTTCGGTTTACATAACCAAACAGGTTCCACGGAGAGTGCTTTGCTCCTTCCACAGTTTATGACGATTTCCTTTGCACAATTACAGTGTCGTTATGTGCTTGCATGTATTATGCATTTACAAGCAAAAGCACTCTCACGACAACACTTCAGTGAACAAGGGCATCCAACAGAAGCAACCACGATAATCATTAAGATGTCAGACCAACTAAGATAGATAGGTACTTATACTAAACCAACGAGATAGATACTCAATTATTCATTGATGCAGCACGAAATTCTCTGTTTACAGATACTCACTGTAGCCATTAGAAGACCATGCCAGCGCGAGCTATACCTGTTTGGTCACCTAACAAGCCGTTCACTTTGCAAAACAACAACAAAATTGTTGTAGAATTTATGCGGATTGCTTAACCATCACCACCGCCATGAACCATGGTAAAGGGGCAATATCAACTACCAAGGTATAGGTGTGACGGCAGGTTTTCATAAATTCCCCACCAAAGCAGACGATGTAAACACAAATAATCGCGCATACATACCTCAAACTGATGATAGAAGCGCTCCAAGAAAAACAGTTGAAAAGTTGAAAAGATATGTCAGTAATCAATTAGAAGTGAAAAATCTCAACCATCTACGCCAAATGCGCGTATTAATATATTTATCACTTTGGCAGATACACACTCACACACACGCTCGCAAGGGATACAAGAAATCCAAAAAAAAATATAAAAAATTATATCGATTGTACACTATACGATTGCACCCACTTTACCACACTTTTACACTTCATTTCATTTTCGCCTCTATCCTGCTGTTCAGCTTCGTCGTCATTCACACAACCACGCAACGAATACACAGAAGGTTGACGACACTCTTTGTTATCATTTGGGCCAGCTAGCCAGCCAGCCGATCGAGCGAGTGTACTGGTATTTGTGTATCTAAATCGAAATATATCTACGGTTCGGCATTTCGCCGAATATGCACAAATTCACCACTAATCGCGTTAATCCAGCACAATAAGGAGCTACAAAGCCGATGCTACTTGAATTGCATCTGATAGATTGAAGGCACAGACAATCTGGTCGGCTGCGAATTTTCATAGATGATTCACACGAAAAAAAAAATATATAATCAACCGCAAGCACACACCCGAGAGATAGAAGTGAACACAAACACGCAGGCAAAATACACTGTTCACTTGGGAAAATACACTTGCAAAGATTAACAGCAAGTAATAAGAAAGAAAAAAAAATTAAGAAATGTATCCACAATCCGTATCTGAACCTACGGTGTCCACGGACGTACGGTTCGCGTATAACTGATTGCTTTGTTGGCTTCCGACTTTGATGGCACGAAGTTGAAAGTGTTTTCAAATGTGTTGTTGTGGATGTGGACAAATAGCTCGGCGCAACATGTTTGAAGGGAATTGGCACGGCACGTTCTTGATAGTTTGATTTGATCGTTGAACCAAGCGCATAGAGCTGTGTTTTAAAAGTAAAATTAAGAAACTTTATAATTTTTAACAGAGAAGCAACAATTTTTATGATCTAGCCAGACAGTCGTATCGATTTTCCACCAATATCCTTGACGTTTAGGAAGTTCACTCCCAGGGCTTTCTCGTACAAGTTGAGTTTTCCCTTCCGCAGGACTGCAAGGAGTAAGGGGAGCTTACCGTATTTAAAAGAGTTTTTTTTTTAGGCACAGTTTGCATGGTAATGGTGAAAGAATCTTGGAGGACTACCAGTCCGGAATGTGTTTCCTTTTGAACGTCACACATTTTTGATAGTAATATTTTTCCCCGATTTTCTTTAACAGATTCGAGGATTCTTTGAGCTGAGGCGAATAGAAAGGTCAATTGGCCGTTAGGCTATGAAAACAAATGACAGTGGTGTTTAATTTTCATAAATATTTTATTACGTATCACTTTGAATCGTTTTTTCGCATTCCTAATGCACCAGGACCAAAGAGGGATCAAGTAGAGGTCTTCGAACGCCTAAGAGGTTATCGGCGATTTGCAGTCTCAACTCATGATTTGCGCAGTTGATTTTACAATTGGTGTTTGATTTAGCAGTCGTTAAGGACGAGATGCATTGTTAGATGGACCAGATCCGCGTAGGGTTTACGACCTGGTTTTGTGAAATATTGTGAGTTTTGTGTGTCGGCAGCTGTGAGTTGAAACCAATCACTTACAATCGACCACCTAGCGACTTCGGACGTTGATTTGCTTCTGCTTCTACAGATATATCTCTGTAAAATTCGACGGTTGCTTAACACTGCGATCATCTCTAAAGCTGTCACCTTTACAATTGGAATTCACGAATCATTGCCTACGGAACCCTACCTAGGCAATTTTGAGGTCGCCAATTGGGAGAAGTATACATATCATGGAGGGTTCATTATATTCTTGCTTATGCAAACCAGGTTGACATAATGCAACGATGTGTTACTCCCGGAGTAGAATATATTCGACCGTATTTGGGTTCAAACAGATGAGGATATCGTTGACCTTTCGCCTGTGACTGTGGTCGATCTGGGATTTAGAGAAGATATGGGTAAGCAAATAAGTGCCCTTCTACATTTTGCAAACAAAACTTACGAGCTTCTACATCATGTGAGAAATAATCTGTGGACCTGCGCTGGTCTATGTGTTTCTGCTACTACTCGCACAAGCTTCCCTAGTCTAACACAGTGGCGATTGGTGATGACTGAGCCAGATTGTCTCTATGAAATATGAAGAACGAATAACAGCAGTCGCATGTCACTACACAACGCCCAACCAGCAAAATGTCTGATCAGGATCTGTTTCGCTTTTCGGATCCCACTCGCCACTCCATTCGTAGAAACTGCAATTGTCCTTTTGCACTCTTGATACCAGTCCACTGCAATCATCACTTGATCAGTTGTGGCAGATGGAAATTAATTTATAGATGCATGAGAACTTGTTGATTCCATTGACTATAAATGTCGAAACATGTGTACATATCCATGTAGATGGCATTTCAACCTTGCAAACTTCGCTGGTAGCAGATAGATTGAGCGAATCTGGTAAATATTACCGGTCTGTCCAAGATTCATTATAACTGGTACTTCCTTGCCCTGAAAGAAAACAGGTATTCTTAAAAACTGTATTAAGGAAGTTGTAGAAACAAAAGACTTACCAAATCAAACTACATGTGTCCTGCAAAGCGCTTGATCTTTATCTCTATTTACTAAGTTGGAACTCAATCTGAAATGGAAAAAAATCAGCTTAACATTCGTTGGGTCTGGAATTTTTCCACCTACAATTACTAGTTACAAGGATTTTATGCTAGTTAACAGTTAGTTATAGCAACAAGTAATTACAAACAAATTAGGACTTGAAAACCGATTATTTGTTAGAAGTTAGGTATGTTTGTCTAGCTCGTTCTGTCAGAATCAATTTTCGTTCTGTTTGTGTGCGGTTAAAATTAACTACAACTGTGTTTTAAAAATGTGTGTTTGCAAAATGTGTATCCGACTTCCGGTACTTACCAAAAATTGTGGAAAAGTTTCTTATAGAAAATAATTTTTACCTTCGTAATCCGTTGAAGAGGATTTCTATGTTCCACAAACCTTCGTGGTATGGCGGACTCTGTTCGTCCTGTAGGGCTGACAAAATCCAACTGATCTCAACATTTAAGCCACAAAAACATCTAAATAAGATCCTTCCGGTCTACGGGTATGGCATAGGACTGCGACAAATATCTTCTTCCGGTTCTGCAACTTAATATTTGAGCTGGACCACATTCTGTGCTGGGGCGTTGCTTCTGCCAAAAATGTTGACTTCCACGTACATATGTAACTTTTAGCCTTCCAATTCGACGTGCAGCCTGAGAACTACATTCCAAAGACTTCTCTTCCAACAACTTTTTGGCCATTCATTACCACTATTCTTTTGATCTTTAGGATGTAATCTAGTCAGCAATTAACGCTTGCTTGCAACCTTCTCAATATATACATATGTACAGACTCTCCAGTTATACAGCAGCACAAATTTAATATTGGAATTGAGGAATTTCAGCTCGGTGCATGAACTGCTGTTAACGCGTTCTACAGGCGTTAGGATAGGTGATTGTATATTTCCTTGCCTCACATCTTGTTCGCTATCCCTTCCAGAACGAATCACCTTGCGTGGTTGTAAAATTTCTTCGCAACAGCAAGCATATTTGGGGCAATCCCTCTTCTTATAAGAGACTTGAGGCAGAATGGTGACGTGAACTCACTTGATTGCTCGATAATGGTGCACATGGTGTTGATTTAGTCGACGCACAATCGACCAATGTGTAAATTCGCTGGATGCCTTCTAAAACGTCTTGCCCCTACTTCTAGTTTCTGTCTTATTTATAACCTCATCCCCATTTTACTAAACGATAGCCAACAGCGGTCGAAAATAAATGTATTACCATGCTGCTCTTTCCACAGTTAGTTGTATATAAAATTACAAATAAAATTTTATTTTATTTCCATATAACAGTTACATTAGTGTCCTTATCAATATCCTTTTCTATATTAAATGGTGACATCCCAGTTTTACAACATATCTCATCAAAGTTACATAGACCTGTGTACAATTTCTGTCGTCCCGATGGAACTGATCCAGTAAATACCGGATACTTATGAATACATCGTATAAAATTATGTTGTAGACCGAACACCACCAACTTTCTTTCATCGATGTTATGATTCTGCGGACAGAGGCGCTGACAAATTGCCCGTAGAGTAATGCCATGCGTCATAGAGGCATAAAATTGAAATATTTTCTGTATTGATGGCTTGATTTTCTCCTTCTCAGGATTCAGAGAGACATATTCACGACATGCTTTTGTCAATTCGGAGCTCTGGATCAGAGTTTTTAGATGTTGGGTACACATGTAAACGTTACTGTACTTTAAAATAGGCAACAAGTGAACTACACCATAGTAAGCAAGATTTTGAACACAAGACTTGACAAGATTTGTCTCTACATCCGCTTCCGCTGCTATACGAGCTATGTGGTTAATGCCATTAATGTAAGGCAAGATCTAGGTGTGTATAGAAAAATAAAATTTGAAATATTTTTGAATCTTTGCCACATTTGAAAGTTATACCTGCTGTGTTGTGAGATCCCAACTTTCGAGAGGTGTATTTTTGTATTCAACCATTAAAAGTGGTACCATATGATCTTTGGCCACGGGCGGATCCGGTTTATGGGTCACAATTTTCAAATAAATTGTCGTGTCTCCCTCTAAAAATAAAAAATTGGAATTTTGTTAAGGTTTTACACTAGACAATAGCCGCTGGTTTTCGACAGTTAATGCAGACACACTTCGACCAACTAGGTTCATGATACCACAGGATCTATCACTAAAGCTACAAGGAATAACTGAACCATCCAAAGCTGTTTATGTTGCGGAGGATTCTTTCGACATCAATTTTTCCAATTTTGCCGAGATCATCGAAGAAGCGTGCAGTCTTCTTTGTACATGTTCAGAGGACATGGATCCTACCGCCAACCAGACGTTGAAAAATACCATCATGACACATGCAGTGCGAGAACTAAGTGTTTGCGTGCTTCCTGCAGTATCGGAGAAAGAAGTTCTTGACCGAATAAAGGAACGACTGGAAAACATATTCATTCAGCATCCAATCGAAAAACAGATATCCGCCCTTGATCTTGCTTTGTCAACCAACTCAATACCCTTCGGACAATCATCGACGAGTGCATTAAATACCCTCCGCCACTTCATTTGCTGTTTATTGATTTTGAGATGTCGTTCGACAGCGTTTTTTTCTGATTGCCTTGCTCGGGTATCCTCAGTGTTTGTGCATCGAGGAACTTATTTTCAGAACCACTAGTGGAATGTTGGATATTTGCGCTAATAAGACATAAAAAAGGGAAAGATACTATCTAGACCAGCGAATATCTGACTGCTAACACCTTCACAACGTTTCCTTACCGACGATTGTAGTCACTTTGTTCTTGTTCAAGTCATTTATCACAGTTTCGAATAATTTTTGTAACTTCTGTTTGTTGTCATCTTCCTTCGATAGAAAACACGTCTCTTCCTCCATCATTATCTACAAGACAAAAGTTGAAATAGGAATTAAAATTAATTCATGTACTCACCAAGTATTCTGATAACTTTTTGACCACCGGTTCATATTGAACAGATCGTGCCCATGCATCGCACACAAAACAAAGATTAAAGTGAAAGGCATTCCTGGCATACTTCGGATGATCAATGCGAACTGGATAACCGACAATTTTCAATCGCAATGCATTTACCGTGAGAATGCAACGTTGCAGTTGCGGCTTGGGTATAATGTACACATTGATGGCATCAAAAATCTTTTGCGAAACATAATCCTCGGGTACCTTGATAAATAGAAAGATAATCATACAGACGTTCTTGTGAAGACAAGCAGAATTTTTGCATACCTGGCAACTTATCTTGCACCCAGCAGTGGGATGGAATTCACTTAGGAATATGCAACGAATTAGACCTTCTTTACCGCATCCCTCAAAATATTGTGCATTACTATTCATTTTTCCTTGTCTATTGTCGATTTTCATTATAGATTAATCCGCATTGCACAATTTTATTTCCTGCTTTCTTCTTTTACTATTTGAATTTATTTATCCATTTATTTCAATACAATTTATCAGCTCATATCAAATGTATTATTTTTTTTTTACTAAATTGTCAACAACTAAATAACGAAATTAATAAAAATTACTAAAACACTTTTACTAGACATGAAATTACAACAAAAACTTTCTGCTCCAGACAGCTGCTTTTGACAACTGAAACCACTTTTAATTTGGGTAAACAAAAAAAAACAAATATGGATTGAGGTGAATTATGACGAATGAATACGTTCAACGATGGTCGTGTCAGAGTTCATGCAAGTCTTGTTGGTATAAAACTTTATGCATACTGTGGGAGCTGTGAAATACATATTGTTGATCGTGTCGAAAATTCTGCTTTGATATGAAAAATATATTAACGTCGAAGAAAAGTAGGTGTACAACCATTCATTTAAGCTTGCTAAGTTGCTTTACGTGATTAAAGACTAGAACCCACTCATAATCTGATCAGAAAAACTTTTCTTAGCACGCACCTAGCTACCTACCACAGTAGTTCCCGACCTCTAGAACTAAAAAGATCCGAGTTCGTTAAGAAATCATATGAAATTTTTCTGTTAAACGTTGAAGGAATGACACCATGATTTCTTAAAAAAAGTTTCAACGTAATTATGGAATTGCAACAAACAGCTCTCAGCCGAAATGAAGCCTGAAACGAATACCCGCAATTGTCAATACCTACTTAGCTTATCCATCTAAAACACCTAATTAATTGGAACACATCCCTGCGGCAACTTATTCACCACCACTCTAAACTGTCATCCCTCACGGAAGAACGACTGAAGAAAAAAACATTAAGGAAGTGTCAAATAAATTTTCATGTCGTTAGTTCGTTCGGGTTGAAAAGAAAAGATTTAAACTGTACAAGAAAAATTTTCAATTCTCTGTGCAATTTCCAATTGAAATAAAAATCCTATCAAATTCATTCCCAAAAACATTGTGCAATATGAACGAGGTAAGTTCAAGTTCATTGGGCAGAATATCTCCATGATAATGAAAACTCTTCCCGGCTGTATTTTTGTAGACACTCGGCAGGATTATTGATTTTTTTCCTTTCCGAAAAGTTTTCGTCCACAAAGGATGAAAAGTTTTCGTCGTCGCAGAAAAGCTGAGCTAACAAAAAACAAAAAAAAAAACATCGTTTGTGTGATTTATAAAAATATTTGCTTTGAATTTTAAATAGCGTTGTGTGATGTTGCAAACTTCTCGTTCCTTGTGTTGCCTATCAGGGAGTGGGGCGTGAACACCACCCAATCGCCTTGGCCGTGTATGCCTTTTCTCTTAGAACACAAAAGTGCACAAGTAGTGTTTTTTTAATTCATGTCTCTTTCTTTTTTTTTTTTTTGCATGTATCCTCAACAGCACGGGAATGGATTGTTTTTGTAGTGCTCTCTAGAGAAGAGAGGACACCCAACAGCCAAGTGCATGTTTTGTGTTTAGTGTCGGCTAACCCCTATTCAATAAATCAATCGTTCAAAGATACTAAACAAAGATGAACTCGGACAGCAGTGAGAAGGGCAGCTCCATTGTACGCGGACGTCCTTACCCGAAGATGAGCTCCGTTGTTGATACTGAATTTGAGAAGTTTGAGAAACCTCAGGAGCGGTACGTTTGGGAGATGCGTACGCGAAGTCCAAACATCACGCCAGCAAGCACCGTACTTAATTCACCGGACCTTACTGAAGTGCAATACTCGCAGCATCATGGTCGTCAGCATCAGATTCGTGTGGGGCGGAGTCCAGTCAGTCAGATTGATAGTATGGTACCGCAAGGACTGACTAGTCCCGGCTCGCCCACAGATGTCGGAAAAGCTGGAGGACATTGCGTTCGTGATGGGGAGATCGTCGTCTTCGACGATATCGATACGAATTGGATAAAGTCGCACGGGAAAGACGGCAATGCCGATGATGTGTTGAAAGTGACAAAAATGATTGGTCAGCTGCCGATCGCTGAGTATGAAGGCTCGCCCAGACGCATTGGCAATCAACAGCAGGGCTATAGTTTTCAGACGGGAACGTATAAGATGGCGAGCGCCACAGCTGGTGGATTTCCAACTCGTCCTCCTGGCTTTCCGCAACGTGTTTCGCAGCACTCTTCTACTGCCACTTTGGATACAAAGGACACGAATCATCGAGCGGAAAATCTCATCGACATTGATGATGGTGGCGGCGGTGGTGGTAGCGGCGGCAATGCTGTTGACAATCGAACTGATCCAACCGTCGTCGATGAGTCACGACCTAAAACTCCAACTTTCGATTACTTATATGAGTTTTCGGAAACCAGGAAGGTACTGGAGGAGTTCTTCAAAGGAGGCACCACCGACGAGAAGCAGTTTACAGACTTCACCGAAAGCGATGATCTTGGAAGTTGTGTAAGTTTTCCCACTAACAGTGTTGTGCATTGTATTCCCCTACCTTCGTTCCGTTTTAATTGATTCGTTAATCGTGGCTATGTTTGTCAGGGTATGATGTTATGGGGTACATCATTCAATTGAATGTAATGAGTCACCGGAAGTTTATACACTGTGGGGTGTATACTGCCATTAGTTTGTGTTTACATTATAAGAAGACATCAGCAAATCGAAGAGTTGAAAAATGTAATAATATGATTTCTAAGTAATTAGAATTTCTTCCTTATATGTGTGATATGTATGGGGTGGGTTATGTCTTCGAAATAAAACCTGGGTACTGATTGCTGTCTGTTGTGATTTTTATAACGAATAGTTTGTGTTTGGTTGTTTTGGTTTACGACCTATCAGTTCAAGGTAACTCTCGAAAATCAAAAGAATAATCTAAAATCGAAGCTACTACGAGTGTTTTCATAACACAATTGCTTGTTGCTGCCGTTCTTATACGGCCGAAGTACTTTTCTTGCGATTCTTTTGCAGGAATGGTATCATGCCAGCCATCACCCACGCGGGGTTGGAAGGTATTGTCCAGAAGATGTGATTCCCAGCGCGATAATTCGGTCGGTCATCTTCGTCTTACTTCGAAGTTCTTTAAATTTATGGCACTGGTAGTGCTATCCAGGCATCTAGAGTGCTATCCATGTTGATAATTTTGTGAGAAGTAGTGTGCTCTTGTGCTGTGTTGCCAATTTATGACATAACTCTTCAGCACAGAACTTACAGGTCGCAGTGCATCCGGGCAGTAGCGTCGTAAGGCATAAACCTTGTCTTTGCCGTCTTATCAGCTGCTTTTTTGATTCCGTTCGCACTTATGATTCCTAGGACATGTTGTTGGCGAGAGCTGGCAGAGAATATACACAAAACATTGAAGCTCAGCCCTGCGTCTATAATGAATTCATTTGAGGCTTGGAAACCATGTTGAAATCGTCGACAGTTGCAGTTAAAATCTTCAGGACTCTTCGGCTGCTGATGGATAGTACTTCTGTCTTTTCTTCTGCGGGTTGTAGACTTATGGATATCAGTCAGTCTCGAACCATTCTCATAGCTTCGTTGTAATCATACTCCAAGTCCTCTAGGACTTTGGGTACCAATATAGTTGTGCATATCATCCTCGGGATCTACAGCCCTAAGACTTGGTCGTTCTACGTTAGGTAGCTTCAACAGTAGCAGATTTAGAACAGAGTTTTGGTGGACGTCCCTTATGCTTTCGCACTGCTTTGTTCCATTTTAAGTTTTATTTTCGGAACTGATTCGTCCTCTATAGAAACTTAAGTCCTGTCTTGGGTCCTACGCCGTTCATCACGCTAGCGCGCTAGGTTGTAGATCTTTAGTAGAGGTGAGATCGTTTCACCTTATTACTGTGGTCACTGATATTGTGATTTCCTCCAATTAGACTTCGCTTATGATGTCTGAATTCGAATCCAGAGATGTCTCTGGGCGAGTTGGCAGATATGTCCTCCGTTTCGAGGTAGAATTCGCCTAAGTGACGATGACGTGTTCTACTGGTTCTTCGTCTTCTTTACACATTCTGCATGTGTTGTCTTATACTATTCCCATAGTCATTAGGTGTTTTTTGACTCGACAGTATCCCATTAGAAAGCCTGTAACCATTCGAACCTGACTCCTGGTTAGTCCTAGGAGTTGTTTCGTTCTGATATGGGAGATGTTTGATGTCTGTTACCTTAACAGTTCCTCCAATAATGGTGAGCTTTGTTTTTCAGCTAGTTTTTTATGGAGCATTGTTCAATGCTGAATGGTAATGCACAGAATGGTCTAACGCGCTAAGACGATGTGTCTGAATTTTCTTGAGCTTTTCTCGCTTTAACTCCCCTTCCACAGTCGTGTGCTGCATTTTACCTCGGCGACCCATTCTTTTTTCTGGGTTAGGAGGTACCATTGCATGGTTTGACTAGCTCTACTAGTGTCGCCTTTCTGAAGCGTGTGTCCTATATATTGCTATTTAGTTAGTCCTTTTATTCAGCTGTTGATTTGAGAACCGATTTGGCCAGATAAGGTTGTGTATCTGGGTTGATGAGGATGATGAGCACTCGACCTGATCTCACTTAGGCTCTTGGTGACCCATTGTGACGCCCATGGACGTTGATCCCTGTTCCTACCAGGCTTCTATCTTACTGCTCGTTATTGACTTCAATCTCCAGCCATCATGATGTCCTCAGAAACCTGGAAAGATCGTTTAGTGGAATATCAGAAAGTTCTTGTATGGCCTGGTAGTAGTGTTTCCCTAATGTTCTATTTCTCAAGTGGCATAGGCTTGGGCAGTGGCAGAAGAAGTAAGGAGTATCTTCTAAAGCCACTTCGTCTCCACAGCCATTTCATATATTGTCATCGTTGTGTTTAAATTTGATTGTATGGTTTCTCAGAAGGTTGTGGCCACCTACCAAGATTGACAGCGACTTCCTGTCATATTTTAAATGTTTGTTGGTTCTGGCTTTGTTGTATTTTGGCCAAAGTTTCCTTGATACATCACAGGTGGTAAGCGACTTCCATCAACTGTTAGCTGTCGTCAGGATCTTACATTCCACTTGGCCAGAATACCCGGAGTATGTTTCTTAGACAGTGACTGACCAAAGTTTACAGTATTTCCCTGTGACATTGGCCGTTACTTTACTAGTACCACACTTACATAATAGTACTGATTCCGGGGTTGATCGTATCCATTTCATATGTTTGGAAAAATGTGATGCATGCTGGCTTGTGAAATACCCGATTGCTGCCAATATCCTGCAATGAACAAACCTGGGGTTTTCGGTGCTCTTTGAGCCATGGCAGGAATGCAAATAAACCAATCTTTACCGTTTCTTTTTCAATACGTATGTCGGTACAGGTGCACAATTGGCAGCTGGCATTAATGTCCACCAGTTTCAAATTTCCATATGTATTCCTAATGATGGTTCCAGAGGTTCATATTGAAATTTCGAGTCACTATCCCACGTGGCATGGTGTTAAGTAGTGTTTCCATCTTATGTTGCTATTCTCTTCTGATTTCATCTGAGGAATTGCTGAAAACACCTGAAATTTCCTTTCTAATTGCTGAATTCGCTGTGGATAGTGAGAAAATCAATTATTACACAAACTAATGAAGATACCGACCATTCAATCTGGTTTATTCATTCCCGTCCCTTACCACATTTTCTTCCTCCGCTAACGTTGTTTATCCTTATTTTTCTCCGCACCGCATGACTTGTACTCCGTCAATAAACCTATTTATTACTGTTTTCCATATTAAGCTGTTTTTTTTTTTTGATGCTTATCAAGACGCAGACGAAACTCTAACCGATTTCCTGTATGTGTATTCGCTCGTTGTTTATTTTTTTCCTTGTAAATATTTACTTCTGTGCATACAAGTAATGTGTCTTATCGTTCAAGTTGTTCCCTTTATGTGCAGTTTTTCGTTGAGTTAGCGTTTCTGTAACACTATGTTGGGCAGACTAATTTATTTTGTAAAATAAATCTCAGTTTAGCACCGACGGCTACTCCTCGCTTTATGCATTCGCATCTGTCTCAGTGTATTCAAAGTTCTGCAGGTTCTTGTTCTGCTTCTGACCAGGGTAATGACTAGATTAGTTTCGTGCAATTAATAGCCGAAGTTGTTGTTCGCCGATCTTGCGATTAGATACAAGCAATGGACTTAGAGTCGAAATCTTATCGTGCCTGCTTGGATCAGAAACATCTGTACATATTTCCCCACTTCGTCATAATGACCGAAATTTTTTCTTCAAATTTCTTAGGACACACACCAAGAGTACGAAAGAGAAGAAGATAAAAAAGCCGAACAGGCATACATTGGTCAAAGACTGGCTAGAATTCCAAAGGAAGAGCTTTATATGGTACATCGGTCGCCTAGAAAACAAGTAAGATCCACCACCTCCAATCTTGTCGTTGAATAATGTTTCTATTTACAGCACTTTGATAACTACAACGATCAGAATGACATAGAGCTTTACATTGATTCGAACAGTCGTAGTTCGGGTGAACTAGCCGATACAGAACTAGAAGCGAATTTACGACGACATTCACGTAACTTTACTCTTTCACCGGAGACAACTGACTACGATTCGAATTGTGGTGATTTAGACAGTCTATCGAATGATATCAATTGTCAAACGGACTTTGGAAAGTTGTATACGAGTATGCCAGTACTGGAAGATGGGCTTTCTAGTGGTCATGCCTCAGATACCGAGAACAACATCTCTGTTGTCATCGATAAGAAGTTCTTAGAATGCAACAACTTGAATGCCAACTCATTGGAGCAGGTGGACAATAACAGTGTCATAAATAATTGTCAAGAAGAATCCGACAATGATGTGAAACAATTGGCGAATGATGTTGCAACCAGTGACAGTGGATGCTGCAATACCGCTGCTAATAATGGCGACAATAAAGATTCGCACAACTATGATGCAGTCTATGCAATAAGTGGGAATTCAAACACGTTTAGTCCATCTTTTATAGCTTTTTGTATGTTTCAGGTATGCCACAGAATACTCCACCGCCACCGCCTGCGCCAGTTCCACACCGGCATACGATAACCGATGCGGAGTCGCAAGACATTCAAGAGGCTATGAAGGACATCCGGTCGGCTTTGCAGCGTGCGAAAACCCTTCCGGAAAAGGCGAAATTTTGTGATGAGGTATTACCCGCTGGACGTGAGTCCCCAATATGGGTTCCACGAACCAACTCCCACGAGAATTCTTCCGTTGATGTAATGCACAAAGGTCATTGTACCGTCGAAGAAGAGGAACACGATACAGATTTGGAAACAGATCGACTTTTGGGTCAGCAACGACTAGATGATCAAGGATTTTACGACGATAAGGTTTGTCAGTAAAGTTGTTGTTAGAGACGTAATGTAATGAATTATATTTGCAGCAACTCTGGTCAAAGAACTCAACAACTCATTCTCCAACAACTTCGGATATAACAATGCTAAACAATTCGACTAGTATTAAGCCACAAACGTTTTCTTCCGCCACCATACGACAGGGTATTGGAACAGCACTCACACCAACCTCTCCGGATCATTGTCAAATAATTGGTACAGGCGATGTCACCATAACGTCTCCAGAGAAGTTACAATACTCTAAGAGTCCAACGGGTTCCATCAAATCCTTGAAGGACTCTACAAATAGTGATAAGAAGGCGAAAACTCGCAACAAAGAAGGTTAGCTTATCCTCTTAGAAACTCTGTCTTGTGTTTAGATCCCCAGTTGGCTTTTCTTTACGAGTGGAAAATAAGTTTAATGGTTTCTTTTCTGTCTCTTGCATTCCACGCTTTCATGTCCTTGCAATTGAATAACAAAATTTGCAAACAAAACAAACAAATGTCCTCTAACCAAACAAAACTCTTGCACTCAAAACACATGTAAGTCCCGTAAATGGTTGTTGTTTTGACGTTTTTTTTTTTTCTATTTCCCATGTGGGTGTTGTAGTGTCTTAAATGTGGACAAACAGACAGGTGAACTCATAGTGATTTCTCTTTACAGCTTTATTGGACCCTGCAGTACTTATTGAGGGCGTCCTCTTTCGGGCAAGATATTTGGGTTCAACGCAACTGGTTTGTGAGGGACAACCAACGAAATCCACCCGAATGATGCAGGCTGAGGAGGCCGTTTCTAGGATTAAGGTAGGTTTGCTAACCATTCTGTTCTTCACAAATCTCATTACTATCATCAGTACAAACAAACATTTACTAACTTCATTCCCACTCTTTGTTTGCATGCATACTAACAGGCTTTGGTAAGTTCGCACTATTCTACATTGTCACTGTTAAACAGCACTCACCCCACTGCAACTGCCTAATACTCTCTTTCTCTTTTAGGCACCCGAAGGTGAAAGTCAACCATCCACCGAGGTCGATTTATTTATATCAACCGAGAAAATCATGGTCCTGAACACGGATCTCAAGGAGATCATGATGGATCATGCTCTACGTACAATCTCCTACATCGCCGACATTGGTGATTTAGTAGTTCTAATGGCTCGACGCAGATTTGTTCCGTCGGACACTGATGAGGGCCCGAAACCAAATCGGACACCAAAGATGATTTGTCACGTCTTCGAGAGTGACGAAGCACAATTTATAGCGCAATCGATCGGTCAGGCATTCCAGGTGGCATACATGGAGTTCCTGAAAGCAAACGGAATTGAGGATCATAGTTTTGTTAAGGAAATGGATTACCAAGAAGTGCTCAATAGTCAAGAGATCTTTGGTGATGAACTGGAGATTTTCGCGAAAAAGGAATTGCAGAAGGAGGTCGTTGTACCAAAAGCGAAAGGAGAAATACTTGGTGTAGTAATTGTGGAGAGTGGTTGGGGCTCAATGCTGCCCACCGTGGTCATTGCGAATTTAATGTCAGCTGGCGCCGCTGCACGCTGTGGTCAATTGAATATCGGCGATCAGCTAATTGCAATTAATGGCATGAGCTTAGTTGGGCTTCCATTGTCAACCTGCCAGAGTTACATACGTAATGCGAAGAATCAGACTGCTGTTAAATTTACGGTTGTGCCTTGTCCGCCGGTAGTCGAGGTTAAGATTAAACGACCGAATACCAAATATCAATTAGGATTTAGTGTACAAAATGGAGTGGTGAGTTCAAATAAGTTGTTTTTACATTAAAATCTGCGCATAGAAAACTCATAAATCATTGTTACCATAGATATTCACGAGATAGACTATTGCAGTGTAAGCCTTTCGTCTCTTCGGGGATAAAAGGGCAATAGGTTCACTATAAAATTCGTGGATATAAAGGGTTTTTCAATAGGGACGCTACAAAAGTAGAGCGACAGGAACAGCAAACGACGCCATATTTTTCTGCGGTTTTTTGACATTTTTCTTCAGTAAGGTTTGCCATTTCATGATGGAAAGATATACGAGCCAACAACGAGTCGAAATTATTAAAATTTACTACCGAAATTCGGAGTCAGTGGCCTCAACGTTAAGAGCGCTACGTCCAATTTATGGTCGTCATAATTTCTGGCTGGATGGCTTCGTCAATAAACAAAATATGCGGTATTGGTCAGGCAGCAATCCACACGTACTCCATGAGTCATCATTGCATCCCAAAAAAATTACGGTTTGGTGTGGTTTATGGGCCGGCGGCGTCATTGGGCCGTACTTCTTCCGTGATGATCAAGATAGGCACGTTACTGTGAATGGGGATCGCTACCGTTCAATGATAACCGAATATTTTTGGATGATATGGACTTGGAGGACATGTGGTTCCAACAGAACGGCGCCACAAGCCACACAGCGAATGTCACAATCAATTTATTGGAAACCAAGTTTGGGGAACGTGTTATCTCACGAAATGGTCCAGTCGCTTGGCCGCCTCGGTCGTGCGATTTGACGCCGTTAGACTATTTCCTGTGGGGCTACGTCAAGTCTACGGTCTATGCCAACAAGCCAGCGACGATTGATGAACTTCGTACGAATATCGAACGTGAAATTGCAGCAGTATCGGCCGATTTATGCGTGAAAACCGTCGAAAATTGGGTTCAGCGTCTGGACTTCTGCAAGCGTGCCCGTGGTGGCCATGCAAAAGAAATCGATTTCCATACATAATGGCATCGAACGTACTTTCACAGGAATAAAGAATTTCATTGATATCCAAAACCGTTTTTGTTTTATTTAAAAAAAACTTTTGTAGCGCTCTTATTGAAAAACCCTGTATATACTTCTATCACTGTTCGAAACAAACGCTGCATGCATCTTCTATATTCGGTGGGATATAAACTTTGCCATTAGTAAACTTTTCTTCTCCTTCTCATTTTAGATTTGTAGTCTGTTACGTGGTGGAATTGCCGAACGAGGAGGTGTACGAGTGGGTCATAGAATAATCGAAATAAATAATCAAAGTGTTGTGGCTGTTCCTCACGAAAAAATTGTTAATTTGCTAGCAACATCTGTTGGCGAGGTAAGTTCCAATAAAATAAAATTCAACACAACTTGTTGATTTTTTTTGCTTTTTTTTTTAGATTTTAATGAAAACAATGCCGACTTCAATGTTTAGACTTCTGACTGGCCAGGAGAATCCAATCTACATCTAAGTATTTCCACTTTCCCAAAACAAAAGTTAAAAGAAAACAAAAAGAAAAAAGAAACCTAACGTATACATTGCTATTAGCTTCTAAGCCTATAAAAAAACAAAAAAAACCTAACGAATATTTGAAACCAAAATACAAAGAAAATACCCACGCACTTATTTGCTAGCGACAATTAAATGATTAACAAAGAAAATGAAAACACGATAAAACTCCAAATTACACTCACTGTAAAGTTGTTTATTGCGAAGACACCAAGCAAACAATCAAGTTTTGTAATTTTCCATTACCGTTTGAATTTTTTTTATAGTTTTATGCCCGTTTTGGAATAGAAACCAGAAGAACTAAACGAAAGTTTTTTAAGCTTTCATAAATTCAACTTCAGAATTATGTGTATGTATGTTTTCATTTAGTTTTGAGAAGAACCGTTTAAACTGGGCACAGATTTTGGGAGGGGAGAAACTATTCTAGGTATTCATATACTTTGAATGGAAGAGAATATCCGGGTCTTCGGGAAAATCAGCGGCAGTTCGTACTCCTTTCTTGGTTTTGGCCCCATCTGTCGAACATTTCTTTGTCTGCAGTCTTCTTTTCGGAACTCTATAAATGTCTAGTTCTACCTTAAAAATTTAAATGAAATGAAGTAGCTGGGGCCGAATTACCGCAAACGATAACGAGTGAGTGAGTGAAACTCGTGATTGAATGACCGATTAACTTCATTGTGAGCGGTAATGCCAAATCCTCACATTTCGATGGCGAGTTACTCGTTAACAAGTGTGGTAATTCGGCTCCAGATTCTTATAGAAAGGCTTATTTGAACTGCCTGCTTTTTGCTTTGAAATAAGTCCTTAAACGGTGTCATTATTGGGCTATAGCAGCCCGCACCGTTTCTATTGCTATTGCTGTCTCAGTTAATAAGCAAAATTTAGAAGGCTTCTTCAACTCTAACCACAAAGAGCAATACGTAGACTCAAATCCAAGCTGCCCGATAGCCAATCTTCCACTGCAATATTACTGGTCAGCTTGACTCCGTTTGGCTATGTGTGTTGGAGTAAAATTCAGCTGAAAAGAGTATTGGTTAAACATCTAAGACATTTTTTGGCATTTAATTGCTCCAGTTTTCTGTTTTCGAAAAGTTAGAAGATGCGGAACTCTTAAAGAAGCAATTACTGAAACTAAAGCATCACAGGTCACGTTAAACTTTTGGGCATTCGATGATTTAGCATATATTTTATCGTTTTGCTTTTTGAAAGCAACTGCAAGTCCTGCTTCTATCTTTTGAATCTGTCTTTTCCATCTGAGGTGTTCAAAGATGGCCGGTTAGCCAACTGAAGGCTTGGGTGCTAAAATCTGCTCGAATAAGCTTTGACATGGATTTCACTGAAATATCCAATACACTGAACATGATTTTTTGCTTCCGAAAGTTTTTTACCACACCGATGGGGCTGTGGCCGTCCGAAGGCAGTTGTAAACGCGATTATCACTGTGGTTTTCCTCGATACCCCATTCATGATAACAGATTAAAAGCTGATATTTAGTATGAAGATCAATGGATTTGTTTTAAATAAAATCTAAAGGTAGAAGGTTGTAATTCATTTGGCACGCTGAGCGCTGGTAATACTGTTGATTTGTTAAGGTTTGTGGGGTGATGAAGGTGAGCTATACCCTTTCCATCACACTTAGGTCTATGTGGACCCAGTGTGATGCCATAGAAAAGAGGGAAATACCTACATACTTTACCTAGAGCACACGGTATCTATTTTGCCTAATGCTGCGATCTCGCTGCGTTTTTCTAAAGGGTAATTTAAATTTCTTAACTAACAGTAATTACCAAAAACAAAAACCAGTAATGCTGATACTCGACAGAGCATGTATAAAACGCGTTCCCAGCTCCCAAAATTCAGTGCCTGGCATTAGAATTTATTTATTTTTATACACAAACCTAAGTTTAATAAAAATAAACCTACTCGAGACTGATCAGTGTATGATTTTCTTTTGTTAAAAAAAAGCGCTAATGTGCATTAAACCAAAAAAAAATTTAAGCGAATTTAAAGAGTATACGTTTTTGTTTATATAAATTTGGAGATTTACATAAAATCCTTGTAATATTTATCAATATGTTTTCACTTTCTTAGGCTTTCCTCTTTTTTATACGATATACTATATTTCTATTTTGTTTTTAAAACAATTTTATGAGTAAAAAAAATGCAATATATTTATTTATTTAGTACACGTGCCATTCATTAATACCATTTATTGTTTCATCCCCTTGATAACATTATTTAATAATTATTTTGTATATATTTATTCGAAAAAACACAAATATATGAACATTTTTTTATCGATATAATTTGTTTTATTGTTTTATTTTTCTCTCCACACGAACGCTCAAAAAAACCTATGAATGTACTAAACGTCTAACATCACATATCCTGATCATACATATATCCTACATTATTCGCTTGTCTCTCTGCATGTTCATCGTCGGATCCATTACCTAAACTTACCTACATATACATATATACTCGCATGTTGGTTTGCGTCTGCGTTGGTCTATTTGTAAATAAATGCTTATAACAATGAAAACAAAAAAAAAAAAAAGAAAAACTTAGTAAGAAATAACTTCTTGTAAATGAAATGCTAGAATGTTAAGTAAAATATATAAATCAGGCGGAAATGCTCAATACCGTTAATTTTAAATCAATATTGAACCTACATACCTTACTTATATTGTACTTTTAACCGAATTTGTGTGAAGTTGTATAAATCACTAAATTATTATAAATTGAAAAAGAAAAGAATATTTTTTTATGTATTTAACGTATCACAAGTACATGCTTAGGACATTGTTGAAAGATCGAATCCAGTGATGTACTTGACCTTTCCCAAAGCGCACATTATGTGAAACTAGTCGCCTAGGTTCGATTGTTAACCGGCTGCTTCTAGTCGTATAGACTACGTTCGTTCAGCTTCATTTAAGATAGAGTCTTATTCTACTATGTCGCCCTTCCGTGCTGCATATGTATGAGGACTCTAGGACAGAGTTCTGAGGGCTATTTCATCAACAGGTTCCAGTTTTCTTATTTATTGTATTCTAAATTTTCCCACAAGTTGCTACGTGTTCATTCTTTACTTATGTATGTTCTGTTTACCCTTGTGGTTTCAAGAGCTCTGCTAAGTTTCCCGCGATGCTAACTTCAGCTGATAGGTTTCGAGACTGATGATTTTTGTTTTGCCAGTGCTTATATTCAGCCTCACATCCATCAATGTCCATAATCTTGTGAATAGAAGATAAACATATGTACATCGTCAGCGTGTTGAAATATTTGAGATAAGATGAAGGAATTCATTGCAGAGTTGCTTCTTAAAGTGAAAATATTGAGGTGCGCAAGTAAACGGAGTTCGCAACTGGAGGCACCCCTTAGACTTTCAGTTGCCAGCGTGTTGTTAAACCTTGGCTTAGGGCTGTTGCCGCTGGAACATATGAATAAAAACTGTTTCATGTCCATAAAGACATGGCTAACCTACCTACAACAAAAACAGGACCCACGACTTAACAAGCAGAACCCAAAAAATAGCAAGAATGGTAGCAATTAACAGAGACCGTTGACCAATTGGCACACACGTTGATAAGTTAGTGCTCCTCTTTAACTCCCACTGTCGTCATTGCAACCAAACGTAGGAAAAGGAAACACCGTCTTACTTTCTCTGTGATTAGTGGAATATATGAGAGGTTACATGAGAGTTACATTAGTGCTTTAGACTTACTTACTTTAGACTTACTTACTTACTTACTTACTCTACTGCGCCATCCCTCGGGTGTGGATTCGAAGATTTGAATATACTTTAGACTAATCCCTCTAGACTAATTCCTCTAAAAGCTCGAGCGCTAGTAAAACCTTCTTTGAAGACTCATCATAAAATGGATGGATATGTACTACTCCCCATTCACATCGAAAGCCGAGTCAAGTCGGTTGTGGTATCAAAAAGGCCCACTAGCGCTAATTCTGTTTCTGGAATCATAAACCAAAAAGCCACTTTATCCTTCCTTCTTACCTGAAATAGAAGCTATCCGAGTATAAAGACTTCACTTTTATTTATCAAGAAAAAAGGATGCTTTTGGTTGAGCGTGAGAGGCAACTGTAATATTGAAGGGATTGAGAAGAAGATCCATATGGCTCACAAATGTCGTATACAATGCTAATCCATCTCGCTGTAGCAAGTAGCAACCCATATAAGGGAATCTAGCTTTAGACACTAATATTCTCCAGTTGTAGGAGGCCTTTGCTTGAAATAAAAGATGTTTAATTCGCTGATCTCAGGCGTTCCAAGGAGGAGACAGAGCCCATTATCATAAGCCATAAGTGGGTTCCTTCCGATTCGGCATGGGAAACTAACAATTCTATTACAATCAAGTAAATATATCGAAACATTCTTAGAAAGCATGAGTGTTAGCTTCTAACTGGAGGAGTCTTCTTATTGAAAGGTTAAAGTTGTATGCAGCACGATAGAACTGCGCTTCATGCCACATGTTTATCTGAGAGAAGTGTTGCGGCGAAGTTCAATTTTTTTTTTCAAAATACACACTCAAGGTCAAGTATCAAGCGCTGATGATGGGTTTATAAGTTTCCAAAAAAATATTACATTTAATTTACTTTCATTACTCGTGTATTTAGTCGCTCCTTGCAAGGAGTCTGATTGAAACACCTTTTGGTATTACGGACCAACAAAGCATATATTCAACATTATTCCCATTAATCATTTATTTCACTTATTTGTAAGCTTTTAGTAAAATTCAAGACTAAAATGTTAAAGCAAAAGATAAAACGAAAATAAATTACTAAAATGCAAAGTACGTTGCTTTTCCCATTTATAGTTAAAAAAAACAAAATAAATAAATCAATGGACAAAAAATCAATAAAACAAAATACGGCGTGATAATTGTTGTAATATTTAAAAATAAGCAAACATAATAAATATGTTAATAAAAATACAATTTATATATAACAATTATGTATTCTTATTAACTGTAGCTAGAAACATGTAAAATAAAACTGAAATAATATCTTGATGATGGAATGTCATCAAACCTACGATTAAAAGTCTACGATAAATGCGTAACAGCACAATAAAAGAGGGTCGAAACAAAATAAAATCGAAAAGAAACCAATTTCAATAAAAGTTGTGAAATGGAAATGACAGTTGTTTATTTAATTATTTTAACTCTAATTTTATAACATGTACTTTTATTGCATTTAAGTGCTATTTTATATTATTGGCTGGATTAAGGGGTACCCACTCAAAAGTTATTTGTTTATTCAGCTTAAATTATAAAAAAAAAAGAAAAATATCGAAATACTTTCGATTGTATTATTTATGATTAGAGCTAAGCAAATGTTGTAAGACAAACAAATATTTATATAAATATATATGTGTTTATTTATTAAAACAATACTAAAGAAATGTATAAACAAAAATGCAAATAAACAAAGTAATAATAATTTGTTGCAAATAATACAGGCAAAATGAGAAAAAAAAAAAGAAAATAGTAATACAAGAAACATTGTATCAATCAGTGAATAAATGGCATATAATTTCGCATTTTTTACAAAGATGCGTTTCTTTTTTTTTTAAACATCTTACAGGTCACAGATCACAGTGCATCTGGGCCTCAGCATCAAGTTTAGGAGATTCACTAATAGGACTCTTCATAGGACAATGCTTGATAGGCAGACATACACCCAATGATTTCTGTAGAAAGCTGTAGCGATGAGGACGAGGAGAATACCACTAGCCACCTACTGTGGACTTGTCCTGCCCTTGCAATATTCAGAGAAAACCCCTCTGGGAATATTTCTTTGATGATCTTAACGATCAAGCCGAACTCGACATCCAAAAGATAAAAAAGCCTGTCTTCGGCTCAAAGTGGTTGCCACCGATACGGTCATGCACCTCAACGACCTCTGCATTATACTCACGGTTCTTGGTGCCGGTATTTACTCGTGGTATCAGAATGGACAAATCTGGTCTAAGTGTGTCCCTGTCTGTAAGGGGGCAGCCACCTAACCTAATCTAACCTAAAATGTCGTGTTTAGGTACCGCTCAACCGAATAACCTCATCTTCTGCTGAGTCCGCAGTCAATCCGGCATCCCAGAAAAGTGTACGATTGACATGTCTCCAATATCAAGAATCTTGATTATTTTTTGTCGTACAAAGCATCGACAGTCAGAGTGTGGGACTTTAATTTACCAAAGGAACCTTGACTCTGTCAAAGTTTGTGTGACTGTTTTTGGCGAAACACCAAATACACCTACTACCTTACTGTTCAACGACAGCAAACCATACTGGATTCGAGATCTTGATTTCTGCAACAATTCTGAGTTTATTTGGTTAAGCGTTAGGGTGATCAAAAGCCTTAATTCGACTTAGAAGAAACAGCCTTTTAAAACATACCAAAGTCATAACAGGCCATTGTATTTTTTGATGACTGTACCGTTTCCAAGTAGAAATTTTCGCCGTTGGTAGAGCAGCAAGGACATCTAGGATCACGTCAGTCATGCAACTATCAGCATATTTGACAATGTAAGTACTAAAACTATGACAGTGTCCAATTTTTACATAATTCTGAACAAAAGAGGCGATATCCGCGAGGTTAGCATTTGCTGGGTTCCCGGACACAATGATATCGAAGGCAACGAAAAACCAGACAAATTGGTCCAGCAAGTATCTGTTTTTGGAACACATACTCAATCATCGTGGATAACAAGATGAGACTCCTCTTGGTCAACCAGAGTCGATTTTATTATATCCCGGAGCTTATGGCAGAAAATTGACAAATATTAATTACATTTCATCCTCGTAATGGACAAATGAGAAACCAGTGTTCAAACAGGTGTACTGACATGCACAACGGCCACTAGGCCCGGCATCAACCCCTCCGACTACTGCGTGAGCTGTCAAGATACGGAATAAACAGAAAAAATTAAGCACTTACTCTGTGAGTACTTCGACACATGGGACGCAAACTGTTTGCAAAACTTGAAGAATTATCGAAGGAATCACTAACGAACATATGTATTTCACTTCATTAAGAGTACAGACTAATTCGACAAAGGACCAGTCAACTAGAAGCCAAAGTTGGAACAAAGACCACAACACAAAGGGGAACAAAATGGATTAGTGGTTTCTGTGAACCAACTAAGCATGTGAAACTGTATTCAGCTGGCTAAAGATAGAGCTGGTTGGAGACGCTTGTTGGTTGAGGTCCAGGTTCAGCCTGGAATGTAGCGTCACGTCAAGTAAATGGTTCTCTTGAATACATATTCATGGACTGAGCACTTTCCTTATAACCTTACCTAGATAGTCATGGTAAATGATTTGTCAAAGTCTAAAACGATTTCTGCAGGAGAAGCAGAGTGTACTTCTTCCGCACGTGTCACACTCTTGTTAATGTTAGAAAAGCCACTTTAGGAGAATATTTTTTCGCTCCAAACAATCTAAACGAATTGAATTCTGTCAGTATTGTGGACCCTGAAGTGTTACGTTAGGAAATCTACTGGTTGCAGGATTATAAAGATTGTGGTCTTCCACCCTAGCACAGTGGTATCATAATAGATATACAAATCTTTATTCTACTTGCGAGTAGTACCTGTTTTCAAAAAGACCCCTCCAAATTCACTAACTACCTATGTGGTCGGCGAACTTCAGCATCCTGATACTAGGGCACTGCCTGTGAAATGGAGGTAGGTCATGATTGTCATGCTGTCGAAAAAGGGTAACTTAATAGAATGCGAAAACTGTAAAAGACTTATATAGGTAAAGTCTCCAAACTTTCTATGCACTTTAGTGCGCATTTCAAAAGTGCTCTCGACTAAGGACAAGCACGCTCATGCTTAAAACAAAGTACCATCCGATCTTTATAGACACATCTCGTGATAGTGAAGAGGAATGTGGTCCCAATTAAAAGAAGTTAATGTACATTGCCATCTGAAAATCGAAATAACAATTCAACAAGGTTTTCCACATTCTACGCATGTTAGTGCGTTGGACTGCTGACTAAGCGGCGTGGGTTCAAGCCCCAGCCAGGAACACCGAACATTTTTCGCGGCACCACCTCTCGTCGGGGAATGACAAGCCTCCGGGAGTATAATCTGTCATCGGTAATAGGTTGTGCGTGTTTGTATTGTTCGCACGAATGAAAGGTTGCGAGAAGCTAGGCCTTAGCTCATCTCGAGCTGTCGCGCCAGCTATTCATTTTTATTATGCATGCAACTTACATGTATATTTCTATGTCTTTAAGAACACCGTCCATTAAAACTGCTCCACATTGGCTGTGTCCTAAGTCCTTTCCAACAAAGTTTCCATTAACCTACAAACATGTTAACCCTCTACAACGTGAGAGCATATAATGAAATTCCATATACCGCCTCGAAAGAATTTATACTCGACGAAACCCTTTTTTCTATGCTAATGAAGCGTTTTCTCTGAGCCCCTTCCATTTCCTCGATTCCCGACAATTCCATATACGATTAGGTCTTTTTCTGATTACAATTTCGTTTCCGCTCCGATTTCATAGTGAAATCACCAAGCGGGGACTATACCGAAAAGGCGACAAAACCTTGACATGAACTTTAAGATACTTTGCATGCTATTCCACAGCAAATGTGACTGGGGAACGGACTTATCGCATAAAGTTCAGGCGAACAGAAAAAAAACTCGGAATAGAAACAACATTTTCCATGGAGGATTAAAGTTGCTCTGTCGTGGATTCCTGCAGTATAGTATGTAGTCGAAACGCATTCCTGTGACTTAAATGCCACAAGGAAGGGCTTAACTATGCTTTATTTTTCCCTTTCCTCTATTGTGCATACCTTGATGTTGGAGCGATGGAGTAACCATGGCACGATACCTAGTTACAGTGCGCCAAGGACTGACTAATAACGGCGTTGGGTTCACTTGTGCACAATCTGAGACTCGGTATCCTGTAGTCCACGCGGAATACACGGTGAAGGCAATGTTTGATACGTATGAATAGATGAGTAGTCAAAAGGGCGCCAGATACAAACTTATTTAATTCACTGATTCACCACATTGTTGTTTTAATTATACTAAACAAATAAGCAGATGAGTGGTAATCTTCCCTTTCATGTTGCTCCAGGTTAAGGAAACTTTGTCTGAATGTATGTGATGTGGACGAGATTCAATTTATGAGATACTTCCGGGTAGGTGTGTCGGATTACATTAAAGTAGGTATGTCTGTATGCACATATGTATGTGCTCACGCTTTGGCGCGTACGTGATGCTGTGATTAAGAAGAAATTGTGAGAGGAATGCGTTCATGGAAGTTTTATTAAACAAGGATGCTTTCACTGGGGGTATTGGTCTGATGTGAAGTGGAAGTTAATTAAATGTGCGAGTTAAAAATAAACTATTCCTAGGGTTAGTAAGCAGTCGTAGTAATTCAGTCAGGATATACAAGAACGGAGTGTAAAATACTTAAAAATTGGACCAAGTAGAGGGATGGAAAGACATACGAGCCTTTCCAAAAAATGGACAAGAGTAATTTAAAATTTGAAATAGAAAGTACCTAACGAGTGTGTCGGAATAGTCATCTGAACTGTTGTGAGCAAGATCAAGAAGTGTATGAAAGAGAAATTTGACGGCAATGATGCCTTGTTGGCAATATTACGTATACGCCACCGCCCAATCGATGATATTTGTTATTACTGCATGTCCGAGTCTAAAGAGTCTGAATCGAAGCCTGCAAAAATGAACAAGGGGACATCGTTGTAGAATTGCAGTGGTTGCTGGGGATATGGAAGAACTATTTCTGCAAATTGTTTAACGGCGACAACGAATCAAACACCGCTGACAGGCAGAATGAACCATTCAACCTGGATGATGAAAATCAAAAATTCCGTCTACCCGACCTGGAGGAAGTGAAGATAGCCTAAGCTTAAGTCAAACAAAGCTGCTGGAGCTGACGGCCTAGCTGCAGAGCCATTCAAAGCGGCAGGCGATTACTTGGTAAGGAGCATGCACCAACTCATCTGTAAAAATGTCGGAGGAAAGTATGCCTGATGAATGGATCCTCAGCATTGTTTGCCCGATCCTCAAGAAAGGAGACATTCTGAACTGCGCCAACTATAAAGCCATCAGTCTTCTTAACATCGCCTACAAGATCTTATCCGCCTGAAGCTTTTCGTCAACCACCTGATCGTTCCATATCAGTACGGCTTCAGACCAGGAAACTCCACCATCTACCAAATATTCACACTGAGGTAGATCTCGGAGAAAACCCAGGAACTTCAAATCGATACCCATCACTTCTTCATTGATTTTAACGCCGTGTATGACAGCATCTGTGGAGAGGAGCTATACAGAGCCATGTGAGGTTTTGGCATCCCTGCCAAACTCGTCCCTTTGTGCAGGATGACTATGGAGAATGCACGCTTCATCAAGGTCGGTTACGATCTCACCGAGACCTTTGATGTCAAGGAAGGATTTAGACAAGGCGACGTGGTGTCATGCGACTTTTTCAACATTGTTCTTGAAACAACATCAGAGACACCTTCTTTTAAAAGTCCATCCAAATACTCGGACACGCCCACGATATTAACATAATCGGAAGAACGCAGTGTTATGTCACTGGCGCGTTCGTGAGTATTAAAATGGAGGCTGCAAAGATGGTTTTAGTGGTCAATGAAGGCAAGACTAAGTATATGCTGTCAACAAGAAAGACACTTAACGGTGAATGGGGGAGGCGATACAACGACGAACTGTACGGACTATACAGCGAGAAGATTGAAGGTCTAGCGACTGAGATGGCGGGGCCATATAGACCGAGAAGACCGCGACTCGGGTAACGCACTCAAGTGGAGGGGTACCTTAACCAACTTGACGTCTAAAGGCAGCTGGCTAAAGATCGAGCTGGTTGAAGACGTTTGTTGGTTGTGGCCCAGGTCCACCCCGGATTCTAGCGTCACCTTAACTAAGTAAGTAAAGCATGTGCGAGTCACAGTCAAAGACAGAGAACGTCGGCAGCAATGACGCCTTGTTGGGAATATTACCACTTTCTCTGGATTCGATAAGAAAAAGTTACGTATACGCCACAGCTCAAAGCATGATTTTTGTTAGAACTGAATCTTGTTGTTTTTTCTGGCACTCCAGCTGGATCTATTAAGGATCACTTCGAGCAAAAAAATGTCAGCCGTACAAGCTTTCACTCTTGCCTTCAATCTTTTGAGTGGAATTTTCGAGTTATGTAAGAACAGGCCAGAGGTTTATAGATTTTTCGAACTGATTCTAAGCCAAGTGTCAAACGAATGCCCTTTTCACCATGTTAATCCATTTCAAACATCGTTTTACTGATTTAAGGATTCATAGGTATTATAACGGTATATCAAACAAATTATTTGAAAACTCCTACCCGCAAGAGTTGAGAGTGCCGACTACATTCTACCTCCGCGGTAGCATCAAAAATAAAACTCCTCTCAAGTATTTTAAAAGCAAGTTACCATCGTTCGTTCCTTCACTTTTACTTTTTTTTATTCTTTCGGTTCATTTCTTGTTTAACATTCCTCTTTTTTATTCATGTGCGGTAAGAGTACTTACATACCTACCTTCCACACCCTGCGGGAGTGTTGCAAGCTTTTTCCCCTTTCGGTTTTTTTTTAAGTGGAATCAATTTCTATTCTGTATTCCTTAAAGAGACTGTAAGTAAACAATCCTTAACCAGAACCATTAGTTGTTTCTTTTACGTGATGTGACTTAAGAACCACACCACACTAGCTGGGAACTAAGTGCTTAGAAAAATAAATTCAACCTGGCAAAAAAGAGCGCAGTCTTTACCTGGTGCAACAAAAGCCAGGTGTATTTGTTTTATCCTTTTTACACATTTGGGCGGGTGGAGAAATTTGGAGTAAAAAATGTAGAGGACGATGTAACAAACATTAATAGCCCACTCAAGTTGAACGGAAATGTTTGCAGCAGGTATAGATAAATACGACAATCTATGTGCATAAAAGCACCATGGAAAGAGCCATCACAGTGTTATGAGATGTGGTTGCTTCTATCGAATAACAAAACACTTTTAGTGGCAAAAAACTGCTTGTTGTTTCCTAGGATAAACGTTTTGTGGATATTATGCCTCAGATATTCGTCGGCTGTAGACAAAACAAAGTGCTAATGAATTTCAAAACTAAGCAAACAGAAAGAAAAAATAGTGAACATCCATCAGTTCCAGCTATCCCAGAAGCACTAATGGTATCGAGGATTCGTTGAAGCAATTATTCATACGCCTTCCTATTCATAATGGGTGCCGACGATAGTCCTGATATGTTGTGAGCACTTTTTGGTCGTCCTTTTTGATGAAAGAACACACAGAAAATTATATCAGTATTTATACACCTGAATGCTTCGATAGCGACTTTCCTATGTTGAGTATTCGATTATGGTACTAAAATAAAATAAATAGCTAGCGCGACAGCTCGGAATGAGTCAAAGCCTAGCTTCTCGCAGCTATTCATGTTGTGCGTGTAAAATTTTTCGCACGAACGGAAGGGACCTACAATTTATTGCCCACTCCAAACGGCGCATTAAGAAGCTCTTCCAAGACAGACTCCCAGAGACTTGTCATTCCCCGACGAGGGGTGGTGGCAATCATGGCTGGGGATTGAACTCACGTCGCTCGTACAGCAGTCCAATGCACTGACCACTGAGACATTATTGTACTGAACTGGATAAATCTCTTGGATCAAATAATCACCACACAGAGGTAACTGCTATAAGGCTGAGGAAAAGATTATTGTTATCATCAGCTTCTTACGGTCACACCTCCTTATTATCCCGATGGGACCCTGCAAGCAAGTCGGAAGAAACTGATTACATGACTGTCATTTGATAGGAGATTCACAACCATAATTCCTGATAGAAATCAATTGTCATCCAGGTCACAAATAAAAACAAATTGGCTTCTACGCTGACGGTTCTAAGGTTGGTACGAAAGTTCACTCCCTGGCAATTAGAGTAACGACTAGGGCTCTATGGCTGGCCTATGACAAAAAGAGATTTTCATCTCTAGTAAAAAAGAAAAAAAATAAGTAACTAGCGCGAAATCTCGGGATAAGTCAAGGCCTAGCTTCTCGCAATCATTCATGTTGTGCGTGCTACATGCACGAATGGAAGGTACCATAATTTATTTGGCGACTCCGAATGTCGACTGCGACACCTTTCTCTAGGAAGGTTTAGTCATAATGATGCACCTGTCATCTCCGGCATCATCACTAGTCATTGATACTTATGCCAAACATCCCGATGTATGTATGTATGTATATCATGTATGTATATAACCACAAACATCAAAGCCTTGACCAAGATAGAAAGGCATTGTAAAGACAGTGTACTGAGATCAACTCCGACGGCAGAGTTGGAGACAATTTTCAATCTCCTACCCCTAGATCTCTAGATGCAAGAATCTGCAGCAAAGAGCGCTCTGAGATTAGACCACTCTAAACTCTGAAAAGCGAGCTCATATGGATATGCCCAAATATTGGATAAATATCCGGGACTTCTTCAAACCCTTCACCTGCATATTTCCAAGCAGAGAACAGTGGGAAATCAAAAAAGTTCTTAACGAGAAAAAGTTCATGTACGCGGATAGACACAGGCATGGATGCTGGTGTCTTTTCTGAGGAGCTAGGACTCATTAGCTCAATTAGACTTCCTGGCAACAGTAGTGTTTTCCAGCCAGAGATTCTAGCAGTGACCAGAGCTACCCAAGTGGTGCCATTGCTCACGGCATATCACGGGAGGATATCACTATCTTCATAGATAGCTTGGTGGCTATTAAAGCACTAGCTGCTACTCAAATTACATACATTCAAAGTGCTCTCGCGAAGAGCTGAGAGTTCTTAGCATGCAGCATAATGTAAAACTTTGCTGTGTTCCCGGCCTCAGTGGTGTGCCAAGAAACAAAACTGCTGACGAACTGGTAACAAAGGGAACAGCCCTAGAACCAGGGCTAGCGGACAGTACAATAAAATCTCCACTTCGTCATCTGAAAGCAGAAATAAGGCTAAGGTCTTTAACTGAGGCGAATAACAGGTGGAAAATACTAACTACCTGCGAAATTTCCAGAAGGCTATGGCCAGAATACAATAAAAGCAGAACGACCAAGTTCCTGCATATGGACAGGAAATGCTTGTCATTGCTGGTAGGATTAATTTCAGGCCATCATATGCTCAGGTATCATGCAAAAAAGCCACACCTGACCAAGGACGACCTGTGCAGAGTATGCGGGGATGAGGAAGTGCATGAGGACATAACCCACTTTCTCTGTCATTGCCCAAGCCTCTGCAGTATAAGAAAAAGAACGTTGGGCAGATGCCTCTTCGATAACATCGAGGAGCTATCCGATGGTTCACTATCGGATTTGCTCAAGTTTGCAAGCACAGCCAAGTGGGGCTGTCATCAGGTATATAGATTCACGCAGTAGGAAGTAGCTGGTAAAATACATGGGTACCACAACGGGTCTACAAAGACTTAAGTGGCCCCCTAACCTAGCCTATGTATACCATAACGAGAACACAAAGGCTGCAGAGATAAAGTAAAAACTGAATCTATCCGTCATCTGTCTGAATCTATCTTGCCTTCGCCAACAGACGAAAGGGGACTCTTGTTAGTTATGTACTTCGTCACAGAGCTCTGGGAACTGCGTAAGGTTGAGCTGAAAGTTCTCCTGAGATTCAAATTGATATCTCGGTGGTTCTAAATCAACGTCCTTTATTCTGTCTCAATACTTGTGAATGCCCTGTGAATGCTTGGCTTTGATAAGAAGTATACCTCCCTCATTTTTGCACTCTTGTTTGGGAGCCATTCGGTTCTCTATTTGTAAAGTTCCTGAGTTGTATGAATCTCTTATCGGCGGATAAAGAATTCAGAAACGGCGTGAAAGAGCTCGAGCTGAAGATTTACAGTTTAATTTTTCTTGAGTACCTTAGGGTGAGAGTGTCACATACGACTTGTGAATATCAGCTAATTGTCTACTTATAGTATTAACTTCTACTTTGGTTGCGTTGACTTTTTTGTCTCTGTAGAAGCTTGAATTTAGGACTTCGTTTACTTGAGTCAAAACACAACAAACTGTCCTCTGTCACAAAAATGGTAACAAAAATTTACAAAAACTTGAAAAAAATCAACTACATCCTTATGTAAAGGAAACATCAGTTTACCTCCTTGCGGCTCTATTTTCAACCCTGAACTGCACCTGAACTGTCATTTTCCATTAGTATATAGTATTTTTTACATAATAGAAACTGCCTTCCATTTTGTAACTGAAGCTGAAGGATGAACTCTCGATTTGTTTTCTGAGTAGTAACTCCTCAAGGGAGTTACGGAAAAAAGCTCCTTGAAGTGCATTCTGTGAATAGGTGAGTAGCTTCTATAGGCCATTGGCACATAAAAGAAAAAGATTTTTTTTCATTTCTCTGTCAGGGTGATTTTATCTGCAGACGAACAGGAAGTCATTTAAAGAAAAATGTCCTACCCAAAAGATGTTTAAGAGGCAAAGAGAAAGTCTTCTTGTTCCTCTTTTGTAAATTAAAGAAGCCTTTATGTTTTGTGCAAATGCAGTGAAATTGCAAGGATTCTTTTGGATGTCTAGTGGCTTATTTTATGACCTATTGCCTTTTGCTTCAAAGGAGAAAAGGTACTATAAATGTATTTCTGTTGCAACTTCATTAATTTCTTGCAAAAACACGTTCTTTCGTTTCATTTTGTGTAACTCAAAGAAGCTTAACAAAATTATGATAGAATTTTTAAATGGTTGGAAGGGTTAAGTGGTTTAAGCATCTGTGTGTCCTATTTAGTAGCATACGATTCCGAACGCTGGGCTCCAACTTGTAAGGTCGTTTACGGTGTAAGAATTCCTGTTCTGCTGCTCAGACTATTGTTAGGACTAAGGTCCTCACTGTGCAGAATACACGCCATTTAACCTAGACGAAGTTAGTTGATAATTCCGACCAGAAAAAGAGCCAGAAAAGTAAACCGCCCACCAAATTTTCACACTACTGCAGATCTTAGAGAGAACCAAGGGATTTCCCTCACTACCCTCCACCTTTTCGCTAATCTTAGGAATACGTACAGCATCATTCATAGAAACGAGCAATGTCTAGTTTCAGCATTCCTGCCAAATTCAATCGCTTGTGTAGGATGATGACGGAGTGTGCCCGCTGGTCGATCAAAGACGGTACAAACCTCAACAAGACCTTAGATGTCAAAAATAAATTTGGACAAGGGGATACGCTGTGATAAAATTTCTTTAACATAGCTCTCGAAAGAATTTTTCAGAACTCATACACCAACACCAGGGGTAACATTTTTTAAATATTCGTGAAACTACTTGTCTGGGCGCCGACGCTATTGACATATCAAACTAATGTCCGTAGCGCGTTCGAAAGTGGAAAACAGTAAAACAAAACGTATGCTGTCAACAGCAAAGAACGTCCTACTCTCAGACAGACGTATCTTCCTTTTAGGCGTATACATGTAAGGACTTGTCTACTAGAGAGATCCAAAAAAGAGAAACTCACTGTTTTTTTGGGCTAAGAATCCAATTAAGTACCAAATCCCTATCTTGAGCATCTAAAGAGACTCTACGCAATATCCTTATTGGCCCAGTCGTACTCTATGGCGCAGAGAAATAGACCTTGTATGCGAGTGAAGTTTCTCTTAGTTGCTTAGGATGATATTTAGCACCATCGGCACAGACGGTGAGTGGAGAAGAAGAAATTTCGTAGAATTCACATACAACGACTAAGCTGGCAGGGTGCTTTATCGTAGATGTACACCAGCTCCAAACTGAAAATTCTTGTAATCTACGATTAAGGGACGGTGAAGTAGAGGATGGCTACGAAGAACTTAACGAGCAAAGCTGGAAGCAGTCTTGATAATCTGGGCTCCAAATCATTGAAAGGGACACCCATTCCTAAAGCAAAGCGGCATGATGGCTCCTATAGTCCTACTATAGAGTTTAGGTATAGTCTATTGAGAGACAGGAGTCTGCCAGTATTTTTAAGATCCAATTTAGGCCAGATCGACCTCGATGAAAGGCAAGTGTTGTTATTTTTCCACCTACGTTTGCCACTCTTCTGGTTACAGTGTCAAAGCGAAATTTTATCGGTTCTATAGGATAAAGCGGTTCCTCCCTATAACCAGAGAGGTTTTGACCTGCTTCTTCGTTGGCTAGCTCATCTGCAGTTCCTTACTTCCTGAGACCCACGATAGGGAAACGCCACATCTCCCAATAATCTGTTTCACAGGAACGTTTTAGACAATTGGCAGCTGCATATTGTGTGTATGCATGGTGTAGAATAGTTATTAGCATCATATACTTCAAGCCGATTTACAGGATCTAAGAAGAAAAAAGTGGAGCAAACAAGGCTGGGAATAAGAGCCACTCAAATGAAAGGTTATGACGAAACAATAAATTTAATTTTTTTTATAACAAGAATGCCATCCCTTAGGTAAAGAAACTTTCTGAGTTTAACGTTCCCTTTGATAGAACACAAGAGCAATAAGAATTAACAAAAATATTTCTTCTCTTAAAAAACTTTTCTTCACATATGCCTGAGCGTGTGTTTTGCCTTCTTTAATATTTTACATTATAATACCAAGGGAATTTCAACATCACTTCTTTTTGCCAAATAATGGGTTTCGCATTTCACTCAGTTTACCGTTCTCCCGCAGGACATACATTGAAAAACGTTTTAGTAATTTTATCAAAAAGACTTAAAAACGTAAAATGAGAGCTAAGACACTTGAGATGTTCCACTTCCTTTTTGGGATATTTTCTTCCTTTTTATGGAAAATGTGTTTTATGGACGTGAGTAGGTGTATTTCCTTACCAAATAGAACACTGTACAAGAATTTTTTTGAAAGGTATATGACGGTGTGTGTTTTAAAGCTCCATGCATGTAAATCTGAAAAAACTGAACCTAATGTTTCGATTGATGTCCTGCAGAGGACTGTGAGCGATAGGTTCCTCTGAACCATGTGTTGATGTGTAGAGGGGTTAAAAATTATTCTATTGTTGTTAATTGTTAAAATCATACTTTAACTTGGACATGTGTAAGACTTTCAATAGAACGAACCTTAGAGCTTTGGACTATGGGCTCTTCTCCATCATTTGTTATACGAGGTAATAAGATATTCAAATTATATTTTGGTACTGCTTTTCCTTCAGGGGTCAAGTGGATATAGGAATACTAGTCCCCAAGATCGAAACTACAAGAACGAATGAACATTGTTTACAAAGATCAAGGGATCGCAGATGCTAGAAGATTTGTTCTGTAGAAAACTGAAAGCAACGTCATCGGAATCGAAAAGGTTGGAAGCCCTTTGTCACTCCGCGCAGGAACCCTACAAGGTTCGAGAGCTCGTTAAGTAAATTAAATTAGTTAAGTTTCCGGGTTGGTAGTCAAACCATTAGGTCTAAGGGGGCATTAAGATACTTCGGAGTTATGCTCGACAGCAGGCTGAACTATAAAACGCACGTCGAGTAGGCTAGCAGAAAGGCTTGACTGATGCAAACAGCGCTTTTCCGGATAGGGCCAAACATCGGTGGGCCTAGCTATGCCAGGAAGTTCCATCTTATTATACGCTGCTCCAGACTGAGCGGGGACATTTATAACGAAGGAAGCAAGAAGAAAGCTCTCGCCAGCATGTTATAGCCGGAATGGTCCCCATTGACACCCTCGCCAACGAGATGCAAAGGGTTTACCTTAGGCGAGCCGCAAATGCTCGCCCTTCTGCTCAAAATGTCCAGATAAAGAGGAAGACGCGCAGCATGCAATGTTCGAGCTTCGCAGAGACAAGAGGCAGCCTACCAAGGCGGCAGCTTTTATTCAGCCAAATGGTGTTTTCAGATGACGATTGGCTGGAGATCTGTTCCTACATAACGAGAGTGCGAAGGGTCAGATTAAAAAGCGCCGAAACTAGGGAAATAATACCTAACTGCAGTCCAGCGGAGAGAGTGGTAGAAGTGTGGTGGGTATGGGTAAGTACGTAGGCGCATTCTTGCCATCGAATACTCTCTGGTTTGCGAATCTTGCATGCTAGTGGCACGGCTCACTTGTAGTGTTAGAAGATTACCACATCCCTTGGCATAATCAAGAAAAAAACAAAGTTCGAAGCAGAGCGTCATTTCCATACATAATTGTACACCATGATTTTTATCTTTTTCGTCATAAATGTCTTTCAATTGCGTCAATTTAATACCCACAGTCAGTTCGACATAAATATGTGACGTAAATATGTACAGTTGCATATTAAAGCGAATGAAGAGAGTACGTCAGTCTTTCATTGGAGAAATAAATACCAGATAATCTGTCTTGTAGGGGAGTTTAATTATTAGTCACAGATACAGTCTTCCTTTCTCGTTGAAAACCACTCAACTAGTGACTCCATCAGGGCTGTCTTACAAAGAGCTGACCATCAACTTTAGAAATAATTCTAATCAGTCAGTGCAGGCTATGACGCTTCATTTTATAAGCAGAAAAGGAGAAACCCTGGCCAGAGGTCAGCGTTTTCGAGATTGCGTCTCAAAATGTTTTGTTTCAAACAAGTACATGGTTTAATAGGTAAAATATTGTTTTACTTTCAAAAACTAACCTATCTACGTCTCAAACAAATACAAAACAAAAATAAAAGAAAAACAAAATGTGTACTCGTTCATAGAATGTTAATAAGCGACAAGTGAGCTATTGCTCACTTACACCAATGTAGTCCACCTTTATCAACTAGTTTTTAATTTTTAATTTTTATATAATCAAAGAGCATACATACATACATACATGCCCTCTTACTTACGTATGTAAGTAGGTTTGGGGTTAAAAAAATTTAAATTATTGGAAAAATACTCGTTGGTAGGTAATCAGCAATTTATTCTGATTGAATAATTTATTCATGATGGTAGTTATTAATCTCAGCAGTGTAGAACTTATTACAAGTTTTTATTATTCTCTTCATCAGAGGAGAGGAGCTAGTGTACTACAAATATTATGTGCGTTGAAGCAGTAAAAATCGGCGTCTATTGTACGGGTTAGGCACTAATTAAGTAAACGCTTTTCATTTTTTATCCAACAATGCCAAGCTAATTAGAACCAATTCGGTCACTCCTTTTCGTGCGTAGCTTATGTTGTATTAAAAATCAGTCTCAAGTCCGAAAATAACCTTCAAAAATTTTTTTTAGAGTATCTTTGATCTCATTGTCAAAGACTCTTTGGCTGGCATATGAGCAAGTTACAAAATATTTGTCTTGAAGGCAATTTCCATAAGGCCACTGCCACGCAATGCGCGGCAAGCGGCAAAGCGGCAGAGCAGCAAAATTAGAACGTATGAAATCGTATGGTTGTGGCCACGCAGTCGTTGAGCGGCAAGCGTCGTTTCCGATCATATTTTCCGCCGATCCGCCGCTTTGCCGTAAGCTGTTCATTGTGTGGCAGGGGACTAACACTGCCTTAAGCCGGGCATCCACCATCACTCATGAATAACATTCCGGGAATGAGTGCAGAATTCAAACATTTTTGAATTTAGTACATAAATGCGCACTCTGGCACGCACGCTCGTGCGGGAAATGACGTTCATGAGTGATCGTGGATGCTCAATTATTAAGTCTGTCAAGAGGTTTCCATGGTGCAGATATTTGCTAAAAGTCCAACAGAACTGAACCATGTAGTGGTTTAGATTCTATGTCCATGCTCTCCGATTTCCCGAACTTGAGATACTCGGCACGGTTTTGGCCAAATTTTCAAGATCATGCGTTAATATATGGGCTACACAGACTCCGCTGCTAACTCAAAAAGCATCGTCTGGAATACGGCAGGTTCAGAAAAGAATTCTTTTTTCAGGTTCGGAGTCTTGAAATAATGTTGTAGTGTTTTCCATGGCAAACGCGGAATGTTTGAAGTTTGGACATTTAACAGGCCGCATGTAGTCAAACAATTACTTAGCATACTCATCACCTTTTCATCGATCTTAAGGCCGCGTATTACAGCTTCTATAGAGACGAGATATAAAGAGACATGTCTGATTTTGTTATCCCTGTCAAATTCGTCCGTCAAGACGATGGAGAATGCACGCTACGCCATCAAGGTCGTTCAAGACCTCACCGAGACCTTTGATGTCAAAAAAGGATTTAGACAAGGCGACGCGCTGTCATGCGACTTCTTCAACATCGTTCTTGAAAGAATAGTGCAAAACTAACGAGTCGACACCATTTATGTACTCGGATACGTCGACATAATCGGAAGAACGCAGCGTGATGTCACTGACGCGTTTGTGAGTATTGAGACGGAAGCGGCGAAGATGGGTTTAGCGGTCAATGATGGGTGTCAACAAGAAAGGACTCCCCACATCGACGTCTCGGACAGAATGTCACAATAGACAGTTATAACTTTGATGTAGTTAAGGACTTTGTCTACTTAGGCTCCAATAAAAAATCAGCTAACGACACCAACGCTGAAATCAAACGAAGAATAGCTAAAGCTAAAGTGACCCTGTATAAGACCTTAATCGTCCCACTCCTACTTTATGGCGCAGAGGCAAGGACTCTGTCAAAAGTGGACGAGGTCTGGTTGATTCGGGTAGTTTTCGGTCCGATCTGCATAGACGGTGAATGGAGGAGGAGATACAATGATGAACTGTACGGGCTGTACAGAGACATCGACTTAGCCAGAAGAATGAAGCCCCAACGACTAAGGTGGCTGGGTCATGTAGAGCGGATGGACACCAGTGCTCCGGCCCGGAAAATCTTCGAATTCACCCCCGAGGGACGGTGCAGTAGAGGAAGAGCGCGACTCAGGTGGCACACGCAAGTGGAAGGGAACCTTAACCAACTTGGCGTGCGAATCTGGAGGCGTCTGGCTAAAGATCGAGCTGGCTGGAGACGCTTGTTGGTTAAGGCCCAGGTCCACTCCGGACTGTAGCGCCACCTTAAGTAAGTAAGTTAAGCAAACGAGGACAATTGGGATGCACAGCCTTCACGACACCACCTAGATAAAAGCATTAAGGCTAATTAAATTTTGCCGGATTTGGAACGTCAAAGCACGCAGTTTCAGTTTTTAAATATTAACAAGGAGACTTGGGGCTCTCCTCATCTTAAAATGATCAATGAAATTGAGAACCTCTAGGAACAATGTAAGAAAAATCAACCAAAAGGTAAAAAAAACGTGGTAGGAGTAGGATAGCAAGTTACGTATAAAAACCTGAAGAGATGAACAAGGATACTTTGAGGTAGAATCCCAGTTGGTGCTGAAAATTTGGCAGAATGACACAAATTTTAGGCAGAATGACATATTCAACTAATACGATAATGCCCAGCTTTTTTTTTTTGGCAGAAATTGGTCAAAAGATTACAATTTATTGAGATGAATAATTTTTTTTTTTTTTTTTTTTTCTTTTTTTTTTACGAGGTTAGGTGAAAATCTTTCATGAGACACCATGAGGTTCTACCGCACGTGCCCATGGTAGTGTGAGATTCTTACTCACTAAAAACACCTCCCCTTTTCGTGTTGACTACGACTAAGTACAAAAAAGCCTTATCAAGTAGTTTAACTTTCGACAATAAAAATTCGCGTTGTGTAGGTAGCTTTCCAATAAAAGCACCTACTAATACCGTCATTATAAGCGGCTATTCCTTATTGCACTAAATCGAACGGTTTCGTTCTTTGTAGTCGGCGCACAAGGTTTGTCACGTCCAGAATTTGGAGTACGGCGTTATTATAATGTCCATGAAGGCGAACACGGAGTTTGCGTGCAAAATTTGTTATTTCATCTTCGACCGTAGCTAGACCGAGGTCTCTATGGATATCGTCGATTCTAATGTACCACGGCGCATTAACGATTGTTCTCAGCACCTTATTTTGAAAGGTTTGTAAAATATTTCTATTGCTGGTTTTGGTACAACCCCAAAGTTGTATACCATACGTCCATACAGGTTTTAAGACTTGCTTATATAAGAGCAATTTGTTATACATGCTTAATTTGGAATATCTTCCAAGCAGCCAATACATTTCTCTAAATCTAATTTCGAGCTCGTCGCGTTTCTTTTTAACGTGCGGCTTCCATTTGAGTTTCGCATCTAGTGTCATTCCTAGATATTTTGCTTCGTTTGCATACGGTATTTGTACCGAGTTAATGAAAACGGGTAAGTTGTTTATTTTCTTGTACGTAAAGTTAACATGGGTAGATTTGGTTTCATTGAGAACAATGCGCCAAACCTTTGTCCACTCGCAGATTATATCCAAAGCTCGTTGAAGCTTTACAGTTGCTGACTTGACTGAATTATCTGTTGCCAGAATAGCCGTATCGTCCGCGAACGTAGCAACAACGGTGCCTTCTTCTTGGGGTATATCTCGAGTATAGAGCAAGAACAAGACTGGACCAAGAACGCTTCCTTGTGGAACACCGGCAGCGATTTCCTTGAATTCCGAGTATTCGGCTCCGTGCTTGACACGGAAAAGTCTGTTCTCCAAGTACGACTCTAAAATCTTGTACAGCTCTTCCGGAAGTACCTGTCTTAGTTTATAATTCAAGCCTTCGTGCCACACCTTGTCAAAGGCTTGGGAAACGTCAAGAAAAGCACTAGAACATATCTTTTTCTCTTCCATGGCCTTCTCAATTTCGTTGGTTATTCTATAAACCTGGTCAATTGTGGAATGCTTGATTCTGAACCCGAATTGATGATCAGGAATCAAACGTCTTTCTTCAATTACCGGTTTTAACCGTTTTAATAAGAGTTTTCCAAAAACTTTTGATATTATCGGTAGGAGCGATATCGGTCTGTACGACTTTTTGACGTTTGGCGGTTTTCTCGGTTTTGAAACCATTATAACTTCGGCGACTTTCCATTGCCTTGGAACGTATAATAGTCTTATCGAAGCATTTATAAGGTAAACAAGTTTTATTAAAGCTTTCTTTGGCAATTCCTTCAGGACCTGTCCGGTTATTAGGTCATATCCAGGAGCCTTGTTATTCTTTAGATTTTTTATTACCTCACAAAGTTCGGCTAGTGACACGCTTCTTATTTTAAAGTTGTCTGGAGTCATAATAGTATTATTAATATTTTCTATTAATGCTTGCCCGGGAAATGGCTTAAACGTTTCTTCCAGATGCTCAGCAAATAAGTCGGCTTTTTCTTTATCGCCTTTTGCCCACTCGCCATTACATTTTCTTATTGGTAGCGATTGTATTTGGGGTTTTTTGATACCTTTTATAGCTTTCCAAAGAGAGTAATTCGAACTTTTTTCAGCAGACAAGCCTTCGAGATATGTAGAAATCTCGCGATTTTTAAAATCCCGTATCGCTTTTTTAAGCTTATTGCATAGGAAGTTCGAATGGGTTTTGTGCTGGGGAGCGCGAGTCTGTTGCCATCTTTTGCGTGCTCTCCTCTTTGCCAGCATCAGTTCTTTTATTTCCGGCGGATATTTAACTTCGCTATTTCCGACTACTTTCCTTTTATATGGAGTGTTGTTCCACGCGGCGCTTTGTAAGACTTCAATAAATCTGCCGACTTCATCCTCTATTTCGCACGGTGTTCTAAGCGACACATTCAGGACTATATTTTCTTCAGAAGCTTTCCTAAAGCCATCCCAGTTAGTTTTGTTGCTAGTTAATCTGGGCGCTCCTTGTTTTCTCATTAGACGTTCGCTTATTGTCAATACGACTGGTGAATGATCGGAGGAGAGATCAAAGCATTCCTCGATGTTCGTAAAGTTTTTCACTACCCCTTTTCCTATAAAGAAGTCTATGAGGTCAGGCGTTTTTGCTATGTCGGAGGGCCAATAAGTCGGTTTCCCCGTCGAAAAGAAGTCAACAGCAAATTGCATGCCGGTTTCGTAGAGAAGTCTGCCTTTAGGTGAAATGCATCTCGAACCCCAAAAGGTGTGTTTAGCATTAAAATCGCCAGATGAATAATGATATTAATTTAGCCGACATTAACGCCCCAGAAACCTGGAGCCCGTAGATGTCCTAGACGTTGCTAGTAAACAAATCCAGTACTGGATAGATGTTATATGAGTTCATTCTTTGTTGATAACTAAGTGGAGGATGATAGCAAACTCTAAAAAAATAACAATGAAAATGACATAGTATTAATAAAGAAATATATTTATACATTTAAATCATCCGCACCAATAATAATGATAACAAGTGAACGACTGACTTGAACATATGGCACGTTTAACTTGACACGCATTTAGACATGTTTATTGAAGGAAATACACGACACGTGGTAGTCGTACGTTTAAATATAACGTGCGCACTGTGTATCATACATATGTAAATGCGTCTTCAATCAGACATGATTTATATATGTACGTACAAGTTCAAATGCCACCACAAATTGATTAGCTCATTTCCAGTTTAGGTCTCAATTCATATTTCATTGAGGTACGACTACGGGTATGAGAACTTTGCCAATTATGGAGATACAGAGAGTGTTTTTGGGAAAGAATAACAATTGCCCTTGTTGGCGTTTAATATTTCTGTGTTGATTGGTAGTAGAAACAATAAGTCATGAATTAAGGAATCGCAAAAGGTTACAAACAAGCTAATCAAGTGCTCGTCTCAAGCATATGCTTAAGTGGATTAGCGCCACTTGAATAACCCTTCTACTTCTATGTATTTTCCACAACACAGTTCAAAACAACACGCTTATGTCTTGAGTGTTTTACTAAAAGGGGAATCGGCGCTCTTAAGCCTTGTTACCCACACAGTAATCATTTGACTGAACAAAGCAATGAGCTATCGGATAATAGGCGATCAAGTGTCATAGACAAAAGTATCTTCAGTTAAGTAGACATCTTCGGATTGATAGATACGTATCCATGTCAATTATGAACAATCATTGTTGAAAGTATGTTTGCGTATTGATTGTTACAATGTTGGTCCAAAACACCAACTGCCTTCGAAATAAAACGATCATTGCCCTCCGAAGCAGAATCAGAGTACGGCCGCACTTAAGTCTGCTTTCCCATTCTGAAGCAGTAAAATATGTTAAGTCCTTCTCCATAATTCTCGACTTTTATTCAAATAATTTTATGAGATAAACACTTGCCCACTGAAAGTCCACGACCTTGTGATTTTTTACCTTAAAATTTACTCAGATTTATGCCTGAAATGTAAATGTCTGCAGATACGGCTTGAGGTATAAATAAAATCCGGATTGCAAAATTAATTATAAACACACCTTCGGAATGCTTAAAAAAATACGGCGTTAAGCATCATAATTAATTGACTGACTAAGTGAGGTGGATACTTAAATTTGGACCTCGATCTCGTTCTTCGTTTTTTCCCCATCATCTTGATGTCAAGCAATGACTAATGCACATCATGGCAGGTAATGCCCATGAGAAGACCACCGGAGTATCTTATACGGAGAGGAAATGTAGAAAAACAAATTAGCAAGAATGTCAATATTCTTTTATCCCTATCGTGTAACATATATTTAAGTCTACGACCTGAGGTCCATTGCATCCATGACATTGTTTGTCAATCTGTGAAGATAGCAGACGCCTTTATTGGTCAGAAAATACAAGTCTTTGTTGCGCTGATGAATCAACCTTGTGTGGAATACTTATGTATTTCCTTGAATGTACAGATCTCAAAAGGAGATGTCGGTCTAAATGATGGCACTTCAGAGGATGATTAATCTTCACAGAATAGAAAAGTCCATCACTGATCACAATATTCACACTACGGCAGACTTTGGAGAAAACCCAGAAATCCTAAATCAATGCAAAATTAAAAAAAATTGTTGGTGCGACAACTCGGGGTACGTGTTTGCCCAAATGGAACGGCTCTCCAATTTATTGCTGACTCCGAATGGCGAATTGAGAAGCTTCTTTATAACAAATTAGACTGCCGGAGTTTTGTCATTCCCCAACGAGGGGTAGTGCCGTGAAACATTTTTGGTATATATTGTTGCACTCGAGCCTATGCAGCTCGCATTGGAGTTCAACGCACTAGTCAGTAAGCCACTGCAATCGACAAATCACCACAACACTTTTATAAATGCCAAGGCCTCTGGTGATAGCGTTTAAAACAAAAAGCTGTACAAAGCAATGCCTCGTTAAGGTATCCGCGTCAAACTCGTCAAGCTGTGCAGGATGCTGCTCTGTATCACTGTAGTTAAAGACCTCATGGAGACCTTTGAATCCAAGAAAAAATTGGACATGTTCAGTACGTACTTTTGAAATGTCGGGAAGTTCTGAATTGTGTATACGGATTGGATGTTATAATGAAGCTGTGGCGAGAAACGGTTCGAACTGGAAGAGTTAAGGATAAGCCATCTGCTTTTCACTGACGACTTAGTCATATTTAGGGTCCCTTCAGACCGAACTACAGCGCACGCTTGACAATTTTGTAGCCATGTGTCTTGAAGCTGGATTAAAGCAAACGTGGGCAAATCAGAAGTAATGGTCTGTCTAGGCAGGCTAACATGCTAACGTCCAGACATGTGGAGTCCCATTGAAACAGGTGGTCCTATTCACGAGTGATGGATGGAACAATACTGTAGGATTGTTCAGGCTAAGTAATTTTAAGTCAGCTTGGTCGCTCTGTTATCAGGAGGGTTGAACTTGGCATTCCAGCTAAGTTATTGGTCTATTATTCAGTGTCTGCTTCAACCCTTGTCTATGATCATGAGGTTTAGGTTATGAAATGAGATTTCTTCATTGTATTCCTCGAGTAAATCCCCGAGATCGAGTTAGGAAAACCGGAACACGCGAGGTACTCAAAGGCGAACAGATATTTCTTCGCACGGAGAGGCCCATGCTTGGATGATTTGGGCACGTAAAACGCATGTCATCAACTTCGTTTCTAGGACATCCCATGCAATATGAGCCATCAGGTAGGCGTCACCTGGATAGACCATGGTTGGATGGATGACATGGTTGGACCAAGTCCGAAATCTCACCCCTACCCGTATGGGGATATCACCTTTCGATTTCGAATCGATAGCGGAAGGTCAGGAGGTATTGGGGGTCCACTTAAGCAACAGAAGCCCGCGACTTTCATAGTAGATAAGCGGGCAATAAAAAATACTGATGATGATGATGAAACGTGCTTAGTTTAAAAATATTATTATTACAAGTAGTATTGCTTCATCAGATTTTCGTGAAAACCCCAAGTGATTACCTTAATACATTGAACTCGACGATAACCGCTCAGTTAAGGTCGATCGTATGATTGACTGCAGTGTGTCGTCAATCATGGATTTATTTTCAGATAAATGATCGTAACGACATAGGACCAGAAATGCAGGGTTTTATTTGCCAGAATCTATCAACTGACAGTTTCCCAAATGGGAATGTTTTTGCATGATTTAAGAACTTGTTTTGTCAGGGATACACATTACTGAAGAAGCAGGTACTGGGAGAAGTTCAAACTGCCACTGAACGGCTTGGTTGGTTGGTTAAGGAGGGTGGAGTTCGGAAGAACTGGCCTCGCCACCATTTGGGCCCGTTTTGTTCTCCTCTGTAGCATCTGTTGGAGAAGAAGTGGAGTAAGGGCAGGCGGGATGTTTAAGTGAAGAGTTATGGTTTAGCGGACAGAGAGTCGGATGGGGTTTGCAGATCCGAGAAACGTCCTATATGCGACCTCCAGGATTTTCTCGAAACTTAAATGCCTAAGAGAGCTTAGCCCGGGCGGAATATGTCTGCCTAGGCTTTTGTGTCTTAGTGCCCCTCTGCAGTAGCAATCGCAGAGGAAGTGTTCGAGGCTCTCCTCCTCTTCCTCACATCCCGGGCAAGATTGCACCAGTCCCAAACTGTGGGCATGTTTATTCAGGTTGATGTGTCCAGTGTACAGGCCGATCATCAGTCTTAGTTGCCTCCTGCCAAGATTAAGCGTTTTCCTTGCTAGACGATAGAAGGGGCGCTCTATCATTGATTTGACGTTTTTTTCGTGGCGTTTTGCAAATAAACCGGTAAAAGCGGTTTATGGCCACTCACACGGTTGTAGTTATGGTGATGTCTCCGTTTTCTGCCTCCTTCCTAGCCAGTTCATCCGCAGCTTCGTTCCCTAGTATCTTGCATCGATACCCAGAGGTTGCTAGGACATTGAGTTTCCTTGCATTCCCTTACCAACTTCAAGTTGGATCTTGGGTATACAAGGCGGCTTGAGCTGTTGAGCAGATATAAATACTGTCACCGAGGGTTAGCTGAACGGTTTGTGAGAGATTAAAAACTTGTCTTAGAACCTATACCGCCTGGAAGACCAAAAATTCAAGAAAAATTATGTAAGAGAAAACATAAACATTTTTGGCATGACCCGTTTCTGCCATATTATCAAAGGAATTAATCTCAATATCCTGATTAAAGTTTTTCTTGATTATCTTAAATCTTTATATCCCCAATAAAAAAATTACAATAGTTGTATACCTACTTCAGTATGCATATTTATTCATACCCGTGACGAATAACTTGCACGGAGATACGATTATTATATTTGCATTTACGAAGTCGGATCAAAGTCGATAAAGACACTCTTGCTTGGGTTTTTTTTTCGAGCGTAAAGAGTTGACCTGGTACGACCATACGCAGAATGCTTGAGATTAAACTTGTCGAAGCAGAAGTAATCTCGAGATAAGTTTTGTACACCGTCATTTAGTGTTTACTTATCAGGACAGCAAATGAATTGTTTTTTATTTATCCGCTTCGGTATGACGAACTAGATAAATAAAATTTTAATTTAATTGGTTAAGCTTGTATCGAACTACAATATAAACCTGGTGATTTATGTGGAATTTCAAATATTCGAGGCGAGTACTCCGGTTTAGAGATGACTACAGCTTCGGTTCTGCTTCAAACCAAGAATGACTTCAATATTTACATAAATACATACATATGCAAATTAGATCTCTAGAGATTTGACAGCACGTCGTCTGAAGATGTTGTGCGCTGCTGACATTCTTATGCGCTTCAAGCGTTTTCTTAAAAAGTGGTAACCCAGCTTTACTTAAATCTATACGTTCCTTGTTAATCCTAACAGATTAATTGAATGCTTCCCTTATCGTTGGGGAAATACCTCGCGTTGTATTAAGCATTTTCAATGAAAATTCAACGTATCGATTGCGCTGCTATTCAGCTCCCAATGAGATTCATAAAAATTTAATTCAATGATATTTTAATCAAGCAATGTCGTCAGGTCAAATTGGTTCTATTTTTATGACATAGTTGTTTGTTTTTTATCAGTGTATGGACTGATGCACACAGCATTCTACTGTTGCGACGATTTTTTTTTAAATTAAATAGTTATTGATAGACATAGAGCTGCTTAGTTGTAAAATATTGCAATGAACTGTGAAGAAAGTCGTATGTCGGAATGTTTTATATTTGCTGCGCACTTATTTCTGAACAGTGACATTTGTCGAATATTTTTGCACCATGATGAATTGATGAACTTTTCACAGTACACTGACAGGAAATAAATTAAGGCAAAATGGCCAGCATTTGTCTTACGGCCAAAAAGATTCTAAAAAGAACCAGAAAGCAGTTGGTGCTAAATATTGAGAAACTTTTAGGTACATAGGTAAAAGTGGCGGTTCGACTGAACCCAATTAGCACTAGGATGTGTCCTTTTGTTACCACGACTCCTGTGACCTGGTTGATGATGTGTGTTGTTGAAAATGCTTGATACAACCGGGATTGCCTAGATCCAACCTGTGGAATTTAGAAATCGAATTAGATCTTGTATACTTTTACCCGAGATGTCGCTGAGGTCGTCGAAGAATGGTTAATTCAGTGCACGCAGTCTGGCTCTTGCTAGTGCCGGACATTTACAGAGGAAGTGGATGAGAGTTTCCGTTTCATTTTCATTTCCGCAACTGCGTTAGTGGGGGTTGTATGGAATATCTAGTTTGGGTGCATGGTCTCCAATTGGCTAAGGCCCCATGGTTATCACCGTTATTCTGGCGATATCTGGGTGGGTTCTGTTTAGGAGACCTTCTGTTCTAGTCTTATCGCAGGTCAGCCATATTTTCCTTGATATGGCGCAGTTGGTTAATCCCTTCCATTGGAGGTTGGTCTTCTGCAGGAAGTGTAAGTGGATTTGTCCCTTAACCACTCCTGGCGTGGTGTGGATCCTTGACGCGAGTGAGCCGTGTAGAGCTGACCCCTGCCCGGCCAGCTCATCTGCACACTCGTTTCCTGTTATGTCACTGTATCCTGGAACCTAGAGCAGTGTGAGCTTGAAGCGTTCGCCTAAGCGAACAAGCTCGTTCCGGCACTCCAGCATCAGTTTGAAGGATATGGTAGCCGAGACGATGGCCTTGGCCATCTATAAGGATAGCAATGTTTAGTTTGTGTGATCTGTCACGCCCGAGTTGCGTGCAAGCCTCTTGGATTGCAAGTAGCTCCGTCTGGAAGACGCTATTTTTAGTGATTCCGAGTAGACACCCTTGCCCCACATCGCAGTTCATCTTTGATTCTTCGGTGTAGATGCCTTCGTTTTTCTTCCACTGTGCTCTTTTGGGGAATCCCATGTGGAAGTTTTTACTAAAGTTAAGTTTGGGTGTAATGTAGTCGGTTGGAAACGTGACCATGCCGTTTGGCAGCGAGTCCAGGATGTTGCTGTGGCCGTAGGGCCGTGCAGTCCAGCACCCAGATTCTTTGAGTCTGACTGCGCTGCCTACTGCTGGATTTTTTTTTGTGTAAGTCTAGGGGCAAAAGATGCTGGAACACAGCAAGAGCATCCGCTGTTCTTTGGAGCCTTTTAAGTTTTGTAAGGTTGTAGCCCTTGCTCAGCGCAGGCCACCATACTAGCTACCCGTAGGTTAGAATCGGACGCACTACATCTGTGTACATCCAAAAGGTCATCTTTGATTGAAGCCCCCCACTTCTTTCCAAAGGTTTTACTGCAGGCATAGAAGGCTACACAGGCCTGTGGCCCAGGTGTTTACCTTGTCTAGAGCTGCCTCCATGATTGCACTTATTTCAGAGAGAAACATCGCTGACACTAGTATCACCACGTCGTCCGCACACGCGACCAGCTTGACCCTTTCTCTTATGAGAATTTTGTTTATATCCATTAGCCGGAGTAGAGAAGAAATGACGCCACTCTGTGGCGTTCATCTGTGGGCGAATTACCTGAAAAACCTGGGAAACCTTTATTACGAACTGTTTAACTGCGATGGAAGCCTTATCAATTCGTAAATCATTCACATGCCCAGATGATAGGGTACATACACTAGCTTGTATGTTTGATATGGTCCCACAAAAGCTTAGCACTATTTGTCCGATTTTTACGAAAGGACATCGACTTACTTGCGCCAAATACAGAGCCGTAAGTCTCCTCATAATCGCTTACAAATTATTATCTGCTGTACTGCGGAAGCGCTTGAAATCATAAGTCGACGAACTGGTGGCGAATTATCAGTGCGAATTTCGGGATGAAAATAAAAATCGATTTAAATTTTCTTTACGTTAAAGACCCAAGAGTTCAAGATTGATACTCACCATCTGTTTATCGATTTCAAGACCGTGTGATGACCTTTTTGCCTCATGTCCAGTTTTGGTATTTCTGCCAAATTTAATGGAGATGGACAATGCTCATTGCTTAATCAAGTTAGAACAAGATACCAATGAGATCTTTAATACCACTAAGGGTTTTATAGAAAGCAATGAGCTGCCAAGTAGTTTCTTTACTGAGAAAAAAGTGCGAAATTCCCAGGTCAAAACACCAGGCACTATTTTGAAAAAGTCATTACAACCACTTGGTAATGCAGACTTGGTCACAAAGGTACGGAGGCTAGCTTTAGGAGTAACAGAAGCAATGAGATCATAACCTCAACTAGCATAAGAAGTTATGTTGAATTTACCCCCATTAGACCACTACGTAAGGAGCACAGCGGCAAAAGCAGCACACAGGCTGAGAGAGTCAAACCTCTGGAGGCACAGCTCTTACGGTCACGGGTCCATACTTCACCTATACGGATATGTTGATCTCGACAGGAAAACGGACTATATCACACCATATTCAGACTTTGCCAAAAATTACTCCACCCTTATACTCAGCAGACAAAACAAACAAAATAGGCGTTATGAGCACCTGCGACATCGAGGTAACGAAAAAGCGGGGGGACTGGCTCGGCTAGAGTTCGCTTTAGAAAGGGAGCACACCCACACATCGATAAATATTCCTATCTATATCTTGGTCCGCCAGAGGTGACTGCATTATATCCCGCAGCTTATGTCAGAGAATTGACTTAATCAAGACAAAATGTCATCTGGCTATGAACAAATTCGCATCCTGATAGGTGCACTGACGTGACGTTACCAGTAGGACCAGTAGGACCCCGTGAGCGCACAGTCATCGACTGGGCACTTCCCCCATAATCTAGCCTAACCTAACATAGACAGCTTTGACACATCTGTTGAACGAAGCTGACAGTCACTGGTGCTGCTTTTGTGAACATTGACTCAAAGGCTATTTAAATGGGTCTGGTTATAAATTAAGAGGTATAGCTATCTACCAACAGCGAGACAGAACACTGATGTGTCAACTATAACGTTGTTGTAGTGAAGGAGTTCGTCTTCGCAGGTCCTGCTATCAATTCCGCCAACAACAAGTTTTAAATTTGTTCAAGGTTTTTCTTCTCTTGCCCAGCCTGGTTCTTCTTGTCTACTGCTCCTTACGTGATGAAGGGTCTGACCATCAAGTGCTCGCTTTGCTTTGTGCTTCTTCTTGTTTTTTTCTTCAGAGGAGGTTACTTTACATTAAACAGCTGGGAGGAGTTCATAGTCTTGTCTAGCTGTTGTTCTGTGTAGACGCTTGTGGCTAGTCTTTTATCCAGGCTCTTTTCACTCCATCTATTTCAATAGATGTCAGAAGTTATAGCTGCCATTGAGCTTTTTCAGTGTGCAGTGTACTTCTATTTTGTTCGCTGCTCATGCCTTCGTTAATCCAGGTGTAGATGCGATTTCCTCATAGAATGCTTAGAATTCTCGAGAGAAAAGTTCTACGTTCCGTTTATGGTGTTATATGCGTTCACGATAGAAGATTTAACAACAAACTATACGAACTGGACAACGACACCGACCTGGTCAAAAATTTACGTACATGATCAAGGTGACTACGTCATTAAGAATGAATTAACAGCGATGCTCCGACCTGAAGAATGGTCAATTAGGAAATCACGCAAAAGAGGATAAACTCATCTTTGATGAAATTTAAGGTGACCTCAACAAACCCTGTGTACGCAACAGGTGGCTAAGGATCGGGCTAGCTAAACAGGCTTATTGTTTGAGGCCCTGGCTCACTCCGGACTGTAACGCTATCATAACTGAGTAACATTGAAGAAAGTCAAATGTAAGATGTCAATCGTTTCTTCCTCTGGTCGAAGCGAGACGGCTTCATCGGAAAAAATAAAAATCGCGGCTTTTGACTTTTCATTTAACTTCAAACTTCACCATCACGACCACCCAAAAGTCCAAAACCACGAACTCAACCTAATAGAATATCAACTCATGCCATAGTCAACTTGTAAACTTGGCGAATTCTTGCATTCAAGCCTTCGGAACCTCCCTCTAGATTAGAGTTCACAACTAAACAATGTATGTTCTATAAAAAATCATTCTGTCTTTATTTGACATCAGCACATTGAAAGGATAACTTAATTGTTAAATACTTAAACGGAAACATACACACTAACAGTTATTAATTTGATTTTATAAAATAATCTTAAGGACTAAGGTTACCGGCGATCCATGGCAAGTATGACATTACCCTCACGTAAATGCCTGGGAAATTGGAGCCGCAGAGAGCGCTTCCCGCCGATACCACACCATACTGGACATACCGTGCACCAAGGCGATAGCGGACAGACGTAAATATTGGTCCACCAGAATCGCCTTTGCACGTATCAATCTGGTTCTGTCCTCCAGCGCACATCTGTTTTTCTGAGATTCGGATGACTCGATGAATATTCTGACAATATTCGTTAGTCGTCACTGGTACCAGCGCCTTTTGGAGTACACTCGCCTTTAGACCATTTTCTATGCGACCCCAACCAGCTATTATCATTTGCTCCAAACTGGCCGATTGTGATGATGAAGTTATTGGCAGACAGATCGGTTTTACGGCACCTAAATGATAAAAGAAAAAATTCAAAATTCCATCTCATCACATCCACTGTAGGCACTCACTGTTGAACTCCGCCCTTCTATTAAGGCGAACAACTCCAATGTCGTCGGAGAACAGGCTTGGGTTGTAGTCCTTGTGATATACCGCCTCTTCGATGTCAATTTCCTGAAAAGCCGGGGCACACTTTCTAACGTTGTTACTTAAGATGCAGTCTGTGGTGGTCTTTGTGTCGTGTTCACCCAAACGTACACTTACTCTGTTTTGAATGAGGAAACACATTTGCATTCGTAAAGGTCGATAGGAAAATGGTTAGAATTTGCTTACAATCTCTTGTTACCAACACGGATGCAATGGGCGGCGGTAAGAACATATCGGTCTGTAATCAACGATCCACCGCAGTCCAGGGACCTATCAAGACCATCATCGTACACTAACAACGCCATCCAGGGGAATTCCGAGAGAAAAGCGTCTTCTCCATTGGCCACTCGATCGGCATCACTTTTTCCGCACTTGGATGCTTGCAGAATGCCCATTCCTCTTTGAACATCTCCAGCTGATTTATCTACACTCGCGACACTCTTGGAAGGCGGCAAATCATGCATCTTTGATGGAGTTGTCGTTGTCCGGGGGCGGGATGTTGTTGGTTGTGCTCCTCCACCAACTGCCTGGTTCGCCTCACAGCATACATGGTGCTAGAATTCGAATGAGTTAATGGAAATCCTTTTGAACTTGAACTTTTAACCGACCACATCGTCAATGGTACCACAATGTGACCGCTGTACAAGTTCGATGATCGACTGCGGCAGAGGTCGTGGTGCCATCTCAAGCAACTGCGTTATGGAGGGACATGATAGAATCGGGACACACACTCCCTGCTGTTGGCGCAGAGTCCGACAGGAACTTTCTACAAAACAATTTCAAATCAATTCAAACACTATTTCAAATTCTATTTTCTTTTGTAAGATTTTAACACGCACGTGCTGTTACGTCGATCACTCCTATGGCGGCGATCAAGAGGATGACCGCCAAGCTAAATACACGACTGTTCGCTAGCATCGTTAAATATCAATAAAACTGAATAAAACCGGAAAGACGACTGCCACCGTAATTGAACCTAAGTGTGCGAGACTCTGAGTGAGACTGACTGTGGTGGAGTCTTTAAATTAGCATCCGAACACAGTTCGATTCGAAACTTGTTTGGCAATTTGCACTGGCAACCTGCCGCTTGCCGCTTCGGGTGAGTAAGTCCGATGGGAATTCCACTGTAATCAGTTTTTTTTCTCTCTGTGAAGCGAGCACCTCTCGATAACTTGTCTTAACTGTGCTTATGAGCTTGAAGATTTTTTTTTTTTAAGCCTTATCACCAGCTGAGCTGAGCTGAGTCGCTTGGTTGCTCTTGAGAGTGTCGACTTCTCGAATAAGTGGACCAAGCCTTCTTGGAAACGTTTATAATGGCTTTTGTATCTTTCCCTCGTATCTTTTGCCGGGGGAATTTCCTTGTCTCAATTAGTCAGTTTTTTATGGAAAATATGTGACTCTTCTGAGGTTGGAGCGTGGCTATTTTTGATATGTGTTACCAGTGCCTGAATGTGGGGGTTTCTGTTAAATTGACTTGTTTTTGTTTTTTTGATAAATTAGACGTTTCAAAATTTATCAGAATTCAAGTTTTACATGTATAATAAACGAATTGACTTGAATTCGTCCATTGGAAGCGAGCGATAGATTGGTTTTGAAATGGGTTTTGATCTTGGCTATGACTAGGCAAAACTGTGTGTCGATAATGTAGGGAAAAGTAGAAATTTATCGCAGGGGTTTCTTTCGCACATGATTTGGAGTTAAGTCTGAAATGTTTTTGAATTTCTAAAATTAGTAGAAATGGAAAATTGTTACCATTTTTAGTTCGTAAAATAAGTGTAGTAGTGATTCCAATATGGCATTCCTCCTTGGATCGAAGTAGAACGTTCTATGTACAGCACCAGTTAGGGCGAACTTTATACATATTGAACACTTTGTATGGGCTACTACAAAATATTCGGAGTACAGGCTTATAAGGGTTGTTTGGCCCCACGCCCTAGGAGTACAGAATTAGGATTCGGTCCTCTAAATGGTGCCGGCCGGGGTAACTGCCAGACTACAAGAAAGCCGATTGTTATGAAGCAGGAACAAACCACGAATATGGACGAGTTTTCTGTAAATGACCCCTGTTAAGGAAACAAGCTTCGGATGTATAGGGTCATCCAACAAGAGGTGTCATTTGAAATCAAGAGCATCCATTTAACGAAAGAACGGCATTGTGTGTGGTCTTGCTCGCTTACTTAAGGTGGCGCTACAATCCGGGGTGAACCTAGACCTCAACCAACAAGCGTCTCCAACCAGCACGATCTTTAGCCAGCTGCCTCCAGTTTCGCACGCCAATTTGGTTGAGGTCCTCTTCCACTTGCGTGCACCACCTGAGTTGCGGTTTTCTTCTACTGTGCCTTCCCTCAAGTATGGATTCGGGTGTGGATTGGTTGCCATCCTGTTTACATGACCCAGCCACCTCAGTCGTTGGAGCTTCACTCTTCTGGCTAAGTGGATGTCGCTGTGGATGTCGCTGTCTCACTGTTTATGCGGAGAGACGGACGAAGAGTTTTCCTCTCGAAACAGCCAAGAGCAACTTTATCCGCTTTTGACAAAGTTTATGCCTTTGCGCCGTAAGGCAGGACTGGGACGATTAAGGTCTTATAAAAGGTCACTTCAGTCGTTCGAGGGAGGGCTTTGCTACTCAATTGCATTCTTAGCCCAAAGAAACAGCGATTGGCAAGAGTCATTCGTCGTTTAATCTCAGCGTTGGTGTCGTTGTCTGAATTTCTAGCGGAGCTTAGGTAGACAAAGTTCTTAACTACCTGAAAGTTATATCTGTTTACGTTGACCTTCTGTCTGAGATGTGTCGGTGTTGAGATTCCTTTCTTGTTGACAGCATTCATTTGGTCCTGCCCTTATCGACCGCTAAACCCATCATCGCCGCTTCCGTCTCAATACCCTGTCAGTAACACCACGTTGCGTTCTTCCGATTATGTCAATATCGACTTTTGAAAGATTGTGCCTCCGATGTTGGCGCGTAAGTTTTGCACAACTCTTTCAAGAACGATGTTGAAGAAGTCGCCTTGTCTAAATCCTGTTTTGACATCAAGGGTATCGAAGAGGTCTTGACCGACCCTGAGGGAGCAGCGTGCATTCTCTATCGTCATCCTGCACAGACGGATGAGTTTGGCAGGGATGCGAGAGCTAGACATGGCTCTGTATAGATCGTCTCTGTAGATGCTGTCATAGGCGGCCTTAAACTCGATGAAAAGGTGGTGGATATCGACTTGAAGTTCCTGTGTTTTTTCCAAGATCTGCCGCAGTGTGAAGATTTTGAACAGCTCGGCAGCTATGCCGTCAGTACCAGCAGCTTTGTTGGCATTATGTTTGGATATGGCTATCCTCACTTCGTCCAGGTCGGGTGGACGTCGTCGTCCAGGTTGAATGGTTCATCCAGCCGGACAGCGGCATTTGATTTGTCGTCGCCGTTAAACAGTTGTGCGTGGTCTGCTGGTTTCAATTCTTGTGTCAACTGGACCTTATAAGCATGTAGGCCAAACTGTTTATGCAAAATGCGGTGCAAAGTGTTTGCTGATAGGCCCGATGCCTATGGTCGTCTCGAAATATATACATCTGAGTTTTCAGTCACAATCTCAGTTAAAAGGCGATATTTTTGGCCGACCTTGCCAAGTTGGAGCTAACCTGACCGAGACATTCAAATTTATCGATTGAATTCACTATTCATAGCTGTGAGAAAAGGCGCTTGATGATGACCAAAAGCAGTACGAACTTTACGAAACGTTTTGCTTGATATTTTCACCGTTTTTGTACTATTTCGAAACGTTGTACGAGTGTGTATCGATCCATTAATATGTACTCTCCTAGTTTTAATCAAAAGTCATCGCAGTGATAGTTGTATGTTGACAGTTCTACAATGGCGTTAAATTTAAAACGACACCTCTTGTTGATTGGCTCTTGAAATGTTAGATACCTTAACATCGGATTCTTTGTATTCCTGCAAAGTAGCTATTAAGTATTGACATCAAAGAATGGGGCTGGAGGTCTACTGATCAATTAATCGTCCACCAGATTTGTCAAGTTACGATTGCGCAAGGCACTCGTCCAATGTTAAGGGTGAACACTACAAAGGCAAGAAAATATTATCATCCATGGCTTGAAGATGAATGCCGAAAGGCACATGCAGCGAAACAGGAAGCTTATAGAGTGGCGCTGCATAGAAGTATGGAAGCCACCGTCGAGCTCTATGAGAAGGAGCGAACTTCTTCAAAGCAAGCGGCTTCTTCAAAGCAAAAAGAAAGAGCGTGAGAAGCGTGTGGTCGAGAAAATATGGATGAGGTTCAGAGGTCTTAGTCTTATTGTCGTTATCGTCCTGACCCATGATGGAAATGAGCAAGATATTGCCAACCGAATCAGCAAAGTTAGGTCTGCGTTTAAATATTGTCCGAAATATGGCGAAACAAAGCATAATTGAATCCATATTACGACATAAATGTGTTCAGTATTTGGAATGTGGCCTCTATTACCACGACAGAGCCGCAAGCTTTCGTAAGGTGTCTATGAAAATATCTTAGGGATTTTTGGCTCGCTTGGGTACTTTACCAGAGAATGGATCAGAGATCGTTGGGTAGAACCATCTAACGACGAAGTAGTGAATTCATGTTACCAACCGCACTTGTCACGCTTTACCTTAAGAAGCTGATTAATTTCCTGACAGCCTCTGGAACAGACAAACTGCCCTTAACCATATGGAACAGCACAATAGCCCTCTATGTGAGACCGCAGTGCTGGAGCGGACCAACTGCTCTCCATTTATAATAATAATCCAACATTTCAGAAAGGTGACAGCTCCATTGCTGGTATAGAATCTGCTTCTTCAATGTGGTATATAAAAAATACATGAGATGATGCCTAGGTTTGATGGAAGATTTGTGATCTGAAAGTTTAAAAGGAAAATAATTATTACCAACGACTAAGTTTACTTACTAAAGGTGTCTCTAAGTCATCCTGTTAGAATAGCTCGGCGTTGTTCATCATATGTACCTCAAGTCGGCACTCAACCATTGATAGGTTTAAGTAATCTTTGCCGTGTTGCAGACGTTATTTGGTGACAAAAAATGCAGACTAAAAATAACTCTTTTAGAGACCTGACAACACTTACATCAATCAGTGATTAGTTCTATGAAACGAAATCAACCAAAGCCTATAACAATCAGTTAAGTCCTTCATAAAATGAACAAATGTGAAATAAACAAATTAATTCTATATTTCTGACAGCATCCATCAAATCATTTATGTTAATCCTCGTGCCAAATTGCTTTACCCAAAGATAAAACATTCAATACCGTCGTCAATCTGCCACTGTCCTTTGTTCTTAAATGAACAAACACACAGCTGTATGATGTGTCCTTATAACTCAAGGAAACCTCCGGCAACATAAAACCACAAACAGGAGGGATTATGAAAAATTTCATTAACAGGTAATGCGATCACGTTAATGTGATGTCTCTTTTGACATTTTCCCTTCAGCTAATGTGCTTGGATGGACATTTAATGTCCTTGGATGGTTGTTTGTTGTACAAACTATAAAATGTCAACTTGCATCGCATTTCTCTTGAGACAAGTTCCAAAGTGAGAGAATGAAAATGGATGGCCCTCTTAAATGCAATAGAATGCAGAAGGTGACTTCCATTTAAATGTAATTCGAATAGAGAATGAGAACAATTTCTATTTATTGGAATCCTGACAGAAAGGAAGAAGAAAGAAATAATGAGGAAAAGTAGGTTTTTAACCTTTCGTCCCTTTGGCAATGCTTCGACTTGGTGAAAATATCTTTTTGAGAGTTTTGCCAAGTTTCAAAGTTTGCGAATAGTTTTTGACAATTATTTGGTTGGTCATTCGTGGAATGTTTGCTTGTAATGATTTCTGGTAATAGTCAGGAAGTTATTTCAAATAAACGAACAGCGAGTAGTTGTTTGTTTAGCCACTTGATTAAGATACCGATGTTGGGATCTGAAATAGGCCAAAGTAATGGAATTGTAATAGCGCAATGCCGACTTGATTATTCTTTTATCTTTGCTGAGTGGGTATAACAAAAAATATATGGTTCTACTAGGTATCAATAACTCATCTCTTCTGTGCATTAAACGTTTAGAAACATGGTGATATTTAGTGACCTATATTACCTCTATTTGCACGAAGACGACTTTCTGTTGTCAGATTTTGGTGACTTTGATGGAAGCTTTAATACTCAGAATTATTCAAATTAACTGCCAAGATTCAAGGATACCCTTGACCCTGCATCCTTGTAAATACCCCACTTGTTGGTAATATTAACACCTCTTCCGCATTCGATATAAAAAAATGTTACGTATATCGTTGATTTTTGTTAGAACTAAAGGTTCGAGTCACAGTCATAGTCAATGATAGAGCAACTCGGCAACAATGGTGTCTTGTTGGCAATATTTTACTACTTCTTCTGCATTCGATAAAAGAAATGTGGCGTACGTATGTAGGTATGCATGTACCTTGTTGCTAACCTGGAACTGAGGATCAAAGACCAGGGACTGGTATTGGCACCCTCCGAACATCCTAAGAAACTTGATAGCTCCTGTGAAGCGTGTTTGTTTCTCGTTATTTCCTGAATTGTCGGTATTTTGGATTGATACAGTGGACCGGGCGTCGAGCTGTGACACTAAGCATAAGTACGTTGGAGAAAATTTCCCAAAAGCGTTTTCGATATTTAATTTTTCTAACTCTTTCATAATCGGTTAAGCAATTTCCCTACACAGTAATTGGTTCAAGAGGCCCCTGAGTTGTGGCATTTTATCTGGAGTCTTAAAAACCAGTCTCTGAGCACTACCGAGGCAAAGAGATCTGTACTATTCTGTATTAGGGGCCCTAATTGCACAGTGTGACCTATAAGGTCTATTGTGGGGGCCCATATGGTTTAAGGAGAGTTTGTATTGAGGCTTTTGATAAACCTCAGTGTAGCCTTAGGTTCGATTTTGCGAATTTCCGCTGAGTTGACCGAGGCCCACGTCAAGTGGAGTAATCTTTTCCTTGCGGCTCCTCGACATTCGCACAGAATATGTTCAGCGGTCTATTTCTGTTCCCCACAGAGCCGATCGTAGGTTAGGTTAGGTTAGGTGGCTATCCCCCCTCAGGCAGGGATATACTTAGACCAGATTGGCCTATTGTGATACTACAGTGAAGAAAATCGGCTTACCGGCACCAGGGAATCAGAATATGTAGCATAAGTACAACGAAGGTGGACAAGGTGGTGAGCCGATTAGGGTTAGCCCGTTAGTGTTCTTAATTCGTCTTTGGTGAAATCGAGAAAATTTTTGGCCTTGTATAGGTTGGGGTTTGACGAACTTTTTCGCTTGTCTAAGGCCCCGAAGGTTGGCCCAGTAGTCGGCGTGTTTATTAATTTCTCATTGTGCTATCTTGGAATAGGCACTGTTGTACCAATGAGTGGGCGGCAAGGACCTCCTCTCGCCAGGTAGTCAGTTCATTCGTTACCCTCGAAACCCACATGTCCTGGGATCCAGGTTACGGTAACCTTATTTATCGATTGAAGGTTTTTGAGGTGGTTGAGGCAGTTCCAGCCAAGCTTGGATCTTACCGTATAGGAATTAAGGGCTAATAATGCTGTTTGACTGTCTGAAAAGATGTAGACGCGGGTTCCCCGGGTTCTTCTCCACAGACATTCTCTTGCACACAATTCAATAGTGTGGACTTCCGCTTGAAATACTGTAGGTGACTGTCCTTGCGCTGTCCCGTGTTGGTAACTGGGACCATAAACCCCAGTACCTGTGCTGCCGTTGTCCAATTTTGAACCATTTGTATACTAGATTTCGGTAGTGTAGTAGGGCGCTGAAAACAAAGCTGCTGTAAAACATCTTTTAACTGTTCATAAAATCCTATGAGATGAAAATATGTTTCCCAAATCAATCCCCCGATAGAGCATAAATAACAAAAATACACAACATTCCTGTGAGTATCCAACTTCCGAACAACATGCACCCGAATGTACATATTTCCATTAAAATATGTGGTCCAGAATAAATCAAACAAACCATCCCTTGTGTGAATGAGTATGGGACTTCTCTGCACATTTATTTGGGTCAACAGGATTCGAGGATGCACTTGTTTGGCATAGATATCTTATTTCTTTAGTTTAATTGTCCATTCTGTACCAATTATTGGGCTTTTTGAGCAAAGAAATATATTTGACCAACAGCCAATTATTTATGTCCTTTCAGGACTCTCTTTCTCTCTCTCTCTCTCTCTCTATCACTGTAAAGGAAATAAACGATTTTTGAATTTTGCATACCTTATTTATTTTTCAATGCATTTTCGGAGGATGTATTCAATCAGGTGAAACATTCGAGATGGTTTTTCGATTGAAAAACAAAAGGGAGCAGGGGATCTATTAGTAATTGAAAATAGCTCCTAAGGCAAGGAATGATAAATTGATTGATATTTGATGGACTGCACTCAGAGTTCAAAGTATGTAATGCATCTGCATTCCTGTATCATGTTCCATCTCAGACATGGACCAAAGACAAATTGGGAATATTTTCACGATTTATTGAACAGAGGGCATGATTGTCAAAGATTCTAGAGCTAAATTAATTTAAGTCCAATTATCCTGAATAAATATTTCCAAAGGACAAATATTCTTAAATGGTAACTCGAATATTGTTAAAGTGTATCGTAAGTACATAGTTTACCTTTGTTTGATGTCATGGTGTGGGGCTGAATCAAAAGCTTCAGCACCACGGAATGGGAAGAGATCGGAGAATTTTGGAACAGGAATATTCGGCCCGAGAACCAAGGACTTAGACAAATTCATCAAATCTTGTTTCCCATATAAAATGAAGAGGCTAATTCTTGCCTTGTTGTGTTTATTAAAATCGCCTGTGGGCAAGTCGATAACCACTATTTTTTCTTCATCATGCTTTATGACCAAATGTGTCAACCTGGTAGAGAGAATAGAACCAGATTTTGACGACTCTTGGTGAGTAGATACATGAGTGGAAAATAACAAGAGCGAACAAAATTTCAGAGATTAAAGCTATAAATATTCAGATACAATTTCATTCGCATAGGTCATGGACAGAGGATTATACCCGGATTACCAGGACTACCCTTTAAATTTAAAGGACAGTTGTCGCAAATTTTGTTTCCTTTAAAGTTTACAACGTACTTTATACGTGCTCGCTATGCAGCAAGTTCATGTTACTTATTTCCTGGGGGAGTCATAAATCTTCACTGTTTTATAGGGTTGCAAAGTTGAATGAAATTTATTTTTATTTGTCAAGGTGCTGGCCCTAGGTAGAGAATGGAAACATCCATACCTATGCACAGTTAAGTTTATCATCTTTCGCTTGTAGGTCAAATGCAGATGGCTTTGAACGCGAAAGCTTTCTCATTTGTTCAGATTACAAAGCAGTTTCTGTTTAATGTTGACAGGTTGTATTCAGAACATCTAAGGTCTTGTTCTATTTTCCAGGTATGTCCGCAATTACCCGGTCAATAAAGCTCATAAGCCACGGGAGCCTTAGCAGCAGAAGTTTATTAAAAAATCGCCGCCTGCGGTTTCTTGGTATCTGAACGTAAGCAAGTAGCTATCATCGACTTACTACTTTGTTGCAAGCAAAGTGCGAAAAAAGACGTTCAGTAGACTACTTTAAGAAAAATTATCAACGAATGGCTTCCACTGAAAGCGTTTGTTAAAATCTATGTGAATCGTATTTTTTCTAACCGACTTCTAGCAATCAGGTGATATTTGCAAGTTTGTCTTTTTGAAAGCGGACAGAGCAAGCAAAATCTGTGCAAAAACTTGCAGAGGAGAAGGGAGACGTGAGGACCTGGAAAAAATACATCTGCAGACTGTAAGATAACAGTGGCAGTCAATTTCTATTCGACAAAACTGACCAAAAATGTAAGCTGCTGCAGCTGATGAGTTAACTGCTGAACTATGCAAGGCAGCGAAGAACGATTTAAATCTCTACTACAAGTGTGTCGCCTTGACTCAGTGGTTAGTGCGTTGGGCTGCTGAACGAGTTGCGTAGGTTCAAGCCGCACCCATGTCTACCCAACATTTTTCGTGGCACCACCTCATATCGGAAAATGAAAACCTCCAAGAGTACCAACTGTCATAAAAAAGCGTCTCAATTCGCCGTTTGGAGTCGACAATAAATTGGGGGTCCCTTCCATTGGTGCGAATGTGGCACGCGTAACATTAATGGTTTTGAGAAGATAGGCATTTGCTCATCCAGAGCGGTTACTTACTCACTTAAGGTGGCGCTACAGTCCGGGGTGGATCTGGACTTCAAGCAACAAGCGTCTTCAGCAGGCGGGTTAAACCTTTAGCCAGCTGGCTCTGGTTTCGAATGCTAAGTTGGTTGAGGTTCCCTTCCACTTGCGTGCGCCACCTCGCTCTACATGACGCAGCCACCTCAGTCATTGGAGCTTTACTTTTCTGGCTTAGTCGATGTCGCTGTACAGCCCGTACAGTTCGTCGTTGTATCTTCTCCTCCACTCACCGTCTATGCAGACGGTACCCAAAACCACCCACAGAATTTCCCTTTCGAAACAACCAAGAAAACCTCATCCATGCCTTCTTAGCCCAAAGAAATAGCGATTGGCAAGAGTTATTCTTCGTTTGATTTTAGGGCTGCCGTCGTTTTCTTAATTGATAGCGGACCCGGGTAGGTGGTGGGCATCGATTTGAAGTTCCTGCGTTTTTCCAAAATCTGCTGAGGTGTGAATATTTGGTCGATGGTGGACTTTGCCATCCTGAACCCACACTGATATGGACTGATCAAAAGCAAACTACTCATAGTTGCAAAATGACCATAACTGAGGACCTGGCGAAAGAAAACGGATCAGTCCACGATAACTGTTTTTTTTTTTTTTTTTTGGTGTTTCAATAGTCTCCTGAAGAATTGTCAATCAAAACGGATTCTATCCTCTATAAAATCAACTTCAAATGCGTTGCTCTTGCCAGTCCGTATGTGCTTCAATCAGTTTTTTGTCTCTCCTGTTAAAAAGTGTAAATGGTACTTATCTGCTTTTGTTCGCCAGCTTCTCAACTATATTGGCATTCTAAGTGCCCACTGCCGACTAAAAGGGCAAGCTTGTGCCTGTCACCGGACCCTACCTGCAGACTGTGCTTGGAGAGCGATGAAAGCTCTCTTCACATCGCCACAGAATGTCCTGGCCTTATTCATGTGAAAAGCACAATAGCTCTCTATATGAGACCACAGTGCAAGAGTGGACAAATCGCTCCCCGCTAATAATAATAATAACTATATTGGAGCTCTCCTTATTGGGGAGGCTCATTAGGGGCTCAAGTTCGGAAAATGGCCCCATCTTAAGTAAAACAAATCCAAATATAACATCCTTAAAAATACAATAGAAATTTCTTCACCAAAAAGATGCCATGTAACCCTGCAACAAAGAAATTCTTTTCAACGGATTCTCATAAGATTTTGTAAAAAACTTTCCTTCGTAGTCATGGTTTATGCATTTGATTCAACCTTGTTGTGACAGTTGCACATTGGGACTAAACAACGCTAAATTGATGCCACTGAGGTACTAAGGTAAAAGTGTCAAGGGACATTCTTGCAAAGTTTTGTGTCAGTGTTCACGCTCTTCCGTTTCTTATTCTCCGCCCGTTCACTGACAGAAAGTATGACCTAAAAAAAAGTTGCACATTTTTTCCCATTTATTTTGTTGAGTTCAACCCCAATCTGATGGACAGCGTAAGGAAGGTTAATGATTTCCATTTTCGTGATCACACCTGGGCTTTACGTTAAATTGAACCAAAGAGAGTGAATTTCACTTCTAGTCGTCTATGTGTCATGTGCTATACAAACACTTATCTACACACCTTTGCTATGTTAGAGAAAATACGGATAAACAAAGTGTTGCACAAGAACATTGCTGTGTATACTGTGCGGTTCTACACTGTATTGTGGTGAAAAAAGTTTTAATTTCTTTAAGGAAAACAGATGGTGCAGGAATTTAGTGCACTTTTGCAGAAAACTAAGATCAGACTGATGGTGCAAACAATTTTAAAATCTCCTTTTCATTAAAGAGAAAGTTCGTCTAGAAGAAGGAAGTTGATTACATTTTCTGGTGGTTTTTGGCAAGAGTCTTTTGGATGTGCAGGATAAGGCAGTACTTTTTTTCATCTTAAAGAATTTGGCATACATTTCTCCGTAAATTTCGACTCCTCTCTTATGCAAATACTGTCTGATGAATCGAGACCAGAACTCTGTCAATTCGACGGATTTGGTTGGAATAAGGGAGCAAAGAACTCACTGGATTTTTCTTAGGCACAACCGCAGACAGCATGACTTTCATTGAATGAACTCTCTCAACTTTAGAAGTAAGGACTTAGGACCAATATGCTCGGCATAATACCACCACGTGCAATGCATGTTTTCTGCGACTGTAATTTTCTGATAACCTACGCTTAAGAAATTAATCGTCTACGAAATAGTACAGGAAACGAAAAGGAGTCATTTAGCATCATTTATGCGATCTCTAAAGGCACAAAGAACCTAAACCCTCATTCCCACAAGCATTTTATTTCTCTGCACAACAGAACCTAATTCCTCCAAGTTTCTAAAAAAGTAGTTTCCAAGGTATTTGAAACACCTTTGCGCTAGCCCTCACAATCGCATAGAATGTGTATTAACACGAGTCTGATTCTATGAGCTCCAGTCTTATAGCGTGCTTACGTAGAAGGCAATGCCCGAACAGAACTTCTACAGTTATTCTTAGGTTTGATCTTTCTAGCTTTAGAATTTCCCTCGTCTTTTTCTTATTTAACCCCAACCATAAGGTATCTAACTCTTATATTTGACTATCTGTGGTTAGCTTGCCAGTTTATGTTGCCTAAGAGGTTCGCCTTAACCGCGCATGACGGCGGTTTGAAGACTTCAGCATCGCTTTGATGTCGTTTTCTCTGTTTCTTGCTAGTTGATACACAACCTCATTACACTTTATGTCGCAATGTTCAGGCACCAGGCACCCAGTTCTGCGAACAGAGTATCTTGAGCATTGTGCAACAGTTTACCACTAGTCACGTTCGATTCTAGCGCTTTGAGTGCGGCCTGGCTATCGACGTAGATGGCGATGTTCCTGTCGGATACTGCCTTCGACTCCAGTTGTTCTGCAGCTATGAACACGGTTAGAACTTCTGCCTGTAATACACTGCGTATGTCAAGAAGTCTAATAGATATTTTCAGTTTTGGCTTGAGGGAGTAGATACCAGAACCCATTCCATCTGGTGTTTTAGAGGCATCTGTGTATATGGCTATTTCCTCCGGTTATCTTATTGCATTCCTTTGCCATTCCCCCCTGAGCGTGCTCATGTATTTTATATGTAAATCCAGCGGAAGGAGGTGGGGAAACATTTTAAGTGTGGCAACATTGGCTGTTCTTTGTACTGCCGCTAGTTTCCCTTGTGTGGTTATTCTGGTTGCGACTTTCCCACCAGACCAGGGCCGCGTATGTGAGTATGGGTTTAACTAGAGTTACGTATAGCCAGTGCATGATTGCTGGCTTCAGTGCCCATATTTTCCCCACTATTCTCTTACATATGAAGAGGGCACTGCATGCTGTCCTTATTTTTTCATGTTCTTTAATGTTCCAATTTAATTTCCTATCCAAAATTATTCCAATAAATTATTCCAAGATACCTGGCAAGGTCCGAAAGAATCAGTGCCCCCCCGTTTAGTTTACGCACTTTAAATTGTGGAATCTTGTGTTTTTTGGTGAAGAAAATTAGGTTCGTTTTTACACAGCTGATTTTAAGCCCGCAGCTAACCGCCCAATTTTCTACACGGCCAAATATAAGCTTTTTTTGTGAAGCCATGGACCTGCCTAGCGAGATAATCCAAGTCTTTTAGACAGTTGATGTCCACAAGAGAAAATTAAGAGTGAGAGAACCACCAAAGAGCTACACCACTTTAGAACAAGCTCTTAGTTAGGAGAAAGAGCAGGAGGAACTTAAACAGCAATAAATCCAGTCATCGAACATTTAAAATTAAAACTGAAGAAGGTAAAAACTGCGCAGGGCGACGAAATCGTGAGAACGCTGAAATACCAAATCTCCAGCTGCTCTAAAGCTGAAAACGAAATGGATGGCTGCTCTGGCTACACTACCTATTTCATCCCGAGTTTTTAAAGAGTTGTGAACATCAACAGACAAATCTGGCCCTCAATTGACCATAAGTGCGCCAAGAGATTAATTTGTAAAGTAGACGGCATCTCGGAGCTACTATACCTGTCACCACAGGACACTGCCTCATATGCAGACATGCCATTCGCCTGGGCGCTCCTGCAAATGATTTCTGCAGAAGCTGCAGGGGCGAGGAAGAGGATTAGCCGATCCTATATCTTCCTTTTTTTTGACAATCTTGGCTAACTAGCACAACAAGATGTCGGAAACGTAGTTCGCATAATTAAAAACTCTCACTAGTTCCACGATTAGGAAAGAGAATTCCTCCTAGACCCTGAGGCATCACATTGAACCTACAGTTGATCTAAGTGCGTCGGCTATGTCGAAAACCTCAGGATATTCGAAAATGCAAGTAGAAAAGGGGAATAAAACTCTCGAATCAGCCAAACTTTATAAGGAGTTCATCACTTCTTCAAAAACATAAGCAGACTTTGCAGGAAGTCTTTCAAGGACATGTGTAAATTTATTGTTGTTTTCAAATCCATAGTTCTAGTTTACGAGTAAGGCATCGTGACAGCTCCATTTGGGCATCACATAGGATTCACATTTATATAAATGTGACGAGAGAGAATCTTTCACAGCATCATGAAGGGATTAAAAATACGATTTCGGGACTTTTTGGACTACTGCAGACTAGCCACTTATCATGAGTATCCACCATGTTGATTTAAAATGAATCGCCAGTCTTTATGGGATGTTTATTCTATTTCCGCCGTACATGCAGTTAATCCTTTGATGTTTGCTTGTGGACTTAATATTTCCCTATTCCGGACAAAACTACATACATAAGTCCAAAGGCTTAAAAGCCACCAGCAGCAAATGTAAAATCTCTCTGATATTAATGTCCTACGTATAGTGGTTTTTTTTATGTCCTCTGCATAGTACGCAGGTGTTTGTGCACACATTTCGCTTTTAACCATAACGCAGTGTGAAGACTTTAGTGGAGACTTAAAAAAGTCCTTTTTTCATCAGCACATGTATGAAATTTTAATAAACTATGTACACAGCTTGTTTTAGAAGCCATTAAGCTTAAGAATTAAAGCAAATGGCATGGTGACAACACTGGTCGGTGGTCTGCACTTCATTTTTAAATTCAAAGAAAAGGTTGATTGACAAATATTGGACGTGTATGGTAAGTGGAGGACGAAAAATAACGAAATCTCTCCAGACTCCAACCAAACATTATTAACTTCCAAAGTAAAAAAGCCAAGAGGCACTGAAATTCTACACATCAACATCGTTGTTTCAATTGGAATTCCATTGACCTTATGTTACCCTACAGCGTTAAGTCTCATCTGGGAATACCCTCTAAACTGCTTGTGGACTATAAATATGTATTTCTCAGCCGCCCGAGGGCCGCCTTAGGGGTATTTTGCAACTTAAAGCAGTAAAGCAGCAACAACAACAGACGATTTAACAATTTACTATACGCACTTCCGCTCACGTTCGAAATGCTCCAGAAATGCCGTCTCCACACGATGTTCGACTATTTAGGTTAAACATAAACAAATCACAATGGCTGACCTACCTTCGTCGCGGTATATAGAATTATCATTGAATTATGTGAAAAGCCTCGCAGCAGCAAATTGCCAGCCTTGTCCAGGCAGGACGAAGCGAAACAGGACGATGAAGTGTGGAAAATTAACTTTATCGAGTGGTGTGCACACAGCTTTCATGTTAATAACCAATCACATTCGTAATCTGACCCACATACTCATGCACGGATTAAATATTTAATTCGTCTAAATGGCTGTCGGATATGGGAGGGGGACTGACTCCCCCCCCCCCGCTGTTGACCTGTAAGTATTGAATGGGTTTGCACAGCTGTTTTTAAAAATTAATACGAATCTGCACTTAATGCCTCACTTCGGCGATCAAACATCTCATCATCAGAAATTAGCATAACCATCGGTGTAATTGAAAGCAACCTACCAGACGTATACGCAACACTCATGGTTTCGTTAATAATTCATCGAAGGATATCTGCATGTAGAACAGGTGGAAGGGTAGGTAATTGATGCATATGTCCAGTGGAGGTATTGTATTTCAATTTGAGGTGAGAAATGTTGAAGTTGCTTTTGAACAACTGGTGTGGGACTGGATTACTTCCTCTGGTGATGAGTATTATCAAGATTGACGACCAATTAACATGCTGGAGTTAAAGCTCGTCTATATGGTTGGAAGCTGCTTGTAAGGGTTATTGTTTATCAATGGTTGTTGCTGTGCGAGTATTAATCTTACCATTAACCACCCACTAGAATTAGTCTTGTAGAATCTTCACCGCTCCTCAAATGCAAGTTCCACTTTTTGAAGGTAGGAACGTTCACCCCGGTCTATCCCATTTCCCTGGCCACTTCAAATCGAATAGTTACACTACACCAATCACTAATTCACACAGTACAGGACTTTGCACTTTGATACTTTCAAACAGACAATTCCAACACCAGCATCTATTATTGACTTCATGGAGCCAATTTGAATTAATCCAAAATGCACCCTAACTGTCCAAAACTGAAAATAATGAATTGTTAATTCAATTTTACCAAATCCCAGTTGTTTTTTTATTTTATTGCAAAGAATTGCTCGTTAATTTCAGTTTTCGCTGAGTTAGGGAAAAAACATTTTCAAAACTGCAATCTCCCCTTGAAAAAGGTTCACAATTTTTGGGCAACACTTTGTTATTCGTTAGGGGGACTGTGGGAGCGCTACATTTCTGTTAAGTCCAGTGGGATTTTTATAATTTGTGTAACTGTTTTTGGTTGCTTTTCTTTGGGGTGCCGTTTGGCCAATTAAAACGTTTTGAATACGAGCATTTAAAGTAATCTTTTGAGCACAGCAATACGAAGACGAGAAGTTAAAGACTGTTAGGGTTGCCTGGCACTTTTTTCTTCCAATTCGTAATCTAATGTATAGTCAGCGATGTTTTTGATGAATTTAAACCTTTTTTTTTTTGTCATTTAAGTGAATTTAATTTAGAATCTGGTTGTTTGGGATAAGAAATACCAATTACCTTGAGAGTATTCTGTGAGTGATTCAGATTTTAAGCATTTCGATGACGGCAACAGTAAGTACAAGGTGGCGCAAAATGAATCACCCTATCGGAAGATGCTGTACGTTTTGCAAATGGCGGTAACTGTCAGTCTTATTTTGATATTTGTGAAGTAAACAGATGCAAAAAACACGTCAACCATGGAACACTATATTCCTCAAGATCGGGGAATACTTGTGACTTTTTTTTACGAAATAAATCGTCAGTGATTTTGGCGCAACGCGAATTTCGGCGCAGATTTCCCAACTGTCCTACGCCAACTGTCCTAGCCGCTCGCCTCGAAGAGATTGGAACAACACATGACAGAAGAGGCATCGAAACGCCTCGTAGTACTCGTTCCAATGAGAATATCGCCGCTGTGGCTGAAGATGTCGCGGATGCACCATCAACGTCGACTAGACGACGTGCCACGCAATTGGGAATTACATGTTCATCTCTGTAGCACATTTTAGTGAAAGAGTTGAAGATGTTCACTTACAACTTAGACCACCATATTCCCTTTGTACCATAACCTTTTAGAAATATGTAATGCCCTAGAGATATTCGCAAGGAAAACAGGAAGAATCAGTATTTCTCTTAATTTAGCACATCCACACACTACTTTTAACATACGAGATTAAATATATGTAAATATTTATGGATATATGTTTTGTCTATCCAAGGCTAGGTTAGGTAAGTGAGCAGGCGAAAGGAATAAATCAGTTCGCCACACTCAGGTCAATTCAGGCCCATAGTGATACCCGTTGAGGAAGGAGAGATGTCCCCTACACCCAAAAACCCTACCCAATAATTACAGTTCGTATATATATATATATCTAATGGATATCAGTTGAAGATGACCAACTTACTGCGTCTTTGATGCAAACCATCCTGTGGATTTGATGAATTTCTTATTTCGTCGACCGGTATCGGATAACTCTTCAATGTCCTCGAAAAACTGTCCGAGGAACCTACTTCTTAGATGGTAGAGAGTAAGGCAATGGCAAAGAAAGTGAGTTGTACCCTCGTGGACCTCCTCATCGCCACACCCCTACAAAGGGGGTAGTTTGAAGGTTTTTCATATGGTACTGCAGCGTATTATGTCCTGTGATCACTCCTATAAGGGTAGATAGAGAGTAGATAGAGATCTTCTGTCGATCTCCAGAAGTCTGTTGGTCCTAGCCTTATCGAATAAAGGTCATATCTTCCTTGTGGTGAAACAAGTGTCTGTGTCATTTCTCGCGAGTTCGCCTAGTATGCCCTCATGTTCGGGGACCCAGCAGACTGTCACCTTGTGCTGTGTTCCAAGTTTTTATCTCTGTAGCAAAAATTGTTTTTATTGCTGCCTTGCTGTCGATAGAAAAGGTAATATCCTCTCGCGGTATTGCCCTCATCGCAGTCTCACGGGCGTCTTGTGTCACTGCTAGGACTTCCGCTTAGAAAACACTGCTGTGGTTCGGAAGGCGGGAGAACTTGGAGATGCCCAGCGTTTCGGAAAAGATACCTGCCTCCAAACCAGTGTCCATTTTGAATTCACGGTGGTAGATAGCTATGGAATGCGCGTCTACCATTTTACCCATTTTCCCGTTTTTCCATTCCTCCCTGCTCGGGTACGTTGCTTAAAAATGGTCTTGTTAAATTGTCTATCCAAACTCTATACAAATTTGTTATTATTTACAATATATCGTACGTCCTTTGAATCCCAGAATCTGTTACATTATTTTCAGAGTTGTTTATGTCTCAGAAGGTTTAACGAGATTTGTTTGGCATTGAAATCGAATAAGACATTACTTTGCACCTTTCTTGGACTGAAAACAGACAAAGATGAACTTGAATTGTCACTGAAAATATATGGAGATTAAAGACGAAGTGAAAAAGCACACATAAACACACATATTGCAAAGTTTGTAAAGGATAACACAAAAACAAATCTAGGCCATTCAAGAAATTGAATTTATTGCAAAATTTGTTTCGAATCTTCAAAGTAGAAGTCATTAACCTTCGTCGACATTTTTACTGAAGCTTACCTAAGCTAAGACGATGAGATGCTCGCATTAGAATATGCACATGTGAGTACATCTAAATCCCTAAAATCTCAATTCAGTTTCTGGTAAACCTTGTTTTTTGTACTCTCTATTTATCCACCCGTCATTCAGTATGTGTACAGAAGTTTCACGCACAGAAGGACGACTGTATAGTCGCTGTTTCCATAGCTAAAGGAATAAATGATTCATGTTCAGCGAGCTTTTTTTTCCAAATGGACTGTAGTTGTTTCATCTTGTTTTTATATTGAGTTGAGAATTTGTATTTAAAAATGGTTTATTCAAGCGAGTAAATTTGGTTGAATGTATTTTAGTGGTAATTGCGTGGGGTATTCAGCAGATTTAAACTGAAACTTCTGTTAATGGAGATATCATACAATTTTACGAAACGTCAAAGCAGAACCATTCCACACGTTATTTGAATTTGATGTTCTGTTCACTGATAGGTAAGGAGTAAATCCAGATACTCCGATTTCTCAGAGTGGTTGGATTGGAGGACGTTCTTTAGGTCGAGACGTATCGGCCACTATGAGTACGGGGGAGCACAATAGATCTAAACAGGTCGCAGTGCACACACACACCCCAACTTTTTAACATCTAACATCTAAGGAGTGCATCCACATAGTCATCACAGAGAATTGTAGGAAAAGCATAAGGTTTCTGTTGCCGCCAGTATATAGGATATAACTTCGTTGTCGGACGAAATCAACAATTAATGAGTTTCACAGTCGTATAGTCGTACAGTCGAAGGACATTTTGGCACTATTTTAGGCTAACAAACTGTCGTGTTCGTTGATCGGATTGTTCAGATCGCTGAACGTTGGGCAAGCAAAAAAAAAATGCATCCACCCCAACAAAAATAGGACCAAAAATAGGACTGTAAATGAGTGCCAAAAGGAGCCAATAGAAATATACTTACTTAAGGTGGCGCTACAGTCCAGGATGGACCTGGACCTCAAGCAACATGCGTCTCCAGGCAACTCGATTTTTAGCCAGTTGCATCCAGGTTCGCATGCCAAGTTGGTTGAGGTCCCCTTACATTTGCGTGCGCCACCTGAGTCGCGCTCTTTCACTATCCCTCGGGTATGGATGCGAAGATTTTCCGGGCCGGAGCATTGGTATCCATCCTCTCTACATGACACAGTCATCTCAGTTATTGGACCTTCACTCTTTTGGCTTAGTCGATGTCGCTGTACAGCCCGTACAGTTAGTCCTTTCATCTCCTCCTCCATTCACTGTCTATGCAAACCAGACCGAAAAAGCCAAGGGCAACCTCATTCGCTATTGACAAAGTCCTTACCTCTGCGCCGTAAATCAGAACTGGGATGATTAAGGTCTTATACAGGGTCACTTTAGTCATTCGAAAGAGGGCTTTGCTACTCAACAGTCTTCTCAGTTCAAAGACAAGAGTTATTCTTCCTTTAATCTTAGCGCTGGTATCGTTATCTAAATTTATAGAAGAGCCTAGGTAGACAAAGTCGTTCCGTCACAAAAGACAGATATAACTTTGGTACTGAGTTTCCTTTCTTGTCTTGCCCTCATTGACCGCTGAACCTATCTTCGCCGTTTCCGTCTCAATACTCACAAACGCGCCTGTGATATCACGCTGCGTTCTTCTGTAGGCGAATGTATACGTCCGACTTTTGAAAGATTGTGCCGCTGCTATTGGGGCGTGAGTTTTGCATTATTCTTTCAAGAACGATGTTAAAGAAGTCGCATGACAGCGCGTCGCCTTATCTAAAACCTTTTTAAAATCAAAGGTCTCAGTGAGGTCTTTACCGACCTTGATGGGGCAAAGTGCATTCTTCATCGTCATCCTGCACAGACGGACGAGTTTGGCAGGGATGCCAAAACTAAACATGGTTTTGTATAGCTCGTCTCTATAGATGCTGTCATACGCGGCCTTAAAATCGATAAAAAGGTGGTGGGTATCGATTTGAAGTTCCTGGGTTTTCTCTAAGATCTGCCGCAGTGTGAATATTTGGTCGATGGTAGACTTTCCTGCCCTGAAGCCGCATTAGTATGGACCAATCAGGTGGTTGATAAACGTCTTTAGGCAGATAAGATCCTGTAGACGATATTAAGAAGACTGATGCCCATGTAGTTGGTGCAGTTTAGAGGATCTCCTTTGGATATATTGAAAGCTGCAAGATGCAACCTCTCGAAGCTAACACTGCTGAGAGATGGCGTAATCTGAGCACCTGCAACCATGCAAGACAAACTTCGCCTCGTTTGAATTTGCGGAGGACAGTGAGTACAACAGTAGGGGTACCGAGAGATCATTGGGAGACATGCAAATAGGTTAGTGGCATGCTGTTTTAATGAGGAAGAAGAGAAGATTCCTTCTCATAATGCTTTGCTGCATAGCTTTATCCCTCTTAAAGGAAGATTTCGTGAGAATAATTCCTTGAATAACTAAGAGATATTGCCTAAGCAGATATCAATAAAATATGGAATAATCGACCAACCTTTAACCAACGACTATAGTGGTAACACAATGTACAATGGTTCTGATCTAAGCGAGTCCTACCGTGAACAGAGGACATCCACCTTATCTGTCTTAACCATCAGGTCAAAAGGTATCATATGTAGAAAAGTTTTAGGTGCCGTATTTGAGCATAGATTCTGTCATGTAGATTCATGCTCTCACCTTACACAGCGTTGACTGAAAGCTGTTATAGTCAGACCTCTTAGATCAATTGAACAAAATTTTGGTACCAAATATTATGTTTATCCTTTGAAAGTTATTTCAATTTAAGTCAGAAATCATGACTGCTTTTACACAATATTCCAAAATTCTCATTCTATCGATCATTAAACTTCTATGTGATTTCATTTCAAATTTCACACAATTATGACGATGGACCCAGATGCTGAACCAGTGTAATGTCAACATCTGGTCTTGTGTTGACTGATCACGGTTCTCGAATGATGTAAATTCCCTTTAATGCTAAATAAACTGTCTATTAAATTTTTATTAGTTTATTTTTCTTAACGCACGCTTCCTGACTTCACTAAAATATTTATCGTGTTTCAAAAACATAAAATAAAATTTTACGTTTCCTAATCTTTCGAAATGCTTTGACTGTGCAATTGAAGATTATTTCCCATTTTACGATTCCCCTGGGATAGTTTTATAAATTCACAAACATTGGCATCCTCAAGACTTGAGCAAGTCTATGATATTATCATCATATGTCAAGAATTTAGGACGTACCAATAAAAATGACATTTTTTTATGACGTGTTTATTTTATTTCAGTGCACAACTTATTTTTGTAAATAAGCTCGGTTGATCCTATTTGACTTGTGACTGATTTGATGATGCCACTAATTTTTTTTTTTAATAAGTAGTTTTGTGTGTTTAAGAAAATTCCCATGATGAATCGAAGGAAACGCTTTTATTTCCCCCAAATCAACACCAACATTCAACATTAAATTTTTATGTTGAAATTCTTCAAAATTCTCTCAGGAAATCCAAAGAGCTAATTGCATAAAATCATTCAAGTTCTGATGGGTTGAAGAATCGATTTGATTTGCAAAGAAGAAGAACTGCGAGTATTTTATCCTTGAGGGAAATTTCACTCAATAAAAAAAGGACGTAACATGAAACGTCTTCATTTCCATAATCAATTGATTGATGCAGAATAACAAATGGAGAGGATTTTAACACCAGTCAACAAGGAAATAACTTGGAGTTATGAAAATATTTTGAAAGAGACAATTTAAAGCAGCTGAATTATTGCAATTGAGATTATTATCTTTTAACGTGAAGCATGGGAGATAAAAAAGTGGGGTGGCGAAGAACAGACAAGCAAAGGTATTGTACCCTGGATAATTTGAAAAGTCTATTCACGTCTGGAGATTCCGACAAGATCGCAAGATTGTAACTACAGCAATACAATACATCAAATGCATACTTAATTGAATCTCAATGACGCAAATGGTTCTTTTCAGCGCCACCTGACAAAGAAAAATTTAATTGCAATATTTATAGAAATCAAAGGTATGAAACTGACTGATTGCAGAGAAAAATTTTGTTTAAGGAGGTGGCGAGGAAGTTCCAACCACGGTCTCTGGTTTGCTACATCTAAGCAAGGATGTGCCTGAATTTATGACTTTCCCCAAAGGCAGCATCCTTCTCTACTGATTGATACTGGCATTCAAAAACCTAAATAGAACTCCTTTAAGAAAGCGTCTTTAAAACTTAACTCCAATGTTCACCGGATGTCCCGATGCCTAAAAACGACGCATGGTTCGTTGGTATCGTAGTCTGTACTGCAGACAATTATATTTTGCTTTCGAAAAATCAATAGTATCAAGAATTCGCATGAAACCTAACCAAGAAGTGGCAGAGTAACTCCCTCAATCTCTTAATAAATCGCGTCTAATTTTATATGTAGAAGGCAACTACCGAAGACTTGGATTTTACTCTATCCAGCAGAAAAGCATGGGGTATTTCGAAAACTGGACTCCATATCGTCTCAAAAGTCTAAGATCGACTCAGAAATTATCGCAAATCGCCTTGCGGAAACATCCAAAGCAAAGTTTGCAAAGCCCATAGAAATTATTTTTCTGAAGCCCCTCCTGAATACTGTTGCTCCTTTTCAAAACCTGAGTTAGAAGCTGCAATCTGAAGAAGCTGCTAGGTAGATAGCTACATAGGTAGGGTGGCCGTCTGTGCGAAGAACAGACACACGTAAACCAGGGAGGCCATTTTTGATACAACTTGGATCTATACCCTGAAAAACACCACTCCCTTTATTGAAACCAGTTGGAGCTCTTAACGAAGCTAAGGATACTTTTCACGCCAGTATGCGGTAGTTCGTCCAAGATGTCGAAGAGATAGGCTCCTAGGCAAAGCTTCCTTCGTTCGGATGGGGCAGGACAAGTACAGAGGAAATGGAGAATCGTTTCTTCCTCTCAGAAGTCAGTTGATAGAAGTCTCATCTTTTGGCATGAAGGCCAAAGGGACAATGGCCAATAAGAACATCGATTCCCCCATCTTTCGTTTGTCTTGTTGATTGCGTCGTACTCTACTGTATTAGGGGCCCTAAATGCGCACTGCGTCGTACTCTAAGAGTAATTAACATGTAACGAGTGCAATACCCAGACTCCTCCGTTCCGGCAGGATGTCCAGAGTAGTACCACGGTTGGCGAGTTCATCGGTCTTACAGTTCCTTGGAATGAACCACCTAAAGGGTTTTTCAATAGGGACGCTACAAAAGTAGAGCGACAGGGACAGCAAACGACGCCATATTTTTCTTGCGGTTTTTTGACATTTCTCTTCAGTAAGGTTTGCCATTTCATGATGGAAAGATATACGAGCCAACAACGAGTCGAAATTATTAAAATTTACTACCGAAATTCGGAGTCAGTGGCCTCAACGTTAAGAGCGCTACGTCCAATTTATGGTCGTTATAATCGTCCTAGCAGATCAACAATTGAGCGTCTAGTGGAAAAATTTGAATCCACAGGCACAGTACAAAATGTTCCCGTGCCAGTGAGACAAAGAAGTGCCCGTAGTGTCGAGAATATTGCTGCCGCTGAGGCTTCAGTTGCAGAAAGCCCAAATGTGTCTCTCACACGTCGTTCTCAAGCGTTGGGCATCTCTGTGACGTCGTTGTGGCGAATTTTGCGAAAAGATCTTGGCCTAGATCCTTACAAGATTAAATTAACGCAAGAACTGAAGCCGCTTGACCACCAGAAGCGTCGTATGTTCGTGAATTGGGCTGAGCAACAACTTGAAAATGATTCGAATTTTCATCGAAAAATCATCTTCAGCGATGAGGCTCATTTCTGGCTGGATGGCTTCGTCAATAAACAAAATATGCGGTATTGGTCAGGCAGCAATCCACACGTACTCCATGAGTCATCATTGCATCCCGAAAAAATTACGGTTTGGTGTGGTTTATGGGCCGGCGGCGTCATTGGGCCGTACTTCTTCCGTGATGATCAAGACCGGCACGTAACTGTGAATGGGGATCGCTACCGTTCAATGATAACCGAATATTTTTGGCCCCAATTGGATGATATGGACTTGGAGGACATGTGGTTCCAACAGGACGGCGCCACAAGCCACACAGCGAGTGTCACAATCAATTTATTGGAAACCAAGTTTGGAGAACGTGTTATCTCACGAAATGGTCCAGTCGCTTGGCCGCCTCGGTCGTGCGATTTGACGCCGTTAGACTATTTCCTGTGGGGCTACGTCAAGTCTATGGTCTATGCCAACAAGCCAGCGACGATTGATGAACTTCGAAACCGTCGAAAATTGGGTTCAGCGTCTGGACTTCTGCAAGCGTGCCCGTGGTGGCCATGTAAAAGAAATCGAGTTCCATACATAATGGCATTGAACGTACTTTCACAGGAATAAAGAATTTCATTGATATCCAAAACCGTTTTTGTTTTATTTAAAAAAACTGTAGGGCTCTTATTGAAAAACCCTGTACCACTCCGCTCTCGGTTTTAGAGTCGTCGGTATAGGGATAAACAGAATGATCGTCTCTAACGTCAACACTCTTCCAATCCTCTCGGGAAGGAATGGATGTCCGAAAGTTGAGCTTGAAATTCAGCTTGGACGGAGTGTAGTCGGTGTTTTCCGGAATAAAAGTAAGAGAACCTAAGATGGGAATGACCTTTGACTTCAAACTCCCAAAAAAAACCTACTGGGTATAAGGAAGACCCTCCTAATAATACAAACAGCGTACCTAAGTGGTTGCCTAGGAGACCAAAGATAAAGGAGGAGTACAGTTAGTAGGAGTCTGACACACCTGGTAAGTGAAACGATTTTCTGACGATGTCATATAGGCCTACACAAGAGTTTAAGTATCAGTTTTAATGATTTTAATAAAAGCTGAAAAGACGGACCAAGTCTGTTACTATGCTCTATTTCCTTTGCTCCTGTGTGTTTAAAGGAAGATTGCTCCATCTGGTTTGAGTGCATCTACAATTAAATTTTGAACGTTTTGTAAGAAAAACACCCTTAAACCAATGAACAACATTTTATACTGTGAATTGCTGACAGGCATTGCGACGTCTACACTTCCTTCAGTAATTCTACCTTCAAAATGGTTTCTCTATTTATTTTCGAGGTTTCAAAGCAAACATTTCTTTCTTAAACTTAGCGACAAACCCAATGTGTTAAGACAAAATTAATATTTAGGTAGAGAGACTTCCGCCCATCCTGCGATGGAGTTAAGGAACTAGGTAAACATGCTGGTTAGAAATTCTCCCTGTCCTTTAACAAAAACACAGGAAAAAGTTTAACTTGCCCTAAGTGTTTTAAAACTTTTGTACTGTTTATTCTTTGTGGTGCAGAGTGTACTTACCTCATACATTCTTCTGGGGCATATCCAGTTTGTTGGTTTCTTTTCCTCACTGTTTCTACACACAGTGGTATATACATGGAATAACTGGAACAAATTTGCAACATGCCAAGCATTTCTATTTGGTCAAACATTTTTTAATTACAAAAAAAAAACCTAGAAGTTTACGAAAGGTTTCTGGGTGAAAGTCCCTTGGAAAACATTAAAAGGGATGTTACTGCCAAAGCTTCCTTCGAAATGGTCTTAATGGTCGACCTCCATTATGTCTGCTGGCAAACATTTCCAAAAATGAACTCACATCTAGATCTTTCTACATTACCCAACTACAATATGGAATTATCCTTCCCTCTACTAACCACCATCTGCCAAACCATCCTTCCATCAACTTTGGTGTAACTAAACTTGTTCCTCTGGGTTCAACCCTATCTACCTTTCAAATTCGCTTAACTCATTCCATTATGACTTCAAAGGGAACCAAATCCAGGACAGTAATTACTTAAACAATAAGCGTGAAGCATATATTACAGGATTAACAAAAAAAAAAACTATACTACGCCCTCTTACTTTAAAATCCCATCTCTGGCCTAGAAAATGCCCACCCATGGGTTTTATTAGATGCACGACCCTTTGGCTATTAAATATTTTCTGATCAGCCATCACAATTCAATTATGGTTACATGCTGTGCAGTTGAAAACATTATCTTCCATTATCATCTCCCCTTTAGGGTAAGAATATTCCACCCCTAGTTTGTGGTTGACTAGCTCTGGCTTCGTGCAATTTCCGTTTTGATCCAGTGGTGTGACACAGTACCAAGAAGTGGTAATGTTAAAACAAACTAGATTGTCAAAGTGAAGTTGTAGTTGTGACAGAATAACTTGTGTTGTCCTTCGTAGTTAGTTTCCACAAGGAAATATGAAAAATTAAGCTACAAAGATTGAAGGACTTTGATTTTAGTGGAACAAAAGAGGTCTTTCGGAGAGGATATATGTATGTATCTAAAGAAATAAGAAGTGCGTGGGCATGGGTACACTAACAAATGAAGAGTTAAGTTGATAATTTGTCTAGGGATGTTAACGGCTCTAACCTATTTGGACATCATTCCATTTTACTCATGGAATCTAATAAATTGATACCTTCCTTCGGAACCACATTCATAGAAAGAAATAGAAAATTCAGAAGGTTCCTGAAGTCAGCGATAGTAAGGTTCTCCAGCCCATAAAAGAAGCTACAACCTTCGGAATTCGATCTATAGGTGACCATAGCAGCTATTCTTCCTACCTGGTGCCCTTGCAAAGTAGGTAGATAGGTGAAGTGGCTGTCTGTGTGAAGCTCAGGAAGGCCCTTTGTGATACCACATGGATCACTACCCTCAGAATCATCACTCACTTTATTGGAACCATTTGGAGCTCTGGATGAAGATCAGGATGCTTTTGACGCTAGTTTGTGATAGTCTGCCCAAGTGATAGGCTCTTAGTTAGAGCTTCGTTCTTTGGGATAAGGTAGGACCAGTAAAGAGGAAATAGAGGAAGAAACGATTCTTCCTTCTCTTCTTCGCTGCAGCTCCTACAGGAGTCATTTACGAAGGGACCTATCCATCTGGCATGAAGAAAAATGGGATTTTATAGCAGCCTGGCTATCGGTAAAAATTGTAAAGTCGCTAAAGGATATCACATTGTGCCTAAGCCAGGATACGGCTTCGTTGATCGCCATTATTCTCGCGTGAAAAACGCTACAGTGGCCAGGTAGACGGAAGGGGATGCTCAGGTGAAGCATATCGGAGAAAACAGAGATGAAAAGCGTGATCGTCTCTGTCGTCATCACTCTTTCACTCCTCTCGAGAAGGAATGTATGTCCGGAAGTTGAGGATAAAATTCAACTTAGACGGTTTATAGTAAATGTTTTCCGAAACAAAAGTTAGGAGATCTAGGATCGAGGAGTGGACAATAAAGTTGCTTGACCATTGAGACGAGGCTTTCAGTCTAATAGCTGCACTAGCAGCTGCCTGTTTGCCAAAAATATCTAGAGAAAGTAGATGCAGGATCACGTGAAGTGCCGCGGATGAAGTGGTTCTTAGTGCTCTGCTAATACATACCCATGCTGATCTTTGCACTTTCCCCAATAGATTTCGGTGTAAGGCTCTGTCTAAGGCCGTCCACCGGATGATCACACCATACATAAACCCATTACGTAGTACGAGGTTGCAATCCCCACTTCTTACCAATGGCTGTTTTCAGCAGTATATCGCTGCAGTGGCTTTTTTAACGCGTTCAATAGCATTGGCTTTCCAGTCTTATTTATTGTCCAGAATGATACCCAGAAATTGGCTTGGTTAGCAAAGCACAAGCGGGTGACGTATTGGAGGAATTTTGTACTTCCTGATGAAGAGTCTTTTCGGAGTTAACACCCAGACCGCTTTTAGCTGCCTATCTTGAGAGGATATAAAGGGCTAAGAGTGCTTGGGCAGACTAACCCAAGACGTTTTGCTTAAATTCCCATTGAAAAGTGCCCTATAGGGATGCGTGAAAAGACTTGTAAGACCCGAAGTAGGTTGTATTAGATTTAAGGATTTCTTTCTATTGAAGACTGGCTATATCAACTTGGCTATAGAGCATGTGTCTAGAGGACATCATCGCGTTTTATCTCTCATTATGGTTTCCGTATCTCAAGAGACTTCCAATAGGGACTTCCGCACTTTGACAGTTGATAGCGGCCATATTGTTGAAGCTACATCTGTCAAATTGGCTGTCATTTATTCAGTCTATTTTGCCAAATCACCATAGATGGATATAGCGTTCAACAACACGTGCAAATAATAAAATTATTTTATCAAAATGGGTGTTCTGCTCGGGCAACATTCCGCGCGCTTCGCCCATTTTACGGTCGCCACAATCGTCCTTCCGAGAGGACTATTCGCAGTGTGGTGGTTAAATTTGAGTCTACTGGTTCAGTAAACGATCAACCAACACTCGTAAGTCGACGAAACGCAAGATCTGCCGTGAGAATGTGCAGGAGAATCCGAGGCAGTCGATTTCCCGTCGCTCACAAGAACTCGGCCTTTCGCAGACCACAACTTGGCGAATTTTGCGTCGTAACTTGGGCCTGCACCCGTACAAAATTCAACTGACCCAGGAGTTGAAGGTAAACGACCATAGACAACGACGTGTGTTCGCCGAATAGGCTCTGGAGCAGTTGGAAACTGACCCTAATTTTCTTCGAAAAATCATCTTCAGCGATGAGGCCCATTTCTGGATGAATGGGTACGTCAACCAACAAAATTGTCGAATTTGGGACAATACCAATCGACATGAGATCCAAGAGCGTCCAATGCATCCCGAAAAAGTCACTATTTGGTGTGGATTTTGGGTTGGCGGCGTCATCGGTCCATATTTCTTTGAGAACGACGTTGTCCAGGCCATCACCGCAACGGCGAGCGCCATAGGTCGATGATTACCAATTTCTTTTGGCCTGAATTGGATGATATGGACACCAACGGCATGCGGTTTCAACAGGACGGCGCTACTTGTCAAACAGCTCACGCCACATTAGAAATTCTGCACGAGCGATTCGGGGGCATGGTCATCTCACGTGGAGGTGATGTGAAATGTCCACCGAGATCGTGCGATTTGACCCCGTTAGGGGTTATCTGAAGTCGCAGGTCTATGCGAATAAGCCGCAAACCACAGCGGCCCTCAAAGCCAACATAACGCATTCCATCGGTCAAATTCAGCCTGATTTATGCCCCAGAGTCATGGAAAATTGAACATTTCGGATGCGCGCCACCCAGAGAAGCCGCGACGGACATTTGAACGATGTTATATTCCATACATAATGGCATCGATAGGCCTTTCAAACAAATAAAAAAATGTCGATGATATCTCACACACACGTTGTTTTATTTAAACTTAAAGATAGAAAACGCTTAATGAAAGACCCTTTATATTTTTCTGGATTCGTAGCACAAGATCTTAGGTATGGCAAAGTCGCTAAAGGTCCTAGATTGCTTTCCAAAACGCAGCTTTAGAAACTTAGGTTCCAGAATTTAAAACCAAATGAACGATTTTTCTCCACCCTTCACACGTTCAGTATCAAATGAGTTTTGATTGCCAGATCTGCTATTTCTTGTTGGTGACTTCGGTGGTTATGTCGATGATTTTTACAAGATCTTATGTAGTGAAGTGTAAATGTAATAGATTGACGCAAATGGTGTTGGTTTAGATATGGTGTCCTGTATAAATCACTCGATGCTGTTTGTCGATTTTTTTCTTACACACTTTTCTCCAGTTGAAGATTTGCGAGCCTTTTCGAAGCCTAATTGGCCCAAATCAAACAAACGTGGTCGATACAGAGGAATTTCTAACCGAAATCTCTTCTATGACATCAAGGTCCTCTTCGTAAAATTTTATAAAATCCTTTTCAACTGAGCTAAAGACTAGAAAATATTCGGGATTTAATTAAGTAACTTCATTCAACATTCTTCCAAAACCTGTTGAACAAGTATTCCATGAACATTGTCGATGGGAGGATTCAAAACTCGTAAATGGCGTTTTTTTTTCTTGTCAACGACATTCCGTCTCTTTGCATCGTTTCCATCTGCTACACAATCTACAGGATGTACTTGTATCCTCCTCCGATTTTCGTGTCAGTTGCGTTCTGAAAAAAGTACATTAAAAGCAAGATTTCACGATTTCATTTTATTACGAGCAAATCATTTAAATTAAAAAATTCCATCTCACAAATCATGTACAAATTGGGAGAGAGCTGCAAAATAGGAAAATCCAAGCATTCCTTAGGTTAATTATCCTGAAAACCAATTTCATTAAGTGCATTTGCGATACAACACGAGCATTTTTTTGTTGTCGGATGTAAGTTTATGATATTTACATTTCGTCTGCAGTTTGTATTTTCGTACTTTAGTACCTAAACACATTTAGGTACATAAAAGTCCTTAACACCTAAATTGGCCGGACAGGAAAACTTGGTAAACACCTGGCCCATATTAACAGTAACTCATGGTTTTAAAAGGGAAATCCGGTATAAAAAGTCATCGACACAGTTGTCATTACTCAGATTAAGCAAAACCCATTGGCTGTGGTTCGATTTTGTCAAATGGAACATAATCTATCCACTTGATGGGTGGCCCTTCATCGAATCAAATTCATGGGTTGCGGCTTAAGCTTAAGTATTGCACAACTGAGAGCTTTAGTAAATTGCTGAATATCCCATCTGACAGTTCTAATGAATGTGTTACATTATATTGATTTTCAAAACGTAACACATTTTCGAGAGAAAACCTAAATACATTTTAATTACCTGCACTGCATGTCCCACAATCCGACTTGTGAAGTAAAAAATTGATTTTTGAAGAGAGTGGAAGAGCTTTATCTCAGTTAGACGAGTAATTATTTTCGGATTATGTGGAAGTGCGATTTTGTACGTTTGTGTTACTCGTAGATACTCTTGGTAGACCGAATGTAAGTAAAAAATTTCAACTCACTTTCAACTCAACTTTCAAGTAAAAAATTAATTTTTTGTAGTTGTATGCTTATAGATATATTTGGGAACCACAAAGGACTGTCAAGGTAAAGTACATATTCATCGAAATTTTAAGCCTATAAACGACCACTTTAGTCTGCTCCCTGTTCCGTAGCCAACGCAAAAACGTTACTAGGTTAGGAATACAATAATCTGAATGTAAAAAAAATTATGTAGCATAAGCCACAACTGATAGCTAGGCCCAGGAGCCTATGTACTACTTCGAGAACTTGGGCCAACTGGCGCATATCGATGGTAAAAGTATCCTCAGCTTCGTAAAGGGCTTCAAATGGTTCCAATAAACTGAATGGAACTTTTGGGTTTATAGATCCAAGTGATATCACAAAGGGCGTACCTTAGGTTAGGCTAGAGCAGTGGCGGCCTGATGTTAGGCGCCACCTCACTCGAATCTTCAAAGATCCATTGTCTTCCACGTTGTGGGACCTAGATTACCCTCCTAAGCCGCCCTGAAATCAGGATATATTTTAGGATGGCCTTTGGTGGCATAATTGAGAGTTGGCCTGGGTCATTAAAGATGAAAGCAGCTAGGATCTTCTTTCTGGTTCTGATGAGGCTTGGGCAGTCGCAGAGAAAGTGCGTAATGCTCTCCTTCCCGTCTATATCGCTGCATCCTCTGTAGTGGTGAGTCGTGCTTAGTCGCATTCTCCTTAGATGGGCCGACAATAGGTTGTGGCCTGTGAGGATGCTGATAACTAGAGCTAAATGCGATTTGTTTAGCGTAAGCATTTCCTTTTTTTTTTTTATTGAGTTTTGTCAACAGCTTTCTTGATATGCGCTCCATCGCTCATCGGCAAGTTTCCAGAAGTCCAAGTGTATCTGTTGCTTTAGAACTTCTATAGGGGTCAGAACCGTGCCATCGACCATTATTCGGTTCAGTTTCGATCCCTTCCTGCCAAATTATCGGCCTTTTCAATGACATCGATGCCTCGGTGCGCCGCGGCCTAGAATCCTAAGCTGGCTGTAAAACCTCTTTACTGCAAGTGGCGGTCTGGCTATCAATGAATATGTCCATATTTCTTCTCGGGGTTACCGAGGATAGTTCCTTGTGGCGTCGGTTATCGCCAGAAGGGTGTACCTTGACCTATTTGTGTCTATACTTGCACGGACAGCCACCCTACATACCCTACCTACTCAGGCTACCACTGGTAACATATTGTACTTCTCAATAAGAAGGATTGATGAAGGATACATGCAGCTATTGTACTTGAGGCACACTTTAAAGTGCTAGAGTACAAACCAAGAGAGGAAGTAATGCAGTCCAGAAGTCTTTCATGGGCGCACCAATGTCAGTGACATATAAATTGACAAAAATGGTAAACTGTGTCCTGAAAGCAGGGGATAAATCGGCCCCTATCTACTGGTGGAATGAAGAGATTGCAGAACTCCGTAGTAGATGCCATTAAGGGAGGTGATTATATCAGCGATCCCGAGAAATAGGCCATCCCATTACGAACTATGGAAGCAATATAGGGAATGTATCAAGACAGCGTTCCGCAGATTAAAATGCAGTAGTTTTTCTGAGCTCTTTGACCAGGATGACATAAACTCATTGGGAAAGCTTAAACCCAAAGAACACCACTGCATGCCTACGGACGGCTCCACACCCTATCATGGGTCCGGCGCTGGTGTCTTCGTGGGGGTCGATAACACCTGTCTGTTTTTCAAGCAGAGATCTTTGCTATCCTAACAGGCACAGACTATGTTGTTCAGAATAGGTGGAAGGGTCGGACCATCTCCGTCTGTAACCATAGTAAGGCTGCGCTTAAGGCCTTGCCCAACCCTTAAACCAGTTCCAAAACAGTGCGAGAATGCAAGAACTCTCCAAATTCGGTGGCAAGGCTGATCTTTTTGACTCTTGTCTGAGTCCGAGGCCACACTGGGATCCCTGGAAATGAGATTTCCGATGAGTTTACTAGACAAGGTTCAGGATGTTTTATCAGGATCTGAACCTGCGTTGGGTCTTCTCGCGTCCTCGGTCAGGGTCTCCATTGACGATTGGGTTTCCTATAAACACAATTGTGTGTGCCACAGCTCTCCAGAATGCAGGCCGACTAAACGAATACTCCCAAATGTTTGTAAGAAATCAGCGGCATTCTTGCTGTCACTCAGCAGAAAAGACTGTAAGCAGCTTATTGGCGTTCTTACGGGACACTTCGCTTTTTCCAAGCATCTTAGTGTGACACCACTGTCTGTGACGCCTATAGAGAGGGCGAGGACACTTCGGATCTTTTCCTTTGCGATTGTCCTGCCTTTGCTCGGATTAAGTGGCAGATTTTCGGTCCTGATGTGGTGAGTGCTGATACTGTAGGCTCTTCATCATTAAGGCCAGTAAAATGGGTAAAAATGGTGTCCTTCTTTTTAGTAGTACAATGGACCAGATGCGTCCGAGTGCTCCAGTATAGCTCTTCCAAACCCAACAAAAAAAATCGTTGCGCGACAAAATTGTGTGTATCTATTCCTAACCTGTAGCTGCCGTGGCTCAGTGGTAATTGCGGAGAACTACTGTGGGAGCTGGTTAGATTCAACCTCTTGCAATTTTCATCAAATATTCTTCATGGCACCACCTTCTGTCGGGAAATGACAAACCCTTCAGAGTATCAACTGCCCGAAAATTTCTCTACCAAAAATTTTCTTTGCAGCTACAAACCTCCAGGCATTATATAAGCTTTATCGCTTTGCTTTCCAGACAAAAAGTTATAAGAAAAGTCGATCAACAGTCCAACAACAATGTTTTTTTTTTTATGAGGGCGTCTTCCTGAGATGCTTCCCTCAACTTATCGTAGATTATTGTAGGTAAAGAAGTAGACAAGGCTTTTGACATTTTTAAACAGCGGAAATAGAACAAACATCTTTTGACCAGGAATTATAACACAAGAGGGTCGGTTTCAAACTTATAAAGTCGCTTAGCTGTAATTTGTCAATGCATACTATCCAAGAATCGGTTTGCATACTTTCCTATTCAATATTCTATAATTCTATCCAACATCCGTCCTAAGCGGATGACCTTACATGCATCATTCGAAGGAGCAGAAGGCGTATTCATGAATGGAAACAAAAAACACTTGTTGAGTTTCAGATACAGTACTCATTCCTATGTTTTGGTTTCAGCATATTTTATGCTGATTTCCTATCGCCCACAGAGTGGCGCTGGGTATTCCCTACATATCTGCTCAAATTGAAAGTATCTCACTCAAACATTGCATACTTTCTTTTTATGCTTCACTCAATGAAAATTTAGTTTGAATTTGACCTTTGTGTAGGAAGGTGTTTACTTGTCATTTAAAAACAAATAAAATAATATTCATATTTTGCAACTGAATTTAAAGAAAAAACTTTACAGACATAAATACCATGTGGGAAATATTTTATTCAATTTCCAGTGGAAGTGGTGCTTATGCTTATAAACCGGTCTAAGTTCGCATACGGGTCGACAAACTTGTGCCACAAAAAGGTTGTGTTCATTCGATTAGCTACGGGCTCTATAACAAGTCAAGATAATCGTAGGAACGAAGTTCACATAGTATGCAGGCAGTACGAGTACCTTTCGGCTTAACGAAAACTTTTCGCATAGACACACAGAACAGATACGTGTATCTTTCAATCAGGTATTGTTGTGGTATGGAACATGAATCTATTATATTCGCGTGACACATTCGATTTATTGGTGCAAATTGAAGTTGACATTTATTGTTTGGTATCTCTATAACAACTGTACTGTGCCTTCATTCTCTGCGTATGTGCTAAAAAAAATCGTTTCTTCATCGCTTGCCATTCATGACATGAAATATGATACAATGTATGTACATATGTGTCTGAGGTAAATTTTCTTATTTGAAATGTCATGCCTTCTACAAAAATGTTCAGAATTATATATTTTTGTTTACAAATGTTCAAGTAGTTTTTTTTTTCGAGTCAGCTACTGTATCTGTCCCATGAAGAAAGGAAGATTAACCTGTTTATCGTTTCGTGAAGAAAGACAATTTGTGACCTTAGATTTTAAGAAAGACAATCGAGACTTTTTGCGAATTATTCTTCAATTATTTTCGAAGGAATTCTCTGAAATTAGAACTTTGCGTAGCGTGTCTTGTCAACACTAGTTTCTAACGTACGTTCCTAATTGCATAATAGATTTTGGTGTTTTAATAGGTCGCTAGAATCCAATAAAAAATTGGTCTTTGCCGCCGCTTAACAGGCAACCGGGGTTTTTCTTCCATATATGTACTAAGAATCGACTACAATACTGCAACAAAATTGTCTTGCAACCTTGATTGTCTGTTTAAGTTTCCATGCGACGATACTTGGAACAATGTCTAGCTCAAAGTCGCTTAACTTTAATTTGGTAAATGATGACTGGTGATAGTTCTATTTTTATGTCTCTTATTCTAGAAAACCCTTGCGGTACGAGGTTGAAGTTTAGCAATGTTGGTATATTTAGTTATTGCTATCTGAATAGGCCGGTCGAAGTGGCTCAGTGGTTAATGCCTTGGACTGCTGTGCTGTGTGTTGGTTCAAGACCCTGCCATGTAGACGGAACATTTTTTGCGGCTCCACTTTTCATCACTGCAAACCCAACTGCGTCTTGGATGCTCTCAAAGACTTGTAACTAAATCACAACATTTGCGAGCATTTTATTGTAAACTATGTAGTTCTCGTAACTTCGCATGTGCTGAATTCGATTTCATTCCCGAATACACTTACCTATATCCATGTGCAGCCAATATTTTTTTTTTAGTTTTTTGAGCACCTTTTTGTAGACCATAGTCGTAGATTTTTTTTTCACGTGCTGGAATCACCAGGCTACTACGTGAGCTCACTCTGAAGAAGGTTACGCAGAATTCGCCACGTGAGAAGGAATCGTTGATCAGGTCGATCCCTAACTCATTTATTCATTCATTTTCAATGACCCGCTTATTCACTATGAGAGTCGCAGGGATAGTGTTCCGTAATCGACTTTAAATCATTAAGGGCTATTCCCAAACGGGTAGAGGTCAGATTTCGGACTTGGCCTACCTGATGGCACGGATTTTATGGAGTTGGGGACATGCGTTAAACGTGTCCAAACCATCGAAGTATGGACCTCTGCGTTCGAAGAAGTATCTGCTCGACATTGAGAGCCTCGGGTATTCTGGTATTTCCAACTCGATCTCGACTACTTTCTCCAGCACTACAAGGAAGGATTCTCATTTCGGCAGCTTGTATCTTTCGGTCATTTCCCAAACCTCTTGACCATAGGTGAGGGCCGAAACAAGCACAGAATTAAAGACCGATAGCTTAGCTCCGATGCCAAGTTTGGCCCTCCTGATAACAAATTGACTCAGTATTGCTCCTCCCATCACTCGCGAATAAGACCCCGAGATACTTAAACTTCTGCACCTGTTTTAAGGGAAATTACCATAACCTCTGATTCGTTCACGTTAACCTTCATCCCAGCTTAAACACAGACAGCGACGAACCTGTCTTGTGCGCGTTGAAGTTCGGTTTAGGTTGGGTCTAAAAATGACCAAGTTATCAGCAAAAAGCAGGTGACAAGTCTCCCAATTAGAACCGTTTCTCGCCACGGCTGCGCTGTAACATCCAACCTATATACAAGGAAAGGTGACAAAACCCATTCTTGCCGAATTCCAACGCCCTCAGCGAAAGGTGTCGATTTGACGCCATTCACCCGAACACAGCTCTTACAGTTTACAGAGGTTCAATGGCCCTTAGAACAGCGCCGTCAATACCATACTCCTGCAGTACACCCCAAAGTTTACCTCATATGTTTTCTCTAAATCCACCAAACAACTGTAGATAAGTTTGGCATACTCCCAGGCCTTCTCAAGTACCATTCGGACCAGTCGGTTGTGCTTCTACTTGGACGAAAAACCGCACTGCTCGTCGCCCAACCTGGACTCGACGATGGACAGCACAGCAGTCCTTAATTACCTTTTGCAATTACACCTCTAAGCCAAGGTTTTAAACATAAACCACCTGCAGTGACTCCCTCAGCTGTTTCGAGGCTTCTGAAAAGTTCGAGATAAAGTTGTATTGTTTTAACAAAGAGATTTCGGCTGAGAAGCACCGCAGATCCTCTTTATTTTATGCAGCAGTATATCTCTTCCTCCCTTCTTATGTCACGATGGCCGCCTTGGCTCAGTGGTTGGTGCGTTGGACTGCTGACCAAGCGGCGTGGGTTCAAGACCCAGCCATGTCCACCGAATATTTTTCACGGAACCACTTCTCGTCGGGGAATGACAAGCCTTCGGGAGTATAATTTGTCATGAAAGAGCTTCTCAAATCCCCGTTCGGAATCGGCAATAAATTGTAGGTCCCTTCCATTCGTGCGAAAAATGTAAAAATTAATGCTTGCGCGAAGCAAGGCCTTGGCTCATCCCGAGCTGTCGCGTCATCTATTTATTTATTAATTTTTCTTCTGCCTCAGTACTTTTCCTTACCACTATTGTTTTGAGATAGCGACACACCGTTTTTCCATGTCAGCTGCTTTTGATGCCATCCTGAAGCCAATGATCACTGATAATTTTGTCGTGGGTAGTGAAAAGTGTACGAAGGAACATGACAAAGTCTTTTACGAGCAAAATTGAATTATGAAAGCCAACTAACTCTCGAGTTATTTTCAGAGTATGACCAAACATAGGTAAATCACTTAGCAGCTTTCAGCTCATTCACCCTAATCCAGATATGTGTCTGCTCGGTACATCACCCCATTAGAAAAATCACTATGGCTATGGATTTTTGCGGTCAACTCATTTTTTCTCGTCAATTAGCATCAAACTAGGGGATTTAGTTGGCATGACTAACGTGCGTCTGTGGCTCACAGTTCGAGTTGTCAAAATACTTCCGTCACTTTGCGTACCTCGAATGCACATCCAAATAAAATGTGCAAATTACCAATTATCACACTTGTATTTGCATTGAAATTATTTCCAATTTTTGTTCCGAATGTTGAAAGAGGACTTGAAGTTGCGTTCTGCAAATATTTAGCTTCGCCCGTCATCTGTCATTTTTCGAGTTTTGTTGACTCACCTCGTTTGTTGTTTACATTCAAAATTCCGTGTTTTGTTTGTTCTCATGCTCAAGTGCGCTCTAACACCTTAAGTTTAATTATTAATCGATTTTTGAATGCCGATAGATGCCTCTCTCACATCGTTAGGCGGGGCTTTGAAGAACGCTTTAGGCTACTTAAATCGTTTTACAAAACAATCTTTCATTTGTCAGAGGTTTTTACCCATAAATTTCCATTTCCATTTGATGTGCCCATCCATTGCCTGGCAAGTGTTTCATGAATAATAATTTTTCCGTAACTCTTCGGATTGCTGAAATCTATGCATTCCGCAAACTGATTCATTTATGTGACGGATGATTCCTCGGCAGACAAAGGTTCTACTGTTTTCGAATTCAAAAGTTATCTGATAGCTATGCTCAATCGCCCACTATAAGCCCACAAAACGAATGGCAATGGCTAATGCCGTCATGGTGCTATCGACCAATGTCGGCTCCTCCGGATGGGTGTTGTACGTGTGTCCTTTTTCCGTTCAAACTAATTTCATTGAATGCTTCGATCTTTTGTAGAAAAAAAGACGAAAAAACGATGGCACTCGTTGGCTTTGATATTTTAAGAAATTCACTCACGTTTCCAATTGCTATCAGGCACAAGTATGTATAGGTAGTAGGGTCTCGCCAGGTATACTGGTGCCTGTTGCCATTCGTCACATAACTTTTTATTGTCTTTGGTTCCGGTACGAACGTTTGTGTATCTTCTGTCGATGTGTAGAGAACCATTAATTTCGTGGAAAGCATTTATGTGACTAAAACTCCATGTGCCAATGGCAACCAAGATGAAGAACCTTTTGGATGCATGTTGCATGCGCTCAATGAAACGTTCTGAACGGGACAAGTTGGACAAGTTTATTTTATTCGTTTGAAATTGTTTTTTTTTTTTTGGCGAAAGATATTGGATTTTTGTGGGTCGAATAGAGGTAAATACTTTTCTTCCTTTCTTTTGCGGAATTTTAAGCCACGTAAACATAAATAATTGGGGTAGCAGCTCTTTTGTCTTCTTTGTAAGATGAGAAACAAAAAATTCGTCAAAAGGAAATGTGAAGAAAGGAAGACAAGGGACGAAGGGTTTTGTCTTGATTCTTGATTGCGTCGCATTCTGCACGTCCTTTGGCTTTACTTGCTTAGAAGTAACGCGCACCACAGGGACACTTGTCTTGACAAAACCTATTAACCAAGTGACTTATGTCCTCGAAGCAAGCTCAGGGAACTATTTAAAAAAAATATGTCGCCTAAGACCAACGGTGGTGTACTAGACACATTCTACAATGGTGATGCCAACAAAAAAGTGTGCCCTTAACACGCTACGAACGTTATGCGCTCTTGTCCAACTGCAGTCCTTTAGGTTCTTCTAAAATAAAAGCTGCATCTTTTCCAACCTCAAATTAAATGATATTACAGAGCACCTACAGATTCTAAACAAGCTTCAGCTTCTCTCTGGCAACTGAATAGCAAAGCTCTCTCTCGAACAACTAAAGCAACCCTTTATAAGACCTTAATCGTCCCAGTCCTGCTCTGGGGCGCAGAGGAATGGACTCTGTCATAAGCGGATGATTTTCGGTCCCGTCTGCATAGACGGTAGCTGGGTCATGTAGAGCGGATGAAAACCACTGCCGAGGGACGGCGCAATAAATGAAGACTCAGACTCAGGTGGCGTAAGCAAGTGGAAACAGACCTTAACCAACTTGGCGTGCGAAACTGGAGACAGCTGGGTTGAGACGCTTGTTGGTTGAGGCCCAGGTCCAATTTGGACTATAGTGCCACTTTGAGTAAGTAAGTTTCGCTTCTCCCTGCTAAGGCATTAGGAGTTACGAATATGATTCTTGTACAAAACAAAAGTATAAGCCTAGAATGAAGCAATATACGATTAGGTCAAAACGGGGAAACGGAATAGGAGCGAGAGTGTATGGGCTATTAACCTCCTGACCAATCGATATGCACATTCCAAGCGTATTTAACTGTGCTATAGTGTGATCCGGCAATCAAGCTGCTATCGAAGCGCTTCACTCCTTTTTTTTTTAGGTCCAAGCTTGTCCAAAACTGTTTGAACACTATGAAGCAGCTATGTTGAATTTGGGCCACAAACAACGAGCGTCTTTAGCCAAATCGTTGCATGGTTGATGTCCAATTGTTAGTCTTCCTCCAAATGCAGGGACGTTGACGTCGAATTAATGTGGTCCAATGATGGATCGAAAACCAGTAGTATAGGTTGTTGACTCGCAAGTATAATATAAAAATATTTTTAGCGCTTGGAACTTTAGGTTTCGTTCGTTTTAATTCTCTCCTCGTACTCAAATCTTCGTTCTAAGAAACTTTGGAGTCAATCAAACTAAACTGAGATCAGAAAATACAAAGTACTACAGTTCAGATTGCTTAAGACAAAGAGGGTGAAGCTGTCAAACGAAAAACTCTCGCATAGTTAGTTACAGTGGTCCTCCAAGAAGAGGTATACTTAGACCGGCCGGAAAAATAGGTCCATCGTACCACTCAGTACTGGGGTTTGGCTCGTGCTAACTCCTGAAACCATTTAGATTTACTCACCTAGCTGTTGCGATCGGCCATGCTGGAGGAGTTCAGAACCTTAAGATCGTTAAAGAAGTATTGGCCTAAGTTGGCTTTCCTGATCTTGCCAAGGGTGGGACATGTCCAAACGCCTCTTCCTTCTCCACATCGTTGCAGTTCCTGCAGAAATTTTTACATGCTTACCCAGGCGTTGAGCATGCCTGTCTAGGATGTAGTGTCTCGTGAGGACGTTAATTAGTTTTGAAAATTTGTCTCTTTTCAGTCGTATTAAACCTTTTGATCTATTCAGATCCAGGACAGGCCAGATCGGTCAGGCATTGTTGCAATAATCAAGGTGTTGCCATCTACGATTTGCTTTCGACAGAGCGTCGTCGGTATAAGTCAGGTGTTTAACAAAAGACATAAGCGCTTTGACATGGTCGAGCTTCCTGCCGTCTGTACATTAAGAGCCTAGTCTAGCCAATTCGTCAGCCGCACAGTTCCCTTGAATGCCGCAGTCATCAGAAACTTAACAGAGTGTGATATTATACTGGAAAGCGATCTCGTTTAGAGACACGTGGCAGTATACGTATTTCACTGCTCTAGATTTTACTGTGTTGGATACGAGGGACCTGATCGCAGCCTGGCTGTCTATGTAGGTCGCAATATCAGCCAAGCGGCGACTTGATTATTAGCTGTGGCTTTGACTTGGAAGACACTACAGTGGTTGGGGAGACTGAAAGATTGATGGATGTCCAGGTCTTCTGACTCCTTCGGCTGTTTTAGAGCCATCCCTAAAGATAGAAATAGACTCATTAAAGAGGACCTCGCGCTGACTCGAGGCGCGTATTTTGTACTCATAGTTGAAGTCATTTTCGGTGGGCATTGTGTCGGTTGATTTGGCTAGGCTGCGGTGAGTTGACAGGATTCCGGCATGTCCCACATTTTTCTCACACCTTAGGGCCTCGTTAGTGGCCGCTGCATGCCATAGGTATCTGAACTCACATAACTCTGAACAGAAAACTGAAACGCCACAACAAGACAAAGGAGTGCACGTCAAACCACCTTAAAGTATTTCAAAGAAAGTGTTCAGAGATTTCTGTACCTCTATGGACATGGGGAACCAAGTTTTATGACAGTCTAGCTTCATTAACTGAATGTGTGTATCTCCGTGGCTCTGCGGTTAGTGCGTTGGACTGCTGAGTGAACTCCGTGGATTGAAGCTACAGCCATGTCCACTGTCGGGGAATGACAAAACTCCAAGAGGACCTGTTGTTATGAAAAAACTTCTCAATTCACCGTTCGGAATCGGCAATAAACTGAAGGCCCCTTTCATTCGTGGGAACAATACAAACGCACAGCATGAATGGTTGCGAGAAGCTAGACCTTGGCTCAACCCGAGTTGTCGCGTCATTTCCTTATTTTATTTATGTGTGTACCTCCAACAAGCATTAATTGAAAAAACTTTTTGTTTTGCAGTTTCTTACGTCCGTAACAATTCACTGTCATCTTTTCCATCAGTTTTTCCCTATTGACATACGAATGCCTTTCTGTCTCTCTTCACATACACAGGAAACCCTGACATTCCATCCAAGGTTGCAATTACACAAAAGTTTCACTTTCTGCTCAACACTTTACCCAGGTGCATACAATTATCCATTACAAGTTCCCGTGCATTCTCAAAACCCCTTATCAAACCTGGTACTCGTTCATATTCCCTCCTCGCAGTCATCGGTGCAAAGCAAAAAAAAACAGAAAAGAAAAACGTTAAGTGGAAGTCAAATGCACATTAGGGGCCTTCTTTGCTGCGGCATTACATGTCGCAGAGAACATCCTTTCAGCTCATGCACACATTGTGACTACTTGCAGACAGAAGATTCTTAATCCTCGTTCATCGCGGATACTTGCCTATCCCTCGCGTTGTATGCTATCTCTGTTTGTTTCATGGGATAGGCTTAACTTCATGCGGCATCGTTCGTCAGAGAAGTCACATTTACATGAAGTGGCAAACAGTGGGACGAAAGTGCGATTTGCAATTTTGTTTCCTCTACTTCTTCCAGACCTTTAGGTTGGGTTTATCGTATAATAGGTTTACATTTTGTATTTATTCATCATTATATGCTTTGATAGGTTGTAGAAGAAGGTGGAGTGAGAATCTCACCATGTACATTAAATATCTTGGAAGGAGATTCAGCAGAATGAATGATTTTTGAGATTCACACATGTAAGTCGATGATTTTTTGAGTGGAGTTCTAAAAATATTCGTTTGTTCTATTAATAGATAAATTCTTAAAGATTTCGGCTTTGCTTTCTTGGTAAAATCTACATAAACTGAAACCCATTCAATTTCTTCCGCTGCACTATATTTTTAATTAATAGTTCTATAAATAAATCCTTCAAAAGACGTCCCTTTTAATCCCATAAATCAGGCACACACAACCTTACTCAAAGGGATGTCATTTGCCACATGACTTACGTTTTAGTGTTCCTCTTCGTTGAATGGTTTTAGAAAAGTATTTAACAGAACCGACTCTTTTGAGGAACAGCACCAACCCCAAATGATTTGTCCACGGTCTGAAATATAAATTTTATTTAAATTGTAGCCTTGAACCCAGAGTCCTATTGGAATGGAATGGCATCGTTTCTGGGGACTAGACTGTCATGTTGGTATAGAACGAGTTTGAGTAGCGTGCTTCTTGACAACATGATTTTCAAATATTGCTTGAAGCGAAATACTGGGAAAATCGTCACTCTCGAAATCCCATCACACCGGCCTCAAGGGTGAATCCACAGAGACACCTTTGAGGTGTTCCGCTTGATCCAATGGACAATCTACTAAATAATTTATCTTAGGCACCTTTTAAGGGGCCTTCAAAAATGTGTACACTCAAGCTGTTCAAGAATCTTTTTCCGAGCTATAGATATTCAAGTTGTTATCTTGGTTAAAGAAAAATGTGATATCCGCAAGTAGTTCACAAGTAGCCCTTGATTGCTGTTCGTCCCTCGACGATGATGATGGCAGAGCATTTCAATACTCACCTTTGTTGGGTCTTGAGGTATAGGGACATGTAAGCCTGATGAACACACCAGATATGGAACAACGATGCATATTTTACCAGAATATGGTTCTTTAGGCATACCCATCGCTGCATGTAAACTTAAAATTAAGCGTGATGCTCTCGAAAGGACAAATCTTAGGTGGGCAGGCGGTACAACGTGTCTAACGACAAAACAAATTTTCCCCAAATTGAATCTGAAACGCTCTAAGGATTTGATTTCGCTCAAGAGATGGCTTAGGTGTCATCACTGGACACTGTCTAATAGGCAGGTATATAAAAAGCCTTGGCGTCTTTTGCAGAAGCTGTGTGGACGAAGAAGACGAGGAAACTATCCTCCACCTTCCCCGCTCTCACCCATAGAAGGAAAACTCACCTAGGTGTCTTCTTGCACAATAATCTAGGCGATCTAACTAACGCAGATATTAAAAGTCTCATACGCTTCATTACAGGTTTAACGAGTAGGTAGAGGAGAATTCTCCAAGATCCACTTGGTATTACAACGGACCTATCATTGATCTACGTGTGTTGGCTTCAGTTGGCAGCCACTTCAACCTAACCTTACCTCTATCCAAGTTAAGAACAAGAATTATTGAGGCCACACTAGGCGACGTCTTATTTACGAACATTGCCAATAGAGGAATACAACAAGGAGGTGTAATCCCAAATCTTCTCAGGCTTTTGGTCATCTTAAGAGATTGAGCACGGATAGGTTTAAGATAGTCGCGAATGCATGCGATGTACTGATACTGGTTTCAAGTGTCAACCCCACCAATCAACCAACCAACCAATGCCGACACTTATGTAAGGCCAATTCTCATGTACGGGTCACAAATCAAGTAGCCCTTTCTAAGTAAGGGATGCAATATTAAAAAACTTAAAACAGTGCAACAGTGGGCGATGAGCAGCTTTCGTCGAAGTAGAAACACAACCGACCAGCTATTCACTTTCAGAATGGTACTTGAGAAGGCCTGGAAGTATGCCAAACTAATCTGCAGTTGTTTTGTGGATTTGGAGAAAGCATATGATCCTCGAGGCAAATTCTAGAGTATACTGCAGGAGTATGGGATTTACGGCGCTCTTCTGAGGGGCATTCAATCTGTAGACATAAACTGTAAGAGCTCTGTTCGGGTGAACGGCGTTAAATCGACTCCTTTTCGTCGACACCGTTAGTGGAGGCCCATTGAAACAGGTGGAGAAGTTTAAATATCTCGGGATCTTGTTTACGAGTAATGGAAGGAGCAATACTGAGTTATCCTGTCAATCTTTTATCAGGAAGGCCGAGCTTGGGATTGGATCTATCGGTCTTCAATTCAGTATTTGTTCCGCCTCTCGCTTATGGTCATGAGATTTGAGTAATGACCGAAAGAATAAGATCGCGGATATATGCTGCCGAAATGAGGTTTTTTCGTTGTATTGCTGGGGTAATTCGTTGAGATCGAGTTAGGAACACCAGAATACGCGAGACACTCAATGTCGAGCAGCTACTTCTTTGAACGGAGAGGTCGATACTTCGCTGGTTTGGACACGTTCAAAGAATGCCCTCAACTCGGCTTCCTAGACGTGCCATGGAATTCGTACCATCAGGTAGGCTTCCACTAGGTAGACCCAGGATGAGATGGTTGGACCAAGTCCGGAATCTCAACTCTACCCGTATGGGGATAGCTTCTGGTGATTAATAGTCGATGGCGGAAGATCGGGATATCGGGAGATGTGGAGAGTCCACTTAAGCACCCTTAACCCGCGATAAGTGGGTTAAGTGGATAAGCGGATCATTGGAAAATGATGAATGACGGTGATGAAACAGTGCAAGAAACGGTAAGCATAAGCAGCACATATGTAGTTCAATCAGACTTAGATAACCTGGGTATTAAACAGCCAAACTTTTCGGTCAGAGTTGGTAGCTTCCCATGAAGACTACATCACTCTCAGCTTAAATTTCACGTCCTTGTGATTTCACCCAAATTTAAAAAAAAAAATTTCCTTCAGAGCTGAATGGGTGTGCGAGCAGTGCTGGCTATGGCAAAGCCCTTTACACCTATGGGTCAAAAAGATCACAAACATACTTAGAAGCGATTTCTTCTCTAAGGAATTAGGACTAAGCAGCTCAATAACACTTACCGACCGCAGTACTGTTTTCCAGGCCGTGGTTCTAGCAGCGACAAGGGTCGCCCAATTAGGGCGCACAGGAGGATACCTGCATTGACAGACAGGAGGCTATAAAAGCATTAGCTCGTACAGTGATAGTGGGGAACTGTCGCGAAGTGCTGAAGGCACTTCTATCTTTATTTGGGTGGCTCTTTGCCAGCTTATAGGTCTCCCAGAATAAAACTATTGACAACTAATATTTATTCTTTTTTTTTGCATTAAAAATAATTGTTTTATACTTTAATTTTGAGAATAACTCCTCTTTTCTTTCAGGACATACTCAAATACTTCAATGACCTAACAAATGCGAGTAAATAATGAAATTGCCTTCGGTATGCATAGGGAAAACAACATGGAACGACACATAGTGTGACTACATCTTGTTGAATAAATAAATAGACAGGAGATTATTAATCACCTAATGGATAATGAAACACAGATTACCTTGACTCCTTTTGCAATAATTATGTCGAAACTTCGATTGTTGTTGAAATAAATAAAGACAGCAGTGATTTATCAAATCCTAATTGCCCCAGCAAGGAAAACACCAAACATTTTTCGCGGCACCACCTCTCGTCGGGGAATGACAAGCCTCCGAGAGTATAATCTGTCATGAAAGAGCTTCTCACCTCGCCGTTCGGAGTCGGCAATAAATTGTAGGTCCCTTCCATTCGTGCGAAAAATGTATCACGCACAGCATGAATGGTTGCGAGAAGCTAGGCCTTGGCTCATCCCGAGCTGTCGCGCCAGCTATTTATTTATTTTAATTGCATACATAAACCTAAACAGCACTTTTCAGAGCTCTTAACTACTTCTATAAGAGATTTCAATTGATTTTAATTATTGTTCTTAAAAACTGATTAAACATAGACTAATGGCAGTTGCCACGAAACTAATAAAAAAACTCACATAAAATTTAAGGCAAAAATATTCATGTGAATTGTATTTTAAATTCTTTGGAGCGACTCATGTTGATTAGCATTGAAATGCTTAATGGTTCAGCTGAACTGAACGATTAAATTTTGGATGGATTTTTGGATGACTGCCTGAAACTCGTTTAAAAGTGATAAGAAATTTCATGCTGACTCGCTAAAAAACCGAGGCTGCATTAAGAGAAGGGAAAGAAAGGTGAGTGGGTTTCAACGTTTTAACACTAACTCTGGCCAACTCTCTTGACAACAGCGATTGTTCCGTCTTGAAAACGGAGGATCAACTCAGTTTTTCATTTCATTAACCTTTGCACAGTCCATCAAGCTGGAAAGTTGATTTAAGTTCATGTTCGATTCAACGCAGTCTTAGCTGGATCTTACCTTTTTAGACTATGTACAGTTGCAAATAGCAGTAGATGAATATCAGCTCCGCGTGTTTGCCTATCGTCTTACATTGCATTTCATCTTTGTGAAAACACAAGCAGACATAATAGAATTCACTACATTACTGCGATCTTCAAATTAATGGTACTGGCTTCAGGGCGGTTAGATGTTAGATTTTAAAAGTTAGGGTATGTGTATGCACTGCGATCTGTACAGATCTATTGTGTTCTCCCGACCTCGTTTAGGCCGATAAGTCTCGACCTAAAGCACCTCCTCCAATCCAGTCACTCTGAAGAATCGGAATATCTGGATTGGATCCAACGATGAGAGATCCGTTTCAGAGAAAGTTTACGCTACCAGATATGCTTTTCTTTTGTGGATGAATGCTCCACAGTCCATAAGGAGTTGTGACGGGATCTCCTCGCCAACTCTGCAGAATCAGCAGTTTCCGTTTGCTTCTATTCCCATTTTCCTGAGATGCTCCCTGAGTCTGTAACCGCCCGTCAGGAAGCTGCTTACAGCCGCTTTAAATTTCTTCAAAAGGTCTACGTATATCTAGTAAAGGTAAGTTTGTGAGTGTACAAAATTGATGAAAACATGTTTAAGGTCCCGTGTCTGTAATCTATACAGACTTCATTATGTTTAGACTTATTGAAGACTGATAAATCTAGAGAGGGTAGTCTTATACTATATCCTTTTACTTGTCACGCAATCCCTACAAAGAAGTAAATGAATTCGTATCAAAGACTATGCAAGCCATGATGAAGAAGCAAACCAACGATGTAAATATTACCTAACATAATCCTGGATCGAATAAAAGCTTTCACTATCGATGTAGAACAAGCAGGCTTTTTCACAGGTTCCTGCTTTGAGTTCATATACTTTAAAAATGATTATTCCTAACGCATTGCGTCGAGTACATGTCTTTGCTGGTCAAATGGTCTTGCGATTATCAGTAGATAAGGCTAATTAAGGGAAAATGTCTGCTAACTTTGAAGATTTGACGGGAGTAAGACAAAACTACATACCAACTGAGGTTCGAGAACACTTCGGCCTCAAAAATCGTATGTGCTAAAGGCTTAGCAATCTACAACTGGAGAAAATGTTGGTTTGGGACGAAATCTAGTTCGTGGAGGAACCCGAGTCAGGAATGCTGAAGCTACCACTTCTATTTCAATATGCAATGCACTTTACTATTCTGGCGCAAGAGTAGTCGCTTTAAGCAAACTTAAACTGCGCAGGACAGTTGAGAAGGAATCAGTATAATAAGGAATAAGTTATTGAGAGCTGTAAAGTGGGGTGGAACTCCGGACAAAATTGGGTGCAAGGCACGACCTTAGGAAGTAGATAAGTAGTTGGGAACATCGCCCTTTTAAACACTTAATTTAACAGCGGCAAAGAACTTGCCCTTATGGCTGACACTCCCACCTAGCAAAATCTATTGTGCCTCCGGTTTACATAGCTTCATAGGTCCACTACCTTCCTAATGAAGGTAAGTATGTCATTAGTGGCCAAGTTTCTAAACTCGCCTAACGAACAGAATTCCCTATGAAAGATCCGCCAGTACAGTGTCGGACATTCATAGAGAATGTGCTTAGAGGTCTCTTCCTCTTCCAAACAATACTCTGTATCTGAACAAAGGTTTAGTTTGCTGAGATGATATCTAAGACCGCAATGGCTGGTAAAGAGCCCACTAGTATCCTCATGTCGTTCATGTCAAGGTTTAGAATTTCCCTGTAGGAAAAGGGCTTGATAAGTCTGTTGGATTGCCTAAGCCCGGGGACATTTCACAATGAACTAGGCGAAGTTGGTGTTCTTAGTTGTTTAACAAAGCTGTGGCGGTAGCCCATTAAACGCCACAGAATGGTGCCGGTCCCAAGAGCGCGGAAGTCGAACCGGCCTTGAACAGCTCATCCGCAGGTTCGTTACCTAGAATGCCCTGGTGGCCGGGCATCCAAGTAAGCTCGACCTTATTGTGCCTGGCAAGTAATTGTAGAGCATCGTAGCAGGACTTGACTGAGCTAGATTGCACGAAGTGGGATGTCAATGCTTTAAGCTCTGTCTGACTATGTATTTTTGCGTCCCTAATAGCTTTATCGATGTTTATCCTGAAGCAGATCTCAATGGCATAGATTTCAGCCTGGAACACGCTGAGGCACATCCCCATTCTTACTGAGACTTTAGTGTTGGGCCCAAAGACGCCAGCACCAACTCCGGAAGGTATTTTTGATCGATCGGTAAACCATACCAAACATCCTGGGTTTGATACTAGTCAACACGGTCTTATATTTCTACCTAAAAAAGGCATGCGAAACTGTACTCCCCGGCCATTACGTCGGGTATAGTGTGTCCGTACTTTCAGATGATCCACAAGATTATCTGATTTATACTTGTGTTCTAGCTGCAGCTTTATAGCACATCAGTATTACTTACTTACTTAAGGTGGCGCTACAGTTTGGGGTGGACCTGGGCCTCAACCAACAATCGTCTCCAGCCAGCTCGATTTCTAGTCAGTTGCTTCCAGTTTCGCACACTAAGTCTGTTAAGATCCCCTTACACTTGCGTGCGCCACATGAGTTGTGGTCTTCCCCTACTGCCCCGTCCCTCGGGAGTGGATTCAGCATTAACTTCTGTAAATAAAAAGTGTGAAATTCATCGCCTCAGATAGCTTACTGGAAATGTGAGAAAAGTCTTTTAATCGAAAGGTTCTGGAACGAATATTTTGCAGCTTAAGTGCTACGTGGTCTAGTTCGCCTTTCCAGGCCCTGTGTCGCCTAATGTGTCTTAGGGTATATACTATACCTACACGGTTTTATGTTCGGTTTCTGGCGATGTGCCTCAAATCTCTTCAGCATTCACTAATTGCCTTGAATTCTCTACGAACCACGAGTAAACGGGTTTCATTGCAAGGCTTCCATTTCTGTGCAACCCCGCGTATAACGTCTCCGTATAATCTCGTCTATACGTTCTTGAGCCTGTACCTGTTCTACGACTTAACCTACATTTAGTTGCTACATTGACAGATGACTAGCCCAAGTGTTACAGTCAATTATCCCGTTTAGCCCAAATCAAGTCTTGTTCCATCGACTTCCAATTTAACTTCATTTAGCATCAACTGACCACCACCTGCATTAGCCAGTTCCTCCCAACATCCGTGCCAATCTACAACTATCCAAAGGGTAGTTTTCTGAACATTGTAAAAACTTTATTTTGAACTTAAGACTTTAATCTCTGCTCGAAAGTTTTAATTGTTCCACTTTAATGCGAACCTTATGCTTGGCACATCGCACCCTCCTCACACACCTGGGCGAAGCAGGCACACAAAAACTTTTCCATTCACCTTTGGCTGTGTTATCTTTATCGTTAATCTTTTATCTTGGAAACAAGCACATGTGGATACTCTGTTTTTGCTACCATAACACTGATTCGTAACAAATTGGCTCGAAGGATTCTCTTCTAAGGCAACCTGAGCGGAACATCTCAAACCGAACCGAAGTGCTTTTAGATATACTTTCGAGTTCAGATTTTTATTTATTAATTGGAATTTTTAAAAGGGAATGCCTGGCTCTAGCTTTTGCCTGTGGCACCTGAGGTGATAAAAGATTCAAATGGGATTTCGGTCAATAGGTGCATGGGTTAAAATGTGCCGAATATGGTTTGGTAAATTGTACACTTGGTTGAATTAGACTACTTTATGACGGGACGACGTAGAATGTGCTTATAATTGTCGTTGAGATACTTGTGTCACTGCTTAAATGCAAACTCAATGAAGAGATGTATTTCAACTTTGCACGCAACAACATCTTCCTATAGGGGTGATTACAAACACGCAACCTTTGTCTGAGGGAGTGTAGAGTGTGAGCAAAGAATTTGTCTTTTGTGCCTGTTCAGAGAGTGGAACATCGATACCGTCTTGACGACAATTTTAATGGATTTTAACAATGCAAACCGGCATGCAAGGTTTTATTGTGAATCAGAAAGAAAGACTTAGTACTTCAGACCTTTCACGTGTGCATTGAATTTTTTGGAGAAAATGTGGACCGAAGCCTGAACATACATATGTATATAATCACGGTCAGATCCATTCCAGCTTATTGGTGCCTTGTGAGGTTGAAAGGTCACGAACCTCGAAGAACTTACCAAGGTCCAACGACTATATAGCTGATACTTTTATAACCACTCATCGCCTAAAGTGATGACTGAGCCGACGATCTCATTACTGGAGTCCATACGCCTGAGGAGACAGAGCTCATCTGCGATGAATTACGAGATCTACTGAAGTGAATTATGTCCTTCAGCCTCATAAAATATCGATTTCCATCGACGGCGATGGGTCAAGAAACGAAAAAGGAGTGAGCTGTGGGATCTACTCGCTGAAACCTTACATTGTCCGGTCAAGAAGATTTCCGAACAATGTGAGTGTATTCCAAGTGCAGGTCCTAGCAATCGCCGAGATGGTCTTGAGTTGGATTATGTCAGGGGACATAATTCAGACAAGGACACACTTAGACCAGATTGGTCCACTGAGATAGCATGTTGAAGAACCGGCTTATCAGTACGGAGAACCAGAGTATGCAATATGGAGTACATCGAAATGGGTAACCGTAACGGTGTTAACCCTATCATATCTTCTGGATACCGAGTTCGGATCTTTAAAATCATCGTAGAAGCATTCTCGGAGGGTTTTTCTTCTTAAAGTTACAAGGGCAGGGCACATGCATAGAAAGTGGGTTACATCTTCCTCTTCCTCGATATCTCTCCAGCTTTTACAGGAATCATTGGAGGGCACGTCTGCCTATTAAGCAATGTTCGGTAAAGACCCCTATCAGTAAACCTAGATTTTTCCGGTTCGTGAATAAAAGACTCTCAGTCTTTTTCAAACCCAGATTGGGCCGGATTCGCTTTGACGAGAGACAAGTGCTGATATTGTTCCACCTGTAGTTTGCCAATTTCCTGGCATACGTATCGTGGAGGAATTTGATCGATTCGATAGCGGCAGAAAGTTTCCCCGGATGTCCGGGGAGATGCCATCCTGCGTCTTCTTTACCAGCTCGTCCGCTCTGCAGTTACATGGAACGCCCCGGTGTCCTAGGACCCAGCTGAGGGTTACGTCGCACAGCTTCGCAGACTGCCGTAACTTTTGCATCGAATACACTACAGTGATCCGGAAGTTGCGGGGTAATGGCTAAGCCAGATGTATTGGAAAAGACTCCTGTTCCCGTACCACGTGCTGTTTTAGATCCGTGTGTGAATATTACTAGCGCAGATTCGCTCAAAACTTTACCAGACTCAATAATCTGGGTGTCCAGTCTCCAATCGAGCAACCAAAAGTGATTACAAAATTCATAAAGAATTCGGGATGGTTCTGGAAACCCAAACAACAGACACCATGTATGTAAGAAACTAAGGTTTTTCCTTATTTGTCTGTTTGTTTCAGGCTCAACTCACTATGCCAGTTGAATATTATGGATCCGACAACCGAGTGCAGGCTGCAACATAGAGGATGTGGTCACCTTTTTTAACTTACAGACCTAAGTATGGATGTCTCGCCAGAGAAAGCATTGATATCGAATAACACATCCTTTTCCCCGGCAGACACCCTTCAAGAACTCAACACATCTGACAATCTGCATAAAACCGCAGAGGGACCTTTTTTTTCCCGGCTAGCACTAGCCACCAAAAAACTGATGATAGCTGCATCAAACTTCCTTTCCCTTTCTAGGTGGTTTCAATGAGATAAATGTTTCTGGGTACAATAAATCCGCTTTCAAGTATTATTTCAAGGAATTGTCCCTTCAGTAAAGCATCCATATTTTTCCTCCGAAATTGAGGTTCAATCTCAGTCCCGGTTTTGTCAAGTCTTATTTCAAAAACCCTTTGATGCGAAAGGAATAACTTAACCAAAGAATTCTTGGACTGCAGTGCTTTGCTATGACTTAAGTCTATGGATTTCCGAATAAACTCAGCATAATGCGAACTGTCGATGTCTGATAAAATCTCCTCTTAGAAAGAAAAAATGCTAAAATCAGCTTAAATCATTTCCATCCTTGTAAGCATCGCTGTAAGCATTGTTGAAAACACAAATCCAAGATTTCGAATCTCTATTTTCTCATTGAACATAAAATGAAAGTATTTTCCAGATAAAATAAATTTATTGAAATTCATTAAACGAAATGTATCTACGCACGTCTTTCAGTTGCTCTCGTGCGTCGCAATGGAGAAATTTGTAGAATGCATTAAATTGTGAATTTATTATCTCCATGTGTGTAGGACCCACGTTGCAGTTTCTGATAATATCGATTCTTAAATCGTTTGGATAACCTAAATAAAGTTCATAGAAGTTTCAGAGTAAATGTCTACGGAAAGGAGAAGAATGGAAGATGCTGCAGGTAGCTATTTACCATCAAACATCTTAGCAGGAGTCGACGTGGTACTATCATCGTTTCTATGAACTTGCAGCAGTTTTGGACATTGAAAATCTGAAGCAATCTGCAACAATTGAACACTCTTTCAACCATGGACAATACTAACATTATTATTATTAGTGGGGAGCGGTTGGTCCGCTCTAGCACTGCGGTCTAACATAGAGGCCTATTGCGGTGTTCCAGAGGCTTTTCCAGATTTTGTCAGGAAGCTAATCAGATTCATATGGTGGAGCGTGGCAAGTGCGGTTGGTGAGATGAATTCACTGCCTATGGTCCGCTTCCTCACGTGCATGAGGGCAGCAGGATTCTGTGACGATGTGAAGAGACCTTTTATCGCTGTCCAAGCATAGTTCGCAGGTAGGGTCCGGTGACAGGCCAAACTTGTATAGATACCGTTTTAAGCGGATACCGGTAGAATTATAAAGTGAATTATTGGGATAGGTTGGGAAAAAAGTATTTCTGTCCTATACTTCCCCTCCAGATTTCTTTGGTTTAAATCAGGGTTTGTTCCCTCCGGGAGTTTAATCTGTCGAGAAAGAGCTTCTCAATTCTTCGTTCGGAGTCGGCAATCAATTGTAGGTCCCTTCCATTCGTGCGAAAAATGTAACACGCACAACATGAATGGTTGCGAGAAGCTAGGCTTTGGTTCATCCCGAGCTGTCGCGCCAGCTATTTATTTATTTGTTTCCTCGTGCAGCTTTTAAAAATGGATTTATTCCACAGCCTGGTTCAGAACCATTGAGAGAGGTTGTTGCACCTATTTTGGCCAGTGAGTCCACTCTTTTATTTCCGATGTGGCCCTTGTGAGCGAGGATCCAGTTAAGTTCGACCACGCAGTTTTTTCCTAGCTCAAGAAGCAATTTAAGTGTGTCTAGAGCTAGTTTCGAATATGATATATCGTGGCTGAGTTTAGTGCTTTCAGTGCTTCTTTGATTGCCAAGGAAGATAAATGCGGTTTTGCCTCGTAAGTTTAAGCTTATGCACTGATTAATGGCAAATATTTCTGCCTGTTAGATCGATGAGTATAAGCGTAGGTTCACCGATAGACGACTCTACGAATATTCCAACCGCAGATCTACTGTCCATTTTAGAGCCGTTCGTGTACCTTACTTGATCGTGCTCTGAAGGACGGAGTTTGAACTTTTCCCAGGCGTCTGATGGAAGAGTGTCGTCCATGCTGTTTGACTCGCCGCTGAAGTCGCTTCTTTGGAGTAGGGAGGAGAACATGTTAATGGGATCATCGGCCGATGTTATTAAGGTGGAAGAACCTGTGCAGACTGAACTTTGCCTGCATTTCTACAATACATGGACTCGATCTGGCGGTAGAGCGACATTGGCGTAAAGCGTGGCGTTGGGGGTGGTGTGCAGATTGCATCTAATCGTTGAACCCATTCCAGTTTCTTGGCTGTGGTGGCCTCATTCGCCTTTGTCCAAAAGTTGTTGAAACAGATACGGCGACAGATCTACAGTGCTCGTGTGGCTTTTTCGACTGTTCGGTCGATATGAGAGTTGGATAAATTAAAACATTTTCACACAGCGACTAAGGAATTTGTAAATTTCTTCGTAAGTCACTCCTCATCATTATTCTCCGTCTACTTTTTATGTTTACACCTTAATGGTGGAAAAGCACTTGAAGGAAACTAATGCATCTGACACATATAATGAAACAGAAAAAAGAGGAAACAACCTTCGGCTCAGATGTGTGGGTGCACACTAGCAAAGCACTCATTACGTTTCCTCCTTGCATCACTTCACATGACTTTTACAGACAGACGGGATGAAAAATTAGTAAAATCCTTATATGACCGACCATATAAATTTTACGTCTGGGAAGTCCAGGACAAAAGGATGAGTAAACATGTTTACACATCCTTGCGTATTCCCCTCCCCCAGAACAGTACGTTGTAATGACGAAAAACTTTCATAATGTTTTCCTACGAGTGTTTTAAAGTTCATAAAACTGCTTATATCGTGCTGTAGCCAGGATTAACTATTTTATGAATAAAGCCAATGCTATGGGTGTTACTAACAAAACCGAGGCCATAACTTAGGACTATTTAGGAAGACACAAAAACTAAACGTGTTTTGGTGAATAGAAATGAGCTGCAGTAGCCTTGACATATAATTTTAGCTCTGCAGGTTTATTAGGATTACGGTCTGGAGTTAACGGCGTCACTAAGCAATCTCCTCTGTCTTTTGCTTACGCAGATGTATATTTGACTGCATGTGGGTTTCTCCGGCGAGTTCTGCTGGATGTTGTTTTTGTATGGAAAGATTGAGTCTAGAATAGGTGGCAAGTGCGGGTATTTCTTATACTAGTTCGATGTGCTTCGATGTACTTCTAGGCTGTTTAAAAGTATGTGACTAATATTGCCTTTTACCACTTTTTCAGGTTAATTTTACTACAGATCATGATAACAAGGATCACAGCCTGATTTTTTAGGGTTTTTCGAGTTGTGTTCAAAAACATTAACACAAGTGAACATTTGAGACTTTCTAGAATCCAAATAGAAGAGATCTTTACACGATTTATACGTGATCTCCACATCACACGTTTTACCAAAACAGACCTAGTGTCTTGGGAATCTATTAAACTTGTCAGTACGTGCATACGCCGACGATATTGACGTAATCGGAAGAACACAGCGTGATGTCACTGACGCGTTCGTGAGTATTAAGATAGAGGCAGCGAAGATGGGTTTAGCGGTCAATAAGGGCAAAACCAAGTATATGCTGTCAACAAGAAAGGACACTTAACACCGCCTTTCCGGACAGAACGTCACTGTAGACAGATACAACTTTTAGGCGGTTAACTACACCAGGGCTGAGATTAAACAAAGAATAATTCTTGTCAATCGCTGTTTCCTTGACCAACTAAAGTCGTCAAAATATAAGACCTTAATCATCCCTGTCCTGCTTAAGCGCAGGGGCATGGACTCTGTCAAAAGTCGATGAGGTTCCTCATGGCTGTTTCGAGAGGAAAATTCTTCGGGTAATTTTCGGTCCCGTCTGCATAGGCGGTGAAAAGGGGAAGAGATACAATGACGAATTCTACCGGCTGTACAGCGACATCGACGTAGTTAGAAGAGTGAAGCTCCAACGATTGAGGTGGCTCGTCCATGTAAAGTGGGTGGACGCCCGGAAAATCTTCGAATCCACACCCGAGGAATGGCACAATAGAGGGAGACCGCTGCCTATAGATCGAGCTAGCTGAAGACCCCTGTTAATTGAGGCCCAGGTTTACCAAGGACTGTAGCGCCACCTTAAGTAAATAGTGAATAGCCATTTTAATATATGTAAGAGCCTGGCAATGACACCAGAACTTCGGTTGCTGTGAAAATTAAAAGTCAACCTTCATTGCCTTCAGGACTGGTTTCGGCCAGAACCCGAGTCTGGACGGGGTTGTAGTCGAATTCACGAATGGCTTCAAAACTTGTCATCGGCCGGGTGCTGATGCCTTCGTGGAGGTCGACAACATCAGACTTCCCTACTCGTTGGACAAGCATCCCTCTTTTTTCCAAGCAGACACGTTTGTTATCCACAGACTGTATATAGGGTCGGAGCATCTGCGTCTGTAGCGCTAGCCAGGCTGCGCCCAAGACCTTGGTCAACCAGTTAACCAGTTCCAAAATAGAGAATTCAAGAAATCTCCAAATTCGGTCGCAAAGTAAAACTCTTTGACTCTTGTCTGGGTCCCAGGTCACACTGGGAAATCTGGAAATGAGATCTCCGACGAGATTGCTAGACAAGACCCAGAGGATGTTGTCTCACGACCTGAACCTGCGTTGGGTCTTCCCATGTCCTCGGTCAGGGCCTTCATTGACGATTGGGGTTTCTATAAACACAATTGTTTGTGGCACGGCTCTTCAGGAGGCAGGCAAACTAAAGGAATGGTTCCGAACCTCTGTAAGAAATCAGCGGCATTCTTGCTGTCACTTAGCAGAAGAGACTGTAGACAACTTATTGCCCTTCTAACGGAACACTTGACTTTTGCCTCTTAGGGTGTTAGGCTTAAGTGACGCCACTGTCTGTGACGCCTGCGGAGAGGGCGACGATATTTCGGATCATTTCCTGCCTTTCCTCGGATCAGGTGCCAGATTTTCGGTGCTGATGTGGTGAGCTCCACATCATTGAAGCGCCTTCTCCAGGAAAATGGGTAAATACTGGTTCTTGCTTTCTGGTAGTACAATGGACCAGTTACTTTTGAGTGCTTGAGTACAGAGTTTCCAAACACGACAAAAAAAATAGTATTGCGAAGACAATTCATTATTTTGCTTTTCCTCTACAAGCTTTCATAGGAATTCCAGGTCTCCTGCACGGCTGTTTCTCAAATTTCTAATCCTCATCAGCATTCATGATGTCAAGTTTTATTTCCAAATTTTCTACCAAACTGGAATCATTCACTGATATTTGACATCAGTCTATTCAATGAGTTTTGCATTCCGATCAAGCATAACCAACCCGAAATGTATTTGTCAACTGAGTGTTTCATACCAAACAATGGATTAAATATTTGCAGACCACAAATACCACATGCAGGCTCGATATTATTCTACACACGTCTAGCTTCTCATATTTCTTTCCTGCTGCAGTTGCAGTGTCACTAAAATTTTTCGAATTTTCGTATCAACTCAGGAAATCCAAGTGCCGACAGAATATTTGAATTTTGAAAATTTATTGCATTACTGCACCGCATACATCCGCAGAGTTATCATTAAATTAATTAGATTCCTCTCCACAAATTGTAAATTACGACAAAGCAACGTGGGTATAGAATTTATCTCTCTACTCCGCATAGCACTCTGTTTTTACCGCAAGTCGGCACTGTGAAATAGGACGCAAAACACAAAATCTGCAATTTAACGAGGACGACTCATTACATTCAGAAGTGTGTAGGCATGTATGGATGTATTTACATATATAGAAGAAGAGTTACGTAGGTGAATATCAAGGGAGGGAAATATAATTTCCCTCTGCAAAATTTGAAGTATGTAGTCTTTCCGAGGAAGATAAATCCGAACAAAAGTTTCTCAAGAGGTTGGATTTAGAATTAAGGACATGCCTTAAAGCATGTTCAGTTTAAAATGTGTAATATACAAACAGCAGTTTAAAAGATTCAGCCATTGTTTTAGTTGTATGCCGAACATTGGTAAGACAAGAGACTACTAGGTAAAGCAAGACCAGACACTCCCAGAATTGCAGCCTTTATCACAGGCCACTGGCCGATTGGAGACCCTGTGGTCAAGCTTGGTATTCCTCATAACACCTTCTGCAGAAGCTGCAAGGATATTAATGAAGGGAAATCTCTACTTGGTTGCCGTGGCTCAGTGGTTAGTGCGTTGGACTGCTGCACGAGCGGCTTGGGTTCAAGCCCCAGCCATATCCACCGAACAATTTTCGCGGCACCACCTCTCGTCGGGGAATGACAAGCCTCCGGGGGTATAATCATTCATGAAAGAGCTTCTCAATTCGCCGTTCGGAGTCGGCAGTAAATTGTAGATCCCTTCCGTTCGTGCGAAGAATTGTTCACGCACAACATGAATGGATGCGGGAAGCTAGGCCTTGGCTCATACCGAGCTGTCGGGTCAGCTATTTATTTTCTTTTTTTAATCTCTACTTTATTTCCACTGCATTTCCTAGCAAGGACCAGACAGCGCACCTTAGGCAAACCTTTCCTCGTGGATCTCAGCGAGATACGTGCAAAAAGGATCGGAGAACAGATCCTGTATCTGAACTCTACTGGCTGGATTTTGACCACTTTATTCAAACACAACCAATCAACGCTCACGCACAAAGAGGTTGGAACGAGTGTCGTGATAACGCGCTTTGCGCTAATTGGGTTCTCAGCAACTGCTACTCTACCTTCCTACCAAGAGACAAGAAAGCTAATGCTTTGCTATTTGGATCTTAAATTCTATAAATTCACCAAAGGAAATACAGAGGTTTTCTCCAAAATAAAGGCGTTAAGAGCAAGCAGAGTCTTTAAATTACTTCACCAGAAGCTGTAAGGTAGAAGAAGAGGGGGAAATTATTGCCCACATCCTTTGCACTTGCCCAGGTTAAAAGACGTCAGTTTTGAAACCTAAAATATTTGTTTAAGTCAAGCAATGTTTTCCTACAACTAAGGAATTTTTAGTGAAATCGAGGTCGTAGAAATGTAGGATAGTGCTTGCGAAAGCGTAGTTGATTGCTTCTGGGAGGGTGAAACCTCTGCCGAAGTGCTTGAGTTTAATATTTTGTAAGAAAGCCGGCCTAACTAAAACCACCTCTGCGTCCAAGGTTTCTGCAGGGAAGGTTTTCAGCCGTAACTGCCTTCTTCTGTCTACACGTGCGTGTGCGTTCGTTCGGTGGGGGAAAGGTTTGTACGTATGTCTAAGTTTGAGTTTGTGAGAGCCTTCACAGAGCGGACAGTATGGGTCATCCACGTGCCTATATTTCTGGAGGTACTCCCGGAAGCATCCAAGCCCCGATAAAAACTATGTCTCTATATTGTTGATCAGCGTACGCATCCACCTTTCTTTGGGTGAAATGTTTCACTTGTGATAGTTTCCTATATTCTACCGAAGTACTCGAGACCGAGCAACGGCAGAACAGTCGCAAATATGCTCTGAAACAGCATAGTCTGCCAGTAAAATGGATAAAAACTGTTGATAAACTTATCAGACTGACGAAGTCCTGGAGTTGAGCTCCATTTGAAGAACTTTTCTTGGAGCTCGCATGAGTTGAGTTCAAACTTGTTGTGGCTCATGGGTAAATATAAGAAGGGAAAATGGGGTGTCAATGCAGACTAACTCCTTGCGTAGTGAACTCATCTACGACCACATTCTCATCTCATCATAGCCTCGGGTGGATAGTGCAGAACATGCCCGTACTTGGAATTGGGTCATGTATTTTCACGTTTCACACAAGATAAACTGACAAATACTTGTGTTCTAGCTGCAGCACAACGGACAGCAGCCTTCCTTAAGAAGACATGTGAAGAGAACAGGCCGATGACAGGCTCCTTTGCTGAAATGGGGTAGATGTACATCACAGGTGTTATCTTCATTACAGGTGTTATGTCCATCTATCCCATTTCAGTAATAGAGCCTGTCAACGGCGTCTCACCTTCACATATCGTCTTAGGGAAGCCCTCTGTCCGTCGCGACCGAAGCAGGCAATTCTGTGTAGCTTCTTAAGCTTTATTGGTTATCCCTTCAAGAACTCTGTTGTAATGTGTCCAGGGTTAAATTATGTAAGATAGGTGTCCAAGGGGGCTCACTCAGGCTCAAGACCCATTGTGATACCTTTAGAATTCGTTCTGAGGGAGAATTCTACCTGTAAAAATTTAGAGTTTTTGATACAGGATAGGGACTTACGCATGGAGGTTTGGCTTAGGTCACTATTGTCGTTAAACAGATATTAACCGAGAAGTCTTCTTCTGCTGCAAGAAAGTACCGGGCAATGACAGAGGAAGTGCGTTGTGATTTCCTCTTCCTCCTCATCTCACAGATTCTACAAAAATCATTGAAGATAGCCCCTGGTCTTCTGGTGTGCTGTCGTATTAGGCAATGGCCTGTAATAACACAAGTGATTGTCCGAATGTGGATTCTGTTGAAAGTAATCAGCTTCCTTGACTTTTGGTCATCTATTTGCGGCCAGTTAAGTCTGGTGGAATGACACGTAAAACCGTTTTTCCACTTAGAGTTAATGATTTGTTTGCTGTCAGAGGAGATTTCTAGCTATAGTCCCGGATTTAACAAGTTCGTCGGCTTTGCAGTTACCAGGTTTGTCACTATGTCCAGGCACCCAGCAGAGGTGAAAAATGAATTATTCTGTCCTCCCGTTATGAGATGATAGGCAATCGATCACTTTTTGGGATTTGTAGTGACATTTGGGTGTAACTATCGAATTGTACAACCAGTGCGACCCCAAGTGGTATAGGCACCTACTAGCCTACTATGCTCCTGTGGCACTCTCAAACACGAACTTAATGTATGAATTCTAGTTTATTCGTTTGTTCTATGACAAAGCCGAGATACTTCAGAGGACAGAGCGGTGCCTTTGATGTCTATAGGTCCAAGAGTGACCAACCTTCTTCCTGTAAAAGGCACTAAAACAGTCTTGCAATGAGGGAAAGTCCTTCAATGTAAACACTGCTCTATAATTTTTAGAAAATGATGAAATATACGTTTTTACCTGTGTATACCCCACAACGAAAATAGATAATAATAAGACTCTCGCATATAGCACCAGATTATTGGAGGACAAATTTCCGAAAACTTAAATCCTTTTTGAATAAATTTTCATATTCGCAAACAAATCTACGCAAACACAATCTCAAAGTGATTTACACTTGAGCACATAATACTCAGAATCTGTCGTTACTTGATATCTCATCAAATTTAATACTTTTTCGGGGAAACTTGATACACTTCCTTCTTCCAACAGAAAACTGCGACCCCTTCCACGTCATCCTACGGTTGCCTACATTATTATAGGGGACATCTGGAGTTTTTTTTTACTGCGTCACTTGTTAACAGGATATTCAATATTTCCTTTTAATTGTTTTAAGTATGTGTACCAACACAGCCATATTGTAGGCTGCGAAAGTCAAAACTGAAAGTCGTGGTCCTTAAACTATGTTTCGACATGTAGTCGACACTTCCTACTTCAAATGTCCACTTGATTCATAAATGTAGATCGAGTCCTTGTAAGCCCATCAAACAAAATGTCCAGGTAGTCCAAGAGCCCATGATGACAGGAATTTGTCAAGTGTTTGTCATGTATGAAGAAACAAGCGTCAGCACAGCGACAGCACCCTCGCCCTCTTTCACATGCTGCAGCTGGAGATTAGATTTTGATGGCTAATGGCTGTCAAAAAATGTTGTAACAACCACATGTGAATTGTCGTCACAACCACGAGAAGTATTCAGAGAATTAAGCAAACATTCTCCACCGGCATAACTCCAAAGGGAAACAAAGTGGAATAACTCCACATAACAACGTGACATCGCTTGAAATAATTTAATGGACTTCTCCCAAAGTACCTGCCGCCTGTAAAAGAACAACAACCCGGCTTGCGTGACTATCACAAGAACCGCAGTGCAATAATTATAACTCACAAAAAATGCTGCCAAATTCGGGCAGCAGAGGAAGTAGATACAACTTTTGTACACCATGTCTGCGATATTGTTGGTCGTAAGTCAGCTGCTTATATGGGAGACAATGTCTGGCGTTCGTTTGCTCCGGAAGTGGTGTATACTCTTGCAGTTTTTGGCTGGGGAGTATATTTGTCCAGTAGGTTGTTGCATTTGAAATACCGGCGCAGCGTAATTTTATGGTTTTTGCCGAACGAAAATATTGTAGTTTGCACAAACTGCATGAGCGGGTGGACTCAATTGAAATGACTGTTGAAATTGTAGTCCTACTTAGACGAGAATGCACATTGTCACGCTAGAAGAAGTAGCAACATTTTAAGGTGAAAAGCCTCTCGGATAAGTTTTGTGCAAGAGTGTCATTGTGGGGTGATTCTCTCGTGTTTTACTGTTTGGAATCACTTGCTTTGTCCGTCACAGAATTGCACTTAAATATCGTTATGGCGGGAAATAAATTTTAATGCAGCATTCCATATTCGTTCTGTGGAATTGCTGATAAGACGTTTCCGGTCTTAGAACAGGTCTTCACAATGGTAGAAAAAATCGGAGGTAGCCTAGTTATCAGCAGAGCGACACTTAGCACTGTCTTTCCTACTTTTGGAGACGTACACGCACGTAAGTAATCGGGGGTGAGGTGATAAAAGAATTAATCCTCTTCAAGGCATATACCCTAGCCTCTTTCTTAGGCGTAGGATGAGCCTTTAATATCGTACACACTGAGGAAATTCTGACCAAACTGCACGTAGAATAATTCGTAGAGTAGGTTTTGCGATAGACCAGCCATTCAGAACAACAGAAAGGGGAACACAGTGAACCAGTAGGATCCCATAAACGCAGTTTTTCACTGAGCACTTCCCCCATAACCTAACATAACCTAGCCTACTTTACTGACATCTCGGTAAGCTAGTTCGCTTAATCAAAAGTTTCCACTGGTTCAAAAAATAGGAAGGGGGATTCTTTCTAGATCGCGAGGTATCAGAATGGACCTAGTATTGGTCTAGGTGCGTCGACGCCTTTACGCCGCTCTTGCCTAACTTAACATTTAGTAGAATTTTCGGCAGATCTTTGTAGAGGTTGTCAAACGTGACAAGATGCTTATAGAGCTGCATGGCATGCACTTGCAATGTTTGATGGAAAGGACTTATTCTCCTCCTAATTGAAATCTAACCTAGCAGTTGAGCAGCCAAACTTACCTATCCTAAACTTACTTCAAGTTCATCCTTTACATCAGTCAGTTGATCGTCTCTAGGCTGAGAACAAGTATCATTCAGGCAACTTTAGGTAACAGTCACTTAATCAATTGGGGAACGTAGCCGGGTGGTCCTATCTCCCCTAAACTGTTGCTAGGGGTCATCATTATCATCATCATTTTCAATGACCCGGGGGGGGGGTTAGGGTGCTTAAGTGGACTATACACATCTCCCGAGCTTCCGCCATCGACTCTATATCTTCAGGAGCTATCCCCATATGGGTAGAGATGAGATTTTGGACTTGGTCCAGCCATCTCATCCTAGACCTACCCAGGGGACGCCTACCCGATGGCATTGATTCCATGACACGTCTTGAAAGCCGGGTTGGGGCCATGCGTCTAAGCGTGGTTAAGGGTTATGAAGAAAATTGTGGTAAGACTAGACAAATGTGGTCATTTTGTGATATTTGTGACAGGGATGTTCTTCTCTGTGATAAGTGAAATTATGGAGGCTACTCTAGGCAAGGAAAGTGTACCTGCGCTGCTAGTTGCGTTCTTGGTGTCATCCGGAGCAAAGCTAAACTTTCAACACCAAAACATTTGTTTTCATCATTCCCCCACTGAATGATTAACCATTGACTAAAGCTGGGTATCTGGGCATTACGCTTGACTCAAAACAGAACACAGAGTCAAGAAGACATGAAGACATGGTGCCTGTAACAAAACCTTTGGCCAAACATGATGACTTCAAAAAAAGGTTACTTACTTAAGTCCTGTTTCACCGTGTGGGTCCTACATCTACGCGCCATGTTGTGCGTTTTCTGGCAATATGCCTTAGCTCTCTACAACTCTTCGCAAATTGTCGAGACACCTCCTCAACTGTTCTGCGCTATGTATTTCTCGGTCGACACACTCTTGTCCCATCTTGAGTAAGCGGATTCCATAGCGTAGCTAACAATGGAGCTCTCGCATTTTCGAAGTGTATAACCAATCAACTGCCACTTTCGTCATTCGATTCTTGTGCCTATAAGTTCTTGACCCGTTTTCTGGTAAAGATATTCTTTGGAGATACGGTTAGGCCTGAAAATCCTCAGAGTATTTCGTAGGCACCTACTAACGAACGTTTGGAGCTGTCTTGTGATTTGTAGCAAAGTCACTTTCCAAGTGCTGCACACATATAACAGCACGGATTTAACATCGCAGTTTGAGGGTTAAGCGCATAATATTGCTTCGCCATATTTTGGACAACATTCCAAATGCAGACTTCGCTTTGTCGCTCCAGCTGCCAATATCTTGATCGGTTCTACTATTGGTCGAGACAATACTCCCAAGATATTGAAAACTCTCTACTTTCTCTACCGGTTGTCCAGCGATGCTAACTTGAGATGATGAGTTCGTTTCGAGGCTGATGATCTTGATCTTGATAAATAAATGGCGCGACAGCTCGGGATGAGCCAAGGCCTAGCTTCTCGGAACCATTCATGTTGTGCATGTTAAATTGTTCGTACGAATGGAAGGGACCTACAATTTATTGCAGACTCAGAACGGCGAATTGAGAAGCTCTTTCATGACAGATTATACACCAGGAGGCTTGTCATTTCCCGACGAGACGTGGTGAAAAATATTCGGTATACCTGGCTTGGGCTTGAACCCATGCCGCTCGGTCAGCAGTCCAAAAAATGCAGCCTTGTCGAACCTCACTTTGGATCTCTCTAAATTTGTGAATAACGAAGAACAGGCTATGACCATGAACGAAGCCCATCATTGGCAAATGAGTCAACACGATTTTTTGTCAGCATTAAAGGGTGATTAGGCCAAGGGATTTCACGGGAACAGTGTCTCAAGTTATACGTTTAAAGCTTGGTTCGATCTTCTGACGTAACAGTTCCCGACCCTGATAGGCTTTAAAACTGTTCGTAATAACTCGTAGTCGCCAAAAATCCTGGGTTGAAGGTTTGAATAATCTTTAAAAAGTAGCTACAAGGTAGTAGATAAAAGGCTCTTCACTCACGCTTGACAAAAATCTTGATATGTCAAACATTTTATCGAAACGTCTTTCCATTCGGTCAATTTCATTTGATATTAATTTCAACGAGGGAAATGTCAAACTTGTCGCTGTCATTATCTCCGACATTTATCTTCTAAGAAATGTTGTCCCCACTGAAGCAATGTCTTTAACCACATTTCTGTAGAAGCAGATAATCTCTAGACATGCTCAAGCACCCTTAGCGTGGATTAAAGTGTACATGTAAGAAAAGTAGCAGACAACATGGGATAGTAATCAGTGAAATCGTTGGAGCTTTCGCAAGGAGTTGCAATGCACCTTCTTGACCCTCACTACAACCAAATACGACACACAACGCTGCAAAAAGGTGGCACAAAGTGTACACGAACTTAAACTGCACTATAACCGCGTGCAAAACTTCAAGGATTGAGCAAAATGCACTCAAAGAAGGATTTTGCTTTTTTTCCTTTTCTTTTTTTTTTCTCAAGTTTTTCATCGAGAATATCCTTAGAAAAAACCGTGAAAGTTTTCGTTGTAAATTGTTCTTCCTTCTGCTTGAAATAAATCCGTGAAAAGACAGCCAGGGAAAATGGCAAACATCACGGTCATGCGACGTGTTGCAAACATTTTTAAGGATTCAGTTTGTTATCCGTTGCTGGGGAAGGATAAAAACGTAACTGAAACTGATAAAGAAGTGTTATGTCCTGGCGAACATTAAGGAAAAGTTCACTTAGAAGCAAAAATAGTTTAAATAGTTTTAAATGAGTTTGTGTTTTGCTAATAAGGAGAGTTAAAAGTGTGAAAAATTTGAGTCCTTTAAAGGATTTAAGCTTGTTGCAGAACTGGACCATGCTTTCTCAAGTTAGAGCCGCACTGAAGTAGATCGTAGATCGCAAGACACTGATTTTTTATGAGCTCCACTCATCACGTACCCTAACCAGTTTCAAATAATTATGTTATGTTGGGCCCCATTGCTTTGCCAGTAATTAACAGAAGTTCTGGGAATTAAAAAGATTTTTTCCTAATCCTTTCTGGGTGATTTCCAAGTTAGCCAAGCTCAAAAACTCCCTTGAATAAACTTTTTATGGGTACAATAGAGGTCGTAGACCACCCAAGAAACCAACCAACCAATGTACATCACCTTCGAAAGACTAGAGTGACTGCAGACACACTTAGACCGATATAGTTCCATTGTGGCACCATGGGGTTTACCATTTTTTTTTTGCGTTGAGGACACTACTGACGTTAGTGTTAGCTAAATCAGCTAGGTCATCGAAAAGACAGGTTTTAGATGAAGGAATGAAAGGCTGGATACAGCTTTTTATGTGTATTCGCGTGCATCCTGTGAGAACAACAACAACGATGCTGACTACGGATTACTTAGGTTAGGTAAGGTTAGAAGAGATGGCGGCTTAATGTTAGGCGCGGCCTCCCTCGGATCTTCAAAGATCCATTGTGTTCCTCGTTGTGGGATCCTACATGTCTATACCTGTTGGAAAATGAGAAGAGGTAAGAGCTGTTACGTATTGTTTGCCTCCCTTAACCAATCCGGATTCAGTATGAATTTTAGGACGGCCTTCGGTGGCAGGGTTGAGAGCAGCGATGCCAGATGTGGGGATTTTTCCCCATTTTGGGGAGTTTTTCACTTTATGGGGAAAATGGGGAAAAGTGCTCCTAAAATGGGAAAAAACGAGATGCGTGCAAATTTATTAATTTTACATAGTAAAAAGTAGAACTCGTGTAATTAGCTTCAAAATAAAAACCGAAGAAAAAAGAATTACAGCGTTTAAAGCGCTGCGTCACTGACTTCAACTTCAACTCCAAGCAGAAAGCACCGATAGCGATTAATTTTCAGATAATTTTGCAGCTTTAGAGCCGGAAAAGATCAAAAGAAAATGAAAAAAAAAAAAAAATGATTGGCAATTCTATTGATAAAAGAGAAACAACCTTTTTTATGTTTTAATTTATCCATTTTTACATTTTTTACCAGGAATTCAAATGGGGGAAAAAGTGGGGAAAAATCGGATGTGGAATGGGGAAAATTTTCAAAAATGTCCCCAAAAATGGGGAATCTCACCAAAAAAAATCTGACATCACTGGTTGAGAGCAGAGATTAAAACGAATATGTGCGCACATGTGCGCACAGTTGAACATTTTTGCTTTTATTCGTTCGTACTCGTTCGCTTTGTCTTATGACTCGCGATTCATACAACTCGCGAATGGTTTGTACTCATGAGTTGTCCGATCCCAACGCATTGTACTCACGATCAAACTCTGTGTCGCCTACTCGTAACCAAAATGAATCGCGAGCAGCTACCTAGTTTGCGAGCACTCGGAAAAATTGCAAAAAAAGCGAGTACTCGGAAAAAAGGGCACTGTTCGCGAGCGGTATGTGCTCTTCGTAGTTCGCACAAATGGAAATTATTTGAGAAATTTTCTGGTATATAGGGGAAAAAGCGAGTTTTTATGAATTTTTTTTCTATTGCTCTTTTTCATTTTAGCGGTACAAGTGCTTGTGAGCAGTCAGTATAAATGGTTAATTGAATTTATTAGTACATATTTATTTATTTAAATTCACTTATCATAAAAACACTCGCAAATTTGTTGGGATATCCCAAAATTATACAAAAGTCAGTTAATTACATTCTTTCCACTTCCATAATTATCCTAATAAAACTATTAATGTGTGGGATTTTCCAACACCAGCCAAATTTTTTTTGAATCCCAACCACCCTTGAAGAGATAGAATATACTCGCGAACGAGTATGATTTTGACGAACGATTCATTTTTTTCAACATGCTCGCGAATAATCGTACTCACGATCAAATGAATCGTTTATACTCGTACTCGGTTGCAACCGTTTGGTTGGAAACTCGTTCGTTCTCGTTCGCTTCGTCCTATGACTCGCGATTCATGCAACTCGCGAATGGCTTGCACTCATGAGTTGTACGTTGTGTGTGTACTCTGTTCTGTTCGAACGGGTACTCGCAACTCGTGTGATGTACTCGACTCGTTTTAATCTCTCGTTGAGAGTTGGCCTAGGTCACTAAAGAAGTAAGTCCCTAGGGTCGTCTTTCTGGTTCTGCCGAGCCTTGGGCAATCGCAGAGAAAGTGTGTCGTGTCCTCCTCCTTGTCTATATCGACAGATTCTCTGCATTCTCTGTTTGGTCGTGCTTCGTCGAATTCTCCTTAAATGGGCCGCTAGTAGGTTGTGGTCTGTGGGGATGCTGATCACTAGAAATAAATGCGATCTATTCAACGTATTTCCTTTGTTTTTCTTTTATTGAGTTTTGGCCAGATGACATTATGCAGGTATGGTCCATCTCTCATCGGCAAGCTTCCAAAAGTCCAAGTGTATCTCTTGCTTTAAAACTTCTATAGGAGTCAGAATCGTGTGATCGACCATTATTTTGTTCAGTTTCGATCTCTTTTTTGCCAATTCATTGGTCTTTTCATTGCCATTTAGCCTTCGTGCCCCAGGACCCAACAGTGTGATATATTATCTCTTGAGCTTATGATCCTAAGATGGCTGCGACAAGCGATTTGAGTATTGTGGATGACACGGCTTTGATGGCGGTCTGGCTGTCGATGAATATTTCGATATTCCTTCGTCGTGATTGATCGAGATTGCTTATGTCTCATCTTCGGTTGCTTTTGTTTATAACATCTGTAATAACTTGATTAAATATTTGGACGTAGTGAATGAATAGAACCTAATTTCTGTGATTTTGATCGGACTTGTGGGGAAGACTGGCAGAGAAACGCTGTCATTTCAGAGGATGAGATTGCGGTCTTCACAGATGGTTCAAAAACCACCAACGGAACGGGTTCCGGGTTTTATTCCCAAGAGGCAGACCTCAAAGTATCCATAAGACTCCCGGACACTTCTAGTGTATTCCAAGCAGAGGCTGTCGCTGAGCTCATAGCTGCGGAATCACTAGGGATGAAATCGATATCTGGAAGGGATATTGCCATTTACATTGATAGTCAGGCCGCACTTAAAGCGCTAGAATCGAATGTCGTCAGATCTGTAAGACTTTTTTGGGTGCCGGGTCACTGTGAATTGAGGAAAACGAAAGGGTCGACGAACTGGCCAGGCTAGGTGGAGAACGGCAACACGTGGACGGGAGAACTACCGTGGATCCTCCTTCCCCTGTAGCTAAAGCAGAAATCCTAAGAATAACTCTAAGTAAGACAAATCAGAGAAGGACAATATAAGTGGGCATAGAGTGTCCAATTCTGTATGGCCTGCTCTAAACGGCAGAAAAAGAAGAGATATTCTTAACTTAAGCAGGGCACAGCTAGAATTAGTCACTGCCGCTGTCTTCTCAGGAAGCATGCTAAAAGATTAGGCCTCTCAGTCACAGATATCTGTAATGTCTCAATGGGTTGTCAGCCAAGATAGGGTTCGCCAACTCCACAAGTGGCGAGCGGCAATCTAAAGCCGCCTTCGAAGTGAAAGAACACGTTTACAGAGACTTAATACGCGCTTGCCTATTTGTAAAAATGCAAAAAAATCTACGACAGATACAGTATTAATGGCCAAAATTTCCGCCTGAAATATGATACAGTGGTCTGGTAGGAGGAGGAAAACACCTGCATCCCCTCCAATTTCAGACGGTTTGATTTAAGTTACTGATTTGAGACAAGCAAAGGTTCTTAATACGTAAAATCGTTGAATAAATAAGCATACACAGATGACAGAAACTAGGTCAATTGACTGAAAACTTTCCCTTCCTATAGGCCCACTTAAACGAGGCCAACAATTTAAATCCTTTTTTTGGCTTCAAATTCAAATTTAAATAGCAAACACCATCTGCATTATATTGCACTTAAGAGATGCCTACCTACTTACAGCTACCCCCAAATTTCCGAAATAAAATTCAAAGTGATTTGACAGAAACTTTTAGAAGCAAAGAAGCAGAAAAATTTGGCGGTAATCTGGACGACACGCTGAACAATGAGGTCATGCTTTATTCGTATGCAATACAAATTCCCTCAAGGACATGCTGTGAGCTTCGTTTAATAACATTAGTTGGTTGGTTAAGTCATGTTATGGATGCAGAATAATCGGATACAAATGCCAAAACATAATAAGTTTGTTCTACATACGAGGACACGAAGTCGGTCTGGGTTATCTTGGATAATCTGATCCGGTATTGCTTTAGGCCACGTGGTAGCCGTCTGTTTTAGTAGGAATTTTGGCACGTTATACTGGGACGGGAATGAGCAGCCTTATTTGGTTAAATGTGGGAATTTAAATGTTGGTAAGGAAAAAACTTTAGACAAATATTTTGGCGGTTTCCATCAGATTGTATGAAGAGGAAAGTTGGCAAGTTTTCATAACATCGTAGAAGTTACCTAGTCAAATATGGACTTACTATAACCGTTTTAAACCTCTCTCGAGAGAGTGCCTTATTTCAGAAAAGCCGACAGTATGTAGGTTAGGTAAATGGGTGCCTTGTGACATTCGTTACTGCTCACGAAGACCAGCAATAGGGTCCATTACAAACAACATTAAGACAAAGGGAGCCCCTGATTTAAAACCACCGAGATAAGGATATGAATCACAGCAGGTCCCTAAGCTCGATGCCACGCAATTCGTACAATTCCGTGAAGAAGTAACTACCAAGAGTCCTCATTCTTCTACCGGCGAGGGCAGGACATTCACACAGCAGGTGATGGACAGATTCTTCCTCGATTTCTTTCTCGTCCGTACAACTTCTACAATAATCGTTGTGATTTATGCCGAGCCGCTTCGTATGAGTACCAATGGCGCATTGCGCAGTAATGATGGCGGTGACTATTCTTGCTTCGCGACGACTAAGTTTGACGAAGTTTCTTATTATAACCCGTCCATAGGTTTCTAGCCGGGGCACATGTGTCTAGCTGGGTCCAACGTGTATTGGCTAGACTGATGGCTTCGTCTTCCTAATTCCTAACGACCTTTTTGGAATCCCTGCAAAGGGGAGAATCTGTGAGGCATGCAGCGCTGCTTTCCTTCGTGCAAGTTCGTCAGCCCTTTCGTTACCTGGGAGATCCATATGCCCTGGTACCCAACATAGGGTCACCGTATTGGCTCTCGATATCTCATCTATATACTTTTTGCAGATTCCTATAAGCCTCGATCTAGTTATCGCGAACTTCAGAGTCCAGAGCCTTAACGGCTGTCTGGCTGTCGACGTATATTGTGATTGTCTTTGTGGTGATACCCTTCTAGCGGATAGTTTTCGAAGCCTCGATGATGGCTATGACTTCGGCTTGAAAGAGACTGCAGTCCCCACTTATTCCTAGAGCCTTGCAGTAGACCCTGGCATTTTTACTAATCTTAGAACCATCGGTGTAAAAGGCATGTTTCTTTTTATTGGTAACTTTGTGGTCCCTCCAGTCATCTCCGTCAGGAATTCTAATACTGAATCTCCTGTCAAATGCCAGAGTCTGGATCGTTTAATCTATTTCTGTTGATCTGTCAGCATTCTCCCATCGAGACAGCACGGAGGCATGACCATGGTGTCCACTGTCGTCCTTCTATCAGTCTAAGGTAGTTTGAGCTGCCGTGTTGGTGCTCTTCTCATTGATCCCAGGATTCCTATATAGGCTGAGCTCTGAATCCTGGTGAAATTTGAAAGCTGATATTACTTCTCAAGCACCTTCCACCAGACTAGTGAACCATATGTTGGAATGGGTCTCACAACCGCCGGGTACAGCCAATGTACCATAGCCGGTATTACTGAAGGCCTTTTTGCATAATAGAAGGCTATGGATCTATGTTCTCCTTCCAGTTAACTTTGAAATCAAGAATAACACCCACATGGTGTGCTGATCCCGCAAGATTAAGATCAACGCCTTTGACCTTCGGAGGCTTGAAGTCATTGATTGATATCTTCTTAGTGAATAACACAATCTCTGTGTTTGTAGGATTGACTCCCAACCCTTTGCTGCTGGCCCAAGTATTGACCAGTAGTAGCGCATAGTTGAGCCTATGGCTTAGGACTGGAAGGAATTTGCCTGCTACCAGAGTGACCATATCGTCAACATAGGCCGTCACATTGAAGCCATTGTCTCTGAGCAATACCAAGATCTCGTCCACGACAAGAAGCCATATTAGGGGAGAGAGAGCTCAACCCTGAGGATTTCCCCGGGAGACATTCTTCTTATTGCTTACGTTTCCCAACGTCTAGTTGATGACACGCGATTTAAGCATCAGCCCAATCCAGTTGCAGAGTTCGGTGCTGAGTTGGACTCTTTCGGTGCTGAGTTGGGCTCGTTGCTAATAATCAAGTCGGCGCTTACTTTATTGAATGCGCCGTCGATGTCGAGAAACGCCCCAAGAGTAAATTCCTTCTGATGGAGAGATCTCTCTATCGTCGATACCACCCCATGGAGGGTCGTTTCTACCGATCTACCTCTCATTTACGCATGCTGTGATTTTGATATGTAGCCCGATCACGTCCCTTACGTATATGTACATATGTACAACGATTAGTCGTTCCAGTGTTTTCAGCAAAAAGGACGGCGGTCTTATAGGTGTGTAGTCCTATGGGGTCGCGTGGCCTACCTTCTCCGCGTTGAGTCCTTAAGGATAAGGGGAGCTGGTCCTGTCTGCAGTATTCGAGTGTACAATATATTGTCCAAAAAAATAAAGAACCGTCCAAATGGCTTCTATAATTCCACTTTTTAAGCCAGAGGCAATGAGCAAATCAATTTATCGACCAGTGGCCAGTGGAAAGGCGACTTTTCACGAGCGAAAAGCTCCCTTAGATTTCTTCTCTCTTCTTGAACACAGTAAGTCCTAAAGATTTTGGTGATCTCATAGGGTTTTTGACAGAGCAACCGCCAGCTGACCATCAGATTCTGTCCCGAAATTCTACACTCAAGCTCTCAATGGTATGTACGAGTATTTCGTTTCGTTTATTATTCAAACGGATTATATTCACTTGATAAAATATTTAATCAAGTAGTTTCGGGGCTGGAAAGAACAACAAGCAAAGTAAACAGAACCTCTTTACACATTAATCTGTCACTACCAGGTGAATAATGGAATCACACACAAGCAGACCCCGTTTTCTAGTTCATGCAAGGAAAGCCATTTCCAAGCGACCGTGTAGTGATCCGCAGCTACTGGTTTTACCCAAAGTGGTATCGACTGATGGCCACCAGAGTAGCAGCACGGTACACAAGCTGTCTCCGCCGCACGTCTTTGGGAACGAATGAAACAGTACGAAATAAATTTCGCCACCAAATATGTACATAATTGAATTTATTAAACTTTTCCATTCCCCTAATATGTATTAATACAAATTCAAAAAGTTAACCTCACAATGCAAATGTTATTCCTTTAAAATCCATTGGAAAACTTTCTCTGATTTATCACACAGACAAAGTATAAATGGAATGGACGTCTAAAGTTCCTTTCAACAGTCACAATCGTGGACCCATTTATAGATGAGAAAAAAATCAGGACAGGTGGCTGGGTCACCTTAACAATATGCTACTGCCACACGAGGTTCCCATTTAAGTTTTCACACCCTGCAACCACATCATCAACAGGATCCTTGATTGTTCCCACAATGCAAATTGAAAAGTTTTCCCATTTTCCTGGCCCACTTTAGTGAAACCACCAGAGGCCAATGCACATCCTGTCAATGGTATTCTCTTCCGTAATTCTAGTGCACTAGGGGAAAGTTCATTTAACTCTTACATAGTGTGAAGGTACCACACCACAACATTGTGCAAAACTTTCTAAAGCGGACAAATGATATGAAAATCTGGGTTTATGTAGCAAAAAAAAAAGGAAAAACGAGCCTCTAACAGTTTCCGTATTCATTAGAAAATAGAATAAGTTCGTCGGGAAGGTTGATGGGGCATTACAGTGTAAGGAATCGATTTGTGTTTCATTTTCTGACGTTACATCGCGAATTCAGGTCGCCGACAAGGCAATTGTACTGGGGGAAGAAAGAAGAATACATTGTAGAGGAGTCGTTACTTCGAAGAACCAATGTCCTGTAAGAGCGAATGATTGTAAACGGTCTTAGAATGCCGTAATTTTTATAAGGCAAGCGTTTTCAGCCTTTTGTACCTTGGCCTCAACCAACAAGCGTCTTTAGCTAGCTCGATTTTTAGATAGCTGCCTCCAGTTTCGAAGTCAAGTTGGTTAAGTTTCCCTTGTAGGTGATGCTAAGAAGACGGATTCCTCTGTGGTTGGCGCAGTTCAGAGGGTGTCCTTCCTTGAGGATCGAGCAAACAATGATGAGAATCCATTTATCGGGCATACTTTCCTCTGACCATATTTTACAGATGAGTTGGTGCATGCTCCTTGCCAAGTCATCGCCCGCCGCTTTGAACAGCTCGGCAGCTAGGCTGTCAGCTGCAGTAGCTATGTTTGACTTAAGCTTAGTTATGGCTATCTTCACTTCATCCAGGTCGGGTGAACGGAATTGTTAGTCTTCGTCGTCCGGGTTGAATGGTTCATTCTTCCTGACAGAGGGATTTGATTCTTCCATATCCTCTGCATTGACTGCGATTCTACTACGATATTCCCTTGTTCATCTCTGCAGGCTTCGGTTCGGGCTGTGTAGGCTTGACAGGTTCTTTTTACCCTTTGCTAAAACTTCCGAGCCTCATTCCTGCTGCAACACCTCTCTATTTTCTCGATCACGCGTTTCTCATACTCCTTCTTTTTCCTACCAAAAAACCGGATTTGGTCTCTCCTTATTTGATCGTAGAGCTCTCGAGTAGCTCTGTCCTTCTGCACTTGCCGGCATTCGTCATCAAACCAAAGATTTCGTTGCAGTAGCCTAGTGAAACCCAGCGCATCAGAGGCGGCATCTGCGGTGGCTTTTTGGTAATATTACCACTGGTCTTCAATACTTCATGCTGGCGGCATAGGGCATCCTGAGAGATTGAGAGAGATTCGATCGGAAAAGGATCGGGTGAACTCTTCCGATTGCAGCAGTGCTACAACAAGGTAGTGGGCCAAGTCAATATTGGTCGTCTGCACGCGGTCTATTAAAGGACCTAACATTCGACGTGCAATCCCGAAATCGTTGTACATATTTCATTTGCCTGGTTCGTCATCAATAAATCAGTCTTCGAGGCTTGTTTTTGTTTCGTAACTCTTAATTATTTCCGTGGTCGGAAAGTTACTCAGGGGCACAAGCCCCAACCTGGAGGGCCAGTTGCATTGTAAAAACATCTGGGACGAGGGACCGGTTTAACCGATGTCAGTAACCCACTTCGGAGATATGAGCGCTGCCGTTGGCCGCTTTAGGGCTCATCCGCCACCATATGCGAACAAGCTCTCCTGCGCTTAAGCAGTATTTGGTTATTTGTTTGGGGATTTCCCCTGAACTTTCATCTGCAAAATCCAAACCGTAAAATACTTTAATTCTGTCGAAATGCTTCTGAAAATAAACATGCACTTCCTAACATATGTAGAGTACGCTTTGCATTGAAAACACGAATTTCTGTTGTTTTTAATTTGTTTGACCTCGTTAACATGTGGCTCTTACGGTCAGCTTGCACCTCACATGTCCTAGGGGTAGTTCTTGGTTCAGGATTTAACATTACCACAACGCATTTTATGTTGGTATAATTTTGATACTCGTTGTGTTTACTTTGACAAAACCGCTATTGTTGATTTTCATGATCTGAACTTTGCCAGGGGTTATTTGACGGAGTGTTAAAATTTGTATTTTATTCCATTTTTCGGTTTTCCCATTCGATATGTGCCATGTGGTATCTATTTCTCTCATTATATATGTACATACATATGAACATTTTTCGCGGCACCACCTCTCGTCGGGGAATGACGAGGGACGAAGGTCCCTCCATTCATGCGAAAAATGTAACACGCACAGCATGAATGGTTGCGAGAAGCTAGGCCTTGGCTCATCCCGAGCTGTCGCGCCAGCTATTTATTTAAGTATTTCATTTGGTTCAAACTTGTTAAAGGCCAAGACTCTCGTTCCTGGCGTCATTATTAGGTTCTGTGTCCTTGGTATCCACATGAAGTGCATCGGTGTATATTTTAGCGACTACCGCAGAAGCCTCAAGGTCGAAGAAGAAATTGAATCTATTCGTCACCCTCTGTGCGAATATCCTGCAATCGTCGGTTATTCCACAATCAATCATTGCAACACTCAACCGCACACTGCAATTGTTCATCGTTTTGTCTCTGACAGATTTCAATACCGTCAGATGTCAAATGTAAAGTTTGGTTGACGTTTGGCCACACTTTTACTCATCACATCAGAGAAAAGTATAAAAATTGTAGCCTATGCCATCGATCAGCGAACTAATGGAATCCGCTCTCAAAGAGCTCTCCAAGTTGGCAACACAAAACGATGTAGGAGGCAATCCGCAAAATACCGAGCTCTGTAGTTCTGTTGACTAGAAAAGGAAGATACCCAGTTTTACTCTGTCAAAGCTGGACAGTGATCTCTTATCTGCGGGCTGAAATATCTCGGCGTCATCCTTGATTCCAAGTTAACGTGTAAAAGGAATGTTGAGGACAGGATGAGAAAAGAAATGACTTCACTCTACGCTTGTAAGAGGACCTTTGGGAAAAATGGGGTTTGCAAACACGTATCATTCATTGGATATACACAGAAATCGTAAGAACTATCATCTCCTATAGGTGCTTACCAAGATGGAATGCAACAAAATCAAGAGCTATCTTAACAAATTCTACGAAGTACAAAGGCTAGCTGCACTTTGCACCACGGGAGTCGTATGAAATTCACCCCAAGCAGGTCTGGATACACTGGACATGGTCATTAAAGCCGCTGCAGCGAAAGGTGCTCTCAGATTGAGAGAATCCAACCTGGAGAAAGTAGACCAAGCATAGCAGAAGTAACAGACTTAGAGTTACTGGTTGATAAAACAGCCAGCAATAGGATAGCTCCTTAGTTTGTCCCGGGAACCATATTGGTACAGTACTCACAATAAACCTCCAGGTCTCCAGGACCAACGTGATGCGGCCTATCCATCACACACCCTACGTAACCTAACCTCGAGCGAATACCAACTTGAATCCAAATCAATGCTTTCCGCTTAACTGACTAGACGATTCAACAAAAATTATAAAAAAAAATGTTCAACGGGGATGATGAAGTTCTATTTTACAGAAAAAACCCCATCCCAAGATACCTCATTTCTCCCTTTTTCTATCCAAGGAGTCAACAGTCAACATGTTTCGAAATGAATTACAATTTTCCACTAAAAGCGATGTGTACCAAGGAAATTATAAATTTTCCCCGCATTAAATTGAAAGGAGGCTTTCACATCTATAAATTTAAGATTTATATCTTGCAGATGTTTTTGATTTAAATTTTGTATCTCTACTCGAGACAGTATCTACTGTAAAACATAAATCATTGGCCTTTATCAATGTGACTGGAAAGTGTTGTAAGTTCAATTGGAAATTGTCGACTGTATGTATCTATGGTTATTTTCACTTTGAGATGAATTTCAATTAACTCATCAATTTGTAGATACGATCAAACAAATCAAGACAGTCGTCGGTTGCAGTTGCTGCAGAACTGATGATTGAAGCAAAATTAATTGCTAGTGGTTCCTGTATGTACACATGCCCTACTAGTTGTTTTAGTTGAACAATTTTCACCTCAGTGAATAATGAAAAAGGCTCCAACAAAGCATACCTCCTGCAGTTTTCCAAAATGAAACATTATAAGATTTAATAACCGTCAGTAAAGACAGTCATAGGGAAGCTAAAAAGTGAAGAAAATCACGTTTCATTTGAGGAGCAACAAAGCCGTAAGAGCGTCATTAAAACGAACGCATCCCTTGGGTGGTGTTTTCTTGAAAACTTTTCAAATGCACACACACACCTTGAATTTAGATTGCCTAAGAAATTTTGGGTACAGGTCGGGGTGCGTAATGACACACACGTGCGTGGTGGTCATAATGTAACCCGCAGACAATGTAATCCGTTGTTGTGGCTGTAATGCTCAACTTGTGCGGAAGACATTAAGGGGTGTTTATATTTGCTGATGACTGCTGGAATAGTGAGTCAAGAGGGCAATGTGTTCTTTATGCAGGTTTAAGGATGTGAAGACACTTTTACAAAGAAAATGTTTGCTGGAAACATTTCGTGTGAGTGGTTTTAAGCAAATGACGTAAAGAAACTGGGAAAGTAGTTCTTTGTATAGCTGGACCTTTGATAGAAAAAGCAAAAGCCCCATAAGGCGTTGACAAGCACCTGGTTAACTGGTTCGGAGGCTCGTTTCCCTCTAACTTCGAAGCATCTACCCGAGGAGGGAGGAATGGATGCAAATGGCAAACGCGCAATCCATAGCTGTCTACACAGATGGACCTAGAATGGGCACTGGTGTGGGTGCAGGTATCTGTTCCGAACCGCTGTGCGTCTCAAAGTCCGCCCGCCTTACGAACTACAGCAGTCTTTTCCAAGAGGAGGTTCTAGCAGTGATATTACCAGCTCGTGAAACTGCGATGAGCGCAACACCACTGTATCCATCGACAGAGAGGCAGCAATATAAGCAATTTCTGCTACAGAAATAAAATCGAAGCTTGTGAGATCCTATCAAGGACAGTTCAAGGTTCTTGGAATACAGCACGAGGTGACGCTCTGCTAGGTCGCTGGATATGAGGGCATACCAAGGAGCGAGAAAGCCGACGAACTCGCGAGTTTGACACTTCGGTGAATATCCTGTCTTGCACACTTAACCTTGAAGCGGGGACAAGAGCCTTTAGAGAAGCAAATAGCCTAGAGCCTATATCTTTCGTAAGATAAGGTAGGCAGGTAAGAAAACGAGGCGGTTCGACTGAACCAAATTAGCACTAGAATGTGCCTTTTTGTAACCACGGCTCATGTGACCTGGTTGATGACGTGTGTTGTTGTTCCTGGATGGGTAAGGCAGCCAGAAGTGCCTAGATCCAGCCTGTGGAGTTTAGAAAACTGATAAGATCACGTCTTATCATTTTACCCGTAATATCGTTGAGGATGTCGAAGAATGGTTGGTTTAGTACACGCAGTCTGGCTCTTACTAGTGGCGGAAATTTGCAGAGGGAATGGGAGAGCGTTTCCTTCCTTCTTCAGCTGCAGCAGTGGGGCTTGTTTGGAATACGTAGTTTGGCCGCAAGGTCTCCAATTGGCCAATGCCACGTGATTGTCGCCATTATTCTAACAATATCTGCGCGGGTTCAGTTTAGAAGATCTTTTGTTCTAATCTTATCGTAGATCAGCCATATGTTTCTTGATATGGTATAGTGAGTGAATTCCTTGCATTGGAGGTTGATCTTCTCCAGGAAGTCTCCTTTAACTGCTCCTAGTGGGATTTGAACCGTTGTTGTGAGTGAGCCGTGTAGAGCAGAGCCCTGCCTGATGAGCTCATCCGCATGGTCGTTTCTATTTATGTCGCTGTGCCCCGGAACCCAGAATAGAGTGACTCTGAACCATTTGCCTAAGTGGATAAGCTCATAATAATAATAGCTTCGATAGCAGCTTGCCTATCTATGAGGATAGCGATGTATTGTTTGTGCGTTGTGTCACGCCCGAGTTGTGTGCAAGCCTCTCGGATTGCCAGTAGTTCCGCCTGGAAGATGCTGGCAAAATCTGGCAAACGGTATGATTTTGGTATTTTCAGTGATTCCGAGTAGACACGGGCACCCACACCACAGTTCATCTTTGATCCGTCGGTGTAGATGACCGTGTCGAAGTTCTTTACCTCTTCATTTTTACTTCCCACCTAGGTAGGGGAAGTATTGTAATCGGTCTGAACAAAATGTTTCAAGATATGAACAGGGCTTCACATGACGATACACTAGGAATCGTTTGCACTCATTATCGAAATAATGTCTGTGTGTTTGCGTGTGATCATATTTTTCGCCTTCGATATCTTGAGGACGAAACAACTGTTTTATTTCTCAGCATGAAACTTGGAGCTGATTAAATTGTGAGCATAATCGGTAAAGCGGATGCTGAGGAAATTGAAGAAATGTTTTCCATCAAGTTCGTGCAACAACTCTTTGTGGGACAATTAAACAGTGTGTATTCAAATTTTCGCCTTCGATGAATGTTTTCTTTAATTATTAAATAAATTATAATATTACTGTTTTTGATATAAGACAATACGAGGTGGGAAATATAGGGATGGGTCCCAAGAATTTTTTTCCACTACGCTCTGGTGGGAAACCCCACGTGGACGTTTTTCCTGAAGCTTGTGTTAGGTAAATGTAGAGCTGCGTTTTCTTCCGGAATCATCTTGTACCATCCCGTGATGAGTCTAGAGTAGTTGATTTACTCCAGATGCTGTCAGGAAGTCAAATATCTTGTGTAGATGGATGTCAGCAAGACTATCGAATATAACAACTTCGTTGCAAAAAAAATCACCTTCTGAGATGAAATAGGAGTCAACAAAGAAAGACCGAATTTTCTACTTTCAAGACATAGTAAACGAAGTGGATTTAATGAAAGCTGCATTCCACGAGGTTGTTTTTTATGAAGACAGTGACCACAGATTATTTCATTCACCACTCTATAAAAGTTTCTATTGAGGTTCTCAAAGGAATCAGATTTTTTTCTCTTCACAACCTGCTCCATTTACAATAAGTTGAAAAACAGCTGGTGCCTGCGCTTCATGGCATAGCTAGGTAGTTCAACGCACGTCTTCATAAGAATAAGCCACTGTGGCACGTGCCGCACACTTCTCCTACTCCCTAAAAAGAAATACAATCACTTTTCCATGCAACCTTTATGTCTGCAGTTAAGCAAAGTAGGTCTTATCATTGTGTACTCCAAACAAACTATATCCAACCAAACAATCAATTAGACACGCTTAGGGGTCACAATTTAAATCCAAAAAAACCCATTTCACGTGACAAATCCCATTGCAAAGGCTAATCTACAAAACTATTAAACACGGGCACACACAAAGTATCTCAGACTGGAGGAGGGGGGGAAAAAACTAAAAATGTCACGCACCCATAGCAGCCAGATGGATTTTGTAATTAGCTATCCATAAAAACACATCGCTGACTCTAGGCAGATGTAACAACACCACTTGGCCGCAGATTATCTCAAATTGGGTGTGTATAACAGCTGTAATGGCATGTTAATTGCCATCTGACCTCTAATTGAATCGGAAAATCATTTCTGGATAAAATTCTTTTTTGTATTTTCAACATTATCGGGCGGAAAATTTATTTGGGCTGTAAAAGTTGTCGAAGATTAACTTTACTTGTCGCTCAGTTATTCGGAGAATTAGGTTTCAATTTTCAGATATTCATCGCGTATTTTAATTATAGGTATTGTAATTTCACTTAATTGGAAAATGAAAAGGATTATCTTTGTTAATTGGTGGGAGAATAAAATGAGAAATTGAATCGGTAAACTTACAGTTATTCATAAGTAGGGGCAGGTATTTTCTCAGAAACGTTCTTTTTTAGACGATCCAAAGACGTTCTAATTAGTGTTGTTTATTGTTATTAATCAGTTAATTCACTACAGCACTGCAGTCTCTCAGAGACACGGATTATGATAAACTGTAGAGTTCAAGAGTAGATAACTTACTAATTTATTTCTGGTATGTAGTTTACCCGAAAAAGTTCCATGAATTATAGCAATGACAAACACCTCAAATGTCCTCAGCTAGTCTGCACACCACCCTCGGACGCCATTGAAACCTAATATTACCTTAGTTTTGAACCACTACACCTCGCTCGCGCTGTGTGAATAAATCATAACCCCTTGAAGCGTGAGTGGATTATAAAAAAAAAAAATCAGCTTCTCGGTGACACAAGTTCACTCCATTTAGGGTTGCCATCATTATTTATTGAAACTAGGTGAAACCCAGGGCATTGCAGCTCTAGACCTGAACACACTAAAAACATTGAAAGCCGCGAAGAGAAGGGGGGTTAGGTGTGTTTCCGGTTTTTGCTGTGGACGATTATGCATTGGTGGTACTCACTGTCCTTAACCGCAAAATGCGAGCGAAAGCCATCAATTGTACTCTCACTCGCATCGGTCACGGTATCGCTATTCCCAAAGCATAGACTGCAGGCAGGTCCCGGTGATAAATTGAATCTGCGGAAGTATCTTTCAATAGGTAACCACTTACGACACCGGTTAGGGTTTCAAAGTTGTTGAAGATTCAAAAAAGTTCAGTAAGATGTAGATGAGGTCGCAGTGCTTGAACTAGTAGATCTATTGCCCTTCAGTCGAGTCAGAGCAACTTCTTCAGTCCCACCGCTTTGATGAACCGGAGTATTCTGAGGGAATTCATCAAAGGTAGATCGGAAGGCAGAATCTGCAGTGGCCATCCTGTTCTGTATTCAGTTTCCTTAGGGACTTCTTGAGCCAGCTGTGATCATTGAGCATGTTTGTAAGGGAGCGAGACCAATTTTTGTGAAGGCTTAGGCTACTTTTCTGGTAGTAGTAGTAGTAGTAGTAGTAGTAGTAGTAGTAGTAGTAGTAGTAGTAGTAGTAGTAGTAGTAGTAGTAGTAGTAGTAGTAGTAGTAGTAGTTGTAGTAGTAGTAGTAGTAGTAGTAGTAGTAGTAGTAGTAGTAGTAGTAGTAGTAGTAGTAGTAGTAGTAGTAGTAGTAGTAGTAGTAGTAGTAGTAGTAGTAGTAGTAGTATAGTAATTGGTTATTTCTGGTTGTATTTCTCCAGAAGTTACTTGAAATGCCTCAATTGGTGGATTTCGTCTTAGTGATTTCGTTTTTCCTTAGCTCTTCCCACATGTTTTGTGGTTCTTATCCACAGAATGCTTCTATTCCTTGATGAACGGTTAGGTAGGTTAGGTTTCGTAGAGCGTGTGATTTACAAGCCTCATCAAGTTCACTCGGAGACTTAGACGTCCATTGTGAATACTCTTTTTCTATTATGGGAATAGCAATATGTTCGCTAATGTTCATAGCACACCCCAGTCTTCCCAATTTATCAGCTTTATCGTTCCTTTCTATTTTCTTATGACCAGGAACCCAGCAGAGCTTGACTTTATGGTGCTATATGGTGATCAGCGTGTCCCGATATTTCTTGCTGATACTTCTGCCTCTTTCTTTCCCTCAACTTCTACATCCAGCAGAGTGTCAATGTCTTTGCCTAGTTATTTCTTACGTTGTTGTCTTTGACTTTTCACACAGATCCCATTGGATTTGGTCAAGGTCCCTTCCCACGGGTTTTAAAAAAGCATTTACCTACTCCTCAAAATTGGGGAATTAGATTTTTTTCTATCTGCCATTTCAGAGTCTGATACACGATTTCAGAGAAGACGAACTGCATCTAAGGAAACACAGCAGGGGTCAGGATGTGGATCATATATTTTGAGAAATATTTTGGGAAGAACTTGCTAGGTTCAAAGGAAACATGGAATATAGGCGCTGGCACGACAAAAGCTGTCATACGAGAGAGGTGGCTTTTGTGAGTGAAAAATGATGAAAACGCGCCGACGCGACCTATGCCTTGATAGACGAGAAATAATGAGCAGGCCATGCAATCTTTGGTATATAACAAAGAAGCTGTCAGAGAAAAAGCAAGTGGATGTTCGCAGGAGTTATATCTACAGTGCAAAAATTGGCTGTTTTAGTGAATAATAATCTCACATGCTGATAAATATGGGTTCACAGTGTCTACCATGATAATCCTCATCTTACGAAAAAAGTGACTGACAGATCTGAAATCCCAGGAAACCACCTACAAACTCACCTAGCGATGCGATTAATTATGCACAACCCACCACATCTCAATGACACAAACGCCACTTCCAAACCGCTGGAGACTTGACCTTAAGATTTGCCGTCCCTATCTGCCAATTGAATTTGAACGCAGTAGCAGAGCTAAATGCGAGTACATCAAACACACCATCAAACTAAAGAATAAAAACACCTGTAATCCCATTATCAACAAATTCATTTCAAATATCACCCACCATCCCTTCACAACCACTTCCAATTTCATCAACTAAACTTAAGGTTTTGACATGTGCAAAAACAAATATTCCATGCCCCCAAAACACATGCTTCGTTCTTGGAAAGTAAAATTTTCTAGTGTCTTGTTTACTTGTTTGCCCAAACAGAAGGACTGTTTGTCATGCGGTAAACACCCATCACAATATTTGTGACAGCCGAATAGATATCTGTATCTTTACTAAAACTTCATAACTTATAACAGCACAAGTTGTTGACTGTTTTTGTCTTGTGTTTACCAAATGCCCCAAAGCAATCATCCACGAAGCCAGGCAAAGATTTTAAATGTCAGCCAACTAAAAACGAGATAAATGACATTTCGGTACAGCTGCTGTGCCAAAGTTGAGCTGTAAAAACAAAAGCAATATAACTGAGTAGCATTCTGGAAGTAAGGAGACCTAATTTATATAGAAGAGGATGTGTGTGAACTCATGTCCATGCGTATGAATGAACGTATGTCCAATCGATGAGTGGAACAAGTTGGAAAACTTTTTTGAAAACCATCAACTTAATTGCATTTCAATTGGAAGCTAAGTATTAAGGAAGAGTGTAGGTGGTATACCATGTCAACAGTATGTGCCATTGATAGGAGAATAAGCCAAATCGAATCGCTATGCAATATATGCAGACCTCTATGGCCAGCTTTCAATAAAAAGAAATTAAAAAATCTTGTTAAACTTAGTAAGAAAAGCGAATAGTTTAAGTGTCCTTGCAGGTCATTGGACAATGGGAACCTAAACAGAACGATCCAGCGACGACGACTACAGAAAACTGAAATCATCCGATACCTACTGGTCGAATTCCCGCACAAGCCACTGGAAGACTGAGCGCTTTTAGAAAAAGCGTCTTCTAAAGACTGAAGGATTTACGTATTTCTGATTATGAGAAAGACCTAAACCAGATCCCCATAAATAAGTTTTTAAGGATACAATGGACCTATTTGAGATCTAAGTAAGTCTTGGTATATATAGCAATCATCATCTTCTAGGGGCGCTTAGTATGGTGGGCTGCAAGACTGGTTGCCTGCGCTCCACCCCCATCGCCTCGCTTAACGCCATTGTCGGTCTACCGCCAGTTCGAGTCCATGTCCAGGCAAACCTCAGCCTGCACCTAAACAACATCAGCTCCGAACATCTCCCCCTGACGGTCACCTTAACATGCTTTCTTCCCTGCTCCATCGCAGCGAGTTCAGCATGCCGTTGGATGACATTCACCGAAGGTACTGCTTCAAACGAAGCTACTCAGTAGTCATCCTCCCTAGTGACGACTGGGAAAAAATTCAAACCCCGTCCCTCAGAGGATGACCAAGTATAGTATACAGATGGACAGTGGATCTGGCGCTGGAATATTTGGAGAGTCGTCTAACACTAACATCTCGATCAGTCTAGGCATATACTCATCAATCTTCCACGCAGAAATATTTGCCATTCTAGGCAGTGAACTCGTTTCACCAACGGCGCTCGCTAAGTTCCAGTCAGAGAGGCTGATTAGCTTCCTGATATTCCCTGGAGCAGACAACCTGCTGTAAACACATGGGACAGCACAATAGGCCTCTATAGGAGATCACAGTGCTAGAGTGGCCAAATCGCTCCCCACTAATAATAATAATGGTGGGCTGCAACAATAATCAACGAACTCTACAAAGTACAAAAGCTATCTGCACTTTGCACCACGAGAGTCCTAAGAAGTTCACCGCAAGCAGGTCTGGGTATGATCGTTCATCTCTATCCTCTGGACCTGTTCAGAAAAGGCGCTGCTGCGAACGGTATATTCAGATTGAGAAAATCCAACCTGTGGAAGCAGACCACTTATAGACATGCGAGGTTACTGGACATAATAAATTAAATGGGCGAGCAATTGAGCTCGTACAATGATTTTAACACTGATCTTCGTATTCTATTCCCAAGTCGAGAGGATTGGTGTCAAACAGTGTAATCAAAGACCACGAAATCGCTTTTAAATCGATTAAATCCAATACAAATAAATCAATGGCAGTCAAGAAGTGTCGAGACTCGCTGATCACTATAAAACACCATACAGTCAAAAACTGCTGTGGTCCTGGCCATATGGATATACAAGGAAACAAAAACACTTATGAATTGGCAAGACTGGGGTCAGCTATGAGCATCAGAGAAGCGGACACACCTGTAATGCCACCGATAGGATTGCATTGAATAATAGACAGCATAATAGAGAAAGAAGCTAACTCCTTCTGGGTAGCCAGAGAGGATTGCGCCACCTCTCGGGCGCTATGGCCTAAATAAAATAAAACTAGAACAAGGTGCCTTCTGGCACTGGACAGATCCTCTATCCGCATGCTCACTGGAGTTATCACCGGACACTGAGCTATCGGAGTCAGTGGAGTGGAGAATCAAATCCAACGATTTATGCAGAAGCTGCAGAGATGAGGAAGAAGTAGAATCAATCCAACATCTGCTGTGTGCCCCGTTCTGCAAGAACGACGTATACGCGCACTAGGATCAAGGTTCTTTGCAAGCATAGCAGAGGTAACAGACTTACAGTTAATGGACCTATTAAGATTCACAAAGAGCACTAACTGGTTCGCCAAACAGCCAACAGTAGGTTAGGTCCTTAGGCTGTCCCGGGAACCATATTGCTATTCCCACAACGTTAGTAAGTTACTCACAATGGACCTCCAGATCTCCGAGTGAACGTGATGGGGCCTATCCCATCCCATCCCATCCCATACCCTACGTAACCTAACCTAAGCCTTCTAACACCCTTAAAACCAGCCAACCAACACTTCTACTGTCGATGTTCCACTACTGTCTTAACAAGAAAAAAAAATCGGGACTTTCAACGCTCTTAGCTTCTTGGAGCCGAGATCTATGTGACGAGGAGAGTCATTACCTAGGAGTACAACTGACATAAAAGTCTGAAAAGAACAACCTGAGGACCTTTGTAAAACAATGCAGTCAATATGGTCCAATAATAAACGGATTCCATGCACGCATCAAGTGAATCGCTTACGATTAGTGGTCACTGAAACCGTCTTGTCAGCCTGTTAGTAGATATACGTAAGCAAACTATTTCACGTCGTAGATTTGATGTAATGGCTTCACGACTTGACTTGGCAACGAATAATAGAGATCGCCTTAAACACCACTGTAATATATACACTTAAACATTCGTTGACCAAATGTTTTCCATCAGAACATTTCTTAACCTCTTGTGCCCTCATTTATTTTAATAACAACCATGATATTCCAAAAATACCCTTGTGAGTTCGACAACACTCCTCCGCACTCAGTGCCAGTGCCAGCACCCATTTAAAAAGTGATTTCCAAATGCAAAAGTTCGATGGGATCTCGTTCTCGTCCCTCTGCAAACAAGTGAAATGAAATTGTAGTCCATTTTGTTTTCGCAGCGGAAAAAGTCATTAAATTAAATTAAGAGCTTATGTCTATAATTCTTGAAATCGGATCTGAAAAGTTTTTAAATTGATTGCCATTGGGAAAGTTAATAACTACGAATCGACAAATGAGCCTTTTGGTTTGAAGAGCTTTATACCAGGACACGTTTTCATATTTTGCACTTTGTAGAGTAAACTTTGTTCTTTTAGGAAATCAATTAAATTATTTGGTGTAGGTGCAAGGAACAGAAATGTAAATTTTATTAATCTTGAAACAATTAAAGGTTAACCAGAAATAAATGTACCATTAAGAAATGATGACCTTGCATTTATTTGAACGCCATGAGGGAAAGCCTTTGTGGAGTACTTTGTGGCAGACGATAAGCAGATTGCGTGCCCTTAAATGCCACGAAACAACAACAATAAACGTCGTCTATAAAACTACTAAATTGACTTTTGGCAAGGAAGTACACAGTCAATTTGAAGTTCATGACTACGATTTCGAAGGCAGTTACTCAAGGGTTTTGAGGGCAGTACAAGAAAGTGTTGCCTTTTCTTGAAAGAGGAAGTCATGCGGTCTTGCATTTAGTTTGGCAAATAGATTTTACCGCGGAGGGTGGTTGTTGTTTTATTGCATTAAAGGTTTGAAAACATTATAGACGTGGCTGTGTTTGGTACTAACTTTTAAAAATTTATTTCTGAAAGAGGCCACGACTGTATCATCTCGTGGTCTAGAATGTTAGTACACGAATGACTCCGACATCTCAGAGTATATAGAAACATGCAATGCACGATTTAACTGCAAAACGAGAACAAAATGTTAGGTTAGATTTCACGATCTAATGGAGATGTGATGTCATAAAATTTTAGTCAACTACATATTTTAGCCCAACCCCGAGGAACCTAATTTTGAATGCGTGTTTTGTATCGGCTTTTGACTGTGATATTTATCCATCGTTTCCTACTTTGTTGCTGTTGTACCCAATAAATTAATAGCTGGAACGACAGACCTTGGTGACCCGGACCAACCATTCGCGAAAAATATTTCGGTGAATATTGCTGGGGCTCGAACCTACGCAACTCGCACTTACTACTAAGTCAAGTCGATATGGGTGATGAGGAAATATGAAGCAATCCACATTTGTATTGTACGACTTCTGAAAGTATTCTTATATTTGAAGGAACATATGTATGTCTGAAAGAAGGTTTAAAGGTAAATTAATTAGCATTCGAAGCATGACGCGTACTACGCTTGAAGTATTGAAGGAGGGGCTATTTAGTTGCTTGGCTTTCTTGTAAAAGGTCCGGTTTGTTGAGCTCACGACGTTCTTCGCCTGTTTTGAGCTAAAAGGCCGCCCAAGTCTATACACAGGATTTTCTTCTCTGCCCTACTTTTAGCGTACAGAGGCCTTCAAACCAAAAGGAGATACATAACTGCCTGTTTTAAATCATGGTGACTTGTTTTTTCCTTCAGTTAGACAAAGTCAGATAACGCTTTATTAATCACTCATCAGGCAAGTTATACAAAGGCTTAAGGAAGGGCTTCAACAAATTCTTTGCGCCAGATAAGAAGATTCAAAATCAATAAGAAGTAATTGGATTAGGGTCCCACTGGCTTAAAAGACTTCTGTGTTGAGGTCTATGCACACATCAAGCTACAGTGACATTTTTAATTAATTTATTGGCCAACACGCCTACCTCAAAGGTAAATCCGTCGAAACCGCTCTACACCAGCTTGTAAAGACGATCGAAAACACGTTCGAAGTTAAGGAGTCCGTCATAGGAGTTTTTTCTAAGATATACATATGTAGAAGGAGCCTTCAATAACATTAAGTTCCCAAACATTATAGACGCCCTATCTATATGCTGCAGCAACAATTGGATCAGATTTATTTCCCCTAAAAACGCATTTTCAAGTCATCTTTCGGGGGCGAGACGAGGGCGGGCAAAGTCTTCACAGGAACTCCACAAGGGGATATAATCTCTCCCCTTCTATGGGTACTGGTAAAGGACAACCTCCTCCGGACACAAGAACGGTTTTGTGCTAAATGCGTAGCATATGCAGACGATCTAGCCATACTGATCACACATTAAGACCTGACCAGCATAGGTCAGCTCATCCAAGGCACATTTAGTTGGAATCTGGGCAGAGAAAAATTGCCTTAGCGTTAATCCAAACAAAACGAAAATATTTCTCTTTACCAAGAAGTGACTTCCACGTACCTAGGAAAGGAGGTGTTGCAACTCCGCGACAGTCTCAAGTATCTTGGCCTTACACTAGCTGACCTTAAGAAAGAACCTAGAAGAACGAACGATTAAAGCTAAACGCTCAAGCCTCGACACCAACGGCTGCCAAGGAAGTGATACTAAGCATCCTAAACCTCGAAGCAAGGATGCTGGCAGGACACACAGCGGCAAGCCTGAAGACCCTCGGATACTTCGACATGACATCTAACATAGGGCACCGAAAAATTATTGAAGAGATTAGAATGATCACGACACTCATCAGCCATTTTGGAGACAAGCAAATCAGCTTTGCTAACAATTAAAAAAAAAAAAAAATTCCTTCAAGGGATTCTGTATTTACGGACAAATCCAACATCGCAGGCAACTCCGGGTCGGGCGTATATTTCAGTAAACCACTGGTAGAACTTGCGATTCATGTAGATCCCTTCGTCACAGTATTCCAAGCAGAAGTCCTTGCCATTTTGAGGGGAGCTGAAGTTCTCTTGGAACACCATATCCAAAGAAGGAAAATAGAAAGAAAATAGAAGCAGCACTTAAAGCCACCACAAATCCAATATCCAGATCTCATCCCGTCAGGAAATGCGAAGACAAACGAAGGTGTCACGGGGAATGAGAAAGCCGACGAACTGGCATGCGATAGAACGAATCGCTGAAAACACAGTGGGAGTCGCACTAACAATAACTAAAACAGCAACCAACGAGAATATGCAAAAGGATTTTGAAGATCACTGGGCAAACCTCCCGGCGTGTAAAATTGATAGATCACTCTTAAAGAAACCAATCAACCTGCTCACTAGGAAGGCTCTAGGTGCAAGCCAAGAGCAATTGAGGCTGATGGTGGGACTCATCATAGGACACATTAATTCTCAAACTAAATGCGTTCCTGAATTCTAGTAGTGTAATGACTAACCAGTGACTCGTAGACCAAATTTTAGAAAAGTTCACCCCCTGTACCACTCCCGCTACACAAATACACTCTAACACCTGGCCTTACAATTCCACTCCCATGAAAAATTAATCTCCGTTTTGAAATCAGCTGCAAGGCCTACATACATAAGCAGTCCTTTAGTCATAGTAATTTTCCTCAGCCAGTGATTCACACTTTGTTGTGTATTTCCAAAGGGGGCATGTCCTTTACCCTAAATATAGAAAATATTGAAAAAGATAATCGAATTAAGGTCTTATCGCACTCACAGTACACCATAAAACCACACCTTCTCTAAAAGAAAAAATAATTACAAGAAACGCATGTATGTTTAGAGCATAAATCACGTTATTTTCGAAAACTTCAAAGAAAGGGGGATGTGTCACCAAGCCTGCCACCCCCAAAGGATACGCATGGTTGCGTGGCCATTATATGGTCACGTGTGGGCACAAAAATAATCTTCCCTTATCTACTTCCCTTCTAATATTTAAAGAGCTTAACTTTTTTTTTTTCTTGTCGTTAACTCGATATGGGGGCGGTTCCTCTTCTTAGTTTCATTTAGGCCTAAGATTTATTTTCTTATTTTTGATTTCATTTTGTTTGGCAAGTTTTTCTCTGGAGTTTCACAGCTTCACACCATGATTACTGGGAGATTTCCTATTCTTTTTTTCCAATGCTAGGTAGTTACAGATAAGGGGTGGTAGAGCGGAGATAAAGGTATTAAGTTGTGGAAAGAACGTATCATAGACTTATCGGCACGCTTCACTGCTATTAGGGGTTATTATGGACGCGGTTGGGATGAAATGCTTTCCCTTGGGTACAAATCCTTATAACTTTGTCAAGTTAAGGAAACAAATCCGAAAAAATCGTAGTTTTTGTCGCCTTGTTTCTATTCTGTCTTGTCCGAGGTGGCTACGATTTTATTACGATTAAGTCCTTGCCTCTTACATAAGGAAGACCATTCTCAATAGTTCAACGTCTACTGGATGGTGAAGAATAGAAATATTCCAGAAATGTATGGCAATTGGGTTGTCATTATGTAGAAGGTGGCGGTGATAAGGATTGCATGCCTGAGGCCCAATTAGCGCCTATAGTTGAATGGAATTGTTGTTTGGTGGTCGTTATATCCCGTCTATCGACTCGAGGAAGGAAAACATCAAAAGTATTTCTCCAATAGGGGTTATTGAGGAAACGTTTGCCTAATGTAAGGTTAGAGGTTGAAGTGACGGCCAGCTAAAGCCAACATGCTTAGAGGGATCAGATATGATGCCACATGGATCTAGGAAAGATCTCCTGCCTATTCATTGAACCAATTGGAGCTACCTGTGAAACGTAGGAGGCTACTAACATCGATCTTTATCAGGCCTAAGCTAATAAAACACATGGGTACCACAACGGGTTTACATAGACTTAAGGTAGATGAAGAGGATTTTATCGTCTTCATCCTAACCTAACCTAACCTAAGTTGGTACAGAAACCGGCTCTTTAGTGGAATTTTCTTTTGCGGGAGAGCCAGACAGATGCAAAGAAGATTGAGAATAGTCTCCTCCTCCTCCTTGTCCATACAGATTCCGCAGAAGTCGTTTGATTAGACGCCATGCCTTGTTGTATGCTTGCCTATTAAACAGTGTCCAGCAATGACACCTATTGTAGTGCTCATATGCGGTCAATTTAGAGAAATCAAATACTTAGAGCGTTACAGATCCAGACTTAGCTTTGTCGCTACCTCTTGTCCACCTAAGATTTGTTATTTCGATGGCATCTAGCTTTAGTTTAAGTTGGTAGTGATTGATATACCTAAGGTGTCCTTATCAGGACCAGTAGGTAATGATGTTCCATATCTGGCGAGTTCATCAGCTTTACAAATCCCTGGAATGTCTCTGTGCCCTGGTACTCAACAAAGGTGAAAATTAAACTGCTCCGCGCGCCATCTCTATAAGGGACGATCGGCAATCTAGGGCTGTTAGTGAATTTAAAACGTCTGATTCCAAGGATTTTGTTGTCGCTTGACTGTCCGAAAAGAAGCGGATATCCATGGCTGATATCTCGTTTCTCTTCAGCCAAGATAAGATTTCTCTAATCACCATGATTTCCACCTGAAACACGCTACAATGATTTGGAAGACGGAACAGTACTAGGCTGAGCTTGTCGGAGAAAACACCACCACCCACTCCCTCGCTAGTTTTTGTGTGTCTGTCTAAAAGTGAGTCGACTTGAATGATCTGGGAGTGACAGTTACCTCGAAGTTCTTGTCAAAATAGAGGCGTGGCCGACATTTTTACAAGACCACTGTGGGGTTGCTTTGAGGCGGATGGCTGTACTAGCTGCCATTTGCCTAATGTACGATGCCTAGTTTCAGCGAGAGCCTGACATTTACAAAAAAAATGGTCTAGGGTTTCTGTCTAGTTTACATCTTTGAATAGGACGACCAGGCATGCTTTTGTTTTTTAATATTCCGCATTACTTAGGACTATGTCCATTAAGGTTGATTATCACTCAGTGATGCAGAGAAAAGATAGGGTATAGGCAAGTGTAAGAGATGAGAGATCAGAGGAAAGATAGCGAGGTAATGATGCGCGTTCCATAGTCGTGTTGTGTGGTTGAAAAACGATCTTCTATATTTCACTGTTTTCATCCGAAAAGTTTTGGTGAAAATATAGTTATAGGAGCGCCAAGCATCCCAAGTTCCGGTGGAGTTCAACAGAATGAATTCGACTCGGTTGACATTCGCAGACGCTGGAACTTAACGACTTGGGGTCCTTGTCGCAGATTCGTTAAAGAGTATGCGAAGTCGAAAAGCCAGCATCCACAAAGGAATGGATTGGATTGCGAGTCAGAGAGAGAAGGTTATTGATGAATATCAAAAAAGTGTCGGAGAAAGAATGGAACCTTGAGGGACCCCAGCGCGAGCGTTAGTTGAGAAGGCTACAGAGCTACTGACCGTTCAATGAGCCCTGCAAACTACTACTAGTAGAGAGATGTCTCTTCGATTTTAGCTCAGGGATTCTAGTTTAGTAGCACGTACATATCAATGCAAACAACGCACCAACTTAAAGTCAAACAATGATTGCAAGGCTGTCAGGTGGTCTTCTACAATTTTTTTTTTCCTGAAAAGCCTTTAAACTCTCGACACTGTTTTTGAATATTTACCGAACCTGCGTTTGTGCGCAGCCTAATGACTCCTCTGTCCGCCCAACTTGTAGTGAAGAGCAAATTAACGATTGTCTCTTCGATCCTTTCCTCTCCCCTAAACTGTTCATATTACAAAACAACCGATGAAATTCGTCTATTATCCCGCCATCGAGTAGCCTTACCATGCTTTTTCTCATGATATTCCTCTTTCAACACATATTAAAAAATTATCCCCAAACCCTTATGGAGAGTCATCACCATGAACTTTACCGTCAACCCCGGTTAAAATCGTATCCTCCAGGATAATAATTTCCACATTTTTCAGAAAATTATTTCTCACTCTAGAATTTCTCATTATGTTGCAATACCTGGGAGGTATTCTGCCATACTCACACAATTCACAATTTTCAATTTTCAATGACGAAGCATGTAGATTCACATGTGTGTGGAAGAGTGGTAACTCTGGTATACCACGATAGTGACGTGACTGTTCAGTTAAAACATTCCTTTATGCCAGATACCTACGACGGAAATAAATTGGCTTCCTCTGGAATGAAAAATGTCGAAAGGATACTCTTCAGTCAACTGCGTATGCACACACCTATCCAAGTAATTTCTAACGTAACTCGACTTTAAAATCGAATTTAAGGATTAAATTTTTGCGAGATGTTTATACATTTGAAAAAAATAATACCAGGACCTTTGAGCCCTTTGCAAAAACCGTTAACAAATTAAAAAGCTTTTGTTGCCTTGAAGCTGCAGAAATCGGGACATTATCTCTCGAAAAGAGAGATTTGTTGTAATCCTCAAAAAGTCCACACGCCATACTTTGTCACTACTACTACTAAGCCCACACTCCATGCTTTGTCAGCAGTATGGAAAATGCATGCCACTATAACCCTCTTCCCTTGAATCCCATGTCTCCTGCGGTACAGACGGCTATATTTCGCAGAGAGACTCAGACTTAGCTATTCTTTGCGTTTGTGTGCCGCGGTTAAACATACTTTTATGGCATTTAAAGGCACGTATAGCTCCTTCATTATGCATGTATGGTCTCAACGACCACAACAACATTTCATACACAATGTTGGGTTAGGTTCCAACCCGCGTTTACTTCTTTGTTTTGGCGACGAACCATAAATGTTGGGGAATCACGTGCTCCACATGTTCTATGTAGGTTATACATGGTAGCCTAAGGGCAGTTAGGGCTACCTCCGTGCTTGTACTTCTGTTAATACCAGCAAAATATTAATGTGCGTTGCTCTTCTTAGTGGTCACTTCTCTCTATTTCCTCAATTATCCAAGCAGAAGAGCCATATACGTTAGAGCCAGATGGCAAACATTTCTTTGAACTAAGCTAATGTCGGATAAGGGATCATGAAGGCAGGCAATTCATCTTTTCAAAGATGACTCAAAATTGAATGAGGGAATATGCTCCAAAATGCATGTGCTCGAACAAATCCAATGTCTTATGGTCAATAAATTATTTAAACCAAGGTGCGTGGTGTGGTGAGAGTTTAAGTTCTAAAGGGAATAGTCAGAGCCTTACGAGAACGAAGTTCTTCGCTATTGAGAGTGCAGTAGAGTCTATATATATATATATTACTGTTCTCTACTTATGACCAATATTGGCCGAAAAAGGAATAAAGAGAATTCTAACTGACAGGACATTGTAAGATAAGCGCATCGGCCACTAGGAAGGCGACAGTTCAACAGGCTTCTGCAGAAGCTGTCAGAATCCGAATGTTCGAACTTGCTTTGTGAATGGGCAAAACTTTAAATCCGTCGCATCCCATTTGGAGAACCTAATCCAAGTATCAATAGACTTGGTAAAAAGAGCAGCCATCGCAAAACTTGCTTACTTACTAAGATGGAGCAACAGTCCGGGGTGGAACTTGGCCTCAACCACCAAGCGTCTACAGCCAACCCGATCTTAAGCCAGCTGTTTACAGTTCCGCACACCAAGTTGGTTTAAGTCGCCTTCCACTTACGTGCGCCACCTGAGTCGCGTTCTTCCTCTACTGCGACGTCCATCGGGTGTGGAATCGAAGATTTTTCAGGCCGGAGCATAGGTTTCCATCCGCTCTACCCAGCCACCTCAGCCTTTGTACCTTCACTCCTTTGGCTAAGTCGATGTCGCTGTATAGTCCATACAGTCCGTCACTGTATCTCCTCCTATGCAGACGGGACCAAAATCCCCCGAAGAATTTTCTTCTCGAAACAGGCAAGACCAATCTTATATGGTTTTAACAGAGTCCATGCCTCTGCACCGTAGAGTAGGACTGGGACGATTAAGAAGAGAGGGCTTTGCTACTCAATTTGCTTCTCAGCCCAAAGAAACAGCCATTGGCAAGACTTATACTTTATTTGATCTCAGCGCTGGTGTCGTTGTCTGATTTTATAGCGGAGTCTAGGTAGACAAAGTCCTTAACTACCTCAAAGTTATAACTGTCTATTGTGATGTGCTGTGGCTGTCCAAGACGTCGGTGTTGGGTGTCCTTTCTTGTTGACAGCATATACTTGGTCTTACCCTCATTGACCGCTAAACCCATCTACGCCGCCTCCGACCCATCTTCGCCGCCTCCGTCCCAGTGATATCACGCTTCGTTCTTCCGATTATGTCAATACCGTCGGCGTATGTGAGTGATTGGACGGACTCGATGGAATTGATGGTTTTCATCGTCCAGGTTGAATGGTTCATTTTGCCTGACAGCGCAATTTGATTCTCTGTCGGCAGAAATTTATCTTCCATATCCTCAGCATCGACTGCGATTCTACTACGATGTTCCATTGTTAATCCTTGCAAGGTTCGGTTCGGGCTCTGTAGCCGTGAGCCATGGTATAAACGTAGCAGGAAAAGGGGAATCGCAATTGATCAAATGGCCATCGCTCAGTTCCACCCAAACCTGATCAATCTTAAGTATTGTGAACTCATTCGATCATGTCCTATATCTTTGGAGAATGTAGGAGACTTTCAGGTCCCTGCTTTGTGATTATCATGATTACAAAGTACATACATATCTAGCAATGGATCGTTACAATACCATAGCCGAGCTGAGCCCACTTTCGTTCTTTTGCCCTAAGTCCCTACATGAAAGGATGCTTCACCATGATAGTACGTGTTTTTAGGAATTTCTCATCGAAACCCGAAAAAAGGGTATTTGCATGTCTTTTGTACAAAAATTCCTCCGTAACGTTGACCTACTCTCCCACAATTTCGTTGTCTTCTTCTCAATGATACGGCAAAAGTAAATATTTGTTACAAAAGTCACACTGTCACGTTACCTGATATGTTTATCTTTAACATTATGCAAAAAGAAGATCTTGACAGGGATATGTGCAAAAACTTTAAATTCCAAGGCGAGAACACTTACCCGTACCTTCCTTTCGTATAACACCAAAATGCAAAAGAAAAATTACATTATGCGCATAATAAGGAAATGAAATGATTTACTTCTTCTGTGACTTTCGTTATCGTCCTGAAATCGTTGCCAAAAAATGTTTCCGAAAGTTGTTTTTTTTTTTTTTTTTTTTCTATTCGATTGCCAAAAAACCAAAACGTTTAAGGAACAGGATCATAAAACTGGAGGAGAAGAGAGACAGAGAAGAGCCCAAGTGTTCGTCGTTGCATCTTAAGCAGTTCTCCGGTCTAAGGTGTAGTGCATATATTTGAATTCCACGAGGACTCTGTCTACTGATGTCGGTTGACAAAGGACACAGAGCAGTCATGCGTCTTCCTTAAATATACACATGAATAAGTTTTCAATATCTTGAGTTACACATTTCCTCCTTTAAGTTCTTTTTTTCTGCTGGGGACAAATTGCAATTAAATGATCTTCATTTGAATAATGGACGCGAGTTTTGAGAGTTTTTCTAATACAACCTTTCCCTTCGGCAGGATTATATTTGAATGGAATTTAGGAAGAAACTTTATGCCTACGATTAAAAGGATTCGTAACGTTCTTTGTGACTGGCGACAAATGGATTATTTTCCTTTTGGGGACTTTTCCAATTGGTTAAGTGCAAATTCACTTAAAGTCTTACAATTGACTTTTCCTTTAAAGAAAGGACCTCCTTCATTCCTTCTGTGCAAGTGGTCTAGGAAATTGTTCATTGCACTGTCCCGCAAAACTAAAAGTTCATGTTCGATAATGAATATTGCCGAGAACTTTTTGTCCTCGGGGGACAACATGAAAGAACTTTTTAAACAAGTTTCACGTTCCTGTTTGTGTGTGACGGATAACAAAGTAAAGAAACAAAGTGACAAAAACAATCTGCATTCCTGGAGAGTGCCATAAGATTACATCTGAGAGGAGGATGCAAAGGATTTGGTCGTTTCGTTTTATTTGTCTTTTAATTGGAGACTGGTCCTTTAGAATATGAGATTATTTGCAAACTAGGTGACAACGAATATCAGAGGAGGTATCAATCTACCATGGTATCTGTCTTACTTAATAGAACTTTTCGAATGAAGAGGGTGCAACTGGAGACAAATTAAACGATTTAAGGAGATCGATTATGGCTAAGATAACAGACATTGCTTTGTTGTCTGCAGTTTGATTCATTTTCAAAACAAGATTCAACAGCTTGCTGACTGTGGACACTGGTGCCAATGTGTCTTGACTGCTGGTCTTTGCCCAAAACAAAGTCTTCGATATTTTTGATATGACTCATCGGGCCATAAACTAGCAAGAAACGGCTGTTAAAGGCACAACTAGGTGAATGCGTGGACAAGACTACCTTTCTGGCAGGACACGCTCCTCTACGTAAACGCCAAAACACAAGGAATTTAGAAACTTGAAGTTGTCCTATATCTGCAAATCCTGGACGATGAAGACCAACACTTCCGTCCACTCGACCTGGACAAAGCGAAGATAGCCATATATAAGCTTAAGTCCAAACAAGCTGCTGGAGCTGACGGCCTGGGTGCCGAGCTGTTCGAAGCGGCAGGCGATGATTTGGTGAGGAGCATGCATCAACTTATATGAACTGCCCCAACTACAGAGGCATCAGTCCCCTAACATAGCCTACAAGATCTTATCGGCCGTGTTGTGAGAACGTATGAAGCCGTTCGTCAACAATCTGATCGGTCCATATCAGTGTGGCTTCCGGCCAGGAAAGACCACCATCGACCAAATATTCACACTGCGGCAGATCTTGGAGAAAATTCAGGAACTTTAAATCGATACCCACTACCTTTTCATCGATGACAGCATCTATAGAGACGAGCTATACCGAGCCATGTCTAGTTCTGTCATCCTCGCCAAACTCGTCCGTCTGTGCAGGATGACGATGGAGAATGCATGCTGCTTCAAGGTCGGTAAAGACCTCATCGAGATCTTTGATGCAAAAAAGCATTTAGACAAGTCGACACACTGTCATGCGACTTCTTCAACTTCATTCTTGAAACAATTGTGCTAAACTCACGTCCCAACACCAGAGGCACAATCTTCCAAAAGTCGGGCCAATAACTCGCATACGCCGTCAGTATTGACTTATCGGAAAAACGCAGCGTGATATCACTAGTGTCTTCGTGGGAATTGAGACGGAAGCTGCGAAGATGGGTTTAGTGGTCAATGAGGGAAAGACCAAATTGTATGCTGGCAACAAGAAAGGACACCCAACACCAACGTCTCGGACAGAACGTCACTATAGACAGCTATGACATTAAAGTAGGCTCCGCTATAAAATCAGACAACGACACCAGCGCCTAGATCAAATAAAGCATAAATCTTGCCATAGGCTGTTCCTTTGGGCTAAGGAGGCAAAGCCCTTTCTTCTTAAAGGTCCCAGTGCAGCTTTACGGCGCAGAGCCATGGACTCTATCAAAAGCAGATAAGGTTGCTCTTGGCTGTTTCGAGTGGAACATTTTTCGGATGATTTTCGGTCCCGTCTGCATTGATGGTGAGTGGAGAAGGAGATACAATGACGGACTGTACGGGCTGTACAGCGACATCGACTTAGCCAGAAGATTGAAGCTCCAACGACTGAAGTGGCTGGGCCATGTAGGTTGGATGGACACAAATTTTCCGCCCCAAAAAATCTTCGAATCCGCACTCGAGGGACTTCGCAGTAGAGGAAGACCGGGTCTTAGTTGGCGCCGGAGAATGGAAGAGGACCTCTATCAACTTGGCGTGCGAAACTGAAGACAACTGGCTAAAGATCGAGCTGTCTTGAGACGCGTTTTGGTTGAGGCTCGGGCTTCCAGAACGCCTTGTCATTTGATTGGGTTCAGTGATCACTATGCGCCTTTCCGGTATCTAATGGATATGACAGTAACCCTGCTAACCTTAACTAGCCTATCGGGTCATCAAAGCCTCTATTTACATATGTATTCCATTTCGAAGCACAATGTAGGGTAAATACTCAAAAGCAATGCCCATGTAAGCCGTTTTATGTAGCTGCTAAATGAGACAGTATTCTGTAATGACCATATCCATCGAATGCAACCCTTTCCGGGACCAACTGAATATTTCAACGAGCAACTGGTAATACCCCTCCATGGATGACATAAAGGGCATTTCCATTCCAGATTCTGCAGAAGGTCCTAAACTATCAGCCGATGCTTGTCCTATTCAATCCCAAAAGTAAGTATGTGATGCACACCGAATCTTAAGCAACACTGTAACTAGTCAAGGCACGAGCACAATTTCAGAGCTAACATGTCTTTCCAACAAAATCTTGAAACCTATAAAAGAAGACCTTCACCGTAAATGACTTCTTTTAATATCGTCTCTCCTTACGCTTTTCGAAAATCGCAAGTTTTTAACGACACGTCTTTGATAATCTTCAACCACTTGTAAGAATTTTCCCATCCACAGTCATATCTTCCATTCAAAATAAAACTTTTTATGATCCTTCCCTACGGGGACATACTCCCAAAAATCATTTCCGCAACTTTCATGTCCTTTTTATTGGATTTGTCTTGGCTTCTTTAAGAAATCAGCAACAAGTTACGCCAAATTGAATGCAAAGTTTTGTCATAAAGGAAGAACATCCTGCACGTGTATGCCTAAAGCCTCAAATCACTCATGTAAATGTTCACCACAAAAGGAAGTCGAAAGATGTTTGTTAGGCGGTTAATATCTTCACCGCAAAACTTGAAGTCAATTGCACTTATAAACTGTAATTACCCTGCTGATGCACTAGGAGAGTATCTTTACAACCTAAAAAATAAAAATCGAAAGGATAACGTACTAGAGATAGGAGAGAGAGCAACATTCTAGCATGACATCCTTGTCCCGAATGTGGGAGAAACTTTGTGATGTTTTGGTATTTTCACATGACTTCCTCTGTGATGCCAACCCATCGCCCGGCTAAAAGAAGGATAAACAACTTAACTGCTTGGATGGGATACAGTCTCCTTGGGCGTACTTTTACACTTGGATGCTATTATGAGATAGGAGCTTGTACACAGTCTGTCGTCGAGTTTAAGTATGTTGCACTAGTTTTGTGTTACATGCTCAGATGGGTGCTCCATCTCGGTACCACTTTAAAGTTTAAAGGGAGAAGAAGTGAATTTTTTTTTCTCAAATCGGATACCTAGGCTTTTGGAAATTTATAAAATATTTTTTGGCTTGAAAATGTAGAACATTATGTGATGGTGAGAGGTTACATAATGGTGTTCATTCATTTAAAAGGCAATACTAGGATTTCTGTCACATAATGACACCCAACTCAAGTGTCCTTTGCTCAAATTTCTCAAAGGATGGGAATTTGTTTCACCTCGAGCTTTGCCAGAAACCAATTCAAACACTAAGTCAGACCCTTTTAGTCATGGGGATAATATTTCAATTTGTTGCCTTCAGTCATCTCATCCAACAGTTCAAAAGCATATCAGTGTCATATTAAAGTCAATTGCACATGACACACCCGATGGTTGAAGGTTTTGTGAAGTTATGCGTCTAAAGTTTCTTCTTCTTCTTGTTTTCCCTTTGAAAGTTAATTTTCCAAAAATATGGCACATGACAATCTTTGTGAGTTTTAAGAATACCGCTTTCAGGAAATGTTACCGAAACAAAAAAAATTTCAAAGTCACTCGAGTACAAGAATCCTTTTTGTCAGTCGATGGGGAAATGAATTTTCTTTGTCTTGCCTGGCATGTGTATGAGTATGACTGTCGCATGAGTTGAAGTATCTGTAACATTCTATTTCTGTATCGGAATGTAGGTTAAGGTTCAGTTTGGACCCAAGTATTTCTTTATTCATTTTCATAGCATATCCTGGTTGATGACACAATGAAGATGGAATTGTACGTGTCCCTTTATGATGACCAAAAAAAACATCAAGATTGCAAAAAGCAATTTGCAAGTAAAAACTGGACACTTACTGTGTTCGTTAAAAATGTATAAAACAATTCCCCGGTGCCTACATATATGGCAACTGGGTCGCCCAAGTGGTCGTATGCCTTTACCAATTTAAATGGACATTAACACGAAATGTGTGCGCCACAGGATGAGGGTAATCTTCTGCGTTTTCGTTGTTAATCGACGAATCCTTTCGCCTTGCACAGAAGTCAATTAACTTTTCGAGCAGAGGGCCGACACCCTGTGGGGGTTTTTTTTTTTTTTATTTTTAATTTACCTCAATAACAGACAACGAAATGGGCCCTCTGAGAGCCTTCTGAGGGGATAATTATAGGTCAGTGACAGCGGTGCGTTCGATAAGTTTTTAATACGTTGGTTGCTCCAAATATGTCTGTCGTAAATTCTGCACTAGTCCTTAGGGGAACTTTTTACTTGTGGATGGAGTGGTTGTTAGCAGCTTTTGTCCTGTGTGCAAGGCAACTGATACAATGCGAAACAAGAATTGAAATGGTGACAAGGATATTCCCTTAGCCTAGTTATGGGTGAGCAAGTTTAATGTGAAAGGTATTTAAATATCCTTTTTATGCTTCGATACAAATTGAGAAAATTCTTTAACGATGAACAAAATTAGTTGGAACACTCAACAGTGAAGGTTTTTGTCAGAAAATGAAAGGGAAAAATACTTTTCGTGGCGTGTGTCCATTGTCTTCGAGAGAAAAGAAAAAAGTTAATGTCAGAAGAAGTTACAAGGATATTTTGGAAAATTCCATGTAAAGTTAGATCTTTGTTAAGCAAAAATATTCGGAGGAAATATGTACATACATCTAAAGGATTTTGGGAAGAAGCATCTCCGAAGTGTCTTTATTCAGACACTTTGTCATCTCCTCAGCTACTCCATATGACTTTGAATGATATCCTTTACTTGTGAGCATACCTGCCTAAAGCTGGGCATCCACCATCACTTATAAATGCCATACCCGGCGTGAGGGCCCTCATAAAAGCCAATGGATGGTGCTGCGTGCTAGAGTGCGCATTCATGCGCGAAGGGATTCAAGCATTTTTTAAATTCCACACTCATGCGTGATAGTGGATTGCGATGAGTGTCATTCTTTGGTTATCACATGGTCTTTGAATGTCAACGTGAGCGGACATATAACGCCAAGGCTGCACTCATTTATTAAGCAATTGGCATTCGGCTAAGAACCTGTTGTCTCCGATATTAAAGCTTAGGTATTTGAGGAACGCTATTAGACGCTAAACGATCAGTTCAGTTTAAGTTTCAGTTTCAGTTGAGCTATCAGTTGAGCTTTCAGTTAAATTGATGTGTAAATGCCAAAAACTGAGGAGTTTAACTGAAACTGGTCGTATAAAAGGGTCTTAAGACACGTTTTCTCTCTCTGTTTAACCCGTAGAGGTTTTTATCTGATAAGGTATAGTACTGCCCATAAAAGCTAAATAATGTTGCAGTAAACTAAATTTGTTCATTTAAGATTTGCCTTCATAAGCGCTTCTGTCTGGACAACGTACTTGGCAAAGGATCATCTTATATTCATCTTTTCTGCTTGTACTGAGGGAGCCCCTTCTAGCCAATTAGTCAGCTAAATAATTTCCGAAATATCCAACAGAGTTACAGCCTAGATTAGGTTAGGTAGATAAATTGGCGAGGGGAAAAAGAGCCCCTGCGCTACACTCAGGTCAGTAGAGATCCACTGTAATACCCATTTTTTGTGGGAAGGTACCCCTTGCTCGTGGAGCAATACCCAAAGGACTCTCCTATTGCTCCAGGGTTTCGAACCATTTTGAAACCTTAATGAACCTCCAGATGTCCCTGAGAGGTACTTCCCTTAGTTCTTCGGTATCCTGGAAAAGTACCTTTCTTTATTTATTTCCGAGGTGGCAAAGACCTGGGCAGTGGCCGAGGAAGTGAATTGTATCCTCATTAACTTGGTTGGTCTCCGCAACCCATGGTCGTTCCCACTTAGCCTCAGCTTTTTCTTGTGATAGCGCAAAGTATTATGACCTGTAATCACTCCTTACAGGATGGAGATGGTTTTTCTGTTCTTCTACATGAAAATACTAGTTCTGGCACCGCTGTACCTTGACCATAGACTTTCTATTTTACATGAGTCCAAAGAGCTCCATCTGTCATTCGCTTCCGCTAGAATCCTGATCCATGCTTCAGGTTTGACTTCGCACGGCGAGACTTTTACTGACTGATCAGCCTGCCCTAGTTCTAGTGCAGATCTTTTCCTTGCCAATTCTATTTAGTACAGTGGGTTTCCGAAGTTGAGCTCACTATTGATCATGAGAGAGGAAGATTTGGCTTAAATCGTTTTTGGAAGTATTGAAACCATTGTGCCTGCACCTTAAAAAACATGAAATCTGCAACCAAGTTTGCTTCTAAACTTCATTGTTCCTCAAGCTTGAACTCAAAGACTGCTCAAGTTGGCACTTTGGTGACCTTCTCCATCACTGAGTTTAAAAAACATTAAACGATTGGGATCGAGGTTTGCACAAATTTTCCGTATTTGTTCATGCCCTACTTGACCTCTTTAAGGTCTTAAGCTATCCACAGACGGGATAGACAATTCAGTAAGGTTATTGGTTTTAGTCTGCTTTTCAGGAACCCATGCTACTTGGAGGAGAAGATTGATTTGCAGTAAAAGAACAGTAAGTCATACATGAGGATAACACACTAGACAGGTGCCTAGAAAGCCGTGGGTGACTGGGTGTACAGATGTATATTTACCTCCTTCTTCTGAAAGTTTACCGACCATATTATCTTCTAAGCCCTTCCTTTAGGGTCAGCAATCATTCTATTTCGTTTCGTAACAATAACTTAAAGGCGAATTCAAAAGTTTCTTGTTCCACTCTAAAAGGTTGTATATATTATGTATATAAGAAAACTTTAAATGATTTGTTTGCTGCAAATTAGAAAACTTTGCTGTTTCAATAATCGCATTGAAAATAATCTTGAAAGTACTTTTCATTTAATTAGATGAGAGTTGGCATTCAATTAGAAATAACGAGCGGATTAGCTTAAATTTAATTATTGAATGTCCTGAATGAGATAAGGAGACCTTTACCTTCTTACTACTATCACAAGCCATCAGTCAAGAAAATGTCAACATTACAGAAAGGGTGGGCATTGACTGTTAGGCTAAGTTGTTATTGTTAAAGTCGTTAAGAGCAAAATGTGTTTTTAATCTAAGTGCCGAAGGGATGAGGGCCATTTTATATTCCATGCAAGTTAAAGCGACCATCACTTTTTATTCAAAGGGAAAGAAAACACATATTCATAGCAAACCCATACTTGGTTCTTCCGGTTAAAAATGGCAGGGATGGTGGATTAATTAAAAGAAATTGATGAGATTGTCTATTCTGGGGCCGAATTACCTTAATCGTTAACGAGTGAGTGAGTGGTACTCGTGACCGAATAATAGATTAACCTCATTGGGAGTCAAATCTCAATGCCAAATCGTCACATTTCGATGAGGAGTTAACTCGTTAACGAGTGTGGTAATTCGGATTAATCTTATCTACCTGAACAGGTCTCCGTTAACACTAATCCCCACGGTTTAAGATCTGTCCTTCTGTTTCGTCTTCCCTATCACCGTAGGGATTATGGAGCTCCTGAGAAGAATGGTAAGAAACACCAATAAGTTCCCCGATATCTTTGACCTCCATTGTAGAAAATCCTCTCTGAGCTTACCTTCCAACTTTTAATTTTTTACTTGGCACCACCTGTTGTCGGAGAAAGACAAACCTTCTTCTGAACTCGGAATCGGCAATTGTAGGTCGCGCCAGCTATTTATTTTTTTAAGAAAAATCCTTATTCCTAACCCCTAACGCATGTTGACTACTACAACTAAAACTTCAAAAACTATCAGAGCATGGAGGAGACACTGATCATAGATCGGAAACTTTTTAGAACACTTCTTCATTCATCATCATCGTCATTTTCCAATGGCCCGCTTATCCACTATGAGGTTCGCGGGTTTAGGATGCTTAAGTGGACCCTCCATATCTCACGATTTTCCGCCATCGGCTCTGAAGCATTAGGGGCTATCTCCATAGGAGTAGAGGTGAAATTTCGGACTTGGTCCAATCACCTCATCGTGGGCCTACCCAGGAGACGCATACCTGATGGCATGGCTTCCATGGCAAGTCTTCGAAGCCAAGTTGGGGGCATGCACATAACATGCCCCAACCGTCGAAGTATGGGCCTTTCCTTTCGAAGAAGTAGCTCTTCGACATTGAGTACCTCGCGTATTCTGGTGTTCCTAACTCGATCTCGGCGAGTCACCCCAGCAATAAAACGAAGAAATCTCATGACCACAGGTCAGAGTCGAAACAAACACTAAATTAAAGGCCGATAGCCTTTATGATGTTATATGACGATGATAATATTCTTCGCCCTATATAAAGCCAAGCCATCTCCAGCGCCCTGTTCGGGATTGAGCAGCTCTGAAAAGTGCTCGCCCCATATGCGCAAGATGTCCTTCTCATTGGAAAGAAATACATCATCTTTGGATTTGACTCCTTTAACATTATTAAACTTCCTTCCTCTGAGAAGGCGGATGGTCTGCCAGATCACGATCCAATTTCTCGCCGAACTCCTTCCAAGACAGCTCCTTAGCTGCTTTAACTTTCAGCTTGCAAGTTGTTCCCCCCAAGGGTATCCACACCTTGAAGGCTTTCTTCTTCTCTCTGATAGCTTCTTGAACTGCGGGCATTTTAAACCTTGCAGTTCTTTTCTTACTACCAGTCACCACATCGAGCCACTTCACTCCGTCGGAAACTGACAGCGACTTTTCTAAGTGTTACCACCCTGTACAAAGTATGGCAATAAAAATAGACCATAGGACTTCAGAAAGAAATAAATCAGGTCGTTGAAGGACTCCAGAATTCCAACACCATGAATACGCTTGTTAAAGAGCTTTAAGGCTGCTCTTGCTCAACTGTCACATGTCAATGCGTTGTCAACCACCAAATCAATGGAAAAGGCAAACAAAACTAGTCCAAGTTATTACTTTCATTAAGGAACACCACATGCCTTAATTCGAATATTCCTCATTTCCCGTCACTGATTTCCAATCCTTGCAAAATAACATCTGAGTCCTGTATGTCCTCCTGTTGAACATGCCCTGACATCTTCATAAATATGTTATATCCCGAGGAAAACCATCAAATATCGAATGTGTTCTATATTTGCAATACACCCTCAAGGACACAAGAAGAAAAAAAATCCATAACCAAACTGAAGCACCAAAAGCCAGACCTCTTGTGTCGTGCTGTGTATGAAATCTGTTATCCGACAGAATGCTTGAAATATTCGAACTACACATCCTCGTACCCCTTCACATTTTGTGTCTGTCTTCTGTCAGACGGGATAAGAGTTATATTTATGCAAAATATTCGTCCTGTAAAAATCCTGCCACATCAACATTTGCCCAAGAGTTGTTTATACATATCTCTTCCTGTAAACACTGAGCGCTCCCTTTGTCACTTCCTTTGCCTGGGATTGTGTGAAATTGAATACCACATCCATATTGGAATTGTTTTCTCTTGTGCTACTTGAGATATAAGGGACATTGGAGACAGGAGTGGCACCAAAAACTCACATAATTCTTCTTTTTTTTTTTATTGAAATTTATGAATCAAACCCAACCGAACATGTGGGGTGTGATTAGTTCCAGATCATCTTAGCTAACCCGGTTATGGTATAAAATGTAAACCACAAATCGTAAAGAAGGACGCCACCATGAAATGCCATCGTCATTATCGGACAGTAAACAAAAGCCGTTTGTTAGTCATGGACACGCTTTAAGAACCTGTAGATGACGGAATGAAAAGGAATCTGGAAGAACAGCACACACGCTGTTTTGAGGAAGCAATGGCGGGTTGATTGTTTCCATAAACGGGAACGCATTATGGTCCTCATTCGGTTGCTGTTTTTGCAAAAAAGTAAGAACAACACCATTGTGTATGTTGCAACAGAAAATGAAAACAAAGACTCTCGACAGGCCTGACAAGTTGCTCGTTCGGACAGTTTAGTGTGCATGTCGCGTGTGCTCTTTACTTGGCATACGGTACGGACGACGATAAGATATTTCATCCATAAAATGAAGAATTGTGAAGAATGATGTAAGGCTCTTAAAGGGAGCTATGAGGTTCCTTCTTCTTGTGCGGTGGTTATTTGATTGCAGCAAGAAATCAAAGATAAGTGCTTTTTTGTAAGGAGACAGATATACATATCTGTTGAGGAAGCAGTGAAAGGCATCCGGTGGTCGTTTTTTTTTTACCAGGAATGGAAAATCCATTAAGATGACGTTTTTTGAACTCTCTTCGACCACAGCTAGAACGACTGAAGGCCATTCACATGCAAAAGTCACCAGAAGTAGTGTGCCTATGTTTGTGAATCAGGTCCTTAAGTCGGGTTAGGTAGAGTAGGGTTATGGAGCCAGCGTTTGCATAAGACACTAGTCACCATAGTGGGCCCATCGAGATCCCTGTGAAACCGAAAAAAAAAGGCAAAACGCAAATCATTTCCTGTAAGCATTTGGTTTCTCTGCAGAGTTTTACCATATTCCTATAGCTGTCATAGCCTAGCTCCTCTAGATTACTAAAGAAATACTTGCCGACTCATGCGAGTCCGGGCAATTCCCTGACATTCACATTATGTGTGTTATGTCCTCAGCGGCGCATAGGTCGTTGCAGTATCTGCAGACATCTGTGGCTGAAAGCCAGCTTGCTTCCTGAGAAGACAGTGGCCGGACAGGATGCCAGTGACTAATTGTAGTTGTGCCCTGCTTAAGTTGAGAATATCTCAATCCTGAGCAGGCCATAGAGCCTTGGATACCCTATGGCCACTTATGTTGGGCCATCTCTGATTTGCCTTACTTACATAATTCTTAGAATCTCTGCTTTAGCTGCACTGGAAGGAGGATCCACGGTGGTTCCCCCCTCCGGGTGTTGCCGCTCTCCACCTAGCCTGACCAGTTCGTCGGCCTTTTCGTTTCTCTCAATGTCATAATGACCCGACACCCAACAAAGTATTACTCGATTCTGCGTACACAATGCCTTCAGCATTACGCAACATTTCGAGACTAGCGCAGATCTGATGACATTTGGTTCTAGCGCTTTAAGTGTGGCCTGACTATCAATGTAAATGGCGATATCCCTTCCAGATATCGATTTTATCCCTAGTTATTCCGCAGTTATAAGCACAGCCAGAACCTCTGCTTGGAATACGCTAGAAGTATCCGGAAGTCTTATGGATACTTTGAGGTCTGCCTCTTGGGAGTAAATCCCGGAACCCGTTCCCTTGGTGGTTTTTGATCCATCCGTGAAGACCGAAATCTCATCCGCTGAGATGACAGCGCTTCACTGCCAGTCTTCCCTCTCAGGATACGACGTGATGTATGGTGTATCGAACTCCATGACGGAAGCCGTCTCATCTGTTCTTTTTAGAACGTCAACTTTATATTAACTTAGGATGGAGCAGTGTCCAATACCATTATTCCTAAAGAAGCCTGAATGCAGTTATCAATGTCGAGCAGCTACTTCTTCGAACGGAGAGGTCCATACTTCGATGGTTTGGGCACGTCAAACACATGTTTCCAAGACGTGCCATAGAATCCGTGCCATCGGGTAGGCGTCCCCTGGAAAGGCCTAGGATGAGATGGCTGGACCAAGTCCAAAATCTCACCTCTACTCGTATGGGGATAGCCCCTGATGATTTAGAGTCGATGGTGGAAGATCGAGAAATGTGGGAAGTCCACTTAAGCTGCCTAAACCCGCAACCCTCATAGTGGATAAGCGGGCCATTGGAAGATGATGATGATGATGAAGAAGCCTGAATTAGTGAGCCTTAGCGTACTATTGGCTGTCTGGTGTTTTATTTGTAAGTCTAGATGCAGAAAGGTGTCTAGAGCTGCCGAGGGTGTTGAGCGAAGAGCACTGGCAGTTCTCTGTACTACCGCTAGCTTACTTAGCGTTGTTTTCTTACTAGTTGCTTTCCTCCATACGTGAGTATGAGTCTGACTATTACTATGTAAAGCCAATGCATCATACTTGGTTTCAGGCCCCATTTCTTCCCTGCTACCTTTCTAACTCTTTCCTGTGTGTTAAGATTCCAGTTCAGTTTTCTGTCAAGGATTATCCCAAGATATCTGGCGCTGTCTGACAGGGAAGTGAAGAGAACTAATTCTGGTTCTGCCAGGTTGACGTTCAAACCAGAATCTTTTGCCTATTTACTCAAGGTTGCTAAGGCACCCTCCATAATGTTGGTGATTGTGTCTTAAAATATTCTCTGTACTATTATGACTAAGTCGTATCAGGCGCCTAAGGACTCTTAATATATCTTTTGAACTACTTCTTGAAAGTTTCTAAGACCAGAGGTCGATCTTGCATAAAAGAGAGGAGTCCGTCTGACCTAGAGTAGGTTACGTTAAAAGGGTGAAATCTTGACGTCAGGCGTCGCTTTACTCGGATCTCCAAGGGTCCATTGTATTCCCCGTTGTGGGACCTACATTCATGTACCTGTTGGAAAGAAAGCAGATTATTTATTGATCGTTATTAGCCCCATGAGTGGCTAAATTTAAGGACGACCTTCGCTGTCATGGTTGAGAGTAGGCCTGGGTCACTAAAGAAGTAAGCATCTAGGGTCTCTTCTCGGGTTCTGCTAAGGCTTGGGCAGTCGCAGAGAAAGTGAGACGTGTCCTCCTCCGCGTCTATATCGTCACATCCTCTGCAGAGGACAGTCGTGCTTAGTCGCATTCTCTCCCTTTGAGCTTAATCTCTGTACTCTTTCATATTAATAGAATTCTTGTCTGCCCCTAAAAGGCCAACGAAGCCTACCTAAACGCAGCTCCTTCAATTCAAATAGAATAAGCATCCAACTGGTAAGTGCTTTTCATCCATCTATTCGCCTTTGCAGCAAAGGTACTTGGCATCGCACATCATCCTCAAAGCCAACGGACATAATCATAAGCGTAAATAACTTCCACTTAGCGGATGTGGTTATTGCTTTCAGTTGAAAACTAGCAAACTTATCCTTCATACACAAGTTCACAGTTACAAATTAACCTCCCACTCTGCATATATTCAGCACCTGAAACAGGCCAAATATTCAAACGCCATACAACATACTCAGGGTCAGCACGAATGCATGATGTGTGTGTATTTAGTTCTCCAACACATCGATCCAAGTGCACAATAACCACCACCAGGTCCAGTGAGTAATGCTCTTCGTCCAATTGACCCATGTGCGAGGTATGCACTAATTTATTATGCGGCTCAATGCACTCCAGTTTCAAGACATCCACTCTCGAATGGATTCAGTAAGCTGCTGCTGCTGCTCTGTGGTGATGGCGTGTGGTCAGACTACAATTAGGTATTCTGTCGGGTTAAATGTTGTTTAAAGTTCACATTGACGGATACAGAGCGATACGGCTGTAGAGCTCCTTTCGATGGTCGTGTTTGTGTTATGTTTCACCGAAGAGAAAATACGGTTCTGAAACTGACTGACAGATGGAACAGGATGTGGGTGTTTCTCTTGCAAAGAATTCTTGATCCTTAATTTGGAGCACATCATTAGAGAAAAATTTTTAATTAAAAAATGAAAATTCAATTATCCAAAAATATGCACAGTACATTCATGGAAACGTATGTACATACATATGTATGTATGTCCCGTTCTCGTCATTCGTTGCATTAAGCTCAAGCTCAGGCATTTCGAATGTGAAGCTCGAAGTAGGTGTTTGCCCATTCCGTGGCTGGCGACAAATTTCATAGCAGACCAATACCGCCAGTGCGAATGAGTATCAGATGCTACTTGTTCTTGTAGTAGATTTCTAGATTTTTCCAGTGCGCTGGTAGTCTATTTGAGGTAGAAATATGAGACCGTATCGTTTCGTCTAATGGAAAACCCGTTTCAGACCCAGGATGTTTGGAATGGTATGACGGATCAAAAATGGCTTGCGGAGTAGGTGCTGGGGTCTTTAGATCCGACACTAAAATCTCGGTAACAATGAGGATGTGCCCTTCATGCTATTGAGAACTGCGCCAGTATAAACCTCGATAAAGGTATTAAGGGCCCAAAAATACATATCTATTCAGATGGTCAGGTAACGCTTAAGCATTGACATCCCATTTCGTGGACGATACCCTACAATCACTTGCCAGACACAACAAGGTCAAGTTTGATTGGGTGCCCGGACACTGGGTCATTGTAAGCAGTGAAATTGCGGATGAGCTTGTTAAGGGCGGTTCGGCTTCCGCCCTCTTGGGACCGAAACCGAAGGGTTTGGTGGCCTTTATTGGACTACCGCCACAACTTTGTTAAACAACTAAAAACACCAACTTCGCCTAGCCCATTGGGAAAATGTCCTCGGGGTTTAGGAAATCCAGATTTATCAAGCCTTAACCTTGACAGGAACAACATGAGGAAGCAAGTGAGCTAGTTGTGGCCAAACTAACTTAATCTTGTTTAGATACAGAGGATCGGTTCTGTTTTTTTTTATAATCCACACGCGGATCAAGGGGTTATGAATACCATTCTAATGTTATACACACACCGCGAGCGAGATGCAATGGTTTGAAACTCAGGTGTTGGGTTTCATTGGCGTCCAAGGGTGGGGTCCAGGCTAGCTGGAGACATTTGTAGTGCTTTTCAATGCTATAATTCACAAGAATTTTTTCGAATCTCATGATGTCATAATCAGTGTCAGCACAATCAATTCTTCAAGCCAAGACACTCGCAGTAGAGTCGCCATCAGCTTTCACAGTTGATCGATTTTATTTATTTGAGAAATAAATGTTTTTCCGACATCAGGAATTGAACGCGGACTTTCAGCGTGACAAGCGATAATGCTAACCACTGCACCATGACCACCTTCATGTTTAGAAGAGGAAGAAACCTCTGAGCATATTCTCTTTGAATGTCAGGCACTATACTGGCTAAGTAGACGGATGTTTCATAAGGAATTCCATTCGTTAGCAGAGTTTAGAAACTCGGCTACTGATGACATACATATGTATATTCTCACCTTCATTAGGAAGATAGTTGAGCTTTTAAGCTAAATGGACCGGAGACACAATAGATTTTGCTAGGTCGCAGTGTCAGCCATAAAGGCTGGTACGCTGTCTTGACGAATGCCCACTTGCTTTCCAATTGTTCGTTGTAAAACGATTGCCAAGCTGTTCCATTTTTCTACACAACACCAATACACGAAGTTGAGAAAGTAACACCTAGCAACTTAACGACCTCCACGATTAACTTCTCCTCCCGGAATAATGACACGCGAGTCACTTGTGGTATTCCGACGGATCAGAAACAAACAGAGTTAGGGCATCTGCGGCCCCAACTTCAGGTCAGCAGTCTCACTTGGATGCTCCACATCTGTCTTTTAGGCAAAGGTTTAAACCTACAATTGAGTTCTACGCCATAGAATGCATGGGAGCTCAAAGAAAACCGCCACACACGGAACTCAATTCCAAGACTCCGCCAAGAAGTTCATCAACCCCTAAACATCAAGAGAAGCCAAAGAATTCTCGCAATAAATAAAAGTGACACCCATGTAGCTCCTCACGGACTTCCTCGCAGGACACTCAACTACCATCATAACAAGTTGGAGAACTTGCTTGACACAAAAGATCTTTTAGGCTGTTGTGTTTTTATTTTTACCGGCGATCGTCAGTTAAGCATGAGGCTCTGCAGAGCCTAAGTTTGCTTGCGAATATAGGAATAACTTCCGGCTCAGTCCGCAATTCTTGAATAAAAAATAATGACGCCTACCGCCTAAAGAAATTCATATGAAACCATGTGCAACGAGTCAACGAAAGTGTGCATCAACACAAATATTGACGTTTGACATTATCGCGCTAGGCCTCGATAGTCCTTTTACGAAAATTCTCAACCGTTAGGCACAATTGGTTGACACAATAGCTACACGGCTGGTGTAATTGCGTCAATTTCAGTTGACACAAAACGCGTCAACCGGGCGTTGACAAAAAATCATTGGCTCAAAGCAACCGCTAAAGTTTTTCAAGATGAAGAATGTAAAAGGAAAAGAAAAAATTACATTGGCACAACCTGTCAACGTCGTGTGATCGCCAATGCGAAAAATTATCTATTTTCGTTCCTGTCAACGCACATCGTGAACGGTTCACATATTCGAAAGTTGTCAAGTCGTGTGATCGAAAAGGGGAAATCGCGCTGACAGATTACATTTCAACGAATTTTGGACAACATTGACGATCTCGTGGCATTCGTGTATTCGTCAACGCTTCATGCAACATTGACACGTAGACCAATGACTGTGCGTTAAAAGCGAATTGGCGAATTTTCTCGTGACGTCAGAGAGTTATCGACAGCCTTCGTTGACCGTGTAATAGTAGCCTAATTGACGCAAAAAAAAATTGACGCACTACACGTTGACGTTAAATTGTGCAAAAAATTGACGTTTTGCCTTAGTTGTGGAGTTTTACTTTTACGTCATCTCCGATCTATCAGACTACAATATTTTAATTGCCAGCGTAAAATTCCATTGGCTCATCCGTCGTTCTGACTGATTGGAGTTATTCTGTTTCAGTGACCAAATTATTTGAAAAATATATACCGCATGTCATTGCAAACGGAAATTAAAGAGCATTCATGAATGAATTTTGCTCTCTGGAAGAATTTCACTGGGCATGCTATTGTTTTTTTTTATTTTTTTAATTTATATTTTACGACGAAACATGGCGGAGTTGCTGGTTTTTTTTTTTTTGAAACGATTTGAAGTTTATGAACAGAGTTTGTATACATTTTTCTGCGCATCATTATGACCTGTTGGCCCTGGAAGATATGATATTGTTTAGTTTACACAATCGTTCACAATACTCAAATATGTGATGATAAGGACTTTCAAAAATCGGTTTTTGACCAGACTAGCTGTATAAATGTGGCCATGCAATGAGGCAACCCAAAACCTTACTAAGACAATCTGCAAACGGTGGAATATGAAAAGACTACATTAGATTTTTTTTCACCACTCTTCTGATTTTTCTCATTTTTTGTTTGAATACAAAAATTATTAAATTTTTGCAAAAACAAAATCACAACGTTCCTCCGCCATCGCACCCTACAAAAAATATTTTTCGTAACCCAAATGTCATAGTTCCTTAATTGAATTATTTCTTTCCATCTATCGCCGTTCGAAGTACCTTACCACCACAACACGCACAACTCACTTCATCAGCTATTCAATGAAGTATGTTAAATTGAACTTTTACATTCTTTCGTTTAGTAGTCAATACAAATAAGCAATCAGCCAAAGGTCGTATAATAAAGGCCGTAAACAGCAACCGATACATGTGCACACATTTTTTCCGAGTAATAAACTTCGAAACCCACATTCTGTCCGTATATACAGGAAATTTGCTCCTTTTCAATCGCAATTAATGATGTGAATAAGGATAATGGTATAAGGAATTGAATAAGGATACCCCGCACGAGGTATGAGGTGGGACTTGTATTAAGTTCATATCTGGCAAAAGAACGTATACACCTGTGTATCAAATTAGCTCAAGTTTGGGACATGTACGGTGTACACACATCCTTCTGCGTGTGCTCATACCGTAAGTAGATTTACTTTTATATAAATTCAGGATAATTACCGGTATGGGAATTTGTTCTGTCGTTTTCGCCCATTTTTCTGTTGGGAATATGTTGATTTATATTTAGGCACAAGGTACTATAATATGTCACTGCCCCCTAATCGAATATAAGTCTGACAGACAAAGATCAAAGGATGCCACGAGCAATCGGTAATGAATCTTCAGATCTCTCTTCATTACTGAGTTCCATAAATTTTAAAGGACTCAATCGTAGGTGTCGAAAAATATTTAAAAAAAAAAGAATCAATATTAACAGCGAAATATCAAAGAATAACGTGGAAGGCTGCGTTCACATCTCACGCTTGTAAGAGTGGAAGCTTGTTAACACGTGTGCGCTTCCTAGAAGCGTGCACACAGCACATTGATTAGCCATACTCTTACAAGCGTGAGACGTGACCATAGCCTAAGGTTCTTCTTCGCTCTACGCATAATGACATCTGGAAGAACATTTGCATACAAAGATGCGGCATAGTGTCAGCCTTATTTCTGATACTAGCTGTGACTTCTAATGAGGGTAAAATTATAATGATGAGCTCAAAAGTGGCTACCTTTCATCTCCATCGATCTTGAGAACTTTACTGCCAGTCCACTAGACCAAGTCTTCCTACATAGAATTTAAAAAAATCATTTTCATGTTCTTTTTCAAGAGACAGCGGTGGGTACATGGCATAATACCAAGCATTCAACCAAAGCCATCTACACTGTTGGATTAAAGATGGACATTGACCTAGGTGCAGGCATCCGTTTTGACAAACTAAACCTAATTAAATCAATCAATTGCTGCTCGTGAGACTGCGACGGAGGTTATAGCTCGCGATCTTTGCTCCAGAAGTGAAATCGAATCTTATGAAGTTCTGTCTCGAAGAGTTAAGTGCTCTTGGCATGGAGTGAACCAGGGCCTCAACCAATAAGCGTCTTCAGACAGCTCGATTTTTAGCCAACTGCCTCCAGTTTCGCACGCCAAGTTGGTACAGGTCAACTACTACTTGAGTGTGCCACCTGCGTCGCGGTCTTCCTCTATTGCGTCGTCCCTCGGGTTTGAATTTGGAGATTTTCCGGACTGGAGCTTTGATGTCCATTCGCTCTACATGGCCCAGCCACATTAGTGACTAAAAATTCACTCTTTTCTATTCGACAAAGCCCATGTCTCTGCGTCGTAGGGCTGGTGTGGTACAATTGAAGTCTTATAAAGGGCCCCTTGACTTATTCGGGAAAGGGCTTTTCTACTCAACTGGCTTCTTAGCCCAAAGAAACAGCGATAGGCAAGAGTTATTCTTCGTTTGATCTCAGCGCTGGTGTCGTTGTCTGAATTTATAGTGGAGCCTAGATAGACAAAGTCCTTAACTACCTCAAAGTTATATCTGTCTATAGTGACGTTCTGTCCCAGACGTCGGTGTTGACTGTTCTTTCTTGTTGACAGCATATACATACATACTTCGTCTTGTCCTCAATGACCGCTAAACCCATCTTCGCCCCTCCGTCTCAATACTTACGAACGCACCAGTGACATCACGCTGCGTTCTCCCTATTATGTCAACATCATCAGCGTATGCTAGTAATTGGACGGACTTTTGAAACATTGTGCCTCTGGTGTTGGCGCGTGAGTATTGCACAACTCTTTCAAGAACAATGTTGAAGAAGTCGCATGATAGCGTGTCGCCTTGTCTAAATCCTTTTCTAACATCAAAGGTCTCGGTGAGGTCTTTATCGACTTTGATGAAGCAGCGTGCAATCTCCATCGTTTTCCTGCACAAACGGACTAGTATGGCAGGGATGACTCTGCCTAGCTCGTCTCTATAGATGCTGTCAAAAGTGGCCTTAGAATCGATGAAAAGGAAGTGGGTATCGATTTAAAGTACCTGGGTCTTCTCCAAGCTCTGTCGCAGTGTGAATATTTGGTCGATGATGAATTTTCCTGGCCTAAAAACATACTAATATGGACCGATCAGGCTATTGCCAAAAGGCTTCAGGCGTTCACACAACACCAAAGATATGATGTTGTAAGCGATGCTAGGAAGACTGATGCGTCTGTAGTTGACGTAGTTCAGATGGTCTCCTTTCTTGAGGATCGGGCAAACAATGCTGAGGTTTCATTCATTGGCCATACATATTTTAGAAATGAGTTGGTGCATGCTCCTCTATTGCCTGCCGCTTTGAGCAGCTCGGTAGCTAGACCGTCAGCTCGAGCAGCTTTGTTGGACTTTGGTTTATCCAATTCAGGTGAACGAAATTGTTGATTTTCGTTGTCCAGCATGAATGGTTCGCCTTAGCAAACAGCATAAGGTAGAATTACTGACACTGACACAGAAGGACTGATAAATCCTTTACAGAGACGTGAAAGTCAACGAGGATACAACTCACTTTCCACTGTTCCACTGTTCAGTCCTCTATACCGTCTCAGACATAAATTCCTTTCCGGTCCCACATTGATAGCATTATTCGTAGAGCCAACTCTGCGCTCGGTTTTTTTAAAGCGTTGGAGTTTTCGAACCCGTATGTTATGAAATCCCTGTACATTACTTTCGTAATGCCTCTGCCTGAATACGCTAGCCAAGTATGGTCCCCTCATTATGATATCCATACCAAGAGCATCGAAGCCGTTTAACACAGGTTCATCCGCCTTGTCCTACGTAGTCTTCCTTGGGTAGACACCCACACCCTATAAAGACCGCTTGAAACTGATCAATCTGGAATCCCTTAAAAAGGGCCGCGATATTGCCGATGTTCTATTCATTCATCAGCTATTAGCTAGCAACATAGATTGTCCATCGTTGCTTCAAATGATTTCCCTTAACACCAATTCCCGCAACCTCATAACGCTTTCAATTCCCACTGCAGTAGAATAACACTGCGAAATGTCTTTACAGCCCCTCTACCTCCTCTTAACCCACTCTCATCTGCCTTCCCATCTCTTTTCATTGTTTTAAGCTTTTAATTGTTAGTTAATAAGATCCAATAAAAACAAAAATGAAAAAACTTGTATAACTTTCTTTCCTTACCTTAAGTGCCTGCTTTTAAGATTTAAGTACTAGCTTGTATTCCTATCCTATCCTATCCTATCCTATCCTACTAATATTATAATTGTGAAAGTTTGGATGTTTGTTCCAACGTATCGCCTAAAAGGCTAAACGGATTTGCATGAGTAGATATTCTGTATCCTGTCTTAACATATTTCTATTCTATTCTATTTCTAAAAATGCCATGACCATGTAATTAACATGTCGTTTGTGTTGGGCTATAATGAGGGAAAAAAGTGAGTTTTGGCTGCGCAACTTTTACATGCTTATCCTTGAACCACTTTAAATTATATCTCGAGTATCTCATAAGTAACTATAGCTTTATGGTTGTCATATCTTAACCCTTGTAAGAGTTTGTCTACAACTGGACTTCTTGTTAAGGAAACTCCTCCTTGTTTTCAGCCTCTAGTTACATTGCATCGAAAGAAAATGTCAAATCATTTCAGGATCAACTTTTTCCTTTTTTTTTCTCTCTCTCTCTTCTTTGCATCGAACCTTTCAATCACAACGGAATGCAGACTCATTTAAAGTTTCCCAATGACTTGTAACTTGTGTTAAGTTAATTTTTCTTCTTGCAATTAGGGAAAAGTGCAATGTTCCGGGACCTTTATTCGGTTGGATTTCAGTGAGTTGAAGTGGGGGGTTTTTTTCGGGAGGATAAATGTCTTTTCGTCTGGAAACGGACTTAATCTTGCACCAGTGAAGCATTGCCACTCCTTCTATGTCCTGTGTAAAGTTTGCTAGCAGTTTGGGTTACCATTTGCAGTTGTTGAACTTAATCGTTTGTATCCTGGTTGGAGTAGGAATTTCCAACTTGATTGACAGCAAGAGTAGCAATGAACATTTGTCTTGTGCTTGATTTTGGTTGTTAAGATAGCGCGGCGGTGTAGTAGGCGGTCTGTTACATATAAGAGGAAACAGGACATACTTCAGTAAGAAGTGGTAGTACATCTAGGAGTAGACTATCAGTGGAGTATGGGATTCTAAGCGATGTTTGACGTAATATTCCAAATATACTGTCACCACTGTTCTCATCGATTCGAAGTGGTGGAGTGCAGAGCAATTTTACAAAATTATCTCAAACACCTCGACTACGGTGCGGACGCAATTAAATTAGGAAGGAACAAATCAATGCTACAAAAGAGCTGTCAACTTCTGCTAATTGTCGTCTCAAAAATACACGTATCCATTCGATTCGTTCAGATGAGAACTGTGATTGATATGAATTCCATTCAACTCCAACATCTCACAGCCAGTTTCCAAGACATATCCACGGGAGGTCATCATTAGGACGATTAACGAGAACATATTTTGTTTCACACTTCTCTGCGAATGAAAGGTATCGTTTCGGGTTTCACCAATTAGCATTATCGATCTTTTGAGTATAACGACTTCATTATAGCCATATGGCCCCACACAGAGTGGGATGAACCCAACACTTTCCATTGATTTTCCTCAAATCGTAACTCGGACTTGCCAAGTATGCCATCATTTTCCTTGATTTTCTCTACAGAATGCGAAACGATTTAAAGTTTAAATGAATAAAATTTACTTAAATCAAAAGAAAAAAAAAACATTAAATTTACTTTTAATCCCATTCAAGTTGGGTCTCCTTTTCACATTACCATGGCCAATGGAGTACAGTGGCAACAAAATGCTACACGCGAAAGTTGAGAGTTTGCCGGAACTTTCATCGTAATTTATTCATTATCACGAAAGTTGTAGGCACCGACCGTTTTGAATTGAAATTGATTTAAGTCAGCTCCCTAATCTGCAGAGCATTAATTATATATTTCATTTCTGTTCGGGCCATGTCCTGCCACTGCTGTCGCCGGACTGGAGTGAATACATAAATAAAAGAGATCAATTGCTGGATTCAATTGGACTGCAATAAATTTCTATACAACAATCCGAATGACCCCAATGCACACACCGGACAGGATTTTGCTTTGCTGTGTCATCCTTTTATTTGAAAAAAAAAGGGAAAAGCAATTCCTATAAATTTTCATTTGAAACATAGCTGGACTTTGAGATCGATAGGAATGGGATTTCGGTCAATCCTCTGAAAACTGAGGTTATCCTCTTTGTGACCGGTCTGACTTAACCAGTGCTAAAGCGCGTCACTATCCAGATCTCCGATGGAACCAAATATCTAGGAGTGATCCTGGATAAATAAAACTTCTTTGGGCAAAGTACATATGTCAAGTCGAAGACATCAAAGGTGCTCCCAATTTTCTGGCAATGTAAGGGTGCTTTTGGCAAAATATGGGACTTAGCACCGAAAAAGGTTGGATCTATACGGCTATGGTAAGACGGTTTTTAGCTATGCGTCGGTTGTTTGGTGGAGGGGTGGCCATGGTGCAGTGGTTAGCACCATCGGTTGTCAAGCTGAAAGTCCGGGTTCAACTCCTGATGTCGGAAAAACATTTATTTCTTAAATAAATCTAAATCGATGAATTGTAAAACCTGATGGCGACTCTACTGCGAAGGTTTAACACTGGTAGTAGAGTGTCATGGTTTGAAGGAGTTGATTGAGCTGACACTGATTATGACATCAGGAGATTCGAAAAAATTCCTGTGAGTTATAGCAATGACTAACACCACAAATGTCCCCAGCTAGCCTGGACACCACCCTTGGACAATGAAACCTACAACTACCTAAAAGGGGGGCTTCCACGTAAGTATGTGACTGCTTCCTCCACTAAACTTCAGAGAACGGCTTGTCTTAGCAGCACGGGAGCTTATCTGAGTACGCCTGGCGCTGTTCTAGACGCTTTGCTTGCCTACCTCACTTAGATAGGGCAGCTTCTGGTATCATCCGCACTGGTGTTTTGATAACCCTTCGCGATACTTATCCTACGACCCTAGTTCCATGGATATGCCGTCTGATGCAATGACACCAGAATTTTGGCTGCTGTGCAAATTTAAAGTCGACCTTCCTTGACTACAGGACTGGCTTCGGCCAGGGTCTGAGTCTAGACGGAGCTGTAGTCGATAGCTCCAAAAACTGTCATGGGTCCGGTGCTGGTGTCTTTGTGGAGGTCGACAACATCAGATTTCATTACTTATTGGGCAAGCATGCCTCTGTTTTTCAAGCAGAGACCTTTGCTATCCTGATGGCCACGGACTATATTGTTAAGAATAAGTAGAAGGATCGGAGCATCTGTGTCTGTAGCGATAGGCAGGCTGCGCTTAAGACCTTGTTCAACCCCTTAACCAGTTCCAAAATTGTGCGAGAATGCAAAAACTCTCTGAATTCGGTCGAAAGGCTGAACTCTTTAACTGGGTCCCAGGTCATACTGGGATCTCTGGAAATAAGATTTCCGACGAGATTGCTAGACAAGGCTCAGAAGATGATTTCCCAGCACCTGAATCTGCGTTGAGTCTTCCCGCACACAAATGTGTGCGACACGGCTCTCCAGGATGCAGGCAGATTAAACGAATGCTCCCAAACGTTTGTAAGAAATAAGCGGAATTCTTCCTGCAGAAGAGACTGTAGACAACTTATTGGCGTTCTAATGGGATATTTCGCATTTGCCAAGTATCTTAGTATATTAGGCGAACACGTCAAGTACCGCGGATGGGGTTGTTCTTAGTGCTCCGCTAGTGCATATACATGCTGATCTTTGCCATTTCCTCAATAGATTACGGTGTAAGGCTCTGTCTAAGGCCGTCCACCTCACGATTACACCATACATGTACGACATACGAGGTTGCAGTCCCCACTTCTTACCAAGGGATTTTTTTGCAGCAGTATAGCGCTGCAGTGGCTTTTTTAACACGTGCAATAGTTTTGGCTTTCCAGTCTTATTTACTGTCCAGAGTGAGACCCTGAAATTCGACTTTGTTAGCAAAGCACAGCTCTATCTAGGAGCTTACCACTTCGACAATCTGGGCGAATTATCACATACTGATATCAAAAGTATCCTCAGCTTTATCAAGAGCTCCAAATGGTTTCATTAGCCGGAGTGGCACCTAGGGTAGATCCCGGTATCACAAAGGACCTTCCTTGGCCTGCGTGTGTCCGTGCCTCGCATGGACAGCCACCTTACCTACCTACCTACCTAGCAAAGCACAGGCGTATGTTGTTTACATAGAGATGGAAGGTCTACTGGAGGTATTTTGTACTTTCTGGTGAAGTGGATTAGTTCGGTCTTTTCGGTGTTGATACCCAGAGCTCTTTTAGCTACCCATCTTGATGGGATGGAAAAGGGGTTTTGTAGAAGTTCACTAAGGCCAAGGTATGAAATCGTATAGTTGTGGCCATGCAGTCGTTGGGCGGCAAGCGTCATTTCTGTGCATCATTCTCTGCCGCTTTGGGACTTGCCGCTCATTGCATGGCAGTAGCCTAAGTGTGCTTGGATAATTACCGAAGACAGCTATCGCAACATCATCTGCATAAACAAACGCTTCTCATCCAACCCTTGCCAGGTCGAGCAACAGCTTATTTTTAGACAAATCGAGAGAGAATAACACCTTTTGGCATACCGCTGCTCACGGATCTGCGGGCCGAGGCATTGCCCAGCTTGGTACTAATTGTTCTACCTGTGACCAGTTTTCCAATTAAAAGTCTAAGCGAGGCCTTAACTCCCAAAAATGCAACCATGGTGAACTCTTTGACGCAATCGTCTTACCAAAGCTGTCTTGAGTGTTTAGCTTTAAACGAGAACCTGAAAATGACTGGATATCCTTTAATGAGCCTGCAGACACTTGTGTGAAGCGTCCTCCTTTTTGGATGTGAACGAGCATCCCACGACATTTGTCTTCCAAAGTCGTCGTTAAAAATAATGTAATTGTTGCCTCCCCTGCAAAACTCTATCATTTCCTAAAGTGGGTACCCACTTTAAAATATTTATTTTGAAAAACACTTAAACCGACAATTTATGTGACCCTTGTTAGTTTATGCAGAGGAAGAACATACTAATCTCCATCAATGAATTTGTTATGGCAAATGAAGATGTTTATCGTTTGCTATTATTGTGTGCAAATTTCACCCCCAAAAGATGAGCACAATTGCCGCACTTTGCTCCTTGAGACGTTCGCCTCGGTGAAAATCAATATTTGAATCACCATATTTTTGGCTGGCTCTCCTTCGATTAGCTCCTTTGATTTCTTGGGGGAATAAGGCGTAAGCAACACTCTTCAATGGGAAGTCATGATTTGACCTTTTAAACGACGGACGCGATTCTCATTTTCGTTTAAATTGTTTTTTATAGCAAAAATTATCTCTCCGCCTGAGGGCTTATGATGTCTGAGGATTGATGCACAAGAATACAAATTTGTGGAAAGAAAACACAATAATTCTTAAATTAATGTAAGTGGAAGGAAGTCTACAGAAATAGCTAAGATCATTGGGCGCTTCTTGGGGGCGCACACACACACTCATTTCAAGCGGCAATCTGTTGTTTATCACCGCCCTACATTCAGATTACACCATAAACTTCCAGAAAAGTCACGTGCCGTCTATCTTCTGCGGTAAGTGTCATCGCATTTCGAAATAAATTCTCTGCAGAGGCAGGCAAATGTGTGTTCCTTCGCTGGATCCGTTGTGACACCTTACAATTTCTTAATTATTTTTGGATAAATTTAGAGATAATTTGTAGAGCTGGATGTGGGTGTTTGTTTTGTTAGCAATTTTTTTTTCTAGAGAAGAACAAATTGGGAATGAATGATATCTAGACGGGGATAAATGAAGCCCAAATGTTTACAGAAGAAAAAACTATGTTTGTGTATGTCCATCTAACCTGACATATACAATTCTTCAAGATTAAACATTCAGTTCATCTAAGGTGAAGCAACAAACAATTTGGAAGAGGTGGAGCATTTTTCTAGGAATACTAGCAAATATGTGGCTACAAGGAAATCAACGAAACTGTTGCACGAAGGAAAGCACTAAGCTAGTAATCGCGGTCGCTGTTGCTCTGTGGTAAGTGCCTTGGACTGCTAAGAGATTTCATACGAGTTCGAATATCAGCAAAGTCAAGCAGGCATTCTTTCAAGATTTTGTTATCAAAAAGCTGATAAATCCGTTCGTCGTTCAGAATCTGCAATAAAGACCGCGAGTTTCTTACATTCGTTCAAAAAAAAAACACGCACAGCTATAAATACCTGACAGTACTTATATCTGCTCAGACAGTCAACCCGCCTTAATGGCACTTGAAGTTGGCAAAGGAATGCAAAAAAAAACTTAATACCCTAGCAAACCTCTGCCCAAGTCAACCTGATCTGGGTATTGGGTCACTGGGAACGAGGATGCGAATGAACTGGCTGCGAGGGGCAGAAAACAGAGACATGAACACATCTACAACCGTAGGGGTATCCCTGAAGGTTATTAAAACCGCTCATAGCGTCTCGTTTGCTAAATGCCAGGAGATTTTCTGGCTTGCAAACCAGAAAAGCGGCCAAATTCATGATAGAGCGCCCATCTTGTCGTCTAGCAAGGAAAACGATTAATCATGGCAGGAGGTAATTAATACTGATGGTCGACCTTTGCACTGGACACAGGACTGTTGCAATCAAGTACTTGCTCGGGATGAGAGGAGAAGGAGAAGAGCCTCGAACACTTCCTCTGCGATTGCCCCGCCACGGGGATGCTAAGATACAAAAGCCTGGGAAAACGTGTTCTGCCCGGGCTAGACTCTTTTAGGCAATTTAGTTCCGAGAAAATCTTGGAGTTCAGAGGACTTGCAGGACGTTTCTCGGTTCTGTAAACCCCATCCGACTCTCTTTCCGCTAACCTTTAATCCTTCACAAACCCCCCTCCCCCCCTCTCAATCTACTTCTTCTCCAACATATGCTACAGAAGGGAACACAACGGGCCCAAAATCGCCGGCCTACGTGACGAGGTTCTTCCGAACTTCACCCTCTTTAATCAACCAACCAACTACAGTTACCGAGAAGCTGGAAGGACATTTTAAAGACAACACTAAATGAGATTGCACTATGAAAAACTGAGATACGTATATGGTATAAATCACAGCCTTGAACAGCACCGAATGTCTCTATCCCCGGCTTTGCTCCATAGGATACGTTGTTTACGATCTTTTTATAAGCAAGCTTTTAACAAGATTCTCTGGTTTTGTGCAATCTCTCAGTAGCATGGTTTACGAATGAACTGTAATGTTTCTAAAACTAATTAAGTTCATTGGAATTGCTAACTTACTTAGGTGGAGCAACATTTCGAAGTCAACCAAGGCTTCAACCAACACGTCTCGCCAGCCAGCTCTATCGTTAGCTTTCGATGTGCTCCTCTTCCTTTGAGTGTTAATTCGCTAAGTGCGATCTTAAAATTTCGGATTTTCGTAAGACGTTTGCTCACATGTCGGAGGCTTAAGACTTGTTGCCTAAGTCTGATCTGTACTACAAATTTGCATCTGAATAGGAACGTCCAGCTCTCTGAAGCGGTCTTCGTTGTATATGCCAGTCAAAATTGTTCATCCTCCCTTTGCCAGGCGCATCCCATCGCACTTTCTTTAATTCCATTGCAGCATGTTAAGGGTCCGAACATATAACGTGAAGAACCAAAGATCGCTGTCATCCTTATCCAATGCTTGTAGTAGATACGTATCATACATGTACTTCTTTTTCCTGACCAGGAAGTTCCACCAACAACATTTCTACCAATTTGAAGGACCAGTTACAAAAAAATGAAAACCTAATAATAGTAACCCACTTTTGGAATGTGAGTGCTGCCGTTGACCCCTTAGGGCTTATCCGACACCATCACTTTTCAAGACTCTGCCTTATACTTAGATAAGGTTAGGTTAGCGGGCCGATGAAGATCTCACTTAGGTCTATGTAGACCCGTTATGGTACCCATGTGGTTTACCAGCTGCTTCCCACTGCGTGATTTTATATGCCTGATGACAGCCACCGGGCTCTCCTTGTGAACTTGAGTAGATCTGACAGTGAACCATCGGATAGCTCCTCGATGTCATCGAAGAGATATCTGCCCAATGTTCTTTTCCTAATAATGCAGAGGCTTGGGCAATGGCAGAGCAAGTGAGTCATGTCCTCATGCACCTTTTCGTCCCTTTTTCGTCCTCATGCACCTTTTCGTCCCCGCATTCCTCTGCATAGGTTGTCCTCGGTCGGGTGCAGCTTTTTTGCATGGTACCGGAGTATATTGTGGCCTATAATTAATCCTACCAGTAGTGCCAGGGATTTCCTGTCCATATGTAGGAGCTTGGTCGTTCTGCTTTTATCATATTCTGGCCATAGCCTTCTGAAGATTTAGCAAGTGGTTAATGTTTTCCACCTGTTATTCGCCTCGGTTAAGGATCTTAGTCTTATTTTTTCTTTCAGATGACGAAGTGGAGGTTTAATTGTACCATCCGCTAGCTCTGATTCTAGGGCTGAGCCCTTCCTTGCTAGTTCGTCAGCAGTCTCGTTTCCTAGCACACCACAGTGGCCAGGGACCCAGCAGAGTTTAAGATTATACTGCGTGCCAAGAACCCTCAGCTCTTCGCGACAGCACTTTACAAGCTTGGATGTAATTAGACTAGCAGCTAGTACGACTGTTTATGAAAATCGTGATATCCTCCCGTGATACCGTGGCCATTGATGCCAATTGGGCATCTTTGCTCACTGCTAGAACCTCTGCCTGGAAAACTGAGTCCTACTTCCTCAGAGAAGACACCAGCACCCGTGTGATTTCGTCATCCTGGGGCCAACCACGGAACGTGTATCTGATGGCAGGCATTTCATGGAACGTCTTAGAAGCCGAGTTGCGAGCATACCAGCTATGACACCACACTATGACTTCTTCGGAAAATGGAGGAAAAAGGATAAGAAAGAATTTGTGACACAATTTGCGACTGTCTTGCATTTCAAAGAAGATGATTGGGATAAATTCCTTTGAACATCTGAACAGTCTGATGAAGTTACTAGTTGCAGTCTAAGTTTATTATATTTCCTTCAGAATTCAGATTGATTTTTAGGAGACTTTGTCTTGACATAGCGCTGTAGACTTCAGTGTTTGCCCTGCTTGTGTTATGATAAATTTTGAAAAATTATCTTTCTACAGTTCATACAATTCCACATTTTCCATTTTCATAATCTATATCTTATTTCAACTAATGAACCTTCACCTGTGCCATACGTCTTTTCTTATTAATAGTCACGACAATTCGGTTTAACAAAGGACCATGTGACGCAGGTTCATCTCCTTTCTATAAACAAGACAACGAAGCACCAAATTTAACAAGATGTTCTACATTGTGTTGTGGTTAACTTACATTATTACATTTTTGAGGGTTATTTGCCCTTAGGACTTGACTCCACTTTTAGACTTCCACTTGTTTCGTTGTGAAGTATATTTTTAGATATTTAATGACGTGTACGCCGTCTGTGTATGTCAGCTTATGTATAATTTAGTAACAGGCAGACAGCAGGGCAGTAGTGATGTTAAGAACATGGTTACTGACTTAACCTTGGAGACTGACATTCTCTTTATGTTGTAGGTCTTCATTTTACCGCGTTTTATGTGCTTTAAAAGGGGACTTTTGCAAAAAGATATTCTGAATTATTTAACGTACAGTAAAAGGGTTAATACCTATGTGTATATATGTATATCTCCCTTCCTTCGCATTGTACTTCTTATTCCTGAGATTTAAACTGTACACAGGAAAAATAGAGAAATAAATCCTTTTCTGTAAGTATCCTTAGGCATACACCAATAATTGTCCCTTAATTGCTTGAAAATTGTTTTCGTGAATCGGTACTGTTTTGTTAAAGTTTTAAAAGTTAAAAAGTTCAAATCACAGAAAGGACATCCTCAAAAAATACAATTTTATCTAGTGTTCAGCAAAACAAGTTTGGATTTTTGTTAAATTGTTGAGCATTAAACTTTTAATTGATGCAACGAGTGGAATATTAAACTTTAGAAAGGATTCGAAAGAGCCTATAAATGGAATCCAGAGGGATGCATGCAAATCCAAGAAGCAACGAAGGTTGCTTCGTTATTGAACGTAAACCTTAGAATGTTGTCAACAAGGTAAACATCGACAGGATTCGTACATCCTGATGTGGCATAATAAAAGTCGATGTAAGTAAACGTATAGTATACCATTTAAATTTTAAATGTAAACCAGATAATGGCTAATTTGACGACTCCTGGCTTATTTGTTACAGAACTACTTACGAAAAGTTGGTAAAGGTCCCCTTCCACTTGCGTGCGCTATCTGAGTCGTGGTCTTCCTCTACTGCGTCGTCCCTCGGTGGTGGGTTCGAAGATTTTCCAGGCCGGAGCGTTAGTGTCCATTCGCTCTACATGAATCAGCCACCTCAGTCGTTGGACCTTCACTCTTCTGGCTAAGTCGATGCCGCTGTACAGCCCGTACAGTTCGTCGTTGTATCTCCTCCTCCACTCCCCGTCTACGCAGTCGGGACCAAAAAGCACCCGAAGAATTTTCCTCTCGAAACAGCCAAGAGCAACCTTATCTGCTTTTGATAGAGTCCATGGCTCTGCGCCGTAAAGCAGGACTAAAGAAACAGCGAATTGCAAGAGCTATTCCTCGTTGGATCTCGGCGCTGGTGTCCAGTGCTGCCACGAAGAAAAAATCCCGTAGCAAATTTGCGTAGCAAAAGCAAAATCATTGAAATTCCACTGGAACTCCAGTCCGAATCCAGTCACATTTCAAACACATCCGAAAAAATATAAACTGCTTGTGTAGGGTATGGACGAACAGTAACATAAGTTGGAGTTGTGGAAGTGAATAGTTCGAAATTACGTTCGTTTATTTTTTTTTAAACTGTGATTGTGATTATGAGAGGTCTAAAAATTACAAGTTTCTTGTTAAAAGTTCGTGTTTAAAAAAAGCGTAGCAAAAATTGGGATATTAGGGAGAGTGCGTAGCAGCGTAGCAAAATCGGCTTTTTTGGAAATCGCGTAGCAGTTTTGCTACGATCGTAGCAAAGTGGCAGCGCTGCTGGTGTCGTTGTCTGAGTTTATAGCGGAGCCAAGGTAGACAAAGTCCTTAACTACCACAAAGTTATAGCTGTCTATAGTGACGTTCTGTCCGAGACGTCGGTGTTGGGAGTCCTTTCTTGTTGACAGCATATACTTCGTCTTGCCCTCATTGACCGCCAAACCCATCTTCGCCGCCTCCGTCTCGATACTCACAAACGCACCAGTGACATCACGCTGCGTTCTTCCGATTATGTCAATATCGTCGGCGTATGCGAGTAATTGGACGGACTTTTGAAAGATTGTGCCTCTGGTGTTGGCGCGTGAGTTTTGCACAACTCTTTCAAGAACGATGATGAAGAAGTCGCATGACAGCGCGTCGCTTTGTCTAAACCCTCCTCTGACATTAAAGGTCTCGGTGAGATCTTGACCGACCTTGATGGAGCAGCGTGCATTCTCCATCGTCATCCTGCACACATGGACGAGTATGGCAGTGATGCCAAAACTAGACATAGGTCTGTATAGCTCGTCTGTATAGATGCTGTCATACGCGGCCTTAAAATCGATGAAAAGGTGATGACTATCGATTTACAGTTCCTGGGTTTTTTCCAAGATCTAGCGAAGTGTGAATATTTGATCCGTGGTGGACTTTCCTGGCCTGAAACCACGCTAATATGGGCCGATCAGGTTGTGGACGATCGGTTCACGCAACACGTCAGATAAGATCTTGTAGGCAATTTTAAGAAGACTGATGCGTCTGTAGTTGGCGCAGTTCAGAGTGTCTCCTTTCTTGAGGATCGGGTGAATAATGCTGAGGATCCATTCATCGCGCATACCTTCTCCCGACCATTTTTTACAGACAAGTTGGTGCATGCTCCTTACCTAGCCATCGCCTGCTGCTTTGAACACCTCGGCAGCTAGGCCGTCAGCTTCAGCAGCTTTGTTGAACTTAAGTTTAAATATGGCTATCTTCACTTCGTGAAGGTCGTTTGAACCAAATTGTTAATTGTTGGTATTCATCGTCCAGGTTGAATAGTTCATTTTTACAATGTACTCTTTAAATGTCTCATCAGATAGGTAGCTAGCTGGGAAGGCTGTCTGTGCGAAGCTCAGACACACCTAGGCACAGATGGCCCTTTGTGATACCACATTGATCTATACCCTGATCCGCGCTACTTTATTGGAACCATTTGGAGCTCTTGATGGAGCTGAGGATACTTTTGACGTCAGTATGTGATAGTTCGTCCAAGTTGTCGAAATGATGGGCTCTCAGATAGAGTTTCCTTCTTCTTTAAGATAGGGCAGGACAAGAACAGAGGAAATGGACGATCGTTTCTTTTCCCTCTGCGTCCCTTTAGCTCCTGCAGATGTCATTTGAAAAGAGGCCCATCCTTCTGATATGAAGGCCAAAGGGACAAAGGCCGGTGAGAACACCAATAGTGGTGCTAATGGGCGACCTATTGAGCAAGGTCAAACTTTTAGATAGGGTGAGATTTAACGTAGGCCAGATCTCCCTAGAGGTACGGCACGTGGGCCATTGCACCATCTTTGGCTAGCCTTGCTGATCGCGTCGTACTCTAAGAGAAGTTTACATGTAAAAATAAATAGCTGGCGCAACAGCTCGGAATGAGTCAAAGCCTAGCTTCTCGCAACCATTCATGTTGTGCGTGTTGTATTGTTTGCACGAAAGGAAGAGACCTACAATTGATTGCCGACTCCGAACGGCGAAGTGAGAAGCTCTTTCATGACAGATTATACTCCCGGAGGCTTGTGATTCCCCGACGAGAGGTGATGCCGCGAAAAATGTTCGGTGTTCCTGGCTGGGGATTGAACCCACGCCGCACTAACCTCTGAGCCACGGCGACCACCGAAGTTTACATGTAGCGAGTGGAATACCCAGATTCCTTCGTTCCGGAAGAATGTCTAGAGTAATAGAATGTCTCATTAACACTTGGTGCAAAATTAAAATAAATGAAAAGTTTTTCTTTGCCTCTAGGTGGGATACCTCTAACTAACTTTCTCGTATATGTATGTTGTAATTGCGTACTAAATCTTTTAGACCTAAGCCACTGGAACATATCAGCGTTCTCATCTCAGTAGTATGGAGTTTTTGCTCGTGCACATCCAAGGTTTGAATTGGTTTCGTCTTCAGTGATGGGTACACAGGCGTTCATCATTTTTTCACCTTCCGATCATTGACAATCATGACAGAGAGACCTTGTACCATATCTGCACAATTTTTCAGAAAAATGTAGAGTACACGTATTGTCTTCATGCAGTTGTGTCTTGATGGTTTTGTGTGTCAGCTCACGGTTGTATTAAGTGCTTAAATTCATATAGAGGGATTTGTGAACCTATAAAAATCGAAAAGGTCATCATGGACCTTCTTACCCATCAGAGGATTAATGAGGAGCTGATGTGATAGAATATTTACCTTTAACTTCTAAGTTTGTAGTGGAATCTGTTTTCATGGCCTAAGCCGCTCAGACAGCCAGTTTGTGGAGTTTATTGAGCGTGACTTGTGTAGCTTTTTGTTCAGTGCGGTTGAAACTAATCTATAATTTAAATTTAATTTGTTCAGTTAGAAAATTAATCCTCAATTATTTTGTAAATTAAATTTATCCGCAAATTTAAATGGAAACTAAAATAAATTGCAAAATAGTATTATGCCTCTGTGACAACGACTCTGTTATTTATTTTTGCATTAATGTTCGTATATATTTTGAAATTAATTTAGAATAATCGAAAGTTAAATAGCCACGCACTCGAGATCATAAATATTTTAATTTTTTGTTTCAGTTTTTAATGAATATCCATTTGTTTTGTGCAAATTCAATTGCATTCCGTAAAGGTTTTTTTGTTATTTACGCATAAATAAAACAGCAATTATAATTTAATTTCACCTCTTTCTATGGTATAAGCGGTCATGTAATCGTTTGTTTTGTTTAACATGTTAAACATTTAAGCAAAACGAAGGGACAAAGCATTTTAATTGCTAGAAAGTGCAACTAAGACTTCACTACGACCACGATTGTTGTCTGAAAAGAGGTCACACAGTGTCTCAGAGGGGCCAACAACATCCATTCGACTTTGGATTAATCCGTAAGCGTAAAAAGTCATGTCGTAGAGGGACACAAATGCAAGCAAGATGTAATTAGTCTTATAAATCATTCGGGCACAATGCGTCCCATTATCTCTGGGTTTTTCCATTTAAACGGAACGAAACCGAGGAATGCCAGATGAAATATGTATCTTGTGTCTTTTTTTGTCGGGAGTCGACGGCGGCGGAGCCACTTGTTGGTCTTAACTTACACATGCCACATGCTAGTGGCATCCTAAAGTTATGTACGTTATGTGCTCCAAATAGTAATATATTTCTCAAGTCAAATAGGCATGCAAACACAGACACATAATGTGTGGTTCAACAGGGGTCGTGGAGTAATGCATGCGACAAAACAAATGTCTTGCAATTTTTGAACAAAAACACACACAATGAACAGACCCATTAATTGTCTTGTAATGAGAAGGGAATTTTTTTTAGTCCTTTATGAGCTTCAGACAGACGTCTTAAGTAAGGAAATATGAAAGGTCTTTTTCAATGAATGGTTAACAAGAAAGTTTTGTAGGTGTAAAGGGCCTTGGCTTTACAAATAAAAAACAACGACATATCTGGCAGAACTGTTTGTACGTATTGCCTGTAGGACGCCACCTCCGATAAAGGACTCAGGCTAATCGATTTTGTGACAGGACGAGGCATTTTCGTAGCAAGCACGTATTTCTCGCGTTTCAATATTCATAAGGGAACATAGAGGTCTCCCGATCGATCAACAGTCAGCCAGATTTACCACTTTACGAACGATGCAAGGCACTCCTCCAGCGTAATAAATGTCCACAAGTTCCAAGGGATGAGCTCTGTCCCGGTATACTAACTTGTTGTAGCCAAAATACAGCTGCGAATATGGCGAACAGCACAAAAACAGGGCAATACTGTAAGAAACTTTGACGTTGGATGGCAAGAAATTGGCTATGGCTTCTCTGGTCGAGAATTCATTGATCTCCCAAGAGGTACTATACAGCCAGCAACGAGCATTGAAGACAATGGTACACACTGCCAAAAAATCGATCCTCTTTGCCATCACAAATCCCTGGTTTGACAAACGAATGCAGCCAAGCGCAACCATGGAGTGTCATCATTATTCATTTTCCAATAGGCCGCTTATTCACTATGAGGGTCGCGGATTAAGGGTGCCTAAGTGGACCCCATCTCCCGATCGAGTCTAAATCATCAGGGGCTATTCCCATATGTGTAGACGTGAGATTTCGGGCTTGGTTCAACCATCTCATCCCGGGCCTATCCAGGGGACGTCTACCTTATGGCACGGATTTCATGGCATGTCTTGGAAGCCGAGTTGGGGGATGTGGTTAACGTGACTAAACCATCGAAGCATGAACCTCTCCGTTCGAAGAAGTATCTTGTCGAAATTGAGGACCTCGCGTATTCTTCGATCCGATCTCGGCAAGTCACCGCAGTAATACAACGAAGAAATCTCATTACGGCAACTTGTATCCGCGATCTTATTCTTTTGGTCATAACCCAAACCTCATGACCATAGGTGAGGATCGAAACAAACACTGTATTAAAGACCGATTACTTAACTTCGATGCCAAGTTCGGCCCTCCTGATAACGACAGGTGACCAAGTCATTCGCAAAAGGTAAACGAAATCTTAAGTCTCCTACGGCTGTACTGTAACATCCAATCCGTATACACAATGGAAAGGAGAGGTAACAAACCGTCATCACACGCACACGCACTCGTGCACATGTACATGCCAATAAAAAAGTGGAACACCTTACTATACAGAACGGAGAGCACCTCATCGAGTCAAAGCCTCACATCAAGGTGTTTTAAGCCTCACATCAAGTACCTGGGAGTGCTGCTGGATCACAGACTCAGCTTAAAGGACCACCTAACGTACGCAGGCGAGAAGGCCTCACAGGCAGTAGCAGCACTATGCCGGCTCATGCCAAACATTAGACGACCAAGGTAGCCGATCAGACATTTTTTTGACGACAGTGAGCAGGTCCATACTCTTGTATGCGGCCCCGATATGGGCGTTAGAGACGCACCATAAGTCGTACATAAGAGGGATGAACTCGGCGCATAGGATTACATCCCTGAGGGTATGCTGCGTCTTTAGAACTGTGTCAGCGGATGCTAGAAGATTAATCTCAGGCCGCATGTTTATCGATCTAGTAGCGAAAAAGGCTGCGGCACTGCGCGAAAAAGCGAGCCCGACTGCAGATGAACCTATGAAAGCAGAATGGCAACATAGGTGGAACATGACAACGAAGGGGCGATTGACGTATAAACTGATCCCTAACATTGATGAATGGAGTAGCAGAAAGCACGAAGAGGTAAATTACTATCTAACGCAATTCCTATCAGGGCACGGATGCTTTCGGGAGTACCTTTACAAGTACAAGCATGTGGATGATCCATTCTGTCAACACTGTTAAGGGAAACCCCAGAACGCTGAATGCGAAAACCACACGCGTGCTAGAACCGTCTTAATGAGAGAAATTGGAATTGACCCCAAGAAACCTAATCACATTTATGCTGGCAACGCGCGAAGGCTGGGAGACTGCAAGTGAAGTTATCACAAGCATAATGCAGCAACAGGGAATAAAGGAAAGAGCTGCGTGAAACGAACAAACTGCTAGCTCTGGCAGTTAAGAAGGAAACAACGAAAAGTCAAACCTGCCCCTGCGAACGAATGCCTTGACTGGCTGTGTCGCAGGGGACAAACCAGGAGACAGAGCAAGGAGGAGGTGTTTTAAGCACGTAGACATGCAGAAGCATGGAGTCGGGCATAACTCATGGCACGGGCTGGAGAGTATCCATAAAGGATTTTCAAACCTACATGCGCATCAAAAAAAAATAAAAATAATAAGAAAATTACTAACCTCAGAGTTTGTACTTTGAACTAAAATAAAAATATGAACACTTTTCACAAAAATGTTGCGTTTTTCTTTTGATTTAAAATGACACCTCTTGTTGGATGACTCTATACCTTAAAGTCTTAAAAAACTCAAAAAATTAATGTCGTATCTATAGCTAACTTCTATTTACGCAGTTGCTCCCTTTTAAACCAAAAACTGCCCCATATGCGTGGCCTAAATAAGGAAACACAGTGTTCACAGCTGGAGACTTTTAATTTTCACTTGGCGAAGCTACTGAAGATATCACTGGGGTAATGCCATTAATTAAACGCCAGCAAACTGTATTTCTTTATTTAGAAATTTATGAAATGCTCAGTGAACTGAGTTGGACACCAATTTAAGTGCAATTAGAATTAATTGCAAGGCAATCTGTCTCAACCACCACCTATGTATGCATGTCCTTTTAGTTTTTGAAGAAACGCAGAATAAAAACGACTTCACCTCAGAAGATATGTAGGTTTTTGCATAGATTTCACGGCCTCGTTAATAATTAACATCTCTGCCTCTAATGAACTTCAGCATCAACCGACTACCTGTTTTTATTGTCGTGTCACAAAAAGTGCTTCCAGGCATCGTCCTTCAGCGTAAACAGCGAGGTAGCTTTTCCCCAATTGTGTCCTTTTTATCAAATTAAAATTCATCCAGCCGGCGGAACACATGTACATAGGTTCCACTTTTTTCGAGTGCGGCGTAAACATGTTTTGCACGCAAAACACGGAGAAATGCATTTTGTTTGTGGAAAATAAGACACCCTGTGGCCTCTGGCACGTGAATAGTATGTGTACAAAGGGATATGAGTGCACAGCCTGAATCGCATAAAACAGATTACTCCTTCCGCACGCTTTGAATTTTGCACAATGTCGAGTGACGTCACATGCACGCAAAACGAAATTATGTATGTATCATATAATATCACCGTAATATAATATCGCCATAGCTCAGTGGTTAGTATGTTGGACTGCTGACCGAGCGGCATGGGTTCAAGCCCCAGCCGTGTCCACCGAACATTTTTCGCGGCACGGGAGCATGAAATAGCTTTTCAATTTGCCGTTTGGAGTCGGCAACGAAGTGTAGATACCTTCCTTTCGTGCGAAAAATGTAACACGCACAACATGAATGGTTGCGAGAAGCTAGGCCTTAACTTATCCCGCCTGCTATTTATTTTATTTATTTATCGTAACAAGAAATTACAATTAAATGCCAGTGACTTTAGCAGAGACTACGGTGATCAAGAAGCACATGAGCGCACTCTACATTTTCTCCATTCCTGCCCAGAACTCTGTCAACTAAGATATAAAATTCAAGTGATCTCCCACAGGTCCTTGAATGTCTTGAATAAATTCATAAACGCTAGGGCTGAGTTCAAAACTTGTAGGTGGGTTGCAACCGCACGTGATCAACTTTTTAGTTCCTGGTTCCTGCCGATAATCACGGGGTATTGGCCACTTGGAGACAAGGCGGCCAAACAAGGTAATCCATACAGCCATCACTGCCGCAGATGTCCAGCACTTGCAAAAACCTGACTGCGTGTACTAAACCAACCATTCTTCGACGACCTCAGCGACATCTCGTGTAAAGGGATAAGAGATCTCATTCGCTTTCTTAACTCCACAGGCTGAATCTAGGCAGTCCTGGATGTCTCACCTACCTCCAAGAACATACACAATCAACAAGGTCACGCAAGTCGTGGTAACAAAAAGGCACATCTTAGTGCTAATTGGGTTCTGTTGAACCCTCACGTCTATCTACCTACCTGAGTAGTTCTAATTGGAATGTGGACTGGACATTACGAGCACTGTATATACCACCGTCGATTCCATCTGCAGCTGAAAAGCTGCCCTTGACTTCTTCCCCTCTCACTACCGACCCTCAAAAACCATTCCAAGATGTTGAAACCCAATCTTCAGTTGAGGCACTAGGACCCACGTGTAGTAGTTTGATAAAACCTAGTAGACGCTTGTGTCCCGGAAAATGTGCTCTCCACTATCTATCTGCTGGTCAAAGTCGGATTAATAAAAAAAAAAGAATGCCTGCAGATTTGTTATTGGATCCTAGGTAAGGTAGTTGAAGCACAGAAACATTTATCTGCTTCCAAATTCCAATTCCACCGAATGTTTGAGTGAAATTAGTTGCTGCTGGCAAATGTTTCAGCAACATCTCTCTCAGTGTGCGTCTCTCTGTTTACATCGTGTGTTATCCTATTCACCACACCAGGGCGCTGCCTCTGGCATGGAATTACTCACAAAACATCTGCTGAAACGACGAGTGGCTTTCCTACAACCGGTTTTGTTGGTTTCTATGATTTTCCACTCAACAATTCGCCCAACCACTCAGTTTGCTTTTGTCCGTTGTCGTGTGACGTGTTCTGTGTTTCGTGGTCGTCTGGGTTTTGTTAAACGTCGGTTGGCATTCGCCTCATCTCACTGCGCGCTCAATTTTCACCCCTCAACGGATAATATTTGTAAAAATCCAGAAATTACGTGTCCTTTGTCCGGTTAAAGTTCATCTCTGTTCAAGGAACACACTAGAATCGCCCCCAAAACGATGAATCCACAGGTGGCATCTATTTGTCTCTAGTGTGTGTCATGTCAATGGTCTTTCGGCGTTGAACCATTTCTCATTCCAAGAAGGTGGCGTTGAATATAAATAAGGCGAAACCGCGAAGGCAGCGCACAGCCGAATTTGTGTTGTGTTACACTTTTAATTTGTTTACGAAATGTGCTATAGGTACGCGTACGATTCGTCGAGTATCTTTTAAATAAAAGTTTAGTTCGTTCGCTGATGAAGAAAATGTAAACGGAAGAGAAGTTTGTTTCTCGTTCCCTTCTCTACTCCGTTCCATTGGCTCAGGTGTGTTGATCGATTAACACACACACACACTCGTGTGCGAATCTGTTTGTGTGAGTGTTGATGCATTCATTGTTCTATTGCCACGGCAAAGGTGCGAGCGCGCAATCGACCCAGTGTGAGTGTAGCCGTTGATCGTTTTGAATTTTTCTCTCATGTCGTCGCGGTAAAAACGTGTTTTTTCCCTCCGAGTGAAAGAGACAACCATATGAAATTGTTTTAATTGTGCTAAAATGCTAACGTCATAAATAAATAAAAGAAAATCAAGAGAAAAGTTCTTCGAAATGTTAAAAGTTAAATAAAATCGAAAAAATATAAATAAATTTCGTTGTGATATTGTTGGTGTAAGGCGCGGCAAAATTATTAATTCCCGCAAAGTAATTCAATTCAAACACACGCACACACATATAGCCATGGAGGAACGAGAAAGGCGGCATTTTTCCAGTTTTCAAAGGATAACAAAGGCACATTTGTGGATTACCTGTTTTACGATCGTACTCGTCGGAATTTCCCGGTGTAGTTGTACAGGTATGCAACATCAAGGGTTTTTCTCTTTTTTATTTATATGGTGCGGCAAGTCGCGTCCCGAGTAGCTGTAAATTTTAGTATTTTCTTTGTGGTGGGCATTTTGCCTTTTCTGAGAGATCGCACCCGAAATGTTTTTTTTTTGTTTGTAAACAAAATTCGTTTTCGGAGGCGGAAATTTGTTTAATCAATTGCGTACGGGATGTGAAGCAGGCATTTTGTTAAGAAATATTTTGCACTCAACTGGATTTGAATGCGTGATGAATAGAAAAGTTGTGCAGTTGCGTCAAAGCATGTACCAAATCAATTTTGCTTCAGCACGATTCGGATGCAGAATTAAATTCAATTTTAACGTTTTTAGGGGGATTCCACTAAATGGAAATTTTACGTAGTAAAAATTCAGTAACTTTGTACAAATTACTAATTTCCAAAAACTGCCAACCAACACACAACGCTTGTGTGGATAAGAATAGGGACTGATCGACACAACTCAGTAATTTCGGAACCATTTTGGTCTACAAGTTCTTTGAATTCTTACTTATTTTTTTAGGGGGCGCTACAGTTCGGGCTGAACCTGGACCTCACTCAAACAAGCCTCTCTAATTAGCCCGGTCCTTAGATAACTGCTTCCAGTTGCGCACTTCAAGTTGGTTGAGGTCCCCTTCCACTTGGGCGCGCCACCTTAGGCGAGGTCTTCCTCTACTGCGTTGTCCCTCCGGATTAGACTCGAAGACTCTGCGAGCCAGAGCATTTGTGTCTATTCGCTCTACATGTCCCAGCCATATGAGCCAATGGATACGTATCTTCTTGACTAGGGCGATGTCGCTGTATAACTCGTAAAGTTCATCTTTGAATCTTCTCCTCCAGAACCCCTCAATGCAAACGGGACCGAATATCTTACGAAGAATATTTCTCTCGAAGCAATCAAGGATATCTTCATCCCCTTTGGATATAGTCCATGCCTCAGCGCCATAAAGCAGGACTGGGATGATCAAAGTCTTGTATAGAATTTCCTTAGTTTTTCGGGATAGGGCCTTACTACTCAATTGCCTTCTTAGCCCGAAGAAGCAGCGATTGGCCAGAGTTATTTTCGTGTTATCGGATGTGATAGCGGAGCCGAGGTAAACGAAGTCCTTTACTACCTCGAAGTTTTACTGCTTTCCACTGTGAAGTTCTGTCCGATACGTCGATGTTGGGTGTCTTCTTGATAAAAGCATATACAATGTTCTCGCTCAACCGACGGTTCCGAGAAAATTGTCCGCTTATGAGAGGTGTCCGTAGAGAATACACTGTATTTCGTTTTGCAATCATTGACTGCTAAGCCCATCTTCGCCGCTTCCGTCTTAATAGATCTGCCGACTGTGACTCTACTACAATATTTCCTTGTTCATCTCTACAGCTTTCTGTTTAGGCCTTGTTGCCGTGACATGTTCTTCTTACCATTTGATAAAACTTCCGCACATCATTCCTGGAGTAACACCTCTCACCTCACACGTGTTTCTCGTGCTCTTTCTTTTTCTTTCGGAGAAGCTGGTGTTCCTCCCGTGTCTTCTGCTCGTAGAGCTCACGAGCAGCCCTCGTCCTTCTTTGCAGCGCCGCTTTGTATGCTAATCTTGTTTTGCTGCGTGCACTTGCCGGCGTTCTGCATCAAACCAGGGGTTTCTTCATGGCTTGTTGCCGGCGTTTCCATTGGTTCTCGGCATTTGGTGCTGGTGGCATTGGACTTCTCGAGAGATTACGGGATACACGATCGGCAAAGGCTCTGCGTTCTGTTGCGAATGTAGCTTTTCAACGTCATACCTTCTCACAGTAGTTTTTCGTTTGGGATATCCGCATTCGTACCTTGCTTACAACAAGGTAGTGGTCCGAGTCAATATTGGCTGCTCGGAAAGCTCGGACATCCAGAATACTGGAGGTGTGCCTTTGGTCGATTCCAACTTGATCAATTTGGTTGACTGTGTGTTGATCGAAGACCGCCATATCCCCTTATGGATATTAAGGTATGGAAATCACGTACTAGCTATAGGGACGTTACGTCACTAGCAAAATCGAAGCAACATCAATTAGCCTAAGTCCTTTTCCAGGCGTGACGTCATGTAGGCTATGTTTACCGATCGTGCTACCAAACGATTATGCCGGATTAGCCCATATGAGGTGTTCACTAAGTAGTTCGACTTAACTGGAACTCTAGACGCCACCGTTGATTCCATCAAGGGAGTTCTTCCGCTGCCGTCCGGATGCAAGTAAGAGTGCCGTAGTGTGAACACCCTCCCCCCTCTCTCGTCAGCTACCACCAACAACCTTTCACATGGGTTTGCACCCTATCTTCAGTTGAGGTACTAAGCACCCAGCGTTCACCGCGGGGTGGTGAGAGTAGGAGTTGGTATACCGAGGTTGATTTAAGACAAATCTGTGGACGTTTGCGCCCTCTTGAATGCACATATGTATGTAACCACCCTTTAAACATAAACGTAGGTTTAGGGAATGCCTCTCATAGACCCGTGACTTCAAAAAACCTCAAAGAAAGAAGTCTGGAGCGGTCAAATCGGGTGATCTTGCCGGCTAGTGCAAATCGCCAAAGCGAGACATAAGGCGACCCGGAAATGCTCATCGTCGCGCGAGCTGTGTGTACGGTTGCACCGTCCTGTTGGAACCATATGTCCTTCAGTCTCATGTTACCAATTTGCGGCAATAAAAACTCGTTGATCGTTGTTCTGTATGGCTCACCAGTCACAGTAACTGTATTACCCACATCTCCAGCAACAACGGCAATATTCTCTTTGGCGGCGCCTCTTATGTCACGGGTTGTTTTAGTCACTTCGAGGCGAGCGGCTAAACGCCTTAGTGTTTGACCATTGGGCGTAGGACAGCCGGTTAATCTGCACTGATATTCACGTTGCGACAAAATCACTGACGAATCATGCCGTAAAAAAATAGTCGCGAGTACTCCGGGATCTTGAGAAGTCTAGCGTTCCTTGGCTTGTCGAGATGTATTCTGCATCTATTTACTTCACAAATATCAAAACAAAACGGACAGTTGCCGCCATTAACAAAAGTAATAGCATCTTCCGATAGTGTGATACATTTTGGGCCAACCTTGTATTAATCAAAAACAAATCCTACACATTTTATTGAATTACCCTGTAGTCCACATTCTTAGTTCAAAATTTAGCCTGAGTTGTTAACAAGAAAAATAAATCAAAAGGTAGCGTACATATACATATTTTTAACAAAGGAACTCAAATTTAACACTTTGACAATAACATATATGCATACATGTAAGAAATGAATGACGTCCAACATCCTTTTACTCTCAAAATACTGACCTGTGGCTGACATTCGCATTTCGCTTAAAAGTTTTTTTTTTGACAGCATTTTACCTCCTTGTTCGTTTCTCCTTCTTTCATTATTTCCCTAAATGTAAAGTCTTCCCCAGGAAGTGTTCCGACAAACGAAGCAGAGGAAGAAAAAATTGTACACCTGGTGTTCGAATGAATTTGCCAACCCAAGGGACGGAAAATATGTCGTTTTTTGTTTTCTTTTTCTTCCCAAATAATGTATCGAGTGTCAGAATATCATTAGGGACGATTTTTTCCTTTTTTAAATACTTGCCTACCACTCTTTCAAGGACACAATCACTGGCTTGTCTTGTAGACGTCTCAAGGGCGGGTATCCATCAGCGGTGATTGTTTGTATTGGTTACAAATATTATTCTCACTTGGCGTTAATGATCAATTATTTATATTTAAGACACCCGTCAAAAAAAAAAATGGCACACCAACCAGTTCTCGGAGAAAGGTTTCCATTGAATCGCTGTGTAAATATTTAAATTGACACTCAAGTCATATTTTTCATCCTCAATCGCGTAATTGTGCGCCACAGTAAACAGCGCGACAAATAAACAAAACCTTCCGCTGAAGATAGTTTTCAATTTCAATTTTATTTTGTTGACTCTGCTACCAACGTATCTAGACCCTATCTAACGCATAGCGCATTCGAAAATTCTAAAGACAACCAGGTACTTTGTTTGCGTTTGTTTGAAGTTTTGCCGGTGTTTGCACGCTTGTTTTGCATTTTAACTTTTTAACTTTGCTTTCGTTAATTTTAATTGCTTTCATAATCAGACTCAGTGTTCGGGGGAAAAGTGAAAAAGGACATAACATTGGAAAATAGTTTTACGCGTGAAATACAGACGATAAGTTGGCAGAAAATTATGCGAACGGAAATGAAAGGGCTTTTCCTGTCTATGGCAGTGGTGTTTTAATAGTTTTACTTGTTTAAGTTGTTTGTGAAGTTTGAATTAATTGCATTTTGCAAGGGAAGTGCCCTTTGTGAGGAGAGGTTAAACTGTCACACTGACACACTGGTTGGTCAGGTCGTGTAAATGAAATGCACTTCTGTACACATTAACTTGTCCAACGGATAGATAGAGCATTTCTTTGACAGCCCTCTTCAATAGAACTGCGAGTCCTTTTCGTGCGAAAAACATAACACGCACAACAAGAATAGTTAGTAGGAGCTCCGCCTTGGTCCTTTGCCCCCTAGGCCCCTACGAATATTCATTTACTTTCAGTTCTTGGTTCAATGATAATGTTTTCAAATAAAACGTCAAAACAAAACACCAACATTAAAACAATATGGCAGCTTTTGACAGGTGTCAAAACAGAAAGTCAGACGAAAAATGTTCGTGTGAAAACCTGTGTAAGAGAGAGCCGAAGTCATTTAGTAGGAGTTGTTGGTCTTATACATCAACTCAGCGTGGTCGTTTATCATATTAAGGTGGTTAATCCATTGCAGGTATCAACACTTATTGTCTTTTCCAGAGACAAATGGAAGAAAGTTCACACAGCTACGGAGATTACTTCGAACACACTCATAAGTTTTGACTTGTCTTTATCCCAGATGTCGCTTATGTCTCATGGAGATGGTAGAACATTTTAACATTCACCTATGCTGGTTATCGGGTCATAGGGACATTCCAGGGAGCTATAAGGCCGATGAACTCGCCAAACGTGGTACTAATCTTGAGATCCTGCCGGAACGAAGAAATCTGGGTATTCCACTCGCTGCATGTAAACTACCCTTAGAGTACGACGCGATCAGTAAGACAAACCAAAGATGGTCGCTCATAAGCACCGTCTTTGGTGTTCTTATCGGCCATTATCCCATTGGTCTTTAGGAAGAAACGATCCTCTTTTTTTTCTCTGCACTTGTCTTGGCCTATCCCAAAGAAACAAGGTCCACACTCTGCTTAGACTTGTTTGCTTAACATTTGTCTTCGGTTAATTTTGAGGGCCGATTAAGACAATATGGTGCGAAAGCGTGCTTAACTCTTGTCTTAGGTTAAGTAATTGGGTTGATGAAAGGAAGGGAAACTTTCCTTCGTCATACCTGCATCAGTATACATACATCCATTGTGATGCCCCTGAACGTGTTTCAAGCCATCCCGAGTAATTTATTAATTCGTTCAGGGCATTAACGGACCTGTCAGAGAGTTCTTCGAGATCCTGAAAAAAATATTTTTTTATGAATTAAAACCTTATTTGACAGAGTCCTGGATAGCCATCCGCATGAACTTTCTCATCGCCGCAGCCTCTGCAGAGGTCATTTGCATTTGCATTTAACTTCACTTCATGACCTTCAGGTCTCCAAGTGAACGTGATGAGGTCTATCATTCACACACCCTACGTAACCTAACTTCAGTTTCTTGGTAGAATATCTTAGCATGTTAAAATTAAATAAATAGGTAACGCGACAGGTCGAGGTCAGCCAAGGCCAGCTAGTCCTCACTCGCAACGATTTAAGTTGGGCGTGTTGCACTTTTCGCACGAACAGATTTACCGATCTATGATTTTTTCCCGACTCCGAATGGCCAATTGAGAAGCTTTTGCATGACAAATTATGCGAGTGGAAGGAGGTGGTGACTTAAACCCACGTAACTCGCCCAGCAGTTCAAAGCACTAACCAGGCTTTTCCTTACATCTTTTGAGTCCTATGATGCGTCGCTCTCTTCCCATGCAAAAATCTTGCACTTGAGCCATGTTGATCTTTTTTTGCAATATTGTACCAAAGAATTTCTGAGTGTACTGTCACAAGTGGAGAGGCAATGGACCGTGTGACTCACTTCGAAAATATACCAGACAAGGCATCAGCCAAGGCGGTCAGTCCTTATTGCGAGTGCCACCAGGAGCATTCATTTACTTATTCAGTTTCTGTGTCAATGCTGTAAAGAGCCTACTCATGAACAACCAGCTGTTAATCTGTCAACTAGGTTAGGTTAGGGGGGAAGTGCAATTTAAGAATAGTTGCACGGGGGCCACTTGGTCCATTGTTTTCCCCTTTTGAGTTGCGGTGTCGTTACTAACTATTGGTCACAAACAAACCCGGGCTCTTGTATTTCTTTTAGGAGAGGCGGTGACTGCATCATGCACCGTCATGGGGGTTGCTTTGCTACACTCACCTGGTGTTTCAGACTCCTACTGACTAAATTCCCCTTTATTGGTATCGTCGGCAATACCCTTGGAATCACTGTTTGCATTACTTTAGGTCTTCCGTATGCCAAATAGGGTTTCGGTATGATTCCCATAAGGGTATATCGGTATTCCTCGATATAGAAGGCTATTTGGTTCCACCTGTCGTTGCTCGGCATCATCATTCTTATGACGTTTTCCGGGGTGATATTGCCAGCCTCTACTTCCAGCCTGGTTCTTTCTGCTTCCCATCTGCTACAGGTGAAAATGGTGTGGTTTACTTCTCCATGTTTCCGCTCCGCCCATTCAGCAACGTCACTTATCAGTCTTGCCGTCCACCTTCCTCTAGTTTCAGAGGTCGACCACTCTTGCCATTGTTGTTTGGTGAGCTCATTCGCCTCTGCCGTCGCCATTTCGACTCCTGTTTCGGCTTTATGCTCGTCGACGAATTTCCTCTCCGCCGCAAGAAGATCGATGGGAGTTACTAGCGTCACTACGAGGACGGTTGGTTCCGATACTGTACGGTAAGAGCTTTCTATCCGGTGGGTTCCGCGTCTCTGTACTGCTACCATCTGTTTCCTGTATTTTTCTTTTCTAAGGGCGTCTGTCCTGATCTTGCAGCCATACAGGAGAATGGCATGAGTGATCGACATAAGAAGTCTTCTCCTGATTGCAGTTGGATTCCCTACATTTGTCTTGAATCTACTGAGTAATGTGGTGACTTTTACAGCTCGCTCCGATGAGGACTTTATCTGATGCCAGTAGGTGAGTTTGGAGACGAGGGTCATTCCCAAGTACTTCAAGGCACTTTTACTGGCTATAACATCCGAGCCTATTTGAAACTCCACACCCGCCGGGATCTCTCTCCTAGTCAGGAGGACTATTTCTGTGTTCTCTGCCGCCAGACTAAGGCCATGATCTTCCATCCAGGCATGCACGCGTCTCATCACTTGCATACCTGAGCTCTAGATGAAAAATACGAGTATCAGTTCATTATTGCGATTTTCGCAAGGAAAGAGAAAGAATCAGAATCACCCTGCAAACATCTTGGGGCGCTGTATAAGCGTTACAGGTTCGGCTTTCCTGGGAAAAAAGTTCAAGGTAGCAACAAGCCATGAACAGCATAAACTATGAACACCTTTCAAGGTGTCCCGTGCTTCACCCTCAAAGCTTGCTTTATGCCAGTACTTCCCCACAATCTCCCCTAAATCTCCTCTCAAACCAAGACAGAGGTCAGACTTTGCCCCGAAATACATCTCTTCCGACGTCTACTGCACCGATTATGTAAACGACTGAACTCCAAATCCCTAAAACACCAATCAACACATTCCATTCTTAATTGCTTCATTTGCATCCACATAAATCTCGGCCCGCGTCTCGAAGTCTTGTTGGACTTTCAAGTTTTCCATTAAATGGCGAAAAACAAAACTGTCCCCACACAACGGCCATGTGCATAATATAACATTTCCATTGCAATCTCCGAAAGGCACCCAGTGTGACCACTTTTTTTTTTGTGCCATTTGATGCATTCCTGTGTCATAGAGTAACAAATTCACCACCAAACTACAAGGTACCTTTGGTGGAACAGCCAAGCGTAGCGTGAGCGGCCGGTTAAATAACAAATTCACTGACCTGAAATCACATTCAACATTGTTACTGTGTGCACTGCAGCATTTTCCATTGGATTCGTAGTATCCACCAATTTGGTTTGGAATGCTGTGGCAAATTTTGGATACTTGACTCTACTGCAGTGCAAATGTGTGCTAACTTTCGCATAAAAAATAGAAAAAAAAAAAAAAAGCGAAATCAAAACAAGCAAAAGTATCTACACATGTATCTCATAATTTTGCTTTGTTTACATTAAAGTAAGGCGTTCTCCGCTGGCTGGCAGATAACGAAAGCTGTTGAAATTTGATTCATCGGCGTGACAGTGGGAAGACTCAGACACCTGACACAGTAAAATTAACTGGAATACCTTCCTACGGTGGCGACTACGACGTCTCAGCTCATGTTGCATTCGCGAGTGGTTGGCGTGTATCTAGATGCAGTTAACAGACTAATTCCTCCCATATCGGCGGGTAACTGGAAACTCTGTCAATCACCGAACAAGGCAACCAACTAACTCCATTCTCACTCATTGGGCGGGATGTACAGTTATGCATGCACATGTCATAGGACAAGTTGTTTTTAAACTTTCAAATGATTAATTGTCTAAAGAATATCTGTGCAAAATGTGTCGCTGGTTTGGAAAGTTCAACGCGGTCAACCGTCATTTGGGTCAGTGTGCGATGATGGCCCATCGTCTGACGAAGTCTGGAATGAAACAATGGCTACTGCTGCAATGTAAGTGGTCTGCACAGACCGAATGTCGGTCAGTGAGTAACATGAGGAAAATTCGATAGAAAATTGTTGTTCAATCCACAATGGTGGCGAGCGTAAACTTGATGAGTAAGGCTTTATGCATTTTTTTTTGTTTTTCGTTGATATAATGAGTAATCTGGCGCCATGTAGCAAATGCTAAGCGATACATGAACGACGCGACGTGAGAATATATGTAACTCAAAATAGCTGAGCGTTGCAGCTTTTGTAATTAATTAGCACATTGTTATGCAATGGACTGTGGGCTGTGGTCTTGCCTGGTGTAGCTCAGCTGTCTACTGCGGTTGGAACTTATTTTATTTTTTTCATTATACTAGGTACACTGGGATTTTTGCAAATAATTTATTTTAGTGGTTTTTTTGTTGTTGAATTGGTAAGCAGATATAACAGAGTGTTGGCTTTTGACGAACAGTGTTTTTAATTAACTTTTTTTTTTTTGTATCGATGCACTTAACGATTGGTTATGATGTCCACCGCAAACCTCGCCCACAATCGGGGTTCGAACAGGACTTTGTAAACTTTGTAGAATCAAAAACCTGTCAACATGTTGGCTTATTGCTTGAGAGCCACTGAATTGATTTTAATCTGGTTTAATTCGGTTAATGGCTCGGTACTCTCCATGTGTCAGAGGCAGTTTCCCACTTTCAGAGCGTTTGCTGTTGAACCCCGCATTCAACAAAATGTCCTTGCCCCATCTTGTAAGCTTGGAAGTGAGGGATGAAATGCAAATACCAGATAGAATACATTCAGCGCTTGTGGTCATTCTTTACCAGGAAAGCTGAGGACCTGGGCAACAAGCTGTGGCCTTAGGCTAGGTTAGGTAAATGGGCAGGCGAAAGAAAGAAACCACTTCGCCAAAAACAGGTCAATTCAGACCCATTGTGATACCCGTTAGGGGGAAGATAGATGTTCTCTACCCAATAGTTACAGTTGCATACATGCATATGCAACATGACCAGCTTACTGCGTCTGTAAAACAAACCACCCTTTAGATTTGATAAATTTAATTTTTTGGTCCACCGGTGTGTCGGATAATTCTTTAATGTCCTCGAAAAGTGTCGCCCGAGGAACCTATTTCTTAGATGGTAGAGACTAGGGCAATGGCAAAAGAAGTGGGTTGTATCTGCGTGGACTTCGTCATCGCCACACCACGCACAAAGGTCTTCTTCTGTAATTCAAAGGTTTTTCATATATGATACCGCAGCGTATTACGCCCATTGATCACTCCTAGGGATCTTCTTTCGATCTGGAGAAGTCTGTCAGTCCTAGCCCTATCGAATGTGGGCAATTTCTTCCTTGTGGTTGCAGAGGTCTATCTTTTATTAGCCTCTTTTCCCGGCTTCGAGCTTAAGTGTGCAAGGCGGGATGTTCACTGAAGTCTCGGCTTGTTCCGGGCTTGTTGCCGAACCGTTTCTCGCCAGTTCGTCAGCATTCTCCTTTCCTGAAGCTGTGGCCTTAGTGTTAATCCTAAACTAAATAGGAAATCAAACATAGAGCAAAGGTCCAAAAAGGCATGCATAGCCTTTTATGCCTTTAGCAGATCCTTTGGTAAGAAGTGCGGATTTAGACCGAAAATTACCCTGTGGATGTACACTGCTGTAGTACGTCTAATTCTTACTTACGGGTCTTTGGTCTGGTGGCCCGTACTGAACAAAGGTTCCAACGTCACTAAACTAAATCGAATCCAGAGAACTGCTGGTATAGGTACCACGGGTTAAGAAAATCCCGAACAGATATCGTGCACGGTGTCATCATCTGTACGGGTCACTGGGCAGTAGGTACCCATGCGGCCAAGCTTGGTATCCCTTTTAATACCTACTACCGCAGCTGCAAAGACACAAATGAGAGGGAAACCCTCCAACACTTCCTCTGCAAGTGCCCGGCAAGTCTCAATGGGCTAGTGGAACCCTTCCTCGACAACCTCGGCGAAATTTCAGAGTAGAAAATCCCTAACAGTCTACTCTACCTTAACTACACAGGTTGGATTTAAGACCAACAGCCATGGTATGTCGACATTCACCCACACTCATCTAACAAACCGGTCACGAGAACTGTGGTAACAAAACGATGCATTTCAGCATTTAAGTATCGGGCGCTCTCTGCCTGATACAACCACCAAAACCAACCAACCAACCTTAACAGGAAAAGAATCGAAAACATCCTGCAAAGGCAGAAAAATTCGTTGTCAGCTCTAATAGGCATAATTGCCACAATGGCCATAAAATGCCAAGGCAGTCGCCGTTGCCCCGTGGTTAGTGCATTGAAATGCTGTGCGAGCTGTGTGGGTTCGAGTCCCAGCCATATCCGCCGGATATTATTCGCTGTACCACTTCCCGTCGGGATAGGACAAAACTACTTGACTTAGTCCAAAAAACGTTCACAAGTTCTTGCTCGAGATGCTTGAATCTCGCGTTTTAACGTCTTTCGTTCCTTGAGCAGACGAGCCTTCTCACATTCCAGAAACCAATCTTAGTCCAGATACAATAGACAAACGGTGTCAACGTGTGATCAATCCTTATCCCACAGTATGGATTCGTTGGTTTTTCTTGCCGTTCCGTACCTTAGGATGAAAAAACAGAGCCTTCAGGACGCGAGTTCTACTCTAATTTTAAGTTACGCGGAATGCTAACCCACGTTACCTATTCTAGAACCGCAGATCTTTCGTTGTACGGAAACCACCCGAGGAGGTAAAGCAAGGACTTAGCTTTCAACGTAATACTCACTGAAACCAAGTTTTGAGCAATCAGTAATTTTCCTATAATACGGCACACAGGCTCCCAAGCTAAGGCGGTTCTGACTAACTTTTAAGCTTATCCGTCTTCATTTGTACAGCAAAACTTTACTACCAATGCAAGGGAAGAAAGCAAATTTGCTTGAATGCTTCGCTTTTGCATCTCCACTGCAGCCAGACCTACTGCAACAGGAAATGTTAGCTTAGCTCCAGTGCGTGCTCAGATGCTTTGGATTTAGCAAAGTTCGAAGACATTGCCTAACCGAAAAGAAATACTGAACAGTGCTGATGGCTCAGCGTTCACGTTTTCACTTCACCCAGAGCCATGGAACCTCATCTATATCCATCGATGCATTTCCATGAATATTCTCCCAAGGAAATTCCTTTCCCAGCAATTTGAACTGCACTAAAGAATTAACCACCACTTTACCACTATGTTCTTATCTCTAATTTTCCCTCGCCTAAGTAACGAGGACTAAGGCTAGAACAAAAAAAAAAAATTAAAGACTTCTGGCACATCAGCATCAGATGGAGAAGACGATTAAACCAGAGCTCAACCTTTAAACAAAACGTTGAGCTCCAACCGTCGTCTTCTGCTTCTCTGACCATCTACGGCGTCTGCTCATAGCCTTTGATGGACTTATGTACGTTACCCGTCCACAGAGTTAAATCAATTTAGAGAGAGAACCAAGATTTCACAGAACCGGAATAAGTCTTCCAGCAAGCGCATAGTCACGAAGAATAGAAAATCCCATGTGTCCCAAGTTTGACGGGGAAAGGACGTGTGGTGTGTACTCCTTCGACTGAATACCGCAAATAAGGCTTAAATGCGCATTTGTCTTCCAACTTCAGGTTCTCTTCACATTTCTTCCACACTTCACCTTTTGATGAAGGTGTGCTGTGCGGCACGACCGAGGGAGTTGTCATGCAAGAATACCTCGTTGGAATGCTGTGAAGACCGGAAACGGATAATGATAGGACTGCATGCACCTGGCTATGGCTAAACGGTGTGAGTGAGAGGGCGATGCCTACTCGTTTGTGTGTGCAATTTCAAATCGTCGCGTCGTCACGAGAATGTAGCGAAGACTCATGTTTGTGTTTTTTTCGCAGCATAAAACATAGCAACGCACTTTACAACAATGTGTCGACAAGGGAATAACCCCCTGTCCGCCCTTGATGGCAGCACCTCTTCACTTCATTTACCGAGTTTATTGTCGTTTTAATTATAACAAACAGACATTCAGGCGAGTGGTTATCCACTTGCTTTTAACGCCGTCGGGTTGGGTGGAGCTACTTTGTGATTGGGGACCGCCATTCAATTTATGAGTAACTTCCGGATAGACGTTTGCAAGAAAGAATTTTTTTTTTTTGTTCCTCTTGACTTTGCATTCTGCATTGCACGTGCTCGGGAGGAAAAACGAACAAACAAATACTTTGACATGGGAAGGATGGATGGGTTTGGGAACTTTAGCAGGTTGGGGGTTTCATCACCAAGATGTGAAGGCAGAAGGGATACAGAAGAACAGCGTTGATCTTGAAAATCAGAGGAAATCATGTGAACGCATAAATATAAATGAACCCAGTATTCTTCTGTAAGGCAAGCTTAACGCCAAATAATTGACTAAGGTAACCAAAGGCATGTCTCTATTTGGGCCACCATATCACTTAGTCGATTCACAAAAACTACGAAGTGACAAATCGAAGGCTGATTCCTAAATGTTAAGCCCCTGGCATACAGTAGTCATTTTGTCTTAAAATTTGAAGTCTTGCGTAACTTTCCTTCTTTGTTGCTATCAAGTGATGCCAAGTCAACCGATGGAACGGGCAAAAGTCAAGACCCAAGTTGAAATGCTTGCACTCTTGGTTTGGCGTGAGATCAGTTAGTAAGTCTAAGACCGTTGTGGAGGTAAAAGGTAAAAGCTATTACGCACCAATAAGGTTGAGCCAAGATAATGTTAATAAAATTTTGTCCCTAGGAACTATAATGGGCCCTTGGAGAGCCTTCAAACGTGTTGAAAAACTTGTTCACTTCCCTCAAAGTATTTGGTTTCTCTGTAGAAAGATTTCTGATTCCTCTAGATTGCTGAAAGGGTGCCGTGACATAAGGTCATATTTCTAGGTATGGCCCCCTGCTTGGGAGCACTGTAGGATTTGGGGTAGGTGCGAGGTTGGATGTATGCAAAGTTTTTTTATATCCATGCGAAACATACGAAAGAAATATGGCCTTAGGTCACATGGCCTTATGTCACGGCATCTGCTGAAAGAGAGTTTCAAATTTCCTTCATTTTCAGGCCTATCCATGGCATTCACGCAATAAATGTGTCATATTATCTAGAGCTAGTCCGAGATCTTGAGTCTAAACCGCATTCTCCCAGTAGCTGTCAACGCCGAAAAGAATCTTCATAACGAGTTTGGCGCTGTCATATGCATATGCCTACATCCTGTCGAATGGTTAGAATGGCATTTATACCGAAAATTGGTAAAGATAACTACTCTCCCGACTGTTTCAGATCTATAAGTCTGCCTTCTGCTGAAATGCTCGTCGAAATTCACACAGGATTGCTCTGCGAAAGCACCCTCTATCGGAGATGCAGCGTGCAAACCAAGTGTGCAAAATCTTGGGAGACTACACTTTTGTCAACACATGGAGCTTACCACCGAAGAAACACGTAGCCGTATAGATCGACTGGGACTTGATCAAAAAAACTTCCTTGGGCAAAGCATGTCAAGTCGAAAACAACCAAGGCGCTCTCAGTTTTCTGGCAGTGTAAGGGGCTTATCACCGAAAAAGGTCCCTTGGATCTGTACGGCTGTGATAAGACCGTTTCTAGCTAATGCGTCGGTCGTTTAGTAGAGAGGCTTTGGCGTTAGTATGACACTGCTGCCAGCACTGAACTTCGAAGAACGACCTGTCTCGGCTGCATGAAAGGTGTTTCCAGTGCCACTGGCACTGCTCTAGATGTCCAGCTTGATTTATCTTTCCTTCATACTTGTACCACGGGCTGTACTATCAGAGTAATCTATCGTCGTAGTCAGGCGATTTTTGGTATAAACCGAACTGGAGTTTCGATGACCTGGCACGTCACTTTCTCTACGACACTGTTTTCTTCGATATGCCATCTGATGCACTGGAACTTCGGCTGCTGTGCAAACTTAAAGTCGATCTTTCTTACGTTCAGGACTGGTTTCGGTCAGAATCCGATCCTGCAGTGAACGATTCTTCACGGATGGCTTTCAAAATCAGTCATGGGTTCGCTACTGGGGTCTTCGAAGCGACCGATAATGCTAGACTTCACTACTCGTTAGGTATGTATGCCTCTGTTTTTCAAGTAGAGACTTCTGCAATCCTTTACCCGTACGTTGATAGCCCCTGATGATATAGAGTCGATGGCGGAAAATCGGGAGATGTGGGGAGTCCATTTAAAATAAGCGGGCCATGGACTAAGCTGTAAAAAATGGGTGGAGGAGTCGGAGCATCTTGGTTCTGAAGTGATAGCCAGATTGCGCTTAAGGCCTTGTACAACCCTTAACTCAGTTCCAAATTAATTCGAGAATACAAAATTCTCTTAATTTGGTCAGAAGGCTGAATATTTTGATTCTAGTCTGGGTCTAAGGTCACACTGAGATCTCTAGAAATGAGATTGCTAGACAAAGCTTGGAAGACTATATCTCATAATCTGCATAACCTGCTTCTCCGTTCTGGGCCTTCATCGACGACTGGGTTTCTCACCAACATAACTGTGTGTGTCAAGGCTTTCCAGAATGCGGGCAGACTAAGCGAGTGCTTCCGGTGGTCTCTAAGGCATTCTTGGTGTCTCTCAGCAGAAAAGACTGTAAAAAAATTCTGCTAGCCATCTTAATGTGTTAAGCTTAAGGTCGACGTTAACTCGGATCACCAGGAGCCGAGTTACCACACTCGTTAACGAGTAACTCGTCATCGAAATGTGAGGATTTGGCATTACTGCTCCCAATGAAGTAAATCGATTTTCCGATTACTAGTCCCACTCACTCACTCGTTATCGATTGCGGTAATTCGGTCCCAGATCTTCGGTGCTGATGTGGTGACTTCTGAAACAGAGAGCTAAGGCCCCTTCTTGGGTTTCTCCCAAAGTCGAGAAAATTCCAGTAAAACTGGGCCCTGTTTCTTTGAAGTACAATGCTCCAGTTGCATCTGAGCGCTCCAGTGAAATGTTTTTTTAAAAATAAAAATACTGTGACGAGGCTACCTTGAGAATTTTCCAAGTTTCAAGATGGCGATTAGATATGTGGGAGCGTTTCTACACTGCTAAAAGTGACTTGCCGATCGACACGGGGTGGCCTTGCATTTCGAAATTTTGACGTAATGGTTCATCGTCATTCAATGAATAACGAACGTGTACTTTCAAATCTGGTTTCGTAGCTTTAAACTTACAAGACTGAGGCTGTTTAACAACTATTTTCCGGTAGAGACCGATAACGTTTAGCTTTTACCTTGAAATCAGGTGGACGAGTTGAATATAGGTGGACGAGTTACACTTCGAAAGACAAGTAGTGACCGAATAATCATTCTTCAGAACGCACTTCATTGGTGTGAGATTGGTATTCAAGGCTCAAGAAAACAGAATTGGTCACCCTGTCCTACCTACAGCGCACTGTAAGGTCGATAGGAAATCATTACCCCACCTACTTCTTAAGAGCATTTCTAGCGAAAAAGTCGTCAATGATTCAATTCTTGCAAAGATTAGATTAAGTTACAGGGAATGAGCCATCGCCGTCGGTCTGGAGGCTCCCTTCTCCTTCGCCAAACTCAATGAATCATTCTCCGGTGAATACTCAAACACCGAAGATAACAACCAACACTTATCGTATCTAGAAATTGCGAAATGTGCACAGAAGCCACAAAGTGTTTTCCTCATCCAAGCCCAGTCACCGTTTAAAATGTCCAACCAAATGCACGTGGAATATTAATTGGACATTCTCGTTACCAATCTCAAATGTATGCATTCCGCAAATTGATTCATTTCTGACAGACGATCCCTCATCCGCCAGCCGCTCCATCGATTAGGAATATTTATTCAAATTCGGCTGGTTGTGCAGACCTCGAGAATGGTCATCATCAAATCGAATGTCTCCTTCGGACGACACTTGTGCTGGTGCTGGGCATGGGCACATATCCTTTTTCCGCTGCAGACAAATTCATTGAACGTTAAACGTTCGTTAAAAGTTTTATTCCCACTTTGCTGGGTTTAAGTAGTTCGATCACGTATCTATGCGCTGCTGTGCCATCGGCCAGGTACGAGTGCCAGGTTTACTTCAAGGCCCTTGTACGCTTTTGTTCGTCTGTCGTTCGGTTCTCGGAGGCATCTTATATCTTCGTTCAAGTGTACGGTCATTAATTTCAACGAAAAAAAATAAAATGAAAAGGTGAAGCACGATGTCACAAACGAGGAGGGGGACACTGTCAGCAACAACAACGACGAGGGAGAAGAGACTCTGAATGCACGTTGCATGGTCTTGTAAAAGGGTCCGAACAATATAATTACCATTTCTGTTTTGTCGTAATGAATTCCGCGCCATATGACATTTAATGCCATGTTTTGGTGCGGGGCACTAGGAATATGGACACGAAACCCGGGAGGAGGACAAAAATTCAGTTTAGACTGCCATAGTAGTGCTGTAGGCGATAATGGCGGGTTTCTTGTTCGGGAGCCATTCCCGTGATAGAATTTGTCCCCTTTTTAGAGTTCAATTTCATGGAGGCTAATACGTTCACATTGTACATGAAAATGGTCGAGTGTCGTATGTCATAATTGGAATGCGTTACGTGTATGTAGGAACTTCGATAATAGTTAGGTAGTTAACGGGAGGTTAACGCATGTAGTTACTGACAAACGGTAAATAATATACAAAAAAGAGTCAATTTTACAGGTTTCTTTGTTCCGATGAAGTCAAGCGTCCCGTAGAAAAGTCAATTAGCCCGAGTCCGCTTCCAGACATGTTCAGATGTTCTTCTTCTCTGTTTTGGTACTAAAATTGTCCAACATGATGTTAACGTTATATTCAGAATATTACTCATATGTTTTGGCAAAGAGCTTGGAAGGTAGGTAGGATGGAGATGAGCAGGCTGGTGTGTCTGAAATCAAATTAGTGCAATTGGCCCTATTTTGATACCACGACTTTTTGGATTTGGTTCAAAAACTTGAGTCCAGTTGATGGTTGGTGGTGTAGTCTGTGGATTAAGAGGAAGGACTATATTTTTCATTGATAGGACAGGTTGTTGAAAAAAGAGAGGCGAGCATTAATGAGGATGTCCATTGTTTTACCAGTTTTGAGGATGTGTTTATAGAGGAGGCCATAGTGTCTTAACTGTCCGTGTAAATCGCAACATTTCGTTTAGGATTAAGGTGGTTTTGGATCGAGGCATCATCGAAAATCGAATTTCAGCTTGAAAAACGCTGACGTTGCCTGAGCGTCTTTGACATCTTTTAAGTTTCAAAGTGAATACCCGCAACCTGTATTTTCCCTTTCCGTTCCGGTTGGTAAGCACATATTGAAAGGCTTTGAAGTGAGGTAGTCGATTTGGTTCATGACCACTTTCTACGGTATCTACTTTAGAATGTTGTTGTGGCCGCTAGTAGAAAACTGGCGTTCTTGTGATGTGGATTGTCATAAGATGTTCGTACAAGTGTCGAATCGCATATGATTAATCCGCATTCGCATCCGCATGATAAATCCGCATCCTTCTGAACTCTCGAGCAATCTCCGTATTTTGTGTCACAGTTTTTCATCCTCATTTTAGTTGGCCCATTCCATCGCAGTTCCTGCCTTACTTACTTATAAGGTTAACTACACTTAGAGAGCCAAAGTCTGAACTACTGCCTTCCATCTTTCACGGTTCTGGGTACGCACGACCAAGCTTTTTTGGCCTCAACCAACAAGCGTCTCCAGCCAACTGCCTCCAGTTTCGCACGCCAAGTTGGTTGACGTCTCCTTCTACTTGGTTGCGCTACCTGAGTCGCGGTATTTCTCTACCAGCGTCCTCCGTCCGCGATCACTTGATCCTTAAACCGAAAGTTCAGTATCCCTTCCTTTCGCGAAACAGGTGGCTGAACTCGAAGACTAGGAGCGTTGTGATCCATTTGCTCGATGTGACCGAGCCAGTGTAGTCGACAGATTTTTGCCTTCCGGACTATATCCGCAGCTCGTAAAGCTCGCATCTGAATCTTCTTCTTCATTCAACCTCTTTGCAGACAGGCCAAATATCCGACGTAGAATTTTTCTTTCGAAAGAATTAAAGACCTGTGCAGCTGTCTTACTTATCGTGCAGCTTTCGGCTTATTAAAGGACGACAGGCAAGATGAGCGTTCTGTTAAGCACGATTTTGGTCTTCCGTGTTAGGAGTTCTGAACATAGTTTCTAAGTTACGTTAGGTAAGTGGGTGCCTTGTGACATTCGTCACTGCTCACTTAGTCCATCTTCTAATTCTACCCCGGGAACCTGTAAAGAGAAGAGCAGCCGCTGATTTGAAACCACACAGATAAAGATATTAAAGATAAAGCTGAGGTCCCCCAGCTCGATGTCACGCAAGTCCTCCAGTTCCGTAAAGAAGTAGCTACCAGGAGTTCTCATTTTTCCACCGACGACGGCAGGACATTCACACACCAGGTGACGGATAGATTCGATTTCTTTCTCGTCCCTAACTTTTCTGCAATAGTCGTTGTGATGTATGCCGAAGCGCTCCGAAGGGAAGAGCCTGTGAGGCAGGCAGCGCTACTCCCCGCCGTGTAAGTTCGTCAGCCCTTTCGTTAGCTGGGATATCCATATACCCTGGTACCCAACTTAGGGTCACCGTATTGGCTCTCGTTATTTAGATGCTTTTTGCAGATTCCTACAAGCCTCGATTTAGTTATCGCAGACTCCAGAGCCTAAACGGCTGCCTGGATACGCTTCTCGTGGACAGTTTTCAAAGCCTCAGTGATAGACCATAGTTGTTTGGACACACCGTAGTAGCACCGGTTGCGTAAGGTTATTCTTCGTCGAATTTCCATCTATGTGGGTGGCAGTTCGGCTGCGTATTTCATCATCATCATCATCATCTTCCAATGGCCCGCTTATCCACTATGAGGGTCGCGGGTTTAGGGAGCTTAAGTGGGCTCTCCACATTTGCCGATCTTCCGCCATCGACTCTAACTCATCAGGGGCAATCCCCATACGGGTAGAGGTGAGATTTCGGACTTGGTCCAGCCATCTCAACCTAGCCCTGCCCAGGGGACGCGTACCCGATGGCACGAATTCCATGGCACGTCTTGGAAACCGAGTTGGGGACATGCGTTTGACGTGCCCAAACCATCGAAGTATGGACCTCTCCGTCCGAAGAAGTAGCTGCTCGACATTGAGTGCCTCGCGTACTCTGGTGTTCCTAACCCGATCTCGTCGAGTCACCCCAGCAATACAACGAAGAAATCTCATTTCGGCAGCTTGTATCCGCGATCTTATTCTTTCGGTCATTACCCAAACCTCATGACCATAGGTGAGGGTCGGAACAAACACTGAATTAAAGACCGACAACTTAGCTTCGATGCCAAGTTCGGCCCTCCTGATAACAGATTGACCAAGCTGTCTCAAAATTGCTCCAGCCTGACCAATCCTACAGGATAACTCAGTATTGCTCCTACCATCACTCGTGAATAGGACCCCGAGATACTTAAACTTCTCCACCTGTTTCAATGGGACTCCACTAACATGCAGAGTGCATTGAACAGGTGTTCTGGAAATTACCATTACCTCTGATTTGTCCACGTTTACCTTCATCCCCGTTTCAACACAGACGGCGACGAACCTGTCTAGTGCGCGCTGAAGTTCGGTCTGGGTGGACGTAAGGATGACCAAGTCATCAGCAAAAAGCAGATGACTTATCCTTAAGTCTCCCAATTCGAAACGTTCCTCGCCAAGGCTGCGCTGTAACATCCAATCCATATACACTATGAAAAGGAGAGGTGACAGAACGCACCCCTGGCGAAGTCCAACGCCCACAGTGAAAGGTGTCGACTTAACGCCGTTCACCCGAACACAGCTCTTACAGTTAGTGTACAGAGATTGAATGGCCCTCAGAAGAGAACCGTCAATCCCGTACTCCTGCAATACACTCCAGAGTTTACCTCGAGGGACCCGATCATATGCTTTCTCCAAATCCACAAAACAACTGTAGATAGGTTTGGCATACTCCCAGGCCTTCTCAAGTACCATTCTGAGAGTGAACAGCTGGTCGGTTGTGCTTCTACCTGGACGAAAGCCGCACTGCTCATCGCCCAACCGGGACTCGACCACAGCTCTGGAACGCGTTTCCAACACCTTTACAAAGACCTTTCCGGGGAGACTTAAAAGAGATATACCCCTATAATTGGAGCAATCCCTCTTATCCCCTTTTTTAAAAAGAGGAACAATCACCCCAGTTTGCCAATCACTAGGTGTTTCACCGCATTCCCAGGCCACTTTAATGACACGAGAGAGCCATTCCACTCCCTCTTTACCCAAAGCCTTGAGCATTTCTGGCCGGATTTCATCCACACCAGCAGATTTGCCGACTTTTAGCGTTTTAATCGCCAAAGTCACCTCCTCTACGGTGGGACTATTCTCCGCCCTACTCAAAACCATGGGTCTGCCATCCTCAGTGCCCTGTTCGGGATTGAGCAACTCCGAAAAGTGCTCGCTCCATCTGCGCAAGATGTCCTTGTCATCGGAAAGAAGTACACCATCTTTGGATTTGACTCCTTCGATGATATTAAACTTCCTTCCTCTGAGACGGCGGATGGTCTGCCAGAACACCTTGTTTGCAGATCTGTGATCACAGTCCAATTTCTCACCGAACTCCTTCCAAGACTGCTCCTTAGCTGCTTTAACAGCCAGCTTGCAAGTTCTTCGCGCCTCCATGTACCGGTTCCGAGAAGCTGAATCCCCCAAGTGTATCCACACCTTGAAGACTTCCTTCTTCTCTCTGATGGCTTCTTGAACTCCGGGTGTTTTAAACCACGCAGTTCGTTTCTCACCACCAGCCGCCACACCGAGCCGCTTCACTCCGCAAACACCTCCTGCAGAGGCAATGACTGCTGTTGAAAACAACCGCCATTCTTCCTCTACATTTGTCGGAACAGTTGGAATTTGTTCAAACCTTTCGGATACCTGTCGTGCAAACTCCTCCCGTATCTCATCGTTCTGTAAACTCTCCCACCGTATGCGTGTCACCAGCCTTGGTTTACGCTTTGGTAGGACAGGTACTTTATCGTTGAGATACAAATTGCACAACACGAGGTGATGATCAGTTGACAGTTCAGCCCCTCTCACAACACGAACGTCACAAACCATCCTTTTAACACACGATGGTACCACAAAGAAGTCTATCAGCGATTTCTGCTGAAGACTCTGACGGTACCATGTGTATTTATGGATGTTTTTGTGCGGAAAGAAGGTGTTCATAATGGACATGCCATTTGCACAGCAAAAGTCCAACAACTTCTCTCCGTTCGCATTCTGATCCGGGTCGCCGTTCCTCCCAATCACACTTCCCCATGTCATTACGTCCACACCCACGTGAGCATTGAAGTCCCCCATCAGGAGATAAGAATCCATATCTGCCACCTGTTCTAAGGCGGCATCTACTTCATCCAAGAAAGCTGCATACTCCGACTCCAGATTCGGCGCATATACCTGCACCAGAGCCAGAGTTGACCTTTCAAGCTTAAGCTTTAAGATCGCAACTCTCCCTCCCAATGGTATCCACTCCAGTACTCTGCCTGCCAGCCTGGGACTCGTGAGTATCCCCACTCCCGCCTGAGCAGACATTGAAGGTGCTACTCCTGACATGAAGAGTTTCCACCCATCCGAAAGGTCCACAGTTCTAGAACCCCTTTGCTTTGTTGAGGAGATACCAACTATATCTAGTCGATATTTAGTAGCCTCCCCAATGAGTTCAAGGTCTTTTCCTGTGAGCGAAGAAATGTTCCACGTGCCTATCCTAAGTCGATGCCGTTGTCGAAAAACCGAAAGTCCACTTATGCCCCCCTCGGGGCATAGCGCATCTCCCCTTTGACCCCCGTAATGGTTTGCGAGACCATTGCCGGGAAGCTCGTAGCCGTTTCGGGTTGAACCCGGCCGGCTGCCGAGCGGGACAAGCCGACCACCAGACGCTCGCATGCTGCCACCCTCTAGGCCTGGCTCCGAAGGGCGCCCTGGCATAGCAGGCTTGGCAATATCCGAGGCCATGTGTCTCCGTCTTGTCATCATTGGGGGGTTGCGCTTCGTTAGCCATATCTGGGCAGTACGGGTAGCTCAAATATAGCTACTCTACCCGCACTTCCCAGACATGTTGCCCGCCCCCCACCGCGAGGAGGTCAGCTGCACGAGGGGGCTGCGTATTTACTTCTGCGTATTTACTTCGAAAATTCTACATGCAGAATCGAAAATCGCTGTGGTCGCCGTGGCTTAGTAGTTACCGGGCTGCGTGGGTACAACCTCCTGCCAAATCCACCTTGGCACCACCTTTCGTTGGGGAATGACAAACCTCCAGGAGTACAATTTGTCATGAAAAAGCTTTTTAATTCGCCGTTCGGAGTCTTCATTCGTGCACGAAATGTAACACAACTTGAGTGTAAGCGAGAAGATCAGCCATGGCTTATCCTGAGCTGGCGCTCAAGCTATTTATACTTCCCACCTATGTAGGTAGGGGAAGTTCATACTGCAATCGGTCCGAACAAAATGTTTCGAGCTATGAACAGGGCTTGACATTAAGATATACTAGAAACCGTTTGCACCCATTTTCGAAGTGATGTCTCTGTGTGTGTGTGATCATATTTTTCGCCTTCGATATCTTGAGAACGAAACAACGCACGATCATGCGGTTTTATTTGTTTTATTTGCCTGGATAAAACTTAGAGCTGATTAGATTTTGAGCACAATCGGTTCAGCAGATGCTGCGGAAATTTAGTTTTTTTTTTAGAGTCGGAGATCGATGTCCTTATTTTGTATGCCAGGGTCATCAACAGTATAACACTTGGCGTTCATCCCATGAAGGTTGGGGTCCAAGTCCACCCCGGACTGTATAGCCACTTTAAGTTAGTAAGTAAGTTCTTATGCATTTGCGCAGGTGCATAGGTACTTAAAAGCACAGCCATCATCGAAAATCATTACACTGGATGTAAGTCCCCTAAAACTTGTCACTTAAATGACAATCATATTAACTTTGGCTCAAACTCCTTCGTTCGCTTCTTCATTCTATTCCACACATATTGCTTCATTTTTGAATACCCATTTCAGCTTATCAGTCTATTACTCATCGCCTAATGCTTATCACTTTGGGTGGGTACTTTATAACTTCAGGTCCGCATGATAACCATTAGCGGATGTAAAATGCTATTTAACCCTTCCTTACCCGCCACTTTAATAGCCAACTCCAACAGCCTATAAATTTATTTAAAAAGCAAACTCTGGTAATCTTATTAAAACAGAAAAAAAAAGCTTTCATTTCGTAGCAGATAGTAGTGGCCTCCTAAGAATGCATCCATTATCTGCAGATGTTCTAATTTCGACGCATAAATGAATCCATTAAATATGAAATACGACCCCACTGCATCTCATACAATGAATGCTTTGTATTAATTAAAAAAAAAAAAAGCCTACATATGTAGTACACAACCAAGATTGCTTAATAGAAAATGTTTCTCGCTCTCTCTGTGCTTGTTGGGTGGGTCAAACTAAATTCCTATCTAATCTAATCTTATCGCCTGCACCGGTGGAATCAGAACACGCATGAACCTCGAACGCTTTTACAAATACCCCGGATTAATAAATTAAGATGGACGAGGTAATTTTTTTTTATTTTTGGCACATTGCCACGATTTTGCTGGAAATCGATTCGCCGCCTGAATGTCACCGAAACTGAAGTATCTTTCGACTGGATAAACACACTCGTATATCATCGAATCCAATTATGGCGACGTAAACAGACTGATTAGATACAATTTCGTGGGTAGTGAGTTGTTCTCATCTGTTCACCTGCAGCGCGGGCCATTTACGCCACCAAAAATTCATTAGTCTTTATTAAACATAGTGAATTACGAACTATGTACGAGTATGGTGTTATCGATTCGGTGGAATTTATTTTTTATCGATTTAGGTAAAGTTCAGCAGAGGCCCTGGCTATTGTGTCGCAAGCTTGCATAAGAACTCGTGACAATCGTGCCGGGTAAATGTTTTTTTTGGAGGATATTCCCAATTAGCATGACATAGACACAGTTTAGCAAGGTCAACATTAAAACTCAAATAAAAGCTTTTATTCAAAGAACTAATTGTGTTAATCGATGAGGAATTAGCTAATTAATAACAACATGCCGCAGATGTTGTAAATTTTGTCATCGAACTAAAATTGTAAACTAGTTGTCACGAACCCAAGTTGAGTAATCTTTTGTTTGCGTAAAGAACTCGAGACAAAGCACCATAAGACTTTAAGTTCCATAAAAGAATATGACATGCTGAGGAAGTAGATCAAGTTCAGATCGAGTTCGGGTTATGGCACCGTCAGAGTTAGAAGGTTAGGTACCAAGATTCAGACTATTGTCATACCTCATCGAAACTGCCTTTTACCAGCATAATTTGAATAAGCGTTTACAAGTTTTTTTCAAACCAACCAACTTCCCGAAGAATTTTCCTCTCGAAACACCCGAGAGCAACGTCATACGGTTTTGACAGAGTCCATGCCTCTGCGCCTTAGAGCAGGACTGGGATGATTAGGGTCTTAGGGTCACTTTAATTGGGCTTTGCTAGTCAATTGCCTTCCTACGCCAAAGAACCGGCGATTAGCAAGATTTATTCTTCGTTTGATCTCAGCGCTGGTGTCGTTGTCTGAATTGATAGCGGAGCCTAGAAAGACCTTAACTACCTCAAAGTTATATATGTCTATAGTGACGTTCTGTCCGATACGTCGGTGTTGAGTGTCCTTTCTTGTTGACAGCATATACTTCGTCGTGTCCTCATTCGCCGCCTCCGTACCATTACTGACGAACGCGCCAGTGACATCAAGCTGCGTTCTCCCGATTATGTCAACGTCATCAGCGTATCGGCAAATTGGGAGAAAGAACTCATGGAAAAGTTTTTGTGGGTCTATTGAAACGACTACTAAATTGTCTCATCTTAGGAACACTTTAGTCAAGATACCATCCACTACACCATCAAGGAAAAAGATGAGACTTAGGTTGACTTGGATAAGAAGACGCAAAATATGTTAAAAAATCATAATTTCTCTTGTTCTGTGCGAGCTGCGTAGGTTCGATCACCAGTAATCTCCTCCAAACATCTCTCGTCGAAGAATGACACGCCTCCGAGAGTATAAATAAAGAAAAACATACTAGAATCGACGTTCGCAGTCGGCAATAAAATGAAGGTCCTTTCCATTCGTGCGAAAAATTAGGCTTTGACCCATCCCGGCCTTTTTTTTTTTATTTATGGGGTGAAGCAAGCACTTTCATACAAACTTGTTTGTCACCTTACTGGCGCTAAGTTTTGAATAGTCGATTTGTCATGTTTTTGGTAGATTAGGTTGGGTAGAGTAGGGTTTCACAGCCAACGCTTGTATAAGACACTATGCACCACAGGCAGTCTCAAGCCAAAATTGACAAAACCTTAACCATTTTCGGAAATAGGTTGATTTCCCTATAGAATTTTACCCTGTTTCTAAAGCGATCAGAGACTAGGTCCTTTCTGAAGAAATAGTTGCCATAAAGGTTTTTGCGTGTCCTCAGCGGCACATAGATCCTTGCAGTACCTGCAAACATCTGTGACTGAGAGCCCTAATCTTTAAGATTCCTTCCTCAGATAACAGTGGCCAGAAAAGATGCCAGTGACTAGTTGAAGGTGTCCCCGCCTTAACTTGAGAATATCCCTAATTCTTCTTATGTCCTATTGTATTGGAACATCCCTGATTTGCCTTACACAGTGCAGTGGTTTGAAACTCAGGTAATATTAGGTTTCATTGGCGTCCAAGGGTGGTGTCTAGGCTAGCTGGGGACGTTTGTGGTGTTTGTCATTGCTATAATTCACAGGAATTTTATCGAATCTCCTGATGTCATATCAGTGTCAGCTCAATCAGCTCTTCAAGCCATGCCATTCTACTACCAGTGTTATGCCTTCGCAGTAGAGTCACCATCAGCTTTCAAAATGTATCGATGTTTTTCCGATGTCAAGAGTTGAACCCGAACTTTCAGCGTGACAAGCGATGATGCTAACCATTGCACCATGGCACCCCCATCTCCCACCATCGCCGCCCAGCCTGGCCAGGTCGTCTGCCTTTTCGTTTCCCTCAATTTCACTTGATTCTGCGTGCATAATGTCTTCAGTAAAATTCGTGAAAAATATCAAATGAAATTCACCATCGTTTTTGCCTGCAAATGTAAGTTACTCTCGATGTTCTACTACAGTTCTCGATCACAATCCGTTCAGCACGCTCGTTTCATTTCAAATTTTCCACTCCAACAAGGTGTTTCCTACACAAAAACACTAAAGCGATGGTAAACACCCCGGTTACACTATTTCACTTGTTAATTGCGTGCTCCTTCGCACGGTTTTCTCCACTAAATCCCCGGGAAAACTCTTCCGCATGTGCAGTGTCCAAAAATTGCAATTGCACTTCAATGCTCCGATGTGGGAAAATTGCATAATTGCAACCATCTGACGTGGTTTTGCTCCACATTCATTGCTCGATTTGGTTATTTTCATTCCGAAAATAAGCGTGGATGTACTCGTTCCAGGAAATTAGATGGGTAACCAGCTACACATCTTTAAACCATTTTCCCTCCCCTCACCGATGTGAATCCCTCCTGATCATGTCATCTTATGGTTAAAAGCATTACACATGCGAGAGTTTATTTCCCACATACAACGCACTCTATCGACCATCGATGATGTGTTAAGTGTGTGTCAATTGACACGTGGGATATGTTCGATTTCATTGAAATGGTTATCCGTAGGCCTCCCTTTATTTTTAAATTTACTTCTAATTTTAGATTTTGTTTAACAATTGGTTTTCTAAATTTTTTTTTCATTTTATTATCTTTCCAGGTAAGCCAAAGCAACAAGTTTGATCATACCCTACACGTATGTGTTTCACCAGAAGAAAGGTAACCCTATCCTTATCGAAAATTTGCCAACTCCACCATACCCCGACAATCAACCCAAACTGTCGATATAAATTATTAATTGAAGGAAAACATTGGGTTAACGTTTAACAAAGAGCGCCGAGTGTTTGATGTCGGCCTGCAACGATACATTGCGTGATTGGACCCACTTTATAGCGCCCCCCGATGGGATTAATTATTAACCATTAATGCATAACAAAATCCAGGTTACCTGGTCGTCTCCTCCTTCGATTTCCAGCAAAACTACCCCTAAGCCGGAGAGCATTCGTCCTAAATTCATGACGACACGAGAACGCCATTCCGGTTATGAATTCTTAAACAGAAAAGTTCTATGCTGCCTCTCGTAATCAATCCCAAAAATTTTCAATTAACACAGCGCGTTCTAGATGCAGACACTCGGGGCATGTGAATAGATTCCATTCAACTGTGGCTCGTGGTAATTGAGTAGATTTAAGACGCGTTACACAATAATCTCATCTATTTGGTGTTGAATTGATGATACTCGCACAGATGTGGATACTGTTGGGTGAAGTGCGAATATTATTCGCTTAATGGTCGGATCGTTAGGTGAATGGGCGATAGAGATAGATTTTTACCATTTATGTGGTGGTTGAATGGCTCATTGAATCGGTTGTTTGTGTGGAGAAAGAAAGAAACAATTTCACTTTTCATCGGCGTATTACTGTGGGTGATTTGTGGGTTTTTTTTCTGCCAAATGCCTAATTGGTCACTGATTATGGTTGTGATTTTTTAAACTTCAAGTAGTTTGTCTAATTGATGCTAAAGCTTAGTTACAGTGGGCCGTAATGACGTTGCATCAAGCTCCTGAGGAATTGTGCGAAATTTTCTCTTTTAATCCAACCATCAGATACAATGTCTGAACGCCATTTTGAATTTCCTGCATTTTTAAAATTTTACCCACATTCACATGTGTCCATTTGTGGCTCATTTATCGATCGTGTCCTTTTACCATTCAGGTCGAACTACGAATAATCCAGGAACCAGATGGTAGGTAGGTAGAGGTGGCGGATCAACTGAACCCAATTAGTACTAGTACTCATGTGACCTGGTTGTTGAAAATGGGTAAGACAGCCGGGAGTGCCTAGATTCAGCTTGTGCAGTTTAGAAAGCAAATTAGACCTCGTATTCCTTTACCCGAGACGTCGCTGAAGTCATCGAAGAATGGTTGGTCAGTAGTGCATGCTGTCTGGCTCTAGCAAGTGACGGACATCTGCAGGGGAAATGGAAGAGTGTTTCCTTCGCATTTCCATTTCCGCAACTGTGGCAGGGTGGGTTGTATGGAATAAATCGTTTGGCCACGTAGTCTCTAATTGAGCAATGCCTCGTGATTATCGTCAGGAACCTGAAACGCTAAAGCTTGATCACATGAGGTACAACCATCCTACGAGTTTTGAACTCAGCCCTTGCGTTTATGAATTTATTCAAGACATTCAGGGACTTGTGGAAGAGTACTTCGAAATCCTGAAGGCAGTATCATCCTAGGATTTTACATCTTGACATAGTTCTGGAAGAAAATGTGAAATGCGCTCATGCACTTCCTCATCACCGAAGCCTCTACAGAAGTCATAGGCATTATATTGTAATTTATTGGTATGATGCCTTAGCATATAATGCTCGGTGACTATGCCTGGAGAAATGGATAAAGATATTTTGTTACTCTGCAAAATCTTTTCAGTTACTTTCTTGCTGTAGAGTAGCCGAGTATAAGACTGCTTGTTGTAGCTTCGCTTTCGATAGGATTTTATGTTCCAGTTTACAGTGTGGGACGTTAATTGTGGAACCAGCGTGTTATGGCTTTCGGAATGATCCTTTTCTTGGTAGTTTGTCGGAATTTTTCTTGCCTCTGTGTTTGAGAAGCCAGTATAGTGCCAGGAAGCAGTAGCTCCTTCTGACAACGACGCACAAGATTTTTTTGTGGCCTGACAGTCAATGAAGAAGGTGGTCCATTTCATCATGTAGGCTTGCCTTTATTGCAGCTTTTTGGGCTGCGGTCACTGCCAGAACCCCCGCCTCGAAAATGCTGCTATACCTTGTTTTATTAACTCCCTGGTGAGACGAATTCACTGCCTATGGTCCGCTTTCTCATGTGAATGAGGGCGGGTCATTCTGTGACGATGTAAAGAGAGCTTTCATCGCTCTCCAAGCCTAGTCTGCAGGTAGGGTCCGGTGATAGAACAAGGTTGTGTAGATGCGGTTTTAGGCGTCAGTGGCCACTTAGGATACAGGTTAGAATTCTAAGGGGGTTCCTGCTCAGATTCAAAATATGGTGGGAGATTGGGGAAAAAAGTATTTGATACATTTCTGTCCCATACTTCCCATCCAGATCGCCTTGGATGTAAGCAGGTTTTGTTCCCTTGTGAAGATTTTGAAAGGGAATTAGCTTACTCTTGTCCAGTGAGTCCGCTCTTTCGTTGCCGATGTGGTTTTTGTCAGCAGGGCTTCAGTGTAGTATGACCAAGAACTAATTTGATTGTCTCTAGAGCTAGCTTCGTGGCCATTTTATCGTGGCTGTTTTCAGTGCTTTCAGGAGAGCTTGACTGTCAAAGAAGATAAAAGTGGTTTTCCCCCACAGTTTTATGCTTATGCACTGATTAATGGCAAATATTTCTGCCTGAAAGATCATTAAGTAAATGCCTAGCTCTAGACTAACCTACATCTTAGAACTAGACGACTCGCCGAATATTCAAGCCCCAGATCCTCTGTCCATTTTTGCGCCGTCCATATACCACATTTGGTTGTGCTATGAGTGATGGGGCTTGAACTCTTCCCAGTCGGGAGGATGACTACTGACTGCTTTTGCTTGAAGTTGTACTTTGGAAGAGTGTCATCCAAAGGCATGCTGAACTCGCTGCTTTGGAGTATGGAGGAAGCCATATTAAGGTGACCGTTGGGTGGGTTTTTAGAGCCGATGTTGTTGTTCAGGCGGAAGAGCCTGTGTAGACTGAGTTTTGGCTGGATTTCTATATGAATCCGAACTGCCTGTGGACCGATAATAGCGTTCAGTGAAGCAGTGGGGATGGAACGCGTGCAACTCGTCATGCAGATTTCAGTTAAACGTTGAACCCGTTAGATGGCTGATTGGTATCAACTTGGCGATGTCCAGTATTGTAACTGTTACTACACATCAATTGTGCTTATTTTACTTCCTCGCGGTAGCCATAGGGTACTCGTTGTTATCCACCCGGACTTAACTTGTACTCTATAGATCGTAGTACCATTACACCCTAGAAACACCACCCAGTCTTTTTCCTCTTTCTCCAAGAGTAATGCCAATGTTTGGCCAATTGTTCTTCGAAGTCCCTTGTGCCATCGTTCACTGCCGTCCATATTTCCTGCGGCTTGTATTTCATCCAAATTATTGTGGAACATTCCTCCTTAAACTATGAAGCCGTAAACAGTGAAAAGACACAAGGAGCAAGGAGTGTTATCGCCCTTAAATCAGTGTATGCGCGAAGATTTGTGATTCTTATAAGAGTTTCTGTTCCTCGGCTCTCAAATTCCCTCGTTAGTACACTTTTCTCATGCTTTTCACTCTCTCTGCGAAGTATTTCGTCCTTGACCTTCGAAAACTCAATTGTGGTTCTGCCTACCCTCCCGCATCTTCTAACTTGTTGCATGCGAGACCTCACCATGTCACGTCTAAGGCACATGGTTATGGATCTCCCTGGTGGCTTTACCCTTGGGGAGCAATAATGATTTGTATCATCCATCGGCCGGAAAACACTCCCTGAGGCAGTAGGATGGCAAGTTTCTTCTAGATTTACCAACCCACTATCTCGCAAAATCGCTTAAACTGCCATTTGACATGTCTTCTCTCAAATTCGGGTTGAAGAACCCATTTGCGGATAAAATATTTCCACCACTTCCAAAACATAAACAGCTATGTAGCACCGTGTTCCTCTGATTCTAGATACTGGATAATAAATTCGCTGTAACTGTCTCTTTATTTAATTTTTCGTGGGAACATTTCCACCACGCTGACTCAGAGGCCAAATGAAATTTATTTCTTCTCATTTAAATTTAATTGAATTCTTTCCACTTTTACATAACCTGTCTTTCGCCTCACGACCGATTAGAAATTTCAAGCTGAACGCGCGAGTTGACAACCGGCACTCGGGGAACACACGGATGTTTGTGTTACGTCCAATCAATAATACCAAAACTGAAATCATGTATCATTGGGCACAAGAAAATCTGATTATCATCTCGGGATTAGAGATAATTTATCACACAACGAAGGCTGAATAAGTTAAGCTCCAATTGAGACTTCCTTCGACCGCTGCGACGACGACGACGTCGGGCACAAAGGGTCATTCAGTAATTTTTTAATTGCATTCCACCGTCCGGTCGGTCGGTCCTCCAGACACTGGCCAAAGGGTCTCGTCTCGACCACAAAAGAACACGCAGATGCACTGCTTAGGTCGGCGATAACCCCTTGCCTCGGCTCACAAGAAAAACACTTGACTCGAAGGGCAGTCACAGAAAGGCTTATCATCTCTCGTGTGGCCACTGGGCACATGTGTGTCGAAATCCGAAAGGGAGAACGCGCATCCAAAACTACTTTTCTTCTAAACTAACGAGTTTAAGTCTTGTTTGTGTTTCTGTCGGATTTTTCGTTTCGTTCTCTTTGGCGACGTTTGTATTCTTTGTTGAGATGATTCGTAAGAAATATGTAGTTCTCACAGTAGGTGCCTCTTCATGGTCTTCGTGGTCTCCTTCTCCGTTGAAATGCAACAAAAGAAAAAAAAAAGCAGAATAATTAGATGAGTTGGTTGTTCGTCTTCCCTGGATTATGTATTCCATGGCATGGTGAAGGAAATTTCTGATGACAGATGGTGGCTGGCTGCTTCTTTTTTCCTGTTTTTTGCTAATTAACGTTTCGGTATTCTTTCCTTTTTTTGTTTTTTGAAATTTGTGACATTCATTTGGAGTTGGTTTACTCGTTTTTGTTTTTTTTTTTTTCTTAGAAAATGTTTGGGGTTTTGGTTCAGAGAGGGTTTTGTTGTACCATAAATATTTTACCAACATAATTTACAGTCGTAAGCCTTGACGTGAGCATAAGTTTGATGTGCTTTCGGTTATTAGATTGTCAACCAAGTGAAATATATTACGTCGATATCATTGTCATCCACATAGATTCCTAGAATCATGTGTTTGGAGGTCGCATGTGTCTTTTTTGATGTTCGGCTTTTGAAAATACATGACTTCCCGACTCAAAAGAAATCTCAACTTTGACTCATGTTAAGGTAGCACTGCATTTTATTTAAGGGTCTTATTTGGCTGTTTGATTTCTTAGGATTCATTTGATTTTACTTGTGTCTTGTGTTCCCTAATGGGTCTTAGAGTATCTACTACACCTACGCGTCATTTCGTAACGACGTGCTTCAATTCCATTCCATTGCGTGGTTTGGTAAGCTATGCAAGCGCCCCCTTTTCAGAGCGTCGTGTGGAGGATCCATTGACACTCCAGTTTCTGTATAATAGCGTCTATACGTCCCCCAGATATTTGACAGTAGATATTCGAATGTGTAGCGCCAACTTTCCCAATTTGGTTGCATAAATCGAATTTGGAGCCTACATCGACCAATACAATGCTTTCAAGGTACCGTAAGTCTTATAATCGTTCAACTTCTTGATCAGCGATGCATTTTTGCAAAAAAAAAAAGTTGTTGAAGCGACAGTGTAACTAACATGTTACATTTTTCGCACGGATAGAGGTGATCTACTATTTATTGTATCCCAACAATAGGATTGCCTTTCTCACCACACCGGTAGTCATTTGGTGTTTATTTAACGATTATGAGGCCCACTGGAATTATCACAGGACACTGCGTTATCTGAGTCATGCTCCGCAAGTAGAAAATCGAATCCAACGATTTATGCAGAAGCTGCGGAGATGAGGAAGAGGTAGAATCAATCCAACATCTACTGTGCTACTGACCTGCTCTGTAAGAACGACGTCTAGGAGCATTAGGTTAAAGGTTATTTGCAAGCATAGCAGAGGTTACAGACTTCCTGTTAACGGACACACTCAGATTCATCAAGAGCACTAACTGGTTCACAAAACAACCAACAGTAGGATAGGTCCTTAGGTTGTCCCGGGAACCATGTTGGTATTCCCACAACATTAATAGGGTACTCACAATGGACCTTCAAATCTCCGAGTGAACGTGATGAGGCCTATCCATCACACACCCTACGTAACCCAACCTAACCTTACCATTATGAGACGAGTGAGTAGTCAAACATCATGAACCTAGTTATGCGGTTTAAAATAGGTTTTCACTTCCTACCGACAAAGAACTGGCAAGCACGTCACTCGGAGATACTAATGGAAACAGTATACAGCCCTATCCAGACCGCGTTGAGTTTGAAAACCCTGTGACAGCCTGACATTTTGCGCAGCATTTTCTCTGGAATGCCTTCCCACATAAAGTAGCCGCGGTAGCGGAGTTCTACATATGTTAAGGGTGGACTAAAATTATCTTTCCTATGTAAGTACTCTAGTACTCCGGACGTTTTTCTGGGTCACCAGGATTGAGCTGTTGGATCAACTGGATCTTGTAAGGGTATAGGTGCAGATCTTTCCTCAAGCTCCGATGCATCGTGCTACGCGGTATGCCTAACTGTGTTGAACGTCATCGTGTCGATGTTTCAGGATCGGTTGCAACACTTTCCCTAACAACCTGGATGTTTTCGATCGATCGTCCAAAACAAAAAATATCCAACGTTCCCATATTGCTCAAATTTGGCCACCATAGCACGAATAGTGGGTGCTGTTGGCACGTTGAGTACAAATTATTGAATGGCTATTTTCAAAATATAATTTAACAATTTTTGTTCACTGTGCGATCGTGTAGTGCTAATTCTCCCAAGCCTTTTGTCTGAAACAAAAAAAAAATAACTCAAAAATATCTATAAATAAAAAAGTTATTAATTTTTTATATAGAAAAGAGACTTTTGCACCACCCTGTTATGTTTTTCTATGATGATCCGAAGAGTGTTGATGTTGTCAACGAAGAAGGACCCAGAACGGAAACCGTCCATTTTACTTAGGATTTGATTAGATCGCTTTTTTTTTTCTCTGGAGCTTGACAATCATTCCCTTTCTCTGCTCATCTGGAAAGGTCTCGGTCACCCATACCCTTTCTATAGGCGGAAACAGAAAGTCTGCTAAACTTGTTGGCAAGATTTTATACAATTCGATAGGATTGTCGTCAGCGCTCCAAAATAATAACAGCCCATATGTCAAACCATTTACTTATGATGGCGTTGCAGTCCTGGGTGCCGCTATCTAGGACGCATGTAGACTGAACAAATGCTCCAGAAACATCTGTAAGAAATCAGCGGCAATCAATTCTTCGGAAGTCGATAAATGTGTGGTGAAATGGGTAAAACCGAGGCCTGCGTCTAAGTTCTCCAATAGATCGTTTCCTAACCCGAAAAAAAAAATCGACGGAGGCAAAGATCATCGGAAGAACTATTCTCTCATCCGTTGGTGAAGTCGTTCATTCTCGACAAGGCTCATGTCTATCGGAGGAAGACTGGGCTGATCAGGATCTTTTATAGCATCGCTTTAGTTGTTCGAGAACAGCCTTTGTAACTTAAAGGCTCCTTAGCCCAAAGAAACAGTGATTGACAAGAGTTATTCCTTGGACCTCAGCACTGGTGTCATTGTCTTAGCGGAGTTTATGTAAACGAAATCCTTTATTACCGCAAAGTTATATCTTCTGTTGAGGATGACGTCTGTCCGAGATGTCGGTGTTGGGTGTCCTTCTTTGTTGCCAGCATATACTTTGTTTTGCACTCGTTGATCGTTGAACCCATCACGACCGCTTCCGTCTCAATCAAAAAAGCCCAGAAAATCGTGGGCGTATACTATTAATTTCCCGGAAATATTGTGCTTTTGGTGTTGGTGTGTGATTTCCGGGAAATTATTTCAAGAGCGATGTTAAAGAAATCGTGTTGACATCAAAGCCTCGGTGAGGTCTTTACTGACTTTGACCTTGAGCAGCGTGTATTCTCCATCATCATGCATGACAAAACTAGACATTTGGTTAGGTTAGGTTAGGTGGCTGCCCCCGTTCAAGCAGGGACACACTCAGACCAGATTGGTACATTGTGATACCATGATAGCACCAGAAACCAAGAGTATAACGTCAAGTCCACTGTGATGAGCGACAGTATCGGTAGTAACTCTATGTATTGAACCACTTTGACCCAGAGATAAAGTTCCTTATCTTTTAGATGTCGTATTCGGCTAGATCGTTTAGATCATCATAGAAGTATTCCCCGAGGTTTTTCCTTCTTAATGTTGCAAGGGCAGGTCAAGTGCACGGTAGGTGGGTAGTGGTTTCCTCCTTCTCTTCATCTGTACAGCTTCTACAGAAACCATGGGCGGGGACCCCTAGTCTGAGTGAATGTCTGCCTATTAAGCAATGTTCGGTAAGGACCTCTATAAGTGAGCCTAAGTTTATACGGTTCGTGGCCAAAAGTCCCTTCGTCTTTTTTAAATCCAACTTGGGCCAGATTGGTCACCGTGGCTCAGTGGTTAGCGCGTTCGGATCGGTATTAAGGGGGAATTGAATCGGTGCGATAGGGGCAGAAGATGCCGTTCGACACCACCTTTTTCTAGCTCTTCCGCCCTCCAGTTGCCTGGAACATTTCCATATTCTGGGACACTGCACAGGGTTACGTCGCATCTGTCTGGAATCTCGTTCAGAGATCTGCGGTATTACTTTACCAAACTTGTATTAGGGGCGAATCCAAGGCTTTAATAGCTGCCTGACTACCTATGTATAGTATAAGAGCACCACAATCTATCGATTTAACTAAAAGCGAAGCTGCAGCGGACTGCCGGAATTTGAAACGCACTGAAGTGATCTGGCATTCATTTGGCAATAGAAAACTCCCGCCCCTGTACCACACGCTTTCTTGGATCCTTCTGTGAATATGTATTTCTATTGCGGAGTCGCTCAGAACTGCACTCCCAAGCGCTTGTGCTAGGAACCCGAGTTCTGTACCTGACATTAAAGTCAAATATGAGGGATAGAATTTTTGTCATTCAGGATACTAGGTTGGCCCGTTGTCGTGCTGACCAATTAAGAGGAAACTGGGCATAGCTTTTCATTTTGTGTCTCTATAAATGCTAACATACGCTACAAGCTGTTAAATTATAGCTGTTCTTCATCGTATAGCCATTTACGCATGCGCGCTAGATATACACCTCGAACTAAGAATGTCAGCACTGTCTTCTCCATTCATTACGATTATTTACAAAAGTTTCCTCAAAATTGTTGGCTCATGTTTAAAATCAAAAAAAATTAAATTCAAATCCATAATCTGTCTTAAACTGAATTAAATTTTTAATTAATTGAATTTACAAAAAATTATAATGTAATACCTTCATATAAGCTAATTAGCATCAGCATCAGGGTATGACGTGAAAAGACGCGCTAAAAAAAGAATTTCCCATGGAAACGCCCAGCTGGGATTTTCTCGTTTTCCTTTTTTTTGCTCTAACTTCAATGGGGGGATAATTACTTGACGTATTTTGTTATTATAGCCGGTGTAAATTGATAGCCTCGTAAGAATGATTAAGACTGACTGAAAAAAGGTCCTTTCTCCACGACTAACAGAAAAAAAAAAACGACAGCTTACCTAATTGATTTATTTTCATAATTTTAAAAATAAGGACCGACCCTTTTTCCTTTCACGTGTAATACAAGTGAAAGGTAATAGCAACCGAAGTGCTTCATTAAAAATAATTGTTTATCTAATCTATTGTGAGGGGATTATTATTTTTTTTTTTTTATAATTTGATCATCAGCTTCTTGGTGCGCAGGGAATGGTGCTCGTTTGCAGAAAAATTTCATACGAGTGACCTAGATTTTATTTTTAACAGCGAAATTTTCAAAATTTGTTTATACTCGTAGTCTTGAGAAGTGTGCAGTGCAATCACAAAGCGAGAGAATGAGATTATCTTCGAAATTTTTGTAAAATGAAGTGTGTGCCGGACTGATGTCGGTGTTTGGAAATTGGCGGATTTATTTTTCGCCAAAGTAAACGAACTGGAGATTTTGGCGATTTTAAGTTGATTGTTTTTTTTTTTTTTTTCCAAAAAAGTCGAAAAAGATTTTTAATGAATTATTTCGTCTCTTCTATGTCTTCTGGTCGTTGAGAACACGTTATCAAAACTCGATAAAATTGGAATCAAAACAGGAGCGTTTGTATTCTAAGTAATCTAAGCGCCTGGACCACAAGCTGAGTACTTACTTACTTAAATTTACGCTACTCGTCCGAGGTGGACCTGGGTTAGAACCAACAATGGGCCCCAGCCAGATGTCTGCAATTTCTCAGTGGTTGGTGCATTGGACTGCTGAGCGAGCGGCGTGGGTTCAAGTCCCTCCTGCCACTGAATTTGGTTGTTAAATATGACATTTTCTATAATGCAGTAAGGCTCGGAGAATCCGCGAAACTATATTATGATCACAGCAAGGACCTGGACCTACTGCCAACGGCTCTGGTGTCGACCACAACTAACTATAAGGCACCTCAACTTGACTTCAGGAAAAAAATATTCCCAACTGTATTTTTTTTAAGAACCTGCCCTTATAGCTGACAGTGCGACCTAGCAAGATCTATTGTCCGGTCTTCTGGATTACCTTCCATGAATTTACCTTAAGGTCTGCATTCTGCGCTGCAATTTTAACCAGAATATTCTCATTTGAGAGTGGTTTGTGGAAAGAACCCTCGTTCAATCCCCTCTTTGCTCTGATCTTTTCAAAATTCGAGCGCATCCACTCGGCAGTAGATGCGTTTGAACAAATGAAGGCTAGCCGTCCCGATTTAAGATGCGAACCCAAAAATTCAGGCCACAAGTCTTGATTACTCATCTCAATCGTGATGTCTATAACCGGCTCTTGGAAAAGAGACATTTGCTCTGATGTGAGGGTTATTGCGACAGTTCTGCTCGGACAATTCCCAACCTCACCTGACAAGGTCACCTGACTAAAGGTCGGAACAGCAGGTGTAGGGCCTGCTCTGATCTTTTTGCCAGCCGGGGCGGGTAGAGTTTGATCCTTTGATCTAACTCGCTTTGCATACAGTTTTTTCGGGGGAGGGCCGCTTTGGGCACTTTCTCTACTTTCGCCGCTGCGGATGGCTTTTCGAAACGGCCTCCTCTTATAGGACGATAGTTTCATGAATCCACTTGAAACCGATCAGATCGAAGCCGAACTTTACCGATCTTCTTTCCAAAACTCGGATTGCTCTCATCTAACACTACAGGTGTCGACAAGAGTGGATGTGTCAGAATCGACTGTGATAGACAGTTCTTTCTCTCTGGTTCTGGCTGGCACGCGAGGAAAGTGCGGAGGGGCCCCATAGTGCCACAACCTTCCATACTTTTGGGACGGTTCGGCTGCTCAACGGCAAAACGTGATGTTGAGGCAGCAGCATTGGTTGAAGCAGCAATCGAAAGCTCAACACCATCCCGAGAGGGTAGCTCATCTGGCAGCGACATCAGATATTAATGCAATTTCGGAAGCGTCTGTCTCTATAATTGTTTTCTTTTGGTTACAAATTTTGAAGCCACGAGTAACCGGGAAAGGAGGCCGCTCATGACGGAGCTCGGTACGGCGTGAGAAGGCTAGGTTAAAACCGAAAGTGGCCAAGGTATCCGGAGCTCGCATTCTATGTAGTAGCTAAGCTCACTCTTAGCTCTGTATCCATCGACCGCCGAAGAGGAGGGTTTGAGTTTTGTTGTAGCGATTATCTATATGGATCGCCCAATGACTTTATCCTATAATCACGCACCGGGCCAAATCAGTTTAAAGAACTAGGCTCCAAAGAATCCAGCGCTATCAGTTAATATGTCAGATAGAGATCAAGCTCTCCATGTCTTCTGTTGATTCCTGCGTCAATGTTGGAGATAGGTCTACTAACTTGTTTACCTTTGTCAGAGCAATCCCATCTCTGCTACCCCTCGTGTGAACTTGTACGCCTATCTGGGTACCACAACGGGTCTGCATAGACCTAAGTGAGATGAAGAGGGTTTCATCATCTTCATCAGCCCGCTAACCTGCGCCTATCTGAGTATAACTTGGTGTTGTGGTTGTTGTTGCCGTGGTTATATGGTCGAGTTTCTTATCTTGTGCGTCTTGTCGTCTGGGAGGAACTCGGAATTCGGTAGGCGGCTTTCAGGTTCCTTCTACTGTTCTTCACCTTCATCAAAGCGTTATTTATGCCGAGAATCTAGTTTCCTTTTCTGCCTAATTAGCCGCACATAGCCGCGCGTGTAGCTTAAATTTAAGTTTGGCTTCTATAATGACTCCAAGATACTTTATTTCCGGCTTAGCAATCACCACGAAAGCTCATGTCATCTGCAAAGCCAACTTTTTTTTATGACCTCGAGACACTAAGTCTTAGAACTTCATCGTGCATTAGAATTGCTGGCAAAAGCTTCATAGATTGCACGCATGTCATCGGTTTCACAACAGGGACCAAATCGTCTCTTCCGTAATCCATATAATTCGTCACGTAAAAACCAGCATTCTGGGGCCAAATCGTCTCGTTTTTACGTGAAGAGTTAAGCGATCACGGAAGAGATGATTAGGGCCCTGATTGAAACGAAAGATCGTTGAAGGGATATGTTTTTGTTGATTATTTGTTCCTGGTACTCAACAGAAGTGTGGCCATTGGTTATCCCAGAGCTTTGGCTGCGTGGCTAGTTTCCAAACAATCATTGTGTCAATTTTCCCCATTGCCGGCAGCTCTAATGTACTCCACACTTTGTATTCCTTCGGAACTGATGGTGGCTATCATTTTGAAGGTGATGAATTTATCGGATTCTTTAAAACAATCCCGAACCATGAATACCTCGTCCACAATTTGATACCCAGTTGCATGTGATAATCACTTTATTAATCAAATGCATTGTGTTCAGATGCAAAAAAAAAAGAGAAACTTTTGTATCTGAACCACTTATCTCTTTGTATCTCAACGACCTTTCATGCCTTTCAACGTGAAGGGTTTGTATTTGAATTTAAAGGGCTTGTTATACAAATTAAACTATTTAAAGCTAGATTTACTTAAAAAAAATATTTTTATTTACTTCTTTACGAACTACTTCTTACGAACTACTTATGATTACTGAATGACAAAATATTTCATATCTTAAAACTAAGTGCATATCCCATACTGCCAGACGACAGGTCAGCATACCTGTTGGTGGCTCAAGTATCCGCTCGTTGTCGATGCCTCGTGTGTCCGGTTGAATATGATTCGCTGCATTCCATCACGTACGGAGTTGATGTTGTTGCTCGTGGGAACTGTATCATGCATTGTTTGCATGATGAAATGTTTCTGGCGTTAACTCCTCCACCCTTAGAATCTTACGTCCTCGTGAGATGTTGTTGACGTCACTAGGTGAGGGATGTCTTCAAGTCCTATGGTTATTGATGATGATGATGGCATGTTGGTATTAGACTGTTCGTTTTTAGTCATGCCTTTATTTCTTATCAATTTGTATGCGAAGGTTGCGATGGCTAAGACTGTAACCACTAGTATGATGTTCACGGTTAAGTTGATCTCGTGTTTCGTTTCAAGCAGCTTGATTTCCTTCGTTCGATTAACATAAAGATCCTTGATCATCTCGAGAGACAATACTTCTTCTATCTTGTCAGGTTTATATGACGGTTGGAGTATCGCTGGTAAAGGTTGATGACTTGTGACTTCTTTTGACATGATCGTTCTTCCTTTAACTTGAATGGTAGTGTTGAAGTGTTTTATGATGAACGTACCCTTGAGCATGACAGTATCGTTGTTGATGAATATTGGGCCATTAAACTGATTTAGTAGTAGGATTCCTGGAGCTATTTCATCTACATCTGGGATGTGCTCATTGTTGATGATGGGACATGTTGCTTTCTGACTCTTTATCAGCATTGGGATGCACGATGAATTTCTTAAACTTACAATGTTATTTTCGTTACAAATAGAAAGACTATTATATGTTTTACATTTGTTTGTAATGCCATGAATGTCTGTATCGCATTCCAGTATTGAATCGTATTTAATTTTATTGATTATTTTATTTACTTTAACAGGTTTTATTAATGACAAATTACATAGTTCTTTAGTAGTTGTTGGAATGCTTAAAATATAAATTAAGTTATTATCATTTGAAGCGATTTTTATCTCGGCAAATTCTAATGCTTCATCTACATTCACATAGGGAATATTTTCAACTTTCATAATTGTTTCTGTTATATTTATTTCGGTGTTAGATAATATAAAAGAGTTTATTACATTTACTTTTGCCCAATGAATGGCATAAACTACATTAACTATTTCCTCCTTAATTATATCTAATTTATATTTAATTTTTGTAATTAATTCACTATTATTAAGTTCATTTTCTTTGAATGTTTTCATAATCTTATTTGTAATGTTCGTTAATTCATTGATCTTTTCTAATGACATTTTATTAATTATTACTTGATTATTATTATTTCTTAATACATTATTCATTTTATTAGTAATTATTTCATAGTCGTGGTGGTCCGGGCTACCCGCAATCCACTTCCACGCTGAACCTAAAAAATCTAATGATCTCTTACTCTTACTTCTATTATTTATCTTAAGTCTATTTAGGTAAGTTCGTATACGGGATATTTCAAAGGAAAGGACAGGAGTTAGGATATGGTTGATAGTAATGGATGTCTTTAACGTAGCTTCCAAGTTGTTAAGTGTTGTTTCGTAAGCTTCGATGTCGATCAAGTGTATTATCTTGAATGATCCGTTCTGCAATTTCGCGCGACCTGTATTGATCTTTATTAGCTGTGAATTCGAGTAGTCCAGAATTTGTGCCTCGCCATTGCAGAGTGGTAATAATGTTCTATTGAAAAAGTTAATTTTTTATAAGATTTTTATGAATGATTCTTCCTGACTGGGTAATAACTGTTGTATTTCTATCTTGTGCAACTGTCTCCTTTTTATATCTAGAATCGAGCTTATTTCCTATTCTTTTGTTAGTTTTTACGTAAATGGTTTCGCCAATAGAATATGTTTTAAGTGGACTCTTTCTTGCATTATGGTATTTTAAATCTGCTTCTTGTTTATCGCGTAGTTTATTCATGTTTTCTTGTCTTTCTTGTCTAAGTTGTTCTGGATTGGTTAGTAGCTCTCTACCGAAAAATGTGTCTATGGGTTTTTTGCCTGTAGTGGTGTGAATGGATCGGTTGTATTCATAGATTGATCGATCTAGTAATTCTGAAAAGGTGGTATGAACATTATCTGTCTTAAGGCAGCGGATTAGTTCTGAAAGTGTGGAGTGGAATCTCTCCACTTGACCGTTGACGGAACTTGTGTAGGGGGGTGCTTTGAAAACTTTAATATTGAACATATTCTCTAACATGAATGTTATAGAATTAGAGGCTAGGGATTTTTCATTATCCATGACAATTGTTTGGGGTACTCCAAAAGCCAGTATAAGTTCTCTTAGAGGTTGCTTTATGTCCTCTGAAGCTCTTGATCTTAGGATTTTGACCAGGGCATATTTAGAGAACTTGTCAATTGCAGTAAGGATAATTTTTTTGTTAGTGAAGTAGATATCTATATGAATAATCTGTCCGGGATATTCGGGGATAGGTGTAGGTTGTAATTCATGCTTGTTCGGGTGTCTGTCATATTTATGCTCTTTACAGATTTTGCATTGTTTTGTGACTTTCTCTATTTTGGCTCTCAACCGTGGAAAATAAAACTTTTGCAATAATTGCATTTTATTTTCGCGGGAGTTGCGATGTGCACGATTATGTTCCTTGATAATTTCGGTTTCCTGCTGTGTTTCGTCGATTAAGTCTATGACTTGGTTTCTTGCGAAACGTAATCGGTATTGGCTAAAATGTGTCGGGTAAATTTCTTGAAGTTTGCCTAAAATTCTTTCATCAGTTTTGATACCATTAATAACGGATGGATTAAGGTATCGTTTAAGAATGTCAGTTAAAATTTGATCAGTGAACTCAGTTTCAACTATTACATGACGGTGATAGGTAGGGAAAATAATTTTAAATTCATAGGATGGCGTTGTTCCAAGGGAAAGGATAATCTGGTTTTTAAATACGTTGATCGGCTCATTTGCTATAGGTATTAGATATTGACCGGAACTCTCATCGCTATGTTGGGTTGCTGTTAAACTATTTACTTCGATGGTTCTGGGTGGCCTTGACAAAGCATCTGCGACGACATTCGATCTACCAGGCTTATATCTTAACTCGTAATTATATTCCTCGAGTATAGCCTTCCATCTTTTTAATTTGTTGTTGGAATTTTTATTGCTCAATGCATATGTCAGCGGTTGATGATCAGTAAATATTTTCAGAATCGTAGGACCGTAAAGGTAATTTCGCAAAGTTTTTAGAGCCCATACTATAGCCAACATTTCTTTTTCGTTTGTGGCATAGTTCTCTTCGGCTTTCGATAGAGTTCGAGAGATGAAGGTTATCGGCTTATTTTCTTGAGCGAGTACCGCACCAATAGCATAGTCCGAAGCGTCTGTAGTCAAATGGAATTCTTTACTAAAATCTGGAAAAGTTAGAACAACGTCTTCTGAAGTAAGTGAATTTTTAATTTTGTCAAAAGTATCCATGGCCTCATTATCCAAATGTATGAATTTTTTGTTTGACATTTGTCTAGACGTACGCCCATCCTCCCCTCTTAAAAGGGCTGTAAGGGGTTTTGCCAGCTTCGCGTAATCTTTAATAAATCTGCGGTAAAATCCCGACAGACCAAGAAATGATCGCAGATCTTTTAAAGTTCGTGGATATGGAAACTTGGTAATCGCTTCCACTTTGATTGGGTTGGCTTTTATACCATCCGAAGATACGATGAATCCGAGGAATTCAATTTCTGGCCTTAAAAATTCGCATTTATCCAATTGCACCCTAAGGTTGGCTTCTTGAAGAGTCTCGAAAATAGATGCCAAATTTTGAAAGTGCTGTTCAACGTTCTCACTGAACACAATTATGTCATCAATATAGACATAACATATCTTACCGATGTGTTCTCGCAAGATGTCGTCTAGAGCTCTCTGAAAAATAGATGGTGCATTTTTCAGACCAAAGGGAAGTCTTACGAATTCGTACTTTCCATTGTTTACCGAGAATGAAGTTTTCTCGATGTCGTCCTCGTGTAGAGGTATTTGGTGAAAGCCACTTTTTAAATCAATAACTGAGAAATATTTGTTCTTCCCTAGTTGCGCTAGTACTTCATTAGTTTCAGGAATCGGATAACGGTCTGGTATTGTTATCGAATTGAGTTTTCGGTAGTCAATAACCATACGGTATTTCTTTTCACCAGAGGCGTCCGTTTTTTTTGGTATAATCCATACCGGAGAATTGTACGGTGACCGTGAAGGTCGAATGATTCCATCATTTAGTAGCTGATTGATTTGCTTATCAATCTCTCCTTTAAGCGCCATAGGATACGGATAATGCTTCGAGTAAACGGGATCTTCCGTCGTCGTGCGAATTCTACCTTTGACTTTCGTAGTGAAAGTTAATTTTTCATTTGGTGTTCCAAAAAGCTTGGCGTAATTCAAGGTTAAGCGATTAAGTTGTTGTCGTTGTTCTTGCGACAAGTGCTGCGTTCTGAGATTAACATTATGGATTGATTCTGATACTTGTTGTTTCAGTTTAATTTTAATGTTTTTGTTTACAGTCATATAGCTTTCCTTAGCATGGATGACAGCTGACAGTTCTTTAAGGGTGTCATTGCCAAGAATTGCATGAAAAGATCGTAGTGAGGGTAAAAGGAAGAATTTAATATTTGTGCCTGGTTCAAAAAGATTTATTATAGTATGATGAGTAATTTCTATAGCACCACAGACTGAATTTGCATTAAATATTTTTTGATTTGGGATGGGGTTTCGAACTAAATCTGGTTGTATGTAATTTTTATTCGACCCTGTGTCTACTAGGAATTTTAGGATTTTATTTTCTCTCGTCCTACATTCAAAATAAGGTAGTGACGAGTTCGTCAGTCTAAAAAATGAACGTCGACAAAATCAGAAAATGTTTCTGTCGGTTCTCCGCTTCCTTGTTGAACTACGTACTGATTAAGATCTTGGTCATCTTCTTTCTGATTATTCATAGCCGAAATCATAGCATTATAGTTACTAACTTCTTGAGATTCTATGGATGTGTTATTATTGTGGGGGTCAACTTCTGAAGATTGCAAGTGGAAATTTCTTTGCATCTTGTTGGGATTTGGATATTCTCGTGAAGGAACCATAGGTCGTTTTGGAGCTGGTGGGAAATTTTTCATCACCGGCCGATTCATATAATTTACATTGTGTGTACGGATGGTTGTAGCATCCATTGGTTCAGGCCTTTGAACAGATTGTGGCAAAAAGTTACTAGTTGGTTGAGGATTCCTTCGGAATTGATGTGGATTTATTTGAGAATTCGATGGTTGGGTAAATTGATTTGGGGGGTATGTAGGTCGTTGGTTAAAATGTTGACGCGGTGGGGGACGCGGTGGAAAATGTGATGATTGGGGTACATATGCAAGTTGTGGATAGAAAGGTTGCTGTTCTCGGGTTCTCCGTGAAGGAATTGGAGGAGGAGGTGGTGGCCTCCTAATTTGGCTGATATTATGGTGAGCATAGTTGGCTCTAAATTGCTGATTTTCGAGTTTTAAACAGAGATTAAGAGCTGTAGGAAGGTCTTGCGGTTCCCTTATACCTAAGAGTCTGGGCAAGTCACCTCTTAGACCTCTTATAAAGGTATCTAAGGCCTTGGCTCTGTATGACGATGTAAGGTGGTATAAAGCATCAGGTGGTAAGTCCATACTCGAAATTTTGTTTAGTATCAATGACAAATGATTGTATACCGACTGATAATAATGCTCCAAGCCATTGTTGCCTTGAATAAGAGTCGTCATCTGGTACTCCAATGTTCCCAGATCACGCTTATCCGCATAGTGAAGCGTTAAGCATTTCGAAATACATTCCCAATTTAATGGGGTGTTATATGACTCTAAAACGGCATCCGCATTACCCACAATCTTATTGCGGATTATGTTAAGGATACCAAAATATTTTGGTGTTCCTCTAAATTGGTTATAGATGCTTAAAACCCTTTCAACGCTCTTGCGCCATGAACTAAATTCGCCGGGAGTTCCGGAGAACTCTCTTAAACATCTCACGACGTCTGGTACCTTGTCCAGGTCGCTTAAGTTCGTGCGCAGATGTTCATGAATAGTTTCATCGGTTCCCCTATGAAACTGATTATCAGGATTTACTATAGATTGAACGAGGTTTCTGCACTCAGTCATGCAGAAGCGACTTACAATGCTTGCGATTAGCGATTCTAGTTCTGGAGTTGCGTTAATCCTCGCATTTGGATTCGAAATCGATGAATTTTGATTAGAAACTGATGGAGTCGGATTTTCGATGTTCAACATCGGTGGACGCAAAATTGGATCGGTCATAGTTGCAGGACGTTTAGACATAAGAACTCAAATAGATACGTTAAAGGTTTTCGAAAGGAACGGGAAGGATATTTTTAATTGGTTTACAACTACGGTTAATATGATTATTCTTTATGACTTCTAAATGTTTCGTTTTCGTACTGATTAATAATTATGTCTTAGGGCTATCACTTTATACTATTACGCTTAGTACACTATTACACTATATATCGATCTCAATGTGAAGAAACATAAATCTTAAATTTAGCTTACATTAGGATAAACCAACGCTGGTGAAGGGGCTGCATTCCTTTTTACTCGTAGTTACTTGGGGGCCTTTCTCCACACTCCCTCGTTGGCGGCAGAATCTACAGATGCTGCTTCTTCTTTGTCCGGAACCCAGGTTTTTCACCACGCACACGCTGGCGAGCTTTTATAAAGGTCGTCTTACGGTAATGATGTTCAAGGTACGCGCACTGCACTCGCGGCGAGCTTAATTGAGGTCGACTTATGCGTTTACGACAGAGCACTTTACGCGACGCGATTACACTTTGATGCGATGATTTTCCTGGGCCCCACGTTGGGCGCCAATTAAACTATTTAAAGCTAGATTTACTTAAAAAAAATATTTTTATTTACTTCTTTACGAACTACTTCTTACGAACTACTTATGATTACTGAATGACAAAATATTTCATATCTTAAAACTAAGTGCATATCCCATACTGCCAGACGACAGGTCAGCATACCTGTTGGTGGCTCAAGTATCCGCTCGTTGTCGATGCCTCGTGTGTCCGGTTGAATATGATTCGCTGCATTCCATCACGTACGGAGTTGATGTTGTTGCTCGTGGGAACTGTATCATGCATTGTTTGCATGATGAAATGTTTCTGGCGTTAACTTACACAACTGCCCTCATGCAAAGGCATATGTGCATATCCTATGCTGGCGCGATTCTTGCAACTGCATCATGCAAATTCAAGCATAGTGACCTCTTTTTAGGGTTGTTTACGATTTCAAAGCCAGTCCGACAGCTGTATTGTTGCAATCGTCGTGGGTTTAATTAGATTCTGTCATCCTTTTACCGAGGGACATGCTTCCCTAAATGCATTTCGGCACGAATCGATGCCAACATGGGAACGCAATTTTGACGCGCCAACAGGAAGAGCATAAAGTGTGTCTGGTCCCTGTGTGCCAGGTGGTCAAGTTTCAACAAAAAACGAAGGGTTGTGAGTTGAGAATATCGTATTGTTCAGTTTTTTTTTTTTTTTAATCAATTTCATGGTCTACTGGTGAGTCTTGATGTAAAAATATGTTTAATTGGGTTCGTACAGCCACATGAACACATGAAATCGTTTTTCTTTTGTTTGCAATTGAGGACAAACCAATTGAATGAGACGTGGGTATGTGTGTCAGTCGCCTTGTGAGACACAGCCTACACTGTGAATGCATAGACCAAGTTTGAAGCTTTTTAGATTGCAATGTTCATTATTTGCTTATCGATTTGCAATTTGGTTCAAGATTTGAATAACTTAATTGAATTTGAGGATGTTAAAAGCTTAAGCGAAGTCAAACAAAGAATGGTGCATTGTGGTGTAAGAGGAAGAAGTGCATATCCAATTTGAAGAGGATTTGATGATTTCTATTCAAGTTTTGAAAGTGCATTGTTTTAGTTAAGATACTTTGAGTGGAAAGGACCAGTTTTCATCCATTTCGTTCTCAAAATTTTCAAGTTAAAGGAGGCCAATCAATTTATACATATGTATATTCGACTATCTTGTGTTACAAGCTGTGTAATGAGGCTTATAACATAAAGACTGTCCGCCTGACAATCTGTAGACTTCTATTCAAACCAAAGACAACATTTCATTAGAAGGAAACTATAGGATGCACTAAAAATGCCAGAGGTCCACCTCGGCTCTGCCTACAAATGGTCATTCAATTGCGGCTGTATTTCGGGAATAACAACTCTGATATTTTCTTTTGGTGCTTGAACCATTGGTGAAGTATTAGCGTAGACTTTACCTATAACATAGCACCAAAGAAAAAAGTCTTATGGTGTTAAGTCGCACGATCTCGGGGGCCAATTTCCTCCATTTCACCAGCTGTGTGACATGTGGCGTGATCCTGGTGAAAATAAACGTCTTCCACGTCCATACCATCAGTTTAAGGGCAAAAAAAAGTCAGTATACATCGTTTAGTAACGCAATGCATTAACTGAAACGGTCGCATCGGCATCGTTTTCGAAAGAATATGGCCCAATGACATCGCTAGCCCAAAAAACTCCTAAAAAAGACACTCATTGTGTGTGACAGTCTTGTTTTTTTACGTACCCAGACAAATGAAAAAGAGTCTCATCACGCAAAATAATTTTGTGTAACAAAAAAGTGGATGGGGATAAGCCAGCCCAATTCCTGTGATCGTCGCAGGACACACCTGAATTTTCAGTCACACTCTCAGCTATGGCGGCGATATTTTCAGCTGACCTTGCCGATTAAATTCACTATAGTTGTCCGAGAAGGCGCTTGTTGATGACCCAAAGCAATACGAACTATAAGAAACGTTTTCGCTATATTTTCACCGTTTTTGTTCTGAATTTTCACTGTTTCTACACGTTGTGCGAGTGTGTATTGTTCCAAATTTAATGAGCTTCTGGTTTTTACCTATCAAAAATCATCGCACTGATAGTTGAATGTTGACAGTTCAACAATGGTGTCAAGTTTAAAATGACACCTCTTGTTGAATGATCCTATATGTACAACCAGCATGAATCTGGTCCCCAACCAATAAACGGCTTCAGTCAACTCAATCGTTAGCTACATTGATCGTTTTGCACAACAAGTTGATTGAGTTCTATTTTCACTAGCGAGCTGCACCTATGTACATACATATGTACATTAGTCGAGATCTTCGTCTATTGCGTCGTCCAATCTTGGCAAATTTGAACACTTTTTAGGCTAAATCGCTGGTGTGCAACCGCAACAGTCACACCCATTTTAATCGTCGTGACGTCAAACTCTTTTGGCTAGATTGACATCTCTGTTGTCGTAAAAACAGTTTACCACTTACCATCTACGCAGAATAAGCATTCGTCGCTCAAAACAACCTACGGTGACTTAATCCACTCTTGACCAAGTTCATGTGCCTATGCGACGTACAGAAGTAATGAGATTATTGGAATCAGAACAGAATCACTTCAGTTGTCTTGTCCGAGAGTAGGCTTTGAGTTCCAAAGAAACACCTCTTGACCTTTAATTTATCTCAGCACTATTATTTTCGGATTCTAAGCGGAACCTAGACAGATTATGTCTATCGAGAGTGACGTTTTGTCCACGCTAGGTGTTCTTTCTGGTTTTTGTCCTACCAGACTCAATTTGCTAAACTTAAATATTTGTAAACGTGAGTGTTGACCAGAATAAAAAACGATAGCGGACGAATTCCCTAGATGGAACTAACTATGGTGTGATAAATTTCCGAAGCGGAAACAGCACCTTATCTAGACTACTTCAACATATTTGAAGCTGAGTTCTGAAAGAATTTCCAAGAATCAGTTAGGTCTTGGAAAGAGATGGTGGCGGATGAGCCCTAAAGGGAGCAACGGCATCGCTCACATGACCGAAGTGGGTGACTGACATAGCTCTTCTCTATAAATTGCTTCATCCGCGGCCTTCAAGTCGATAAAAATGTGGAGAGAATGTAGCCTGTTGCAAAATTGATTTGCCTGGATCCCTTATTGGAGATCATTGCTTGTAGGCTGTGTGCGCTCCCAGGTGTACTCTTCTTTTGTGGATGAATGCTCCACAGTCCAAACAGAGGTGTGACGAGGTTTCCTCAGCAGTTTCCGTTTGCTTCTATTCCCATTTTCTTGAGATGCTCCCTGAGTCTGCAATTGCCCGTCAGGAAGCCCGTTAGAATGCTAAGCTGGTACCTAAGCAGGCCTTGCTCCTTCTTCGGTCGTAATTCACGAGGAGTTCCTTTGCCTACCTTAGTCCTGGGAGTGTTTCCCATAGCCTCCTTCTTTTGCATTCTTCCTCTCTTTTCGGTTCCGATTGGAGTAGTTCTGGACTAGTCAATAATTCAGTTTACTACCATGAATTCCTTGTGTGTGTGCATCCATGTGCGGATTGATTGTCCCTAACCTCACCTAACATAATGTCAATTGAAAAATTAAGATTTGTTCACATGTGAAGCGTGAGTTCGTTGTCATTGGTCTTCCGTGGCTCTACCGTCCGAGATGGACCTGGTCTCCAGCCAGCTAGATCTTTAGCCAGCTGCCTCCAGTTTTGTACGCCAAGTTGGTTAAGATCCCCTTCCACATCCGTGCGCCACCTCAGACCAAGTCCGAAATCTCACCTCTACTCGTATGGGGATAGCCCCTGATTTAGAGTCGATGGCATAAGCTCCCTTAACCCGCGACTCTCATAGTGGATAGGCGGGTTATTGGAAAATGATGATGATGACTGGAGAATCTTTTTCGGCAGACATTTGGCCTTCGAACATTGCCCTCTTTAACCTATGAGCTCTTCACTTTGCACCTTGCCAGACAGTAGACACACACTTCTGTTTCTAATTTTTGTTTCTAAATTCGAAATCTCATTCTCATTTGAATGAGTGAAAAACAACTTCGACTTCTCTGTATCCATCGCTGAAGTGGTTGCTGCCTGGGTACGAGTATTTGTTATGGAATATTGAATTCAATTGGCAACTAATGAAGGCAAGTATGGAATTGTACACCCAAGTACCACAATTTTCACTCATGTATCTTCAATTGCGCATCGTAAGTGTTAAGCTCGTCATGCGGTTTTTTATTTTTGCGATGGAAAATGTGGTCTACGAATATATTTTTTCAAATTAATTTATCGTAGAGAGATGCGCGTCAAGAACGATGAACTGTATCGGGACACGTCTTCGTCTTCGTCTTCATCTTCCATCGAATTCAATTATAAAGAGAAAACAATTCAAAAATAATTGAAAATAATTTTTTATTGCGCTTTGATTGTGTCACGATGTCTGGCTTGTGATTCCAGTGATTCCAGTGAATCATTATGAAATTTTTTGAAAATTTCATTTCAAGTGAAAGTCGTTCCAATGTCAGGCTAATGTGTCACCCCATTAGGAGTCATCTCTCCCCAAGAATTTGATTGGTTTTCTCAGAAATGCAAAACTTTTGTCATTAATTTGCCATCTTCACCTTTTCGCAAATGGCATGGCATGCAGCTAACTTCCAGCAAATAACCATGATGTGCCCTAAAAAGACCCGTTTGTAGAAATATCCACTTATGTGTGCATCCTGACCACATAGCAAACAATAGCTTTTGTTCCATTCCAAAGTTCTATGCAGGCAAAGTCGGTAGTGTGTGTATCTAGATGGTACTCGACCACATTGACAAACCGCTCACAAATGAGTCAGTTCAACTATGGAACATTACTCAGTGTGGCTTCGATGGAATGTGAAGGTGATTTACGACACGGCTCCATGGGTACCTATGGACAGATGATGAGTGAGGAGATGTGCAGCAGCACGCAGCCATCGTGTTCGTGACACATAATGTTCGGTGAAACTTGTTTTCACGTTTGCCAACGAATACGGAACTCTCGACGGGGATTTTGGACATTACGAAGCTGCGAACGTGGCTTAAGCCTTAATGGGATCAGCGAGAGATCATTATCGGTAGTAGGTGGGTGTGTGTTTTTTAGTACTTTTCTGGTTTTGGAAAGGCATTCAGGAAATAAGTACGAATAAGAACGAATTGTACGTTTTAATCTTTTTTCAAAGTTGGAATGGTAATCGCAGCCACTGAATGCTAAAGTTGAAGGGAACTGCGAACTGGGTTAATACCAAATTGATTACAGAGCTTAAATTGGGTTATGCTTTGACCTAGTTGAATTCAGGAGGTACTGGGAGTTGTTCATAGTGTCCTCAACATTTAGAAGATGTTAAATCAAAGGGAAATCTTTCAAGACGTGCAAAAGAATCCGTACCATCAGGTAGGCGTCTCCTGGGATGGCTGGACTAAGTTCAAAATCTCTCCTCTGCCTGGTGATTTAGAGTCGATTGTGGAAGATAGGCCATTTGGAAATGATGATGATGATTGATTTTAAAACGCACGCAAATGGACACATTGACATTTTTTTGACATGTCCAACAACCAAACATACCATTCCCAATGCCCAGGCTTTATAATATGAGGTTATCTCTAGTTGTGGAATTCAGATATGGAGTTAACATTCTGACATTCGGTTTGATTAGGTTGTGGGGGAAGTGCCCAGTCAATGAATGTGCGTTCACGGGGGCCTATTGACCCTTTGTATTTCCATTTGTGTTGTGGTCCTTGTTCCAACCTTGAGCTCTAGATGGCTGGCCTTTGTCGGATCCAGCCTGTACTCTCAATAAAGTGGAGTATGTTCGGTAGTGGTACTTCTGTTAAGTTTCCTAGTTCTCCAAACAGTCTGCTACTCATGTGTTGGAATCGGCGGTTTTTGGAGACATGAACACTCGCCGAGTAAGTGCCTAATGGTTTGTGTTTCTTTCACAACCTGACAGCTCCTGCTGTAGCCTGGGGAGTTGATGCCGATTCTAGTGGCCATAGTGGCTGTACACCTATTAGGATACGAGTTTCTTTTTTATTCATTGCCAGGATATAATGCAGTCACCCCTTGGCTGACCAAGAGGTGTCGGTTAGCTCTCTCATCATATGGTTTACGTTACCTTTCAGTTCGCCGATAAGGATGTCTATCGATGTGTGGGTATATGCTCTCCCTAAAGCTGGTCCTTGCCGACGTCTTTTTTGTTTAGAAATTCGCGACAGTTGGGCACTGCCTTAGTGTCGGCGATGATGGAAATCCTAGACAGGATCAGTCTCCTAGCGTCTATTGTCTTTTCTGCTCTATCAGGGCCAAAAATGTTAGTTTGGAAGACACTATAGTCGTCCAGGGGTCTGTATGAATCATTTGGCTGCCTACTTCTTGTACTTGTAAGTTAAAGTCTTCTTCTGTTAGTTAATTTCTTTTGCGTGGATTCGAAGGGTCTACGGGCTGTAGCACCAATGTCTATACTGTGATCGCATAGTTTAAAGCTTTGCTGTCAGCTTAGCTGTCAGTAATGATCGCTAGGTCTCTGGACAGACATTTCTAGTACCTCCGCCCTTTTTCGCGCGGGTAGACGGGAGGATTTTGATACATGTAGTTGCCAGTAAGAACCAGCACCAACCGATTCCATTGTCTAGTTTAAAGCTCATCAGTGTAAAGAGTTTTTGCTATATTGGGGTTATTGGTGAGTCAGATCTTTTATTGGTAGGAATCCTGGCTGGGATCACTTTTTAAGGGCTTACCTTAAGGACAGTGTATTCGTGGTTGGCATAACCGTTTATATGTATGTTTTGAAGGTTCAGCTTCAACCGGGCTAGACGACCCTTAGACAATTAACACAATATGAAAATTGTGATTACAGCCTCGAGAGCACGAATGAAAGTCTACTTGTTCTGCATCTAAAAGAACTATTGCCAGAGAGTTGGTAACATACCGACGCTTGAGTAGAGGGGTTTTCTTTGAAATCAAACGATAGTTAGGTTAGGTTAAATGGGGTGACGACTTGATGTTAGGCGCCGCCTAACTCGGATTTCCAGGGATCCATTGTGTTCCCCATTGTGGGAGCTACATTCATGTACCTGTTGGGAAGACACCCAACACCCTGAATTTAGTATAAATTTTAGGATGGCCTTTGGTTACGTTGTTGAGAGTTGGCCTGGATCACTAAAGAAGTAAGCGCCTAGAGTCGTCTTTTTGGTTCTGCTGAGGCTTGGGTAGTCGCAGAGAAAGTGCATCGTGTCCTCCTCCGCATCTATATCGCCACATCCTCTGAATAGTCGCATTCTCCTTAGATAGGCCCCCAGTAAGTTATGACCCGTGAGGATGCTGATAACTAGAGCTAAAAGCGATCGGTTCAGCGGAAGTATTTCCTTTGTTTTTCTTTTATTGATTTTTGACCAAATTTTTCTTGACATGCGGCATGACGGAAGTGTGTTCAATCGTTCACCGGCAAGCTTCCAGAAGTCCAAGTGTATCTCTTGCTTTAGAACAAAACCGTGGGATCGACCAGTTTTTGATTTCGTTCCGATCCCTTTCTTGCCAGTTCATCGGCCTTTTCATTGCCGTCAATGCGTCGGTGCCCCGGGACTTACGTTATGTCTTAAGCTTAGGATCCTAAGCTTGCTGCGACAACTCTTATCTACAAGTGATTTGAGTAGTGTGGATGACACGTCTTTGATGGCGGTCTGGCTATCGATGAATATGTCGATATTTTTTCCCGGGGTTTCAGAGGATAGTTCACTCGGCTCGGTTATCGCTTGGAACACACTGGCGTGGTTTGGAAGTTTTATCGACCGGCATTGGCGGGTTCTTTTGAGTATATTCCGGAGCCTTCAGCTTCATCCATTTTTGAGCCATCGTCGGTGAAAATACATATATTTCCGGGTTTAATGACCCTTCCTTCGTCCCAACTTTTCCTTGCTGGAAAGAGAGTTTGGAAATTTAGTTCGAAATCAGGGTTTGGGGTTTTCCGATCAGTTCTTGCAACCAGGATGGATGGAAGAGTGCACTTTTCAACCCATATGCCCTGACCTACATAAACGAGTTCGAATTACTTCATTGGTAGGGTATGGGAAGCATGTTAAATTTAAAGAGAATCCAACATTCTGACAAAGAAATTTGACTAAACATGCCTTCCACCCACCAATTCAGCATCAATAACTCCGATTGGTAGTCGGTGTTTATTCATCTCCCTGTCGGCAATAAAATGTCAGTGTCCACTGAATTGGCAATGTTTAAACATTTTTTTTTCTCTCTCTTTTGTTTATTTGATATATTTCCCCTCCGATGGACTTTACATAACCATTCACCCAAAAATGGCATCGAAACACATCGATGACTCTTCCCACAAAGCAATGCATGGGTTTTGTTTAACACCTCCGCTTTCCCAAAAAAGTGAAAAAAAAAAATCCAAACTGCAATTCACATTGCCCACCGCGTACCGGTCAGTCAGACCTATTCTTCAACTAAATTGATTCTGGGGTTTCGTTTCATTTTTTCCTAGTTTCCGTAGTTCTTTTGGGACAAACAGCTCTCTAGCACTGTAAACCAATTGGCCAACGTGGCGTTCGGAAATTACTCGTTCTTGGCATAACCCTGCTGCTATTCCCACTGCCACTGCTGCATGGTGCGTCTAGTGGGAATGAGTAATTGATCAACAAAAACGGCGGAAAAAAAGGAGACCAAAACAAATCCCATTGCCCGACCAGGCACCTATCCAAAATGGAAATTGCTTTCGTGTTTACTGCGATTCCGGTTTGGTTGTTTTTTCCTTGCGCCCCGACAGTTTGTCGAATTTCATTCACGGTATTGGTGTTGCAATGTTACAGCTGGAGGGTTGTGCTGTGCACTGGAATTCGAGGTTCGAGGCGAATTGATAGGTCATAGGAGGGAAAAAGAAAATATCGAGGGCCATAGATCTCTATCGGGTTTTGAGGTTTTTTTCCTGAATTAATAACGGAACAAGCGGAATTAGAGAACACACATGAAATATCGCATTGTTCCACCTTGGTGTTATAAAATTTCTAATGAGATTGTGGCTGCATCAGCGGTAGGGAAGCCTTGCACGCGCCGTCGTCGTCTGCAGGAAATCAATTTTTTTCGGTTGAAATCCGATTAACGACACACTGTGTGTGTTGTGATAGTGGAGCTCACACATTCCCCAGTGTCTGAGCGGAAGTAGCTTAGTGTTGAGACAATCTCAAGGTTTGATTTGAAGCTGAAGAAGTGCTTGTGAAAGAAACTGGCATAGCCGGCAGTATTAGTACTTAGTCAGTCATAAATAAATGGTTGACGCAACAGCTTATGGAGGGCCAAGAGATAGGTTCTCGTGACTACATACATATGTATGTATGTATGGTGTGCGTTTGTGCGCGAAGTGATTTGCAGTTTTTGTTGCCGACGTCAAACAGGATTGAAAAGCTTTTTCTTTGTTAATTATGCTCTCGGAGGTTTGTCATTCCCTGCTGAGAGGTTGTGTCAGCTCAATTTACATTCCAATGCACTAACCACTACAGCTTCATACCTTGAGTTCGTTTTTGATGTTCACATTTCCTGTAATTTCGATGCGAAGTTGATATTTTAGGTCGTATTCGCCTTGATGTCCTTTTTTTCCACTCGCGCTTCAAGGGGCTATGAATACCCCTTTGATGTTATTCACACAGCGCGAGCGACGTTCAGTGGTTCGAAACTCGAATAGTGTTAGGTTTCAATGGCGTCCGAGGGTGGTGTCCAGACTAGCTGAGGACAAATCTAGGTTTCTTCAAGCTGTGATTATGCCAAACCGAAGTAGTAACGTTTTTTCAGACTCAGTGTCTGTCGAATCTCAATGAAAAATTACTCCAAAAACTCGCAGGGAATGGGCGATAATCTACCGAAAGCTGTACAGAACAGGGTCAGCACCTATTCTCCGGCTCAAGCCCGCCATGCCTGTTTCTTATTTTTGGCGAGGATTCAGAATTTCGTCATCGTTTAGTAAAGTTTGGGTCCATAACTGATGAGGGAGTGGAATGGCTCTCTCGTGTCATTAAAGTGGCCTGAGAATGCGGTGAAACACCCAGCGATTGGCAAACTGGGGTGATTGTTCCTCTTTTTAAGAAAGGGGATAGGAGGGATTGCTCCAATTATAGGGGTATATCTCTTTTAAGTCTCCCCGGAAAGGTCTTTGTAAAGGTGTTGGAAACGCGTTCCAGAGCTGTGGTCGAGTCCCGGTTGGGCGATGAGCAGTGCGGCTTTCGTCCAGGTAGAAGCACAACCGACCAGCTGTTCACTCTCAGAATGGTACTTGAGAAGGCCTGGGAGTATGCCAAACCTATCGACCAGCTGTTCACTCTCAGAATGGTACTTGAGAAGGCCTGGGAGTATGCCAAACCTATCTACAGTTGTTTTGTGGATTTGGAGAAAGCATATGATTGGGTCCCTCGAGGTAAACTCTGGAGTGTATTGCAGGAGTTCGGGATTGACGGTTCTCTTCTGAGGGCCATTCAATCTCTGTACACTAACTGTAAGAGCTGTGTTCGGATGAACGGCGTTAGGTCGACACCTTTCACTGTGGGCGTTGGACTTCGCCAGGGGTGCGTTCTGTCACCTCTCCTTTTCATAGTGTATATGGATTGGATGTTACAGCGCAGCCTTGGTGAGGAATGGTTCGAATTGGGAGACTTAAGGATAAGTCTTCTGCTTTCTGCTGATGACTTGGTCATCCTTACGTCCACCCAGACCGAACTTCGGCGCGCACTAGATAGGTTCGTCGCCGTCTGTGTTGAAGCTGGGATAAAGGTAAACGTGAACAAATCAGAGGTAATGGTAATTTCCAGAACACCTGTTTAATGCACTCTGCATGTTAGTGGAGTCCTTTAGGATTGGTCAGGCTGGAGCAATTTTGAGACAGCTCGGTCAATCTGTTATCAGGAGGGCCGAACTTGGTATCGAAGCTAAGTGGTCGGTCTTTAATTCAGTGTTTGTGTTTGTTCCGACCCTCATCTATAGTCATGAGGTTTGGGTAATGACCGAAAGAATAAGATCGCGGATACAAGTTGCCGAAATGAGATTTCTTCGTTGTATTGCTGGGGTGACTCGTCGAGATCGGGTTAGGAACACCAGAATACGCGAGGCACTCAATGTCGAGCAGCTACTTTTTCGAACGGAGAGGTCCATACTTCGATGGTTTGGGCACGTCAAACGCATGTCCCCAACTCGATTTCCAAGACGTGCCATGGAATTCGTGCCATCGGGTAGACGTCCCCTGGGTAGGCCTAGGATGAGATGGCTGGACCAAGTCCGAAATCTCACCTCTACCCGTTTGGGGATAGCCCCTGATGAGTTAGAGTCGATGGCGGAAAATCGGCAAATGTGGAGAGTCCACTTAAGCTCCCTAAACCCGCGACCCTCATAGTGGATAAGCGGGCTATTGGAAGATGATGATGATGATGATGACTGATGCTTTGATTTAATAATATAATGTGTGTGTAAATAAGAACAGAAGGAGGCAGTTGTTCACTTTCCCATGTCTCCACAGCGTCGAAGAAGGGGTCTGCTCAGACGCGCAGTCCATTTTCACCTTCTTACCTGCGTTGCTCTTTGAATTCCTTGGCTTTTGCTGTAGAAGGGTTCCGAACCGGCCCTAGCCAGCTCATCCGCAGTTTCATTGCTTACAATGCCCTGGTTGTTGGGCACCCAAGCAAGTTTGGCCTTGTTGTGCCTGGAAAGTGATTGTAGGGTATCGTAGCAGCACTTGACTGACCTAGATTCCAAGAAGTAAGATGTCAATGCATCAGTCTTTACCCTTCCGTCTTCTGTTTCCATCTCGTAGTTATACACTCTTTCTGCTAGAAGATTGGATGGAGCTACTCTCGCTACTATGAGAACGGCTGGTTCCGACAGTGCTCAGTCTGCCCTGGAGTCATAACTCTGCATAGTGATGTAGTGACCTTTGTCGTCCTATAGGACATGATCTCCTAACTAAATATGAACTTCGATTCCAGCCTCAAGTGCCTGCGAAGCGTCTGTCTGTTTCCTCTGCGCTATTACCTCTGAATCCACTTGAAATTCAACAATCGTGAAGATAAGTTGCTTAGTCAGTCATAATACTCGTATCTCCGTCTTCTCCGAGTTTTGGCTCAGGCCATGGGGCTCTATCCAGAAGCATATGACTTAATTGAGCCTTTTCTTAGGGTTTGTTTTCCCCCGTGTTGTGATCATCTGCATTAGCGACCAGGCAGGTGTCTGCGGAGATGAAAATGAGAGGTAAACTCTCTTCCACTTCCTCTGCGAATGTCCGGCACTGGCAAGAGCCGTACTGCGTGCACTAAACCAACTATTCTTCGACGACTTCAGTGACATCTCGGGTAAAGGTGTACGAGATCTAAGCCGCTTTCTAAATTCCACAGGTCACACGAGTCGCGGTAATAACAAGGCACATCCTAATTTTAATTGTATTCAGCTGAACCGCCTCTACCTACCTACCTAGGTATCTGCGGTAACCATGTAAGAGGAGCTGAAGTTCCCTCAGGACACCAATCCCAAACCAAGAAAATAGAAATCTGTTCTCGCATCCAGATCAAATCTGGTCAGTGAATGTAAAAACAAACTCAACCTGGTTTGCCGCTAAAACGATGTCTGCGTGACGCGTCACGAAGATATCACGTAAAAAGAGAAAGCTGATGAATTCGTAAGAATTTGTCGAAGTTTCAAAGACACTGTCCAAGAATGAAGCCCTGTGGTGACCAAATTTCACCCAGTAAGGACATCAAAGACACTTTTGATCCACCTTCTACATATGTAGGTAGATAAACCTTATCATCTCAGTAATATACTCAGAAGAACGAGCTTGTCAAAGAAGCGACTCGTTAGAGTTTTTAGTGGTTTATTGGATAGAGTAGCTGCAGAATGAAAACACCTTCCATCTGATTCCTGCAGTCTTTAAAGGCTGTCCCACGTCGTTAGACGTTAATTCTATTGAAGAAATCCAGTAAAGGCCGCTTAACTATCAATGGATACAATTTCCACAGTCGGTAATGTCGGTGTGGTCGCCGTGGCTCAGTGGTTTATGCGTTGGACTGCTGTGTAAGTTGCGTGGGTTCTCCTCGGGGAGTATAATTTGTCGTGAAAAAGCTTCTCAACTCGCCATTCAGAGTCGGGAATAAATTGTAGGTCCCTACCGTTCGTGCCAAAAATATACCACGCTAAGCCTTGGCTCATCCCGAGCTGTCGCGCCAGGTATTTATTTAATTTTTTTTTTAAATGTCAGTGACCTTGACTTGGAATACACTGCGATAGTACTCGAGGATCTTTAGAAACTCTAAATCCTGTACAGACTTCAGTCTACGATCCATAAATGTAGATAATCGTCCTAGACTCTGATCTACCCATTTGGAGAGTTACTTCTTCTCTTGGGAATTTGTCGAATCCTTAAAACGTTGGAAAAGAGTCAGTATCTGCTGGTTCGAGTGGATAAAAATTCTAAGATTACCATGTTTTAGCTTCATCTTTGGCAATGAACTATGGCCTACGGTTTTTGGCCAACGAACGATCTTCCCTGTATAATAGGACGTAAACACAAGTCCTTTGCTCCCTTTTTTGCCTTGCGGGCACATACTTAGACGGCTAAAGTCTAGCTTTTCGCTAGTCTTTCCCCGTTCTTATCTTGGATTTTTATAAATTTCTTCAAAGAACCAAATTTTTCCGCTGATTTTCATTTTGAGGAATATTCTTGTTGACCTTTGAAGCCTTTGAATTCTTGTTGACCTTTGAAGCCTTGCTCGTCAAGTTCGTAAAAGGAATTCACTTAAGCTGAAGTCTTCCAGATTTTTCAACATTTTTCAAACTCAAAAGGTGACACCCAACCAAATAAGACAGTGTCAGGGTACTTCTGGTAGATATTCCCAAAAAGCAGTCAAATTAACTTCTCCCCACTCTCCAACTTTAAGCAACATTCACACGTCATTGACGTGACAAGAAAATGTCCCCTTTGCATTCGAACGACACTCCATTAAATGTGCAAAATGAAAAATTTGCAATTCATGTCCATAAGTTCCTGTATTTTTTTTTTTTATTCCATTTCCCACATTCCATTGTTATTTTCCAATCGAGAACCCAATGACATCTGTGTCCCACATGACATTTCTATGTTACACGGCGACACCGCCTAACACATCCTGGAAACATGCCCACCCATTAGGATACCCAAGCGCCTGCCTGCAAAGAAATATTATTGAACATTTCTTTTCATCACAGGATGACAATTAGAAAACTGAAACTGGAGCACTAGAAGAAATGCCTACGTCTCTACCTGACAGGAAAAGGGACATCTAAAAGATCTCAGTCCCGTTAGAAAGTACACTCTCGTTCGCTCTGCACTTGTTTGTTCCCCTTGCACATGCACAATGTCCTCTCGTATGCGTCACATCCAGGATGTGACTTCACTTAAAAAAAAAAAAAAAAACTCAGCTTCGTCGTAATTTTTCTCAAGAGTTGTTTATCTTCGTCGTCGTTTCGGGATGGGATGTCATCCCTTGCTCTATATGTATGAAGTTGAAACTGAATACCACATTTGTCGCATCTCTCTCATCGTTTATTTTGCAAACGACGACGAAAAAAAAAGGAAGAAAAACACAACCTCAAGATAAATGGGACAGGACACGAAGTGCATTTAAAATAATGAAACCGAAAATCCTGTCAATTAGTGATCTCCTATTGCAGACAGATATACGTAATGTAGGTCCGTTGGCATCTTTTTCCCTTCGCACAGGTTCTGGTTTTGAATTGGAAAAAATATTGCAAAACACCTGTTCAAACTTAAAACTCGTTTTACTTAGATTTTTCTCCTGAATGGGTATGTCTTCGTGCTCGCACGTCTGTTCAAATTGCCTGAGATTTTTTTTCCCGCGAAGAAGATGCCACACAATCATCGCCATCCATCGGATCGGCAAAAGGAAACAAAAGCGGTTTCTTAGCCATGGCTAGCTACTGAAACCAGTAGATGGAAACATGAAAATGCATCTCGAGGCATTGCATGGTAAGTATTGTGGAAGAACAAAGCCTGGCATGTGATTGTTTCTTCCATAAAAAAAAGGGACGACGATGACGATGACGACGACGACGCACTGCAATTGTTATTTTGCAGAGTTGCGCCATTGTGTTGCATCAAGTAACAGTAACAAACTCAATCCAGCACAGCCATCGTTGTAGTGTGTATACTGAAATTAAAAACAAACAACGCCATCAGAAGCTCGACAAGTACGAGTCGTTGTTTGTCGATTACATTTCGTGAGTCCTAACATGCACATCGCCTGTTGTATTGAAATGACACTGATTGCTTAGTTCCGCCATTTAAGTTTGTTGTGATGGTGTGAGTATCGATTTGAGAGCAAGGCGGCAGCGAGTACTGGAGTTCAAGGAAATGAATTGCAAAAAATTCTTGGAAGTAGAAAGGCAATTATTGCGAACGCAGGACATAGTGTGACAATGTAGATGTAGATTTCGGGAAGTAAAAATTCAAAAAGTTGGAAGCGCTTTTAAGGACGCACGAAAGCCCATTTAAATAGCTGGCGCCACAGCTCGGGATGAGCCAATGTCTAGCTTCTCGCAACCATTCATGTTGTGCGTGCTACATATTTCCCACGTTTCGCACGAATAGAAGGGACCTACAATTTATTGCCGACTCCGAACGGCGAATTGAGAAGCTTTTTCATGACAAATTATACTCCCGGAGGCTTGTCATTCTCCGCCGAAAATCCATTTCTTTGAGTCAATTAAGAGGATTACAGGACATTAGTGAGGTGCACCTAGACGGATGGTGGGTCAATTGGGATTCGTAACACGAAACCATTCACTAAAGAACTCAAACGCGATTGATACATTGTACCAACAGAAAGCAGGGTCCAGTTTTAATCCATTTCACGATTACAAGACTTAGTCACGACTCCTAGAAATCCACTATGAATTTTTTTCCCAGGAAAGGCTAGGCTCAGGCCCTTTTCTAACATCAAGGACCACGTCACCAAAAGCGGTCAACTTTCTCGATCTCCTTTTCTGTTCGTTTGAGTTCGAAAGGTTTAGGGGATTTTTCGCCGCATTCTCTACCATGCTATCCTGGGTTTTCCAGATCGTGAGACACTTGATAAATGTGAGTCCGTAATCCGGTGTGACGGCAGGCAGATATCACACCTATTTGTTGCGTCTTAGGCTCATCGCAAGGAAAATCCTCCGAAATATCGGACTCTTTCCGCTTTTGTACTGCTGACATTCACACACAACTCTTCGGTAGCGTCACTTCCGTCCATCTGTCTAAGTACATTTCAGAAAACGGTGTGAATGACGCTTGAGACGCATTATTACGTTACGACGTTATCTTATCGTTACCTTCAAGCTTTACCGGAGATAGCCCAACGTACCATAATCTGGGTGCCTTCCTCGGAAGCAGAGTCAGTCCGACACTTGCAAATCCCGCACTATCCACTAAAAGACTGAGTATTCTTGGATGTGCGCAAATCAACTTCAATAGACAGCCAGGCTGTCATGAAGACATTGAGTTCCTATAAAATCAGATCCAAACTGGTTTGTGAGTGTCTGGAAACGATAAACAGACTTGGCCAGTACAATAAAGTCACCCTCTACTGGGAGCAAGGTCATGTAGGAATAGAGGGAAATGAGGTAGCCGATGCGCTGACAAATATAGGGTCGAAAACCCCATTCGTTGGGCCAAAGCCATTCTACGGACTGGGACTACATAGAATTAAAAAGGAACTGCAAAGAGAGGAAGAAGGCTGTGGAAAACATTCCCAGGACTAAGGCAGGCAAGAGAATTTCTCGGGAACTACGACCAAAGAATGTGCAAGGGCTGCCTAAGCACCAACATTGCAGAGTCAGGGAGCATATCAGGAAACTGGGAATAGAAGCGAATAAAAACTGCAGATTCTACAGCGGTGCCGAGGAAACCCCTTCACATCTCCTTATGGACTGGGGTCCACTGCTTCACGAAAGAAGAGCACACTTGGGAGCGTAGCTGTTCTCGGGAATGGATCTCCTATCGTTGGAGTGAATCCAGATATTCTGATTCCTAGGAGCAATTGCATTACCATAGGTCGCGAATTCATCGAGTAACACGAGTTGGGGGAGCACATTAGATCTCTAAAGGTCGCAATGCATACACACCCCAATTTATAGCATCTAACTCTTGGTAAGAGCTTCTACTAGGGGCTGAAGAATTTTCTTATGGCTGGGTCCTGAGATTCTTATGCAGGACAGCCAAGCAGAAATTAAGTCTGTAGTATTAAGTTCACTTGGTATGGGATGGTGTGGTATATGAGGGTGAACGGAAGGCTCTTCACTTGGGCCTCTGTCGGACCCGTTGTGTTCCCCTCCTTTAATCGTCGGAACTGCGGGGATAGGTTTGGCTTGGGACCTATGTTGGGACGAATCTAGGGAAAGTGGAAACAGTTATGGAGTTGATACTAATGTACGTGTGGTTTGGCGATTATCCCGTTTCTTTGGTAAAGGCCAGGATGCCGTCGATTTCTTTGTCCTTGAGATGTTTCAGGTCCGGTATCCACATGGACCCCAGGGTCTTCTGTCGCATTCTCGCTAGGGCTGGGCAGTTCCATAGGAAATGTTCGAGGTCTTCTTCTTCTTCTTCGCATTTTCTACATGTTTCTGTGTCAGCTAGGCCCAGTCTATGCATGAGTTTGTTGAAATTAATGTGGCCTGTGATGAGTCCCACCATCAGCCTCAATCGCTCTCTGCTTGAACCTAGAACCTTCCTGGTGAACAGGGTGTTAGGTTTACCCACGAGTGATCTAGCCACTTTGCACGTTGGGAGGTTTGCCCAGTGATCCTCGAAATCCTTTGCATTCCAGTGCGACTTCCACTGTATTTTCAGCGATTCGTTCTATTGCTTGCCCCCCTGCTCTTGCCAGTTCATCGGCTTTCTCGTTCCCGTGACACTTTCGTGACCCGACAAGGCGGACGTCGCTGTGCCTGACATGCCTATTGAGTTTGTTTTTGCATTCCCCGACCAGATGTTGGTTTTGCGATGGCTTTAAGTGCTGCCTTACTAACCGAGCAGATTTAAATTTTCCTACTTTGGGTGTAGTGTTCCAAGAGAACTCCAGCTCCCCTCAAAATGTCAAGGACTTCTGCTTAGAATACTGTGACGAAGGAATCTAGATGAATCGCAAGTACTCACTTACATACTTTGAAAGAATGTCAAGATTACTGCTAGTGTCTCACGGAAATGGCTGAACAATTCAACATGGCTAGCCGTAGGGACAAATGACCCCTATTGTGCATCCATCCTTGTATGCATTTCGAAGAATTTTAAACTTCGTACTCTATCCGCCGGTTCATGTTTCGATATTTTACCCATTCCAACGTACCTAATTGAAGTCTTTATACATTTTGCATAAATATCTTCAGGGGACATGTTGGTTCTTATTTTTCTACAAAAGGACACAAGACAACGCGCAGTTTTCCATTTTCAAGTCACTGCATCCTGCATATATATTTTGATTTGAAGGAAAAATAAACTCATGTGGCTTCCGATAGAAACGACAAATAACCATTATTCATGTATGTTGTTCCTGATGGGGTGTTCGGAAAAAGTTTCTTCCCTTCGGGAAAAGGGAAACATTTTTGAACAACTGCGTGAGGAAAGTTTAAAGAAGTTTCTGGAGTTTACATGAAAATTTTAAAGTTTTGTTTTATTTCCGAGTTATTTGTTGTAAACACTATAATTTTCACTGTTTGCTGCTAAAGTAATGGTAAAGTTATACAACTTTTCAGGACAAGAAACTTAAACATTAAATTTTGGAACAGTTCCTGGTAACAGATGTTGGGACACAAAAATTCAAAAGAAATGTCAAAAACACCAAGATTTCTTCTGTCAAATTTGTCGAAGTCTCGAAAGGTTCAAACGCACCTTTCTTATCTTATGTCAAGTTACTATGATTCCAGACGCAACCATTTCGGTGCATTCTTTTGTGACAGTCTTAGCGACCTAGCAGAACAAGATGTCGAAAACTTAGTTCGCTTTCACGATTAGGAAGTAGAATTCCTCCCAGATCCTGAGGCACCACAATGGACCTACTATAAGTTGGCTATGTCGACAGCATCTCTAACCTAACCTAACATACTATGATTTAAGAAGGCCTTAAGATTTTCTTTCGAATAAACTGGCCTGTGGGTCGATGATTTGATGGCCTTTGAGGTCCAATAAAGTCGAAATCTCAACTTTGAATCTTGCATATGTCAAGAGACCATTCCATTGAATACAGTTATTCCAATGCATGTCCCTCTTTGGGAACGAATTTACATATCAATCTAAAGGGTAGTTGAAGTAGTCCAAGTACGATAGAATCAAACACTTCTAAGCCCAGGAGTCTAGACTGGTCTTAGGAAGAGACTTTGCTTTTGCTTCAAGCAAGTGAACCATTCAAGCCTCAAAGTAGACATCCCATAACTTTGTTAAGACTAGATTATGTGAGCTGTCTGCAACTGGATACAGACACCCTTAGATCAAAAGAGGCCCATAGTGATGGTCGGTTGGTTGAAGAAACTCGTCATCTAGCCCACTGTTTGGGCCCGTTGCGTTCCCCTCTGTACAATTTGTTGGAGAAGAAGTAAAGTGGGTGGGCGGTGTAAGTGAAGATTAGAGATAGAGAGTCGGATGGGGTTTACAGATCCGAGAAACGTACTGTATGTCGACCGAATTCGAAGATTTCCTCGAAACTAAATTGCCTAAGAGAGCTTATCCCGGGCAGAACATGCATTTTGTGGCTTAGCTCCTCTGTGGCGGGGCAATCGCAGAGAAAGTGTTCGAGGCTCTCCTCCTCCTCGTCACATCCCGGGCAAGTACTTGATTGCACCAGTCCACCATTCACGTTGAAGTATCCAGTAAACAGGTCGACCATCAGTCTTAGTTGCCTCCTGCCAAGATTAAGCTTTCTCCTTGCTTTGTAGGTTTACAAATCTTTCCATGAAGTCTCGTGGTGTTTTACAAACGAGCCGCCAAAAGCGGTTTTAATAACCTTTAGGACCCATAGTGATACTACACGATCGACTACTAATTGAAACTCGAGGGACTTATTTAACCTGGTGGAGCTACCTATGTATAAAGCAGTCAATACACGGTCTTTCAAGACTTTACACGATCTGCACGACGGCTTTCTGAATTCGGACATAATTAGACCACAATGAGTCCATTTCTTTACAACTTGCCCTGATGGCCTGATTCAGAAACAACTAAAGCCTTTGACGAAGCGAAGAATATTTCAAACGCCTATACTCGCAATGTAATCAAGATTTTTGAAAACAGTAGCTCCAGATGGAGTTTTTTCTTAAACGGAATCGCAGAGGTTTAAACTAAGTGGAGAATGGTTTCTTCCTTCTTTTTTCTAGCTTCTGCAGAAATCATTTGAAACGAAGTCTAACCTCTTAAGCCTGTAAGCTGATTGGACAGTTTTTTGGAAATTGCTGTTTAAGCAGGATTCACCCATTCACAATTTAGGATAAGCCATGGGCCTCGACCAACAACCTTCACAAGCCAACACGATCCTTAGACAGTTGTATGCACCAAGTTGGTTGAGTTCACTCTCCAGTTGCGCCACAGGAGTTAAAGTCATCTTATTCTGCGTAGTCCCTCTGGAGTGGAATCGAAGATTCTTCGGTTTGGACCGTTGGTGTTCCTTCTACCGCGAGAGTAATATTGTTGTAGCCTGGGTTAAAACCTAATCCCTGTACAGTTTAAAGTTCAAACCGGAGATTTAGACCGACTTTAACTAACTTTTAATGTTTGGCGGCTTTTGAATGCCATTAGAGGTTGACTGATCTAATTTCCTTAACTCAATCTCATGTTTAACTGTCGATTAAGGCCAAGGACCTTATTCCCCGTGAGCAATCACAACCTATCCAGCATCAACTTAGTTTTAGAGGTCATAAGATAATTGGCGCAGCACTCGTTCCCCGGGCCTTACTCTATCTTACGCGACCTAGGTTAAGGATGTAAAGTTGAAAAAATTTAAATTACACTACAGACTACACCAACAAACATTATAAAATACCTCGTGATGGAGCATCGAAGAAAATTCCCCATTTGCGACACTTCCGCAAGTCAAACACATCACCACCGCAGCTGTGTTGTATCTAGGTAGGTACCACATGAACAGCATACGATGAGTCTGGCCAAACCACAAGGTAGAATCTATCTCCACAACGTACATACGTACATACATATGCCTGTGTACAAAAAAAAAGAAGAATATGTCGTGTCTGAAGTACACCTAGAGTCACTTCATTTCGGTCGGCTGGTTTTTTAAGAAGATCTCCCCAGAAAATTTTCCACTACTTCTAGGTTTAAATATTTACTTTCCGTTGGAGGAGGGCGGCCGGCGCACTGTGGTGATACTGAAGAATCACACAAAATAAAAAGGTTGTATCCCGAGGGATAGAACGAGCAGCAGCAGTGGAATGAGGAAAAGCCACTTATTATGGGCGTCTGTCAAGTGGTCTTACTTTCTTGAAGCTCACACTCCATAGCGCTGTTGGATGCAGTTTTATTTTTAATTAACAGATGTCTGTATGGTTATGGTTCATTAAATAATTATCGTCAATGTTTTCACGAGGAAGCGTGCATGTGAACTGCGATGAGAGATATTTCCAGTTGATTTGCAATGTCTGCAATAAGATTTTCAGTAGAATGCTGAACATGATGATGAAAATCAAAAGACCCCCACCTTGGATTGCGTTGTTGGTAATCATAAATTAGTGCTGCTTATACATCGACTAAGCCACTTGACATATATTCTTAGGAGCCACACATAAAAGGCCAAAAATTAATCGTTTTACCACCAAGAATGTGTGGGCTGTTAGCCTGAACTTTGGGATTGAAGTTTTCACTTTGTTCTGTTGAATCGACGCCTACAGATGCTTAACAAGAGATGGATAGGAGTTCCATTTTTAGGCACTGCGATTAAAATTCACAAGATTTAATCATGAAGTCTATATGCTGTGTCAAGTTGTCAAAAGTCACTTCATTGGTTGGGCCACATGGAGCGAATGGCCTAAAATGCTGCAGTCGAGAAGGTTTTTGAATCGAGGACTCCCATCTTCTGGTCGTGGATGACAGAAAGCTTGGTATGGATAACCGTAAGGCTGCAGTGCTTCAAGCAGAGACTCTTCACGGGTCCAAGGGCTCTGATAGCTAAATAAGACTTAAACATCCCGGTTCTACTTTATCGTGAAGGCAGATAAAAATATCCTTGGTCGTTTTATAAGATTTTTTTATTTTACAAACAGTCCCAGCTTCTAAAGCAGGTGACACTGCTCAGAACGTTTCTGATCTCTTCAGGGATCAGGGTGTCCTTGCGGAAAATTTACTTCCTAATGTAAGAAAGAGTCACACACTTCTGTACATACCATATGTTCTGTTGCCTCTAGGCAGGTTCGACATTCGGTTACCTGTGCAATTCCCATCTTATGTAGGTGATACCTCAGATTGTTGTCGCCGTCAGTTGTTGGTCCGTTGGACTGCTGTGAGAGCTCCATGGGTTTAAGCCCCAGCCGTGTCCATTGTTTGTCGGGGAATGACAAACCTCCGTGACTATAATTTGTCATGAAGAAGCTTCTCGTGCGCATTCGTGCGAAAAATGTAACACACACAACATGAGTGGTTGCGAGAAGCCAGGCCTTGACTCATCCCGAGCTATCGCGCCAGCTATTTGTTTATCTCAGACTGCAGTGACCAGAGAGGAATCTAGCGAGCCTTTGATTATCGTCCCTATTGTATCTTAGGACAGCCTTGAAGTTTTTATTCAAAATTTGATTCCTTAAATACTATCTTAGTAGGATGCTTGGAAACATATGGGGCTTTAAGCCGAAAGTGGTACACTGGCTGCATACTGCTGTGGTAAGACCCATCCTAACCTACGCTTCGATTGTTTGATGGAAAGCACTTGAGAAGAAGTGGCATCTTACAAGTGGATCCACATTCAAAGAGATGGCTGTATAGGCATAAAAGGATCGATAAAATCAACGCCCATAGCGGCCCTTGAAACAATTCTGAACCTAGTTCCAGTGAATACCACAAAGGAGAACATAGATACCGACTACATTATTCCAACCTCAGACATCAATAGGAGATTTGGTATCGAAATACCAAGAAGAGAGGACTGGGAGAGGGTATAGTTTGCACTGAAGAAGAGCGAGCCTCCTACAAAAATGAATCCAAAACGGACGCTGGTACTGATGCTGGTAATTTCTGTGAATCGAATTTTGAAGCCGAGATAACTGCCATTCTACAGGCCGCAAAGCTAATCAAAAATGACAACATTGTCAGAGTAACTATTACCATCTATGTTGACAGTCAGGCGGGTATATAGTCTCTGCAGTGAGCATCGATAGGATCGAAACTTGTAAAGGTCTGGAGACAAACTCTCAACGATATATCAACGACCAATCGAGTGACCCTATGTTATGTACCGGGCCACAAAGTTATGTATATATATCAGGTAATGAGATGGCGGACGAACTTGTCAGAAGGGATGCAGAACTAGCACATGCATATATGTATACCTTTCCAGTCGCAAAGACACCCATTAGAACTCTTTACAAGGAAATAGAAGAGGAATCGGTGATTAGGGTTAATACGCGATGGGGTCACATGGACACATGTGCAATAGCCAGATCACTATGGCCAGCCTTAGGGAAATACGAATCGTCTCCAGTGTCCTTACAGGTCACTGCGGAATAGGAATTCATGTGGAGCTTCTTGGATTACCCTACAATGACTACTGCGGAAGCTGCAGGTACCAAGAGGAAATAGAATCCATCCAGCACCGCACTGGCCACCAGAAAACTGTGTACTCTTGGTAATAGCTTCTTCCATCGGCTGGAGGACCTTCATATCGCTGATTTCAAGAATTTCCTGATATTTTTATCCATTTCTGGGTGATTTCCGGATTAGCCAACCCTACCCCTTGGTTTGACTTCCATGAGTTCATGGCTGCAATGGACCTCCTTGAGGTTTAAGTAAGTCTAAGGACACCCACAAGACTAGGATACCCACAAAATCAACCAACCATTCCAGTAGGATTGATATTTTTGTTTTCCCACCTGTTTAGAATAAATCTAAACGAAAAGTTAGAGAAGCCACATTAGGGTTCGGCAACTATGTACCTTTAAGTAGATCCCTTCCTGGCTAATTGGTCACCGATTTCATTCCCTTCAACGCTTCTGTGTCGTTTTGTAAAATATTCGGTCACAGTTGCGTTTTTCCGTTTTGGAAAAAGATATTCAACCACGAGTTATAGAAACTGGACGCTTAAGGACAACTAAAGCTTCGAATCGCGGAGTGTGCTAACCTTATCCAGTAGAGGTAGATTTAAGTGTTGTACACAGTCATATCAGTCTGCAGATTTTACAAAAAAGCCATTCCTACTGTAAACTTTAAAAAAAAATGTATCTTCATTCACATTGGGACCAAATCGAATCCAAGGGACATCTCTCTAGTCCAACCCTCTTATATACACGGCAATTCGGTAGAGACAGTGTGACAAGAGGTGGTAAGGCTAGTTGAGGGATGAGTTTGTTGGGTACCGGTTCACTGTGACATTGGGAAAACCGAAAAGGCCGCCGAACTAGGTGGAGAACGGGAACACATGGAGAGGGGAGACACCGCGGATCCTCCTTACTGTGTAGCTTAAGCAGAGATCCTAAGAAGGTAAATCAGAGATGTTTCAATGTAGGTGGCCTTGGATACCCAAGGCTATATGTCCTCCGCTAAACCGCAGAAAACAAGAAATATTCATAACTAAAGCAGGGCACAGCTACAATTAATCACTGGAATCCTGTATGGCCACTGTCTTCTTAGGAAGTACCTATGCTAAAAGATTAGGACTCTCAGCATAGATGTCTGCAGGTACTGCAACGATTTATGCCCCGCTAAAGACATAACACACAGTTTCATGCATGTAACTTCTCGGCACTTCTGATAAACACATGGTACAATTCTTAAGAGAAATCAAATACTTTCAGAAAATGGTTTAGGTTCTGCCATTTTGGTTTCACAGGGATCGCGATGGGCCAACTATGGTGCCTAGTGTCTTGTGCAAGCGCTGGCTGTATAATCCTACTAGACCTAACCTAAGAGATAAGTGAAAGTATAGAATGGCCTTTAATACATATATCAGCGACAAGCTCGAAAAGCTGTAACGGTGAAGATGTTTTGGTCGGGAAAATCTTCGCCTGAATCATGCAACAATCATTAGAAAGCCGCAAGGAGATGCTGGGGTTTAGGCAAGCTCTCTCACATCCAGTGCAGAGGCATCATTATCATCGTCACCTTAAACTTCGAATTCCATTTCTATTCTTCTCCGATTCCTTCCCTCACTCAACTAACAAAGTTTCAAGGCATCTTTCTAGACTCAATTTTCGATGATATTAGGACCTCTGGGACAAATCGACAATTTACTTGTTAACTATTTATGAGTCTCTAGACCTTGAATTATGTCAAACCATTAGATAACATTACTCGTCATCAGTTAGAGGACTCATAACACTCCCTCTCCCTTCATCTCAATATCGTAATTATTCTCTTCTTTGCCTGTACTCACATTTCAAAATGTTGATTGATTCATTTTACACCGAATTTAGAACAGCCCTCGGAAAACCTACATACTCGTGTACATGCCTTCAGTAATTTTTCCTATAATCACTTTGCTCGAAAATATCAATCATTCTCCGTAGTCCGTTGTTGACTAACACTTAAAGAAAAAACAAGAAAATTCCCTAAAGAGGAAACTGTAAATGAAATCTCGCTAGACGAATGCGTTCCGGAATGCATCGGAAAATAAATGAAATAACGTTGCATTCACTCCCTTTCCCCTTTTTTTCCCATTTCCAAGGAAAACCCGACGTCGAAATTTGATGAACATGTTTTCCATTTCAATTTAGATTTTGAAAGTCAGATTGAGAATGGTTTACACGAAGCGGGTCCGGTTGGTCTTTCATGAACTCACACAGGTCTGGGGTAATTGTTATTCTTCGGAGTACGTATTGTGTTTTCTCACCCTTGAGTTGGGAGGAAACAGATTTGTTGAACTTCAATAATTCATTAAAGGTGCATTCGATTTTGAACGAAGTCAAGATTTTACATCAAACAGCAGTACTTGTTCTAATAGGCATCAATGCACTCATAGTTGGAATGAAGGGTTTAATTAAATGGTTTATCCCAAGCGTTGAAGTGCCATCACCCTTTGATTCAATAAGAAGTGTGGGATTTGTATTTTACATCGAACATACATATACTCGGTTCATAAAAATTTATTTATTTTTTTTCCGCAGGTTGTAATCTTAAAAAATTCGGAAACGTGCAGATTTGTTTAAAAATCAATGAACTTTCATCATTCATCATCATTTGCCAATGACCCGCTTATCCACCATGAGGGTCGGGGGTATAGGGTGCTTATGTGAACCGTCCACATCTCCCGATCTTCCTCCATCGAGTCTAAATCATCAGGGGCTATCCCTATGTGTGTAAATCCCGGCCCTACCCAAGGGTGTCTACTTGATGCCATTGCACTTCTTGGAAGCCGAGTTGGGGACATGCGTTTAACCATCGAAGCATAAACCTCTTCGTTTAGAGACGTAGGTAGTCAGCGTTGAATATCTCGCGTATTTTGGTGTTCCTACTTCGATATCGACGAGTTACCCCACCAATCCAATGAAGAAATCTCATCTCTTATCATTCTTTCGGTCAATTCCCAAACATCACGACCATAGGTGAAGGTCGGAACAAACATTGAAAACCGATAGCTTAGCTCCAATGCCAAGTTCAGCCGTCCTGATAACAGATTGACCAAGCTGTCTCAAAATTGCTCCAGTCCGACCAATCTGCTGGATTTGGTCTGCCCATCACTCGTGAATACGACCCCGAGGTACTTAAACATCTCCACCTGTTTCGGGAAATTGCCATTACCTCTGCCTTGTTCACGTTTAACTTCATCCCAGCTTCAACATAGACGGCTACGAACCTGTCCATTGCGCACTGAAGTTCGGTCTAGATGGATCCAAAGATGACCAAGGCATCTTAATTCGAACGCTCTTGTGCTGTAATATCAAATCAATTTCCATAGACACAATGAAAAGGAGAGGTGACAAAACGCACTCCTGGCGAAGTCCAACGGCCACAGTGAAAGGTATCGACTTAAAGCCGTTCACCCGAAGGAGCTTCCAACACCTTAACAAAAACTTCACCGGGGAGACTTAAATGAGATATATGGTCCTATAATTGGAGCAACCTCTCGTATCCCCTTCTTAAGCCCCATTCCTTATTTTCAGGCCACTTTCATGACATTTCATTCCCCTTTCACCCAAAGCCCTGAGCATTCCAGGTCGAATTTCATCTACACCAGCATATTTGCCATGTCACCTTCTCTGAGGTGGGACTATTCTCCGCCCTACTCAAAACCATGGGTCTGCCTTCCTCAGTGCTCTGTTCGGGATTGAACAGCTTCGAAAAGTGCACAGATCTCCTTCTCATCGGAAAGAAATACACCATCTTTGGATTTGACTCCTTCGATGATAATAAACTTCCTTCCTCTGAGACGGCGGATGGTCTGCTAGAAAACCTTGTTTGCAGATCTGTGATCACGGTCCAATTTCTCGCCGACATCCTTTCAGGACTGCTCCTTGGCCTATGACTTGTGAGTATTCGCACTCCCGCCTGAGCAGACATTGAAGGTGCTACTCCTGACATGGAGAGTTTCCACTCATCCTTGAGATCCACAGTTCTAGAGCCTCTTTGCTTTGTTGGGGAGATACCAACTATATCTAGTCGATATGAAGTAGCCTCCCCAACAAGCTCAAGGTTTATTTTCCTGTGAGCGACGAAACGTTCCATATGCCTATCCTAAGTCGATGCCGATGTCGAAAAGCCGAAAGTCCACTTATGCCCCCATCGGAGCAAAGCGCATCTTTCCTTTGACCCCCGTAATGGTTTGCGAGACCATTGCCGGGAAGCTCGTAGCCGTTTTGCGTTAAACACGGCCGGCTACCGAGCGGGACAAGGCGACCACTAGACACTCGCATGCTGCCACCATCTAAGCCTTGCTCCGAAGGGCGCCCTGGCATGGCAATATCCGAGGCCCGTTTACTCCGTCTTGTCATCATTAAAGTTATGCTTCACTAACCATGGGTCTAACATCCTCAGTGCTCTGTTTGGAACTGCAAAGTGCTCACCCCATCTGCGCAAGATGTCTTACCAGCCCTGGAAACTAGAGTATGTAGCACAAAGTATGTCATGATGGGCTACCGTACCGGTATTAACCCTAAGAGTTGAACCATTTCTTATCTTCTGGATCTCGGCTAGATTGTTAAGATCATCGTAGAAGTGTTCCCCGATAATTTTCCTTTTTAGCATCGCAAGAGCAGGACATGTATACAGTAGGTGCGTCGTAGTGTCTTCTTCCTCCTCGTTTCTGGAGCTTCTAAAGAAATCATTGGAGGGGACCCTGAGTCTGAGTGCATATCTGCCTTTCAAGCAATGTCCGGTAAGGACCCCTATTAGTGAAACTAGGTTTTTCCGGTGGGTGAATATAAGTCCCTCTGTCTTCTTTAAATCCAGCTTAGGCTAGATTTGTTTTGACAAAAGACAAGTGCTGATGTGGTTGCACCTACGGTTTGCCAGTTTCTTGGCATCCGTGTCAAGGAAGAATATGGTCGATTTAATGGGTGGTTCCCCCAGGTTTTCGGGGAGATGCCGTCCTGCGGCTTTTTTTGTCAGCTCATCCGCTCTGCAGTTGGGTGGAACGTTCCTGTGTCCTGCGACCCAGCACAGTCACCCTTGTCTGCAACCTCGTTGCAGCATTGCTTTAACAACCTTGATCCTTGACACTTAGCGTTTTACTGAATCGCCTCTTTCTATGTACTTATCTCGGGAAAGCGAGCCTATAAAACTTTAACAGCGTCCAAATGTTTTGTGATTCTGCTTTTAAACTTCTAGAGAAATCCTTAGTCAAGTTTCTTTGTATTCCTGACTAACCACAGACTTTTCATTCACCGAACCTCGATTTCCCAAGTCTCAGCACGAGATCTAAACACTTACAAAGCCCCAAACTAAACGATCTTTCGTTATATGTAGATAGTAAATTGAACATAATCTAAGATTTTCCTTAAACCGTTTGACTTACAAAAACCGCCCACGAAAGTTTAGGTGCTACGACGTTAACCTTTCAAACATGGTCTAGCTTGTGACGTTTTAAACTGCCAGCCAAGGATAACTCAAGTCAGTATTGAAGCATCACACTCAACCACCGAATCTCACCGGAAACTTGTGGTCACATCACTGGATGTTTACTTGTGTTCCAATTGTTTTAACATTTTAATTAAAAAATGCATTGTTAATTCGAGACCGGTACTCGCAGAGACCTTAGGGGACAATACGAGTACCCACCAAGGGAATTGCAGGGGAATTGCAGTACATGGTCCAAAAAGAGGAGTGCCCCTGAGTGAAGAATGCTTGCAATACATTTCTGGTTCAATGAAATCGCTATTGAACCAGGGTGGAGCAGCTTTATTTATTTTCGCAAGTAATTTGTTGCAATAAAATCAACCAGTGGGAGGGTATTGCTTCCGCATCGATCAGCAGCTTGTTGGAAGTCAATGAACTGCTCGTATGCCCTAATGAATATGATTCCGATATGTTCACATTTCTTCGCCCACAATGATGAGCAATGTTTATTCGCCACTAATGAGAGCAAACACTGTGTTGCATCTTACTCAGGTGGGATGTATGAGTATCTCCTCGTGTGCTTGTATTTTAATTCTCCCCCCAAAGTATCTTTCGGGGTTTTTTTTCCACCATTTCTCCTTCGTTCATAGTGAATTCAATATATTCTGGGAAAGAGATACATGCCAGGTCAGGTTGTTTTGCTTTTCGGTTTGTCCTACATTTTGAGAATGAGTCGTTGCTCCTTTCATGAAACCACAATTCATAAATCGATTGGCGTTAGCTGTGTAGTTTTCAAAATTAATTGTGGCGTCTATTTTGGTTTGGAGTTTTGAGTTAAAGGGAAACATGAGAAGAATTTAATTTGTTTAATGAGAAACGGGATGCGATTTCACTTTATGAGGGATGCTGAGTTTACAGTATCTGACGATACAGTGCAAAGAATTTGAACAAATCCGAGGCAGCGTAAACTGGCCGCTCAAAGCGATTTGTTGAAAGACCGAGAAGGTCAAATGGCAAATGCTGAAGTAAGGATAGGTTTCAATTCTTGTGACTAAGTCATTGGGTGATTCAGTAGATTTTCCCGATTGGTATGCGTGTTGAGTGTCACAGAGGGGAAAGTTGCAGAGTGGCCCTTAGATTCCAGAGTGGCCTTTTGACCGTACAGTCTGCTTACTCTCGGGCTAGGGTTGAACCTATTTTTGCTGGTTCGTCAGCTTTTTCATAACCAGGGATCCAGCACAGCTTAACACTGTGCTGCGTGCCAAGAACCTTAAACTCTTCGCGACAACACTTCACAAGCTTTGATGTTATCTGCGTAGCAGCTATTGCTCTTATGGCAACCTGGCTGTCAATGTAAATCGTAATACCCTCCCGTGATATTGTAAGCATTGACACTAGTTGGGCGGGTCTTGTCACTGCTAGGACCTCCACTTGGAAGACGCTGCTAAGTCCTAACTGTTAAAAGGGAAGACCTGCTCCTTTGTCTACATCTATTTTTGAACCATCTGTGTAGATGGATTTGAACTCGTTCAACACTTCCTTGTTTCGTCACTGTTCCCTGCTTGGAAAACCCCATGAAAAGATTTTCTCAAAGTCCAAGTCCGGGACAGTGTAATCCGAGTTGACATTAACGCCCAGATGATTGCTTCGTATCTCGGCATGTCCATATAGATTTGGTCTCCAATCTTCGCTTCAGTCTCCTGCATGTAGAGGTCTTGAGGCAAAATGTTAAGAATTACCTCCATCCCGCTGTTGGTGTTGTTCTCATCGCACTGGTTGTTCCAGTGCATGCCACTATCTGTATCTTGGTCATATCTTTGATGGTTATGGTGCTTACAGCTCTTCTGCTGCAGTCGAGTACCACTTTCGTTTTTTGGCCTACTGATTGCACTCATATGATTCAGCAACTCCCGCACAGTTCAGTTTCCTTGCTAGGGTGCTCTATATCCTGAAGGGGTTTGACTGCCTTTACGATTGCAATGTCACCAGAAAAGCCAACAATTTTGGCACCCTTTTGGCTTCGAGTCTGCGCAGGATAATTGTCCAGTAGTTTTAGATTAGGTTAGGTTGGGTGAGTCGGTTTATACCAAGGAAGATCGAGGCCCATGATATTTCCTGTCCCTTATTTACATGGAAGTTTTGCCTAAAGATTCTTACATCGACCAGTGACTTTGAGGTAGTTCCAGATACCTTCTCTCAGTTTTTTGGAGAGCTCTTCTAAATCTTAGAAAAATTGGCTTTCCAGAGTTCTAGGTCGAATAAGGCAAAAAGCTGAGCAGTGGCAGAGGAAGTGCGGTGCGTTTTCGTAGACTTTCTCATTGGCACAGTTTCACAGTATGATATCGTAGCATATTGTGTCCGGAAATTGTTCCTATTAAGACTGTTAGAGAGCCCCTATCCTTCAAGAGGATTCAACGACTAAGGTAGGTAAGGAAGGCCCTTTGTGATACCGCTGCGATCCATACCCTAGGTGCCACTCCAACTAATGGAACCATTTGGAGCTCTTGATAAAGCTGGGGGAAGTTTTGATATCAGTATGTGATAATTCTCCCAAATTGTCGAAGTGGTAGGCTCCTAGATAGAGCTTCCTTCTTTGGGATAGGGCAGGGCAAGTGCAGAGAAAATGGAGAATCGTTTCCTTCTCTTCTTTGTCCTCGCAGCTCCTGCAAGAGGCCCATCCTTTTGCCATGAGGTCCAATAGGACAGTGACCAGTGAGGACAGCAATAAAGATGCTAATGAGCGACCTTTTAAGCAAGATGAGAGTTTTAGGTCCATACCTCTCTGGAGGTGTTGCAAATGGTGCCATTCCTCCATCTTTGGTTTGTTTTGCTGATCGTGTCGTACTCTAAGAGTAATTTACTTGCAGCGAGTGGAATGCCCTGATTCTTCCGCCCTGGTAGAATCTCTAGGCTAGTTTGGCGAGTTCTTCGGCCTTAACATAGGTGAATGTTCTGCCATCTCAGTGAGAGAAGAGCAACAATCTAAGGTAGCTTAGATGTAAAGGGTCTTTCATTAAGCGCTTCCTATCTTTAAATTTTAATAAAACAAAGTGTGTGTGAGATGTCATCGAAATTTTTTATTCGTTTGAAAGGCCTATCGATGCCATTATGTCCACCGCAGCTTCTCTGGGTGGCGCGCATCCGAAATGTCCAATTTTCCATGACTCTGGTGCATAAATCACCCTGAATTTTACCGACGGCATGGGTTATGTTGGCTTTGAGGGCCGCTGTGGTTTGTGACTTATTCGCATAGACCTGTGACTTCAGAAAACCCCACAAGAAAAAGTCTAACGGGGTCAAATCGCACGATCTCGGTGGCCAGTTCACATCACCTCCACGGGAGATGACCATGCCGTCGAATCGCTCGTGCAGAATTTCCAATGTGGCGGGAGCTGTGCGGCACGTAGCGCTGTTCTGTTGAAACCACATGTCGTTGGTGTCCATATCATCCAATTCAGGCCAAAAGAAGTTGGTAATCATCGACCTACAGCGCTCTCCGTTGGCCTGGCCAACATCGTTCTCAAAGAAATATGGACCGATGACACCGCCAGCCCAAAATCCACACCAAACACCAAAATTTTTCGGGATGCATTGGACGCTCTTGGATCTCATGTGGATTGATATCGTCCCAAATTCGGCAATTTTGTTTGTTGACGTACCCATTCATCCAGAAATGGGCCTCATCACTGAAGATGATTTTTCGATGAGAATTAGGGTCAGTTTCCAACTGCTCCAGAGCCCATTCAGCGAACTCACCTCGTTGTCTATGCAGTTTACCTGCAGTTGAATTTTGTACGGGTGCAGGCCCAAGTCACGACGCAAAATTCGCCAAGTTGTGGTTCTTGTGAGCGACGCGAAATCGACTGCCTCGGATTCTCCTGCACATTCTTACGGACAGCGGCGATGTTTTCGGCAGATCTTGCGTTTCGTCGACGTACGGGTGTTGGTTGATCGTTTACTGAACCAGTTGACTCAAGGCTGGCTATTGGTATAAATAGTGATGTCCTTACATTATTCAACGACTTAGTCTAAGTGGTCGCCGTGGCTCAGTGGTTAGTACGTTGGACTGCTGTGCAAGCCTGGGGAATGATAAGCCTCCGAGAGTATAATTTGTCATGAAAAAGCTTTTCAATTCGCGGTTCGGAGTCGGCAATAAATTGTAGATCCCTTCCATTCGTGCGAAAAATGCAGCACGCACAACATGAATGGTTGCGAGAAGCTTGGCCTTGGTTCACCCCGAGCTGTCGCGCCAGCTATTGATTGAAGCTTAACCTGCCAATTTTAATTTAAATGGAAAAGGACTCCCCGCCAGCCGCCTTGCATATTTCCGGTTTAGAAGCCCACATACGAGTAGATTCAGTTCATAAGTCAAACAGCTCTTGGTGAAAACAAATTTCTTCCTCTCCTTCTTAAACTTAACCAAATATTTACACCCCGAGCTTTGCATTTTTCCGTCAACTTTAGCCAGAAATCGAAACCTACACCTGTAAGGGGTTAAAGTACTCCTTAGCAATGCGACTACCCTACGACTTTGGCCATAGCAGCCCAGCAGAAAAGTGAAACTCCCCTTAAGTGCGTCTAAAAGCAACTTACCTCTTTCTCTCTCTCGAGTACGTTTGTTTATTTTGTTTCAAAAAAGAAAGGAAAATGAAAACAGTTCTTGTTGTTTGCGGTAAGAGCGCATTCACCTTACACACATCTTGAGGGTTGGAACATGTTTTCCTTGCATCTTGGTTCATTTTTTTCTTCTTCTACTTAATTTGTAATTCTTTCGGTGTCTTGTGAAAATGTTTACATTATCCATTGTTTCCTACATGCCGTGACTTTCAAAACACATGCATGTACTGTAAATCTACATAAATAACAACAAACTACTTAAGTGCATAAAAACACAAGTCCCTCCACCCTCCTTGTTACTCTCAATTATTCACATTTATAATCCTTTTTTTGTTTCTGTTTATTTTCAGGTGAGTTGCACACTAGAAAAAATTGCGAGGCTTACGACAGTTTTGGATAAGATTTCATGTGGGTTAGGACCTTAATCGACTTCCTGGCAAAATGAACTGTGAACCTAAGGGTAAAACGTACCCAATACGAACATAAGCGTCATTTTATCCAGGATAATACATGCAGAGACATACAAACACATACACAGACACAAATGATGCGGTACGTCGGGGATTTAAGATTATTTCGTTTTATTGTGCGGACGGATAAGTATCCCAGTATCCGAGGATATAAAAGGCGACTTTCCTTGTGATGAACATTAATGTTCCCATTTATTATAAGAATATGACATTATTACCTGTGACGGTGGCTTACAAAGGATAACTGACGCTGATGCAGTTGGAAGTAAATGGCTTTTTTATGTATTCTCTTTGTTTGTTGTATAAAATTAAAGAACTTGATGATGATTACGAGTCTAAGGGATAAAAAAAAGAAATGTTAACACTAATGCCTTGACGCATAAAGCTTGTTGCATTGATTTCAAGAAGCATCAGATAGAATCTGTGAACATAAGCTTGTGTGCAAAGAAAATCCATTATGAAGGAGCTTCCTCTGATACTTGCGGAGACCTCAATGTCGCCTTCTAATATTCGCTGTTACTGCAAAATTTTCTAAACATTAGCTTCAGTCAGTCTGCAGAGGGTCTATTATACCCAATATCACGCAGAGATATTGCGATCTACATCGATCTACTCTGTTGGGTCCCTGATCACTGCGACATTCAAGGGAACTGTGTGGCTGACGAATTAGCTAGGCAGGCATGCTCAACCCCTGGGTGTAGCATGTAACAATTTCTGCAGGAACTGGAGAGACGAGGAAGAGTACACTGCACACTTGCCAACATCAGGAAAACCACCTAAGGAGAATATTTCTTTAATGATCTGAACTCCACCAGCGTAGCCGATTTCCTAATGTAGCTGTTGAGCTACATTAGGAAATCTGAAAGGTTTCAGGAGTAAACAGAGGTCAAGCCGCAGTACTCAGTGGTATCGAAATGGACCTAATGTTCTGGTCTAAGGCTGCACACACAGTGAAGCGATAAAACGATGCGATGCGAGAAGTGAGAAGCGTGCGCTAAAAATGTGAAAAGTTTTATCGCATCACTGTGCGCGTAGTCTAAGTCTACCTCTAACTAACTAACTATTGAGCCAGAGCCTTGACAACTTAAATCTTGACAGCATAAAGCGACTGAGCTAAGCTTTCGGTCTTCAATTCAGTGTTCGTTCTGACCCTCGCCTATGGTTATGAGGTTCAGGTAATGATGGCGGACGATCGGGAGATGTGGAGGGTCCACTTAAGCACTCCAAACTTATGATCCTCATAGTGGATAAGCGGATCATTGGAAAATGGTGATGATGACTTGCTTTCACTGTTGGTACTTTCACTTTAATTTCATTGTAGACAGAGAGCTGTATTGACTCTAAGGTTTCCTACTCCCGACTGCCTCACCAAGCCTCAACAATATACATCATCAACGAGGCCACACGAGTGACATCTTAGTGCTAATTAGGTTCTGGTGTACCGCCACCTCTACCTACCTACCTAAAACCCATGTATATCCAGGGCCCTTTAGGGACTCTCAGTCTTATCTCTATCTCAGTCTTACTCAAACCCATATCAATCTAGGCTGGTGTTTGTTGGCTCCAGCTTTCCTAAAATTAAGATCTGTCCAATTCAGCGTTTGCCAGCCTTCTGACTGTGAAGCATCTAAAGTGGATTTTGTTGGTTGGAACTGTCTTTAAAAAAAAGTTCGGATCTCTGTATATTCTCTGTTCGGAACATCGATATAACTTGGTACAAGGCAGTCTAGATTCTGTTATTGTATTGTTGGCAATTTCAAGACTTCTTCGCTACCTACTATTGCATTTAATCCAAGCTGCAACTTCCCATCCCAGTGTGTTGCCCTCTTTTTCAGGGTCTTTTTGGAAGACCAAGAGAATTATGGGAACATTTCGTGCGATTGTTCCTCCACAGTTCTACGAAGGCAAATTCGCTTCGTCAAGGGGTTAATATCCTCAGTGATCCAGTAGCCATCTGGTAATGTTTGGATCAGCTACTCTGGATATAACTTCTGCTCCTCTATGCTGCTTTTTGTCCATCTGTCGATTGTTTGAACTGAATTGAACTGCTTTCCGAGCTAAATATGATCGACCTCCTCCTCCAGAAATATCCACCGGACATTTTTCGCGGCATCTCGTGGGTAAATGACGAACTTCCGAGAGTATAAATTGTCATGAAGAAGCTTCTCAATTCTCCGTTCGGATTTGTAAATCCGATAAGAACGGTTGCCAGAAGCTAGATCTGGGCCATTCCGGTGTGTCGGGCCTTATAGAAAAGCTTTGAGTGATCAAGTTCTTCTCAGTTAAAGAAAGTCAATGTTAGGTTATCATTATTATTATTAGTGCGAAGTAATAATTCCACCCTAGAACTACAGTCTCACATAGAGGCTTATTGGTATCCTGAAAGTTTTAAAACAGTTTATCTGCCGCAGAGGCTGTCAGGTAGCTAATCAGCTTTTTAGGATGAAGCGTGTCAAGTGCGGTTGGTAAGACGAGTTCACTCCCTAGGGTCCGCTTTCTCACATGAATGAGGGTGTAACGATGTGGAGGGCGCTTCCCCGCTCTCCATGTATAGTCTACACAAAGGGTCCGGTGACAGGTCAAGCTTGTGTAGATGCGGTTCTAGTCGGCAGCGGCCGACTAACGAAACTTAGACAAAATAGTTGATTCATTTTTGTCCCACATTACCCATTCAGTTTGCGTTGGATTTGAGCAGGCATTGTTCTCTCGAAAGGGGACTTGCTTACTCCACATGCTGGTTCGGGACCATTGAGAGGGTCCCGTGAGTTTCGTTACCGATGTGGCCCTTGTGAGCAGAGATCCGGTGAAGGATGACCAAGTGGTTTTTTCCTAGTTCAAGAAGCAATCTGACTATCCCTAGAACTAGTTTCGATTTTATCGTGGCTGAGTTCAGTGCTTTCAGGGGAGCTTGACCGTCAAAGAAGATAAAAATGATTTTGCCACGCAAGTTTAAGCTTATGCACTGATTAATGGCAAATATTTCTGCCTGGAAGCTCGTTGAGTATGTATATCCATAGACTGGGAATATTCCAGCCCCAGATCTCACTTTCCATTTTAGAGCTGTCCTTGTACCACACTTGGTCGTGCTCTGAGGGATGGGGTTTGAACTTTTCCTAGTCGTTAGTTGGGGGTATGACTACTGAGTACTTTAGTTTGAAGTAGTACCTTGGAAGAGTGTCGTCCAATGACATGCTAAACACACTACTTTGAAGTAGGGAGGAAAGCATGTTAAAGTGACTTTCGGGTGGATGTTTCTTCTGGTCTTAGGTTAGGTTGGGTTATCCTAAGGCAATCTTACTGAGTGCGAGGGGTATATGCGTACTTTCCGCTCGAAGAGAAGCCAAACGAGAAGGAATCTAGTTTCTCTTTCGAATATTCCTAGGTAAATCAAAGGACCGGTCACATGCTTTGGTGAACGGCACTCGCATGGTTAGCTTAGACATACTACATAACCACTAAACCAATACCTGGCGAATGAGTCTCGAAGAGAAGCCAAGACAATTTTGAAAAACTGGGGAGAACTAAGGCACATCACCAGGAACCAAACATCTTGCTTGGTAGATGTCCTAAGACACATACGGCCACTTTGCACAGATGGCATAATGAGCTCACAGCTTACGTAAAGTAGGTCACCATCTACTCTTCAGACAGATGTCATCATCAAAACCACACCATTTTCGTATCTGACATAATGATGGCACTTTCTAAACGTAGTGTTACTCCCTCAAATCACAAGGTCACGGGTCTTGTCACATAATTTCAGTTTCTCGATAATTTTCCCACTCACTTTATCCCATCAGACCACCAATTAAACACGTTCATGACTCCCCAGCGGGCACTAGGAACGTAAGCCCCATTCCACTTGTCAGCTGTGAATCAGAACTCTAATCTACAAAACCATATACCGCCAGAGTCACGCCCCAGCCAGTAGTATAATAGAAAATGTCACGAGTACCAAACAATCTGTTGAATTGTTTAATTAGGCCGCACTCAAACCGAAAAAGCAACGCACACAGACATACTCGTACCCGTACAGTAGAATGCACAACTGAGTCAAACGCACGCATGACGCCCACGCAATCCCCTCCCCACCAGTGACCCAACGCATACGAGCACGTTGTTAATCTTAATTAAACAAAGTTATGCCATTCTATACGCTCGTCTGCTAATTGAAGAGAATTGGTCCTGACCCTTAATTAAAAAAGATCTGTTTCGAGTATTTAAAAACGTTCAGCACCGCAACCCGGAATCTGCGGTTTTTTGGACTAAACGAGGCAGGGATTTGCCATTTCCTTTTTCCTGTCAATTGGTTTACCCAGTTTATGCTGTCATTTACATTTCATCTAAAATTTATTAGGGACCACGGTTAAATGGACCGGAAATAAATATTTCTTACCAATTCGCACTCGCACAGGGCCGGCATGGGGGTGTCCGAAAAGTATCTATAACCTTTTGCTAATTCAATTTAACACTGACTACCTGCTGTTTTTGTAACAAAACCTCCGCATTAATAGTTTTCGTAATTTGGGTCGAAAGGAAAGGGAAAATGTAGGCAACAACATTGGAAAGTTTCTTCATTTTTGAGAACTAAATTAGGGCGGTCTGCCTCCTGGGAGGGTAGACAAGAACCGACATAAGACCGAAAGGGTATAACAAGTCGTTTTACACAGTCGAATGCCTGTGTGTCGTGTGGCTCTTAGAAGCTTCCCTCAACGGATTTGGGTTTAATTTAAGTTTCGTTAGAAAGTTTGTGTTCCCTTATTCATTGGTATACATAAATTATTAGTCAATATAACGTAACTGGAGCATAGAGGTGATTATGTGTGGTTAATGCGGTCGAAAGGATGGCGACAAGGAACGGGAATAAAGTAATTTTGCCTGCACACATGCTTTCGATGTTAAGAAGGCAGTAAACCTGTGTAATAATTAGGTCTTAATGATGTGGTGTTATATTCTTGGAAGACTTAGGTGCGGGTTTTGGGGTAATAAATGGATCACATGTTCCTCGTGGACACTACACCTATCTTTTAAACAAAAATTTAAAGGAAATGGTTTGCTGGCTTTTGTGTGATTAGGTAACAAACATACAAGTTAAGAAGAATCGTCTTAGTCTGAACTGCATCATAGAAACCGCAATAATACAAAAAACACATCAACTCAAAAAAATTAACAAAGTTGTCTTGTCCAATGAGGACTTAAAAATAAAATTCTACAAACATCTAAATGAAAAACCTTGGATATTTACACAGACGATTCTTAAACGGATGATGGTGTGGGATGAGGTGTTTTCTCCGATGATCTAAACCTCGAGATCTCCTTTCGACTTCCAGAGCACTATAGCGTCTTCCAGGCGGAGGTCATGGGGATAAATGAGGCCCTGTCTTGGCTTAGGTGGAATGTAATATCCACTCGGGATATAAGCATTTTAACAGAAAGCCACGCCGCCATTAAGTCCCTAGAATCAGTCTCTGTAACATCAATGGCACCAACTGCCAAACTAGCAGACAAATCTGGTCCTAAATAGACCATAGGCGCTCGAAGAGATTAATTAAAAGGCATTAGGTAAAAGGCATCTTGAAGCTACTATAGGTGTCATCACCTCATAGACAGACATGCAACTCGCCTAGGCGTTCCTGAAAATGATTTCTGCAGAAGCTGCAGGGACGAGGAAGAGGAAGAGAAGATCCTTCATCTCCTCTGTATCTGCCCCGCGCTATCTCGCAAAAGACGCAACCATCTCGGTGCGTTCTTTTTTGGAAGTCTTGGCGATCTAGCACAACAAGATGTCGGAAACTTAGTTCGCTTTATTAGAAGCTGGTTCCATGATAAGGAAAGAGAATTCCGCCTAGATCCTGAGGCATTACAATTGACCTACTATTGGTCTAAGTGCATCGGCTATGTCGACAGCCTCTCTAACCCAACCTAACCTAACAGATAAATGAACCCTTGTGAAGACATTCTCGAAAGAGTTTCAATCTATGGCAATGACTAGATCACAGTAACATTGAAAGATTTCAGTCCGTGGGCGTAGAACTTGGCCTGCGATCTAATCGACCCGAGCATGCATTAAAAAGAAGAAGTCGTCCTTCGGAGCTTATCGATACTAAATTCTGAAAAAATTAGAAGACGTAGGGGTTATATTTCCGACCAACGATCCCAGTCAGATCCTCACCGAAGCGATACCTGATAAATGGAAGAAAATGTGCTTGGCCTCATCTTATAAAAGTGAGAAACTCTCGAGACTCTGTGGCAACTATAGAGACATATAAAGTGTTAGAAATTGGGCTGTGTATGGATTCAGGGATCTATTGTGCTTTCCCGAACTCGTGTTAGTCGATGAATTCTATCTATAGCACCTTCTTCAATCCAATTCCTCTGAGGAATCGGTATATCCGAACAAAGGAAGATCCGTTTCAGAGAACTGGCACGCTCTCAAGTGTGCTCTTCTTTCGTTGATCAGTGGTCCACACTCCATAAGGATGTTAGATGTTAGAAATCGGGGTGTGTGTGTGTGTGCACTGCGACCTGTTTAGATCTATTGTGCTCCCCCGTACTCATATCGGCCGATACGTCTCGACCTAGAGAACCTCTTCCAATCCAATAACTCTGAGAAATCGGAGTATCTGGATTGGGTCCAACGATGGGAGATCCAGTTCAAGGAAAGTGTACGCTCCCAGGTATGCTCTTCTTTTGTGGATCAATGCTCCACAGTCCATAAGGAGGTGTGATGGGATATCCTCGGTTTCCTGAGATGCTAGGCAGGTCTTGCACTTCCTACGGTCTTAGTTCTCGAGAAATTGCTTTGCCTGCCTTAGTCCTGGGAGTGCTTCACAAAGACTTCAACTTTTACATTCATCCTCTATTCGCAATTCCTCTTGAATTGTATGCAGTCCCAGCACGCAGAATGGTTCTGGTTCTGCCCTTTTCTTCCCAGTTCATCGGTTACCTCATTTTCCTTTATTCCTACGTGACCTGGCATCCAGTAGAAAGTGACTTTATTCTACAGTTCTGTGTCAACCTAATCCTTAACCAACAAGACCCTCCAATGAGCCCGGTCCTTAACTTTCTGCCTTCAGTGGCATAATCCAAATTGGTCAAGGTCCCCTTTTGCTTATGCCTACCACTTAAGTCATTTTGGTAAGACGTTATTCCTCCAGCTTGATTGGTGGTTGGTTTTGAAAGGTGAAAATCTCCTTATTTAGGCCTCAGCCTAGCCTCTTGTAATTTCCTTCAAATGACTGTTAGAGGCTAGACCTTGGCTCATCCCGAGCTGTCGCGCCAGCTTTTTTTTATTTTTATCACCGATCACTTTTCTGTCTAGTTGCTTTGGATCCCGTATCTCGTATCCACATAGATCGCAGGACCTGTTGGGTTAATCTTGCAGTGGCTGGAAAGTGACAGAGGAAAGGTGCTAGATCTTCCTCCTCTTTCTCGCAGTTTCTGCAACTATCGATGTCAGCAAGTCCCATTCTGTGTGGATTCATGTTGAGATTGATGTGCCATGTCAGAAGTCCTACCTAGTCTCAATTGTGCTTCGTTTTAGGGTCTTGCCTCTCAGCATGTCGTCAGATCTGCCCAGTATTACTTCATCCTGTTTTCTTGATGATCGTTGTTTTGACTCCTATCTTGTCGTTTGTGGTACGCATCGTTCTTCCTGCTTATTTTTTATCCAGTTTGTCCTTTACATCTATGTGGCCCCATGAGATTTGCACATTGTTTCGGTTGCCGATGAGGTTTACCAAGTTCATGCACGAGTAGGGATTCCAATACAGGATTTGTCAGCGCTTTAATTGCTGCTGTCCGAGCAGATGTTGATGTGTTCTCCTTGCGTGAGGTGTCCCATGAATACCTCAATGCCTTTCTGGATTGCGAAGATTTCTGCCTGAAGGACGAGTTTAATTAGCGGCTGTTGGCAGTACTCCTATCCTCGATTCTTTCGCAATATTCGAACACCGTCTGTGTATAACGCTATTCTTTCGTAGTGTTTTATGTTGCTATTGTGTATTCATTACTCCCTCGTGCGAAAGGTCGCCGAGAAATCGTTGTCGGCAACGTTTTTGGTTGATTTATTCCACGCGTCATCCTGATGATTTTACGATGCCCTGTATACGATCTGTCGTGGAAGTGGAATAGGGTTCTCAGGGCGGTGGCTAAGGTTGCAGCTAGTCTCTGTTTGCTTTCAGGTAAGTCGATAGAATGTTCAGTATCGCTTTATGTCTGCCGTTTATGTGATCTTAGTGCACCTGTTACTTCCAGGCATGTCGTCTGTTGCCTCCAGATTAGATTTGAAGATTCTGTGGGCTGAACCCTTAGTGTCCATTTATTCTAGATGTGCTAACAATATCAAGTGCCGAATGCTCAGCTTTTTGACTAGGTTGCTGTTCAGCTTATATAATTTGACGTTGAAGCCCGTCAATGGCAGTAGAACAGCCTCTATCTTAATCCGCCTTCGAAAGACTCCAAGTCCAGCGTCGTGAAGTACATATGTATGTACATATATGTAGAAACTTGTTGGGATAGAGATTTACTACTCAATTTTCTTCCTAGCTCAAAGAAGCAGCATTTAGAACGAGTTTAAAAAAATAAATAGCTGGCGCGACAGCTTGGGCTGAGTCAAGGCCTAGCTTCTCGCAACCATTCATGTTGTGCGTGTTACATTTTTCGCATGAATGTTCGGTGTACCTGGCTGGGGCTTGAACCCGCGCCGCTCGGTTAGCAGGCCAACGCACTAACTACTGATGAGAAAGTCCTTTAAACTTCGTACTCTTCCTTAACTAAACATATTCCAAAAGGTCACTACTGGTTTATCGCACACGTCAGAACAGCTTCGTCATTTACACATGGTAAAATCTGAACCTCGTTCACAACAAAAGAAAGATACCTTCGAAGGAAGAGTAGGAAGTACCTCCGCTTCCTTGAAGTAATTACCCTGATTATTTCTCTGGTGAGCGCTTTTCATTTGTAAATCTGATTATATCCGTTTTTATACTTAATTCCTCTAGCAAAATGCTTTTCATTCTATTAAACGCTCCTGCGACGTCAGAAACAGCCCATTGAGTACGAGTACATTCTTTGTATTCGCACAAAACCATCATGATATGTTGTTCCAACGGACTTGCCCTTAAGGTAAACATGCTGAAGGCGCAATGCCTTCAAACAGAACAAAATCTGGTTGCAGATGACGCAATCTTAACATAGGTAATCCATTCCATCCATTGAGGCAATTTATAAACAAAACGTTTAAGGAGCAAACCCCCATCTTCAGCCACCATCCTGTGTTTAATCAATTAAATCATTTTAAAGATACGACGCACAAGATTGCATCCAAAATAATGAATAGATACACCTCGGCCTCTGGATGTTTTACCCTCTCCTTTCTCCCTCTCTCTCTCTCTTTGGGGTCTTCCATTTTTATTTTCACTTTAATGGAGGATGAACAACAAAGTCGACTGCATCTGACACGAAAAAAAAAAAAAAAGAATCTAAAACTCCTATGGCTATGCGCTGGCTAATGGAAGCGTGGAAATCATTAATTTTTCCTTATTTCCTCCGTCAGGTTGGCTTTACCATGATGAAGCATCAGAGAGAATGGTAAATTAGTAAGGAAGAAACATTATGAGGTCTCGTATTTGTTTTGTTGCCGTCAGAGTCAATCAAAGGACGGAAGATTCTGTAAACAAACTACAGTCTACGGCGACTATTGTAATGATGAGAAACTTCGGCATAAACATTTACGTCTCGGAGCGTTTTAAGTTCATAAAAGCAGAAGACCATCAGCGGCCTTAACTTATGAAATCATGCTCACCACACACCAGGTTTTGCTGCAGCATTTTCAGTGTGTAAATGTCTTGGATGATCTCATTTAGAATTTTTTTTTTATCAAAAAATGTTTACATTTGAGAGGAACGAATGCATGGAGGTCATAAAAAAAAAACGTCATATGGCGAACACGTTGGAAATTCTTTTTAATTAAATTTTGCTCTGTGGTTATTAACCGCAACGCAGTGTTAAGCTTCGGAAAAATGGGAAGTATGCATGAGTTCAGTTGGCATACAGTGACGTACGAAGGTATGTCTGGAACACAGACCTTAATGTCCATAGTTTCTGTGACAATCTTTCGAACATCTGCAATTGAATGATTTTTTACGTGAAATTCTTCAAATTTATGGTCACACTGTTCTGGGCTAGTGGAGAATCTGAACACTCGACTTAATACCCGGTCGGTCATCTTGAAGTAGGCGCCATTGTTTCCATTGGAAGAGCAAGAGCCATATAGTACAGTGTGACACTTCTGTAGGCAGTGGTCATCGTACGAAAATCCTTTGTAAATTTTAGGAACACGGGCAATGAACTAAGTTATCGCTTGTCATTTCCTCAAATAGTGGCTTTTCTTGATTTTTTTCTGTACCGAAACCTTTCTATTCTTCGGAGTCCCGTCCCGAATTTCAGATCACATCCCATATTTCCTTTGATATCAGCACTAGGCTCTGGATATTTTCTAGAGTAAATACTTTTCCAGTGATCGCCGTGGCTCAATGGTTAGTGCGTTGGACTGCTGTGCGAGCTACGTGAGTTCAAGCCCCAGCCATATCCATCAAACATTTTTAGCCGAAGCACCTTTCTTCGGGGAATGACAATCCTTTTTTCTCGAGTTCGAATTTCTGAGTTTTTGGTGTGACTTTTCTTTGAGCTCATCTGTCACTTGAAGCAATCTTCCAAGAACTTACATACATAGATCACATGATCTGATTTCTTTTTTGTCAAGTTTAGAAATACTGGTGCACTCAGACGCAACTGGTCCATTGTACTAGAAAGCAGGAGCCAGTACTTACCCATTTTACTTGAATTTTCTCGACGAAAGCCGAGAAGACGCTTCAATGATGAGGAGCTTACTCGTACAGTGTCAGCACTCACCAGTCACCAGCACTCACGAAAATCTGCCACCTGATCCGAGCAGATCCGAAGTATAGTCGCCCTCTCCACAGGCGTCGCAGACAGTGGTGTCACTTAATCCTTAAGGCTACACACTAAAATGCTTGGCAAAGGCGAAGTGTCCCGTTAGAACGCCAGTAAATTGTCTACAGTCTTCTGCTGAGTGACAGCAAGAATACCGCTGATTTCTTACAAACGTTTGGAAGCATTCGTTTAGTCTGCCTACATCCTGGTGAGCCGTGCCACACACAATTCTGTTTATAGGAAACCCAATCGTCAATGGAGGTCCTTACCGAGGACGGGGGAAGACCCAAAGCAGGTCCAGGTCTTGAGAAAACATCGTCTGAGCCTTCTCTAGCAAACTCCTCGAAGATCTCATTTTTAGAGATCCTTGTGTGCCCAGGGACCCATACAAGAGTCAAAGAGTTCAGCCTTGCGACCGAATTTAGGAACTTCTTGCATTCTCGCGCTATTTTAAGCGCAGCCCGACTATGGTTACAGACGCAGATACTCCGACCCTTCTACCTATTCTTAACAATGAAGTCAGTGGCCATAAGGATAGCAAAAGTCTCTGCTTGAAAAACAGAGGCATGCTTGCCCAGCAAGTGAAGTCTGGTGTTGTCGATCTCCACAAAGACACCAGCACTGGACCCATGACTGGTTTTAAAGCCATCCGTGATTCGACTACAGCTCCCTCTGAGCTCAGACTCTGGCCGAAGTCAGTCATGAAGGCAAGAAAAGTCGAGTTTTACTTTATAGCAGCCGGAGTTCTGGTGTTATTGCATCAGGCGGTATATCCATGGATAAGTGTCGCGCAAAGTCATAAAAACTCCAGTGCGGCTGATACCAAAAGCCGCCCCGTCTAAGACGATAGATTGATTTGATAATACAGCCCATGATATAAGTATCAAGGAGAGGTAGACAAAGCAAAGCATCTAGAGCAGCGCCAGGTGTACTTCAAAAAGCTCCCGTGCAGTCGAGACAAGCCGTTTTTTTTAAGTTTGAGGTATATAGTCCGATACTGCCCAGAAAGCACTACATGCTCTTAGTCCTGGAGCCCTTGCTTGATGCAGAATGTGTACGAATAAATAACACTACTCCTGACAAAAATATGTAGTCTCCTATCAGGCTACCAGTTCCAAGTTACCTTGATAATAGTCATAACCTGACGAACTGGCGGAGTTTTTATGGGTCTGGGTAGTTAAAAGGACGTCATAACCCCCGGGGGTGCGTTGGACTACTGTGTGAATGCTTGCAAGAAGGTAGGCCTTGGCTGACGCCCAACCTGGAGAAGCAACGTTCGGTTTAACTGGTATCAATCACCGACTTTGTGGATCTGAGCGTCGCCGTTGCCCCTTAAGGAGGTTCATCTGCCACCATCTCTTTTTCAAGACCCTGATTAATTCTCCGGAATTATTCTAGCCTGAGCTGCCAATATATCGAAGAAGCCCAGTTAAGGAGCTGTTTCCGTTATTTTGATTCCATCTAGGGAATCGGTCCTATGTCGTGTTTGTAGTGCTGCTATTTTTGTCTCTTGGCCAACAATCATGCTAATGAGTTCGGATGCCGCCCTTCAGTGCCTACCCCATTGCTACAACATCTAGACATCGCCCCAAAGGGGCAGCGCGTTAGAATGCTGAGTAACCTGACTCTGGTAAGACACCACCTCTTGGCAGGGAACGACAAATCTGCTGTAGTATAGCATAGCAAACTTCTTAAACCTTCGTTCCGATATAGCAAATACACTAGCGGTCCTTCTATTCGTTCCGAAAATCTTGGTCTAAGCCCTTCAAATGTATATGACTGTATGCCTAAGGTATTTTGACCAATAGAGAGATTATTCATGTCCTGGAAATTCCGGATATTATTGAAGACTTTCTTATCGCGCAACTGCATGTTGACATGTGGGTACACCAGAGCATAAGACAGGCGACACGTTTCTTAAAAACGACGCAAAACTCCTTGCAGGCACTGTAAACACGTTCGTTTGTTTCTTTCCATTGGCCACAGGAAGTTACTTGTGTGTTGACCATGATGTTCCTTTTCTGTTGTTTGCCTTGTGTCAGATAATGAATCTTCACAAGGCCACTCTAAGATAAACTGAAGCTGAATTTCATTTTCTTTATAAAAACCTTAACAGAACGCATTCACAACTTTGGCGCCAATGTTCCAAAGACTGTTGTTGATGGCTAAGGAAGTACATTGTTTGGAGTTAGTTCGGAGCCTGCCCATATTAGGTTTTACTACCGGCACCGGATCTTATTATAAATTCATCTGTTGGCAACGCCATTTTTAGAAATCCACACAATTTTGATTGCACTTCCGGCAGCATAAAAATATTTAATGACCCGAGAGACACCACGTGCCTTCCAAGTCTCATATGCTGCCAAACGCAGCGACCATAAGCCCTCACCGCCTCACCGGCACGTTTAGAAACCATAAAACACAAAATCAACATTAGCGGTGAAGGCATTCAGTCATCGAGTCCTCCCATAAATGTGCAGTCAGATGTCTTTTACAGTTTCCTACGGTGAAGCTTAAACTCCCAATGCACCGAGAATTAATTCACCTCGATGCGTGAAGGCACTGTGATGTCTGATATAGAAAATAGATGACGCCCTCAGTGTGAGGGGGTTAAGTGACATTCAATCCGTACAAACGTTCAGCTCGTGTTGAAGCTCCTTTGTTTCGACGCTCAGACCAATGCCCAGGATCATCTTGACTGTGGTCAGAGGAAAATTATTCATCAGCAGAGAGACTACTTCTTGGGTATCTCCTGGATCATATTCCCCGCAGTCGTGGTTTGTTGTCGTGTAATTTGAGCGATTTGAACGATATTTGCATAAGAAAGCGAGTCAGTGTTTGTGAAGTAAACTGCACTGTGGCAACAGATGTTTGCCGTTTGTACGCAGAGATATGACTGATTGGTTTCAGGTGTCAAGTGGGGAACAATTTTTCGATTCAGTGCTTCCATTCGCACACAGATGATGCGTCAGATGATGTTGAAGGATGTTTATTGTTTAGAAAATGGTGATCCAGTTTCAAAACAGTGGGTTCGGGATGTGATGCAAAATTTCGCTTATACTGCAGAAACGAACCGATATTCGATTTCATTTATCTCGAGACACGCAATTAAAATATAAATATTTTCACATGCTTATCCTTCCCAATAAGAATAGAGATGTGCTCAGCAAAAGGTTGAATAGTTGGCTGTTGCTTGCAAAATGTCCAAAATCATTGTAAAATAATTTTTCCAGAGACTTACTTAAGGTGGCGCTACAGTCCAGGAGGGACCTGGGCCTCAACCAGCAAGCTCGATCTTTAACCAGCTGCCTCCAGTTTCACAGTTTTCCAGAGACAGTTACAAAAAATTCTATGAACTGTCCATTCCCACTAACACGCTCAGAATTTGCTTTCAAGAGGCATTGCGATATAGTCCTGGATAGCTGCATGGGAGTTGGCCTACAGATTGTGATTTGTAGGCTTAACCACATCATCTACCATGTCTCGGGTTCTTTTAGACCGCTCATTCGGAACAGGCATTGAATAAAATTAGATTTGAATAAAATTTGGTATACACGTTCGTATGCCGAATACCTCGGCTAAGTTCGTAGATGGGCATAATCGGTCCATAGGGGGGCGGGTTATGCCCCTTTTTATGTCTCAAACGGTACAATTCACAACTCAAATAAATCCCAACTTCCGGTTTTGATTTTTTAGTAATATAGTAGATAAAAGTGAACAGAATCCGCCTGCCACTAATTTGGGCGCCATCTTGGATCCGCCATCTTGAAATTCTTCAAAATTGATTGGATTTCGTTGAAATTCAAAATCCTTACAAATCTCGAGGTAATTAGTACAAATTCGTTTTTAAAGTGAAAATGTTTGTCCGCCATTTTGTTCCCACCATCAGAATAGATGGCATACGAAATCCACCTACCTCTTGCGGCGCTTGCCGGAAGGTTCTTTTTCTATTTTTCATCTCGTTGATGTTTTCATGAACCGTCTCGACTTTGTTCTCTTACTAACGAGCTATTTCTTCGTGGTGTTTTTGAGCATAAATCTGTGGCGGCATCGGTTATCGCTAGAAATACCTACTTAACCGAGCTTGTTAATATTAACTAAAGCATAAGTTCTCCATCGTCGCTGTGCGTTGGACTGCTGACCAAGCGGCGTGGGTTCAAGCTCTCTCATTGGGGAATGACAAGCCTCCGGGAGTATATTCTGTCATGAAAGAGCTTCTCAATTCGCGTTCGGAGTCGGCAATATATTGTAGGTCCCTTCCATTCGTTCGAACAATACAAACACGCACAACATGAATGGTTGCGAGAAGCTAGGCCTTGGCTCATCTCGAGCTGTCGCGCCAGCTATTTATTTTTTTTTTGTTTTATAAATTCTCCATCTGTTGGATCTGGAAATGTCGTTCAAATAGAAACAAATTTCTCACTCTAGGCCATTAAAGCAATACGACGACCTAACCTTCTTAATTGCACAATGAACTCTTAAACATATGTACGTCTAGTCAAGCTCACTTATCTTCAAAAACAATTTCATTTGTATGTGCACTTAACTTCCGGATATACAAAGCATAGATATCGATTTCCTTTGAAAGGCTAAAACCTACAAACCACTGAAACAGGTTGGAAGGAACAGAAAACTAGAGCACTTAAGCCGCCAGAAGTTTTGGGCAAAAATGCTTTGCATGTTGTAATTATAGTCGGCTCCGGTGGCAAAGTCATGCGAACCACTGAAGTTGCATTGCATTCCACTTTTAATATAAGTGTTACGGACGAGGTATGCCTTTGACTGAGCTAATGGCGGAAGTTATTACATTCAAATAAAATTAGCCTGAGAGTTTTGATGGTTTTCTTTACTTTTATTTGTTTCGAGAAGTACTTTGCTGTAGGTTGGGTCAGTGGGTTCACGAAGGAGAAAATCTTCCCCTGGCAATATACTCGTATACATCCACTGTGATGCGTTGATTAGATTGTTGGCTTTCTCGAGAGTTTGAAAATAATTTGAGTTTGGATCCTCTTTCTGAGTAAAATATAGGAAACTAAACTGCTAAGTCCATCAGTACCATGTGAGCACATCGTCACAACCATATCAAAACCTGGGATGTACGTACATAACTCTTCAGTTTCACACCTACCGCGTCCTGTAACCCTTATATCAAGCCTGTGGATTTGGAGAATAGTAGAGAAAAGTCGTCGTTCAATGTAATTGAAAAAGAATTCGCATAATATACGATGCCTAGTGTAAGAGACCAGGGCCTGTACAGAGGACGGGTTCAGGGGATTTCTTTTTCGTTCACGTTTTTCCTGCTGCGACGTCAAGTATTGAAGAATATACCAAGTCTTGATGCATGCTCACGGCCAGATTGCTGCTACAAAGCTTAATTTGCTTCATAGACTAACTTGCCTTAGTAATGATTGGACTGATTGCATCTATTCTGTCAAAACTCTGGTCACGAAACCACTTGGAAAATTCAACACTCTGAATCCTAGGAATGTGCTTCAATGCAATGCAGCATTGCCTTGACTCGTCTTTGACAGCCCTTTGCTATTAATTTCTTGAGCGACCGGTACTTCTAAATTCATAGGTTATTGAGTTCCATTGCAAGACCTCACTGGTTATGCAAACATCGCCTTTCTCAAGAGTTTGGCCGATCTATTGCCTTTTACATTTTTTGACTCGTTCTCTTAAACTCTTATTTGTTTGAGCTACGATTTGACCAAAATACTCGCAGTATGTTTCTTAGACAATATTGACGGGCATGCTCAAAAACTCGGTTGATGGAGCAGGCGCGGCTTGGTGTTTAAACGGCTCTCATATACGTTTTTTAACATTTGAGCCCTCTAGTCGTGGTTATGATCTTTTCGTTACTGGAGGGGGTAATGAAAATTCTTGGATTTCCAGCTCGTTCCAATTTTGCGGCATGCAACCACTTTGTTCAATTCAACTTCTTAATTGGGTATATCATCCAATATTAGCAGGGTGTCACTTAAACTTTTTACTAAAAGTTGACCCAAACTTGGACCACCTGTCAGGTCTTAAGTGTAGATCCCTGCAACTTCGGAAGTTAGTAGGTACCTGTCTAGTTTTCATAGTCTATTAAAGTATTTGCCATCCAATCACTCGTTTTTTTTTTTTCAATCTAGAAGAAAACCTCTCGGCGTTCCAAGCTCTGTCTTCATTTACTTGAAGAAAGTACAATGCACCGATGTTGTTAGAATTGCTTGCTCAAAACATTTCTAGATTTGCTATCTTCTCGCGTTGAGCCGGATGGTACCTATCCTAGTGATTTGAATCAAAATAAGCCTCTGTGGGGCCTTTTGTTAATTTGACGAAGACCGGAGATGCACTAAAAGATCTAAAAGATGATTTTTACCAAGTAAAACTCAGCTTAGGTTAGGTAAGGTAGAGTAGAGTTAGGCAGCCAGCGCTTGCATAAGACACTAGGCCTCTTAATGGGCTCATCGCGATCCCTTTTAAACCAAATTGGCATTTCCTGAAACCATTTGATTTCTGTACAGTATTTTACCATGTTTTTATAGCTATCATAGCCTGACTCCTTGGCAAGTCTCTGAGATTCACATAATATGTGTGGTATGTCCTCAGTGGATTTTATCCCTACTGATTCCGCAGCTATGAGCAGAGCTAGAGTCTCAGCTTGGAATACACTGAAAGTATCCGGGAGTCTTATAGAAACTTTGCGGTCTGCCTCTTTGGAGTAAATCTCGGAACCCATTCCGTCGGTGGTTTTTAAACCATCCGTAGAGTCTGCAATCTCATCTGCTGAAATGACAACGTTTCTCTGCCAGTTTTCCATTTTTTTTATAATTCGCTCGCGCTTCAAGGTGCAGTGCGAGCGAGGTGCAGTGGTTCGAAACTTAGGTAGTATTAGGTTTTAATGATCTTCGGAGATGGTGTCCAGACTAGTTGGGGAAATTTGTGGTGTTTGTCATTGCTCACGGGAATTTTTTTGAACCTACTCTCAGAATACAACGTGATGTATAGTGTTTCAAAGTACAAAGCGGAAGACGTCGCATCTGTTCTTTTTAGAATCCCGAAGTTATATTCAATCTAGATGGAGCAGTGTCCAATACTAAACCTGGATTAGTATTGTGAGCATCAGCGTACTATTACCTGCTTGGTGCTTTATCTGTAAGTCTAGCGGTAGCAAATGCAGAAGTGTCTATAGCTGCCGTGGCTGTTGAGTGGAGAGTACCCGTGATGACGAAACTGGCAGTTTGTTTTACTGCTGCTAGCTTACTTAGCGGTGCTTTCTTTCTTGTTGCTTTCCAACAGACGAGCGCTCCATACGTGAGTATGAATCGGACTATTGCTGTGTATAGCCAATGCATCATACTTGGTCTCAAACCCCATTTCTTCCCTGCTACCTTCTTACCCTCAAAAAGAGCATTCAGGGCCTTCCGAACCCTTTCATGTGTATTAAAATTCCAGTTTAGTTTTCTGTCAAGAACTGTCCATGGCGCTGTTTGACAGGGACAGCTCGACCCCTCAAAGTTCTGGTAGTCTGAAGGGGTGTCTGTTTTCTTGTAAAGAGAACTAATTCTGACTTTGCAGGGTTGACGTTCAATCCACAATCTTTTGTTTCAATTGGGGAAAATTTAGAGCAAGATCGAGGAACCTCAAGATCGTGCTTGTGGGAGCGTGGATAATTGTATCTGTGGAGGTGAATTGGAGAGCTTTTCTTGGAGCTCCCACGAGTTGAGTTCCAATTTCATGCGGCTGATGGGTAAACTACAGAAATAGAGATTGGACTTCTTGACAATTCCTCCGTGTCCCCGAACCCAATAAATGGTTATGACTTCAAATATTTTCACCTTGAACGCCTTCATCCACTTGGTGATTCACCTGCCTTCCTTCAGAGTCGGAATTCATTCGACATTTCATCAGGTTAAAAACTCCAAACCATTTCGATTGGACTTTATTCCAATTAGGCAAATAACCATCCAGGGCCCTTCATTAGACATTGGGTCGAACAATCAACGCAGTTTCTTGTAGGAAAATTCAAAGAAAATTATTTGCTACAAAGAGAAGCAAAGCAATACCTTCACGACGTTGCTTCCCATCGGTTCGGTTGCGCTTGATTAGCTAATTAAACTCGTTCAACGGACTGTGAACTGTTTTCATTTTTTTTATTTTTTTTTTTTCTCTAAGACGTTCTCATGTTTCCAGTTTGAAAGTGAAAGCCCACAGTCTCAAGGGGAGGTTGTTGACAGGGTTGATGGGATGATAACTGTCATTTACTACACATTATGTGGCTTCTTATGAGTTCTTACGTGGTTGTTCCGCTGTCTTTGTCTGCACGGATATCGCACACGTACGCGTACGCAACGTATGGATGAAGCGATTTCATTTTACCGGCAATCATTGTCGATTATTCAAAGGATTAAAACCCCAAAGTGAATTCTTTGGTCCCAAAGTAATCAGGAATTATCGCTGATTGCTCTTTTCTTCGTGGATTCGGAGAAGTTGCCTACCAACCTGAAACCGGGGGGCGGAAAAGTAAAAGTGAAAATCCCTCGGGACTTGTCGCAATTGTTGCACACAAAATCTAACGACTAACCGAATGGTTTTTGTTTGAGATGCCCGCGGGATGGTTAAGGGTAGAGGAAGACCTTTTTTTTTTCTTATTATTGATTTCTTTTTTTCAATTTTCCTTCCGTTATCGGTAAGAGGGGGCTGTAAAACGTATTACTCCGTGAGTTTAGATGAACTCATTTGAAATTAACGAGTTGCCCGTACCCCTATGTGCTCGCTGAAGTCAATTTAATTAGTCGCCAATGCCGATAACGGTAGTGGGTGGTGTATTGTTTTATAGGCCTTATGGCCTTCACGTTTTTCCAATTCGAAAGTGTTAGCGTTCAAGTGGTTTTGAAACTTTGCGAGCTAAGGGCTCTTGCTGCGCGAGGGTATTATTTATTGATTGTGGCAACTGGCATTGGCTTATTCTGCAAAGTTTAAGGCAATGACCATTAATTAGCATTCTTAAGGTGGGTGGTGTTGGAAACGTTGTAGATTATCTGCCTCGAGCTGTATTACTCTGAAATGAAATGCGTACATCATGACCTGGGCAAGTAGAATAGCGTGGGTTTATTTATTCGTTACGAACTTAATCTATTGATTAATGTCGTGGTGAAGAGTCGGAAATGTAGATATTCCCCTGCATGTCAGCGTAAAAGGCAGAAGAATTTGGAGGAGTGTTTACAGCTCTCCTAAATCAAATGGAAATGTGATACTATCTGAGAGAGAAGGACGATTCACACACCGAACAAGATAAAATCTGGAACTAAAAAATTTCGGATCGAAGCAAAGAGTATTAGGGGCCTAGACAGTACCTCAACAAAACTAATACAAGAAGCCTGTTGCCTTTATAATAGGCGAACAAGTACGAACAGGACTCGCTTCCTGAGGGTTCGGTTTATTCATTCTAACCCTTAAAATATCAGAAAGTCTATAATTATTTCCCGGATGGTTGTCAGCAGGAAGAGTGGTAGCGGTGAAGAGTTAACTGCCTTGTGTCCTCTTTCTCCGGTAAATGGGACATAGTCTTTCTGTAACGATATTATGGAGAAGTTTGACAACTATCTAGGCACAGTCGCGGAAACACTTTTTTCCAACGCCATGTCTACTCACAACGTCGGTGATGTGTCGAATACAGTTTTACGAGAAGCTTCGTCTGCTGGACAGCCTTAAACAGAGCCTTACACCCTAATCTACTAATCTATTGGGGAAAGTACGAAGATCAGCAAGGATATGCACTAAGAACCACCCCATCTGCGGCACTTCACGTGCTCCTCCATCTATTTCCTCTAGATATTTTTGGCAAACAGTCAGCTGCTAGCGCAGCCATCAGACTGAAAGCCTCTTCCCAAAGGTCAAACAATCATATTGGCCACTCCTCATTCTTAAATCCCCTACCCTTTATTCCGGAAAACACTGACTACACACCATCCAAGTTGAATTGCAACCTCAACTGCCGGACATCCATTCCTTTCCCGTGAGAAGTGTGTTGACGCCAGAGACGATCACTCTCCGTTCATCTCTATACCGATGGTTCTAAAATCGAGAACGGAGTGGGAGGTGGTGTCTACCTGACCACTGTAGTGTTCAGACCGAAGTCAACGAAGCCTTATCCTGTGATATACTTCAGCTGATGTCAGAGATGTCAGAACATTTTAACATTCACCTATGCTGGATACCCGGTTATACGGGCATTCCAGGGAACTGTAAGGCCGATGAACTCGCCAAACGTAGGACTACTCTGGACACTCTGCCGGAACGAAGGAATCTGGATATTCCACTCGCTACATGTTAACTACGTCTAAAGCACGACACGATCAGTAAAACACGCCAAAGATGGAGAAATGGTACCACGTGTCGTGCCTCCAAGGAGATCTGGTCTATGCTAAATCTCATTCGATCTAACAATTTAATCTTGCTCAAAACATCGCTCCTTAGCACAGCCATTGCTGTTCTCACCGGCCATTCTCCCATTGGCCATCACGCCAGAAGGCTAGGCCTCTTCTCAAATAACTTCTGCAGGATCTGCAAGGACGAAGAGGAGGAAGAAAGGACCCTCCATTTCCTCTGCAGTTGTCCTGCTCTATCGCAACGAAGGAAGATCTCTTTAAGAACCCATAACTTCGACAACGTGGGCGAACTATCACATACTTACTTACTTACTTAAGGTGGCGGTACTCCGAAGTAGACCTGGGCTTCAATCAACAAGCGTCTCAGCTTGATCTGTACAGCCCGTACATTTCGTCATTGTATGTCCTCCTCCATTCACCGTCTATGCAGTAGGGACCGAAAATCACCCCTAGAATTTTCTTCTCGAAACAGCTAAGAGACTTTTAACAGAGTCGATGCCTCTGCGCCGTAGAGCAGGACTGGGACGATTAAGGTCACCTTAGTTGTTCGAGAAAGAGCTTTGCTACTCAATTGCCTTCTCAGCTCAAAGAAGCAGCCATTGGCAAGAGTTATTCTTCGTTTGATCTCAGCGCTGGTGTCGTTGTCTAAATTTATAGCGGAGCCTAGGTAGACAAAGTCCTTAACTACCTCAAAGTTATAACTGTCTATAGTGAGGTTCTGTGTGAGACATCGGCGTTGGGTTTCCTTTCTTGTTGACAGCATATACTTGGTCTTGTCCTCATTGACCGCTAAACCCATCGTCGCCGCCTCCGTCTCAATACTGACGAGCGCCTCCGTGACATCACGCTGCGTTCTTCCGATTATGTCAATGTCATCGGCGTATCCGAGTAATTGGACGGACTTTTGAAATATTGTGCCTCTAGTGTTGGCGCGTGAGTTCTGCACAACTCTTTAAAGAACGATGTTGAAGAAGAAGTCGCATGACAGCACGTCAACTTGTCTAAATCCTTTTTTGACATCAAAGAACTCGGTGAGGTCTTGACCGACCGTGATGGAGCAGCGTGTATTCTCCATCGTCATCCTGCACAGACGGACGAGTTTGGCAGGGATGCCGAAACTAGACATGGCTCTGTATAGCTCGTCTCTAAAGATGCTATCATACGCGGACTTAAAATCGATGAAGAGGTGATGGGTATCGATTTGAAGTTCCTGGGTTTTTTCCAAGATCTGCCGCAGTGTGAATACTTGGTCGATGGTGAAATTTCCTGGCCTGAAGCGTCACTGATATGGACTGATCAGATTGTTGACGAACGGCTTCAGGCCTTCACACAACACGGCGGATAAAATCTCGTTAAGAAGACTGATGCCTCTGTAGTTGCCACATTCAGACGGTCTCCTTTCTTGACCTCTACCTTAGTTTTGTAAAATGACACTAAAAAACTATTCCGCCACGCTTTGAGGTACCGTTGTCTAGGTTTTCATTAAAGAGTTTCAAGAGCTACTTAGCTCCATCGCCTCCTAATTCTTCCACACGGGATGTTATTCGGCCCCATAGCCTTTTGGTTCTTAATTTTGTGGATTGCAAAGCGCACTTCAATTCACTGAAAGAAATCAAGATCTGTCTGATGGACATGTTGGGACCTTCGCTAAAGTCTAAAATTTCGCTTAGGAGTAATAGTACCCCTATTACCCGCAGAGCTATGCACTCAAACAGTACGTGTTCCACAGTTTCGTCCAATCAATCCCTTCCATTTGTAAAAAATGTCAATTTTTGAGTCGCCATCATAAAATACTACCCCCAGCACAGCACTATGCTTGAGAAGCATAATTCCAAACGACTTCATTGGTAGACCACTTAGCTAAACGACAATAAACACATAATAGCGTGTACTCGCTCGCCCGCACTGGCCAACAGGGTGACCTCATGCCAAATTGCACATTTGAAAAAGTAATTTGAAGTCCTTTACAGGAAACCCAAATCGCATTTTAATCGATTTCTGAGAAAATCGGCTGCCACCGCTGGAAACATGAAACATTTCTCCTTGCAATTTAACCAATGACCATTAATTCCCCGGCAGCCATTTCATTTTCTCGCCGCAATCTATTTTCGTGTGCGTGCTTTAAATTTCCAAAGTACATATTACACGCAATCCGAACCGGAGGAGATGCTTCTCCTTCCCAAACGTTGACCACTTTTGCGGCCCTCCAATCTGGAAATCGCTCAAGCGCGAGTCTGTGCAGTGTTAATAAGAAAAGTAAAAGTTATGGTTTCCCCTTTTTTTTTTTTTTTTGCCACTATGGATGGCATTTCCCGTCGCCGAACGCTTTGTTTTCCCTTTTCGAAGTTTTCTTTTGTTGACCATGCTCAACCAAGGCACGGCGCGGAGCCTTTATGGTTCACCTACCCACAAACACATACGGAGAGTTATTTTTCTTTGGTTTTATTTCACCGCGCGTTAATTATTGCATGCGAAGGAGCCGTGCATCACGCAGACTTTGTGGCGGCTAAACAGAGTGGGGAGAATGAAATTTTCAGATAAGGTGCGTATACGTATGAAAATAATATAAATCGCCCATTGCAACGGAACATGTACTGTGTACAGCTGTGAAAATTAAATTAATTTGGTTGAGGTGATTTAAAAATGAGCAGGGGGCCCTGTAAGGGATGCAAATGAAAGTTAATCGACGAAAGGATTGCGTCAGGCACTGACCACAGGAGAGGTAGGAAACCAATTTCGATAAATGCTGGGTGGGGTTGAGGGCAGACAGCCCTAAGGAACATTTTATTATTCCAGGCCAAGGAAAGTGACCAAACCTAAGGGAGTGGTGTTGGAGGAATACATTTCTTTGGTGCGTGTGACTTCCGGAAATTGGAGCACAACATACATAACTTAGCGAAACTGCGTTTTTCTCGGGAATAGGTCGAGGCCTGGTACTGATTGGGATTTCGCTTTTTAGCTTCCGTGGCCAACACGATAATGGGTAGAGCAATTCTTAACTGTGATGTGCTTCAGGAAGTGTGGCGTCATCTTAGGTATGCGTTGCTGTTTATAAATGCGTTGGCTACTTAATAACACACGACACTCCCTTTCTTATAATCCGACACTGGGATATCCAATCCAGCACGAATACGATGGTGGTTTGCTGATTGAGTTATTCCGTTCTGAAGTTTCCCAAACACGCAGGTAGGGCTAGAGCTGGGTCAACTTATTTTCCAACTGACTGATGCATGAACCTAGCCAATGTATGTATTCTAACTCTTCCTTAACGAGGTGTTAAGTAAATAGCACAAGATGCAAACCAAGCAAAAAGTGTTTATGGCCACCGGCGGTGCTTCGAAAATGCGTCGTATCACAAAATTTTTAACCAGAGGCACTTTGTTGTTGCTGGTTCGCTAAATAACGAGAAACAGCCTCTGTACTGTAGTCGAACATCTTCCAACTCCGCTGGTAAATCCTATTACCCGCGCCATCGTGGTGGCATCTGGGAATTTCTTCGAAAATTCTAAAGGAGAGGGGACAAGTTGGTCTTAGCCGAACCCCAGCTGTAAAAAAAACTACAGCTCCGAAACGCAAGAAAACACCTCGGATACAGACTAGTTATCTATAGACAACCTTTGGTTATCGTCTTCCGACAACGATTCGATTGTAGATCATTAGAACTACCCTCATTAGAACTACGGGCTGAAAGTCCCCAACGGTATGAAATGGGCATTCTGGCGTGACAGCTAGGGATGACCCAAGTACTAGCTTCTCGCAACCATTCGTGTTGTGCGTGGTACATTTTTCGCACGATTGGAGGGGCCGACTCCGAACAACGAATTGAGAGGCTTTTTATTCTTCTTCTTCTTCTTCTTCTTCTTCTTCTTCTTCTTCTTCTTCTTCTTCTTCTTCTTCTTCCCCTGTTGCCACTAGGCGCGGGTATGGCGGTGTACCAGGACCTCCACTGTTCCCTGTTCATACTGATTCTCGTTATATCCGTAATTGTCTTCCCCCTTTTACGTCCTATACGTTGTTCCCTTACTTCGCTCAAACATATGAGATCCAATTTGTGGTTCTCTATTTCCGTAATCAATTCTATGTAGTTCTTTTCCTACTAAGGCTTTTGTATTCCAAGATCCAAATCGATTTGCCTTTTCCGTTCCGTACGTCTTCGTGTTGATCCGTCTATTCCGAGGCTATTATTTTGGCTTTTTATTACTTTAGCTCCCTCGAATGTGATTTCCGGTTTCCGGTCTTCTCCCACAAGGCAGTGGGTTTCGTTCAAATTAACTTGGGACGGGGTATTGCCTCTTCCGCCAGATCCGACTTTCTGAATCCTTTGCTCTCCGCCTTCTCTGCCTTTCAGGACTTTATTGTTACCCTGGCAAGGGGCCCTGTACAAGGTATATGGCCAGCTGAGCCCTGGTTTTTTTATACCGAAGTTGTTACTCCCCTGCCTCCTTTCCTTCTTCTGACAAAAAGGTCCCAGGCTTGGCACCGGTGAAGCGAAGTTGAGAAGACTTTTCATGACAAAATATACTCTCGGAGGTTTGTCATTCCCCCACAAGAAATGGTGCCGTGAAAAATGTTCGGTGGACATGTCTGGGTCTTGAACTCGCACAGCAGTCCCTTACTACTGAGCCACGGCGACAACTAATGAAATTGATTGGACAATGGAAAGAATCACTCACCAACATATAGCACTGTCTTACTCTACTGTAGAAGGCCAGTTGAACCCATTTTAACGCCCAACGGGGAACTAGTGGTGGTAATGGGTGATTGCAATACGATGCTACATAGACAAGAACTCCGTGCTCAAACACTCGATGGGAGTTCACGGCGCCAGAGATCAAATAAAGTAGGGCTTTGTTAAACCTTGAGTATCTTCATGCTTCACAACTCGTTAATGGTTTCCAACTCTTATTTGGTTTCTTTAGGGTTTTCCGCAAGACTTCCTAGGGTAGCAGAAGTTGTCTATTTCAAGACTGTGATGTTGTACTTTTCTTCGTTTTGAGCTCTTGATTTCACCAATCACTGTCGCGGTTGACTGACAATTTTATTTCACTCAACCACATACTCTTGTAGTAAGTTGTCTAAATTTCTGTGTGCAGTAGGTGGAAGAAAACCACACTTTAAGCGCATGGATGATGATCACGGTTTAGTCAGATCAAACAATGCAACTGCTTCAACATGCTAGTGGGTCAAGTCCACAATTTACTTTGAAAACGGAACTTAGTTTTGCAACCAAAATATCGTGCTGCATTAACCCTCAATGTTACCCATCCATCTTAGTGATATCTTACCTGGTTAAGTTTTGTACATATGTAGTTGTAGGGTACGAAATGTAGCCAAGGCAGCAAATACGTATATTCTATCTCCCTCTGGAGACTTGAAAACCTTAAGACTCAATGCCGGTCAGAGCTTTGAATCTCCGATTCCTCGGGCAGCTTACTTCAGCATATGACTTCGAAGTTTATAAAAAGCTATTTTTGCGGGAATCAGTACTTAATACGTTGATATGGTCAATGAGGAACGAAAACTTTCCAAATGTTCTGTATTGCATTCTTGAGAAACTGCTGTAGAATTACCTTTTCGGAATTTTGGTGATCATTGACTTGCCCCAGTGGTCAGGCAGTGTCTTAATCTGGCAATCAGCTTCTAGGTTAGGTAGATGGGCTGGAGAGGTGCGAGAGAACCCTTTGCGCCACTCTCAGGTCAGTACAGATCCATTGTGATGTCCATTTGGGGGAAGGTACCCCTTGCTCGTGGACCAATCCCCAAAGCACTCTCCTATTGCCCCAGAGTTTCGAACCACCTTGAAGCTTAAATGAACCTACATATGTTTTTAATAGGTACGTCACTTATATATTTCTTCAGTATCCAGGGCAAAGTGTCTTCCAAAGGATTTACATCTGTGATGGCATAGGCCTGGGCAGTGGCAGAGAAAATGAGTTATGCCCTCATTACTTTCTCATCTCCGCAGCTCCTGCAAATGCCATCCACTTAGCCTTGATAACGCAGAATATTTAGACTTGTAATTACTCTTACAGGTATGGAGAGTGTTTTCCTGTCCTTCTGCACGAGGGTATTAGTTCTGGCACCGCTATACCTTGGCCATAGTTTTCTTATTCTTTTACTGGAGGCCAAAGAGCTTCAACTTATATTCGCTTCCTGCTTAAGTACACATGGCGAGACCCCTGAATGATCACCTAGCTCATTTCCTCGCATATTTTACCTCACACTAAGCTCTTCATGACTGCACTTCACTATCTTCGATCTTATTTCTTAAGCAGAAGTCGTGTTTAGCGCTGCCTAGCTGTCGATGAAAAAGATGATATGATCACCTTCATCGCAGTCTCACGGGCAGTAACTATCAATGCTAGGACCACATCACCATCATCATCATTTTCCAATGGTCCGCTTATCCACTATGAGGGTCGCGGGTTTAGTGTGCTTAAGTGGACCCTCCACATCTTCGGCTCTTCCGCCATCGATTCTAAATCATCAGGGGCTCTACGCATATGGGGTGGAGGTGAGAACTCGGACTTGATCCAACCATCTAATCCTGGGTCTACCCAGGAGACGCCTACCTGATGGCACGGATTCCATGGCACGTCTTGGAAACCGAGTTGGGGGGAGTTTAACGTGCCCAAACTATCAAAGTATGGACCTCTCCATTCGAAGAAGTAGCTGTTCGACATTGAGTACTTCGCGTATGCAAGTGTTCCTCGGCGACTCACCCCAGCAATACAACGATGAAATCTTATTTCGGCAGCTTGTATCCAACGGACCGCACTAATCACGGAACCACGGATGTCACAAACAAATCACACGGCATTCCGAGGCAGTTCCTTACACCTCGGGTCACCTGCATATGATCAACTTCGATGATGGTCACTTGGAGCCCAAGTTAGGTTAGGTTAGGTTAAGTGGCTGCCCCGGCTCAAACAGGGACAGGCTTGGACCAGCTTACCAGCACCAGGGGCCAGAGTATTTGAATTCAGGTTAGGCCAGATTTGTTTTGACAAGAGACAAGTGCTTATTTTTTTCCACCTGTGGTTTGCCAGTTTCTTGGCATCCGTGTCAAGAAGGAGTTTGATCGATTCGATAGGCGCGGGTGGTTCCCCCAGGAACGTCGGCTCTGCTGTTGCCTGGACTGTCCCTGTGTCCTGGGATCCAGCGCAGGGTTACATCGCACCTGCCGTTAACAGATCTGCGGCATTGCTTCACCAACCTTGTTTTTGGCGATTCCTAGACTTTAATAGCAGCCTGACTATCTGTTTATAGTACAATAGCGCTACAATCTATCGCGTTAATTGAAAGTCAAGCCGCAGCTTCACTTAAAACACACTAAAGTGATCTGGCACTCGCGTGGTAATGGCTAAGCAAGGTGCTTTGAAGAAGAGTCCTGCCCCCGTACGTCTGTACGTCCGTCTGTGAATATTTCTAACGCGGAATCGTTCAAAACTGTGACCGATTCCCAAGAGCTTCTGCTACGAATCAGAGTTTCGGTAGAAAATAATATTCTGAATATTCAGCCTCCAGCTGAGTCTTCTATCAAGTAAGCCAGGTATCTGGCTTGACTGGGTCTACAAATTGGATTTCCGTGCCTCCTAATTTGACAGGGGTGATAGACGTCTTGGGCGCCGTGGCTCAGTGGTTAGTGCGTTGGACTGCTGACCGAGCGGCGTGGGTTCAAGCCCCAGCCAGGAACACACCAAACATTTTTCGCCGCACCACCTCTCGTCGGGGAATGACAAGCCTCCGGGAGTATAATCTGTCATGAAAGAGCTTCTCACTTCGCCGTTCGGAGTCGGCAATAAATTGTAAGTCCCTTCCATTCATGCGAAAAATGTAACACGCACAGCATGAATGGTTGCGAGAAGCTAGGCCTTGGCTCATTCCGAGCTGTCGCGCCGGCTATTTATTTTTTTTTTATGATAGACGTCTTGTGAAAATGACTATTTCGGGCTCCGAGGCTGACCTTCTTCGTCCGTCTTGCCAATATGTTCAGGAGCCCAAGTTACTTTCTGCACATTCTGCACGGCAACTCTGCTACCATTTCTTACGCCAAAGCTATACTTTTCTTTCGTGTATATGATCAGTGTGTTTGCCAACAGAGTGATTCTCCATTTAGTGATTCTCTTGACTTGTGCAAGGAACTCTGAACTAACTTGTTTAAACTTTCCATCCATTTACATAAAAATCGATTGTCACAGTCAGCTAGTCAGAGGATGATGTGAGGATGGCAGTGAACTGAGGCAAGCTGTCGGTTATGATGGAGGAGTTTAGCAAAAAAAAAAAAAAAGAAGCCTTCATTACCGCAAAATCGAAAAGTGCGCTTTGGACAGATTATACGGATACAAACAGACAAATGGAATCATTTTTGCTGTCATCGATTGACTCAATTGTCATTTGTCGCTTATGGATTGCGGCGACACAGTGTACGTCGAGTCAATCAATCAGCCGCGATATGTGCTCGACCTAGATTTTCTAATAACATCATGGTAATATTTTAAATAAAATTAATTACTTCTGATTGTGAAATCGATAATTTGCATAAATGAATGAAACGACCGTTACATTTGTAAACCGAACTGTATTTCCATACTTTGCTTGATTTATGGCCGCATTAAGACGTTAAAAAAGCGAAACACTGTACACACATGTGTTAACTTGCATTTAACGCTAGAGAAGCTATACAGCTTAAGTGCGCGCCTTTTATGGCTCCTAAAGCATCTTCATCTGTCATTAGGGCGATCAGAAACAAGTATGCCCATCCCTAAGTACTTACATTGTCATTTTGCTGGAATCCCATCTGGAGCGGTGCGACATACTGCAGATTGCTTCTTAATCCACGTTTCACACGTAACAATTAACAGATTTTGTTGGGGTGTCGTCAATTGAAATGCAGGGGAAGTACACCTAACTGATGTTCCTTTTACCGGAAATTTCGACACAAACACACACTAAACACGGGGAGGGACTCGGAAGAGCTGATGATGTTTAAGGGTGTCATTGCCATGTGGCACGTTTCTTCACTTTTTATGACTTTGCTTATGGTTTTGGAATTTTTTTTTTTTGGACTGAAGGCGGGTACAGTGATGGAAGTAACGAAATTGATGCTCAAATGTGTTTGTCTTACAAAAACCTTATAATTTATCGCATTATGTTGGATTTTTCTTCAAAATAAGATTTACGCCGCCATTAAATGTGTATTTGTGAATTTTTGACATTTATTGCTAAGAAATTAGTTATCGCGTGAGTTTTGTTTTAATATTTCCATATTTTTTTGATTTTTTTTTTAAGGATAGATATTCCTTCCTAATCGAAAGTTTAAGGGTGCGATGCAGACGCGTAAGGGCATCAACTTTTTCTGCATTTTGTGGGAAACCACATTAAGAACATCTGCTACTGTAACAAATGTTGCGTTTCACAGAATTTCGAAAAGAAAATATCAATACGCGTCCCTCAGCCTAATTTTCGTCCTTATGTCGTCGGCTAATGCAACGTAATTGGGGTGAAATACAAAATAGATACACTGACGTCATAAATCAAAGAATTTACACAAGTTTTACGCCCCTTCTTTTACGATTCGATTCGTTTTGCTCCCCGAATTATCCACCCCTGTGTCATTCAATTAAGGGCGACGTGCTGCGTCATTTATTTTAATATCGTGTTACAATTTTGTTCGATTTTGTCTTTACGGCATGGGTGCATAGTAAGATGGTAAGACTTTGGAGTCATTGTTCGTTACATTATATTCAATCTCCAGTGTTTTCATGGCCAAGACATTTGTTGGCCTTGGGTTTTCCCACATTTTTGTTGTTTCAATTTCTTTAAGAGAAATTCCTTTTGAATTTGAAGTTTTCGTTTTATTTGAGAAGTGATAAATGAAGATTTGCAAATCTGACATTGCAAAAGCTCCATCATAAACAAGAATGTAGGTAAGCTTAGGAATGCTATGATAGCTTTCTACTTGCGCTGTAAAATATCTTGAAATATCTGTGGGCCAAACCCAAGGATCATACCATGGATGTCTACTACAAAAGTGAGGTAAATACTCTTTTATTTGGCAGAAGGGGAGTTGCAAAGTTCTAACATAAATGCTAACAGAAACATGCATTAATCTAGAGGCAATGGAGCCTTGATAAACGAGGGTATTTTTAGCATGACGCTTATAAGTAAAATGTTCCTAAAAATTTACTCAACATAAATGCCGCCAGTCGAACTTGACTTCATAAAAATAGTCAGCTTGTCCAACCATGTTGTGCCTGTTACAACTCGGCTTCCAAGACATGCCATGAAATCCGTCAAATCGGATAGGCGTCCGCTAGGTAGATATGGTTGGACCAAGTCCGGAATCCTCTACTCGTAGCCCTTGATGACTTAGAGTCAATGGCGGAAGATCGGGAAATTTGGAGAGTCCACTTAAGCACCCTAAACCCGCGACCCTCATAGTGGATAAACGGGCCATTTGAAAATGATGATGATGGTGCCTGTTGCATTTTTCGCACGAATAGAATTGAGAAGCTTCTTCGTGAGGAATCATACTATCAGGGGTTTGTCATTTACCGACAAGAGGTGGTGCCACGAAAAATATTGCTGGAGCTCGAACCTACGCAGCTCGCACAGCAGTTTAACGCACTGACCACTGAGCCATGGGTATCACAAAGAAACACCTAAGCAGCAGTTTGGTAAACGTTACCAACTAACTAATTTTCGAACGATGGTCCCTTTTTAAACGACGTGTTTAAGAGTTACGGAAATCAAAGAGAGCATGTAACTATTTCCAGTTCTTCTTCACATATCCGGCTCTGCCAAGAAGCAATCATCTTCGATGATCTAGTCGACTTAGCTAACACTCACGTCCTCAACAGCATAAAAGGCTCCGGTTTCTTTTAACATTTTTCCCTTAAAGAGTTGCTGTGGTAGATCCAGCCGTGAAAGAAAGAGCTTTGTTCTAGCAGATCGCTGTAGGTATAAAGCTGAGCATCCACGCTCAATCATGAATGGCACTCCCGGCGTAAGCGCACTCATAAATGCCGGTGGATAGAGCTGTGCGTGCCAGAATACGCATTCATGCGCGAAGGAATTCATAAATTATTTAATTCCGCACTCATGCCCGGAATTTTATTCATGAGTGAGCTATCTGTGGACCTCGATTTACATACCTGGCAAGTGGCGGAGTAGGATGACTGGTTCAATCACACCCTAGGCCGTGGCGCTTCATCGCAGCTCGAATGAACTGGATTTCGATTTGTTGGCTCCTTTCTTGTAGACAGAGGTGGTAATTGATGTAGCTCTAATCTCGGCCAGTATTCAGGCAAGAGCCGATTGGGTCAAGTATAACAGTATTATTGTTTTATTTATATACTCCCTCTAAAGCAGGTCAAGCTTTGATGTCAGCTGAATCGCGTTGATCTTGAGATGAATTTTCTCTTTCAGCGGTCATCCATTTTGGATGTAAAAAGCCTTGTAAACTCGTGCATAGTGCAGGGAGCAACACTGTAACGGAGTCTAATGAAAGATAAAGTTCCCTAAACACCACCAGAAACAAAAATACACACAATAGCCTGTGGTACCATATCTTAATTCTAAACTAAGCTTAAATAACCTCTATAGCGACTTGGAAATATCTTTGAGGTCGTCATAGAAGGATTTGTCTAGAGTGCGCTGCCTGTCCCTCGCTAAGGCCGGACATATACACAGGAAATTATGCAGAGATTCTTTTTCGCTGTGGGGGATACCTAGCTTGTCTGCGTGATCTCCTATTGGTTAGTGACCTGTGCTAACTGCTACCCTAGATCTTCCTTGATATGACGCAGTTGTTAAGCCTATTCCACGCTTGATTGGCCGTCTTTAGAAAGTGGTTTTGAATATTGCCCTCAACGGCTCTTAGCGGAATATTAAAAACTTCCGCTATTTAGTGAGTCGTTAGGGGGTGATGGTCGCCTGGCTAGGTCATCAGCTCTTTCGTTGCCGTGCATTTTACTATGCCTTAGGACCCAAGTGACAGTGACCCTGCTCTGGTCCCCCAGTTGGTTTCCTTCCTTCTGACATTGCTTTACCAGTTTTGAGGATGTAGTGGCCGAATGTATAGCTTTGATATCGTCTTGGCTTGAAGATAGTATTGTAAATGAGTGTTGAAGAATTTTTCAGCACACGGCAAGCTTCCCGAATAGAAAGGAGCTCTGCTTGAAGACACTGGAAAAAATTCGGAAGTCAAACGAATTTCGACAAATTCAGTTTCTCCGAGAAAATGCCAGCGCCAACTAGTATCAAAATCCTTGATCACTTTTCCGTTCTTCCAGTCTGCTCTGTTTGGAAACCTTACTGAAAACCTTTTCTAAAGTTCAACTTGGGAGTTAAGTAAGGACGCGACCAATTCGTTTGGTATTGTTTCCAGGATTTTACTGTGACCGTAGGGTCTGGCGGTCCAGCACCCAGATTCTCTAAGCCGGACTGTGCTGCATAATACTATTTCTTTGATATGCAAGTCAAATGGTAGTACGTGTAGGATGACAGTCAGGGCGACAGTTGGGCACCATCTCGCGCACTTCTCGGGCCACCAGACTATGGCGCCGTTAGTGAGAATTGGACGTACAACGGCTGTGTACATCCATAGGGTCATTTTGGGCTGAAGTCCCCATTTTTTACCGAAAGTCCTGCTGCAGACGTAAAAGGCTGTGCTTGCATGCCTAATGCCCTGCTTACTTACTTAAGGTGGCGCTACAGTCCGAGGTGGACCTCAGCATCAACCAGCTGCCTCCAGTTTCGCACGCCAAGTTGGTTGAGGTCCCTTTCCACTTGCGTGCGCCACCTGAGTCGCGGTATTCCTCTACTGCGCCGTCCCTCGGGTGTGAATTCGAAGATTCCTAATGCGCTGGTCGATGTTTAATTTAGGGTCAAGGACCGTGCCTAAGTACTTAGCACTGAAAGATAATGAGAGTGTTTGACCGTTCAGTTTGGGCGTGGGAAGTCTTGTACTTTGGCTTTGGGAGTAAATAGCATCGCTTCGGTCTTGTCCGGATTAACCCCTAGGCCACAGCTGTTGGCCCAAGAGCTTACCTTATCCAGTGCGCTCTCCATGAGTTTGCTCATTACCGAGAGAAACATACAGGTAATAGGAGATTAAGTTCTGGACGGAATTTCTCTGCTAGCTTCCTCGTCCAGGAAAAACAAATAAAAATCAGCAGCGTGTCAGTGGACTTCCTTGTAATTCTCTAGGAGGCCTTAATTCTCTTAACGTTCATGAGAAGGCTCAAAATAATTAGATACCTTGGAGGTGGCATTCATTTGAACACAGCCATAGTATTTGTTATAAGAAAGTCACTTAAAGCCACTCTTTAATTTGAGTTCCGCTTAATTTCTCCACCCTACACTCTGCTCAAAATAAACATTTGTGTTTGTCCAGTAGCCCGTAGAGTACGCATTTCTTGAAAAATTCCCTAGAAAACTCATCACGATTCGGAACTGTGTATTAAAATTTAAGACGTTGTTTACACAAGCGCCGTCATCATTCCTAGAAACAGACTTGGTCATTATTGACTCTCCAGAATAACATCCGTTGTTTTAAGAATTTTATTTCTATTTTGATGCATTTTATTGTGAATATAAATTAAACTATTTAAAGCTAGATTTACTTAAAAAAAATATTTTTATTTACTTCTTTACGAACTACTTCTTACGAACTACTTATGATTACTGAATGACAAAATATTTCATATCTTAAAACTAAGTGCATATCCCATACTGCCAGACGACAGGTCAGCATACCTGTTGGTGGCTCAAGTATCCGCTCGTTGTCGATGCCTCGTGTGTCCGGTTGAATATGATTCGCTGCATTCCATCACGTACGGAGTTGATGTTGTTGCTCGTGGGAACTGTATCATGCATTGTTTGCATGATGAAATGTTTCTGGCGTTAACTCCTCCACCCTTAGAATCTTACGTCCTCGTGAGATGTTGTTGACGTCACTAGGTGAGGGATGTCTTCAAGTCCTATGGTTATTGATGATGATGATGGCATGTTGGTATTAGACTGTTCGTTTTTAGTCATGCCTTTATTTCTTATCAATTTGTATGCGAAGGTTGCGATGGCTAAGACTGTAACCACTAGTATGATGTTCACGGTTAAGTTGATCTCGTGTTTCGTTTCAAGCAGCTTGATTTCCTTCGTTCGATTAACATAAAGATCCTTGATCATCTCGAGAGACAATACTTCTTCTATCTTGTCAGGTTTATATGACGGTTGGAGTATCGCTGGTAAAGGTTGATGACTTGTGACTTCTTTTGACATGATCGTTCTTCCTTTAACTTGAATGGTAGTGTTGAAGTGTTTTATGATGAACGTACCCTTGAGCATGACAGTATCGTTGTTGATGAATATTGGGCCATTAAACTGATTTAGTAGTAGGATTCCTGGAGCTATTTCATCTACATCTGGGATGTGCTCATTGTTGATGATGGGACATGTTGCTTTCTGACTCTTTATCAGCATTGGGATGCACGATGAATTTCTTAAACTTACAATGTTATTTTCGTTACAAATAGAAAGACTATTATATGTTTTACATTTGTTTGTAATGCCATGAATGTCTGTATCGCATTCCAGTATTGAATCGTATTTAATTTTATTGATTATTTTATTTACTTTAACAGGTTTTATTAATGACAAATTACATAGTTCTTTAGTAGTTGTTGGAATGCTTAAAATATAAATTAAGTTATTATCATTTGAAGCGATTTTTATCTCGGCAAATTCTAATGCTTCATCTACATTCACATAGGGAATATTTTCAACTTTCATAATTGTTTCTGTTATATTTATTTCGGTGTTAGATAATATAAAAGAGTTTATTACATTTACTTTTGCCCAATGAATGGCATAAACTACATTAACTATTTCCTCCTTAATTATATCTAATTTATATTTAATTTTTGTAATTAATTCACTATTATTAAGTTCATTTTCTTTGAATGTTTTCATAATCTTATTTGTAATGTTCGTTAATTCATTGATCTTTTCTAATGACATTTTATTAATTATTACTTGATTATTATTATTTCTTAATACATTATTCATTTTATTAGTAATTATTTCATAGTCGTGGTGGTCCGGGCTACCCGCAATCCACTTCCACGCTGAACCTAAAAAATCTAATGATCTCTTACTCTTACTTCTATTATTTATCTTAAGTCTATTTAGGTAAGTTCGTATACGGGATATTTCAAAGGAAAGGACAGGAGTTAGGATATGGTTGATAGTAATGGATGTCTTTAACGTAGCTTCCAAGTTGTTAAGTGTTGTTTCGTAAGCTTCGATGTCGATCAAGTGTATTATCTTGAATGATCCGTTCTGCAATTTCGCGCGACCTGTATTGATCTTTATTAGCTGTGAATTCGAGTAGTCCAGAATTTGTGCCTCGCCATTGCAGAGTGGTAATAATGTTCTATTGAAAAAGTTAATTTTTTATAAGATTTTTATGAATGATTCTTCCTGACTGGGTAATAACTGTTGTATTTCTATCTTGTGCAACTGTCTCCTTTTTATATCTAGAATCGAGCTTATTTCCTATTCTTTTGTTAGTTTTTACGTAAATGGTTTCGCCAATAGAATATGTTTTAAGTGGACTCTTTCTTGCATTATGGTATTTTAAATCTGCTTCTTGTTTATCGCGTAGTTTATTCATGTTTTCTTGTCTTTCTTGTCTAAGTTGTTCTGGATTGGTTAGTAGCTCTCTACCGAAAAATGTGTCTATGGGTTTTTTGCCTGTAGTGGTGTGAATGGATCGGTTGTATTCATAGATTGATCGATCTAGTAATTCTGAAAAGGTGGTATGAACATTATCTGTCTTAAGGCAGCGGATTAGTTCTGAAAGTGTGGAGTGGAATCTCTCCACTTGACCGTTGACGGAACTTGTGTAGGGGGGTGCTTTGAAAACTTTAATATTGAACATATTCTCTAACATGAATGTTATAGAATTAGAGGCTAGGGATTTTTCATTATCCATGACAATTGTTTGGGGTACTCCAAAAGCCAGTATAAGTTCTCTTAGAGGTTGCTTTATGTCCTCTGAAGCTCTTGATCTTAGGATTTTGACCAGGGCATATTTAGAGAACTTGTCAATTGCAGTAAGGATAATTTTTTTGTTAGTGAAGTAGATATCTATATGAATAATCTGTCCGGGATATTCGGGGATAGGTGTAGGTTGTAATTCATGCTTGTTCGGGTGTCTGTCATATTTATGCTCTTTACAGATTTTGCATTGTTTTGTGACTTTCTCTATTTTGGCTCTCAACCGTGGAAAATAAAACTTTTGCAATAATTGCATTTTATTTTCGCGGGAGTTGCGATGTGCACGATTATGTTCCTTGATAATTTCGGTTTCCTGCTGTGTTTCGTCGATTAAGTCTATGACTTGGTTTCTTGCGAAACGTAATCGGTATTGGCTAAAATGTGTCGGGTAAATTTCTTGAAGTTTGCCTAAAATTCTTTCATCAGTTTTGATACCATTAATAACGGATGGATTAAGGTATCGTTTAAGAATGTCAGTTAAAATTTGATCAGTGAACTCAGTTTCAACTATTACATGACGGTGATAGGTAGGGAAAATAATTTTAAATTCATAGGATGGCGTTGTTCCAAGGGAAAGGATAATCTGGTTTTTAAATACGTTGATCGGCTCATTTGCTATAGGTATTAGATATTGACCGGAACTCTCATCGCTATGTTGGGTTGCTGTTAAACTATTTACTTCAATGGTTCTGGGTGGCCTTGACAAAGCATCTGCGACGACATTCGATCTACCAGGCTTATATCTTAACTCGTAATTATATTCCTCGAGTATAGCCTTCCATCTTTTTAATTTGTTGTTGGAATTTTTATTGCTCAATGCATATGTCAGCGGTTGATGATCAGTAAATATTTTCAGAATCGTAGGACCGTAAAGGTAATTTCGCAAAGTTTTTAGAGCCCATACTATAGCCAACATTTCTTTTTCGTTTGTGGCATAGTTCTCTTCGGCTTTCGATAGAGTTCGAGAGATGAAGGTTATCGGCTTATTTTCTTGAGCGAGTACCGCACCAATAGCATAGTCCGAAGCGTCTGTAGTCAAATGGAATTCTTTACTAAAATCTGGAAAAGTTAGAACAACGTCTTCTGAAGTAAGTGAATTTTTAATTTTGTCAAAAGTATCCATGGCCTCATTATCCAAATGTATGAATTTTTTGTTTGACATTTGTCTAGACGTACGCCCATCCTCCCCTCTTAAAAGGGCTGTAAGGGGTTTTGCCAGCTTCGCGTAATCTTTAATAAATCTGCGGTAAAATCCCGACAGACCAAGAAATGATCGCAGATCTTTTAAAGTTCGTGGATATGGAAACTTGGTAATCGCTTCCACTTTGATTGGGTTGGCTTTTATACCATCCGAAGATACGATGAATCCGAGGAATTCAATTTCTGGCCTTAAAAATTCGCATTTATCCAATTGCACCCTAAGGTTGGCTTCTTGAAGAGTCTCGAAAATAGATGCCAAATTTTGAAAGTGCTGTTCAACGTTCTCACTGAACACAATTATGTCATCAATATAGACATAACATATCTTACCGATGTGTTCTCGCAAGATGTCGTCTAGAGCTCTCTGAAAAATAGATGGTGCATTTTTCAGACCAAAGGGAAGTCTTACGAATTCGTACTTTCCATTGTTTACCGAGAATGAAGTTTTCTCGATGTCGTCCTCGTGTAGAGGTATTTGGTGAAAGCCACTTTTTAAATCAATAACTGAGAAATATTTGTTCTTCCCTAGTTGCGCTAGTACTTCATTAGTTTCAGGAATCGGATAACGGTCTGGTATTGTTATCGAATTGAGTTTTCGGTAGTCAATAACCATACGGTATTTCTTTTCACCAGAGGCGTCCGTTTTTTTTGGTATAATCCATACCGGAGAATTGTACGGTGACCGTGAAGGTCGAATGATTCCATCATTTAGTAGCTGATTGATTTGCTTATCAATCTCTCCTTTAAGCGCCATAGGATACGGATAATGCTTCGAGTAAACGGGATCTTCCGTCGTCGTGCGAATTCTACCTTTGACTTTCGTAGTGAAAGTTAATTTTTCATTTGGTGTTCCAAAAAGCTTGGCGTAATTCAAGGTTAAGCGATTAAGTTGTTGTCGTTGTTCTTGCGACAAGTGCTGCGTTCTGAGATTAACATTATGGATTGATTCTGATACTTGTTGTTTCAGTTTAATTTTAATGTTTTTGTTTACAGTCATATAGCTTTCCTTAGCATGGATGACAGCTGACAGTTCTTTAAGGGTGTCATTGCCAAGAATTGCATGAAAAGATCGTAGTGAGGGTAAAAGGAAGAATTTAATATTTGTGCCTGGTTCAAAAAGATTTATTATAGTATGATGAGTAATTTCTATAGCACCACAGACTGAATTTGCATTAAATATTTTTTGATTTGGGATGGGGTTTCGAACTAAATCTGGTTGTATGTAATTTTTATTCGACCCTGTGTCTACTAGGAATTTTAGGATTTTATTTTCTCTCGTCCTACATTCAAAATAAGGTAGTGACGAGTTCGTCAGTCTAAAAAATGAACGTCGACAAAATCAGAAAATGTTTCTGTCGGTTCTCCGCTTCCTTGTTGAACTACGTACTGATTAAGATCTTGGTCATCTTCTTTCTGATTATTCATAGCCGAAATCATAGCATTATAGTTACTAACTTCTTGAGATTCTATGGATGTGTTATTATTGTGGGGGTCAACTTCTGAAGATTGCAAGTGGAAATTTCTTTGCATCTTGTTGGGATTTGGATATTCTCGTGAAGGAACCATAGGTCGTTTTGGAGCTGGTGGGAAATTTTTCATCACCGGCCGATTCATATAATTTACATTGTGTGTACGGATGGTTGTAGCATCCATTGGTTCAGGCCTTTGAACAGATTGTGGCAAAAAGTTACTAGTTGGTTGAGGATTCCTTCGGAATTGATGTGGATTTATTTGAGAATTCGATGGTTGGGTAAATTGATTTGGGGGGTATGTAGGTCGTTGGTTAAAATGTTGACGCGGTGGGGGACGCGGTGGAAAATGTGATGATTGGGGTACATATGCAAGTTGTGGATAGAAAGGTTGCTGTTCTCGGGTTCTCCGTGAAGGAATTGGAGGAGGAGGTGGTGGCCTCCTAATTTGGCTGATATTATGGTGAGCATAGTTGGCTCTAAATTGCTGATTTTCGAGTTTTAAACAGAGATTAAGAGCTGTAGGAAGGTCTTGCGGTTCCCTTATACCTAAGAGTCTGGGCAAGTCACCTCTTAGACCTCTTATAAAGGTATCTAAGGCCTTGGCTCTGTATGACGATGTAAGGTGGTATAAAGCATCAGGTGGTAAGTCCATACTCGAAATTTTGTTTAGTATCAATGACAAATGATTGTATACCGACTGATAATAATGCTCCAAGCCATTGTTGCCTTGAATAAGAGTCGTCATCTGGTACTCCAATGTTCCCAGATCACGCTTATCCGCATAGTGAAGCGTTAAGCATTTCGAAATACATTCCCAATTTAATGGGGTGTTATATGACTCTAAAACGGCATCCGCATTACCCACAATCTTATTGCGGATTATGTTAAGGATACCAAAATATTTTGGTGTTCCTCTAAATTGGTTATAGATGCTTAAAACCCTTTCAACGCTCTTGCGCCATGAACTAAATTCGCCGGGAGTTCCGGAGAACTCTCTTAAACATCTCACGACGTCTGGTACCTTGTCCAGGTCGCTTAAGTTCGTGCGCAGATGTTCATGAATAGTTTCATCGGTTCCCCTATGAAACTGATTATCAGGATTTACTATAGATTGAACGAGGTTTCTGCACTCAGTCATGCAGAAGCGACTTACAATGCTTGCGATTAGCGATTCTAGTTCTGGAGTTGCGTTAATCCTCGCATTTGGATTCGAAATCGATGAATTTTGATTAGAAACTGATGGAGTCGGATTTTCGATGTTCAACATCGGTGGACGCAAAATTGGATCGGTCATAGTTGCAGGACGTTTAGACATAAGAACTCAAATAGATACGTTAAAGGTTTTCGAAAGGAACGGGAAGGATATTTTTAATTGGTTTACAACTACGGTTAATATGATTATTCTTTATGACTTCTAAATGTTTCGTTTTCGTACTGATTAATAATTATGTCTTAGGGCTATCACTTTATACTATTACGCTTAGTACACTATTACACTATATATCGATCTCAATGTGAAGAAATATAAATCTTAAATTTAGCTTACATTAGGATAAACCAACGCTGGTGAAGGGGCTGCATTCCTTTTTACTCGTAGTTACTTGGGGGCCTTTCTCCACACTCCCTCGTTGGCGGCAGAATCTACAGATGCTGCTTCTTCTTTGTCCGGAACCCAGGTTTTTCACCACGCACACGCTGGCGAGCTTTTATAAAGGTCGTCTTACGGTAATGATGTTCAAGGTACGCGCACTGCACTCGCGGCGAGCTTAATTGAGGTCGACTTATGCGTTTACGACAGAGCACTTTACGCGACGCGATTACACTTTGATGCGATGATTTTCCTGGGCCCCACGTTGGGCGCCAATTAAACTATTTAAAGCTAGATTTACTTAAAAAAAATATTTTTATTTACTTCTTTACGAACTACTTCTTACGAACTACTTATGATTACTGAATGACAAAATATTTCATATCTTAAAACTAAGTGCATATCCCATACTGCCAGACGACAGGTCAGCATACCTGTTGGTGGCTCAAGTATCCGCTCGTTGTCGATGCCTCGTGTGTCCGGTTGAATATGATTCGCTGCATTCCATCACGTACGGAGTTGATGTTGTTGCTCGTGGGAACTGTATCATGCATTGTTTGCATGATGAAATGTTTCTGGCGTTAACTTATATGTATCTTCGTTTCGATAAACAAAATTTTGAAGTAATAAATAAAATTTATGTAATGAAAAGAGCTCTGCGAGTGTAATTTCCGCATGGTGGTAGTTTGCCTGCAAAACATAGTTCGTGTGCATTCCAAACTGAAACAAAACAAATCATAGAATTAATCTTTTGGCCCGTTTCCAAGGTGCACATTTTGTGGGTAGCATTTCATCTGCACTCTATCCACTGCATGAATATAACTTGAAATCTTGTGCTGTCTCTGTTTAGATATAGGGCGATGGTTTAGTTGTGTGTCTAAGTAATCATACAACTCCTCAGCCAAGTGGAGGAGGGCGGGAAATAAGTAAAGTAACACGTTGCGTGTTGTTGCTGTGCACTTGTTTGTCGAGTGCTGGTAAGGAGGTGTATCCAAGATATATTTTACCATCAATCAATTTTTGGTATGGCAATGAAGGAGTTTGTTTCTTTACGCCTCTATTATTGTTCGGGCGAATTTACTATTTATACGTCTTGCACTTGTTATAGCTTATTTTGTAGGGTAAAACAATCGTGGCAATCGCAGTTTGTAACGCAAAGAACTGTTGACTGTAGTTTGCGTTGGTTGCCCTTGGTTATCAGCGTTGTCTTGAATTGAGGTCGAAGCTAATGGATTTTCGTAAATACATTTGTGAACTCCACGGACCAAATATGCCATATGCCATAGTACAACTTGTCCAACATCACAAAAACAAAAATTGTGTAAATTCCACTTTACCTACGAAGTTAAGATTGACGGGTCTTATCGTTCCCATTACCCTCTGCAGCACTGGACATTCTGTTGCGTTTGACTTCTATTGACATATTTGGCAGGCAAATGGCTGCCAGTGCGGCCGTTCGTTTCGTACCAATGTCACAGTGATCTAGTAAAGAACTTGACCGCACCTCATTTCTGAATAATTACAAAATCTCCCCAGGAAACATTGACTACGCCATACCCACACTGAATTTTTGACAAAAACTTCGAAGTTACAATCCAGGTCTTTCTGGGAGGAAGACGCATTTTTAGAAGACAAGTCGGTTCACTTCTACACCGACGGATCAAAGACCAGCGATGGGGTAAGTGGAGGTGTTTTCTCTGATAGGCTCAATCTCAGCCTCTCTTTCCGTCTTCAAAATTATTGTAGCCTGTTCCAAGCGGAAATGATGGCGATCAAAGAAGTCGTATCTTGTCTGAAGAAAAACGTGATATTACGTGAAGCTGCAATCAAGTCCTTGGGATCATTCTCTACAAATTCACTAGTAGCCCTAAATTGCCATTCGTCTCTAGTAGAGATGACAGGGCAGTTCAATATTCACCTTTGTTGGGTGCCAGGGCATAGGGACATTCCAGGGAATTGTAAGGCTGAATTCTCTAAGGTCCGTGTGGTATCACAACGGGCTTATCATTGATGTACGTCTGTGAGCTTCGGCTGGCAGCCACTTCAACCAAACCTAACCTATAAGCCCCATTGTGTTTCAGAGGGAATTTTCCTCAAATTTTAGGGTCATCGACCACCACACTGACATTTTATAAACAAAAGTTTAACTTTCCAAGTGTTCTCTCTTGAATCGTATGCCAAAATATGTATACGCGAGTCCCACTTCGTTTTCCTGTTGGGCACAAAGAAACAACGAATAGCTGGCGCGACAGCTCGGGATGAGCCAAGGCCTAGCTTCTCGCAACCATTCATGTTGTGCGCGTTACATTTTTCGCACGAATGGAAGGGACCTACAATTTATTGCCGACTCCGAACGGCGAGTTGAGAAGCTTTTTCATGACAAATTATACTCCCGGAGGTTTGTCATTCCCCGACGAGAGGTGGTGCCGCGAAAAAAGTTCGGTGTTCCTGGCTGGGGCTTGAACCCACACCGCTCGGTCAGCAGTCCAACGCACTAGCCACTGAGCCACGGCGACCACATTCTACGAATAAAGTTACCAGTCCTGAACCAATTTCGATTAAGGTTTCAAATTTTTTCCATCGTATTGCTGCCCAGACTAAGCTTTTTCTTATTCAAATGCTTTCCCGAAATTTGTAAAGCCGTCGCATTACACCCTTGCCAAACACTTTTCTTGAACAGCTTGTTCGGAAGCGCAGGTAAAAATGATTCCTGATCCTTTTCCCAATTTCACAACAAAAAAAAGATCTGACAATTTTCCATTAACTCTTAAGTTCTTCAATACGTCTTCGGCTAACCCTAATTGCTAACCTATTCGTCCACTACCACAGCCAATCACTCGCTGATACATATCTCTTATCGAACCTGAGGCAACATCGTCTCTTCTGTGATCGTACAACTCGTCACGTAAAACGAGCATTCTCGGGCCAAATCGTCACGCTTTTACGAGACCATTTAAACGACCACGGAAGAGACGATTTGGTCCCTGATCTTCATTATTTCTCCTACATAAGCAACTCTAGCAGACCTCCCTAGTCACTGTGAGGCTAACTCCATCAGTGACATTAAAGGCGACTACTCCTTCGTTGGATCCCTTCTGAAGTACACAAGTCAAATATGGTCGCCCTATCTATACCAGAGAAGCTTTGTGATTCTCCAAGTGGAGAATTCATTCTCATTCTGCGTTGCAAGAGCATCTATTAGCTGCAATTTCAAATTTCTTTGATTTTCCTGCCCGAGTCCGCAGGTAACCACTTGCAGTGTGCACAGTGGAGGACAATAACTTCACTGTCAGCCGCAGCTTTAGTCCACACCTCACTGTCTGGCTTCCAATATATTCAACATTTATATGTCAGGATCAGGATCAGTCCCGTGCCAGATTGACTAACGCTTCCAGATCCTTTTTCAAAATCAAGCAAGACAGTGTTTTTTGTTGGTGACATGACGTCTAGGTTAGGTTAGGTTAGTGGGCAGGCGAAAGGAAAAACCATTTGCCACACTCAGGTCAATTCAAACCCATTGTGATACCCATTGGGGGAAGAGAGTGTCCCTTACCCCTAAGAACGCTACCCAATACGACATGACCTCTAACTTTCTTAAGATGTCAAGCTTGTCAAAGGAAAGACCTTCTTCTTAAGATTTAGGGAGGATCCTTACGTTTCGTTATAGGATGGTACATAAGGGTGAGCGGGAGGCTGTTCACTCAGTCGGGTCCGTTGCTTTCCTCTTTTTTAATCGTCGGAACTGTAAGGATAGGTTTGGTTTGGGACATGTGTTGAGAGGAATCTAGGGAAGGTGGAAACAATTATAGAGTTGATACTAGTGTACGTGTGGTTTGGCAAATCTTCCTGTTTCTTTGGTGAAGGCCAGGATGACACCGATTCCTTTATCCTTAAGGTGACTCAGGTCCAGTATCCACACTGATCCCAGGGTCTTCTCCCGCGATCTCACTAGGGCTGGGCAGTGGCATAGGAAATGTTCGAGATGTTTATCTTCTTTTTCGCAGTTCTTACATGCCTCTGTGTCAGCGAGGTTAATTTGTCTGTGATAAGTCTCCCCCAATCAGCCTCAGTTGCTCTCTACTGAACCTAGAGCCTTCTTAGTAGTAAGCAGATTGCTTGGTTTCTTTACAAGTGATCTAACCACTTTGCACGTCTGGAGGTTTGCTCAGTGATCTTCGAAATCCCTTCGCATCTTCTCGTTGGTTGCTGTTTTCATTATTGTTACTGCGACTCCCGTTGTATTTTCAGCGGTTCGTTCTATCGCTTGGGCCTCTTCTCTTGCCAGTTCGTCGGCTTTTTCATTCCCCGTAACACCTCTGTGACCCGGTAGCCAAACAAGGCGGACGTCGTTGTGCCTGGCAAGCCTATTGAGTTTGTGTCTAAGGCTTTAAGTGTTGCCTGACTATCCGAGCAGATTTCTATTTTCCTTCTTTGGGTGCGGTGTTCCAATAGAACTCCAGCTCCCCACCAAATTTTTCAATTCGTTTTGATCTTGCTAAGAAATTCTGTGTATTCAGCGCCATCTGTTGCTATACGCTTGGCTTACGAACTGATTTCTTCACCGATTTTAGTAAAACTTGCAATTTTGGATGACATATTAGTCAAAGTTCACAAAATGGCTCTTAGGGTTGCCGGCTAAAGTGACTCAAGACTAGCTTGGACACATCTCTTTCTCTGCTATTCCATGTCTAACCAATAAAATCTACTACAAAGCGTATTATGTGTTCTATTTCGAATGAATTTTCACCTTTCTGTATGCTTTCGTATTCTCTTCTTGTTCAAGGAGGTGTCTCCTTGGCATCGATTTCTTAGTTCTATTTGCATTCAATTTCAATTACTCACAGTTGATTACCCCAAATGGTTTCATGATTGATACCACTATCGTTCCATTTTCCTATTTGTCGGTAAACTAACTTCAACAGCACTCCACCTAATTATACCTCAAAGTCCTGGAGCTCTGAACTGACCTAATCCGAATTGGGCACATCGGTTGCCGTCGTAGAAAATCCACGTAAAATAAATGACATTCCCTTTGGTCTCTAAAAATAAAAAAACAAATCAAATCCTTTTGCCGGAATACCATCTTCGTTGGGAAATAAATCACGAAAATATTCACAAGTGCTGTGCTTAAATCAAAGGTGTGAATTTTTTTTTCCCTTTTTCCTCAAACGGACACCTCTAATCCTCCCAACATTATTTATTTATTTAATTTCACCTAACAGAGGACTGCCGTTGCGGTCATTCGACCTGAATAAATAAATGCAAAACTAAATGTCCAATCGAATTGGAGTGCAATGAATTTTATACGAGCGGGCTTAGGTTCCCCCCGCAAAAAACTGCACACAGTTATTTTTAATAGCTTTCCTTTTTTCGGTTTTTTTTGAAAACCTAGCTGTCGCTGTCCTGGTTATTTATTTATTTTTATATTTTTTTTTTGTTTGGGATGCAATTTGTTTTATTTTTTTGTTTGAAGTTCTGGCAAACGGCTTAATGAATGAGAGTTTCAAAGAAATATTATTCGAACGGTGCAGCATATGTACATATGTAATGTGAACACACACTGGGCTTGTGTAACAGAGGTAATAAATTTTGTATCCTTTGTCGTCTAACAACTGTAAATTGTGGGTCTCCAAACTCGACTAGTTCATATGGGTAAAGATAGATATGTACGTAAGTTCTTTAAGGCAGAAATTTAAGTATTTATATTTTAACAATATATTTTTTAAAAACTAAGTTTTTTTTTCTTTTTGTTTGCAGATGGTCCACAAATACAAGCGCCAAGATTCACAACACAACCATCATCCTCTGGTTCGATTGTGAGTGAAGGAAGAACGAAAATTCTACAATGCCATGCGTTAGGTAAGTTACATTTAAGTTACATATAAAGCATATCCCTTGTAAAAAGATCATAATGTATAAAAACCAGTGTGTCAATTATAAATGGACACCTTAATCTCATTCGAGACTATGTACGAGTTCATAGAGGGTAATCTGTGGATGTTGTATGGTTGACGTAAAGGTACATACATAATTGGTCGAATCGAGGGAATATACCACTGCGGCTCAGGGTCATAAGTCCACAAGCCAAAAGGCCACAATGGACTTTTGATCCACCTGGGTGGGTTATACATAAGTTCACAATTGGTTTGTGGAATTGTTACCTCCCGAGGTACGTTAGAGTCCATTGTGAACTTATAACCCTGCGACTACCAAACAGCAACTACAATATTTCTGCCCATAATGAGTTGTAAAAAGTTACAGCCTCCGCTAGAGGTTCGGTTCATTTTAACCCAGATTCTTCCAATACGGGTGGTAATTTCTCCGAAAAGCTGAATGTGACTACCCCATTTCACCTCTCAAATTAAAGTATCAAATTTTAAGAAGCCTTGTTCTGGCTAGAAATTGGCATAAAATATATCACAATTAAGTCGCAGAAATCCTCCTCATTCACTGCAAGATTTTCACTTGTATCCCATGAAAATGCTAAAATTATTCAAAATGTGTCTTTGCCTAGTGCAGAGCCACAGACAATTTCTAGGAAACAACAAAGCTGACGAGCTCGATAGACACGGCCCGCAGAGCCATAGGTATTCTCAAAGAATTTAAGGACCTTGGTATGTCTACAATCACGAAACCCACCCATCTACGAATGAAAGCAGAAGACATGTCAACTTTTCAGACCAATCTGGCTTGGACTAGATCAAAAACGATATAGTTTGATGGGCCTTGGTTAAACGATCGCAGATCAGTGCCGTAAGGACGTACATTTTTGCGAAAGCTGCACTTAAGTGATATTGTTCAAAATAACGCGGTTCTTTTGGTTCTTCTGGAGACTCTTTTCTTCAATGACCTCGGTTATCTTATGAATATTGATGTCAAAAGTATCCTTCGCTTTCTAAACAGCTCCTGTTTGTTCAGGTTGTCATCGGAGTAGTTTTGGGTTTATGATTGATTCTATGGTATTAACAGCCACAATAACATAATTTAACCCAACTTTACACGGTTTAACCAGTATGTGATTCAAGGTTTGAGGACGCTACGCCCTGACCAAAGTGCAAGTGCAGTGGATTCCATTTAATTGTGGCACAATTCAGTGCCACAATTCAGTCGTTTTTTCTCAAGTATAATAAAGCGAAACCCACTGTATTTGAAATAAGGGGGCAATTTTTCAGTTTTTATCTCTAAAGCACGACTTCAGTTTGCTTCCGGGTCAATATGAGATTTAAAGTACCAACACGACCTATTCTGTTAATTAATAGCCCATAGTTACATACACAAGACCTGGATATTCACTACTCGTTCAGTTTCCCTAACAACTGTAGCGTATTCCAAGCCAGAATCATACTTATCAATCAAGCCGCTGCTTGACTGAAGGCTAACAAAATATCAGGTACAGATCTTGCGATCTACATCAACAGGCTGCCATCAGATCCCTCATATCTAACACAGAATCTAGGGCAGTGGAGGACTTCCGCGGGTCTCTAAACGAGATCGCTGATCAGTATAGCGTCACACTCTGTTGGGTCTCTGGTCACTGCGTCATTCAAGGGAACTGCGCAGCAGACGAATTAGCTAGACTGAGTCCTCAACGTACAGACGGCAGGAAGCTGAACCATGTCAAAGCACTTATGTCGTATGTTAAACATGGTCTGTCAGGGATCTGAAAAGATCAAAAGCATTAATACGACTTCAAAAGTAACCAACAAACAAACAGGACACTGCAACCTAGGCAGGCATGCTTAACGCTTAGCTATAGCGTGTAATGATTTCTGAAGGAGCTGCAGAGACGAGTAGGAGGAAGAGTCCACTATACAATTCCTCTGCACGTGTCCCGCCCTTGCCAACATTAGGGAAACCACCTTAGGAGAATATGATATGAATGATCTGAACTCTGCCAGCACGGCCGATCTCACCAGCTATATACGTTGGGAAATCTAAATGCTTTCAGAAGTCATCAGGGGTCAAACATCGGTACCCAGTGGTGTCACAGTGGGCCTACTTTTCTGAACTAAGTGTACCTCTTCTTGAAAGACCACTTTAACGAACTAAGCTGTAAATGGTTCCTAAACTTGAGGAATTTTACCTATACATCAGTATTGACCAAGTCCACTTTACTGAACCTTACAAACTAAAAATCTAACCAAAAAAAAATCGTCATTATCGACTATTCTTCTTAAGCAAATGCCCTCTGCAATATTCACAGTAAGTCGCATCGAAAACCCACGTAGGCCAACATTCTTCAAGCCTTGAGAGTGACAAATTCCCAGTACACATTCCTACACAATATTTTTCTCTATTGTGGATTGGAATGTAAATACTTGTCGACGTGGCTGTGATTATAGAACACCTCGCTGCCATTCATCCAGTGAGGTTCCTTGATTTTCCGGTGCAAAAGGATTGCCCTAAACCTAATCAAAAGTCTACTAATCCAATCTGCTACCTTCAGCGTTAAATGTCAACAAAACCGTGAAAAACTTCCACTTTCTTTTGCTCATCCTCATTTCCTTTTCCGCATTTCGCTTGCCACGTTTTTAAGTACAGATAACCAGCAGACATTTCAAAGGACATTTCAACGGCGATTAAGTGCAAATAAGGAAAGTATCTGCAAATAAGCGACAGTAATCATTGGATTCCTTTCAGCAGAAGCGATACATATCTGCACGGCTAATTGAGCTCCTCTACAAGAGTGAAGTCCAAGTCAACAGCTTGAAATGAATTACTCTTGCGTGTTAAGCGAAACTACGTATCACCCGTCAAAATGAAAAGAAAAGAAAAGGAAACGACGCTGAAGAAACATGCAAGCAAGAGACGCATGCTTTTCCTGTCAACCAGTTTAAAGACATCCTTAGCGAAGGAGTGAAAATGTCCTTTTTTTTTCTTCTACTCCAATGACTCAGATTAAGAACACAACGACTGTAAATGGCATATGTCACGAGCATTTTTCACTAAAGCACCATCTGACGTGCAAGCAACATTCGAACGACTAAGTTCCTTCAGCAAGACTGTTCGTATATGTAGGACTGTAGGAGTACGTAAACGTATTTTTTGTTTTTTTCTTTCAGCGCACGGAGGTGTACTACAAGCAAAAATATACAAAAAGGCAGCTAGAACAGATTAGAAGAGTGTTAATGTCCTTCTTTCTCAAATAGAAGCCATTGTTTTGCTTCTTTCCGGAATGCCACTTGTTCGGCAAATACTATTTAAATTGATGACAGGAAACAGGTTTGCCAACACTTGGAAAATTTCAAAATGTTCCCTTTTTTGCACTAAACTCCTTCGTAATTAAATGCAACAACGTAGAAGCATAACAAAGAATAAATAATCGAGCCAACTTGAATGGAATTAGTAATTAAATTCGTCCCACGCACTCGCCCGCAATGAATTTGTATTAATTAAAAAAAAAATGATAAATACCATGCATAAGGGAAAAACATTCGACATTTTGTTTGGAAAATGCAAAAATATTGTTTTGGTATTCGTAATGAATTATTTGCAAGCGACGACTAATGAGTTTAGAATTAACATTTAGCTAGGCGCTGGTGTGGCGATTGATTTTGGATTCATTATTTTACCGCTTGCAAATTGGATTTTTTTTTTTTTTTTTTTGGAAAAATTACCAGGATTTATCTGTTTAAAAAATTTAATCGGTCGTTTTGGATGTGACATATTTATGTTATGGTTTTCGATAACTCAGTGAGGCATGTTAATCGAATTTAGCATTAGACGGAGTCTCGGCTTCGAATTAATCAATCGCAGGACAACTAGTGTTACCGGCCATTAACTGATGAGTAGAGAGTATACTGGCAAATTCTCGGAGGTTTTTAAGAGACTGTACGTTAATAAATTTGAAAAAGTCCACAATAGGAGGTACCTATGCGAATCTGTCGGAACAAAGAGCCCCCTGTCACGAAATTCCCTGCAATAGAATCATCTGTGCTCAAATCTGAAAAATCCTATATTTTAAAGTCCCACGCCTTAAAATCCCAATTTTCTTAAAAAACACAAATATGCCATAGTCCACTATAGTTGCACAACGTAGTCCGGAAGAAGGAGAGCAGATAGGGAAGCATTTTTTTCGATGTAGTGGTTTTGAAATTCAGATAATACTTATGCAGCCCGGGCTGGACCTGGCCCTCAACCAACAAGTGTCTCCAGCCAGCTCGATCTTTAGCCAGTTGCCTCCAGTTTCGCACGCCAAGTTGGTTAAGGTCCTCTTCCACTTGCGTCCGCCACCTGAGTCGCGGTCTCCCTCTACTGCTTGGGTGTGGATTCGAAGATTTTCTGCGCCGCAGCATCCTCTCTACATGACCCAGCAACCTCAATCATTGAAGCTTCACTCTTCTGGCTAAGTCGATATCACTCTCTTTGTATCTCCTCCTCCACTCACCATCTATGCAGACGGGCTCGAAAACCATCCGAAGAATTTTCCTCGCAAAATAGCCAAGAGCAACCTCATCCGCTTCTGACAGAGTCCATGCCTCTGCGCCGTAGAGCAAGACTGGAATGATTAAGGTCTTATGCAGGGTCTTATACAGGGAATACAGTCGTTCAAGAGAGGGCTTTGCTACTCAATTGCCTTTTTAGCCTTAAGAAGCAGCGATTGGCAAGATTCGATTCGATTCGATTCGTTGCCTGAATTGATAGCAGAGCCTAGGTAGACAAAGTCCTTAATTAGCTCAAAGTTATATCCATCTATTGTAACGTTCTGTTCGCGACGTCAGTGTTGAGCGTCCTTTCTTGTTGACGTACTTGGTCTTTCCCTCAATAACCGCTGAACCCATCTTCGTCGCCTCCGTCTCAATACTCACAAACGCACCAGCGACATCACGCGGCGTTCTTCCGATTATGTCAATGTCATCGGCGTATCCGAGTAATTGGACGGACTTTTGAAAGATTGTGCCTCTGGTGTTGGCGCGTGAGTTTTGCACAACTCTTTCAAGAACGATGTTGAAGAAGTCGCATGACAGCGCGTCGTCTTGCCTAAATCCTTTCTTTACATCAAAGGTCTCGGTGATGTCTTGACCGACCTTGACGGAGCAGCGTGCATTCTCCATTGTCATCCTGCACAGACAGACGAGTTTGGCAGGGATCCCAAAACTCGACATTGCTTTGTATATCTGTCTCTATAGATACTGTCATACCCGGCCTTAAAATCGATGAAAGGGTAGTAGGTATAGATTTAAAGTTCCTGGGTTTTCTCCAAGACCTGCCGTAGTGTAAATATTTGGTCGGTGGTGAAATTTCCTGGCCTGAAGCCACACTGTTGTTGCTCGAACGGCTTCAGGCATTCACATAAGCGATGTTAAGAAGACTGATGCCTCTGTAGCTGGCGCAGTTCAGAGGGTCTCTATTCTTGAGGACTTTACTCAGGTGATGTTTGTTTGTAAAGTTCACTAGTATCCAAGGGTGGCCTGCATACTGTCTGGGGACAGGTTTTTGCCGTTTCTTATAAATTCACGGTATTTTGTTCCAACCTCCGGATGTCATCACCATGATCACTTCAACCAACTCCTCAAGCTATAACCAGTGCTGTGCCTTTGCAGTAGAGTTGACATCAGTTTTCGGAGTTGATCGACTTTCTATTTATTTTAAGAAATAAATGCTTCTCGACATCAGGAATTGAATTCGGAAGCTTCAGCGTGACAAGCTAAGATCTTACCACTACACCACGGCCAATCCAAAACAGAAAAAAATGTGGGTTGCTCATTAGAGAGGGCTCCGCGATTTACGGCCTGAAAGTAAATCTCTTGCGAAGCGAGCGAAACGAGCGACTCACCTATAGATAGGTCCAAGGAGTGACTAAATCCTATTCCTATACAGTGCAGGCTTCACTCGGATCTCTAAGAATAAATTGTTTCCTTGGCTTCTAGTGTACAATATGAAATTAAAAGATAAACGTAAGAGATTTGGTTGTCTGGTGGTTGTTCGGCCTCACTGAACCATTCCGAATTCGTTATGAATTCTATAATGGCTTTTGGCGGCTGAAAGGTCATCCAGGCTATTGAAGCAGTAACCCCCATAGATCTCTCTTCCACATCTGTATCGCCGCGGCCTGTCCATAACTCATCTGTGTTTGAACGTTTAGTGTAATCTGTCTAGCCATATCTGAAGACATATTGAAGCGCTCCATCCTTCCTCAGCTGTCGTTGGAAGTTGAATCCGTTGAACTGAGTTATCTACCATTGACAGGTGCTGTTCTGATGCCTTCCTTAATAGTTCATCCGCCATTTCGTTCCCGTAGATATCGAAGCCTATCAGAGTGTTACATGACAACGTTTAACCTGCGTTGATTCAATTACGATGAAATTACCTTTACTTGACTGTTATTCTACCTTTGATTTCTGCACTTATATCATCGTTCGCATTTACTGCTGAGCCTAGGTAAATAAATCCCTTTACCTTTTCCGCGAGGCACTCAATGTCGAGCAGCATCTACTTCTTCGAACGGAGAGGTCCATGATTTCATGGTTTTGGTACGTTAACCGCATGTCCCTAACTCGGTTTCAAGAGATTCAGTGGAATCCGTGTCATCGAGTAGGCGTTTCCTGGTTTGGCCCAGGATGAGATGGTTGGACAAAGTCTCTCCACTTTCCATGTGGGGATAGTTCCGAATGTTTAAGAGTCGATGGCGGAAGATTGAGAAGTATGGAGCGTCGCCTTAAAAAAATTTAAATAGCTGGCACGACAGCTCGGAATGGGCCAAGGCCTAGCTTCTCGCAACCATTCATGCTGAGCTTTTTCATGACAGATTATACTCCCGGAGGCTTGTCATTCCCGACGAAAGGTGGTGCGGCGAAAAATGGTCGATGTTCCTGGCTGGGGCTTGAACCCACGCCGCTTGGTCAGCAGTCCAACGCATTAACCACTGAGCCACAGCGAGCACCCTAAATTCGTGAACCTCATAGTGGATACGCGGCCCATTCAGAAAATTATGATGATGATGACTACTTCTGCCCGAGTCGTCTGAGGTTGGTCGTCGTTTCTTGATGAGAACACGTACATCTCTTATTTGAGCCACATTAACCTCTAGACCCATCTAGCCGCTTCCGCATTGGTATCCGCCATCTTTGATAGCTTTCTGGTAGCGTTGGCATAAGTATTCGCCATGCTGGCGGTATGGAACTTCGCGAGAGATTGACACAAAGATTCTGGCAGTCTGTTGTGATTATAGCCATTCATACGTTAAATTTCTTCCAATTTTATCTATGGCTTCGCCAATTCTGTCTTCGTGCGGCTGCAGGGCGTTTATGTACTGTAGGTCAAAGTAGCAATCCCACTCCAGATTTACGGATGATTCACCAGTGAAGTAGTCCGTTTTAGGCTCGGGGAATTGGTACTCGTCTCTAACTCCCTGACTTTGTTATGTATCGGGTTTTACACGTTTAGTTGTCCACGAGGAGGTAAGGCAAGCACTTAGCCACGACCTTGACTAGCTCAAACCAATTCTTAAGCAGTAAACAGTGTCCCCATCAATTGCAGTCCACGCCGATGCAAGATATGAGAAATGTTTGTACATCTGTGTATGTTTTTATGTAACAACGTTGGCCATCTGCACCAGCTTTGGACTTTGAACAACGATCGTCTTGGTTAATCACCTACTCAATCACCATTTACCTCGAAAACTGGGCCAATTTCCAAGGCATTAGAACCTGCCTAGTCCGAAAGTGAAAACAAAAAAGAAACTGATGGCACATCAATCAAGTGATTGTCAATTTAAATTTTTGTTTAATCTCCATCTTCCGCATTGAGCGATGACGCCATTACACTTGCGATACCATCAAATGTTGACTAATCAGTCATTTAGCGTAGCCCACCCACATTTTTGCCTCTCTTCCATAACTTGATATGGAAATTCACTAAGAGCTTAATTTGTCAATTTCCAGCACACTTCATGGCCCCGTGTTAAAGCCCTCCTCCCTCATAATTTAAAAAAAGTGAACAAAGATCTATGACATTTCTTCTGTCACCCTCCATTACGTCAAAAGAGTGACAAACCTTTCAAGTCATTTCCTTACAGTAAATTAAGGCGCACACAAAAAAAAAAGTGTTCAACCCCGTCAGCCCTCTTGACTGGCAGCGCAAAAGGCTATAGGTCACGAATTCCTTACAAACGAATCCTTTTCAGTAACATTGCGCGCTTCATGAACCCACAAAGCAAGGAAAACTTCATTCAAAGCAAGGCGAACCTTCACAGATCCCTGCAGACGGCTAAATATGACGAGAAGCACTTCTTTTTTTCGTCTGCATTTTGCCATTTCTGGTGGCAAAAAGAAGTCGCTTCCTGAACAGAGAGGTGGAAAAAGCAAAATACAAAATGTGCACCAGCTGCCTATTATGGCCACTTATTTGCCCAAAGAATGGCGACAAAGGGAACTCTTTGAACTGCGCCCAACCTACGTCACTTGAGATCTTTTATCTCAGACGAGCTTTTCCAATGCCAGACAGTAGTAACATTTCGTTGTAACAGTTGGTAAGGCATCCGTTGGGAAAAGTGTACAAAAAGTAGGTATGACCGCATGTCACCTCGGTCACCTTTCAGAGTGCACTCGCACACAAGGTCCTTCCACTTGTTAATGATCCCATAAATAATAAATGGGTTTCCTCATTTGCCTTCTTTTTTCATGCAGAAGTCCTGTTTTTCATTCTATGTATGTGGCCTGTGTCAAATGTTTGCACAGAGTTTTTTTTTTCTCTGTTGTACTAGTGGTTAAATGAACTTCCTCTGATGTTTTAGAATTCTACAGGCAGTGGTGGCGTCAGTTTCTTTCTGTAAATGTATTTCTAGTGAACAATCCGACATCATGGTCAACTGGGTAGTAAGTTATAAGGGTGAACTACAGGCAAGACTGTCTATGACGGCTCAGGAATGAACAATTTTGTGTGGAATTGGGCTGAATGAGATTCAAACTCTAAAAATCTCTAAAATATGACATCTGCATAAAAATGTGACTTCTGGAGTTAAGGTAGAGTGGAATGTTAGGGATTTTCTTCTCTGAAAGTTCGCCGAGGTTGTCGAGGAAGGGTTTCCCTATGGCAAGTGCCGGGCACTTGCAGAGGAAGTTTCTAGGGTTTCCCACTCATTTGTGTCTTTGCAGATGCGGCAGTAGGAAATAAAGGGGATGGCAAGCTTGGCCGCATGGGTACCCGTACAGATGGCGACAACGCGCCGAATGTCTGTTCAGGTTCTTCATCTTCTAAGGAGGTCGCTTGTTTTTCTATGATTGTATGTTGGCTAATTCTTTCTAGATATGGCGTAGCTGGCAAGGTTGTTCCATTTGTGTTTGGGTTGATTTTTCCTTTGACAGCTCCTGAGAACTTTCCTTGCGAGTGACCCCTGCCTGACAAGCTCATCAACCATTTCTTCCCCTTCGATACCTCTGTTCCCAGGGACTCATACGAGGATTAGGGAAGATAAGCTCCCCGTGCGGGCGAGCTCGGTTCTACATTGTGCTACCAGCTTTGATGAGGTGGTTGTGGAGACAAGAGCCTTGATGGCTTTCGAGGCTAAGTATTCATAGTTTTTTTTTTCGCGAAAACCGCCAAATTGTCTTACCACTTTTATTTCTTTGAACACGGATACCGATGACAGTTTGTTAACCAGGATCAAGAATATCATTTCAGTTTCATTTAAACCATCGCCGATGAACTCTTGTGTTAGTTAGCTAGGTACCCAGATTCCCTGAGCCGGACCGCACTGCAGGTAGCTGTGTCTTTGATGTGAAGGTCAAGGGGCAATAGGTGCAGGATCACACTTAGAGCACCAAGAAGATCTCTGTGCCCCTGTAACACCTACACACGCTGATCTCTGGACTTTCTTGAACTTATCGATATGGTTTTTTTTACTCCGGGCAGGCCACCAGACGATGGCGCTATATGTTAGGATCGGACGCACAACGGCAGTGTACATCCACAGGGTCATCTTTGGCTTGAGTCCCCAATTTTTGCCGAATGTTTTATTGCAGGCATAGAACGCTAAGCTTGCTTTCTTAACCCGCTGTTCTATATTGAGCTTTCGGGTCTAGTATTGTGCACTGGGGCTTAGTGAAAGTGGCTGACCATTTAGGTTGGGTGGGGTGAATTCCGGAACCTTGGTTTTTAGCATCATTTCGGTCTTATCCGGATTTACTTTTATACCTTTTTCATCACACATATGTACATAGGTCTTTGCGGGCATCTGGTTTGCGGGCATGCGGTTTGGTTTCTTGATTTCAGCCATTCGGTTAATTCAGTTTTTCACGATAATACCTCACAAACTCTGATTTGATCTGCTTATGTCCTGTTTTCCCTTGTGTCTCCTAGGCCCTCTACTACTCCTACCCGCCATCGTGTGAGGTTTCTGGCAATATGCCTCAGGTCTCTCCAACTCTTCCCCAAATGCCGAGAGTCCTCTTCAACTGTTCTGCGCCATGTATGTATTTCTCTGTCGACTCTCTGCCATCTTGAGTAAGCGGATTCCATTGCATAGCGTAGTTAGCAATGCAGCTGTCACGTTTTCGAAATGTGGGACCAATTCACTGCCACTTTCGTCGTTCGATGGTTGTTTTTATCGGTTCCTGATATAGAGATTCGGTTATGCCAAAAAATCCTCAGAATGTTTCGAAGAACCTATTAACGCACTGACTATAAGTCAAGGATTTGAATTCAAACCAAGTCCCTTTCTGTCGTCTTCTTAATCCTGCAGTACTGCCATTTAAGCATTTCTTCGCAAGGGAACCTTAGGTATTTCTTGGCCTTTTTTCTTCGTCTTTCTTGGAGGGTAGTCTCTTTAATCTTTCATGATTTGACCCTACAAGCGGCAACTGGCCACATCGGATTGGAAACAAATGAGGGACAGATAAACTCGCAAAGAAAGGAGTGGACCTGCCACTTCTGGCTCCAAAGCCCTGGTGTTCTGGTGTTCCTAACTCGATCTCGGCGAGTCACCCCAGCAGTACAATAAAGAAATCTCATTTTGGCAACTTGTATAGGTACGCGACCTTATTCTTTCGGTCATTACCCATCCCATTGATCTTAAGTGAGGGTCGGAACAAATACCGAATTGAAGACCGACAGCTCCGATGACAAGTTCAGCCCTCCTGACCAAGTCATCAACGAAAAGCAGATGGCATGTCCTTAAGTCTTTCAATTCAAACCGTTCCTCGTCACGGCTGCGCTGTAACATCCAATCCATATGCACTATGAAAAGGAGAGGTGACAAAACGCATCGAACGCACAGCGAAAGGTGTCGATTTAACGCCGTTCACCCAAACACAGCTCTTACAGTTAGTGTACAGAGATTGAATGGCCCTCAGAACAGAACCGTTAATCTTAGACTCCTGCAATACACTCCAGTGTTTACCTCGAAGGACCCGATCATATGCCGTCTCCAAACCCACAATAGCTGTAGATAGGTTTGGCAGCTATACACATGTGCAACGGCTAGAAACTTATGGACGACTTATAATAAAAAGAGAACTCTGTCGCTTGTCAAATTAAATCGTCGTGAGGCGAGGATAGCCTCCGGCATCATTACTGGGCCTCCGTTTACATCACAACTCGCTAGTAGAAGAATGAGGACTCTTGGACTGGAATGAGGACACGGAGCTGGAGGACTTGGATGACATCGTGCTGAGGGACTTCCTGAGATTCATGTCCTTATCTGGATGGTTTTAAATCAGCGGTTTCCTATTCGCTTTACTGGTTCCCGGAGTAAAATTGGAAGATGGGCGCAATAGATCCTTTGCTAGTCTAAGTGAGCAGTGACAATGTCACAAGGCACCCATTAACCTAACCTAACCTAACGTAGGTTTGGCACACTCCCAGGCCTCCTCAAGATGACGTCGCTCACTCCATCTGCCAAAATGTCTTTCTCAGCGGAAGAACACATCCTTTGGATTTGACTCCTTCGATGATATTAAACTTCCTTCTTCTGAGACGGCGAATGGTCTGCCACGTTGTTTGCAGATCTGTGATCATGGTCCAACTTCTCGCCGAACTCCTTCCAAGACTGCTCCTTAGCTACTTTAACAGCCAGTTTGCAAGTTCTTCACGTCTCCATGTAGCGGTTTCGAGAAGCTGAATCCCCCAAGTGTATCCACATCTAGAGGTCTATCTTCTTCTCTCTGATGGCTTCTTAAACTCCGGGTGTTTCAAACCACGCAGTTCTTTTCTAACCACCAGTCCCCACACCGAGCTCCTCACTCCGCAAACATCACCTGCGGAGGGCAATGACTGCTGTTGAAAACAACCGCCATTCTCCCTCAACATTTGTCGGAACAATTGGAATTTGTTCATACCTTTCGTATACCTGCCGTTTCAAAACTGTTTCGGCCTAATATTTGAGTCCTAAGGCATGCGCTAGAGCAGTTTTGCTTGTAAGGCTGGAATCGTTTAGGATGTTACTCTGTTGCGAAGTTCCCTGCAGGCTTCGGTTCTCCTTTTTGAGTAGCATTGACATACTCCTTTTACATTCTGTTAATTTTTTTAACCTTCCGCACTTTCATCTTGCTTTTCCTTCTGAGAACACAATACACACCCCTTCTTTGCTACTCTCGTCCTAATCATCTCGTCTGTTTAAACAATTCTTTCAAATCATGCCTAAAACTTCAAGTGTGTACAAATTTCTCAAGAAAATCTTCTCCTCATTTGAGTACGTAAAGAGGTTTAAAGCTAAACTACCAAGACTTCCTGAAACGGAGTCAAAATCCGCCCGGAAATTGTTCTCTTTCTATGTACATTCATCCATGCAAATGGTAAAGGGATTTTTATTTGATTTTATTCCCATGGAGATTATTAGAGTGCACTTTGTCCTCCCTGCAGTTCCTTCTATAACAGGAAGGCATTGTGCCTTAGAAAAGGAAAATTAAAGGAAATAAAATACGCATTTCTTCCTTCTTTTTTTTTTTTTCCTTTTTAGACAGATGGATACTCGTGTGCATTTGAGGATAAAAAGTCATTTCAACTTCACACACAGTTTCCTGTGAACATGAGCTATGCCCCGTCGTCGTCGTTGGATCCTTTTCCATTCGGCACACCTTAAACGCAATCATTTGCGATTCTTTGAGTGAACTTTATGCCCAAAATTGATGCCTTTTGTCCTATTTTTTCAGTTCAATGGTCTTTCTCAACAGTTGGCATAGTTTGGCAATGCATCGAATGTCAGGTGAAAGAGTCATTTCCTTGTGCCAACACATTCAAAGGAGGACCTCGATGTCGGGTGAAACTACCGAAAGTGCAAAGATTCCAGGGGTTTCCACTGTAGTGGTTTTTGTTGGAGATAATGTTGCAATTCATCCCAAAGAGGTGCATTCGGGAATTTCATGGATAAAGATAACAAGTAGGGAAGTTCCCACAAATATTTACTTTGTCAGTTGAATACGTTGATGGCTCAAGTTGAAATGGCTTGCTAGGGAGAAGTGGCGGTTTTGAGACTTGAAACTTTGAGCTTTCCTACCTTCCATGGGTTTAGTATAAAGTGGTTAACAGGGATATGTATTTCAATCTGACTCGTGTTGAAGTACTCTTTGCTTTTCTTCGACGATGTCAGTGCCACAAGTGGTACTGTCCTAATGATGGTAGATGGTCCTAAGGAAAAGCTATTGTTAAGCTTTTGTCTTCGTTTCATCTTCTCCTTCGTAGATAACCGCGTTGTTGAAAGGCTCGATGGTAACAGTACGGATACACTTGCAACATTGCTTCAAGTGGATGTCGCAGGCTCATCTATTTGCGAACAATACGCAAATCCGACTGCAGCTGACTATCAGACATAATCTTCTGCCCTGATACGGTTAAATGGGCACTGGACTCGTTGAAACAATTTAAAGCCCCTGGTCATAACGGTACATATATTTCCGGCACTACTACAAAATGTGATCGATGGTATTCTGCCGGCAATGATCGCCTTATTTAGAGCAAGTTAGAACTGGGGATAAGTTAGGTTAGATTAGGTTAAAGTGGCTACCAGCTAAAGCCAGCACCGCTAAGACCCATGAGATAAATGGAAATACATCCCATTCATTTGGAGACAAGTAAATGTGGTTTTCATTCCCAAACCAGGCAATAGGCCAAGCGAGCTGCCTAAATTATACAGACCTGTCAGTCTAACTTTACTCTTTTATCTTGAAAACTATGCAAAGACTAAAAGAAGTCCATATCAGAGGCCAACTGGAGATGTCTTCCACTCTCTGCACTCTAGTGCATGAAAATAGCCCCATGTGCCTTCCTAGACATCGAGGGCCTTCTCCTCAGGAGGAGTGTCAGTGTCTGTAACCGCAGTAAAAGAATGCCCCCCAAGGGGGAGTTTTCTCTCCTCTTCTTTGGTCTTTGGCCATGACAATATTGGGTATGGCTATTGGGTATGCTGATAACCTAGCGATTACAATAAGTGATAAGCATGACAAGACGATCTCCGACGTCACACATAGTGCCTGACTACATGTTTTAGAATGGTGCAACATTGAAGGACTCTCTATCAATCCCTGCAAGACTGTTTTAGTGCCTTTTACAAAAAGAAGATTGATCAACCTCGGACCTATCATCGTCAAAGGCACCACTGTAGGCTGTTCCAACGAGGTGTACCTGGACGTTGTCTTAGACAGACGCTTTAATTGGAATGCACATATCAAGTTCGTGGTTGATCGTGCCACTAGAGCCTTGTGGGCTATTCGGCGTCTGTAAGGCAGAACTTGGAAAGAATAGCCTGTTTCGGTATTACACGTGCTATGTGCACCCCCGCCCTACTTCAGCCAAGGAGGCTGTCATCGGGCTCAGACCCCTACATATCGTTACTAAGAAGACCGCTGGCCGTTGTGCTATAAAGCTGCAGCTAGAACACAAGTATAAATCAGGTAATCTTGTGGGTCATCTGAAAATACTTCACTCAATTCCAACTAAGGGCACTGTCCTCGTCGTTATGGCCGAGAAGTACAGTTTCGGAAGGCTATTTGAAGTAAAAATATTAGACCGTGTCGACTGGTCTAATGGAGAACCCGTATCAGACACAGGATGTTTGGTATGATTCGGTGAAGGTGCTGGCGTCTTTGGACCCAACACTAAAGTTTCGGTAACAATGGGGATGCGCCCTAACGTGGTCAAGGCTGGAATCCATGCTATTGAGATCTGCGCCAGGATAAACTTCGATAAAGGTGTTAGGGGTACAAAAATACATATCTAGTCAAATAGCCAGGCAGCGCTTGAAGTATTGACATCCCACTTCATGGAATCTAGGTCAGTCAAGGGCTGCTACGACACTCACTACATTCACTTGCCAGGAACAACAAGGTCAAGCTTAATTGGGTCCCCGGCCACCAGGGCATTGTAGACAACGAAACTGCGGATGAGCTGGCTAGGTCCGCTTCGGCTTCCGCGCTCTTGCGACCGGAACCCTTCTATGGCGTTAATTGGGCTGGCGCCAGAGCTTTTTTAAACAACTAGGAACACCAACTTGGCCTAGCCCACTGGGAAAACGTCCCCAGACTCAGGCAATTCAAGGGACTTATCAAGCCCTTTTCTTACAATACAATTCTAAACCTTGACAGGCACAATATGAGGACGCTAGTGGACTTCCTTGCCGTCCATTGTGGCCTAGAATATCATCTCAACAAACTGAAACTTTATTCAGATACAGAGTGTCGGTTCTGTTTGGAAGAGGAAGAAACATCTGAGCACGTTCTCTGTGAATGTCTGACACTATACCGGCTGCGTAGTCGGAACTTTTGTAGGGAATTCTGTTCTTTAGAAGGGTTTAGAAACTCGGCTACTAATGATATACTCACTTTCATTAGGCAGGTCTACTATTAGGCTAAGCAGACCGGCAATATAATAGATCTTGGTAAGTCGCAGTGTCAGCCTTAGGGACAGGTTCTTTAAACAAACAAAAAAAATCTTGAGGAACTCCCTACGTATTATCTCACTACTAGGAACTAGAAGATTAACTTCATCCTTACTACGCCTTTCGACTATTGAATCAGTCACTTAGATGGGTAGACTGTAAGCGGTGTGGTGCTGGTGATCTGATTGAATTGTTCAGGGCCTCTCTGAACCACTTGGGATTTAAAATGAATTTTAGCTTTTTAGACGTTTTGTTGTTCATTCGTTGGAAAATTGTTTTCCCAGGGCTATCAACCTGGTCTTGCCTGGGATTACACTCGCAGAAAGAGTCATCTGTATTCTCTTCCGCACTGCATGACCTCTGCATATAGATAGACCTGTTGTACTCCCGAAATATATTCATCACATTCTTTCACAAATTTCTAAAGGTTGTCTGAACAATACAAGCAATCACCTGACTTGCAAACTCCCGGTTTGTTATGGAAATGACAAACATCCTTGCATCCACTGGATACGTGTTCATTTTCAATCTTTTCTTCAATTATTCCTCCTTTCCTATACAACTCCATGATTTAATTATTAATTCTTGTGAAAAGAATATTGAATACGAAAATAAAATAAAATCACAAATGTTGTAATGAATTTTTTTCTTTATCCATTTGCAGGATATCCACAGCCCATGTATCGGTGGTTAAAGGACGGCATACCAGTTGGAGACTATTCATCGAGTCAATATTACCGGATACACAATACCAGACGAGAGGATGCAGGAAGTTATCAATGCATTGCCAAGAACGATGCTGGATCGATATTTAGTGAAAAAATTGACGTCGTTGTAGCATGTGAGTGTATAATACAAAAAAAAAATCCTTTTAATCATTGGCTTCTATTGCGGAAGCTTGGTGGTGCAACTTGGAATAGATTGTTGGTAGTTATCTCTCCAAGAATCGATATAGGAGATATAGACGATGTACTTTGTCAAGATTTTAGACGAGGGGCTTTCTGCTGGTAAATTTAATTGAAAAGAAAAGAAGGAGTACTGTGTCGAGAGTGTCGTGAAGGCCAATAAAGTAGGAAGTGACAAATGACAGTATCTTCTCCTTCATGTGTTTAAACTGCATTAAGAACGTTATGACCACCACCACTTCATATGTAGTCGGACATCTTTAATTACTCGAACATGTTGTCGTTCCGCTTACAATTTCCTCGATGTCTTGACAATTTATGTCGAGGAAAGTGCACACATGTGTAAGTATTTCGCCTGTTTGTCACAATTTGAAGTAGGAAACAGTCATGTTTCTCAATTTGCGTAGCATGGCAAGTTAAACATGCTTTGCTCCATTGGCTGAAACATTGTCTTTGTACGTACATCTCTTCTCGATAAATGTACATATGTACGTCAAAGAACTCCACAAGATGTTTAAACAGAGTGGAGCTGTTGTTTTGCCCAATTCACATAGCAGTTGTTCCTTTGCCACAAAGTTGTTTTTCTTACCTTTCGGCATTGACGTTTTGTCCACTGTGAGGGACAGATTGTATGTTTACAGAGATATTCACGGTAATGGAGAGGTGCACTTGGACCAAAGGTAGGTCCAACACACCCCGTGCTTGTCAATTTCACAATAAGACCTGTAGGTCCTGTCGACTCGTTAGAAAAACGGAGGATTGCAAAAAGTAAAGGCTTGACTCACGATTAATTAAATTTTCTCAAGTTCTCAGTCGATAACCGTCGGCATATTTTCTTAGGCCCACACTAGCTCTTACTTACTTAAGGTGGCGCTACAAACCTGGGTGGACCTGGGCCTCAACGAACAAGCGTATCCAGCCCGCTCGATCTTTAGCCAACTGCCTTCAGTTTCGCTCCTTCCTCCTGCGTGTGCCACCTGAGTCGAGGTCTTCCTCTACTGCGCCTTCCCTCGGGTGTGGATTCGAAGATTTTCCGGGCCGGAGCATTGATGTCTATCCGCTCTACATGGACCAGCCACCTCAGTCGTTGGACCTTCGCTCTTCTGGAAGTCGATGTCGCTGTACAACCCGTACAGTTCGTCATTGTATCTCCTCCTCCACTCACCGTCTATGCAGACGGAACCGAAAACTACCCGACAAATTTTCCGCTCATCCGCTTCTGAGAGAATCCATGCCTCTGCGCCATAGAGCAATACTAAGACGATTAAGGTCTTACACAGGGTCCCTTTAGTCGTTCGAGAGAGGCCTTTGCTACTTAATTGCCTGGTGTCGTTGCCTGAATTGATAGCAGAGTCTAGGTAGACAAAGGCCTTAACTACCCCAACGTCATTGTGACATTCTGTCCGAGACCTCGGTGTTGACTGTCCTTTCTGGTTAACAGCATGTACTTGGTATTTCCCTTATTAACCGCTGAATCCATCTTCACCGCCTCCGTCTCAATACTCAATACGAACGCCCCAGTGACATCACGCTGCGTTCTTCCAATTTTGTCAATATCGTCGGCGTATGCGAGTAATTGGACGGACTTTTGAAAGATTGTGCCTCTGGTGTTGGCGCGTAAGTTTTGCACAACTCTTTCAAGAACGATGTTGAAGAAGTCGCATGACAGCGCGTCGCCTTGTCGAAATCCTTTTTCGACATCAAAGGTCTCGTTGAGGTCTTGATCGACCTTGATGGAGCAGCGTGCATTCTCCATCGTCATCCTGCACAGACAGACGAGTTTGGCGAGGATGACAGAACTAGACATGGCTCGGTATAGCTCGTCTCTTTAGATGCTGTCATACGCGGGCTTAAAATCGATGAAGAGGTGGTGGGTAACGATTTGAAGTTCCTGGATTTTCTCCAAGACTTTCCTGGCTTGAAGCCCCACTGATCTGGACCGATAAAGTTTTGATATACGGCTTCAGGAGTTCACCCAACACGGCAGATAAGATCATGTAAGCTATGTTAAGAAGACTGATGCCTCTATAGTTAGCGCAGTTCAGAGGGTCTCCTTTCTTGAGGATCGGGCAAACAATGCTGAGGTTCCATTCAGCGGGCATACTTTCCTCCGACCATATTTACAGATGAGTTGGTGCATGCTCCTTACCCAGTCATCGTCTGTCACTTTGAACAGCTTGGCAGCTAGGCAGTCAGTTCCAGAAGCTTTGTTGGACTTAAGACTGGATATGGCTATCTTCACTTTGTCCAGGTTGGGTGGACGGAATTGTTGGTTTTCATCGTGCAAGTTGAATGGTTCATTCTGGCTGACAGGGGAATTGGATTTGTCGTCGCCGTTAAACAGTCTGCAGAAATAGTTCTTCCATATTCTAAGTATTCACTGCGATTCTACCACGATGTTCCCTTGTTCATCCTTGCAGGCTTCGGTTTGGGCTCTGTACCCTTCGCTTAAACTGCCGAACTTCAATCCTGCAGTAACATCTCTCTATTTCCTCGATCGCTTCTCATGCTCCTTCTTTTTCTTTCTCAGAAGCCGGTGTTCGTCTCTCCTCTTCTGCTCGTAGAGGTCGCGAGCAGTTCTGGTCCTTTTGTGCATCGCCGCTTTGTATGCCTCTTGTTTCGCACCAAGTGCTTGCCGGCACTCGTCGTCAAACCAAGGGTTTCGTTGTGGTAGTCGAGTGAAACCCAGCACGTCAGAGGTGGCATCTCTGATGACTTTTTCGCAATGTTACCACTGGTATTCAATACTTGATGCTGGTGGCATAGGACCTCTTGAGAGATTGAGAGAGACTCGAACGGAAAAGGATCTGGTGATCTCTTGCAATTGCAGCCGTCCGACGTCAAATTTCCACACAGTATTTCCTTGTATTGGCGGTATTCGGGATATCCGCAGTCGTACCTTGGCGACAACAAGGTAGTGGTCCGAGTCAATGTTGGCCCTTCGTCATGTTCGGATATTCATATTACTGGAGGAGGGCCTTGCGTCGATCGCAATGTGGTTAATCTGGTTGACGGTTGATTGATCAGGACATCTCCATGTTTTTTTTTGTGGATATCGAGATGTGGGAACATTTCGCCCCGCAGCAAAGTCGATCAGCCTAAATCCGTTATCGGAGGTAGTGTCGTGTAGGCTATACTTTCCGATAGTACTAGCAAAGATGCCCTCTCTTCCTGGCTGTCTTTAATGTCATAAGTTGGGCACTGCTCGTAAATCTTCTTCAACATACTCCGTATAGGAGGATTGCAAAAAGTTCAGGCTTGACTCGCGTTTAGTTAAATTTTCTTAAGTTCTCAGTCGATAAACGTCGGCATGTTTTCTCCGGCTCATCTATTCATTTTGTCTAGAGGTCACCATGTTGCCCCACTTCTCATTAAAACCTGACTTCAACTAAACCCACCCGTTGAACTATCATTTTTCAAATGCAAATGCTTGTACTTACCACGCATGACACACAATTAGCCTCTGTCCTATGCGGGTTACATCCAAATAGATCTTTTCTTCATTTAGCCTTCAAGTCAGAACAAAGGAATACGAACGCACTTCTCAAGATGCCATTCAATTTTCTTCAATTAACCTCATTTGCATTTTCAAAATTCAACTCATTTTAAACTCTCCACCGAGCCTTTCTCATGACCCCAAAAAATATGAAAAGAAAAACTGCACCACGACAGTCAATTGCTGTTGCCCTGCACATGACTGCGTCCATCACGAATCATATCAGAACTAATTGCCCCCAATTGAATCCGCGAACTGCATATGCCATCGATCTTTTAATTAGTAAAAGTCGCTTGATGCTTCTTAATTCCAAGAAAGAAAACACAGTTAAGTGATAATCACCAACCAATGCTATCTTTTCAGACATGGGCATCTTCGAGGATCTCCAAGAGGGTAGACTCGCGGTGCATTCTGGTCACCCGGCCGTTTTTAATTTACCACCAATCGAATCAGTGCCATCGCCATCGGTGATGTGGCAAACCGAAGAGGGACCACTCAATTACGACATTAAGTATGCCTTCACCAAGCCAAACCAGTTGATAATCCTCAGTGCGGATGAAAGCGATCGCAAGGCGTACAGGGCTCGTGCTATCAACACCCAACTGGGCAAGGAGGAGAACAGTGCGTTCATTCATTTGAATGTAACCGGCGACCCCTATACCGAAGTGGCCCCCGAAATAATAGTTCATCCCGATGATATGAAACTGAAGCGAGGCGAACAAGTAGCCGAGTTGCAGTGCATAGCGAATGCCAGGCCGCTGCACGAGATTGAAACGTTGTGGATGAAAGACGGCATCTTGATCGAGAACTCTGGAGTTCCGCATACGTTAAACGATCCATGGAATCGAACGTTGGCTTTGCTCTCGGCCAACTTGACACATTCTGGCGAGTATACATGTCAAGTGCGATTGCGATCGGGAGGATTTCCGACAGTGACATCGGCAGCCAAAGTCGAAGTGCAAGAACCACCGACATTCTTCACTCCGATGCGATCGGAGACCTACGGTGAATATGGAGCCGTTGTGACGTTGCCTTGTGACGTTGTTGGCGATCCAGTGCCAGCGGTGGTATGGTTTCGCAATGCCGAGCCAATTGATGTCGCCGACGCGAGGTGAGTTTGTGAGATTGTAACAATTTTTTTGCACCAACTGATGAAATGTTTCTCCGTTGAATAGATACTCGCTGAAGGAAGATAATTCGCTGGTGATTAAGAAGCTGACAATTGACGATTCATCCATGTTCCAGTGCCTGGCATCGAATGAGGCCGGCGAAAAGTCCTCTTACACTTGGCTGAGAGTTAAAAGTGAGTACATCTGGCCCGAGGTTCCTTTCACACATTCACGAATAATTTAATTGTTCTCTTCTGCTAACCGCTACAAATTCATTCGACATATAAAATGTATGATACTTAACTCATCCCATAGAAGGTCATCCGTCTGAAAAGGATGCTCCTATTGTCGGTGGCCATGCTATACATAGTGAAACTAGAAATGCTTTTGCTGAAACTAACCTAAATGTGCATACGAAGCGTCTACCTACTAACTATTATAGGGATTTTTTGAAGCGTGTTAAACGCCTGGCTCAGCCACGCATAATTCGGGTGAGAGCATCGCATTCTGGAATGAGCGGTAGACGCAAGGAATTTCGCTTTGGTATGGGTTATAATTTTAAGAAATACATTTACTCACCATTTGCACTTTAATTTTTTTTTGTTAGAACACCGCACCTGTTGATTTGTTTATACACAATTTTTAGTTTATGCACTTAGACATGTTGCTTCTGATTTTTTTTTCTTAACAAAATGTACATTTCTTCTCGTAAAATTAGTGTCGGATACTAAAAGTGTAAGAATAGTCATTGTGACACTGGATTGGACAGGCTACCAGATACAATCTTCCTCCTCAAAGTTGAATCCCAAAAAAGGCTGGAATATCACATTCTTAAACTGCAATTTGAGCGGTGAAGTTCCAATTCATTTATTTTGATAAGATACAATAGGTTGACTGTGCATAGTGCATAGTGCATAGCATTCCTCTTTCATTCATTCTTGACAGAAGAAAGCTCAGTTGGAAACTGAATATACAAGACCGCGCAAGGAAAGCCTCAATTGCCATATACTCCTGCCGGATAGCTCTGGGCCCGAAATGGGGCCTTCAAAGTACAGAGGCTATCATGCATCTGCATAACGGGTGCCCTAGGAGAAACCCCTACGCCTGTACCAGAGGCAATGCTTCACCTGCTTCTTGTCGATATCTTCGGGAAACTAATGGCGGCCAAAGCGGCATTTAGACTCAGGGAATCCTCCTAACTTGTCAGTACGACAATGGGCCACTCTAATATCCCGAATGGCAACAATACTCTCCCTAGTAAAACGGATTATATTGCCCCTCATATTATCTTAAACGTCAGATACAGAACTCGATTTCCTAGCAGAAGCGCTTGGGAGTTCGATGCAATTGTGAGCAACTCCGCAATAGAAATATCCACAGACGGATCCAATACAGCGTGTGATACGGGGGTGGAAGTTTTCTCCAACGCACCTGACATCCATAGGTAGCCAAACGACTGCCAGATTACAAGCAGAAATTCCGCAGTCTTCGAAGCTGCGGCTTGGCTTTCAATTAACTCGATGGATATAGCTGTAGATACATAGTCACGCAGCTATTAAAGCTTTGGATTTGCCAACATTACGATCAAGGTTGGTTAACCAATGCCGTAGATCTCTAAACGAGATTGCAGACAGATGCGCCATAACCCTGTGCTGGGTCTTAGGACGTAGTGGTATTCCAAGCAACTGCAGGGTGGACGGGCGGGCAAATGAGATTTGTCCTTTCGATAGCATCTAGCTTTGGTTTATGTATACAAATACCGATTGTTATACCTAAAGTGCCCTTATAAGGCCCAATAGGTAAGCTTGTTCAATATCTATCGAGTTCATCAACCTTATAGTTCCCTGGAATGTCATTGTGCCCTGGCACCCAACAAAGGTGAATATTAAACTGCTCCTACATGTCTAAAGGAGACGATCGACAATCTAGTAAATTACACACACTCGATCCTCTCAATTTCTGATTTGAATCTTAGAATTCTTGGAAGTATTTTGCTAACCTTAAAATATCTGCTTCGACTTCTCCGATTCTTGAAGCTTTGAATACACTGAATGATTTTTACGAGACGATCCAGAGCTGTCTAATCTCTTTTGGACTTGGTCAAAGGTACAGTTCGTGCTTTACCTTGCAGCTGGTTTCTCAGAAGTATCCCTGTGGATCTTATAAAACAAAAGAAGGACAACGGGCTAATAGGTCTAAAGCCTTTGGATATAGAGTGCTTAGTCTCTCCAGACTCCCAGCCAATCGAAATACATTCATAGTAAATCTGCTTAACCAACGAAATAATAATTTCCCCTGGTTCTTGCATCGACTGATTGATTGGATTACCCAAACTAACTTTTGCTCGTTAATTATATTGGCGATTGTATTGCTCACAGACTGTCTTATCTCCAGAGAGATTTGACCCATGCTAAACCTCACTCGATCAAAGTCTCAGAAGATGGCCTTTTCCAACGTATCCTTTCAGTTGTATAAAAATTCGCCCGGGGATCGTTAGCTCTGAAATACTGTGGCGTATGTGGGACATTTTAACCGATTTTTCAGGTGTTCTCGGTAGTTGTAGTTAAGGTCGAAACACATCTTAATGTTGTTTGGAATGGAAAAATGAAGGTCCTACTACACAACCGATTTCCCAAATATGGTATACAGATGGTTTAAAATTGGAAAACGGCAGTACAGGTGCTGGGGTTTGTGGTCCCACCTACAGTATTTCAAGCGGAAGTCCACGCTATTAATTTGTCTGCAAGAGAACGGCTTCGGAGAAGAACCCAAGAAACCCGCGTCTACATCTTTTCAGACAGCTAAGCAGCATTATTAGCCCTTAAATCCTATACGGTAGGATTCAAGCTTGTCTGAGACTGTCTCAACCTCCTCCAAAGCCTTGCATCGGTAAATAAGCTTACCGTAGCCTGGATCCCAGGACATGAATGCTTCGAGGGTAACGCACGGACTGACTGCCTGGCGAAAAGAGGCTCGTTGGTCCCGAACCCTGTGTTAGGGTTCCACCCAACACTGCCTACTCTAAGATAACACAACGGGAGATCAACAAACACGCCGACTACTGGGCCAACTTTCGGAGCCTTAAATAAGCGAAAAAGTTCATCAACCCCAACATATACAAGCCCAAGACTTTACTTGATCTCACCAAGGACGAGTTAAGAACGGAACATTGTCCTCTCAGATAACTGCATAAAATAAAAGTATCAGATACCGGCTCTGTGGAGAACCAAAAGAGACAGCTGAACATGTTTTGTGCGTATGTCCTGGAGCCGCAAGGAAAAGTTTACTCCACTTGACGCGGGCCTCAGTCAACCCAGCGGAAATTCGGAAAATTGAACCTAAGGCTATACTGAGGTTTATCAAAAGCCTCAATGTAACCTCTGGTTAAACAATATGGGCCACCACAATAGACCTCATAGGTCCCAGTGCGCATTTAGGGCCCCTAATACAGAATGCAGAATAATTTTGTTCAATTTTTTTATTTCTGAAATTTTTCAATGGAAGTAAAATAAAAATCAAACATGAGGTAAGAAAAGTCAGGACGAAATCGCGACATTCACCAAATAGGGACTGTCCCGCCACAATCGACATTTCTGCCAGGCCTAACCGTAGTCGGTATTCTTAAACTAGCCACTAGCCTATGCATTCATGCCAGAAGAATTGACCTTTTCTCAAACGACTTCTGGAAGAGTTGCAGGAACGAAGACACTTCCATAATTCACCTATGTATAACCTTTTGGCCCTATGTTTTTCCGTCCAATTGACATCGTCTCATTCAATTAACAACAACGTCGCAGGTATCTTGGTTAATAATGGTTCTTTGCGCAAACCTTAACTCGTCTTTTAAGAGCTCAACCCTTTCCTTACAAGTGGGTCGTTTGTTGAATTGTTTGACCTTAAATCTTTAGTTGGCAAGATGTTTCGAAATGTCATTGAGATCATTGTTTGGGCCAACCACATCTGTAGGATATTTGTATTGAAGTTCCTCCCTTTCTGAAAGCTTGGGCGTTATTTTTATTATCTTTTCGCTTGGTATTTCTAAGACAATGTAGGTAGCTAGGTCGCCTTGATGGAGTTTATATACTCTCCTTTCGTTTTCCTTCACTTATAAAAGAGCAAATACTGGGCAAAGGTTTGTTTTTGAAAGGAAGCTCTCCTTTTGTTTGTATCGTTCACCAATTACAACGTCATATGCCAGAATTGACGGTACCATTGAACTTTGAAAAACCAATTTCGTCCTTCAAGTTGAATGTTTCAAATCGAATTGTTTGTAATTCGAATGTTATTTGTGAATATTTCCTTTCTGAAGTAAACTTGAAAAGGTCATCATCCTCCAAAAGGTTAAGTAGGACTTGACCTTTGAGAAGGATGGAGTATGAATGTCTTCTTTTTTTTTTATTTTCCTCCAAAATAATTATTCCAAATCACAAGCACAATTCAATGCTAAGTTCTTTTTCAAGGAATCTATTTATGGTCTTTTAACTTTCAAAAAGTTTCGTTAAATTTATACAACCCTCCCTCTTAACTCGAAAGGGAAGGAGCCGTGATAAACAACTATTTTATTTGAATTCTATAAAAAGGAGACCAAAAAAAGAAATTTTTAAAAATATCCTGGCCCTTGGCGAAAGTTTTCTTTGCTTTTCAACAAAGGATGGTTTGCGTTTTTTTTAGTTTTTTTTTTTTCTCTGAGGGTGGTGGGGGCAAAGTGATTTAATGCGTGAGAAATAAGTTGAAGCCAAAGTTGTCAAAAACAGTTGGATTATTTAATACTTGTTGACCTGGTTGGTTTTTTTTAGATGTTAGAAAGGAGTTATCCTGCATAACTTTTTCCAGCATTTAAAGGACATAAATATATTCTTTTTATTGATTCGATTCATTTCTGAGTTTTCTCTTTTAAACAATGTCTCAAATTCCTGGGTCAGAAAAATGTCTTCAAAGTCTAAAACGGAAGACTTTTTTTTCTGTCGGGTTTGGAAACTCTGTACTGAAGCACTCAGACCCAACTGGTCTGTTAGTTTTCCCGATTTTTATTTTTCAGACACTAAAGACAAATCATCATGGCAAGTTACAGCGTCGAGCAACACGTGCAAATAATAAAACTTGAACCCCGATTTCAGCAAAAAAATCATTTTCACGCCACGAAGCCTATTTTTGAATAAACGGGTACGTCAACAAACAAAATTGCCGAATTTGGGACGATGCCAATCCACACGAGGTCCACCAAGTGGAAATGCATCCGCAAAAAGTCACTGTTTGATGTGGATTGTGGGCCGGCGGCATCATCGGTCCGTACTTCTTCGAAAACGACGATGGCATTGCCATCACCATCAACGGAGAGCGCTACCGATCGATGATATCCAATTTCTTTTGACCCAAATTGCATGATATACATATGAACGACGTGTGGTTCCAACAGGACGGCGCTACGTGTCACACGTGGACATTCTGCACGAGCGATTTGAGACATGATTATCTCACGCAGGGGCGACGTCAACTGGCCACCGAGATCGTGCGATTTGACCCCGTTCAACTTTTTCTTGTGGGCTTCCTTAAGTCGCAGGTCTATGTCGATAAGCCGGAAATGACCAGTGCCCTTAAAGTCAACATAACCCGTGCCATCGCTCAAATTCAGCCTGGTCTATGCGCCAGAGTCATCGACAATTGGAGCTCTCAGATGCGTGCCACTCCAAGGAATGAGGAGCTTACAGTATCAACACTCAGCACATCAGCACCGAAAATCTGCCACCTGATCCGAGCAAAGGCAAGACAATCGCAAAGGGAATGAGCGGAAGTATTGTCTCCCTCTCGACAGTCGTCGCAAACAGTGGTGTCACTTATAATATGCTTATAATATGCTTGGCAAAAGCGAAGTGTTCCATTAGAATGCCCATAAGTTGTCTATAGCCTCTTCTGTTGAGTAACAGAAAGAATGCCGCTGATTTCGGGAGCATTCATTTAGTCTGTCTGCATTCTGGTGAGCTGTAGGAAACCTAATCGTCTATGGTGGTCCTGATTGAGAACGCGGGAATACCCAGCCAGCCTTATCTAGCAATCTCATCAGATTTCTCATTTTCAGAGATCCCAGTGTGATCTGGGACTTAGACAAGAGTCAAAGAGTTCAGCCTTGCGACCGAATTCAGAAAGTTCTTGGAACTGATTAAAAGGTTAACCAAGGCCTTAAGCACATGGAAGGCATAGAAACCAACGCACTTATACCAACAGTAGGTCCATTGTGATACCTCAAGATCAAGGAGGAATTCTCTCTCCTAATCTTGAAACCAGTGGGAGCTTTTACTAAAGCGAACTAGGTTTCCGACATCTTGTTGTGCTAGGTCGCCAAGACTGTCAAAAAAGAAGGCATCGAGATGGTTGCAGCTTTTGCGAGAGAGGGCGGGGCAGGTACAGAGGAGATGGAGGATCGTCTTTTCCTCTTCTTCATCCTGGAGAAATCATTTGCGGGAACGCCCAGGCGAGTGGCATGTCTGCCTATGAGGCAGTGTCCTGTGACGACACCTATAGTAGCTCCGAGATGACTTCTACTTAGCGAAATTAATCTCTTGGAGCTTTTATGGTCTATAGAGGGCCAGATTTGTCTGCTAGTACCCAGCAGAAGAGTGTGTTGAATTGCTCTGCCATCTATACGAGAGACGAGCAGCAATCTAGAATTATGTTTGATGTTACAGAGACTGATTCTATGGACCAAATGGCGGCCTGGAAGTCTGTGAAAATGCTTATGTCCAGAGCAGATATTACATTCCACTTTAGCCAAGACAGGGCTGCCTTTATCACCATGATCTCCGCCTAAAAGACACTAAAATGCTCTGGAAGGCGAAATGAAATCTCGAGGTTTAGATCATCGGAGAAAACACCCACTCCGTATTAGATTGATCAACTAACTTAGTGATTGCTCCACGTACAGTTCTGTCAAGGTCTTTGTAATCGAATTTGGTAAGACGTTGTTAAAGGCTCCTTCGATGTGCAAAGACCCACCATTTTGTATAGGTACTTCTTGCAATGCAATGGTTTTTCGATTTAGTTAACTAGTGTGTGTAGAGCCGTCTCCACAGACTTTGTGTCCCTTCTTGTAAACAGCAAATCCTTGATATTTTTTTCTTTCATCACAAACAATTTTTGCCGCTGCTGTCACTTAACACTCACCGGTGACAGCTCGCTGAGATCTACCGAGGATATCAATATCTTCGGCCTACGTAAGTAGTTGCACAGAGAGTTGCTTCAGGGTTTCGCTTCTCGTTCGTTCAAAGTTACATGACGCGGTGAGATTGTTAAGATCCTGCACAGATGGACGAGCTTGACAGCGATGCCAAAGTAAGACATGAGTTTGTACAGCTCGATCCTACAAATGCTGTCATTGGTGGCCCTGAAATCGATAAACAGATCGTGGTTTTGATTCAGCTCCTCTTGAGTTTTCTCCAGGATCTGCCGGAGTTGAAAAATTTGGGTTAATTGAGTGGAACCGCACCGATAGGTGCCAATGCGTTTGTTGCGATGCTTAGGGGACTGATGTCTTTGTAGTTGGCGTAGTTGAGAAGGTCTCCTTTCTCGTGGATTTTGTGCTGACTCTACCAAGTCATCTTCCACTACTGAACTATTTTGGCCAGAAAACTGCCCAGTCCAGCAGCCTCGTTGGATTCTGGTTTTAATATTGATATCAGCACTTCGCGTTGATCTATATGGCTATCAATGGTTCGTGCTGTCCAACAGCGGAAGATTGATCTTCGTCGCCATTATAGTGTCCCCAAAAGTAGTTTTTCTCAAGGTGTACCGTTCGACATTTAAAAAAAAATGGTGCCACCGTTTAAGCTCACCCAACCATGACCTCTGTCTCATAACAGTTCCGTCGCGTTAAAAACATCGTATGTGCTCCTTCCCAGTAATACACATGATTTCCTGCAATTGGCTTACTTGTGTCTGATGTACTAACGACGCACATTCCTTGAGAACCCTTTGCAGTTCTCATCCATTTAAACAAGAATGGTTTGCGTCAAACTGTTCGAAAAACAGGTCACGGACGCAGAACCGTGCAATAATTCCGCCCACTAATTGCACAAAATTATTCGCAACTTTAATCTTCCCAGAACGACACACACAGTCATAGTCAACTAGAGCGGACTGCAGTTTGTCGGAGCAACCAAAGATAATCACCTCTAAACAGAGTCTACTTGATGAGTTTCCCCCAGACATTCAAATCGTTCAACTTTGACGCGCGAATGTCTCTCATTAACATTCATTCACTTGCCGTCGCTACCACCCGTATTATCGCCGACGCATTTTCCCATGACGAGCAACCCACGCCATGACAATCCTTCGCGCCGATGGGAAAATCTCTAGGCCAGGAGGAGGGAAATGGAACTTTCAACTTGTTGCAAATTGGGTTTGATATGTTAATGTGATTTAAATCCGCACCAACTCGGTTGCAGTTTGTTTCCACGGGAAAATCACATTCCAATTCCAGCTGACTGCTGGATTCGAAACCAACCATGCAGGCACTCATCAATTTTCAAAACCAAAATTCGGAAATGCACTCACTTTCCGGGCGAAATTAATGAATTCCACTTAAATTTTCACATCCGTCGGCCATAATGATTAAATAACTAGCTCGTGGCAGCGCCAAATAATTTACATAGGCATGTAGGCCGACAAATGGCGCTCGTACTTCGTGTCTTTTTTTTTCGCAAGAACGGCGTTGAAATTTTTCGCGCTAAATAACCCGACAAATGCCAATCAAAATGAATGAAATGACGTTTTGGCGGTACAAGTGTGTGCAAATTGGGCAGCTAGCGTGCCGCTGGACGGTAATGTGATTGGGTATTCACACGGCTTGTGCATCACCAGTCGAGCCCCTTTTAATCTTCGACCTCCACCATCCAGTGGCGGATAATATTTTCGTCGTCCTGCGAAGGGGCCAATTTACTTTTGACGTATAATGCGGTCGAAATGGGAAACATGCATGTGCATCGTTCTCTCTCTTTCTCTGTCTCTGCGGCTGAGTCGACAATGCATCGTTGTCCTGCAGAGTGACAGTGCCGGCCGAGGAGTATAATTTAACTTCGTTGACCTCAATTACACGAAATTGCATGACCAGGTTATTCACCACCCTGCCGCACTATTCCTTTGGGGTAATTATGAGGCAGTAGCTGATGTTGTTGCGTGCATTTGTTTGCGGCAGTCCTTTGCCACGCCGCGCCGATTGTGGTGTGTCAGAGTGTGTGTCCGTAAATTTACACTCTTATCGATGGATCGGCTTAGGGCTTTATTCAGATTATGGTTTTGTTGGTCGGATTGGAGCTAATCGGAGTGAAAAATAAGAGTCAACCGTTTCTGCTGATGAAAGTGGAGTCACTACAGGGTGTTTACCACACGCATGGTGACATTTTAACCAAATTGCTGGTGATTTACGTTAATTGCGGGCTGGTTTAATGAAGTCACGAAGGTTTAAGGAGTTTTGAAGTTAATCCGCGAAATGTAAAGAACGCAATGAAAGACTTTAGGAATTTTTTGGCAGGTAGGAATTAGATTTTTATTATCGAGTCGATAAGATTTGAGATGATAAGACATGAATTCACACAGAATTTGACTGTGAACAAGGATAGTTTTGAAGACGATTTCTTGATTTGTCTTGTTTTTTACTTGAGTGAGGTTGCAGTTTGAGGTGAATCTGACTCTCAACAAACAAGACTCAGGTGACTACTTCCAGATGCGCACTCCAAATGGTTGAAGTCCTCATCTACTTGTGGGCGTTAAACGGTGCGTGCTGTCTGACAGTGTTAGTGTTAATCTTCGTCGCCGCAGAAGTGATCACAGATCTGCAAACAAGGTGTTCTGGGAGACCATCCGTCCTATCAGAGGAAGGAAATTTAATATCATCGAAGGAGTAAAATCCAAAGATGGTATACTTTTTTCCGATGTGAAGGACATCTTGCGCAGTTGGCTTTGGGTGAAGAGGGAGTGGAATGGCTCTCTTGTGTCATTAAAGTGGCCTAGGAATGCGGTGAAACACCTAACGATTGGCAAACTGGGGTGATTATTCCTCTTTTTAAGAAAAGAGATAAGATGAATTGCTCCAATTATAGGGATATATCTTTCTTAAGTCTCCCCGGAAAAGTCATTGCTAAGGTGTTGGAAGCGCGTTCCAGAGCTGTGTTCGAGTCCAGGTTGGGCGATGAGCAGTGCGGCTTTCATCCAGGCAGAAGCACAATCGACCAGCTATTTACTCTCAGAATGGTACTTGAGAAGACCTGGGAGTATGCCAAACCAATTTTCAGTTGTTTTCTGGATTTGGAGAAAGCATATGATCGGGTTCCTCGATGTAAACTCTGGAGTGTATTGCAGGAGTCTGAGATTGACGGTTCTGTTCTGAGGGCCATTCAATCTCTATACACAAACTGTAAGAGCTGTGTTTGGGTGAACGGCGTTAAATCGACATCTTTTGCTGTGGGCATTCGACTTCGCCAGGGATGCGTTCTGTCACCTCTCCTTTTCATAGTGAATATGGATTGGATGTTACAGCGCAGCCGTGGCGAAAAACGGTTCGAATTGGGAGACTTGAGGACACGGCAATTGTTTTTCGCTGATGATTTGGTCATCCTTACGTTCAACCAGACGGAACTTCGCGCACTGGATAGGTTCATTCCCGTCCGTGTTGAAGCTGGGATGAGGGTAAACGTTAACAAATCAGAGGTTATGGTAATTTCCCGAACCCCTGCATGTTAGTGGAGTCCCATTGAAACAAGTGGAGAAGTTTAAGTATCTCGGGGTCCTATTTACGAGTGCTGGAAGGAGCAATACTGTGTTATCCTGTAGGATTTTTCAAGCTGAAGCAGTTTTGAGACAGCTTGGTCAATCCATTATTAGGAGGGCCGAACTTGGCATTGAAGCTACGTTGTCGGTATTTAATTCGGTGTTTGTTCCGACCTTCACCTATGGTCCTGAGGTTTGGGTAATGACCGAAAGAATAAGGTTCTTCTTCGTTGTATTTCTGAGGTGAGTCGCCTGTCGAGCAGCTACTTTTTCGAACGGAGAGGTCCATACTTCGATGATTTGAGCACGTTAAGCGCATGCCCCCAACTCGGGTTCCAAGACGTGTCATGGAATCTGTGCCATCAGTTTGGCGTCCCCTCATAGTTGATAGTGGATATGATGATTTTAAGGGTATACTTGTGGTTTACCACATTACCACTTGCAGTGGTATCACAACGGTCCTACCTTTGATCTAAGTGGTCCTCTCTTTCACAGCCCCTCTCTGAACTATGTAACATATTTGTAAGAATATACAGTGTACTCTCTCATAAGCGGACACCTACGGTTCCGAGAAAATTGCCCGCTTATGAGGTCTGTCCGCTTGTGAGAGGTGTCCGTAAGGAGAGAGTATACTGTGCATCGTCGCTTGTAGCGACTTTTATACAAAGTTTATTTCAGTTTTTAAAGCAGAGGTGTTGTTATTGATCCGCTCTTACACTGCAGGGACGCCTATTGTTCCAAAACGAGAATAAAAAAAATATTTTTATGGGACTCCAGTTGCGGAAGCAATTAAAAGATCAGACATCATGGTCTGGTACTCCATGAGCACTCCATGAATTCTTGTTTTATTTAGTAACCGAATACCGATCCGTATCCGTTCTCGTCACGTTGTCTAAGTGACGGATAACCCTCTCTCTACAAAATCGTAACTTGGATTCCAAATAACCGTCAGTCGGATCCATGCCAATTATTTGTTTTCCAGTTTTAAAATAATTTTCTGTCCAATTACCAACTTCATTTGTCTCGTCCTTTTTTATTCCCCCGAGTTTTCTACAGTTGAATTTAGTTTTAACTCTAATAGGTACGCAAGCAAACGAGGTATAAGCGCGCTTAAATTTGTTCTTCCTGTTACCAGGATTTTTTCCCTTTTTTTTGGATTCCTTTTCAGTTGCGTTTCTTTTATTTGTATATACTTTAGCACTAACATATTTATTTAAAAAAAAAAAACTCCAAATTGGCGTGCTAAATATCATCACAATCCGGAAGGGAAAAAATAAAATATTTCTCCTGTTTTTTTTTTTTGGAAGCACTAGACCACATCACCATTGCATGTTTCTTTAGCAACCTGCAACCATTTCTACACTAAACTCTACACGACTCATTCCACAATTTGAGTCCAATTTTTTCACGAGAGAACCCATTTTTTGTATCTTCACAGCCTCAACTCCGATTATGGAGCAACCACCACAGAATGTGACCGCATTGGATGGCAAGGATGCAACTATTTCGTGCAGGGCTGTTGGTGCTCCAAATCCGAACATCACATGGGTATACAACGGTAAGTGATTGTCCTAAAAAAAACCTCCAAACCCGAGTGCCTGCCTGAGCACTGTGTGGATTGCAGTTTTTAATATTTGTTGGTGTTCTCTTTTTATCCTTTAATTAACTCGTGATACTAAGAGTTGCTAACAGTGATTTTTTTCGTTTTATTTTTTTTTTTCACTAACAACTATTCTTTATGTGTCTGCTCCCGATGTACTCAAATCGTATGAACAAAATGTACTACTACTTCAACCTTACACAAAATCGCACTTGGCACTCGTTAAAAACCCGCAATTTGTTCACCAAAAAAAAAAAAAAAAAAAATAAAATACACACCACACCATAGAGACACAACTCGTTGAAGTGTCGAGTAGAGTACAGGTCCTGGAATCTGGTGACTTGCTTATATCGAATATCCGCGAGTCGGATGCTGGACTTTACACGTGCGTCCGTTCGAACGAAGCTGGTACTGTGAACGGCGAAGCCTACCTGGGAGTTCTGGGTAAGTGTTTTGTTAGTTAGTGAGCTTCTATAGATTTTTTTTTATTTTTTTTTTTTGGTTTATTGTTAATTATTTGTTTGCACTTGGTTTGATTTTTTGGGTGAAAATAAACGAAAAAATATAGTTTCCGCTTAAGTAATTTTGTTAATCAAATAATAAATGCTTGTGTTTAATTCTAAAAAAAAGCGAGTAATAGAAAAAAGAGAACTGGAAGCCACTGGATGTGGCTGGATCGGGAATGTTGTATTTTTATTTTCCTTTTTATTTAGCAATTTAAAATAACTACGTACGTTATGTTATGTATTTGGGCTTTTAACTTAACTACATAAACATATATCTGATGAAATTGTGAAGTTTATTTTCTACGACCACTGGCTCGTTAATTAATGTGCCTACTCGACTTTCTCCTAGAGCCCCTATTCACCTTGCTGCAGTCGTGTGCGGTTTCTAACAATATTTACAATATGGCGTGTGTAGGTGTTATGGGAGCATTGAGGTCGTCTCCTACGGATGCTGTAAGTGTGATCCTGCACCTGATCCTCCTGGAACTTCACATCAAAAACACAGCTACCTGCAGCGTGGTCCGACTCAGGGAATCTGGGTGCTGTACTGCAAAGCTCCTAGAAATAACTCCAAGCGATTAGGTCGGGTCTTCGACAGATTACATGACACCTACCCCTAGTTTTTGGAAAGTGTTCCTTGTTAAATTACTTAAAGAAGAATGAAAGAACGGAAGTCATGATATTGAAATATGCACGGACGGTCCGCAGATGGACTACGGAGTCATCTTCTCTGACCAACTAAATATATCGAAGTGTTTTCGTCTCCCAGTCTCTGGTAGTGTTTTCCTGGTGGAGCTTCTCGCGATTCGGGAAGTCTGCCGCTTGCTGCACAATCTTCAAACATTCCATCACGGCATCGCTAATTTTTCGGATAGCCAAGCCGCTTTCAAATCCATTGATACGATTACCACATCTTCATAACTGGTAGAGCAATGCCGGCTTGAAATCAATCAATTAAGTACCTACTTCATAGCTACACTCATCTGGGCCACGGGTTACAGTAATCATGAGGGCAATGAGCGTACCGACGAGCTGGCTAGAAGGCGATCGGTCCTTAACAGTGCTCTAGCAGAAAGTGTTGATATTCCTCATAACACCTTCTGCAGAAGCTGCAAAGATAGTAATGGAAGGGAATATCAACTTTTTTTCCTCTGCAGGTGTCCGGCCCAAACGAGGACCAGACAGTGCATCTAAGGCAAACCCTTCCTCGTGGATCTCAGCGAGATAGCTGGAAAAGGATCGGAGAACTGCCTGTATCTGAACTTCACTGGCTGGATTTGACCACTTTATTCGATCACAACCAATCAATACTCACACACAAATGGGTTTAAACGAAATTTCGTGGTGATAAATCGTTGCACCCCTTGCGCTAAGTGGGTTGTCGGGAGCCGTCACTATACCTACCTACCTGACAATATGTCTCAGCTTTCTCAAGCTCAGGGAAAGTTGTCCAAAGAGAGAGCTGTTGATGTGAGTATTTCAAGCTCTGGTAGCGCTACAAAAATGTCTAATCAACTCATGGTAGGCGCTGTTTGTTATTACTATCTCGACCTCAGCGAGCAAATCCCATAAATCAGAACGAGAATGTTTAGGTTCCTTACTGACATTCGTTTTGACAAGAGCTCTGACTCAAAAATGGCTCCACAAACATAATGTTGATTTCTTCCAAAAATTCAACTGCATGCATGTTTGACTCGTCGTGCCTAAGAAGTAATATATCACATTCTGATACTATGGTGTTAGACACTTCTTTTTGGTCCAAGATCACATAAAGCAGTCAGCAGGAAGTCAAGAAATCGGATGTTATCCCCCGGATCAAAAACGTTTCCGAAGTTAGTGTTGATCTCTTTAGACCCAAACACAAAGATGAGGTACAATTTTATGTGCGCCCAGTGTACTGCAGACTGAAATCAATGACATTGAGGTCTCCGATAGGATAAACCTTGATAAAGGTATTAAAGGCGCTACAATGCATATGTGACGTTACAGCAGTGACGTTTTACAGTCGAATCTAAATCAGTCAAGTGTTGCTACGATCATCATCATCATCATCATTTTCAATCACCCGCTTATCCACTATAAGGGTCGCGGGTTTAGGCTGCTTAAGTGGATCCTCCACATTCCCCAATCTTCCGCCATCGACTCAAGAACATGCGGACTATCCCCATACGGGTAGAGGAAAGTTTTCGAACTTGATACAATCATTTCATCCTGGGCCTACGCAGGGGACGCCTACCTGATGGCACGGATTTCATGGCACGTCTTGGAAACCGAGTTGGGATCATGAGTTGAACGTTGAAACTTAGATAGTAATAGCTTCTCTGACAATGTTGTCATTTTTGATGAGCTTTGCGGCCTGTAGAATGGCAGTTATCTCGGCTTGAAAAACCCTGCATCAGTCTTCAATTTTAAAGGATTGAGTTCACACAAGAAATCGGCACCAGTACCAGCGTTCATTTTGGATCCGTCGGTGTAGAAGACTAGCTCTTCTTCAGTGCATACTATACCACCATCGCAGTCGTCTCTTCTTGGTATTTTGCTATCATCTGGGTTAAATGTTGGGCTTAGTCTTCTCCTGTCGAAAAGTTTCTCCAATATGGGCGCTTAACGTGTCCTAATCCTAATCTGATGTCGTTTTATAGTTAATTGCTAAAATATGTCTTCCAGACCCAGTCGAAACAAAATGAACCAAAGATCACATCAAGAATCGTTGTTTTGTTATAACCAAAGACACTTTCATTCGCTTATGGCTAACGAGCTCTCTTGTACACTATATAGCAAGACTAATATGATGATTGCCCTAAAATCTCCTCAATCCTTCTTGACCCTCTTAGGTCCAAGAAAACAGCGGTTGCCAAGAGATTTTTGTAGAATTTCAATGTTAACTGAGGACCTTACGTAAGCAAAATTCTTGATCCCCTCGACGCTATACATAGGTGTCTACAGCAGTATTTTGTCCAATTCGTCGATGTTAAGCGCAATTTTCTGTTAACATCACATAGCATCCAGACCGTGTCGACTGGTCTAATGGAGAACCCGTATCAGACCCAGGATGTTTGGTATGGTTTACCCACGGATCAAAAATGGCTCCCGGAGTGGGACCCAATTTGGACCCAATATTAATGTCTCGGTAACAATGGGGATGTGCCCCAGCGTGTTGAAGGCTCAAGTCTATGCTAAACCTCGACAAAGGTATTAGGGGCGCAAAAATACTTATCTATTCGGATAGTTAGGCAGCGCTTAAAGCATTGACATCCCACGAATCTTTATCAGTCAAGTCCTGCTACGATACCCTACAATCACTTGCCAGACACAACTAGGTCAAATTTGGTGGGGTGCCCGGCCACCAGGGCATTGTAGGTAGGCAATGCAATTGCGGATGTGCTGGCTAGGGCCGGCTCGGCTTCCGTGCTCTTGGGACCGGGACCCTTCTGTGGCGTTAATTGGGCAATAGCCAGAGCTTTGTTGAACAGCTGGGAAAACCAACTTCGCCTAGCCCATTGTCCCCGGGCTTTGGCAATCCAAAAGACTTAAAGCTAGAAGGAAATTCTAAACTTTGACAGAAACAACATAAGGAAGCTAGTGGGCTTCCTTACTGGCAACTATGTCCTAAAATATCATCTCAACAAACTAAACCTTTGTTCAGATAAAGAGTGTCAACTCTGTTTGGAAGAGGAGGAAACCTCTGAGCACGTTCTCTGTGAGTGTCTGGCACTATACTGGCTACGTAGACGGATCTTTCATAGGGAATTCTGTTCGTTAACAGAGTTTAGAAAGTCTGCTACTAATGACATACTCACCTTCATTAGGAAAGTAGTAGACCTATTAGGCTAAGAAGACCGGAGACACAATAGATCTTGCTCGGTCGTAGTGTCAGCCATAAGGGCAGGTTCCTACACCTACATTCTTCGTTTTACCTTCATTCAACCACTTCCACAAAACTCAAAGAACATAGTCCAAGTTCATGTGTCCTGTATGTCGACTTATTTTGTCGACTCTCTTAGAACTTTCCAAAGACTGTATTAACCTGTTTTTAGACACATAAATGACACACATTACTTACAAAGTCTCATTCTATCGTTGAATGACGACTTCAATCTTCGATACATTTTCGTTCTGGATAATCGTTTCAGATCAAGCCATAAAAAGCACAAAGTCACATGAGAGTACGATGGTTCACAGGTCACTTAAATTGTAATTTAATTAAAAGTGAGTGTGTTTTTAAGACCTTCAGTAACACACATTAAGTTCCACAGTACTTATGCCTCGAGAGGGCGAAGTTCATTCAATTAACATCACCCTACTTGTGTTAAATCAACGACCGACACGCTGTGTTAATTAAGTTTTCTCTACCTTGCTCTCTTGTCCATCATGTTGACCATTCAAGCTGAAAAACTAAACTCGTTAGTGTTAAGCAAGAAGAATATCGGAAACACATCAACGCTCCTAGGTAGGGATTTTGATGGTTTTTCCCCGGTTTGCACTGGATCTTTGGTGGAAAATTGAAAAATTCCATCATGGTGGCTATGTAGATTTATTTACTTACGAGCTGTTTCCAAAAAACCGATAACACATTTTTCTTATAGAAGTTCTTGTCCAAGTCATTAATGAATTTTCCTTTTCAGTTCGAACACAAATTATCCAACCACCAGTAGACACAACGGTACTGCTGGGTTTAACAGCCTCGGTACAGTGTAAGGTGTCCAGCGATCCAACTGTTCCATTCAACATCGACTGGTATCGCGAAGGACATCCACTGCCCATCATCAATTCCCAACGTATCGGTGTACAATCCGATGGAACGCTTGAAATTCAAGCCGTTCGCGCATCCGATGTTGGAACCTACTCCTGTGTTGTAACCTCTCCCGGTGGCAATGAAACCAGATCGGCCCGATTGAGTGTCATAGAGTTGCCATTCCCGCCGACAAATGTAAAGGTCACTCGTTTGGATTCGCCAAGTCAGCGAGCGATAAACGTATCATGGACACCAGGATTCGATGGAAACAGTCCAGTCCTAAAGTTTATCGTCCAACGGAGAGAAGTCTCCGAGTTGGGTAAGTTGAAATCTAACGACATACGAGTACAAGACATTCCATTTGAAATAAAAATTCATTTTGTTTGTTTTCTTATCCTTCCGGCTCCTTTCACCACATAATTCACTTCTGACCTGTAATCCTATTCAACCCAAACTAACTTCTGTCCAATTTCAAACTTCTTTAAATCATTAACATCATAGAACAATTCGTAGGTCCAGTGCCAGATCCACTGCTCAATTGGGTGACAGAGCTTAGCAACGTATCTGCCAGCCAACGGTGGGTTCTGCTGACAAATTTGAAGGCTGCCACGGTCTATCAGTTTCGTGTCAGTGCTGTGAATCGTGTTGGAGAAGGCTCCCCATCGGACGCGAGCAACATCATAGAGCTGCCGCAGGAGGGTAAGTTTTGTCCTATATTGCCCTTGTTGTTGTTTAGTTCGCCCTGTGTTCTTAAGTTTGTTATTAATGTTAGAAGCGAAAATATTTTTATTTTTATTTTTCAATTTTTTTTATATAGTTTTGCCTTATTTTTTTTGTTTCGTTACATATATATATTTTTTTTGCTTTAAGTTGATAAAGCTAATGCAGTAGAGGAATCATAGCTTGTGTTGAAACTATAATTGGTAAAAAAAATTGTAAATATTAGAAAAAGAAATGACAATGTGTAGGTTTTTGAGGTCTTGAAAGTCTCCGCTTCAAGCTTGTGCTGTTTTTTATATGTGCATAAGTGTCATAAACAAGGTTGTTGAAAAGAATGACAGAACAACAACTTACTACAGCTCAACTCTTAACAAGATAGGAAAGTTGTGGAATGTACGGATCAACAAGACGATTGTTTTTTCGAAGACTGCGTTCAAATCATCTCTTCCGTGATCGTATAAGTCGTGACATAAAAACGAGCCTTTTGGGGCGTAATCATCTCGTTTTACGTCACGAAAGAGACGATTTGCGCTCTAATTTCTAGTCAAAATTCGTTAATTTATGAACATTCAGGCTGAGATCTTTATAGAAGTACTCTACGAGAGTTGTTCTTCTCAGCCTTGACGAGGCAGGATAGGTGTAACCACCATTTAAAGGGTCGATCGTATTTTTGTCGAAAATAGCCATAAGAGTTTAAAGACGTCCTTCTGTTTAGAGCTTAATTACCTACTATGGGCTTATACACAGCGAATGTTCACATCTCTGGAAAACAATACGACCAGCTAGACTGATTATGTTGTAGTCAGCGGTTCGTAGAGAGGCCTTTCTAAACCAATGTTCATTTTGAAACCGTCAGTGTTTATATCTGGCGCGACAGGTCGGGGTGAGCCAAGGCCTAGCTTCTCGCAACCATTCGTGTTGTGCGTGTTACATTTTTCGTACGAATGGAAGGCACCTACAATTTATTGCCGACTCCGAATGGCGAATTGAGAAGCTCTTTCATGACAGATTATACTCCCGGAGGCTAGTCATTCCCCGACGGGACGTGATGCCGCTGGGGCGTGTACCCACGTCACTCGGTCAGCAGTCGAACGCACTAACCACAGCCACGGCGAACATTTGTCGATTGTTAGATATTTTTCGGCTCTCCCATCTGGCCGTGCTCGGAGATGTGCCTCTAATTAGTCTTGGAGTCTAGATATGACTTTGTGCCATCAGTAATATATATGTACGTAGTCTGGGTATTTCTGCGCGATCGTGATAGGACCCACTGTATTTGGTATCCAGCTTTCTTCATTTCTTCTTTATTATTACTGCTGACATGCTTTTAACAGCATCCCAGACCTTCAGTGGCGATAACATAAGTTCCGCTAAGTCATATGGGATAGGCGGCTGTCCTCTTTCTCTTTAAAGTTTTCTGTTCTACTGAGAAACGCGAACAGTGAAATAAGATCCATGCGTTTTGCATCTTCTTGCACTTTACCCAGTTTGGACAGTTTGGGACCTCTCTATGAAGTCAATTTACCTACCTCTTTCTAAATATTTCTAACCAGACAGTAAGTTCATCGTTTTTTCTGCCAGATTCCACTTTTGTTATCAAATTTGTTTTGTTTTGTTAGACTTTGCTTGCTGTCTTCGTTTTGAAGTTTTATAGCATCGGCTTCTCGTTCCTCTCTACACTCTAATTCTTCGTTGCATGACTGTTCCACTTCGTCGATGGCTGTATCGTCCGCATGTCCCTGAATTTTCTAGTACCGCTGAACCTTTCAAAACTCCTCCACTTATCTGTTATTACTTCATTCCATTATTGGCGTCGTATAGTAGGAGCCTCAGTTTCTCACGGTGCAATCCTTTTCACCACATCGGATGGAGTTTAGCGGAAACCGGTTTACTGGGGATAGCATCGAGTCCTGCTGTTGATGTTATTCTCATTGCCCTGATAATCATCCAGCAGTGGTGGGCTTTTTCTTTTAACCATTGCCCTTCGCAATACTGGTGGATAAAGCCGCAGAATAATCTTGGCGCCATGAATTAGGATCCGTGCTACAAATGTTAAGATTCAAATCACTTGAAGCAGCTGACCTAATCATCCAACAATCAGTCACTAATTTTGATCATGATACAAGCAGGCTTCCAAAATCGTTTATGTTACATATAAGTTGGTGGCCTTTAATTGAATCTCGAAGCACTTTTTCCAGGCTTATCACTGGTAGCGGTGGTCAAGAAATTACCCACCCGCCTCAAAGAAAAGACCTACATTTCTTCTTCTTCAGTTCCCGCTTGCTAGTAAGGGTCGCGGTAGCCTCTGAATATCCATCTTCTCCAATGAACTCAGTCCCGGCTCTCTCTTTTCATCTCTGCTAGGGTTTTACTTCTCATCCTTCTCCCATCCTGAATACGATTTTCAAGTTTCCAAGGTCAGATTTCCAAGTTGTTCGGGGTCTTCGTCTCAGTGGAGTACCTTCTGTTCTCATTTCCAGTACCTGTTTGCCTTTTCTTGACTCGTCCATCTGTGGCATCCGAGACATTCTAGGTGTCACTCCACGATTTATTTTATAATCCACTTCCTCTGCCCTCCTTCAGAACGTATTCTTTCAGTTCTGATCCTATCTCTCCTGGTTATCTCTGCAACCCTTCGTACGTACGTCATTTCTGTTGCCTGAAATTTACTTATCTACACGAGAGCTTAAATCGCGATTATGAGTGTTGAAGGCGGTGGCGATGACCATAGTGGTGCGTATGCATTAGTGGTGAATTTGGCACATCGTTAACTAGCCACCAGCGGTGGTGGCAATTGTGGCGAATCATTTCCGATTTGATAATCAATAATTAATTGAGTGTAGTTGTACTTTTCACTTATCCTCGTATTTTTCACCATATGTCATTCGCTGCCCTATTGCTTCCGGCCCTGATCATAGTTTCTGCGCTCTGAAATGATGTCACCAGTGGAGAATATTAGATCTTTCACTCACTTTACATCAACTGCTATCTAATGCCTTGAGGATTCTAAATTCATCTAGAATTTGGAAAAATGTCGGAGCCAGAATTGATGCGATGGAGAGCCAGACGAACGACGGGGACTTGTGTAGAGTGAGATCATTTGAGGTAGTGCGGGGAAATCAATAGTGTAGCTAGAAACTTGTGGACGAAGAGTACCTCGGCAATATCACGACGTCTCTTAAGGAGTTAAAAGTTAATCAGTTTCAGTTGATCTTCCTAGAGGGGTAGATTATAAACATCAGCCCAGGAAACAGTACATAAGGAAAAACGGATGAACCTACCCTGCTTCAGTTCTCTGGGAGTGTGTAGCACGATAAGAACACCAAGCTTGGCTGACATATTCAAGGCGGGGTATCAAAAAGGTGATGTAAAGAAATTTTGTGACATAAGTGTCCAAGAGTTCTTTTGAAAAGCGCGTGATGATCCCGAGGATATAATTGGCTCTGATTATAATATGCTCAATATGAGAGCAAGCATTCAGTCATGTAACAGAAGAAATCTAGATCACAAATTAAAGTGACTGGGAGAACCAGCTAATCATGAAAGTGGTAGGATCTAGGGGCAACAGAAAGGCGTGTCCGGGAGAAGGTTTACATTTATTGACATGGAACTGTAAGAAGTTTTTTCTACACCAAAGTGAGTACACCAATCGTCCTAAAGTGCGAATATCCAAACCAGGATGTTCTGTTGCAGCGGGTGTCATTGTGGGTTGTAAGCAGGTTCCGTTTCTCTTTACATTCCCTGTCCAAAAATGTTGTGGACGTTAGATTTCTGATGGCCTTAAATGCTGCCTGATTTATTTATTCCACCCTGCATATGAGGCTCCAAGAAACCCGACTCTCCATAATATGTCAAGGAGTTCTGCTTGGAAGTCTGCGGCTTATATATCTAGGTTAGTCACAAGTTCTACCAGTGGGTTGGTGCAGTATACGCCAGCCACCAAATTGTCTGCCATTTTGGAACCATCCGTTCTTGTTTCGTTAGTTCAAGTTAAAGGCTCTCCTGCGTCTTGACTCTTGAGTATCACTTCCATTGCCACAGTTTCATAGTTACTCAAAACGTTTCCCAACTGCTTGGTTACTTTTTTGTTTATATGATTTCCTTGAGTTTCTTCTACATCTGCGCCGTTGCATGTTCAATGTGGCATCATCTTCGGTTGCATCTCATTCAATAGTTTCGTTAAATCATCCTTTTCTTTACGACCTGGTTTTTGTTCGTTAAGTTACGACTTTAATTTGATTTCAATTCTGTGGTATGTTCGTTTATTTCTGTTTTTTTTTTTAATGTTCAACAAAGCAACAACGTCCACTTTCATCAACAGGATATATAAGCTATAACTCATAAACTAATTATACATCTAAATGTCATTTCTATGTATCTCTCATTTGAATGTATGAATATCGAAACAAAAAAATGGCTTAATTGTAGCATTACCGCTTAACCGAGGTATATTGATATCAAATAATCTGTAAACGCACTTAGTTCGGTTAGTAACCGCTCAAAACTGATTTCTTTTGACTTTGCAGCTCCGTCTGGACCACCAGTTGGGTTTGTGGGTTCGGCTCGATCGATGTCAGAGATCATCACACAGTGGCAACCGCCATTGGAAGAACACCGCAATGGGCAAATTTTGGGTTACATCATTCGCTATCGACTGTTTGGGTACAACAATAGTCCGTGGACGTATCAGAATATCACGAACGAAGCGCAGAGGAACTATCTGATCCAGGAGTTGATCACTTGGAAGGATTATGTTGTGCAAATAGCCGCCTACAATAATATGGGCGTTGGCATGTATACAGAAGGAGCGAAAATCAAAACCAAGGAAGGAGTTCCAGAAGCGCCACCGACTAATATGAAGGTTGTAGCGGTCAATTCGACGGCGGTTAAGGTTTCGTGGAAACCTCCAAATCCCCAGCAGATCAATGGAATCAATCAGGGCTACAAGATACAAGCGTGGCAATATGAGATCGTTGATGGAGAGAAACACGAGACTGAAGCGAAGATGATGACAGTACCGCCGAGTTTACTCGATCCACTGGCCGAGCAATCGGCAATAATGAGCGGCCTTGAGAAGTTTACCGCTTACAACATCACTGTTTTGTGTTTCACTGATCCTGGAGATGGTATTCGCAGTGGAATGGTTCCGGTAAAAACATTGGAAGATGTGCCGGATGAGGTTGCTTCTCTGCACTTTGAAGAGATCTCGGATCGTGCGGTTAAAGTGATGTGGATGCCACCAAAGAACATCAACGGTGTGCTGACGGGTTACACAGTGCGCTATCAAGTCAAAGATCGATCAGAGACTTTAAAGTCCATTAATCTCACAGCGACTGAGACAAGTCTGAGAGTCACTCAACTGCAAGCAACCACACACTATTGGTTTGAAATCAAAGCATGGACGCAGGTTGGTGCTGGACCTACTAAGACTGCTACAATTCAGTCAGGTGTGGAACCTGTTCTTCCTCATGCACCAACCCAATTGGCTTTATCGAACATTGAAGCATTCTCGGTTGTGCTGCAATTCACTCCAGGGTTTGATGGAAACTCTTCAATCACTAAATGGACAGTGGAAGCGCAGACCGCTCGGAATATAACTTGGTTCACTGTGTACGAGGTGTCTGATCCAGATGCGTCAACACTTACGGTGACCGGCTTAGTGCCTTTCACACAGTACAGACTAAGATTGATAGCCACTAACGTAGTGGGTCCTTCCGAACCATCAGAGCCCACAAAAGACTTCCAAACTATTCAAGCCAGGCCTATGCATCCACCGTTCAATGTTACAGTGCGAGCGATGAGTGCTACGGAACTAAGAGTTCGATGGATTCCCCTTCAGCAGACAGAGTGGTTTGGAAATCCAAGGGGCTACAATATTACCTACCGACAGGTGGATAGTAGTGGTGTTGGAAAAGCCACTGCATTGAGTGTGCTTATTGAAGATCATACTGCGAACTCACACGTCCTTGATTCTCTTGAAGAATGGGCAGTCTACGAAATCGTTATGAATGCATGCAATGATGTAGGAGCTTCCAGGTAAGTTAGAGACTACAGTAGTGTCTCAGAATGACAATCAACATTTGAAATGTTTTTTTTTTAGGAATAGTGCAAAGGCGATTGAACGAACTCGAGAAGCAGTCCCCTCTTTTGGCCCTCTGGAGGTACAAGCGAATGCCACATCATCTACGACAATCGTGGTGCGTTGGGGTGAAGTACCGAAGGAGCATCGAAATGGTCAAATCGAAGGTTACAAGGTGTACTATGCCGCCACTAATAGAGGCGGACAAGTTCTACATAAAACGATTTCAAATAATGCGTCCTTCACGACCACCCTGACTGAACTCAAGAAATATGTCGTCTACCACATTCAAGTGCTTGCATTCACTCGACTTGGAGACGGTGCATTAAGTACTCCTCCCATTCGGGTACTAACTTTCGAAGACACTCCAGGAGCTCCGTCAAACGTTTCATTTCCTGACGTGTCATTCTCGACCGCAAGGATCATCTGGGACGTGCCAGAAGACCCGAATGGAGAGATTTTAGCTTACCAGGTTACGTACTCTTTGAATGGTAGTGTGAATCTTAATTATAGCCGCGAATTCCCTCCATCGGATCGCACTTTCCGAGCTACTCAGCTCTTAGCCGAGAGGTATTACATTTTTAGTGTAACAGCTCAAACACGCTTAGGGTGGGGTAAGACCGCCTCGGTTCTGGTGTACACGACAAACAATCGCGAACGTCCGCAAGCACCGTCCTCACCTCAGATTTCGCGCAGCCAGATCCAAGCACATCAGATTACTTTCAGTTGGACTCCAGGCCGAGATGGCTTCGCACCACTAAGATATTACACCGTACAGATGCGTGAAAACGAAGGCCCATGGACTTCGCTTCCAGAACGAGTAGATCCAAGTGTAGCATCATACACTGCCACTAATCTTAAGCCCCATACGACATATCAGTTTAGAATCCAAGCTACTAATGATCTTGGTCCGTCGGCATTTAGTCGAGAGAGTATCACTGTCCGTACTCTACCAGCAGCGCCTGCGAAAGGTGTAAGCCGGTTAAAGGTTGTACCCATAACAACCACCAGTGTTCGAGTACAATGGAATGCGCTCGAAACTTCGCTGTGGAATGGAGACTCAGCTACTGGTGGCTATCGGATTCTATTTCAGCAGCTTTCAGACTTCCCTGCCGCTCTTCAAGCTACTCCTAAGCAAGATGTGATGGGCATTAACCAGGCTTCCATAGTTCTCAGTGATCTCCAGCAGGATCGTAACTACGAAATTGTTGTGTTGCCATTTAACTCTCAAGGAGCCGGTCCAGCAACACCTCCCGTAGCTGTATATGTGGGCGAAGCTGTGCCCACAGGCGAGCCAAGAGCAGTTGATGCAGCACCTCTTTCCAGCACTGAGGTCAGACTTCGATGGAAACCTCCGAAGCAAAGCATGCAGAACGGTGATCTTTTGGGATACAAAATTTTCTATCTGGTGACGGATTCACCACAAGAGCTGGAAGAAGGTCGCAAGCATGAGGAAGAAATCGAGGTAGTCGCTGCATCAGCCACATCACATAGCCTAGTCTTCCTCGATAAGTTTACAGAATATAGAATACAAATCTTGGCCTTCAATCCTGCCGGCGATGGACCACGTTCAACACCGATAACTGTGAAAACGTTGCAAGGGCTTCCAGGTCCGCCGGTATCACTTCGATTTGAAGACATTACAATGCAAAGCTTGAAAGTGTCTTGGGATCCGCCAAAAATGCGCAACGGCGAGATTCTTGGCTATCTTGTGACCTACGAAACCACCGAAGAGAATGAAAGTAAGCTGATTGTCGTGTATTTTCCTCTGCAGAGTCTAATTATTGGTCTGCTTTTTTTCTCAGAATTCAGTAAGCAGGTCAAGCAAAAAGTCACTGGAACAAGTTTGCTTGTGCAAAATCTTGAAGAAGAAGTCACGTACACGTTTACCGTGCGTGCTCAAACAATAGATTATGGTCCGGCGGTTAGTGAAAACGTCACTACAGGCCCACAAGATGGATCTCCAGTGGCTCCTCGAGATTTAATTCTCTCCAAGACGTTATCCAGTGTTGAGATGCATTGGTTGAATGGACCATCAGGACGCGGACCGGTCCTGGGCTATTACATAGAATGCAAGAAGAGGGGTAAGTCATTAAATCGAATTCTGTCATTGGTTACGGGACTCTATGCATGGCAGAAGTGGGTTGTAACAGTTCGGTTCCTTACTTAAATTTTTGGTTTCTTCAACTCTGTCATGCATCAAGAGAGTTTTTCTTTCATACTTGCTGGCTTCAAGGGCTTTCAGTAACAGTAGTTTCTTTATTTCTATTTCTTGTGATCTCTTTTTTTTTCCCAAACATGCTTACCCTGAGTAGAGAGAGGTGAACCATCCTATATTTGTAAGTACCGCAAGAAAAAAAACAAAAGCTTTTAGTGGTGTTTAACTCATAATGTTTAAATAATTTCTAATCTGTTGGGTGTTATATGCTTACTAAACACACTTTTATTTTATGTTTAACATACTAGATTTTAACCGTAATACGTATATCCTAGACGTACTAATCTATCTTTAATCTATAATCGGTTAAATAAGTTTCTTACTTACTTACTTAAGCTGACGCTACAGTCCGGAGTGGACCTGGGCCTCAACCAACAAGCGTCTCCAATCAGCTCTATTTTTAGCCAGCTGCCTCCAGTTTCGCACGCCAAGTTGGTTGAGGTCTCCTTCCACTTGCGTGCGCCACCTGTGTTACGGTCTTTCTCTACTGCGCCGTCCCTCGAGTGAGGATTCGAAGATTTTCCGGCCCAGATCATTGGTGTCCATCGGCTCTACATAACCTTTAGTCTTCTGGCTAAGCCGATGTCGCCATATAACCCTTACAGTTCGTCGTTGTATTTCCTCTTCCACTCACCGTCTATGCAGACGGGACCGAAAATTACCCGAACAATTTTCCTCTCGAAAGAGCCAAAAGCAACCTAAACCGCTTTTGACAGAGTCCATGCCTCTGCGCCGCAGAACAGGACTGGGATGATTAAGGTCTTATACAGGGTCACTTTGGTCGTTTTAAAGAGAGTTTTGCTACTTAATTGCCTTCTTAGCCCAAAAAAACAGCGATTGGCAAGAGTTTATCTTCGTTTGATCTCAGCGCTTGTGTCGTTGTCTGAACAGTAAAATCCTCCGTATCCGAGTCCGTTGGGTGCTTCGTAACAATTTTTTTTTATGTCGTGGAGTCGTCAATCCTACGCACAACCCCCAACCTGGAGTGCCAATCCCTTTGTTGCACCACTTGGGTTAAGGGGTCGGATAGTCCGGTCCTCATTGGCCTTTAATCCGGTTACGTCAAAGTAGCCTTCCGCTGCCGTCTTCATGCAAGGGAGAGTGCCTTAGTGTAAACACCCTCCCCCGTCAACTGTTACCATTCCCAATCAACGAAAAAATGTAGATCCCTCCTCGCGTTGTGCTCTCTAAAGTAATGATGATTGGACGCCGCTCCCATAATTACATCTGTAGTGAGTTTGTAAAGGCCACACACTCAATTTCTGTTAAATCCTTTTTGCTTTCGAATTTTGTATACTAACCCTTTTGTTCTAACATTGGTCCTTTATGATCCTAACACGGATTTTCCTCTTTTTTTTTACCTTTCTTTCGTTTCTGTTTCGCTTTATCTTAACCGAACATTATTTTTATAGACGATTCACGTTGGGAGACAATAGCTCGCACAACAACGGGTCCAATGCAAGACTTCACTGTCAGCTACCAAAGTCTACTGCCATCAACTGCGTATACATTCCGTGTGATTGCATACAATCGCTACGGCATATCATTCCCAGTTTACTCTAAAGACTCAATTCTAACCCCATCCAAATTGCACCTAGAATATGGATACTTGCAGCACAAACCATTCTATAGACAAACATGGTTCATGGTTGCACTAGCAGCAACTTCAATCATAATTATCATCATGGTTATCGCTGTGCTGTGTGTAAAAAGCAAAAGTTACAAATACAAGCGTAAGTAAGATGAAACGATAAAATTGTCAAATATTCAATAGTTTTCTCTGTCTCTCATGCAAAATGTAGAAGAAGCACAAAAAACCCTCGAAGAATCGATGGCAATGTCTATCGATGAGCGACAAGAGCTCGCATTGGAGCTATACCGTTCGAGACACGGTGTCGGTACTGGAACTTTAAACAGTGCTGGCACTCTGGGTCGTGGTACCCTCGGTACATTAGGCCGAAAATCCAACCACCGTCCTCCGACAGCTGCGACATTGGGCAAAAGCCCACCACGACCATCGCCCGCCTCAGTAGCGTACCATAGCGATGAAGAGAGCCTTAAGTGCTACGATGAAAATCCCGATGATAGCAGTGTAACGGAGAAACCATCGGAAGTTAGTTCTTCGGATTCACAGGTAAGATACTCTAATGAATTTTTCACGACTTGTTTTTACCGGTCGTCTCTCTTTCCATTTAGCATTCAGAAAGCGAAAATGAGAGCGTCCGCTCAGACCCTCATTCATTTGTAAATCACTACGCCAATGTAAATGATACACTGCGGCAATCGTGGAAGAAACAAAAACCAGTGCGCAACTACTCTAGCTACACAGACTCAGAGCCAGAAGGCAGTGCGGTGATGAGTCTCAATGGGGGACAGATTATTGTGAACAACATGGCGCGGTCAAGAGCCCCACTGCCAGGTTTCTCCTCATTTGTTTGACAATCAACGGAGTTTTAAGTTTGCGATTATATCCTTATTTCACCGAAACACACTGACCCATGTGTGCGACTATATTACCATTTATCATTTACATTGTGTATGGATGTTGTGCATGTATTTTAATTGAATTTTAATTCTAAACGTAACGTTTATTTTAAAGTTTAAGAAACCAATTCAATTGCGATATTTTCTTAAGCAATTGTCCATCTCTTTTACTTGTGATAAAAGATTTAACTAAACGTATTTTTTCTTTTTATTATTTTTCTAATTATGTATGTAATATTTAAGTGAAATTAGTGTTGAGTTATTTTTTTTTGAAATGTGTCTCAAAAAACCCGTGTAGGAATTCATATCATATTTTTTTAAGTTTAAAGTATTTTGTTAAGTAAATTTTTTTCGTATTAGTTTTGAATAATGTAAAGAAAGGTCAATCTCAATTCTATACAATCGGATGTAAATACAGAATTAATTTCAATAAGACAAACAACTTTGACGGATGTAAGGAAGTCAAAAGGATTATCCAGCTGTCAGGCATGTCAACTATAAGATAGGGAACTGCGTTGTCTCCGTGGATCCACTGTTTTTTGCAGGCCAACTGCAAGCCACAATCAGACGAAGGAGAGCCAGTCTTGATCTGCCCAGTGAAACTGCACAAAGCTGACAATTGTCTATTGTTTATGAAAGTCAAAGAACACAGTTGGCCTGCGTCTGAACTGCAGCAAACCTAACCTTATGAACGCAATTAATGCAGATCTTTGCAGGTCTCATTTTCACCTGAAGTTTCCGTGTCTTGAGGCCGACGCTACTAGCCATTTGAGGGTTATTCGCCTGTAGAGTGTAACGTTGTGGTATGAACTGAGAAGGTTCAGCTCGTTGCGGTATCTTATAATTAGTTTGTAATGGCTTCAATCGCCGCCTTTAATGTCAATTACCAATATCATTACAGTCTTAATCTTCTCTATTAGCCAAGGTTCTCTAAAGGCACTGACCTCAGCGATGATAAAATCGGAACTAGTTCCGGAGAGATTCAAAACTCTACTGGAACCAAGAAAGAAAAACACTCATCCCTTCTCAAAGCTCTTCGTTTGGAATGAAATGGCGGATCCACTTGCGAAAAACAGTGCACCAACCCTCCGTGATCCCGAACAGTTCTATGCGATAAATAATTGCTGTTTAAGATTCACATGAGGGAACAGACCTAACTCAAAGTATTGCATCTGGATCTGACCAGGAACCACTCTTAAACTTTAACCGATGTCCGGATGTCAAAAGTACTTTGATTCTGAATGCCTGTGGATTAGAATAAGGAAGAACCGAGTGTGGTAGAATAAAGTCCACCCAAAAAGATTAGCCCATTTTAAGCGCAAAAAACACAATTTTGACCCTATTTCTAAGCCTAATTGTGTCGTGAAGTGAAGCTTCAAAGTTAACTTTCTAATGCAAGTTGCTGTAGGTTTAAGCCCGTACAGCAATATGAGTTGGTTCACCAGCAAAATCATTTACGACCCGCTATTCATCAAATTTTGATACACTCAGATTGCCCATCGCAGGAGAAAATAAATTCCCTACGGTGTACCCAATAGCGAATAAAAAAATGAGGGGAAGTGTAAGGAAAACTGGTTAATAGGTCTCTCTGAATTCCGGCAGTGCTAGAGCGAATCAACTGCCCCCAACAACAGTAATAATACTAATATAATCTGTGACATCTACCCATCGACTGTTTCGTGAATTAACAGCTTTGTTAGTCCTTTCCCCAACTCTCTTACATCCGTCTTATATTTGATAAAAATTTAACTAAACTCCAGCGTGTGATTTCACATTTATTCGCACCGAAACACACACAACTACTTAGATAGAATTAAAAAAAAAAAAATAAAAATCTTATATGAAAATTCTATACGATTTTCATAATTTGTTAGTTGTTTAAGCATTAACCTTAAGAAAAGAACTATTAGGCCATATAATGCAATCTTAAGTAAAAAAAAAAACATAAATAATATATATAAATAACTATATACAATTACATAGTTAATTATTGCTTAATCTACAAAGAAACGACTGATTATTGTTTATAACAAAAAAAAAAATAAAATTTTAATAATTTTATATATCTTGACACGCCTTAAAACTATATTTGTAAATGTATGTAAGAGAATTCATGTTTCCAGTTTTTTCTACTGTTTCTATCATATTTAAGCAACAAAAATTGTATAAAAACAAAAATTCGAATTCCTCTCAATGTACATTGGAATGAGAAAAAGTAACAAAAAGAAATAGCAGTGTAGTTCATCTCCAAAAATCGTTGCTCAAATCATACAAAAAGTTATAAGATAAATCTATTCCAACTACAATACATAAAATAGCAATGGCAATGCATTTTTAGGATTTTCTTTTTCTTTTCCGAGGAATACAATAGCAATTAGTAATTTATAAGTATAAATACTATGTTAAGAAGAACATTGTAAAATAGCGATTAAGTTAGTGAATAAGTAATAAATTATACTGTTAGCGAAAGAAATGCGAAGAAAAGTATTAAAACTTAATAAAAATTGCATCAACAAAAACGGCTTAATTCTTTTTCATATGAATACGGTCGTAACTTTCTTATTATTCGGTTCCATATTTCCCGAGAAGACACCTTATAGACACATTACTCCAAACTCTAAAAAACCTGGGGATTAAGATGATTACGCAGACGGTGTAGCAATTTTCGTCAGCGGGACACGTGGAAGCCCCGTTTCAGAAGTACTGCAATATACACTATCTGGGATATGAAGTTGGTCTTCTAGAAGAAGGTTATCTGTGAACCCCAAAAAAGACAGCTATTGCATCATTACCCAAAAGAAGAAACTAAAAAACTTCTCATTCGGGTTAAAACAATCCAATTCTCACAAGAGAAAAGTACCTTGAGATAATCCTCTACAGTCCTAGAATTCCCATATAAGCACAAGACACTTTGAATATGTAGCCAAATCTGTAGCAGAAACTAGAGACTCAGATCTAAAATCATGGTTCAAATATATACAAACTGGAACAAGTTCAACACCTACTCGAAATTTGCATGACATCCTGTCTGAGCTTCACTTCTACTGCATTTCTCCACACTATCCGTAGCTTCCTGCCAGTATAAATTCAACAACAAGACTTAGCCGGCACAGACTCTTCCACTTAAATTAAATCTGGACATCATCCTGAGAGTCATCTTAACACGCTTATCTCCGTGATACAAAACAGCGAATTCAGGATGCCATTAGAAAATATGCTTCCCAAATACTGATATAAGCAATAAACTTAGTTCAAACCCCATCGAGATGGCTTGAAAATGGAGGGTGGTTGATGAATTGTCTACCGCTTATATATTACTTAGCCAGGGCACATGTGCACCTACTCAACCATCATTCAAGAAGAAATATTTGCCATCAATCAGTGCTTATTTTCTAACAACCGTGGCAGAACCATCTTTATCTGCTCTCATAGTCAAGCCCTCTAAAGACTTTGGATTCAGGTACGATCAAATCGAAACCGGTTCTAGGGACAATCAAAAGCCTAGTAAAACTAGAGCTTAATCGTACTACATGATCTCTGTACCCACGCGTCACGTAGGCACAAAGCTCAAGGATCAAAATCAGTGCGTTTTACTGACCCGAACCTGCCTCTGCTGCATGTTATTTCATTTCTCAAATTCAGCCTATCTGCAGACTATGCTGAGAGGATGACGAAAGTTCTCTACATATTGCCACACAAAAGCCCCACCCTGATGTATGTGGGAAAACGTACTCTAGTCAGCGAACTCATCTCAAAGACTCTGCGCTCCTTCCTGAGAAGCTGATGAACTTCCTAACAGCCCGATAAGTCGCCATAATAAGTCTTTTTAAAAAGGCAACACTTCTATAGCGGATCAGCCTTAATAAACCTGGGCCAAATATCTGAGAAGAACTGAATGTTTCAGATCGATATTCATCTATTTTTGGATTTCAAGAGAGCCTACGATAGTGTGATAGAAATGAGCTATTTTCCGTCAGGTCTAATTTCGGCATTTATGCAAAACTCTGTCACTTATTTAAGATGGCGATGGAGAGCGCTAGATGCTCCGTCAATGTCGGCAAAGATACCATCTCTACTGTCATGCAGCTTTAACCTTGTACTGAGAAAAAAGTACGAAATTGTCATGTTTAATACAATAAGAATACACATCACTGCAACTATATACTTGATTACGCAGACGACATAGACATTATCGGTAGAATAGAGCGAGCAGTCACTGGAGCCTTCGCGAACATCTAATCAGAAGTTGCCGATATGGGTCTAGCTGAAAACGTGGATAAGGCAAAGTACTTACTGCCCACGGCCAGAACGTAACGATGGAATTCTTCACTCTCTTCAAGGTTGTGAGGGAGTTCGTCTACCTACTCCTTGCTTTTCATTCTGCGTTCGGCCAACTCGGAAGTTAATCATTGAACACCTAACATATGCCAATCGCTGGCCTTCGAAGACAACTATGAAGCAAGCCCGTTGGAGAAGAACCAAAGAGACGCTATTTATTAAAAACACCCTCATCATCCTCGTCCTTCCGTGTAGTGCAAAAGTATGGTCACACCTATCCACTTCGTTCACCCTAATAAAGTCTTTGAACTTTGACGACATTATTATATTCTCTCCTAAGTACCAGAGTGGCGATCTCGCATGACGACTGTGCCAGTTGCAAATTTAGCATTTACCTCGAGGTAGAACTCGTTCGATCAATGAAAATTATTTGTCAACAAGTCTTTTTCGCTTAGAAGTTGTTTCCCCCCTCGTTCGCCAAGACAATTAAAAATAATTTCGATATAAAAGTTACCAACCCTATATCCCCACCATAATGTTGTAAAAGGACAATTTCCTACAAATGGAAAAGTGGCAAAGTTTATGCTGGACACTTGATTGACTACCAATTAGAATAAATTGTGCATGCAACCGGAAGCAATTCTCTTAATAGAGCTTTGGTCAGGTTATATGACCAATTTACACACAAAAAACATTAACCATGAGCGTTGCTACATATGTACAACACGCCAGTCATTGTATTCGAAATTTAACATTTTTATCGATTTTTATCTGTGACCCAATTTTGAAAAAAAAAATATTAGACAGCAGTTTACTGCTATGCAAATTATCAATTTTAAATGTATAAAGGAAAGAGTGGCTGAATTAAATGCCACCTACACGAACAGCCCGTGGTCACCGTGCCTCAGTGGTTAGCGCGATGGACTGCTGTGCAAGCTGCATAGATTCAAGTCCCAAATATGTCCAGCGAACATTTTTGGCGGCACCACTTCTCGTCGGGGAATGAAGAGCCTCTGAAAGTATAATCTGTCATGAAAGAGCTTTATCAATTCGCCGTTCGGAGTCGGCAACAAATTATAAGTCCCTTCCATTCGTGCGAAAAATATACCACGCACAACATGAATGGTTGCGAGAAGCTATCCTTTGGCTCATCCCGAGCTGTTACGCCAGCTATTTATTTATTTTACTCTGTCTCTGGTCAAACTTAGACGGCGCGAAGCAAAGATAGTCTTCTGTATAAATCACAACGTTTATTGCAGAAGTTGTAGGAACGAGGAAAAAAACGAATTTGTCCGTTACCTGCTGTGTGAATGTCCTGGGCTCATCGGTAAAAGAATGAGGACTCTTGGCAGTTACTTTTAAACGTAACATCGAGCTAAGGGACCTTCTAAGATTCACATCCTTATCTCGGTGGTTTTATATCAGCGGCTCCCTTTCTTTTTATAGGTTCCCAGGCTTAAATTATGAAATGGGCACAATCGACCCTGGGCTAAGTGAGCAGTGCCAAATGTCACAAGGCACCTATTTAACCAACCCAACTTAAACAATCACTACGGAAGTCTAATGACTGTGCGTCCACGGGAACGTTGGGTTCATGGTCCAACCTTAGGTTCTAGATGGGTGATCTATCGCAAAATCAACTCTTAATAAAGTCGAGTATGTTCGCAATTGGTACTTCTGTTAGGTTTCCCAGTTCTCCAAACAGCCTGTTTCCAATGTGTCAGAGTCGGCGGTTTTGGAGAGTAAGCACTTGATGGTCTTCGTCTCTTCCGCATCCTGACAGCTCCTGTCTGGGGAGCTGATGCCGAGTCCGCTGGCCATGGTGCCTATGGCACAATGTCCCATCAGTACACCTATTAGGATGCTAGTATCTTTTTTATTCATACCCAGGAGACATTTTATCTTGCTATGGTCTATTCTCTGCCATAGGCTGCGGGATATTATGCAGTCGCCTCTGGAGGACCAAAAGGGTTTGATTAGCTCTCTCATCTTGTGGTCGACGTTACCTTTCAACGCATCGATAGGGATGTTTGTCGATGTGTGGGTGTGCTTACGTTCTAAATCGGATTCTTGCCGGGCCAGTTCGCCTGCTTTTTCGTTACCTTCGATGTCGCTATGTCCGGGGACCCAGCTGACCTCGTGGATGATGCCTATTTTGTTTACGATTTCACGACAGTTGGACACCGCTTTCGATTTGGTGTAAGAATTATCTAAAGCCTTGATAGCTGCTTGACTGTCGACGAAAATGGTGATCCTAGATGGGCTCATTCTCCAATCAATCAATGGTTAAAATTTCAGCTTGGAAGACACTACAGTCGTTCGGGAGTCTATATGAATCGTTTATATACATATTCACCGAACTACTGTACACCCCTTTTCTAGTACCTTTCTCCACTGTGGTAGTTGAAAGAATATGAATGAAAAGAAATGCTTGATAATTTCCTCCGTGCATTGAACAGTCTAATCAAATTCTAGGGGAAACTACAGTCGTTTAAGCATCGGACGACTCGCCTTGTAAACCCACTTCATTCAGCAAACCACCATAGGGCCAAATTTAAATATTTTACCGAAAGAATCAGACTTACGGCCAGACCTTAAACAAGAGCAAAGGGATTCCTGTCAAAATGCTTCTCTCCACGTATGTATGTATCTTATATTCGGTGTGATGTGATACGTCACGACGTCCCACAACATGTTCACTCTTCTTTCAAAGTCAGAAGTTATAAACTCATCTTCCCGAATATAATAATAACATCTCCAAGTAGATATATGAACATAATACCGTCAAGTCAATGCCAAATGCACACTTTCTTCACCAAGCAACCACCACAATAAAGTACGAGTCCTTAATCGAAATGTTGGCAATCAACGAAACCTCACCAGAATTGTGCATAAAGCAATAAGATTCAGATGCAGGGACTCATGTCATCGGAAATGCATTTCGCAAAAGAGAAAATCCCATAAACCCCAGTTTGATGATTCTATCATAGATCAAAGCAACTGTACACATAATGGACTGTGTGCTACAACAGGAAAGCATCTGCGTATGAAGGACGTATTGGTGTATCTCTTGAATCCTCTTTCTCGCATAAGAGGATTTTCTTTCGGCTTTCTGCCAAATGACATATTCCAGGATTATTATATATTGAATGTCCTTTAGATTTCAGTGATTTCTTCCGCCACCATATGCCACACACGAAGAAATCTATTCTCATCCCTACGACACATGTGCTAGGAATAGGAAATTCTAAGCCAGGTGAACCTTGTTGAGGAAGTTATTGGGCGAACAAACAAATTCCCTAAACCTTTAATAATTCAATTTTATTTAAATCATTTATCTGGACGATATTGAAAAGATGTCTTTGAAAAAGTCTTTGCTAAGGTTTTGGAAGCGCTTTCCAGAGCTGTGGTCGAGTCGAGATTGGGCGATGAGCAGTGCGGCTTTCGTCCAGGTGGAAGCACAACCGACCAGCTATTCACTCTCAGAATGGTACTTGAGGAAACCTATCTAAAGTTGTTTTGTGGATTGGGAGAAAGCATATGATTGGGTCGCTCGAGGTAAACTCTGGAGTGTATTGCAGGAGTCTGAGGTTGACGGCTCTGTTCTGAGGGCCATTCAATCTCTATACATTAACTCTAAGAGCTGTGTTCTGGTGAACGGCGTTAAGTCGACACCTTTTACTGTGGGCATTGGACTTCCCCAGGGGTGCGTTCTGTCACCTCTCCTTTTCATTTTGTATTTGAATTGGATGTCACAGTGCAGCCGTGGCGAGGAAAGGTTCGAATTGGGAGACTTAAGGATAAGTCATCCGATTTTCGCTGATCATTTGATCATCCTGTGGTCCACCCAGACCGAACTCCAGCGTGCACTGGACAGGTTCGTAGATGTCTGTGCTGAAGCTGGGATGAAGGTAAACGTGAACAAATCAGAGGTTATGGTAATTTCCAGAACACCTGTTAAATGCACTGTGCATGTCAGTGGAGTCCCATTGAAACAGGTGGAGAAGTTTAAGTATCTCGGGGTCCTATTCACGAGTGATGGCAGGAGCAATACTGAGTTATCCTGTAGGATTTATCAGGCTGGAGCAATTTTGAGACAACTTGGTTAATCTGTCATCAGGAGGGCTGAACTTGGCATCTGAGCCAAGCTGTCTGTCTCCAATTCGGTGTTTGTTCCGACCCTCACCTAAGGTCATGAGGTTTGGGTTATGACCGAAAGAAGAAGCTCGCGTTCCTATACAAGCTGTCAAAATGAGATTTCTTCAGTGTACTCCTGGGGTGACTCGCCGAGATAGAGTTAGGAACACTAGAATACGCCAGGCACTCAATGTCGAGCAGCTACTTCTTCAAGCGGACAGATCCATACTTCGATAGTTTGAACACGTTAAACGGATGTCTTCAACTCAGTTTCCCAGACGTGCCATGGAATCCGTGCCATCAGATAGGCGTCCCCTTGGCCCAGGATGAGATGAGAATCGCATGGGGATAGCCCCTGATGATATAGAGTCGATGGCGGAAGATCAGGAGATGTGGAGAGTCCACTTAAGCACCCTAAACCCGCGACCCTCATATCTTCTCAATATATAAAAAGAAAAGTCTTGACTCACTCACTGACTCATCAATGACCAGCCGGAACCCTTGGACCTAGAAAGCTGAAATTTTGCACAGAGGTTCCTTTTATGATGCATACGAGAAATAAAGAAGGACATTTTGAAATTCAACTTCTACAGGGTGTTATAGGGTGTTGAAGTTTGTATGAAAAAAAAAATTTAAATTGGATTTTGGAGTTGAAATTTGGTGAGTATATTTTAGAACGGAAATAAATGAACACGTGTCTTACCGTTTTCCAAAATTATAATTGTGGGCCAAGATAGAGCGCGTTAAAGTTTGACCATTAATAGTAGTGCGCAACTGTAGTCAGCGGTTGTGATCGTGTTTTCCGGTCACAACTAAGGGGGAAATGAATACTGCCGTTGCCATTGCTTCCTCAGGTACTGCAGCTACCTTGATTAAAGAAGACGTGACGGGTCACTCTACCTTCTCAAAGCATCTCAACCTAAGTCATTCTGAGTCTACATTTTGTAACATCTGTAAGCAGAATGACTAGGAGCAGGTGCTTCGCGAAGCCAAAGTTATAGTGTAGGAAGGGTGTACCATGGCTCATAGAAAGGCATTGAGTATCGAAATTGGATGTTCCGTCAGAGCTTTTGGCTGGTGGCTTCAGACAGAACAAGCATGTTTTGCCACGGGGAACACAGCAAATGAAGTGAAGGCCTGTCTCAAGTCATCAATTTAATAGGCTAATGTCGAAATCCTCTCCTTGGGAGTTAACATACATGCGTGTCCATCTTCGACGTGACTTGAGGGAAGAGGAGTTTTCTAACTTATTTCTTGATATTGGCAATGGAAAGAGTAGGGAAGAATTAATATACCAAGTAACCCTTGCGATGTTAAGGAAGATCTGATTGGTTGTTCTGACAGAATAGAATGAACCTAATCATTCATCAAGCTGGAGGGGATTGCGTTTCATGAGTGAGGGAAAGAGCTATTTTCACTCATATACCCGACGCAGCCAACAACACCAATAATATTCTGCTAAAAAAGTGAATCTGAGGAGTGACTGTTCCTCCCTTATCGGGCTCAAATTCAATTGACCTGATAGCCTAGTCATCCTCGAGCCAGAAAGAAAAACTAGGAATGTTGGTAACAGGGAAGTCGTGCAAAGTTATTGTGAGGAATTTAAAGACTATAATTACTCATCAATGCCTTTAAATTTGAAAAAGAACATAGGGCATAATGTGACGTCTTTCCACGCGGACTTAGTCGAGGGGATTCAGCTAGTAGTGAATAAGAGAGTCATTGAAAATGATGATGATGATATTGAAAATATTTGGACTCTCTGCATTCTTCCTACTCAACTCAAGTATTCCACGAATGACGATGGCCTTATAGAAAAAATGCATATGCATATAACAAATATTTCAACTTAATTAGCTTTTTAACAAACTCGGTTTAATTAGCATCCACAAATGATAAATGAATGAATTCTTCGTTTTGGCTTAATTGAAATAATATTACGAAGGACTCATTTGCCAAATGCAAATATGTAAACTACGCACATACATAACATATGATTGGCTACAACGGGCGCAATTTAAATAATTTACCTTATTGATTTCTGATCATTAACATTAACAATACGTACGAGTACAATGTACACGGATACCCTCTTAGTATCCTTCCCCACGTTACACACAAAATTTAATCAGATAATGAGTTCAGAATGGGTATTTAAATTTGTTAACAATTTAATTTGTGGTTATGATTCATGGGTATTCATTTCAATTCGTTTGTATTGATTTATGCAATTTACGGAAACAGTTATTTTATAAGCTTTGGATGATTGCTTTTTTGTACATCTTTGCCAAATAAAAAAAATTATTTGATTTTTGATTTGATCTACAGTGTACTGTATGCTTGGGTCATATAGGCGCCATAATTGGATGATGTGGAAACAGGATAGGCACTGACTGGCGTCAACCTGACTATGCCCAATGTTATGACTGTCACTACACGTCAATTTTACTTATTTCTCCCCCCTTCCCCCAAGTGGTAGCCACCTCCATACTCCAGGAAAGATTTTCGGAAACCGCCTGAACAGAAACCTGTAGAGATGAAGAAGGAAAGATTGTAGTTCAGTCACAGTTGATGCTGAGAATTTAGAAAAACTACTTCTGAAGACTACTTAACAACGATGGAGACCTGTATCCTGTTGTCAGGCAGAATGAACCATTCAATTTAGACGATGATAGCCAAAACTTCCGTCCACCTGATCAGAGTAAAGTAAGGATAGCAGTTAAGTTTGGATCTTAAGTCCAATAATGTACCTGGTCCGGACGACTTACCTGCCGAACTGTTTAAAGTAGCTGGGAATGACTTTGTAGAGAGCATACATCAACTCACTAGCTATGACTTCGAAGTAGTAATCGATTTCGTATACTTCGACTATCACATCTGACAACAACACCAGCGCAGAAATCAAACGCAGAATAACTCTTGCCAATCGATGCTTCTTTGGGCTAAGAAGGCCATTGAGTAGTAAGGACTTATCCCGAAAAGCTAAGGAAACTCTATGGCGCTTAAGCATGAACTCTATCGAAAGCGAAAGAATATATCCTTGGTTGCTTCGAAAGGAAAATTATTTGTAAGATATTCGGTCCAATTTGCGTTGACGGATTCTGGTGGAGAAGATTCAACGTTGAACTTTACGAGTTGTACAGTGAATTCGCCCTAATCAAGAAGACACGAAGGGTATGTAGAGCGAATGCACACAAATGCTCCGGCTCGCAGAGTATTCGAGTCCAACCCGGAGGGACAACGAGGTAGAGGAAGACCTCGCCTAAGGTGGCGCGCACAAGTGGAAACGAACCTCAACCAACTTGGAGTGCGGAACTGGAGGCACTTAGCTTAGGACCGGGCTAACTGGAGAGGCTTGTTGGTTGAGGTTCACCCTAAACTATAGCGCTACGGAAGTGGTAGCCATCGTATACTTATTGCTGTCCACCTGGTCTCGAATTGTTGAATTTATACATAATTGCGACTGTTGACCAAAAGATGAAACTATGCAGCACTATAAACACGACGACGAATGGACTGCCTAGATAGAATCTAGGGTGGCATCGAAACCTTCCAGAACGTAACGCAACTTCAACATATTTGGAGTTTAAATCGATAGCGATTCCCAAGAATTCATCAGGGTCTTGAAAAAAAAAGATGGTTGTGGAAACGGCAATGTTCCTATTCCCGAAGTGGGTTGCGGTCACTGGCCACTTCCCAAATTTCATTTTACTATACAAGCACAAGCCTCATTTAAGAATGATACTATTGTTGACGATCCATGCATACAAAACAAAAGAAAGGATCTGCGGTTCTGCACGTAGAACGTTTGGAGCCTTAATATGGTATATTATTAGTGCGGAGCGGTTTATCCACTTTAGCACTGCGGTCTCCTATAGAGGTCTATTGTGCTGTCCCATATGTTCAGAGCAGTTTGTCTATTCCAGAGCCGATGCCGTTGGTGAGACGAATTCACTGCCTAGGATCCGCTTTCTCACATGAATGAGGGCGGGGCACTCTGTGACGATGTAGAGAGAGCTATCGTCGCTCTCCAAGTATAGTCTGCAGTTAGGATCCAAATCACGTTGGATTTGAGCAGGGTTTGTTCCTTCATGAAGTTTTTAAAGATGGATTTGTTTGCTCCACAAGGCTGGTTCAGGACCAGTAAGGGGAGTGGTTGCATTTATCTTGGCCAGTGAGTCCGCTGTTTCATTGCCGGTGTGGCGTTTGTAAGCAGGGATCCAATGTAGTATGATCAAGTTATTTTTTCCTCGTTCTAGAAGCAATTTGACTATCTTTAACACTAGCTTTAATTTTATCGTAGCTAAGTTCAGTGCTTTCAGGGCAGCTTGACTAACAGAAAAGATGGTTTTGCCACGGAAATTAGAGAGCACGTTTAGGCTTGTGCACTGATTTATGGCAAATATTTCTGCTTGGAAGATCGATGAGTATGTGCTTAGACTGACTGATATGTTAGTGATAGACGACTCTCCGAATATTCCAGGCCCAGATCCACTGTCCATTTTAAAGCCGTCCGTATACCATACTTGGTCATGCTCTGAAGGACGGAGTTTACATTTTTCCCAGTCGTCACTCGCAGTACATTGGGAGAATGTCATCCAACAACTTGTCGAACTCGCTACTTTGGAGTAGGGAGGTAAGCGTGTTAAAGTGACCGACAGGAGGATGTTTGGAGCTGATATTGTTAAGGTGGAAGAGCCTGTGCAGACTGAGTTTTGTCTGCATTTCTACATGGCCTCGAACTGGCGGTAGACCGACGATGGCGTTAAACGAGGTGGTGAGGGTGGCGCGCAGTCAACCCGTCATGCAGATATCGGGTTGGCGTTGAATCCTTTCCAGTTTCTTGGCTGTGGTGGTCTCATTTGTCATTGTCCACCAGATTATTGCCGTATAAGTCAGAGTAGGTCTACCGACCAAGGTGTACATTTGAAGCATGATCTTGGTACTTCGTCCCCAGTCGTCGCCACAGATGCGGCGACAGGTCCGATATGGGGTCAATATGGGGTGCGCGCAGCCAGAAACTAAACACAGGCTCTAGACTGCTCTAATGCTGACAAAACTGGGACACAAACTTTGGAGATCTACCCAGAAAGTAGAAGCAGGATGCATTAGGATGCAGACGTAGGTAACTAGTCTTAAGCTTATGGCACGTTAATGACAAATTGGCTTCAAGGCTAGATTTGCCAACATTAAAATAAATAGATGGCGCGACAGCTCGGGATGAGCCAAGGCCTAGCTTCTCGCAACCATTTATGTTGTGCGTGTTATTTATGTCGCACAAATAGAAGGGACCTACAGTTTATTGCTGACTCTGAACGGCGAAGTGAGAAGCTCTTTCATGACAGATTATACTCCCGGAGGCTTGTCATTCCCCGACGAGAGGTGGTGCCGCGAAAAATGTTCGGTGTTCCTGGCTGGGGCCAACATTAGGATGATATTTATATGTATACTCTTGCCATTCCAAAGGAATCAATGGCGACGTCAGCAATGAATGTTTCTGCTATCTCCACGGTCTCAACATTTTGAGCATGATCTTAAATACAATATTAAAATTGTGTTGGAGGATTTTAACTTCAAAATAAGAAAGGACATCTTTGCTAGTTGGTAACCGCCAGGGTGCGGTTTGCTAGTTTCACTGTTCATAAGGGGACTTGACGGTCTGTTAATCATCCAGAAGTCTATCAAACTGATCACATTGCGATCCAAGCAATGCATCCCTCCATGATTCTTAATCCAGCCAAGGAACGAATACGAATATCCTAGGCAAGCAGGCCAGGTCGCCGAAACTACAGTGCTTTATGATTCATACTTATGTTTCAATAGCCTGTTGGTTGCATTTGTCTGCATTGCACTTCTATTAAATTTTTACAAAAAAAAAAAACAACAAATCTTAGTTTTAGCAAAAAAAAGGAGGAAATTCTCACTCCATTACACTACACGACATCAAGAGCAATTGAACTGCAAAATGCACGCTATGCAGGAAAAAACTTTTCACAAAATGAAAAAAAAAAACTTTTTCCAAACTTTGGACTCAACTGTGTGCATTTAAATTTCAATCTTAAGGAGTTACCGCCCATTGAAGAAGTAGACATTTACCCGAATCGTATTCTGCGGTCTTGTACCGGGTTATTCGCGTGGCAAATATGATTTGTCAAAAAAATCGCTTGCAGCAGGATGTTAGCCTGAGAATTGTTAATTCTAGAAATGCTTCACAGTCTGGTAAATCTGACTGCCTCGACACTGGATAAGTTTTTTCCTTAAGTACAACTTTTAAATTTAAAATTCCTGGCTTGTGTCTGGTGCATGTCTTCCCCGAAAGAGTGCAGATAGGTGGAAGTTGAAGCCGAAGGATAAGTGCAGTTTGCCTTTCCGTGAATGTTTGTAATGGTGTTTGCAAAGTTCAGTTTCCACACAACTAACCTACAATGTACTCTTAAGCGGAATATGCACATATGTATTGTGTTGGGGCCATAATCATGTCAAGGATGCTTCTGTGGATTATTCCAAGAGTATGGAAGTCAATTAGCCACAATAAACAAGAGGCTTTTTGGGCAATTGCAATAGTTTTCGGCATTGCTACAGCTTTAGCAGCTGGAGTTTTAAATTTATTTTTCCCCTCCTTCTCGAATCTGAAGGTGTTGTTACCTGAGTTAAACATGAACTGAAGAAAAGGAAGAAACTTTTGGAATTGATTATCCACGTGAAGAAAATTCAGACGCTAATCTCTGAAATTAATAGTAATCCGTTCAGAAAGACATGATAACTCTTGATTGGATCTTTATGTTGCTTCTCAGTGTTTTGAGTTCTAATTGCGAACGCAACTTAAAACTTTTTTACATAATTGGCAAGATGGGAGTCGGCTTTGAACATCAGCCAAGCGGAAACATCTGTAATGCCACCGATATAGGGAGATTGTATGGGATAATAGACAACATAATAGAGAAAAAAGCTAATTCTTCCTCGTTAGCCAGATAGGATTGCGCCACCTCTCGGATAATATCGCCGAAATTAAACCAAAACAAGGTGCCTTCTGGCACTGGACAGATTCTTTATTCGCACACTTACTGCAGTTGTCACAGGACACTGCCCCATCGGAGTCATGTCCGGCAAATTGAGAATCGAATCCAATGATTCATGCAGAAGCTGCGGAGACGAGGAAGAAGTGAAATCTGTAGTAGATTCAATCCAACATCTGCTGTGTTACTGCCCCAGGATCAAGAGTCTTTGCAAGCATAGCAGAGGTAACAGACTTACAGTCAACGGACCTACTCACATTCATAAAGAGCAGTAACTGGTTCACAAAACAGCCAACAATAGGATAGATCCTTGGGTTATTATTCCCACAACAGAAAAAGGGTGCTCACAGTGGACCTTCAGGTTTCCGAACGAAAGTGACGAGGGCTATCCATCACACACCTTACGTAACCTAAAAATATCTTACATTCAGAATGAGCTTTCCGATGCACACAATTAATTACGGGACCGCATATGCACTATAACACCCAGCGAGTTGCTGCAATGAAGCCACTGAAGACATAAAAAAAAGCGAGGCTTGCGGGGTTTCGTTCAAGCTTTCCAAGTATGCATGCCTACAACTCTTGACAAAGTCCAATTTTCTGCGCCATAAAACAGGGCTGGAATGGTTGTTGCCGCACTTATTGTTGCTCGCTATTCACAAACATCGTGCTGGTACATATTCCATTTGCTGGTTCAATGGCAGACTGAAGCCCATCGTATATGACTTATTCGAAGATTGTTCCCATGGGAGTGAACATGCAGAGCGGACAGTAGGACGAAAGTTCGCCGGTCAGTGATGCCGACTATTTAGAGGAGTGCCGTCTCTATCGAGAATCACTTGCGATACACATGTTGAAGGTTAGATCAGTTACGATCGTTCAGGTTTGGGCGAAGGTGATTTTCATAAGATCTTTTTAATCTCTTTCGTGGGAAGTGTGAGCTTTATAGTACCACTGGTGTTTATTTTTTTCACTCCATCGGGTCCAGGAGATTTATAAGGCAGGAAACTGTCCCTAATGTATATATTTTGCAGGTATTGTGGGTAGGATTTGATGAGAAGACGTGGGGTCTCCTCAGTGGATTTTTTATATGCTTTTCTCGGGAAAGGCGAACCTATAACCCTTATGTAATGTTTGGTAATTATACTTTTAAACTGCTGGAGATCGAATTCGTCTAAAAATATTTCTCCTGGTAGCGGGTTTCAATGTTTTCTATTCGTGCAGCTGCTCCGTGCGTTTTCGGGGATTATTTTCTTGAATTTATCGAAATATCTTCCAGAGGAATATCTGTAATAGAAGCATAAGTCTGCCTTGTAGATTTGATATTAGTGAAGGGCCGTCTATTAGACAAATTACTCATTTCTGGATTCTTTCGAGTTAGTTAAGGGAGTGTCCTGTAGTCAAATTCCAAATGTGCGAGCGGTACTTGAGTCCCGATCTAACTTGTGCTTTGTAAAGAAGGAGCTGCGAGAATGTAAAATATTATTCCGGTCTAAAAATAAGACTCACTTTTGCAGGTGCTGATTTCACAATGTTGGAAATGTGCTCTTGCCATGTGATATTAAAGGGTGGTTAAATTTTAAGGGCCGATGTTGAATGTGAACCACACTTAAACCTCAAGCTTTTTTCTGCATTTCATTTGTCATTTCTCAATTGTCATTAACTCAATTTGAACCATGGAAAGATACACTATCGAGCAACGCGTTAAAGTTATTCAGGCTTATTATGAAAATGGGCGTTCAAATCAAAATGCATATCGTGCACTTCGTGATTTTTTCGGTCAATTTAATCGTCCAAATGTGCGTACAATCGGAAAAATCGTGCAAAAATTTGAGCAAACCTGGTCTATAGGAGATGTGAAAACACCAGTGCATGCTTGTACAGCTCGTACTGCAGATAATATTGCTGCTGTTCGCGATAGTGTGGCTGAAGAGCCGTCCACCTCAACTCGTCGTCGTGCCCAACAATTGCACCTCTCACGCTCGTCGTTGATGAACATTATGCATAAAGACTTGCATTTACACGCTTACAAGGTGCAATTGACTCAAGAACTAAAGCCTCTTGACCATTTCAAGCGTCGTCAATGGTCAGAATGGTGGCAAGAAATGGCAACAGTGTTATCTCACGTGGTGGCGATGTCAATTGGCCGCCAAGATCATGTGATTTGACACCGTTGGATTTTTTTTCTTTGGGGTTATTTGAAAGAAAAGGTGTACGTCGATAAGCCAGCAACAATTCAAGAGCTAAAGGATGAGATAATTCGGCACATTAACGGCATAGAACCTCAATTATGCTTCAGCGTCATCGATTTGGACCATCGGATGGAAGTGTGCCGCCGAGGTCGCGGCGGCCATTTGTCCGATATTTTGTTCCATACATAATTGAACCATACTAATTTTATCATAATAAAAAGAAATGACAATAATTTTTTAAATAATTTGTGTTTTATTCAAAATCAACATCGGCCCTTATAATTTAACCACCCTTTAGAACTGAAGGGGACTCTAAGGAGATGCATGCTTTCCTTGGGTTGAATCACTTGGTAGCAGTTCTGAAACAATAGATGCATTTTTTTTTTCAGTATTATAAACTGAGTTAAAGACAACTAAGTTTTCTTCTCCCTAGCGTAAGATTTTTGCAAAGTTTTTGTTCACAGATCATCTTTGGACGTGAGATGTCATCAATTATCGTGCTGTTGTAGGCGATGCTATGGGTTTTATTTTCTGTGAGTTCATAACAGTTTTCGATTTGAATAAAGACAGGGTTAGAGAAAAAAATCCACATTGTCTGTAGGGTAACTACTCAATTAGACTATGGCTTTCGAAATACTGGACATCGTCGACGTTGATGGCCTTTTCCATAACTTACGATAACAAGGTTGCTATCTATGGAACGGCAGTTTTGCAACACACATTTTCTTCGCTTTTAAGGAATTGGTCTTAGAGGAAGGTGTTTTTCATGTACGACAACGACAGAATTTACAAAGAACTGGTGATAGGCCTGGTGCACAGTTTTAAAGGACTATACCTGGTTTTACGTTTGATCCCATTGCTGTTAAGGAATGCGCCGATGTTTGGACGGCCGGCATACTCGGTGGTTCAGTCTGCGTTGGGTCTAGTGTGGAATTGGCTGCAAACAAGATTGCGTAGAGATGAACCCTTGTCTTGGATGTCTGTGCTAGAGACCTGTCGTATTTCACTAAAGCTAGGAGGAATGTTGTTTCTTATTACTTTTGCCGTGGTCCAAAAGCGACGGAACCCACAGGACTCAGGAACCATCGATAAGTTTGTTCGTCTCTCCTTGAAATCTCGTTTAGAGGTTTCGACTGTTTGTTTACATACATATGTTGCTTAAATAAATAAAAGCTGTTCTGGTTTGCATGGTCGGCGCCTTGTCTAAGGACTGTTTTGGATCGATGCAGCTTGCTTTCGATTTCTTAAAGGAATGGGGGGGTTTTCAGTCTACATTTAAATTTTGGATAAAGCTGACCATGTGAGACTTAGCGAGTATTTTCCTGTCGCTTGTCTTCTCTAGGTTAGGTTAGAGAGGCTGGCGACATAGGTGACACACTTACTGCAACAGTAGATCCATTGTGATGCCTTAGGATCTAGGAGAAATTCTCGTCTGTGCGTGTTTTTAATAAGGTTTACGTCTTTTTGTTGTGCTAGGTCGCCAAAATTGTCTAAAAAGAACGCACCGAGATGGTTGCGTCGTTTGTGAGAGAGGGCGGGGCAAGTACAGAGGAGATGGAGGATCGTTTCTTCCTTTTCCTCGTCCCTGCAGCTTCTGGAGAAATCATTTGCAGGAACGCCCAGGCGAGTGGTATGTCTGCCTATGAGGCATTGTCCTGTGTTGACACCTATAGTAGCTCCGAGATGCCGTCTACTTAGCGAAATTAATCTTTTGAACAGCTTATGACCTATTGAGAGCCAGATATTTCTGCTAGTTTGGCAGGTGGTGCCATTGGACCAGCTGAGATTGGCTTTCCTGGTTGCATCTGCCTTTAATTTCAATTTGCATGTAGCTGGTAGCACTTTGAGATTCTCTTTTTTCGGAAGAATCTATATTGAAGGACCATTCTTGGCCCTGCAGTTTCCCGGAATGTCTCTATGTCCTGATACCCAGCAGAGGAGTATGTTGAATTGCTCTGTCATCTCTACAAGAGCCGAGAGGCAATCTAAAACTATTTTTGATTTTACACTGATTTTGGGGACTTATTGGCGGCCTGGCTCTCTGTGATTATATCCCGAGTATATATTACATTCCACCTCAGCCAAAAAAGGGCCTTGATCGCCATGATCTCCGCCTGGAAGACGCTACAATGCTCTGGAAGTCGAAAGGATATCTCGAGCTTTATATCATCAGGGAAAACACCTCCTCCTACTCCATCTTCTGTTTTAGAACCATCCGTGTAGATCTCCAAGGTTTTTTTTCGTATGTAGTTTAGGCTTCTGCCAGAAATCTCTTGTAGGAAAGTTTTGTCTTCTCTACGTTCTCACAAAATAACCTCCAGGATTCCCGTTGAAGTTTTTCAGAAAGTCATATATTCTGTTGTTTTTTCGGCTCCCATATGTGAAGATGAGCCTTACAATAGCTGTGTACATACGGAGCAAAAAGTATTATCCAACAACGGTAGAGAATCATGGAAATAATACTCAAGTTCGTGTTGCCACCACATGGTTTAAAAAAAACACACACATCTTATACATACTTCTTTTAATTATACATAAAACCTTTTATAAAATTATAAACAACACTTTTGCCCCAAATTAGATTAACAACTAACTCACAACTCGACATCATCAGCTTATACTGTTCGCCTGTAATCAAGTGAATGATATAAATTACAGGACACATATTAAAAGTTAAAACTAATTTACCTCTTTAAAGCGCTCCCACCCCTTGCCCCTCCAAATTGGTAGCTTACCAACTTGTGCAAAGTTCTTAAATTTACCATGAAGCGTTCTAGGAAATCAATAAAGTTAATAAAATATACAGCGTTCGCAAAACATGATGTAATACCTCTGAGTTACAATCTGAAAAGCGGTTTTTAGACCAACTTGTGGCAAAAACTGCAACTCCTTCATGGAGGCATTATTCAGCATTTGCAGAATAGCAGTTTGGTGCCTTGCTAGAGCGCTTTTGACATCCTTGGGTTGATTTTCTTTTCCTTCCTCAAAATATCCATCTATGATTGAATTATTGACCAACGACTTCTTTGTACCTCTAGGCTTTTTAGTCTCTCTGGGCTTACGAGACTTTGTTACATTTTGTTCTTTCTTCTCACTTTTCGAAAGTGAAGTGTTTTTGCAAGACGCTAATCGAATACTTCGGCGTCTGGCGTCATTAATTGCTTTTATTGAAGAACTTTGTGAACTTTTTCGTCTAGTTGCGTTCAATAAATCGTCAGTAGTAAATGAGTTTGTCTTTGATAACAATCTTCGAGATCTCCGTATAGGTTTCACCGAGAGAATAGTTTCTTCAGTTTCAAATAAAGTTTCGTTCTGAGTTGAGTTTGACATTTTACTGGTATAGTAGTCGGAGACGGGTCGTGCATAGGGGACCTCGGGAATTTTGAAAATCGGACTGCTTGCGCGAAACTGAAATTATTCAGGTTTTAGACGCGAGAGCATTTGAGAGATTTCTACAACCTTACCAACTCACACCGCACGATGCCGTCGTTTCTTTGAGACTCTTCGATTTTCATTTCTCCTAACGGTGACGGCTCCATTGGTATTCGAGTAGTTTCTTGCACATGTTGACTGTCTTTTAGCGATTCCACAACGCGCAACATGGTACGTTTCATGCTCTCCATGTCAGCCATACATTTTCTCACAATTGGGCTGATTGTGCTGTGACAAGAAACCAAATGTATAAAAAGGCGATTAAGATATTTTTGTGAACAAACCTTGATTTCAGATGTTGGCTTTCAATTGCAGTCGATGTTGAGATGTCAACACTCAATAGCGATACACGTGAGTCAAGCGAAGAATCGTTAAATGGATCAACAAGCGATTCTCTTTCAAAAAGCGGTGTAACTTTCGAACCCGACATTTTTACTGATCCAACTCTAAATAAAAATAAATTTACTGAATTAAGACAAAAACGTTTTCGATTTATTAAGACAAACTTTTGCTTTTCCTTGGGAGTAAGACCAATATCCGTTCGATTGAGTTTCAGATTTTCCGTTTTCCTTTGTTTGTTTGGAGTAGAGAATGTATTCCCATGACAGACAATACTTTTCACGCCGCTATTGTGTTTTGTATTTACCACAGAGAATGGTCGTTTGTATGGAGTCGGTGTAGCCAAGGAATGTTGTCGGACTGGATTGGACTTAAACGGTGTTTTCTAAAAGCAAAAGTAAAAAAAATATTTAAACTCGAATTAAGCAGTTCTGAAGCAAGTTATCCACCAAAAGCTACAAGAAAACGAAGCACGTGAAATGTGACTACTTCTTTGTGGCTCCATGTAGACTACCTCCTGTCTGCCTAGGATGCAGTTTTCTGTAATGACGTTGGTAAGCTTTGGAACACTGTCTGATTTCTTAGAACGCTGCAAAGAATCATTCGAATTCTGGAGTTTTTTCTCACTCCATTGCTGAGTATCTCGCAGCTTCAGGGTTTTGTTAGTGACATAAATATTAACTGGCACCAAGTGTAGCCTAGATAGACAGATAGCTGGTGCGATAGCTCGAGGTAAGCCAAGACCTAGCTTCTCGCAACCATTCATGTTGTGCGTGTTCTATTGTTCGCACGAATGGAAGGGACCTACAATTGATTGCCGACTCTGAACGGCGAATTGAGAAGCTTTTTCATGACATATTGTACTCTCGAAGGCTTGTCATTCCCAGACATTCGGTGGGCACGGCTGGGGCTTAAACCCACGCAGCTTGTTCAGCAGTCCAACGCACTAATCACTGAGCCACGGCGACCACAAGTGCAGCTTAGTTCGGAGAAATTCTCAGCGCACAACTGACTACCAACCAATATGTCATTGACGGGTGTAAAGTAAAGATGAGTTGACCTAAAAACGGACTTAACATTTAAAAGAGCCAATTATACGAACCTTTAGTTCCATTAGTTTTGCGTTAATTTGTGGATTGTGTTTTAAATGTTTAGCATTCTGGGCAAATCTAAGGGTAGAAAGCGTCTCGCTTAGATCTTCCTGATGCGGACTGATGCAGGTCAGAAGAGTAAAATTAGAGTTTGGATTTAAAGAATCTGCAACAACAAAAATATTAATTGCCTAAAACTTCTCTGTAAATTAATTTTGTAGTGTGTACCCACCTTGAAGCACCGAACTAAGAACACTGTCACGATATGGAATCACTTTGTATCCATGGGTAATTGCCTGCAGTACCTTTCCAATTGATAGCAGACCTTGGTTGATGTGTACTCCTTCAGTTAGTGCGAGGCCTTGGTGACCTGTACGACGAACACTCTCTGATCCAGCCAAATCTACCAAATTAAAGCAGGACTGAGTGATTTTGTCTTTCACTTCGGTTCGCAGGTAAATTGAAAATATGGCATGCGATCTTGAGCTAAGTGGATTCATTTTTGTTGGACGAACATGGCGGTTGTTTGTGCCTTTGTTGAGGAGCGCGTAGCCGTCTTCGACATTCTCAATAGTTTTCTTGATGCCACCGGTAAATTTATAACCTGAAATATAAGAAGATGAGTTCAATGTTTAATTACACAATGTTTAATGTTTCATAAAATGGTCGTGGTCGTTTAATAACGAACTTCCAAGGTTAATACGTCAGAAGAGAGCTTCTCAATTCTCCGTTCGGAGTCGGTAATAAAAGCTGTAGGTCTCTCAGTATGCTACTGTGGAATCATGACGTGTTAAGACTGAGAATCCCGAGATCGTCAAAAATAATTAGCAGATGTGACATAGCTATTTTGGTGGTAGCCAAACTCCTGGAGGAGATTCCCAAGAATATTTGAGGGACTATCTTCACATTTTTTCGGCGCGAAAACAGCCGCCGCCTCCCAAAATATACAGAAATATTCCAACAAGACATGTACATGGTATGAAAGAGGGCGACACCTGTTTAAAAAGAAACTTGATGAGGGCTTAACTATAGACAACATATCCAGGCAGATCATGGATCCAATTAGCCTGGGATCCAGCAAGCGACACTGAAGCAATGATTATGAAAAAAACACCTTCGATGGGAACGTAAACCCAAAGCAGTGGAAGAGGCTGCAAATACGAAAGAGACGGGCTCGTCACGGTCTAATAATAGACGGTACAACCTCAAGGAAAAAGACAGCAGTAACGCGAGGAAAAGAGGTGGGGAGGTTGGTTTGTTGTTTCCACAAATCCAAAATGCTTTCTCTTCAGATTTCTACCTTTTAACCGTAAAATCTACATATGCAACCATGACCGCATATATTATGTGAAATGGATAGTACTCATGATTTGGCAACGTAAGCGACATGAGCTGCGGTGTCCGAGTGGTTAAGGAGATGGACTTGAAATCCATTGGGTTCTACCCGCACAGGTTCGAATCCTGTCCGCAGCGAGCGGAATCTTTTTTTTTTTATCTTGATGGCGCAGATATTTAAGTAAAAGAGAGAAAGCACAAACCATAGCAAACTTATGGTTCGAATTGCAGGAGCGTCTGTACCAGTAATAAAGACGCAAAACAACATGGAAGTTCAGGGAAATGCAAAACGCGATAAGCGAATTCTGATCAACGCTTTAACAGTCGAGCAGGCAGCACATACATACATAGATATACCTATAGTCGTAGCACCATCTAAAAAAGAGCTAATACGGTCCACTCCAGGATGTTGTACGGCAATTCTATTTCTAGAAAATGGCCTATATCATCTCTCACATTGACTCTAAAGCATAACTTCCTCACAGAAGCATTTGGGAATCTAGAGATGTCTTGAATGAATTGTCTCAGAATCAACCATGTGGTTCTGCATACATATATGTAGTATGGAGCAAAATGGGGAGAATTCGTCATTCGTGTTATCTCAATGGTCTTACAGGCTCACGTGATTTGAACACCCTATGGGTCACAAGGTGTCGAAGGACTGGCTTTAGAACAATCGCAGCGTTTGTTCTATAAAAACACAACTTACCTCTAGCAACAATTGGGTCGGCAGGATTTTCGCTAAGTAGATCGTACAACTTCTCGCTATAAATTTCTATGAACGAAGCTGATATATCTTGCTTAACATCCTCGTTACTTTCCTTGTCTTTACTCTTCAGAATTTCCCATAAACAACGTGGAATCATTCCAACATTTTCACCTTGCAAGCTCTGTTAAGTATACAAATGTTTTACTACAATGTATGATAATGTCATAATCTACCTTACCTCTGGATTAAGTCCCATTGTAAAGGATTTCCCTGTTCCTGTTTGCCCATAAGCGAATACTGTGCAATTATAGCCGCTAAGAACTTTGCCGACCAGCGGCAGAACCAATGTATCAAAAAGTTCCTTTTGTGACACACTTGGCGGTAAAACATGATCGAACGCAAATGGTTTGTCGCCCACAATCAAGATCTAAATTTTCATTTCCAAAAAAGAAAAACAAATAGTTAAAATGAAATGCTAAAGTATGTAAATGTAAATTTACATTCGAACTCGATGGGTGATAACTGATGGTACTGGGTTCATTTCTTCTATATATTTCGCGAAGTGGACGCTCCCGCACAGCAATCTTTACCGCACATTCATCTTCAGGCAAACTCATAATTATAATTTAATAAATAACTGTTTAAAAGTTGAGATTAAGAACTTTAGTTTGTGTTTAATTTCAAATAAAACGATGCAAACAACTTTTTTTCAAAATTCTGATAACTGAGCGTCTTCTCAGTTTGACACATGACATTTGTTGGTTCTCTTATGAAAAGGGTGGATGAACGGTTGTAAACATTGAAGTCCTTGGGTTACAGAGGAGCTATTGATTTCATGAGATTTATAAACCTCTTGGGTCATTAACACCAGACATCCAACGGCAGGGATAAATTGATAAATAGATATATGGAAAAGGGAATATTTAAATTATAATATTTTAATTGATTGACAATATAATGGAACTCTTCGTAGAGTACTAATAGCATTCTATAAAACTCTCTGAACACATCACTGTTAGATGTCAAATCTCAGTCATTTGTCAAAAAAAGACCAGTCAAGTCCAGATTAGTTGTCACTTATCGCTATCAGTTAGGAAAAAGCCGTCGTGGTTTTATTTATCTGATTTTTCCATGATTTCCTTATCAACCCATAATTGAAACTAAATGATCTGTAAAGAAATACCTTTTCGTTGTGAAGTTGCCCATCCAGTCGTTAGTCATAAATCTGAGTTCCTCAGGAATTGTTGTGAAATATTTTAACAAAGATGTCACTGCCACTGCTGGAATCATGTGTCCCTTTTCCCATCGATGATAAAACTCTAATGGAGGTCGTCCCAAAAGCCAAGGATTGGGCACTTATGCATGGAGCAGCAATGCGATCCAAGACGGACTTCAGTCCCGATGCGTTAAATGTGAGTTATTAGGTGCAATCGTGGTTTTTGTCATTAAGAAAATTTGCTTTTTAGTTTGCTCCGTTTATCTTGACACCATCATCGTTTCCACGGAAAGAATACAACAAAGCGGTCGACTTGCAAGTGATTCTTAATGAATTGATGCACCTTGTGTCACATGATGATGAGTTTCTAACAACAACACTGGCTGAAACCATTAAAGTAGACGAATTCACAGGAAATCTCTTTACGGTTTATAAGAAAGTATTAGCCAATGGAATAGCACAGGTAAATTTCTTTCATGAAATCATCTTTTCTTTTCTTTGAAACCATCTTTCGAGTATTCATGTAGCAAGTATATTCTAATTCAAAAATCGACTTGGTTAATTCTGTCCTGCAAATGAACAAATTGTGGGGGCGAATCATGAAATAATTGGTATTGATCGCCTCGTCATCACTAATAGCTTTTAATAGTTTCAACTAATGATGGGTCTAGTTCATAAATTTTTTTGTCAAACATGCGCAGTCAAGGTCATGTAAAGCGCTTAAATATTTACACAAAATTAAAATGACGTCATATGTGGTGAAATATGCTAGTTTTCTGATGGCGTGCGAGATATGTACATATGTATGTAGGAGTGGAAAGGTTTGTACTACTTTGTTGAGTGAGCCATAAAATGTATTGTGTACATAATGAGGGAGCAAATTCTCTATTCGTCTCCAATCGAAGGGATCATCTTCAGTACAACATCGTTTTTAACCGGAATATAAACGGAAGATGGAAGGAATCTAGCATTGACCGCTATATTTTTTTGGCAGCTGAAAGCCGGTAATCTTTTCTGTTCAGGTTTAGTGTTCTAAAGCGAGTGCTGAGTTATTCTCAGGATTATCTGTTTCCTTATGCCCAAATTTATGATTCTACACTCTCTGTGTCGTTATAGGGGCAGCTAGTACCTTTCAAAAGGCAAAATCCGACCGTTTTCTTGCTAGTTTACCGACTTCATAGCTTACTGCTGGCCGATGCGAAAATCGGTAGAGGATAACCTTGTTACGATGTTTAGGCATGCACTGCAACCTGTAGGATCTATTATGCTGGCCAAGTGGTGCACCGGAAGCCAAAACAAGGCTCTTAATAAACCTCAATAGCGCTTAAGGTTCCATGTTCCAAGTAGTATTTTCTTTGTGGCCCCTAGACACTCAGAGAGGATGTTTTCTGCCGTCTCTTTTTTTACATCTCATGCAGATGGTGCCTTTGTGGACAGCGTCCAGTTAGATAAACCGTTCATGTTCTTAAGTCTTTCTTGCTCAGTTCAAGTAGTTTTTATTACCCTTTTGTGACCTTTTGTGCTTGCTTCTGCCGCTTTTGGTTTGCCAAATGTTCAGGGAGCCCCTTTGTCTCACATGGTGTTATTTTGGAATGGATACTACTGAGTGGTACACCAAATAGTGACCAATGAGTGAACGTCAAGCGCCTCTTCTCTTCAGTATACCCGTTCATTTCGTTCGAACCCTTCGTGTGCAGTTATCCAGGTTCCCTTGATTGTGCTTCGCATTCCTGTGCACCAAACTCAATTGCGTGAACCTCCGCTTAAAAAATGTTTAATTACCTTACATGCGCTCCTCCATTCTGGAATTTGAAACTATAAATCGCAGCTCCAGTACTGTCGTTTTCCAATTTGGAACCACCATTTGTATACCAAATTTGCGAGTATTTGGCACTATAAAGCCAGTAGATCATCTGGGGTTTAGTTCCTATGTTGCTGGCACACAAACACTGTCCTAGTCGCCTTGTTGGTAACCTTGTTCAGGTGAGAGTTTCAAATAGGTGTTTTGTTAAGAATTACTCCGAGATACTTCGCTTCTTCAGATATGTTGATGGTAATCTTTTCCAGTGAGATTTGCTTAAGATTGTGCTATCATTTGTACCGGAAGGACAGCACTGTAATATATGTTTACTAGGAACTAAGTACAAGATAGAAGTTGACAAATTTCCTCAAGGCTATAGGCAAAATTGTGTCAGACTTTATTGGATGCCTGCACTCTGCCGTATAGAAGTGAATGAACTTGCAGATGAATTAGCAAGAAATGGGGATAAATTGCCACAAGACGACGAAGTTACCGTCAAATCACTTTAACGCATCACTGAGTGAGCCCTCATTTGACCAAAAAGAAACTAAAATGGCTGGCCAAAGATGGGCTAACATAGGACATCATAGGGTATCTTAGGCACTTTTACCGGCATTTGATAAGAGAAAAGTGACCAAGAATAAGTAGACGGAAGTTGAGACTAACAGACGAGACAGTAGGCAACCCTGCCTAGGTATTGTTTAAATACAGACACTGCAACGATGCATGCATGTGTCTCAGAAGATATTTTTTTCTATATATATTGCCTAAGCCAAGGGTTCCAAAACTTTTTCATTTCGCGGCGCACCTGTAGGCTTAGTAGTTTGTCACGGCGCTCTAGTCGAAATATGTGTACAATGGTTGGACCATGTAGACCCCAGGGCGCCGCGGCGTACACTTTGGGAACCCCTGATCTAGGCAGAATGTTTTTCAAAAGAACGAGAGCATCAAGCTCTCAAATAGAATTTTTTTAAATTTCACAAGACGTTTAGGTTTCTAAATTCTTAAAGATTACCCTGCATTCGCGATATGCACATTACAGGGCCTATTATTGTAATATCAGCCTTGTTTCAGAGTTCTGTTTAACCAAGCATAACAACTAAGTTTGAGATGATAGATTATTGTATTGTAGTAACCTAGCAGAATTAAACTACGTGCGCTTGTGGCTAATTTAATATTAAAAATTTTAAAAAATTTTATGTAAACCATTAATAGTTGAATTGGCTTGTTTTGTTTATTAACTATGCTACAGCTATGTAATTGTTTTGGAAAACTGTCCAAGTCAAGAGTAAGCAGTATGAGACAAGGAGGTGAGCTATTTATGAACTGATTAAAAAGAAAATAAAAAAATAGGAGTGATACAAAAGTTGGGGGTCCCCTCCAACGATTTCTGCAGAAGCTGTAGGTACGAGGGAAAGAGGAAACCACGACCCACTTACTTTGTACATGTCCTGCTCTTGCAACGCTTAGAAGAAGAACCCTCGGGGAATACTTCTATGATGACCTTAACGATCTAGCTGAACTCGACATCCAGAAGTTAAGCAACTTCATCTCTGGGACGAAATGGTTCAAATCATAGGGTTAACACCGCTACGGTTGCCCACTTTCGTTGTAGTTATGCCACATTTTCTGGTTCCCTGGTGCCGGTAAGTCGGTTTACTTCGTTGTGGTATCACAATGGGCCATTCTGGCCTAAGTGTGTCCCTGCCTAAGCGGGGACAGCCACCTAACCTAACCTGACCTAATACAAAAGTTAGAAAACTAAAAGCAAATTCTTCACTTTTACAAATTGAACCTCTGTTTGGGCTTCCATTAAATTTAATGTATCGGACTTTACTTTTGCAGAGGTTTCTTACCTAAACCTTAACGATATATCTATTTACAAAAGCCTTCGTTTATGCATACTTGTAAACCCCTTATAGAACAACCATTGTACCTTTTAGTAGAAGAAGCGAGCTGAATTTCCTCTTCCGTCCTACGTTATACGGCGAAACATACAAATTTTGTCAGAACACGCCCCTATTGGTTACTCACAATTGACCTTCAGATCTCCGAGTGAAAGTGATGAGACCTATCCATCACATACTTCACAGACTTCCCGCCAAAAAAAAACCGTCAAAGCTGGGCAATTTGATTCAAAATTACGTACTGGTTGACTGAAAATCTCCTATGCTATCGCCACCTAAAGGACAACTTACAGGGTGGCCATAGTGCAGTGGTTGGGATTCGAAAAAAATCCTGTGAATTGAGCAATGACAAAAAAGAAACACCACAAATGTCCCCAGCTAGCCTGGACACCACCCTTGGACGCCAATGAAAAACTTAACGAAAACCTGAGTTTCAAACCACTGTACCTCGCTCGCGGTGTGTGTATAACATTATAAAGGGTATTCATATCCCCTTGATCCGCGCGTGGATTATAAAAAAAAACGCGTGGATTATAATAAAAAAAACTAGAACAAATTTAACGTTTGGCCGGATCCCGTCCGACCCCTACCGCTGCATTGAATATATTATTGGCTTTACTCTCAAATTTCATTCAAAAGGAGGCTAGGCTGAACAACTAGACTCTTCTTCTCAAATAGTTTCGAACCAACATTCTGTCAGAGAAGTCCACTATTTGAAATATTGAAGCATGGTTCATGACTAAATGTGACACAAATATTGATTCAACACAAAGCTTCTCAATAATCATCCCACTTAGAGAAGACCGGGATAAACCCAAACCCCAAACAATAACATTTAACCTTATCTGATATACGGGCACGAACGCTACAGTTCAGGGTGAACCAGGACTATCTCCAGTTGGGTACGCCAAGTTGGTTGAGGTTGAACTTTAGTTATGGTACCCAGAGCATGTCGTCCTCTTTTGCTTAATTCTTGAGAGTAGAATCGAAGATAGTTAGGCCTGAAGCTCCGCTTTATATGACGTAGCCATCCTCATCTTTGTATGCGTATCTTTTTGACCATGTCGCTGTTCGCATAGTCCATGGTTAAATTTTTTGTCTCTAAAATGTCTAGTGCGCCTTCATCGGATTTTGACAAAATCCATGCTTCTGCACCATAATCCAATTGGGATTATATAGCGTTTCCTTAGTTCTACATGATATGGCCTTCTTATCTCCTAAAACCATAGTAATAGCGGTTGGCAAATGTTGCGTGCTGATGTCGTTGGGAGAATTGATACCAGAGCCTATGCAGACAAACTCCTTCACTCAAGGTTATTTTGGTATTCGTCACTGAACAAAAGTGACTCCGCAGAGGTAGACATTTCATATGTTCAGGCACCAACTGCTTCTACACTATTGTATTCCCATTTTTGTCCGTGTAGGCTCTGAATTGCATAGCAAAGCCTTGGGTTATCCTCTTTATCCATTTATCAATTGTCCGGATCTTTTTTTTCCTGTCGTGATACCTTTGCATCCTCTTGATCTCACGTTCCTAGGCAGCTAATCTACATACATATCTGCGTGTGCATTCAGCATCAAACTATGAGTTCCTCACAGGTAGATGCGTTAAACCTAGAACGGCGACACTCCTGTTGGCTTGGTGGCAGTGCTGCTACTAGTGTTCTATCTCAGACTCCTGTTGTGATAGACACTAGCTGTTTTTCCTTTCTTCTTCAGGTAGTAAGAACAAGCTGGTTTCGGTACCAAGATGTCGTTCGCCGAGCTGATTTAAAAAACTAAGATGATCTACATTCCATTTAGGTTCATGATGTTTCGCTATCAAAAGGTTTTAATTCCTTGGTACCAACTATCTGGACGACCCTATAAATTTTAGTAACTCAGTCAGTGGGCTGTCAGATAGTTCCCTTCCTGGCTAATACATCATCTGTCTCATTACCTGGCTCCCCGCAGAGTTGTTTTGTAATTGTGCTGCTTGCCAAGAACCCTAAGCTCGTCGCGACAGTACTTTACAAGCTTCAATGTTAAGGGCGTAGCACCTATTGCTTTTTTAGCCACCTAGCTATCTACATACAAATGTACATATATGTTTTTTTTAAGAACCTGCCCTTATGGTTGACACACCGACCCAGCAAGATCTATTGTATCTCCGGTCTACTTACCCTAATAGGTTGACTACCTTCATAATGAAGGTGAGTATATCATAAGTAGCCGAGATTCTAAATTCCACTTATGAACAGAATTCCCTATGAACGATCCGTCTGCGAAGCCAGTATAGTGCCGGACATTCACAGAGAATGTGCGCAGAGGTCTCTTCCTCCTCCAAACAGAACCGACACTCTGTATCTGAACAAAGGTTTAGTTTATTGAGATGATATCTTAGGCCGCCCTAGCCAGGAAAACACCGAGCATTTTTTGCGGCACCACCTCTCGCCGGGGAATGACAAGCCTCTGGGAGTATAATCTGTCATGAAAGAGCTTCTCAATTCGCCGTTCGGAGTCGGCAATATATTGTAGGTCCCTCCCATTCGTGCCAAAAATGTAACAGGCACAACATGAATGGTTGCGAGAAGCTAGGTCTTGGCTAATCCCGAGCTGTCGCGGCAGCTATTTTTATCTTAGGCAGCAATGGCCGGTAAGGAAGTCCACTTACTTCCTCATATTGTGCCTGTCAAGGTTTAGAATTGTATTGTAGGAAAAGGGCTTGATAAGTCCCTTGGATTGCCTGAGTCCGGGGACATTTTCCCAATGGGCTGACGAAGTTGGTGTTCCCAGTTGCTTAACAAAGCTGTGGTGGTAGCCCAATTAAAGCCACAGAAGATTTTTGGTCCAAAGAGCCCCTTTCTGACCTTCTTGTGCCTGGCAAGTGATTCTAGGGTATCGTAAGAGCACTTCACTGACCTAGATTCCACGAAGTGAGATGTCAATGCTTTAAGCGGTGCCTGACTATCCGAATAGATAGGTATTTTTGCGCCTCTAATACCTTTGTCGAGGTTTATTCTGGTGCAGTTCTCAATAGCATGGATTTCAGCCTGAAACACGCAGAGGCACATCCCCATTGTTACCGAGACTTTAGTGTTGGGTCCAAAGACTCCAGCACCTACTCCAGATGTCATTTTTGATCCGCCGGCTAACCATTTTGGGTCTGATACGGGTTTTTCATTAGACCAGTCGACACGGTCTAATATTTCTTTCTCCAATAGCCTTCCGTAACTGTACTCCCTGGCCATAACGTCCGGGATAGTGCAGCACATAGATCGTAGTATCTTCTTGTCATATTGTTAGCATTGGTACTGCTAGAACCTCCATAAGTAATACTTGCTGTGATCTGAGTGTCTTATGGAGCTGCTTAGTCCTAGCTCCTTAGAAAAAAAATTCGCTTCTATACCAGTTTTTGAACCATCGGTGTATAGAGGGTTGAACTCATTACAGATTTCGTTGTTCTTCCACCGTTCTCAACTTGGAAAGACAAAAGAAAAACGTATCTCAAAGTCCAAGTATGCGACAGTGTAGTCCGAGTTGACATTAGCGTCCGTATCCGACCGTATCAAGCAGTGGTTAATCTGTAAATACTTCAATTATACGGTTGCATGTTTTCTGCATGTAAACACTAAATTGTTTGTCGTATCTAGTAACCTGTAACCATTTCAAATTTCCCTCCGTGTATACTTGCTACATTTATACAAGATAAATTCATTTTTTTTATTTTCAAATAATTCAATAAAAAATATCAATATGTCAATAAGTTGAAAGAGAAAAATCAAAATCAAAATTCAAACCTCATTTACTAAAGCCATTATCTTTGGGACTTATTCGATCTGATTTGATGTTGGAGACGTGCTGTCTTGAAAGTAAAGACAAGCCCTGTGCCTACTGTTGCTGGAAACAAGTTGAAATTAACACAATAGCTTCTGGTTTCGGCCATTTAGGACCAGCTAGTAAAGCAATTCAAAGGTGCACACATTGAAATAAACAAAAAAAACAAACAAATAAAATGTCGTTTTTGTTTTTATTTATATTTTTTATGTTATATTTTTCTTCTTCTGTTACACTTGACTTTTTAACAATTTAACTTGAAATGCTTTTTAAAAAACAAAAAAAATAAAACAATCAATAGCGCTAAAAACATGTTTGCTTCTATCCAATAGCTTCTATTCCTAGCTTGTCTGAGCATGTTATGTGTTTGAATTTATTTTGGAATTTGCTAATTGCATATAGAAAATGTTTTGTTTTTTTTTTTTTTTTCTAATAAAATAACTCTATAACATTGCATACATATGTATAATTCAGCACTATGGTTTGTTGTTTATGGTTTGGGTAACAAATGATTAACTTAAACAAAGAGATTGCCTGAATCTGTTGCACAGAACGGCGGATTGTTCTTTTATTTGTTTTCTAATCCTACCTGCGCCCCGCCTAACTTCTGATGCACTTGTTTGTTTTTTTTTTTTTTTTTTTTTGTTGCTTTTATGTTGAATTAACATGTATGTACGTACATATGTATGTATACTTTCGAACAACAAACAAAAGGCAATAATTTATTTTTCTGTTGATTAGTTGCGTTTAAGCAAGCAAAAAACAGTTTGGCCAGGACAGTTTTCCCCCTCGAGTATAAGTATAGTACCAAAGTGATGGTACGAAGTAAATAATAAAAAAAAAACAATTAAATGTCTAGCCATCATTTCATCGATCATATTTTTAATCGCACATAGTAATATGAAAAGGGCCAATGCACCCGATTACTGCAAATATTTTTGTTCTTGTTTTCTTTAAGTAAATTAATTCTTCTTCTCTTATTCCATATATACAATGCAGAAAAAAATAGAAAAAAAAAATTGAAAATCAATGAATATTTCATTTCCAGGAAGCTCTTTCCCTCGGTTTGTTTCGATCTGACTATTTGGCTCACTGTTATGAAGGCAATGACATTAAACAAGTCGAATTCAACACAATCGCCTCTAGTTTTGGTGGCATATCCACAAATATGACGCCTCTACAGAGGTATTCAAAGTTTATTATTTGTGTTTTCTCTATATTTTCTCTCTCTCTCTCTCTCTCTTTCTACATCATCAGTCTTTTTCTTTATTTTTCAAAATAACAAAAAAGTATTTTCATTAATTATTTTTTGTTTTAGTTTGATTTTTGAGTGTAAATTTTGGTAAATTAGTTTTTTTTCTTTTAAATCAAACTTAGTCATCACAGTTGTTTAGTTTTGAAACAGTAACAAGCATGAACAGTAAGTTTGATTTACTTTTAGCGCATGGCTAGGCTGCATGACAACAAGCTTACGAGAACAGCTTTTTTTTTTATCCATAAATTATCCATTTTTAAGTTCGTAGAAAAACACTAAACATATGCCTAAGGTTTTATATTGCAGTTTTAGGAGAGTGTGTATTAATAGAAATCCAGCATTGTAAATATTTGTCCACGCTTACCCTCATTCTTATATGCTCCTAGTGCTTATCAAGCATAGAGCTGTTGCTTTTGCTAAGTCATTTTTGAACTAATCGCTAACATCATTAAATTCGCCTGACAGCAAACCAATGTTACATTTATACTCTGGTACTTGGTGTTAAAGTTGGGGATGAGTCGGTATTAACGATCCTTTCACAATAGACGTAACATTTGCATTCCGTGTTTTGCAAGTTATGCTTAACGCTGCCATCTATCCCTCAATCGGGGGGATAATTGCCCAACCCTCATCCCCGAGTGATACTTAAATATCCCCCAATTGAAACCAATCACTGCACATTTCGACAACAGACATTTTCGAACGCACTCATCAAACTTGACAACCACAAACGACAGCGAGAGGTTTACACGGGGCGACCTGTAAACTCCACTTAAATCCCAAACGCGACAAATGCGGCGAAGTGTTCACTGAACGAAATGTTAAAAATGTTCTTAAATATTCTTTGCTTAGAACAACGAAATCTACAAGAATCAATCATCAGAACTTGGCGTCACGGGAACCGTAATTTCTCCCAAATGTTTTCTTCAAAATAAACGATTTTAAATGTTTTTCCCGAAATATCCCCCATTGATATTCCGAAATCCCACAATAACTCTAAAATTGCGTGATTTGTCCCCCATTCGGCGCAAAAAAAGATGGCAGCGTTATTGCCCAGTGTTAGAAGTTTTGCAACCCAACAGCGACGCCGAGGGCTGCGGTAATATGAGACTCGTCGTTCGTGAACTCCTTTTCCATATTTACTTGTAGGATGATATACATTTCCTTGTTAAAGACAAACAAATAGGTTAGGTTAGGTTAATGGGTGCCTTGTGACATTGTCACTGCTCACTTAGACCAGCAAAGGGTCCATTGTGCCCATCGTCCAATTTTACCGGGAACCATTAAAGAGAAAGAGGAAACCGCTGATTTAAAACCACTCAGACAAAGAAATGAATCTCAGGAGGTCCCTCAGCTCAATGTCATCCAAGTCCTCCAGTTCCGTGAAGAAGTAACTACCAAGAGTCCTCATTCTTCTACTGGCGAGGGCAGGACATTCACACAGCAGGTGTCGGACAGATTCGATCTCCTCCTCATCCCTACAGTTTCTGCAATAATCGTTGTGATGTACAATATACCGCGGCGTTCCGCATGAATACCAATTGCACAGTGCCCAGTAATGAAAGACAAACAATAAGAATGAACTTCTCCAAATGCATCTATCCCAAGGAAAACCAAACCCGACATTCAAACTGATTCTTTACGCGTTGACAATGCTGACTTTGTTCCTGTGACTTCACTCGAAGGAACATTTTTTCTAGCAAAAGCCTAACCTCCTGATTCATTTTACCGAGTCTTCTTTCTAAACGGAGCAATGACGAAACTTTCGCTCGACAGAAGGTGCCAAACGCTAGGAACGACTTCTTGACCAGGGTCTCTCCATCATTCTGATTTCTGTCTCACTGACCTCACAAAATAACGAAAATTAATCGCAGCGAATTGAAAGAAACTTCATCTACCTTCGGCAGGTCCATCGTCAGTTCATTTCGAAAAAAATCTCTCTTCAGCGACACAGGCCTCACACTTTACTGAAATACTACTGTGCAACCCTCAGATAACAGCCATTTAGAACTCCTTTTTCACAGCCAATACAAATGTTTATCGATTACGTCTGTCTCTATTTTAAATTCTGCCTTACTTACTTAACCTAACTCAAATTGTCTCAGAGCATTTTACGTAGTTTTTTTTTTTTTTTTTTTAATCGTATTCCTTTTGTAGACCGATCTACTGTGCATTTTAGCAGTTTAGGCCATATGGCAACACGGGAGCAATTCGGGTTACGGTAACACTACATTCAGGGGCAGACATAGGCTTCAACCAACAGGACCTAGACCATCCAGCTGCCTTCAGTTTTGCACGCCAAGATGGTTGAGGTCCCCTTCTACCTGAGTTGTGTTCTTCCCCTACTGCGGCATCCCTTTGTTGGGTTCGAAGATTCTCCGGGCCGGAGCTGGAAATTCGATCACTCTCGATTATCTTCAAGCTGAATATCGTATGAATGAAAATCCGATTCCCGGCAGGTAGAGAGACACCCATTGACTCAAGGCTAACCTAGAGCTGTCTAAACATTCTTAGGCAGCTTTTGAACGTGCGCTGTGTTTCGACATTATCGTTCAGAGTCCCTAAAGCACATGCGGGTTTTCCCCCACAAAAGGGCATTGACGACATGAAATCAGAAGGATTTGAATCAACATTTAAAACCCCATTTTCCTTCTGTCATTTATCCATCAGCTATACAAAGTTAAAGCTCGAATCATTTGAATACTAGGAAAAACTCTCAAAATGGAACTCAACCATAGGACTTTGAAGAAGTTCATCATCCCCTCAATAAATATAAAAATCAAGAAATTTTTAAACCAAGGGAGCATAATGCTAAGCTTCTTAGGCGGCCCATACCTACGACACAAGTGTTGGTATCAAAGTGTTGATCTTTCCTCCACACACACAAATCAAGTGCGCACACCGTTTCGAAAAATCAAAATATTAAGATTCACTCGACAAGCTGTTGACACCGAGAAATTAGTGCAAATTTGCCGACACTGACGTCTGTTGTGTATATCGTTTCTTTTTAGGCCCCCCACTGAACATGGTAGACAGATGAAGGTGGCGGTTTAACTGAACCCAATTAGCACTAATATGTGCTTTTTTGTTACCACGACTCGTGTGATCTTGTTGATGATGTGTGTTGTTGAAAATGGGTGAAACAGCCGGGAGTGCTTAGATCCAAACTTTGGAGTTTAGAAAGCGAATTAGATCTCATATCCCTTTACCCGAGATGTCGCTGAGGTCGTGTGCAATTGGCCAATGCTCCGCGGTTATTGTCGAAAATTGTGCGTCGAAGTGGCTTCTCTCAGTCTACATGGAAGGCTTAGTTTTGGCATCCGCAAAATACTTATGCAACACCGCATGGCTTTTCTTAAGCCCGGTTGCGGAACACTGGACGATCAAACATATGAACAATTTGAGCTGAGCACTGGGCTAGCAGACGTACCCTTCAGTGAGTTATGCGAAGACAAGAAGAGGAGATTAGGTTAGGTTAGGTGGCTGTCCTTCGTTCATTTAGTTGCCGGTATCCGCTGGACCGCATCAATTGGAGTAGTCTTTCCTTTGCGGCCAATGGGTACTTGTAGAGGTTATTTTCTTCTGCCTCGGCATATGTCTGTATCTAATAATTTCATCTTATGCAGATGGTACCTCAGTATACAGTGCCCAGTAAGTTAGTTTTCAAATCTTCCTTGCTGCGTTCAAGTATTTTTTCCCGACTAGTTTTGTTGAAGATATCCTTGGTTGCTTTGAGAGAAAGATTCTTCGTAAGATATTCGGTCCCGTTTGCGTTGACGGGTTCTGGAGGAGAAGATTCAACGATGAATTTTACGAGTTGTACAAAGACATCGCCCTAGTCAAGAAGATACGTATCCATCGGCTCAGATGGCTGGGGCATGTAGAGCGAATGGACACAAATGCTCCGGCTCGCAGAGTCTTCGAGTCTAACCCGGAGGGTCAACGCAGTAGAGGAAGACCTCGCCTAAGGTGGCGCGCACAAGTGGAAGAGGACCTCAACCAACTTGGAGTGCGCAACTGGAAGCAGTTAGCTAAGGACCGGGCTAACTGGAGAGGCTTGTTGGTTGAGGCCCAGGTTCACCCCGAACTGTAGCGCCACCTAATGTAGTTTTGTTGAAGTCGATAAATTTTCTTCCCTTATCCTAGACCCTTTTGGTTTGCCCAATGTTCAGCGAGCCTGTCGGCTTCCCATTGTGTTACTTTTGGTATAGACACTACTAGGTGACACCCTAAAATAGGGCCCAGGACCTCGCCGAAACCTTCGTGTCCAGAGCTTAAGGCTGGATAAACCAGCTAAGGGTAAGTTCTAATACTATCAGCATCCTAGGTAGGTAGAGCTGGCTGTTTGACTGAACCCAATCAGCACTAGGATGTGCCTTTTTGTTACCACGATCCGTGTGACCTGGTTGATTATATGTGTTGTTGAAAATGTGTGAGACAGCCGGGAGTGCTTAGATCCAACCTGCGGAATTTAGAAATCCGATTAGATCTTGTATCCTTTTACCCGAGATGTCGCTGAGGTCGTCGAAGAATGGTTGGTTCAGTGCACGCAATCTGGCTCTTGCAAGTGCCGGACAGAGAGTTTTCCTCTCATTTTCATTTCCGCAGCTGCGGCAATCAGCCTCCTACTAAGTATAACGAAGTTTTCCCACGATCTTCATTTATTCAGAGGTAAATCTTAAGTTTCACGCAATAAACTTTACTTTGGTCTAAGTCTATTCTGGTTCTGAGAGGACAGCCATTTCATAACCCAACTGAACAGGTCGAAGCTTCTAAAATGTCTACAAATTCACCATCACTTCAACGGCGAAGTAAAAGAACGTGCACTCCCAGCTACAATTCTCACTTAGTCTGACCAAGTAGAGACAAGGAGCATATCTGTATCCTTTTTTATGGGAAGCTCTCGGCACAACTTAAGATTAACTAGTTATTGGGTAGATAGGCTTCGCACAGACACTTGTAGGCCAGGAAGGCCCTTCGTGATACCATTTGGATCTATACCTTGAAAACGCCACTCCCTTTATTGAAACCTGTTGAAGCTCTTAATGAAGCTGAGGATACTTTTGACGATTGTTTGCCCAAGTTATCAAAGTGATAGGCTCTTAGATAGAGCTTCCTTCGTTGAGATAGGGCAGGACAAGTACAGAGGTAATTAAGCTTTAGCATTCCTAAATTCCCAACTGCTTATTTAACCCGGCAGAAATGTTAAGTGATTTTTAAGTTTAACATATCCCCCTTCATGTATTCCTACCCGCATGCAGTATAGTCCTGTAAATATGAACGTCTATGCCTTTAAGCTCATATCTTTAGTAGCCTTTATATCTTTTACGCATATAAGCTTCGCTGAAGGTACAAAACAATAATGACTGCGTAACTTTGCGTATTTTGAATTTAAAATTATTGGTTTGGTACCAAAAAAGCTTTTTTTTTTCTAATTTGAATCAATGAAATTTGTTATAAATCAGCGCTACTATTTCACAGCTTCGTTTTGCGGGAACTCGATCATGGCGATAAGGTCGCAAATGTAAGTGTGTTTTTTTTTTTTTTTTTTGTGTAAACCTAAAAAATAAATGCGTATGTTTGTGGGTGGTGTATAATTTCAGCTCCCAGAGAATAAGGCACTTTCTGGAATTTGCGGAGGTATGATTAAGGCTTGGGAATTATATGGAAATCAAAAAGCGGTTATTCTCTTTGTTATTGAGGATATTTCGTACAATATTTGTGATCAGGTAAGAACAAGAATAGGAGCTTACATACAATTTTTTTCTTTTACGCAAGACGTGTCTGATTAGAAATACAATCAGATGAAGTTTACTGCTCTCATGTAGTGCCTCGAAATGTTTACAGGTGTTTGTTGGTTCTGCTTTTGAATGGCAGGAGCTCGAATTCGTCCGGAAATATTTATCTTGACAGCGCGTTCCAATATTGGGAAAAGGGATTTTTTTTAGATGCAGAACTTGTTAAGTGCACATAGAGATTCTTGCAGAGTGTCTGTTTGGGGATTATTCGCTTGAGTTCTTCGGAGTATATAACGTGGTAAAATCTGTAATGGTACTAGTCTACCGTGATCCAATTATTGCAGATTTGGCGTTAGTTAAGGGCCGGCTATTGGACGAATTTCTCTTTTCTAGATCGTGTCGTGTGAGTGAAGGGAGTGTTTTGTGTTTGATGTGTGAATAGAAAAAAAAGTAGCTGATGGTGTAAAATAATTTTTAGAGTGTACTTTTGACGTGTTATGTTTACGAGGGCTCCAATGATGCATGGGTCTAAGCACGTGTTTGTCTATTTGGAGTTCTGGTGCAGTACTTAGTTGTATTCGAGTTGGAAAATACTTTTTGCTCCTCTTTTACGGAGCGAATTTGGTCGCATATTTGGATGTCAGATGTGTATACGCATTTACGGACCTGCTGTTCGTGAAGATGATATAAAGGTGCTGGCGGTAAGCGAAGCAATAGAATTTGTTATTTGTGCATTCTATAAGGTCGCATTTCTGCCAGGTCCTGATCCAAATTTATGGACCATAACTGAAAATAACACGATGCGATTGATACTTGAGGTAGTTTTGCTCAATTCTATTAAGAGTTTTGAGAAAAATGGAAGTTCTTTGGTTCGCTTTTTGCACAACCTAAATGGTTGACCCAACTCGTGGTGACGCGCCAGCTAATTATTGATTAAAGTCAAATTATGGTGACTGTATGTTCCTAATCCACGGAGGGGCGAGAAACGACTATGATGCGCCTGGGCACTTTGTTCGGATTTTCGCAGTATCTTCTGGTATTAGAGCTGTTAGGTAAGGTTAGGGGGGAAGTGGGCATTATTAGTGCTTGCACGGAGACCATTTGGTCCATTGTGTTTCCCGTTTAACTCGTGGTGCCGTTACTAATTTTTTCAACCATTGTTAGGCCTGTTCTCGAACCAAACTGAGCTCCTGACGAAACGTTTCATGTTCATTATTGGAATTTGCTCAAGATTCGGGCATTCGCAAAGTAAATGTTTGATGGTTTCTATTTCCTCTATATCCTGGTAGCTCCTGCAGTAGACCGGTGAATTAATACCCAGTGGCCATTGTGCCTATCACACAGTGCCCTGTCAGTACACCTATTAGGATACTAGCTTCTTTTTTCTCCAATGATAGTAAGATTTTGGTTCTTTTTTCATTCAGTGCCGGGCAACACAGTCACCCCTAGGGGAACAGGCGGTGTTGGTTAGTTCACTTACCTTTTTTTTTTTTTATTCGGTACACCGATAGGAATATTTACCGATGTGTGAATCTCTTCTTTCTATTCGACTATGTCCTGGAACCCAGTGGAGATTGATCTCGTGAGTATCGCATATTCGGTTAAGGATTTGAACGACTTAGAGCTATTGCTTCCTCCGCGTTTGCTTGGCAGACTTTATGCTTTCCTGCTGGAGTGGGTGAAATTAAAACTATTGACCGTCGATATCCATTTTTTCCATTCCGGGTCGCGTCAAGCGATCTCAGCAGTTGTCAATTTCGCAATCGCCAGATACCTTGAAGTTGTCATCAAGTCGTTCACTTTTTTCTGTTCATGCAGAAATGTACTTCTTGCAAAAACCAAGGGAAATATTTTTTTTTTTTGCAATTCTTTACATTCTTACAAATTTTTGGTAATTCTCAGTGGTGGGATGAACTTTATTCAAGCAGTGGTTGATACCGATCTATTAGAGGCCATGGGTTTAAATAAAATTAGTAAAAAATTATAACATAGCACTTAGCAATGTTTAGACTATTGAATTTTATTTAATTATTTTTCAACAATTGCAGAGGTTCCATGAGTTTTGCATACGTGAAAAAAATCCCAACATTAAGGTTGTGCGAAAAACACTTACTCAAGTGCACGAACAGGGCAAATTGGGAAAGAAGAACGAACTTATAATGTAAGTTACTTCCCTCTTCACCTTGTAAAAAATACTTTAAAATTATTTTCGTACAGTGACGGCCAAGAAGTAAGTGTTGTTTATTTTCGTGCTGGTTACGAACCGGGTCATTATCATTCGCAAAATGAATGGGATGCTCGATACCTGATCGAGTGTTCTAAAGCTATAAAGTCGCCCTCGATACAATACCACTTAGCTGGCACCAAGAAAGTTCAACAAGCCTTGGCCATTCCAGGAATGTTAGAAAGATTCATAACCGATCCGGAAAAGGTACTTTAATTTAATGAAAAATAAAACCATGTGGTACATACTATATGTTGTAGGTGAAAGCAATTGGGAAAATATTCACAGGGTTGTATTCGCTAGACAACAATGAAGCTGGTAACGCTTCATACGAGATGGCTTTAAAAGATCCAGAAAGGTTTGTTCGATTTAAATAAGAAAATCAATTCATATGTACATATGTACTCAAGGTTGATTGTCTTTCCTTAGATTTGTTTTGAAGCCACAAAGAGAAGGAGGTGGCAATAATGTCTATGGGGCAGACATTCCAGGAGCTTTAAAGGTTTGATATTCCTGCATTTTTTCTACTCAAATAAACTGCCTAACAAATGTATGTTTATATCCTAGAGCATGAATGCAGTGGAACGCTCAGCATGGATTTTAATGGAAAGAATTCATCCGCCGGTAACAAAGGGTTATATGGTTCGTCCCGGTGGACCTATGCCGCCACCATTGGTGGATTTAGTCTCCGAATTGGGTATATTTGGTGTTATAATTGCCGATTCCAAAACAGTGCATTTGAATTATCAAGCTGGTCATATGCTTAGAACGAAACTTTCAACAGCCAATGAGGGTGGTGTTGCAGCCGGTCTGGGGGCCCTCGATAGTCCATATTTATTGGAGGATTGTTGCTAATATGCAGACTTTCACGCAATTCTTATATTTTATAATTATGTATTTTTATTATATAGATTAATGTACATATTTTTTGATGGGCTTTATGGTATTTTATCGTATTTAAAGAGTAAATATTGTAAATGAACTGCTTTTTTGTTTCTAAAACTCAACGGATATAGTCTAATTGTCCATCAAGTCAGCGGCTTAGAAAAGAGGCTTTGGAAATGTACTTATACATTGAAATTGCATTCTTCGGCATTGTAACTATAGTCTTAGGGTGAATGTAAGTCTTGTAAATGCGCCATGTAATGGTGCAGTTCATTTGAGAAAACCTGGCTGTATTGTGTAAACGTTTAAAGCCTTTTGTCGGCAACTTTTTTGTAGTTACAGACCAAATGTTCACGCTGCGGTAGATATTAGAGAAAAGTAGTAGGAATTCCAAGCCTATTTATCGATTTAAAGCCGCTTATGATAACCTTTATAGAAAAGATCTACACAGAGCAAAATCTAGTTTTAGAGTCTCTGCCAAAGCCGTTCAAGTGCGCAGAATGACGACGAAGGACGCTGCTTAATAAAGGTTTGTAAAGGCATAACCTAAACCTTTGATGTCAAAAAAAAGATTTAGACAAGGCGCTGCGCAGTCATGCGATTTTTTCAACATCATTCTCAAACGAATTGCACAAAACTCACGTGAAGACCAGAGTTACAATCTTTTAATACACATTTCATGCAATTAGGCCCTGATTTGTTGGAACGTTATCGTTTGCTTTGGTTTACATTAGAGATAGAAACGGCCAAGATGAGTTATGGAAGTACTGTAAACATGTTTCAGACAAAACGTCACTTTCTATCCGTCCGAGGCTCCGCCATGAATTCAGAACCCGCTGAGATCAAAAGTAGAATAGCTGTTGACAGTCGCAATTAAGTAGCACGCTCTCAAGCTACTATACAGGGCTTTGTCAAGAGTGGAAGATTTTGTTATCGGTTGTAAGGAAAAAATTCTCCACATGATCTTTAGGGCCAATATCATAGCTGAGTAGAGGAGCAGATACAACAACGAACTAAGATTACCAGAAGTTTTGTGACATTTACCCAATTAAGAGTCTAAATTATAAGAACTATCTGTTATTCCAATAAACGATCTTTCCAGGTTCCTGAAGACATCACGATGGCTGGAGACCCAGGTTAACGACGAGCGGTAAGGTAGAAGCCCGGTAAAGCCGGAACTAACCCCCATAGCCATCACAATGGGTCCACAAGGACCTAAGTGTGGTGAGGTCGGGTGCTTACTCCCTCATCAACTCAGATACCTAACCTAACCTAAGAGTCTAAATACAACGACTATGATGGCTTGGACATGTAGATAGAATGCAGCCTAGGTCTACAACCAGGAAATTCTTTGTTTCTAACACCGCTCTACGGCGCGGTAGAGGAAAGCTGGGAGAAACTTGTTGGTGAAGGCTTAGATCCCCCTCGGACTACACCGTCATCATAAGTAAACAGAAGCTCGATTTTTTTTTCTTAAATTTTATTTAGAAAAACATTTTTGCACAATTTTATCACAATCGTTTTGGTTTGGCAGCAACAATGTCTTCAATCTAAGAATTTACTTTAAATTTACTTTGCGGTACGTATTGTCCATGAAATAGTCAACTAATCTGTCGATGGGTCTAATTATAAATGGTATAGAACAAAGGCCAACACCAGTTGGTATATATTTAGAATTCGGTACTCTTAACCGCTTTACAAGGAAACGTGTTCCAGTCGCTATTCTGCAATGTAAACCGTCATTAGTAATACAATGATTTAAAAATGTTTCAGACTAACCTGTTAATAGTAAACCCAGGAATTATAACCGAAGCCAACATTTGCCAAATGAGTACATCACCAGCTTTCATCGCTACACCAACGTTCGTTGAACCGGGCTTCGCATGCTCCTTACGACCTTTGTCTTGAGTGTCAGCGAGAACGTATGCCACCGCTACAGCGTACGTTAGATGGACGATATTCTTAGACCAGAGACCCCGAAATGATTCTCCAACTTCATTACTGTAACCTGATAAAAAAAAAAATGCATATAATTTATGGCCTCTACTGTGTTTGCTGTCATAGAGAAATGCAACCACTTTGCATGCAAATGGAATTGATTGTATTTTGCGTAAATAACAAACCTAAATAGCGTAAAAGAGAATCACGATAAATGTCGCTTTCCTTCTGGTCCTCCTCCTTCATTGTAAAGTTGTTTGAACTCTATTTCTACTCCGATCAAGTTTGAAAGTTATGTAATCTCTTAATAAAAGTTATCACTGGAAATGCTTAGAATCAGATTAATGCGCTTTAAGACTGAATTTAAGATTACACTTGCATGTATCTATCTGATCGTCCAGTTTTTGGACCAATAATATTCAAAATATTAACATCATTACTGATTATTTTAATTGATGGATTTGAACCGAACGGCAAGCCAAGTTAACAAATTCTTAATTACTTGGATGGAAAAACGTCAAAACAAATTGACAGGGAAAGTACTAGAGTTCTGAAAAATGTATGCATGCGTACAAGTGTATGTACATACAGTATTGAGAATATTTTTTCGTACAGCTTGAAATGAAAAGCTACAGAGGTCTATGCCCCTGCCCAACCCTCAACTGTAGAGCTGCCATAAGTACATAAGTAAGCAGGAGAAAATGTCAAGGGACTTAGACAAACCAGAAGATTAGTCTAACAATCAAAACCCACCCAGCAAAGCATTAGGAAGCTAGTGGGCTTGTTAACAGGGCGCAGCGGCATGGAATGCCATCATAACAAGATAAATATAGAGCTTTGGTTCATTCTGAAAGATGACTAAACTTTCGAACACATTCTCTGTAAACTTAAGCCACTTAACTGACTAAAACGATGATATTGCATAAGTGCCTGTCCACATTGGTGCAGGAATGAAAGTCGTTCCCATGAACGCCGTGGCTACACACAAAAAAAAAGGCTTCATTGCAATGAAAGCAATTTGTCAAAGAGGGAATGCTTAAAATCAAAACACAACATGTCGTCGAAAAAGAAGGTTCGTACGGAGGAAATTTTCTCCATACATTTTCCGCACGCAGGTAGCTACTGGAGTTCCGCACTACTCGACGCACAGCCATCAAATGAAAATTTCTGTCAAAAACGAAACGCAAAGACAAAGGAACATTCATGCTTGCGCCGAAATTTATGTTGAGAATGGATTTTCGGTGGATTTTCGGTGCAATCAACCCTTCTCCTTCCCACTGAATGAAAATCATCCTATCTCTCTCCGACAGTCTTTCATTCCTGCACCAATGTGGACAGGCACTAAAGAATACATTTGCTACTGGAATTCAAGAACTGCACTAAACTCAGTCCATTGGATGACAAACTAAACCAATTTTTAAATTTAAGTGCTATTCCTCTAACATGTTTGCTCGTTTATAATTCACCTTAAAATTACTCCTATTGGAAAGACACGTCAGCCCATCTAATCTCCAACAATCGCTGCTACCACATTTCCCTCACAGATGTCAGGTCACCATTGTTTATATCCCATTCCAGCTGTAAACTTCCAATTAACTTTCTGTTTCTTGTATGTGCCACCAATTTGATTCATTTTTCACAGTTGGTGTGCCTGCCCTCAAGTATAGAAATAAAAATTTATTTGTGAACTTGGGTGCTCAGCCTGTCTGTACTTTGTTCGTGGAAAATAAAGTAAAGAAACAGAAAGAAAAACTGCAAAAAATAAATATATCCTATGCACAAACAATTCGAGAGTGTCGTTTTCGTTGCAAATTTCCGAATTAGTTCAATGTAGTGCAGAAGTGTCTAACATCAAAAACTCGTCCAGAGATTCGTGAAAAAATCGCAATTTTTCCCGTTTGTTCGTTCGTCGATATATTTTCTCAAGACGACGTGTCAAGTGGTGGTGGTAGTGTAGTGATCAAATCCAATATCAAAACAATAGAAGGGTGAGTGTTTTCGAATATAGATTTTCCACCCAAAAATTTAAAAAGAAAAACCAAAATTAGTCCACTTTCGTTAAAATTACGTTCTGGAATTTTGGAGTCAAAGCTTCGTTATGGTTTGGTGGGCATTTCTGCACCATTTTTGTGCGCAAATATGGGAAAATTATGCTTTATTTTTCTTTTACAAATATTTTCGAGTTGAAAATGCTATGTCACCGTCCTCCTTTTTTTCTCGAGTTCTTTATACTTTTTTTTTTTTTTTTTAATTTTTTTCCTTCCATTTGCAATTTGCTTTGTTATATGTGTTGTGTTGTGAATTGGTCACCGTCGTCTGGTTGTCGGAATGCATTTGTATGCGTTACTATCATCATCAGACCAGACCCCCTTTCCGAGGCTGTTGTTTTTTTTTCTCTCTAAATTCATCTCGTATTGAATTTTCCCATACGAAAATTAAGTGCGAGCCCCCCTTTGTATTGTGAAGGAACACTGTGGCCAAGATCCAGACAGCATAGCTAAACTGAAAAGTGACAATAGCTACAGTACACAGCGAAGGAAAGCACAAAAGAACATCAAAAATATTTCCAAAGGTCGTCTATACCGCAAGAAATGCCATAAATATCGCTATGATACGGTCGCACACAACGGCACGGCAGTGTCTAGCGTTTTACACGCAGGGTGACACGAAATGTGTCTGCAGAGAAAATTCGGTTAAAGCAACGAGTAACTTGGACTAGTGTGCTGTTATAACTAAATGTAGTATACATGGTTTAATAAAATTACTTTGGTGTGTGCGAAATCATTTGGTGGGCTACCGGTAAAACTTGAATAATTGCGCACATGGTTTTCGTAAGAGGTGATGGGTTCATGTGGTGCTATGGTAGAGGAGTACCTTCTATAATCATTAACAGGAGTATAACTGCGCACATCCTTGTGCAAAGCGTTGCATCATCTCCAATTGACCTTGTTACTCGGTAGACAGCTGATTTGATAGAAACTGAGAGTGCTTCAATATCGCATAAGTTTTGCGTGAAATAGCGTTACATATTAAGTATTATTATTTTTCGTATTTGTAAGCTTAATCTCGTGAAAGTATATGTAAGCGCGATAAGATTGCAATAGCTTTCATTTGCTTAATGTATTTTATTTGTGGCTTTCAAAGTGTGCTGTGTCTAAAACGCTTGAACACTTCCCGAGCACATTCTTGGGGATGGCAATGGTACAGTTTGGATCTCTGTGGAACCAATGAGGTTTCCTCTTGCAGTGTTCTGATGTAGTGGGATTGATTATTCGGGTGTTTTCTGGATCAAGTGGAGCAATACCCAAAGCACCCTCTTTTTGCCACAGGGTTTCCAGTCATCTTGAAGCCTTAATGAACTTCCAGATGTTCCTGAGAGGCGCATCACTTAGTTCTTCCTGGAAAATTGGCTTCCAAAGAATTTATGTTTGAGGTGGCAAAGACCTGGGCAATGGCAGAGGAGGTGGGTTGTGTACTCATTAACTTCCCCGTCTCCACAGCCCCTGCAAAGGTTGTCCTCACTTAGCCTTAGCTTTTTCATGTGATAACGTAGAATATTATGACCTGTGATTACGCCTACAAGAATGGAATTCTGATCCATGATACATGTTTGAGTTTACATGGCGGGACTGTCACTGACTTATCAGCCTGCTCTAGGTCTAGCGTAGACCCTATCCTTGCCACTTCATCAGCCTTCTCATTCCCTGGTATGCCCTCATGCCTAGAGACCCAGCATACATAGTTTTACCTCGTGCTGTGTGGCAAGAGCCCTAAGCGACAGCATTTCACAAGCTTCGATTCTATTTCAATAGCAGAAATCGCTTTTAGTGCTGCCTGGCTGTCGATGGTAAAGGTGATATCATCACGTTGTATTACCTTCATCGCAGTCTCATGGGCAGCAATTGTCACTGCTAGGACCTTTGCCTGGAAAACGGTGCTATGGTCCGAGAGTCTAACTGAATTAAAATTTAAATTTGTCTGAAAATTTACCTGCACCTACGCCAATAAGCAAGAGAATGGTCTTTGAAGTCTAGGTAGAGCAATGTATAATCAGTGTTTACTTAGGATCTGAGGATGCCCCGTCATGCTTGGCTTCCACCCAATCGTTTGGCTGATTCTCAGGGCACTTCTGGCCACAGATTTCTGTATAAACAGATCTAGTGGAAGCAGGTTGAGAATAGTCTCTAGCCCTGCTGTTGGCGTGGTTCTCATGACACTAGTAGCTGTTTTGCACGCCAGTCTCTCTGTATTTTCGTGAAGGCCTTGAGGTTAGTGGTTTTGGCAGCAGCTTACCATCACATAACGCTGCCATAGGTAATTATAGGAAACTCGTGGCATAGTAAAGGTTAGATAGCCCACCCGTTATGTCTTTCGACGCATCCAATCGATGTTATGGAAGATGGCCCTTCACAACCTGTCTTGTTTTGGTGAGTTCATGTTCGTCTTACTCTGCCACTACACGCCCAGCGCGATGGATTTACGCACACGTACATATGTACATACGTGCATTCGGAATTAAGATGTAACACTTAAGACATAGCTGTTATGAAAGCAATTTTAGGGCAAAAGTTGCCGATGCTCGCAACTGGCCTGTTGGGTCTTTTACCTTTTTTACCCAATGAAACGTTTTCGTAAAATCACATAAAAAGTGCTCCATTCACAACGGTTACTTTCGCGGCTGTGTGTATGTTAAGAATTTGCATTCTACAATGTTTTGACGCTCAATTGTCAGCAACATCATCAGCCTTATTATTAGTTTCCCCAAAGACGGTCAATAACACCCTCGACCTTAACTGGTGATGACTGATTTGAAGCTTCAGCTTTCTTAACCAAGAAGCCTCTCCAATTGGCCCAGGATTTAGCTAACCTCCTTCAGTTGGGCACGCCAGGTTGGTTAAAGTCTCATTCTACTTGTGCGCGTTACCTTATCCGAGGTTTTCCACTACTGTGTTGTCCCTTCGGGTTACTTACAAATGATTGTGCTTTTATAAAACGGTGGAGACTGCCGATTTGGACTTGATCTTATCCAGGATCTACCAAATCGTGAAAATTTGGTCGATTGTGGACTTTCCTCGCCGCACTGATAGGCCCAATCAGGTTGTTGTCGAAGATTTCAGCTCTTCACACAGTATGACAGGTATGATCGTATACGCGATTTTAAGGTGACTGGTAATCTGTTGTTGGCGCAGCTGAGAATGAGATTTTATTCATCAAGCAAATACTCTTCTGATCAAATCTTAGAAATGAGTTGGTTTATGCTGCACCTGCTTGAAATATCTCGGCCGGAAGGAAGGCCGTGGGGCCAGCAGTCTCGTTTTGGTCACGTAAACTGAAGTTTTGGCTGTCATTGCCTAGGTTGAATGGTCCGTTCTGACTGAATGACGGTGTGATGTTGGTCTTCGTCGTTATTATACAGTCTGCGAAAAGAGGTTTTTCCAATTTCTCAACACCGACTGTGACTGTACTACAAAGTTCCTTTCTTTATCTCTACAGATTTCTGTAGGGGCATTAATTTGCCATACCTCGCCAGTTTTCAAATTCCATCAGTAGCTTGATAATTAATCCCACGTGTCACTCTCTCTTGGGAAATGCTCAGCTTTCTCTTTACTCAGTTTAAATGTATAAAGGACATCAATCGACTTATTTAGCGCTGCGTGGAGGAGCTCAGCAGATATGCTATCAATGCTCACGGTATTGCTTTTCTTAAGGAGAGAATCGTGTTTTTTTTTGTAGAAAAATCGATTTCTTTGTGTGAACTTGCTAACAGGCGAAGAAGAGGAAAACTTTAAATGCGTTTTCCCAAGACTTCGGTTTTAAATCTAATTGACGTGAAAAAATAGATTTTTTTAGATAGACGGTCTAGTTTGTCGTATCTATTTACTTCATCTTCAACTTGTTTTGATAAGGCTTTGATGTGCCTGCGCTTAACGTGCCTTACTGCGAACTGGGCTTCTATTTCAGACTTCTCTACTGCTGAGGCTGCTGGTCTTCGATCCGTCGCCACATGTCTTTCGACAATCATGGTGTGCCTACTCTCATTTTACCGACATATGTATCTCTGTGCCATTTTTCACAATGTTCCAGTGGTCATTGAAGGCATTATGGTTGCCCTTATAATACTGATGCACAGATAAGTAAGAAAAGTCTTAAGCTACGATTAGAGTGCGTATATGGCACACTGCCTATGGCAGTAATGTATGACATAAATTTAATCAAATGATGCCAGTTGTTTTTGGATCGAATAGTTTGTCGAACAGACTCGCTCTATATTACATTGTATGGCAGGGGTCTCTATCCAAGCGTAACTTATAATTATTTTGACAGTTCTTCAAACGGACTTCGCCTTTCAAAGCACAATAAACAATGAAATGACACAACTGGCATTTGACTTATGTATTTAGCGAAATACCTGTCGTCCAAATTGCTTAATGACAGTTTCTGACTGACAGAAAAGAATGTTTACCTGATTACACTGTTTGGCAAAACCTCTTGGTGTCAATCCCTGCCAGATGCAGGCGTGCCAGCGCCAGACGTTTGTCACAAAAAAGTTTACACGATTACACTGTTCGGTCCTCTTGACAGACAGAAAAATGTCAAAAAACGTCACACGTAAGGCATTTTATGCATATGTTGCATTTATAATGTTGTATATCAACGAATCTTTGACAAATTTCTATTTGCAAAATTGGAGCACCTTTTACAGACGCCACGCATTGCACTTCTTATTTTCCGCTATGAATGGGAATTCATTTATTATTAAGAAACAATAAAAAATTTTAATTCCACCCTGTAATGTTGATATGCCCCAACGTCACGTCATATGTGGGTAACAACAGTGTGTCGGTATTTATATTGCCTTCCCATTCACAAGTGTTGTGTCTTTTCTCTGTCTACACCAACAATTTGATAGGACTTTTGTGTGTTTTTTTCTGTTTGTACCCCCCCAAACATGTTATGTGAGAAAAATCCAGGTCACCATTGCCGACGAGTTAAATTCGATAGATAGATTATGCTGCCGTGCTCACGTAGCTATTCGTACTCTAAGCAGACTGCCTATGCCTAAGCGACGCGTCGGCTAAACTTTGTCAACGCAATCAAATTGAGTTGCCCAAATGCATTTCCCTTGCTGTAGGTTTTCCCTGAAATACCGTGCTCTGTCTAGCATGGAGGTCGAGAAAATTTTCTCCAATCATTTTATTTCGTTTACGCTATGCATACTCTTTCTCTTCGGCTGATTATCTATTTAGTTATTTGTGAATGAGTGCAGCAGCGTGTCGGCCGTCGATTTAATCAGGAAGTTGCCAGATAATGCATTCAATGGATAAGGTTCTGAAAAATGCGATAAGGAAGTAAATAAATAAAGATAAGCTGTATTGTTGTTATCGCGGAAACTTTCGCCGTCAGGTTAATAAATTGATTGGTATCATAGTCATTTTCTTGGGTACCTACATATATCGATTACAAAGTTGCACTAGTCTAAAAAAAAATTTGTCTACTCATACGTTTTTTATCGCTATTTGTCGTTGATTGATTTATGGTAGTTCCATTAGCGCCTTGAGATAAACCTTTGAGTTATTAAAGTACAATCAACAAATTTAAAAATAAAACAAAACGTGAGCGTGTCTGTGCATGAGATAAGAAGAAAAGGAAGGCGCACGAATTATTTTGTAAATAGAAAGTTTTCTTGACCATAGGTTGCTTATGGAGGTTTGCATTTACATAAGTACCAGATCCAATCCTTATTCCTCGACACATACTCTGGGATTAACACATTTTTGTTCAATGCATGGATAAATACCTACAATCAGCTAAGGAGACAACGCTTGTAAACAAGTACATATGTGCATGTAGACATGGACACCGAATTGACATTCGTAGACCAATCTAATTGGGGTTCATTTCCGCTTGCGCGTGCCACCTACATAAGTCACGATTATCCTCTATTGTTTATAAAGGTTTCCCAGAGTGGTGTGCATCCACTCTCTCTATTAGGACATTTCTGGGTCAATGTCGTTGTACAGCCCACACAGTTTTTCGTTATTTCATCTTCCCACTCATCCTCTATGCAGATTAGACCAAATATCAGGAGAAGTCCATATTTCTACTGTGTACTTTGTTTTACACCCGTTATTGCTAAACCCATCTTGGGCGGTTCCGTCTAAAAACTCAATATTATTCTTATTAGTGAGGAGCTGTTTGTCCACTCTAGCACTGCGGTCTCATATAGAGTCCTATTGTGCTGTCCCATATGTTTAGAGCAGTTTGTCTGCTCCAGAGGATGTCAAGAAGCTAATCAGCCTCTCTGGGTGCAGCGGGGCAAGTGCCGTTGGTGAGACGAGTTCACTGCCTAGGGTCCGCTTTCTCACATGAATGAGGGCGAGGCATTCTGTGACGATGTGGGGAGAGCTTTTGTTGTTCTGCAAGCATAGTCTGCCAGTAGGGTCCGGTGATAGGCCAAGCTTATCAAGGTGCCGTTTTAGTCAGCAATGACTGTGTAGGATACCGGGTAGAATTTTAAGGTGGTTCCTGCTCAGATTCAGAAGAAATTTGGATTTTTTTTGTGATAGATAGGGGAAAAAGTGTTTGGTACATTTCTGTCCTACATTTCCCATCCAAATCGCGTTGGTTTATTCCGTCATGAAGCTTTTAAAGATGGATTTGTTTACTCCACAGGCTGGTTCGGGACCAGTGAGATGGTTGTTCAATCTATCTTGGCCAGTGAATCCGCTGTTTCATTGCCGATTGAATCCAGTGTAGTATGACCAAGTTGTTTTTTCCTAGTTCTGAAGCTAAATTTGACTGTCTTTAGGGCCTCAACCAACAAGCCTCTCCAGTTAGCCCAGTCCTTAGCTAACTGCTTCCAGTTGCGCACTCCAAGTTGGTTGAGGTCCTCTTCCACTTGGGCGCGTCACCTTAGGCGAGGTCTTCCTCTACTGCGTCGACTCGAAGACTCTAGGACTAGTGTCGATTTTATCGCAGCTGAGTTCAGGGCTTTCTGGGTAACTTGACTGACAGAGAAGATAAAGATGGTTTTCCCACGGAAATTAGAGAGCAAGTTTAAAGCTTGTGCACCAATTTATGGCAAATATTTCTGCCTGGAAGATCGATGAGTATGTGCCTAGACTGACCGACATGTTAGTGCTAGACGAGTCTTCGAATATTCCGGCCCCAGATCCACTGTTGTTAAACAAGGCGGTGGGGGTGGAACGCAGGCAACCCGTCCTGCAGATTTCAGCTAGGCCCTGGACTCGTTCCAGTTTCTTGGCTGTGGTGTCCTCATTTCTCTTTGTGAATATTTGGTCGGTGGTTAAAGCTACTCTGATGTGGATGAGTAAAATGCTTTAGGCGCTCGCAAAATACTGCAGATAAGATCTTGTAGACGATGATTATACATCTACAACTAGGTCCCTTTTCTTGACAATCGGGCCAAACATCGCTGGGTTTCATTTATCGGGCATGCTATTTTCTGACCAAATTGAATTTAGGCTAGTTCCTTACCAAGTCGTCTTCCGCCGCACTTTCTAGCTCGGCAGTTAAGCTTTAAACTCCATCAGATTTGTTACCCTACATCTATAGATATATTCTTACGTCATGTAGGTTGATAAGGTTTGATTGTAGAGGTCAGCGCGTTGACGGCGTTTTACGTTGATCACACTTTGGGTCAAATTCTGACGTCATTTTGACGTCAGAGAGTCATCGAGTTGACTATTTTCATTGATCATATAATCGTAGCTTTAGGGGTCTTCGGTGTTATTGGTTCAGCACGAGGAAGTGTTTTGTTTCTTTGTTGCTATGATGTGGTCAAAGTCTTTCTGAGAAGCGCAATGATGGAAGCGTCACTCGCTTACATTGGGTCATCTTAAGGACATTTGTGTCTATGGTAGCTGTGGTTTTTAGGGTTTATCATCGGGGTTGTCTGAGAAAATTCCTGAGTCGACCCCCTTTGCCATTTTTGAACCTTCTGTGAATATTAATATGTTTTGGGGATTTCTTACCTTCTTGTGAGGATATTTTCGTTTCGAATGTTATGTTGAAGTCGACATACGGCGAAAGGGCGGTAAATTGATTTACCACTTGTTAGGAGTTAGTTTACCAGAGGCATTAGGACGCTTTTAACATCAGTCTGCGTTGCATATACATAAATAAGTCGACGAGAAATAAACTGAGCCTTGCTTCCACGGCCGCGATTGGGGCTGTTGTAATGGCACTTGTTAGTTTTTGTTGATGGCATTCGGAAGTATGTATAGTATTAGTATAGTGGACGTCCATATGTTAGAACGGCCATGATAAAGCTGTGTACATCCAGTGGACGAAGGTTGATTTGGGTTCTCTTTTTCCAGAGATTCTGTTGCATGCGCATCTGTTGCAAGGCAACAACGTCCCTTCGCATCGTCCCTTCTATGATATTTGCCTTTCTGCTCGGTTTGCATTTCGGAATTCACCCAAGATAGAGTGACATTTATTCTCATTTACCTGCGAGTATACATTTTCCTTATAAATTTTCACGCATCGGCAGATCCTAAAGAAAACGCAGGAAGTCGAAATCGATATCCACCACCTCTTCATCGATTTTAAGGCCGCTTTAAAATAAATAAATAGTTGGCGCGACAACCCGGCGGGGATCAAACTGTAGCTATTCGTAAGCAGTCATATCGTGCGTGTTGCCTTTTTCGCACGAATGGAAGGAACCTACCATTCATTGGCGACTTCATGGACTATCGAATGCGGATGAAGATGTCCTTGGTCGTTTCTAGCGAAAAATTCTCCGTGAGATATTCAGTACAGTTTGCGTTGACAGGCTTTATGAGATTCAACAACGAATTATAAGAACTGTCCAGGCGACATCGATCTATTTAATCAGGAAACTGCATGTTGAGCAAATTGGTACCAAATCTCGGGGCGGCTGTCATATCTTTGTCATTTTTCTCGGAATCCTAAATTCAACTGTCGTCGAATGCTGTCAATTGCGTCTCTTAAATTTACACCAGTTGTGCGTATTGAAAAGAAGTTTATTGGCCTCAGTGAAAAGATTTACTTACTTAAGGTGGCGCTACAGTCCGGAGTGGACCTTGGCATCAACCAGTTACCTCCAGTTTCGCACGCCAAGTACGTTAAGGTCCCCTTCCACATGCGTGCGCCACCTGAGTCACGGTCTTCCTCTACTGCGCCGTTCTTCAGAGCTGATTGGTGTCCATCCGCTCTACCTCACCTCTGTCGTTGGAGCTTCATTTTTCTGGGTAAGTCGATGTCGCTGTACAGGCCGTACAGTTCGTCGTTGTATCTCCTCGTCCACTCCCCGTCTATGAGGACGGTACCGAAAATCACCCGAAGAATTTTCCTCTCGAAACAGCTGCGAGCAACCTTATCCGCTTTTGACAGAGTCCATGCCTCTGCGCCGTACAGCAGGACTGAGACGATTAAGGTGTTATACAGGGTCACTTTAGTCGTTCGAGAGAGAGCTACTGAATTACCTTCTTAGCCCAAAGGAACAGCGAATGGCAAGAGTTATTCTTCCTTTGATCTCAGTGCTGGTGTCGTCTAGATTTATAGCGGAGCCTAGGTAGGCAAAGTCCTTAACTACCTCAAAGTTATGTCTGTCTGCAGTGACATTTTGTCTAAGACGTCGGTGTTGAGTGTCCTTTCCTGTAAACATATATACTTGGTCGAAGATGAGTTTACCGGCCAATGAGGGCAGGCGGTGAAGATGAGTTTAGCGGCCAATGAGGCCAATTTTTTCAATATCGTCGGGGTATGCGAGTAAATGGACGGACGTAAAGATTGTACCTCTAGTGTTGGCGCGTGAGTTTTGCACAACTCTTTCAAGTACGATGTTGAACGCGTCGCCTTGTCTAAATCCTTTTCTGACATCAAAGGTCTCGATGAGGTCTTGACCGACTGATGGAGCAGTGTGCATTCTCCATCGTCATCCTGCACAGACGGCAAGTTTAGCAGGGATGCCAAAGCTAGATGTGACTCTGTATAGCTCGTCTCTATACACGCCCTTAAAATCGATGAAAAGGTGGTGCGAATCGATTTGAAGTTCCTGGGTGACCTCTAAAACCTGCCGCAGTGTGAATATTTGGTCGATGGTGGACTTTCCTGGCCTGTAGCCACACTGATATGGACCAATCAGGTTGTTGACAAACGGCTTCAGGCGTTCACACAACACGGCAGATAAGATCTTGTAAGCGATGTTAAGAAGACTGATGCCTCTGTAGTTGGCGCTGTTTAGAAGGTCTCCTTTCTTGAGGATCGGGCAAACGATGCTGAGGTTCCATTCATCGGGCATACTTTCCTCCGACGATATTTTACAGATGAGTTGGTGCAGGCTCTTTATCAAGTCATCGCCTTCCGCTTTGAACAGCTCGGCAGCGAGGCCGTCGGCTTCATCAGCTTTACTGGACTTAAGCTTAGATATGGCAATCTTCTCTTCGTCCAGGTCCGGTGAATGGAATTCTTGGTTTTCTTCGTCCAGGTTGAATTGTTCATTCTGCTTGACAGTGGGATTTGATTCGTCGTCGCCATTTGATGACGCTATGGCTCGGTATTCGGTACAAGGTTTCTATTTAGTCTTAAATCCGAAAAAACTATTTTAGTATGCAATTGTGCGCTTGTTTAAATCTGATTGTCATGTGGAATTAAAATTACAATTTAAACTGCTGAAATATATCGCAAAGGAAATACGATTGCATTATCTGAACATGAGGAAAGATAAAAAATATTTTTTCATGCAGACTTTGTTTATTTATATCATCGCTTTCACCGTCTGTGTTTCGTGTGGTTAAATTTATTGCTTTGCTGGTTCTTGAAAATTTGCTTTAATGGTTCATTATTTTGTGGCTTTTCACGGGCTGGGTTATGGAATAAAATATGTTTTTGAGAGTCTATCCGAAATATTTAGAAACTGCTAATGGATCATGCATCGATCTTTCTTTCAGTCTGTCTGCCTTTGGTTAGCTTTCAATCGATCATGTAAACAAGAGATAACTTAGATCGGGGCAATGCAATTCAAATGATTGTTTCAACAAATCTTATCACTTTAAGTCAACCAAACATCTTGTGTCATGTCGATAAGAAATGCGTCCTGTAACCCCTTGTACTATGACACTTTCAGTCTTTGGGAGAACTCCGAACAAATGTGGGCATCTCAGGAGTTTTTCCTCGTAACTAATGGCACATCTAGTATGAGTACTAACATGCCCAAAGTATTCATAATTCCACGAGTGTACTTGCATTTCCCTGACACGTTTGAGGTAGTTTCCTCTAGTAAAACTCATGTGGCTGGCTTCGATTGACATATCTACTTGCTCTACTTGCGTTTCATTTATTCTGTTTTTTTTTTTTTACAGCTAATGGAGGGATCCGATGGATCACCTCCTCAATCACTGTGCATGATTCGAGCAGCAGAACTATTTCCCAAACCACCTATGGAGAAGGAGGATGTACAACTGACTGTTCCCTTCACAGAACGTAAGTGAAAACGAATTTAAATCGATTTGTTTGGTTTGTTTGCAATTTTATATTTTACTCTCAAGTTGCTGGTGAATCGGCCAAGTATCTGGGACGCACAGATGATGGGGTCTTAGCACTGTCAAACTATCGAATTTTTTTCCTAAAAAGTTCGATAAATTCAGAAACATCAGTTCCATTGGGTCTGATTGAGTCAGCACAGTCACGTGACCTGTTTCATTTGGTCATCAATTGCAAAGATGCAAGCACAGTTAAATGTTCCTTTGAGACCGCAGAACAATGCTCGGAATGGCAGAGACGCATCTCGCTGTCGGTTGGAGTACCTGAAAGTTTGGAGTCATTGTTTGCCTTTCCATTTTTTACATGGACATGGGACGGGATGTCTTCAGGAGAGAATTCAGATTTATCGGAACGTTTACAGCGGTCCAATCGTAGTGATGAGGATTTTAGGCGTGAAGTAGAACGTCTGCAGTTTGATCTGAATGGATCGTGGCGAATCAGTAATGCAAATGAGGACTTTAAGTTGTGTCCTTCGTACCCACAAAAGATATTGGTTCCTTGTTGCATCTCAGATGAGACATTGCACAATGTAGCGAATTTCCGTGGATCACGTCGGCTGCCAGCAGTGGTGTGGCGACACAAAAAATCAGGCGCTGTCATTGCACGCTGTAGCCAGCCGGAAGTGGGTTGGCTCGGCTGGCGCAATTCAAAGGATGAGCAACTTTTAAAGGCGCTGGCAGAAGCTTGCGCTTTCGACCGAGGCGAACAGAGTCGACGGCAGAATCTGTGTCCCTCTGGCGAGAGTACTCCGTCTAGTCCAGATGGAAGTCATGAAGAAGTTAGCCTCGATGAAGTGAGGGTAAGGACTTGAGAAATTTCGCTTTGTTTTTGTTATTCGTTGTGTTTTTGTAGAAAATTCTCATCGTGGATGCAAGGAGTTACACGTCGGCGGTTACCAATCGAGCGAGAGGTGGTGGCTGTGAATGCATTGAGTACTATCCGTGCGCTGAAATTGAATTTATGAACTTGGGGAATATACATGTGATAAGGAAGAGTTTTCAAGCACTGCGGCAGCTGTGCGCCTCACCGCCAGACGTTCCGAAGTAAGTTGAGATATGTTAAGTTCAGGTGTTGATTACGTTGCCTGTGAGACCGTGTCTGCATGGAATGGTTGTTTATATATTTTTATTTGTTTTAGTTGGCTTGGCTTGCTGGAGAAGACTATGTGGTTGCAGCATCTTTCCGGTCTATTGGCCGCTTCGGTTACAATTTGCCACGCTATCGAAAAGAAAGGTCGCCCAGTTTTGGTTCACTGTTCAGATGGTTGGGATAGGACGCCGCAGCTTGTCGCTACGGCCCAATTGTGTCTTGATCCATATTACAGAACTGTTGAGGTATGACGTTGTGCAATTGAGATACGCCGAATAATACTAATTCGTCTCGTGTTTTCCATTTTAATTTGAAGGGATTTCGAATACTTGTTGAGCGTGAATGGCTGAGTTTTGGACATAAATTTGCTGATCGATGCGGACATGGGCCGGGTTCGGATGAGCTTAATGAGCGATGCCCCGTGTTTTTGCAATGGCTGGATGTGGTTCATCAAATTCATAAGCAGTTTCCGTGTAGTTTTGAATTTAGCATGGGTTATTTGGTAAGAAACCAGAATAATTGGTAAAATGCTTGCACTTCACACTGTCGTTACTAGATAAAACTTGCCCAGCACTCATTATCCTGCCTTTTTGGTACATTCTTCTGCAACACGCTGAAGGAACGCATCGAGAATTCGGTATTTGAACGAACTTTTTCAGTATGGCCCTTTTTGTCTGGACCAATGTATAGAAATCCGTTGTATGTTGCAAACAAGGAGAAGGTACAGTTTATTTTCCATTTGCTTTCTTGTTTCTTTCTATAATGTACAATTATATTTAAAGGTTTTGTGGCCTGCACATAACGTAAGAGACTTATCACTATGGACTGAAGTGTATTTAGGAAGTTTAGGTAATCAGAACGTGGCAGACTTTCCACCCTGCAACTCTGACGGGGTGCAGGGATCAACAAGTTAGTATTTACCGAACGCATTGCTGGACTGATTAATGTTTGTTGGTATTGTTTTAGGCCCAATGGCGAAGACAAGATCCTATGGCGACCTCATAACAGCAGGTATTCATCAGAATGGAATTTCAAGGAGATCAAGCGATCCAAACATGACTGTTGAACCTAGGTGAGCAATTGGGTTCATTTCCTGCCTGAGAAACGCTAATACATATGTGGATTACATCTATAAATATTTTATTTTTGATTTAATTTCAGTTTAATGATAGCCGTTAATAATTCGCAAACAAATTCCATCAGCGACGTTCCATCTGACCGCGAGGATTCTCCGGATATTATCGCAAATCTGATTCACGACACAACTGAAAGGCTGCAACATCTCACAAATGAATTAAATCAAAACGACGATGATAATTTTAAAACCACCCCAACACTGACTACGGCCCGGCGAAAACCCGACTCAGAAATTTGCACAGACACGTCACAGACATTGCTAGATGAGCACAAAACCATCGATGACATCACGAAAGAGTATTGCTTAAATGGACTCGGAAGCAACAGCATCACAGCCATTACTGGTTCTAACGGAGTTGACATTGGCATTGAGAATGGAACTAAGAAGAACGATAGCGATCATAATGATGACGACGATACTGTTGATGGCTTTACGCAGCCAATCGACATTAATTCAGATTTGATGCAAAGTGTCGATCTAGGAGGTGAGGTTTCAAGAACAGATAAATACATTTTTAAAGTAGTACCTGGCATTCGTTGCAAGATGCCGGAAAGTGAAGTAAATATGGTTAAATTTAAGTTTTAACTTATAGATAACAGCAATGGTAATCTGCTTACACCCTCTGGAGTGGCAGACGCTAATGATTTGCAAAATCCCTGGCACGGATCTGTGAGTACTAGCACTGACACACTTGTGCCAATGTCCGAAATGCAAAACTCACCAAACAGCCTTCTGCAACATGGTGAAAACAATATAACAAACGGCAAAGACTCAAACACACAAAGCCCCTTTAGTAACACAAATGGAGGTGATTATGTCGATGGCGTTCGAACTGTTCAAAGAGAGGAGGTAAATTTGTCGACCTACTTACTATGATAAAGATTACACGTTCATTTATTTTTATAGAAAAGACCAGCCAATGCAGCAATTTTGCCAAAAGTTCATAGCAAGCCAAACTTGTCTATGTTAAGTAGTTGTAGTTTAAATAGCAATACCATTAACCCCATGGAAGAAAGTATTCTCATATTGCCAGAACATCAGAAACTCGAGATATCTGTTAGTGGAAAATGTGAAACCATTGTCAACAGCACATCATCACATCGACGGAGGCGAACGTTCTCCTCAAACTCAAGAAAAGAGTTCGCAACCAACGGCAAGAACACAAATGCAAGGTAAAGTAAAGAGAAATTCATTTGCCACATGTATTTTTTTATTGAAAATGCCATTTTTTTATGCTTAGCTCCACCATATCGAGATTTTCAACTCCTGGTGCGCGGTCTCTTCCCCTAACACCACCAGGAATGCCGGAACGACCTCAAATCGCAATTTCCTGCCCAGATGGACTAGCCCATGCTCTAAGCGAACAAAATATAAGACTTCAGCAAATCGTTCACGAACACAAGGTGAGTTTTATATGCTCAGTGAATTGGCAAAGAGTGAAGTTATATTTTGGCATATTGTGTAACCAGGTTCGTGAAGATGCACTGCTACGAGAACTGCATGGAATGCGAATGGCTCTCTTGAAGAAAATCTGTCCGAACTGTAACAATGCTCCGGTTGTTAACGACGAACAGGTATGTTGCACGTTTATTTAATTACAACATTGGTGTTGTCATGGAAATATAATTTGAAATCTTACAAACGGCAGAGATGAATAAGAAGCATTCTCATTTCGAAAACGATTGTTTGTCTGTACAGGAATGCAACTTCACCTACACTCTCTGCTCTCTTACACGTTTCGTTTGCTCTTTTTTTTTAATACGCACTTTCTCATTCATTTAACTATCTTTGTTTTGTTTTTATTTTTCTTTATATATTGGTTTCTTCATGAAAAGGTAGATGTGATCATGAATCAAGAGAGTAATTTGTTAAAGCTTTGCTACTGTTGTTCGTCTAAAAATCAAAGGAGATGTTGTGATGATGGTGCAATATTTTACGGAAGTAGACCTATATCTCCGGTTAGTTTTTATTTTGTCCATTTTTTTTCTTTAATTTTTTTTTTTAATTTGCTTTTGCTGTATAAAGTTTTTTTTTTCTTTCTTTTTTTGCTAAAATGCATTTCACATATGTTGTATACATTTTCTTCTTTGATTTTTTTTTTCTAATTGTTTAATACTAAAGTTTCAATTGCGCAGTCATTTACCGATTTTCATATTTCTCACACAATTTTTTTTAAACAAATCATAAAATCAATGGGTTGGCATAGTATTTTAGGCTGATTTCCTTAACAGTTGCATTCTTAGGCGCTGAAGTCATACAAATCGTCGAGGAAATAGAAAATTTATTTTATTTTTGTGTTGGTGACGCTTGTTTTCGAATGGAATTTTCTTTAAATTTCAGATTACTATCTTGGTCATGCTTTCTAAATTTAACATCTCAATGCGCTGAGTAAACTAGCGGTGGTCCATAGCAAGTAAAATTTAAAGACTGACTCCTGGTCTAAAGCTAGACGGACAATAGTCAAAAATGCTTTTGGTGAAATGTTTAAATTGTTCACATTGTACAACAGTAGAAGTTTGCAGGTTTCTGCTTTAACCCAAGAAAGCATTCAATGTTGAATGGATTTCATTCCTAGGTAGGTAGGTAGTGTGGCGGTTCCTGAGAACCCAATTATCGCCGTTTTGATGTCACGAAATTCGTTTAAACCTATTTGTGTGTGGGTGTTGATTGGTTGTGTTGGGATAATGTGGCTAAACCCAGCCGGTAGAGTTCAGATACAGCATCAGTTTTTCAGCTATTTCGCGGAGGCCCACGTAGAAGGGTTTGCCCAAAGTACGCTGTCTGGTCCTCGTCAGGACGGGGGACACCTGCAGAGGAAATGAAGTAGAGATTCTTTCTCATTAATGTTCTTGCAGCTTTTGCAGAAGTTGTTTTGAGGAATACCAAGCTTGACCGCATGGTTTCCAACTGTCCAGTGACAATGGCTACAATTCTGCCAATATCTGGTCTTGATTTGCCAAGTAGCTCTCTTGAATTAGTTTTTTTGTAATTAGGCCACGTCTTTCTTGAAATGACTCAGCTGGACAGGCTGTTCCACACACGATTGGCAAGCTGGAGGATTTGCAGACGTAAATAGCCCTGAACAGTGATCAGCGGAATATCGAAACTTTCCGCAAGAGAACTGTTAAGGGCTCAGGGATTTCATTCCTACAAGAAAAGATTTACTATGGAACGGGACAACACATGTACATATTTCCATGGGAGAAATCATTGTTCTACAACTCTGTCGATTTTCTAGTTAAAGTCGCTTTGTACGCCTCCTGTTTTCCATAACGTACTCAAGAACTACTATTCGAACTAGAGCTTGGGTGTTTATTTGCTCTATATGACCTAGCTGCTTTAGACGTTGTGTGCAAATGTTTCCTTTTATCAGGCCGATAACCCTGTATAGCTCATACAGTTCGTGGTAGAATTCTCTTTTCCATATACTGTCAAGGCAGATATGTGAGCCTATAAATCAAGTGAAGAATTTTTCTGTAGAACTTCTGTACCATAAGGCCGCTGCCACCAATGAGCGGCAAAATTGAAACGTATGAAATCGTATGGTTGTGGCCACGCAGTCGTTGAGCGGCAAGCGTTATTTCTGATCATTATACTTTTCTTGCCTCTCATTGCATGGCCTTGGCCTAAAGCAAAACGAGCGGTCACAGACTACACTGCGTGTAGCATACACGCTGCATATGCACTGCAAATCTTTTGGCAACATTTAATGAATACATTTATTTGTATAGCTGTACGTGCCAGAAACAAGTATTTGCGCGAAGCTGTTTGTTAGGAACAATGTGTTAATTTTTTGCTATACGAAGCGCGACCTTGTGAAATGGTTCTTGGCGCATAACTTCTTTTACTTCTTCTTCCCCTGTTGCCGCTAGGCGTGGGTGTGGCTACTGGGTATCCAGAGTCTCCACTCTTCCCTATTCACACTGATCATCTGCATTTCCGGAATTGTATACGTTGTTCCCATGTGTTTCGTAGTCTACCTCTATCTCTTCGCGCAAAACGTGGTCTTAACCTCTGCACATTAACTGGTCACAGTGGCAAACCAGACAATGAGAAAACTGATTAACTGGCAAAAGGGAGAACAAGCCGATAGGGGGATCTGGAAAATATATCTCTAATAAATATCGAGAAGGCTCTATGCTTAGTATGAAAAACCAACACACTCTGCAGAAAGGGATAAGAACCCTCTCTGTATTGGTGGACCACTTACCGGCCACATGTTGAGATTCAATGCAAAGAAATCGCATTTAAACGATGGTGACCTATGCAGGGTGGAGTGATGAGGAAAACCGGGTGACTTGACCAATTTTGCCGTCCAGATTTAGTTTAAAGTAGTTTAAAGGAGTTCCTATTATTGATCTCATTTGTGCTCTGTTTTCATCTACGTTAGGAAATCTTAATGGTTTCAGGAGTAAGCAGGGTTCATACCTAACATTTCATCGCTTTTTTGTGGAAAGCATTGTTTGAAAGCATCTTGCCACTCTAGAAGCCATGAGAACTGTTCAGTATTTGTGAAAATCCCGGTTGATCCTGTCATTAATTGGCATGTTTATGACTGTTGATGATGTGGTTTGTTTTTATGGTTCGCATCGTTGTTCCTGCCTCTTCTTTCTCCAGCTCTCGTCCGCTTTCTCGTTAACTTTAGATCTGCGCATTGTTTTGGTAGACGAGGAGGTTTAGCATGTTCTTCCATTCTCTTAGAAGTAGGGACTTTGATACAGGGTGTTCCTATTCTGCATCCAGGACTCTCCCAGTGTACTTCCTTTGCAAATGCCCATCATTAACAACACCTACTTTGATTTGAAAATAGCATTTGGTTCAACGAAATATTCGCAGGAGAGCGTATTGTGTGCTGATACAATCATTTCGAAACATTTTTACAGCGTTAAGATACATACATATGTAAGTGATCAGTAAGTCGAAGCGGAATACTGATGTGCGTCAGAGGTGCGTTCGTTAAACCTTCCAGTGCATCAGACAATCTGTTTCCTAAAAAGATTATGAAGACTTGCAGAGAATGTGTTTGATAGACTACGCTTCTTCTATTTGTAGTCCGAGGAATTTATAACCAACTGTAACAATGGCGCAATGACCTCCAGTTAAGATACGAGTTTCTTCTTTAAAAGGTAATTGGTTCTGTTTTATCTATTCTCTGTCACAAACAACGTGATTTAATGCAGACCAGGCGATCTTTCTTATTCTATCCAGTACATACACGAATAGGTATGTCTTGTAACTTATGGGTATGTTGAATAAATAGCTGGCGCGACAGCTCAGGATGAGCCAAGGCCTAGCTTCTCGCAACCATTCATGTTGTGCGTGTTACATTTTTCGGACGAATGGAAAGGGCCTTCAGTTTATTGCCGACTCCAAACGGCGATTTGAGAAGCTCTTTCATGAAAGATTATATTCCCGAAGGTTTGTCATTCCCCGACGAAAGGTGGTGCCGCGAAAAATGTTCGGTGGATATGGGTGGGGCTTAAACACACGCCGCTCCAACAGCAGTCCAATGCACTTACCACTGAGCCACGGCGGGTATATTATTTCAGCACAATATACAATTACAGATCGTAGTGCATCGCAGTGTGTATGAAAATGTCACATACTGAGATGTGCCGTCTCTGTGAAGAGCAGAAAGAGAGCGTATAACATATTCTGTCCGATTGCCTAGGAGCCACAAGGTGAAGATCATTTCACTAGACGCGGGAATCAGTCATTCCAGCGGAAATCTGGAAACTGGAACCCAAGGCTATGCTGAGGGTTTTTAAGAGGCTCAACATAACTTCTGATTAATTTATGTACATATATAAGCCAGCGCAATAGCTCGCAAAGGTCGCAGTGGACATAATACAGAATACAGAACCATTCTAGGTCTGTCCATACTAGGTACTGTCCAAAAATCACGTAAAACTTAGTCGAAGGAAAATATGAATCGTCTCCGGTGTCTTCACAGGACACTGAGGAATAGGAATCCATGCGGAGCGTCTTGGACTACCCTACAATTACTACTGCAGGAGCAAGGGACGAAGAGAAAATAGAATCCATCCAGCACCTTCTATGCGAATGTTCCGCACTGGCCACCAGAAGACTGCGTACTCTTGGTAGTAGCTTCTGAGATTTCTATCCCTTTCTGGGTGGTTTCCACATAAGTCAACCCTATCACTTGGTTTGACTCCCATGAGTATACTTTTTATGGGTACAATGGACCCGCTTTAGGTCCAAGTAAGTCTTTACGACACTTACTAAACCAACCAACCAGGTACTGGTTACTTTCTTCTAAGTTTTTTCAGCTTCTCTGCCGTCGATTTCAGAATGCTTGTGGTGTGAAGGGCGTTTGTAAAGTTCTTGCCGATTTAAATGTCTTAGAAAAATCCCCCCTCCTCGTAGTTATTAGATAAGTGAACAAAGTTTCTTATTGATCTGTGTTAACCTTCTTAAAGACCTCGTCCCTAGTAAATACCAAGATTAGAACGTCGCAAGTATACTGTTGTAGTAGATCTCCATGTAATGTGATGTTTGTCAAAGATCATTTCGATATTCCCTCAACACTACTGTTGTTTGTTTCAGAGTAATACAATAAGATCGGTCACAGCAACGGAGAAACTTTTGGAAAACAAAAAAAAAGTATTGGCAAAAAAATCGTCAAAGGATTTACCAGTTTTAGATCAAACCCCCAACGGAGCCAAGTCCTCATTAATTCAAAAACAAAATTTAAAAAAGAAAAAAAAAAATACATCTAAGCTATTGAAAAATTAGATTTTAAAATTAAATTACCACGCCTTGTAGAAAGAAGGAAAGAAAATAATTTTCTATTTCTGAAGATTGTTATTAAGCGCGCGCTATTATTTGCATGATAATCAACCAATGTACTGTGCGATTTTTCTTCTTATAATAAAATGCTTTTGTGTGCGAGTGAGAGTGTGAATTGTTTTTTTTTTTTTTTTTTTTTTTATAAATTTATTTATTTATCCATAATTCATGTGGGGTTTTCCTTTTGCTTTTTTTTTTTCATGTGATTCCAGTGTTCTGTGCTAGACAATGTGGAGAATCTCTCAGTGTGTTCGTGGGAGGCTGTTGAAGACCGCAGTGGAGCCTCGTCATGCGCCAGTTCCATACAGCCAAGTAGTAGTGTTCTTTGGGTGCCCGATCATGCAGTCTCACGGTGTACAAGTTGCCAGACGGAGTTTTGGTTGGGCAGACGGAAACATCATTGCCGGTGTGATATTTTGTCCAATTGATTTCTCAGTAATATTTCGAAATTGATTATTGCTTTTTTTGTTTTGCATGGTTTTTTTTTTTTTTTAACATTTGGGTTATCATATTTTTTATTTGTTTATTTATTGTATTTAAATGAAAATCCTATAATACATTAATGTAGTATTTCGTTATTGTAAAGGTCATGTGGGCAGATTTTTTGTGCTGATTGCTCCGAATTTTGGGCACCCTTACCCGATGAAAAACTTTTCAGCGATGTAAGATTGTGTGGTCCCTGCTATCATTCGGTCACAACACGAATGCAGGTAAGCGAACAAATTACAACACACAAAACAAACGATTTCTTTGAAATCCAATTATTAATTACAGTTGCAACAAAATCGGCCTGTCAACAGCTTATCGAGTAATAATCAGTATAGTAACCAGACTTTAACAAGCAGCAGCAGCAACAACATAAGCACAGCAAATTGCCCATTAGAAGTCAATTTAAACTCATCAACGTCCCCATCACCACTTAACAATAATCTTAATATAAATGTTACCTCAAGTGCAGCAATGGAAGCATGCAAACATGCGGTCAGCCCGCCTCGAAACGATCGTGGGCTATTGAAGGCCACAACTGCTTCCAATTGAACAAAACAACAAATAAACTTTTTTTTTTTTTTTTTGCAAAATAATAAATAAAAATGACAAAGTATATTATTTAACTTAAAAGCAAAATAAGAACAAAAACTACAATATACAAAAAAAATATTTATAACAAAACAATTGTCATGTTTGTATTGAGAAACACATATTTATATATACATACATCTATATATATATATATACCTGTCAACAGGCAAACATGTTAACTCTTACTATATTCGTTTCCTTCCCATCTTCCTTTTATGCTGTACAACAATGCAAACAAGTAACAACAGGACAAAATAGAAAACAGAAAATATATGAAACTATACCTAACTGTGTATTTATTTGTTGTTAAGTTTAAAACGAGATCGAAAAATTTTATTTTTAAGAATTACATGAGAAGTGAAAGGAAAACAATTTTAATTGAAAATAAATGAACATTTTAAATTATATAGACAAAATTAATGCTTATATGGAAACTAAATTCTTACTTGAGAACTGTGGAAGACAAAGATATATGTAAAGCTAATAACAACAATAAAAATATTTAAAACTTTCAAAATAAATGTGTTTTCCAGAACTGAAAAGTAAGAGAAAATGATGAGTGATGATGCGACAGCCCCTGGGGGGGATAAGGATTAGCTTCTCTCAACCATTTATTCATTGGACTTATGTGTGTTCTGCGTTTCAGGGCTTCTGTCAAGCCAACGCGACATCGTGTGCGGTCTCTAGAAATATGTCGTAGCTAATTCCTAAGTGCCGCGACTCTTCGACGCCAAGTTGTTTCACCTCGGCACCCCATACTCATTCCATCTTGGGCTAATGAGTTCGGCTGTATACGTACATGGCTTGAATAACTGTGCACTCATCGTCTTTTCGTAGTGATCACCATAGCTCAGTGATGGACTGCTAAGCAAGCTGCGTGAGTTCAAGCCCCAACCGTGTCCAGCAAACTTTTTTTGCGAAACCACCTCTCGTCGGGGAATGACAAGACTTTGAAAAAGCTTCTCAACTCGCCGTACGGAGTTGGCAATAAATTGTACGTCCCTTCCATTTGTGCGAACAATACAACACGCTCAACATGAATGGTTGCGAGAACCTAGACCTTGGCTCAGCTCGAGCTATCGCGCCAGCTATTTATTTATTTATTTATCGTCCTTTCGTAGTGTTTTGCCAATCCACATCAATAAACCATCAGAGTCGCCCTTAAAAAGACCGTAAATGGAAACCTTTTTTCCCTTATACGAACTTATGCATAACAAGTTTTCCATTTTTAATGCAAAAGCAGTTTCTCCGCTTATGGGGCTGTTGGGGACTTCAAAATTCGTCTGCATGCTCCGAGGTCTTGACCCAGAAGTTGTTGCTCTTCACTATTTGTTTCCTGGCAAATCGAATTTTACTAAAGCCCCCTTTACACGAGACAACACAAACTATTTCTGCCTGCTTGGGTATTTTTCTGTCGGAGTTTTCTCGCGAATTTATACATCCAACGGTCACTCTACATATGTCTTACGTCGTGTCAAAATTTAATTCTCGCTGTTTAAGGAAAGTCTACAAATTCTAACAGCTTAATGAACAGACAACGAATTTGAAAGCACCTTTCTGCTTGCTAGGAATTAATAATACAGGAAATAAATTTCTTACCATGTGGAGCCCTGCTGTTCTAGGGCTTCCTGCTACTTGTAAGCTTCCATAACCAGTAAGGTTATATCAACGAAAGTTATATAAAGGTCCAAGATTAAAACTTGGTTTGTGTTCTTGAACAAAAAACAAGACAATCGATGCATGGATTCTACTAAAGGCGGATGAAAACAACCGTGCTTGTTTCGGACGAAACATTTTTTGTAAGATACTCGATTCCACTTGCGTTGAGGAGTATTGGAGGAGGCGAGACATCGATCTAGTAAACAAAAATCTGCCCATTTTATGTTTGAGATGGGTAGGACTTGTAGGTCGAGTTGAAATTAACGCTCCGGTCCAGTTTTCAAGTCTAACCCGGAGGGAAAACACGGTAAGGAAAGACGTTCACTAGGGTGGTGCGCACAAGTCGAAGGAGACCTCATCCATTTCGGAGTCCGCAATTGGATGCACTCTTATCGATTTTTTATCCGTTTCGACCTTGTTAACATCTTGCATTGCGACCAACAATCAGTTTATTTTTCCATGCGACTGTTGTCAAAATGATAGAGAATAAATTGGTGCGTAGGACTCTACGCGCGGCAGAAGTGCAACATCTTGATCACAAATGTTTGAAAATTCCCTGTTTGTATCTCATACTTGAGTGAAACGCTCCGTTTCAATGCATTCAACGAGCGTCGGTAGAAAAACCCCACTCTAGCCATCGAACAATGATCGTGGGGCGGCGATAGCTTACCAATACGATTTTCAGTGTTCATTTAAACTCCATATGCAATTTATAATACATTTTACCTGATTTTAACTAAATTTATTGTTTTTTAAACTACATAGAGTTAAACCTGAGTGAGACATTCAGCAGGCACTTCACTTGACAGCAATATATGGCTTATTCTTAACAGTAACCTACATTGACTAAATTAACAATTTAATGTTTAATGAATGTATAAATATTGCTAGAAGCACATCGCACCAAAATTATTTTTTAATCACGTCTATGAAATGTGTGTCCAAAACTTACATCACGGAAATATTTTACAATTAGTCAGGGTCCCACAAATAATCTCATGATCCTTCCTTGCTTTGAGATAACATTTGTTTCTTTAGCGATTCAATAACACCAGCAAAATTAGCAGTTTTCTTTTTTGCCGATTTTGGGGTGGAATTCTGATTACGGACACGCATCTGTGGTAACGCCACATCGTCCATAAAGTCAAAATCATTTTTCGCAGGGCTAAAATACATCGATTGAGCAATAACTAAATAGGGTATAGAATAATAACAACATACGCTTCTTTTTCCACAGTTTCGGTAACTTTAGGTTCTTCCTTGCTGTTCACCGGAGATGGCGCTCTCCGGCCAGGACATTGCCATTGTAATTCAGGAATATTTCCACTTTCTAAAGCGAGATAATATGTTTCGAGTTCTTCAGCGGAGGGTCCGAATTCTTCGCCATCTGAAATGCATGATATTGACCAGTCTTCGCAATTTGAAGCCACTTCAACGCTCATTATTTTCTTTTCTTCTCTTAAAGTACAAATATCTCCGCAAAGTCGCCTAAATCCAAACAAATAAACACTGACATTTGACGTTTGTGGGCACAGCTAAGGGGTACCAACCCCCAGATTTTCAGAAAAAGTTCTGTTCTTATTTTTTGTATGACAACGGCGATAAGTGGGGTGTTGACACACCATGAGCGACTAAAACAATAAAGTACTACTACGCAGTTAACTGTTGTACATACATATATGATGTGTATTATTTTGGCGGTAGAACATGATAATGGCTTTTGGCTGTCACGTATGATATCGCAGCATAAATGTTTGCTTAGATTTTCAAGTGAAGTATATTTCAAGAATTCAGCAAAATATGATCATTTGAAAGGGAATAGTCAAAGAAACGACTATTTTGCGAAGACAAACCCTTCTTCGTTCAAAGTAAATTGGCTAGTGTAATGGAAGAACTTCCATTCCATCCGACTTATGTTATTACTGTCGCCTTCGTTTCTTTTTAAACTTTAGCACGTGACATCTTCTTAGAAGAACTGAAGGCATAATGTGAACATCTTCGTTACACGCCACCGTCTAGGAAAAACTAAAGGCCGCCTAGAAATGTCTGTATACTTTGGTTAAAACGTGTAAAATCTCTGCAAAATCAAATAGTGAGATAAAACCTTGCAACCTAAAAACTAAAGGCAGTAAAACACTCTGATCTTCCGCTATTAACTTTTCCTTGTAAACTTTACTTTCCTATGCATGTGCACACCTTAGGTACCATCTTTCAAAAGTCCTTGCTCGCATACTCTGGTGGTATCAACATTACATTAACAGAAGAAAGCGGTCAAGAATGTCAGCCTTTCAGCAAAATTCATCGAGGTCTGTGAAAAACCCAGTTCTTTCTAACGCGCCGAGGATTTGTACCAGTATGTGTATATTCACGATCGACATATACACGTCTTTGACGATTTTGAGGACTCTGTCAACATATTGCTGAGAATAAACAAAATAATATTTTCTATGGCCTAAGAAGGCAATCACCAGTAGCACTATAATCCCTTATTACGACACTCTTGCGTTATAGCACAAAACCATGCGCTTCTTTGTCATGCAATGCGTTGTGGAATGGATAATCTTTAGTCCAGTCTTCATAGACATTCTTACTTACTTACTTAAGGTGACGCTACAGTTCGGAGTAAACCTGGGCCTCAAATAATAAGCGTCTCCAGCCAGCTCGATCTTTAGCTAGCTGCCTCCAATTTCGCACGTCACATTGGTTAAGGTCGCCTTCTACGTGTTAGCGCTACCTGAGTCGCGGTCTTCCTCTACTGCGTTGTACCTCGGGTGTGGATTCGTAGATTTTCCCGGCCGGAGCGTTGGTGTCCATCCGCTCCAAATGACCCAGACACCTAAGTCGTTGGACCTTCACTCTTCCGGCTAGGCCGATGTCGCTGTATAACCCGTACAGTTCCTCGTTGTATCTTCTCCTCCACTCAACGTTTGTGCAGACGGGACCTAGAAACACACAGAATTTTCCGCTCGAATTTCCTTTCATTAAAAAAGTTTGTGAGTAACCATATGGGTTTTTACCCGCTTTTACCACTCCACTTTCAGATCATACTTAATGCAGATTCTCTTTGGATGCCTTTCAGTTTTGGGTCGGAAAGTTAATTTACATATTAAAGGTTAGTGCAGGAATACATATCTATATCTATTAAATATAAATCTGTTATATTCAACAAAATAAGACAGACAAGTCACATTTCAAGTTAGATTTCTGATCCACTTGAGCCCAAACTAGCAGAATCCAATCTTAGCCAGCGTTTTGCTATTGAACTAGGAAGCGGAAGGATAATCGTTCCGCTGCTTTCAGTAGACACCATTTTCAAGCTTTGCAAGTATCGCAGCTAAAAAGTAGTGCCTTCCATAAAAACGCCAAAAACAACTGAAATGAACTGCTAAAACATACCTGTATAGCTATCGGAGCTGAGGACATTATTAATGAAGCCTCCTTCAATGCATTCGCTGCACTTTTCTCCCCTTCGGCATGAATGCGGCGTGCTTTGGCTTCCCGATTAGCTTCTGCTTCCGCCGCCATAGACCTCAACATAGGCAATGGCAAACGAATATGTTTTCTAAAAGCAACCAAGTCACTGTTTTGAGAAAAAGGATTTCAAGCAATTTACCTACATTTCAACCCTCTCAACTTTAATACCCCAAACATCTGTCGCTGCATCCAGAATATCCTTCAAAGTGTGTGCCACTTCCTCTTTTTGTATGAGGAAATCGACCAACTTTTTTGTTCCAACAACATTTCGAAGCGTGGATTGTGCCAACAGCATGGTGGAATATTTATAATCACCAACTTCGATCATTGCCAGCTTTGCATCCTCTACTCTAAAAAATACCACGGCATCAACTCTGATACTCACAGCGTCTTTTGTCAAGACATCTTGTGGTGTAACCTCAAACGTTTCAATGCGCAAATCTATTAAAAAGTATTCATCAATGCAGGGTAGAAAAAAGATTACACCTGGTCCACGAGCTCCCCCTGGTCTAAAATAAAAAATTATTTATTCCTTTATAAAATCACAAGTCCTTTCTTTACCTGAGTTTACCCAGGCGGAATATTATAATCCTTTGATACTCAAGTGCGATGATAAGGCAGAGAAATATAGAAATCGGAAATGTAAGGACTAAGATCAAATAAGACACGCCCGTTGCGAATATCTCAAAGCAGGTAGGATTCGATTCTTCATCTAAACGAAAACATGGATTTTAGAAATCCCAAGTCCTTGTTAAGTTGCGGTTTCTTACTGGGCTGAATATTTGATTTATATTTTTGTAACTCGATTGTGGTCATCTTTGTTGATATACAAAAAAATGCACAAAACGAATTTAAAAGAACTGCGCGGTTGGGATTTGTTCAGAACTTGTGTTTTTTTATTCTAGACGTCTTGAATTTCACTAAAATAATAACAAATCAAATAAATATTTTGAAAGGTGTTACTTATAAGGAAACGGAATATTTCTGTGCACACTTTGCTATCATCCAAAAAATTTTTTCCTTCTGTGTTGAAATGTGGAAAAAAATGTAGCACTCTGCATCAACACAAGACAAGCAATTTAGGACACACGCAGACGTCACATAAAAGGATACCTCATATTTCGCTAGACTTGCATTCACTTCAAAGCTCATTAACAGAATAACTCCTCATGTTCTATCCTCATGTACCTCCTCGTTCCCGCATCCTGTGCATAGGTCGTCTTCAGTCAGGTGCAGCTTTCTTGCATAATCCCTGAACATATTGTAGCCTTTGATTAATCCTACCCCTGGCCCACACTGGACGGATCCTAAAATCTACAAAGGACTTTTCCTGATAAGTTTAGTTTCTTTTTCCTTGCGATTGCTCCTAAACTATCAAATATATGTAAGTTATTTTTGGTTGTCGCATGCATTTCCTCAGAGAAACTGAATTTGTCAAAATCCTTTCGAATTTTGCCAGTGTCTTCCAAGCAGAGCTCCTTGCTATTCGGGAAGCCTGCCGCGTGCTGGAAAATTCTCCAACACCCGTCCGACAGCCAAGCCGCTATCAAAGCTGTTGATTCGGACACTACACCCTCAAAACTGGTAAAGCAATGCCAGGAGGAACTAAACCATCTGGAAGGCCAGTGCAGGATCACTCCTACTTGGGTCCCAGGCCATAGTAAAAATGACGGCAACGAAAGAGCCAATGACCTGGCCAGGCGGGGATCAAACCGTAACGACTCACTAGCGGAAGTTGTTAATATCCCACTAGGAGCCGTTAAGGGCAATATTCAACACCACTTTCGAAGGACGCCCAACTAAGCGTGGAATCGGCTTAGCAACTGCGTCATATTAAGAAAGATCTGGCCCAGTTACAACAAACAAAAAACAAATGAGGTACTAAGCAGATCAAGACCAAATATTGAAAGAATTGTAGCTGCTAGCACTGGCCAATGGGAAACCACGCAGCCAAGCTAGGTATCCCCCACGACACTTTCTGCCGTAGTTGTAAAGATAACAGCGAAAAAGAATCTTTGCAACATTTCCTGTGTAAATGTCTGGCCCTAGCGAGAGTCAGGCAACGCACTCTAGGCAAACCCTTCTTGTTCCCTGATTCCACAGGTTGGTTTTAAATATCTTCGTCTATCAACCTATAACATCCGCAAACAACCACCTGAAATGAGTTGTGGTTTCAAAACGGTGCATCTCAGCTCTAATTGGGTTCTTTAGAACCGCCACCTCTACCAAACCTAACCAATTCCATAGCTTGATGAATTTTTTGAATCTTCTTTAGTTAAAGTACCCTAGTAGTTTTTTCCTTGAGGGTGTGGCCCAGTATTCTGCAGAATCATATCAGTCATGTAAAGGATTCTGCTGCCCCTTGCAATGCCAGGATAGTTAGCACTTACTAACTAAACTAAAATAAACTAGTGCTGAGGAAAAGCAGAACTGTGCAAATCATTCCACATTCATGTTGTATGATTTATGAATTCCTATATTTGACAATAAGCCCGAGAGAAGGCACAAAGGTAAACTAAAGGAGCGGAATGCATCTGACTTTTCCGCCGAAGCAATGTTTGTGGAAGAAGCTATAAAACCGTAAGAGAAGGGAAACGTTTCTTCGGTGTTCAGGCAAGCCTGTTGACTTCGCTATTTTCCAGTCACCAATAAGTCTTAACACTTTGGATTCTATTTAGACTGTCCAGGACAGTTTTGGGTGCACCAGATCGGACATGATCGTTATACTCCAGATTTGAGTGAATGGATGCCTTATAAATTGAGGGGTAAAGCGTTTTTTGCTACATCGGAGGAAACTTCATTACCCTCTATTCCAACGACGCCAAGTATGCGGTAGAAAGTCACTTTACTGCGTTTTAGCATTTCAGCCAAACTCGTTCAAATGTGCAGGATGACGATGGGGAATGGATGCTGTTCCGTCAAGGTCGGTGAAGACCTCACTGAGACATTTGTTGTCAAAAAAGAATTCAGACAAGGCGACATGCTTTCATGTTGTCATTTTTTTTAACATCGTTCTTGAAATAATTGTTCTAAAGCCAACTCTAGAGGCACAGTCTTTCAAATGTCCGTCCAATTATTCACACACGTTGACGATATTGACATTATCGGACGGACACAACGTGATGTCAGTAACGCGTTCGTGACTATTCAGGCGGAAGTAGCCAAGATGGCTTTAACAGTTAACGGGGACACTTACAACAAACAAGGACACCTAACAACGACGTCCCGGATAGAACGTCACTCTCAGCAGATATGACTTTGAGGTAGTTAGAGACTTTCTCGACGTAGTCTTCGTTATTGACTCATACAATGGCATCAGTGCTGAAATCAAAAGAAGACTAACTCTTGTCAAGGCAATCGAGTATCAAAGCCCGTCTTGAACAACTAAAGCGACTCTATACAAGACCTTTATCAGGCTACATCAGCGCTCCGGCATGGAGAATTTTCGTATCTACCCCGGCAACAACGGCGCAGTTGTGAGAGACCGCGATTCAGGTGGTTCGCGCAAATGGAAAGGAGTCTTAACCAATTTGGCATGCGAAACTGGAGGCAGCTAGTCAACTGCCGAGCCGGCTGGAGACGCTTCTTGGATGAGGCTCAGGTGCACCATGGCTGCAGCGCCATCATAAGTAAGTATGTCGCAATTTGTGTATTTTGTTTTTGTCAGGATTGAATTGGATGCATCTATCTATGGCATGGACTTCAACCTGAATTTGAAGATTATGGTCGTAAGTTCTGCGTATTTTATTTTTTTGGCTCAAATACTCCTGCACCAGTTCCTTTGTCAATAACTCTTGGGCCATCTGTGGAGCGCCAGTTCGTGTGTATGCATGAGGTGAGTTACGGCCGATTGCATGACTGTATCCCACTCATAAAATACTGTGATATAAATAAAAACTTGAATAAACAAAAAATAATCATTTTATTCATTCTTTAAGCCTGGTATGTCAAAACATCAGGGGTGCGTCCGTCATTTTGCTGTTTGTAAAGATTTTGGATCAAAACTTTGAAAAAAAAAAACGGCTTCAACAAATCTAACTGGCGTGTTTGTCTTAAATTCAAATTCTTCATTTGTAAAAATGAGTCAACCTCCTATAAAATATGAAGCTCCCAAGAGGCATATTTTGACATGTAAGAATAAACGCAGAAGAATTATGAAATGAGCTAATTAAGCCTGTATACTTATTTGTACTATTTCAGCTGAAGACGAAGGCGCTACTGGTTTTGAAGTCTTTGCTACGTTTCTCTCCATTGTCATCCTAATACTCTTATTTCCTATAGCCATATTTTTCTGCCTTAGAATTGTAACCGACTACGAAAGGGCTGTGATATTCCGCCTTGGAAGGCTAAGGTATAACATACATTCTTCGAGAGTGTGTGCAATGTACGAATTCAATTTCTGTTTCAGACGAGGTGGAGCACGAGGACCGGGTGTAGTTTTCGTTCTGCCTTGCATTGATGACTACACCAATGTTGATTTGCGTACGGCAACGTTTGATGTTGAACCCCAAGAGATTCTCACCAAGGACTCTGTGACGATTAAAGTCGATGCGGTGGTCTACTACAGATTACAAGATCCATTAAGTGCCGTGATTCAGGTGATTAACTATCGTGCGTCGACAATGTTATTGGGACAGACAACGCTCCGAAATGTCGCTGGAACCAAAATGCTTAATGAGTTGCTTGCCGAGAAAGATGAAATATCCCATTTGATGAAAACAATTTTGGACGAGGGCACAGATCCCTGGGGTGTTCTAGTTGAGAGAGTGGAAATGTAAGTTGTTTTATTTTAGGTTGATTAGGAACCCTTGGTGCTCGTTATCTTCAACGGTTTGTGAGCTTTTGCATTAAACCATCGTTAGTTGGTTTGAAATAGACTCGTGCTAAAGAAACGATGACCCCCTTCAAACTGGAGCACAGGATGTAGGAAAATTAGAGGAGATACGTAGTAGATTACAACCCACAGATGTAGATCGTTCCACATCCACGTTATACGACTTAGGAAAGAATCTATAAAAATCTTGTTGCCAGATTTTGAGGTGCATTCCGAAGATAGCTCTTGCTTTGAAAGTTCTGCTGCTCATATCTTGTGGGGTGCTAGCTTTGGCCGAAATCATACTTTCGTCATGGAGAAAGTACTCGACTTCTTCGACCTTCTGTTCAGCAGTGTTAAGTCGGGTGTTTAAATTCGAATATCTTACGACATTTGTTTCGGCCCTATTTATTTTCAGTCCTACTCTATCAGCCACGGCTTCCAAGTTGTCTAACATTGACATTGCCCATAATCCGGGGTGAAAGTAGGCTGATATAGTCAGCGTTTTCGAAATGTTTCAAGTAAGATGTCATTTTCCCTTTCATACCTCGGATTTCCTTCGTAATGCTGCACGAAAAACATCACTGATGACCATCAGGAATATGTAGGAGTGGTATAAGTATGCAACCCTGTTGCACACTGTTCTGCACGTCTGTGTAGAACTTAACTCATAGGCTGCACACACAGTGAAGCGATAAAGCGATGCGATTCAAGAAGTGTGCGCTAAAACTGTTCACTTGTATTCTTATGTATGTACTATGTGCGCACAGTGAAGCGAGAAGAATTCATGTGAAAAGTATGTATTTTCCCGAAATACCTCTCCTACAGTGTCAATCAAGTGAAATCTCCATTTGCTCTATCGAAGGCGTTCTTGTAGTCGATGAAAAGCAGATGAAGCAAAGACTTGCACTTCACGAATTGCTGTATAATGAACCGCAAATTACACTTCAAGAAATGAATCTTAATGTTCTCCGATCCAACCATTTAGACCACTGCCGGAAGAGTCTTACTTCCGTTTGACCAAGAATTAGTTGGAATACAGCACCTAAGATTGGAGATATTGGGCTGCGGGCTAGTGAGAATGATCTTGGAGAAGCTCAAAGACAGAACTCCAATTCTTTTTTTCTTATTCGCACTAAGCGAGAACTGAAACATCATCAAGGCTCTCAAAGGACTATCGACCCCAACCTCCCTAGTTAGCGCAACACTAAACTTTCTAGAGATTTTATAACTTCATGAGTTCGACTACCTCATTTTCTAAATCAAATCGTTTTCTAAATTCCGAGACCTGGTATACCTAGCTAGACCCCTAGTTCACTCGTTTGTCCCCAAACCTGTTAAGAACAGATTAATTTTGATTTTATAGAAAGGATGTCCGCCTACCAATAGCCTTGCAGAGAGCAATGGCAGCAGAAGCAGAAGCCAATCGTGAGGCTAAAGCGAAAATAGTTGCCGCCGAGGGAGAGAAAAATGCTGCGGCATCGCTGAGAGATGCAGCAGCAACAATTGCAGAAAGTCCAACAGCTTTACAGGTAACAGAGCGGCACCATATTTTTTTATCAATTTAAACCTTAACAAAGATCTCCTTTAGCTAAGGTACTTGCAAACCTTGAACACCATCTCTGCAGAGAAAAATTCAACAATTATATTTCCATTTCCGATTGAAATGTTTAGTGGGCTTGACTCGGGCAGTATGATCTGTGATTGTCATAAGAATCAATAAAAATCGCGCGTGTATAATACGTGTTTTATTTTTATTTTATGAGAAAGGTATATGATTAAAGGTATACAGTACACTTTAATCAGTGTTCGTCCTGATTTCATACATTGGCCAGTCTTGGAATGATCGTCTTATAAATCTCCACTCCATTGAGGTAAGTCTCTGCTTTTAGGAATTCATCGTGACCATGTAGAAGTACTGGCGTGTTGTTCATTGGTGAGAAGCCGATAGCTGGTACACCAACCTTTAGAATGGTAAAGAATTTGGTTAAATAAAAGTTAATTTAAAAATTTAAGCATTGTGCTTAGACTTACCTCTCTTACGTAACGACTGTCTGTGCCTCCTGGGAAAATTTGTACCTTTGTCTTCAGTCCACTGCAAATAGAGATTTTGTTTTACGTTTGCCTTCGCAAAGATGATTAAATTCATGACGGACAGCTTTTGGCCAACCATTTTTCGAGACTTGTATGAGAAACACATCAGTAAACAGGAGGAGTTTCAAGCCTTATTTCCATACATGATGATAATTTGTGTTTTAAAAGGGCTACGTTGAAAAAAACTGAGCTCCACCCTCTGAAGATTAAAACCGAAGAGTGCAAATTGCTTTTTTAGCATTTTCAACAAATGAGTGCTTCCATAATCAACGCTGATTAAGAAAAAAACTTATAACAAATAAAAGAACATGGTCGACGACGCTAGAAGTGGACTTGATCGCGTCTAAATTGTGGGAGACGTGATACAATTACAAAACATACAGGATGTTAAGGGCCATCAACCTGATTTCCCTCGGAAACGACTCAAGCCTAGGCCAGATCAGGGGCCGAATTACCACACTCGTTAACGAGTAGCTCGTCATCGAAATGTGAGGATTTGGCATTACCGCTCCCAATGAAGTGTATCGATCATTCGGTCACGGGTTCCACTCACTCACTCGTTATCGATTGTGGTAATTCGGCCCCTGTTTGGAGATTTAGCAGTCGCACTTTTTACGGTTGATTAACCCAGATTCCGTCGTTGTAGCAGGATTCTAAGACAGCCCCGTGTGCTCTATATTTCGGCAATAAGACCGATACTTACGTACGGGTTGATGGTGCGGTGGACCGCCTTGGATATAGCCATAAACCGCGATAAATTAAGCAAAGTCCAACAAACAGCTTGTATGGGTATCAGCGGAGCTCTTCGCATGAATCCCTCTGCAACACTGAACATTTTGCTTCATCTATCACCACTCGACATTTTCGACAGACAAATGGTAGCTAGTGTAGCCATCCGCCTCAAAGCAACCTCACAGTGGCCTAGTAAAGGTATTAGCCACGCCTCCATTTTGAAAAATGTCAAAAATTTCTCCCAGAAACAAAGACTTCACCACACCCAAGCTAAGTTTTGACAAGAACTTCGAGGTAACCATCCCTCCCACATCATTCTGGGACGATATATTCTTAGAAGACAAGTCGATTCACTTTTACACCGATAAGGTTCAAAAAAATAGCAACAGGGTTGGTGGTGGTGTTTTCTTCGACAGGCTTAACCTCAACCTAGCGTTTCGTCTTCCAAATCATTGAAGCGTGTTCCAGGCGGAAATCATGGCGATCAGAGAAGTCGTATTTTGGCTGAAGAAAAACGTGACATCAGCCACGGATATCCGCATCGTTTCGCACAGTCAAGCAGCATTAAAGTCCTTGGAATCAGTCGCTTTAAATTCAATAATAGCCCTAGATTGCCGATCGTCTCTTATAGAGATGGCGGAGCAGTTTAATAAACACCTTTGTTGGATGCCAGGGAACTATTGGAACTATTGGGCCTGATAAGGGTACCTTAGCTATTTGTAAACTTAAACTAAAGCTAGATGCTATCGAAAGTCTAGCGACAAAGCAGATTTGGCCAAAGCTGTATCTGAAACGCTCTAAGTATATAATTTCTCTTAATATATCGCATATTAGCACTATAATAGGTGTCACACTATCACTATCTACTAGGTAAGCATGCAACAAGGCTTGGCGCCTACGCAAACAACTTCTGCAGAAGCTGTATGGACGAGGCGGAGGACGAGACTATTTTCCATCTTCTCTGCGGCTATCCACCTCTCTCCCGCAAAAGAAAACTCCACTTAGAAACCGTCTTCTATACAAACTTACGCAATCTGATAAACATCAAAGTTAGACGCCTCCTACGCTTCATAAGAAGCTCCAATTAGTTCAATGACTAGGCAGGAGATTTTTCCAAAATGCTTGTGGTATTACAACGGATCCCTCGTGGGCCTAAGTGTGTTGGCTTTAACGGGCAACCACTTCAACCTAACCTAACCTATCTAGTTTCCTATTCAATATAAAGCCAAAATATTGTAAGTAAAACTAAGACTAATTACGATTATACCTATAGTGAGAGGGTCTATGTGAGAAATCTTATATTTCCGAATAAAGAGAACGAGTTTAGTTTTGCGGTTAACGCGATTAACCCTCAGCTAACTTCTCGAAGGTTATTTTGACGGGGAAAAAGCATACTGAAGAATGTCTCATAAAGACCTCAAACAAATCGAAAGGCGATACAGGAGGCTCGTGGCTCAAGAGGCATTTTGGTTAGCCCGCACGTACACCACAGGTTGTAGCTTCTTCTGCTCTTGTAGAAAATTTGACTAAAATGTCACGTAGGAGCTTCTATCGCACACTCAGTAGTAGGACACGCATCTTACGTACATACACCGTCACATATTGTGAAGGAAAAATACCACCACATCTGGTTTTCTCCATGTTGCCAAAATCCTGCATTCCTTACATACTTCAATGCAAACAGGTTTAAAGAAAATAAATTAAACAGACGATCAACTTACAGTTCCTCTACAGCACCTTTAAATGCAGTCCAATAAATGTTACTAGAATCTAATTTTGTTGCTGGCACTTGGGGTTCCTTTTGTTCATACTCGATTTCTATTCCGCCACCGGCTTCCTCGCACCATGCCTTTAGCTAAACACCAATTAAAAAGTTTATAACTTTAGCTCTTTTCGAAATTTTAAGAAGAAAATTAGCAGTACTTACCTTATTTTCAAATTTTACATGATCGACGTTAATGGCAAGACGAATATCAAACGCTGCTACCATAAGCGGTGGCACAACATTACTTTGTACACCACCACTTACTTGAGTGAGATTCACGGTAGTTACATCGCCAATTGTTAGGTTTGTGTCAGATTTTAAACGGTTGACTTCTTGCTGTCTAAACTCCATAAATTTATTGAGAAGTAAGGTAAGTTTAACGCCAGCGGTATTCTCATGCAATAAGGAGCCATGACCAGCAATTCCGGAGATGTTGAAATGAACATCTGTGAATGGAAAATGTGAACTGTGAATACTTGGACAAGAAGATTCATGAACATTTTTCCTAAACCCAAATTTTGTTCGAGGGTTCGTTAAAGTCATTAACCTTCGTTTCTGAATGTAGCTAAATAAAATATTAAGTCTAACAGTCTTATAATTACATAAATCAATACTTACGCCATATACTGCGTTCGGCATAATAAACTGGATAGACATCATCAGCGCTAGCCACACCTTCATCCAATGAAAATCCAACATTGAGCTTTTTGAAATCATTTGTGCGTATAAATTCGTTCATTCCAGGCTTTCCACCAAGTTCTTCATCTGTGGTAAATATGAATGAAATTGTTGATTAGAAATATAAAATATCATGCGTAACTTAAAAATCTACAAATTGTAGCGTGGTGGACACATATTGGAAAACACTCTACTGGGACTTCACTAGACCGTTCCCTAATCTACTTACGAGGAATACATACCAGGAGGCTGATGAGCTAATAAGAAAGGACTCTCCTCTAACCCTTGACTAAATTGTAAGCTCCAACAGAATCCCTATTAACTAATGAAGAGCTATCCACCTAAAGCTAAAACTGACAGACTTTAGAAAAGAGACAGAAAGCCTTTATCTATATTGTAGGAATATTTTTATAGTTATAGGCTTCAGCGTAATTGCCTGTGGCTTAATAGTTATTGCGTTGTAATACTAAGCCTAGAGTGAAAAAACTTATAGTTTAGCCTATAACTTGACGCAGACTACCTCTGAGTAGTGATTCTTTCGGTGATTTTTGGTCCCGTCTGCATAGACGGGGAGTGGATGAAAAGATACAATGACAAACTGCACGGGCTGTACAGCGACATCGACTTAGCCAGAAGAGTGAATGTCATTGGACTGAGGTGGCTGGGTCATTTAGAGCGGATGGACATCAATGCTCCGCCCCGGAAAATCTTCGAATCCACACCCGAGGGACGGCGCAGTAGAGGAAGACCGCGACTCAGGTGGCCGGCGTAAGTGGAAGGGGACCTCAACCAACTTGGCGTGCGAAACTGGAGGCAGCTCGCTGAAGATCGAGCTCCCTGGAGACGCTTGTTGATTGAGGCCCAGGTCCACCCCGGACTGTAGCGCCACCTTAAGTAAGTAAGTAAGACTACCTCTGAGTACACAAAGATACGTCAACTTTCATTATCACTGCCCGAAGTTCCACTACATTACATTTAACTTCAAAAAAAAATACAGCTCGGAATGAGTCAAGACCCACCTCTTGCAACCATTCATGTTGTGCGTGTTGGATTTTTCGCACGAATGGAAGGGACCTACAATTTATTGGCGACTCTGAACGGCGAATTGAGAAGCTCTTTCATGACAGATTATACGCCCGGAGGCTTGTCATTCCCCGAGGAGAAATGGTAAAAAATGTTCGGTGGACATGACTGGGACTTGTAGCCACACAGCTCGCACATCAGTCCAGCACATTCTCAACTGAGTCACGGCGACCGATGAAAAGAACTATTTTAAAATATTGTGTGTAGAATGACATTTGCAGGTTTATCAAAACCTGAGGTTGGTTTAATACATAAAAGCCACTGTGACTTTGTTTCGAATGAGTCCGCGATCAAGCGATAGCTTCTAGACTTTTTCTGGACTTCTGCATCGATAAAACAACCAAGAAAGTAACTCAAGGATGGTCTACCTTAGCAGGACACATGGTATCCAAGACAGTGATTTCACGCTAATTGAGCAGGCACCCGTGTCATGCTTTCATAGTTTTCTGGTCACCCATGTTTTACTATTTTTCAGGTTGTGGAATATGATATAACTGAAACACAGAAAAACCAACAAATATGAGATCCGTTTTGGAAGCGGGACGGCAAATTGGAGATGTTTGCTGTTTGGGGGTAGAGCTCGTACTGAGGAAATAACAAAACATGGTGCATTATGCTATGGAACGTGATTGCTCACTCTGATTTTTCAATTTTATTCGTGAGTATCGCCTATCATCCTCACTCCAAATTTTCCCACACAAAATGTTTGTCAATTAGCTTGCTCAATTACCGTGTAATCACGGTCCAAGACCCTATTGACAGCGCTAGATCGCAGAACAATCTGGTGTTGTACATAAGAGTAGCAATATGCATTGTATGAGAGCAAAACTCTCGATATACGGAACGATATACTTATTATGGTGCCTAGTGTTTTCACGAAAGCCTAGCTTCTTAATCAAATCTAATCAAAAGTTCATGGAAGTTTATTTTATGGTGAAGTAAATCGACCGCAAACGTTAAAACAAACATTTTAACTCCATACACGATACCTTATCGACAAAAATGTGTACATGCCTTTAAATCTAACAACGGTTTAAGCCTGGAGTTTTCCTAATATGTTGTCGTATATAAAACAACGCGTCTTAAAACAACAGAACTATAAACCCTAAAAAGTAAACCAGTTACATATTAGTGAATTATTTACTCCTTCTTCCAGCAGACGATAATAAATTTTCATTTTTACAATGACCGATAAGAAAAACTAAATTTCTCCTCAAAACAACTTATGTACATATGCATCTATGTATGTCGAAACTTTCATCCATAAAATAAAGCCTACAAGGCACGAGTATTTATCTAATTTGTGTCTAGATCTAGAAATGGAAATAGAATTTATCTTATCACTACTTTAGTACTAACCAAGCAATTAAAATTCATTTCTTTGGAACCATAAAATGAAACAAATAAATTTTTTATGTTTTTTGAGATAAAAATCTTACCTGGAACAAATGTAACATGGATTGTGCGTTTTAGTGTAACGCCGGCTTTTTTAAGGGCACGAATTGCAGCCAAATATTGAACTCCAACGCTTTTCATATCCTGTGAGCCACGAGCGAATATCCGACCTTCAGAATCCATTTCAGCTCCAAATGGAGGATGTGTCCACTTGTCTTCAAACACTGGTACCACATCCATATGCGAATTTAGAACAATAGAGGGCAAATCAGGATTTGTTCCTGTCCATGTTATGACCACTATTGGTTTATTTGCTCCGCCGGGTATATAAACTTGAACAGGCAATTCGAGGTTTTCTGCTTGTTTTTTCAAAAAGGCGACACATGGTTCTGAAATCAAAATTATTTATAAGAACAATTGTTGTGGACATTTTTAATTTATTTATGTTGCCAACGTAAAGCTAAAACAGGTGAAATTAAGTCAGAACATTTTTTTCCTAGACCGAATAGACATTTCTTGTGATTCCACCTGAGTTTGAAGAAAAAATATTGTGATTTATTGTGGATTCATATTTGCAACTTCTTCAGACACTGCAAGGCGATATGATCATCGGAAAAGCTAAGTCGATTCTTCCCCCCGCTGAAGTTCAGTTTCGGGAGGTGAAGGAGCATTTGTCCCACGTTCTTATTCTTTTGAGGAGTATCTCGCAGCCTCATGGCTAGTTTAGAAGCTGCATAGTTTCGAGCGCAGCAGTTGGACAAGTTCTTAACACAGCCGTAATGCTAAAAGATGCCACTCATTGGGCTCTCTCGATCACTTTGACGTCTGCTCTAAGTTCCAAAGCTGGCCACCACACGAATGTGTCATAGGTAAAAATCAATCTTACGATCGCTGTGTATAGTCAGTGCAATATTTTTGGCTGTAAAGCCCATCTGTGATCACAATAAAAGTCTCTACAAGAGCTTTCTGACAAGGACAAGATGTTTGCTAATGTCTTCAAATTTGATATTTTAGGTTTAGTGATCTTTGATAAAAATATACTTAGACGAAAAGGAAAGCATTTTTATGCAACTGAAAGGGTCAATTGAAACTAGCCACGTTTGTAGTTTAAAACTTTGCAGAGGCGAGTGAAATCAGAACTGAGATCACCTCCAGAATCAGTTAAAAGGTTCCGCATACGCCACAGTATTTTTGGTATTACGATCCCCGATGAGATAAACTAAGGATCCATTGAAACTTGCCGCGTTCGAAGCTTAAAACTTTGCAGAAGCGAGTGAAGTCAGAACTGAGATCACCTAGAAAAAAATGGTTAAAATGATCCACATACGCCCCAGTATTTAAGGATTAGCGATCCTTTCCAAGATGTCTAAGGAAGACCAACTCTGTTTTAGACAGATGGACACTTAGGCCGCAGCTGTTCATCCAAGATGTCGGCTTGTTTAAAATATATTGAAGTACGTCCTATAATGTCCATACACATACACAGATGGTTCCTTCGTCTGCCTACGCAACTACGCTGCATTCCGCATCCTTTAATTCCTGAAGTAGTTCGGTAAGGACTAGATTCTTCAGAAGAGGAGATATCATACCTTCTTGAGGTGTAAAAGAGTGGGTGGAACGGATGTGAAATTTCATCAAGATCAATATACTGGGTGTACACAATGATAGTAAGACCCACTTACCGTAATACTTACCAATAACAAGCGTTCGAATAGGATACAACAAATTTCTTGTATTGGAATCATGGCCTCTTAAAACAAAATGTGGTGTCGCAATGACCAAGTGTTGTCTCGCAACGGCAAAAACCAAAGCTTGCAACGATTTAATATAATACCAAATCATTTAAATTCACCAAAATCTCATTTAAACACCCTGTACAAAGAAAAATTGCAATGAAGTAGTTGTTGTTTAATTTTTTTACTTTTGTTGGAATGGAAAATATAAGATTTTTGTTTCTCTCAGAGCAGGGTAATATTTTTGAATTTAAATAACAAAATATGTTTCGCACTTTTTGTTTATTTCGTCTATTCAATCGTGGATATTGTAAAAAAAAAACACATTTCTCCTTATTGACAATTGCACAAAGTGTCAAAAAATAAATATCGCCAATATGAACCAAAATAGCGGACATAAATTATTTGTTTTTGATTTTTGCCTATTTATATCCTCAAAATCAATAGGAAACCAAAAGAGTCATTTAAACTCAAACGGCTGACTGTGTTGTGTCGTACGATACATGGGCACATCATTTAAAAAAATCAAAACACTCTTAGAGGTGACATAAATTTGATCTTACCATAGTCAATGTCGGGATGTACACTTGGTATCTGAAGATATTCTCGGAAGATTTTGATTTCTTCGTTGTCCTCCCACGCAGTCATCTTGTTGTCGTCGACTCTCAGGCAATAGTCTCAAAGTCAATGTGGAATATTCTAAGTTTCGATGCAAATCACCCGGTCGAATTAAATTGAAACACTATGCTCGTACGCCTGGTAATAGTTTGTTTTCCTTGCAACGAGGTCAGCTCTTAACCTTTCTTGTATTTCGATTACACCGGACACGAACTTATTGTGCGCGAAAGAGGAAATTAAATTTCTTTTGAAAGTGTTATCGAAGACAATGTGCTATGTGGAACACTGAGTGCCAACTGAGTTGCTTTTTTACTTAACTCCTCTCTTTGCAGTGAAATTTATATTGCTCTTCGCGTAGATACGAGTGTTTTTCTTTAGCCTCACAATTGTTGTGTGACAAAAGAGAAACGCCTCGATTTGTTTATTTTGATCGTTTTGTTTGGATTATCTAGTGCAGCAAGTGTATTATCAGACACCGCAGATAACAGAGTGGAATAATACATAGGGCTGGCCATGGCCGGACACTTTGGAGGCACATTTGATTTTAGAATTAATCACTGACACTGACCACAAACAGGTTACACTGCATATCGATAAGATAGCGCACATAACCACAACTCAGACTGATTGGAATTGAGGTTTGTAGAACTGAGAGATACTGCATTTCACTACAAATTCGTATCCTTATTGTTGGAAAAAATAAGAATAATCAAGGGCGAGTGGCATTGTCCACCTACGTAACTCTTAAAATCAATTTTCTGTCGTCACAGGTACACAAGTGCTATTAGGTGCATCCGCACTAGAAGTGCAACGCTGCTGTGACCAAAGAATGAAAGGGAGTATTTATGCATATATGTATGTAGCTAAGAAAATCAATGCCTCAAGGGGTTTTAGTTGCAGTTATGTCATAGGAACTCCTATGTGGAATGCTTCACTATAACAAAACTTAATGTGATTTGGTTGTGTTACCTACTCCGTCCTAGTAATAAGCTCAAGGTTTCTGTAAATTGCAATAATTGCAATTTTTGGTGATTCATCTCTTGTCTTTTACACGAGTACTTTTCCATCACAATGTGCAGATACGAAGAGATGTACATATGTATGTATGCCAGTCACGACAAGTGCGTCCATAATTGGTGTGTCACTTTGTGATCCGAAACCGCTGAAATTGATTTAAGAAATTGATGATTAATTTTGTACATTGAGTTGGGCCGAGCCTTGGGCAATTATCACAAGACCTTCGCAGATAAAGTTTGCATTTATTGTTAACTCACTTTGCAACAGAAGGCTTTTTTAGGTCATTGGTGTTTATCTGGTGAGACACTTTCAAACAGTGTCATACAGCCTAAACAACTTCCGACTAAACCGAGTGTCCTAAGAACTTATTTCCTTACTTAAGGTGGCGCTACAGTCCGCGGTGGACCTGGGCATCAACCAACAAGCGTCTCCAGCCAACTAGATCTTTACCCACCTGCCTCCAGTTTCGCACGCCACTTGCGTGCGCCACCTGAGTCGCGGCCTTCCTCTACTGCGCTGTCCCTCGAGTGTGGATTCGAAGATTTTCGGAGCCAGAGCATTGGCGTCCATTCGTTCTACGTGACTCAGCCACCTCAGGCTTTGGGCCTTCACTCTTCTGACTAAACCAATGTCGCTGTACAGTCGTTGTATCTCCGCCTCCACTTACTGCAGACAGGACCGAAAATCACCCGAAGAAACAGTCAAGAACAACTTCATCAGCTTTTGACAGAGTCCATGCTTATACGTAGAGCAGGACTGGGACGATTAAGGTCTTATAAAGGGTCACTTTAGGCGTTCGAGACAGGGCTTTGCTACTCAATTGCCTCCTTAGCCCAAAAAACAGCGATTGGCAAGAGTTATTCTTCATGTGATCTCAGCGCTGGTCGTTGTCTGAATAGATAGACAAAGTCCTTAACTTCCTCAAAGTTAAATCTGTCTATAGAGACGTTCTGTCCAAGACGTCGGTGTTGAATGTTCTTTCTTGTTGACAGGATATACTTGGTCTTGCCCTCATTGCCAGCTAAATCAATCTTCGCCGCCTCGGTCTCAATACTCGCAAAAGCGCCAATGACATTACGCCATGTTCTTCCGATAACCGTCGGAATATCGTCAGCGTTTGCGAGTAATTGAACGGACTTTTGAAAGATTGTGCCTCAGATGTTGTCGCGTGAGTTTTGCACTATTCTTTCAAGAACGATGTTGAAGAAGTCGCATGACAGCGGGTCGCCTTGTCTAAATCCTTCTCTGACATCAAAGGTCTCGGTGAGGTCTTGACCGACCTTGATGGAGCAGCGTGCGTTCTTCATCGCCATCCTTCACAAACGGACGATGCCGAAACTAGACATACATAGCTCTGTACAGCTCGTCTCTATAAATGCTGTCATACGCGACCTTAAAATCGTTGAAAAGGTGGTGGGTATCGATTTGAAGTTCCTGAACACACTTATACCAGATTGACCCATTATGATACCACGATGAAGAACCGGCTTACCAGCACCATTGACCAGAGTATGTATCACAGAGTACATCGAGATGGGCAACCGTAACGATATAAATCCTAAGAGTTGAACCATTTTGTTCCAGAGGTGAAGTTCCTTATCTTCTGGATATCGAGTTCGTACAAATCGTTAAGATCATCGTAGAAGTATTCCTGGAGGGTTTTCTTCTTAGCGTCTTAAGGGCAGGACACGTACACAGTAGGTGCGTTGTAGTTTCCTCTTCCTCCTCATCTCTGCAGCTTCTACAGAAATCATTGGGGGGGACTCCCAGTATGAGTACATATCTGCTTCTCAAGCAATGTCCGGTGAGAACTCTTATTTGTGAACCTACATGTTTCCGGTTTGTGGATAAAAGTCTCTCCGTCTTCTTTAAATCCAGGTTATGCCAGATTTTTTTTGACAAGAAACCAGTGCTGATGTTATTCCACCTGTGGTTTGTCAGTTTCTTGGCATCCATGTCAAGAAGGAATTTGATCAATTCGATAGCCACCGGTGGTTCCCCTAGGTTTTCAGGGAGATGGCGTCCTGCACCTTCTTATGCCAACTCGTCCGCTCTGCAGTTGCCTGGAACGTCCCTGTGTCCTAACATCCTGCACAATGTTACCTCGCACCTGTTATCTCATTAAGACATATGCGGCATTGCTTTACCAACCTTGATCGTATTGTCGACGATTTCAAGCGTTTAATAGCTGCCTAACTATCTATGTACGTATAGTATAATAGCGCTACAATCTATCGGGTTAATTGAAAGCCAAGTTTATACATACATACATATGGAAGAGAACGAAAAGGCTGATGGAGTTTCGGGTCGTCTATGGTAAGGATCGTCAGTGGTAAGATTGGGGTCGTCTATGAACATCAGCGAACAGACACATCTGTAATGCCACCGATAGGATAATAAACCGATTGCATGGGATAATAAACAGCATAATAGAGAAATAAGCTAATTCCTCCTGGTTAGCCAGAGAGGATTACGCCACCTCTCAGACGCTATGGCCGAAATTTAATAAAACTAGAACAAGGTGTCTTCTGGTACTGGACAGATACTCTATCCGCATGCTCACTGGAGTTATCACATGACACTGCGCCATCGGAGTCATGCTCCGCAAATGAAGAATCGAGTCCAACGATTTATGCAGAAGAGGTAGAATCAATCCAACATCTGCTGTGCCACTGCCCTGCCCTGCAAGAACGACGTATACGCGAATTAGGATCAAGGTTCTTTGCAAGCATAGCAGGGGTAACAGCCTTACAGTTAACGGACCTACTCCGATTCTTAAAGTGTACTAACTGGTTCACAAAACAGGATAGGTCCTTATGATGTCCCGGGAACCATATTGCTTCTCCCACAACATTAATATACTCACAATGGACTTTCAGGTGTCCGAGTGAAAATGATGAGGCTTATCCACCACACATCCTTCGAAACCTAACCTTACCCATACATACATACATATGTTTGTACATATTACTAAAAAATGTATGCAAGCGTGTCCCTTGTAGATGCTCGAAGTGCCTAGGCATCCCCTTAATGAAGGAATGTTCAGAATTCTGGAGTAAATATTATTTAAAAATCTTGCTGATATTTTTAAGTATGTATTTAAAAGATTGCATCTTATATTAAAATTTTGCTTTTTGATTAGGGCTGTTTATCATGCTAAAGGTCAATCAAAAACGCGCGTATATTACTGCAGGCTTATGAATTTTAAAGCTCATGCTTCTGCGGATTATTTTTTCAAATTTTTTATCACAACTAAATTGCAAGTTAAATAGAAAAAAACAATGGGGATGCCACTGTTACCTACATATGTATGTTAAACCTTGTTTAAATGATTACACACTTCCGTTAAGTCAAACTCACTTATTAAAGTACTTAGCAGTGATAAACAACCTGAGACACCAGTAATGCATTGTATCGCTCATGAAAGCACATATGTATGTACATACGTATCTAAACTCATATATTTTGCCCTACAAAACTATTTATATTCTATAGCCGTTATAATTACTAAAAAGTAACAACGTTCTCATTTAAACAAATAAAAATATGCGGTTGGTGCCTCTAATTTTTTCCGCTCAAAAGTGTTCTATCAATTTCTATTAATTTAGTTGACCGACCGCCGCTGAAAGTGAAGCAACTTCAAATCTGCCTTCTCTGTTTTATTTTAGTTTTGTTTCGGTTTTTTTTTTTTTTTCGTTTTAAATTTAAAAATTTTCCAGAATTAAATTAAAAGAAAAAACAAAAAAAACAATGAGTGACATAAATCTATGGGAGCAAGATGAAGAAATCAAATATTTTCGAGAGTATCTTCAAATATCAAGTGTTCACCCGAACATAGATTATGGCAAGTGATACGATTCAATTTACAATCGTTTATTGCAGAATCTCCCCTTTTATCTTTATGCAAACTTTGTAATTGTCATTTACTGGAAAAGTCTTTGTTGATATTACTTCCAAAACAGGTTCCTTAAAAAAACAGGTTAATCTTTGGTGTGGTCATATTCAGTGATTTGATATAAATGCATTTATCAGTGATAAGCAACTTGAGACAATGTCAACTTCAAATGAAATGGAAACTTACATATTTCCACTTAAAAATGTTTTATCAAATTTTATTAAATTCATTGACTGATCGCCACTGAAAGTGATTCCAGTTGGAAGCCGTTTTATTTTATTTCATTCAATTAAATTCAAAAATGTCCCCAAATTGAATTAAATTAGGAAACAACGAGTGATATGAATATTTGGAAAGCAGCACCATGAATGAAGAATGTACATTCGCGCCGATTTGCTGTTCTGTGTCACTAAGTATTCGATGGCAATTTGATATGTACATACATATGTAGTTGCATATTTTTTTCTCTTGATATGATAATCTCATTTGTTTCGTTATTTTGTCGCAAAATGATGTAAACAAAAATAAAACAATTTAGTGTGTCAATTGTGTGTTGAGAAATTATATTATCATTAAAGGTTACAAATAATATTACAAGAAACATATTTATTAGTAGAGTCACCTATGTATGTACATATGTATGTTTAAAAAAGAGGATCCTTTGCAAAGCAGAATGAATAAATCAAATATTTTCGAGAGTATCATCAAATGGCAAGTGTGCATTGGAACACAATATAGTCTGGCAAGGGATATCAATCGATCTTCAATTTTTCTTCATCCCTTTAGGGAAGCTTGAGTTAAAATTTATAATCGTTTAGTTTTCACCTACGCAGTGAAACCACAAGAAGTTGTCTTTCCAAAAATGAATGCAACATCTTGGAAAAGAGATGGTAGCGGAAAAACCTTTTAACAGGCCAACTCTAGTAGTCACATCCCCTCGAATGGTTACTGACATCCGTATGACAGACCCCTTCTTCTAAGGGTAATTTTTTTATAAAAAGACACTGGTCCTCCAGGTTTAATAAACAAGCCTAACACAATAATGTGCTTGGCAGAAGCGAAATGTCCCGTTAGAATGCCAATAAGTTCTCTACAGTCTCTTCTGCTGAAAGACAACAAGAATGCGGCTGACTTCTTACAGACGTTCAGGAGCATTCGTATAGTCTGCCTGCATCCTGGAGAGCCGTACTAGACACAATTGTGTTTGTAGGAACCCCAATCGTCAATGAAGGCCCTGACTAAGGACCCGGGAAGACTCAAGGCAGAGTCAAATCCTGAGAAAACATCCTCTAAGCCTTATCTAGCAAACTCATCGGAGATCTCATATCCAGAGATCCCAGTATGGCATGGGACCTAGACAAGAGCCTTGCGACGGAATTCAGAGAGTTCTTGCATTCTCGCACTATTTTGGAACTGGTTTAAGGGTTGAGCAAGGCCTTAAGCACAGCCGGACTATCGCTACAGACGCAGATGCTTCAACCCTTCCACCTTTACTGAACAATATAGTCCTTGGCCATTAGGATAGCAAAGGTCTTTCCTTGAAAAACAGACGCATGCTTGCCCAACGAGTAGTTAAGTCTGCTGTTATCGACCTCCACGAAGACATCAATACCGGACGCATGATTGGTTTTGCAGCCATCCGAGAAGACTCGACTATAACCCCGTCCGGGCTCAGACTCTGGCCGAAGCCAGTTCTGAAAGCAAGGAAATTCGTCTTTAAATTTGTAGAGCAACCGAAGTTCTGGTGTCATTGCATCAGACGGCATATTCATTGAACAAGGTTCGTAGGATAAGTGTTGCGCAAGGTTATCAAAACTTCAGTGCGGATGATTCCAAAAGCCGCCCCGTCTAAGACGACTGATTGCTTTGATGGTACAGCCCATGATATAAGTATCAGGGGGAGGTAGATCAAGCAGAGCGTCTAGAGCAGAGCCAGGCATACTCGGAAAAGGTCCCGTGCAGCTGAGACAAGATAGATACTATTGCCACTTAATTGCCTTCCCAGCTCAAACAAACAGAGGCCAAATCGTCTCTTTCTTAATCGCATAACTCGTCACATAAAAACTAGCATTCTGCGGCCAAATCGTCTCGTATTCACGAGTATTGAGTAGCAATAGTATCTATCTCGAACAATTATAGAGACTCTGTAGAAGACTTTAGGGCTCTGAAGTATGGACTTTTTTGAAAGTGGTTGATGACATCCTTGATCAATTTCATGCGAAAAATTATTCATAGAATATTCGGTCTTGCATGCGTCTGGGTTGAAAACCACCCCTAAACGAAAATATGCAACATACACTAACAACCAAGCGACTATTAAGGTCATAGTCTCAGTAACCACATGACGAACGAGTTTACATTCCACTTTGATCTGTCAAGTGTGAAGTATTCTTATACTTCCTAAAAATGCCTAACCAAAAATGGATTGCACTAGATAGCTGCGTCATCTCTAGGACAATCTGGTCAAATAGAACCGAAAAACTCCTTTGCAAAAATCAAAGGGGCATCTCTCAAATTGTAGGAATTTGCACAGATCACTCGGATCTTCAACACTTCCTGCTGCAGCTGGGAAAATGTGAACGAAGCAGAAACCCTCGACCACTTCCTCTGTAAATGCTCGACATTCACCACCACCAGGCATCGTACAAGGCAAGCCTTTCTTTCTTTAATCGAGGAATAATATTTCTGATATGCTGTACTTCCTCTGGCAGTTCCACTCACGTCCTTCAACAAAATCAAGTTTCTAAGAGTCGTAGTACTAAAAATGGTGGCATTAGGTCTTTGGCACGCCAGCCTGACTCCGTCACTCCTACTTACATTCCAAAGTACGGTCTGCTTTATCAAAGGCCACTCAAAAAATTATGTTTAAGAAAAAGGGAAGATAGAACCATGACGTTATCTGCAGAAGGCTTCTTTAAATGAAAAATATTTCCGCTTCCTGAACGAACGCGAACAAAATAAAACTGTCATAATTCAAGTTACCACTTAGGATAGGTTAGGTTAGATGGCTGCCTCCGCTCAGATACGGACACACTTAGATCAGATTGGCCCATTGTCATACCACGACGAAGAACCGGCTTACCAGCCCAGGGAACCATAGTAAGTAACACAAAGTACATCGAAATGGGCAACCGTAACGGTATTAACCCTAAGAGTTGAACCATTTTGTTCTATAGATGAAGTTTTTTTATCTTTTGGATGTCGAGTTCGGCTAGATCGTTAAGATCGTTAAGCGGCATTGCTTTACCAAACTTTATCGTATTGTCGGCGATTCCAAAGCTTTTTTAGCTGCCTGGCTATCTATGTATAGCACAATAGCGCTACAATCTTTCGCGTTAATTGAAAGCCAAGCTCCAACTTCGCATCATTTTCGCTTGAAACACACTGCAGTGATCTGGCTAAGCCAGGTGCATTGGAGAAGACTCCTGCCCTCGTAGCACACGCTGTCTTAGATCCGTCAAGCGCGGATTCGCTGAAAACTCTACCAGACTCCCAAGAGCTTCTGCTAGGAATCCGAGTTTTGTACGTGACATTGAAGTCAATATGGGGGACAATGTAGTCCTTTTTATTAAGAATAGTATGGTTCCCCTTGAGAATCCTAGAGTGGCCAATTACTGTGCTGATCAACTGAGAGGATTATCTGAGCCTTAATGCTGCTTTGACCGCCATTAGCTTTCTAAAGATATCAACAGGAAGCAGATGGAGCATTACCTCCAGTGGGGCAGTGGGGGTTGTTCTCAAAGCACCCGTTATGCAGATGCATGATCACCTTTGTATCTTTTCAAGCTGACTTCTGTTGCTTTTCTTGTCCAGTGCTGTTCACCAGACCAATACCAGTCAATATCAGTTATCACTTAGTGAAGTACTTTTTTACATAACTTCTGAAATGTCGTAAATCGTTTAGAGTCTTATTACACCTTAAACATAGTTGTTAGATGATTCCAAGGCTCACTGTAAGCACCGCAGTCGGCTTTTGCTTGATATACTCATAAGAAGGGTGTTTATTCAATATATATGTATATTTTTTAGGACCATGTGTAGAATTTCTAAAACGACAAGCGGTGGACCTAAACCTACCTTTAAAGATTTACTACCCTGTCAACCAAGAAAACCCAGTTGTTGTCATAACATGGACAGGAACCCAGCCTGAGTTACCAGCAGTTGTTTTGAACTCCCACATGGATGTAGTTCCAGTGTTCGAAAAGAATTGGACTCATCCTCCGTTTGGTGCTGAAATGGATGACGAAGGTAGAATATTTGCACGCGGAGCACAAGACATGAAATGTGTCGGAATGCAGTATTTGTCAGCAATTCGTGCACTTAAGCGGTCCGGTGCAACTTTTAAGCGCACCATTCATATAACGTTTGTACCAGGTTCTTGTACAGAACTTCTTGACAACCTAACAGTATAAAATTAAAAAAAAAATATTCTACATCTAGATGAAGAACTGGGTGGAGGCCGTGGGATGGATGCTTTCGTCCATACCGATGATTTTAAACGCCTAAATGTTGGATTTTCCTTAGACGAAGGTATTGCTGCTCCGGAAGAAGTGTATCCAGTTTTCTATGCAGAAAGAAGCGTTTGGCGTAAGACCCCTAAATCAAGCTTTAACATCTGATATAAGAGGTATTTTAGGAATATTTTTCAACATAAATGGAACCGCTGGACATGGTTCACTTCTGCACAAGAACACAGCTGGAGAAAAGCTGCTTTACATCATAAATAAAATGATGGCGCTTAGGGCGCAGGAAGTTCTACGTTTAGACACTAATGACAAACTGAAAGTAGGCGATGTGACAACAGTTAATTTAACTCGCCTAAGTGGAGGTGTACAAACTAATGTTGTACCTCCACTTTTGGTTGTTGGTTTTGATGTTCGTCTTGCAATTAATGTGAACCATCATCTTTTCGAAAATCAGGTATAAAGTCCTACTCGGCATTATGGATGCAACACATTATTTAATTTTTATTCAATTCAGTTAATCCAATGGTGTGAAGAAGCCGGTGGTGGAATTTCTATTGAATTTGAACAGAAGAGACCGTTTGTTGAGCCGACTAAGACCGATGAAAGTAATCCGTTTTGGATGGCCTTTAAAGCTGCTGTCAATGAACTGTGAGTAAATACGAATTATGGATTTTGTTTGTTAATAATTTTGAAAAATATTTCTAGTGGGCTTAAAATAGAACTTGAGGTGTTTCCCGGTGGAACCGACAGTCGATATATTCGAGGGGTAAGTTATAGGAAACCTGGTAGATTAAATGAAGAAATAAATAAAGTGTCAGCGCGAAAGTCGGAATAAGCCAAGGTGTAGCTTCACGCAACCGTTCATGACGTTCGTGTTTCGGATTTCACACGAATGGAAGGGACGTAAAATTGATTGACGACTCCGAATGGCGAATTGACAAGCTTTTCCGTGACAAATTATACGCCCAGAGGTTTGTCATTCCCCGATAAGAGGTGTTGCCGCGAAAAATGTTCGGTGGACAAGACTGGGGCTTAAAGCCACGCAGCTCGTACAGTAATCCAATGCACTATCCACTGAGCCACGGTTCTTTCCTCAGCAAGGCATGAATTCTGGAATTCAAACTCAAAATTAGGCTTTGTGTGGCCTTATACCTTACTGGCGACACGACGGCCGGATATGGAAGTTTATGTCAAGCTAAATTCTTTTACATTTGAGGAAAATGTCGAGCAAGATCGATATCGTGAAGGAACCTCGGGGAAGTGTTTGTGGAAGCATAGTTGTCTGTTTCTGGGGAGGGTGAATCGCCTGCCAAGGTGTTTCAGTCTGCAACAAGTAATGATATGACAATCGCACAAAATATGCTCTGCAGTTTCTTAATCTTCCAAGCAGAGACGGCACTTTTTCAACGGATAAGTGTCCAGCTTGTTAAGATTGTAGTTGAATGAACAATTTTCAAATTTCAAGTTCAATTTTTTGGGCAAAAACTCGACGCGGATTTGCTTTGCAATTCTCGACAATAAATTGAAGCTTTTCAGCATTTCAAACGATTCAATTTCATCTAGTTCACCTAACCCTCCATTTGATCAAATTTCCAATCTTGACAAAACTAGCAATTCGTCATGGAGTACATTTAACTACCAATTTGACAGTCGTTGCTGTCTAATTCGCTTGATATGTCTGAAAGTGTTTCCGCTGAAATTTTTTTAAAAATACGATTGTAAACACGGAGGCGCAGAATGGATGACGTATTTTTTTGTTCAGGGGCCAAATCGTCTCTTCCGTGGTCGTATAATTTTTCACGTAAAAACGAGACGATTTGGCCCCAGATTTTAGTGGCGGTGTTATGCAAAAGCCTAACATTTTATTCGATTTTATCACACAGCTTCTCTGTAGATTGTTTCACATGGTTCTCAGTATCGGTCTTAATGAACAAGACCTTCCATTTTTTCTTTTAGCCTCGACACCCAGTCTACCTTAATCCATAAGCCCCATAGTAGTTTCTATGACTAGCTTTCACTTCATCCAGGGCATTTAAATATCAGAGAATATGAAAACGGTTTCTAATCAATGTTATTAGGCAAGATTATTCTTTTAAATGGACAAGTTGGCCAAGATTTCTGCTTGGAATATGGAAAATAAGCCAAGAGGTATGTCTATCGGCTGTAGGGTAGAATATTTCCAACCCAAATCCGACCTCCTTCTTGCAACTAGTCTACTAAACGAAGTCGTATTCCGGTAAATAGGGTTTCTTTGCTTTTCAACTGTTTCCTTGGAGGTAAAGTGTCGAAGGATCATAACAATGGTCGATTACTCCGAACTGAATTGGTTTGATTTTTTTTGTGTAAATTTTTGACAACAAATTGATATGAGCTCGCAATTCTCATGAGTACTGCGCCACACCGTTTTTTCATCGAGATCTTCAACCAACCAATCGTCAAATGATTTTTTTTACTTAATTTTTATTTTTTCTTTAACTTAATTTCCAGGTTGGAATCCCAGCACTCGGCTTCTCGCCAATGAATCATACTCCAGTTCTGTTGCATGATCACGATGAATTCTTGAAAGCCGAAACCTACCTCAGGGGTGTGGAGATCTACAAGACGATTATTCCAAAATTTGCCAACGTTTAATGGAAACAACACAGTTTTTGTAATTAAAAAATCGTTTCTTTCGGTATATTTTCTGTTTTGTTTTGTTTTCATTTTTGTTTTTGTTCTTTAAGTATACATCTAAAATAAAAAATATTTTACTCATATCATCGTTTTTGTGTGTCACAATTTGGTTAATATCTTCTTCTTTTTTTTTTTGTATAGTACTATTTTTTGTTTTATTGTTGATTGATGTTGTAGAAACAAATAAATTTTAAAAAAAGTATAAATTGAATGATTTCAATAGAAAAAAAAACCAATATTGCATAGAACTATAATATAATTTTCTGTTTTCACTGTTTATCGTGCAGAATATATTGTAAGTTTTAAAAATGAAATAAATAATAAACAACTGTTGCTGCTGTCACTTTTGTAATTCAGTGATATTATTATGTTTTATGGTTAATGTTTACTGTTTTTTTAAAACGAAAAATAAAATTTTTAAAAATATACCTTATTGTTATTATTATTATTTGTTTGTTATATTGTTTTTGAACTTCGAGTTTATTAAATGTTTTCTTTTTTTTTACAATGTTGCTTTAAATGTTTTTTTTTTTCATAATTTAACTTGGTACAAAATGAGAGCGGATGTATATTTTTTATTATACGTTTCTTTTGTTATGTTATTGTTGACCTAAGCTTAGAACCTGCTCATGATTAATTTTTGGTATTTTATTACATCTTTTTCTGTTATGTTTCACGCGGTAAAAATTTATTTTAGTTTATTTCACATTTTTAGTTAAGGTTTGCTTGTAATTTTGTTATGGTTTTTATTTTTACAATATACAGAAGTAACTATAATTAGTTGTTTTGGTTTTTGTATAATATAAAACTGGATAAAGTTTTATTAATAGCTCCCTGGTGATTCATACAAAAGAAAACCAAACAAAAAGAACTCTAATTTATTGTTTATTTTATTTGTTTAATTTGGTTGATACTTTTTTTGTTTTATGCTTATGAAATATGTTCCTAACAACACACTTACAACTGTTTCCAGCAGGTAATATTTTTTTTTCACATTTCATTTTGTTTTTAATTTAATAAGTGTGGAAACTAATTTTTTTGTATGCACTCTACTAAAGTTATAGTTGTTTGGTGATTATTTCTTTTGTTTAAATTAATTAATAATATATATGTTTTAAATATTGTTTTTACTCAATTTGTATTAAGTGAAAAAATAATTTTTGTTGTTTTATTTTATTTTCAGTTTACTTGTTCGCTTTCTCAGTTTGTTTTTGTTTTTTGTTTGTCGTCAGTGAATTTAGTTGAGATTTTCTTTTTCTTTTTTGTAAAATATAGTTTAATTAGATGTTGTAAAATGAATTGTTATTGGTTTTATAATCGGCATCTAAAGTCTTTTGTTTTTCTTGTTTTTTTTTACTTTTTTCTGTGGTACAAATGTATATCTCATCAAAAATAAGAAAGTAAAATACAGCAACATAAACTCCTGTTAATAAGAAAAAGGTTTTTTGGTTTTTGTTTTTCTTTTAGTTGGTTTGTTTTCGTTTAAAACTTTATTATGTTTGTTTTATTTTATTTTTTTTTTTACTGTTTTTGGCAACAATCTTGTTTTTCTCTCTCATGTGTTTAATTAACCTGTTTTTTTTTAATTTATATAATTTTATTTCAGTTCTATTGGTTGTCTTGATTTTATGAGTTTTAGTTCTGTCGTTTTCTTGTGTTTTTCTTTTGTTTTTTGTAACTGCAGATTTTCTTTTTTATTGAATACATTAGTATTGCGTCATTTATATGAAAATATACACAGATAAGTACGTTTGGATGCAATATAATGTATATGTAAACTTTAAGTTTAATAATAATAATATTCAAGAAATGTTTTAAAATTCAGTAAATGAAAATATGGCGGTTTTTTTAAAGTTTTGAAATGTGTATACGACTTTGTATTAGATTCGTTCTGGAAATTCTGTCTTATAGCAGCCGTGATGGAAAACAAGGTAGGATATTTATTTTTTTGTGTTTAATTTGTTTCTATTTTAATTTAGTTGTATTTTTTCGATTTTATTTAGTGTAGTTTGTTTTACACAAATACGTAATAAAGATACATATTTTAAAATCCAAGCAGATTCAAGTTATTTTGTGCCTAGACCTGACATAAGCTCTGTCATAAAATGTCCACAAACTTTAGATAGATGCACTACAGAGTAACAAGTAATATGGAATTCGGTTTCTCATTCTGATCGGCTATCATCGGGATATCTTTGTCTTTAAAGCGGGTAAAGTCGGTCTACATATCTAAAAACGAAGGTGCATAATTGCCAATCCGCAGCAGTGTTAAAAACTTTGAACTAAGACTAGAGAAACTGGGGCCGAATTACCGCAATCTATAAGGAGTGAATGAGTGGTACTTGTGATCGATTGATAGATTAACCTCATTGGGAGCGGTAATGCCAAATCCTCACATTTCGATGACGAGTTACTCGTTAACGAGAGTGGTAATTCGGCCCCTGATATTTTCGAGAACTAGAGGACCACGATAAAATTCCAAAAATAAACATGATGTCTTTCGTCAAGAGCTCTAGCTTTTGAACCAATGGATGAACGAGAAAAATGCATACCAAAAACACACTCAAATTGAAATATCAATTGGAATAATGGAGGTGATAATTCAATTCCTACTAGTATACGGTATACCTCTTAGCAAGGAGACTGGTAGGAGACACAGCCGCAAGATTAGAGGCCATCGGATACTTCGATAACAATCCAAATATAGACCGAACAAGTAAGGAAACGATCACACCACTCATCAACCATCGGCATCGACAATTTTAAAACCGAATTTGGTTTGGCTACAATACCGTGTCAAATATTCTGTTTCAAAATTCCGTTTCAAAATCCCCTTTTTTCCAAACTACCTGCACGAGTATACCGCTTAAGCTCAAATTTGGGTTATCGCGGTTTTAAATTCCCTTTCCTTTTTTTTTGGCAAATATTTGACAGTCCAATGTCAAAAAACGTGAATTTTTAAGTGTTGGCATATTTATTGCTCCGATCTGAGACACTTTCCATTCACACACGGCAAAACTTGAAACCCTATTGTAAAAAAGTGAAAGTTTCACCCATTCACATTGGATAAGGTTTACTCTGCTGTTATCTATGAAAATATACGGTGGAATTTATACAAAACTCGCACACGTTTCTTGGCCTATTTCAAGTTTCATTACGATTGACGGTAAAGTGACGAAACTCACGTTTTGAAACAGACTTCACATAGATTACTTTGAGTGATGAAAAACTGCGGCCAACTGGATTTTACTTAAAAAATATTAACCTGTGCTTTTGCTTGGAGCATAAGATTTACTTTAAACAGCTCAATCTGGAAATAAGCAATAGCTGACGCGACAGCCCATAGAGGGCCAAAGCCTAACTTTTATTTTTATTCCCGACTCTGAACGGTAAATTGAGAAGCTGTTTTAGAGGTTTATCCCTGCCTCTTAAAATGTGGAACCGCGAAAAATCCTTAATTGATATTGCTGTATTCGAAGCTATGCAGCTCGCTCCGCAGGCCAACGCCCGAATATGTTTTCTTCGATGCAGATTAAATTACTGTAAAAGTAAAGTAAATTACCGTAAAAAAGCTTAAGCGCAGTCATGTCTCTAGTGTTTTTAAAGGTTATGAGAAGGTAATGATCACACAATTAAGAAAATTAGGGACATTTACCGCTGGCGTTTACGACACGATTCTCTCAACGCGCCTCAGTAAATATAGTGTAACCATACACATCGAACTTGCATCTCATTTATAGTCATGGTCAGGGAGTAATGATTCTTAACGTTGCAATTAATACAAAATGAGAAAAAAAAGACTTCCCCTTACAGCGCAAACATCGCAATTTTCTAGCTTTCTAAATGCCAAAGAATGATGAAGACCAAATGGTACTCATATTATCGAGTGGGAGCAAGGTATAAGGACGAATTCCTGCTAAAAACAGTCAGTGAACATGTGTACACATGTAGCCTAGTACTGTTACATTGTTTGTGCTTATTAAGGTAGCATCACAGAACAGCATCACTCTTAGAAGAATCTTCTTGCTATTTAGAAAGGTCATGATGCATGTTCTACAGCTGAACCCACGCATTTTGCATTTGCATGCATTTTCTACCCATTTACTCGATGCATTTGCATTTTAAGAGTTTTAGTACTACCTTGTCCCACCGCGGAGTGATAATGACGCGCTCTTGCAACTAGTATATAAAATTCTCATGGATTGGGCACGAATTCCTGGAACTCTGCACAATTAAATTTCTTAAATCTCGCACAGGTTTGTAATTTTGCAAAATAAAATTCCGGGATTTTGTCTTTCGCGATTGTGTGCTGTTACTTCTACATGCTTTATAACTTTAAAAGGGATAGCTGCATGCCACAAGAACAGGGAATGAAAACATTAATACCCGAACATGCTTGATGTACACAGTACTTGCATGAAATAGATCAATGAAATAGTGTAATGCGATCTTTTTTTTCTTTTTCTTTGTTTCATTATAAAAAAATACAAATACATTTGCCATACAAGAGAGCAAGGTTGTTATGTTCTCGAAATAATTATACGTATACTTGAATTTTAGTAGTATGTACTGTGTTTCAGTTTTAACATTTTGAGGATTTTCTTTTAACAGAATACACGTCTGGCACACACCTTGTTACTTTTATCATAATCTGCTTGGATTAACGCAAGAAAATAATTATAATCAAACCGATACGACCGTAGTTACCTTATTACTTCTTCTGTTCAAGTTCTAGTCAAGCTATTAACTAAACTTTGCTTTTTATAAACTTATAAGGTGTACTTATAACATATGTATTTGATAATGCTATGCTTTTCCTGAAATAAATATATATATATCTATATATTGTTTCTTTTTTTTTTCTTTTTCTTTATTGCATAGATGTATATGCAGCTTAAAAAATACGTCAACTATTTAATAGCAATACTTAGATATTAACTTAGATGAATTAAAAATAAAATTACCACTTTCCTCTACCCAACCAGGGAAACTGAAGATGACAGAAATAAGAAGAACAAAATAAATCAAACGCTCTCAGTAAAAAATCTGAATTAGCTTCGTTTTGATGCTAGATAAAGTTATACTCCATATGTATGTGTCCGGACAATGTCATATTTCTTTTCTTTTTGTTTTCATAAATAAGAAAAATAAAACTTAAGAGATAGAAATGAATAAATTACAAATCATAGATGCATTCATGTGTGTTGCTATGTGCATTGTGATGACAGGAAGGGGAAGAAAACGAAAGGGATTTTGTGAGATGTTTGTATGAGGTCATTTCTTTTTTACAATGATTTTATACGCGTAGAATTTCACACGCTTTGTTGTAACATATGGCTATCCAATCGGGCTGTGTTGCTCCCCATTGAATTTGATTAACTTCTCCTTCGGCTGCAGTGTAGGCCAATATTGGATCCTCAATTGCACGTGGCATTTGTTGAATATCCCAAATCAGTGCTTGGTGATCATCACCGGCAGTGCATATGTGACAGGAACTGAAATAAAACATAATGGTGTTGAGTATATTAGAAATTAATTTATGTTTAAAGTTATTTTGAAAGGAAAAACATTTAAAATAATATCAGAGAATACAATTTACAGCGCTCTGACTATTTGGCGGAACACAGGGGAGTACTAGTCGCGGTAGTACGAGCTGTTAGACTGCGTGGCCCGACTCTCACAATAAGCCCGACTCCATAGAGTTCAATCCATTATTCCTCAATTCTCTTCCATTCAGAACTTCTGGATCACGAAAATACATAAAAAAAAATTCGTGGTGTTCTCATTCTCTTTCTCATGGCCACAGCCTCTATATAAATCATTGTCGTTTCCGGATACACCAGATTTCACGTGGGAAAATAACATAATGACGAGCTTTTTGTGCCGTCGATACTCTGACTCAATCTAGGCAATCTTCTGTATGAGTTTGTCGACTTCCAGGCCGAGAATATCGAGGTTTTTCTTCAGTATTATATTACTCGAGAGAGTATCGCCTAATTCTACTTGAAGATATTTTTTTGATCTCCAGGAATAGCTCAAGATTCATATTCTGATTTGGACCCCAGAATAGATGGCCGATACGACACCTCCGTAATTGTTAGTTCGCCTATGTGCTGATCGCTCTTAGAAGAGGTAATCGCGACAACTTTACCTCGTATTATCAAATATTGAACAACTTTCGATTTCTGTTGCAATTCGACAAGCGGGGGCGTGTGATTCTTCAAAAATCCAGTATTTTCTTTTTGCGTCAAAGAAGGCTTGCTGTAGACGTGGGATTCTCTCAACCAAGTGCTGGCTTGACGGATTCTGAACATCACTATTGTCCGTTCACCAGTTAGTTTGTGCTTCACTTAAACTGATTTGCTTTCACTTAAACTGTTGTCACTTCCATGCGATTTGTTCGTTCTTGACTTGCACTCTTGATAATTCCAACAGAAACGATCGATGATGGGTATGGATTTTTGTCAAAGCATTCGGAATTCTTTAACTAGTTGGGAATGGTTATCCAACTTGACATTTAAAGACTTTGACAATTTTGTTTTGTCCGAGAATTTTTTCTTTTTTTTGTTGTTAGCCAACAATTTTCTCGCTCATCCCTACAAATCAGGTCCTGTTCCTTGAGTAGCAACTGCCCACACCTTGAATGGAATCCAGAATTTTGTCTTTCACTTCTCGTGATATGTGTGAGTGTTGGCTTTGGCCTCATTACTATTGTAATTCTTCTATCTAGCCTGCGTGACATAAGTAGAGTGTTAAGACAAAAAAAGGAAAAGTTGGGTTTAATAGACAACGAGGGCAAAACAAAGTCCGTGTTTTCAACAAATATCGATACCCCAAAACCAACGTCTGAGGCAAAACGCCACCTTAGAGTAGTATAACTTTGAGGTGCTTAGGACTTTATCTATCTAAATTTTGCTTTAACTCGGACATCGACAACACAGTTGAGGAAAAAATAAAACTTGTGCCTGGACAGTAACCATCCTGCTATATGGCGCAGAAGCATTACTTTTGTCAGGAGTGAATGAGACCGCCCTCGGTTACTTTAAGAAAAATAATCTTTAGGTGTTTTACACAGCCGCGTACAAAAATGATATCCTCTTGACAAACCCCGAGGTGTTTGACAATATGAACCAAAATTATATACAGGATACGTTGCACAAGACGCTAAGAATGCAGCCAACATTAGACCGAGAATTATAGCCCATTGTCATGAAACCATTGTTGGACGACGGGACAGTGTACCCAGTTTTGTAGGGGATTTGCTCAGTAACAGATCATACTTAAACAATGTCATAGAAGTAGAGTTGTTGTTATAACATACCTGTGCGGCGCCCACGCTATACCGTTTACGCACGCTCTATGATTGCTCAGTCTTGCAACAGGTGTACAAGGAACACGAACATCTAAAATAATAACTTCACATGAATCCATCGCTACGGTAGCTAAATAATTTGGATCCTGTTTATTCCAGGCTAGTCTTAGTAGAGCGGTGTGAGCTGGATCCTGCAAAAGCAAAAATCAAATATGTATTAATGCAGTTATGCATTTCTAATCACCTCTTACCTCATATATAATGGTTGAGTGTTCCAAATGCCGCAAGTCGAACATACGCACTGAGCCATCAGCACCGACTGACGCGAACATATCGCGGCCACCGCCCGCCCTTGAAAATGCAATATCGTAAACTTCTTTATCGTGGGCGATCAATTGTGTTTTAACATGTCCAGCAACATACACTCGTCCATGGGGCTATCAAAAACAAGAAACAAAAACTAATTAATTTTCCAGTTCTATGTAAATCCAATTCCAGTCAATTACTTGTCCAGTTTCTAGTCCCCATATTGTGCATGTAGTGTCAATTGAAGATGTACCAACTAGATTTGGATCTACTTCGTTCCAATCGAAGGATGTCAATGGAGCACAGAAATCACTGTTTTTATTGTTATTTAGTACACATTCTAGTCTTGTGTCAGGTTCTCCAGCACGCCAAACTCTTAAGTAGTCACCTGGTAATAAGATTTATTATTGTATATGCAAATTAAGACAACATTTAATGGGTCAATTGACTTGGGTGTTAGTTAGTAGACTTTCATTCTTCAAATATTGAAAAGCTTGTTGAGTACGAGAAGCATGGTAATCGAATGTTCATTTAGCGAAAACCGCAATGTCGCAGTGTCTTTGGAAAATACCTGGTAGAAAACGAAAAACGTCAAGAAACTATGATAGTTCCAACGATATTAAGTTTTGGCTATGCAAAGTGAAGGAATTAAATACATATATTCCATAAACTTTATGCAGTTATAGCTTATGATAGCGTACGTAGAGACCAACCTGGTTCCCGAAAAGGTTTCGGCAGCTGAGACATTCTCATGTGTGTGGAGTAAGGGAATTGTTGTCAAGAAAGGAGAACGAAAATATAACTGAGTGGGAGAATTGGAGAGTTACAGGCGTGCTTCCCCGCAGTAGCAAGATAGTACCCAACATCTTGAAAATGAACAAGCCAGTTTACATTATTACGGCTCCTCCTGTGTATATCATAGCAACACCCTTAAGGTCATCTTAAAACTGTGCGTCGAGTATGAATCTCTGATACATCTGGTGTTCATCAATTTTGAAAAGGCATTCGATGTTAACGTTCGTTGGTGTTGACAGAAAATTCATCTGGCATGCCTTGCGCTGGAGAGGTATTTCAGAGAAATTTCATAGGAGTAAGCCATCAGAGGGCTTTATTATTTAAAGTGGTGTCTGACAAGGCAGTACACTATCTCCATTATTATTTCCGCTGCTCATTAGAGACCTCCTTCGTCGTGCTGTGACGGTGGGAAGCGGAGGAATTCAATGGAGTCTAACAACCTACCTCAAACACCTTGAATTCGCCGATTATGTCTGCCTACTTGGAAGTGGAGTAATGAAAATACAGGAAATGGCCATCGATGTGTTAAGAGAGACCAACCTGGCTGCGTTGAAGGTTAAGTCTTTAAAGGCAAGTGCTTCCACTGCATATGTTTCCTACTGGTTCCGTAGTTACAATCAAGAACCTTTTTCAATAATTTTTTGTTCTACAACTCTATTTGTACTAAAAATCAAAGTCTTTGGTTCTTCACAAACAATTCTTCGCCGTCCGCAAAGTAACTCTGTTATAACAAAACTTCTCAGCCTGAATATACCCCTTAAATAAGGATAGCTGATCGAGTACAAGACTTTCGGTACCTAGAGAGTATTTTATCGGTCGATACCGGCACCGAACTAGTTTACGTAGATCAAATGGTTCCGAATATCGTTGCAGTCACACGGAACTAGTCATGAAAGTATTATTCTTGTTGCTCACACTGCATTCGGTTATCCGGATTCATGTGCTGGACCAACTTCTGTACGTCCACTGCGCTTTGAAGGCTGTCTCGTCGAGATCAGTCTTGAGGGTGAATTGCGAAATAGGAGCCCGAAACCATTCGATCGACCAATTAAGTTTCAGAAGGACGAGACTGTCGTCAATGGCTACACTCAATTCGAACTACAAATCCGGGAACACATTCCTCTTAATGAATCGAAGATCTTCCGACAGGAGGTAGTTTAGGAAGGCAACGTCATTCAGCCAAATTAGGGAAGCAAAGACTGCTTTGGTATGCTGTCAAAAATTTGGAAAAGTACAAGTCAACCAAGTCGCAACTGGTCCTGTTAAACGTTAAGTCGGCCGCTTGGAATGTGGTCATTAATGTCACAAAAAAGTTGCAGACTTATGTCAATCGCTAAAGACAATTATCGTAAGAAAACGAGCGCGATGTGGAGTAGATGTGCCATAAGGGGATATAAAATCCAAGCATGTAATACTAAGCAAGTAGTCTTCTTGTGTTTAATATGTTGACGAAGAAGCTCATGAGAGTACAACAACTATTCTGTGCAACTGATCCATATCTGTATGAAGGTCAGGTTTTTACGAAAGCCTGTCATGAGGCCCTCATCAAGACGACGAATTTCGGGGCCATTGGATAGATATTTCAATATGTTGCCTTTCTTGGGGAAATTTTGAAAAACAATTATACATATGTGTTAGAAAAAATGTTACATTTTGTAAAGTTATTGCTCACCACTAGTTGCCAGCAAGTCCGGGTATATCCCTTTTGAATCGGGTATCCACATAATCTTTGTCGTTGGATACGGATGATCGAAAGTGCTAAAAATACACAGCAAAGACACACAATCAAACGGCACTATAAATGCAATTCGGTGACACTCACCTTTTAGGACTAAATTCACTTGTTTCCTCATCTAAACTAATTATTTGGACTTTGTTATTGTACTCTTCAATGAAACTGCCGAGTGCAAGGCGAAATCTTTTATCTGGACGAACACTCCAGTTCATTGAGTATAGAGGCCATGGTGCCAAGTATTTGTAGATTTCCTTACGTTTACCAGCGGTGGATGACATAACTGCAAAAAAGAAAAAAATAGCGGATTACAGCGGATATCTAGGAGGGAAATAGATAATTCTGATATTTTTTTCTTCGTTTTCTTATGTGAAAAACAAACTGAAACGCAAATATTAAAACTACTAACTGCTCTGCACTCCCATTTTATGTCGCACAACAACACAACACAGTTCGAACAGCAAATTGCGTACAAAAATATCAGTGAATCTCAAGAAACAAAACAATATGCGCTGTCGCAAGTTATATTTGTGCAAGTTGCAACGTTTTTTTTCCTGCTCGCAGTCGTGTGTTTTATTAACGTTTTTCAACTTAGATCATCGTCTTCGAAGAAATGACGCATTTGAGAAATTCTCCCCAAAACAGCCCCGTGCGGCACCAAACGAAACTTCACAAATGTCAAAAATATGCGGTCAATGGCATTGAAGCCGTCAAAAGCAGCACGGCACCGAAAATACAAGACTACCTACCTACAGATTCTAATAGCACCGAGAGGCAGGCAAACTCACCTTTGAATTCAATGGGAATTGTAAAATAAATATGCTGTCGAAACTTAAATGTAAGCTAAAGAACTTAAAAATGAATCAAAACAAGGAAAAAAAAGAACGAAGAACTCTGCAACGCGATGTTGTTTCTTATTTATAGTCTTTTCCTTGGCTTTCACACCATTTTTCTGAGGCTTTGGTTTCCAAATTTAGTGCGAATTCGAAGGGATCACCGCCGACGTTTTTTTTTTCCTCTTTTCTTATGAGTTTTGTTTTATACGAGATGCGCTTTCCCGATGCAGGGCGTTTCTAATCCGCACTTTGTTGTGTTCGGTGTAGAAAAATAAAAAAAAATAAAAACACTTTCTCAGACTTATATTTTATTGGGAGGTTTTTTCCTTTTTTTTTGGTAAAAATAAAACTTTTTTTTGCGACAACGACGGTCGACGACGACGAGGCCACACAAAAAAAATGTATATAACAACGCGCTATTTTGACACATGCCCTGTCTGATTTAAACGTCACTATTTGCAGTCGATTGTGAATTGATTTGAAAAGGACGCGTTTGGTTAGTCGAACTGTATTGGATTAGCGTTGCCAAAAGATCATGTCATGTAAGTGGTTGCTTAGAATGTCAAAAAAGGGCTAAAAAGTAAAAAAAATACCAAGTTCAAAAAGTCGCTTATTAAAATCAAGAAGAAACTACAAATGTGTATAGACCCTTCCATAGTCCTTCCGATTTTTTCTTGAACCCTGTTCACTGGTTGACATTATGACTTGAGGGATCTTTTCGCCTACTGCGCAATGAGGTACTATTTAGCCGAAACGACATCTTATCTTTCCCATGAAAACACGTTCTTAGAAGAGGCGTTTCTCTTTCCTCAGAGAGAACTTTTGTTTTCCAAATGAGAGCCAGGCGTTTATAAAGTCGACACATAGTCTTAGAAGATAGGTTTAATTTGTTGATATGCTTTTTCAAAGAACTATGGTCTAAGGGGAAATCCAATAGTCTCCTGATGTCCTTAATATTGAACTTAAAGAGTTCCCTCAAGTTGGAGTTACGCCATGAATCTGCCATCTCAGATATAAATTCTTTGGAAGACACTTCCTTCAGGATGCCGAAGAACAGGGCAACGTACCTATCAAGGTTCATCAAGGTCGAAGAATAAGGGATAGTGCTTTAGTAGCTTTAATAATTAATAACTGGCGCGACAGCTCGGGATGAGACAAGGGTAGCTTCTCGCAACAATTCCTGTTGTGCGTGTTACATTTTTCGCACGAATGGAAGGGACCTACAATTAACTGCCGACTCCGAAAGCCGATTTGAGAAGCACTTTTCATGAGCTCCCGGAGGCTTGCATTCCCCGACGAGGTGATGCCGCAAAAAATGTTCGGTGGACATGGCTGGGACTAACCAGTAACCACTGAGCCACACCGACCACTTTAGGAACTGCTCCGCAAGTAATACCTTGTTCCCCAATGATTCTATACTAAAATTAATGTGACCAACCCCTCGCCAATTTATGTACCTGTCGTAACCGATTGTACGGGTGTTACCATGATTGTACGGGTATCACCAAACGAAGCCTAAGTGAATTACACACACCTTACGGAAGAAAATTCCTTGCGAAATGTGCCATGCAATGAAATCCACTTACGGTCTTACGCAGTCAAACGGAAGAAGTTCTAAGTTGAGGAGGAATTGAGATCATTAAGATAGAGCTGAACGTAGCAGAGTTCCGCATATGAAGGCACGCAGGCTTGGTTGACGCTCTACTCAACAGAAGAGGCTAAAGGAATTAAGTTCTACCCATACCACAATCTTCTCAAACTTAAAGAAAAGTTGCACAAATTAGGCTGTCTCTTTAATTTCCTTCGACGTCAAACATTTTTAATTATAGCTTCGTGCACTGTATCCACACACAATTGCTCGAAATCCTAAACCCAATTTTCCTTAGCAACCCCTCTGACTTTATATTTTCCTGAAGAATAAATGCTGATACATCTACTTCCTCTTCTGACGCAATCTTTTTACACAGTTTCGTTGCCAGCACTTGTCCCAAACCCTTCCTCTGTTCCACCGGAAGGACTTGTAGTATTCTAAAATAAAATAAAAAAACATTATTTTATTTTAATTTTTTTTAAATCTACCTACCCAAGTCCACTAAATTCGTTTTGGAAAATCCATCCAACCAAAGCATTGTCTTTCGACCGAACTATGCCAACCGTCTTATTGAGCAATGTAAATCCTCGAACATACTCCAAAGAGCCTTCCTTGTTATTTACCCACATAGAATGGATCAAGTCAATATCATTAGGTGAAAGGGGCCGTAAGGAATAACCTTCTGGAATTCTTAAGAATAAAATTTAGAAAATGTGATCAAAATTTGTTGAAGGTCTCTGACACACTCCGGCTCTGGCAGACTTAGGACGTTCTCTGGCGATAAAAGCAAACAATAACATTCTCGGGCTCGTTGAACTTGTGCTCCCTTCTGCTTCAAAATATCCATAACAAATTCTTTATTCTCCATCAACACCCCTGTAACTAGAGGACCACTACTCCAGTCAATTCGATTTGTCTTCAAAAGGCATTCTTTCAATTCGTCCAGCGTAGGTTCTAAACTATAAAACTGAACACTTAACATCTAAAGGAAAAAAACGAGTTTAGGATTTGCTCAACCAATCGTTGTTCTTTAACTTGCCATATCCCAATGAAGACACACGTATGTTCCATTCAGTAGATTTCCGTTGCGATGCGTGTAGAAGAACTTCCTGAGAGGCTTCCATTTCGGATCTTGCCCACTTTCATCAATCTTGTCCAATTGCTTGTTCCACTTACATTGTGTGTACAGCGAAATGTAATGAAAGTTTGTCTTCAAATAATTATTTTTATAAAGCAACAACAAATCGTCCAAATCGGTTGCCTTCAACGGTCTTAAAATATCTCCGCTTGCCAAATTTGAATCCATTACCAATGAGAACAGTGCCGCGACTAGACGCTTCTGCGCTGATCAAATAAGTTTTGCTTCTGCCACATTTTCTATATTTAATTCACAGATTGACGACAATCAGCTGTTCTTAGATTATCTTATGTGATTAGGGTTTTGTTTATCAGTTCGCGTAAATTCGCAGAGCGCGTGCAATCAAAATTAATGAGTTTTCCAATTGTATACGTCCTGTTATCAGTGCGGGGGAGTTTTTATTTTGTTTCCCAGCACAAATGTGTGCAGATACAGATACAGAACGAAAGTTGTTGAAGGGAAGAGAAGTGTAATGGATGTGGAATAGTAAACAGTTTGTCTGACAATGACTAAATTAAATTTGTGGAACACACCATGTCCAGTAGTCTAGCGACAGAAAGACGTGAGTTCCCCCTTGTAGATTTGCCCTTAAATCGAAAGAAGTATAGGGACATACAATTCATTGAAATCTACGAATTTTTATTTGAAAGCTGCTTATTACTTCGCTGTGTCCTGTGAAAGAATTTGAAAAATCGTTAACAATGGTTGAGAAATCCGAGGCATCTAAGCAGCATCAGTGATTTTTTAGTTTTAACGAAGGTCGCAGCTATGGTTGCTCAAGTGGGATTCTGCAATACTCTACACAATACACAATCCCGAGACAGCACGGAGATCGTGAGAAAAATAAAAACATCAGAGTCGTGTACGTCTAAGATTTAGTTCTCCTGCATTAAGGGTTGTTTCTGAGTGTTTAGTGTACTCGAAAGACAAAATCAAAATCTATCGACACTGGTGTTAAGATCATCTTTATGGCAAAACTTTAGTAGACAACTCTTCAATTTCCTGATATGTGTTATGATGAGCATCCCTCAATTTTTGAGTTCTTCTAGCATGGCTAAAAGCTTGAAATTTGATGTGGTGCGGGTAGATGTTAGATAGCAGACAAAGTGGAAACTAATGACCTACTAAGTTCGTTGCTTTCCACCAAACAAGAGCCCGAAACGTGAATATGAGTCTGACTATCATTATGCATCATAGCTAGTTCACTCTCAATTCCTTACTTAAGATGATGCTACATTCTTAGGGTGGACCTGGGCCTCAAATCGATTTCGCACGCCAAGTTGGATGAGGCCTCTTTACACTTCTGCACGCTTTTTTTAGTGGCGGTTTTCCACTACAGCGCCGGAGTGCACATTTTTGGCGAGATTCCTAAATCAGCCATCGACATGTAGTGCTCAAGACGATGAATGCTATTAAAAACAACCGCAGTAGGAAATATTATGGGTATCACAATGGGTCTAAATAGACCTAAGTGTAATGAGGTAACCCTCATCAGTCCGCAAACCTATCCTAACCTACATTAAATTAAGAGATGCTAAGCTTCGACTTGATATTTGTTAAACTTTTTCAGACAGCTGGTTGCCGTGGCTCAGTATTTAGTTCGAGCTGCGTGGGATCAAGCCCGAGCCATGTCCACAGAACATTTTTCACGGCATCGCCTCTCGTCAGAGAAAGACACACATCCGGGACTATAATTTATCATGAAAAAGCTTCTCAAGTCGCGGTTCAGAGTCGACAATAAATTGTAATTCCCTTCCGTTTGTATTCGTGCAAAGAATGTAACACCCACAACATGAATGGTTGCAAAGCCTTGGCTCGTCCTGAGCTGTCGCCACAGCTATTTATTTAAGATGCAGAGGAAATGGAAACTAATTTCCTCTTACTTTACGTTTCTGTAGCTCCTGCGGAAGTCATTTGACAAGAGACACAATTTTTGGCGGAGATGTTATAAATCGTGCTTGCCTGCGATCTTTAATTCATTTTGCTTTCAGCATCAAGCTTGATCAAATGTTTGTATGTAGCGAAAGGCATCCCCAATTCCAGTCGATTTGGAAGGACCCTGTAGTTAAACGAGCACGATTCTAGGGACTAGAGATCTTTGCACTTTTCGCAAATGTATCTTCTTCTCAAAAACTGGCAAATAGACGATCAAGGCATACTCCAATATAGGCTTATTAGCGGACATGTATGTACAGCCGGGCAAGGCCACGGAGTGAGCGGCAAACGTATGAGTTCTTATGGTTGTGACTGTGACACTGTCGTTGAGTAGCAAGCGTAATTTCTGAGTGTCATTTTCTGCCGCTCTGCCGCTTGCCGTTCATTGAGTGTCCTCGGCCTAAATGAAGTACATGATTGCTTACCCCAATTTCTACCAATAGCCTTCTTACAAGCGTAGAGAGTGATGTATGCTTTCTTGCCTAACGCATTGGAGGAGATTGGCTATCCATTTAAATTTTCTGTCCAATACAAGATGTGCATTATCTTGAAAAAAAAAAGAAGATTGGTGGCATTTATGGACCACCACTACTTGTGGCCCATTTGTAGAGTAAGTCAAGACCATGTTGAATAGGTACTTACTTAGGGACAATTAGAAAGGAGGAGCCAAAGATTCATCATTGTGATGGATGACCCTCCGGCAGTGCTTGTGAGCAACAGGCGATGGGTTTATGCTATAAGGCTGGGGAAGTCACCCTCAAGCTCATAAAATGGACACACCCAGGGGAGAGCACAGGGGCGACCGATGCTATGGATGTGAAGATTGCTGCAAACGATGCAGGTAGTGCAAATCAACCTTCATCATAGCACTGTCGCCTCCGACAACCTGAGGCTACTCCTTGAGAAGGAGCAGCTGGACATGGCCCTAGTCCAGGAACTGAGGATTCATAACAATCGCGTTCTTGGATTGGGGTCAAAGAACTATAACATTTTTTATAGAAGCGACGCTGGCAAGCCCTGGCGACTTAACAGTAGTGGAGGTTGGAGGAATCAATGGCGTCTGTATTGTGGCGTCTGCATACCTGCCTTATGATGACGTCACAGACGTTCCCCCGGATGGCTGGAGGTTGCTCATATCAGCATCTCAACAAGGTTCCCGGAGTTAAATTGGAAGATGGGCGCAATGGACACTTTGCTGGTCTAAGTGAGCAGTGACAATGTCACAAGGCACACATTAACCTAACCTAACCTACGGGCAATTAATGCACATCCTGTCTTTACTAGAATGACTTCGTCGACCCTAACTTGGTCCATGCACCCCAACCGAGACATTACCTCTGCATGTGAAAAGTTTCGCTGGCAAGTCATCAGAGCCAACGTCTTCTAAATATGAAAAGTGTACTGATTCTTCGTTGGCTGGATTTGAACTTGAATTCTCTTTTTGCCTACAACTCCTTCTATTTGAAGAAGCTGGAGATGCTGCCTTTAAACATCGTGTCCAGCCGACTGGATTCCTTTTGCTGTATATAAGAGTTTGTGTCCTAAATATAAAGTTAGCTGTCAGTTGTTTCTTCCTTGAGATGGGAGCCCACTTTAGTTCTGCATCCTTGATCTATTTATGAAATGCTATTCATTGCATTTAAAATGCAAAGTTGATAGAGCTAATATGTATATAACGCCACTGTGAAGCGTCTAAATCTTTGGAATTAACGTATTTGTACGGAGTAAAACTGAAAATAAATAATGGAAGAACTAGATACTATCACTTTTATCTAATCTATTTTTACCCTTAGCTACTTATAGCTTGGAGACAATGTTTTGTGTTCTCTTGATATAAGGCAACGTATCCGTTCAGTTGGGCGCGTGTCTTGCCCTTGGTCACAATGGGACCTATCTCTGAGGTAGAAGTCGATATCCTAAGGCATTTGACCGAAAGTGAATTACTTGACCTGATTCAATTGTATAAAGGAAATGGCGATAGATACCACTGCATGTCGATTCATAATGATTGCCGTTGGAATAGACAATTACTAAAAGTCGACGACAGCAGCAACAGCCAGTGGAAGCCCATGAAGAAGACCTACTACACCCATCGTCATGGAAATCTCGCAAAGCATGGAACATACATATCACTTCAATGGGATAAGGTGAGTTTTTAGCTTTCAGTTAGTTGTTCTATTTCTATTTTTATTTTATTTTTATTCAGAAGCTTAGCATACAGTTCCACACTATGGAAGAATCGTTGCAAGAATTGAAGGAGTGCATTGCTGAGACGAAACTCATTGATTGGCAAAGTGGGCCATTACTTACAGCCATTCACATGGACTGCATCGATGAAATAGTTGAATTCATAAAGACACTAGGTGGCGCTGTTGATTATGAAATACCATGTACATGCTTTGTTTTGGCACAAAGTTCAGTTCTCAAGATTCATGTTCCCAGGTTTGAACTAAAAAATCAATAAATATTTGGTCTAACTTTTTTCTCAGTGTTCCAGAAGGATATGAATTGCGCCCTCTTCAGGAGGAGCATGCAGATTTGGTTCACGCAAAATGGCCTCATAACGAGGAGGCTTCAGTGGATTTTATTCGCGGAATGATTGAGTTCAATTTAACTTTGGGAATATTCAGACTAAAGGATGCTGCACTGGTTGCATGGATTTTCCAAAATGAGTTCTATGGTCTAGGGTAGGATAAACTTTACTACATACAGCTTCACGTATACTGTTTCTATTTTTTTTTTAAGAATCTTACAAGTAATCCCAGAGGAACAAGGAAGAGGATTTGCAAAGCTTCTAACACGAGCAATGAGCAAGAAAATCGCTATGTGCGATAAGAACGACTTAACATCATTTGCCGTAGTAGACAATGTGAAATCAGAAAGTATCCTAACGAAGGCGGGTTATCAAAAGGAATGCGTAACCAAATGGGTTCAACTAAAAAAATGGGCCAAAGGCTCTGGCAAATAAATTTTTATAGATAACGCAGGATTTGACAGTAGCAATAAAAGCAAGCAAAACGGCAATGCTTCATAGTACATTTTGCGTTACTTGATCAACAACTCTTTCGTTCATTTGTTTTTCCTTTTGAACACAATACGGTGAGCAAGGACTAAGTTCCTTTCTCTTTTTGCTTGTAGTTTTAGAGAGATGGGACCTTCCAATTCTTCTTTAAATATTTCGAACTATGGGAAAGTTGCCTTGACCAATCGCATTAATCGACGCAGTGCAGAAAAAGAGGGCAAGGAATTCTCTGAAGGAAAAAGGTTTTTGTGCAAAATTGTGGACATTGACAAAAGCCCGGATATTTCAGAAAAAAGTTCTTCCGCTAAATTTGGACCCAGCTTGCATTAATAAAGATTGGAAGAGAATATCCTTTCTAAGGTTCAATTGGAATGTCTACAGCTGCGGTAAAGGCGGCTGGATACAGAGAACTAATTTTTACTTAAATACAGTGTACTCTCTCCTTACGGACACCTCTCATAAGCAGACAATTTTATCGGAACCGTCGGTGTCCGCTTATAAGAGATAACACTGTAATAAGAAACATCTGGGGCCAAATTACTACAATGGATAACGAATGAGTAAGTGGGACTCGTGGTCGAATGATCCACAAACTTCATTAGGAGCTGCAATGCCAAATCCTCACATTTCGATCACGAGTTATTCGTTAACGAGTGTAGCAATTCGCCCCTAGTCGTGGTTCAGCAGCTCGATATTTGTAACCCTCTTTGCATGGTTTCTTCTAACATTAATACATATTGTATTAGGTCGTACCACATGAAATGTCCGATTTTGTGGTATACATTTAATCCTATTAGAGATAGGTGTCACTTAATGTCATGGGGGATACTTCCATGTTTTGTTCAAATTCCCGTAAGGTTTTCGTTGGGTCTGCATTTACCGTTGCTTTTTAAACATTGTCGCCAATTACCGTTTTCGGTTTCCCAATTGGTTCATTTTCGTGGCTAAGATATCCTAAACGCAACGTATCAAACCAACGCCGAATGCTGCGTTCGTCTACCACTACATTTCTAAATGCGTCATTAATGTTTTTTGCTGGCAGAGATGCAATATGTCCCAGTTTAAATTCATAAAGGAAAAATAATAATATAATAACATAGCTGGCGCGACAGCTCGGGATGAGCCAAGGCCTAGCTTCTCGCAACCATTTATGTTGTGCATGTTACATATTTCGCGCAAATGGAAGAGACCTACAGTTTATTGCCGACTCCGAACGGCGAAGTGAGAAGCTCTTTCATGAGAGATTATACTCTCGGAGGCTTGTCATTCCCCGACGAGAGGTGGTGCCGCGAAAAATGTTTGGTGTTCCTGGCTGGGGCTTGAACCCACGCCGCTCGGTCAGCAGTCCAACGCACGAACCACTGACCCACGGCGACCACTATTCATAAAGGAAGACAGTCCGAATTTGATGCGTAGACAGCATAATAAACAATTCCTACGAAAAAATATGTAACTATACTTGCAACGAATCCTAAAAGTCTCACGCATCAAACAAACGTACCCCTTTATCTTATAAAAAAAAATTCACTTTCTGGCACAAATGTTCGCCTGAGAGCTTGTTACTGAGAACCGAGTGAAAATCGGACATTTCATGTGATACGAACTAAAACATGTTTTGTAAGTAATAGCTGAAATAAAACGATAAAACAGCTGCATATCCATACCATTACGTTGATGCGCTTTCTTGTGATTTCAATTACCAAACTATAAAGAGAAAATATTTTTTTCCTTATCACGAAACTATGAGCTTTGCAAAAAATATCGTTGTACGATAAAATGTTTTTGTTTCAGAAAAAGTACACGAGATAAATTAGAGTAGCTTGTCATATTATTAGGCCCAAGAAAGAACATTGTACTTTTATTAAATACATATCTTTAGATGAACTAAGTGACTTAAGTATATAAAATAAAAAATAAAATACATTCGAGTATTATTTTCAGTATTTTTATTCTTTTGTGACAGTTTCCTTGCTTTGGCGTACTGGCTATTTTAGACACCATCCGATAAAAAGTCTCTAGAGCGATCTCAGTGAGGTCCATGTCAAACGAGATTTCTCGCCAATCCAACGGTTTAATTTTTAGTGAACATGGTTTATGACAAGTAGCCCCGAGTACATATCTATAGGCTCCTCGTCTCCAAGAAAAAATTCTGCAAGCCAGCCTACCTACCTATGTACTTTCCATATCGATTCTTCCACAGGGAGCGTTTAAAGATGTAATTCCACTTTGTGCCCTATTTGGCATAATGCATTCTGATTTATTTTGATCACCTGATTTCTTTTGCACAAATTTTGGCTAAAACACGAATATCTGATAATTAAATGGCACTTCGCTTGCACCGGCATGCCGAATGGCACTGGATAGTACGTATCGATCTACAGACATATAAAGATCATCGAGCTTCTAAAAAACAAGGTTATTGATTCTGATCCTGATATACATATGTAATGTATCTATGAACGGCAGAGAAAGAGTCAAGGATGCCGAAAGGTACCACAGAACCGGCATCGGGGAAACCTTTCTAAAAAGGGAGTATAGTGACCTTAACATCATCAACAATGAATCCATAACAGATTATAGTACAGAAGCAGGTATATGCCATCTCAGTATGGGGACAAATCAAAACCTAAATCGCTTAAGAAAACAAAGCATTGATCATGCACGTGGAGCAGAACAAGGTGGCATGGAATCTTAATGTGCTTGAAACCATAATGACTATGCACATAACAAAAAAAAACATGACATTATGTCAGCGCAAATGAAAATGTTGATAGAAACACAAAGAGGTAAGCAGGGGTCAGCCTTTGAATCACTGGGTCATGAATTATTCGCAGCCCTAGATTGAGGAATCGTAAAGGACATGATCGTTAAGTGGGCCTTAAATAAAAATGAGCAACGCCGAAATGACGCGTTATCCATAGAACACCATAACTTTATTTATCGTCTGATAAAGATGGTGTCTTCCAAAAGGTGATATTTGCAGGAGGAGACACAAAAAATTACATTTTCATGTGCCAACCAATTTAATCGCAGAGAACTAGCCCAATGTCTTTTTGACAAATGATAGTTTGAAACCAGAAAGCAGCACTAGACCTTCTGGAAATTTTAACAACATCTGCTAATTTGAATTGGGATTGGCTAGGATGTCTATAGCAGAACAATATTTGATCAGCTTTCCCTCTTTCCAAATCTTCCGTGATACTTCGGTACTTCATCAGCTCTACATCAGATAAGCTGTAACGCTGACGTCAGAAGTGCAGAAATAATATTACTGCATTCTTCATTAGATTAATCGATATGCACATATGTATTTGCATATACATATACATACATATACCCAAAAACTACACTTAAAACATCATTGAATCATTGGTGTACATGTCTCCATGTTTCCATTCACATTTCAAAGCTACAGAATCTAACAAGTATTTTATGAATCAGTGCAGGCCGCATGAGTAGAGAAAATGTGTAAACCCCCAACTTATCTTTTAAAACATTCAATTAAAAATTTCAACGAAAATTCCCCCTATGGAGGCTTTAAAATTGTTAAATTTTTAGACTTTCTTTAAAGAAAGCTTTGACGAGAAAGAACGATGAAATAAATTATTTAAACTTATTGTTTAATAAAATAAATATTTAAAGAAAGAGCTCTTTTGAGGGCCAATAAGTTTCGAGTAGTCTAAAAAGTCTGTTTGAGATACTGCAGATTTACATCCTCTTCGATCTCGGCCAGGCTGCTTCCTTTTTAATAATAGATAAGGCTTGTGACGTTAGTCACTGCTCACGTAGATCAGCAATAGGATCCATTGTATTAATGTAGATAAAGCCGCTGATTTGGAACCACCCGGATAAAGACATCAATCCCAAGAGGCCTTTCAACGCAATGTTGCATATGTATGTGTCCTCCAGCTCCGTGAAGATGTAGCTGTCAAGAGTCATTATGTTTCTGCCCGCGTAGAGAAGACATATACATATCACATTATTAGTGCACACTTGAAGGGGCTTCTGTCTGTTACTTACATCACTGAAAATCAGGGCAGATTCGTATCAGGAAAATCAACAACTGATGGGAAGCACTCCTTTCAAACCTGAGCATCTTAATTTCAAAGATCTCCAAAAAATCTTCAACAGGTTCCTATGGCTTAGTGGTTGCCATGTCTCAGTGGTCAGTGCGTTGAACTGCTGTACTAACTGCGTAGATATCCAACGAAACTTTCTTCACGGCATTAACTCTCATTGGGGAATGACAAACCTCTGGGAGTATAATTAAGGCAGTATTGTCTTTATCAAAATTTCCATTATTATAGGACTAACAAATATTGGATATCCACTAGCAAGAGAAATATTTCCGGACGAATTCGATCCCCAGCGGTTCAGAACTAGAATCAACAAACAACTGCTAACATCCCGGTGGGCTGCAGTAGGTAGGTGGAATTCATGTGTCTTCGAACAGCTTTCTATTCTCTTATTATCTGATATAAATGCATTAAGTTATCTAAACAGAATGGCGGTCGAAAATAAATAAATAAATAAATGGACGGCGCTACAGGTCGGGATGAGGCAAGGCCTAGCTTCTCGCAACCATTCGTGTTATATTTTCCTCTCGAATGGAAGGGACCTTGAATTTATTGCTGACTCCGAACGGCGGATTGAGCAGCTCTTTCATGAGAGATTATACTCCCGGAGGCTTGTCATTCCTTGACCAAAGATGGTACCGCAAAAAATGTTCGGCGGACATGGCTGGGGCTTAAACCCACGCCGCTCGCTCAGCAGTCCAACGCAGTAACCACTAAACCACGGCGACAAAAATGTCCACTCTGAAAACGAATTCACTCTAATTGCATCCAAAATGCTTAATTTTGAATTTCAACGAAATCAGAACAATTTTTAAGAATTTGTAAGTGATGGTTCCAAGATGATGCCCAAATTTGTGGCCGTGAAGTTTTGTTCACTGCTATCTACTGTCTTACTAGTTTTATTCATCATTATCATAATTTTCTGAATGGCCCGCTTATCGACTATAAGGGTCGCTCATTTAGGGTGCTTAAGTGAACCCTCCATACCTCTCGATCTTACTCCACCGACTCTAAAACTTCAAGAGCAATCCCCATACGCGTAGAGGTGAAATTTCGACTCATATCATCCTGCCATTGACAAGGGGATGCCTATCTAATGGCACGGATTCCATGACGCGTCTTGAAAGCCGAGTTGGCTGCATGCATCGAAGCATGGATATTTCCCTTCGAATTGCGGTTGATATTTCTCTTTTAAAATTCTTTCGAATAGCGTATACTGCAAACTTGGTACATCTTTCGTACATGGAGTGTAGATCCAGATCTACTTAAAAAAAATGCAATACTGTAAGAAAATAAACAAAAAACGATAAGAATTTTACAGTACACTCGCGAAAATCTGAACGACTAAAAACCAAGCTGATTCACGTTTGCAAGAATGATCAAGTTTGCGAATGTTTAATTTTTAATGCGAGTATATGTACGTTTCGTCAGACTGAAATCCATGCACAAGTAATATGCTGGATAGGGACTTGCACACATGCATGAATTTCAGGTTAAATTACTGCTCGTGTTGCCTCAAACTTATTCATTTACCGTCCTTTTTCAGACAAATATCATAAAAATCAAATCATACAAGTTATGAAGGCTCTAAATACTTTTTTCACGTTTTAGAATAGTCAATGTAAAATAAAATTTGCTCATGTAAGCGGGTGTTCGGGTGTAGCTGGTGTTCACATTATCACGAGTGTATTGTAATTGAAATTTTCCAACCAGTCCCAGAGTCCTACATGGACTCAATTATGTGTAAATTCGAAGGAGTTACGACCCCACACAAGCAGAGGGCCGATCAGACTTGCATGACGCATATTAATAGTGACATTAGGTGAGCATAAGTTGACAATACGAGATCACATAGGACCTGACGGTTTCATATAAGGAGATCAAACCCCAAGAAGGAGTGCAATTCAAAAATCTAATTAACGCAGATTGTATTTATTTGAATTTTTATTGTTAACAATCCAGTTGCGTTTTAGGGTATGTTCTGTCCCCTACAACAATCTTAACTAGCAGATCGGATCCCTTAAGAATCTATTGAGTCTTTTTCTTCTCATTTAGAATCATTAATACCTTAGAAGTTCCCGATTTATTTATGCACACATATGGTATGTCTGACAGTCACAAAAATTGCTAATTAAAAACTGTCCTTAGGCAAGGATTACACTTGTAATCCGTTTACGTTACAAAACCTTACGAGTAAATTAGAGTGTGTGTTGGCAGTTTGTTGTGAGAATAGTTTCGCGCCGGCAAGTAGCTGTTACTATTTTGCGAAAAGAATATGCTGCTGCGCAAATTATTGGATAGGAAATCGAAATAAACATGGAGATTTCTCAAAATTTGTGTATTGAATTAAGAATACAGTCCAATTTCAAGTTGCTGCTGCAAAAAATTGCAGGCAAAATAAAAATAAAAGATACACGTTTTTACAAAGCGATTTCACCTGCTTAACGATTAATAACAACTCTTTGGTTTCTAGCGTCAGGTAACGCACACATACTTACACTCGTAAGCAGAAAACTTACAGATGCTGGTTGCGTAAGCTGTAAGAATTTCGTAAGTTATTGCGAACGCTTTTATACCGTTTCAGTTTTCTCGCAACTTACAGCTTAAGTTGATAAAATTTACTGTAAGTTACTTACAGAGCTGTTTATACTGGTAAATTTTTCTTACACTAGTAAAACTTACAAGTGTAATCCTTGCCTTACAAGGAATAATTTTTTTATCTCCATTAACCGATTACGGTTTCTGTTCTTTTTCTCAAAATTATGCTTGTCACATGCGCCATTATTCGCCACATCTAAGAAAAAACTTTATACTCATAGAATGCATAAGCTTTTTTCGCCCTTCCCCGAGAAAGACGTTTCACTACTTTGCAACTATAAAAACTGATGCATTCGAAAACTGAACGCTTAGTGTCGCGGAAGTGAGCTTACTTGTAACAATTGCAATTACATATCGTTTGGGTGATTTTTAATTATAAAAATAAAAATTGTTTACATTTCAATTGTGACAAAATGGCGAACGATGATGATATCCTTCGTGAGCTTTCGGTGCTTGAACTTTTTGAAATGTTGCCGCATTTGAGGGCTCACTTGCCCCAATCGGTACGCGGACATCATCTTCTGTACAACTATCTGAAAAATTTCGAAGCGATCAACGAGGGTATCCAACTGGATACTCTGTCGTGTAGATGGCGACCGAAATTCTTTGGTCATCGTAATGGAAAAATTGAGAACTGCACTTATATTGCAATATCACCTGAAAAGGTTAGTTTTACTAACTTTAGTTCGTTTTAGTTCGTACAAATTTTGTACTCGGATGTGTTAGGTACTAACATCTCTTGTTTTGTCGACTGCATTTACTCTATAATATGCGAAGTTGTGAGTGTTTGTTAGACTTTTAGTAAAATTTTTTAAATCATTTTCTTGATCAACTCAGTGTTTTATTTGAAGTGAATACATACGAGTACATATGTGCATCAAATAGTTAAACAAATGAGAAAAGACACATGATCTTGATGATCTCAGTTCACTGAGCTTTAATTCTATTAAAAGCGAGTGTGCAGCGTAAACGAGTTCATTATAATTGTTTTATACTTTAGTTCAAGAAAATAAGACATTGAACAGAATGCTATAATTTTATGTTACAGGTTGCAATTAAACTACGGTACCTGGGATCTTGAACTAAGTCTGTAGACAGGGTTAAGAGAAAGATTTTCCACGCCCTTTACTAGCGCTGGGTCATGATCATCTCAACAAAACATTTCCACTTCGTCCTATTCCAGCGATTCAAAGTTCTAGGCTTCTCTTTCTTATTAGCGCCTGATGGCAAAGTCATCGGGTTCTTTGCGAATAACAGAGATTAGACTTGATTCGAAAATTCCAATTTTGGTGTTAATTATTTAAGCCTCTTCAGTTAGCTCGTTCCTTGGATAACTACCTCTAGTTGCGCGCACCAAGCTGGTCCTTTCGCTCGGCAAGTCCTTATCATGTCAAACATCCAATGCGTAGTTTTTTGATAAGATCAATGTAATTGTGCAGCTCGTGTTTTTCGAGGTTGAATCTCCTCCTGCAAAACCCGTCAATGCAAACGGGGCTAAATATCTTACGAAGAATGTTTCACTCAAAACGACCAAGGATACCTTTATTAAATTTCAATAGAGTCTATGCTTCATCACCCAAAGGAAGTCTCGTTAGGTTAGGTTAGGCTAGGTTATGGGGATAGTGCCCAGTCAATGTGCTCACGATGCCTACTGGTGTGATGTATTCTCCTTTGTGTTGTGGTTCTTGTTCCAACGAACCTCTGGCAGTCCAAGAGGTTCTAGCATCTTGTGGTCCGCGTTACCTTTCAGTACACCGATAGGGATGAATATCAATGTGCGGGTGTTGTCTCTTCCTAAGGTGGAACTTGCTCAGCCAGTTCGTCTGCTTTTTCGTTATCATCGATGGCGCTGTGTCCGGGGACCCAGCTGTTTAGGATTTCGCGACAGTTTAGATTTGATATATTTTCTAGAGCTTGATAGCTGCTAGACTGTTGACGAGGGTAAGTTGCCTTTAAGGTAGGCATGTTGACTGTCGTCACATATGTTAGTTATGTCTGTCTAGAAAGTTCTTACGCGTAAATCGATTAGCGTTTCCAGTGTCTTTAGGAAGAAGGAGGAGAGACTAATCGATCTAAAGGCTTTTGCGGTGGTGTGAGTGGGACTTTCTGCACTCAGGATGAAGGCAACTTTCACCTCCCTATTTTTAATCACGTGGAGATCTTGTCGAGACCGTGCTCAAGTATTGCGGGCATGATTTCATCTGGCCTGATGAGATGTCGTTATAATAGGTAATAGCAGAGCCAAGGTAGACAAAATCCGATTCGTCGATGTTGGATGTTGTTTTTTCCGCTTTTATGGATTTCAAGAAAAGGAGTTTATTACCACATTTATTTCCCCAGAGTTCATATAGGTCGTTGGAGAAAGGCTGCCCAGTGCTTTTTCAAGGGCAAGATACCTTCAAGGATAATGATCAAGTGTTGTTCTTAACTATGGGATATCAAGTATATTAAGCAGAAGAACCCAATGCAGCTTATTGGGTTCTTCTGCTTAATATGCAAGTTTTACAGAGAAGGTCATAGCTTCTCGAGCCTACTATTTTTAAACCATTACCCATTATTGATGTGTTTTGTCGTAGTCTTTCATCACCACTCCATTCTCCCATTCCGCTTTGGATGAAGTATCTAGGCTAGCTGTGCTCAGAGCTTTGCTGAAGTCTAATCTGGAGGTAAGGTTAGCAGTGCAGTACCCACAGAGAAGGCCCAGAACAGCAGATCCCCCTGGGGATTCTTCGGTTTGATTGAATTTCAATAATAATATCACTATTTCAGGACTATTGGATCAATCTGTGTACAGTAGAGAAATCCGGGGCTGAATTGCTAGAATGTATTGCAAAGACCAAGCGTATCAATTGGTTGCATAAACCAATATCGATTTCCATTGATGCTGAATATTTTGACGAGTTTAATAAAATAATATCGCCAAAGCGTAGTGACTGGACATATGATAAGCCAGAGTATATTTTTCATATATCCAAAAAAAAAGTTCGTGCTATTTCAACTCCGAAGTAAGTTGATTTCTACTATATTATTCGAATTGCCTTAGCTAATATATTTTTTTATAATAGAATTCCAAATGACTTATACCTAGGAAGACTTCCACTTCATTTAGCAACAATGATAAATGAAACATGGGACTACAAATATAATGGTTCAACCGAAGTAATCGAAGCAAGTATAAAACTCAACGGTGGGACATGTCTTTTCCGGAAGTCAAACAATGAACCAATTACTTGGATTATCACGAATGATTTCTTCGCTCCTGGGTGAGTTATACAAAGCCTCTCCAGCCTAAAAGAACTGCATCCAGCTGTGTACGCTGAATTAGTTAAGGTCGCGCTCTCTTTGCGCTGTCCATGGAAGATGATGGCTTATTTTTCTGCGTGAAGCATTGGTGTTTGATCAGGGGCCTAATTACCGCAATCGATAACGAGTGAGTGAGTGGGACTCGTGATCGAATGACCGATTAACTTCATTAGGAGCGGTAATGCCAAATCCTCACATTTCGATGACGAGTTTCTCGTTAACGAGTGTGGTAATTCGGCACCAGATGATTGCTAATATGCTTTGTAAATGTTGATATGAGAATTCCATGCTACACATTGAATTCCATGGACATTGCTTGTTAGCTTGCTAGGTGCTCGCGGTCTGTTCAGAGCACAATCATTTCAAGTGCAGATCCATAAATACATAGTTGTTTTCAATCAGTATTGCTGTCATCACAGAAAAATTTTCTGTTTCGTGATCATCAAGTGAAGACGACTCACGATCTTATAGGAGGTCTTTGCTTATTCTCAAGAAATGTTCTCTAATCGATTCGTTGTGGGGCGCCCAATGATTAGTCGCATTCTTCCTGAGAAGGTGTACAGTTCGTCATACAAAGAGACACGAATAACGGACCACATCAGCCCAACGCTCATATTTACTTTCAAGTTACCTTTCAATTTATCTAGCAATTCTTAACAATTCGCCCCACCCCTTCCTTTAAGCAACTGATGAGGGGTCGAATTACTACACTCGTTAACGAGTAACTCGTCTTTGAAATGTAAAGATTTGGCATTACCGCTCCCAATGAAGTTAGTCGGTCATTCGATCACGAGTTCCACTCACTCACTCGTTATTGATTGCGATAATTCGGCCCCATATAACAATTTCTAGACCGATTATGATATTTGATTTGAATTGCTATTTAAAGAATTTCCTTGGATTATTCCAGCTTTCTACAAACCATTGAATCCGACCGTCGAAAAGGTTACGGAAGTCTTGTCAGTACAGTAGAGATGAAGCGTATTGTAGAAGAACACGATGTGGACATCTTTATATTCATTGTTCAGGGAAATCATGCTTCAGAAAGCATGCACAGAAAGCTTGGCTTTGAGAAGGTGAACGAATGCCGTTGGGTTGTCGTCAACTAAATAAATATGGAGCAATAAAAAAGGCATATATACTTAGAAACTACTCACTTATTACATTTATTTAGATCATATACAATTATTTTTGTTTTTTTGTTTTTTATACAAATCACAATGTTTCACATGTGTATTTACAACGTAGTTGCAATGTATATGTTAAAACAGTTTTAATATTTACAAGCAATATTAAACAACGAAAAAAAAAATTATTAAATCTATGCTCTTTATTTGAGAATAGATCGGTCAGAAATCTGTTTTGCAGTAAACAATAAATAACTAAATAACATAAAAGTTGTGGCAATGAGTAGTTATGTACAACATTCGTCAATAATCTACTCTCTATGGGAAAGGGAACTTCATGAACGGATCAAAACAGGTAATTCTTCTAATTTAACTAAACAAATAGTAATTTACTAGTGCTGCCATTTGTTGTACTACCATTCGCTAATAAACTATTAGTTGTCGTATAATATTTATTTCCATTCTCGTTGCTACTTGCTAGGCTCCCATTTGCGGGTGTTGCACCCCGATAGTATGGATCAACTCCGCTCTGCATTGGTGCGTATTTGATGTAGTGGTTGTTGGTCAACGGTAGCACCGATTCTCTTGACTTTGAAATATGTTTCGCCTGTTGTAGAAAATTAAATGATTAGATAACTAGTTTCGTTTAAAATTTAAAACTTACTCTGTTGTAACACAGAACACCAACTATTGCGAGTGTCATGCCAATGCAATTTAACCACGTTACGGGGTTTCCCAATATCAGCAGTGAAACAGCTATCACAAAAATTCTCTTCGACGCACTAGCAACAGCATATGTGAGCGGTGTCACCAAAGATAGCACACTAAATGCTATTATGTTCTGAAGCCAATTTAACACTCCATCTGTGAATAGTAACGCTATAACGCGATAATCACCATTTACCTGTAAAGACAACTTTGATAGTGAAGATGTTTTAAAAAAGCGTAGAAGAAACTTACGATTACTGGATGTCGCAGTACACTTAAGCCGTCGAAAAATACCCAAACTGGTATGAACATAAGCAGGGCAAGCTTACCCAAGAGATGTAATAATCGCAAATGATGAATTCCTGTATCCTTCAGTACCTAAGAAATATACCGGGGTTGTAAGAATTATTAGTTAATTTTTCATCATAGTATTCAAAAATTTTATAAGCTCGTAGATCTCAATTTAAACAAGCTTACAAGGCATGCCGGCTATCACATTCGATTATGAACCTTCACCAACATGACAATGGATGTTAAGAGGGAAGCAAACGTCGTGTAATTGGTGGAGGAGGCTAGATCATCTAGAGCGGATGGACATCAATGCTCCGGCCCGTAAGATCTTCGAATCCACACCAGACGGACGACGCAATAGAGGAAGACCGCAACTCAGGTGGCGCACGCAAGTGGAAGGGGACCTTAACCATCTTTGCGTGCGAAACTGGAAACAGCTGGCTAAAGATGGGGTTGGCTGGAGACGCTTGTTGTTTGAGACCTAGGGCCACGCCCACCCCACTAACACTGCAATACCCAAAATCTTCAGTCCCGAAAAGTGCTCATCAGTTAGCACCCCTTAGGAACCGGTAGAGAAAGTAAAGATTTTCCAATATATTTGGAAGTCTTGTATCAACCGATGGTTGCCAGCCCAATCGGAAAGACAACCTGTCTTGATGATGCAATGCGATCCGCTTAGGCACCAAGCTGCGACAGTTCCATTCGAATGTTGAATCCACGCTGTTATATGGGTGCAGCACTTGGACATGGTCAAGTCGGGCGTTATTGCCAATAACGCTATGCAATGAAATTCACTAACCCAAGGGTTCACCGATATATACTAACATGGCACATGACAGTTGGGGAGGAGTCAGGGGGAAGAGTTGGAGAGGGCCGAGACAAATTTTTTTTTAAAATCGTTTCACGCTTCAAGAGGCTATGAATATCCACACAGCGCGAGCACACTGCAGTCCTTCGAAACGCAGACAGTAAATGGTGCCGGGTAAATGATAACGGGTAAGCATAGTACAGCCCTAGGACTCACAAAAAGAAACAGGACACATAAATATATAGTTCCAGCAAGCATACAGCAATACTTTGCTGCAACAAACTTTTATTCTTACCTTTTTTGAAAATATATTTTGCAGCGAAAATCCCATTGTCGAAATAAGTGCGCAAATCAGTCCCAACATATCAAAAGAAATTTCCGTCATAGTGGCAATACCAACGCCTGAGATAATCGGAATTAAACTAAGATACACCAGATTGCTTTGTTTTTCTTTGAATATAACTCTTGTCAGGATGACGGTAAAAAGCGGCATTGTAGCTTTAACTGCAAAAAAACATGAATATTTAATTAATCTCCAAAAAAAAAAACCGGAATTTCTGTTCCAATTGAAAAGAATTTGGTGAACGACATTGAAAATGCAAGGCTAAAACTCACCTGTATGCGCGTATGAAACAGGAACCTTCCAGATGGAAATATGTGATGTTACCGAAGCCAGAAACTTTCCTAGCGCCAATGGCACTATCAGCCTCAAATAGTATGGCCAAGCAATGCTAGAATATTTCCGTATTCCCCATAAATTGAAAAATGGTCCACTATACAGAGTAATACTGCAAAGCTGGATCATTGTAACAGTTACCGGGTAAGGGAATTCATTTAGAACCATTTTACCGATAACATTATTGCTAGACGAAACTATATACCACAAAAGGCACAGGGTCAAAACAACGAAGACGTGTCGCGAACCATTTCGTTTGCCCGCCTGCATTGTAAAACACTAAGATCGATAGTTTGGCAAAAATTCTAATATCACTCTAGCGTAAGACAATTTCCGGAACTATAGAGATTCAGGTGCATCCATGGGGTGCACTTAATTTCTGATTAAACACATATTTTTTGCAAATTTACTTTTCAATTCTATTGCAAAAATTTTAAAGTTGACGTTGACAAAAAAAAATTTGACTACCTGACAGTTTGTATTGACAGTTTCATGGGAAAAGTGAAAGTCGCCCATTGATTATGTAAGATCACAATTGTTAAGTAAACAAATTCTTAATAGAATTTTATTGCACATTAAAGCTTACGTATTCGTGACCTGCATCAAAAGCAATATAAACATAGTTCGAGCCTGTTCCCCTATAATTTTTTGATTCAAAGAGGTGCGAATAAATCTGCGTTTGTGATGAGATCGATACTTTACTCGGAGAAAAAAATAATATATAGCAGACATAATAAGGAGACATTTTCATCCCAAATAGGTTACACTTGCAAGAAACAAGAGAGCAATTCGTAAACTGTTTAAGTGAAGCTTGAAAAAGTAATTTGGTGTACTTAATAATCAGGGTTTTTAAATAATTTTTCCCAAATCCAGCCTATATAAAACGCTTTCTATTCGGCATATTTATTTCATTTTCTACACTTACTGTACCCCATTCACAGTCGCAACTAGCATTATTACAAATTTTCCGACAATTGACATCTGTCGTTTTGCTGTTGTTTAAATTCTTCCGCCTGTTACCAAAAATTTATTTTCATTTCTTAAATATACACAGTTTTATTGGCAAATTTACAAAAATATATATATATAATGGAACCCATGACATTAGGAAGTCCCAGCGGTAGCCCTGCAACCGGGCCAAGTCCATATTTACCATCATTTTTAATGGGCGAAGCCACTGCACCATCAACACCAAGAAGTAATACTCTATCTCCAAATAAAGGGCGCAATATTTCTTTTGGTAAATCCACCTCTATGCATGAATTTTATAATTATTTAATAATAAAAATGCTTTCATAGCCCCCTCACCAGGTGCAACATCTCCACAAGATTTCAATCGGTCAGCTTTGGGACAGAAAACCCTTTTTGGCTATCAACAAGGTTCTACAGTGTCCAACTATGCAGGGACACCAATCCAAAGTCATAATGCCAGCATGTCGGGACCTCCAACCCAAGTGAGTTTTTCTTTGTGAACCCCCAAAGGCTATTCTTACTATTATTTTCTCAACAGGGACTGTTTGACTCACTACATTCGGACCGTAATCAAGTCCAAACGCCCACAAGGTCCAACCCAAGTGCTATGCACCAACAATCAATGCAATATGGAACTCCACTAATTAACCAGTATCAAATGAATCAATCAGTTAACGATTCTTACATGGGGGGTACTCCAAAAAGTAGCTTCAACGCATCCCGCATCACATCACCAATTGCGAATCCATTGCAATTTGACTATCGCAATAACAATTCCAATCTTCTTCAGTGTCCACCGCCACCGAGATACACTGAGTTCTGGATTACCGTGTATGGCTTCCCGCAGAGTGCAACTTCAATGATTCTCTCGCACTTCTCCCAATGCGGGACAATAATTGACAAGGTCTTTCCATCTCAAAATGGCAATTGGGTGCACCTCAAATTTTCCTCGAGGCTAGAGTGCGATAAAGCTCTTAATTACAACGAAAAGATCCTCGGCAACAATATCATGATTGGTGTTACGCAGTGCAAAGACAGAAACATAATCGACAAGGAGAACTTCTGTGAAAATAATCAGTAAGACCCTCAGATCACCACACAACACCATACTAATTAAAACTTCCTTTCTAGAACAACACTTAAAGTTCGGCCGTTGTCTCAGGTCGCATATCAGAGCGCTCAAAGTGAATCCGCCGTCGTCACTAGTCCAAACGCACCTCAAAAGAGTTCCGGAATAATGAACAAAGCCATGGACCTCTTCTTCGGATGGTAGACGTAACAAACCTGTTTTGTAATATTTCTTTTTTGTCCTAGAGAAAAACTAAATCAATTAGATACAAATAATTTGTTGGTTTAATTTTTACATTTAAAAGAACGTGTCCAGAGCACTACACACGTTGGCGGTATCAGTAAACTAATATACATAGTGGGCTAGATTATGTTTTTTGCTTCTAAACTAATAAGAACAATGAAAACTAATTCGCTAAGACAATAATTATTCTTTTGCTTATAATGATTCAACAGAATTTTCTTTCTCCAGAGAAATAAAGTAAACACACAACTTAGACTTGTTTTGGTTCGATCAGTGCGGCTTCGAGATCTTTCATCTTTGGATAGTTGACGTCACAGCTGTCTAGCTTCGATTGTGCCCAGATGATTAGCTTCAGTAAATACATAACGCGTGGCGTTGAGTCTTCGCAATGTTCAGATTTAAGAATGGCCGCATTGAGTTCACTAGCAACCTTTGTGAACGAGAAAATACTTATTCGAGTTGGAAATTAAAGTGTTTTCTTTGGTTTAAATACCTTTTGGCGATGTGATTGTTCTAGCAAATCCGAGAAAGGACTGTTTTGTGGTTTTTCAAATGCCAACAATGCGAGTGTTCGTTCCAATTCATTCAAAGCTTCGGGAATATCTTCACCTGCCTCCGAGAGTTTTGTCTGGGCGAATGTGAGTGCGTCCTCTATTTTGCCGGCGCTGAAATGATTGAGAAGCCATTAGAGAAAGAATTTTGTTGCATTTATTAATCGTAATCTGCATTGCAGTACAAATGATTGCAGATGACCTGGGCTATGCATATTTTGGTTAAGTTCGGTACATTGGTTTTTGCTTTGTCATATTTAGACCAAAGCTTCTTGATATTTCGAAGGTGGTGTAGCGAGTTCCACCCATTGTTTGCTTCCGTTAATGAATTTTGCATACTTAGGGTCCTAAGGTAGCTGAGTGGATGTCCGTTAGTACCATCCGTCAAGGGCTTTCCGCTTTTTTTCTAGTTCGTCAGCCACTTCATTGCCTGGTCCTCCGTTGTGAGCAGGAACACAAGATTTTTACGTTATCCTGTGTGCCAAGCACCTTCAGCTCTTCGCCACAAAATTTAACAAGCTTCGTTGTGACCTGAGCAGTTGTCGCCTGGCTGTCTATATAGACACTGTCTCCCGAAATATTGTTAGCTGTAATGCTTGTTGCAATGCGTATCTAAGTTTGGTAAAAATTGACAGAACGCACCAGAACAAGTAATTTGCACCAAGCCATGATAAAAATACAATTAAGTTTGTGCCGAACGAAGTTGTCTTTTTGCTACCATCCTATGAAAATACTCTACTGACTGGTTACCTCTGGAGAAAAGAAACTGCCGTAATCTCGTTAAGAGAAGGCACAATAAGATTCGAAAGAAACCGCGCTGCTAGAGCACAGAAAACATTCTCTATCCACCTATCCAGGACGATTAAAAAACAAGTGGCTATGTGTTTGCAAGAACGTTTGTTTAATTTATATTAGTCGTGCTGTCGAGAAAACGAATGTAAGAAAATAGCAAGTGCGACAGCCCAAGGTGGGCCAAGGTCTGCCTCCTTTCAGCTACGATCTGACGAGACAAAGAACGCGAACATTTCACGTGGCCTGTAGGCGGTAGAATGCTGCAACTTACATCCAATTTATCATAAGCTTCTCAACAAAAAAAAAAAAAACCAAACACCACGTATCCACAAAAAAAAGCATAAAGGAAATCGAAAACAAAGAAATATCAGACATATATGCAATATCATACCGAATAAGTTCAATCAACTGCAGTTGTTGCAAATGAAAAAACAAATAGCGATCGTTGTCCAGGAGCTCCGGATGTAGTTGATTAACCAAATGAGTTGCCTCCTGTATTCGCCCATTTTGTACAGCTTCCCGAATAAGTATTCGATCGTCTAGCGAGCTCAACTCCACACTGGGTTCTAAGCCAGCTTCAAGCTGAAATTTCTCAGCTGCCTCCTTAAATCCTTCTGCAATTTATTAATACGTCATTTAACAACAATTTTTATTCACTTTGATGACCATTCTGTAAATACCTGTGACCAAATAATTCATTATTAATCGGTTCATGTCGGATTGTTTGAAGGGAAATTGCGACAAACGCAATAGCCATTCCTCCTTCGAGATGCCCTCGGCTTTGTCGTTGTAACTCATTTTGATTTATTTCAAATAATATGTCGTAGATATTCAGCGATATTTTTTTAATGGTTTAAATCGTAAAATATGGTTTATTTCGAGTGAAATTTTTTTTTTTTTAGAAATTTTGTGAAAACATTCGGCTAGACAACAAACGATATTCCGATTCCAAAATATTTCATTTTAATGACAGTCACAGCAGAGTAAAGTTGGCGATGCTTTGGCTTAGGGGAAGGCTAGGCATTGCCAGTAGAAAATGAATTCATGTTTCGTAAGAAAAAAAAATGCGGCAGAAAATTATTCAAATTCACAATATTATTTACCAACGATTTTGCGGCTGCCAAAGTGCTTGCTAAGCTTAAATTCTCGAACGTGACTTTTGCTACTTGGCTGACGCCCTCAGCCGGATGATTACTTGTAATGACTTCTGATTCTGGAAGAACCGAGCGGTGTGGGTTCAAAGCCCAGCCATATTCACCGAACTTTTTTCCGGCACCACCTCTCGTCGAGGAATCACAGGCCTCCGTTGGTATAATCTGTCATGAAAGGGCTTCTGAATTCGTCATTCGAAATTGGCAATAAGTGCAAAATGAAACACGTACAACATGAATGATTACGAGAAGCTAGGCCGTGGGCCATCTTGAGCTGTTTTTTTTTTGGTGTAGTCTTAAAAAATTTCAAATTTTGCATAAATTAGTAAGCCGGCATAATTTTTTTATTTTATCGTGTTTTGTCTCATATTTCTCTCGCATATTAACTTATGAACACAGACAATGACAGTGTCGCCAACATCTAAACGCAAAAACTGGTCGGCAATTTTGAAATCAAATTTGACATTTTTCCAACGAATAGAAACTAGAATTTCACTAAAAATAAACAAAGCAAATAGTTTCATAAAATAAATCAAATAAGCGACAAAAATACATAAAATGGAAGGGACAACACAGCGATATATTCCACAAAAGGATGGTCGAAAAGAGGTGTATCATCCTAAAATATCCGCCGTAATGTCGCACCTGAAGTACGAATTTTCACCCTACAAGTACACTGTTTATAGATGCGCATCGAAAATAGTTACTTTGCAAAAGGTTTTCTTCAGTATGTACATATAATCATTATAGTGCATGAATTATATGCTAATCTGTTTGTTTTTGCAGCCTCTAGTATACCCTACAAATTGATACTGGCCGTCCTGGACCGATACAACATTACACAAGTGGATCGCAACTATATGGTTCCGCCATTTCAGCTGACCTCGCTGGTTCATGACATTTACTTTGCTTGTGAAAAATTGGGACACTTTACCAAGTCAGTTTCATTCAATTTAGAGACTGCCACTTCTGTGCTATCGGATTTCTTTTGGAATCTTTTTGATCCGTAAGTTGCGTCTGCATTTGCGCGAAGGTCCTCTGAAGTTGGTTTTACTTGTTCTTTTTTTTTTCCAGACTCCGACGGCATTCTATATCGCCGATTGAAATCAAAGCAACGTTTCTTTTGTTGTGTAAAATACATTCCTCTGAACAATTAGTGACTGAGTTTTTTCAGTTGGTCTGCGAGAAGAATCGTTGTGTGACAAAGTTCTCCTTGGAGTACCTGTTACACACGTTGTCTAAAATTTTCACGTACATTGGAGAAGGAACTGCATATGGCGAGCACAACATACCGACTGTTTTGGAGCAATGTTTTGCAAAGGTGATTTATTCTTTTAGATTATTTGAAGATTGATTGTAAGGCCTGTAAGCCAGATGGGAAGAAAATAACGTAGAAGCCTTCGATTGTGAGTGGAAAGAACAGACAATCGTTAAAATTTGAAAAAAAAATAAAAAAGTCAATGGTGCTTGCAGATAATTCTGTAAACTTTTAAATGTGTTACTAGGTTTTAAGTCGAAGCCTTTGTATGTCTCCTGCCATTTCTTACTTCTCATTATTCAAACTTGTGTTTTCAGTGTCAAAGCGTTAATGGTATTACAGAATATCAGTTCCATTGCCTATGGTCAACCTCTCAAACTAGATTTCTAATCTATGCCAATCTAATTGCTCTGATAAAACGCATAGAAGACACAGAAAAACTCATCCACAACAACGTGTGTGCATCATGTCAATCTGAGAAAATAATCGGAATTCGCTTTAAATGCCAAACATGCAAGAACCTCTCGCTGTGCTTAAAATGTTTTGCCACCGGTTTTGCGTCTAATAAACACGAAAGCGGTCACCGTATGTACGAAGTGTTTACTGAGGTAAGTTTGATAAATTACATTCGACATTCATTTCACCTGTTACACGTGTATGTAGGACCTACCACCGAAAAAATTCTCCCACTATTTCGCCAAACTGTGTAACATATTTTTCCAAAGTACTCACGAAGAAACAACCGGTTTCTGTAATACCAATGAAACTAGCACAGTCAATGAGACAGAGCTCGTGACGATCGATTCCAAAGGATCCGATTCAACAGCAGTACCGCAAACCAAATGTGAACCACCTATCAGGGAATTCTTGAAAAATGACTGTAAGTTTTATTTACTTTCGGTGATTTGTTGATAATTCTTTAACTCTCGCCCAGACTCGTTCATGCATTCAATCTCGGGGTCATCAGGTTCATCAATACATCCATCCAATAAGCTACAATCTATAATTGACAAACTACTACAACAAAACGCGTAAGTAAAATTACTACCTCCTATTGATAAGACGGCCGCATAATGCCTTCGTTGTTTTTGTAGAAAAATTGAAATGCAACTAAAGTGTATACAGACATCGTCGACGACGGAAATTTCAAACTTTCTGAACTCACATCAACAGTTCCTGGTCGACATCATAAACGAAATGAGAAGCTTCACTGTAAGATATTTTCAAGTATAACGCTCCGTTTAAATATTTACGTTTTATATCCAATAGCAGAATAGTGCAAGTTTTTCTTATCCAACATCGAGTACACCCAACCGTACTGCATTCGCAAAAAGAACGGCCACAGATCTTTTATCCCAAAATCTATCGCGATCATGTAAGTTTAGTTTTTCTCAACAAAACGCCATAATCACACGTCTTTAAATTCGCAGTGCACGGAGCTGATATAAACCGCAGCTATTTGGACGCTAATAAATCTGATTACTCAGTCTGTGACGTCAGTGGATGGTTCTATCAAAAAAAGATGTCAACACCATATTCGGCAGCACCACTCTCTGTTGTTACAGAAGATGATGGCAGAGAAACAGAAATGGGAAACTTTAAGCTGTTACTTCATAAGGTGAAGGAGATTGTAGAAGACTCCTACAGTGATAATACAGAACTTGCTGAAGCGACTCAAAATTTAGAGAACGCCTTGGACAGCATCATACAAGATGAAGAGAGACGACTGCGAGATAGCATGTAAGGTATTAAATTGTTTATGTTACTTCTGTACGTATTGGACGCGTGTTATTGCTCATCCAAACACCAAAACAAAGTGTATTCGAATAACTTCGTCAAATATTTTATTTACAATTCCAAAAAGACTATTTTTTATAGATTTCCTATTAAATAAACAAACATATTTTTGAAAATTTATTGAAATAATATCCGAGTTTCTGTGAAACTCTTGTTAGTGCGGCTGTACATTGAAGATGCATAAAGCATGTGCGATGCATCACTAAAGTGAATATATACAAGACCCTAATCATCTCAGTTGACTTTGTCAAGAATGGATGGAATCGCTCCCGGTTGTTTCGAGAAAAAAGTCCCTTGGGTGACCTTTGCACTCGTCGGCATAGACGGCGTGCAAAAGAGAAGAGCAGCTAAGCAGTGACATCGACTTTTTAGAATACGCGCGATTGGAAAAGCTGTATCATTACTGAAGTGGATCATGATATCTTCAAGATATTTCTTTCTACACAAAGAGCGAAGCAGCTTTGGAATCCTTATCAAATGTCAGAAATAATTTCCTTGCAGCCCTCGATTGCCTATCATCTCCAAACGAGATGACTAATTCAACACTCAGCTTTGTTGGGTGTCTGGACATAGTGACATTCAGGGTAACTGAAAAACCGACGAACTTGGCAAATCTGGGACCACCCAAAGAAATCTTCTCATGACCAGAGACATGGGTTTACCGAACAATACAGTGAAACTCAGCATTTAACACGTCATAATTAGAAAAATGATGTCCAGATGGAAAAGCGGTCATAGGGGTCAATCAACCAGACTTATCTGACTTGAAATAAATGACCAGGAGTCAAGAGATCTTATTATTCTCAACAGAATACAAATTCGCATCATCATTTATGTTATTACAGATCACTGTCTAGTAGGACAACAGGTTAGGAGAAAACGGGCTCTTTTCACAGAAGCAGTGAATGTGAGCAGGAAGAAGCAACCACAACTCACCTTCTCTGCGACTGTCCGGCGCTATCTCACAGCAGGAGAAAACTTCTAGATAACAATAATAATAGTGACTCTAGCCAAACCCCCATTCGAAATCTTCTATCCTTGATTAACAATTCTAAATGGTTCCATGGGTTGAACTCTTCATCGTAAGGAATACTCTATGTATCATAATGGACTTTGAGCAAAAGTGAGTTCCCTATGGGATACCAATTTCGCCTAACCTAACTTAGCATAGAAATATGCAGGCAACTAACTTACGATTGACTTGGCTGGAAACGCTTGTTGGTTAAGGTCCATATCCTGTCTGGACAGGCACGTTGAAGTACACTTATTTCCCAATTCAGTTTCCGTCAATCAATCCCTCCATACTAAGCCGGAAGCCGAATCAAAAGCTGTGTTGTTATTTAACGCCCTCTCGTGTGTCTTAACAATCTTTTTACTTTTTGTTGGAAGCTGCCCTAGGCTATCGGTATTTAATGAGATGCACGTTAAAAAAACATTCTAACTTTTATCGCTTTTATTGATGTATTGACGTTTACACGTAACTTGTGCATTAGAACCTGAAAATACTAGTTTTTAATGACACATTTAAGATCACGAATACGAATACCTAAACAAATTTCCAACGGCTGTATTTGTTGTACAAACTGGCTGCGTATTTTTACAACCAGGTTATATTATGCAAAATTGGTGAGATTAAATTTTAGTCTTATCACGAACTGCACGCTACTGCAATAGTTTAGTAGGCAGCACAAATTTAACAAGTGTTGGGTCAACCATTTAAAAAGTTAATCAAATGTGTACCTACGAAAAATGGTAACGACACAGCTCCGATATACAAGGACGATCAGAAGATTCCCTCCAACCGACCCTAGTTTGACCCTTAAGCCAATTCAAACAAAAACTTCCGACGTGCCGAACAATCTCAAAAGGTAACAAAGGCAATTGTAACATTTATATTTAATAAAAAATATTCTACAAAATTTTCATGTTATAAATAAGTAGATCTTAAAAATATTTGCAGTCATACCTTAATCTGTACATTACCAACATACATGCACTAATAAAATAACAAATTTGGTATACTTTTTGCTTTTATTAACTTATTGTCATAATTCTAGATCTTCGAAGATCCTGTCGGTATATAGTTCACTAAGATATAACTGGTTTTGAAGACTTTGTTTACGATTTATATTCCGGTTATCCTTCTCCATAGCTTTGCTCGAACACATCTCTAAGTACGAATAGCATTCATCTCGTAGAGCTCCTTCGAATTTAATTAATTGACTGGACGAATTACGCTCACCTCGGCGTACGTCTTTGATGTCACATTTAATTTTTAACTCCGTGTGTAGTAAACTGAAGAAAACCTTCGACTTTTCTTGTGTTTTTGTATAGAGTTTTATGTCGGAGCATGAATCATTGGTATTTGTAATTGCAAGCAATGTCCCGTGCCACAGTGAATTCGGATTTTTATTGTAAAAGAATAGACTTTTCACCTCAAAATTTTCATCCTTGTCTTGTTCGTCGACATTCATTGTCTCAGAGCAGCTTTGACTGTGCGATATGCTGAAAAAATCCATTTGGCTACAAAGGTATTTTTCAAATGCAACACCATTTGCTTTGTATTCTATTTGTCCATCAGATTTATAGGACGTAGCAATCACAGCCAATAAATCTCGATGTAGATGCTTCTCGTCGAAATTAACTCTGTATAACTCATTGGTGAAGACCTCTCGAAATGATAACGCTGTTAGGAAACATTTTTGGGAAAATATTCTCTCTGACATTACAATATCATAAAAGGCAAACAATGGAAGCTTCATCACACTTAACTTTAATAGCTCATGGATTTGAAGCCTTAGAACGAGAACACAGAACGCCTCAGGTCGTAAACTGAAATCAGTACACTGGCTCCAACTGCAGTCATCATGATCATCACCGTGTTGATTTTGATAGAAACTCTGCACCTTTTCTATGTCACTAAGTTTTTCATTCAAATGATATAATGAAAATTTATAATCCAAGTCTTCGCCACTTTGAAGTACTGCCCGGAGGTTTCGTAAGACTGTCAGGCGGGTACTGCAATTGTTGACTAAGGGTACACCAATCATAATAGCATCATTCGATGCCACTTTTACCCATGCATTACCACACTTGGAGAGGATTTGCATTTCTTCAAGCCTAGGAGTTCGCAGGAAATTACAACCAAACAGATCGATGCTCTTTAATTTCGCAAATTCCTTCTTTGTGATAGTTTTATGGACTAACAGCTCAGATTGTTTCATTTTAATTCTGTTCAGTATTTTTTTACTAGCATTTGCATTTGGTAAACTTGATGATGGAATATCATTCTTTTGAAAATTTGTTACTACCTCCGGACCACCGTTGTTGAATATAATTGCCAGCTCGTCCTGGTAATTGCTGGTCTTGCACATTCTAAATGTAATAACTTCCTTATATTCAGCTTGCAGAGTAAATCCTTCTGAATCCCTTTTAATTACGATAAGTAAATCCCAACATTTTAGCAGAATATACACATTTTTATCGTCACTATTTTGGTAAATGTATTTTCCGAGTATTATACCGGCAACTGGGTAGTTCGGGCAAGGAACTGAACTGCCTAGAATATCACTTGTTTGTGTTGCTATTCCATTTATTTCAGGAACAATGGATTCTAGTCTGTTTTGTACTTTAGTTAGGATAGTATCTTGTAAATTAATAAAATTTAACACTTGTTTGTTGTGGACTTCATAGAGATGTAAATTATTTAGAAGAGCAAGACTTGATCGTTGTTGGCGGGATAAATGTAAATCACTAGAGTAGATAACACGTTCCTGGATGAAATAGGGAAACTGTGATGGCATTTTATTCTTAAATGCTTTTCATTTCGTTGATAGCATATTAATTAGTATTAAATTACATTAAACAAAATTTTAACCACTGGATAGTAAACAAATGCTTCCTAATCATTTTGGGTCACAATGGCGAATTTTGAAAGGAATTTTTGAAGAGATACATGAGTGCATTCAAGGAGAAAGCTTTTGTCATCGCAATTCATTTTATGAGATCGATTGACCAAAGAGCTATAGAATGCTGCAAAGGCTTTTCAATAAAAGGAGACAACCTATCCAAATTATCGCCTCCGTCTATACATTCGAGTTGAATTTTTGTTGCTCTGGATTGTTTCTATGTGAATTTCCATTTGCCAAATAAGGAGTGAGGAGTTTACTGTCGTTTATAAACTAAATCTGAAGACAGGAATTCTGTTTGATAAGAAAGAAACTCAAAAAGCTTACACCCAACTATGCATTAAAATTATAACACACAATTTATTAATTTTCTTGTCTTTAACTTTGGACACATCCAATTCCATATTTGCGTGAGCCCTTTTGCGATCTTTTTTGCCTACGTTTTTTTTTTTCTTATATGATGTTTGACATTTGGCAGTGGCGATTTTTTTTCTCACCTGTCTGCTAGGAGTTGTGTACGGAAATTCTGGCGGCATATTCTTTAAGAAAAAAAGGAAAATCCAATCTTTAGAAACGAAACACACTACCACAATTCAAGAAGAATTTCTAAACCTTTAAAGTTTCTTCCATTAAAAAGCATAATACTCAGTAGGTCTTATTTAAACACAACTTTAGTACATTAAGTAACTAGCAACAAAGGCAGTGGAAGTGGTAAAAAGTGTGGGATTTCATTGTTTCATTATTCTAATAGTTAATCTTTGGTCATTCACACACTGGTGATGCGTAGGAGTGTTCACTTTTCACTCCAGGGTATCACATAATAATTGGGTCTAAACTCAATTCCAGGAATAGTTTCATTGCGCAAAAAAAAAAAAAATTAAATTTATAATCAATAGTTTAATTTTTCGTAAGGTTTACGGCATAATCATTTTCTAACATACATTTGACAAAGTTTACACATAAGGCTATCGAAAACATGGTAAGTTCTTGTTACTAAAAAACTGTTTAGTCCATTCATAGAAATTAAAGCAAATCTGATTGGTTTATTTAAACAAGCTAGTATACTTGAAAAAAAAAAGAGCTTTTCACAAATCCCGCATTATATATACGCTGTTGGTATTTCAGAACTCGCCAGTAGTCACTCGCCGTGGAGCGCAGAAAGCTAAAATACAAACCAGAGCAATGCAGAAATCAGTAGATTCTCGGCGACCAAACGCAGCGCTACTGGAAGCAAAGCGTAAAGCAAAATTACTTAAATTTCAGGAACAGTCACAACAAGACGCTGTAATTAAAGATATTTTCCAAAACGTAAGTGTAGGCAGCTGAATTGTGCTCTTTTAAATCATTTTATTTGTGTCCTATAGGCGATGAATGCTGTTAATATGGTTCAAGGCTATACGGGAGTTATATACGATGAGTCGATGACGCAGCACCAATGCCTTTGGGATGAGAACCACCCAGAACGACCCGAGAGATTTATAAGAATACTAGACAGGTAAGAGCTATAATTTAAATATTGTTTGCGTGCTATGTGACAGACGTTTGTGCGCCTTAAATTTGGATTTATCTTTATTTTTTTGTGCCGAATTAAGTTGATAGTGTTATCAATTTGTAGCTTTTGTAATAGATAACCTCGGGATAATGTTGATAATTCATTCGATTTAATACTTTGTTAATAAATCTCTACAAGAGAAGAGACCGATGCATAACATGCATAACATTGTCGGCTCAATCGAATAATCGCTGAAGAATAACGAACATACTAACTGGCCTCTTACAATATCAAACAATATGCAGTGCAAATAACTTTAGCCTACACTTGTTAACTAGATTGTGGACATTTAAGAGCAAAGACATGTTAACACTGAACTAGGAAGAATTCATACCTCTAGAGGCACACCAGAGGGTGCGGTCATATTCTGAACTAAATGGGTACTTCAGCTATATAAAAACATTTAAATTAAAACCACGGTATATACGGCAGATCTGATGATGCTAGCGACAGGCGAATTCCTTCCACCATTCTCTGAGCAAAGAGCATGGAAGAAAAAATGTAGGCTGGCTATAATCCCCCTGAAAACTAGATTGGTTCTGTTTACAAATATGTACATTCTGATGGCCGTTTTCTCCCCAGGATATCTGACACTGAACTGAAAACAGAATATGTATTACGAAAAAATTAAAAAAAAAAACTATAAAAGTTTTCTAATCCTGGATATAATAAAGCCTTTGTGGGCATGTGTGTCAGCTAAATGGGCGAGATTTATATTAAAAAAAATTAGCTTTGCTTATTGGTTTGTTTAAAGTCACTATCTTACATCTTTCACATGATTTCCAGATGTAAGTCACTTGGTCTCATCGAACGGTGTCAGAGAATTCCCTCGCGAAGTGCAACAAAGGATGAAATACTATTGAAACACTCTGAGGAACACTACAATCTTCTGCAATCTACTTCGCACAGCGTGGATGAAGTTCAGTTAGAAGAATTGAGTTCCCACTTTGACTGCGTATACCTGCATCCGGTAAGGTACTTTGCAATTTTAAATGTTTTTATGAGACCATTTGTTTAATTTTACTAAAACAGTCAACGTTCGATTTGTCACTCCTTGCCACAGGGTGTACAATTGATTTAGTAGAAAATGTTGTTAACGGGAATGTACAAAATGGTATGGCAATAATTCGTCCACCAGGGCATCATGCAATGAAAGTTGAATTCAATGGGTTCGTATCTCCTTAACAAAAAAAAAATCAAAAAAATCAAACTAACGATTACCCTCAGGTACTGTTTCTTTAATAACGTCGCCATTGCTGCCCAATATGCATTGGACATTCTGAAGCTGAAGAGGATACTTATTGTTGATTGGGACATACACCATGGCCAAGGAACACAGAGATTTTTCTACAACGATCCAAGGTTTTATTTAAGTACATTTAAATGCTGCACCGGAAAAAAAAAAACGATTTATTTCTATTTTAAAACAGAGTACTCTATTTTTCTATTCATCGCTTTGAGCACGGAACTTTCTGGCCTAATTTGAAGGAATCCGACTTTGATGCAGTGGGCGATGGTCCCGGACTGGGATACAATTTTAACCTTCCACTGAATAAACCAGGAATGTCAAATAGTGATTACCTGGCTATTTTTCAACAAATACTAGCTCCAGTTGCAGTGGAGTATCAACCAGAGTTAATAATCATATCGGCAGGGTATGACGCCGCTCTGGGTTGTCCAGAGGGCGAAATGGAGGTAACGCCTGCATGTTATCCTCATCTTCTCACACCTCTCCTAAAGCTAGCCCAGTCCCGAGTAGCAGTGATTTTAGAGGGAGGCTACTGCCTGGATTCTTTGTCAGAGGGAGCTGCGTTAACACTGAGAACTCTGCTTGGAGATCCATGCCCTCTGCTGGTAGAAGATCTCCAACCACCTTGTGAAAGTGTTCAGGAATCAATTTTAAATTGCATTTATGCTCACCGTTCTTATTGGAAGTGCCTCCAAGTTCAGCCAACCTACACCATGGAAGAACTTAACAATGTTAACCCACAACCAGATTTGCACAAAGTTTGCCGAGTGTTTGTTGGAGGCCCACCATTGCCAGAGAAATTCCCCACAAGAGGTTGTTTCCCAATTCAGACACCAAATACAATAATGAATCTGGAGAGCCGTTTAAAATTTCTGAAAACTTGTAAGTTTACCAAAAGATTCCTTTATATTTGTTTATTGAGTGTGGGTGTACATTTTCAGCAACAAATCTTACGTTTGCACCCATCAGAGTGTGTTATGTTTATGATGATTTGATGCTAGAACACCAGAACACCTTTGAAGAAGGTCATCCTGAACAGCCGAAACGAATCAAGAACATCTACGATATGCATTTTGACTATGGTCTTTTGAAACGGATGGAGAAGCTAAAGTCACGGTATGCAACGACAGATGAGATATGCTTGGCTCACACCCGAGCTCATTTAAATTCTATGCGGAGAACTGTGGAGAAGGAGGAGCTGGGAACCATCGGCGAGCAGTACAATTCGGTATATTTCCATCCCAAGACGTTTGACTGTGCGACCTTGGCTGCTGGTTCAGTACTGCAAGTGGTAGACAGCGTCTTGAATGGTCAGTCGCGCAGCGGTGTATGCATCGTTCGTCCACCTGGTCACCATGCTGAACCTGACGTCCCGCATGGCTTTTGCATATTCAACAACATAGCGATAGCCGCGCATTATGCTATTCGTGATCATGGTTTAAAAAGGTATTTTGAAAGGAGAAAAAATGATGGGCATGTGACTAAGATTATTCTCTCGACAGAGTTCTAATTGTTGATTGGGATGTTCACCACGGAAATGGTACTCAGCACATTTTCGAGGGCAATTCGAATGTTCTGTACATAAGCATACACAGGTATGATAACGCAAGTTTCTTCCCTAAAAGCACTGATGCCAATTTCAATGTTGTTGGCAAAGGTAATGGTGAAGGTTTCAATGTTAATATACCCTGGAACAAGGTAGGTCTTCATAAGTCATAAGCCAAACTGATTTTATGAATTCATACATTTTCAGAAGGGAATGGGCGACGCGGAATACATGCTGGCCTTCCAAAAACTTATCATGCCAATAGCTTATGAGTTCAATCCTGAGCTAGTTTTAGTTTCGGCTGGGTTCGACGCTGCAATTGGTGATCCACTTGGTGGATGCAAGGTAACCCCCGAAGCATATGGTTTATTCACGCACTGGTTATCAGCGCTAGCAAATGGACGCATCGTCGTGTGCCTAGAAGGTGGCTATAACGTTAACTCTATTTCATATGCAATGACAATGTGCAGCAAATCATTGCTCGGTGATCCATTGCCGCCGATAAGCATTTCAAGTATTACAACGAAACCGACTGTTGCCTACACCAGTTGTATTGAAACAATCCAAAGTTGTTTAACGATACAGCAGCGCTACTGGAAACACCTGAGATTCAACAAGAAGTTGCCAGAATGTTCGGGTGAAAACAACAACGAGGATTTTCTTTCTGCTACATTGAAAAATTTGAATATCACTTCCGATGATGTCCAAGGAGCCGCAGGGGGCTCAATATGCAGAGCACCAACTCCACCTCCTCCACTAGAAGAAGCAGAAGGGGAAGATGAAAAACCAGGACCAAGTAAACCCACAGAGAAGGTAAAAACATTGATGGAGTTTGTTAGCGAGAATCTTGAGGTAAATTAAGAAAACTGTGATCGTAATATGGATATAGACGAATCACATGTGATTTCCAATAGGCATTGCAAAATGAGGAGATGTTCGCGGTGGTACCGCTAAAGACGTGTCCACATTTATCCGAATTAGGAGCACAGGATGCACCAAAACGTAAGACAAGTGTTTGCTGAGTGGTTTTTGTTTTCTTTAGCTAGTTATGTTTTAGTTTTCGTTCTTTTAGTTCTCTGGGTGTATGTTAGATGTTGGAAACTACAACAGATGGTTTTTGTACTGCAAAAAAATCACCAAAGAGTCGTAAGAGGCAGCGTTCGTGATGTTTAGTGATGTCATTGATTTTTTGCACTTGTTGCAATGTTGAATCTCCTTCCTGTCCTACTCTGTTGATTCTTTAGCATATAGGATGTTCGCTTGTCTCTTAACTTATAACCGACGCTATGCGTACTACTCCAATAACAGCCTTAGCTAGAGTATACGCATAAACCAGAAGATCTAATGGCACACCTCATCTAATGTCAATTCAATTCCCGAGAGCGACCTGCTATGCAAAGTTTCTGATAATCATTTAAGACATTATCGACTGGATCGATGGTAGTTCATTGCTGGATCCTAGAAGTCTGGTATGGCACACCGCGAGCCCGTAGCCAGTTGCGTGCTCAAGGAAGCCGAGCACCCTTTGAGAATTGGAGAGATCCCATGTTCATTCACCGAGAATAGAATTTTTTCGATTTGTGTGGTCAAAAAAATGTAAGCTCCCTTCAAAATCTCCTGAGCACTCTGGAGAATTCAATCCCGGCTAGAGGCGTGACAAACCGACGGCTCAAAAATTCACCCTAGCACTTGTGGTATGGACAAAACTCAATGCCTCTATACCAATGAGAAGGTGTTCCAGACTTTTTTAGGTTGAGATTCATTTGAAATATGCGCCTGGATTAACTTTGATAAGATTTCCAGACGTTGCTTCTATGTAAAATGTATTGTTGTGCAATTTTTTATTTCGTTTTCATTACAAACTTTCCTTTTATCTATCTTAATTACTAATCAAACATTATGAACTCTTATTTCTCTCCGCAGTAATAGACACAACAGCTGCATGCTTCGAATGCTCTTCTACTGTCGAAAATTGGATGTGCCTAATTTGCTACAAAACTCTCTGTGGACGTTATGTTATGGAACACATGTTGTATCACAATCTAGACAGCAGTCATTCGTTAGCATTAAGTTATAGTGATTTATCCGTATGGTGTTATCCATGCGAGTCCTATATTGACAATAGTAAATTACATTTGTACAAAAATCTAGCTCATCGATATAAATTTGGCGTTGATATGGTATGGTCTTATGAAGATGATGAAGCCAATTATGACGACGACGATAATGATGAAAGCGGTTATATCGTATTGCAGACTAAGTGATATTTTCTTCCCTTTACAAAACTTCTTACAATAGAGTGTTTACTAGATTATATTTTATTACCGACATCTCGTTTATTGATTAAATACTCTTGCTTATTTTGGTTTGCATTCGGGTATTCTTTAACAAAAAAAAACCTCAAAAGTATGTCGATTCAATATATTTTATAAATTTTTTTCGATTAATTTTTAGACATTATTTGATTTATCTACATACTCGGGAAAAAAGTGTCTACGAAATTGTTGTTCGTTCGCGGATATTCCTAACAAACCGAGATTTTCTATTGTTTGCGGACAATGCCGTTTATAATTTTGAAGTAAATTTTAAGAAAAAGTTTTCGTTTTAGTAATAGAGCAGATTTTTTTTTGATTCCGATAAAATTATATGCATATACATACATACATATATGTACTAACCTTGCTTTGTACAAATTTATCTAAACAAAGATACTAATTATGAAATTTGTAACAAATGTATCTAGGAATGTATTTTTTTTTTTAAACAACGAGATGATGTTAAGCTTCTCTACTATGATCAAAATGACTCACTAAAAGACGTTCTACTGACAAACATAATTTAACTGTTATCTACTGTATTGTTTTTATAAATATAAATATTTACCCAGTTAACAATGTTTAATCTTATTCTTTCGGTCATTACACAGTGTTTGTTCCGAAGATGAGGGTCGGAACAAGCACTGAATTTAAGACCCATAGCTTAGCTCCGATGCCAAGCTCAGCTCTCCTGATAACAGTTTGATCAAGCTGTCTCAAAATTGCTCCAGCCTGACCAATTATACAGGATAACTCAGAATTGCTCCTTCCATCACTCGCGAATAGGACACCGAGATACTTAAGCTTGTCCGCCTGTTTCAATGGGACTTCATTCGGGAAATTGTCATAACCCCTGATTTGTTCACGTTTACCTTCATCCCACCTTCGACACAGATGGTGACGAACACTAGATAGCTCGCGGAAGTCCGGTCTGAGTGGACGTACGAATGACCAAGGCATCAGCGAAAAGCATATGGCTTATCTTTAAGTCTCCCAATTCGAACCATTCCTCGCTACGGCTGCGCTGTAGCATCCAATCCATACACGCTATGAAAAGAAGAGGTTACAGAAAGCATCCTTGGCGAAGTCCAACGGCCATAGCGAAAGGTGGCGATTTAACGCCGTTCACCAGATCATAAACTTTTTCCAAATCAACTGTAGATAGGTTTGGCATACTCCCAGGCCTTCTCAAGAACCATTCTGAGAGTGAATGGCTGGTCGCTTGTGTTTTTACCTGGACGAAAGTCGCACGTCGCCCAACATGGACTGGTGCACAGCTCTCTTTCCACTCACCAATACAGTTGGATACTAGGCGTAGTTTAATATTTAAAAAAAAATTGCTACAAATCTACATAAAAGCGTAATTTGTGAAATTAAAAAATTGGAAACCAACTTTATTGTTAAAACAAAACAAAGAGAACATTACTACCCACTATTGCTTTCTCAAACGAACAAAAGCACCTGGTTGTGTTGCTCTACCTAAAGCACTCTGCTTTGGCTTTTTTCCGCCGGCCTTTTGCGGTTTTTGTTTGGTCGCCTTTGTTTCATGTTGTTTCCTTTTTTTCGATGGCTTGGGCTTGGCTTGTTCTTCATCACTATCTTGATCATCATTGCTTTCAGCATTACTAGCATTCGATTCATCTTTTTCATCATTTTCTTCGTATTCTATTGTAACAACTCCACGCTCCTTCGAGAAATTCGTTTCCTCTTTCAATTGAACAATGTCTTCTTTACCAAGCGGCAAATTGTTCGTTCCGTAATCACTGCCGAATTGTTCCAAATCTAAAATACCAATGCACGTTGGACGACAGCCTATATTTGTGGCTGCAACTTCTACTAGCTTTCGATTTGTTACATCTAAAGTCCACAATTTTACATCTCCAGAACTGAAAAGGAATGCAGATTGTTTAACGAAAAATGTTTGTCTAATGACTTTTGCCTACCTAGATGCGCTGACCAGAATATCATCAAAAATTGTCATGGCTTTAACTCTAGACTTGTGTCCAATCGTAACTACTGTCTTCTCATCATCCTTAACGGAGATGAACAAAATTGATCCATCTTCCAAGCCGGCTAACAATAAATCATCGCTTCCCCAACACACACATATTGGTTTTGATGTGGTTTTTTCTGCCTTAAGGACATTGGCTTTTTTAATACACCATATCTCCAGGACTCTTTGCCCGCTGATGCAAAAGTAATGGCCTGTAGGTGACCATGACAAGCAGTCTGGTGCACTTCCCAACGAAACCTTGCTCTTCAGATTTGTCTTATAAGCCACACGGCCTTTTACTAAATTCCATGTACGCAGCACTAGATCTGAACCCAACGACAGGGCTAATTTACCGCTCGGATGACAACTAATATGAGTAACCGCAGAACCATTGTGAGCTTTTTTCCAGTTCGCTCCTACTTGCCAAGTGTTGAGGCGCACAGCAACCATACGCCCATCATCGCCACCAGACAGAATATGCGTGCTGTCCGAGGTGAATGCTATTGAATTCACTGTACCTTCGTGATTGAGCAAAATCTACAAAATAAAAGCTATAGAGTTTGAGTCACTGATAATGGGATTATGTATTTACCTGCGACTGCTTCCTAGTCTTCATGTCATAAATAAATATTCTATCATCGGTGCCGCCTGTTGCAATAAACTTTCCATGCACTGCCAGGCATTTGATAGAGCCTGTATGCGATTTGTCGGCAAATGATTGTGTTAGGACTCGTACATCATTCTGAAGGTTCGATAAATCAGATAACTCACAAGTTCTTAAAGAAGTTCATTTATACAAACTTTGTAATCCAATTTGTAGCCTAGAAGGAACTCTTCGTAGGTTCCAACTATTATTTCTATATTTTTAGACATTGTTAAACTTTGTGGGTAAAAAAATTAATGGTGTGCACTCTTGTCGAGCTAAGCGACAACAATTAAATAACGAATAAGCACAAAATTTAATATTCCTTTGAAAATTTTAACTTGCTAGCTTATGCGAGCCGAACCATGTGCACAAAATTGGTAAACAAAAATGTGACAGGTGCTCCATAGTTTACTGAGATGTGGCTTTGACTACTTCTACAACTTCCAGTGTTGCCGTGGAGGTACCAGTTTGCTGGGTAACTAGCCGCCCTTTGTTTTGCATGTCAAATTATTAGAGTGCACTTTTAAAATGCGCGCGCTAGCTCACTCTTGATCTTACTCTACTATGCCATTGGGTTGATTGGATTATTCTCCCTGCAAGAGCGTAGCTTTATTTGTTCCAGCCATCTTATTCGCTGTGTTTGGTCTTTAGCAATAGGAAGCGTGGTCGACGCCCTTTAGAATAGTCGTGTTTTTTTTGGATAATTATACTTAGCTTAATATTCAAGTCTTAAAAAAACCGCTAAAAGAACATGGCTATTATTGACTTATTGAACGACTGAGCTCAAGGGCTCCTCCTGTAGTGCCTATGCTTGCACTTATTTTCACTCTTCTAAGTTTTTGAAGATTGTATCTTTTACTCAAAGAGAGACTTGTGACCAGTAGGATACAATTAGGTGCACAACGGCTGTGTTCATTCACAGTCTGTGAATTGTTTCTCAGGTTTCAGTTGTAAAAGCTAGTACTGTTGAAACTAAGTTGATTTCTAATGGTTGCAGATTTCTCATTGTTTATCTGAACTCAACAACAAGTTGTTTTTGTATGGTAATACCCCGACAAAGTTAGCCCATGTTGAGCTGTCAAAAAGTTTACTGATTCTGAAATTAAACAACGTTTTGGTCGCTGAGAGAAGCCTGTTCCAATTTAATTTGAAATAAAGCTCTGTCGGAGAAAATAATTATAAAATTCAATGTAAATGTTCTGCAATGAGTTCCTTTTATGTTTTTATTCTATTAGCCGTAATTTGTCACCCTGCCCTGTCACAGGATTCTTCTAAAGGTAAGTACATCCCATTACCATGTCTGGCACAACTCGTTTACCTCGATTCCTTTCAACAGTAACATATTTGGAAGCCGGCGACGTTGTTCCTTTTGCTCCTGAGCGTGCCAGGAGGGGATTTTTTCAAAATGACATCAGAATCTATTGTCATCGTGGAAATAGCAAAACCATTGGACGAATCTTTGAATCCATTCAACTGCAGCTGGAAATAGAAAACGATGATTTCACAGAGTATGCAGGAGAAAGCCCCGAGGTGGTCAGATCACACTACGAAGAGCAAAAGTCGATATTCTCCATTAATTTGTTCTCACAGAAGAAAACTCGTCGTAAGTTGAATCCTTTCGCCCAAGAATGCATTGGCATCGATACCATACAGCCGTACAAGGTTCGATTGCACCTGATTCGTGTAGACTTCTGGAAAATCATTCAGATGGCTCTGGGCATTTTCATATTCAGCTTTGCAGCTAAATTGAGTCAAAATTCAATTTTCTACTACATTACGGGTGTACTTATTGGTATTTGCGCGTCCTTTATGCTGCTCATTTATTTGGCGGGAAAACTATTCCCCAAGCGCCCGGTGATGTATGGAGTATTAATCGGTGGCTGGGCAATTGGAATCTACATCATCCAAATGCTGTGGGAAAACCTTCGATTGATTGTTGTCACCTACCAGGCTTATGTTTTCTGGTACATCCTCATAACGGGGACTATAAGTTTTGTGTTTTGCTACCGCATTGGACCTCCCAAAAACAGACGCAGCAAGAATCTCATTAAATGGGGTTTGCAGTTAATTTCACTCATTCTCATCTACTTTTCCAGTCAATTTGAAGAAGCGTCGGCGGCTACCATGATCCTCACTTTTGTTGTACACTATTTTCCTAGATCATGGTTGAAAAGGGTTCGTCTCGCTTATTTGCATCGATTCCCGCCAAAGATGCGGCTTTTAACCAGCGAGGAATATAATGAGCAGGGCGTGAAAGAAACTACAAAAGCCCTAGAAGAGTTGCGGGAATTTTGTAGCAGTCCCGAGTGCAAGCAATGGCGTATGATGACGAAGCTAAAGGACCCCATGCGCTTTGCATCATTTATTGAGGGCGACTCACATATTCGCGATGAGGAGATTCTACAATACGAGAGTTCAAGACAAGATTACTCAGAATCTGACCTGAGTGAAGAGGAAGGTGAAGACGATGCTAATCGTCCTGTAACAAGTCAGGACGAGGATATCAGCGAAGACGGCGGCGAAACTGAACATCGTTCAACGTCATCCTATAACAATCGACTGTCAGCACCGAGCAGTTCTCGCCTGAACGGTAGAGTCACTAATATTCAGAGAAACTATTCGTCTGTTTACAAAGGACCGCCGAAGTTGGCCCGCAAAGCTTCCAGCGAAGATGAATACTAAAGACTGTGTGGTTTGTGTTCTGTTTTCCCCATTTGTTTCCTCCTAAATTCTTAACTCATTCTCCTTTATTCAGTTTGTAAGATACCTTTTATTTCGTTTGTTAATAATAAAAATAAAGTATTCTAAGTTTTTTGATAAAGAACAAAACAATATTTTATTGTTTAAACAACATTTTAACAACTGCACGTGACATTCGTAAACATTCTTACACACACGGTTTCGTTCTGTTCAGGTTACAGTTCATCGTATTTGCGAACGTTGAGCTTGTAGAAGAATGCTTTCCCGTATTCGAAAGATGATATCATGATTGCGCATGCCGGTGCTACTTTTGCCAATCGAGGTCCGAGGCCAACGAATAAACCTCGGAACCCATTGGCTCGATAGATCTCTTTTAACCTTTGCATTGTACTTTTCACAGGAATGTGTGGTTTTGGTTTATCTATAATGGACGAGAGTATTGAATTACATTTAAATTGCACACAGAGTGGAGATTGGAAGAAAATAAGTTCAAAATATTGCAGCAGAGAGGAAAATATTTCAAGAAATAACTAAGCAAGGGCTTTGATTGAGGAAATTCAGCCGCAAATTATACGAGGTGTACAGCGCCATAGATTTAGCCGCATTAAGATGGCTAGGACATGGATACCAACGCCCTGGCCAACAGAGTATTCGAAAATAGTCTGAAGTGCACACTTGGAGGCAGTTAGCTGGAATCGGGCTAACTGGAGAGGCTAGTTGGTGTACCCCGGGTTCACTCTGAACAGCATTTTATATTTATTTTGAACTAACTTCCATGCAACCACAAATGTACATCGGTCTCCAAATGGCACATACCCGTGTAGATAACTTGTTCGCCAAATTCGATCTGTTGATACGTTTTAATGAGATCGAAAGGTGTTGTGATCGTTGCTGCAACCTGAAAATAAGCAATCAAATCCATTAGATTTAGTTAACCCTTCGATAGTTTGCATTAATTTTAGACACTTACCATACCCGCTACACCTCCCGCAACAAAACTTAGACCGAATGAAGGTTCTGCGTATCGGTAAAGCCACTTTATAGCCTCATAACATGACCAATAAATACCTTCAAAAAAGTAATTTACAAACAACCTTCGCAGGTCTACAGAACAAAGGATGTTACTTACCCGAAAAAGGTACATCGCGATAAATTGTCGGCGGCAAGCCCTTCCAAAGTACTAATATCCCTTCTGATTTGATCATACTGCGAACAGCGTTCGTCATCTCGCGGTAAGTCATCTTTTGTGATTGCATTTTGGTTCTTACAAGTTCAAATGGACTAACAACGGTTACAGCAAAGATCCTCGATGTAACGCCTGAGAACAATGGAACATACACCGGCATACCGGTGGTACCCATGTGCATATTGTGAAAGTCTTTTGCTCGTCTCCTAATTTGTTCATATGCAACGAAATAAATAACAGTTGATGGTAAAGCTGATACGAGAGTTGGACCCAGTCCAGACCAAAGAGCACCGACACCCTCAGCGCGAGTTATTTTTACAAAAGCATCCTAAAATATAAATAAATCAGTAAAATTATGCAATTCGTTTTTATATGCTTAAGTAGACCATACAATTGTGCCATTGAGGTGAACTTGGCTGCTCTTGGGTCCCGAATTAGGGCCGCAAGGGCATAGGTGATCCATAAGACCATTGCAGTATAGGAAGCATTTATTTGAGAGTAGTAACTTATGTTGTGTTTGAATGCGGGTTTTTATAACATCCAAAGGTGTCACTGCAATGTAATAACATAATAAATTAGCCTTGTGTGTCTCTAAAAGCCGCTTCACTTACTTATAAATGATGTAATTATTCCGCCAGAGCATGCCGCTGCAATTTGTTGATGCGGCTGTATTCTAAACCGTGGGTCGTCATTGTCGAACTTTTCGGCGTTTCCATCGAGTCGTGATGTTGGCGGCATTTTGTAAATTTTTGACACCTAATTGGAAAAGCCGAGAGTCATTTAAAACTAAAGTCCTTTATGGTGAAATTGAACACAAAACGTGTTCTACTATAATCTTTTTAAATGTATACGACAAACAAAACACTATTTTTTATCAATTACATTATTTTTGACATTTGGCTTGATGGCGGGTGTGTTTGCTTTGTTAATCAAAAACTGCAATCGTAAGAAAATCTGTTCGCATAGACTGATGGCACGGTGGTCAATAAATGTCATTTGAAAAATTGTTTACTCTACCAAGCCACTGCATAGATAAAAATCAACATTGAAAGACTTCAATTGCAATTGTAATAGGTCCAACACCAACAATAACCGCCGAGGAGTAGTGACAGCACTGCCAGCAAGTTATTAGGATTGCTACGACAACTGTGAGATTTTATCTCTTTACCTGCGAGAAGCTAGTGGTTTGATGCGGAATGTGAAGACATACTGGCTGCCTATAAAGCCGGGCTGTGGAGAAAGGTGAGAATGGCTCGTGAACTTTACAATCTAAAAAAGATAGACGAAAAATACATATGCAGACTAGAGAAAAGCAGGACAGGAGGCGTGAGATCGAGGGGATGGAGATATGTATATTACTGTGAAAAGTTCTACGTACAATTTATGGTCACACCTGCGTTGGAGAAGATTTAATCATGAACTAGACGAGATGTACAGGGACAGCATGTACAACGATTAAGTTAACTAGGACCTGCAAAGCGGATAAAAATCCAAAGATGAAGCATAAACAACTCGGCGCAGCTAGTTAACGATTATGCTGACTTGCTTGTTCGCTGAGGTTGAGTTACTGGTTTTAGCCAAACTGCAGATCAAGATTCGAAAAAAAAGTTAAAAAACTCTTCCTGGCAACGCTGACAAGTCTTCTGGAGTACAGTTGTCAAATTGAGAGAAAAAGAGATACACATATTAATTTTATTCGACTTACAGAAAAGAGATCGATAGAATAAAATTTTAATTCCGAATTTTCCGTCTGACTCCTAAAATTTACCAAAAATAACCCGAAACCGAAACCCATTCTTCTTTTGCCGGTCGTGTCATCCACATTTGTCAATTTGCCTTCCAATTGTTTCGCAAAAGAAATTCCAATTTGATTTTCGACTTAAACATAAGAAATGATAGTGAAAATAATTTTATTGTTGACGCTTTTGAGCCCAACAATTGTTTTAAGTGAAGAAACAGAAGAAAATTTTGCCATCGCACTTTCACCGGAGACCTTCGATAATGCGATTAAGGAAAACAATCATTTTGTGATGTTCTTTGCGCCTTGGTAAGTTGGTATTACAAAGAAAAAGGAAAACGAAAAAATAATGAAAGTTCTAATTTTATTCGAACTCCTTCGTGACGTGTCCATCGAACATTAGTCGTTTTGGCCAGAAAACATTTAAATGAACTTTGATAAGATAATCCGTCATTTCGGTTCTGAATAGTAATCAAAATTTTTTTTTGTCCATTTGGAAAGGGTTCTTGTACATATATTACCCACGATTCTGATTGATGTTGCCTCGCTGGGGTATTAAATTCGTTATCTTCGTTCAAGATAACGAGTACAATATGTCGCGAGCTTATTAAATACTAGAAGAATCACTGACTTGCTGTTGGTAGTTTCTTGTTAATTACGAGGAACACCATAGGAAGCTGACTACCGAATACTATGATTTGGTTTTCTGTGTTTGACATGATTGATAGGAAGAAATCAATTGCTTTGCTCTGAATATAGATAAAAAGTTATTGGCGCATTTTTGGAAGCTTAAGCGAAGCTACAAACAATGTTGGTGTTCGTCTGGATATCTACGTTTTTAATTCGATTGCTTTGTTCTTATTTCCACTTCCTTTGTTTGACAACATACGTTGAATTAACAACAGGGCGACTCATGATTTTAAAATACGTTTCTTCTTAGCAACATCTCAGTCTAGAAATCCTGGTTAATTGCGTGTTGTTTTGCTTTAAAATGCGTTTTTCCAAAAGTTAATTATTGGCTAAATATAGTCGCGATAATCAACAAATTGTAGGTACCTACCTGAGTAGGAATTTGTGGAGCACGTTTAATTCACGTTTAATTATAAATAATCGTAGGCAACAGTGAGCAGGCAGCTTGTGTTTTTGTACGACCTTGCTTTTGCATTTTTTTTTTTTGTTTAAATTGCACCACTTAGCACATCAGCACTTAGCACATGTTTATCCACAGGAACAATTATATAAAATATTTACAAGGTGACTGGACAGTTAGGTATCAAAAACGCATTTAAACTGATTGCGATGCAGTCATCATGTGAGTACTTGAGTAGGTCTCGGCAGTTTTAGTTTCAAAATCCTACTATCTGCCCACTATCAGCTGTGCAAGCGTTGACTTTATGATAGTTGAATTCAGTCGCATAAACTAGTACTAGACAATCAAATAGATTATGTAAACATTTTTAATGCTTTTGATTTTTCCGATAAATGTTTGCTATGTATTCGGGAAGTAGATGCTAATGGACGTCATATTTTGCCACGTTGCTTAGTTTGAGTCATTTTGTTGACGAAATAATGACGGAATTCGGGATATTGTTTGAAGAAAATCATCTAGATTCTACGGAGGGATCAACTACAACTTAAAATCCATTCAACGGTACCAACTGACTCCAACACAGGAGTTACATAGCCACTGTCTGCTTTTCTTTTCTGGTGGAAACATAATTTCTGCAAATCTTTACAATTTCCTGGGCAAAATTTGCTCAGATGTTGTGATACACACAAGTTACATAGACGGAGACTCGAGTACTGTTGAGAAGTCTGGAGTTCGCTTTCAAACCACTCTCTTCATTTACTCGACATACATAAATCAGAAAAGAACAATTCGCCTAGTAGATTACCATTCACTGCAATCACTGAATTACCGAAGGCCAGCAGCAGACAAAAGCCTGTATTGCTATCGGATAAAATATTCCCGGAAGAGTTCAATCTCCGAGTCGACAAACATCTTGAGATGTTATATAAGCGGTATGGGCTTGCCTTTCCTGAGAAAAACACATAAAAATATTTAGTAACAGGTTTGACTACTCCCAGTTAAGCAAACGCCGTGACTTAAACAGTCACAAAGTCTATAAAGTCGAATGTTTATTTCAGGAGATGCATTACCTTGTTAATGCAGGTTGGGACAACTTTTGTGAAGGCATTTTGTTTTATAATGCTTGAAGTAGCTACACTTTTAAGAAGATGCTTCCCCATAAAGCCACACATCTCCGATTTAATCCTCATCTTGGTAAACTTGGCATTAAATTCCTGTCTGTGTCTTGTTTCCTCTTGTGGATACTAGGACCTCTACTACGCCTATATGTCATCGTGTACCCCTCGTAAGCTCTTTCCAATTGCTCTCTAAACGTTATGACCTCTTAATTGCACTGTGTCATGTTTTATCCGGTCAACCCACTCTTCTGTCATCTTAGCTAAGCAGAATCTTTGAATTTATCCCCATTCCCACGAGGGAAAAGCACAGTTGAGAGAGATTGCGACTCAGGTGGCGTGTGCAAGTGGAAAGGGACTTCAATTAGCTTTGCGTGCGAAACTGGTGACAGCTAGCTAACTATCTAGCTATCGACGCTTATTATCTGAGTCCCAGTTCCACCCTGGATTGTTGCGTTATTATAGGTAACAAAGATTGTAGGCGTCCTATTCCAACATTTAAGCAAACATAACTTTAAAGTCGGAAAAATACTCTAGCTGACTAAAGGACGTGGGCGATATCATCATTAACTCGGGAGTCATGATTAAATTTCAAGTATGAAAACTTCACAATATTGCAGCGATAATTGACGATAATAGGTGGGATCGACCACCGAAATATTTAATCTAATCTAATCTAGCACAATCGAAGCCGATTGACTTGGCCGTGAACTCTTGTTTTAAGACAATGGCGCTGACATTTCATGCTCCATTTTTTTTTTCGAGTGCTGTGCGCAATGAATTATTAGAATTTTTCCTTTCACCTGTCTTTGTTTTAAAGTTTCTTGAGACTTTTGTACTTTTAAAGAAATTAATCATTAGTTGCACCATCGCTTTATTATAAAATATTTAATTTCATATCTAAGGTGCGGCCATTGTAAACGCTTGCATCCATTATGGGAACAGTTGGCAGAAATGATGAATGTCAAAGAAGATGCAAAGGTGATCATTGCAAAGGTTGATTGTACACAACATCAAGAGTTGTGTGCGAAACATGAAGTGACAGGTATAAACTATCAAAGTTAACAACATTTAAGTTTTTACATGTCTTGATTCTTAGGCTACCCCCAATTGCGCTTCTTCAAAATGGGCGAAGCTGAATCTGCGAAGTTCAAGGGCAGCCGTGACATGCCAGCTATGACCGAATTCATCCAACAGCAACTTGGATCGGTAAGTAAGGCTAGAGGTAGAAGATTTCAATGATGATACTAGCATTTTTTTTACAGGAAAATGAGATTCTCTCCGATGATGAAGAGGTGAACATGCCAGAAATAGAACTTCCAGCAGGAAACAAGTTGGTCGAACTGACTGAAGAAAACTTTGCCAAACATGTGTCCAGTGGTAACCATTTTGTCAAATTCTACGCCCCATGGTGCAGTCATTGTCAAGTAATGATACAGGCACTTCTTTAAAACCTAATTTACTAGCTATATTTTCTCCTTAGCGCTTGGCCCCAACTTGGGATGAACTTGCAAAGGCCCTTCGATTTGAAAAATCTGTACAAATCGGCAAGATTGATTGCACTGTGTATCGTCCCATCTGTCAAGACTTTGAAGTAAAAGGCTATCCAACACTCCTTTGGATTGAGGATGGAAAAAAAATTGAGAAATTCTCCGGTTCACGTAATCTCGAAGACCTCAAGGCCTACGTAGAGAAAATGTTAGGAGGATCAACCAAAAAACCCGAAAACGATCAAGTCGACTCTGATGATAAGAAGGATGAGGATCAGGCCGGTGTTGTTCAGCTTAGTGCTGATGCATTTGAAGAAACCATTAAGAATGGCGTAACTTTCGTTAAATTCTTTGCACCATGGTGTGGACATTGTCAAAAATTGAGCCCAGTTTGGGATCAACTAGCTACCAAGACACACGTTCAAAATTCGGGAATTAAAATTGCAAAAGTCGACTGTACCCTATCGGAGAACAAAGAACTTTGTCAGGAGCAGCAAGTAGAAGGCTACCCCACTCTGTTTGCCTATAAAAACGGAGAAAAGCTGAATGAGTATGAGGGTGGTCGCTCTCTAAGTGATTTGCATAGTTACATAGTTAAACTTGTCGGCCACGACGAGCTGTAGGAGCCTTCTGCTGCTGTAATTTAGTTTAATTAAACGAAACCGCATTTTTCTTCACGTTTTTAATCGATTGTGTGATATTCCGCTTTTGATAATAGGTTCTTTATTGATTTCGTTCTTCATTTAGTTGTTTTTTTTTTCTTATTTTTTTTGATTAATGTTTGAACTCCGATGTGTAAACGTAAGACTTGCAGAAAATATTTTTTTTTAATTTAAAATATATCGAACAAATACAGAAATTAAAGATTTTCCACTATTTCGAAATTTCGGAAATAAGAAACGTTGTCTTTTAAAATTTGAACAGTTTGGTCAGAATCTTAAGAGATGTTCTGGTTAAATTGGTTCGAAAATTCTTAGAGGGGTGTGATCCAACAGGCATCATGACGACGAAGGGTAACCGTTGTCCCGCAGAACGATGAATTCTCAAACTTTCATCTGCTGATAGTAGGAGGCTTCTGAACTTGACGGCTTACCAGCCGAGATATTCAAAACAGCTGGAGATGACTTCGGGCATGTACAAACTCATTTTTAAGATTTGTTAGACAAACACAGAACGAAGACCACCTTAACTGCGTCACCTATAAATTCATCAGTATCCTTAGAAGCGTGTGCATATCTTCTCTGCCATGTTGTGTTTACGCTAGAAATCTTTCGTGAGCAAACTGATTGGCATCTGTCAGTGCGGTTTTAAGCCCAACTAGGTTTATAAACTACAGCAGATCCTGGCTGAAGAAGCTTAAATCGATATACACCATTTTAAAGACCAGCGAGCTGTACAGAGTCATGTTAAGTTTTGGAATTTTTGCGAAACTCGTTCGTCTGTGCTGGATGAAAATGGAGATACTCTGTTCTTTTGGGGTACAGAGAAAGTGCACTATGGACATCTCTTCGATTCGTTGAGCATGGCTGTCTAGTTTGCAGGGTCCATTTTAATGGGTTGTCTCTAATTAATCGCTTTCGAACTTTTACGATATACCCATCGCGATACCAAGAAGAAAAGGGTCGGTGTACGTGTACCTAATTTCTGTTCACAAGACAAGAACTAAAAGTTATTTTGCTTTGGCAGCTTTAAATAACCATTTCGATCCTAATATAAGCCATGCGACCGTACATCGTCTTAAAAAAAAGTCGAACGACCCAAAACGACTGCTCTACGCCACAATTCTTCCTACAACGAGTGCCATTGTGATTTGGCCATATACTTTATTGTGACCTCACACTCACACTTCGATTGTTTGTCAAAACTTTTATTCATTGTTGACGTTTTTCACCTGCTGCTCCAGTGAAGATTTTATTAGAAATCCTAAAAATAAAAGAAATTATTTATTTTCCAATAAAATTGCAATTTTCTTAAAATATAATGTCACCTACAGCAATATATCTCTACAGACAATTTCAATTAGCCGCTCAACTCATTGTGCAGTGAAAACTAATTGCGACCAAAGAACATATTGACAAATCTTTTTTTTTAATCAATTGTGTGCACCTTCTTAGTTTTTGATTAGATAGTGCAATGGAAAACGATACAAGTGTAGACCCTGCTTCATCCGAGGATCAAGGGCCAGATTCAACTATGGTAAAATACGTTTTGTTAACTTGTTTGTCGTAATGTAATCATGTGCATATTATAGATTCAGAACACCAATAGTATACTGGAGAAAATTGCCAATCTATATGCTGAACAGTTGATGTCTGACATTATCCTGGTTGTAGGTGGTAACCAGTACCCAGCGCATCGGGTGATACTCTGCGCAAGTAGTGAAGTATTTCAAGTTATGCTCATGAACCCAGAATGGAATGAGTGTCGCAAGAGAATCATTGAGTTGTACGAAGAGCCTTCTTGCGCGGCGGTTTTTCCGCAATTTCTGAAGTATTTATATACTGGCCAAATGAAAGCTACCCTGCAATCTGTGATGCCTGTGTTGACGTTGGCAGATAAATATAATGTCAAGGTTAGTTGAATCGGGAAAGTAAATTCGTAAAGTCGCTTCAAATTGGTTTATTTTCAGGATTTAGTGGAGCTATGCGTTACATTTATGCTTACACACACTGCTAAGGCAGCTACAAATGGATACCTTGTATCTTGTTTGCAATACACCACTTCTTTTAGTCCCTATCACAAGAATCTCTCCGAGTCACTGAAACGTTTCCTCAAATGGAATCTGGAAATGGTTAGTGCATCTAGGGACTTCGTTGAGCTCGATACACAAATTATGATTTTACTACTACAACAAAATGATGTCGTTGTGACGAGCGAGTATAATTTATTTGGTATTTTGCAAAAATGGTTGCTGTACCGCAAAGATCAGCTTGATCGTGAGGAGAATCTATCAGTGGAGGAGAAGGTTGCGATGTTCCACCAACTTATAGAGTCGACTGTGTCGCATATAAGATTTGCCATGATGACGCCCAGGGAATTGGCACATTTGTTGCTGTATCCTATACTTGCCTATCACAAAGAGTTTATTGTACAGAGAATGGCGATTGGAATGAGCTATCATTCAGGTGAGATATTTTAACATTAAGGGACCTAACAGAGAATATTGGTTCAGTCTAGTCGTAGTCAGTCCACTAAAAAGCGACATTGACTCGGACCGCTACATTGTTATATTATCCATAACCCTGATCCTTCTCATCGTCCTTCGATATTTATTTAACTTATATATGCATGTGTATTTATTCAAATTTAAATTTTAAAATTTTAGGTCAAGAAGATCGTGTAAATGAGATAAGAAACTCAGAAACGGGAAGTTTGCAATTCACACCACGTCTTTACTCAAATGACCTATGGAGCGTTAGTTTTAACATAAAGGACTTTCATCAGATTCCAGAGTATACCAACTACGTGGCTTGTTTTTTCTCCCAAAGAAACCTAGCCGAGCGTGAAGATGGTATGTATTAGTACCTAAAATCAATTAAAGTCATTTAGATGTACGTGTTTTTTTTTTGCCACCAGATCAATCAGTAACATGGGATGTCGAATTCTTTCCACGTGGTGTCAAGTATAATAAAGCGAAAATGGTTTGGGGTGAAGATTTACCCGAGTTTTCATTGCGTACAGTACGATTACGTGTGACTTGTAAAGAAAATTGCATTGGCGAGGAAAGATTCAAGGTAAAGACTCTGTTTACATTTCTGAAGCAAGTTATAAATTTTGTTTTCTCTCAGGTGGCGGTTCTAATTAGCGGCAAGGAAGACGATTTAATACACATTTTGACCGTTCACGAACGAACGGAATATTTCTCTGATAAAAGTCGCGTTCTTAATCTAGATAACCTGCTGCCATATGAAGAAATGACAATAGACTCCAAGTGCGTAAATCCCCATCTAATTGGACCGAATCAGAACAATATTAGCATTCAGGTTATTATTGCACCGATGGGGCCCTACACCAGCAGGGATTCGCCGCCTTTTGACTTTAAATAGTGAATTTCATAGCCAATATACAAATATATATTTCTATGTTCTTTAGGATAACCAGCAGCTTGTAAGTGTATGAGGTTTGATATTAGTAGGACGTATGAATCTGTGAATATTTGAGCAATATAATACATTGTTGTTTATGAAGAAAGTCGATTTTGATTTTGTCTGAGAAGGTATTCTGTGGTGAAACCTAGTCGTGTCGATGAATGGAAGGAAAAAGAAATGTTTGTATGCCCGATTCTAAGTTGGACAAGCTGTAGACATGACACAATTAGTACACTCTTAGATTAATTATTAGCAATGTCAGGAGGCAAAGAAGGAAAAGGTCTGCTTGCGAGTTCTGTACGCAAAAGAGACGGGAACGAAATCGCTCGAAAAGTACATTGTCGAGATTTTATACTGTACAGTAGTTCGAACCTTTACTGAAACCCTTGGTAGGTAATCATTTAGCACGGCTAGGTCTCCCATACAATGATTACTGTAGAAGCTGTACGAAGAAGAAGAACCTGCGAAATATCGTACTTAAGATTGGTATTCTCGATCACTCATGAATGACATTTCGCGCATGTGTGCGGAATTCAAAACAGTTTGAATTCATACGCACTCTGGCATTCATGAGTGCACTCACGCCGGGAATGGCATTCATGAGTGATCATGGATGCCCAGCTTTAGGAGATTTAATAACTTGTCTGGTTGATTCAACATGTGGTTGACCAATTTTCTGACCAAAGATTTCAAACAAATTTGACACCATGGACTCTACACAGTTCACAGTCTTAAGTGTCATTGACACACCTATCAGAAGGGACAGCTATTTATTTAACCTTGGTTAGGTTACGTAAATGGGTGCCTTGTGACATTCGTTACTGCTCACTCAGACCAGCAATAGAAATACGGTCTGTTATACCCATTTAAGAACATTATTTAACCTAACCTACGAAAATTCTACCATAGGATTTCTTAGACGTAGCTCCTTGCTATCTACCAAACCTACCACAGACTGAAAAATTCTCCCATAACCCTTTACAACATTGCTATCTTCATCGATAGATAAGAGCGTTATATTAAGAAGGACTTGACCCAGTTACAACGAACCAAAAAAAAAAAACAGTGCAGAGTAGAATAAAAACCAGATATTGCAAGAATGGGAGTTATTAGCATAGGTCATTGGCAATAAAGACCATGCAGCCAAGGTATGAGGATATGCCTCATAACATTGTTTGCCGTAGTTGCAAGAATATTATCCCTGTTTAACTTTCGCGGTTCAAATGTCCAGTCCTAGCGAGGATCAGACGGTGCGGCGCACTCTACGTACACTCTTCTTCAACGACCTCAAAGAAATATTCAAGAAAAAATATTGGAGAACTCGTTTTTTTTTCTTAACTCCATAAGTTTGATTAAAACTTCCCAGTTTATCAAGAAATTAATATTTCCAAATCACCAGGTTACATGAGCTGTGGTTTTGAAACATCACATAACAAAATAAATAAACCCCGAAGCCTAGGCGAGGCATCGTTTCTCGCAACCATTCATCTACAATTTATTGTCGACTCTGAACAGTGAATTGAGAAGGTCCCATCATAACCAAATTATACTCTCGAAAGTCTGTCATTGCCCACTGAGAGGTGGTGCTGCGAAAAGTGTTTAGTTTATGTTAATAGGTCTCGAGCCTACGCGGTTTGCAAAACTGTTGAAGGTTTTGTTGAATCTCCACCTCTACCTAAATACATATGTATGTATATACTATTAACCAAAAAGAGGACTTCTAAAGAAGACAAATCCCTTAAAGAAACTTGATCAAATAAAGAAAGGAACCTTGCAATAGAGCCACAGCCGTTGCTGAGTATTACAATGAAACGAAGTGAGAATAGCAATAGCCAAGCTTAACTCTAACAAGGCTGCTGGACCTGACACTTTACCAGACAAGCTATTCAAAGCAGCTGGGGAAGACTTCGTGGAAAGCATACACAAACCGATTTCTGAGATTTTATCATTGTTTAGCCGATCTACAGGACATGAAATGTGTGAATGTCTGAAACCTTTCATTAGAAACCTAATTGGTTCCTTTCATGGTAGTTTTTGGTTAGGAAAGTCCATAATCCAAAAGAAAACCTAAAAAAATTACACATCATTTCCTTATCGGTTTCTACACCGTCTATGACATCATTAAACGAGCCGTACAGAGTCGGATCTAAAATTGCCAAACTCTTCAGTCTGAGAAATTGATAACGACACTTTTGATATCAAAACAGGATTTTAACAAGCTGACGCGCTGAGCTAAATAGATCTACATAGTTACATTAGACGTGATATAACACCCCCATAGTCAGTATTTAATTTTCATTCGACTTCTTTTTGTAATACGTATCCATACATACATATTTACATACAAATGTAAGCGTGTTATGAAACGCCTCTCGAAAGCCGTCTGTAAATACTTGAATGAATAAGCAAGCTAGTAGGATTTATGATCGCGATAAAAGCTTATATTTAAAAAATTAAAATCCCGATGACTACGTAGTTGGATAACAATATACGAGCAGGTATTCATATTTTGTACATTTGATAACCGATCTTTGTAAACAGAGGTGATATGCGAGTTTTATTTTGCGATGAATCCCATCGCTCGATAATGAACTTCACCTTACTTTCATAGGAAGGGTGTCAGTGACATCACATTCTACAAAAGAAATACTTACTTACTTACTAAAAAAGAAATATCTATCTTTAAGCTTGAAACCGCTAAAGTTATTTTTGTAGGTGAATGAGATAAGAGCGGTTTGATTTCAATGGCAAACAAAGTTGGAATCATAACAGTTTTACGGGCACGTAAAGGTATTGTAATTGAGGCCCATAAAAATGCGTAGAAATGTTTTGTATCTACTCGTGGTATGACAGTAAAAGAAGATCGACAAATTTTCAAAATTTTCCTATCCATTTATCTGATACGCAATGACGGTTTGTTGCCAAAAGAAGAAGGAAATACACACATGTATTTGCTGCCTTATCACAATAGGTTTGCTAAGGAATAACGACATTTGCTTACATCTCCAACTGCTGCTGCATCTACATTCACCTTGCAGAGTAATACGGTTATCTCACTGAAAACAAGACGTAAAAGATTCCTTCAACTATTAGAACCAGATTATATCTCGGGCCGACGGAATACCTTTGCACCCCCAATTCGCCCAACATGAAGAATGGATTCAGTGTCTATAACCTTTGTTCAGCTCCTAGCTACCGTTAAAAGTTTAAGACAGCACTTTCTTGGAAATTGGTCAAATCCAAAGAAAATCGATTTGGCCCGCAAATATTTGGAAAAAGCCTTGAAATTATCTTGAACTTTTTTAACTTTGATGATACAAAAGTTGACATGTTAGTGCAGCTTTACTTACAAATGGAACAGGGATCTTTGGTAAACGTGGTTCTTCGAAAAGTTGTTCAACTATCAGAAAACAACGTCGCATAGCAAGTTGCTCTTATAATTATGACAGATCCGCGCCGCAGACAAGGAATGAAGACTCGGCTTCAAACGACGATATGATACTTTCCTTAGTCAAGTTCTGTAATCTCAGGTATCTCACACGGTGATTCACAATGCATCCAATGGGATCTAAGGACCTACTTAAACATATCTACAATACGCTGCGTTGATTAAATTCTATTCATTGTTTTAGGGAGCTTGCGTTCCGGGCTTGAACTTAGCCTCGGGTTGGTTGACTTTCTTGTAAAAAATCCGAATGTGTTCCGAATGCGACAGCATGCTAGAATGGTAGGCCCTCTAACTTACCTCTGGAGCACAGCATCATGTATTGTATCATGATAGGTAATCGAGAGTTTGCTATTACTGAAATTGTAGCTCTGGGGATGTCTGTCTGACCACATAGAAAATAAATCTGACAAAGCGTCACTTGCAGCAGATGCATTGCTCTTTGCGACTATTTTCCATATCGATGGTCTTATTTGAAGAGAGGCAGTGCCTGACATGTGTAAATAGGCCGCTAAAAGGGATCTCAAATTGTTTATCTAAGATTCCTGGAATTTGTGCGGTCGTTGTCGTTCATTAGCGTTTTACTCCTGAACTATCTGACACAGAATTGACCAATCGAGAATCCAGCAATCAACCTTTTAGCGGACAATGGCATGCATCTGAGTTTAATTTGTCATAAAGAAGCTTCTCAATTCGATGTTCAAAATCGACAAAAAATTGTTGATCCTTTCCATTTAATTCGTGAAAAAAAAACAACAAGCACAATGATTGCGAGAAGTTAGGCCTTGGCCAACCACGGAGCGTAGGTCTATCTGAAAATCAGGACTTAAAGCAGTCACTTGACAGGTTTAGGCACTGATGCGTTGGTTATACTAGACTGCATGCTTTCCATGAAAGCTGTTTTATGAAGCCAAATAGCAAATGCCGACGACTTAAATTAACTCAACTTATGCTCGCTGGTCCTTCTGAGCCAGTGATATGTAGCACCTCTGCTAGGGTATGAACATGATTGCCCCAGCAACTTCGTTGGTAGACATCTATGTATGTGTAGTTGTGGGGGAGTGCAATTCGAACGCGTCTCAATTAAAATTTGAAGGATATTCAGCACAAGATGGAAGCCTATGCAAATCACGTGAAGAACACAGCGACTCTAGATGCACGGCAGGCATGGAGGACGATGTCTATGATGTCAGCCGGATATGCGTCTGTTTCTTTTAGATTGGAACCGTGATAATTTTAGAGAATCGACAGCGGAACTAGACTTAGACAAAGATTGTGCTGATTTTTGGAATAAATCATGAAAAAAGAGAATTCATACGATACAAATTCGACTTTGTTGAATGCGGGAGAGTACATATTTCAAGAGCGTAACACTAAACCACACTAGTTTTAAGAAACGATAAACGATGCTAAAATATTGAGTGCTGGGCCTAAATCGTCTCTGATCGCATAATTCGTCATGTAAAAACGAGATAAATTGGCTCCAGAATGCTCGTTTTTACATGACAAATACAAGGAAGAGATGATTTGGCCCCTGTTTACATGAAAAGCACTCAGATGTCTAATTTTCAGGATTTAATGCAAAGATCTCAGAATAGAGTATGCTTCACGATTATACTCTCTTACGGTATTGAGAACTTAAAAGAAGAACTTGCCCACACTTTTTTTAATTGAACTTATCACCCTCATGATTTGGATCCACTTTCAGAAACATGTTCTTTAATTGCAACCAGACGAGATAAGATTCTAGTACATATCTTGTCTTACTCGTCAAGATACAGGCTATTGACAGTTTAAAGACTTCAAGAAATCGGTCAATAGGCTCTCAGGTTTATTGTGAACACATAAATACTAAAAGCAAAAGTAAGAATCAGGTAGGAAAAGATTAATTGCATCTACACGTGTATGTAGTACATACGCTGCGAGTAAACTTAACACCAATTGGATTTACTAAGAAATATTACGTAGTCGAATTGTAAAGAGGTTATCTGTAAAATCTACAAGAAAAAAACGAATAGCACTGCTAAATCTTAAGCAAATACATAAATTGAATATCTTTTTGTGAGATTTCGAATGACAAATGAAGAATTTGGTAATATAAACTCAAGTTTACATCAAGCCATCTAAAGGCATAACTAGTGCGTTGATTTTGAAGTTGTTCGAGATAAAAAATCGTTCTATGATGAGATGGTAGTACCTAGATATGTACTTAGTTACAAGATCATCTACCAAATTATTGCAACTGGCTGTCTGCTTATGTTGGCGCTACAGTTTAGGAAATCTTCCTTCTTGCCCCTCGTAGAGAATATCACTCGTAGAGCTGACAAACGGTCATCATCTGTTTTACAGCGCCGCTTTATAGATAAGTTCATCACAGGCGGAGGGGTGTAACCGAAGATATCAGTCTCGGTATTCCGGATAGTTGACGTGGCTGTCGCTAGTCTTTTACGCTTGTTGTTGCTACTGGTGGACTTCTCGAGAACTTTAGGGAAACCCAATCTGTTGTGGTCGGTTGTGAATGCAGTCTTTTAACGTTCAACTTCGCAGTAATGGTTTTGGTCGCGACACTACAGAATATTTATATCCCTTAGCGCTGCATCAAGGTAGTAGTCCGAGTCACTGTTCGCATTTCGGAATGTTCGAAGTTCCAACATCCAATATGTACACTGGAGAGTGCCTTCCAACTGTAGAAACGTGATCAGTTTAGTTGGCAGTAGTTTGATCAGGGGTCAAATCGTCTCTTCCGTATAACTTGTTCCTACCAAAAATGTCTTCCTTTCCGATCTTGACCTTGAAATCTTGATTTGTGATATTTTCGGCATTTTGTGGTGGCATCGTCTTTCTCCTCTGCGGGGTGTGGATGAGGACAAGTAATGCAGATCATCACTACTCGCTCAGTTACGTGGTGGAAGCTCAAGACTTTTGCTCAAGTCCACTTCTGATAGAAAAACCGAATACAAAAAAATTGCTGCCTTTGTTTGTGGTACATGCCAGTCACCATAGTTGTTATTGCCGGTACATGTTTTCCGGAGATCCGGCCCATCCCAATACATTTTTGAACAGCGGTTACATTCACTTTGGAGTGTTCAAGGACGAAAATTCCTCGATCAAAATATAAACACATGTAGATTATTAAGTCATTGTCCTTTATGCGTTTGCTCAATTCAGGTGACTGTAGTTACTTTTCATGGGTCACGCGATTCGAATTGTTTTGTGTCACAGAGTTTTAAACGTACCATGCTCAAATCTATACGAGTAACAATGCTAGGCTAAAATTTTCAATCAATTGATTTAGTCACTAAAATTTTAGGCATGATTAATTAGTCATGAGATCTACTGATCAATCAACCGTCAACCAGATTGACCACATTGCGATTGACGCAAGGCACTCCTTTAATATTATGGATGTCAGAACGTTCCGAGGGGCCAACATTGGTCGCGTTCGTCGATCTAGGCAAAGTGCTGCATATGTCTCTAACCGATTTCTATTGGCTGAGAGTGACAGAAGATCTAGCACTTTTTCGTCTGCTAAAAAATTCCTACTTGTTACCCGCCCAAATATTTTGTAAGATGATCGTGTGACGTGACGTGCCGTGCCATGCGTCGTTACCACGTCATCCACCCACCCACGCATGCGGTCCTGCAATGTTTTGCTAGCAGCGAAAGACACTGCTTCACTTTGCCGTGCCGTGACGTGACGTTCCCTGTGATGAGACGTGCCGTGCTGTGGCGTTACGTGCCGTGCCGTGCTGTGCCGTGTGACGTGCCGTGCCGTGCCGTGCCGTGACGTGTGACGTGTCGTGCCGTGATGTGCCGTGCCGTGCCGTGACGAGCCGTGTGACGTGCCGTGACGTGTGACGTGCCGTGACGTGATGTGCCGTGCCGTGCCGTGCCGTGCCGAGACGTGTCGTGTGACGTGCCGTGACGTGCCGTGACGTGAGGTGACGTGCCATGCCATGACGTGCCGTGACTTGCCGTGTGACGTGCCGTGCCGTGCCGTGACGTGCCGTGCCGTGTGCCGGGCCATGACGTGCCGTGACGTGACGTGCCGTGACGTGCCGTGACGTGTGACGTGCCGTGACGTTCCGTGCCGTGCCGTGCCGTGTGACGTGCCGTGTGACGTGCCGTGCCGTGCCGTGCCGTGACGTGCCGTGTGACGTGCCGTAACGTGCTGTGACGTGCCGTGCCGTGTGACGTGCCGTGTGACGTGCCATGCCGTGCCGTGCCGTGACGTGCTATGACGTGCCGTGACGTGCCGTGACGTGTGACGTGCCGTGCCATGCCGTTCTGTGCCGTTGCGTGCCGTGCCGTGCCGTGCCGTGACGTGCCGTGACGTGGCGTGTGACGTGCCGTGTGACGTGCCGTGCCGTGCCGTGCCGTGACGTGCCGTGTGACGTGCCGTAACGTGCTGTGACGTGCCGTGCCGTGTGCCGTGCCATGACGTGCCGTGACGTGCCGTGACGTGCCGTGTGACGTGCCGTGCCGTGCCGTGCCGTGCCGTGACGTGCCGTGACGTGCCGTGCCGTGTGACGTGCCGTGCCATGCCGTGCTGTGCCGTGGCGTGCCGTGCCGTGCCGTGCCGTGACGTGCCGTGACGTGGCGTGTGACGTGCCGTGCCATGCCGTGCTGTGCCGTGGCGTGCCGTGCCGTGCCGTGCCGTGGCGTGCCGTGACGTGCCGTGTGACGTGCCGTGCCGTGCCGTGCCGTGACGTGCCGTGTGACGTGCCGTAACGTGCTGTGACGTGCCGTGCCGTGTGCCGTGCCATGACGTGCCGTGACGTGCCGTGTCGTGCCGTGACGTGCCGTGACGTGCCGTGCCATGCCGTGCCGTGCCGTGGCGTGCCGTGACGTGCCGTGTGACGTGCCGTGACGTGCCGTGACGTGCCATGCCGTGCCGTGAAGTGACGTGACGTGCCGTGTGACGTGCCGTGATAAAATTAATAAACTAATTCCAATAAATAATAATATAAAAAAATTACAAATAGATATAAAAATTAAACAAATAGATATATACTTCACAATTTAAAATGAATAAATTCAAAGCTTCGACACCATAAATCAATATTTTTATTGAACTATTTAAATTGTGATCATAATAAACTTATTTCAGATTTTAAAACTAATAAATTTAAGGGAAATCAATGTAAAAATAATAATAGATATTCGCGATTTAATCCTTTTCTAAAAGAATAAACTCCTGAATATAATTTTCCATGTTGACTGTCCTATCCTATCCTATCCTATCCTATCCTACTAATATTTTATTTATTTGTGTCCATAGAAAACCACTGACCTGAGCCATTCAGTCAGCAGCACATCGGATCGTTCGCAAATCGTGATCGTGTGTTGCTTCTGCTTAATTGTGGTTTTTCCTTTTTTTTGTTGTTTTTATATTTCTCTCTTTGCCTCTAAAGGATCGTTGCCTCTTAATGATCGTTGCCTCTTAATGATCGTTTTCAATAAAGTGAGACACATCGGTTCATGATCGTGTGTTGTTTTTGTTTTGCCCAGTAGTTTTTCATTCCTTTTTATTCTGCGTTGTTTTAGGTGAATTTCATAGAAATACCACCTATTGCAGAGGTCCTTTTGACGCGACTTTGAAAAAATTTAAATGCCATTTGTCTTCGCTACCATAGTAAACACTAACCTCATACTCCGTTAAAAATTTTATAAATATATCAGTGGTGGTCAGAGAATTAGCACATCATGCCGGTTTTTACTTCATGTCATGTTAAATCATTGTGCAGCATATATTTTTTGAAATTTTTAATATTTTTCCAAACTAGCGTATATCACCCTATATGTTCTGGAAAAGTACCGTTGAAAACAAGCGTCAATATTTTTTTTTCTGGGAAACTTTGTTCGATCACCGAACGCGTTGTGGCCATGGAATTAGCACACGCTGCAAATGTTATGTGGTGGTCGGTATTCTTTGGATAACTAGTTCGTTAAAAATAATTTCAACTACAGAGTAAGTTTTTTCAAACATTATTGACCCGAAAATATTTCAAGAATATCTGATTAGATGGGTCGGCAGCAGTCATGTACACCTGAGCTTAGGAAAATTATCATCAACATGAGAAATAACGGAAAATCAGTAAACGAGATTGCAAAAGACATAGGACGTTCAAGAAAATTAGTATATAACGCGATCCAATATTTTGAAAAATACAAAACACCGAACGCAATCATGAGAAAACCACCTCCAAGAAAAACAAGTGCAGCTGAAGATCGAATAATTGCGAGTAGTGCGCAGAAGAACCCGTTCATTACTTCAGCAGAAATTTGATCTGAAGTAAGTCGAGTTCATGGCATTGCGATTAGCAGCAGAACTATACGGAGAAGGCTAAATGAAAGCAATTTAATAGGATACATCGCTCAGCACAAGCCATTGGTTTCAAAGAAAAATATCGCAGCCAGGCTTAATTTTGCCAGAACGTACGGAAATAGGCCTCTGTCGTTTTGGAAAAACGTTTTATGGAGTGATGAATCAAAGTTTAACCGATTCGGCTCTGATGGAAAACGACATGTGTGGCGTCCACCAAAGCAAGAGCTTAATCCTCGCTACACTCTGAAAACAGTGAAGCATGGTGGTGGGTGCATTATGGTGTGGGCTGCATTTTCGTGGCATGGGATAGGCCCAATTGTAAAAATAGACGCCAAAATGGATCAACATCAGTACAAGTCTATATTGGAAAACAATATGGAACCTTTTGCTGATGAACATTTGCCATTAGCGTGGACCTTCATGCACGACAATGATCCCAAACACACGTCGCGGCTTGTGAAACAGTGGATCATTGATCGCCAAATTAATGTTTTGCCATGGCCTGCACAGAGTCCCGACCTTAATCCAATAGAGAATCTGTGGAATGATGTAGAATATCAAATTGGATTAAGGAAACCTAAGAATTTAGCGGAACTTTGGGAAGCTGCTAAAGACGGATGGAACTCGATCCCTACCCACCGATGCCAAAATTTAGTCGAAAGTATTCCTCGACGATTAAAGGCCGTCATAAGACAAAATGGATTTCCTACGAAATACTAATTGTAATAGCATTTAAAATGCAAAATTTGTTATTTTTTTCAGACTGTGCTAATTCTGTGTCCACAGCATATACGATCCTTTTTGCTAAAACTACAAATATTTTTGAAAAATTACGTTTATTTTTCTTGTCCTTTTATATTTAAGTTTAAAATAGTTAAAATTCAAGTTTTTGAAGAAGATACAAAGAACAATTACAAAAATAATTACTTCTATTGTGTTTTTGTTGAGCTAGGGCATCTGTGCTAATTCTCTGTCCAACACTGATATATATATATACTAGCTGAATAATACCCGGCGTTGCTCGGGGTTATTACATTTCAAGCCAGAAATCGACATCTTCTTCAAACAAATTATGAAAGACTTATCCTGATTATATAATATATCATAATCTCATCTTAAATCTGAATTCAACCCAATCGACTGTATTTTATTCTGCTACTTTTGCAAATGTAATCAAATTCTTTAAGTCGAACCGAACCTCCTTTAACTCTAATTTCCCTCTAACTCGATTTTCCCTCTAACTCGAGTTTGTTCACCTATTGTCCCCTGTCAGTTTTCTTTCGAAAAGTCATATTCCAAGTCAAATTCATTCTAAATCAGAAGTCCTTGGAATTTGAATCCATTCGTTAAATAGATACATACACACATACATACATACATCCTTTGCAAAAAATAAAATCAAAACAAAAAATTCCCCTTCCGCAACTGGCAATGTTATACCTACATACATCAAGCACACACAATCCCATACCCAGCCTGTCGCGTCGCGTCGGCGCGCTATTCCTTTATGTACCCAAAAAGAGAATCCATAAAAAAAATTGCGAGGAAAAATGTGTAGACAATTGCGCATATGGGTAAAAAAATGAATAATCCGGCTGGCTCGAAAAAAAGATGATGTGTCATCATAACAATACCAAAGTTCACTCGCCCACAAATGGAACGGGCAAACTGATCCAACTGCGCTATGACCTTTTCCCTCATTAACGCAATTCTCCAGAGTTAATTGAATTTGATAACCTGTGTATGTACATACGTGCATATGTTAAAACATATGTAATGTAATAAATAAATATGTACATAAATACAAATGCACAGATGTATATCCAATGTATGTATATATATGTAGGTATCTACCGTACCAACCACCAAATCATAACCCTGTACACACGAATAGATAGAAGCAAAGAACGAACAAAAAAAAAACAACAACAAAACAGCAGAAAAGGAAATGAAAAACTCCCCTTGTGAAACTGGGCAAAACAAAAACAACACGTACGCTCATCAACCGATGTGGCTCACGATCGAGAAAATATCTTTTCGTGTGCGGCAAGGAATTTCTTCTGACTTGCTCCACGTTTTTGTTAACTGCTCGGCTCTTGAATAAGATAGCGTTATAACACATAGCCTATTATATGACCCGATGTACAACCATTCTGTGTGCAAAATTTGAGGTTGATTGGTTTAGTAGTTTTCGCATAGGTAAAATCCAAACAAACAAACAAACAAACCAACGGACAACGTTTCACTTTTATAATATTAGTAGTGAAGTGATGTATCTATATATCTATCTATATCTATATATATAAATATAAGCAGCACTAAAAAAAGATAAAAATACTAATATAATTATAGTACATTGGATACCGTGCCGTGACGTGCCGTGACGTGACGTGCCGTGACGGGCCATGCCGTGCCGTGACGTGCCGTGTGACGTGCCGTGACGTGCCGTGCCGTGCCGTGACGTGACGTGTGACGCGCCGTGACGTGCCATGCCGTGCCGTGCAGTGTCGTGACGTGACGTGCCGTGTGCCGTGACGAGGCGTGCCGTGTGACGTGCCGTGCCGTGCCGTGACGTGCCGTGTGACGTGACGTGCCGTGTCGTGCTGTGACGTACCGTGTGAAGTGACGTGCCGTGCCGTGTTCAATGCTGTGCCGTGCCGTGATGCGCCGTGTCGTGTCGTGTGACGTGCGGTGCTGTGCTGTGACGTGCCATGCGTCGTGACCACGCCATCCACACACCTACCCATGCATGTGGTCCCCCAACGTTTTACTAGCAGCGAAAAACACTGCACTCAAAAGAACTTGTCAAGGCTACATAGCCTGCAAGGACGAGCAGGGGAACATCGTAGTAGAATCGCTGTCATGAGTCAGTCACATGATTGAAATTGATTAACAATTTAAATATGATTGCATACATACGTTAGTTTTAGTTTTCAATCATTAGTCAAAATAAAATTTGCCCAACACTGACTAGTAGATGGTGTGAAGGGTTTTTCGGTACATGTTGCTGGACCCTGCGGTAGCACTATCTAGCTGTGAAGATTGTAAAATAAACGTCACTAAACCATGAGATAGCAGTTTTTTACCTTAATAAATGCTTGGTTATCATTGGTTATCATTTCTTAAAGTTTATCTCAGATGTTAGTATTCTATACATGTAAGTAGCACAAGGTTTGTTTGTTCGTTGGATAACTGCTTCATCATCAGCGAAACTCTTTCTCATGTACTCTCCGATTTGCTTATTGCTTTCATCTGTGCTGGGAACATAGTTTTGAACGTTCTATTCGGCCTTTAACCCCCTTTGAACTCAAATTTTTGAAAGTCTCGATGAACTTACTAAATTTAAGCATCATTTTGCCAATAAGTCTCCCAAACGCTGTCGTTCTGAGATGTCATTTATCGTTCCGTTACCATTTATACACACATATGGTTTTTATCTGCTTTTAGATACATCTATCTTCAATGCTCAGCCTCTCAGATGAGATAAGATTTTGAATATATTCGAGTCTCGGGTCACTCACTAAGGCCCAGGGTATCGAAAACTTAATTCGTTCTTATGTATATACTCAAAACCCTATATTCGATTTGAACCAACCTACTAAAATTGTATTGCCGTATTGTAAAAAAAAATATTATTTGCAAAACCTACACAGAAAAGAACGAGCGAATGACACTGCTAAATCTTTTTGTAAATGACTTTTATCACAAACGGCTTTAATGACCATAATTGAGGGTTATCTCTGATAATGTGATGAGACGATCAAGAAATTCGGTTAAAAGTTGATGTAGGAGAGGCTCTAATCTTAGTGTCATCTACGCTCGTAAGACTGAAATATCGCAGATTCCTAATGTGAATTCCGGAAAACGACAGAAAATATTTAGCAAACTTGCAAAATTATTTTAGTTAATTAGTTTGTACCTGATATAAGTAAGTTTGTTAGTTTGGAGTGATCCTCTAGAGAGAGGGTAAACTGACAAGTTAAATTAAAAAAATGGAAAATCCAGCATTTGTATTGGAGCTGGACGGAGATCTTGGTGAGTCCACCCATCCAATACAGCGATAAGTAATGTGAAGTGAATTTTAAAATGGTGAAACAGCGAAACAAGTGTTTAAATGGTGAATGTAAAGGTCTTAGTGTCCTAAATCGTGTTTTGAGGATAATTTGCAAGGATCGTTACCAACTACCAGTAGATTTTAAGTTCAGCGTCTTTCAATTTTGAAATATACAAATCCAACTTAAACAGATGCTTTTTGGCGATGTAAAGGACGTTGTTGAATGTCTTGTAGTTTGTGACTGATTCAGACTGGAATGGACGTAGTTGTAGTTAAGTTTGTTGTTGTTATTAGAATAATCTGTAGATTTGCTCTGACTCTAAATATCTGCGAAATCACTGTTTCGAAGCGTAATTTTGGGAACAAAAAGAAGGCACATTTCCAATAAGTGTTTGTGCCCCGATTGACTGGATGCCAGGCTCACGTTAAGGATTGTATTATACTCGAAGTTTAAATCTCCTCTTAGTGATTAATGCAACAGACTAGAATTGAAATTTAATATGCCTTGGAGATGTCTGCAATAAATTATAACCCTTTCCCTTTCCTTCCTTTCATTCGTGCGAAAAATGTAACACGCACAACATGAATCGTTGCTAGGCCTTGGCTTATTCCGAGCTGTCGCGCTAGATATTTTTACTTCCCACCTTGGTAAGGGAAATATTGTAATCGGTCCGATCAAAATGTTTCGAGATATGAACAGGGCTTGACATTACTATATACTAGAAACCGTTTGCACCCATTTTCGGAATGATGTCAGTGTGTGTGTGTGTGTGTGTGTGTGTGCGCGTGTGTGTGTGTGTGTGTGTGTGACAATATTTTCCTCCTACGATATCTGGAGAACGAAACAACGTAGGACCATGCGGTTTTTTTTGTTTTATTTGTCAGCGTAAAACTTAGAGCTGATTAGATTTTGAGCACAATCGGTCTAGCGGATGCTGAGGAAATTTAAGAAACGTTTTTTTTTTCGAGTTCGCGCAACAACTCTTTGTGGAACAATATTAAACAGTGTGTCTTCGAATTTTCCGCTCTCTATGCATGTTTTCTTTAATTATTAAATAAATAACAATATCACTGTTTTTGATATAGCATAATATCAGGTGGGAAGTATAGGACTGGCTCCCCAGTCGAATTTTCTTTTAGTGGCGTTTGGAAGCTTAAGAAGTTAATTTGGTGAAAAATGACAAAAAAAATATGGTACAAAAGGGCCAACTGATGTGAAAAAAATTAATTATAAAGTTAAAAAAAGAAAAAGAAAAAATGTGTAGAATTTGTGAAAAATTATGAATAGACCTCGGCCCACAATCCAATCTGTAGTGAAAATTTTTCAATAAAATATTTCATATGAGGTTGCCTTGGGATGAGGCAGAAAAAAAGTCCTGACTGGATGAGAAGAACGGATTGTTGAAAGGATGGTCAAGGCCGATTCGAAGATTGGTGCCTAAAAAATTGCTGCTAACCTTGAAAAATGTGGAGGAGCAACCAACCAACATCCTCAAGCCACACGGAATTTGCCCACCCTCCTCAATCACCTAAAAGTGCCGAAACGTTCTATAACGAATAACGAGCGCCTAAAACAGGTTATTCTTGAGGAGTGGAACAAAATATCTTCTGAGGAAAAAAATAAATTAGTGGGATCCAGGAAGAAACACACTGGATGCCGAACAAGCTAATTTCCGCTCTGGATCCCCCTATGTCGAGGATCAACATCCTGCGGATCATCATTGAGCAGTGCGCTGAATACCGAAACTAATAGCTATTACTAAAGCAACTTATAAAGGGTCAAGGTGCCACGTTCTGCACAGAGGAAGGCTGTCAGAGGAATTCGAGATCCAAAATGAGGTTCGAAAGGCTGCGATCTTTCACCAGTATTGTTTTTACTGGTGATTTGCGATGTGCTTCGCAATTTTTTTACTGGTGAAAAATTTGCCACAGTTTTTCTTTTTTATTATTTTTTTTTATATATTTTATTTCAGAATTGCTGTATGTGCAATTTTTTGATTAAGTGTGTATCATATTTGTAGGTTGTCTCAAAGCTTTGCAGTAATCATGATTGGGTTCGACAGTGAATAGCATTGTATACGTTGCCCGCGCAGATTTTGTGGGTGTACGCGAATGGGTTGTATGGTTTATGGGTGGGGGTGTGTAGTTTATTATCGACTATCGTACCAGCCTCGTGTCTTAACAACAAAAGCAATTATATTTCTTTCTTTCATATGTATAACCACCGCGAGCACGTTTGCAGCGTTGGATTCTCTGGAGCCAATTTTCCACCACTTTTCCACACAGAGATTTCCAATTTTTGTCCGGCGTGGAATCGACTTATTTGGCTCATTTTGAGCTGAAGCACTTACGGTTGCGATATTTTCGGTACTTCGACCGTTGCGTTGTCTTACTTGCGCAGGAACATTCAATAGTGAATATGTTGACTTGAAATTTCAAGAAATTGGAGTAAGCGCTCTTAAAGTGGCGACCAAGGACTCAGAATTTCGATAGTAATTTTTGATAATTTCCAAATGTTGCTCGTACGTGAACTTCACCATGATAATGAAAATGTAAATCTTCACTGACGTTTCGACATTGCCAGATCATAAAAGTTTAAGGGTGCGTTTGTATTATAATACAAAACTGTCATGTCCCTATTAAAAAACCCTTTACTGTCAGGCTTTAAATACTTGAAGCCTTCTACATATCTTGTTTATACAATGTTAAAGCGAGAGAATCAAAAGAGTGCATATATGTAAAGTCCGATAGGACGTCTTTCAAACTCGAGTGAATATGCAGATAGTGAATTTCAGACTGCATAACACTCTGAGTGGAATTGCAAGTTTAAATTGGAATAGAAAAATTCCCCGAAAAGCTTGGTCTTTTAAAACCAATGAAGCTTTCAGATCTATGCAGTGTCATTTTTGGGTAGACTTTGACATTGAAAACATCTCCCCTTGAATTTGATTTTGGTTTAACTAGACCAAAAATGCTCTAACCGTTTTGTCTAGTTAAAAAAAGCACTTTAGAGTGAAACCAAACCTTACTTTAACTTGGGTCAGCTCCCATTTGGTCAATTTTACGGAATTTTTGTGTGCTATACAGTCCCTATTATACAGCTTCCGATTTTACTTCCTTTTTCCAAAATTACTAATAAAAACATTCCAAAAAGCAAAGTTTAGATTCAATTTTTTGTTTGCAGAAAAATCAAAAAATGGCGTCAAGCCAGAAAAGCTGTATTCCTTCGAAGAGGCTGTTGCTCTGACAGGAACTGGAAAATTCCATTATTTCCTGTTATTAGTATGCGGCTTATGCTTTATGTCAGTGATGGTCGAGACCATGGGCATCAGCATTATCATGCCATTTATGAAATGTGATCTTGAGTCAACACTAGGAGAACAAGGTTTGCTAGCCTCCTCCGGCTTCTTGGGAATTGTTCTCAGTTCCCATGCCATGGGATTTTTGGCTGACACATGGGGTCGGGTGAAAACCCTGCGCGCTGCCCTTATTTTTAGCTTCATTACAACTGTGGTTTCGGCGTTTTCCGTCAACATCTGGATGCTGATAGTGTTTCGATTTTTCAACGGATTCTTTATTTCTGGATGCCAAGCGTGCGTGTTCAGTTTTCTGGGAGAGTTCCATGGACGTCAGACACGGGTGAAGTATGTTACACTTTTGTCGATGTTTATGCCGATTGGACTGATGTTTTTGCCTGGTAGGTTTTGTTACAACATAGTCATATGGAGACGTCAGTTGGATATTTTCTATTTACAGGAATGGCAATAGGAGTTCTTCCATTGGATCTAGATACAGTGGTGTTGGGTTTAAAATTCGAATCATGGCGGGTGCTACTTCTAGCGAACTCTATTTTAAGTTTGTTGGCGTTATGTGGCCTCTTGTTGACACCGGAGAGTCCAAAATATGTCCTTATTCAAGATAAACATGATCAAGCTGTGGAAATCTTTCGAAAGGTGTTTAGGCTGAACACAGGCAGGCCAGAGAGTGAATATCCTGTGAAGCAAGTGTACATTGACATTTCTGGCGCCAACTTAAGTAACATTCACGGAATAAAGGATGCCTGTAAGCTGGTCTGGAGCCAGACAGCCCCGCTTTTCTACAAAGAGAGAGTCCTACATACAATCAACATTTGTGCCATTATGTTCGTCATCTATGGTGTGGCTCAGGGCACCTTCATGTGGTAAGCATATCTCTTATTAGGTTATTTTAGAAATTCAATTCAATCCTTGCTGTTTGTAGGTTCCCAACGATGTTGGACCAATTGGTTGCCAAATCTGGCCAAGGATATCTGGTCTGTGAAACTATGTACATGCTGGGTGGTGTCACAGTAAACGCCACTACTGAGACGGACCATTGTGATGGGCCTGTCAATACTGGAATGTTTGAAGTTCTGACCATGATCGGTGCTGGATTCACCGTTATCTACTTGATATTCGCCTTTACAATCGACTATATTGGAAAAAAGAATCTCCTTAGTAAGACATGTTGGATTGCAAACTTGACTTGTGTATTTCATTTTCCGTTTTCTTGCAGTGGCCTGGCTATTCATTGCTGCAGTGTGTTGTTTGACTATTCACTGGGTCAGTTCCTTCGTCCTATCTGTGATACTACTCACACTTACCATGGGTATTGGTAATTGTGGCGGAATTGTGAGCACAATGTCTATAGAATACTTCCCGACCAATATAAGCGCAATGGCAATGTGTCTCATAATGATGTGTGGCCGTTTGGGAGCAGTAGCCGGAAGCAATTTTGTTGGCTTGGCAGTGTTCAACAACTGTGATTTGTTGTTTTATGTTTATGTGGGGATTATTGCTGTTGTAGCATTGTTTTCGTTATTCCTGCCAGACAAAGGAGGAAGAAAAAAGAAACAGGTTGTGCAACCCACTACAACGATTGACAGCAATCCAACGCAAGGCATAACGCAGCAATCTGACGCGTGAAAACGAAAATAAAATTAAAACAAAAAATCGAGAGAGTGCGTTTTTATTTATTTCTTTGAATGAGTTGCAATTGATTTGTTAGCAATAAACGCTTGTCTTTAGAACCGAGCAAAGTCATGCTGTCTTCTCACCCATCAGCAATAAGCAAGTTCATAGCCAAGGCCTTGTTTAACTTTATCGCGGTGGTCCTTGGCAACAACATGTACTATACATATATAGATTCTTATAAAGGGTGGTTAAATTTTAAGGGCCGATGTTGATTTTGAATAAAACACAAATTATTTAGGAAATTATTGTCATTTCTTTTTATTATGATAATATTGGTATGGTTCAATTATGTATGGAACAAAATATCGGCCAAATGGCCGCCGCGACCTCGGCGGCACACCTCCATCCGATGGTCCAAATTTTCGATGACGCTGAAGCATAATTGAGGTTCTATGCCGTTAATGTGCCGAATTATCTCATCCTTTAGCTCTTGAATTGTTGCTGGCTTATCGACGTACACCTTTTCTTTCAAATAACCCCAAAGAAAAAAATCCAACGGTGTCAAATCACATGATCTTGGCGGCCAATTGACATCGCCACCACGTGAGATAACACGGCGAAAATTGATCATCCACTGTTGCCATTTCTTGACACCATTCTGACCATTGATGACGCTTGAAATGGTCAAGAGGCTTTAGTTCTTGAGTCAATTGCACCTTGTAAGCGTGTAAATGCAAGTCTTAATGCATAATGTTCATCAACGACGAGCGTGAGAGGTGCAATTGTTGGGCACGACCACGAGTTGAGGTGGACGGCTCTTTAGCCACACTATCGCGAACAGCAGCAATATTTTCTGCAGTAAGAGCTGTACGAGCATGCACTGGTGTTTTCACATCTCCTACAGACCCGGTTTGCTCAAATTTTTGCACGATTTTTCCGATTGTACGCACATTTGGACGATTAAATTGACCGAAAAAATCACGAAGTGCACGATATGCATTTTGATTTGAACGCCCATTTTCATAATAAACCTGAATAGCTTTAACGCGTTGCTCGATTGTGTATCTTTCCATGGTTCAAATTGAATTAGTCTGAAATTGAGAAATGACAAATGATATGCAGAAAGAAACTTGACGTTTAGGTGTAACCACCCTTTACATCCATGCTAAATTATCTTACGTCTCTGAATAAGCAACGAGCTTTCGAATCTCAAATTAAGAAATTACGTTAACAACTTTTGATGATGACAACCTCTTTGACTCTAAAAAAATTGGCCCCGAAAACACCAGATTTCTACAATTGGAAAATCTTGGGACTTCAAGATGAAAGGTCATCATTATTAAGTCTTACGTCCAAGCAGAGCTGAACAAGCCAAGGAAGTTACAAGCAGGTGCGACAATAGAACTATTTACAGAACCACTCAAGAGCTAATAGGTTGTTACAGCTTACGTTTAGGGCTGATCAAGAGCTGGTAAAGAGCTTAGATAATTACCTCTTCATCGATTTAAAAGTTCCATATGATCGTATTCATTGTCTTGAGCTTAACAAAGCGATAGTTGATTTCAGGATCCTGTCAAAACTGATCCAGTTGTTCGGCCCAATGCTGGGAAATTTGCAATTTGGAAAGAGCTCATCTGGGTTTTTCTAAACGCGATTGGGATTCACTGGTTAGCTGGTTTTGTCTATTTCTGCTAATCCTTCTTAAGGTTTGAGGAAAGTTATTAAACATAAGCCCTCTGGCAATGTCTCTTATAATGATGTGCGGACGTTTGGGCTCGGCAGTTGGTAGCAATTTTGTTGGGATTTTGTTATTTGTTTAAAAAAAAAGTGAAAAAGAGAAAAAAATTTTGTAGCTGAACTGAAACCATTTGTTGGATGTGAAGAGCGTTTCAGGAGGAAATTAAGGGGGTAGACCCAGTTGGGACTGCCAAAAAATGCTCGTTTTTAGGTTTTTTTTTGTGGCGTCGCATTAAAATAATTAATAACAAATGTTTTTTCATATGAAAGATATGTATTTCCAAATTTTTTTTTATGACAAAATATTAAAAAAATGAATGAGATATAGACAATTTGGTAGGGGTCCAAAAAAAAAAAAAGTGTTTTGCGGTGATCACTGCTGCTCGTCACTGGATCGTGCGAATTAAAAAAAAAACAAAAGGGATCATTAGTTAAAGACATAGGTAATGCTTCGGTTGAACGAAGGAATTTGAAAAATTTTGAACTTTCACAAAATGGCGGATGTTGAAAGTCAAAATTCTTAATTCGACTACAATTTCGCTCGCATTTTCGGCTATAAAAAAAAAATTATCGTCCAAAAAAAATCCTTCGTTCAACCGGAGGACAATTATGTATAGGAAAAGGGAGAAAAATTTCAAACCGATCGGCAAAGCCGTTCTTAAGTTACAGTGATCACCGACTTCGAAGACATGGTTTGGAGAAAAACGCATTTAAAGTTTTGAGTACGAGTAGTTATGCATTAGAGACGGCTCCGTTCAAAATTATTTATATCCATAAATAACGGTCCAATTTGTCTGAAATTTTCAAAGAATACTTTTGAAATATTTTCCTCTGAGAAAATGTAAAAAAAAATTAATTTTTTGAAAATTCTAACTGGGTCTACCCCCTTAAGTTTAAGTTTTTAAAAACAGTTGTCACATTGAAAGTGATAGCTGCCTTGAAACTCTTATAATCCTTCAAAGATTACATTGTTCATAGGCGTGCTTTTGGGACCTGTTAAGTATTTCTTTGTGTGTTACATTTTTCGCACGTATGCAAGGGATCTACAATTTGCTGTCAACTCCGAATGGCGAATTGAGAAGCTTCTTCATGACAAATTATACTCTCAGAGGTTTGCCGTTCCCCAACAAGAGTTGCCTTGAGAAACTGCAGAATCTTAGTCTGCTCCTTTCTAACTTCGATTCTTCGTGTCATCACTATCATTTGGTTTGGTTGACCTATTTTTTGGGCTTTCATCCAAGGACAGCCAAAAATCTATTGGTACCATCGCCACTTTTAACTTGGAAAGCATTTTTCGTCGTGTAAAATGGGCAGGATCATCTTTGGGTCCTGCTACCCAAGAAAGCTTGATTTAATAACTAATAGACGGAGGTTGTAACCTTTTTAAGTCGATGTAAGCGCATAGCTCGATAACTCATGTCAACGCGAATGTAGGTGACGGAGGTAATGCTACATACTTCTTGCAGCAAATTTACTTAGTAATTAGTAATTATCCCCGAAGTGATGGCCGGGAAAAATTGTAGCCCCATTGTTTGAAAGTTTGGCATATGGAAGACTCTAAATCCGACGGTAGATCTGAATTAGAGTGTATTGAAAAGCCACGTCCACAATTTTTTCTGCTGTCATCCGGATTTCAGTAGGAGCCCTTTAATGGAAACACTCCTCCCCTTTTCACGTAAGTTAACATAAACAAATGTACGTACTGGTTGAGACCCAATCTCAAATCGAGATACTAGGCGTTCATCACGCGGAGGTGAGAGTAAGAGCTGGTAGGAGCTTGTGTCTTCTTTAATGTCCGTCTCTATCCTTTGAACAGCTCATATTGCCTTTTATCAATTTTCAACATTTTTCTTATCTTTATTCAACAGAAAAATCAGAAGAGGATGTAAAGGCGGAACAGGACCAGGAAAAGGTGTACTCGTTCGAAGAAGCTGCCGCTTTAGCCGGAACCGGAAAATTTCATTATTTCTTGCTGATAGTATGCGGCTTCTGTTTTTTAGCAGTAATGGTGGAGACCATGGGCACAAGTGTCATCCTACCATTTACAAAGTGTGATCTCAGCTCAACAATAACAGAGCAGGGCCTCCTGGCTTCTTCCGGCTTCCTCGGCATTGTTCTCTCGTCTTATTTTATGGGATTTTTGGCTGACACATGGGGTCGGGTTAGGACACTGCGACTCGCCCTTGTGTGTGCCTTTATTATGACCGTTATATCGGCCTTTTCCGTCAACATCTGGATGCTGGTAGTGTTTCGGTTTGCGAATGGATTGTTTGTGTGTGCATGTCAATCGTGCGTCTTTAGTTATCTGGGGGAGTTTCATGGACGTCAAACCCGGGTGAGGTATGTTACACTTCTGTCGGTGTTTATGCCTCTTGGGTTGATACTTTTTCCTGGTAAGTCACATACTCACATGACGGAAGGCTCATCACTAATTTTTATTTTTTTTTTAGGAATGTCAATAGGCGTTCTTCCCATTCAAATAGAGGCGACGGTGCTGGGTTTGCAATTTAAGTCTTGGCGGCTGTTTCTGTTGGCCAATTCCAGTACAAGTTTGTTAGCCTTATGCGGACTTTGTCTGACTCCGGAGAGTCCCAAGTATCTTCTTATTCAGGGTAAACATGAAGAAGCTCTGCGTGTATTTCAAAAGGTGTTTCGACTCAACACAGGCAGACCAGAGAGCGAATATGCTGTGAAACGAATGCATATTGAAATGTCGGGAGCCAGTTTGAGTAATGTACATGGAGTAAAGGACATCTTCAAGCTGATCTGGAGTCAGACCGTACCATTGTTTTACAAAGATCAGGTCTTGCACACACTTAATCTCTGCTGCCATATGTTCATCATTTATGGCGTTGCTCAGGGTGCCTACATGTGGTAAGCTATCGCTTCATCAAAATCTTTAGGACGCATTCGAGTCTGTGTTATTCGTAGGTTTCCTACGATGTTGAAACAACTAGATGCTACATCTGAACAAGGATATTTATTCTGTGAAGCCATGTACATGCAGGGCAATGTCTCAACTAATGCCGACAGCTGTGGTGCTCCAGTCAATACTGAAATTTCGGAAATCCTGAGTTTATCCGGTGTTGTATTCCTTGTATCGTACTTGATGATATCTGTGTTTATCACCGTTGTAGGAAAAAAGAACCTTCTGAGTAAGTTGATTGCTTTTGCCATACTTTATACTCATACTTCTGCCCAATTTCAGGGACTGTGTCATGTGTGACTTTGGCGTGCTGCGTGATAATTCACTGGATGAGTTCCTTCATTTGGTCTGCTGTAGTAATCACCCTCATTGTAAACCTTGGCAACGCTGGGGGTATTGTGAGCGCAATTGCATTGGAGCATTTCCCGACAAATACAAGTGCAATGGCAATGTGCCTTATAATGATGTTTTCTCGATTGGGTTCGGTTGCTTTTAGTAATTTAGTCGGGGCAATGCTTTTTACTAATTGCAATGCGCTCTTCTATCTGGATGTTGGGGCAGTTGCTCTTGTGTTACTCTGCTCAATATTCTTGCCACACACAGGAGGGCGGAAAAAATAAACAGTTTTGCAGGATCTATCCTGAGGAAATAAAACAACATGGTGAACTAGAAAATGTGTTTCTGTTTATTATTCGTGAGTTACCCTAGGAATTAGTTAGTTAGAGGACAACGAGCTCTGCTACTACCCTGAGAGATTTGAAGAAAAACAAAGGTAGTACAAGGCAGCGACTACCGATTTTGCCATTAATTATCCAATTGGGCATCAAATGTTTCTTTTCTGATGCATACTGGAGCAGATATCTTTGTCCTACTTAGAAGTTGTTCGTTGCTAATGGTGCATGTAATGCAGACCTCTGTTAGCGTCCTGTAGATACTGCATTATTCACGATCCTGATCATACACGGAGCAGTGTTGACTGTGTGGTCGTCGTGGCTCTGTGATTAGTGCGTTGGACTGTTGACCGAGCGGCGTGGGTTCAAGCCCCAGCCAGAAAAAACACCAAACATTTTTCGCGGCACCACCTCTCGTCGGGGAATGACAGCCCTCCGAGACTATAATTTGTCATGAAAAAGCTTCGGTTCGGAATCAGCAATAAATTGTAAGTCCCTTCCATTTATGCGAAAAATGTAACACGCACAGCATGAATGGTTGCGAGAAGCTAGGCCTTGGCTTGTCACGAGCTGTCGCGTTAGCCATTTATTTAGTGTTGACTGTAACTCTTGCCGTACACGCCTACATCGTCGACATTGTTGGAAAGCGAGTAATGCTCGGTAAGCATATTCGAGTTCTGGGTTCCATGAGTACTGTATTCGGTCAATTACAGTGGGTTGACCCTTAATTCCTGGTGACAGAGCAGAAGAGAAGACGAACTACTAGGTATGAAAATATCTAAAGCTATGGGAATATTACCTGCGCAATCAAGCAGAACATGTTTGGGTGCTAAAAAAACTTATATCCACACAATAAATATATAAAGCATCCCTGCCAAACTCGTCCGTTTGTGCAGGATGACGATGGAGAATGCACGCTGCTCTACCCAGGTCGGTCAAGACCTCACCGAGACCTGTGATGTCAAAAAAAGGTTTTCGACAAGGCGACGCGCTGTCATTCCACTTCTTCAACATCGGTCTTGAAAGAGTTGTGCAAAACTCACGCGCCAAAACTAGAGGCACAATCTTTCAAAAGTCCGTCCAATTACTTGCATACGCCGAAGATAATCCGAAGAACGCAGCATGATGTCACTGGGACGTTCTTGAGCACTGAGACGGAGGCGGCGTGGATGGGTTTAGCGGTCAATGAGGGTAAGACGTAGTACATGCTGTCAACAAGAAAGAACACTCAACACCGACGTATTGGACAGAGCGTCACTTTGTCTACCTGGGCTCTGCTATAAATTTAGACAATGACACCAGCCAGCGCTGAGATTAAGCGAAGAATAACTCTTGCCAATCGCTGTTTCTTTTAGCTAAGAAGGCAATTGAGTAACAAAGCCCTTTCTCGAACAACTATGGTGACTCTGTATAAGATTTTAATCGTCCCAATCCTCCTTTACGGTCGAGAGGAAAAGATGAAAGAGGAGATACAACGATAAATTGTACGGGCTGTACAGCGACATTGACTTAGCCAGAAGAGTGAAGGTCCAATGACTAAGGTGGCCGGTTCTTGTAGAGCGGACGAATACCAATGCTCCGGCCCGGTTAATGCTCGAATCCACACCCGAGGGACAGCGCAGTAGAGGAAGACCGCGACTCAGGTGGCGCACGCAAGTGGAAGGGAACCTCAACCAACTTAGCGCGCGAAACTGGAGGCAGCTGGCTAAAGATCGAGCTGGCAGCTGACTGGGTCAAACAGATCAGAAAGGCGGCGCCTTATGTGTGGAATTGATTGAACTTATCTACAACAACTTTGAACTTTAGACGTCCAGTTACAAAGGGAGCTGAGTTATAAGGGTACTGAAACAGCCGCGAGGCTCTTTGGGTAAAGGATGCTTGTAGTGCCCTCGAACTTTGCGTCGAACAACGCCAGGTTCAAACAACTCGTCGAACTTAACACATTACCACCTTATTACGATTTACTAAGATTTCCGTCTCAACAAATTATTAATTTAAAAAATAGTATCTAACCCTACCTAATATCATTATCTTTTTGTTTAAACGTTCACTTAAGTTTAGTTAGCCGGAAACGAAGCCGTAAGCACCTAGTGCTATATCCATAAAAATAATATTTTAGTTTAACACATGTTAATGAATTATAATAACAATTATAATATTTAAAAAAAAAGTCGAGGAAAAAAAAAATATTGTAGCTTGCTTGATGTGAAAATTGTTTCGGGAGGAAATTATTTTTTCGCTGCTTTGGTCGTAAGGCCCATTATCATTTTCATCGTATTAACCTTCGTTGCATCAATTAATCTTTTATATTTTTAAAACACATATGTAATCTCTACGAAAAAATCGCAATTACGTGTTGAGTTGAGTATATTAACGTATGCTCTAGAGCTCAGTAGTTCAGTAATAGGATATTCCTGTCACAGGCGCAATGGATAATCCCAGTTATTTTAAGGATCCAGAGGACCAACTAGGTGATTTTTGTTTTTGGGGACGTGTATAGTTCACAGTGAATGGTTAAGTTTTTTAAAAAAAGTTGTCCCAGTGATAGTTTCATTGAAACTGTTATAATCCTTCAAGGATTACATTATGTGAAGACGTTTTTGGTTGAATCTACATGTAGAAGTGTTTCGGTACCTGTTATGCATTCTTTTTGCTGGCCCTACAGCCCGGGGTGAGCCTTTCGGTAACCATTCATGTGCGTGTTCGATTTTGCGTATGGAATGGATCTACAATTTATTGCCAACTCCGAACGGCGATTTGAGAAGCTTCTTTATGTTAAATTGTACTCTCGGAGGCTTGTCACTCCCCGACGAGAGGGGGTGCCACGAAAAATGTTCGGTATACCTGCCTTGGGCTTCAATTCACGCCGCTCTGTCAGCGTACTAACCACTGAGTCATGGCGACCACTAGTGACAGCTGGCTAAATTCTATCGATGGCTTACGTAAGTAGTTGCATTGTGCTCTTGGTGTAGACTTGAGAGTTTTGCGCAGTTAGTTTAGAAGTGACATGACAGCGCTCTTTTGGTCGGAACAGTGATAGCCGTCGATCAAGTAGTTGACAAAGGATTTGGCCGTTCAATCAAGTCATCTCCAGGTGCTCTAAATAGTTATTCGTCAGCTGGTTTTTTTTAAGTTACGCTATTGCTATCCGAACTTCGTTTCGATCAGGTGGGCGGAAGTTTTGGCTTTCATCATCTAGATTGGATGATTTGTTCTTTCTGACAGCGCGGCGGGTTGTTTGTCTTTGTCCCTGTTCAACAGTATATCAGCGACAGCGACTCTAGTATAACAAAAAAACGCATTCGAAAAGCAAGGTTCAGTCTCCATTTTTTGTTTGCAGAAAAACCAAGAAATGGCGTCAAACCAGAAAAGCTGTACTCCTTCGAAGAAGCTGTCGCTCTGACCGGAACCGGAAAATTCCATTATTTCCTGTTATTAGTATGCGGCTTCTGCTTCATGTCAGCGCTGGTCGAAAACTTGGGCATCAGCGTCATCATGCCATTTATGAAATGTGATCTCGAGTCAACAGTGGGAGAACAGGGTTTGCTAGCCTCCTCCGGCTTCTTGGGAATGGTTCTCAGTTCCCATGCCACGGGATTTTTGGCCGACACATGGGGTCGGGCGAAAACACTGCGCGTTGCCCTTATTTGTAGCTTCATTACAACTGTGGTTTCGGCTTTTTCCGTCAACATTTGGATGCTGATAGTGTTTCGGTTCTTCAACGGATTCTTTATTTCTGGATGTCAACCGTGTACGTACAGTTTTCTGGGAGAGTTCCATGGACGTCAGACACGGGTGAAGTATGTTACACTTTTGTCGCTGTTTATGCCGATTGGACTGATGTTTTTGCCTGGTAGGTTATAACATAGTCATATGGAAACGTCAGTTGGAGATTTTGTATTTACAGGAATGGCAATAGCAGTTCTTCCATTAGATCTCGATACAGTGGTGTTAGGTTTAAAATTCAAACCATGGCGGGTGCTACTTCTAGCGAACTCTATTTTAAGTTTGTTGGCTTTATGCGGCCTCTTGTTGACTCCGGAGAGTCCAAAATATGTTCTTATCCAAGGTAAACACGATCAAGCTGTGGAAATCTTACGAAAGGTATTTAGGCTGAACACAGGCAGGCCAGAGAGTGAGTATCCTGTGAAGCAAGTGTACATTGACATTTCTGGCGCCAACTTAAGTAACATCCACGGAATAAAGGATGCCTGTAAGCTGGTCTGGAGCCAGACAGCTCCGCTTTTCTACAAAGAACGAGTCCTGCATACAATCAACATTTGTGCCATTATGTTCGTCATCTATGTTGTGGCTCATGGCACCTTCATGTGGTAAGCATATCTCCTATCAGGTTATTTCAGAAATTCAGGTATTTGGTCTTTGTAGGTTCCCAACGATATTGGCCCTATTGGTTGCCAAATCTGGCCAAGGATATCTGGTCTGTGAAATTATGTACATGCGCGGTGGTGTCAGAGTAAACGCTACTACTGAGGCGGAACATTGTGATGGGCCTGTGAATACTGAAATGTTTGAAGCTCTAACCATGTTCGGTGTTGGACTCACCGTTATCTACTTCATATTCGCCTTTACAATCGACTATGTTAAAAAAGAGAATATCCTGAGTAAGGCATGTTGGATTGCAAACTTGACTTGTGTATTTCATTTCCATTTTCTTGCAGTGGCCTGGCTATTAATTAGTGCGGTGTGTTGTTTAACTATTCATTGGGTCAGTTCCTTCGTCCTTTCTGTGGTCATACTCACACTTATCATGGGTGTTTCTAATTGTTCCGCGATTGTGACCACAATATCTATAGAATACTTCCCGACGAATATAAGCGCAATGGCAATGTGTCTTATAACAATGTGCGGGCGTTTGGGAGCAGTAGCCGGAAGCAATTTTGTTGGCTTGGCAGTATTCAACAACTGCGATTTGTTGTTTTACGTTTATGTAGGGATTATTGTTGTAATAGTTTTGTTATCGTTTTTCCTGCCGGACAAAGGGGGAAGAAAAAAGAAACAGGTTGCGCAAACAATTACAACGATTGACAGCAATCCAACGCATGGCATTAGGCAGCAATCTGAGACGTAGAAACGAAAAAAATAAAAAATAAAAAAACCAAAATGTAAACCCAGAAGAGTGTGTTTCTTAAAAGTAAATACTGTGCTCTTCTTATACATGCAGGCAAAATTAAAAGTACATACAGGCTCTGCCTGTGAGCTTTATAACCAGTCTAGTTACGTGTAGAAATGAAGGATGGGATCCTACGTCTCTGAAAATGCAATGCGCTTTCGAAACTAAATTATAAAATTACGTTGACGACTTTTGACTATCGTACCTGGACAAAACGAATGCCAGGGACCTCTTTGCTTCTAAAAAAAGCTGGCCTCCAAAACACCGGATTTCTATAATTGAAAATTCTTGGGACTTCAAGATGAAAGTTGATCATTATTCAGTCTTATGTGTAAGCAGAACTGAACTTTCCGTGGAAGAGCCAATAGGTTGATGAGCTGGTAAAGACCTTAGACGGTTCCCTGCAGATTTCGTTGTATCTTCATCGAGAAATATATTACGATGAGTCTTATAATGATGAGTGGGTAATGGAAGCCACCACTCAGTCAGATAGACCACCAGGTTGCCCTAAGCACATCCGGCGCACAATAGAAGAATTAAGCAGAAATCGCGGTCACTACACAGAAAAAAGTAATTTAATGAACGCCATTCATAAACCAAAATTCATTGATTTTCAAGAAAAAATTCATAAATTTTATGAACAGTTCATAAATTTCATGAATGGCCATTCATTAAAATATTTGTATGGGAGATTTTGGGTATGAACCGCTGATCATTAATTTAATGAAGTTTTCATAAAACGTATGAACTATTTAAATGTCGATGACGATTTTTATACGTTGCAGAGCTATTTTTACGTAGCAGAAACAAACGCACATACACATGTAAAATAACCATGTTTACACATAGTACGCATATCCTTTTTTGTGTCAAAACTACACACTCCCACTCACTTTGTGTAAAATCATAATGAAGTAGAATCAAGAAGTTTTATTTCCTCAGGGCAAGGGGTGGCCATGATGCAGTGGTTAGCATCATCTCTTGTCACACAGAAAGTCTGGGTTCAACTCCTGATGTCGGAAAAACATTTATATCTTAAAATAAATAAAATCGATCAACTGTGAAAGCTGATGGCGACTCTGCCTTAGCAAGGCATAACACGTGTAGTAGAGACTTGAAGAGGAAAGAAATTCCTGCGAATTATAGCAATGACAAACACCACAAATGTTCCCAGCTAGCCTGGACAACCACCCTTGGACGCCAATGAAACCTACCACTACCTGTGTTTCAAACCACTGCACAATTTTTATACGTTGTAGGGGTTTACGTAGCAGAAAGAAACGCACGCACACATGTAGAATAACCATATTCACACATAGTACACATATCCGTTTTTGTATCAAAATTATAATACACACTCACAAAATTTTATAAACGCCATACATTCATGTTATGTACAGATTCTTACTTTGTATGAACTATTCAAAGCAGTATGAACAGATTCATACGCGTATGAATCGAAATACATAATCCGTATGAACTCGGTGTTTAGCTCAAATTTAATGAATTTTTTAATTCATATTATGCATTTTTTCCTTGATTTTATATACTTTTTTGGTTCAGTGTAGGATGAACTGGAATGAGTTGAAACCTCGGGCATTCTCAGAGAATGTGCTCGGAAATTTCCTTCGCTTCCATGCAGAACCAGCACTTTGATTCTGAAAACAGATTTAATTTATTGAGATGGTATCCTAGGCAGTCATAACTGCCAAGTCATGACCTGTGAAGAAGCCTACTAGCTTTCTGAAGCTTTCCTTGCCTAGGCCAGTGGCGGATTTACACATTTCTTAACAGTAGGCCCAACCAGTTTTGCCGCCCTTTTATAGGAAAAAAGGACTAATGTATAATATATTGGACTGTGATCACAGATCTGCAAACACGGTGTTCTGGCAGACCATCCGCCGTCTCAGAGGAAGGAAGTTTAATATCATCGAAGGAGTCAAATCCAAAGATGGTGTACTTCTTTCCGATGAGAAGGACATCTTGCGCAGATGGGCAAGCACTTTTCGGAGCTGCTCAATCCCGAACAGGGCACTGAGGATGGCAGACCCATGGTTTTGAGTAGCGCGGAGAATAGTCCCACCGTAGAGGAGGTGACTTTGGCGATTAAAGCGCTGAAAGTCGGCAAATCTGCTGGTGTGGATGAAATCCGACCAGAAATGCTCAAAGCTTAGGGTAAAGAGGGAGTGGAATGGCTCTCTCGTTTCATTAAAGTGGCCTGGGAATGCGGTGAAACACCTAGCGATTGGCAAACTGGGGTGATTGTTCCTCTTTTTAAGAAAGGGGATAGGAGGGATTGCTCCAATTATAGGGGTATATCTCTTTTAAGTCTACCGGAAAAGTCTTTGCAAAGGTGTTGGAAACGCGTTCCAGAGCTGTGGTCGAGTCCCGGTTGGGCGATGAGCAGTGCGGCTTTCGTCCAGGTAGAAGCACAACCGACCAGCTGTTCACTCTCAGAATGGTACATGAGAAGGCCTGGGAGTATGCCAAACCTATCTACAGTTGTTTTGTGGATTTGGAGAAAGCATATGATCGGGTCCCTCGAGGTAAACTCTGGAGTGTATTGCAGGAGTACGGGATTGACGGTTCTCTTCTGAGGGCCATTCAATCTCTGTACACTAACTGTAAGAGCTGTGTTCGGGTGAACGGCGTTTAGTCGACACCTTTCACTGTGGGCGTTGGACTTCGCCAGGGGTGCGTTCTGTCACCTCTCCTTTTCATAGTGTATATGGATTGGATGTTACAGCGCAGCCTTGGTGGGGAACGGTTCGAATTGGGAGACTTAAGGATAAGTCATCTGCTTTTTGCTAATGACTTGGTCATCCTTACGTCCACCCAGACCGAACCTCAGCGCGCACTAGATAGGTTCGTCGCCGTCTGTGTTGAAGCTGGTATGAAGGTAAACCTGAACAAATCAGAGGTAATGGTAATTTCCAGAACACCTGTTCAATGCACTCTGCATGTTAGTGGAGTCCCATTGAAACAGGTGGAGAAGCCTAATTTTTTCGGGGTCCTACGAGTGATGGTAGGAGTTATCCTGTAGGATTGGTCAGGCTGGAGCAATTTCGAGACAGCTTCGTCAATCTGTTATCAGGAGGGCCGAACTTGGCATCGAAGCTAAGTAGTCGGTTTTTAATTCTGTGTTCCGACCCTCACCTATGATCATGAGGTTTGGGTAATGACCTAAAGAATAAGATCGCGGATACAAGCTGCCGAAATGAGATTTCTTCGTTGTATTGCTGTAATGACTCGCCGAGATCGGGTAAAGAACACCAGAGTACGCGAGGCACTCAATGTCGAGCAGCTACTTCTTCGAACGGAGAGGTCCATATTTCGATGCTTTGGGCACGTTCAACGCATGTCCCCAACTTGGTTTCCAAGACGTGCCATGGAATTCGTTCCATCGGGCAGACGTCCTCCTGGGTAGGCCTAGGATGAGATGGCTGGGCCAAGTCCGAAATCTCACCTCTACCCGTATGGGGATAGCCCCTGATGAGTTGGAGTCGATGGCGGAAGATAGGCAAAAGTGGAGAGTCCACTTAAGCTCCCTTAACCTGCGACCCTCATAGTGGATAAGCGGGCCATTCGAAGATGATGATGATGATGATGTATAATGTATGCAAAAATCAAAGTAAATACATATATAACTACAGATAATTTTATCTAATGCGTAGCTTATTTACATTATAATTTTCTGCCTGATTTTTTGGTTTGCGAAATAGTCTATAAGGTCATCATACGTTATGCTTTGAATTAGTTGTGTTTCTATGGACAAAAGAGCCAAAGAGTTTATCTTTTTTGGCTTAAGGATTACCTCAAATAATTCTTAAACTTCTGCAAACAAAAGAAGCTCCTTTCAATTGAATAATTCGTTGCCGGGGTACATAGTGCTATGCGAAGAGCAATGTTTATGTTAGGTTAAACGCTTAGTAACGACTGTTTTTGGCAGAAACTTTGAAATGTTTCCTAGTGACAATGAATCTGGTTCCACAATTGTGTTTTCCGATAAAAGATGACTTTGAAAATGTATGCATTCATGAATAAAGAGTATTTTTCTAAATCATTAGAATACATTTAAATCAGAGAATAAACTTACGATGTTGAAGACTCAATCATCATCATCATCATTTTCCAATGGCCCGCCCATCCTCTAGGAGGGTCGCAGGTTAAGGGAGCTTAAGTGGACTCTCCACATTTTCCGATCTTCCGCCATCGACTCTAAGTTATCCTATACCCCAAATGGGTATAGATGAGATTTCGAACTTAGTCCAACCATCTGAGTCTACCCAGGGGACGCCTACCTGATCCAAACCATCGAAGTATGAACCTCTCCGTTTGTAGAAGTAGCTGTTCGACTTTGAGTGTATTCTGGTGTTTCTAACTCTTACCCCAGCAAAAAAAAATAAATAGTTGGCGCGACAGCTCGGGATGAGCCAAGGCCCAGCTTCTCGCAACCATTCGTGTTGCGCGTGTTGTATTGTTTACATGAATGGAAGGAACCTACAAATTATTGCCGACCCGAACGGCCAATTGAGAATATCTTTCATGACAGATAGTACTCTCGGAGGCTTATCATTTCCCAACAAAAGCTGGTGCCGCGAAAAATGATCGGTGTACCTGGCTAATGCTTGAACCCACTAAGCAGTCCAACGCACTAACCACTGAGCCACGGCGACCACGCCTACCCACACATACCTCAGCAATACAACGAAGAAGATTCATTTAGGCAGCTTATATTTGCGATCTTATTCTTTCGGTTATTACCCAAACCTCATGACCATAGATGAGGGTCGGAACAAACACTGAATTAAAAACCGACAAATTAACTTCGATGCCAAGTTCGGCCCTCCTTATAACAGATTGAATGTTTCACTGACGAATTTAGTGCTTAGCAAAAAGTATGCACTGCGCGCCTACTTTGATAATTTTCTGCTTAACTACTGGAGAATTTTTATAGAGTATCGTCTCGCAAATCTGCCGCCCCCTAAAAATTGCCGCCCTAGGCCCGGGCCTACTTGGCCTATTGGGAAATCCACCACTGGCCTAGGCTAATGATTTTCTTGAAGGAATAAAGGTATGCACGGCTCCAGAAAATTTTTCATGGAGGCTAGAGAGAGGTAGTATTCCTAAATAATAGTTAATTTTTTTTTTTTTTATTTATTTAGCTCAATTGCTACAACTTTTGCTCGTGCTTTCACACTGTACGTGCCACAATTAAGGAATGCGGTCAACCTTTCAAGTGTGAGGTACGGAACCGCCCAATAATTAATAGTTAATCAAAGCTGTAGTCGAAGTCTTGACGCCACAGAATGGTTCAGATCCTAAGAGTGCGGAAGCCAAATCGGCCCTGGCCAACTTGTCCGACTTAGATTCCATTGAGTGGGACTTCAGTGGTTTTCGCGCTCGCTATCTGTCTGAGAAGATGTGTATCCTAGCGCAGATCTCATTAGCTTTTTTATTGGGTTCTTCATTAGACCAGTCTACCTATTCCTACATCTCCACATCAAATTACCTACCAAAACGATAATCTCTGGCCAAGACAAGTAAGTGGGTCCATATGTTACACCAACTGAAGTGGATAATCCCATGGTTAAGAAGAAGAAGAACAGGTATTTTGCCCAAAAAAACTGTATCTCCACTGTTACATTAATTCAACTCGACCGTTATGTGTTTTGTTTTTATATGTCGAAAATATTTATCTTCTTGATGTAACGCAATACGAGGTGGGAAGTATAGAACTGGCTCCCCAGTCGATTTTTTTACTTCCCACCTAAGTAGGGGAAGTATTGTAATCGGTCCGATCAAAATGTTTCAAGATATGAACAGGGCTTGACCTTACTATACACTAGAAATCGTTTGCACCCATTTTTAAACTGATGTATGTGTGTGTGTGACATTATTTTCCGCCTTCGATATCTATTGTAGAGAACGAAACAACGTAGGATCATGCGGTTTTTTTGTTTTATTTGTCAGCGGAAAACTTATAGCTGATTAGATTTTGAGCACAATCGGTCTGGCGGATGCTGAGGAAATTTAAGAAATGTATTTTCGAGTTCGCGCAACAACTCTTTGTGGATATCTGAAGAACGAAACAACGTACGATCATGCAGTTCTTACTTCCCATCTAGTTTTGTTTTATTTGTCAGCGTGAAACTTAGAGCTGATTAGATTTTGAGCATAATCGGTCTAGCGGATGCTGAGCAAATTGAAGAAATATTTTTTATCAAGTTCGCGCAACAACTCTTTATCGAACAATTGCTGGGGAAATTGAAGAAATGTTTTCTTTGACATTAAATTGATTATCCAATTATTTTATGTAAAAACAAAAGTAAAAGTTTATAATATTAATTCAACTCGATCGTTATGTGTGCAGTGGGAAGTATGGCACTGGCTCCCCAGTCGAATTTTTTAACTAATAATCCAGTCTCCCAAAAAAAAAACAAATAGCTGGGGCGACAGCTCAGAATTAGCCAAGGCCTAGCTTCTCGCAAGACCAAAGGCAAGACCAAAGGCTTTCTAAAAAATATATCCTCAGCCTTCGCTGCAAAAGCTTTACTAATCTTAAGGGCTGTACGAAATTTTAAAAGTACTGGAAACACCAACAACAGAACCGAACTGGTGAAAATATTGGAGACAAACTGATCGTTTCTAGCAAAAAGTTATGACACATAGTGCTATATCTATAAAATTAATATTATAAATAATTACATGTTATAACACTGTATTTATAATAATAAAAGTTGATGGCGATACAAAATTTAAAATGCAAAATATACATGAAGAGGAATATTTTTGTTGTTTAACTCAAATTACTGTTCGATGTGAAGAGCGTTTCGGGAGGAAACTATTTTTTCCTTGGCTTGGCCGTATACCCTATTGTCATTTTCATCGCATAAATTCTCGTGGTTGCATCACTTAATCTATTATATTTTTTAAAATACATGCGTACTCGTACATATGTAATCTCGACTAAAACTTAATATCCGAAATTAATTGTTGCATGCAGTGGAATGTGTTGAGTTGGACGAGCCCAAAGCTTTCAGTATATAAACGTCTTCTCGAGAGTTCAGTAGTTTAGTAGTAGGATAATCCTGTCACAGGCGCAATGGATAATCCCAGTTATTTTAAGGATTCAGAGGACCAACTAGGTGATTTTTGTTTTTGGAGACGTGCATAGTTCACACTGAATGTTGAAGTTTTTAAAAAAAGTTGTACCAGTGAAAGTGATAGGTTTCTTGAAATAAGTTTTGTTGAAACTTAAAGTTTCGGAACTTGTTGTGAGCCTAACTTTCGGCAACTATTCATGTGCGTGTACGATTTTGCGGACGTATGGAATGGATCTACAGTTTATTGCCAACTCCGAACGGCGAATTGTACTCTCGGAGGCTTGTCATTCCCCGACGAGAGGGGGTGCCACGAAAAATGTTCGGTATACCTGCCTTGGGCTTCAATTCACGCCGCTCGGTCAGCGTACTAACCACTGAGTCATGGCGACCACCACTGGCAGCTGGCTAAATTCTATCTATGGCTCACGCAAGTAGTTGCACAGTCCCCTTGGTGTTGGCTTGAGAGTTTTGCGCAGCTAGTTTAGAAGTGACGTGACAGCGCTCTACCTTGTTTAAGCCCGTTTTGGAGATTAAAAGCTTTGATGAGATCATTACCGACGTTGAAAGAGGACTTATGTACATATGTAGCATTCTTCATCGTCATCCTGCACAGACAGTTGAGTTGATATGACGCATGTCCCTTAAAATCGGTAAACGCTGGAGATGGATTTCTGGGATCTGCCGAAGTGTGAAGATTTGGTCGATTGTGAATCTCCAGGTCTCTAATTTGTTATTCGTTAGTTGGTTTCTTTTAAGTTACGCTATTGCAATCCGAACTTCGTTTCGATCAGGTGGGCGGAAGTTTTGGCTTTCATCATCTAGATTGGATGATTTGTTCTGTCTGACAGCGCGGCGGGTTGTTTGTCTTTGTCCCTGTTCAACAGTATATCAGCGACAGCGACTCTAGTATAACAAAAAAACGCATTCGAAAAGCAAGGTTCAGTCTCCATTTTTTGTTTGCAGAAAAACCAAGAAATGGCGTCAAACCAGAAAAGCTGTACTCCTTCGAAGAAGCTGTCGCTCTGACCGGAACCGGAAAATTCCATTATTTCCTGTTATTAGTATGCGGCTTCTGCTTCATGTCAGCGCTGGTCGAAAACTTGGGCATCAGCGTCATCATGCCATTTATGAAATGTGATCTCGAGTCAACAGTGGGAGAACAGGGTTTGCTAGCCTCCTCCGGCTTCTTTGGAATGGTTCTCAGTGCCCATGCTACGGGATTTTTGGCCGACACATGGGGTCGGGCGAAAACACTGCGCGCTGCCCTTGTTTGTAGCTTCATTACAACTGTAGTTTCGGCATTTTCCGTCAACATTTGGATGCTGATAGTGTTTCGGTTTTTCAACGGACTCTTCATTTCTGGATGTCTTCCGTGTGCGTACAGTTTTCTGGGAGAGTTCCATGGACGTCAGACACGGGTGAAGTATGTTACACTTTTGTCGCTGTTTATGCCGATTGGACTGATGTTTTTGCCTGGTAGGTTATAACATAGTCATATGGAAACGTCAGTTGGAGATTTTGTATTTACAGGAATGGCAATAGCAGTTCTTCCATTGGATCTAGAGATAGTGGTGTTGGGTTTAAAATTTGAATCATGGCGGGTGCTACTTTTAGCCAATTCCATATTAAGTTTGTTGGCGTTATGTGGCCTCTTGTTAACTCCGGAGAGTCCAAAATATGTTCTTATCCAAGGTAAACACGACCAAGCTGTGGAAATCTTACGAAAGGTGTTTAGGCTGAACACAGGCAGGCCAGAGAGTGAGTATCCTGTGAAGCAAGTGTACATTGACATTTCTGGCGCCAACTTAAGTAACATCCACGGAATAAAGGATGCTTGTAAGCTGGTCTGGAGCCAGACAGCCCCGCTTTTCTACAAAGAGAGAGTCCTGCATACAATCAATATTTGTGCCATTATGTTTGTCATGTATGTTGTGGCTTATGGCACATTCATGTGGTAAGCATATCTCCTATCAGGTTATTTCAGAAATTCAGGTATTTGGTCTTTGTAGGTTCCCAACGATGCTGGACCAATTGGTTGCCAAATCCGGCCAAGGGTATCTGGTCTGTGAAACTATGTACATGCTAGGTGGTGTTGTAAACGCCACTACTGAGGCGGACCTTTGTGATGGGCCTGTCAATACTAGAATGTTTGAAGTTCTGACCATGATCGGTGGTGGATTCACCGTTATCTACTTGATATTCGCCTTTACAATCGACTATATTGGAAAAAAGAATCTCCTAAGTAAGACATGTTGGATTGCAAACTTGACTTGTGTATTTCATTTTCCGTTTTCTTGCAGTGGCCTGGCTATTCATAGCTGCAGTTTGTTGTCTGCCCATTCACTGGGTCAGTTCCTTCGTCCTATCTGTGATACTACTCACACTTACCATGGGTATTGGTAATTGTGGCGGAATTGTGAGCACAATGTCTATAGAATACTTCCCGACCAATATAAGCGCAATGGCAATGTGTCTTATAACAATGTGCGGGCGTTTGGGAGCAGTAGCCGGAAGCAATTTTATTGGTTTGGCAGTGTTCAACAACTGCGATTTGTTGTTTTATGTTTATGTGGGGATTATTGCTGTTGTAGCATTGTTATCGTTTTTCCTGCCGGATAAAGGGGGAAGAAAAAAGAAACAGGTTGCGCAACTAGCCCAAGGCATTAGACAGCATTCTGACGCGTAGACAAGGAAAAGAATAATAAATCCAAGAGAGCGTGCGTAGTAACTTATTTCTTAAACGACGGCGTAGAGAAAATACTTTGTAAGCATGTTGTCAATAAATGTTTGCCTTTTGGACCGAACAAAGTCATAACTATGGTGGTGCTTCCACCTATCAGCAACAAGCAAGTTTATAGCCAAGTGCTAGCATTACTTTGTCGAGATGGTCTCTGATGACTATGTATGCACATATAAAATGCATAGCTAATTCCTCATATTAATTTTTTGACCCAACTGTAAACAACATTCATGGTTTTTTTTCTGGCTGGAGAATGACCGGGGCTGGCCCTAGATTGCCGATCGTCTCTTATAGAGATGGCGGAGCAGTTCAATATCCACCTTTGTTGGGTGCCAGGGCACAGTGACATTCCAGGGAACTGCAAGGCTGATGAACTCGCCAGATATGGAACAACATTACCTATTCGGCTTGATAAGGGCAGCTTAGGTATACCGATCGCTACGTGCAAACTCAAATTAAAGCTAGATGCTATCGAAAGAACAAATCTTAGGTGGAAAAGTGGTATAACATGTCTAGCGACAAAGCAGATTTGGCCCAAGCTGGATCTGAAACGCTCTAAGTATTTGATTTCTCTAAATAGATTGCATATAAGCACTATAATAGGTGTCATTACTGGACACTGTCTAATAGGCAAGCATGCTACTAGGCTTGGCCTTTACGCAAATGACTTCTGTAGAAGCTGTATGGACGAGGAGGAGGAGGAGACGATTCTCCATCTTCTTTGCACCTGTCCAGCTCTCTCCCGCAAAAGGAAACTCCACTTGGGAGCTTTCTTCTTTACAAACTTAGGCGACCTAATTAACATTGATGTCAGTAGCCTTCTACGCTTCATAAGAAGCTCCAATTGGTTTCAATGAGTAGGCAGGAGATATTTTCGAGATCCTGGTGGTATCACAACGGACCCCTCATGGGTCTAAGTGTGTTGGTTTTGGCTGGCAGCCACTTCAACCTAACCTAACCTAACCTATGACCGGGGCTGTCAGGTGAACTGACTCTGACTACGTTATAGGAAAAAACGGTTACTCATCAGATCCACACCAGCCACTGTGCCTTATTGATGCTCATGGCGTAGCAAACTTTAATGGTAAATTGTAGACATTTGAACTCAAGATAGTAGTCTGATGGGATCAGGGGAATGCAGAGGATGAAGACGGTTTCTCCCTGATTAACATATATGAAAATATTGGCTTCGATTAAGTATTTGAGTCTTCACCTGAAACCTGGTGCCATTGCGCAGTCTCAGAGGGTTTAGATTGCGCAATATTGGAGGACAAAGACTTACATACTTATGTCAACACAGCGATCACATGGCTGTCATCCAAGTGATAAATTAAATAAATTCTATACCTTTTCCGTTGAAAACTAAGAAAAAAAAATTGTGAGCAAGGCTGGTTGTGCCAGAAGTTGTTGTCCGGCCCTACGAAGATGTTGAAATCAGGACACAGACAGCGGCGCAAAAAGTATAGCATAGGCAGCTCACTTAAGTATGTGACTTCGTAAAATGTCACCCTACTGGTGGACTAGAACGTGGAGGAATAACGAAAGCCACTACTCAGTCAGACAGACCCACCAGGTTGCCCTAAGCACACACGGCAAAAAACAGTTCAGGAGGAATCGAGGTCACTGGGGATGAACTGGAGTTAATTGAAACGCCGCCATTCACAGAGATTGTGCTCGGAAAAAATCAGTTGCCTGCCTTCTGGTTGTCAAAAAAAGCTAAACCAGTATAATCTGTCCCATAAAAATTGTCAGTACAGGGAAGATAAGACGTTTGCCTCCCACTCTTGCTGCAATAGCTTGCTTAAATCTGTCACTCTTTAAAGCTCTTTTAGAGTTACCGTAGTAACTAGTCAGTGGTTTGGTTTGTATTTCAGTGGCAATTTCTGTAATTGAGTGCCATGAAAACATTAACTGACACCAGTGTTTCAACAGAAGCTCCCCCACAAGGCCTCTACTGACAATTTTCGTGAGACACAGTATAGAGTCAATATCATAAAATATCTTTCAGCTCAGCAGCAAGGAATTGCTGTTTATGGAAAGTCCTGACCATTATCCTTTCAACTCATCGCATCACCGTATCACTTGGCTGTTAGAACCTGTCCTGAGATCATTCAGGACAACACCGATCACAGATATACTGTGTGAAGCAGGACTACCAACCATCAAATATCGTATATTGCACTCATTATGACAAAGATTAACTCAACTAGGTAAATCTCTAACCACCATATTGGCAAGAAGGCATTGTGAAGCAGAAAAGTCAAGAAATAGTTAATGACTCCCTCTCGCGTGCAAAAATCTAAAATAAATATACCAATATGTGTCCAACCTAAAAAGTCGGTCTAAGGGCTGAATAAATACTGAACTCTTCAAGCAATTAAAGGTGGCAACTGTTAGGATCAGAGAAATCGTCGAAAGGCTCAAAACTCAAAAATGGAAACTTGTTTTCGCAAATGACTCTAAGTCTGACAGCGAAACATCATTCGGAATAGAAGACGGAAAAGACAAGACCATTGCCAAAGGCCATCTTAAAAATATATCCGTAGTCTTCGTTGCAGAAGCTTTTGTAATCTTAAAGGCTACACGCGATGCCAACAGTCACAGACAGCTCACCTATCATTCTTGCACTGAAAAACACAAACAACAGAACCGAACTGATTGAAAATATTGGAGACAACAAAAAAGTTATAACACATAGTGCTATAACTATAAAATTAATATTGTAAATAATTACATGTTATAAAATTATGTTAATAATAATGAAAGAGGAAGAGGAATATTTTTCTTGCTGAACTCAAATCACAGTTCGATGTGAAGGCCGTAAGGCCAATTACATTAATTAATCTATTATATTTTTTTTAAAATACATACGTACTCGTACATACGCAATATCGACTAAAACTTAATATCAGAAATCAATCGTTGCATGCATTGCAATGTGTGGAGTTGGACGAGCCCAAAGCTTTCAGTATATTAACGTTTTCTCAAGAGTAAAGTAGTTCAGTAGTAGGATATTCCTGTCACAGGCGCAATGGATAATCCCAGTTTTTTGAAGGATCCAGAGGACCAACTAGGTGATTTTTGTTTTTGGAAAAGTGTATAGTTCATAGTTAAAAAAAAAGCTGTCCCAGTGATAGTTTCCTTGAAACTCTTATAATCTTTCAAGGATTACATTGTGTGAAGACGTGTTTTGTTGAAGCTACATGTGTAGGTGTTTCGGTACATGTTATGAGTTTTTTTGGCTGCCGTGATAGACCGGGTGGGTCTTACTTTCTCCAATTATTCATGTGCGTGTTTGATTTTACGCACGTATGGAATGGATCTATAGTTCATTGCCAACTCCGAATTGAGAAGCTTTTTCATGACAAATTGTATTCTCGGAGGCTTGTCATTTCCCGACGAGAGGTGGTGCCGAGAAAAATTTTCGCTGAACACGCCTGGGGCTTGAACTTAGGTAGCTTGCTCAGCAGTCCAACGCACTAACCTTTGAGCTACAGCGACCACTTAATAGATAAAGCTTCTTAAAAAATATCGATAGTCTGTTTCAATGTTGGCAGAGACAGTTAGTGGTCACAACATGCTTAGATATCCAACGAAGAAACGACATCTGACGACTGATGATCTATGCAAAGGATGCGATGACGATGATGTGCATGAAAACGCAATTCATTTTCTCTGTTACTGTTCGAAACTCTTCCAAGTAAGAGTAAGGACACTGGCCAACTTTTTAATGTTTTACTGTCAAATCTATGCATTTTTGCAAGGGCGCTTCGATGATCTTCATGCACCCACGAACTTAATCTGTGCCTTGTCTGTGATTAGAACAGAATACGTCAACTCCTAAATCGGCCTTTTGTATTATAGATACATTGAAAAAACACCAGCACACCTTCTCGTGGATGCGAAACTTAAATTCACCAAAAAGGAACCACTTGAAAGAGTCTAATCTATCAGCGAATGATCAACCTTTGCTGGACTCATTCAGGATACTCTGGTTCATTAAAGCGGTTGGCATGGACCAGAGGTCAAGAAAAGGCTCACAATAGATCTATTAGATCGCAGTGTTACTGCACCCGTCAACTCTTCATCCACAGCGTATAGCATTTACCATAGGGCAGTCGTTCAGTGTCATTGTCCGATATTGGTTCATTAAAAAAAAAGGAAAATCATTGTAGAGATGATGCAATGCTCTCATTTAAACTTGAGTCAGCTGCACTTGCACCTAAGCCCACTCCACCCACACTGTACGATATCAAGGGCGTTCCTAAGGGAAACACATTTTAGCTGTTCCCTTACCTTGACCGCAGCACACACTACGCATTTCCATTTTTATCGCATTAATTCTCGTTGTTGGATTAATTAATCTATTTTGTTTTTTAATATTTACATATGTAATGTTCATAACCTCGGTAAATAATAGTTATCTTAGATCAATTACTGCATTTCTTGGAACAATGTGTTGAGTTAAAGAGACGAGCCCAGAGTTTTTAGTATTTCAACGTTTTCTCGAGAGTACAGTAGTAGATTATTCCTTTCAACGGCGCAATGGATAATCCCAGTTTTTTGAACCATCCAAAGGACCAACTAGGTGATTTTTGTTTTGTTTTTATTTTTGAAAAAGTGCATAGTTCACAGTGAATGTTTAGGTTTTTAAAAGGAGTTGTCCCAGTGAAAATAATACCTTCCTTGAAACTCTTACATATAATTTTTCAAAGAAGACTTGTTGCGATGTGTTTTCGTACCTGTAACGGATTTTATTAGGCGGCGCGATTGTACGTGTTACACTGTTTTTTTTCCCACGTGTGGAAGTGACCTACAATTTCATGCAACAAATTTCCCGCGAGTAATCGGTAATTGTAGTAAATGTTTAAAAATATTATCAACAAAGTTTATCGTTCAGGAAAAACCTTTTCTAAAACGGTTTGCTTGTGACTTATGGTTTTCATTTTTCTCAGCATTTGGAGTCATTAGATAGATCCACATGGAGGTACCCTTTGAATTTCTCTGCAGTTGTTCCTAGATTGCGATTGCTCATTTCAACGTTATCCGCTACGAAGCAGCCAATACAGGTGACGGAGGTCTTGTTTCTCAAGTATAGGGTTTTTCAATAAGAACATAACAATTTGGTTTTTAAATAAAATACAAAACAATTTGGATATCGGACTGAAATTTATTCCAGGTGTAGTACACATGTTAAATTTAGGTGTGGAACCCAATTTACTACCACTCTTCCACACAGAGATTCTCAATTTATGTGAACGGCTGCAAGATTTTCGGTAATTCGACCGTTGCGTTGTCTCACTGGCACAGGAATAGTGAATATGTTGACTTAAAATTTTTAAAAATTGGAGTAAGCGCTCATAATGTTGTGACAAACGACTCAGAATTTCGGTAGCAATTTTTAATAATTTCTAAACTTTGCTCGTACGTGAATTCACCATGATAATGACAATGTTAATCTTGATTGACGTTTCGACATTGCCAGATCATAAAAGTTTAAGGGTGCGTTTGTATTATAATAAAAAGTTGTTATGTCCCTATTGAAAAAGACTTTACTTTTTGGATCAAATTTACTTAGTAATTATCCCTTAAGTGATGGCCGGAATGAATCAGAATCTATTGAAAAGCCGCCCAGCTATTTATTTTTTGTTTTTTAACATAAACAAACTTACAAACTGGTTGAGACCCAATTTCAATTCGAGATGCTAGGCATCCGGCGCTCATCACGTGGAGGTGAGAGAAGGTTTGGGAAGACCTGTGCACGTTTGTGTCGTCTTTTACAATATATCCGTCTCTATCCTTTTAACAGTTCACATTGCTTTCTATTAGTTTTTAACATTTTTCTTATGTTTATTCAACAGAAAAATCAAAAAAGGGTGTTAAGCCGGAACAGGACCAGGAAAAGGTGTATACGTTCGAAGAAGCAGCCGTTTTGGCCAGAACCGGAAAATTTCATTATTTCCTGTTCATAGTATGCGGCTTCTGTTTTTTGTCAGTGATGGTGGAGGTCATGGGCACAAGTGTCATCTTGCCATTTATGAAGTGTGATCTCAGCTCAACAATAACAGAGCAGGGCCTCCTGGTTTCTTCTGGCTTCTTCGGCATTGTTCTATCGTCTTATTTTATGGGATTTTTGGCTGACACATGGGGTCGGGTGAGGACACTGCGACTCGCCCTCGTGTGTAGCTTTGTTATGGCTGTGATTTCGGCCTTTTCCGTCAACATCTGGATGCTGATATTGTTTCGGTTTGCGAATGGATTGTTTATATGTGCATGTCAATCGTGCGTCTTCAGCTATCTGGGAGAGTTTCATGGACGTCAAACACGGGTGAAGTATGTTACATTTCTAACGTTGTTTATGCCTTTTGGATTGATACTTTTTCCTGGTAAGTCTTATACTCACAAGAGGGAAGGATCGTCACTAATTTGTATTGCTTTTAGGAATTTCAGCAGCCATTCTTCCCATTCAAATAGAGGCGACAGTGTTGGGTTTGAAATTAAAGTCTTGGCGGTTGTTTCTGTTAGCCAATTCTATTACAAGTTTGTTAGCCTTATGCGGACTTTGTCTGACTCCGGAGAGTCCCAAGTATCTTCTCATTCAGGGTAAACACAAGGAGGCTCTGCGTGTATTTCGAAAGGTGTTTCGACTCAACACAGGCAAACCGGAGAGCGAATATGCTGTGAAACGAATGGATATTGAAATATCTGGAGCCAGTTTGAGTGATGTACATGGAATGAGTGACGTCTTCAAGCTGATCTGGAGTCAGACATTACCCTTGTTTCATAAAGATCAGGTCTTGCACACACTTAATCTCTGCTGTCATATGTTCATCATCTATGGTGTTGCTCAGGGTACCTACATGTGGTAAGTTTTCGCTCACAATTTTTTTAGGACGCATTCGAGTCTTTGCTATTCACAGGTTTCCCACTATGTTGAAACAACTAGATGCCACATCTGATCAAAAATATTTGTTCTGTGAAGCTATGCAGATGCTGGGTAAAATCTCAACTAATGCTACAACTGATGTGGACAACTGTAGCGCTCCGGTTAATACTGAAGTTTCGGAAATCCTGAGTTTATCCGGTCTAGCATTCTTTCTATCGTACTTGATGATATCTGTGTCTATCACCGTTGTAGGAAAAAAGAATCTTTTGAGTAAGTTGACTGCTTTTGCCATATGTAATACTCATACTTCTGATGTATTTCAGGGGCTGTGTTATGTCTTACTTTGGCGTGGTGTGTGATAATTCACTGGATGAGATCCTTCATCTGGTCTGTTATCCTAATTGCCCTCATTATAAACATTGCCAACGCTGGGGGCATTGTGAGTACAATTGCCTTGGAGCATTTCCCGACAAATACAAGTGCAATGGCAATGTGCCTTATAATGATGTTTTCTCGATTGGGTTCGGTTGCTTTTAGTAACTTAGTTGGAGCAATGCTGTTTACTAATTGCGATGGGCTGTTCTATCTGTATGTCGGGGCAGTTGCTCTTGTGATAATCTTCTCATTATTCCTGCCACACATAGGAGGGCGGAAAAAATAAGCAGTTTTTCAGGACTTATCTTAAGAAAATAAAACAACATGGTGAACTAGAAAACGTGTTTCTGTTTATTATTCGTGTGTTACCAGTACCAGTATGACTTTAGGCTTACAAAAATCGACGATGATACAAATACATACTTTCCCGGAGAAGATCTACATGATTATTTATTTCAGGACCACATACATGTATGATAGTGTGGACTGTAAATGGAAATGAGTTAAACCTCTCCAGTTCGTGTATAGAGTTCGAATGGCTTTCAAAAGAGAACCATCTATCTAATACTCCTGCAGAAGACTACAGAGTGTACCTCAAAAAACCCCATCATATGCGTTTTCCAAATCCACAAAACAACTGTATGTAGACATGTGGGCTTAGTACACTTTCAGCCCTTCTCAAGCACCGAATGACCAGAGCTACTCAATCCACTAAATATATTTTGTAAGAGCCCGGTATGACGTTTTACTTTCTTTTTTGGTTTGTAAGCAAAGTCTACAACTTCTCTAATTTTGCTATTAGCTCTGAAAGTTGGGAACAGTTTGAGTTTTTGCTATCTGTTTTTTAAAAAGTAGTTTCGTCAGTTAATGCGCAACTTGCCACTGCAGAGCAAATACTGCTCGTTTGCTTCAAATTTAATTGTACAAACCAAGCAAGTTAGTTTGAGAATTTTAAGTTTTTATTAAGAAAAAATACGGTTTGCCTTTTCCGGACAGTACTGTATGAAAAAAATGATATTGTTTCCATGCCCAAAAGTATGCACGTAAAATATAACCAATTGTCATATGAAAACGTCAATAAAGCCATTTTCTTTTAACAGGCATGGCAATAGGAGTTCTTCCAATGGATGGTTAAAAATTCGAGAAAAATGGCGAGTGCTACTCCTAGCGAATTCGATACTAAGTTTGTGGCGTTATGTTGACTTCAGCGAGTCGAAAATATGCCCTTATCCAAGGAAAACAAGATGAAGGTGTGGGAATCTAACGAAAGTTTTTTAGGCTGAACGCAGGTAGGCCAGGGAATGAGTATCCTGTGAAGCAAGTGCACATTGACATTTCTGGCGCCAACTTAAGTAAAAATGAGCAGAACAAGCCGTGGAAGTTACCAGTATATATGTATGTACATAAATAGAACAGAAGACAGTAGGATATTCTTCACGGGCTGTGAGATCCATCTGATACACTGAGGCTACTAAAAGTGATTTTTAAAGAATTCTGTTCCCTTCTTTAACTAGGATTCGTTGATTATTTAAAATGGTCTGTGTATAGATTATCCGTCATTTGCTTGACTTTTTCCTAAAATTAAAGACCGATTGCAAGATTGTTCAAAATCCTTGAGCTGGAAGACAGCATAGACAGTTTTTGCTCAGAATTTACATTTATGCCAATCTGCCATCACCAATAAGATTATCCAGTACGCACGATCTGTCAGCTGCGGAGTCCAAGTTTGTCGAGGTCATCCGGAATGAGGTTGCCGTCTTTTGTAGAGTCCCTCAAGGATGGATTCAGGTTTGTACTTTTTGTTTTGGAAGCATGGTTGTTCTTCGCCTCCTGAATCTTTGTTCGTATAGTGTCTGGTTAGATTTTCTTTTCCAGATAGGGCAATACATTGAACATAGAAATTTTCTCTAGAAGATTCCAAGTGTCCTATCATATCCATGCATAGTTGTCTACGAAGGCCAAAGTGACAGCGATTGGAAAGTGTTGTCTACGTTGGATCGGTATTCTCATTTCGTTGGCCGAATTGATAGCTAGATAGAGGAATCTCTTGGTTCATCGTAATGTTCTGTTGCGTGAAGAAAGTGTTCTTGGTTTTATCATTGTTTTCAATTAGACCCTGCTTCTAAAACGTTTTCCAATAGGGACGGGTAGATGTTAAAATTGAATAAAACAAGTTGTGTGTGAGATATCAACGAATTTTTTTATTTTATTTGAAAGGCCTATCAATGACATTATGTGTGGAATATTGTTCAAATGGCAGCTGCGGCTTCGCTGGGTGACGTGGTGCGCAGATCAGGCTGAATATGAGCGATGGCACGGGTTATGTTGACTTTAAGGGCACTGGTCGTTTACAGCTTATTGGCAAAGACCTGCGACTTAAGGAAACCCCACAAGAAGAAGTCTAACGGGGTTAAAACGCACGATTTCGGTGATCAGTTCACGTCGCCTCTGCGTGAGATTACCATGCGTACAAATCGCTCGTGCAGAATGTCCATTGTGATATCAGCTGTGTGTCACGTAGCACCGTCCTGTTGGAACTACATGTCGCTCACATGCATATCATCCAATTTGGGCCAAAAGAAATTGGTTATCATCGATCGGTAGCGCCCTCCGTTGATGGTGCTGGCAGTGCCATTGTTGTTTTCGAAGAAATACGGACCGATGATGTCCGGTCCACAATCCACACCAAACAGTGACTTCGTGAGGATGCATTGCCACTTGGTGGACCTCGTGTGAATTGGAATCGTCCCAAATCCGGCAATTTTTCTTATTGACGTACCCGTTTATCCAAAAATGGGCCTCGTTGCTGAAGGTAATTTTTTTTTTTTGCAGAAATCGGGGTACGTTTCAAATGCTCCAGTTTTGTTATTTGCACGTGTTGCTCGATGCTGGAACTTGCCATTGTGATTTGTCTTTAGAGTCTGAAAAATAAAAATCGGGAAACTCACAACAGATAAAACAAGATGGCCGCCTGGAACTCTCAAAATATACCCGTTGCTATTGGAAAACCCCTTACATGTTGGGTAGTGTCGCAATGAATGCTACACCTACTGCAGACGTCTGTGGGCGTCCTGTTGATGATGTAGTGTTCAAAATTCTGATAATCCATGGAGCAATGTTGACTGTAACTTTTGCAGTACAAGCCTACATTGTTGGAACGCGATTAATGCTTTGTAAGTATATTCGAATTCTGGGTTCCATGAGTACTGTTTTCGATCAATTATCGAGGGTTGGCTCTTAATTGCTGATGGCAGTGCTTTGGCTTCAAACATTAGCGAAAGCAGAGATTCCAATAGGACAGTTGAGCTTATACTGTTGTATGAATGTAGTTCTCGGAGAGTAGTCCTGTCGGCTACAACGTCTCCTAACAATACGAGTAATATACGGGTAAAAATATCAAAAATTGGCTAGTCATCGCCTGTAGGTTCTGCAAATAGGGACGCAAGTGCATACTCCTTTTCCCAAGAGTTTTACAAGAGTCAAAATGATAGATATTTGTATAACAGTTATGCATAACCGAAAGCTTGATGATAACAGAAACAGAAATTGAAAAATATGGAATCAGGCAGCACGGCAACGAGCAGAAGAGAAGGCAAACTAAAAGATGCTGAGAATATCTAAAGCCATGGGAATATCACCCGCGCAATCAAGCAGAACATGTTTGCGTGCTAAAAAACTTATACCCACGAAGCGGTAAATAAAGTGGCAATCGTAAACTTTTCCCATTGAAAGTTCAGAATATTGTATGAAAAGCTAATCTAATCGAGCCTTCGAAGATGTCGAAAGCACGACGCAAACAGTAGCACTGATATATAGGTCACTTAAGGATGTACGTGCATATGTGACGTCGTATAACGCCAGCTACTACTGAAATGATAGATGAAAAATCCAGATTTGATTTTTAATCCGTAGGTGAACCAAACTAGACTGTTTGGTTCCAGTAGTGGTTCTACGTTACTCACTGTATATTGGAGCAACTGCTTTGGCAAACTATTTCGAAAACACGGTCTTGCTATATGACACAGAGGATGGAGTATGGAAGTACCAAGTCACTGGAAAAAAAACCACAAGGTTCAGTGCTGGATTACCCTCTAGATGACACTGAGGACGAAGGGCAGGGGTGTACCGCAGGTCTTAGTGTTGGCTCGGACTAGAAATCGATTATGTATACCCTCAAGGTCAGTAGGAGAGTATTTGGTCAGAAAAATATAACTGAACTGCTATCTCAGTCTGGAGACGGATAATTATGTTGACCTGATAGTCGGTCAGTTTGTAGAAACCAAAAATTCAAACAGCACACATTGCTGAGTGTATGGGCACAGTGGTGTACCAATTAATTAGGGCGCAAGAGAGTTGAAAGGAAGTGCATGATAGAGTCAAACCTCTGCTCTGCAACCTCAGGAGTAAATTCCTACACGTCGTAGAGGTTCTTAATGACGGTAAATTTTTTACGTGTATTCGTGAATGTCTTAGTGGGCGCCGTGGCTCAGTGGTTAGTGCGTTGGACTGCTGACCGAGCGGCGTGGGTTCAATCCCCAGCCAGGAAAACACCAAACATTTTTCGCGGCACCACCTCTCGTCGGGGTCTGACAAGCCTCCGGGAGTATAATCTGTCATGATAGAGCTTCTCACTTCGCCGTTCGGAGTCGGCAATAAATTGTAGGTCCCTTCCATTCGTGCAAACAATATTACACGCACAACATGAATAGTTGCGAGAAGCTAGGCCTTGGCTCATTCCGAGCTGTCGCGCCAACTATTTTTTTTTTTTTTTTATTCGTGAATGTCTCGGGGTCACCAATTTGACAATTCCAAGAAAACATTTTGCTCAATGTCTCTAATAATGCCGTTGGATGGCAAGTGTGCTCTCAGTGCCAACGGAAATCAGATTGAAACGAACTGACGTATCGCTGTAGACGACAGTCAGATGGGCTGCGATTGGTGCTGGCAAGGCACTTCTGTCAGTGGTTGCGATCCCTGCTGTCATAAAGCTTCTTAAAATTATCGGAAGTCTGTTTCAATGTTGTCAGAGACACACAAGATGCTTAGATATCCCACGGAAAAACGTTGGATATTGATCTGTGCAGAGGATGCGATGACGAAGAGGTGTATGAAGACACAATCTATTTTCTTTGTTACTGTTCGTAACTCTTCAAGTAAGAGTAAGGGCCCTGGTAACTTTTAAATGTTTCACTGTCAAATATACGTATTTTTTTTAAAGGTCCCGCTGATCTTCATGAACCCACGAACTTAATCTTTGTCTCATCTGTGATTAGACCAGAATAAGTCGGCTCTTTTACCGGTCTTATGTAGGTTCCTACCTTGAAAAAACACCAGCACGCCTTCTCGTGGATGCGAAACTCAAGTTCGCAAAAAAGGAACCACTTGAGGGACTCTAACCTATCAGCGAATGATCAACCGTCGCTGGACCCACTCGGGATACTCTGGTTCATTAAAGCGGTTGGAATGGAGGCCTATTAGATTGACCAGAGGTCAAGTACAGGCTTACATAAGATCTACTAGATCGCAGTGCTATGCACCCGTCAGCTCTATATCCATAGCGCAACGCATCGCATAGTATTCAGCACAGTGCACAGTGTTGAGTTTCGTTGCCTGACTATGATTCATTAGAATAAAACCGAAAGAGAAAAATCGGTCTAGAGGTGGTGCAATGCTCTCATTTGTATAGTCAAACTAGAATCACCTGCACTACCGCATCGCACACTGCCCAATATCGAGGGCGTTCCTCAAGGAAGCACATTTTAACTGTTCCTTGCCTTGACCGTAACACTCACTACGCATTTTCATTTTTCTCACATTAATCTTCGTGGTTGTATTAATTAATCTATTCTGTTTTTAATATGTGCATATGTATATACAATCTCGGCGAATACTAATTATCTAAAATCAATTACTGCATGCTGAGAACAATGAGTTGAGTTAAGAAGACGAGAGCAGACCTTTCAGTATTTCAACGTTTTTTCGAGAGTACAGTAGGCATAGCATATTCCCTTCAACCTCGCAATGGACAATTCAGGTTTTTTAAAAGATCCACAGGATCAAATAGGTGAGTTCAGCTAAATAATGTTTAAGTTGTGAAGAAGATTTGTGAAAGTGATAGATTCCTAGAAACTCTTACATATAACTTTTCAAAGATGACAGTGTTTGAAGACGTGTTACTTTTGAAGTTAAGTGTTACCGTGCCTGTTCTGAATTTTTTTAGCTGCTCGAGGTAGGCCTAACTTCTTGGCACCATTCATGTACGTGTTAAATTTTTCGCACGTATGGGAGGGGCCTACAATATGACGAATTGAGAAGCTTCTTTATGGCAAATTATACTGTTGGAGGTTTATCGTTCTCGATGGTGTTTCGAGAAACTGCATATCAGATTCGGGGAAATAAAATAAGGTGCACCGCCAGGATCAAAATCAAAATGGCTCTTAGCTGTAGTAGATGTCCTAGAACCTATAAGGGGAACCCAACTGGTTGGCCTAGTGGGTGTCCTAAAGACTTACTTAGACCTCAAGCGGTTCTATTGTATAAAAAGTATACTCATGGGAGTCAAACCGAGGGATAGAGTTGGCTAATCCGGAAACCACACAGAAAGGGATAGACATCTCAGGAGTTTTCTAAAATCAGCGATATTAAGGTCCTCCAGCCCATGGAAGAAGCTACCACCAAATTCCCGTTCGGCAGTATAAGGGCACGATTCGTATTTCCCTTCGACTAAGTTGTACGAGGTTTTTGGAATTCTTCTTATTGAAAGCTGGCCATAGTCACATGTGTTCATGTGACACCATCGCGTATTAGCCCTGGTCATGGTTTCGTCATCTATTTCCCAGTAAAGAGTGCTAATGGGTGTCTTTGCGACCGGAAGGGTATATGGTTATGCTGGTTCTGCACCCTTTCTGGCCAGTTCGTCCACCCTCTCATTACCTGATATATCTTTGTGGTCCGGTACCCAGCATAGGGTCACCTTGTTAGTCGTCGATATATCGTTGAGATTTTGTCTACAGACTCTTACGAGCTTTGATTTTGTCGAGTCAGACCAGCCAAATGCTTACTGATTTTTATTGAACTGTTTAGCGGTCGTTGTCGGAATTGCTTTTTTCTAAAAAATCACTAAAATAATATTTGGCTTCACATTTATGAATTTAACATGTCAAGCTAATCTCACGCAACATATTTCCCGCCAGTAATCGGTAATTGTAGTAAATGATTAAAAATATTATCAACAGAGTTTATCGTTCAGGAAAAATCTGTTTTAAAACGGTTTGTTTGTGACCTATGGCATTAATTTTTCTCGGCATTTGGAGTCGTTAGATAGATGTACATGGAGATACCATCCGAATTCTCCGCAGTTCTTCCTTGATTGCGATTGCTCATGTCAACGCGAATTCAGGTGACGATGGTAATTCTTCTTAACTATTAAGTGCGCAATTAAGTTCTTGATTTTTGTTTTGTTTTATTAAAATGCAAGTTTATTGTGCAAAAATAGTTACAAATGAATAGTTCAAAGTATTGCCCATCTCCAGCTACAACTTTTGCCCATCTTTCTGGCAGAGCCCGAATACCGTTACGATAAAAGTGTTCATCTTTTGAGGATATCCACAAATCATTCTTGGATGTCTTCATGTGAGCGAAACTGCTGATCAGCCAGATCATGTGCCATCGAACGGAACAAGTAATAATCGGACGGCGCAATATCTGGGGAATATGGCGGGTGGGGTAGGACTTCCCCTTTAAGCGTTTCCAGGTAGGTTATAACGGGTTTGGCAACGTGAGGCTACTGGTATTGTGGCAGTTTTTCGCGCAGTGCTCGTCTCAATCGCATCAATTAAAGTCGATACCGTTCCTCAGTTATGGTTTCATTGGATTTCAACAGTTCATAATAAATAACACCGAACTGGTCCCACCAAATACACAGTCGGTCGAGCCGATGATGTAGAAGCATGACCGGGCACTCCCCGTGACTTTCTTTTCTTTAGGTTGCTGTAATGAATCCATTTTTCATCACCCGTCACTATGCGATGAAGAAAATCCTTCCTTTTTGCCTCTGGAGCAGATGTTCACAGACGAAAAAACGACGCTCAACGTCCTTTGGCTTCAAATCATAAGGAACCCAAGTTCTTTGTTTTTGAATCTTTCCCAACGCATGCAATCGCTGGGAAATGGCTTGGCGGGTAACTCCTAATGCTAAAGCAAGCTGTTCTTGCGTTTGGCACGGATCCTCATAGAGCAATGCCTCCAATTTAGCGACTTCGAAGGATTTCGGCCTTCCTTCACGCGGACGGTCATCAACATCGAAACCACCGTCTTTGAAGCAACGAAACCAATCACGACACGTTGTTTCACTTAGGGCAATGTCTCCGTAAACTTTTTGGAGCTCTCGATGTGCTTCAGCCGCCGTTTTCTTCGAATGAAAGAAAGAAAACAACACTTCCCGCAAATGACGATTATTTGGTACAAAATCAGACATTTTCACAAGCAAAAGTATATGACGGCAAAACAAAATCACTAATGTGTCAAAACGGTTTGTTTACCATATGTCTAAGCTAGGTTCATGACGTTTTGGATATGTCAAAATCGACCAGCACTTACTGCTGGAGCCATCTATTGACAAATAGTGAGAACTTACTTGCGCACCTAATACTTTTTGGAGTAATTATCCCCGAAGTAATGGATGACTCTAAATCCGACGGTCGATTTGAGTCAGAGTCTATCGAAAAGCCACGTCCACGGATACAACTCTTCCGCTGTCATCCGAATTTCAGTATGAGCTCCTTAATGGAAACACTCCTCCCCTCTTCACGTAAGTTAACATAAACAAATTTCCAATCCGGTTGAGACCCAATCTCAAGTCGAGATACTAGGCACCTGGCGTTCATTACCTGGAGGTGAGAGTAGGAGCTGGTACGAGCTTGATGTAGGTTTGGGACTCTTGTGTCTTCTCTAATGTCCATCTTTATCCTTTAAACAGCTCACATCGCCTTTTATCAGTTTTTAACGTGTTTCTTATGTTTATTCAACAGAAAAATGTTCTTATGGTTATTCAACAGAAAAATCAGAAAAGGGTGTAAAGCTTGAACGGGACCAGGAAAAGGTGTACTCGTTCGAAGAAGCTGCCGTTTTGACTGGAACCGGAAAATTTCATTATTTCCTGTTCATGGTGTGCGGCTTCTGTTTTTTGTCAGTAATGGTGGAGGTCATGGGTACAAGTGTCATCTTGCCATTTATGAAGTGTGATCTCAGCTCAACAATAACAGAGCAGGGCCTCCTGGCTTCTTCTGGCTTCTTCGGCGTTGTTCTGTCGTCTTATTTTATGGGATTTTTGGCTGACACATGGGGTCGGGTGAGAACCCTGCGACTCGCCCTCGTGGGTAGCTTTGTTATGGCTGTGATTTCGGCCTTTTCCGTCAACATCTGGATGCTGATAATGTTTCGGTTTGCGAATGGATTGTTTATATGTGCATGTCAATCGTGCGTCTTTAGCTATCTGGGAGAGTTTCATGGACGTCAAACCCGGGTGAGGTATGTTACACTTCTGTCGGTGTTTATGCCTCTTGGGTTGATACTTTTTCCTGGTAAGTAGCATACTCACATGACTGAAGGATCGTCACTAATTTGTAATTTGCTTTTAGGGATGTCAGTAGCCATTCTTCCTATTCAAATAGAGGCGACGGTGTTGGGTTTAAAATTAAAGTCTTGGCGGCTATTTTTGTTGGCCAATTCCATTATAAGTTTGTTAGCCTTATGCGGCCTTTATCTGACTCCGGAGAGTCCCAAGTACCTTCTCATTCAGGGTAAACAGGAAGAGGCCCTGCGTGTATTTCGAAAGGTGTTTCGACTCAACACAGGCAAACCGGAGAGCGAATATGCTGTGAAACGAATGGATATTGAAATATCTGGAGCCAGTTTGAGTGATGTACATGGAATGAGTGACATCTTCAAGCTGATCTGGAGTCAGACTGTACCATTGTTTTACAAAGACCAGGTCTTGCATACACTAAATCTCTGCTGCCATATGTTCATCATCTATGGTGTTGCTCAGGGTACCTACATGTGGTAAGCTTTCGCTTCATCAAAATCTTTAGGACGCATTCGAGTCTTTGCTATTCACAGGTTTCCCACTATGTTGAAACAGCTAGATGCCACATCTGATCAAGGATATTTGTTCTGTGAAGCTATGTACATGCTGGGCAATAGCTCAACTAATGCCACAACTGATGCGGATAGCTGTGGTGCACCGGTTAATACTGAAATTTCGGAAATCCTGAGTCTTTCTGGTCTCGTGTTTTTTATAACTTATATGATGATATCTGTGTCTATCACCGTTGTAGGAAAAAAGAATCTTTTGAGTAAGTTGATTGCTTTTGCCATACTTTATACTCATACTTCTGACCAATTTCAGGGGCTGTATCATGTATTACTTTGGCGTCCTGCCTGATGATTCACTGGGTGAGTTCCTTCGTCTGGTCTGCGGTACTAATGACCCTCGTTATAAACGTGGGCACTTGTGGCGGCGTTGTGGCCACAATTGCCATAGAGCATTTCCCAACAAATACAAGTGCAATGGCAATGTGCCTTATAATGATGTTTTCTCGATTGGGTTCGGTTGCTTTTAGTAACTTAGTCGGAGCCATGCTTTTTACTAACTGCAACGCGCTGTTCTATGTGTATGTCGGGGCAGTTGCTCTTGTGTTAGTCTGCTCAATATTCTTGCCACACACAGGAGGGCGGAAGAAATAAGCAGTTTTGGAGAATCTATCCTAAGGAAATAAAACAACATGACAAACTAGAAAATGTGTTTCTATTTATTATTCGTGATTTACCGCGGGATGCATATTGGTGCAGATATCTTCGTCCTGCTGTGAAAAAGTTGCAAAGGGAGTGTGTCGCGTGTCTGGTGAAAAACTCAAAGCAGCATAGGATGAATTTGAAAATGTGATGCGATTAGAAGTTCTCTAAACTATTTGACAGCGAATGGACATGACCACTTCACGCGGTTGAAAATAGATCGACTATCCTCTTAACAAAATTTCAGGTCATGGCAGTTATACTACACACTCGATCTATGAAGAGTGGACAACATAAACCGTCTCGCACCTAAATACATGTACACTTGCTTATCCAAAGAAGGACTTGATTAGACGAAAAACTTGCGAACTTTATACACAAGCTAAAAGGATTCATAGGATCATGGCATTTCTACCACAGTTCTCTAGTTTGTACTCCTCAAACGTTGATTTCTTTATTTCCACTCACATTTGGAGCAAAAAGGGCTACCAACAACCAATACTATGAATAACTGAATTGAAAAAGGCTTTCAAAAAAATGCAAACAAGAGCTCAAGGAAGCCGTTCAACATCCTTACCCCAAATTAGACTTCTCACTCCGCCTAAGATAAGATGTTTCTTGTACAGAGATCGGATCATTTGCAACCTTTGGGTTTCTTCTCAGAGAAGATAAGCCAACGAGAAGCCAGATATAAGGTCTAAAATCGGGAAATTCTGGCCAGAAATTGTGTCATGAAGTTCTTAAAATATCTGAACGAAGGGTGAGAGCCACACTCTATTTATCCATTCATTTGACAAGCAGTTGGATCATGTCTCACAGTGTGGGAATTCGCTCATCTAGCGGAATTAAATTAATAGCGCTTACAAATTTATGTTTTTTGATAATTTTTTTTGCAAGATTTATCTTTAATATGTGAAAAACTAAATTTAAATACAATCATTAATATACTTCACAAAATTTTTGAGGTACAGCTCTCTAAAAGTATAAGTTTCTTGCCCTTTTGTAGACCCATTTCATAAAATATATTACGGCTACAAAAAAAATTTTTTTGTCATGTTTTCGTTTGAGAACCATGATTAACATACACAAAAAAGAATAAAACTACAATTTCTTACATATTAAGAAAACTTAGTGATTTACAGAGTTGTGAAAGTGCACGTTTTTTGCACTTTGGCAGACCCCTCTTAAAAATATATATTTCGCTCACAAAAAACTTTTTGATAATTTTTGTTTGTAAAATTTGTAATGAATATATGTCTACACAACAATGAAATTAAACTACAATAATTTATATACTTAAAAACATTTTATTGAACAGAACCTAAATTAAAATAACAATCATTCACAGCTTAGCAGAAAAATAGATTATAAAAAAGTTTTAGATAGCTTAAGATGTGACATTTAAAAGATCAAGGACCACATGTTCGATTACATTTTTCTTTCTTTTCGGAATACACCTGAGACTTGCAATAAAAGGGTCTGAAGTTATCAAAAGTCTATTAAGAAGATCTGTTATCGTGTGCAACCGCGATGTTTTTCTTGTGAATAGTTCCCTATAATTCCTGTTCTCTTTGTTTCTAGCCTCTTGCGCTTCCTCCGAAAGTTGGCCAATCGGAAGAATGCAAGAAGCAACCACTTGTCTGCCATGAAATAAAACTTTATGGACGCTTACTGGCATGTAATACCATCCATACTTTTCAAGATATAAAGCCCTAGTCCTGATCGCACATGTTTCAAAAGCATCTAAATTAATGGGAAACCCAGACGCTAGAGCTTCCAAAATAATGTGGAACCCTTTTATAAGCTCTATGTCAATGCCTGTTATCTCAGCCGTTTTATTTTCGTCTCGGAAGAATCGCCTTGCCGTATTGCCATCGTTCGAGTTGCCAGCTTGTTGAGTTGGCATGTCAATGCGTAAGCCAGTTTCCATTCTAAATCTTGTTTGTATGAGCTCTTTCCTGGCTTTGACTTTTTCCTTGCTTTCTTGTTCTTTGACTTGCCAAACCTTAACATCAAGCCTGTATGCTATGTGAAGTATACACTCCATGAAACGAATCCAAGAATGGAGCGGACTTAACCCAAAGGTAACCACTTCGAAATTAAAAAAAAAAATTTAGTGCACCTTTTTCGCAGCACCTTAAAGCACGTAATGATAGACGATATATCAGGCTTTCAAATGCATGTAGTCGCTAAACCGAACAACACTGAATACATATAGTTTTTCTCTCATGAATGTAAAAATTTAATAAAAATACTCCATTTTTTCCATCCCAACCACCAAAAAAAAAAGTAAACACCCTATGATCTAAAAATTTTACTTACTTTTCAATTTCCTGATGTCTTATTTAATAACTCCAATCAAAACTTTTTATAAAAAACATACACAGCACTCGTAAGAAAAAAAAAAAAAAAAAAAACTACTTTCACAAGCCAAATGACACTGAAATTATCACCGACTGCAACTTCAAACCAATTTTATTTATTTTACATGCCTCCCACATAACAGTTCTTTCTTAATCCCTTATGAGAAGGTTTAGGCTGCAAGTAAAACCTGTTTTCGCATCAATTTGTGCTACTCATTTTTTCAATTAAATGCCGCTAGATGAGCGAATCTGTCTGTGGCCGGATCACTTGCAAGGTAACTCGCGAAGATTGAACAACAGACCACTAGTATTATTCAAATTTTGATAAAGAAAAAGGTTGTGGCAGATGATCTCTCTCGAAGAGGCAAAGCCGACAAAAGTCGAAATAAGCTGCCAGCCAGTCTTTTGGTCTCAACCTGGAGGACAACCAATCAAATACATCCGAGGACCCATACGACCGAGTTGAGCAGTTAAAAGCTGAAAAGGATGACTTGGTAAGGTGAATCCATTAACTCATTTGCTCGGACAAAATCATGCCCGATGAATGAAATCTCAGCATCGTTTGTTCAATCCTCAAGAAAGAAGGACGATGACTTAAAATAAATAGCTGGCGCGACAGCTCGGGATGAGCCAAGGCCTAGCTTCTCGCAACCATTAATGTTGTGCGTGCTTATATTGGTCGCAGGAATGGAAGGGACCTACAATTTATTGCCGACTCCGAACGGCGAACTGAGGAGCTCTTTCATGACAGATTTTACTCCCGGAGGCTTGTCATTCCCCGACGAGAGGTGGTGCCGCGAAAAATGTTTGGTGTTCCTGGCTGGGGCTTGAACCCATGCCGCTCGGTCAGCAGTCCAACGCACTAACCACTGACCCACGGCTTCTGTGGAGGGATAATATTGCCGAACGCGGCAGCAAATCCTTGGTAGCAATCTACTCATGCAAAAGAGCAGTAGGTTCCAGATGGGGACTGCAGCCAAAAATCATGCACTGGGTATATAGGGTAGTTGTGAGTCCGATTCTAACATAGGACATAATGGTTTGGTGGAAGGTTCTGGAAAAGCAGACTTGCCTCAGCATTACTGGTGCGCTGAGAACTTCTCCTACAGCTGCCCATCAAACCATGCTCCCCTTGTTGCCAATAGATATCTAAGGGATGCAGCAGGCCACTAACGCGGCTTTAAGACTGAGAGATACTCACCAATGATGTGAAAAAATGTGGGACATACCAGAACCCTATCAATTCACCGCAGCCTTCCCAAATCAATAGACATGCTGCCCATCGAAAACGACTTTAACATGGGCTATAAACACAAGCTACCACAAGCGCTTGAACATGCCGATCAGTCGGAAGAATACAGCGTGAAGAATGGAGAAGCGTGTGCGTGAGTTTTGAGGGGCACGTCGTTACAATGAGGAGGGCGAGTAAAGCACTTGCTGTCAAAAAACAGAACATCGGTTGCAAAAGCAGCATGAATACCGGACCTGAGACATTTTCAAGACAAGTGAATCGGCTGCATTCCGGCCTTCACCAAAGAAACAGGAGAATTCCCCAGATTGTTTCCACCTTCTCTAGATTCCTTTCAACATGCATCTAAAACCAAACCTATCCCTGCAGTTCCGACGATTAAAAGGGAAACACAACGGGCCCGACTGAGGCCTGAGAGCCTTCCACTCAACCCCATGAGAGCTGTAGAAACGTTTACCTTTCCGAAGAATTTCAAATTTATTGACTTAAACGCTCCGATCTGAAGAGTCTTCGAGTCTAACCCGGAGTGACACTGGGCTCTCAATCAAATTAATGTGCTGAGCTAGAGGCAGCTGACTAACGCCTAATCTGGTTCGAGACGCTTGAGTTGAGGCACAGGTCCACTTTAGAGAGAATAAGCCCAAATTTTGGCTCAAAGCACGAAGATTTTCATCAAAAGGGGACTCCTCTCTTAGCTCAAGACTTTTCAAATAGTTCTGGGCTACTGTTCATCAACAAAAGACTTCCACCTCGACGTGATTGAGACGCAAATAACGTTCCCAATGTTTACATACTGTCAACCTTAACCTTTGCAAGCTTTAATACCTCATTAGCGCAATGTCAACGACCAATGCTAAGATAATTAAAAAAATCTATTTCATGGGGTAACCTCTAGGTATATTATCTGAAATTAATTGCCGAATCTTTAGAACAATTGAGGTGATAAGTGATGTGCTACGCTGGTGAATAGATACAGTGAACTCGCAGTGTTACGAACGGGCTCTGTTGTGTAGGGTATCTGTTTGGATAGTCATGGATAATCCTGCCTTCTTAAAGGATTTCGGTGAACAAATCGGTAAGTTCTGTGTGCTAAAACTAATTAATTCAATTTCGGCTGTCAAAATATTTGATCAAAAATGAAGTGTTCAGAAGTTGTTGGTCTTTCTAGACACAGGACAGGCCTCAAGGGAGCGTCGATAATCTGCCATTAAACCATCATTAAAACCATCATCACCATGTTACTTTTGTTCAGTGTTATGAGAATTTTATCGCAACGCGACCTAGGATCGCTCTAAGGAAGGCGAAGAATTTACATCAAGCGCAAATCGATAGATTTAAGCTCATTCTAACAACCAACGCAGTGCCCTTGTTATTGGATATCAACTGTGAGTCTCTGAAGTCTGAGAGTATTGTGTATCAAGTACTTTGTACTGCTGAGCTATGAATTTCTACGTATTAATCCTCAGGACTGTGTTTCATCAGGCTCTGGGTATTTACTCACGCCAACTAAATAAATTTAAATCCTTTCATCTGTTTAACTCAACAAGTGTATTGCTTACTTACTTACTTAAGGAGGGATTACGGTCCGGGTCTCAACCAATAAGCATCTCCAGTCAGTCAGCTCGATCTTTAGCCAGCTGCCTTCAGTATCAGACGCCAAGTTGGTTACGGTCTCCTTCCACTTGCGTGCGGCACCTGGGTCACGGTGTTCCTCTATTGCGCCGTCTCTCAAGTGTGGATTCGAAGATATTCTGGGCCGAGGCATTGGTGTCCATTCGCTTTACATGACCCAGTCACCTCAGTCGTTATACCTTCACTTTTTGATGCCGCTTTACAGTTCGTCGTTGTATCTCCTCCTCTATTCACCGTCTTTGCACACGGGACGGAAAATCACCCGAAGAATTTTCCTCTAGAAACAGCCAAGAGTGACATCATCCACAAAGACTATGCCTCTGCACCGTAGAGCAGAACTGGGATGATTCAGGTCCTATACAGGGTCACTTTAGTCGTTCAAAAGAGGGCTTTGCTACTCTATTGCTTTCTCAAGCCAAAGAAGCAGCGATTGGCAAGAGTTATTCTTCGTTTGACCTTATCGCTGGTGTCGTTGTCTGAGTTAATGGAGGAGCCTAGGTAGACAAAGTCCTTAACTAGCTCAAAGTTATAGCTGTCTATAGTGACGTTCTGTCCGAGACGTTGGTGTTGGGAGTCCTTTCTTGTTGACAGCATATACTTGGTCTTGCCCTTATTGACCGCTTAATCCATCTTCCGCACCTCTGTCACAGTACGTCATCAGTGACATCACATTGCGTTTTTCGGATTATCTTCAGCGTATGCAAGTAATTGGACAGACTTAAAAGATTGTGCATCTGGTGCTGGCGCGTGAGTTTTGCACAACTCTTTCAAGAACGATGTTGAAGAAGTCGCGTGACAGCGCGTTGCCGTGTCTAAATCCTTCTCTGACATCAAAGGTCTCGGTGAGGTCTTGTCCAACCTTGATGGAGCAGCGTGCATTCTCCATCGTCATCCTGCACAGACGGACGAGTTTGGCAGGGATGCCAAAACTGGACATGGCTCTGTAGATACTGTCATACGCATATAGATTCTGTCATATGCGGCCTTAAAATCTATGAAGAGGTGGTGGGTATCGATTTGAAGTTCCTGGGTTTTCTGCAATATCTGCCGCAATGTGAACATTTGGTCAATTGTGGACTTTCCGGACCTGAAGTCACACTGATATGGACCGATCAAGTTGTTGACGAACGGCTTCACGACAGATAAGATCTTGTAAGCGATGTTGAAAAGACTGATGCCTCTGCAGTTGGCGCAGTTCAGAGGGTCTCTTTTCTTGAGGATCGGCCAAACAATGCTAAGGTTCCACTCATCGGGCATACTTTCCTGATTTTACTGCTTAGAACAGCTTGGCAACTAGGCCGTCAGCACAAGCAACTTTATTGGACTCAAGCTTAGATATGGCTATCTTCACTTTGTCCAGGTCGGGTGGACGGAATTGTTGGTTTTCGTCATCCAGGTCGAATGGTTCATTCTGTCTGACAGCGGGATTTGGTTCGTCGACGCTGTTAAATGACTAGAGAACTCTGGTGTTGTCGTTTTCCTTGAAAACACAGGCACCGGACCCATGACTGTTTATATAGCCATCCGTGAGAATTCGACAATGACTCAGTCCTGGCTTAGACTCTGGTCGAAGCCGAAGAATAGTCGACTTTTAAATTGTACAGCAGCTGAAGTCCTGGTGTTTTGGGATCACACGGTACATCCACCGAGCCGATGGGGTAGGCTAAGTGTCCTGCAAGATCAAAACTCCAGTGTGAACACGAAGGTAAATCAAGCAGAGCACCTGAATCAGCGTCAGGCAGACTCGGAAAAGCTCCCGTGCAACCAAGACAGGTCTTGCTTTGAAGTTTAGTTTACCCTCATTCCAGCTTCAACACAGAGGGCTACGAACGTATCTAGTGCGCGCTGAAGTTCGGTCTGGGCGGACGTAAGAATGACCTTAAGTCTCCCAAGTCGAACCGTTCCTAGCCACGGCTGCGCAGTTACAGCCATATATGTACAATATAAAAAGTAGAGGTGACAAAACTCACCCCTGGAGTAGTCCAACGAACATGGTGAAAGGTGTCGATTTAACACCATTCACCCAAACACAGCTCTTGCAGTTTGTTTATAGCGATTGAATGTCCCTCAGAACAGAATAGTCAATCCCATACTCTAGCAATACCCCGATCATATGCTTTCTTGAAATAGGATAGGTTTGGCATACTCCCAGGCTTTCTCACGTACCATTCTTAGAGTAAATAGCTGGTCGGTTGTGTTTCTATCTGGACGAAAGCCGCACTTCGCCCAACCTGGTCTCGACTACAGGTCTGGAACGTGCTTCCAACACCCTAGCAAATACTTTTCCGTCGTATAGATCGTATAGATTCTGAAAGAGTATAGTATATATAGAGTATTAAAGAGTTGATTGAGCTGACAATGATTATGAGAGCAGGAATTTCGGAACAAAATACCGTGAATTACAACAATGACCAGCACAACAAACGTCCCCAGCTAGTCTGGACACCACCCTCGGACGCCATTGAAACCAAATACTACCTGAAATTCGAACTACTGCAGCTCATTCTCGCTGTGTGTTCATAACCCCTTGAGCGCGAGTGGTTTACAAAAATAAAACAAAACTGGATGTCTTCGACTTTCCATGCTTTGCCCAGGGAAGTTTTTTTTTATACAGGAGCACTCCTAGATATTTGGCCTCATGGGTGATTAGGATAATGATGCCAAGCGCTGTGGCATCCGCGATAATATGGTGTTTAAAGTGAAGATTCGGTATATCTTGTCATCTAGAATCCAGGGGCTGTGATCGGGAGATCCTCTTGGCTCGGTGTAGCCAAGCCAGTGTAGTTGAATTGTTTTAGCTTTGCCTTTAGGGTAAAGAGATCTTGCTTCTTATAGAATGTTTTGACTCCTGTTGAATTTAAGGCAAGTTGTCCTATCAGAATACCTCGCGACCATCTACTCAGCAAACGTCTTTAACTGCCTGACTCCGTCTGAAGCAAAAAACTGCTTTATGCTCCCCAAGGGATGGGACAAAGGCATTAAAACAAAAAAACTGCAGAGCTATGCAAACTTCTCCCGTTGGTATACCACGAACAGCACCAATAGATGAAAGATAGGCCCTGTAAGTGCTGTCACGCTTATTTAGATATCATAAGGCGGCTCATGGTTTGAGATCTTTTTAGCAGACATCACGAGGTTTACGTTGAAGTTGAATCTAATTAAATTTTAATTTTACAGAAAAATCGCAACCTGGAGTCAAGCAGGAACCGCAGCCGGAGAAGGTGTACTCATTCGAAGAAGCCGTCTCTCTGACAGGAACGGGCAAGTTCCATTATTTCTTGTTATTGGTGAGCGGCCTCTGCTTTATGGTGGTGCTGGTGGAGACCATGGGCGTAAGTATTATTTTGCCATTTATGAAATGTGATCTTAAGCCAACACTGGCTGAGCTGGGATTCCTGTCTTCTTCCGGATTCTTGGGAATCGTTCTTAGTTCGCATGCCATGGGATTCTTGGCTGACACATGGGGTCGGGTGAAAACCCTACGAGCCGCTCTTGTGTTTAGCTTCACAACAACTGTGATTTCGGCTTTTTCAGTCAACATCTGGATGCTGATAGTGTTTCGCTTTTTAAATGGATTCCTGATTTCTGGATGTCAAGCGTGTGTCTTCAGTTTTCTGGGGGAGTTACATGGGTATAAAACACGGGTAAGGTACGTTGTGCTACTCTCGGTGTTTTTGCCAATTGGATTGATGTTCTTGCCGGGTAAGTTGAAAGAAATCCCATGAGACGAAGCTACATTTTCTGATTTCCAGGAATGGCGATAGGAATTCTTCCCATGAAGCTAGAAGCAATAGTGCTGGGTTTAAGATTTCAATCATGGCGGGTGCTTCTGTTGGCCAATTCCACACTCAGTTTGCTAGCCCTGTGCGGACTTTTGCTGACCCCTGAGAGCCCCAAATACGTTCTCATTCACGGGGAACCGGAACAAGCTCTGCGCACGTTACGAAAGGTATTTAGACTGAACACAGGCAGACCAGAGAATGAGTATCCTGTAAAACAATTGCATATGGAAGTCTCCGGATCTAGCTTGAACAACGTACACGGGATAAAAGAGGCCTGCAAGCTAGTTTGGAGTCAAACTGTGCCTCTCTTCTACAAGGAACGGGTCTTACATACGATCAACATTTGCTGCCTTATGTTTGTCATTTATGGCATTTCTCAAGGCACTTTCATGTGGTAAGCACTTCCTGGCCCCGATTATCTCGGAAAATTGAACTTTTCGTCCTCACAGGCTCCCAACAATGTTGCAGCAAATGGTGGCGAAGTCTGGTCAAGGGTATTCGATCTGTGAAATTATGTCGAGCGCAGCCCCGACCAATGCTACAGTTGATGCTACCGAGTGTGGTGCTCATTTCGACACCGGGATGTTCCAGATCCTAGCCATAATCGGTGCGGTATTCACTGTTACTGGTGTAGTATGTGCCTACGCTATCGACTTTTTGGGAAAGAAAAACCTTTTACGTAAGCTGATTGGCACTCTAGATTATTGAAACCTTATTTCCGATTTATTTCAGTGGCTTGGTTATTTGTTTCTGCGGTGTGCTGTCTGGCGATTCACTGGGCGAATTCATTCGTCCTGTCTGTGGTGCTGCTGACCATTACCTTGAGCATCAACACCTGTGGTGGTATTCTGAGCACAATGTCTGTGGAGTACTTCCCGACGAATATAAACGCAATGGCGATGTGTTTCATAATGATGTGTGCCCGGTTGGGTGCGGTAGCTGGAAGCAATTTGGTCGGCCTGACAATATTTACTTACTGTACGGGGTTGCTCTACGCATTTCTTGGTTTGATTGGCCTTGTGGCATTTTTTTCCCTATTTGTACCAGACAAGGGTCAAAGGAAAAGAAGTAGGTGTCCCTCTTACGACATCAAACAGACAACTGATGCTGGGAAATAAAAAAGAAAATAAAATTCGAAATGTGTTTCATTTTAGGTGCACATGAGTTCGGAAGAGAGTTGTTTGGCATGGTAGCATCTGAGATCATCATACTCGCTAGGGAGATTGAAGCCCTCCTTGCCTAACCGGCTCTCACCACAATAGGTTGCAGCGGCGGGGAATGACAAACCTCCGGGAATATAATTTGTCGTGAAAAAGCTTCTCAATTCGCCGTAGGTCCCTTCCATTCGTGCGAAAAATGTAACACGCGTTGGCTTAGCTATTTATATATTTTGGCCATCCAAGATGAGGACAAAAGTAAGGCCCACCGTTAAGCATAAGCATAAGCATAGGCTTGTCTTAGCTTGTCAAATATTGACCAAAAATTGTTGGAACTGCAACAGCTTTATGCAATTTTCGACAGGGAAAATAGCCACCACAGTACAAGCTTGGCCGTAATCCCAAGTTCTGCATAGCAAAGAATGTACGATGGTATATTGAGGGAGCCCTCAAGAACGTCAGAACAGCGGCAATATCCGCTGCACTCCGCAACCTGAAGGTTGACAGATGCCTTTTCTATTGGATTGAGCAGGTGGTTAAAGGCAGGTTTATCCATGGGTGCTGTTCAATGAGCAGAACGGTTTGCAGAGGTACACCGCAAGGCGCAGTGCTATCACTCATTCTTTGTTACACTTTTTCCACCGGATCGCGAATGACCGATCGATGGCGGGAAAATCAGTGCAACACCAATTTGTTAGATATTGGCTGCGACGACTGCTCAGCTGGGGTGGGTTCCGTTCTCAGCCCCAACGGGTCCTCAGTACGGCTTTCTTGCATTGCTCCGCTTCTTTGCTAGAGAATGCTACCGTTTTTGGAACCCAGTTGTGGGCTTCTCTCACTCTCACGCACTCACACCTGTGGAGTCATGTAGGCCTGCTTCTGCCGCAGTGGTCGAGTTCAACCAAATTGCCGCTTTTCGTGACGCGCCTAAGACCAAGCGCTACGTTTGGGTATTCTCCCAGGTTATTTTTGCTGTGAACTTAAGTTGACGGTAGGTGAAAGGAAGGACTTTTGCCAAAAGAGAAAGACATCGTTATTAAATTTAACCTCGCGAAAGCTAGCATTCCGGTAGGTTCTTACTCAGATTTGGGGGGGGATTCTGAATAGTGCGATTTACTGCGTCTTGCGCATCCGTCCGTCTGTCGTTGGAGACCGCCCATCTCCCTTCGTTTTAGACCGTCCGTCTGTCGTTGGAGACCGCCCATCTCCCTTCATTCTAGACCGTCCGTCTGTCCGCGACCTGGTTCTTGTTGTCCCTTTAAGAGGCTGGGGGAGTGGGCCGATGGCTGATGGGACCATAGCCGCCCTCCACTCTCCCAGGTTTGAAGAGAAAACGAGAAAACGGAAAAAAGGGAGGGAAAAGGCAAAGGTAACTCTTGTTGTGGTAAAATTTACAGCAACAACTTTGGCTTATAGTAGTGAATGGACTGCTAATGACATTAGATAGGGTGGGATATGTTACTACGGCATATGCTGATGATATCTGTCCTTCACAAACTAGCATGGTGGACAAATAAGGTAGGGCTTGAGGCCAATAGCTCAAAAACCGAACTTGTCCTTTTCACAAAACGACGGAAAGTTCTACATATCACTCATCCTAAGCTAAAAGACACGGAACTTGCATTTGTAGACCACGCCAGAAGTCTGGGGGTCATTCTTGACAGAAAGTCTAGTTGGAGGCTGAATATAAAGGGTGGTTAAATTTTAAGGGCCGATGTTGAATGTGAACCACACCTAAACGTCAAGCTTTTTCTGCATTTCATTTGTCATTTCTCAATTTCAGACTAACTCAATTTGAACCATGGAAAGATACACAATCGAGCAACGCGTTAAAGTTATTCAGGCTTATTATGAAAATGGGCGTTCAAATCAAAATGCATATCGTGCACTTCGTGATATTTTCGGTCAATTTAATCGTCCAAATGTGCGTACAATCGGAAAAATCGTGCAAAAATTTGAGCAAACCGGGTCTGTAGGAGATGTGAAAACATCAGTGCATGCTCGTACAGCTCGTACTGCAGAAAATATTGCTGCTGCTCGCGATAGTGTGGCTGAAGAGCCGTCCACCTCAACTCGTCGTCGTGCCCAACAATTGCACCTCTCACGCTCGTCGTTGATGAACATTATGCATAAAGACTTGCATTTACACGCTTACAAGGTGCAATTGACTCAAGAACTAAAGCCTCTTGACCATTTCAAGCGTCGTCAATGGTCAGAATGGTGGCAAGAAATGGCAACAGTGGATGATCAATTTTCGAAGAAAATCATCTTCAGTGATGAGGCACATTTTCACCTCAGTGGATTCGTCAATAAGCAGAATTGCCGCATTTGGGCGAATGATAATCCAAGAGTGATTGTCGAAAAACCAATGCACCCACAAAGAGTGACTGTTTGGTGCGGTTTATGGGCTGGCGGCATCATCGGGCCGTATTTTTTCTAAAATGAGGCCGGTCAGGCAGTTACTGTGAATGATGTTCGCTATCGTGAAATGATAACAAACTTTTTATGGCCCGAATTGGAAGATATGAATGTGGACGATATGTGGTTTCAACAGGACGGTGCCACTTGCCACACAGCTAACGAAACAATGGCTCTTTTGCGCGCAAAATTCAATGGCCGTGTTATCTCACGTGGTGGCGATGTCAATTGGCCGCCAAGATCATGTGATTTGACACCGTTGGATTTTTTTCTTTGGGGTTATTTGAAAGAAAAGGTGTACGTCGATAAGCCAGCAACAATTCAAGAGCTAAAGGATGAGATAATTCGGCACATTAACGGCACACCTCAATTATGCTTCAGCGTCATCGAAAATTTGGACCATCGGATGGAGGTGTGCCGCCGAGGTCGCGGCGGCCATTTGGCCTCTATTTTGTTCCATACATAATTGAACCATACCAATATTATCATAATAAAAAGAAATGACAATAATCTCCTAAATAATTTGTGTTTTATTCAAAATCAACATCGGCCCTTAAAATTTAACCACACTTTACAAGGAAAACCTCAATTGCCCTATACTCCTGCAGGAAAGCTCTTGATCCGAAATGGGACCTTCAGCGTTAAGTAGTTCATTGGATTTATACGGCGGTAGTGAGACCATTCCTGATGTTGAGTAACATAGCTCTTTCTCGAACAACTAAAGTGACTTCATCCAAGACCCTAATCATTCCAGTCCTGCTCTCTGCCACAGAGGCATGGGCCATGTCAAAAGTGGATAAGGTCGGCCACGATTGTTGCTAGAGAAGTCCTTCGAGTGATCCTTGGTCCCGTCTGCCTAGTCAGTGAGTAGGGAAAGATAAAACGACGAAATGTATGGACTGAACAGCGGACTGAACAGAAAAGAGTCCAGACAGAGACCTTTTTTGAGTCGATGACCCACTAAAGTGACCCACAAGCGATTCTCAAGGCGTTAAACGAATTTTGAAATTGTGAGACTGGCCATTGAAAAAAGAGGATTGAAAAACGCTTTGGAAGCATTGGACATCTGGAGAATTGATAGCAACAACATTGTATCGTGTGTTTACAAAACCGTACACTCACTCCGTAGTCATACATTTTTAAAAACCTCTTAAGACTCTAATCGTCTCATGTCAAAATGCGTTTGAAAAACCATCAACTACTGCCATTTGGTGGAGAAATTATTGTACCAATTTGATTGCGCACCCAAACGAGTATAAAATTGGAAGCGAATACCTGAAACGGGGCAAATCTCTAAGAAAAGGAGCATCATGTGTGGAAATCCACACAGAACGCAACAAGTTCAAGGTTCAATGATTCTCTTTCTGTAGTACAGCACGTGCGCATGTATAAATACCGTGAGTGTTACAGATACTCTACACTAGTTGCAGCCGTACGTACCCCTGCCCAAGCTCTTGTGGCCTCTAAATAAATAATCGGATAAATCAAGCCTCGCCATCTACACCAGCACTGGTAACGGCTACAATGTATTTCCTCCGCTCCGGTCGAACCTGGCCCGAGCTAAGCCATATGGGGTTCGGGACAAGGAATGGGGGTAATGCAATTGGTAGTGGTGTTTGGCACTGATTAGGTTAGTCATAGTCATAGCTCTGTAGATAGATTTTCAAGTCTAGCCACGAAATACCAATCGATGAATGAATATTACCCGCTGATTTATTGGAACATTATGGCGACATGATCTTTTCGTTTGCGAGCACGACTTTGTGCTGTTACCTCTAATGGTGTTACTGTGCCTTAACGTCTGGAATGGTGCATTGTTTTATGCCAACGAAATATAAATCGTGGCAGATGCAGAGTTGGGGAATTTTAATAACCAAATCATGACGCGTGTGAAGGCGTATAGGAGCAGGCGGGAGCTACTAATGACATAAGGTTTGCCCCTGTCTGTCGCTATAGCAGGGACATGCCAACGACAAGAAGGTGCTTCAGACATTGGATAGTCATGATATGGCCAATTGGCTAGTAGCGCGGATGCAGTGTGGGAAGCATTTTCCCCAATCAAGCTGCGAACAGGACTGTTAGACATTATCGTGAAAACGGTATCATCGGCCAAACAACTAACGCTCACATTGACAACCAGGCAGCCCTTAAGGGCCTTGATTTCACGGTAATTGGATCAATGATTGTAAGAAACTGCAAAGACGTCCAAATGAGGTATGAAGAGTCAATGAGGGAACTATATGCTCTGTAGCAGGGCGTATTGACATCCCTGGCTATACAAAAGCAAATGACCTCGCAAGGGAGGGTCGGCTTTGCATATTTTACAGTCGCAATTTTTTACATCCATCGCGAATGAACGAATCAGTCGAGTTAATTCATGGATGAAGAAGGAAAAAGGAAAATCTATCCGTTACATGCTGTGCGAATGTCCCGCCTTCGCCTTCATAACAATAAGAGCTGTTGGTAGTTCCTTCTTCACTGGAAATGTTCCGAAACATTCCGTTAAGAAGACCACTGAGATTTATATCCGAATGCGTATGGTTTCTAATTGGCGGGTGTTCTTTACAGGCACAATGGGTCCACGTGAGCAGTGACTTACGATTAGTACTTTGTTGAGACCCGGATGCACTGCGACCTGTAAAATCTATTATACGGCTCCTGGGCACTTCCTAGTTGTTCAAGGTCCCCTTCTACTTGCGTGCGCCAACTGAGTGGCGGTCGTCCTCTACTGTGCCGTGCCTCGGATGTGGATCCGAAGATTTTCCGGGCCGAAGCGTTGGTGTCCATCCGCTCTACATGACCCAGGCACATCAGTAGTTGGACCTACACTTTTTTGGCTAAGTCGATGTCGCTGTACAGCCCGTACAGTTTGTCGTTGTATCTCCTCCTAAACCCACCGTCTATGAAGACGGGACCGAAAGTTACCCAAAGAATTTTCCTCTCGAAACAGCCAAAGCCAATCTCATCCGCTTTTGACTGGGACTGGGACCGGGACGATTAAGGTCTTATAAAGGGTCACTTTAGTCGTTCGAGGGAGGGCTTTGCTACTCAATTGATTTCTAAGCCGATCTCAGCGCTGGTGTCGTTGTCTGAATTTATAGCGGAGCCTAGGTAGACAAAGCCATCACCACGCGACTGCCGGATCACTGTAGTGTGTTTCAAGTGGAAATTACCGCAGTCTGCATAGCTGTGGCTTGGCTTTCAATAGATAGATTGTAGCGCTAATATACTATACATAGAGAGTCAGGTAGCTATTAAAGCCTTGGAATCGCCGACAATACGATCAAGGTTGATAAAGCAATGCCGCAGATCTCTTAACAAGATTGCAGGTAGGTGCGACGTAACCCTGTGCTGGGTCCCAGGACACTGGGACGTTCCAGGAAACTGCAGAGCGGAGGAGCTGAAAAAAGGGGGTGCAAGACGGCATCTCCCTGAAAACCTGGGGAAACACCCTGCGCCTATCGAATCGATCAAGTTCCTCCTTGACACAGATGACAAGAAACTGGCAAGGCATAGGTGGAACAACATCAGTACTTGTCTCCTGTTAAAACAAATCTGGCCTAAGCTGGATTTAAAGAAGACGGAGCTACTTTTATCTACAAGTCACAAAAATCTACATAGGTTCACTGATAGGGGTCCTTTCCGGACACTGTTTCAAAGGCAGGCATGCATTTAGACTGGGGGTCCCTTCCAACGATTTCTGCAGAAGCTGTAGGGACGACGAGGAAGTGGAAACCGCGACCCGCCTACTATAAGAAACTTCATCTCTGGGACGAAATGGTTCAAATATTAGGGTTAACACCGCTACGGTTGCCCACCTTCGCTGTAGTTATGCTACATATTCAGAGTCTCTGGTACCGGTAAGACGGTTTCTTCGTTCTTGTGTAACAATGGGCCAATCTGGCCTAAGTGTGTCCCTGCCTAAGCTGGGGCAGCCATCTAATTTAACCTAACCTAACATCGGTAGACAAAGTCCTCAAAGTTATGTCTGCTTTCTGCAGTGACGTTTTGTCCGAGACGTTGCTGTTGAGTGTCTTTCTTGTGACAGCGTATACTTGTTCTTGTCCTCATTGACCGCTAAACCCATCTTAAGCGCCGCCATCTCAATACGTCACCAGTGACATCACGCTGCATTCTTCCGAATATGTTAATATCGTAAACGTATCCGAGTAATTGAACGGATTGAACAACAAAGTTCTGCACAACTCTTTCAAGGACGATGTTCAAGAAGTCGCATGATAACGCGTCGCCTTGTCTAAAACCTTTCTTGACATCAAAGGTCTCGTTGAGGTCTTGACCGACTTTGATGGAGCAGCGTGCATTCTCCATCGTCATTAAAACAAACGAACGGGTTTTGCCGAGATGCCAAAACTAGATATGGCTCTGTATAGCTTGTCCCTATCGATGCGGTCATACGCGGCCCTAAAATCGATGAAAAGGTGGTGGGTATCTATTTGAAGGTCCTGAGTTTTCTCCAAGATCTGCCGCAGTGTGAAGATTTGGTCGGTGGTGGACTTTCCTGGCCTGAAGCCACACTGATATGGATCGATCAGGTTGTTGACGAAAGGCTTTAAGCGTTCACACAACACGGCACATAAGATCTTGTACGCAGACGGCCTCTTTAGTTTGCGCAGTTCAGAATGTCTCCTTTCTTAAGGATCGGGCAAATAATGCTAAGATTCCATTCATCGGGCATACTTCCTCCGACCAATTTTGACAGATTAGTTGGTGGGTGCTCCTTACCAAGTCATCGCCTGCCGCTTTGAACAGTTTATCAGCTAGGCCGTCGGCACCAGCGGATTTGTTGAACTTAAGCTTAGATATGGCTATCACCAAAGTGTAGGACAGAAATGTACCAAACACTTCTTTCCTATTGTATCGCAAAAGAAATCCAAGTTTCTTTCAAATCTGAGGAGGAACCAACTTAGAATTCTAACAGGCATCCTTAGTGGCCACTGCCGACAACAACGGCATCTACACAAGCTTGGCCTTTCACCGGACCCTACCTGCAGACTGTGCTTGGAGAGCGATGAAAACTCTCTTCACATCATCACAAAATGTCCCGCCCTTATTCATGCGAGAAAGTGGACCCTATGCAGTGAACTCGTTTTACCAATGGCGCTCGCCACGCTCCAACCAGGGAGGCTGATTAGCTTCCTGACATTCTCTGGAGCAGACAAACTACTCTTAATACATGGGACAGCCTATTGTGGTGAGACAGCAGTGCTAGAGTGGACAAACAGCTCCCCAATAATAATAACAATAATGGCTATCACCACTTTGTCCAGGTCATGTTACGGTATCCCTGGTCAACTGCAAATCTAAGAAGGCCACATATACAGATGGGATCTACCATGAGCTCATAAGAAACTGCGAAGTAAATGCAAAGACCTGTTTGCGCATATTTTCGATGACACCATTGTGTTTGGAGTCCTACAAAAGGAATTAAAAGAAAAAGCTCGACTACAGAGGTCAAAGGTACCAGCCATTTTCTCCCTTGATCATTTTCTATAAAGTCCTCGAGCGAGCATACCTTAAAACGAGGTCATCCCTGTAAAACAACCTGGCTTGTGATCAGGATTAGGAACTGTTGATTGACCTCATTTGCTTCAAGAGTTCGCCCTCCACCGTTTAAGATCGGCCTCAGAATCCTCCGTAGGGAGTATGGTCAGCAACACAACAAACCAAGGATAATGAGTTTAATTTGTATCCATAGCTCATCTCCTCATTCAATAATCGCCCTCCTTGTTGTCTGCATTAGGTTTCCTCTCCCTTATCCCTTCTTGTTGTTATTCTGCTACAGTTTAAGTTCTCTTGACCTAGTGTCTAAACCTCTTCTTCTCTTCTAAATAAACATATCCAAACCAATGCATGTATGTATGGATGTAGGTTCTTTCAAGATACAATCGAAAAAAAAAACCCAGTTCCTTTCGTAAAATTTAGTGCTTTTATCGCGAAGCCTCTGTTTATGCATAAGAAACACGTGTCTAGCAAAAATGCCTTAAAATTCCAGTCAGGTTGAAATTTTGTTTCTTTCGATTTTTTTTTTTAAATTCCTACCACATATCGAACGAGATTTCGCGGGATCAAATAGCTTTCGAATACTATACGACGACGACCCTCTGCACATACAAACAAAAACATACACACACTCTGTAAGCAGGCAGGCCATGCCAATGCCAGACCAGGCCAGGCCAGGCCAGGCATCATGGCAAACAACGTGTCTAGGACCACTTCGAAGAATAAACGTTCCAGTCAAAACGATAAAACCCACAGAAAAGAAGAAAAGTGGAAAAGCGGTTAAGTAAATGAAAGACACACCACCAAACCCAGCGAGCAAACATGTAATAAGCTCGGAAAAAAGCGACACGAACGATTGAAATAAGAGAAAACAAAAATAAATATGCGAGTAAAAAAGAAGTAAAATATAGCGGTTCAGTTATTTACAAAGAGAAAAGAAAAAAAAGAAACAACACCAAGATGAAGATACAAAAAGAAGAACAACAAACACTCAAGACGACGGGGCAACAATTCAACACAGAAAAAACTAACCAGCAAGCAAGACCACGATGATGATGATGACCACGACAAGGGGGAGGAAGGTGGACTAAAAAGCCAAACGGACACAAGAAGTAGAAATACTTGTAAAGCGGTTTATATGAATGATGGTGATAAACGTTGAACGCTGGAGAAGAAAAACAACCGACGACTACGGCTACGGAGAAAAAGAAGAAATGCCTTTCTACGTGATCACCTGTTCCATCGCAATGTTGTGCTGGACTCTGACACTGACTCTGACTTTGACTCTGAATCTAGAAACGAAAGAGTGTCTCAATGTGTAAGAGTTGTTTTGAGAGTTGAAATTGAGTTTATAGCTCAAAGTCAGTGTTGCTGTTGTCGAGCGGATCAACAAATCGAAGATTGGAAGATTTTTTTCTTGGAATTGAGAAGCTTCTTCGTGATGCATTATACGAGTAGTACAGGAAATGGCAAAAGGGTTATCGTACCAAGACGTCAATTTAATGGAAAAGTAGACCTTTGGTGTTTGGGCTGTTAAATACGTTTTATTCGAACCTTTAATCAAAATCAAGCAAACTGCTTAAGCAAGAAGTTGGGACTAACGAAAAGTCACATCAGCCTCAACAAACACTTGCATTGAACCAGAGATCTATTGAAAGTGCGAGGAAGAAATAGAAGATCTCGAACACTTCCTATGCCACTGGTCAAGCCAGCGAGAACGCGGCAGAAGACCCTCGTGTCCATTTGGATACCGTACCTGAAGCACCTCAAGGACAAAGGAATAGGTGATGGTCTGACTTTCAGCAAAGAATCGGGGCCAAATCATCTCTTCCGTGATCGTATAACTCGGCACGTGACGAATGCTCGTTTTTACGTGATGAGTTGTACGATAACGGAAGAGACGATTTGGTCCCAGGAAGATTCGTCAGATCACGTACAGTAGTATCACCTTCACAATCGTTCCCACTTTCCCCTAGATCCCTCCCAATATTTGTCCCAAACCCACCCAATCTCCACACCACGGTTTCGACATTTAAAAGACGGAACACAACGGGTGCGACTGTGGTCTAAGTGAAGAGTCTTCTGCTCACCCTCATATGCCATACCATTCAAACTTTTCAGTAAATGCTTCTTTTTTGCAACCGCGCGCCATTGAGTTTTGATCGTGTTGGCTATGGCCGATGGCAAGCGTTTGTCACCGTGATTCTGCCGATGTTTTTGCTTTATTGTGGCCAGGGTATATATTCATTCCATCAGAGGATTGCCATAAGTATGTTAGAAGCTTTCGCAGCTATTCAAGGAATAAAAAAGTCAATTTATGCAAGTGCGCTTTGTAGAGCTGAGCCCTATCTGACTAATTCGTCAGCATGCTCATTCCCTTCAATATCAATACCATTCTGAACCGCAACTCACACCAGCATCAGAGTGACCTTGGTCCCCTCACATGGGGATAAAAACTTTTGACGACATTTTCGCACAAGTTTGGAGAATATTTTAGCCGAACCGATGTTTTTGATAGCAGCCTTGCTATCTTTCTGTAAAGATGTTGTAATAAACTTGAATTGTCTGCATTGTCTCAGATTGCCAACCTCAAATATTCTGGCGAAGTCTAAGAGTTGGTATGGTTTAAGGTTTTGAATCAACACTTGCACCGACATCACAGTTCATCTATGTTCATCATACCAGTGACAGTTCATCTGTGTTCATCATACCAGCGGCTTTGAAATCTTTTATCACTTTTCCTTTTTCCACCTGGTTTGGTTGGAAAGTTCATGTGGCTGCTGTCAATGACTGTTCTCTACGGCGAAATCCAGATTGAACTGACACTTTTGTAGTTTCTAAAGCCTTACAAGCTCTGAGATCACCTCTTAAATCGCAAGCTAAATACATATCAATTGCGCACTTTGCAAGTTCATCGACACTCCTATTTTCAGGGATATCATTGTGACCTGATACTCAGCTTACAGTCACTGTGTTGGCTGCTGATATTTACCTGAATGGTCTGTGCAAAGTACAACCAACTTTGACTTGATTATAGCTGACTGCAGAGCCTTAACGATGGGCCTCGTCTTGGTGTACACATTTACGCAGTAAGGTTACTAGGACTTCTCTTCTGGGGAATATCCGTTCGAGCACAGTCCTCCTTTAGAAATTAGATTACGTCGGTGGAAGGTACTCCAACTGGAACCGACTTAGCCCTTGGACCCAAAATTGCCTTCTATTTTTCAATCTCGAACAGGGTAAAACGAAGATTTGTATTGGGAAGGCTGTGGCTGACCATAAGATAACCGATACGAATATCATCTATACGAGGTGCATAGGTGATCGCTTCTGATTTGACGTTATTGAAGGCGCCTTCGATATCCAAAAAGGTCAACTCCTTAACGCTAAGTGATTTTTCGATGTACCAATGATAACAAAGCAGTTTGAACAGATCTGCCTTTACAATAAGCATGTGGAGACGCTGCCAGGAGTTTGGTATCTATGCTGCAGTGTAGGTGGGAGTCTAACAACCTTTCCAGTGTTTGTTGTAGGAAGGATGATAGACTAATGGGACGCAGATCCTTAGGGTAAACATGTGAGGTCTTGCCTGTCTTGAGTATGAAGACGACTTTAGAATATGGACAAGGTACAGGCCGCCTCCAAAGACTGCTGAATTTCAGCAGGAATAAAACCCTCAGGTACTGAAGACTTAAATAGCTTGAAGCCTCTTATGACCCACCGGATCTTGCTGTGTGTAGTAATACTGTTGGAGTCTTTGCATGACGGGCTGCTCGTTAGGCGTCCCGGCTCACGTAAGTCGACTTTCTCCTTATTGGAGGATGTTCACCGTTCTTCTAAATGGCTTAGCAAACTGGTGCTGAAAATTCCACGCATGGGGGCCACTTCTTTTCTGTCCTTCATGCCTTCAAGGTTGACGCTTCCATTCGGTTGGATTCCGAGGCAACTCAGGAAAACGGCGAAAGTGTAAGCACGTCTCCATATGTAGAAGCCTGGGCTCGACACGAGTGGGTGGACAGCTTACTCCCACAGAAAGAACAAGAATAATGAAGATGGGTCTTCTCTCCTTGTGGGTTTAGACAAGAGCTCTGTCGATGTCATTAAATCTGTGTATGACATGCGTCCTTTCTTGCACCTTGGAAGGGTTAATTTCCGCTTTATTTCCAAATTAGTGCAGAAAACGGATGGGAACCTCTGTGGATATCATTCGCTCAAATCATTTTGGATCATTCCAAGGCTGCTACTGCTCTTCTGAGTAGTACAAAACCCCCACATAACAGCTATAGAAGAACCATGGGTGTGTGCATCTGTGAATGGTTTGATTCTGTTAAAGCGATAACAAGTCATCCTCACAGGATATTGTCTTATAGAATTTTATGTCAAACCCTCTTCTCAAACGATTTCTACAGAAGCTGTCAAAATTACCCAAAAATTACCCTTAATGTCAAGCACTTCGATTACATTCTGACCTTCTTAACTGCTCGACTAAGTCATATCTTTTAGAAAGTCAACTGTTCTTCTAGGTTCCCAAAGTAAAATGCTCTTGCCCCGTATTTATCAAGAAAACACTGATCCCTGATAATCTAACCTAAGATAAAACTGAACTTTTACTCTTCTTTCAATTTTTAATTTTTTAACAATTACCTTTCCCACACATCGGCCATTCATAAATTCAAACTTTGAGCCGATAAATCATTTCCCATCTGCCCAACGACATTTGCACATTCGAGGGTGTACAGCCTTAACTTAGTTACAGCTACGTATAATTAATTAATTTTCGTTAAAGAAAAATTTAAGTACCTACTCCGTTTCATCCGAAACTCAGTCAACTGCAACTCGTAGTAGTATCTCAAGAACATTATTACCACACCAAATATAGTATCAAATGCTCACCGAAATAACCGAACAAAAAGAAAACCCAGAGACCATCGTTAACACCACAACGAAGGAGCCATCGCCATCATCATCGAAGATATGTAACACACCATGCACACAAAGACGACGTCGACAACGAAGACGAAGACAAGTGGTTCAAAGCAGAAGAAAGATGAAAAGAAGAAGAAGAATAAGCTCAGAAGCAGAGGAGCAGGCATCTAACTGCTTTCAACTTGAGTTTTGAGTATAAACCGAGCCGAGTGTGTATGGTTTGGTCTCCGGAATATCTAGAATACCGCTGCTGGTTAGAGCTGAGGCTGGTGCACCTTGGGTCAGATATTTTGCGTTTGTCGTTCGTACTGTGAGCACGTGCCTATTTGGAGGCCTGATAAATTCCGATCGGTATAGAAATTCACATCATTTTTGCTTCTTCTCTTGTGTCGGTTTTTTTGAAGTTTTTTTTTTTTTTTTTGTGTTTGTGAAAAAAGGATGCGAAAGAGTTTGAGATACATTTCGACTGAAAGTGTAAATTCAATTTGTTTGTGAGTTTTCAAAACATCAACAAAAATATAAAAAAAGAACCAAAAAATTTCCAAAAAAAAAAGAATAAGAAGCGATACAGTCTGAGATGGTGAAAGTAACACGTTCTTGGCAAGAGAACAGCAGTCGGTCGTTACAAGTAATTTGCCGTCATATTTTGTTGCAGTGACCTCTTCATGCTTTCTACCTGTGACATTCGTAAATAATGCGGTTTTTTTCCCAATTTGGCATTCGCCTCAGAATCCTACTTGTCACACAACACATCGTTCTGAGTATCTTTTGGTCCCGTTGTCGTTGATCGTATGTACATGCCATTGATCTACTGGTCTATATTCTACGACCTTATATAATTATGATTTGTTGTCTGAATCGATCAAGAAATAAATGTTAAAAACGAGCGAAAGATACATCTTTGGATGTGCTGTGCCAGTGCCAGTCCCAGTGCCAGTGCCAGTGCCAACCCGCCTTTTTCTTGTTGGCCGCATTCTATTATAATCCTAAGCTAAGCTCAGTGAAATTACATTATCGTAACACAGTGCACACAGTGTTCTCGAGTCAATTAAAAGAGAACTCAGATAATTTAGTATCTTTTGGATTCGCTTGATTACCAGTGGGTCTGGGTCTGGAAATCGGCGAAGTGTGAATGATGAGTGTGCCATGGCTGCGGTGTGGTGTCTGGTTTCACAAAGTCTTCTCAACCGACACAAGTGGACTCCGACTCACGAGTCTCTTTCGCTTCGGCTCTTGCGATGATTTTTCGTTTTTTTTTTTTATCTAGATACTGTTGTTGATGAAACAACAAATCAAATATAGAGATTTGATTTTTAGGCTTTTTACGATTACTCTGATTGGATTATGTGGCACAGTAAATAATTAGAAACTGTTAATTCGATTATGTGTGCTTTGTTGTTTTGTTTGTTTTGATCGTGGGTCACTGGAATGCGGTCTTTGAAGAATTACCGACCAGCTATTTGTCGAGCTGCGAATTTTTTCTGATATGACCTTATTCCAACTCAAACTGTATCTATATCTGAACTAACTCTGTCTATCGTTCTAATCGACATGTATTTATACTTTTAGTTTGTGTTAAATTTAACAATTAAAACGAGAAAAAATTATTAAAAAAAAAAGAGAGATTAAACAAAATCTAAGAAAGAGTAAAGAAAAAAAGTTCTGCAGTGAAAAAGATTTGTGCTGAAATCAATCGAACTTTGAGTGAAAAAGAAGTTTGTTACGAACTGCTGACCAATTGGATAACCATCACAATATTCTCTTTAAACTCGAAGGTGAGTCCTTGATTTTACATTAAATCCTTTTTCTTACATTCTCAACGCTTCTAGCATATTGTTCGAATAGAATTTAGGTTTGAATTCAAAGTTTCTGTTTAAAAATACTAAAATATTGTTTTGGAACCTTTTGTCATATAGCGGATCGGTTCCTATAGTTAACAGATCCTCAGTCCAAAAAAAGACTAGCTGATTCCGGGAGATTCGTATATTATTGGGTTATGTACAGATGTTTTTACTTATGAAAAAAGTAGACGTCCTCACCCTGGAACAGAACTGAAGCAATCCTCCCTCAGCTCAATTCTTGTTACCTTCACTGACTATTCATGGAATTTATCAATGATCATAGCAAAGCAACCTTTGATGGGAAAGAGAAGCCCTAGTTACATTTTTGCGGAGTTTAAACGGGTTGGGGTTTACCAAGAACCCTACTGAATCATCCTCTTTGAGAAGAAGGTTCAGAGTTTAGAGTTTTTAGAAACTCTACAGGGAACTGCACCTCACTTTGAACTAGCGATTTCATAGACCTATATTAGCTAGGACTCTGTAGCTTAATAAGATTCCCTTACAACAGTAGTTTTTTTCAGGCAGAGGTTCTAGAAGTGACCAGAGCTGCCCGATTGGCGTCAATGGTCACGGTATCGCGGAAGGATATCACGACCTTCATAGACAGCCAGGCGGCTATAAAAACACTAACTGCTACCTTAATTACATTTAAGCTTGTAAAGTGCTGTCGCGAATAGCTGAGGGTTTTTAGCACACAGAATAATACAAAACTCAGCTGGGTCCCCGGCCACAGTGGTTTGCGAGGAAATGAGACGGCTAGAAAGGGATCAGCCCTGGAACCAGAGCTAGTGGACGGTACAATTAAACCCACTTCGTCATCTGAAGGAAATAATAAGGCTAAGATCCTTAACCAAGGCGAAGAACAGGTGGAAAACACTAACCACCTGCGAAGTCACCAGAAGGTTATGGCCAGAATATAATAAAGTAGAAATAGGCTCCTGCATATGGACAGGAGATCCCTGTCATTACTGGTAGGACTAATTACAGGCCACAATATGCTCAGGTATTATGCAAAAAAGCTGCACCTGATCAGGGAAGACCTTTGCAGAGGAGGTGCATGAGGACTCGATTTACTTCCTCTGTCATTGCTCAAGCCTCTGTAATATTAGGAAAAGAACACTGGGCAGATACCTCTTCGATAAGGTCGAGGAGTAATCCGATGGTTCACTGTCGGATCTACTCAAGTTCGCAAGGAGAGCTGGGCATATAAAATCACGCAGTGGGAAGTAGCTGGTAAAATACATGGGTACCACAACGGTACCACAATTGTGTATTTAAATAAAACACAGAATAATTGAGATGTTTGATTTAAATTCATTCCAGATGTAGTACACATGTTAAATTTTAATATGGAATTCAATCTCGTTCATATGATCACCGCGAGCACATTGGCTGCGATCGATTCTTTGAAGACAATTTTCCACCACTCTTCCACATAAATCGGACGGAACGTTAGCCATTTCGCGTTCGATATTGTTGCTGAGCTCCTCTAACGTTGTTGGCATAAACCAACGACTTAACGTCATGCCATAAAAATAAATCCAAAGGAGTTAAATTGCATGAGCGAGGTGGCTATTCGACCGGACCGAGTTCTCGAGATTACCGTACTTCCCCTTCAATAGATCAATTGTTTGACCAGCTGTGTGGAATGTGGCTACATCTTGTTAGAACCACACATCACTTATGTCAAGTTCATCCAATTCTGGCCAAAAATAGTCTTCCAATATGGCACATTAGCGAACTTCATTGGCGATCATTTTCGTCGACGTAAAAATGCGGTCCAATCATAGCTCCGCCATAAAATCCACACCATATGGTCACTTTTTGTGAATGCAATATCTTGAAGTACATGTGGGCCATTAAGCCAAAAATGATCTTCATAGCTGAAGATGATTTTTCGATGAAATTCAGAATTTTCTTCAAACTCTTGCAGAGCTCTATCGGAGAAGTTTCGGCGCTTCAAAAGATCGAGGGACTTCAGTTCTTGAGTTAATTTGATCTTGTAACGGTGTAGGCTAAGATCTTTACGCAAAATTCACCATAATGTGGATTGAGGGGTTCCCAATTCCTGTGAACGGTGCGGAATCGACTGATTTGAACTGAAGCACTTACGGCTGCGATATTTTTGGTACTTCGACCGGTGCCTTTCCTCACTGGCACAGGAACATTCTACAGTGAATATGTTGACACGAAATTGGAGTAAGCGCTCTTAAAGTTGCGACCACCGACTCAGACATTCTGTAGAAGTTCTTAATAAATTCCAAACGTTGCTCGTTTGTGAACTTCACCATGATAAACAATGTAAATCTTGACTGACGTTTTGACATTGACAGATAATAAAAATGTTTAAGGGTGCGTTTGCATGAAAACCCTTTATATACATATAGCCGAATCAGCCAAATGGGCAAATCTACCATTCCCATCCCTAATAGTTTGAGTTTCCTTGGCCATTTGTTACTATTACAGATGAGATGAAGTGGAACATTAATCGCTGTTCAGTTCAGGTAATTTAAATTCGCATTTACATAAGGTTGGTGCCAACGGTTTTCTTTATTCCAAACTAGTTATTCTGGAGGAATGGTCAGGCCGGAGGGCTGAACTTGACGTCGATGCTAACCGACCGACCCTCACCTATGGTCATGAGGTTTGGGCAATGACAACTGCAGAAATGAGGTTTCTTCGTTGTATTGCTAGGGTAACTCGTCGGTATCGAGTTAGGAACACCAGAATACGAGAGGTGCTCAATGTCGAGCAGCTACTTCTTCAAATGGATAGGTCAATACTTCGATAGTTTGGACACGTTAAACGCATGTCCCCAACTTGGATTCCAAGACGCGCCATGAAATCCGTGCGATCAGGTAATCGTCCCGTGGATAAGCCTAGGATGAGATGGTTAGACCAAGGCCGAATTCTCACCTCTACCCGTATGGGAATAGCCACTGAAGATTTAGAGTCGATGGCGGAAAGTGGGAAGACGTGGAGAGTCCACTTAAGCACCCTAAACACGAGATCGTCATAGTGGATAAGCGGGCTATTGGAAGATAATGATGATGGTGAAGACGAAATCCAATTTACATTTTTTCTCAAAAAAAAAAAAACATCTATTTGCCACCTGGCTTCCATTAGAAGATACATTGTCTCCAAATTACAATACCATAGTGTGCAATTTTATAATTTTTAATTCGAATAACCACAATGAAATGGGTCTTGCTCCGTTTTTATTTTGCGACACAATTAAGTTATAATAACGCAAAACACGAAGCAGATAGTAGTTCGCACATGGGGATTAAGAAGGTGAACATGGAGCAATAGACAAACATTTTTACACTACCTCTGCTTACTAACTCCACGTGATGAACTCAATTGGTGATTGGGGCTTAGGCTTCTTTGTGCGGTTCGTTGGTAGTTAATAAAATTGATGGGGAAGTATATTTCCATAAAAATGGGATACATTTCTTTTGATTCAGGCGGTAGTGCATCATTCCCTTTTCCCCCCGAATCAAAAAAAGATTTTTGGCAAAAAGTTTAGGAAAACTCTTTAAACCATTCCCACCGAACATTGACCTGGTTTCGCTTGACGTTTCAATAATTTTGCCACTATCTGTGAATTTTTTGTGTAGGCTAAGGACCTTGGCTTTGATAACCTTTTGTAAACTTCTCGGAATATAAGCAGATGTTTTTTGACAGCTAATCTCTCAGTTGCTCTACTGAAATTCTCTTACTTGCTCTGCTGTATGTATCAAAAGGTGTGTTTGTTTCGACAACCTTACGATTGCCTTACCATTACGAGACGGTATCGAGTAGATTTGGATAAAAAATGGTCGAGTTTACGAAAACTGAAAATGTATTAGCAAATTTTGGTTTTGGATGTACATAGGTTTCGTGAGTTTTCGCGAAAACTCTGTTTTCGGTTCGTCGGGAAAAGAGTATTAAGCTGCACTTTGATTTTGAATGAATGGTTATAAATGTGTAAATGGATTCGTTCATCTTATATCTCCTATATCTCGATAGTTGGGTACAAATTGTGTACTGCCATTGGCCTATTTTTAAATCATGCGGCTTCCTAATGTCTGTTCATGAGGGTTTTTGGCAAACAGCACAAAATGAAATCCTGCTGATCACAGTTGTGGTAGCAAAGGAGGGATCAGCCCTAGAATGCAAGCAAGTAAGTGCAGTCCAAGTTAAATCTAAAGTCATGTGATTGAAATGAAAGTAAACAATAGGTGAAGCTCACTAGTGATCTGCGAAATGTCAAAGAAGTTTTAGCAAAAAATAGCAAAAACCAATAGGCCTCTTTTAAAAATAGGAAATACGCATGTGAACAATGATACTTACTGTACATCATCATTCTAGGAAAGTCCATTTAAACAATGATGGCCAATGCAGTGGAAGCAGTGAGAGAAACATGAGGATACAACCCAGTTTCTCAAGCTGTCTTGCTCTACCATTGGCAAGAAATAACTAGTCAAAATTAACTACTTCAAAGTTATATCTGTCTATAGCGACGTTCTGTCCGAGACATCGGTGTTGCGTGTCCTTTCCTGTTGACAGGAAACATACTTCGTCTTGCCCTCATTGGTCCCTAAACCCATATTCGCTGCCTCCGTCTCAGTACTCACTAACGCAGCAGTGACAGCACTGTCAATATCGTCGACTTATCCGAGTATTTGGACGGACTTTTGAAAAATTGTGCCTTTGGTGTTGGCTCGTGAGTTTTGCACTATACGATGTTGACGTTGAACGATGTTGAAGACGTCGCATGATAACGCGTTGCCTTGTCTAAATCTTTTTTTGACATCAAAGGTCTCGGTGACGTTTTTTACTGACCTTGATGGAGCAACGTGCATTCTCCATCCTCATCAAACAAACGGACGGGTTTAGCTGAGATGCCAAGACTAAAAAAGGCTCTGTATAGCTCGTCTCTATAAAATTGATGAAGAGTTGGGTATCGATTTGAAGTTCCTGGTTTTCTTCAAGATCTGCTGCAGTGTGAATATTTGGTCGATGGTGGACTTTCCTGGCCTGAAGCCACACTGATGTGGACCGATCAAGTTGTTCACAAACGGCTTTAGGCATTCCCACAACATGGCAGATAAGATCTTGTAAGCGATGTTGAGAAGACTGATGCCTCTGCAGTTGGCGCAGTTCAGAGGGTCTCCTTTCTTGAGGATCGGGCAAACAATGTTGAGGTTCCATATTTTCCTCCGACCATGCTTTGTAGATGAGTTCTCTGAACTCTTCTTACAAAAAATTATACGAGATCGTCTTTTAAAAGTCGTTGATACCTTGAGCTTCCTTTGAGAATGTCGATAGGTATAGACTGCCCTTAAGGTCCTTAAAAAAATTAATAGATGGCACGACATATCGGGATGAGTCCAGTTCCTCGCAACCATTCATGTTGTGCGGGTTACATTTTTCATACGAATGGAAGGAATCTACTAGCCAGACGGGGAATTGAGAAGCTTTTTCAAGACAAATAATATTCCCGTAGGTAAGTCATTCCCCGACGAGACGCGAAAAATGTTCAGTGGATCTGGCTGGGGTTTGAACCCATGCAGCTCGCACGGCTGCCCAAGGCACTGAAGACTGAGCCAAATTAAGCTACAGTAGTACGCCGATATTTGGTTTAAGTCCGCTTAACTTACTCGTAAATCCATCAATTCGCAACAAAAACAATGCAAATTAATTTGCTCACTTTTTCTGTATAATTTACCGAACTCTAATCGCTGGTCACACTGTCCGATCGGTGAAAATTACAACAGAAACCGAAGTCGCACATAAACATAAAACTTTCTAATATTTACTGTAAGATAACTTTACAAAAAATCTACGGCTAATTTAAATAATTTTGTTACTCAAAATTTCACTCCATAAACATGTTAAACTCGGTTGACAATAACATTTTTATGCAGTTGAAGTTGAAGTTGAAGTTGAAGCAGCAACAGCAGCAGCAACTACTTTCCATGGAATGGATATCTCTTTCACTCGTTGTCGTTGCGCGGCCTGATCTCAAAGCCGAGGCATTTAGATTAACCAAAAATGCTTGACCAACAATAAACTGCTAAAAAATGGGACACACTGCATCATCGAAGACGACCAAGACACCGACGAATCATGATCTTCTTCTTTTTTGGTATCTACGCACATGTAATGTAGCTAACACAGAGCATACGACATTCTTTGTTGTTGTTTTACTTCAAAATTCGAACAAAATACACGTTAAATACGAACAAGAATCAGAGAGGAAAAAAAAAAAAATAAAAGAAGACCACGACGAAGATGAAGATGAAGAAAACCGAATGAACGAAACATTCTTGGCGAAAGAAAAAAAAAAAAAAAAGTTCTCTCTTCAGCTTCAGAGACGGCGCTTTGAAGAATCCAGTTTTGTTTTTCTTCTTTTTTTTTTTTTTAAACTGAAAACAGAACTCAAACTCAAAACTTGTCCAGCAGTTTGAAATATCGAAGAATTGACATGCCGGAATTTGTATGTCGGTAAGTTGATTTCGATAATGTATCTAGATAGTCAGACACGCTGGTCCATGGCCGTCCGAAACCGTCCATGATTCCATGAATGAAATGATCGATGCGCAATGATTCAGGTGATTTTTCTCCTCCGATGCATCATGCACAGATATTTCTCTGTGTGGTGTCGTTGGCCCACTTGCTCCACCCGGCCACGAGTCACCCGAAAAAAACAGTGTCACCGCTAATTGTCAGTCTGCGCAGTGCTTGAAGTTCGGTGTTACATTTCCCTGCTCAGATCTAATCACAGATACACATCGAATTCGGAGCCATGTGTAGTACAAAGAGATCTTTGCTCGAAATGGCACGGCCGCGTCCGGCACGGCACTGGGGCGCAGCGCACAGATGAATATTGAAAACGTATGAAGTTGACTAACCTAATAAAGACCTGTTTTGAATAATAAATATCTGAATGTGTATCTAACTGAATTCTGAGTCTGCCTGGGTAAATCTAAGATAGGCATTTTTTTTTCGGAGTAGTTATCTGCTCGTACCTCTCGGTGTAGAGGAGATATTAAGGTTTCGGTGATCTCGTCTCCATTTCGATGGCAATTTATGCAAAATAGATGTTCAACTGTAAATCGTGTGTGTGATGTGATGAGTTGATTTTTTTCGTGGTTAACTTACCAATTAGTCACCTAGTTTTGTCTTGAAAGAAGAAGAGAAGAACAAGCATAACAACAACAACAAGACGGTTTGTGTAGGAAAAGAGGGAGATTCTGCAGTATTCGAGTCACAGGTGACACACTAAACGATTGGGAGTTGGATTTAAATAACAAATATCTGGTGGCTATTATGTGTCTGAGGTATTAATCACTTTTGCTTGAACCGGTAATTGATGCGATGTCCACCAGCTGAATTGATTGGTGTAACATTTCGCGGAAGCTTTGCTATTTGATGTAGTAGCCTGGTTCCTTAATTTGACTAATAGCTGACAGGGACATTGCGACTCGCTTGAGGATCGATGAAATGTTTTTTTGTCTATCACTGCTTTATCGACAAACAGTGCTCCAGCGATTCAGTACTTCACCTGCATTCTGCGAATCCCCATCAGTTTACTCTGAAGCCTATTTTCGGGATGTCACGTGTAGGGATCCTTTCATTAGCTCGCAAATGTGAAACGATCTACATATGTACATCGCTCCGTATTTTCTCATTGCTTTGCCCAGCAAACATTTGCCCTGTTGTATCCTTCTTCTCTTCTCTAATTTTCCTAATACCCCTGCTCGGTCGAAATTGAAGGCTGTTCGTGCCGGATCATTGGTGTTCATCTGCTTTTCATGACTTAGTCACCTCAATCGTTGTGAATCGTTTGACCAGGTCGATGTCGGTGCCCAGCATGTACAGTTCGTGGTTAAGTCTTTTTCATTAACAGTCAACACGCAGGGCAACAATGTTATTCCTAGTAAAACGGACTACGTTGTCCCCCATATTGACTTCAACGCCAGCTATAAAACTCGGATTCCTAGCTGAAGTTCTTAGGGGTTTGGTACAGTTCTGAGCAATTCCGCTCTAGAAATATTCACAGACGGATCTAAGACAGCGGGTGATACGGGAGTCTTCTCCAATGCTATGCCAATGCTTAGCTACTACCACGCGACTGCCGGATCACTATAGAGTGCTTCAAGTGCAAATCACTGTAGTCTACGACGCTGCGGCTTGGTTTTCAATTTACGCGATAGATGTAGGGTTCAAGGTTGGTAGAGTATTGCCATAGATCTCTTAACGGGATTGCAGACAGGTGCGGAGTAACCCTGTGCTGGGTTCGAGTACACAGGGGCGTTCCAGACAACTACAGAGCGGACGAGCTTGCAAAATAAGGCATAGGACTGCATCTCCCCGAGATCCCAGGGGATTCACCTGCGCCTATAGAATTGATCAAGTTCCTCCTCGACACGGATGCCAAGAAATTGCCAAATCACAGGTGGAGCAACATAAGCACTTGTCTCTTGTCAAAACAAATCGGGCTTAACTTAGATTTAAAGAAGATGGAGACACTTTTATCCTTTAAGGGGAAAAGCCTAGGTTTACTTAAAGGGGTGCTCGTCGGACATTGCTTGATAGGCAGACATGCACTCAGACTGGGGGTCTTTTTCAACTATTTCTGTGGAAGCTGCAGAGACGAGGAGAAGGAGGAAACTACAACGCACCTACTGTCTTGTCCCTCGGGAAATAATTCTGCGATGAATTAGATAAGAAACTTCATCTTCGGCATGAAATGGGTCAACTTTTAGGGTTAATACCGTTACGGATACCCATCTCAATGTATTCTGTGTTACATACTACGGTTCCTGGTATTGGTAAGCCGGTTCTCCATCGTGGTATCACAATGGGCCAATCTGGTGTAAGTGTGTCCCTGTATGGCGGGGGCAGCCATGTAATCTAACCGTCAACACAGGAAGGATCATAAATTAAACTTTTCTCTCGAAAATTCCAAGGGCGCTCACATCCGATTTTGACAAAGTCCTTGCTTCTGGACTGTACAGCTGGCTGGCTGGAGATGATAAGAGTCTTGTAGAGTGTTTACTTAGTTCTCCTTGATAGAGCCGTGTTAAACAGTTGCATTGTTGCATTGGCAAATGTTTTCTCCATACTTACAGCGATTAGCGAGTGCTTTTCCACGTTGGATCTTCGTTGACAGAAGTGATAGCCTGCTCTAGATAGAGGCGTACCGGTTTCGAAGTTATGTCGGTATTGACAAGACAGTATGAACTTAGTCTCCTAGTTTACATCCAGACCTATTTCAACAGCTTTTAATACGAAGTCGCCAATGACTGCTCGCTTTATTCTACCAATGATGTCATTGTCGTCTGCGTAGCCAAATCGAACTGATTTGTAAAGAATAGATCACGATGGTTTGACCTGGGAATTTCGTACTATTTTCTCCAGAACGAGCTTGAATTAGCTCCATGACAATCCGTGGCTCTGTCTAAAATTTCTAGAGGTATTGTAAGCCGCGTTGGTGTGATTCCTGCCTCGGCGAAGCAGTGACCGTTCTCCATCTCCACCCCACACAATTAAATGAGTTTTGCAGGAATGCTAAAACAAGATCTGGCGCAAAATATACCTTGAAGTCGGTAAATAGGGGGTGGGTAGCGACCTTGAACTCTTGTGTCTTTTTCAGGATTTGGTGAAACCGGACTTTCTGATTCCCCACATTTGACTTTAAGCGCTCCAGCCTAACACGAGATAGAATTTTGTATGCGATCTTCATGAGCCTTAAGACTCTGTAATTAGCGCAGGTGAGGCAGTCTTCTTTTTTATGGATTGGGGAGAATGGTATTAAGGCTCCAATTATTAGACTAACTTTCAGCGGACCACGTGCTACAGGTGGTGTTTATACCCTCCCAAGTCATCTTCTGCTGTCTTGAACAGATTTGCAAACAAGGTGTTCTGGCAGACCATCCGCCGCCTCAGAGGAAGGAAGTTTAATTTCATCGAAGGAGTCAAATCTAAATATGGTGTACTTCTTTCCGATGAGAGGGACATCTTGCGCAGATGAAGCGAGCACTTTTTGGAGCTGCTTAATCCCGAACAGGTAACTGAGGATGGCACTGAGGTTGTGTAAGGCGGAGAATAGTTCCACCATTGAGAAGGTGACTTTGACCATTTAAGCACTTAAAGTCGGCAAATCTGCTGGTGTGGATGCCAAACGGCCCAAAATGCTCAAAGCCTTGGGGAAAAGGTAATGAAATGGCTCTTTAAAGTGACACTAAAGTGGCCTGGCAATGCAGTTAAACTCCTAGCGACTGGCAAACTGGGATGATTGTCTCTCTCTTTAGGAAAGGGGGTAAGAGGGATTGGTCCAATTATAGTGGTATATCTCTCTAAGTCTCCTCGGAAAAGTCTGTTGGTGTTGCAAGCTCGTTTCAGATCCGTGTTCGAGTCCAGGTTAGGCGTTGAGTAGTGCGGCTTTCGTCCAGGTAGAAGCACTTGAGCAGACCTGGGAGTATGCCAAGCCTATCTGAAGTCGATTTGTGGTTTTGGAGAAAACCTATGATCGGGTCCCTCGAGGTAAACTCTGGAGTGTATTGCAGGAGTACGGGATTTACGGTTCTCTTCTGAGGGCCATTCAACCTCTGTACACTAACTGTAAGAGCTGTGTTCGGTGTTAAGTCGACACATTTCACTGTGGACGCTGGACTTCGCTAGGGGTGCGTTTCGTCACCTCTCTTATTCATTGTATGTGGGCTAGATGCTACAGTGCAGCCGTGGCGATGAACGGTTCGAATTGTAAGACTCAACGACTTGCTCATCCTTGGGTCCACCCATACCGAACTTCAGTGCGCACTTGATGGGTTCGTGGCCATCTGTGTTGAATCTGGGATGAGGGTAAACGTGAACAAATCAGAGGTAATGGTCATTTCCCGACCGCCTATTCAATGTATTCTGTATGTTGATGGAGTCGTATTGGAACAGGTGAAGAAATTTAAGTATCTTGAGGTCCTATTCACGAGTGATGAAAGGAGCAATACTGAGTTATCCTGTAAGATTGGTCAGGCTGGAGCAATTTTGAGACAACTTGGTCAATCTGTTGTCAAAAGGACTGAACTTGGCATCGGAGCTAAGCTATCGATCTTCAATTCGGTGTTTGTTCCGACCCTCACCTATCGTCATGAGTTTTGGGTAATGACCAAAGGAATAAGATCGCGGGTACAAGCTGCCGAAATGCGATTTCTTCGTTGTATTGCAGGGGTGATTCGCCGAGATCGAGTTAGGAACACCAGAATACGCGAGGGACTCAATGTCGAACAGAGAGAGATCCATACTTCGATGGTTTGGGCACGTTGAGCGTATGCTTCCAACTCGGCTTCCAAGACGTGTCATGGAATCCGTGACAGTAGGTAGGCTTCCCATAGGTAGGCCCAGGTTGAGATGGCTGGACCAAGTCAGAAATCTCACCTCTACCCGTATGGGGAGTGTCGATGGCGACTGATCTCCGTTATGTAGAGTCCACTTAAGCACCCTAAACCTGCGACCCGCATAGTGGATAAGCGGGTCATTGGAAAATGATGATCAATGAACGATGATGAGTGGCAAATATCACCTAAAAATTTGTTTTTGGCCAGCATAGGTTATAATTTTCGACAGTTGATCTCAGTAGCTGTAGATCATAAGACAATTCTGTCTAAAAATTCTCTGGAATTTTACTTTTCCCTATCATTTCACAAGTACTGCAGCCTCTTTGACGTACTTTTACTTTTTTCGCCCCTCACTCACTGAAGTGTGTCGCTTGTTCTACATCTGAAATGACAACAACAAAGTCATTAGCATGTATACTTGTTTGTAATGTCAAATAGAACCTTCAATTACTGAGCACTGAGGCATAATTTTCCCTCCTTACCCGACATTTTCACGAAATTATGTACACTCAAATTTTCCGCTTATTAAATAAAAAATAAGTTATTTAGAACGAGTTTTGTGTTTTAACGTCTTGTCAAAGTGTGGTATGCGTTGTTGGGCTCTTATTGACAATATTAACAGCACGGCAAGACAATTGAAATTCAAATGGTTTCTTGTCCTACATTCCATGACTGTGAGACGAGAACACTCCCTTTTTGAAAGGTATGCGGGTGGCGACTGGTTGGTGACACTCAAACCCATCAAAATGTTGGTCCATACGGATGAGATACTTAGATATCTCAACTACATTTCACTTTTTCTTGCAACTTTCCTCGTTTTGCCTAATTTGAACTTGGATATGCGAGTCTGTTTCCTCGATTACAGGCAAATCACCCATAAAGATTGAAAGATCTCCCCAACCGCCTCATTAAAGTTCTCCGAATGTTTTCTATTTAATTTAATTTTTTGTTGTGAATGCAATAAAATTTTAATTGCACAGTCTTTGATGGCTCTGCTTGGGATGGCAAGCTAAGGAGTTGAAGCTGAGTTGGTCGCTAGAGCAATTTGCATTTAAGGAATGCAAACAGTTTTGTTGATTTCTCTTGGCGTAAAGCATTTTATTGATGAAGAAATGTTGACATAGCATAACTTTTCCTTAAATGGTATTTTATTGTGAGTTTTTGTTTTGTTTGGTGATACTTATGGTGACCATTCGTTCTGTGAAGAAACTCTTCTATGCCATACCGACGAAACCGACTCGATATGCAGACAGGCTTTAAATGAGGCTATAAATTAGGGTATAATCAGGAAAAGTATGCATGCATTTAAGTTCTGCGCAAATTTGAAGACACGATATCGAAAATGATGCAAGGAGCCCTTAACCTGAACTCAGATTGGTGCAGGACCTTCAACCCCTGTAAAACTCTTCTTCTACCCCTCTTGAGAAAGAGAAACCATGATCCTAAGCTATCATCATCATCATCATCTTCCTATGGCCCGCTTATCCACTATGAGGATCGCGGGTTTAGGGAGCTTGAATGGACTTTCCACATTTTCCGATCTTCCGCCATCGACTCTAACTCATCAGGGGATATCCCCATACGGGTAGAGGTGAGATTTCGGACTTGGTCCAGCCATCTCATCCTAGGCCTACCCAGGGGACGTCTGCCCGATGGCACGAATTCCATGGCAGGTCTTGGAAACCGAGTTGGGGACATGCGTTTGACGTGCCCAAACCATCGAAGTATTGACCTCTCCGTTCGAAGCTAATCTCATTAAAAAACATCCCCATCAACTTATTTTGGAAAGTGACGTACTTTGGAGTAATCCTCGATAGGGGTAGAAGAGTTCCTCAGTCAATGGAATGTACCCCTGCTAAGTACCCGAGCTATTAAGGCAACTCTATGAACAAGTAGTTTGACCAAGTTCGTAAATGAACCTTAGGGTGGAGTCATCTCCCCTCTACTACGGTCATGATTAAAACCTTGATGCGACAAGACAGAGAAACGATTAAGGTAGCTGCGTACGCAGATGACGCTGTAATCCTAGTGTTAGGGAAGTTTCTCTCGGTGTTAAGCCAACTCATGGAGAGCGCAATGGATCAGCCAAAACTTAGATGGAAATTGAACATTGAGTAGCGCATTAGGAAGCCAAGCATAGCCTTCTACGACGGCAACAGAACAGAAAATAAAAAGTTCCGCCAAAAATGACGCTAAGTTGACTACTTCTGTACCTTTTTTGGAAATTGTTTCTTCTTTCAGAAGGGCACAGGACTTGTCGACTGACATTTCTTCTAGGAAGACATTCTCTAGAAACTTCTAATTGATCTTTCATGGGGCATCTCCTCTTTCTTTCTTATGTCCTTCACTTGGGCTTGGATTTTTTTGCCGACTGATGCGGTTCAAGTTAAACAAAACAGCTCAAAGGTTGTCTTGCAAAATAGTGGATAGGCAACTCGTGCTTCTTTCCAACACTCTATGACAATTGAATCTGTTTTTAGCCGAAAAAATGTCTACTGCTAGCCAATACTGGACACTCGCACAGTACCTACGTGTATAACTGCCTCCTCGTGTCCTTATCCTGTGGACAACGCTACTCTATCCATTGAAAGCTCCTCGCCTCTTGCTTAGAACTTCCACGTTGTTGCATACGAGTACAGCGGACATTTTTAATCGCTATTTCGACTTTTCTGTCAATGTTTCCTACTTTCTTTGGTTTCATTTGTGGCACACTAAGCGATCGACTTCTTCCACCACTCAGAAAATGATTCAGGTCCAAGAAACTTAGAAGCTAACCCCTGATGGGCTAATTTGTCTACCCTTTCGTTTCATTGCATACATACTTGCTTGTCATCTACTATGTAACTGAAGCACGCATGAACAGTGATGTGGTTACTGATGTCGATCTGCTGCATTTGGTTGATCACTGCTTTATTTTCCAACGCGTTTATGTCTTGCGATTGTCTACCTCGCACTTGACTCTTACGTGGTCCAACGCGTAAAGCAGTGGCTACCGTCTCCATAGACTGACTGGCTGGATCTAGGTTCTTCAAAAAGTCACCATCCTTTTAATCCATCCCTGAAAATGGTTAAGTTTAGTAATCGCACTTTTTGGTCCGCCAGCCATCCGTCTCCATCAAGAGCGGAATGGAATAGCAGGGAGGTCATTAAAGACTACGACACATAAATTTTCACGGGCGGTTCGAAAATGGAAAGCGGAGTAGGTTCGGGTATATTTTTAGCTGTCTTGAAAATATCGAGATCATTCAGACTCCTGGACTGCGCCAGTGTATTTATGGCTGAAATACTCGCAATCTACGAAGCCTGTCGTGCGCTCAACCGTCATGCAATTGTCTCCGATAGCCAGGCAGCCATCAAAGCTCTTATGTCCACAACCGCATCATCAAAGCACAATGCAGAACGGAGCCCGCCCGCCTGGGGAGCCCTAACTCTCGTATGGGTTCTAAGTCCTAAGGCTGATGAGCTTGCCAAGCGGAGACGCGGTCAATCTCATTGTGACAGTCTGCAAGTCTCCAATCGCAAACGTACTGGACTGGACCTAACACCTCGAGTGAAAGACCCAAAAAATAAAAAATTGCAATTTTTTCAATTTCTTCGTCGACAACATCAGCTGCTGTCTTCAGATTAGACTGTGTTTCTTTCAATTCTCCAAACAAGATACCGGCAGCCTGCTTACTTACATGTATGCCTGCTTCCAGCCTACCGTGCCTGGTTAATGACCATGAAAGAGGCAACAAGGCTGCATGGTTCGATGCAACTTAAGTTAAATTAACACTGTTATTCGACGGAAATGTATTCAATGTATTCAGCTATCTAGGGGGGTTTCGATAACATGGTACAAGTTTACACCGAGAATATCATTTTTGATACAATTTTTTTTTCCTCTTTATTTATAATCTTGTAGTTGTTATAAAGTGGTGTTGATTTTCCAACAAAGACGGGTACTTAATCATTGAAATATGCAAATGAACTGAATATGAGATTTTCTAGTTTCTCCAGCGAGAGATAGAATTCACTTTTCCCGAACGCGATTCAAGGCGGTAGAGTGCTGCTTAGATGGTGTGAAAATAAAAACCTATTGTGAATTGGTTTCATGTCGAAATTGGTTCACTTTCTATTGGGAATTTATTTTTAATTTGCTTATAATAATTATAAAGGATTTCGGTATCAATTGAAAATTTCAGAAAAAAAAAGTGACAAGAGAAAGTTTGGCAACGTCGTCGGTTGTCGTATAATCATTTTGACAATTCTCAGTAATCGATTGAATGTCCGATTGTTGTGTGATATAAACAGGCGGAGAAAATCGGCTTTCAATTGGCATCACTGTCGCTAATATGTAGCATATAGAATAGCTAAGACTAAGTTAGGTCGTAAGAATTTTTTTTATATGGTTGGTTCAGCTTCTAAAGCCCGTGGCATTGCGATCTATTGTGCTGAGAGCCGGCTGGACAAAGAGGGCCTCAATCTTCCTAACGAAGTTGAGGACGTTGCCCGTCGAAACGTTTCTGATGTCTTCAGCGATCAGGGTGTTCTTGAGGAAAGTTGTTTTCATAATGTAACAGAGCGCCACACACTCACATGGTATAATATTCTGTTGCTTCGTCTTCCTCTAGGCAGAGTCGACATTCGGTTAATATCTTGTATAGGTGATATCTCAGACTGTATTGTCCAGAGAGGAAACTTGCGAGCCTTCGAATATAGTCCCTATTGGTACACTGGTGTGGACGCAGGTATCTTTTCCGACTCGCGAGACATCTCCAAGTCCGCCCGGCTTCTGAACTACAGCAGTGTTTCCAAGCGGAGGTTTTAGCAGTGAAACTACCCGCCGGGGTATAACACTTTCCGCTAGGGCAATATCACGAGAAGATATCACATTTTTAATCGACAGCCAGGCAGCAATAAAAACCATTTCTGCTTAAGAAATAAAATCGAAACTTGTGAAATGCTGTCGAGAAGAGCTCAAAGTTCTTGGAACACAGGAGAAGGTGACACTCTGCTAGATCCCTGGACATGAGGGCATAGCAGGAACCGAGAAACTCCGAACAGGTTAACACTTCAGTGAACTTCCCGCCTTGCCCACTTAAGCTCGAAGCGGGGAAAAGAGCCCTAAGGGAGGCAAATAGCAGATGGACCTCTCTAGACACCTGTATCACCGCGAAGAAGAAATGGCTCTTATTCGATAAGGCTAGGACCAATAGAAATTCCCTGTTTACCCTTATAGGAGTGATAACAGGGCATAACAAGCTGCGGTACCATATGAAAAAGCTTCGGATTAAAGAAGAAGATCTTTGTAGAGGGTGTGGCGATGAGGAGGTCGATGAGGATACAACCAACTTCTTCTGCCACTGCCTAAGTCTCTACCATCTAAGAAACAAGTTCCTCGGGCGACACTTTTTCCAGGACATTGAAGAACTATCCGATACACCGCTGAACCGAATAATGAAATTCATCAAATCCACAGGATAGTGTCACAGACGCAATAAGTTGGTCATGTTCTAAAAATATCTGTTACATATAGGTATATACATACATTTAAATATTAGATAGCATTCCATTTGCCTGCCCACTTACCTAACCTATCGTCCGGATTGGATCTTAGGACAATCTTTAGGTTTTTATTCATAGGGCGATTAAGCCTTCTTGCTTATCTTATCCCAGTAGAATAGATATTTGTGTTTTCCCACCTTTTTAGCAGAGATCTAAAGGAAGAGTCAGAGAAGCTACGGAAGAGGTCGGCACCTATGTACCTTCGGTAGAACCCTTCCTGGTCAGCGATATCACTGTTTTCAATGCTTCCGTGCCCCTGGTATCCACCAGAGTTTGATTTTATTTCGCTTAGGTAAGTCTTGGAGAGCATTGAAGCAACCGTCGATGGGTTTTGGGCTAAGGTAGTGCGAGCCCAGTCCCTGAAGCGCTGCTTGACTATCCATATGAGTATATTGATGATTGCACATTTGATCCCAAAATCAGGATTGATAATGGCACAGGTTTCAGTGGCGAACAGATCGGCCTGAAAGACACTAGGGACTTTGTGGTTTGGGGCCAAAGACACCTGCCACAACACCGCAATCTATTTTAGAGCCATCCGGCTTACCAGGATCTAGAAAAGCTGATAAGAACAGCCTTAAGACCGATTTCATTTCTTAGTACATACCACTATCATCCACCGTATGAATGAGATTATTGTGAGTCTCAGAAGCTGGCACATCCTGACCATCAGACTAGTCAGTCATGAGTCAGAATTAAAAAAAATATATATATGGCTCGCGTGACAGCTCAGGATGAGCCAAGGCCAAGCTTCTCACAACCATACATGTTGTGCGTTTCACATTTTTCACACGGATGGAAGAGATCTACAGTTCATTGCCGATTCCGAACATCGAATTGAGAAGCTTTTTCATGACAAGTTATACTCTCAAAGGCTCGTAATTTCCCGACCAGAGGTGGTGCCGCGAATGACATGGCTGGGGCTTGAACCCACACATTAGCCAAACGCACTAACCACTGAGCCACGGCGACGCAGCTTTTACCAAAGATTTAGCCGTACTTGTAAAAGGCGAATGAATCTCCTCTTATTTCTTCTGAGGTATGCTCTTGTGTATGGCTCAAGGTTCTTTGCAAGCATAGCAGAGGTAACAGACTTACAGTTTACGGACCTACGGACAGATTCTTAAAGAGTACTAACTGCTTCACAAAACAGCCAATAATAGGATAAGTCCTTAAGCTGTCCCGGGAACCATACTGCTATTCCCACATCAATAAAAGGGTACTCACAATGGACCTTCAGGTCTCCGATTGAAAGTGATGAGGCCTATCCATCACACAGCCTTCGAAACCTAACCTAGCCTAACCTTGTGTATGGCTTAAACTTCTACTTGGAAGACAGTCGCTACTTACCTTCTTGCGGCAGGTGAAATCCGCATTGGAGCAAGTTGCAAAGGTCACTACATCAATCAGCAGGTTCATGGCAAATGAGTCCACCTCGTAACAAACAGGTTAAGATTTGTTATGCTACTGTTCCGTCAGCCTTAAGAAGCAATCTGACCATTGTTAGCTGTTTGCTGAACGACGGCATTCCTCATGAGCCATTTTGCCTGGTATGAAGTGACAGTACAGATGTGTGGCAAACGATTCTTTTAACGACAAAGTCATTGATGTTCCTATTTTCTCCCTGAAAACTGTTAGTTGCCAGCCAAAGAAGATTCCATTAGTCCGTCCAACTGCATCAGTCGCTGAATCTCTGTGACCAAAGCCAATCCGTTCCGATCAAACCTAATGACGCTTTAAGAACATTCAATCATTTCCCTTGACTTTTGACAGACTGTCAGTACTGTTTACACAGCCACACATACAAGACCCGCCTCTACATATTTCCCCCACATCCACTGCATGTTCCACCTGCATGATCATTTATAATCCACAACCTATATTCGGTAACCTCCCATAAACACAATCATCAATCACTATCGATCCGCAACTGTTGATCAAGAAAAGAGGGAAAAAAAAGAAAACCACAAGCGGCATGTGGAGAGAAAATAAATATTTTTATTACCACTAATCATAACTGTACACACATAATTTATTACAATAATACGCTGCATCGGAACGTATTTATCCTCCATTAGACGCGAATTACCGATGCGTACGAATGATATTCACTTTTCCTTGGCCGCGCATCTTCTCCGCGTGGCAATGTGAAATTACAGAATGAAATCCAGTCGAAAACCGTTTATCTCTCCCGCCGCAGAGGCTTCATGGTGTGTCTGCCTTTTAATATCCCCGAAGTTTCTTACAGTTCCGATTGTATCTTGTTGCAGGCATAAGCTCACACACACACCCAGAGATACTGGAGACCGCCGCGCCGAGAGCCATCAAAATAACTCCATTCTTCATGGCTATCAGTTCTGTGTACTTCGTTCCGTGTCTGCGGCAGCAAGGTGTATCCGACGACCTTTATTTTCCTCACTTTCGTGAGACCAGTAATTAAGAGCGAACACCGTACGTGCTGTGCGTTATGGGATACATTTCATCGTTTTTAATTGCAGAGTAACCACCTCGAACTTGCAGCCAGCCAGCCAGACAGATTCATTTAAGAAGATGTAACATGAGTCCAGGCGGGCGTCGTATCCCATGTCTAGGTTTCTGTCGATTGCCATCGATATGTCTGTGACCATCGATTGATTTAGCTGCTTCCTGGAGATAATGCACCTGACACACATTGGACAGAACGATTTCACGAGCTTCGTACATAAATTTAACGCAACACGACACGGAAACCAACAGACGCAACCAGTAGTATGTGTTTCAACGCGGTGTCATGGTTAATGTAATTGTTTCTGTTGCTGTTAATTATTTAATTGTGCCAGCGCTCCTCTGTCTGAGGCGATGGTAAACAATCATCCAATCATCATGGTTAACAGGAACAAGCGGTCTGTGGTTTTGATTTATCTGCAATAAATCTTTGACTTTAGCAATTTATTACTTCAATTAGAAGCACACGGTATGGTACCGTAAGACATGATACGGGGGGAAATTCTTCCCCCAGATTTTGCGTGGCACGGAGGAATTAAAATTAAAAATTTTTGCTAAACCTTGGATGCTGCTTGTGCATAAATTACTTCAGATTTGATTTCCTATCACGAAATGGATTAATGCAGTATCTTCGCCTATGAAGTAGCGATTTGATGGTCATTCCTGCAATGGTTTGCGGTGACCATTTAGAATAACTCCAGTAAATGCATGATTGGGGTCAATGGCTGGCCCTCAAACAAAAAGTCTCTCCAGTCAGCCCGATCGTTAGCCAACTACAGGGTAATCCAGCAAGAGGTGACATTTTAAATTTCGCGCCATTGTTGAACTGTCAACATTCAACTCTCATTGCGATTACTTTTACTCACTTACTTACTTAAGGTGGCGTTACAGTCGGGTTTGGACCTGGGTCTCAACCAACAAGCGTCCCCAGCCAGCCCGATCTTTAGCCAGCTGCTGCATCCAGTTTCGCACTCCAAATCGGTTGAAGTCCGTTTTCACTTCCGTGCAACATCAGGGATGGTTAGGTTAGGTTAGGTTATGAGGAAGTGCCCAGTTTTAAGGACTGAGTGTCCAAGGGGGCCTACTGGTTTATAGAATTCCCCTTTGTGTTGTGGTCCATGTTCTAGATGGGTGATCTATCAAACCACCCTGTACTCTTAATAAAGCAGAGTATGCTCGTTATCGGTACTTCTCTTAGGTCACCCAATTCTCCAAACAGCATGGTTCCCATGTGTCGGAGTCGACAGTTTTGGAAGTTGGGACACTCACAGAGTAAATGCTTGATGGTCTCCGACTTTTCCGCATCCTGACAGCTCCTGCTGTAGTCTGGGGAGTCGATGGCGAGTCTGCTGGCCATGGTACCTATGTCATAATGTCCCGTCAGTACACCTACTAGGATGCGAGTATCTTTTTTAGTCATAGCCAGAAACAAGGATAGGTTAAGGAAAGTTAAGAAGGATTTTCGAAGCTAAACTGTTATAAAAACTCTGAGCAATATTGCTTATTGCTAGATATTCTTTAAGAAGCCTGCAATGAAACCCAATTCTCCCCAGAATTTGAACATTTTGTTTCCATAGATTCTTATTCCCTTAGGTGACTGAAAAGTAGCGAGCTTTTCCCTGACATTAACAAATTAAATGTGCATAAGTAGTTGGAGGGGGTTCATATCGATATTTTCCCGTTGTGGTAGAACTTTTCTCGCGCAAATTCGTCTGCAAATTTTTTCGCCTCTATTCCGTAGCTTCCAGGCACCCAAAATAGTCTAATGCGGTGCTACAAGCGTAGTGCCTTAGGCATTGTGCAACAATTTCTGAAGCAAAAGTGCCGCATGTGTCCTATACGTTTGGGCCGACAATATTTATCGAACCACGATTGTGAAGTCTTTGTTTCGTAATCAGTGGTAACATTGATTCTCTGCGGTAAGTTCAAAGGCAAAGGTATTGACAGTCTCTTAAAATTGCAGCATCACAATATTTACTTCCTTACTTAAGGTGGCGCCGTGGCTCAGTGGTTAGTGCGTTGGACTGCTGACCGAGCGGCGTGGGTTCAAGCCCCAGCCAGGAAAACACCAAACATTTTTCGCGGCACCACCACTCGTCGGGGAATGACAAGCCTCCGGGAGTATAATTTGTCATGAAAGAGCTTCTCACTTCGCCGTTCGGAGTCGGCAATAAATTGTAGGTCCCTTCCATTCATGTGAAAAAAAAAATATAACACGCACAGCATGAATGGTTGCGAGAAGCAAGGCCTTGGCTCATCCCGAGTTATCGCGCCAGCTATTTATTACTTAAAGTGGCGCTACAGACCGGGGTGGTCCTGGGCCTCAACCAACAAGTCTCTCCAGCCAGCTCGATGTTTAGCCAGCTGCCTCCAGTTTCGCACGCCAAGTTGGTTGAGGTCCCCTTCTACTTGTGCGCGCACCTTAGGCGAAGTCTTTCTCTATTGCTTTGTCCCTCCGGGTTAGACTCGAAGACTCTGTGAGCCGGAGCGTTTGTGTCCATTCGCTCTACATCCCCAGCCATCTATGCCGATAGATACGTCTCTTTTTGACGATGTCGTTGTACAACTCGTAAAGTTCATCGCTAATTTTTCTCTTCTAAAACCTGTCAACGCAAACGCAAATGTCTTGTATAGAGTTTTCTCAGATGATCGTTTGATTTTCGATGAGACGTTACTATCAGAGGTAATAGCAGAGCCCCAAGGTAGACAAAGTCTCTTACTACCACGAAGTCAACTGTGACATTCTGTCCGATTCGTCGGTGTTGGTTGTCCTTTCTTGTCTTCTTAGTTTTGTCCTTTCTTAGTTTCGCCCTTGTTTACCACTAAACCCATTTTGGCCTCTTCTGTCTTTATACTCGGGAAAGCAACAGTGACAGTAAGCTGTCAATATCGTCGGCGATCGGAAGCTGTTGAACAGATTTATAAATAGATTTATGTGCCTCTGGAGTTGGCTTGAGGGTTTCGCACAGTTCGTTCAAGCATGATGTAGAATAAGTCACATGAAAGCGCGTCTAAATCCTTTTTGACATCAAAGGTCTCGGTGAGGTCTTAACTGGCTCTAATAGAGCTGCGAGTATACTTCATCGTCATCCTGCACAAACAGATGAGTTTGGCTAGACATGGCTCTGTATAGCTCGTCTCTATAGATGCGGCCATACACGGCCTTAAAATCGATGGAAAGGTGGTGCGTATCGATTTGAAGTTCCTGGGTGACCTCCAAGACCTGCCGCAGTGTGAATATTTGATCGATGGTGGACTTTCTCTGACCTGAAGCTACACTGATATGGACCGATTAGGTTGTTGACGAACGGCTTTCAGCGTTCACACAACACGGCAGATAAGATCTTGTAAGCGATGTTAAGAAGGCTGATGCCTCTGTAGTTGGCGCAGTTCAGAATGTCTCCTTTCTTGAGGATAGCGCAAGTCATCGCCGTCAGCACCAGCAGCTTTGTTGGACTTAAGCTTCGATATGACTTTCTTCACCTCGTCCAAGTCGGATGGACGGAATTGTTGGTCTTCGTCGTCCAGGTTGAATGGTTCATTCTGCCTGACAGCGGGATTTGGTTTGTCGTCGCCGTTAAACAGTCTGCAGAAATAGTTCTTCCATAACTTCAGCATCGAGTGCGATTCTACTACGATCCTTCATTCTCGTAGAGTGACTGTGTGGTGTATGACTTGGGCTGGTAGAATAATTGGATCAATTTTTTTTTTTAAAACGACGATGGTGAAACTGTCAATGGCGAAATCACAAAATTCGTTTTGCCTGAAGTTGCTTGCCTTCGTCTCAAGATGCCATGCCAGAGTCAGGTTAAAAATGGAAATTGTGAAACAGGCATTTCCAGGGAGGATCATTCTAAAACTTGACAATATCAATTGCTCAACGCCCTCACGGGATTTAACAGACCCCAACTTCTTTCTTTGGAGTTATGTTAAGGACCGAGTACATTTTACCAAACCAACAACATTTAACAGTCAAAAAACAAAATAGACAACAGAATGGCATATATTCCGGATGAAATGCTGCAGAATGTGATGAAAAATGGGATTAAAAGGGCACGCGTTTGTACCAGTGCTAGAGGTGGCCATTTGCCTCATATAAGTTTTCATCAAACCCAAAAACTTACATACATATGTAATTTCAAATCATAGAACACCCTGTATCAAAAATCATAGAGTAGTGCTAGGTAGTACTCGGCTGCATGTTAGCCCTCCTTCGTTAGGCAGCATTTGTGCTAGTCCAGCACTGACGTTTGCATTTTTACGACTCATGTTTAAGACGGTGATGGGGATGTGTAGTACTACATTAGCAAAGATGTCTGGGAGTACCTTGATTGCTGCACTGAGGGCTATGTTCGTAGTTCCGTCAGGTCCAACTTTTTTTTTGTCTCTGAATTTATTGCAGAAAGTGATCACCACAGGGCTTTTCCACCGTCACTTTATTCACATGCGAGGTTTTAATTTTCATGTAGAAACAGTCCTTGTATAAGGTTATCCATGTAAATCTCGGAACAAGTTGAAAGTCGTGGTTGGTGTCTTATGAACATTTTGTGATGGCCATGTGTAAGTCATGCGATGGGTTTGTGGTTAGCCTCGTTGCATAGTTCTATGAAATATTTCCAAGAGGACTACTGTTGTCTATAGAAAGTTACATTCGTTCATAGGTGGAGCAATGAGTAGATGCAGATTTTCTTAGAAAAAATAAAAAACAATCCTGGTGCTCCAAGAGTTCACAAGCACTGAGTCCTAAGCACTTCTTGAAGGTTGGGTCAAGTGAGGAGTAGGTTCAAGGGTATTTACACGGTTGTCTTTTGAATTGTTTTTGCACTGTTTTCTAATGCAACTGTCCTTTAAAACATTGTGAAAGCTGTCTTCTCTTACCAATGTCTTCTCTTACCATTTATTTCCAATTTCAGCTAAGCCAAACAAAAACGTTTATTTACTTAGTTTCAGCTGAGTGCGTGTAAAATAATTTCAAGTGTCTGCACACGCTTGAATGGCACGGAAAGTATTACCAGGAGTACCTACTCGTTTCATAAAATGCCCGTAGCACGCCGGAAATGGCCAACAGCCGAAGCTAAGAATCAATCAACACCACACAAGAAACAAAGCACAACTCCTTGTATTCTCTTACCCACGGCCAGTACAACATTCCATTGCCCCCCCCCCCTGGTCTATTAATCATCAGCATATTTTTCTTTTATTAACGGCGTCGATAAATTTATTTGTGGTGCCCACTTAGCACGAAATTTGACCGACATTTTATCTTATCCAGTTAATTTGCATATTTTCTCCATTCACAAGCATCTTCCGCCATCGGTCGTGCGCGAAGCCAGTCAACTGTCAATCACTCAACGCGGCAGTATTGACATTAGGTGTGGCACGTGGTAATTACGAAAATGTGCGACGAAAAATTACTTCAAAAGTTAACAGGAAAAATTAGAAATTGACACTCGGATAAGCCGACATGGATCCCAGAGCACAATGCGACCATTGTGAGTACTTTCACATCGCTTGCGGCGATGTGGCTTCTTTCTGGTGGGAGTAGGAGTAGCCACTCAATTTTCAATGCGTATACTAATTGCCAAAATGTGTCATAACGGAAAAGATTCTACCAAAACGAAACAATAAATAGTAAAAGGAGAAAGAAAAAAAAATTATTAAAATTAATGGACGACTCCCATGGGCGCACGCAGTGAATCACTGTAGTTTCTGTTGCGTATGCGCAACATTTGCATATAAAATCTGTTTAACCGTAATTCCGAGACACAGTACGAATCAGTAGAGATGGGGCTTTGTGCTGTGTACGTCAATACGTCTCTTAATCGGAAATTAAAGATTCTGAATGCAAATTTTCGGCAGAGGAAATAATTTATTAAAATCAGTGAGGCTGACAATTAATTCGTGTGATTAAATCACAGCAGACTCGCCGAGAGAAATTCACCTTTTTTTTTTTTGGCATACATTCGGGTACAGTTAGGGTGCTTAAATCTTAGACGGCGCATAGCATGTGTATTTCATGATTCTTTCAATTATCCAGCGGATAATGGCGTCGGAATAAATAATTGAATCGTTAAAATCGACTGAAGCGGCAGTTTCTCTATCTCCGCGGCCAAAGAACATTTTTCCTTTTTCGGATTTCAATTATAAATTTAGACGCCTTGTCGGTTTCCACCAAACAAGTACGCACAAATGGCGAAAGTAAGTGAAATCATTTAATTGAAATACAATCATAAAGTGAATTAAAGTGGAAATGGAACAAACACTGGTAGTGGCGGAGAAACAAGAAGTGAAAATCTAATGTGTACGGGGCATTTGGTGGATTGGATTGAGTTTGCCAATTCAAATCGAAAAGAAAGAGAAAATTAGAAAATTCGATAATTGCGATGGAGATTCTGTTGGGATGTGTTCTTAATTTACGACACAACTGTGACAGACGACAATGGTTTCATTCACGTAGAGATGTGTCGATGATAAGCGGCCATGACAATGGTGTGCACTGCGGAGTGCTTTTTTGTACACGACAATGAATCATTTGGGTCAATGCTTCAATTGAGTGCAATGAGGCCTTTATCTCGATTGAAGGAATTCTCATGGAGATTCGACTACTATGCCTTCTCGTCCAATCAGCAAATGATGTTTGGGTACATCTCGAAGTTGACTAGTGTAACTGAAAAAAGTTGTCGCAATGCTTTCTTTAAGAGAATCTTAACAGATGACGTCTGGCTCTAGCTAATGCAAAATCAAACGATGCAATAAGACCCATGTTCTGAAGAGCCTTTATCGAAATGGCACGCGATAAGCCTCTTACCGTGAAGTGTAGCAATGTCAATCACCACAAATGTCCCCAGCTAGTCCTCGGACATCATTGAAACCTAATACTACCTGAACTTCGAACCACTGCACCTCGTTCAAGCTGTCTGAAAACAGCATAAGGGTACTCATAACCCCTTGAAGCGCGAGAGGGTTTTGAAAAAAAAAAAAAATCCTGAAGGTACCAATGCGCATGTGTCTTTAGACATGATCGATGAATGGTGCACTAGGAGTGGGCTTTCGGTCAATCCTCTGAAAACTAAGGTTCTCCTCTTTACTAGAAAGAGGCTGGTGGTCTTAATCCAGATCTCCGGTGAAGCCAAATATCTAGGAGTGATCCTGGATAAAAAAAACCTTTTTGGGCAAAGCATGTCAAGTCGAAGACATCCAAGGTGTGAGGGTGCTTTCGGCAAGACATGGGGCTTATCACCAAAAAAGGTCCTTTAAATCTATAGAGCTAGCTTATGCGTCGGTTGTTTGAGGTCGACAACACCTGAATTCAATTCTCTTTGGGCAAGCATGCCTCTGTATTCCAAGTAATGGACACGGCCGGAATATCTGCGTCTGTAGCGATAGCAAGACTAGGCTTCGGGCCTTGCTCAACCCTTTAACTTTTTCTGAAACAATGTGAGAATGCAAATTCGGTCACAAGGCTGAACTCTTTGACTCTTGTCTGGGTCCCAGGTCACACTGGGATCTATGGAAATGAGATCTCCAATGAGATTGCTAGACAAGGCTTAGAGGATGTTTTCTCATGTCCTGAACCTTTGTTGGGTCTTCCCTCGTCCTTCGTCAGGGCTCCCATTGACGATTGGGTTTCCTACAAACTCAATTGTGTCTGGCACGGCTCTTCAGGATGCAGGCAGACTAAACGAATGCTCCCGAATGTCTGTAAGAAATCAACGACATTCTTGCTGTCACTCAGCAGAAGAGACTGTGGACAACTTATTTGGGTTCTAACGGGACACTTCGCTTATACCAAGCATCGTAGTATGTTAGGCTTAAGTGACACCACTGTCTGCGACCCTGTAGAGAGGGTGACGATACTTTGAATCATTTCGTTTTGGGATTATCCTGCCTTTGCTCGGATCAGGTGGTAGATTTTCGGTGCTGATGAGGTAAGTGTTGATAATGTAAGCTCCTCATCATTGAAGTACCTTCTCGGTTTTCTCAGAAAGGCGAGGAAATTCCAGTGAAATGGGTAAAAACTTGGTCCTGCTTTCTGGTAGTACAATGGAACAGTTCCGTCTGAATGCTCCAGTGTAGTGTTTCCAAACCCGTCAAAAACGGGAATCAATAGACATTGGGATCTTCAAGTGCAATTCAAGGAGTACCTTCCCTTACTAGTGAAAGCAATAAGAAACTTAGTGTAGGAAAGTTTGAATGATTATTGTATGGCCCTCAAATCACTAAGCACTCAATCACCGAAGTCTGGTGGCAGACTCATGTCTTTACTATCTCCTGCCAGTAGGGAGAGTGTAGAGAGCTAGCTTCCTACATATGTAGGTACATTCAGTTGTTCAGAATAGTGAATGCGTTCAAAAAAGTAATGCAAATCTCGGAAAACAATCGGTCTAGTACAAAAATCAAACTCCACTCTAACAGATCGTCTACAACCTTACGAAACTCAAAAGGCTCCAAGAAACAGCGAGTATAGGCACCATGGGAGCATTGAGGTCGGCTCCAACGGATGCCCTTACTGTGTTCCTGCATCTTCTGCCTCTTGACTTACGGACCAAAAATACCACACTATGAAGCGTAATCAGACTCAAAGAATCTGGTTGCTAGACCTGCGACCACAGAAACATCCCGGACTTGCTACCAAACAGATGGTCAGATTTTTAACCGACTACATAACACCCAAACTTAACTTCAGGAAAAATTTCCACGTGGGACTCACTGAAAATAGCAATATCCTACCGCTTGTCGAATTTCGCCAGCGTCTTCCAGGCGGAACGACTGACAATCCGAGAGGCTTGCACGCAACTGGGGCGTGACATTACTATTGACTTGGCAACCATATCCTCTACACTGGTGCTAGAGTGTCGGAACGAGCTTGCCCGATTGTGCGAAAGGTTCAGGGCACAGTGACATAACAGGAAGCAATTGTGGTGATGAGCTGGCTAGACAGGGGTCAGCTCTACATGGTTCACTCGCGGCAAGGGTCTACGCCCCGCTAGGAGCAGGGTCAAAGGACAAATCTACTCATTCTTCCTGCTGAATGTCAACCTCCACTAGAGGGGATTAACCAATTGCGCCATATTAAGAAAGATATGGCCGACCTACAATACAATTAGAACAAGAGATCTCCTAAGCAGGACTTGACCAAATATTGCCAGAATAATGGCGATAACCGCGGGGCAAACCATGCGGCCAAACTGGGTATTCTATACAACCCCCACTGCCACAGCTGGGGAAATGAAAATGAGAGGGAAACTCTCTTCCACTTTCTCTGTGAATGTCCGGCAAACTGCGTGCACTAAACCAACCATTCTTCGATGACGCCAGTGACATCTCGGGTAAAGGGATACGAGATCTCATTCGCTTTCTGGATCTACATTGGCACCCCTGGCTGTCTCACCCAACTTCAAAAACACACTTCGTGAACCAGGTCACACGAGTCGTGGTAACAAATGCACATCCTGGTGCTAATTGGGTTCAGTTGAACCTCCACCTGTAGTGTCATAGTTCCTGGTCATTAGAATAGGAGTGGATTTCTTAGGCTGTGAAGGCACCGCATACTTGGTTTACTATTATGGCTTTTGCAGTGATCATTGATCATGGAAAGGGATGGCTGATATTCCTGTCATTTTCAAATGTTTGTCCTCGAAGGTCCAAGGATCTACTTCAAAGTTTGAATGCACTTTTCCACAACATTTTTCGACATTAACCAATCTTCTGAGTGGTCATAACATTTCCGTAGAAAAAAGGACTACAAACAACTGGTCCCAGAGCATTTAAATTCTTGGATTCAATTATTATCGATTTGTCCTCGATCTGGGGCAGACTTTCAAAGACCCACTGGCAAGAACCCCGCTTACCACCAACTGTAACAACGACAATCACCATTATCATGACCATAAAATGTTGCCAATATCACGACTGGTATGTAATACCTTGTTTGCAGCACACTCTGCAGAGACGTAGTAAGCTGGAGGGTGTAACATTTTTCGAATAACTTCAAAACGTACCCCATTGATGATGTTGCTGCATGGCATTCCACAACCACTACCACCAACCAGCAAGGCTACCATGAGATCCCGACCGACTTGCGGCAACTTACACCATCTCATGAATGGATGATTGATGATAGCGTTGGCCATGACGAACCAAACGCACACCTTTGGGAGAAAATTTCCTCGAAATTGCATTTCGGGATCGGGTTTACCCGAAGTATCTGGAGAAATGTGTTCCTTCTTCCACTGTGGTGCTCCACAGACGTGTCCGTACGTCGTTTTGCGGTCTCGCAATTGTTGGTTATTTATGCTGATTTTTATTTTAAGTTCTTGCTGCACGTTTCGTTTTCTGTTTTTCTGCGTCGTCGGTTAGAAGGACCAATGATGACGACGACGACAACGACGAGGAGTCCGATACGACAAGTGAACGGATGTGAACGGTTTTGATGGGAATAATAATTTGAGAGAATTCGCAACCAGTAGTGAACCTGTTCATCGGATCATGTTTGTTATTTCTGAATCGTGTGTGAATATTCGAGTTTTACAGTTGAATCGATTTCATTGAGGGAGTACGGTTATAAGATCACGTACCTTGACGTGGTGTTTGTCTTCTGTTGAGGTGATATTTTCGACGGAAATCTGCTGATTCGATTGATGAATTTGTGAGACAAAGTGTGTGGTCGCAGGTGATGTTCGTATGTCTTAAATGATCTACGCATCGCTTTGACCATTAAGTTCGTGAGGAATGTAGACTCCTAGCAAATTCAGATAAAATATGCAAAATTTGTGACACAAATGTCATCCCTATGGTCTAAAGTATCGACCATCACACATTGATCGTAAAATATGTTAGGAATTTCTTTCGGTGGGCTTTAGAATTGAGAATTTCTTAACCAATTTCGGTATCTAGAGCAGCTGTCTCTTCATTTAAGGCCTCATGAAATGATAACTTTAATTGACATTGTAAGTAAGGTCTGAAGTTTCAAGAAAAAAACACGACGGACTAAGTATCCCCTTTAACCCTTTTATTGCCTCAAGAGACCCTGGATCACTTCATTTAAAAATATCCAGCTCTCATCTCGAATCAGCCATCGTAAGCTAGGTTAGGCTGAAGCCATCACACTAAGATCCATAAGGGGTCCGCTGTGATACCACAAGGATCTTGGAAAGATCTACTACCTACTCATTGAACCAATTGAAGTTTCTTATGAAGCGTAGCAGGCTACTAACATCGATGGTCATCAGGTCGCCTAAATTGGTATAGAAGAGGGCTCCTAAGTGGAGTTTTCTTTATTCCTGGAGAATGCTGGACTGGTGCAATGAAGATGGAGAATAGTCTCCTCCTACTCCTCGTACATACAGCTTCCGCAGAAGTCGTTGGCGTTTACGCCAAGCCTTGTTGGATGGTTGTCTATAAGACAGTGTTCAGGATGCCAGGTCCAGTGCTAATATGGGATCTATTAAGATAAATCAAACATTTAGAGCATTTTATATCCAGCTTTGGTCAGATCTGCTTTGTCGCTAAACATGTTGTTTACACTTGTCTTCCTAAGATTTGTTCTTTCGATAGCATCTAGCTTTAGTAAGTTCACAGGTACTCTTAAGGCGTCCAAAAGGTAATATTGTTCCATATCTAGCGAGTTTATCAGCCTTATAATTCCCTGGAATATCACAGTGCCCTGGCATCCAACAAAGGTGAATATTAAACTGCTCCGCCATCTCTATAGGAGACGATCGGCAATCGAGGGCTAATAGGGAATTTAAAGCGACTGATTCCAAGGACTTCAGTGCCGCTTGACTATCCGAAAAGATGCGGATATCCGTGACTGATATCAGGTTTTTCTTCAGCAAAGATAGGACTTCTCTGATCGCCATAATTTCCGCCTGGAACACGCTACAATGATTTGGAAGACGGAACGCTAAGCTGAGGTTAAGTCTGTCGGAGAAAACACCACCACCCGGCACCCACCTCGTTGCTAGTTTTTGAACCGTCTTTTCTGAGAATACAACATCATCCCAGAATGACCTGGGTGAGATGGTTACCTCGAAGTTCTTGTCAAAACTTAGTTTGGGTGTGGTGTAGTCTATGTTTCTGGGAGAAGTTGTGTATTTTTCAAAATGGAGGCTTGGCCAAAATCTTTACTAGACCACTGTGAGGTTGGTTTGAGGCGAATGGCTGCACTAATCGTATTTTGTTTGCCGAAAATGTCGTTGCGGTGATAGAGGAAACAGAATGTCCGGTGCTGCAAAGGGAGTCGTGCGAAGAGCTCTTCAGATGCACATTCAACCTGTTCATTGGACTTTGCATAAATTATCGCGGTTTCCAAGGCAGTCCATCAAACCATCGCCCCGTACGTAAGTATTGGTCTTATTACCGAAATATAGAGTCAATGCGTTAGAAGGGGTTGCAGACCCTATTTATTTCCGATGGTCTTTTTGCTAGTGAAAATGTCTACTGTAGCCTTTCTCTACTCTCTCTTGGTTTCAATTTTCTGTCCAAAATAAGACTCAAGTATTTTGTTTCATTGGAGACGTTGGAGAGTACCACCAATGAAGGGAGGGTAGATGTGTGGGATTTTATACTTGTTAGTGATGAGTACCAGCTCAGTTTTGTGGGGATTCACACCCAAACAACATTGAGCCTGGATAGCCTGTTTAGAGCACTTTAGGCATCGTACGTTAGGCAAACCTTTCTCTTTTCTAATCTGCAGACAGACTGCAGGCAGACTATATGCAAGGACCACACATATTTCTCAAAAAAATCAGGTTCCCAAGAGTCGTAGTATCAAAATGATAACTTCTTCTTCAGGATGAGTGTCAGTGTCTGTAACCGCAGTGAAAGGATGCCCCTTGGTTTGAGTTCTCTCTCCTCTTCTTTAGTATTTAATCATTGACAATCTTTTAGTCAATCTCCACAGATTGGGTTGACTGGACGATCTCTAATGTCATGCAGAGTGCTTTACTGCAAGTTTTGGAATGGTGCAACATTGAAGACTGATCTAGTGCCTTTTACGAAAAGAAGATTGGTCAATCTCCCACCTATCATCGACAATTGTACCACGATAGACTATTCCAATGAGGTGAAGTACCTCGGCGTTGTCTTAGCCAGACGCTTAAATTGGATTGCGCATATAAAGTTCGAGTCTGAGCGTGCAACTAAAGCCTTATGGGCTACTCGGCGCCTTTAATGCAGAAATTGGAGCCTTAATCACAAAATGGTACATTGGTTGTACATTTCGATAGTTGGACCCATAACCACATATGCAAAAGTACTTGAACGAACGGCGACAATGAAGCTACAAAGAATTGCCTGTCTTGGTATTACAGATGCTATGTTTACCTGCCCCACTTCAGCCATAGAGGCTGTCATCGGGCTCTCATCCCTACATGTCTTCACTAGGAAGACAGATGCCCATTGTGGTATAAAGCTGCAGCTTAAACACAAGTATATATCAGGTAATCTTGTGGGTGATCTGAGAATACTTCACTCAATTCCAAGTATGGACATGTTCTGCAGTATTCTTGAAGTTATGACCAGGGAGTACAGTCGGAAGGCTGTTAGAAGTAGAAATATTAGATCGCGTCGACTGGTCTAATGGAGAACCCGTACCAGACCCAGGATGTTTGGTATGATCCGGAGAAGGTGCTGGCGTCTTTGGACCCAACACTGAAGTCTCGGTATAAATGGGGACGTCCCCCCAGCGTATTCCAGGCTGAAATCCATGCTATTGAGGTCTGCACCAGGATAAACCTCGATAGAGGTATTAGGGGATATAATACAAATATTTTCAGGTATTTAGGCAGCGCTTAATGCATTCGCATTGACATCCCTTTTTGTGGAATCTAGGTCAGTGAAGTTCTGCTACGACATCCTTCAATCATTTGCCAGGCACAACTTGATCAGGCTTGTTCTGGTGCCCGGCCACAAGGGCATTGTAGGCAATAAAACTGGGAATGATCTGGATAGGGCCGGTTCGGCTTCCGCCCTCTTGGGTTACCGGCACAGCTTTGTTAAACAACTGGGAAAATCAACTTCGCCTACCCCATTGGGAAAATGTTCCCGGTCTTAGGCAGTCCAAGAGACTTATCAGGTCCTTTTCCTACAATGAAATTCTAAACCTTGACAGAATGAAGAAGCTTCCTTATGCAGACCTTCTTTCCAAAGTTGTAATTGAATTTCGAAAAGTTCCCTTATTAGAAGCTTGGTGGTTCTGTAAGAAGTGCCTATAGGTACGCAATCTCTCTTAATGGAGGGCGGCTGCATCAATTTAGTGAAGAATCTTCGCTGAAATCACATCAATGATTGGTTCGGGAGTCAATGGAATAGACTCAAAGCAGTTTTTTTGCTACAGCGTATGAGATTTTCCTAGTCTACTGGTATGTTCGCCCGTACATATAAGAAAGATGTAGTATGTCCAAGAAGTCTAGGAAAGATTGTTTAGCTGGATATCTTCCGTCCTTCTCTGAGTACTCTGGATGGGCTGTGCCATTTGCTCGCCCTCCCAAGTTTCTGCTTCAGATGACTTTTCGTTCATTAAATCCAAGTTAAATAGATGCTTACATTGTATGGCATCATTTTCTACATAAATCATCCCCCCTTAAAGATTTTATAATGGAGATTCAGTCTGTTGATCGGGCGTGAATCCTAAAAAAAAACTGCGTCGGGGTTTAAAACTTCTAAACCTTTAGATTTCTGTCAAAGCTCACGTCTAAAAGTTGTTGTTGCCTGGCCTAAATACAATGCTTCATCACAAACCAACCAGATCAGTGCTGCCAACAAAATCAAATTTAAACTAATTAATACATAATTGCCATATAGAAATTAATTTACTATATATAGAGCGTTCATCAAGCTACTAACTTAGCCATAAGTCGCAATGATTTAACGTCAATGGAAATTCCACTGGCAGGACGCGCAAGATCGCCACAGCAGCAGTCTCTCCGGTGTGGACAAGCCGAGTATAATAATTCCCATTTTTGTTGTATTCATATTCCCGTTCCCGTTTTGAATGCGGTTCTGTGGCTGCGCACCAAATCGGGACACATCCATCTCCAGTGGACGGTTGAATGCGTTCCTCCGACTCCGACGAAGTGTTAGCTTCATTTTTTCCTTCCAACCTATCATTAGTCTATTTAATATGCACTTAACAACACCAAGAAATCCAATAATGCATTCCATTTCCATTTGTTCAACGTTGTCGTTGTCACTGCAGATCTGCGCTGTTGTTGTGATTCCTGTCGAAGTGGTGGATTCTACTTTGTTGTTCTATATCGCCAAATGGATGTATTCCTTTGAATTCATTTGACCATAATTCTACATATTCTTGTATAACTCTATTTGTAATGGCCAGCACTGGTGATGCATGCATAATTCATGTGAGATCTACAAGTGGCAATTCTACTGTGCATTAGGGTGGACGCACATTGAATTTCGTGGAGACTTTATGCAGGCTTACGGTAAAAATTAAAGGGTCCAATATTTTTGCCTCTATTCCCTTGTCTTTGATGCTACCATCTTAAAATGGTGTCCACAAGGTGTGAGCTGAAGAAATGGCAGCCTACAAAGTAAGGACAGTTGAGTTTTGTCGCTCAAAATTCGGTGCTTAGAGCAATGTACAATTTTGACCTTTTTTAGTGCCAGTTCATAACGTCTTCCTTGGAATTCTACAATCCTAGTGAAGTGAGTAAAAAAATCCATTGATTAATCTTGATCAGAGAAGACTTGCAAATGATGACTGGGATCGTATTCCGCCTTGAGAAAGTTAAAAAGTTTTTTTTATACAAATACAGAGTGTTCGAACTTGAGGGGCTGTACATTTTTGTCCATTACTGTCGATTTTAGTTTTACCACCTCCTCCTCAATACATTTCATCGTCTTAGGCGCCGAATCATAAAAGACTTTACCTCGAAGCCGTTGTAGTACTTAAATACTGGGTACCTGTACCAGACACTGAGTCATCTTTACGCCATTATACGACCTAATCGATGCAAGCTCTTAGATCTCCAAATCACGAATGGTTTGGAAAATATAGAAATTTTGAGTCAGAAGCCATCGAAAATGGACCTGAATTTCAAAAGAGTGTTGGACCCATTTCGAACTCGTCGAAATAGTTGTATTTTATGACGCAAAAATGAACGAGTAGTCTCTGCATTCTCGACAAGTGACAGTTTGTTGCCCTGTAGACTGGATTTGAACATAAGAGGTCTGAATATATGTACTTCATCATTCAGACAGCCAAGCAGCACTATAAGCCCTTAAATCCTATATGGTAGGGTCCAAGCTTGTCTGGGACTGTCTCAACCTCCTCGAAAGCCTCGCATCGGCAAGTAAGGTTACCGTAGCCTGAATCCCAGGACATGAAGGCTTCGAGGGTAATGAGCTGGTTGGCTGCTTGGCGAAAAGAGGCGCTTACCTCCCACTCGTTGGTTCCGAACTCTGTTTTGGGGTGCCATCTAACATTCCTTACTCTAAGATAACACACTAGGAGATTAACAAACACGCCGACTGATGGAGCAACCTCCGAAGCCTTAGGCAAGCGAAAAAGTTCATCAACTTCAACCTATGCAAGGCCAAGATTTCACTTACTCTCACCAAAGACGATTTAAGAATCTAGCGGACTATCTAACGGGACATTGCCCACTCAGATACCATCTGCATAAAATAAAAGTATCAGATACCAATATTTGCCGGCTCTGTAGAGAACAGAAAGGGACCGCTGTACATATTCTGTGCGTATGTCCATGAGCCCGAAGCAAAAGATTACTCCACTTGGGGCGGGCCTCGGTCAACTCAGCGAAAATTCGAAAAATCAAATCTAAGGCTATACTTAGGTTTATAAGAAGTCTCAATATAACCTCTGGTTAAACCATATAGGCCACCACAATAGACCTCATAGGTCGCAGTGCGCATTTAGGACCCCTAATACAGAATAGAGAGAATATTTCATCATTTGGATCAAAAAAATTCTCTCTGAAGTTGCAGAGTTTAACATGACCTGCGTGCCTGTCAGAAGAGGTAATAAGTGGTATGCAGATGAATTAAAAATGGACACCGCGGTAAGTGCTGGTGTCCATGGAGCAAACACCAGAATCCCATTTTTAATGGGAAAGTCTCAAGTGTATTTTAGGCGGCACGACAGTCCAGGGTGAACTTGGGCCTCAACCAACAAGTGTCTCAAGCCAGCTCGATTGGTTAAGGACCCCTTCCACTTGCGTGCGCAATCTGAGTCCCAGTCTTCCTCTACTGCACCGTCTTTTGGGTGTGGATTTGAAGATTTTCCTTGCCGGGGCATTGGTGTTGATCCACTCTACATGACCCATGAAACACCGAAGAGGAACCTCATCCAATAGCAGACAGAGTCCTTGATTCTGGGCTATAAAACAGGACTAGGATAATTAAGGTTTTATAAAGGGTCACTTTCGTCGCCGTAGCTCAGAGGTTAGTGACTTGGACTGGAGTGTGCGTGGCGTCGGTTCAAGCCCCAACCGTGTCCATCGAACATTTTTCGTGGCACCACCTCTCGTTGGGGAATGTCAAGGCTCCGAGGGTATAATTTGTCATGAAAGGGCGTCTCAATTGTATGTAGGTTCCTTCCATTCGTGCGAAAAATGTAACACGCACAACATGAATGGTTGCGAGAAGCTAGGTCTTGGCTCATCCCGAGCCAGCTATTTATTTTTTTAAAGGGTTACTTTCGTCGTTCGAGAGAGGGCTTTGCTGCTCAATTGCCTTCCTAGGCAAAAGAAAAGCGGTTGGAAAGAGTTATTCTTCGTTTGATCTCAGCGCTGGTGTCGTTGTCTGAATTGATAGCGGAACATAGGTAGACAAAACCCTTAACTACTTCAAAGCTGTATCTGTTTATTGTGACATTCTGTCCGAAACGTCGGTGTTGGTTGTCCTAATGAAGGGTGTCCACATCCACATAGTCACGGAGTGTCAAGCCACATTTCCGCCCTCATTTTGTAGGTCTTGGCTGACATGGCATCTTTCCAGATATGGAACTCATCGAAGATATAGCCACTCTTGTCAGGAGCAATCCTCTTCCATATTATGGTCGGCCAATGTTTTCCATTACAGATGTTGGCTTTGCCGCCGAATCAGCTGCATATCCTCAGGTGGACAGTCTTGCATATTTTATGACACCAAGGTACTGAACCTCTTGTTTGGAGACTATAGCGCGGCGTGGGTGCTGATTGTTATGGTGCTTATTGCTCTTCTGCTGGTGGCGAGTACCACTTACGTTTTTGCGTCTCATAAGTGTCAGCCAATTTCAAATTGTGCCATCTAGCAAAGTCAACAACCCTTGGAAGATAGGTAGGGCGATGGTGTTCTGAACCGTGCCGCCGCACTCGATTCTCTTGGATCCATTGTAGTCCTCTTTTGTGGTCTTTAGATTCCCAAAAAGAAGAGAGGCAAGTTTTTCTAAGCCCCTACTTGGAATCCAATATGGGTTTCGGTAGCTCTGTTAAAAGTTTGGCAAATTTGTAGGTTCTCCGAAAGTTGTCATCCTGGTACCGCTGAACACTCAGAAATGAATTCCGACTCGTTATAGGTCTCTTGTACTAAGAGGCATTTGCCTTAGCCTAGGCCTAAGCCTTCCTTCAATGCACTCCACAAGTAAAATTGGTTAGAAATGCACGTAGAATCCACAACTGAAGGCATATTCTGATAGACAATTCCGAAGTAAAGTTCGGCCCGATAAGTGTAAGCCTCGTCCGTTCCAAAGAAGTAAATGCAACTTTATTCCTTCCTATTCTAGAATCAAAAAAAAAAAAAAAACAAAGTAAAACAGCAAAACGTTTAAGTTTACAATCACAACAAGGAAATGAAAAACGAAAACTAGTTGTCCATCTTTGACATAAGAAAAGAAGAAGCCATACGTCCATCGAAACAACACATATGATCCACAGCTACCCATTACATGAGCCACCTGTCCTGAATCTGTCCAAGTTCTGGACACAAACTCCTCAGATACAGATACCCTGTGTCTTATGCTGGTGTTCGATAGCATTGCCTATGGAATTCATCGGAAACGTGTAATGTTTGTATTAGTCGCAGTTGCAGTTGGCAGATATAAAAATCTTAAACTTATACCATCCGTTGTGGTGTCGTGTTGCTGTTTTAACGAATGCTGATGACAACGACAGCACAGCATCACTCCTCACAGTGATTCCCTGTCTTGGTCTTTGTTTGCTTCTGCTTTTTGTTCTGTCTACGGCTGGAATCGTTAAGACGGACGCACTAAGTAATTACAAAAAATCCCCTTTAGCTAAAGTTTGAGCAGAAATTGGTCAGAAGAGCGTACAAGCAGTGCAGTAAAACTCGTTGAGTTACGAGTAGGAAAGTGAGGTAGAGTCGATACTTCCGCGGTATCTCCTATGATAGGGATAGAGAAACCGAGGGGGGACCTGCTGCTGTGGCTCTTAAATGACAGAATTATCGAAATCGGAATGTAAGACGTAAGATGATGAGTGGCTTGGCATCGTAAAAACGCAATAAAACGCGCGCACACGAGGTTGGGCAAGGGTACGCAGATATAGTGGATTGTGGCCGGAATGTGGGTACGAGTACTTGTGAATATTGTAGGCTTTGGATGTGATTGCATTATTGGACTTGTGATAGGCTTTTTGTTGCCGCACAGCAAGCGGATATCGTATCTATACCCTGTCGTGCATCACTCATCGATAAGGTTCTTTGCGAACAGTTCTGGGAAAGATGAGTATTTCTCCATTTTGTTTTTGATTCTACTGTTGAACACAAATTGAATCCATAAGCTAAGATTGACATATTTTTTTCGGTTTGGACACTGGACATGTGGCTGGAAGATGTTATGATAAATGCAAGCCATGCTCGGCTTGATTACATGCTTTCATACAAGTGCACTGATTAGATGGTATCGATTTGGGAACTTTTCTCCATCGGTATTGCAGACTGCTAGATTCCAGAAGGTCTATAGTTTGCAGGTTCAGGATCTACCAACGCTTATGTTGTGAGTAAAATGTTGTGGAACTCTAGTCAATATCTCCTGTCAATCCTCTGAAAACTGAGGTTCTCCTCTTTACGAGAAAGAGGCTTGTGACTGGTCTAACTCAGCCACGGCTAAAGGTGGTCTTAATTCAGATCTCCGTTGAAGCCAAATGTCTAATAGTGATCCTGGATAAAAAACTTCTTTGGGCAAAGCATGTCAAGTCGAAGACATCCAAGGTGTAAAAGTGCTTTCGGCAAGACATGGGGCTTATCACCGAAAAAGGTCCTTTGGATCTAAAGACCTAGCTTATGCCTCGGTTGTTTGGTGGAGGGGGTTTTCGCGTAAATGGGTGACTGCTTACTACATTAAAATTGAAAGAACGCCTTGTCTCGGCTGGACGGGAGCTTTTCCGAGTATACCCGGCGCTGCTCTAGACGCTCTGCTTTATCGACTCCCTTCTATTATACCATGGGCTATACTATCAAAGCAATATATCGTCTTAGACGGCTTTTGGTATAATCAACACTAGGGTTTTGATGACCCTTGCGCGACACTGATCCTACGCCCGTAGTTTCATGGATAATCCATCTGATGCAATGACATCAGAACTTCGGTTGCTGTGCAAATTTAAAGTCGACCTTCCTTGCCTTCAGGACTGTCTTCGGCCAAAGTCTGACTCTGAACGGGGCTGTAGTCGAATCTTCACTGATCAGTCATGGGTCCGGTGCTGGTTTTTTCGTGGAGGTCGACAACACCAGGTTCAATACTCGTTGGGTAAGCATGTCTCTCTTTCTCAAGCAGAGACCTTTGCTATATTGTTAAGAATAGATGCAAGGCTTGGAGCATCTGCGTCTGTAGTGATAGCCATCCAGCGCTTAAGGCCTTACTCAACCCTTTAACCAATTCCAATAAAGTGCGAGAATGCAAGGACGCTATGAATTCTGTCGCAAGGCTGAACTCTTTGACTCTTGTCTGGATCCCAGGTCACACTGGGATCTGTGGAAATGAGATATCCGATGAGATTGCTAGGCAAGGCTCAGAGGATTTTGTTTTATGATCTAAACCTACCTTGGGTCTTCCCGCGTACTCGGTCAGCGGTTCCCTAATAACACAATTGTGTGTGACAAGGCTCTTCAGGATGCAGGCAGACTAAACGAATACTCCCAAACATCTGTAAGAAATATGCGGCATTCTTGCTTTCACTCAGCAGAATAGACTGTAGACCACTTACTGGGGTTCTAACGGGATACTTCGCTGAGTCCTGCTTTTTAGTAGTACAATGGACCAGTTGCGTCTGAGTGCTCCCGTATAGCGTTTCCAAAAAAATACATAAAAAATCTTTACATAATGAAATATTGTAACTAAATATTTAACAATTCTTTTCTTTATATATAAAATATTTTTTAATTTTTATTTTTAGATTGAACAGAGAAGATACAGCTCCAGGATGTGGAGCCCGCAGAAAGGTCCTACACGACTGTGGGACCTTTGTCTTAGTCATATATTTATTTTACATTTAATGGTGAGTTTTTATTTAATTTTATTTATGACTCGCATGTTTTAGACATAGGATTACACTTGTAAATGGGTAAACGCTAAAATTATTGGTCAATTTCGGGATTTGTACGTCGTAGTAAGAAAATTTTATCTATTTGCGATTTACCACAATGAAAATCATAGTGGAACCCACAATGACTAGACCCTTAAAAGTGAAACGCTCTGCATGAGTACCGATGGCGTAGTGCCCAGTAATGATGCCAGAGACTATCCATGCTTCGCGACGAATAAGTTTGACCAGAGATAAGACCTCTTGTTGTTATAACCGATCCATAAGTTTCTAGCAGTTTGACATGTGTCTGTCTAGCTGGACCCAACGTGTATTGGCTCGGCTGATAGCCTCGTCGTCATTATGCCTTTTCAACGAGCTTATCGGAATCCTCGCAAAAAGGAGAGCCTGTGAGGCATGCTTGTTCTTTAGCTCAATTCTGTCAAACATGACCAAATGATATACGACTAATAGTCTTAAGAAAATTTCAAGAGCACTGCTGATTGTGACAATGACGATGAGGATCTTGGCTAGCGTCTCCTTGGCTGTATTTGAAAGGGTCCTTACTCTCTACTAGTCTTCTAAGACCAAAGAAACAGCGATAATCAGCCTGATTAGATGACTTTACCGTATAAAGCAAATCGAAATGTTTTTGCCAAGACGTTGGTGTTGTATCTTAGCGTTCGTAAGGAACGTGTACTTCATTCTATCGTCGTTTAAAACCCGCTTTCTTGTAAAATATCCGGATTCGGTTACATTGATTCCAGACTCCTCAACCTCAGAAGATTTTCTCTACTCATGATCCGGTTGCCTCTTCTGCAACAATTTTTAGAACTGTTTACGATTCATCACACCCACGGTTCCTGTTCGGGAGTTGCCGACGGTTCAAAGTGGCCTCCCTAGTGGCTCTGAGTCCACTAGTCGTTCGCGTTTTTAGCTGGTGTTGGTAATAGCTTACTTACTTACTAACTTAAGATGGCGCTACAGTCCGGGGTGGACCTGGGCCTCAACCAACAAGCGTCCCCAGCGAGCTTGACCTTAAGCCAGCTGCCTCCAGTTTCGCACGCCAAGTTGGTTGAGGTTCCCTTCCATTTGCGTGCGCCACCTGAGTCGCGGTCTTCCTCTACTGCGCCGTCGTTCAGGAGCGGATTCGAAAATTTTCCGAGCTGGAGCATTGGTGTCCATCCGGTACACTCTGCTGGCTAAGCTGATGTTGCCGTACAGCCCGTATCGTTCGTCATTGTATCTCCTCCTCCATTCACCATCTATGCAGACGGGACCGAAAATCACCCGAAGGATTTTCCTCTTGAAACAGCCAAGAGCGACTTCATCCGCTTTTGACAGAGTCCATGCCTCTGCGCCGTAGAGCAGGCCTGGGATGATTTAGGTCTTATACAGGGAGACTTAAGCTGTTCGAGAGCTTTGCAACTCAATTGCCTTCTTAGCCCAAAGAAGCAACGATTGGGAAGAGTTATTCTTCGTTTGACCTTTATGGAGCCAAGGAAGACAAAGGTCTTAACTACCTCAAAGTTATAACTGTCTTTTGTGACGTTCTGTCACAGATGTCGGTGTTGGGTGTCGTTGCTTGTTGACAGCATATAAAGGGTTTTTCAATAGGGACGCTACAAAAGTAGAGCGACAGGGACAGCAAACGACGCCATATTTTTCTTGCGGTTTTTTGACATTTCTCTTCAGTAAGGTTTGCCATTTCATGATGGAAAAAAATACGAGCCAACAACGAGTCGAAATTATTAAAATTTACTACCGAAATTCGGAGTCAGTGGCCTCAACGTTAAGAGCGCTACGTCCAATTTATGGTCGTCATAATTTCTGGCTGGATCGCTTCGTCAATAAACAAAATATGCGGTATTGGTCAGGCAGCAATCCACACGTACTCCATGAGTCATCATTGCATCCCGAAAAAATTACGGTTTGGTGTGGTTTATGGGCCGGCGGCGTCATTGGGCCGTACTTCTTCCGTGATGATCAAGACCGGCACGTTACTGTGAATGGGGATCGCTACCGTTCAATGATAACCGAATATTTTTGGCCCCAATTGGATGATATTGACTTGGAGGACATGTGGTTCCAACAGGACGGCGCCACAAGCCACACAGCGAATGTCACAATCAATTTATTGGAAACCAAGTTTGGAGAACGTGTTATCTCACGAAATGGTTCAGTCGCTTGGCCGCCTCTGTCGTGCGATTTGACGCCGTTTGACTATTTCCTATGGGGCTACGTCAAGTCTATGGTCTATGCCAATAAGCCAGCGACGATTGATGAACTTCGTACGAATATCGAACGTGAAATTGCAGCAGTATCGGCCGATTTATGCTTGAAAACCGTCGAAAATTGGGTTCAGCGTCTGGACTTCTGCAAGCGTGCCCGTGGTGGCCATGCAAAAGAAATCGAGTTCCATATATAATGGCACTTTCACAGGAATAAAGAATTTCATTGATATCCAAAATCGTTTTTGTTCTATTTAAAAAAACTTTTGTAGCGCTCTTATTGAAAAACCCTGTACTTGGTCTTCCCTTCATTGACTGCTAAAACCATCTTCGCCGCCTCCGTTTCAATACTCACGAACGCGCCAGTGACACCACACTGCTTTCTTCCGATTATGTCAATATCGTCGGCGTATCCGAGTGGCGCGTGAGTTTTGCACTAGTTGCCTAGTCTAAATCCTTGACATCAAAGGTCTCGGAGAGGTCTTGACCGACCATAATGGAGCAGCGTGCATTCTCTATCGTCAGCCTTCACAAACGGACGAGTTTGGCAGGGATGCCATAACCAAATATGGCTCTGTATAGCCCGTCTCTATATATGCAGACATACGCGGTCTTAAAATCGATGAAAAGGTGGTGGGCATCGTTTTGAAGCTTCTGGTCGATGGTGGACTTGGCTGGCCTGAAACCACACTGATTTGGGATGATCAGGTTGTTGACGAACGGCTTCATGACAGATAAGAACTTGTAAGTAACTGCCTCTGCAGTTGGCGCAGTTCAGAATGTCTCCTTTCTTGAGGATCGGGCCAACGATGCTAAGGTTCCATTCATTTGTAATAGCTGCCTGAAGTTTTTCTTGCTTATTCTCTCCCTGTAGCTTTTGACCATTCCAAGCCTTTGACGTTAAATTTTCAAATATACCATTATCACCGGTTAACGCAGAATTCAACTATTTTCACTGCTCAGTATCAGCAAAGCGATAAGTGTTTAGAATTCATAGCAACAACAAAATGAAACCACTAACTTGGTCACTTAATTAACATTTTTTATAAATAGCAAATCAAATTAAGACAAAACGTGTTAAGTATTCCACGCAGAACTCTGTTAAAAAAAAACTTCAAGCAAAAGCACATAGGAACGATGAGTACATTCTTCAAAGTTAAAACTTTTCTCCAACCGGTTTGATGACAAGTTCGTGGATCTGAAATAGACAACATCAGTCAAGCACGTCCTTTTGTCCAATTCTTTAATCCTACCTGCACTCCTGGAGGAGTTTGAATGACATACATGACAGCATCTGACACATCCTCGGCTCTCAGTCGAGGCTCGTCCTTAAATTTGACTTTCGCTTCCTCAGAAACGATGTCAGTATCAACAGCGCCGGGGCTTATACTCTGTGAATAGAGAAAGTCTTCCTAAACCACGCTGCGAGGATGGCAACTTGTGAAACTTACTGTAATTTTGATTCTTGTGTCGTTTGCCATGAATTCCTGACGATAGACTTCTGTCATTGCTGTGATAGCATGCTTCGATGGCGCGTACAAGTTGAACGACATTCCCGGGATGGTCGGTACCTTATGCCCTGCTATACTGTTGATAATCACAACATGTCCATCGACGTTCCTGGTTTTCATAGTCTTGAAGGCCTCACGTGTGCAATACACCACCCCCATTACGTTCGTGTTTAAAATTGCCTGCAGATCCGCAGTGTTATTCTCCTCCAACAGGGTGGTTGGACGAACAATACCGGCATTGTTGACAAGCACATCAACTCCACCAAATTTATCCTCAATCCGTGAAAAGGCTTTGATAACATCCGCCTCCTTTGTTATGTCACACTTGAGTGTGTGCAGTCGAGGTTTCGCTTCGTCTGGCAAATCTTCCCGCAGATCTGCAACCAGCCCTTCCCGACGCGCCAAACCGATCACTATCATTCCCGCCTTGGCCAAATCTTTTGCACAAGCCGCGCCAATTCCCGAACTAGCACCCGTCACCACGGCGATTTTTTTACGCCACCGCTCCATTGTGCCGATGATTTCAATTCAAGCTGTACACCCAAACTGCGGGCGCTTTAGATTGCCACTTGAGTTATAAAAGTATCTGCCGGACTCCTGAACGTGACTTGTGGTATTTGCACACTGATAGTGGTGATTAATTAAGTAAATAAATGCTCTTTACAAGGCATACACAATTAACCTTGACAGTTGATATCCGTAGATGGATATTTTGTCGTTAAAAATAAAAAACAATTCAACTGCAATTAGTGTTACACCATGTTTGATCTATCGACCACCGATATTCTATTCGAATTGTCGATTGAGTCATTGGATACATTTAAGGGCACTGGGGGTGTATAATTTTAGGCATAAGATTGTTAGATACTTTCGCATGAGAGGAATATTTTCGATAGACCACACGCACTTGCCGTCAATTTACCATAATGGGCGTGTGCCTTGTATGAGAGTGAATGGATTTAGAATCGTTTGTTTACAATAAAATTGTTTACAATCAAATGAGTTGATTTAATGTAGTTGGTGTGACGATATTTTGATGGTGTCCCGCGAGGAAAGCACAACATGATTTTTAATTTTAATATTTTCATTAATTTTTTCAATCCGTGCCGTCTGGGTAGGCCCCTGGATGAGATGGTTGGACCAAGTCTGAAATCTCACATGTACACGTAGAAGGATAGGGCCTGGTGAATAAGAGTCGATGGTGGAAGATCTAAAGGTATGGAGGGTCCAGGGGGCCAATCCCTAAAAGACCGAACTAGTCCTCTTCACCAGGAAGAACAAGATGCCTCCAATACACCCTCCTTCTCTAAACGGAACCTGTCTGTGCTTTACAAACAAAGGCAAGTTTCTGGGTCTCACTCTGGACAGTAAACTAGACTGGAAAGCCAGTACTATTGAACGCGTTAAAAAAGCTACAGTAGCGCTATAATGTTGCAAAAAAGCGATTGGTAAGAAGTGGAGATTGCAACCTCATACCACGCACTGGCCTTACGTGTCCGTTGTCAGACTTATACTCATATTAGGTGTGATCGTCTGGTGGACGGCCCTAGACAGAGCCTTACACCGCAATCTATTAGGGAAAGTGCAAAGATCAGCATGAATTTGCATTAGCAAAGCACTAAGAACCACCCCATCCGCGGCACTCGACGTGCTCCTACATCTTTTCCCTCTAGATAGTCCAAGTTGAATTTCAACCTCAACTTCCGGACTTCCATCCCTTCCCGTGGGGAGTGGGAGAGGGGCTACACCAGAGGCGAACATTCCGTTCATCTCTATACCGATGGTTCCAAAACCAAGAGCGGAGTGAGAGGTGGTGTTTTCTCCGATATGCTTAACCTCAGCATCTCCTTCCGTCTGCCGGACCATTGTAGCGTTTTTCAGGCGGAAATCATGGCGATCAACGAAGCCTTATCATCGCTTAGGCAAAATGTGATATCCTTCAGGGACATTACAATTTTTATCGAGAGTCAGGTTGCTATATAATCCCTGGAATCGGTAACATGTACATCAAAGGCTACTTCAGACTGTCGCTCGTCTCTAATGGAGATGGCAGAACATTTTAACATTCACCTATGCTGGGTGCCCAGTCATAGGAACATTCCATGGAACAGCAAGGCCGATGAACTCGCCAAACGTGGTACTACTCTAGACATTCTTCCGCAAAAAAGGAATCTGGCTATTCCACTCGCTACATGTAAACTTCTCTTAGAGTACGACGCGATCAGCAAGACTAACCAAAGATGGAGCAACGGCACCTCCAGGGAGATCTGGCCTACGCTGAATCTCACCTATAGAGGGTCCACTTAAGCACCCTCAACCCGTGACCTCATATGCAAGCCGTTCAGAAATGAGATACTTACTTACAGGCTTCCGAAAAGTGAAGAGTCTCTGCCGTAGACCTTGCAGCCTTCCATTCTCTCGATCCTGGGAACGATGATTTCAGTTTCGCAAACCAACTCTTCTTATTTGGTCTTCGTTGTCCTCTCCATCTTGGGAAATTGGGAGTGAGTTCAAAGGTTATTTTGGCATTCCCTGCATTTTCCTAATTAGGTTTCCTTTGCTACATCGAAGAGTCTGCACTCCGAGTTTGAAGTAAACTGCCAGATGCTTGTCTTTCTTGTAAAAATCTCGGATGTTGTTGCGTCCGCGGGACTAAGAGTTGGCCACACTCCTCTCCTCATTTCAACGACATAATCATATATGTAGAAATGTCAACTACACATAGAATCTCAGCTTTTAGTTGGCTAACCTGATATTTCACAAAATTCAGCCAAAAGAAGCTGACCCGTATCAAGGGGCTTGCTAGCTAATCAATGTCGGCTTTGTTAGAATTGACACGGCTTAGAGATTTTTGTCGTAGTAAATCAGTTGTTTCTCGCGCAGTGTGAAGGGTCGTGGCATCCTCTTGGGAAGACATATACGCATCAAGTTGAGGTTGGTAGAACTTGATTATCACGTCACGACGAGCGATTTACTAATTTACTGAATTTCCGAGTCATCTTCAAAAAAGTACCACTCAATCGCTGAAAGTTATTATCACTACTGAACATGATTTGCCTTGCAAAGTTGTCGTCCTTATCTACGAGATTGGTTACGCGACGATTAGAATGGTTTGATGGGTCGATTTTGTACGCAGGCCTTTTTGATGATTTACTACACAGAGGTTACCCAACATGTTCCCAAAATCTGATAACACATGGGTGTTCAGCTCAAAAACTAAGCTCCGACTAACTGCTCCAGTTATGCATGTACATGTTATACGAAGCATTGAATCTCCAAGCATCGTTGGACGGATGCAGATATAACAAATTGTACATTTTTCATAAATAAGCAACATGTAATCGAATGAGATAAACTAGATTATATGGCAAAATAATTACCTTACCAAAGTCTATGTCTATGACCAGAATTAAAAGTCTTTTAGATCGTGATTGAAATAATAAAGATCCTCTTCCCTTAATATGGCTGAATGACCCGAGTACGGATATTGTACAGAATATTAATATTTAACACTTAACAGTTGGGGTAAACAAATACTCAATTAGCACATTGCGTGTGTGTACAATTACAAAGCTATCAATCATCGATTTAACTTATAAAAGTTAACACATGACAAATGGCAGCGCCGGGACTGATAGAAACAATCGCCTCTCCATTGCAACTTATGCAGTGATTAAAACAGCAATAATAATAGCTGGCAGTTAATAAATTTGGTAACAAGGCAACGCAAGACTCTGGGATATTTGACTTGCGTGCTTTAGATCATATCTAGGAGCAAGAGCGGTTTACTTCATATCGCGTGTCTTGGATCATATCAGAAACGTCTTGGATCTTATACAGCTTGGACAATTGTCGTCTTGCTAGACTGGACATTCCTCCATACATCTGTCAGTTATCAGTTGACCCATGACCCTAAGCGTAACTAAGTACAGGGTTTTGCAATAAGAGCGCTACAAAAGTTTTTTTAAATAAAACAAAAACGGTTTTGGATATCAATAAAATTCTTTATTTTTGTGAAAGTACGTTCGATGCCATTATGTATGGAACTCGATTTCTTTTGCATGGCCACCACGGGCACGCTTGCAGAAGTCCAGACGCTGAACCCAATTTTCGACGGTTTTCAAGCATAAATCGGCCGATACTGCTGCAATTTCACGTTCGATATTCGTACGAAGTTCATCAATCGTCGCTGGCTTGTTGGCATAGACCATAGACTTGACGTAGCCCCACAGGAAATAGTCTAACGGCGTCAAATCGCACGACTGAGGCGGCCAAGTGACTGGACCATTTCATGAGATAACACGTTCTCCAAACTTGGTTTCCAATAAATTGATTGTGACATTCGCTGTGTGGCTTGTGGCGCCGTCCTGTTGGAACCACATGTCCTCCAAGTCAATATCATCCAATTGGGGCCAAAATTCGGTTATCATTGAACGGTAGCGATCCCCATTCACAGTAACGTGCCGGTCTTGATCATCACGGAAGAAGTACGGCCCAATGACGCCGCCGGCCCATAAACCACACCAAACCGTAATTTTTTCGGGATGCAATGATGACTCATGGAGTACGTGTGGATTGCTGCCTGACCAATACCGCATATTTTGTTTATTGACGAAGCCATCCAGCCAGAAATGAGCCTCATCGCTGAAGATGATTTTTCGATGAAAATCCGAATCATTTTCAAGTTGTTGCTCAGCCCAATTCAAGAAACATACGACGCTTCTGGTGGTCAAGCGGCTTCAGTTCTTGCATCAATTTAATCTTGTAAGGATGTAGGCCAAGATCTTTTCGCAAAATTCGCCACAACGACGTCACAGAGATGCCCAACGCTTGAGAACGACGTGTGAGAGACACATCTGGGCTTTCTGCAACTGAAGTCTCAGCGGCAGCAATATTCTGGACACTACGGGCACTTCTTTGTCTCACTGGCACGGGAACATTTTGTACTGTGCCTGTGGATTCAAATTTTTCCACTAGACGCTCAATTGTTGATCTGCTAGGACGATTATGACGACCATAAATTGGATGTAGCGCTCTTAACGTTGAGGCCACTGACTCCGAATTTCGGTAGTAAATTTTAATAATTTCGACTCGTTGTTGGCTCGTATATCTTTCCATCATGAAATGGCAAACCTTACTGAAGAGAAATGTCAAAAAACCGCAAGAAAAATATGGCGTCGTTTGCTGTCCCTGTCGCTCTACTTTTGTAGCGTCCCTATTGCAAAACCCTTTATAATTGGGTAAGCTTTACGAATTCAAGAAACTGTAGCTCCTTTCGTTTGACGCACATAGTGGCGCGAAGCTAGCTCTTAGCCAACTACCAACTACTGCAGCACACTTTTTTTGACCCTATGCCGACCGACGTATCCGTTCAGAACTCTCATGACAGGCAAATTGAGAAGAAGAGTAGCTAAAAGGGTCTTAATCTAGTCATCAGCTCTACGAGATGACAAGAAGGGCAAGAATCGCACTAAAAGAAAAAAAGATGCTGTGGAAACGTGGGCACTGCTAGGCAGTCCCAAACCCTTGAAGCATCCCACCAGACTATAGCAAGACTTAAGCCTCCGGCTCAAATATTCTAAGAGTATATTCCAACCCAACTTGAACGAATCTTCCGAAGCAAATATGCTCGACGATAAGAATCTCAAAGATTGTAGATTGTAAGTAGAGGTGAGATCGTGCCACCTTATCATTAGGGCCACTGGTGGGCCTATTGTGATTTCCTCCATTTGGAGTTCACTCATGGTGCCGGAATTCGAGATGAATTCAAAAATGTCTTTGGGCGAGCTGCCAGATAAGAATCTCACCACCATCTGTCTGATCCAGCCAGCTTAGGATGCTGAGCTCAAGGCATATGTACGAGTAATGTATCACTCTGTTGGGTCCTGGGGAACCGAGGTATCGATTGCAATAAAAAGGCTGATGAATTCGAAAGAAAAGGATCGAAACTGAACCAAATAATGGTCGATCACACGGTTCTGACATACGCCTCGAGTGAGGCGACGCGTAACACGAAGCCGCCACTCCTCTGAAAGTATGGGTGCCCTCACCTATCCGAATCTCTAAAACATTTTTGAGTTTTTTTTATTGAATTTGAGTGATCACTTCGCTATTTGGTTATGACACAGCAGACCCGAAGGCACCGGACTCTTCTGCTGCTCTACGCACACCGCCATTTTTGTTCCGTTTTACCCTCTTTTGAGTTTAGAATATTGTGCGTCCGCATATCTTTTTGTATTTTCATGGCCCCCAAGTAATGCCAGAGTCCTGTAAAGCATTTTGCTTCTATTTAGCGTCACTCTATCCACCATCTACTAAAGAGCCAACAAGTAACAATCGTTTTTAAACAGGTGGTTGATTGCGTAGATGTTTTTATGACCACTTTTGGAATTACTCTTACATCTTCGCGTTGAGCACCCTAACTAATTCCACATATCTCAAGTGCACCATTCAACTTTTTACGAAATTTATTTGCATTCTTACAAAAATTATGATAAGATAGATTAAGTGGTTAAACAACTAAAACTAGCAAAACATGCGCATCGTCAAGTATAGTGTTTCACTCAGAGTCGCTCTCCAATCGGTTTGATGACAAGTTCATGAATCTACAAGTAAACAAAACGAAAGTTACTAAAGGCAGGGATGTGAAATGAACTCAAACTCACTTGAACATTTGGTGGCGTCTGAATGACATATATCACGGCATCAGATACATTTTCCGCGCTTAGACAGGAAATATCTTTGAAAATTTCCGCCGGAAGAATTTCAGTTTCCACAGCTCCAGGACTGATACTCTGTTGAAACAATGGTCACTGAACACGATTTTCATGGTAGACATTGTGAAATACTTACGGTTACTTTGATTTTTGTATCATTTTCCAAGAATTCTCGTCGGTATATCTCGGTCATAGCAGTGACAGCATACTTAGATGCTGGATAGATGTTAAAAGAAAACCTTCCATCACTCGGTGGGATGTAGTGTCCAGCGATGCTGTTTATTATGACCACATGTCCGTCGACGTTCCTCGATTTCATCGATTTGAATGCTTCCCTGGTGCAATAGGCTACTCCCATCACATTCGTATCCATAACGGCCCTGAGGTCATCTGAATTGTTCTCCTTCACCAGCTGAGTAGTTCGAACAATGCCAGCGTTATTGATGAGTACATCCACTCCGCCGAATTCCTTTTCAATTGTTGCAAATGCATCGAGAACTTCTTGCTCCTTTGAGACATCGCACTTGAGGGCCTTAAGGCGAGTTTTCGCATCACCAGCGAGGTCATCACGAAGTGCCTCAACACGTTCGGCCCGACGCGCCAGACCTACCACAATCATCCCCGCCTTCGCCAAGTCTTTTGCGCAAGCTGCTCCGATACCGGCACTAGCTCCTGTGACCACTGCCACTTTATTTTGCCACCTTTCCATTGCTTATGTTATGACTCGACTGAAAGCACTGTTAAGTATGACTGGCGAGTTGATACACTCTGTTATATACTCTGAGTCTTGAAGTGTTTTAATCTAAACGTTGCGGTGATAAGACTTTGACAGCAAACAATGCCGCTCTGTCGTGATGCTTTTTAAAAATGCAAGTCACACCCGAGGAAAATGGAAAATGTAAATGACTCTGAAGTAACCACTTTGAATGGTAGATTATGCTTATGTAAGACTATTCTGAAATTAAATTGAAAAGAGGCCGCACCGGATCCTAGATACACATTTGTACACAGTCTGTGCCATTGTGCGATAGTGAGTTTAGCTTTATTTCGGCGGCGATAATTCAAATTGAAGTTGGAGATTACGTAAAACGATGAAGTTCTATCGCACTTCTCTACCTTGGATGGACCAAAGCCTTAAAGGGCAGAGGTGGCGATTAAAGAAACTTAGAGCACGACGCGATCAGCAAGGCAAATCAAATATGGAGGGATGAAACCACATGCCATGGCTCCAGAGAGATTCGAATTATCGCAATCGATCACGAGTAACTCGTTATCGAAATGTGAGAATTTGGCATTACCGCTCTCGTGATCTAGTATTCAGTATCGAAATTTGAGATGACAGCACGTGTTATATTTAGTGCATAATTTCACTCGAACACTACTGTGCTGTCGAGCCGTCGAGCGAAACAACAAAGATGCTAGTATTTTTGTTTCAAATTTTTTTGCTAATACAGTGTCCGTTCTTTTTTTATTTAAGGTCCAATCTCAACCAAATCAATTTGTTGCATTCTGGCCGATTTTATGGCCAAACACCCCGATTTAGCAAAGAATATTTTACCGAACTGCAGACAGGGAAAAGCAACATCGCTACGACTATGGCAGCAGCTGACGGGAATGCTGAATGCAGAAGGACCACCAGTTAATCTATTTGATCTATTAGATCAATTCTTTATTTAAATTTCACTGCAAATAATATTTTTCTACCTTTTATATCAACCGGAGAAACGTCACTTTGTGAGTTGTAGTAGAGTTTTTCTAGTACAATTTGATTTTCATTCGATACGTGGGCTTTTGAGTGCCATCATCCCAATGAGGTTAATCGATCATTCGATCACGAGTCCTACTCACTCACTCTTTATCGATTGCGGTAATTTGGCCCCTGACCTATGCTAAAACTCACTCGATTTAAAATTCTGGAGCCGAGTTACCACACTCGTTAACGAGTAACTCGTCATCGAAATGTGATGATTTGGCATTACCGCTCCCAATGAGGTTAATTTATCATGCGATCACGAATACCACTCACTCAATCGTTATCGATTGCGGTTATTCGGCCATTGATCATACTTAAAAAGCCGCTCATTAGTACCGTTATCGGTGTTCTTACAGGTCACTGCCACATAGGGCTTTGCGCCAAAAGGTTGGCCCTCTTCTCAAATGTCTTTTGCAGGAGCTGCAGAGACGAAGATGAGGAAGAAACAATCCTCCAATTCCTGGGCACCTGTCCTGGCCTATCCCAATGAAGGAAGCTATATCTAGGAGCCTTTCACTTCGACAATTTAGGCGAATTATTTCACACTCATGTCAAAATATGCTCAGCTTAATCAAGAGCTCCAAATGGTTTCAATAGATCGAGTAACAGCTAGGGTATAGATCCCAATGGCATCACAAGGGTCTTTCCTTGGCCTACTTGCCTCGCATAGACAGCCACCCTGTATGAGGAACACCAATATAGAGATCGAAACCTCTGTAGGTCCCACCTTAACATTTCATAAGTTTTCCAGCTTTGTGGTCGCCGTGGCTCAGTGGTTAGGGCGTTGAACAGCTGTGCATGTTGCGTAGGTTCCAATCCGCGCAATATCCACCGAACGTTTTTTGCGGCATTTCTCGCCAGCTATTTATTTTATTATTTTTACTTATTAAGTCGAATCGGCAAAGTGATCCCTTCACAAGCCCGTAGCCATCTAGGTGCTGAAGGGAGCTGAGCTCCTCTGAGATTTGGGGAGCTCCCTTAGAAATTTTCATTCACCGACAGAAGAATTTCTCGATTTGTGTGTGAGCTCCCTTCAAAATCTGTTGAGCACTCTCGAGACTTCACGCTTGGCTACGGGCGTGTCCCTGCGTTTGGAATTTTGTGCAAAAGATGGCGAAGCAATGTTATCAGCTTAAACACTAAACTGCGAGTGTTCCTTTCGAATTTTGAATCCGCGCTGTTATATGGGTGCACCACTTGGAAAGTGACCTCAACTATCACAAGAAAGCTGTAAACGCTACGAAATATTCTGAGCATCTTTTACGAAAATCTTTACCAAAAAACAGGTCTGGAACCGATAGGCACAATCATCCAACGACGAAAGTGGCAGTGGACCGGTCACACCGGTGACAGCTCCATTGCTTACTACGCTATGTAATGGAATCCGCTTACTCAAGATGGCAGAAGAGTCGATCGACCGAGAACTACATGGGGCAGAGCAGTTGAGGAGGAGTCTCGGCAATTGGGGAAGAGTTGGATAGAACTGAGGCGTATTGCCAGAATCGCGTCACGATGGCGTGTAGGTGTGGTTAAGGCTCTAGGATCCACAAGGGGAAACAAGACATAAGTAAGCAAGTGCATAAGTCTCCCAGCTCGCCGAAGAAGTGAATGCCAATAATCTTCATTCTTCTATTAGCCAGGGTTGGATACTCACAAACCTGGTGCCGAGTAGATTTTATTTCTTCTTTGTTCCAGTAGTTCTTTGTCTCAGTAGTATAGATGACTTAAAAATTACTCTCAATAGAACACAAATTCACACCATCACTGGTGTTATTATAGACCATTGCCCAATAGCACCCCAGAAGACCTGGGGCTATCTTCAATGACTTTTGTAGAAGTTACAGAGATGAGGAGGAGGAGGAAATCACAACTAATCATTGTCCGGCACTTTCTCGCAGCAGAAGAGGACTTTTCAGTCAATATTACTTCAACGACAATAGTGACCTAATTCAAACCCCCATTCGTAAGCTCCTATCCTTCATCAATAACTTAAACTGGTTCTACGGGTAGAACTCTTTCTCAGAAGGAATTTTATAGGAACCAGAACGGGCTTTGAGCCTATGTGAGTCCGCTAGGGGACACATATCTTACCTAACCTAGCCTAACCTTGGCCCGGTAGCTAATACAAAATTCGTTGTGAAGAGAGTCGAGTTGACCCTCAAAAACCAATGGCATAGTGCACAATGCACCTAACACATGGCTGCTTGGTATCAAATACAAAAAATCTGAAGGTTCTCATCAATATCTAATCTCTAGGTACTACAAGTCCCTCTAGAACTATCGTTGCATAAGTACCACCTGCACCTATACACAGAATAAATATCAGTCAAAAGAGCCCTTCGTGGAAAGCTGCAAAACAAGTCACGACATGGTCAGGTGGGCAAAATTTGAAGCCAAAAACTGATCGTAAACATTCAAACAAAATCCCCGCATGGGGTTTATCGTCATCGATCTCCTCACAGGACATTGTCCTATATGCTTTCACTTTAATACTGGGAATGGGTCTACCATCATGGCTCTCCTCACAGGATACCGTCCTCTGGCAATAGGCTAGGTTTTTCACTTACGAGTTTTGATGGCCAGGCGACTGTCGGAGAAGATCTGCCCTAGCTCCGGTCTTTATCTAACCAAGTCAGGTATCTATGTCATTCTTCGTCAACCCCTTCCCATATTTATTGAGTAACAACAATCGTTCATACAGCAAACATATGTACGTCCATTGATGCTATTTGAACTAAAGACGTCCTCACCATCGATATGTCGGTATGTCTCTACCGATAGCGTGTCACACTTTAAACGCCTGAAAGATACAACACTCTCTCTCTGCAGTTTTCTTTCACCAATCTATTAGCAACATTGCGTTACGGAAGTAGTAAAAGTTTTCACCATGGAAATGTATTAAGTGAAATTGCTTCGCAATTTCTTACTGCTTTACCCCGACAAAGTGGTGTGGCCAGTTAGTACCACGACTACACTATGAGCAGGCAAGCCTTGACTTTAACTTGTTGCAATCTTGAGTGGAATATCTGCACTCGAGATAAGATGGAGCACTGGATGATGCACTTCTTGATTTTGTTTCCTTTTTTTTTTCTCGATTTTTGTAGAAATTAGTTGAAAAAAAATTTCACTATTCAAAACTAGTCTTAGTCTGGTTGGTTAGGAAGCGGCAGTGGCTCTGTGGTGTGGCAAAATCCTGAACGGACTCTGCTGCCATCGGAGACTTGTTGCGCTAACAGTGAAGACATTCGACGGTAATTGCCTCACTACAAGTAAATCGTGGCACACTTTGCAAATCACTTTATTCTCGTGCCGATGGAGTGGGGGACTGTTATAGTAATTGAATCCCCCGGCGATTCCAGCGACGAAAGAGAATGCGAACATGCTGTATGTGTTTGGTGTACACTGTACAGAAATGAAAAGCAGTGTAATCGAATTTTCACCGATTGACGATGGTGCCAAATAGCGCGGAAAACCGCAAAGTGACAGAAGACACCGCAAACGAGAAGGAAATGGAAGCAGCCTCGGTTCGCTAATGATGATATCAACGCTAATTGTTTCGAATTATTGCCATGAAATGAATTGACTTGAACATTAATTACACGCCCATTAGGTTCTTCGGGGTAATAGTCTTCGGTTGATATAGACAAATGCCGATTGAGGGAACACCCTTTCGACATGCAACTGAAAAATGTTCACGCTATTTATAGTGGCGATGGTGAGGCACAGTGCTCACCAAATTTAGGACAAAGAAGTAAGTAAATGTCATAAATGCGCCTAGACTCTGGCGTGAAACATTGGGTGTATCTAGTTACTGGGAATTTAATAACGTTGGCCCAGGAGGTTAACATCCAAAACCGCTGTTTATGGTGCTAAATGACTCGTAAAATGCTACACCGCAACTTGGTTTGAGGATTTTTTAGTATCAAGTTAACCCTTGCGATGCAATTTAGCAATTGGTCGATGGAACTTGGGAAGGAAGAGGTGAAATACGAACGATTGCCTGTACAGCGGCGCCGCTGAAATGTATGAAATGTACTTATACTTAGGCATTTAAGGCGATAGCCTTTAGAGGAACAAGTAAACACAATGCATTACTACTGTGAAACTTTTAGTTGGTTGGCTGGTTTGTTGGGGGTGCTTTAGGCTTTCTTGGACTCCAATCCATTGTTTCCATACAAATTTCATTCATGGGATGACATGAAGGATGGTTAATTTAATAAAAAGTTCCTCCGACTCGTGGGAAAAGCCAATTACAGAAGTGCTAAGTCTTGTGGTGGCTGGCTGACAGGTTTGGCACACAGACTTGCATTCCTCCTTCGTCCGAGCAGCTTCTCCAGTTGTCACTGTATGTTCTGCATAAATTCCTTTGGTACAGGGCCTTGTGGGTCTTCGTCCATATTCCAACTTCCCTTAGTCTGGAGTGTTGTAGTAGTTGTAACCGTGGGAGTCTCCTTTCATTTCATTTCTTCTTAATTGGATGTCGGTCATTGGCCAGCTGTTCACTAATCAGAGCGAGTGATTAAGTCTTTTGCTTATTGTGGGTATAACTTGGTCTCATGTTAGAAAGCCAACCTCACCAACATTACGCCGAAGGCCATATGTCCAACGACTGTGACGCTTTCATCTTTGACCTATTACGATCCAAATCAACGGGTGAAGGAAGTCCACCCCTGTATTCCCTCGGCTGACTTATTTCTTGTGGTTTCAGCATGTAACCGATCTAGCTCTGTGCAGACTAGTTAAGACTGTCTCAGTGAATCAGAGCGCGGATCAAGGGAATATGAATACCCTTATAAGGTTATACACACACCGCGAGTTAAGTTTTTTCATTGGCGTCCAAGGGTGGTGTCCAGGTTAGCTGGGGACATTTGTGGTGTTTTTTTTTTGTCTGTTGCTATGACAAACATCAAAAGTGGAACCCGGACTTTCAGCGTGACAAGCGATGATGCTAACCACTGCACCGTGGCCACCCTCAAGTTATTGAATTTGATGTCGTCTTTCAATGCCAAAAAATTTACAGTTGAAGCTTACTGTAAATTTTTTGGCATTGAAAGGCTTTTCGATCGTGTAGATCACTTTGTATAGGGACGTATGTAGGGAAGGTAGGTAGGGCCGAATGTACCGATCTACATTTGTGATTAGGATCGCATCTTTTATATAAATGTCTTGCAGTCTTTTTAAAGGCTTTACAACTTTTTTTTTTTTACGAGGGCAGGTGAAGATCTTTCATGAGACACTATGAGAATTAACCGCACGTGCTCATGGCAGTGTGAGATTCTTACTCGCTAAAAACACCTCCCCTTTTCGTGTTGACTACGACTAAGTACAAAAAAGCCTTATCAAGTAGTTTAACTTTCGACAATAAAAATTCGCGTTGTGTAGGTAGCTTTCCAGTAAAAGTACCTACTAATACCGTCATTATAAGCGGCTATTCCTTATTGCGCTAAATCGAACGGTTTCCTTCTTTGTAGCCTTTAAAATGATGGAGGGCAATCTGATGGGTCTATGAGGTTTGGTCGAGCTGTGATTGGCTTTTCATGTTTTGGGATAAAGAACGACTCTCATTTTCCACCAGGACATATGTAGGAATATACTCAAACAGAAGTCATGCGGTAAAAAATTCGCTTGAGTCACAGAACTACAATTAAGTCAAACTCGTGCAGCAACGTTAAAGGAATGTCGATTTCATCGCCTATGCTTCATCGGCTAGATCTTAGCTAACGGTAGGTTAAAGGGTAACAAAAAGTGATGATTCATTCGCAAAGCATCATGTCCTATGGTGCTGAACGTGATATTTTATTGTGTTCAGGCCAAAAAACTTGTCAAGGCAGTGGCAGAAACCTCCTTTACACTTAGGTCTGAAACCCGTCTACGGATTAGGAGCACACACATCACCAGTTGAGAAAACCAAAAGAAATATTTACTGAAGAGATCTTCCTAAGCTGAGTTAGTCAAAGATACGGTAGAGGACTTACCATCGGAAAAGTTCGAAGAGGTTTATAGAATTCTCCAAGATTCCTTACAGGACACAACAAATATCTCACAAAAACCGGTCTGGTCTCTGGCCTAGGGATACAATAGATCTTTCGTAGTGCCTACATAACCCCGCAAACAATCATGGTGCTGAACGCCTTTGCAAGGCTTTCGTTCTAGAGCCAAGCATGCGCCAAGCTTATTTTCCCAAACCATAGGACAAACAAACAAAAAAGCTGGCACAACACCCAGATGGATCCAGACCCTAGCTTATCGCAACCATTTCTGTTGTGCGTGTTTCATTTTTTGCACAAATGGAAAGGATTGCTCCCTTCAAGAGGACATTTACAGAAGTCATTTCTCCGACGAGAGGCGGTGTAGGAATAAATATTCGATGGATACTGCTGATGCTCGAATCTAAGAATCTACGTAGCTCACACAGCAGTCCGATGCGCCACGGTAACCATGCGTCTCTCTGTGTTTCACTACATTCCCTATTCAACTTTTTCTGACTAACTTTGTAAAGCTCCCAGACTTAATCGAAAGTCGTTCTTTTGGTTGCATTCAGAACTTTTCTAGGATTTTCTCAAATGCTGCCAAGTTTTTTTTGCCTCTTTCTTTAATTACGTTTTGCTTTAGAGACCTTTTCTACTCTGGCTAAACGCGTGTTATGGACATTTTAAGTCGATCATGAGGCGGTCGTACTAGAGCTCTTTCCAAGAGAGTCGCTGTCTCTAGGTCACAGTGGCCATTGACGATAAAAACTGAGAAAGGGGTCTTCAACAATTCGATTTTTTATCACATTTCACGGGTGCGTGTCCAATAATCAAATGCGCTACTGGATAATGATATCGCGTGTTGTTTTCCTTCTTTTTTTCCGCGCCTCTACGGTACAGAAAATCAGCGTCACTCGAATGATTTATTAATTTTTTATGCTTATTAGGTTATTCCATTGCGCATGTATTGTACTTACCCACGCTACATAATGAACTACTCGTACGCTGTTTGAACACCCCCCGCGCATAGCATGTCATCTCGCATTAACACGGTGAGTGTATTCAAAGTGATTGTACTTGAAGGCACTGTTTTCTGTAAACACCTCAACTCAACAGAGGCAAGTTCGGCTGCCGTCGATGATCCAATGGAGTTGCAATGAGTAAAAATCCTTCCCAGCAGCTCCAAACAAATATCATCCACAACTTTATGTCTTCTGGTCAAGACTGAGAGATGATAATGACATTTTTTATGATTTCACTGCCATTAACTAGTTTTACCGCAATCGGCGCATACTCGCGTCGTTGGGGCTCTCATCCAGACGGCCGACTGCGTCTGCCGCAGCTTGATGACAGCGGAGAGAGATGCTCTTGCCAGAGGAAAAAAATAAGTTGGTAGCTGTGCCTGTGCGGACTCCTAAGGTGGCTCTGACTTTGACTCTTGTTCTGGCTCAGACCAGTGCAACGGTTGTGCGGAATTCTTGAATGAGTTTTTCCAGGAAAAATCTAACTGCAGTCGATTTTGCTCACACTGTGGTGTGTGTTGGGAATGCAAACGGTTTTGTGCATTTCTGCAAAAGTACAATTGTTCGTGGCAGCAGTACTCACCTCTGCCGCCACACACTCTGCTCGCGCTCGGCACATAGTCAAATGTCGGATGCTATTTGCGGATTCCGAGGAGTTAGCACAGTCGTCGCTGTCGTTGCAGCTGATGCTGCTGCTAATTATTTGAATGCAATTAAAGCAAAGAGGAACAGTAAGAGCGTTTGTGGTTTTTGTTGCCAATGCAACCGTTTCTCGATGATAACTGCTGATGATGCTGTTGCCACACCACTGTGGCGGTATGAGTAAGAGAGTTCCTCGGCTCTGGCCAAAGATGGGAGACGCTAAATTCTTTTGTGGTGTTTCAGTTAGATTCTGTAATCTTAATTTGGAGCAAAAAAGTGGAAAACATTTATACAAGTTTGTCACACGTTTTAAATAACAGCCGTGCGGGCTATAACTGATGATACCAGCAGTGAGTGGAGATTGCCTCCGATGGCTTAGAAGAAGTAGCCTGACGTTGGTTTAATTGCTTTGTCATTGTATTCGACGAGAAGATTTTTATCAAACAAAGTTCAATGGAATTGTGGAAGTTATTTCACGTGTTGACAATTTAAACGTCAGATTTTTAACATAGGGCTGGTTCACAAACGGTCGTATATGACTTGAAATAAGACTTAGCTTAGAAGGTAATGGGAATCGCAGCTATTACGATGATAGACTCCAATTCTCGATGCATTAACTCGCATCTAGGGACGTAACTTCTATTCGAAGAAGATTGCCCCTTTTTAAATCTACAAAAGATACTCTAACTTGTCATCCTTGGATTGAAGAATGGCGGATGAGCTCATGGATTCACTGACCAAAGCCCTCAGGCACGGTAGATCTACATATGTATCTTCGTCGCAGTGCTACTTACAAAACTCGAACACAATCTACTCTTTACTTTTGTCATGTTTGACAGATAGCAAATGACATTTGAAGTAAACGTAGCATGACACGTGGTTTGGAGAACGTAGTAGATTAACTTTCCATACTTATGGATCGGAGGAGCTGTCCGTTCGTCTTCAGCTCGGTATCGCACTTAATGTCCAACAGTTTTGGGGGAAACTTGTCTGATGATCGATCCTATAGCACTGGAATTGTTGACGCTACATGGAAAAGGAAGGTGACTAGATTAGACAGTCAATATTTGACCCTTTGAGGCTTTTCACACAGGAGTGACGGATTGGATTTGTTATTTAAGTTTAGAGACGAGGGGGGAAGCGCAGAGGTGACAAGTTACGCCATTCAGGTTTTTTAGATTTTTTAAAATTCTTGGATTTCTTTTTTTTGACGTTTGTAGATGACAATCGGCAGTCACTCGACAATCGTGTAAAACAAAATTGTTTTTGCGAAAAAAAAAAAAAAAAAAAGCGTCTTCTGGGCTGGTGGCTGATCGCTTTTGTAATATTTATTTAAAGTGGAAGTGTTTAGACAGGACTATGAATCTGCACACGAAACCTCAAAAAAACAAATTAGTCCGTCAGTCCTGTGTGAACAACCTCTTTGATAAATATTAAGAATTTTTTGGAGTAAACCTCTTTGGTCAGACAGGTTGAGTTGGATAAGCTATAAATTTGTTCGCAGATGTCAGATTTTAGACGCCTTAGCGCTTTCTCCAATCCAGGTGTCAGGTTCAGTTCTATTGTAATAGCACAGTTATGTAATAGATCAGTGCTCCACAAATCCTTAAGCAAGTGTGCTGCTCTTCTTTGTCCCCAGTTTTTTGGGTTTGCTATCAGCCATTATGAAACCTATTCAAATCCTTTTTAATAACGCCCTAACAGGCCTTGGTTTCTTGAGAAATGTTAAGGCCTGTCTGGTGTTTTTTTTTTGCATTCTTCCTACATATTTCTGTGGTTCCTTTCGAATTCTATACGGCCATAGCCCGTAAAGTGGTCCCGGTCCCTTAAATGAGGTCTTTGACTCTTTCTTTTCTGGTATATAACAGCTCAGTAACGTAATAACGGATTGAGGTTATTTAGGTTAGATTAGATTAGAGGGTGGCGGCAAAGAAACTTGGATTTTCATCGATCCACTGTGTTCTCCGTTGTGGGATCTCCTTCGTACGTGTTAACCGCACAAGAAAAGAAGTAAAAAGTATTTAATTTATTACTGATTTGCCTCCCTGACCCAGAGCTTTCTATGAATTTTAGGGTGGTTTTTGGTGACATGGTTGACAGTTAGCACGGGTCAATACAACAACGAGTTAGGGGCCGTCTTTTTTTTCTATTAATATGCGCCGTGATGTGACTGCACTCTATCTCTCATCGGAAAGATTCCAAAATTTATTGCTAATGTTCAATCTGGGTATTTCTTTTGGGGTTCGAACAGGGCAGTCTTGATTCAGTTTGTTCCCTGTTCTTGACAGTTCATCTGTCTTTTCATTTCCGATTGTGCTTCTGTGTCCCGGGATCCAAGAGAGTGTAACTTTAAGCTTTGTGCTCAGATCTTTAAGCGCAACAAGGCCCCTCTTTACTATGATAGTCTTTTCGGCATTTACTCCGAAACTTTGACCGAAGGTCAAAGACTACCAGATTTCGCTGTAAAAGGTTCTTGATAGCATAAAAACCGCCCAACTCCTAAATGAAAAGAAGCAATATATGTATACGGGCAGCAAAGCGCTCACTGAGGCACATCCTCTAAACAAGTAGCACAATGTCGCAAGGAACTTGTGAATCTGAGTAACCGGTTCTCTCTCACTCTAATCTGGGTCCCAGTATATAGGGCCTTAGGTGAAAATAAAGAGGCTGATGTTCTGGTTAGACATGGTTCAGCTCTTGACAGCCTCCTTACAGAGCGGGAACACAAGATTCAGAGGAGTTCCGTCTGTAGTTTCCGATTTATTTTCCAGTTCCCTTGCGCTGAGCAAGGGCTACAACTCTACAAAACTTAAAAGGCTCCAAGGAACAGCGAGTATAGGCACCATTGGGAGCATTGAGCTCGGCCCCAACGGATGCCCTTACTGTGCTCCTGCATCTTCTGCCTCCTAACTTACGCACAAAAAACACAACACTATGAAGCCCAATCAAACTCAAAGAAGCTGGGTGCTAGACTGCACGGCCATACGGCCACAGCAACATCGTGGACTCGCTACAAGAAACGGTATGGTCACGTTTCCAACCGATTACATCACACCCAAACTTCAGGAAAAATTTCCACGTGGGACTCCCCACCTCATCTGGAGTGTGGAGGCCGGGGTCTACTCGAAATCACTGAAAATAGCAAGATCCTACCGCTTGTCGGATTTCGCCAGCGTCTTTTGGGCGGAACTACTGGCAATCCGTGACAAAACAACAAATAAAACATTGCTGTCGTCATAGATAGTCAAGCCACTATCAAAGCTATTGACTCGGCTACATCACATCCTCCTGGTAGCTAGAGTGCCGGAACGAGCTTGCTCACTTGGACACAGTGACATAACAGGAAATGCCAGAATAATAGCGATAACCACGGGGCATTGGTCAATTGGAGGTCATGCGACCAAACTGGGTATATACAACCCCCACTGCCGCAGCTGCGGAAATGAGAATGAGAGGGAAACGTTCTTTCACTTCCTCACGCCAGCAACATCTCGAGTAAAGGGATGCGAGACCTAATCCGCTTTCTGAACTCCACAGGCTGGCGTTAGGCACCTCCATCTGTCTCACCCACTCTCTATGTCTATAACACAACAAGTCACACGAGTCGTGTCAACAAAAAGACACATCCTAGTGCTAATTGGGTTCAGTTGAACCGCCATCTCTACCTGCCTACCTTCACGTCTTTGACTTTGACGTGATGAGCGTTGTCGAGTAAATAAAAGCAACTCGTCCTTCCGAGCATGCTACCTCGATGATGAAGCTGAAGATAATTTTGACCTCAGTATGTGATAGTTCGCCCAAGTTTTCGAAGTGAAAGGTTCCTAGATAGAGCTTCCTTCATTGGGATAGGGCAGGACAAGTCCAGAGGAAATGGAGGATCGTTTCTTCCTCCTCTACGTCCCTGCCGTTCCTGCAGAAGTCAAGAGGTCTATCCTTCTGGCATGAAGACCAATGGGACAATGCCCGGTAAGAACACCAATTACGGTCCTTCTGAGCAAGGCCTTATTTTAAGATCGAGTGAGGTTTAGCATAGGCCAGATCTCCCTGTAGGTACGACACGTGGTACCATTCCTCCATCTTTGATTTGTCTTACCGATCACCAGACAATCACACGTGAAGTCAGTGCGTGGTATGAGGTTACAGTCCCCACTTCTTACCAATGGCTTTGTGCACCTTTTGGCGTACCGCAGCTCAAGGATCTGCGGGCGATGCATTGCTCAGCTTGGAAATAATAATTCTGCCTGTGAACAGTTTACCAAAGAACATTCTGAGTGAGGTCTCGATCAGTGATCGCCCCCAAACTAACTATCAATCATTTTAGCAGAACTTATTCTAAACTCTGTTTTAATCTTTAAAAAAATATTAACAAATTTACTTTATTTTCTACTTGCAGTTTAGTATAGTTATAGCTGGTAATGAAATATGGCCGTTGGAAAGGCCAGACGGTATGCCAAACATAGTCTCCTTAGAAGTAATGTGTGGGAAGGATCACATGGACGTGCATTTAACATTTTCACACCCATTTGAGGGAATCGTCAGCTCCAAAGGTACGTAATTCCATCATTTCACTACGTAGTTACAAATTACAAATTTGTGTTTTTTTTTTTTTAGGACAACATAGCGATCCACGATGTGTGTATGTGCCCCCCTCGACGGGTAAAACTTTCTTCTCCTTCAGAATATCATACTCACGGTGTGGCACTAAGCCTGATTTACATGGTCAATTTTACGAGAATACGGTTAGTTACTTGATTGGACTAAATTAATTAATCCAATGATTTACATTCGTCTGTCAAAAGAAAATGAGAAAGAGAGAGAAAAACACAATCTAATCATTGCAGGTGGTCGTGCAATACGACAAAGACCTACTGGAGGTTTGGGACGAGGCGAAACGCCTCCGATGCGAGTGGTTTAATGACTACGAGAAGACCGCATCTAAGCCGCCGATGGTAATTGCAGACCTAGATGTAATCCAACTCGATTTCAGAGGTAAGTAGACGTGGCAACCACATATTTTTTTTTTTTTTGTGTCAATTCCGTCCGTCCAAGTGATCCTGTTCGATCGATTGGATTCATCTCTCGAGCCGCCGAGTCAACGAGCGCAACCACGGCTCGTCGCTGTCCCCAGACCGGCCGGCTCGTGGTGTGTGCGCGTCTAACGTTGTCGGATTATAAATTCCATAATTATTGGTTGCATCATAATTACACAACAATTATATTAAGGTTTATTACTTTACTCTTAATAGGCGATAACGTCGATTGCTGGATGGAAATACAACACGGCAAAGGACCATGGGCGCCTCCGGTGAGTGGCATCGTGCCGTTGGGATCGACACTTACACTTGTTGTAGCCATCAATGATTATCGTGGTAAGATAATTTTCATCAGCTAGTTTTACATGGTTTTTAATGAGTGTAATCAAATTGAGAATTACATGCGAATGCGTGCGATGATAGGCTCCATGTCTAGGCTCCAGGGGTGTGTGAGGTTGAGGTTTGCCATGTGAGTGAACGAAAGTAGAACGCGAAATGAATTTTTTGTGGACCACACTATCAATAACGCTTGATTGCCCGCCATTAGAATGGTAACAAGCTCTTTGGGGAATACTGAGAGTTATGCGGTTTTATTGTCACGACTTGAATGCGGTAGCATTCGGATTCACTTTACCATGAGGAAACGTATAATTTTAAAGATTGGATGAGTGCCTGTGTGCTCAGGAAATGGAAAAGATTTGCCAAAGCAATTATTGTGTACGAACAAGTTTTAGTTTAAGTCGAAACTGGGACAAATGAAACCTCTTCCGAAATTCTGTTATTCAGTGTTTGGGCTTGGTCACGATTACGTGGCTTATTTCGTCAGACGAGGGTGGTTATTATTTCCCTTAATTATTGGAAGATCACTTAAGGAGAATTCAATCTGTTTGATGACCGTCGGTATGCTTTCAGATATCACCGCTCTACAGGGGACCTAATGGTTCTCCTTTACGAAAAATGGTACCATACCAATGCATACACCAGCACCGTGAGTGCAAAATAATCGCCCTTAGATATCTCATCGCCATGGCTCAGTGGTTAGTGCTTTGGACTGCTGATCAAGCGGCGTGGGTTCAAGCCCCAGCCGTGTCCATCGAACATTTTTCGCAGCACCACCTCTCAACGGGGAATGACAAGCCTCTGGGAGTATAATTTGTCATGAAAGAGCTTCTCACTTCGCCGTTCGGAGTCGGCAATAAATTGTAGGTCCCTTCCATTGGTGCGAAAAATGTTACACGCACAACATGAATGGTTGCGTGAATCTAGGCCTTGGCTCATCCAGAGCTGTCGCGTCAGCTATTTACTTTTTATTTTTTCATATCTAGAAAGCGTTCGAGGGAGTTGGTGATATCTTCTCGAAATGGATTGCTAGTTTCTTAAGAAGTCGTTCAATACAGGTTGTATTAGAATGATGTACTTCTACTCCCCTCTCAACTAGCGCTGGTGTCCCTCAAGGCTCTGTTCTTTCTCCGACACTTTTTTTGACATTCATCAATGACCTTCTCTTTCTGACTCGCAGTCCAATCCATTCCTTCGCGGATGATAGCACTCTCAATTTCGCATATTCTTTGACGTATCCACGACGGGAGCCTCGAGTCGTTGAGTCTCAGCGTCAGCGAATGTCAACCGAGCTCAGTTCAGATATTAATGCGGTAATCGATTGGGGTGCTAAAAACCGAGTGGAGTTCAACGCGTCAAAAACCCAGTGCGGTCTCCTGTCTTAGAAGTGGGATTCCAATATAGCCAAACTAAAAATGAACGGAGTTGACATTGAGGCAACAAATGATCTTTGCCTTGGTTGGAACCAGTAAATTTCTGATGCTGCTAAAGTTGGTGTCAAATGGCTTGGTTTCCTCAAACGCTGCAAACAGTTCTTCACTTCTTCAGACTTCGTTACGATTTATAAAGCTTTTTTGTCCGAATCAGGAACTCTCATGTTTGGGCAGGTGCTCTTACGTCATGGTTGAGTTTACTTGATCGCGTTCAGCGGCAAGCGTTTTGATCGATCGGCGATCAATCAGCAGTCGAATTCCTTCTTTTGAACACCGCCGGGACGTGGGATGCTTGGCGCTCCTATACCGGTATTGTGATCGCAACTATTCGGATGAAATATATACATAGCTGTATCCCGCTTCTATTAAGCTGCGGAAAACAAAATAGGAGTCACACTTTTTATGAAGGGTGTCAATGTGATCTGCGAGAGAGGATATGGAATGCAACTCGGCATGTTCGCTTTCGAGCTGTTTTGTTGCTTCAATCTTTGCAGTTGAGGGAAACAATATATAGGTATGTACATGCCACTCTAGTTCTGGGCCTAAATTTGATTGCCGATCCTCCCGAGCTGTGCAATCGGTTCCTTCTTCTATTTGTGTGGGATGGTCTATGGTCATCATCATCATCATCATTTTCAATGACCCGCTTTTCCACTATGAGGGTCGCGGGTTAAGGGAGCTTAAGTCGATGGTACCCAACATTTTTGTTTCTGGTGCTGGAAATTTACAGAGAAAATGGAAGAGAGTTTCCTTCGCATTTTTATTTCCGCAGCTGCAACAGTGGGGGTTGTGGTTTCCAATTGGCCAATGCCCCGTAGTTATCGTCGTTACTTTCTCGTTATCTGAGCGGATACAGTTTAGGAGATCTTTTGTTCTAGTCTTGTCGTAGGTCGGCCATACTTCCTTGATATGGCGCGATTGGTTCATTCCCTCTATTGGAGGTTGGCCTTCTGCAGAAAGTGTGAGTGGATTTGTCCTTTAACCGTTCCTAGCGGGATGTAAAGCCTTGGCGCGAGTGGGCCCTGCCTGGGCAGTTCATTTGCACCCTCGTTTCCTTTTGTCATTGTGCCTTGCAACTCAGAGCAGTGTGACCTTGAACCGTTCGTCCAGGCGGACAAGCTCGTTCGGGCACTCTTTCACTCTTTCTTTCACTGTGCTGTGGTGGGGAATTCCACGTGGAAGTTTTTCCTGAAGTTAGGGTTGGAAACGTGACCACGCCGTTTGGTAGCGAGTCCAGGATGTTCCTATGGCCGTAGGGCCGTGCAGTCCAGCATCCAGATTCTTTGAGGCTGACTGCTCTGCATAGTGTGGTGTTTTGTGTAAGTAAGTCAAGAGCCAGAAGATGTAGGAGCACAGTAAAGTTATTCGTTGGAGCCGACCTCAATGCTGCCGGGATGTCTATACTCGCTGTTCTTTGGAGTCTTTTGATTTTCGTAAGGTTGAAGGTTGCTCAACGCAGACCACCATTCTAGCGTAGCGTAGGTGAGAATTTGACGCAGTAAGGGTGTGCACATCCACAAGGTCATCTTTGGTTGAAGTCCCGACTTCTTTCCAAAGGTTTTGCATGCATAAAAGGCTTCACATCCCTTTCTTACTCTTTGTTCAATGTTTACTCTGTGTTCAATGTTTTGCTTGCAGTTAACTTTTGGGTCAAGCGTGATACCCATATGGCCAGGTGTTTACCTTGTCCCTTATGGGAGTAGTAAGAGGAACCCTTAAAATGTTGCTCAACAGGAGGGCTTTAACAAACCAAGAATTGGAGCATCTTCAAGTAAAGTCTGATACTGATACTGATACGGTCGATGAAATTCTCTACCTAAGGTACCTCCTCCAATCAGAGCTCCCTGAGGAATCGAAGTACATATATGGATGGGGTCCAACTTGTTAGGTTTGGCTTTGTGGATGTCCGGTGAATTAAGGCAACGACACACACCACAAATATCCCCATCTAGTCTGGACACGACCCTCGAATGCCATTGAAAAGCCCAATACCACCTAAGCTTCGAACCACTGCACATCGTTCGCGCTGCGTGAAAACCTCAAAACCCCTTGAAGGCCGATTGGATTTTAAAAAAAGGGACCATGGTACCCACAAAAGTTTACTTAAGGAAAGTTGACCAAGTAATGGGGTTGGCTAATTCGGAAACCATTCAGAAAGGAATAGAAATCTCAGGAGTTTCCTAAAATGAGGCCTCCAGAAGAAGCTTCTATCAAGAAGACCCACTCAGTCTTCTAATGGCTAGTGCGAGACATTCACACAGCAGGTGCCGGACGCATTTCCTTTTCTCTTTATTCCCGCAGCTTCTGCAGTAGTTGTAGTAGGGTAATCCAAGTCGTTTCACGATAGTTTCAACACTCAGTTGCTGAGAACTGGTAAGCTTCTGAGTGTGTTTTTCCTTTGTGGATCTGTGCTCCAGTCTTTATGACGGGGTCTCGCCAGCATCGCTAGAGAATCTGCAGTTTCCGTTCAGTTTATTGAAATCCTCCTTGAGTCCGCAGTACCCAGATTTTATCGATGTCTAGGCAGGTGTTTCACTTCCTCCAGCCCTGGGAGTCCTTCCTTTTCGGAATTCCTTGGAATTCCATTTCTTACAATGGTTTTGGTCTCCGACGCTTCACTCGACAGTTCATCGGCAATTCCCTATACTTCTATATGAACTGAGACCCTCTTAATTGAAAGATACTGGATAATGTACTGAAGGGCTTGAGTACTTAGTTCTGGGCCTGCATACACCTTCCAATTCATATTTTGTCCTTCTTCCAGCTATTATGACAGAAAACTACTTCTTTTTATTAATTCGTCTTTTCCTTTTCAGGTGAATTCGATATGCGTGTAAAATCGTGTGTCGCATCAGACGGTTCGGGTCATGTCATCAAGTTGTCAGATGAATTCGGATGTGTACTGCGTCCCAAGATGATATCACGATTCCTGAAAGCACGTGCCCCTGACGAGCGTGCCACCGTCATAACGTATGCCTTCTTCCATGCTTTCAAATTCCCAGATGCCCTCAGTGTGCATATCAAGTGCAAAGTTGAGATCTGCCGTCATGGTTGCCTGGATCATTGTCAACTCAACGGCAATGTACACGAACGAAAAGATGTCATAAGCAGTGAAACGGAAGAAGATAACAATGCTGTCGGCAGCAACAATGAAGTGCATAATGTTCTCGGACCAGGTGCCGATGCCGACCGGGATCACGACATTTTCTACGATGACATAATCCACAATCGCAAGCAACTGTCTTCGATAAACAATGGCATTGCCAATATGCTGGACAACTTTAAGTTGAACGAAAAGAACAGCAACGTGAACTTGGAACCACGACCAGTGCACGAGGAGGAAGATGAAACGGATTTGGACTCGTTGTTCGAAAACGAAGACGATGCCGAAAAAGAACAGTATATGGAACTCAAGAAGGCTGGGAAGTTCCCACAAGGACCGAGACTATTCGAGGCACAAAATCGAATGGGTGTTCCTGTTGCTGGACCACGGTCATTGGAACCGAAGAGTGATGATGATTTGCGACCTGTTTACAGGGCGACGAGCAATGAGGACGAGGAAACCGTTCAAAATGCCACTGATATCCCTGATGACTCAGACCAAAAGTATCGCCGCAGGCGGTCCATTGTTATCTCCGATCGCAAGGCGAGAAGTGCCGATGTCGGCGTTAGTGGTCTCTACGAAGTGATTTCCGAAGCTGATTTGGCGTTTAGCCCGGATACCAAACAGGAAGCTGTTACCGTGTTTCAGGGAAAAATCTCCGAGGACGTAGTCTACGGAATTTGTATGCCTGTCCCAGGATTCAGCATTCTTTTCATCGTCGTCATCTCAGCCACCATAGTGTCAGCCCTGATTGCAGGTTCTCTCCTCTACCGCTACCAGCTGCAGAAGGAGGCACTAGAAAAACAAACACCACTTCCACTTGGATCGCTTGCATCGTGGATGACTCTGCGACTCTTCCGGATGCGACATGAGGTGCAACCAAATCAGTCGCCAGTAGCGACGGCAGCAGTCGTCCATGAAACTTCGCAATGAAGCTAGAGAATATCCCCCTTCTCATTGGACTGATTTCAAATTTAAATGTTTAATTTCGAAGCGATTTATTTTTTATTTTAATTTTTTTTTTGTTTTAATTTATTTATTTTATTTTTTTTATTTCTTAAGCAAATTTTCGGGCGAAAATGCAATAAGAAATGTGTGCTTTCTTTTTAAACATAAAAAAATAATTTTCCAACTATCCGTCTCCTTTTTTCGACCAGAGCCAGGACCCCGAAATTTCCTCTCATGTCACAACCCCAAGGATTTTTATTTTATTTAAGATTTAAACCCACAAATGCATAATTTTAATTTATTTATCATCGTCTGGTGCTCGACTGGTGCATTTTTTTTTTATTTATATTTATAATTATCTTTTGCGTAGTTAATTAAAAAGAAAATCGAATTGGCATGGAAATTTGGAAAATGTGTTTCAAATTCGCTACTGGAATGTTATGGAAATTTTGCATAAAACAAACAAGTTCTACATATTGTCTAAGGCAGCGACGACAAACATATTTATTTTAACCTTACTTAGATGAATCGTACAACTTTCCGATTGTTTATTGAAATTAAAATATTATTTATGACAAATATGACGAACACAAATATTAGCAAAATAATTTTCGTAATTAAGTCAAGACACTTATTTATTTTAATTAAATCTTTATTTAATTATGAAAGACTATAGTTAAATTAAACAATAAACTATTTAATTGTAGCTGAGCTAAACTAAAATAAAGACATACAAAAACTGGTTATGTTTTAAATCTTTTAGTCAACGTTCTGTTGCAGCATTGCGCTTCCAGTGCATGTGTCAATTAAAACTTTTAGCGGCTCATTTGTTTAGCAAGGTAAGCTTTTTTCCCTCTTTAACTCAGGGCACACTGAAAGGAAATCCATCCAATTTTCCTACGACAGTAAAAGTTAAAAGATGTTATTGGGGCTATACGGACGGCTCTCAAATGGACAAGGGATCTGGGGCTAGAATATTCGTAGACATGTCAGTTAGCCTAGGCATATACTCATCGATCTTCCAGCCAAAAATATTTGCCATAAATCAGTGCACCAGCTTAAACTTTCTCACTAATTTCCGTGGCAAAACCATCTTTATCTTCTCTGACAGTCAAACTGCCCTGAAAGCACTGAACTCAGCAACGATAAAATCGAAACTAGTCTTAGAGACAGTCAAGCTGCGTCTAAAACTGGTCATACTACACAACTTGGTCATACTACACTGAAATCCTGCTCAAAAGGGCCACACCGGCAGAAGAACAGCGGACTCACTGGCCAAGATAGATGCAACCACCCCCCTTACTGATCCTGAACCAGTCTGTGGAGTAAACAAATCCATGAACCTGGGTCTCAACCAACAAACCTTTCCAGTTAGCCTAGTCCTTCACCAGGCAGTCAATAGTGCGCTGAGGCTCACTAATTCAGGCTTCTGTAGGAATAACAGTATGGGAAACTGCTCCATCCCGAGTGAATATAACTTTGACTTTCTAAAAATAACAGATGAGACGGCCTCCGTCATGGACCTCGATACACCAGACATCACATTGTTTCCTGAGAGGGAAGACTGGCAGAGAAACGCTGTCATCTCAGCGGATAAGATTGCGGTCTTCACAGATGACTCAAAAATCACCTACGGAACGGGTTCTGGGATCTACTCCCAAGCGGCGGACCTCAAAGTATTCATAAGGCTTCCGGATACTTCTAGCGTTTTCCAAGCAGAGGTTCTGGCTGTGCTCATAGCTGCGGAATCTTACTTAAGGTGACGCTGCAGTCCGGGGTGGACCAGGGCTTCAACCAACAAGCGTCTCCAGCCAGCTCGATCTTAAGCCAGCTTCCTCCAGTTTCACAGCAAAAGTTGGTTAAGGTCCTCTTCCACATGCGTGCACAACTTAAATCGCGGTCTTCCTCCACATCGCCGAAAACCGGGTGTGGATTCGAAGAATTTCCAGGTGTCCATGCGTTTTACATGACCCAACCACCGCAGTCGCTGGACCTTATCTCTTCTGGCTAAGCCGACGTCGCTGTACAGGCCGTACAGTTCGTCGTTGTATCTCCTCCTCCACTCTCCGTCTATGCGGATGGGACCGAAAATCACCCGAAGAATTTTCCCCTCGAAACAGCCAAGAGCACCCTTATCCACTTTTGACAGAGTCCATGCCTCTGCCCCGTAGAGCTGGACTGTAATGATTAAGGTCTTATAAAGGCTCACTTTAGTCGTTCGAGAGAGGGCTTTGCTACTCAATTGCTTTCTCAGCCCAAATAAGCAGCAATTGACAAGAGTTATTTTTCGTTTTATCTCAGCGCTAGTGTCGTTGTCTGAATTTATAGCGGAGCCTAGGTAGACAAACTCCTTAACTACCTCGAAGTTATAACTGTCTATTGTGACGTTCTGTCCAAGACGCCGGTGTTGAGTGTCCTTTCCTGTTGACAGCATAAACTTCGTCTTGTCCTCATTGACCGCACAACCCATCTTGGCCGCCACTAGGGATGAAATCGATATCTGGAAGAGATATCGCCATTTACATTGACAGTCAAATGTCGCAGATCTGCACTAGTCTCGAAATGTCGCGTAATGCTGAAGGCATTGTGGTAATGCGGATCATTGTGACATTTGATGGAAACGAAAAGGCCGACGAACTGTCCAAGCTAGGTGAAAAGTGACCACACATGGAGGGGTGAATCACCGTGGACCCTCATTCCTGTCCAACATAAATGGGCATAGGGTAGGGTGCCCAAGCCCCTATAGCCTGCTCTAGCCCGCAGAAAAACAAAGAGACATTCTTAACTTAAACAGGGCACAACTACAACTAGTCACTGGCATTTCTCAGGAAGCATGCTATAAGATTAGAGCTCGTAGCCACACATGCGCCGCTGAGAACATAACACACATACAGGGTTTTGCAATAAGAGCGCTACAAAAGTTTTTTTTAAATAAAACAAAAACCGTTTTGAATATCAATGAAATTCTTTATTTCTGTGAAAGTGCTTTTGATGCCATTATATATGGAACTCGATTTCTTTTGCATGGCCACCACGGGCACGCTTGCAGAAGTCCAGACGCTGAACCCAATTTTCGACGGTTTTCAAGCATAAATCGGCCGATACTGCTGCAATTTCACGTTCGATATTCGTACGAAGTTCATCAATCGTCGCTGGCTTGTTGGCATAGACCATAGACTTGACGTAGCCCCACAGGAAATAGTCTAACGGCGTCAAATCGCATGACCGAGGCGGCCAAGCGACTGGACCATTTCGTGAGATAACACGTTCTCCAAACTTGGTTTCCAATAAATTGATTGTGACGTTCGCTGTGTGGCTTGTGGCACCGTCCTGTTGGAACCACATGTCCTCCAAGTCCATATAATCCAATTGGGGCCAAAATTCGGTTATCATTGAACGGTAGCGATCCCCATTCACAGTAACGTGCCGGTCTTGATCATCACGGAAGAAGTACGGCCCAATGACGCCGCCGGCCCATAAACCACACCAAACCGTAATTTTTTCGGGATGCAACGATGACTCATGGAGTACGTGTGGATTGCTGCCTGACCAATACCGCATATTTTGTTTATTGACGAAGCGATCCAGCCAGAAATTATGACGACCATAAATTGGACGTAGCGCTCTTAACGTTGAGGCCACTGACTCCGAATTTCGGTAGTAAGTTTTAATAATTTCGACTCGTTGTTGGCTCGTATATCTTTCCATCATGAAATGGCAAACCTTACTGAAGAGAAATGTCAAAAAACCGCAAGAAAAATATGGCGTCGTTTGCTGTCCCTGTCGCTCTACTTTTGTAGCGTCCCTATTGCAAAACCCTTTATTATGCGAATGTCAGGGAATCGCCAGGACACGCATGAAACTTCTCGGCAACTATTTCTTTAGTAATCTAGAGGAGCTAGGCTATGATAACTATCAATTCTGTAGGGAAATCAAATGCTTTAAGGTTTAGAGTTTGCCTTTTTGGTTTCACAGGGATCGCTACCTAACCTAACCTAAGACACAGTCATTACTTAACTTCCTCTAATTGCGTACGCAAAGTTGATTGAGGTCCCCTTCGACTTGTGCGTGCCAACTTTGGCGAGATTTTCCTCCACTAGGTTGCGCTTCCGGCTTAGATTCGAAGACTCAGCGTACCGGAGCGTTGGTATCCATTCGCTCTAGATGTCCCAGCCATTTCATACGTCTAATACGAAAGCATCGGTGACAGAAGTATGCGTACGCAAGCATTTGAACAGATTTATGAAAGACTGTTCCTCTGAGAGTTTCGCACAATTCGTTCAAGTGTGATATTGAAGAGGTCACTGCAGTCCCTTTTTGACATCAAAGATTTCGGTGAGATCGTTACCGACCCTGATGGAGTAGCGAGCATTATTTATCGTCATCCTGCACAGACGGACGACTTTGGCAGGGATGCCTGAGTCGCGGTCTTCCTCTACTGCACATGCTCTTCACTATGACTTGCAAACTGGAATCCAGACATCAACTGAGCCCCGATAGCCGTCCTCGTTTCTTTTCTAGGTCCTTGCGAAGCTGGCCGTGGTACGAAACTTGATGCCACTGCCTCCATCTGCGCTCGCCGCCTGATCGTTACTGTCTATCCACCTGCAACAATAAGCTCCGTGCTGCCAGTCAGATAAAATCCAGTTCTGGCAGCGGCGCCAAGGGACAGTTGAGTTGTTCCATCATCTGACCAAGCTGTACACCGCTTAAGTCAGGCTCCGCAAGAAATCCTCCAGTTGCCGGAGGCCCAAACCTTCGGAAAGTCCTCCAAATACTTTTGCGGACTGATTCCCCAGATCTCGAGTAGGTCCTCGGTGGTTATTGCTGTCGTGACACCCTTCAATCGATATCAGAACTGCAGCGTGGTGATGGGATGACGCATATAATCCCCAGATATGTTCACAATCGACCTGGCGCGCTCCTCAATTTCCACTCCTTCTAAGGAACAAATGTACCGCAGTCTTTCAATGATATAAAAGCTAACAACCCATCTCACCTTCTCCGCGCCGAGCGATATGAATCGAATCGGTGATGCTCGATGCAAAGCAAACAGAATCGTGTGCTGCGACTCTTCTTCTCCATTGTACGACGCATCGTCACCTGAACAGCATGTGTCATTGAATCTGCCTCATCCAAGATTATGGTTTTCCATCCGGACGAACTGCACTCGCAGTCAACTGTGCAAAGTTTTTTATTTCCATTCGCTCTATGTACATTGATGCCACGCTCATTAGCTGCATTCAGTTCAAGAATTCGGTCCTTGAACATATCACAAGTTTCACCCGCACGGGGCCTTGTGAAAACACACTAATGCCTGAAACACAAAGCCGTGTTAGTGCTGCCGTTTTTCCGTAACGTTGGAAGTGCTTCAACAATATGTTTGGCGAGTTGGGGTCGCGGTCTCCAATGTCAAGCAGCGTCGCTCGCTGTGAGTGAAAAGATGGGGGACCGCATAGAAACACACGGTCGGTGTCCTTGTTGTTGGAATCTGCTCTTCCCCACTGGTGGGATTTGGTTCGCCGTCGTCCGGCCACGGAACACTTTCACCTGGGATGAGATCGCGAGCCCAGCAGTCTCCGCCTAACACTTGACCCGGCAACATCTATTCCTCATTTGCAATAAAATTGGCGGACGGCCTCGGTTGGAAAGGGCGCGGAAAATCGAAAAAGGTTAACAAAATGCGGGAAATAGCAACAAAAACAAAACAAGGGGAAAAATTCAACCAAATTGTTGTTGGTTTTGTTGAGTATACATGCTTCCTAGGCGGGCCAGAGCCCCAGTCTCGAGTCGGCCGTCGATGTGATCACATCGTTGAGTGCTGAGGGGGCCAACATGCGTGGGTGGGTGGGTGGGTATATGGCGCGTTGGGGTCGCGGCCTCCAATGTCAAGCAGCGTCGCTCGCTGTGAGTGAGAAGATGGGGGACCGCATAGAAACACACGGTCGGTGTCCTTGTTGTTGGAATCTGCTCTTCCCCACTGGTGGGATTTGGTTCGCCGTCGTCCGGCCACGGAACACTTTCACCTGGGATGAGATCGCGAGCCCAGCAGTCTCCGCCTAACACTTGACCCGGCAACATCTATTCCTCATTTGCAACAAAATTGGCGGACGGCCTCGGTTGGAAAGGGCGCGGAAAATCGAAAAAGGTTAACAAAATGCGGGAAATAGCAACAAAAACAACACAAGGGGAAAAATTCAACCAAATTGTCGTTGGTTTTGTTGAGTATATATGCTTCCTAGGCGGGCCAGAGCCCCAGTCTCCAGTCGGCCGTCGAGGTGATCACATCGTTGAGTGCTGAGGGGGCCAACATGCGTTTACATGGCGCGTTGGGTTCGCGGCCTCCAATGTCAAGCAGCGTCGCTCGGTGTGAGTGAGAAGATGGGGGACCGCATAGAAACACACGGTCGGTGTCCTTGTTGTTGGAATCTGCTCTTCCCCACTGGTGGGATTTGGTTCGCCGTCGTCCGGCCACGGAACACTTTCACCTGGGATGAGATCGCGAGCCCAGCAGTCTCCGCCTAACACTTGACCCGGCAACATCTATTCCTCATTTGCAATAAAATTGGCGGACGGCCTCGGTTGGAAAGGGCGCGGAAAATCGAAAAAGGTTAACAAAATGCGGGAAATAGCAACAAAAACAAAAGAAGGGGAAAAATTCAACCAAATTGTTGTTGGTTTTGTTGAGTATACATGCTTCCTAGGCGGGCCAGAGCCCCAGTCTCGAGTCGGCCGTCGATGTGATCACATCGTTGAGTGCTGAGGGGGCCAACATGCGTGGGTGGGTGGGTGGGTATATGGCGCGTTGGGGTCGCGGCCTCCAATGTCAAGCAGCGTCGCTCGCTGTGAGTGAGAAGATGGGGGACCGCATAGAAACACACGGTCGGTGTCCTTGTTGTTGGAATCTGCTCTTCCCCACTGGTGGGATTTGGTTCGCCGTCGTCCGGCCACGGAACACTTTCACCTGGGATGAGATCGCGAGCCCAGCAGTCTCCGCCTAACACTTGACCCGGCAACATCTATTCCTCATTTGCAACAAAATTGGCGGACGGCCTCGGTTGGAAAGGGCGCGGAAAATCGAAAAAGGTTAACAAAATGCGGGAAATAGCAACAAAAACAACACAAGGGGAAAAATTCAACCAAATTGTTGTTGGTTTTGTTGAGTATATATGCTTCCTAGGCGGGTCAGAGCCCCAGTCTCGAGTCGGCCGTCGAGGTGATCACATCGTTGAGTGCTGAGGGGGCCAACATGCGTGGGTGGGTGTTTGGGTATATGGCGTGTTGTGAGTGAGAAGATGGGGGGTATGTTGTTTTTGTTGAGTATATATGCTTCCTAGGCGGGCCAGAGCCCCAGTCTCGAGTCGGCCGTCGAGGTGATCACATCGTTGAGTGCTGAGGGGGCCCACATGCGTGGGTCGGTGGGAGGGTATATGGCGCGTTGGGGTCGCGGTCTCCAATGTCAAGCAGCGTCGCTCGATGGGGGACGGCATAGAAACACACGGTCGGTGTCCTTGTTGTTGGAATCTGCTCTTCCCCACTGGTGGGATTTGGTTTGCCGTCGTCCGGCCACGGAACACTTGTCTCCGCCTAACACTTGACCCGGCAACATCTATTCCTCATTTGCAATAGAATTGGCGGACGGCCTCGGTTGGAAAGGGCGCGGAAAATCGAAAAAGGTTAACAAAATGCGGGAAATAGCAACAAAAACAACACAAGGGGAAAAATTCAACCAAATTGTTGTTGGTTTTGTTGAGTATATATGCTTCCTAGGCGGGCCAGAGCCCCAGTCTCGAGTCGGCCGTCGAGGTGATCGCATCGTTGAGTGCTGAGGGGGCCAACATAAGTGGGTGGGTGGGAGGGTATATGGCGCGTTGGGGTCGCGGCCTCCAATGTCAAGCAGCGTCGCTCGCTCTGAGTGAGGAGATGGGGGACCGCATAGAAACACACGGTCGGTGTCCTTGTTGTTGGAATCTGCTCTTCCCCACTGGTGGGATTTGGTTCGCCGTCGTCCGGCCACGGAACACTTTCACCTGGGATGAGATCGCGAGCCCAGCAGTCTCCGCCTAACACTTGACCCGGCAACATCTATTCCTCATTTGCAATAAAATTGGCGGACGGCCTCGGTTGGAAAGGGCGCGGAAAATCGAAAAAGGTTAACAAAATGCGGGAAATAGCAACAAAAACAAAAGAAGGGGAAAAATTCAACCAAATTGTTGTTGGTTTTGTTGAGTATACATGCTTCCTAGGCGGGCCAGAGCCCCAGTCTCGAGTCGGCCGTCGATGTGATCACATCGTTGAGTGCTGAGGGGGCCAACATGCGTGGGTGGGTGGGTGGGTATATGGCGCGTTGGGGTCGCGGCCTCCAATGTCAAGCAGCGTCGCTCGCTGTGAGTGAGAAGATGGGGGACCGCATAGAAACACACGGTCGGTGTCCTTGTTGTTGGAATCTGCTCTTCCCCACTGGTGGGATTTGGTTCGCCGTCGTCCGGCCACGGAACACTTTCACCTGGGATGAGATCGCGAGCCCAGCAGTCTCCGCCTAACACTTGACCCGGCAACATCTATTCCTCATTTGCAACAAAATTGGCGGACGGCCTCGGTTGGAAAGGGCGCGGAAAATCGAAAAAGGTTAACAAAATGCGGGAAATAGCAACAAAAACAACACAAGGGGAAAAATTCAACCAAATTGTCGTTGGTTTTGTTGAGTATATATGCTTCCTAGGCGGGCCAGAGCCCCAGTCTCCAGTCGGCCGTCGAGGTGATCACATCGTTGAGTGCTGAGGGGGCCAACATGCGTTTACATGGCGCGTTGGGTTCGCGGCCTCCAATGTCAAGCAGCGTCGCTCGGTGTGAGTGAGAAGATGGGGGACCGCATAGAAACACACGGTCGGTGTCCTTGTTGTTGGAATCTGCTCTTCCCCACTGGTGGGATTTGGTTCGCCGTCGTCCGGCCACGGAACACTTTCACCTGGGATGAGATCGCGAGCCCAGCAGTCTCCGCCTAACACTTGACCCGGCAACATCTATTCCTCATTTGCAACAAAATTGGCGGACGGCCTCGGTTGGAAAGGGCGCGGAAAATCGAAAAAGGTTAACAAAATGCGGGAAATAGCAACAAAAACAACACAAGGGGAAAAATTCAACCAAATTGTTGTTGGTTTTGTTGAGTATATATGCTTCCTAGGCGGGTCAGAGCCCCAGTCTCGAGTCGGCCGTCGAGGTGATCACATCGTTGAGTGCTGAGGGGGCCAACATGCGTGGGTGGGTGTTTGGGTATATGGCGTGTTGTGAGTGAGAAGATGGGGGGTATGTTGTTTTTGTTGAGTATATATGCTTCCTAGGCGGGCCAGAGCCCCAGTCTCGAGTCGGCCGTCGAGGTGATCACATCGTTGAGTGCTGAGGGGGCCCACATGCGTGGGTCGGTGGGAGGGTATATGGCGCGTTGGGGTCGCGGTCTCCAATGTCAAGCAGCGTCGCTCGATGGGGGACGGCATAGAAACACACGGTCGGTGTCCTTGTTGTTGGAATCTGCTCTTCCCCACTGGTGGGATTTGGTTTGCCGTCGTCCGGCCACGGAACACTTGTCTCCGCCTAACACTTGACCCGGCAACATCTATTCCTCATTTGCAATAGAATTGGCGGACGGCCTCGGTTGGAAAGGGCGCGGAAAATCGAAAAAGGTTAACAAAATGCGGGAAATAGCAACAAAAACAACACAAGGGGAAAAATTCAACCAAATTGTTGTTGGTTTTGTTGAGTATATATGCTTCCTAGGCGGGCCAGAGCCCCAGTCTCGAGTCGGCCGTCGAGGTGATCGCATCGTTGAGTGCTGAGGGGGCCAACATAAGTGGGTGGGTGGGAGGGTATATGGCGCGTTGGGGTCGCGGCCTCCAATGTCAAGCAGCGTCGCTCGCTCTGAGTGAGGAGATGGGGGACCGCATAGAAACACACGGTCGGTGTCCTTGTTGTTGGAATCTGCTCTTCCCCACTGGTGGGATTTGGTTCGCCGTCGTCCGGCCACGGAACACTTTCACCTGGGATGAGATCGCGAGCCCAGCAGTCTCCGCCTAACACTTGACCCGGCAACATCTATTCCTCATTTGCAATAAAATTGGCGGACGGCCTCGGTTGGAAAGGGCGCGGAAAATCGAAAAAGGTTAACAAAATGCGGGAAATAGCAACAAAAACAAAAGAAGGGGAAAAATTCAACCAAATTGTTGTTGGTTTTGTTGAGTATACATGCTTCCTAGGCGGGCCAGAGCCCCAGTCTCGAGTCGGCCGTCGATGTGATCACATCGTTGAGTGCTGAGGGGGCCAACATGCGTGGGTGGGTGGGTGGGTATATGGCGCGTTGGGGTCGCGGCCTCCAATGTCAAGCAGCGTCGCTCGCTGTGAGTGAGAAGATGGGGGACCGCATAGAAACACACGGTCGGTGTCCTTGTTGTTGGAATCTGCTCTTCCCCACTGGTGGGATTTGGTTCGCCGTCGTCCGGCCACGGAACACTTTCACCTGGGATGAGATCGCGAGCCCAGCAGTCTCCGCCTAACACTTGACCCGGCAACATCTATTCCTCATTTGCAACAAAATTGGCGGACGGCCTCGGTTGGAAAGGGCGCGGAAAATCGAAAAAGGTTAACAAAATGCGGGAAATAGCAACAAAAACAACACAAGGGGAAAAATTCAACCAAATTGTCGTTGGTTTTGTTGAGTATATATGCTTCCTAGGCGGGCCAGAGCCCCAGTCTCCAGTCGGCCGTCGAGGTGATCACATCGTTGAGTGCTGAGGGGGCCAACATGCGTTTACATGGCGCGTTGGGTTCGCGGCCTCCAATGTCAAGCAGCGTCGCTCGGTGTGAGTGAGAAGATGGGGGACCGCATAGAAACACACGGTCGGTGTCCTTGTTGTTGGAATCTGCTCTTCCCCACTGGTGGGATTTGGTTCGCCGTCGTCCGGCCACGGAACACTTTCACCTGGGATGAGATCGCGAGCCCAGCAGTCTCCGCCTAACACTTGACCCGGCAACATCTATTCCTCATTTGCAACAAAATTGGCGGACGGCCTCGGTTGGAAAGGGCGCGGAAAATCGAAAAAGGTTAACAAAATGCGGGAAATAGCAACAAAAACAACACAAGGGGAAAAATTCAACCAAATTGTCGTTGGTTTTGTTGAGTATATATGCTTCCTAGGCGGGCCAGAGCCCCAGTCTCGAGTCGGCCGTCGAGGTGATCGCATCGTTGAGTGCTGAGGGGGCCAACATAAGTGGGTGGGTGGGTGGGTATATGGCGCGTTGGGGTCGCGGCCTCCAATGTTAAGCAGCGTCGCTCGCTGTGAGTGAAAAGATGGGGGACCGCATAGAAACACACGGTCGGTGTCCTTGTTGTTGGAATCTGCTCTTCCCCACTGGTGGGATTTGGTTCGCCGTCGTCCGGCCACGGAACACTGGGATGAGATCGCGAGCCCAGCAGTCTCCGCCTAACACTTGACCCGGCAGCATCTATTCCTCATTTGCAATAAAATTGGCGGACGGCCTCGGTTGGAAAGGGCGCGGAAAATCGAAAAAGGTTAACAAAATGCGGGAAATAGCAACAAAAACAACACAAGGGGAAAAATTCAACCAAATTGTTGTTGGTTTTGTTGAGTATATATGCTTCCTAGGCGGGCCAGAGCCCCAGTCTCGAGTCGGCCGTCGAGGTGATCACATCGTTGAGTGCTGAGGGGGCCAACATGCGTGGGTGGATGGGTGGGCATATGGCGCGTTGGGGTCGCGGCCTCCAATGTCAAGCAGCGTCGCTCGCTGTGAATGAGAAGATGGGGGACCGCATAGAAACACACGGTCGGTGTCCTTGTTGTTGGAATCTGCTCTTCCCCACTGGTGGGATTTGGTTTGCCGTCGTCCGGCCACGGAACACTTGTCTCCGCCTAACACTTGACCCGGCAACATCTATTCCTCATTTGCAATAGAATTGGCGGACGGCCTCGGTTGGAAAGGGCGCGGAAAATCGAAAAAGGTTAACAAAATGCGGGAAATAGCAACAAAAACAACACAAGGGGAAAAATTCAACCAAATTGTTGTTGGTTTTGTTGAGTATATATGCTTCCTAGGCGGGCCAGAGCCCCAGTCTCGAGTCGGCCGTCGAGGTGATCACATCGTTGAGTGCTGAGGGGGCCAACATGCGTGGGTGGGTGTTTGGGTATATGGCGTGTTGTGAGTGAGAAGATGGGGGGTATGTTGTTTTTGTTGAGTATATATGCTTCCTAGGCGGGCCAGAGCCCCAGTCTCGAGTCGGCCGTCGAGGTGATCACATCGTTGAGTGCTGAGGGGGCCAACATGCGTGGGTGGATGGGTGGGCATATGGCGCGTTGGGGTCGCGGCCTCCAATGTCAAGCAGCGTCGCTCGCTGTGAATGAGAAGATGGGGGACCGCATAGAAACACACGGTCGGTGTCCTTGTTGTTGGAATCTGCTCTTCCCCACTGGTGGGATTTGGTTTGCCGTCGTCCGGCCACGGAACACTTGTCTCCGCCTAACACTTGACCCGGCAACATCTATTCCTCATTTGCAATAGAATTGGCGGACGGCCTCGGTTGGAAAGGGCGCGGAAAATCGAAAAAGGTTAACAAAATGCGGGAAATAGCAACAAAAACAACACAAGGGGAAAAATTCAACCAAATTGTCGTTGGTTTTGTTGAGTATATATGCTTCCTAGGCGGGCCAGAGCCCCAGTCTCGAGTCGGCCGTCGAGGTGATCGCATCGTTGAGTGCTGAGGGGGCCAACATAAGTGGGTGGGTGGGTGGGTATATGGCGCGTTGGGGTCGCGGTCTCCAATGTCAAGCAGCGTCGCTCGCTGTGAGTGAGAAGATGGGGGACCGCATAGAAACACACGGTCGGTGTCCTTGTTGTTGGAATCTGCTCTTCCCCACTGGTGGGATTTGGTTCGCCGTCGTCCGGCCACGGAACACTTTCACCTGGGATGAGATCGCGAGCCCAGCAGTCTCCGCCTAACACTTGACCCGGCAACATCTATTCCTCATTTGCAATAAAATTGGCGGACGGCCTCGGTTGGAAAGGGCGCGGAGAATCGAAAAAAGTTAACAAAATGCGGGAAATAGCAACAAAAACAACACAAGGGGAAAAATTCCACCAAATTGTTGTTGGTTTTGTTGAGTATATATGCTTCCTAGGCGGGCCAGAGCCCCAGTCTCGAGTCGGCCGTCGAGGTGATCACATCGTTGAGTGCTGAGGGGGCCAACATGCGTGGGTGGGTCGGTGGGTATATGGCGTGTTGTGAGTGAGAAGATGGGGGGTATGTTGTTATTGTTGAGTATATGCTTCCTAGGCGGGCCAGAGCCCCAGTCTCGAGTCGGCCGTCGAGGTGATCACATCGTTGAGTGCCGGGGGGGGCCAACATGCGTGGGTGGATGGGTGGGCATATGGCGCGTTGGGGTCGCGGTCTCCAATGTCAAGCAGCGTCGCTCGCTGTGAGTGAGAAGATGGGGGACCGCATAGAAACACACGGTCGGTGTCCTTGTTGTTGGAATCTGCTCCTTCCCACTGGTGGGATTTGGTTCGCCGTCGTCCGGCCACGGAACACTTTCACTTGGGATGAGATCGCGGGCCCAGCAGTCTCCGCCTAACACTTGACCCGGCAGCATCTATTCCTCATTTGCAATAAAATTGGCGGACAAAAACAACACAAGGGGAAAAATTCAACCAAATTGTTGTTGGTTTTGTTGAGTATATATGCTTCCTAGGCGGGCCAGAGCCCCAGTCTCGAGTCGGCCGTCGATGTGATCACTTCGTTGAGTGCTGAGGGGGCCAACATGCGTGGGTGGGCGGGTGGGTATATGGCGTGTTGTGAGTGAGAAGATGGGGGGTATGTTGTTTTTGTTGAGTATATGCTTCCTAGGCGGGTCAGAGCCCCAGTCTCGAGTCGGCCGTCGAGGTGATCGCATCGTTGAGTGCTGAGGGGGCCAACATAAGTGGGTGGGTGGGAGGGTATATGGCGCGTTGGGGTCGCGGCCTCCAATGTCAAGCAGCGTCGCTCGCTGTGAGTGAGAAGATGGGGGACCGCATAGAAACACACGATCGGTGTCCTTGTTGTTGGAATCTGCTCTTCCCCACTGGTGGGATTTGGTTTGCCGTCGTCCGGCCACGGAACACTTGTCTCCGCCTAACACTTGACCCGGCAACATCTATTCCTCATTTGCAATAGAATTGGCGGACGGCCTCGGTTGGAAAGGGCGCGGAAAATCGAAAAAGGTTAACAAAATGCGGGAAATAGCAACAAAAACAACACAAGGGGAAAAATTCAACCAAATTGTTGTTGGTTTTGTTGAGTATATATGCTTCCTAGGCGGGCCAGAGCCCCAGTCTCGAGTCGGCCGTCGAGGTGATCACATCGTTGAGTGCTGAGGGGGCCAACATGCGTGGGTGGGTGTTTGGGTATATGGCGTGTTGTGAGTGAGAAGATGGGGGGTATGTTGTTTTTGTTGAGTATATATGCTTCCTAGGCGGGCCAGAGCCCCAGTCTCGAGTCGGCCGTCGAGGTGATCACATCGTTGAGTGCTGAGGGGGCCAACATGCGTGGGTGGATGGGTGGGCATATGGCGCGTTGGGGTCGCGGCCTCCAATGTCAAGCAGCGTCGCTCGCTGTGAATGAGAAGATGGGGGACCGCATAGAAACACACGGTCGGTGTCCTTGTTGTTGGAATCTGCTCTTCCCCACTGGTGGGATTTGGTTTGCCGTCGTCCGGCCACGGAACACTTGTCTCCGCCTAACACTTGACCCGGCAACATCTATTCCTCATTTGCAATAGAATTGGCGGACGGCCTCGGTTGGAAAGGGCGCGGAAAATCGAAAAAGGTTAACAAAATGCGGGAAATAGCAACAAAAACAACACAAGGGGAAAAATTCAACCAAATTGTCGTTGGTTTTGTTGAGTATATATGCTTCCTAGGCGGGCCAGAGCCCCAGTCTCGAGTCGGCCGTCGAGGTGATCGCATCGTTGAGTGCTGAGGGGGCCAACATAAGTGGGTGGGTGGGTGGGTATATGGCGCGTTGGGGTCGCGGTCTCCAATGTCAAGCAGCGTCGCTCGCTGTGAGTGAGAAGATGGGGGACCGCATAGAAACACACGGTCGGTGTCCTTGTTGTTGGAATCTGCTCTTCCCCACTGGTGGGATTTGGTTCGCCGTCGTCCGGCCACGGAACACTTTCACCTGGGATGAGATCGCGAGCCCAGCAGTCTCCGCCTAACACTTGACCCGGCAACATCTATTCCTCATTTGCAATAAAATTGGCGGACGGCCTCGGTTGGAAAGGGCGCGGAGAATCGAAAAAAGTTAACAAAATGCGGGAAATAGCAACAAAAACAACACAAGGGGAAAAATTCCACCAAATTGTTGTTGGTTTTGTTGAGTATATATGCTTCCTAGGCGGGCCAGAGCCCCAGTCTCGAGTCGGCCGTCGAGGTGATCACATCGTTGAGTGCTGAGGGGGCCAACATGCGTGGGTGGGTCGGTGGGTATATGGCGTGTTGTGAGTGAGAAGATGGGGGGTATGTTGTTATTGTTGAGTATATGCTTCCTAGGCGGGCCAGAGCCCCAGTCTCGAGTCGGCCGTCGAGGTGATCACATCGTTGAGTGCCGGGGGGGGCCAACATGCGTGGGTGGATGGGTGGGCATATGGCGCGTTGGGGTCGTGGTCTCCAATGTCAAGCAGCGTCGCTCGCTGTGAGTGAGAAGATGGGGGACCGCATAGAAACACACGGTCGGTGTCCTTGTTGTTGGAATCTGCTCTTCCCCACTGGTGGGATTTGGTTCGCCGTCGTCCGGCCACGGAACACTTTCACTTGGGATGAGATCGCGGGCCCAGCAGTCTCCGCCTAACACTTGACCCGGCAGCATCTATTCCTCATTTGCAATAAAATTGGCGGACAAAAACAACACAAGGGGAAAAATTCAACCAAATTGTTGTTGGTTTTGTTGAGTATATATGCTTCCTAGGCGGGCCAGAGCCCCAGTCTCGAGTCGGCCGTCGATGTGATCACTTCGTTGAGTGCTGAGGGGGCCAATATGCGTGGGTGGGTGGGTGGGTACATGCTGTGTTGGGTTTCGCGGTCTCCAATGTCAAGCAGCGTCGCTCGCTGTGAGTGAAAAGATGGGGGACCGCATAGAAACACACGGTCGATGTCCTTGTTGTTGGAATCTGCTCTTCCCCACTGGTGGGATTTGGTTCGCCGTCGTCCGGCCACGGAACACTTTCACCTGGGATGAGATCGCGAGCCCAGCAGTCTCCGCCTAACACTTGACCCGGCAACATCTATTCCTCATTTGCAATAAAATTGGCGGACGGCCTCGGTTGGAAAGGGCGCGGAAAATCGAAAAAAGTTAACAAAATGCGGGAAATAGCAACAAAAACAACACAAGGGGAAAAATTCAACCAAATTGTTGTTGTGTTTGTTGAGTATATATGCTTCTTAGGCGGGTCAGAGCCCCAGTCTCCAGTCGGCCGTCGAGGTGATCACATGGTTGAGTGCTGAGGGGGCCAACATGCGTTTACATGGCGCGTTGGGTTCGCGGCCTCCAATGTCAAGCAGCGTCGCTCGGTGTGAGTGAGAAGATGGGGGACCGCATAGAAACACACGGTCGGTGTCCTTGTTGTTGGAATCTGCTCTTCCCCACTGGTGGGATTTGGTTCGCCGTCGTCCGGCCACGGAACACTTGTCTCCGCCTAACACTTGACCCGGCAACATCTATTCCTCATTTGCAATAAAATTGGCGGACGGCCTCGGTTGGAAAGGGCGCGGAAAATACAAAAAATTTAAGAAATCCGAGAAACAACAACAAAAACATCACAAGAGGAAAAATTCAACCAAATTGTTGTTGTTTTTGCTGAGTATAAAAGGCGGTCGGCGGGTGGGCCAGAGCCACAGTTTCAAGGCGGCCGTCGAGGTGATCACATCGTGGAATGCTGAAATCGGAATTTTTTTTGTTGTTGTTGTCGTCAGTACCCGGGCCTATGTAGTGATAGGGTCTCGGGTCTTGAAGTGAGAGCGGGTCCTGAAGTGAGAGAGATAGGACAACAGGGAGAGTGAAAGAGATAGAGACATAAACATGTACTCTCCCAAATTGTCAAGTGTTTAGCCATAGGGTTAGGCAAGTTATCGACACACTCACCCAAGCATTTTTTCATTTTTTTTTTAACTTATTTTTTTCGTGCATTCACTCAACGCTAGTACACCCCAGAAAGAGGACGGGTTTTTGCCTATACCCACACACTTCCCCCGCAAAACGTACGCACATACTCGCTCACAAACCCATGTACACACGCACTCATGCATTCCTCCATTCAATCACGCAGCCGCGTCCGCTATGCCTATAATGTTATCCGCAGCCGTGAGTGTAGTCCCTCAAATGAACATTATGAATTGAGCGGACTTGTGTATGTGTGTTCCTGAAGCTGAGGCCTAATGGCCCTTTGGGTTTTGGTCAGTGTGAGGTAGCTGGAGCAGCGACAAGCAGTATTCCACACAGACTAACCCACACAACATACTACAAGACCATCCTTCAAGCTTATTCTTCAAGACCATCGCAAGTTGAACATGGAGCTTGTTGTGATACCAGGTTAGTACCCTATTTTTCTATATTGCCTCTTATATTGCCCCTGAATAAGCCCACCCAAGTCTGCAAGCCTTTTTTAAACTAAAGCTAGTGCCTTTCCTTCTGAAAGCACTTAACGATAACACCCAAGTCTCTTTCCTTCTGAAAGCCCCTGAACAAACCCACCCAAGTCTGCTTGTTCCTCCTACAATACAGTTAGTGTCTTTCCTTCTGAAAGCCCCTACCAAGTCCACCCAATTCTGCAACCCTTTCTTTCTTTTTCTTTCATATATAAGTGTTTTTGCTTCTAATGGCCTTAAGCCTTCCTTAAAACAATCCATAGGTCTTTCCTTCTGAAAGTACCATCAAACCAACTCAAGGCCTTAAGCCTTATTTACAACAAAACTTGAGTCTTTCCATCTGAAAGCTCCATCAAACTACTTCAAGGCCTTAAGCCATCTTTGCCATAGAATCAGTGCTTTCTTCCACAGCTACTTTCAACGATCACAACAAGCCGACCATGCAACTTGCTGACAAGCTGACAACACAATACTGGGTGAGTTTTGTGTTTATTATATAACCAATTATATTTATTTCATTTATTATATTGCCCTTGACATTTATACATATACAATACATACAATCCCATGTCCCTGAGCAAGCCCACCCAAGTCTCTAGGCCCCTTTCTCATTAAACAAGCGGCTTTCCTTCTGAAAGCCTTGCAATCCCCCCTAGTCTGCATGTCCCTAGCAAAAACACCCAAGTCTGCAAACTTTCCTTCTGAAAGTACCCACCAAGTCCACCCAAGTCTCTTTCATTCTGAAAGCCCCTGAAAAGCCCACCCAAGTCTGCAAGCCTTCTTTACAATAAAATCAGTGTTTCCTCATCATTTCCTTATACCTACCCTTCATCCCTAGTTCCTTTCAATCTCTAGAAACCTTATTTAACCAAGACAACTCTCGGTCTTGGGACTCCCACCGTCGCATCGCAGAAGACGAACTTGCAAGTATAAACGTGTTGTAGTTCGTCGGGCCGTGTTCAATGTCATTAGCTCAAGCCTATTACCGCACGTTAGCGAGTCACAATTCACTGAAGCCTGTGCTTGCGTGTTATTGTATGCGAAGTCCTGCAATGCGTCAACATGCCAGGCACTTGCAATTGTGTTTCTAACTTAAGGGTTGGCCTCATTCCGCAAACCCTTACAATACAGCCAGGCGGACTTTCGGACAAATTCGCATAAATCGCTGTGGGCGGGAGGGTGGTAGGGTCGGGGAAAGCACCTTGCAAGTGTGTTTTTTAGCTTTGGGTTGAATTAAACCCTTAGCCTAGAGCCAGACGGACGGTCTGGAGTCTCTGTCGGACGGACGGTCCGACCAATTCGCATACCTCGGTGGGGTTTGGAGGGATGTAGGGTCAGGGCCAGCACCTTGCAAGTGTGTTTTTTAGCTTTGGGTTAAACTCTATCGGTACACCCTTAGCCTAGAGCCAGACGGACGGTCTGGAGTCTCTGTCGGACGGACAGTCCGACCAATTCGCATACCTCGGTGGGGTTAGGAGGGATGTAGGGCCACTGCCAGCACCTTGCAAGTGTGTTTTTTAGCTTTGGGTTGAACTCGATCGGTAAACCCTTAGCCTAGAGCCAGACGGACGGTCTGGAGTCTCTGTCGGACGGACGGTCCGACCAATTCGCATACCTCGGTGGGGTTTGGAGGGATGTAGGGTCAGGGCCAGCACCTTGCAAGTGTGTTTTTTATCTTTGGGTTGAACTCGATCGGTACACCCTTAGCCTAGGGCCAGACGGACGGTCTGGAGTCTCTGTCGGACGGACGGTCCGACCAATTCGCATACCTCGGTGGGGTTAGGAGGGATGTAGGGCCAGGGCCAGCACCTTGCAAGTGTGTTTTTTAGCTTTGGGTTGAACTCGATCGGTACACCCTTAGCCTAGAGCCAGACGGACGGTCTGGAGTCTCTGTCGGACGGACGGTCCGACCAATTCGCATACCTCGGTGGGGTTAGGAGGGATGTAGGGCCAGGGCCAGCACCTTGCAAGTGTGTTTTTTAGCTTTGGGTTGAACTCGATCGGTACACCCTTAGCCTAGGGCCAGACGGACGGTCTGGAGTCTCTGTCGGACGGACGGTCCGACCAATTCGCATACTCCAGTGGGGTGGGAGGGATTTAAGGTCAGATCCAGCACCTTGCAAGTGTGTTTTTTAGCTTTGGGTTGAACTCGATCGGTACACCCTTAGCCTAGAGCCAGACGGACGGTCTGGAGTCTCTGTCGGACGGACGGTCCGACCAATTCGCATACCTCGGTGGGGTTAGGAGGGATGTAGGGCCAGGGCCAGCACCTTGCAAGTGTGTTTTTTAGCTTTGGGTTGAACTCGATCGGTACACCCTTAGCCTAGGGCCAGACGGACGGTCTGGAGTCTCTGTCGGACGGACGGTCCGACCAATTCGCATACTCCAGTGGGGTGGGAGGGATTTAAGGTCAGATCCAGCACCTTGCAAGTGTGTTTTTTAGCTTTGGGTTGAACTCGATCGGTAAACCCTTAGCCTAGAGCCAGACGGACGGTCTGGAGTCTCTGTCGGACGGACGGTCCGACCAATTCGCATACCTCGGTGGGGTTAGGAGGGATGTAGGGTCAGGGCCAGCACCTTGCAAGTGTGTTTTTTAGCTTTGGGTTGAACTCGATCGGTACACCCTTAGCCTAGGGCCAGACGGACGGTCTGGAGTCTCTGTCGGACGGACGGTCCGACCAATTCGCATACTCCAGTGGGGTGGGAGGGATTTAAGGTCAGATCCAGCACCTTGCAAGTGTGTTTTTTAGCTTTGGGTTAAACTCGATCGGTACACCCTTAGCCTAGAGCCAGAGGGACGGTCCGGAGTCTCTGTCGGACGGACGGTCCGACCAATTCGCATACCTCGGTGGGGTTAGGAGGGATGTAGGGCCAGGGCCAGCACCTTGCAAGTGTGGGTTTTAGCTTTGGGTTGAACTCGATCGGTAAACCCTTAGCCTAGAGCCAGACGGACGGTCTGGAGTCTCTGTCGGACGGACGGTCCGACCAATGCGCATACTCCAGTGGGGTGGGAGGGATTTAAGGTCAGATCCAGCACCTTGCAAGTGTGTTTTTTAGCTTTGGGTTGAACTCGATCGGTACACCCTTAGCCTAGAGCCAGACGGACGGTCTGGAGTCTCTGTCGGACGGACGGTCCGACCAATTCGCATACATCGGTGGGGTTAGGAGGGATGTAGGGCCAGGGCCAGCACCTTGGAAGTGTGTTTTTTAGCTTTGGGTTGAACTCGATCGGTACACCCTTAACCTAGAGCCAGACGGACGGTCTGGAGTCTCTGTCGGACGGACGGTCCGACCAATTCGCATACCTCGGTGGATGTGGGAGGAAGGTAGGTTCGGGGGAAGCACCTTGCAAGTGTGTTTTTTAGTTTTCCGATTACTTCGCATATTTCGGGGGGTTAGGAGGGATGTAGGGTCAGGGCCAGCACCTTGCAAGTGTGTTTTTTAGCTTTGGGCTGAACTCAATCGGTAAACCCTTAGCCTAGAGCCAGACGGACGGTCTGAAGTCTCTGTCGGACGGACGGTCCGACCAATTCGCATACTCCAGTGGGGTGGGAGGGATTTAAGGTCAGGGCCAGCACCTTGCAAGTGTGTTTTTTAGCTTTTGGTTGAACTCGATCGGTAAACCCTTAGCCTAGAGCCAGACGGACGGTCTGGAGTCTCTGTCGGACGGACGGTCCGACCAATTCGCTTACCTCGGTGGGGGTGGGAGGGAGGTAGGTTGGGGGAAAGCACCTTGGAAGTGTGTTTATTAGTTTTCCGATTGATTTGCATATTTCGGGGGGTTAGGAGGGAGGTAGGGTCAGGGCCAGTACCTTGCAAGTGTGTTTTTTAGCTTTGGGTTGAACTCGATCGGTACACCCTTAGCCTAGAGCCAGACGGACGGTCTGGAGTCTCTGTCGGACGGACGGTCCGACCAATTCGCATACATCGGTGGGGTTAGGAGGGATGTAGGGCCAGGGCCAGCACCTTGGAAGTGTGTTTTTTAGCTTTGGGTTGAACTCGATCGGTACACCCTTAGCCTAGAGCCAGACGGACGGTCTGGAGTCTCTGTCGGACGGACGGTCCGACCAATTCGCATACCTCGGTGGATGTGGGAGGAAGGTAGGTTCGGGGGAAGCACCTTGCAAGTGTGTTTTTTAGTTTTCCGATTACTTCGCATATTTCGGGGGGTTAGGAGGGATGTAGGGTCAGGGCCAGCACCTTGCAAGTGTGTTTTTTAGCTTTGGGCTGAACTCAATCGGTAAACCCTTAGCCTAGAGCCAGACGGACGGTCTGAAGTCTCTGTCGGACGGACGGTCCGACCAATTCGCATACTCCAGTGGGGTGGGAGGGATTTAAGGTCAGGGCCAGCACCTTGCAAGTGTGTTTTTTAGCTTTTGGTTGAACTCGATCGGTAAACCCTTAGCCTAGAGCCAGACGGACGGTCTGGAGTCTCTGTCGGACGGACGGTCCGACCAATTCGCTTACCTCGGTGGGGGTGGGAGGGAGGTAGGTTGGGGGAAAGCACCTTGGAAGTGTGTTTATTAGTTTTCCGATTGATTTGCATATTTCGGGGGGTTAGGAGGGAGGTAGGGTCAGGGCCAGTACCTTGCAAGTGTGTTTTTTAGCTTTGGGTTGAATTCGATCGGTAAACCCTTAGCCTAGAGCCAGACGGACGGTCTGGAGTCTCTGTCGGACGGACGGTCCGACCAATTCGCTTACCTCGGTGGGGGTGGGAGGGAGGTAGTTTCGGGGAAAGCACCTTGCAAGAGTGTTTTTTAGCTTTGGGTTGAATTCGATCGGTAAACCCTTAGCCTAGAGCCAGACGGACGGTCTGGAGTCTCTGTCGGACGGACGGTGCGACCAATTTGCATACCTCGGTGGGGGTGGGAGGGAGGAAGGTTCGGGGAAATCACCTTGCAAGAGTGTTTTTTAGCTTTGGGTTGAATTCGATCGGTAAACCCTTAGCCTAGAGCCAGACGGACGGTCTGGAGTCTCTGTCGGACGGACGGTATGACCAATTCGCTTACCTCGGGTGGGGTGGGAGGGAGGTAGGTTGGGGGAAAGCACCTTGAAAGTGTGTTTATTAGCTTTGGGTTGAACTCGATCGGTAAACCCTTAGCCTAGAGCCAGACGGACGGTCTGGAGTCTCTGTCGGACGGACGGTCCGACCAATTCGCATACGTCGGTGGGGTTAGGAGGGATGTAGGGCCAGGACCTTGCAAGTGTGTTTTTTAGCTTTGGGTTGAACTCGATCGGTAAACCCTTAGCCTAGAGCCAGACGGACGGTCTGGAGTCTCTGTCGGACGGACGGTCCGACCAATTCGCATACCTCGGTGGGGTTAGGAGGGATGTAGGGCCAGGGCCAGTACCTTGCAAGTGTGTTTTTTAGCTTTGGGTTGAACTCGATCGGCACACCCTTAGCCTAGAGCCAGACGCACGGTCTGGAGTCAATGTCGGACGGACGGTCCGACCAATTCGCATACGTCTTTGGGGTTAGGAGGGATGTAGGGCCAGGGCCAGCACCTTGCAAGTGTGTTTTTTAGCTTTGGGTTGAACTCGATCGGCACACCCTTAGCCTAGAGCCAGACGCACGGTCTGGAGTCAATGTCGGACGGACGGTCCGACCAATTCGCATACCTCGGTGGGGTTAGGAGGGATGTAGGGCCAGGGCCAGCACCTTGCAAGTGTGTTTTTTAGCTTTGGGTTGAACTCGATTGGTACACCCTTAGCCTAGAGCCAGACGGACGGTCTGGAGTCTCTGTCGGACGGACGGTCCGACCAATTCGAATACCTCGGTGGGGTTAGGAGGGTTGTAGGGCCAGGGCCAGCACCTTGCAAGTGTGTTTTTTAGCTTTGGGTTGAACTCGATCGGTAAACCCTTAGCCTTGAGCCAGACGGACGGTCTGGAGTCTCTGTCGGACGGACGGTCCGACCAATTCGCTTACCTCGGTGGGGGTGGGAGGGAGGTAGTTTCGGGGAAAGCACCTTGCAAGAGTTTTTTTTAGCTTTGGGTTGAATTCGATCGGTAAACCCTTGGCCTAGAGCCAGACGGACGGTCTGGAGTCTCTGTCGGACGGACGGTCCGACCAATTCGCTTACCTCGGTGGGGGTGGGACGGAGGTAGGTTGGGGGAAAGCACCTTGCAAGTGTGTTTCTTAGCTTTGGGTTGAACTTGATCGGTAAACCCTTAGCCTAGAGCCAGACGGACGGTCTGGAGTCTCTGTCGGACGGACGGTGCGAACAATTCGCATACCGCGGTGGGGTTAGGAGGGATGTAGGGTCAGGGCCAGCACCTTGCAAGTGTGTTTTTTAGCTTTGGGTTGAACTCGATCGGTAAACCCTTAGCCTTGAGCCAGACGGACGGTCTGGAGTCTCTGTCGGACGGACGGTCCGACCAATTCGCTTACCTCGGTGGGGGTTGGACGGAGGTAGGTTGGGGGAAAGCACCTTGAAAGTGTGTTTTTTAGCTTTGGGTCGAATTCGATCGGTAAACCCTTAGCCTAGAGCCAGACGGACGGTCTGGAGTCTCTGTCGGACGGACGGTCCGACCAATTCGCATACCTCGGTGGGGGTGGGAGGGAGGTAGTTTCGGGGAAAGCACCTTGCAAGAGTTTTTTTTAGCTTTGGGTTGAATTCGATCGGTAAACCCTTGGCCTAGAGCCAGACGGACGGTCTGGAGTCTCTGTCGGACGGACGGTCCGACCAATTCGCATACCTCGGTGGGGGTGGGAGGGAGGTAGTTTCGGGGAAAGCACCTTGCAAGAGTGTTTTTTAGCTTTGGGTTGAACTCGATCGGTAAACCCTTAGCCTAGAGCCAGACGGACGGTCTGGAGTCTCTGTCGGACGGACGGTCCGACCAATTCGCATACCTCGGTGGGGGTGGGAGGGAGGTAGTTTCGGGGAAAGCACCTTGCAAGAGTGTTTTTTAGCTTTGGGTTGAACTCGATCGGTAAACCCTTAGCCTAGAGCCAGACGGACGGTCTGGAGTCTCTGTCGGACGGACGGTCCGACCAATTCGCATACGTCGGTGGGGTTAGGAGGGATGTAGGGCCAGGACCTTGCAAGTGTGTTTTTTAGCTTTGGGTTGAACTCGATCGGTAAACCCTTAGCCTAGAGCCAGACGGACGGTCTGGAGTCTCTGTCGGACGGACGGTCCGACCAATTCGCATACCTCGGTGGGGTTAGGAGGGATGTAGGGCCAGGGCCATTATCTTGCAAGTGTGTTTTTTTAGCTTTGGGTTGAACTCGATCGGTACACCCTTAGCCTAGAGCCAGACGGACGGTCTGGAGTCTCTGTCGGACGGACGGTCCGACCAATTCGCATACCTCGGTGGGGTTAGGAGGGATGTAGGGCCAGGGCCAGTACCTTGCAAGTGTGTTTTTTAGCTTTGGGTTGAACTCGATCGGCACACCCTTAGCCTAGAGCCAGACGCACGGTCTGGAGTCAATGTCGGACGGACGGTCCGACCAATTCGCATACCTCGGTGGGGTTAGGAGGGATGTAGGGCCAGGGCCAGCACCTTGCAAGTGTGTTTTTTAGCTTTGGGTTGAACTCGATTGGTACACCCTTAGCCTAGAGCCAGACGGACGGTCTGGAGTCTCTGTCGGACGGACGGTCCGACCAATTCGCATACCTCGGTGGGGTTAGGAGGGTTGTAGGGCCAGGGCCAGCACCTTGCAAGTGTGTTTTTTAGCTTTGGGTTGAACTCGATCGGTAAACCCTTAGCCTTGAGCCAGACGGACGGTCTGGAGTCTCTGTCGGACGGACGGTCCGACCAATTCGCTTACCTCGGTGGGGGTGGGAGGGAGGTAGTTTCGGGGAAAGCACCTTGCAAGAGTTTTTTTTAGCTTTGGGTTGAATTCGATCGGTAAACCCTTGGCCTAGAGCCAGACGGACGGTCTGGAGTCTCTGTCGGACGGACGGTCCGACCAATTCGCTTACCTCGGTGGGGGTGGGACGGAGGTTGGTTGGGGGAAAGCACCTTGCAAGTGTGTTTCTTAGCTTTGGGTTGAACTTGATCGGTAAACCCTTAGCCTAGAGCCAGACGGACGGTCTGGAGTCTCTGTCGGACGGACGGTGCGAACAATTCGCATACCGCGGTGGGGTTAGGAGGGATGTAGGGTCAGGGCCAGCACCTTGCAAGTGTGTTTTTTAGCTTTGGGTTGAACTCGATCGGTAAACCCTTAGCCTTGAGCCAGACGGACGGTCTGGAGTCTCTGTCGGACGGACGGTCCGACCAATTCGCTTACCTCGGTGGGGGTGGGACGGAGGTAGGTTGGGGGAAAGCACCTTGAAAGTGTGTTTTTTAGCTTTGGGTCGAATTCGATCGGTAAACCCTTAGCCTAGAGCCAGACGGACGGTCTGGAGTCTCTGTCGGACGGACGGTCCGACCAATTCGCATACCTCGGTGGGGGTGGGAGGGAAGTAGTTTCGGGGAAAGCACCTTGCAAGAGTTTTTTTTAGCTTTGGGTTGAATTCGATCGGTAAACCCTTGGCCTAGAGCCAGACGGACGGTCTGGAGTCTCTGTCGGACGGACGGTCCGACCAATTCGCATACCTCGGTGGGGGTGGGAGGGAGGTAGTTTCGGGGAAAGCACCTTGCAAGAGTGTTTTTTAGCTTTGGGTTGAACTCGATCGGTAAACCCTTAGCCTAGAGCCAGACGGACGGTCTGGAGTCTCTGTCGGACGGACGGTCCGACCAATTCGCATACCTCGGTGGGGGTGGGAGGGAGGTAGTTTCGGGGAAAGCACCTTGCAAGAGTGTTTTTTAGCTTTGGGTTGAACTCGATCGGTAAACCCTTAGCCTAGAGCCAGACGGACCGCCTGGAGTCTCTGTCGGACGGACGGTCCGACCAATTCGCATACCTCGCTGTTGGTGGGAGGGAGGTAGGTTCGGGGAATGCACCTTGCAAGTGTGTTTTTTAGCTTTCCGAACAATTCGCATATTTCGTTTGGATAGGAAGGAGGTATGGTCAGGGCCAGCACCTTGCAAGTGTGTTTTTTAGCTTTGGGTTGAATTCGATCAGCACACCCTTCGCCTAGAGCCAGACGGACGGTCTGAAGTCTCTGTCGGACAGACGGTCCGACCAATTCGCATATCTCAGTGGGGGTGGGATTGAGGTAGGGTCAGGGAACGCCCCTTAAAAGTGTGTTTTTAGCTAAGAGCTAAGGGTTGATTTCGTCCGGTAGATCCTAAGTCTACTGCTAGACGTTCGTTCTGGAGTCTTTGTCGGACGGACGTTTTGATCCGACCGTTTTGATTGGCAAAACAAAATCTGCGCAACGGATCGCATAATTAAATTGTTCAGCCGATTGTGGAAGGTGGGGTTCGTTTATTAAAATAATGTGACAATACTTGCATTTTGGCTCTTTGAACGTCTCGCGATCATCCCAAGGAATTGGTGGGGTTATCGGCATTTAAAAACCCGAAAAAGTGACCGAAAACGGCTGGAAAGGGCGCGAAAATACAAAAAATTTAAGAAATCCGAGAAAAAACAACAAAACAACACAAGGGGAAAAATTCAACCAAATTGTTGTTGTTTTTGCTGAGTATAAAAGGCGGTCGGCGGGCGGGCCAGAGCCACAGTTTCCAGGCGGCCATCGAGGTGATCACATCGTGGAATGCTGAAGTCGGAATTTTTTTTGTTGTTGTTGTCGTCAGTACCCGGGCCTATGTAGTGATAGGGTCTCGGGTCTTGAAGTGAGAGCGGGTCCTGAAGTGAGAGAGATAGGACAACAGGGAGAGTGAAAGAGACAGAGACATAAACATGTACTCTCCCAAATTGTCAAGTGTTTAGCCATAGGGTTAGGCAAGTTATCGACGCACTCACCCAAGCATTTTTTCATTTTTTTTTTAACTTATTTTTTTCGTGCATTCACTCAACGCTAGTACACCCCAGAAAGGGGACGGGTTTTTACCTATACCCACACACTTCCCCCGCTAAACTTACGCACACACTCGCTCGCAAGCCCATGTACACACGCACTCATGCATTCCTCCATTCAATCACGCAGCCGCGTCCGCTATGCCTATAATGTTATCCGCAGCCGTGAGTGTAGTCCCTCAAATGAACATTATGAATTGAGCGGACTTGTGTATGTGTGTTCCTGAAGCTGAGGCCTAATGGCCCTTTGGGTTTTGGTCAGTGTGAGGTAGCTGGAGCAGCGACAAGCAGTATTCCACACAGACTAACCCACACAACATACTACAAGACCATCCTTCAAGCTTATTCTTCAAGACCATCGCAAGTTGAACATGGAGCTTGTTGTGATACCAGGTTAGTACCCTAATTTTCTATATTACCTCTTATATTGCCCTTGAATAAGCCCACCCAAGTCTGCAAGCCTTTTTTAAACTAAAGCTAGTGCCTTTCCTTCTGAAAGCACTTAACGATAACACCCAAGTCTCTTTCCTTCTGAAAGCCCCTGAACAAACCCACCCAAGTCTGCTTGTTCCTCCTACAATACAGTTAGTGTCTTTCCTTCTGAAAGCCCCTACCAAGTCCACCCAATTCTGCAACCCTTTCTTTCTTTTTCTTTCACGTATAAGTGTTTTTGTTTCTAATGGCCTTAAGCCTTCCTTAAAACAATCCATAGGTCTTTCCATCTGAAAGCTCCATCAAACTACTTCAAGGCCTTAAGCCATCTTTGCCATAAAATCAGTGCTTTCTTCCACAGCTACTTTCAACGATCACAACAAGCCGACCATGCAACTTGCTGACAAGCTGACAACACAATACTGGGTGAGTTTTGTGTTTATTATATAACCAATTATATTTATTTCATTTATTATATTGCCCTTGACATTTATACATATACAATACATACAATCCCATGTCCCTGAGCAAGCCCACCCAAGTCTCTAGGCCCCTTTCTCATTAAACAAGCGGCTTTCCTTCTGAAAGCCTTGCAATCCCCCCTAGTCTGCATGTCCCTAGCAAAAACACCCAAGTCTGCAAACTTTCCTTCTGAAAGTACCCACCAAGTCCACCCAAGTCTCTTTCATTCTGAAAGCCCCTGAAAAGCCCACCCAAGTCTGCAAGCCTTCTTTACAATAAAATCAGTGTTTCCTCATCATTTCCTTATACCTACCCTTCATCCCTAGTTCCTTTCAATCTCTAGAAACCTTATTTAACCAAGACAACTCTCGGTCTTGGGACTCCCACCGTCGAATCGAAGAAGACGAACTTGCAAGTATAAACGTGTTGTAGTTCGTCGGGCCGTGTTCAATGTCATTAGCTCAAGCCTATTACCGCACGTTAGCGAGTCACAATTCACTGAAGCCTGTGCTTGCGTGTTATTGTATGCGAAGTCCTGCAATGCGTCAACATGGCAGGCACTTGCAATTGTGTTTCTAACTTAAGGGTTGGCCTCATTCCGCAAACCCTTACAATACAGCCAGGCGGACTTTCGGACAAATTCGCATAAATCGCTGTGGGCGGGAGGGTGGTAGGGTCGGGGAAAGCACCTTGCAAGTGTGTTTTTTAGCTTTGGGTTGAACTCGATCGGTAAACCCTTAGCCTAGAGCCAGACGGACGGTCTGGAGTCTCTGTCGGACGGACGGTCCGACCAATTCGCATATCTCGGTGGGGGTGGGAGGGAGGTAGGGTCAGGGCCAGCACCTTGTAAGTGTGTTTTTTAGCTTTGGGTTGAATTCGATCGGTAAGCCCTTAGTCTAGAGCCAGACGGACGGTCTGGAGTCTCTGTCGGACGGACGGTCCGACCAATTCGCATACCCCGGTGGGGGTGGGAGGGAGAGGGAGGTAGGTTCGGGGAAATCACCTTGCAAGAGTTTTTATTAGTTTTCGGAATATTTCGCATATTTCGAGGGGTTAGGAGGGATGTAGGGTCAGGCCCAGCACCTTGCAAGTGTGTTTTTTAGCTTTGGGTTGAATTCGATCGGTAAGCCCCTAGCCTAGAGCCAGACGGACGGTCTGGAGTCTCTGTCGGACGGACGGTCCGACCAATTAGCATATCTCGGTGGGGGTGGGAGGGAGAGGGAGGTAGGTTCGGGGAAATCACCTTGCAAGAGTTTTTATTAGTTTTCGGAATATTTTGCATATTTCGGGTGGTTAGGAGGGATGTAGGGTCAGGGCCATCACCTTGCAAGTGTGTTTTTTAGCTTTGGGTTGAATTCGATCGGTAAGCCCTTAGCCTAGAGCCAGACGGACGGTCTGGAGTCTCTGTCGGACGGACGGTCCGACCAATTCGCATACCTCGGTGGGGTTAGGAGGGATGTAGGGTCAGGGCCAGCACCTTGCAAGTGTGTTTTTTAGCTTTGGGTTGAATTCGATCGGTAAGCCCTTAGCCTAGAGCCAGACGGACGGTCTGGAGTCTCTGTCGGGCGGACGGTCCGACCAATTCGCATACCTCGGTGGGGTTAGGAGGGATGTAGGGTCAGGGCCAGCACCTTGCAAGTGTGTTTTTTAGCTTTGGGTTGAATTCGATCGGTAAGCCCTTAGCCTAGAGCCAGACGGACGGTCTGGAGTCTCTGTCGGGCGGACGGTCCGACCAATTCGCATATCTCGGTGGGGGTGGGAGGGAGGTAGATTCGGGGAAAGCACCTTGCAAGTGTGTTTTTTAGCTTTGGGTTGAACTCGATCGGTAAACGCTTAGCCTAGAGCCAGACGGACGGTCTGGAGTCTCTGTCGGGCGGACGGTCCGACCAATTCGCATATCTCGGTGGGGGTGGGAGGGAGGTAGGTTCGGGGATAGCACCTTGCAAGAATGTTTTTTTAGTTTTCCGACGAATTCGCATACTCCGGTGGGGTGGGATTGATGTAGGGTCAGGGCCAGCACCTTGCAAGTGTGTTTTTCAGCTTTGGGTTGAATTCGATCGGTACACCCTTAGCCTAGAGCCAGACGGACGGTCTGGAGTCTCTGTCGGACGGACGGTCCGACCAATTCGCATACCTCGGTGGGGGTGGGAGGGAGATAGGTTCGGGGAAATCACCTTGCAAGAGTTTTTATTAGTTTTCGGATTATTTCGCATATTTCGAGGGGTTAGGAGGGATGTAGGGTCAGGGCCATCACCTTGCAAGTGTGTTTTTTAGCTTTGGGTTGAACTCGATCGGTAAACCCTTAGCCTAGAGCCAGACGGACGGTCTGGAGTCTCTGTCGGGCGGACGGTCCGACCAATTCGCATACCTCGGTGGGGGTGGGAGGGAGGTAGGTTCGGGGAAATCACCTTGCAAGAGTTTTTATTAGTTTTCGGATTATTTCGCATATTTCGAGGGGTTAGGAGGGATGTAGGGTCAGGGCCATCACCTTGCAAGTGTGTTTTTTAGCTTTGGGTTGAACTCGACCGGTAAACCCTTAGCCTAGAGCCAGACGGACGGTCTGGAGTCTCTGTCGGACGGACGGTCCGACCAATTCGCTTACCTCGGTGGGGGTGGGAGGGAGGTAGGTTGGGGGAAAGCAACTTGGAAGTGTGTTTATTAGTTTTCCGATTGCTTCGCATATTTCGGGGGGTTAGGAGGGATGTAGGGAAAGGGCCAGCACCTTGCAAGTGTGTTTTTCAGCTTTGGGTTGAACTCGATCGGTAAACCCTTAGCCTAGAGCCAGACGGACGGTCTGGAGTCTCTGTCGGACGGACGGTCCGACCAATTCGCATACCTCGGTGGGGGTGGGAGGGAGGTAGTTTCGGGGGAAGCACCTGGCAAGAGTGTTTATTAGTTTTCCGATTACTTCGCATATTTCGAGGGGTAAGGAGGGATGTAGGGTCAGGGCCATCACCTTGCAAGTGTGTTTTTTAGCTTTGGGTTGAACTCGATCGGTAAACCCTTAGCCTAGAGCCAGACGGACGGTCTGGAGTCTCTGTCGGGCGGACGGTCCGACCAATTCGCATACCTCGGTGGGGGTGGGAGGGAGGTAGTTTCGGGGGAAGCACCTGGCAAGAGTGTTTATTAGTTTTCCGATTACTTCGCATATTTCGAGGGGTAAGGAGGGATGCAGGGTCAGGCCCAGCACCTTGCAAGTGTGTTTTTCAGCTTTGGGTTGAATTCGATCGGTAAACCCTTAGCCTAGAGCCAGACGGACGGTCTGGAGTCTCTGTCGGGCGGACGGTTCGACCAATTCGCATATCTCGGCGGGGGTGGGAGGGAGGTAGGTTCGGGGAAAGCACCTTGCAAGAATGTTTTTTTAGTTTTCCGACGAATTCGCATACTCCGGTGGGGTGGGATTGATGTAGGGTCAGGGCCATCACCTTGCAAGTGTGTTTTTCAGCTTTGGGTTGAATTCGATCGGTAAACCCTTAGCCTAGAGCCAGACGGACGGTCTGGAGTCTCTGTCGGGCGGACGGTCCGACCAATTCGCATATCTCGGTGGGGGTGGGAGGGAGGTAGATTCGGGGAAAGCACCTTGCAAGTGTGTTTTTTAGCTTTGGGTTGAACTCGATCGGTAAACGCTTAGCCTAGAGCCAGACGGACGGTCTGGAGTCTCTATCGGGCGGACGGTCCGACCAATTCGCATACTCCGGTGGGGTGGAAGGGAGTTAGGTTCGGGGAAAGCACCTTGCAAGTGTGTTTTTTAGCTTTGGGTTGAACTCGATCGGTAAACCCTTAGCCTAGAGCCAGACGGACGGTCTGGAGTCTCTGTCGGACGGACGGTCCGACCAATTCGCATACTCCGGTGGGGTGGAAGGGAGTTAGGTTCGGGGAAAGCACCTTGCAAGTGTGTTTTTTAGCTTTGGGTTGAACTCGATCGGTAAACCCTTAGCCTAGAGCCAGACGGACGGTCTGGAGTCTCTGTCGGACGGACGGTCCGACCAATTCGCATACCTCGGTGGGGGTGGGAGGGAGGTAGTTTCGGGGGAAGCACCTTGCAAGAGTGTTTATTAGTTTTCCGATTACTTCGCATATTTCGAGGGGTAAGGAGGGATGCAGGGTCAGGCCCAGCACCTTGCAAGTGTGTTTTTCAGCTTTGGGTTGAATTCGATCGGTAAGCCCTTAGCCTAGAGCCAGACGGACGGTCTGGAGTCTCTGTCGGACGGACGGTCCGACCAATTCGCATACTCCGGTGGGGTGGAAGGGAGTTAGGTTCGGGGAAAGCACCTTGCAAGTGTGTTTTTTAGCTTTGGGTTGAACTCGATCGGTAAACCCTTAGCCTAGAGCCAGACGGACGGTCTGGAGTCTCTGTCGGACGGACGGTCCGACCAATTCGCATACCTCGGTGGGGGTGGGAGGGAGGTAGGTTCGGGGGAAGCACCTTGCAAGAGTGTTTATTAGTTTTCCGATTACTTCGCATATTTCGAGGGGTAAGGAGGGATGCAGGGTCAGGCCCAGCACCTTGCAAGTGTGTTTTTCAGCTTTGGGTTGAATTCGATCGGTAAGCCCTTAGCCTAGAGCCAGACGGACGGTCTGGAGTCTCTGTCGGACGGACGGTCCGACCAATTCGCATACTCCGGTGGGGTGGAAGGGAGTTAGGTTCGGGGAAAGCACCTTGCAAGAGTGTTTATTATTTTTCCGACCAATTCGCATACCTCGGTGGGGGTCCGAGGGAGGTAGGTTCGGGGAAAGCACCTTGCAAGTGTGTTTTTCAGCTTTGGGTTGAATTCGATCGGTAAACCCTTAGCCTAGAGCCAGACGGTCGGTCTGGAGTCTCTGTCGGACGGACGGTCCGACCAATTCGCATACCTCGGTGGATGTGGGATAGAGGTAGGTTCGGGGAAATCACCTTGCAAGAGTTGTTATTAGTTTTCGGATTATTTCGCATATTTCGGGGGGTTAGGAGGGATGCAGGGTCAGGCCCAGCACCTTGCAAGTGTGTTTTATAGCTTTGGGTTGAACTCGATCGGTAAACCCTAAGCCTAGAGCCAGACGGACGGTCTGGAGTCTCTGTCGGACGGACGGTCCGACCAATTCGCACACCTCGGTGGGGGTGGGAGGGAGGTAGGTTGGGGGAAAGCACCTTGCAAGTGTATTTTTTAGCTTTGGGTTGAATTCGATCGGTTAACCCTTAGCCTAGAGCCAGACCGACGGTCTGGAGTCTCTGTCGGACAGACGGTCCGACCAATTCGCATATCTCGGTGGGGGTGGGAGGGAGGTAGGTTCGGGGAAAGCACCTTGCAAGTGTGTTTTTTAGCTTTGGGTTGAACTCGATCGGTAAACCCTTAGCCTAGAGCCAGACGGACGGTCTGGAGTCTCTGTCGGGCGGACGGTTCGACCAATTCGCATATCTCGGCGGGGGTGGGAGGGAGGTAGGTTCGGGGAAAGCACCTTGCAAGAATGTTTTTTTTAGTTTTCCGACGAATTCGCATACTCCGGTGGGGTGGGATTGATGTAGGGTCAGGGCCATCACCTTGCAAGTGTGTTTTTCAGCTTTGGGTTGAATTCGATCGGTAAACCCTTAGCCTAGAGCCAGACGGTCGGTCTGGAGTCTCTGTCGGACGGACGGTCCGACCAATTCGCATACCTCGGTGGATGTGGGATAGAGGTAGGTTCGGGGAAATCACCTTGCAAGAGTTGTTATTAGTTTTCGGATTATTTCGCATATATCGGGGGGTTAGGAGAGATGTAGGGTCAGGGCCATCACCTTGCAAGTGTGTTTTTCAGCTTTGGGTTGAATTCGATCGGTACACCCTTAGCCTAGAGCCAGACGGACGGTCTGGAGTCCCTGTCGGACGGACAGTCCGACCAATTCGCATACCTTGGGGGGGGTGGGAGGGAGGTAGGTTCGGGGAAATCACCTTGCAAGAGTTTTTATTAGTTTTCGGATTATTTCGCATATTTCGAGGGGTTAGGAGGGATGTAGGGTCAGGGCCATCACCTTGCAAGTGTGTTTTTTAGCTTTGGGTTGAACTCGACCGGTAAACCCTTACCCTAGAGCCAGACGGACGGTCTGGAGTCTCTGTCGGACGGACGGTCCGACCAATTCGCATACCTCGGTGGATGTGGGAGGAAGGTAGGTTCGGGGGAAGCACCTTGCAAGTGTGGTTTTTTAGTTTTCCGATTACTTCGCATATTTCGGGGGGTTAGGAGGGATGTAGGGTCAGGGCCAGCACCTTGCAAGTGTGTTTTTTAGCTTTGGGTTGAATTCGATCGGTAAACCCTTAGCCTAGAGCCAGACGGACGGTCTGGAGTCTCTGTCGGTCGGACAGTCCGACCAATTCGCATACTCCGGTGGGGTGGAATTGAGTTAGGTTCGGGGAAAGCACCTTGCAAGAGTGTTTATTAGTTTCCGATTACTTCGCATATTTCGGGGGGTTAGGAGGGATGTATTGTCAGGGCCAGCACCTTGCAAGTGTGTGTTTTAGCTTTGGGTTGAACTCGATCGGTAAACCCTTAGCCTAGAGCCAGACGGACGGTCTGGAGTCTCTGTCGGACGGACGGTCCGACCAATTCGCATACCTCGGTGGGGGTGGGAGGGAGGTAGGTTGGGGGAAAGCACCTTGGAAGTGTGTTTATTAGTTTTCCGATTGCTTCGCATATTTCGGGGGGTTAGGAGGGATGTAGGGAAAGGGCCTGCACCTTGCAAGTGTGTTTTTTAGCTTTGTGTTGAATTCGATCAGCACACCCTTCGCCTAGAGCCAGACGGACGGTCTGAAGTCTCTGTCGGACAGACGGTCCGACCAATTCGCATATCTCAGTGGGGGTGGGATTGAGGTAGGGTCAGGGAACGCCCCTTAAAAGTGTGTTTTTAGCTAAGAGCTAAGGGTTGATTTCGTCCGGTAGATCCTAAGTCTACTGCTAGACGTTCGTTCTGGAGTCTTTGTCGGACGGACGTTTTGATCCGACCGTTTTGATTGGCAAAACAAAATCTGCGCAACGGATCGCATAATTAAATTGTTCAGCCGATTGTGGAAGGTGGGGTTCGTTTATTAAAATAATGTGACAATACTTGCATTTTGGCTCTTTGAACGTCTCGCGATCATCCCAAGGAATTGGTGGGGTTATCGGCATTTAAAAACCCGAAAAAGTGACCGAAAACGGCTGGAAAGGGCGCGAAAATACAAAAAATTTAAGAAATCCGAGAAAAAACAACAAAACAACACAAGGGGAAAAATTCAACCAAATTGTTGTTGTTTTTGCTGAGTATAAAAGGCGGTCGGCGGGCGGGCCAGAGCCACAGTTTCCAGGCGGCCATCGAGGTGATCACATCGTGGAATGCTGAAGTCGGAATTTTTTTTGTTGTTGTTGTCGTCAGTACCCGGGCCTATGTAGTGATAGGGTCTCGGGTCTTGAAGTGAGAGCGGGTCCTGAAGTGAGAGAGATAGGACAACAGGGAGAGTGAAAGAGACAGAGACATAAACATGTACTCTCCCAAATTGTCAAGTGTTTAGCCATAGGGTTAGGCAAGTTATCGACGCACTCACCCAAGCATTTTTTCATTTTTTTTTTAACTTATTTTTTTCGTGCATTCACTCAACGCTAGTACACCCCAGAAAGGGGACGGGTTTTTACCTATACCCACACACTTCCCCCGCTAAACTTACGCACACACTCGCTCGCAAGCCCATGTACACACGCACTCATGCATTCCTCCATTCAATCACGCAGCCGCGTCCGCTATGCCTATAATGTTATCCGCAGCCGTGAGTGTAGTCCCTCAAATGAACATTATGAATTGAGCGGACTTGTGTATGTGTGTTCCTGAAGCTGAGGCCTAATGGCCCTTTGGGTTTTGGTCAGTGTGAGGTAGCTGGAGCAGCGACAAGCAGTATTCCACACAGACTAACCCACACAACATACTACAAGACCATCCTTCAAGCTTATTCTTCAAGACCATCGCAAGTTGAACATGGAGCTTGTTGTGATACCAGGTTAGTACCCTAATTTTCTATATTACCTCTTATATTGCCCTTGAATAAGCCCACCCAAGTCTGCAAGCCTTTTTTAAACTAAAGCTAGTGCCTTTCCTTCTGAAAGCACTTAACGATAACACCCAAGTCTCTTTCCTTCTGAAAGCCCCTGAACAAACCCACCCAAGTCTGCTTGTTCCTCCTACAATACAGTTAGTGTCTTTCCTTCTGAAAGCCCCTACCAAGTCCACCCAATTCTGCAACCCTTTCTTTCTTTTTCTTTCACGTATAAGTGTTTTTGTTTCTAATGGCCTTAAGCCTTCCTTAAAACAATCCATAGGTCTTTCCATCTGAAAGCTCCATCAAACTACTTCAAGGCCTTAAGCCATCTTTGCCATAAAATCAGTGCTTTCTTCCACAGCTACTTTCAACGATCACAACAAGCCGACCATGCAACTTGCTGACAAGCTGACAACACAATACTGGGTGAGTTTTGTGTTTATTATATAACCAATTATATTTATTTCATTTATTATATTGCCCTTGACATTTATACATATACAATACATACAATCCCATGTCCCTGAGCAAGCCCACCCAAGTCTCTAGGCCCCTTTCTCATTAAACAAGCGGCTTTCCTTCTGAAAGCCTTGCAATCCCCCCTAGTCTGCATGTCCCTAGCAAAAACACCCAAGTCTGCAAACTTTCCTTCTGAAAGTACCCACCAAGTCCACCCAAGTCTCTTTCATTCTGAAAGCCCCTGAAAAGCCCACCCAAGTCTGCAAGCCTTCTTTACAATAAAATCAGTGTTTCCTCATCATTTCCTTATACCTACCCTTCATCCCTAGTTCCTTTCAATCTCTAGAAACCTTATTTAACCAAGACAACTCTCGGTCTTGGGACTCCCACCGTCGAATCGAAGAGGACGAACTTGCAAGTATAAACGTGTTGTAGTTCGTCGGGCCGTGTTCAATGTCATTAGCTCAAGCCTATTACCGCACGTTAGCGAGTCACAATTCACTGAAGCCTGTGCTTGCGTGTTATTGTATGCGAAGTCCTGCAATGCGTCAACATGGCAGGCACTTGCAATTGTGTTTCTAACTTAAGGGTTGGCCTCATTCCGCAAACCCTTACAATACAGCCAGGCGGACTTTCGGACAAATTCGCATAAATCGCTGTGGGCGGGAGGGTGGTAGGGTCGGGGAAAGCACCTTGCAAGTGTGTTTTTTAGCTTTGGGTTGAACTCGATCGGTAAACCCTTAGCCTAGAGCCAGACGGACGGTCTGGAGTCTCTGTCGGACGGACGGTCCGACCAATTCGCATATCTCGGTGGGGGTGGGAGGGAGGTAGGGTCAGGGCCAGCACCTTGTAAGTGTGTTTTTTAGCTTTGGGTTGAATTCGATCGGTAAGCCCTTAGTCTAGAGCCAGACGGACGGTCTGGAGTCTCTGTCGGACGGACGGTCCGACCAATTCGCATATCTCGGTGGGGTTAGGAGGGATGTAGGGTCAGGCCCAGCACCTTGCAAGTGTGTTTTTTAGCTTTGGGTTGAATTCGATCGGTAAGCCCTTAGCCTAGAGCCAGACGGACGGTCTGGAGTCTCTGTCGGACGGACGGTCCGACCAATTCGCATACCTCGGTGGGGTTAGGAGGGATGTAGGGTCAGGGCCAGCACCTTGTAAGTGTGTTTTTTAGCTTTGGGTTGAATTCGATCGGTAAGCCCTTAGTCTAGAGCCAGACGGACGGTCTGGAGTCTCTGTCGGACGGACGGTCCGACCAATTCGCATACCCCGGTGGGGGTGGGAGGGAGAGGGAGGTAGGTTCGGGGAAATCACCTTGCAAGAGTTTTTATTAGTTTTCGGAATATTTCGCATATTTCGAGGGGTTAGGAGGGATGTAGGGTCAGGCCCAGCACCTTGCAAGTGTGTTTTTTAGCTTTGGGTTGAATTCGATCGGTAAGCCCCTAGCCTAGAGCCAGACGGACGGTCTGGAGTCTCTGTCGGACGGACGGTCCGACCAATTCGCATATCTCGGTGGGGGTGGGAGGGAGGTAGGGTCAGGGCCAGCACCTCGTAAGTGTGTTTTTTAGCTTTGGGTTGAATTCGATCGGTAAGCCCTTAGTCTAGAGCCAGACGGACGGTCTGGAGTCTCTGTCGGACGGACGGTCCGACCAATTCGCATACCCCGGTGGGGGTGGGAGGGAGAGGGAGGTAGGTTCGGGGAAATCACCTTGCAAGAGTTTTTATTAGTTTTCGGAATATTTCGCATATTTCGAGGGGTTAGGAGGGATGTAGGGTCAGGCCCAGCACCTTGCAAGTGTGTTTTTTAGCTTTGGGTTGAATTCGATCGGTAAGCCCTTAGCCTAGAGCCAGACGGACGGTCTGGAGTCTCTGTCGGACGGACGGTCCGACCAATTCGCATACCTCGGTGGGGTTAGGAGGGATGTAGGGTCAGGGCCAGCACCTTGCAAGTGTGTTTTTTAGCTTTGGGTTGAATTCGATCGGTAAGCCCTTAGCCTAGAGCCAGACGGACGGTCTGGAGTCTCTGTCGGACGGACGGTCCGACCAATTCGCATATCTCGGAGGGGGTGGGAGGGAGGCAGGTTCGGGGAAAGCACCTTGCAAGAATGTTTTTTTAGTTTTCCGACGAATTCGCATACTCCGGTGGGGTGGGATTGATGTAGGGTCAGAGCCAGCACCTTGCAAGTGTGTTTTTCAGCTTTGGGTTGAATTCGATCGGTACACCCTTAGCCTAGAGCCAGACGGACGGTCTGGAGTCTCTGTCGGACGGATGGTCCGACCAATTCGCTTACCTCGGTGGGGGTGGGAGGGAGGTAGGTTGGGGGAAAGCACCTTGGAAGTGTGTTTATTAGTTTTCCGATTGCTTCGCATATTTCGGGGGGTTAGGAGGGATGTAGGGAAACTGCCAGCACCTTGCAAGTGTGTTTTTCAGCTTTGGGTTGAACTCGATCGGTAAGCCCTTAGCCTAGAGCCAGACGGACGGTCTGGAGTCTCTGTCGGACGGACGGTCCGACCAATTCGCATACCTCAGTGGGGGTGGGAGGGAGGTAGGTTCGGGGAAAGCACCTTGCAAGTGTGTTTTTTAGTTTTCCGATTACTTCGCATATTTCGGGGGGTTAGGAGGGATGTAGGGTCAGGGCCATCACCTTGCAAGTGTGTTTTTTAGCTTTGGGTTGAACTCGATCGGTAAACCCTAAGCCTAGAGCCAGACGGACGGTCTGGAGTCTCTGTCGGACGGACGGTCCGACCAATTCGCTTACCTCGGTGGGGGTGGGAGGGAGGTAGGTTGGGGGAAAGCACCTTGGAAGTGTGTTTATTAGTTTTCCGATTGCTTCGCATATTTCGGGGGGTTAGGAGGGATGTAGGGAAAGGGCCAGCACCTTGCAAGTGTGTTTTTCAGCTTTGGGTTGAATTCGATCGGTAAGCCCTTAGCCTAGAGCCAGACGGACGGTCCGACCAATTCGCATACTCCGGTGGGGTGGAAGGGAGTTAGGTTCGGGGAAAGCGCCTTGCAAGAGTGTTTATTATTTTTCCGACCAATTCGCATACCTCGGTGGGAGTCCGAGGGAGGTAGGTTCGGGGTAAGCACCTTGCAAGTGTGTTTTTTAGCTTTGGGTTGAACTCGATCGGTAAACCCTTAGCCTAGAGCCAGACGGACGGTCTGGAGTCTCTGTCGGACGGACGGTCCGACCAATTCGCATACCTCGGTGGATGTGGGAGGGAGGTAGTTTCGGGGGAAGCACCTTGCAAGAGTGTTCATTAGTTTTCCGATTACTTCGCATATTTCGAGGGGTAAGGAGGGATGCAGGGTCAGGCCCAGCACCTTGCAAGTGTGTTTTTCAGCTTTGGGTTGAATTCGATCGGTAAGCCCTTAGCCTAGAGCCAGACGGACGGTCTGGAGTCTCTGTCGGACGGACGGTCCGACCAATTCGCATACTCCGGTGGGGTGGAAGGGAGTTAGGTTCGGGGAAAGCACCTTGCAAGAGTGTTTATTATTTTTCCGACCAATTCGCATACCTCGGTGGGGGTCCGAGGGAGGTAGGTTCGGGGAAAGCACCTTGCAAGTGTGTTTTTCAGCTTTGGGTTGAATTCGATCGGTAAACCCTTAGCCTAGAGCCAGACGGTCGGTCTGGAGTCTCTGTCGGACGGACGGTCCGACCAATTCGCATACCTCGGTGGATGTGGGATAGAGGTAGGTTCGGGGAAATCACCTTGCAAGAGTTGTTATTAGTTTTCGGATTATTTCGCATATTTCGGGGGGTTAGGAGGGATGCAGGGTCAGGCCCAGCACCTTGCAAGTGTGTTTTATAGCTTTGGGTTGAACTCGATCGGTAAACCCTAAGCCTAGAGCCAGACGGACGGTCTGGAGTCTCTGTCGGACGGACGGTCCGACCAATTCGCACACCTCGGTGGGGGTGGGAGGGAGGTAGGTTGAGGGAAAGCACCTTGCAAGTGTATTTTTTAGCTTTGGGTTGAATTCGATCGGTTAACCCTTAGCCTAGAGCCAGACGGACGGTCTGGAGTCTCTGTCGGACAGACGGTCCGACCAATTCGCATATCTCGGTGGGGGTGGGAGGGAGGTCGGTTCGGGGAAAGCACCTTGCAAGTGTGTTTTTTAGCTTTGGGTTGAACTCGATCGGTAAACCCTTAGCCTAGAGCCAGACGGACGGTCTGGAGTCTCTGTCGGGCGGACGGTTCGACCAATTCGCATATCTCGGCGGGGGTGGGAGGGAGGTAGGTTCGGGGAAAGCACCTTGCAAGAATGTTTTTTTAGTTTTCCGACGAATTCGCATACTCCGGTGGGGTGGGATTGATGTAGGGTCAGGGCCATCACCTTGCAAGTGTGTTTTTCAGCTTTGGGTTGAATTCGATCGGTAAACCCTTAGCCTAGAGCCAGACGGTCGGTCTGGAGTCTCTGTCGGACGGACGGTCCGACCAATTCGCATACCTCGGTGGATGTGGGATAGAGGTAGGTTCGGGGAAATCACCTTGCAAGAGTTGTTATTAGTTTTCGGATTATTTCGCATATTTCGGGGGGTTAGGAGGGATGTAGGGTCAGGGCCATCACCTTGCAAGTGTGTTTTTTAGCTTTGGGTTGAACTCGACCGGTAAACCCTTACCCTAGAGCCAGACGGACGGTCTGGAGTCTCTGTCGGACGGACGGTCCGACCAATTCGCATACCTCGGTGGATGTGGGAGGAAGGTAGGTTCGGGGGAAGCACCTTGCAAGTGTGGTTTTTTAGTTTTCCGATTACTTCGCATATTTCGGGGGGTTAGGAGGGATGTAGGGTCAGGGCCAGCACCTTGCAAGTGTGTTTTTTAGCTTTGGGTTGAATTCGATCGGTAAACCCTTAGCCTAGAGCCAGACGGACGGTCTGGAGTCTCTGTCGGACGGACGGTCCGACCAATTCGCATACTCCGGTGGGGTGGAAGGGAGTTAGGTTCGGGGAAAGCACCTTGCAAGAGTGTTTATTATTTTTCCGACCAATTCGCATACCTCGGTGGGGGTCCGAGGGAGGTAGGTTCGGGGAAAGCACCTTGCAAGTGTGTTTTTCAGCTTTGGGTTGAATTCGATCGGTACACCCTTAGCCTAGAGCCAGACGGACGGTCTGGAGTCCCTGTCGGACGGACAGTCCGACCAATTCGCATACCTTGGGGGGGGGTGGGAGGGAGGTAGGTTCGGGGAAATCACCTTGCAAGAGTTTTTATTAGTTTTCGGATTATTTCGCATATTTCGAGGGGTTAGGAGGGATGTAGGGTCAGGGCCATCACCTTGCAAGTGTGTTTTTTAGCTTTGGGTTGAACTCGACCGGTAAACCCTTACCCTAGAGCCAGACGGACGGTCTGGAGTCTCTGTCGGACGGACGGTCCGACCAATTCGCATACCTCTCTGGATGTGGGAGGAAGGTAGGTTCGGGGGAAGCACCTTGCAAGTGTGGTTTTTTAGTTTTCCGATTACTTCGCATATTTCGGGGGGTTAGGAGGGATGTAGGGTCAGGGCCAGCACCTTGCAAGTGTGTTTTTTAGCTTTGGGTTGAATTCGATCGGTAAACCCTTAGCCTAGAGCCAGACGGACGGTCTGGAGTCTCTGTCGGTCGGACAGTCCGACCAATTCGCATACTCCGGTGGGGTGGAATTGAGTTAGGTTCGGGGAAAGCACCTTGCAAGAGTGTTTATTAGTTTCCGATTACTTCGCATATTTCGGGGGGTTAGGAGGGATGTATTGTCAGGGCCAGCACCTTGCAAGTGTGTGTTTTAGCTTTGGGTTGAACTCGATCGGTAAACCCTTAGCCTAGAGCCAGACGGACGGTCTGGAGTCTCTGTCGGACGGACGGTCCGACCAATTCGCATACCTCGCTGTTGGTGGGAGGGAGGTAGGTTCGGGGAATGCACCTTGCAAGTGTGTTTTTTAGCTTTCCGAACAATTCGCATATTTCGTTTGGATAGGAAGGAGGTATGGTCAGGGCCAGCACCTTGCAAGTGTGTTTTTTAGCTTTGGGTTGAATTCGATCAGCACACCCTTCGCCTAGAGCCAGACGGACGGTCTGAAGTCTCTGTCGGACAGACGGTCCGACCAATTCGCATACCTCAGTGGGGGTGGGATTGAGGTAGGGTCAGGGAACGCCCCTTAAAAGTGTGTTTTTAGCTAAGAGCTAAGGGTTGATTTCGTCCGGTAGATCCTAAGTCTACTGCTAGACGTTCGTTCTGGAGTCTTTGTCGGACGGACGTTTTGATCCGACCGTTTTGATTGGCAAAACAAAATCTGCGCAACGGATCGCATAATTAAATTGTTCAGCCGATTGTGGAAGGTGGGGTTCGTTTATTAAAATAATGTGACAATACTTGCATTTTGGCTCTTTGAACGTCTCGCGATCATCCCAAGGAATTGGTGGGGTTATCGGCATTTAAAAACCCGAAAAAGTGACCGAAAACGGCTGGAAAGGGCGCGAAAATACAAAAAATTTAAGAAATCCGAGAAAAAACAACAAAACAACACAAGGGGAAAAATTCAACCAAATTGTTGTTGTTTTTGCTGAGTATAAAAGGCGGTCGGCGGGCGGGCCAGAGCCACAGTTTCAAGGCGGTCGTCGAGGTGATCACATCGTGAAATGCTGAAGTCGGAATTTTTTTTGTTGTTGTTGTCGTCAGTACCCGGGCCTATATAGTGATAGGGTCTCGGGTCTTGAAGTGAGAGCGGGTCCTGAAGTGAGAGAGATAGGACAACAGGGAGAGTGAAAGAGACAGAGACATAAACATGTACTCTCCCAAATTGTCAAGTGTTTAGCCATAGGGTTAGGCAAGTTATCGACGCACTCACCCAAGCATTTTTTCATTTTTTTTTTAACTTATTTTTTTCGTGCATTCACTCAACGCTAGTACACCCCAGAAAGGGGACGGGTTTTTACCTATACCCACACACTTCCCCCGCTAAACTTACGCACACACTCGCTCGCAAGCCCATGTACACACGCACTCATGCATTCCTCCATTCAATCACGCAGCCGCGTCCGCTATGCCTATAATGTTATCCGCAGCCGTGAGTGTAGTCCCTCAAATGAACATTATGAATTGAGCGGACTTGTGTATGTGTGTTCCTGAAGCTGAGGCCTAATGGCCCTTTGGGTTTTGGTCAGTGTGAGGTAGCTGGAGCAGCGACAAGCAGTATTCCACACAGACTAACCCACACAACATACTACAAGACCATCCTTCAAGCTTATTCTTCAAGACCATCGCAAGTTGAACATGGAGCTTGTTGTGATACCAGGTTAGTACCCTAATTTTCTATATTACCTCTTATATTGCCCTTGAATAAGCCCACCCAAGTCTGCAAGCCTTTTTTAAACTAAAGCTAGTGCCTTTCCTTCTGAAAGCACTTAACGATAACACCCAAGTCTCTTTCCTTCTGAAAGCCCCTGAACAAACCCACCCAAGTCTGCTTGTTCCTCCTACAATACAGTTAGTGTCTTTCCTTCTGAAAGCCCCTACCAAGTCCACCCAATTCTGCAACCCTTTCTTTCTTTTTCTTTCACATATAAGTGTTTTTGTTTCTAATGGCCTTAAGCCTTCCTTAAAACAATCCATAGGTCTTTCCATCTGAAAGCTCCATCAAACTACTTCAAGGCCTTAAGCCATCTTTGCCATAAAATCAGTGCTTTCTTCCACAGCTACTTTCAACGATCACAACAAGCCGACCATGCAACTTGTTGACAAGCTGACAACACAATACTGGGTGAGTTTTGTGTTTATTATATAACCAATTATATTTATTTCATTTATTATATTGCCCTTGACATTTATACATATACAATACATACAATCCCATGTCCCTGAGCAAGCCCACCCAAGTCTCTAGGCCCCTTTCTCATTAAACAAGCGGCTTTCCTTCTGAAAGCCTTGCAATCCCCCCTAGTCTGCATGTCCCTAGCAAAAACACCCAAGTCTGCAAACTTTCCTTCTGAAAGTACCCACCAAGTCCACCCAAGTCTCTTTCATTCTGAAAGCCCCTGAAAAGCCCACCCAAGTCTGCAAGCCTTCTTTACAATAAAATCAGTGTTTCCTCATCATTTCCTTATACCTACCCTTCATCCCTAGTTCCTTTCAATCTCTAGAAACCTTATTTAACCAAGACAACTCTCGGTCTTGGGACTCCCACCGTCGAATCGAAGAGGACGAACTTGCAAGTATAAACGTGTTGTAGTTCGTCGGGCCGTGTTCAATGTCATTAGCTCAAGCCTATTACCGCACGTTAGCGAGTCACAATTCACTGAAGCCTGTGCTTGCGTGTTATTGTATGCGAAGTCCTGCAATGCGTCAACATGGCAGGCACTTGCAATTGTGTTTCTAACTTAAGGGTTGGCCTCATTCCGCAAACCCTTACAATACAGCCAGGCGGACTTTCGGACAAATTCGCATAAATCGCTGTGGGCGGGAGGGTGGTAGGGTCGGGGAAAGCACCTTGCAAGTGTGTTTTTTAGCTTTGGGTTGAACTCGATCGGTAAACCCTTAGCCTAGAGCCAGACGGACGGTCTGGAGTCTCTGTCGGACGGACGGTCCGACCAATTCGCATATCTCGGTGGGGGTGGGAGGGAGGTAGGGTCAGGGCCAGCACCTTGTAAGTGTGTTTTTTAGCTTTGGGTTGAATTCGATCGGTAAGCCCTTAGTCTAGAGCCAGACGGACGGTCTGGAGTCTCTGTCGGACGGACGGTCCGACCAATTCGCATACCCCGGTGGGGGTGGGAGGGAGAGGGAGGTAGGTTCGGGGAAATCACCTTGCAAGAGTTTTTATTAGTTTTCGGAATATTTCGCATATTTCGAGGGGTTAGGAGGGATGTAGGGTCAGGCCCAGCACCTTGCAAGTGTGTTTTTTAGCTTTGGGTTGAATTCGATCGGTAAGCCCTTAGTCTAGAGCCAGACGGACGGTCTGGAGTCTCTGTCGGACGGACGGTCCGACCAATTCGCATACCCCGGTGGGGGTGGGAGGGAGAGGGAGGTAGGTTCGGGGAAATCACCTTGCAAGAGTTTTTATTAGTTTTCGGAATATTTCGCATATTTCGAGGGGTTAGGAGGGATGTAGGGTCAGGCCCAGCACCTTGCAAGTGTGTTTTTTAGCTTTGGGTTGAATTCGATCGGTAAGCCCCTAGCCTAGAGCCAGACGGACGGTCTGGAGTCTCTGTCGGACGGACGGTCCGACCAATTCGCATATCTCGGTGGGGGTGGGAGGGAGGTAGGGTCAGGGCCAGCACCTTGTAAGTGTGTTTTTTAGCTTTGGGTTGAATTCGATCGGTAAGCCCTTAGTCTAGAGCCAGACGGACGGTCTGGAGTCTCTGTCGGACGGACGGTCCGACCAATTCGCATACCCCGGTGGGGGTGGGAGGGAGAGGGAGGTAGGTTCGGGGAAATCACCTTGCAAGAGTTTTTATTAGTTTTCGGAATATTTCGCATATTTCGAGGGGTTAGGAGGGATGTAGGGTCAGGCCCAGCACCTTGCAAGTGTGTTTTTTAGCTTTGGGTTGAATTCGATCGGTAAGCCCTTAGCCTAGAGCCAGACGGACGGTCTGGAGTCTCTGTCGGACGGACGGTCCGACCAATTCGCATACCTCGGTGGGGTTAGGAGGGATGTAGGGTCAGGGCCAGCACCTTGCAAGTGTGTTTTTTAGCTTTGGGTTGAATTCGATCGGTAAGCCCTTAGCCTAGAGCCAGACGGACGGTCTGGAGTCTCTGTCGGACGGACGGTCCGACCAATTCGCATATCTCGGCGGGGGTGGGAGGGAGGCAGGTTCGGGGAAAGCACCTTGCAAGAATGTTTTTTTAGTTTTCCGACGAATTCGCATACTCCGGTGGGGTGGGATTGATGTAGGGTCAGAGCCAGCACCTTGCAAGTGTGTTTTTCAGCTTTGGGTTGAATTCGATCGGTACACCCTTAGCCTAGAGCCAGACGGACGGTCTGGAGTCTCTGTCGGACGGATGGTCCGACCAATTCGCTTACCTCGGTGGGGGTGGGAGGGAGGTAGGTTGGGGGAAAGCACCTTGGAAGTGTGTTTATTAGTTTTCCGATTGCTTCGCATATTTCGGGGGGTTAGGAGGGATGTAGGGAAAGGGCCAGCACCTTGCAAGTGTGTTTTTCAGCTTTGGGTTGAACTCGATCGGTAAGCCCTTAGCCTAGAGCCAGACGGACGGTCTGGAGTCTCTGTCGGACGGACGGTCCGACCAATTCGCATACCTCAGTGGGGGTGGGAGGGAGGTAGGTTCGGGGAAAGCACCTTGCAAGTGTGTTTTTTAGTTTTCCGATTACTTCGCATATTTCGGGGGGTTAGGAGGGATGTAGGGTCAGGGCCATCACCTTGCAAGTGTGTTTTTTAGCTTTGGGTTGAATTCGATCGGTAAGCCCTTAGCCTAGAGCCAGACGGACGGTCTGGAGTCTCTGTCGGACGGACGGTCCGACCGCATACTCCGGTGGGGTGGAAGGGAGTTAGGTTCGGGGAAAGCGCCTTGCAAGAGTGTTTATTATTTTTCCGACCAATTCGCATACCTCGGTGGGAGTCCGAGGGAGGTAGGTTCGGGGAAAGCACCTTGCAAGTGTGTTTTTTAGCTTTGGGTTGAACTCGATCGGTAAACCCTAAGCCTAGAGCCAGACGGACGGTCTGGAGTCTCTGTCGGACGGACGGTCCGACCAATTCGCTTACCTCGGTGGGGGTGGGAGGGAGGTAGGTTGGGGGAAAGCACCTTGGAAGTGTGTTTATTAGTTTTCCGATTGCTTCGCATATTTCGGGGGGTTAGGAGGGATGTAGGGAAAGGGCCAGCACCTTGCAAGTGTGTTTTTCAGCTTTGGGTTGAATTCGATCGGTAAGCCCTTAGCCTAGAGCCAGACGGACGGTCTGGAGTCTCTGTCGGACGGACGGTCCGACCAATTCGCATACTCCGGTGGGGTGGAAGGGAGTTAGGTTCGGGGAAAGCGCCTTGCAAGAGTGTTTATTATTTTTCCGACCAATTCGCATACCTCGGTGGGAGTCCGAGGGAGGTAGGTTCGGGGAAAGCACCTTGCAAGTGTGTTTTTTAGCTTTGGGTTGAACTCGATCGGTAAACCCTTAGCCTAGAGCCAGACGGACGGTCTGGAGTCTCTGTCGGACGGACGGTCGGGGAAAGCACCTTGCAAGAGTGTTTATTATTTTTCCGACCAATTCGCATACCTCGGTGGGGGTCCGAGGGAGGTAGGTTCGGGGAAAGCACCTTGCAAGTGTGTTTTATAGCTTTGGGTTGAACTCGATCGGTAAACCCTAAGCCTAGAGCCAGACGGACGGTCTGGAGTCTCTGTCGGACGGACGGTCCGACCAATTCGCACACCTCGGTGGGGGTGGGAGGGAGGTAGGTTGGGGGAAAGCACCTTGCAAGTGTGTTTTTTAGCTTTGGGTTGAATTCGATCGGTAAACCCTTAGCCTAGAGCCAGACGGACGGTCTGGAGTCTCTGTCGGACGGACGGTCCGACCAATTCGCATACCTCGGTGGGGGTGGGTAGAATTTAGGTTCGGGGAAAGCACCTTGCAAGTGTATTTTTTAGCTTTGGGTTGAATTCGATCGGTTAACCCTTAGCCTAGAGCCAGACGGACGGTCTGGAGTCTCTGTCGGACAGACGGTCCGACCAATTCGCATATCTCGGTGGGGGTGGGAGGGAGGTAGGTTCGGGGAAAGCACCTTGCAAGTGTGTTTTTTAGCTTTGGGTTGAACTCGATCGGTAAACCCTTAGCCTAGAGCCAGACGGACGGTCTGGAGTCTCTGTCGGGCGGACGGTTCGACCAATTCGCATATCTCGGCGGGGGTGGGAGGGAGGTAGGTTCGGGGAAAGCACCTTGCAAGAATGTTTTTTTAGTTTTCCGACGAATTCGCATACTCCGGTGGGGTGGGATTGATGTAGGGTCAGGGCCATCACCTTGCAAGTGTGTTTTTCAGCTTTGGGTTGAATTCGATCGGTAAACCCTTAGCCTAGAGCCAGACGGTCGGTCTGGAGTCTCTGTCGGACGGACGGTCCGACCAATTCGCATACCTCGGTGGATGTGGGATAGAGGTAGGTTCGGGGAAATCACCTTGCAAGAGTTGTTATTAGTTTTCGGATTATTTCGCATATTTCGGGGGGTTAGGAGGGATGTAGGGTCAGGGCCATCACCTTGCAAGTGTGTTTTTCAGCTTTGGGTTGAATTCGATCGGTACACCCTTAGCCTAGAGCCAGACGGACGGTCTGGAGTCTCTGTCGGTCGGACAGTCCGACCAATTCGCATACTCCGGTGGGGTGGAATTGAGTTAGGTTCGGGGAAAGCACCTTGCAAGAGTGTTTATTAGTTTCCGATTACTTCGCATATTTCGGGGGGTTAGGAGGGATGTATTGTCAGGGCCAGCACCTTGCAAGTGTGTGTTTTAGCTTTGGGTTGAACTCGATCGGTAAACCCTTAGCCTAGAGCCAGACGGACGGTCTGGAGTCTCTGTCGGACGGACGGTCCGACCAATTCGCATACCTCGGTGGGGGTGGGAGGGAGGTAGGTTGGGGGAAAGCACCTTGGAAGTGTGTTTATTAGTTTTCCGATTGCTTCGCATATTTCGGGGGGTTAGGAGGGATGTAGGGAAAGGGCCTGCACCTTGCAAGTGTGTTTTTTAGCTTTGTGTTGAACTCGATCGGTAAACCCTTAGCCTAGAGCCAGACGGACGGTCTGGAGTCTCTGTCGGACGGACGGTCCGACCAATTCGCACACCTTGGTGGGGGTGGGATTGAGGTAGGGTCAGGGAACGCCCCTTAAAAGTGTGTTTTTAGCTAAGAGCTAAGGGTTGATTTCGTCCGGTAGATCCTAAGTCTACTGCCAGACGTTCGTTCTGGAGTCTTTGTCGGACGGACGTTTTGATCCGACCGTTTTGATTGGCAAAACAAAATCTGCGCAACGGATCGCATAATTAAATTGTTCAGCCGATTGTGGAAGGTGGGGTTCGTTTATTAAAATAATGTGACAATACTTGCATTTTGGCTCTTTGAACGTCTCGCGATCATCCCAAGGAATTGCTGGGGTTATCGGCATTTAAAAACCCGAAAAAGTGACCGAAAACGGCTGGAAAGGGCGCGGAAAATACAAAAAATGTAATAAATCCAAAAAAAAACAACAAAAACAACACAAGGGGAAAAATTCAACCAAATTGTTGTTGTTTTTGCTGAGTATAAAACGCGGTCGGCGGGTGGGCCAGAGCCACAGTTTCAAGGCGGCCGTCGAGGTGATCACATCGTGAAATGCTGAAGTCGGAATTTTGTTTGTTGTTGTTGTCGTCAGTACCCGGGCCTATGTAGTGATAGGGTCTCGGGTCTTGAAGTGAGAGCGGGTCCTGAAGTGAGAGAGATAGGACAACAGGGAGAGTGAAAGAGACAGAGACATAAACATGTACTCTCCCAAATTGTCAAGTGTTTAGCCATAGGGTTAGGCAAGTTATCGACGCACTCACCCAAGCATTTTTTCATTTTTTTTTTAACTTATTTTTTTCGTGCATTCACTCAACGCTAGTACACCCCAGAAAGGGGACGGGTTTTTACCTATACCCACACACTTCCCCCGCTAAACTTACGCACACACTCGCTCGCAAGCCCATGTACACACGCACTCATGCATTCCTCCATTCAATCACGCAGCCGCGTCCGCTATGCCTATAATGTTATCCGCAGCCGTGAGTGTAGTCCCTCAAATGAACATTATGAATTGAGCGGACTTGTGTATGTGTGTTCCTGAAGCTGAGGCCTAATGGCCCTTTGGGTTTTGGTCAGTGTGAGGTAGCTGGAGCAGCGACAAGCAGTATTCCACACAGACTAACCCACACAACATACTACAAGACCATCCTTCAAGCTTATTCTTCAAGACCATCGCAAGTTGAACATGGAGCTTGTTGTGATACCAGGTTAGTACCCTAATTTTCTATATTACCTCTTATATTGCCCTTGAATAAGCCCACCCAAGTCTGCAAGCCTTTTTTAAACTAAAGCTAGTGCCTTTCCTTCTGAAAGCACTTAACGATAACACCCAAGTCTCTTTCCTTCTGAAAGCCCCTGAACAAACCCACCCAAGTCTGCTTGTTCCTCCTACAATACAGTTAGTGTCTTTCCTTCTGAAAGCCCCTACCAAGTCCACCCAATTCTGCAACCCTTTCTTTCTTTTTCTTTCACATATAAGTGTTTTTGTTTCTAATGGCCTTAAGCCTTCCTTAAAACAATCCATAGGTCTTTCCATCTGAAAGCTCCATCAAACTACTTCAAGGCCTTAAGCCATCTTTGCCATAAAATCAGTGCTTTCTTCCACAGCTACTTTCAACGATCACAACAAGCCGACCATGCAACTTGCTGACAAGCTGACAACACAATACTGGGTGAGTTTTGTGTTTATTATATAACCAATTATATTTATTTCATTTATTATATTGCCCTTGACATTTATACATATACAATACATACAATCCCATGTCCCTGAGCAAGCCCACCCAAGTCTCTAGGCCCCTTTCTCATTAAACAAGCGGCTTTCCTTCTGAAAGCCTTGCAATCCCCCCTAGTCTGCATGTCCCTAGCAAAAACACCCAAGTCTGCAAACTTTCCTTCTGAAAGTACCCACCAAGTCCACCCAAGTCTCTTTCATTCTGAAAGCCCCTGAAAAGCCCACCCAAGTCTGCAAGCCTTCTTTACAATAAAATCAGTGTTTCCTCATCATTTCCTTATACCTACCCTTCATCCCTAGTTCCTTTCAATCTCTAGAAACCTTATTTAACCAAGACAACTCTCGGTCTTGGGACTCCCACCGTCGAATCGAAGAGGACGAACTTGCAAGTATAAACGTGTTGTAGTTCGTCGGGCCGTGTTCAATGTCATTAGCTCAAGCCTATTACCGCACGTTAGCGAGTCACAATTCACTGAAGCCTGTGCTTGCGTGTTATTGTATGCGAAGTCCTGCAATGCGTCAACATGGCAGGCACTTGCAATTGTGTTTCTAACTTAAGGGTTGGCCTCATTCCGCAAACCCTTACAATACAGCCAGGCGGACTTTCGGACAAATTCGCATAAATCGCTGTGGGCGGGAGGGTGGTAGGGTCGGGGAAAGCACCTTGCAAGTGTGTTTTTTAGCTTTGGGTTGAACTCGATCGGTAAACCCTTAGCCTAGAGCCAGACGGACGGTCTGGAGTCTCTGTCGGACGGACGGTCCGACCAATTCGCATATCTCGGTGGGGGTGGGAGGGAGGTAGGGTCAGGGCCAGCACCTTGTAAGTGTGTTTTTTAGCTTTGGGTTGAATTCGATCGGTAAGCCCTTAGTCTAGAGCCAGACGGACGGTCTGGAGTCTCTGTCGGACGGACGGTCCGACCAATTCGCATACCCCGGTGGGGGTGGGAGGGAGAGGGAGGTAGGTTCGGGGAAATCACCTTGCAAGAGTTTTTATTAGTTTTCGGAATATTTCGCATATTTCGAGGGGTTAGGAGGGATGTAGGGTCAGGCCCAGCACCTTGCAAGTGTGTTTTTTAGCTTTGGGTTGAATTCGATCGGTAAGCCCTTAGTCTAGAGCCAGACGGACGGTCTGGAGTCTCTGTCGGACGGACGGTCCGACCAATTCGCATACCCCGGTGGGGGTGGGAGGGAGAGGGAGGTAGGTTCGGGGAAATCACCTTGCAAGTGTGTTTTTTAGCTTTGGGTTGAACTCGATCGGTAAACCCTTAGCCTAGAGCCAGACGGACGGTCTGGAGTCTCTGTCGGACGGACGGTCCGACCAATTCGCATACCCCGGTGGGGGTGGGAGGGAGAGGGAGGTAGGTTCGGGGAAATCACCTTGCAAGAGTTTTTATTAGTTTTCGGAATATTTCGCATATTTCGAGGGGTTAGGAGGGATGTAGGGTCAGGCCCAGCACCTTGCAAGTGTGTTTTTTAGCTTGGGTTGAATTCGATCGGTAAGCCCCTAGCCTAGAGCCAGACGGACGGTCTGGAGTCTCTGTCGGACGGACGGTCCGACCAATTCGCATATCTCGGTGGGGGTGGGAGGGAGGTAGGGTCAGGGCCAGCACCTTGTAAGTGTGTTTTTTAGCTTTGGGTTGAATTCGATCGGTAAGCCCTTAGTCTAGAGCCAGACGGACGGTCTGGAGTCTCTGTCGGACGGACGGTCCGACCAATTCGCATACCCCGGTGGGGGTGGGAGGGAGAGGGAGGTAGGTTCGGGGAAATCACCTTGCAAGAGTTTTTATTAGTTTTCGGAATATTTCGCATATTTCGAGGGGTTAGGAGGGATGTAGGGTCAGGCCCAGCACCTTGCAAGTGTGTTTTTTAGCTTTGGGTTGAATTCGATCGGTAAGCCCCTAGCCTAGAGCCAGACGGACGGTCTGGAGTCTCTGTCGGACGGACGGTCCGACCAATTCGCATATCTCGGTGGGGGTGGGAGGGAGGTAGGGTCAGGGCCAGCACCTTGTAAGTGTGTTTTTTAGCTTTGGGTTGAATTCGATCGGTAAGCCCTTAGTCTAGAGCCAGACGGACGGTCTGGAGTCTCTGTCGGACGGACGGTCCGACCAATTCGCATACCCCGGTGGGGGTGGGAGGGAGAGGGAGGTAGGTTCGGGGAAATCACCTTGCAAGAGTTTTTATTAGTTTTCGGAATATTTCGCATATTTCGAGGGGTTAGGAGGGATGTAGGGTCAGGCCCAGCACCTTGCAAGTGTGTTTTTTAGCTTTGGGTTGAATTCGATCGGTAAGCCCTTAGCCTAGAGCCAGACGGACGGTCTGGAGTCTCTGTCGGACGGACGGTCCGACCAATTCGCATACCTCGGTGGGGTTAGGAGGGATGTAGGGTCAGGGCCAGCACCTTGCAAGTGTGTTTTTTAGCTTTGGGTTGAATTCGATCGGTAAGCCCTTAGCCTAGAGCCAGACGGACGGTCTGGAGTCTCTGTCGGGCGGACGGTCCGACCAATTCGCATACCTCGGTGGGGTTAGGAGGGATGTAGGGTCAGGGCCAGCACCTTGCAAGTGTGTTTTTTAGCTTTGGGTTGAATTCGATCGGTAAGCCCTTAGCCTAGAGCCAGACGGACGGTCTGGAGTCTCTGTCGGGCGGACGGTCCGACCAATTCGCATATCTCGGTGGGGGTGGGAGGGAGGTAGATTCGGGGAAAGCACCTTGCAAGTGTGTTTTTTAGCTTTGGGTTGAACTCGATCGGTAAACGCTTAGCCTAGAGCCAGACGGACGGTCTGGAGTCTCTGTCGGGCGGACGGTCCGACCAATTCGCATATCTCGGTGGGGGTGGGAGGGAGGTAGGTTCGGGGATAGCACCTTGCAAGAATGTTTTTTTAGTTTTCCGACGAATTCGCATACTCCGGTGGGGTGGGATTGATGTAGGGTCAGGGCCAGCACCTTGCAAGTGTGTTTTTCAGCTTTGGGTTGAATTCGATCGGTACACCCTTAGCCTAGAGCCAGACGGACGGTCTGGAGTCTCTGTCGGACGGACGGTCCGACCAATTCGCATACCTCGGTGGGGGTGGGAGGGAGGTAGGTTCGGGGAAATCACCTTGCAAGAGTTTTTATTAGTTTTCGGATTATTTCGCATATTTCGAGGGGTTAGGAGGGATGTAGGGTCAGGGCCATCACCTTGCAAGTGTGTTTTTTAGCTTTGGGTTGAACTCGATCGGTAAACCCTTAGCCTAGAGCCAGACGGACGGTCTGGAGTCTCTGTCGGGCGGACGGTCCGACCAATTCGCATACCTCGGTGGGGGTGGGAGGGAGGTAGGTTCGGGGAAATCACCTTGCAAGAGTTTTTATTAGTTTTCGGATTATTTCGCATATTTCGAGGGGTTAGGAGGGATGTAGGGTCAGGGCCATCACCTTGCAAGTGTGTTTTTTAGCTTTGGGTTGAACTCGACCGGTAAACCCTTAGCCTAGAGCCAGACGGACGGTCTGGAGTCTCTGTCGGACGGACGGTCCGACCAATTCGCTTACCTCGGTGGGGGTGGGAGGGAGGTAGGTTGGGGGAAAGCTACTTGGAAGTGTGTTTATTAGTTTTCCGATTGCTTCGCATATTTCGGGGGGTTAGGAGGGATGTAGGGAAAGGGCCAGCACCTTGCAAGTGTGTTTTTCAGCTTTGGGTTGAACTCGATCGGTAAACCCTTAGCCTAGAGCCAGACGGACGGTCTGGAGTCTCTGTCGGACGGACGGTCCGACCAATTCGCATACCTCGGTGGGGGTGGGAGGGAGGTAGTTTCGGGGGAAGCACCTTGCAAGAGTGTTTATTAGTTTTCCGATTACTTCGCATATTTCGAGGGGTAAGGAGGGATGCAGGGTCAGGCCCAGCACCTTGCAAGTGTGTTTTTTAGCTTTGGGTTGAATTCGATCGGTAAGCCCTTAGCCTAGAGCCAGACGGACGGTCTGGAGTCTCTGTCGGACGGACGGTCCGACCAATTCGCATATCTCGGCGGGGGTGGGAGGGAGGCAGGTTCGGGGAAAGCACCTTGCAAGAATGTTTTTTTAGTTTTCCGACGAATTCGCATACTCCGGTGGGGTGGGATTGATGTAGGGTCAGGGCCAGCACCTTGCAAGTGTGTTTTTCAGCTTTGGGTTGAATTCGATCGGTAAACCCTTAGCCTAGAGCCAGACGGACGGTCTGGAGTCTCTGTCGGACGGACGGTCCGACCAATTCGCATACCTCGGTGGGGGTGGGAGGGAGGTAGTTTCGGGGGAAGCACCTTGCAAGAGTGTTTATTATTTTTCCGACCAATTCGCATACCTCGGTGGGGGTCCGAGGGAGGTAGGTTCGGGGAAAGCACCTTGCAAGTGTGTTTTTTAGCTTTGGGTTGAACTCGATCGGTAAACCCTAAGCCTAGAGCCAGACGGACGGTCTGGAGTCTCTGTCGGACGGACGGTCCGACCAATTCGCTTACCTCGGTGGGGGTGGGAGGGAGGTAGGTTGGGGGAAAGCACCTTGGAAGTGTGTTTATTAGTTTTCCGATTGCTTCGCATATTTCGGGGGGTTAGGAGGGATGTAGGGAAAGGGCCAGCACCTTGCAAGTGTGTTTTTCAGCTTTGGGTTGAATTCGATCGGTAAGCCCTTAGCCTAAAGCCAGACGGACGGTCTGGAGTCTCTGTCGGACGGACGGTCCGACCAATTCGCATACTCCGGTGGGGTGGAAGGGAGTTAGGTTCGGGGAAAGCACCTTGCAAGAGTGTTTATTATTTTTCCGACCAATTCGCATACCTCGGTGGGGGTCCGAGGGAGGTAGGTTCGGGGAAAGCACCTTGCAAGTGTGTTTTTTAGCTTTGGGTTGAACTCGATCGGTAAACCCTAAGCCTAGAGCCAGACGGACGGTCTGGAGTCTCTGTCGGACGGACGGTCCGACCAATTCGCACACCTCTTTGGGGGTGGGAGGGAGGTAGGTTGGGGGAAAGCACCTTGCAAGTGTGTTTTTTAGCTTTGGGTTGAATTCGATCGGTAAACCCTTAGCCTAGAGCCAGACGGACGGTCTGGAGTCTCTGTCGGACGGACGGTCCGACCAATTCGCATACCTCGGTGGGGGTGGGAGGGAGGTAGGTTGGGGGAAAGCACCTTGGAAGTGTGCTTATTAGTTTTCCGATTGCTTCGCATATTTCGGGGGGTTAGGAGGGATGTAGGGAAAGGGCCATCACCTTGCAAGTGTGTTTTTTAGCTTTGGGTTGAATTCGATCGGTAAGCCCCTAGCCTACAGCCAGACGGACGGTCTGGAGTCTCTGTCGGACGGACGGTCCGACCAATTCGCATATTTCGAGGGGTTAGGAGGGATGTAGGGTCAGGGCCAGCACCTTGCAAGTGTGTTTTTTAGCTTTGGGTTGAATTCGATCGGTAAGCCCTTAGCCTAGAGCCAGACGGACGGTCTGGAGTCTCTGTCGGACGGACGGTCCGACCAATTCGCACACCTCAGTGGGGGTGGGATTGAGGTAGGGTCAGGGAACGCCCCTTAAAAGTGTGTTTTTAGCTAAGAGCTAAGGGTTGATTTCGTCCGGTAGATCCTAAGTCTACTGCCAGACGGACGGTCTGGAGTCTCTGTCGGACGGACGGTCCGACCAATTCGCATATCTCGGTGGGGGTGGGAGGGAGGTAGGGTCAGGGCCAGCACCTTGTAAGTGTGTTTTTTAGCTTTGGGTTGAATTCGATCGGTAAGCCCTTAGTCTAGAGCCAGACGGACGGTCTGGAGTCTCTGTCGGACGGACGGTCCGACCAATTCGCATACCCCGGTGGGGGTGGGAGGGAGAGGGAGGTAGGTTCGGGGAAATCACCTTGCAAGAGTTTTTATTAGTTTTCGGAATATTTCGCATATTTCGAGGGGTTAGGAGGGATGTAGGGTCAGGCCCAGCACCTTGCAAGTGTGTTTTTTAGCTTTGGGTTGAATTCGATCGGTAAGCCCCTAGCCTACAGCCAGACGGACGGTCTGGAGTCTCTGTCGGACGGACGGTCCGACCAATTCGCATATTTCGAGGGGTTAGTAGGGATGTAGGGTCAGGGCCAGCACCTTGCAAGTGTGTTTTTTAGCTTTGGGTTGAATTCGATCGGTAAGCCCTTAGCCTAGAGCCAGACGGACGGTCTGGAGTCTCTGTCGGGCGGACGGTCCGACCAATTCGCATACCTCGGTGGGGTTAGGAGGGATGTAGGGTCAGGGAGAGCACCTTGCAAGTGTGTTTTTTAGCTTTGGGTTGAATTCGATCGGTACACCCTTAGCCTAGAGCCAGACGGACGGTCTGGAGTCTCTGTCGGATGGGCGGTCCGACCAATTCGCATACCTCGAGGGGGTGGGAGGGAGGTAGGTTCGGGGAAATCACCTTGCAAGAGTGTTTTTTAGTTTTCCGATTACTTCGCATATTTCGAGGGGTTAGGAGGGATGTGGGGTTAGGCCCAGCACCTTGCAAGTGTGTTTTTTAGCTTTGGGTTGAATTCGATCGGTACACCCTTAGCCTAGAGCCAGACGGACGGTCTGGAGTCTCTGTCGAACGGACGGTCCGACCAATTCGCATACCTCGAGGGGGTGGGAACGAGGTAGTTTCGAGGAAAGCACCTTGTAAGAGTGTTTATTAGTTTTCCGACCAATTCGCATACTCCGGTGGGGTGGGAGGGAAGGTTGGGGGAAAGCACCATGCAAGTGTGTTTTTTAGCTTTGGGTTGAATTCGATCGGTAAGCCCTTAGCCTAGAGCCGGACGGACGGTCTGGAGTCTCTGTCGGACGGACGGTCCGACCAATTTGCATACCTCGGTGGGGTTAGGAGGGATGTAGGGTCAGGCCCAGCACCTTGCAAGTGTGTTTTTTAGCTTTGGGTTGAATTCGATCGGTACACCCTTAGCCTAGAGCCAGACGGACGGTTTGGAGTCTCTGTCGGACGGACGGTCCGACCAATTTGCATACCTCGGTGGGGGTGGGAGGGAGGTAGGTTCGGGGAAAGCACCTTGCAAGTGTGTTTTTTAGCTTTGGGTTGAACTCGATCGGTAAACCCTTAGCCTAGAGCCAGACGGACGGTCTGGAGTCTCTGTCGGACGGACGGTCCGACCAATTCGCATACCTCGCTGGGGGTGGGATGGAGGTATGTTCGGGGAAAGCACCCTGCAAGTGTGTTTTTTAGCTTTGGGTTGAACTCGATCGGTAAACCCTTAGCCTAGAGCCAGACGGACGGTCTGGAGTCTCTGTCGGACAGACGGTCCGACCAATTCGCATACCTCGGTGGGGTTGGGAGGGAGGTAGGTTCGGGGAAAGCACCTTGCAAGTGTGTTTTTTAGTTTTCCGATTACTTCGCATATTTCGGGGGGCTAAGAGTGATGTAGGGTCGGGGCCAGCACCTTGCAAGTGTGTTTTTTTAGCTTTGGGTTGAATTCGATCGGTACACCCTTAGCCTAGAGCCAGACGGACGGTCTGGAGTCTCTGTCGGACGGACGGTCCGACCAATTCGCATACCTCGGTGGGGGTGGGAGGGAGGTAGGTTCGGGGAAAGCACCTTGCAAGTGTGTTTTTTAGCTTTGGGTTGAACTCGATCGGTAAACCCTTAGCCTAGAGCCAGACGGACGGTCTGGAGTCTCTGTCGGACGGACGGTCCGACCAATTCGCATACCTCGCTGTGGGTGGGATGGAGGTATGTTCGGGGAAAGCACCCTGCAAGTGTGTTTTTTAGCCTTGGGTTGAATTCGATCGATAAACCCTTAGCCTAGAGCCAGACGGACGGTCTGGAGTCTCTGTCGGACGGACGGTCCGACCAATTCGCATACCTCGGTGGGGGTGGGAGGGAGGTAGGTTCGGGGAAAGCACCTTGCAAGTGTGTTTTTTAGTTTTCCGATTACTTCGCATATTTCGAGGGGTTAGGAGGGATGTAGGGTCAGGCCCACCAAATTGCAAGAGTGGTTTTTAGCTTTGGGTTGAATTCGATCGGTACACCCTTAGCCTAGAGCCAGACGGACGGTTTGGAGTCTCTGTCGGACGGACGGTCCGACCAATTCGCATACTCCGGTGGGGTGGAAGGGAGTAAGGTTCAGGGAAAGCACCTTGCAAGAGTGTTTTTTAGTTTTCCGATGACTTCGCATATTTCGAGGGGTTAGGAGGGATGTAGGGTCAGGGCCATCACCTTGGAAGTGTGTTTTTTAGCTTTGGGTTGAATTCGATCGATAAACCCTTAGCCTAGAGCCAGACGGACGGTCTGGAGTCTCTGTCGGACGGACGGTCCGACCAATACGCATACCTCGGTGGGGGTGGGAGGGAGGTAGGTTCGGGGAAAGCACCTTGCAAGTGTGTTTTTTAGTTTTCCGATTACTTCGCATATTTCGAGGGGTTAGGAGGGATGTAGGGTCAGGCCCACCAAATTGCAAGTGTGTTTTTTAGCTTTGGGTTGAATTCGATCGGTAAGCCCTTAGCCTAGAGCCAGACGGACGGTCTGGAGTCTCTGTCGGATGGAAGGTCCGACCAATTCGCATACCTCGAGGGGGTGGGAGAGAGGTAGTTTCGGGGAAATCACCTTGGAAGAGTGTTTTTTTAGTTTTCCGATTACTTCGCATATTTCGAGGGGTTAGGAGGGATGTAGGGTCAGGCCCAGCACCTTGCAAGTGTGTTTTTTAGCTTTGCGTTTAATTCGATCGGTACAATCTTAGCCTAGAGCCAGACGGACGGTCTGGAGTCTCTGTCGGACGGACGGTCCGACCAATTCGCATACCTCGCTGGGGGTGGGATGGAGGTATGTTCGGGGAAAGCACCCTGCAAGTGTGTTTTTTAGCCTTGGGTTGAATTCGATCGATAAACCCTTAGCCTAGAGCCAAGCGGACGGTTTGGAGTCTCTGTCGGACGGACGGTCCGACCAATTCGCATACCTCGGTGGGGGTGGGAGGGAGGTAGGTTGGGGGAAAGCACCATGCAAGTGTGTTTTTTAGCTTTGGGTTGAATTCGATCGGTAAGCCCTTAGCCTAGAGCCGGACGGACGGTCTGGAGTCTCTGTCGGACGGACGGTCCGACCAATTTGCATACCTCGGTGGGGTAAGGAGGGATGTAGGGTCAGGCCCAGCACCTTGCAAGTGTGTTTTTTAGCTTTGGGTTGAATTCGATCGGTACACCCTTAGCCTAGAGCCAGACGGACGGTCTGGAGTCTCTGTCGAACGGACGGTCCGACCAATTCGCATACCTCGAGGGGGTGGGAACGAGGTAGTTTCGAGGAAAGCACCTTGTAAGAGTGTTTATTAGTTTTCCGACCAATTCGCATACTCCGGTGGGGTGGGAGGGAGTAAGGTTCGGGGAAAGCACCTTGCAAGAGGGTTTTTTAGTTTTCCGACTACTTCGCATATTTCGGGGGGTTAGGAGGGATGTAGGGTCAGGGCCAGCACCTTGCAAGTGTGTTTTTTAGCTTTGGGTTGAACTCGATCGGTAAACCCTTAGCCTGGAGCCAGACGGACGGTCTGAAGACTCTGTCGGACGGACGGTCCGACCAATTCGCATATCTCGGTGGGGGTGGGAGGGAGGTAGGTTCGGGGAAATCACCTTGCAAGAGTGTTTTTTAGTTTTCCGATTACTTCGCATATTTCGAGGGGTTAGGAGGGATGTGGGGTCAGGCCCAGCACCTTGCAAGTGTGTTTTTTAGCTTTGGGTTGAATTCGATCGGTACACCCTTAGCCTAGAGCCAGACGGACGGTCTGGAGTCTCTGTCGAACGGACGGTCCGACCAATTCGCATACCTCAAGGGGGTGGGAACGAGGTAGTTTCGAGGAAAGCACCTTGTAAGAGTGTTTATTAGTTTTCCGACCAATTCGCATACTCCGGTGGGGTGGGAGGGAGTAAGGTTCGGGGAAAGCACCTTGCAAGAGGGTTTTTTAGTTTTCCGACTACTTCGCATATTTCGGGGGGTTAGGAGGGATGTAGGGTCAGGGCCAGCACCTTGCAAGTGTGTTTTTTAGCTTTGGGTTGAACTCGATCGGTAAACCCTTAGCCTAGAGCCAGACGGACGGTCTGGAGTCTCTGTCGGACGGACGGTCCGACCAATTCGCATACTCCGGTGGGGTGGAAGGGAGTAAGGTTCGGGGAAAGCACCTTGCAAGAGTGTTTTTTAGTTTTCCGATGACTTCGCATATTTCGAGGGGTTAGGAGGGATGTAGGGTCAGGGCCATCACCTTGGAAGTGTGTTTTTTAGCTTTGGGTTGAATTCGATCGATAAACCCTTAGCCTAGAGCCAGACGGACGGTCTGGAGTCTCTGTCGGACGGACGGTCCGACCAATTCGCATACCTCGGTGGGGGTGGGAGGGAGGTAGGTTCGGGGAAAGCACCTTGCAAGTGTGTTTTTTAGTTTTCCGATTACTTCGCATATTTCGAGGGGTTAGGAGGGATGTAGGGTCAGGCCCACCACCTTGCAAGTGTGTTTTTTAGCTTTGGGTTGAATTCGATCGGTAAGCCCTTAGCCTAGAGCCAGACGGACGGTCTGGAGTCTCTGTCGGACGGACGGTCCGACCAATTCGCATACCTCGGTGGGGGTGGGAGGGAGGTAGGTTCGGGGAAAGCACCTTGCAAGTGTGTTTTTTAGTTTTCCGATTACTTCGCATATTTCGAGGGGTTAGGAGGGATGTAGGGTCAGGCCCAGCACCTTGCAAGTGTGTTTTTTAGCTTTGGGTTTAATTCGATCGGTACAATCTTAGCCTAGAGCCAGACGGACGGTCTGGAGTCTCTGTCGGACGGATGGTCCGACCAATTCGCATACTCCGGTGGGGTGGAAGGGAGTAAGGTTCGGGGAAAGCACCTTGCAAGAGTGTTTTTTAGTTTTGGGTTGAATTCGATCGGTAAGCCCTTAGCCTAGAGCCAGACGGACGGTCTGGAGTCTCTGTCGGATGGACGGTCCGACCAATTCGCATACCTCGCTGGGGGTGGGATGGAGGTATGTTCGGGGAAAGCACCCTGCAAGTGTGTTTTTTAGCCTTGGGTTGAATTCGATCGATAAACCCTTAGCCTAGAGCCAGACGGACGGTTTGGAGTCTCTGTCGGACGGACGGTCCGACCAATTCGCATACCTCGGTGGGGGTGGGAGGGAGGTAGGTTCGGGGAAAGCACCATGCAAGTGTGTTTTTTTAGCTTTGGGTTGAATTCGATCGGTACACCCTTAGCCTAGAGCCAGACGGACGGTCTGGAGTCTCTGTCGGACGGACGGTCCGACCAATTCGCATACCTCGGTGGGGGTGGGAGGGAGGTAGGTTCGGGGAAAGCAAGTTGCAAATGTGTTTTTTTAGCTTTGGGTTGAATTCGATCGGTACACCCTTAGCCTAGAGCCAGACGGACGGTCTGGAGTCTCTGTCGGACGGACGGTCCGACCAATTCGCATACCTCGGTGGGGGTGGGAGGGAGGTAGGTTCGGGGAAAGCACCTTGCAAGTGTGTTTTTTAGTTTTCCGATTACTTCGCATATTTCGAGGGGTTAGGAGGGATGTGGGGTCAGGCCCAGCACCTTGCAAGTGTGTTTTTTAGCTTTGGGTTGAATTCGATCGGTACACCCTTAGCCTAGAGCCAGACGGACGGTCTGGAGTCTCTGTCGAACGGACGGTCCGACCAATTCGCATACCTCGAGGGGGTGGGAACGAGGTAGTTTCGAGGAAAGCACCTTGTAAGAGTGTTTATTAGTTTTCCGACCAATTCGCATACTCCGGTGGGGTGGGAGGGAGTAAGGTTCGGGGAAAGCACCTTGCAAGAGGGTTTTTTAGTTTTCCGACTACTTCGCATATTTCGGGGGGTTAGGAGGGATGTAGGGTCAGGGCCAGCACCTTGCAAGTGTGTTTATCAGCTTTGGGTTGAATTCGATCGATAAACCCTTAGCCTAGAGCCAGACGGACGGTCTGGAGTCTCTGTCGGACGGACGGTCCGACCAATTCGCATACCTCGGTGGGGGTGGGAGGGAGGTAGGTTCGGGGAAAGCAAGTTGCAAATGTGTTTTTTTAGCTTTGGGTTGAATTCGATCGGTACACCCTTAGCCTAGAGCCAGACGGACGGTCTGGAGTCTCTGTCGGACGGACGGTCCGACCAATTTGCATACCTCGGTGGGGGTGGGAGGGAGGTAGGTTCGGGGAAATCACCTTGCAAGAGTGTTTTTTAGTTTTCCGACCAATTCGCATAATCCGGTGGGGTGGGAGGGAGTAAGGTTCGGGGAAAGCACCTTGCAAGAGGGTTTTTTAGTTTTCCGACTACTTCGCATATTTCGGGGGTTTAGGAGGGATGTAGGGTCAGGGCCAGCACCTTGCAAGTGTGTTTTTCAGCTTTGGGTTGAATTCGATCGATAAACCCTTAGCCTAGAGCCAGACGGACGGTCTGGAGTCTCTGTCGGACGGACGGTCCGACCAATTCGCATACTCCGGTGGGGTGGAAGGGAGTAAGGTTCGGGGAAAGCACCTTGCAAGAGTGTTTTTTAGTTTTCCGACCAATTCGCATAATCCGGTGGGGTGGGAGGGAGTAAGGTTCGGGGAAAGCACCTTGCAAGAGGGTTTTTTAGTTTTCCGACTACTTCGCATATTTCGGGGGGTTAGGAGGGATGTAGAGTCAGGGCCAGCACCTTGCAAGTGTGTTTTTCAGCTTTGGGTTGAATTCGATCGATAAACCCTTAGCCTAGAGCCAGACGGACGGTCTGGAGTCTCTGTCGGACGGACGGTCCGACCAATTCGCATACCTCGGTGGGGGTGGGAGGGAGGTAGGTTCGGGGAAAGCAAGTTGCAAATGTGTTTTTTTAGCTTTGGGTTGAATTCGATCGGTACACCCTTAGCCTAGAGCCAGACGGACGGTCTGGAGTCTCTGTCGGACGGACGGTCCGACCAATTTGCATACCTCGGTGGGGGTGGGAGGGAGGTAGGTTCGGGGACATCACCTTGCAAGAGTGTTTTTTAGTTTTCCGACCAATTCGCATATTTCGGGGGGTTAGGAGGGATGTAGGGACAGGGCCAGCACCTGGCAAGTGTGTTTTTCAGCTTTGGGTTGAATTCGATCGGTACACCCTTAGCCTAGAGCCAGACGGACGGTCTGGAGTCTCTGTCGGACGGACGGTCCGACCAATTCGCATACCTCGAGGGGGTGGGAGGGAGGTAGTTTCGGGGAAAGCACCTTGTAAGAGTGTTTATTAGTTTTCCGATTACTTCGCATATTTCGAGGGGTTAGGAGGGATGTAGGGTCAGGCCCAGCACCTTGCAAGTGTGTTTTTTAGCTTTGGGTTGAACTCGATCGGTAAACCCTTAGCCTAGACCCAGACGGACGGTCTGTAGTCTCTGTCGGACGGACGGTCCGACCAATTTGCATACCTCGGTGGGGGTGGGAGGGAGGTAGGTTCGGTGAAATCACCTTGCAAGAGTGTTTTTTAGTCTTCCGACCAATTCGCATATTTCGGGGGGTTAGGAGGGATGTAGGGACATTGCCAGCACTTTGCAATTGTGTTTTTCAGCTTTGGGTTGAATTCGATCGGTACACCCTTAGCCTAGAGCCAGACGGACGGTCTGGAGTCTCTGTCGGGCGGACGGTCCGACCAATTCGCATACCTCTTTGGGGGTGGGAGGGTGGTAGGTTGGGGGAAAGCACCTTGCAAGTGTGTTTTTTAGTTTTCCGATTACTTCGCATATTTCGAGGGGTTAGGAGGGATGCAGGGTCAGGCCCAGCACCTTGCAATTGTGTTTTTCAGCTTTGGGTTGAATTCGATCGGTACACCCTTAGCCTAGAGCCAGACGGACGGTCTGGAGTCTCTGTCGGGCGGACGGTCCGACCAATTCGCATACCTCTTTGGGGGTGGGAGGGTGGTAGGTTGGGGGAAAGCACCTTGCAAGTGTGTTTTTTAGTTTTCCGATTACTTCGCATATTTCGGGGGGTTAGGAGGGATGTAGGGTCAGGGCCAGCACCTTGCAAGTGTGTTTTTTAGCTTTGGGTTGAATTCGATCGATAAACCCTTAGCCTAGAGCCAGACGGACGGTCTGGAGTGTCTGTCGCATACCTCGGTGTGGGTGGGAGGGAGGTAGGTTCGGGGAAATCACCTTGCAAGTGTGTTTTTTAGTTTTCCGATTACTTCGCATATTTCGGGGGGTTAGGAGGGATGTAGGGTCAGGGCCAGCACCTTGCAAGTGTGTTTTTTAGCTTTGGGTTGAATTCGATCGGTACACCCTTAGCCTAGAGCCAGACGGACGGTCTGGAGTCTCTGTCGGACGGACGGTCCGACCAATTTGCATACCTCGGTGGGGGTGGGAGGGAGGTAGGTTCGGGGAAATCACCTTGCAAGAGTGTTTTTTAGTTTTCCGACCAATTCGCATATTTCGGGGGGTTAGGAGGGATGTAGGGACAGGGCCAGCACCTGGCAAGTGTGTTTTTCAGCTTTGGGTTGAATTCGATCGGTACACCCTTAGCCTAGAGCCAGACGGACGGTCTGGAGTCTCTGTCGGATGGGCGGTCCGACCAATTCGCATACCTCGAGGGGGTGGGAGGGAGGTAGTTTCGGGGAAATCACCTTGCAAGAGTGTTTTTTAGTTTTCCGATTACTTCGCATATTTCGAGGGGTTAGGAGGGATGTGGGGTCAGGCCCAGCACCTTGCAAGTGTGTTTTTTAGCTTTGGGTTGAATTCGATCGGTACACCCTTAGCCTAGAGCCAGACGGACGGTCTGGAGTCTCTGTCGGATGGGCGGTCCGACCAATTCGCATACCTCTAGGGGGTGGGAGGGAGGTAGGTTCGGGGAAATCACCTTGCAAGAGTGTTTTTTAGTTTTCCGATTACTTCGCATATTTCGAGGGGTTAGGAGGGATGTGGGGTCAGGCCCAGCACCTTGCAAGTGTGTTTTTTAGCTTTGGGTTGAATTCGATCGGTACACCCTTAGCCTAGAGCCAGACGGACGGTCTGGAGTCTCTGTCGAACGGACGGTCCGACCAATTCGCATACCTCGAGGGGGTGGGAACGAGGTAGTTTCGAGGAAAGCACCTTGTAAGAGTGTTTATTAGTTTTCCGACCAATTCGCATACTCCGGTGGGGTGGGAGGGAGTAAGGTTCGGGGAAAGCACCTTGCAAGAGGATTTTTTAGTTTTCCGACTACTTCGCATATTTCGGGGGGTTAGGAGGGATGTAGGGTCAGGGCCAGCACCTTGCAAGTGTGTTTTTCAGCTTTGGGTTGAATTCGATCGGTTAACCCTTAGCCTAGAGCCAGACGGACGGTCTGGAGTCTCTGTCGAATGGACGGTCCGACCAATTCGCATACTCTGGTGGGGTGGAAGGGAGTAAGGTTCGGGGAAAGCACCTTGCAAGAGTGTTTATTAGTTTTCCGACCAATTCGCATAATCCGGTGGGGTGGGAGGGAGTAAGGTTCGGGGAAAGCACCTTGCAAGAGGGTTTTTTAGTTTTCCGACTACTTCGCATATTTCGGGGGGTTAGGAGGGATGTAGGGTCAGGGCCAGCACCTTGCAAGTGTGTTTTTCAGCTTTGGGTTGAATTCGATCGATAAACCCTTAGCCTAGAGCCAGACGGACGGTCTGGAGTCTCTGTCGGACGGACGGTCCGACCAATTCGCATACCTCGGTGGGGGTGGGAGGGAGGTAGGTTCGGGGAAAGCAAGTTGCAAATGTGTTTTTTTTAGCTTTGGGTTGAATTCGATCGGTACACCCTTAGCCTAGAGCCAGACGGACGGTCTGGAGTCTCTGTCGGACGGACGGTCCGACCAATTTGCATACCTCGGTGGGGGTGGGAGGGAGGTAGGTTCGGGGAAATCACCTTGCAAGAGTGTTTTTTAGTTTTCCGACCAATTCGCATATTTCGGGGGGTTAGGAGGGATGTAGGGACAGGGCCAGCACCTGGCAAGTGTGTTTTTCAGCTTTGGGTTGAATTCGATCGGTACACCCTTAGCCTAGAGCCAGACGGACGGTCTGGAGTCTCTGTCGGACGGACGGTCCGACCAATTCGCATACCTCGAGGGGGTGGGAGGGAGGTAGTTTCGGGGAAAGCACCTTGTAAGAGTGTTTATTAGTTTTCCGATTACTTCGCATATTTCGAGGGGTTAGGAGGGATGTAGGGTCAGGCCCAGCACCTTGCAAGTGTGTTTTTTAGCTTTGGGTTGAACTCGATCGGTAAACCCTTAGCCTAGACCCAGACGGACGGTCTGTAGTCTCTGTCGGACGGACGGTCCGACCAATTTGCATACCTCGGTGGGGGTGGGAGGGTGGTAGGTTCGGTGAAATCACCTTGCAAGAGTGTTTTTTAGTTTTCCGACCAATTCGCATATTTCGGGGGGTTAGGAGGGATGTAGGGACATTGCCAGCACTTTGCAATTGTGTTTTTCAGCTTTGGGTTGAATTCGATCGGTACACCCTTAGCCTAGAGCCAGACGGACGGTCTGGAGTCTCTGTCGGACGGACGGTCCGACCAATTCGCATACCTCGGTGGGGGTGGGAGGGAGGTAGGTTCGGGGAAAGCAAGTTGCAAATGTGTTTTTTTTAGCTTTGGGTTGAATTCGATCGATAAACCCTTAGCCTAGAGCCAGACGGACGGTCTGGAGTCTCTGTCGGACGGACGGTCCGACCAATTCGCATACCTCGGTGGGGGTGGGAGGGAGGTAGGTTCGGGGAAAGCAAGTTGCAAATGTGTTTTTTTAAGCTTTGGGTTGAATTCGATCGGTACACCCTTAGCCTAGAGCCAGACGGACGGTCTGGAGTCTCTGTCGGACGGACGGTCCGACCAATTCGCATACCTCTTTGGGGGTGGGAGGGTGGTAGGTTGGGGGAAAGCACCTTGCAAGTGTGTTTTTTAGTTTTCCGATTACTTCGCATATTTCGAGGGGTTAGGAGGGATGCAGGGTCAGGCCCAGCACCTTGCAATTGTGTTTTTCAGCTTTGGGTTGAATTCGATCGGTACACCCTTAGCCTAGAGCCAGACGGACGGTCTGGAGTCTGTGTCGGGCGGACGGTCCGACCAATTCGCATACCTCTTTGGGGGTGGGAGGGTGGTAGGTTGGGGGAAAGCACCTTGCAAGTGTGTTTTTTAGTTTTCCGATTACTTCGCATATTTCGGGGGGTTAGGAGGGATGTAGGGTCAGGGCCAGCACCTTGCAATTGTGTTTTTTAGCTTTGGGTTGAATTCGATCGATAAACCCTTAGCCTAGAGCCAGACGGACGGTCTGGAGTGTCTGTCGCATACCTCGGTGGGGGTGGGAGGGAGGTAGGTTCGGGGAAATCACCTTGCAAGTGTGTTTTTTAGTTTTCCGATTACTTCGCATATTTCGGGGGGTTAGGAGGGATGTAGGGTCAGGGCCAGCACCTTGCAAGTGTGTTTTTTAGCTTTGGGTTGAATTCGATCGGTACACCCTTAGCCTAGAGCCAGACGGACGGTCTGGAGTCTCTGTCGGATGGACGGTCCGACCAATTTGCATACCTCGGTGGGGGTGGGAGGGAGGTAGGTTCGGGGAAATCACCTTGCAAGAGTGTTTTTTAGTTTTCCGACCAATTCGCATATTTCGGGGGGTAAGGAGGGATGTAGGGACAGGGCCAGCACCTGGCAAGTGTGTTTTTCAGCTTTGGGTTGAATTCGATCGGTACACCCTTAGCCTAGAGCCAGACGGACGGTCTGGAGTCTCTGTCGGACGGACGGTCCGACCAATTCGCATACCTCGAGGGGGTGGGAGGGAGGTAGGTTCGGGGAAAGCACCTTGCAAGTGTGTTTTTTAGTTTTCCGATTACTTCGCATATTTCGGGGGGTTAGGAGGGATGTAGGGTCAGGGCCAGCACCTTGCAAGTGTGTTTTTTAGCTTTGGGTTGAATTCGATCGGTACACCCTTAGCCTAGAGCCAGACGGACGGTCTGGAGTCTCTGTCGGACGGACGGTCCGACCAATTCGCATACCTCGGTGGGGGTGGGAGGGAGGTAGTTTCGGGGGAAGCACCTTGCAAGGGTGTTTATTAGTTTTCCGATTACTTCGCACATTTCGAGGGGTAAGGAGGGATGCAGGGTCAGGCCCAGCACCTTGCAAGTGTGTTTTTCAGCTTTGGGTTGAATTCGATCGGTACACCCTTAGCCTAGAGCCAGACGGACGGTCTGGAGTCTCTGTCGGACGGACGGTCCGACCAATTCGCATACCTCAGTGGGGGTGGGAGGGAGGTAGTTTCGGGGGAAGCACCTTGCAAGAGTGTTTATTAGTTTTCCGATTACTTCGCATATTTCGAGGGGTTAGGAGGGATGCAGGGTCAGGCCCAGCACCTTGCAAGTGTGTTTTTAGCTTTGGGTTGAATTCGATCGGTACACCCTTAGCCTAGAGCCAGACGGACGGTCTGGAGTCTCTGTCGGACGGACGGTCCGACCAATTCGCATACCTCGGTGGGGGTGGGAGGGAGGTAGTTTCGGGGGAAGCACCTTGCAAGAGTGTTTGTTAGTTTTCCGATTACTTCGCATATTTCGGGGGGTTAGGAGGGATGTAGGGTCAGGGCCAGCACCTTGCAAGTGTGTTTTTTAGCTTTGGGTTGAATTCGATCGGTACACCCTTAGCCTAGAGCCAGACGGACGGTCTGGAGTCTCTGTCGGACGGACGGTCCGACCAATTCGCATACCTCGGTGGGGGTGGGAGGGAGGTAGTTTCGGGGGAAGCACCTTGCAAGAGTGTTTATTAGTTTTCCGATTACTTCGCATATTTCGAGGGGTTAGGAGGGATGCAGGGTCAGGCCCAGCACCTTGCAAGTGTGTTTTTCAGCTTTGGGTTGAATTCGATCGGTACACCCTTAGCCTAGAGCCAGACGGACGGTCTGGAGTCTCTGTCGGACGGACGGTCCGACCAATTCGCATACCTCAGTGGGGGTGGGAGGGAGGTAGTTTCGGGGGAAGCACCTTGCAAGAGTGTTTATTAGTTTTCCGATTACTTCGCATATTTCAAGGGGTTAGGAGGGATGCAGGGTCAGGCCCAGCACCTTGCAAGTGTGTTTTTCAGCTTTGGGTTGAATTCGATCGGTACACCCTTAGCCTAGAGCCAGACGGACGGTCTGGAGTCTCTGTCGGACGGACGGTCCGACCAATTCGCATACCTCGGTGGGGGTGGGAGGGAGGTAGGTTCGGGGAAAGCACCTTGCAAGTGTGTTTTTTAGTTTTCCGATTACTTCGCATATTTCGGGGGGTTAGGAGGGATGTAGGGTCAGGGCCAGCACCTTGCAAGTGTGTTTTTTAGCTTTGGGTTGAATTCGATCGGTACACCCTTAGCCTAGAGCCAGACGGACGGTCTGGAGTCTCTGTCGGACGGACGGTCCGACCAATTCGCATACCTCGGTGGGGGTGGGAGGGAGGTAGGTTCGGGGAAAGCACCTTGCAAGTGTGTTTTTTAGTTTTCCGATTACTTCGCATATTTCGGGGGGTTAGGAGGGATGTAGGGTCAGGGCCAGCACCTTGCAAGTGTGTTTTTTAGCTTTGGGTTGAATTCGATCGGTACACCCTTAGCCTAGAGCCAGACGGACGGTCTGGAGTCTCTGTCGGACGGACGGTCCGACCAATTCGCATACCTCGGTGGGGGTGGGAGGGAGGTAGGTTCGGGGAAAGCACCTTGCAAGTGTGTTTTTTAGTTTTCCGATTACTTCGCATATTTCGGGGGGTTAGGAGGGATGTAGGGTCAGGGCCAGCACCTTGCAAGTGTGTTTTTTAGCTTTGGGTTGAATTCGATCGGTACACCCTTAGCCTAGAGCCAGACGGACGGTCTGGAGTCTCTGTCGGACGGACGGTCCGACCAATTCGCATACCTCGATGGGGGTGGGAGGGAGGTAGGTTCGGGGAAAGCACCTTGCAAGTGTGTTTATTAGTTTTCCGATTACTTCGCATATTTCGGGGGGTTAGGAGGGATGTAGGGTCAGGGCCAGCACCTTGCAAGTGTGTTTTTTAGCTTTGGGTTGAATTCGATCGGTACACCCTTAGCCTAGAGCCAGACGGACGGTCTGGAGTCTCTGTCGGACGGACGGTCCGACCAATTCGCATACCTCGGTGGGGGTGGGAGGGTGGTAGTTTCGGGGGAAGCACCTTGCAAGAGTGTTTATTAGTTTTCCGATTACTTCGCATATTTCAAGGGGTTAGGAGGGATGCAGGGTCAGGCCCAGCACCTTGCAAGTGTGTTTTTCAGCTTTGGGTTGAATTCGATCGGTACACCCTTAGCCTAGAGCCAGACGGACGGTCTGGAGTCTCTGTCGGACGGACGGTCCGACCAATTCGCATACCTCAGTGGGGGTGGGAGGGAGGTAGTTTCGGGGGAAGCACCTTGCAAGAGTGTTTATTAGTTTTCCGATTACTTCGCATATTTCGAGGGGTTAGGAGGGATGCAGGGTCAGGCCCAGCACCTTGCAAGTGTGTTTTTTAGCTTTGGGTTGAACTCGATCGGTAAACCCTTAGCCTAGAGCCAGACGGACGGTCTGGAGTGTCTGTCGCATACCTCGGTGGGGGTGGGAGGGAGGTAGGTTCGGGGAAATCACCTTGCAAGTGTGTTTTTTAGTTTTCCGATTACTTCGCATATTTCGGGGGGTTAGGAGGGATGTAGGGTCAGGGCCAGCACCTTGCAAGTGTGTTTTTTAGCTTTGGGTTGAATTCGATCGGTACACCCTTAGCCTAGAGCCAGACGGACGGTCTGGAGTCTCTGTCGGACGGACGGTCCGACCAATTCGCATACCTCGGTGGGGGTGGGAGGGAGGTAGGTTCGGGGAAAGCACCTTGCAAGTGTGTTTTTTAGTTTTCCGATTACTTCGCATATTTCGGGGGGTTAGGAGGGATGTAGGGTCAGGGCCAGCACCTTGCAAGTGTGTTTTTTAGCTTTGGGTTGAATTCGATCGGTACACCCTTAGCCTAGAGCCAGACGGACGGTCTGGAGTCTCTGTCGGACGGACGGTCCGACCAATTCGCATACCTCGGTGGGGGTGGGAGGGAGGTAGTTTCGGGGGAAGCACCTTGCAAGAGTGTTTATTAGTTTTCCGATTACTTCGCATATTTCGAGGGGTTAGGAGGGATGCAGGGTCAGGCCCAGCACCTTGCAAGTGTGTTTTTTAGCTTTGGGTTGAACTCGATCGGTAAACCCTTAGCCTAGAGCCAGACGGACGGTCTGGAGTCTCTGTCGGACGGACGGTCCGACCAATTCGCATACCTCGGTGGGGGTGGGAGGGTGGTAGTTTCGGGGGAAGCACCTTGCAAGAGTGTTTATTAGTTTTCCGATTACTTCGCATATTTCAAGGGGTTAGGAGGGATGCAGGGTCAGGCCCAGCACCTTGCAAGTGTGTTTTTCAGCTTTGGGTTGAATTCGATCGGTACACCCTTAGCCTAGAGCCAGACGGACGGTCTGGAGTCTCTGTCGGACGGACGGTCCGACCAATTCGCATACCTCAGTGGGGGTGGGAGGGAGGTAGTTTCGGGGGAAGCACCTTGCAAGAGTGTTTATTAGTTTTCCGATTACTTCGCATATTTCGAGGGGTTAGGAGGGATGCAGGGTCAGGCCCAGCACCTTGCAAGTGTGTTTTTAGCTTTGGGTTGAATTCGATCGGTACACCCTTAGCCTAGAGCCAGACGGACGGTCTGGAGTCTCTGTCGGACGGACGGTCCGACCAATTCGCATACCTCGGTGGGGGTGGGAGGGAGGTAGTTTCGGGGGAAGCACCTTGCAAGAGTGTTTGTTAGTTTTCCGATTACTTTGCATATTTCGGGGGTCAGGAGGGATGCAGGGTCAGGCCCAGCACCTTGCAAGTGTGTTTTTTAGCTTTGGGTTGAACTCGATCGGTAAACCCTTAGCCTAGAGCCAGACGGACGGTCTGGAGTCTCTGTCGGACGGACGGTCCGACCAATTTGCATACCTCGGTGGGGGTGGGAGGAAGGTAGGTTCGGGGAAAGCACCTTGCAAGTGTATTTTTTAGCTTTGGGTTGAATTCGATCGGTTAACCCTTAGCCTAGAGCCAGACGGACGGTCTGGAGTCTCTGTCGGACGGACGGTCCGACCAATTCGCACATTTCGGTGGGGGTGGGAGGGAGGTAGGTTCGTGGAAAGCACCTTGCAAGTGTGTTTTTTAGCTTTGGGTTGAATTCGATCGGTAAACCCTTAGCCTAGAGCCAGACGGACGGTCTGGAGTCTCTGTCGGACGGACTGTCCGACCAATTCGCATACTCCGGTGGGGTGGAAGGGAGTTAGGTTCGGGGAAAGCACCTTGCAAGAGTGTTTTTAAGTTTTCCGACCAATTCGCATATTTCGGGGGGTTAGGAGGGATGTAGGTTCAGGGCCAGCACCTTGCAAGTGTGTTTTATAGCTTTGGGTTGAACTCGATCGGTACACCCTTAGCCTAGAGCCAGACGGACGGTCTGAAGTCTCTGTCGGACGGACTGTCCGACCAATTCGCATACTCCGGTGGGGTGGAAGGGTGTTAGGTTCGGGGAAAGCACCTTGCAAGAGTGTTTATAAGTTTTCCGACCAATTCGCATATTTCGGGGGGTTAGGAGGGATGTAGGGTCAGGGCCAGTACCTTGTAAGTGTGTTTTTTAGCTTTGGGTTGAATTCGATCGGTACACCCTTAGCCTAGAACCAGACGGACGGTCTGGAGTCTCTGTCGGACGGACGGTCCGACCAATTCGCATACCTCGGTGGGGGTGGGTAGAAGGTAGGTTCGGGGAAAGCACCTTGCAAGTGTATTTTTTAGCTTTGGGTTGAATTCGATCGGTTAACCCTTAGCCTAGAGCCAGACGGACGGTCTGGAGTCTCTGTCGGACGGACGGTCCGACCAATTCGCATACCTCGAGGGGGTGGGAAGGATTTAGGTTCGGGGAAAGCACCTTGCAAGTGTGTTTTTTAGTTTTCCGATTACTTCGCATATTTCGGGGGGTTAGGAGGGATGTAGGGTCAGGGCCAGCACCTTGCAAGTGTATTTTTAGCTTTGGGTTGAATTCGATCGGTACACCCTTAGCCTAGAGCCAGACGGACGGTCTGGAGTCTCTGTCGGACGGACGGTCCGACCAATTCGCATACCTCAGTGGGGGTGGGAGGGAGGTAGGTTCGGGGAAATCACCTTGCAAGAGTGTTTTTTAGTTTTCCGACCAATTCGCATATTTCGGGGGGTTAGAAGGGATGTAGGGTCAGGGCCAGCACCTGGCAAGTGTGTTTTTCAGCTTTGGGTTGAATTCGATCGGTACACCCTTAGCCTAGAGCCAGACGGACGGTCTGGAGTCTCTGTCGGACGGACGGTCCGACCAATTCGCATACCTCAGTGGGGGTGGGAGGGAGGTAGGTTCGTGGAAATCACCTTGCAAGAGTGTTTTTTAGTTTTCCGATTACTTCGCATATTTCGGGGTGTTAGGAGGGATGTAGGGTCAGGGCCAGCACCTTGCAAGTGTGTTTTTCAGCTTTGGGTTGAATTCGATCGGTACACCCTTAGCCTAGAGCCAGACGGACGGTCTGGAGTCTCTGTCGCATACCTCGGTGGGGGTGGGAGGGAGGTAGGTTCGGGGAAAGCACCTTGCAAGTGTGTTTTTTAGTTTTCCGATTACTTCGCATATTTCGTCGGGTTAGGAGGGATGTAGGGTCAGGGCCAGCACCTTGCAAGTGTGTTTTTTAGCTTTGAGTTGAATTCGATCGGTACACCCTTAGCCTAGAGCCAGACGGACGGTCTGGAGTCTCGGACGGACGGTCCGACCAATTCGCATACCTCAGTGGGGGTGGGAGGGAGGTAGGTTCGTGGAAATCACCTTGCAAGAGTGTTTTTTAGTTTTCCGATTACTTCGCATATTTCGGGGTGTTAGGAGGGATGTAGGGTCAGGGCCAGCACCTTGCAAGTGTGTTTTTCAGCTTTGGGTTGAACTCGATCGGTAAACCCTTAGCCTAGAGCCAGACGGACGGTCTGGAGTCCCTGTCGGACGGACGGTCCGACCAATTCGCATACCTTGGTGGGGGTGGGAGGGAGGTAGTTTCGGGGGAAGCACCTTGCAAGAGTGTTTATTAGTTTTCCGATTACTTTGCATATTTCGAGGGGTTAGGAGGGATGCAGGGTCAGGCCCAGCACCTTGCAAGTGTGTTTTTCAGCTTTGGGTTGAATTCGATCGGTACACCCTTAGCCTAGAGCCAGACGGACGGTCTGGAGTCTCGGACGGACGGTCCGACCAATTCGCATACCTCAGTGGGGGTGGGAGGGAGGTAGGTTCGTGGAAATCACCTTGCAAGAGTGTTTTTTAGTTTTCCGATTACTTCGCATATTTCGGGGTGTTAGGAGGGATGTAGGGTCAGGGCCAGCACCTTGCAAGTGTGTTTTTCAGCTTTGGGTTGAATTCGATCGGTACACCCTTAGCCTAGAGCCAGACGGACGGTCTGGAGTCTCTGTCGCATACCTCGGTGGGGGTGGGAGGGAAGTAGGTTCGGGGAAAGCACCTTGCAAGTGTGTTTTTTAGTTTTCCGATTACTTCGCATATTTCGTCGGGTTAGGAGGGATGTAGGGTCAGGGCCAGCACCTTGCAAGTGTGTTTTTTAGCTTTGAGTTGAATTCGATCGGTACACCCTTAGCCTAGAGCCAGACGGACGGTCTGGAGTCTCTGTCGGACGGACGGTCCGACCAATTCGCATACCTCAGTGGGGGTGGGAGGGAGGTAGGTTCGTGGAAATCACCTTGCAAGAGTGTTTTTTAGTTTTCCGATTACTTCGCATATTTTGAGGGGTTAGGAGGGATGCAGGGTCAGGCCCAGCACCTTGCAAGTGTGTTTTTCAGCTTTGGGTTGAACTCGATCGGTAAACCCTTAGCCTAGAGCCAGACGGACGGTCTGGAGTCCCTGTCGGACGGACGGTCCGACCAATTCGCATACCTTGGTGGGGGTGGGAGGGAGGTAGTTTCGGGGGAAGCACCTTGCAAGAGTGTTTATTAGTTTTCCGATTACTTTGCATATTTCGAGGGGTTAGGAGGGATGCAGGGTCAGGCCCAGCACCTTGCAAGTGTGTTTTTCAGCTTTGGGTTGAATTCGATCGGTACACCCTTAGCCTAGAGCCAGACGGACGGTCTGGAGTCTCGGACGGACGGTCCGACCAATTCGCATACCTCAGTGGGGGTGGGAGGGAGGTAGTTTCGGGGGAACCACCTTGCAAGAGTGTTTATTAGTTTTCCGATTACTTCGCATATTTCGAGGGGTTAGGAGGGATGCAGGGTCATACCCAGCACCTTGCAAGTGTGTTTTTCAGCTTTGGGTTGAATTCGATCGGTACACCCTTAGCCTAGAGCCAGACGGACGGTCTGGAGTCTCTGTTGGACGGACGGTCCGACCAATTCGCATACCTCAGTGGGGGTGGGAGGGAGGTAGTTTCGGGGGAAGCACCTTGCAAGAGTGTTTATTAGTTTTCCGATTACTTTGCATATTTCGAGGGGTTAGGAGGGATGCAGGGTCAGGCCCAGCACCTTGCAAGTGTGTTTTTCAGCTTTGGGTTGAATTCGATCGGTACACCCTTAGCCTAGAGCCAGACGGACGGTCTGGAGTCTCGGACGGACGGTCCGACCAATTCGCATACCTCAGTGGGGGTGGGAGGGAGGTAGTTTCGGGGGAACCACCTTGCAAGAGTGTTTATTAGTTTTCCGATTACTTCGCATATTTCGAGGGGTTAGGAGGGATGCAGGGTCAGGCCCAGCACCTTGCAAGTGTGTTTTTCAGCTTTGGGTTGAATTCGATCGGTACACCCTTAGCCTAGAGCCAGACGGACGGTCTGGAGTCTCTGTCGGACGGACGGTCCGACCAATTCGCATACCTCGGTGGGGGTTGGAGGGAGGTAGTTTCGGGGGAAGCACCGTGCAAGAGTGTTTATTAGTTTTCCGATTACTTTGCATATTTCGGAGGTTAGGAGGGATGCAGGGTCAGGCCCAGCACCTTGCAAGTGTGTTTTTTAGCTTTGGGTTGAACTCGATCGGTAAACCCTTAGCCTAGAGCCAGACGGACGGTCTGGAGTCTCTGTCGGACGGACGGTCCGACCAATTCGCATACCTCGGTGGGGGTGGGAGGGAGGTAGTTTCGGGGGAAGCACCTTGCAAGAGTGTTTATTAGTTTTCCGATTACTTCGCATATTTCGAGGGGTTAGGAGGGATGCAGGGTCAGGCCCAGCACCTTGCAAGTGTGTTTTTCAGCTTTGGGTTGAATTCGATCGGTACACCCTTAGCCTAGAGCCAGACGGACGGTCTGGAGTCTCGGACGGAAAGTCCGACCAATTCGCATACCTCAGTGGGGGTGGGAGGGAGGTAGTTTCGGGGGAAGCACCTTGCAAGAGTGTTTATTAGTTTTCCGATTACTTCGCATATTTCGAGGGGTTAGGAGGGATGCAGGGTCAGGCCCAGCACCTTGCAAGTGTGTTTTTCAGCTTTGGGTTGAATTCGATCGGTACACCCTTAGCCTAGACCCAGACGGACGGTCTGGAGTCTCTGTCGGACGGACGGTCCGACCAATTCGCATACCTCGGTGGGGGTGGGAGGGAGGTAGTTTCGGGGGAAGCACCTTGCAAGAGTGTTTATTAGTTTTCCGATTACTTCGCATATTTCGAGGGGTTAGGAGGGATGCAGGGTCAGGCCCAGCACCTTGCAAGTGTGTTTATGAGCTTTGGGTTGAATTCGATCGGTACACCCTTAGCCTAGACCCAGACGGATGGTCTGGAGTCTCTGTCGGACGGACGGTCCGACCAATTCGCATACCTCGGTGGGGGTGGGAGGGAGGTAGTTTCGGGGGAAGCACCTTGCAAGAGTGTTTATTAGTTTTCCGATTACTTCGCATATTTCGAGGGGTTAGGAGGGATGCAGGGTCAGGCCCAGCACCTTGCAAGTGTGTTTTTCAGCTTTGGGTTGAATTCGATCGGTACACCCTTAGCCTAGAGCCAGACGGACGGTCTGGAGTCTCTGTCGGACGGACGGTCCGACCAATTCGCATACCTCGGTGGGGGTGGGAGGGAGGTAGTTTCGGGGGAAGCACCGTGCAAGAGTGTTTATTAGTTTTCCGATTACTTCGCATATTTCGGAGGTTAGGAGGGATGCAGGGTCAGGCCCAGCACCTTGCAAGTGTGTTTTTCAACTTTGGGTTGAATTCGATCGGTACACCCTTAGCCTAGAGCCAGACGGACGGTCTGGAGTCTCTGTCGGACGGACGGTCCGACCAATTCGCATACCTCGGTGGGGGTGGGAGGGAGGTAGTTTCGGGGGAAGCACCTTGCAAGAGTGTTTTTCAGCTTTGGGTTGAATTCGATCGGTACACCCTTAGCCTAGAGCCAGACGAACGGTCTGGAGTCTCTGTCGGACGGACGATCCGACCAATTCGCATACCTCGGTGGGGGTGGGAGGGAGGTTGTTTCGGGGGAAGCACCTTGCAAGAGTGTTTGTTAGTTTTCCGATTACTTTGCATATTTCGGGGGTTAGGGGGGATGCAGGGTCAGGCCCAGCACCTTGCAAGTGTGTTTTTTAGCTTTGGGTTGAACTCGATCGGTAAACCCTTAGCCTAGAGCCAGACGGACGGTCTGGAGTCTCTGTCGGACGGACGGTCCGACCAATTTGCATACCTCGGTGGGGGTGGGAGGGAGGTAGGTTCGGGGAAATCACCTTGCAAGAGTGTTTTTTAGTTTTGCGACCAATTCGCATATTTCGGGGGGTTAGGAGGGATGTAGGGACATTGCCAGCACCTGGCAAGTGTGTTTTTCAGCTTTGGGTTGAATTCGATCGGTACACCCTTAGCCTAGAGCCAGACGGACGGTCTGGAGTCTCTGTCGGACGGACGGTCCGACCAATTCGCATACTTCGGTGGGGGTGGGAGGAAGGTAGGTTCGGGGAAAGCACCTTGCAAGTGTGTTTTTTAGCTTTGGGTTGAACTCGATCGGTACACCCTTAGCCTAGAGCCAGACGGACGGTCTGAAGTCTCTGTCGGACGGACTGTCCGACCAATTCGCATACTCCGGTGGGGTGGAAGGGAGTTAGGTTCGGGGAAAGCACCTTGCAAGAGTGTTTATAAGTTTTCCGACCAATTCGCATATTTCGGGGGGTTAGGAGGGATGTAGGGTCAGGGCCAGCACCTTGTAAGTGTGTTTTTTAGCTTTGGGTTGAATTCGATCGGTACACCCTTAGCCTAGAGCCAGACGGACGGTCTGGAGTCTCTGTCGGACGGACGGTCCGACCAATTCGCATACCTCGGTGGGGGTGGGAGGGAGGTAGTTTCGGGGGAAGCACCTTGCAAGAGTGTTTATTAGTTTTCCGATTACTTCGCATATTTCGAGGGGTTAGGAGGGATGCAGGGTCAGGCCCAGCACCTTGCAAGTGTGTTTTTCAGCTTTGGGTTGAATTCGATCGGTACACCCTTAGCCTAGAGCCAGACGGACGGTCTGGAGTCTCGGACGGACGGTCCGACCAATTCGCATACCTCAGTGGGGGTGGGAGGGAGGTAGTTTCGGGGGAAGCACCTTGCAAGAGTGTTTATTAGTTTTGCGATTACTTCGCATATTTCGAGGGGTTAGGAGGGATGCAGGGTCAATCCCAGCACCTTGCAAGTGTGTTTTTCAGCTTTGGGTTGAATTCGATCGGTTAACCCTTAGCCTAGAGCCAGACGGACGGTCTGGAGTCTCTGTCGGACGGACGGTCCGACCAATTCGCATACCTCGGTGGGGGTGGGTGGAAGGTAGGTTCGGGGAAAGCACCTTGCAAGTGTATTTTTTAGCTTTGGGTTGAATTCGATCGGTTAACCCTTAGCCTAGAGCCAGACGGACGGTCTGGAGTCTCTGTCGGACGGACGGTCCGACCAATTCGCACATTTCGGTGGGGATGGGAGGGAGGTAGGTTCGTGGAAAGCACCTTGCAAGTGTGTTTTTTAGCTTTGGGTTGAATTCGATCGGTAAACCCTTAGCCTAGAGCCAGACGGACGGTCTGGAGTCTCTGTCGGACGGATGGTCCGACCAATTCGCATACCTCGGTGGGTGTGGGAGGGAGATAGGTTCTAGGAAAGCACCTTGCAAGTGTGTTTATTAGTTTTCCGACCAATTCGCATATTTCGGGGGGTTAGGAGGGATGTAGGGTCAGGGCCAGCACCTTGCAATTGTGTTTTTCAGCTTTGGGTTGAATTCGATCGGTTAACCCTTAGCCTAGAGCCAGACGGACGGTCTGGAGTCTCTGTCGGACGGACGGTCCGACCAATTTGCATACCTCGGTGGGGGTGGGAGGGAGGTAGGTTCGGGGAAATCACCTTGCAAGAGTGTTTTTTAATTTTCCGACCAATTCGCATATTTCGGGGGGTTAGGAGGGATGTAGGGACAGGGCCAGCACCTGGCAAGTGTGTTTTTCAGCTTTGGGTTGAATTCGATCGGTACACCCTTAGCCTAGAGCCAGACGGACGGTCTGGAGTCTCTGTCGGACGGACGGTCCGACCAATTCGTATACCTCGCTGGGGGTGGGAGGGAGGTAGGTTCGGGGAAAGCACCTTGCAAGTGTGTTTTTAGCTTTGGGTTGAATTCGATCGGTAAACCCTTAGCCTAGAGCCAGACGGACGGTCTGGAGTCTCTGTCGGACGGACGGTCCGACCAATTTGCATACCTCGGTGGGGGTGGGAGGGAGGTAGGTTGGGGGAAAGCACCTTGCAAGTGTGTTTTTTAGCTTTGGGTTGAACTCGATCGGTAAACCCTTAGCCTAGAGCCAGACGGACGGTCTGGAGTCTCTGTCGGACGGACGGTCCGACCAATTCGTATACCTCGCTGGGGGTGGGAGGGAGGTAGGTTCGGGGAAAGCACCTTGCAAGTGTGTTTTTAGCTTTGGGTTGAATTCGATCGGTAAACCCTTAGCCTAGAGCCAGACGGACGGTCTGGAGTCTCTGTCGGACGGACGGTCCGACCAATTTGCATACCTCGGTGGGGGTGGGAGGGAGGTAGGTTCGGGGAAATCACCTTGCAAGAGTGTTTTTTAATTTTCCGACCAATTCGCATATTTCGGGGGGTTAGGAGGGATGTAGGGACAGGGCCAGCACCTGGCAAGTGTGTTTTTCAGCTTTGGGTTGAATTCGATCGGTACACCCTTAGCCTAGAGCCAGACGGACGGTCTGGAGTCTCTGTCGGACGGACGGTCCGACCAATTCGTATACCTCGCTGGGGGTGGGAGGGAGGTAGGTTCGGGGAAAGCACCTTGCAAGTGTGTTTTTAGCTTTGGGTTGAATTCGATCGGTAAACCCTTAGCCTAGAGCCAGACGGACGGTCTGGAGTCTCTGTCGGACGGACGGTCCGACCAATTTGCATACCTCGGTGGGGGTGGGAGGGAGGTAGGTTCGGGGAAATCACCTTGCAAGAGTGTTTTTTAATTTTCCGACCAATTCGCATATTTCGGGGGGTTAGGAGGGATGTAGGGACAGGGCCAGCACCTGGCAAGTGTGTTTTTCAGCTTTGGGTTGAATTCGATCGGTACACCCTTAGCCTAGAGCCAGACGGACGGTCTGGAGTCTCTGTCGGACGGACGGTCCGACCAATTCGTATACCTCGCTGGGGGTGGGAGGGAGGTAGGTTCGGGGAAAGCACCTTGCAAGTGTGTTTTTAGCTTTGGGTTGAATTCGATCGGTAAACCCTTAGCCTAGAGCCAGACGGACGGTCTGGAGTCTCTGTCGGACGGACGGTCCGACCAATTCGTATACCTCGGTGGGGGTGGGAGGAAGGTAGGTTCGAGGAAAGCACCTTGCAAGAGTGTTTTTTAGCTTTGGGTTGAACTCGATCGGTAAACCCTTAGCCTAGAGCCAGACGGACGGTCTGGAGTCTCTGTCGGACGGACGGTCCGACCAATTCGTATACCTCGCTGGGGGTGGGAGGGAGGTAGGTTCGGGGAAAGCACCTTGCAAGTGTGTTTTTAGCTTTGGGTTGAATTCGATCGGTAAACCCTTAGCCTAGAGCCAGACGGACGGTCTGGAGTCTCTGTCGGACGGACGGTCCGACCAATTTGCATACCTCGGTGGGGGTGGGAGGGAGGTAGGTTGGGGGAAAGCACCTTGCAAGTGTGTTTTTTAGCTTTGGGTTGAACTCGATCCATAAACCCTTAGCCTAGAGCCAGACGGACGGTCTGGAGTCTCTGTCGGACGGACGGTCCGACCAATTCGCATACCTCGGTGGGGGTGGGAGATAAGTAGTTTCGGGGGAAGCACCTTGCAAGAGTGTTTATTAGTTTTCCGATTACTTCACATATTTCGAGGGGTTAGGAGGGATGCAGGGTCAGGCCCAGCACCTTGCAAGTGTGTTTTTTAGCTTTGGGTTGAATTCGATCGGTTAACCCTTAGCCTAGAGCCAGACGGACGGTCTGGAGTCTCTGTCGGACGGACGGTCCAACCAATTTGCATACCTCGGTGGGGGTGGGAGGGAGGTAGTTTCGGGGGAACCACCTTGCAAGAGTGTTTATTAGTTTTCCGATTACTTCGCATATTTCGAGGGGTTAGGAGGGATGTAGGGACAGGGCCAGCACCTGGCAAGTGTGTTTTTCAGCTTTGGGTTGAATTCGATCGGTACACCCTTAGCCTAGAGCCAGACGGACGGTCTGGAGTCTCTGTCGGACGGACGGTCCGACCAATTCGCATACCTCGAGGGGGTGGGAGGGAGGTAGGTTGGGGGAAAGCACCTTGCAAGTGTGTTTTTTAGCTTTGGGTTGAACTCGATCGGTAAACCCTTAGCCTAGAGCCAGACGGACGGTCTGGAGTCTCTGTCGGACGGACGGTCCGACCAATTTGCATACCTCGGTGGGGGTGGGAGGGAGGTAGTTTCGGGGGAACCACCTTGCAAGAGTGTTTATTAGTTTTCCGACCAATTCGCATATTTCTGGGGGTTAGGAGGGATGTAGGGACAGGGCCAGCACCTGGCAAGTGTGTTTTTCAGCTTTGGGTTGAATTCGATCGGTACACCCTTAGCCTAGAGCCAGACGGACGGTCTGGAGTCTCTGTCGGACGGACGGTCCGACCAATTCGCATACCTCGAGGGGGTGGGAGGGAGGTAGGTTGGGGGAAAGCACCTTGCAAGTGTGTTTTTTAGCTTTGGGTTGAACTCGATCGGTAAACCCTTAGCCTAGAGCCAGACGGACGGTCTGGAGTCTCTGTCGGACGGACGGTCCGACCAATTCGCATACCTCGGTGGGGGTGGGAGATAAGTAGTTTCGGGGGAAGCACCTTGCAAGAGTGTTTATTAGTTTTCCGATTACTTCACATATTTCGAGGGGTTAGGAGGGATGCAGGGTCAGGCCCAGCACCTTGCAAGTGTGTTTTTTAGCTTTGGGTTGAATTCGATCGGTTAACCCTTAGCCTAGAGCCAGACGGACGGTCTGGAGTCTCTGTCGGACGGACGGTCCGACCAATTTGCATACCTCGGTGGGGGTGGGAGGGAGGTAGTTTCGGGGGAACCACCTTGCAAGAGTGTTTATTAGTTTTCCGATTACTTCGCATATTTCGAGGGGTTAGGAGGGATGCAGGGTCAGGCCCAGCACCTTGCAAGTGTATTTTTTAGCTTTGGGTTGAATTCGATCGGTTAACCCTTAGCCTAGAGCCAGACGGACGGTCTGGAGTCTCTGTCGGACGGACGGTCCGACCAATTTGCATACCTCGGTGGGGGTGGGAGGGAGGTAGGTTCGGGGAAAGCACCTTGCAAGTGTATTTTTTAGCTTTGGGTTGAATTCGATCGGTTAACCCTTAGCCTAGAGCTAGACGGACGGTCTGGAGTCTCTGTCGGACGGACGGTCCGACCAATTCGCACATTTCGGTGGGGGTGGGAGGGAGGTAGGTTCGTGGAAAGCACCTTGCAAGTGTGTTTTTTAGCTTTGGGTTGAATTCGATCGGTAAACCCTTAGCCTAGAGCCAGACGGACGGTCTGGAGTCTCTGTCAGACGGATGGTCCGACCAATTCGCATACCTCGGTGGGTGTGGGAGGGAGATAGGTTCTAGGAAAGCACCTTGCAAGTGTGTTTATAAGTTTTCCGACCAATTCGCATATTTCGGGGGGTTAGGAGGGATGTAGGGTCAGGGCCAGCACCTTGTAAGTGTGTTTTTTAGCTTTGGGTTGAATTCGATCGGTACACCCTTAGCCTAGAGCCAGACGGAGGGAGGGAGGTAGGTTCGTGGAAAGCACCTTGCAAGTGTGTTTTTTAGCTTTGGGTTGAATTCGATCGGTAAACCCTTAGCCTAGAGCCAGACGGACGGTCTGGAGTCTCTGTCAGACGGATGGTCCGACCAATTCGCATACCTCGGTGGGTGTGGGAGGGAGATAGGTTCTAGGAAAGCACCTTGCAAGTGTGTTTATAAGTTTTCCGACCAATTCGCACATTTCGGTGGGGGTGGGAGGGAGGTAGGTTCGTGGAAAGCACCTTGCAAGTGTGTTTTTTAGCTTTGGGTTGAATTCGATCGGTAAACCCTTAGCCTAGAGCCAGACGGACGGTCTGGAGTCTCTGTCGGACGGACGGTCCGACCAATTCGCACATTTCGGTGGGGGTGGGAGGGAGGTAGGTTCGTGGAAAGCACCTTGCAAGTGTGTTTTTTAGCTTTGGGTTGAATTCGATCGGTAAACCCTTAGCCTAGAGCCAGACGGACGGTCTGGAGTCTCTGTCGGACGGATGGTCCGACCAATTCGCATACCTCGGTGGGTGTGGGAGGGAGATAGGTTCTAGGAAAGCACCTTGCAAGTGTGTTTATTAGTTTTCCGACCAATTCGCATATTTCGGGGGGTTAGGAGGGATGTAGGGTCAGGGCCAGCACCTTGCAAGTGTGTTTTTCAGCTTTGGGTTGAATTCGATCGGTTAACCCTTAGCCTAGAGCCAGACGGACGGTCTGGAGTCTCTGTCGGACGGACGGTCCGACCAATTCGCATACCTCGATGGGGGTGGGAGGGAGGTAGGTTCGGGGAAAGCACCTTGCAAGTGTGTTTTTTTAGGTTTGGGTTGAACTCGATCGGTACACCCTTAGCCTAGAGCCAGACGGACGGTCTGGAGTCTCTGTCGGACGGACAGTCCGACCAATTCGCATACCTCGGTGGGTGTGGGAGGGAGGTAGGTTCTAGGAAAGCACCTTGCAAGTGTGTTTTTTAGCTTTGGGTTGAATTCGATCGGTAAACCCTTAGCCTAGAGGCAGACGGACGGTCTATAGTCTCTGTCGGACGGACGGTCCGACCAATTCGCATAATTCGGTTTGGGTGGGAGGGAGGTAGGTTCGGGGAAAGCACCTTGTAAGTGTGTTTTTTAGCTTTGGGTTGAATTCGATCGGTAAACCCTTAGCGTAGAGCCAGACGGACGGTCTATAGTCTCTGTCGGACGGACGGTCCGACCAATTCGCATACCTCGGTGGGGGTGGGAGGAAGGTAGGTTCGAGGAAAGCACCTTGCAAGAGTGTTTTTTAGCCTTGGGTTGAACTCGATCGGTAAACCCTTAGCCTAGAGCCAGACGGACGGTCTGGAGTCTCTGTCGGACGGACGGTCCGACCAATTCGTATACCTCGGTGGGGGTGGGAGGAAGGTAGGTTCGAGGAAAGCACCTTGCAAGAGTGTTTTTTAGCCTTGGGTTGAACTCGATCGGTAAACCCTTAGCCTAGAGCCAGACGGACGGTCTGGAGTCTCTGTCGGACGGACGGTCCGACCAATTCGTATACCTCGGTGGGGGTGGGAGGAAGGTAGGTTCTAGGAAAGCACCTTGCAAGAGTGTTTTTTAGCTTTGGGTTGAACTCGATCGGTAAACCCTTAGCGTAGAGCCAGACGGACGGTCTATAGTCTCTGTCGGACGGACGGTCCGACCAATTCGTATACCTCGGTGGGGGTGGGAGGAAGGTAGGTTCTAGGAAAGCACCTTGCAAGAGTGTTTTTTAGCTTTGGGTTGAACTCGATCGGTAAACCCTTAGCCTAGAGCCAGACGGACGGTCTGGAGTCTCTGTCGGACGGACGGTCCGACCAATTCGTATACCTCGGTGGGGGTGGGAGGAAGGTAGGTTCTAGGAAAGCACCTTGCAAGAGTGTTTTTTAGCTTTGGGTTGAACTCGATCGGTAAACCCTTAGCCTAGAGGCAGACGGACGGTCTATAGTCTCTGTCGGACGGACGGTCCGACCAATTCGCATACCTCGGTGGGGGTGGGAGGAAGGTAGGTTCGAGGAAAGCACCTTGCAAGAGTGTTTTTTAGCCTTGGGTTGAACTCGATCGGTAAACCCTTAGCCTAGAGCCAGACGGACGGTCTGGAGTCTCTGTCGGACGGACGGTCCGACCAATTCGTATACCTCGGTGGGGGTGGGAGGAAGGTAGGTTCTAGGAAAGCACCTTGCAAGAGTGTTTTTTAGCTTTGGGTTGAACTCGATCGGTAAACCCTTAGCCTAGAGCCAGACGGACGGTCTGGAGTCTGTGTCGGACGGACGGTCCGACCAATTTGCATACCTCGGTGGGGGTGGGAGGGAGGTAGGTTCGGGGAAATCACCTTGCAAGAGTGTTTTTTTAGTTTTCCGACCAATTCGCATATTTCGGGGGGTTAGGAGGGATGTAGGGACAGGGCCAGCACCTGGCAAGTGTGTTTTTCAGCTTTGGGTTGAATTCGATCGGTACACCCTTAGCCTAGAGCCAGACGGACGGTCTGGAGTCTCTGTCGGACGGACGGTCCGACCAATTCGTATACCTCGGTGGGGGTGGGAGGAAGGTAGGTTCGAGGAAAGCACCTTGCAAGAGTGTTTTTTAGCTTTGGGTTGAACTCGATCGGTAAACCCTTAGCCTAGAGCCAGACGGACGGTCTGGAGTCTCTGTCGGACGGACGGTCCGACCAATTCGTATACCTCGCTGGGGGTGGGAGGGAGGTAGGTTCGCGGAAAGCACCTTGCAAGTGTGTTTTTAGCTTTGGGTTGAATTCGATCGGTAAACCCTTAGCCTAGACCCAGACGGACGGTCTGGAGTCTCTGTCGGACGGACGGTCCGACCAATTTGCATACCTCGGTGGGGGTGGGAGGGAGGTAGGTTAGGGGAAATCACCTTGCAAGAGTCTTTTTTAGTTTTCCGACCAAATCGCATATTTCGGAGGGTTAGGAGGGATGTAGGGACAGGGCCAGCACCTGGCAAGTGTGTTTTTCAGCTTTGGGTTGAATTCGATCGGTACACCCTTAGCCTAGAGCCAGACGGACGGTCTGGAGCCTCTGTCGGACGGACGGTCCGACCAATTCGCATACCTCGAGGGGGTGGGAGGGAGGTAGGTTCGGGGAAAGCACCTTGCAAGTGTGTTTTTTAGTTTTCCGATTACTTCGCATATTTCGGGGGGTTAGGAGGGATGTAGGGACAGGGCCAGCACCTGGCAAGTGTGTTTTTCAGCTTTGGGTTGAATTCGATCGGTACACCCTTAGCCTAGAGCCAGACGGACAGTCTGGAGTCTCTGTCGGACGGTCGGTCCGACCAATTCGCATACTTCGGTGGGGGTGGGAGGGAGGTAGGTTCGGGGAAGGCACCTTGCAAGTGTGTTTTTCAGCTTTGGGTTGAACTCGATCGGTAAACCCTTAGCCTAGAGCCAGACGGACGGTCCGACCAATTCGCATACCTCGGTGGGGGTGGGAGGGAGGTAGGTTGGGGGAAAGCACCTTGCAAGTGTGTTTTTTAGCTTTGGGTTGAACTCGATCGGTAAACCCTTAGCCTAGAGCCAGACGGACGGTCTGGAGTCTCTGTCGGACGGACGGTCCGACCAATTCGCATACCTCGGTGGAGGTGGGAGATAGGTAGTTTCGGGGGAAGCACCTTGCAAGAGTGTTTATTAGTTTTCCGATTACTTCGCATATTTCGAGGGGTTAGGAGGGATGCAGGGTCAGGCCCAGCACCTTGCAAGTGTGTTTTTTAGGTTTGGGTTGAACTCGATCGGTAAACCCTTAGCCTAGAGCCAGACGGACGGTCTGGAGTCTCTGTCGGACGGACAGTCCGACCAATTCGCATACCTCGGTGGGTGTGGGAGGGAGGTAGGTTCTAGGAAAGCACCTTGCAAGTGTGTTTTTTAGCTTTGGGTTGAATTCGATCGGTAAACCCTTAGCGTAGAGCCAGACGGACGGTCTGGAGTCTCTGTCGGACGGACGGTCCGACCAATTCGCACATTTCGGTGGGGGTGGGAGGGAGGTAGGTTCGTGGAAAGCACCTTGCAAGTGTGTTTTTTAGCTTTGGGTTGAACTCGATCGGTACACCCTTAGCCTAGAGCCAGACGGACGGTCTGAAGTCTCTGTCGGACGGACTGTCCGACCAGTTCGCATACTCCGGTGGGGTGGAAGGGAGTAAGGTTCGGGGAAAGCACCTTGCAAGAGTGTTTATAAGTTTTCCGACCAATTCGCATATTTCGGGGGGTTAGGAGGGATGTAGGGTCAGGGCCAGCACCTGGCAAGTGTGTTTTTCAGCTTTGGGTTGAATTCGATCGGTACACCCTTAGCCTAGAGCCAGACGGACGGTCTGGAGTCTCTGTCGGACGGACGGTCCGACCAATTCGCATACCTCGCTGGGGGTGGGAGGAAGGTAGGTTCGGGGAAAGCACCTTGCAAGTGTATTTTTTAGCTTTGGGTTGAATTCGATCGGTAAACCCTTAGCCTAGAGCCAGACGGACGGTCTGGAGTCTCTGTCGGACGGACGGTCCGACCAATTCGCATACCTCGATGGGGGTGGGAGGGAGGTAGGTTCTAGGAAAGCACCTTGCAAGTGTGTTTTTTAGGTTTGGGTTGAACTCGATCGGTAAACCCTTAGCCTAGAGCCAGACGGACGGTCTGGAGTCTCTGTCGGACGGACAGTCCGACCAATTCGCATACCTCGGTGGGTGTGGGAGGGAGGTAGGTTCTAGGAAAGCACCTTGCAAGTGTGTTTTTTAGCTTTGGGTTGAATTCGATCGGTAAACCCTTAGCGTAGAGCCAGACGGACGGTCTGGAGTCTCTGTCGGACGTACGGTCCGACCAATTCGCATACCTTGGTGGGTTTGGGAGGAAGGTAGGTTCGAGGAAAGCACCTTGCAAGAGTGTTTTTTAGCCTTGGGTTGAACTCGATCGGTAAACCCTTAGCCTAGAGCCAGACGGACGGTCTGGAGTCTCTGTCGGACGGACGGTCCGACCAATTCGTATACCTCGGTGGGGGTGGGAGGAAGGTAGGTTCGGGGAAATCACCTTGCAAGAGTGTTTTTTTAGTTTTCCGACCAATTCGCATATTTCTGGGGGTTAGGAGGGATGTAGGGACAGGGCCAGCACCTGGCAAGTGTGTTTTTCAGCTTTGGGTTGAATTCGATCGGTTAACCCTTAGATTAGAGCCAGACGGACGGTCTGGAGTCTCTGTCGGACGGACGGTCCGACCAATTCGCATACCTCGATGGGGGTGGGAGGGAGGTAGGTTCGGGGAAAGCACCTTGCAAGTGTGTTTTTTTAGGTTTGGGTTGATCTCGATCATTAAACCCTTAGCCTAGAGCCAGACGGACGGTCTGGAGTCTCTGTCGGACGGACGGTCCGACCAATGCGCATACCTCGATGGGGGTGGGAGGGAGGTAGGTTCGAGGAAAGCACCTTGCAAGTGTGTTTTTTAGGTTTGGGTTGAACTCGATCGGTAAACCCTTAGCCTAGAGCCAGACGGACGGTCTGGAGTCTCTGTCGGACGGACGGTCCGACCAATTCGCATACCTCGATGGGGGTGGGAGGGAGGTAGGTTCGGGGAAAGCACCTTGCCAGTGTGTTTTTTAGGTTTGGGTTGAACTCGATCGGTAAACCCTTAGCCTAGAGCCAGACGGACGGTCTGGAGTCTCTGTCGGACGGACAGTCCGACCAATTCGCATACCTCGGTGGGTGTGGGAGGGAGGTAGGTTCTAGGAAAGCACCTTGCAAGTGTGTTTTTTAGCTTTGGGTTGAATTCGATCGGTAAACCCTTAGCCTAGAGGCAGACGGACGGTCTATAGTCTCTGTCGGACGGACGGTCCGACCAATTCGCATACCTCGGTGGGGGTGGGAGGGAGGTATGTTCGGGGAAGGCACCTTGCAAGTGTGTTTTTTAGCTTTCGGTTGAATTCGATCGGTAAGCCCGTAGCCTCGAGCTAGACGGACGGTCTGGAGTCTCTGTCGGACGGACGGTCCGACCAATTCGCATACCTCGGTGGGGGTGGGAGGGAGGTATGTTCGGGGAAGGCACCTTGCAAGTGTGTTTTTTAGCTTTCGGTTGAATTCGATCGGTAAACCCGTAGCCTCGAGCTAGACGGACGGTCTGGAGTCTCTGTCGGACGGACGGTCCGACCAATTCGCATACCTCGGTGGGGGTGGGAGGGAGGTAGGTTCGGGGAAAGCACCTTGCAAGTGTGTTTTTTAGCTTTGGGTTGAATTCGATCGGTAAACCCTCAGCGTGGAGCCAGACGGACGGTCTGGAGTCTCTGTCGGACGGACGGTCCGACCATTTCGCATACCTTGGTGGGGGTGGGAGGGAGGTAGGTTCGGGGAAGGCACCTTGCAAGTGTGTTTTTTAACTTTGGGTTGAACTCGATCGGTAAACCCTTATCCTAGAGCTAGACGGACGGTCTGGAGTCTCTGTCGGACGGACGGTCCGACCAATTCGCATACCTCGATGGGGGTGGGAGGGAGGTAGGTTCGGGGAAAGCACCTTGCAAGTGTGTTTTTTAGCTTTGGGTTGAATTCGATCGGTAAACCCTCAGCGTGGAGCCAGACGGACGGTCTGGAGTCTCTGTCGGACGGACGGTCCGACCATTTCGCATACCTTGGTGGGGGTGGGAGGGAGGTAGGTTCGGGGAAGGCACCTTGCAAGTGTGTTTTTCAACTTTGGGTTGAACTCGATCGGTAAACCCTTATCCTAGAGCCAGACGGACGGTCTGGAGTCTCTGTCGGACGGACGGTCCGACCAATTCGCATACCTCGATGGGGGTGGGATGGAGGTAGGTTCGGGGAAAGCACCTTGCAAGTGTGTTTTTTAGCTTTGGGTTGAACTCGATCGGTAAACCCGTAGCCTAGAGCCAGGCGGACGGTCTATAGTCTCTGTCGGACGGACGGTCCGACCAATTCGCATACCTCGGTGGGGGTGGGAGGGAGGTAGGTTCGGGGAAAGCACCTTGCAAGTGTGTTTTTTAGCTTTGGGTTGAACTCGATCGGTAAACCCTTAGCCTAGAGCCAAACGGACGGTCTGGAGTCTCTGTCGGGCGGACGGTCCGACCAATTCGCATACCTCGGTTTGGATGGGAAGGAGGTAGGTTCGGGGAAAGCACCTTGCAAGTGTGTTTTTTAGCTTTGGGTTGAACTCGATCGGTAAACCCTTAGCCTAGAGCCAGACGGACGGTCTGGAGTCTCTGTCGGGCGGACGGTCCGACCAATTCGCATACCTCGCTGGGGGTGGGTGGGAGGTAGGTTCGGGGAAAGCACCTTGCAAGTGTGTTTTTTAGCTTTGGGTTGAACTCGATCGGTAAACCCTTAGCCTAGAGCCAGACGGACGGTCTGGAGTCTCTGTCGGGCGGACGGTCCGACCAATTCGCATACCTCGGTTTGGATGGGAAGGAGGTAGGTTCGGGGAAAGCACCTTGCAAGTGTGTTTTTTAGCTTTGGGTTGAACTCGATCGGTAAACCCTTAGCCTAGAGCCAGACGGACGGTCTGGAGTCTCTGTCGGGCGGACGGTCCGACCAATTCACATACCTCGCTGGGGGTGGGTGGGAGGTAGGTTCGGGGAAAGCACCTTGCAAGTGTGTTTTTTAGCTTTGGGTTGAACTCGATCGGTAAACCCTTAGCCTAGAGCCAGGCGGACGGTCTTTAGTCTCTGTCGGACGGACGGTCCGACCAATTCGCATACCTCGGTTTGGATGGGAAGGAGGTAGGTTCGGGGAAAGCACCTTGCAAGTGTGTTTTTTAGCTTTGGGTTGAACTCGATCATTAAACCCTTAGCCTAGAGCCAGACGGACGGTCTTTAGTCTCTGTCGGACGGACGGTCCGACCAATTCGCATACCTCGGTTTGGATGGGAAGGAGGTAGGTTCGGGGAAAGCACCTTGCAAGTGTGTTTTTTAGCTTTGGGTTGAACTCGATCGGTAAACCCTTAGCCTAGAGCCAGACGGACGGTCTGGAGTCTCTGTCGGACGGACGGTCCGACCAATTCGCATACCTCGATGGGGGTGGGAGGGAGGTAGGTTCGGGGAAAGCACCTTGCAAGTGTGTTTTTTTAGGCTTGGGTTGATCTCGATCATTAAACCCTTAGCCTAGAGCCAGACGGACGGTCTGGAGTCTCTGTCGGACGGACGGTCCGACCAATTCGCATACCTCGATGGGGGTGGGAGGGAGGTAGGTTCGAGGAAAGCACCTTGCAAGTGTGTTTTTTAGGTTTGGGTTGAACTCGATCGGTAAACCCTTAGCCTAGAGCCAGACGGACGGTCTGGAGTCTCTGTCGGACGGACGGTCCGACCAATTCGCATACCTCGATGGGGGTGGGAGGGAGGTAGGTTCGGGGAAAGCACCTTGCCAGTGTGTTTTTTAGGTTTGGGTTGAACTCGATCGGTAAACCCTTAGCCTAGAGCCAGACGGATGGTCTGGAGTCTCTGTCGGACGGACAGTCCGACCAATTCGCATACCTCGGTGGGTGTGGGAGGGAGGTAGGTTCTAGGAAAGCACCTTGCAAGTGTGTTTTTTAGCTTTGGGTTGAATTCGATCGGTAAACCCTTAGCCTAGAGGCAGACGGACGGTCTATAGTCTCTGTCGGACGGACGGTCCGACCAATTCGCATACCTCGGTGGGGGTGGGAGGGAGGTATGTTCGGGGAAGGCACCTTGCAAGTGTGTTTTTTAGCTTTCGGTTGAATTCGATCGGTAAGCCCGTAGCCTCGAGCTAGACGGACGGTCTGGAGTCTCTGTCGGACGGACGGTCCGACCAATTCGCATACCTCGGTGGGGGTGGGAGGGAGGTATGTTCGGGGAAGGCACCTTGCAAGTGTGTTTTTTAGCTTTCGGTTGAATTCGATCGGTAAACCCGTAGCCTCGAGCTAGACGGACGGTCTGGAGTCTCTGTCGGACGGACGGTCCGACCAATTCGCATACCTCGGTGGGGGTGGGAGGGAGGTAGGTTCGGGGAAAGCACCTTGCAAGTGTGTTTTTTAGCTTTGGGTTGAATTCGATCGGTAAACCCTCAGCGTGGAGCCAGACGGACGGTCTGGAGTCTCTGTCGGACGGACGGTCCGACCATTTCGCATACCTTGGTGGGGGTGGGAGGGAGGTAGGTTCGGGGAAGGCACCTTGCAAGTGTGTTTTTCAACTTTGGGTTGAACTCGATCGGTAAACCCTTATCCTAGAGCCAGAAGGACGGTCTGGAGTCTCTGTCGGACGGACGGTCCGACCAATTCGCATACCTCGATGGGGGTGGGAGGGAGGTAGGTTCGGGGAAAGCACCTTGCAAGTGTGTTTTTTAGCTTTGGGTTGAACTCGATCGGTAAACCCGTAGCCTAGAGCCAGGCGGACGGTCTATAGTCTCTGTCGGACGGACGGTCCGACCAATTCGCATACCTCGGTGGGGGTGGGAGGGAGGTAGGTTCGGGGAAAGCACCTTGCAAGTGTGTTTTTTAGCTTTGGGTTGAACTCGATCGGTAAACCCTTAGCCTAGAGCCAAACGGACGGTCTGGAGTCTCTGTCGGGCGGACGGTCCGACCAATTCGCATACCTCGGTTTGGATGGGAAGGAGGTAGGTTCGGGGAAAGCACCTTGCAAGTGTGTTTTTTAGCTTTGGGTTGAACTCGATCGGTAAACCCTTAGCCTAGAGCCAGACGGACGGTCTGGAGTCTCTGTCGGGCGGACGGTCCGACCAATTCGCATACCTCGCTGGGGGTGGGTGGGAGGTAGGTTCGGGGAAAGCACCTTGCAAGTGTGTTTTTTAGCTTTGGGTTGAACTCGATCGGTAAACCCTTAGCCTAGAGCCAGGCGGACGGTCTTTAGTCTCTGTCGGACGGACGGTCCGACCAATTCGCATACCTCGGTTTGGATGGGAAGGAGGTAGGTTCGGGGAAAGCACCTTGCAAGTGTGTTTTTTAGCTTTGGGTTGAACTCGATCATTAAACCCTTAGCCTAGAGCCAGACGGACGGTCTTTAGTCTCTGTCGGACGGACGGTCCGACCAATTCGCATACCTCGGTTTGGATGGGAAGGAGGTAGGTTCGGGGAAAGCACCTTGCAAGTGTGTTTTTTAGCTTTGGGTTGAACTCGATCGGTAAACCCTTAGCCTAGAGCCAGACGGACGGTCTGGAGTCTCTGTCGGGCGGACGGTCCGACCAATTCGCATACCTCGCTGGGGGTGGGTGGGAGGTAGGTTCGGGGAAAGCACCTTGCAAGTGTGTTTTTTAGCTTTGGGTTGAACTCGATCGGTAAACCCTTAGCCTAGAGCCAGGCGGACGGTCTGGAGTCTCTGTCGGGCGGACGGTCCGACCAATTCGCATACCTCGGTGGGGGTGGGAGGAAGGTAGGTTCGGGGAAAGCACCTTGCAAGTGTGTCCGACCAATTCGCATACCTCGGTGGGTGTGGGAGGGAGGTAGGTTTGGGGAAGGCACCTTGCAAGTGTGTTTTTTAGCTTTGGGTTGAACTCGATCGGTAAACCTTTAGCCTAGAGCCAGACGGACGGTCTGGAGTCTCTTTCGGACGGACGGTCCGACCAATTCGCATACCTCGCTGGGGGTGGGAGGGAGGTAGGTTCGGGGAAAGCACCTTGCAAGTGTATTTTTTAGCTTTGGGTTAAACTCGATCATTAAACCCTTAGCCTAGAGCCAGACGGACGGTCTGGAGTCTCTGTCGGGCGGATGGTCCGACCAATTCGCATACCTCGGTTTGGGTGGGAGGGAGGTAGGTTCGGGAAAAGCACCTTGCAAGTGTGTTTTCTAGCTTTGGGTTGAACTCGATCGGTAAACCTTTAGCGTAGAGCCAGACGGACGGTCTGGAGTCTCTGTCGGACGGACGGTCCGACCAATTCGCATACTTCGGTGGGGGTGGGAGGGAGGTAGGTTCGAAGAAGGCACTTTGCAAGTGTGTTTTTTAGCTTTGGGTTGAACTCGATCGGTAAACCCTTAGCCTAGAGCCAGACGGACGGTCTGGAGTCTCTGTCGGACGGACGGTCCGACCAATTCGCATACCTCGCTGGGGGTGGGAGGGAGGTAGGTTCGGGGAAAGCACCTTGCAAGTGTATTTTTTAGCTTTGGGTTAAACTCGATCATTAAACCCTTAGCCTAGAGCCAGACGGACGGTCTGGAGTCTCTGTCGGGCGGATGGTCCGACCAATTCGCATACCTCGGTTTGGGTGGGAGGGAGGTAGGTTCGGGAAAAGCAACTTGCAAGTGTGTTTTTTAGCTTTGGGTTGAACTCGATCGGTAAACCCTTAGCCTAGAGCCAGACGGACGGTCTGGAGTCTCTGTCGGACGGACGGTCCGACCAATTCGTATACCTCGGTGGGGGTGGGAGGGAGGTAGGTTCGGGGAAAGCACCTTGCAAGTGTGCTTTTTAGCTTTGGGTTGAACTCGATCGGTAAACCCTTAGCCTAGAGCCAGACGGACGGTCTGGAGTCTCTGTCGGACGGACGGTCCGACCAATTCGCACACCTCGGTTTGGGTGGGAGGGAGGTAGGTTCGGGGAAAGCACCTTGCAAGTGTGTTTTTAGCTTTGTTTTGATTTCGATCGGTAAACCCTTAGCCTAGAGCCAGACGGACGGTCTGGAGTCTCTGTCGGACGGACGGTCCGACCAATTCGCATACCTCGCTGGGGGTGGGAGGGAGGTCGGTTCGGGGAAAGCACCTTGCAAGAGTGTTTATTAGTTTTCCGATTACTTCGCATATTTCGGGGGGTTAGGAGGGATGTAGGGTCAGGGCAAGCACCTTGCAAGTGTGTTTTTTAGCTTTGGGTTAAACTCGATCAGTAAACCCGTAGCCTAGAGCCAGACGGACGGTCTAGAGTCTCTGTCGGACGGACGGTCCGACCAATTCGCATACCTCGGTGGGGGTGGGAGTGAGGTAGGTTCGGGGAAAGCACCTTGCAAGTGTGTTTCTTTAGCTTTGGGTTGAACTCGATCGGTAAACCCTTAGCCTAGAGCCAGACGGACGGTCTGGAGTCTCTGTCGGACGGACGGTCCGACCAATTCGCTTACCTTGGTGGGGGTGGGAGGGAGGTAGGTTCGGGGAAAGCATCTTGCAAGTGTGTTTTTTAGCTTTGGGTTGAATTCGATCGGTAAACCCTTAGCCTAGAGCCAGACGGACGGTCTGGAGTCTCTGTCGGGCGGACGGTCCGACCAATTCGCATAACTCGGTGGGGGTGAGATTGAGGTAGGTTCGGGGAAAGCACCTTGCAAGTGTGTTTTTTAGCTTTGGGTTAAATTCGATCGGTAAACCCTTAGCCTAGAGCCAGACGGACGGTCTGGAGTCTCTGTCGGACTTACGGTCCGACCAATTCGCACACCTTGGTGGGGGTGGGAGGGATTTAACTTCAGGGCAAGCACCTTGCAGGTGTGTTTTTTAGCTTTGGGTTGGACTCGATCGGTAAACCCGTAGCCTAGAGCCAGACGGACGGTCTGGAGTCTCTGTCGGACTTACGGTCCGACAAATTCGCACACCTCGGAGGGGGTGGGAGGGATGTAGGTTCGGGGAAAGCACCTTGCAAGTGTGTTTTTTAGCTTTGGGTTAAATTCGATCGGTAAACCCTTAGCCTAGAGCCAGACGGACGGTCTGGAGTCTCTGTCGGACTTACGGTCCGACAAATTCGCACACCTCGGAGGGGGTGGGAGGGATGTAGGTTCGGGGAAAGCACCTTGCAAGTGTGTTTTTTAGCTTTGGGTTGAATTCGATCGGTAAGCCCCTAGCCTAGAGCCAGACGGACGGTCTGGAGTCTCTGTCGGACGGACGGTCCGACCAATTCGCATACCTCGGTGGGGGTGGGAGGGAGGAAGGTTCGGGGAAAGCACCTTGTAAGTGTGTTTTTTAACTTTGGGTTGAACTCGATCGGTAAACCCTTAGCCTAGAGCCAGACGGACGGTCTGGAGTCTCTGTCGGACGGACGGTCCGACCAATTCGCACACCTCGGTGGGGGTGGGAGGGTGGTAGGTTCGTGGAAAGCACCTTGCAAGTGTGTTTTTTGGCTTTGGGTTGAACTCGATCGGTAAACCCTTAGCCTAGAGCCAGACGGACGGTCTGGAGTCTCTGTCGGACGTACGGTTCGACCAATTCGCACACCTCGGTGTTGGTGGGAGGGAGGTAGGTTCGGGGAAAGCACCTTGCAAGTGTGTTTTTTAGCTTTTGGTTGAATTCGATCGGTAAGCCCCTAGCCTAGAGCCAGACGGACGGTCTGGAGTCTCTGTCGGACGGACGGTCCGACCATTTCGCATACCTCGGTGGGGGTGGGAGGGAGGAAGGTTCGGGGAAAGCACCTTGTAAGTGTGTTTTTTAACTTTGGGTTGAACTCGATCGGTAAACCCTTAGCCTAGAGCCAGACGGACGGTCTGGAGTCTCTGTCGGACGGACGGTCCGACCAATTCGCACACCTCGGTGGGGGTGGGAGGGTGGTAGGTTCGTGGAAAGCACCTTGCAAGTGTGTTTTTTGGCTTTGGGTTGAACTCGATCGGTAAACCCTTAGCCTAGAGCCAGACGGACGGTCTGGAGTCTCTGTCGGACGGACGGTCCGACCAATTCGCATACCTCGGTGGGGGTGGGAGGGAGGTATGTTCGGGGAAGGCACCTTGCAAGTGTGTTTTTTAGCTTTCGGTTGAATTCGATCGGTAAACCCGTAGCCTCGAGCTAGACGGACGGTCTGGAGTCTCTGTCGGACTTACGGTCCGACCATTTCGCATACCTTGGTGGGGGTGGGAGGGAGGTAGGTTCGGGGAAGGCACCTTGCAAGTGTGTTTTTTAACTTTGGGTTGAACTCGATCGGTAAACCCTCAGCGTGGAGCCAGACGGACGGTCTGGAGTCTCTGTCGGACTTACGGTCCGACCATTTCGCATACCTTGGTGGGGGTGGGAGGGAGGTAGGTTCGGGGAAAGCACCTTGCAAGTGTGTTTTTTAGCTTTTGGTTGAACGCGATCGGTAAACCCTTAGCCTAGAGCCAGACGGACGGTCTGGAGTCTCTGTCGGACGGACGGTCCGACCAATTCGCATACCTCGGTGGGGGTGGGAGGGAGGTATGTTCGGGGAAGGCACCTTGCAAGTGTGTTTTTTAGCTTTGGGTTGAATTCGATCGGTAAACCCTCAGCGTGGAGCCAGACGGACGGTCTGGAGTCTCTGTCGGACGGACGGTCCGACCATTTCGCATACCTTGGTGGGGGTGGGAGGGAGGTAGGTTCGGGGAAGGCACCTTGCAAGTGTGTTTTTTAACTTTGGGTTGAACTCGATCGGTAAACCCTCAGCGTGGAGCCAGACGGACGGTCTGGAGTCTCTGTCGGATGGACGGTCCGACCAATTCGCATACCTCGGTTTGGATGGGAAGGAGGTAGGTTCGGGGAAAGCACCTTGCAAGTGTGTTTTTTAGCTTTGGATTGAATTCGATCGGTAAACCCTTAGCCTAGAGCCAGACGGACGGTCTGGAGTCTCTGTTGGACGGACGGTCCGACCAATTCGCATACCTCGGTGGGGGTGGGAGGGAGGTAGGTTCGGGGAAAGCACCTTGTAAGTGTGTTTTTTAACTTTGGGTTGAACTCGATCGGTAAACCCTTAGCTTAGAGCCAGACGGACGGTCTGGAGTCTCTGTCGGATGGACGGTCCGACCAATTCGCATACCTCGGTTTGGATGGGAAGGAGGTAGGTTCGGGGAAAGCACCTTGCAAGTGTGTTTTTTAGCTTTGGATTGAATTCGATCGGTAAACCCTTAGCCTAGAGCCAGACGGACGGTCTGGAGTCTCTGTTGGACGGACGGTCCGACCAATTCGCATACCTCGCTGGGGGTGAGAGGGAGGTAGGTTCGGGGAAAGCACCTTGCAAGTTTATTTTTTAGCTTTGGGTTAAACTCGATCATTAAACCCTTAGCCTAGAGCCAGACGGACGGTCTGGAGTCTCTGTCGGGCGGATGGTCCGACCAATTCGCATACCTCGGTTTGGGTGGGAGGGAGGTAGGTTCGGGAAAAGCACCTTGCAAGTGTGTTTTCTAGCTTTGGGTTGAACTCGATCGGTAAACCTTTAGCGTAGAGCCAGACGGACGGTCTGGAGTCTCTGTCGGACGGACGGTCCGACCAATTCGCATACTTCGGTGGGGGTGGGAGGGAGGTAGGTTCGAAGAAGGCACTTTGCAAGTGTGTTTTTTAGCTTTGGGTTAAACTCGATCATTAAACCCTTAGCCTAGAGCCAGACGGACGGTCTGGAGTCTCTGTCGGGCGGATGGTCCGACCAATTCGCATACCTCGGTTTGGGTGGGAGGGAGGTAGGTTCGGGAAAAGCACCTTGCAAGTGTGTTTTTTAGCTTTGGGTTGAACTCGATCGGTAAACCCTTAGCCTAGAGCCAGACGGACGGTCTGGAGTCTCTTTCGGACGGACGGTCCGACCGATTCGTATACCTCGGTGGGGGTGGGAGGGAGGTAGGTTCGGGGAAAGCACCTTGCAAGTGTGTTTTTTAGCTTTGGGTTGAATTCGATCGGTAAACCCTTAGCCTAGAGCCAGACGGACGGTCTGGAGTCTCTGTCGGACGGACGGTCCGACCAATTCGTATACCTCGGTGGGGGTGGGAGGGAGGTAGGTTCGGGGAAAGCACCTTGCAAGTGTGCTTTTTAGCTTTGGGTTGAACTCGATCGGTAAACCCTTAGCCTAGAGCCAGACGGACGGTCTGGAGTCTCTGTCGGACGGACGGTCCGACCAATTCGCACACCTCGGTTTGGGTGGGAGGGAGGTAGGTTCGGGGAAAGCACCTTGCAAGAGTGTTTATTAGTTTTCCGATTACTTCGCATATTTCGGGGGGTTAGGAGGGATGTAGGGTCAGGGCTAGCACCTTGCAAGTGTGTTTTTTAGCTTTGGGTTAAACTCGATCAGTAAACCCGTAGCCTAGAGCCAGACGGACGGTCTGGAGTCTCTGTCGGACGGACGGTCCGACCAATTCGCATACCTCGCTGGGGGTGGGAGGGAGGTAGGTTCGGGGAAAGCACCTTGCAAGTGTATTTTTTAGCTTTGGGTTAAACTCGATCATTAAACCCTTAGCCTAGAGCCAGACGGACGGTCTGGAGTCTCTGTCGGGCGGATGGTCCGACCAATTCGCATACCTCGGTTTGGGTGGGAGGGAGGTAGGTTCGGGAAAAGCACCTTGCAAGTGTGTTTTTTAGCTTTGGGTTGAACTCGATCGGTAAACCCTTAGCCTAGAGCCAGACGGACGGTCTGGAGTCTCTTTCGGACGGACGGTCCGACCGATTCGTATACCTCGGTGGGGGTGGGAGGGAGGTAGGTTCGGGGAAAGCACCTTGCAAGTGTGTTTTTTAGCTTTGGGTTGAATTCGATCGGTAAACCCTTAGCCTAGAGCCAGACGGACGGTCTGGAGTCTCTGTCGGACGGACGGTCCGACCAATTCGTATACCTCGGTGGGGGTGGGAGGGAGGTAGGTTCGGGGAAAGCACCTTGCAAGTGTGCTTTTTAGCTTTGGGTTGAACTCGATCGGTAAACCCTTAGCCTAGAGCCAGACGGACGGTCTGGAGTCTCTGTCGGACGGACGGTCCGACCAATTCGCACACCTCGGTTTGGGTGGGAGGGAGGTAGGTTCGGGGAAAGCACCTTGCAAGTGTGTTTTTAGCTTTGGGTTGATTTCGATCGGTAAACCCTTAGCCTAGAGCCAGACGGACGGTCTGGAGTCTCTGTCGGACGGACGGTCCGACCAATTCGCATACCTCGCTGGGGGTGGGAGGGAGGTAGGTTCGGGGAAAGCACCTTGCAAGAGTGTTTATTAGTTTTCCGATTACTTCGCATATTTCGGGGGGTTAGGAGGGATGTAGGGTCAGGGCTAGCACCTTGCAAGTGTGTTTTTTAGCTTTGGGTTAAACTCGATCAGTAAACCCGTAGCCTAGAGCCAGACGGACGGTCTAGAGTCTCTGTCGGACGGACGGTCCGACCAATTCGCATACCTCGGTGGGGGTGGGAGTGAGGTAGGTTCGGGGAAAGCACCTTGCAAGTGTGTTTCTTTAGCTTTGGGTTGAACTCGATCGGTAAACCCTTAGCCTAGAGCCAGACGGACGGTCTGGAGTCTCTGTCGGACGGACGGTCCGACCAATTCGCTTACCTTGGTGGGGGTGGGAGGGAGGTAGGTTCGGGGAAAGCATCTTGCAAGTGTGTTTTTTAGCTTTGGGTTGAACTCGATCGGTAAACCCTTAGCCTAGAGCCAGACGGACGGTCTGGAGTCTCTGTCGGACGGACGGTCCGACCAATTCGCATAACTCGGTGGGGGTGAGATTGAGGTAGGTTCGGGGAAAGCACCTTGCAAGTGTGTTTTTTAGCTTTGGGTTGAATTCGATCGGTAAGCCCCTAGCCTAGAGCCAGACGGACGGTCTGGAGTCTCTGTCGGACGGACGGTCCGACCAATTCGCATACCTCGGTGGGGGTGGGAGGGAGGAAGGTTCGGGGAAAGCACCTTGTAAGTGTGTTTTTTAACTTTGGGTTGAACTCGATCGGTAAACCCTTAGCCTAGAGCCAGACGGACGGTCTGGAGTCTCTGTCGGACGGACGGTCCGACCAATTCGCACACCTCGGTGGGGGTGGGAGGGTGGTAGGTTCGTATAAAGCACCTTGCAAGTGTGTTTTTTGGCTTTGGGTTGAACTCGATCGGTAAACCCTTAGCCTAGAGCCAGACGGACGGTCTGGAGTCTCTGTCGGACGGACGGTTCGACCAATTCGCACACCTCGGTGTTGGTGGGAGGGAGGTAGGTTCGGGGAAAGCACCTTGCAAGTGTGTTTTTTAGCTTTTGGTTGAACGCGATCGGTAAACCCTTAGCCTAGAGCCAGACGGACGGTCTGGAGTCTCTGTCGGACGGACGGTCCGACCAATTCGCATACCTCGGTGGAGGTGGGAGGGAGGTAGGTTCGTGGAAAGCACCTTGCAAGTGTGTTTTTTAGCTTTGGGTTGAACTCGATCGGTAAACCCTTAGCCTAGAGCCAGACGGACGGTCTGGAGTCTCTGTCGGACGGACGGTCCGACCAATTCGCATACCTCGGTGGGGGTGGGAGGGAGGTATGTTCGGGGAAGGCACCTTGCAAGTGTGTTTTTTAGCTTTCGGTTGAATTCGATCGGTAAACCCGTAGCCTCGAGCTAGACGGACGGTCTGGAGTCTCTGTCGGACGGACGGTCCGACCAATTCGCATACCTCGGTGGGGGTGGGAGTGAGGTAGGTTCGGGGAAAGCACCTTGCAAGTGTGTTTTTTAGCTTTGGGTTGAATTCGATCGGTAAACCCTCAGCGTGGAGCCAGACGGACGGTCTGGAGTCTCTGTCGGACGGACGGTCCGACCATTTCGCATACCTTGGTGGGGGTGGGAGGGAGGTAGGTTTGGGGAAGGCACCTTGCAAGTGTGCTTTTTAGCTTTGGGTTGAACTCGATCGGTAAACCCTTAGCCTAGAGCCAGACGGACGGTCTTTAGTCTCTGTCGGATATACGGTCCGACCAATTCGCATACCTCGGTTTGGATGGGAAGGAGGTAGGTTCGGGGAAAGCACCTTGCAAGTGTGTTTTTTAGCTTTGGATTGAATTCGATCGGTAACCCCTTAGCCTAGAGCCAGACGGACGGTCTGGAGTCTCTGTTGGACGGACGGTCCGACCAATTCGCATACCTCGGTGGGGGTGGGAGGGAGGTAGGTTCGGGGAAAGCACCTTGTAAGTGTGTTTTTTAACTTTGGGTTGAACTCGATCGGTAAACCCTTAGCTTAGAGCCAGACGGACGGTCTGGAGTCTCTGTCGGACGGACGGTCCGACCAATTCGCACACCTCGGTGGGGGTGGGAGGGTGGTAGGTTCGTGGAAAGCACCTTGCAAGTGTGTTTTTTGGCTTTGGGTTGAACTCGATCGGTAAACCCTTAGCCTAGAGCCAGACGGACGGTCTGGAGTCTCTGTCGGACGGACGGTTCGACCAATTCGCACACCTCGGTGTTGGTGGGAGGGAGGTAGGTTCGGGGAAAGCACCTTGCAAGTGTGTTTTTTAGCTTTTGGTTGAACGCGATCGGTAAACCCTTAGCCTAGAGCCAGACGGACGGTCTGGAGTCTCTGTCGGACGGACGGTCCGACCAATTCGCATACCTCGGTGGGGGTGGGAGGGAGGAAGGTTCGGGGAAAGCACCTTGTAAGTGTGTTTTTTAACTTTGGGTTGAACTCGATCGGTAAACCCTTAGCCTAGAGCCAGACGGACGGTCTGGAGTCTCTGTCGGACGGACGGTCCGACCAATTCGCACACCTCGGTGGGGGTGGGAGGGTGGTAGGTTCGTGGAAAGCACCTTGCAAGTGTGTTTTTTGGCTTTGGGTTGAACTCGATCGGTAAACCCTTAGCCTAGAGCCAGACGGACGGTCTGGAGTCTCTGTCGGACGGACGGTTCGACCAATTCGCACACCTCGGTGTTGGTGGGAGGGAGGTAGGTTCGGGGAAAGCACCTTGCAAGTGTGTTTTTTAGCTTTTGGTTGAACGCGATCGGTAAACCCTTAGCCTAGAGCCAGACGGACGGTCTGGAGTCTCTGTCGGACGGACGGTCCGACCAATTCGCATACCTCGGTGGAGGTGGGAGGGAGGTAGGTTCGGGGAAAGCACCTTGCAAGTGTGCTTTTTAGCTTTGGGTTGAACTCGATCGGTAAACCCTTAGCCTAGAGCCAGACGGACGGTCTGGAGTCTCTGTCGGACGGACGGTCCGACCAATTCGCACACCTCGGTTTGGGTGGGAGGGAGGTAGGTTCGGGGAAAGCACCTTGCAAGTGTGTTTTTAGCTTTGTTTTGATTTCGATCGGTAAACCCTTAGCCTAGAGCCAGACGGACGGTCTGGAGTCTCTGTCGGACGGACGGTCCGACCAATTCGCATACCTCGCTGGGGGTGGGAGGGAGGTAGGTTCGGGGAAAGCACCTTGCAAGAGTGTTTATTAGTTTTCCGATTACTTCGCATATTTCGGGGGGTTAGGAGGGATGTAGGGTCAGGGCTAGCACCTTGCAAGTGTGTTTTTTAGCTTTGGGTTAAACTCGATCAGTAAACCCGTAGCCTAGAGCCAGACGGACGGTCTAGAGTCTCTGTCGGACGGACGGTCCGACCAATTCGCATACCTTGGTGGGGGTGGGAGGGAGGTAGGTTCGGGGAAGGCACCTTGCAAGTGTGTTTTTTAGCTTTGGGTTGAATTCGATCGGTAAACCCTTAGCCTAGAGCCAGACGGACGGTCTGGAGTCTCTGTCGGACGGACGGTCCGACCAATTCGCATACTTCGGTGGGGGTGGGAGGGAGGTAGATTCGGGGAAATCACCTTGCAAGAGTGTTTATTAGTTTTCCGATTACTTCGCATATTTCGGGGGGTTAGGAGGGATGTAGGTTCAGGGCCAGCACCTTGCAAGTGTGTTTTTAGCTTTGGGTTGAACTCGATCGGTAAACCCTTAGCCTAGAGCCAGACGCGTTGGGGTCACGGTCTCCAATGTCAAGCAGCGTCGGTCGCTGTGAGTGAGAAGATGGGGGACCGCATAGAAACACACGGTCGTTGTCCTTGTTGTTGAAATCTGCTCTTCCCCACTGGTGGGATGTGGTTCGCCGTCGTCCGGCCACGGAGCACTTTCACCTGGGATGAGATCGCGAGCCCAGCAGTCTCCGCCTATCAATTGACCCGGCAACATCTATTCCTCATTTGCAATAAAATTGGCGGACGGCCTCGGTTGGAAAGGGCGCGGAAAATCGGAAAAGGTTAACAAAATGCGGGAAATAGCAACAAAAACAACACAAGGGGAAAATTCAACCAAATTGTTGTTGTTTTTGCTGAGTATAAAAGCCGGTCGGCGGGCGGGCCAGAGCCACAGTTTCCAGGCGGCCGTCGAGGTGATCACATCGTGGAATGCTGAAGTCGGAATTTTTTTTGATGTTGTTGTCGTCAGTACCCGGGCCTATGCAGTGATAGGGTCTCGGGTCTTGAAGTGAGAGCGGGTCCTGAAGTGAGAGAGATAAGACAACAGGGAGAGTGAAAGAGACAGAGACATAAACATGTACTCTCCCAAATTGTCAAGTGTTTAGCCATAGGGTTAGGCAAGTTATCGACGCACTCACCCAAGCATTTTTTCATTTTTTTTTTAACTTATTTTTTTCGTGCATTCACTCAACGCTAGTACACCCCAGAAAGGGGACGGGTTTTTGCCTATACCCACACACTTCCCCCGCTAAACGTACGCACACACTCGCTCGCAAGCCCATGTACACACGCACTCATGCATTCCTCCATTCAATCACGCAGCCGCGTCCGCTATGCCTATAATGTTATCCGCAGCCGTGAGTGTAGTCCCTCAAATGAACATTATGAATTGAGCGGACTTGTGTATGTGTGTTCCTGAAGCTGAGGCCTAATGGCCCTTTGGGTTTTGGTCAGTGTGAGGTAGCTGGAGCAGCGACAAGCAGTATTCCACACAGACTAACCCACACAACATACTACAAGACCATCCTTCAAGCTTATTCTTCAAGACCATCGCAAGTTGAACATGGAGCTTGTTGTGATACCAGGTTAGTACCCTATTTTTCTATATTACCTCTTATATTGCCCCTGAATAAGCCCACCCAAGTCTGCAAGCCTTTTTTAAACTAAAGCTAGTGCCTTTCCTTCTGAAAGCACTTAACGATAACACCCAAGTCTCTTTCCTTCTGAAAGCCCCTGAACAAACCCACCCAAGTCTGCTTGTTCCTCCTACAATACAGTTAGTGTCTTTCCTTCTGAAAGCCCCTACCAAGTCCACCCAATTCTGCAACCCTTTCTTTCTTTTTCTTTCATATATAAGTGTTTTTGCTTCTAATGGCCTTAAGCCTTCCTTAAAACAATCCATAGGTCTTTCCTTCTGAAAGTACCATCAAACCAACTCAAGGCCTTAAGCCTTATTTACAACAAAACTTGAGTCTTTCCATCTGAAAGCTCCATCAAACTACTTCAAGGCCTTAAGCCATCTTTGCCATAGAATCAGTGCTTTCTTCCACAGCTACTTTCAACGATCACAACAAGCCGACCATGCAACTTGCTGACAAGCTGACAACACAATACTGGGTGAGTTTTGTGTTTATTATATAACCAATTATATTTATTTCATTTGTTATATTGCCCATATACAATACATACAATCCCATGTCCCTGAGCAAGCCCACCCAAGTCTCTAGGCCCCTTTCTCATTAAACAAGCGGCTTTCCTTCTGAAAGCCTTGCAATCCCCCCTAGTCTGCATGTCCCTAGCAAAAACACCCAAGTCTGCAAACTTTCCTTCTGAAAGTACCCACCAAGTCCACCCAAGTCTCTTTCATCCTGAAAGCCCCTGAAAAGCCCACCCAATTCTGCAAGCCTTCTTTACAATAAAATCAGTGTTTCCTCATCATTTACTTCTACCTACCCTTCATTCCTAGTTCCTTTCGATCACTAAGAACCTCATCTTACCAAGAGAGCTCTCCGTCTCGATGCTCCTAAAAGCTAAATAGTTAAGTTCATCGGTTTGTGTCCAATACCATTAGTTCAAGACTATTACTGTTCACTTACCCCTTCGAGAGGAGTGGGAGAGTGTTGAGATGACCACTCCGTTTATCTCTATACCGACGCGACGGTTCTAAAACCGAGAACGGAGTGGGAGGTGGTGTTGTCTCCGATATGCTTAACCAGGCAGAAATGGCCTATGCTAAATCTCACTCGATCTAAAAATTTGATTTCGCCCTCTATGAGCGTTGATCTTACTGAAGCTCCTCTTTGCCTTATCGTTTTTGGTTCGATCTGGTATATCTGGTACAGCTGCTGCGGAAAGTGGTGTCAATAATTAAGCCCGCTCTTGAGATGCTCGACTGGGATAGAGTCTAGCAGTGTTTGTTCATTTCAGGATAACCCCATTCGGAGACCGATGCATTAAAGTCGGTGGGCGGACAATGATTACTAGAACGCGTAACTCACGAAGTTGTTCGTGGTTGTTCTTAGGAGCTACAAATGTGATTTGTGACTTGGACGTCGGCATTGTCTATGAAGTAGCTTTGTCATGATTTGTTCTCCTTAACGAACTGAGTGCAGTGGTTATTTGCTGAAGGTTAGCTTGATCCTTGATCCTCAAAGCTGCTACACGTTTGATGTCCTTGGAGTGAACTCGAGCCCTTTGCTTCATCATTGATCCCTAGAGCTACATCGCGTATAGTGTCCTTGAAGTGAACTGCAGCACTTGCTTTATCCTTGAGCAGTTGCTTTGCGGATGGTGCCATTAAGGCGAAACTTTTTCGTCATTCTTGTGGAACTGCGAGGTCAACTATTAAAGGCTTCCTAGTCCATTGCTTTAGTAAGAATTTGGAGCCACCCAAAGGAAGAAGTTACTCTATATGAATCCGTGAGTGGATCATAGGGGAGATAGAAGAGTTTAAGTAGAGTGTAATCGCTGCTTGAAGCCCCCGATTCAGCTCGAACAGATAGCATTTTCATCTTTAGCCCCTGCGGCAATCACTAGTTCCCAAAAGTGTCCTGGTTATTTTGCTGGATAAGCATCTAGATCGTGTGTACCGTGTATGTTGGCCATTCATTTGTTTGTGTGAGTTGAGTACGATGAGTAGGATTCTCTGTCTATTTGACGGCCTAGAGTGTTGTGGACATCGTTGCATTTAAGATTGCTTGCGCAATAATTTCTTAAAGAATATCATGGAGCTGTTTTTCCTTCGACTGTGTTGTGGTTTAAAGAGAACAAGTTTTCAGAGGACAAAAGCAATAGGACACAGGACACTGAAACATAGGACACAGGACAACGCAGCATGTTGACTTTTGGCAAGTACCTGCATTGAAGTTCAAGAAATCAAGGATTACAGGGAGGATGAGGACACGGATATACAGGAAAACGGGAAATGAATGAACTCCGTCATTTGAAACAACTGGAAGATGGTTGAATCAGCAATAAGCGGATGTTGGCGTTCGGGGTGCGATGAATAGACAAGCTCCTCGCGCTGCACCCTGGGTAACTCTAAAAGTCTATTCACATCAATTACCTGCATTGCAGTTCAAGAAATCAAGGATTACAGGGAGGATGAGGACACGGATATACAGGAAAACGGGAAATGAATGAACTCCGTCATTTGAAACAACTGGAAAATGGTTGAATCAGCAATAAGCGGATGTTGGCGTTCGGGGTGCGATGAATAGACAAGCTCCTCGCGCTGCACCCTGGGTAACTCTAAAAGTCTATTCACATTAATTAGCTTCCAACCGACGAGCTACAACTTCTCTGGATGTTTCCCATTTCATCAACTACTACATCTTTCGTTCAGAAGCTGGTTTTGCAACTAAGATGGTTCTTAGCTTCCAGAAAGGATTGTACGGTGCGAATGTGATGTAAGATTTCTCTTAAGTGTCCTGTATGTTAAAATTTGTGTTGAATTTGCCCACATCTTCAGTAAGAATTTCAGCTGTTAGTTGGGTTTCCCGGGCATGACTCTCCAGAATGTAAACAGAAGAAACGTATAGTTCCGACGTTTATCAGACGAGATATTTGTGTTAAATACTGCAGGCAACTTATTTGCGTTTTATGTGGCCACATCGCTTTTGCCTGAACTTGTGTTCCTCGCAATGTATCTCAAATCTCTATAAATTTTCCCCCATTGCCCTTGACCACGAACTTTAACATTTCCGAGTCTCTTTTTTTATGAGTGGTCAGCTGTTGTTTTCATCTCGGGTACGCAAGTGCATCATGGGTTGTAAGGATCCGAGCTCTCTTGCATGACTTTAAAGTAATCTCACTCGCCTCTTCCATTATAGTACGATGCTGCATCTTCTGGTTGTTGGCGTTTGTACACTGAAGAGAGCTTCTTGCTACGCTTTGGCTACTCAACGCATGCTAATCCGTTCAAGGTTATGCTTCTACTTCTTGACGAGCAATATTCCCATATACGTATAATGATTACCGAGTGATTCGACTGTTACCATCCCAAATGCAGACGACATGTGTCGCATCCTATAAACTAACGGTTTTTGACAAATCGCATCAGAACTTTAAAGGAATAAGTCACTCAATGTGATGCTGTTTGGTGAACAATATATTGTACAAAATCAACGAAAGTCTTAATGTTCTTCCGTTTAAAGACAGCTTTAACGCCACACCAGGACCTGGGTAAGTAGCTAAACAATAGGGAACTCGCAAAATTTAAAAGGGAATGACAAAGCCCTCGTAAAAAATATTTATCCAGTTCACGCGATTTGTATGAACGATACCTGTGTACTGAACCCAATGTAGTTCTCGCAGTGTGACATATCTTTTCGACTTTTCTGTGGGCTTCTGCAGGGCATCCTGTCTCTGTTTTGTGTCAGGAAAACGGGTGTCCAGAAAAAGCTTCAATGTCGCCTCACTAGACATGGTTTTCGTGTTCATTCATTCTTTTTTAATGACCCCCTTATCCACTATGAGGGTCGCGGGGTTTGGGTGCTTAAGTGGACCCTCCACATCTCCCGATCTTCCGCCATCGACTCTAAATCATTAAGAGCTGTCCCCATACGGGTAGAGGTGAGATTTCGGACTTGGTCTAACCATCTCATCCTAGGCCGTTTCCGTTCGAAGAAGTAGCTGCTCGACATTGAGTGCCTCGCGTATTCTTTTGTTCCTAACTCGATCTCGACGAGTTACGCCACCAATGCAAGGTAGAAATCTTATTTCGGCAGCTTGTATCCCCGATCTTATTCTTTCGGTTGTTACCCAAACCATAAGTGAGGGTCGGATCAAACACTAAACTAAAGACCGACAGCTTAGCTCCGAAGTTAATTTTAGCCCTCCTGATAACAAACTGACCAAGACAGGTAGGTAGGGTGGTTGTTTGTGCGAAGCACAGACACATGTAGGCCAGGAAGGCCCTTTGTGATACTACTTGGATCTATACCCTGAAAACGCCACTCCTTTTATTGAAACCAATTGGAGCTCTTGATAAAGCTCAGGATAATTTTGACTTCAGAATGCGATGCTTCACCCAAGTTGTTAAAGTGATAGGCTCCTAGATAGAGCTTCCTTCGTTGGGATCGGGCAGGACAAGTGCAAAGGAAATGGAGAATCGTTTCTTTCTTCTCTTCATCTCTGCAGATCCTTCAGAAGTCATCTGCCATGAAGGCCAATGGGACAAAGGCCAGTAAGAACACCAATGACCGTGCTAATGAGCGACCTTTTGAGCAAGATCAAATTTTTAGATCGAGTGCGATTGCACAAAGGCCAGATCTCCCTAAAGGTATACCAAGTGGCACAATTCCCCCATCTTTGGTTTCTCTTGCTGATCGCGTTGTACTCTAAGAGTAGTTTACATGTAGCGAGTGGAATACCCAGACTCCTAAATTCCGGCAGGATGTCCAAAGTAGTACCACGTTTGGCGAGTTCATCGGCTTTACAGTTCTCTGCAGTATCCCTTAGACCAGGTACCCAACATAAGTGAACGTTAGAATGTTCTGCCATCTCCATGAGAGATGAGCGACAATCTCAAGCAGCTTTTGATGTACATGCTAGAGATTGTAATGTCCTTGAAGGATATCACATTATGCCTAAACCAGAATAAAGCTTCATTTATCGCCATAATTTCCGCCTGAAAAACGCTACGAAAGGTGATGCTCAGGTTAAGCATATCGAACAAAACACCAACTTTCACTACGTTCTCGGTTTTAGAACAGCCGGTACGGAGATTAATGGAGTGATCGTCTCTAACATCACCACACAGATTGACGAAGCTGTCTCAAAATTGATCCAGCCTGACAAATCCTACAGGATAACTCAGTGTTGCTCCTTCCTTAACTCGTAAATAAAACTTAAACTTTATTATGAGTGCCCTGGTTAAAGGTTTTCGTTTGGCGAAGGTCATTCAGTTTCTTACTTAGGGAGGTAATCGTACGACCAAAAACCCAAATTGGCATAGGGGTAGAAGTCGCGGCCTGAGCACAGACGACAATGGTTCGACTCCGTTTCAGGTCTATTGAACACTTCTTTTTTCCGGTTCGTGGACCCCGGTCTGCAAGCAGTAACCACGAGGGAAATGGTTCAATGAGCGGAATCTGGTGTACGTGTGTTATGTACAGAAGCGATCCGCGTTTATCATCCGATCGCAAGAATTTTCGTGTACAGAGAGTAGTAAGTTAGGGGTCTGCACAAGATTCTCAGGAGCTGTTGTAGGCGCCATGAAGGATAATCAAACGAAGTATCAAGTGATAAAAAAGTCTGTTGATCCAAGCTGCAATGAAATTTAAGGTAGAAGTTTATTGGTCTAAGAATCGTGGTGGAGTTTTTCCCTAGGACCCCAACTGGAACACTGAGAGCCCGAGCTGGAAATTGACCAGAGAATTTCCGAAGCACCAACGGAGCAAGCGAGGCAATCCCCCTCAAGATAGGGGATATGTACGTTAACTATAGTAGCTAAGATTGGAAGTAGCCACGATAGAGGCACATCTATGTACACAAGTCTGACTAATCATTAAGAACACGATTTCTTCACGGGATCACTTGTTACATAGTGGCTTGGGGCCACAAAAATTTAGTCGTGAGTTGGTGGCGAATGGAAGTGTTCGGTTAAGTCGCGAAGGGTACGCAGTTGGACCCTCGGTTCCGGAGGAAGTTTCGATTCTTTTTTTACTTTTTACTTTTATTATTGTTCGCCGACGATTGCAATTAAAGAATTAATCGGACCCGATTTTTGGTGGCGAACGGGATGTAGGCTAGTAAGTAAGGAAACTTTAAAATTGTAATTTGTACCCGGTGTATTTTCATTTTTGTATCAAGCGCGAACCTCACAGCGAAGTCGCGTTTCTAGCTGTGGGATAGCTTACGGAAGGGCTATGGCGTGGCCGAGCAACCTTCCGTGTGACGTCGCGAAGCAGTAACAACGAATATTGGGAACGGTAACAACTTCTCCACCTGTTTCAATTGGACTCCACTAACACGCAGAGTGCATTGAACAGGCGTTCGGGAAATTACCTTAACCTCTTGTCTTGTTTACGTTTATCTTCATCTCAGCTTCAACAGAGACGGCGATGAACATTTCTATTGGGAGCTGAAGTTCGGTCTGGGAGATCGTAAGGATGACCAAGTCATCAGCGGAAAGCAGATGATTCTTCGCAATGGCTGCGCTGTTACAACCAATCCGTATACACTATGAAAAGGAGAGGGGATAAAACGTAACCCTGGCGAAGTCCAACGCCCATGGCGAAAGGTGTCGATTTAACGCCGTTCACGTTCGTTTTGATAAAACTGGAACCTGACAGGATTTTTCTTATCTACTGGGCGACAAATGGAAAGCAATAACTAAAACACGAATTTCTGTAGTAAGGACCTCCATCCAACATTTAAAAAAAAAAATGCAATTAATGTTTTTTTTTTTTATATTTTCGATACATGTATTCTATTTCTACAACAAAGTGAAATACATCTTCGTCACTTATTCCCAATATTCGCTTGGATTCATAAATAATTTATAATTTAAATAAATATTTGTATTTGTTTATTTTTATAACATGGATAGGTCGTGTGAGGTATGTATTGAAAGTAAATATTAGTCATAGACACAATTTTTCAACGAAATCCCAAAACATTCACATGAAATAGATCACAACGCCCCAAAAGAATATTAAAAAATAATATTTCAGAATTTTATATAAATATTTCTCTTTCTCTCTCTCTCTGTCTAAGTCTTGTGTTAAAAAAAGAAACAACTCCATCTTACAATTCAGTGATGCACCTCGCTGCAATGGCATAGCATATGCCGCATGAATATTCCCGTCTGTCATTGTAGAAATATTAATTTAAACTTATTTACTAAGTTTCAACATAAATACTTAACAACTAATGCATAAATAAATAAATAAAAAAAAAAAAAAATTGTACTTATACTTAAAATGTAAAGTGAAATGACTAATTGAAATAATAGGCTTGATTCTTTGATTAAAAGTAAAAAAATAGAATTTAGACATGCGATTCTCAGAAGCAACTTCAGCATAAGATTTCGATACAATTTCATGCACAAGTTCTTGAGGAAAAATTTAAGTATTAATTTTGAAAATACATATGTAGCTGTGTACTCATGGACGACAACTTGTTATAGCACCTTTTCAAAGAAAAAAATGTTTGAATACTTTTGCTTAGGTTTGAGCCCACTCCTTAGTATCAAGAGGTGTCCGGCTTAAATGAGGAAATACTCGAAAGTATTTCAACTACAATACAATAAATAAATTTTGTTTTTTACAATCTACAAACTAACTAGATCGTTCACGAGAGAACACGACTTTTTGGCACAGAAGTTTGCCCCTGGATGATGTGGGACAGTGTGGCTGTCAGCTGTGGATTTGTAAAGGCCACGGTGCGTTCCTTTTTTGACATGGAAAATGGGCGTAGCCGAACGTAGAGAACAGCTGACATCAGGCAGGATGCGACTAAGATGCTCAAAAGGATGATGAGGGTTATCGCAAAGCCAGGCGTTGTCATGCAGATCAGTCCATCCTCGCGGGCAGGAAAAACCATGGTGGTTGGCTGGTTCTCCGTCGTTATGTTTGTATTCTCTTCTATGGCGAATGTCAAATCACCGGAAGACACAACTTTAATGATGCGGTTAAGACCGATTTCCTGCTCGGGATCAACAGCTCTGGCACGGCGAACTCTGCGTTCATCCCGGCGCTTGCCTATGGCACCAGCAACGTGATAGGAGTCCAATTGCAGCGGCGGTGGTGGTCCATACTGTGACTCGGGGCCAACTTGAAGGTGGTGGACTTCCTGGAGATTGGGATCCGAGCACTGGTCTGGGCATTGGTATCTGCAAATTTGAATAGTACACTGGAAGTGCACCTCCATAGAATCGGGGAATTTAAACGCTTGGAAGTGAGCGTACGATAGGACCGATGCACTCGCCCCGAAGTTCTTTATTTTCGTGAACCGCGACATAAGTTTGGGTCTGGTCACACAACCCCGTTGGTCAACCAATTGAATTGGAGCACGTTTACCGTCATGCGCCACACAGTTTCTCACCAACATGTCAAATTTAGCATCATCGTCCTTGATGGCTAGCACCATTGTCATTGTTTGTCCGATTTTCACGAGTCCCGACACTTCGGACGCCCAAGGTCCTTTGCCAACTTGAATTTGCATCCAACAGCCAACGTTGTCGCCAGCGAAGTCAGCTCTCACCACGTCCAACATGTCCACCGGGAACGGTCTGAATGTGACACTCTTTTCGTACTGATCGTGCCAAGTGCAGCGCAGTTTTCTAGCCTGATCCCATACCTCCTGCACTTGGGGGTCGTATTGCAGGACGATGATGTTTTCAAAGTAAGTCCCAGATCCCGATTCATGGCCATAGCCATAGAGGCCGTTTTCGGTGTTACCCGAAGTTCCGCACTCATGAAGACCGATATCGAAAGTAGCCGAACTGCGACCCAAGCCAGAAGGCAGATGAACGCAGTTAATGTTGCTGTAGTGCCCCTTCGAGAAAACAATGCCATAGAATGGCTTGTCAAACTGAACAAAGACCTTCATGCCGTTCTTTTCGCATTTGACATCCAGTGAAATTATTTTTGGCATGTCTTGCCCAGGAGAAGCCCAAATTTCGTTATTGTTTGACGCACTGACACTCAAGTCTGGTAGACTTTGTGGTCTCAGCGGCAAAGGTGGCGGTGGTCCTTGATAAGACAATTGCGGTGGCGGCGGTGGTCCAAAAGGTTGGCTCAAAGACAAAGGAATGCCAGGGATGTTACCTAGAAGTGAGAGGGAAATTAGTGAGATGACATTCTTGATTGTATGATTGTACCTCTGCCAGGATTGTTCTGCAAGTTGTGCTGATAGTGCACCTTTGGACCGTTGTCTTGATCAGTTTCTTGTGCCACTTGATCGACATCATTGTCATGCTCGGATATATCATCACCAGGGATTGCTTTGACAACATCGACTTCCTCTGCCAATGCAATCTGGAAAAAGAGAAAAAAAAAATGAAATTAATTAGGGTATGAGAAGATCAATTTGTTTGGATTGGGTATACGCTTATTCGGCCACACGTGGGTAACCTTGTACTGACTTTGATTACACTTCCTCATTTTCATCATAATTTTCAAGACTTTAAGGCACAATTTTCCCCAAGCCTAGTATCAGCAGTAAGAATATCTTTAAAAAAAACTTTGGAAATTGATCAATACCAGGCCTCGAAGATGTGTCAACTGAATCCCTTCTCGCTCTGATGAAAGCTGCCACTGCTAAAAACCTGAACGCAAGGCGAATTAGGCCTAAAGATTCAAATTCACATGAGCAAGCTCCTAAGAAGTTCAAGACAGATCCTACACCTGACGTCCCCACCTTCAATAAAGTGACTTGGGCTGTCAGGTTGGGAATTGACGAATCCACCCCTTACATCAGCGCAAATGGAACTTTCCAAGGTGAGATTGATCTGAAGGATTGTAAGGGTTTCGCTTCAGTTTTCGAGTTCGCATCGCTAATCCTGATGGCTACTACTGGGTGCTTGCGCTTAAATTTCGAAGAAAGTAGAGTCAATCGCATTGCATCTGGGGAATGCTCCTCACCAAGGCCTCAGTCGGGTCCTTTGTGTTCCACTCTTTTAACCGTCGGAACTGGAGGGATAGGTTTGGTTTGTGACGCATATTGGGAGGGATGTAGGAAAGGTGGAGATTCCTTAGTCCTTGAGGTGTTTTAGGTCCGGGATCCACATTGATCCCAGGGTCTTCCGGTGCATTCTCAATAGGGCTGGACAGTGACATAGGAAGTGTTCGGAGTCTTCTTCTTTCTCCTCTCAGTTCCTACATGTCTCTGTGTCAGCGAGGCCTATTCTGTGCATGAGTTTATTGAGGTTAATGTGTCCTATGATGAATCCCACCATTAGCTTTAATTGCTGTCTGCTTAAACGTCAGCGGTCCGTTCTATTGCGTGCGTCCCTTCTCTTGCCAGTTCTTCGGCTGTTTCATTCCCCGTGACACCTTCGTGACCCGGTACCCAGACAAGACGGACGTCGTTATGACTGATGTTGGATTTTTAATGGCCCTGAGTGCTGCTTGACTATCCGAGCAGATTTCTATTTTCCTTCTTTGGGTGTGGTGATCCAAGAGAACTCCAGCTCCCCTCAGAATGGCAAGGACTTCTGCTTAAAATATTGTGACGAAGGGATCTCCATGAATCGCAAGTTCTACCTGTCGGTTGTTACAATATACGCCAGCACCGGAGTTGCCTGCGATGTTACAGCCGTCCGTAAATGCAATTATCCCTTCATAGTTTCTTGTTTCGTTGTTCGAGCCCAAAAATCCCTGGAAGGAAGTTCTGTTTTAAAATTGTTGACAAAGCTGTCTCTAAAATCGCTGTGATGGTGGATGAGTAGCATGATCGTCCTGATATCCAATATAGTGATATCGTGTCGCAATATCCACGGCCCTTCAGTCTTGCCGCTGATTGTCCTGCCAGTCTGTTTGCTTCAAGGTGTTCTGGTAAGATGTTTAGTATCACTTCCATGGCAGCCGGTTGTGTCAAGGCCTGAGGGCCGATTACTCCCTGACAAACCATTCGTTTTGTTTGGGTGAGCCTTTCCTTTGGATATTTGTTCTTTTTAGCTGGCTATAATACCAATACGCTGTAAAAGAGGATTGGCTTGATGACGCAATTGTTTATCCAGTAAACCTCTTTCGGTTTTAGACCCTTTAAGCTTTAATCGTTCGTTCTACCATGATAGCTTGGTCTTCTGAAAAGTCAATTGTTTCTAATGATTTCAGGGTCCCCAGTCTTAGAACGTCTTTATATATCAGGTTCCATAGTAGCAGACTCAGCACAGGATAGTTAGGGATTCCTCCGGCAGCATTACCCTACTTCTTCGGCACCCGTTTTTTTTTTGTAGGCGCTCGTAGCACGCTTCTCTAGTATGCTGTGTCGAAAACATTTTGATTTTGTACGTCAAGGACGATGTAAGCATATCTTCCGTGTTTCCATCTTTGTTTTCCCGCTGCTCTGACTACTTCACTGCGGTTTCATCCGACAACCATCTTCGATCGTCGAATCCACACCCGAGGCACGGCGCAGTAGAGAAAGACCGCGACTCTGGTGGTGCACGCAAGTGGAAGGGGACCTTAACCAACTCGGCGTGCGAAACTGGAGGTAATTGGCTAACGATCGAGCTGGCTGAAGACGCTTGTTGGTTGAGGCTCCACCAGCTCCACCTTAAGAAGAAGAAAAATATCCGAAAACCATATTGTCACACTGCAGTCTGTCGCTTATGATACTCTCCAACACTTTGCCCACACGTCGGTAAAATGGTGGATCGCTTCCATTCTTTGCTTTTTCCACTAGTACAAGTACACTGCTACTAGTACAAGTTCTGCTTCTAGAGCAATATTGTGGTGATGCCATCAACACCGGGTGTATTCCGTCTTCAGGACATCTTCAGCGTGCCTCTAAAAAATTGGAAAAAAGTTTACAACTCCTTCCAACAAGGATTGAAACTACTTCTTAGCTGTTGTTCGTCATTCTTGGCCAAATGGATTCCCCCCTCTGCTGGTCCTTACAACGTAAATGTGGCTTAGTCCTTCCTTTTATCCTTAACAGAATTGCAATTCCCAGACACCCATGTTCATACATCAAATTAGTGCCAATGGCTTCAAAAGGTTCCAACCAAGTTTCCCTTGTCATTGGGAATTTGAGGTGACACATATATTTTTGCTTTAGATCCGTCGCTGCTGCTTGAAACCTGTCACAAGAAGATTCTCCTTAAAATGATATATGAGTGATATCTACGGCGGCGCGCCACTGCCGCCGGTGTATGTGACCGCAATTGAGATCATACATCATGTGCTGATGCTGATGCTGCGCTCAGAGGTACGTTGTCGTTACCCAGACGAAAGAAGCTAACTAATAAGAAGCACTCTAATAAATTCTTTGATAGAAAAGTCTAGCTAAGTGCTGATTAATTGCCAGTTGGCCACTGAATAGGCTGCCCGTCAATAGATGTGGAACAGATACACCATAGATCTTGACCTAATGTCCGAGATGTCTGTACTTGGCTTGCGCATCCTGTATGGCCATAACAATACAAAACTAGGTGTACTGCCAACACAGGATGACTCTGTGACTTGATCATCATAATCATCAAATGTCTGACCCATCAAGAGTGATGTATTGTTTCTGAGAAGACAATCACGGATCTCATACCATTCCGGATATCCTCGTCGACGAACAAGAACTTGTGAGATCACTTTTCGTTTTAAGATCAAATTGAGATTGCACGGCGTAAAAATCAGAGCACTGCCACGAACGTCAGCCAGATATTCGTGTAACGATGGTAAAATGTGTCACTTTGGGAAGAGAACGCGATGCATCTGGATGTGCTCTCACTTGTCCATACAGTCTGACCGCCGCAGACGGTGTTCATGAGGTTGTAAAAGGTAAATGTGATTGCAAATTAACGAGTTTACACTTGAATAGCAAATTACATTTCAGTTAGCCGAAGTGGACATGCCTTGGTGCATTAAACGTGATTTGCAGTATATCGTCAACTAAGTATTGTTTGCCTTCCACTTGCTTATTAGTGATTAGCAGCGGATTTCCACTGTTATATGCTTTCTCGGGTCGTTTGCGGTAACAAGAGATGGAAATCCATCGTTGACCTATTTGACTAGAATGACCTTAGAACCTTTGCAATAATGATTAGGTACACTGCTGCCTGATTATTGTTCAAATTTCATACTTGAAGCTTGAGTTTATGTAGGTTTGCAACTGACAATTGTTTATTAGGGAGTTGCCTCCCAACTGCCATTATCAATTCTTCCTCCAAATGCTTTACAAAGAGTTAAGGTGCGATTACATGGTCAACGAAAATAGTCAACGCGTTGGTTCTCTGACTTGACGAGAAAATTCGCCAATTCGCTGTCAACGCACCGTCAACAGTCAACGTGTCAACGCATGGAACGTTGACGATCAGACGAATGACGCGAGACCGTCAAAGTTGTCCCAAAATGCGATGACATGCAATCAGTGTCAACGCGATGACTCCTCTTCGGTGGCAATGTGATGACACGCAAAACGTTGACGATCACACGATTAAATCAATTCCGAATACGTGGACCGTTGACAATGTGTCAAGACGCGTTGACAGGAATGAAAATAAGTATTTTTTTGCGTTGACGATCACACGACGTTGACAAGTTGTGTCAATGTAATTTTTTCTTTTTGGTTTTGGCTTGCATTCTTCATCTTGAAAAATGTTAGTAGTTTCATTGCCGCTGTTCCTCCAAATGTAACGAAAAATCCAAAAATTGATGGCATGCAGCATTTGAGAGAGCAAGGCACCATCCAAAAAAAGAAAAAAATATTTTCATTTACACACATACATTGATGAAATCGTCGTAGTAGTCGTCGACTTCGAATGTCGGCGATTCCTGAGGCGCCATTATGCCAACTGGTGTAAAATCAAATTCATCGTCACCGACACCACTTGCATAGATCATTTTGCTTGTGCCGAAATGATACACAATTCACCAAAAAAAAAACTAACCCTACAAAATATGTACATACATTTCTACGTCTGCTTTTCACAAAATACACCCACAATACACCAAATGAATCGAAAAGAACGTCAACGCAGTGAACAACAACAATACCAAAGCGAAAAGATGTGAACGCAAACTACGTTGACGGGGCACAACATCCTGCAGTGTCAACGTTGGGATACGGACAACGCGTTGAAAAAAATCCGTCAACGCGTTTCAACGTCGTCGACAGGGTGATTACACGGTCAATGAAAATAGTCAACGCATGAACCCAAAAACTCAATGCAGCCGTCAGCACGTTGACAGCGTTTTACGTTGACTATCACATCAGTTGACTACTTTGAGACAAATTCTGACGTCATTGTGACGTCAAAGAGTCAACGCATTGACTGTTTTCGTTGAACGTGTAATCGTAGCTTTACCCGTTTTTTCAAGAAGGGCCGAGAAAATCGACCGCTACCATCATAGGTAAGGTTAATTTAAAATGGCTGCCAGCTAAAGTCAGTACTCTTAGACCTGTGTTAGCATTTTTAGGTAAGACCATTCCAAGAGGAGCCCTACAAGGTGGCGTCATTTCACATCTTTTATGTCTCCTTGTAGTTAACAACATTCTTACAACTCTCAAGGTTAAGTTAGGTTGGGTAACTTAGGGTAACTTAGATGAGCAAAAGGGTCCATTGTGCCCATCTTCTAATTCTACTCCGCGAACGCGTAAAAAGTAAGGGGAGCCGCTGATTAAATATCACCCAGATAAGGAAATGAATCTCAGGAGGTCCCTCAGCTCGATCTCACGCAAGTGCTCCAGTTCCGTGAAGAAGTAACTACCAAGAGTCTCATTCTTCTACCGACGAGGGCAGGTTATTCACACAGCAGGTGACGGACAGACTCGATTTCTTCTTCGTCTCTGCAACTTCTGCAGTAATCATTGTAATGTTTACCAAGGGGCTCCGCGTGAATACCAATGGCGCAGTGTCCAGTAATGATGCCGGAGACTATCCTTGCTTCGCGCCGAATAAGTTTGACTAGAGACAGAGATCTCTTCTTATTGTAACCCATCCATACGTTTCTAGATCCAACGTGTATTGGCTCGACTTATGGCCTCGTCTTCTTAAGGATCTTATTGGAATCCTCGCAATGGGGAGAGCGTGTGAGGCACGCAAAGCTGCTCCCCTTCGTGCAAGTTCTTCAGCCCTTTCGTTACCTGGGATATCCATATGCCCTGGTACCCAACCTAGGGTAACCGTAATGGCTCTTGATATCTCATCTTTATGCTTCTTGCAGATTCCTACAAGCCTCGATCTAGTTATCGCGGACTCCAGAGCCTTAACGGCTGCCTGGCTGTCGATATAGATCGTGATTGTCCTTGCAGTGATATTGTTTTCGCGCAGTTTTCTAGAGCTCGATGATGACCGATCTGCCCAAAGCAACTGGCATTCCTCAGACGTGATACACCGTGGACGCACAGTCATTAGACTGGACCTAAACTAACCTAGACCCGTGAGAGGTCCGTTGTGATACCACATGGATCTCGGAAAGATCTCATGCTTAGTCCTTGAACCAATTGGAGCTTCTTGTGAAGCGTAGAAGGCCAAGAACATCGGTATTTATCAGATCGCCTAAGTTGGTGTAGGAAAAGGCTCTTAAGTGGAATTTTGTTTTGCGGGAGACACATTATCCATACAACTTCTGCAGAAATCATTTGAGTAGACGACAAGCCTCGTTGCATGCTTGTCTATCAAACAGTGTCTAGGAATGACACCTATTACAGCGCGAATATGCGATCTATTAAGAGAGAGTGTTGTGCCAGGCAAGGAAAGACCAACCCTAGAGCCAGAACAAGCGCATGGTACAATAAAACCTCCACTTCGTCATCTGAAAGAAACAATAAGGCATAGATCCTTAACTGAAAACACTGGCCATCTGCGAAATTTCCAGAAGGCTATGGCCAGAATATAGTGAAGGCTGAATGACTAAGCACCTACATATAGACAGGAAATGCCATCTCATTACTGGTAGGATTAACTACAGGCCACAATATGCTCAGGTACCATGCAAGCTGCACCTGATCGTGGACGACCTATGCAGAAGATGCGGGGACAAGGAGGTGCAAGAGGACACAACTTACTTTCTCTGTCATTGCCCAAGCCTCTGCAATATTAAAAACAGAACATAAGGCAGATACCTTTCCGATAACATCGAAGAGCTATCCGATGGTTCACTGTCGGATCTGCTTAAGTTTACAAGGACACCCAAGTGGCTGTCATCAGCTGGTAAAACACATGGGCCTAAATAGACCTAAGTGAGATCAAGAGGATTTCATCATCCTCATCGGCCCGCTAACCTAACCTAGCCTAAGAGAAATCACATACTTCAAGCATTTCAGATCCAACTTTGACCAAATCTGCTTTGTCGCTAAACATGTTGTACCACTTGTCTACCTAAGATTTTTTGTTTCGATAGCATCCAGTCTTAGTTTAGGTTTACAAGTAGCGAACGGTACCCCTAAGGCGCTCTTATCAGGTAATATTGTTCCATATCCGGCAAGTTGATCAGCCTTACAGTTCCCTGGAAAGTCACTGAGCCCTGGCACCCAACAAAGGTGTGATTATAAGACTGCTTCGCCATCTGTATAAGAAACGATTGGCAAGCTATCATCGTAGAAAACTACCTGCGATTGCTTTCTGTAGACACTAATTAGTAGATGAAGAAGCCCACGCAATGGTTATGCCGCATCGAAGAATATCGTTTGAACCAGCTCTGTTTCTTGTTCGCCTTCTCTTGCAACCGAATCCGGATCCGGGACATAAGGGCCCACTTTTCCTTAAAAATAGAAAGTATAAAGTGGGATTGGTTTCCACCCCTAATTACCTCGGAACGAAAGTCCTGATTCTTAAGTAGAAACTCCTGAACACTTGGTTGAGTGGAAAGGCAAAAGAGAAACCCCGGAATCATTCGACCTCCACGCACAATTTTGGTTTTTTTTTGTCTTATCTCCGAAGGCTAAATCAAATTTAATTAATGCAATCATATGTGTAAACAACTACTTTCTCCTGAAAATTCCTCGGCTGGAAAGCAAAAGGCCTAAAAGAAATCCTTATGCAGATCCCTTTCATCTGCGCGGATGAATTAAAAACCGAGTCAAGCTAAGGAACTTGTTTCAGATCCGCTAAATGCCTCAGTGATGTATCTGCGTCCTAATTTATCTTTAAAGGTGGACCACACAAAAAAAAAAAAAACCGCCGCGAAACTAAGCCAAATTGCCGAAAAATTTCCTCTGAATTTTGGCAGCGATTTATCGTACCGACAGACACTCACACACACACAGCAACACGAGCTGCATTTGCAATTATAAAACAATGTGCACTTGATTTAATAAGGTCACCTCCGCCGTCTCTTTTTCTGTCCACTTTTCTGTCGCTTCTGGGCAATTTGGATGGAGCAACAGCAGATTCAACGAGAAAAGGAACATAATTTACATAATACCAATTTAAGAGCTACCTTCCGAGCGCGACTTGGCTCGAAGACAAGGCGAACGAACGACTTGAAGAAACTGGTGTTGATCTGGCTTCCGGCATCCCCTTAACCAGTGTGTCGTCGACGCGGCTGCAGCATCAGTAGACCATTCATGCCGTTTGTGTCGGCGCGGCGGAAAGGAATCCATGTGAGAGTAGTCTCTCAGTACGGAGTCACATACCTGTGTGGTCAGACAGACAGACTGATTGTCGGGGCTGCGGATCGGGCAAAAGGAACTAGTTAATGACAAGGTTGACCTCTAAAATGCACACGGCATAAGAATTAAGAGAAAGTCAGAACCGCGATGCTAATTGATGAGAACTTTCCATATAAAATCCAATCTGATCCGTACGCAGCAACGGCAGCGACGCGCAGACTGGCACGGCGATGTGTCTAACGAAAGTTTTTCCTGGCCGCGAAAACCAGTGTGTGGGCAAGTGGGCAAGTGCCTGCAATTGGTCAATTGGCTTTGGAATGGATGACGGATGATTACCAATCAGTCACAGACGTAAGATACTATTAAATAGGATGTAGATGGAGTACGAAGCTATTGATAGACAGACACGAAATTGGACACAATGCCCAGACAAGACACAGTAACGAAGGCATTGGGTATTGGCATTTAAAATTCCAAATGATTTAGAGGTTTGTTGTGATACCTTTAACGCCTTGAGGATGTTCTTCCCAAGAACTGACACACAAGGCGATCGATAGCCACGGTCTTACTCTTCTGTTAAACAGATGCTTAGTCGCCAGCATATTTTAAGCTATGTCCTCGAGATGTCATCTGCGAAACTCAGCATTTGGTTTGATTCGTTGAAAATAGATTAAGGATAGACGACTTTGAGGCAGGTGAAACGATTCTATAGCTAACACGCTGTTGCCGCATCTCATGGAGGTCTTGCGATGGAAGGAAAGCTCTCCGAGCAATGTTAATGAATAGAACTTTGGTTGTAGATGTGCATTGTGGGCACTATGTTACGGCAGGAGTAATCAGAGGCTGTTCGTAAGGCTGCGTTCTGTCTCCACTGCTATGATGTATGGAAGTTGACTCTCTGTTGCATACTCTGAATTCTTCCAACGTCTACGCTCAGGTATATGCGGATGATGTTGCCATACCTTCTATCGGATCATGCCTGAAGACTGTCTGTGCTAACGCGCAGGCGGGTTTAGGCATGATCGATGAATGGTGCACTAGGAGTGGGCTTTCGTTCAATCCTCTGAAAACTGAGGTTGTCCTGTATATCTATGAGTGATCCTGGATAAAAAACTTCTTTGGGCAAAGCATGTTGAGTCGAAGACATCCAAGGCGCTCTCAATTTTCTGGTAGTGTAAGGGTGCGTTTGGCAAGACATGGGGCTTATCACCGAATAAGGTCCTGTGGATCCATAAGGCTATGATAAGACCATTTCTAGCTTATCCATCGGTTGTTTGGTGGAGGGGGCTTTCGCGGAAGCAGGTGTCTCGGCTGCACGGAAGCTTTTCCAAGTACGCCTGGTTCTGTTCTGGGCTGAACTATCAAAGCAATCTATCGTCTTAGACGGGGTGGCTTTTCGTATCATCCGCACTAGAGTTTTGATGACCTTGCGCGAGAATTATCCTACGACTTTAGTTCCATGGATATGCCGTCTGATACAATGCACACAGAACTTCGGTTGCTGTCCAAATTTAAAGTCGATTTTCCTTGCCTTCAGGACTGACTTCAGCCAGAGTCTGAGCCTGGACGGGCTGTAGTCGAATCTTCACGGATGGCTACAAAACCAGTCAAGGGTCCGATACACTTCGCTTTTGCCACGCATCGTAGTGTGTTAGGCTTAAATGACACCACTGTCTGCGGCGCCTGTGGAGAGGGCGACGATACTCCGGATAATTTCCTTTGCGATTGTTCTGCCCTTGCTCGGAGCAGGTGGCAGATTTTCGGTGCTGATGTAGTTAGTGCTGATACTGTTAGCTCCTCATCATTGAAGTGCCTTCTCGGCTTCCTCTAAAGTAGAGTAAATTCCAGTAAAATGGGTAAAAACTGGGTCCTGCTTTCTGGTAGTAAAATGAACCAGTTGCGTCTGAGTGCTCCAGTATAGGGTTTAGCGTTTAGCGTTCCGAGGGGCAAACCTCAACTCGGGCCACTACTTTGTTCTAGCAAGGGTACGCTCGCGTCCTAAAAACAAGTTTGATGTCTGACGGCCAAAAACTTATCTCTTCATCTGTCAAGAGGTTCCATACTGAAGGCATTAAATATTTAAGACCAGTGGCAACACTTTTTTGGTCCCGTCTACATAGACTGTGAATGGAGGAGCAGATACAATGTATTGTTTGCATGAATGGAAGGGACCTACAATTTATTGCTGACTCCGAACGGCGAAGTGAGAAGCTCTTTTATGACAGTTTATACTCCCGGAGGCTTGTCATACCCCGACGAGAGGTGGTGCCGCGAAAAATGTTTTGGTGTTTTCCTGGCTGGGGCTTGAACCCACGCCGCTCGGTCAGCAGTCCAACGCACTAACCACTGAGCCACGGCGCCCACCTGGAGCTTTATGATCAATAAATTTCAACCCTTTCAAATTAAGAAAACCAGCTGTAGCAAAACGCTCGTTGAGATGATATCTCCTTTGGAAGACTGCGAAGGACAGAGATATGGCAGTACTCGTCAAGACTAGGTTAGGTATCTGGATTGAGGAGGGAAAAAGCACTCGACATTATCACACTTAGGTCCTTGTGGATCCATTTTGATGTCCATGTGGGTTGATCCCGCTTCCTACCGGGCTTCTACCTAACTGCTCGTTAGTGATTTGGGTCTTCAGTCATAGTGATGTCATCGGAAACCTAGAAAGATCATTTGGTGGAACATCAGATAGTTCTTGTATGTCGTGGACTAGTGTTTCCCTTCTGATTCTCAAACAACATAGGCTTGTGTAGTGGCAGAGGAAGTGAGGAGTTTCCTCCTAAGCATCTTCGCCACCGCGGCCATACATTGTCATTGTTGAGTTTAACTTTCATTTTGCGGTTTTTAGAAGGTTTTGGGCAGTGAATGCACATACCAACTTTGACAGCGACTTTCTGTTATTTTTTTAAAGTTGGTTCTGGTTTAGTCGTATTTTGGCCAAAGTTTCCTTGACGTATCACAGTTGGTAAGCGACTTCCACCTACTGTTGGTTGTCATCAGGATCTTACATTCAACTCGCTCTCTGAGATTACAGAGTGGGGACTTAATCCATTGAAGTGCTCGAATGTGTTCCATTGCCAACCCTTTTGCAGCGAGACTAAAGAAGGCACAAATATCCTACTATTTATACACAGAGTGGACCACCAGATCTGAGTTGAAGCTGAGTGGTTGACTTTTAGCAGCCCAGTTTGCACAGACTGGATCTAAAGGAGTTCGGTTAGAAATGTCTTCTGGTCTTCTGTAGCAAAATGTTTAAAGAAAGCCGAAAGCGTCTCCACAGAAGACGACTTACAGATTTTAGGCAACTTATTTAGATTAAGGTCTTATGCTTTATAGTCACCTGCTGTTAAGAAGCAAAGTGATCACTTTAAACCGAAAGCACTCAAAGGCCACTACATCTGTCCTCTGCCCACTTCGCCACTTCGAGCTTTACAGAACCATGTTTCGTTATTTTTAGATGAAGGTCGAAATAGGTTCATACTTGTGGCTTCAGCAGGCACCACTTACAGAAGGACACTCTTTTGGAATGTCTTGCCATCTATTTTGTCACATAGTTGTGGCAACTGTGCAAAGCCTGTAGATGGCTTGAGAGGCCTTTAAAAAAAACCTTCGAGGACACATATCCCTAAAGGTCTTGTGAAGGCATCTTATGATCCTGTATTCTGTATTAGGGGCCGTAAATACGCACTGCGACCTTTGAGGTCTATTGTGGTGACCCATATGGTTTAATCAGAGGTTATATTGAGGCTTTTGGTAAACCTCAGTTTAGCCTTAGGTTTGCTTATCCGAATTTCCGCAAGGGTTGACCGAGGCCCGCGTCGAGTGCAGTAATCTTTGCCTTGTGGCTCCTGGACATGCGTGCAAATTATGTTTAGTGGTCTCTTTCTGTTCTTCACAGAGTCCCCACTCGATATCTGAGTGGACAATGTACCGTTAGATAGCTCGTTATGGTCCTTAACTCGTCTTTGGTGAAATCAAGTAAAGTCTCGGACTTGTATAGGTTGAGGTTGATGAACTTTTCGCTTATCTTAGGCCCCGGAGGTTGGTCCTGTAGTCGGCTTGTTTGTTGATCTCCCATTGTGTTCTCTTGGAGTAGGAACTGTTGGGTGGTACCCCAAAACAGGGTTCGGGATCAACGAGTGGGCGACAAGCGCCTCTCGCCAGGCAGTCAGCCTGTTCGTTACCCTCGAAGCCTTCATGTTCTGGAATCCAGGCTACTGTAACCTAACGCATCTTATGATCTGAAATGGGTCGAATCTATGTCAATCTTAAAGTTGGACAGTTGCCCATCTTCATAATGCGATGATACTTCTTGTCTCACTCCTGCCATCTTACTGCATTCTTTCAATGTCTGCAAGATCTCACAAAAAACAAATACCACTCGCACCTGCTTATTTGAGATTCCTTTGGTGTCCTCAAATCACTTGTCCGCATACCAGATCAATGCAATGTAATTAGAAAGCATTTTCAAGACAAATTACGACGTTACCGGCATCTAATAAACATGTAAAAGGTCTTCATTTGAATGCAAGCAGGTCGCCATCATTTGTCATTCACAACAGTATCTCAGAGCTGTGATACAGATGCGCTAGCTACACTTGAAGTAGATACGTTTTTCTCTTCTTCTTCTTTTTGTGTCACTTCCTTCTTTCCACTCACGTTCTCTTTTCAGTGGTTTCGCTTTAGGTTCATTGAAACTTTGTATCACATCAACATCTCAAACTCGAGCTTCACTTCACCTGAAAACACAGCTATCAAGCGAAACTGCCTGTGCACACCTTACTATGTATCTGCGAGATACGTTTACTGCAAAAAAGAAAAAGAAAAATCCAAAGACCTCGCGTCGAATGTGTGACAATTCTCTCAATAAGTTGGGAGAGTGCCACAGATATTCGCTATGGCACAGTGGATGCCGTGAGTACATCGAATAGGGTCATTGCTAACCTGTCTCTCTAGGTAAATGGGTCAGGCGTGCTCTACGTCACTGGGTTGTGGAATGAGTTTTCTTTTTCGATTCAACGGAATCGCGCATATTTCTCTTGGGATCGTGCTCGGTGTCGAAGACTGGTCTGTGGATTTTGCTTCGCTACCACGCTGGCTGGGCGGATGGGTGATGCTCATGATGTGAGACCCTCTTCATTAATAAGCTTCATCGATTGTGTCTGTATTGTTGGCAGGGTACACAGTATGGAGTATGGTTTGTTCGGAATTACAGTGATGCTGGGATCGGTATAACTTTCGGTATTGATCGACACTTAATTGTGTGAGCTCGGCTCCATGAAAGTCTGTGTTTATGATGTGCACGAGGAGTTTCGTTTTAGAAATTGACGTTCAATAATTCTCATAGCATTTGGCTGACCTGAATATTGCTTTGGTTTGGGTATATTCTAGTGACAGTCATGAGAGGATGTATGGACTTTTACTCAGTCTAATTGGGATGTGATATCACGACAATCCGTTGTATAGTTGGCGAAGGCTTAAGCGACCGAGTAATTGAGCAGAACCTTGCCTTAGGGCTTTAAAGTCTTTTGACCTGAAACACTAATTTTTTTTCTTACGTTTCGTTGATAACGTCGAAGAGTGAATAGTTTGACTTTAGTTCAAATGCATCGACAACGATGGCTTAAACATGTCGCGTATACGCCCCCTGCTCTGAAAAGATTTTAAAGTGTTGACAAACCTCGTGAGCAGATCTAATTTTGCGAACTCAATTCAAAGCGAATGTCAACTTGCTTTGGTGGGTAGTGGGAGGGACTTACTGGTTTTACCCTTGACCGTCTAGGCTTGAATGTTTGTAAGTCGCTTAGTGTACTTCGCTACTGGAGTTAATACCGCATAAGGCAGGGAGTAGCATGGCAACACCTATGCAAGAAAGAAAAGTTTCAGGAAAATGGGCCTAATATTTGTCTTAGTGCCTTCCACGAACAGAAAAGAGAACTTAGGGAGCTCTCTGATTTCCTTCTCAAATCTTTGCGTTTGCTTCGAGCTTTGATGATAGTCAAAGTAACGTCGAGTAATAGTCGAGTAACGTCCTATGGAACTTTCCTTAGTTTCTTGAGATAAATAAATCAAGTGAACAGTTTCCTGTTGGGAAATCTATCAAGAACTTTGTATGTCTTTTGCAGATTGACAGAAGTCCTGAAGTACGCTTACTCGTTGAAAACTTGATAAATTGACTTGACAAAGGGCATTTGTTAAGTTTTACTAGTCGACTTCCGCGTTTTGCTTTTTCAATCAATCGATGTACCGAGCTGAGGGAAGATTGGTACGAGGTACTCATCCAATGTTTTGGTTTTAAAAGGGCCACTTCGATTGATATCTAGTAGGATAAGGTCCGTCACTCATATCACGGCAAAAGAGAAAAGAGGAAACCTGTTTAGGATCAGGCGCCCTGAGAGCCCTCCTACAATGATTGTCAGCCTTTTAAGCCCTTCCTTGGGTCAGAGTGGCAGCGAAGAAATTCCCCAGATAGAGTTATTGATGGCGTGACAGTTCCAGTTAGGTCCAACTGCTTAGTGAACCATCTATAAGGGCTCCTTCGACATACCATATTCTGGGATCAGACCAATAAGGACCAGTTTCGTTTCCTAGGAGCGCGCGTCAGATCTCGCCCTCCAGATTCGAGGTTGTGCCGTCTTGGTTAAATACTGCCTGGCAACGTATAAGATAGTCACTATTGTTGACGACTCTGATGTATAAAATAAGCTCAAAAATCTGGATGTGAAATATTTGGATTTTTAACAGGCCGCCCACAGCCCAATAATAAACGGAAGCCTTAGACTACTGAAATGCAAATTAAACTGAGTCTAGGAAGAAAGAATGTGCCGGGCAAACGGAGGATGAAACTGTAACATCTATTAAGGAGATTACTACATAGACTAGAAACAGTGCTTATTTGAAGACGAATTTTTCATAAGCGAAAGATACAGGCAACTAGTGTTAAGCCTCCGACGTACAACAATTGGCTTAAAGGCTAAATTGGCGAGCGTAAGAATGATATGCACTAATGGCTCACAGAAGTCAAGGACGATGTCTACAAAGACCCAGAATAATTTTAAAGCCATTGGTCGACATATGTGATAGAACAGTTGGTAAGCATAGCCAACCTTTACACGATACCACGTCTAGAAACGGACATGGCACACGATTTGCTCATCTAAATATTCACAAGCGCACGTGGCGCCCTCTTGACCATCAAACGGTCAACCAAATTCATCGCATTACGACTGTTGCAAAGCACGCCTCCAGTGTTTTGGATGTCCTAATTTAAGCTGCCAACATCCACTCGGATCACCAAGGTTTGGATGCGGGATGCGAAGAAAAATAACTCTAAGAAGATTTAATGTCGACAGGCTGCTTTTCCCCGCTATCAGGTAAAAACAACCACTAAACCTAGACGATGATAAACAAAATGTCCATTCCCCCTTCGGTTAGAAACGAAAAGAGGACTCCAGTAAGGAACCTTGTAAGTATGTAGGTAGATAGGCAAGGAAGGCCCTTTGTTATACCACGTAGATCTATAGCCTGAAAAACGCCATTGACTTTATTAAAACCATTTGCGACTCTTCATGAAGCTGACGTTGGTTGGTTGGTTTAGTGGGTGTCCTTAAGACTTACTTAGACCTCCAGCGGGTCCATTGTACCCATAAAAAGTGTACTCATGAGAGTCAAACTAAGGGATAGGGTTGGCTAATCCGGGAACCATCCGGAAAGGGATAGGAGTTTCCTAAAATCAGCGATATTAAGGTCCTCCAGCCCATGGAAGAAGCTACGACCAAGAGTACGCAATCTTTTGGTGGCCAGTGCGGAACATTCGCATAGCAGCTGCTGGATTGCAGCTTCTGCAATAGTCAATATAGGGCAATCCAAGAAGCTCCCCATGGATTCCTATTCCGCAGTGTCCTGTGAGGACATCGGAGATGATTCGTATTTCCCTTCGACTAAGTTGTACGAGATTTTTGGATTTCTTCTTATCGAAGACTGGACATAGTGATCTGGCTATTGCACATGTGTCCATGTGACACCATCGTGTATTAGCCCTGATCATGGTTTCCTCATCTATATCCCCGTAAAGAGTGCTGATGGGTGTCTTAGCGATCGGAAGGGTATATGCAGGATTTAGTTCTGCACCCCCCCTAGCAATTTCATCCGCCCTCTCATTTCCTGATATATCTCTGTGGCCCGGTACCCAGCATAGGGCCACCTTGTTGGTCGTTGATATATCGTTGAGATTTTGTCTGCAGATTTTTACGAGCTTCGATTTTATCGATGCGGACTGCAGAGACTTAATAGCCGCCTGGCTGTCAACATAGATTGTAATGTCTTCTCTGACAATGTTGTCATTTGTTATTAACTTCGCGGCTTGTAAAATGGCAGTTATCTCGGCTTGAAAAACGCTGCATCCGTTTCGAATTTTGAAGGATTGGTTTACCCCTCTGGATTCACAGAAAATACCGGCACCAGTACCAGCGTCCATTTTGGATCCGTCGGTGTAGAAGGCAAGCTCTTCTTAGGTGCATACTATACAATCATCCCAGTCCTCTCTTCTTCGAAGTCTGAGGTTGGAATGATGTAGTCGGTATCTATGTTCTCCTTCGTGGTATTCCATCGGATTAGAATGGAGGCGTGGCCATAGGTACTGTTTGTCCAGAGACTTGCTTCCTTTAGTCTGAGTGCCGTTTTTGCCGCCGTGCTACAACAGTGGATGTCCACTGAAATTGAAGCTGACGTTAAAAAGGAACTTTGAAAGTAAGGCCTTAAACCGGCGCTGAAGAATGGGTTGTTGCGAAGGCTTATGAAGACATCCTTGGTCGTTTTGAAAGAAAAAATTCTTCGTAAGATATCTGGTGGTTCTACCACGAGCGACATTGATATTGTCAAAAAAACGCTCTGGCTCACAGAGTCTTCGAAGAAGCAGCACAGTAGAGAAAGACACCGCCTACGATGGTACCCACAAGTAGAAAGGGACCTCAATTAACTTAGAGTGGGCAAATGGAGGCAGCTACCTAAGAGCCAGGGTAATTAGAGAGACATTTTCGGTTTAGACTCAGGTTCATCTTGAATTGTACCGCCACCACAGTAACTAACTTCCGATGGAGGATGATAACGTATTCTCCACATCTCGGATATTAATCAGAGTGCTATGTGGAGCCTTTGCAAAAGACTGGCACTTTCGGGAGTCTTATTAGAGACAGTTTTCGAATTGTGTCTTAAGGATGTGAGTGGGGTTTTGGTGATCGACTGTTTATTTATAACTGTTGGAATGTTAGGCTTACAGAGGTTAGGTTACAGACGTTAACACATCTGTGGCAGAAGACTAGTTCTAAACAGTGGATTATTCATACCATGCTATGAATCTATTTCCCCATACTTGGACTTATTGGGGTGGCACAAATGGATGATTTTCTCTGGCTGCGTGTTGAAAATGTAGTTTCTTCTTAGAAAGGACTAGATACCGCTTAGGTTGTTGAAACTGATGAAGAAAAGGTTGAAACTAAAACGAGATAGAAGTGGGTGGTCCTTCATAACAGTTATAAAGAAAGTGCTTAACACTTTACGATTCATCTTCCCACGTGTATTACGAAAGTACTCACAAAGTCCGACCATCAGATCGTGTGGGCAAAAATAACAAAGCAAAATCGAAGATTATTATGAACACCCTCGCGGATATTAAATCGTTTCCTTCTCACTGCCAGCCCATCATTGCCCACTTACCTCAAGTGAAAGGAAAATCGCAATCGTCAGCCAAATCTTCTTAATTCGCATCTTTCTCATATTCTATGCGTCAGTGATCGGTCTTCTGTAAGAAGGAAAAGAGAGAAAAATAAAAGAAAAATTAAAGTGAAAGTAATCTTGAGATGTAGTTGTATCTGAAGAATTCCAAAAATTCTACTTAGCCTTCTAATCTCTTTAACAGTAAACACTAACCGCGGCATTTTCTTGAAAAAATAAAAAACCTCCAATTAGCGGAGGTAATTAAACCGTGTGGCAATGGCTCTTCTTGGGACGCACAGTCGTCGAGAGCAAATAATTGATCTTCTCTCGGAAGTGTAACAACGAAATTGACGGTAATTTTTTTTTTTTCTTTTCAATAAGTTCGGAGAAATCGAAAATTCCACTTAGCTTGAGACGAATTTTTATTTTTTTGAGAATCTAAAGTACAAATCATTGTGTCGGGAAAATATTTGTACAAGAGAGCAATGGAAAATATTCTATTGAGAGTGTACTGTGTTATACTTGCTAATCAAAAGGAAAGAAGGCATCCAAAGGGGGGATACACAAATTTTTGTGCAACTCATTATGTGTGAAGAGGAACTTTCATTTTTTATAGTTCATTGTGTCCGGAACATGTTGTAAAATCGAACGATGAGAAGCAGAGAAATTTTCAATCAATCAAATTCCAATATACCACGCGGATTGGATTTCGTGGATGCTAGCGCGTACATCTTCAACCTCTTTGCTCGTCAAATGAATTTTTTGGTTTCACTTTAACGATTCTACTTAGGTCCGACACGACGGTGGTGTTGGAGATGCCCCACCTACTAATAATCACCTCTAATAACTGGTCGTGTAACGCCTCGAGATAAATTTATGTTTGGTTTGGTTTATCTTCTATTTTTTATTTTGTATCTAAGTATCTTTTGCTATTACCCCAGAGGCAGGCATACTCGTACTCGTACGGATGAGTAGTTGAAAATCAATTATAAGCCGAATGCGAGGGTCTTAATTAATCGTTGGACGGACTCTCGACGTTGGCGGTAGTTGCTGTCGTTGAATGAATGGAACTTGATTTTTGTTTTTCAGCTCTGCGAACGTATTTTCTGCTTTAATCGGTGGATTCATTCATAAAAAACGTGGACTTGCGATGAAAAATTGCCTTTCAGTTTCAATTCAACAAAATGATTTGTATAATTCGAGGGGACAGGAACGTTATGTTTGCTTTATTTGATGATGGATGGCTTGATTCATTCATAAGATGCTTTAACACAGCGGAGAGTTTCTGCCGCTCCTTGGTGATGTTATGATTTGTGCGATTATTAAACAAACGATTGGTCACACTCTCTTTGAAAATAACTGTGTGAGGGAATTCTTCGCAAGATATTCGGTCCCGTTTGCGTTGACGGGCTCTGGAGGAGAAGATTCAACGATTAACTTGGCGAGTTGTACAGCGACATCGCCCTAGTCAAGAAAATACGTATCCATCCGCTCAAATGGCTGGGCATTTAAAGCGAATGGACACAAATGCTCGGGCTCCCAGAGTCCTCGAATCTAACCCGAAACGTCAACGCAGTATAGGAAGACCGCGACTATGGTGGCGCATGCAAGTGGAAGTTGACCTCAACCGACTTGGATTGCGCAACTGGAGGCAGGTAGCTATGGACCGGGCTAACTGGAGAGGCATGTGGATTGAGGCCCAGGTTCACCCCAAACTGTAGCGCCACCTAAGTAAGTAAGTAGAGGGAATGAAGACAAATTTAGAATGAAAGTGAGGACAATTATCCCGAACGAAAAAATTGTCTAGAGAGCGAACAAAATGTCACTGAATTTTTCGTGTTTTGTAAGAACTTGGGCATCAAGATTCTATTGTATTCTTTTCTTCAGATCAACGTTGCACACACTCGTCTTTTTTTGTTTCAACATTTAAAAATTCGCGGACCGTAATTGTTATCCGGTGAAGGGAAAGTGATCTTTTTTGAAAACAAAATCTTAACTATTTGTTCTTTGACAGCTGTGATGTCCAACTATTGTATATGACCATGATATACCGACAATTTAGGGATGTTCATATGTAGATCCAGTATCCTACACTATTTGTATCTCTGTACATCTAACATGATGAACACATCTCTGATCGGGATGAGAAGAACCAAAAAAAAAACCCGAGAAACTGAAAAGATTGACTTTATGATGCATTAACTAAATACTTAGTGCAGCAGTATTTAGACTTGGAACCAATTTATTACTCGCTACGCATAAGATAGTTTTCCAGGCTGAAACTCACGCAATTTAATAGTGTGTGCAACTTAATCTCAACAATTTAGTCTTTGAAGTGATGTAAGGCAGATAAGCTCTCATTAAAGTTCTAAAATCTTGTGGAAATGCCCCAACAGAATAACATCGCAACATCCTGCGTGCCGGGGCATGTTGACGAGAGGGTTAATAGGCTAACAAGGGAAGCGGCGATAATCAAAAGCCATTACTTGAAAAGAGTTAATCGCAATAATGGACGCTCTGGGGTTGCCTGGAGCGACCCTGTGTCCTGAGCCAGCACGGGTTACGTCGCACTTGTCTGCAGTCTTGTTAAGAAATCTGCGGCATTGCTTTACCAACCTTGTTCGTATTGTCGATAATTTCAAGGCTTTAATAGCTGCCTGACTATCTATGTATGGTACAATAGCGCTACAATCTATGCCGTGATTTCCGCTTGAAACAGTGATCTGGCAGTTGGGTGGTATGTCTAAGCCAGATGCGTTGGAGAAGACTCCAGCCCCCGTACCACCCGCTGTCTTAGATCCGTCTGTGAATATATCTACCGCGGATTGGCTCAAAACTGTACCAGACTCTCAAGAGCTTCTGCTAGAAATCCGAGTTGTGTACCGGACGTTGAAGTCAATATGAAGGACAATGTAGTCCGATGTACTAAGAATAGTATTGTTGCTCTCGAGAATCCTAGAGTGACCCGTTGCTGTGCTGATCAGCAGGAAGCATTCTCTGAGCCTTAAGGCTAATGCTGCTTTGACTGTCATTGACTGCTTCCAAAAATATAAACAGGAAGCAAATGGAGCACTACTTCCAGTGCAGCAGTAAGGGTTGTACTCAAGGAACCCCTTGAGCAGATGCATGATCCCCTTTGTACTTTTTCAAGCAGCCTACTGTTGATTTTCTTGTCCAGTGCTGTCCACCAGACCAAGGATCGGCCTCACCACCGTCGTATATATGAGGCTGTGAGAGCAATAGTGGCGTAACCCAAATGATGTTATATCGGGGTTACACAACTTTTGTTCTTTAAGCCTCATATCTAGTAAAATAATTTTAGCCTGCAGACTCCATTTTGAGCCCAGAGCTTTCCGGCAGAAATATAGGCTTTCCTTTCACGGTCCTGAATATTCAGCCTCCAGCTAAATTTCCTATCAAGTATGACCCCCAGGTAGAATTCTAGAAGAATAGCCAAAAAGCGCTACATGCTGTTCCTTGTAAATTGAGCTTTTAAATCCTATCTTACTTGATCCAACTTACTACCCAAATACAAATGTCGCCAGCTTAATTAATAAACATGAAATACAATTAAATTATAGCTAATAGAGCTCTTATTAAAGTAAAAGTATTACTTACAAGATTAATTATAAATTCAAAATTAGCTTAATAGTTTAAAAATAAATCTCATCATTAATAAAACGTTAATGGGTCAATCAAAGTTCTTATTTTCCCTCCAAATGTTACAAGCTCCAGTTTGAAAATATATGCCAAATCAAATTAACAGGTAATCGATGCAAATTTGTAGGAAATTATTTAAATAAAAAAAGAAATACACCATAACATAAGTCCTATTCTAAAAAAAAAGCATGGAATTTCAAAAAATGCAAATTGCGGTTTTGATTGTAAAAAAAAGATCAAACAAAAGTGATGGCCTAGAAAAAATCATTTAACTGGGTGTGCTGCTGCCAAATTAACGACATTCATCATATTTTGTCAAACAAATTAGGTAGATATTGTTATTCTATTGCTTGCGAAATAGAGTTTGTTATAATGTTTGTTTATTGATTTGGCCAATTTAAATATTTTTAAATCGTCACACACACAATCGTCACGTCACAATTCCTTCAGAAATAAGGTGTCAAACGCTATGTTCTCTGAAGATAATTCTCACTTTTTGACGGGGTATCTAAGCATTAAGTTACTCCCAGTGTCACCTTTAGTCGTTAAACCAAGAATTTTTGTACAAAACTACCAATTTGACCTCTGATTTATGTTATTTATTCCTAAAACTTGTTTACCTAAGAACGAACCTGCGTTTCTATGAAACCAAACTTTTCTTACACCTCTCTGCTTGGTGGACTTTTACTTTTCATTAATGTGGTCATAAAAAGAAGCATTACCAGAGATTGGAACGAAGACTCATTAGGATTATTATCGACTTCTATAGTCAATGCCATGAAGTAAAAAGCATTATCTAAACTGAATGAATGCAGTTAAAGTTTTACAACCGATTTACTTTCGTTTGAAGGATGAAACAGAGGTTAATCGTTGCGGTTCTACTGGTTTGAGATACGAAATGTTGCTAATTTAACTTTAAGTTAAATATTTGTAAAGATTTTCCTACGCATTTTTTATACTTAACGTGTTAGGTAGTGCCGAGTTGGTATGCAAGACTTTCCACGCCATAGATAATTGGAAACTACTTGGTTGAATTATATTTGGCAATTACATTACGGTTTCACTAAAGTCATTGCTAGCCTTTAAGAGGAGGAATGAAGTAGAAATTATTTTCCACAATGTGTTTATTCAATCAATTTTAAATGATTAATGAGTGACACTTAAAACTTAAGAAAAAATACATAAAGCTAGAAAGCGTCTGAAATGACTGCAATCTCCAAATATATCAGATACTTATCTGACTTCTCTGAGGGGAGAACACATTAAAAACAAATAAAAAAAATAGCTTGCCCGACAGCTCGGAATAAGCCAAGGCCTAGCTTCTCGCAACCTTTCATGTTGTGCGTGTTACATTTTTCACAAGAATGGAAGGGACCTACAATTTATTGCCGAGTCCTATCGGGGAATTGAGAAGTTTTTTCATGATAAATTATGCTCCCGGACGAGAGGCGGTGCCGCGAAAAATGTTCAGTGGAACCCACGCAGCTCGCAAAGCACTAACCACTGAGACACAGCAATCGGCGACCGAGTAGGACACGTTGTAGGTCAAAATATCATCTCGTTTTCAATTCCAAAGCTCATTTACATTAACATTTCATATTTGAACTTTCGTTGAACTGGGCAACATTGATGGTGGAATGAAAATGGTATGACTCTCAAGAATGTTGACTAAAGCTAAACGAATGCTGTAGAAAATCCGCTGCTTTCTTACTATCCCTTAGTAGAAAGTATTGTTGACAACCTACGGACACTGCTTTCACTTCACGGTCTTCACTTCTTCAATTTTTCTAATCACTGCCTTAGACCAAACACGATCCACCCCGTCTTTAAAAAAAAGGGGGAAGCATTCTTCTCTTCCCAACAACTGACCCATTGCAATTGCAATGTGCCATTTTCACCTTCCTCTATTTCTTACATTTTTGTACGATAACGTATGGAAAAGACGTTCATGAAAAAGCTTCTCATGAAAAAGATTCTAAATTCGCCGTTCGGAGTCTCTTTGATTCTATGCAACACGCGCAACATGAATAGTTGCCTTGGCCCATCCCCGAGTTACCGCGCTCAATATTTATTTAATTTTTGCTGGACACTGCCTTATGGTGATGATGTAGTCTTCCTGCTCCGATTAGCTTATCCATTAGAATTCCAGAACAAAATGAACCGATGGATGAAAACACTCGAACCGAATGGATTCACCTTCGTGCCGGAAAATGCTAAAACCCATATGTAGAGAGGTTGTAAATTTGCCCCGATAACGAACAACTCCAAGAAAATCGACTGCGCTATGAATACGCCGGGAAAAGGACCTTGCAATTACCAACTACTAAAAGGGACTATATATGTATATACATACAAAATCCTAATGATAACGTGGCGCAGAGGCATGGATTTAGCCAAGAATAGATAATATCGTCTTCAGTTGTTTCGGAAGAAAAGTCTTTCATCTGCATAAACGATGAATAGAGGAAAAATCAATAGCTGAGGCCCTTAAATTCAGCAGGAAAAAGGGACCTAAGTAAGACGGCTGGGAGATGTAGGGTGAATGAACAGCAGTAGGTATTGGAAAACTGCGACTCTGTGGAAGGGAACTCCAAGCAATTTGACGTGCGAAACTGGAGACAGCTAGGCAACGCTCGAAGACCGAAGAAGCCTGTTGAGGTTGGAACTCCGGCCCTCTCCAATGTCTGTAGAAAAGCCTCGGGTTTCTCCTCGTCTTTTATTAAAAAAGGTTGCAGAACACCTATGGGCGCCCTTAAAGACCACTAAGCAGCCAAATATATTAGGTTTAGAAGAAACCAATATCTGAGATGTTAATAGAGAAGGCGACGAGACTATGAAAAACTTACTTTATGATTGCTCTGCCTTTGCTTGAACCAAGTAAAGAATCTTTGTAAAAAAAAACAGCAAAATGGAGTTGTTGTTTGAAGCCTAAGAGCACTAGAGTATTGAAAAATCTCAACATTTACAAATCTACTGGTTCAAATACTATTTCATTGGTCTGAAGAGGTGATGCTCGACGCTGGCAACAACCAACACGTTCATATTTTTTACTTTTCTCATCTCAGCCCGAGATGGTGGAAAACAGCCTGACCCTACACCTACATACGTTAAATCTCCAACCACTGAATCAACGAAGACAAGTACTAGTAGCACACTTAGGCCTTAAGGGAGGCTTATAACAGATGGATCTCCCTTAAACACTTGCACAAGCACAAGGAAGATAAGGCCTTAATTCGGTAGGACGAAGACCGACAGACTTCTGCAGATCGACAGAAGATCCCTATCTAACCTTATAGGAGTGATTACAGGGCATTATACGCTGCGGTACCATATGAAAAACCTTCGAATAACAGAAGAAGACCTTTGTAGAGGGTGTGACGATGAGGATTTCCACGAAGATACAACCCACTTCCTTTGCCATAGCCCTAGTCTCTGTCATCTAAGAAATAGGTTCCTCGGACGACACTTTTTCGAGGACATTGAATAATTATCCGCGACACCGGTGGACCAAATAAGGAGATTTATCAAATCCACAGGGTGGTTTGTATCACAGACGCAGTAAGTTGATCATGTTCTACTGATATCCATTAGATTCTATATATTTACCTATGTTCTTACGGGTATAGGGCATCTCTCTTCTCCCAACGGATATCAAAATGGTTCTGAATTATCCTGAGTGTGGCGATATGGTTTCTTCCTTTCGCCTGCCCACTTACCTAACCTAACCTATGCCTTTATTATGGATACTACCAAGGTAGATGACCCGACAATGTGAAGGGAATAATCCCAGAAAACGGAGTATTCGAACGACCGATCAGACTTAAACACATGGTCATAATGGCAGCTGCATGAATTTGCCTTTTATTATATAATAGAACCAGTAAAAGTGGGATGGCAAGGGCCCCACATAGGGGACCACATTTTCGAGGAAGAACTCAAGGAATAAAAGAGAAGAAACAGGACCAAAACGAGGAATAACTCTTAGATACGGGACAAGCTAAGAAACTTAATAAGATTCCATACATGTAGGTCTCAGCCAGAGTAAAAAGCTTTCATAACGAAGGATTGCAAAATCAAGACACAACTTGGCAAACTGGGCGGAACCTCAGTGCAATGAGTCCAGTGAGACCTTAAAAAACTTTTCGGAGTGTTAAGGCGTAATGGCCAACAATCAATTTTTTGGCCAAGTACCATATTGAAATCGGATGAAAGAATGCAAACGTTTTTCGTATCAGAAGGTGTATCACAACGGGTCTTTTACAGGTCTGAGTGCACCTCTGTTGTAGAGGAACACTTTAAGCTGACTACTATGTATATGACAGAGTGTATCCTATCCTGTTCTGAAAACTTCAACTTGTTCAGTTGTTTAAAAAGCTAATAAATGGACATATTAAGTCCATACCTACATAAAAAAAACAAATGGCTGGTCCGACAGCTCGGAATGAGTCAAGGCTTAGCTTCTGACAACCATTCATGTTGTGCGTGTTACATTTTTCGCACGAATGGACCTTCAATTTATTACCGACTCCGAACGGCGAATTGAGAAGCTCTTTCGTGACATATTATACCCTCGGAGGCTTTTCAATCCCCAATGAGAGGTGGTGCCGCGAATATAGCTGAGGCTTGAACCCTTGTCCCTCGCACAGCAATCCAACGCACTAACCACTGAGCCATGACGATCACACATACATATGTACATATGTACATACGTTGATATCGAAAAATGGAGTTGGAGGCGAATGTTTTGCAAGCAGTCTGCGTTAGCATTACATATTCTAGAACCGAATTGAACATATTTGTGGCCACAAAATGAAGTTTCGTGTGAATTTGATGGACGTTAAAAATATTTTCCATCTCGACCTTGCCTGCACAGAAGAGCATGAGATGCGCAAGTAACGGAAGACCTAAGCCAACTCAGTTTATGCAAATTGGAGACAGCTGGCTAAGGATCATTTTGGCGAGAAAGCATTTTTGGTTGATCCTACAGTAAATGTGATCTCACTTGGGATTAAATAATTCAACTTTCAAACAAGGACACACTATGACAATCTTTTTAAGGACTATTTGCACCAAAACTAACCCACTCAGTCTATGCAATGAAAACTCAAAAAGTCAAAACATCAAAATCATTTTACAAAATTACCTTAAAAAAAAATCGGCTCCTGAAATAGGTTCCACTAAATTCCGCCTTCCTTCTGGCGCGTTTTTTCACTCCTCACTTTGACTGTTTTTACTTTTACTTGCAATTGCACATCCGATTGCACACTATCGACTCACAACTTCTATCTGTTAGCACATTAACACTTCACCGCTTCCACCATTAATGTACCTAGTTACAGTATATCGACGACGATGTTGACACACTAAGATGGAAAATGTATATTCCTTAAATTCCTTAAGTGAAAACGGAATGTGTGTATCTACGCAGTGAGGCCAAGTGGGTCACAAGACCGCCGCACGCCACTCAATTGGTTTACAAAAAAAAAAGGTGGAAATCAAGTCGTCCTTTCGCACCAAACGCCTGTAGGATCTTTCTACCACCACCGATTAGATACAAAGCTTATCACTGTCGAACGCGAAAGACGAAGAGCAAAATGTCACAACAACCCAGACTAAGGACCTTGCCAAAAAAAAAGGAACGTAAAGCTCTCACTTTAGACGGATATCTGATGCACGCAGTGTCTCTAGTGACAACTTCCACAATAAGATGGTACAAAACGCGCGTCTACACCGTGCCGTGGGTAACCAAAGAATGGTAAATACACCTGCTTTTCCAAAGCGATACACTTCGCATCTGCACTACGCGATAAGAGGAGATTGAAACGACGAACCAGCAGTAACAACAAATGAAAAGTTGCCGCAGAAAGCACAAAAAAAAAAAAAACCGAAGAAGACGAGGAACAGAAAAAAAAAAAACAAAACTCCATCCAAGTTGAAGAAAACAGAAATGCTATTGCCTTGCCATTGAAAAGATACTCTCTGGCTGTCGCTACTTTCGGATGTGTGAGATGTGCGCGGTGGATACTTAAGTTTAAGGTGCTTCATTTGGTCACATGTAAGTATACTACGATCTTCACTCGATGGTTGTGTCGCGATGGGCCATTCAGCGATAGGTAGCGCTGCGGAGGGCGGCCGGCGTATGGCACCATTTGTTTGAGATACTTTTTATCAATAGTTGGTTTTACCTGATTGGGATTGTGTGTTGATTCTTTTTTGCCTCTGCTTCTTCTTCTTCTAGTGCGCGATGCGACCGTCTTCGCATGCTACTTCAGGATGCGCGTAGAGTCGTCTATGATTTAATTTTTGGCCGTTTCGCGCACTTTTCATTGAAATTCAAACGCGATTTTCCTCTCCACGCGTACTGGTCGCTGTCGTTGTGATTTTATTTGTCGCGTAAGCCACTTTGGCGAGATGTGTACATCCGTGTTTTGTCTGTTGACATGTTATGCCTCTTGTGCCGTGCCAATGGTGTTGTTTGGTTCTTTGACTCTTGATTGTTGTCGGCTGCGCGACATCCAACGACAACTTATGTGTGTCTGTGTGTCAAGGAATGTTTTCATTTTCTATTTGATTGATATTATTGACACAGTGAAACACTATTCAAATAGAGAACTACTTGTATGCACTTGCAATTGACAGATGGTCTCCGCGGTGCGATGCGATGCAGTCGGTCTTTGTGTGGGTGGAAACTTTTGCTTGCAACTGCAATCAGCTTCGTTGAGGTAAAAGTAATGGACACGAATGCCTGCTCGGGTATATTGACCTCAATTTCGGATGACAGCCTTCACAAGTGACAGGTATTGCTTTCAAATTTTAGAATTTTACTCACGACAGTTGATGAAAGCACACTTGGAAGTGGTCAACGGTCGAAATTTGTTTAGTTGTTGCTGTGCAAAATGCTAACCGGCAAAGCTATCTGTTGGATAAGGCAAGCTCTGGCGCAATGAATACCCGGATATTAGGAATAGGCACGCAAAAATGTCCAGGAAACCCGAAAATAACAGATCTTCTTTTCTTAGGGCCGTTGTTAATGATGCGCATCAGTGTGACTACTAACGTGGAACTGAATACCTATTTGGACCTACATCTGCAATTTGCTGTGCTTGGGGCTACCAGAATTAGGTTTCTAGGTACACTGACACAAGATAGCAGTTCCGTCTAAAAGGATCTTCTGTGCCAAACAAAGTTCACCTATAAATGGAGAATAATATGGTTCAAAGCAAGATTGAGGTTATATTACAGCCTCAAGGTTGCTCTTGTGGATATTTGATTTACTTAGTTGGGATCTAAGTACAATGAAGAGCCTTAAAATCAGCTTTATTAATCCACTTACATACCTCATTAGTTAAACGGTCTCACCTAACCCTTATCTGCCAATGTGAACCTAGTATCAGCATTTTTTTTTCTACTAGGAGTTAGAATCTTCCAAGCTTAATCGACACATGTCCGAAGGATTTATGCCTGACTTGGTGAGCATTAAGTGAGCATTGCTGACTGTTACATATTCATAACCAAACATCTGAAAATCGATCAATAACATAATATCCTCAGAAGATGTTAACCAAATCCGGAGTGATCCACTGGCAAACCCATGCAAAACAGAAATTTGAAGGATCATAGCGACGTACACTAGCTTCAGATGTGGACGATTCGATAGGTACTGTTGATGAGCTTTGGCAAATGCGCGGGTTCCATTCTCTTCGACCGAGCGTTCTGGGATCTGCTTATCCTAACGATCTAGCCGAACTCGACATAAGATAAGAAACTTCATTTCTGGGACGGAATGGTTCAACTCATACGGTTAATACCGTGACAGTAGCCCAACTTGATGTACCTTGTTTTACATACTCTGGTTCCTGGTGTTGGTAAGCTGGTTCTTCATCGTGGTATCACAATGTGCCAATCTGGTCTAAGCGCGGGCAGCCACCTAAACTAACCTAACGCACTAACCTTTTGCGAACAAGGCGCCCTTTTCTCAACTTTTAGCTGTCCATTAGCGGACACGCGAAAGATATGTTATGCCATGGTGTACTAGTTAGAACAAAACTCAAGCATGTACTTCGCAAAGCAATTCGGAGATCCTCAGAGTAAAGACTGCTCTCTGAAAAATGAACCGACCGTTTCAAATAAGTCCCAGACACACACAGTTCTATCCTCTTCTAATCGAAATCGGAACGCTGTCAAACAAGCCCATAAACCTGCCTCTGGAATAAATTTCCTGAAGACTTGTACTCCCATTAAATAATCAACGGTGACTGTTGTGGTAGCTGCCCAGTTGACACCATAAAGATCCAAGAAAGCAATACCCAATCCTGTCCTGCCTAACTCGCCTATATCCCAGGACCCAACACAGTTTGACTCCATATTCAAAAGTTTGGAATGGAAATTCAATGGGTTTGTTGTTTGATAATCTAAGAAGGTTCTAATGATCACACCATAGATACCCTCATCAAAAATTATCCTGGCGCAGATCTCAATAGTATCAAGATTTTCGCGTTGTGCCCATAGCTACCAGCTCCAGTTCCAATTGGTACGATCAAAAATGATTACACCGAATTTCCTACCAAAGCAAAGTTTTCGGATCGGAGTATCTGAGTATCTTAATAGATTAGACTGAAGCCAGGCACTTAGCTCTGCCAATGCCATCAAAGCATAAGCTATGGAGTTCAACTAGTAGATTGTCGATGACTAGAAATCAAACGGATGATGACCGTGATCGCACAAAGCTGTTCAGATTGGAACGAAGCGTTGAGAAAAGATTGGAGCTGTCGGCCTAGCTGCCGTTCTGTTCAAAGCGTCAGGCGATGACTTGGTAAGGATCATACACCGACTGTAAAATATGGTTGGGGGAAAGAATGCCCGATGAATGGAACCCCAGCATTGTTTGCCCAATCCTTAAGAACTGCTCCAATGACCAGACATCACCTACAAAATCTTATCTCCTGTGTTGCGTGAACGCCTAAAGCCGTTCATCAACAACCTGATGACCTGAACTTCAAATCGATACTCACCACCTTTTTATCGATTTTAAGGCCGCATATGACACCATCTATAGAGACGAGCGTTTGTGCAAAATGACGATGGAGAATGCACGCTGCTCCATCAAGGTTGGTAAAGACCTCGCCGAGACCTTTCGTATCAAAGCAAGACGAAGTATATGCTGTCAACAACAAAGGACACCCAACAACGACGTCTCGAACAGAACGTCACTATAGACAGTTATAATTTTGAGGTAGTTAAGGACTTTGTCTACCGAGGCTCCGCTATCAACGATACCAGCGCTGAGATCAAACGAAGAATAACTCTTGCCAATCGCTGTTTCTTTGGGTTAAGAAGGCAATTGAGTAGCAAAGCCCTCTCTCGAACAACTAAAGTGACCCTTAACAAGACCTTAGTCATCCAGTCCTGCTCTACGGCGCAGAGGCATGGACTTTGTCAAATGTGGATGAGGTTGCTCTTGGCTGTTTCGAGGAAAATTCTTTGGGTGATTTTCGGTCTCATCTGCATAGATGGTGAGTGGGGGAGGAGATACAATGAAGAACTGTACGGGCTGTACAGCGACATCGGCTTAGCCAGAAGAGTAAAGCTCCAACGACTGAGGTGGCTGGGTCATGTAGACCGGATGGACATCAATACTCCGGCCCGGAAATTCTTCGAATCCACACACGAGGGATGGCGCATTAGACTCAGATGGCGCACGCAAGTGGAAGGAGACCTTAACCAACTTGGCGTGCAAAACTGGAGGCAGCTAGCTAAAGATCGAGCTGGCTGAAGACGCTTGTTGGTCGAGGCCCAGGCCCACACCGGACTGTAGCACCACCTTAAGTAAGTAAGTTAGTATGTATTTAAGTCCCTTCCGGAATATAAATAATCAAATTCATTTGGTTCTAACTCGGTCATAGATCTTCTTGAAATCTGCAAGCTTGACTTAGAGCATTTACGCTTACCATTGACCCGTCTTAACGAGAAAAACCCATGGAGGCACAATGCCTCTTGAGTGCGGGAGGAATAATGACATCTTCTCAAGGATGTCGTCAGTTATTTTAGACCGCCTTGATATCTTGATAATAACGTTCAGCATCTGAGGCATTTTTTCTCTCACTGGCTAGTCCCAATAGACAAAGATGGCCTAACGTGGACCTAAGAAGTATGGGTAAACTTCTATCTATTAATAGACAATGCCTTAGATCACAGGGCATTGCTTGAGCAGTGAAAACGCAATAAATCAATAAATCATTCGTGTGGAATTTGTCATTCTTACTATGTCTCCGAGGAGCGGATACAAGCTTCACGTACGCGATTTGTGTGTCTCATCTTCCCTTACGCATGTAAAGTTTCAGACGAATATGTGACAAGTCAATGGTCAACTTCTAATGCATCTTGAATTATTCGACTTACATTCAGCGGATTTAGCCGACTTCCACACGACACAATCCAGCCGACCAAATGACTAACTACTCATTCATGCAACTGCCGTGATGGGCCTGAGCATGTGTCGCTGTTGAGAGAAAGTGAATCTGGAAACGCTGACTCCACTGAACTTCCGCTGTTTTCTCAAATAAAGCAAGGACGCGATAGGCATAACAGATGCAGCTTAGTGAAATTGATTTTCCATTTGAATGGCACGATTTGGAATGCGTACATCGAGATACACTTCATGATTCATTTACAAGAAATTCGTTATTTCCGAAGACTTATGTACATACACTTTCAAAAAAATCTTACAAAAAGCCAGATAATAACACCTCCCAGTTGCACGAGTTGGCGCTCCACAAACCTTAATACACAGGCCCTACGAGTAGAAAATCTCAGAACTTTTACAATGCACACGTATTACACGGATGTCTTCCACGGATGAAAGATGATGCTTCCACGTGTAACGTGCTTAAGTGTTGCTGCGCGGTGGCGGCGGCGGCGACCGAGAAATATGATGAGAGCGTCGCCCGCCGCTGCACCAAGTGCAACTGATTAAATAATAACAAATTTCAATTGAATCTCCGCATTGCATTAGAGACAGTTTTCCACCTGCATATGGTCTCACATAGGCTGCTTTCAGACTTTTTGCCTTAACCTATTTTTTCAATTTTTTTTTCTTTTTCTTGTCGTTTCCGTATTAATTTAATCACCGTTCTGGGAACATTCTTCGAATTAATTGTTTGTGCTACCGTCACCGATATCTTCAATTGTTGTAAAGTTTTCACCGCACCAAGAGCCAACAACTGAGACCGACAGGTGACTGATATTATTGAGAAGAATTCTCTTTCTATTCGGTCTTTTGACTTCGTTTAATTAAGTCAATTGCTTAGAGGAAAGTTTTAACAAAGATATTGTTGTCTTTGTTCAAAAAAAAAAAAAAAAAAACTTCTGTATGAAAGAAGTATCTGTGGCTTGTGACAAACAACGACGAATGCTGCTGGCTGCGATGTGCGAAAATTTGCGACGAAACAATAAGCACTTTAACAGATCTTCAGGCTTTAGATGAACTCATTTTCACGCAAGTGGTAGCTGGTGCTTGATTGATATGCAACCCCATTGAACGTTTTTTGAGGTGGCTAACGATGTTTTTTATAGCAATACTCCCTTTGGTAGCTGTACATCTGCTGGAAAGCTCTGGGCCCGAAATGGGGCCTGCAGCCTGTGGTCCACTGGATATATGCGGCGGAGGTGAGGCCGATCCTTATGTACAAAGTATTGGTCATGTGAATAGCACTGGACAAGAAAATCAACAGTCAATCAACAATCAACAGCCTGCTTGAAAAAGTACAAAGGGGATAATACATCTGCATAACGGGTGCCTTGAGAACAACCCTCTTTGGGAAGCTAGTGGCAGTAAAAGGAGCATTAAGTCTCAGAGAATCCTCTCAGCTGATCAGCACAGCAATCCTCGAAGGCAACCATACTATGTACTGGGTCCCAGGACACAGGGACGTTTCAGATAACTGTAGAGCGGACGAGCTGGAGTGCAGCACGGCATCTCCCCGAAAACCTGAGAGAACCACGTGCGCCTATTGAATCGATCGAATTCCTCCTTGACACAGATGCCAAGAAACTGGCAAACCACAGGTGGAACAACATCAGCACTTGTCTCTTGTCAAAACTTATCGGGCCTTACCTAGATTTAAAGAAGACGGACAGACTTTTATCCACTAACCGGAAAAACTTAGTCCTCACCGGACATTGCTTGATAGACAGACTCAGACTGTGGATCCCCTCCAATGATTTCAGTAGAAGCTACAGAGACGAGGAGGAAGAGGAAACTACAATCCACCTACTGTGGGTCCTACATGTCTACGATGATTAAGATTCTTCGTAAGATATTTGTTGTGATGACGGGCTTAGGGGAAGAAGGTTCAACTATGAATTAAACGAGCTGTATAGCATCAACAATTTAGTCGAACAATTGCGCATTGCACGTTTTAGGCGCGTAGTACATGTAAAGCCAATGCTCCCGTCCCCAGAGACTTCGAGTCTAACCTCGCCTAAGATGGAGCGCATAAGTAGATGGAAACCTGAATTTCGCAACTGGGGGCAAAACTTGTACCGCCTCCTAGGTTTTCTCAAGCGAATAGCATGCACTCCAGGATAACGATACGATCCATTGGCCATACTTTAAGCTTCTGTCTAACCAGTAAGATCTAGACCTAGAAAATAAAAGTGACTCTAGTCGCCCTTTGGTTTACAAATTTAGATCATTAAGTCAATGTAGCAGAAAGAGAAAAAGATATGTCCTTACTGCATCTTCAACGAAAACCCATTTAAAACAAAGAAAACCTCCTGTCGTGTGCTGTGGTTCCTGCTCAATGTAGTGTGCAAAAAACTATATCAACTTATTCTAAAGAGTTTACAGACCTCTTAACCCATATTCGCCTTATGTATATAAATCTTTACCAGGCACGCAAGTACTACTCATAGACGAGATGTGTAACGAACATTCAATGGTTGCTTTTGCTTACAAGACATATATGGTTCGGATAAGAAAAAATCGCACACATTGTGGATTGCGCGCACTGGTTTACGCACTTCAATCCGACCGGGGTGGGGTTACCAATCAGAAGCAACATTATAGTCAGTGTGTCTTGAAAGTGGACACAAACGGAAGAGACTCATAGCTGGACACAGAGTGTACATAATAGTTGTCCTACATGTTCCATTTTTTTTTTTCTTTTTTTTTCATAGAAACGAAGTGATCGTCCGCCAAGTGTCTGGTCAGTGCTCGCAAGTGCTTTTGCGAACACAGAAGGGGACTGAATGTAGCCGGCAATCAAGAGAGTGACTTTGGTGATATTGACCGAGTCTCGGCCGAATCGATGCGGTAGCCTTGTTAAATAACAAATATGTGAGGCACTGTGCTTGTTGGATATTTTTTTGTTTTTTCAGGTGAATTTAACGATTGAAAAGTCGATGAATTATCATTGGTGGCTTACCAAGGTGATAGAAATGGAAAAGTTATGATTCGGGATGAGATTGGTAGATAAGATTTTGAAAGTAAAGTTTATGTGCAGCGATTTGCAGTACAACGAGTGGTGAGCAGTGATAATTGTCGAAGGAAAAAATAGTAAGCTGACAGCTAACATCTTCGGTGTTAATAAGCTTCATGCCGACTACTCTGAGTCTGGTTTTGAATACAATTGTACTCAAGCAATGTAGAACTGTGAAGACTGTGAAACACCAAATGAGATCATGAAGAAAGATCACTTTGCTGGAAGATACTAGACAATAGGATTAAAATACCGCAGACACTTCTCTGTCTGACCTCACCGAGACCTTTGATGTCAAAAAAGGATTTAGACAAGGCGACGCGCTGTCATGCGACTTCTTCAACATCGTTCTTGAAAGAGTTGTGCAAAACTCACGCGCCAACACCAGAGGCACAATCTTTCAAAAGTCCGTCCAATTACTCGCATATGCCGACGATATTGACATAATCGGAAGAACGCAGCGTGATGTCACTGGTGCGTTTGTGAGTATCGAGACGGAGGCGGCGAAGATGGGTTTAACGGTCAATGAGGGCAAGACGAAGTATATGCTGTCAACAAGAAAGGACTCCCAACACCGACGTCTCGGACAGAACGTCACTATAGACTATAACTCACTATATTAGCTATAACTTTGAGGTAGTTAAGGACTTTGTCTACCTAGGTTCCGCTATAAATTCAGGCAATGACACCAGCGCTGAGATTAAACGAAGAATAACTCTTGCCAATCGCTGTTTCTTTGGGCTAAGAAGGCAATTGAGTAGCAAAGCCCTCTCTCGAACAACTAAGGTGACCCTTTATAAGTCCTTAATCGTCCCAGTCCTGCTCTACGGCGCAGAGGCATGGACTAAGGCTACTCACAATGAACCTCCAGATCTCCGAGTGAACTTGATGAGGCCTAGTTATCACACACACCCTACGTAACCTAACCTAAGGTGGTCTAATTCGGTTTCTCTCTAAACAAATATATTAACAAAATCTAAGTCCATTGTGGTGCCACTAGGAGTATTTGGGTTAAAAGCTTTCATCTACTATTGAAACCATTTGGACTTCCTAACCTCAGATCATTTAGATCGGTGGTGTTGTTTTGTCCTGAGGTAACTTTCCAAATATTAGCAATTGCGGGACAGGTACAGAGGAATTGCATGGTAGATCCCTCCTCATTCCTTATTTCTGGAACTCTTGCAGAAATCGTTGCAAAGGTTGTTTCTTCTTAGTCGACTCAACGTTTTTAGAATCGATATGCTTGATAAGTCAGGAGTTGTTGATCGTACCTGAAATACCCTCAATTTTTCTCTTTTCATTTTTAAGTCTCCCGCAGCCTCAGGGCATATTCGCAGCAATCATAGCATAGTTTGAGGGGCACCGTCCATTTCAATAAAATATTTTGGATTTGTAAGGAAATCAAGGAATTTGAAGGAAGTATTGCGGTCTTTTATATCTTTAGAGGCTTCTCCAGGAATCTTTTTCTAGTAACTAATGCTTTTATGACATTGTAGCTTCATAAACTGTTCCCAACTTACCTAACTACAGCATAATAGCAGCCAAACTCATCTTTGTGGTCTGAAAACAGCATACGAGTATATATACTGCATCGACGATGACAGAGGGAAACATTGTCTTCAGATCTAGCCTATACTTGAAAACTTGTTTGCGGCCGACGTAGTTTAAACGTATCTCGCCGACAATTTTTTAAGACTTAAGCCATAAAGTTATTAGTTGCTTGCCCGTCCTTACTTTTATTTTTCATTATTTTTCCCTAAATAGATGCGAAAAACTATAAAAAAAAAAAAATTATGCGTGCTGCGGCAAGTACCGTATGAAAAAGTTGACTATTAGCTAATTACTTATTCCCCTCACGCGTTATTCATATTCATTTGCCAAATCATTGATCACTTCATGTTCCCATAAAAACCACACAATAAACTTCGTTTTGAATTTATATCTAAACACTGTTTGAGCGCTCCTCCAACTTAATGTGTTATTCACTCAATGGATTCCATCGCATCGGTTCAATTAAAACGAATGAAAACAAAAACAAGACGCATGCCCACGTTCGGCGAGCAATGAATCATCTCCCGCACAATGGGCTGTGACAGGAACCGTATTCCTACTAAAGCCGACCACAACTCCAGACTGATTGTCCAGAAGAACTTATTCCAGCTGCGGCGGCCGCTGAAACGCACAGCTGCGCCATTTGGTATCTAAAAATACGACGACGACGGAAACTGCCCAACACACTGAAGTTTAAAGCTGATAAGAGCAGCGGCCTAAGCACTGCGCAATGAGGCTGTGCTCCATTCAGCGTGTTATTGCTTCATAATTAGTCACACGAGTGGTGTTGTCCGTACGTTTAATTAGAATTCCAAGTGAAATCAGTGATTGGTGTGTTCGAAGTATGAATCCCAGGATTCAGGTGTTTCTCCTACTGTTGTGTGTCACATTGGCATCGCCATGGATGTACGGATTCTCAAGGTCATCCCGTCGAAGCGACCTGAAGCTGAACTGCCCTGCGGTAAGTGCAAGTTCAGCCATTTCCGAAACGACACGCTTTCCTTCGAAAATGAGTTCGAAAATTCAATAATCATGTCAACTATGAGTCGCACCTCGCACGTGGTCACCCGATGAATTTGAAACATCGCCAGAAACTCGCGCAACAATGATAACAAGAGGAGTCTGCATCGGATTCTAGATACTTTCGCATGCAAGACTGCTCGAAACCTAGAAAATATGTGTCAACATAGCCGAAGGTGTGTCTAGCACATAACTCTGCGCGCAAATAAACATTCAAATAAGCTAAACACAAATAGGCTGTTCACAGGGAGCCCCATCATGATGAGCAGTCTTGTGTTCTTTTTGCGCTTCTCTGTGCACTTTGTCTGTGTGTGTGCGTGTGCTTCGAGAAGATGATGAAAAAGAGAAAATGCATCTGAAATAAAGAAGTGAAACCAAACCGAACCACGAACGGACGCAGGCATAAAAATCAAACCCACAAGCCAGCCACCACCGTGGAAACTGTGCCTAATGGGTTTCGGCTGCGGCGACGGCAGCAGTGGCAGAGCGCGCCGGCTACTTGGAATCAGAATTGGAATCCCATTGACCAACGCACACACGTTTACTTACTGGGTACTTATTATGCACACTGGGTTTTCGGGTGAAACCACTCTTCAGTCTCCACACAAAAAGCCAACAATCTCTGCAGATGGCTCTGTTGCTTCTGGTGATGATGATGGGCTGATGAGGCTACACGTATTCTATTCGTCGCCTGCACCTAGTGAACTGATTTGCGCCACCTCTCTGCCTCCATTTTCATGTGTTTCCTTATTTCTCTGACCCACAGGTGAAGGCCATACGAAACTTTGATTTGGATTCGATGATGGGATTCTGGTATGTCGTCCAATACTATGCCTCGTCGGAGGAGCTGCCCGAGTATGCCTGCATGCAAAGCCATTTCACGTTCTCGGATCAAGATCAGCATGTAAGTATTGCAAGGTGGGCTCTGTCTAAGCCCTGCTGTGCCATATTGCCTTCTTGTGCTCTGAATTGAATTATTCCAGATTTTTGGAGAGAAAAAAACAACAACAAAGTAGAAATCGAAGATGATTTTGGTAGTGTGGTCAGGTTTTGCTTTCATTTGCACGAAAGATTTGTGTTGGAATGGGCCTGTGCTCTGTGAGATGCGTGCATAGTTTTTCTTGATGTTTGTCCCAAGAATTCGAATTGTCAGATGAAAGTTTTTTTTTTTTTTTAATTTTTTTTGTGGCACTCTTGGCGAAACAGCGATTGAATAATAATTTTTTGTTTGTGAAATTTGTCACAAAGGTAGACTTAGAAAGTGGAGTGTGTGCTGAGAAAGGCCACTGAACCCTGTAGACACACAATTTATGTTTAATTGAAAAGTTAAGACAAATGTGAGCATGCGCAACCTTTTTGACCTTAGTCTGGTAAAGAGAGACGATTATGCGTGTTGAGTTTGTTAATGACCTTTGGTGGTTCATTTTTGGATGGATTTGGCCTCAATTCAAGGCGGAAGAAACCGGTCCGCAGGGATGGGTTGACTGTGCGGATTTGAAGGATTTGATTGTCGATTTCCTTTGAATGTCCTTTGACTTCTTCAGCTCAGAGCACCATTGAATTTGACACCAGGCTTGTGGAAATCAGAAGAGCAAATTGGTGATCCCTTTGGTGGAGATTTTAAGGATTTCTTCAAGTCTCCTTACTGCGCATATGTAGAGCCATGCATTCCCATAGTATGCGTTCCGCAGTTTCATCGTCTTTCAAGACTAGGTGATATCGACGATGTCCCTTTGCAAATCATAGCAGTCTTCTGATATCATCCCTTTTGTAGCCTTATAGCTCTTTTAGCCCGACGAAGTAACTGGGTATTTTCCCAAAAGGAAGCACACTTTTTATTTTTTATATGTTGAATTATACTTCGTGTAAGGGCCAATAAACGAATTAGCCGATTCCTTTTTAGTCAGTCCGACGGCTAATTAGCAAGAACAAAGTTTGACTTTGTTCCTACTCAAAATGCCTTGGAGAATTTGGAGTACTGGAGTGATTTGGGGTCAAAGGGGTATAAGCCTTAGGATTTTACACCTGCTTGACTGTCCATGAGTTTGTGGATGGAGTTGGGACGTCTTTCATGGTCATGGTTCTCTGCCAGAAATACACTATGACCCTTTGATTTTGGTGTTTGGTCCGAAGATACCAACACCTACCCCAGTGTCCACTTTTCCTCCATCGGTATACCACTCTTATATCAGAGGTTGGGATTCTTAAATTCCCTGCTTCTCGGGTTGGAATCACCGTGTCGAGCCGCCTACCGAAGCATAAAGTTTTTTTTTTCTTCTTAGAAGCGGATCTTCAGCCTTTTGTGGGGCAAAATAATGTGATCTTGAAGCCCGGTAACCAACTAACCATTTATACCATACGTATTTGTCTAAAATAGCTGAGGGAGTGCGTGTTGGCATCTTTTTATTAGGCCTTCAGTCTCCCTTGCTACTATCGCGTCTTTCAGGTCGAAGACACAATTATACGTCCATTCGCCCTACTCGCATACAGAATCAAATATCCAACGAACACCTTTAGTGTTCAACATCCGCCCTGCTCTCTCACTTATCATCTAGGATACACCATCGGGGTGAACCATGGCCTCAACCAAAAATCTTCTCCAACATCTCTAGTTAAGTACGCCGAGTTGGATGGATGGATGCGCATGCCATCTTACTTACTTACTTAAGGAGGCGCTACAGTTCGGGATAGACTTGGGCCTCAATCAATAAGCGTCTCTAGCCAGCTCGATCTTTAACCAGCTGCCTTCAATTTCGCACGCCAAGTTAGTTGAGGTCCCCTTCCACTTGCGTGCGCCACCTAAGTTGCGGTCTTCTTCTACTGCGCCGTCTCTCGGGTGTGGATTCGAAGATTTTCCGGGCTGGAGCATCGGTGTCCATCCGCTCTATATGACCCAACCACTTGAGTCATTGGAGCTTCACTCTTCTAGTAAAGTCGATGTCGCTGTACAGCCCATACAGTTCATTGTTATATCTCCTCCTCCATTCACCGTCTATGAAAAAAATCACCCGAAGAATTTTCGCAAAAGCGAATCCTATACCTCTTATTAAATCAACTTTGAACTTGTCGAGTTTGGCGGGTTTGTTCGCAAAAAGGATTATGGAAATAAACCTTTTATGTAGCCGCATACAAATTCCAGAAGATAGTATCATTTATACTCATTTTCTGTATGGCAACACTTTTCAAAAAAAAATCAAATCACGGCTAAATTGTTTTACCATAATTTTTTACAGGTTACAATGAACTTTACATACATCTATGCTGAGGATCCTTTGAGAGAAAAATTACAAGGAAACATAACTTGGATGATTCCTCAGTTTGATATACCAGCTCATTGGATGCACACCGAAGATATTTGTAAGACTCTCCATGACCTTTCAATTAATTTGAATATTACAAGTCTATCCTCTCTTCTTTTCTGCAGATGAAGGAATCTACAATACATATATTATAGACACTGATTATAAAACCTGGGGTCTAATAATGCACTGTGCTGAAAAGAACAAATCCCCACGATATCTGTCAGCACTTCTTTTATCACGTGAACCAACTCTCGGCGACAATGTTGCAAATTTTCTAAGGTATCTACATATAATTGTATAAATTGAATTGATTTGATTGACTTATTTTCTTTTAATAGAGAAAAACTTCCACGATACGACATAGATTTGTCGTTCATGTTCCCAATCGATCAGAGTTCATGCAATGATCTCACCGAGAGCTCAAGTGAAACTCCTTTCACTTATGTGGTCAATGGACGCAAGTTTCCCAAGAATATTTTCAAAGTAATTAATAAACATTAACCGTGTAGTGTTACATTATCAAAAATAAAATTATCTAATTGTAAATAAATGCAATGAAATAGTATCTCTAAGGTGAAGAAATATTCTGAAATCTACGGAAATCGTGATCGTGAGTAAAGTATAGCGGGTAGCTTTCACAAGATATATGTACCTGAAAAATAATAGAACATCTGAAATAGCTGAAATCTACCATTGCATCGTCTCCAGGAGGAAGGAGATGAGAGCTAGAGCTCCTACATTATATGAAGATTGTGCGAAAACTTTAAAGAAATCTGTGTACTCGCTGCCTGGAATAACTAGAAAACAGACTTGATGCCGAAGAAGTAGGGTTCCACTCTGGATCCTTGTTGACGACATCACCCTGTCGATCATCAATCGTTGAATGCCATTCTCCACTTCACCTGCTATTCATTGGTTATGACAAGCCTTTCGGCAGTATCAAAGAAGAATTTATCTGGGATGTATCCCTGATAAATGAATAGCAACTAATGGGCCAAGCTGTTACCTTCTATACAAATGAAGGCTGTAAGAGGAATTCGAGATTCGACATGGCTGCATCCTTGAAGAAAAAGAGATTGTCGATGGACTCTTTTATCTCAACTCAAATATTTCGATTTTGCTGACGACTTATGCCTACTACTTATCACCTAAGATTATGGATCTCCACTATATAACAGAGGATGTTGAGACATGGACAACATTGCCAAAATCAAATCATCAGCCTAGGGACGAATTCATTAGCCTAAGTTAGCATCGCTGACCAACCTATCGAGTAAGGGAGAGATTCCAATAGTTTGAGATTGTTATCTCAACTGGTGATAGAACTGAAGAAGATGCTGCCAGCTGACACGGAACAGCGAAGTTTGCGTTTAGAGTATTCTCTGAAATATGGTGATGCAATCAGCCAAACCAATAATAAAACCGTACTATTACATATATAGGAAGAAAATGACCTCCACCATCATGAGAATGCTAAAAACGTTTATTAACAGGTACATCTTGAGGATTTTCCAACTTCGCCATATCCCCAACGAACGTCTTTACCAGGGAACAGATCAAGAAACTCTAGATGAAAAAGGCAACAGCTTTATTGATAACCACGCTATATAATTAAATCCAAGACGGCTGTAAAGTTGCGCAGAATATCAGAAGTTTTAAATTTAAAATGCCGGAAGTCGTATCTGATGGCGTCTAAGTCTGGTAGAGGGAATACTGGACACAAGTATTCTGCTTGATAAGAGACCCAACGTGAAGGCAATCCACAGTCTACAGTCCCTAAGTTTTTAAATACGGTGATCTATACCCAACGCATCATTTTTAATGTAATGTATTAATTAAATTAAAATTCACAATTCGGGAGCTTTGTTTAAAACTATCGCCATTCGTCCAACACACCCCATAAAAATTTCTCTTAATTTACTACAAAATCCGCCAAAAATTCTACTACCGCCGTGGTGAAATAAATGATCTCAGAAAAATAAAAATGGCTTCGTTGTACATAAGTCAGTGAAATGTAGTTTTAACATAACATTGGCATTTAGTTCAAAAAATCGTATATTTTATTCTTAATCAATATTTATTATTGTTCGCGTTTCTTCCACTCTTCAATCGAACTCATAACAAAGTTTTTGCGTGCGTTTTACATCCGTAATTTGTCAATTCGTTGATCCTGGAAGGCAGCTAAATTTCCCCCCCAGTGTGTGTGCATCGCGTTTTGTTGTTTTCTTTCTGAAAGTTTCCCACTTTCCCCATTGAATTTGTGCGTAAAAATATCATTAAAGAATTCCCTATTGCACGGTGCAAGTTTCCAATTGCAATTTTTGTGTGTTTCACCGTTTTTTATATAATTTAATTGAAGTTTTTATTTTTTTCCCACTTTTATCTTTTGACATTTGCTGTGCGTGCACCTCTAAAGTTATTCACCACACTCAGTGAACTCATGCAATTTTTGGTGCTGCTCGCTGCCTTCTCCCCAAACGAAGACGTAAATATAAACAAAAATCGAAAACCAATTGAATTTAAAAAAAAGGAAAATAATGAGCAGAGGATTCGTTTGGCAAATAGAATAAAATAGGTAAACTACAATCGGAAACCATGGCTCGATGGGGCAAGAACATCGTCGTGCCATTGGATTCGTTGATAAAGGAAAAAGAGAACACAAATCGCCCCACAGCCGCACGCTCGGCTGGTACTGTTGGTAAATGGGGTAAAATGGGATTCACATCGACTCGAACCTATACCATACAATCATTACCGGCTGAGATAAGCCCTGGCCAGAGTCCAGATGCTGCAACCGGTAGTACTGGTGAAGGGGATTCCTCTCCCACACGAGAGGCTCCGAAACCAAAAAAATTCTTTAAAAGTCGCAATTCAGCTGCGACACTTATTTCCACGCAAATAATTCAACATCTACCGCGAGCTCCACCATCACCGATACGGGACAGCTTTCCAGCCAGTGGTTCAACAACACCACACTACCGGGATTCGATTAAGCTAAAAATTCCAAAATCTTCTGCTGAGCGGAAGAATTCAACTTCTTCCGAACGAACGGTCAAACCAAAGAAGAAGAAGGAAGAAAAGAAACTGAAACCAGAGGCACCGCCATCACGAGTTACATCACGTAGCCGAAAAATTGTTAATTACAATGAAGAAGATGACTACGAGCGTAGTCCGACACCGTTGAAAGATATTCTCGTGCCTAAAACGTCAACAACACCAACCGCGGTTGTGCCTGCCCCCCTAACGAACTCTGTCATTGTACCAGCAGCGCCGCCGTCATTACCCCCACCAGCGAAGACGCCGAGTCTTGAGCATCCCCCCATTGTCCTGCGGATATCCAAGGTAAGCTTTAGATGCCTTCACTAAATTTTTGTAGATCTAAGAGTTTGAATCTCCGTTGGATAGGTCCGTTAAGTACTCGAAGGTTTTTGTTTAGTTAAGCGTTTACACTGCAATCGACAAGGAATTTAAGATATTTCGCTCCCTCCAATCTCATAACGATCTACAAAGCTTACATTGGTTAGAAAGCTACGTGCTTGGACGATTATTCCCTCAACTTGCTTGAATTTACTCAATCGACCTCAGTGGCAAGTCCTTATCACTTGTACCCAAGTCCTGAAACAGCTCTACAGTTCAAGATGAACGTAGGTCTCTACCAACAAGACTCTCCAATTAGTTCTTATGCAATCGCACTCAGTTGAGGAAACTTGGCAGAGGTCGTTGTTCGGTATAGGGAGCTACTACTCCATTCTCTTGAAGATCCCAGGAAACATCGATTGTCAACTCCTTCTTCGTTTGATTTTTAATAAGATGTCGTTGCCAGAGGTAATATGTAATTGCGCCAAAGTACATAGATATATCGTCTCACTACCTCGCTATCGCTGACCCCTGTGACGTTCCTGAAAATACTTCTTCGTTTACTTTATCATGACGTTTGGGAATGAGGAAGCCTTAGTAATTGTGCAACGTTGTCACCAATTAGTAAATGAAACTTGCTTTTCAAGACTTTATTCCCGCCCAACCTCCTTACAGTGTTACGTACATGCAACTTTTTTTTTTTTCAATTTCAAAATCAGATTACTTTAGCTTTTAATAATCCCATTGGAAAAACCCCTGCCACAATTTATATCAACCAACTAATTTCTGACAGCAGTTTAAAAACGTACTAAATCCTAACGCATTTCTAATTCACCAAACGCCTGCTCTATTACAATTTTAATGTTTTTTTTCATCCTTTCATGTCAAAATCCAATAAAATAAACGGTCGCGCGCATTTTTATTTTTCTTGCTAGTGTACTCTGTCAATCTAATTCTGTTTCGTGTTTATGTTTGAATTTTATTTTTTATGTTTTCTTAATAAATAAATATTTCGGATATAATTTTATGAATAAGCCACAGTAAATTACATCGGTATTAAGTCAAATTACTTTGTTTTGTAGGGTACTTCACGTTTAGTCAGCACAGACAGTGAGGAACAAATCAATTCGCCACAGCATGATTTCCAAAGCAATACCAACAACACAAATAGTATAAATGTATTAAATTCATCAATATCATCAGCATCCGAGCCACACAAAACTTCCGTAGAAAATTCAACAATTCTCGAAAAACCTCTGGAACCGACCACAATTCCACAAAGTGCCACAGTAAGTCCTCCAATTCCGAAAGTTATACTCAAGCCGTTACCAGTTTTGCCAGCTGCACCTCTTCCGCTACCGCCACCACCTCCTGTTTCTGTGCCTGCGCCCATTGTGACAGATGAAACGGAAGAATTTAACTATTGTACGGTGAAAATTTCTCCCGACAAACCCCCCAAGGAGAGGCTGAAACTTATCATAAAAACCGATGTTATAAGGAATGCATTAGCAGCGGCTGCAGCTGCTGCCGCCGCAGCTGGTTCGGCGTCCAGTTCCTCGGCATCTGCAGATAAACCCGAAAAAGAGAAGAAATCCAAGAGCAAGAAACACAAGCACCTGAAAAATATTGTGGCAGCCAAGGAGGGTGAATTTAAGACGCCATCACCACAGCAAAGCACAGAGAATTACCGCACAATCATTTCTCCGCCGGCGCTGTCGGAGAGAGATTTCGATTCTCAGTCTTCGGTGCTGGGAAGCATCTCTTCAAAGGGAAACAGTACACCCTTGGCACAAGCTATACCCGAAGAGGCATGCGTGATACGAAGCCGGGGATCAAGTGACATTACCAGTGATTTAGAGACAAGTCAGCATAGCTCACTAGTTGCGCCCCCATCTGATATTGAGTCGCGACTAGAATCGATGATGGATGGAGAAGATGTGGCCGATACTCCAAAGGATCTTGTTGTCAATGAAGAGCCTTTACAGGAAGATATTCTCGAAGTGTTGACGGGCGGAGTTGTGCCGGAAGTGGAAAAAGAAGAACCACCAGTACAAGAAAAAGCGGAAGAACCTGCAACGCGGAGGGTTACGAGAGGCAGTAGAGGAATAACAAAAGAACCCATCAAGCAGCCTATTATCAAGGAAGTTGTTGTCAGAGAGCCTGTCATCAAGGAACCCGTCACGAAGGAACCTGTCACCAAGGAACCTGTCACCAAGGAGCCCGTAACGAAGGAACCTGTCACCAAGCCACCTGCGACCAGAGAACCTGAGCATCTCACTAAGGAACCTGTCACTAAAGAACTCCCCGTTAAGGAACCTATGGTCAAGGAACATATTGTCAAGCAATCTGTGGAAGAAGAAGTTGTAAAGGAATCTCCACCAACAACCCGACGCACTCGAAGAGGAGCACAAGTAGCCCAATCTGTAGCCCAATCATCTCAACCAGTGCAATCTGTTCCTATAGTCGAGGCCGTCGTTGAAACTCCATCGCCGCCAGTAATTTCGCCGATAAGAAGAACAACACGTCGCCAGAACGCAGCTGCACCAGCTGAGCCCCCGCCAATGGAAGAAGAGGTAATACCCGAGCCACCTCCCGTCGAAGTAATAGCCAAACGGGGAGGACGCATAACTCGCAACAATAACGTCAACAACAACAATAACATAAAATCTCCAGTAACTAAGAGCGATTCGGTACAACCGATTGTAACGCCACCTCCAGTTTTGCGTAGCTACGGGCGAAAGCGAAAGAATCCTGCAACAGCAGTGGACGGCGGTATATCGCCAGCTAAAGTACCTGTGCCGGCAGAACCGCTCAATAACATAGATATCGACACGCCTCTGAAGAGTACCTGCTCAATAGATATTCCTTTGGAATCGGAGCAACTACAAGCAAACTCACTCTCTGTTGATGCAACAGAACCTGTCAGTTTAGTAATGCCGAAGTTAACGGCAGCTCCAGAGGATGTGCAACGACGCGACTACAAAATAAAGGACAAGTTCAAGCGAACATGGTTGGAACGTGACGCCCGCGAACAGCAGGAAGCCGCAGAGAAAGCAGCGGCTGCTGAGAAACTAGCCAAAACCGAAACAAGAATGCCGAAGTTGGACGAGGAGGAAATGGTTGACAAACAACCAGCAGCAATGAAACTGGTAATATCGAAGAAAAAGGGCAGCATTTTCAAGAGCAGAGTGGCAGACCAGTGTCCAAAACGTTACCTGTACAAGCATCGCTGGGATGAAGAACAAAATGGTGAACAATCCAGAGAGGCTCCCATTGCCAGCGATTCTCCAACTCCTACAGCAGCCGTGGACGCAATCTTTGACGATTTCAGCGAGGATTGCGATGACACATCAGATGCGCCGCAACCAAAACTCACTCGTGTTGTAAAGCAACCTTACGGCGCGAACAAGTTCGACGAGGAGCCGGTCACGAGCGTTCGATGTGAACGAAAGGCAAAGGAGTACTACACAGTGGTGCGCAACGTAAAAACCGCTCATCAAATTCAAGAATTTGGCGAGTATCAGGAAATCAACGATGACGTCGACTACTTCTTGGAAGCACTGCAACCGCACAATCAAAACTCAACTCGCTGCCTCTCAGCACTAAAACTCGCCTCGAAGTGTATGACACCGGCATTCCGAATGCATGTACGTGCGCATGGTGTAGTAACTAAGTTCTTCAAAGCCCTGAGTGATGCTAACAGCGACCTGAGTCTGGGTCTGTGCACGTCAGCAATAATGTTCATCCTGTCACAGGATGCGCTTAACATGGATCTCGACCGTGACTCTCTGGAGTTAATGATGAATCTGCTGGAGGTCGATGAGGCCAATCCCGCGAATTTCGCAGAAATCACGAGCTACAATCGAAACAAAAAAACGGTGAAAGAGCTCTGTGAGGAAATCAAAAGCCAGGGCAAGGCGACCCACCTGAACATGGACTCTATATCGTCAGGTACGTTGGCAATGGAAACATTGCTTTCGCTCACCTCGAAGAGAGCGGGTGAATGGTTCAAGGAGGAGCTACGTAATCTCGGTGGCCTCGAGCATATCATCAAAGTTATCTACGAATGCTGTCGACAGATAACTGTAGCTGAGACAGAGAACTCAATTAGTTGGACACCGAGCCTGTTAGACAGTATGAAAACAATCGAACGTTGCATGCGCGTCCTGGAGAATGTCACGCAGTTGAACGAACAAAATCAGGACTACATTCTAAACTATAGCAGCGGTGAAGCAATAAATACCCTCTTCAAGCTCTACAGAATGTGTGATCGTGAATTCGTTCTACACCCAACGAGCGACTTTACGTCGAAGGACAATCCTGGCGTCGTACTGCGTGAAGCACTCATTCCTACATTAAAAGTTTTGATAAATATCACGCATCCGTTTGATTCCAATGCGAATGGAAGTGCCTTGCTTGGGCAGAGACAAGAAATATTCGATACAAGCTTCCGTATTCTGCTGCAGGCTCCCAACTACATTCCTGAGCGGTGTGTCTTCGAGTTGAGTATGCTGGTGAGTTTCCTCCTTATTTCACTACGAATCCGATTAGCTGATGGGTGCTTATCTCATTTTCAGGTGCTTCTCCTGTTGATAAATCTGACAATGCACACGGTGGCCAATCGAACGACTATAATGAAGTCAATGGCTCCGCCAGAATTCAACAGTATTACCGATCGAGTACCAGCGATAAAGGCATTGATTGAGTATTTCTACAAATGCGAGGAATTAGCTAGGTAAGGCAGTGCTAGTGGAGACATGAGACACATGTCTATATTTCACGTTTCCTCGTTTCAGATTGGTTGAAAAGAACACAGATGCTATTCTCGACAATACCGAGCAGAAGAAAAAGCAAGAAGAAGTCGATGAAACCGTCAATAATCGTAAGAAAATCTTGTTTATGGATTTCACCGTATCTAATCTAATTCCCTTCCATTGCCAACAGTTCTTCAGAAGGCTGGTCATCACATGGAGCACACACTGAAAGGCAGTTATGCAGGCATACTCATCGGGCATTTGATCACGGACAGCGAGGAAAACGAGAACGTCATTCGAACATATCTGCGCGAGAATGGATTCAAAGAAATCATAGGCGTCCTCGAGAAATACTACACATTCATGAATCTAACTGCGAGTGTAAGTACAATTCGATCCTGTTCTCTTCAAGTTTCTAACTCGTGTCCACTCTCCCTTCTAGTCCGAAGCAACCACTGTCTCACACATAAAATCGACCAAAAAACTCATCGACTACTTTAAGAAGCGTGATATAATGAACGAAGCCGGCACCGCAACACCAACAGACTACAATGATTCGGCATCGACGTCACCCAGTCCATCACCTGCAATCACCACACGCAGTACACAGCGCGTTTACAAAACCTACAGTCAGAGATAATTGTAAATGTCTAAACATGATTAGGATCACTTTTCCATTTCCAAGAACAAATTCATTTTTCTTCAAAGGCTGAATGAACAATTTTCAAAAAAAAAAAAGAAAAAAATTAACATTTCGCAACTGAACGGTTTTAATGTTTGTAAGGGTTCTAAATTTAAAAAAAAAAAAAAAAAACATTTTTTTTATTAATCATAGCATCGTTTAGTTCGTGTTAGAACGATTTAGTTTTGTTTAGTTCTTTAGCTATAAACAACAAATTAAACAAGCAAACGTTTCTTTAGCTGGGCAATGTTGTATAATTTAAGATATTATCCCCCACATGGATGGAACGAAAGCAAAATCACTAAGTTCGTTTTTCGTAGGTTTAGTTATACCTGTAAATATATATGTACTGTTAAAAGAAAGTAACATTTATTAAGAATAAAATAAGTATTTAGTATATATTGTAATTGGATTGTTTTTTTTTTTATAGTTATCGGCTAGCTGAAAGCTGCTTATAGTTATTCGCTTCAGGTTTCCTTTAGTAAAATCTTAAATGTGTCCGCTGCAGCACTCTGAGATCTTGGCTTGTTTAAGTCAACCTGCTACTTATTGAAAAGTTCTGCAACAGCCGATCTCCATTAATCTAAATGTGACCACTTGTCCTTTGCCTTGATCAGCCCTTGACGTATTGAAAAGTAGTAAAGGATTTGCTTATTGGATGTAAAAAATTAGCGAAGGCACTGACGGACGTCAAGCTGGCATATTGTAACTGTGACAACGCGTCAATTGGGTTTTATTTGCCTCCATGCTGTCCGGATTCGAATTGCTAAAATTGTAAGCGCTTGTATTGACCAAACGACAAAAGTAGCAGCACTTTAAACACGACAACAATGAGATCCTAAGATGAAGGGTAACGTCAAATAATATCCTAGCGCCACCTTATCTGGTGTACTCAGACATATTCGGTGCCGATGTCAATGAGAATTTCTAAGAATACCGCGTCATTAATTTTCTCTATAGTTTACAACGACCAATGGTTGAAATTTTCCGACGAATCTGCCAATCAAACATGATAAGTAAGAAATCATCTATCGTAAAATAAAATTATCTCCAGTTTTAAAAAGACTTCTTTATAACTTTCTTCCTAATAACAGGTTTAAAATCACATCCCTGCTGAAAGGCCACATGTTCCACAGTCTACAATGCATTCCACACTCCACAGCTGAGAAATGTCAAAATGTCTTCGACTAGGTACCTTAACCTCAATTATTAATTTTCACTTATTCACTCGATATAACATTTAGCCAGAAGTTTAAATTATATTTCTGATTAAAATGAGCGGGGCAACGATATCTATGGACAACTTGAACTCAGACCAAATGAAAACTGTGAGTATAAAAATTGTTTTCTATTCCTAATTCATACATAAACTGAATTGAATTAGATATCTTTCGGGATCATATGGATCAGGATGTAAACTATGATTTACTTCCTTGGATTTTGTTATAGAGATGCTGAGTACAAGTTAACTCATGAATTCAAAAAAATGTTGAACAAATATTGTTACTAACAAGTTGTGTGAGGTCTTTTTAAATTTCGCGCTCCACCTTACTTGCTGTCTTTCCCTTCTACATCGTTCCTTCGCGGTAGATATAAAAATGTTTCGGGCTTTAGGACTGGTGTTTGTCGCACTTTAGCTGCGAGTCCTTTTATCTCAGTCGTTGTATTTGGACTCTATGTCGATGTTTATGAACAGTCCGTTAAGTTCGTTTTATCAACTCACCCTCTATGCAGACGGAACCATAGATTACTCGAAGTATTTTTTCCTCAAAAGCACTGAGGGCGACCTTATACTATTTTGACAAAGTTGAGTTTCTTTCTTGATCTATGTAGCTTTAGCATTATCCTGAATAAGTCATGATGCCTTCACATCTTTCCCTTACCCAATGCCCACCAAGATAACAAACCTTTACAAAATAAATCTATTTCATCCAATTTCAGTTTCAAGAGTTCCTTCTCTCCTACAACAAACTGTCCGAGCTATGTTTTGGTGATTGCGTACGCGACTTTACAGCTAGAGCTGTGAAACCCGAGGAGGTATGTTGAACACTTTTCAATCCTATACGAATTTCCAAAATTTTCATTTATTTCACAGGAAAAATGCTCGCTAAACTGCATGGAGAAATATTTAAAAATGAATCAGAGAATATCTCAGCGTTTCCAAGAGTTCCAAATGATTGCCAACGAAAATGCCTTGGCTGTGGCGCAAAAAACTGGGAAAATGTGAAAACGTATTCACATTGAATCATTACTAGCAGTTTAAGACATTTTTTGAATGATAATAGACGACGAAATATTAAACAGAAAAACATTATTAAAATGGATTATATAATTTTATTTAAAAAGACAAAATAAATCCACAAAGTGTTACATTTAAAAAAAAAACTGCATAAAGCTGCGAACATTGTAACATTGCCTAAAGTCTTTAGTCTCTGATGCTTGCGTCAGATTGTATGCCCTCGGATTCGGTTATCAGAGCATATTCCAAGATTACACGACCTTCCTTGTACCTGAAAAAGATTTTTTTGATATAAGAAAAAATTAACTTTTCAAAAGAAGAAGGAAACAAAGCCCGTGGAGATAAAGACGGAAACATTGCAGTAGTCAGTCAGTAGTCAGAATTGGCAAAAAAATAATCAACTTTCCACAGAGAACCATTCAACCTAGACCATGATATCTAGAACTTCGCCCCATGTGACAAAAACAAAGTGTAGTATCCAGACTAAATCCAATAAGGCTGCTGGACTCGACGACTTACTGGAGATGTTTCGGTAGAGAGGGCGAGTCCGATGAATGGAATCTCAGCTACAGAGGCATCAGTCTCCTCAGCATCGTGGAATTAATCTATATGGCCTTCATTCGCCCAAAGCTTAAGTACAACTGTTATTTATGGTCTGGTTCAAAAAAAAAATCATTCCACATTGAGGATAGAATCCAAAATAGTGGATCCGACGAAGTTTCCTGGTCCTCACTTTTTCGCCGCTTCTTCTACAAGCAACTAAACTCCAACATTTCACCTGCAATACGCGCCATTCTTTGAATGCGGAATGATATACATATGCGTAGCTCAGTGTTTCCGTAACACTACAACTCGCAGACAAATACTGTGAGTGTGCGGAGTAAGGCAAACCTGACGGGCATGAAGATTAACTCTGCCAATCAAAACATCTTAGCACGAACAACCACTCACCTTCACAAGGATATATTGCTGATCAAGTAGTCTAACAAACAACGGCTTTCAGTAGCTTAGGAGTCTTGTATCGGTCGATACCGTATCGGAAAAGCAAAGCCAGGGGCCGAATTATCACACCCGTTGAAGCGTAACTAGTCATCGAAATGTGAGGATATGACATTACCACTCCCAATGAAGTTAATCTATCATTCGATCACGGGTACCACTCACTCACTCATTATCGATTGCGGTAATTCGGCCTCTACTTTTGTTATGATGTCAAAAGTATTGAGAGGAAGCGCAATCCGACTAGATGAAGAGTCAAGGCAAGAGAAAAGCTTTAGGCACTTGGCCCAACACAAACCAAGATGAAGCGTATGCTTTGTAGACGCGTTAAAGGGACTTAGGACCTGAGTACATATCCCTTTAGCGCGCGCTAAGTATCAGCGTTTTCTAAACAGCGGGACTGTATTTAAGCGAGCTTGTTTGCTAATTTTTCAACTGGAAGGACTACGACTCTAATAACATGTTGAAACTTCCAAGTCAAAATTCAGTCCCAAACATGTAAAAATACATTTAAGTAAACCACTCATGCCGTCAGCCCTTTTCAGCATTTACAACTCATTCCCCAATATCTATCGGACTCTCTAAGGCGTTTTACGACAAGATAGCAATCCATGTGCATCTAATCTGGTTTGGGATGCTTCATTCGACAGCATTCCATACTTATAAGAAACTGCATGTGCCCCAAGCTATGACTTTTCTGTATTACAGTACCGTGGCTGCGGAGGCTTCGCCTTTGTTCTACTTACTTTTGAGAATTGTCGGTTGCAAATTCGTACATCCAGCCCAATTTATGGGCACAGTTTTTGCACATGACATCACGAACCATATGCCGTCCTGTTAGCATAACACGCTCTTGTACATGACTAAACGTAAGATTTACAACCCTTTTGAAGAGATAGGCCCGTCCTGCAAATAGAAAATAGTCAATTTCTGCTCCCAATATCTTAAACAATAAAACCCAGGCTATATCCTCTTACCCGTGGCTCCAGTAAATCGTGTACTGATAAGTTGTGTTTTATTGGTGAGATTAGCGTTGCATTGGCCGCAGTTGAATAACTTGTGGCCACCCAAATGTTCTAAGAAAATTCTTCCCATTTTGTTCGATTGTTTGGTTCCTTTGTTCTGCAGTGCTTTTCCAATCCAATATTTTTATAGACAATTCAATCAAAAATGTTTGTTCTTGTTCTTCCTTTCAACAGTTAGTCTAACACATTTCCTACCAAATTGTTTGTTTTTTTTAATTTTTTTTTGGAGTTCCTCTTTTTTTTTATTCGTCCATTTGAAAGGATTAATAACCTTTGTGAGGAAGTCACAGTAACATACAAAGTTCTTTGTTTTCTCCTTTTTCTTTTACTTCATTTCTTATTTTATTTTGCACGCCAAGTGCATATTTAATATTTTAAGTGTGCACAAAGAGGATTTATAAAGAATTCTTTAATAAAATTAAACTAAATAAACACATAAGCGAATGATTATTTATTTTTATTTTGATGAGATAGCACAGACGACGTATCACCTTCCAAAACGCAAATTGAAAATAAATGATTGTGTGTGGAAGAAAAGAAGAAAGAAAGAAACAAAGAGATGTAAACAAAAGTGAAGTTGGCTGTGGTCGATGTTTTTGGCTGTGTTCATAAAGCTTGTTGTCACGTTATTAACCAAAAAAATAAAAAATAAAATAAAAAAATATCTGTGAATAACTCTTGTGAAAGTTAGTATAAAATAACACAAAGAGTAAATAATATAATGAACGTAATATACTGAGTATTTCATTCAAAGTTATACCAGCTTTGTTTACAACATACAAAGCAGTGTATATAAATGAAGAACTATTAGGGAAATTCACGGCAAATACATAAGTATGTAAATCAAGAGACAATCGTGGCCCTCCTCTTCAACATAATCTTCTCTAAAGTTTGCAAGACTTACAAGGAACGGACAAGCAAGCGAGAGATAAGCTTGGTAGGCAATGCCTCAAAACGGTATTGCACTGCTGAGTAGTTAAATGATAGCTGCACCACGAGGGTAGTTCTAAAAATGTCGCTAAGATCTTCGGATTGAAGAAGACGGGGCCACTAGAAGATGGAACCTCTGTCTGGTTATGTTTGGAAGACATATTCCAAAATCTGACTAAAAAATGAGTAATAGTGATTTGGACTGCTTTCGTCGAGGAATGACAAACCTCCGAGAGTATAATTGGCATGCAAAAGCTTCTCAGTTCGGAGTCGGCAATAAATATTAGGTCCCTTCCATCCGTACTCTCCTCATTTCTTATTTCTACCCATGCGGTTTTAAACGCAAATCTTATTATTTTTGACAGTGGCTTATCTTACAGTTATTTGATGCAACAGAAGAAGAATTTGTATGACAGAGCTTCGAACAGTGACAAAGAAAATGGGTGGTGTGCTCTTAACATCCTTTTCACCACATGATTTACCTAAACAAGCCATCATCTTAAGGGATCGCTACAGTCCGGGGTGGACCTGGGCCTCAACCAACAAGTGTCTCCAGCCAGCTGACTTCATCATCGTTTATAACATATTATAGCCATTAGGTATGCCTACCAAAAGAGGCAGAACTTTCCTATCGTTTTGCAAAAGTCTGTTGGTTTTTACTCTATCGTGCTTTGGCCAGAGCCTTCTCGATATTTCACAAATGGTTAGAGATTTTCATCTAGTATTTGCTCACAGAATAGAGTCTTGACTTGTTCTCGATCAAGGACAAATCCTTTCCTTGTCAGTGCGTCAGATTTCTCATGACCTGGTATGCCACAGTGACTAGGGACTCAACTCACTTAGCTTACTTACTTTGAATAGGGTTCTGCAAATGACCGGTCAAGTTACCATTTGATAAGCACTTTTGTGTAAGATCAAAACTGATAACGCAAATACGTGATTTCTCAGAAAATCATCCATTCACCACTCGTTGGTGTTCTTCAAAGTAAAGACAAACGCCACGGCTAAAATTTTAACCATTTCATGCGTCATAAATTATTACCGGTTACGAATGTTATTTAACAGCCTCGCCATCAAAGTTCAATCCAGTTCGAATATTTTAAAAATTTCGTAACAAAACCCCCTTGCAACCTGTATCGCTGCAAACACATCCGCTGCGATCATCCGGTTTGATATTTATTTTTAGTTGAAATGATAACCATTGACCCCTCTTTGTTTGTCAATAAATAAAGAAATTATTCAACACAGCTACATAATTTTGAAAATGCCTTATATTTGTTTATTGCACTTTTTTTTCTTGTTAACAAATAATTTTTTTCTACTGCGTAAAATACTCAACCAGTTCTGTTGTACTTCATTGCCTTACGTTGTTCTTAAAGCTTCAACTTGGCCATTGGCAGTCCTTTGGCCCCCAGACCAGTGATCTTGTAGGTAGTTCCAGCTGGCGCTGGTTTATCGAACAGTGCAGCTGTTGTAACATACAAAATGTCCAAGTTTGGTCCACCAAAAGCAGCTGAAGTGACTTGCTCGGTTGGGAGTTTAATTTCCAGCAAAACTTTGCCTTCCCTGTTATAGAGGGGAGTACATGATAAAATAATCTTCAAATTCAGTTCAAAAACTTACTTAGGATCCACTTTGAATATGGTTGAGCCATTGAAAGTGGCTACATAAAGGTTGCCTTCTGAATCGATGGTCATGCCATCAGGAAGGAGATTCTTACCATCACGTATCTTACGTAAATTGAAAATTACTTTCGGATTTTCTAGAACAAAGAACAAGTTATTAGCCAACTGTGAATGGATATGTTCATATAATTTGATGTTAACTTACTAACTTCACCAGTGTTGATGTCATAGTCATACTCCTTCACCTCGAAATCAGTTGTATCAATGTAATAGAATTTCTTAGTCTTTTCGTTCCAAGCCAGACCATTAGAAATTCCAACATCACCCTTCAGAATTTCCTGCTGACCATCTCCGTCTATCCTGTAGAGGTGTCCGTAACGGAAATCAAATTCGTCGACATACCGCATGGTTCCAGCGAAAAGACGACCACGAGGATCACATTTGCCATCATTAAAACGATTGGACTCATATTTAGCTTCTTGCTCAACAGTGAGGATTTCCTTATCCACTGTGCAGGTCTCTGAAACTCCATCCCAGGTAACAATAGCTACACGACGTTCGATGCCAACCGCAAATTTATCTGTTGTGCCCTCAACTGGAACTATGAACGAGGCGAATTTCTCGTTTTCTGAAAAAAAAAAAAAAGAATGGGATAAGGATCCATAGAAAGACCACAGATGTTCGCGAACTCTACGAATAGAAGAGAAGGACCGGCTTCTCAGAAGGCAAAAAGAAGGAGCATGCAAAGGGCACTCGCAAAAATAGGGAGAAAGACCGGCTTCTTGGAAGGGAAAAGAAGGACAAGAAGAGCGACAAAGGAAATGGAGACAAGGAATGCGGTTTTGAAAAAGGTAAGAAAGGGATCTGCTCTTGACAAAGAGAAAGTCGACAATTTAGACAAGGGAATTTCCGAGCAAGACATCCGGTGAGAATCAGAAAAGAGATCCATATGAGGAAAGAACATCCCTCATAAGTATGGCCACCACAATGGGCGCTGAGATGAAGAGGATCTAATAGACTCCCCCTTAACTTACAAACCCAAATAATTATAGAGTAGGAATGAGGCCCGGAAGTACTACCAGAGGAGAAACAGAAAACATGTCAGACCCGACTTTTTTAAGAACTAACAAGGGATTATTGTATTAGAATTGATGCTGAGGAGATGGTTGGACCATTTCTGCAGACACACCCAGAACAGAGGTGCCTAAAAATTGACTCTGACTGAATAGCTTGACTTCAATTTGAATTAAGTTTTAAATTGTATGGTAAAACTTTTTTACATTATATGGTACCCTAGCCGCGTTCTTATACATTGAAAGGGGTTTCAACAATCTCAGTACGGACGCGGTGCGAAGGACTCTAGTCGACCTCAACTTCCTCAGGACCTCTGAGAGTGCAAGGTATTGGGAACTTGTGCTCGACAAAAACTTTAACTGAAAGCAGAATATAGACGAAAAAATTAAGCTTTCTACTATTCGGGAAAACCTGGAGACCAAGTCCTCAAAACATCATATGGATGTACATGGCTATTGTAAGGCCTTTACTTACCAATGGCAGCTGTTGGAAAGCTGCTACTTAAACCATCAACCTCAAGGACATCACGAAAATACAGAGACTGGCGTGCATAGCAGCTACAAGTACCATGAGAACCATGCCAACAGCAGGACTAGAGGCTATTCTCAACCTGTGCCCTGAAAAGTCAAGCACGATAGAGCTCGAAATGAGCCAAGGCCTAGTTTCTCGCAACCATTCATGGAATGGAAGGAACCTACAATTTATTGCCGACTCCGAACGGCGAATTGAGAAGATTTTTCATGACAAATTTTACTCTCGGAGGCTCCCATGAACCCACGCCGCTCGCTCAGTAATTCAACGCACTAACCACTGGCAACAACCATTTTCAGACAAACTTAGCCTCTTTAAATCAGTTAGACTCCCGGACCATAGCAGCGTTTTTCAGACCGAGGTCCTAGCAGTGACAATTGCTGCCCATGAGACTGCAATGAAGGTATTACCACGTGATTATATCGTCTTTTTCATCGACAACCAGGCAGCACTAAAGGCGATTTATGCTAAAATTGAAGTTTGTGCTCTTGCCAAACAGGATGAGGTAAAACTATGCTGGGTCCCTGGACATGAGAGCATACCAGGGGATGAGAAAGCTGATGAATTGCCTGGGAAAGGATCTGCGCTAGACCTAGGGCAGGCTGATCGGTCAGTGAAAGTCCCGCCATGTAAACTTAAATATGAAGCAAATGGAAGTGAATGAAAGATGGAGCTCTTTGGACTCCTGTTAAATAACTAGAAAACTATGGCCAAGGTACAATGGTGGCAGAACTACTACTCTCATGAAGAAGGACAGGAAAAACCTCTCCATTCTTGTGGGATACTCTGTGCTATCACATGAAAAAGCTATAGCTTAGTGAGGACAACCTTTGCAGATGCTGCGGAGATGAGCAAGCTAATGAGGACACAAACCACTTCATTTTTCATTTCCCAGGTCTTTGCCACTTCAGACATAAATCCTTTAGAAGGCACTTTTTCCAGGATAACGAAGAACTAAGTGACGTACCTATCAGGGACATCTGGAGTTTCATTTAGGCTTCAAGATGCTTCAAAACCCTTGGGCAATAAGGGAGTGCTTTGGATATAGCTCCACAAGCAAGGGGTATCTTTCCCAAAAATGTGCATCACAATGGGTGTCTACTGACCTAAGTGTGAAGCAGAGGGTTTTGTCTCTTATCGCCAAACCATCTACCTAAACTAACCTACATTGTATGATAATAACCATATCACTGTCATTGCGCTTATCAATTAATTATTGTAATTAGTTTGAACTTTTGTTCAGCATTGCATGGTAAAAAGCACTTTACTGTCATTATGGTCATGAAACCCATTCTGTTACTTACGGAACCGTCGTTTGAATTAGGATGCAGACTCGAATTTTGTGAGATTTTTAATGTGCGAGACATCAGATTATCCAAGCGAATACAAAGTTGGGCAAATTAAAACTGAATTAAAAATAAATAAATAGATGGAAGGTCTGGCTTCGAGATTGTGCTCTTCACTAGAACAAGATCGATTCCACAATTCAAGAATTCATGTATGGACGGAATCGATCTGACACTTGGAAGGACGGCAAAATACCTCGGAGTAATCTTAGACTCAAAACTGAGCTGGAGAGTCAACATCGAGAACCGCATTAAAAAGGCTTACATTGTCTTTGCCTTTGGCAAAAACGGCACTCAGACTAAGGGAAGCAGGTCTCTGGACAAACAGCACCTATGGTCACGCCTCTGTTCTAACCCGATGGAATACCACGAAGGAGAACATAAACACCGACTACATCATTCCAACCCCAGACTTCGGTAGGAGATTTGATATAGAAATACCAAGAAAAGAGGACTGGGATGATGGTATAGTATGCACCGAAGAAGAGCTATCCTTCTACACCGACGGATCCAAAATGGACGCTGGTACTGATGTCGGTATTTTCTGTGAATCCAGAGGGGTAAACCAATCCTTCAAAATTCGAGACGGATGCAGCGTTTTTCAAGCCGAGATAACTGCCATTTTACGAATCGTCTCCGGTGTCCTCACAGGATACTGCGGAGTAGGAATCCATGCGAAGCGTCTTGGATTGTCCTACAACGACTATTGCAGAAGCTGCAGGGACGAAGAGGAAATAGAATCCGTCCGACACCTGCTATGGAATGTCCCGCACTGGCCACCAGAAGATTGCGTAATCTTAGTAGTAGGTTCTTCCATGGGCTGGAATCAGCTTAATATCGCTCATTTAAGGAAACTCCTGAGATTTCTATCCCTTTCTGGATGGTTTCCGGATTAGCCTCTCTATCCCCTGATTTGACTCCCATGAGTACACTTTTTTTTGGGTACAATGGACCCGCTTGAGGTCTAGGTAAGTCATTAGGACACCCACTAAACCAACCAACCAAGGTCTGGCTTCTTGCAACTATTCATGTCATGTTATATGAATGAAAGGATCCTTAAGTTTTTCTTGCCGACTCCAAAGGACGAATTATGAAACTTTCATGAAATAGACTCTAGGAGGTTTGTCATTGCTTGCCGAGCTCGCACTTTATTGCACTAACCACTGAGGCCCCGGTGACCAGATAATTTTATGAGCCGGATACAATGTTGTGCTATTTCATGTTTTTAACTACCGTAGCTATTTAAAAATGCTAATAAAAAATATCTCACCCGTGCTCGAAGGCAGATGGTGTTTTTGTCACGATGAACACGAAGCGGCGTGCGTCAATCCAACAAAACCAGACTTTCATTACCTTAGTCACGTGTTATGTGCTATGTTATGATCATTAAAAAATACCAAACTTAATTCGGTCAAATTTTGGGTATTTAAAGGACAGAATGATTCCATGCACTGTTCGAACTAAAATCACTTCCGGTTCGCCCCACTTCCTAACACTTTCCACTTACCAATTTGGCTCTTATAGACCTTGTTCTCCTGGTAGTCATAGCGCAAAAGCTTCCCATTATTGATGTCAACAAAGTACAAGTTTTGCGTTGCAATATCCCAGTGAGGCCCTTCGCCCAACAAAGCATAAGAATCTGGCAGTGGCTCAACCTTGTAAGACATCTGAAAATAAAAAAAAAAACAATTTCAAACGTTAATTTAATTTTTTGCAACATAACACGGTTTAAGAGCTAGTCAACCGATCAGTTAAACTCGTGGTATAGCATTGGGAAACTAATAATACAAGTATTCGTACCACAGTTTTATTATGCACACATATCTGAGCTTCCATAGACACAGTTACATTGTCGGCTAAAATGCCAGCAACTAATGAGCTGGCTAGAAGCACTCTAACGATCGGTAGCCACCGAGATGCCATTTCGACTGAGGGCGATCAGATATTCGAATAAACTATTCGCGCTGTGAATCAAAGTGAAATTGAAAGTTCGCAACTTGATACAGTGCCGACTGTTACTCATCTGCGGTCAATATGACTTGAATTACAGTTTAAATCAGAACACTTTTAGTTGGTTCTTACCTCCTCTCGAACCGAACCGAACTGCATTGTTCCTAAAGGTGAGATCAATTATAAAAAAAAAAACCAATCGCGGCCAGGTATAGAATGACTCTTATACTCGACGCACATAAATCGGAGAAGGTTGAGTGGAAGTGCCGAAGCCGATGTTACAGACCTTCAAAGCTCTTGCAGAGCTTCTAAATCTGTCGAGGCATTCAAAGATTAACCACACAGATATACATTTGAATGTGTTTGCATTAATAACGATTTGCAGTCGGTAAAAGTTTAAATAACAGCTGTTAAGTTTTATAAGCTTTCTATACGCGCACTTTAAACGGGATTACAAGTAGAAAACTCAGACTATTTTCATAAAAAACAAACTGTGAAGTAGAAATTAAGAAAAAGAAAGCAAAAATCTATAGATTACCTTTTTTTTCTGCTGGAGATACGCACTTCAACTAGAGTACAACGAATACGAATTATGACTCTCGAAGGGAATGCAAATGTTTTTATACTAAAATTGCCGGTCGCCGCATTATCTTTTGGTGCGGCTTTCGCGATAACAATTTTCATTTCGCCCCTATGTCCACGAATATGGGATGAATACAACAAAATAATGAAAAGAGAAGTAAGAAATGAATAGTTATCTCTGGAGGGGTCACACAAATAAACAGAGAAGATAAAATTATTGTGCTCCAGACGAGAGATAGACTTCTCAACATTTACTTGCTGATTTAACTGTATGCACTTTTGTCGTCTTTTTGAAAAATAAATTCGAAATTGTAATTACTTAAAGGGATCCTCATTTAAGACGATCCCGGCGTCCACTAATCTTCCCAAACCAACATCTGCCTACCAACTTAGGTTAGGTTAGGTTAGGTTGAAGTGGCTGCCAGCTAAAGCCAACATACTTAGACCCATGAGGGGTCCGTTGTGATATCACAAAGATCTCGGAAAAATCTTCTGCCTATACATTAAACCAATTGGAGCTTCTTATGAAGCGTGGGAGGCTACTAACATCGATGTTTATCAGGTCCCCTAAGTTTGTATAGAAGAAAGCTCCTAAGTGGATTTTCTTTTGCGGGAGAGAGCTAGACAGGTACAAAGAAGGTGGAGAATAGTCTCCTCCTCCTCTTTGTTTATACTGCAGAAGTACTGCAGAAGTCGTGCGTAAACGCCAAGCCTTGTTGCATGCTTATTTATTAGACAGTGTCTACCAACTTCCTTCTACTTTCACCTCAAGATGGTACGCCCCGGGTGTCTAGTACCTTAACTGAAGATTCAGTTTTAAAATGTTTGAAAGGTTGTTGTGGTTAGCAGATCTTCGGTTATGTTTTGACCGTTAACAAGTCGCGCGTAGCTGACCTTTTAGCAGAGGTACTGCTTCAATGCAAATATAGCTGCCATATAGGTAGTGCCATAAGATGGGCGGGCCAAAGAGGGATATTATTATGTGATTGCTCCAGAAACTAAAAGCAGCGCTTATTCGGGACCAGCTTTGTCATATGCGGCAGACTGAAGAAAAAAGTTGTTACCTGTCAAATGTGGGCAAAAGTCTTATGACCACTCTTCATCATTATTATTTCATCATTCTTCAATGGCCTGCTTATCCACTATGAGGGTCGCGTTTTAAGTGTGCTTAAGTGGACTCTGAACATATCCTAATCTTCCGCCATCTACTTTAAAGCATCAGGGGTATCCCCATACGGGTAGAGGGGCAGATTTCAGACCTACCTACCAAGCGGACGCCTACCTGATGGCACGGATTTCATGGCACGTCTCGAAGCCGAGTTGAAGACATACGTTTAACGTGTCCAAACCATCGAAGCATGGACGTCTCCGTTCGAAGAAGTAGCTGTTCAATATTGAGTGCCATTTGCATCAAGGATAAATTTGCTAACCTTCCCCAACAGAAGGCAAGATCGACGGCACCAAAGAATGTTTTTACGAATTCGCTGATAAAACATGGATATGAGCAATGTTCTAAATATGACATTAAGATCGTGTTGTACAATTTTAACGCCAAAATAGGAAGGAAGAACATCTTTGGCAGGACGGTTGACCAGAACAGCCTACACGGGACCCCGTCTGAAAAAGAACGTCACTATCAATATTCAAAAGGCAAGTGGCGGTCTCCTAACAATGAAATGGTCAATCAAATTTATAACATTGCGCTCGACCGCGTTGCATAGCACGCCTTCAGTATTCTTGATGTTCAAAGCTAACGAGCCCCCAACATTGACTGTGATTACTACCTTATTGCAGTCAGACAGTGATTTACATATGTATGTTCCCAGTTCTACTACTGGGCTGAAACATGGACTCGATCAAAGACATCCATCGTGCTACTAGTAAGTGAATCAATTTTCGTAAGATATTTGGTTTCATTTGTCTTGATTAGCTTTGAAGGACGAGACGCGACGACAAGGTATAAAAATTGAAAAGCAACATCGACCTAGCCAAATATGTAGCTACACATTAGTCAAATATGTAGCTACACGTGGCTACGACACATCAACCATCCAAGCTCCGACCAGGAAACAACGGAATAGGGTAAAACCTTGCCCGCGGAGCCCTCGTATGGAAGTAGAAGGGGACCTCAACTAACTTGCAGGGGTTGTTGGTTGAAACCCATTCTGAAACCTTTTTGCAATAAGTAAAGTTCAGCTTCGCTAACAATGAGGACATTTCCCAAATTCGAATTTCACAAATTTTTGTAATGACTAGGGTTGCCATATTTTTCCAAATCGAACTCTATTTGATATACAAATAGAATACGTTGTTACTAGTTCTACTAAATCTAGATTAGGTTTGTGTGTGCTCTCGGACTTAGGGACTTTGTCTACCCAATCTCTGCTATTAGCTCAACTGACAACGATACCGAATATAATCTTTCCAGCCTTGTTCTATGGTGCAGAGGCATGGACTTGGACCAAATGGGATGAGGTAGACTCAGTTAATTTGAAAAAATCTTCGATCCTGTCGTTGAATACGAAGCTGGACTCTTCGAATCCAGTCCGGAGAGACGGCGCAGTTGAGAAAGATATATATAAGTAGAAAGCGGCCAATTAGGCAGTTGGTTAACGATTGAGGAAAAGTATTATTAGTCTTTAAATTTATTGCCTATCATTGATTCATTTTTAGAAATTCAAAACGTATCACAACGGCAAACAAATTTGTAGCAAATTTACTTATCTTCAGATTTATCTTTATAGAAGACAGAAGTGGACGTAACGAGTAGACCCCTTGCCCGATAACACCTCTCATCTGGGAACGAATCCAAGATACGTGTATTGAGTCGTCAACTGTGTATACAAAGTTTGATCAAAATCTTATCAAATAATACCCAACATCGGCTGTTATTGTGTCCACAAGATCCAGTATATTGCTTGATTACTTATGTATGTACATACATCTGTATGTGCATATACAGATATACTGTTGAATGGATGACTTTTAAGGACTTCAGTGATTATGGTCGATTATTTCGGGATTGTTTTGCAACGAGTGCAAGTCCCCACAGCAACTGACTTTGGGGAGATTTTCGAAAGTAGAAGAAATTGATTACAAGGTTATGTTCTCTGATCGTTCTGTTCTTGGCACAGAACAACGCTGTCCCGAATAATTGCCTGGACCTTTGGACCTGCCACTTGTTTAATGGACTGCGCAAAACAAGGGTACCAAGATCAACGTTATAACAATTCTTCGGCACTGTTTACGACTCGATTTACATGACAAACCCATGAAAACTTGTAGTGCAATTGGACGTAGAGAATATGGTTAATGGTCTGCTAAGTTGCACTAAGTGTTTACCCCAGCCCCAGATTTAACTTCAGCAAAACGTTTGTTATGCATATTCCGTCTAGAGTCGAATGGAAGATGGGAGAGTTGATAAAAAACTACGACACATTCATATGTAGCAGCGGAAATGGAGTGCAGAGTAGTTTCGGAAAATATTTCTACCACCTTCGATACTCTGTCTCCAATTTGGATATCCAGTCAAATCTCCTTGAGCACTAAGTTGAGACTCTTCGGATCCAATGGTAAATCCGTGCTTTTATGTTCCTGCGAAACCTGGAAAGTCTCGGCAAACATCTTGAAGAAACTGCAGGCTTTTGAGCATCGCTGTCTGCACTACATCCTAAAGATTCGTTGGTCATAAATTATATCAAATCAGGAATCGTGGCGTAGCACGAGTTAGGAGCTGTTGGATGTCGATATAATGAAGCAAAAATGTTGATGGATTGGTCACACACTGAGGCAGCCAAATGATAATATCGCGAAGCAGTCCTTTGAATGAAATCTTCAGGGAGCACAGCAGGTTCGAAGACCAAGAAAACCGTACAAATCAACACCCTTAGCAGAAGCAAACTTTTAGAGGAAAACGTGGCCATAGCTGAAATACGTGGCCACAGCTGAATTATGTAGCTGCAGACTGTGAAGGATGGAGAAGATTCGTTAGTGCCCTATGCCCCAACCGGGGTTACCCTATGGTTACAGGCCATGAGGATGACTTTGACGATATCAAGGTTCTACGGATTCCAGAACTTCGCCAGTATTTTTCAACCATAACTACTTGCAATCAACGAGGCTTACACCCAATACCCAAAATCTTTTAACAGAAAATATGTTGGTAGTAATGCAAGCGTCTACTAAAACGATGGAACCAGCACTCAACAGCTTTCTTGCGGAAATGGTCTATGTATACTCGATCCAAACAAAAAAATATCTGACATACATATGTATACCTGAGGTCAGCTCGAAGTCCTTTTTAGTTTCTTTTAATTTTAACTCCATTTTGACTCTTTTTCGAAGACTCTGCTGGATCTTAAGTCATAACGGTAAATATTTCAATGGACTTTACTTTTCTCTAGGTTCACCTTTTTTGGAAGACCACTCCAAATTACATACTCCAAACGTGCATTTTGGCAAGCTAGACGCAATATGTATGCCATTGACGATGGCAGATATTTAAATAAAAAACAATTGCTCATAGTTATCAGTCTGAATTATAAAATACAAATTCTAAGAAATAAATTAAAAAAGTTCTATATTCATAGTCCATGGACTTTTATCATTACATGCATAAGGTGACCTCACGAGTTGACATTCAATTTGATAATAAATATTTAAGAATAATAAATTATGACAATTAATTTGAATAGTCTTATTATCAGTTTAATTGCCTTAATTGCTTGTATGAATTAATAAATATTTATATTACGAGTGTGTACATATGTACATGTGTATTCAAATTTTTGGCAGACAGTAATTGTGTACATTTTGCAAGTCATTTTTCTTTAGCCGTCTTATTAGGAGGTCACCAAGGCGTCAGTGTAACATGTTCGATTGCTAAACCGGACCTCCGAGGGGAGTACATAATTCTGGCATAAAAAAAAAATTCAATAAAGATTCCACAAGGTTAGGAAGGTCTTCAAATCAACTATTTAACAAGAACTTGTATACAAACTTAAACAGAGATCATCATTGTATGCAGGATTGGATACAACAGCGTTGAAAGACAGTCATGCCAAGTAAAATTGAGAACTATAGAGAATCTGGTGCACAATGATTGCATATGTGTACACAACAAGGCTTTCAAATTCAAATTTATCACTTACAATAAAACGAGAGTGCTCAATCCAGCCCTAATGGCGACAAAGCACCATAGTGAGTCATGCAATGTTTTCTGATACAACACATTTCCATCTAACCCTTATCCAATTATCAATGGAAAGCAAATATTTATATTGATAAATTAGTTTTTTAGAGGCAAAGAATTAATTACAAATTAATTCGTTATGAGATTGCAGCGAAAACTATAAGCAAAACACGTTAGGGAACCTCAGAACTATTGGTAAAATGCCCAACTTTAGCGGAAAACCCATTCGCGTGCTTGTGGCACTCTCCAAGTTTGGCACAAGGAGTTTATAGTCCTCATCCTCAGACCTGTGTCGTTCTAAGTGCCACAGGCATGTGTAATGGTATTCAAAAACTTGAAGGACTACCTTGCTAGACACAACGTGACCAAACTTTGTTGGGTACCTGGCCACCAAGGAATTATTAGCAAATAATCTGTGGATGGACTGGTTAGGACTAGCTTAGCTTAGATTCCCCGTTTTTAAACAACAAAGTGGAGTGAAGTTCTTGAACTTAGTGGAAGGGTGTTTTGCGCGTTGTTGGCCCTACGCAATCTTGATTTGTGTTGGACATAATTGATGCGACCGAATAGCGTACGTGGCTTTGTGGCTCAGTGTCCACCTAACATTTTTCGCGGCATCACCTCTTGTTGGAGAAAAACAAGTCTCCGGGAGAATAATTTGTCATGAAAGAGCTTCTCAATGCACCGTTCGGAGTCGGCAATAAACTGTAGGGTCCCTTCCATTCGTACGAACAACACCAACACGCACAATATGAATGGTTACGAGAAGCTAGGCCTTGGCTCACCTCCAGCTGTCGCGACAGCTTGTTATTTTTTTCTTTTACATACCACAAAACGGAGGACAGCGCCAATATTCTGTCCAGCATGATAAGGCGACCGAATTTGGTTAGCTTATTCGAGAAGGGGCCTAACAAAAAAAAAAAAACGTTCGTTTTATTGACGTTTAACTCTAAGAAATGTTTACTATACCAAAGGGAGAATCTTTGTCTCCCTAGCCTAAGCTATCAATTCAGACAACGACACTAGAGCTCAGATCAAAAGAACAATAACTCTTGCCAATTGCTGCGTCTTTGGGCTATGAAGACAATTGTGTAGCAAAGCCCCCTCTCGAACGACTAAAGTGACCATGTATAAGACCTTAATCGTCCCAGTCCTGCTCTACGGTGGAGAGACATGGACTCTGTCAAAAGCGTATGAGGTTGCTCTTGGCTATTTCGAGAACAAACAATTCTACGGGTGAATTTCGGTCCCATCTGCATAGACGGTGAATGGAGGAGGAGATACAACGACGAACTGTATGGGCTGTACAGTGACATCGTATTACCAGAAGAGTGAAGGTCCACACCCGAGAGACGGAGCAGTGGAGGAGGACAGCAACTCAGGTGACGCACGCAAGTGAAAAGGGATCTTAACCAACTTGGAGTGCGAAACTGGAGGCATCTGGCTAAAAATCCAGCTGGCTGGAGACGCTTGTTGGTTGAGGCCCAGATCCACCCCGGACTGTAGTGCCACCTTAAGCAAATAAGTAATGGGAGATCCTATTTACATAAAAGTGCATGTACATACATAGGTCGTATTACTTTGTCGTAAACTTAGTTTTTTAAAGACGTGATAATCATCGTTAAAGAGCAGTGATCCCCCAGAAGTAGAGTATATGGGGTCAGACACAGAATTTTGATCAAAGGTAAGATTTAATCCAGGAAATAAAAGCGATGCAAAGCAGAGGGCCTTAGTTTTAAGACTGTGAAAAGTGTTTTCAAAAGCTTTGCTAATGTCTGTGGTAACTAAGTACATCAATTTCTTTATCGTCCTCTAATGCCTTCTGTGCTTTAAATACGAGATCGGTGAAGTTTGTGGGTTTTAATCGACCATTTGGGACTCCGTGTTGAAAAGTATTGGTTTGCATTAAAAGAACATTGATTCCTAGACAATGCCTTAAAAGAATTTATGAATTTACGACCTTGTTTATGTGACTTTTGAGAGTGACAGTTGTATGAGAGCTACGTATAAGAAGCTGCGATAATACGTTGAACTTTCACTTTTTTTCAGAACTACAGCGGACTAACCATCGCAGCCGGTGGAATAGCCTTCCTTTAGCCGCTTAAATTTATAGACAATCATAAAAAAATAAATAGCTGGCGCGACAGCTCGGGATGAGCCAAGGCCTAGCTTCTCGCAACCATTCATATTGTGCGTGTTAGATATTTTCCACGAATACCAGTGGTTATATCAACCGAAACAAGGGAACCTTGAGTGCAGATATTATTATAAAATATTGTTATTATCGATTCGCATCGAGAACATTCAATTAAATAAACTAAAAACCCCATTCTTTTGTTTTACATTTATAAGCTTTAAAGTGAAATTAATTCTTCAAGGCGAGAAATCTACTACATTTTTATGTCTTACTATTAGCGACTGACAGAGTGTAAAAAGCTCACTAATAACTAAAATCAAGAGAAAGGTTTTGTTTGTTATTTACCTTGAATTGTTCGTCGTTTCCTGTGTTTTTGGTGTTTTTTCAAATTCACTGTTTTTATAGATACATAAAACAAAAACAGAAGTAATGATAATAACACTTATCCACACCCTTATCAAATTACTACAAGAAAACCGCTGACGGATTAGAGATCATATTAACTTTTCGTTGCATTCCAGAGGGAAAGAGTCAACTAGCGCATAAATTAAGATCGTATTCGTACATAAGCAGAGACCACAACTGTTAGTTAAGCAAAATGCATTAGGTATGTTAAATTTAAGTGCAGTGATATGAACTTTGGTGAAGCCCTGATCTGTACTGGACCCGGAAGAGATAGTTTTGTTTTATGCTATAATAGGTGTAAAATATGTACGTACATACATTAGTATGTGAAGTCTGTTTCCTTTTTGCTTAAGACTCATTGTGTTACCGTTTTATATTACAGAATTGCAGGAACAGGACATATTATATAGTTGCTTGAGCAGATGTGATCTAGATGTTAGACTTGTGATGGCTTTAAGTCCTGATTGGCTCTTACGTCGGACTTCTATGTTTGCCCTTTTGGTTTTGTGTTCCAAGAGGATTCAGACTCCCTTAAAATAGTAAGTACTTGTATTTGAAAGTTTTTGGCAATTCTAGTGAATCATAAGCTCTTCTGGTTGGTTGTTGCAATAAACGTTAGCCCCGAAGTTACATACGACGTTTTCCTACTGTCTCATGCTAGTCTTCTTCTCGAAAGACTAGTAGTGAGATGTTGAATATCACTTCCATGATAACCGTTGGTGTCGAAGCTTAACCGTGAGTGACTCCTGGGACATGTTGTACTTAGGTTAGCATTTTTCTCGCATATTTATTCTTTCACCAAACCACAGCACTGCGTATAACAGACTCCTTGAACGGAAATGCATTTTTAATCGTCTTTATATCTTTATAAAAGCATTGCTTACCGGTCTTTCTAACTCTTGCAAGTTCCTCGTCCCACCAACGTTGCTTAGTAGCTTTGGGAGTGGGTCGAAGTGGGTAGGCATCTTCGATGGATTTTATTATAGACTTTTTTACATTAAGGACCATTTCTTGTTCCAGTTTATTACAAGTTAATAATGATGCATTGCAAAGTAAAAAAACCTTTAAAGATTAAAATGAGCGTGAATGACCTTGAAAATTTCATAACCACGCTGAACATGTCCATCGTAATTCTCCCCACTGCTTGAAGTATCAACAACAAAAGCAAAACAGGTGCACAGAATGACAGCTAGCATGTTATTGTGAAATGATGGTGGAATAAGACCTGTGCCTTTTGTATTTTCCTTGAGATTTTTCCATTTATTATGGAGCAACTTACTTCATCAGAAAATAAAACAGATACAACACTTTCCCTACTGTTAAACCCAGAAAAGCCAAACGAAGTTGAAAGGCTCAGCTGTTTAAAATGTGAAATTCAATTTGAATTCTTAGGAGAAAAAAGTAAAGACGACTATCTGGCTCACTTGTTCCGTGCCCACAGACTTGTAATAGCAGATGTTGAGGATGTAGCTGATTTACGAGAGTACCTTCTTTATTGGATCGATAAATTCAAAGGTGAGAAAATAGAAACATAAGTTAAAACACTTCTAAGATTATAATTCTCTGTATAGGGCAATCGCTGGGCGAATATTGCACCACAATGTTGCTGGACCAACTGCCAGATGGTACCATATCGAAAAATGAAAAGTACTACCTCCTAAGTGACATACTGCCGCAGGATTATGAGCTTCGAAAAACTCTACACCAACAGCGCTTGGAAAAAGCTCTAGCCAAACATCAGTTCGAAAGAACAGATCGAGAGTTCTCCAAGGAATGCCTTTACTGTCGGGATGTAATTCACGGACTACGTTCTGAGTTCCTCGAACATCTCTTTACCAAACACTTCCTTCAGCTGGGTAAACCAGAAAATCTGGTCTATGTCGATGAATTGCTTGAGAAAGTGCAATCAAATCTTGAGAATCTGATCTGCCTTTATTGCGAAAAGGTATTCAAGGACCGTGTAACCCTCAAAGAGCACATGCGCAAAAAAGGTCACAAGCGAATTAATCCAAACAATCATGCTTATGATCGGTTTTTCCTTATTAACTACCGCAACGAGAAGCCGAAGCATACCAAGAGCCTCGAACAAAGTCGGCGCAATGCCATCCGACAGCAACAGAAAGAAAACAAGGCCACGAAGGATGCAGATACTTTGGATAAATCAATCTTGAGCAGTGAAGATTCCGATTCAGACTGGTTCGAATGGGACAGTGAGAAGCTACCTATTGCTTGTCTATTCTGCTCCAAGACTGATCCAGATTTTAGCGGTTTAAAGAATCATATGCTACAAGAGCACGGTTTAGATTTTGATGCCGAGATCTTAGGCTTAAACTTCTATCAGAGAGTGAAAGCTGTTAACTATGTGCGTCGGCAGGTACACATTTTACGCTGTACAACATGTAATAGCAGACGTACAACGACGGAAGACTTACTTAGCCACATGTCGACTGAGAAGCATTACAGTCTTGGGACTCGTGGGCAATGGGACAAGCCAGAGTTTTTCTTTCCCACCTTTGAGGATGATGGACTTCTTTGTGTCTTAGACGATGGCAATGAGAACGAAGACGATGAATCTATGGTGCGGATCATTTCGGAAGATTCTATAGTGAAAATAAATAAAGATGCTGAAAGGCTGTCTCTGGAGAGCTTTGCTCTGCCGTAGATGTTTATCGAATAAATTTTGCTTTAAGGTATCCATTTGGAGTTTTTATTACATTGTTGAATGCGGTTGTCTTGAAAATGGGACCAAAGATCAACCTAAACATTCGTTTCTTAACCAACCAAGTGCAACTTCCTGACTATTAATCCGGACTCGGATGACAAGGATTTTGTGTAGGGCCACTTAAGTTGCTCGAGGACAGAGATGGGCATGAATAATGCCTTTCTCCGAATTCAGCACTTCCCACCATAGCCGCAAATGTCAGTTTCGTAAAGTTTAGATCAAAAATTGTCCAGAACCTTTACACATCGGCATATTCGCCATTCACAGCGGGAGGTTTAAGCTCCCTCCCAAGATAAATCGCTTCATCCTCAACTGTTCTGCGCCAAGTTTGCCTAGAGCGATTCTCTCTTTTGTCTGCCTGAGTGAGGGTGTAGTAGTCAAGAAGAAGCATAATATGTACGAGTTAAAGTTGCGTCCACGTCCTAGGTACAATACCTTCAACATATCATTGAATGTTGGAGCGGAAATCTTAGTTTGGTCTTAGCGCTGAAAACATTCCGAAAGCAGCGGTACACCACGATTCTATCTTTGGCTCCGACCAACTTCCTAAACAAATTCAGCAGTGCACTTTCTCCACCAGCAATGTTTAGTTGCGCTTTTAAGTTCAAAGGAAGTAAATACATCCATACGATAGAATAAGAAGGCAGAACTTATTTTTTATTTCGAAACATTTAAATTCACAAATGAAAACTAGCATAAAGTAAAAGGTACATTAAATGGCAGTTCCCCGCTCCAAATTCTGCTTGATCTCGGAAGTGTATTCGCCATAGAAACGGTCCAGCTTCTTGTTGAACTTCGAATTGCGTTCATTAATGAAATCAACATCAGCATCATCGTTATATATCCTCCTTCTCGAGTACTTCTTCCTGCGTTCGATTTGCGTTTCCAAATCCTTGACCATACTATTAATCGCCTCGGGATTGTCTTTGTGCATGTTGTGTAAAACTGTATTGGGTGCACAGTAGAATGCCTCTTCCCCAAGTTCACGTTTCTGTTTTTCATATTTTTCCATATCACGCGGTGCCATGTTTTTCACTAAACGACTATATTGACGAGCAGTTTGTGCTTCAAACGTTGAAAAACCATTGTCCGGATTCTTTTTCTGTTTTTTCTTCTCAATTTTAGTTGCATCAATTGCGGAGACATCCAACATCTTTAGACGATCATAATCCTTACCAACAGCTTCGGCCTCTTCGCGAGCTTTTGTATCGCTAACAATCCAGTCAGCTTGTCGTTTTCTTGATTCCCAATTTTTGGGAAGTTTTTTTCTTGCATCTTCTGCGACTACTTCTTGATGATTTTCATTTCGTGCATTCTGACGAAGTTTGTGTAAATTTCTTAAGCGTTCTTTGCGCTCGTTTAATTTTTCTGCTGCCGATTTTTCTATCGTAGAGCTTGATGATTCCATATTTTGATTAAATATTAGTAGAAATAAAAATGATTAGTCTTTATTGCGATGTAAACACGAACAAGGTTCTTTTCTTTGCTGTCACAATCTCTTTTGACACTTCTTTGTGTGACACTTTGGATTCAAATGATAAAGGCTACTGCACACGGACGTTAATTAAGAAAAATAGAACCAAATAAACTTCACTTCAAATATTTTGCATATATTTAAATTATTTGCTCTCTTTTAACACGAACTCTTAATAATACAATTTGTTGCAATTATCATTTAAATTTGAGAGAAATTACGATTTAAATACCCATAGTTTGCGAAGAAATAATCAACCGAAATGGGTGCGTTCAGCAATTTATGTAAAATTAATTAGCTATTAGGAACTTTAAACCCTGTTTACACTATATTTTAATAAAAATTACAAGTTATAACAATTTCAGATTGATCATGCCGTTTTTAACTCCAAATTTTTTATTTGTTCAAAATTTGAAGAATTTTGCCAAAGATAGGAAGCAAATAACTGTTTTTAACTTATTGATTATTTTAAGTATGTATTTGCTAATGAAGAACATGTCACTTAACTTTGGAGCCACTAACGCCCGATAGAGACTTATTGTATGACAGTGTGTTACGGAGAGACAATATTAAGGTAGTCTCTCGTTAACTGCTGATTGGCGAGTCTTGGGAAATTAAATGTTTCAATTGACATTAGTTTCTTGAAAATTTATGATAAACCAACATTATTAGTTGCAGAGAAGCAACAATTGACAATTCTGTTCTAGCAGACCATTCTAATCAATTCGTTCGAATTTAATAACGTACTCGTCTGTTGAATGCATTAAAAAATAACAATTCTATTTCAAAATACAAATTACATTCCACTCTAACAACCGGCGTCTACTTTGGACGCGTTCGCAGATAACATTAACTTCTGCACGTGGTTTGTGTATGCACTATAATTCACCTTCGCCCATTTTCGTCTCATTCAATGAAATTTAGATAATTCGCTCACATTTCCTACATTCTCACGAGTTCATTAAACAATGTTTGAAAGCAATGTTTAATTTTTATTGAATAAACTCAAAATAATAAACTGTTCCCACCCACTCACGGTCCACAAACAACATCCATAAATTCCACATGTTTTTTTTTCTGCACATTTCAACAACCCTTCCAGTGTCCAATCTCGTTTTAGTCCTACTTTCCATTGTATCACTTTAGCCGATCTCAGTGTCAGTTTATTTCCCGTGCGGTTTGGTTGGTTTCACTCGTGTGTGTGTACTTTTTAGAAGCAAAGAAAAAAATAGGGAAGCTAATCAAAACAATTACAAATAATACCAAAATAAAGTAAAATAAAAACAATGAAAACGCAGGTTTTCTAATTAAAATACCATCGCCGAATTTAGTTTGAGAAGAAATTGCAATCAAACTATCGAAAGTGAAGAGACCAGTCGGAGTGTACGATGACAGAAGAATCAATATTACGTGCACGTCAGAATTGCTGTCGCTTGTGCTTGGCTCCGGACAGTGAATGTATTTCGATTTTTAACAGCTACGCGGCTGATAAGGAGCCCCTAGCTACCAAAATCCTATCTTGTGTCAATATTAAGGTCAGTGAAAATGTCCCTTGTAGCTTGTGTCGCATTCCCCCGACCGTCCCATCCCATCGTTTGTCTGTCCGTTCGTTTTTTCTTTGGTCTTCCAACCGCGCCTCGAAGGACGCCGCAGATGCTTGGCCAGGTGAACACCACCGAAAAATATGTATATGTACAATTTGTGCCCCGAAAAGAGACGAAGAGGAAAAACGGTGAATGGAAGCTCTCGTTGATGAGTGATGGCGATTGCCATGTCGATGCCAATGCTGGTACTGCCACCGATGATGATGAGTCCTGGGTGTTTCTGTCTCTTTTCTGCTCGTGGCTGGCCATATCTCTAGTGTGTCATGTGTCCACAACGCACTACGGTGTTAGCGCTTGAGATGATGACGACGACTACGACTACGACTACGACGGCGATGACTCTTACTGCATAGAGTGTTACGTGAAGTTTTGAAAGCCAATTTCAAGCTGTTGGACACAGAAGCTGGGCGGAGTGGCTCATTAATGGCGCTGTATCCCAGTGAAATTAATTTTTTCTTCCACTGTATTCGCAATTCCAGCTGTTCTGCGGCTATGGTGGGTTCTTCTCTGCTTTGACTGTGACTGTGTATTATCTCGATGGAGCTCTCTCTGATATTGCGGTAGCAACAACAACTACACTACATTCCTTCGATTCGTTAGGCCCACATAAGTGGCAGAAACAGCAGCAGTTGGCTGCTTCTCGTGTGTATATCATCATATTTGTTGTCATCATTTCCAGTCGCCGTCGTCGTCAAGTCAAATCTTGAGGGCAGAAGCAGGGGAAGCATACTTTTCTGACTTGGAATGACCATGTGGTTTGTAGATTTACTGGGTTTCGTCTTGCAAACACTTTTAGTCCAAGCGCTATAAAAAACGCTTTCAATGGTTCACCCTGAAACAGTACATCAAATTTAGGGGAGGAAAACTCAAGGGTTGTTGTCATTCTTTCGAGTTTGCGATGTTTTTGTTTTTTTTTTTTTTTTTTTTAGGTTAGGACACAATTGACGTGGTGGTTGTGTGGTGCTGGTGACAGCAAAGGCACAGGAAATACCACTTGTCTCGTTGCAGCAGCAGCAGCTTCAGCAAAATCGATGTGACAACCATTTTGTGAAATGTTTTTCGCGTCTGAGTTTGGGTCAGGTTCTGAGATCTGATTGAGTGCCAGCACTCCATATCGAATTACCCATCATTAAACGGCAAAAGAGAGAGTGAGTTCCTTCAGCTCTGTGCTATGTGCCATGCAAAACCTGCTCTTTGTTCTTGAGCCTCTATCGACCGATGGAGGCCTAGAGAAATTCGATCCGACTATGTTGGAAATTTCTTGCAGCGGATGAGTGAATCACGAGTCACTGTTTGTCACAGGAAATCAATTTTCAGGGAGTGGTTGGTTGGCGAGCCTCGAGAAATCGAGATATTTTTTGGGTGCAATAACCTCTAAGTTTCGTTTGACTGAACACCATCTTAATCGTTACCATCGACACCACCGCTATGTCCTTGCCAATACTTTTGCTTAATTAAACAAAGGAACATACAAAAGTATATGCATCCTTATGATAATACAACGCAATGTTTTGATTGTCCACCTCCCCATGCCACAATCGCTGCATTTCACCCGGAAGGGTGGAAATAATTGCAATTCGATCTACGTACACACGTATGTACATATGTGCGCATTTTGTGAATACCTGATGCGAACACCATGCGTGCCTCCACCATCCATTGTCGGCCACTTTACATACAAACATACATATGTATATCTTATGTAATGACACAGGCAGAGGATTAAATGCTCATCATTACCCTTTGAACAAACACGCCACCACCTTATTATTTAATGAGATGGGGGCTACCATTTCTCAAGCATCTACTCCATATCCTACCCACTGCTTAACACAATACCCTCTGTATTCAATTTAAAGCTTTAAACTTTAATTTTGAAAATGGATGTAATTTTTCCCATCAGGTATCACCAATTGACCGGCTTTCCCTGCGAATTTGTCACGCTTGTATCAGTTACTTGAACTCATGGCAGAGCTTCAAAAATCGTTGTGTTGCCTCACAAAACAAACAGCGCAGCTGGGTGGAGATATCGAAGAAAATCGAGAAGAAACAAATTGGTTCAGCAATTCCACTCACTGCTGCACCCGTGGGAACAGCAGGAGGATCTCACGAAGATGGCGGCGACGAGCAAGAAAACAGCCCACTTGCCACCTCGATTTTGGAAGGAATTTCATCGCTCAAGAAACGACGCTCATTGACGGTCTACGTGAGTTCTTGGGTTCGCAGCGCACAGTGGAAAGAATAAATATTATTATGATTTTTGGTTATTTTGTTTTTAGCCCATTCCGGGGAACGTTAAAGACGAACCAATGGATGAGGAAGACTACGATTTGAAACACGATGAATCCGACATAGATCCGACACTTTTCTTGGAACGCACCGAAGAGGAAGGGTCCGATAATTTATCACAAAAAGAACAACATCTGGCCTCACTGGGTTTGAAACAAGCTACGAGTGCTATTCACCCTTTAAACTATTTGGTAAGTGAATGTAGTCAAATGGGTTTTCTTTATTCGCGTATAAGACAGTCAGACAGCCAACGTTTTTTAGAAGGGTTCGAATATGTTTTCGCAACCCTTGTCTTATGTTTCTTTCAGTTTGTTTTCGATGAGTTGAATTTCTGGCAAAATGACGACGAAATTCGTTTTTAGGAGAAAGTCTGACAAATCTCTTTCACGGACGCGTCACTCCCCTTTCTCCCTCGCGATGTCGCCTAACCAACAAAACGAGGTTGCTACTGCGTCAGTCACCTCATCGTCCAAAACAACAAATGGGCCTTACCCTCGCCAGATTCGAAACTAAGTCAATCAGAAGTACAATAGCTAGGGTTCAGTCACGTTTTCCGTCTCCAAATAGTATCTTAAGGCCTCTCATGGTCTATCCACAAATATTTTAAAGTCTTCCCAAGCTCAATACTTTGGCTTCTTCTGGAGACATCAATGGACTAAGCTCTAGTCTAAGAGTGACCTCGCCCTGTCAGGACAACCACCTAACCTATCCCAAAGACGCGTCACCAAAAGTGGGAAACAGCTTATTCCGAACACGATGGACGTATGAAGATCCGAGTGAAGCGGCATGCTTCTCTGCTGCTCCTTAATCTAACCTAACAGCCTATTCTCCAATTGAATTCAACAAATAAGAAAATATCAAATCTCAGGTTAGGCTGAATCGGATTTTGCTCAAAAATATTCTTGTTCTTTGCAATAAGTCATAGGCAGAGGCGCGTTCTCCCATCGTGTAGTTAAATATTATTATCATTTGCTGATTGCAACCACCGTACACTTCATGTACCACAGCAACGTTGTCATCGAAAGTTTTCCCTTTGCATAACGGATTTGTATGTCAAAACAAGAAGATTGTCATTTTGTCTAAAAGCTAGAGAGCGATCACAACTCTGAATTCATACTGCTTTGACTCAAGGCTTGATCGGAACTGTTTAAATGCGCTAAAGTAACTGACTGCTTGTGAAGGTTAGGATAGGACCACGGGGACAGAAAGACGGTGCCATGATTGCTGATATTTGGCTCAGCTTGTCGGGCGGGAGCCGGTTTGTTCAACCTCGCCTTTATCATCTGCTCAGCGCACAAAAATCGCACTCCAAGTGATAACTAGCTTAAAGAAGTGGAAAGAGAGACCCTAATTCCTTAACTTGGACGGACAGAAAAGACAGGGAACATAGTCAAAAAGTCCGCGAAACTGAACTAAGTTGGCATCTCTCCTCGCTAAACAGGCTTAATTTGTGGATCTGATAGCAGGAGTATTAATTCTTAAGTTTGCCTAAGGCCTCGAACATTCTCCGAGTAAGCCAGACCCTGTTTTTGTTGTCATTTATTACATAAGGTAGAAGTTGTCAGATTGAGACCCAAGAAGAGCTCTGTAAAGGTTCATTGATGATCAATGTGCTAGGGCTCATATAAAATTTATGTAAGCCATACATGTCATTTTTGGGTTTAGACCCCAGTTTCCCATTTACTCATGGTTGCATACTAATCTCCACTAATTAGTCAAATGAGCCTGACGCTCTTTGATTTTTTCTATTATTCGAGTCTCTTGCTTTTATGTTTTCGTTTCTTATATGCATATGAAGCAGCTACAATCTTTCGTCGATACTCATTTTGTGTTCCTTTCTCATTTTTGTTTTGTTTTTTGCTTTTTCCAGGCCGACTATAGCTTCGATGGAGAGAAGAATAATCAAGCGTTACTTCCAGATAAGACCATTGAAATAACCACACCGATCACTGATCTAAAAGAGGCTTCTTGTCGTGCTTGCAATTTAAAGTTCTCAACAAGAGCAAATGCCCGCCGGCACGAGCGTAACCTACATCCACACCTGTTCACAAGTATTGGACTAAGCGGTTCGCAACCAAAGGGACTCAGTGTAGTCCCATCAATGCAACACGGTATTAAAGGCGGCCATCAAGTTATGAGACCGATGATTACACCAGAACAATTGGGACTGTTTGACTATGATCAACCGGAAAAGTATCAGCAACTTCTAACTGAAGATAAGATAGTATTTATGCAGCGGCACGATGATTTCCTTCAGCAGTATCAGAATATGACGTGCAACTGTTGCTTGCGCACTCATGCCACGTATAAGAATTTTATGGCTCACATGCGAAAGAAATATCACTCGCTTCCGCGTAACCTTTGCTTCAAGTGTCTCAAGCAAAACGACTCGAAAGCGCTGTTCATCTCGCATCTGAAGAAACGAAACTGTATTAATCTGTATAAGATCTATCATAGCCTGATTGATGCGGGTGTGTTGAAAAAAGACGCAGCTAGCTGCTCTCCTGACAAGTTGCGTGCCAAAGAACTGCTAGTGAATAAAATCTACGAGTGCAAGATATGCTCGAAGCATTTCCGTCTGAAGCTCGAGTTCCGTAGTCACGTTTATGAAGAACATGCCGACTATCAGAAAAAGGATGTTTCGCCAGGTCACTGTGGATTCTGTGGCTTGGAAATCGAGGATCCATTTGAGCGAAAGCGTCACTACAACAACATGGACTGCATTGTCATCCTACGGTGCATAACTTGTGAAGAAAAATTCGACAATCATCAGAAATTCCTGGAACATGTATATTCCAAGCACTTGGCGAACAATAACGAAGCGCAGAAGAGTAACTTGATGAAGGAACTCTCCTCGACTACCTCCACAGAGAGTTCGCCTTCGAAGAAGTCAGAGACACCATCGAAACCGCAATTCTTTTCGCGTCTACCTCAGAGCTGCAATATTTGCGGTCAGCATTACAATAACTACAACAATGTGTTGCGTCATATGGAGTCAAAGCATCCCGATCAACTGCCGCAAACTTACAAATGCACTAGATGCTTGGTTGGCTATCCACGTTTGATGAATCTTCGTGAGCACATGATCGAGGTGCACGGCATGAAGGTGGACAAAGTGCGTAACAATAGTTTCGACTACATTGTGGACTCGCCCACAGTGCAAGGCAATGCTCCGCGAGGAACGGAAAAAATGGCCGACGCATACACCGGGCGTTATGATTACGTGATGAAAGATTTGATGTCTATTACCAACGGCGGCGATGGAACAGCAGGAAATGAGGGTACCAATGCGAATGAAGACGATGGCAATCAATCCGATTCGCCGACTCCAAAGAAAATTAAGCTTGAAAGCGGTGCAGTGGTGGCGATCGGTACTGCAAACTTGAAGGAATGTCCCATCTGCAGCGCGGTCTTTAGTAATAACATTGGGCTTTCAAATCATATGCGTACTCATACTGTCGCAGAAGGCGGCGGAGAAGATGAGGTAGCCGGTGAAGACGATGTGGCAGAAGACAAGAAGCCCGTCGATCCGCTTTTTAAGAGAAGTCTTGAGTTGGCCGCAGATCGACGATTCCGTCGTATGCGGTGTCGCATTTGCCAGAAACGCTTTTCTTCCAAGAAGAGTTATCGCCGTCACATGTTGATCGATCACCAGATCCGCAATGTGCAATTCATCAAGTGCAAGCTCTGCAACGCCGAATTCGCATACGAGAAGGGTCTTAAAGTGCACATGTTCAAGATACACAACACGCTGTTGAAGGAAGAAATGATCGTGAAGCAATATGAGTGCGATATCTGTTCTATTGTGTACAGAACAGAGGAACAATTGCTTCTTCATAAGAAAACGGTTCATGGCAATGAGAGCGCTCAAGCCGATGATGAAATTCTGCCATCCATGGACCAAAGCATGGAGGCATCAACACCGCTATACTGGTACCAGTGTCGCTATTGCCCTTCGCACTTCAACACAAACAAAAAGCTTGCCATTCACATAAATTCCCACTACGAGTTCGATTCGAACGACTACTCCTGCAAGGACTGCGGAAACGTTTACAGCGGTAGAAAGAGCCTCTGGGTGCATCGCTACAAGAAACATCCTCCGGTCGCCGATCCCTCAGAGTGTGCTCTCTGCAAGAAAATCTTCTTCGACAAACAAATGTTGGAAAATCACGCACAGTCATGTGCACAGAAGCGTTCATCAATCAGTAGTGCGGCGGCAAACGAAACAGAAAGTTCTAATTTCTTTCAGCATAAAACTGGCGATGACGATGAGGCCAATGATCAGCATGAGACTGATATTGGAGAAAACGCTGCAAATTTGAAAATTAAACTTCCCGAGGTCGCCTGTACAATTTGTGCTCAGAAATTCACCGATCAAGAGCTCTTTACCAAACACATTCAGATGCACGAGAGGGAGTTGTACACAGACAATCCGTTGGCCGCCATGTTTGATACAGGGCCCGCTGATCCCAATCAGTTTTACCTAGACCGCGTTAACGACAATGGGGAGTATGTGTGTGACATCTGTACGAAGGCTTTCGCTCAGATGACCGCACTGAAGGTTCACCGCAAGTGGCATTTTCGAGGTGATAGCAAACAGGTGAGCTTAAGCACTTAGGGGAAAAAGGTAAAAATCAAAACGCGACGCTTAAGCTTGTCCAGTGTGATTTTCTAGTTGTGTTGTTGTTTTTGTAGTTAGATGTGTGCTTTTAAAGATGTTTTAGGATTCACAAGCTAATCTTTGCATTTTCTCTTTCACAGACTCCAGTAGACATAAACGCGCCAAAGACGATGAAACGCAAGCGTGAACTTAAATGCGATTACTGTCCGTCGACCTTCATCAGTTCCAACAACCTCCGGCGGCACGTAGCAGAACTGCACAAGTCCGAAATATCTAATTGGCCCGTACCACCAAAAATTGAACCCGAAAAGTACCTACAATGCACCAAGTGCGAACTTAAGTTCGACGCGAAGAAAGAATGGATAGAACATAAGATAAACGAAGCGAAAATTGCCAAACCATTTGGTCCATTCCAATGGGGATGTGAGATCTGTGGGATGTACTTGTCGCGTCGCGAAAAGCTTATACATCACATGATGGCACACATTAAAGAAACCAACGGCCAGATGAGTGTGGAAGGTGAAAACTATCCGGGCGAGAGTAACTCACAGGACTCTGAATCATCCAGTCATCAAGAGGCATCCGAACAGCGGACAATAAACGAAGATGACGATGACGAAGAGGAAGAGGAAGAAGAAGAATTTGACGGTGACGGTGACGAAGAAGATGCCGAAGAAACAGTCGACACAGTTAACCTGGATGACAACGCAAATGATGGACAAAATGACGACGCCACCGAGGAACAATCACAACGACTGGAACGTGAATCGAATGACGACAACGACAGTAATGATTCAAGTGAACAGAGTTCTGATTCGGATGATTCTTCGTCCGAAGAAGAGGAACAAGAAGCGGCCTCATCACATGACGAGCCTCCGAAACGATATGCGTGCGATTTGTGTCAAGTCTACTTTAGCACATCAGGGGAACTTCAAAAGCATGTCACTAGTCATTTTCTTAACGGACCCGGATCAGTCACTCTAACCACAATCACAAAGGACAAAGCCAAACCGTCTGAAATCCATACGAAGGATGACGAAGACGACGACGACGACGAGGATACGACCGAACCAGACACAGCAGACTCTTAATTCTATCCATATGGTGTACATAGACCACACAAGCTAATCATTAAGCACTTTCCCTTTTGACTATTTATATCGTTGATTATAATTACTTTATAGTATAGGAGTAGCAGCGTACACGTATGCTACCTACTTGACGGATATCAGGATAAGCAATCGCATAGGTATGCGCCCCGCACGCAGCCATCAATACCAATCACAAAACACGGAAACAAACGAGAAAACAAAGCAAAAACTTACTTTTTATGTATAAACTAGTTCATATAATATGTAGTATGTTATTCGTAATGATTTTCATTGATTGAACACATATGTAACTTTAAGCATTTTTAATCTTAATTCATTGTACTAATTTAAAAACAAACAAACAAACAAACAAAAAAAATAATTCAAAAGGAATAATATAGTTTTTTTCTCTATTGAATTCATTGAGTTGTTTCTCTTATTTCAAACGCTTTTCGGTGATCATTTCTGATTTAGATAGAGTATTCATGTCGATGCTTGGGCCAAGGCAAGTGTATTGAACTTCGACGAAGAACTGTACACAGCAGTACAGGGTCAACATGCAGTCGTTGCAGCCAACGGTGTTGGCTCGTAAATATTTGGTCATAAAAATCTGAAATTAATTTGCAGAGGCAAATTATTCTGGGAAGGGCCTTTAGCACGGCTTGCCATTCATAAAATAACTGTTAGAGATTTATGGTTTAAGGTAAATGATTTACAACTCGTTGGGCTAAAGTGGAAATCAGTTAAAATAAACAACCAAAGGGTAACATTTTACTAAAAAGTGGAAGAGGGGAATGGGGTCTTTCGCTCTCAACTATCTGTACAAGTCTAACGCTCTAAACAGATCTATGAAGTTGGGCACCTAATACATATAACCGTGGTTTATTGGATGCAGCTCTTAGCTAACTATAGACTTTAAAGTTGTTTTATGCCTTTTAAATTGAATTTAATAAGCCAGTCGTTAAATAGACTTCATCTAAGGCGTAGAGGATTTATTTCATTCGAAGTCTTCTCCGCTAATGAGACTTGAGTGTGAGGCAGACTTTATAATTGAATCTTATTTTTTATGTATAAAGGGCGGTACAAAATGAATCTTCAAAAAAATGATTACCGCTAGAGTCAAGGTAAACTTTGGTTCTTTGCAGCCTGTGGAAAATATTCTTTAATTAGCAAGTATTGGCTTGAACCGGGGCACTTGTCTTGATGTGAGTTTTGAACTTTAACTTATAACACGGATGGCTTGAAAATACACAGTGGATGTGGGTCTAAAATATTTGCCAAGTGATCTAGCGCGAATGTATGAGTTAGCCTATGCACATACTGAGAAATCTTTCAGCCAGGAAATTTGCACGCATTCAAAAAATATGATCAGTTTTAAAATTGAAATATTCAAATTCAAAAATTCAAATATAACCGTCTTCTCAACGAACTGATATAACACTTGTTACAGATGAAGTTCTGACAGTAGGACAGTTTAGTGCGCGATTTCTGCGTGTAGGTGTTTCGTGCCGTGTTGCTTGCGTAAAAATGAACAAAATGCGAATAAAAATCAAGTGAAATATGAAGAATATGAGTGTTTCAGTGCGATTAAGTGGTAATTGATAAATTGTGCGTGAAAATTGACTTAGGGATGCAGAAATGATCAAGAAAAGTGCAATGCAATTTCTACAAAGCTCATCAACAGCGCTTCACCAAAATGTAAGTGCATAAGTATGCATGTACTTATATATGTACATATGTATGTATGGTTGCTTGTTTTTTAGAACAATTATTTTTCGGGTAAAAATTAACACACTCGAAGCAAAGCTTTCTCGGATTTTCGTGTACAAGTACAACCATATGTCGATAGATGTCATTGAGTTTCCGGTTGGATCTTATCTTCCACTCTTTCTTCTCCACAAATAATATTGCTGAATCTCTTGAGTGTTGTATTCGCCAAAAATTACATTATTTTGCTTGTTGCTTGTTCATGAAGGCCAAATCTTAGTTAAAGTACGAGGAAATTTCTTCAAATAAATCGATTCTAGGCAGTCCAATATACTCGCTGCGATCATTAGTCAGTTGCTTCCAGTTTTGTAGGCCAAGTTGGTTGATTGCATGCGACACCTCAGTCGCTGTATTTTTCTACTGCGTATTCCTCCGGGATAGATTTAAAGATTTTCCGGCCCGGAGCGTTGGTGTGCATCTGTCCTACATGTCTCAACCATCTAAGTCGGCGTATTTGGATCCTGCAATTGGCAACTCTGATATCGTCATCTGAACTGATATACGAACCTAGACATACAAAGTCTCTAACTACCTCCTACCTCCTACGTCAGAGTTCGAGGTTTTTCCCTGATAGACCGTTGTCAATTTTTGCCGTTGCCGCTTCAAGGACGATGTTAAAAAAATTGCATGGCATTGCATCGTCTCCTTGATGGAGCATCCTACACAGTCGAACGAGTTTGGTCAATACAGTGCTCTGCACACCCCAACTCTGTAAATGGCATCATATGCAGTTTTAAAATCAATGAAAAAGGAGATGGGTATAGATTTGGAATTTTAAAAACTCAATACCCTAGCAACTTTCGCCCAAGTCAACCTGCTTTGAGTATCGGGTCACTGCAACATACCTGGGAACAAAGCTGCGGTTGAACTGGCTGGGAAAGGGGCAGAAAACGGAAATTTCACAACCGTGGGTTGGCACTGAAGGTTATTAAAACCGCTTTAAGCGGCTCGTTTGCTTAACGCCATGAGACCAAACCTGCAAAAGGGCCAAATCCATAATAGAGCTCCTCTGTTGTTGTCTAGCAAGGAGAACGTTTTTATCTTGGCAGGAGGCAACTAAGACCACATCAAACTGATAGAATGGGACTGGTGCAATCAAGTACTTGCCCGGGATGTGAGGAGGAGGAGAAAAGCCTCAAACGCTTCCTCTGTGATTGCCCCGCCGGAGGGAGAGCCCGGGCCAAGCTCTCTTAGGCAATTTAGTTTTAAGAAAATCCTGAAGTTCGCTGGACATGAAGGACGTATCTCAATGAACCCCATCCGAGCTATAACCCTTCACTTACGACCCCCCTCTTACTTCACTTTGGACTCATACTGTGGCCTACGTGACGAGCTTCCTCCAAACTTCACCCTCCTAAATCAACCAACAAACCAAATATTTGATCGATCTAGGACATACTTGGCATCAAATCTTCCTCTTATTCGGTGTCAGTGGTCGCCGTAGCTCAGTGATTAGCGAGTTGGACTGCAAGCGGCATGGGTTTAAACCACAGCCATGTCCACTGAACATTTTTTGCCGCACCACATCTCGTCGGGGAATGACGAGCCTCCGGGTGTATAATTTGTCATGAAAGAACTTCCCAATTCGGCGTTCGGAGTCTGCTATAAGTTCTAGGACCATTCCATTCGTACAAAAAATGTAACACGTACAACATGAATGGTTGCGAGAAGCTAAGTCTTCGCTCATCCCGAGCTATGGCGCCAGCTATTATTTATTAATTTATTTTTTAAGTTGTTTGAAGTGGAGCGACTTAAATCAAATACATATGTATTGTATATCGAACTGATTGTGATTCGGGAGGAAAATATTTTACATCTTTCATGACCTGTCGGCAATAATATCTCAGTAAACAATCGTCGGATTGGTATGTCACACATGAAACGGATCCGACCTTGCAGTCTCAATTTTACACCTTTGATAGCAATAAATTCTCAAAGTATGAGATTAATCATCAGTTCACTTTAACTACCCGTCACACCATAGTATGAATCAATTAATATATGTATTTACAAAAAAAATTATCTGGAGTTCAGTGCATTGTTTTGCATTCGGATTGCACATGAATTGGCCTTGATGAGGAGTGTGTATATAAAACCGAATCAAAATTCATGGCAGTTAAAATGCGATTAATGGCGTATGTGTAACAATGTTTTTTTTTGTCCAATTCCCAATTGAAGCTATTAATATCGTATTGTTGTAATAAAATTGAAAAAAAATGGCAAATCTTGATTTGAGCTTTGATTGACAGGCATAAAACTTAGCCTTGTCTCAGTAATTATTCGCTGTGATTCAATCTCGTTTAACTAAAGCCATCTAATCCGAGTTGAACTGGAAATGAAGTAACAACTTTACAGTAGGTAGGGTCACACCAGTAATTAATCGCATGCTTAGCAATTATACTTGTAATAAATGGACACGTTTGAGGCACATTAGGTCTGCTAATGATGCGAATGAATCAACAAAAGTCCAATGCGTCAGATACGTGTGCATGCAGTCCAATGGGGAAAGGTTCAGGTTAAATAGGATGAACAACTAATAGCTCGCTCAGGCGAAAGCAGATTTGAAAAGATTAGTAAAATACAAACGGGTGATCACTATGCTCGGAATCCCAGGTAGACTTCATTGCTTCCTATCCTGATTCAGTTCAAGAATCTGTAAAGAAGACTTTGTGTCGTGGTTTATTTTTTGAAGGTAAAGTTGCAGTCTGCCACAGACAGACGTAGGCCAAAGAAGACCCTTTGTGATGCCGGTGGGTTCTATACCTTAGGTCCCACTCCAACTAACTATTGAAACCATTTGGAAGTCTTCATGAAGATGAGGATACTTTTGACATTAGTATGCGATAATTCGCCCAAAATTGTCGAAGTGATAGGCTCCTAGATAGGGCTTCCTTCTTTGGGATGGGGCAGGACAAGCGCAGAAGAAATAGAGGATCGTTTCTTCCTCCTGTTCGTCCCTGGAGCTCATATAAAAATCATTTGAGAAGATGTCCATACTTTTGACATGAAGGCCGATGGGACAGTGGCCAGTGGGAACACCGATAACGGTGCTAACTTTTTAACCAAGATTAAACTTTTGGATCGAGTGAGGTTTATCATAGGCCAGATCTCACTGAAGGTACGACATGTGTTAAAAGTTGGGATGTGTGTATGTACTGCAACCTGTAGAGGTCTATTGTGCTCCCCCGAACTCGTATTGGCCGCTGAGTCACTCTGAGGGAATCGGAGTACCTGTATTGGGTCCAACCATGGGAGATCCGTTTCAGAGAAAGTGTACGCTCCTAGGTGTGCTCTTCTTTTGTGGATTAATGCTCCACAGTCCATAAGGAGGTGCGACGGGGTCTCCTCGACACTGCAGAATCTGCAGTTTCCATTCGTTTCTATTCCCATTTTCCTGAAATGCTCCCTGAGTCTTCAATGGCACGTTAGAATGCGAAACTGGTTCTTGTTGGTGCCTAGATAAGACTTGCTTCTCCTTCGGTCGTAGTTCCCGAGAAGTTATTTTGTCTGTCTTAGTCCTCGGAGTGCTTCCTATAGTCTTCTTCGTTTGTACTCTTCGTAGTTTCTCTTGGATTCGATGAGATCCCAGCCCGCAAAATAGTTCGGGTCCAACGAATGGTGTTTCTGACCCTTTCCTTGCCAGGTCATATGCTGAATGACTTTATTGTTGCGCCCCAGTCTATTTATCTTTTCCCAACACTCGTAAACCAGTTTAGATCTGATTTCATAGGAACTCATTGCCTTAATGGCACCCTGGCTGTCTGATAGTATCGCGATGTTTTGCTCGTCTGCACATCTTTCAATCGCTTATACCTCTGCCTAAAAAATGCTGGTCCACGTTCCCATGGACTCTAAGCACTTAGTTCGGGGCCCGTATATGTAGGTAGAGTGGCGGCTCTTTTGAGCCCAATTAGCGCTAGGATGCGGCGTTTTGGCCCGTATACTCTCTGTAGAGTAGTTCCACCTTTGGCGAGTTCATCGGCCTTACAATTTGCTGGAATGTCCCTCTGACCTGTTCTGTCATTTCCATGAGAGATGAGCGACAATCTGAGGTAGCTTTTGATGTATATGGTACTGATTCCAGATATTTTATCGCAGCCTAGCTATCGGTAAAAATTCTGATGTTATGCCTAAGCCACGATAAAGCTTCGCTGATGGCCATAATTTCCGCCTGAAAAATGCTACAATGGTCGGGAAGACGGAAGGGGATGCTCAGGTTAAGCATATCGGAGAAAATACCACCTTGCACTCCATTCACGGTTTTTGAAGTCTCGGTATAGAAGTGAACGGAGCGCTCGTCTCTGACATCATCATTCTCCATTACACTCTGGAAGAGATTGATGTTCGGTAGTTGAGGTTGAAGTCAATCGATGAGTGGCCAATATGGTTGTTTGACCATTGAGAGGAGGCATTTAGCCTGAGGTTTGCGCTAGCCTCTGACTGCTAGTCAAAAATATCTAAGGGAATTACATAGATGTAGAAGCACAAGTGCCGCGAAATGTGTTTCCGCCTACAGTTCCTCGAATTACCACTTCTAATTACCCTCTCGAAACTGAACGCCTCACTTTGGGCCGAAGGCGTTTGACTAATGGTCTCCGAATTGTAATATTACCATCACCAGACACCTAGGCAGTCTGCAGTAAGCAGTGCACTGCCCCCAGGTCTTCTAATGTACTCTCTATATCGAAGGTTCAAATGCGTGCTCTCAGATTTTGAGGACAAACACTTGGCAGCCTCTTAGTCGTAAATATTCCTTGCAAACTGGAAGGTGATAAATAAAATTAAGGTAAGGCAAGCTATGGACCCAATCAATGTTGCTAAAGTCCAGTCCAAGGCATTGTGCAACTTTCGTCTTTAGTGTTTGCCAGATGTCTTCATCGGCTAGACATCTTTATGTTAACTTGGACAATTCATTCCTTCGTCAATCATAATTCAATCAATTAAACCATGTCGGTGACATCACAAAATGACTCTGTAATCACTAATGCCAACGACTGTGACCAACGAATCTCTTTTTGAATATCATCAAGAGGTTACATCTCTCATGATGTTAACAAATATGGGATAGCTAATTCCGCATCGTCTAGAAGCCTATCAGCGGTCATGCCTTGTGCGGTTTCTAATTCACTGAACGTAACCGAAAAATTTATCGCTTCACTAGCAGAAGCTCTTCCTCAGTGCGGCACTACCGCCGTCAACTGGTAAAACGATGATGGATACCTAAACTCTGTTGGGGATTGCGCAAAAAAACTCTCAAAAGTGGGTAGCTAGCATAAAGCATTTCTCGTTTAATTATGGGAACTTTGCCAGAAACGCCGGGTTGTGCCGCTGTAGGGAATGTTTGGCATCATGACAAACACTTGGTAGATCTTCCTCTGCGTGGTTGGGCTGCACGATTTGTTACTGCTGCTGGTGTTGTTGTTGTTTTGGTTGTCATGGGGAAGACAATGATGCGCGATTTTTATCGGCGCAGAGACGATTTATTTGACATTATTACCGTTGAACCGTTGCAGAAATTTTTTGGCCTTTTTACGTGGCCTGGCCTTTATTGCATTAGGTTTTGGGTTTCTTCACATTTCTCTCTTGTAACAGATTTCACTTCTCAACGGGCTAGACATAGACTGAGAGGAATGAGTATTAGATGTTGACAGTCGGAAGTGCTTTTAAGTTAAAAAAAAAATTCTAGCAAAGCGTGTTAAGTGAGATCTATGCATTAAAGACAAGTAGCTAGGGCTGGTCAAAGCTCGAAGAGAAAAATCGTGGAGTCTGGCTTCAGAGTGATCTGTTCTTGATCGTTGAACGAAGGAAAAGAACTAGGTATTGCCTACAAGTTGTAGAGACGGCAGCACCTATCCTTGACCGACTGGGAAGAAGGTTTGAATGTTGAGAGTATGATTGTCGTGAAAGAGGCTTGCTGCTAGGGAACTGTGTCTCTTTTGGCAATCTAGATGGACCAATAGTGAAGTTGGAAGGGTACCTTTTGAGTTTCTTCTCGATGTAGAACAGGCCTTGGGATGTAGGAATCTGGGATTCTCACTCTACATGGGCTATTTGATGACTGGACACGGCTCCTTGAATGCACTTTTGCATCCAAGGACCTTGTTCGACTCTGCGGAATGTTCATGTGTGGCTTCTAGTGAGGACTGGAAGCATGTGTTGACGCTGATATAAGGGACCTCCCTTCTATGGGTGTGGTGCGGTCAGGAGACACATGGATTTTCAGCGAAATCCTTTCAATAAGAGAAATAACTGAGAACCCTGCTCGATTCTCCAATGATTCTTCCAAAAGCGTCGGCAGTAAGGTAGCTAGTTCCGTTGTTTGTTGAGCTCTCTGTAATTTGTCTGTGCCACCAAGCCACTGGCTCCTACTTTATCCAGTGGCCAAGGCAGGACAAACGTTGTACGAAGTAGTTAAGCAGTTCTCTCTTTTTTTTTGGTTCTTGTTTTTAGTTCAGTCTCCAATGGCGTTTATGAAGGGTGTCTTAATGTCCTACCAGGCTTCTAGCTTTCTGCCTCAACAAGTAGCTGAAATATGACATTTGATACAAGGGGCCTTTACGGTCGCGAAAGCTATACTCTGGTACCACGGGAGACTCAGCCTGTCTATCGAGGTAGGTCCCCTAGTGGGAATATCGTAGTGACTGTGGTTACCCAAAAGCGGGAACAAACGGCGTCATAAAGAATCTGTTAACATCTTAGATCCTCAGGGCGCAAGAGGTGTCAGATAGGCCTCGCTCCCCGCAAGGAGTGTAGCTCATGCCTTACACATGACTACGAATTGAACTGGCGTAGTATCTACTCGTACTTTCCTGGGGCGTTGGTCAGCGCTTTTCCTTGGTCCTGATATTGTGGGTAGGCTCACCGTGAAATAAAGCCTCTTTAGGCTGGTGTTCACGTAAAGCCACTCTAATATATATACATATATCTGCCACCATTGACTGTGACTGTGACTCGGACAGTCAGTACTAGCAAAATTCATCGACTGAGCAGTGGCGTATACGTAACATTTTCTTACCGAATACAGAATTGATAATACTGCCAATATGGCATCATTGGTGCCAGGTTTCTCCGTCATTGACGGTGACTGTGACTCGGACATTTAGTACAGTAGTGGCTCGATAATGTGATTCCCAATAATGCGAATTTCTCTAAAATTTGAACCAGAGCTTTGGAAGCTTTCGAACTCTTTAATGTGAAGTTTCTTCTGTTGTGTTGTTCGATCAGTCTCATGCCTTCTGAACTCGGAGGAGGTAGTGCTTCTTCTTTTTATAAATTCGGGCTTCGGCTCCTTTCTTATTTTATCACTCTCTCTATCTTATGTCCGTCAAGCACCTGCTAAAAATACTGTCTAAACACATCTATCATTCCCTGTATCCCGGTGGCTGGATAATGTTCGCTGTTTCGAACTGTATGGGTTCTGGGCTTGAAGCCAGCTATTAATTTCTTTGATTTCAATTTGAAAGTCAGGATATTGTTGTGGTCTTCAACTGCATCGAACTGTTAATCCATATAGGACCTATGCTTTCTACCTATGCTTTCTTCTCTTGGTCACAGTTAGTACAGGCACTGACATATTTTGTCAGGAGTTTCTTTATTTAAAGGGATCTGCCAGGAGGCTATTTTTTTTGGACTAAAGCGTCTACGTCTGACATACTAACCCATTTTTGTTCCTAGCAATTGTGGTCGAAATCTTAAATTTTTAAGATTAATGCAACAGTGAGAATCATGTAGATTCCAAAACAGTCAATTTCGAGTTCGGATTGAATATCGCTTTTTTGCGCTTCGAAAAGCACAGTAAACACAGAGATCCACATCACTTCTCGCTGTTAACAAGGAATTAACCACAGAACCGCTTGGAAGTGCAATTGATTAATTGAATAGGACCTCAAGGCAGAAGTTTATCTACGAGATGGTATGCGACATACACATCTACCTATACCAATGCATCGTTTGAAGTAAATTATGAAAAACACCGTCTCATGCAAATGAGCAGATATTACCTATGAACCACACGAACTTCTTTTAATCATAAGCTATCGTCTGTCAATAGCTTCACCCAGTCAATCACTTACCAAGGTGTAGGCAGTACAATGCTCTTGCAACCGCAGAGAATGTATGCGACAAAACGTGACTTCAGTGTTTCACAACGAATTTTGCAAAGTCTTTGCTTACATTCTCATTGAACCCTGGTTCCAGCTATGATGCATTCACATTTGATGAGTGGATTACAAAATGACAATTACTCTAGTCGTTGGAGAATGGTTATACGCCCACAGTTGTGGGATACCCTTCAGCAGGCTAAGAGAAAGGCACTGGGATTCTCGCTCCTCTCACTCGACTAATGATCCACAAATGGCAACTCATCTCAGTTGTGATAACTTTTTGCCTTTCAAATGAAATGGCACTTACTCACCCAAACCCCTTCCTGTATCATAATCACAATCTTAGCTTCAATAATTAAATTTGAGTCATTACCCCTGTCCATCTGAAGCCTCTTAAGGAAAGAAAAATCCTCATTCATTAGCTACTATCACATTTCTTATGGCATTTCCATGTGCCTATCCCGAATGGCAACTATCTAAGTTAACCCATCTACGAGACGGTGAGATCGCCTGAAACGAAATCACGTTTGACCTTTTAACACCATCACCTACCCCGCAACCGTCATGGCAGAGATTTACCGTATTAAGCGAGAGAGTACCAATGAATGGCGGATCTTGGTGCATAAAGAAGCACACCGATCAGAAAAGGTTACCGCGTGCGCTTCTACATTATTCATTATGAGCGTCACGTTGTTGGGTTTTGGGTTTCCTCATCAACTCATGGTCTGAAGGGTCAAGTCTGGAAGTGTTGGGTTTCTTCACAAATAAAGTTGTTCCATCACCTTAGTGAGGTCATTTGGGGGTTGTTGGATTTATTTTTGTGGGGTTATGTTGTGTAACGTTGTGAGAAAGCTCTTAGCATGGGTAAAGGAGTTTCAGGTAAATATTTTAGGGAAATGTACTCTGGAACATCATGCAGGTCGCATCGTTACGTGATGCAAAGGGCAAATTATTGGACAAAGCAAGCATCTAATGAACTTCTTCACTAGACATTGCTCACTTATCTCTCACCATAGCAAGTCTTGCGAACATGTGCTGAATACTGAACACATTTTTTGCGAAAGCCACCCATAGTTCATAATAAATTGAAACACTTACGTAATGCATACATTCACCCCTCGTCAAGTAAACAGTTGCAAGTTTAATCCTATACCTCGATCTTGCTCGGGATCACAATCTTCTCTAGCCGAACTTCTCGAACTTTGCTTGGACCTCATACGTCCGAGAGCTTCTTAATGTGAAGACAACCTAATTCTGGAATTCCCAGGATAGGTATTTGTCAACTCAATGCGAGAAGATAGCAGTTCCTGTGGTTGCCAGAAAATTAGGTGTCTGCTTGTCGTTGGCGTTTGCAGCACAGTGTTATGCTCACTCTTAAAATGTCAATTCCTCGAACTGGCAAATTGACATCTTTCACTCTCAGAGGCGTCATATTCCAGATACATACTAAAACGCTGACGACAAGCCATTTTAAAGCTGAGGAAATGAGCTGCGTCGACTGGTCGATTCCAGGGAGACACAAGTTGGTTGGTTTTGTTGCGTAGTTGAGAACATGTCTGGTGTCGTGTGGGCCATTTTCCCAGTCAGGACATTTGTCATGAAGGGGTTTAGAGGGTTTATTTAACTATTTAGGGAGCGGCATTACTCTGACCGCAGTTAAACTGGAGTGGTTTACGTTCTAAGCCGAGGAGTGCGTTCTTTGCCGACGATTGGTGGTGGACGATTGCTAAGGACACTGTCATGTGCATGCTCTTTACGACGTCTTCATAGATCTGCACGTCAAACCCAAGATTTAGCATATCGATGTATGTTGGTCTCGTCTTATTAAATGAGACGAATGGCAGCGATGGCGAGCCATAAAGATTAGAGATATCATGTGACATCTGCTGATGGTCCCCTTAGCCGAATGCTGGTAAGCTTAGAGATGTTGCCTGTTTCTATTTATCCATCATCCACTTCCTAGGCCACTGCCTTGCCCAGCTATAGCGAGAATGCGGCAGAAGGCCCTGTGGTCTTTGTGGATGCTGGACCTAAGGCATCTCAAGGCCAAAGGAATCCGCGGCATCCTGCCCTTCACCAAAGAAACAGGCAGATTCGCCAGACCACACGTTTCCATCTTTCCTACATCACTCCCAACATACGTCCCAAAACAAACCTATCCCTGCAGTTTAGACGGTTAAAAGAGGGGAACACATCGAGCCTCACTGAGGCTTAAGTGAAGAGTCTTGCGCTCATCCTCATATACCATACCATGTATGTATATGAGGAAAACGTCATCATGCTGTAAAAGGTGAAGCTAAAATCCCTTGGCTGAGTAGTAGGTAATTGGATTGCGAGGTCATGCTGTGTTTATGTCTAGAATTGACTTCATCTCCATTGTCCAGGACGTGTTGGTGGTTTCGGTCACTAGACAATCCTCAAGGGCAAATCGATAGGAGTTGAGGGCTGTGCATGTTGGGATCGTTGCTGAAAACTATGTAATCGTTAGCATACGAAACAATGATGATTCCATCTGGTGCAGGGGATAATTTAGAGGTGGGACTCGCAGCTATTGAACAAAGAAGTTTGATACAGATTTCAGGTAGTCAAGTCCTGCGTTGCCGAGGTTTTTAAGCATGATGATGATAGTCTTGACTTGCTCCGATGAGTGAATGAAAAGACTGCCCAAACTAATAGTGTTTTCTAAGCTTTACAAGCCTTTTAGCCAGCACTGATGACATAGGGTCTGAACAATATTTCATGCTACCCACTTCAAATCATTGGAGCAGCCTTCCACAAGGAATACCTTCTTGTAATTTGTAAAATTGAGGAGCTGTACTATTCTACTGAACGCCTATCCTATCTAAGATCTTAAACGATTTGTCCATGATGTCAAATGTAAAACAAAATGCCATCGCTTTGGGGGAATTGAAAAATATCACAAGCTGTTAACGTACATAGAAAAGCAATCAAGAACCAATCCCACCCACAGCGAGCTAACTTCAAGTTAAGGTAGCTCCAACCGTAACCGCGAAAAAGACTATAGTTTAGCGGGCCACATCACCATCACAATCCATCGTGCGCGTGCAGATTGAATGAATTTTATCCGCGAAAACTCATTACCATAAATGTTTATCTTCCTGGCAGTTGAGGTCGGCCGATTGCGGTGATATACATACACGGCTCAATTCGTTGTACCAAATGTCATTTAAGCCATATTTATTGAAATCATAATGAAAGAATGGCAGACAAACCGCGATGACTGCGCCGCCGCACAGATACTAAGATTCCAGCGTCGGTGGTTGGTAACCACTCCTTCGAACTGGAATGGGGTCACGACAACAAGCCAATGTCATTTACTATTTTGGGCAAAGCCATCGGTTTTTTCTTTGAGATTGAAGTGACATTTTTTTTGATTTGATTTGAGAAAAAGAAACGTGCAATTGGCTGAGAATGCATTAGAAACGATTAAGGAATTATGTTCCCCATACGCCCTATGAGGTTTGGTGGAAATACAGGGTGGGGACGTGTTTTGGTTGCCGTTCTTGTACTGGAATTGTGGTACTCGTCTTTTTCTTTGTCCATTCCGAAATCGGGCACAGTCCTAAAAGTTTGGCAGACCAATCATAAGGTTAGCTCCGATCGCTTGATCTGTTAAAAGGAGGTTGTGTATTTCTTCTCATTTGGAACCTGAGGATTGGGTCTTTTATCTTAAACTCTGTTATCTACAAACTTGACGTATGTTTGAAATTGTTCAATTTTTTCAAATTGATTGCTAAAGCTCATAGAATTCGTCATTATATCTTTCAATTTTTCAGCTTATCGTATAGTAGGTTGGTATGTAAGTAGGTAGGTACATAGGTAAAGATCATAGCCTCATCATTCCTGATGCTGAAACTTGATAAGCGCTCGCAATGTTTGCGCGACTCCTGTTTTGCAGATGTTGTGTTTTGGACCAATTTTAGTTGGACCACATCTGCCTTGATATGACACAAGTCCGCAACCCGTGCCACCTGATATTAGGGAGGATTCCTTCCTTGACAGCTCCCAACGGGATGTGAACACACTTGCTCTGTTCCACCAGCTTGGAAGATGCCGTGTTCGATGCCAGGCCTTGATGGTAGCCTGGCTGTCGATTGGGATGGTGATGTTTTCGATGGGTGTAGAATTATCTTAGTATTGCCAGTGCTTTCGGCCGAAAGACACTGGACAGAGTCTGGGAGCCGGTATGATTTTGATATCTGGAGTATTTTAGAGAAGATTCACAATCCGTGTGGGCCAAGCTCTAGTCTTTCGCACTCATTTTTGTTGCGCGTTTTATATTTTTCAAACGAATGAAGTGGCCTGGAGTTTTTATTATTGACTCCGAACGTTTTTTCATGACCAGTTGCACTCCCAGATATTCGTCATTGCCTACCGAGAGGTGGTGCCGCGCAAAATATTCTGTGGACATGGTTGGGGCTTAAACGCACGGAACTCGCACAGCAGTCCAACGAACTAACTACTAAGCTATGACGACCACCTTCTATTTATTCGACGATATTAATATAGAAGAGTAACTCTTGCCTATCACTGTTTTTAAAGATGATTGTGTAGTAAGGCTCTGTCCGGAACAACCAAGAAAAGTTTATATAAGACCTTAACCATCCTTGTCATACATTTTGGGCCTGCTACATGAGAAGTCGGAGAAACAAACTAATGCTGTTTACATGGATGATCCCTCTGAGCTATCCGGACTTCAACTGAATGTCCGTTGGTGACATGATAAACTCTTCGCCCTGAAAATGCCTCGTCTGGTCAGCCTCGGTCAGCTTTCAACGATTTGTTGGTCCTAATGGCCTTACCAGTTCTTAAAAGTCAGAGTATCAGCGGCAGGAGGTATCAGAGTGGCACCTTAGCTGCCTATTTTAGACATAGAGACAGTATCTGCTGTTTTTGCCATAGGGAGGTCGATGATTTTTACACCTCTTGATTTGAATTTTTTTTTTCGGTCTTCCTTATGTCCCGTAGGGTTCCGGTATGATTCTTACGAGGTAATGTTTCCGTGTTTCTCTCTCTTTTTTCCTCTTGGTTTCCCATTTGGTTCCACCTGTCATAACTCGAAATCATCATTCTTCCGACGTTTTTCGGGGGATATTGCCTATCTCTAGTTCCAGCCTGGTTCCTTCTGCTGCCCATCTGCTATAGGTGAAAAGCTCTGGTTAGCGTCATTTACTAGGAAGTCGCTGTATCGGCAAGTTGAGCTCTTTCTCATCTTATAGAGGTATGCGTTGAAGTTTCCATCTCCGGTTAGAAACATGGTGATGTAGTAGTTTACTTCTCTATGTTTCCGTTCCTAGCATTCAGCAATGTCCCTAATCAGACTTGCCGTCCACCTTTCTCTAGTTTAAGAGGTTCGCTGGCTTTAACATAGTTGTTTGGTGAGCTCTTTCTTTCCACTCCTCTTTCGGCTTTATGCTCGTGGAAGAATTTCCTCTCTGTTTCAAGTAGATCGATAGCAGTCACTCTCGCCACTACGAGGACGGCTGGTTCCGACACCGTGCGGTAAGAGCTTGCTACCCGAAGGGCTCCGCATCTCTGTACTGTTGGCATTTGTTTACTGTATTTCTCTTTTCTAAGGCCATCAGATCTCGCAGCCGTACAGGAGAATGGCATGCGTGATCGACATAAAAAGTCTTCCCCTCCTGGCAGTTGGACTGACTACATTTGCCATTACTCTGTTGAGTTGGCAGCTCGCCAGTAAGTGAGTTTGGAGTCGAGGGTCGTACCCAGGTACTTTACAGCACTTTTACTGGCTTTTACTACCGAGACTATTTGAAACTGCACACCCGTCACGATCTGTCTCCTGTCAGGAGGACTATTTCTTTTTTTTTTCTGTCGCCATTATATTCTGTTTTCTTTGCAGCCATGGTCTTCCATCTAGGCATGCACGTGTCTTATCACTTGGTTACGTTTTTGCTGTGCATCTCTGTAATCACCGTACCGATGTCAACTGCGTACCCCACCAGGGGGGTATTTTTGGGTATTTCCTTACGGAGAATACCATCGTAGGAGATATTCCACAGATCAGCATTAAGTGCTGCGCTGCTCCTGCATTGATTGCCTTCGGGGTTCAACCCCGGTGTCGTATAACAGCTCCGGTTTACTAAGCATATCATAGCAAAGTCTCTTTTTCTCTGTTCGACTCTCTCTCATTGATATTGAAGTCGGAAAGGTATTGACTGTATTGGCCATGCTTAGAGCATCGGAAACCTTTTGGGACTGTGCTGTGAATTTTATTTTGTTGTTTTTGAATTCCTATAGTAGCCAGGGAATGCTGTCTAACCTAGTTTACCCTGACGCCTGGATACATCCTTTGCGTCTGAGCTATTTTTGTTGGGTTTTAACCCAGTCAAGTAGAAGACGCCACCAGGTCGGTCTGTGAACTCTATCACACTATAATTGATGTGCTGGACTAACCATGATTTGGATCTTCACCCAGTCCGTAAACTGTCCTTTTTGTTCCTCCTATACTATGTATTAGTCATCATTAAGTTGAAATACTCAGACCTTGACGCTCAACGAATTTTGGAGTCAGAAAAGTTTTATTTCACCTGTTGAGTGTTGTGACAACGTAATCACTAGACACGAGCGTAAATTTAGCTTCTTACTCACTAAACAGCACAGAGGAGCTCCTTAGCTTTTGATTGCTTTTCACACTCTAAAGTCACAACACTGACTTATTTGACAGAATCTATTAGAGACACAATGCAGCTAAAAGCGATTAAATTAAGTAAACATTACCATGCCACATCAGTGGAACACAAATTGCTCGTGGCTGATTGCTTGTCTACTTAAGACCATCCAAAGTGTTTCCAAGCACCTAGGCCACTCTCAATTGAATAATTAATTTTCCATCGCCTGCGCTGTACATCGTCTGGCAACAGAACCAGCACCAACACTTGTTTACTTATTTTTATTACAATTTAAGCTGTGTCACTGATTTGACAGCTCCTAGACGGTCTATGATGTTCCAGGTTTGCTTTGATGGATTTGATGTGTTTACGTGCATCGTTGCGGGTTCACAAGTTCATTGCTAAGTTGCACACCCAAGAGACAAAATTATTTTCCAAGGTAGAGTGCGTGCAACACTTAACAGTATGCACAACGTTCTGCACACTGGCAACTTCTATGCGAAGTGTGTTAGTTCATGTTGGACGTGTGTACGAGTGTGTTGCAACAAATGGCACAAGCACAAGGCTTCGCTATAATTGAAAATTCTCTTAATGTTTTGTTGCTGTTGTTGTTGCTATTGTTGTTGCTTTGTCTGATTTAATTGGGATGGTTAAGGCAACCACAGCCGCAGTGGGGAAACTCTATACGAATTTATGGCAACATGACGAGTTGACCCGTCTTCGGACGAGGATTAGACAAATCAGGAATTTCAACGGAGAGTGCATCACTTTAGATGTCTCAGTAATTGCGTTGCGCATGCGAAATTGTTAACCGTAAATTGGTTATTTCGTGTATGGTTTCCCAGAAGTGCTTAGATAATCGGCCAGACATGGCGGTATACCGAGAGTGTTGCGAAAATGACCGTAGGCCAAGAGATGACCATTTGCGTGTATGGGTTGGATATTGTTTAAGGAGTAAGCACTTGTGAGGCCTATATTTGACAGACGAGGTTTTGAAAATCGTGCAGGTTGAAAAGGCTCAGGATTCACTGAATGGAAGCGGCTTTTTAAGGAGCCTGGCGTCGACAAGCTTGCTATTTATTTTTTTTTTTAAAACTTGTGAATGGTTTCAGCCGAATGTCATATTAGGGCTGTTAGATAAAAATCTGGACATCAGAGCCCAAAAATTGGGACAAATTGGGACATTTCAGTTTCATACAAATGCATCCCTCTTCGTCTAAGTATATCTCATTGGGGATCGTTAAATGTGGAATATTTTACCGATATTTGAGGTGATGTCAGTTCTGACTTCACTTGCTTCTGCAAAGATTTGAACTTTGAACCTGACATTGTCCAATGGATCCTTATAGTTGCATAGAAATGCGCATCTTTTCGTCTAGATGTTGGTTGGATCTTACCCGAAGCATGTAAATTCGTCATAAAAGGCGACTAAAATCCACATCTTGACTGTGACGTCTATTCTGTCTATTATCCAGGTGGTACTTGTGAAAGCCACGATCGAGTCACAGATTCTGGAGACCTCAACCGACGTACACTTTGGCTTCGGCGAGGATGCAGGTCCGGGCACTGCGCTCGCATCTGAAAAATCTTGCGGTTCACTCTCTGACTCGTTCGTGAGGGTAAAGTGGAAGTATAAAGTGGTGGAAAGGTTTTACCCGGTACGCTTATTCTCTTTCAGCACAGACAGGCAGCTGATTGTAATACTTTTGCTGATGGTTTGACTCGGGCGGCGCAAGCTGACCGAGCTTCAAAAGCGACGCAACCCGATAGGCTCCTGTCTAAGAGCCAAAGGAAGAGGAAACGAAGGAAGGCTGTGTTCGAGTGGCGCAAAGAGGCTCAACCGGCTGAAGGCGAAGGGAAAGAGGATATGGTCGGCGGAAGGTATTCCAACCGGAACCGACTCAGTTCGTGAAGTCGATGCCGGCTCCTGTTCTTTGAACACAAACAGGGCAAAACTGAAGAAAAGAGCTCTGGTCTAGGCAGAGCTGAAGCGTTTGCGAAATTAACGCGCCCCCTTCTGCTGGAGGCTGCCTTGCGGGTGGAGTTGTCTGCGCACAAAATCTGGGTGAAGCTGGTGCTGTTACCTCCAAAGGTTTCGGCACTTGTGAACATAGATTGTCTAAAGCAAACAAAGCCCCTGGCAAGTGCGCTACTGGCAGAAGGGTGTGTGCACCTATTGGGCGCTCTTCTGACAGAAAACCTACTGGTGTCACTGTGATAGTTACCCAAGGTTGCATTGCTCCAAGGTTGCTACCGCTCTTCTAAGTAAAGGGTCTTCCATTAAGCGCTTCCTATCTTTAAAGTTAAACAAAACAAAGTGTGTGTGAGATATCATCAACATTTTTTATTCGTTTGAAAGGCTTATCGATGCCATTAGACCCCAGTCCCAGTTTATAGAAATTTTTGGTCATGTGCAGAGCGATCATCAGTCATAGTCGCTTTCTAGCAAGATTAAGCACCCTTTTTGCTAAACAGTTGATCCAAGTGGAATTTGAACTCGTTCCGCAAGCGAGCTGAGTGCTGGATGACTTAACTTCTCATTCTCCTCTAAAAGTTTATTGAACTTTTGTCGATTTTTATAAAAACGATTCTCTAGATATATAGGCGATCAAAGTGTGACATCCTTGCATCGGGGAAACACTTGATTCTACGTATGTTGAACCACTTGCCGCACCTTATTTTTCATTAAATGAAGTGTCAGTCTTCTCAACTTCCCAACAGAGGTTAAAGTAGTTCATCGGATCTTTACATCCTCACCAGACAGCGTCGCGATATTCATTAAAGACAATCAGCACTAAAACGTCATAAAGTTCCCATAAAAATATTTTATAATATGCCATTGTGCCGGTTTAGCGATTTGTGTATAACAAATGGCAGCTTGAACTAACACGTCTGTTCTTTTAAGTGCTCTGATCATACCGCGCATATTGGGTTTTATTTGCCACCAGTTCTGATTTATTATTAATTTGGTGGTACAATTGAGAAGTGCATAACTTACGTCATAAATCCCTTGTGCACATTGATGACTGCCACTTACATTCACTTTGTTTATACCCGGAGTTCCATTAGATGTTTTTTTTGTGTAAAGAAACGAAGAAGATCCAGTGTCGTCGACACCAGCGACCAAGCGCACTACCACACCACACACGCCAGCATCGATGACAACAGAAATGGACATGGATCCTCCAGAGAAGAACGAGTGCCTTTCTCTTTTAGTAGCTGATTCCCATCGGTGCGGTGCGATTTATTCGAAATGAAAATTTTACAGATTCCTCCTTGATACAGCAGGCACACGGATCTTGCAATATACTCTCGTAGGCTTCTTGCCGTCTGTCTGTTGGATTATTTTCAATCGAGACATCGGCGGGGCTCACATTGAGATTCGCTTCCGTGCAAATAAAATAGCAGACGAGCTTGTTTTCCAATGAATCTTTGACACAGAGCGACGGGGGCGCGGCGGTGGCACGCTGTTGGTTATGTCACAAAAGCCACAAGACGCTAACGACTGCTGGGAGTGGGAAGTGGCGCTGAAGACACGCCGATAAAGAAACCGTTCGTGATGGTGATGATAGTTATTACCCGACAGGGGGGTTTGTTTCACAAAAAAAAGAAAAAACGAAAACCGTCTTTGAAATTAGAAACACATTTCGGTTTTATGTTGATTATTCAATTTGGATTAGGCTCGCATGGCATGCAATTAACTTTTGATTGGATAACGAAGCACGTAGATACGAGATAATGATATACTCTAGAGGGATGTGAGCATCTAGTTTTGGATGTCGTTCTTAGTGGCAGCTCGTAGCTCATCGTAGGGAAAGACTTGATTGGCGTTGGGAAACCCATTGTGCAATGTTGGCTTTCAATCACCATAATCAGATGTGTTAAGGTCCTCAGATGAGCATTGGATGGCTGACTGGTGAATGTTCACATTTGGCCTTCTTATTGGCTGTGATGACATCGCTCATTATAAGATCCTGCTCTCGGACAGATGGGCTTTGTACATCGCCAACAAGTCTAAGTGGGAAAATTACGGACAACTATGAACTGTCTGCTATTTAAGTTGATGGTTCGTCGTCGCAGTGGACATAAGTGTTCATCAGAGCTTGCTTTGCTACTATTAAAGTAGTACACGGAGTGGACAAACGCCGAACTCTCTTGATAAAATCTTTCGATCCCTCGTGGGGGGATAAGGCATCAACAACACCTGCGCGCCATCTTGTGTGAAGTTATGCAACGAGTTTCATTCCTAGTAGCCTTGATTCCTTTGGAACTTTTTTGTTATAACGATCCACTCTTCTGCATGACAAAGTCTATTCCATGGCATGCCTCTGGTGGCGAAGCAGGTAACTAATGTCCCACTTTCAGGTTAGCAGTCTCACTTGGCTACTCCACATCTGTGTTTCAAGGAAGTGCTTCATTCATATGTATAAGCAAATCTGTTGTGTATTAGAGAACGCATAAGACACAATTTTTTCTAACAATCAGCAACGATAAAAGCTTTAAGCTCTTTTCACTTCGACTCAAACCTCAAAGCTGAGGCCAATGAGATCGCCGATGTGTCAAAGAGCAAGGAGCACAACTAATACACAACTGTGGTTTACTTACCAGCCACGTCAAGTGGAAACTCAGCTCATGGGAGCTCTAAGAAAAGCTCTCCAAATGGATCTCAATACAAGGACTTCGTCAATCTAAGAAGTTCAACCCTGGTCATTCGTGAAGGTGACCATTGCCTTCATCTTATGCAATGAAAGCTTCCACCTTCAAGGGACAATATTCAATTTTCACGCTAAAAGTGGGAGAATGTAAACGTAGACTTGAGTGTCATTTTATGTTTATCTCAAGACGCGTGCTTTCCAAATTTTCCCGTTCCAGAATTCGGTGTGAAGTTGTACATACTCGTATAGCCCCACCGTTTGGGGTAGATCTGGTCTACATATCAAGGTATCTCATCTAGTACAAAATAAGTGCTGCCAAGGTCCTACAAGACCGATAATGCACCAACAGCGCCCTCCACCTCCACTCTGTTTCAAAAGACAATATCGGCGAATTAATTCACTGCCAAGCCACAGTAATTTACATATCTATCCAAGCATCTTTTGTCCAGCTCGCCTGGCTACCGTTTGCGTTACTGCTCTTGATATTGACTCAACCATGCAGTCCAAGCTGTGATTGATTTATGAATATTGCGGTTGCGTCAGGATTAATCTACTGTACACTATCATCACATCATATTATCGTTGTTGACATTAGCAGTGAGCTGACAGCGACTGTGCTCAACATTGAGTAAACAAATTGTCCACAAACCGCATGCATGGCTCGGCATCGGATTTCATAGCCACAAATCGTAGTAGCCACCGCCATTATTTCTAGGTTTCCATCAATAAATCCAGCGGATATTGACCACATTCGGTCGGGTTGTGGAACAAAAAACCGCCCTGGACACGACTTCGACTGACGGAATAGTTGAAATAGTTTCCCCTGTGGTGTGACCACTGCACAGTGGACCACCACCAGTTCGAGACAAAGGAACCACTGGCTTTGCGTGCAAACACGCGCACTTCGATAGCCCCGATGAGATTACATTAATGTGGTCGAAGAAATAATTAATTAAGAGTCTTAGTCTCCAGGTGTCTGAATTGGAGATCTGATCCTTGGGGCGTGTGCGCCTGATGCTTGCATGTTCGGCAGCACTCTTTTCCGTATGAAAATTCACGGTGATCGTCTTGATTTCATTGCGCGGAAAGCGATCCAGTTCTTCGAGTTGCATTACACGATCCATATAGTGGGTAATAATCATCGGTATTTTGAGATAACATGTTGCTGTAGCACGCAACGTGTGGTAACCTTTTAGTGGCCTAAAGTGTTCAAAGTGAGTGTGGCATATGTAGCTTCCGTAAAAGACATGGTTTGGATGAAATAATTGATTGCGGGCTTGAGTTCATCCATCCCAGCACTAAACTATTGGACTTTGCTCTTTGATCAAAGGAAATACTCCTTCCAGAGCAGACATTGCTCTTCTTTGCCTTAGCGCAAGGGCATACCTTGGGACGTCTCATAAGGCGCAAGGTTTGTCTGAAGGCTTTTCTTAGGCTTTGTCTTGTGGTTTGTCTTAACACATAAGACATAGGAGAAATGATTTCTTTCGTGGTGGACAAGTGACTCCCATGCACAACCTGAATTGGACCTTTAACTGCTCCTTCACGGGTGCTCTTTGTTTTTAATTAGGTTAGGTTGGGTTAGATTAGGTGGATGCCCCCGCTCAAACAGGGACACACTTAGACCAGGTCGGGCGTTATGATTCCACGATGAAGAACCGGCTTAACAGCACCAGGAATCAGAGTATGTAACACGAAACCCATCAAGGTGGGCAACCGTACCGGTGTGAACCCTAAGAATTGAACCTTTTCGTCCCAGAGATGAAGTTTTTTATCTTCCGGAAGTCGAGTTCAACTAGATCGTTAAGATCATCGTAGAAGTATTCCCCGAGGGTTTTCCTTCTTAGCGTCGCAAGAGCAGGACATCTATACAGTAGGTGGGTTGAAGTTTCATCTTCCTCCTCATCTCTGCAGATTCTACAGAAATCGTTGGAGGGGATCTCCAGTCTGAGTGCATTTGTGGATAAAAGTCTCTTCGTCTTTTTCAAAATCCAGGTTAGGCCAGATTTGTTTTGACAAGAGACAAGTGCTGATGTTGTTCCACCTGTGGTTTGCCAGTTTCCTGGCATCCGTGTCAAGGAGGAATTTGATCGATTCGATAGGCGCAGGTTTTCGAGGAGATGCCGTCCTGCACCTTCTTTTGCCAGCTCGTCCGCTTTGCAGTTGCCTGGAACATCCCTGTGCCTTGGAACCCACCACAGGGTTACGTCTAAATCTCGTTAAGACATCTTCCTCAAAAGAGAACTCAGGTGATAGCTCCAGTGAGGCGATTAGGCCACATCAGCCCAATGTTCGTCGTTAGTTCATCCTTTTGTCGTTAGCCTCCGCCTTCGTTATAAATTTTGGATTTTTGTGGAGATCCGGAAAGGAAACGATAGGTGGTTTTCAGTCCCTCTGCCTAAGTCAAAGAGCAAGCACCGCACCTTTCATCGAAAAACTCTCTAATGAAGTTTCCAATTTTTTTTCAAAAGCACGAATATGTATCTCTCTTCTATCCATTGAATCATTGCATCGTAGAATTTTATTACAACTACAGCTTTGCTTCCAACTACTCCTACATGCCATGGTTTACAAAGAAACAAACTGAAAGCCACGATTAGCTTCGCTGAGTATGCCGACACCGAGTACGTGCTCTGCGGTAGTTCTCATATTTTATTCAGAACCAATCTGATGACATGTTGTTATACCAGTACTCCACTCTGCTATTTGGTTGCTCGGATCCGTGGCCGCTGTGGTCACTATTCCCGATCGGTATCGACATTCGGTCGTTTTGCGTGTTGCATTCGCATTTGAACGCCGAATTCGCACTCAACTTGCACCAGATTTCTGTAGGAATCGATCCAAATGGTCCAAACGTGATCGCATTATTCGCATTCTTGCAACACACTAGGAAAAAAAATTTACGAATACCTTAGTGCAACAGATTTTGCAACTCATGCATAAGAATCGGACCAATTATGCGGCAAGTCCGCTTCCTTGATACCATCGAGCGTGCCAATACTAATAAATTAAATTGTCATTCCAACGCTAGAGGGTTGATGCATCTACCTCCACGTAAGGTGCAGACGAAACAACAGACACAGTCAAGGTGCAGGTCACAACGCCACATTAAAACGCAGGCGTTGCAATTGGGATCTCTCAGGCTGTGCTCTGATTAGCAACGACTGCATCGGGCTTCGCCGTGACTCGACTTAGCCCGAAGGGTGTTAAATGGTTTTTTTATTGGCCAATCGCCCGGTTTATTAGCCTCCGACTCAATGCGAGCGAGAGGTTGTAAACATTCTGTAATGGCGCGGCGAAAACAATTAAAGAAAAGCACTTGGAAGCAACGTTAATGAGCTTCTGTTCCACTTGGGGTCATGAATGTGGTGTAATTGGGGCTCTTCAGAGAAACAATCAATAAGCAAATCCGTTGCGATTATTGAATTGTTGAAACAACTCATTATGCTTGGGTGAGCTACGGGTTAATGTAGTTTACATTGCTCGTAACAGCGAGAGAAGGGGTTTCGTTTTTATGTGGCCCTTGAACTAGTTCCAGAAAAATTGTTTCATGGAATTTACGATTGCCAGACAGAGTTGTACAGCCGCACTCCTAAGTACTTCACTGTATCTCCAGGTCTATCTCTACCTCAACGATAGTGGCAACCCGCCTCCTAGTCAGCAGGATTATCTTAATCTTCTCTTGCCAGTCTAAGTCCATGGTTAAGTCGTCTTCGGTGTCTCATGCGGTGATCGCTGCCTCGGTATCATCTGCGTAATCAACTCGTCACGTATTGTTGGGCATCTCTATTCTTTGGATTCCATCTTGGGAAATATTCCACAAGTCGGGTCCTAGGGTTGAGTCCTAAGCAGCGCCAGAGGTAATTTAATTCGTTCGCGGTCCTTTTGGGTTGTCAGAGATTAGCTCTCTGCCTCTGAGATAAGTTCTCCTCATTCGTAGGACAAAAGTGTTCTCTAAGGCGTTCAGCCTATCCCTCCACCTGGCGGACTTAAGAGCGTTTTCTAGGTAAGGTTAGGTTAGCGGGCCGATGACGATGATGAAAGCCTCTTCATCTTCATAGGTCTATGTAGATCCGTTGTGGTGATAAGTTAGGTTAGGTTAGTGAGCAGTCGAAAGAAAGAACCATATCGCTATACTCAGGTCAGTTCAGACCCATTGTGATACCCGTTGGGGGAAGAGAGTGTCCCTTACCCGTAAGAACGCTACCCAATAGTTAGTTTTATACATACTTATACCCACCGGTGCATCGGATAATTCTTCAATGTCGTCGAAAAAGTGCCGTCAGAGGAATTTATTTCTTAGATGGCAGATACTAGAGCAATGGCAAAGGAAGTGGGTTGCATCCTCATGGGCCTCCTCATCTCCACACCCCCTACAAAAGTCTTCTTCTGTAATTCGAAGGTTTTTCGATCGGTTTTGTCGATCTGCAGAAGTCTGTCGGTCTTAGCCTTAACGAATTTTGGCCATATCTTCTTTGTGGTTGCAGAAGTGTTTAGAGAAGTCCACCTATTGTTAACATCCCTTAAGGCTCTATTCCCTGCTTCGAGCTTAAGTGTGCAAGCCGGGATTTTCACCGAAGTCGCGACTTGTTCCGGGCTTGTTGCCGAGCCGTTTCTCACCAGTTCGTCAGCATTCTCGTTTCGTGGTATTCCCTCATGTCTAGTGACCCAGCAGAGTGTCACCTTGTACTGTGTTCCAAAAACCTTGAGCTCTTCTCGACAGCACCTCACAAGCTTCTATCGATTCTATATACCTGATGACAGCCACTTGGCTGTCCTTGCGAACTTGAGCAGATTCGACAGTGAACCATCGGATAGCTCGTGGATGTTATCGGAGAGGTATCTGCCCAATGTTCTTTTTCTAATATTGCAGAGGCTTGGGCAGTGACAGAGAAAGTGAGTTGTGTACCTTCTCGTCCCCCGTCCTCTGCATAGGTCGTCCTCGGTCAGGTGCAGCTTCTTTGCATGATACCTGAGCATATTGTGGCCTGTAATTAGTCCTACCAGTAATGACAGGCATTTCCTGTCCATATGTAGGAACTTGGCCGTTCTGCCTTCACAATATACTGGCCATAGTCTTCTGAAAATTTCGCCGGTGGTTAATGTTTTCCACCTCTTATTCGCCTCGGTTAAGGATCTTAGCCTTATTGTTTCTTTCAAATGACGAAGTGGAGGTTTAATTGTATCGTCCGCTAGCTCTGATTCTAGGGCTGATCCCTTTCTTGCCAATTCGTCAGCAGTCTCGTCTCCTGGCGCACCACTGGCCAGGGACCCAGCAGAGTTTTATATTATCCTGCGTGCCAAGAACCCGCAGATTTTCGCGACAGCACTTAACAAGCTTGGATGTAATTTTAGTAGCAGCTACTGCTTTTATAACCGCCTGACTGTCTGTAAAGATCGTGATATCCTCCCGTGATACTGTGAGCATTGACGACAATTGGGCAGCTCTGGTCACTGCTAGAACATCTGGCTGGAAAACACTACTGTTGTCAGGAAGTCTTATTGAACTGCTGAGTTCTAGCTTCTCAGAGAAGACACCAGCACCTATACCTATGTCCATCTTGGAGCCATACGTGTAGATGGACTTTGTCTCGTTGCGAATTTCTTTGTTTTCCCACTGTTCTGTGCTTGAAAAGATGCAAGAGAGGGGCTTGATGAGGTTAAGATACAAAATCATGTAATCAGAGTCGATACTTATGCCGGATATTTGTCTAATATCTGGCCGTGTCCATATGAGCTCGAGTTTAGACTGATATAATCTCAGAGCGCTTTTTGCTGCAGATTCTTGCATGTAGAGATCAAGGGGAAGTAAATTAAGAATTGTCTCCAACCCTGCTGTTGGAGTTAATCTCAGTGCACTGGTCGTTCCAATGCAAGCTAGCCTTTGTATCTTGGCCAAGGATTTGAGGTTAGTGGTTTAAGTTGCAGGTTGCCACCAGACTAAACCTCGGCCTTACGATCGCAGGGTACAGTTATATGATTATACTGGCTCCCAGTTCTTCCCAAAAATCCTACTGCTACCTTAGAAAGCGATCGAGGCCTTTTTGATTCTTTCCAGTGCTTAGTCCAGTCGTTAAGCGTGTTAAGGGCGCTTTGCATAAGCTGACTGATGGTGTCCAGATACCTGTCCTTTGCAAGCAGTACAACATCGTCAGCGTAAGCTATCACCTTTACGCCGCCTTATTACAAGTTCCATGAGTAGTTCATTCTTAAGTTTCCTAAGTCTAGAGCTGCTTGCATGACGATTTTTCTTGAATGGTGGCTGCTGGGCTGGACCTTGTGAAGGTTGCTAACCACCTATTCCACTGCTCCTATTGTTAAGTGTCCTTTTCTGAATCCGTGTTGCTAGTATTTGTAGATTCCTTCCATGCGTGCAGAAAATGTAAAGACCTCGGGAAAGTATACTGAAGTTACGACTGCCTACAGCCATCCAGAGGACAAGCGACCTACTCAAGAGGTTGCATAGTTTTTAAGGCACAAAGTGGTATAAGTGAGGATTTCTAGCTCAGCAAAGGAACCAGCAATCGACGAGGATCGTTGATTGGATATCTTTGGGCGTTAGAAATGTTTTCAACTCTGCTGAACGCCTTAAAACATATTTTTGGAGTACCTTAAACGGATGGGAAGAGGGAAGAGTTCTGATTTAAGACAGTAGTGGGTACACACCGCAGCCATTATTCCTGCGATTGATCCCCTAGGACGGGATTTTCTGTTTAGAGGTACCGGAGGCTTCCATCGCAAAGCACATAAAGCACAGATGCGTGTGCTCCGTGTAGAAGACCAAGATCTTAGCTTTGCGGTGGAGAGGATAGTCTTACTGACGTATTCTTAGTATTGGTGTAAGGCTGGAAGGTAATATTCATATGGAATGGACGAAGGAAGGAGTGAAGCTGGACACAAAAATTAAGTCCGCGACAGTGCTCAGTTTTATTGCAAACGTGAGCACGACGGCAAGTAACCAAAGACTTTTAATGTCGATCTTCAGTGGGTGAGGGGATAATAGAATGGGAGCAGGAAAATACTTGGGAACTAGGCTGGAAGCGAGGATCAAGTCCGCTTCTAATAAAGCGGCAAAGTTCACCGTAGACTTCTGCCAAACCTAGTAGGTCTGACGACTTGAAGGCGAAGACTTCTAATGTCCATCACAAACGCTATACTCCTGTATGACTGTGAAATAACAACATCAAGCGTAGGTCTACAGATAATGACTTCTTCCCAAACAGTATAGAAGCCAGGTGGTCTCGTTGTGAGAAAGGGTTTCCACCGACCTACTAGCAGCTGAGATGATTTTGCCTTTTGCGAGTTGAAAGTGAACTGATAGTCCTTTGCAAGATCATAGCCTCTATGCTTCGATTAGATACCAACGCTCGCTTTCAGTTCGTCTTAGCCTGAGAAGATCCCGTATGTTCCTCACGACTAAGCAGTATTCTTGGAATGTTCACTTATTGAATAACCTTTTTGGGTTTTCCCCACATCAGATATCCACAACCCGATGCGAATAACAATAAGTGTCTCCATCAAGTGGCCAAGTGTCTCTGCCACTAATGGTCAAATAGAGATCCGTTTACAAGAATTCAGAATTGCATGGATTTATTACTCTGCAACGTGCTCGCAATAATCAATAAATTCGTGTTCGGTATTCAGGGCACCCAGACATCAGTGGACATGACCGACGAACTGTCGTCGTCTGTTCAGCTGCTTTGCATATGCGAATGTCGCTGCTGATGGCACACAGGGGACACCAAATGAATTTTGGATCGTCGCCGTGTTGCGCAATGACCATAAAAAATGTGAAACCAATTGGAATTCACCAAACGTCAATCAGCAAAACAAAAGCAGCGAGTTCAAGGTGCTGAAGCAACCTTTAAGCCGATAGACGTACCTCAGCCGCCACAACAAAATCAACATCACGTCCCACCCAAGTTTGTTTTTTCTTTTTTTTTTGACTAAAATTTATCGATCGCTGATTAGGACGATAAAATGTAAGCGGCAGTTTGTAATCATTGCGATTGCACTCACTGTTGGTCCGGATGAAATTCTGGTTTTGAACCGCAGGCTTAGAGGCAGCACAGAAGTTGTGTGAGGATCACATGAATGTGCGCGAACACGGAATGGAAGCCGATGACAAGCAAACAATTTGTGTGATACTCGTATTGGGAAAGACGTCGCGTCGTCGCTTCCGATGCGACGGGCACAGGCACTGTTGCAGCTGATCAACTTTCGGAATTGAGACCTTGCTCTGAATGGAAAGTGTTGCACATCTGTGCAGCTCGTGAGTGGCAGAAGGAGATTGGCCAAATGGTTTCCCATTCGTGGGATGTTGAAAGTGGATAGGATGTGGAAAAATGGGACATAAATGGATACTCACGAGATAGCATGGAGTTAATGGCATCGTCATAAGTAATTGATGAGATAGGTCCAGTCAGCACCAGCAACTTGATGTGTTGTAATGCAATTCGGTTTTTTGCTCACCCGTTGACCACGACAACAGGCTCTAGACGTATAAGCAATTTGGATTCAGACTTAAAAATTGTTAGCTTATGCTCTCACAGAAGATAAGGGTGGCAATGCCAAAGATTACCACTAGGAAAGAGGGCGTCTATGATGGGGTTAGTCTTCATGGTACGACTTCTACCACCGACTTCTCTGCGATGTAAAGCACCAGCATACGGCTATCGCATTTAAGGTTATGGTAGGTAAAGTGGCTGACCTGGCGGAGGCCACAATTGACTTAGAACAAAGGTTGATTTATTGCACTTACGGGCAGGAGTACCGGACTTACTGTAGAGATAGGAGCTTGAGAGACGTTAATGTATCTGTTAAGGGGCGGGGTAGTGTACGTGAATTTAATTGAACCCTAGGAAGGTGTTTTCTATCGGTTACGGATACCTCACCTGCAGTTGGTGAAATTAACCTTCACTGTGCGCAAGCTAGTAGTAGAGCGTTAGGAGTAGAAAGGGTGACTAAAGCAGTAGAACCATTGCTTCTACTGAGTAACTTTATCCTGCTTGGAGTTGTGGGTCTGTAAATTACTATTGGCGGAGGTCTTAGTTGGATAAGGAGAAGGTTTTGTGTTGTTTGTATGTGAATGATGAGATGACTGACTGGCATAAGCTACCCGGGCTGCTGCTTCCCGAATTGTCGATACTTCCGCTTAAAATATGCTACAGTCGTCCGGTAGACGAAGTGATAAGTTAAGGACAGGTGGGCCCGAAAAGATTTTGTGCCTTCCGCTGTATTGGGCCCATCTGTGTACACTTCAATTGCAAATTCCTTACAAATACTACCATTGTCTAGGATCATAGTACTGTACTTGATGTTAAAGTCATTGTAAGAAACTGGACAATTCGTCGCATGTGGCAGATATAAGAGTTTTCGGCTGTGCATACTCTAAGTCTTAGAGCATGTGCTCGGCTCTTCAAGAACGACGACTTATTTCACTTCAAGGTTCAAGGTTCCTTACTACCATCTCAGAGATAACAGAACTTCAGATATCGAACTTACTGAGCTTTATAAAGAGTACCAACTGGTTACAGGCTAGGTTCTTTCACTGAAAATTTAGTTTCTTTTGCTCCTAAAATGTAGTGCAATCACAAAATACCTTTCGGGAATCCGAGTGGTGTGATCTCAATCTATTAAACACCCCTCTAAACCTAATCTAACGTAACCTAGGTTGGACACACAAACCCTTTTTATAGGTTTAGATGGCGATTGCAGTCTTCCTATATCAATTCAGTTTTCAATTCCGTTTGCTATCAGGAATTAGGCCCAGGTTTTTAGTTTTGTTTTCGAAGCTTTCAGAATGGTACTGGTTGTTTTGTGGTTTTGGAGAAAGCTTATGATCGGGTCTCTTGAGGTAAACTCTGGAGTGTACTGCAGGAGTATGGGATTGACGGTTCTCTTCTGAGAGCCATTAAATCTCTATACACAAACTGTAAGAGCTGTGTTCAGGTGAACGGCGTTAAATCTAAACCTTTTGCTTTATATGGATTGAATGTTACAGCGCAGCCTTGTTGAGGAACGGTTCGAATTGGGAGACTTAAGGATAAGTCATCTGCTTTTTGCTGCGCACTAGATAGGTTCGTTGCCGTCTATATTGAAGCTGGGATGAAGGTTAACGTGAACAAATCAGAGGTATATACTTCGATGGTTTGGGCACGTTCCACGCATGTCCCCAACTCGGCTTCCAAGACGTGCCATGGAATCTGCTTGGTAGGCCTAGGATGAGATGGTTAGACTAAGTCCGAAATCTCACCTCTACCCCTATGGCTATGGGCATAGCTCCTGATGATTTAGAGTTGATGGTGGAAGATAGGGAAAAGTAGAGAGTCCACTTGAATACCTTAATCCCGCGACTCTCATAGTGGATAAGCGGGTCATTGAAAATGAATGAATGAATGAATGAAAGCTGAGTTCCGTGTTCTTAAGCTTGGGTGGAACTTAGATCGGAATTTTATGTCTTTTGGTGAAGAAGAATAACTTAGTTTTGGACGGATTCACACTGAATTCTCAATCCACTTGGCTAGTGTATATTCATCAGATCTCTTAGAGTCCTGTTGTATGCTGCCAGTGGCACTATATTCTTTATGGTCGTTGTCGGCATGGAAATTATAATCTTTCCTAGTGCTTCTTCTCCAATTTCTTCCTTGTACGGCCTCGTGTGTTGCTGTCACTATCACGTAAATTATAGCCAGCGTCTTCCTCCCCAGCCAATTACAGATATATAATTCGTTCTTAGATGATGCCAACAAGCAAAGCGGATTATATGACAAGGGCTAGTCTAGTGGTTTATTCCTTTACGTGAGGAGCACAAGTCTTTATCATTTCCACTTATCCAGGAAGACTACTTCCTCCAAACACGTATGATCGGTAAAAATGTCTGACCGTGACTTGATGGCCAACTTGAGTACTATGTCTGGATGCTTTACTACTCTCTAATTTGTTAGATATGCATATCACAAGAAATTTCGCTGTGGTTATGGCGGGCGTGTTAAGTTGTTCTACTGTGTCGTCATCTATGAAACATTTATGAGGTTTTTTTGTTGATGCAGATATTCAACAATATTTTGTAGATCCAAGTGCAAGTGCAAATTGGGATCCGATATCTTTAAAACTTCCTCATGGCTGCCAAAGGAAATGAGGTAGGTAGGTAGGTTAAAAGGATGACTTTATCCTATAAAATGTAGCCTTCATTCGCCGGAAACCCTGTGTTCCCCCGAAATAAGGCGGGTCAGCTAGTTTCTCGCATGAATCCAGTTCTTATCGTTAGTTTGCTTTTCAATTCATCGTTTCTAGGTCGACGACTCCTTCTGACTATAGCCCTTGTCAAACGAAATCATATGATAAAATGTCGTTGTCACTGACTGAGAAAATCAAAAGAAGTCCTCACTTGATAAGGGCTGCAACATTTTTCTAGTCTGCAGCAATGAGAAGTTACCATTACCAATTTGGTCGATATCCGTACAATGTATCCAAATCGACTGTCAAAAGAGTTTCTAGGCCTCGCCAAGTGGACTTTTTCGGTTCAATTAATTAGTGATGTCCTATACGTCTATACATATGCCTTCGTTCAAAGTCATAAATTGCATGCATTCACCTATCCAAGCTCATTATTCCTGCATGTAGCCCACACTGGACTACTGTCCATTGACCTGAATCCATCAGTCTATGCAAACGCGCAGCTATGACCAAGAAAGAAGAACTCATACTCCAACGCGCACTCAAGTCCTGGTATCAGTTTTCAAGATATATGTATTTGTTTTCTGTATAAATAATCGTTGGCAGTTTGTTTTGTGTTGTCACTGGATTTGTCATCGCTTGGGGCAAGCGGTCTTTTCCTGCATTTACCTATGCCGTATCGTTGGAGTATCTTTTATCGGAGAAACACACATAGTTGCTGTAGAATGCAGTGCTCAGAGCATGGGGAAAATCGTTAATGAAATGTTGGGTTGCAAATTATCCGCGTGTTGCAAGCTCTGGAAGAGACACAAACTCTATTTCGATACTTTAACCGGTCTGACAAAGTACACATTGCACCATTGATCTTTGCGTTTAAAAGAATCGCCCCAGGCATCGGTGCTGTGATGCACGTCCTTGGCACTGTGATCTTTTTATGGCACTACATGCTGTCGCAGAGTGTCATTTGTTTTAAATATGCATGTCGTTGTTGGCCGCGAAGATTTGGACCAAAGACGTGAAAGATTGAGGATTGTTTGTTCCAATTGTTGGTGGCAATTTGTTGGATCACTGACAAGTTGATCTTGCAGGAAATTTTCCTGAAATGGCTTTGAACTTATCTATTTTTACTTCAAGATGGCTGAGGGTATGTAAGGAAAGGTTTATGGGCAGAGGAAGTCAACCATGTTCTCCTCATCTTCTTCGTTTAAGCAGCTTCTGAAGAACTCACTGCTTGGTTGTTCTGACAAAGTTCTTGAGATTGTTGTCTTGCACGCATATAGTGCTCTGCTAAGCTTAAGGTAGAATACGTGCAAATAGTGGCTGTATTCAGCAATCCTATAGCAGTCAGTGAACGATATCTAATGATCTTTACGGATGGGTCTAAAACAGCCGAAGGAGTCAGTGCTGGTGTCTTTTGAGAAGACCTGGACATCCACCACTCCTTCAATCTTCCCATCCACTGTAGTGCCTTCTAAGCCGAAGTCACAGTTATGAATCAAGCCGCCGCTTGAAGGTTAACCCAATACCATTCACGGATTCTTCAATCTACATCGACAGCCAGGCTCCGATCAGATCCCTCGTATCCAACACAATAAACTCTAGGGCAGCGTAGGACTGCCGTGTGTCTCTAAACGAGGTCGCTAACCAGTATAGCATCACACTCTGTTGGGTCCCTGGTCAGTGCGAAATTCAAGGGAACCGTGGGGCTGACGAGTTAGCTAGACTAGGGTCTCATTGTACAGGGATGCTCGATCATATCAAAGCACCTATGTCGTTTGTTAATAACCTGACTTACACCGACGCTCTGTCTAAAGCAAATCTTAGATGGCATCGCAACAACGCCAGGCTTATCTGGCATGTCCGGGATCTGAAAAGATCAAAAGCATTAATTCTACTTAAAAGAGACGAACTTTAGAAACTATTCAAGGTCCTCGAGGGGCACTGCATCCTAGGCAGGCATATTCAACGCATGGTTATAGCATGTAACGATTTCTGCAGAAGCAGAAGAAGAAGGAGGAGGAGTCCACTGCAAATTTCCTCTGCACGTGTCCCGCATCAGGAAAGTCATTCTAGGCCGATACTTTTTTAACGATCTAAAGGATCTGAACTATGCCAGCACGGCCGATCTCAACAGCTACGTTAGGAAATCTACATGGTTTCAGTAGTAAGCATGGGTCAAACCTCAGTGGTATCAGAATGGACCTACTTTTCTGGTCTAAGTGAACCTCTTCTTTGAGGACCACTCTAACTAACTAACTAGTGAGACGATGGAGGAATTCAAATTGTGGGGTGTACTTGGACCGAATATTACAAACGAGTTCGGCTTGAGGAGATTATTTCCTGTCACCACCAATGTTGAATGACCAATCATCATAGCAGACTTCAAAGGTGATTCTTCCAAATTGGGATTCTACTACTATTTTCGTTTGTTCGCGTTTTGCAGTCTTGCAACATCAGCGCTGTATCGACTCGAGGACGCAAGTTGTGTTTCTTCTTAGATGTAGTAAGTAATAGACATACTCACAGCTCTCGTCCTACTCTGCAGCGGCATAAGATACTCCAATACTCCTTGTTTTACTGCATGTGCTTGTCGATAATCATCGCCTAATCACGGGTTCCATTTTCCATTTTGAAGGATGCTATTGGACTTCAGCACTTGTTGGTTGTCCGGCCACCAGGGCATTGTAGACAATGCTCTTTTATAGGGAATTCGGTTCGTTAGCAGTTCGTTAGTGGAGCTAATGACATAATCACCGTCATTATGAAGGTCGTAAACCTATTAGGAGACAAAATGTCTCCTAATGTGACCTACATGACGAAGAGCCTCATCCTCTTAAGGCAACCAACCAACCATCCACAGAATGTCATTAGATCGTAAGGCGTTTGAACAAAAATGGCAACATGGAGTCATCCAGAGAAACCACTGCCTCCACAGAGCTTTTCTTCGCCAGTAAAAAAAAAAAAATGATACTCCTAATTCTGTGATCACATCACCATTAGGTCAAAGAGATCTCGAGCGGTGACTTGACTGAATAATCCAATCCAACCTGACCTGAATACTTGTAAAATCCCCGTGAAATTATAGACATTTAACACTGTAGACATAAAATCCTCACTGAACCACAGAAAACAGCTGTATAAAACCCATTCAAACTTTGAAGACACTGGTCACAACACAAAGACGCGTATGACTACTCCTAGATTGCCTCAAGTTCCCAGTCACCAAATGGAATGACAAAGTAATGAATACTTTTCAAATCGTCCGTGCATTGCCCCATAGAAGTCGAAACATTTCAAAATTACTCCAAGATCATTGACGCACTTCATTAGCGGATAATTTCCCACACGCAACACGCAACTTGGCTTCTCCATCTGATCTGCGTTTCTTTTGCCGCCAATCAATCTCACGAACCAATCAGGAAACCCAAGAAATTCACAGGGAAATAACAATTTTCGTGAAATTTAAACCCATCTGACTCATACTCCTGCCGAACGTGGCTTCCTGTTAAACGAAAATTTGTGACTCTAACACAGGCTTAGCGGAGGCCCCCCCATCTTCTACGACAACAGGTTCCGAATTGCGCGCATTTATACAGAAAAATCGTAAACAACCATCGAAACAAGAAACTTTCACTCGAACATCTTCAATGGTTCAATAATCCCTGGCTCGCAGATTGTCTATGATGATGGTGGTGCCTCTGGGCCGGGCTGTGTTGTTGACATCGTCATCGTGGTCACTAGAGTCCACCTGAAGCAGAGTGAAAAGCCGACGATGCCAAACCGGCTGAGTCAACCAGCAGCCAGCACCCATTGGATTAATTTTATTGCCGACTTCTTGTTGTGACGTAGTCAGAGCTGGTGCGCGAGTCTTGTTTTGTTGTTTGCCACTGATGTTACCCGATCGCCGCTCAATTATCTTGTACTTAAGCGAGACGCAATGGATAGTCGTGGTCGCTCAACCAACTCAAAGAGAGGGAAATGAAAATTAGAAGAAAAAAAAAAAAGAGAAAAAATAATTAAATCCAACAAATGGCAACGAGAAAATTAGCGAACCGACAGACAGACAGAAACCGTCGGAAAAGTTAGCGTTTAATTGATTTATGGTGCTTTTCGTCTGACCATTTGAACGCATCCGTAATGGGATATCTGAGCCACAAGCGCGTGTTCGGAGCGTTGAATTGTTGTGCTAGTCGCGTAAGCCTTGCAGAAGATTTGTTTGAATCCAAAGGGGACATCGAAACGCATCGCTAGCGCTGCCTCTATCTCAGGGGAGGGTTTCGGTGTTTACGAGTGTTATTCAATAGCCGCGAAATTGGTGTGTTGCAATCGAAAGTGGAAGAAGGCTTTGATTTGTGAGCTCCCGGGCTTGGGTCAAAAAACTAAACCATGATTAATTGGGTGCGATTAATCAGTGTTGTTGAATCCATTTTCGTAATAGTTTGGCTTCGAACACTGTTGGGTCCCGCTATGCGCAAAAAAAAAAGTTTGATTTTTCGAATAAATTGTGGAGACTCGGACAGAAGCTAGGTAGAGGCGACTAACTGAGAAAGTTGACCGAAAATGAACCTAGCTTTACACACTTGTGCATAAATTTGTCATATAACCCAGTTACATGTGAACCGTTAAGGTCTTCTAAGTCTGTTGCAAACGCGATTGAAGAAGTTAGCTTCAGAAGTCGAGAAATACGACTATTATTTGCTTTTGCTGCCCACTCACGAGATCTCTACTCCAACTTACGCAAAGTTCCTCTGAACGAGTATCCTGAAATCTCTCAACAACCCCTAGTTGACCAGTTGAGTGATTGCTAATCCATCAATAACTTTAAATATCTCACCGAGACCTATGATGTTAAAAATCATTTAAACGAGATGACGAACTGTCATGTGACTTCTTTAACATCATACATAGCGAACTCTGCGAAATTTTCAAGCCAATACCAGAGAAATAACCTTTCAAGTATCACAAGTTGATCTCAGTGAGCTGTCACCGCTGCGTTTACCTACATGTATAGTGACAAGCAGCCAAAATAGGTCTAGCACTTTGCCTAGTTTCGGTTTTGAGTGTTCATTTGAGGCCCATTTAGGAATCATGTCCCCACCTATGGCAGCAAATGATTAGGGCCCGCAAAACTCCATGGTTGACCCCTGCTTCACAAAGACGTCTGCCTTTTCGTTTCCTTTGATACCTACATGTCCTCTAACCCAATATCAGTTCAATCTTGGCTGCACATTTGTTGAGTTTCTGAACACCGCCATCGCCAGTGATGACTGAATTCTGACTCATTCACCAAATCACAGGTTGATTATCCAGTGCGACTAGGACTTGACTTCTCCTCAACTGATCGTCATGCAGGTAATTCAATGCATGGGTAAGACTCTGCATCTTGTCTTGATACACTGCGATGTTTGTCCCTAGACTAAGATGGCAGGCTACAGTAAGTTCCCCCTAAAAGACACCTCTTCCCGCTCTGCCATCTATGAGAAATCCATCATTGACTTGACCATATAATTTCTGGGGTGTAACTGAATTTGTCTTCCTATCACTTGTGGCAACGACAAGACTTTACTCATTCGCTCAGCCTTGCTCTATAGTGCTGAAGCATCGATTCTGTACAAAGCTGATTTTCTTCTCGAACGTAGGTTAAGTTATGGGTAAAGTGCCCAGTCCAATGACTGAGCGTCCACGGGGCCCTACTGGTCCATTGCGTTCCCCTTTGTGCTGTGGTCCATGTTCCAAACTCTCGAGCGTAAGCATTCAGTTTACGTTAAAGGGCTTTCGGGGAGATTCAACCACGAATTATGCAAACTGCACACCAATGTCGACCCAGTCAGAAAACTGCGCATTGGAAGCCTGAGTCTGCAGCGCCTGAGTCCCCCGCTTCAGTCTGCAGCGTCTTCAAATCCATTCACAATAGAGAAAGACCTCGGCTAAGATTGCAAGGAAGATTGGATAAGGATCTTAGCCTTATTATTGCCTTCAGATGGTTCCAGGGCTGATCCCTTTCTAGCCAGTTCGTCGGCAGTCTCGTTTCCTGACACACCACTGTGGCCAGGGACCCAGCAGAGTTTAACACAATGCTGCGTGCCAAGAACCCTCAGCTCTTCGCGACAGCACTTCACAAGCTTAGATGTGATTAGAGTAGCAGTTAGTGCTTTTATAGCCGCCTGGCTGTCTATGAAGATCGTGATATACTCCCGTGATACCCAGGCCATTGACGCCAATCGGGCAGCTCTGGTCACTGCTAGAACATCTGGCTGGAAAACACTACTGTTGTCAGGAAGTCTTATTGAGCTACTGAATACTACCTCCTCAGAGAAGACACCAGCACCAGCATCGGGATGAGCAAAGGCCTAGCATCTCGCAACCATTCATGTTGTGCGTGTTGTATTGTTTGCACGAATGGAAGGGACATACAATTTATTGCCGACTCCAACGGCGAATTGAGAAGCTCTTTCATGGCAGGTTATACTCCCGGAGGCTTGTCATTCCCCGACGAAAAATGTTTCGTGAATATGGCTGGAACTTGAACCCACGCCGCTCGGTCAGCAGTCCAACGCACTAACCACTGACCCACGGCGATCACCATTAAAGAAATAAATAACTTCGTCTCTGCTTTGCATAGTTCTGCACATAGTGTGGATCAGATTGCGTATGGTGGCCTCTAGAGTTTCCGGTAAAACGATGAAGGTGGACGTCTGTATCCTCTTAAATGCACTGATTTATCAACTATTAGAACCAAGTTTAGAGCCATATTTGGATTATGGAGCAGCTCTGTATAAACACATACATATGTTGATACTATGAAGAACATTGCAAGTGTTTGATAGTTTCGTTCTTTTGACTTTCACGTGCATCGTACCCCGATCAACAGTTATATGTCTGCCCTACTACATCCATGCAATCCCCAACCTTGTATTTCCATAGACATCACTTTGATGTAAGTCTTTCTGTGCATCGGGTATGCACTAGGAAATCGGAAATGAATCAAATAAATTGGAATCCCTCTTTGATTCAATTGATTATCCAACACACACCGTAAAAGGAAGAAACCACTGAAAAGAAAAACAAAAGAAATCCCTGTACATTGTTTACAGATCTTTTCCTCTCTGTGATCGGTGAACGACAAAAAAAAAAACGCAACAACTTGCAGCAACATCTCTGCAATGCATCTGTCGTCAACCGTAAAGCAGAATCGCCATGCAGCCAGCTAGCTCTATGAATTGCGTAAAGTGCCAGCTTAAGTCCATTTTGCAAGCCGGAATACAAAAGAAAGTTAATTAGGCCGGGGCTACTATTTATTAGATTACACTTTGTTATCCAACAAAGGTGTACCGTGAGCTCCTCAGCGACGACGAGCATGATGTATCTAACGGTCGGACAATAAAAGTCTCTGTTTTGATTAGTTTGTCTTGGTCCCCAATCAATGGCGGAGAGGTTAGGTAATGGGCAATAAAAAAAAATCGAAAGTGAAACGGTTTAGCTGCTTCCGTTTTGGGGTACATAATTGATCTCTGGAGCTTAAGCTGGAGTTGGAGAAGAGCTTCGGGTTATGCGAACTCACGTTTGTTTTGAAGGAGATGTCCAAAAAAACGCTTCGCTAACAACTTAATGATAGACAGCCTAATTGCATATGAGTTGGATGGGAAAAGTCCATCGTAGTTGACTCAGGTGTACCTCAAGGCAGTCAACTAGATCGCGACCATTTTTTTTTTTCTGCTCGCTCTTGTGAGACGTTCACTCTGCTGGGGTTAAAGATGTTTTGTACGGTGACACAAGAAAAAAAAAAAAGGTTTCGGCTGATCATTCTATTGTCTTCGGGCTTGTGATGCACATCTGGACGCGGCAAGTGTTTTGTAAACAACTTTCAAGTTTGCCGTCCTTATATGGCGCCCAATTGAAGGTGGTTATTGTAATTTATGTGGAGTACTTCACTAAGCGAGACATTTTTTTTTGTGTTTAACGCTGATGTTACTTTTTATTAGAACGGAATGGTTGCGATGTTAAATCGTATGGAAATGTATAATTAACGTTTTTTCCACAAGTTGTGTGGCATTTAACAAGACTTTTTTGTGTCATTAGCTGTTGGAAGTAGATCATGGAGAATATGGTGAAGGAATGGAGCGGATGGCATGCACAAGGTCTTGAGATCACATCTGGTAAAGTTCAAAAGACTTTTTTTTTTCTATCTTTTTGGGGTAATTTTGTTTGCGCCTTAAAGAGACTTAAGTAAGATGTCATTAGAAGAAGAGATGTCACACAAGCTTTTTGGTTTCGGGTATCTACTACGCGTGATTTGCCAATAAACATGAAAAAACGAACGGCTTTTTGTTCCTGATCACTTTATCGAATGACTGCTGCAGTAAAGAAGTCTTATTATCATTTATAGAACATGGGGCGTGGTCGCGGAGGCTTAGTGGTCACTGCGTTTGAGTGCTGACTCAGTGGCGTGGGTTCAAGTCGCAGCCATATCTACCGAACATTTTTCGCGGGACCACCTCTTGTCGGGAAATGACAAGCCTCCTCCGGGAGTAGGATCTGTCATGAAAGAGCTTGTCAATTCGCCGTTCGGAGTCGGCAATAAATAGTAAGTCCGTCCCATTCATGCGGAAAATGTAACACGCACAACATGAAAGGTTGCGAGAAGCTAGGTCTGGACTTATCTCGAGCTGTCATGCCAGCTATTTTTTTTTTTTTTTTAGAACATGGGGCGCTGAAATTTGTTGTTAAACAGGCACCATATGTGTGTTTGGGCCCACTGCGGTCCATTGGGAACTTTCTTAAAAGTCCGGACCTAAAGAATTAGCTTACAGCATTTGATTTCCCTGCGAAACCCGGTTTTGGAAAATGGTCTTGATTTTCTGAAACGTCTAATTCAGGTCTAGGATACTCAGTACCTTGGACCTGTGCAGGTCTGCTGTTTTGTGTGCACGAGGGTTACCTCATCTCTTCGCGTTCATCGATTTATGTTTTTATCTCATCTTTTCCCGCCAGTTATTTTCTTTAGTTTATTTTCTTCACCTGTTATAGCAACATACGCTGGCTTGCCAATATGGCGACACGACCCAATACGACGCTTACTCCTTTGAATGCACTAGATGTCTTAGAGAAAGACAGAGCCTAGAACCGGAGGTATGTCGTGATGGTAACGTGCTCGAATGAAAACAAGTGGAACCGAGGGCACTCTTACATTGAAGAAGTGCTGAAGATGAAGAAGTCAGAACAGGATGACCATAAAAGACCGGAGCTCAATAGAAGCTTAGGAAACTCCCCTCTGACCCTGAAGTAATGCAAAAAGCAGTCCCAGGAGTGCTTTTTGCCTCAAGATAGGGAGAGTTTAGTCGGTGTAAATCCAAAACACCTCTTTAAAAAAAAAAACTTGAGTTCCCAGCTTTTTCCTGCTACTGTCTTACAAAGGAAAGAGCATTGTATGCATTTTTAAGTATTTCTTGTGTTGAGGCCAACGCACCATCTTGTTAGCAGTTCTTTCAAGAGTCTTACCTCATCTGAAAATATATCTGACCTGCGCCAAAATGTGGGGGTGGCTGGGCTTGGTCGGTGGCTCAATCTTCTGTAAGTTGTGTGATTCTCACCACGGTATCATCTGTGGATATTGACTTTACTCGATTCATGTTCTTGTTTCGTTTGAACTGCTGGCTTACCCTCACCGTCTTAGTGATTTATCAAAGTTTCTCTAAGTGGAACAAGGCAGTTTTGTCATAACAATTTTTGTTATTAATTTCATATATATCGTCGATGCCGTTTCATCATACTTCGTGCTCTTTCTCTGTTTCACCTTTTCTCAAAGCAGGCTTAGGTATCTTGTTTGATTTTCCTTTATAGACGTTGCGTCTCTTTGGCTGCAATATGAATGGGGAGCACTCTCGTAATGACATACATATGTACATGCATGTATACATCATCATCATCATTATCATCAGATGATCCACTATGAGCGCCGGGGGTATGGTGCTTAAGTGAACCTTTCGCGCCTCTAAATCATCAGAAGATATCCCCATACGGGTAGAGGAGAGATTTCGGACCTGGTTCATCCATCTCATCCTGGGCAGGGGACGATTGCGTGAAGGCACGGATTCCATGGAACATCTTGGAAGCCAAGTTGAAGGCATGCGTCTGACGTGCCCAAAACATCGAAGTACGGACCACTCCGTTCGAAGAAGTAGCTGCTCTCCGGTACTCCTAACTTAAGCCCGCCGTGTTAGGCCAGCAATTCAAAGAACAAATCTTATTTCAGCGGCTTTTATCCGTGATCTTATTCTTTCGGTCATTACCCAAATCTTATGGTCATAGGTGAGGATCGGAACAAACCTATGTATGTACCTTGTGGAAGGCACTCCGTTTAATTGCCCTTAGATGATACATTGACCTTAAGTCCTCCGGAATGTTTTATTTTAAATTGTATTGACCCAATCTGTTGCTCCATATACGCATCTGTTCTGCTATGTCTGTGCGGATTCTACTGAGGAGACCATAGCAGTCGCCTAGCCCGTTTTACGTTTGGTTTGCCTTTGTAGACTCTCTTCGCAAGAAGATATACAAGGGCGATCGTCGCATACCTATTTCCTTGGCTTCCTCATTTCCCTCTATGCCCTTTGAACTGGGACCCAGACTTTGACAATGGAGAAATGATTTCTTAGAGATACAAGTTTGTTTAGACACTTGTCCACCAATTTTAAAAATAAGGATCTTAGTGCCTTCTTGACGGTCAATGCATACTGTAATGCGTTTTGCTATTGAATATCTGTTGAGCGCCCTGCTTGCAGACTTCCAGCAGCTCCGTCTTGAAAACACTGGCGAAGTTCGGTAGTTTGGAGAACCTCGATATTTTCGAGAGCGCTAAAAAGTTTCCCAAGGTTACCAAGTAGTTCATGTTGGAACCATGATTCAATTCTGAGGAGTCCTACTCTTTCATCATACCGGCCACTCTCCCATTGGCGTTCATGACTTCTGCAGGAGCTGTAGAGACGAAGAGGAGAAAGAAACGATCCTCCATTTCCTCTACACTTGTCCTGCCCTATCCCAAAAAAGGAAGCTCTATCTAGGAGCCTTTCATTTCGACAACTTTGTCGAACTATCACATATTGACGTCAAAAGTATCTTCAGCTTCATCAAGAGCTCCAAATGATTCCAATAAAGTGAGTGACGTTTTTCAGTGTAAAGATCCAAGTGGTATCACAAGGGGCTTTCCTGGCCACCCTACATACCTATCTACCTAGTCTTTCATCACATTGCCATTCTTCCACTCTACTCTGGATGAAGTGAGCAAAGCGAAGGTTTTACTAAAGTTTGTCTGTTAGAAATTATAACATGTATTGCTAAATTGGTTAAAGGATGTTACTTTGGCAATACAGTATACGGATAATGTAAGTTTAATCGTACTACACGTTACTATAGTTTCGTCATGTAGACCAAGGGATAGAAGAAGCGAAACAACTTTTAGAGTATCCGTGAACGCAACTACAATACCCGTGGTGGTTTCTGCCCGCATTTTTCCGGATTTTATCAAATTTGTTGATGTTGCAACCCTTATTTGGGGTGGGCCACCAGATTCTTGTTCCGTAGGCAAGAATAGTTTACACCATATCTGTGAACATGTGAAGGGTCATTTCCGGTGGAAGTCGCTACTTCCTTCAAAAAATTCTATTGCAGACTGGCCACGTATTTCACTGGCCAGCTGGATTTGAAGATTTTCCTCATTCATGTCTAGGTTTTTCCTGATGGTCGACAAGAATCAGTTCACGTGTCTCCACACTTGTTGTAGCAGCAAAAACTAGACTCTAGCATAGGCCTATCAATGCATTTAGTCCCACAGTTGATCGCAACTTCTTGCTACGTTACGGCCGTGATTCAATAAATTGAGCGTATCTCTACAGTATTCTTACACTTAACTGAAAGCCCTGCTTAGCTTTCATCCAAATGGTATTTAGTTGCACTTCCAATGTCGTTCCCCTTTGACCAACGATGTTTTGAATTTCAACTCTAAGGTCACTTCTATAATGCCAACTGCACGAAGCTCTACATTTTTCCCATAGACCAGCTCACTCGCTGCAAGACCACTTACGTACGACCAGCGTGCAAGGTAATTACAGTAACGAGATCCCCATCAATTTGGCATTCAAATCACCGACGACACCGTGAGTCGTTGCACCACAAAATGTGTTCACAATGCGATTAATTTTAACGGCAGCCAACGACGACGTGATCCAGATACATTCTAGAATCTCCAAAAGGCTTCACGCTCATGCACTATTGTCACCGATTCGTGACGGAACCGGTTGCCCTGTTCAGATCGCATTAATTCCCCATTCAACTGTCATAACCGCGATCTATCTTTCGGATACACACAATTGATGCTTTTTACGAATCATCATCATCATTTATATCCGAATCTCTTGTGAAATGGTTAATCGCCTGGAGCCGTAAATAGTTTCGCCAGCTCAAAGATACTCGCGTATCTTGGCATTTACGAGTGAAATCCAGCTGCGGTAATTGGCCAACGCTGACGTTCTGATTTAGATGGAATACGGAGCTGAATCTTCGCCCTTTCACGTTTTTTTCTGTCAGGGGAGGAGGAGGATTTAAGGTGTAGTGTTGCCAACAATGTGATCGTTTGAACTTTGAACGCACGCTGTGTACGTTACGCTTCGTGATGATTTTCTTTATGAATAAGTGCCGCCCGCCATCGATGCCAGAACAATGGAACCATAATGGAGGAGTTATTGATCTTCTCGGATCGGTCGGGGATTTTGCAAGATCGGAATGCAGTCAGCTGGCAGCTGTTTCGTTTTCGGGGTGTGAATAGTGCTTTTGTGTGGGTAATGTACACCGCTAATGATGATCACCCGAAGTGTGGGTGGTAAGCGTCACGCAGTGAGCTTAATACAAGATGACACAATGACAACAGCGGGGGAGTCTGCAATCTACATAGCACATTCCGAGCCTTTAAAGCTGTCATCTGTGCATGCACGGGGGAATCTTTCGAAAACAGTTGGGTTCAGGGGAGTGTGATCAATAGTCTAGACAAATGGTGTAGGCATTTGGTAGACGCTGGAATCGAACCGGATTTCCTAAGCCATTCATGTGTATGTAGGTGATGTTTACAAGTTGATTTGCATTTCTTTTGCTTCACGGTTTGTTGTTCTCAAGACACAATTCGAGTCAATCAAATTGATGCCTCATTATAATTTTATAGTAATCCGAGGTGGTCATGGCTTATTCGCAAACTATCCATTAATACGCGATGAAATTTAAATGAATCGTGACATGAAGATGTGGCGGCACTGACAAGGTTGTCTAAACTTAATAATTCAATCTGAAACCGAAGTTGAAGATGAGCGTCCAATGAGATCGTAAAATATCTGCAGACGGGTTGATATAGGCGGTGGTTATAGGAAACACGTGACGGTTAAAAGATACTAAACCGAAAATTTACATTTTGTCTTGGGAAATCTTGAAGACGTTATGCCATAAAATTTCTGTTTTAACGACTGAATAAGCCAATCTGTTACATCCGTGTCCAAATTCAGTCCAGAAAAGCATTGCTTCTGTCAGGAAAAATACTTGGAAAGGTTTACTTATTCTGTTCCTGAGCCCCGAAGTTGACAGGTTCTGGAAACAACATCTGGGAGAGGAGTAAATTTTAAAGTTTTCTTCTTCTGTAACACTGACTTACTTAAGGTGGCACTACAGACCGGGGTGGCCCTGGGCCTCAACCAACAAGTCCTCTATCCAGCTCGATCTTTAGCCAGCTGCCTCCAGTTTCGCACGCCAAGTTGTTTGAGGTCCCCTTCCACTTGCGTGCGCCACCTGGGTCGCGGTCTTCCTCTACTGCGCCGTCCCTCGGGTGTGGATTCGAAGATTTTTCGGGCCGGTTTCCACCCACTCTACATGACCCAGGCACCTCAGTCGTTGGACCTTGACTCTTCTGGCTGTCGATGTCGCTGTACAACCCGTACAGATTGTCCTTGCATCTTCTCCTCCCCTCACCATCTATGTAAATGAGACCGAAAATCACCCGAAGAATTTTCCTCTCGAAACAGCCAAGAGCAACCTCATCCGCTTTTGACAGAGTCCATGCCTCTGTCGTCGAGCAGGACTGGGACGATTAGGGTCACTTCGAGAGAGGGCTTTGCTACTCAATTGCCTTCTTAGCCCAAAGAAACAGCGATTGGGAAGAGTTATTCTTCGTTTAATCTCAGCGCCGGTGTCATTGTCTGAATTTATAGTGGGGCCTAGGTAGACAAAGTCCTTAACTACCTCAAAGTTATAGCTGTCTATAGTGACGTTCTGTCCGAGACGTCGGTGTTGGGAGTCCTTTCTTGTTGACAGCATATACTTCGTCTTGCCCTCATTGACCGCTAAACCCATCTTCGCGGCCTCCGTCTCGATACTCACAAACGTACCAGTGACATCACGGTGCGTTCTTCTGATTATGTTGATATCATCTGTGTTTCCGAATAATTGGACGGACTTTTGAAAGATTGTGCGTCTGGTGTTGGCGCGTGAGTTTTGCACAACTCTTTCAAGAACGATGTTGAAGAAGTCGCATAACAGCGCGTCGCCTTGTCTAAATCCTTTTTTGACATCAAAGGTCTCGGTGAGGTCTTGACCGACCTTGATGGAGCAGCGTGCATTCTCCATCGTCATCTTGCACAAACGGACGAGTTTGGCAGGGATGCCAAAGCTAGCCATTTATCTATATAGCTCGTCTTTATAGATGTTGTCATATGCGGCCTTAAAATCAATGAAAAGGTGGTGGGTATCGATTTGAAGTTCCTGGGTTTTCTCCAAGATCTGCCGCAGTGTGAATATTAGGTCGATGTTTGACTTTCATGACCTGAAGCCGCAATGTTGTTGACGAACGGCTTCAGGACACGGTGGCCGAGTGAAACCAAGCACATCAGAGGCGGCATCTCTGATGGCTTCGACATCGACGTCAAACTTCCTCACAGTATTTCCTTGTCTTGACGGAGTTCCGGATATCCGCAGCCGTAGCTTGGCTACAACAAGGTAGTGGTCCGAATCAATGTTGGCCCCTCGGAACGTTCGGACATCCATAATACTGGAGGAGTGCCTTGCGTCGATCGCAATGTGGTTAATCTGTTTGACGGTTGATTGATCTCCATGTTCTTTTATGAATATCGAGATATGAGAACCGCTACGACAACATTTGGCCCCGCAGCAAAGTCGATCAGGCTAAATCCGTTATCGGAGGTGGTGTCGTGTAGGCTGTACTTTCTGACAGTACTACCAAATATGCCCTCTTTTCCTAGCTTTGCGTTAAAATCGGCTCTTTAAACTTACTGCTGTCAATAGTGACGTTTCGTCCTAGCTGGTAGACAGATGCTTCGTTGATTGTTGACAACATGTATGATACCTGGTTTAGTTCTTATTTATTGAATCTCGACTTGAGTTCTTTGGTCTTTTCCAGGATTTGCCAAAAGGGTCTATTGTTGCTCTCCTGGGTCGAAAACCGCTCTTATACTTGCTGATTACCGTGTTGGAGAAAAGACTTCAGATAGAATATTGGATAGGATCTTATATGCGACATTAATTAGGAATATGCCTCTATAGTTTGTACAAAACATAGGATCGTCTCTCTTGATGATGGGGCATATGAAGCTGGCAGTCCAGCCGTTGGTCATACTTTCATCCACTTATGCTTGGTGAAGACACCCTACCATGCAGACAGACTAAACGAAGGCTGCCGAACGTCTGTACAAAAACAGCGGCATTCTGTTATTGGCGTTCGAAAGCGACACAACTCTGCTTTTGCTAAGCACCTCAATGTGCTACCGTTAAGTGACACTACTGTCTGTGACGCTTGTGGACGATACTTTGGATCATTTCCTTTGTGACTGTCCTCCATTTTCTCGGATCTAATTAGGTAGCAGATCTTCGGTGCTGAGTGCTGATACTAGAAGCGCCTTTTAAGTTTTCTCTGAAAGTCGAGAAAATTTCAGTAAACCTGAGTTCTTCTTTCTGGTAGTACAATGAAACAGTTGCGTCTGACTGCCCCAGTGGAGTGTTTCCAAATTCGACAAAAAAAACCCTCAGAACGCAGTGCTCTGGCGGTAAGTTAGGTAAGCCATAGGATGGTCGGTTAGAGACACGTTGTTACCTAATTTTTACCGGGCCTTTGTCATAGTTCATCATCGCCATGACAAGTTTCATAAGTTGTTGGCATCTCAACACAAGCTTTGTTGTCGTTTGCGTGTGAACGCCAACAATAAAAATCGTGTTGCACTGCTGGGTGCCAGCAGACTGTCTGGTTCCACCCTAACCCTTCTGCTGCATAGCTGGCTTCACAAAACCAATCACTGTCAGTACAAAACACGACCGACCCGACCACCCACTGAGCGTAGGTAAGACTTCCGCAATTCGTGACTCCAAGTTTGTGATACTCACCTCATAAGCGTCTACCTAATCTCATGACACATGTGTAAGATTCTAAATACCAACTGAACAACCACTCCTAACGCAATGCGTGAGTTTCAGCCCAACATTCACCAAGCGCAACGCACAATGGCTACTAACTTGTTAGAACGCCCACTTGGGACTTGGGTACCTTCTAAAAAAATTCAGGGAGAAACAATTTCATGGCCCACACTCCATTATCATGTCACAGTTAACACATGCGCCTGTCAAAGGCACACAAAAATGCAGGAGCAATCGGTTTAGAGGTCTACTACACTTGAGCACTACGCCCCAGCGTCCATTGTCTTAGCTTTGTCACTTCGGCATGAAATTACCCCAAAGTACCGAACGATCAGACGTGCCCGACATACAGGCCAATACTTCTTTTATTTGGGTTCTTTGGAATTTGAGAAAAGCCTACTCATTCAAGCGGTCCGACAGCTGAAGGTACTCTGGCCATGGTCAAACTCCGCCAGACAAAAGCTACAACGTGTCGATAGGCGGCTCTTTTTTTTTTTAGAATTCTTCAGGTGGGCTTTGTATTCTATGATATACTTTCGGCAGAAATAAAAATCTCTTAGATGTGTGCTTCCATTGTGTGTGGAACGAGGAAGTGGGAACACGATAGCACGTCCCTAGGGGGTAACACTCGATCAAGAAAACAATTCGAGGCACTCCTCTAATTCTTGTGCCACAGATGCAGATCGCGTTGGCATCCTTGATATACTTCCGTCAATCCATAAATACTAGCGAGGTAATTAATTAGCATATCTGTTTTATTAACGGCGACGATGTTGATGCTGTCGGTACTCGATTGCGGGTACATCGGTTACATGCCGCTCATTTGCAAATTAAATTTATAACCAGCGTTTGGCTGCAGCGGATCCTGAGTCGAGCACACAATCTGGGTTCTAGTTGTACGTCGTAGATGAGAATATCATCGGTGCGCGCAGGCAGATCGTTTGCATAATTGGCATGGAGCTTTGAATGGCTTGAGACTTTACGATATGGTTCGGTGAGATAAGATCGTTTTGCTGATGAATTAAAATCGTTTAAGATGTTTTTTTTTTCGTTTTGGAATGTGAAACGTTGAATTGTGTCCTTGCTTTGCGGATCGCAAAGCGTGTTCAGTTTTGCAGTCAAGAGCATACAGCTTTCGGTGGTAAGAAGCAACCTTAGCGATGGCAATTCACGTGGATGGCATTAGGTTATGTGTACCAGCATTTGTAGTCAATGTGACTGCAAATTTTGTTAAGAGGCTACTGTGCCCCATGGAATGCTCTGAAGTTGTTCTTCTTGTGCAGCAAAAATGATTCCATTATCAGCAAGTGCGACATTGTAAAGATTTCTTCGTCGCATATGGGCCTAGGCACTCACCAGTATCCTACAAGCAAAAGATAAAAATTTGCGTAGATAGTGTTCCAAAGTATCTTCAACATCTTCACAGGTGACAGAGGTGGTCGTTTTTTCCGGTAATTGTCGGTAAGAACGCTGCCTTCTTCTTACAGACATTGGAAAGTATTCGTTTGCTCTTTAGGCGGTTACTAAGTCTCTTCAGTCAGCATCGACAAAATTGAGGCTTGTAAAGGTCTGCAGACAAACTCTCAACGATATATCAACGAACAATTTGGTGACCATATGCTGGGTACCAGGCCACAAAGATATATTGGGTAATGAGATGGCGGACGAACTTCCCAGGGAGGATGCAGACCTAGCATATGCATATACCCTTCCGGTTGCAAGGATAGCCAGGATAGCGAATGTCCCGCACTCTTTACTGAAAAAAAAAAATCAGGACTCATACGCGATGGTGTCACATGGACACACGAGCAATAGCCAGATCACTATGACCAGTCTTCGATAAGAAGAATTCCAAAAATCTCGTTCAACGTAGTCGAATAGAAATACGAATCGTCTCCGGTGTCACCGCGGGATAAGAATCCACACGGAGCGCCTTGGACAATGACTACTGCAGAAGCTGCAGGGACGAAGAGAAAAAAGAATCCATCCAGCATCTGCTATGCGAATGTCCCGAACTAGCCACCCGAAGACTGCAGACACTTGGTAGTAGCTTCTTCAATGGGCTGGAGGACCTTCATATCGCTGATTTTAGGAAACTGCTGAGATTTCTATCCCTTTCTTGGTAGTTTCCAGATTCCGGCCAACTCTACCCCTTGGTTATACTCCCATGGGTATACTTTTTTTTACTCACGAAACCAACCAAGCAACCATTGGTTTGGTCTGCCTACACTCTGGAGTGTTATGCCACTTACATTTGCCAGTCCTAACCTGAGGTGCAGGCAAATCCTCTTAAGCTCAATTTAGTTCTCATATCAGGAGATACCATTTTGTCCTGAAATTAGACTCGGACTATATTCATCGCACAAGATCATCGAAGCTCCAATATGTGTTGTACCGAAACCCCATGTTTTAAACACAATAGGGCTTTGGTACATAGTTTCGATACAGACATTGTTATAGTTTTTGTTCCTAATGGCTATCAGTGATGTTCTTTAAGCAGCCATTAGACGGAAAGAAGTGGTCATACTTAGGTCCTTTTTCCCTTTGTGGGTCTAAGGGCTTCCATGTGCCATCGCTTTTTGCCATTCTCCAAGTTCTACCCCCATACAGTAGCAGAGATTCAACATTGGGTCGGAACAATTATACAATAGTTTGGCCTCTAAACTAATAGCATTGCTTCACCATATTTTTTGAGAATATGTACATCTTGTTCAGTTCAGCCTTCGGTTGCAACGATCACTGTCAGTACAAAGTGATAGATAGATAGTGACACTGATACTCCCAAGGTATTGGAGACACTCTACCCTCTCTACCGGTCGTCGTGATATGCAAGTTTGTGAGGATGAGGTAAATCCAAGGCGAAGTTGATCTTCAGCTTGACGACGGTTGCTTCACTCTCGATGTCAGCCATCATTTGGTGGAGGTCCATTATTCTCTAAGTTCGTCGTCAGCGTAGCCGAGATATTTCAAGTTGATGTGCAAAATTCTAACGAATTAATCCAGTTTTCTTTCAAAAGCGGCGCAGAACACATCGCTCGTCAACAACTAGAACAATATCGGTGAAAGGATGCATCCCTGTCTCACGCCACTTTGATCGACACAGGAGAATCCAGACCAGAAGTCTGCTTGTTCGGCGTCGAGAGTGTTCGTGGTGTTTTGTTCTGTCAAGTACCAACTTAGCTATTATTTTGGCAACTGAAGGCAGCACAGAAACTTTTCTCCAGTTTTTCTCTATGGGACTTAATTTTTTAGGAAGCATGACGAAGCCTGATGGATGCTGGAGCTGTGCTGCTTTCATTAACTCCTCGAAGCCATCAATCACCGTTTTGTAGGTCTTTAGTGCTTTAATCACGGCAGTGATCTCATCTTTGTTGGGAGTTGAGGTAAAGAAATGGACAATTGGTATTTTGGGTAGCTGGTGAATACTCGGTTCAGAACCTAAGCGACCCTCATTCACCTAGGGGACCCTCATTCTAAATTTTAGGATTTCATCGGTTGTTATTTAGAGCTCCGACCACCTGTCAGCTCTTTGGTGACTCTCCACACGGTTCTGACATCGTATCTGTTTGCTGCTTTTTCTACTTCTACGCCCAACGCATTGATGTAACTACGCTTGCCACGTAGAACGCATCGGTGAACTCCCCTAATTTTTATTCGGTACTAAGACACTTGCTCGTTCTTCTCTCCTGCTAGGGTTGCTGCAATATGAGTTCCTGGTGATCTTCACTCTCCGATCAGTCTCCAGTTAATCTGCATAATACCACGTGGTCTGCATTCCTTGCGATCTTTCACTTCGGTGGTGGATGGCATTCCAATGTTCTTGGATACTTGGTGGCGCTAGGCTGTTTGCACCTTGCAAGAGACGTTTCCTTAATTGTTAGCGTTGGGCCTTTCCTGGCCTGCCTGTGTTTGAACTTCGCATAGGCAGCCTCCCTACCTAGCGCACTGAGGGGTTCTTAAGTCGATCGACGTTGTATTTGGGCATCCTTGTGAAGTTATGGTCTGTCTGTAATCGAACTCAGTCGCCACGGAGCAAGGATAGTCTTCGTCATCATTATTGGCCACTGCGCTATTGGTACTCATACGAAAAGCCTTTGTTTACATCACAACGACTATTGTAGAAGTTGTAGGGACGAGGAAGAAATCGAATCTGTCCTTCACCTGCTGTGTGAATGCCCTGCCCTCGCCGGTAGAAGAATGAGGACTCTTGTCAGTTACTTCTTAACGAAACTTAAGGACTTGCTAACGGCTGAGGGACTTCCTGAGATTCATATTCTTATCTGGGTGGTTTTAAAGATGTCTGGGGTTGAATTCCAAAATGGGCACAACGGACCCTATTTTTGGTCTACCTGAGCAGTGACGAATGTCACAAAACACCCGTTTACCTAACCCAAGATTTACGAAACTCACATTCCGTCCTTAATCTCGATCTAGATTCTCAACGAATTAAATGCACTTCACCGCTCAATTAAGCATTTTTCAAGTCAAACCCCCATCAAGCCCAAGTCTCCCTAATCAAACATCTTTTTCTTTCGTTTGTTTGCACAAATTTCTAAGCACATAATTGCAATCGGTTAAATAAGATTGGAACCAAAAAAAAAAAAAACAAAACAGAGACTCACGGTTTCATCAGTTGGACAAACAACGAGTAATTACCTCCCATAAAAACATTTCCCTATGAGGCAACAAGTCTTCTTAAGCACCCATTACCCATAACCGATTTTCCTCAGTAATTAACTTATATCACCCTCGTGCTGTGTGCACTACAGTATCTCGAGACCTCACGTAATTTACATTCACACTTATTACTCGGAATCAAAAAAAAGTAAACACACGCGACTGCGCGTTCCCAACCTAATGACTTCTTGACATCAAATATTGAGAGATTTGTAACGGCTGTGCTTCCATCAGCGTCAACATCAGCAAGGTAATTGTCATCATTACTTGCCGAGTGCTAAACGTGGCTTCTATCCATCCACGTTCATCCTTCTTTGTCGAGTCGAGTATCCGCTGCTGCACACCACGGACTGAATCTTTGATTTGTGACACCTACGAGCCAGCTACGGCGCACAGCGACTATAGATCACCGGATCACTTAAGCTAGCAAGAACCACGTACAGTGCGACGGCGCGCGGTCGGCATAATTGCTAATTGTGTTCGACGTCATGAGCGTTAAAATGTTAATCCGAAAGGAGAGTGGGCCGTCGTCGTCTACTTTGTCTGCCGAATTAAGACATAGAAATTCGATGCAGCAATGCGGAGGGCTGGCAAGGAGACTGACCATCCGTGCGGAATGCAGCCACTGCGCTCGCGCACGCTCTGCGAGCAAATGGCAATCATACAAATTACCGATTGGTATCGGCGTACCGCTTTTGGTAGCGCGCGGAGATCTCGGCCTCAGTTGACTTAATTTCATTTCGGTGTACTTCCAATCTTTTGGGGACTGTGACTATGGCTTGGCTATGGCCACGGTCATTTTGATCCAAATCACACGGGCAACAGTTGCGGGTTCACTTGAGTGCGCACACTGAGTACTTGGATGGTGGAAATGGAAGTGAGTCGTACGATAAGATTTCAATTGAGATACCGATTATGGCGTAGATTGTCATAATCTCTGGGCTACGAGTTTCGGGACTTGTACGTGACCAATCGAAACTGCAAACCAGCAGCAGGATTGGTGTACCTGCTGTCACAACCTTTTTGTTTTTCACTATTTTGGCTGTTGGATCAATCCTCTTGTGGCATAAGGCGTCAACGAACCCGGATTACAATTGTAATCGATCACCTTCGTTGAGAGATTAATTTCATCCAGAGAGATGTGAACCTATGAACTATGGTTGTGCGGGGTAAGTCCATACGTCTCCAAACGTGTGAAACGTGGTACACAACCTTTAAAAATTGCCCATAGCCATGGAATAACCGTCTTGTATTTTCTGCAGCTATCTACCATCGATGACAGATGACGTATTGTGACGCTTGCAGCATTGACCATGCCAGTCACCTTCCAAGAGTGAAACAGACGTAGCGCAATTATTTGAACGCAGATTTTGCTTTCAACACCGCTGTCCACATTGAGTTCGGTGCTATAGCGAGCTGAGACAATATTGTCCCAATAAATAAAGCTGTTGACTTTGTGACTTGCTGTCCGGCAATGATTAGTTGGACGATGAGCCTTCGGAAGGCTGGAACATTAGGTCACTGACACAGACCTCTTATACTATGAGAAAGCATTCAGGTATCATCGGCGTTGTGCAGATGTTTGGAGTAATTGTAACCACAAGCACAAGACCTGTCAACCTGATCGTGATTTTTCTATAAGTCGGCATCTCATGGACGTCCAAAACAGACGAGATGGAGACATAGGCAGAGCGCTTGTCCACCACCTTATATTAGTTAGTCAGAGTTATCTTTTCTATCATCATAGAAACCGCGAGATGTACGCCTATACCTTTCTTGTCATGACACTGTTTAGTTGGCTTTCTTTGTTATCTTGACGATTATTCCCTTCCTCCACACGGTAGGATACAAGTCGTTATCTCAATATATAAAAAGAAAAGTCCTGACTCACTCACTGACTCATCAACGCCCAGCCGGAACCCTTGGACCTAGAAAGCTGAAATTTGGCACAGATGCATATAAGGAATAAGGAAGGACATTTCGAAATTCAGCTTCTACAGGGTGTTACAGGGTGTTGAAGTTTGTATGAAAAATAATTTAAATTGGATTTTCGAGTTGAAATTTGGTGAGTATATTCTAGAACAGAAATAAATAATCACGTGTTTTACCGTTTTCCAAAATTGTAACTGTGGGCCAAGATAAAGGGCGTTAAAGTGTGGCCATTTATAGTCAGCGGCATTGCCGTTGTCATTGCTTCCTTAGGTACTGCAGCTACCTTCATTACAGAAGACACGACAGGTCACTCTACCTTCTCAAAGCATCTCAACCTAAGTCATTCTGAGTCTATATTTTGATACATCCCTAAGCAGAATGCTTCGGGAAACCAAAGTTATAGTGTGGAATGAGTGTACCATGGCTCATAGAAAGGCATTGAGTATCGAAATAGGATGCTCCGACCGGGCTTTTGACTGTGGCTTCGGACAGACCAAGACGGTTATGTCACGGGGAACACAGCAAATGAAGTGAAGGCCTCAAGTCATCAATCTGATAGCCTAATTTCGAAGTCCTCTCCTTTAAAGTTAACATGCGTATCCATCTCCGCCGTGACTTGAGGGCGGAGATATTGATGATGGAAAGAGGAGGAAAGAATAAACGTACCGAGTAACCTATGCAATGTTATGGAAGATCTGATTGGTTTTTCTGACAGAATGTAATGTACCTAATTATTCATCAAGCTGGAGGGGATTGCGTTTCATGAGTGAGGGAAAGAGCTATTTTCACTCAAATACACGATTCCGCCAACAGCACCAAAAATTTTCTGTTGCAGAAGTGGATAGTGTGAATCTGAGGAATGACTTTTTGTCCCTTAGCGGGCTCAGAGTCAATTGACCTGATAGCCTGGTCATCCTCGAGCTAGAAAAAAAAAACCAGGAACATAGTTTACAGGGAGGTCTTGCAAAGTTAATGTGAGGAATTGAAAGTCTATAATTACTCGTCAATGTCTTGAAACCCGGAAAAGGACATAGGATATAATGTGACGTCTTTCCACGCGAACGTAGTCGCTGGTATCAGCTAGTTATAAAGATATGTAGGAGGTCTGTCCATGTTGTTGGCGAAGCTCTGCAGAGCTCATCAGGAATACCATCAAACCATGCTGATTTACACATGTGTTTTGAGTACCTATCCTGATCGCAGCAACAATCTCGTCTTTCCTGGGTGATGCGTATTCGAGAATTATATTGGGCAGCTGGTTTTGACTTTGAACCAACCATAGTGGAATGAAAAAAGTTGGAAAGTGCTCCCTTCAGCTGATCCTCTTACAAACCCAATAGGGAATCGTCTTACCGTCTTCACTAGATACTGAAGTGAGATGTGACCACCTATTAGCTCTTTAGTGATTCTTTAAACAGTTCCTTTGGCGCACCTACTTGCAGTTTATGGTTAGGTTCGAGGAATTTTAAGTTGAGTCACTGACGGAAATCTTTTACGAATAAATGTTTGAGCACGGTTTAGTCAGTCTCAATCGCCTAGGCACTATCCTTCAACGCTTGCAATAGTTTGGGTACTAAATCCAAAAATAGCGCTATACACGAGCGCTCCGGCTTTCCAGGCATCGTATACGCACACTGGACAAACATTTTTTCAAGTACCTTAGCGATCTTTCATAGAAAATTGTTTCTGATATACTGTCCTTCTAGTCCACAGAGTGGATTGTGATATTAAAAGGACGTCAGTCCGATCAGCACTACTCTTGCCTATCTTTCCACCTGTAGTCTGTCATTTTCTAGTCATTTTCTTACACTGGCCGCCATCTGTTTACCAGAATTTTAGACGAGTCAGGCTTGATCGGGTCAGTATGTAGATTATCGATATCCGCCAGTCATGCAAAGACTCCGATACTATTATCACACACAGCAAGAACCTGTTGGCCATGCAAATTTATTACCGATTCCTAACGGCAAGTTGAGAAGCTTTTTCATGATAGATTATACTCCAGGAGGCTTGTCATTTGTGGGAAACGATTTTTTTTTTATAGCATGTTTCAAAAAAATAAACAGAATAGTTTGAGAGTCTATGTTCCTGGTTTCGATTAGCAAAGCACATAGCAAAGTTACAAACCTTCAAAGGAAGTGATGGTGGGTGGCGATCTGGAAAAAAAAGACACCGATGGGGATGACAACCCATTATTTGCGGGGGAGAGCAAATCGGAGTCAGGTGAAGGCGTATGCAAAAGAAAGCACAAAATTACACAAATACAAACAACAACAGAATTCTGTAAAAGCAGAAGTGATAGCCTATCAGCTCACTTTACCGCAACAGAACAAGGGCCAACGATAGCGTCGGCAGACCCGAATATAAAAGCGTCAAACACGTTGTTGGGATCTCTTAGTCGCTTATATTTGCTTAGTCGCTTATTTTTGCTCAGTCGATTATTTTTGTTTAGTTGCTTAGTTGCATAGTTAAGTTGTTTGGTTGGCGTCGGTCGAATCCGGGATCGGTACAGTCTCCAGATCCGTGGCCCTCGTGGGAGAAGTGATAGTGTCCGAAGGAACCCAAATGGACCGGCGTGCGTAAAAGTAACTGAAATGGAAGGAACAATAAGTTCTCGTGCACCGTGTTTATGTGCCCATGAGTGTTTGGTCGAGTTAAAGGGACCAGAGGTGTACCAATTGAGACGACGCACTCACTTTGCATTCCCACAAAAAGCAATAACTCAAACCCCAAGTGACTGTGAAGAAATCAAGAAAAAGAAAAAAAAAACCAAAGTCCACGTCAGCCGCACGAAGCACATGCGCGTGCAAACCACATCAGCCACGCTTTTGCGCCACAAACCTCCACATACTTCTCCACCAGCGTCCTCCATCTTCAACCACGGTGGAAAAACCGACCATTGCCATCCGACAGTTCCGGCAACCCCCCTTTGAAAGAACCACCACAGTACCACCCCGCTGTAGTAAAGATTGAAGCCACGTGTCCAGCAACAAGATCACGGGGTTACACCTGCAGTGCAACGCCATCATCCTCCGCAGAATTGCAGATCACCGCTCATCTACCACCGACCATCTAACGTCGTGAATACCGCCGATCTTCCTCCAGAAAGTTATTCAACATACATATGGTATGTGTTTTTTTTACTTTTTGCGTACCGTACGCTAATACGTCACATTAATATAACTGAAATTTTTTTTTGTGTAAAGAACCGAAGAGAAGTTCTGGGCTTCCCCAATATTACGTCATAGTAAAGTTATTTTTTTTGCGTGGTGAACCACAGATTTTGAGTGACAATTGTTGTTGACATGTTGTAGGGAAAAAAAAAAAAACAGTAATAGAGTACTTAGTACTTACAAAAATTTCGTTGATAGTTTTTTATTGTGTTAAGATGATTTGAGTGATCGAAAGTTAAATTGATTTTTTAAATTGAATTTTTTTTTTTTTGCTATGTATTAGAATCTTCAATTGTTTGGATACAAGTTTATACGGTTAGTTGCAGTTGACCTGTAAGCATATTATATTTTGTTCTTAAATAAAAATTGTTAAATTCCATGGTAGGAAAAGATATGTGATTTGGATGTTTATAGTTTTGGAAGAGTTAATGAACTCGTACAGAGCGAAGTTGTTTTTGGAAAGGATCATGGGATCCTGGTAATTTGTCGTTCTCTAGGGGGATGTGACGGGCTTTTGGAAGGGATGACGAAGATGAGAGTATAGCGCAGCATGGAGAACCATGTTCGGGGCTATCACAGAAATCGAGTGGCGTGGTAGCCATGGACGCATTACCTGACGGGATTAGGTAGTGTAGGGGTGGGCACACTCAAAGGAGGGCACGAACATCCTTTGCTCTCCCTTATTTGGATTTTCAATGGGTTCATGAAATGCTAAGGGACAATTCGAGCCTCACTCTTTTTAATATTTATTAGAGAACAACATCTTATCTACAGGCATGGAATAACGTAACAACAGTCCAGAGTCGCAGCAGCAAGATCCCCCACCATTCCGACGAGCTAGGACGTGCTGGAGCTAGCATGCCTGACGCTGTGGGGACCTGGACACCCTTCCTCCTTAGTTGCTCGGACTGGCTCTAGGAGTCCTGTGGCCTGGAGTCACAAGAGTAGCATATGAGGTGGAAGGTTCTTAGAACTTCGGTCGTATTCTTTTCATCGTCAATCCGGTAACGGTACGACCTGGGAACACTGGCATTCGTGTGTGGTATTCTATCGCGCGGCTGTTAGGGTATCCTGCCTATTTAGTTCGTTACAGGTGGCTCCCAACGTGGGGCCTGCCTATTTATTTCGTTACACATTCCTCGACGAGAGGTGGTGCCGGGAAAAATGTTCGGTAGATATGGCTAAGACTTAAACCCACACCGCTCGGTCAGCGAATTTAAACCTTAACTTCCGGACTTCCCTTCCTTCCTGAGAGGAGTGGGAGAGAGATGACGCCAGAGATGATCACTCCGCTAATCTCTATACAAATGATTCCAAAACCGGGAACCCAGTGGGAGATGGTGTTTTCTCCGATACGATTAACCTGAGCATCCCATTCCGTCTACCTGACCACTGTAGCGTTTTTCTGGCGGAAATTATGGCGATCAATGAAGCTTCGAAGTAACATCACAATTTTTACCGATAGCAGGCAAGCTACCTCAGATTGTCATTCATCTCTCATGTAGATGGCAGAACACTTCAACATTCACCTATGCTGGATACATGGTCATAGGGAACTGTGAGGCCAATGAACTCGCCAAACGTGGTACTGCTCTAAACATCCTGCCGGAACGGAGGAGTCTGGGTATTAAACCCATTGGCCATTGCCCAATTTGCCTTCATGCCAAAAGGATGGGTTTCTTCTCAAATGATTTCTGTAGGAGCTTCAGGGACGAAACGATTCTCTATTTCGTCTGCACTTGTCCTGCCCTATCCCAAATAAGGAAGTTCTACCTAGGAGCCTATCACTTCGACAACTTGGGCGAACTATCGCATACTGACGTCGAAAGAAGTATCCTTAGCTTCATCAAGAGCTCAAAATGGTTTCAATAAAGTGTATCACAAAAGGCCTTTCTTGGTCTACGTGTGTCTGTGCTTCCTGCCCACCTTTAATAGGAATTTTTTTTCTGACATACTGTCGTTCAAACCCGCAGACTGGATATAAGGACCGCTATAGACAACTACCCCATTCAGATTTGTCAATCAAAGTCCCAAGGTTGTTGTATCAAAAACCCCGGCAGTCCGATCAGCGCCACTCTTAACTACCTTCCTACCTGAGTGGAACGCTGGGTCAATTTGTAGATTATCGCTATCCACCAGCCGTATTGGCCAGCCATACTTTCTGTGACAAGAGGGCTTCATTGAGTCGTTTTCGATGTTTAATTTCTGTCTAAGGGTGGTGTGGTACTGCAACACCCATCTATATCTAGTATTTTCGAGTCGACAATTCATATTTCTGCTTGGGCAACCTTTATAAGGCTTCACTAAAGAGCATTCTATTGATTCCATTAACCCACTTTTGTTGCCAATTTATGAAAATGTCTAGGTCATCCAATATCATGTCGTTGGAAGAGTTTAATTAAATTAAAACTTCAATGAGATATGCCTCACCTTCGACAGACGAATCGATCTCTCGACTTCATGATACTTTATGATTTTAATAATAATTCTTTGGACAACAAATGGCGAATTTGTGCACATAAGTACGCTTGGTAACATTTCCAAATAGCACCCATCAAGGCATCATTAAATAAAAATCTACACAGTACGCCAGATAGAATTACAACACACAATCAATCTGAGAAGTCAATTATATGGCAAATTAAGTTAAATGTCATGACCCATTACGGAAACAGTCAACATTTTCTTTAAACCTCATGCCCGCGGGGTGACTGTATGGCCATAAGTCCACAAGAGATTATTGTACAATCTCCAATTGTGGCACTAAGGAGGCACAACCAAGCGAAACCGTGATATGGATCGCTTGCGAAGGCGTGATTGAAATCGATTTAAATGTATCGGCGGATACTAATTGAGATATTTTCAACTTCAACGTTAAACAATGGGGTTGATATCCAGACCAGTAGCTCCGGGCTAGGCTTATCCTAATTTATGCGGTGGACAGAGATTTATTCATTCGCGAAAGATGACAACTTCTAGATTTGTAGAACTGAAAACCGCACTTGTTCCAGTTAAATGGCTGTCAGGCGTCGGAGTGGTTTGACACTTCATTATTTTGCGGAGCAGCTGTGGGTCTCCAAAATAAAAAAAACAATGTGTCTCAAGCCCCCTCAGACATGACATGAGAGTGAGTGGATTGAGATTAATTAATTATTCATGGGGCTTGAGTCTAGCAGCTAACAAATCATTTCACGCATTTCACAGAGACACTGACAGAGTGGTGCCATTTATTTGGGAGTGCTCACATTTGGAGGATTAAAATTCCTTTATTTTTCGCTTGAATGGCTTAAGAATTGTGTGCTAATTATGAGTAAAGGAACTGGGTATGGAAGTACTTATAGTTTGGAGTTCAGAATGTCCGAACCAGGTTGTGCTACGTTGCTTACTTCGGGTTGTGATGAGGTTGAGGATAAGGATGTCGATGAGAATGGGAATGAGGATAAGATCAAGACTGAGATTATGACTGAGGTTGAGAATGAGACTGGGCCTTAAGCTAACACTGAGACTGAGAATAAGGCTGGAGACGAAGACTGAGACCTTCTTAAAGCCTTAGAACGACTGATTGATATCCATTTACGCAGCAGTGTTAATACACAACTCCTGTCTGCGGCTCAACATGCTTATAGCAAAGGTAAATCAGTGGAAAAGGTATTGTATACTCTAGTGCGCAAAATCGAATACTTCCTGCGCCATGAGGATTACGCAATGGTGGCATTTTTAGACATAGAAGGCGCTTTCACCAATTACAAGCGCACTATCAAGTCTGAAAGTGAAGAGCTCATATTGCGAATTAATCAACCCTCAACTTACCAGTCGCTGGGTGGGACATCTGTCGAAAGATCTGTCAGAAGAGGTACCCGACAGGGTGGTGTCTTGTCTCATTTTCTTTGAAATTTTGTGGTAAATGAACTGCTAATAAACTTGGAAGCTGAGAATGCACGGTGATCACTTATGCAAATGACGTTGCTATACCAGTCTTAGGAAAGCACCTAAGCTTGGCGGTATAAGATGGGCAGTTCGGTGTGGTTTGGGTGTGAACCCCCACAAAACTGACCTGGTACTATTCTCACGGAAACATTAAATTCTATTAATCGCCCCTCTTTGCCTGAATTGTACAAGCTTAGTTTTCTCTGACGAAACGAAATATTTCAGTTTTGTTTTGTAAAGAAAACTATGTAAGCTGGAGACCCAACATCCAAGGAAGAGTTAGGAAAGCTACAGTGGCGCTTTCCTCTTGCAGATGGACTATCGGGAATGAGTGGGGTTTGCAATAGTTTTTCAAATTACTGTAGAGTGTTCCAAGCGGAAATAATAGCGAAGGGAAGTCTTATCTTGGTTAAAGAAAAACGTGATATCCGTCTCAGATATCCACATCTTTTTGGACAGCCAAGCAGGAATCAAGTCTTTGGAGTCATTTTCTTCAAATTCACTACTAGCCCTAGATTGCCGTTAGTCTCTCGTAGAGATGGCAGAGCAATTCAGTATTCACCTTTGTTGGGTGCCGCAGCATAGGGATATCCCAGGGAACTGTGAGGCTGATGAATTCGCCAGATATGGAACAGCAATGCCCATTTTACCATAATATGGTACCTTACGCATATCCATCGCTAAATGGAAAAGACAAATCTTAGGTGGACAGGTCTTACATCGTGTCTAGCGACGAAACCGAAACTGATTTTGAAACCCTCTAAGGATTTGATTTTCCTCAAGAGACTGCATATCAGCGCTACTATAGGTGTCATCACTGAACACTGTCTAATAGGCAGGCATGCAACAACTCTTGGCGTACTCTTAAATGATTTCTGCAGAAGCTGCATTGACAAAGAAGAGGGGGAAACTATCCTCCAATTTCTTTGCACCTGCCCTACTCTCTTTTATAGAAGAAAAACTCACCTAGGTGCCTTTATCTACAACGATCTAGGCGATCTAATCAACACAGATATTAGAGGTCTCCTACGCTTCATGAAAACCTCTAAGTGGTTTAACGAACTTAACCTAAGATTGAGATTAATACCGAGATGAAGGTAAAGATTGAAATACTTTGTTTCACTTGCGAAGGAAGATGGAAGGTCTCATAGGCACCAATAACCTTCTGCAACACCAACCGTCTCATCATAGAAAAGCTCTATTTCTTCTAGCAGTTGGCGCTTACCGAGGATATCGTCCTACTCCATAGAAGGAGGCATAGGACCGATATTCGGTTATTTGCTAATCCTTGGTCCAACCGGAGTGTCCCACTCTAGCCTTTGATTGACTTAAGTACCTCCTCTACCACCTCCAATCAGGTATTCTGAGGTCTCTCATATACTAACTTATCTCATCAAAAGATAATCCAAGGTTTCTCACAGTAGGCATGGCACCCTAACCTCCTCAAGTAGACCAAACTATGCCCTACTTGTGCAGCCATCATGTATTTTTTAGTGCCTGCTCTCCAAAGTTTACTCTCTATAGCGACTTGAACTCTGCTTGTGACCGCGTTAATGGCACCTAGATATTGTTGATAGCGACTTACGAAAAGCGTACTGATGTTTCGGAAGTCTATCCGATGGCAGACTGAAACCTGTTGTATATGACTCGTTCAAGGATTTTTTCCCATCGTGTGGAAGATATAGAGAGTATGGCTAGACGAGCGCTCGCCCGAGGGCTTGTTTCCTTTTGGTGGCAGCACTAATGGTTGACGCTTTCAAAGATCTGGGAAGACGCCTTCTTAAAGTCACGCATTAGTCATTTCTATAAATGTTTTGAGTTCAATTCACATGTCAATATTTGGATATACCGTCAAGTTTCGTGACTTTTCGAACTTGGCTCGCTTATGCCAGCAATTTTCTTGCCAAGTAAATTGGGCCTCTTTTATTCTACGAAGTCGCACGTAGGTGATTGAATTCGGTCGCTCTTTAGTCACATCGTAGTCCCTTACATAATCATTAAGTTAGTCGCAGAGTTCCGTGAACAATTCTCTCTAGTTTGACGCTACGCTTAGCCGAGTTCGTGTTTCTCAGCATTCTTCTCACAGCTGCAGATTGTTTTCGATGACAAAGGGCCACCTTTGATCTTTCTTGGCTCTGGATCCATCGCTTTTACCGATTTCACTGCGGAAATCGTTTTTACTTGAATTCTTGTACCCTTCACAGGGGCGTGGAGAGAAAATGCGGGCTCAGCGGGAAAAGTCATGGACCCGTATACATCAAATAGAAAAATTCAAAAGCATGATATTGCAACGTTCCTGTTCCGAGATCCCGGCCTTTTTAAAAAACCCTGGCCCGGTAGAAATCCCCACTCCCTCTTGACGGTCCTGACTGTTCACGGAGTAAATGGCATCAGCAATGCATGTGCGTTATTTTGTACAGAATTCTGGAACGGGGTTCAGTTCATACAAACTCTTCTTGATTGTTCCTGGAATGTTCTGCGCTATATTTGCAAGGGACGACCCACTGTTCTGCTTAACCAGATAAATGAATGGCACGCCTTTTACTTTAAAGTCCTGTCACATCTTACTGGTAGAGAATACTTCTTGGTATCAAGGATATCTTGGCACTTTGTGTCTTTAAATCTCGGTACTATGATTCAAAGACTATTTGTCTAAGCCAATGCTTGTATGTAACATCCATACCTCTTTAGAGCGAATCGGTGCCTTCAAGCTCGTCTAAATTGAATAAGGCATGGCGTGGCCGTCATCATTACGTCCAGATCGTGAGTTCTACCATCCATTTGCCACTTCTATGAAACTTTCACTTTACTTTTCTGTAAATAGAGGCAAGTGTCTAACAAAACACACTCCAACAGTTAACTTACCCCCATTAGTGGCATCATCATTCACCTTCCATCTCATTTATCAATACGAGTTGCTTCCATCAATTTGTTGCACAAATAGGTTACCCCCAATTGGGACTTTTAAACGCCCCTTGCACCTAGTTCCAGTTACATATTTGATTGATGGCTTCCACTCCAATTTTCTACACAATGCACACAAACCATCCAAGTTGTAGGCAGTTCCTGATCCTATGAGTCCATCACAAGCTTTCAACACCCATAATTATGGTTCAGTTGGGTTCAGTCGAAATGAAAGGGCCTGCGGTGGTAATGATGGTCATGTCATGCGAGAGCGGTTTCCTCATATTTTCACTTAATAGCTCTATTTACCATGAACGACTGACAGCGCGCGATTATTATAGCAAAGTATCTACCATCGTCCCACCTCCACATGTCAGTGCAAACGTATTGCCATGTCACAAGCGATTTATACTAACTTTTTCCAGAGGCATAATCTACGGATGTGTCTGCTTCCACCAGACGTTGATTGTGTTTGCAGAAAACATCACGGCACTAATGAAGCATTAGCACCATAAAATACTATTCCCTGCAAGATCCCGGCAAAACGTCAAAAGCGAAAGCTGAATTAGTGGTTAGATAATTTTGGCCTGTCGGCTCATCCTTAGTCGCAATCTGTGGCATGAAGATGTTTCTCTGTGCTGCGTATGCGATCACGTAATAGACAGTATTTTACCGACCAAGATAAGAGTGCGATCTGCAATTGACGGAGTATTTCCAGACCCCGTACTAAATTTTGGTTAACACTCGATCCGGTGGAACTCACGATCTGTGTGTAAAGTAAGTTTGTCAGCACACGGAGGATATCTGCTGAAACCAGCACTTGGGAATGGAAGCTATTCACCGGAGGGAAATTTATGGCATAAGCCACTGTTGAGCTCTTGAGATACTTAATTAATCGCAAGTCAGAAGTTTATCGTGACACCGCAGTAAATGACAATGCGCGGTGGATAATTATCTGCAAGTGAACCGCATATCACAAGTGCCACCATTGTACAATTGAAAAATTTATTTATTTATGAACTGTGAGTGTTTGTCAGGGCGGCCAATACAAGTTGAAGTTATGACTGTCCGTTATGACTTTTTGATTGCCTCTCCGAGTGGTAAATCAAATTCGAATAAATATATGGCAAGCTGTCAAACTGTGAAATGTCATGTTGATAGGTTTGGTGCCAGTTGTGAGCCAGATATGGTCTCCAGTGGTGCTATTGTGGTTCATAGCCAGACAACATGTTTCCGCTTGAACCGTGACCGCAGCTGATTTCCGCAACTTCCAAGGGATCCTTGGTGTAACATTTGTAGCCCCAGCTACATCCCCCACACATTTTTTCGCGGCACCACCGCTTGTCAAAGAATGACAAACCTCCGGGACTATAATGTTTCATGAAAAAGCTTCTCAATTCGCCGTCTCTTCCATTCATGCGAACAATACAACATGCACAGCATGAATGGTTGCGAGAAGCTAGGCTTTAGTTCATCCCGAGCTGTTGCGCCTGCCATTTATTTATTTAAGAGAGCCTTTAGCTCAACTCTTGCTTCCTAGGATCAAGACACACCATAAGGTTTGTTTATTCGATTTGTGTACAGATTAATGGTTGGAACATTGTGTGGTGGATTGTTGATTGTTTTTTACTTTCCACCTAGGTAGGGGAAGTATTGCAATCGGTCCGAACAAAATGTTTCGAGATATGAACAGGGCTTGACATTACTATCCACTAGAAATCGTTTGCACCCAATTTTCGAAATGATGTCTGTGTGTGTGCGTGTGTGATCATATTTTTCGCCTTCGATATCTGAAGAACGAAGCAACGTAGAAATATGCGGTTTTTTTGTCTTATTTGTCAGCATGAAACTTAGAGCTGATAAGATTTTGAGCAGAATCGGTCCAGCAGATGCTGAGGAAACTTAAGAAATGTTTTTTTTTTCGAGTTCGCGCAACAACTCTTTGTGGATATCTGGAGAACAAAACAACGTACGATCATGCAGTTTTTACTTCCCACATAGTTTTCCTTTATTTGTCAGCGTGAAACTTAGAGCTGATTAGATTTTGAGCTTAATCGGTCTAGCAGATGCTGTGGAAATTGAAGAAATGTTTTATATCAAGTTCGCGCAACAACTCTTTATTTTTGATACAACACAATACGAAGTGGGAAGTACAGGACTGGCTCCCCAGTTGAATTTTTTTTAGATTGCTTTGGCACGTTCAAATGTCCTTGGGGGCTCTATTGAGTGAGTGTTCCAAATCCAAACCATGTTTATCTGATATTGCTGCCTCGCAATGATGCCCAACCCTTCAATATGACACATGACTTCTCAAAATCAGATTTATTGCCTTCAACCACACCCCTTCGACTCAGCCGTTTAAATCCATTGTTAGGGAATAGTGTCCTTTGCCGGGGGAATAGAGTGCAAATTTCCGCATTTCAGCTGGAGGCTTAGCCTCCGCTCCAGTGTCCACCGATATCTGATTTGAATTTGAATTGCATATTCACGCCTTGAGGAGAAAGAACAACAAATTAATTACCGCGGATACCTATCTACTGTGTGTTCTAATTTATTGGTCAACTCGCGCCAAATCTTTGTGCTTTTTGCCACGCTGTAGGCTGAAGTCGACCGGACAATGACCATGGAGCGGCATTCGCCGACAACAAGACAGACTGCCACCACATTTCACCTGGCCAGCAAGTTTGGGTACGGTTCTATTGGGGGACAAATAGTATATGGTACCCTGGGCGTCTCTCAAGTAAAACTCGTAAGTTGTCTCCCAATGCAGAATGGTCATGACTCAAACCTCCAATTGATTGGAAATATTAGCGTGCGCAAGTATCTCAACGCCACTAGATAGACACAGAGACAAGGTGTTCGGGGCATGTGCATGTCGTCGTCGTCGTTGTCGTTGAGATTTCATCCATTTACCGTGGCTAGTAATTACCAGTGTTCTTTTTGTCTTGACTCTCTCACTTGGGCGAGTGTTGGAATTTAGATAGTCTTATTAATTGATTTTTTATAGCCGAATAGTTTGCCCATTTGGGCAAGATATTTACGGGGCGTGATGTAGAACACACCTCTCTCTGTGGTGTGCTGTCAGCTTTGTGATATGTCAATGATTGCAAACGAGTATGGGAATTGCGGAAATTATCCGTACTCCAGCTGCATTTTAATGATGCATATGACTAGATTCTTGATTTAATTAAAATTTTAATTACCCCCTCAGTGAAAAGCAATTAAACATTGCAAACGACGTATCCATTGTCGCCGGAGCGTTGTCCCAGTTGCAACTGAAAACGATTAATAGGTGAAGGCTAAGTATGAGAATTCATTGAATATTGATGACTCCAATCAACTTTTATTACTCTAAGAGGACTTGACTACGTCAAGTGTTCCTTGGTAGATACTTGATTTCTTGCAAAGCAAAAGGGTTTTCCACTAGGAGCGCACAAGTTTAATTGCGGGACTATCAACTTTATACCAAAAAGACCTCAAACCTACGATACATGAAGGAGCAACGTTTCGTTATTAGAAAATGTTGCGAAGGCTTGGACATTTTCTACAATTTTTGGTCGATGAAGTGCACCAATCCGAACGACAATTTAAGATTGAAATTGAGAAACTGGGTCGATTATGGGGCAAGGAACTCTTGTTAATTTCGTCCAGTACAATCAAACGTCACTGCAGTGCAAGAAAGTGTCACTTATAGTCTTTTTTACTTACTTAAGGTGGCGCTACAGTGAGGTTCTGTCCAAAGAGTTGGGCATTCACAGAGGTTAATAGTTTCTGTTTTTTTCTTTCCAACAAGCTATGGCTATGGTCTCTGGCAGACCACCCCGTGTTGGTTTGTGTATTCACATTAAGAATTATTTTTCTTTTTACAAGCAAGACTCGTTCATTGTCTACAGCTCCATCTGGCAGATATCAGATGAGTGCGATAAGTTGTAGTTTCTAATTCTGCAACATTTGCCCACCGACTCTGCTAGGAAATTGCTTAGACTTGGATATGGTTTCCACCTTTGAAGCTCTACGCTTCAGGTTCCAAGTCACTGGGCTCATCGGGTCTAGCGTTAGATGGAGTAGTCTTTTCTTTTCGCCACCTGGTCACTTACAAAGAATATATTCTGCCATCTGTTTTTGCTCACCGTAGAATCGACTCTATGGAGATGGTACCTGAGTTGACAGTGGCCTCTTAACATCCTTCGATTATCCTTGTTGTGTTAATATCATCGAAGGAGTCAAATCCAAAGATGGTGTACTTCTTTTTGATGAGAATGATTGGCTGCTCAATCCCGAACAGGGCACTGAGGATGGCCGACCCATGGTTTCGAGTAGGGCGGAGAATAGTCCCACCGTAGAGGAGGTGACTTTGGCGATTAAAGCGCTGTAAGTCGGCAAATCTGCTGGTGTGGATGAAATCCGGCCAGAAATGTTCAAAGCTTTGGGTAAAGAGGGAGTGGATTGGCTCTCTCGTGTTATTAAAGTGGCCTGGGAATGCGGTGAAACACCTAGCGATTGGCAAACTGGAGTGTTTGTTCCTCTTTTAAAGGGGATAAGAGGGATTGCTCCAATTATAGGGGTGTACCTCTCTTAATTCTTCTCGGAAAAGAATTTGCTTCGGTGTTCGAAGCACCTTCCAGAGCTGTGGTCGAGTTCAGGTTGGGCGATGAGTAGTGCGGCTTTCGTCCAGGTAGAAGCACAACCGACCAGCTGTTCACTCTCAGAATGGCACTTGAGAAGGCCTGGGAGTATACCAAACCTATCTACAGTTGTTTTGTGGGTTTGAAGAAAGCGTATGATGAGGTCCCTCTAGGTACATTTTGAAGTATACTGCAGGAGTATGGTATAGACGATTCTCTTTTGAGGGCCATTCGATCTCTACACATTACCTGTAAGATTTGTATTCGGGTGAACGGTGTTAAATCGACACCTTTCACTGTGGGCGTTGGACTTCGCCAGGGGTGCGTTCTGTCACCTCTCCTTTTCATAGTGTATATGGATTGGATGTTACAGCGCAGCCGTGATGGGGAATGGTACGAATTGGGAGATTTAAGAGTAGGTCATCTGCTTTTCGCTGATGACTTGGTCATCCTTAAGTCCTCCCAGACCGCCCTTCAGCGCGCACCATCTGTATTGAAGCTGGGATGAAGGCAAACGTGAAAAAACCAGAGAGAATGGTAATTTCCCGAAAACCTGTTCAATAAACTCAGCATGTTAGTGGAGTCCCATTGAAACAGGTGGAGAAGTTTAAGTATTGTATCACGGGATCTTATTCACGAGTGATGGAAGGAGCAATACTGAGTTCTAGGATTGGTCAGGCTGGAGCAATTTTGAGACAGCCTGGTCAATCTGTTATCAGGAAGGCCGAACTTGAACTTGGCATTGAGGCTAAGTTCTCGGTCTTTAATTCAGTGTTTGTTCCGACCCTCAACTATGCTTATGAGGTTTGGGTGATGACCGAAAGAATAAGATCGCAAATACAAAGTGCCGAAATGAGATTTCTTCATTGTATTGAGGTGTACTGGGGTGAATCGTCGAGATCGGGTTAGGAACACCAGAATACGCGAGGCACTCAATGTCGAGCAGCTACTTCTTTGAGCGGAAAGGTTCATACTTCGATGGCTTGGGCACGTTCAGTGCATGTTCCAAAATCGGCTTCCGAGACGTGCCATGGAATCCGTGCCATCGGGTAGGTGTCCCCTGGGTAGGCCTAGGATGAGATGGCTGGACTAAGTCTGAAATCTCATCTCCACCCGAGGATAGCTCCTGATGATTTAGAGTCGGTGGCGGAAGATCGGGAAATGTGGAGAGTCCACTTAAGATGCCAAGTATGTATATATGAGTTCAAGTAATTTCTTTCCCCTATTTTTTTGATGATGGTGAACTTTTACATTTACCTCACGCCCTTTAGGTTTGCCCAATGTTCAGCGAGTCCGTCGACTTCCCATTGTGTTATTTTGGAGTGGTCACTACTTGGTAGGACCCCAGGACCAAAGGGCTCAAAACCAACGAGCGGGCGCAAAGCGCCTCTTCTCGCCATACAGCCCCTTTCATTTACTTCGGCGCTTACGTGTTCTGGTATCCAGACCACAGTAACCTTATTAGCTGACAGAAGTTCTTTCAGATAATTGAGTCGTTGTTGGTGCTACTATCTGGGTTAGAAACAACATGAATATTTTGCGTCAAAAAAGAGGTGCAGAAGGTTGATCTCTTTGTCTTTAAATTTTGATGAAGAACGTGAACTAAAGGGTCAATTATAGGCCCCCTTCTTTCTGTCAAAAAGCTCTTACGTTCGGTTTTTTTGGGCTGAAGACAGAAGAAACGTAATTTCTGAAGTAGTTACCTAGGGTGTAGACATTTTTCCATTGTTCACTGAAACTTAAACCTCCAGCCATGTGTAATAAGCGCTTTTAAGAAAAAAAAAAAACAACATCAGTTACATTATAAAAAAAATGTTTAATCAGTTTATTTAGGTGAACATAACATTAAGGTATTTAAAAATAATTCTAGGTTTGTCTTATGATAAACTAAAATAATTCTAAAATCTACGGGGGCTCTGTTGTTGAGTTTTTTTTTATTTATTTTTTATTTTTTAAAGTTTATTTTTATTTTAATTTAATTTACACATAGTGGAATAATATAAAATAATCTTTTCTTGTTTTTATTAACTTTTCAACTTAATTTAAGTATGTAGTTACAGTTATGTAGACAAAAATACACGTGCGTACACTTTTAGGTGATGAATTGCGATGGTCTCTGTGATGAAATTACTAACAATATTCGTAATTAGATTAGATGCGATCGATTTGATGATGTGATGTTGTGCTGCAATCGATTGATTTTGTTTTTGTTTTAATGGTAAATAAAATTATTAAAATAGTCATTTGCTTATATAATTTAAAAACGAAAGAAAAATAATTTTTTGTTTTGATTATCAAAGGGAGGAGAGATATTTAATTTTTTTGTAATCTCACCACGCATACTTAGTGTCATAGATAATTTAGTGAGAGTCCTTTGAAGGATTGCTGCAAGCAGTTCAGTTGTTTAACTCAGCGCCAGGAGGGGTTCGTAGTCCAGGTCCTTGGGAGCTGATTTCTTTTTGTACTTTTTCTCGAGCTTTGTGCTGGTCAGTTTGACCTTTGACTTGCTGACACGATTCTTTTTCTCCTCAAGGGCCTTCTCTTTGTCCAGGAGTTCGAGTTGTTCGAAAATATTTTTCGGTCTCGGATGCTGTGCCGAGGATGTTGTGGCATTTTTCGCCGCATAAACGACAACAAATTGTGAAAAAGCCGAATCAGCTGGGGTGTTAATGTCAGCAAAGTCTCGGAAATTGGCGAATTGTTCCTCGGGGTAGGTGAATTTTTGGACGAAACCATCGCCTTGTGGTCGGCCGTGACCGTTGTTGGCATTGTCACCGTAGAATTGATTGTATTCGCTGTTTTCCTCTGGGTGATATGGCATCTCGTCCTCTGGATAGAATGTGCCCCCACGAATGACACCGAAGTCACCGGATCCTAAGATGGCCGGATCGAAACCTCGTGTTGGATGTGGAGCGGCGAATTTTTGCGGTGGCGGCAGTGGTCCATCTAGCGGCAGTGGCGACGGAAAGTATGGACGGGAGTGTCCCAAAGGTGGCGCGTCTCTAAAGTAGGACGGATAGAAGTTCTGCGCTGCCTGGGGAGGATCGATTTCGGTGTGTGATTGTTCTTCTCGATAAATGGCCGTAGTTGAGGGGAAGTACTGACGGCTCTGTGAGCGTATCACCGAAACGGGTGAGAAGTCGTTCGGCTCCATCAGCATGTCAGAGTCTTCTTCGGGGAATTTTCCTGAAATAAAGAACAAAAATTTGTTTAAGAATTCCACAAAGTCTATTTTTTGTTATTACAACTAGATCGAGAGATTTGAGTTGGCCAAACTTGATGGCCAGTTATTGATTTGAAAGGCTTTGAAATGGCTTGCCTGTGAACTGAGTGAACTGAGACTTCTTTTCGGTTCATCTTTTTGAAACGCAACACAAACTGCAGATGTGCTTTCCTTATTTGCAGAGAAGACACCTTCCTCAACAACAATATTAACAATACTTCCCAGGTCGAGCGATTCAAGATTTCATTTGGAAATCGAGCACAGTATCAGACACCATGAAATCGCTTTGAAGTTGAGGTCTGACACCGTGGTGATCATTTCTAGCTCAGGAAAGTTGGAGAGCGGAATGAGTCAGTTCGCATAATAGTCCAATCCACTAACCACTAAGCTAAGCTGGCTACTAATGTTTCCTAGGACAGCTTTTAGAGAACCTATTGAACGTGAACTTTGTCAATATCTCTCGCTTTGTACAGGCAGATATATGTAGATCGATGATCAATCCTTGATCGTTGATGCCTTCGACTCTGACGGCATATTCTGGGTCTCCCAGACGTTCGAAGCAATCTAAGCGAACACCTGACCAATGTTTTAGTTCAGTTCTTGTGACCCTGTTCTAAATTTCAAAAATTAAGTTGAACTTGGAATGCTTTTGATACAAGCTGACGAAATGAGATTTCTTCATTGTATTGCGGGAGAGACGCGCCAAGATCGGGTCACGAACACCAGAATACGCAGGGCACTCAATGTCGAGCAGCTATTTCTACAAACGGAGAGCTCCATACTTCGTTTGGACACGATATACGCATGTCCATGTTTCCAAGACGTGCCATGGAATCCGTGCCATCAGGTAGGCGTCCCCTGGGTAGGCCAAGGATGAGGTGGCTAGACCAAGTCCAAAATCTTAGCCCTACCCGTGTGGGGATAGCCCCTGATGATTTAGAGTCGATGGCGAAAGATCGGGAAATATGAGGAGTCCACTTAAGTTCCCTAAGCCCGCTACCCTCATAGTAGATAAGCGGACCATTGAAAAATGATGATGATGATGATGAGATGCTTTTGAAAGGGTGAAATCTAATTCATTGTGGATATGTTGGTTCCAGCCAAGGTCTTACATGTTTTTTGAAAGCTTTTGGTAACCCTCTCATCATTCAGGAGATCGTAAGTCCCAAAAGTTAATCCTGTCTAGACGTCATCTGATTCTTACTAGTACCTTTTGCCACTTCGGGTTGTCTTACTTAAAAACTTTGTCTTCAATTGGCTAATGACCTTGTGTGTTCATTTCTAAAACTTTTTTTGTCTAGGAATGTCTAGAAATATCTAGAAGCGGAAAATACACCGAGTTCCTTAAAGTTCTATGCAACTCTCCCTTGGTATTTCATCTTTTGTCATCGTAAGGATAATTTTATTTCCAAGGTGCCCAATCACAAGAGAGTCAGCTCCGATAGTAGCTTTATGACCCGTGGTTAAACATGATCACGTAGCCCCAGTAATGCATTTTATTGCCGATCACTCTTGTGGCGTCAAGGCTGAGCCACTTTGTCCATGGTATTGGGCCATAGATGATCATTGATCTCCCAAGAATGGCCAAGGTACATCCCTCGATCCTGCAAATCATCAATTTCTAGTTACCTCCTCTCAATGCTTTCCAGATGAGCTTATTGTCTCACCATAGCACCGGGTACCTAGCTGCTTTGACTGATGTCAGAAACATGCCTTGGAGTTTGATTTACTTCAGTCGTTCGAGTTTCCTTTATCTTGTTAAAGGTACTTTTGTTGTTTTTGTCGAATTTGTCCCCTTTGTATGAAAATTTCCAAAACTCGTCCACGAAATTATTATTCCTAGAAGGCAGTACTGTCGCACAACTCCATAAGTCAAACTTTGGACCAAAAATGTCCCCTCGACTTTCGTCGATTGCATACTACACACTTAATATTCAATCGACCATTTCCCATCGGACCATAAATAAAAATCTCAATCATCCGTGAGATCAACGCATCTAATTTGGTCAACGTGACACATGTCAAATAACTTGGGCATCTGATCCCAATAAACGTCGTCCGTTAAGTAACTCTGACATCAGTGATTTGTCTGCACGGCAGACGCGTCAAGAAAACTCAAATCCTCATCTCTGACATGTCCACACAGGAGCACTTGTCTATTCACTTAAATGCTCTCAAGTGGGTATATTCCATAGAAGATCAGCAAAAACGTTTAAAAAGAAAAATCTCCCCGCCAGCAATCAATCGATCGCCGATCATGGGTCTCAAGAGGCAGCATCAACTTTCACCCAGGCTTCGGTGAAGTCTCCACCATGTTTTACGAGAGTATTTGACTTGAAAAGTGTCTGAGCATGGTATGCATTGTGGTATCAAAAGCATCTTTAAATATACGTCAGCTGCAGGCCGAAAGAAAGTGCAACGGCATTTTTTCATAAAATTAAAAAAACAAAACAATAAAAACTGGATTTGTTTGGACCGGTTACGAGGCTATAACCACAATGATGCTCTTGACTGTGACTGTGCCGCGCAGAGAGTTTATGACACGAACGTGAGGTGTGATTTATGTATACGAACGTGGGAGGCGAAATGGGCTTTTAATTGTGCATACGGCTTATTTAGTAGGCTGAGCTTAAAGTGGACTTAAACTAATATTTGAAAACTATTCAAATGAAAAACTTTGTTTTTGTCAACGTAACCATGACAAATGCAGAAACAATGGTGAATAGTTATGCATGAGGTTGCTTTTGTTAAGTTATCAACCTTTTACGGACTTCTGCCGCCATTTAGAGCACGTAGTCATCAAATTATTATGTCTTGAGCTGTTTGATAGGCAGTGGTTGCTAATAAAACTTAAGTAATGGTGCTAGGGACTTGTTAGCTATCAAAGAAATCTAAATCAGATTATGTGGATCATTTCCGTGCTAAGAATCAAAATTATTCCGTCACAACCAGGCAACAGCCCTAAATCCGTAGACCAAGGTACTGCCTTTGTTTTATGACAATATTTTGTCGGGCCTTGATGAAATTCTAATGGAGACAGTTGTGTATGCAGACGAAGTGATCGGGAATTTTTCCCTCAGTGATAAATGAAATCACAGAAAAAACTCTGACTAGGCTAAGCGCATGGTTCACAAGTTGTGGACTTGACCACTTTACCACCAAGATCAAGATACCAAATTTTAAGCGTTCAGGTCTTAACAACCAAACACTCTCCTTTCCTTCCAGTTCAAGGTACGTGGGCGTTGTTCTTGATCCTAAGCTCGACTGGAAACTAAACATAAAACACAAAATACACAAGGCATGCGTCGGTTCCTCTGCCTGTAGCAAATCTTTTTGGTAACCACTGTGATAACACTGAGTACTGGGGTTTGACCCCTGCTTACTCCTGAAACCATTTGGATTTCCTAACGTAGCTGTTGAGATCGGCCATGCTGTCGGCGTTCAGATCATTTAGGTCGTCGAAGAAGTATTGGCCTAAGGTATAAGCTATAAGTGGAGTCTTTCTCCTCCTCGTCTCTGCAGCTCCTGCAGAAATCGTTACATGCTATACGCAGGTGTTGGGCATACCTGCCTAGGATGCAGGGCCCCGTGAGGAGGAACTTTGAAAGTTGATCTCTTTAAGTCGTACTAATGCTTTTGATCTTTTCAGATCCAGGACAGACCAGATTAGGCTGGCATTTGTGTAATAATCGAGGTCTTGCCATCTACGATTTGCTTTTGACAGACCGTCGGTGTAAGTCAGGTGTTCAACGTACGACATAGGCACTTTGACATGGTCGAGCATCCTGACGTCTGAAAATTGAGAGACTAGTCTGGTTAATTCGTCAGCAGCGCAGTTCCCTTGAATGTCGCAGTGACTAGGAACTCAACAGAGTGTGATGCTATACTGGCTAGCGATCTCGTTTATAGACAAGCAGCAGTCATTCACTGTTGGATGCGAGAGACTGACCTGGCAGTCGATGTAGATCGCAATATCTGTGCGTGATATTGGGTTAGCCTTCAGCCATGCGGCAGCTTGGTTAATAGTTCCGAAAGGACCCGGCACCGACTCCTTCGGCTATCTTAGAGCCGTGACTCCAGGCGTTTCTGTTCGGTATTTTGTAGGCAGCGTTACTGTTGTTTTGGGAAGACTGCGGTGGGCCGGTAGATTTTTGGCATGACCCATGTTTTTCACACACCGTTGGTGGGTTTCTCTCAGTCTTAGGGCCGCGTTAGTGGGGACTGCAATCTAAGAGCAAATGAATTCTACAACACCACTGATCTTACTAGAGTTCAAAGAACAGTAGCAATTGGACCTAGAGGTGGTCTGTGGTCAAACCCAAACAAAGCACTCAATGTGCTCCTAAACTTCTTACCTCTGGACCTAGATATTGAATACGTCCTCTTTTGCAGCCCAGACTCATGGAACTCATGGGAAATGATTTCTGCAGAAGCTATAGGGACGAGGAGGAAGAGGAAACCACGACCCACCTACTATGTACATGTCCTGCTCTTGCGACGCTTAGAAGAAGAATCCTCGGGGAATACTTCTATGATGATCTTAAAGATCTAGCTGAACTCGACATCCAGAAGATAAGAAACTTCATCTCTGGGACGAAATGGTTCAAATCATAGGTTTAACACCGCTATGGTTGCCCACCTTCGTTGTAGTTATGCCACATTTTCTGGTTCCCTGGTGCCGGTAAGCCGGTTTTCTTCGTTATGGTATCACAATGGGCTATTCTGGCCTAAGTGTGTCCCTGCCTGAGCGGGGACAGTCACCTAACCTAACCTAACCTAAGACTCATGGAATCTGGATTCTGGTCCGCGAAACCAAACGGTCATAGCAAGACCCTTGATTTGCTACCAATACTGTATGACATATGTACATACACACATAGCTGGGGCGGGAGCTCGGGATGAGCCATTACCAAGCTTCTCGCAACCAGAGACCTACAATTTATTGCCGACTCTGAACAGCAAATTGAGAAGCTTTTCTATGAAAAATTTCACTCCCGGAGGCTTGTCATTCCCTGATGAGAGGTGGCGCTGCTTGAACATGGTTGGGGCTTGAACCCACGGCACTCGCACAGCAGTCCAACGCACTAATCACTGAACCATGACGACGCTACATGATTACAAGCACCTCAACTTAAATTCAAGAAAAATATCCCAGTCCATCTCCCGTCAATGACAGAATGGAAAAAAAGTATCAATCTTCACAAACTGCTCTAAGATCGAATGCGTCTTCGGGTCAGGGTTCTACTTAGCTGATCTAAACGTCTCCAAATCTTATCGCCTTCCAGATCCTTCCAGTCTATTCCAGGCGGAAGTACTATCGACTAGAGAAGCCTGTAAGATACTCACCACAACTATAAGTAATTGCTAGACCGCTACTAAAGCGTTCACAAACCACATCTTTCAAATTAGTAGGGAAGGAATTGCCCTGGCATCACCCTTGTCTGACTTCTTGGTCATAGTAACAGAGAAGGGAATGGGAATACCGACATACCTACCGATATTCCCTAGTGTTCACATTTCTTCAGCACGGACATATAACTTATCTTCTACCTTCCTGACATGCGTTGCCTTCTTACTTGGATTACACATGAGATCAAATTAGTTTAACATGCTACGTCGATTTATCGATCAGTGATCCTGGCCCCTCGTCCAAGGGGTTAAAACAATGGACCTGGTCCTCCAAGTTGGGGGTTGTGCACCGGGGTAACTGCCCTGTCACGGAAAAAAAATATAGTTACGAAGCGACAACAAGCCTCGGATACGGACGGATTCACTGATGACAACCCATGCAAACGAATTAAGGACAACGAATTTCGGATCTGCACGTGGAACGTTAGGTCCCTTAACAGACCACGTGCAGCCGAACAATTAGCGGAGGCCCTAAACTGCTGCAAAGCAGACATTACCGCCATTCAAGAAGTGCGATGGGATGGGCCGGGCAAAAAGAGGATGGAAAACTGCGACATATATTACGGCGATTGCTATCGGCAACAAAAGCAGCGCTTATTTGGATGTGGATTTGTCGTTGTAGGCAGACTTAAGCAAGAAGTCTTAAGCTTCAAGTATGAAAGCGAACGCCTCACGACAATCCGCATCAAGGCTAAATTCGCCAACATTAGTCTGATATGCGCGCATGCCCCCACAGAGGAGAAAGACGACGACACCAAAGACAGGTTCTACGAGCTCTTGGACAAGACATACGAGCAGTGCCCTAGCTATGACATTAAGATTGCCCTAGGCGATTTTAACGCAAAGCTAGGAAGAGAGGGCATCTTTGGTAGTACTGTCGGAAAGCACAGCCTACACGACACCACCTCCGATAACGGATTTAGGCTGGTCGACTTTGCTGCGGGGCGGAACGTTGTCGTAGCTAGTACGCGGTTCCCACATCTCGATATCCACAAAGGAACATGGAGATCTCCTGATCAATCAACCGTCAACCAGATTGACCACATTGCGATCGACGCAAGGCACTCCTCCAGTATCATGGATGTCCGAACGTTCCGAGGGGCCAACATTGACTCGGACCACTACCTTGTTGTAGCCAAGGTACGACTGCGGATATCCCGAACACCGCCAAGACAAGGGAATACTGTGAGGAAATTTGACGTCGGACGGCTGCAATCGCAAGAGATCACCAAATCCTTTTCCGATCGAGTCTCTCCCAATCTCTCAAGAGGTCCTATGCCGCCAGCATCAAGTATTGAAGACCAGTGGCAACATTGCCAAAAAGCGATCAGAGATGTCACCTCTGATGTGCTGGGTTTCTCACGACCACCACAACGAAATCCCTGGTTTGACGACGAGTGCCGGCAAGCACATGCGGCGAAACAAGAGGCTTACAAAGCGGCGCTGCATAGAAAGACCAGAGCTGCCCGCGAGCTCTACGGGCAGAAGAGGAGAGACGAACACAAGCTTTTCAGAAGGAAAAAGAAAGAGCATGAGAAGCGCGCGATCGAGGAGATAGAGGGATGTTATAGCAGGAATGAGGTTCGGAAGTTTTACCAAAGGGTAAAAAGAACCTGTCACAAGGGAACATCGTAGTAGAACCGCAGTCGATGCTGAGGATATGGAAGAACTACTTCTGCAGACTGTTTAACGGCGACGACGAATCAAATCCCGCTGTCAGGCAGAATGAACCATTCAACCTGGACGACGAAGACCAACAATTCCGTCCACCCGACCTGGACGAGGTGAAGAAAGCCATTTCGAAGCTTAAGTCCAACAAAGCTGCTGGAGCTGACGGCCTAACTGCCGAGCTCTTCAAAGTAGCAGGCGATGACTTGGTAAGGAGCATGCACCAACTCATCTGTAAAATATGGTCGGAGGAGAGTATGCCCGATGAATGGAACCTCAGCATTGTTTGCCCGATCCTCAAGAAAGGAGACCCTCTGAATTGCGCCAACTACAGAGGCATCAGTCTTCTTAACATCGCGTACAAGATCTTATCTGCCGTGTTGTGTGAACGCCTGAAGCCGTTCGTCAACAACCTGATCGGTCCATATCAGTGTGGTTTCAGGCCAGGAAAGTCCACCATCAAATATTCACACTGCGGCAGATCTTGGAAAAAACCCAGGAACTTCAAATCGATACTCACCACCTCTTTATCGATTTTAAGGCCGCGTATGACAGCATCTATAGAGACGAGCTATACAGAGCCATGTCTAGTTTTGGCATCCCTGCCAAACTCGTCCGGTTGTGCAGGATGACGATGGAAAATGCACGCTGCTCCATCAAGGTCGGTCAAGACCTCACCGAGACCTTTGATGTCAGAAAAGGATTTAGACAAGGCGACGCGCTGTCATGCGACTTCTTCAACATCGTTCTTGAAAGAGTTGTGCAAAACTCACGCGCCAACACCAGAGGCACAATCTTTCAAAAGTCCGTCCAATTACTCGGATACGCCGATGACATTGACATAATCGGAAGAACGCAGCGTGATGTCACTGGTGCATTTGTGAGTATCGAGACGGAGGCGGCGAAGATGGGTTTAGCGGTCAATGAGGGCAAGACGAAGTATATGCTGTCAACAAGAAAGGACTCCCAACACCGACGTCTCGGACAGAACGTCACTATAGACAGCTATAACTTTGAGGTAGTTAAGGACTTTGTCTACCTAGGCTCCGCTATAAATTCAGACAATGACATCGGCGCTGGGATTAAACGAAGAATAACTCTTGCCAATCGCTGTTTCTTTGGGCTAAGAAGGCAATTGAGTAGCAAAGCCCTCTCTCGAACAACTAAGGTGACCCTCTATAAGTCCTTAATCGTCCCAGTCCTGCTCTACGGCGCAGAGGCATGGACTCTGTCTAAAGCGGATGAGGTTGCTCTTGGCTGCTTCGAGAGGAAAATTCTTCGGGTGATTTTTTGGTCCCGTCTGCATAGACGGGGAGTGGAGGAGGAGATACAACGACGAACTGTACGGGCTGTACAGCGACATCGACTTAGCCAGAAGAGTGAAGGTCCAACGACTGAGGTGGCTGGGTCATGTAGAGCGGATGGACACCAATGCTCCAGCTCGGAAAATCTTCGAATCCACACCCGAGGGTCAGCGCAGTAGAGGAAGACCGCGACTCAGGTGGCGCACGCAAGTGGAAGGGGACCTCAACTAACTTGGCGTGCGAAACTGGAGGCAGCTGGCTAAAGATCGAGCTGGCTGGAGAGACTTGTTGGTTGAGGCCCAGGACCACGCCGGTCTGTAGCGCCACCTTAAGTAAGTAAGATCCTGTCAGTTCTGCATTGTAGCACCAAATGGTAGGCAATGGATAGAAAAAACAGGTAGTACTTCTTCGAGGAAAATATCTATTCCCACCCGCCGTCAGCGAGTCCGTAAATCTCAGCTTTCAGGTGTGAATCGACATGGATGAACGAATATTCATTTTAAAGTCCAGTCCACTAGAAGCGAGTTCTTTTCGATCTACTAGGCCTGAAGGCGCCTGTATTTGAGACAAAATTTGAACAGAGTTTAAATTAAAAGCACACAAGTGTGATAGTTTTTTCCACGAGCCTTTTCAGCAAGTGCTCAGTGCTCAAATATTTACCACCTAATTGGCGAAATCAAATAATGCCTTGAACAAGTGCATATTCCAAAGCAATCTCGCCAGATCCACATACAACCGTCTTAGCAATCGAATAAAACCGACCACGAACTGATGAGAGTGATTCTAGAAACAGGTTTCCGATCTCACCGATTACCTTATGGTTTATTGCAGCTTCTCACGTGTGTGGAAAATCACATAAACGATTCAATCGGACCACAACAATGCGGAAAACATTAAAAAAATGCTTACACTCGCACTTAGTGGAGCAACTCATGTACGGACACTTCAATTCAATGTCACAGCGAGAGCAATAGAACCCGTCACACCGGCGCAGAGCCATTAGAACAAAAGCAAACAAAATGAAATCGTATCTGAGAACAACAAAGCACCTGTGGATTCACGCCTCTGACTCCGAGTCTGACTCTGGGGAAATCAAAACTCAAAACTATATCACTGGCAAATGAAGTTGAGACTCAATTAGTCATGGATTGCAATCCGCTTGTTGGCTTCACACAATTGATTCGTGCAGCAAGTGAATGTTCATTGCGCGCGCCGGTGTGCACTGTTAAGACGAGTTTACGTTGTTTTATGGCTGCGATAATCGATTTTCGATGCAAGGTAGGTACTTGGTTCTTGCAACTTATTGGATATGCGATTGCAAACACATGTTGGTACTTGAAGAAGTGTAGATACATTGACGGGTGATCATTAGAACGGTCTACGTGAAGTTAGATCTTCCGCGTTCTGAATTAATTGAGAAACTGGTTACACGTCCATGTAGGTGGGGAGGCACTGCTTGATTTATGTCACGGCTTCAGGGCCTACTTATGTCTTGTAAAAGTAATGTAACAACGATTTGTGTGACGGTCGTTAAGTGAAGCAATTACAGTCTTTCTTTTTTAACATGAAACTGTGTGATCTTATCACTTTTATAGACGAGGATTATGGATGATAGGTCGCGGAACTAGAGACTGTCCGTGACAAAAACTAGATAAGGTTGATTTAAGCTTCTTTTCGAGGCCTAAGAGGGCACATTTTACGATGCTTTCAAACGCCTTAATAAATCGACAATAACTCCACCAGGGTGTTCATGTACGGCCAAGATATTGTCTGTGGAGTATAAATCAATAGAAAAGGAGAGTTCTTCTGCATCTCTGCGGCTAAAGTGCCAATATTGTAGTGTCTCGTCCTTGCCTTTTTTAGATGTCTCTCTCACTGTTAAGACTGTTGAAAGCCATATCTGTTAGGACACCGAAATTACTTTCTTGGCACTTGTCACAAAGCAAAGAGAGTGACTGCTTTTTTGGAAGAAAATGTAAGCAGGTCCTGGAATGGCCTGTTAGCTCTTCAGACTTTAACCGAATAAAAAACCGCTGGGAGTCTGAAGCTCTAATCGCTCCTTGAATCTACAAATTTATTTCCAATGGGGGAAACTTTTTGGGATTCGATTAATCTATGAACTAACCCTGCCCGGTATATGCAAAGTAGTACCTCAAATAGGCTAGAGAGGTCTGGAAAATGTAGACATTAATATCTGTCTCGCGCTTATTTTTGATCCAACTGCGAACAAGACCGGCTCGTCCTCATAAACAATGTTGTCAGACTCCCAAAATGGTGACCACTTTACTCCAACATGACTAAGGAGACTTTTTTGTTATGCCCAAGTCTGTTGATTTTCTCTAGTCACTCATATATCAGTTTGGACGTGCTTTCGTAGGAGCTTCATGCCTTGAAGGCTGTCTGATAGTATTGCGATGTGTTGATCTCTATTAAAGTTGAATTGTGCACAACCATCGCATGCATCTCTGGTCGATTCTGGGTCCCCAGGGACTTTAAATACTTAGTTTTGGACTCGTAAACCTCTGCCCCGATACCGATGTCTTGGAATCAAAGTTTACCTAGGATATAAACACTGTGTTTGACACTTACTTACTTAAAGTGGCGCTACAGTCCGGGGTGGGCCAAGGCCTCAACTAACAAGCGTGCCAGCTTGATCTTTAGCCAGCTGCCTCCAGTTGGTTAAGGTCCCCTTCAACATGCATGCGCCACCTGAGCCGCAGTCTTGCTCTACTGCCCATACCTCGACTGTGGATTCGAAGATTTTGCTGTGCTTTAAACGTAAATTATTTTCCACAGGGAGATAGGATGGAACGATGGTCATTCGCCCATGAAAGACAATATGAAAAGCCAAGTTACTTAGCAAATGAAACATCGGATGTTTGTAGTGAAAATAACCAATCGCATCAACAACCTGGCATCTAATCCTGCCTTGATTAGCATCAGATTTCTCATTGAGAGGTACCCCTCAGACCAGCATTACACTGCTATGTAGCTTACTACTACTACAGTTGTCACATTCTCCTAATAAAGCCCAGGGCCTCTACGATCCTCCTTAACATGATTCAAGTCGAATCAGTAGATCTATTACTGCAAGCCGGTTAATTTATGACTCAGAAGGCATCTGCATTTTCTAGGTCGTCGAGCTTTTTTAAAAGGCCACATTGTCAGTTAAACTTATCGATATCTTCTTAGTCGCTTTCCGATGTAAGTATAGCGGTTTAGAGCAGGCTCTAATGAAAGGTTGACTATCCGAGAAAATATATGACGAATTTTTTTTTTTTTTTTTTTTCTTGAGTGCTTAGTTATACGGATGACTATGAAACCACACAGCGGCGGGTTAAACTCTTGCCTTTCCTTTGAATATATTCATGCTACAGCGATGTTATCAACCAGACAGTCTTCGATGATACTTTCTACTAAAAAAAACCAGCCAAGCCGCTTTTGGGCAATTTTCAGCTTTTCGAAATAAAACATGCCTCACTCTGGTCGCTCGAAGAAAGCCTTTTCAAGTTGTTCCTTCCAAAGCCTTATGCTATCACTGTTTTATTTTTTTGGTTCGCTGAGTCTGCCATGGCCCATTAGGAACCTCGTTAGAATGCGTAGCTGGCTTTTCCAGTCCCTAAACAAGCCTTGCTCCTCCTTCGGTCGTAGTTCCCTAAAAGTTCGTTTTCCTGCCTTAGTCCTGGGAGTGCTTGCTACAGCCTTCTTCTTTTGCATTCTTTCTCTCTTCGCAATTATTTTTGAATGCGATCCCAGCCTATAGAATGGCTCGGGTTTACCGAACTATCCCTTTCCTTGCCAGCTCATCGGCTGCCTTATTCCTACATACATGGCCTGTCACCCGGTGACTTTATTGTTCTGCCCCAGTCTGTTTATCTTTTCCAGATGATCGTAAACCAGTTAAGATCTGATTTCATAGGAACTCAGTGCTTTGATGGCAGCCTCTCTGTCTGATAGTATCGCGATTTGTGCACATCTTTCGATCGCATACACCTCTGCTTGAAAAATACTGAACGATGTTTCCATGGACTTTTCCGAAAATGTGAATTTCTGAAAGTTTCTTTTTTGGAATTCATTCGCTATGCTCTTCATACTTCTTTCCTTAACCTATTGTCAAGATCACCGGAGGTCATAACGAATGATGACCAATACACAGTCTGAAGCCATCTACACTAAACTGGCAATCAACTTGCTTCAGCTGATGTATTGTACATGGTAACACACCCACAATTCTACAAGAATATGAGCTATGACTCAGGAATTTTTATTCCACTACCCCTCGAGTGTAGTGCTGGTTCGTGACTTAATATCTGCTGCAGCTAACACGTTTCGGTTTTCAGAAATTCCTCAGTAAAGTGTGGCTGAAAGCACGTTGACTGTGTCCAGTTATTTCTAAGTCACGTGTCTATTAAGAGAGTAGTTATGTTGAAAGTGCATCAACAAGGTAGAGTCAAGTCTTAAGTATACCTTCTGCAAGAGTTTTAAAAGGAAGTTAGTTATGATTGATTGAGCTTAATTTTTTTCGAGAAAATGTCAGCTCTATGTAATGTTAGATCTACTGAGGCATGAGCCTCGTAGACATTTCTTATGACATATTATCTCTTGAGTTGTCGAGTTCTTGCGAATTTGCCTGCCCCTTCATTGCAATCGAAGCTTATAGGTTCCGGGATCTCACAGAGCTAGACTTTGTGTCTTAATCTATGGACTAAGCCTCACCTATGATGCATCTCATAATCACAGGAATAGTTTTAAGGGAGACCTTAGCTATCGCGTGGACATGTTGCCGTGGTATTATTGTGCGGGTTCCTGGTCCTAAAACTGTAATCCATTGCAGAGCAAAAGGTATTATGGGGTTTTCTTCACTCAGTTTTCTCTTGATGGAAAGAGTGCTTGGAAGTTTACGTTGAAGAAGTCGTTTGACATTCACTTTTCCAACTAGTGGAAGTACCTAGAGAAAAGCTTTTCGTTAATGATCTGATGGGCCCCTTTAAGTGCGGTTTTCATCTGTTCATCGATTTGAAGGTCGCCTACGATAGCAGTTATAGAGACGGGCCGTACCGAACTTTTTTTTATGTAATTATGGCATCGTTGCCAACGTCGTCTGTCTGTTCAGTATGACGATGAAGAATACTTGCTGCTCCATCAAGGTCGGTGATGATCTTACTGAGACCTTTGGTACCAAAAAATTATTTATACAAGGTAACGTGCTATGATGTGAGTTCTTTAGTATGACGTACTAGAACGAATTGTACGAAACTTTCAAACCAACACCAGAGTCACAATCTTTTATAAGTCTGTGCAACTACTTACATACGTCGATGCGGTATTGTTTTGGGCTGAGAAGGCAGTTAAGTATCTCGCCATATCTCGAGACACTTGATAGATTCTAGATCCTTCTCCTTGGTGCTGAATTATGGACTGAATATGAATATGTCCTTGGTGGTTATGAGCGAAAAAATTCTTCGTCAAAAGAAGAAGAGAGGAGTTAGGCGACATTGAACTAGTCCTGAAACTGGACTTTGAACGATTCAGATAGATAGGGTACCAACGTTCCGGCCCGCAGATTACTCGAGACCTCGTATTACCGAAAAGACACTACTGTCTACATCGACAGCCAGGCAGCCGTTAAGGCTCTAGAGTCCGCGATAACTAGATTGAGGTTTTTAAGAATCTGCAAAACTATCTAGATGAGATATCGAGAGCCAATACGGTGATCCTATGCTGGGGTTCATGGGGGTTCATGGATATCCCTGGGAACGAAAGGGCTGACGAACTTGCACGAAGGGGAGCAGTGCTGCATGCCTCACAAAGGAGAGCCTGTGGTTCCCAATAAGGTCGTTAAACAGGTATATTGAAGACGGGCCATCAGTCGAACCAATATACGTTGAATCCAGGTAGACATATGTGCAAAGGATAGCAACTTACAGACGAGTTAGAATAAGAAGAGATCTCCATTTCTAGTCAAACTAAGTTTACGGCATTATTACTAGGCACTGCGCCATTGATACTCATGCGAAGCGCCTCTGTATAGATCACAACGACTGGAGTTGTAATGACAGAAGTTGTAGTGGTGAGAAAGAAATCGAATCTAAATCGAATGCCTTGGCCTTGCCGATAGAAGAATGAGGACTCTTGGCAGTTTCTTCTTCACGAGATTGGAGGACTTGCGTAACATCGAGCTAAGGAAGCTTCTGAGGTTCATATTCTTATCTGGGAGGTTTAAAATCAGCGGCTGCCCTTCTCTTTACAGGTTCCCGGGGTAGAATTTATAAATGGGCACAATGGACCCTGTTGATGGTCATGAACAGTGACGAATGTCACCAGGGACCCTTTACCTAACACAAGATATCGCATAAGGAACATAACCTAAGTAATTCGGAGTGTGCAACTAGAGGTAGTGAGCTAAGAACCGGGCTAACTGGAAAAACTTGTTGGTTGAGTAAAATTTTCAATGGCTTCTTCTTTATCAAGAAAAGTGATTATTGAAACTTCTTATGTTCTACAGATTTCCCTATAAAATACTAATGTTGCCAATCTAAAAGCCAAATTCGTTGTAAAGTTTTACAGATATGAGACTCAATATAGTCTTTCTAGTGTTTTAACAATGAAAGGGGATTAGCTCATGGGTCCTGTCTGAAGTAGCTTGGATGAGTGTGCTAAGTTTTTCCTGTTTTAACGATGAAAACAGCTTTTACCTCTTCCTATTAGCACTTACCACCGCCGTAGGATTATTTGAAAGGTCTTCTAGTGGATTAAGAGATACATATGTATTAGGTGTTGAAAGAAGATTGACGGTTAAAAACGACCCGACAAATGACTAACAAGAAGTTCTATAAGCTTACTTAATGTGGCCCGTGGGTAGCTTAAAAAAGATTTTCTGAACCTCACAGACTTATTGAATTCACAAATGAGTCGCCGTAGTAAGTTATGACTTATGACTCTTCATCTTAATTGATAATCCTTACATGTGCAATGGCAGGGGAATCTTTTAAAAAAAAATAGCCCCAGCTGCGATGGCTGCAATCGCAATAAAATTTGGAAAACATTTCGGAACGGGAAAACTGGAATCGATGCATACATAATAGAGACATAATACACTAACTGCATGCACCATGATTACACAACACATTCTTCTTTATCTGTGGATAATCGAAAATTCACCGTCGACTGACGAAATGACAAAGCCACAGAATTATTTCCTTTAACAGCGGCCATTTGCCAATAATTAGATAATTGCTAATTTAACTTTGTAAATCCATTAATTCGCTTGATTTTCAACACCTCCTCAGGGAGACTTTAAGTAGCTCACTTCGCGCTTCGTAACTCACGTAATCAAGTGTCTCCGATCTGTCCATAAACAACGACACAAAAACCTTATATCGTAAATCTTATCATGCGAAAATCAACCCACCGACCGTCGTGATGCAACAATCGTACAAACTACAAAAAGAAATCGTATCCAGCAATTAATAGCAAACAAATCTCTTAATAGCGGCTCTTAGTGTCTTAGTGTAGAAAGAAATATCAATTCAGACACGACCAATCCGATTGCACAACCGAAACATCCAGCATCGGTTCAAACAACAAATTAACAACAAATGAGCAGAAATTTACGACTTCTGCGATAAGGAAATCTCTGTTGGGTTTCCATTTCCCTCATCCGAACATCCGAAATCAAACCGCCTTTTTCCCGTCATAATTTGCACCCAACAACCGAGCAGAAACCTGCCTCAACAACTCATTGACATAACCGCAGAGGCATCGATACACACTCGCACAACTCTCACTCTGGCTAGCATCTCGGTAAAAGCCCCTTATCTACGCTCTGGCTTTCGATGGAGTTGAAGTGCCTTTCCGGCATTTCTCACACCGCCGGAACATCGCCGTGTCGCTGCCGCCCTCCCGCTGGTCTCCACTAGTTATCACTTTCACTGAATCAATCCATTAGCGAGTTCGTTGCTGTAGCTCTACTCTGTCTCTCTCTCTCTCTCTCATAATCAGATTGTGAATAAATTGTAAATTAATTAACAATCACTAATCGATGACTGCTCTGTTTGTCACTCGATCAGCCGTTTGGATGCTTCATGTCACCTCGTGGATGGGAAGTGTTATGCAACTGCGGCTCTTTAAAGGCGATCACCCTGTGTTCCATTTAATGAATTTATTTGGCTTCGTCACGTAACCGTAGCCATGGAGAGCTCCCCGAAACTCTCCTCGAAGTTTGGCAAAAGTAAATATTTTCCCAGATACAGTGCTACCGAGATACTTTTCTCTTTGCGCCTTTCGCAAGAGTGAACTACTTTTCTCTATTAAAATTTGGTTCTGAGACAGTGTCTCTTGACTCATTACTGGTGTTTCACTTGAAGTGATCAAACAACATCGACACTTGTGGTTGAAATGGTGAAATGATGCTCTTTACACTATGAGAGGCTCTCGTGTAACACCAAGGGCCTACATATCGACTGTAGATTGAAAGGCTGTAGATAATTACCTCGTTATGTGGGCATTCATCTCCAGTTTTTGAAATTTTTGAAAACTTAGCTAACATCTGATGAATTTTTATACAAAAAACAGAAAATTCATCGACAAAATCATGTGTTCAGTGTATCTATTGAGTTAACTTAGCGATCATATACAAGTGACTACTTCAAAACAACTAGCTGGGCAAAAAGTCGATGACCTTATCCGCGAAAATTGGTAGTTTAGTCTGATATTAGTGTGCAGAGTTTAAATACCAGTTTGACTACTGTCAATGACATTGTCACAGATTCGGTATACAGAAATGTATTTGTGTTACGCTTCGCTTGAGTTTGTGCTTTGAAATGCAAAAACTGTGAGAATGGAAGTGGGTCAACTATTTTTACACCGGACTTGGGTATGGTTTTTCCGATAATAACACGATTGGCATCGGTAATTGTTCCTGAGAATGTAAGGAATAGCATAGAAGTTCATCTGGTCATCTCGAGAGTTAAGTAAAATTGTATAACCATCAGAAATGCCTTATCCATGGGATAGGACCGTGCAATATCTGTGAAAAGTTTAAGTAAAACTTAAAATACTGCCTCGACATCTTAATGGTGTGCCAAACAAGAAGCAAGAATCTTTCGTCTCCCAAACCATTGTACCATTTTTCAAGCGGAAATTATGGCGATCAACAAAGCCTTATCCCGGCTTAGGCATAATTTGGTATCTTACAAGGACACCACCAGTTTTACCGATAGCCAGGCTGCGATCAAATCTCTGGAATCTGTAACATATACATACATCAAAAGCTATCTTAGATTGTCGCTTGTCTCTCATGGAGATGACGGAACATTTTAATATTTGCCTATGCTGGTTACCCGGTGATAGGGAAATTTCAGGGATTTGAAGGCAGATGAACTCGCTAAACGTGGTATTACTCTGAGTATTCCAATCGCTACATGTAAATTAGTCTAAAAGTACGAAGCGATCAGCAAGACAAACCAAAGATGGAAAAATGGTACCAAATGCCGTACCTCCAGAGAGATCTGGCCTCACTCGGTTCAAAATTTTGATCTTGCTTAAAAAATCGCTCATCAGCACCGTTATTGGTGTTCTCACTGGCCACAGTCCCATCGGTCTTCATGACAGAAAGATGGACCTCTTCTCAAATGACTTTTGCAGGAGCTGCAGGGGCGAGGAGGAGGATGAAACGATTATCCATTTCCTCTGTACTTGTCGTGCCCTATCCCAAAGAGGGAAGCTCCATCTAGGAGCCTATCACTCCGACAATTTGGGCGAATTATCGCATACTTATGTCAAAAGTATTCTCAGCTTTATTAAGACCTCCAAATGCTATCGATAGTGGCGAGAGTGGCACTGAATGTAAATATCCCAGTGGCATCACAAAGGCCCGTCCTTGGCCTACATGTGTCTGCGCATGGACAGCCACCTTACCTTCCTACCTTATAGCAAGAGTACCAGACTTTCAGGAAGGAAAGCTTAAACTAAACTCTAACAACACGGCGGAAGTGTTTAGCAATAGCCGCAGACAATTTATTCCAATTGCTAGACGACAGGCGTAGCTTTGGTTACCACATTGAGTACAAATTAAAAGAATGATCGGGCGTACATACACTCAGACCAGGAATACTGGAAAATGTTGAGGTCGGAAAGGACTAATGGTGGCTAGAGTTTTAAGCTCAATAATGCTCTATACATCTCCAATCTGAGCGGTGGCGCTAACAATAAAGAACGATCGGTTATGGATGAACAGCATCTGTAAACTGTAGACCGTATTGAGAGTAATATCAGTCTATGGAACAATCTTGGATGAGGCGGTGTACGTGCAAGTTATTGTATTACTGGTATGATCCATGGTGACATCCTAGCTGATGAATTTCTGCTTAATCAGATCAAGATGGAAGAAACATTGCAGCTAAAGAACTAGAAAGACAAGAAAGACAAGAATTTGATAACAACGATGGGGTCCTTCAGATAAGGGTCTGTGGACATAAAAATTAATACCCAGGATACAACCTTGGATAAGTAGAAGAAATGGAGATGTAAACTACCAATTGGCGCCATTTCTGGCAGGCCACCGCGGGTATATCTCCATCAGTTCAAACTCGACGACTCGCCAGAATGACCAGCATGTCGCGGCCGTGATGAAGACTCGTTCTTACCCGCTCAAGATTACTTGAGAAAAGAAAGACAAGGAAAAGAAGAAAACAGTTCTACGCATCTCTTCTTCCTTCCTTCCACAGAGTGCAGGATCTGTGACTCTGGGTAGTGCTGGGGATCTTCAAAGGTAATGGGCAGCAGTTTGAGCTGATGGGCAGTAGATTATACAATGGAAATCGTACGAAACACCGACAAAAATAATGACGATTTTTAAAATTTTTAAAATCTTGACAAAGCTTTTGCCGACAAACTAGCATTTCGAAATATTTAAATGTCGACAACCAAAATATCGAATTAAATTAGAAGAATGTCGGTAAAAATGTCGACTTTCAGACTTTAGCTCTAGGCGCCTGCCTGACAGGCGATGAAGTCTCGTGAGAGGCTAAATCAGGCGGAGAAAAGGGTCTAGCTTCTCGCAACCACTCATGTTGTGCGTGTTACATTTCTCGTACGAATAGATGGGACCTACAATATTTTTCCGACTCCGAACTACGAATTGAGAAGCTTTTTTATGTCGAATTATACTTCCAGAGGTTTGTCATTCCCCGACGTGCCGCAAAAATGTTCGCAGCTTGCACAGCCGTTCAACGCACTAACCACCGACCCATGGGAACCACATACAATAACCACTACATTGTCCAATCTGCTGAAGGAGATCACGTAGTCAATCTTATGGCTCTAAATTGACCATTAAGCTATGATAGTGTGCGATTGTGGATCAAGTCTTTAAGTGAAATTAGTGCCCGGAGCGGATCTTCTGTTCAGGTTTACTTTAGTGACTGTCCTGTAGGAATATAGGCAGGTAAATGGATCCCTTATGAAATCACTCGCTGCTTGAGGTCGCCATGGTGATGTGGTTAGCATCATCACTTGTCACGCTGTATGTCCGGGTTTAACTCCTGATGTCGAAAAACATTTATTTCTTAAAAATAAATAAAAATCGATCAATTACGAAAGCTGATGTCGATTCTATTGCGAAGGTATAACAATAGCAGTAGCATGCCATGGCTTGAAGAGTTGATTGAGCTGATTGAGTTGACCATTATTATGACATTAAGAGATTCAAAAATATTTCCGTGAATTATAGTAATGACAAACACCACATATGTTCTCAGCGAGTCTGGACAACACCCTCGGATGCCATTGAAGCCTAATACTACCACAGTTTCGAACCACTGCACCCGTCTCGCGCTGTGTGAAAAGCATCATAAGGGTGTTCATAACCCCTTTAAGCGCGTGTGGATTATAAAAAGAAAAAAAATTACTCGCTGCTGTTAGGTTCATTGTACCACAGTATCGAAGAAAAATCTACAAATGTCGTGACGACTACGTCCTTTAGTATCAGTGATTTTAAGTTTCATTTGAATTTAGCAAGGAAATACCAATGAACTTCCTTTCCTCTCCTAGTTTTTCTCAGGGCGTTCTCTGTCCAATTGAATTAGTTAGTTGAACCGGTTTTTGCTACTCGTGTCTCTAAACATATGTATGTATATTTATAGCTTTTGTTTTGATATTACTAAACGCGTTCTTGACATGAAGGTATGATAGGCATTATCTTATCTGAGAAAGCTGACTTGTAGGGTGAACTACCTCGACGATTGCGGGATATTTCTTAAACAGTGCACCTCAAAGCTTCCATTTAGCAATTTAGGAAGTGGGTCTTGAAAAAGAAGTCAACACAGCAGCATAGCTTTTACGAAAATTCGGAGTCGATAATTCTTTCAGACGCTGGGTTCAGACGCTGGGTTCAGACGCTGGGTTGTTCCTCATTTTTTTTCTGAATTCCCATTTGATCTCTTCCTTCATCCTTTTTATTTTTCCCTTTTTTTTTGACATTCTGCGAGCTCATCGGATCACCATGATCACCTTGTAATTGATCAGTTTTATTCATGTTTATGAACTCAATAGAAAGACAATGTGTTGAAGCTTCTGCCAGCGTTCTTGCAACAGAACCATCATTTGACAGCTGACATATGACTTCATCGAAATCATGGACACATCACACTAAACGATTGAAAGCAAACCCAAACAAATGGGGTCGCATTGAAAGATGCACGAAGTCATAAGTCAAACGTCAAGCGTAGTTCATTATTCGAGTCTCTCTCTCTCTCGGCGCTGTTAACAACTATTAATCTTCCATTTACAACCGTAGCTTAAGCATAAAGCCTTGTCAGCACAATTTCTCTCCCATTTACGGTTTGCGAGTTCAACAATGGCTTGAACTTTAGACCACAAAAGGCCTTTTGCGATACAGGCGATACGGATCCGCTTGCAAGTACTGTGTGCCAGAAACATATTGTCAATGTCATCCAAATGAGTTTCCCATAATGTGCATCAAACATAGCGCGCACTCGCACGAATATGACTCGAGTCGTGTCATTACAAAGACACTGCACCTCCTTCGCAGCAGCTAACCTTGCCGCTGAGATGCCAGAATCAGCCAGCAGGCATCTCTTTAACTGACGATTTATCGTTTTAAATCTATGTATCTTGGCCTGGGGTCAAATGCGTGGAGAGCCATTTAAAAGAGAATCTAACCCCCGCTCGTGATTGTTCGGAGACTTAATCACATGCTGTTGGCTAGAACAAAGGCGGGAAGATAATTCTCGCAATTAGCCAAGCGGGCGCGACATTGAGCGGTCGTTGAGTGAACGACAGCAAACGCCATTAATTGATGTTTCGACAAATTGAACGTCAAATTGGCCAGAGACAACGAGTGACAGCTCGTTAAGTACTAGCTGAGCCGGCAAGGTCAGCCCGAACATTTCACCCTTCCAAGGTTCGAATGTCACAGCTGGAACCGCGAAAAGTGCTGGGTCATGAGGGGCAAATCCAATAGTAAGATTACCGCAACTACGGCATAACCTGAAAGCACCTGACCTTCTTGAACTTGCCTGATGTCCGTGGCAACCGTGGTGATGACCACGACGAGGTGATGTCAAAGCGACGGCAGACTTGCCTCGGACATGTGCCAGATTTGAATGTTTCATCTGCCAACGTTTAGATCGGAACACGTTCGGATGCACCCCCCGTTCGCTGTGCCGGTCGGTTATAATGTCAATGCCGCAGCCAGTGACTCGCGGAGTCTGTAATTGGAGATGATATCGCGTTGCATATGCTCGTTCTGCAAGCAATGACAGCGGATTCTTTGTGTTCTCGCGCGGAGCTGGGAACGGCTCAGAACAGTCACTGTTGTTGCTGGTTATTTGGAAACCTTTTCGAATGGCTTAAGGTGTGAGGTGCCATCATGAGATCACATGGGTTGATATTGGGGGGCACTGCGCTGGTGCATTGTTTGTTTGCCATTCTTGTGAGTTCAGTTCTGAGAATCGTGATGTTCCTTGGCATCTGACCCATTTAGCTGTGTTGCTCAATCGCAGCGCTTCTCTCTCACAGTCGCAGGGTATCGCTTTCATGCCTGTAATTAGCTTTAATTATGTTCTCCGGTGCTGCAAGGCACGTTCGAATAATTTATTTCAATTTCCCAGCCGTGTGCCGTGTGTGGACGTTTTAATCAAGTCACAGCCTAACACGCATATCAATTGAGACTCGCAATTCGGTTCATGTGCCAAGGGTTACCCACATCATTTCGAAATCCGGCCATAATCGCACTCATTTGGCAGTGATCCATGAAATATGGTTGGGTACGTTGTACTGCCACACTCAAGGGGTGAAGTGAGTGAGCAATGTATCAAAATCACTTCTGTGGGTATCGCGTCGAAGATCGAATATCGGCAACGACTTTGGCGCTGGGTTAAGTGCCAAGTTCCGATCCATAACGAAACTTAACCGTGGCATATGGATCGGTGTAGTCTTTCGTGGTTTCAGTGGAACTCAATCGTTTGTGCAGATTTGTCATGGCGTGTAATTAGCAGAGATTTGTATGTATCTGGGGTTTGAGAACGGTATCAGGATGTGACGAATGGAATGTGGTGTCAAATTGGTGCAGCAGAGATCACTGAATTTGTGCTTTCATGGGTGGTGACCTTTTACGAGGACAAATTAGAAAAATCGTATATTTGGAGTAGTAGCTCCCCAAGACAGCCGCTAACCACACCTTGAGGATCACTATACTAAGAATTGAATGCACTACCATGGCCTTGTATTACACATCACTTTGGTGGGCTTTAATCATAAGAGATATCCCTATTTGCGATTAAGACTAAGAGGCCACTTGATGGTAGAAATGACTGCCCTACTTTTATTCCACAACGTGATAGTAGCCAAGGCAATGCGTGGCAAGAAAAAGTAAACAGGGCTTGAATTCTCTTTGCCGTTACGAGAAACAATGAAAAAGATTTTTCGACTTCCTCAGTAAATGATGGCAAGAACGTGCTTATGCAAGGTCCCCTACTGTTGTCCATTGGTGAGCTATCGCTGTACTCAGAGGATGCCATAGTTGACACCCTAGAACTCATCAGAGAAGCTTGACGGATAGTACTTCACTTTGCAATGTTTACAATGTACATATACATAAATACGTCTCTTGCATACTGAAATCTCTTCGACGGCATTCTACAACACAAAATCGCCTGGGTAATCTCCTATGTGGTAACCATATATTCGCCTTGAGTGTTCTTAGTAGTAAGCTGGGAAATTTTTCACTGAAGCAGCACCCAAGTCAGAAAAGGGATCTGAAACCATTCCACATTTGTGGATGTAACTGCCGCTCGATCATATTTCTTTCCGATGCGGTCGAGTCGCACTCAACACTTTGATAGGTTTAGACTTTGAATTCTGACGGCTTGATAATCCCAGCGGAGGTGCACAGCTTTGATTCGCTTTGTGTTAGTTTGTGGTTGGTTTTCTTGATCGAAGTATTTGCAAACAAAAGGTGAAGCATGACATGAACTTTGGCCAGAAGTCGCAAACCATCATTGGTGTAATGTGACTCAGGGTAGGCAGCCATGTTGGAGTAGATTTAATGGTTTCGATTATGATAGGCATAGACGCATTGTTGGCAGTTGACTTTTGTTGCATGGCTGTTGTCTACCCGCTAAAGGGTAAAGCAAACGACTGTGACCTGCAAGCAGATGCCCACTTAAACTTACCAGCAAATTTTAGAGTAGTGTTTCGATTTTTTCTTACAGATGGCTCATTGTGAGACAGTCGCCATTTCTGTAAAGCATCAAATGCAGTCAAGGTGATCGCTGTACGACCTGAGTAGGTTCGAGCCTCAGCTATATCCATCGCACGTTTTTCGCGCGCCACCTCTCGTCAGCGAACGACAAACTAAGAAAGAAGAATTTGTCAGGAAAAAGTACAACATAAATGGTTGCAGGCCTTGGCTCATCCTTAGCTGTCGTCGGATTCAATGTACTTACATATATCGTTAGTGTGGGTAATTAATCGACTCAGCTAAATCCGAGTCTGAATCCTGCTTGCTAGGTTTTGGTTATTACAAACGGGGCCAAATATGATTTTTGCGGGTAGATGTGGGGTAGTTGGTAGCATGGTCACTCGCCACGCTCATTCGGTCAAAATAAGAAGGCTGGCAAACCCGAACGTCTACAGGAGTAGCCGGCATAAAAGATAGCAGCAAGCTAAAACCCGCTTCAGCACGGCGAGTTTACTTACTTACTTATGGTGGCGCTACGGGGTGGACCTGGCCCTCAACCAACAAGCGTCTCCAGCCTGCTCCCTCTAGGTTCGCTCGCCAAGTTGGTAAAGGTTCCCTTCCACTTGAGTTCTTCTCCATTCACTTTCTATGCAGACTGAACCGAAAATCACTCGAAGAATTTTTCTCTCGAGCTAAGAGCAACGTCATCCGTTTTTGACAGAGTCCATGCCTGTGCACCGTAGAGCAGGACTGGGACGATAATAGAGGTCACATTAGTAGTCTGAGAGAGGGCTTTGCCACTCAATTGCCTTCTTAGCCCAAAGAAACAGCGATTGATAAGAGTTATTCTGCGTTTGATCTCAGCGCTGGTATCTTTGTCTGAATTGAAGGCGGACCCTAGGTAGACAAAGTCCTTAACTATCTTAAAGTTATAGCTGTCTACAGTGACGTTCTGTCCGAGACGTCAATGTTGAGTGTGCTTTCTTGTTGACAGCAAATACTTCGTCTTTCCCTCATTGACCGCAAGATCCATGTTCCCCGCCGTCGTCTCAATACTCACGAACGCACCAGCGACATCACGCTGCGTTCTTCCGATTATATCAATATCGTCAGCGTATGCGAGTAATTGGACGGACTTTTGAAAAACTGTGCCTCTGGTGTTGGTGGGTGAGTTTTACACGATTGTTTCAGGAACGCTGTTGGAGAAGTTGCATGACAGCGCGTCGCCTTGTCTAAATCAAAGGTGAAGTCTTGACCGACCTTGGTGGAGCAGCGTGCATTCTCCATCGTCATCCTGCACAAACGGACAGGGGTGCCAAAACGAGACATGGCTCTGTATAGCTCGTCTCTATAAATGCTGCCATACGCGGTCTTAAAATCGATGAAAAGATGGTGGGTATCGATTTGAAGTTTCTGGGTTTTTTTTCCAAGATCTACCGCAGTGTGAATATTTGGTCGGTGGTGGACTTTCCTGGCCTGACACTGATATGCACCGATCAGGTTGTTAACGAACGGCTTCGGGCATTCGTTCAACACGGCAGATAAGATCTTGTACGCGATGTTAAGAATACTGATGCCTCTGTAGTTGGCGCAGTTCGGATGGTCTCCCTTCTTGAGGATCGGGCAAACAATTCTGAGGTTCCATTCATCGGGCATAGTTTCCTCCGACCATATTTTACAGATGCGTTGGTGCACGCTCCTTACCAAGTCATCACCTGCCGCTTTGAACAGCTCGGCAACTAGGCCGTCAGCACCAACAGCTTTGTTGGACTTAAGCTTGGATATGTCTATCTTCACTTCATCTAGTTCGGGTGGACGCAATAGTTAGTCTTCATCGTCCAATTTGAATGGTTCATTCTGCCTGACAGCGAGACTTGATTCTCCTCTGAACACGACGGGCATAGACGATAAAGACTTTCACCCTGTATCTAGTGGCATTAGACGAACAGAGATGGGGGAACAGGTACCTCCAGATGAATACAAAGGCATCTTTACTAATTCAAGAAGATAAAACGTCTCAAGAGTGACTAAAAGATGAAGCAACTCAGAAAGTTGGTATTTGGATGTACTACCGTATACCGCCAATATTCGGGTAAACCTCAGTCATGGAACTACGTTTTAAATTTGTTTTCCTACCTCTTGTGATTTCGGAAGTTTCACCACTGATCTCTCATCAGCTATCCAATTACCAAAATCGAGAAGGGCTTATGTGGCGGCGATAGTTTTCCCATTGCGACCATCGCTTAGCGAGGATCTATTTTAATTCTACAGCACAGATATAACTAGCACTGAATCAAGATCTTGGCAGCTTAATGAGTTCAATTTCCGACGCTAATTTTGCAAATTTAACATCAAAACTTGGTCTATCACTGTCCTGCATCGGCACAAATTAATGGTTAAGTCTCTTGTGATCTACTGAAGTTTACCTTCCCATCAATCTCCATAAACGAGAGAAAAACCTGAGGAATTCTTAATTAATTGTCACCATCTTCCCTGTGATCACCAGACTCAGTCCAGACACCAGACTCAGTTTCGACATTTAAAGAAAGATTTCTGCATTCCATTTGCTGTCAATTAGCTTTATATAGAAATAAATGCCATGAGTTTCACCATCGTAAATACATTTTTGGATTAAAGTACTTCTGTTGGTGACTTGAGGCTGAATCGAAACAACCTCCTGCCGCTCTGATATCAGATTACGCAAGTAATGGGAGTAGCACCATTGTGCCACAGCTATCGATCATTAAATGTTTGTAGCCCCCCCGGAGGTTATTTTTCTGCAATTTTAGCGAATGTGAATTATTGTTTTGTAACTTCATCGTCGGGCTACAATACCAACAGCTCAATTGTATTTTCTACAGCTACTTGGGATAATTTTGCATATTTCACTTGCAGCGATAGCTTTCTTTTTAGGTAGCACAGAGTTTGTTGTATGTACCTTGCAGATAGGTGTAAACAGATGCTTAGGGAGGCTTCTTTTTTTTTTTAAGATGAATAAGCTGATTGTTTAAGCAATCAATCAATATTTTGTTTTTACTTCAACCTATTGTGCTTTTGACGCTTCAGACGGGTGAATTGATAGTTTGCCTCCACGTGGCACACCCTGGGTGATGGTTGATGAGTTACAAGTAACGAGTGACGGTGGACTTTTTATGGGAAACACGCTAAAACTCATGGGAAATTACAAAATCATCTTAATTGTAGTTAGCCACCATTCCAAGTAACTGTCACTTCGAAGGCGCAGATTTATTTTTCTGTCCAAACCCACAAACTGAACATTGCAAGAATTGACACAAGTACTTATCCAAATTTCCTCAAAGGAATACAGCCATCGCCTTCATTCAAGAAACGTATACAGGCGAGCGAACAACAGGCAACCAGCATCAAAACTCAAGTTGCGTCATCACGATTGACCCACAGTCGACTTCAACTGTCATCACTTCCTTTGAAGATAGACTGATTGTGACTTACTTGCAGAGTAGTATAATATAAATCGTAAAATCCATATCTATCTTGACAATATGAACAAGAGGCCAACAACTCTCTGTTATGTCACCAGAAATGAATGTGGCGTCGAACACTTCCAACATAACCCACCCGGCAGTTGCTAATAGAAATTGGAGTCTTGATTACAGCAAGAGACACCGAAGATGCACAGAGAAGTCTAACCCAAGTTGTGAGACGCGGGCATCCTTTGATGGAAGACCATGGTCCTAGTCTAGCGGCAGGAAAGACAGAGATAGTCCTCGTGACACTAGGAGACCGATCGTGAAGCCAGTAGGCTCAGAGATAATAATAAGCCAGAATGCGGTGAAGTCCCTGAGAATAGCCCTTAATTCAAAACTCACTTTTCGGCAGCAGATTGGAGCCTTGTTGCAAAGGTCACTATATTTGTCAGCAGACTCATGAAAAATGTGTGTGGCCCAACGGCAAGAAGGCGAAGACTTCTCATGTCGACCACCCATTCCATTCTGCTGTCTGGCTGCTAGATTTGAGTCGATGCACTCAAGTAAGGGAAGTAAAGGAAATAAATGACTGCAGTACAGAAGCATTAAGGCCTCTTTGTAGCAAACTATTAGCGCATGGTGTCGGTCATTCTCGTAGTCGCGGAAGCGACTCCCATCGATCTTTTAGGGGTAGAAGGTAAGAAGTCAACATCTGCTTGGTCCTCGGACACGGTGACATCGAAGGTAATGAAAAAGCAGACGAACTGGCTCGCCAAGGATCGACCACAAGATGGTCTGCTCTTGGTCTGCCAGAGTCGATTACATTATATCCCGCAGCTTATGGCAGAGAATCAACTAGAGCAAGACAAAATGTCTCCTGGCTATGAATAAAAAAGATGCCCGCATCCTAATAGGTGTACTGACGCGACATTGTGCCATAGGTACCATGGCCACCAGACTCGGCATCAACTCCCCATACTACTGCAAGAGCAACCAGGATACGGAAGAGACAGAGGCCATCAAGCACGTACTCTCTGAGTGTCCCAATCTCTAAAACTGCCGACTCCGACACATGAGAAACAGGCTGTTTGGAGAACTGGGAAAGCTAACAAAAGTACCAATAGCGAACATATTCCACCTTTTTAAGAGTATATGTTGGTTTTGCGATAGATCACCCATCTAGAACCGAAGGCTGGAACATGGACCACAACACAAAGGGGAACACAATGGACCAGTAGGTCTCTGTGGACGCACAGTCACTGACTGGGTACTTTCCCCATTACCTAGCCTAACCTAACCTAGGGGCAGAAACGAAGTACGTTTACGAAAAAAAATTAGAAATAGTTCCAAAACTAGAGGAGTGCGGACGACGAGACTAATTGGCAACGATGTTGAATGGGAAAAACCGGAACATGACAAAGTAAACTACTACATCACCCAGTTTCTAGCCGGACAGGGACATTTAAACACACACCACCATGAAATGGGCAAACTAGAGAGTTCGCCACAATATATAGATATAATAATAGATAATAACTCATGGTTAAACAGATTATTAATTAATTATATTAAATACGTAAATTTTTTAACATTTGAATTATTGTAAATTTAATTAAATATATTATCTATTAAACTTTGTTATATACATATATTATAAGGTTGAATTGGAATAATAAAAAACAACAACAACAAACAACAACAACATGGATCAAAAGGATTGCAGCGTTATCCCTTGGACGTGGAAGCTTCAGAGGTCACAAAAAAAAAAAATAAATGGGGCTGAGGGAAGATGACAACTGCAGACTATATCTTGAGGAAGTGGAGACAGACACACTCTTCTAATGACCATCTTTGGCTACCAGGTGTGCGATTTTGGGCCCTCCTCTATAGCTGAGGGTCAGAACAAATACTGAATTGAAGACCGATAGCTAACTCCGATACCTAGTTCGGTCATCCTGACCAATCCTACTGAATAACTCAGTATTGCTCCTTCTATCACTCGTGAATAGGACCCCGGGATACTTAAACTTCTCCACCTGTTTCAACGGGACTACACTTACATGTAGAGTGCACTGAACAGACGTTCCAATACTTCTGATTTGTTTACGATTATCTTTATCCCAGCTTCAACACAGACGGCGACGAATCTATCTAGTGCGCAGTGAAGTTCGTTCTGGGTGGACGTAAGGTTGACCAAGTCATCAGCTAAAACCAGATGACTTGTCCTTAAGTCTCCCAATTTGAATCATTCCTCTGGATCTAAAAGCATATGACAGGTAAAATTCCAACAAACGAGATGCTAGTGATGACACGAGGAATCGAAAATAAGGAGGATCTGCGAATACATTCAGAGGGGAATTTTTCAAACAGTATTTCCCTCAAGGGATTATTGCGTTCAACCAACAAAACAAGAAACCATAAAGGTATAACTGCTTTCACACCTCGAGCATCACAGGCAGTTCAGTGATTAATTCGATGCTTTAATGTCACAGTTCCAAGTGGTACCGATTGCTTTACGTGACTTTAACTTCAAGGTTATTCCCTGGACGTGTGTACTCAATTTGCAAAACTATAATAATCGAAGCGATTATATCGAGTGAAGCGTGACAAAATTGTTAATAACCTCATTGGAAAACATTCAACGGACAAGACTCGAAAATCCCATTCCATCAGCTTCAATTTTACACTGTAATCCAATAAAGTTGAAGAACAATACAAGACTATTAAATACTTTAGCCACCGCTCAAGACTGTCGTAAGTTTAGGAATAATAATCATCACATGTTACACCATATGAGTGGAGAAAAAAAAAAAATAAACGCTGGTAACCTTACTCCGCCATTAAATATTTGTATCTTACGGTTGATAATTACTGTAGCTGTCATCTGTGTGATGCAATTAAAACATCACTATAACGTCTATACGTGCTGTGCTTAAAATTGACGAAAAATTACCAAATTGTCAAAATCCAAGTGTAAACGGAATGACAGCAAACAAACGATGCTGTCAAATGAAGTGATGTCGACTTGACTGGCGATGATATAAATAAATTTTTTTTTTTTTTGTAGTAAGATTTTATCTGATTATCATCTTACTGTCACATTGTGTTATGCAATTTTTGAAAAAACAATAATTTGACAACGTCCTACAGTGGGAAAGTGAGACCTTGTACGTGGCTTAGTGTCAACACTAGTTTGACAATTTTTTTTAAGTTTGACTGATCAAATTTTGTTTGCAAAATAGACAGCAGAAGGGTGCGACTGAAGCAGAGGATGGCTTTAGACAAACAAACAAAACGGTGGCTATGTAAGAAATTTGCGTCGGAGCAGAAAAGTTCTAGTTAAGGGACTGCCAGACTAAAACTCACTTGGAAATTTGGCACAATAAAGACAGAACGCAGTAAAGAGAAAGAAGAAATTTCTCTTTAGAGCACGACAACCAATGCGGTTTTTAAGCTTAAGGAGGTCAAAAGTCTAACGATTAAAACAAGCTTAGGACTTTCTTTTACGAAAGCCGACTTACTACCTAAGGCACCTTAATACCAGAATATAAATCTGCGACAACTCGAAGAAGCAGCTATGATACGATATATCAGTTAGAATGAACGAAATTCAAATCCGATGGACAGGAAAAATTTCGTGACACTGATTCTTTAAGATTAAGATCTCGTTCCCCCCCTTGTGAAGCATATAACATCAGCAACACATGCACACCATCCTATTCCAACCTCTACAAAGTCATAAACCACTATGAGCTACAACGCGCAATGGTAGATTTCCTCATAAGCAAATATCCAGGAGTGACCCTGGATTAAAAACTTCTTTGGGCAAGCTGACTTCTTTGAATATCTGGGTCCAATGTCCCAGGTCATACTTAAAAAAAAAACCGACGTGACAGCTCAGGATGAGCCAAGGCCTATCATTTCACAACCATTTAGATCTCCTTGTAAAATGTTTCTCACGAATGGAAGTGACCTACAACTTACTGCCGACTCCGAAAGCCGAATTGAGAAGCTTCTTTATGGCAAACTAGACTCTCGGAGGCTTGTCATTCCCCGGCGAGAGGTGGTCCCGTGAAAAATGTCAGGCGAACATGGCTATGGCTTTAATCTACGCAGCTCGCACAGCAGTCCAACGCACTGACCACTGAGCCATGGCGACCACCCCAGGTTACACTTGGATCTCTAGAAATGAGATCTCCGATGAGATTGCTAGATAAGGCTTAGTGAATGATTGGGCCTTTCCGCGTTATCGATTAGGGCCTCTACTGACGATTAAGTTTCCTAAAAACATAATTATAGACAGCCTAGACGTATGCTCCCTAACGTCTGTAAGAAATATGTTTTCATTCTTGCTGTCCCTCATTAGAAAAGACTGTAGACAACTACAGTGAAGCGATAAAGCGATGTGATTCGAGAAGTGAGAAGCTTGCGCTAAAATTGTTCACTTGTTTCTTATGTAAGTGCGCACAGTGAATCGATAAGAATTCACGTGAAAAGTTTTATCGCATGCTTTTCGCTTCTCGCATCGCATCGCTATATCGCATCACTTCGCGCGTAGCCTAAGTAATTTTTGAAAGACAAAGTACCGCTTTTTTTTAATATGAGGCATAGTGTTGTCGACCTTGGAGTACCTACATATGCGCATTCTACCAGACTTCACCTTCGTAGTTAAATTATTTTCGCTTGCAAGCTATGAGGGCCGGCGATTTTGTTGCATCTTTATGGCTGCGCCAACTTCTTCTTAGCTGAACAGAGGTATTGTTTCGTCTTTGACTCTATTGGAGACTGTTCTGGGCCCGTCATTCTCCCTTTCTGAGCAGCTGCTTGGAATGCTGTCAAAGCCCCTCTATAGTCCACTATCCTTTGTTGACTAGATTTCCATCGCTGTTTCGATAGACTGAGAGGCTGCGTTCCAAGTCTGAAGAAAACTGGCAATTTCTTTGTGAAAATTCTGGTCATTATTGCGCACATGAGACTCTTTGACTTCCATAAGCTGGAAGAACGCAAAATTTGATTCCCTTCCCTCCTTCTGACTTTATACCCATCGCTTGCTGCCTTATTTTTGCGCTGAAGTAATTCTTCGGGAGCAATATCTGTCAAGATCTTTTGACGAATACAGTTATCATCACACAAAGGGGTCATTTCCTGAAGACAACTCATAAAAAAAAGGAATTACAGAGGTAATGTAATCATCCAACATTCAAATGATCATTGGGTGTATCCCCAAGTGAGTCTTCCTCCAAATCACCGCATTATGTCTGCAATATTGTTTCCTCAACAATTTCTGCTACCATATCTAAGGAATCTCCATCACCTTTCCCACTCCGATCCGTCATTATTTTCCTCTTCAATCGCCTCAAGCTTGCAAAGAACACCATTCCAAATGCATAGACCTCACAAAGTATTCACAACTCAACAACCCGTGACTCATACGGTCAACTAAAGACCAAAACGTTTAAAATTGCAACATACCGCTTACAAAATCCATGCTCAAGTCGTAAATGTAATTCAATCTAATTTATTAGTTACCGGCAACGGCAGCGTGTAATTATTAAGCGTGCACGTTTAGCGGTCACGTTGGGGCGCACGTGATACAATTTTTCCAAATAGTTTTGCTACCAACTCGGGGGAGCTCTCGTCACGTTGATTCCAAGTAAGGTGAAGGTCGCACTATGGATTTCTTTACAAATCTCATCAACCAGCGCATCATTCGGTCGTTTAAACCACTTCTCCAACCATGAGGTTCTTTGTAAGAATCGAAAAAATTGTAATTGTATGTCACTCCCTCAAAATCGCCCACCAACCGAAAAACCGGGGCCATTACCACATCAGGTTGCCATGTGCAAAGCTCATTTAGTGTGAAATAGATACGAGATACTAAGACTGCTGCGTGCGCTTTAATTGCAGGCCGCTGACTAAGTTCTACCAGGCCGAAGGTGTTGTGTTGGGTGAGTAACTCTCTGCAACTATGGGTGGGTACTTGTACAATATCACTTCGTTGCGGCTGACTTGCCAAAGACAATACATCTGCGCGCAAGTTTTCACGTGAGGTTGGGCCCTGCCTGGGCTTCTAATTGGCAGAGTCTCATGGTGGCATTAATGCGATCTCCTCCCAACAATGCAACACACAGGGTGTCATTATGATGTCATTTCTCGTGTAAAATCGTTCACTCAGTCATTAAGTCACTTGAACAATTGCACACGCATGCGAATGAAGACAACTTTCTAAAAAAAAAAAAAAAAACAACGAAACTAAGAGATACTGAGATTTTTTACTCCAATTCCCTTTGTAATTCCTCATTGTACCGTCGCTGCCGTCGCCGCCGACTACTTTGGTATGTTGTACAACTATTGTGTGATTTTTAGATAATTTATTTCAATTTTTTTCGCGCGAGAAACTCAGTGCTGAAATGCGCGCGTTAAATTTGAATACAATTGCTGTTGGGGGGTTTTGAAATCGGTACACGACACACAGAGGGCGAAAGTTTCATCTAATCCTTTCAACATTTTTTTTTGTTAATTAAGTTTGCGTGCGACAGAAGCACGGATGTTTTGTAAGAGCTCGAGGGCTTAGGCTTGCGCTTAATACGCCTTATCGCATAAATAAGACTTTGTCTCAGGTGAGTTACTTAAACACCTTTGTGTGCATCTCATTTGCAGTTATCGACAGCTTTGTGCAACGGAAATCGATTTCAAATGTTACGTGAATGATAATTTACCAAGACTTGGGGGGCCTTGGATTAAACATTTCGATTTCGATGGAAAACTCCACTCGTTGGAAGTTGTCTAGATTGGTATCTTAATCGAAGCCTTTACAATGTGTTCAACTGTGGCTCTATAGGATCGTGTGGGAGTGCTATGTTCTAGCAATTTACAATGCGAAGGATGTAATCTACCTGAATGAATCGCTATGGGCACTTAGCACTTTGCTATGGGTACACTAGATCTGTAGAACCACGGTTTAAAAAAAAAAAAATACAAAAAGTTAAAAATGTTCTCTAACCAGTAAGAAGACATGTCAAGAATTCAACGGACTCAAAAAAGGAAACTTAGCAATCTTTACACACAGTCAAGACCATCAATGTTCGGCGATTACAATTTCTAAGTCACTAGCTTAGTAGCTTCACGTTATCCTGGTATGGATACCAGGGTCCTAGAAACATTAAAAAACACTGATGTTCTGAGCAATCCACTATTAACAAATCGTCTGCGAAGTTCGTGTTTAGTCCAATGGAAATAGTTAAGACTTGGCCAACTTACAGAGCCAAAGGCTCCACAAAGTTTAGCTGTTCAGCGAAGAAAAGACTGTAAGCCACTTAGACAAAAAAATTCAATAGAATCGCTAGAAACTGTCTAAAGAAACCTTGTGACCTGACCTCTGCAGTATGGCAAAAACCCTTTGTAACTATCTACTTCAAAAGTCCGTAAACAGTAGAAGGGAATAAAAAGAATCGTAAGCAGGAAGCCAATATGGATGTACATATGTATAGTCTTCCAGCTTTAGGGATTTTTCGCGTTAGAAACACTTAACTGGAGCACTCAGACCAGCTGATGCTGGTGTCTTCGTGGAGACATTAGACATTTGACACTCGTTAGACAAATATGCCTCTGTTATTTTACGAGAAGGAGGGTAATGACCGGTCTGACTCAGGCAGTGCTAAACGGCGTCACTATCAAGATCTCCGATGAAGCCAAATACCTAGGAGTGATTCTGTATAAAAAAAAAACTTCTTTTTGGCAAAACATGTCGAGTCGCAGACAACCAATTGAATCTACACGGCTAAGATGAGACCGTTTCTAGCTAGTCGGTTGTTTGGTAGCGGGGGCTTTCGCGCAAATATGTGACTGCTTTTTTGATCTTCATCCCCTTAATAATTATATCATGTGCTATACTATCAAAGCAATCTATCGTCTTAGATGGGGGTGACTGTTGGTATCATCCGCACTGACGTTTTGGTGACCTTGCGCTGAACTTATCCTACAAGTTTAAAGTCGACTTTCATTGCCTTCAGAACTGCCTTCTGCCAGAGTCTTAGCCTTATTCACGGATGGCTTCGTCTTCGTGGAGATCGACCACAACGGCCTTCAGCACTCGTTAGGCAAGCATGCCTCTGTTTTCCAAGCAGAGACTTTTGCCACGGACGGCGATAGCCAGGCTACGCTTAAGGTCTTTCTAAGCCCTTTACCCAGTTCCAAAATAATTCGAGAATGCAAGAACTCTCTGAACTTGATCGCAAGGCCGTCGGGGTACCAGGTCACACTGGAATCCTATAATGAGATGATGGGTCTTTCCCCATCCTCGGTCAGAGCCTCCATTGACTAATCGAATGCTCCCGAGCAGTCTCTCTGTACAAGAGACTGTAGACAACTTACTGGCATTCTAAGGGAACACTTGGCTTTTGCTAAAAATCTCAATGTGCTAGAATTAAGTGCCACTTTTTTCTGCAACGCTTGTGAAGCTGGGATCATTTCATTGTCCTGCCTTTGCTCGGATCAGGTGGCAGATCTTTGATGCTGATGTGATGAGTGATGATACTGTAACTTCCTCATCATTGCAACTTATTCTTAATTTTATTCGAAAGTGGTGGTCTACCTAGCCGTGTTGAGTGTTGAGATAAAAAGAATAACAACTCTTCCCAATTGCTGTTTTTTTTTTTGGCTTAGAAGGCAATCGAGTAGCAAAGCTGACTGTCGAACAACTGAAGTCAATCTATACAGGGCCAGGGGCATGGATTTTGTCGAAAGTGGATAAGGTCTTGGTTATTTTGAAGAACAAACGGTGATTTTTGATTCCTTTTGTATAATTTGAGTGAACATTTCTACATGCTATACCTACTGCGGCATCAAAAGAGACCAACCTAGCTCTAAGGGCCGAAGAGTCCACGAGTCTAAACCAGATGAACGGCACAGTAGAACAAGACTGCGCAAGTAGGGGGTCTTTAACCAACTTCATCATAATTTACCAATGATCCTCCATAATTCTCGATCTTCCGCCATCGACTTTAACTATCCCCATATGGGTAGATGTGGAATTTTGGACTTGGTCCAACCATCTCATCCTGGGCCTACCAAGCGGATGCCTTCCTGATGAGACGGATTTCATGACAGGTCTTGGAAGGCGAGTTGGGGGGTGCCCAAATGATCGAAGTATGGATCTATTCCTAATTTGATCTCGACGAGTTAACCCTGCAATACAGCTTGTACCCGTGACCTTATTCTTTCGGTCATTACACAAACCTCATGACCATAGATGAGAGTGGGAATAAATACTGAATCAAAGACCGTTAGCTTAGCTCCGATGCCAAGTTCTGCTCTCCTAATAACAGACTGATCAACCTGTATCAAAATTGGTCCAGCTTGACCAATCCTACAGAATAACTCAGTATTGCTCCTTTCATCACTCGTGAATAGGATCCCGAGGAACTGTATTAATATGTGTATGTAGCCCAAAAAGCCAAGACGTATCGACAATATTGGCTCTACGACTTCGAAAGATTAGACAGCAAGGCCGAAGCTAAAACAATTCTGAATTTTAACCTCCAAAAATCGGGATTAGCGTAGAGACTTGGAAGTAGAATTGCCCGCGATCGCGAAAGATGGAAGGGTTCAGTGTCTCAGGAAGACATAATTCGTTGATCAGAAATTCGTCAAATAAAGTAAGCAAGGCAGTTACAGGAATCCATTACAAATGGACACACACTTCCTCCCTAAGTATGTAAACCCCATTAAAACCTGCCTCTCCGAAAACAATATTTAAATTAAAACACTAAAAGCCCTAAACGTGACAAGTTTTAATTGATCCAGAAGCGATCTAAACGGTTTCATAAAAATAGACGCATGTGACAATAAAAAAGAGGTTAATCCCAAGGTCTCAACAGGTTTATATTCCTCGGGATCTCTCGAAACTATTTACGAACATCGAAAGTAAATAAATATCCACAACCTGTCAAACTAGAGCATAAAAATAAATAAACACGTGCATATGTTTTCCTTGAAAAGACCTTAAACAGTAAATTGCTTACCATTTTTCTTATTGGTCGTTGCACTAGACTCTGTTGTAGGCTTGGCATCACACCCGTATAAGCCTACCGCAGCAACCAACAAAAAACCAGCTAATCCCAGTTCGGATTTCATTTTTATTTCAATCGAAATTATTTTTTTCTTATCCAGTGAGTGATGTATCTTTATAGCAATAATCCCTTTTTGTATAGAAACAGTTGAAACTTTCACAAAAAAAAAAAATTTACAAGTATACCCGGAAGAGATCGAAAAGTGAACAAAAAAAATTCGAAAAATCAATATTTATTCGATCAAGATATAATTTATGTGAATCTTCATTGAAGCATTGAAGCACTTTATACGCAACACACTGTGGATTACTATACGTATTTATCTTTTACTTAATTGAGCCTCCACTCAAATGAAATGGAAACAATAACAAAAAAAATTTCACTTTCCCATGGCGGAGTAACCGTTCATAGATAGATTTGTATCTGTTCGATACACATTCACTATGTTATGGATTTTCTTTATTTTTTTTAATAATTAATCTGTGTTCGGAAAAGCGGATCAATATAGCACTCGTAGTCGAATTTCCCAACGGCCAAAAACTATTAGTGCGTGAAATTCAATGCGATATCGCGTGCACCACCAAAACAACACCAGTAGCAGCAGCAGCTGAGCAGAAAGTCATATGCGATCAGGCTTCGTTGAAAGGAAAACCACTGAGGATCAAACGCGTATTTCCGTTTACTTTGTGGAAACTGTAATTGCTACTCAGAGACTTTAAGATGTGAGAAATCAATTTTCCGTTTCCCAGTTTTACCACGGCGACGACGACAACAACGACGATGATGAATGCGGAAAAGTTCCCTTAGCACCTTTGAGACACGTCCGTACCGTTCGAATGTCTAAGCCGTCTAACTGGCCGGGGGACTTTCTACCGTGGTTTTAATTTCGCGACTTGCCATCGAAAATGAATCTCGGCCAGATGAGCGAATGAACCCGCAAAGAGAGGGTTAGCTGACGCGAGAGAGCAGCTTGAATTATGTATGAATGAGAATGAACAGCAGTCAGCTGTTTGATTAAGTCTCTCGACCGGTATCTGTAGTACAGCTTACTGTATTCGTTGTATCTTGTATCTACAGCCTTTTCGATTGCGGAAAGATTGTCTATTGCACGTGGTCAGCGCTGGATGAAATTCACTGTCGGTCGCGTGCCTGTGTGTGTGTGTGTCGGTGCGAGATACAAAAGCGCGGTCAATTTGCTTTCTATGGTTCAGACGACGACCGACGGGTATAACAATGTTTTGATGTTTAATGTGATGTAATGGAGTGCGAATTTTCTCAGATGGTTTATTTTGTATCTGTGTTTGCACCAATCCATGGGGCCGACAACGAGACGTGAGTAATTCGATAGACTTGCGTAGGACTGGTGGTGAATGGCTTGAGTTTTGTTGTGAACTTTTAGGACTGGGTATTGGTTTTTTTTTTTGTAACTACAATGGTATTTTGGTACTACAAGACGAAATGAAGTTGTAATGGGAAAACGCTGAATAAAATTGAAGGCATAGGTACATATCTACAGATGTAAACGTGATATTCATGACATTTTAACTAATTAGCGAATCTGCTCGGTTTCACAAGATTGTCTAAAATACTGTGTGCTGTACCAAGTTGTTTACTTTTGAGCTTTGTTTCTACATCACCTATTGAGAAGCAAATGCACTTGATACTCAATAAGATCCCGGCATCCTTCTCTTTCTATAGAGAAGCAATTGAGAAACCAATACAATCCCGTGACCATCCACCCAACAGTGTCAAAGTTCGTCAGAGGCTGTAGTGACGTACAGTTGTCAATGTCTTAAAACAGAAGAATGAGATCCACGACTTAGAAACTAGCTACACATGGACCTAATTCCTTTTTGGTTTAAGTGCACCTCTTTTTGGAGAATCACTCAAACTAAGTAGCTACGAAGAAAAGTAGGAGGAAAAGCCGATAGCGATGCCAGCTCATGAAACCCAAATAGACCCGAATGCTGGAAACCGCAACACACATATGCAGATATGATGTGCAAGGTCATGGATGATGCCAAAATGTCAACCATATCAGGAAGACGTCGATGGGAAATCAATCATTGAAACTATAGACACTTCCAAATATATATCTGATTTCACATCTACGTCGTCCTGTGCACTTAAATGGAAGTGAAATGTTCGACAGATGAATTTATTTATCGAAGTCAAAGACATGAATGGAGGCACTGAGAAGGCAGAGATCTGCCTTGACCTTTTTAACACTCTAGGAAGCAGAAGAGTGATCCGAACCGAGTGTTGACAGCTTGGAAGACTTAGACATTCAGATCACTGAAGGCGTGCCTTACATCTATTACAATGTGATCAGTTTGATTGATAGTGGTGTCATGTAGGCGGTGCTTAACTACTGTCCGATGTCTGTCTTTCCTATTTTGGCGTGAAAATTGCCCAACACGATCTGAATGTTTAGAACACTACAGCTTTGTTTTATCGAGAAGCTTGTAGGAACATTCTTCATGGACGTTATCTTTGTCTTCTGTGAACGCATGATAAGCCGGTATATCATGCTGCTTTTTATGAATTTGGCATTGGTGTGAATTGTCATTAGATATTCGTTGTTGTAAGCTTAAGAGTTGTTGGCTAAGTCTGTCGCATACGACAAATTCGCTTACGAATAAGGGCTGCTTCTGCTCTTTGTAGCAAGCAGCTCATCGTTCAATATCCTCGGTTTTCACGATCCATTTTATCGGGGTGCCGGTTCTGTCTCGAATGTACATAGTAGTGTACGGTCTTCGCTAATTGTTTAACAGCGGTCTGTTGGGGGCCAAACCTTTCAAGTACAGATCTGCCAATAGTAGTATCTTCCTACCCGAGACTCGTGCTCGCTACGCAAAAGTGATATTTTTTTACGTGGCCGGGCAATAATTCCGACGCCACAATCCACAGATTGGAGTGGTCCTCCAAATGTTAAAAAAAAAATCCTACGGCGAGGAGTCAGTAAAGCCGACGCGAAGTTAAAAATCCACTTCGGGGATGTGAGCGTCATCGTTAGCCTTTAGGGGACTCATCTGTCGCCATCTCATTTCCAAAATCATGACTAATTCGTGAAATCGACCTATCGTCACCTATGCTTCGGCAGTTTGGTGGACTAAAGTCGAAAAGAGAAACGATCTTAAAGATGCAACGACTTCAAAGATCACCGGGGCAATACGATCTCGCCCTACGGCAGGCTTAGAGGCATTTGTCCGACTTACTCCTCTGACGAACTTTGTTAAAGTGGTGGTAAACCTTCAACGCACCATCGGAAACCTGCCCACACCTGTCACCTCGCATAGCAGTCCAATACACTAACCACTGAGCCAAGACGGACATGCTGAATAGGTGGGGAATAACACAAATATCTATCCATATCGGTCTGAGCTCGAAATATGTATATTGAAGTAGCTCAGCAGTTGTTTCCTTTCTGGAAGTTTTTGACGCCATTTAGGATATACATATGTAACCCAGGATATTTTACTGCAATCGTGTTTATACATACATAGGTTAGGTTAGGTATCTAGGTTGCTGAGGGAGAATGTACTCGACCTCATCCCACTTAGGCCCTTGTGGACCCATTTTGATGCCCATGGGGTTTGACCCGTCTCTTACCGGGCTTCTACCTTACTGCTCGTTGTTTACTTGGGTCTCCAGCCATCGTGATGTCCTCAGGAGCCTGGGTTATTGACACATCAGATAGTTCTTGTATGTCCTGGTAATGATATCTTCCTAATGTTCTGCTTCTCAAGTGGACAGTGGCAGAGGAAGTGAGGAGTATCCTCTTGAACATCTTCGTCACCGCAGCCCATCGTGGAGTTTAAATTTCATTGTGTGGTTTCTTAGAAGGATGTGGCCGGTGAGTGCACCTACCAACATTGAGAGCAATTTCCTGTCATGTTTCAAAAGCTTCTTGGTTCTGGCTTTGTCGTACTTTGGTCAAAGTTTCCTTGGTATATCGCAGGTGGTGAGCGACTCCCACCTTCTGTTGTCTATCGTCAGGGTCCTGCATTCCACATACATTGCATACATACATACATAGTTCTGCAAGTTTTATCTCTTGGTCAATACTCGCGTTTATAAGTTCAGTCCGTCAAGACCGCGCGGTCGCCGTGTCTCAGTGGTTAGTGCGTTGGACTGTTGAGCGAGTTGCTCGAGTTCGAGCCCCAGCCCACCACCACCACCACGTCGGGGAATGACTAACCTTCGGGAGTTTCGGGAGTCGCATCAGCTATTTATTTATGATTTAGTCAAGTCCACGTGAATAGCAGGCAGTATCAGATGGCTAACACTTGGAGGCAAAATAGGAACAATTGATGCTTAGTCTCAGCAGTGTTGTACTGGGCATAGCCTGGTTGACGCCAGTCAGCACTTAGCCTGTTTCTACCATCTCTCTATGTAAGTCTGTCAGTGTTATAACTGAGTCATTCTACTCCTTGAAATGGCCACAAGTGTCCTGTTTTGCCTAACAGAAGAATTAGGTCTCTTGGCAGCCACTCACTCGGTGATTTGAAAACTCAAGTGTATTGAGCTTCAGAGACTTCGAAAATTTCTGTCTTCACAGAGATTTTTGCCGCAGCAGTTGCAAAGCTTTCCGCACCGCTTACTACTGTCGTGTTGGAGATCCAATGCATCCGAGAAGCCTATTGCGACCGACAATACAAACATTTTTATGAATCGATCATATAAGAAAAAAACAATTTAACTTTTCATTTGAGAGCGACTTATTGTAAAGCCTCATTAGGGCTTGAAACGATACACTTAAGTGCGATCACTGACCCATGCGACCTCCATCAATTTCGTGACAAAAGTGTCAAATGAAATTTATTATTGATTAGGGAACTTTCTCTCTCTCTACCTATCGGTTGGCTGTTAAGTTTCGTAAATTAGTTGTAAGAGCAATCAATACAGAAAAATATTTTTAAAGAAAAGACACCGCAACATGCAACAGTTACATCTATTGAAGCTCGCGATCATTAATCATTATTTCGAGCGTCAGTTGGCCGATTAAATCTTGACAAATGAGAATGGATTAATCGTTTCGGGTAACAATCGCGGTAATCGTTTCGATATTGCAGCGCAAAGTGAGTTAATCCCAAAATCGGATCTAAGTCGGGTCTTGGAATTTATCTACGTTTTTATTTTTGCAATCAGTGCGCGCTTGTGCTCGCGTAGGCCAAGCGAACAACAATGGAGCAATTAATCTATTTTTCGTTGCAAAAAAAAAAAGCAGAAATCGCTCTTAACTATGCTCTGGTAGAGCAATCTCGATGTGGTTGCCTAAAATTGGATTTCTGTGGCTTCTTGATTAAACCCGGTGATCGTCGGTCTCTCACATTGACCTCGATAAATTATGGCATCTCTCGGTGCCTACGAGTTCAGATGGCAAATCTGTGATGTAACGCGATGAAAGGCAATTAAAATCGGTTACTGTGTTTTTTTTCTGTTGGCATTGGGTTGCGGCTGTTGATTGAGGATTATCCCAAGTTGTTTGCAAATAGATAATCCGCTGTTTGCAAAAAAAAAAAAAAAAAAAATTGAACTCAGACGCATTTATCACATTTGGCAATGAAGACAGAGCCCAAATATGAATTTTGGTCCTCGAAATATGAAAGAAATTAACGAAAATAAATTTCATTTTAACTGGGAGAGTTTAATCAAAATCGTCGTCCAAGTCAAATGCTTGACCTAACGTGACAGAATATGATCCAATTACAGGTAAATGTCAGGCTTGCTCTTCCGTGAAAATCCAAAAGGTAAAATAAGAAATTTCACTTAAAAAATCGCCAAACATGACGGCCTACGATACAAGCACCTTCTTTATGTTTTTCGTCATTCTTCGCTCTATCCAAAGACCTACTCAAAGTCGTTAGAAGTTACACTTGATTGAGAATGTTGTACACTCTGGCAGAAATGTAACGTGGCCATGACTTAAACATGAAGTATTTTTTGTTTTAGCGAAAACTCTGTGAATTTAAAGTTCTCCCCAGGTCTCTATTACTAAAGGTGACGCTATAGTCCGGTGTGCATCTGGGCATCAACCAAGAAGCATCTCCAGCCAGCTCGATCTTGAGCAAGCTGCCTCCAGTTTCACTCGTCAAGTTGGTAAAGGTTCCCTTCCTCTCGCAGACCTGCGTCGCGGTCTTTCTCCACTGCGGCGTTCCTCGGCTGCGAATTCGAAGATTTTCCGGGCCGGAGCATTGGTGTCCATACGCTCTCCATGACCAAGACACATCTGTCGTTAGAATTTTTCTCTTCTGCCTTAGTCGATATAGCTGCACAGCTCGTACAGTTCGTTATTGTGTCTCTTCCTCCATTCCCTTCCTATGCAGACGGGACCGAAAATCACCCAATTTTCTTCTCGAAAAAGCCAAGAGGCACCTCATTCGCTTTTGACAGAGTTCATGCCTCTGAGCCATAGCACAGGAGTGGGACGATTATGGTCTTGTAAAGAGTCACTTTAGGTGTACGAGAGAGGGCCTGGTTACTCCATTGCCTGTTTCAGCCCAAAGAAACAGCGATTGGCAAGAGTTATTATTCGTTCGATCTCAGCGCTGGCTTCGTTGTCTGAATTGATAGCGAAGCCTTGGTTTGGTAGACAAAATCCTTAACTACCTAAAAGTTGTAACTGTCTATAGTGACGTTTTGTCCGAGACGTCAATGTTGAGTGTCATTTTTTGTTGACAGCATATACTTGGTCTTGCCCTCATTGACTGCTAAACCCACCTTCGCCGCCTCCGTTTTAAAACTCACGAACGTGCCAGTGACATCATGCTGTGTTCTTCAGATTATGTCAACGTCATCTGCGTATGCGAATAATTGGACGGACTTTTGAAAGATTGTGCCTCTGGTGGTGACGCGTGAGTTTTGCACAACTCTTTCAAGAACGATATTGAAGAAGTCGCATGACAGCACGTCGCCTTGTCTAAATCCTTTTTTGACATCAAAGGTCTCGGTGAGATCTTGACCGACCTTGATATAGCAGCGTGCATTCTCCATCGTCATCCTGCACAAACGGACGAGTTTGGCAGGGATGCCAAAACTAGACATTGCTCTGTATAGCTCGTCTCTATATATGCTGTCATACGCGGCGTATGTGGAACATTTTAATTTCAATTTTGAAACTATAAGCATAAGAGTAGACAGGGATCTTCATATCATATCCTAGAAATTGCGTTAGAGTGACCCGGGCAGGAGGAGGTTAAAAAACATCTACAATAGAACTTGCTACAGAAGTCAGAAGCAACGCTAATTCGGATCCGGATTTGGCGTACCCGGTAGACTTAGGCAACAAGTCTTAGGGTTCCAACACATTAGCGACCGTCTTATGACAACTCGCCTCAAGGCGGTAAATGTAAAACGTACAACATGAATGGTCGCGAGAAGCTAGGTCTTGGGTCACCATAAGCTCTCCTGCGAGTCACTTTCGCCGACTTCAGCTTAATATGTACTCCTGTCCTAGTAGAAGACAAGGTTGACGCCATCAGCTTCTTTGGTTCATTAATGTAGTTTTGTTACGGCAGACTCTAGGCTGTAAACACAACCATGTGCGACCTTTCGAGAAAAATTACCTTCTCTGCAAATTCTAGACATCATCACAGTGTTCCGTTATGCTCGGTGGCAAGATTTGCTGACTGTCTTTCCTTCGCATTCCAACAGAGAAGCATTCAAACCCAATGTGCATCAGAACCTTCTGTTACCTTGGTGTGGAGCTATACACTGAAAATTAATCAAACTGGCATAAGCACATCTCTATGCTCAAACTATTACCTTCCGATTGCACAGAGTCGCTGTGCAAAAGCAAAAGTCCGCTCTTCCTCTTCAGTTGGGTTAAATGCATCCGCTATCGACATCACCACTGAGGTGCAAGGCTGTTTCACAAGATTTCCAGCGCTACATTGAGATTTTGCTTTTGAAATCAGAGCAAGAGTCTACCTCACACTTGAGCTTTAAGATCATCAGCGTATTTGCATTTCTTTACACCGAGACACGAGAGCAATCCTTTCTGAATTCCAACCTCCACGCAGCATAACCTCATTGAAATACGGATTATACAGTTCCGGAGATAATTGACTTCTGTTTCGATTTCAAGACGATCGCTTGACGATCCCATCTCGGGCACTTCACAGCCAGAAGGGGACTTCACCTCGTCTCTCGAGGGATCGCTACTGGGGCAATCTTCAGAAATACGTGTATCTCATCAACGAACATCGAACTGGTGTTCATTGAACTCTCCGACGTACCTGCTCTTGCAGTCACATCTAACCCGGTTTTCTCCATTCGCAACTAAAACTTCCTGAACCCAGTCATCGAGTGCGTTTCGCACTCACGCCCGACTAAGCCGCACTTGTACCGGACAATCGTACGATTGAAATCGCCTGCGGCAATTTGTTTGAGATACATTTCTGGCGGCGTTTTATCGGCTCTCCTCGTGCGTCTGTCGCTCCCGTCTAAATGTTTTCCAAATGAGCGATGGATGCGAACTCTGTCTTCCTGCATATTACAAGTGGATTTGTTCCGCGAGATGGAGGAAGTGATGCGAAACGCACCCAAACCACTTTGGTGGTGTCACTTTGTGAGCCGCCAACTGACATGTTATGCATGCACGGTGCCAGGTGCTAGCTAAATTACCGTAATCGATACATACGGTCAGTATAACAAGTTGAGGGATGTCGTGTGCGTCAAAGTATCGATTGCCCTCCGTAATCGGATCATGCCCGAGACACCGTTGTGCGTGCTGGTGAATCTCATGGTAAGCAGAGTGTGCCGAAGGCTGTTTTGTGGCTCTGGATTCTCAGCGGTCTATTAGGCGCAGTCCACGACCTCAACTGGTTTAGTGGATCAAATCGTCGAGATTTTTGAGATGCTTGTCAAAGATCGCGTCGGATTCATTGGATTAACTGAGCGCATGCATGCATGCCTAATCGGATCGATTCCTAATGAAGTTGTTATGCGATAATAAGCGGCGGCGTCGTTAATTAATTGCCATCTTCCCAATGTGTGAAGTAGTCGGACTCGATTTGGCTGTCTCTGGACGAGGTGGCATTCAGTACTTGGTAGCGATCAATAAGTGATTTGCGATGAGCGAATATGCTGGTTGGGATTATGCAGATGGTACACCTTGTTTGGGTTGAACTGGTGAAGACTTTAACTAGAGAGAGTGTTGCATGGGAGAGGCCTAGTGTGGGAATTTGTGGAAAGTATTACCTCTGCTGTTCTGATCAGTTTTTGTGGATCGCCTTGTGTCCTCCATCGCCTGATCTTGCTAATGTAGGTTGACGTCTCAAAATTCGAAAACCTTCTTACCCAGAGGTCTATTCGCTCGATGTGGCCAAAAGAAGTAGCGAGCGCTTTGTGACCTTTTGGACTACATTCACATCTTGGTAGAGTTCGTAGAGTTCCCGCCTATCTTTTAGCCTTTAGCAGTCTTATCCTCCTTTAGCTAGTTTGTGACTATGCTATCCTCTTCTATAGCTGGCGAGGTAGCATTCTCTTCCTTGACAGATTGTGGGCTTTTTCATACCCTGCGACTCGCCCTCCTTTATATCTTCAGTAGGGGACTGCCTGAACTTTGTGGTCCGAAAATTGTCTGTATCATCGGCGCGGCCTTAAACCATTAATTTTAATGATGCTACGTTGATCCTTTAGCTGAAAGTTTCCAACAGGAAATACGTCTCTTCAGCCGGCTTTAGCTAGCTACATAAGACCCCCTCAGTGTCATTGAGAGCACAGGATGTAAATTCTTTGTAAGAGAATGTACATTTTTCAAATGTAGACACAGCCCTTTGCAGGATAATTTCCACTGATACATATGTACATGTCCTCCTCACCCACAATGCTACCAACTCTTTTCGAGAACAAAGTCTTCATCACCCCACAGCCACACTTCATACACTTTATCAGCATTTAAATACTCCTTTCACAGTATAACAACCAACGAATAGTATAAAAGTTTTACTTTTATACCAATTGTGGCAAACTTACATATTTTGTGCACAAACCTTCAGCATTCACAGTCAGTGCACTAACCAGTTGAGATCTGAATCAAAATTGCATATCTAAGCATATACACACACCAAAAGGATTGTAAATCAATTTTAATAGGAAAAAAGTCAATTGTAGTTGCACTGGAAGTCCGTTAAATATAAAAAATGTTCTGTTATTTTAGTTAAGTTCAAATTCTGGTTCATTTACAGTTGAGGCATAGATAGGAAGGCCGTTCGGAGATCGAACTAAATATTTCGAACTTAGCACAGCGGAGAACCAAAAGCAATGAATGTGGATGGAAACTAAGCTAAACGAAAATTAAGCTCTTTATTGTTGGCACATTTTTAAAGCTTTGAAGCTACTTAACGTTCACAGGGTGGCGATTAACAAAATGCTTGTCAAAATCAGCAATCATTTGTTTTTTTAATATTCTACTTCACTTACATTGTGCCTTACTCGACAATGGATGGCAAATACATTTATAACGAGTCAATCTACAACAAATCCACTTTCTCCGAAACTGTGGAACTGGAACCCACGCCTCCTGATAAAATCAGGGCGCAATTTCCTCCCCGACACCATTAACTGAACTCTCTTTCCTCTGAAACCATTGGAATACTCCCTATTCTGGCGCAACGCGAGATAGCAACTCTAATCCTGCATGTTAAACTGATGAAGTTTCGAACTCAATTATCACAACCTGGATGGATATACTATCATCATCACCATTTTCAGCCCTGATTATCCACTATAAGTGTCGCTGGTTTAGGGTGCTAAAGTGGACCCTCCTCATCCCCCGATACTCTGATCTAAATCATCAGGCGATATCCCCATACAGGTAGACGTGACATTTCGGACTTGGTACAGCCATCTCATCCTGGACTTACCCAGGGGACGCCTATCTGATGGCATAGATTCTTTGGCACGTCTTGCAGCCCAAACCTCTTTCTTTCTTAAAGAAATGGAGAAGATGATTGATTATCACGAAAAAGTCTCGGTTCGGAAAGTCCTTAGAGAGTGGTGCATGTGCCAAACTCCAGATATAGAAACTCTTTCGGATCTTCTTCCCTTATAAACGGAAGTCATAAGTTGACTGGCAGCGTCCTTCTTATAGCTTTTAGCTGGGCGAGCTGATTTAAAAATCTAAAAATCCTAAAAATCATACCAACCCTATCGAACCTGGCTATATGGATCACCGACTTCAACTTCCTCGGAATTCACTTCACAAACCCGTTCAAAAAAGTTGCGGGTACCTGTGGCGGGACTAGCAGTCTCCCTCGGTTGTTCCAAATCTGTCTACCAGGCAGATTGCATATACCAGCCGAGTTAGGTGCCAGAGAATGCTTTGGACGAAACTTTTCTAACAGTCGAGCAGCGATCAAAACTCTTAATTCATTGAAATTTGACTCTAATCTTGTTTGAACCTATCTAGTTAACATCAAGTCCGGTTTCCAGGTGCAAAGGCATCGTAAATTTCTAAAAAGACTACCTTTAGACTTTTTGTCAAAAAAATAAACTTAAATCTTTTCGTTCGCCTTCCAGTCTATGAGGAAACACGAACACTTTGGATCTGTGGCTAGAACTACCTTAGCATACGTGATTGTAGTTTGGTGGGTAAAGACTTACAGGGTCACTATAGTCAAGAAAACTGGAACGAATTTAACGCTTAGCCAAAATCAGCATGACGGGCTATCTGCACTCTGGCCACCGCCAGAACAAGTCAATATGAGAAGGGAGGCAAGACAAGAGCGTGTACAGACTCTTTCACCTAATCATGTTTATCTGCCTGCTACAAGGCAGTGAGTTCAGCTTGCGATTGCACCATATCCTTCCGAAGTACTACTTCAAGCGACACAACTCAATAATTATCCCCCGAGGAACGCTTGCGAAACGTTTCAATAACGCTCTTTAGAGCACGTTGTACGGACGGCTCCAAAGAGGAAAATAGATCTCTGTCTGAAATATTTGGTCAGTCGTCCAGCGCTAATACTCAACCGAAAAGATCTGACAGGTCGAGGTACTCTCTTGTCTCAGCTGGTATAGGTAGGATGGCCGAGTTTTTGTGTAATACCAGAATAGGTGCCTTCCGACTTGCGCAAAAAGTTAGCGATTCTATTACTTAGGTGGCACTATAGTTCGGGATAAACATGGGCCTCTACTGCCAAGGCTTTTAATTTCGCCGGATCCTTAACTAATTGGTTCCAAATTAAGGTCCCCTTCTACTTGTGCGCGCCATCTTATTCGAGATCTTGTGCGCGATGCTGAGGAGACTAATGCCCCTATGTAGTTCCTACGTATGCACTTGAGAAGGTTGGAAAAGTTAGATGGCTGATGCCCAGCTCTAAACATCAAACACTCAAAATCAAACCACAAGTCCTTTCTAAAGGTCACTGCGTCCAGATGTGAACACCACAGCGTTGCCAGATTTAAAATGATGATATCGTCACACACGTTAATTGGGCTGTGTCTTTGTTGATGTCAATTAGGGCTACACAACCGGTCTTAACGGCGCGAGTTAACAAGTCGTTTGCTACATTCGCAATTTTCAGATGCCAATTAATTTGTGCTGGTTAGCACTTAATACCTGCTGGGCAAATAAAATCTTTTTATAAACCTCCCAGGCGACGAATTGGGTTTTCAAAAACGTCAACATACAAAACTGTACCAAGGAAATCGAAATTGATGTTCGAAATCACACATTTGTTGTGGCTGTGACGTCAGGTGATGTGTTGGCTTTTGTTTAGAACGATCGTTCTAAATTGTGCTCTACTAGCTGCCGACAATTCAATTTTGAGATAAAATTGTTCTTGTTTTGAGTCAGCGATAATATTTTTATTTTATCGCACGGTAGACACTCAGCGATTAACTTGTTTCATAAAATAAATTATTTCTGATTCGCCGGGGTAACCTGAGTTGTCATCATAAAATATAATATCGAGTACGGACAGCTAGATTCCTAGATTATTCCTGTCATCTGACGAATAAAAGAGGGGAACACGACGGGTCCGACTTAGGCCTAAGTGAAAAGCATTCCGCTCACTCTCACATATCGTATCAAATCAGATAACCTGCTGGTCGTTCTGGAAAAGAAGACATAGCGTCATTCAAGAGCCAAGTGTGGATTTTCGGGGGTATTTTCATCGCGGTATCTTGTGTAAAGCGGTCTACATATTGGAGGCAAGTTGGAGTTAATTTTTGGTCTTACTCCCGATGTGGTTCTCCTTGCTATCAGTAGCACTTGACCTTTGTATAGACCAAGGTTTGCCAGCAGGTGATTTTGAACCCATCCCAGTGTACGGGTAGAAAGCTATCGCGTTCCCTAAGGAGACCTCCTTTTCAGTCCTACTAGTCCATATTATCCAATTTGAATCTTTGGTTTACCTATGGTGCCTTGGTTGGTTCCCAAAATTTTTTTTTTTCAGTATCTTCTCCTTTTCAGCACATGATAGCAATACATTTCCACCTCGCGAGGTCCGGGGTGGACCAGGACCTCAGCCAAAAAGCTGCCTTCAGTTTCGCACGCCAAGTTGGTTGGGGTCCCCTTTCACTTGCCTGCGCCACATGAATCGCGGTCTTCCTCCACTGCGGCGTCTCTCGGGTGCGGATTCGAAGATTTTCCGGGCCGGAGCACTGGTGTCTATCCGCTCTACATGACCCAGCCACCTCAGTCGTTGAACCTTCACTCTTCTGGCTAAGCCGATGGCTCTATATAGCAGCGTGCCTTCTCCATCATCATTTTGCACAAACGGACGAGTTTGGCAGGGATGCCAAAACTAGACATGGCTCTGTCAAGCTCGTCTCTATAGATGCTGTCATACGCGGCCTTAAAATCGATGAAAAGGTGGTGAGTATCGATTTGAAGTTTCTGGGTTTTCTCCAAGATCTGCCGCAGTGTGAATATTTGGTCGGTGGTGGACTTTCCTGACATGAAGTCACAGTGATCTGGACCGATCAGGTTGTTGACGAACGGCTTGCGTGTTCACACAACACGCCAGATAAGATCTTTTACGCGATGTTAAGAAGACTGATTCCTCTATAGTTGGTGCAGTTCAGAGGGTCTCCCTTCTTGAGGATTGGGCAAGCGACGTCCACATACACAGGTCAAATCACTTTCGTCACTAATCACAGCATTGGGTGTGTTCGATCCTAGATTTAGGTGAGTACCATCATAATAGCAAGAAACAATCATCTATCGATTGACAAATACCCTGTTACGTCATTAACTATTGCAATCAGTTCAACTTCGCTACCTGTGTTAGAGTCAGTCAGTATGTCTGGTATGGTCACCGTCCATCAGGTAAATTTTATTACAACTTGACAGGTGACATATCCTTCAAAGAGGATCATCTAGTCGCTAGGTAGGCAAATAATTAATTAGGAATTGCTTTACTGTTTGGAAAAAAATGGGGTGGAACAAGTTTTACAGCTTTAAAAAGGCTAAGGCATGATTTTGGTGTTTATGGCCTAACCGTTGCAAAAAGGATACAATCGTCGTTATGTTGAAAATCATTCACACCTTTGTCACTTCTTTTGCTGCAGGATTTTGCTTTGCTGTGCTCCATGTTTGGAGATTTGACGACGTTGTGTGTTGTTGTTGTCTTAAGTACTTTTCCAAGGACTAATTGTGGTCGCCATTTAGGCACATTTAAGGATGAAAATCAGGTAAGAACTTTAGAGTGGTCTTTGATGGCTTGCGTCATTGTGCAAGAGTGTGCTGAAGGCAGTTTTTCTGGTTCCAACGCTTAAACATTTGCAGAAGAATTGTGTCGAAATTTTGTCGGCATAGTTCACGCTGAGCTACAATATTGACTCGTGAACACCAGTATGTCCTTAGTCCTCCATTTATTGTGCGCTGGTATCATTTTCTTAAAATTTGGCCTGATGGCGGCACGCTTTATCCTGCTGCTTCTTGAAATCCAAACCTGTAGGTCCGGACGGAATATTAAAGAGACGAGTTCTCCACTAGTTCAGTATGGCTTGGGCAGTGTCAGAGGAAGTGAGGAGTATCCTCTTGAACTTCTTCGTCACCGCAACTCCTTCATGTATTGTCATCGTTGAGTTGGCAGACAAACAAGTTCTACTCGAGATCCTCAACAGGCTGGGGAAGTTTTGGTATCTCTCAGTAGAAAGGTCGACAGGTTACTTACTGGCATATTACTGGCACTGACTGTCGTGGAACCATTTTTGGACAAAGGAAGATTTTTAACCTTGATATGCCCATGGAGTACGCCTAACTGAAAGATATCATAGGTATCATAGTCAGATCGAAAAAGGATCGATTCTGCAGAGGAGATTGGGAGAAAGGATGGATTTCTCGGAGGAGCTCTAACCTATCTCGGTCTGAGGACAACCACCTTATGATCGAGATCACCTGCATTAGAATTAGGTTAGGGAAAGGTAATTCCAAGCCACCAAGCCTTGTCCAGTAATGACACCTATTACAGTGCTAATATGCAACCTCTTAAAAGAAATCAAATACTTAGAGCGTTTCAGATCCAGCTTTGGCCAAATCTGCTTTGTCGCTAGACATGTTGTACCACTTGTCCACCTAAGATTTGTTTTTATGATAGGATCTAGCCTTGGTAAGTTTACAAGTAGCGCGATTGGTATACATAAGGTGCTGGCGAGTTCATCAGCCTTACAGTTCCCTGGAATGTCACTATGTCCTGGCACCCAATAGAGGTGAAAACTGCTCCGCCATCTCTATAAGGGACAATCGGCAATCTATTGGGCTTTAATGCCGCTTGACTGTCCGAAAAGATGCGGACATCCGTGGCTGATATCACGTTTTTCTTCAGCCAAGATAAGAATTCTCTGACTGCCATGATTTCCGCCTGGAACACGCTACAATGATTTGGAAGTCGGATGCTAAAGTTAAGCCGATCGGAAAAAGCACCATCACCTACACCGTTGCTAGTTTTGGAAACCCATAGGACGTTTCAATCAACCAGATGCTAAGGATGACACGAGGAATCGAGATCACGCAGGAATTGTGAGGATATTCGGAGGGTATCCTGAACCAAGTTGCTGCAATCGACAACGAGTGATTGACTGGTTCTCGTGATCGATTAACCTCATCGGGAGCGGTAATGTCAAATCCTCCCATTTCCATGCAAAGATTTGACATTACCGCTCGCAATGAGTTACTCGTTAACGAGTCCTCTGGACTAAGGTTTAGAGTGGAAGAGGGCCCTATCAACCTCTCCAAGTTAATAATAATACTCACTGCCAACACTTCTGTTCCACCATGAACTGTGTTGGGGATACAATTTTTGTTTTCGAGTGCCTGGTGTTTGGCGTTCCGGTCTAAACGTAAAGTTAGGGTCGAATGAAGCACAGCTCAAGTTCTATGCCTATCGAAGCCAAGTTCTTTGACTTTTAGCGCAACTGACAGTGAACTACTACCAGCTGCAACTTTAAAACGATTCGCAAGTTTGCTGAAAATAACAAAACATCATATAAACACAAAGATTACAATTTGCTTCAAATTTTATTTAAAAAAAAAATATGGTTTTTTTCTTGCATCGCATATACCTATAGTATACACGTAAAACTTACAAACTAAAAAAATAATTTAAGATTTTGTTGCATTAAGTTACAATTTTCATTAATTTTACCTACATACAATTACAATTTGTTATTTCTTCACAATCATAAGAGAGAGAGAGAGAGAGAGACATAGGCATCATTTGAAATTCTTCTTTTCCTCTTCGTTTTTTTCTTAAGTTATACATCACAGAAAATATTAACAATTACTTTATATATTTTTTTTTCTTTTTTTTTTTCGCTTTAAGATTGAGTTTTTTTTAATAAATAAGATACATATGTGTATATATAAATTCATTGAATATTCTACATAACTATATCGCACACTCTTTGTACAGCTCTGTAATCGGGATTCCTTTTGGAGCAGGAATCCCGCCCAGAAGTGCCTAACCACGGTGCGTCGGTTATAAATGTTTGCATTTTTGTTTTGTTTTTTTGTTTTAACCTAATAAATACTAATAGGAACGAGATGCACATAATGTTTAAGTTTATATAAATAAAATAAAATAAATACGATAATATGGTAAAAAAATATATAAAACAATCTTACAAATTTAAAATGGAATGCATCGTCAGAATAGGATGGATTTGCGCGCGCTTTTGTTTATGTGTGTGAGTGTGCTTGAACCTCGTACTGGTACAACGTAAGGACATACTCTGAGGATGAACTTAGAGGTAATACTGTATATAATATTCAGAGTCTTATAGTCTCGGGCCGGTGTTAATTTGGGCTAGCGGCAATCAGAAGTCTTCTTCTTTTTTGGTTGTTTTGCTGCTTTTTTGCCTGATGTTTGCGTCTATTTGAACGTCTGACCGAGGCGTTTATTTCATTGCTGCTCACAGCTTTGCTATTCGAACTGACATTGCTGGTTTCACTAGAACTGTGACTGGAACTGGCGCTGGAGGTGCTGATTTTTTTATTCTTATGCAGGATTTGTGACATTTTTTGCAGGAAATTCATGAAGTAAAACTTCACAAACTTCAAGTCAAGCTGGTCGACCTCGTAGAGTTTCGGATTGAGGTTTTTCTTGGTGCGAAATTTGAGACTCTTATTCATCTCTTCAAGAGTTATCGAGTTGAGCTTTTTCTCCCCGCTAAATGGTGTCGTGTGATTGATGGTAGATTCGATCTCACAGAGAATTCTTTGCGCACTGTCCAGCAGTGCTTTGAGTTCCTTCGAGAAGTTGCTCTCTTTGCGATTGAGTTTTATTTCATCGAACTCACGCTGTTTGGAACGGAGGTAAGAGAAGGAAGCCACGTATCTTTGCATGTTGCGGTACCAGCGTCTGAGAGCGATCTGTAATTAAAAAAGATACACAAAATTAGTTCTACTGTTTGGATGATTTTGATCGGATTACGTCGCACAATGCTGTAAAAGTCACCCACATTCCGCGATTGAATTTCATAACAAGCGTAAAGCAGCACGTGAGACAGTTTCAGCGAGTGCTCTGAACTTTGGGTAGACACACATGCCTGAGAGCTGAAAGCTTTAAGCACTATCGACGGTTTGGTCGAGATTGTGATTCATGTCGCTGAGAAAGTCATAGTTTTTGTGTGATCGGCAAAAAACGAATCAGCTGTTTAAATTCATTCGTACGTATGACGTGTCTATGGTTGCGTATCTGTGTGTGCAAAAGCAATTTTTGGCAGTATTATTTCGACAAAAAAAAAGTGAGGGCAAAAGAAAATTCTACATGAATGCGGATTTTTTTTTTTTTTTTGTGGTAATTTTTTGAGCTGACTTCTCAATCACCGCCCTCGGGCGTCTGGTTGAGAGATTCCTGTCATTATGGCTGCTCTCCGCCACAGTGAGAATTTCTCTCGACCACTCTTCGTGCACGGGCTCCTCTGCCGCTGATGGATCATCAACGATTATCATGGCCATTGTTTTATGTATGCACATGCAACCAGGGCCAGCAAAGAAGGGCCCCAGGAGCGGTACGCTTCTTTTTGTGTTTTTTTTTCACAGCCTCTTAACGCCGCCAATCGGATGATGATTTTATGGGCGATACAACTTAGCAGCCCACTCTTTCATGGGCTCCAAAACGTACGGCGAATGTGCATTTTTAATGATCATCACGGCGGCGGCCGGTAGGACGATGGGAAGAAGACACACGGGAGCATAAGGAATATAAGTATACAAACACCTAAGGGAAAGCGCTCTTGTTTTGTGAGAGATTTTACGCGAGATTGCGATACGATACGCATACTGCTAGTGGTGGTGTTATAGTGTTAAAACAAGCGTTAGAAGGTTTTTTTTTTTTTGTTTTCTTTTGCTATATCGTTTCGTTGGTAATTTAGACCCAACACATAGATTCGCACCTTGTTATGGCAAAGAACACAAACGAACATTCAACAACCGACGGCATATTAACTCAAAATGTTTTGACATTCATAAAGAACCAGTGTGTGGCTGTTGCTGATGCTACTCAAGTGTTGTTCTCATGTGTGTGATTCATAAACCGACCAACTCCTCCCAGAGGTTTTCCTCGTCCACTTGTTTTAACGATGCGATAATTTCGAGTCATAATATGTTACCGCTACACAATCAAATTAACATCTCATCTTTTGATGAAGATTCACAAAGAAAAAGACGGAATTTATGGCTGGCGCTGATGGAACTTCCAGTTTGGATATGATTTTTACAAAAAGTGAACAGAATTTGACAAAATTTAAACGTAATGTTTGGACGGTACTTGAGAAGCAAAACCAGCTTTTAAACTTTACCAAGAATCAGAGGAAGGGATAAGAATTTGGATTCATTTCGATTGGTTTTGTACTGCATAGTGGCAAAATTGCTATAAGAATGAGACGATGGGACAGTGCCGATGATTAAACAAGGCCGAATGGCAGAAATTAATAACACGACTCCGATGCTTGCCTTTGACATGGTCAGAACACCTGATAAACCCACAAGTCATGTGAGGATTCTAACAAGAACCCTGGTATGCGGTCCGAATTTTACGGATTGTACGAAACTAGAAAAGGTATCTAAATGAGGAATTTCGAGGCCATCCAGGAATTTATGCTCGTTATTAGGGCTTATGGATAGATGGAAACGTAAGAAGTATGTATCCAAAAGATCTTTTGGTAAATTATGAAATTTTATCGAAAGAGCACCAGAAATCTTTCGAAAAAAACAACTTTATCCGAGTTGAATACCGTTATCCGACGCATTTAATTCGCTGTTATCATTAATTTTCTTATAAAACTCGTCTCTGTGAACAAGTTGTAACACAAAATATAGTTATCCGGAAGAGCCACATCAAAAAAGTGTCCTTTCAGGAGAAAAAGACCTGAAAATTCAGTATGTGACCTTATTTCAAACCTTTCCAGGATAAACTTGATGGATTTTCTTAGCTCCTATGGAAAACTGACATTTTCCGTCACTTCTGTCCAAAAAGATACTTATCCGAGTTAGCCGGATAAAAAATATATTTATCCGAAAAAACATATTTTATCATGAAATTTAAAAAAATTCACTAAAACTCAATCTTATTTGTTTTGAAAATGCTTAATGAATAGATAGTTTCAAAAAATGATCAGAGAACATTTATCCGTTCACATTTGCCGTCGGATTTTTTCACTTTTTTTATAGAGAGTAGTGTGAGGAGTATACATTTTACGTACATACGTGTGTGATACATAATAAAAGAAAGGATCAAAGGCGAGTGTGTATAAAAAAAAAAAAGAAGTGTAATTAAATAAAAGATACTTACACTTGAGTTTCGGTTCAACTTTGGTAGAAATTTGTACGTTCGATTGTAGTTATCCCAGACTTGAATATCACTAATGTCAATATACTGTCCACTGCTCGCTTTTAATGTATTATATTCCCCACGAGTAGCATTACGGAGTAAATTTAATGACTGTAAATAAATAAACAATACAAAATGAGTACATTGTTTCACACAGAAAAAGTAGATACGAGTATAAACATTAGTAATTAAATGATTTGAAAAAACTTACAGTCATTTTTGGACTTCGTTGGATAGCATATGTTCCCTCGAATACTCCATGACATGGATTCTCCCAATCCAATGGTGTATTACTGTGTCGTTTTTTCAGTCTTGCACCCATTGCCATTGCATCGACCTGACTGATAGCCAATGTAAGTGTCATTAAAAATACTACAGCGATGAACCGTCTGCCAGACCACACGTTGAACCGAGTGGCTCTTTGGGTTTTACTAATACTAGTTATGGATGCCGTTTTGCTAATTCGTTTGGTTGCTGTATAATTGCAACCACCTAGAATGAAATAAAAAAAACAATCATGCATTAGAAAAACATTTGCATTTGATGAGAGAAAATCAGATGGGTGGTTATAAATTTTTGAATAGAAAAATCCCCGAAAGGGCTTTCCCAATCAGATCGATCGACTACTTAAGCTAAACTGGCTTTTTAAAAAAAAGCATTTCACTTTCGTTTTGCACTTTATCAATTGTCTAAACGATAATGACTCACATAAACGAAATGAACTTTGAAATTTTGAATTCCACCAGTCGAGTTTCGTCGCTGTTTTAACTTTATCGATAAGACGATAAAGGTAGATTTAGTCAGAGAGAGAGCCTAAGAGTTCTTTCATTGTTTCGGATGGGACGTTTAGTGACGTTTTTTCAGTGCGTTGTCATTAACCTTTACTTAATGTTTATTAAGGTAATAAAACTAAGTAATGTACACCGATCGTGATCCGAACAATTCTCACGATCACCGAAAAACAATCCTCAAATTAACGACGGATTGACGAAGGATCGCGTTTTTTTTTTTAATTTTTTCTCATGGCAAAAAAAAATAAAGGGAATATAATATTTAATAAATAAAAGGTACACACACCACATAATAAGGTTAAGATAAATCTTAACAAATCAGCAGACCAATCAGATAAATTTTCAAAACGATCCCAACTGATCGTTTGTCGCCGCCGTCGATGACTGTTGTAATTGACGCCGATGGATACGCAATCGCCGGTCATGAAATATGTGTATCGTATCACTAAAAGCACGTTTTGCAATAAATAATTAATTATCTATTGTTCTCTTGAAATTTTGTATCTGTCAATCTTTTTTTTTTTCACTTAAATTCACGGAGGATTAATTTTCTTTTACACTAGCTCACTGTTGTTAATTAAATTTTTATTTAATCCTGATTGTGTATATGGAATAACTCGTGTCCAATAAACAAACTATTTACTTTCGGTATTTTTTTTTAACACTGGAGTACGTGCTTACAATACGACGTTCTTAGCTGAACTAACGAACCTAGAGCGAAAAGGCTTAACATTTATGTTTTTCAAGATTCCAATAATTCCAGAGTGAGTGTGGTCACCCGCCGGTGTATTGGTGGAGTGGACTTCAGGTTTAAGATACGAATTTCAGCTGTTGCGATTGCGATGGTTGGCAATGGTATCGTATATCCAATTAAAAGAGTGTATATATCGAACGCACACTATCAGACTGCGAGAGAGAGAGAAATACAAATAAAGGAAACCTATTCGACTGATATGACTAATACACCTATACTAGGGGAATGAATGTCTGACGTCGAAACGGTGTGGGAAATTTCATGTTTTCATGTTTCGGTGTGTATCTATCTGTCTGCCTGGAGTTAAATGCCGGCTATCCAGTGGATATATCTTAGCCCAGCCCTTCTTTCTGGCAGATCTCCTCCGTGGATGATTTCTGTTTTTTTTTTTATTTTTTTTTGAATAAAATAGAGAAATGCGGTGGTTGTGTAAAATTGACTCATTTGAAATTTTCATGAAGAATCCTTCACTCATTGGGTGGATGTTGTATCTATGTATACAAGTATCTTTGGATACTTTGGTGGAATTTTCGTTTTGCCGTTTTTAAGGGTGACGCATATGTGTAGATACACCGATAGGCCATGCCATGGTGTAGAGGAATGTCAAGTTCATTGAGAAATTTCATATTTTTTTTTTGTTGCCTTTGCGCGGTCTGGAATGGAAGTACATGCGTTCGGAGAGGTGTTATCTTTTTCTCTCGTCTATAGTGAGTGAGTCGGGCCTTTTGGATGAATGGGTTGTGTGAAAAGCTTGTTACTTTTTTTTTCTCTGTTTGTTTATACGACTTTTGTTAATTTTTTTTATTTTTTTTTGCAGACGCATGCTATTGCTTGTGGTGTGGTGGACTTGTATGTTCCGTACCGGCGGAGTGAGATTAGTCAAGCTTTCGCACGAAATTCGGTACGAGCGAGATATGAGTAATCATTTAATTTGCCGGTTAGTTCATTCATTGAATTTTCATGGGGGTATACCCTTTGCTCGTCTGACGTCGTCCGAAACATGTCGAAGAGTGAATTGAGTATATGTTACACAAATTTGTATATAATGACGCATTGGCATCACAAATTGTATGTTTTGTGGAGGAGGAAAACGATGATTAGATACTTTGGTGTAGATTCATCCATATTTGGAAATAAATTTGACACACATTTTTTTTGTAGACTGAGCAGTGGTATGGATGTGGTATCTACAGACGTATTGCACCTTGTATTGGTTGTGGGTTTTAATTCTGCAGATTTCGGCTTGTATCTGTGGAAAATAATTTATTCGACCTTGGCCTACGCCTTCGACCTAGGTAGGTTAGATTGGAGGTGATCAGGCAAGTGTGTCTGAGTCCCGATTAAGCGCATTTGATACCACGTGGTTTTGACACCACGAGTCACGAATGACCTAATTGGAGAAAGTGTGAGTGATTGAGAGATATTTTCCCCGGAAGTTCGCTGTGGTTGTTGAAGAATGCCTTGCTTCGTCTATGATACCGGGTTTATGCATTTACAAAGGTAAAAGGCCACTGAAACCTTATATCACCCGAGTTTCGAGCCACTACACCAAATTGGCGCTGTATGATTGATGTCCTAAGGATATTCATACTCTAAGTGGATAATTAAAAAAAAAAAAGCGGTCCAAAGGTTTTGATTCCAGTACCTAAGCGTTGAAGGAAATACATATGTATTGCATTAGAATTGCAGATTAACACAAGCTTGGAAATTTCCCATTGATTTCTTTCTTACGAACACTCTGATCACCGTGGTTCAGAGGTTACCGCCTTGAACTTTTAGGAGATCTGGGAGTTAATCCCCCCAAAACCAAGATAGTGCCCTTCACTACATATTTTATAAATTCAGGGGGGTATATCAGTCGTTTAAAATCGTAGGCGGCTGCAGCGTCTTTCAAACTGAGATAACCGCTATTTACATGCCGCAAAATTCATCAAAAATGACAACATTGTCAGAGAAATCATCACCATCTTTGTTGACAGTCAGACGGCTATCAAGACTTTGCATCCTACCTTATAAGGCTTTGCAGGACAAACTCCTAAAAGTAATCCGTTTATGGGTACAGTGAACCCGTTTAAGTTCATAGTAAGTCTAAGGATCGCCAATGAACCAACCAGTCAATCAGAAAACTTAGTTCCCTTCGCTAACAAGCACAAGATTGCCTTCTAGAGAGGTGTCTTTATTGATTCACAGATAGGTAAAACATTTTTTTGGCGATACAAAAGTTAACTGGAACCTACATACATACATATGTATAGGTACGTATGTGAAAATACACAGGATCCCATTTTTGGAAGGACGACATTTTTGGAAACAAAACGACTAATTAGTTCGTCAGAACCGTTCTCTGGAATCAGTAAAAGTAATTTAAAAAGTTGCCTCAAGCATGCAGCCTCCTCTGATAAAATCGAATAAAATTTGGTCACCTGCTTCAGGACAAAAATTGCACCAAACTAAAACTTTTCGTTTGTTCCCTCACAAGTTTCTATTGAACTTGAGTGGAAATATCCTTCGAATTATCACTGGTATTCTAAGGGATCACTGTCACAGAGAGGATGTTTACATTTTCGAAGTTTTTCACCTTCAAAAAAAGAAAGGAGTTATTTCGTTTGAAAGTTTCCGACGTTTACAATTGATTTTCATTCGACTTGGAATGAAAATGCGATTGAAATTGCATTCAGATCGTGTCCAGCTCCAGAGCCAACCAAAGGAAAGGCCAATAGGAAAACAGCTTAAATCCAGAATTTTGATTGTTTGGATGCAATGTTGCACAACTTCAATGAACTTCACATGGATACTATGTAGTTCTTCGACTGCATTTTGTGAAATTCACGATACAATCGGACAAAGTTGGTATTCACCGGTCTACTACTCTGCAAGGGAGCTGCACTTTCACTGCACTGAAATGTATTCCAAAGCTATGCATTTGGTTGAGTAGATACAATGTTGTCCCAAAAATCTAACACGCACAATATGAATGGGTGCAAGAATCCAGCTAGGCGTTCGCCGCCCTCCGATCAGTGATCGATTTTATCTTAAGAGGCTCAAAAAAGCAACTGGATTCAGAGACCTTTTCCTAAAGGTCACTCATTCCCGCAGGACATTTTTTCACTCAAAAGGGACAAAGACGCACTTTCAGGACACAGTTTACCTCATGAGGTAACAAGAAAACTATGAAAAACTTTTTCGAATTTCACTCTTAAAGTCCAAGAACTTTTTGACTTTTCTTTAAATTTCCTTGCCAAACCTTTGACACACCAAGGTGGACTATCCGACAGTTTAAAGATTTCTTATCTATCAAACGCATGTGCACTTATTATTCAAACTGAACTCGAAAATTGTTTTAAATTTTTTTTTTTTTTTAAGACCACAACTTCCCGATGAATGAGTCACGAGTTACGTACTATAAACCTTGAACGAAATGTTATAAAGCCAAATTTTTATGACTGTAGTGCGATAGATTTTCGCGATAGATTTTTGCGATAGATTTTCTGTAGAATTTCGCAATTTTTTGTTATCAACCTTTAACCGATAAGAAGATATAAAATCTTTTGTTTACTATCTGGATCCACTTACATTCTGCAGTTAATTCTGTTGTATTCGATTCCATGGTTGTAAGTAAATTTAAATTTTGTATCCACAATTTTTTTTTATTGAACACCCTTTCGCTATTGATGATGAGATCGCGTCAGATTTGTGTGACTTGGGTTAATACTGCTGTTACGTGTTATTTGACTCGCGAATCGTGTCGGACTGTGTTGCGCTTAGCTTCTGCAGAACTTTATACCCACGTTCCTTGAGCTGATAAGAATTATTTTTTTTTATTTTATTTTGAAGATAGTGGAACATATAGTGAGGTAATCGACAGACCGCAGCTAGTTGAGTTGAAATGGAGAAATATCACAGGTAGGTAGGCAATGATGACGATGGCACGTGGGTTTTGAAAGAGAAAAAAAAAAAAAAAAAAGGGGCGGGTGTAAGCATTTGTTTGTATAGACAAGCATTCTCCATAGTTTTTATCCTAAAATGGGTAAGGGTGCGTTAGTTTTTTCTCTCCTCGATGATGAAGTTTTCTTTGCTGAATGAGTAGGGTATATAGGATGACTGCAGGAGGTGGTAAATAAGTGCAAATTGTAGGCAGTTGGCTGTGTATGTTTGTACATACTGGACTCGATTGTGGTGGTTTTGTGAGAAAATATAACAGATACAGGAGTTGCGCAAAAAAGGGATACTGGACAGTTTCTTTGGCTCTGCACAGTCACTTGTTCATCGGCTGGAGGATGCGTGTGACTGCGTCCATCTTCCACAGGATGATGAAAGTAAAAAAATAAATGACCCAAGGCCTATCTTCTCACGTGTTACATTTTCGCACGAATGCAAGGGGCCTAAAACTTATTGCCAAGTCCGAACGAGGAGTTGAGAAGCTTCTTTATGCTAAATTTTACTCTCGAAGGTTTCCTAATTCCAGACAATAGATGGTGCGCCATAAAAAATGTTCGATGGATATTGCTGGGGCTGAAACCTACACAGTTCACACAGCAATCCAACACATTAACCACAGAGTCACGACGTGTTTTCCCAATAATTTTTCATTGTTCGGGGGCTCGGGATATTCGCATTCGTGGCTCAGTGGTTTGTGCGTTGGACTGCTGAGCGAGCGGCGTAGGTTCAAGCCCCAGACATGTCCATTGAACATTTTTCGCGGCACCACCTCTCATCGGGAAAAGAAAGAGCTTCTCAATTCGCCATTCGGAGTCGGCAAAAAATTGTAGGTCCCTTCCATTCGTGCGAAAAATATAACACGAGCAGCATGAATGGCTGTGTGAAGCTAGGCCTTGGTTCATCCCGAGCTGTTTTTTTTTTTTTGTTTACGTTGGCTGGAACAAGGTAGTGATCCCATGTAGTTGTTGGCAGCTCGGTTGGTGAGGACAAAAGGCAGGCATCGCTTTGATCGACCGCTTCATGATCATATGGTGTTTTGCCGAGGAACTCGTAGAAACATTCTTTAGTGGCTTCGTCCTTGTCTTCTGTGGAGGGATGAACGCGTATCAGGCTAATGTTGGCAATCAGCAGTAAAAACTCGATTCTATTGCTAATGGATGCAACCGAAATCTAAGCGGCTCTAAACATTTGATCTGATCTGATTTGATTTGATCTTCCTGAAACTATAGAATTGCGTGCGTGATCGTCACTAGTTTTTCTTTTAAGGACTAAGCCTGTCATGCACTAAGGGCATCCACACATTGCGCTTGACCCTGGCAGGCAATTGTTCGTGTATTTCCCTAACAGAGCGACTGATTTTCTTTTTACGTATAAATCACCCGAGCTGATGTTAAGACTTACTAAGACTTTCTAGGTGTGGTAGTCATCCGATTTTCCAGATTTTTACTGATTCAACTAGTACATAAGTGGTTGTTGGGTAATGACTTGACTAGTTGGTGGTTTTACGTCAAATCAAATTCATTGACCTTGTTCCCTTATTGGTGCAAAGTCTTAGAACTGACGTATGTCGCTTATCGTATACAATCCTGACTGATGTTTGAATGACACGACGAATGACGCTGTCATGTTTCCGCATATGTCACCCGGAAAGGTTTCAAGAGGTTTATCCCAACGCGTATAGACCTCATGAGGGATCAGCTCAAGATCCACTCAGTAGGTTAGGTAAGGTAAGGTTACGAAGGGTGTGTGATGGATAGGTCTCATCACTTTCACTCGGAGATCTGGAGGTCCATTGTGAGTATCCTTTTTCTGGATTGGTTCTACCTCTTCTTCATCTCCGCACCTTCTGCACAGATCGTTGCACTCGACTCTCCACTTGCGGAACATGACTTCGTTGGCACAGTGTCCTGTGATAACTCTAGTGAGCATGAGGATAGAGGATCTGTGCCGTGCCAGAAGGTACCTTGTTCTAGTTTTATTTAGTTTCGGCCATAGCGTCCGAGAGATGGCGCAATCCTCTCTGGCTAACCAGAGGGAGTTAGCTTCTTTTTCTATTATGCGACTTCGCTAATGTTCATGACCGACCCCAATCTTGCCAATTCATCGGCTTTTTCGTTCCCTTCTATGTCATTATGTCCAGGAACCCAGCAGAGTTTAACAGTATGGTGCCTTATGGTGATCAGCGTGTCCACTCAGTAGACTTAGTATACGTCTGCTCTTGTCAGTCAGTGGCTGAAAAATTGACATAGTAACGGGTAAGCTAGCCAATCTGATCTGATCTGCGTCATTGTAATCCTTTTACAGCTAAACACTATTTATTTATATCCCATGGATACAAATTCATTTGAAGCTTTGACCGTATTCATTGAGTTGATCAAGTGTTCGTTCCACTATCGGTTTCAAGTGGCTTCAACAATGCGCTCCCACTCCCACTCAGTTGCGTAAATGATGATAAAAATAAATCGAATTAATTTTTGGCAACTAATGGGATTCCTCTACTGAAGAATCCCTGATGAAATGTCGATTGAAAGCGGATATGATATCGTTGGGAGGCATGTGTAACTAATGCTATATTCCTGTTCCATTTTATTCGAATGGTTGCCAAAAGCTGAGCCCATTCTGGGCTATGGCGCCGGTCGGTCGTACAAGCTATTTTTTTTTTACATTGTTCTGTTCGTTATCATAATCAGTAACCTTTACCTTAGACAACTTGGCGAAACTCAACTGATACTAGACTAATTTATCGGTCAAAGATTATCATAACTGCATTGGCAACGAGAGATAAGGCTATCGGGTTGGTTTTTTTGAGAGGGTGTTTCATTGGGAGCGCCTATTCTAATTTTCTATCAAACAATCTTGCAACAATGATACTTCCATTTTATTACAAAGCAAACAAAGTGCGATTGATATTTTTTTATCAAATGTCTGCCAAATATTGACAAAGGATTCGCTTGCACACTTCTATTGTTTTGATAAGATTTTTCAATAACTTTTGCACAGAGTTTCGGCAAATTCTAATCAATTACCCGTTGCTTCTCAGTTTAAAATTCGAGAATCGTTTGTAGTTTGCAGAGCTTCAAAAAAAACCCACAAAAGAAGTCGCCCGGCCTCACAATGCCGCCTCTCTGCGAGTAACATTTGCTGGACAACAAGACCAGTTGTGTTGTTATTCTACAACATTATGTTATCAACTTCAACATCGATCAGTAAAAACCGCTATTTCTCAGTTATCATGTCATGGTGTGATAACGAATGGCTTTCTGGGTTTTCTACTTTATCTACAATTATACGTATTAACTTAAGAGGCAAGCTCTAACTGGTCAGTGTTTTGTGAACGATGAAAAGAATGGAAAGGAAACACCTAAGGGAAACTTACACTTAAACGCGTCCAAACTAGCGTTTAAGTACTTTGAGTGATGCAGGGTTTACATTTAAACAGCTCCCTGCAATGGCGATGGCAGCAGTAGCCAACAAGGTCTTGACAAACGTTGGCGGGCTCAGTCCTCGCTGATTTAAAAACGAATTATAGCTGTCTGCCGATGGAATTTGGAGTTCATCCTCCAAAGAAAGCATGGAATTACTACTAGATGTTCATTTTCCTCAATTGCGACACGTGAAATGCATCGGTCTATTTATCTTGTTAATCTGATCTACAGAGATTACATTTTTTGACCTATTTGAAGTTGCGAACCCTTTAAATCTGCAAAGCCAGACGGGTAGTTTCTCACAGAACTTTGGCAGACATCGGATACCATCTTGCCTTGGCTTGAAGTTATCCTGACAAAATATTTAGAAGTGATCCTTACTTACTTACTTAAGGTGCGTAGAGCAGGACTGGGATGTTTAAGGTCTTATAAACGGATATTTTCGTCTTTCGAGAGAGGGCTTTGCTATTCAATTGCCTTCTCAGCCCAAAGAAGCAGCGATTGGAAAGAGTTCGTTGGATTTCTGCGGTGGTGTCGTTGTCTGAATTGAGTGCGGAGCTTAGGTAGACAAAGTCCTAAACTACCTAAAAGTTATAACTGTCTATAGTGACGTTCTGTCCGAGACGTCGGTGTTGAGTTTAATTTCTTGTCGACAGCATATACTTCATCTTGCCCTCATTGACCGCTAAAACCATCTCCGCCGCCTCCGTCTCAATACTTACGAACGTATCAGTGACATCATGCTGCGTTCTTCCGATTATGTCAATATCGTCGGCGTATCCGAGTAGAGCGGAGTTTTGAAAGATTGTGCCTCTGGTGATGGCGCGTGAGTTTTGCACAATTCTTTCAAGGACGATAATGAATAAGTCGCATGACGATGACACCGCGTCGCCTTGTCTAAATCGTTTTTTGACATCAAAGCTCTGGACGAGGTCTTGACCGACCATCGTCATCCTGCACAAACGGACGGCAGGGATCCAAAAACTAGACATGGCTCTCTATGGTTTGTCTCTACAGATGCTATCATACGCGGCCTTAAAATCGATGAATAGGTGGTGAGTTTCGATTTGATGTTTCTGAGTTTTCTCCAAGATCTGCCGCAGTGTGAATATTTGGTCGATGGTGGACTTTCGTGGCCTGAAGCCACACTGATATGGACCGATCAGGTTGTTGACGAACGGTTTCAGGCGTTCACACAACATGGCAGAAAAGATCTTATGGGCGATGTTGAGAAGACTGATGCCTCTATAGTTGACGTAGTTTAGAGGGCCTACTTTCTTGAGGATCGGGCACATAATACTGAGGTTCCATTTATCGGGCATACTTTCCTGCTCCCATATTTTACAGATGAGTTGGTGCATGCTCCTTACCAAGTCATCGTTTGCCGCTTGGGAGGGAAACATTGACAGTAGTTAAACTAATTTTTATACCAAAGTAGGCAAAAGCTCGCACATATAACCGAAGGATCTCAGACCTAGTCTATCATCATTCCAAAAGTTCTAGATTGCAGCTTGTCTCTCGTACAAATGGCGGAGCAATCCTTCACTAGGACATAGGGACACTCCAGGGAGCTGCAAGAGAACGGTACCTGCTTTCATCCAAAGCAGATTTTATCTGATAAAGACAATCTCGGAGTAGAAACTAGAACTTTAACTAGAAAAACCAATCTAAAGTGGTCAAATGGCACTAATTGTCAAACAAGGAGACAAATTTGACCTAAAACAGACCAAAAACGCTCCAAGGAATAGATTTCGTTAAATAGACGCCATTTTGGAATCACTACTGATGTCATTACAGGACACTCGAACCTTCCCGCAAGTCATTTCTCCAGAAGTATCAGGGACGAAGAAGAGGATGAAACAACTTTTCATCTTCTCTGTACCTGACCAGCGCTCTCTCTTGAAAGACGTTACTATCTCTTTTTTGACAATCTTGACAACCTGGCACAACGAGATGTCGATAATCCAATTTGCTTCATCAAAAACTTCCACTGGTTCAATAAATAGAAAGGGGATTTCCTCCTACTAATGGTCTAAGTGAGTCCTCTTGTCTAACCTAATCTATGGCTTCCACATAAATTTTGTACAGGATGCTAATTGGTATCCGGGGTAGTTTCACCCCTTTGATGGAAAGTTTATCCGGTTTCTCATTTCCTGACGTAGCATGGTAGCATGGTTGAGTCACCTCTGACATATCATTCAGAGTTCCTCTTCATAGCTTGTCGATTTTGTCGGTTTTGACTGAGCCTTGATACCTGCTTGACAGTCAACCTACATACATATATGGAAGTCATTTCCCTAGTTGTGTTCTCAACTTTAACTATTCTCGCAACCTGTCAAATGACCACCCGTTTCCAGTTCCAAAAAAAGGTTTAAGCTCCTAATGCCCATTTATGATGCGTCTACGTGACCTACGTGATCTATGACAAAAACCAAAAGAATGATAATTTACCCTCTCGGAAGTTTGTCAATGTCTACAATGTCAAAAAATGAGCATAGAGCTATGTATGGTGTGTTCGTACTGGCATGGGACGTTACCCTTGTGACATTGCTTTCAGTTGCCAAAAAGGCAAAAAGATAAGACGATAACACATCAGCCGGTCGAAAGCTTATCATCAACGATAAGTTTTCAATTGTTGAAGGTATTTTTTCTTGAACTTGTTTACATGGTTATGAGTTGCGTCATGAACTTCAATAAGTCAATCGTTACGGGAACGATTACACGCATAGATAAAAATAAATCGAAACATAGGTCAATGCTCTGGAACAAATATTTGACTATTTGTTCGACACATATTTGCATTTCAATCCTCGGAAGCGGAAATTATTGGAAAATGATTAATTGAATAGCATGTGTCACATACGTCACAGTTTTTCGGTGATTGACTCACTAAAAAATGATCCGCCATTGTGGACAGGGCCTTAATCGCGTACTCGTGTTGCGAACTTGATATTACACCAGAGACACGCTCGCGAACCAAGAGACATGGATGGATGTATGTAGGTATGTGTGCAGATTTGTAAAAAATTTAAGGAAAGGAACCATTTTTGACTAGGAACTGACCAAATACATATTTCTAAGCTATCAAAGCTGTGTCACTGTTATTGGAGTACATAAGAATCAAGGTTAGGCCATAACTTGTGGGACATAGTCGTAGGGAATTCTTTGAACAACGTCCATTCTGAATCATTTCTTGAACCGCTGTCCATAAATAGGTGAAGAAAAGTTCAACAGTTGTCGATAGAAAAACATCTCTGAGCGGCATTATATTGCCTCCAATCTGGTTTATGGTCATTAAGAGATGCCTGTCTGGACTTGGCAGTGACAAATTTAAAGTGATTGCATTTGCACACGGAGAGGAACATAGGTATGTACATAGGTAGGTGGGGTGGCTGTCTGTGCTAACCACAGACACAAGAAGGTCGAAGGCCAGGAAGGCCTTTTTGTGGTACCTTATGGATCTATACCCTGAACAGCGCCACTCACTTTATTGAAACCATTTGGAGCTCTTGATGAAGCTGAGTATACTTTTGACTTCAGTATGTGATAGTTCGCCCAAGTTGTCGAAGTGAAAGGCTCCAAGATAGACCATCTTTCTTTGGAATACGACATGACAAGTGTAGAGAAAATGGAGAATCGTTTCTTCCTCCTCTTCATCTCTGCAACTCCTGCAGAAGTCATTTGAGAAGTTGTCCATCCTTCTGGCATGAAGGCCAATGGGACAATGGCCAGTGAGAACACCAATTACGGTGCTAATGAGCGATCTATTGAGCAAGATCAAAATTTTAGACCTGGAGGTACAACACGTGGTACAATTCCTCCATCTTTGGTTTGTCTTACGATCGCGTCGTATTCTAAGAGAAGTTTACATGTAGCGAGTGGAATATCCAGGTTGCTTCGTTCCAGAAGGATGTCTAGAGTAGTACCACGTTTGGCTAAATCATCGGCCTTACAGTTCCCCAGAATGTCCCTATGACTGGGTACCCAGCATAGGTGAATGTTGAAGTGATCTGCCATCTCCATGAGAGATGAGCGACAGTCTGAAGTAGCCTCTGATGTACATGTTATCGATTCCAGGAATTTTATAGCAGCCTGGCTATCGGCAAAAATTGTAATATCCCTGAAGGATATCACATTTCGCCTAAGTCAGGATAGGGCTTCGTAGATCGTCATGATTTCCGCCAGAAAAACGCTACAGTGGTCCGGTAGACGAAAGGGAATGCTCAGGTTAAGTGTATCTGAGAAAACCCCACCTTCCACTCCGTTCTCGGTTTTGGAACCGTCGGTGTAGGGATGAGCAGAATGGTCGTCGATGGATGACAGTAACATTCTCAGGCGATCTCAGTCTTTGATTTCGGCTGTAATTATTGTCCAGTCGAGATTACAGAAAAGCTTTGAATTTAATTTGGAGACCAACTCTGACCACCTTGTTCAAAATCTCATGTTCGATATTTAGTTCAAAATTCACCTGCCAAAATTTTCTTTACGAAGCAGTCTCAGCTTTCGAATCGCTGCACTGAGTTTCTCTCTCGCTGTTGCAGTAGCCCTGACATTTTTTAATAAACATCTCTTCCCGGGAATTTCTCAGTGGTCCACGCTGAAATTGTCAAAAACTGTCTTCGTAATCCATTTGGTCGATGGTTAGATTAACCCAATCTACCACAATCGACAGGTTTTCAGCTTGTTGGTTGGGTCTCATGTTCACACCGAACTGTAGCGCCACCTAAGTAAGTAAAGAAGAAACAGAATCCCGTCTACGCAAGTCTATCTCTCTGTCTTTCTGTCACTTTGCTGATAATAACTTCCGCGAATATCCATAGATACACGTTTTACAAACATTTTCAAAAGTTTCAATTAATTATTGCAAAGCCTACCCAACCGCATATGATGGTGATCCACATTCTTACAATTCATCCCCAAAGCTGACATCATTACTCTTCGAACTCTGACACAGTTCCAAAGGTCTACAAAGAACGCGTGAAATCTATCTCAAAACAGCGCGGATTCCCAAGAAACTCCTCATCGAACATGCTGCCGCCAAGGCGGCACACTTGTCATGTACACTTGTCAACACGACGACACGACGTGAGCAAAGCCATGATTAAGCGAAAAAAAATTATTAGAAGTCATTTGGAATCATTTACCTGGTGCCGGTGAAACTGAAATCGGAAGTATTTCCACCGGCATGTGTGTGCTGTTCGGTCTAAAGGTTGATTCACCGGATGAGCGCCCACCTACTTGATGAACTGAACCGCACGCCATCGGTTGTGTCATCGCTGATAACTCAGCTTATGAAGAATTTCAGCACGTCGATCGCTTCGATTGTAAGACGAATACAGTTATTGTTTTATTTTTCCGTTTGACACAGTTCCTCTTGAGAGTTTTTGTTCTTCATGGGACGATGACATTATTTGGCTAGAGTTCCATGTAGCAATGCGGTCAGTTTGGATGCTGTACATGATAAATGTGACCAGCGTCCAGCACCAGCACACTTCAGTATACGTGCGAGACACCATGATGAGTCGTTTTGGTGCACCGCCATACGATTACTCAACTTTGAGGGCGAAGAAGAAATGTCATGACGTCAGTTGGGAGGTACCAACCAAATCCGATTTCCGGTCTCGAAATTCAGAGCGCGATGTTAATTCGCTTTTGCGGCTTCGTTGGGTTATGATTCACTATGAAAGTTTTATCTGTGACAGTGTCAATGGATTGTCGACCGTTATCGTGAGTTATCGTTAACTGACAACAGATTATCATTGCTTCTGCATATGGATGGCGGTTTTAGTATTAGCTCTGCCATTTGGTGGTCATAACGATCTGCAAATCCGACTTATGACTGTAAAAGTCAAGAATCGAGCTTTTAGAGAGATTTTTGGTGAACATTTATGGTTAGATGTTGGAAAAGACTGGCAATGCCCATTATTGACACTGTGACTATGCGTCAAATGTGACAGAATAAGTAGCGCCACGAACAAGATAGTGGACGAATTCCCTAGGTTGTCTCATAACTTCCGGAACGGAAACAGCACCTTATCTAGACTACTTCGACATATCTAGGCCGAGATGTATTTCCAAGAATTTATCAGGATCTTGGAAAAGAGATTGTGGCTGATGAACCCCCTAAGGGGCCAACGCTGGCATCAGTTTAGGAGCTGAAACTGGTTTAACTGACTCCATATCCGAGGGTGTATTTTTTTATAATGGAACTCGTTCTCCAGGTTGAACCTCGTTAATGGCGACGGAGATCAACATCTTGCTGTCAAGCAGAAAGATCCACTCAACCTGCACAATTCTGAACACGATGGCGTGCAGGAGTGGTTGATGCCCTATAATTTCAGTAACATTCAGAACGTTCCACTCAACCTGAGCGAAGATAGCTAACATTTGTGTCCAGCTGAGAGCAAGCAGCCCTTGGGCTACCAACCGACAAATTCGAAGCAGCTGATGATGGGAAGTGAGAAGTACCAAGAGGATGTTCTTCGAAAAATATTTGGTTGATTATACTGGAACTCGAACCTGTATGAGCTCTCTCAATAGTCTAATACACCAACCACTGAGCCAAAGCAACCATCACTGTATGTCATAGCTTTATTCTGTCAAGACTTTCATCAGGAGCAACTATAAGTTTCTCTGTCATTCTGTGTATACCTACTTGTCGCGAGTTGTGAGGTAAAGCCACCCTTTTGCTGCTTAAGGAAGTCACTCATACGAAAGCGGTCTTAATCGCTAGAAGCAGTCTTTTTGCCGCGAATTTTAAGGATAAGCCACCCTTTTGCTGCTCAGGGAAGCCACTCATACGAAAGCGGTCATAATCGCTAAGACCAATTTACTTGTCGCGAATGGTGAGGTAAAGCCACCCTTTCGCTGCTCAAGGAAGCCACCCATTCCCAATCGCTAAACGGTTGTGGATTGTGAGGTATGCCACGCTTTAGCAGCCTACAAAGTCTTGAGGTAACACACTATTCAGAAAACCTACCCGCACTCAGCCACCCCGGACCAATGCACCTCGGCCAGGCAGGGAGGTCATTCCACTCCAAAAGGAAGCATATTATCTAATTGAGTCTAGCTCAGGGTGCCACACAGGTAATTACTTACCGCTGGTAGGTACGGCCGTCGTTGTTGTGTGTACAATTCAAATGATACACCACGTCAACTAAGTCACAATCGAATCGGAGCTCTATCCAAATACTACTCCACTGCCACTGATATATGGAAGCTGCTCTCAATCATCCAATTTTCTTGGACGTTGTCCGCCTGTAATTATGGCATCTTACAACGCGCCAGGAATTTTCATTTCCATTTCCATTTTCATTTCAGTCGGCGCGCAAAAACCTATCGAACTGGTTGCGCTAAGTGAGTGGTTCTGCTGCAAACTGATGGTTTGCATGCGCCAATTGAGTCTCGAAAATTACCATCAGAGTGCCAAGTATGAAATAATTGATGCAATCCAATGCGATATCGGTGGCAGTGATATCACAAATGTACACAGAGTCGCACGTATCTGTGGAATTAAAAGACACACACTGGTATACGGGCGCGCCGCCTAATTGCGGAATATGAGACCGAGGGGCAGATTTGATAACCCCCGCGCTAATATGACGGCCGTTCTGTTTGTGTGTGTGCGTGGTAATTTGCATTTTCCTTATTTTGTAACTTTCCCCCCGGGGCTATTATCCGTACGCAATGGGGTTATGCGATGGTAGGGGTCTTGATGTCCTCGCAGCAATGCAATCGGGGGACAGGACATTTGGTCATAGGAGAGTACTTTCTCAACTTACTGAATGATAAACCCGATTTCGAGACAGTGACGGGGCCAAAAAGTTCCTTAGAACTCATCGGCAGCGATGAAAGAGTCACCTTTCTGCCTTGGAATAAAACCGAAAATTGCTTCACTGTTGACGTTCCTATTAAATCGTGTCTCTCCATGTATCGTTTGGGCTCTAAATAGACTGCAGAAGTCGATCAACTTACAAAGGCGTGTGACAAAAAACGGTGACACTTGGGTGCCTTCTTTGAAGAACAAAAGACAAAAGGACCATCTACTTATCATTAGAAGCAGACTTGAACAATAAGTTTAAGCCCCAAAATTAGCTCAATATGAGGCCTCTTTCGTATAGAAGATGTCATCAAAGAGGTCGTACAGAAGAATTATTCAAAAAATCTACGTTTACCTTGAGCTCAAAGACAGAGAAAATCTTTGGTAGCACACTACTTCCATAAATCGTCTTGGACTACAAAACGTGTTCAGCACCTTCATCTGCTTCAGGAAACCTTCAACCAACGGCAGACATGCCTTTAATATCCTTGACATCAAAATATTCCGAGGAGCCAGCTCTACATAGGATCACTTCGACATGAATCTACGAAAGAGAATGTCAGAAAATGGAAGACTGAAATTCAAAGGCCTGGCCAGAGTATTTGCAGATCTCATTTTCCTCTAGACCAAGTCAATCCTATCAGTCGCAAGTGCAGATTGGACGCCTCCAATGCAGTGACCCAAACTATTAGTTTGACGAAGGGGGCTGGCAAGCACATGGCGCTGAGGTTGTCCTCTTTGCGAAGAGGAGGATTGTTACCGGTCCGACTCGACCAGTGCTAGAGAGTGTCACTATCCAGAACTCCTAGGAGTGATCCTGAATAAAAGCATGTCAAGTCAAAGATATCCAAGACGCTCTCAGTTTCCTAGCAGTGCAAGTGTGCTTTTGACAAGATATGGGGGTTATCACCGATTATGATTCTTTGGAACTATACGGCTCTGATTAGACCATTTCAAGCTTATGCGTCGATTGTTTGGTGGAGAAGACCTTCGCGTTAGTGCGTGCCTGCCTTCTGCACTTAACTTCAAGGAAAGGCCTGTATCGGTTGCACGGGTACCCCTGGCGCTGTTCTATATTCTCTGCTAGATTTTCCTCCCCTTGATACTTACATTATGCGCTGTGCTCTCAAAAAAATCTATCGTCTTGGGCGGGGCGGCTTTTGGTATCATCCGCATTGGAATTTTGATGACCTTGCACGACAATTATTCTACGATCCTGGTTCCATGTCTGATGATGTCTGATGTGACGAAAACATCATTTTTTCTGCTGCTGTGCAAATTCGAAGTCGACTTTTCTTGTATTCAAGACTGAGCCTGGACTGTAGTCGAAATTTCATGGATGATTCCAAAGGCAGTCCGGTCCTCTGGGTATCAGACCACACTATCTGAACATGAGGCCTTCAATGAGATTGCTACGCTGCTGAACGCTGAGAGTATGCTTTCTCAGGACTTGAACCTGCGTTGTGTCTGCCTCCATTGACGATTTGGTTTCTAACAAACACAAAGTGTGACACGGCTTTTTAGGATACAGGCAGCCTAATGAGTGCCTTCCGAAAATCTGTAAGAAATCGGTGGCATTCTTGCTTTGTGTCAGCAGAAAAAACTTTAGAGAAGTTGTTGGTTCGATACTTTGAGATATTGCTTTTGCGAAGCACCTTGATGTGCTTCCGTGACGACATTTCGAATCATTTTCTTTATGTTTCTCCTCCCATTGCTCGAATCAATTGGCACATCTTCGGTGTTTCGCTATCGAAGTCATTTACGTTTTCAAAGCTCATACAAGATGGTCTGCACATTTGAATCTAAATCGATCTGCTCCAGGCACCAAGTTACATTGAACGAAAATGAGTTTGTTGACAAACTAATTACTTAGTCAAGACACAATCCACATTCCGTTGTGAACTAGAAGATGACCCTTCAGAGGCTGTGCGAGGCATCACCTCAAAGACGGGGGTAAGAAGAAATCTTTTAACCATTTCCTTTGCAGCCGTCCAGCAGTAGCTACAACCAGATTACGTGCACTTGGTATCCTGGAGGAAACACAACGGACCCCACAGAGGCCTGAGTGAAGAGCCTTCCGCTCACCCTCATATACCATGCCATACCATCCTCTTTTTCGTTTCCTTTAATTAAATCTCAAAAAAGAGATACGAAATCTGATGGTTAAGGGACTCCGAACGATGACGTTTACAAGGAAAACAAAAAAAAATTGTCTCTTCATTTTCGAGACACTAAGCTCTGATCTTTCCGAAACTTGTACAATGCCAAGGTAGCTGGCCAAAATTTGTTCAGTACAACTGGCAATATTGCATCCATGATGAGAGAAGAAGAAAAGAAGCTTTCAGTCTTAAAGGACCAGAAACTTGGCCTGAATGAAAGGTCTGTAGAAGCCAAAGAGATAAGAAAGAAATGGACTGAAGTCCATGTGTGTTGAGAAAGGCGAGAAAACTCGCTTATCGCCTAATAAGAAAACTACGTACACATGTATACATACATATCTAGTAAGGCCCATCAAGAAAAACCCACGAGTCGCTATACAAGACCCTCATCGGTAAAGATTGAGCTGGAGGGAGATGCTTGTTGACTGAGACCTCGGTACATTCCAAATTGTAAATAAGAAAGTGCACCTCACTGAAGATCCCGATGAAACTGCCACCGTCTTTTACGAAAGCAAATAGCTTCAGGAGTAACTCCAGTGAACCACTATATCAAATCTTTTGTGGATGAACTCGGTCTACAACAGTCAAGTCCAACTGGTCTTGACAAAAAAAATCTTACCCTTCAAATGACTTTCGTCATCCCCCAAGGTGAAGCCACCTCCATCCAAATACAAACGATTCACCCACCCGAGTGTATCTGTAACGTCCGTCATTTGCATCAATATCTGCCATCGTTCCATCGTTCTTCAAAGACACACCGAAAGCCAAAGCCAGCATTTTTATCCCACTTAATAGCCTTCGGTAGCGAAACATTCTCCCACAGCAGAAAACAGAGAACGAAGAAGAAAATTCTCTTCCCATTCCGTCACATGACCATCCACTCCAATGAGAACTCGTCTCGAATTAAAGACTCAAAACATGAAATCCAAGTCCACAAAAAAAAAAAAAAAAACCAAAAAGAGCAACAAACAAGCGAACACCTCGCAAAACCGAGAGTGCGACCACCATCACAACCACCACCATCCCACTGGGAGGCCAGAGTTACATTTCATAAACACCATGAACCCGTGCACCTCGTCTGGCGGCCCCCTGCGTCTTCGGTGTTCCAGCGGCGGCAACGCCAACAGCACAGTGCAGGTGTTTATGATGGCAATTATTAAATTATTGCCACATATGGCAGCAAGATCATGCATATGGACAAAGTGTCAATCATGCAGAAATTGTTATCGTCCTGCATCTGCAGCAGTTCGGTGCTGGCTCGGTTCCCTTGCTCAACATGGGATTCGGTTGCTGTGTGCTTGTTTGCTATTTGCTAATGACACGAGGAGACTAATTATTATTATTGCCGACTGCCGCTACTTGTTGGTTGTTCTCCTTTGTGCCCAGACCGGTCCGGTCCAGGAATGGGAAACCAAAACCTACAGGGAGTTGAGACGCTGCCTCGCTGGTCGTTGCTTTGCCTAGAATCTCTTTGATGGGATTTATGCAACTGCTGACCACCGCACAACCAGCAGCGATCCGATATTGTGAAATAGTTCAATTTGCAATTGTCAACAATGCTCAGGCTCGGGTGGTGGCCATGCCCATGTATCGAGAGTGTGTGGCGAGAAGCCAGAAGTGAAAACCCCCCACCGCACACAGAATGACCAGGTCGAGGAGTAAGCGCTGCATAATTGGCGACGTGCTATTAAGTTTCATTGTCGTCGCTGCTGGGATGCTGAGATACTCGGAGTTCAGTGGCACCATCGATGCATGTCAGTCGAAGATTTAAGCTGCGCCCTCGGAGGCGTCTTAATTCATTTCGGAGGAGGAAGCGTTCGCACGATGCACGATTGGATATTTGGTGTCAACGACTTGCATCTGCACATGATTTATGTTCTGCCGGCGCATTAGCGGATCGGTATCACATGGAGCGGGAGGTTAATAAATTCCCCAACACGCCATGGGAACCGTTTTTTTCTGTTTTGCTCACGGCATTCTTTGTCTCTGGGTCAAATTACTCATATTATTCGTCAATCAGAGACTGGTGCCACCAACGTCGCACGCCCACCTCCACCTTATCGGCTTATTGAGTCCAAAAATAACTCCATTGTGGGGATACATTTGCTATTTATATCCCAACACACAGTACACACGCACACCTGTTGTCGCCAAAAGCTCAACAGGTGAATCAAACTAATTATTGGTTACGATTGTGAAATGCTCCAATCGAACTTGGGCAACGAGTCGGTTTTTATTTCACGGTTGGCTGTGTGCGCGTTATTGAACCGTTAAATGTGACTGCACGACTGTCAAAGCGCACAGATTCGATTTCAATTAGATCACCAGGGAGGATGGTGAGTAATCAGAGGGTTGGATGTTTAATTATTAGCATCAGACCAGACTAGGGCGTAACGTGTGTCCATGTTGATAAATATAGTCGTGACGTAATCTTGGCCTTTTTCTTATCTTCAACTGAGCGCTGGCGGAAGGTGGGTGGAAGGTTTTAGTGTTGATAACGTTCGAAAATAAATTCGTTTCTATTTTTACAACGTTATTGGTGGTATTGGCGCAGTGGAAGGTTGTGGTCACTGTCAAACTTTGCATACGTTCTTGAAAGACGAGTTAGAGTTCTTCGCTGATCTGGATTCAACCGGTGTAAGATTTTCTCTGCTGTCAAACATTTTTGCATTCAAACAACGATTTCTAAATTTAAACATTGCACATTCCGGTCACCGTGTCATATATCTCCCTAATCAGATCTTATTAAGCCAAACGAATCGACCAATCATTGTGACAAGCTTAGCACCGGAAAGCATTCCCCAAAGAGTTAACCGAAAGCCAAAATCAAACAAGAAGAAAATCTCAAACAAAGAGCTCATAATCTTTATGCGGCACACCACCGTCTTAACATTTTTATGATCTAACGAAACACGGTCATTTAGATTCGCGAATATTAACGATCCACTTCCAGTTGGTCTTCACTTTGTTGTCGGCTGCGAAGCGCCTTGAAACAAAAGAGCGCAGCAAGTTTGGCCAGACCACAAATAAAATATTGGACAACATAACAAATAGGATCTGCGATGCTAATCGCGGGACAATAAATAATAATATCCCGCCCCACCGCACGATAAACTTCCAAAATGAATTAGATATTCATTCTGCATCTACTTTGTCCCAAGTTTATGGTGTTAACCACTGTCTGGGTGGGTGTTTTACATTCTTCAATCGGAATGACACATTTGTTTCTGATAAGATAAGATATCCGATTAGGTGTTAAAGGAGACGTTTAAGAAAGTAAAGCAAAACAAACGGCTTAGTGGATATCAAGTCAAGTTTTCCACTTCCTAGGTGCATGGGTCTGGTAGCTGTAGGTTAGAATAAGTTATGCAATATGAAGCCAATACCGTCTTGAAAGGTTTGCGTATAGTGACCGCGTGGTGCTTAACAGATTGATGGATGAGGGAGTCCCCATGACTGCAATCACCCTTACAACCCACGTTTGAGTTCATGTGTTATACAGGGAGACGTGTAATTAGACCATTGGTGGTCGTATGACTTTCGAAAGTGATGTCCTCTCCCTCTTTCTAATTGAAGCGTTAAGATGCTTATCTCTCACCTGACTTTTGACGTAAAGAGAGTAATGACTCAATTCTCTTACTCTCTCATTTTCACGACTTAAAATGGTTGCGATCTCGATTGAAGAATAAATGAAGAAAATGCTGGCTAACTCAGGGACAATGGCTTTAATGTGACGGTTTATGCCGACGATGTGATCATTCTTGTACCAGGCAAATTCCTTCCAGTCCTAAGTGAGAGGCTCAACTCTGCGCTACTACTGGTCAATTCTTAGACCAGCAGCAAAGTTCTGGCAGTCACTCTTACAAAGCCAGAGGTTGGAGGTACTAGTCTGGTGGAAGGTGCTTGAGAAGCAGTATCAGCTTCCAAACCTCACTAAGATTCAGAGGGCAGATAGGGATCCTGAGATCAATGACGACAACACCAACAGCGACAATGGATACCATGCTAAGTTTCGTTCCGCAGGATCTGTACGGCACCAACACGGCAGTTAAAACTGCTTTAAGGCAACAATGGACATCAGCTGTACTGTCTCGATGAGAGAAAACCGGCAGATCGACGGAAACAGCTCATATGATTCAGACTCTGGCATTTGACGAGAGATTCAGTATCAGAATTTCTGACAGAAATGACCAGAGGAACCACGAAGTTACCCAAAAAAGAGGAACTGGCTTTGTACACTGATGGTTCTAACGCAAGGCCCTAGGAACAAACCATTCCTTTAGAAAAAACGACGACTGCAGTCTCTTTCAAGCCGAAATCATAGGCTTAATCGAGGCCTTGAAAACTGTCCGCGAGAATGGTATCACCACAAGGACAATTACTGTCTATATCGACAACTGGGCAGTGGTTAAGGCTCTGGCGTCTGCGAAAAAGTATGAATCTGCAAAAAGTATCTAGATGAGATATTGAGATCGCATACGGTGACCTTATGTTGGATGTGCTAGGTAACGAACGGGCTGACGAACTTGCACGAAGGGGAGCAGCGCTGCATGCCTCACCGGCCCTTTGCGAGGACTTCAATAAGCTCGTCGAAATAATATTGAAGACGAGGCCATCAGTCGAGCCAATACACATTGGATCCAGCTAGACACATGCGCGACGGCTAGGAACTTATGGATGGGCTGTAGTAAGAAGAGATCTTTGTCTATGTTCAGACGTAGTCGGCGCGAAGCAAGGATAGTCACCGGCATCATTACTGGGCACTGCGAAACGCCTTGGTATACATCACCACGACTATTGCAGACGTTGTAAGGACGAAGAAGAAATCGAATCTGTCCGTCACCTGCTGTGTAAATGTGCTGCCCTCGCCGGCAGAAGAATGAGGACTGTTTGAAGTTACTTCTTCACGGAACAGTAGAACTTGCATTACATCGAGCTGAGGGACCTCCTGAGATTCATATCCTTTTCTAGGTGGATTGAAATTCAGCGGTTCCGTGGAATTCTAAAATGAACACCATGGACCCTATTGCTGGTCCACGTGAGCAGTGGCGAATGTCACAAGGTACCCATTTACCTAACCTTACATAAGCCCTAACTCACGCTCATGGTGTATGTATTTCTCGCACGAATGGAAGGGCTCTACAGGACTTTAATGTTGATTCCGACCGGCGGATTAAGAAGCTTAAACTGTCGGAGGTTTGTCGCTGTCTGTACATAGTTTTGGCTGGACTCTAACCTGTGTCGGTTTGCTCAGTACTCTACGGTTTTAAACACTTTAAAAACAAGTTTCGGTAAAGTTCTCTCTCTCTGGTCTCTTTTTTTACCAGAACTAGGGGGGATATGTTTTAATAATGCCTCCTCACCTTTCCTCGGTGCGGCTGAATATTCCGGCATATTCAGGTAAGCTTCAGAGCGTATGCAACAAATCAAACGTGGGATGGATCTTTACACGTTAGGTGGCGAAAGGCACATTCGTTCACTCGACTACAATGAAGTAAAGGCAGTGAGAGTCAAATTGAAGTCTTAAAAGATTGCTCGGTTGATGGACAGCTTGCTGAACTTTTTAAATCAGCTGGGGTATGACGTATGTACCACCGCGATCGCTTGGTCTTTGTATCAAAGATTCCGTCTTCGAACCTGGCTGCTGAGATTAAGAGATCGTTTTGACTGGAGCATTGTTGCCTATTCTATCGATGTGGTCCAGCAAATGTAGTCGACGTGTCTTGTCTTTTTCCACCTTAAAACAGTAAGTCACTGTTTTTCTGTCAAGACATGGTCGGGGTCTTACTTTCTTCATAAATAGGAGTAGTAAGCACGTATGACAAGGGCTTTCTGGCTTCCTGCTGTCCGACAACTTTCCGGATTTGGATTGTCTTACATTGGCGCATATGCATACTCCTGATCGTTATAGAGAACCCCAAAGTTGGAAGAACATGTCAAAATCGATCGGTTTGTCGAAGCTTCTAAGCCTTTGGTAGCACCTCTAACAGGGTAAGGGTGTTACTTTTGTGGTTGGATCTCATTCCAAGACCATAAAGGACTCACAAACCGCTTGAAATATAAGATCCCCGAGGCTTCATAATTTTCCATGGCTTACGTAACCTCTTCTTGCAGTGATTTCCATTTCTCTCAGTCCACGCAATCCACGAACAATGGCAAAGCAAAAAGAAGAAAAATCACAGAAAAAATGGCGCACATCGCGACGGGAAGGAGTAGTCACCCACTGGTTCCGAATGTTTTACCTTTTTTTTGTGAATGGCTTACGCGATACCATCCAAGAGCCTTTCATCAGTTAAAATGCTCTCTCTCTCCCTCTGTGGGCCCGGACGGAATGCAAAAAGGGAATCCATATCCAACTCCTTTTTGGATTGTGACTCCACTGCCAGAGAAGCCCGCGCCGCCGACTCGTGGTGTGTGCAAAAATAATGACAAAATCACAAATCAGCATCTGAAAGCAACAAACCAAGGAGACACAGTCAAAAGCGTGAAGAATTCTTCAGCGGGACGGGACCCACTATTGTGTATGCGGTGTTGCATTTGCCAATACACACACTCGGATACATGTCTGGCAATGGCAGATGAATATTTTTTCCGCTTTTTTGTTATTCAAATCAAGATTTGGAAATTCTTATGATGCGCGAGCGCGTTAGCGACTACCCGCAGACACTTTGGTGTGATGCATCTTCAAAAAGCCCACAACTATTTCGATCTGTGTTGGCATTTTGTTCACATCCTCACGGACTATGGCACGAGTATCTATCGTTTGGCATGTGAGTGGGGAAAAAAGACAGACGGAGTTTGACTTATTGTTTACCCAAGTGATATACGGACTACGAGTACATGTGTGGAAATAGCTAAAGATCTACAGGTTGTGAATTGTTTAAACGCCAAGGCTTACGTTATAAAATTGTTTTACGAGACTGTGATCGATTGTGGAGCAGATCTTAAAAGGATACGGTCTTTCTCTTCCTTGCCAGAGGTAAATATCAACTCATTTACAAAATATGGTCGGAGGAGAGCATGCCCGATGAATCTGTTTACCCGATCCTCAAGAAAGGGTATCCGACTATATGAAGACAGTCTCCTCAATAGTACAAACTCCAAAGCCCTTGGTCAATAAACTGATTGGTTCATAACACTACGGGCGTAGGCAAGCCTTGCCCACCGCTGTTTCTTTGGCCTAAGATGGCCATTGAGTACCAAAGCACTTTCTGGAAGAACTAAATCAGGTTAAATGGCTCTCTGGGTGGGTGATGGCCTCATTACATTCACTCGGAGGCCTAAAGGTCCTTATCGAGTAACCTAAGGACCTATCCTACTATTGGCTGTTTTGTGAACCAGTTTGCGCTCTTACTGAATCTAAGTAGATCCGTTAAGTGTACCCCTGTTACCTCTGCTATGCTTACATTGAGAGCCTAGTCTCAATAATTTTTCAGCCGCGCAGTTTCCTTGAATATGACAGTGAACAGGGACCAGGTTTAGAGACACGCGGCAGTCGTGCACTGCCTTAGATTTTACTGTGTTGGATACGAGGGACCTGATTCCAGCCTGTCGATTCAATGCAATCCACGGTGGCCTTCGCACAAAGGTTGAGGATTCTCTCCAACCTTTTTAATAGAAACGGGGTCAGGCTTATCAGCCTGAAGTCTTTAGGGAGTGTGTGTGAGGTCCAACACAATTCAGGCACTGGGTGTTGTACCAAGGGCTAGACAGCCTTTTAGGATCCTACTTAGTTTGACATCTAGGAAGGAACTTTGAAGTTGTGTAGGGAAGATACCATCGGGTTCTGGTGATTTGTATGGTTCGAAACTGTAAAGAGCTCATTCTAGGTTATGTTCATTGATTAGATCAATCGAAGTGTAAAGTCGGGTATAGCTGTCCAGAGCATGTAGGCTGGCAGTGGCAGGGGTACAGCCAGAGAAGTGCGTATTCATTCGCAGATCCAGAGATTTCTCATCTGAAGCAACACAGGTACCGTCTGGGGGTATAAGGACACTCGGCATTTTTGGTGTTTTAGAGAGGATCTTGCGTAGTCTAGAAGACTCTGCTTCGCCAAGATCTACTACGCCAGGGTGGCTTTGTAGGTCCGCCAGTCATTGTCGAGCCGTGTAAGTTTGGCCAGGTTGAACTCTTTCCTGATTTTGCATCGAAGAGCTTGGAGTTCTGTGTTACACCACCAAGGATGTTTGCCCTCTTTTTTCCTTGCTATGTGACAAGATTTGATGAACGCTTCATTCAGAGTAGAAGTGAGCACATTGTATAGCCTATCCAGCTCCGACTGAGTGCTAGGTAGATCCCAGTCGTAGTTTGCTAGTTTCGCAGAAACAATGTGGTTATGGTGTACCCAGTTGGTATTCCGTTGGATACGATACGAGAGAACAGGGGAATGACGGCGATTGAACTGTAAGTATCGGTGATCAGAAAAACACTGGAAACTTCCCGGCTTAAGATCGCATAGTAATAGTTCTGTGAGACATAGTTATGTCTAGAACTTCTTAGCGGTTCTTGGTGATAAAAGAAGGACTATTTCCTTTGTTATAGACTACTAGGTTAGTTCCTAGTAATAAGGTAAATAAGGCGGGCGCAATTTGGAAGTGACCTCAACCAACTTGGCTTGACATCAAGTTGGATGAGGCCCTCTTATTCTCTCTTCTCCAATCAATGACTACGAAATGACGCATTTTTCCATTCTAAATCGAGTAAGTGTTTAGTATCTACTGAGACCTACCCCAAGTGACATCCGTGTCGAATTCCCCCAGAAAAAAACCGCCAAATCCCAGTTACCTCATTAGGATGTTTGCAATGACGCAAGTCATTTGACACATATTTGGTCATCCCAAAAGGTTTCCTACACTTATGCTAGCATCTCTGACGCAAGACCCGTGCCGACCACTCCCTACTGGCTGCAATTATCTATAACAAGTGACAGCTTCCTTCGAGCACACCTCTTAAATTGATGCTAAACAACTGTGCAAACAGAACTGCATTTACACTTTGGATTTACCCATCCAAAGCTGGATGAAGCGCGATTCCATGAACCACAACCACGGCTAATCCGTTACCGCAACGAAATCCCAAAACCAGAAAGAAAGCTTCATGTACCCGCAAAAATAAAGATTATCTCAAAGCAGAGCAAACAGAGCTGCCAAACTACCGAGTATGTGTCGTTGTAGTCATTTTAGATTATCGCATAGAAGGGGTGGCATTATCATGACGGGAATCACCGAACCAAACCGCCTTGCCTTGCCTTACCTTGCCGCGCTTCCTTCCGAACCACTTATCTCAAGTGTCGTTATTAATAGCTCACGTATTTGTGAGATAGGACTTAAGTTATTGCGGGGTATCTTATCTTTGCTCTAGTCTCGTGCGGCGGACTTCACGTGCGCGCGCGTATCTTATCGAATTTCCTAAAATAAAAATTATTTACTGCTCGACGGCACACTGTTTGCACTACACGTAGGCAAATTCGCCCGAAACGGGCAACATCCAATTACGCTACCAATTATCACACTTCAGTGGTTGTGTTCGCAGATTGTTTGTGATCTGACGCGCCCGTGTCCATTGACTCATCATAGGCTTCATGTTCTATGCAAACGCGACGTCACGGCAAATATGTCAATTTCTCCAAATATGGGCTCAGTTCGGCTCCCACACTTTGCGATTGCGATTATGTAGTCCTCAACATGACCCCCAAATACGTCAGACATTTTTAGTTCTCGGAAATAGCTCGGCGAGCTTTTCTCTGGATCGCTTCAGAGGGGCGCATGACTCAGGGACCAGCTGTGAAGTGTAAACACACCACGAATGCTGGTATCAGTGTTCCAATTGTCGTGCGGCTTATGATGGCACACGACAAATCGTCACGGAAAAACGTCACAGTGGTCGGAAAGACTTCTTATCGTAGCGCCTGCGTTTCTCGATGATTGTTTCGTGGAACTGACTCGGCTCGGTGATTTTTTTTGAAATCGTAGCGTGCGAACGTCTATTTTTAAACGAGCACATCACTCGATAGATTTCGCATGTTACGTACACGATATTGTAATTTCAATAAGTGAACTCTGTGGAGCTGGCTGGCTACACACACAATTAGGTGCCAAAATTGTATGTGTCATGCCTGCTTCCGCCTTGTGAAGAGCCAACACAACAAAGATAGTGATGATCATGATGATGGTGTCGATGACGATTGATTTTGTTTTTTTCATTTTTAGGAGAAAACCGCAAAAAGGTTGTGAGCTCATTTTTGGATTTGTTTGCACTGTGTTAGGGTTTTCTAGATTGAAAGCGGAACTTTCTGAGGTCTACTTAAGCTATTAACACCTTGGCTTTCGCCCCGAGAACCAACTGTAGATACACTCGTCTGTGGCAAGATGTGTAAGATTTTCGCAGCATTGCCAGTTGAAAGATGTATTTTAGTTTGAAGATTCGCCGTTTACGTCTGCCGTTGGCAACACCGGCTATGACTCCATCACGGAGTGAGTAATAATCGATTAAAAAGATTTCAACACACAAAACCCAGAGGATCCCAAGATGACTCGTAAAGAAACAATCTCTCCTCCAAAAACGTTTTAAGTTCAAGCAGAGAGCTGGTGGTGGCTGTCATAGGGCACAACAAACCGGATTAGGGTTTTGTATACAGACACGTTAATTATTCGAGAAAGGACTTTGCTACAATGTTGCCTTCTTAGTCTAAAGAAACAGCGATGGACAAGAGTTATTCTCCTTTTGATCTGAGCACTGGTGTCATTGTCTAAGTTTATAGCTGAGCCTAGGCAGACTAGAGACTAGAGACCCTAACTACATCGAAGTTATATCTGTTGAGCGTGACGTTCTTCCCGAGTGTTGAGAACATGTATTTTGTGTTGCCCTCGTTGGCCGGGAAACCCATCTTGGCCAGTTCCATATCATTACTCATGAACGCCCTCCAGACATCACGCTGCCGTTTTCAGATCCTATCCACGTCCTCAGCGTATGTGAGGAGTTGTCCAGACTTTTAAAAGATTGTGCTTCTGGAGTTGGCGAGTTAGTTCTGCACGATTCTTTTAAGAACGGTCTTGAAGAAGTTTTTTTTTTTTGACATCAAGGATGTCGGTGAAGACTTTACCGACCTTGGTGGACAATCTGAGGAGTTTGACAAGGACTCTGTGCATTGCTCTGAACACAGCCTTCTATGTCAGTAGCAAAGCCTTTGGAAAGAAGTGGGGACTGGATCTAGGCACACACGCCTGCCTCACCCATCTTCAACAACACCCATCCTCAACTAGGTCACACGAGTCGTGGTCACAAAAAGGCACATCCTAGTGCTAATTGGGTTCAGTCGAACCGCAACCTATCTACATTGGTCTGTATAGCACGTCGTTAAAAATACTATCAAACGCGCCCTTAAAATCGATGAAAAGTGGTGGGTATCGATGTGGTTTTCTCCAAGACCCGTTGTGGGCTAAATATTTTGGTGGTGGTGGTCTTTCCTGGCCTAAAGTCCCACTTAAATTGATCAATGAGGTTGTTGCCGAAGAGCTTTAGGGTTTCTAACTAGTATCTAGCAGATAAGATCTTGTAAGCAATGTTTAGGAAACTTACGGCTCTAAACTGGACTCAGTTTAAAGATCGGGTAAACAATGATGAAGTTTCATTCGTCGGGCTTGCTTCCGTTCGACCATATTTTGCAAATGAGCTAATGCATGTTTTTTAACAAATCATCTCCTACTGGTTCAAACAGCTCCAGCAGCTGCGTTGGGTTTAAATTTAGATATAGGCTTTATTTCATCGAGGTAGGGTGAACAAAATTTTGGCTGACATCGTTGCTCGACGGCAGAGATTGATTCGTCACCTGCATTATACAGTCCGCAGAAGTGGTCTTCCCAAATTTTGAGCACCGACTGTGACTGTACTACTGTGTTCCCTTGTTCGTCTTTGCAGGCTTCATTCCGTTTTGATTCTATTAACCCTTTCTTATGCGAAGCCTGCTTTCGTCTCTTCTTTTCTGCCCATAGACCTCACGATCAATGCTTGTCCTTCTACAATATATAGCCCTGCATTGAATGCATTATGCAACGTATTGTGTGAATGTCTCAGGTCACACTAATCGCTGCGCCTTTCGACCCAGCAGATCGACAATTAAGAGTAGAAATCCACCATCTCTTCATCGATTTTCAAGCTGAATGATAGCAATCATCGTCTTGAAGCCTAGACGGGGATGGCTGGACTCAAAATTTCGGCAAAACTAATCCAGCTCTGCCGTCTAATTCTGGAAGTTAGGCAACACCTCACGTAAACTTTTCCAAATATGCACCGGATTCTGGCATGGACATGCGGTATCATGTAAACTCTTCAATCTTGTGGTGGAACAGGCGTTAGGAAGGAACAACGACGAAATTGACATCATCAGATGTTTTCGGTTCGTGAAAATATTCCCCCAGGGTTTTCCTTCTTAATGTCGCAAGTGCAGGACACGTGCACAATAGGTGGGTTGCAGTTTCCTCTTCCTCCTCGTCTCTGGAGCTTCTACAGAAATCGTTGGAGGGGACCCCCAGTCTAAGTGCATGCTTACCCATCAAGCAGTGTCCGGTGGAGGACCCCTATTAGTGAAGATCCCGTCCTACGCTTTCTTTTGCCAGCTCGTCCGCTTTATAGTTGCCTGGAACATCCCTGTGCCTGGGACCTAACACAGGATTACGTCGCAACTGTCTGCAATCTCGTTAAGATATCTGCGGCATTGCTTTGCCAACCTTGATCGTATTGTCGGCGATTCAAAGGCTTTAATACTGCCTGACTATCTATGTATAGTACAAAACTGCTATAATCTATCGCGTTAATTGAAAGCCAAGCCGCAGCTTCGCAGACTGCCTGAAACACACTACAGTGATCCGGCAGTCGCATGGTAATTACTAAGCCGGACGTATCGGAAAAAACTCCTACCCCCGTACCACATGCTATTTTTAGCGCGGATTCGCTTAAAACTTTACCAGACTCCCAAGAGCTTGTGCTAGGAATCCGAGTTTTGTACCTGACATTGAAGTCAATATGGGGGACAATGTAGTCCGTTTTTCTAGGAATAGTATTGTTGCTCTCGAGAATCCTAGAGTTAGAGCATTGCTATTGGCAACTATAACTTTGAAATGGTTAAGGAGTTCTTCACAAACGACATCCTCGTGGAGATCCGACGAAGGATAACTCTAAGAAACCGCTGTTACTTCGGTTTGGCAAAACAATTAGGATCAAAACTCCTAATTCGACGGACGAAGTTGATGCCCTACGGAACCTTGATCTTAGTAATCAATCTAGGGCACGAAGGGGTAAAAACAGGACAGGATCTCAACTTCTTCGAGAAATGAAATGAGGTCCCACGTGCAAGGAAGGCGAGGGAAGGAAAAGTCTTTATTGTGAACTCTGTAAACTGTATCAAGATTTTAAAAAGCTAGGATACCACAGCTGCATTGGATAAATCACATCGGGGAATGGACACCAATGCATCAACCAAGAAGGGAGGACAAGGAAGATCGAACCTCCGTTATAAAGACTATAGTGATCGTAGGCGTCTGGAGAATTGAAGCCAGCGTGCCGGAGATCGAAGAAGATGGAAGTTTACACTGTCTCAAGCAGACACTCTTCAGGGGATGGTAGTCCGGTACCCCTGGATGGTAGCTAGAGACTTTTTGACATTCCACCCCCCAAAGCGTGTTCGTTCCGTCTTGAGCTTATAAGTAACAAGATGACCCCTCTTGACCATCCTCAGCGCTTCAGCTGTTCTATTTGGTCTTCAATGGATGCCTCTACGAGTCATCACTTTGCTTTATTGGGCAGTTTACAGCCCCTTTCACTTTCACATGGTGAATTCCTTTATTTTTTCGTCAAATGAGGTTAATATTTCCATATTTCCTGACACCTCGTGCATCTGCAAGGTCAACGTCGTCTTACAATGGATTCTGCTTACATGACTTGTATCTGTCGTTGTTTTTGTACTGCAAAAGTCCGTATTGTAATTTCACGCAGTACGCATGCGGTATTCTTTTGCGCGTAGAGTGACGTTCTTCCCGACACAGAGGATTATTTACTCATTCGCTCGGTGACAACAATGCCAGTGAACTTGTGTCCCGCAGTAAACTATTCCATATGGTCCACCGTAATGGTCCACAACTAATTAGTTTCACTTTGTTCCGCATAAGTGAGTCGTGCGTCTGCATACCGATTGTGGCTCAAAGATCTTTCCACAATTGAAATGCGCGCTCCAAGTGAAATGATACTTGTAACAAAAAAAAAAAAAAAAAACGACAACAACAACAAAAAGAATAAAATAACAATAAGTCACTGGTGTCGGAAAGTTGAAGAGCCGATTATCGACGGTGTGGTGCTGTACTGTGCTGACACACACCAGCACATTAGAACTGCTGCATCCCCACAGTGCAAATCATAACAATTTATTAATGTTTTGGTAGTCCCGGGGCAACAAGTGCATACCTAACTAACTATGTAGGCAACGTCGCATCGTATTACCCACTTTATTGGGTATAAAATGACGAGACGTGCTTTCGAGGGTTCATTGTCGATGGAGTGGGCGCTCGGTTAATGGGATTTTTTGTTCGCCACTTCTGTGGAGGGTCTCGAGCCAAGTGGCTCGAATTACCCTAAGTGCCGCTCCAATTAAGCTCAGTCGCACTTATTAAATCACTTACCCACCCGTGTGAGGGGCTTATGAGTAATTAAACGAGGGAGGAGTGCCCGCATAGAGGGAATTCACACTTCAAAAATAGTTGTGCAAATAATTTTTTTCTTTTTTGATTTTTTTCGTCTCCGCTAAAGGACATGTATTGGCCTCAAGACATCGGAACTCAAGGGGTTGAGGTTGATTTTTCGGTCGAAATTCAGGTATCAAAGAGAGGGGAACCTCGACATTTTTAGCTTTCATTTGGGTGGATTATTTCAGTTTTGTTAGTGAAAAGTTTGACAGAAAACTGAACCCCTACTCAGGGTAGTTATTGATCCTTAGCGGTCGGTGGCATATCAGAGGTTCTACAGACTTCATTTCTTTTGCGTACCTACAGCTTCTACAGGAGTCGCTTGTCAAGATGCCGTAACCCAGTCTTTCGCACTGTGCCTACTGTCAAGTTATTGAATTGAAAGGCATTCAAATCTTGCATCGACAAACTGTAGGGTCGCTGTATGGTGGAATGAACTCAGCATTTGTCTTCAATACGAAACACTTCAACGAGCTTAAAGTGGACGCATCGGGCTAGACAAGAAGATTGAGATGTTGGTTATCCCCCGACGAGAGGTTGTGCAGCGAAAAATGTTGGGTAGACATTGCTGAGGGTCGGACCCACACAAATCGTATAGCAGTCCAACGCAATAACCACTGAACCACGGCGACCAAGTTCTATAAGTTCTATGAAAAAATTGTCCAAAGTCGAAAGAGAAAGAGGAAAGATGCATTAAACGCATATGAGCAAGTTCATGAGCCCCACTAGTGTCCATAACAATGACGGTTACACTAAGATTAAGCTGTCTACCGACTTGTCAACCAGAGATTAGACCTGAATGAACTCCAGTGTATTGCTTTTGATTATTTTTGAAATAAAGATTCGACAGCCAGGTCACCTTCAAATCGCTTGCATCCACCGCAAGAAAATCTACTGGTCATTTAGACATTCTAGCCTCATGTCACAAGATAGTTAATGTGTAAGCGGTGAAAGATTTGTGTAGAGACTTTTTCTAGTGCCACGCAGTTCCTTCTTCAATGATTTTTGATAGATTTACTTTTTTTTTTTCAGAACCTGCCCTTATGGCTGATACTGCGATCTAAAATCCAACACTTCATGGCCCACGAAATGTTTGAGAATAACACTGTTGGCGTAACGTAATGATTGTTGAATAGAATTGTTTTGTTTTTAATTTGTTCCAATTTGACACATAACCTACAAGTAAATTTAATGAAATAAATGTAATTGATTCTCCCGCCAAAAACCGGGTATATAAAGAAAATGTAGAAAATTGGAAGTACACTCGATGTACAGTCAATAAAGCGATCATTATAAAGTGTTGAACTCCGTGCATTTCTTTATGCGAAAGTTTCCCAGTTTCCCAAAAGTTTACCTATCACTTTTATTTTTAACACTATTCCCAATCCGTAGAACAAACTGACACAAGCGAAAGCTGATTATAACTATGAGTACTGTCGATCAGTGAAGACCTCTTTGAGGCAATCGGAACACTTTTGCATAAAAACTGCTAAAGTTTGCTGGAACTGGAACCTAATACGATTTGAAACAACTGACTTATTCTACGTAAGAAAAAATTCTATGAATTCTATGAATTTTTTTTTTTTTTGTTTATACAAATGTCTCCGTTTGGTGGGGTTGGAAATCATGAAAATATATTCAACATCTTCTAGGTTACCAACCACCCCCGAGAAAAAATGCATGGTATGAAAATGAGTGCCCGCAACTGAAAATGGTGACAGAACTGGCATACAGTACAGCCTAACGCTGCAGAGAAAAACAAGAGAAGAGTATCGCGCCAGGAGGTTGGAGAAGAAGAAAACTCTGCGTGGGAAGAAGAGGGCCTATGCGACATCCCAGCTTAACGATTCGAGAAGTCTAGCGAGAGAAACAACATTCTAAGGCTTTATACAAGAACTAAGTATCTGGCTGTTGGTTTCAACACCAGAATAGTGAAGGAAACCTAATTACCGACACGTAGGGAATAGTAGATGTTTTAAGGAGCATTTCCAACAGCTGGGCAACAAACAGAAAGAGTAATGTGGCAGGAAGAAAGCCCAAACGCAGTCGATGAACAAGTCCTCCCTCCGAGTTTGGAAGGAGTTGGCGCAGCTATGAATAAGCTAAAGAACAACAAAGCCGCCGGCCCTGATGCCTTGCCATCGGAATTCTTCGAATATGAGAATGATGTTTTGGTAGGGAGCATGCACCAAATCATCAACCAAGTATGGGTGGATGAAAACATGCAAGACGACTGGAGTATCAGCTCTATATGGCCCATCTGCAAAAAGACCGATCCTATGTCTCGCGAGAACTATAAGGGCATATCGCGCTAAGTCTCAACCCTTTCTCCACCACACACTAATCGACACGTACCAGTGTAGCTTCCAGTCCCGCAAATCAATTATTGACCAAATATTCATACAAAGGAAAGTCCTGAAGAATATCAATGAGCTTCAGATCGAAACACACTACCTCTTCAAAGATTTTGAAGCCGCGTTTGAAAGCATCCATAGCTTTGAGCTCTACAAGGCGATGGCCGATCTCAGGACCCCGAGAAAACTGATCCAGCTATGCCGCGTTACGCTGGAAAACACGCGGTGTACCTTACTATTTAGGAACACCTCCTCGAATCTAGTCTTGCGATTTCTTCAACCTCGTACTGAAGCAGATAGTGCATAGAGCTGGCGTCAACACGGAAGGCACTATCTTCCACAAGTCCAGCCAGCTGTTGGCCTACGCAGACGATATTGCTATCATCGCACGCTCTCAGCGAGTCGTCGTAGAAACGTTTGCGGCGATTGAAGAAGAGGCGAAACAAGTTAGTCTTTGAATAAACCAGAACAAAACCAAAATGTATGCTGTCTACAAGCAAAGATCTATCTGTCCACCACCCAAGGAGTTCACCTACTTCGGAGTAAACGTAAGCTCCTAGGAAACCGCCGCTACTTCGGTTAAGCGAAACAGCTGGGGTTGAATCTCCTGCCAGTCATTGTGTATGGCGCTGAGTGCTGGACCTGCTAAGCAGGAAACCAGGGCAGATACTGTGCCGGATTTGGAGGGGGCGATATAATCGTGAGCTTTATGACTGTGCCAAGATGTAGATGTAGTGCAGAAGGCCAAAACTCGTCGACTACATTGGCTCGGACATATCGAGCGAAGGGAAAACAGTGCTCCAGCCAAGAGATTCTTCAAATCGCAGCCCTCAGGTTCGAGGCGACCAGGAAGACTCTACCTCCGGTATAAGGACCAAGCCGGTGGATGTCAGAGGCTTAACAAACTGGCTGGAGGATGGAGAATTGCGGTGTCTCAGGCAGAGACTCTTCACGGGTCTGGAGCCCATTAAGTAAGGCAGTTGTTACTTTTGTTAAAGTGTCGTTTGACAGTGTGTTGTAGAGTAAATTTAGCTGGAGACCCTCATATCTATTTATCTCTTAGTAAAGCTGCAGTAGCTGCTGGAAGCAGGCCAAATAAAGCGGAAAGTGGTCGCCGTGGCTAAGTGTTTAGTGTGTGGGACTGCTAAGTGGGTTGCGTGGGTTTAAACCCCAGCTATGTCAAACGAACATTTTTCGCGACACTACCTCTTGTCGGGGCATGACAAATCTACAAGAATACCATTTGTCGTGAAAAGCTTCTCGATTGACACAACATGAATGGTTGGGAGAAGCTAAGCCTTGGCTCATCCCAAGCTGTCGCGTCAGCTATTTTTTTTTTTTAAAGAAAGTGGGCACTGGTTTCTTTCGGGCAGGTCTCCGGCAAATGGTTTTTAATTCGCCAGACTAAGGAGCATGGTATCTGGTAAGGTTAGGTTAGGTAGTTGGAGAAGTACCTAGACAATGACTTTGCGTTTACGGGGAACGGGAAACCTACTGTACTGGTCCCTTGTGTTTTGTTTTGCGATCCTCTTCAAACGTTGGGATCTAGGTGATTTGCTCTTTGCCGAATTTTTTAAGTCGAATAAGTTCATCAGAGGTACTTCTGTAAAATCTCTTAATTCTTCAAAAAGTCAGCTTTCCATGTGGAGTCGATGGTTTGGATAAGATTAAGATTAAGATTGTAGGCAAAGGTGGGAACTTGTCACCTTATCACTACGGTCACTGAGGGGCTTTTGTAATTTCCTCCAATTAGAGCTCGCTCATGATGCCTGAATTCGAGGTGAATCCAGAGATGTCTTTGGGTGAGCTGGCAGAAACATATATCCCCGGTTTCGAAGTAGAATTTGCCGTACAGACTACAGGGAGCATTTGTTATGTTTGAGACTCTTGATGTCTTCATCATTATCAGTCAAAGTTGGTTTGAGGTTTATTAAGAACTTCAATTTGACGTCTGGTTAACCACTAAGCCCGCAAAATAGATCTTATAGGCCGGAGTGCATCTGGACTTCAGCATCGAAAATCTTGGTCAGTAGCCGTTCCGGGCCATGTTGGCAATTTAGTGTAATCTATGTCAGAGGCCTAAACCGTGTCTCTCATTGTACTGATGTCGAAATGGGACTGTTTGGACAAAAACGCCCAGATGAACCCATTCCTTATCCGAAGTCGGCAAAATATGTTCAGTAAGTAGTTTGTCCTGTGTAAAACTTCAGACGTATAGAGCTCCTCCGCTGTCGCCTGGATCCCAGGAAAATATGCTTTAATGGAAACACTTTCCCACCAGCCTTGGTGATACCTACATACGTACATACATCACATGCATGTGCACATATCCTTGAAAACATTTAGTTATCTCTCCAGCTGATTACGCCCAACATCAACAACGTTGTGCTGGATTAATTAAAAATCCTCATAATGAGTACGTAATAACAATCACTCGCCCCCGAGTTATGACCTGCGAGGGCATTAAAGCAGGAAGATAACCTGTGACTTCCTTTCATCTCCTTGTCACACACGCAACCAGAGAGACCAGAAATAAGTATCAAAATTAATTTTTTGTTTTTTTTTTTATTATCATCTCATTTTTTTTGTTGGTTGGTTTCGTCCATTGTCCGTGACAGGAGGGATCCCAATACGTGACTCTTGGTTTAGTATAAATTACATACCTCGTCCAGGGTAATGAGATATGTGAATGGAGCTCGCTGCATCCTTTGCGTCGCAGTCGCAGCAAATAACGCAATAAAATCCATACACAGATGCCCCGATACCGAACCGAAAAGAGCATAAAAAAAAAGAGAAATTTTGAAAATTTCACAGGCGGAGAAAATTACGGTTGTGAACGACGGACGGTGGACATTTCACCCAAAAATGTATAAAAAAAAATTTTTTTATTTGTTTCGGTACAAATTTTCCCCGGTCCCCGAAGGAAGACCGCGTGAGAAGGACACCGAGTGTGTCTGAATAAAAATTACGATTTATGTTGACATGTTTAATTGAATGGCCTTCAGAGAGCGCCTCCTTTGGCTCCTACAAAAAAAAAGAGTCATCTTCCTCAGACTGTGGTTTTTTTTTTTGTTCAAACCTTGGACTGGAGTGGTTGGGTCAACGTTTTATTATCCATCCACCTTCGAGAGTGACTGCACCATCTCAGCATCCTCATCAATATCACGAATGCCACAGCCAGCAGCCCGGGAGTAGTTACTTAATATGCAAGTAATGCAACCACCATATAGGCCCTGGTGAGATGTCTATCTAGGTCGAAGAGCTGGATAAAAGAAAAATTAAATCCAAAATCGTCCAGAGCCAGAGTCAGAGTCAGCGTCCAGGGGCATGAAGAAGACATACACACACAGATTGCCGGTTAAGATGTCTCCAGAATGAGTGGTTGCGCGATGGTTTTCATTGAGGAACGGAGCATAGTCGTCGTCATGGTGTTCTAATTCACTGAAGTGGCTTCATTTATATAATCGCTGGATGATGGAGTGCTGATGGTGATGTGTGTGGTTTCCGTGCACCGAGAGGGATTGATCTTTCACCCAGTTAGAGCGGTGATAATGCGATAACGATGGAGACGTGCATTTCACCCCGGCCGTACTAAATTAAAGTCGCAGAGGACGCACCAACTGGGTATCACAGGTAGAATAGGGCTTCATAAATTTCGGATGTGATGCTATGCGCGGGCACACTGGAATTTTACGAGGACGGACAATTAAAATTTGGTGAAATGATGATTTTTATCGTGTGTAGTGAACAACACCGGGCGAGGGGAGGGGAAATATGAATTTTTCAACTCATCTGGGCAGAGAGTGGGAAACAATTTTTGACTTATGGTCTCCTTGGCTTGAGATTAGATTAGACATCTCCTTGTGTGACTAGATGACTTCTTTTGTTCGGAACAAAGGTGGTTTATGTTGTTATGCAACGCGATGAGTGTAAGCGACCGCGAGAAGGTATTTTAAGGGCCCAAAAAGGTTGAACATTAGGTTCGGTTTCAATCTGGTGTTGTGGAAGGTAATCATACTTTGTCATGATTGCGTTTCGTATGCCTTGGACCCATTTGAGGTTAGTCACAACGAAGCTAGTGTGCGCTAAGTATGGAAAAGGGTATTGCGTGTAGAATGACATCGGGCGCCTCCTCAGAAGAGCTGGAGCAAAACCACGTATTTGCTATCAAAGGGAAGGCACACGACCAATCTTCATAGTGAATAGCTTTGGAGCTTACTAAGTGCCTTTGGTGCCAAGTGTCGTGCCTCCAGGGAGATCTGGCCTATGCTAACTCTCACTCGATCTAAAAATTTGAGCATAAGCACCGTCATTGGTGGTCTTACTGGGCACTGTCCTATTGGTCTTCATACCAAAAAGATGGGCCTCTTCTCAAATTACTTTTACAGGAGCTGCAGGGACAAAGAGAAGGAAGAAACGATTCTCTATTTCCTCTGCACTTGTTCTACCCTATCCCAGAGCTTTATCTAGAAGCCTATCACTTCGACAACTTGGGCGGTCTATCATATACTGACGTCAAAAGTATCCTCAGATTCATCAAGAGCTCCAAATGGTTTCAATAAAGTGAGTGGCGTTTTTTAGGGTATAGATCCATGTGGTCGCCGTGGGTCAGTGGTTAGTGCGTTGGACTGCTGTGCGAAAAGGCATGGATTCCAGCATCAGCCATATCCACCGAACATTTTTCGCGGGACCATCTCTCGTCGGTGAATGACAACTCTCTGCGAGTACAGTCTGTCATGAAAGAGCTTCTCAATTCGTCGTTCCATTTGTGCGAACAATATAAACACGCACAACATGAATGGTTACGAGAAGCTAGGCCTTGGCTCATCCCGAGCTGTCGCGCTAGCTCTTTATTTTTTTAGATCCATGTGGTATCACAAAGGGACTTTCTGGCCTACGTGTGTGTGTGCTTCGTCACGCTACTTACCTATTTAAGTGCCTTTGTCCGCTTTAAAAATTGAATTTAGGGAGATATCGAACCAGGCCACCTTGATTGGGTTCTCGCCTCTCTTACACTTGGAATCTTAGTCCAGGATACCCACCGAATGCGTTCGCAGTTTTTTGCTGATCTCTATTCTTCGTGTCCTATGGCTATTCATGTCATGACAGCCCAAAAGTTCACACCTTCTATTGGCCAGAGCCGGTCATTGGCACGGTATATGACCCATATCGCTTACCAAACCCGGACCGGACGATTCAGGCCCACAACTCTCCAAGGGTAAACCCTGCTTTCGTTTCGTTCGATTTCTTCTTGTCCTCTAACCCAAGCCAGCGTCAGTTTATTCTACATAGGCTGGCCACGCATTGGATTTCTAAATAAACTCTATCGCCAGTGATGACTGAATTACAGTCCGGCTCCTTCGCCCGATCACTGTTTGATCCAGTGCGATTCCTTCCCCTCACCTGAACCTCACACAGGTGATCCAGCGCATGGATCAGACGCAGTGACTCGACTTGGTACACCGAGGATTTTTTTCCTTCAGAGTTTCCTCGGGAAGTCTGTCTATGAGCGATCCAACAGTGAAGCTAGTGAAACTGTGGAATCGGTCGATTTTCGATTTGAGTGACACTTACTCTTCTCGTTTTGTTCATGGGTAGATCAAGATCTAAAATCTCGCTTTTAGCTAGTTCCAAAGTCTTTCTATGTCCATAGATGGTTCCACGTCAGTTCCAGTTGGCGTTGTCATAGGACGTATTGAAAACCCCTCTGGTGATCTCTTGCGGATGCAGCGGTTCGACATCAAATTGTCACATAGTTCACACATATTGCCTTGCAATGGACTGTGTTTGGTAGAAGATCATAAAACATCTCTAAGCCCGGTGCGTCATGAACATTTTGGTAACCACGGATTGCTTCTAGAGCAGACCTTCTTAAAATATGCTAGCAGATACCAATGACACAACAAATAACACTTCTTGAGTAGGGCTGAACTGATCACACGGTGAGACCAACCAACCTGTACAACAATCTTATTTTCACCGATGGCTTAAAGATAGGAAAGATCTGGTAGTGTTTTTCAGTGCCTTCCGAGCGGAACTCATGAAATACCCCGAAATTTGCCGAACACTTTAGACAGAGCATTCAACGTCGAAGTGATAGATCAGTCAAGTGCTGCTACGACCTCTTACAAGCACAATAAGGTCAAACTTGGTTGGGTGCCCGACCCCAAGGGTTTTGTAGGCAGTAAATCTGCCCATGAGCTGGCTAGGGGCGACTAAGCTTCCACGCTCTTAGGATAGGAACCCTTCTGTGGTGGTAATTGGGCTACCATCACAGCTTTGTTAAACAACTGGAACAGCAACTTCGCCTAGACCATTGGGAAATATGTCCTCTGGATTAGGCAATCAGAGTGTCCTGGAAAAGAACTCTTCCTACAAGGAAGACAGGAAAAACATGGGGAAACTTGTGGGCTTTCTTAGTGGCCATTACGGCCTGAGATACCATCTCAACAAACTAAATCTTTGTTTAGATACAGAGTGTTGGCTCTGGAAGATTCTGGAGGAGGAGGAAACCTCTGAGCATATTCTCTGTGACTGTTCGACACTTCACTGGTTAGGAAGACGGATTTTTTATAAGGAACTCGGGTACTAATGACATACTCACGTTCATACAAAACACTGCAGGAGTGGAAAAGCATCTGCGGAAAACTGGCATTCAGAATGCTGGTAGCATTCGCTAAGCAGTACCGAGATTTAGCTTTACGAAGGGAATCACTCACTTCAAAGTCGCTATGTTGAGGACTCTGAGCAATATTGGACATTTCGACGAGAAAGCCGAAAAAGCATGGAATCGCTCGGGGAAAAAGTCACAAGTATAGGTACCACGAGTCAGTTCAACGTTCACTTCTGTATTCTCTCAGCGAATTCAACATCCAAAGTTATAGTACAACTGGTTCAGGTCCACTGAAGTAAGTTTGTATTTTATGGTGGTCTTCTGGAAAAGAGGCCAAAGATGATACGCAAATGGCCACCAACTCCGTCTCCTTGGATTCATCGAGAAATTTCAATTCACAGGACCAACCTGAAGCTGGTGGACATCAACTTCCGGACGCATTCTGCCATTCTTTGAAAAATTCTCGACCAAAAGGACAACAAAGCGGTATTGTAGCAGAATGTAATTCCCACATGGATTGTCACAGCAAGGTGCCATAACGGTGCCAAAAGTCTCTATTAATTCGCACCAACTCTCCCATCATAATCAAGACCTCACAACACTCGGAAATGATTCGTTCTTGACTGTGTTGCCAAAATTCAGGACACAAAATCAACACAAACAATCCCTACAGAGGTGCCGCCCTCATTTTTCACTCTCGGCATTTGAAGAGCGTTTTATTTTTTTGGTTCCTTTCCTGTGCCCAGTGAAATTGCCGCTGCCAAATGGGAAAATTTATTGAAGGCGGACAATTCTCAAAGGATTCATTTGCGCCCCGATAGTGGACACACCACTGCGTTTGATTTTCTCCTGGTGTCAGAACAAAACGCACCCTCGGGGCCCGCAAAAAAAAGGACCAAGCAAGAGTGAGAAAAAATTAAATACAAATAATTTTCATTCGCTCACAGAACACAGGCCCCGGAACAATGACAGTACACACAATAAAGGACAAAATCTGTTAAGGACCTTACTGCCGGCAATTGCGTTGCGCTGATGATGGTAGGTAATTCGGAACGGCGGGTGTTCCCAGATACCGAACCCCATTGTTTGGCATTTGAGGTGAAACCTCTTCACCTAGAGAAAGATCAATTCACTGTCTGTGCACACTGTAGTGAAATGTCAAACCTAACTGAGAACACATCTCTGTCAGGATGCCGCCGATGATAGCCCACGTGTAGGCTTACATACCTGCTAACAACATAATCACCCAGGAAGGTGAACATTTTTTTGCCATCGCCGCACAAAGATGCGACGTGAAACCGAAAGATATTTCGGTTCAATCTCCAATCCTTCGGCCACCACCCGGCGACTGTGTTTTGGATTGTTTTCACTTTGGTACACAACAACACGTTGGAATTGGGTCTCCTGAGTGTGGCCGTGGCGAATTGGCCGATTTCACGGATATCCTCGGATATTGAGCGTGCAATATCGGACTTGCCGTCCTGGGCGAAAACAAACGGACAGCTTGGGTAACAACAAACTGAACTGAACTGGGAAATCCTTGAGCTGGTCGATAGTGTTTGTTTCACGGTTGTTATGTGCTCGTTACAAGCGTAAACATGTTTCGGACTTGATGAGCCGTGGAGGTGTCGATGAGCGTGTGTGAGGAAACCGATTACGTGGGCATTGACAGTCGAGAAGGTTTGTTCGCTTTCGTTCGGTAGGTGATTGTTGTTGATGGGGATGTTTGAAGGGGTAGATGGACAAATGATCCTAGTTGATCCTTAGCAGGTTGCTTTCATGGTGTGGTACGTCGAGCTGCTACATGTGGATTCTACTGGCACAGTGCCTTAAGAGGATGCCCAGAACATGTTAGAGAAAGCGCCTTTTTCACTCATGGTCTTGGACTTTTGCCTAACGCATATAGTAGGTATCGAGACACTTTTTTCTTAATGTGTTCGATGCTGTCTGCACAGCTTGGACAGAAAAGTGTAACACTGTAGTCAAATCCTGGACCTGGGTCTCAACCAACAAGTCTCTGCCGTCCTTAGCTAACTTGCTCTTTTGTTCCCTTAAAGACACAACCTTCCTTCCACAACCTTCCTCCATTGTTGACGGTTTGTTCCAGAATCTCTAGTCTCATGATCATCTCAAATTTCCCATGACGATTTCAAGCCTTCCGTAGATGATGAGTTCTAAGACTTTGTCAGCAGTAGGCAGATGCGGGGTCTTTCTTCGGTTGCACATTTTTTGTATTTTCCATTGTTCAGGAAATACCCCGCACGCGTTGCATACACCTACTAGAACATGTGGGAGGAGTTGAATTACCAGGCTTACGCTATGTTGGGAAGTCCATCCACTGTGATGAAATCGTTGAAAGAAATAATGGGAATAGATACGGTTTTCTTGCTTTAGACGTCTTTGACGTCCACTTTTTACGTGGAAGTGGGCCTCTTAAGCCTTTCCATGGGCATTGAGTGTACATTAGCTCAAAGGCTCCGTTTTTTGTTACCGTTGATACCGTGTTTGATATACATATGTATTGGTTTAGTGCATCTGTCTCCTTGCTAAATTCCACTAGGCACGTATTTTCGCAACCCATGCAGAGCATGCAGTCTATCTCCTCTGTGTTGTTCTTTGCCTTCTGGTCGATATCCGGCGCGATTGGCCTAGGTGGACCAGACCTGGCCTCTTGCAACCAGTTGTGCGTCTTCCATTTTTCACACAGACAGAAGAGATCTTCAATTCAGTGCCAACAATGGCGAACTGAGAAGCTTCTTCGTGACAAATTAAACTATCTGAAGTTTGTCATTATCCGATCAGAGGTGGTGGGTTCGAACCCAAGCTGGTAGCACAGCAGTTCAATGCACTAACCGCTGAGGTATAACGACCACATGGTCTAATTTCCTGCATAAGTAACAGTTGCAACACTGACCTCAGTCCTTTTCCCTTTTTCCAGCAAACTGGGCATCTAATACCCCTCTAGTGATCTTGGTATGTTATGGCATGTGAGGGTGAGCGAGATGCTCTTCACTTAGAGCTCAGTCCCTTGTATTTCCCTCTCTTACTCGCCTTAACAACAGGAATATGGAATACTAAATAGCTGATACCCGCGACTACGACCGCGTGGAAACACGTCGCATTATACCCTATATCTTTCCCCGGGTTTCAAGCTATTGATGAGTAGGTACAGACTTTCAATTCCTCATATTAATTCTTTAAGGCGTCCCTGTAAACAACATTCCTGATTTTTTTCTCTGGCTTTGGGATGACCAGGCTGTCAGGTGAATTGACTCTGAGCACGCTATGGGAGAAACAGTCTTCAGATCCACATTGTCCGCGTTCAAGCTCTTTCCCTGTAGCTTATTGAAGTTAATGCCGTATCAAACTCAACGGAAAATTGCAGACGTTTGAACTCAAGGTGGTAGTCTGATGGGTTCAGAGGAATGCGGAGGATCAAGACAGTTTTTCCCTGATTGACATTTGTGAAAATCCTGGCTACGATTGCGTGCTTGTACAAAGTCTTCCCCTGCACAGTTTCGGAGGGTTTAGATTGGGCAACAACTTTAAGGTTGAGGATGTGAGGTGGGTTTCCTGATGGATGCAATAACTCTACAGCATCCTCGAGTTTTACTTCCGAGTTTCAACAATTTCTGTTCGCCAGAACTGATACTCTAATTAAATCGACAAAAAAAGTTATTTTAAGGAAAGTCCCCCTAGAAAGGGTGGGGCTATACATAATGTCAGAATTATTTGTAGAGTAAATGAATACCCACACGTTTGCTTAAGTAAGTTTTTTCGAGTTCCTTGTAAAATTACTCAAAAAAATGCGTTTTTCGAAAAATGGGTATAGTAGTGGGCGGATTTTGAAAATGTTTAGCCTATGTTCATTCCCTAAGCTTCAGTTATCTCCGTACCAAATTTCATCGAAATCGGTTCAGCCATTTAGCCGTGAAAACGTAGCAGACAGAGACACTTTCGCATTTAAAATATTAGTATGGATATGGATATGGATTTGGGACATGTATGTGTTGGAACGGAGGGAAAGTGGGAATAATTATGGAGTAGACACTGAATCTTTCTATTTCATTCGCTTGAAGAGGAAGTGCTTCACAAACCATCAAGGTTGGCCAAGCTCCCTCAGTGTGTCGGGCTCTAACTGAGTTAACCCTTTCCGTCTTTAGGAAATCGAACCACGGAACCACTTCAGATTGGCACCTTTCTACACCTTATGGGGCTTTAATCGTCTTTGATCTTGATAGGTTTTTGTCCTGATCAGGACCTTCACCACTTCTCATTCTCCTATTGAATCCGACCAGGATGTCACAAATTCTTTTATCCATAAGGTTCTTTAGATTCAGGATCCACATAGATCCCAAGATCTTCTATGGCTTGACCTACGCATCCCGTACAACAGTGCAACACCTTGTCCTTGAGATACCCAACCTTCGATTGACATTTCACTCTTTACACATCTTATGAAATCATGATTAGATATGACATCACATTGCGGGATAAACTACAAATTGCAAGACACCTCTGTAATTCACCATAATCTTTATAGAACTCCGAATTAAAAACCACACGGGCTTACAAAATTCCCCCACCGTCATAAATTCAGCAACTGGCAGACACACAGGTAATTCACTTTCCAAGTGAGTCAAAGCAATTTCCCCCGACAAATGACAACGACAACGACAGCCCCGACACACAATGAGCAATGCTGCGCAACATGCATCATGCTCTTGCACAGTACGCAGCTGTGACCGACAAAGCGATCGCAATCGATGTCGACTTTGATTTCGAGTCTCGTCCAAAAACAATAATTACCCAACTCATGCGAATGCGAACAACTTAATTTGCAACACAAAAACGACACAAAAAAAAAGGAGAAAGGAATCCGTAAATGAGAGCCTGCAACGGTGGTAGCCCAATTCACCGGACCACCCAAATACTGAGGCCACTTGCAGCCATATTCTCACCTCGTTTCCTGTAGGGCACTGACGTACTCTGCATGCATTCGATACCTTCTGCCATCCGCCTGTGATAACATCATTAACGTCCGCTCTGCCCCCGTGTTTGTGAGCATAGAATCCTGTGGTATGCAATACCATCGAGGACAATACCCATAAAACCCTAGAAAACACACACCTAACCATGCCCAAGACCTTGAACGGTTCCCTTTTTGGCCCACGTATGGGTGATGTCTTAATAAAGACCCCCATAGCTCTCATCGACACACCGAGCGGTGTGGCAGCGGGGCAACTACACAAAAAATGTCAAAAAAAAATGGAAAGAGGGCCAGTGATATGCATATACCTGCTGCTGCCAGGAACAGCAGCATCAGCAGGAACAATACTCCTTGGCCTTAATGAGACTGTGTACCACCAGTGTGGATTGGTATATCACTGAAACAGTGAAACAGCAGCAAGCAGCAATAACGAAGCGAAGCACCCGATAACTTTGTCCGCTGTTTGCACCACCTCCTGGCACAGGATGAGTTTGAGTAGTTTTATTGATTTCTCTTACTAAGTCAGGGCTCTTAGTAGGCAAAGGGTATGCTGGGCGTCCTTTGTGGGGTCGTAAATGAATTTTAAATTTATTTGTTGAGCACACAGGTGAGAGATGAATGTGGTAGGTAATCTTAACGATGATACTTTGCTGTGCAGGAAATGACGTCAAGCTGGTTGCTTGCTTTGACACGACAAAACCCAGCGAAGGAGTAAATTCTACATCTGGATGTCGCTGTGAAACTGACGGATGGACAAATTAGGAGGCGTCCTTAGTGTCGAGTCGGGAATACTGAGTGACTCGAGTTGTTCCAACAACTGACAAGTTTTAGATGTATCATTTTTCAAATGGACCTACAATTTATTTCCGACTCCGAACGGCGAATTGAGAAGCTTTTTTATGGCAAATTATCCTCTCGGGCACTTGTTGTTCCTCAACGAGAGGTTGTGTTGTGAAAAATGCTCTGTGGATATGGCTGGGCTTGTATCTTAGCCTTTGGCCTGGAAATTGGAACAGTGTCGTCCAACCAGGACTCGGCTAAACAAAAAATGACAAACACGGGACAGTACCTTAGAAGAAGGTGCTCTTTAGGGTTCTCCCTTTCAGTTTCGGAAGCTCTCAACATTGACGGTAATGTTTTCTCCAGTCTTCGATTGCTGAAGACATTAAGAGCCAGATGGAGTGCTGATTGAACTCAACCAGCTTGTCAAAGGGAATTGGAAAACTGACGAATGGGGCGTAAGCGGCAGAACAAACCGCTGAACACACAGTGGGAGTCGGACTGACGATAAGAAAAACAGCAACCAACGAGCAGATGCAAAGCGATTTTGAAGATCACTGAGCAAACCTTTCGAAGTGGGTAGGGACTAGATCACTCATAAGGACAACAAGCAACCTGCTCTAGGCTCAAAAATGCTCTTAGCTCAAAAAGGAAGCTATTGAGACTAATGGTGGGACTAACCTAATGCACACCAACCTCAACAAACACATGCATAGACTGGGTGACTAACGCAGAGACATGAAGAAGAAGACTTCAAACACTTCCTATACCACTTCATACCCTAGCGAGAATGCGACAGAAGACCCTGGGGTCCGTGTGGATTCCGGGCCTAAAGTATCTCAATGACAAAGGAATTGGTGACATCCTGATCGTCACCAAAGAAATTAGGAAAGTCGCCAGTAGTGATCTCAACTCCATAATTGTCCCCACTTTCCCGTAGATCCATCCCAACAATCGTCCCAAACTTACCCCATTTTCAAAATTTAAAAGAGGAGAACACAAAGAGCTCGGCTGAGGGCTAAGTGAAGAGCTTTCCATTCGTTCTCATACACCATACCTTGGGGGGACAGGGCTTTCCACAATACGGTTTACATCAACCAACACAATCCTCCTTCCCTCAATTGGATTAAAAAGAATTTCTGAAGGAGACCAGTTATGAAATGAATTCCTTTTCACAAATTTTCTCAAATAATCGTCCATATCGTCCATAAACAGGTTCTTTGCTTGTTCTCATTTGACTACAAACTCACTGTCTCGGATGATGACACTATGACACCAAAGATGGATTTTGAGGAGAAGGACAATCAATGACTTCGGGGTATGTTATGAGCTGCTATCTGGGGGATTCCTGCAGACTTTACCAATAGTGCCTAGAAGCACGAGCGAATGAACATTGTGCACACGTCAAGTCCTCATATCTGTGGGCATCGGTGATCCAAAGTAAGGTCCACTTCTGAATATTTTATAACCTCATGCTGCAGTAATATCAGCTTAAGCCCTGCACTCTTACCAGACTGGAAGTATGATGGTTCGCGGGTTAAGAGTGCTTAAGTGAACTCTCCACATCTCCCGATCTTCCGCTATCGACTCTAAATCATTAGGGGCCATTGCCATACGGGTAGAGATAAAATTTCGGACTTGGTCCAGTCATCTCATCATGTACCTTCCTAGCGGACCTTATGGCACATCTTGGAAGCTGAGTTGGGGACATGCGTTTAATGTGCCTAAATCACCGAAGTATGGACCTCTCCATTCGAAGGAGTAGTTCGTGACTCGATCAAGACGAGTTACACCAGGAATACAACGAAGAAATTTCAGCAGCTTGTATCCGCGATCTTATTCTTTCGGTCATCACCCAAGTTTCATGACCATAGGTAAGGGTCGGAGCAAACACTGAATTAAAAACCTCCTGATAATAGATTGACCAGGCTGTCTCAAAATTGCTCCAGCCCCACCAATCCTACAGAATGACTCCTTCTATCGCTCGTGAATAGGACCTCGAGATACTTAAACATCGCCACCTAGTTCAATGGGACTTCACTAACATTCACAACGCATTGAACAAGCATCCGGAATATCACCAATTCCTCTGCTTTGTTCACATTTACCTTCATCCCAGCTTCAGACGGATAGGAACTTATATAGTACCCTGAAGTTCGGTTTGGATGGACCCAAGGATGACTAAGTCATCAGCGAAAAGCAGATGACTTATCCATATCTCCGCTGTAACATCCAATTCATATACGTAATAAAAAAGGAGAGGTGACAAAACGCACCCCTGACGAAGACCACAGTGAAAGATGTCTATTTAACGCCGTTAAATAGTTTGTGTATAGAGAATGGCCCTCAGAAGAGAACCGTCAACCCCATACTCCTGCAGTACACCCCGGAGTTTACCCCCGAGGGACCCTATCATACTGTTTCTCCAAATTCACAAAACAGCTATAGATAAGTTTAGCATATTCTCAGGCCTTTTCAAGTACCATTCTGAGAGTGAATAGCTGATGGGTTGTGCTCCTACTCTGACGAAAGCCGCACTGCTCATCCTCCAACTAAGACATCCCAAAGGCAGTGGCTGTCTGTAAGGCCCCTGCCACCCAATGAGCGGCAAAGCGGCAGAAAATTTGTTCAGAAATGGCGCTCATTGCTCCACGATTGCGTGGCCACAACCATTCGATTTCATACGTTTTAATTTTGCTCTCTGCCGCTTGCCACTCATTGCGTGGCAGCGCCCTAACGGAGTCTACAAAGAGATATCTTATCAACTCCGTGAAACGATACAGCAGTTCAAATCAATAAATGGTAATAAAATCGATTAAAACACGTCCAAAGCTGCCGACGTTAACTAAATTTCTTCCTCGAATGCGGTCATTTGCCATAAACGTAAAAAATGGCTGCAGTTCTTATTTCTGATAAATCAATCAATTTTTGACAGCGGATTACGATTATATGCGGCATTTGGTGAATACATAAAGAATACCCGCCAATACAATGGTTTTTGGCTAAGTAAGCCTTTCATGGTTCTTTTTGCCGAAATCTGATACCCGAAATCAAATGCCATCACATGTCGGCATAGGTGTTGATTCCTTTTTATCGTGGCCCTATCGCAAAGTGACGACGGAAGATGGTTGGATGATAAACACTGGAAATATTTGGATTTTTTTTTTTTTTTTATCGTTGCTACATCTGTCTATGTACATACATGTGTCAGATAATTTTTGTTTTTAACTTGTCATTGTGTCGTTTTACTTTGAGTCACTTTGGAGAATGTTTGTCATTCAAATCGAAGTTGGTGCTTTGACAATTTGCACTGTCTTCAGAGTGGGGGATGATGACTGAACTTTCTGTTATTCCTTTGCCAGTGCAGCCTACGAGACTGAATGCTACTGTTCGCAAACGACGACACGACAATTGTATGGGATAAAGCGAAAAACTACCATCAGAAGTAGAGCTCTCAGTTTTTCGGCAGTGCAAGGTGGCTTTTGGCAAGCATTGGGCTTATTACCGAAAAGGTTAGGTTAGGTTAGAGTGGGTGGCGTCTTATTGTTAGGCGTCGCCTCGCTCGCATATTCAAGAACCATTGTGTTGTGAGATACTACATGCCTATACCTGTTGGGAAACAAGAAGAAGTTAGAGCTGTTATGTATTGTTTGCCTCCCTAAACCACCTCGAATTCAGTTTGAGTCTTAGGATGGCCTTCGGTGGCATTGTTGAGAGTTGGCCTGAGTCGTCTAGGGTCGTCTTTCTGGTTCTGCTGAGGCTTAGGCAGATGCAAAGAGAGTGTTTCGTGTCCTTTTTAGTCGCATTCTCCTTGAATGGGCCGCCAGTAGATTGTGGCCTGTGAAGGTGCTGATCTCGAGGGCTAAACGCGATCTGTTCAGCAAAACTATTTCCTTTGTTTTTATTTTACTGAGTTTTGGCCACATCTTTCTTGATATGCGGCATGACGGAAGTGTGGTCCATCTCTCATCGGCAAGTTTCCAGAAGTCCAAGTGTATCTCTTGCTTTGGAACTTCTATAGGGGTCAGAACCGTGTGGTCGACCATTATTTAGCACAGTTTTGATCCCTTTCTTGCCAATTTATCGGCCTTTTCATTGCTATCATTGCCTCAGTGCCCCGGGACCCAACAAAGTGATACATTTTGTCTTGAGCTAAGAATCCTAAATTAGCTGCGTCAACACTTTTCTACAAGCGATTTGAGTATTGTAGATGACATCTATTTGATGCTGGCCTGGCTGTCTATGAATATGTCGATATTTCTGCTCTGGGTTACTGAGGATAGCTATCTCGCGGCTTCGGTTGTCGCTAGAACTTCAGATTGGAAGTTTTTCTGACCGGACAATAGCGGGTTCTTCTGAGCATATTCCGGACCCTACCATACATTTTTGAGACGTCGGTGAAAAAAGTTGTATTGCCGGGTTTAATGAATCTTTCTTCCCCTCAACTTTCCCTTGGTGGAAAGAGAGTTTTAAGGTTGAGTTCGAAATCACGATATGGCGTTATGCGATCAGTTTTTGTATCCAGCTTCGCCCATCTAGCGAAACTGATGTGACCAATTTGGCCCTTTTTCTAAAATCACAGGAAAAAGGTCCTTTGCATTCATATGACTATAATAAGACCGGTTCTAGCTCACGCGTCGATTGTTTGGTGGAGGGATGTGACTGATTTGTGCACTAAACTTCACAGAAAGCCTGTCCTGACATCACGGGAACTTTTGCGAGTACGCCTGATACCATAGACTTGCTGTACTATCAAATTAATCTACAGTCTTAGTCGGTACGGGTTTTGGTATTATCCGCACTAGAATTCTGAAGACTTTATCCGACAGTTATCCTACGACCTTGGTTTCATGGATATCCCATTGGAGTCACGGCTGCTGTGCAAGTTTAACGTCAGGACTGGATGCCACCAGAGTGTGAGTCTGGACTGGGTTATTGTCGAATTTTCACGGATGGCTTCAAAATCAGTCAGATGCTGATGTCTTCATGAAGGCCGACAACACTAGACTTCACTACCCATAAGGCAAGTCGGGCTCGGTTCTCCAAATCGAGATTTATACCATTTTAGCGGCCACGGGCTACCTATATTGTAAAGAACACATACAAACATATGTGGAAGGGTCGGAATGTCTACGTCTGTAGCGATAGCCAAGCAGCGCTTAATAACTAGCTCAACCCTTTAACCAGAGTAAAACAGTTCAATAATACAAGAACTCTCTGAATTTCGCCCCAAGACTGAACACTTTGACTCTTGTCTGGGTTTCAGTATGACCCTGAGGCTCTCTGGGAATGAGATCTGCAATGAGATTGTTAGAAAATGATTTCTCAGGAACTGAGTCTTCCCGCGTCTTCGATCAGGGCCTGCATTGAAAATTCGATTTCTTCCAAACACAATGGCTCTCCAGGATGCAGGCAGACTCATCAAATGCTTCCTAACGTCTGTGAGAAACCAGCGGCATACTCGCTGTCTCTTAGTAGAAAAAACTGTAGGCAGCCTATTGGCGTTTGAAGGGGACCTTTCACTTTTGCTAAGCATCTCAATGTGGTAGTGGTCCCCGTGGGTCAGTGGTTAGTGCGTTGGACTGCTGACCGAGCGGCGTTGGTTCAAGCCCCAGCCGGGAACACCGAACATTTTTCACGGCACCACCTCTCGTCGGGGAATGACAAGCCTCCGGGAGTATAATCTGTCATGAAAGAGCTTCTCAATTCGCCGTCGGATTCTTGCGAAAATCTAACACGCACAACATGAATGGTTGCGAGAAGCTTGGTCTTGACTCATCCCGAGCTGTCGCGCCAGCTATTTATTTTTTAAGCATCTCAATGAGCTACATTTGAGTGAGACTACTGTTTGAGACCCTTGTGGTGAGGAAGCCGAAACTTCGAATCGTATCCTGCCTTAACTCCGATCAGGTGACTCATTTTCGGTGATGATGGGGTGAGTGTAAATACTGTGAGCTCTTCGTCCTTAAGTGGCCTTTGCGGTATTCTCCGACAGTCGAAATAACTGAGTCTGGCCTTCCGGTAGGTCAGTCGGGTCTGAGTGATCAAGTATGCAAACAAAATTGGAAGTAGAGACGTAGATAACTCTTGATGAGGAAAAAAGGACTTCGAGTCGATTTAAGAGATTCGTAGATGATCTGTGATAACTTAAGATGACTTATATACAAAACCCAACGCATTAACCACACAGCAACCCTTGTTGCCTATAACCGGCAGGAAATTCAACTGGAACTCGAACATTTAAGAAGAAGTTAAAAATGCGTTGTATACCTGAGTTTGTTCTTCGGAAAAAGCTAAGAATTCAAAAGTCAGAATCACTCTGTGGATGTTCTCCGGGATCATCAGACGCGTACATACTCTAAGAGGACTAGTTATGCTTCCAATCTTACCAGCATTGCCAATATTCAAAAGGGTATCATGGACTGAAACTACTGGCGCGAAGAGAACAACTCCAACAGTGGGATCCTCAAGATTCTGCTCTAAAAATCTGCAGCAAAAGTGGTTTTCGAAAATTCGAGTCCAACTACTAGAGAGTGAACTCGTATGGAAACGCGCGTATATTGAGGTATCCGGGCACTTGTATCAATTTCGACTTTACCTGTCTCTAATTGTCGGCAGATTGGACTGTTCTGCTTGGGTGGATAGGCTGATTGGTAGTAGATCAACTATGACTAGTTCTGGAAAGTGAGTGTTAAGTGCAAATTTAAGAGGTGTGACTTCAATGCTTTTTCATGAGTAGGTCCGAGATTGTATCCGAGATTGCATCGTAAAGTTATCGCAAAAGCTCTTTTTTTTGACATTCATTTCTTTGCTAGTCCTGATGAAAGCTAGGGAGTACACAGGCCTGTCAGTTTTTTTTTTTATAATTATGGCGCAGGGATTATGACAACCCATAAACGAGAGCCCAGGCATTAGGGAAGTTAGGGGAGAGACGAGGAAGATATCGATGCACGTTGGCCTTAAATGCTTGTGGGTTGTGGTGAAGGGGAAACACAGACCTATGTAGAGTGTTCCACATTGGTGCAGTACGGCTTACGAAAGAATCTCTATGTTTGACTGTACGTCCGAAAGTAGGCTTAAGGGTGAACTGATGTCCATTCAAAGCATTACGCCTATTGTGGTTAAAGTAAAGGAGGGGCGGAATGCACAGTTGTTTGAAAACCTTCCTTACTCTGGACCTGACATTATTTTATCAGGGTGTTAGCCTTTTAAACAAGCAATTCCGTCGGTCGGCATAAATCACCTCATCCCTAAGATCTACAGTCAGAAACAGAGTGAGTTGAGGTAGATGGAATGTTCACGAAATTAGTAGAAATTCCACCGACTTCCCATAATTGTAATGACTGTCTTACAACTCTAACACTGATTACAGTGTTACTCCTATCTTCAATCACAATCTTGAGTAATCAACGAGCCTCTGACGAGTTTGGAAAAATCCCGCTCGCGAATGAATCCAACGTCAAGGCGTGTTGATAAAATCCAAACCCATTGACGCGTCGCGTCGGCGTACGAATTAGATAGTTCTCACGAAAACTAATGACGACTTCTGGATGCCAGTCTGCCCAGACACAAAACTAGTTTCGCTTCCTTAGAACAGCACACTGACAACAAATGGTGAAATTTGAAAGAATTGTACTTTTAAATTTCCCATCGTGCCCCAATGACTGTGTGTCTCTGAATAAGAATGCAAATAATTATTTGATTTGAAATTTACCGAGAACAGAGCAAGGCGCGCGACTCTCCAGTTCACATGTGTTCGCAATAAACGATCGTTCTGACGTCACAAAAAGATTTCCCCAAACGATTACGAACAATCATTTCCGAAGAACAGCATTCATCGCGCGCCAATACGTGCGCCATATTGATATTATATCACACAGTGCAATGAATCGGACTTCCTCTCGGCGAGAGAACTCTCCCAAGTCAAAAGTGAAAACTTTCAAAGTTTTTTTTTTTCTATAAATAGCATGAGTAAACATTCACCCCTAACCAACCCCAATAATTGAGAAAAGTCATTACACTCTAGCAGAGGCGCACGCTGACGGCTGAACACTCATTCTCGTCGTGTCGTTGGCGTCGGCATGAGTACGTCATGGAAGCGGTAGTTCGGAGTAGTGTTGGTTAAGAGAGCGTGGCAGGAGGCGGGTATTTGTTTAGCTCTACTCACACTATCCCATGCGATGAGGGAGGCGTGGCGTAAAATGCCGGTTCTGGTTATATACGACGAAGTGAGCACCCCAACACAAGCTCAACGAACTTCATTCGGTTTGGCTCTCTCGAACACATTCAACTGTGGTTGCCGGTAGTGGTGGATGTTAGGTGGTGTGCGTTGGTTTTGAGTTCGTGTGCGAGCGAGTTTGATTTTTAAGCTGTGCCCCTTCGGGAACATGTTGTGTCTATTTATAGTGGTCTTTTCCAGTGGCATGGAAGTGCATGTACTTGGTGGTTATTTACTTTGGGAAGGCACCTGCGTGAAAATGGCCATAGTGCCGGTGGCAGGAAGCAACAGGCCGGCAGTAGTGAGTCAGCAGCAATGTACACGCGGCGGAGGATGCCCTCAATGAATGGTGGTACATAGAAGAGCATGTGGAACAGGTTGGAATTGCTCTACATGCGTAGAGAAGAGATTGTCAAGGAATTCGAGGGAAAATTAGCGTAGGCGCCATGGAAGTAGGCGCAAATGGCCGTGTGGGAAAACGTGTCGGAAGTCGTATGTAGTAGGGATGATGTGTGGGGTAGATTGGGCGGTTGTTGTCCGTATTCTGAAGGTTTGTTTTTATCCGATAATTAGTGGCGTATTTGACGACATTTTAGGATGCCTCCTCATAGAAATGAAGGCAATCAAGAAAGAGTTAAGGGGGTGTTTGCCGCAGATGACGGCGATAGGAAAATTCCTTTCCATTTCAACTTAAGGACGCCTAAGTGTCACTAACAAAACACAAGGCTAGGATAGAAGTGTTTAAAAAAAAACTGAAGACTTCCATCGATTGAAAGAATATCTTTTAAGATTTCAGAAAGGGGACTTAAGGCTAAAAATACGGCTTTTATGGCGATTTAGTCTGATTAATCTGAAGGTCATTTCGAAGGGCGCGTTGTTCCCATGATGATTCCGCAGTGAAGTCTGGCCTTCGCCTCTCTGTCAACCATCTGTTGCACTCCAATAACATGTAGCTGCTTGTGTCGTGTTTAGAGAAGTCTCCATACTGGCTAGATGGGCTCCACACTTTTCCCATTTTGTCAGGGTAGGCATTGAAACGCCAGTGTTCGTCCACTCAGTCTATATTCAGATCGGCAGATTCGTCGTCCATCTTTCTCTTGCATTTTCGCTCCAATGTTTTGGCCAGAACTGTTTGGTAAGTTCCTTGGCTTCTGGTGTTGCCTCTTTTTTTTCACCACTTCTTTCCACTTTACTGCTATGGGTTTGATGCGGACTTTTAGATCCGACTCAGGACACTGTATGAAAAAACTTGTTACCCAGACAACCCTTCGACTCTAAATGGCGGCCATTCGCTACCCGTACTTTTTCTGATTGAGTCTCCCGACCTAGATCTCCCAGTCCTATGGGAAATTGGGCGAAGGTGTTCGTGATTGACAATAGAAGTCTTCGTGCCGTCGGGCTTCGTTTGCTGTCATATTTAGATGCGGACTTAATCAATGCTTTCTATGAAGCCTTACTCTTTAATATTTAACTAATTTTTTTAGGGCATTATCCTTAAGATTTTTTACGATCGCCGTGGTTCAGTGGTTACTGCGTTGGACTGCTGTGTAAGTTGCATGGGTTCAAACTCCAGCCATGTCCACCGAACATTTTCCGCGGCACCTCCTCTTGCCGGGAAACGACAAACCTCTGAGAGTATAAATCGTCATGAAGAAGCTTCTCAATTCGCCGTTCGGAGTTGGCAATAAATTGTAGGTCCCTTCCATTCATGCGAACAAAACAACACGCACAACATGAATGGTTGCAAGAAGAAAGATCACATATTTTTTTTTTTTTTGGTTTGAAGTCGACTTTCCAATACCCTGTTGGCGCCACGTGGAATGTACTTTCAAAATGACGCACCATGAGGACTTATAAAGATTTAAACGAGACTGCCTGAATCATCACTTCTTCCTACCCTTCTTAAGATGTCTGCTTCTATGCCCATGATGTGTAAGGTATTGTCCAACAAAGTTTCCATTCAGTTAGATGAATTATTTTTGGTTCTCCATCTCCATTCGCTAGGCCATTAGAAAAGCTTTCAACTGTCGTTTGATTCATGAGCCATTGGGCAGACAACTACACCCTCAAATCCATTAAAAATCGCGCAATCGAAAGTTTTGTAGCGATTGATAGAAATTATGTGTTGTCTGTCTGGTTGGTTGATCCAAAATGGCATACAATGAGGCATTTCATGGGTTAATGTCAGGGGGGTACTTTCTACCACATACCCGTGAAATGAAATATTTGTTCAGAGATGTCCTCGTATTGGCAAGAGCTCAGTGCGTAGAAAAAAGCTAAGATTACAGGGGATAAAATACGTAGGTACTCTTAAAGTAACTGTAGATCCATTGTGGTTGGATGTTAATAATTTTAAAAAACCTAATTGTCGAATAAACCTTCAGAAGACGCCTTACAAAGAAGAAATGGTGCCAAGTTGAAGCCCTTCCTTCATCCAAAAGAAAAAAATACAACAGTGATCAACCTCTGAAACTCAACATTTAAACAAAGGACTGCTATTCCTAAAAGTTGATCGTTACTGTCCTTTGTAGAAATTTTACCAATTTTAACTTTATTCGAGAGATTTAACGGTCCCCGGCTGCGGGCTGAGGCATCTCATCTGACGTAGGATCTAAGACAAACATTATCTAATGGTTAAGTCTTTCTATCATGATTTTAGCAATCTCTTGTGTGGACTGTATTCGTAAAGAAAAGTCCAAGAGTGACATCGAGCATTGGCATCACAGGCGAGATGAGCTTATTTGCTATTGTAGCAGTGGAGGCCCTGCATAGAAAACTCTGTCGTATCATGCAGCTTAATGTTTCACAATTCAAACCATTTCGAGCCTCAGTTTATTGAGAGCTATTCCAAGGCAGCGGAAGGCTTACAGCACCTACATATGTAAGAACAGGCACATACCAGACTTTATCAACTCAAAATTCAATACGTACAACTGATTGTCAATAATCCACCACCGAAAGCTTCTACAAAGGCATCGTATGTAAGACTTGTCCAGACAATCTGGTGAAGTGAGAATCTTCTCAACAATAATCGGACTCTTGGTGGCAAGAAACGGAAAAGGTCCGGCCAATGAAAATCCTGTATTGCTCTTGAATTCATCTGCCATTTTGGTAAACTCTGAAAGTACAGCTGTATTAAAGAAAAAAATGGAATTTTGACAAGATTAGAGGTGTAGGTAGGTCTTTTCGAGTGGATCTAGAGATGGACTGACTAATTTGAGCTGTTTCAATCCACTGATCCAGATGAAGACCTCAATAAGCTTATGCTTATGTGCTAGACAAACGACGAAATACCTCTGCAATAATGTCCAAAAGCGTGTCGTTTGGCCAAACCAACATCAACTGCGAGATTTGACCACTGAAGTCTAGATCTAGAGTGACTAGGGTCTGATACCAAGAAAGTTAGCTTTGGTTGGATCAACTGATGTGTTAGTAGATGCTAACCTCGTGTTTTTTTTTTTTTTTTGTAGACATAGAGGTTATTGAAACTTGTATGCGGCATGACTGGAGCACGTCTCATTTCTCAACGGTAAGCTTCCGGATAAGCATAGCTAGCATCACTGTACGTTAGGCTTTAGTGGGTGTCAGAACAGAGCGATTTAAAACTTTTTGGTTTAACCCAATTGAAATCAATTTTACTGATGTCTATGTCTCGGGAAACACACAAGACGTTGAGCATGTAGCTTTCGGCTTTGTGTGACACTTCTGCACTTACAGCCCTAATCGCGACTTGATTGTGACTTTAATAAGTAAGTGTTGCTCCTCGTTGGCGTGGACGAGAATAGTTTTCGTGACGCCTGAGATATCGCCTAAAACTCCAATTGAAACGCGCACTGCTGCGAAGCTTCACTGACCAGGCAGTATAGATTCCAGAAAAATGACATACTCAAACGCAGAGAGACAACACCAACGTTTTAGCCAGAACCAGCTGGACAACTATAACTACGAGGTATTGAAGGAATTCGTCTTCCTAGGCTCTGTTTTAAACCCTGCTAAAGTCGCGAGGAGACCCAACGCACTCACCAATTGCTATTTCTATGGCCTATAAAGACAACTATTTAGCAAGACCCTATCGAGAAAAACCAAGGAGACCCTATACAAGACCTTCATCATCCCCGTTCTGCTCTATGGTGCAGAAGCATCGACCTTGTCAAAATCTGATGAAAGCGCACTTGGAATTTTCGAGAGAAAAATTCAAAGTTCGATATCTGGGCCGACCTGCGTTGAAGGAGAAGATTTAACTATGAGCAGCGACACCGATTAAGATGATTAGGTCGTGTAGAGCGGATGAACATCAAAGCTCCTGCCCGAAAAATCCTTGACTTCGGTGAGGTATTCGCAGAAAAAGACGACCACATCACAGATGGGGGGCGTCAGTGGAGGGCCACCTCCACCAAATTGCCATACGGAATTAGAGGTAGCTAGGTACGGATCGTTCAATTTGTGAGGACGATAAACCTTCAGAGAATAAACCTCCAGTCCAAGAAGCAAAGCCACGTGTTTACATATATTGGCTCTATAGAACAGATGGATAAAAACGCCTTAATCAAAAGAAACTTGGCGAATTCATGACGACAATGGAAACCGATCCCATGTTCGAAAGACCAAACAAGTAGAAATTAGAGTTCCTTAGACGTTAATTCCATCCAAAACTGAACACAGTTGGCACAGCACCTACACCTCGGGTCTGCTAAGGCAGAAAATCCTAATTGGATGGAAAGTCTGGATAGTACCATGACGTCTTTTCCATTTCATCTCAGTTCACCATCTCTTTCCCAGTATCTCAAAGGCATCCAGAATCTCAAATAATGCGCCACATTCTCGTCAGTTCATCGCACTTGTACCACTTAACCTTCAACCTATCCATGCAAAGTTCAACTTCACTGACCGTAAGCTATTTTACTTCAACTTGACTTAGAGTCACCACAACTCGTGGTACATTTCCGAACCAAATACGAACACCCTACCTTTGCTGTACCCAAAATTCAATAAATTGGTCCAATTCCTCCGCTGAACAAAGATCAACACTCGAGCTCTTCAAATCACAAAACAAATGCGGAACTCCCCCTCGTCCCATTCACAAGCTTAAGTCAACACAAATCGATTGCTATTTTCTTGCGCTAAAAATAGATCGAGTCGCGGTCTCCATTACCATTCGTGATACCCCTTCATGGGCTCTCAACGGGCTTATTTCCAAAATTAATCTACATAATCCACTTGGCAGCGACACCTCCTCGGACGACGTCAATTTAGACCTCACAGTGTGCCAGAGTCAGAGTCAGCCAAAGCTCCCGCGGCTAATTGCTAGTGTGCGACACTCCCGATTTTTCCACCGATGTTGGTCCGGCATAGACCATTGAACTTTAGGTTGTGACCATTTCTGATTGTCTTTTGTACTGCAACGCAATCCGCAGCCTCTTATCGGAATACACGCATTAGACTAATTGCTGTCAGAGATAAGGCCACTTGGCACCGCATAACAAATAGAAACGAAAACGAAGACCCGTCATCCGGTCTAATTGGGAGATCAACTTAACGACCTTCTATCGTCGAGCGTAGTTTACACACCACCCCGTGTCGTCAACGAGAACACACCGCAAACAAGATAAGATAATTAATTTGCGAGAGTCGCCGGCCGACCACAAAAAGGCCAAATTATTACCTGACTGGCCGAGCGTCCGGGCGGCCGAGGGAGACAAAAGAAACAAGTTGGCAACTTGGTCTAAAGAGTGGATAATTGCCACATAATGGCGAGGAGCGACGGCGGTCGAGCCAAGAGCCATGAGGCATTGTGATTCATTCAGTTTTGGCCGGTGAGTCCATTGATGGCCTTTAAACTCTATCGCTGATCGTCGGCGGCAAGACATGTTAACAACAGAGTTACTGCCCATTCCGATCGCGCGGCCACACTCGCACGCACAACGGAGGCGATTCAAAATCGGGACCGCTTTCAAGATTTATGAGAGTCATAATAAAAATAACTTAAACTTTTGCCGGGGCTTAATAATTTCATTTGGGGAGGCATTCTCCGCAATGACGATGATGATCATCAACTTCGTGATCGTCGTGGTCATGATCGCCCGATCATTCCTGCATTAGGGGGAACTCATGCTCCACCGCGGACCACGGTTCGCTCTCTGACGGTGGTCATTCGGTGGGCATTTATGATCTGTAGACAATATAAATACGTGTGGTGTAAGTCCCAGTCACAGAGGTGAGGCGATAAAACGGTCCAATTGGCTTTGTTTCGTCCACAAGTGCGTCTGTCGCGCTACCCCCCGCCGAAATGAAAAAAAAAACCCAAAACGTTTTAATTGTGAATTAAGTGAAATTAAAAAAAAAGAGTTTTATGCTAGAGATTCCGGTTTTGGTGTTTGGACGATGTGACCTTCAGATCGTATGATCGGTTTGTCACCATAGACTAGATGCCTCAAGAAATGTCGGTGTACGATCAGCAGGTAGTTCATGCCCATGAACTTCTGAAGGACGACGACTTCTAGCATTAGCTAAACGACGAAATTGGCTTTATCAACTCTTAGTAGAGCCAGACTTCGATAGTAAGTTTAATTTCAAAAGAAGAAGAGGGGACTGGGATGAGGGTACAGTCTGTACTGAAGAAGAAGTAGTAGAAATGGAAGGTGCCAGGGTCTTCTGTGAATCCAGAGGGATAAACCAATCCTTTAAAATCGAAGACAGCAGCGTTTTTAAGGCTGATTTAACCACGCAAAGCTAATCAAAAGTTACAACACTGTCAGGAAAACTATCACCATCTAGGTTGCCAGCCGTCTCTGCAGTCAACATCGACACAATTCAAACTTTTAAAGCTTTGCAAACAAACTCTCAACTATATATCAACGACCAACAAGGTGACAGGAAAACCCTCTGCATAATTACAGGCCTATCACATGAAAAAACTAAGGCTAAGTGAGAACGGCTTTTTCAGGGGCTGCGGAGATTAGGAAGTTATTCAGGACACAACCCACATCCTTTGTCACTGTTCAGGTCTTTAACACCTCAGTCAAAAATTCGTTGGAAAACACTTTTCCGGGATACCGAAGAATTAACTGACGTACCTATCAGAGACATTGGAGTTTGATTAAGGCTTCAAGTTGGTTTGAAACCCTGGCGCAACAGAAGAGTGCTTTGGATATTCCTCCACGAGCAAGGGGTACCTTCTTCCCAAAATGGGCATCATAATGGGTCTCTACTGACCTATGTGTGGCGCAAAGTGTTCTCTCTCCCCTCGCTAACCCATCTACCTAATCTAACCTTACAAGGTGACCCTTTGCTGGCCGCAAAGGTATATCAGGAAATAGATAGCGGACAAACTTGCTAGGAAGGGTGTAAAACTAGATCCTGCGTATACCCATTCGGTTAGAAGGACACCGATTAGCATTCTCTGCAAAAAAAAAAGTTTAAGGACCCATGATCAGGGCTGGTGCCATATAGTCACCGATGCAATAGCCAGATCACTATGGCCAGCCTTTAATAAGAAAAACTCCAAAAATCTCGTACGACTTAGTTGAAGGGAAATACGAATCGTTTCAAGTGTTTTCACAGGGCACTGTGTGGGGGGGTCTTCGGGGCTTTAGTCGATGGATACTTGACTGAGCGGCCTATTCTCCAATCCAGTGGCTCTGGAAAATTTGAATATCTTTAGAGGACTTAGCGAGGGCAAGTCTTAATCGAAAAATTCCCTAGATGAATTCTTCTACTCTCTTCAAGTTGTAGTTTCTTAGCCTGGGGAGTTTAGGCCATGACCTTAATTTTTGTTTCTTTTTTTTTTCTCTTCATTTTTTTCATAAGCCCAGAAGATGACTGTTCTTCCGACAATTTTCGTGCCAGTTCATCCGTTCTTTCATAACACACGATCACACAGTGGTCTTGTACCACCCAGTGGACCGTAACTTTATTGATTTCTTCAGAGATGAACGTCGGTAATCGGGATCGCCGCTCTGTCAGTTATTTGATCAATCAATTTTTCCTATCCTAGACTTTGCTTTTTTAAGGCAACATACTCGTCTTTCAATGTAGTTTTTCCCCGCTCCATGCGCCTATATAACTTCGATGACCAGTGGTAGGCTCTGTGAGAATCCATAGTCCTGAGATCGGCTCTTTTTTAAGCCTGGTTTCCTCGGTACCACAGTTAAACCTTTCATCATGGAAGGGCTTAAGCCATTGCTACTTATTCTCCTCACAGGTGTGTGTGGTATGTCTTGACAAGGGATCTCAAGCCTATAGGAATAGATTAGTCAGACTTGGGATCTGTGTCGGAAATGATGTAGAAAACTTGGTGCAATTATGAAGTTGACATTAGCACGTGTCGGTGGGTGTATCTTCCTAGGTTTTTATGAAATACTTCAGATTAGGTATACAAATTCTTCTGCCTTATTCTGTGTTCGAGTTCGCAAATGCTTGCTTAGCGATTTCCTCAGCAAAATTCTTCGTTTCTTATTCCGGTGAACGAACTATCCTTGGCAACAATCATTACTACGGTCTACGTTTCCCTTTGGAAAATTCATTTGGAGAACGTCATTGTTCCATAAATGATGGCCCAGTCCTGAGCTCTGCGGTACTCTTGCAGTTATGGGCGTATTTAAAAAAAAAACACCGGCATCGCTTAGGACTACTTTTGAGGTCGACGATGTTGAATCTCTGTAAGGACGTCTATCAGAGTTAAAATTCCTTTAATCAGCGAAACTGTAGTGACTTACACAACTCGTTCACAGGGCTCTTGGACACAATGAGACTCGCGGCACCAATAATTTGATTTAAAATGTTTGGCAGATTGTTTTGGGGCTTGAACCTACTTAGTTCGCACAGCAGTCCAATACAGTAATCACAGCGAACACAATAACCGAGACTTATGCACCAACAAAAACCGACGAGAGAACTGCAAACGACATGTTGACTCAGATTAGAAAAGGCTGCCTACGTCTACAAGTAAACAGAGACTAGTTCCACCTTGTACATCTCTTTCTGGTACTCAGGTTTTCGCAGAGACCTCTGAAGTTTGAAAATTGTCCCAATTCACCCTCAAATTTGACATAAGTAGGGGTTTGCTGCTTTGCAGTATCTTAGTGTTAAGTAGCTGACAACGAATCAAACAAATACTGCGCTTACGTTCAACTCGGGTTCTATCACGAAAAAAGATGTTTCTCAGCAACGAGCTCAAAGTTGTTTCTTCTTCAGTTTAAGCTTCTTTGTCCATTCCCCTCCCTGCTAGTAATTGTTAAATCGACAAGTAAAGTGCAAATGACAAAATAATGTCGACCCTCCCCGCCCTCCCAGCAGAGATGAAAGGTAGTCAAACTAACAAAATGACACACAGAACGCCATGAATATCTCGCGAGTTAACAAGATTACAAGCGGCTAAGACCCCGAAAGCAACCAGTGCGAAAAAATCACCTCTAAATATGGCGATCAACACATATACGTGTACCTACAACCAGTGACTCCGCAAGAGGCCTGGGACCCACTCATAAAATCAAGCTCCTTCGCTGGGCCGCCAGAGTGCCCAAAACCCAAGAACAACAGAGGGAACAACAAAAAAAAAAAAAGGAAATTTAAACCGCAAACTTGTTCTCGTTTTTATTTGATTTCGGTGCCGCTTTTGTTGTTGTTGCTCTTGTCTCTTGGATCGCATTGTGATCACGGGTCGTTACGGCTGAACAACGTGTTAGGATGACGACGCGATATGAAAGTAGAAGTCATCCATGGCGACGGCAGCGGCAACGGAAGCCTCATCAGAAGCGGCACCATCGACTACCACATAACAGTCAACTGACAGAGCGGTCCCGCCAACAATAAGCCGCCTGAACGGTGTGTTATTGCTCATTCTGATATAAAATTATGGCTGCGTTCCTGCAAGGAGATCCGAGACCAGATTCACTCGATACACTCGACCTGTGTGCACGGGCGCAGGCCTCCTCAGTATCTGTGTGTGCACAATGTGTTGGGTGCGCTTCCTTCGCTGGAGGGCGGTGCGGCACGGCACCGGTCGTCAATTCAATGGTGCGAACACGAAAATTTCGCAGCACAGATTCCAGAGGGCCCGCACCGCGATCCTGGACGACAAACACACACAGCACCCAGGCACAGTCCGAGAGCCTAATAACAGCGCACCAAAAAGGTGCGCTTCCGCCATGTTATTAACTTATTTATAACTAAACAAGCGCGCCATTCAGTTTCCCACAGCTATTAATGATTGCCGCTGGATGGGTTTCGGACTAGTGGTCGGGAGAACATTGCACTTGGACGGGACGCGGCAGCGGCAGCGGTACCGCAAACAAGGTATGAACCCTTTTCGCGTGTTCTTACTCGTGTTTTGTGTGTTGCTGGTGGGACTAGCGACCGCGGCAGCAGCATCATCTCTCTTCGACTTTTCGAGTCAATCAATCACCTAAAGGGGTGTTCACGAGGTGGGAGCCAAATTCGAGGGCAAATCGAAGACACGTCGTAGCCATATAATAAGCGGCTTTGATTGGAGTATGAACATTGGATTCGATGTGCTGGCCGAGAGGGGGAAATGATCATTCGGTTTGATAGGGGATTCGGGATTCGAGTCGCCCGTTTTGATGGAATGAAAACGAAACGGTTGGTTAGAGCCAAATGAAACTGCTAATTTGTGGCGCGGCGTTCCCATTTGAACGATTACTGGGTGAGAGGATGGGATCAGCTTTTTTTCTTTCTAGAAATTTGGAGGATTCTAAGGGGGACTATAGCTGAATGGGGTTGGAAGGCAGTAGATGGCGACATACACATGTACCCATATGGACCGAAAATGTCTTAAGGACGTTGACTACTTGAGATATTTGTATGGAGTCGGTGGTGCTATTGGTGACAGTCTTGGCGTGTGTCCGTCCTTAAGCTTTGAAAAGGCATAAGTAGAGCTTTTGGAACTTGCAATTACCGACAAACCCAGCTAAATATGAAGCACATCCGGCAAAGAGTTCAAGAAGAGGTACAATACGAGTTGCAAAGAGTCGACCTCCTGTTCCATTTAGGACGTACAAGATATTGGGTTTACTGATGATGGTATCACTGAATAACAAGTCGCTTGGATCCAAATAAAAATTAACTTCTGAGACACCAATGCAAATTTCAGTCGTGGTTGTCTCCGAGCTTTAGAGATACATGGAACGCATCAATCTGCCACTGAGGGCAGAAGTTTGAGTCATTGTCGGCAAATTTTGGGTTTGTTTGCCCTCTCTATCTACTCTGCAATTAAAAAAATTACTCCGTTGGCGCTTTCTGGTTGGTTGGTTTAAGTGGTTGTATCAGGCAGAGAGCGTAAGCTACTCAAATACTGCTGAAATGTACTCTTTTGTTAAATGAGTGTGGACGGGTGTCAACAGACCATGGCTGTTGGTCTTAAATCCAACCTGTGGAGTTAAGGTAGAGTAGAATGTTAGGAATTTTCTCCTCTGAAAGTTCTTCAAGATTGTCGAGGAAGGGTTTCACTAGAGCATTGAGTTTTGCTATGGCAATTGCCGGCAACTTGCAGAGGAAGTGTTCTAGGGTTTCCCTCCCATTTGTGTCTTTGCAGTTGCGGCAGTAGCGATTAAAAAGGATTCCTAGCTTGGCCGCATGGGTGCCTAATACCCAGTGACCCGTACAGATGGCGACAACGGGCGCAATGTCTGTTCGGGTTCTTCTAAGGAGGTCGGGAGTTTTCCTATGGTTGTATGTTGACCAAGTCTTTTTTGATATGGCGCAGCTAGCAAGGTTGTTCCATTTATGTTTGGCTACTGGGAAGTAGTGTAGGTTGATTTTTTGCTTGAAAGCTCCAAATGGGATGAGAACTTTTCTTACGAGTGAGCTGTCAAGGGCCAACCCTTGCCTGGTAAACTCATCTGCTATTTCGTTCCTTCTTCTTACTTACACCATCTGGTATCAGAGAGTTTTTCGAACTGTTAGAACTATTGTGCCAAAAGCGAGCGACACTTAATCGGTTGTAGAAATCGTCCTTTCTTTCGTCCTAAATTTCGTCATCAAGGGATTGCAAGCCAACACCGGACTCAATTGGGTGTGGACTAAAAGACTCTTTGGCCTGTGGTATCGGTGTTCTACGTAAGTTACATTAACATGTCACCTTCATCGTTGTACAGATATTATTTTGAATATCGGACACTATAAAAAAAATTAGGGACGCTGATCCTTTTATTAATGGCTAGCCGGAATATTATAGTGGTTGCGCATGCGCATGTTTCTAAGTTGATAAATTCTCAATTCCCCAATTCAATTTGAATGTCTGTTCAGAAACCATACATACACCACTCACCTCACCTACGATTCTTCACACTAAAGTTCCTGAAATGTCCTGGCTCCATGACACAAACACAGGAATCTTCGAGATATCAAACAAAAATGTTGTTATGTCAATCTGATGTACTCACTGTGAGTCAATAAAACATGACAATGACAACACAAATAGAAACACACAAACACACTCACATAGTCACATTCCTCTCGGGGTAAGCCGATGAATGATGACACTCTAGTGACTTAGGCGGTTAGTGGTGGCGGAACCGATCAAAGCGTCGAAACATGAATGGGTTCATTAAAAAAGGATCAAAACCCATGTGCATCCGAGAGCGAGATGCCGAACTAACAAAACGGTACCTCTCATGAATCCATTCACAAATCACAAGGCTTACATTGTACACCAACACAACAAAGGACCTTTGTGAATGTGACATGTTTGTCTAAAGGACATTTCCTGCTCTTTTATGCTCTAATAACAAAAATGTCCTCTGGCACAGAACAGAACTTAACTGTTCATTTCGATATCCGAACTTCTCTGCAGCACACCATCCAAATGTCCCTTTTGTCCTGTGACCAAATTGAGAGATCACCTCCTGATAGTGGCAACACTCTTGCATTTATATTGTTAGCCTCGGAATTAAGACTTAATTCTTTGCCTTGTGACACACGGTTAAAGATGTTTTCGTTTCTCGAAGGTCCCTGAAGGATCTTCTTTTTTGTTACTGGTTTCTCGGCTTAAGCCAGAGTGTTTGTGTCTGTGTGTGCTTGTGTCCTTTTCAGCTGGACAATCCAATCGCAGTTGTACACGCATTTTAGTGGACTACCTCTCGGCTGCTGTTGCGGCTGCTGATCTTTCTCTCAATTTACCCATTCGGTGTTGTGTCCTTTTTTTTTTTTTGTTGGATTGTTAGCTTGTTAGACACAATTGAGAGGAACGTTGTTGGTGGTGTCCTTTACGCATTTAAAGATATTGATGGATATATTTGGCGACACTGTGTCTCCTCTATTGTTTTGAGAACAAAAACATTATTATTGAGGCAAAAGGATCGATGTTTTTAAAAATTTCCTTTGTTCGATGATTTATATTATTTGTGAGGACATTGAGGTGTGCGCAGGGGCTTCATGGGCGATTGATAAAATAATAGAAACAAAGCAATACGAACGCGCTTAGATTTGATTTTATTATCGTAGGACGACTTGGATGTGGGTAATTTCAATTCTGAAGCGTAGTTAGTTGGATTTACAGTCAGAATGTGATATCCTTGTTTGACACTCTTATTTGGCATTCCTGCATTTCACAGGATACTGCAAGAAAGGTGGTTTAAGGTCTGTTCCAGTACGAGACTACCAAAGCTTTATAGGTCGTTGACGATACTTGGTCAATTCTAGAAAAGTTTAGGTCATTACCTCTCTTTTCAGTGCGTGGTCTCTAGTAGTTTATGGATGTGCCATCAAGGAAGATCATTGATCATCTTGTATAGCTCCTGAAGTTGAAAAAGCTGTCACGTGGGACTGAAGTCCAATGAGTGGTATGCCTTTTCATTACAGATGCACTGAGACCCTTTCCAAGAAGTGCCAACCAATTCAAAACTGGTTGCCAATTGGCATGTGTGGTATGCCTAACTAAGCCTTTCTTACTTACTTAGGTGGCGTTACAGTTCGGGTTGAACGTGGGCCTCAACCAACAAGCCTCTTCAGTTAGCCCGCGTCTGCTTCCAGTTGCGCACGCCAAGTTGGTTAAGGTCCCCTTCTACATGTGCGCTCCACCTTACTAAGGCTAAGAGACAATTAACAATGGAGTACGCAACCTGGGTGTATCTATTTACCACAGCCTACCATTTTTTCCCACTTGACTTCAACGTAAACTACACAATAGTATATGCGCACCTAGAGTCAGCGCTAAATCCTCAACGATGAGTCCATCTAAATCTCAACGGAGTTAAACCAATGGAACAGCCTATTGTTGAAGATTAATCCAATCAAATACGGATGTGGCAGTGGACATACGTTTTGAAAAAGCTACACCTCCATTGATTGCCAAGCGATCCAATGGAATTCACTAACCCAGGACAGAAGAAGAGTGGGTCGTCCGAAGAGTCAGTTGAAGAGGAGTCACGGCAACTAGGACGAAGTTGCGACGTATTTCTAGAAACCGAATGCGACGGCGCATAGGTACCGTGGAGGCCTTCAGACTCCCAGGGAGAAGGTTAGGTTAGGTTTGGTTATGGGGGAAGTACCCAGTCTGATGACTGTGCATGTTTGTGTTGTAGTCCATGTTCCAACCTTGGGTTCTAGATAAGTGGTCTATTTGCTAAACCAACCTGTACCCTCGATAAAGTAGAGAGTGGTCACCATGGGTCAGTGGTTACTGCGTTGGACTGCTGAGCTTGTGGCGTGGGTTCAAGCCCCAACCGAGTCCAACGAACATTTTTTCGCTGCACCACCTTTCGTCGGGGAATGACAAGCCTCCGGGAGTATAATCTGTCATCAAAGAGCTTCTCAATTCGCCATTCGGAGTCGGCAATAAATTGTAGGTCCCTTCTATTCGTGCGAACAATAAACCCGCACAACATGAATGGTTACGAGAAGCTAGGCCTTGGTTCATGTTTTTATTGGTACTTCTGTTATGTTTCCTAGTCCTTCAAACAGCCTGTTTCTCATATGTCAGAGTCGGCGGTTTTGGAGATTGGGACACTCATAGAGTAAGTGCTGGATGGTTTCCGTTTCTTTCGCATCCTGACAGGTCCTGCAGTAGTGTGAGGAGTTAATGCCGAGTATGGTGGCCATGGTGCTTATGGCACAGTGTCCCGGCAGTACACCTATTAGGATGCGAGTATCTTTTTTATTCATAGCCAGGAGACATTTTGTCTTGCCCTGGTCTATTCTCTGCCACAAGCTGCGGGATATAAAGCAGTCACCTCTGCCGGACCAAGAGGTGTTGATTAGCTCTCTCATCTGTGGTCGACATTACCTTTCAGTACGCCGATAGGGATGTTTATCGACGTGTAGGTGTTCTCACTCTGTAAAGCGGATCGTTGCCGAGCCAGTTCGTCTGCTTTTTCGTTATCCTCGATGTCTTGGTGTCCGGGAACCCAGCAGATGTTGACTTTGGTGTTGCCATCCTTTAAGGCCTTGATAGCTGCTTGACTGTCGACGAGGATGGTGATCTTAGATGGGCTCAGTCTCCTAGCATCTATTGTCTTTCCTGCTCTATCCATGGCGAAAATTTCAGCTTGGAAGCCACTATTGTCGTCCGGGAGTCTGTATGAATCGTTTATATTAAGTGAACTACTGTGCACCACTGTTCTAGTACCTTCCTCCATCTTAGAACCATCAGTGTACATTTGGATAGCTTGTTCTTCCGTTTGGGTGTTGGGTGAAGTAATTTTTTCCCAGGGGGAAATATGCTAGATCTGGTCGAATGCAAGGCAATGTCGACGGCAAATATTCCACCAACCCATAGAGTACAAAGATTTTTGAATTAAAACTAATTTTTCCTTCAGTAGGTACGACAAAACCAATCCATTGGGTTTGTTACACATTTCATGCCAAACGCTGGAGCTGATTGCTACCAAAAGTCGAATGATGCTGTCATTTTATTTCAAGAGCTGGTTACTTAGGACAATTCAGCCGAATAGTCAGATCAGTTCTGATTTTCTAACCGCACCCAACAATTAGAATAAATCAAGATGAATACAAACCGAAAAAAAAAAAATCCCAAATCAATCGATAACGAGGCTTGACTGATTGCAAGTGATGTCTCAGATATCCTTATCGGCTTACACATCTCGCTATATCCTCTTTAATGACACACATACTACAGAAGCGCCATATAAGACCAAAGACCTTCAGCATTCTCGCACCACTCAGCAATTGAAAGGATCCCAGCTTCGGGCCGCTACAGTGTCAAATCATATTTCAGAGCCCAACAGAACAGAGAGAAGAAACCCATTTACTCTCAACAGAAAAAAAAAAAAAAAATTTAAGGAAACCGATAGAATTATTGATGAATGATTCGACATTAATCCTTACTAATCCTTACAAGACTCTTGGAGGAATCGGCATCGGAATGAATTATGTATCCTCTCCCACAAGTGATACACAAGCCGTCGTCCGTCCACCCGTGCACATACAATGTACGAACAAATTCATCACCACGGCTGCTGTGCTGTGATGTCCCTTCGGGATCATCGCCTAATACCCGAAAAGATGACGACTCACAAAAATTCCATCATCTGATCTGGGCGGCAGTATCAAATATTGTTGTGAATTTTTTTCCTTGGTCCGCTTGGGTTTTTTTTTGTTTTGTTGGATGACATCAAGTAAAATTTATTGATCCGTCACTGATTGAGGTCCAGATTCGAAGTCCCAATGGAGAACCGGCCGGAGAACCATCAGACCGTACAACCGTGCACCGACGACCGCACAACAAAAGTTGATCAAGTGACTTCATCTGTCACTTGACTGCTTGTAGATGATGGCACTTGATCATTGATTGACTCCTCCCTGACAAGTGTTGGGATTTATTATTATAATCGTTTCACAACAGACAGAGAGAGAGAGAGAGAGAGAGAGAGTGAGAGAGGAACTCTCAAGAACATTGGAAAACATGCACATCGGTTCTTGAGGGTCCCTGGCATGCCGAAAGATCTTCGTGATCTTCACCACTGGGCGCTCTTTTGTGCAGAGCCACAAACAACCACCAAGCCCACACGTCTGTGTGTTCCTCCACAAGTGGTGCTTCATAGGTGTTCCAAAATATTGGGAAACCAAACAAATGCTGAAGCAGCCACGGATTTGACATATCTGGTGGTGGAATTAACACAACACACTGCGCACACACGGCGCGATCATAATCGTCATCAACTTCATCGCTATCGAGTCCGATCTTATTCTGGGGCTGGAGATTTGGAAGTCATTTGTGTGTGCGTACACATTTTGGAGCAGTGCAGCGCGAGAGGAGTATCCGCATGTGACTGGGGACATGTAAGGTGCTTTCTCAACCCGGTGATTGTGTACTTTTCTGTTTCTTCCCTTTTGTATCGTTTTTACTTCTTTTTTTGTTAAATCGAGATGACGTGTGGGATTAGCTATTACTTTGATCTTTTGTGTAGTAAGGATAGGATGAGTTGGCGGAATGCCACAAGGAATGTGCAGCGTAACCATTGCTGTTGGTGTTTTTGGTTAATATTTGTAAGATGTCAACAAATTATTTGTGAATGTGAACTTTGATGCCAAAGTCCGCTTGCTCTCGATCTAGGGTTGAACCTTTCCCTGCTGCTTCGTTAGCAGTCTCCTTTCTTGGTATACCGCTGTGACAAGAAATGCAACAGAGTTTGGTTTACCTCCAGCTTTTTGCGACTGCATTTCACAATCTTCAAAGTGATCTTTGTAGCAGGCAATTCCTTGGTAGGGTAGCCAAGCCACCTGGCTGTCAATGTAGATCGTGATATCCTGACCCGATTTTGTGAGCATTGACCCTGATTGGGCAGCCCTTCTCAGTGCCGGAAACTCAGAAGACACTATTATGGTTAAGGAGTCTTATTGAGCTTCTTAGCTCCTCAGGGAAAAGACCGGCTTCTATGACTAGGTCCTATTGCTGATCCATCGCTGCAGATGAATTGGAACTCATCAGAAACTTCGTTCTTCTCCCCCTGTTCTCCGCTTAGAAAGACGATTGCGAAAGATTTAACGACATCCAGGAGCGGAGTCGTATAGTCGGAGTCAGCATCTGTGCCCTTATATTTGGGCGATCGCAGGGTACAGCCATTATTCTGTGTTCTTAGCTTTTTGGTAGCTGTGAGCCATCGGCTTGTAGACATCCTAGTTGTGGACCACCCGAGTTGCCGTTTTGTGCCCCTTGCGATGTTCCTATCGCCACCTCAGGAAAATACCCTTTAAGACACATTCTCCGAAATGATTTCACTTGTTTTCAAAACGTATTCGTACACCTGACGGCTGGTGCAGTCATTCCCTTAAAGGCCTCTTTGCACTAGTTTATCTGTCAAACCATGAAAATACCGATTACACTCTTCCGAAACTCAGGTTTGGTCACAACTTCGGAGCAAACATTCCTGCCTTGAATGTTCACTCCTGTGGATGTGAACAGATCGTTCCGAAATCTGAAATAGAACTGAGGCCGAATTACTACACTCGTTAACGAGTAACTCATCATCGAAATGTGAGGATTTGGCATTACCGCTCCGATTGAAGGTAATCGGGCATTTGATCACGAATTCCACTCACTCGGTCGTTATCGATTGCGGTAATTCGGCCCCTGGTGATGTTGTCTTCTCCAAAGAATTCAATGTAAGCATCTCCGTCCGCCCGTTTGATTACTTTGACGTTTTTCAAACAATGGCGATTAAGGAAGCCTTGCCCTGGCCTTTGACATAACAATTGTCACGAGCAGTTGAGTATCACTTAAGTCTCTGAAATCGTTTTCACTGGGGGCACAAAAATACAGTATTTGCCAGACACAGTACCGCGGGAACTGCGTATACCCCCATACAAACGTGTACCCACATCCTTTAACTGGCTGCAATGGACGAACAATTTAAAGAAGGTACGATGTGCCAAATATGAAAATAGGTTTGACTTAGGTCGGATCAGAATCGATCCTTCACAGGGCTTCATTCCAAGAGACTAGTTCTCTTCTCAAACAACTTCGGCAGAAGGTGGATGGACGAAGAGAAGGAGGAAACTATACATCATCTCATTTGAATTCTTCCAGCTCTGACTAAAAGAAGACTGCTTTACAAGGACTTGTCTGGATACCGGGTCACGAAGGTGTCATCGGGAATGAGAAAGACGAAGACTTGGCAAGAGAAGGGGCGCATGCTATATAACGAACCGCACTAAGAATAATTAAAACAGCAACAAACGAGAAGATGCAAAGGGATTTCAAAGATCACTGGGCAACCTCTCGACGTGCAAAGTGTCTAGATCACCCATAAGGACATCAAGCCTCTTCTAGGTTAAAGCAGAAAGCAATTAAGGCTGATAGTGGGATTCATCACCGGACACATTAACCTCAACAAACAAATGGGGCTCGCTGACGCAGAGACATGTAGGAACTGCGAGGAAGAAGAAGAAGATATCGAACACTTCCTTCGTGACAGAATACCCTGGGGTCCATGTGGATATCGGACCTAAGGCATCTCAAGGACAAATAAATCGGCGCCATCCTGGCCTTCACCAAATAAACAGGAAGATTCGCCAGACCACACGTACACTAGTGTCAACTCTATAATTTTTTCCAATTTCCCTAGATCGTTCCCTAAATACGTCCCAAACCAAACCTATCCCTACAGTTCCAATGATTAAAATAGGGGAACGCAACGGGCCCGACTCAGGCCGAAGTGAAGCCATCCGTTCATCCTCATATACCATACCAAAAGAAGATTGCTCCTTTATTCGATGACTTCGGCAACATAACGCTTATTGACGTCAGAAGTACTCTCCGCTTCATAGCTGACACAAGTAGTCTTCTGAGTAGTTCCGGGTTTATGGAAGATCCTGTAGGTCTATGTGTATCTGAATCTAGATGAAGCCACCAAAATGAAACCTAAACACTTCCATCACGGCATCTTTGGATAACCGGCAGAGAAATACTCGTAGAGAGTTTCCAATGTTTAATGGGAGTATTGTCTCGACCGATGCATCGGTAAACCATCGCGATGGTGAAACCGAACCAGATCTTGTCACCCAAATCGATAAAGTGAAGCTTGGGTTTGGAATGTTGTCCAAAATATAGCGAAGCAATGCAATTAGCTTTAACACTAAGCTCCGACTGCTCCATTCCAAGGTAGAATCTGTGTTGTTTCATGGGTGCAACACTTGAAAAGTGATTTGGACTATCACGAGAAAACTTTCGTTAATAGGTGCCTATGAAACATCTCAACGATTTCCTGACTTAAGCTACATCTCTGACGTCATAGGAAAATACGCCAATTCGCTGTCATTGCACTGTCATCGATCATGTATGAAACGTTGACGATCACAAGAGTTGACCACTTTGGGATTTAGAGAGTAAGCGCGTTGACGGTTTTCGTTGACCGTGTAATCGTAGCTTTAATTTTGTCTCTAACGAGTATCTTTACAAGAGAACGGATCAGGAACCATTCAATGACGAAAGTGGCAGTGGCCCAATTGCTGGGTTAGGTTAGGTTAGATAGATAGGTTGGCAAGGGGAGAGAGAACCTACTGCGGCACACTCAGGTCAGAGATGCCCATGTGGGGGAGGAAAAGGTACCCCTTGCTCGTGGACCAATCCTCAAAGCAGTCTCCTATTGCCCCAGGCTTTCGAACCACATTAAAGGCTTAATGAACCTGCAGATGTCCTTGATGGGTACTCACTTAGTTTCTCGGTATCCTGAAAAGTGTCTTCCAAAGGATATACATATGTCTGAGATGACAGAGGCCTGGGCAGTTGCAGAGAAAATCGGTGGTGCCCTCTTTAACTTCCTTGTGTTATGATCTGTAGTTACACCTACAAGGATGGAAAGGGTTTCGCTGTCTTTCTGCATGAACATTTTAGTTGTGGTACCACCGTACCTTGGCCATAATTTTCTTGTTTTTTTTACAGAACTTCAAAGAGCCCCATCTCCTTTTTGCTTCCGCTAGAGACCTGATCCCTGGTTCATGCCTAAGTTTCTATATGCACTGCAATGAAATCCATTTACCCACGACTGCAATTGATTGATTTGATCGGCAAATGCATAGCGCAGAACAGGAGAAATCTCAGCAAGTGGGGAAGAATTCGGAAGGGCTTTCTCCACCAGCACTCAGTCCAGCAACTCCAATCTAATGTCCGATGCATATCTAACTATGCGACACTTTTTGATCAATAATTCAGAATCAAGCGACAAAAAATTAAATAAATTCCCATAGATTCACTCTCACTTGTTCCAGTTTTCCCAGAAAAATTCCTTCACGTATCCTTGTGAACATAAAAATTCGTTCAGGGAAACCACTTCTTTAATCGATTCGGTACTTGCCACCCATCCACTAGGAGAACCTTTCCCACCGTCATCCCATCGACTTTCTCACATTTGACAAGTTGCCGCCGCCGCTGTTTTCTTTTTGCCGCAAAGGGCTCTCTCGCTCTCCCTCTCAATCGGTGTCCTTATCTCAAGTATGCTATAATTCATCAGTGTAAACATCCTTTCAATCGTTTATTGTTACAGGGATAACTGTGATTTTCTCCCATTGTTAACAATTTCTCTCCTCTTTTTTTTATATATATTTTTATTTATTGCTTCATTGTCCTTGTGCGCGTTCGCTCTATTTTGACCTCTTCTACGGTATGTGTGCGTGTTTGTGTGTGAAATGTTGTCCACAAATCCTATATACGGCCGAGAAACGAAACCCGAAAAGTATTAAACAAACACAAAGGAAACGATAGTGAGGGCGATTTGGCACTTGGGCCTTGGGCCTTGGGCCACCGCCATCAAAAACCAAAAGAAACACCAAAGCGAAAGCGAACGGATGCGAATGAAAAGAATGATGTCGAATGAATAAGGTAACAAATGCGATCAATCGATCGCATTCTCGATCAGACGACCAATTGGCGCCGCCATACAATTCCACTCGAGCGGACCAGGGAAGAGAGGTGACAATGAACGCCGGTGGATGCTCTGAGGAGGTATTTGTTTTTTTTTTGCTTTTCTTTTGGTTACCTTCAAGTTTAACAACACCCCTACCAATTCATGCAACCATTGTGCAGAAAGATTCATCGGCACACAGTGGAGGGGCGAACTTGGTTTGTCCTTCTTCGTCAGCAGCACTAGTTCTGTCACAGATTTTCGGCGGGTGGCTTAGTTTGGTCTTTGGCATTTCCGTGTGAACGCGGAATCGTTAACGCAGAGATTATGAATGACTACATGGTCAATCATAAATTCTTCATCACATGACCTTTGTTTCCTTTGTTTCTGGGCTGAGAGCTATGTGAAATTAGTTTAAAGTGTTCCAAGAACCAAACAGTGGCTCATGTCGAAGTGTAGAATAGATAAGTCGTCGGTTAGCCGGTTTGATCTATTATACCGACTAAGAGACCTCACACAAGCGAAAATGTTTCATTTGATTGCATGAATCATCGAGAAATACCACATCCTACAGGATAAGGGATTGTGCAAGGTGGAACTACATACGAAATTGGGGAGAGAAATTAGCTTGAGTGTTACTGACTCATTACTTTGGAAAGTTTTGGCACATGTACGGTGCCATTGACCTTCAGACGGGAAGTTTTCTTGTGATGTTTTTTTTTTTTTGAAATTTTAGTCACAAGTCGTCTGTGAGTAGTCAGACAGGGGTAGGCATTTAAGGGAAGCAAATGAACTTCGCGTGTGACGTGGTGGTATCGTGGTTTTCAAAAGAAGTTAAGGCGGAGGTACGCTATGCTCACATGTTTCTAGATACTCTCGACGTTGTGCAAATAATGCGGGTGGTGCCAATGGATCTACGTAGACGGATCCTGAAACTGCAAATCGGAATTTTTTAAATGGTTTAGCATTCGTTAGTGTATCATTACTTCAAAGGAATTGGATTATTGTTTCTTTCTTGTATTCGCTTGTTCAACTGAAATAGTGGTTGTTATACGGGCTACTCAGTTGCCCACCGTTGCTTAGTGCCTAGTGCGATGGACTGCTGTTTGAGCTGCGAAGGTTCGAGTCCACCAAACATTTTTTACGGCACCACCTCTCAGTAAGAAATGCACAACTTCCGATAGTATAATTTGTCATGAAGAAGCTTCTCAAATCGTCGTTCGCAGTTGGGAATAAATCGTGAGTCGCTTCCATTCATTGGACTGCACAACATGATTCATTGTGAGAAGCTAGGATTTGGATTGCCGCATCATCTTCTTATTTTTTCATATTAACGCAGCTTGGCTGCATGGTCTCCCAGAAGAAAATACTTCACGCTAATCGCTGTGATTTTGGTGACGTATGCAAGAGTTGGTCTTATCCTATTCTAGCTTGGCTCTATCTTCCTTGACATAAGGCTGGTACTTAACCTATTCCATCTGAGCTTGGTAGAATGGTAGAATGTGTGAGTGTATATTTGCTAGCTTCCGGCGGAATATGAATTTTTTTCGCGAGTGGGCTTTAGATGTTTGAGTCTTGCCTGACGAATTCGTCCGCTTGGTAGTTTTCTTCAATGTCACTGCGCCTTCGGAGCCAGAGCTGAGTGGCTTTAAACTCTGGCAGACAGGCAAGCTCGTTACTGTGTTATTCTACTAGTTTGGAGGATATGGTAGTCTCTCAGGCTTTGGCGGCAGCTTGACTATCTGCAAAGACAGCAATATACTATTTACACTTTGAAATGAGCTGGAGTTATCTGTAAGCCTATCGGATTACTACTAGCTCCATCTAGAACAAACTCCGAAAGTATTATAGGTCCAGGTCAACCTTGAGCTGTCGGTGTAGATTACTCTTTCTAAGTCTTTTATCACTTCACTTTGCTGGGGGGAAAGTTCGTATGGAAGTTTTCTATAAAGGCAGCTTGAGGGTGTTTTAGCCAGTCTTGTGAACATCTTATTTGGTGACGAAACCAGAATACTGCTGCGGCCTAATGGTTTTGCAGTCCAGCATTCAGATTGTTTAGGCCTTACAATGTATGCTGCACTGTACGATGTATTTGGCTCTCCACAGCAGATGATCTTGGATGACCATTATGCTACAACACCTGTCTCATGCACATGCTGTACAAATTGTTGATTAATTTTCCTCGTATTCAGAACTTTGACCAGAATTTGCATCTTGAAAGGAATGCAGTTACATTTTACCGGACGTATTCAATAGTGAAGGGTAGTCTGCCGCTGGTAACTGCCATGGAATGCGACATTTGGCTTTACTACTTAATGAGCAAAAATTAATTTGTTCTTCAAGTCGGGGTATATGCACATGCTATCTGAATGGTTCCGGGCTATACTGTGAAGGAAAGTTGAAAGCGATTTGTTCATGCCCTCATCTCCTGAAGGAACTTGATCCCTGAATTATAAGCGCGCTGTAGGGATTCGAAGGCTGTCCAAATTGTACGTCATGTGAAAATGACTGATCGTCTGAGAGCCTTTATAAGATGATCATTACGTATCATGTCTTTGTCAGGTCCACTTTTTGATCCAAGTATGAGACAACTCCGATGCCCACTGTCTTTGTGATGAGAGCTAGCTAATTTTGCGGTAGTCACTGTTGTCAAATAATGTACTTCCAGGTACACCTACAATCTTTGATACATTCCTAGTAATTTGGTCTGTTTCTCACTGTATTCGAGAGCCCTACAGTTAAGTCTTAGTCTTCTTTTACCAGCTGTATCACAAAGGGTCTTCACAGACTTTTATGAGATGAGAAGGATCCATATCGTCTTCAGCACTGTCAGGCACGTAAACTTTTCTAGAGGGAATCAAGCAAAAAAAGTGTTTCATTGCAGTATTTAAACTTTTATGCTCACTAATGCCTGGAAGTTCGCCTGATTCTAAGATGTTTCTGAAAAGGTTTCTATGGAATGTGGTCAGGAGCCAATAAACATCAGCGCCCAATGAAATCAGCAGCAAAAAACAAAAAATGTTTCAACGTAGTCGCCCACTAGTTTTTGAGTAATTGACTCTGTTCCTACCAATTCGTCTGTTTTTGGTGACCTTGTAGCCAAATAAGACGGGCGTGGATGTGGCTGGCAAGCAGGTTAGCTTTGCTTTGACACTTTTTGACGATTTGTTATGGCTTTGAGTCCTGCTTGCCTATCCCAACTTTTCTGCTTTGTGTGGTGTTCCCACTGAACCACAGCCAATGGTAGTATAAGCCAACCTTCGAGTTGCTTGTGAAATAAGGACCCCCTGTGTATAAAAGAAGGTCGGATCGACGAAGGAAGTCATATCTTAAAAGAGTCACCCATTCTCATTACCCAATTGAGCGCCTTTACAGAAGATCTAGATATCTACAGACAAGTTTTTGAATGAGAGTATGCAGCCCCAATATGCCCAAAAGGATACATCTCAACAAGACAACCACAAGATCCAAACATTTACCTCATCCTGTCAAACCGCTACATGAGCAAACAAAACCACGAGGAATCTACTCCACAAACACTGCAAAGATAACCAAAATCACTGACTGCCGATTCTATCGATTGAAGACGGCACCGCGATATTAGCATAAAATCACGTCTACATCCCAAAAACAGAGGTAAAACTACACCAAAGGTGTCACGGACATAAGGCCCAACGTGCGGCCAAAAGAATCCCAAAACAACCAACAAAAACGAATTCCTCGATATGTTCTTCGGAATTTCTTTTATTCGATTTCAAATGAGAAAAAACGAGGGAAAAAAAACTCAAAGGACCATCATTCACTAACGAGGATGGCCGTCGCTTATCTAAACGCTAAGCATGTGTTAACACAGATCAAATGGTGACCACAAAACCACAACGAGACAAAGTTCATTCATGTTCTCCTTCGCATTTGATCGAACAAAAACTCCACAAAAAGGTTCGACATATGCAAAAAAATTCCAAAAAACCAAAAAAATCCAAATCAATGCCCGAAATCAAGCGCGAGACTGACGCGATACCAGCACAAAACCACAACAAAAAAAAAAAAAGGAGAAGAAAAGACCAACAAGCGGATGACACCAAGGCACCAGGCCTATTGGTGTGTGGTGGATCAACAAAAAAGAAGAAAAGAAGCATCATCACCATGACGGGCCTTCCATGTCCATCTAGTTAGCGTGCTTACACATTACGTTGGCATCCTGCGCGCTCCGACTCCGATCGCTGCGGTGGACGCTCATTATAGACCGCCAGGCCGGAAACGGGCCGAATACCAATCCGAAGCGAACATTAATCCGGCTTGCGACCGCACGTTTGGCTTAAATTAGATCAAATGAGATAGCGCCACAAGCAGCGCCTTGAACGCTCCAAAATTCGAAATTCATTTTGTTTTTTTTTTTTTGGTCGTGGGTCCATCCATGTCTCTCCATTCATTTCGTATTTTGAATATAAAAGGCGTCGCGGCTATTTCACGGCTTCACATCTCATTCCTATTTATCTTGTTTGGCTCCTTTTGTTCTGCCTCTGCCTCTCTGCCTTCCCGTCATCCTTTGTGCGTCCTTTGAATTGACGGCAGTATACACAGTTCTATTGTGTGGATCTTGAATGAGAATTATGGCCTACATTTCTCCGAGGTGGTGTGCCTCATGTTAAACGATTTGAGTCCTAATTTGGACGATGGCGATGCTACCCAGACAACCAGTGGAATGTGTGCCCGAAAATCCTGGAAAACACTTGTTATACCTGTGAAGGACAATAGCATTCCTTGTTGAACCAACAACAAGGATATTTTTATCTTCCACCCCCTCGTTGTGACTTTAACTCCCGAGCGTAGGAGGGAGTGTGTGGCACACCCCCTCACACATGCATACCTAGGCACACATTAATTTGTTTCGCTAATTAGAGCCGTTAATTAATAAAGCTCAGGTGGCCGACACGACAGAAATAATTCCGACGGGGCGGACAAAGGCGGCAACGAAATGTCCATCCGCGAGGGTAATAATTTTAATTTTAACGTCCGCAGGGTGACGATGTCGTGATTATTTCGTGTGGTTTGTGTATTGTGTCTCACCACCCGACTACAAAGTCGTTTCGCAATTAACAAACGAGAGCCGATGATGATGGTGATTGGCGGTGCTATAAATGTCCTTGCGGTCTCTTTTGGAATTTTGAATTTGTTTCTTCAACAAAAGACCGAAAACTATCGGAACGAGATCTGATTCATAAAGAAGCTAATTAGGATGTTGTGACCGTAACACACTAATAAGGATAGGAAGTGATAAATTGGTTTGGAAACGGATCATGTTTTTGGGTTGTGGAACGACAAAACTTGCGGTCTTGACGCCATAATTTCCAGAATTTTAAACACACATGGTTTGAGGTTGGCAAATTCGAGAGTTTTTAACACTTTCGATCTCAATTTGACAGTCATCCCTTCATCGTCTCCCTGCACAGATGCATGATTTTCGAAGGAATACCACAACTCGACTCTACAAATCCTGTCATGGGCTACTAAAGTCTATAAGGAGATGGTGGGTACCATGTAGGACTTCTTGAGTTTTTTCCAAGATCTGCAGAAGTGTGATAATTTGATTGGTGGTGGACTTTCCAAGCCTAAAATCGTACTGAGAGGGGCCAGATAATTGATGAAAGGTTTCCGGGGTTCACACAATATGGCAGACAAAAGCTCGTATGCGATGTTGGGGCTGTGGAAATGGGTCTCCTTTTTTCACTGACACGTTTCTTTATGAATATTGGGATCTGGAAGCCCTGTGCTTGCTATAGCATCGTTTCGCCACTTAAAGCTTATAATCCCAGATGTGGTGTCGCCTATTCGTTGCTGATTAGCTATCATGCCAAAGATATCCTCCTTTCGCCAAGTCGTACGAAAATGCTGGTTTGTCTGTTAGATACTTACAATTTTTTCAAAATTGCCCTGCTGTTGTTACTGACGATTTTTAAACTTGTGAAGTTGAAGAAAACAATTAGCAGTCCAATACTTTTTTTTATATCTCTTGGATGTCGTCAAGGGAGAGTTTGCCTAGAGTTTGTTGTCTGACCTCCGCTTAGGCTGGACGTTTACACAGGAAGTGGGATAGAGATCCATTTTCGCTTTTATCCTTGCAACTATGGCAGAAGGTGTTGTTAGGGACACCTAGCTTAGCTGCATGGTCTTCTATTGGTCAGTGGGATGTGCTAGTGGTTACGTTTCTTGAAATATCTACTCTTGATCTGTTTAATAGCTCGTTTGTCTTCAGTTAGTTTTAACTGAGCCTGGTCTTTCTTCATATATGGCATTTGGCCAATTCTGATGTGATGTGATGTGAAATAATAACCCTTTCTGCTAGTGAGCCGTCGTGCTATTGCCATATACCATCACAATGGCATGAGGTAAAGTCCCCAGTTTTTGCCAAGAACAGTTTTATAGATTTGTTAGGTAGAATTTCGAAATGAAATTCGTATCCAAGTTTAGTTGGTTGGTTGGTTTGGGAGGGTGAAGTTCGGAAGAATCTCGTCACGTAGGCCACTGTTTGGCCGGTTGTGTTCCCCTCTGTAACATTTGTTGGAGAAGAAGTGTGGTAAGGGAGGGTGTAAGTGGAGGGTTACAGGATAGCGGATAGACAGTCGGATGGGATTAACAGATCCGAGAAATGTGCTGTATGTCCAGCGAACTCCAGAGACCTTAGCCCAGTCAGAACATGTCTTTCTAGGCTTTTGTATCTGAGCAGAGGAATTATTCGAGGCTCTTCTCCTCTTCCTCACTTCTCAGGCAAGTACTTGATGGCATCAGTCGCAGGCTGTGCGCATATTTATTCAGGTTGATGTGTCCAGTATACAGTCAGTACATGTACAGGGAGCTTTATCATTAATTTGGCCACTTTGAAAGTTTTTCCACAAAGTCTTGTCGCGTTTAGCAAAAGAAAGGCTAAAAGCTGTTTTAATAACCTTCAGGAACACCCTCACGGTTGTAGTTGAGGCGATGTGTCCGTTTTCTGTCCCCATCCTACCCAGTTCATCCGCAGCTTCATTCCCTGGTATGATGTAGCGACCCGGTACCCAGAGCAGGTTAATCTGGGCAAAGGTTGCCAGGGTATTGCATTTTCTATGCATTCCCTTACCAACTTTGAGTTGGTTCTTGCGGTTGTAAATGCTATTTGACTGCCTTGTGAGTCCAGAAGCTATCTGTACTTCCTTCCAGATAGTTCTCAGAACTCAGTTCGCTTATTAAGGTGGCCTAGGGTCTTAACGCAGCAAGCTCAGCTGTCTTTTTCAACTCTTGCCTCATAGGTAGGAAATTCAGGAGTGTTTCCATGGCTTCTGCGGGGGTGCTGTCTTCTGAACCGGTTCTCCCCAGGCAGGCCATACGTTGTACGTTCGTAAGTGGAGTGAGGGCGTACTTTTTCTGCACTATCAGTCACCAAACAACCATTCCGTACAGTAAGAAACCCCACGTTTTGCCAAAAGCCTTCTGGCATACCATACACGCCCTTCTGTGGTTCTGTTCAGAACGCACAGCCAATGAGCCACGGCGATCACACTCTTATCTACAAAGTAGAAATAAAAGCCACCTTCTCTAAGCATGGTCAGCAGTTTTTTTTTGCTATGATGGACTATAAGGGGAAGCGAACTTGTCCTTGAAGGAGACTGCTCATAACTGTGACACTTAGTTTTTAGTTGATACAACCTTAATAGGTTAGGTGGTCTGATTTTTATTTTTAGTATATATTTCACGATAACCCTTTGGCGCCTTTTCGGTATTTACCATCACATGTGGGGATGTTGATCAGTGTTGATAGCGTATGTGGGATGGCTCTGAAGGAGTGAGATGCCGCCGTAAAAGGCTTTTTTTGGAAAATCTCCTTTGATTCCTTTCAACCATCCCCGGTTTGTCTATTGATCCTTCTCTGGAGAGGACTATCTGAGAAGATAGAACATAGAATTTAGCCTTCAAAGTGCCTTTAGGGGAAGAAATTCAGTGTTTCACAAATATTTAATTAGTGTCTATTCAAGTGCTACCTTGAATGTCGCTGAGACACTGACTCTGTTAAAGATATTTGTTGTCGCGAGTCTTTGTTTAATTTTTATTATTTTTTTCCGACCGCTTACCTTCTCAAATAGTTAAATTGTCTTAAAAGCCCTTGACTTGTTACGGTCATATCTCTACTTGATAAGAGCATCGTTATCGCATTGTACTGCGTTCGGAATTTGGCGTCAAGGTTTTCTAAAGAAGAGATGATGACGGTGGAATTATTAAAAGAAAATTAGTCATGCTTCTGGCAGCCATTTCCCTACACGGTTCGTTTTTGTCTCGAGGGCAACAATCAATGACCTCTAAGTTAGGAATTGGTTAAAAAACACAGGTATTGAGATAGATGCCTGTAGGCTATTACTACGACTTGGAATGGATTCTAAAAGCTCCAGCTGCAACTCAAATACTGAAATGAGTCCTTGCATAGTCCAAGGCACTTAGTTTTGAGTGTCACCTAGTCAATAGTACAAATTATCCTCTTTATCCTCGTCCAACTGCTTCCAGTTTTACTCAAAGTCTTTTTCCTTCCCATACAGGCTTTCTTCACATTTGTCCCTTACACCATCAAGGCATGAGAGTCCAAAGTTAGAGTTAACGTACTGAAAGCTCTACGTACATTGCTACCTCCAGTAAAAAACTGCTCACCTGCAAATCCATATCTGCCATCAGTTTTAAAAATATTAAGGTAGGTGGCCCAATCAAATGCGCATCGGTCCGTCCTTGAGATGACAAGAAATAATTTCATCGTTTCCTCCGACACTTGAGAGCATAGACATTGATTAAACGCCAGAGATCGAGATCCCCCGAGCACAACACAACACAAAAAGGATAAAATGCATGAATGCGTTTCATGAAATATAATAATTTTGTTCCCTCTGTCCTTACGACCCAACTGAGACCGGGAAGAAGAGAAGGAAAGAAGAAGAAGCAGCAGAGACGATGTCTCAATTAAGCATTTATGTACGTTTCAAGTCCATGACCAGATGACGTATGATGACCAACAATACAACGATCGAGACATCGGCGTACCACAAGAAGTACTGGGAGGTCTACCTGCTGGAATGATGCAATGCACTGCACACACTGAAGGCGGGCCACGAGGATGACGACGACGACGACGAAAGTGGAAACAAATTGAATTGAAGAGGATCACACGCATTTCGATCGAGATGATGGTGGCATTTTTCAATTCACAATTCAGGACTTTCAGGACACGTCTCTTGTTGTCTTGTCTATTATCGAATATCCTTTCAAATTGTTTTTCCCCTTCGTACACCGGTAGTCGCGATGATTGAAATGCCCATTGTCATTTCGGGCTGTCTTGTTCGGTGGTACGATTTCCATTGATCTCCGGCATGACAGCATGCATATTTATGATCAATGAATTCTCGCTCCGGACGAAAGGATTGGGGATTTATGTCGGATGCTTGGAATGGAAATTTGAGAAACACGTCGTGACCTGCGAATTAAATTAAGCAAAACAAGCAATCGTCGTTCGTATTAAGTGTGTGTGTGTGGCATCGAAGGAATTTGTTTTGTTTTTCATCATAAGTGTGGTATTTCTCTGTTTTTGTCCATTGGAGACAATGAGCTTGGGTTCATTTGACCGCCAAACTGAAATAAGTTCGTTCAAAGGATAAGCATGGGTCTTGGCCCATCCAGGGTGGTCGATCTAGATCCAGTTTTTCTTATTCGAAAACCTCAGCTTTTAAAATAAACTTTTTGGCTGGACAGAGGTTGGAAGTTGGAAGCGAAACTCGTCTTTTGTGATTAGTCATCGCTCAAGACCGGAGTCGTTGATAATCCTGGCTAGGTCTTTGGGTGAGCTGGCACCTATGTATGTCCTCCCTTTCGAGCCAGAAGTAACGATGACTTATTCTCATGAGACGATCGCAATGCTGATTTTCTTAGGAATGGTACTAGGTACTCATCGCATCTGTTGTGCGCTTTCCAAATGCCATACTCATTTTAGCATTTAAAAGATCGAACTGGATTTTAACATCATACTCCGGACATACTTCGTAGACACCATCCAAATTATTTTTAAAAACGTCTTCACTCTCCTCCTCCGACGGGTATGATCTTAGTCTTGACGGAGCTCAGAGCCGGGTGTGTGTGGTCTTTTCCCCTGGCTGATCCTATATCGTAGCTCTAGCTATATTTGACCAAGACCTAGCTTCTCGCCACAATTCATGTTATGCGTGCTACATATTTCGCACGAATGGAAGGGACCTACAATTTATTGCCGGCTCCGAACGGCGAATTAAGAAGCTTTTTCATGACAAATTATACTCCTGAAGGTTTGTTATTCCTCGACGAGAGGTGGTGACACGAAAATGTTCGGTGAACAGGGTTAGGGCTTGAACCCAAGCTAAAGGGGTATAAACTCAATCTCATGTCGAGGCAATCAGGGATCATCGTAGAGAAAAGAGCGTTCTTGTCGACAGTTGGAAGCTAGAGGTACACACGACGTGGTATAGAGCTGATTGATGGATGAGAACATTATTTTCCATCGATAGACACATGGATTATTGTAATTGAGAATCAGTTGATCCGCTCTTACACTGCGGTCTATCGTCCTAACCCATATGCTTCTTGAATAGTTCGTTTACTTCCCAAGCTGCCAGAAAGTTCATCAACTTCTTAGGGTAAAGCACAGCGAGTGGAGTCAATGAGACAAGTTCACTGTTTAACATGTATAAGGACGGGGCATGCCAGTATGTTAAGATGAGGCCTTAATGAAAATCTGAGCGATTACAACTTCAAAACGTGTATTATTCGAGGATGAGAAAAATAACGATGAAAAAAGAGAACGTTAAAGTTGACGTATTGACTTTGACAAAGGAACAGGGATGCGCGTTATACATGGATTTCTTAGCAATCCGCCCGCCTCAACGTCTTAGGACCGTTGATTTGATATTTTTTGATCCTGAATAGGAACGGGTAAGGGGCACAGCTTAACGATCGGTCTTTTCCGGATTGTGGACTGCGTCTAATCTGTCAGCATTCTTATATGTCCATCGACTCCAGGATGCGGAGATATTACCCTACCTAGAAGCCACTTAGTAGGTTTGTTTGTTGGTTAGCATTTTACGATTGCATTGGCGATACTCGACCGACTATCTCTACCCAAACTGTTCAAGCATTTTGCGAATAAGTTTGTATCGGGTCAATCTTGAATCTGGAAGATGCAAAAGAGACGGCTCTGGAACAGCATTGATGGGGTCACCTTCGATATCCAGGAGTTAGAGCTTCGATGTCAGTAGCATCTTCAATGAGCGGGCAAATTGCTCGCGAATTAGTTAGTTAGTTAGTTAGTTAGAAGTGGCCCTCGGATGCGTAAAGGTTCTATCTGCAAGAGCAAAGTTAAAAATTCCTGATAGGTTGAAAGGGTTTCCGCGATGGTTCTTTTAATATGAAACTTCGCCGACTTAACCGATGTCTCTCATTTACCTTCAAAATGCGGTACTGCCGGTGGATTGAAAATCCATCTGGCTCCAGCTATTTGTTAAAACTCATTGGAAGCAGTGGTCTTCGTATCTCTGCATCACTTCCAACAAAATTTGTCTCACATTCACTTGTAAGTTCCCTAAGTAGAGCCTAGAGGAGCTGCCATTTTAATAGACATTAGCCGCTAAGTATACCGATTAGGATTTTGAGGTGATTCTTGCTCAGATTTCTTTTGAGGTGGTGAAGGGAAAAATATTTGGTGATCCGTCCTATTCCTTCCATCTGGATTCGAGCAAGGTTTGTTACCTCGTTTGGGTTTTGAAAAAGCATTTGCTTACACCCCAGAATGGTTCGGCATAAGTGAGAGGGGGTTGATGCATCTATCCTGGCCAGTGAATCCGCTATTTTGTTGCCAATGCGAAGGAAGTGTAGTATGATCAAGTTTTTCTTTCCCAGTACAAGAACTATTTTGATTATCTCTAGAGAAGTATTGAGTTAAGGACTTTGTCTACCGTAGCTTCGCTATAAATTCAGACAACGACACCAAGACAAATTCTTGCCAATCGCTGTTTCTTTGGGCTAAGAACGCAATTGAGTAGCAAAGCCCTCTCTTGAACAACTAAAGTGACCCTGTATCGTTAATACCTCAATCATCCCAGTCCTGCTTTATGGCGCAGAGGCGTTGACTCTGTCAAAAGCGGATGAGTTGCTTTCGGAAAATTCTTCTCTTGATTTTCGGTCGCGTCTGCATAGATAGTGAATGGAGAAGGGAATACAAATACTGTACGGGTTGTACAGCTCTGAGTAAGAGAAATTTTGTGTACTGTCTGAGAAGGACGGGATTGAAACTTTTCACAGACTCTACGCAGGCTTAGTCTTGCCTGCATTTCCATGTATTCACATTGACTTGGCTCGGTTTCAAACCACTCTACTAAGCTTAGCGATATTTCCACAATAGTCAACCCATTAAATGCAACTCAAGTTGGATCACAAGCCATAACTATCACCTGCTATAGAGAACTCCAGTAAGAAGCAATTAATCACTTCAACTATTTAGCATTTTAGTCTGACAAGTTTCCCTTTTTATTTTGCGAAACAATTTGAATCGTAAAAAAGCGCGAATTCAGTTTTCCTTTTCAGTAATAATCAACTAATAGATATCTAGATTCACTGACATAAGATTATATGTTTCAACCTTATCGTTTTGTTTACAATACAATTTCACAAGTCTCGTGAACAAAAGAATACTGCGCTCGTCACCCTCGTCCAATGAAAGTGCTATAAATCACATTATACAATGTTGCGGAGGGGTGAGACTATAGTCTCAGCTGTGTTGTATAACTCGATGACTTATAAAAGCTTCTGTCGTCAGTTGTGTTGTGCTATTTAATCTACCGCTAATCATTCGCCTTGATGAGTAATTTAGTACGTTGTATAAATTATTTTAAAGTGTGATTTAATTTATTGACATTTAATTGCGTTATGAGATAATTAAATGGAAATTGATTATTAAATAATTAAAAAAAATCGTAAAAAGCTTAATTAAATAGATTAAATAATTTTAAAATGATTTGCCAAATGATATAACTTACTCCGTGTCGAGCATTTTATTGTGAGGAACTGGTGGATCAATGTATTTAAAGTTGAGATAGTCCTGCTGGAAAATAGGTCTGATTATGAAGAGTCCACAATCTTCTGGGTGGATATTCACAATGCAGACATCGAATACATGAGAGAACCTGCTCGCATGGAGTATTAATACAAATCTAAGCAATGATTACGTACATACTGAGGTGGCACTAGAGTTTGGAGCGAATCTGGGCCTCAACCAGCAAGCGTCTCCAGTTAGCCCAGCTCTTAGCTAACAGCCTCCAGTTGTACAGTTCAAGTTGGTTGAGTGAGGTGCCCTAATTGGTTGACCCCTGTTAGAGTCAGCGACAGAAGACTCTACGAAGAATTTTTTACTCGAATCGACCAAGGATATCAACATCCAGCTTTATAAAGTAGGACTTGGATGATTAAGTTCAAGCTCTTACTTCCTTATCTTCAAAGCCCAAAAAATAGCGAGCGACAAGAGTTCTTCTTCTTTGGTTGAGTTGTCGTAGTCAGAAATTATATAAGAGCCCAGGTAGACAAAGTTATCACCTCGAAGACAAAGTTGACACCAAATACTTGGTTTTTGCGCTTGTTCATCGATTAATCCATTTGCGCTGTTTCTGTGTCTATGATGTCACCAGTTCAGCTCGCTAAATTCTGCCGATGATATCACTATCGTCACTGCCTTGTTGGATTTTGGTTTGAATATTGCTTCGCTTTGATCAGGTGGACGTAACTTTTGGATTTTGTCATCGACTGTGACTTTACTATAGGATTTCTATACGGATTTCACTACCATGAGATGTCCAATATTTTGGATCGGGCTATCTTCTCTCTTCTTTTGAAGAAATCAAGGTTTTTCCTGAGGTTTTGAGCAGCCATCGTTCTTCTTTGCCCTGCATTATGTCCTTGCCAGTGTTCTTCGTCAAACCATGGATTTCATAGTGGGGGTAGGGGGGAAACTAAGCATTTCAGTTGCGATGTTTCTAGTTGTGTGTTGCCTTCAACATTGCATTCCGGCGTCATAGGAGTTGTTGAGAGATTTCGGTATAGACGTTCGGCGAAGATTCTGCCAATTTCTTGCGATTGCTGCCTGTCGACGTTGTATCTCCTCACAGTGACTCTTCATTGTTGTGGCGCTTGGAATATCCGGATTCGTACCCTGGTTCTAACAAAGTAGCGATTCAACCCTATGTTGGCAGCTCGAAAAGTTCGGACATCCAGAGACATGCCTTGCGTCGATCGAAACTTATGATTTTAGAGATGAGGAAACCGTATGATGTTTCGTTTCTAGAGGAGGTGTCGTAAAAGATGTGCTTACCAACTGTACGGCCAAAGTTTTCATGGCATTAAATTATGCCCAACGTGAACCAAACGTCACTTTGAGGACATCGCTTAGGACACTGTTTGGTAGAGAAGCTTATGGAAAAATGATTTGGTAGCGTCGGCCTTGACTTCTTTGGGGAATGAGCACGACATGTCATATGTCTGCTTACGTCTGCTGTGCACCACAAATCTCCATCTGCATTAACGTTTCCGTTCTCTGTACAGGTACAAACGTAAGGACTCGCCAACGTTAGGGCAGATGTGAAGGTCGTTTTGACTGTGGCATTGTTCTTTGATGCGCCCAATTCTTTGATGCGCCCAACGACAGAGGCTCTTAGTTTTTCGGCCTACATCGTTGTCGGTGACGTCCCTTAGGCCGCTGTCACGCAATGAGCAACAAGCTGTAGAAAATATGCTCAGAAATGACTATTGCCGCTCGACGACTGCGTGGCCACAACCATACGATTACATACGTTTAAATTTTGCCGCTCTGTCGCTTAACGCTCATTACCTTGGCTTTAGCCTCATTACATGGTCAATACTGACATTCAATGCCAGGTTCACAAATGGGATTTTGACTGATGTCCCCTAGCTTGAAACGTGTGGATCTTATTTTTCCGCAATCGTCTTCAAAATGTGAAATTTCCTAACCCCCCCGTCGCTCCACCAAAAAATCGTTTCCCATATGCATCTCCAAGCAAAAGAAAAACAAGCAAACAGCAGTCAGCAATAAAGTCTTCGACAAATATGCGATGAATCCCGAACAGCAATCCATAAGATTTGCGAACTTCTTTACAGATTGCAGAAGTCAGATTTGGCCCTGTACTAGTGTCCAAGTCGCACCACGCCAGCACCAGCAACGCACTTGGACCTCAAAGATGTGCTTGCACAAGACTGATCATAAAAAAAGAATAAAACATGCACAAAAAAGAAGAAGAAGAAATGGTGGCACCCTGCGGTGAGCATTCCTTTGCGATTAACCATATGACAAAAGCGCACTAATATCGATGGCTGACAATGCGGTACCACATTGTTCGGCTCTGTGCGAAGCGCTTCGAAAAGAGTGTGGACACCTCTCGGCCGGGATAACAGCTATCACCTCTTCTTCTCGGGGTCAACACTGGGACTCCAGCTTGCGGGAATTATAAATGTTATCAGCATAATAGCGATATATTGTGTGGACGGAGGATGCCAATCTCTGCCTACACATGCCTCCCGGGACGGTCGAAATGCGAGATGGTGTGCGCTGGAAGGATCCGGTGTGGTTTTTTTTTTTTTATTTTTTTTGTAAAAGGCGCTCGTTCCTTGCGCAGACACACACACCGCATTAAAGAGATGATGGTTGATGTACGTGGTCAGAGGCAGGAGCTGTGTGGCAATATCAGGACAGTCCTCTGTCCAGTTTGGAAGATGACAAAAGGTAAATTATTTTCATGGTACACATATCTGATGTTATTTAAATGCATAAGTGATTGTGTAGCATTTAGGAGCGAGACCGACCGAGTGCGACGGACTACTCTTCATCCGGTGAATGAAGTTCCAAAGGCATACCCAGGCACAGATGCTTATCAGTGTGGCTGTGGACCATGGACAAAATGAAGTAAGTATTGTGATGTGTTTGTTTTATTGGTAAAAAATGAATGTTTTCAAAGGGACACATGTACGTTCATGTTTGGTTGGGGTTATTCTTTCATTTTCGCTTGTTAATGGACCTTAGGCTCTTTATCCACATTATACAGTTTGAGAAGGTGCAGAAGTAGGGAAAAGGCTTTGATGAACATATCGATACGTCCTCCGTTGAGGAAACTGATGTCCTGGCAATCAGGTTTTCATTGTCGTTTGTCTCTTAATCCTGGATCAGCTGCACGGGAAGATAGATATGTATGTATCGATGAACCTCTGGTTCGGATTGACATTGGCGCATAGCTTGATGGCAGAGTTTGTCCCTGGAAATCCATTGGATACACTACTAGTGGTTTCAAAATTTTGTGCTTGGATCAAAAGAAGCCCGCGCACCAGATATGTAGATTCCACTGACCATTTTTGAAACAGCGCTGGACCAAACGATTCCTTGGGATCAACCACCGATTTCCAATTCGCTTGCGTTCAAATCTTTTGCCAAGGCGAAACAATTTGGACATACTGTCTGGGATGGATCTGGGTATATCCAATTTAGGAATGGCTATATTTGCCACTTTTCTAGTGAAGGGAAGAAAATTTTTCATTCCTAAATGAGAAGGCAAGCCAGCATTTATAGTGGGTTAAGCCAAGAGACAGCTAGGATGGTCAGTGTCGCCTCCACAGTGTAAACTCCATAATAGTGCCCAGTTTCCCCTGATCCTTTCCAACTCATGTCCCACAAGGAGTGACAACTCGATAACAACTTTTGAGAAAACTGACAGATCGACTGTTGCCTTCTACCGTCTATGATTTGCTAATTCCAGCGAAGGTCTGGCTGTAGACCAGCATTGAAAGAGCCTTAGCTTCGGTTAGGTTTGCGGGTTGATAAGTATGTTTATCAGATCCTCTTTGCTTCACATAAGTTGGTCTATGTAGACCCATTGTGATGCCCATATGGGATGACGCATCTCCTTCGAGTGGACCAGTGTCTAGCTTCCTGCAATCCGGTCTTCCTGGCAAGTCTTCTTATTTTTGACAGCAGCTTATCTGTCAGTTCTTTGATCTCGTTATAGCCTAGGGTTTCATTTCCTATATGACAGATGTTCGAGCAGTGACAAAGACAAAGAAATAAGAGTGTGTTCTCATGAGCTTTCTCTTCATTGCACCCTCTCCACAGGTCATCATCGTTTAGGGACAAAATTTTTTTTGCATCCCAACCAACAAAGTATTTCTTCTACTCTCTTATTTTTTATTAAGTAGAGTCTTGACTATATTATCCGCTCATTTATGGTCAAAGGCGATTATTCTCCATTCACTGTGCCGATGAATAATTGAGTTCCATTTTTTAGACAAAAAGACCATGAAATCCTCTTGTAAAACTTTGTTGTCTTAGACAAACTGTAACGAAAGTCCCAATTTTAGTAGTGGAAGTTGTAACGGACAGTGGTGGTGAAGTGAAGGCGAGATGAGAAAAAAGTGTCTACGGGAGACAGAAGAAACTTGTGGAGTTATAGCACTAAGCGTTTAGATTGGAGGAAAGAAGGGCATAGTGGTACGTTGGGTACTTGGCCATTACCCAAGGACATCACAATTTTTACCGATAGCCAGGCTGTTATAAAATCTCTGGAATCAGTAACATATACATCAAAAGCTACCTCAGATTGTCGTTCATTTCTCATGGAGATGTCAGAACATTTTAAAATTCACCTTTGCTGAGTACCCAGTCATGGGGACCAAGAAATTGTAATGCCGATGAACTCGCCAAACGTCATACTACTCTAGAGATCCTACCAGAACGGACGAATCTGACTATTCCACTCGCTACATGAAAATTACTCTCAGTGTACGACGCGATCAGCAAGACTAACCAAAGATGGAGCAACAGTATCACATGGCGTACCTCTAGAGAGATTTGGCCTAGTCTTATCTTGCTTAAAAGGTCGCTCATCGGTCTTTTCACTGGCCATTGTTCCATCGGCCTCCATGTCAGAAGGATCCGCCTCTTCTCAAATGACTTTTGCAGGAGCTGCAGGGACTAAGAGGAGGAAAAACAATCCTTCATTTCCGCTGCACTTGTCCTGCCCTATCCCAAAAAAGGTAGCTCTATCTAGAAACTTATCACTTCGACAATTTGGTAAGTCAAAAGTGTCCTCAGCTTTATCAAGAGCTTCAAATGGTTTCAATAGTTGCAGTCATCACAAAGGGCCTTCCTTGGCCTACGTGTGTCTGTGCCGCATATGGACAGCCTTACCTACCTAGCTAGCCGTTAAGCATGTTTCTAGCTGAACCCAGTGTATTTTGACTTAACGAGTGGCTTCGTCTTCAATAGTTTATTAGAACTCTTCGGAAGAGTTACCTGCGGGGTATGCAGCGCCGACCCCTTCCTTGCAAATTTGCCGTCCCTTTCGTTTGCTGGGGTGTCCATATGTATGCCCTGTACCTAACAAACGATCAACGTTTTGACTCTGGATATCACATTTTGAAGCGCTTTGCAGGTTTTTCAACCCTCGTTCTAATTATGGCAAGCGTCCTCACGGCTGCCTGGCAGTTTATGAAGTCAACTATCGACCTATCGTAACCTCAGCTACGAAGACACTGCATTCGTCGTTTATTCCAAAGGAACGATTAACTTTTATCCAAGTCAACATCCACCTTAACAAAAAGTGTCCACTTGCTTTCGGGATTTTGAATGGTTTCTTGCAAAATATCTCAGCCCTCTGACTTGTCCCCATTACCAGACTCCTTCTCAATTGTTTTGCGGCAAAAATTTCTCAGTCAACTCACTCTTCTGTCATCTTGAGCAAGCGAATTACAATGTATAGTCATGGAGGCTGATTAAACTGCCCTTGATTCTAGCTCACAGAGGTTAAATGGGATATGAAGCAGTTGACTCAACAACCTTTCTATGAAGTCAGTAAAAGCCATTTTAAAAGTTGGGTCAGAAAGTTATTTCTGATAAAAGCAAATTAAATTCTGTCGGCCTCTTTAGGACTGAATTCAATCCCAGCTTAGTTTCTAAACAAATCCAAGTTTTTGGGTAGCCTAAGAGAAAAAAAGTGGGCACTGACTCTTAATGAATCATGTCAACATCATCTCTTGCCTCATAAAATCTTCCGCCACGACCTCTCTCACTCTGTCATTTGGAACGAGGAGCTCCCTCAAATGGCTCTAAAGCTCAGATGGTACAACAGGATTTATTTAAACGAACCTCAGGGGCAGAGCTAGATATGAGACCTCCTTTTAGACTGCTGACTTTTTCTGCAGAGACAAATCGAACATACCCCAATCACCTCAAGGACGTCGGCAATCATTCGTTTGATTTGTGGACAAGGTCTCCTTGGTATTCTTTATCATCTTTTAGTCTAACCATCATATGGTACCGCCGTTGTTTGCTTTGTTCATCAGAGATAAAAATGCAGTCACTGCTGTTTCCACAGAGGCACAGGTGAAACCACTAGAGCAGACCTTACGAGGACGATGTAAAATCCTTAAACTGTCACCTGCATTTACCGCAGACATGGATTCAATGTCGAATTGCGTCTCCGAGATCGTGTGTCTTTATTTATATCCCTGGCATTTGCTTTCCCTTTTTAAATTCCTCCTGCTCCTCCTACTCTTATGCACTTATCCTCTCGAACCAAAAGGGCGCTCTAACGCTGAATTTATAAATAAATTTTCCAAGAACTGTTTACTGGAGTGTTACGAATCAATCTCAGTGCAGGCATTACGTGGTGGGATTTTGGTTAATATACCGTTATCAATGTATTGCCTCAAACCACTGCTATATAAGTAGAATCGATATCGAAACGTGTAACATTTGATACCTACCGACCTGCCATAGTAGTCGCACGACTGGACCAACAAGCAACAAAGATGTCTGCCAAAAGCTGTCTTTGATGCATCAAACCGCACCGAAACGTAAAAATTCGATCGTATTACTAACGTGAGGTCCACTCGAAGGAGGACTTCTCCATTTTTTTTTTTTTTTTTCAAACCAGTCTCCCTCCACAGACAAGAGAGAGTCTTTTGGTGTCGAAGTGGTTGTACGATCGCCTGTCAGAGATGTGTCACGAAGGTTTTTCACCTTTAAAACCCCAGCAGGACCAAAGATCACCGCGCCGCCCAAAAAGAAGTTGTGAAACCATTTGCATTCCGCTTGAGTGGTCAGATGATCCCGAACACCACCCCAAAACAGGTCAAAAAGGTTGCACCCTATTGGGTTTCAAAGAGAACACTCGATGGACGCCCCATTGGTGGTTGTGGTGGTGATGGCGCTGTCCCACATCCTTTGTCTCGAAAGAATCTTTTGCCTGTGACAAGCAACACACTCTTGTGGCTAATTCAAGTAGATCGGGTTTCGTATTAAGATGTCGATACAAATTTTATAACGGCTCACTAGGCTGGCCATTTTGTGCAGGTACACATGCGCTGGGGTCTGCTCTTCACGTGGTGTGTGGCGACCGACCAGAAACCCCAGAAGTTCCCCAAACGGAGAAGTGCAAAAACGACCGAGAGATTCGGACCTCAGTGTCTGGATGATGGATAATCATGGAGAACGCGTAAGAATGTATCCGAATGCAGAATGCTCTTTCTGTGATTTGATTACAACCCGCCTGGATGTACACAGTTCGTTGTTTTTTTTATCTGGATGGAGGACAAGTCACGAAGCGAAAGCATGTGAGTTCGTCTCGTTGCAGCAATCTCGGTTTGTTTGGTGCTGGTGGGATCCCTAAAACCTCTTAAGTGTCCTGGCCCACAGAAGCTGTGAAGTTGATGGCAGTTCTAATGTATCCCACGATGCTTACTGAGCCGTTCTCCTGTTGTGTGCACTCGTCAAGAGTGGGTTGATGATGATGATCGTCGCTGTTGGGCATGTGCAATGCTCGTCCCGCATCGTCGAGATCTTTGACAGAAGTTACTACGTTCGTTTTCCTTTTGCTGCAAAGTGGTCGCCGTTGAGTCTTCGCCGGACGACTTTATAGGGCGAACTGGCAATGCCATTAATTCATTATCGGAGTTTCCAGTTTCTCTTTCGCGTATTTATTTGCACACCACATTCACTATCAGATGCATGTCGTATGAATGGGGCGTTTATGTATATCGTCCTCCACGCGAGGGGGAGTGATGCCTCTTTATCCCGTAATCTACTTGGACATTGTCAGTGGACAAGTCGCACACAGTAATTGAGTTTAATCTGTGAGTGAGTTTGACTCCTTTATTGACAACTGTCGACCGAGAGACTAACGATTTGTCGAGAGGAGTATGGAAATGTCAAAGTAAAGGCTTGACACGATCACTTTTGCTTTTGCCAATGCCTTGGCCTTGAGCGTTGATGCAAATAGTTGGCGCTATTTTCATTGGTATGGGTTGTATGCAAATGTGAAGGATGGCCTCGTGGTGTGGAATGTTCAAAGATTGTGTGATACATCAGCTGCATCCAATGGCACTGTGGGAGATGTTACTCCAGACTTTTAAGTCTTTCCTTAGATTGATTCGTTTGAGAAAGTTTAAAGTTTATCTAATGCCAAAGCTGATCAGTTGAGGGAAATTTCAAGATTCTACATGGAGTGGTCGCGGTAGCCCAGTGGTTAGTGCGTTCAATTGCTGCTTGAACTGCGTACGTTTGAGCTCCAGCCTTTGCCAATTTATTTGGCTGGCCTTAACACACCAGTCTCTCATGGCTAGTGCAGCCATCAGACTACTGGCCACTCCTCGAACTATGATCCCCTAACATTTATCACGGAAAACATCAAACACACCACCTAGGTTAGGTTAGACTAGGTGGCTTGCTCCGTTCAGCCAGGGACACACTTAGACCGGATTGGCCCATTGTGATACCACGATGAAGAATCGCCTTACTACACCAGGAACCAGAGCACATAACTCAGACTACATCGAGATGGGCAACCGTATCGGTATTAACCCTAAGAGTTGAACCATTTCGTCCTGGAAATGAAGTTTCCACCTTGAGTTCGACTAGATCGGATGTCCAGTTCGGCTAAATCGTTGAGATCGTCGTCGAAGTATTCCCCAAGGGTTTTCCTTCTTAACGTCGCAACTTCGCAAGGGCAGGTCACGTGCACAGTAGGTGGGTTGTAGTTTCCTCCTGCTCCTCGTCCCTACAGCTTCTACAGAAATTGTTGGAGCACCACCAGTGCACCAGTGTTGGAGCACCAGAGTGCATGTCTGCCTATCAAGCAATGTCCGGTGAGGACCCTTATTAGTAAACGAAGATTTTTTTTTCGGTTCGTGGATAAAAGTCTCTCCTTCTCTTTAAATCCAGGTTAGGCCAAATTTGTTTTGACAAGAGACAAGTGCTGATGTTTTTTCACCTGTGGTTTGCCAGTTTCTTAGCATCCGTTTCGAGGAGAGATTTGATCGATTCGATAGTCGCAGGTGGTTCCCCCAAGTTTTCCGGGAGTTGCCGTCCTACACCTTCTTTTACCAGCTCGTCCGCTTTGTAGTTCCACTACAGTGTTTCACATCGCCTAAGTTAAACTTCAATCTTAACTTTCGGAAGGCGATCCCTTCCAGATAGGGTTGGGATGACGCCAAAGAAGAGTACTCCACTCATTTCTACACTGACTGTGAGATATTCAGTCTGGGGTCTGGTGTAAGGCATCTCTACCACTGTAGGGATATCATGGCGATCAATAAAACCTTTTCCTGGCTGAAGTACAATGTGGTATCCCGTAAGGACCTAGGACATCAAATCGTTGGAATCAGTAACATGTACAACAAAAACTGCTTCAAATTGTCGCTCATCTGTCAAAAGGATTGCAGAACGATTTAATATTCACCTTTGCTGAGTACCCGGTCATCGGGAAAATCCAGTGAACTTCAAGGCCGATGAGCTCGCCAAACGTGGTATTACTCTTGACATCTCTCTACGCATAAATAATTCCTAGAGTACGATGCCATCAGTGAGACGAAACAAAGAAGGAGGAAAAGGAACACCTGTCGTAACTCGATCTAGAAACCTGATCCTGGTTAAAAGGCCGCTTATTCACACCGTAATCGGTGTTCTTACCGGGCTCTGTCCTCTTGTTCTTCATGCCCGAAGGATGGCCCTTTTCTAAAATGAATTCTGACGGTGCTTCAGGGACGAAGAGGAGGAAAATACAATCATTAACTTCCTCTATATCTGTCCAGCTCTATGTCAAAGAAGGAAGCTCTATCTAGGAGCCTAATTTGATAATTTGAGCGAACTGTCACAAACTGAGGTTAAAAGAATCTTTGGCTTGATCAAGAGTTCCAAAAGGATCCAATAAATTTGGTGGCACTTTTCGGGTAAATAGATCCAAGTAGTATTAAAAGGGCCCAGCCTGGCTTGTGTCTGTCTGCGCCTTGCTAAGTTGCCACAATGCCACCCTATCTACCTAACACGCTATGTAACTACATAACATGTGGAAATGTGTCTGAAGGGCAGTCCACAAATGGCTTATTTTGGAGTATTTTTACCGTACTCCGTGGGTGTCATCAAACATGACGCACTGCACTTGCTGATGGATAATGAAAGCATCCGGCGTAACTTGATTTCCCTGAAGCGAGCTGTAGAGCTTAAGAAAGACACTCACGTGTTCCTCTGGATTTAGTCATACTGCATTTCTCCTTCAGTGTGACCACAAAAAAATCGTCTCTCTGTCTCGGACAGGAAGCGGATTTGGAATTTCTGCGGCAATATATCGCATTCCACTGGCATTTTACCAGTACATAGCAGTTGCTGCAGAGATACTCAAAGTATGCCAAACGAGCTGCTAACTGGACGGAGTCTTCAAAATATTCCGGGGCAATTATCAGCCCCTTTGCAGACTCAATTAAGGGCATTTAAAAGTATAAATCAAATAATGACACATCCTCGAGGCGATCGTGTCCTCGTCGTCATCGTCATCATCATTGTCATTATCATCGTCGTCATCGTCTTCTCTTCTTGTGCTCCATCATCATCATTGCGCATCACACACCGCTGTTCTTCCTACTCATTGATTCCGCTTGTGGTTGTGAGATTGATCTGGTCTGGACCGAGGATGGAGGATCCATCCAAGTCAGCATTATTTACAGTGCTATGCGTTACATGAATTGTCCACGAAGTGCCACCAACCACTGCCACCACCATGGCTCCCGTGGAGCAAGCGAAAACTGTACATAGCACCGAGGACCGTAGAAATTGTTCGCCTTTTCTGTTCCGTCATGGAAGACCCTGTGCCGCATCACAAAGAAGCTTACACCGGCTCAATGGCATACAATTATCACAGGACCATCATCAAGCATCATCCAATCTGGAGCCATGGCTCGGGGCTAGCGATGAGAATAAGACCACGACCGGAGATCGAAGACCGGACGTTATGTGTATGCACCGCAGACGAAGACGAACTACACTCGTGTACGAGGTATGTATCTGCTCTCTGCACCCTAAAGGCTCTGACGATGCTGATGACTTGGTGGAGCAGTTGATGCGCGCGGCAACAATTAACTAGACAGGCGCGCCTAGTGAGCTGAGATATGAGTGTGGTTGGTGTTGAAAAGTAAAGAAGCTTTAATAAATTACCGCTGTATTAAACTGAATAATTGCGTCTGCTGCTTATTTACGAGTGCGGCCATCGCCGTGGCCATATATAACCCGACCCAGCCAGATGCCTGTAGCCCGTGGTCCAGTCGCGCTTGCGCTTGACTTGTGAGTTTTACTTTTGTGCAATTTATCCGCGGAGAGAGAGAAAGAGATGATTGACTCTAATTGCGAATGACGGATATTTGTGTAAAGGAGTATCGCGTGAAAGTTGCTCTGTTTGTTGTTTACAAATCGAGTGTCTGCCTGTCTGACACCTACGTCCAGGTTAATGTGGATGTCGGTTTGTTTCAAACGGCCATCAGTCATCGGATGAACTTGCTCAGTGACAAGAATTAGCTTGTTGACTCGTGGCTTCTGAATGAGGGAGTGGTATTTGACTTAATCTGGTCCTCATATCGTCGTCTAAGACAAGTTGGATATAAAGCCGTTTGAGTTCCCAACTGGTAGTAGAATTCATGGAATTCCAAGCCTAAATCGGCATAATATTGTGTCGCTGAGGACCTAGTCCCTTATGTTCATCTGTACATGTCAACACTCATAGTGAATTTCTCATGTGAGATGAAAATCTTGAACTTTAAGCTCTTTTGGGAAAGGATGAGAACTGCGATCGTACAGCATTGATTGCTGCATAAATAGAAAATGAAGCACACAGCACACAGTCCGCCTTGTGAAAGCAGACCAAAATGAGGATCAAGTCCTGACCCTGAAAGCCTCAAATCAAACCAGAAAAAGGGCGACATCAGCCCCTGTTTTAAGATCAAATGATTCGATTAGAGGTAAGAGGCTCACAAATGGATATGGGCACGTGGGCAGACTTTTACTCAGCAGTACCCGCAAGTCTCTTTAGCTATCGTTGTAATCGAGAAAGCAGTACCTATACAAGAAAGTAATGATTTCCCAAGAGCAACTCCTTGTAAAAAGTGACTGTAGCTTGTGGTCAAAACCTGATATTTATGAAACAAAGAGTCTTCTTCTTCTAGACAGATCTTTGATCTGTTTACCACTCTCTGCCACTAAAGATATGCCTCGACAATGGCAAATTGTATCTACGGGGACAAGCAACTTCAAAGTTCTTGGTTAAGTTAGGCGTATGGTTGCTCTGTGACTTATTTAACTCCGGGCATCAATAATAAGAACCGCTGAGTTCAAGTCACTCAGATGAAGGTATGAACCTCAGTAAGCTCATCAGTTCAATATTGCATTGATCTACCAGTTCTTTGGTAGAAGCATTTTCTGGCTTTTGGCTTACAGAACAGAAAATGACTGCTCGCCATAGTATGAGAAGTTCGGAAACAGATTTCAGTGTTCTTCAGGTCATTCTCAGTGACGTGAATTTCTTTTAAACGGATTCCGCCACATTTGCATGAGCGACACATTCTTTTGCCTTACTGAGTGAGTGGATTCCATTGCATGGGATACTTTGCATTGGAATTGTCTTCACGCAGCAAGGGATGTTCGAGCCAAGGTAAAAGTCTTTACCGTAGTGTGATGTGTATTAGTTCCTGAAACGTTACCAGGTCAGAAAATGCTTTGTACAATCCGTAGACTATCAGCTTAATAACGTAGGTTTTTAGCTTAAGAATGACAGAAGTTAGAAGCACTATACCCAGTCCCTGCTTGGTTTTAGTGCTGAAAATATTTCTTTGGGCGGGATCCCGAAGCCACCTTTTACTTTACCGTTTCTGCTATCCGCGTCACCACCGAAAGCAGCTAACTTTCTCGGTCTCTTCTCCAGCAAGGTTTAGTTAAGCGTTTGAGTTCAAAAAGCCTGAGCCTTTATTTTATCAATATTAGGCCCAAAAAATATGGAATTTAAGAACCATCTCGACTAGGTCCCTCGAAACAATGCTAAGTCTAGTTCTCTTAGGGTTTATATGACGCAAACTGCTGGTAGAAGCTCCCCGTTGGGTAAAATTGAAAACAAAAATCTACAATACAACACCCTATCCACAAAACAAAAACGAAAATTCACAGCCAATTCAAAATTGACAAAGGGCACCGACTCTGGAATTTTTCAAGATGAGTCTGCCCTCGTCTATTCGAAAAAGCTTTCAAAGTCCGACACAGTGTGTCTTAAGCAGATGTCAAAAGAGAGCCGTCTCTACTGGCAAGAGATTTAGACATTTTTATAGACAGCTAGGTGGTGTTTATAGCCACCTTATCTACAGTGATCAAGTCAAGACTAGCAATAACGTGCCACAACTAGCTAAGCCCCTTCAACCTCTAGTGTTGCTTAAGTGTTGAGGCATTGCTTCCTCTACAAGCTAACCTACCGGCCTTCATTTCAAGGTGGTGAATTAGATTCTGCAGTTGTCACTTACCCTGCGATGCCCAATGATTCGTCTATTTTTCAACTTGAGACTGAAGACTGTCTACATTGCCTTCGATCCATCTCGTATTATATTTGCTTAAGGCTCCACCAACCATTGTTTTAGTCCCCATTTGAAGGTCAAAATTAGGGTGCATTTTTGAACCATTCCTTGCAAGTTCAGTTCCTTTTTTGTAGCCTTGATATTCAGGTGCTGCTTGCAGAGGTTTTTCCAAATTGAAGGTCATGCCGAAATACATGGTGCTCAAGTAGAAAGGTATCCAAGACAAATTAAAACATGGAATCATGGACCTAAGTGAAGAGCATCCCAGTCACCCTCACATACCATACCATACACACGCTTTTGCAATGAAATTATCGGTGTTCTCATCCAGCTAAGCTTGGAATCTAGAACTACACGCAGTTATTTACGTGTTTTTTGCTCCAATGCAACCTGTTCTCTTGCTCTCGAGGGTGTCCATGATCAGTTCACTCTGATTCTGGGAATGTGACCACCTAAGTTACCAAGGTTCTTGCCCCAATCCATTGCATTTTAAAATATGCAAAATACTAGGCATAGTTTTCCCTTGCAGCAGTATGTGGCTTGTGTCCACCTATACCCACACATTCTAAGCCAAAGGATCTCTGTTGACGGAAGAAATTAGTGCGGAACTGCAAGAATCGTTCAACAAGGTGCTAATCGTAGTTTTGTCTTCAGCATTTTTTTTGGTTACGCAGCAAAGCAAATGTTTCCTTACATCGCATGGCGGTGGTCTCAGTCCCAGTATCGTCCCGTTCCCAGCATAACCAAGTGCATATGTCACATCGGATCGCACTCAACCCGCGCTGTAATCTTCTTTGGAGAGCGCGCTCTGGTACTTGTGTGACACGAGTTCAGATCTTCTCCCGTCCGTCCGTCCGTCTGTCCGGATGGTTTGGTTTGTTTGTTTATTTGCTCGCTACAATTCAGGTACATAATAGGTATTCTTTCCGCTTTTGTTTGAGTGCGCGGACCAGCGCTTGGTCCGGCCGTCCGGCATTGCAGGCCGTAAAACTAAAAAATCACTTAATGTATCGCGCCATCACTTGTTTCGGTTAATGACAAAGACCAATATTTTCTTCCTGTGACATTCTTGCTGGCCGAGGTCTAATTGCGTTTGTTTCGTCTTTGCTTCCCCCAATGCGGTGTTTCTTTGCTTAAAGAAGACACAGACAGACGGACAGACAGCCAGACTGTGAGAGAGAGGAACTGTTTGGAAAGTCAAAGAAAGCACAAAGCGCATAAGTCCAACTTAGTTGGGGTCTGCTAATGCGGAGCCTCAATATTCCAATGGCGTCACACGGACAGAATGCACAGAACCGAGACCTAGGAAGTTGAATTTCAAATGCGGAAGATGACCGATTAACATTTATGAGATGCAGAATTCATACGCTGACGATAGCAAGAGAAGAGATTGAAGGTGTTCACAGATTGGTGGTCACTACTGTTAAACAAATTCTACAAGGCGTCGTAATGAGCGAATGTTTGACAAATGTGTTTGTTTTGAAAAATACGCGCTACTGTTTGAGAAGCTTTCACTGTACAAACTTTTGCCACATTAATGTTTACGAGGCACAAGCAGCTTGATAGGCCCTTAACCTGGAAGTTGTCAAAGGTTTCATTTGTTACTCTATGCTTGGAGTTTTTCATTTTTCATTGGGACGATGGATGAGTCTTAGATGATTTTAAAGTTCTTGAAAAATCGAAAATCTTGTAGAGATGGTGCAGCTCCAAACAGAATATGAGGATCCTTTTTGCACTTGATAACCAACACTTGACCATGCGACTGAGTCAGACTGTCGCTTAGTATCAACGCCGATATAATGTGTCCAGAAACTCAAAGGCTGTGCAACACGGAATCAGCTATTATTGACTCGAGTTAACGGATAATCAGAAATCGAAGAAGAATGTAGTAAGCGTCGCAAGGAACCGTCGAGTGCTTTTGAGAAAGCGAACTAGGGTACCGATAAGCGATCGCCTGGCTATGACCCACATCAAGGCCACTTTTTACAACCTGATATGTGCTCATGCCCCTACCGAAGAAGATGAGGATGCTATCAAAGAAGAATTCTATGACCTCCTGGACAGAGCCTACGGGCCCAGTTCGGATGTCACTCAGGAGTGGACCCTGTGCTGTACGATCATGAAGGAAATAGCCAAATACAGTTTTATAAGAAAACTAAGCATCTGGCTTCTAGTTTCAGCCACGAAATGCAGTGAAGGAATCCTAGTTACCGACGCGCAGGGAATAGGAGATGTTTTTAAGGAGCATTTCCAGCAGCTACTAAATGGGAGACAAACAGAGAAAGAGTGATGGGGCAGGAAGAAAGCCCACACCCAGTCGATTTCCAGTTTGAAAGAGGTTGGCGCAGCTATTAATAAGCTAAAGGACAACAAAGCTGCCGGCCCTGATGGCTTGCCATCGGAACTTTCAACAACATTGGACCATATTGACTCAGACACATCGAGCAAATGGAAAACAATGTTCCAACTAAGAGAATCTTTGAATCGCAGATTTCAGGTTCTAGTCAACCAGGGAGATCGAACCTCCAGTATAAAGACCAAGCCATCGCGGATTCTAAAATCTTTGGCTTGACAAACTGGCAGCAGCAAGCCCGAGATCGAAGAGGATGGAGAACTGCAATGTCTCAGGTAGAGACTCGTCATGGGTTAGGAGCCCAAGGTCACCAAGATTGTCAAAAAATAAGGCATCGGCATAGTTACGCGTTTTAAGACAAATTGCTGGACTGGTACAGAGACAATGGATGATTGTTTCTTCCTCTTTTTTGCCCCTGTAGCCTCTAAATCAGTTGCGAAAAGACCTAGTCGGATGTCATGTCTGCTTTTTAGGCGTGACCTATAATAAGACCTAAGGTAAACCAGAAGTGCCGTCTGTATAGCGAAATCAATCTCTTGGAGCGCTTTTGGTCTGTTGTAGGTCAAATTTCGTTGCTAATTCGGAAGTTACTGCCATTTAGATTGGTTTTACTGATTGCAACCGAGATTAGTATAAGTTTACGTGTAACTAGTGGCACTTTTAGGTAATGAGATGGCGGATGAACTTGCCAGGAAGGGTGCTGACTAGCATATGCATACATTGGTTGCAAGAACAGTAAAATAGATGAGAAAACCATGATCAGGGCTAATACGCGATGGTGTCATATGGACAAATATGCAATAGCCAGATCAAGTTCAATAAGTTAGTCGACAACTTAGTCGAAGTGAAATACGAATCGTCTCCGGTGTCCTTATAGGGGACTGTGGAATAGGAATCCATGCGGAGCGTCTTGAATTATCTCACAGTGACTACCGCAGTAGAAGAGAAAATAGAATCCATCCAGCACCTGCTATGCGATGGTCCCCCCTAGATATATATCCCTTTCTGCGTGGTTTCCAGATTAGCCAACCCTACTCCTTGGTTAGACTCCCATGAGTACTCTTTTTATGGGCACAATGGAACCAACTAGTGGCACTTCGAGATTTTCTATATCAGAATGTGAAAGGAGAAGTTCTTCAAATTATTGAAAAAAAAAAACGCCTTCTCCTACACCATCTTTGATTTTGGAACTGCCTGTATAAATCTACAAGGTTTATTTTTCGAATGGCGTTGACTTGTTCCGGAAATCTCTCATGGGAATAGCAACGTTAAAGTTTCTCGTACAAGGTTTCTCGTGGCATGGTCTAGTCTGTGTTTTCGGAAATATTTGTGAGTTTGTCTACTGGTTTACTGTGTGATAGCTGCATTAGCTGCATTAGCTGCTCTCATCAGCAAAAATCAAACTCGAAAGTGGATTTGACAGGATTTAACCGTCCTCCACCATAAAGTCTTCACAGTACAGGAAACAGGAGCGAAAATCCCCCAGTAGGGGAGCAAAGGATGCAATTTGATGGAAAATTAAAATGTCTACTCGCTGGTACGATTGACTGAGGTCCTTCAAGAACTATTTTCACTTGGCTTACCCTCTCAAGTGTTTTTTAAGTCCAAATCAATCATTTATCCCATCACAACCAATTAAAAAGAGTTCAATTCGTCAAGTGTCTCCTCGTACAGGGCAGAATAACCACCTCAAATGAGGTAAAACACCAACCAGAAGAAGATCAGAACAAGAATGCAACGAATAAGACAACATTAATTATAAAACAAACAAAGTTTCCGCTCTACAAAGCGCATCACACATTTTCCAGATGAAGCTCTCTGTCAAGAGGTCAAGAGGATTAGATGCCCAAATAAACAGACAGAAAAAAAAAATCACACACACGGCCGAACGGACGAACGATAAAGAACAGATTTGTCCATGTCATGCCCATTCTTCGACATTTACACTGAGCACTGTTGTAGCAACGATTATGATTATGTTGTGTGTTGTTGTTTTGTTGTGCCCTGCATCTCTTCTCTAGTGTTGGCCCAATCACTTAACGCTCATCAGAGAGGAGCACTCCTTCGTCTGGTTCTTCTGTGTGCACAACACGGTTGGTTATCATCATCACCATCATCATCATCCTCACCATCATCGTGGTAATGTGTGCACAGGCAACTTCTGCGAGTCTGAGAGTCGACAAAGTGTGAGATATCCGCTGGGCCAACAACGGCAGCTCACCAGAGCATCCATCGTCTGAAGAATAAATGATTGCGCCGCGAACAGCACACACATGGAAATAGAAATGGAAATCTAACCTACAATTTAGAGCATCATTGTTGTTGGTCGCGTATCCGTTGGATTGGGCTCAAATTGTGTGTTGAATTGATGTCTGACGCCCGTTCACTGTTGCACCGGTACCCTTTCATTGTTCAAACACTCATACAGGGGCGCGCGTACACACAAAGAACAGGTATCCCTCTCTCTTTCTGTCCCAGGAGACACTAGAGCACACAATAATCATCAAAAGCTACCGCTGAGTAAACCCATGGCCATGCCGGAGACCCCCTGCTGACCCGACACAGAGCTGGGCCCAAAATCGACGAAAATAAATCACCCAAAAATTAGGTTCCCAACCTCTTCCACGGCACGGATGACGAGATGACGCACGGAGCAGCAACAAAACGGCCCCGAACTCTATCTGAAATTGCATCGCATTTGGACCGCTATTGTGCGAAAAAAAAAAAAAGGAAACACAAACCGGACCACGGCACGGCTACAACAATAGCCGGGAAGGTGGGCAATTGATTGCTATAAAATAATCTTTTTAATTTTTGTCAGACCAGGAGGAGGAGGAGTATCCCTGGACGGACAACAGAGAGGGAGAAAAAAATTGACTGCCATTATGGAAAATTTGTTGCAACGCAGCGGCACGGCACGGCACAGCGAACCGGCTGCTCACACAGTGAGTGGATAACAAAACGCCTCTTGTGATATGCCATTGTTTGTGGTCAGACCAGGCGGTGGCTCCGGCGGTGACCTTATCCATCACACTCGATTCGAGCATTCGAATTAAATTGATCTTCAATATGCCACCCTTGAGATTTGGGTATATCTGGCCTTTGAGCGGATATACACGAGCATCAGAGTGTGTGTGGATGTGTGCTCCTCAGGATGCCAAGTCGGAGGTGAGGCTACCAGTTGGCTTTGATGTCCATTTAATTACATTTAGGCAATGATTGTGTTAATGGCGCTAAGGTTCTCATTCTTTCGTGTTTATGTTGTTTTGTGTAACGACTTTGTGTATTTTGCGGGATTTGGGAGATGTGTGTGTTTAGGGGAGGACGGCGGTACATGCTGGCGCATCTTAACAAATTGATTCAGGATTAACTAAGAATGAGTCGTGATGGCCAAATTTCTACCGAATGCAAGAAAGACAATGATTTCTGCCGTTAAGATGTTTTAGGATATAACGACGTTTGAAAAGAAGGAGAACTTCCAATATGAACCTTCAAATGATTTTTGTGTCCAAGAATATGCAGATCACACTGGGGTCCAGTAAATCTAGCAAATTCGAAGAAACTATTTCAGTTCACCTAGCTGCTAATTGGCGCAGAAAATAAATAGACCCTAACGCCAGATAACGACAGAATTTCAGAAACCCAACCTTTTGTGAATAGAGTGTAAAAAAAAGTCGTCAAATTCCTCGGAGGGCAATATTTTAGATTCCAAGTGCAACGAAAATATTTAAGGTTCAAGCTGAGATACATCGGGGCTGTTAGTTGGACTAATCACAGGACACATGAACCTCCGCAAATTAACATTGCCCAATGCGCCAAGAAATCCCTGGTAGCACTTTACTCATGCAAAAGAGCAGTAGATACTAGATGGGCCCTACAGCCGAAAATCATGCACAGGCTCTATACTGTAGTTGTAAGACCGATTCTAACGTATGACACAGTGGTTTGGCGGCCGGTTCTAGAAAGCAGACCAGTTCTCGAGAAAGTCCAACGTGTAGTTTGCCGCAGCATTCATGGTGCGCTGAGAACTTCTCTTACAGTTGCGCTTCAAACCATGTTTCAATAGATACATATCTATGCCATGGAACAGGCCGCTAACGCAGCCCTAAGAATAAGAGAAACCCGCCAATGGTGTGAGAAAAATGTGGGATGTGCCAGAATTCTATCAACTCTTTCAGTCTTCAACTACTGTAGTGTTGGCTAAAGGTTAACACAATATCACGCACGGATAGTGCGATTAACATTCACAAACAGGCTGCGATCAGGTCCCTCGTATCCAACAAGATAAAATCCAGGGCAGTGAGAGACTGCCGCGGGTCTATGAACGAGATGGCTAACCAGTATAACGTCACACTCTGTTGGGTCCTTGGTTACTGCAATATTCAAATGAACTGCGCGGCTGACGAATGAACCAGACTTGGCTTTCAATGTACAAACGGCAAGAAGCTCGACCATATCAAAGCGCCTATGCCGTTTGTTAAATACCAAACTTACACCGCCGCACGATCAGTCGAAAGTTAATCGTAGAAAGCAACACCGCGATTATTGCAACCAAGCCAGGTTGATCTTGGCTGTTCTGAAAAATATCAAAAGCATTAAAACGACTCATTTAGATACTAATCAACGTCCTCACGGCCCACTGCATCCTAGGCAGGCATGTTCAATGCCTGGGAATAGCATGTAACGATTTCTGCAGGAGCTGCAGAGACGAGAAGGAGGAGGAGGAGGAACTGAACTACACCAACACGACTGATCTCAACACAGTACTAGAACGTGACCAACTTACTGCGTCTGTGATACAAACCATCCCGTGGATTTGGTGGATTTGATGAATTTCATTTATTGGTTCATCGGTATATCGGATAATTTTTTAATGGAAAAGGTCGAGGAACTTATTTCTCAGATGGTAAAAACTTGGTCAGTGGCAAAGGAAGTGGGTTGTATTCTGGTGGATTTCCTCTCTGACACACCCTCTACAGAGGCCTTCTTCTGCAATTCGAAGTTTTTTCATATAGTTCCGCAGTATATTATGGCCTGTTACCACTTCTATAAGGGTAGATGGGGACTTTCTATCGATCTACAGAAAGAAGTCTGTCAGTCCAGTACTGGTTGCAGTATCGCGAGAGGTCCATCTGCTATTTGGCTTCCTTAAAGCGCTTTTCCCCTCTTCGAGCTTTAGTGTGCAAGGATATTCACCGAAGTGTCAATTTGTTCCGATCTGGGTGCCAAGTTGAGCCCTCTCTCACCAGTTTGTCAGCATTCTCGTTTCCTGGTATGCCTTCATGTTCACGGACGGAGCAGAGTGTCACCTTGTGCTATATTCCAAGAACTTTGAGCTCTTCTTGACACCACCTCACAAGCTTCGATTGCATTTCTGTAACAGAAATTGCATTTATTGCTGCCTGGCTGTTGATGAAAAAGGTGATATCCTCTCGTTGTATTGCCCTCATCGCAGTTTCAGGTGTGCCTAGGCTCACTGCTAGGACCTGGGCTTGGAAAACACTGCTGTATTTCGAAAAGCGGACGGATTTGAGAAGACTAGCGGTTCGGAAAAGCTACCAGCACCCAAACCAGTATACATTTTGGATTTATCGGTGTAGGTAGGGCGCTCTTCCATTCCTCCCTGCTCGGGAGATATGGTGTTGTGTGCCATAGATAGTTTTCAATAATCCGACTAACTTATTTGTAACGCATTGATGGTCACAGAGGCTTGTACTCAGATGTCCACCAGGAGTAGGTTAACAATAGCCTGCCGTTAGTGTTGTTCTCATTGCACTGGTAGTTCCAACGCACACCAGTCTTTTGGCCTTCGTAATGGCCTTTAGCTTATCAGTTTTACTAATGGCTTGCCACCATCCAAGACTGACTATGGGTTGTATTATGGCCGTATATATCCACAGGATAATTTACTCGATTTTTGATCCTAATAAGACAGGATTTTCTAGGAGGTAATGGGACAATCCTGAAAGAAGTTTAACTATTGGGAGATGTATTTAGACCACTGACTATAACAGAAACTCTTGTTTGTTAGTTTTTGCTATTCGAAATACAGAATCAGGGCCCAAATCGTCTCTTCCGTGATTGCATAACTCGTCACATAATAACGAGAAGATTTTGGCTCCAGAATGCTCGTTTTTACGTGACGAATTATACAAGTACGGAAGAGACGATTTGGCACCAGGGGTCAATTTTATTCCTATCAACTTGGGTACGAGTAATCAAACCTAATTATGTATGTCCTTTATTCTCTAGTGGATCTTAGGGCGTTAATCATGCCTAGGCACTTATGTGTGGAATTTCTCGAAAAAATTATATTGCAGCTCCCTCCAGCTCTTTACTAACCGACGAGACTCTTCATCGGTTGTTTGTGGTTCGATGATGGCTCACTTTCCTTCCGCCTTAAATTGATTTCACAACATCTTGCTACTCCTTTGCCACTTCCGTCTTTGTATTCTCGTATCTTTACATTCTTGGGGCGTTCTCTCATGCAGTTGTTCGTTCGGCCAAAACATTCTTAACAAGTGTCTAAGACAACGATTAACATGGGTAATCCTTATTGTCCTGATCCTGCCGGTATTCTTATTATCCTTTGTTGAGCAACGCCATTGTATTTCACAAGTATTTGTGAAAAGTCAACTATAGCCGCTACACAAGGATAAGGTATAGAGAAATATTTGATCAAACCTTCAAAGTGTGCTGATGATTTAGATATGTACCTGACTGAATGGATCCTTAACAATTTGAATGTGTGTTCAACAGAAGAGCAAATAGATTTCATTGAAGGATTTACTCCTTTGTAATCGGTGGATTGACTCCTTTTACCACTTAGCGACACGAACAGTTTTAACTTTCAACACTTGAAACCATCAGCTCAATCAAATCCCTCAGTCGTGCCAATTATTTCAAACCAATTAACGAATCTGATTTGTGATGCATGGAATCTGAACAATGCGCACCTGGACTTCTAGTTCAATTGTTCCAACAAAGGAAAGGTCAGACGAAAGCTGCTCATTTACTTTCTATTTATCAGCAATTACCCGAACAGTCTACATTCATCCAATTCGAGTGTATGCTTGTCCCTTCCGATTGAATGATATTTACGATATGACAGGATGTGGACGAAAAGTCTGCATTGTCATTTTGCACATTTCATGATATACGACATGCCTTTGATCCTCGACTTGTGACCGACTTGGTAATACACCAATGAACGCAGCTTATCCTTACTTCTGTCCGGTTGAAGTTGATTTATCTTGGATTTCTAATCGTTCGACAACACAACTCCCATGATTGTGCTTGAAACTCTAGCACCAATGGCTTACCGTTAAATGGCTTATTTGGTCGCTGAAGCCTTTTCCGGAGAACTCCATTGTTGCGCATCTATGTGTTATGGTGTTTGGTAACCTGTTGTTGAGAGGCTAACGCTCCTTTTCACCTTTTTTTTGTCGGTTACCCCTATTTTGCTTTGTGGTCGTGGATAACTGCCTGCAAAGTGTTGAATTATCCTGTGGGCTGGTTAGCATTTTTGTTGTTATTACAGATTTATTTACAAAATCCGCTTGGCAATTGTTGTAACGAAGGTGTTTTTGTTTCCACAGGAGATTACGGCAAGAATTCAGAAGTTCTTCTTTCAAAGGATTATCCCCTTGAATGTGGAAGCATTATAACATATTTTCGCAAGTACAAGGACAAGATTTGAATGTGAAATTTCGTAAGTCATGCTAATCTGTCGAAAGGTATATGGTTCTAGGTGATTGAGTAGAATACATGTAAGTGTCCCTGCAATTGGCATAACCAACGGGAAGTGATTATATATATCAGTTTTGTATAACTTTTTGTAAGTCGATGACAAGTGTGTTAATTATTTCAAGGATCAATCTACGTTAGAGTGCATGTGGCTGGTCGAATTTCTGAACACCAATAGCATTATTATGGCATGTAGATGATAGATTCAAGGTACATACCACCCAAAGTGACTGAAGTGGAGTTAAACCCATGCCAATTTTGCAAATCTTTATCAAGTTTGAACACTTATCAAGCAAGTCATCCAATTTGTAGTACGGTTTTTAAAAATGTTCAACTCTTTGCTTTGCTTGACAGGCTTGTCGTTTAATTTAAACGCTTGTCGTATAACTTCAGAGCATTTTTAATTTTTGTTTCTGATTTTGATGAGAAAACATCAAACATAAAAAAATGTTGTCGAGTGCAAAGAAATAGTTTTGGCAGGACCGGCAATTTCCTGAATTGTGGCAAATCGGGAGTGAAAAATGCAAAAATAAAGTTCTGAAGAAAATTGCGTATTATTCCACTTAGAGTTGAATTCGCTATGCAGGTACTGAGACACTTCTTCCAGTGGCCAAAAATCCTAATGCCGCATACAAACGTTCGTGAGGCGGTATTGCGTCTCTTAAAAGTGTATTTTGCCTTTTAATGTTTTTTCTCATTTTCCTCACTTTCCAAAATTTCATAGAGAACAAAAGCCGCTAAACTAACTAAAACTTCAGCCGCCATGTTCCCAGTTCGAAATCTAAATCACAAATGAAGTTTATCCGGCTTGTAGTACAATTCGAGCGCTAAGCAATATTTGGTCGTCAAGCAAATGGATCAAACAAATTGTATAATGTGAACCCCGCTTGAAGCGCGCAGAAAATAGTCTAGAAATCTCCTCTTTCTTTGGCCTTGTATCTTGCCGCTCCAGTAAGACCATAGAACCCTAATGTATTCCCTCCATCAGTTGCCATCGCCCGCAATACCTTTCATTTCATTACATCATCTTCCGGATTGATATATTTCTTTTCGCGTTGTAGTTTTTCATTAATTTTTTTTACACCGATCCCACTTTGCTGAGATTCCCTTTCGAAGCCTAGTGTCAGATCGTTGTCGGTTTTTAAATTTTAGAATTTTATTTCGGGTGCAACTTGCCTCTGGCGTTATCTGTTATGCAGTTCATTATTTGTGATTGTGTTTTGTCACAAACACCTAAGACGGTGTCTTAAATCTGAAGCAGAGAATAGGCCTTCCGCAGAAGTGGTCAACAGATGGAGTTTTTTGACATCTGTAGGTTCATCAAACTTTAAGGTGTTCGAACGCCAAGGCCAAAAGTGCTTTTAGGGATTGCTCCGCGAGCAAAGGGAACGAATATTTTCTCCCCGATGGCCTTGCATATTTGATATTTTCAATTCCGATGTTTCCCGTGCGGTGTTCGGTTTTTTCGTGAATACCTGATGCTGATAGGGATGAGTTATTTGCTTTTCTCTGGTGACCCAGACCGAACTTCAGCGCGCACTTGACAGGTTCGTAGCTGCCTGTGTGGAAGCTGAGATAAGAGCCATGGTGAACAAATTAGAGGTAATGGTAATTTCCCGGATGCTTGTAAAAAGTGCTGTGAATGTTAGTGGAGTCCCATTGAAACATGTGGAGAAGTCTAAGTACCTCGGGGTCCTATTCACGAGTGATGAAAGGAGCAATAGAAGGAGTTATCCTGTAGGATTGGTCAGGCTGGTGTTATTTTGGCATCGGATCTAAGCTATCGGTCTTTTATTCAATGCTTGCTCCGACTCTCACCGATGGTCATGAGGTTTGGGTAATGACTGAAAGAATAAGATCGCGGATACAAGCTGCCGAAATGAGATTTCTTCGTTGTATTGCTGGGGTAACTCGTCGAGATCATGTTAGGAATACCAGAATACGCGAGGCAGTCAATGTCGAGCAGCTACTTCTTAGAACGGAGAGGTCCATACTTCTATGTTTTGGGCACATTAAACGTATGCCCTCAACTGGCCTTCCAAGACGGGGCGTGGAATTCATGCTATCAAGTAGGCATCCCCTCGGTAGGCCCAGGATGAGATGGTTGAACTAAGTCCGAAAACTCACCTCTACCCGTGTGGGCATAGCCCCTGATGATTAAGAGTCGATGGCAGAAGATCGGGAGACGTGGAGGGTCTACTTAAGCATCCTAAACCCCCGACCTTCAAAGTGGATAAGCGGGTCATTGGAAAATGATGAATGATAACAATGACCTTATCTTGAATGGTTTGTAGCGTATTCTGATGTGTTGGTAGCCAACATACTTTCCACCTCTGGGAAGGGCGTATGGGGTTCTCTCACCCTTCGCCAACCCATTCAACTAACCTATATGTCATCTACACTTGTGTGAGACCCCTGAACTATAGCACTTCCTCCAATCCAATGTTTCTTAATAATTGGAGTATCTGAATGAGTTTTAACGACGGGAGTTCAGTTTCTGAGAAATGATAAGTACTCAAATGTACTCCTTGTTTTGTCTAAAGTCTCAAGAAAAGTGTGAAAGGGTCTCTTTTTCATCTGTAGTTTACCTTCTCTTCTTTTCCCTGTTTCCTATGTTTGCGTTCGTTGATAGACGACAAAGGCGACTTTCAGACTTGGTCAATTTCCAAAAAAGCTCCTTTTCTTATGCTATTTGTAGAGACTATGGCTTCAACTGTTTTCCTCACCAATGTTTGTCTGTCCAGTTCTCATTGGTGGCTTTAAAGTACTTCGCGACTGTCTGTTCATTATAAAAAAAATAAATAGCCAGCGCGACAGCTCGGGATGAGCCAAGGCCTTGCTTCTCGCAACCATTCATGTTGTGCGTGTTACATATTTCGCACGAATGGAAGGGACCTACAATGGCTGGGGCTTTAACCCACGCCGCTCGAACAGCATTGCAACGCACTAACCAGTGAGCCACGGCGCCCATTGTTTGTTCATTAGAAAGGATTTTTCCAAGCATCCCTGATTTCGTGGCGCTTACACTGACATTCACCATTATAAGCATCCGGGGTTATTTACCGCGGTTTTCATTGATTGATTTTGTGTCTTTCCCAGTACATATCGGTAGCAGATCGTTTGGCGGAAAGTGAAAAGTCGTTTTCGTATTTTCTTTGACATGTTTTATCACACAACGATCTTGTAGTGGCGTTGATTTTCTGCTGTTTTCACATAAATCTGCTCGTTTCCTCCATTTTTAGAAAACAATTCCCAGTTGGTTTTCCAGTGGGGTCATCAATTCAATAATTTCGCAATCGTAATTCCTTTTTACAATCATTATTTACACAGCTAATATTTTATAACACATTTGGTAGTTAAATTTATGCACCACACGTTCTATATACCGTGACCTTGCTCTGCCTGTCCCATTGTCAACCGTCAATAAACACATAAAACATCACAGCCTCTAACAAAATCAATTACAATTGAAAGTAACATCTCTTCGGTGCACAACACAGGTAACAATATCCATCACCTATGCAGATAAGGATGGATAGCTCGGCTCCTGGAAATACCAGGAACCATATCGCCTACTTCAGAGGATGAAAACGAAAAGTGAACAAGCCCGACCGCAATAAAACGATAAAGCTGCCACCTTTATGGCTTAATTCTACTGCCCCGGTGTCAATTGTCACTCGCTGCAGTAGGTAGGGTCCTACGCCTTCTTTTGTGGGCGAACAACTTACCGACACATAATTATTATGCAAAGATTCTCAATTGCTCCTAACAGAGTCCTTGGAACGGGGATGCTGAACATTTCCATAAACCTTAAAATTTGTTCATTGTTTACAAAAAAAAAAGCAAACCGGTTTCCCAGAAAATGTATCCCTTTGGGCAAAAGACGAAAAACAAAAAAAATGAAAAGAAAGTGTAAACGATGTCCTTAAATGTTGCAAGCCATTTTCGCAAATCAACCGCGCGTCCTGTCGGCCTGCACACTTTCAACTTTTATGACCGTCCCAATAAAATCATTCACGATGACTGTAAAAGTGACAGTGTAGATATTTAAATACAAGACCGTGGATAAAGCAAAACCGACCAACAAAAAAAAAGGAATGCTAACAAGGCAACAGAGAGAAATTAATCTCAGATTTTATCTGGCATAATAAACCGAAACAAAAAGCGGTGTTCCTAACCTTTACTCTGACTCTTGTTGCTCGGATTCGGATCCTTGCCATGTAGCACGTATGCTTCGGAATCAGTTCCCATGGTAACGAACGAAAAAGAATCCCGTGTGGTGGTGAATTACTTTTGTCAAAAAACACTCGGTTTCGGTCGCGCTTTTCGACACAAAGTCTTTGCTCGCGGATTGTGTGTGTCTCACAGCTGATGGTGCGTTTCGGTGGGACCTCAGTTGGGGCACCTACTCTGCAAACGTCTAATTAAATACAAATTTGTGTTGCAGGTCGTCCCCAAATACACGCCTCAAGTTCAAGACCCTTCATCACCCTTGACCTTCGTTTAGCATCCGAACGTTCGTTTGTTCGTCCACTGAAGCGCTCTTAATTTAATAGCGCACTCGCTTTGTTGGGTCTTACCTGTCTTACCCCCTGTCTCACCCTCCTTACACTCTTTTTTTTCGGTTTTTTTTTTTTTCACGTTTTTATATCACATTAATGGCGTCTCCTTCGTTGGTTAATGTTCTACATGGGCGTTTTGTCCGTCAGACCCTTGTCCATTTGTGCTGGTTTTGTGATATTAATAAACCGCAGTAGAGATCTTTTCGTTGTTGCTGTTGTTGTTGGTAACATTTTTATTATCCAATAAAAGAGGCACATGTGCGCCAGTGTGAGTGTGTATACAGAATTAATCATCAAGACAGGAGGCATTGTGTTTCGGTGTGAACTCAATTATGTTGGATACCTTCTTTTTTTGTTAAAAGTTATTCATCTCGGGTTTTTTTCTTGTACAGCCGTTTATATAATAGGCCTTCCGCTGTTGGTGCGTGCTGGGTGGGTAATTGTGATGAAATAAACGACGCAAATAAGATCGTTGCCTTAATTGTTTAGCAATAACTCTAAGTGGCGTAGAATTGGGGACAAAACTGATACAGCCTTCCTAGCTTCCGTGTTGTGCAACACGTAGGGACATAACAAGTCGATCGACTTTTTCAACTTCTTTGCTTGAATTTGACAGGCGACTGAGCTTTGGTGAGTGCTAAGACTGATAAGTCTGACTACCTGCTGACGTTCGTTCGTTTGATCGTCACCGGATTGACTTCGTGAAGTCCCACTGGTTCGCGAAACAAGAGTGAGTTCGCCCTATGTACTCTTTGCGTCTTTCTTTCACTCAGAACCTTAGTCCAGGATATCCTCTGAATATTTTCGCAGTTCCTCCCTAATTTTGATTCCTCGAGTAACCGATTGAAACTTTACTTATCCCATGGGTTTCCATCCGAAGACTTACTTTACTTACTAAAGGTGGCGTTACAGTCCGGGGTGGACCTGGGCCTCAACCAACAAGCGTCTCCAGCCAGCTCGATCTTTAGCCAGCTGCCTCCAGTTTCGCACGCTAAGTTGGTTGAGGTCCCCTTCCACTCGCGGTCTTCCTCTATTACGCCGTTCCTCGGATGTGGATTCGAAGGTTTGTGGGGCCAGACCATTGTTATCCATCCGTTCTACCAGATCCAGTCACCTCAGTCGTTGGACCTTCACTCTTTTGGCTAAGCCGATGTCGCTCTACAGACCGAACAGTTCGTCGTTGTATCTCCTCCTCTATTCACAGTCTATACGGACGGGACCGAAAATCACCTGTCGAATTTTCCTCTCGAAACAGCCCAGAGGAACCTCATCCGCTTTTGACAGAGTCCATGCCTTTGCACCGCAGAGCAGGACTGGAACAATTGAGGTCACTTTAGTCCTTCGAGAGAGGGCTATGCTACTCAATTGCCTTCTTAGCCCAAAGAAGCAGCAATTGGAAAGAGTTATTCTTCGTTTGATTTTAGAGCTGGTCTCGTTGTCTGAATTGATTTCGGAGCCTAGGTAGATAAAGTCCACAAAACTACCTTGAAGCCTTATTTGTCTATAGTGACGTTCTTTCCGAGACATTTTTTGTTGAGTGTCTTTTATTGTTGACGGCATATACATATGTACATACATCGTCTTGCCCTCATTGACCGCTAAACCCATCTTCGACGCCTCCGTTTCAATAATCACGAACGCGGCAGTGACATCACGCTTCGTTCTTCCGATCATGTCAATTTCGTCAGCGTATGCGAGTAATTGAACGACAGTGTTGGCGCGTAAGTTTTGCACTCTTCTCTGAAGAACGAAGTGGAAGAAGTCGCATGACAGCGCGTCGCCTTGTCTCGGTGAGGTCTTTACCGACCTTGATGAAGCAGCGTGCATTCTCCATCGTCATCCTCCACAAATGGACGAGTTTGGCAGGGATGCCAAAACTAGACATGACTCTGTATAGCTCGTCTCTATAAAAGCTGTCATAGGCGGCCTTGAAATCGATGAAGAGGTGGTGGGTATCGATTTGGATTTCTTGGGTATTCTCCAGGATCTGCCGAAGTGTGAAAATTTGATCGATTGTGGACTTTCTTGGATGTATACGTCCAGTGAATAATGACGGGTTTGGGTCCCCACTTTATACTGAAGGGCGACTGACGCTTTACTTATTATTTCTGCGGTATTTTCTTTCCCAGGTAATTTGCCTTTTCAAAGGCCTGAAGGTTGGTTTGTAGAAGATAACTACCCCCGTTTTCTGGAATTTGACGTTTAGTTTACATCTTTAAGCCCAGCTGTGGAAGGTGTTTAGTTGTTCGGTGATTCTGGTCAGGAATTTACTGGTTGCTAGTATTACGGCACCATTAACGTAGGCACCCACTCCTGCCCCTGTGTGCCCTAAGTGTAATAAAATCTCGTTAACAACAAGTGTCCATAGTAAAGGTAATAGGACCCCTACATGTGGGAATTCTCTCACGGCCAAGGCGTGTACTTATGTAGTTGCCTTTTAGTTCTGAGCTTCTATGTGTCCGTTTGAGCAGGCATTCCATGCAGTCAAAAGAAGTTGAGGGAGTCTAGTGCGAGTCCCATTGTATATAAATTCACGTTTTTGAAAACTACTTCTATATCTAAAAAGGCCCCTAGCTTGAACTCTTTAAAGTAGAGCGGAGCTTTAGCTTATAAAATATCCTTGGGACTTGGATTGTAGCGAATGTGTTTATCTATTAACATCTCTGATGTTTTTAGAACGAAGAAAGTTAGTATTACGGAGCTGAAATCTTTGAGACTTTTATAGGAAGAAATCCATTGACTTTATTGTTGCGAAACTCATTTTCTTATCCGAATTTCACCCTTTTCCGAGTCACCTTGGGTCCCAGAGACCCTTCTGTTTGCCTTATTTCCGCCGATGGATCTTAAAAAGATACCAGAATTATGGCGATTTGAAGAAAGTTTAAACGACCAACTCTGACAAGATCTGAGTCATACCAAATCCATTGCAAATTAGGTCAGAAACCAAATCTGCATGTAAAGCACCACCTGTCAAATAAAAGTCAAACTTCACAGAAGAAACGAATAAATCCCATCAACAGCTGTCGAATTATAGGTTATCTCCCGAGAATCAAACAAATTATTTCGCGTATCCATGAAAAAAATATCCCCCCCCCCCCTGTAACACGAAAGCCATATTCGACAAATATTATTCAAACATCGCAGATGTTCATGAATCTGATGAAACGTGAATCTACATGTCGTCACATCGAATAAGAGAACAGGTAGGTACAAGCACCGCAGCACTGAAGAACAACGTCGCACACGGACCAGCCAGGGCAATAAAATATGAGGAGCTTCTCAGGTGGCACAAAGTGATCCGCGTTTTTTGGCTTTTTACGCCTCGTTATTACGTTAGTTAGTTATTTTATTTGGCTAAGTTGACAAAAAGTTGAATTATTATGATGTTCCCACCTCCGTGTTGGAATCGTCTGTGTTTTTTTTTGTTTCTGTTTCATTTTTTTTATTTCCTCTTATTAAGTTTTATTGCATTCTTCATTATTTCCCAGTTCATCGACATTTGGCGTGAGTTATTATAGCAGTTTATGTGAAACACGTTTAATAGTGTGCTGGCTTGGTCGTAATAATAACTGTGTTTAAGCTTTTTAACAACACCATATAAATTGTGAGATAGCGTAAGTGTGAACATTAAATAAGCACGGTGTGATGTTTTGTTTTAGTGAAATAATTTAGGGGCTGTGAGGGGGAGGGTAATTAGTGTTATACAGCTGAGTTAATAGCAGTGATATAGCAAATTTATTTTTAAACGATTTTACATATCGTGTACTTACGTAAGGCTTAGTTTACTTAAAGGGATTGGAGAACGCGGGGTAGGCAGACGATGTTGCCATCTCTGTGCTGAGTAAGTAGCTACTTCAATATGATTATCTGTCTTCTGAAGATAATATTTTTTCACTAAGAAATTAAAAGGTACCCGCATTATCTTAAACATGTCGCACTTAGACTGAAAGCCACTTGCAAATTAATTGAGAAAATATTGCTACACAAAATATTGCTACACAAAAATCTATTGTCTACCAAAAATACCCATTTGGCTGATGATGTAAGTACAGTCACATAAATCCAGCTCCCCAGGGTGGGCCAGGAAGTCTCATATCCAACTGCAGTGGATTTTCTCAAATTATTTTTCTGAAACACCAGACTTACCTATGAGGCGGTCAAACTCTAAAAAGGCTCCTCTGGCAAGGCTCCGTACAAAATATCACTTTCGACGACCTTTTTCGATGAATTTTTGCAAAAATCTCAGAAAATCAACAAAATATCTTTCGTGTCTGAAAGGATGCAGCGATGGGGCAAGAAGCGTGCAGAACTTGCTGGCTCGGCATTATTTTGGCATCCAGTCAATCCAGAGCAGTTAAATCGTCCCATCATCCCTGTCGAGGGAGGCTGTGAAGCTTCATAGATTTTTCTGCCTTTAAGAATCCTCTGTTCGAAATACTAATAGCCTTCGATGAGCCTTTTCCGAATTTGAATGCCCATATTTGTGGAGACATTTTACTAGACGCATTTGCAAGTTATAAGGTCAACTGAAGTTTCAGAAAAGCAGTAACTATTCAGCCCACACGTTGTCATGTACTGTTGACGAATTAGCTAGACTAGGCTCTCAATGTACAGACGGCAGGAAGATCGACCATGTCAAAGCGCCTGAGCCGTTTGTTAAATACCTGACTTACACCGACGCTTTGTCTAAAGCAAATCGTAGATGGCAACACCTCGATTATTTCAACAATGCCGGGCTGATCATGACTGTCATGAATCTGAAAAGATCAAAACCACTTATACGACTTGAAAGAGACCAACTTTTAAAATTAATCAACGCCCTTATGGTGCACTGCATTTTAGGCAGGCATGCTCAATGCCTGGGTATAACATGTGACGGTTTCTGCAGAAGCCGCAAAGCGAGAAAGAGTCCGCTACACACTTCTTCTGCACGTGTCCCGACCTTGTCAGCATCAGGAAAGCCACCTTAGACCAATACTTCTTCAACAATCTAAATGATCTGAGCTCGGTCAGCATGGTCGATCTCAATAGCTACATAAGGAAATTTAAATGGTTTCAAGAGTAAGCATTGGTCAAACCGCAGTACTCAGTGGTACCACAAGGGATCTACTTTTATGGCCTAAGTGTACCTCGTTTTGGAGGACCACTCTAAATAACTGCCGTCATGTCTCTGCAGGCTGGTTTTCATTCCTGTCCTCATATATCTAAAGAGGCTTCGATGACTTTTAGGTCGTTTTATAGAGACATCTTTAGTGAAGCTGCATACAAAATACCAATTAGCTCCACACAGCCTTACAGGGTATTTTACATAAAGTTTGGATTACAGCAGCCTCAACAGTAGAGAAGCCCGACCTCGAAGTCTGGTACCTTTTAAAAAGAGTGAATCACACCATATTGCAAAGTCTAAAAAGCGTTTAAATTTGTGTTCGTTAGTTTGCTATTTCCTGATATTCATAAAGTAGATGTGTGCATCAACATGTACCATTCCACAGAAATCAGTAACGGAACAGGATGCCTGTTGCTCTGCTCGCGCTGGTATCTGCCTAGTTTAAGAATTTTGTTTGTTATCCTGCTATCTCCTGCCGAACATAGAGCCTTGAAAACTCTGTATCCTGCTAAGTAAGACCATCTTTGAACGGCCTTCTTGTAGTTTTATCCCAACTGATTGTCTTTACTGCCTTTTTTTGCTTTAGGTTTTATTGGCACGAAAATGATTCACACTTTCGTTAGTAGTATCTGTTTTTGTAGCGACAGATACTTACATACACCACTACCAAAATAGCTCAAAAATGCAAACCCTCTTTGAAATTGATTTTAACTGATCCAAGAAACGACATCTCAAGAGCGGCTAGGTTTGCTAACGTCATCGTTTGGAAAGCTTTTTATTCACAGATTATACGCCGGGAGGCTTGTCATTCACCGACAAGAGGTGCTGTCGCGGAAAATGTTCGGTGGACATGGTTGCGGCTTGAACTTACGCTACTCGTACAGCAGTCCAACGCTCTAACAACTGAGCCAGGACGATTAGGTTTTCATTAAACACAATCGAAGATCTCCAGAACAGAAAGCAGTAAAATAGGGAACTCTACTTGGTAGTTTAATGGATTAGTCTTTTAGTCTAAGTGCTACATCAGACTTTGTTCGATCCAAAAAACCTATGTCTCTCTGCGATCAAAGATCTAAACTAAACGTTTTACGTTTTTACGTTTAGGAGCAGCGCTTATAACATCTGCTGAGCTTCGACAACCATTTGTAAACGAGGTCTGGGATGCCGAGTGGAAGAAAGGACCGAAAGAATCGATCTACTTCCTCCTGTATCAACCACATCAACAACCTGTCAATCGCGAATTCATCTGATTTGAGAAGCTGGAGAATTTATCTCAGTTGCTTTACACAAGAGAGGTGTATTTTAGGGATTATCAACTTAATTTATAAAGGATGAGGGTGCCACGTTCATAGCGGAATTCAAGATGCAAAGTGGGATTCAAGAAGGTTGCTATCCTTCACCTATGCATATATATTGTCTTGTTTTGTAATAAGCGTTGTGATTATCGTTGCTTTGTCAATGAAAAGTGGAGAAATGTGATGAACTCTTACATTTAGACTCAAACACCTTGACTACGCTGACGGCGTATACCTTCCATCACATAGGATAATAGAATGTTGAGAGGAAAGCTAACATCGTAGCGTTAAAGATTAGCACTGCCAAAGCCAGCCTCCGACCGAACTCTTCAACCCAAGTTAACATCGCCAGACAGCTAGCAGAAAAATAAGAGGGCTTTTAAGAGGGGTCCAGCCATATCCACCGAAAATTTTTCGCGACACCACCTCTCGTCGGGGAATGCTAGCCTCTGGGAGTAAAGGTGAATGATTGCGAGAAGCTAGGCGTTGGCACATCCCGAGTTGTTTTTTTTTTCCATATTGTAGGGACTCATGGATTCACAAGGACAAAGAGGGCATATGTAAGAAAAGAAAGTTAATACCAAGGCTGTCTTCTGTCATTTAATCGTACCCAGACCTCCAACCATTGTCCAAAAATGGTAATTGTATCGCTCGAACCAGAAAGGCTTTACATGCTTTGTGTGTGTAATGTGTATGTTTACGAACCCTCGGTGAATTGACCACATATTCAAAGTCGCCAAAAATGTTGCCTAATTTCCCTCAAAAGTTTCAGGAAAGCGTTTGCTTTTTCTAATCTGACTTCAATGCATAAGATATTTTGGTAAAAAATACAGAAAAACGCCCACATGGGGTCTGATGCACCTAAACCTGTCTTACACGTTCTAGACGGAATTAAAATTCTTGTTTTGGGCACTAACACCGACAAAAATTATTCTGCCTTCCACAAAACAAAGTGATAACATTAGATCCTAACAACTCGAATGATGTTCCGAAAGATGCTGTGCGAAGTTTTGCAATATTGTGAAATCCCCAGAGATACCGATTCCGTACCAGCTTCGAGTTCAAAGACACAGTCAACTCGAGTTGTCTACCCCAACAAAATAAAAAGTAAATAAATTCATGCATCTAGTCGTACAACAAATGACGAATTACAAAGGTAAACACGGCTCAATACACTTTGTTCACCTTCAGACCTACTAATTAGAAATGATTAACCCATTAGCAGCGCACATTCATTTCGTATTGATCACTGTCAACGGTTCTCTCGCAACTCACAGAAAACACGTTTTTTGTTTTTAATTGTCATCTCAAGTATCCGTTAAATTCCAATCGTTTTACTTGTTCACCGAAAAATCTTGTGTATCAAACTTAACGATGCTGGTCACGTTCAACAAAAGCACCCTCGATCTTCCCCAGATATTCGTATGCAAGATACACACAAAACTGAGTAGTGATTCCAATTCAAAAATTCAAAAGTATCTAAGATTAGGTTTTTCTTTAATTAGATTTGAAGCAAATACGTGTGAGTTACATACTGTGTGTTTTACATTCATACGGCAATAGTTTACTTATGTTTAAAATGTTTGTTTAATTTTTTTTTTTTTTGTATTTTTCTTCTGTTTATAACAGTGTTGTGTCACAATGAATAAATATTAAATGTCAAATAAATACGTATCCACATACTACATGGATGAATGACAAATTGACGTATTTGTTTTTTTTTTTTTTGTTTAAGAATAAATAGTTTAGTATTAAAATTGTTGATATACAAATTTGTAACATGCGTGTAAAAATCATATCGTCATATATAAATAAATTATTTTGTATAAATTATAAAAAAAAAATAAATAAATGAAATGTAATGTAATGTTGTGTTGTGATGAATTAAATTAATAATTTTTGTTTGTTAAATAATAAATAAGATACTTTGGCACAAAGATAATAAATTAAGGTTTAGCTTTCGTCTTGTTAAATAAAAATAAAAAATAAAAATGTATAAAATGAAGTTTAAGTACATTTGAAGGGGTTTTTTCTTAAAAATTAAATGTTTCGCTTAATTAAATGGAAAAAAATAGTATAAATTAATTTTGATAAATACGTTTACCATGCAATGGTTGTTGTTTTTTTAACAATTATTTTTATTGTTTTTTTTTTTTTTTTTTTTTGTTTTAAATATATAATTGTTCATAATTTTTGCAAATAAAATCGATAAAGGAACATTTGTACCTATTATAGTTAACATCTGTATAGATATCTCGTTTAAATAATACATGTTTAAAATTTCACTGGGCTTTCTTATAAGTTTTTTGTTTTTTTTTTTACATTGATTGCACTCTTATGTGTAGTTTCCTACGAGCAACGTTGAAGTAACATCTTGTAAACGCCTCTCATGTATCTGAGGACTTTTAAATACTCTCTGGTTGCGAGCCATTCGCCAATGATGCGGTCCTTGTTGCCGATGATTACTTCGTCCAACTCGGGGTAGGGTATCTCCAGGGCTGTCATGGCGGTCTCAACCTCAGTGATGTCTAAATTACTATATCGGAATTGTTCCTCGAACAAATGGTTTATGGCATCGTGTGTCTGACGATCGTTGTTTAGGTGGTGCATTATTTGAGTTGCATTTGTCTTGCGATCGTCGAGAATGTCATGAAAGACTTTCTTTAGAGTCTGTAGACAGACGTAGATCCTTTGAAATTCCAATGATAACTGAAAAATGGTGAGAAAATAGTTAGAAATACAAAATCCTTTCATCGGACTTCATGATATGCTTACCTCATTTTGGGATGGTACTCCGTCACCAATTAGACGGTGGATAGTTAATTCTGATGGATCACCATCATAGTCGTCTGGGAGATCCTTTTCGATGTCCATGCCATAGTGAAAATGTGCCGGATGGTTTCTCCATTCCTCATGGACCTCAATTGGTTGCTTTTTAAATTGTGCTTGTGTCTACAAATGAAGTAAGCGAAACGCATTACAACTTTGTTCAAATGAATGAGTCAATGAGAAATATTTGTGACATTAAACGACGATCGCTGTGGCAAGTAGGACGTGAGTAATCTGATTAAAGATCAAATTCTTGTCAGGTAAACAAGTTGTGACTTTGGTGACGTTGTACGATGATATGGACATTTTTGTTCCGAAGTCGTGCCATCTATTGGTGTCACGTGAAAACCACCGCAGACACGAATCCTAACATGATAGTGCAGGCGATATACAATGATTCATTGTCACATCTAAACCGCATACCTTTTCCCCAATCATCACAATAAAATCAGCACCAGCTGGTGCTTCTGCTGCTGTGATTTTGTATCTTTCGTTGACGTGATTACAATTCGTGAATGGATATAAAAATGCAAATTAAAACAACCGTAACCGTTTGATAGTAGCCGACTGTGGAGACGCGATCAGCGATCAACGATCTGTTCGTTGTTCGTTTTTTCTTCTTTTTTTTTCGGGTATCCGATACTTTTTTTCGGCTTTTTTTTTGTGGGTGCCGGTCGGTCGGTTTGATAAGTTTGATTATTTTATTCTGTTTATTAATGTTGACTTTAAGAATTGCGAAATTTCGTAATTTATGTGTGTACTGCAAAAAAAAAAAAAAAACGGGGGTGGTGACAGATCACTGATCTTGTCACGTAGAAATGTTCTTTTGTTGTTGAAGAAGCTAAAGAAAGGTGCTGAGTGCAATGGTAATTATCAACTGCTGGTTGACAGTAATGGTGTTGATCGAAGGGCTTTCAATGACTGTGGATGGCAGGGAAAATAAAACGCAACTTCCTGCATTCGATGAAAGAAATCCAGTGTACACTGTGAGAAATTTTTTAGTAAAATGTTTATGTCTGAGACATGTAAGACACTTGGTTCTGATGGAGGACTTAGTGAATTCGAAGCATGTTGTTTATGTTTTCTGTCTGTCATTTGCGAGCTATTATTAGCCCACATAAGCAGGACAGTGGGTTAATGCTAGGTGCGATCCAATTAATTGCAGCTTTCGCATCTGGTCAGTACAAAGTCCGACAAGGTTGGTAAGCACTGTACCGAACCGTTTGACGTCATAGGCAAAGTGCTCGTTGTGTAACTGCAAGCGAACACCGGTCGTAAAATATTTTAAGAATTTGTCAAGTTGCTGGAATAAGCATAGACACAAAGCGAATACACAAACCGCATGTTAAGTCCGAGTAAACATGTGCAGCTGAACGATCTTGTGGAAACCAAGTTGGGCCGATTTCAGTTCTTATTAAACTGACTGACCAAAATGACTCTAGAAGTCATGGCAAGCCAATCAAATCGATAAAGAACTGGCTTAATTCACAACCTTGGCTCGGTTATAAGCTTACTTTTTAAGAGCTGGTCCCTTCAAATGGGATTGAGCAAAAGTGCTCAGTACTAAATCATAAGTAACTACAAGCATCAACGACCACAATGAGGGAGGTAGAGACGAATTTGGCAGGAAGCCTTCAAAGGAAGCACTCTAGATATAACGATGAGTTTACACTATCGAAAAAGGTGACAAAGCAGGCATACGGACAACCACTGCAGCACAAAACGAAAGCAATGAAGGAGGAGTGTCGATAAGGAGGCAAAATATTCAACGAAAAGGAGACTCTTCAAGCTCAAGGGTCTCAAAAGTTCCAATCGCAAGTAGGTACAATTTTTTATAAAAATTTCAGCAACTGAAAGCTGCTTTCGAACCGGGGCGGAGAGTGTTCGAGAGTAACAGCCAATTTGCAGCAACCAGAACCAGAACCAGCACCAATGACAGTTTTGTAATATATCGAATGATAGGACAAAAAGAAGAGAAAGAGAACTACTGCCCTACTTAGTCCGGACATCAACCATGGTTTTAGTGGAAAACGTATTTGCAAAGTACTTCGATGGACGAAAAGTTCCAAAAGCTGTTGCCTTGCCACCCTAAGACAAATGCGAGTTCCAAAGAGAAGGAAGATCCTCCACATGTCCCTTGTAATGACCAAATTATTGTTCTTTGCAAAAAAAATGGTCCAGAAAGCAGGAATGATAGAAAATTGAATCAGCAGGGGTTAAGTTATGTGAAAGGGACTTGCAATGACACACAATGATTGTCAAAACACTTGGGATCAATGAAAACGGAGGGTGGCAGGGTCTAGCCATCCTACATTCCTTCCATGACGTGACAGTGACCAAAGATGTCATGTATCGTTAGCATTTTTTATTTTTTTTTTCAACATTTTTCTTACCGTGTATCTTGTCGGTAATGCCTACCTGATGTCGCACACACAAGAATTTACTTGTCGCACAGCACCTCCCTAGAGAGAAAGACTACACACTAGACACAATGCCACAATCCGAATGATTAAAAACTCTGCTGTGCGACGATCGTGCGGTTATTCCGATCAACTTCCTTTCGGAAATCACCCAGACGCCGGATTTGATCAAGCGAATTATTTTTTTCATTTTTCTTTTCGTTTGAGTTGCCGTTTTGTCTTATTCTTATTCTCATTCGTATTGTTGTTGTTTTGATTTATTTTTTTTTTTTGCATATTTGTCTGTCTTATTGTCGTCTGTCGCGTCCTTCTTTTGTCATATTGTCCCATTCCATGTAGAAGATATGAAAATCCTTTTTTTTTCTGTGCTTCTACATATTGTGCCATCTGTCGGCGACGATTGGAAACAACTCAATGATTGATTGCAAAAACTAAGAAAATTTCAATTTCTAAATTGGCATTAACTTCAATCAATCATTGTGATTCATTATTGAATCGAGCAGTGTTAGGGCCCTTATGGCCGCTTTGCCATTTGTCTTCACTTTTCCACGGGGTGCTGTCTTAATGGCTAGATGATTCAGTATATCAAGTTTTGACGTATGTATACATTATGTGTATTAAGAGAGTGTAAATTATAATTACTGCCGCGACACTCATTATGCGAGTGTAGGTGACGGGGACGGCGTTGGTGTAGAATCCGGCAACCAAGGGAGGTGGGCGTGTGGAAGTATTTACTTCCTTCCGATCAGGCAAATATGTAAAATTTGCGTTGGAGAATGCCTGCTTGCTTCTCGTTTTTTTTTTGTTTTTCGTTTTGTTTTGCTTTTAAAGGAGAAAGTGATAATTTTTAAGCAAATTATGTTAAGTGTGGTTAATATGGCCGTGCGTAGGTGTGTTGTGGATAGACTCACCATAAAGGGTGGTGATTTGTGGTTAGAATCGTTTTTTTTTTTTTTTTTGGTAAAGCCGTGGAGTGTTTTTAGGTCAGCAAAAGAGAGTTGAATAGTTCAACAAATCTAAAGAAAGGAGGGCAAACAAAAAATAGAATCTTAGAAGGAATTTCTAGAATCCGGGACAGCTTGTGATCGGAGATTTTTAGACTTCCTTTAGACAAGTTTTTCGTTCTCAAGGAGTTACTGACTTGAATCCTTCTAATTGATTTGGAGAAATTCCTTCGACGATCTGTGGAACTCCTTACGGCGATGCTTCTTTTTATAAAATGTCAGCTTCGAAGATTGGAATGCTTTGAAGAAGCCATGTGGAAACACAGTCTATAACCTACAAACAGGTACTGAAGACTGAACAATTAATTCCTAGAAGAATACACATTTCGATATGCGATGGATACGAGGTATAAAACCGACGCTGCACCTAACAGAAAGAGGGGCTTGCGAACCTCAAAAAGTTTACACCAACGGTGCTTGAGATTCTTCTAAACGTTAATACGGCGACCTGAACGATCAATTGTGCCATGAGGTGCTATTTATCTTTAATTCCTCAGGATTCGGAACTTCCTTGTGAAGAGCACGCCGGTTTTTCCAAGTCTGGATAAAGAATATGCGAGCCAGTCTTATCCTCTTCTAAACAGATTTTACACACTGCCTCATTAAAGAGCTTTAATTTGCGATATTAAGGAAGGAAATCGATAAACTTCCTAAGCGACTCGTGTAAGCGCCTCGTCCTTTAAGCTAAAACGGATAAATTTAGCAAGGAAAATTGATCCACAGCAGGTTACAGTCTTTGTGGACAGCCAAACAGGAACTAAGGCAATAGACAGGGAGATCCTGAGATCAAGAACAGCGTTCAACCGTTGTCTAACCAAACGTCCTATACTGAATATGGAACATTCATGTTGTCAGTCTTTGATGGCTTCACTGAAAAGTGACATGGAACCGAACGAGACATGCCATCATCATCATTTTTCAATGGCCTGCTTATCCACTATGAGGGTCGCAGGTTTATGGTGCTTAAGTGTACCCTCCGCATCTCTTGATCTTCCGCCATCGATTCTTAATCATCATGGACTATCCCCATGCGGTTAGAGGTGAGATTTTGGACATGGCATTAGGACCAACAAACAAATCAGCTCTGTGAGGTTCTCCAGAGCTGATATCTTACTCCCCGCACAGCCTTTGGCCAAAGCTAACATACAAATATGTATGAGTAAGAGCTCCTGCAATATGTTTGATCGTATCCAGCGACAAGCTTACATCCTGAGGCCAAATCGTCTTTTCCGTGATTGTAAACCTTTACGGGATCAATTTACCTCCACTTAGTAGTTGATTCAGAAAATGGCTTCTCATTATGACTTCTATATGCTCTTACCACGTGAGATGTGCCAAAAACAGCGATAACATGTCTCTCATTTAATCTGACCATCCAGTCCAAGCCTAAACGAAATTTTTGACTGACTTTACTTTTCCCTTTCCAATTGAGTTTTTTCCTATTTAGCCACGACCTTGTAGGAGCACTTTGAACCCCAACACATCCATTCCAAGTCCAGTCACATTCACTTAAAGCGACACTCATTCTCCGGCAAATCTTTACTCTACATACAACCGAACTACCGGCAATCTCGCAAACTGGTTGAATTCCAAGGTGAATCATAAAGTTGCCCACCGAAATACACACAATTGTGTAATACCAAGCAATAAAAGACAGATTGACATACCCAATTCTCACTAAAACAATTCAACAACATCATACCACCAGTTATCTAGATGTGTTCACCTGAAAAGAAGTTTTGTTTTTCCCCCTTGGGTAAATTCCAAATGGAGAAAAAAAAAATTTCGACGTGATGCCCAAAGCAATTATAGTTAGCAACAACAAATTCCCCTTTCTGTCAAAATGGGAAATAAACAACCACGCGTTGGATGACCGCCAAATGACAACTGACAACAGACAGCCGACGGCCAAACGATCAATGATCGATGACCAGCCTTCCAATTTCCGCTAAATTCATCTCAGACAATTGGTAAGTGATACTGAATTTCATCACTATCATCACCATCAAGAGGGAAAATCCAAAAGTACTACTGGAAAAAAAATTCACTAAATTCCCCACTAATCCCGCTCACGATCCAACAACGCATGACTCAAGCTCGATTCTTTGCAGACGCACCATAGCCACCCTCAGAGCAAAAAAACAAAAAAAAAACACCTCTTGCCCGTCGTCTAAACCGCAGACAATTGCAAACCGACACTGACCGTCCATCGTGAGTATCTATGTATCTCTTTTCTCACCGCGTCCAGCTCCCTACTGACAAGTGCAACATAGAATTATGCAGATTTATTCACCACCCAACTAATCGCAGTGCGCATAGTAAATGTAAACGAGAAAATCCAAACTTACTCACTAAATTCAACAACAGCCGCACAACCGCACATGAGCAATCTTTAATCGAAACAGAAAAAAACAAATGAAATACAAAAAAAAAAAAACAAATTAAAAGCAGATAATGGGCAGCAGGCAGCAGTAAACAGGCAGCAGGTTAAAGTGTTGCTAATCAAAAGACCCCAGCACGAGAGCCCCGTCGCAGTCGCGCGCAATTCCACTGACGCTACGCTGTCTAGCGCTTAGCTTCTGATTGTACCGGGAAATATCAACAGCACGCCGCGCCGGCCGCCGCCGATGAAATAATGAATGAATGATAGTAAATGGATTTCGCGCGCGCTCGCGCTCACGCAAAGCTATACCATGCCCCATGTATGGGTAAATTGGAGAATTGTTTTGAACGATTTATGAAAAAAAAAAATTCCATCGAAGCCGAGACGATTTTTCGTTCTAAATTTAGCATCGGCTAGATTTGATGTCACAGATACACTCTTTCAATGCCATAGATACACATTCAATGTCACCTTGTATCGTAGATAATAATTTTCATGCCATAGATACTCACGTAATTATCCAGTAAACCGCGAATGTATTGTGCTGCGATGCTCGCCTGCTCCATGGGTTTGTTGAGTGCATTTCTGACCCCCCTACACCTTTGCGCCTCGGGATCCTGGAGGTCTCCGGTTGACATCACTGACTGAGATAATGGGTATGCGCAAGTACGGTGGATTGTAGCGAGCCCAATGCAGATTATCACTAATAGGTTGTTGACGAATTCTGCAAAGATACACAAAACAAGACGAGTAGTTAGTATTGAAGCTCTCATCACATAGGTTCCGTTTAGTGGAAAAAAAAAAAGAAAAACACCTCCCCCAAGGCACCATACCATCCCGGCGTGTCGCTATTTTGTAATACCGCACACTCACCTCCGGATATTTTGTAATAACAACACCATAACGTGGGTATACACTCATAACGACAAGTCCCCTCCAAAAAAAAGATACGAACAAATTTTTTAATGAGAGTAGTCACCTACTTGAGAGGCAAAACAAGTTTCATCCAACTGCAAGTTCATGGTTAACGCCGCCCGGTCGTTGTTGTTTGGTCCGAACCCAGTGTATATCTTCTTAGCGTGCGTGTGTACTTTTGCGTGGGAATCTTATTCCATACAATGTTGTTAACCCAGTTCTGGAAAGGAGCCGCCTTTCTGCCATTAGGAACGAACACCACTCTAACTCTAGGAGCTGGGATGGCTTTAGGAGCCACTCTGGCGAATGTGGACTTTGTAACATACACCCCCTATCTCTAGAATAATTCGCTCATCGGATCTTCTATTAAAGAATAATGACTTTTGAAGTGCTTATCCAAGATTTAGACCGGATTTTGGTTAGATACAATAAATATATGACGTAAACGAAACCCGTTCGATAAATACGAAAAACACCCAACCAAATAAAAGATATTTTTTTTAAATTTTAGACAAGGAAGTTATTGTTTGAGTTAGGAAAGTTACAATTTAATATTCTACACTATACCGCATTGTTTATACAAGAAAGAGTACCTAAGTATGCTGTTGAGCGGGGGGAAATACAGCTACTTTATGTATTGTGAAGAGAGAATTCAGGAACTAGATACACCATTCAACCGGTGACGGAGAACAAGGCACTTCAGCTTAAAGTTGATTTTGGAAAGTTACCGACAGCTGGTGTGTGTATGCAAACTTTGAAAGATCCTGGTTTAAAAATAGATGAAAACAGTTCTGAACAGTTACGTTTTGGTTACGGTTGTGATGAAGTGGGTAAAGATTTATTAATCATTTTGTGTCTTGTGATTAGTCACTCGGAATGGTGGCGGTAGAGATTTATATCTGAAGGTGTTTCCTTCTGAATGATGTCACCTGTGGAGACTCAAGAATTCGGATATGCTACTAACTATCGCAGTCAGAGGGGATATCCGTGGAAAAAACCATCAATAGTTTTGTAACAATGTCACAGAATCTACGTAGCTGAGAGAACATCGTTTCTGGAACTCAACGATCTTTTAAGGATTCTGAAGTAGAATTACTCCGTGGAACAGAGTCTTTGATATCATAGGAAGAACCAGTTGATTTTTCCCTCAGAAGTCACCTTGATGCAGGCGATCTATCCTATCAACTCTATTCTTACAAATAAATTCGGTGAATGCCTGATGTGGGGACATAATCGAAATCTTGGTGAGAGGTTAATGTTGTCTTTATTCCCAAAAGCAGGTAAGGCCACCCATGTCACTGCGAAGGACGAAGGAAAAGCAAATGCTGGTTCTAATAAAATAAAAGCTGGTGAAATGCGGATGCGAAAAGCTGATCGTCTCTTCTGTGATCGCATAACTCTTCACGTAAAAAAAAGACGATTTGGTCCCAAAATTCTCTTTTTTACGTGATAAGTTATACGATCACGGAAGAGATGATTTGGCCGCTGGTGATTTTAGATCATTTAGTAGAAGCAGTGAATAGTCCACTCGCCTAGGCTAATAGCAGATGAAGTTCTTTGAGTAAAATCCTGTTTCAACATGGCCAATGAACAACAAGGCCAAAACGAAAACATTGATTCACAGGGATAGGAAAATTATTTCCATCCTTGTAGAAGTAACTACAGGTCATAGTACTCTTCCTTGAGTAAGAATGATTTTTGCAGGAAGCCAATGAGGATACAATCCACTATCTCTGCCACTGTCCAGGCCTCTGGCGTCTTAGATACATAAGAATTCATTGGACGACACTTCCTCCAGGATATCGAACAATTACGCAACATACCTGTCAAGGAAGGTTTATCAAAGCTTCAAGGGGGTTTGGAGCCAAGGGAGGTACTAAAGGGCATTAGGGTCTATTTTGTGACCAAGGGATACCATCCCCTCACAATGTTTCACAAAAGCTCTGCTATATGAACTTGAGTGTAGCACATGCCAACCCATATTCCAAGGTAGGTATGTAAGGTGGCTGTTGTGATGCCACTTGGAGCTATACCATAGGTGCCAGTCTATTGAAACCACTTGAAGCTCCTGATAAAGCTGAGGATACTTTCGACTTCAGTGTGCGATAATTCGCCCAAATTGTCGAAGTGATAGCCTTCTAGATAGAGCCTCCTTCTTTGGGATAGGGCATGACAAGTGCAGAGAAGATGGAGGATAATTTCCCCCTCCTCTTCGTCCCTGCAGCTTCTGCAAAAGTCATTTGCGAATAAGCCCATCCTTTTGGCATAAAGACCAATGGGACAGTGACCACTGAGAACACCGATAATGGTGGTAATGAGCGACTTTTAAAGCAAGATGAGACTTTTAGATCGAGTGAGGTTTAGCCTAGGCCATACCGGTACCGTTCCTCCATCTTTGGTTTGTATTGCTGATCGCGTCGTTTTCTAACAGTAATTTACATGTAACGAGTGGAATGCCTAGATTCCTCCGTTTTGAAAGGATCTCTAGAGTAGTACCACGTTTGGCAAGCTCATCAGCCTTACAATTTCCTGGAATGTCCCTATGACCGGATACCCAATGTTAAAATGTTCTGCCATCTCATTGAGAGACGAGCGACGATCTGGTTTAAATTCTAAAACCGAGAACGGTGTGGGAGGTTACCCTTTGTCCGAAGTGCTCAACTTGAGCATCTCTTTCCATCTCACCGATCATTGTAATGCTTTTCAGGCGGAAAAAAGGGCGAACAACGAAGCCTTATCCTGGCTTAGGCATAATGTGGTATCCTCTTAGGACATTTCAATTTATACCAATAGCCAGGTCGCTATAAAATCTCTGAAGAGAATCGTCTGTATAGAAATGAACGGAGTGCTTATCTATGGCATCATCATTCTCCCACTCCACTCTGGAGGGGATTGGCCCATCTTCTTAACCTAGCATAACATTTTCTTTCACCGTTCGACTAGTAAAGACGATAGGTGAAGCTCATAGTTGGACACTGACACCAATGTCACCGAATTCAAGTAAAAGAAACTTGATGGAAGGAAGAATTGTCACATCTTCGTGGTTTGAAACACTAGTAAGATAGAATCAGAAAATGAAGTCAAAAGTCCTCAATCTTCTCTTGACTAGGTATACAAAAGGTCAGTTCGCAGAAATAAATCCCACCCCCAATTCATTCATTTGAAATGCTAACAAGAATCGATGGACAAGAATAAAATTGTGTCCCACCTACGTGTTAACACAAGTTACAGCGCACAAATATCGCTCATTGAATCAAATCATCCGCCTCAGTTAATCACATCTAATTGGTACGAAAAGATTTATTAATTACACCCGCATGTGCATAGTCACCTAAAAATAAGCACACAACGCAGCAGTCGTACGACTCGCTACGACTCTTTTTTGCCAATTAAAAATGGAACTGCTCGGAAAAACACTAAGGTAGAGAACAAAACAAGACCAAGGCTGTTATTATAAGAAGTTGAAAAAAAATAAATAAAGATACGATAATGATACGAATAAGTATCTATGCTACCGTGCTGGTAAGGGAGAAACTTTTTCCACCGTACGCCGCTGCCCTGAATATCATCATCAACATTTTTTTTTGTCTACCACACACAGATAGTACGAGACCAGGATATCATCACGTTCCACAATAGGGATCAACATCTCACAGATATTTGTGTCTAAATTATGACGAGTATGTAGACTACAAAGTCCCGCTTGCACTGATGCACACACAAGGTTGAGAAACAGCATTTTACTTAGCGCTGTGTATGCCTTGAACTTGAATTTCCCCCCACAGTCTTGCCGTCTCGTTCCATCGCATCTGTCTGTTTAAAAAATTCCTCACATATCTACCCCGAGTTAGTTGTACATATAGTTCATGAATGAAAAATAAAGTTTTTCGCCAATACACGCAAGCCGACAGTCGTTCAGCAATTTCGACGATGACAATCGCAAGTATTTCAAAGATACAAGATACAAGAATTGCTCAGACACAACTATGTGCACCGAGGTACAGCTTGCCTTGTGTGTTTCAAGTGCGCACCAATTTAAAGTGCGATGCGTACTTATGTAATTAAGTCCCGAGCTGCTGGCCAAGTTGGTGGGCTTACTGGGACTTGCCGGTAGGTTGTGGTTCATCTATGCGAGGGGAATTCTACTTGTGTGGCGTTTCGAAATCAAACACACTAGTTAACAACTCTTAATTACAACATTCATCTGCGGCTTAAACTGGTTGCTGGAGAAATGTACAAGTTGATGCGGCTAGGTGGAAGGGTTTTTACCTTTTTTGTTGTAGAAAGCTTATTGGGTTTAGCTATGCGGAAGGAACCAGGGCATATCGAGTGTTTAAACAAATTTTCCCCTAATGCATTTGGTCGATGAAATTTTAGATATTTGAACAACGGGAATGTAGCTATGAATGTAAAGGCCAATGGACGAGCAATTTGAAGCATTTTACAATCGCAGATTTGTTTGCTTCCTGATAGATTGATGGATAAAATGTTGCATGAAGCACCAGGAGCATAGGGCAACCGACGTTTTGACACAGCTATGATTCGGATGATTGGGCTTGGAAGCATTTGGAATCTGAACCTGATTTTGGGAAGAAAATCACTTTTAATGGCGAAGTTCATTCAGCAAAACTTTCATATTTGAGGTAAAGCTAACCCACGAAAAAGCTTAGAGCGCCCGTTGCATCTGGAAAACGTGACTTGTCTGGCAGAGTCATAGGTTAGCTTTGCCTCGAAGATGAACAAGAGAGAAAGGAATTTTCTTGTCACAGTGCTACCGAATCCGTTAAAAATTGAACTGGTTGACGGACATATTCCGAGAGTCGGCTCTTTCACAAAACGGAGACATCCATCTTCCGTCGGCATATCTCGATCTAGCGCCTCTTGCCATCTATCTGAAGTCCGCCAGCACGGCGTAAGGCGGATACAAACCCCAGTACTCAGTGGTATCACAATGGACCTACTTTTCTGGTCAAGTGTAGCTCTTCTTGGAGAACCACTCTAACTTACTTTGCCATCTGTTCTTTGGTTATGTTAAATCTCTCTCTGCGATTTTGCGCTCTTTGCCATCTTTTTGCAAGGCTATGCCAAGTCACACACTTGAGCCAATCTAGCGCATTTATGTTAAAGATTGCAAGGGGAGTGAAAGGAACTTGCACCGGTCCTGACTGTAGAAAACAAACTCAAAAGTGATGTGAAAGGCAGGAGTTTTCGTAAGAAACCCTTGCACAGAGAATGGCTTAATATATGAGGATGAGCGGGATGCTCTTCACAAAGCCCTCAGACAGGCCCGTTGTGTTCCCCTTTTTTTAACATTAGAACTGAAGGAGTAGGTTAGGTTTGGGACACATGTTTTGAGAAGGATGAGAATACCAGTTTTCGTACTCATGAGATGCTTAAGTTCTGGTATCCATACATTATCAAGGTTCTTTTGTCGAATTTATCGCTAAGGCTGGGCAATGGCATATTAAAAGTTGGAAGTTGGAAACCTTCGCGTTCTTCGTTTCTCCAAATTGCTGCTTCGGTAAGCCCCAGCCCATGTAAGTCTGTATGTGCTTCTTGAAATTGATGTGTCTTGTGATTAATCAAACCATCATTGGTCGCTACTTAGGTAAGGTCAGGTTCGAATAGCAGTTTACGCGAGATGTTGACTCACTCCATTGTGATACCACAAGGATCTGGCTGAGTTCTGACCCGTTGCTTATTAAAAAGCACCAATGGCGTCTGATAACAATATTTGCCAGTTCGCCAATGTTACCGAAGAAGGTGCCTTCTAGGTATAGTTTTCTCCAACTGAAGGGAGCCAAGCAAAGAGGCTAAGAATCGTTTTTTACTTCTCTTCGGACATGTCCCTTCTGTTGAAATCGCTGTTATGTAGGCCAAGCTTATTGGCATATGCTTACCAGTAATGCAGTGTTCAATGATGACTACCTCACCTATGCTTATTATGATTCATGTCCCCTACACCATATCCCAGAGTCAATGAATGTCTTTCTCTCCAGTCAAGCGATTACAGATTCTACACTCGATCGGTAAGGCAAGCAAGATCAACATCAGTCATTATCACTTAAACAAAATACGTCAGTGCCCAAGTCTACAATGAGTCAGCGTAAGTCTTGTCAAGGCGGGCTCTGCAATTCTTTTTAGTTTTTTCCACCCCCGTCACAATATGAGATTGTGTTGATGACCGTCTAATCTTCTCTATCGCTAGTAGTTAGCTATGACCGTCAAAGAACGTACCGCTTCAGGTTCAAAGCTCTACATATCATTAGACATAAAAATAGTCATATGCCGCCTTTCGAATTCTAAATGACTGAAGCCTTATCAGAACATGGAACTGCCAGTCAATTCTGCGTCATCTCACGAAACCCAACAAGTTCGAAATTGAATCCATCACAAAGCTCGGAGTAACCCACCACAAGGTGTTACAGATCTCCGCTATTTTGAATGATTGCAAAGAAGGCAATCAAAAGAACACGTTCTAAGATAGTGACATCTAAAAAGTTTATTACGGTGGAAATAACAAACTAATAGCGGTTACACCGCTAAGCATTTAATGACTTGAGTGAGACATTGGCACACGCCAAATGATTCACTGATTGATTGGAATCTGCATTCAAAATGAGACCACCTCAGGTCTAAATGTATTCTATACGTAGTACAGGTATTTTAATTTTTTTTTTAAATTTATTCAGCGAACCTTTTTTTCTGTCGGCAAGTTTACGAATCCTTATAGATCGGTTGCCGATCATCGAAATTAGAATCTCAAAAGACTCAAACTATTGACGACGCTGATGTCAGAATAGACATCGTGTCTGATCCGATTGTGTCAGATGGTGATGGGAACCATCAACTTTTGGGAGTCATAAAAGGATCTTTTGCGAATTTTTTCGCTTTTAGTCAGTTGCTTGGTCGAATTTGAAAGTCAAATTTTCATATGTTTAGGTAAGCAAACGTCTTAATATCCTATGACAGCATCTGAGAGAATATATGAAACATTGCATCATCGCTTAGACATAACCTTTACCGTTTGCCTTGTGTTGATTTGTGGATTTGTGCTGAGGTTTACGTGACACAAGAGCTTGAATGCATCCAGGCATGACAGAAATGTTACAGATTGTGCACGCATCGTCTGTAATGAGTCAGAGGAACTGGAACGTGTGTTGGTCCAAGTCCAGACAGTCCAAAATATTGCTTGTCACTGAAAACTTGACACAGCTGTTTGTGGCTGGAGGTATCATCACGAGATACTGTCTCTTACTTAATCGGAATGTTGGGATGATAATGATTGAGAAAAGTATTTTTCTGTTGTTTACTTATAGTGGCCAATACCAACTTACAAGTTGTTGCTCTATCCTAGAAATTCTCATTTCGATACCATTTGATAATTTGTGAAAGCTTCATGTCTTTGAAGAGTGCTTGACGTGGCTCAGCGATAGTGTTGGTTGGCGTGGTTGCCTATCGGGCGCCAATGATAAAACCTCCTAAAATTTGGAATGAGAAAGCTCTGCAATCCCCCATTCGGAATCGGCTGTAGGAATTTTAAGTCCGTTCTACTTAATGGTGGTGAACTAGCTAGGTCTTGGCCGTATACGGAATGATTAAAACGTCTTTAGTGGTGAATCCTATTGTGGCCTCAAAGGATATATTGACGAAAACCCTCAAATGGATGAAATAAGTCAATGTGTAGTGTGGCTTGAAAATGGCTCCTGCTCTAGTCTAGCGGAGCTTTTCATGACAAATGATGTACATATATTCTCGGAAATTTGTCATTTTTCGACTCTCAGCTCGTTCTGCAATCCAAGGCACTGATGGTGATCATATCTTTCAATTTGATAAGAAATGTATGGAACTTTCGATCAAACTTATGTCACTGTCATATAAAAAAAACTTTGCGAAACTCTTTTTGTTAAAGTCTTGACGACATTATGTAGCCGCCAAGGCCTTGCGATTTGACGTCATTCGATTTTTTCTACGATTGAAGAGCTCAAACACAACATCAGCGCAGATACCGCACAAGTCACAAATATGCCAAAAATGTATGGCAAATGTAAAAAAAGAATGGCATCATGTTAAGGAAGCTAAGAAGAGCATTTGTCGGGTCGGATAGTGAGGATAGAGGTGTCGTAGAATATAGCCACAATTAATAATCAATAATCGACGGGAATCTTGAAAGAGGATGTCCTCATCCCGAATAAGCCGAGGGAAATATTTGCCTGATATTGTATACCTGAGACAATTATCGGGTATAAACTTTATTGCAAAGACAATAAACTTTACATTTTGTAATTATTTAGCGATTTGTTGACAAAACAAATCACACACATTTTATTGAATCATGATTTGTACACTGGTGATATCGTGCGTCATTTTTCATGGATTATTTTTAAGAAAACCAAATAAAAGCGAGAAATAGAAAACGAAAAGTTAATTTTGAAGAAAATTATATAAAGACCCTAAAAAATAATCAAAAAAATTTTTGAGTCTGGTTCGGATGTACCTTTAAGCCTTGATACCACTTTTGAGGGTTTACTTAAGACTCTGGTATCACTGGCTTTCACATAAAGTGTAAGAACTGTTGGACAAAGTTTCAAAACAGATTAATCGTTTGAAAATTCAAGCTGGTGGCTTAGGATCTTAATCGATAAAAGCTTTCAGATCTAAATTATATGCGTATCCCAGCTTGAGGATTGAGAAAAGCTAGGTAGAGTTCTTACATGCAGTGCGATCTTTAAGATATTGAAATCGATTACGTCAGCGCTTTTTATGCTTTGGGTTACGTGGTTATAATCTAAGTTCTAGAAAAAAATAAATGTTTTCTTCGAGTTTAAATTTCGATCGTCTTTTGACTTTGAGACTTTGTATAAGATCTGAACTTAACGGCTAGTTAGTTGTAGCATTTTTAAAGCAGTCTTAGTTTTTTGCAGAAGACTGGTCGGACATGTATGATTCTCGGTTCATATAAACGATCTCAAGTTAAAGGAACGAGCAGACTTCCACTTAATTTCTTGCCCTCAAGCCAAGATGAAGGGATTGGAAGACTTCAATTGAAATTCCTGCCTCCAAGCCAAGCTAAGGAACGAGCAGACTTCAACTTAAATTGTTGCCTCCAATCCAAGATGAAAGGACGAGCAGACTTCAACTAAAATTGTTGCCTCCAATCCAAGATGAAAGGACGAGCAGGCTTCAACTAAAATTTTTGCCTCCAAGCCAAGATGAAGGAACGAGCAGACTTGAAAAAAAAAGACTTGCCTCGACGTCAAGATGAAGGGATTGGAAGACTTCAACTAAAACTCTGGACTGCAAGCCAAGATGAAGGGACTGGTAGAATTCAACTAAAATTCTTGCCTCCAAGCCAAGCTCAAGGTACGAGCAGATTTAAACTAAAATTCTTGCCTCCGAACCTAGATTAATGGACTGGCAGACTTTTAATAAAACTCTAGCCTCCACACCAAGATGAAGGGATTGGGACACTTCAACTAAAAGTCTGGGCTCCAAGCCAAGTTGAAGGATCGAGCAGAATTCTACTTAAATTTCTGCCTCCAAGCGAAGATGAACGGACTGGCAGACTTCAACTTAAATTCCTGCCTCCAAGCCAAGATGAACGGGCCGGCAGACTTCAACTTAAATTCTTGCCTTGAAGCCGAGTTAATGAAATGAGTGAACTGAAACTAGCATGAATGCCTTCCAAATTCTTAAAGGATTTCATCCCGAATGCAACGATGGTCACTTCTACCCTCTGTCTAGTTGAAAGCAGACAAGTTTCTTTTTCCCCAAGGCATCACAGTACACCTTACACTAGCTTCCCACTAATTACACCTTTCAGCAACTAATCATTATTCAAATTATCAACAAAAAAAAAAACTGAATACTTTCTAGTTTAAGTGGCTTTTTCACACCGTGTCTTGAACATGTCAACAAAAGAGATGCTACTCACTTGTTCGTGATCGATAATAACCACTTGTTGTTGTGTAATTTCTCGCTAGACGGATGTTCGGCATACTGTTGTCCTCCCACAGGCTACCACCATCGTTTTGTTGGCAATCACATGTACAGCTGCAGCTGGAGTCACCAGATAGCAGATCCTTTGCCTTGTCCTTGTAGATTTTCTCAGATTTTATACTGGACGCACTGTTGCATTGGTGGGCTGTTGATGGCGGTGGATTGAGTTGCCGACTGTTTGGGCTGGTTGGAATGATTGATGTACCATCGCGTATCCTGTTGATTGTGAAGGCTGTTCTTTGATCGCGATCCAACATACCGCTGGGACGGTAGGAGGTCACTTCATTTGGCAAGCGTGATGGGCACATTGTAAATGTTTTACAAATTTTTCTTTCCCCCGCAAAATAATTTATTTTTCGCTTTTTTTTTTTGTATCACAGGTAAAAGTAATTTTTAAATTTACTTGGCACTGTTAGAAGTTTTTTTTTTGATTAACTGGTTTCACTTGTAGAGTTTAATTCACAAAAAAAATAATTTTTTTTTTGCACAACCGCACTTGCAGAAATATTTTAATTTAAAAAAATAAAATAAAATTATAAATTTAAACTTCACTTGTATTTATTGAATATCGTTGGACAGGCGGTCGTTGTTAATTTATTTTGTGTCAAAAAAATAAAATTAAGGAAGAGAGGAGCTTAGTGTGTTGACGCGTTGAAATCTCAAGTGTAAATAGCATTTCACTTTGCCGCAGCCAATAGCTTTTATACGGTCACAGCTTCTCAACGCCTTCTACACTGGACATCAATCGATTTGGATCATGATGCAAGGTTTTTTATAAAGCATCTCTTATAATTGCCAACATTAGCCGGGTGGCCGACGATACTATTGGGCACAGCACAGATGTGTGACAGTGGGGTTTTATTTCGTTACATACGAGTGTACATATATTGTGTATCACAATTGCGCACAGTGTGGTGTACTCTCGGCGGTGGTGTGTATTGGTGTTAATACAGTGCACGCCGCATAGGGCTATTGACCATACGGTGTAACACCAGCACAACGTAGATAAGGCTTAATTATAACGAGCGCGCACCAATTAGTTGTTAATCATTCACGGATGTACTATGTAGTGGAGTGTGTAAGTATGATAATATCTGTAGGCTGGACTGAATGACGTCGTTGTTTTGGGGGGGGGGGGGGTGATTTATTTATTTTTTTAGTTTCTGTCGTCACACACAGCGATAATCAAAATTTAATAGTTTATTGCACTTTTTTCGCCGCCGTTTTGTGTTGCTTTATCAGTTTATCGGTTTTCGTACTTTATTAACGGAAATCGACGGCACACACTGTTCGAAGCAACGAAACGGAAGTCAAACGATCGTCAACCCAAAACGTAAATGGTAAACCATACGCACACTCTAGAATCACAGTCAGCTGAAGGCAGAAGCAGAGGCAGAAGCCAGAAGCCAAAAGCACAGCAGCGCAGCAGCACCAGTAAAAGAACTCGAGACACTCAGGTATCGGTGATCACCTTTTGGTTTTTTTTTTTATATTTTTATTTAATAAAACTTTGTGTGTTTAACTTTATAGTGAATTGTCGCGAAAAATTTAAGAGGAAACGTTTGGTTGGGACTACTGATCGAGCGCAGCAGTACCACGCGCACCGGACGAACGATTCGCAATCAAATACATTTGACAGTCCATTTAACACCAATATAAATGCAAAAAAAAAAAATCGAACAAAAATATACCACCTATAGCGTGGTGGTGAGTAGTGGTGGTGACGGCTGGATTTGTGGGGGGCACGGCGGGCGAAGAACGGACAGAATCAAACTTCGTATTAATCGCGAATTATGAATGAAATTAGCTACTCTGCATGGTTTGCAGAGCGCGCCGAAGAGAGTTCGCGAATCTAGATACAATGGAAACGAAATCTGGGACCGTTGATGGTGTTGGCGGTGATCAGGCCTGGCCTCTCTTTTGGCAGGTTGTCGTTGGTGGTGGTGGTTGACTCTGAACTCGGTTCGGGGGAGTTTTCACTATCAGTTCTGAGTGTATCGGATAGTCACTCAATTTATTTGTTTGCTCAGAGGAATTGAGTAAAAGATACCCAGATAGCGAGAGAGAGCAAGAGTGAGGCAGCGACGGGTGGAAGAGAGTTGATCTTGGCCAGGGCAGATGGAGTGATATCGTATTTACGATATTGTGTAATTAAATGGGCCTGCCCCTGATGCAATGCGAATTTCTTTTACCGATCGTTAAGTTTGTTTGCATAAAGTGACACATTTTGTACCTGTGTACTCACGCCGTACGTACGTAAGACTGTCGTAAAGTTTTTGTACGTTTTTTCTCATAAAACGGGATAAACAATGAGACAGCGGATTTTAGGTGGATTAATCGATTCTATGTAGCTCGGGTTTATTGATCGGCGGGTAATTGTTTTGAACGAATACAAACACAAACTGTTTATGCGTCGATTTTCCCCATTTTCCGATTTCCAGAAATCAAATCATTTGAATGCTTTAATCGTGTCTTTCTTCGTATCTTCTAAAGTTTACTATGGCCTGCAAAAATATCTATGTCACCTCTGGTTATTTTTTCCTGACTTCGTATTCGGAAGCAACCATTTTCCAATTAAAATTTGGTACTTTTCAATGGCAAGCTTTTTTTTCGAACTTTTCACTGCAACCAGAGACGCTATCATCTGCGCTGCATGCTTATTCATCCTGATTCATTCTTGGTCCCTCGGATGTAGCCTTCCCTCTAAATTGCTTTAGAGTTTCTCTCCATGCAATCATGTATACACCGGCACTCCAACCTTTTCCATGCATAGCTTGCGGATACAACCAAATTTTACATATTCTTTGGCTAACGCTGCAACACGTGGACTGTTTCTTGCTCCATGCTTAGGACTTCCCTTTCTTTTTACCTTCTCTGGTGTTCAATTTTAGCCCATTTTTCGATCCAGTCCATCATCATTCCTCCTGCCTAGTACAGCAAATGGTCAGAACTAAGAAATATCAATGTTAACTGATGTTTCCTTCGATCCTAAGAGGAAAATGTTTTCCAAAGGCTGTCAGAGGCTTGGAACCATCGCAGAGAAAGTGTAAGCCTCCTTCGCTACAGCTCCTCTCTAGGTCTGTTGAATTAGGGTCCCAGATACTTTACATCCTTATTGACTCTTTAAGGAGTCTCTTACCTTTGGTTTCTTGAGTTCGATGAGGTATCTTCTTGTCCTGTTGCTTTGGTATGCCTATAGTCTTCGCGAAGTGCTGTGTGTTAAGAGTGCGTTCCATCTGTCAGCGGCCATTTTTTGGAAGTCTATATAGCGGCTTAGTAGCCTTGGCAACATCTTTACTCAGATGACAGACTTTAGGTCTTACGAAAAAATATCTGTTCCATGTCTGGTTGTTTCTCCCTGGCAGGCTGGAGCAATTTGTTGATTGAGGACCTGATTGACCCGAACTGTAGCGCCATAATAAGAAAATCAGGTGATGCCTGAGTAATTGGCTTCCTTATCTCCTTCTTCAGGGTTTTCAGTTCCATACACCACCACGGCATGGAGCCTTATTCTTCGATTGAAAGTTAAATATCAACCCGTCGATATGCACTTATTCGACTGCAACTTTTTAAACGCGGAATCTGGTTTTCAGAATTTGGAACCCTACTCTTCCCTCCCACTTACATGATAGGTTTGGAGGTAAGTCCTTTACTCTAGTTCTAAATTCGATTTAAAATTTTCATTTTTTTTCAGGTCTAGTAGGCAGTTGACCTTAAAAGAGGTTTAGAGAATTTTGTTCCCGTTAAAGAAGTTGATCTTAACAACATTTTTTAGTTGAAAAGGAAACTTAAGGAATTCTCATGTGAATTAGAAGAGAGCTTTGGACTTCGCGGAATTAGGTGGAGGGACCTTCAACTTGGCATCACTGTCGACGGTGAAAATTTGTTTCGTCAGTTTGATTTGACGGATTTTCCAAAACATTTCACTCATTGCAGTCGCTCTACTAGTCCAATCATAATCCTATTAAGGTTGGCAAAAAAATTAGGTTTCCTTTCATTTTTTTGGAAATACAGTGGAAGTCGCTTATAACGACCTCGCTAATTACGACCACTTTTTTTCATTGCTTTGTGTCTTTATATTGCGAATACTTGTGGAGGGCAGGCGGGTATAGGGACCACCGGTTATAACGACCGAATTTGTTCGGTTCCTTCATCGTCGTTATAAGCGACTTCCACTGTATGTATGTATGTAGGTATAGCAAAACAAAATACTACAAGCCTATGATAAAAGTGCCACCATCTTTCAGACTGAAATACATAATAGTAACGCAATCATAAAGTCAAGTTAAAGCTTGTGTCGGAATGTCTACAAAAACTTAATGAATTAGGCAGAAGAAATAAAGTGACCCTCTCTGGACACCAGCCGATAGGACTAGTAAGGTCAGAACCTTTAATACGCTCTCAACCAGCAGACGGAGTGTGGGACTTCGTTCCTAAGTAAGCATTCAAAAAATAAGGGATAGGGCTAGAACCTGGAATATCTGTTCGACCTTGAGACAGGCTAATGAACTACTTGGGAACTGCAACCGAAAAATATTGAAAGCAACTACCAGCCTCAGTTTCATGACAGGTTTCCTAACGAAGCATTTCTGACTCTTCCTTGGCATAGCAGAATAAGGCCCTTGCAGATTCTGTAAGTCCAGTGAGATTTTAGACCATATTACGGAGCCTTGTGGGCCACTAAATCACAAAAAATTAAATAATTATGCAAGTACCAAGTATCCGACCTCGGGTTGACCTTGAACCTGCTTTCCATTTTCAGATTTCTATGAGAAATTGAACTGAAGAGCCATGCCAGTAAAAGCAAGGAGAAATTTAACGAAGACAGAATAGGTCAACAGGTCGTAGTGCAGCATACCTACATGTTTCAGGATCAACAAAGGTGTTTTTAGCTCTTACTACTACTTCTTAGCATATTTTAATGGCACCGACTAAACCGGAAATCAAGAGAAGATAGCATGGTTCGTGAATTGGTTAATAGCCTCCATAATGAATGAGTCACATGCTTCAAGAATAGCTTAACTTGCCGAAAATATGAATAATTTGACACATAGTTTCAGAACAAGCAACTGATTATCACGTATTAATTTATGGTTATTAATTTTGGCCTACATGAGTGTCTGCAAAAGTCTGACTAAGAGGCGCTAAATGAGTCGTCAAATTTAGTAGGAATCACCAGCTTATTTAAACTGATTGATGAGGCTTAAGCTGGGCTTATTCCTCGCTGTTGGGGGAAGTTCTCTTCAAATAGGATTCAGTTTAAAAATATGCTAAATCTGCAAATGTTAGCGGTCAAGCTGGATTCCGTACCTACTTGTCACGATGCGGTGGTCTACATGTAAATTCCAAATCCGATTTGTAGAACCGTTTACCGAGTCACTGTGTCTCGGCGGGTATTCGAGTCCAAATCAATTAGGAGGCAATGACAAACCTGGGGGAGAGGATTGCCAATTCTTTGCTCAGAGGAGGACAGAAGGTTCTCGTCACTCTTGAAAAAATTTAGCACGCATAATTGGGTGCAAGGAGCTTGGTTCTTAAGACTATCACGCCAAAGATTGAACTGTAGATATTTTTGTTTTATTGTCTCAAAAAGTCTGTATATTAGAAAGGATAGACTCTGCCACTTTCGAAATCTCGGTACTCTAGTGAAGATTTCAAATCGCTCAAAGGATCTCTTATCTGACTGTAAAAAGAACAACTTCCACAGAGACTTAAATGTGAGGACAGCCTCCAAAAATGGAGGCTTAGGCAGCATTTGTAAGTGAAGTGTTATAAGTTAGCGGATAAAGAGTCGGATGGGGTTTACAGATTCGAGAAACGTTCTTCACGTCCAGTGAACTCCAGGATTTTCTCGAAACTCAATTGCCGAAAAGAGCTTATTCCGGGCAGAACATGTCTTCTCAGGCTTTTGTGTCTTAGCGCCCCTGTGGCAGTGCAATTTCAGAGGAAGTGTTTCGAAGCTCTTCTCCTCCTGTTCACATCCCGGGCAAGGCAAAGCCCATGGTTGACTAAAGAAACCAAAACGCTGACTTCAACACCCCATAGGCAGCCACAGGATCATCATGTGACCACTCATAGCTCAAAACAATACTCAGTAAAAGGCTTAGGCGTTCCAATACGAATTTTCGAATCAAGGAGCATTTTGCCACCATTTTCCTCAGCTTTTTCAAAGTGAACCGAATCAGTTCAATTGAAACATTATATCAATTCGTGGAGAGAGTTTCCAGAGGTCGAGAGCTCGTTCGAAGACGATTTAACCTTCAAAATTGAAAGAACATCAATGCTCCTCTTCAAATAGCATTCGAATCCCCCGTCGGCACTATGCTAGATGCATAGAAGCGTTACAGTAGCGTCAAATCGCTAAATCATAAAGCATCTCTATCAAGATCCAACAGGTTTACCCATAGGCATCAGATACAACCGTCTACTACTGAAAAATTGTATACAAACGGCAAATAGACATGACAGGGCATTTAAGCCCTGCAATACCGTAAAACGAGTAGAGGTAGGGTAGATCGTACGCTTATTTGCATAACAATATCCACAAACGAAACACAATTACCATAACTGCACAATAAATCAAACGAAAAGAAAAACCCCACCAGATACTCTCACTGATAACAAATATCGTCGTCGCCGCACCTGACGTCGGTTTCGCTCTTGCCTATCTCTCTGACTCTTCGACAAGAGTAAGCTTCTCTCAGCGCTCGCGATCCAATCCATGAGTGACTCCAAGCCCCCACAACGATTTCAACTCAAAGAGCTCAAATTGGAAAGACCCCGACTGAGGCTGATTTCATAATAACCAGACACCAACACAACCGTTCCCCCAGACAGGCCTTCCATACGTGCTCTTAAAATCGTGACGTGCCTCATGCTCATCGGCCCGGGCCGGACAACCGAATTACTCATCTCAGAAAAACCGCGATTTTATGAATGAATCAATCTTGAATGAGCGTACGTATGTACCGGCGAAACGCACAGCTGATACGCTACGACCAGATACGATTTCGTCACGACCTCGCATAAATTCATGCTTCCGACGAAAAATATGTGCTCCATCCGCTCATGCATAGATTATGGCAGATCTCTCTCATAAACTAGTTCCCCTGGCGCGTGTGACGTCACAGTGTGTGCTTTTATTTTTTTTATTTCTTGTTTTTGGCAACACGTGGTCGATGTTGAGAAATTTCTTGTGTTCAGCATGGTTCACACCTTTCGGTTGGATTAGCCGGGATTCTATGGAACCAATGAGTCTTCTATGCGAATTCGTCTTAATCAATTGGTCAGTGCAAGTCGGAGACGGTTTTTTTGGTTGAAGTTCACGGCAGTGTTAAATCACGTCATAAGCCGGTTTCGGCTTTTAATAGAATTTCAGTTGATTTCGGGGATTTTCCAACGCGATGAATAAACACCGACTCTAGAGCGACTCGAGCGACTCTTTCGTGTCGTGAAGACTCTATGCCAGGCATGATTTGTTTTTAAATACCTCAAATTAGACGACACTGGCTGAGGTGTTGTGTTTGGTTTGCAGTACAGCCGATGTTTGCACTGGATGTACGTACATACAATGTGGACATTTGCGACAGCGACAAGTGCTCGAGTATGTTATCATGCTTATTTTGAAGGTTTAGTGGATTATGTCATCCGGAGAAGATCCGCGATTTGGCATTCACTGGGCTGGTTGAAGACGGTCTGGATTGCCGCAGTAAAAAGATTTATTGCAATCGATCGCGTATGAATATGCGTAATTGCGGATATTGACGATTATTACGAGGATGGGATTAGAAGCACGACGACGACGAGCTGATGGATTTGGGGTATTTTTATTTTCCCATCGACCGCAACGCTTTGGAGTATTCTTTGCGGTACGGCACTTTGGGTAATTGTATGCAAATGAGTGTCACGAAAAGGTAATGAAGCTTGAACAGGTTTTGTCGGACATCAATCGGGTTGAACTTAACACATCCAGCTGACGTTTCTGAAGAGTCATGTCTATGGAATCAAAACTATGTGAAAATGGTGATGGAGAACCCAGCGCTTGAGTTTCAGTCAAATCATTTTGGAACCGTATTGAGCGACGCCTTTGATTGATTCAATGTTGGTGTAAGGCGATAGTGGAGGCGAGAATAGGATGTTTACGAAAATGGTTAGCTGCTTGATTTTGAAGTGGATGTGAGAATGAACAATGCAGAAACGATGCAAAAGAGACTCAGAACTAAAATACAGCACCAAAGGGGGTTATGACAACCCTAATAAACGGAATTCTCAGATTAAAATGTATACGACACAGTGAATTGGCCGTTGGCTGCCTAAATTTTTAGGTAGACAGTGCAGTACGGGTATAGGGTGCTTAAGTGACAATCTACATCTCCCGATCTTCCGCCATCGATTCTAAATCACCAGACGCTATCCCCATACGAGTAGAGGTGAGATTTCGGACTCCATCTCATCCTGGGCCTACCCAGCGGTTGCCTCTCTTTCCGTCTCCCAAACCATTGGAGCGTGTTTCCGTCTGAGATATCCGCATCTTTTCAGACAGGCAACCGGCAATCAAGTTCTTGGAATCATTCTCTATCGACAACACAGATCTGGCTCAAGCTGGGTTAGAAACGCTCCAAGGATTTGATTTCCGTCAAGAGATGTCTTCTCAAATGATTTTTGCAGGAGCTGCATGGACGCAGAAGTGGAGGAAACTAACCCCCACCTTCTTTGCACCTGTCCTCCTGCTCTCTCCCATAGAAGAAAAACTCACTTGGGTGCCTTCTTCTACAACGAACTAGGCGGTCTGACCAAAGCAGATGTTAGAAGTCTATTACGCTTCATCAGAAGCTTCAAGTTGTTTAGCGAGTAGGTAGAGGAGACATTTTTAAGATCCATGTGGTATTACGACGGTCCCATCATTGGTACAAGTGTGCTGGTTTAAGCTGGCAGCCACTTCAACCTAACCTAACCCACCTCATTAGAAATGTTTTGACTAAACGAAAGGTATGGACGCTGCTTCTGTATAAAATTCTTTTGCTTATGCATTGTCTTTCACTGGCATATGGCTTTGTCGAGATTATGAGAGAATAGCATGTGTTCTACTCCAAAATCTCTTGTCCCAGTAAGACACCATTTCTTGGAATGCTTTTGGATCGATCCAGTAGTCATCGGTTTTCCCGTAAAGTGAACATTCACAACGAAATTCTAATTGTTTTTCCTGTTTAGTCCTGCATACGAACTTCTTCTACGTACCTATTCTATGGAAACACTAAAGACATGCTACCCTAAATAAATCAGATGTAGAATTTAGCAAAGGCAGCAGTATAATTGGATAAAATTCGATTGAGGGAAAACTCTTCATCAAAATTGTAAAGTCCAAAGAAGAGCGAGGTCCCATAGTCAACCGATGATTGGCAACCACGATCATGAGGTTCGCCTAATTGGGTTCACAACTTTCTCCAGATGAAGGATAAGCACACAAAATTTCTAGTTCGGAATTTTTCTAGTTCCTGTCGGGATAGAAAGTATGCACACAGGACCTTATCATGGAAATTTCCGGATACGTCCCTCTTCCAGATCAGACCGACAAGATAGCAATTCTGTTAAGTCTATCCAACAGATAAGTATATTAAAACGATTGCACACTGGAGAAAACACTTAATTGTTGTAGGAGAAAAGAAATCCTTCAAACACTAACGTGATACGCTTCAGAAAGAAGTTTAAAAATTGTTTACAAAACTCTGCATGAGCTCTGTTCAAAATTCTCCAATATACGTGATCCAATCCCATTCCTACGTAACCTCAAAATATCGTCATTACTAACTTAACTCTGGCGTATACTTGCTTTTTCTGACTTCTTCTCCTATCTGCTCATCAAAGAATTATGTTAGACAATGTTAAACAAATTTGACGCTCCAAAACCTCTTTGATGAAATTAAAAACTCACTTAGGAGGAAGCAGCATGCGCTTAAAAGTATCTGTGACTTATCTGATGCTAGCAAACTGTGGGCGATCTACAGTCGTAGATCGATACGCGCAGAATTGATACGCGCTCTGCGAAACATTAATTGACGTTTAGCTATATAATTCTTTAATTCGTTGTCGGATCAGGTCTCGCGACGCAAATTCTTAGACGCAAATAGTTCTAATCTCACTAGACGTCAAAATCTGACTGTTCAATGGATTTAAGTGCATATTGAGATGTCATCGAAGATAATAAACATTTTTAGTCAAACCCGAATTTTTATTAGCGACATTTTAAAATTTATTCAGGAAAGCCATCCTTTGGATAACTACGACAATGATTGTTAGGCTATTTGCTTGGAGAAACTTTTGTCTTTGTCTCAGGTGCAGGGGATTCTCTAACCTGTCCCACTCTAGATTCACGACTGAATGTCCCTCTTCTCAATATTTGTATCATGGGACCTACTATTAAACTTATCTCCCGACTAAATCCCTATCGGTCTCCTAGCGCCAGAGAGAAAGTACATACATGAGAGAAAAGCAGAAGTTTAGAAGAAAACGGCAAAAGCATGAGCCAATAACGTTGGATCAGATTTACTTTAAAAGAGTAAAATTGGAAACGTGAGTAATAGCGGGAACTCTTCGACCAGTTCTCAATAAGAAGGACCTTCGCCTGGGGCTAAATCGTTTCTTCCGTGACCATATAATTCGTCACGTAAAAACGAGACGATTTGGCCCCAGAATGACGAGTTGTGCGATCACGGAGGAGACCGTTTGGATCCTGATTTCTTAGTTCAAGCTCCAGCCGTTTAAGAATTCCTTGCTTAATACTGCGTCATTGGTATACACTCGAAGTGACTAGACGATGACTTCTGTAAAAACTGCAGTGACGAAGAAGAAACAGAGTATTGTCATCACCTGTTTTGTTAGTGTCCCGCCCCATTTAGTAGAAGATTTGAAGATTTGAATTTCTTGGCAGTCATTTTTTGGACGATCTCGAAGAATTATGTATCAATGCGCTGAGGAACTTTCTAACCCAATGGATTCTCTTTCAAGGCTCTTAGGGTAACAATTTATGAGCATCAGTTGGGCTTCGTGAACTGCGTCACAAGATACCCACACACTTAATTGAAATCCGACAGGGTTTAGAAGAAAAAAGTTCAGGCCCTTAATCTGCATTAGACATCCTGAGCTTTGCGTCAACATAACCACAGTTGGCGTGGTTGCGAACAAAACAAATGCTGCCTCTCAGCAGAAAAGACTTCAAAATAATTGCAGGCCCCTTAGTGCGCCACTATGCTTCTTCTAGGCAATTCAATAAAATCAGCATAAGTGCTTCTCACAGTGATGACAACACTTTAAAAGTTTTTCTTGTGAATTTTTGGCTTACGCTCGCAATCGACTTTGACGTTGACAAAATGAATGCTGATAACCTAGAGTATTTCGTCACTGAACCAAATACATTGTTTCCTATGAATATTTCTTGAGGAAAAACTTGCCGCTCGCACTCGAACTGATTTATTACACGAATCTATGAATCGAAACGATTATTGTCTTTCCATTGACGTCATTGACCGCCTGGCGCCTCCTATGGTGTATATCCGACACATTAGAGTTAGATAACGAAACAGTGTTGTATCTGAGGCGATCGTGAAAATCTCCTTTCAATCGATACCGCAGTGATTGTATGGATATCAAAGTCTTACTTGAAGTCACTCACTGAAATATACACTTGGTCATGTCATAAACTAAAGCAAAACTGGGTAATCAGCAGTGAGTTGCATTAAATTAAAGTTTGCAGTCTTTGACATCACGCGACGTTGTGCAATTCATCTGCCGAGGTGTTGATTGAAAGTGAAAACAAATTAATTTTTGCAATTCATTGAGCGGTTAAGGTACAGAACTACACCCACCTGTTGAGCGGTTCCAGTGGTTCTAAGTTCATCTTCATTATATTGTTGCAACAAATGGGCTTTAAGGTCGACGTGTGGACTATGGATTGGCTTAGTTCCATTGGAAGTGATGCTTGCGTATGACTAAGACTTGATATGATCAGACAAGTACGTCCATTGTTATCAATTCAATACGAATGATAGAAGAGAGTACTTTGTAAGTGATGTTTTTCTCAAGGCTGCTTGGATTGATGGGTGTAACTGCCTGTCTATTCGAAACAAATGGAGATGATTTGGTTAAATATAATTGGATGAGTTTGCAAGAAAAGGTTCAGAGGAGAGTCTCTCTGGCCTGATAAATGAAATCTTAACGTCGTAATTTGATGGATTTATCTGCGATTAGCTGACAAGACAAGTCTTAGAGAAGTACTTATTGAACCTAAGTTCGGTTTTCCTCTCCTTTTATCAGGACTTCCATTGATAGTTGGATTCCAAGCAAACAGAACTGCACTCGAACCAAATCTCCAGTATCCAGACAAATTGAAAGAATAGTTCTCAACGCTTTTGAGAGCGATTTGCTTGTATTTGAAATTCCTGCCCACCTTTCTCTGAAAGTTGCCCAAAACGCAAAACAAGGGTAATACCTGATAAAGGTACAGAGAGCCGATTTTTTGCATCTGAATGCTTCAGGCTGTCTCAAGACAATGAAATAGGAAAAATTGGACTAGTATTACGCAGAATTTATGCCTTTGAGTAGAACAATTTCAAAATAATTTATTCGTACAACCATATCGACTACAGTGGTCTAGAATAGACGGGAATGGATCAAAAAGATTAATTTTGAATATCTTTAGCCCTAAGTCTGATAATGTGACACAATAACATTGGTGCCTGAGAGAGTCACAAAAAAATACTTTGTGTATAGAGGTTGATCAGCTAACGTGATAAAGGGTACCTTCCACTTCTTGCGTCAATGTCAATGCGTACTACTTCATGATCTATAAAGCTTTTATTAAAAAAACATGGGACCAAAATTAACAAAACACGGAAGAGGTGGGGAAGACCATTTGGTATCCCACCAGACACTCCCACGGAAAGGCGAGTGGTATGCTGCTAAAGGCCTACTGAAGAAAAGGGTGAAAAGAGGCAGACAGACCAACGATGTAGCGCAAAACAAGATCTGCTGGCGCACAGGCACATTAGACTATCTGACCCCTTACCATGGCTTTAACATTGATCTTCCTATTATATTTTATGAAAGGACTGGGAGTCAAACAATGTAATCAAATACCACGAAATCTCGATCTACACTGACTGCTCAAAAATGGAAATAGGAACAGGAACCAGATTCTACGTACTTCGAAACCCTACAAAAGCGGGAATCCTTTAGATTGCCAGAAACATGAAGCTTCTTCAAAGCTGAAATCCTGGCAATAGAAAAAGCTGCAGGATGCATAATAGATTATCATCTTCCGCCCATCGGATATAACCATCTTCGTTGACAGTCAAGCAGCTTTAAAATCGATAAAATCCAATACAATCAAATCAAAGGCAGTCAAGAAATGTCCAGACTCGCTGATCACCGTAAGGCACCATACAGTCAAACTCTGATGGATTCGCGGACATAAGGACATAGAAGGGAACGATAAATCTGATGAATTGGCAAGACTGGGGTCGACTACGAACATCAGAGAAGCGGATACATCTGTATTGCCACGGATAGGGAGATTGGGATAATAGACAGCATAATTGAGAAAGAAGGTAATTCTTCGTGGTTAGCTAGAGAGGATTGCGCCACTTCTAAGATGTTATGGCCGAAATTAAATAAAACCAAAACAAGGCGCCTTCTGCCACTAGACCTATTCTATATCCGCACACTCATTGGAGTTATGACAGGACATTGCCCCATCAGAACCATGCTCCGCAAATATAGAATCAAATCCAACGATTTATACAGAAACTGCGGAGATGAGGGAAAAAGTTGAATCAATCCAACATCTGGTGTATCACTGCCCCGCTCTGCAAGACGTCTATGTGCACTAGGATTAAGGTTCCTTCCTACTCAGATTTATAAAGAGCACAAACTGGTTCACAAAACAGCCAAAAATAGGAAAGGTTGCTATTGCTATTCCTACAACAGAAACAGGGTACTCACAATGGACCATCACACACTCAACGTAACCTAACCTAACTAAGTACTGACTCTTTGAAATAATGATAAAGAACAAGAAGTACTACATATTTGAGGGAACTCTTCTAGCAGATCCTGAATGATCACAAAACTGCAAAGAAGCAGAAGAACCATAAAGTCATCGGATGCGATATCTAGCCAACCAAGCTTCTCCATTATTTCTGACAAGTTAGGCTAGTCTATCTTGAGACTGGAATCGCATTGTCACTGCCACGCAGTATCCCTGGATGCGCCGAAAGGTGAGTTAACGATAAGTGTCTCACAAATCATGTCATGTCATGTTATCTTCTCAGGGGACTTACCAAAAAGGGGCCACAAGGAACCGATTGAAAAGCTTATTCAGGCCGTGTTCCAGCATCCCTTTTCGGCCTCGACAGGACAAACATGTAACGATGGCAATAGCACGAACTTCGGATGCACATGGAATGTTTGTCCTCTGAATGAGCAAACATAGTTCCTTGAGTGTTCCAAAGCGGATATATCCACTTTTCAAGAAGTGCATAGACCACGTATCTGAAAAATAATCACCTCCAGTACCTATATTGACGACTGCTACCACGACCAGAAGCAGAGATTACGGTTCTAGGAGTTACTCGCGAAAGGCTACGACCAACGGCAGAGATATAATGTTAACATCGTAGTTTAAGGTTTCGGTGTACGTATCGCTACGATAATTTGCGGAGCTTTGGCGTAAGAACTCCTCGGGTATAGTCCACAAATTAACTTATGCACCGTTTGTACACGTTTTGGATTGCACTTGAGCATTCTGGTTGGATAAACAGGAGAAACACCATGTCACCGACTTTAGTAAGTCACACTCCTGTCAAAGTTGTTTCAAACATTTTAGATGGTAGTACAACCAAACCACGCCTTGAAAACATCAACAAAATACACAAAAAAAATTAATCATCAACAAACACTTACTTGGATGCATTTTTGTTTGACGCAAAGTTGACCCAGACATTGCCTTCATGTGTTCCCATTTTCGTTTCTTCGTTTTTGCTTCTGAAGGCGGCTTAGTTTTCCCCTAAACCTTGTTCAAGACGTTTTTTTTTTTTGCAAAATTTTATAAATAAAATCAGATGCCAACACTTAAAACGACGCCGTCATATTCTTTTCTTTAGAAAATTCACGCAAAAATATGTACATATGTGTGTCCAAAATAAATTAAAATCAAAATCAATTTAATTTTTGTGTTTTTTTTTTTTTAATATAATTTTGACGTTTAACTTCTGGGTAACGTATCAAACTTCACAGCAAATTTATTCAGAAAGATGCACCTGATTCTGTTTGAGTTGTATTTTGAAGTCGGTCGACGACAGAAAAAAACATTTATTTTTTGTTATGAAAATATAAAATCATATTGAAACATCAAACGTAGATTGAAAAACAACACCTTCCTAGCAAGTAGAACACGAACGATAAAATATTGCTTCGCCACTGTCACGGTTACGGCCGGTCGCGGTGTGGGTGATGATGATCTATGCGACATGGCGGTAGTTCTGCAACTAATGACAGTTTGATCAGCGCTTTGGATTTTGGTGGAACCAAAAAAAAAAAAAATCCCCAACCCAACAGTACATTGGTTTGTTTATTCTTTTGTCTACACTCGAGGGAATGTTATTTGAAAATTAATTTATAATTTAACATGTAATTTACGGCTTAAGGTAGAAATTTAAGAACTTACCAGACTATGGAGAACGGCGGGTGGATGCGAGGTGTTGATATCTGAAAGAAAGAAAGGGAACTGGAAATTAGGTGACACTTACAGAGAGAAGCGTGGGAATTGGAGAAGCATTGGAGTTACTTTGGAATTGACGGACATCTAACAGAGCATCCAAATCTGTCACTAGAAGTGTAAGAGGTACAGTCAAAGTTGAAAACTTTGCCAAGCCTCAAATTTATCAATTAAAGCGCTGTTTCAAGTTAAAATGAAGTTTGCAAGTACAGAGAGAGAGACCTCTTGGTGTAGATTCCCATTCGGGACCGAATATTAAAGAAATCATTTATCTGGACTGGTAAACACTAATCATCCAGGTTGTAACTGAGTACGGGCTCAGTATCATCTTTTGTAGATTACCACCTCTCAGCGAAAAAAAAAAATCTTTCAACGGAATGAGCCGGAAAATGATAACGTCGATGGCGTGCGTGGATAACGATCTACTAGAATGCACCTAGAACGTGCGCTTGCTGTACACCCTTCTTCTACTCGCCATGAAAGATCGCAGTACCCCAAATGTTTACTTTAGGCTGATTTTCGTCCGAAACTAGCTTCTGACTAAATGTTGACGTGAGCTGTGATTATCTTTCAGCTCTTTGGTGAATCTGTCAACAATTAGGCCGCCTTGCAGTTTCTTCGATTGGTTAATCCAGAGCGATACGTTCTTCCCTATTATAGCGCACGCCACCCTTGACTTTTTTCATTCTTAGCGATACTGGAACTTAAGCTCGCTACTGCCCTATAAAAGGGCTACTTCAAGTCGAGCTTAACTTTTCTTCCACCGTCTCCATATGAGATCGTAAAGATGATGAGACGCCAGATGATGGCTTAACCATTTGAGGAGAACCAAAAGCTAGCATCTCATTAAGTAACAGACTAGTTCTCCAGGAAATGCAAAATCCCCACAACAAACCCTTCAAAATTCCACGGCATAAGCCCAACTCTCTAACGAGGCGAAGTTCATTGGTGTCATTTTGGACAGGAAGCTGTGCTAGAAGCCCAACATTATCAATCATTTACGGAGTGTGGTAGACTGCACAAGTGCACACGAAACATGTTCATACCACAACATTATGATCAAGGTTCAAAGGATGGCCTGTCTCAATATAAAAGGTGCTTTGAGATCGACCCCCTCTGGTGCCCTAGAAACCATTCTGAAACTCCAACCTCTGGATTTCCTAGCCAAACAAATTTCGAAAAATGCAACAGCTCGTTTAAATTCATCTTCACTCTGGATCCAACTACCACTTGATCATTCCCGCATCTTGTACAGATTCTATGACCTACCAAAAAAAATTTGATTGAACATTTTCGATCAACTCGTTCAAAAGGGATTTCAAAGTCACAGTTACCGCACGGGAGTATTGGCTTAATCTCTGGAAATGCGTCAATAAAAAAATCCCATACGGACGACAAATAACTCCCAAAATAGTCCTCGATTGCCGCTTAACGAAATGACAGAACAATTGAATATTCACCTCTGCTGGGTGGCTAGACATAGTGAAATATCTGGTAACTGCAAAGCCGACGAACTTGCAAAATCTGGGACCTGTCTAGAAACCTCTTCTGACGCCAGAGGCATGGGTATAACACACAATGCAGTAAAACCTATTCTCAAACAAGTCATAACTTGTTTACCTAATACAACAGCATGCCAGGAGACTAGGGGCTTTTTCTCAACAATTTTTGTAGAAGCTGAAGAGATGAGGAGAAAGAGAAAACCATAACGCACCTCCTCTGTCATTGTCCGGCATTTTCTCGCAGCAAAATGTTCGGTGTTCCTGGCTGGGGCTTGAACCCAAGCTGCTCGGTCAGCAGTCCAACGCACTAACCACCGACCCACGACGACCACACCGTGGTCGGAACCTAGTAAGGAACTCCTCAGTTTAACTCGCAGAATATTTGAGACCATTTTCTAGGCCGAAATCGATTCTTACCCGAGAGGAATTGAAATGTTTACCATCTCCAAACAAAGCAACTGGATCACAAAGAATTTATAAAAGGCGACTTCATGAACGAAACCGAAGAATGTCGTCAGCAAAAATGCTCTAGTCCCAGATTTCAGGACGAAGAAATCAACCCGCTATCGAATGTCTGCACTGAATACACATGAAAAGCGGCTCTGCCAAAGACCGAGACTCTTAACGGTTCAGTTAGAAAATCCATCTATTCTCGTAAAACCTTCTACGTGCGAAACTAAATGTCCAACGCTAAGTACTCAATAAAAATGCTAAAAAAATTACCAAGTCTTCCCAGTCTTAATTGATTTCACGAAGTCTCCTAGCGAAACTTTCCATTTTCCCATACAAATCGTCGGTGGATTTCGCATTCAGTTTGGAATTTCCGAATTGAAACAAAGTTTTCATCACGAGATCATTGAAGTCCAGTTTCCATGGCCTATCTGTGCCACCGACATTCTCACCTCGCAATACACACATTTAACTGCTTTCCAACTGTGATGACTAAACTCTGCACAAAGGCCTTGGGTAGGAATACAAGATTCACAAGAGCTTGGGCGGTCGCCTTCGCCAGCGCAGACAGTGTTATGCAACCCAAATGGGCGCCCCTCACTCGTGACACCGTGTATACAAAGATTTTCATTGCTTGCTTACCGCAGGTTTTATCGGCTTCGAGTATCACACGTACTCAAGTGACCGGGCTATTTGCACGAAAAAAAGCAAAACATTCCATAACTCGACTCAGGAAATGCCAACATTTGTAATCATAGGATGACTGACGCCTCCCTTTGGTCTCGTTTGTAGGTGGAGATTTGGCACGCACCCTTCTCGAGGCCTCATCACTTTGAATTGTTTTAGTTTTGCGATAAAACTTTGAATTTAAGTACGAGTTGATTAATAATCGGTGATTACCCGATGAGATACTCTATCAGGTAATTGAGTGTCGTGCCTTTCTTGAGGCTGTTCTGAGAGACAGAGGTGGAGCAGCAGGTGGAATTTATATTTTACAACGACAACGCCGCGCTGATGGGGAATTTTCTCACTGACCTCCGACAGTTGCGAAAATGTGTGTAAATACCCCGTTGTAAAAACAATACAAGTTTATGGTCATAAATAAATCAAATAATTAGAAATAAGGTGAATACCTGGGGGTTTGCCTCCTGACTACGCACTGGTGGGATGAATGATTCAATAGCTGAGGCTTTCGCCGTCGGTATTGGGAAAACCGCAAAAGAATGTTGTTTACGTTTGCCCTGGTTAAGAGTGTGTGAAATATTTCCACGATGACTTGCTTCGCAATTTTTTCGGCAGGAAAGCATTTGCAACGGTCGCTGGACGACAGGTTAACCGCAGACAGTGTAGATACTTGTTTTAAATTAACCATGATGAATCAATGTAGTGAAATGCATTTTTTTCGGTCCGGGATTTGGGAAATTTTAAGATATTTGGGCGGTTCATCGGAAAGGAATGTTTTAAAATGTCATACCACAGTCAGATATTGGATGTTACCATGAACCGCTTAAAAACTGATGATTCGACAAATTTACTACTGAGATGTTCATGTCGTAGACCTTTCATTATTCACTTACAGGACTGACATGTGATCTGTTGACACATAAGATTTCCGTCCTTGTCGTGTATCAGATTAACCTTCTTGACTACGCAATGGATTTTCGCTTAAATAAAGATTTTGTATTAATTATTTATATGTCGAATCAGTTCAGTCATTGGCCGCGTTCAGAATGTTAGGCACTAGCTAGTCAACCGACTCTGATTGGTCGAGAGGCTGAAAATTGACTAGAAAACAAATTGACTTTTCATGAGGTAGTGGACTGGATTCTTAGTCAAAGAATTTTCCCTCAAATTTCAGTCAGTAGAAGGAATGTCAAAAATCAGCTGATTAGGCTGGAAGATGTTTAGCAAAAAGTTCTTCTCTAAAAAGTTTTTCTGCGGTAATTTAATTTGTTTTTATTTTTTTCTTTTCCAAAACACACGATTGATTAGCAAATCATTAACAACAAACATAAAATTTCATCTTCTATGTCGCCCACTTCAGCCGTTTTTTTTTTATATATTTTATTTATTTTGTAGCGATACAATTTATTCCCAGTGAATTTCACAAACAAACGCAATTCGCAAACAAATATAAAGCGAAAACAGAAAGTGAATGTCTAAGTTATGACAACTGAAATGTCAACTGCATTTGCAGTCATTTGCCGTTCAATAAGTTAGGTTTTGACTCAAATATTAGTGCCTAACATTCTGAACGCGGCAATTGTGTCCCTTCAATTGTATTCAATTTCTTATAAAGATTTATTGAGGTACAACTTTAAGTGATTTCCTAAGTTATTTTCTGGTTTACTCGCTCGGATTATACTAACTACTGACATTTCTTGCTCTTGAAATAAACGTTGATAGCGCTTTAGTCGGAGATGGGCCTTTGAAAAATTTACGAAAGATCCTCGCTTATCACTGCGACCTAAAAGATCTTTTGTGTCAAAGAAGTTGTAATTAAAATACTCAAGGCAACCAACATCACATGGCGTGCGCTCAACAGTTTATTTATTAAGGAAGCTGTGTAATTACCAGGAAACTGTGCCGCTTCCTTGTAAAAGATTAGAAACAAGAGAGTGCTGCAACAAGAGACAACTGTAATATATTTCAAGCGGAAGTATTGGCAATTCGGGAAGCAGCGAACAGGCTCTCCTTATGTTCGATAGATGGAAAAGCTATTGTCATGTACATAGACAGCCAAGCAGGTATATATAAGGAAAGCGCCAACAATTAGATCGAAATTGATAAAACAATGCCAAGAATCTCCAGGTTGCGGACAGATGCCTTATTTCACTATGCTGGGTCGTTGGCCGCAGAGATATTCCGGGCAACTTTAAGGTGGACAAACTAGCTAAACAAAGTACTCACTGATAACAGTGAGGTACTGCCGCTCCTATTTAAACTATAGAATGCCGCCTGTTCACGAATGCTTTAAAAATCGCAGATAGCAGATAGAAGGTAGAACAACATAAGCACCTGCTAATCCTTAAAGCAAATCTGAGATCTACTAGACTACATGAAAGTGGAAAGACTTCTATAAGACGTCTATAAACAAATAGAACATTAGCTCCAGCTAAGGCGTTATCACCGTCCACTGTCTGATAAAAAACATGTCGTCCGAATAAGAGCCCCTTCCATCGACTTCTGTAGAAGCTTTAGGGATGAGGTAGAAGAAGAAACCAAGCTTCACCTCTAAGGCACTTGCCCAGCACTAGCTACAATAAAATATAACAGTCTGGGCAAAAACTTCTTCAATGATCTGCAGGGTCTGTCCAGTAAATTCAAAATGGTTTAACGAAAATCTAGAAAGAACATTTTAAATAGCCAAGCAGCTCATATCAGAGCCATATAAGGGTTAGACTGAGCCAGTTAGTTTTTAGCTCCCTTCCTCCTCCATACACCAACCTCCAGCTCTACCCCCCCTCTCCCTACAGCAGCAACCCACCCAATTACGACCTCTGGCAATAGCTATTAACATTTTCCAAGCAGGAACAATTTTCTTAGCAGTAACAATGGTTTGATTGCATCAGCCACCCTTCCTACTTCTGACAGTCCACTTCCAGCCTGAATGAAATCAGGCTTTAATTGCATTAATTACCTTCTCTGTACACTGGCGATGTATCCACAGTTGTGTAACCCAAGTTATTCTAACTCCGTTGGAGAATCTCACCCCTAGGTTCGATTGACTTTAGCCTATCCCACCTCTTATCAAGCATATATCGAGGTGCTTTGAGATCCCATCTCCACAGATAGTACAGGTTCTCACATTAAATGCGAAAAACATGGCATATTATAGTGGTATCTCACAACGAGCCGAAATCTGGTCTAAATGTATCCTGGATCGGCCAAAACGGCCATCTTATCTCAACTAACTTAAGCATTCTTATCGGACAAAACTGTTAAAGACTTGTGCAAATCAATAAGGGCGCCAGATAGATTTTAAAACCCAAAAGTTACAAGTGCTATTTAACTTTTTTTACGAGTGAAATATCCTTGCATTCTCGTTTAGACATCGTTATCAAGCTTTCTTGCATTGATCTAGTCCATTAGTTGGAAGGGATCCTCTAGAGATAGTTGTACTTTGGCTAAATTTAGGCCCACTGGGGTGCCAATACATTGGTCTAAGTGTGACGATTCAAGAGTCTCTCCCAACGCTATTCTACTTCTACTTCCAAACAATCTTTGACTTTAAATCGAGGCATGTGCATCCATTTCAAATCAAATGTCTGGATTTTATCATATGTGTACCTATATGTGTTGTGGAGCCCATTTTGTAAATATTTCAGTTCTGATATATTCAGATTGACTTTCGTATGCAAACAGCTTTGACCCTATTTATTTCCCAGACAAACAAACAAACGTGTTCGGGATTTTTTTATTCCGTCGCCATTTATTTGTTAAAAACGTGTGTTTGCGGTTACAAATTAGTCAAATAAAATCGGCACCATACTAATAGGAATGATGGAACAGGTCCTAAAAACAATTAAACAGTTGTTGTCCCTAATTTCTACGCCAAAGAAGGTATAATCAATTAGCATATTTGCATTTTGAAATCAAAAAGAAAAAAATTAAACAATATTTTGCGAAAACGGCATGAGGGAAAAGCCGATATGCTGGTCCATGTAACATAGCTGCAACGAATGATTTCTTCTATGCAGACCTTTGAACTTTTTTGTCGAAATAACCTCGATTTCCATTTACTCACACTTTTCTGAAGAGGGAGGAATGGGGAGCGAATTAACTTCCTGAAGTTACAACTACACCCATCATCACAGGTGGGTCCAAAACGGTTAAAAGAGTTCTAAAATCCATCAGGCTTTCAGACCATCAGGCTTTCAGACATCTTCCAAGCAGAGAAGGAGGGTTGGTATAGGTGGGTGAGATTCGGAAGAACCTCGTCACGTAGGTCACCGTTTGGACCCGTTGTGTTCCCCTGTGTAGCATCTGTTGGAGAAGAAGTATGGTAATAGGGGTTATAAGTGAAGAATTATAGGTTAGCGGATAGAGAGTTGGCGATTGGAAGAGTCCTCCTCCTCCTGACATACCGGGCAAGTACCTGATTGCACCAGTCCCAGTCTGTGGGCATGTCGTACAGCGTACAGCCTGACCATCAGTCTTCATTACCTCCTGTCAAGATAAGACGACAGCAGGGGCACACTTTAATGAATTTGGCCCCTTTGCAGGTTTGCAAGCCTTTTCAGAAAATCTCGCGGCATTTAGCAAACGAGCCGCTAAAAGCGGTTATAATAACCTTTAGGGCCACCTCACGGTTGCAGTTGTAATAATGTACCCAGTAACGAACTGTACGGGCTTTACAGCGAAATCGAGTTAGCTAGAAAGGTGAAAGTCCAACGACTAAAATGGCTGAGTCATATAGAGCGGATGGACACCAATGCTCCGGCCAGCAAAATCTTCGAATCCACACCCGAGGGACGGCGCTGTAGAGTTGGCGCACGCAATTGGAAGGGTACCTGAACCACCTTGTCGTGCGAAACTGGAGGCAGCTGGTTGGAGACGCTTGTTGGTTGAGCAAAGTTTCCAAAGACGCAATCCAAGATATGATCGTGCGTGATTTGTGGTCATGAAGTGTGGCAGTGTGCTACCCAAGATTGCTAAGGTAGCGTCGTTTCGACTTAAATCTTTTGCTGCCGTCATTGTTGCTGATTTGTTTTCCCCGCCAATAAAATACAATAATTGCCGACTTCCGTTGGGTAGGTGCTTATTTGTCTTGAATTAATTTTAAAAGCCCTTCGTGTGTCAGTACGACAAATTGTTCAGACTCTGAGTCTAGTTATTGTCTGACGAAGTGAAGATTTATAACATTCTCTCACTGGAGAAAAATCCCCAGTATAGTATTATGATTTACTTTCGCTTGTTTTGAAATACTATAATCACGGTTCTCCCTCATGCATGAAGCTTTGTTTGCTTACAAGAGTTTGTGTACACTCATCTTCTTTTTTTTTGCGAACAGTCATCAGTTAGGTACGTAATAACGAGTACTTAGATCAATTGAATTGACTAGATGAATATTACTGCAATGCTGAATGATTCACCTACAATGACGTGCCAATAGTATGTAAACAAGTACAAGTTTTTGGATCATGCTTGATGAACGTGATCACAATTTCTCCCAACGAAAATAAAGGGGTTTCTCGAGAAGGTAAAAAAAAAATACAGTAGATAGGAATGTAAAAGGACAATCACTAGGGAGTATAGTCTGTAAAAAATTCGAGGAAATGAAAAATCCTGACAGTTAGCTTCGTAGTATCGCTATTGCGACACACTTTTCATCGAAAGTAGAAATTTTTTCAAAGTAAATACTTTGCTGCAGTGCAGTAAGTTCTTAAAGTTCAGTGTTCTCAAAGTTCAGTGGCAATTCTGAGATTTTTCTTTTTAGTAGAAAAGTAGACTTTCCTTCCGATTAATTTCATTGCCCCATTTCTCTGACCCATAAACAGAATTTCCAGGGAAATTACTCCCCTTAGACGCGACCCTTTTTTTAAATTTTTTCTATTATGCAGGTTAATTAGCAAGAGTTGACCCAGTAATAGAAAGTACATCTGTAACCAAGGTGATCAATCGAAATTCTTTGTGGAACCAATAGCGTACTTATTCACCGGATCAACCAAGTGCTATTAAGGAGGATAATGAGTTCATAACCACATTACACTTAGGTCCTTGTGGAGCGATTGTGATGCCCATGACACCTACGTTGTGTCTTCCCGAATCTTCGGTCAGGGCCTCCATTGACGATGAGGTTTCCTACAAACACAATTGTGTGTGGCACGGCTCTCCAGGATGCAGGCAGACTAAACGAATGCCCCGGAACGTCTGTAAACAATCAGCGGCATTCTTGCTTTTACTCAGTAGAAAAAACTGTAGACAACTTATTGGCGTTCTAGCGAAACACTTCAATTTTTCCAAGCATCTAAGTGTGCTAGGCTTAAGTGACACAACTGTCTGCGACGCCTGTGGAGACGGCGATGATACTTCTGATCATTTCATTTGAGATTGTCTTGCCTTTGCTCGGATCAGGTGGCAGATTTTCGGTTCTGATATGGTGAGTGCTGATACTGTAAGTTCTTCATCATTGAAGTGCCTTCTCGGGTTTCTCCCAAAGTCGATGAAATTCCAGTAAAATTGGTTAAAACTGGGTTCTGCTTTCGGGTAGTACAATGGAACGGTTGTGTCTGAATGCTCCACTATAGCGTTTCCAAACTAGATAACAAAGAAGTGTCTTCCTAATGTTGTGTTTCTCAAGTAACATAGGCTTGGTCAGTGGCAGTTAGGAGTATCCTCTTGAGCCTCTTCGTCACTGCAGCCCCTACATATATTGTCATCGTTGAGTTTAAATTTCGTTGTGTGGTTTCTTAGAAGGTTGTGGCCGGTGAGTGGACCTATCAACATTGACAGCGACTTCCTACCATATTTTAAAAGGTTGCTGGTTCTAGCTTTGTCGTATTTTGGCCAAAGTTTCCTTAATATGTAAGTTTCAAGTGATATATCAATCAATTAGCTCTCTGAGATTAAAGAGTGGGGACTTAATCCATTGAAGTGGTCCATTACAGACCCTTTTCGTGCAAGTTGGTCTTCTATCTCATTTCCGGTTATGTCCTTGTGACCAGGGACCCAGCAGAGAGTAATATTGTGCTGTGAGTCAAGAACCTTAAGCTCTTCGCGACAGCGTCGAACTAGCGTGGATTCAGTACACAAATGGCTTTAATAGCCACCTGACTGTCAATTAAAATGGTGATATCATCTTGTGGTATTGCCATGATTGATACCATACTGGCTGCCTCCGTCACCTCCGCCTGAAAGACACTGCTGTGTTCAGGAAGTCTGATAGAGCTGTGTATGTTCAGTTCCTCGGAGACTAAACCGGCTCCTATTCCTATATCCATCTTTGACCCATTTGTGTAGATATAGACCTCTTTTCGTTGATTCACTGTTTTCTCATTCTTCTCTTCTTGGGAAAGTGCAGGAGAATGGTTTTTCGAAGTCGAGGTATGGTGGCGTTTAGTCAGTTTTTACCCTGTAAGTAAGTAATTAGCTGAGACTAAGTCACTGGATCAGCCAAGCAGGGGGAAAATAATAGACATCCAGTGGAAATTCGACGAACATCTTGAATACACACATAAGGGGTCAACCAGTGACTTAGCTATATCCGAAGATCACAAAAAACATTCGCCCTGAAGCTTTAAACGAGAGGCTAAAAAAGAAAGAATGTGAAAACTCAAGGCGACGAGCTGCTTAAAATGTTAATACTTTGTCGAGCCCATATGTTTCACAAAAAGAATCCAAAAACTGATGATAGCAGTTTGAAACCTTTCCGATGGAGTCACCGTGTCTACTTTCTAGTCCTAGCCAATCATCAAACACTCGTATAATTTAGCAAATTTCTGATTTACATCCAAGCAAATCCACCTTGATGGCATGATGCCGTGCCCACAATATCATATCCATCTCCCATCACATCAGCTCATCTCCAGCATCATAAAAAAGAAGTTAAAGATGAATGAAAGCCATTACTCATCGAATATCAAATGGCGAGCAAAAAAAGACTGGCACGTGGCCATGCAAATGACTACACAAATGTCGCACCTCTTTTTTCTTCCAAAATTAGATTCTTGATAAGACTGAGAATCTTCTACCTAATCAAGACTATTAGCCGCGATTCCGAGAAATCATTTCATTTTCGAAATCCAACAATTAGGGGCATGGAAATGGTTGCGTTGATTTACTTCTTTTTTTTTTTGTATCCAAATTTGGTTGTATCTTGGATTGAGAATGAATCATGAGCAGAGGATTTGGATTTGCCTTCGGTTGCGTATACGTGCCATTGCCTTTTGAATATAAGAATGACCTTGACTTCGTGGTCGCTCAAGTGGTGGATGAATATGGTAAAGATGTTTGTGGTTTACAGACTGAATGTGAATATGAATTCTTTTCCTATCAAGGTCTGGGGTTAATTAGAGCGAAGTGTGGAGGATGTCTCGGAAATTTAGTGGTAAACCACACAGATATTTGAAGTGCATAACTCGATTCTACCGCTGAAAAGATAATTGTGTAGTACAATCGGCAAATACATTGAAATAGATTCCAACTTCCTATGGCTTTCCAGGAGTGGTTGCTCCTTCAATTACTGCAAACCGATGTATAATAACAGGGCACTGTATTATAAGATCCATGCCCCGAAATGGCCAGCAGGTTTCTACTGCACCAAGTCGCAAATTTGCCAGTAGTTCCAACGTCACCCAAACACTGCGAAAGTGGGAAAACGTGCGCCGATGAAGACGATCCTCATCTCATGACAAAGTGGAGGATTATTTGTACCGTCCACTTGCTTTCGGTCTAGTGCTTAACCTTTCTTTGCCGGTTCATCAGCAGTCCCGTTTCCTTTTAAACCGCTGTGACCAAAACTTTTAACTCTTCGCGTCAGCACTTCAATGAGGCTGTCAATGTAGATCGTTGTGTCCTCCCGTGAGCTTGTGAACATTGACTGCTCAGCCTGGATAACACTACTGTAGTCAGGAAGTCTTATTGAGCCGCTTAGTCGTGGCTCCGTAAGGGAAGGAGCTGCAGTCGCAATGAAAGTTTCTTCCGCGTCTATATCGCCACTGGCTCCTGTTTCGGTGTTAACTGTGATTTGTTGATCTTTGGCTTTGTTGTGTTGCGGCCATACCGGCATAATGTGAGTGCACAACGGCTGCATTTCTAAAATCCATGTCAATGCTGGACTTAATTGAGTCTATTGGGGTAGGAACAGAGCAGACGACCATATCTTATTCTCGCCAGTTCATCTGACTATGCCTCTGTTTCGCTGGATTCAATAGAGTGTGACGTTGTATTTATTGCTAAGGCCCTTAAACTCATAACGAAAACTCTTTTCTAGTCTTGAGTTTATGACTGTGAATGAGACGGATTTGGAAACGGCTTGGCTGTCAATATAAATGTATGTTTCCCCCGGAATCGTTTTTGAGGATAATTTTCTAGAGACCTCGAGTATCGCTAAAACTTCTGTTAAGAACACACCAACGTGGTATGAAGGTTTGATTGATCATGTGGATCGCATCGTGTGACATCACAATAGTAAGACGGAAGTGGGCTAAGGTAAGAAAGAGTCTTATAATTCGACACTAATGCAGAAATCTAAATGATGAGGAATTATATGCCACATTCTGCTGGGCATTTTTGAAGGATGTTTACTAATGGAGCAACTACAGTGCATTTAGGAACTATTTCGGGGCCACAGGTGATAGGCGTATATAAAAAAACCTGGTGGTTCCTTAAAGGAAACCCAATTTGCTCCAAGCGCTGTTTTACAATACCACTTATGACATAAGCCCCTTATCAAACTGTTTCCTATTAAGACTTTCAGATCCTCAGGACCAATAAAATTTAGGAAAAGTTCTGAAAGCTTCATTGCTTTAAGTTTCCCTTAAGCCAAGAAGGGTTTGACTAGCGTGCGATTTTTGGTTCTGCCTAATACCAGATATCTGCACAGGAGGATCTACTGCTCATAATCATAATAACCTCGACATTGTGCACTGAAAAGGATGCCGAGTTCAATTCTGTCGGACAGTGATCCGTGAAAATCGGCAGAACCCTGACAATGTCAGTCATAGTCTTGCTTAGGAGTTTATAGGTTTTGGTCCAGTTGTAGAATTTTCACAACTTTCTTAGTACACATCATAACTGCTTCACCTTACTTTGATAATGCTGAGTGTGAATTACTTCCGTCAAGATTCTGTGAACGGTTTACCATCACCTGAACAGTTTGTTAGCCCGCTCGTTCCTCCTCAGTTGGTTATTTGTTTGAGGGACCGACCCGCCGAATGAGGAGAGCACTGCGACCTAAAATATATTTTGTACCACGCAGTCAGTTTTAAGAAACCAGAAGACGTTAAACTTTCTGAAGAAAAATGAGAAAAATACATATACAACGATTAGTCATTGTTTCAGTCCTTAGAATCTTCGCTTTCATCCACAGGGGACTACGCATAAGAGATTAACTTCATCTTTGATGGCGTGCGTAAATATAAAGCGGCCTTAGCGATGTATGTGACCAAGTTAGCGTACGTCACTGGAGACAGCTTTCTAAGAATCGTACTAGTTGGAGGCCTTGTTTTACTCCGAACCACATCGTCGTTGACAGTAAAGTTAAGCAGGCTTTAGAAAAAAAAGTGTCGGACTCTAAGTTTCTCAGTAAAGCCGACGTAATTGCAAAGACGTCAGAGAGCTTCAAGAAAACAGAAATGTAATCACAAGGCACTGTGTCTTAAACTTGGAGACTGGGAACTATGTACTTCTGAAGAAGTTAGAGAGATCGGGGGGAAGGAGACTTCTGCTGAATTCCGTTAAGATTTGTTTATTAGAATTAGGACGGCCACTCTGAGAAAATACTTTTCAATGATCTCAACAATCTAATCTACATCATATGGCCAATGGCAAGAGCTTCATCACTAAAAGTGGTTGATGATAGAAGTAGACGGTCATATACAGCAAAATTGAGTCACCGAAAAAATATTCGATAGCCGGCACACAAAAAAAAATTTCAAAGGACGGACCAATCTTCTTAAACATCACAGCTTGAGCGAGGAATTGTGATGTATGCAAAGAATTGCTAGAGCTCAAACCACCTTGTGCACATCTGTTTCAACCTAAATGTTGCCAACTCCCAATGAAGGCTTTAATGGTAAAGTTAGTCCGTTCAAATAGCTACGAAAACAGAGGAAACTGGAAAAAAAACTTGTTGATCTTTATTTTGAAAACACCAGATCAATCCAAATCTGAGTAAGTCAGTTGACTTACAACGAAGATTCAGTGAATTATTCCGCACTTGCAACTGGAACACGATACAGGTGCATGATTTTTGTTTCAAAGATTTCGATGGTTAGACATTGGAATACACGTACTTGCTAAGCAGAAGCGTGATGAGTAATACTGATAGATGCGCAAACGATGCACTGCAACAATTGTGATTGTGGTGTAACAACAAAGGGCACCACGATCTCTGTTCAAGAAAGGTTGCTACGTCGGTTTTTTTTTTTTAATTGTTCCGTTCAAGGTTTGATAATACGTCAGACGAACATGTACTGTCACCTTGGCAAAGGAAAATGTTTAAAATAGAATACAGAATGATTTATGTTCGAAATATCGTATTCGGCGGAAATCAAATCCGTAGACTAGAACCATGTTCATGCTAATCACAGTTGAATATTGAAATGTAAAATGACATCACTAGGCGTCACTAGACTCTGGTCTTACTAGTCTTCCTACGTAGTGAATTCTACTGGTGGCATTCCCAAAGTTGCCCCTCAACAATTTTAGACAAAAAAAAAGGATTCCGGTGACGGAAACTAGAACCGGCTAGTTTCAAGAATAAATTTATGTAAATGACGGCTGAACGGCTCTCAACACTTACGATAAAAGATTCTTATAATAAATCTAAAATTAACATTCCACTTTCAATTTCACGTGACGTTATAAAACCTGAATAAATGCAAATCTTAAGCGTTCGCTTAGCAGGTTAAAAGTCGCATGCCGCCGTCTAACATTTTAGCCCGTCAATGCTGAACTATATTGTCTTATACAACAATGACTCAACGGAGTCGTTTTTCAAGAGTATTCTGTTCTCTTAAGTCCGACTTAATACAATCTTCCGATCTCCTGCAACTAGCTTCTTGAAGCATCTAAATGTCAGCAAAGATGTACGAGAGGATATTCGGCATTTAACTGCAATGATTAGTTGATCGTTATAAGAATCAGGTTTTCGCGTTATTTTCTCATCTAAAAAACATCCGTCCTTCCACAACACATCAGCACCGAAGATCTGATCTGAGCAAAGGCATCTGATCACAAAACAAATTATCCAAAGTCGCATTCTTCACAGGCATCACAGACAGTGGTGTCGGTTAAGCCTAAAACATTAAGACTGTAGGATGGTTGGATGTTGTAGATATCGGAAAGACACTGACTGGGGTCAACCTGGCAATATCCAGTTTGATCAATAGGTCTTATTTTATTTACAGAAAGTTTGTTGTTCTTTGGGAATAGGTACGATGTACAAGGTGGCGCAAAAGTCATCGCCCTATCGGAAGATGCTATAATTTTTGCAAATGGCGGCAAATGTCAATTCTACTTTGACATTTGTGAAGTAAACAACACGTCAATAAGACAAGAACGCGGCATAGTTGCTTCGATTTTTTTGCGGAATAATTCGTCGGTGGTGTTGGCGCAGCGTGAATTTCGGCGCACTTTTCCCGGCCGTCCGACACCAACTAGGCAAAAACTACGACATTTAGCCGCTCGTCTAGAAGAGTATGGGACAACACGAGTTGCTGTCAGGTCTCGCTGGCCGCGAAGCAGCCGTTCTGCTGACAATATTGCAGCTGTGGCTGAAAATGTCGCAGAGGAAGTATCGACCAGACGACGTGCCACGCAATTGGGCATCAATCGGCGATTTTTACAGAGAATTTTGGTGAAAGACTGTAAGATGTTCCTTTACAAAGTGCAGACAGTGCATCACCTGTTAGCTGTTGACCGCCAAGCGCGTGTAACCTACACTCAATCTCGACCACGAGGAGGTAACTTTTCATCGAAAATCATCATGAGCAAAGAGGTACATTTCCATCTCTTTTTGTCGGGGTTTTTGAAGTCACGAGTCTATGTCAACACACCCCAGACTCTTGAAGCCTTCAAAGAGAATATCCGTCAAAAATGCGAGGACCTATGGCCGGAAGTTCTGACAAGAGTGATAGAAAATGCCATAAATCGGCCCGAATGGTCATCAATCCTGGCGGCGGCCACTTAGCCGATATCATTCTCTCAGCTTAGTGGAACAAAATTTTAGACGTCAAATAAACTACAACACCATCAAAAAGCTTTTTTACAAGATCCTCGACAAAACATATAAGCAGAGGCCTAACTAAGCCATTAAGAGTGGATTTCGCGATTTAAAGTCAAAATAGGAAGATATCTTTGGCAGGGGAGTGGCTAGCCACATGATCCCAACTCTGGAAGCGGACTAATTGACTTCGCAAGCACACAATTTGCTCATCTCAATATTCATGAGGAACGAGCTGGAACTCTGTCATTTGACTTTTTGAATTGGGGGCAACTCTCAAGCCAACATCTAAGCCACAAATCTTCATAACGCTGTGCAACTACTAACGTATGCCGACTCTATAGATCTGTCAGCAGAAAACTGTCACCCGTGTGTTTGTAGACTTAGATGTAGGATCGGCCAAAGTAGATTAGAGGATATATGAGGGCAAAACCAAATATTTGCCTTTAACAAGAAACCCAATATCGACGAATTGGACAGAACGTCACGGTGGACACTTCGGACCTTGGCTCTGCTTCTAATAAAGAAATCTCATCAGAAATCAAACAAAGAAATGGACACCATAGCTCTGGTTCACAATGTGTTCAAAATTTGGCAGGAAGGGAAGGAAGACCTCGCTAAAGTGGCGCGCACAGGAAGAAGAGAATCTCTTCCAACGTTAAGCTTGAATCTGGAGATAATTAGCTAAGGGGGCTTATTGGTTGAAACCTGGGTTCATGTATGAACAATAGAGCCATCTGAGTAAATTCGTTGTTTATTTTTGTATAATCAACCCGCGCTAAAAATGGTTACGAATACCCTTTTAATGTTATTCACACAGAGCGAGCGAGATGCAGTGGTTCGAATCTCAGGAAGTACGGGGCTTCAATGGAGTCCGAGGGTGGTATCCAGACTAGCTGGGGCATTTGTGGTGCTTGTCATTGCTATAATTCAGTCAGCTCTTCTTTCCTTTCACAGTTGATCGATTTATTTATTTTTCAGAAATAATTGTTTTCCAACATCAGGAGTTGAACCCTAATTTTCAGCGTGAAAAGCGATGATGCTAACCCCTACACCATGGTCTTCGGTTTTAGTTAGAGGCTGTACAGGGCATCGATCCGAGAGGATCGCAATTCTATGATGTAAAACGAGATCTCTACGTCAATCTACATAACGACGCCTCTCATAAAGTTCCAGATAAAAGTTCCACAAGATTAGATGACAGAGACGTTTATGCATGAGCAAGATGTTGTTTACGATTTAATCGAAAGTATAAATTCATACAAACAATTTTGTACTGAAGCTTAGGGTAGCGATACTAGTAATCCCTCTAATAATTGCGGTTTGCGGTTTCGATGACGATTAATAAGTCATAGTCCGGACCTCCGTAGTTGTTGCGGTTTACAACTTTGATGACGATTAATAAGTCATAGTCCGGACCTCGGTACTTCTTGCAGTTTGTGGTTTCGATGACGATTAGCAAGTCACACTTCTTAGTCCGTACTTTTTGCGGTTTGCGGTTTCGATGACGATTGACAAGTCACAGTCCATAGTCCGGACTTCTGCCACGGAGAGCTATACGTGGCCCAAGCTCACGTGCAAGCTCCATCGGCTCATTAGCAATGAATATATGAATAAAACATAAATAAATAGTCAAGTTCTAGTTGCTTGCAGTTATTCATGCGTGTAACATTTTTCGCACGAATGGAAGAAACTTACAGTTAGTTTCCGACCCGAATTGAGAAGCTGCTTAATGACAAATTATACTCTCGGAGGTTTGTCGTTCCCTGATGAGAGGTTGTGTCACAAAAGATGTTCGGTGGATATTGCTGCGGCCACGCAGCTCACAAAGCAGTCCAAAGACGTGAGTAGTCACAAGGAAATGTTTTATCGCCATTTATAGAAATCAGTACGCAAGGTCTAGGCCTAACGTCTATAATGCATGATAACAGGATACATCAAGCTCGCGCTCAGGAAGAATACTCGATGAGTGTGTATCAGTCAAAAACTCTTCGCAGGACTACTTTTTGATTCGAGAGGAGTTTGCATTTCTTCAGCTCCGAACAAAGTGACCGCGATCAGCTTGGCCATTCAAGTTTCCTAGGTCAAAACTAGTCATACATTTTTCATAAGTATCTACACCTTGACTTCATTAGAAAAAATACTCTCCTTATCCTGAGTCTGACGTCGTAGTTTATAGCGTTGTGCATCTGGAATTTCGCATACTCATATCTTTTAGACCGAACAGTACTTATTCACACTGAAAAACATGTTCCAGTGTCACGTTTTTACGTCATCTCTGGCGGTATTTCCACAAAATAGTTGGTGGCATCAACTAGCACCGTTTTCCCAGACAGCATGCCACTAATTGGCGCTACGCTATCGTCACTCATTAATGCAACTTGCTAATCATTCCATTTAATTCTAATCAAATAGTGACGCGCTGGAAGTTTTTTTTCCATGAGCACGTGTCTAACCAATGTGCAGCGCACTTGACTTTCAACACACACATCTATTTATGGGCAAAACATAGTGGCAAAGCTTTTGAGCTTGGGATAGGTCGTGTGACAGCAGTGAGTAATCATCAAACGTTTCGCGATAATAAATGAGAGAAACCGCTAATTGATATCGTTTTGAACTCAAAGCGTACTAAACGTAATTAGGAAGTCGGTAGAGTGAAACGAAATACATGCATGTATAAACAGCTCACAACTGCAGATAGTTTACTGCAGATTCGAGTATGTATTGATTGATTCTCTTTCATTCAGAATCATGATCATGGCTTGATCTAGGTAATTCAAATTAAAGAGGATACGTTTGTGGGTGCTGAGTGTATGTACACATGGTGTTCTACTCTATTACCGATGGCGTGGGAAAAGAAAAATTATAAACTAATTTTACGAACGGACGATCAGACCATTTTGGGACTTCCGGAGAGTCAGTGGTTTACTTCCTCGAGTAACCACACCAACGATTTGTTGGAACATCACAATGTACAAATAAAGAAATTCACCTGAGTACGTGAAACACGAGCAAGTAACAAACGCACTCGAGCAGTTGCCCGATTGATGGCAATATTTGGGGATAACTTGTGAAATTTGGATACGATTGCAGAGCATCCATATGTATGTTATGTGGGATTTGATTTTTTGTTCGGCAAAATAAACATCCGATATGTTTTGTCTTTCATATTTGGAGCCAAGAAGCTCTGATATTGATTATCGAGGCTAGAATACTTTTGATGAGGAAAAATTCCAAACAAGTCATTAGTATCACCTGAGATACCAAGTATTTCTTCTTCTCGAACCAAGGATAGTTACAACTCAGTATTACCAATCACCGCCACTTGTTTCTTTTTGCAAGGATTGGGCAACTATAATCGAACTGTATCCACAAAACTAGCTAACGGTGACTCTGGCCTACACAACACATAGTCTGAGCTAGATAAGCTGAATATCCTTCTCACTTTTACTGTAAATGCATCATTAAGATAAATCGCAGTGTCAGCCATAAGGACAGGTTCTTAAAAAACAATCATGTTCCTTTGTTAAGATAAACGATGAGAAACGCCCCCACTAGTAACACCACAGAGTTCTTGATTAAATAGCAGGAAAGATTTCAATCTAGCCAAAGCTATTCAGCTTGACACAGACTGGAACACCTAAAAATTGACCCTGATGCTTCACAGAAAAGATATCAGCAAATCTCAATGTAGATCTTGGCGCAGTCAGTTTCTGTAAGAAGAACAACCACTAAAAGTCCAACAGAGTCTTCCAAGCTGCGCAAGGTCCTTTGCAAAACACCGTCGATGCAAAGTGTTCTTATGCAACCGAAAGGTACGTGGGGAAAATGTAGAGGTGGTTGTCAGCTTTATCCTGTCAGAACACAATAAGCATTGATGCACCTTTTGATACAGTAGTTAGGTAAAAAAAAACTCTGGATCTGCTCTTCCATCACTCAGTTCCCCGTCTGCATGTCACAAAATGAGAAAAAATGCGCGATCACAGCTTTCTACTGACCTGATCATTGAAAATGAGGTAGAAAAGGAACCCTTGCAGTTTCGAACCATTCAAGGCATCGTGAGATAATGCTACAGAAGTTCAGGAGGCTTTCCAAGATGTAAAAGTACATGCAAATAACTCTCAACTTTCGTGTGAAGGAGACCATAGATTGCAATGGTCCCTCTAACTCGCAGCACGTCCATCGGAAAGCAAATCTATTGAAACGCCACTTTACTCGATCATACAACCAATCAAAGAACCCATAACGCTCGAGACATTCACAATCAGTGCCTTCCTAGCAAGACCTAAACAATTTTTGTCTAACACACCTTATTCTCAATAGCAGCATATTAACGGCTTCATTTCGAAACAGATTAACTAGAAAGAAACGGCTTGTTCCTAGACTCACCCGCAGGAGTAGTGCTATCTTTTTTTTCTGTGAATGAACTCTTAGACAAGCAGCTGTGGTCGATGTATCAATCCGTCTAAAATGGAGCTGGTCTTCTTTAATAAGAATACTCCGTTCAGCCTTTGGAACTCAAATGATATGGTGGCCGCTGCAACGTCATTTGAAAAAGAGCTAGAATCATACAATACCGGACAGGATTGTCTGGAGTGGTCCTAAAACTCTTCTTGGTGACCCCAATTCGATAATCACAAACAGCTCCAAATCAACCGAAGGGATCGGTGTAGGTAGGCCTACCAGACGTCCCGATTTTGGCGTGACATTTTCGATTTTTTAACCCTATCCTGATTTGGAGAATATCCCGCTTTTGTCCCGACTTTTCCTTCCTTATGTTTGATTTTTTCTTTTTTCTTCTATTTCGATTGAAACATTTCAAAATGCATGTTAGAAGTTTACAACTCTGCATTAGCGTGGGAATATAGAACTGACATCACCTAAAAACTCGGTTAATATGTTCCACATACGCCACAGTATTTTAGGTTTAGCGATCCCCGAAGAGATATGCGTACTTCGACGAGGGGCGCATTTTTATGTAACTAGAAGGATCTATTGGGAAGTGCCAGTTTTGAAAGAAGGTATGTGTGTGTTTTTATGTGTTCCTTGATTGTGCTTGTAATATCTAAATGTCCCGATTTGACTCGATTTTTTGGCTCTGATGTCCCGATTTTTATGAAGCCCTAAATGCAGGTGTCTTTTCGAAAAGTCTTGGCGTTCACCACTCTTTTGATCTCACTTGTCACTGTAATATTTTTTGTAGGCCGAAGTCATAGCTGGACGTCATTCCGCTGAAGATTAATCCAATATCATGCTCAAAAACTGCGATTACTTCAACAATAAAGCTGCCATACAAAACAATTAAACCAGGACAATGTATCTGTTATCGAAATCGTTAAGGAGTATAACGTCACACCCCGCTGAGACACAAATCACAATGAGTTCCTGGGGAACTATGTGGCTGGCGAAATAGCAAGACAAGGCTCCGTGTGCACCAGTACTAGGTATATTGATCACGTCAAAACACCTACACACATACATGCATATGTACATATATCATTTCCTAAGCATCTGCCTAACATCGATGTTCTGTCAAACGTAAGTCAAATGTAAATATGTTCTTTAGACCTATCCTCGTTACTAAGAGATCGAAGGCGTTAATTCCATTTTAAAACACTTTCTTTCAATTCTTTCAATTTCTCCCGGAGCTGCCGAGACGAAGAAAAAGTGTGTCCGCTGTCTACTTCCACTACAAATGTTCCGCAGCAGAATAAGAAAATCCACTTTAGATCAACGGTCAACGATCTAAACTACTTCGTTAAGAAATCGTAATGGTTGTAACAGTTGACTTGGGGTCTCAACTCTAACACAATGGACCTACCTTTGGTCTAAGTGTACCTCTCTCTAGAAAACCACTCCAAACTACAAAATATTTGCATTGGAATTGCAAACGGAAATCGTAATTGCCACTAAATATGCATTATAAATCAAAATATTTATTGGTATAATAAACGTAGCATGCTTTTAGGGGAAATGAAAATGAATTAAGATCTTTGGGGTTAAGATAGCGGTGTAGACCATCTTTGTATTGAAACTACATAGCAATTATTTATCACTGTGTTTGGCGAAGCTAATTAAAGCACTAGGCTCCAGTCTCACTAGATTGAAGCGTGTCAGTTATTAATTATCTTATGGCACTGAAATATGCAGATACAAAATCACTTTTGATCAGAGAAGAATAAAGGAAATGAAAAGAAATGTCTTCTTCCTCTTAATTAATGCAGTTCGTGCAGATGGGCGGGTTCTGTTTAGGAGGTCTTTTGTTCAATTTTGTCGTTAGTTAACCCCCTCTATTGGAGGTGGTCCTTCTGTAGCAAGTGTCAGTGGAACTGTCGAGTGAGTCATGTAGAGCTGAGTCCTACCTGGCCAGTTCTTCTGCACGCTCGTTTTCTTTTATGTCACTGTGCCCTGGAACCCAGAGCAGTGTGATCCTGAACTACTCACCCAAGCGGGCCAGCACGTTCCGGCACTCTAGCACCAGTTTGGAGGATATAGAAGCCGTGTCAAAGGCATAGCGACCTGCCTATCTATGGGGATAGCAATGTTTTTTATGTCCGTTGTGTCACAACCGAGTTGCGTGCAAGCCTCTCGGATTACCATTAGTTCCGCCTGGAAGACGCTGGCAAAATCGGGAAGGCGGTATGATCTTTATATTTTCAGTGATTCTGAAACACACCGCAGTTCATCTTTGATCCGTCGGTGTAGATGACCGTGTCGAAGTTCTTTACAAATTCGTCTTTCTTCTATTGTTCTCTGGTGGAGAATTTCACGTGGAAGTTTCAGGATGTTGCTGTGGCCATGCAATCCAGCACCCAGATTCTTTAAGTCTGACTGCGCTGCATAGTGCGGTGCTTTTTGTGTGTGAGTTGAGAGGCAGAAGATGCAGGAGAACAGAAATGGCATCCGTTGGGGCCGATCTAAATGCGCCCGTGGTCCCTATACTCGCTGTTCTTTGGAGCCTTTTGAGTTTCGTATGGTTGTAGCCCTTGGGAGTCGAGTCGAGGAGAAATGACGTCACCCTAATAGATAGCTGGGTATTAGAAAGGATTTTTCGGTTTTTAAGGCTTTCTTGCGAAGCATATCGTATTTGGTCTTGTACAACGGTGGAACTGATTGGGTTCTTGCTCCTTGTGCATGATGTACTTGACTATAGCTAAAGGTATAGAATAACTTAGAATGTGTCACATGATTCCCAGCCCGAAGTTTTTGTCAAGTGAAGCTATGCTAGCAAAAGAAGTCTGCAAGTCTCTATAGATAACACTGTAAGGCGTATATGTACGTCTTCGGAAAACAAAAGGTATATGACCCAGTTCCACATTTTTTCTTGAATTTTTTTCTTTAAGTTTTTTTTTATAGAAATTTTCGATTTTAACGATCCTATCTCAAGACAAAAACAAAACCCACATTTCCCTCAAAATAGACTTGTGTTTTAAAATAGATTGAAGATAAAATTCAGTTAGAAATATACCTACATGCCCTCGGAAATTGGCCTGGTTTGTCCTGAATGACTATCAGAAGGGAAGACAACATGTCAATTACCTATAATAAACTCGACAATAATTTGACCTAAATATACACTTCTAATGCATCCCATCCCTTTTCGAAATCTTGGGCAATTTCCATGGATATCCTTGCAATTAGCACGAACTCAGTGGCGCAATGAAAGCAATTATTTCGATGAAGGAAGGAAGTGAAACAGTTGTGGGCGGCTAAGATAAAGGACTATTTACTCGATTTAAATGCGTTATACAACTTATTATGTAGAAAGTATATATGTATGTGTATATGTAAGTGTGTTTTTTTTTTGAATGCCTATAATGAGGGGTTACGAAGGAGTGTAGAAAGTAAATACATGGACATGTTAGGAAGGAGTTGTTTCTTTGTATGAAATCGAGTCCTGGACTTTCATTTTTTATCGTCACAGATTTGTTTTGTCCTCAGGACTTGATGGAGCTGTATATGGTGTACATCCCCATGGTTCCAGCCGATTTTCAGTGGCTGTCGCCTCTTGAGTTACAGCCCTATACACTGGAGTGAAGTTAAGTTTGTCTTTATACCAATATTTGGTAAGGTGCCTCACTCTTTTTCTAACCTCATTTCTGTAAAGAGAATATTGCTCAAGCGCCTACAGACGATCATCGAGGAACAGAATCTTATGCCTGATCACCAGTTTGGGTTCAGAACCAAACACTCAACTATTGATCAGGTGCATAGAATCACTGACGTAATAGAAAAAGCTCTTGAAGAAAAGAAGATCTGCTCAAGCGTATTTCTTGATGTCTCGCAAGCCTTTGATAAGGTGTGGCATGAAGGCTTGAAGTTTAAATTACGTCAGGTTCTGCCTGCACGCCTATATAATATACTGACCAAATATCTGGGGTATAGACTCTTCCGTGTCAGACACGGAAACGAATATTCGGAATTTAAAGAAATTACAGCCGGCGTAGCCCAAGGAAGTGTCCTTGGCCCGCTTCTGTATCTTCTATATACCCGCGATATACCGCAAGAAGAAGACACCGTTCTAGCTACGTTTTCCGATGACACTGCTACTTTAGCAATTGGCAAAACGATCGAAGAAACAACAGTTAAACTACAAAACGCTGTGAATAGTGTAAACGAATGGACAAAGGCTTGGCGGATCGCCCTCAACGAAACCAAATCTGTCCATGTAAGCTTCACTTACAAGAAAACGAACAGTTTACCTATCCTTATAAACTCGGTTCGTATTCCCTTCGCAAACGAGGCTAAATACCTCGGAATGACACTCGACGCTAAATTAAAATGAAAGTCGCATGTGAAAAAGAAACGTAAAGAACTCGATAACAAGTTCAGAGAAATGTATTGGTTACTTGGGAAACATTCCAAGCTCAATACTGAGAACAAGCTGCTGTTATATAAGCAAGTGCTAAAGCCGGTGTGGACATATGGTATACAACTCTGGGGTTGTATCAAAAAAAACAAAGGCCAATATTTTACAAACTTTTGAAAATAAAGTGCTAAGAGAAATTGTCAATGCACCGTGGTACGTAAGAAATGATGATATACATAGAGATCTCGGAATTCCTACAGTCGAAAATGAAATTAAAAACTTCGCGCGAAAGCACAAAAATCGAATAAGCGAACACGTTTATAATACAGTCCTACAACTTCTGGATGAAAGAAATGTATTGCGCCGTCTACAAACGACCAAACCTTTTGACTTAGCACGATAAAAATTAACCGCTCCTAAATAGCGGAACATGCAGGAACTTTCATTGGAAAGGCACCTGCCAAACGTCTCTATTTCGTGATAAAAAAATTGCTTGATAAGTCCTTACTTAGTTGCAGTAACTAACAAGTTTATATCGAAGGGAGGTGTTTTTTAGTGAGTAAGAATCTCACACTACTATGAGCACGCGTCTGCGGTCCTCATAGTGTCTATGCAAGATTTTCACCTACCCCCGGGAAAAAAAAAAAAATTTCTGTAAATAATTCCAGAGAGACTGGACATGTCGTACATACGCATCAGGCTTTCCATTTATCTCATTTCAAATGCACTAAACTGTCAACAGAGTGACTGTAACTGGATTGGTCATATGCTAAAGTAACGTACTATAAGGTCGACCCTAGAGAGCGCCAACACACGAAAGAGCGTCACTCGAGGTAACACTCAAGGAGGAGTTCTCTCCCCGCTGATCTGGCTCCTAGTAATAGACAAAATTGTTAAGACACTGGAAAACAACGGCTTCAATGTGGTGGCATATGCTGACGACGTCGCCATTCTGGTCTCAGAAAAAATCACCCCACACTAGGTGAAAAGATCAGTCACGCACTATCATTGGTGGGCGGCTGGGCAAAAAAGCGAAAAAGTCTGTGAGTTAACCCATCCAAAACCGAGATTGTACTCTTCACTAGAAGAAGATCGATTCCACCTTCCAAAACTCCATTTGTGGACGGAATCGATCTGAGACTTAAGAGGACAGCAAAATACCTCGTTATAATACTAGCCTCAAATTTGAGCTGGAAAGCCAATATCGAGGACCACATTAAAAAGGCTTACATTCTCTTTTACGCATGTAAAAAGATTTTCGGAACCACATGGGGCTTTAAGCCGAAAGTGGTACACTCGTTATAGTACGACCCATCCTAACATAGGGTTCGATTGTCTGGTGGAAATCACTTGAGAAGAAATGAAATCTTACAAGTGTAACCAAGATTTAAAGAGCAGGCTGCCTAGGGATAACAGGATCGATTAGATCAACATCCATAGCGGCACTTGAAACAATGCTGAAGCTAGTTTCAGTGGACATCCACTGTAGTAGTAGAGCGGCAAAACAGCACTCAGACTAAGGGCAGTAGGTCTATCGACAACTAACATCTATGGTCGCGCCTCCGTTCTAATCCGATAGACTATCACGAAGGAGAACGTCAAAATACCAAGAACTGGGATGAGAGTATAGTTTGCAGTGAAAAAGAGCTAGTCTTCTACACCGACGGATCTAAAATGGTACTGATCCCGGTATCTTCTGTAAATCCAGAGGGGTAAACAAATTCTTCAAAATTGGAGACGGTTGCAGCACTTTTCAACACGAGATAACTGCCATTCTACAGGCCGCAAAGCTAATCAAAAACGACAACTTTGTCAGAGAAACTATTACTATCTGTGTTGATAGCCAGGTGGGTATCAAGTCTCTGGAGTCAGCATCGACAAAATCGAAGTTCGGAAAGGTCTGCAGACAAACTCTCAACGACATATCAACGACCAATAAGGTGACCCTGTGCTGGGTACCAAACCACAAAGATATGTCAGGTAATGAGCGTGCGAACTTGTCAGGAAGGATGCAGAACTAATATATGGATACACCTTTCCGATTGCAAGGACACCCATTAGCACTCTTTACAGGAAAATTGAAACCATATCAGGGCTAATATGCGTTGATGTCACATGGAAACATGTACAATAGCCAGATTACTATGGCCAGGCTTCGATAAGAAGACTTCGATAAATCTCGTACAACTTCGTCGAAGGGCAATACGAATCGTTTCCGGTGTCCTTCCAGGGAACTGTGGAATAGGAATCCATGCGAAGCATCTTGGATTACTCTACAATGACTCCTGCAGAAGGACGAAGAGGAAACAGAATTCATCCAGCACTTGCTATGCGAATGTCCCGCACTAGCCACCAAAAGATTGCGTACTCTTGGTACTCCATGGGTTGGCGGACATTGATATCGCTGATTTTAGGACACTCTTGAGACTCCTATCCATTTTTAGGTGGTTTCCATATTAGCCAACCCTACCCTTTGGTTAGACTCGCATGAGTATACTTTTTATGGGTACAATGGCCCCGATTGAGGTCTAATTAAGTCCTTAGGACACCCGCAAAACCAATTAACCAATCGACTCTGAAGCAGGTTTCACTCCTTGGTAAGGTATCATACATATTTATATACATAGGTATACTTGCATACATCAGATCACCTCCTTGAAACTCTGACTAAGACACCGTGTGGCACTGTTGGACCATAAGATTTGTGAATGGTTTCAATAATGTCGGCATCACAGACAAATGGCTGAGGGATATGACGACCACAGCACTAAGTATCTTTGAGTAAACTCGCACTAAAATTCAATCTTCCAGAGCACCACAATAACCAATTCGTTACGCGTAAACGAATGAACGAAGCCACGAGCAATTTACAAACAATAATTCACATCCTCAAATCGAAAAATAGAATGGTTCACCAAATTGAAGTTGGGGAATACCCGGAAATGGGGAATACCCAATCTGTACCTATTCCGGGCGAACGTGCGTTTCTGCAATTATAATGAAATTATTTGAACTACACGCGAAATTTCATCACGTTTTCGCATAATTGTGGTTGTATTTCGCGAATAACAGCTCTGATATTTAGACGTCCATAGCATCAATTTCAGGTCAAACAGAGTCAATGAATCATCATTTTCGAAAAAATATGGCCCAATGACACTGCAAAACTCACGCGCCAACATCAGATGTACAATCTTTCAAAAGTCTATCCAACTACTCACAAATGCCGACGATATTGACATGATTGGAGGCGGTAAAGATGGGTTTAGCGGTCAAAGAGGGCATGACCAAGTATATACTGTCAACAAGAAAGGACACCCAATATTGATATATCGGACAGAACGTCACTATAGACAACTTTGAGGTAGTTAAGGACTGTGTCCACCTAGGCTCCGTTCCAAATTCAGACAATGACACCAGCGCTGAGATCAAACGAAGAATAACTCTTGCCAATCGCTGTTTCTTTAGTCTAAGAAGGCAGTTGAGTAGCAAAGCCCTCTCTCGAACGACTAAAATGATCCTGTATAAGACCATAATCATCCCAGTCCTGCTCTACTGCGAAGATAAACTCTGTCAAAGGCGGATGAAGTTGCTCTTGGCTGTTTCGAGAGGAAAATTCTTCGGGTGATTTTACGGTGAGTGGAGGAGGAGATACAACGACGAACTGTAAGGGCTGTACAGCGACATCGACCTAGCCAGATGAGTAAAGATCAAACGACTAGGTGGCTGGGTCATGTAGAGCGGATGGACACCAAGGCTCCGGCCCGTGAAATCTTCGAATTCACACCCGAGGGACGACGCAGTAGAGGAAGAACGCGACTCAGGTCTACTCAGGGAAAATTGGAGTAATATGTAGTTAAACTACTGAGAACAACTCAAAAATCTGTTAAAAAGTTCCACATACGCAACAGTAATTTACATTTAGGTAGATAGCCAATTAGGTGGCTATCATCAAGTAGATACAAATACGCAATTGATAGTAGGTGAAACGCATGGATACCAAAATGGGCTATATAGAACTAAGTGAAATGAAGAGTGTTTCAACGTCTTCATCGGTTTGCTGATCTAACTTAAGCTAAGGGCCTAACCTCCTACAGTTACTTGATGACTACAAAGTTCAGAAAGACTTTGTAAGTCACACGTCGAAGTCTCATCCAAAACGATTACATATGAGTATCTGCCCTTTGTCTTGATGCATCAAAAAAATCACCTTAGAGAAGTTTGTGTTCAACTTCCGTTTGAAGTGACGGCCATGTGCATATGCATTCTCAGGGTGACCAATCCATGGCAATATCCAATCAGGTCTCGCTGCATATAACCATTTTATTTGCATTTCCCAAATGCGTTGAGCGTGAATTGTAAACAGCTTGTCTAATAAATCCGTTTGTCGATTGTAAATAAACAAGACTTTGCTGTACGCCATTTGGCATACGCATTCTTTAAACCAGGCATTGGGGGGCTTCTGAATCATTTTGTAGATTGTAAAACTGTTTTGTTTACAAAGATGTGGCCATTATCACATTCGCAAGGATTGTACATAACTGTTTCCTTTCTACGACCTGAATTCCATTTCATTGCATACAATTTGCAGTGCTAGAGATTCGCTTACGCAGACTAAAAATGCACCGCCCAGCCAGTAAATATGAAACATAAATGTCATTCCTTAAAATGAAGTCAACACATGTAATTTTAAATAACTTCCGAGTTCATGCTGAGTGCTGAGTCTTTACAAGGTCAAATTGTAACCATAAAACAATAACCAGACGGTTTATTTTAAACATATTTCCGCTTTGTTTAATGTGTGTAATATGTCGCAGTAACTTTGTTAACCTGTATCAGCATGATCAGACCGAAGCGATTCAACTCCATTTTAATAATTCCTACTCTGACCTCATTTGGTCTGAACTTAAGAGCGCACTCGACGGATTCGTAGCCGTCTGTATTGAAGCTGGAATAAGAGCCAATGTGAACAAATCAGAAGTAAGCGTAATTTCCCGAATGCCTGCCCAATGCACTCTGCATGCTAGTGGAGTCCCAGTGAAACAGATGGAGAAGTTGAGGTATCTTGGGATCCTATTCACGAGGAATGGAAAGAGCAATACTGAGTTTTCTTTGAGACAGATTGGTCTCTCTGTTATCAGGAGGGCCGAACTTGGCATCGGAGTTAAGCTATCGGTCTTTAGTTTAGTGGTTGCTCCGACCCTCACCTATGGTCATGAGGTTTGGGTAATGACAGAAAAAATAAGATCGCGGATACAAGCTGCCGAATAAGATTTCTACGTTGTAATGCTGCGGTGAATACGCGAGATACTCAATATCGAACAGCTACTTCTTCGAATGGAGAGGTCCATACTTCGATGGTTTAAGCATGTTAAACGCATGTCCTCAACTCGGCTTCCAAGACGTGCCATGGAGTCCGTACCATCAGGCAGGTGTTTTCTGTGTAGGCCCAGGATGAGATGGTTTGATCAAGTCTCGAATCTCACTTTTACCCGTATGGAAGATCGGAAGATGTGGTGGGTCTACTTAAGCAATCTTAACCCGCTACCCTCATAGTGGAAAGGCGGGCCATTGGAAAATAATGATTAATGATGATGATGGTTTTGGATTCTACATCTGACAAGTTCATTACTCGCATCAATTATAAGTCAGGTATCATACGTTCGAAAATAGCGAGGATTCGCTCACACACATTCGCCATCAAAAAGAACGAAAGACTTTGAGCAATTGGCTCCTCAGAAGTCGAACCGAAAATAACAAAGATCTGATGCACAATAATATTTTAAGGAACAATTCTGCAAATAGAACAAAAACAATCAGGAACACTGTGCTCGCGACCATAGATGAACATTGAAATTCTGTGAAAAATGTTCTTATCTTCGAAGCAGACAATTTCGTCCATAAAACACAGAAAAGTCCTGTTAAACAATGGAACAGCGAAAACAACTTATAGATAGAATTGCAGCCAATCATGCAGAGGGAAGAAGTGACTAGAGTCCTAGTGCTTTATGAAAATAGGAGAAGGTAAGCAAAAGATAGATGATCACTGTAGCGCATATAAAGTCAAACTAATGGCGATTCGGGAGTCTTGGCCTGGCTGAAATGTAATGTAATAGCTGGCTAGGATATTAGCACTTTCACGGGCCGACAAGCGGCAATTAAGACGCTGGAATCGTTCTCACTTACTTTGAAGGTCATTCTAGGTGGTCACTCTTCTCTTATAGAGATGGGAGAACAATTCAATTTTCATCTTTGCTGGGTTTCAGGCCATTGCAGACATTCTACGAAACTGGATGGAGGAACCTGCAAGACATGGTACAACCTTAAACAACCTGCCAGACGGACAGGAACTGAGTTTGCCACTTGCTACGGGTAAAAGTTTACTTTAACTAGACGCAGCCAGGAATACCAAACACAGATGGGAAGACGGCACGACATGCCAAATTTCGAGACAAATCTGGCTCATATTCGTTCAGAATCGATCCAATGGTTTGGTCCTGCTAAAGCGTTCGCAACTAAACATCGTCATCAGCTTCCTCACGTTTCCTATAGAAGAGCAGGAGGAGACTATTCTTTACTTCCGCCGCACGTGTCTAACACTGTTCAAAGAAAGACTGCTTCATCTGGGATCACCTTTCTTCGATAACCTCGGCGACATTAAAACAATTGTCGTCAGAAGTATAGTTCCTTCATAAACAGCTCTGGGTGCTGGTAGGATGACGTAGTGTCATACTCGTTTTCAACTCGGTTCTGGAGAAAATATTGCAAAATTCACATGTCAATACAACAGACTAAAACAAATAGTCACATCATTGAATCATAAGAAGCTAAAGTGAGTCTGGTAATTATAAATGAGGACAAAAAGAAATGCAAGCTAAATACAAACACCAAAATACAACAACGATGTCTCAGACAGAACTTTATGGGGGACGGCTAGAACATTCAGGTAGTCAAAGAGTTCGTCAAGTGAGGCTCTGCTTTTAATTCTTTGCAAATATCATGAATATTTTAGAGCAACGATCTGGGTTCGATTTATGGTCCTTTCTACGCCGACGTATGTCTGTATACGAATTATATACAGCAACATCGACCTAGTTTAACAAAAACGTTTAGAGCTGAATGAACACCACTGCTTTAGCCCAAAAAATTTTCGATTCTACCACTGCGGAACTGTATAGAATAGGACAAGCTCATCTCCTTTGACATACGCAAGTATAGGGTTGAGAGCCTTATTGCTTGAGGCACTGATTCATCTGGTATATTCATAGCCGAGGCCTCGGTGATGCCCGTGATTTCGGTTTGAAAGACACTGCAGTCGTCGTTTATTCTAAAATAGTGATTTATTCGTAGGGCCTTGCAGTAGACCCCGGCCCTGTACCAATATCCATCTTAGAACCATCGGTGAAGAATGCCAGTTTCTTTCTATTGGTAACTTTGTGGTTCCTCCAGTCATCTCTGTCAGGAATTCGGATACTAAATCTCCTGTCGAATGCCAGAGTCTGGATCATATCTCTCTGTAGGCGTTCTCCCATTCTAGACAGTACGGAGGTGTGACCGTAGAGAGCTGGTGTCCACTCTTGTCCTTCCCTGAATCACAGAGAGGTGCACTTAGATTAAAGGCGGGTCCATTGTGAAACCAGCAGTGTGACCGCAAGGGTTAACCCCAAGTCTATTCCTCAAAAAATTTGAATTTCCTAACGTAACAATTTTAATCGGCTGTACTGGTAGGTTTCAGATCGTTTAGATTGTTAAAGATTTATTCTGGAAATGATCTCGCAAGCAAAGGAAGTACTCTATGCAATCTCCCCTTTCCTCATTTCACCAGCTCCTGTAGAAATCGTTATAGTCTACGTCCAGTTGTTGAACGTATTTGCTCTACAGACAAGTTCAGGTGCTTTGTATGGTTTGAAACTATTAAAGCTGTACTCGTGCATTGTTGTGAAAAGTTTGAAATTTTTCATTTGAGACTTGCCAAGTACCATTTGGGCGCATAAGGACGCTTGACATCAGTGGCTATCAGGGGCCATCCCAATACGGGTAGAGGCGCGATTTCGGACTCGGTCCAACCACCTCATGATGTCATAGATTCCATGGCTCGTCTTGGAAGCCGAGTTGGCAACATGCGTTAAGCATCGAAGGATGAACCCCTCCAATCGACCAGGTAGCTGCTCAACATTAAGTACCTTGCCTGTTTCTAACTCGATCTCGGTGTGTTATGCCAGCAATAAAACGAAGAAATCTCATTTCGGCAGCTTGTAACCGCGATCTTATTCTTTCGGTCATTACCCTATTTCATTGACCCATAGGTGAATTTCGGAGCAAACACTGAATTGAAGACCGATAGCTTAACTCCGATGGGAACTTCGAACCTCCTGAGAACAAAGCAACCTATCTCGAAATTGCTCCAGGCTGAACTATCCTACAGGATCACAGAACGCCCCACCCTCATTCATTTGAGAGAGCGAATGAGGCAGTGAACTCGTCTCACCAACCGCACTTGCCACGTTCCACCCTGAGAAGCTGAGTACCTTCTTGATAGCTTCTGGAACAGACAAACTGTTCTTAAAACATATGAAAGAGCACAATGGGCCTCTATGTGAGATCGCAGTGCTACTTCTCCACCTGTTTCAATGGGACTTCACTAACATGCAGAGTGCATTGAACAGGCGTTCGGGAAATTACCATTACTTCTGTTTTGTTCACGTTTATATTCATCACAGCTTCAACACAGACGGCTACGAACCCATCTAGTACATACGCGCTGAAGTACGGTCATAGTGGACGTGGGGATGGCCAAGTCATCCGCGTAAAGCAGATGGCTTATCCTCAAATCTCCCAATTCGAAGACAATGAATCCATATACACAATGAAAAGGAGAAGTGACAAAACGGACCCATGGCGAAGCCCACAATCACAGTGAAAGGGATTTAACACCGTTTAACCGAACACACATCCTACAATTTCCGTATAGAGATCGCAATGGCTCTCAACAGAACTAGAGTCTACCTTGATGGACCCGATCATATGCTTTCTCCAAATCCAAAACTCCCAGGCCTTCTCAATAACTGTTTTAAATGAATCGCTTATTATATTTATTTTTTACTCGTTAAATCAAAACGAAAATGATCCTGGCATTTTTGGTTTACTCAAATGGGCTTCATTCTTGCAATCATTCTTCTACCGGCATCCGCAAAGTGCAAATTTGTTCAACATTCACGTGGGCATACCCACATGAAATTAATCGTGAGAAATTAAAACGACTTAATGGCATGCTATGACGTCTTTTAGACACGAAAAAACGTTAGGACCTCAGAATAAATAAAGAAACCAGTTTAATTCAAAAAAAACAAAATCGGAGGTGCAACACTCATCAATTTACAAACAAGTAGACACGAGCTAAAAATTAAATTAACAAACCAACAAGCAAATCGAATAGACCCAAGTTATGTGAAGAAAAAATTTAATCAGAACCAAGAACTTTATTTCGCGGAACTTTGTTTAACAGCCCATCGAAATTCCGAAACTAATTTATCAAACAAATTTAAGAACCAAAAGATACATATAAATATTATTTTAGCACACCACAGCCCAGCTGCTTTTGACAATACAATCAAGAAATTATAGATCCAAAATCGAAGAGAATTGTCTCATGTTTACATGCGATAAAGGCAAAGCTTCCACTATCGCACAACATGTGCCTATTGCTTCTCTGAAACTGTCCCATCCGTGGGAGTTAGATACTCTTTTCTCCCATCCCATGTGACATTCGCAAACAAAAAAAAAAATTAAGAAATTGCTTACCTGCTGCAGAGTGTGTATAGATCTGTCAAGGGCTTTGAAGTGGAACTCCTCTACTTAGAAACACTAAATGCAACCGCTGCCACTGAAACCTTCGGTTACGACACTTGTATGAAACTGATAACACTGAGAATTGCGGTCGTATCTAATAGATTAACCCGATCCACGACGGAACGAGTGTATACCGCGCGAAAGTCTGATAGTATCTGAACCTACACAACCGAGGTGAGAGAGAACTTTTTTTGCCGTCAATTTTAGGAATTCTCTTTCGAGAAAAGAACTGAAAAAGCTTCTCCCGTCAAACGATCACAACTCAGTTTTAGGCAAATGTGTGTGCAGTGCGTATTTCTTAGATGTGTTAGCGAGTTATTGACTTTGAAAAAGTATCTTAGCCGGTTCTTGATTGCATTTAGTGATGCATTTTGAAGAAAATGAACAGCGCCTGCGTTTGTTGACAGAAGCTTCTTAAGCATTTGGGAATTCATTAAATATTTTGACCCCTAGAAGTCAATTTACACCTCAGCTTGCATGGAAACTACGTATTTGTGGTTAAATAGACGGCGTTGCTAATTAGAAGCGGTTTTTGGTTTTCTAGGAAAAATTATAATAGATACAGGTATCCGAATAGAATTCTACATTCTAATACAGACAACGGGATGGTAGATTTCATTGAACCGGCAAAGAACTTTGCTAAGAAGGCGAGTCTGCAAATTCATCGTGAAATGTTTAAATGTCAGCTTGAAATTGCACTGCACTGACTGAGAGAACACGTTATAGATGGAGGGCATAACTGGAAGAATCAACACGGCAGTAGGTTCTAAAAAAGAAACCGACTTATACAGCCGGAAGAACCTTCTTTAGATACAATTCCTGAGGTAGTAAACATGGAAAAGACTGGTCGAAGGAGATACGTGGCTTTCGTGGGTCACCGCAAAGTTGTCCATTATCTGGTTAGCTTCCTTATGGTGAAAAGCAGGGCATGAGGCTCAAATACCAAGCATCTCTAGCCAGGCCGATTGTTATCTAGTCTTGTACGATAAAATGGGTAAAATAGTTGGTGTACCCTTCCAATTGCAGACTTCTTCTTCTACGGCGTCTCTCCGGAGTAGATTGGACGATTTTTTTGGGCTGGAATGGTGGTTTTATCCGCTCAACCTACCCCAATTATTTAGATCGCTACATTTGGTTTCTTCCGACCAGTTTGAATAGTCTTGCTGTACATTAAGTCAGCCCATATAGTTCGTCATTGTATATGCTTCTCCACACCTTGTCTGAACAGACGGGGGACTGAAGATACCCTGAACGAGTTTTTGCTCGTAATAAGCGAGCGTGACCTTATCAATTCTTGACAAAGTCTATCCCGGCAGGAATGACTAGAGTCACTTCACATGAGTATGTGTATGAAGATGACGTATGCCTTCTGAGTCACAGATTCAGTGACTTGCAAAGCAAGCTCAATGAGCTGAACATTGTCATTCTGAGAGCTGATGAATAGTGGAAACGAAGACGTTACATCGCCGGAGGTTATATTTGGGCAACGCTGTTATTAGCCAGAGTGCTGCGAATCAGGACGTGGGCTTAGAGAAGGCCAAAAGAGTTTTCGGCCAGTTAAGCACAATAAAAGCAAAGATGTGCATCTTCAACGTAATCATTGATGGATGTGAAACTTGGAAATGTTCCACGACTATCGAATCACGCATTTAAAGCGTCAAAAAGGACTTCGAACCAAGAACTTTGAAATCGAGCCGTACGAACAAAAAATCAAGGATCAAGGAGTGAAAAAAGCTTAAAAAGCTTAGTACCTGCGTAATAAAGCAAGCTCTTAGCTAGAACGGGTGGTCACCGTGGCTCAGTGGTTAGCGCGTCGGACTTACGCTACTGAGCTACTTACTAGCTCCGAGTTATATCTCCCGAGGGTGACATTTTGCCCAAGTCATCGATCTTTGACCTTGTGATCTGCACAATTCTTTCAAGAACGATAGAAAATCCCATGAAAACGTCTCGTTAAGTTCCTTTTGACACCAACTGTCCCAGAGAGGTCCTTATGGAGCAGCATTCATTGTCATTCTGGGTAATCGAACGAGTTTGGTAGGGATGCCAAGACTAATAATTGTTCTGTATAGATCGTCTTTATAAGCGCGGCCTTAAGATCGATAAAAATATGATGAATATCGATCTGGAGTTCACGGATTCTCTCCACAGCACACATTTTTTTGTCGGTGGTGGACTTTCATTGCCATAAGCCCCGCGCCTTGAGGTCCAATCAGGTTGTTGAGGAATGGCTTTAGGCCCTCATACAACAGATATAATCTTGTAGTCGTCGCTCTTCTTTCTTTCTTTAAAATCGGGCAAACAGTGATGAGTTTCCATTCCTGGAACTTGCTGTCGTTTAACCGTATTTTGCAGCTAAGCTGATGCATGTTCCTTACCAAGTCAGCTTCTGCCGGCTTAAAAAGTTCCATTCTAAACTTTCTTCAATCTAAGGACAGAATTGACGAGTAACATCTTCCCGGTTGAATGGTTCATTTTCGCTGACAGCCTACTTTGATTCATCGTTGAATCCATGTCTTTGCAGTGTTCGATATTTTTCACAATAAACCAGCCGGCCTCTTGCTTCGGTCGTCAACAGCTTATCAACAGGCATCGAACGAAGAATCCAGTATAATATCATCGTTACACCAAGTTCTTATTTATTTCGATGACAAAGATTGCCTTACGCATTAGTTAGTGGCGATTAACAAGACCAGTTAACACGCATAGAAGTTTTGTCGCTTGTCGTTGCCGCCAAAGCTTTCTATTTTTAACAAAATGGATGACTAAAAAATGTTAAAGACTAAGATGTCATCATTGAAAATGTGAATCATCTAAGGAATGTAAAACTAATTATATTCTGGAAATATTTTTGTTTTCTTTTTTTAAATTGCCACTTAAAAATCAAACGGACATCAATATTTCAAACATCGCGTTACGCCACCTACTTGATGAATCCACATTCTCAATACTGGGCATAATACTGGGTGCATTTCTATGATAGAAAATGCAATGGTTCACGTCTTAGGCGAGGAAATTTTTGTTTTCTATCTCGTACAATCACCAAAAATAATATTATAACACCAAGAATTCTTTTCATAGAGCTACTTTTCATTTAAAATCGAAGTTGCTGTGTCAAAAATGAAACTTGAAGAAAAAGAATGATGATATAGTCACTGTGAGAGTGTTTTGTCGTCTGATAATCTTAAACGACTTAGATCAGAATTAATGTTTTAAGAGAGCCATCGCTGTAGAGTGTTTTATCGTCACAAACGACGTCTTAATGGGAGGAGGTCGTAGTGAAACAAAAAATGTTAGGTTAGATTACGTAGCAATTATCAAGGGCCACTTGCCAGTCGGAGACCAAGCAGCCAAGCTCAGTATTTCTCACAAAACCTTCTGTAGAAATTGGAAGGACATTAATGAGAAAGAATCTCGACTTTATTTCCTCTGCAAGTGTCCGAGCCTGGCGAGGACCAGACGGCGCACTTTAGGCAAACCCTTCATCGTGGATCTCGACGAGATAGCTGAAAAAAACTGGATTTAACCACATCATCCCAACACAACCAATCAACACTCGCACGCAAATAGGTTTGAACGAGTTTCTTGATAACAAAACGGAGCACCCTAGCGGGTTTTTAGGAACCGCAACTCCACCTACCTACCTAGGTAAAGTTTCGAGAGGTATGTAATGCATCGAGATCACATCGCTTTTACTCGGAAACCCGAAAGATGCATTGTGATTCCCTTATACATATATTGAAACAAAAGAAACTAAATTTGCAGTCAAAGAACTTAGGATGTAACACTCCGGTTCGAGAACCAGATGGTTGCTCCTTATAAAGCTCTGTAAATCCGACATCTGACGTTCTGCTACCTCTGCGAAGTTAGTAAAAGATGTTCATCGAAGTGAAAATAGTCGTCGTTCTTGAAGAGCAGGGCAGTGACAGAGAAGGTGTTGTAATGACTTCACCTCATCATCGTCGGCTTTTGCATAGACTGTTGATTTCAATTTTGAACTTGTGAAGCATAGTTCCAATGCCATAATGACCTGCGATTTTTCCAGTTAAAATGTGGATAGATCACCGGCTCAAAGAGACTTTTACTTTTGTTTTTGTTAAGTTTCGACCATGCAGGAGAGGTTGGTTTCTCTTTCTATTTTTTTAATTTCTAGTACAATACAGTCTTCCAATCACTGGCAGTACAGATATATCTTATTCACTAACGTTCATAGCTGACCCCAACCTTGTCTTTTCATCCATTTTTTGTTCTCCTGTATATGGCTATGACCAGGAAAACAGTAGACTTTTGAGTTTGTTGTGTCTCATGGTGATCAGTGCATCACGACATTTCCTTACTAGCTTTCATTTTACTATGTTGAATTACAGTCCCTATAGGGCTGCTTGACTGTCTACAAAGATGGTCCAACGGAGGCAGACCCTTTTTATTGCCAGGATCTCGGCTTGGAATATACTACAAGCCTTAGGTAGCCCGAAGGTTCGGTTAAAGAGCTTCTGTTTAGAAACCGGCTCCTGTTCCTGTATCCATTTTTGAACCATAGGCGAATATCGTAATCTCCTGTTCGTCAACAAAAGGGATTACACAGTTGTCCCCGAGTTTCTACCTACCATTTCGGTTACTGAATAGTAGGTTAAGCAAATGCGGTCTGAACATCAGCCACCAAAAAACTATGTACTTCCATTTTCTTGGGATTTTCGGCACTTGCAATAGCCAGACTGCGTGCACTGGCCTTAGCGACGACCTTAGTGACATATTGAGTAAAGGGATACGAGAACTAATCTGTTTCTAAATTCCACAGGCTGGATCTAGGCGCTCTCAGCTGTCTCACCCAATTTTAACCAGGTCACACGAGTCGTGTTAACAAAAAGCAACATCCTAGCGCTAATTGGGTTCAGTTGAACCGCCACCTCTACCTACCTACCTCTTGGGAAAGGCTGAAACCATCACTTAAGACCCCGATACTAAATGGAACGCAACTCAAAATCTAAAAAAATGTCTGGACCTGTTCAGCACCATAAGAGAGTTAGCTGCTCACAATAGGATCTCGAGCTAGTGTGTTCCTGAATACAAATGGATTGAAGGCAATGCAAAGCTCACCAAACAAGGATTAGAGTCACCTTTTACGGGTTCATTCAGCTTCTGTGGTTTAGGTTGAGGCCGTGGAGGCAATTAGATATTTGCCGCCTCATTCCGATCTACATCAATCCATTAAGTTCGAAGAAGAAAAAAAGTCAATAAAAGGTTAGTGCATTCCTACCTCAGATTCGTATCCCTGAACTGTCCCGATCTCAGTATTCATAGGGATGGCCTTTGGTACCATGGTTAACAATTCGCCCGGGTCGTTCAAAAATATGTTTTGGGCTTTCTTTTTATGGTTCTACTGAGGTTTGAGGAGTCGCCAAGGAAGCGCGTCGTGTCTTTATTCCCGTCGGTGTCGCCATAGCCCCACGATTAGTTGCGCTTATGTCCATCGTCTTAAGAAGGGCTGCCAGTTGGACTTTTTTCTCGAAAACTGAGGGGGTTTTTATCCACTTTTTGGAAAGCAAAACTTGAATGGTTAGGACCTTGTAAAGTGTCGCCTTAGTTGTTCAGAATGGGCTTTGCTACTCAGTCGCCTTTTTAATGCAAATAAATAACAGTTGGTAGAAGTCATTCTTCTTGTGATTTCAGCACTTTGTCTGAGTTCTATACTATCTAAAAGTCGAGATTGATGTTTCGTTCACGATGCCGAAGGTGGATGTCCCATTTTGTCAACAGCATGTACTCTCTTTTTACCTGGTCGATTGTTAAAACTATCTTGGCCGCTTTTGTCTCAATACTCACAGAAGAGATGCTGAAATCATGCTGCGGTCTTCCTATAATTGCATGGACTTTTGAAAGACTGTGGCGATATAAGTTCTGGACAATTATTTCAAGAATTATGTTAAAGAAATCCCATGACAGCGCATCGATTTGTCCATTCTTTTTGACATTAAAGGTCTCGGTTAGGTGTTGACCGATCTTGATGGAGATACGTGCCGTCTTGCAAATAACTTCTTCCAATTGTACTCAAATGCATAAGAATTTAATTCACCTATTGTCATCGGTTGTTATTTCCAGGCCTTTATCTGCACTTCACCAAAGAACTCGTTTCAAATCCACTGCATAACACTGACGATAGTGGTAAAATGCAATAAATCCTTCAACTTATTGCCCAGATGCCACAACTAATTGACCGTGGAAACATGTAAGGCGTTGTTCCTTTTTTTCCAATGTTAAGTGGCGCCACATGTTTAAAGGACATGAATGCAAACATGTCTATGAGCATTAAGGATTTCTCTTTCAGTTCTGTGGTTTCTGTCGACGTGTGTTGCATTCAATTATCGCTTCGCACCCACTTCCTGAAGATACTTGAGTGCATGGTGATATTGTCCTTCTGTGGCGTGTTGTATTGACGGGGCGTGTCTTACAAGTGACGTTTTAATGGGTATTTATTGCTACTTAAATAGTTAAAATTGTCAACAATTTTTCACCTAATAATTTTTGAACTCAACGTGGTTTTCTGAGATCTTCTTATTGGACCACGGTCTTGAATACTTGAATGAAATGAACTTGAAGAAGTTTATTTATATAAATAAGGACTGCAGAGGGTGGATCACAGAATTGTACATGGTATTGTTAGCAAAATAGAAAATGGTCCCCTATGTCTGGGTCCTACGATAATGAATAATGATACATACCTATGTTTTGATCATGAAATAGCGCACCTTTCCTAAGGATGCTTTGAGTAATTTCCAAAGAAAGGATTGTTAACGAGTATAATGAACGTTTTATCGGTTTAAGAGCATCCGCAACTAAGCGTTTATTGGCGAGAAAAGAAGTAGTCGCATCAACGGTCATCAAGACATCAATCGAAAAAAGGATCAACCGAGATTTTTACAAACACACAAAAAATCCCTCATTGCTAAACCAAATAATACCCTTCACGGGTAAGCGACAAATTGCAATGGAGCAAAACTGAGATTAATGGTGGGACAGGGCACATAAATCTCACGCACACAGAATGGTGCTATCTGATACCGCAATGTGCAAAAACTGCAAGGAAGAGGATCTGGAACACTTCCTCTGTCAATGTCGAGCTACTGCAAGACTATACCAATGGGTACTGGCTTCTATGCAGATAACAGACCTAAACCTAGGTGGAATTCTTTAGTTTGCAAAAAACCTTACTTAAGGTGGCGCTACAGTCCGGAGTGGACCTGCGCCTCAACCAACTAGTCTTTCCAGCCAGCGCGAGTTTGCAAAAACCACAGGAAGATTTTCCCGACCACACACATAAACAGCAGGCACTCCATAGACTCCCCATCACCAACCCTTTCCCCCCCCACACACTCCCTTCCCCACATTTACAAACTTCTCCAACAACCACTTGATGGGAATTACAACGGGCCCAGCTGAGGCCTCCAAAACCAACCAAGAGTTTATTGCCTTTATTCTCATAGCCTAAGTTAGGTTGGCTGTCCGAACTTAAATGCAAGCACATTAAGCCCAGGAAAGGTCCATTGTGTAGGGTTATGCTTGCATAAGACACTAGGCACTATAGAGAGCCTACAACGATCCCTGCGAAACCAAACTAGCGAAACCATTTCCTGAAAGCATTTGATTTCCCTACACTTTTTTTTTTTCTTTTATAATCCACACGCGGATGAAGGTGATATGAATACCCTTTTAATGTTATGCACACACACAATGTTTTTTAAACTATCATAGCCTTGCTCCTCTCGATTATTAAAGAAATAGCTGCAGAGAATTTCATGCATATCTTGGCAATTCCCTGACATTTACCCAACATGCGTGTTATGTCCTCAGCGACGCATAGGTTGTTGTAGTATCTGCAAACATCTGTAGCTGAAGACAATGGCCAGACAGGATGCCATTGACTAATTGTAGCTATGCCCTGCTTAAGTGCTTAAGTTGAGAATATCTTTGTTCTTCTGCGGTCTAGCGCAAACCATAAAAGCTTGGATACCTTGTGCCCACTGATATAAGACCATCTCTGATTTGCCTTGCTTACAGTTATTTTTAGGAATTTTGCTTTCATGCTTTCAGCACTGTGCGGCATTTTGAGGCTAATGCGCATGCATGCATATCTCTGCACTTTCCCTAGTAGACGTGTTGAATTGAATTGAAAAAGATAATACTTGGACTGAAAGTCGATTTCTTTTATTTTAAAAGAAGGATGAGATGGCTTGACTACATCCAAAATCTCTCCTCTACCTTTTCGGGGTATCTCCTGAAAATTAAGAGCCGATGGCAGAAGATCAAGAGTTATGGAAAGTTCACTGAAGAACCCAAAACCCGCGACCCTCATAGTGGATAAACGGGCCTGAAAATTATGATGATTTTGCTGAGGAAACGTATAGTATTGGGATCATGCAACAACCGATTCTGTAGTTGGTGTTAACGTCTTTGAATCTGAACGCAAAGGTTATCAAAAGGAACCTGACACTCATGCACGTTAGTCATCGTTATTGAAGTGTATTGCCATTGTTTCTAGAAAGCACCTAGCTATGTTGCAACATTTTTTGTTTCCTTCTGGTGCAAAGTGTCCAGAAACAACAGAGCAGAACTTTTTGGTATTCTATTGCTCTCATTCACACGTCTTGATTTAGTTAGATCAAAGTGTTGTGCTTTGAGTGCTGCTTGACTGTGCACGCATATGATGCCTTCCCATTGCTGTACGCTGGTAGTTCCAATCCAAGGACCATTTGTGGCAGTCATGTAATAACATAAATCTCCGCTTCAAATATACTAACGTAGTCAGTCGATGTAACTGGCCGATGTATACGTAGTTTTTCGAAGAAGAATCCTGTTCAAGACCCTTTCTCTATCTTTTATCCATCTGTAAAGATAGGAACACCATTAGGAAAATATTCCAGTCCTGCTTGTTTATTTAAAAATTCGTATGGAAGTCAGACAAGGATTTCTCATTGCCTGTCCAAGGCATTGTTTGTAAGTCTCTCTTGGTTAAATATACGCAGTAATCTTCTACCTATTGGTTTTAAATTAGAGTTCTTTCCCAGTGTTAAAGCACATTTTTGAGTCCAATATTATCCAATCCAATCCAATGGGTTTATCTTTCATGTCTTCTTTTGATCAGGATCGTTCGATCGATTCCCAGTTTGATATTTCTTATAATGCAGATTCTACAACTAAATGCATACCTAAGTTCGATGTATTTTAAATGCATAAAATGACGGAGGATACATTTTCGAAACTGACGCTTTCGAAAAATCGGAAGCGAAAATTGTTCGAGGTGAGCCAAGGTCTAGCTTCTCAAAACCATTCATGTTGAACGTGTTACATTTTTCGCACGAACGAAAGGGATCTACAAATTATTGCCGACTCCGAATGGCGAATTGAGAAGCTCTTTCATGACAGATTATACTCCCGGAAGCTTGTTATTCCCCGACGAAAGGTGGTGCCGCGAAAAATGTTTGGTTTACCTGGATGGGGCTTGAACCCACGCCGCGCGGTCGGCAGTTCAACACACTAACAACCGAGCCACGGCGAGCACAAAAATAAAATCAAAAATCTGAGGACACTTCTAAAAAGTATCATAATCTGACATCCTTAGAAAGTTTGAAGAGCGCTGTATGACCAGAATGGGAGAGTATCAGGCCAAAAGAGCGTTTTGTTTCATTTATATTAAAGGCTCAAGCTCTAGAATTGCAACTCAGGTTAATTTCTTTGAGTGTCGTTGAATTGTGAAGCAATAGCTGATGATGTGACTTCAAAGGTTTTAAGGGCAAAGACGTGTTGATACTGGCCATGATGTGATGTGGGACCTACCGTTGAGTTTTTTTTATCAACGTTCTTACCCATTCAAATTTAATTCTTTCAAATTTTATGCTGAACAAGGAACAACATTACGGGGGCTATTTCTTCTCACATTGTTTGACTCAGTCTTCATACAAAGCGTTTTAGCCACCTCGACCTTGTTTGTCAAATATAAATGATTGAAATTAAAGTCGAATTCCGCACAGTAATCATTTCTCGAAAATTGTCTTCAAAATTACACACGACCACATCGAAATGATGCATCGCCAGGTCGCACTGCAAAGTAATAGATATATTCATCAAAAAAAATCACAAATTAATTTTAAATTGCATCTAATTCGATTAAATCGAACGAATTAACCAATCAAAAAATTACGAGAGCGCCTTGCTCTAATCCCTCCTAGAAGAAAAGCAGTCTGGCCACATCTCTCTCAGCTGAATCTTACAGCGCGTGCAAGAAGGTGCGGTTTGGCCCAACAAACTCCCACCAACAGTCGCACACTAATTTTCCTCATTCATGAAAATTTAATTTTAACCAATAACGACGTTCAGTCTAAAAATATCCCATCCGATCCGTACGCCACGTAAGTATCCCATCCTCTGATTTGATGCAACCGCAGAACACACTCACAGGCACACACACGCCACGGACGTTAAATCCGCTCGGGGATACTATTTTTAAAAAAAGAACAAAACCGAGATGATTCCGAAGCGAAACATCAAAATCTCGCCGAGTAATTTCAGTAGTCAGTTGACTATAGGGTGGTTAGTGTTAAACAGCAATTATCCTAATTAAACCGTTTGTACCCGAGTTAATTTAATTACGCGCAGGCAGAAAAAAGTTTTGAAAATTTCAAAAATTTCACAGCGAATTCGCGTGCCGGTCGGGCTCGCTCCCCAAGTAAATTGTCGAAAGCGAAAGCAGCGCCGGGCGGAATCACTTCGTTGTGCTGCTCTTGTTTTGTTTACTTGATAAATGATTCACGCGACTAATTTGCTAATTACATTAACTATTGACTAATTAAGTGGAAAATCGAAAGCGAATTCGTCGTTTTTGTCGACAAAGTCGACGGAGAATCCTCGTTGGGGGAGAAAAATAAGGGAGCATGTTGAATTATCAGCATTTGGATGCGGCCATAGAGCCACCGGGTAGTTTTTTCTATGGCAACAACAATCATGCATCCCTGGAGCACACTCACAGTGGGCTGATGGCAGCCACCCCCGGTGAACATCCGTCGGGTGCCGGCTACAGCACAGTCCACAGTCAAGGATCAATGTTCCACGGTGTTTACAACGGCAACACTGATGGCGGCAAAAGTGATTTGTTGAACGCGAGTAATCAATTTAGTAGCATGCACGTAGCGCCGGCTAAAGGATCCGAGAATGTGAAACGATTTTCGGTAAATAATCTTTTACAGTTGGCAAGTGACTGTGATATTTCGAAGATGCAGCAACTTCATCATTCCACAAATGCTGCCGCCGCTGCCTCCAACACCACCACCACCACCGTCGTCGCATCTGATATGGAAGTGCTGGGTGAGTCCTTGTAAATAATTTATTAGCCAAAGTTATAAATATTTGATGCGACAAGCAGACATCGTTTGTATTAAGAAAACCATAATTTTGTTTACAAGGGAGCTACGACCTGTCGCATGTATGGGTGGTAGCTTCCTGTAGCTGGAGCCAATCAATTTGTTTTGCAATCGCTTATCGTGTGTTTATTTGGTCGAGGCTACATCCGTGTTGTAGTAGTTTATACATTTTTAACGAAGGGTATATTCCACGACTTGTAGTTTAATCGTCTGCGCAATGATATCTACTTAATTAAAATCACATAATTTATCGAAGTACAATACCACCAGCAACGAGCTTTATAAACGGCGACAATTACTCTTAGTCCGTCAATCTTTATCTTTTGAAGCTGTTACGTAAAGTCGATCTTTGTTGAGTTGAATCAGACGGGACTGATTAGCCTATCAGCCGACCTATGCTTTTTGTTTGTTATTCTATTGATATCTTCCTCTCAGTGGTCAGCAGGCTCAATGGTTAGTGCTGTCCGACCAGCTTAAGTTCAAGCCCCGCCTATTTCCACCGAACGTCACGGGACCACATCTCGTCCATAATTGGCGATACTTCTTGGCCACATATGTATTCTTAATCAATCTCCATCTATTCTAGCTTTACAAGCTCAATTGTGCGGTTTAACGTATTCTGCGTGGAATATTGACGTAGGACTTTTTCTTTGAATGTGTTTCCTGTTGAACTTTCGATTGATACCGCAAATTACGTTTTCGGATTCTTCTCATTTTCGTTTCTGTTTCCTCAAGTTTTTTTCCAAACTCGTCAATGCAAACGGGAGTGAATATCTTGCAATTTCCGTCTCGAAACGACCAAAGATGTCTTTATCCGCCTTCGAGGAAGTCCATTTTTCAGCTTCAGCAAAGATATCTTACTTGTTCGGGACTCAATTGCCCAAAAGAACATCGATTGGGAAAAGTTATCCTTCGTTTTGATTCTGATGTCACGTCGTTATCAAATGTGATAGCAAAGCCAAAGGAAGGTGAAACCATGTAATATTTACGCAGCAGGTGAGATGAGGCGAATCCATACCATTTGCATTGGTCCGGAAACCTAACCTCAGAAAAATCGGCATTAAAGATCCCCTCTGTCACGTTCTCTCCGATGCGTGCGTCGATCCTGGTGGCTTCTTGGGCTCGGCCTCCTTTACCCTAAATTTTATTTTGACTGCTTTGTCCCTTAACAAACGAGTACAAGCGCATTGATGACAGCTCGTTGAATTCTGCCGACGATGTCAATGCCGTCGGTGTACGCAATAGGTGCGCCGTCTTTGCAAAGATTGGCCTCTAGAACCCAAGTATGGTGCTAAAGAAGTCAATTGACAGTGCCGCACCTTGTTTTACAGCGAGTATCTTTATAATCATCCTGCACAGACGAATGAGTTTGACAAGGATGCTTAAACTCGACATGGCTCTGTATAGCTCGTCTCTATAAATGCGATCATAGCCAGCATTCGGTTAAGAGATGCTGTGTATTGAATTTGATTTCTTGGGTTTTCTCCAGGATCTGCCCAAATGTAAAAGTTTGGTCAATTGTGGATTTTTTAGTTTACGTAGATATTGATATATTGGTTGTGGTATATTTTTGTTACCTCAATGCTTCCGAAGAGCATCTAAGCCTGAAATCACTGGGAAATACGCACCTGCTTATGATGGTTCTATAGTCCGGTATCCACCTGTACCTCATCTAACCAGCGTCTTCAGCCAGATCAATCGTTAGTTAGCTGTTTTTAGCACGCTAAGTTGATTGAGGTCCCTCTCCATCTGCGCATGACATTTGAGTAAGGTCTTCCTATAGTACGGTGGCCGTCCCTCCAGGGTAGATTCGAAGATTCTCTCGTGTGCATCCGCTCTTCATATCCAGCCATCTATGTTAGTCGTTGTTTAGGTTGATGTCGCTGTGCAGCTCATACAGCTCATCGTTGTATCTTCTTCTTCATTCACTGTCTATGCAGATAGGGCAAAACCTCACCCGACGGACTTTTCTCTCAAAACAACTGAGGGAGGTCTTATCCAAATTTGGGAAAGTCCATGATATTGCGGCATAGAGCAGGATTGGAATGATTAGGTATTTTTATTGAGTCACATAAATGGTTCGAGGAGGGGCTTTGCTACTCAATTGTCGTTTAAGTACCCCATAGCATCCGTTGGCAAGAGTTATTCTTCTTTTGATGGAGTTCTGTCCTAGGCGTCAGTCATGGGTGTCCTTCCTTCTTAACAGCATTAACTTTGTTTTGCACCCGTTGACCATTGGTCTTGGCTGGTTCCATTTAGACTTGACATCCGTTCTCTTTTCTTTGGATAAGTTTGAAGGATGACCGGTGACGTCCGGGGGGATTTTTCAAATTTACCCGGAGCTTTAAGAAGCTGCAATCTGAAGTATAGATCGGGACCGATACGAGTGAGACAGCAATTGATGGCTCACGCTCGAATTTATTTGCGCCAGGCGCTACAAAATTCTTCACAGAAAAACCAAAAACAACCTCCGATACCAGTGTGTGGATCTTCACTTCTGTCTTTACCATGTTTTCGGGGCAATACCTCTAGTTTCTTTAAGTACCTGATGGCAACCCTACTCTCATCTCAATACTTACGAAGACCCCAGTAATTTCATAGATTTTTCAATGATTATACCTCTGGTGTTGGTCTGCAAGTTTTGCACAATTCTTCCAAGAATGATGATAAAAAAATCTTATGACAGCGCATCGCCGTGTTTAAATTCTTTTTGACATCAAAGGTCTCAGTGACGTCTTTACTGGCCTTGATGAAGCAGTTTGCATTCTCGATCATCATATTCCACAATCGGAAGAGTCGGTCAGGGATACCAAAAGAACATAGATAACATTTTGTACATATAGCTCATTGCTTTAATTGCGGTAGTAAGTAGCTTTAAAATCAATAAAAAATATGGTATCAATTTAAAATTCCTGCATTTTCTCAAAAATCGGTAATAGTGTGAATATTTAGTCGGTGGCGGCCCAGTCTAGTCTTGTCTACTTTTGGTAAGCTCTTGAAAAATAGCGTGAAAATATTTTAGCCACCTCAACAACTTCGAGTAAAAATTAAATTCTTTCCGCAAAAGAGCTATCAAAGGTCGATCCTTTCCTTATTAGTTGACTGGCCTGTTTGTTTTTTTCTGTGCCTCTATGATCTAAAACTAAGATCGTTTTGTTCTTAGTCTCAGATCAGGAAATAACATCCTTATTTAAAAAGTTTTCATAATATTCTACCGATTTGAAAGATATGGTTGCCAAAAAGATAGCTGCTTGGCTGTCAGAATTCTTCTCAGTTCCATATGAAACAGACCGGCAAAGGTCGGCAATCTAAAGTCATCTAAAATCTTTGAAGTTTCTAAGAGCATTATCGGTCGTTTTAAAGCCGTGAAGTTTAGTCAAGGTAGTCTGTTGAAAGTTAATAATGCCTTTTGACCGTATGGTTCGGCGCCTCCACACCCACATGCTTTGAGTCTACAATCGCAACACAACATAATCGCTGTGTTTCTGTGACTTCTGTTTCTGTGTTTTCTGAACCTTGTTTACTGATGTTGTAACCTCTCCCCAGTTCGGATCAGCAGACTTATAATATAAGAAGCCTTAGTTGGTAAGTAGGTTTGGAGTGATTCTCTAGAAAGGTGCACTTATAAATACCAAACGTAAATCCATTCTGATACAACTGTGAGCGCTAGGATTGATCCCACATCTATGCCTAAAACCATTCAGACTTTCTAAAGTAAAGTTCAGGTCGTTCTTATTCGCAGTGCTTAGATCATTAAAATGTGTAAGCTACATAAGATGAGCCTTGTTTGGCTCTAAAGATCAGCAGCATAGTTTCCCGGAATATCATTGTGACCTGCGACCCAGCAGAGTGGGGCAAGTGACTGTTTAACGATTATGTGCTGAACATAAAGGATCACAGTTCGAATGTCTACAAAAATCAAAATATCTGAACTTAATACTGAGGGTATCTTCAGTCATGCAGCAACCTAACTAACAGCTGTGACTTCGACCATATCTAAGGAGACGAAAGGTGTGGTTGATACCAAAGCACCGATACTGAAAATCGAGATAGGGTCATCAAAGAGTATTTCACGCTGACTACAGGCGCTCGTTATATTACATTTAAGTACATATTTCTAGACAGTATTTGAGTTATTTCCAGTGGGCATGTATCATATTAGTTGAGTTTCGGAAGGCTGCGAAGAAGCGCTCAAATTCCCTTGTTTCTCTCATTTCATTGATGAGTTTCTCGCAGCCTTAGGCTCAAGTAAGTGGCTTCCTGAAGACATTAAATATCTATTGGCAGGAGAAAAGGATATTACAAGTGATCCTTGAAGGTAAAACAACACTAAAACTAAAAAATATAACTTTCGGCAATTAATTAGAGGGAGGAGCTCGTTTAAAGGGAGTAATCCGGAGAAACTAGGAGTGTGAGTCGTGGAGCATATGTCTCATTTCTCAGTCCACCCATAGTGCTAATATTTTCCATTCGTTGGGCCAATATTGTATAGGCGAGGATCGATCTAATGGCCGCAGTTTAAACAATTGCCCTTACTACGGCTGTGTACATTCATGACCTAGAAAAAAGATTCGAAATCATTATGAAAATTCACTAAGATCGCACTTAGAATCGTATCTAGATTTAAAACTTCATCGGCAAAATAATGTCAATTTCAGAATTAATTTTTCAACTCTTAGAAAAACATGCAGGACATGCAGCGATCACCTGCGATCTATTTTCGCGGTCTCAGAATAGACCGGCATTGCGATCGATGCTCAATGGCAAATTTCCTCTTGCAAATCAGTTTTGGGATGAGAAAAAACTACAAGCAGTTCAACGCAATACTTTGAATTTAGTAATTTTTAGCGAATGACTTATGTACGAGTATGTAGTCGACCGGAATTCGAAATCAGATCGTGTTGAGTGCCTGCCCGCCATTCAATTCGTCTTAATTATCTAATTAAGATTGCAAGCGGCGTACATATTTTCAATGCACAACCATCCACTGAATTTGATTCCATTCAACATCCATGTACTGTGCACATGCAACAGGAACATAGAGCGGTCTATTCTCGAGATTTTGGATTCGAAGATCACAGTGATCTGGATGGGATGGTGCTCCAATGCGGCCAATTCTCAAAGGAGTAAGTGGCTGTCTTCATTTCTACCGCAGAAGGCAATCTCGACATGACGGGACGTTAATTCGTGTTGACAGGTCGGCCGCACAGGAAAAGTGATGCGCGTGGTTGGAAAACGATGCCGTTTTATTCTGTTCCACATCGTTCGGAGGGAGTCTTTTTTGTGTTTTTTTGACTTTTGATTTTCATTGCACTGGAAAGGGGTTGGGAATGCGAGCAGGATCTTTAAAAAACGAACTGAGCACGACATGTGCACCCAAATTGTCATCGATGCAGCACTGGGAATGACGAGACGACTGTTTCACTGTAGTTTATTACCACGCTGTACTGGCTTCACGGTGGCAGCAGCTCTGCTCTCCCGTTTTTTAACTCGAACGCTTTGACAAATTACACCGCATGCGCTTGACTTATTTATCGCAACTGGGTCTCCCCAAGGAGAGCTTATAAAAATCTGCCAGTGACACCTGAATCCTGCGCATCAGACAGCATTTCATCTTCATCAACTGACATTGATGGAAGCCGACAATTTGATACGCATTCATCCTTCAAAAGCCGCGACGCGCCGAAATGAGCAATTAAAATTTAAATACAACTCAAATTATCACTCAATTACGAGAGCGGGTAAGTTAGTGTACTCTTTGAGGCGGAAAATTTCGCATGAGGGACGGATCGTGGCGTTTGATGAAGTGCCTACAAATCTGTCATAAATTTTGCTGCCGCTGACGCGTAACGCTTTAACGTATACGCCGCCAAAGGATTTCGCGAAAGAGGCTGAAATGTGACCTCCTTTACTGTTTTGGCGACGAGTGTCTCGCGTGGCTAAACATTTTATTTATTTTCTGCCAGATGATAGAAAGCGTTTGAAGGAGATTTATGCAGCGTAGGAGTCAATTTGTTCTTTGAAATGGTACTAGATCGTTGTGGATGGGGGCCTTTTGAGTGGTTCATAAATTCTAAGCTTAGGGGTGTTTGAAATTGGACGCTTTATTACATTTGTTTTTAATTAAATTTATGTATTTGATTCAATTAATTAGTCAAAAACATTCCCTTGTCCATCAGCCAAGAGTTAAGAGGCTGAAAACGATGTTCTGATCTTCATTTTGGTTGATGGTTTTTGGGGAGAAAAATACCCTACCGAAGAGTCTCAGTAACGAGCTGTGGCGATAAAGTCATACAAATTATGATCTGCAGTTTTTTGATGTTACAAGCAAGTCTGAAGGGCTTTAGTTAAGTTCACGACTGGCTTCAGCCAGAGTCTGAACCTAGGTTAGATGAGGTATCGAGAGCCAATAAGGTGATCCTATGTTTGATACCAAGGCATATAGATATTCCAGGCAACGAAAAAGCTGACGAACTTGCACGAAGAGGAGCAGCGCTGCATGCCTCAAGGGAGAGGATTCCAATAAGCTCATCAAAAAGGTATATTGAAGACGAGGTCATCAATCGAGTCAATACACATTGGATCCAGCTAGACACACGTGCAACGGCTGTGTCTCTGGTCAAACTTAGTCGTCGTGAAGCAGGGGTAGTCTCCGGCATCATTCCTAGGCACTGCGCCATTGGTACTCATACGGAACGCCTTAGTATATATCACAACGACTATTGCAGACATTTTAGGGACGAGGAAGAAATCGAATCAGCCTGTCACCTGTTTTGTGCATGTACTGCCCTCGGCTGTAGAAGAATGAGGATTCTTGGCAGTTGCTTGTTCATGAAACTAGAGGAATTGCGTAACATCGAGCTGAAGGACCTCCTGAGACTCATATCTTTATCTGAGTGGCTTTAAGTCAGCGGCTTTCCTTTTCTCTTTACAGGTTCCCGGGATAGAATTCTAAAATGAACACAATGAACCTTATTGCTGGTCTACGTGAGCAGTGACGCACAAGGTACCTAATCTAACCTATGCTGATTTCCAAAATCAGTCATGGGTCTGGTGCTCGTGCTTCCATTGAGACCGACAACTTTAGACTTAACTACTCGTTAGGTAAATGTGCCACTGTTTTTCAAGACTAGACCAATGCTTTCTTAATGGTATCGGTGGAGGGGTCAAAGATTTAGTAATAGCCAGGCTACGCTTAAGGCCTTGGTCATCCCTTTAACCTCAACTTGCGTTGGGTCTTCTTGTCTCCTTTGTCGGGGTCTCCATTAGCGATTGGTGTTTCTTACAAACACCATTTTGTGTATGACTCTCCTTGATGCAGGCAGACTAAACGAATGCTCCCTATCGCTAATCAGCGACATTCCGCTGTCTTGCTGCCTTTCAGCAGAAAGGACTAAAGACACTTCGCTTTGGCAAAACACCTCTATGTACTGGGATTTGGTCACACTACTGTCTGTGATGCTTCTGAATAATGCAATGATACTTCGGATGACTTTCTTTGTGATAGTCCTGCCTTTGCTCGGATCAGATGGCAGATATTCGGTGACTAAGTGGTGAGTGTAAGCTTCTCTTTATTGAAGTGTCTTGCATGCCCCAACTCGTCTTTCAGGACGTGCAATGGGATCCGTGCCATCAGGTAGGCGTCCCCTAAGTAGGCCTAAATGATGAGGATTGTTGTACTTTGTATTAAAAACACGCGCTATGTTCAATGGTTCCAATAAGACTCAACCCCTGTCTCTGGTTCCAACCGAATCGTTGGGTAATTCTGCACGATCAGCATTTCTCTGTTGCTTGACCTATTGAGCAAGCATCGGGGAAATCCGCTCGTGCCAAACACCAGTGACTCGGTTATTCGACACTACAGCAATTACGCGTTGTTTGACCTATCGAGCCATTAGCTCAGCAAAACAATATGTTTTGACAAAGGGCAATGGCTTCGATAGTTTTAACGGCAACAACAGCGCGTGTCGAATACCAAGTCACAACAGGATGACGATGATTCAGCAAAAAAAATCTGTAGGGCTTTTCAATACTGGGATTAATTTAAAAACGCTTAAGAGCTCTGGTCAGCTGCCGATGGAGGGCGAAGGGCTTGGTTCCTGTAAACATTCGTGTTGTGCGTGTTATCTTGTTAAATGAAAAGGATGTGCAGCTTTTCAGTCTTTTCGACCTCGGAACACTGAGCTTCATGATATCTGAAACGTTTGGCATTGCTTTTCATTTTGAAAGTGAAGGCGTATTTTCCCAAGTTTCTTAGTTCTCCTCGTGTTTCCCAGCAATTTCGGTCACATATGCAGCGTTGAAGTCAATGAAAAGATGGTGAGCCGTGAGTTCATTGAAATTTGTTAGTGTATTCCAGGATTTACCTCAGTGAGCGTCATGGGGTAGTATGAAAGGTCTTCATTAGTGCTGATTAGAGTCTTGTAAACAGGTACACTACAAGATAGCCATACACACTTTTGTGCATATATATATGTAGGATCGACATTATTGCTTCGAGATTCATTTAATTGCCTTATGAAATCGTCCTTCGCGAATGACACATTGAAAAAGAAGTTTTCATCTTTGCTTTTCCAGAAACAAACGCAAAGGTTCTTTCCAGAAAGACAAAGAATTCCCTTTTGCGTCTTCAAAGTTCGAAAAAGTGAACAAACAATTTAAAGTGGAAAGGATTCAAAAATCAATTAAAGGACACTACGACCCTATTTTCGGATAACATTTCTATTGAACTAAAACTTTACCATTTTATTCATAGTATTCCCATAAATATTCATTTGCCTTAACGCCGTCAAAATATTCTACAATCCATTACCAGGACAGAGAAGAATGCGTCACTAAATCATAAGACGCGTTTATTGCTTTTTAATTCAATTGAATATGCCAAAGTGTCTGGTACAACTAAAAATAACCACCATTCTGGTCGCAGTGGGAAATTCAGGAAAAACCTATAAAACCAAACAGAGAAAAAAGAAAAGATAAAATATCTTCAAAAAGAAAATGCTTGGGATTCCTTGGCCATTGAGTTAATCGAAGATCGAAACCGTTAATGTCACCATAAAAATTTAATTGCTCTATTTTCCTCGTGTGTAGTGTCCTCTCTATGTTGTACAAACAACTGTTCGATAGTTCACTGTATGCCGCAAATTCTCAGAAACCTTTCATAGATTTTTGGGGACTAATTCTGGTTGCACACCCTCTTTGTGTTCCGCAGGTGATAGTTTCCGTACGGAATACAACTCATCCATAGACGATAGACAGAATGGATCTCGGAAACCCCGGAGAAATAGAACGACTTTCACCAGTGGACAGCTGACAGCTCTGGAGAAAGTATTCGAGCGGACGCATTATCCTGATGCCTTCGTGCGGGAGGAACTGGCCAACAAGGTTGGCCTCAGTGAAGCTAGAGTTCAAGTGAGTTCGTGTGAATTTGTTTCAAATAAATGTTTGATGTGCGTTTATCTCAACAGGTGTGGTTTCAAAACCGTCGTGCGAAGTTTCGTCGTAACGAACGCCGATCTATAGGGACGACAACCCCGCAACCAGTGCCGCCCATCACAACCGCTCACAAAATGGACAAAACGCCGGCGCTATTCCATCAGCAGATGGATCTATCCCACCATCCTTATCACTTGGGATTCGCTGGCATGGGAATGTATACAACGAAAAACTACAACAACAGCTACAGTGGCTTTGGGGCGGCAGAAACCAACAATGCGGGCTGTGCCTTCCTCACGCCTTCGAATTACTGTGGTCCATCTTCCTATCAACATGGGTATGCGTCGTTTCGGTACAAAAGTCAAGGATTTCCTTCTATATGACATGGGTCCTTGGGAAATAGACTAATAATTAGATGTTAGGCAAATTAATTTATTTTGTAATAATTTTTGCGTACTTAATTAAGTTAACTAACTAAAATAAATTGAATTTAGGAAAAATAAATGTTTGGTGTTCGCAAAACAAATTTCTGAGTAACAATCTACATAGTTTGAAGATCAGGCAAGAGCAAGAGTTTGAAGCCGTCTTGCAGGGTGAACTTTGATTAGGACGTCAGAAAGGTTAGTAACCACATGGATAATTCGTTATACAATATGGCTAAACTGTAATAATTATAAGATAGTATTCTAGGATAAGAAACCAAGTGTGCCTTCAAAACTGCACCCACGCTGACATAGATTGACTTTCATATGGGAAGGACTCTTGTTGACTTCGGAAAGATCGGCTTCTAACTGTCGAAGATGTTCATCCGGTATACCCTAATACTGAACCAGGTAACCAGAAATCAAATTGAGGCTCTGAATAAACCTCAAGAATGCTTTAAGCTTCATGTTCCAAGAATCCACTGGGCATAACGTGTTCGGAGTTAGATGGAGTAATCCCTTTTTGCGGCCCCTGGGCACTTGCAGGGTCAACATATGTCAATATCTGATAATTTTATCTTAAGCAGATGCTACCTCCATGGATAGGAAGCCAGTTTGGGTCCTTGAATATCCCTTGCTGAGGTCAAGTAGTTTTAGCCCTTTTAGTTGGGGTGTTTGCACTTTTTCGCTTGCCTCAGGCCCTTTCAGTTTGCCCAATGTTTAGCAAGCTTGTCGGCTTCTTAGTGGACATTATTGGATTCAGGACGAACACGTGGGCGCCAAGCGCTATACAGTCCCCCGCCGGTTCATTACCTTCGAAAAATGGGGATGGGGATTACCTCGTCACCCTTAGTTCTATGTACAGCCATTGATACCCATGATATTTCAAACTGCAGTTTAAATTGCTTGGTGCCAGCCATCGGGTTGCCCTTGAAAATTCGAGAAGTTCTGACGGTGAACCGTCAGATAGCTTCACATAGCTGACACATAGCTGACACGACAGCTCGGGATGAGCCTAGGCCTAGCTTCTCGCAACCCTTCATGTTGTGCGTGTTAGATACTTTGCACGAATGGAAGGGACCTAAAATTTATTGCCGACTCCGAACAGCGAATTGAGAAGGTTTTTCGGAGGCTTATCATTCTTCGACGAGAGGTGGTGCCGCGAAAAATGTTCGTTAGATATAGCTGGGGCTTGAACCTACGCCACTCGCACAGCAGTCCAATACATTAACCATTGAGTAACGACGACCACATAACGTCATTATTCAGGCCTAATATCATTGTGTGATATCTTAGCATGTCGTGGCCAGTAAGGACTCGCTCCAGCATCGACAGCGAATTCCTGTCTTTTTGTAAAAATCTTGCTGGCCACAACCGTCTTAATATTTCACTGGTGGTTTAGCGATTTCCACCGCTTCTATTAAGATTTTTTGCGCAATTTTCGACCTTAGATTGCAGAGTGGAAGTTTGGCCATGCCGTCCGTACGGTTCGTCAGCTTTTTCATTACCTGCGACCCCGCTATAACCAGGGACCCAGCAGAGTTTAACATTGTGCTGAGTGCCAAGAACCCTAAGCTCTTCGCGAGAACACTTCACAAGCATCGATGTAATCTGCGGAGCAGCTATTGCTTTATAGCAGCCCTGGCTGGCAATGTAAATTGTAATATCCAGGCTATAGTAACCTTTTTTGTAGAAACAAAGCCTTCAAAACAATTGAGATAGTCTCAGACGAGTCTTAAGCCTACCGTCAAGGTGCTTCCTGGCAGTACCAAGGGCTGTATTTACCAACTACCTACAAATTTATGGCGCCGAGTGCTGGACAAGAATGATAGCAGAACAGATACTGGACATGTCGGACATAAGGTCCCCGTGTGTGCGAACTCTATTAACTGTATCAAGATGTGGAAGTCTAAAAAGCCATGTCGACTATATTATCCCGGCCGCATCAGGCAAAATTGAGTTTCAGCCCCCAGGTTCAAGACGTTTGAACAGACTGAACTTCTATCACAAAAACCAATTAATCGCAAATGCCAGTTTTTTGGCTTGATGCTGAATGGTTTGAAGCATCGTGCCCGGGATTGAACGGAGTGGAAGGCTGCATTGTTTCAGACAGGCATTTTTCATTGGTCGGAAGTCCATTAAGTACTGAGACCAGAGACGGAAGGTCCCTCTTTTCTATTTCGTCGGCTTTTGGGTTGAACGAGATAAAGAGCTAGCTATCAGACTCCTGACGGCTAATTAAACACCAATTGGCAATAATTCACTCAGTAAATCACCACTTTAGTCATTCTTTATGGACGCCTCCCGATGGGGGCCGAACAAAAGCCTCTGTTCAGTGTGCACATCGAGTCAGTGTCAAACAAATTATTTAAGGCACCGTTTACATATCTATAATTAATAGTTAATTCAAGGCTGCCCAAGATTACTAAAATCATACATAAGTCTTCATTATTATTTTTTTTTCTTTATATTAACGACAGCGCTTTGGCTAACTGCTTTCGGAGTTTAAATGAATATTAATACACAAATTGAGTAAATTTAAAAAATGTATCATTACTGGATAAAATAGAATTCTGCTGGCGATATTTCCAGCTAATTGTTATCACAATGCAATGCATTCCCTTTAAATTGAGAAAATGTATTAATTATTTTTTAATTAAATAATGCTGATGCATAACGGAAACGGAAAAGTAAAGAAGATGTATTTTTATCCTCCTCTCTCGATGCAAGCATGCATCGGCGCGCTGTCTGTCAGTTGACATTGTGGTGCAGTCTATGTTTGGTATCTGGCCGTCCAACTCAATTATCTAAAACTGGTAGATGTTTATGCTTCGGGGTGAATTTATTTTGAAAATAAAATTCTAAGTATTAATGGATATGCTTATCGTTGTAGATTTGTTTCTTCGTCAAAAGAATTAAATAGTTTTGACAGGGTTTTCGTTTTCGCGTCGCATACTTCTTTGCCTTATTTATCCTTAAAAACTGTGATTTTTAAAGCTGTGGATTTGGAAGCTGTTTATCATATGGAACAATTGTAGATTATAGCCAAATATTTTAGGACAAAGTTTTCATAAAAAAGTAGGGAAAGCCCTAAAGTCACTGTAGTTTCACACTTGACTTAGCTAATGTCCTTTGTGTGTCTGACTAGGGTGATACTATTCCCTATTGTATGTCTCTTTCAACACAACGTCTACGGAGCCGTAAGCGATGAGCTCTAAAAAATACTCTCTCAAAACAACTTAGTCCAACCTCAACCACAGAGCTAGTTGCACACCTTTGTGAAGCAGCAGAGCAAGACTACAGGGTCTTATACGAAATAATTTTTGTTGTTGCTGTGAACCCTCCATGCCCAAAAGAGATGACGATTAATCGACTGATGACTCTGAAAACAGTAGATTCAACAGACTTTTTAAAGAAACACGCCATTACTTACGACACCTTCTAACTCGTCTTAAATCATAGTACTAAACGTCTACCATTTTTTAAACAATCCTTTTTCCGACGCAGGTTTCTGGTGGAGCAATTGGTAATTGTGCGCAATAATGAAAAGCAAGTGAATGTATTCTTCAAAAATGGCAGAAGAATGGAGAAATAGGCGCATGTACCTGGAAATCTTGAGGTATCCTTATGATGCGATATAGAGAATGAAAACCTAACCAATCAGCAGCAAGGGCAATCAATACTTGTCAAACAATCTTCATAGGTAAGACTAAATCGCCATCAGTTATGCTGTGCTTAAATATCAGCTCTGACCTTCTTCTCTAGACATTGCACATATTTTTTTGTCGAAAAGCTCGTAGAAACATTTTTTGACGATATCGTTCTCGTATTCTGGCGATTCTGCCGTGATGCAACTGCCATAAGACGTAGGTCTGGTAGGTTGCGTAAATCTGCCGCGTACGTCAAGTACTCATCCGACCAGCTATACGATCCTCATCCGTCGCTTAAACCGATGTCGGCCAACAACTTCCGAGAGGCGAGCGTTGCCGTTAGCTTTTTAGGGCAGCGGTTTATCTGCCACCATATCTATTCCTATACCTGATTGGATCCTTACAGGTCGAAGTACCCCAGATAAAGTGTTTTCATTCTGGAAGTTTTTGAAGCCACCGTTGAATCCATTTAGAGAACGCGTCTGCTGACGTGTTACTTTCTCTGTATCTTCGTTAACACCCACAGACAACCACCTAGTAACAAATGACAAACCAAGTGCGTAATACATACAAATACAAAATAACTTTATTGCGTGCGACGCCCATGAGAAATGACATGAAAATAAAGAACAGAATTTAGACTAACAATAAATATCTAGCATACACTGAATGTCTTTAATCGTACGTGGCTAAGTGAACAAATACAAGCGCCTGGTCCCGATTGCTTCTGTTAAAACATTTTCTTTTTAACAGCAGTATAACGCTCCATGTATGCATCGTACCCATCGAGGTCAGTGAACTGTTTCGAATTGAAAAGATTTCCATCCACACAGAGATTGCTAATCTTGGATTCCTTGAGAATGCGAGGCGTAAATGCTGTCGCTTGCAAACAATTCTCCTCGATGCGAAGTGTCTTCAGTTTGGGTGCTTCAGCTATTTCCTCCGACAGCGTGGATATCTGATTTTGGTTCACATTTAGTTCAGTCACATACAGATCACGCACTTCAACTGGTACTATCGTGATTTTATTGCGCGATATATCCAACACGTCCAGATGACGCAGTCCACACAACATGATGGGAAACTCCACTATCTGGTTATTGCTTAAGTTGACTTGTTTCAAGTTCTTCAAACTTGAAAGTGCTTTCGGAATTCTAGTCAAAAAGTTGTCCATTACCAAGAGAACTTCCAATTTCTGCAGTTCTCCTAGAGCGTCGGGTAGGTCCGATAACTTGTTTCCACTTAAATTTAAGTGTTTAAGGAGGGTAAACCTTCCAATATCGTCCGGAATTCGTTCGAATCGATTCTCTGAAAGGTCAAGGGTCTTGAGAACATTGGGATATGATTTTAGCTGGGGTGGAAAGTCATGTAAGCGCTGCAAAGAGATCTTGAGAATTCCTGTCTTTTGGGCGGTTTCCAAGTGTTGTTTCAGTTGCTTGTTTCCCATTTTTTCACTTTTCTTTACGCTTGTGACTTCACTTCACTTAGTTGTGTACTAATTAATCGAATGTGATGAATAATTTATTATTTTATGTGTATATTTAGTTTCACAACAATGAATTTTCTACTTCGCAAATGAAACTCTTTTTTTCTGATAGCACTCAGGTGACAGCTGTCTGAAAACAGCTGAACAAATTCAATGCCTAGTGCGACGCACAACCTAGGGTGGAGACACAATGAGAAAAAGTTTGGTTAAATGTAGGATGGGAATAATAAAACTATTATATCCAGCGGAATTCGAATGAGATGCCAAAAGATACTCTGTCTTTTCCTGTGAAAGTTGTTATCTTTATTTTCAAGTGGTATCTTGTCTCTCGTAGTCAAAAAAGTAAAAGCAAAGATTAGCCATATTCTAAAAATTCTCTTAAGTTCCAATTGTAATCTGTGAAAGTCCTAACTGCATTAGTTGGAGGCTTCTTCTTTCTGTACGTATGTGCATACATCAAATTAGGTCTCCATTACATTTACTCTGTAGACTAGGCTTTGAAATTGGAGGAAAACTCATTCAATATTCTTACAGGTTGTCCTACAGTTTGAAGCCGTCAGCAAGGAAAACCCTGTGGTTGTCGACTCAGAGAAGATACTTGGCTTCCTGAAAGACTCTGGAGTAAAAAAAAACTACTCTCGACTTTGTAAGGAGAGTGCAATAGGGTTCGAAAGAATACAAGGAGCGTGAACTGAGAAAAGCGGTTTAACAAGCTATTTACTGGAGGAAACACGCTAAGGAAAGTAAAACAATGTATTTGCGCTGAGTCTGCTTATTTTTTTTTGTAAACATCGAACGTCCATTTGGTCTAATCTTAATTTATTCCGAACAAAACGAAAGAAACGTTCTCATGTAGCAAAACTTCATTTTATTTGAACGATTCATTTTGTAAACGAAAGTAGAAGTTGAGTTGTCATCTGTTCGCAAACTGTCATCAAGTGAATTAAAGAAATTAGGTCGACTTATTGTATTGTGAATTTTGTTTTTTAGAAAATGATACACAGTTTATTTATAGTTAATAATAGTGGGTAAGTTGAACTTAAACATTGAAGTATAACGTCCCATTATCATTTCTTCCTTTCTAGAGATGTGTTCCTTGAAAAACACTGGCGTAGTGTCGTGTCCCGGTCCGTGTGTGATTACTTTCTAGATGCTCAGCGAAATTCACCTTACGTGAGACAAATTTTATTAATTTTATATCAGCAATATTTATGTTCGCGTGTTTTCTTTTAGGATGTTCCTCCTGTTATTCAAACTCCTCACTATTATCTTATAACAGTGCAACGAAATGGTATATCTCTTGTTGCCGCCTGCAAACAAGAGTTTCCACCTCTCTTTGTCATCGAATTTCTTCACAGAGTTATTGACACATTTGAAGATTACTTCTCTGATTGCTCGGAATCAGTTATTAAGGAGAACTATGTGGTTGTCTACGAGCTGCTGGATGAAATGCTAGACAATGGTTTCCCATTGGCGACAGAAAGTAATATTCTAAAGGAGCTCATCAAACCACCAAATATATTGCGGACAATAGCCAATACTGTAACGGGAAAGTCAAAGTAAGTATGACACGATCCGTTTACGCTTGAAGGCGCACTTAAGGCTGAGATTGTGCCTGCATGCGCGATACGATGGCTTCTCGCGCGATCGTCTTCATCTCCAAAAATTTCCGGAAATAATTTAAAGAGTACTCTCGTATGAAGAGTGAAAATTTTAATATATCTTGAAAGCAATATCTTCACAGATACAAAAGGAAATAGGAAACACCAGTTGATGCAACAGAAAGGCATTCATTTGTCCATTTTGTGCGAGCGACTCGTTGATTGTAGTTTCTCGTCGCTCCAATTCGCTGTTCGCTGAATCGCTGCACCATTAACTTCTCCATATGTACGCTTCACGTGAATACGCTTAGCTAAATACGCAGGCTAACATTTTGATTAAATCAAGTCGCGGAGGATTGCTCTCCAATAACTAGTTTAGTAGATCTCTACCGCTCAACCGGAGCCAAGAGCACTAGAAGCTGTAAAGTTAATGCATAAAGCGATCCGTTTTTGGCTTGTGTCCGTTTAGTAGATTGATGTTGAAAGAGATTCTCTACACGTTGCACTTAATGTACGTACGTAGGTTCATTGCAACGGCCAAACGGGGTTGATTGCATCCCTAACAAACGTGAAACTTCAATTTTAGTCATATAGTTGCCCTTCACTGTGAGGTAAAGCAGGCTCTTGCTTATGATCTTGATTGCTGTGCCATAAGCTCAAATTGAGTTTTGAGCAATCAAAATTTTTGGCAAAGAATGTGCCTTGCCTTGAGAGTATTCCTTTCTGAACCTTAATTAGCTTTTCATCTAGCTAACATACGTCCTTTTCAATTTCTTCCAGCGTGAGTGGTATTCTACCATCTGGTCAACTGTCTGCCATACCCTGGCGCCGTAGCGGTGTGCGATACACAAATAACGAATCTTACTTCGATGTAATCGAAGAGGTGGATGCTATCATTGACAAGTCCGGATCGACTGTATTCGCAGAGATTCAAGGATATGTAAGTTAATTTCCAAAACGTCTTGTTCATAACTCAATATCCTTTGTTTACACCTTTTAGATCGACTGCTGCATAAAGCTATCTGGAATGCCAGATTTGACACTTTCCTTCATGAATCCACGATTGTTTGACGATGTCTCATTCCATCCATGCGTGCGTTTCAAACGCTGGGAATCCGAACGCATTCTATCATTCATTCCACCCGATGGAAACTTCCGTCTCATGTCTTATCACATCAGTTCACAGAGCGTTGTGGCTATCCCTATCTACATTCGTCATAATTTTTCTATAAAAACTGGTGAGCAAGGTCGATTGGATTTGACCGTAGGTCCCCGAACTACTCTCGGTCGGACCGTGGATAAAGTTAAACTGGAGATCTCTATGCCAAAGTGTGTGCTGAATTGCATCCTTACACCTAATCAGGGAAAGTATACATTTGACTCGGTTTCAAAAGTACTCCACTGGGATGTGGGACGGATTGATGTGACTAAACTGCCAAATCTACGAGGAACGGTTAGTTATGAGTATTTTGTATTTCTAACATCAGATGGTTGATGTTTTCTGAATTCTAGGTTTCCATAGCAGCTGGAAGTACTAATATCGATTCAAATCCATCGATTAACGTACAATTTTCAATCTCACAACTGGCTGTTTCTGGGCTAAAGGTGAATCGTCTAGACATGTACAATGAGAAGTACAAGCCTTTCAAAGGTGTGAAGTATATCACCAAGGCGGGCAAATTCCAAATTCGAATGTAAGATGTTAGACATTGCGACAGACAGGACAACTTTGAACTTTTTAAGCATTTAGTTGGTAACATTATTTTAAAAATATTAATCTTATACCATTATGAAAGTAAATTACAATATTTGTTAAGCCTGTTTTTTTTGTGATATTTGAGCTCTTGGGGTAGATAGAGCCACCCGGCATCTGTCTAACAATAATGGAATGCCAGCACATGTATTACGTGCCTTTCGTCAAATATCAAATACATAACCGATTTAGACGACAGACTTTTTTTATGTGCAAGTAATTATGCATCTGAAGGCAGCCATGTTACTGTGCGGCAGTCTTACGTCCTTCCGTAAAAAAAAATCGGACTGACACACGTTCGTACAATGCAATAATGAGAAAATAACCCCACAACAGCACGTAGGAAGTGCCAATGCATAGACAAAATGATAATGTCAAGCTTCTCGGGACCGCGCATAGGAAAAGACGCGCGGTTCCTAATTTACATAGTCAAGTTTATGCATCAATAAAGAAATAATAAGGCTTCATATACAATTTTGCATAGATTCTTTGTTTTGCCGTCTTCTTGATTAAATTATCAAATGCTTCCTTCGCATTTACATTGGGAGAACTCACCATTATTTTGGAAGCATTTGTCTTTATTCAAGGTACAACCGAGTATGCAATATGTACAGAATTGAGAGCTATTAGCTCATTAGTAGCCAAAACACTAGAACGGCCATATGGTGCAACATTGAAGGACCCTTCATCACTCCATGCAAGACTGTTCTAGTACCTTTTACGAAAAGAAGATTAGTCAATCTCGAACATATCATCGTCAATGGTACTACTTTAGGCTTTTCCAACGAGGTGAAGTACCTCGGCGTTGTCTTAGACAGACCCACACATCAAGTACGCGCCTGATCGTGCCACTAGAGCCTTATGTGCTACTCTGCGACTTTACGGCAGAACTTGGGGTCTTAGTCCCAAAATTATACATTGGTTGTAAATTTCGATAGTTACACCCATAATAACATATGCGGACATAGTTTGGTGGCCAAAAGTACTTGAACGAATGACGGCAATGAAGCTTAAGAAACTACAAAGAATTGCCTGTCTCGGTATTACACCTGCCCCACTTCACCCATAGAGGCTGTCATCGGGCTCTCACCCCTTCATATCTTCACTAGGAAGACTACTGCTCGTTGTGCTATAAAGTTGGAGCTGGAATGCAACCATTAATCAGGTAATCTTCTGGGTCATCTAAAAATGTAGGCAATGAAACTGTGGATGAGCTGGCTAGGTCCGGTTCGGCTTCCCCGCTCTTGGGACCGGAACCCTTCTGTGAGGTTAATTGGGATGCCGCCATAGCTTTGTTTAACAACTGGGACCATTAACTTCGCCTAGCCCATTGGGAAAATGTCCCCGGGCTTAGGCAATTCAAGAGCCCTTTTTCTTCAGAGAAATTCTAAACCTTGCCAGGAACAATATGAGGATGCTAGTGGGCTTTCTTACCGGCCATTGCGGCCTAAGATATCATCTCAACAAACTAAACTACAGAGTGTCGGTTCTGTTTGAAAGAGGAAGAAACATCTGAGCACATTCTCTGTGAATGTCCGGCCCTATATTGGCTACGTAGACGGATCTTCTACAGGGAATTCTGTTCGTTAACGGATAAAAGGAACTCAGCTACTAATGACCTTCATTAGGAAGGTAGTAGACCTATTAGGCTAAGTAGACTGGAGACACAATAGGTCTTGCTAGGTCGCAGTGTCAGCCATAAGAGCAGGTTTTATAATAACGAAAAATTAAAATAGACTTCCATATTAGAGGTATACTAAAATTTTGTAACTCTCGAAATCCCGGCATGCCTACCTCAAGGCTAAATCCAAAGAAACAGCCCCCCATGAGGTGAACCGCTCGATCGAACTATCCACCACGAAGAATTTACCGTAGCCACCTTTCTAAACATAGAACCTTCAATAATGCGTACACTGAAGCTATTCAAGAATTGCTTACTTTAAAGGAGTGTCTTAACTGCTAGATTATATCCATGCTTAGTACACGTAGTACCACATTAGGCAACAGCCAAGTAACCGAAATCGCCACCACAAGGTGGGGTAATCTTGCCTCTGCTCTGGTTTTTGGTCATAAACAACATTCTAACGAGACTGGGCAGGGACAGGTTTATGATGGTATGCAAACGATGTGGAACTTACCCTAGAAAAGAAACATCAACATCAGAAAAATTGAACTATATTCTGCGGTACAAAAACCAAAAAAGACAGGTTTATTATCCCACGCCTGAAGGGCCAGTCGCTTTTACTCTCCTAAACCACTAGATATATTGGTATCATCCTTGACTCAAAGGTAAGCTGGAAACTGTATAAAGTACAGCAGGTTGAAAAAGTTTGTATAGCAGAGCCGTATATCCATGTAACAGAGCCTTTGGTGAGAAATGAGGAATCCAGCCAAAGATGACCCTATGGATGAACACTGGCAGTGTATAGCCAATGCCACCTACAGGTCACAGGTCTGGCGGTTTCCTATGGGACCTTGAAAAACTTAAAGGAGTGCAGCCATATTGCGGGCACCACGAGAGCACTGCGATCATACCCGACTAATGTCCTAGCCGGTCTCCGACTTCGATTTCCATATCAAAAAAATTTCACTGTGTAGCGTAATCAAACTTAAGGAGTTTTTGTAGTGGACAGACAAGTCCTTCGGTCACAGATCTGCTGCCGAAAGAGTTGGTAGCTTCCCGGACAGACTACATCACTCCCAATTTGAATTTCATTAACATTTTTACTGCAGGCTTTGCCTTCCGAGGTGAATGGGAGGAAGGAGCAGTACTATGACACAGCAATCTATTGTATATTGACGCCATTAAAATGGACTGCTGAATTGGTGCGGGAGTCTTCGTGGAAACCCCCAATGTATTCAAATCCTATGGCCTCCCTGTCTGTGCCAGCATCGTGCAGGCGTAATGCATAACTAATACAGTTTGCTTTCTGGCAGTCGAATTATAATGAAAGTTCTGCCTGAACCACCACGTAAAAAGAGCAAGAAACGGAGTATCGCAATTTGTTGAGTAACATTTGACGAACGTGGAATATAATCACAGTAGCTGTTAGATATGGTCATTGAGAGCTTTCCCCACCCCTGAATGATAGAGAAAAGACTTGAACATGGAATCTCATTTCAAATAATGGTTTGGATGATCTGACAAAAATCTGTTTGGTCACATTAAGCAATTCTTCTAAAAAGTTAGAAAATCCTAAACATGCCACTTCAAACAAGCACGCCCTGTGCTTGGTGGGTCAATTGAGCCAGCAAATCAAATTAGCATCAGACAATTACGCTAAACTTCCTCTACGTAACTTAAACGGTGCTAAAGCTTAGAACATTACTTTATCCCAAGAAAAAATCGGAAACATAAAAACTCTGCACGCGAGTAGTCAATTAAGTTTTTTTCTTTATCAAAAATGTATCCAATTGTCAGCAAATTTTATGCAATCATTTTGGATCGGGATCATAGCCATGCGTGTCTGTTTCTGTTGCCGGTGAACACGGTATAGATACTTATTGCATGCCTTCGTCCGGACTGACTGACTAGTCGCGCTTTGAATAAACGTTCGGAGAGATTGCGTGTCTTGGTTTCAGGCGAAATTTTCAGTTTAACGATCACACCATAACGTGGGCGCGATCAAGTGATGGATTGGTATCTAATGGAAGAAGACGTATAAATTGGCACACGTTTCGGATAAGGTACATAAAAGATGAACTTGTTTTTTTTTCTTTTTTTTTGATTTGCCAATCAAATATGGAGATTTTTGTTCAAAAACATTGGACATGTGTCCAGTTTTAGGTTTTCAATCAATCAAACAATCAATGCCTTCAACCATTCAAAATCAAGTGGAGTGATATATCCCGAATTTGGATCGAGTAACGAAAGGAACTCAAGGCTCGCATTACAAGTTCTCTGTGCCATTCCCTACATGATTGTCTAAAATAGTTTCTTTACTTCAAAGGCTGTCAGGAAGTTGAGTATCTTCTCAAGCTAAATGACAACGAGGTTTTTGAACAGCGATGTTTTCCATAAGCATACGCTTTTCACTTTGGCTTGAAAAAGGTTTTCCTAACTCCGTCGAAGGGAGTTATTATTATTTTTTGTTGGCTCTTTCGTTACCGGTGCATCTTCAATGAGCTGAAATCCAGTAAAAGGTGACAGGAATATGCCCTACCGCTTCACAGAGTAACGCACTAACGCTTTTATCTTCTATTGCAGAAAAGAACTGTGTCGAACTACAAGTTCCTTAGGTAGGTAGGTAAGAGGGCTGTGCATGCGAGGCAGACACACGCAGGCCAAGCAAGGCTCTTTGTGATGCCTCTGGGACCTATACCCTAGGTGCCACTCCAACCATTGGGAGTTCTCGATATGGAGGATCGTTTATTCCTCCTCTTTGTCCCTGCAGCTCCTGTAAAAATCTCTTGAGAAGAGGTCCATCTTGGCATAAAGATCGATGGGACAGTGGCCAGTGAGAACACCGATAAAGGGCTGATGAGCTACTTTTAAAGCAAGACCACATTTATAGATCAAGAGAGGTTAAGCATTGGCCAGATCTCTCCGGAGGTATGGAATGTGGTACCGATCCTCCATCTTTGGTTTGTCTTGCTAATCGTGCCGTACTCTAAGAGTAATTCCCTAAGAAATAAATGAACTTGGAACAGAAGGTGGTCACTGTCTCCTGCGCCTTGTCTGGGTTCAAGGTCACGAAGGTTTTACGGGCAATACGAAAGCCGACGAAGTGGCAAGGAAAGGGACGCACTCGATAGAACGAATCACTGAAAACACAGTGGGAGTCGCACTAACAATAATTAAAACAGCAAGTAACGAAAAGATGCAACGGTATTTCGAAGATCTCTGAGCAAACCTCTTGACGAGCAAAGTGGCTAGATCACTTGAAGGAAACCAAGCAACCTGATCACAAGGACCGTTCTGGGTTTAAGCAGAGATCAATTAAAAATGATGGTGGGACTCATCACAGGACACATTAACCTCAACAAACACATGCATAGACTGGGTTTCGCTGACGCAGAGACATGTAGGAACTGCGAGGAAGAAGTAGAAGAGCTCGAGCATTTCCTATGTCACTGCCCAGCCATAGCGAGAATGCGACAGAAGGTTCAAGTGGATACCGGAACAGAAGCATCTCAACGGGCAAAGGAATCGGCGACATCCTGGCCTTCACCAAAGATACAGCTAGATTCTCCAGAACACACATACACTAGTGTCAACTCCATAATTGTTTCCATCTTCCTTAGATCCCTTCCAACATATGTAAGTAACAAACGAAACCTATCCCTACAGTTCCGACGATTAGAAGAGGGGAACAGAACAGGCCCGACTGAGGCCTAAGTGAAGAGCCTTCCGCTCCTACAAAATCAACCGAACGGACTTTATCCCTCGTGAGACCTTATATGTAGACCATGTCTCGAGATTGAAGAGATTTCTCAGCATATCCTTACAGAGTGCTCCTTCCTTCTTCACACAAGAAGCCGACCCTAGCTCATTCGATTATCTTTATTGCCACTCACCCAAAAAAGTCCATCGATTTTCTGACATGATCTAGGAACACAAATGGTTGGGCTGTCTGCACTATTCGTCCTAAGACACAGCTAAGCAACTATGGTAGGTTGATCAATAGTAAGATTTTCTCTTTTAACTCGTGAATTCAGTTTTGAGTTAAGATCATCAATTTTTATTTGTTAGTCATCCTAATGCCACACCAACGCTTTTTTGGTTCAAACGCTTTTATTAGTCATACGCGCTAAGTTCTTTAGCTACACGTACACACGTATTCCAATCTTTATTCAACCACCCATTGTGGTTGCGGTTAAGTTGTAGTAAACCTTTTTTTATGTGGCATAAGTCATGCACATACCACGCCTTCACATTATATTCGTTTTTTTCCTGATCCTTCTCTTCGAACATTTTGTGTCATGTGGTTCACTTTCTTAAGATGAACACTAAATCTTATGGGAAACTAGAAAAATTAATTTGCCCATGTAGATGTACTGAGCCCGACACAGATATTATAAAACAAGAATCAATGCCCGAAGCACGTCGAAGATGCGTTTATAGAATTTAACATGGCAGTGAGGAGAGCCAGGCTTCGTGGGCAAATAGACAATTGTAAATTAAACTAAAGAAAGCAAATACCAGTAGACTTGTGGTTTTTGTACTGATCTGGGGTTGCATCTCTTGTACCTTTGAAGGTTCAAAGCAAAATAAAGAGGAGTAAATGTGAGTGCCAGGAGTAAGGATATGATTTTTGAAAGGAAATCAAAGACTCAACAGATGGCACATATAGTTACGGAAGTTTAGGTAGGTAGATAGATTATTAAGGTGCGATTTAGTCCTTTATCACTCATATCCTCCTGTTAAGAGCTCATTCAAGAAGCCGAAGTGAGTGATGGATATGACAATGCCTTAGGGTGAGCTGGTGGTTGGGCTCAAAGTCAAAGCCCTGCGGACTCCAGTAAGTGGGACCGCGCAACTTTATCTCCAACTAATCTGCATCTGTCCTCGTTGACCTTAACCTCACCCAATGGTTGAAATTTTTACTCAAACCTGCCAGAGCTACCCATACGTATGTATGTCGGCGCAAACCTAGGGTATTTTCGTTGTAAAATCTGAATTCATTCGGCACACAGCTAAATGACAGGTGGTTCGTTTTCGCACTCAGAATGAGCCTTAAATTAACTGAAAGATTGAGAAAAAGACACTTTGGGATAAGCTTTTGGTTCGAGGAAGTTTTTCTCCGTTCCAACGATCCCGCAGGTACTTCCTCATTTAAAGAGAGAGAAAACGCAAAACAAGGGAACAGAGTTCAAGGAAATGGCAGCAAAGATGGAATCGTAACAAAAAGGACAATTGACTTATAAAAATCATAGGAAAATCATCCATAGGGAGAAGTGGACCCGAGTGAAATAAAAAAAAATAAAAATAAATAGCTGGCGCGACAGCTTTGGATAAGCCAAGTCCTAACTTCTCGCAACTATTCATGTTGTGTGTGTTATATATTTCGCACGAATGGAAGGGACCTACAATTTATTGCCAACTCCGAATGGAGAAGTGAGAAGCTCTTTCAAGATTATACTCCCGGAGGCTTGTCAGTCCCCGACGAGAGGTGGTGCCGCAAAAATGTTTGGTGTTCCTGGCTCGGGCTTGAACCCACGCCGCCCGGTCAGCAGTCCAATGCACTAACCACTGAGCCACGGCGACCGAGTGAAATACTTACTGGAAAAATAAGAACACTTTAGTAACTCGAAAGATAACTTTGTTAGCTGTGGTCAAACAACCATATTGACCACTCCTCTTAGATCCTCTAACTTTTATTCTGGAAAACACTGACTATACACCGTCCAAGTTGAATTTCAACCTCAACTTCCAGACGGAGGAGTGGGAGAGTAATGAATCCAGAGACAGTCATTCTGTTCATATCTATACCCCCGGTTCTAAAACGGAGAACAGAGTGGGAGGTGGTGTTTTCTCCGATATGCTTAACCTAAACATCCCCTTATCCGACTACTGTAGCGTTTTTCAAGTCGAAATAATCGCGATCAACGAATCCTTATCCTGGCTTAGGCAGAATGTGATATCCTTCAGGGACATTACAATTTTTACCGACAGCTAGGTTGTTATAAAATCCCTGTCCTTGGAATCGGTAACGAGTACACCAAAAGTTGCTTCAGATTGTCGCCCATCTCTCAGAACATTTCAACATTCACCTATGCTGGATACCTGGTCATAGGGACATTTCAGGGAACTGTAATGGCGATGAACTCACCAAACGTGGTATTTCTCTGGAAATTCTGCCGGAACGAAGGAATCTGAGTATTCCACTTGCTACATGTAAACTTCTCTTAAAGTAAGACGCGATTAGTAAGACAAATAAAAGATAGAGGAATGCTACCACGTGCCGCACCTTCAAGGAGATCTCCCGGTCAAGAAATGGCGATTAGTGTCTGAATTGAGGTCTTGGTAGACGAAGATACTTTCTACCTCAATGTTAGATCTGTCTACGGTGCCGTTCTGTCCAAGATATCAGTGTTGGGTTTTTCTCTACAAAATCATCTCGAAAACTGTGTGAAAAGTACGACTTCTCCAACTTTACAAACAACCCGGTTTGGTGGAGGAATTCTGTTTGCCAAAAATGAGTCCCTTACTCAGTACTGTCATAAAATCCATTCACAATTCCGATTGACCAAAAGCACATTTTTCCGCAGTTAAAATATAAAATTGCTTCTCGCTTGGTAATTCCTTGCTAAATGCATCTTCACAAGACCACACCGCATAGCATTTATCCCATGTTGGGTCATTTACATACATACTCCACATGTACGTGTATAATTTTGCGTTGAATAACCACAAAAATGGTCGCAACACCGACCGGGGGCCAGCAGAAGAGATTGATCAACAAAGAGCCTCCCAAAGACCAAGAACCACAGCCAGAAGAATAAACCAGCAGCACAGAGATATAATATACGTCCCTGGCTTACTGGTTTTGGTGTTATTGCAAAGGGTTCCTGCACTCGAACATGTCCGAACATTAGAGGCTCAAGATGTGAAAGGAGTATAGGTTTCCCTCGGTATAAGCGAGGCGAAGAGAAATGACAGTTAACTTGGAATATAAAGTGTCTGACGTATCGTTGGAATTTTGAATTTTTTCTTCTCCTGCCTAGAACGCCTTTTCTTTCTTGTTTCTCTTTAGGCTCCGAGGACAGCATCAGCAGCAGCAGCACGTTTCGTAAAATGTGATTGTTTATTTAGCTCGTTCGGTCTTTTTACGGGTTCTTGTTCAGCGTGCACCCGAGCGATCGCTATGTGATAGCGGATAACGAGTGGCAATGTACGCACAGTCACTTCTTCGAGAACCAGTTCTCAGGTCTTTTATTTTTTTTTTTTCCTTATTAAGGCGAAAAAAAAGCAGAAAAATGATTGAATGCGTTCGGCATCGTGGCATTGGCCATGGCAGGATTGGTTCCCCTCCCAGAAGTGAGTTAAAAGATTTTTGCAGGGAAATTTTCGTGGCATACTTGCGGCATCCATTCGGTATTGACCATAACACGTGGCTGTAATTTACCATAATTGAGAGAATGATGCAGGGAATGGATCCGCATGCAGAGAGAAAGGAGGAATAACGAAAGACTTGAGGTGCGAACTTGCTTTCGTTGGCACAACTGGCAAAAATGCAAATAATTTTTTTGCATTTTCTTTGTCAGCAATGGAATGCACTTAAGTGGGTAGTTTCTAAGACACTTTTATGTCTGTTAGGGTTATGTCATGTTGCGAGGAGAAAAGCAGTGTTACATCCGCGTAAGTGAAGAACTATGATAATTGAAATGTTTGCAGGAAAAATTGGTGACCCAGGCTACAAGAAAGAAAGCTTTGGTTGTTTGGGGTTCCGTGACCTAATAGTCGCAGTTTCAGCATTAGACTATCTGATGTTCGAGTTCGTTAAAGTTTTGGAACTATACACGCAGCAAACTATAGGGAAATTGGTTACTATACGAGAGTACGAGACTACTGTTTGGTTCGAATCCTCTTTCCACATTTGTAGATATGATCAGCTATATTCGAAAACATTTTAAATTTTGTGTCATATAGAACCTTAACAGAATTTGTGCCCATTAGGCTATCCCCTTATATGCTATAAACCATGGAAAGCTTGATAAAAATACTTTAGACATCGCATCGGGCTTATTGGAACTGTTGACAAAAGCCGACTTACAAAGAGTTTACTTTGATAGTCTTACTGAATATAAGAAAACATCAAGCCGGACACTTTAATACGGGCAGGATGTGTCGGGATCGATAATTCTGAACTTGATTAAAGTCGATCGAGCAGATGCAGACCAACCGACAGAAGCTATTGGACCACTGTTCTATCATCTTTTGGGCATGGACGTCTCGGATGCAGAAACTGGTGGATCGATTGGTGCTGTCTGGGAGAATATTCTCGTTGATGTCAGTGACGGCTCCTCTATCTCCTTGGAGAACCTTGACCAGCTGCAAGCTGACGGTCAAAACACTAAGTAAAAAAAGTGGACGAACTGAGAAAGAGGGAGAGAAAATACAGCACACGAGCCTTTCTAGCGAACCGACTCTCGATGAAGAACAAGTTTCCTGTTAGTTTATTTGAAGAGGCCAAGGCAAAAAAGAGGACGAGCGAAAGAATATCGATAGGTCCACCTTCACTTAAGTCAAGGGATGATCTTCTCATTCACATAGTCGCCGCAGAGCACTGCATCGAGCCGATGCCTCATATGTGCTTCAGGAATGTGGGAATGGAGGTCAAGCAGCCAACTAATGTCTCAAGTCATAGCTCGTTACGAAAGAAACCGGTGAAAAACTCCCTTCAAATAGGAGACTATAACCCGGATGTTTCCTCTACAGACTTTCCGGTCAAAAGCAAGGTGGTAGTGGGTACTACATCTACGCGAAGCCACGGGTTGGGAGTTACCCGCTCATTGCGAAAGGCGAAGTAAGGCATCTCGATGACAGAAGGACCCTTAGGGACCGTCTTTGAAACCCTTCCCGTATTATTCCTCTGTATAAGAAATGCGATACTCTATCCATCACGAACATGGAGAAGAAAGCTCTGGTTATATTAATAAAAAAGAAAAAATAGCCGGCGCGACATGTTGTGCGTGTTACATTTTCCGCACGAATCGAAGAGACCTACGACTCCGAACGACGAATTGGGAAACTCTTTCACGACAAAGTATACTCCCGAAGGCTTCTCATTTCTGGACGAGAGGTGGTCCCACGAACAATTTTCGGTGCACATGGCTGGAGCTTGATCCCACGGCGCTTGTACAGCAGTCCAACGCACTAACCACTGAGCCACAACGACCACGTAGAATATATTGTCGCCCTAAATTTCAATCTCAGTCAGACTCAGACAGGGCCAGATTGGACGACACCAACTCCCCAACGTTAGCATTGTTCTGCGATACAATAATCGTCCACATTGGTGGTTTCCTGTCGGAAAATAAAAGAAAGGCCAAATCTTCACACTGGATCCAGGCCGATAGCTATGCACATTCGGGAGCCTGGCACAACTGATCCAGTTATGTATGGTTTGTCCGATACTTAATTATTGCTGAAATGGCCGGTTTTATAGATGAGTGTGGACGGGAGTTGACAGACCATGGCTGTTGGTCTTAAATCGAACCTGTGGAGTTAAGGAAAAGTAGAATGTTAGAAATTTTCTTCTCCGACAGTTCGATGAGGTTGTCGAGGAAGGATTTGCCCAGTACCTTGAGTCTTTCTTTGGCAAGTGCTGGGTGCTTACAGAGGAAGTGTTGTAGGGTTTCCTTCCCGTTTGTGTCTTTGTAGGGGTTAAAAGGGATGCCAAGCTTGGTTGCATGGGTTATGCATAGTCCCTCCACTGGTCGGAACAGAGAATGCAGATTTTGCTAAAAAAAAAAAACCCAATAAAATCTATGATAAATCATATCCATAGGAACTGAGGTGCATTGACTTGACTCAAAATAAGTTGCCTAGGAGCCTACCAGATGGAAGAGGGAGACATATACATACAGACACATACATATGTATCTCAGTTTCCAAATGAGCTGAATAAGGTACTTTGACCGAAGAACATATGTATGATATTTAAGTTGACACTAGGAGAAGGCATGTTCTATCCTTCAAGCCGCAATGCGCACAAAAAAAAAATGAGCGAAATGTCTCATGTTCGTGCACCTTATGCCATAAATACAAATTTTTAAAATGACTAACACACCTTGGTTCACGTTCTCCCCTCATTATGCCATTAGATCAATTTAATTTTCTTTATTTAAAAAAAATTGTTCAAGCAGAACGATGTCGAAACAAAGTTACAAAAAATTAACGAAGGGACAATGCACATAATTATCTACATAATCTAAAACGCCATTTAATTAAAATTAATACAAAAATGCCACCGTGCACATGCGATACACGCAATGTACGCATTTAAGCAAATGTTTGCCTTTGCATGAGTGAAGACAAAAAGTACCATGTATGTATCTCGATGGCATGTAATTGCCAGCATCCGAGAAACAAAGAAAACTATTACGAAACTTTTTGTCTAGGGAAATCTGAAAGCCATGTTTCCATTCCTTTTTTTGTTGTTGTTGGAAATCTCTGAGTAACACAGTTGACGGCTTCTCGTTTGGGGGAAAAAAAAAGGAAGAACCCGATTTCATTCTGAGTAACACAGTTGGTGGCTCCTCTTTGGAATTCCAAAACGAAAGACATGAATCAGCCCAGCAACAGGCAGGCATCCACCGTCATGTTTACAGAATGGAAAACGAAAAAGAAGACCCCGGCCAATGCGAAAAGAAGCACATAGAAGATTGCACGAAACGTTGCGGCTAGCATTAGTAATAGGTTCGGTATTCAGGTTCCTGATCATACCAACTTTGTGCTGCGATCCCTTTGGTGGTACAGACGATGGAGATTTTTTTTTTTCAACTTTTCTTGGATGGTAGCTATGTGCCAGCAAAAGTTTAACTCCTGTTGGGACTTTTTTTTGCTTTTTTTTATGATTTTCTTCATAGGGTGGACTCTGCTGTTAGTGGATTTGAAACTCTGAACATTTATTTGGGTTTTTGGCTTTAACGCGGCAGTGTAATGAATTATCTAATATAAGTGGTTACTTACTGGATACCTTTCATTAAACTGCCAAAAGCTTTATCAAGAGTAAACAAATTTCAGAGCAGTGAAGAACTCTCTTGAAGTTCTACCTAGAGCTTCAGCGGCGATTAAAGAAGTTGTCATGTCAAAATCAAGAAGAAAATCTTTAAGGATCAACATAATTTTCCAATGACCCGCTTATCCAATATGACGGTTGCGGGTTTGGGGATTTTAGACCAATAGTCAATTCTATTGATATCAACAGACTATCTAAACTACGGCATGCCTATCAACTGCTCTTCAACCGATCATTAGGTTACGTTAGGTAGATGGGTTGGCGAGGGGAGAAAGAACCCTCTGCGCCACACTCATGTCAGTAGAGATCCGTTGCGATGCCCGGAGCAATACATAAAGCACTCTCCTCTTCCCCCAGGGTATCGAACCACCTTGAACCCTTAATGAACCTCCAGATGTCCGTGTTAGATACGTCGCATAGTTCTTTGGTCTTCTGGAAAAAGTGCCGTCCAAAGGATTTATGTCTGAGGTGGCAAAGACTTGGGCAGAGGCAGAGGAAGTGGATTGTGTCCTCATTAACTTCCTCGTCTCCGCAGGCCCTGCGAAGGTTTCCCTCACTTAGTCTTAGCATCATAGCTGGCGCGACAGCTCGGGATGAGCCAAGGCCTAGCTTCTCGTAACCATTCATGCTGTGAGTGTTACATTTTTTGCATGAATGGAAGGGACTTACAATACAATTAATTGCCGACTCCGAACGGCGAAGTGAGAAGCTCTTTCATGACAGAATATACTCCCGAAGGCTTGTCATTCCCCGACGAGAGGTGGTGCCGTGAAAAATGTTTGGTGTTTTCCTGGCTGGGGCTTGAACCCACGCCGCTCGGTCAGCAGTCCAACGCACTAACCGCTGAGCCACGACGCCCACGGGGGTATTATAACCTGTAATTACTCCTACAAGAATAGAGAGGGTTTTCCTGTCCTTCTGCATGAGAGTATTAGATCTGGCTGTTTACAAGTTTCTTTACAGGAGTCGAAAAAGCACCATTCGCTTCCACTAGAATCCTGGTATATGCTTCATGTCTGCGTTTACATGGCGAGACTTTCATTGACTGATCAGTCTGCTCTAGGTCTAGCGCAGATCCCTCCCTTGCAAATACATCAGCTTTCTCATTCCCTGGTATGCCCTCATGTCCAGGGACCCAGCATAGTTTAACCTCATGCTGTATGGCCAGAGCACTAAGCTTTTCGCGACATTACAAGCTTCGATTTTATTTCAATAGCAGAAATCGCTTTTAGTGCTGCCTGGCTGTTGATGAAAAAGGTGATATCATGTGATATCACCTTCGTTGCAGTTTCCCGGACAGCAACTGTCACTGCTAGGACCTTCGTCTGGAAAACAATGGTTCTTAGAATATACCTGCACCCACACCAATGTCCATTTTGGACCAATCAGTATCAGATGGGTTTGGTTTGCGTGTTAGGTATTGTTCCCCTTGTCCATTCCTCTCTGCTTGGGAATGAGCAAGAGAATGGTCTTTTGAAGTCTAGGTAGGGCACCGTATCATCAGTGGTTCCTACATTGCCCATGTACTTACTTAGGATCTGGGCATGCCCCATCGTGCTTGACTTCCAGACATTCTTTTGGCTGATTCTCAGGGCCGCAAATTCCTGTATAAACAGATTTAGTGGAAGCAGGTTGGACACAGCTTCTAGCCCTGCTGTTGACATGGTTCTCATGGCACTCAGCTGCTATGCACGTCAGTCTCAGTATTTTCGTAATGAGCTTGAGCTTGGTGGTTTTGATAGCAGCTTTCCATCATACAACGCTGTCATAGCTAAGTATAGGCCTTACAACAGCCGTGTACATCTATAGGATGTTTGTAGGACTTGATTCCCAGATTTTCCCGTATATTCTACTGCAAGAGTAGAAAGCTATCGTGGCCTTCTTAATTCTTTCGTTCATATTCTGTTTCCGGTTCAACTTTTGTCAAGCACAAGCCTCAAGTATCTTGCACTGTCAGACATCCTGAGGGGGATACCTTCAGCAGAGGCTATTTTAAATTGCGGTATCTTTCTCTTGTTTGTAAATACCAGCTCAGTTTTCTGGGGATGAACCGTGTCCAACACTTTATTTGCTCACTGGGAGCTGGAAGGAATTTTTCCAGTCGCTAGAAGGACCACATCATCCGCATATGCTGTGTCCTTAATCCCGCTGTTTTTAAATTGTTGCCCACCCTGTGGTGCACCTCTAAAGACGTAAACCTTTAATTAAGTGACTCCAGCATGCTCAAAATCCCATCATTAACTGCTTGGCAAAATCAATGTAATTCAAGGAATTCACGAGAATGGCATTTCTTAACAAATAATGGAGCCTTCAGCAATGTCAATACTGACTCCATTCGATTTATCAAAGCAAAGAAAAATATCAAACCACGTCCAGTGTTCCACAGATACCAACTGAATTGCCATTGCCTCTTTTTACTTCGCATTGAACCCCTTAATTTGCTCACAAAGCATAAGGACTGGCACGCAATTTACATATTTCCGCGTTTCGTGACTAATGTTTTCCGTGATTCAAAACTGATTGCAGTCCAGTAACTCCTTAGCTGGAGCTTGTAAGATACTAAGGTCTCTATCACCACGTCCTCACATTCTCAGTCCGAATTTACAAGAACCGATTCAAAAAGTCCAACAAAGACAACCAGCAAATCTCCATTCATTAAACTAAATTAATTCATTAATTCAGGAGAAACAAAAAAAATAAATTTGCTAATAATTTTATAATCCACGGTGATAGCCTTAATAAGATGCTGCCGGTAGCAAAACGTAAGACCCAAGCTTTCTGTAGTGTCAATCACCCAACGACTTGTGTCTTGTCCCACTTGCTGCCGCTGAAAAACGACCAGACCCATTTAGCCCTGGAGAACATAGAAGAACTTGTTAACAAGCCGTAGAAAATGGCTGCATCGTTTATCACGGGCTCCTACGATGATTAATGTTTACTGCGAATTCTCAGAGAAGTGGATGACACTGACGAAGAAATAAATATACATTCGAGTTTCTAGCCAAGGAGTGTCGTTGTCTCAAACCAGCCAACAGGAGGCAATTGGCATGCTTAAGCGATTTTCTTTAATTTCAGTCTGGATGGACTCACTAAATGCGTTAAACTGTACTCGAAACCGAGTTAAAGTGAGAAATGGATATGAAACCGCCTTTGGGCCCAAAAATTAAGATATTCAATGGCGTTCAACTCGCGGACAACAGAAGAAGAACAACATACGGCTGCTTCTGCCGTTACTGCTGCCCAGCCTATTATTTTACGCCTTTCGTTGGTGGGACCTGTTCGGGATACCTGTTCTCGTCTGCCACCAAGCACTACAAGCCCCATGAAAAGGTGAACCCCACCAATCGAGCACGACTATGGCTTCGCGCGCAAACGAACCACAAGAGAGGACCACGAAGTAGCTCTGTGTAAGTCACGGCAGGCAATGACCATTTCACGCGCGCTCACGGAACCAGTCTTACCACTTTTCCAATCAACTCCTAAGGAATGTCTGAGTGATTATGTTGCTGCGTTGCCTGTTCGCCCGGTCTTAGTCTTTGCGTAATTTGGTAGCCTGAATAGTCATGGGCAGTGGCATTATTTGTGGGCTGCTGCTGCTGCTGCTGCTGCTGCTGCTGCTGCTGATGCTTACTTCTGCTGTTGCCGGTGCTAGCGGTAGAGTGGCCAAGTCTTGGGCTCATATAGCCACCAAGTGCTGTAATACGTCTGTCCGATCCTATTTGTACTACAACAAGAAGAACCCATCCATTCAGCCAGAACCAATTATTAATTTCGGATCGGATCAGCAACCGCGATGAAGCTGGGTGTTGTGCTGTTGATATTCTCTTCATTCTTTTTTGTTTCGTGTATCGTTTTTTTTTCTCTGCTCCCCTAAGTTGAGAACGTTTTGTTCGTTTGGTTTTAATTAAATGTTAACGCCAGTTGAAATATGGACTTTTAAAGGTGAGTAATTAATTTCCATAACATGGTACCATACCTGTGCTTCATTGACCACTCGTAGCTCCTTTGGCTTGATTTTGATTTTTTCGGTCGACATAATTCTTTGGAATTTTTATGATATTGTAAAAAAGATTCTTCTTTTGCCAGAGACCAGAAGCATAAACGAGGATCTTCACAAAGTTATTTAAATTAGCACGTTTCGAAACTGGTTGTGAAACTGTTTCAGAAGCCAAAATCGGTTAGCAAAATTACACAAATGTTACGAATTGAGTGGCAGAAGGGTTATCAAGAATTTTTTTAATTTTTTATTCATAGATTGAGATCGAGGTGCTTCTGGGTTGACTTGGACAAAGGAGGGGCATGTCAGGGTGTTCAATCCGAAGACATTTTCAAATATGATCTATGTGACACAATGCAGCTGAAGAGCGAACAGAAGGCTTTCAAAAGTTTACCCCTGTTCTATGTAGATATAATTCCCTTTTCACAAGAACAGGATAAAGGCATGGACATTGAGAATAGGTTGCTGGTAGTTTCCTCTGCTCTTTTCTTCCGATCAGCGCGTGCAAAAAGAAAAAAAGAAAAAAGATACGAAGCAGCAGATCAGATGTGCTTGATGCGAATAATCAAAAATATACAAAAACCATTCCTGACATTTTCTTTGGACATTAGGCTAGGCGACTGTTAACCGAGGACGATGGATATACTGAAACCAACTTTAATTTTATTGCGCCAGGAGCCAGTTATTACCCAGCTCTTACTAGCCGCCTGTGCCATTCGCGTTCGTCCACTTCACAGTTATTATTATCTCAAGAACGCAGCACAATCGACATCTCGTTCAACGATTTATGTAGATGTTATCATTAGTGAATCGAATACTGCGAATACTGCGAATAGCGCAGACCTTATCGACAATCATTTAGCTGCTTCACGAATGACCATAACATCCGCTTGGGAATCACTGGAACGACTTTCTTAAGCTGGGCATCCACGATCACTCAAGAATGAATGCGGAATTCAAAAATGATTGAATTCATTCGCGCATGAATGCAGACTCTGGCACACAGCTCCATTCACCGGCATTCATGAGTGATCGTGGATGCCCAGCTTTAAGTAAGGTAAGGTAGAAGGATTGTCGAGGGGAAAAAGAACCATCTGCGCCACACTCATGCCCGGAAAGACCCATTATTTATGTGTTGGCACTTGGGGAACGGCGCAGATGCATGCACTCGGTCAAAAGGGGATGAGGTTGCTCTTGGCTCGCGAGAAAAATTTTTCGGATGATTTTTGGTCCCGTGGAGGAGGAGATACAACGACGAACTGTACGGACTGTACAGCGACATTGACTTAGCCAGAAGAGTGAAGCTCTAATGACTGAGGTTGCGGATGGATACCAATGCTTCGGCCCGAAAAATCTTCGAATCCACACTCAAGGGACGGCGCAGTAGAGGAAGACCACGGCTCATGTGGCGCACGCAAGTGGAAAGGGACCTTAACCAACATGACATGCGAAACTGTGGGCAGCTGACTAAGGATCAAGTTGGCTTGAGATGCTTGTCGGTTGAGGCCCAGGTCCACCCTAGACTTTAGCGCTATCTTATGTACATAAGTAAGTAAGTTAGAGGAATCTTTTAAAGACGAAACTGATCTCAAACTCAGTAACAGTGTTGAATTTCCATTTAAGTCACCTTCCTTCGTCTACCTTACTCCTCACAGTCCTGGAAAGGATTTTTTTTTTTTTCGCCCGATCTCTCCTATCGCACTTCGGTCGCCTTAATTATTTGCATAAGACAATGGCATAGTTACTTACTGCATTCCACTTGTCCTGCAACTCTAGGATGTGACGTATGTACTATATTCTCTAGAGTTCTACGATTTCTCTTCGCAATGTTTCCCTTGGCTTTGAACGCGTGGGCAGTCAACGCATTCAAAAGTATTGTTGCAAAATGAGTAGGTGTCGTGGGGAAGTCATTATTCTTGAAAAGATGCAGCTATGGCCGAAAGAACAAGGTCTCAATATTCAGAGTTAAATGGTAAGTCCATCGGTAGCCTACAGAGTTGCTTCCATTCTCTTAAAGGAATGGTTTCTATTGTTGGATCTTAGTTGACGGATGATTCTCGACTTGTATTTTGGTACCTTCTCTGCAGTTATTTTCCCAGAATTGGTTTTATTCAGTATAGACCCACTGTGATACCTATTGTAAGGAAAATCCCTTGGCGATCCGCAAAAGAATTCTCCTACTGGGTTTTGTACTACCTTGTATTCTTAAAGAACCTACATAATTATGTCCTTTGTTCTTTAGAATTCGGATGACTCTTATCTGAACGTCGTATCTCAAAGCCACAGCGAGAGTGTTTTACACAGCTTTGGTAATGCACAGGTTGACGTTGGTAACTTCGTCTAGTACTGTCTACCAGACATACATAGTTCATAGTCTGGTAGATACCACTAGACGAGACCGGGCTATGAACTATGTTTGGTAGACAGCACTAGACGAATATCGTATCTTACTATCGCTGTGAAAAAGCAGTAGATTACTTGATGACAATTTCCATTGATAGCTAAAAGCCATGATGAGGTAGTAAGAACGACAGGCACTCGCCAAACCACCTAAAGGAGCTCCTGAGATGATCCTCCTTGTATCCTTAGGCGTGGTTTGGTCACAACTCTGGGGAGTTAATGACGAGCCTAGTAGCCTTTGTGCTTATGGTGCAATGTTGTTTCAGCACTCCTGTTAGGACATGAGTTTGTCATTTGTCCATAGTCAAGAGGCAATTTTGTTTATTTTTTCCAAAATTCTGCCATAGGCTACAAGATAAAATGTAGTCACCTTTGGCGGACCAAGGCCTTTCAGTATACCAGTAGTGATGTCTATTGAAGTATGTGCTCATCCTAGAGTAAATCTTCGTCGAGTGGGTTCGTCTGGTTTTTTATTGCTCTCGATATAACTGTGTCCGGGAACCCAACTTGTAGGATGGTGCCTATATTGTCTAATCCCTTGAAAGCTGCTTGACTGTCGACAAGAGTGATGATACTGTGTGGGTTCAGCCTCTATCAATGGCGAATATTTTTGCTTGAAAAGCACTACAATATTTGCTAAAGAAGCCCAGCACAAATACGATAAGTCGAAGTGATGCAAAGCTCAGATGGTATCAATCTGATAAAGGCAAGTGGATGCAGAAATTGATCCTCTTCATAGAGGTTTGGAGCAATAGAAAATATGGGGAGGTGAATTTCTACCTGACCCAGATGCTGACTGGCCATGGATGCTTCAGAGCATACCTCTATAGGTTTGGACACAACGAGAACCCCTATTGCTCAATGTAAACGGAAGCAGTCGAGGATGCGGAACACAACATGCTGCATTGTCCACGATATTAGGAAGAACGGCACCTGTTGGTAAATAAACTGGGCGAGGAAAGCACAAGACAGATGGGTGAGGTGGATTTACTTACTTACTTAAGGTGGCCCTACAGTCCGGGGTGAAACTGGGTCTTAACCAACAAGCGTCTCCAGCCAGCTGCCTCTAATTTCGCACGCCATGTTGGTTAAGGTCCCCTTTTACTTGCGTGCGCCACTTGAGTCGCGTTTTTTCTCTACCGGGTCGTCTCTCGGATGTTGATTCGAAGATTTTCGGACCGGGGCATTGGTGTCCATCCGTTCTTCATGTCCCAGCCACCTTAGTCGTAAGAACTTCACTAGATTAGGATGCTAGATTCCCAACTTGTTCTGCTGGGTATACAAGTGGAATAGTGTTTCAACGTACTGTCATAAAAAAAGGTGTAAAATAGTCCGTTTTTATGTCGAGGGTAACATATTGTACAGATGAAGTGTATAAGACCTGTGCCTCCAGACAACTAATTCTCGTAACCAAAGTGCTGCTTCAGCTGTTGTGCTCTTTAAATAGTGGTGTCGTCGGGACTAACTTAATGTCCAAAGCTTACTTTCAGAGACCAAGCTATGTGTAACGGACATCAATGATGATTTGAAAAAGAAAGTTAGAATAACTTCGTTTTCAAAAGCAACGCAGCAGTTGTAGCGATTCGCACTCGATACAAGTAATTAATTTGCAAGACCTGCTTAAAAGTTGCTACGTGATCAGGATCTCATATGCCTCACAAGCTTAGTCACACATTTTAGCAAAATTCAAGGGGAAGTACAACAAGTTTTAAGTGTCCAGTGTTTGAGGTTGTGTCACAGAAAATTGCATGTATTTCGCCGCAGGCTACTTATCGGTGACAAGGCGGTAATCAATTAAATTTTTAACGATTCATATTTATTTTTTTATTTTTGCCTTAGAATGAACGTACTTCAATGTAAGCTGGTTGTACAATACACAGTGTCTCGTTGCAAAGCCATCGCATAGTCTACTTCAACCTGCCCAAATCCGGGTACACCTAGCTATAGCAAACCACAGTTTTACTGTTTGCACGATTACTTTATGTACGAGTGTCCATTGCATTCCGTTTACTTGTTCATGTGCAAAATGTGCGAAACCTCTTAAAGCCATGTGTACACATAGCAATCACATGTAAACCAAGCGCAGCGTTAACAAAATCGGCTCGAGCCCATGTAGGAATCCAAGCGGCAACCTCAAGCTGTCCCTTGCTTCACACTGTCTTTTGGTTTCTCTCCTCCTGGCAGACAGGTTTTAAATTAATATTTGCATAATCGCACGAGACAGTGGGGGTAGCGGCAGGCGAGAACTGGTCATTCACTGTTGCAGCACTATACCATATACACAGACACAACCCGACTTAGCGCAATAGCGCGGGCATTTACGAGCTAATTTCGAATGAATTATATCTCATAATTACAATTTCGGGGTAAGAGTACAGGCGTTCATATATGGTAGCTATGCGCTTAAATACTTTTTGCCAACGTCATTCGAATTCGTGAATCGAAATTGGTTTTCAGTTTCGCGCTGGCTCATGAAGTCCGCATGTTTACGGCTAAGCACTTACCTCCCTCCTCGCTGTCACTTACCTCCCTCCTCGCTGTCACTATCGGTCTCTTATTTATTCTGATCGGTGTTTCAAAAAAAAAAAACCAATCCGGTTGAAATTCGAAACCTCGCAGACAAGTTAATTGGATATTGGCTTGGAGTGGGTTACACCACCACCATCACCATGCCACCGCGCTCTGCCACTAATGAATAGCTTGGGAAAGAATTCCATATCGACACAAATGAGATGAGATTCCGCGGACCATCATAAAATGTATCCACAACAAATTGCGGTCATAAAGTCGGGCGAAGCTCTTCATTCGCCGCCAGAGAACCGATCTGGATTCTGGACAGAAAAAAGTCTAACAAAAAAATGTGCTAAAATTTGGAGCACAATTAATTTCAATTCGCGTTAGTGCTTACCGCAAAGAAAGGTATACACATTCCGCGCTAATTTATAATAACAAGATAAGCTTATACTTTATTTACACTTTACCTTCGCATTTGAGAGACTTTGCGATGGCAGAAGGAGGTGGACAAACAGGTTTGAGCGGCTCCTTGACTGATGGCAAACTGGAAAAAGAGGGCTGTTCGAGCACCGTGTGGTGACAGTCTCTGACAATTTTTATTGTCACAATTAATTAGCGACGTGATTAGGAGGAGGAGCAGCGCAATAAAAACGAAATCCCTCTAAAAAGGCATTAGCTCACGGCTAATGTTGGTAAATACATCCGTTCGGTTCTCTTTAAATGGTTTTATTGGTTCGTGATTCTATTTTGTGAGAGATAATATTGCAACAGGTGTTAAGAGACGTTCAGAGACGTGATTGTTCGATTAGTGGCTAAGTATGGGGTTGAGTCGTTTGCAAATGATTGTCTTGCGTAAGTGAAAGTTTCAGAGGTGGGTAAACACTTAACGATGTCCATTACACAAAGGTTATAGAGTAACGCCTACTCTCTAAGACTGGTTAGGACTAGGTTCGTTTATGTGATATCAACAGAAACTGCGACTGTCTTTGCCCACCGAACACTTTTTCAGACAGCTTTAACTGCAAAATTGGTCAAAGTGTTGAATCACTGAAATGCCTGATGATGCACCAAACAACTTTGTAGTCATCAATCATGTCCAATACTTTTTAAAAAAAATGAAACAAAAAACTTGAGAGTGACACAATTGAAAGCTGAGGTTTGGTAGGTTTTTTTTTAGTAAACAGGTGTCCCATAACGAGCGCAGAATTTGAATCAAGCGCAACTTTTCTTTCTTGCAAGGTTTACGACCCTCAAACTATGACATTTGTCATTTGCTGTCATTAGTTATGGAATGCTACATAAGGGAGCAATGCTTTGTTATTGGGCGAACACGACGATTAATTTTTGCAAGGTTTGTGTAATTTTCGGTCATCGAAGCGGGTGACAACTTTTAAGCAGCTTTAGAAAGTTTGGAGAATGTGGTTTTAGGGGTTTACACTTCTTCTTCGATACACACGCAGATGATGCCCTTGATGTTTGCGTTTAGAAATCTTATTTCACTTGAAATTTCTTCTTGGTCGCAGGAACATCAGTAAGGATGAAACCCAAACCAGATTTAGGGTTCATTCCGACCCATGCACCAGACCCAAACTGCAAACTTTAACTTTAAAACATGCAAAAATGCAAGCGAGACTAAAAAGTGTGGCAACAAATTCTGCAAAGTTCTTTAGTAAGTGAAAGGCAAGTAGAGGCATCTACTATGATAAAAGTATCACCAGCTCTCATGAGAAAGCTAATCTGCTGCCTGCAGTTTTCTCAATGTCGATCTTAACTATCATCATCATCACTATTTTCGAATGACCCACTTATCTACTATAATGGTCGCGGATGTAGGGTGCTTAAGAGGACCCTCCACACCTCCCGATCTTCCGCTATTGAATCTAAATAACTTCGGACCTAGTGCAACCATCTCATCCTGGGGCTACCCACGGGACGCGTACCTAATAGTACGGACTGCATGGCACGTGTTGGAAGCCGAGTTGCATTACCCGGGCTCAACCCATCGAAGCATGAACCTCTCCGTTCGGAGAAGTAGCTGCTTAACATTGAGTACCTCGCGTATACTGACGTTCCTAACCGAATCTCGGCGAGTCACCGCAACAATACATTGAAGGAATCTCATTTCGGCAGCTTGTATCTATTCTTTCGCTCATTACCTAAACCTCATGACCATAAATGAAAGTCGAAACAAACACTGAATTAAAGACCAATTAGCTTAGCTCCGATGCCAAGTTTGGCCCTTCTGATAATAGATTGACCAAGTCGTCTTAAAATTGCTCCAGCCTGACCAATCCTACAGGATAAGTCAGTATTGTTCCTTCCATTACTTGTGAATAGGACCCCGAGATATTTAAACTTCTCCATCTGTTTGAATGGGACTCCACTAACATCCGGAGTGCATTGAAAAGGCATTCGGGAAATCACTATTACCTCTGATTTGTTCACGCTACGAACCTGGACCCAAGGATGACTAAGTTATCAATTAAAAGCAGATATCTCCCAATTCGAACCGTTCCTCGCCACGGCTGCACCGTAACATCTAATCCATATACACAATGAAAAGGAGAGCTGACAAAACGCACCCCTGGCGAAGTCCAACGCTCACAGTGAAAGGTGCCGATTTAAGCAGTTCACCCGAACACAGCTCTTACAGAGATTGAATGGCCCTCAGGAGAGAACCTTCTATCCCATACTCTCTTAGTACACTCCAGAGTTTACCTCGAGGGACCCGATCATAATATGCTTTCTCCAAATCCACGAAACAACTGTAGATAGGTTTGGTATACTTCCAATCCTTTTCAAGAACCATTCTAACAGTGAATTTTGACAAATATTTTCCGAGATCCATCCATTGATCAAATATTCACAATGCGGTAGATCTTGGAGAAAACCCAGGAACTTCAAATCGATACGCACAACCTTTTCATCGATTTTAAGGCCGCGTATGACAGCATCTATAGAGTCGAGCTAGGTTAGGTTAGGTTTATGGGTGCCTTGTGACATTGTCACTGCTCACTTAGACCAACAAAGGGTCCATTGTGCCCATTTTCCAATTTAACTCCGGGAACCTGTAACGAGAAAAGGGGTTAGAGACCGCTGATTTAAAACCACCCAGATAAAGAAATGAATCTCAGGAGGTCCCTCAGCTCGACATCACCCAAGTCTTCCAGTTCCGTGAAGAAGTAACTACCAAGAGTCCTCATTCTTCTACTGGCGAGGGCAGGACATTCACACAGCAGGTGTCGGACAGATTCGATCTCCTCCTCATCCCTGCAGCTTCTGCAATAGTCGTTGTGATGTATACCGAGTCGTTCCGCATGAATACCAATTGTACAGTGCCCCGTAATGATGCCGGAGACTATTCTCGCTTCACGACGACTTAGTTTGACCAGAGACATAGATCTCTTCTTATTATAACTTGTCCATAAGTTCCTAGCCGTTGCACATGTATCTAGCTGGATCCACCGTGCATTGGCTCGACTTATGGCCTCGTCATCAGTATACCTTTTTACCAAGCTTATTGGAATTCTGGCAAAGGGGAGAGCCTGTGAGGCATGCAGCGCTGCCCCCCTTCGTGCCAATTCATCAGCTCTTTCGTTACCTGGGATATCCATATGCCCTGGTACCCAGCATAGGGTCACCGTATTGGCTCTCGATATCTCATCTAAATGATCTTTACAGATTTTTACAAGCCTTGACCTAGTTATCGCAGACTCCAGAGCCTTAACGGCTGCCTGGCTGTCGATATAGATCGTGATTGTCCTCGCGATGATGCCCCTGTCTCGGACAGTTTTCGAGGCCTCGATGATGGCTGTAATTTCGGCTTGGAAGACGCTGCAATCGTCGTTTAATCTAAAGGACTGGCTTATTCCAAGGGCCTTGCAGTAGACCCCGGAGCCTGTACCAACATCCATCTTGGAACCGTCGGTGTAGAAGGCCAGTTCCTTTTTATTACTAACTTTGTTGTTCCTCCAGTCTTCTCTGTCAGGAATTCTGATATTAAATCTCCTGTCAAATGCCAGAGTCTGGATCATGTGATCTGTTTCTGTCGATCTGTCGGCATTCCCCCAACGAGACAGCACTGAGGCGTGACCGTAGGAAGCTGGTTTCCACTGTCGGCTCTCCCTTAGTCTCAAGGCAGTTTTAGCTGCCGTGTTGCTGCAGTACAGATCCAGCGGAACGAGACTAAGCATGGTTTCCATTGCCGCTGTTGGTGTTGTTCTCATTGATCCTAAGATTCCTATACAGGCTGCCCTCTGAATCTTAGTGAGGTTTGAAAGCTGATATTGCTTCTCAAGCACCTTCCACCAGACTAGTGAGCCATATGTAAGAATGGGTCTCACAACCGCCGTGTACAGCCAGTGTACCACAGCCGGTTTGAACCCCCAGGTATTACTAAACGCTTTTTTGCATGAGTAGAAGGCTACGCATGCCTTCTTGATGCGTTCATCAATGTTCTCCTTCCAATTTAGTTTGGAATCAAGAATAACGCCTAGGTAGCGCGCTGATCCCGCAAGGCTAAGTTCAACACCCCCGATGCTCGGAGGTTTGAAATCAGGGATTGATCTCTTCTTAGTGAAAAGCACAACCTCTGTCTTTGTGGGATTGACTCCCAGCCCTTTGCTGCTGGCCCAAGTATTGACTAGTAGTAGCGCATAGTTGAGCCTTTCGCTTAGAACTGGAAGGAATTTGCCTGCTACCAGAATGACCACATCGTCGGCATAGGCCGTCACATTGAAGCCATTGTCTCTGAGTAATTCCAAGATCTCGTCCACCACAAGAAGCCATATTAGGGGAGAAAGGACTCCTCCCTGAGGAGTTCCCCTGCAGACCTTTTTCCTACTTTTTGCGTTTCCCAAGGTCGAGTTTATGACACGCGATTTAAGCATCAGCACAATCCAGCTACAAAGTCCGGTACTGAGTCGGGCTCTCTGTAGGCTGCTGATGATCGCGTCGGCGCTTACGTTGTTAAATGCGCCCTCGATGTCGAGAAACGCCCCAAGAGTAAATTCCTTTTGATGGAGAGATCTCTCAATAGTCGATACTACCCCATGAAGGGCAGTGTCAACCGATCTACCTTTCATATACGCATGCTGTGATTTTGATATATAGCTATCGCCGATCACATCCCTGACGTATACGTCGATCAATCGTTCCAGTGCCTTCAGCAAAAAGGACGACAGACTAATGGGTCTGTAGTCCTTCGGGGTCGTGTGGCCTACCTTCCCTGCTTTGGGAATGAAAATAACACGTACCTCCCGCCAGGCTCTAGGAACATAACCTAGCTTCAGGCAACTAGTAAAGATCCGCTTGAGCCATGGAATAACAGTTTCCATCGACTCCTGCAGCATCACTGGCCGAATGTTATCCATTCCTGGTGCCTTAAATGGAGCAAAGGATCTGATTGCCCATGCTATCTTTCGCTCATCGATTATTTTCTCGGTTTCACCTGCATCCAACCCTTCCGTATTCTCCAGAATAGATAGATTATCTCCGGAGATCGTCACGTTAGTGCAACCAGGGAAGTGGGTGCTCATTAGCGTATCTAGCGTTTCTTCGTGAGAGTCCGTCCAAGTACCGTCACTTTTCCTGATATTGGATGCCGGCGCCGGTGACCTGGCTAGGATTCTCCTTAGACGGGACGCTTCGTTGGTAGATTCGATAGTCTCGCAAAAGTTCCTCCAAGAGTTCCTTTTTGCAGACCTGATCTCTTTTTTGACGAGTTTTACACTCTCCTTGTAGGTGGACCAGTCTATGACCCCCTCTTTAGCGAGGTTCCAACCTGCTCGAGAGTTACGGATAAGTGTCGCAATTTTAGTGTTCCACCAGGGTGGATGTTTTTTCCCTCTGCCGCTACTGACAGGACAGGATCGTTCAAAGGAACGGGTGAGCGAGCCGGTAAATGCATCGACTGCATCGTCGACTGCCTCAATAGAGGTGAGGTCCTCTGCTGGACAGATTCCTGCTGATTTCCTAAGTTCTCTATTGAACCTATGCCAGTTTGCCCTACGCGGATTCCTAAAAACTCCCTCCCTACCAGTCTTCAGTTGTAAGCTGAAGAGTATCCAGCAGTGGTCAGATAGGGACGCTCTGCTGGAGACCCTCCAGTTGACGACCTCAATGGAACTAGTAAACGTTACATCTAGGACTTCCCTTCTATTTACCGTTACAAAGGTTGGATCAGAGCCTCTGTTACATATAACTAAATTGGCTTCCAAGATGAAATTAAACAAAACCTCGCCTCTAGCATTGATGTCTGAACTACCCCACAGGGTATGGTGGGCGTTAGCGTCACATCCTAAGACTAAGTTTTTCTTACCTTGTTGAGATGCTGATATGAGCAACCTCCAGGTATCCGAGGGAACGTCTGTGCCGTCATCATATGGCAGGTATGCAGACGCCACAGTACAGTCGCCATTAACTCCTCCAACCTCCACTACTGTTAAGTCGCCAGAGCTGAAATTAGATAGCATTAGTACATGAAGGTTCTTTCTAGCCACGATACAAGTTCTAACCTTGCCAGCGTCGCTTCTATAAAAAATGTTGTAGTTTTTAGACCCTAATCCAAGAACGCGATTGTTATGAATCCACGGTTCCTGGACTAGGGCCATGTCCAGCTGCTCCTTTTCAAGGAGCAGCCTCAGGTTGTCGGAGGCGACGGTGCTATGATGGAGGTTGATTTGCACTACCTGCATCGGTTGTCGCAATCTCCACATCCATAGCGTCAGTCGCCCCTGTGCTCTCTCCTGGGTGTGTCCGTTTAATGAGCTTGAGGGTGACTTCCCCAGCCCCATAGCACAGACCCATCCGCCTGTTTTTCACAAGCACTGCCGGAGGGTCATCCATCACGATGATGAACCCCTTGTTGCCATCTTTGGCTTCCTCTTCCCCAACAACCTCCCAGCTCTTCATATCAGTTGAAGGGTTCTGGGCTTTAAGGAAGTTGAGGATCTCCTTCTTTTCAACCCCCAAGTCCGGAACGCAAATCCGTCCCTTGGGTCTACTCGGAATCTCCTCAGGAGGTACTGCTTGCAGTGCAGCCCCCTCCCAGAGTTTCATACCGCGAACTGCAACCTTCACGAACTCACACGATAACTGATCTTTACAGTCTATCAGAATGACCCCGCGAAAGCGCTTCGCTCTTCCAAACGTGGGAGCGGTCGAACCGGCATTTCCCCGAATATGGTCAAAGACTGCTCTGGCAAGAGCCTTCTCAATCAACTGACCACGTTCGGGCGAATACTGGCCACTACTCTTTCCGAAGTCTACAACAGCTAGTTGCAAAGAGCTTCGGATCACCCCGCTGTACTGCGCCTTAGGATCAGCCTTCGGCCTTTTGGAGGGATTGCTTGCCTCTTCTACAGACCTAGGTCTCTTCGAAGCGAGCTCCTTCCTCTTGGCTTCGGCCATCCTTTGACGCCGTTCAGCAGCCGCCTTAGAGGTTTCGGGCTGCTCTCCATTGGGACCTGCCTTAGCGGCAGCGGTCAACCTGAGAGCATTGCCAATACCCCCCACGCCACCCCCTTTTCCACTAGGTTCCGCCTTGACGGCAGCGACTTTGTGGGTGGTCTTGGTGGCGCTCGTCTTAGGCGAAGGCCTCGTCAGAGCGTCCTTTGCTATGGTGTCCATAGCCCAAGCCAGGGAGTTCTTTTCTTTCTCCGAGAGAGAAGAAGGATCCTTTGCGTCCAGGATCTTTTTGACGTGCGTCGCTTTGCAGAACAACCGCCGTCTCATCTGACCTGGAGAGATCCTTTTCTTCCTACCCGGTTTTTGGGGACTCTCGGGTGGATCCGCAAGTAGCTGCTCCTCCATCTCCATAGAGATCTCCTCGTCAGTTGTTCCCAACTGAGGTGTTTCCTTATCGGCGCCCGCAGATAGTGCGTCGGCTACCGAACTTCCTTCTTTAGCATCCTTGTTATTTTTTTGAGAAATTTTGTTCCCACGAGTAGGGCCGGAAATAAAGGTCAGCCCCGACAGAGCCGCCATGTCGGGGTAAGGCACAACTTACCACAGATCTTGCCTGCGCATCTGTGGGAGCTCGTAAATGGCTGGTTTACCCCCCAGTCTTTCATCCTTCGGCACGGTTTTTGTTTGCTCACACCACCACTGGAATTAGGGTGACTACCTCCTGGTTTTCGGACGTTTGATCCAGACACTGCACAGCACTCGCTGGCCAGCTTCCGGAATCAGCAGCCCTACTTAAGCCCCAGCACCTCGGCAAGGTGGGTAGTCGTCGCTGGGGTAGAGTCGAGCTAAGTAGAGCAATGTCGTTTGTGCAGGTTGACGATGGAGAATGCACACTGCTCCATTCGGTCAGGTCGATCAAGTCCTCACCGAGACCTTTGATGTCTAAAAAGAAGACAAACCGACGCACTACCATGCAACTTCTTCAACATCGTTCTTGAAAGAATAGTACAAAACACACGCGCCAACACCAGAGGCACAATCTTTCAAAAGTCCGTCCAATTACTCGGATACGCCGACAATATTGACATAATCGGAATAACGCAGTATGATGTCACTGAAGCGTTCCTGAGTATTGACACGCAGGCGACGAAGATGCATTTAGCGGTCAATGAGGGCAAGACGAAGTGCATATATGCTGTCAACAACACTCATTACCGACGTCTTGGACAGAACCTCACTATATACAGTCCTAACTTTGAGTTAAGGACTTTGTCTAAATTCAGACAATGACACCAGCGCTGAGATCAAACGAAGAATAACTCTTGCCAATTGCAATTTTTTTCGGCTAAGAAGGCAACTGAGTAGCAAAGCCCTCTGTCGAACGACACCCAGTCCTGCGGATCAGAGTCATGAACTTTGTCAAAATCAAAAGCGGATGAGGTTGCTCTTGGCTTTCTCGAGAGGAAAATTCTTAAGTTGGTTTTCGGTCCCGTCTCCATAAACAGTGAATGGAGAAGGAAATACAACGACGAACTGTACAGGCTGTAGCGACATTGGCTTAGCCAGAAGAGTGAAGGTCCAACTACTGAGGTGGCTGGGTCATGTAGAGCGTATGGCGGATGTGGTTCTTCGAATCCACACCCGAGGGACGGCACGGTAGAGGAAGACCGTGACTGAGATGGCGCACGCAAGTGGAAGGGGACGTTAACCAATTTGGCGTGCGAAACTGGAGGCAGCTAGCTAAAGATCGAACTGGCTGGAGTCGCTTGTTGGTTGAGGCCCAGGTCCACCCCGGACGGTAGCGTCACCTTAAGTAAGTAAGTAAGTTTTGGATGTTTCCTATTACCTTCTGCCATAGTTGTGGCTTATTTTCATAAACGTGTGAAGTAGTTTCCACAAGTTCCAGTTTACATACTAGATGCTAACCAAACACTTATAGTCACAATCTACGACAAGCTGGACCTGTCCATCAGCTATAAACATTTTTTTTTTTAATTTTTTATAATCAACACTGCCCCACACTATAGCCTCCTACTTCCGAGAAGGGATCACCGCTGGATTATCCAGTAGATTACATGAATCCAATGGCATTAATGCACATTGTCACATAAGTGGTGAACCGTGTTCCATTGTTCTGATGATGAAGTGATTTTTGCCATCCGATACTGATGTCATTGAACGTACGTAGAATTATTTGTCTTCGTTTCGAAGCAATGCCAAAAGTGTTTGCTTATGTGACAACGCTATGTGATACCGGTAACATAAATCTCAACCGCACAGTTGTGAGCCACTAATCGTTTTGGGCTTGTTAGCAAGTGCTCCCCCTGTTGTACTCATAGTGGGATCTCGAGATCAGATGCAAACATGGCATTTAAAAGCGAATCACTGCGCAGTACCCTCTCCCCCCTATTCTTTGCCATTTGTCGTCGGTTGTTCAATTCCATTCTGTCTACAGAACAAATGCCACATGCGCGCGGTCAAATTAATTTCGGAGATGAATTGATCTTGATGAGGAAATTTCAATCCCACTAGCATGTAACTAATTTTGTAATGTGAGAGCAGATACATTACGTCATATGGGGGATTGAACATCATAACGTACTTGTCGACATAAAACCCATTTCAGTTGCACAGTGTATCTGTGTACGAAACACCTTTTGAACCTGGTTCTGGCAATTCAAAGTCAATGTCGCGAATTGGATCGCACCTACTGTTTTGTTATGCATGTGTGTGTTGTCGGCTTGTAATCGTTATGTTTGATAACACGGTGGCGATATTGCATAACGCATTGGGCGATATGCTATGGTGGCCTAGCTAGGCGCTGCATTGAAGCTGTTATCTCAATGTTTTGTTGTTGCCAGCCTCAATGTTTGTTTTCTTTTAAAGTCGACGACACAAATTTGTTTGCACAATTAGAAAATCGGTTTAAAAGCGAGCATTTCCTGCCGACAAATCCAATGGATAAGTGATAATGCACGATACATGTATGTATGTATGGGAGTGTGAGCTTGTGCTTGTTTATTTTGGTTGGATTCATTCACCACAAACAGTGACATAAAGCCACAGCGAGCATTGAGTAAATATTGGTATACTCGGACAGAATTATCGTGCGTTGCGTGGAGACGGTCACTGATAAAAAAAAAGTTTTATCTGAGATTTACTAACGTGACGTCCAAAACTGTCTGTATATGCAGTTTAAAATGATTAATTCAAGGTCAATATGATTTGGCATTATCTTCTGTTTTTTTTTTTGTTCTAGGTAGTTGCGAAATGTCATCGTCAACAGCACATGGTATTGATACCTTGCAAGCAACTGGGGAAAGATGGTTTTACGAATCGTTTCTAGAATCTAGATCTGACGATACTCGGCATGTATCACCCTGTCGGCCCGGATAACTTCTTGAAACCTTGACAGAGGGATAAGGTATGATAGATAAGCTGCTCGTTTCAAAAGATGAAATTGTCAGTGAAATCTTTCTTAAGCAGCATATAAACTACTACTAGATGCGAGCTGATAGCCCTGGTAGCTAATGCTCTTGAAAATATTTAGCATAGTAATTTATTTACGTGTTAAAAAAGATATAAATAAATAAAAATACTACTAGATGGCCGTACCGCGAAAAAAAGGGGAAGAAGGGAGAAGGAGTTAGTGGGTAAAAATCCCGCACGGACACAGTTTCGTCTTTTGAAGATTACCACCTCCTACGAAAAAAAAAAATCTATTTGGTTCCTTTATGACAAATTTCACAAAGTCATCTGCAGTCTTGAAGAATCCAAGAAGCATCTGGTAGTATTCCTAGCACAGACCTTGCAACTGCGACTAGGCACCAAGTAGAGCTCTTCGTCAACTTAAGAATAATTTATTACTCATGTCTGTTGTAATTTTCACTGACGAAAAACAAACGTATGCAGTTGAAGACCGCTTCGTCTTACCAACTGTTTTGCACGTTACACACAATTGGTGAATTTTTGCCTTTAAAAGATTGGGAAAGCCATCGAAAGCGCAGTGTCAATGCAGCAAGCAGAAAAGTCATTCAACCAACTGTGTAGGTGATCTATGCCTACTTATTTTCTTACTAAAGAGGCTCCCTACGTGAAACACTGCAGCGTCTTATCCTCTTTGATCCTGTGCACGCTGTTTTCACTTTTGTAGACCTAACTTTTTGGTATTCGCTATCACTTTGTCTATGTAACAGAATCTGTTCCATTTTTCTACTTATCGGGGGATTACTTGTGGAAAACAATCCCTACCGTCCCATCCCGTCCCCTATCTGTTCCAGCACAAGATTGACAGATCCAAGTACATGTTCAGAAAAGCTCAAATGTTCAATTCCTGCAGTTCAGAAACATGAATCACAGCGTAAAGCTCAAGTCACTGAAGACTATCATATGCAGCTTTAAAGTGACTTCGACTTCGAAATGTAAGATTTATAGCTACGTTGACTATACAAAACTGATAGTAAATCTGCTAAGTAGAAGGCATATCAATGGCAAACTTGGGCCATCAGTCGCCTTCTATACCTGAGGTTCTTATGAAACAACTGGGTAGCCAGGCCAAGAATAACCTTATGGATGTACTCAGCTATCGTTGGACCCAAGCTCACTCAGGACTGGTGTGATGGCACGTTGCCCCCAAAAGCATTAACCTCAAAAATATGACCGAAATACAGAGTAGCATGCGCTGGAACGACCAGTGCGATGAAAACAACATCGGGGATGGAAGTCATTTTTAACATTTCGCCTCTAGACCTGTAGATGGCGGAGGAGAGTGCTCTCAGAATCAGTCAGTTAAATCACTGAAAATCGAGGCCGCATGGACATGGCAAGATACTGAGCCATCATCTGGGTGTTAATGTCAACTTGGACTACACTGTCCCGTATTTGAACTTCGAGAGACCCTTTTCATGGGTCTTTTCAAGCAAGACAACGAAATGTTGAACGAGTCCAAATCCATCTACACCGATGGTCCAAAACTTAACATAGGCATTGGAGCACGTCTTTTCTCTGAGGAGTTAGGACTCAGCTCCATTAGACTTCCGGATCGATGCTTGTGAAGAGCTTAGGCCTCTTGGTGCGCAGCACAATGTTAAAGTCTGCTGGATCCCTGGTCACGGCGAGGTACCAGATAATGAGAAAGTCGATGAACTAGCAAGAAAGAAAGTGGAGGTCAAACCTCCACTCTGCAATCTAAGAGAAAAATTGCACAAAAAACCTTAATGGAAGCAAATAACAGCTGGCAATCAGTAACCACCTGAAGTATCAAGAAGGTTGTGGCCAGAATATGGCAAAGCAAAAGCCACCAAGATCTTACAAAAAGGACAGGAAATCGATGTCGGTGCTGGTAGGGGTGCTAACAGGCCACATCTTGCTTAGATATCACATAAAGAAATTAGGTTTGAATAATGACGGCATAACCTGTGATGTGGCGACGAGTAGGTCCATTTTCTCTGTCACTGCCCATACCTCTCTCAAATAAGAAATAGAAACCTAGACAAATTATTCTTCGACGAACTATCGAAGATAGCTCCACTGAGTACTGGGATTAGACCCCTGATTTCTCCTGAAACCATTTAAATTTCCTAACATAGTTGTTGAGATCGTTCTTGCTGGCGGAGTTCAGATTATTTAGATCGTTAAAGAAGTATTAGCCTAAGGTGGCTTTCCTGATGTTGGCAAGAACAGGACAAGTGCAGAGGAAGTGTGCACTGGACTTCTCCTCCTCCTCGTCTCTGCAGCTTCTGCAGAAATCGTTACATGCTATACCCAGGTGTTGAGAATGCCTGCCGAAACAAGCGGTAGTCCTTCACTGCCCTAGCATTTATTGTGTTCGATACAAGGGACCTGATCGCAGCCTGGCTATCGATGCTGATCGCAATATCTGTACGTGACATTTGCTTAGCCTTCAGCCAAGTAGCAGCTTGATTAATAGCTGTGACTTCGGCTTGGAAGACACTACATTGGCTGGGAGGACTGAAGGCGTGGTGGATGTCCAAGTCTTCTGAAAAGATACCGGCACCAACACCTTTGGCTGTGTTGGTGCCGGTATAACTTAAACCACAATGGGTTTTAAATAAGTGATGAGGTTATCTTCATCAGCCCACAAATCTAACCTGACCAAGTCTGTCGCAGAAGGGCTTGAGAATTTCACATGTTGTGCTGGATAGGATCTTGTATGCGACATTTAGCAAACACTAAAGGTTTAAGCATACACGAGGATGGGCTAAAAAATTCGTTTTATTGCCACATCTGCTTTCCTTGGGATTAAATACCAGTGAAACCTATTATATCTTCAAGTGTGCGGTACGTAATTTGATATAATGTAGTTTTTGACAGGGGATCCCAGAATAGTTTTAAGAGCAAAACTTTCTACTGTACAGAAAGTCTTTTCCAATTGCTGTGACATCGTTCAAGTTATACTTATGTTTGGCATTCTGTTAAAATTTGTCCACTCCATGAAAAACTCAGTTATAAAGAACTCCGGCGTTATGTACATATCCCTACCTTCAAGCAGAATTAGCTTGTTAAATCACCACAACCGTAAAAAGTTAACAAGGTTGACGTAATGAGAAACTGTTTGTTTTAACTCGTCATTATCTCGTGTGGCAGCGAAAGATAACCACGTGGGCCATTGTAATTGTAATACCCTATCTGGCGTCTCGGTGAATTATGAAATCTTCAGGCGCTTTGTCATATCGTTGTAAAAACGAAACTTAACATCTTTCATTTAAAGATAAACAAATACAATTAACAGAAATTATTACCTCCTTAGATCATTGCTCTCTTTGCGTACTAACACTCAGCATTAGATGTCGAGTACACAGTAAAAAAAAAAAAAGCGCTGACGTTTGCTTTGACTCTTCGTCAGTTGATTTCGAATGCGCTATCCGTGTTTACACGATTCTACTTGGTATCTTATCATTCTTATCAACAGCGTGATGGAAGCAAACATAAGGAATGCATCAACTTTGACGTACGTACATACTCGTAGTCTCCGGTACCGAAAGAGTGAAAACTGATAAAAGTAAATGTGAGTCGTAGATATTTATTCTTCCATTTATCTATGTTTTGTATTCCTTGCATTATGAAACGAACAGGCAACGACTGTCGAATGGAGAAAAAAGGTCTTAGAATCGATTGCTAAGAACAGACCGGGATCGAGACCGTGTACCGAGCTAGCGCATAGCTTGAATAAATTACTGTCTCGGGGTTGGCTGTGCGTTCCACTTGTTTAACAAGACGACGAATTTGAATATGAAATGAAGCGATTTAGTCTGCGACCAACGGAAGCGACATGGTTAGATTATTGGACGTGTTAATTATGGCTATAGTCTGTAATTTTAATTTGTCGCTTTCTAAATTGGGGCCAGCGGCTATTTAGGGGCAGACAAAGTGTACGTAATAGTGCCAACATATTTGAGCAAAAGCACAAGGGGGTAGTCATACAAATTTAATGAGCAATGGCATGTTGATGACACGAAAGACTTTATGGGAAATTAGGAACAATTTAAACGATCAGAAGTGTACTCAAGCGGTGGAAAGGGATAAATTTCAATTGTAAGATAAATGACTTGAGTGTGAGAAAGTCTTGCAAAATTAATTGGTATTTCTAGACTGTTCGACTTCACGAAAACACAGTCTCATGCAAATACTTTTGAACAAAGTCAATTCACGTTTTTTTTGTAATTAATTATGCGAACAAAGCTGCTGTCAATAAATCGAATTAGGCGGATTCCTATAAATCATTCATCATGATAGCATTCGTTCAGTAAGTTCATCATAACATTGGTTAAAATTAGAATTAAACATAACAGATTGATTAATCAATTAGAAAAGTATCTTAATTCGAAATCCTACTTAAGGCGGTCAACAAGTTGCGCTCAATTGAGTGATGGCCCTTTTCCATATCTACTATTTCTTCATTTTAAAACATGACTCACTACCGAAACAAACTTACAATTGTAAAAAACATCCAATTGCGGATGCATGAGCAATTCAACAATTACCGTGATTTACTACTTCTCGCCAAGGGAATTCCCACCAAGAGCTAGACGGTCTGAGCACTCTGAGGGCGACAGTGTGAGAGATCTCGATGGAGTAGTCGTGGTCGTTGGTGTCTTTAATGCTAAGGCCATAGGAAGACGATTTTTCGAAATAATAGTTAGACTGAATGACTGGCTGAAATTAACGTTAGATACGGCAGGTGCTATAACCATACGGGTAGAGGTGAGATTTCGGACTTAGGTTAGGTTAGCTAGGGGAGAAAGAACCCTCCTCGCCACACTCAGGTCAATAGAGAACCATTGTAATGCCCATTTTGGGGGAAAGATACCTCTGGAGCAATACCCAAAGCACTCTCCTATTGCCCCTGGGGTTCGAACCACCTTGAAGGCTTAATGAACCTCCAGATGTCCCTAATAGGTACGTCACTTAGTTCTTCGGTATCCTAGAAAAAATTGCTTCGGGAGTTTAACTGATTTAAAGAGGCTAAGTTGGCTGATAATATACCTGCACCCTCATCAATGTCCATTTTGGATCCATCAGTATAGATGGTTTTGGTTTGCGTGGTTGGTATGTTCCCCTTTTGCATTCCTCTATGGTCGGAAATGAGCAAGAGAATAGTCTTTTGAAGTTTAGATAGGGCACCCTGTAATCAGTGGTTGCAACATTGCCCGTGTACTTACTTAGGATCTGGGAATGCCCCGTCGTGCTTGACTTCCAGCCATTCGTTTGGCTCAGGGCATTCTGGCCGCAGATTCCTGTATAAATGGGTCTATTGGAAGCGTGGTTCTCATGGCACTTGTAGCTGCTATGCACGCCAGTCTCTGTATTATCGTGATGGCCTTGAGGTTGGTGGTTTTGGAAGCAGCTTGCCACTACACAATGTTGCCATAGTTAAGTACGGGCCTTACAATAGCCGTGAACATCCAGAGGATGTTTAGAAAACCTGGTCCCCAGGTTTTCCCGGATAGCAAGAGTAGAAAGCTATCGTGGCCCTCTTAATTCTTTCGTTTATATTTTGTTTCCAGGGATTTCGGACTTAGACACACCAGATTCACACCATCTCATCCATCATCATTGGTCGCTTAACCGAGTTAGGAACCATCGAAGTATGGACCTTTCCGTTCGAAGAAGTAGCAACACAAACGGCTACTTACTTGTCAAGTGCGCGAAATTTCGTCCTAATATGTGAAACCACGAGAGTAATTGAAGACTACAGCGAGAAATAGAACCGATCCTGGAAATGGCGAGTGTTACCGAGCCTACAGTGTATACTACAATGTAGCTACGCTGAACAACAAAACATTGAACCAAATAAACTCCTGTGATCTATGCTTTCATTTGAATGGCTTTCCAAAGGTTTTTAACAAATTGGGCACAATTGTTCGGTGTCTAGCAGCGATTAAAACGAGTCGAGTACATCACACGAGTTCCGAGTACCCGTTCGAAAAACCCGAGTACGAACGAACAGAGTACACACACAACGTACAACTCATGAGTGCAAGCCATTCGCGAGTTGCATGAATCGCGAGTCATAGGACGAAGCGAACGAGTACGAACGAGTTTCCAACCAAACGGTTGCAACCGAGTACGAGTATAAACGATTCATTTGATCGTGAGTATGATTATTCGCGAGCATGTTGAAAAAAATGAATCGTTCGCCAAAATCATACTCGTTCGCGAGTATATTCTATCTCTTCAAGGGTGGTTGGGATTCAAACAAAATTTGGCTGGTGTTGGAAAATCCCATACCATAATAGTTTTATTAGGATAATAACGGAAGTGGAAAGAATGTAATTAAGTGACTTTTGTATAGTTTTGGGATATCCCAACAAATTTGCGAGTGTTTTTAAGATAAGTGAATTACGAATGTGAGATTTATGGAACTTCAAAAACATTGGTGCATGCTTTTGCAAAACAATAAATATTTAGGACACAAAATTTTCTCAATACATGTAATAAATAAATAAATATGTACTAATAAATTCAATTAACCATTTATACTGACTGCTCACAAGCTCTTGTACCGCTGAAATGAAAAAGAGCAATAGAAAAAAAAATTCATAAAAACTCGCTTTTTCCCCTATATACCAGAAAATTTCTCAAATAATCTCCATTTGTGCGAACTACGAACAGCACATACCGCTCGCGAACAGTGCCCTTTTTTCCGAGTACTCGCTTTTTCTGCGAGTACTCGCAAATTAGGTAGCTGCTCGCGATTCATTTTGGTTACGAGTAGTCGACATAGAGTTTGATCGTGAGTACAATGCGTTGGGATCGAACAACTCATGAGTACAAACCATTCGCGAGTTGTATGAATCGCGAGTCATAAGACAAAGCGTACGAGTACGAACGAATAAAAGCAAAAATGTTCAACTGTGCGCACATGTGCGCACATATTCGTTTTAATCTCTGGTGTCTAGTTTAAAAATTCGTCCAGATTATTGAGGACTGTCTTTACTCATTGTACTCAAACGTCTTCTATTTAGGTGGGCCACCAACAAGTTGTGGCCTTTCGTATTGAAAAAGGTGACTTCTTTAGAGTGGTAGGATTTCATGTTTCCCTTTATTTCAATTCTTTCCATAGGAACCTTAAAGTAAGGCTTATTTGCGAGTTTTTGGAATTTCCAGACGATATTGAGCTTTTGACGTTCGAGTGGTGACAAAACAGAGTCATCGGCCACTATTTGGTTAAGAACGCAGACTAGTGAGCTCATCCGCTTTCTTATTTTTATGGATGCCAATATGTCCCGGGACCCAAGTGTGTGTAACATTATGGATTTGACTAAGAGACTTGAGCTCGTCCTTGCCGGGTTTTAAGGACTAGATGTCGATGGCTTTCCCTGTTGGGGGAGTGTCTCTTGCGGTCATCCTTAGGAGGTCTCGTCGATTGCTAGAACTACGGATTAGAATACCCTGCTTTGATTCCGAAGTCTTTTTGACCGATAGATATCTGGTTCTTATGTGTAGATCACTGAGCCTAGACCCACAATCCTTTTTTGAAACATCCATGGATGTGTGGTTGTTTGCAGAGAAACCTTCCCACCACGAAGACTAAAAATTGGTGCAGTTGTTCGTTGTTTAGTAAATTTTACAATTTTTGGACTGTAACCTCTTACTTCTTTTGTCCTCACTCTCTACTCCTTCCGTTTTTGAATGTATTGGCCGACGCTGACCCGAAGTTGGTTGACGTTCCATGTTCGATGTCGATCTAATGCTGATGACTTATAAACAGTATAGAGAGTTGACGTTTAAGGTACCTGACCACCTTATAAATTTCAAAAAATCGATTTTTTGTTTTTTGCATTTTCTTAATCCTTATACTTTTAAAAATCACCTCCAAAATTTTTTTTTTTTTTAAATTCGAGTTCTAACAGTGTGAAATAAGTGAAAGTGCTAGTCTCTGTGCTTGTTTGAGTAGTAGAGAGCAAAAACTTTAAACGCGTTTTTCTCGAAACTACTTTTTTTCAAATGAAGGACAGATTATCTCCGAAACTACTCGGCCGATTTCAATGAATTTGGTCTTGTTTTCTTCGTTGAGATGTTTTGTATGCCAATTTATTACTTTTTGACAAAAAAAATTATTTATAACATTTTTTTTTAACAAAGAATAGTGAAAAACAGGGGTATTTTTTTCAACTTTTTTTTATTTTTTTTGAGATTTTTGGCAAAATGTGGCAAATTGTCACGTAAGATACCTTTCTTTTGAAGATGCTGTTTTTTGTTTTAGTTTCAGATTTACCAATCCTGAGATAAACTGTCCGCCATGGGACACCATTTTTTGAGGCCACGACTTTGGCGCCTCCTGGAAAGGTGTTAAAAAATGAATTTATAAAAAATTAGTTTTGAATTCTATAAGCTTTAAATAAAACAAAAAAAAAATCATTGTAATATCTTATACAGGGCCTGAGAAAATTTTTTTGCCTCTTAAGGTGGTCAAGTACCTTAAGCAAAAGTGACCGTGCTGTCATCGAGTGTATATGATAGAACAAGGTTTATTCCTCGAACTCCTGTTTCTGCTGTTCCTCCAGGTTCCTACCATTTAATCGGTTTGCAATTATTCGCTGTTCAATGTTGGTAATCCTTACATTTCCAAGAAAGGAAATTCTTGTGTTGTTTAGTCTTTTGAAATTGAAAGTCACTAAGAACACAAATGTCATCACGATCAATGTGTTTCACAAAGCGTTGGCATTCCCCATATGTGTGTCAAATTACACGCATGTAAGCCCCCGCCGCCGTAAAGAACTAAAATAAAATTATTTAATTTTCTTTTTTTTTGTCTACCTTACAACAATTGAGATATTTGTCACGCAATGACAACTGATATAATATCCATCAAACTGATGACAGTTTTTTCTTTGACAGTCACACACGAAGCGGACAGAGAGCCACAGTCCCCATATTGTCCAATGTAATCTATTAGGCATATGCTGGTGTTTCCGTAGACATAAACATTTTACGGCTCCGTTTGATTCATACGTTTCGCTTGAATTCCTGTCCCAACGAAAAAAAACAAAATAAAACCAAACTATCAATGAGTCTCAATTAAATTTTGGGGGTCATAAAAATGTATTTATCTTCATTTGTTCTCTTGTATCCGTGCGTTGTCTACCTGTGCGATGGAAAATTATTCAATCTTTTTGGGGGCGCGAGGGGATTACTCTTTCTTTTTGTTTGACTTTTGAAGAATTCTGGTTTATTGAACACAGGATAGTGTAACAAAAGATTGAGAAAAGTGTTACGTAAACATGATGATTAACACGGATAACGTGGGAGCCACTGCCATGTGGACGATGCCGATTCCAGTGATTCATTTCATTTGGTTAAATTTTTGAATTCCCAGGTAGGTGATATGCGGAAGTGACGAGTAGATTTACATTTAGACAGTGATGTGATAATCATTTTTGTACAAGTGCTTAATGTTCAATATTGATCATGTATTTGGCTCGGATGCTAAAAGGCCGAAATTAATATTACTCCCGTGAAAGCTGTTTGGCTAATTTAGCTAAAAAGATCATTCTCCTCTATTAACAGAGCTGCTGCCGCTGAGGGTGTAAATTCGTTCGATACTGAGCTTCAACATTTAACATTCGTCGAGCTAAAACATTCATCCGCCCTTATCAAGAACTCGGGAGTACGTCCTCTCATCCTTCTCTTGGAACACCATACCCAAAGTAGGAAAATAGAAATCTGCTCAGATAGTTAAGCAGCACTTAAAGTCATCGCAAATCCAACATCCAGATCTCATCCGGTCAGGGAATGCAAAGACAGACTTAATAGGCTCCGCCTTGTCTGGGTACCGGGTCACAAAGGTGTCACTGGGAACAAGAAAGCCGATGAACTGGCAAGAGAGTGCGAATCGCACTAACAATAATTAAAACAGCAACCAACGAGCAAAGGGATTTCGAGGATCATTGGGGAAACCTCCCCACGTGCAAAGTGGCTAGATCACTCGTGGTTGAACCTAGCAACCTGCTCACCAGAAAGGCTATAGATTCATGCAGGGAGCTATTGAGGCTGATGGTGGGACTCATCACAGAACACATTAACCTCAACAAACACATGCGGAGAATGGGTCTCGCTAACATAGACATGTTGGAACTGCGAGGAAGAAGAAGAAGACCTCGTACACTTCCTATGCCACTGCCCAGCCCTAGCGAGAATGCGACAGAAGATCCTGGGGTCCATGTGGATACCGGACCTAAAACATCTTAAGAACAATGGAATCGGCGGCTGCTGATCTTTACCAAAGAAACAGGTAGATTAGCCAGACTACACGGACATTAGTGTCAATTCCAACATTGTTTCCACCTTCTCTTGATCCCTCCCAACACACGTCCCAAACCAAACATATCCCTGCAGTTCCGACGATTAAAGGAGGGAACACAACGGGTCCGACAGAGGCCAAAGCGAAGAGCCTTCCGCTCACCCTCATATACCTTGACGACATTCTGTTTTAATTATGTTACACCTACGCAAGACTCTTTTTTTATAATCCACTCGCGCTTCAAGGCTGATGTTTATCACACATCGCAAGCAAGGTGCAGTGGTTCGAAACTCAGGTAGTAGTAGGTTTCAGTGGTGTCCAGACTAGCTTGGTACATTTGTGGTGTTTGTCATTGCTATAATTCACGGTGTCACGGTTTCGAATCTACTGGGGTCATAATCATGGTCAGCTTCAATCAATAGTTCAAGCCATGACACTCTACTGTTAGTGTTATGCCTTCGCAGTAGAGTCGACATCAACTTTCGTAGTTGATCGATTTTATTTATTTTTAAGAAATAAATGTTTTTCCGGACATTTAAACCGCTTCCGCTTACACTGATAGCCCACTGTGCATATCTCATTGTGTTAATGTTATCGGCATATGCAAGTTGCTTCTGAAAAGATCATGATTCTAGTGTTGGCTTCTGAGTTCCTCATGATTCACATCTTGACGATGTCAGAGAACCCTCATGACAGTAAATGTGAAATTACGATTAAAGTACACTAAGTCACACTATACAAGTGTAGTTGAACACCAAAAACTGCGTGAACACTTGTCGGCAATCTTCAGGGAATATGTAGCAAATTGAACCAGTAAGGAGTCTTCAGAGTGCCTCTGGATCCAGATGCTCTCAATTTCTTGTAAAAGAGTAAAGGCCCGCGACAAAAAATAAACAAACATCAAAGAGAATGATTTGACGACCTTTCTCGCTCAACCCAGAGAAAAACTTGTGCTGGCAAGAATTCAAGCCTTTTGTTGTCCTATGTAGTCAAGTGCTTCTATGAATCACAAGTTATACTTCTAGGGGTGACTTGTAAACCACAGGTATACATTACATACAATAATATCAATATTTATCGTCTGCCTTTATATTGTCAATTGTAAATATTGGTTGTATGCAAATTGTAAACACTGCAGTAATGCAAACATTGCAGTAACTCCAAACAGTCTCAGCTTTAATCATCATCAATGTCTGTGAATAAATAAATCAACAAAATAAATTGCAATTGAGGCTTCAGATCTGAAATTGTGCCAATAATAGAAAATGTTTATTTCTTTACAATCGTTTTTACGAGCAATATAAACAAAGTTAATTGGCAATTCTTGTCGTTTTAAATTTCAAAAATTTCACAGAAAAATTATGTTTATAAGCTAAGAAATTGCCAGAATTGTTGTCTTGTAGGCATGGGCATCCTTTCTGTAGAAATTAGGATTAGGTCAGATCACAGGTTCATCGTATTTTTGACAAGGACAAGTAATTCTAAATCCCAAAATGTTACATTATTGGAAAATCTAAAAAATTTTAAGGGCACATCCGAAGATCATCCATCATTCATTATCATCATCATTTTCGAATGTCCCGCTTATCTATTATGAGGGTCGTGGGTTTAGGGTGCTTAAGTGGATTCTTTACATCTCCCGATCGTGTCGTGTTCAAAGCATCGAAGCATGGACCTCTACGTTCGAAAAAGTACCTGTTCGACATTGAGTGCCTCCCGTATTCTGGTGTTCCTTACTCGATCTCGACGAGTCATCCCAGCAATACAACGAAGAAATCTCATTTCGGCAGCTTGTATCCGCGATCTTATTTTTTCGGTCAACTTCGTGACCATAAGCGAGGATCGGAACAACCACTGAATTGAAGACCGACAGCTTAGCTCCGATGCCAAGTTCGGCCATCCTGATAACAGATTGACCAAGCTGTCTTGCTCCAGCCTGACCAATCCTACAGGATAACCTCAACGAGCCAAAAATTATTGAAAACTATCACATCAATGATGAAAACTTTCCAGCAAAATGAGTTGGTTGAGAGTCATGATATTACTTAGATATGAAACAGTCATACTCGGTACATACTCGTAGATGTATATCACACTTTTCTGTGGTAAGCTACATGTCTTTCGAAAAAATCCTTGCATTGCCAGAAAATTGGCGTTGCATAGAGAGAGTCTTTGGCTGAATTGGTTTTGACCAAGGAATTGTTAAGGTTTGTCGCATTAATAATCGGATTTTGTCGCCTCTGAATTTTGATTAAATTCATCTTAGACAATCCCTACTACTAGGGTTGCCATCAGGAATTTAAACAAACTAGAAACCACGAACAAGAAACACGGACATTGCGTTTATAACGGTAAGGAGTGAATTGAAGATCTGCTCAGTGGATTCAGGAGTTGCTTTTGGTTTTTTCTGTGAAGGATTTTGCAGTGCTGGTGCTCACTGCACTCATCAGCAAACACATGCGAGCGAGAGTCATCAACTCCTATTTCACTCTTATGTCTTATCGGTCATGACCCACGCTTGGCGTCCATTTCGCTAAGTTATGTATATATGTACGTAGGTTTTCAGTAAATACATAATAATATAATTGCACCTTTTTGAAACCCCTGACACATTTGAAAAATTCCATCGGACGTCTCTGGACATCCTTCAAGAGAGGACAGTGTGCGGAGAAAAGAGCACGAATGGCAACCCTACTTACGACTGATTGAAGTCAACCGTTTTTGAGCCGCAGTATTGAGAGATCTGTTCAAAGTTGTAAAGACGTAAGTAAAAAAAACTGCATAATGATCGTTTCAAAGAACAATTTACACCAGCGACCAGCCATGTTTCAAGCACTACTTCACCAACTTTTTTTCCCACTACCTTTCTCCCCCGCATGGATTTTCAAATGTATATAGGCGATGTTCCGTAACTTTCTCATAAATGTAAGTCAACTTTTTCTTCATAAGGGTAAAGTTATCTACGAAAATCTTCGAAGCGTTTCCCCCAAAAAAAGCACGTCTTGGGGTCGAGTTCAGCGATGCATCACAAGGTGTAGTGTCGCGCAGCAATATAGGGAGGCGCCTATCATTAAACACTTAAATAAGTTTAATTATGTAAGTTGTGTAATTTATTTTTTATTATGCACTAAAACTGTAGTATCTACATAAAGTAAGTAAGCAATTTAATTTTTTTCGAGAAATATTCTCCCAGCTATAGACTGTTTGGGTGGCTACCAAATAAATTCGTGTCCTGTGGTCTACCCACTACCTACATACATATGCCATTCACCAACAAAGAATATAAAAAAAAATAACAGTAACACTTCTCTTCCAATAAACACACTAAAGTGCCAAACACCCCGATGCCTGTCAATTTCCAGCCAACATTTTTCATTTCTCCACAGTTGACTGAACCAGTCCCACGATCGTCGTCTTCACCGGTTGCCAGCAAGATCGTTTGGTTCTTTAATGGTGTCTCGGAGAACCGAGAGCTCCGACCATGATAGTGGGTCTTAACAAGAAAACGTTTCGATTTTTCCTGAACTACATGTCACTGCGCTTTGTCGTCGCCCAAAGGGAGAGAGTGCACCATTGGGATAACTTCTGTGGAATATTAAATGCGGTGTTGTGTGTGTGAACAACAAGACGATGAAGACGATGAGACGACGACGACGATGATCCAGCCGATGCATGGTTAAATGTCGTGGCCTGAAAACGGAATACCTCTTCATGCAGAGTTATCCATTGTTTTGTTTATGTTTTTTTTTTCCTTTTTGATTTGCTTTTATTCTTCTTTCAATTTTCTTAAGAAAAAAAAAACTAAATAGAGAGAACACAAATGGGTACAAACACAAAGCAATCTACAGCAATCCAATCGTTAACTGAATAAATGATTCTTTAGAGCAGCCAAAGAAGATGGAGAAGAAGAAGCCAAATATGTGCGCCTGCGCATGGATTGGTGTTCAATAAAAGTGGTATAGGAAAAACAAGAAGCACAATGTATCGAACGTAATGTACCTTAGAGCTCTTGAATGAAAAAAAAAGGAATCTGATGAAAACCAGTCAATCCACTCAGTACAATCCTTCATAAATTCAACCTCCAAGGTCCTGCTCAATGTTATGATCTGGTTGATACAAAGTTCTAGGCTGAAGAGTCAGAATCAATAATTCAGGTCCAAGGGACCTTACATCCTTTTTGAATTTCTATATCGACGGTTTGGTTTAAATTCATCGTTCCTTAGACTTAAATTTTTAGGTCTTCAAAAATACCTTTATCCTTGCCTGTCCATAGAAAACTTGTGACTAAGTTTCTGAAGCGCCATTTTGGAGAGCCGTTGTATCGTATTCGCACTTGTATTGCATTTTACAGTCCGCAGACAAGGGTGCTGACACAAGGGACATTTTGGTGATGACGCCTTCAGATTTGATTTAACTTTTCAAATCTATATGTGGTTTTGGCAAAGCATAGCCAACGGACAAGATTCAGCTCTAACAGGTTCGTATCCTGAAGAACAAATTCTCCAAAGGCCAACTTTCTTCAGGATGTCTTATGTTGTTTTTTTGAGGGAAAGAAGCGCGTGACACCACCAGTATAAATACTCGAGACCACTCTTTTGAAGCTCGAAAATCGAGGCAAGAACCAATAAGTTCAGTTTCTGATAGCTCGCTGGCTAACCGATTTTTACTTGCGTGGTTTGGTAAAGTATTCGTTTTAAGCTGTTTGCAGTGTTCTTTGGAATCTTGAAAGAATCAAAGGACGTGATTGCATGATATCAAAAAAGTTATAATGAAAATAACCTACTCGACTTCCTAACATTTGATTAGATTCAAAGTCTATCAGAGCTAAGAAACCTGTAGTTTATGGGAAAAAAATAGGGAGACGGACTAACCCCAACGTGAAGTCATATGGCATCAAACCTTAAAGAAGCCTCGCGTTCGTGTCTAAATAGCATGCACATTTCTAATAGAGAAGGGAGTACAAACGTTCAACCAATTCTATGATTGCATAGCATATTCTCCAACTGATTCACGTTCTTTGAATAAGGCGTGACAAGACAACGGTCACGTTCGATTTATTACACGTTGAAGGGTTCCTTTGAACAGAAGAGTTACAACTTATTTTTCGTGCTGATAACATTTCCATATCTTTAACTTTCAAAGTTCTTTGACTTTTCCGATAAAGTGGCGGCTACAAGTGTATCTAAATGTTTATCGACAAGCCTATCAGCAAAAACTAAGGTTTCCATTTTGTATACTTTGACGGTCTATTTGATATAACCATGCCTTATTTATTTTAGAATTTCTATCTTCTCGGACTGAGCCGAAAGGCACATATTTTGGTAATTTCTATCAAAATCAGGCTAACTGGAGCCACATATCTACTTGACGAAGGACACATAAATGCACTCCGGTCTAAAAAGACTTTTGTGCGTGGAGCTTGAATCATTGTTTCTGGGAAGTTATCCTCCTACTAAAGGGTTCCAATTCCAATCTGCAGCGAGCTGTGACCGGACAACTGCACAAAATGTGTCCTGTAATTTCTTGATTTTCCAGGCAGATACTACCCAGCTTGTTAGGATATGTAGTAAATAGAGTCCATTCAGGAAGTTGTTGACTTCGTTTGTTGTTAAGGGGTTGATGAAATTTTCGAATTGTCAAGGTGCCGGAACTGAGTTCGTTTTGCAGAACTTTTCTCGGAGTTCCCATGAGTTGAGTTACAATTCGATATGATAGATTGGGCTCCTTGTCTGGCTAGGTTATCTGTGATCTCATTGCCCTTCACTTGTCAACTGCTTAACAATGTATAAGCAACTGCAGACAAATTTTAAGTCGAAAAGAAAAAAGTTTTTGGAGCTGTTTTTTTTTGGGAGGTTGCATCCTATGCATTCTCTGACACACAGATGTGGAATAGCCGAAAGAGACTGCTAATCTGAAGTTCGGACAGCAGATACCGGTACCAGATCCATTTTCGGTTTTTCATCCAGCGGTATACCCCACTGTTATACCATTGCTTAATATTTGTTGGTGATTGGTCTGTCATTACTCCATACGGTGCAATAAACATATGCACTGGCATATATGTAAGTGATTATAGGACATATTGGTGAGTCCAGAGTGTCTTTTTAGCCTCAGGCCCTACTTCTTTCGAAATTGTCGTGAAAATGCTCAGAAGGTTCTTCTAGGTTCAGTGTGATTTTAAGTGAGTCTTTGGTCTATAATTACTCTCAGATACTTGACTTCCCCTGAGGGCGGGATCTGAGCGCCGTTTCGCGATAAGGATAGTAGACTGAGAATTCTCTTCTTGCTGAATGGTATGATGAACGTTTAAGCAATCCTCACCTTCTACTAAAAGTACTAAAAGTGTTCCCAAACAAGTAATACAAAAACGAAAGTATTTGTAGGCATACAATTTAGCTCGTCTTTATTTAGATATGTTTTTTTGTTTTTATTTTTTTATTTTTCTTTTTAAAAGTACAAATATTTAACATTGCCTATGCACTTTATTATTTTATGGAATTCTTTTTCATTTTAATTACCATAAATCTAAAAAAATATATATAAAAAATACATTTATATATATATCTCCTCTCTATACTCTAAAATTGCTTCTTAGTCTTTCATATAAAAAATATATAAGTTTACTTTTTCTTTATCAAATTTGTTTCTTTTAGTTTTTGCTTAAACTATTTTTTTTTTAAAAATGTCTTGAATGCATACATTTTCCATTCCTTCGTTTAATTTTAAAATTATTTTATTACTACATTATTATTTCTTCTCCATAAAACACACAGGTTTTACGTAAATTATATATAAATGAGAAATTACAAAATAAAATACAATCAAAGAAGAAAAAAATCTATCACTAAAAATTCTAAGAAAAAAAAAATATATGAAAATTATCGTAGCATAATATTTAAATGATCACAACTCTTATTTAATAATTTAATTGTTTTTCTCTCATCTTATAAATTAAAAAAAAAATAGAAGTTAATATTAAATTTATTTTTAACTTCAATTTCTTTTTCTTTTTTCGTTCGTATTTATTTTTTCAATTAGTATAAATGTCGATCGTTTTTAGTTTTCTTTTGTGGAGATATAAGATTATGAAGTACACTCCATCGCTTAGTTCGATTGATGATTGTTTTTTTTTCTACAATTAATACTAATTTATCTGTTTTGTTTTTTAAGTATAATGTTAGTGCTTATGACATGATTAAGTGATTATTTATAAATTTTTTGTTTAACATAGTCGTTTTTTGTCTTTTATAACTTGAAAGTTGCAACATTTATTTAATTTTTTTTTGTACAGGACTGCACTCTTACCACAAGGAACGTACATACGTAAGTCTACGGAGTATTTATATTTTGTTACGCTTGCCTGAAATTTCAAAGCAAAAAAAGACAAGAAAAGTGAGTCATAAGTCAAAACTAAAGCTCGAGTTATGCAGAAAAGTAAGCAAAATAAAGATGAACTCACTTTTATTAAGTGCGTTAATCGTTGTCTTCAGGCTTCGGGCAGCGACTCGTTCATTTCAAGGAAGACACTGGGAAACCACGTGCTTGCGATGTATTACGAGTATTTATGATCATGAGTATGATATACATAAGGGTAGCATGCGTGTTTTTGTTGATTTTTTGTGCTTACAAATGCACTTAAACATTTTTTTTATCAAGTTAACGAAACTTGAAACCTAATTTGGTTCGTGCTGGGTGTGAGTTTTTGTTTACACAAGGATTCTAAACATTTTTCTTTTCCAAGAAGCGATATTTTGAGACGCGCCTGTCTGACAAAAATAGTTTTTGATAAACAAATTTCTTGCATGGAATGACCTAACGTTTTCAATGTCGTTTGAGTGGCAACAAAAGGAGATTCACTGTGTATGAGATATGAGTCCCAAGAAACCAACAAATTCTGGAGTCTAGACTAGAAAAGAACCACTGGGAAGACTCCCAATCTACGAAACATTTTAATTTTTGCATAAAATATGATACTAGCTGCCTGTGTGATTAAGCTTTGCACGTAAATCGATTCTATTAGCTTAACCAACGAAGTTTTTGCCTTCTCTTCCTTGACACTTGTTTGACCATTTTTTTTAATTTTTTTTTCGCAACAGAAACGATTCATTTCTTGATCCAATGACGACATACGACAAAGAGTGGGTCCTGTTTAACAATCGATATGAAGCGCCAATACATTATTGGGCGGCTGAGACTCTGATTTAGCCCGAACTGTGACGCTATGATCGGTAAGCTTTTGGCCAAAGTGTACTTGAAAACCTAAGAACCTTAACTGGTCACAGAGCTCAACAACTGAATATCGTTTAAAATATTGCATAGAGATTATTTGCTAACAGCTTCCAACTCATTTAAAAGTTAAAGCAAAATGACCATCCGCCTCGTCGAATTTGGCATCTTTTCGAATGAAGCTCTTTTCCACCTCGATACCCTTCGACAAGTAAAACTGTAGGATTTTGGGTTCAGAGTATCCCCAAATGGTCAGTTAGAAGGCAATACATCCTCAAAAACTGTCACTTGTTGTGGTCTTTGGAGCGGTGGCATCATGATTATTGGCAAGGTTTTCTTGGCACTAAACTATCTTTGTACCTTTTTAAGCAATTTCGACTTAATACTAATAATTTTTGAAGGCAGTTCTGTTTTTACAATTGAAATACATATTCCATACTGTTGGTATGCTTGATAAGCCCAAATCTAGTTTAACTCACTATCTACCTACAATTGTAACACGAAGTATAGCTAAGATACCAACAATTCTATCAGTCAAATTCACTCAACACACAGTTCAACTAGTTATGCGCGGTTTGTGTGGAAAAAACAAAGCGCTTAACTAGATAATTAACTTTTTGTACGTATGAATTACAAAACCTCATTAGTGAGTTAATTAATTGAAAAACAGACACACAGTCTTGTGTACTATACAATTCAATGTTCAACGATATTATCAGTTCAGAGTTTGCGATAAGATATTTAGAGCGCAGGCCGTAGCTATATTGTTGCAACCCTCAAAAATGTTTTTATTTTCTAAAAAAATAAACATTTAATATATGTAAAGTATATACTTTTTTTTTGTTACATGATATGGCAGGCAAAAGTTTTCATTTAAAACATTCAATCAAATTAATTTTAAATATATTTATAAAGTATTTTATAAATATATCTAAAATTAATCAATTTAATATGTCAGAGTCTAAAATAACTCGAAATGAATTTACATTTCTGGTTTCTTATATCGTTTTGTCATTTAAAATACTTTTTTTTTTGTGTTTAGAATTTGTCTTTTATTTGCTTTTTGTATATGTTTTTTTTTTTTATAGATATGTAGATAATTGCACTATTCATTTGGATGATTACCTACTTGAAACCTAGGCAGGCAAGTTGGAAGGCAAAAAAAAAACAAAGAAAAATTCCTGTTTGGAATGGTATCTGAATACGTTCCACTTACATAAAAAATCATTCAGTCGAAATAAACAAAAAATTGCTAGTAAAATAAATAAGTGAATAATTTTTTTTTTTATATAAATTCGAAGAAAACTACTACAGTCGTGCAATTAAATATGTGACCACCAGGCATTTTAGCTACCTGTTTCAAGATACAAGAATGAAGACGAAGAATAAGGGAAGACAAGAGAAAAAAAAGAAAAAAAAGAACTCAACACAGGTAGCTGTTGAGTGGAAGGAGATATATTGATGCTTTATCTTGTCGATACATTCGGAAATGTCTTAAAAATCCGGTAAAACCAGTTTTTTTCCCTCTTATTCTCTTCATTCTCATATCATATTCGTGTATAAAATTTTTTGAAGAAGGGTATTTCTTGAGATGGTATTGAGGAGGATGCACTTCTTTTATGCCACACACTTGAAAGGGTCTTGAAATAGAGCAATATGTGTGTGTTTGTGTGTATTCACTGTGCTGCTAGAAGGGGGATATGATATCTAAAGGTTAGCTGCTCTTTATATTTCATTCCATAATCGGCCATGTTGGTTTTTGAGAGTACATGGGGAGAGAAAGCGGGAGAGTGAGATAGAGACGACGCTCACGAAACAAACACATGCACACATGTAGTTGGTTGGCACAAGAGCGTAATTCAGAGGAAACTGGTTTAAACACATGAAAATTGCTGAATTGAAGTTGTGCCGCTCCTCTGAGTGTCTCTATAAAAACGTATCAATGTCTGTATTATTATTATGCTCTCCCTCTGTCTAATTGAAGTTCTTTTGTGAAGTATGGAAATTTTCTTTTATACTAATTTTAAAATGCGATGGAGAAACAAAAAAAAAAAAAAATTAATGAAGATGAAAATACAAAAAAAAAAAAAAAAAAAAACAAATGCTTAAATCCTTTTTTGTTTTACACAGTCTCCTTTCCGTCGAGTTTACTGGACAAGTCCGTGATAATCTCCTTGTAAATCAATGGATCGATGTTCTTTCCCAGTTGATACAACAGGAACCAATCTCCAATGTTACACCTCTGAGCTATTGACTCCACTTCATCCTGTCGGGAGAGACGAGATCTTGCACGTAACAGCAGTAATCGCAATTTCGGTCCCATAATAACAGCAATGCGGTAGATAAGCGATATTCCAGATAAGATACTCAAAATGATAAACCAGAACCACAGGAACACATAGATTTTTTCGTTGACAATATTCAGGGGAAGCACACAAAGTCCATCGAACTTCTGCACCGATCCGGATGGACCATATTTATGGAATGTACATTTGGTGACTTTTGGAAAGACTCTCGCCATCGGGTCGATACGTTCATCGGGTTCCATTTCGGTGAATTTTAATACATCACTGCCGTAGGTGGAGAATTCACCGTCGAGGAAGAAGTCCACGAAGAATATTTGCAGAATCACATTCACAAAGTTCAAGGCCTCGCACGTAAAGAATCGGAACGCATAAAAGTTATGATTGCTTAAATTGTCGTGAAAATATTCGACGAGTATCTTTTTACGGTCATTCTTGCATTCGTCGTTGACAATTGGTGAATTTAAGTCCATGACCAGCATTTTGAGGCGGCCACCTTCCCATGATTTCCAAAGGTAGCGTGGCACATAAAACAATATGGCCTGAAAGAAGAGCACAAAACACACCCACTGATAGTACTTGTGGTACTTGACTTCGTCCTCGCCTTCTACATGACTGCCCACACCGGGTTGTACGACATCGCGACCAGTTATGCCTGTAAGACGTTCTGGTACCGTGAACGTTGAATAGATCCAACAGTAGGTGTCCATAACACCGAGTGGAATCTCATCGACAATGCAATCGATTGGATCACCAATATACTGCCGAGAGGTGACCAACAATGAGAAGGCAATCAGTATGATCACCGTCGCCTTATAGTGCATGCGAAACACATTGTTATCGATGCAGACTTGATCGATTTTCAGAAGCCCCTTGACGGAGCCGAATACATCAAACATTGCGGCGGCTTTTCTTTCACTTCGTTAGATACAATTAACCGATACTAGGATTCGCGCGAATTCACACGTTCTGAGCAGGTAGTTTTCTTGTCTCAAAAATTGTAGGTTTTTCACTTGTTCTTGTTTCACGATTTTTGTATCTGTAGATCGCGCAGCACATTGAGTGTGTTTCTCTATCGGGTTAGATCATTTTTTCGGGTATGCTTGGCACAACAAAAATCACTTTATCAGCATATTTAGAGCGTGTATTGGTTTTTTTTTGTTTTGTTTGAGTTATTATTTTCTTTTGTATTTATCTTAAGTAAATAAGAAAAAACAAATGCACTTTTTTTTTTGATTGTTGTGTATGTTATTCACGGTCACTATGAACGAGCGCTTTACTTATGACCGCAGCGCACAGCCCGAGTACAAAACCTTAACTGGCGAACTATTGCATTCGCTATCAACGGCTGAAAGGTTGGTATTGAAACAACTGGACGATCTGAATCTCTCGCTCTGGCTGCTTGGTTTGGTATTGGTTCTCTTTTGTTAATTGTTAAGAAACCACTAATACAGCTGCAAACAAAATTTGGTTATAATATCGTTGATCGCTGGTAAGTTGTAAGCGTTTTTTGGATTATAGAGGGGAAATCTACGATATGCTCTTTACTGAGAGAGGATCTCCCTATTAAGTTTATACCAATCAAAGTCGTGACGATTTGAGTTGAGACTAGCCCAACTAGTTGAGACTGAGAGAGGCAAGCAAGCATTGCATGTATTACACACATACACAAACGCTATAACAAAACATAGATATTTTAGAGAAAAAGACAAATTGAGAGCATTGTTGCCAGACTCAGATAAATTTAATTAAGAATGGTAATCGTCTGGTATTTCGTTTGAATATAAAAAAAAAGAGGAAGTTGATTTCAATCGATTTCTGGCCTTTTTTTTCAAGTTACCTGAGCAAATAGCTTTTTCACAACCCAATATTCGAACAAATCGCAAACACATGTTGTCTACAACATCGTAAGCCAATACCATCTTCTCGGCCACAAACTTATGATGGTCAGGGCTATAAGTTTGAGGTAGTAAGTGAATTCGCATGAGAGACAATGCAGGCAAGGACGACACCATGTAAATCGAATGTAGAGGATGACATCAACCAACTCGCCTTGCACAACTTGCGATCACTCTGGTTGAAGAGAATTGTTCGTCAAGCCCTTTTGTTTTTAAGAACCTGGTCTTATGGCTTACACTGCGACCTAGCAAGATTTATTGTGTCTTCGGTATACTTAGCATAATAGGTCTACTACCGAGTTTCTAAACTCCGCTATAAAACAGAATTTCCCATGAAAGATCCGTCTACGTAGCCAGAAGGGTTCCGGTCCTAAGAGCGTGGAACTCGAACCGGACCTAGCTAGCTTACTCGCAGTTTCATTGCCTACAATACCCTGGAGGCCGTAACAGTACTTGACCGACATACATAGATTTCACGATATGGGATGTCAATGCTTTAAACCCTGCCCGACTATCTGAACAGAAATGTATTGTTGCACCAGTAATTCTTTTATCAAGGTTTATCCTGGCGCATATCTCAAAAGCATGGATTTCAGCCATCAACACGCTGGGTTCAAAGATCCCAGTACCTACTACGGAAGTCATTTTTGATCCATCGGCATACCACACCAAACATCCTGCGTCTGATATGGGTTCTCCATTAGATAAGAGATAGTGCAGAACGTGTCCGTACTTGGAATTGAGTGAAGTATTTTCAGATGTCCCACAAGGTTTCCTGATTTATACTTGTGTTCTAGCTACAGCTTTATAGCGCAACGGTCTTCCTAGTGAAGATATGAAGGGATGAGAGCCCGATGACAGCCTTTATGTTTGAATTAGCGCAGGCACGCATAGCAGCTGTAATACCGAGACAGGCAATTCTTTGTACCTTCTCAAGCTTCATTGCCTCCGTTCAAGACCTTGACAAAAAGACAAAAAAGGTTGTAAAGATAATTATTGATTATTATTAGACAGAAATGTGTGCTAGATAAAGATCCATATCCCCAATGGACTGAGGTCACATTGGTGATCAAATATTTGAGTGGATACATTGGAATGATAGCATACGCTCTATAGAATCAATTTATATATTCAATGAAATTACACAACCTCAATTCATTCTCAATGCAATTGATAGGGATAGTCCACCATTGATGCTGATCATGAATTACGTAACTTGTAGCTTGTGAGAGGTAATAAAAAAAAAGAAGTTTTTTCCCTAACTAACGCGTCCACAGAGGGGCCACAATCAGTCAATAGTTGAACAGGTATAATGATCCAAGTGGGTTTCGACCAAAACACTTAAAATATGCTAATTCGAAAACGCAGTCATTAACCCAAATTGTGGTAAAAGCTGAGTATATGAGTACTATTAACCTTCATCTATTCATGGTGCCAATTGGTATAAGTTTTGAGTGGTTCTCCTAAAAAGAGCTGTACTTGGACCGAAAGTAACAACATTGTGATACCACAGTGATTATAAGGTTTAATAACTACAATCAACTCCTGAAACCATTAAGATTTCGATTTAAATCGGCTGTATTAACAGTATCAAGATCTTTCGAAACATTTAAGAAGTGCAGGTCTTGCACCTTCAACTTTGAAAGCTTAGGCCGACTTTACCGCAAAGACATACCACTGGCTGTAGAATAGCCATGGGTAAAAAAGTTGTTTGAAATGATGATGATGATGACTTCGGGAGATTTGAGAATGACAATGTGAATGCCAGTTGTGCATTAAGGATGCTTGATATCAAGGACATTTAATCCCATAAGATCAGGGCGTTTTGAAACTGCCTCGCTTTCATAGAACAATTGGAACTGAGATGCTCCGACACTCCAGACTGTTCTCTTTAATATGTGTCCTACCTGTGTCTGTACTCGTAAAGATTTAAAGCACCGAAAAATAAAGCGAATGCCTGTAAAAATTTCAAATATTTTTAATGTTACAAAACATACTTATATACTATATGTAAGTGTTTATAATAGTTTATCTGGCAACACTCTCTCAGAGTTTTGCACTTACATATTTTTAAAATTCAAATTAACCTATTTTTCAACAATTTGCATTTGAAAAGTATACACTTTGTCATGCGAAAGTGAACTTGAAGAGCGAAATTGTTAACAAGCAGTGAAATAAAACTTAAACATTAGAGCTTTCATTGTGTGTTAGCTTTGGTTTCTCACTTTGAAATATAATAACTCAGGTAATTTGAAATGTTTAATTGTTGCAATTAACCGCACTCTAGTAATAATTGAATGGTTACCCAATATGCATTTGTTTGCTCAAGGGATGAGTGTTGTATTGAGGGAATAAAAAAAAATTTATGGAGATTTTGTTACAACTTTTCCTGTTGTTGCAATTTTAAGTTTAAGGTTTCGTTAAGAAGCATAGATTGACGTTCCGAATAGTTTATTTCTAAAGATATGCACTGGATTATTTGTACGATAGATTAATGCTTTAATGACTGTGAACAAGGGAAATTTTCTTTTGCGCCTCACTCGTACATATCTGTAAAATGAATATTTTGCTGTTACTTTTTTAACAACCTCTACTGTATACTTGTCACCTACATTTCTTAACATCTGGCTACTTCCGGTTGGTTGCATAAAGTGCTAGACAACTCTTGAATACGCAACAACTTTAATTAACTTACAGAACCACACATTTCTGGAGAAAAAAAAAAAAGAAACATTTATTTGTATTTTTTGTGACGCAGTGGTTTGCAATCAAAAGAACCCGTGTTGCGTCATTCTAAGTACAATATAATATTCTATTACTCATTGGACTTCTAGCTAGTATTGCTGATTTAGTTGTCAAATTAGTGAAACGTCATCTACTTTGGAGCAGAGATTGACCCTGTTCACACAGGAGCAACGGATTGGATTTTTTTTGACGTTTACAGGCGAGAGGGGAAGCGGAGAGGTGACATGTTATGTCGTTCTGGATTTTTAGATTTTTTAAAATTCTTGGATTTTTTTTGACGTTTGTAGATGTCAATCGGCAGTCACTCGACAAACGTGTAAAGAAAATTGTTTTCGTGAATAAAACAATGCGTCTTTTGGGCTAGAGGCTGATCGCATTTGTGTTATTTATTTAAATTGTTCTAAATTTCGTGAAATAAGCACGAAAATCAAATCAATTTGGTCGACACTGACAATAAATATGTCAAAAAAAGTCCGCGTAAGTGTTCAGACAGGATAATCAATCTGAACACGAAACGTCAAAAAAAATCCAGTCCGTTGCTCCTGTGTGAACAGGGTCATTGAGTTCTCTGCAAGTGACACAGAATGGTTTTATTAAAAGCCTTATGACATGTCTTTTCAAAGGCAGGATTTTTTTTTTACTGTGTTGTTGACTACTATTTGTGCAAAGCATCATGGTTTATTTTCCATCGATGAAAAACTAGGAAAGACCAAGAGGTAACAGTCAACAACTCTTTGCAGGAACTCAAATGATGTCTTGTCCCAATGGGGGAGGAAAGAAAAAAACCTTAAGTCGATTAGACGGAATTTATTTACAATTTTAGTGTAAGGACGACAGAGATAGAAAAATTATGTGTCCACAGCTAACATATGTATCAAGCTTTGCGAGAATCGAACTCCAACAGATGGCAGGTGTAACTTGAGATTTATTAAAGTCCAGGTAGTTAAGCGACTGATGACAATCCGCATGAAAGCTCAATTTTATAATATCAGCCTCATGTATGCTCCCACTCCTTCAGGAAACCTACAAATAATGTCCAAGATATGATGCTAAGATAATCCTTGAAGATTTCAACGCCAAGATCGAAAAAGAGGAGATTTTTAGTAAAATGGTAGCATGAAGCACGAAATTTCCACATCCTAACTTCCACATGAAAATCACTTGATCGAAATACCGCAAACCAAAATAATCACGTTGCGATCGACGGAAGATACTCTTTCAGTGTATTCGACCGTTCCAACTCCGAGGTGCAAACATTGACCCAGACCATTACCTTATTGTAGCATAGGTACGGAAGTGTATATCCAGTAATGTCGTGACCAATAGAATCACTGTGAGAAAGTTTAACGACGAAAGGTAGCAAGTTTGCTACAGGAGCCTGCATAGAATTGAGGCAAAACTGCAGAAATAGAAAGAGTGTACAAGGAACAAGGTATGGAAATAACTTCGCAGACCAAACCATGCAAAGCGTGAAAGACCATTTCAGAAAACTGAGAATAAAATAAAATAAAAGCTGGAAATCTTGTAGTGATACCGAGAAGGGCATATCTCATAAAAGACTTTGACTTCTAGCCATCAAGTTGAAGATGATAAGAACCAGCGTTCTGCATGCTATTGAGATTTGCGCCAATATAAACATATAAAAATACAGGAAGTCGGGCAGTGCTTAAAGCATTGACATCCTACTTCCTGGAATTTAGGTCAGTCAAGTGCTACGATATTCTACGATCACTTGTCAGGTACAATAAGGTTAAGATTTGTTGGGTGCCCGGTGACCAGGGGATTGTAGCCAATGCAACTGCGGGTAAGCAGACTAGGCCGGTTTCGCTGCTGCGCTCTTGGATCCGGAACGTTTCTGTCGCGTTAATTCGGCTACCGCCATAGACTGGGAACACCAACTTCGCCTAGACCATTGGGAAAAAGTCGCCTAGGCAACCCAAGAGACTTATCAAACCCTTCTCCTACGAGGAAAAAAACATTGACAGGAACAACATGAGGAAGCTAGAAGGCCATTGCGGCCTTAGATATCATCTGAACAAATTAAACCTTTTTTCAGATACAGAGCGTTGATTCTGTTTGGAATAGAAAGACAGTTCTGAGCATACTTTTTGTGAATGTCCGGCACTTTACTGGTTACGCAGACGGATCTTCCATAGAGAATTCTGTTAGTAGAAACTCGGCTGCTAATGACATACGTTCATTAGGAACGTAATAAACCTATTAGGCTAAGTAGACCGGAGGTACAATAGATCTTACTAGGTCGCAGAGGCAGTCATAAAAGCTGGTTTAAAAAAAAAAACAATTTCAGATGTTCAAAGGATACTCCTTACTTTTCGAAAAATCTATGCAGGAAATAAGATAAAATATGTGCGATCTGTAAGTAACGTATAAAATGGAATCTAAAATCAAGAGCTGATATTGTAAAAAAATATTTTTTTCCGAATAATCCATTAGAAAGGTTTTTTTTATGATTTAAGCAAGCGTTAAACAAGCAACGAGATTGTCATGAATTCAAAGATTAAATTTTTGTTAATCTCATCGCAACCACTTAAGTCAAGACTACTGGGCATACATGCATATGTACACATGCTGTATGTGATGTCAAAACAATCTTGTTTCGCAACAGCAAGTTCTAATGTCAAAAAGGAAAAAAATTACACAAAACAACAACAGTATTATTATAAAATATTTGTAACTAAATATTATTACACTGATTTACGATTTCCACTTCATTATCATATAATTACAAGCAATTGTAAGTCAAGTATTCAGCAGCACGTATCGCTTGAAAATCGATTGTAATTTATTATCAAACGACGAGTTCATATTTCATGGTTGTTCACTTGGACGAAAACAATAATATATGATTTTGAAATTTTGGAACTTACAATCAATTTATTAATCTATACTCTGGTCGCACTATCAAATTGTTGATCAAGAGATTTTTAATCAAATAGAAATTGTTTTTATATTCAGTGTTGGGCATGAAAAATGGAAATGTAAACGATTAAATTTTGTACTCAATTGCTTTCCGGTGGTACTCGTATAATTTACAAGTTATGCCAAAAGATTAGAGAAGTGGCAGTCGACAATTGCTGTTGTTCAGGAATAGATTTCTATCGCTTGGCGAATCTTGACCGATTCAAAGTGGTAATGAAATATTTAAGTCAATAGTTATGTATGTATGTTTGTACATATGTATGTACGAAAACACGTGAATATCTCGCGGTAATTTGATAATATTGATTAGCATGTAAAAGAAATATTTAATCGTTCAACAAAATGCGATAATGCTTGTTTGCGTTATTTGTTATAAGTGAAACAATAAGCACAATAATGATAACATGCAAAGTGGCGTTTTGGTTCGTGGTAAACTTCAGTCTCAACCAACAAGCCTCTCCAGTTAAGGCGTCAAATAATGACAAAAACAGAAACAGATACCGAAACTGAAACTGAGCAGAAAGCTGCTAAGTATGATTGATTTCTATTGTAAAAAAAAATATTGTTGTTTCTGTTGTATTTGCAGCATTTGCACTAGATTCTGTTCCTGTCCTTTGTCATTTGAAGGTATTAGTTCAGTCCATAGCTAGCTGCCTTTAGTTACGCATTTTAAATTTGTTGAAATCTCCTTATTGTGCGCTGTGCCTTTAAGTTAGAAATGAAGACACTGTGAGCCGGAGTGTTCAGATCCATTAGCTTTACACGTCCTAGTCTTCTCAGACGTCTAATGAGCAGTTTTTTTTAAACTATATCGACGTCGCTTATCCACTGTGAAGTTCTAGTCCAATTTATCGATGTTCTGAGTCCCTTCTCATTGATTGAAAAATACTTCTTTCATCGTTCACCGCTAAACCCATTTTGTCGGAGTCTCTCTCAAAACCTGGAGACGCACAGGTGAAAGTTTGCTAAGTTCTGCTAAAGATGGTAATGCCTTTTTACTATTAGAATGGTTGTGTCTCTGGTGTTTGCTTGAGACTTTCATAAAAATTGTGCAGTGCGTCACCTCCTCTAATTTTTTTCTTTATAAACAGAAGATGAGTGTAGATTTGGACTTCTTGGATCTGCAGAAGTGTGAACATTTGGTCTCATCCACGGACAATTAATATATCAGATAAGAACTTGTACGCGATTCTGAGGAGTTGCGCTGAAGCTCTAGTGATTAGCATCCTCACACGCCAAAACCTACTGGAGCCCCATCTAAGCACGACTAAGCACGACCGACTTCCGCAGAGGATGATGTGATGTACAAAGATGCGGAGGAGGACACGTCCCACTTTCCCTGCAACTGACCAAGCCTCATCAGAACCTAGACGCTAATTTCTTGAGCGACTCAAGCCAACTCTCAACCACGCCACCAAAAGCCGTCCTAAAATTCATTCTGAATTCAGAGTGGTTTAGGGAGGCTAATCAGGAGCAATAAGTCACCTATTCTCGCTTTCCAACAGGTACATGAATGTAGAATCCCACAACGGGGAACACAATGGGTCTTTGAAGATCCGAGTGAGGCGGTGGCGTCTGACATCAAGCCCCGTAACCTAAACTAAGGTTTTAACGACTGCTAAATAGAAAAACGCAAAAATTTTAAACTTAATTTTTTAAAATGAATACTATTACAATTACAATAACAATATTACTTATTCTGAAAGGATATTTGTGTCAGTTTCTTTAGGTTTGTCCAATTCTGTATGTACATACGTAGTTGTTAGAATGCCAGTAAACACGTATGTTCCCTGTCGTAAATAATTTTAATTGCTTTGCCAGTCGACTTTTCGGTGAACGAACTCAAACTTCAAGGCTAACCTTTTGTTATTACGTTAAGCTTATCGTTTTACCTGAATCATTTTGCAGTTAGTCTGCACTTTTCAGTGAATGTATTAATCCAGACAGACTGAAATCATTCTTAAACTTTCTAATTGTCTTCGTACGACACGACATTCAAACAACATCGGTGGGTTTACTTGTTTTGCATGTACTCTGATCGTGATATCTTACATTTATTATTGTAACAATAATTAATACTAATTATAAAAAAAATGACGAAAAAGTAAAGTTTATTGATGCCAGACATTTTGCCAAAATCAGTATAAGCTACATACACAGCGGCTACCGAATTAATATATTTCTGGGAATTTCACCAGAATAAAGACCTTTTCTGCTGAAAACAAAACTAGTTCTACAGTTTAGCAACGATTTCACCATCACCTGTGCTATTGCCAAAAACAGGTAAATTCAAATCTGAATTCAACAACGTGACACTAAACCGCCACATCCATCAATCTGATGTTAATTACGCAACGAGACTTTTTCGTTTCATCAATATTCTCTCGTTGACTCATTTTTTATGGATTTCGCCTGGTAACGAATGGTAATTTGAGACTTTACCCAACTAGCCACACACATTAGCAATGGCCCTCTAGACCTCCGAAAATGTCGCATGAAATTTCTGCGAATTTGTCTCCCAAACCAGTTTGTGTTCGCAAAATTTCTTTCGCAAACATTTTGTTTCGTAAAAATACTTATAATTTGAGACAATCTACGAAGAGACACATGGAAGCTACCTGCAGTCTTGAAACTAAACACTTCCATCACAGTGATACGGGTAGCGCGGGGAGTCTGTGTGGACCGCAAGTTATGTGAGATTGATGAATATCTGCTGCAGGATTTACTGACCTTGTCTGTGGGTATCGAATTTCACATCGATGCTGTAGACAACTGGAGCGTTACACCTTTCAAATGGTCTCGTCTGATTACACCACACCAGTTTGGTTTGTACGTTGAAGTAGTCTAATGGATTGCACAGTGAAGTGAGATGCGTTCGCTGCTGGGTAAAAAGAATAAGAATCACACGAGTCTTATGACTGCGAATGCAGGTCAAACGCTGATGAGACGAGAATCGTCGACTGGTGACCCGTTTTTTCTGAGATAAGTTCTTGGTACTGTTGGTATCGGTATTTTAATAGAAAACGATACTTTATCTGGTTACAGCAATGTGTGGAAGGAATTGTCGATGAGTGGGGCAGTGTGGAAAATTAGAACGCATTTCAATATCAGAGTACGAAGGGAAGTCTCATGCTTTAGGAAAATTGAAGTCTGATGAAGGGTGAACAGTTCTCAGGAGGCAATGTTCTCCAAAATAAGTCAGATGAGTACATTTGATGAGCATGGGTCTACTGTACAAGGTCTGTAAAGAATGATGGGAATATAGTTGTTAAGTCATACAAAAACAGAAAGCTACAACGAGTACTTGTGGGTGGGTTGTCTGGTATAACTTACAGTACAGTTCTTAGTTTCATCCATAGTCCCTTCAGGTTTATTCAAATTAAATGATGAAGAGTAAGAAAATGTGACGAGATGAAATGGTCATCTTTATAAGAAACGTAAATTAGCTGGTCTGACTCAGCTAGTACTTAAATACATAACTATCCAACTCAACAAGGACGCAAAGTATTTTTTATTAAAGAAATCGCTTTTACAAGTATTGTGAATCTTGGAGCTTGTTACCAAGGTAAGTTCTCTCAATCCACACGGTAATGGTCAAATGAATTCACTTACTTATTCATTTATTTTCCAATGACCCGCTTATTCACTATGAGGGTCGTGGGTTAAGGGTGCTTAAGTGGACTCTCCACATCATCACATATCCCGATTTTCCGCCATCGACCCTAAACCATCAGGACTAACCCCATACAGATAGAGGTGACATTTCAGACTTTGTCCAACCATCTCATCTTGGGCTTACCCAGAAGAAGACGCCCACCTGATGGCATGGATTCCACGTCATGTCTTGGAAACCGAGTTGTCAAAATTGCCCCAGCCTGAGCAATCCTAGAGGATAACTCAGTATTGCTCCTTCCATCTCTCGTAAATAAGACCCCGAGATACTTCAACTTCTCCACCTGATTCAATGGAACTTCATTAACATGCAGAGTACATTGAACAGGCGTTTGGGAAATTACCATAACATCTAATTTGTTCACTTTTGCCCTCATCCCAGTTTCAAAACAGTTGGCTACGAACCTGTCAAGTGCGTGCTGAAGTTCGATCTGGGTGGACCCCAGGATGACCAAGTTGTCAGCGAAAAGCAGTCTTCCAATTCGAATCCTTTCTCGCCATGGCTGCGCTGTAACATCCCATCCATAAACACAATGAAAAGGAGAGATGACAAACGTATCGCTGGCGAAATCCAACGCCCACAGTGAAAGGTATTGATTTAACGCCGTTCACCTGCACACAGCTTTTACAGTTTGTGTATAGAGATTTAGATGGCCCTCAGAAAAGAACCGTCTATTCTTCCTTCCTTTGGTAACATCCTTTCCATTACATGCGTCGGTTGTTTGATAGAATAAACTTTCCCCGATTTCGACAGATTTCAAAGCAAGGCTTGTCTTCCCACTGCGCCTGGCTCTTCTCTGGATGCTTGGATAAGCCATATATGTTCAAACAATTGTATGTTACGATTGTTAGACTACGTTTGTCATGAGCCATAAGTTCAAACTAGACTGAATTCAAAAGAGATTTCTACGATATGTTCTTATAAGTAGAGGTTGGCAACATATTTAGGAATTTCAGTCTTATGGAAAACGACTTATTGACATGTCGGCAATGACAATGACAAATCTTCCTGAGTTCAATTTATTATGACAGAAAGCCTGAATCCACCTTTCGAAGTGGGCAATAACAACTGTGGATCCTAGTAATCGCGTTAAAATGTAACATGCGCAACACTATTAATTTTTTGTTTTAATTTGTCGCTTGATATTTTTAGAACACAGGCGTGTGAAATTATTGTTAATAGCACGTGCCGATTAGTATGATGAAAAACGGCTTAAGATATTTATACAGCGATTCAAAACAGGATATACATAAATATCTATACATACATATGTATGTACGTATGTATCTCATTAACCATAGGGTCACTATTTTGGTATCTTCTAGCTGTTCAAAGGCCACATCCTGTTGCCTGTTTAAAAAAATTGTCAAATCTACCACATGTTTGTTAAATTTAAGTCAAAGAGTTTGCAATAGGCTTTAAGAAAGACAGTTGCGTCAAGTATTTACTGTTGAATCTTTGCACTTTTTAGAGAATCTATTCCATCGAATTTCATGTAGAATGTCCAATTTCACAGATCTCAAAATATCATCACTTATTTCCTACCTACCAGACATTAATTTTAATGTAAATAGAAAAAAAACTTTCTTATCACCTAGGTGATAAAAAATATAAAAGGTCGCCATCAATCTGTGATGTATAGCAGTTGTCAGTAAAAAATTAAGATAATTAATTTAAATATTTATTTTACATATTTACTTAGAAGGCAATAATTTTATTAACACTTCGTCTGAGAAACGTTTGTTCATCAAGTTAGTTTATCTTTATATCTATGCCTACGAAATCTGAGAAATAGAAAGAATCCGGCTGGCTGTGCAAAACATTTTGTAATTTATGCTTATGCTAAGTAGTTTATTCAATTAAGAGTAAATAAATGATAGTTTGAGATACACCTGTCATTTGTTGCAAAACCGGTTGATTGTCAATTTTAAATGGATTCTAAAGAATTAGACGGTAGTGAATTTACATAAAAATTGCAAACGATATAAAGTTGCCAATAAATATAGCAGAATCCTGGCTGAGTGGTATTTTACTTGACGGGTAAATCAACTTCTTTATGGCGGAAATTATAGCGATCAACGAAGCCTTATCGCGGCTCTCTAAACACTTGTGGAACCAGAAGGAAGATATGGCCAAAATTCGTTAAGACTAGAACCGACAGACTTCTGCAGATCGACAGAAGACCCCTCTGTACCCTTATAGGAGTGATCACAGGGCATAATACGCTACGGTACCATATGAAAAACCTTCAAATTACACAAGAAGACCTTTGTAGGAGGTATGGTGATGAGGAAATCAACGAGGATACAACCCACTTCCTTTGCCATTGCCCTAGTCTCTGCCATTTAAGAAATAAGTTCCTCGGACGGTACTTTTTCGACAACATTTAAGAACTATCCGATACACCGGTGGACCAAATAACAAAATTCATCAAATCCACTGGGTGGTTTGTATCACAGTTCTACTGTGATACTGCGTCATGCTCTACTGATATCCATATGTGTACATATATGTATGCAACTGTAGCTATTGGCTTGCTTTCCTACGGGTAGGGGACACTCTCTTCCCCCAAAAGGTATCACAATGGGTCTGAACTGACCTGAGTGTGGCGTTATGGTTCTTCCTTTCGCCTGCCACTAACCTAACCTAACCTATCCCGGCTAAAGGACAATGTGATATTCGTCAGAGACATTACAATTTTTACCGATAGCCAGAATGCTATAAAATCGCTGGAATCGGTAAGATATACATCAAAAGCTACTTCAGATTATCGCCAATCTCTCAGAACATTTTTACATTCACCTACTTTATTTATTCAGAGAATTGTAAGGCTAAAATAAACTCGCCAAACGTGGTACTACTCTGGACATCTTGCCGGAACGTAGGAATCTGGATATTCCACTCGCTACTTGTAAACTGCTCTTAGAGTACGACGCGATCAGTAAGACACACTAAATATGGAGGAATGGTTCCACGTGGCATACTTCCAAGGAGATCTGGTCTATACTAAATCTCACTCGATCAAAAGATTTGATTTTGCTCAAAAGGTTGCTTATTAGCATCATCATTGGTGTTCTTACCGGCAATTTTCCCATGACAGACGGATTGCCCTCTCCTCAAATGACTTCAGCTGGAGCTGCAGGAACGAAGAAGAGGAAGAAACCATCCTCGAGAAGGATGCTTTATCTAGGAGCCTATCACTTTGACAACTTGGGCGAGCTATCACCTAGGTTAGGTTAGGTTGAAGTGGCTGCCAGCTAAAGCCAACACACTTAGACCCATGAGGGGTCCGTTGTGATACCACCAGGATCTCGAAAAGATCTCCTGCCTACTCATTGAAATCAATTGGAGCTTCTTATGAAGCGTGGAAGGCTTCTGACATCAATGCTATCCCATACTGACGTCAAAATTATCCTCAGCTTCATCAAGAGCTCCAAATGGTAAGTAGCGTTTTACAGGGTTTAGATCTTTATGATATCATAAAGGGTCAGCCACCACAAAGACAGTCCCTACCTACCTTCGTACCTAAGCCCTCTCAAAGAAGAAGATGAATGTGTGGTTCGAGCCCCAATTCTCGTCGGCGAATGAAAAGCTTCCGGGAGCATTAATTGTTGTGAAAACTTTCTCAATTCGCCGTTCGAAGTCGACAATAAATTCTAGGTCCCTTCCCTTTGTGCGCAGAATTTAATACGCACAACATAAATGGCTGCGAGAAGCTAGACTTTGACGCATCCCGGGTTGTCGCTGCAGCTATTTCTGACTAACCAAAGGTAAGTTGAAGAGGCTGTCTGGTTTGTCCTTCGAAAAACACAAACAGCTCTTGTGCGTCTTTTTGATGCCAAGACTCACCTGAAATGTTGATATTTTTAAGTATCTAGGCGGAGTATTTTTCAAATCCATCTCGTGATCTGAAACATCATTTTATAACGGATTTTTCTGATAAGTCTTCAAAAATCGCATTTCCAAGTTTAAGGTGCATGGTTCTCGCTAGTGCCGGTAACAGAAACAGTCAGCATGTTCAGGGCCTTGCTATGACCATATGCTATGACCATAAGTTTCTGAGTCTTCTGCGCTACAGAAAGTTAGGTTATTAGTATGCAGTTGCAGTGGGAGGATGCTTAGCAACACAATAAGTGATTCGGTAGATCTGAAAGCAAGAAACTCTGCTTAGTTGACCGAATGACTTGTGAATTTTTTGGGCCAGATTTAGTATCTTGGAACTATCAGCGTACCGAACAAGGTCATGTTTCAATGCAAAACTACATTCTCTTCGTTAATTTGTTATTTGAAATGCAAACTACACATGTTTGTTAAATTTTATTATATTCGTATAAACAATCAGCTAAGGTGAACCAGAAAGTGTGAAAGTGTCAAACTTATTAATGACCCAAAAGCCTCCTATTCGTCTCCATTGTTACAAATAATTTACAAAGCAACATTCTCATTATCTTGTACAAAGTTCTTATCTTTGAAGTAGGTCAATCAGTAACCAGTCAATTTTAATTGCTTAATAGTTTAGGGCAAAATAAAACAGAAATATACAGCACAAACGCTATTTATTTATTTTATTTCTGAAGTTTGGAGTCTATTTTCAGTTTTCAAGGAAGTGCAGGTGTTACCACACTGTTGACGAGAATAATTTTGACATAGTTGTGATAAGAAACCAATAAAAATCTTCTTATCTACAATATTTTACACGAACAATGAGTGTGCAACTATACATTTATATTTAGTTTGCAAACAATAACTAACGATCATGACGATGTAATCATTTCAAAATGATATTAAGTGATTGGACGGATAGTGGTGACATGCGGCAAAAATTGAAAAGATAAAAAAGTAATTTGAAGTAATTCACTGCGGAACAACGGTATCCGGTAGAACTTAATTTGGGTAAATGTGATGATTTTCAATTGTATTCTTTGAAACGTGAAATAATAACAGATAACGCGTTTGTTTTGAGTTAAACAATTAAAACGAAATTTATGAAATAAGGAAAATACTTGGTAAAACTCTTCCAAAGAACAACACAAGTCCAGCGATAAGATATAATTTTAGCCAAGCATGTTGTACTTCATTCGAAATGAATCACTTAAGTACATAAGTATAGTCTGAATTAAATATAAAATCCAGAGTTTGTTTAAGATAGTAGACAAGCGTGTCATCATAATTAAATTTTTGTACATTTTCCGGACGAGTGATAGCAAGTTTATAAATACAAGGATGTTTCATTCGGATTCTGTCTTATGCTATCTCGTATAATTTAAACAGAAATTTGTCAATCTAGAGGCAGGCAATATCAGTCCGGAAAAGATCGTGAGAATGATGATCTCTAGTAACGACAGGTGGAACTATGTAAATAGCCTCCTTTATCGATTTCGTTCTGCAAGGAAAAAAGAGAAAGGAAGACGAAAACATAACCTTAAGCGTGATTAAAACCATGCCGTGTTTCTAGATATAAACAGTTACGGCAAAACGAAATCTAAGAAAGTTTAGCTTAGCTTGAACAGTATTAATTTACAGGTGGAGAAAATAGAATTCAGCGTAAAAGCCTCTAAGAAGTTCCTTCCTTCACTCGATATCCTTCTCAAGACTTTATAAAATGCTTAATACTTAGGGCTCTACAATACGGTTATTCTACTGATAGCATTTTACTGTACTGACTTATCGTCGCTATTAAATAAATATCTAAGTAAATTTCAAGCAACAGAAATGAAGTACGTATGTATATACGAAGGGGCGCAGGAAAAACTAGAAAATATAGGGTCTGAAATGAAAGATAAAAAAGTAAACTTTGAAGTAGGGCAGACGAAGAAATGAAAGAGAGACCGTTAAAATAAGAAACGAGAGCAGAAGGCACTCCACCGAGAAGAAGACCCCGAAGAACTTGTGAAAATCGTATTCAGGAGATGAAAAGGATGAAGGGTAAAACCCTATCAGAGATGAGAAAAGAGAGACGGGACCGAGTTCATTGCAGTGGATGCATATTCAGAAGGTACCCCGACGCTTAAGAGCAAGTAGGGACCGAAAAAGTAGTGTGTATTGACGCAACCAGCCACAACAGTGAGGTTTGAGAACATTCTTCTGCTTCACCAATCTTCGGATAAAAGGTCACTTGTCGAAGAACAAGCCAATCAAAGAATTGGGTAACAGATCTCATGAAGCACATTCAACAGAGATATTCTGATACACACTTACTCTCTAAAAGATGAGAAGAACTATTCCATTTGGACGTTCAGCATGTTTGTTAGTCTGATTCATTAAAATCTTTTTTTAAGAAGTCAGTACTATATTTCTCTGTACTTACCTAAAAAGCAGAATACGAAAAATTCGATGCAAGACCTTTTCGAAGCTATTTTTCCCGCGTTATACATAAAATAAGACGAGCTTTGACAAAATTGTTTACAGTTTCTTTTTCATTACATATCTAAAGTCTGAAAGGGGTGTCGTATACGTAACATTCTAACGCAAAATTATGCTTTAGTGATTATTGGACTTTCATAATTCGAGAAATGAATTTTTTATCCGACTGTCCTAGAGCGTTGACTTTTTCAATCCTAACTGGACAGCACAGAGCTGTAGGTGTTACTTACTTACTTAAGGTGGCGCTACAGTCCAGGGTGGACCTAGGCCTCAACCAAAAAGGGCCTGCAGTTAGCCCGATCTTTAGCCTGCTGCCTCCAGTTTCGCACGCCAAGTTGGTTGAAGGCCCCTTCCACTAGCGGGCGCAACTTGAGTCGCGGTCGTTCTCTACTGCGCTGTCCCTCGGGTGTGGAGTCGAAGATTTTCCGGGCCGGAGCATTGGTATCCATCCGCTCTAGATGACCCAGCCACCTCAGTGATTGCAAGCAAACTTACAAGTTACCTCATTATCAGCCTTCGAAATAAATGAGAAGATAAGACAATGCATTGTTATCTTGATAGCAAATAAGCAATAATAGAAATAGTCATTTACAATATCAAATTAAATAATAATAATATTGCATGTGAAATAATGTCAAGTTCATAAAAATTATTTGAACTGCATGCTTACAAATTGGAGTTCGATAGAAGTTATTTGTAAAAATAGACGTGACAGTCAGAGAAAAGCAAAATAAGAATCTAGAAGGCGTTGTTCTTTCCTGGAGATGGATGTAGGGTATATGGAAGCGGGTGAATCAATCGACGACTTGAGTTAAGGCAACACAACTTTGGTAAATTATGAATTGCTAGAAGAAGACTAAAATAGAAGATTTGGCATATGGAATGAAGAAATCTTTGAAGCTCACTGTGTAATCAAGTCTCACTTCTTGAGGCTCCGCTTTTGAAAGCAATCATGTAGATCTTGTTCGTCTAAAGTAGGCGAAACAAAAATATACGCAGCTTAGCCGCGTTTTGAAGGCGGAGGACCTGGCAGTGACCATTGAAATAAAACTATGCTGGGTTCCTGGAAATGAGGGCATACCATCATGAACATCTGTAGGTTTATCAAAACTTTAAGGTGATTTTCTTTAATCATTATCCACTAAGAAGCGTGAGTGCCTTGCCAATTTTTATTACCTTGGTGTTTAAGGTTCCATTATCGAATCGATGGAGCAGGCGTGTTGTTTTAGTACTTTTCAGTGCGGCCCTGATTTCTTTCTAGTTTTGCTAATTCCTTCATTTATTTTTCCATTGCAGTTGTCTGGAATATGGCTATTGGCTATCATCTAGCCAATCATCTCATTAGGAGTAGATAAGGTACAGCTTTTCAATCTCATCGGAGACTCTTTTGTCTAAAAATAGGGTTACTGTAGCCTGCATAACTGGACATAAAAGTTTAGACGGTAATGAACGGGCGGACAGCCTGGCAAGAAAAAGACTTGTCGCCCACTCGTTGATACTGAACCCTATTTTGGGGTGCTAACCAATAGTGTCGACTCTTGGATAACCCAATGGGAAACCGACGGGTTTGCTAAATATTAGAGAAATCATAAGAGCCATAGGCAAGCGAAAAGTTTCTTAATTAGCTGAACTCACCTTTGGAGATTTAAGGACTTTAGCGGGTTACCTGACTGAACACTGTCCACTGAAATATCGTCTAAGTAGATGCAAGTATGAGATATAGATATGCCAACTCTGTGGAGATCATAATCAGACGGCAAGACATATTCGCTGCGAGTGTCCAGGGATCGCAAAGAAAATACTACGTAAGAGTATGTTGAGAAAGGTTGCTGCCATGGCGGGGCCGGGACGTACTTAGGCCATAGATAGGTCATTTGTGATTACACATGAGTGGGGCGGAGTGCCTGGCCTACTGTAAGAAACCGTGAGAGTACCTGTTAAGATGATCGTATGAAAGACCTCAGATTAGCTGGTTGGATGTGGTACGGGGGAAGGTTGATTGAGTCAATCGAACCCTAGTTTCTATACTCTCCGATTTGAAGCTAACATTAGCGACTTATTGTTGATATCCCGGTAATTGACTCAATTAAACATCCAGCTGAGTTCAGGCCAGTAGTCGGGTACTTTGGATGACTGATTAGTTGAGCCTTGTTTGCTATTGCATAATCACGTACAAACGACTGACTTGAGTGGTGGTGCAATTGTGAACATTTTTCCTTGTGGAGTTCTTGGTTCGATGGGGGAAGAGGAGACTGCTTTCAGTACAAGCCTCGCGCTGTTGACCAGGGAGGATCGAGGGATAAGAAAGGTGAGGAGGAGTCTAAGAGATATGCTCAAGGAAGTTTCCTATTTTGGTGTCACCTAAACCATTGCGATGTAGCGATACATGTTCTTAGGCAGCGCATGTCTATTTCTGACAAATCGTTAAGATTCTTAAAGAAGTATTCGTCTGTAAACCTAGCTAGTGTTGGGCAGGTACCTAGGAGGCGTAGATTGGTTTCTTCTTCTTCTTCCTCTCTGCAGCTTCTCGAGAAGTCGTTGGAAGGGAATCCCATTCGAGATGCATGCCTACTTAGCAATGCTCCAAATGAGCATTAATGGAAATAATATGTAAAAAGCGCTGAATTTAATTTAATTCGAATTTCGTAGCCAAGACACATGGTTTACTTTCATTTCGCCTACTCTGCATAACTTTTGCTCAAATCGATGATCAATTTTCCATGCACATCACGAATACATACCTGAGTTCATAGTTTTTTCTTACCTAACAAACGTTAGCAAATGATCGATGAGCTTATTTAAATTGAACACTGAAAGCCTCTAAGTGGTCACATCCGATTAACAATATGAAAACTGACACAGGTTAAACGCGTCAATTCTTCATGTTTATACAGGAATCCTTAAACTCCATTGACCCGCGCCATCAATTCACGTTCCATCTTCCATTAGCAATAAATTCGAATAGCCTAGAAAAACAAGAACCGTTCCACGAGATTTGCATAATTCTCAATTTATTCGCTCTCGATCAGTTAAATTACTTTGACTTTTATCTAGCTCCAGCTCTCCAGCATGACTTTTGCGATTTGAATTGTGTTACATCGCGATTTGCCGCTGATGAGCGCTGCTAATTTGCTCAAATTGATGTAAGAATTTTGCTTGTAATTGTGATGCAAATTTAAATGATAAATTAACATCGTGCATCGGGCAAGTGTTTTTCTTCCCAGAGGTGCTGATCAAATAAGTCCCACACTTAACCGTGAACGAGGGCTCCATTCCAGACAAGTGGCTTATGAATGTAACGTGGGTGCAAAGGTGCTGATCCTCCTTATTTGTATAATCTCGTTGGTAAAGCAGCAATTGATCATTGTCCGCATCTAATATTCAATTCGTGCTTCATGTTAAAGCTCATGTCGTGGATATATTTCCAAAGCTTACAATTGAAACAAAGAAGAAAACGTTGAATATTCTAAGAATTTTCGGTGGTAATTTGCCAGGGCGTTAACACCGAATTGGCCTTATTTGTATTCCGCCCGAGAGGTGCGATAGTTTCGAGTGTCATTAAAATGTGAAGCCATAAACAGCTTGATGTCCGAAATAAGACAGAGGAAACGTGACTTCATGGGTGTAGACCATTCCTCTTTGGCCTACCCATTCCTGTTTTTCTCTAAAATGACTTCGACTTGAATTGTACAAGTATGTGTACAGGGGAATTAAAAAAGTACACGATAAGATAATTGACAGTTGTTGTATATGTTTTTCTGTTTACAGTTGCACTTGAGAATGTCAGTTAAGGAGAATGTACAGAGAACAAAGACGTAAGTGGTTTACTGTCAACAATTCGTAAGCATTTCTTCTCTTTCACAGCGGTGTCACAAAATGTGGAGGATCGACAGTGTGCATGGCTTGAGTAGATTAGGTTGTGAAGAGGGAATACGAGTGACATTATTGAGATGTTTGACTTTCTTTCTGACGCTCCAATACGTGTTTCAACGATGGCTTGAACAACAACAGTTTCACTGGTTTTCTCCCAGCGGGCTACTTCTCATCTAGTACAAAACTTGCTCTTCTGATGGTAAGCTGTTGACAGTATCAAGCATTACTTCTTAACGTGAGGACAGGAGTTTGAAGGAACTGTAGATGGAACTTCTTAGTAAAGCCATTATTGAAGACCACATTAAAGAAGGCTCTTCTGCAAACTATAACGCGACCAAGCAAGTATCATAGATTAATGGAAGGTTGTTGATGGCTAATAATGCGAAAAAACATAACAGCAGCCTTTCCACTAAGACACGTTTCCAGACACTTTTAAGAGCCACTTTCCACTAAGCCGCTATCTACGCGCAGTGAAAGAATTTCCATGTAGGAATCAATGCTGGCGTCTACAATTCCAGTCAGAATGAACATCTTATAAGGTGAGTCGTGGAATACTGATGAGATATAACAACACGACCCGGAAAGACATCAAGCTATAACGTGATGGTCTGCTCATGTGATAAGAAAAAAAATAAAAAGAATTAGAAACTGCACTTGCACAATGTAAGGCAGACATTGCAGCAACTAAGAAAACACGGTGGATCAGCTTGACCCTAAGCGATCAACTGGCAGATAACTGCTCAAAAAATGTCGATAACGTCAGTGCGATGCGTGCCAAGAAGCCTACGGAGAGAATTATTTATTTAAGGTGGCGCTACAGTCCGGGGTGAACCTGGACCTTTACCAAAAAGCGTCTCCAGCCAGCTCGATCTGGCCTCCAGTTTCGCACGCCAAGTTGGTTAAGGTCCCCTTCCACTTGCGTGCGTCACCTGAGTTGCGGTCTTGCTCTACTGCGCCGTCCCTCGGGTGTGGATTCGACGATTTTTCGGGCCGGAGCATTCGTGTTCATCCTTTCTACATGATCCAGCCACCTCAGTCGTTGGAACTTTACTCCTCTGGCTATTACAGGGTTTTTCAATAAGAGCGCTACAAAAGTTTTTTTAAATAAAACAAAAACGGTTTCGGATATCAATGAAATTCTTTATTCCTATGAAAGTACGTTCGATGCCATTATGTATGGAACTCGATTTCTTTTGCATGGCCACCACGGGCACGCTTGCAGAAGTCCAGACGCTGAACCCAATTTTCGACGGTTTTCAAGCATAAATCGGCCGATACTGCTGCAATTTCACGTTCGATATTCGTACGAAGTTCATCAATCGTCGCTGGCTTGTTGGCATAGACCATAGACTTGACGTAGCCCCACAGGAAATAGTCTAATGGCGTCTGTGGCTTGTGGCGCCGTCCTGTTGGAACCACATGTCCTTCAAGTCCATATCATCCAATTGGGGCCAAAAATATTCGGTTATCATTGAACGGTAGCGATCCCAATTCACAGTAACGTGCCGGTCTTGATCATCACGGAAGAAGTACGGCCCAATGACACCAAACCGTAATTTTTTCGGGATGCAATGATGACTCATGGAGTACGTGTGGATTGCTGCCTGACCAATACCGCATATTTTGTTTATTGACGAAGCCATCCAGCCAGAAATGAGCCTCATCGCTGAAGATTATTTTTCGATGAAAATCCGAATCATTTTCAAGTTGTTGCTCAGCCCAATTCACGAACATACGACGCTTCTGGTGGTCAAGCGGCTTCAGTTCTTGCGTCAATGCAATCTTGTAAGGATGTAGGCCAAGATCTTTTCGCAAAATTCGCCACAACGACGTCACAGAGATGCCCAACGCTTGAGAACGACGTGTGAGAGACACATTTGGGCTTTCTGCAACTGAAGCCTCAGCGGCAGCAATATTCTCGACACTACGGGCACTTCTTTGTCTCACTGGCACGGGAACATTTTGTACTGTGCCTGTGGATTCAAATTTTTCCACTAGACGCTCAATTGTTGATCTGCTAGGACGATTATGACGACCATAAATTGGACGTAGCGCTCTTAACGTTGAGGCCACTGACTCCGAATTTCGGTAGTAAATTTTAATAATTTCGACTCGTTGTTGGCTCGTATATCTTTCCATCATGAAATGGCAAACCTTACTGAAGAGAAATGTCAAAAAACCGCAAGAAAAATATGGCGTCGTTTGCTGTCCCTGTCGCTCTACTTTTGTAGCGTCCCTATTGAAAAACCCTTTATTATTATCATTATTACTGGGGAGCACTTTGTCCACTATAGCACTGCGGTCGCATATAGAGGCCTATTGAGGTGTCCCATATGTTTAGAGCAGTTTGTCTGCTCAAAGGATGTCAGCTAATCATCCTCTCTGAGTGGCGCGTGGGAAGCGCCGTTGGTGAAATGAGTTCACTGCCTCGGGTCCGCTTTCTCCCAAGAATAAGGGCAGGATATTCTCTGACAATGTGAAGAGAGCTTTCATCGCTCTCCAAGCACAGTCTGCACAGTCCGGTGACAGGCCAAGCTTGTGTAGATGCCGTTTTAGTCGGCAGTGGCCACTTAGGATGCCGGTTAGAATTCTAAGGTGGTTCCTGCTTATATTTAAAAGGAAGTTGGATTTCTTTTGTGATATATTGGGGAAGAAGCGTTTGGTACATTTCTATCCTACACTTTCCATTCAAATTGTGTTGGATTTGAGCAGGGGTTGCTCTCTCATGAAGTTTTTAAAAGTGGATTTGTTAACTCTACAGGCTGGTTCGGGACCAGTGAGGGGGGTGGTTGCACCTATCTTGACCAGTGAGTCCGCTGTTTCATTGCCGGTGTGGCCTTTGTGAGCAGGGATCCAGTGTAGTATGACCAAGCTGTTTTTTCCCAGTTCTAGAAGCAATTTGACTGTCTCTAGGACTAGTTTCGATTTTATCGTGGCTGAGTTCAGTGCTTTCAGGGCAGCTTGACTGTCAGAGAAGATAAAGATGGTTTTGCCACGGAAATTAGAGAGCATGTTTAAGCTTGTGCACTGAGTTATGGCAAATATTTGTGCGTGAAAAATTGTTGAGTATGTGCCTAGGCTAACCGATATGTTAGTGCTAGATGACTCTTCGAATATTCCAGCTCCAGATCCACTTTTCATTTTAGAGCCGTCCGTATACTATACTTAGTCATGCTCTGAAGGACGAGGTTTGAATTTTTTCCAGTCGTCACTAGTGGGGATGCCTACTGAGTAGTTTTTACTTCCCACCTTGGTAAGGAAAGTATTGTAATCGGTCCGATCAAAATGTTTTGAGATATGAACAGGGCTTGACATTACTATATACAAAAACCGTTTGCACCCATTTTCGGAATGATGTCTGTGCGTGTGTGTGTTCTCCTACGATATCTGGAGAACGAAACAACGTAGGACCATGCGTTTTTTTTGTTTGTCAGCTTAAAACTTAGAGCTGATTAGATTTTGAGCACAATCGGTCTGGCGGATGCTGAGGAAATTTAAGAAAGGGTTTTTTTTTCGAGTTCGCGCAACAACTCTTTGTGGAACAATATTAAACTGCATGTTTTCTTTAATTATTAAATAAATAACAATATCACTGTTTTTGATATAACATAATATGAGGTGGGAAGTATAGGACTGGCGCCCCAGTCGAATTTTTTTTGAAGCAGTAGGAAAGGATGTTAAAGTCAGCTCCGTAAGGGAGATGTTCGGAGCTGATGTTGTTAGGGTTGAAGAGCCTGGGCAGGCTGAGTTTTGCCTGTATTTGTACATGGACTCGAACTGGCGTTAGACCGACAATGATGTTAAGCGAGTCGGTGGAGGGGGAGCGCAGGCTAGGTGCTGAACCCGTTCCAGTTTCTTGGCTGTGGTGGCCTCATTCTTCTTTGTCCACCAAGATGTAGAGGTGTAGAGGGGCGAATTAGAAGATTTAGGTTTCATCTTCTGGTAAAAGGAACTATAGATGTCTTTTTGGGGTTTACATATTTGCCACTGACGTTGACCACCACATCGTCTGCATAGCCGATGGCCTCGATCTCTAGGTTCTTTGGGGACCGAAGTAGGCTGTCAATGACGAGCGACCATATCAATGGCGATAGTTCTCCACCCTGGCGACATCCTCGAGTTGTGAGCGCCGATATTTAAACACCATCGTTGGTGTGTATCACCCTACTTTTCAGCATGGACATAATCCACTTGCTTATGGTTGGTGAGAGGTTCATGTTGCAGAGTGCACGTTTAGCGGATTCATTTGAAGTGTAGTTAAAATCCAGAAAGGTGACAAGGCATATCTCCTTCCAATCGATGGAGGTTTCAATTCTGGTTACCAAGTCATTGAGTGCTGACTCAGTAGATTTGCCCGGTTGGTATGCGTGTTGAGTGTCGCAGAGGGGGAAGTTTCAAAGTCCATATCTGTCAATTATCTTTTCCATGCATTTTACAATGAATGACATAAGACTGATGGGACGGAAGGAAGGCTAAGCCGATGTCGCTATACAGCCCGCACAGTTCGTCATTGTATCTCGTCTTCCATTTACCGTCTATGCAGACGGGACTGAAAATCACCCGAATAATTTTCCTCTCGAAATAGCAAAAGGCAACCTCATCCGCTTTTGACAGGGTCCATGTCTCTGCGCCGTAGAAGAGGACCGGGACGATTAAAGTCTTAACTTGATCAGAGAAGCAAAAATAAAAGTTTATTGAGTTTTGGGGGTCTGATCTGGTTTTTGTTGGGCCTAATACCTAAGCCATAATTGTACAATGCCAAAGTAGTGAGAACCCTATGAAATTTGTTTGGTTTATCCCTGTTCAAGTTCCACTTCAGAGTTTTCTTATAAAATCATAATGAACCAAACCACTTCTATGCTCCTCATATCAACCTACATTGCAGTCCGGGCAATCACATCTTGATCAACATCTTTCTTACGTTCAATTACTCCACAAGATCGTCATGTGATCCAACTCGTGTTCAAATCATCAGTCAAATCAAGTAGGTAATTGTTTTAAAGGCAAATTACCCCCTTCTGGCATATTGGTACACCGCCAACCACCACCAAACGCAAGCAAACTTTGAGAGCACATTTTCAACTCACAAGCAACATGAGTGACTACAGCTACATATGTTGAAGGAAACATACGAAAACATATGACCATACATTCATTCAATTAAGTTAAATGCATGAATAATGCATCAAAAAGTTCTCACCTACAAGAAAGAGATATCAGTTGCCTTCGTCATGGGAAGTGACTGTCTATCTAAATTGATGTGACAACCGAACAACATCCGAATTGAAAAGGCCATAATGCAATATTGTATCGGAAACGATTCTGTTGCTATCACTTATCAGCGAATCTTTTACCCCCAAACAAGCCCGTAAAGTGGGTCATGATGTAATTGTGATCGTTCTACGATATATTCGATGGTGATAACGCACGCCACGAAATCAAATGAGTTGTTGATGAAGAAAGCGGAGGCCGTATAGAACGCTTCGTAAGCCTGTCAACTGGCAAACTAGATCAGTTCAATTGGAGGGGCATGTGAATGGTTGATGTATTCAAGCTACACACAGTGGGCTGCATCGCTCACTTGGCACATGGTAGCAATTTCCACTTGTGCTCTGACCTACACGTAATTTAATTTTTTTTTTGAAGACAAATTTGCAAACTGGCTAATATTGTCATTCATAGTCATACATAAGTGGGTATGGAATGGAAAATAATTTAATTAGGCTGCATAAAATGTGAACAAGGGAGTTCAAAATTCCTTAGACTTGAAAACATCTGAAAGGCCCTCAATAAAGTTTAAACTGAACAGTTTTCTGTGGGAATAGGTACAAGTAACTAACGCAGCTTAAAAGACGGATGCGACAGATCTAGTTTATACACTCTTAAGCTCTTGAGAAAATAATTATGAATGTTAAGGAAGCAATTGGTCAGCTCTAGCACTGCCGTCTCACATAGAGGCCTAATGTACTGTGCCATATATTTTAAGAGCAGTTTGTCTGTTCCAGAGGCTGTCAGGAAGATAATCAACTCCGGTTGGTGAGACAAATTCTTTGCCTAGGGTCCGCTTTCTCACGTGAATGAGGGTGGGTCATTCTGTGACGATGTAGAGAGAACTTTCATGGGTCTCCAAGCATAGTCTGCAAGTAGGGTCGGTGACAGGCCAAGCTTGTGTAGCTGCCGTGTTAGGCATCCGTGACCACTTAGATGTAAAAATTTTAATGTGGTTTCTGCTCGGATTCCCAAGAAACTTAGATTTATTTTGGGGTAGATTGGTGAGGAAGTTTTTCTGTCCTGTGCTTCCCATGCAAATTGTTTTAGATTTGAGCAGGGTTTGTTCCCTCGTGTAGCTTTTAAAAATGGAATTGGTTACTCCACAGGCCGGTTCGGGAAAATTGAGTGGGGTTGTTGCACCTATCTTGGCCAGTGAGTTCGCTGTTTCATTGCCGATGTGGCCCTTTTGAGCTAGGATCCAGTGTAGTGACTAAGTGTAGTATTTTTCGTGTCTGAGTTTAGTGCTTTTAGGGCAGTTTGACTGATAGAGAAGATAAAGATGGATGGCCACTGAATAATGGGAAATTTTTCTGTCTGGAAGATCGATGAGTATATGCCTAGGGTAACCGATATGTTAGTACTAGACGACTCTCCGAATATTCTAGCCCTAGATCCACTGTCCATTTTAAAGCCGTACGTGTACCACACTTGATCGTGCTGTGACGGACGTGGTTTGAACTTTTCCCAGTCGTCACTCGGGGTGATGATTACTGAGTAGTTTCATTTAAAGCAATACCTTGGAAGAGTGTCATCCAACGTCATACTGAACTCGCTGCTTTGGAGTAGGGAAGAAAGCACGTTAAGGTGACCGTCGGGTGGGTGTTGTTTAACTCGAAGATCCTGTGTAGGTTGAGTTTTGCTTTTGCGGTAGACCGACAATAGCAGTGGACCCGTTCCAGTTAACTGTGGTGGCCTCAGACTCATGCCGCATAGGTCAGGGTAGGTCAAACGGTCTTGCATCATCTAGTTTACTTTGGGTAAGCAACATTTTTATTCCCCACTGCTTATCTGAATATGAAAAGTTTGTAGTGCTTTTATTTAAGTCAGATCAAGTACTCTTTTCCAGTGTTGAAGTACAGAAGGAAATATGTCATCTGAGTCGTCAGTGTAAATCGCGATTCCTTGGTCTTTGATTACATCGTTTGACTTCCAGTCCACTCGGCTTGGGAATAGAATCGGATGATTAATGTTAAAGTCATTGTTAGGGGTTGGATAGTCCGATGTGGTTATGAGGCTTTCGGTGTTATATTTCTCTCCCATTAACTTCATTACGTCCAGTAACCTCGGTGTGTGTAGAGGTGTGTCGTTATTTTGATAACGTTATTTTGTCACGTTATTTTGGATAGAACGCGTAAAGTCGTCGTTACAAAATAACGTTCCAGAATCACGTTCCAAAATAACGTAAAACTATCCAAGTTATTTCACACGAAATCTCTTGGACAAAACGAGTAACTTCGTTACAAAAAAACGTGATTTTGGAACGTTATTTTTTTGGAACGTTAACGTGTGGAACGTTATGACGAAGGAAAGGTTATTTCCATCTCTACTCGCATGTACATACATAGGTGGTCCGCTTCCACAGGTTGGATTCTCTCAATCTGAGTGCAGCGTCTTTTATGAATAGGTCCAGGGGGTGGACATGTAAGATCATATCTAAACCTAATTGCGGTGAAATTTTTACGACTGCCGTGGTGCAACGTGCAGTTAGCCTTTGCACTTTGTAGAGTTCGTTAAGATAGCCTTGATTTTTGCTGTAGTCTACTATATACTAAGCACCTATAGGAGATGGTAGGTGTTACGATTGCTGTGTATTTGCAATGAAAGATACATGGTTGGAAGCTCATCTCTTCCCAAAGGTCATCTCACAAGCGTAGAGTGCAGTCATTCCTTTTCTCATATTGTCTTCAACATTATCCTTCTGCTCTACTTGTCCACGTTAAGAATTCAATAGTGATAACTTTACTTGATTAGCCTTTTGAAAAAATGGAAAATCCGTTGAAGTTGGTATTCTCAATTGTGAGACAGCGACTGTAAGTCTTGATTGACTCAGTGGGACTTTACTCCTTCTGAAAACATTATGTGTTCCAAAGTTTATCCAAACGCAAAGCAGAGTTGCATCGACACTTTTCCCAAAATAGAATTGTTTGCCTTTTCACCATAGCCCTTATCCATTAGGCGGTTTAATCTACATTTGCTTCATTGCTTTATCAAGTCATTTGTGCATTACAAACCTGCCTTCACGCTATAAAGCCGTCAAATTTAATGGCACTTGGACACGAAACGTCCCGCTATCTAATCCGTAGATGGTTCCTCCCCACTTAACCATGTTCAAACTGCACATAAACTAGTGTCTTGCTTGCCCCGGTGTCAAGGTAGAAACTCATTTCACCTCGCTTCGCCTCATTTCATCTTGATGACAATGCTACGATTGGTTAGATTTATTTCATTTTTATTTTAGTGTACAGATACCAGTTTTATTATTCCTATGCCCGATTCAATTTATTGATTTTCAATTCGGTTCCAATCACTTTTGACCAATATTGATGTTGCCATTGACCGCAAAATAACTACTTGACTTGATCACGATTGCTTGTTGAACGCCTCATGCCTGCGACGGCTTTTTAAATAGCCAACCACTAAACTACCAAAACCACGTCCCGCTGCAAAGTCCGTACATGGCCGCTTACCAGGCAACACAACATGTCATGGTAGTCTTATCCCGTGCCTCTAAGCCCGGCAACATCTGTGGGTTCTACACAATTTAATGGAATTATGAACAGGTTCCTCTGTATGGGAGTGTGTACATCATACATTTTTGCACAAGTACAGGCATCAGCGGCTTTGTGTACTTCATTGCCTCGTGTTGTTAGGCTACTCGTTTCAGGTTCTGTATCAAACCCAGGTGGGGATTGAAAACTGAATATAATTGGCCTCCAAAAAATGTCGATTTAACAGAAATTGTCGACGGTGACATTGCAGTTAAAATCTCCTTTCGCGGATCGTTATTTAGTTCCAAGTAGGGTTCGCGACTCAGGGACATTTTGTGAAGCAAAGAACTGAATTCTGTGATTGATTGCGTTTTGTTGTGAGGAATGAATGTATCGGTATAAATACATATATTTAAAGCCACTCACGACTTACAAGTAAGCACACACTTATGAGAGCCAGGGATGTGGTGCGAGTAGAAAATTATTTCAAACAAACATTGCTACTTCATGGGGTAGAAAAAGGTGCGTGATGTCACTGGTCCGTTTGAGAGTATTGAGACGGAGGCAGTGAAGATGGGTTTAGCGGTCAATGAGGGCAAGACGAAGTATATGCTGTCAACAAGAAAGGACACCCAACACCGACGTCTCGGACAGAACGTCACTATAGAGACTTATAACTTTGAGGTAGTTAAGGACTTTGTGTACCTAGGCTCCGCTATCAATTCAGACAACGACACCAGCGCTGAGATTAAACGAAGAATAACTCTTGCCAATCGCTGTTTCTTTGGGATAAGAAGGCAATTGAGTAGCAAAGCCCTCTCTCGAACAACTAAGGTGAACCTGTATACGAACTTAATCTTCCCAGTCCAGCTCTATGGCGCAGAGGCATGGACTTTGTCAAAAGTGGATGAAGTCGCTCTTGACTGTTTCGAGAGGAAAATTCTTCGGGTGATTTTTGGTCTCGTCTTCATAGACGGTGAATGAAGAAGGAGATGCAACGTCGAACTGTATGGGCTGTACGGCGGCATCGACTAGAAGAGTGAAGGTTCAACAACTGAGGTGGCTGGGTCATGTAGAACGGATGGACACTAATGCTCCGGCCCGGAAAATCTTAGAATCTACACCCGAGGGACGGCGCGGTAGAGGAAGACCGCGACTCAGGTGGGGCACGCAGCAATCAACCAAACATTTTAAGCGAGGACACCTCTTGACAGGCAAGGACCAACCTACGAGGGTATAATTTACCATAAGCAGCAGTAAACATTGTCCTAAGAGAAGATGGCTCTTCAAGTCCACAACGTTTATTAATTTTAAGAAAATCGTCCTTCGGTCGATGTAGATATATGGGATTTTGGAGCTTGATTCTAAGCAAGCTTGCAGGAATTTATAATTCATTTGGACGACTCGTTGAGTGATCCGCGTCAGACCTTTCCCTCAAGTACCACCTTGAACTGTCCGAAAAGATGGTAAAATATGCCTTGAAATAGAGGCCATCTCACCAGATTACTTATTGGTGCTAATGCAACGTTTTAAGCAATTTTTGATTGTCATGAGTGATGTGAATGCTGTACCACAATAATAATTTTTTCATTCTGTTTCTCATATGTTGCAATTTTTTTTTTGTGTGCAACACAATTTTAAGTTCCACTGCTCCTTGGATAATGTCGCTTATCTTATCATAAAACGTAACTTAATCCTATTTGAAAACGAAGTACTGCCTCGTGCCGATGACCAGCTGCGAAATAGGTGACCGCGAAAACGACTCCCTCCAGACAAAACAAATCTGCAACAAAAATGCAATCTATTGCAGATAGTGACTGCTATGCAACTTGAGAACAAGAGATATCAGTTTGTGCTGCCACCAGATACTACTTGAGCGTGCCCGCTCATCATATCTGTCAAGAGGATTTGACTTGTACAGTTGTTTAGTTAATGAATCAATGAGATCTAAGAGAAATGCAGGGTGTTTCGAAAAAGTTTGAATATTCGCAAGATGAGGTGGTGATGAGTTATTTTTTAAGCAACTCAGAGGGAATTCATGGAGCACCCTGTGCGGACGTCAAAAGCAATCAATTGACGTAAAAAACAACATGTTGCTATCCTTTTCATACATGTACCCATGTACTTCATGTATACTTGACTTAATCATTACCGCAAGGTTATCATTTTGTCCGAGTATTGTTCTTGCGTACGACATATACGCACTAAATTTCCTCCAATTTATTCAATTAAGCGAATGGATCCAAATCATTTCCAGTAAGTGGATTACAAAATACAACAAAACAGAAACATTCCTCACTGTACAGTGTACACGACTTGTATGTTTGTTGAAAGAAAATCGAGCTCAATGCGCATGAAACCAGATACAAAGGCACAAAGTATCTTGCTTGAGCTACACTACACACTACGGGATGAGCACATTGGAGACAAGAAAAGCATATTTTGCAAAGATACTTACGTATGTGTGTATCGAGTACAAGCAATTGACCTCAAATGTCAAACGATTGTGTGTTGTTCGGCTTGCCTTTGGTTTTCGGCCTTATCAGATGGAATAATGTAGCTCTGTCATCATAGCCGCAGATCTTCTTTCGTACGTGTGCGCGATCTTAATCTAAGCTTTCACTTCACGTCATTTGACATCTATTGAGCGAGTAGCAACGAGGGAAGCATTTTCTTGCGCAGACTGGGTGATTCAATTGGCAAATTAATAATTATCAATTTAAAGGCAATAAAATTCACTTTAATCACATTGTTGACTTTAACGGCTGTCAATTGTATTCTTATGTAAAGTACGGTGAGCACAGCGACGACGGAATAATATTCAGAGATTTATTTTTAGACTTTTTGTTTAGAGATGACAGACAGACGGAGTTAATAATAGGTGCACCGGGCCTTTCAGTTCTTCCTCGCCGCCGAGAATTTAAATAAAACGACCTTGTCGCTCAGGGATACAGTATTTATGAGACCCACTTACTGCTGCGAGTTGAGCCAAAACTGAAATTTCTTTGTTATACGTTTCTCATGACGTTGATTCGGACTCATCTCGAATTTTTTAAGTTCCGTCCGCTTTGTGGGTTTAACTGTAACCAGATGATCCAGTATTGAACTGACTTGACTTGGTCGGTAAAAAGTTTAAAACTCGCCGGTGTCGAAGGCGTCATCAATGTTCATAATCGTACTGTAGGTATCTTTTCCTTGTCTGAAGCATTGATATCTTGAGGTAGTGTGGTTTCCGTAAGGTTCTATAGGTCACGCCTCCGCAGCACTTTAAGTGCTCCATTTTTTGGAAAGCTGTCAGTTACCTTTGGATTGAAGGAGTCCGACCAATGGTTGAACTGCCTTACTGGCCACTTTTCGATCTTATGTCCGCTAAAATTTGTCCCGGAAAACACCGACATCACATCGTCTAAGTTGACCTTCAGCTTCAATCTTTGAACATTAATCTCCCCAAGAGAGGAGTAGGAAAGCAATAACGCCAAAGACGCGCTATCTACTTACATATATACCAATGTTATTAAACCCAAGGGCGAAGTGGGAGGAGGTGTTTTGTCCGAAATACTCAACCTGAGCATCTCTTTCCGTCTGTCTGACCCGTCCCTCGGTTGTGGATTTAAAGATTTTCCGTGCCGGAGCATTGGTGTCCATCCGCTCTACATAACCCAGCCACCTCAGTGGTTGATCTTCACACTTTTGGCTAAGTTGATGTCGATGTACAGCTCATCGTTGTATCTCCTCCTCCACTCACCGTTTATGTAGACGGGACCAAAAGGGCAACCTCATCCGCTTTTGACAAAGTCCATGCTTCTGGGCCTAGGAGCAGGATTGGGACGATTCAGTTCTTATAAAGGGTAACTTTAGATATTCGAGATATACTCTTAGCCTAAAGAAACACCGATTGGCAAAATTTATTCTCCTCCGTCTCGATACTCTCGAACACATCAGTGACATCACGTTGCGCTCTTCCGATTATGTCAATATCGTGGGCTTATCCGAGAAATTGGATGAACTTTTAAAAGATTGTGTCTCTGGTATTGGCGCGTGAGTTTTTCAGTATTCTTTCAAGAACGATGTTGAAGAAGTCGCATGACAAAGGTCTCGGTGAGGTCTTGATCGACCTTGATGGAGCAGCGTGCTTTCTCCATTGTCATCCTGCACAAGAGGACGAGTTTGTCAGGGATGCCAAAGCTGGACATGGCTCTGTATAGCTCGTCTCTATAGATGGTGTCATGAGCGCCCTTAAAATCGATGAAAAGGTGGTGGGTCTTCATTTGAAGTTCCTGAGTTTTCTCAAAGATCTGCCATAGTGTGAATATTTGGTCGATGGTGGACTTTCCAGGCCTGAAACCACACTGATATGGGCCGATCAGGTTGTTGACGAATGGCTTCAGGCGTTCACACAACACTGTTAGACAAATCTGGTAGACCGATGCCTCTGTAGTTGGCGCAGTTCAGAGGGTCTCCTTTCTTGAGGATCGGGCAACATTGCTGAGGTTCCATTCATCAGGCATACTTTCCTCCGACCTTTACAGACGAGTTGGTGCATGTTCCTTACCAAAACATCGTCTGGCCCTTTGAGCAGCTCGGCAGCTAGGTCGTCAGCTCCAGCAGCTTTGTTGGACTTAAGCTTCGATATGGTTATCTTCACTTCGTCCAGGTCGGCTGGACGTAATTGTTGATCTTCATCATCCAGGCTGAACAGTCTATTTTTCCTGAAAGCGGATATACATTCGTCGTCGCCGTTAGACAGGCTGCAGAAATTTTTCTTCTTCTATATAATGCCACATATATATCCTATCAGGGATTACCACTCCCTCACGACGTCATCCAGACAGACTAAAGAGGGGGAGATGGAATCACATAGGATTTGCTAAATCTCGCTCTATCTCGGTTAAATGGTACCGTCATCGATGTGTTTACCAGTCACTGTCGATTGGCCTTCATGCAAAAAGTATGGAGCTTTTCTCAAACGACTTCTGCAGGAGTTGCAGGGATTAAGAGAAGGAATAAATAATCTTCCACTTCCTCTGCATTCAACGAAGAAAGGAAAAATCTAGGAACTGTCAAATATTGACGTTAAAAGTATCTGAAGCTTCATCAAGAGCTCAAACTGGATCCAAATATGAGTGACCGATTCGTCGACGATGGCTGTTCCTTTTTATTAGGAGCAAATACTTCGTTTTGCCCTTGCTTACCGGTAAATATCTGTTGGCTTCTGTCCCCATATTCGCGATCGCACTGGTTAAAGCTGCCTGAGTTCTGCAATGATAACAATACCGTTGGCGTGCACAAGTTGTTTCACAGAAAGATTAAACCACAAATGATTAAAGTATGATATTAAAGAAGTTACCAAGTAAAGCATCATCTCGTCTTAATCCTTTTGATATCAAAGGGGTCTGGAAAATGTTTACCAACTTTGAGAGAGGTACGTGTATTTCCAATTGTTAATGCGCATAGACAGACTAGTTTGACCGGGATGCTGGAACTAGATATTGGTCTAAGTAGCTCCTTTCTATAAGTGCTGTCTTAGGCGGCATTACCATGGATAAAGCGATGGTGGCTATTGATTTGGACTTCTAGGATTTTCTCCAGGTTCTGCAGAATTGTAAAAATTATTTCGATTGTGGACTTTTGTGGCTTGACCCCCTTCTGATAGGAGCTCATTCGATTATTGACAAAAGATTCAGGTATTTACCCAATTTGGCGATGAGATCTTTTACCCGATGGGATGCTGAGAAGACTAATTCCTCTTTAGGTTTTACAGTTGAGGATCTCCTTTCTTGGGAATAGGGCAAACGCTGCTAAGAATCCATTCATCATGCTTACTCTCCTTTGACCAAATCTTGAAAATAGGTTTGTGTATGCTCTTTACCAAGTCATTTCCGTCATTAGTTCCAACAGCCTTTTTGGGTTTTGATATAGAAATTTGGTTTTGATTAGGTTTGGGGAAGTTTCGGCAATCTTTGTATAGGTTAAATGTTGGTCCTCGTCGTCATTACACAGTCCACAGAAGTAATAGGTCTTTAAAATTCTTGGCACCGATAGTGAGTCTACTACAAGGTTTCCTTCTTTATCCTTACACATTATTTCCACATTTTTTGTAAAATTTTGGTTCATTGCTCCTTGAGTAGATATCTTTTTGATTTGGGAAAACCTGTGGGTAAAAATTTATTTTTCTCAAGACTTTCACCTTCTAACAGTGTAAAGAGAATGATAAAGAAATATAACTCCATTCGGAAAGAAACAAAGCATTGGAAATACACTTCTCCGTGCCATCGAGAACCCTTAAATAATTAAAGAACCAATAAAATGATGGTGCAAGATGTAAGTTTAAGTTTCTTTCCTTTGGAAGTACCCCCAAGGGGCATCTAAATTGGTGTTCACTAACCCACGCATCTAACCCGACACAGTTTTGTTTTTATTTTGGACAAATTCAACCTACGCACCACGGTGTTTATTGGATTTTTAATTTATTCTTACCGAGTGCTGCTTTGTATGAAAAGGAAATATTCCGACTGCAGTCAGCTGCATGGCAATGGCTCCTATTACAGATAGGGCAGACCGAAACCATGCTACCTAACGACAGTACAAGGAAGGTACACAAAGTGTACCGAATGCAGGTTCGCAAACCTTTAGTCTAACGAAAAATGGTTAAGTAGCCTTGGTGCACAAAGCATTGCCCATTTTAAAATTATCGCTCAATAAAATTTGTTATCATCTAGCGATCTATAAATATTAAATGGCTTTGTGATCGTATTTCATAACAAAGTGGTAAAATTCATAATCAGTTTTGACACCCGGCAGAGAGCCGCCTAGACAAAACTTTTAATATCCACGACTTAATAAGCGTGATTCAGCGGTAATCCCAATTTAGGTTGTTCACCCAACCTGACCTTTTTCATCGGCCATAAGTTATAACCCAGTTAGCAGCAATACCCGTCTGTCTGCGGAAAGGTGTGTAACACAAGGTGTACCTGGGGCCTCAGACATCGTCTCTCATCGACATGTGCGTCGTCTGAGCAAACAATAAATTGTGCGTAAGCAAACGAACTGGAATAGATACCAGATCTGTTACAGTCAGGCATTTCATCGAATTAAGTGGATTAACCCGAGTCGCTATTCAAGGTCACTTCCGTGGGTATAAATGGATTTACCTCACATCCTACGTGTAATAAATGCTAAACAAACAATCTGCCTCGTCATTTGAAGAATTTGCAGATGTATTTCATCAGTACCATGAGAATTGTCGCTCCGCAGGTAGATGGTGAGCCATGGCAGATTGATTCATCTGTTAAGGGTTACTCTTCGGCTGCGCCCTTGGTAACGCAAGGGTGGTTTTTGTTTTCTCTCAATTTCAGTTCTCCAAAAATAGTTTCCCTGTAGTGTATGAGTGTGAGTGTTATTTTGGGTTTTTTGAAATTCCAAAATGTACTTATGCTGTCTGAAAATAAAATAAACCATACGTGACAGTGAAAACGTTTAAAATGCATTCATGGTGCAATGAAGGCGACTATTTTCATCATTATGTGCTGCCTTCAGAGTCGAATGCAATGGTTTTCAGCGCAAGAGGGCAATAAACTGTGGCGCGTCATCATCATATACCGGTCCGCGGTGGTGGAACCTGGTTTTTCCACTTTTGGTACATCGAGTTCTCTGATGAACATTGGACAAACATACATGCATTGGTTTTCGACCAAAACGTCGTTTTCCCCTCTTGGAAGATTATTTAAGAAAAAAAATAAACAGATATGCTGCAGTGGAATTGGACGCTCTGTATTTGGATTTTCGGCGGCGTGGCTGTGTTAAGATTTTGAGAATTTATGTTTTTTTTTTTCTTTCGTAACGCTGTGTGCGTGATGCGTAAGATTTTTCATGGATAATGTTGCCATGTTAATGGAATTAAATTTACGAAGGGATTTTTTTCAATAACCCTGCCTTACTCAAAATCAAATAAATATTTTTGTTGAGACAACAAAAAATAAATCTGGACATAATTGTTTTATTTATATTTTTTTTTAATTATTTAAGGTGGTAATTGCAAAACAATTCTAACAAACCATTCTAACAAATGGCAGCTAGTGCAGCTATTAGAGCCATCTCACAGTGGACCAGCAGATTAACTTGCTATGCCTCAATTCCAAACTAACAAACTAATATTTCCGAGAACACAGATTACACCTTCGCTAGGTATTCTTTTATGAGAAATTTCAATGTTGTTCTTCCCACAATATATTTCTGGGAGAAGCTAAAACCACCTACAAAAGAAACCTTGGAAATCTACACAGACGGTTCTAAAACCAAAGATGGTGTGGGAGGAGATGTTTTCTCCGATGATCTAAACATCCGTCTTCCGGGCGCAGATCTTGGCGAAAAGAGAAGCCGTTGCTGAGGTGGGATGGAGCATTTTACAGCCAGGCCGCCATTAAGTTCCTGGAATCAGTCTCCGTAGCATCAAAAATAGTTCTAGATTGGCGCTCATCTCTTGTATAGATGGCAGAACAATTCAACATACTCTTCTACTGGGTACCAGGCCACAGACATTCCAGGGAACTAGAAGGCCGATGAACTCGTCAAGAATGATACTACAATACAGATCTTTCCTGAAAAGATAACCTCGTAGTGCCACTAGCTATGTACATGAAAACTGAAATTAAAGGCAGATGCAATCAGCGAAGCCAATTTATGGTGGTCAAATGGCACCACCTGCCAAACTACCAGACAAATCTGCCCATCAAAAGAACATAAGCACTCCAGGTGATTAATTTCGCTAAGTAGACGGCATCTCGAAGCTACTATGACTTCGTTTATTTTCATTTTAATGACTGCACTGGGCAATAACTTCAACGAACAACGGTAACGGATTTTAAGGTTTAGGGCCTTAGACTATAAGAAGAATGCTCTATAAGAGTTACTGAGAAAATCCTTGGCAATACTACCTACGGTCTCTGGAGCGAATTAACAAGAGCGGTTCGGCCTGGAGAATATCTCAGATTTCGCACGGAAATGGTAAGGGAACTCCACCAACTTGGCATTTGAAAGTGGAAGCAGTCAGCTTACGATCGAGCTGGGTGAAGTTGGTTGAGTCCCATTTCCACCCCGGACTGTAGCGCCATCATAAGTAGACTACACCTGCGAGGAACCCATCAAGGACTGAAACACGTCTGACTAGTTCCTCAGTTCTCTCATTTGGCTCTACAAACTATGAAAGAACAGCATTTCAAGAGGTTTGCTATGACTATATCATCCGAGTCTTATTGCGCTACACGAAATGACCTATTTGATATGCAGTCCCAGGGGCGGGATGTTGAGGAATACATAAAGTCGTTCGGACGTAGTCGTAGAAGGTTCTAAATCATTGTTTTTCTTAACAGGTTCTCGAAGGTTACCTTTCGGAAATTCGTTTAAATTATTTGGAATTAGCATTAAGCGCAGTCAATTTTTACAAAGCCGTTTGTCGTTCACAGCAAATTGATCCACCACCTGCCAACAAGTATGTATCTGTTTAGACATTCAATGACAATTCGATATCGGTTGAGTTTAAGTCAAAATTCCATTGGAACTATATCACGCGTGATAGATAACACTGATAATAAGCATTTAAATACCGTTTGATAAAATGTGAGCAATTTCCAAAAAAAAAAATAAAAAATTACAGTCGTTGTTCTAGCAGTGACTTCAAAATGGCTGAATGGCTGCTTTATGACGCATGAAAGTGATTTGTGGTTGTTTACCACCATTTATTACTATGTAACTACATGTCATCTGCAAGTTCATTTTCCACTATACCTCAGTGTTTACTCTGTTCTGCCTGCCTTATTGCCTTAGTTCATGGCTGTATTTTAAGGGCTAACTATGGGTTGAATCGTTGCCTAGACTACGCTGCCTGTATCTGGTCTGTATTTAAAGAATAGATTCGAGAGCTTGTTCCGTTGGTGGTTTTAGGGCCTTCTGGGTATATCGTAAGTTTATTTTGCTGTTGTCATGCAATCCGTTTCAAATTCACCATTTAAAAAAAATGGCAGTGCAGGTAACTTTCTAAAGTTATACGTGGATCAGATGCCTAAGCGTTTGTTGTTCCCGAAATACAGACGCTCTTGTTGTCTTTTTTTAGCCAAAAACTACTCTGCTTTGGCAAAAGGGTTGAAATCACGAGTCCAGGCCTTGATAATTGGGCTACTAGCGATTCACTGTTTATTTAAAAAGGCATTGTGTGGTATACATATACACTCAGCTCGAAAAACGTATTCGAAATGACTTGGATAATGAATTTTCAAGTTGGACTCAACGCCTCTGAAACATGTGGCGGTATTAATCTGAAGTCAGGCGGCTGTCAAAACACTAGGGTCCTGCTTGATAGGCTTGAAGTTCAGGAGTTGTGCTTCAAGACTGAGACATTAAGGCACTTTGACCACCCACTGTGAAAGCCATAATTTATTTTGCGTTTTACCCACTATGTGCATGATTTAGTTTCTTGGTGTCAGACATCCGTCGTCCTTGCTAAATTAAGATCTGATAAAGGGCCATCAGGACCATTCATGTGAAACGTACTGGCAATGACGGGGAAAATAGGTTGTACCCCTTTTGTACCTCTTCGCCATCTCAGTATATTTAATCTTCATTTAGATTTAGTTTCTTGATAGGATGTCCAAGCATTTTGTGAAGTCCTACCAGCGTAAGCATGTATTTCCCATATTTTTCAGAAGCTTCTTGTTGTATCATATTTAAACCGGCTATCTATCTATCAAAGTGGTGGCCGTGGCTCAGTGGGTAGTGCGTTGGACTGCTGACCAAGCGGCGTGGATTCAAGCTCCAGTCAGGAACACCGAACACCACCCCAGCCAGGAACAGCGGCACCACCTCTCGTAGGGGAATGACAAGCCCCCTGGAATATAATCTGTCATGAAAGAGCTTCTTAATTCGCCGTTCGGAGTCGGCAATAAATTGTAGGTCCCTTCCATTCGTGCAAACAATACAACACGCACAACATGAATGGTTGAATGGCTCATTCCGAGTTGTTGCGCCAGCTATTTATTTATTATTATCTATCAAAGTAGATCGTAATATCTTCCGTGATATTTTTAGCACGATGCTATATGGACGGCTTTTATCAATACTGGAAACTTTGCATGAAAAACACTGCTGTGATCGGGGAGTTTTTTTTTGAGCTGCTTAGTCCTAGGCCCTTAGAGGGAATACCTCTTACTTCACTTATGTCCATTTCTAAGCTATCAATGTGCATTAATTGGTGGATTTGAACACATTACTTGTGAAAAGATACACGAAAATGGTCTTTCGATGTTCATGTAAGACATGGTTAAAGCTAAAAAAGAAAAGAACATTCTCAGCACTCTTGATAAAATAAAACTGGGTCTTTACCCAGCAATTTGCCGCAATCTAAAAGGACCTTCTATCTTGAGTCCTCTTGTTGGAGAAATTTTTCAAAGCCTGTTAATTTGGCCTTTGATCTTTCCATTATTGGCGGCCTTTATTGCAGTTTTTTGAATGCGATACTGGGTGACCTGAAATGAAGTCAATCTGAAAAGGACAATTTTAATGTCACACTTAGATAAAAGGTTGAGGTCGATTGTAACATAGGGGACCATAGTAGGATCAGCACCAGGATCTTATATGATCAACATCGTTTAGCCGTAAGGGGCTCTAAGATCTAACACAATTTCGAATCTCAGTTAGACCACCGATGGTTTTTTTTATCTCCATCACCTAAGAGAAGCAATGAAAAACCTCCTTAATCCGCCGTTTGGAGTCGGACTTTAAAATTGTATGTCCCTTGCACTTGTTTGGTGGTGATAAGTAGACTTTGGCCCTAAATCGTTCTTTCGACTATGTACTATATATTTTCCATTAGGGTCGCATGGCGAATTTCTTTTCTTACAGATAAAGTTGGCCAAAGTAATGATTCTGCTTTATGATGCCCAGTGGATATGATATGACCGGAAGGTGAGATTGTAGATTTTGTCTGAATTGAGAGCGTCGAGGCTACTAGTCGGCCTATTGTGATGCAGAGATTTTAGAAAAATGTAATTGTAGATACATATGTGTGTAAACAGCTCAAGGCTGAAAGCAAACACTTTGAAATTGCAAAAGACTGAATGCCAACCTGGCAATGCCTGCCTCACCGACGAAGAAGCAACAATTCAGTGTGACTTTACCCCACTCTTAAAAATGTTTCTTCAAAAAATGCTACTTGACGTAATCTAAACAGTGAGGGTTCCATCAGCTGCGAATACCCAGTCCAAATGTATCTGTGCTAAGCTGAAATTCTAATACTATAAGCTGTAAAACCACATAACACGTGGCTTGGACTATGCAAAGCCAAACGCTGCCTCTCCCTCTCAATATCGCAAATTTGCAGAACAAAAGCAAAATCAACACAAAGCCACACACTGAGCTCACAACCACACACTCAGCTCACACAAACACACTCTTTGGAAAATGCTAATCTCTCAGCTCTGGGAGTTTTCTCTCGTTCGCACTCTCGGCAAGCGAATGCAATTGTCAAATCTCGACTTAAATATTGAAGCACGCTTCAGCATTGTCCTCTTGTCAAACAGAGACTCTCTGCATCTGTGTGGTGTATCTGTGAAAACTGGGGAAACGCAACTTCAACCGAACCCCGTCCTCAGCAACTTCTTTCTCTCAATCTGGACTTAATTGACAGCAAAATAAAAATGAGAGGAGAAAAATATTTGCGTCAGCTGCTGTCTTGTGCCTGCTGAAGTCGGTCGTAGAGGGGGATTACGTGATGTGCCGTCGATGAGGTCTCTGGTTTGTGTTTGCCTTTTGGTGTAGTATTTTATACCAGATAGCGAGTATCTCGCGCTGTTTGGGTCTGGAATTTCGGATTGTTTGACTGGACTACTGCTGCTCGTTGGGCTGGCTCTTCTGGCTAGCTTTCGGCTTTCTCAGCATAAGCCTCTGTACAGGCAAATTAGTGTAGTGTTTGTGTTGCACAGTCGTATAGGACGCGTGAGTCCACATCACATCGTATATTTATTTTACTTACGTACATTTCTCACGAGAAGAAGACCACAACTCTGAAACATTTTGTTGTTTTTCATTTTCGTTATTTTTTTCCGACTTTTTGTTTTTTTTTTTTTTTGCATCGCCGAGTCTTGAAGTCATTTCTCACAAAAATTCGTGTGATAAGAATCTTCTTTTGCAGACGAGTCAAGTTAGAGTTGTGTGATATCCTGCTACAGAAGCAGGATTTTTTTTCTCGTCTTTTTCTTGTTCTCAAGAAACAACATGAAGTTTTACTTATCATTGTTTTAGAATCGGATTAAAAAAAAAAGAAAAGAAACAAAGTGGACCGAAAAGGATCTAGTGTAAAGTGATAGTTATGACTGTAACATCCGGCCTTGGCGAATGAGATGTTCTACGACGAATAGAGCTACACCTGTCAGAAGGAAACTGGCTTGTAATCAATGCAATCTTTGTAAGTATCTCAAAATATTTGTTAATATACATACGTATACTCCGTGTTCGACCAGCTGACGCAGAAGCAGACAGCCTAAGTAATATTGACATTAAATGTCATTAACATCGCTAATAATTGCGTTGGTCATGCGGGGGCTATATAGGCGCGCAATCATTGGACAGATGTCACAGGGCATTAGCTTGAAAAGACACTGAAAAAGACGTGTCGCAAGACTGATAGCAATAGACACTTGTCATGTCGATTTTGTATTCTGTCAGACAAGTGACTGTTCCTTTACTTGACAACTGAGCTTCGTCAAAGATCCGTGTCCATGATTAATATTTTGATTCGAAAAGACCGCGTGTTAAATTTTCTTGGTAACAAAAAAAAACCAGTTTCTCCGTCATGTCATTACCGAAAGAGGAATGTATTTCAACAGAAAGTTGAATGTCCGTAGTGTGCTAACAGAGTGCTGTTAAATATTTCAGAGGAAAAGATTAAGTAATCTGCGTGAGCAGTTTGCACAATTTTATTCTGCATTAAGGCTTATTGATGAGATCGTAAAACCATCAAACACTGCTGCGAGCAATCAAAGGCTAATTACAGCACAATGAAGCGTTGTCCCTGGATGTAGACGAGCAGTAATTAGAATACAATGGGGCAGACGATCCCTAGACTTTCTTTTAGTTGTCTAGTCATGTCCGTTGGACTCAGTTGTCTTTACTTCACTTTGGTTTGTGGACAAATCGACTCGATGTAATGATTTAAGTAATTACGGCCTTCATTCCATCAATTGTCAAATTTGTTTAGTCATGTCTGCATATGACACGTCATAAAGACAACAGCGGGGTAATGTAAGGCTAATGATAGATGTCAACAATACCATGACACAAGACATGAGTCCAGATAAGATCTAACTTTTAATTTTTAGGTCAATGGGAAGGAGCTACAGTGTAAACTCTCATAACTTTCTAAAAGTAGTGCTAGATGCCTTGGTTTCTTAAAACGTTGCAAACAGGTCTTCACTCCTACAGACTTGGCTACGGTTTATAGAGCTTATTTTCGTCCGAAGCTGGAATAGAGATCTCATGTTTGGGTACGTGCTGCTACTTCATGCTTGGGTTTACTCGATTGTGTTCAACGGTAAGCCTTTAGATTGACCGGCGATCAATCAATTTGCAGTCAAATACCTTCTTTTGAACACCACCGGGACACGGGATGCTTGGCGGTCCTATACCGGTATATTCATCACAACTGTTCCGACGAAATGTATAGTTGTATCCCTCCAGTCCATCTGTTTAATCGTAATACATGTGCGGCATCTTCCGCACACCTTTACATCTTTAAGTCTGCTTTCGGTCGAACAGTGAAATATAGAAGATCGTTTTCCAACCACACAACACGACTATGGAACAATCTGCCCTCCTCAATATTTCGAGAAACTTATAACTTGCAAAGATTCAAAATTAAGGCTCATCACCACCTCACTATCTTTCCTTTCATCTCTCGTCTCTAACACTGCCGTATACCTTTTCCTTGCTATCCATCACTACGTGAAAATAAACTTTAAAGGACATTAGGACTATGTCCTCGAAGGCGATGCAGAATATTAAAAAGGAAAATGAACTTACTTTCAGAAATGCTGTCATTAAACTTTTTTTTTTCTCCTCTGAGTCTTAGGTTTTCTGCAATGTGACCCACTTCTCTTTGTGTTTTGCATCATGTTTTTTCGAGCGAGACACTCCTTTCTTCCATCTTAACCTAGTAACCTTCATTGCATTGCTTGGTTGGTTATGGAATCATTTCCTTTTCACAATACGTGCTCGATCCACAGCCACTTAGGTTTTTGAATAATTGCGCCTACAAGTCTTTGGCCCATTCTTTCGTACAGCTTTTCATTTGAGTCCCGTTTGGCTAGTAGAATGTTTCTTAGACTGCAATGGGCAAAAAGCTGCAAGGGTTTTACATTAGTGGTCACTTTTCATGTACTTCACTCATATTTGTAATACTATCGAACCCATGTTCGACCAAAACATCCGCAGTCTGGTAATAAGACTGATTGCACTATTTTTGCGTATCCTTATCAGCATATCAAAGGTAGATTTTGCTGTCCCCAGCTATGCATACTTGCGACGTTCAGGGGTTATTCAGGCTTGAGAATTTTCGTTTTCGTGAAGTTCATATTTTAGAATGCAAGGTTCTGTTCTTGTATCACACTGGTGATCATTTGATGTACCTGCATATGTCCATATGTATGTCCAATACCACCTTCGTGGACTAGTAGCAGACGGATGAATTCGATCTCTAGATCTCTAGTCTTTTGAACTCTTACGCTTCAAAAGCAACGTTTCGTAGTATTTCATAACCGTTATAGGTTTACCTTTTCCCGGGAAATCGATATAAAAAAACACAAATGAGCGACTTCACGAACATCATCATCGTGTAAGACTCCAATTAATTCCTCTGTGAAGCACGTCACTTACAACCACCAGAAATAGAAATCGAGATACATAGTATACAACCTTAGCGGACGCTGCTTGAATTTCAAATTCATCTGATGAAGCACGTGCGTTTCGCGCCTTCGTAGCTTTTTTCACTATAACAAGGTGGGTAGAAGTGGCGGTTCTTTTCGCACTGAGATGTGCTTTTTTATTACCACAACTCTAGACGCTCCAGATACCCCGATCCTTAGCTATCTGCTTACGATTGAATACCCCAATTTGGTTGGGGTTCCCTCATATTTGTGCCGACGAAGTACTTAAGAACTTTGTCTACCTAGGCTCCAAGATCAAGCAAAGAATAACTCTTGCTAATCGCTGCTTCTTTGGGTTTAGAATTCAATTGAGTAGCAAAGCCCTCTTTCGAACGACTAAAGACCTGAATCGTCCCAATCCTGCTCTACGGCGCAGAAGCATGAATGCGGTTGCTCTTGGTTTCGAGAGGAAAATTCTTCGTTGGTCAACGACCTTGATGGAGCAGCGAGCATTCTCCATTGTCATCCTGCAGAGATGGGCGACTTTGGCAGAGATAGCCTCTGTAGTAGTTGTCATAGGCGACTCTAAAATCGATAAAATGACGGTGGATATCGTTTCGGACTTGAGTTTTCTCCAAGATCTTCCGAATGTGAACAGTGTGACCGACGTGTTGCCGAGGCTTAGTGATAAGTGTGTAGGACTGCTGAGCGAGCTGCGTGGGTTTAAGCCCCAGTCATGTCCACTGAACATTTTTCGCGGCACCACTTCTCGTCGGGGAATGTCAAACGCGGTACTTGTCCTGAAAAAGCTTCTCAATTCGCGGTTCAGAGACAATATGACGGTTAAGATTTTATACGCGAAAATGAGGAGACTGATGCCTCTATGGTTGGCTCTCTAGCTGAGTCTTCTTCTTATTGTGAATCGGGCAAACGATGCTGATATTCCATCCATCAGGCATGCACTCGTCTGACCAAATCCTAGAAATAAGTTTACGTCAAGTCACCTGCAGTAGATTCAAATAATTCAGGCGGGAAGCTGTCAAGTCCACCAGCCTTTTTGAACTTTTGTTTATGCATTTGTTGCACTTCATTTTGGGTGTCATCGTCTAGGTTGAATGGTTCGTTCTGCCTGACAGCGAAACGTTGGTCTTCGTCGCCGATATATACTGTCTGCAGAAATAGTTCTCCCCAATTCTAACCACCAATTGTGACCCTACTACAAAGTTCAGGTTTTTGTGCGGGCGTTGCTACTTTAAAAAATGAGCCTCTTGAGGTCAATCCGTCAAAGTGATAAACTTCACGTGTTTTTTCAATAAATGAGGGACTGTATCTGTCACGTCGAATTAAGTATAAACAATTCCAGATGCATACACTTCCATTAGTCAGCACTCGTTTCCATTAAAGACGACTAAAACGAATGTAACGATCGACGTAAATTCATTCATAAGCCCACATCATTAGTTTGCGGCTCAAGTTACACGCACTCCATGTAGATTATACAAACCGTAACGAATGCAGCCATGTCTACATGCGGACCGTGGGAAAATCCATAAAATTGAGTTGCAGTTAGTTTCTGTTGTTAAAATAAACACAAATATCCACATGTACATATGTACAAGCACCCATCAACAATGGATTGTTCATTGAACAGGTTGTAGCAAATGTGACCGCTGATCTTCAGTTTTTTATCATAACCGGTTTTGATGGCATTTCTGGGTGTCACTCGTGTATCTAACTACAAATTGCTCATTTGCATAAAATCTAAGTTGTGTTCTACTTTCATACTCAAATGTCGTGAATTTGCTTAACAGCGAATGTAACGCAGTCACAAACTGTCAGTTCAGCAACAATGTGACGGTCATTCAACATTTTTCAGTCATAATGTGATTTTTGAGTTAATGTCTGATATAACATAATACCCGTCAACTTCCCCCCCACCCTTTTCCACCCTCTTACAAACACCTGGGTGCTTTTATATAACTTTTCCTTACCATCCAAGTCTCTGTTATGTATTTGCGGGTTACGGTTACTGCATTTTCATCGATCGTCATCACTTTTATGGTAAAAAAAAAACGTTTTCATAAATAAATAATAAATATTTATCTACGTAAGGTAGAACAGAAACAAAAAGAGTGCATCAAAGCCGTCACGTCACACTCCGACTTCCATGACAAACACATCCATCCACACACACATGTGCTATACAGCCCAGGCGCAACAATCCGATTAAGGTCATGCTGTACACATCTCACTGTATATACTTACATTTGATCAATTCGAACCATAATTTACTTTATGTACGTGATCGAGGAGCCAACAATGGAGACGCACTCTGGCGGCATTTATTTCTTCACACCGCCTTTCTAATTGACTTTCAATTTTCGGTTCTTGACCTTTTTTTTTTTCTTTAATGAAGCTTTGGTCGGAGAAGAATCATTTTATGGTGAAGGAATCTCTATGGACGATGTATCTTAACAAATTTTTTGTTCTTTTTTACACATTCAACTGATTTAATTTAGGATCTCTTTCTCGATTTCAATTTACGATAATAGAAAAAAAAAGAAGAGAGATACTCGTACATTCTCATGAAAAAGTGTTAACGATCCAGACCGGTTGCGTGAGCTGAAAGGGTAATGTGTTCTATTGACGGTTTGGAACACAAAGGCTAGTGTACGTAAATTAGTTGCGGTTACCGATTCTAGGTGAATTACTAAACCGATCTAGAGTGTACCTTTACACAGTTTCGTCATGTATCTATTGCATGTTGCAGATACATCACGACACGTCGACATGGTTCATAAAGCTGCCATCAGTTTGCATTCCTTATCGCATGTTAACCTTCCAAGCGTTTCAGCCAGGCTCTTTAGAATGTAATAGATCTGTGCATCGAAGTTTGAGCCTCGTTTCAAAAAAAAAGTTGCTGAAAGCAGAAATTTACCCCTTTTGGACAGTCCTTGATAGTTAAGTCTAAAACCCCTTTGAAGGCAATAAGTATAACTGCTGGTATGTGACACCAACTACCACATATTAGAAAACCAAGTCGACTTTTGAGCTACAAATAGTTTAGTTTCCAAGGCTTCTGACGTAACCCTGACAGGAGACAAACATAAACTTCGAGTATCGTATCTCGGTACAACCCTAGACTCGAAGCTAACATGGAACGCAACACAGAGGAAAGAGTGAAGAAAGCAATGTGTGCTTTTCATTCATTTATTCACTTTCTAATGACCCGATTATCCACTATGAGGATTGTGGGCTTAGGGTGCTAAAGTGGACTCACCACATCTCCAGATCTTCCGCCATCGACTCTAAATCATCAGGGGCTATACCCATACGGATAGAGGTGTAATTTCGGATTTGGTCCAACCATCTCCTCTTAGGCCATCTCAATCCATGGCATTGACATTGAGAACCTCACGTATTCTGGTATTCTTAACTCGATCACGGCGAATTACCCTAGCAATACAACGAAGATACTCGTATCTCATTTCGGCAGGGTGTATTCGCGAACTTCTTCATCTTGCGGTTATTACCCAAACCTCATGATCATAGGCTAGGGTCGGAACAAACACTGAACTAAAGACCAATAGCTTAGCTCCGATGCCAAGTTCGGTCGTCCTGATAACAAACTGACCAAGTTGTCTCAAAAGTACTCCAGCCTGACCAATCCTACAGGATAACTCAGTATTGGTCCTTTCATCACTCGCGAATATGACCCCCGAGATACTTAAATTTTTCCTTTTGCTTCAATGGGACTCCTCAAAGGGTTCGATCCATCTACTCAAGATGTCCTTCTCTTCGGAAATATGTGCACCATCTTTGGATTTAACTCCTTCGATGGTATTAAGCTTCCTTCCTCTGAGGCGGCAGATGGTTAGCCAGAACATCTTGTTTGCCGATCTGTTATCACGGTCCAATTTCTCGCCGAACCCCTTCCAAGACTACTCCCTAGCTGCTTTAACAGCCCGTTTGCAAGTTATTCACGCCTTTATGTACCGGTTTCGAGAACCTGAGGTCCCCAAGTGTATCCACACCTTGAAGGGTTTCTTCTCCTCTCTGATGGCTTCTTGAACTCCGGGTTTTTTAAACCACACAGTTATTTTCTCACCATCAGCCACCACATCGAGCCGCTTGAAAACAACTGCCATTCTTCCTTTACATTTATCGGAACAGTTGAAATTTGTTCAAACCTGCCGTGCAAATTCTTCCGTATCTCATCGTTCTGCAAACTCTTCCACCACGTGTCGACATATTTGGTTAACGCTTTGGAAGGACAGATACTTTATCGCTGAGATACAATTTGCACAACATGAGGTGCACAACACCAGTTGACAGCTCAGGCCCTCTCAAAACACGAATATCACAAACTATTCTTTTAACACATGATGATGCAAGGCATATCAATTAAAACCTTTATTGATGCTGCTGAATATATTTTCGAAGGCGATGAAGAGAAGATGTAATGGTGACCTATACCTACTGGATGGAAAACCCTACCCAGGTTCGGCAAAGTTCTTTTCGGGACTAAAAGGTGCAAGCTCATCTCATTTCCAGGAAAGACTTAGTAAAGTCAGTCAGAAATCCTCGCTCCCTGTTTTTGTTTGAAAGCTTGTTTCACAAGTTATCAAATAAGCACATGATGCCATGTCATTCCAAAAGCATCCCTTCTTTGCTTGAAAGAACCCAGGTTGGCCTAGACTCAACTCTTAACAACTTCTGACCCAATATCGCCGAGGACGTCCCAGAAAAAAGCCCCAGATGGACAACACTTGTTCTGTCTTCCGTTCAATAGTTTTTCGACGACCGAACTGCAGAGTTAAAGATAGCAGATCTTTTTTAAAAATACAAATTTACAAGCTTATTAAAGTATGAATGCGGATGTGTGTGACAAAGCCCATAAGGCGATGTACTCTTATTATTTCTTGTCCACTCCAAGCTATCCCGCTACAGTTTGTTTGCGTTTTTACTTCACGCATATCGCCCAACAATTCTATCGAATTGAACCTTCACCGTCAGTATTTCTGCCTCAAAAAGTGTGAATTGGGACTCACTACATCAATATCACCAAAAACATCGGATTCGGGGAATGATTCATTTGCACAAATGACACAAACATTTGTTTCCGCAAATATGCTCGAGCATACACATGTGTATATCTTATAACAGAGATCAAATATTGACGTATCAAATTCGTATTATCGTCATGCCATCAATGGCAGAATATTTTTTAATCAACAGCCGTACATGTGTGGTGACATACGTCAGGGCAAACTTTAATTCAGTCTATTGCTGATATAAGATTATTTTTAATTTGTTAAAACATTACACAAAAATTGTTTGAAGTTTTCCACCGACCTTGTGTAAATGCATCTGTTTTGCTTCTGGGAGAGCGATCAGAATTCCAGAAGGTCTTTCAGCTAGGAAGATTCTCCCTAATATCTTTATGTTTAAAAACAATTTTGGATATTCTGCTCGAATTTCTTGTGGAAATAGTGTCATTCTGACAATTCACAAGTGCATAGACAGATAGCCTCTCACTACCAACCTTATCGCTGTGGCCTACATCGCCTTTGATTAGTACTTCGATAGAAAATTATTTTCCTATTCCTTGGAGATTGGTTCCTCAGCACAAGTAAGAGAGATTGTGTTGAGTGTTCTACTTAAACTACTTTTAGTTCATGGATGTGTCACTATATGTTTCAAAACAATCAGTAAAACCTGTGTCGTTACCGCTCATAACCTCTCAAATAGCCACTCTCTGAGAGGTAGCGATTCTAACCCAATTAGCGCTAGGATGCGCCGTTTTAAAACCACAACTCATTTGACCTGGTTGTTTTTGGGCATTATAGGTTGATAGACGAGGATTTTTAGATCCAACCTGTGGAATTAAGGAACAGGATTAGTTCACCAATTTCCTTTTTCCTGGAAGTATCTTTGAAGTCTTCGAAAACGGGTTTGACCCTCGCTAGGGCCGGACACTGGTACAGGAAATGATGCAGAGAGTCTTTCACGCTGTTATCCTTGCAACTGCGGCAGAAAGTGTTGTGGGAAATACCTAGCTTGGCTGAGTGGTCTCAAACTGGCCAATGGCCTGTACTAGCGGTTACGATTCTGGCAATATCTTGTCTTGATCTGCTTGGTAGCTCCTTTGTTTTCTGTTTGTTGTCTGATTGGTCACGGCTTATTCGTTGCCGTGAGTTTTACTATGCATTGGAACTCCAGCTGATTTAACTCTTTGTGGCGTTGCTTTACCAGCTTTAAGGATGTAGTGACCGAATTAATAGCTTTGATAGCGCCTTGACTGTCAATGAAGATGGCAGTGTTGTAGATGGGTGTTGGAAAAATTTTCAGCACACGGCAAGGCTTCCGAAATCGAAAGTCGAAAGGATTTTGAGATATTCAGATTATCTGCGCCAATACCGCAGTCCACTTTCGAGCCGTCCGTGAAAATAGTCATATCAAAATCCTTTATCACTTTTCCGTTTTTCTAGTCTGCCCTAGTTGAAAACCTAGCTGAAAAAACATTTAGTGAAGTTTAACTTGGAAGTTAAGTAGTCAGTCGAGAACGCGACCAATTCGTTTGGTATTATTTCCAGTGCTTTACTGTGCTTTACTGTGACCGTAGGGTCTTGCGGTTCAGCAGCGGTTCTCTGAGCCGTACTGTGCTGCACAATACGCCGGTGGTAAACTGAAGGTGTCCCCTTCACGAAGAAGATGAGATTGAGCATCTCAACGCACCTCGAATCAAGACATCGCTTTAAATTCAAATCAGTCAGCTATGCACAACATAAAACTAGAAAAGGCGTGTCTTTTTATTTGCAGTAAATCCCAGGGTGGCATCTAATTCCTCGTTTCTTGGCGGATACAAAACGAGTTCGGCCTCAGTAACTCCCCATGCTTCGGTCGCCTTCTTTTTACTATTAAATAACTCATCGACTGGTGATGCTCTGACCATCTCGGTGAAAAGCTGCGTTTGGACAGGACTGACCAGCGACATGCTTGATTTGATTAGATTGGAGTTAGATTGCCGGTCCTACTGAATGCAATCTTGGTTGGTTGGCTAGTTTTGTGGGTGCCCTGAAGACTTACTTAGAACTCAAGGGAGTCCATTGTATTCATAAAAAGTATTATCATGGGAGTCTAACCAAGGGATAGGGTTGGCTAATCTGGAAACCACCCAGCAAGGAATAGAAATCTCAGGAATTTCCTAAAATCAGGGATATGAAGTTCCTCCAGTCTATGAAAGAAGCTACTACCAAAGGTTCGCACTCTTCTGGTGACTAATGCGGGAAATTCGCATAGTAGGTGTTAGATGGATTCTATTTCCCATTCGTCCCTGCAGCTTCTGCAAAAGTCATTTGAAAGAGGTCCATCTTTCTGGCATGAAGGCCAATGGGACAGTGGCCACTGAGGACACCAATAACGGTGCTAATGAGAGACCTATTGAGCAAGATCAAACTTTTAGATCGGGTGAGATTTAGCGTAGGCCGGATCTTCCTGGAGGTGCGGCACATGGTGCTTTGGTTCGTTCCAGAAGAATGTCTAGAGTAGTACCATGTTTGGCGAGTTCATCGGCCTTACAGTTCCGTGGAATGTCTCTATGACCGGGTACCCAGCATAGGTTGAATGTTGCGACAGTCTGAAGCTGCCTTAGATGTACATGTTACCGATTCCAGGGATTTTATAGCAGCCTGACTGTCGGTAAAAATTGTAATGTCCGTGAAGCATTTCACATTTTGCTTAAGCCAGAATAAGGATTCATTGATCGCCATGATTTCCGCCTAAATAACGCTACAGTGGTCCGGCAGACGGCAGGAGATGTTCAGTTTAAGTATATCGGAGAAAACACCACCTCCCACTCCGTTCTTTGTTTTGGAACCATCCATATCGAGATGAACGGAATGGTCGCCTCTGGCGTCGCCGCTCTCTCTAAGATCGAGGAATGGCTATTATGATTGTTTGATCATTAGAACGAGGCTTTTAGTCTAATGGCAGCGCTAGCAGCTGACTGTTTACCAAAAATACCTAGAGAAAGTAGATGTAGGAGCACGTCGAGTGCCGCGGATGGGGTGGTTCTTAGTGCTCCGCTAATGCATATGCATGCTGATCTTTGCACTTTCCCCAATAGATTCTCTCTCTCTTTAGAGTTTTTTCAAAAATGTACTGGATCTCTGGAAGCAGATGCGCCGTCGTAGGACTTAAGGCTGGTGTCAACATTACCGTCTAGCTAATGAATTAAACAGATTATATGGACATCAATCTGCTATACCAGCAGGCGCTCATCGTCTCATTACCAGTCATTGCCCAATTGGACAACACGCTGTGAAATTAGGAGTTCTAATGACTTGTTTAAAGCTTGGAGACGAGGAGAAAGAAGAAACCACAACGTATCTTCCCTGCCATTGTCTCACAGGAATAGCAGACTCCTGGATGATTATGATACTGATGGCCTAGGTCAGATTCCTAGCAGAAACCAGGTATTCACAGTTGGCGCTGTGCCTTAGTGAGTCTATACAGAAACCTAACATAATCTACTGGACATCCGGCAGGTATTGACCTTGAAAATCGTTGCTACATCCATTTGGTAGAAGAATGTCCCTCCATCGCTATAAAAGTTCGCAGTGTGTATTAAAACAGCTCCATTTAGTTATCTTATCATATTTCACATTCCACAGTGGATTATACATTCACTCCACAAACCTAAAATGGAGTCAAGGTCGACTGTCTTGTCGTCTGCAAAACTATAAATTTAACTCCCGACAGAAATACTTTTCCCACGTGTTTATTACCATAAATTGACGCATGCACCCTACATGATTCAATGTCGCGTTGTCCAGATGAAACACATCCGTTTCTACGCATATATTCATTTTAATCTACAAACTTATGCCATTGAAGCTGATTTATTTTATTGGCTTAGGCTTGCTAAGTTGTGACGCCAGTCACAATTCATTCACGATAATTTAGCATGAGTCAATCACTGACTAAATTGACATGCAATTCCAGAACAGATTTTTGAAATCTTATTCATACCAACAATAGAAGTTCATTAACATTTTACGATGAGTAATCAATTTCCGTTTCTCTTTTTTTTTTTTCAGGTGATATGAGTGAGAATATCCAGAGTTCAAGCCTATCAAACCGGGAAAAGATATTCGATACAAATTGAGAGAGTTGAACATTTTTCGAAGACATCATGTATAAGTTACTGGGAAGTCTAAAGAGCTATCTTAAGTGGCAGGAGATTCACACGGACAATGCGATCTTTCGCTTGCACAATTCGTTCACCACGGTTCTATTGTTGACCTGCAGTCTCATTATCACTGCAACGCAGTATGTTGGAAATCCGATCAGCTGTATCGTTAGTGGAATCCCACCGCACGTGGTGAATACCTTCTGCTGGATTTCCAGCACTTTTACGATGCCCGATGCCTTCCGGAGACAGGTGAGTTCTTATCTTTAAAAAAAATATTTCAAACTGCTGACTAATGGCGTTGCAAGTGAACAATAAATTATTCATTAGGTATGAGTACATCATGTACTATCGCCAATGTACATGTGCATAAACCACTTGGAATCCTGAAAGAAGTATTCAGTGGAAAAAATTCTTTGAATCCTCGTATCTTTTGTCGAATTCGTCTGTCTCGTCCTAATTGAGTTTGCTTTAGACGACTTCCGCTGCATAGCCGTGTCGGGGCTGTTTTTCTTTGGAAATCTTGTTCGGTGCAGTGATTGATGTTTGAAAAGAACGCACGCGGACAGAATGTACATGAGTTGCAGATACTCGATAGCAGACATATGGTATGCGGCTAAATGGTTTTTATACTTTGGTTGCATTGTTGCTTAGATGACATATGTTTGGCATATGGTGGGGAATTGAGCGTAGGCCCTTAGAGCTTATGTACGTTTATGTGTTTTGTTATTGTTTCAGTGTTTGAGTGGCACATTCCCTTTCGTTGTGCGAACATGATTTAAACTTCAATGTCAATGCACGGAGTACGAGGAATAAGTCATTAATGTAATGTAAACAACAACGGTGGCTTATAAAGTTGCAGTCGTGAACGACACTTTATGATTTTCAATCAAAACAGAAGCGTTTATTTCTCATGTTTGCATTTTGATCATTCGATTCTGAGATACATTGTGAGGAAGCAAATGTACTTATGCTGCCACGTAGTCATGGTAAATACCATAAGAGGCTTGCGGGGACGCAGAACCGTAATTATTTCATTGTGTTCGCTTTAAAAGGTTTTTTTTTTTTTGATACATGAGATCATGGGCTGAGGAACAGTTCAAAGTGTTAAATTTCGCAAAGGGCGCTTCCACCGTCTTTCCCATGGACATATTCGGAAGATAAGTGGTCTCTTGAGCTTTCTTCAGCTAAAAGGATCATGACCATGAAAATATGTACTTGTTATGCAATCATGCAGACCTGTCATATGTAGGTGAGGAATAAGACCATTCTGACATTTCCTACCCTGTTTTTCGTCGCGGTACTGTCTTCAAGCATTAAATTGCGACTTGGGCGCCCTAGGCTACGTGCACAGTGATGCGACAAAGCGATTTGATGGGAGAAACGAGAAGCGTGCGATAAAACTGTTCACATGCATTTTAATGTACGTGCGCACAGTGAAGCGATGAAAATTCATGTGCAAAGTTTTATCGCACGCTTTTCACTTCTCGGTCTCGCATCACTGTGCGCGTAGCCTTAGGTGTTCAAATTCGAAGGCTTCTGCACTTCCTCGACTTCTTGCATGTCGCTCCTGTTTGTCGCTGTTCCTTCATTAACGCTGCCACAGTGGCGCTCACTGTGTCTCAACTTTATTCTCACCTAGTTTCTTTTGAAGTCTGTGTCGTTCTACTTCATACCACCGGTTACAAAACTAGACGTGTTGCGCATCTTCTTTGCATCTTCAGCAAGGAAGGTTATCGTTCTGCCCAAATTTGTGGGGAAACGTAGCCTGTTGGCAGTTGTGCTAGAAATAAGTTGAGTTCCTGCTTTACGCGTGGATGTTGCGGATGATTGTACATTCGCGTTTCTTTATCAGAGTAATCCAATATCTGATGATATTTATGGACATTTGTTAGGTTAGGTGGATGTCTCTGCTTAGGTCTAACAAAAATCAAAATGTAGGTCCATTGTGATACCAAGTAGAGTACTGGATTCCACCAGCGTCTTGCATAACGAATTCACTTTATTTTTAAAGTTTCCTTGGTCTGTGTCAACCTCTTTATGCTCCACACTACTTGCAGAACCCTTAAGCCCAGGAGACAAAACTCTTTATTTGGTAAATATCACCCATCGCTCGGTCGCTGAGATGTTCGTAGAAGTAATACTCGAGAAATTTCCTCCTCAGCCTTGATAGAGCAAGTCAGGTGCTTAGAAGGTGCGATATTGATTTTTCTTTCTCCTCGTTTCTACATGTCATGCACAAATCCTTGAAGGCGACATCCGTTCTAATACCTTATCTACCCATCAATCAATTCCCTGTAAGGGCTTGTTGCATAGACCTAACGTATTGACTATTAGTAGATAGAAGTTTCACGTGCTATTTGTCAGTCTTCTGGAGGAGTTCTGACTTGTTAATTTCTTCAACTATTGAACTCGTCCGCTTTGCAATTGCCGGGAACGTCTTGTGTCCTGGAATCTAGCACAGGGAAACGTCACATTTGGCAGCGACCTCGTCTAGAGACCTGCGACATTGCTTTACCAACTTGGAACGTATTGTCAGTGATTTTTCCATTGAGTTCCTTGTATAGTTTCCTTTGCTCTGCTAATGACTTTATCGATTATTTCGATAGTGGTACGTTTCTTAAAAATCTGTAATCTGCGAGTCCTTCTGCCTCCTTAACCGCTGACTCTAGTCGGTTGCTTAAAACGTGCTCTAGATCTCGTCGGGTCATCACTTTCGGTTGGAGGACCAGTCTAAAAGACCAGTAAAAGTCCGTCCTTCAGACACAAGATACAAATAAGAGTACCATTCGTGTTTTTCCTTCAATTTTTTCTACAGATTTTAAGAAAACCTCCCGGTGTGGTGAGGGTAATTGGTTGTGTCCTAGGCGTGTTTCCGTTCACTGTTTCTGTCCATAATGCATGTCGTTGCAGAAACAGAATCTAGAACACATTTTCCGAGGAAGTTATGAACGGAGGCGGATATTTTCTGTCATTTTTCAGTTTATGCATTACGATCTGGCTTTGTCTCTCTGTATTTTGGTCGGCTTTGTTTCACAGCAGAAGAGTTCAAAAAACAATTTAAGGTGTAGTTGTACCCCATTTTCCGAGTCCACTACGATGTCCCCGGGTGTATTGTTCTCTATTTTAGAGCTGGTCTTAGCTTAAGGACTTTGCGGCAGTTTGACTGTTTGACATGATCAAGCACATACACCTTCCGATCAAGCTCATTAGCATTAGGCCTTGTGCATTAAGAAACAGGATGGCCTCCTCTCATACCATTGTGACCACCGGCATCTATTATTTTAACAAGGTTAGTCTGTGTTCAGATACAGAATGTCCTTTCTATCGGGACGGGGAGGAAGCTTACTTACTTACTTAATGTGGCGCTACAGTCCGGGGTGGATCCGAGCCTCAACGAACAAGCTTCTGTAGCCAGCTCGATCTTTAGCCAGCTGCAGTTTCACATGCCAAGTTGGTTAAGGTCCCCTTCCACTTGCGTGCGAGTCGTGGTCTTCCTCTACTGCGCCATCCCTTGGGTGTGGATTCGAAGATTTTTAGGGTTGAAGCAACCTCAGTCGTTAGAGCTTCTCTTTTCTGGCTAAGTCAATGTCGCTGTACAGCCCGGGGACGAAGCACCCGAGCTTATTATCTGTGAATGTCCATATCGTTTGCGAAGGCGGAAAGAAAACCAGGCTTCATAACCTGGGCTACCCGCCATACAATAAACCTTCACGATCGCAGTGTCATTCCAGTGACCGTTCTTATGTAACAAAATCTCCCAAGACCTTTTTCCAACTCTAATTACTGATTACAAAAATATTTTTTTAACATTTCAGGTTGGCAAAGAGGTCGCACACCCGGGCATAGCAAATGACTTTGATGACGAGGACGCCAAGAAGTACTACACCTACTACCAGTGGGTTTGTTTTGTGCTGTTTTTCCAGGTAAGTGAAGGCGGAGGCAGGCGGGGGCAATTGAATGCAATTACATTTATTTTCTATTTTTTCTGTCCACTCTCTCACCCAATTGCTGAAAGAAGTCAATTAGAGGTGATTGTCCATTCGAAATTGGCCTTTCACCGTCGAATTTTCCCACAGTCGAGACCAATTCAACGACAGCATGGATATACATTTAGTTACAAGTCTCAGTTAAATGACTTTGAAAGAAATTTATTGATTATTCGGCGTAGAAAACTTAAAAACTAATCGACTTTCAAAACTTCCTGCTCCTTCATGTGCAACAGGGGTTGATCCACCATGTCCAGGTCACGAGTGTAGCTTGGTCCAGCCGGTGCTTCCGCATCTCTGTTCTGATTAATCTCATTATCTTCGATTGGATTTGATGAAAAATCATCGGATAGATGGTAGATGACTTTGTTGAACAGAAACTCGGACAAGTTTGATGCCACAAAGTACAGGAACATCCAATTGGAAAAATTGCACTTTTTGATTACGGTGTATAGATCATCCTTGTTGACTCCCTTGCCTGGCTTCGCATATTTGAAGGCCAACGCCGAAAATGTCTTCCTGAAAGTATCATGTTCACACTTGTTATCACGTCCGGCGTCACTCAACTTACCCCCTATACATGAATAATGTGAAAACTCGCCAAATCACAGCGAAAGAAGTCATCACCAGGACAAAGAGGAACCAAAACCAGAGGATTGTGTAGATCTTCTCATTGATGATGTTCAGTGCCATCACACAGAGAGTGTCGTGCACTTGCAACGAACCCGATGGACCGAATTTATTGAAATGACACTTTGTCACCTTGGGAAATACGATATCGAGGACATCCATGCGGGTGTCCCACTTTTCGTTCAACACTTTATATCCTAGACTGTAGAACTGGCCACTCAAGAACTTGTTGGTCCACCAAATTTGAAAGACAATATTTAACCAATTCATGCATTCGGCTATGAGCAAGTGCACGCCCCACAGTCGATTCAAACGCATTCGATTGAGCACCTCTCGGCGAATGTCCCTCACACGTGCTTCGGTTTCCTCCATCGACAGAATGTCCAAATTGCCGATTTTTAAGCTCTGGCTCTTAATGTACCTTGAAAGTCCAACCATTTTGAGACCGAAAACGAGTCTCTTTATGCGACCTCCCTCCCAGTGTTTCCAAAGGAAGTGTGGCATGAGGAAGCAAAGCGCCTGTCCGAAGAGCACAAACGGAACCCACTGATAGTAGGCATGGCGTTTAATTGAATCCTCTTCCACTAGATATGGTCCAATTCCCGGTTCAAATATGGCGCCCCTCGCCAAGGCGCTGTTGTTCAGATGCCGCACCTTAAACGGAAAAGCAAATCCAATCAATGGGACTTCTGTTGATGGAGGTTTAGCCCAAAATTCTTACCACGGTGAATGTAGTGGTGACGAAACAAAATGTGTTTATCACTTTTTCAGGTATCGTATCTGAGATACATTTTATGTGCTCTCCAATGTATTGTCTAAATGTTTGTTCAGACAATCAGTTATCTGTTTCGTGAGTGAAGGCAGGGTATACACTCTTACCTGGACGTTACCAATATTGTGGCAATGATGAGTATGATGAATGTGTAGCGGTAGTGGAGTTTGAAGTAAAAATTATCAATCGTCACCCGTTTCGGGTTGAACTTAAGATACGGTGTTATCGAACTGAATGTGTTCAACATGTTGTTGCTGTTTCACGGGGACTGTTCCTTAAAGTGACATTTCTGTGCGCGTTTCGATAGAAAATAAACCCTCCTCGCCCGATTGGTATTCGGAATCGACTAAAGTGGGGTTGGCAATCAGCTCTCGGTTTTCCAACGATAATGTGATACATTGTAGCGTTTTAGCGTATTGCTGATAAGATAGAGCTTGTGATGTGACTGATAAAGCCTTTGCTTGTTGAGGTGTATCTGTGTTGCAAGTGAATGTGATGTCAAGAAGGTGGGTGGGAGTGCAAAATATGTGACGAAGGGCGAATTTGTTTGAAGTTTTGTGACGAATTCCAAATACTTGTCATTGCTGTCGTATCTGAGATGCGTTGATATGGATAAGAAAGCGACATAACAGAATCTTTGTTTAGGTTAGTTGTCCGGGTATTCGGTTGAATTTTGTTTTCCTTGAATAGTTGAGGAGGGGTTTAGTATGCTATCAGCACCTGCACAAAGCAAACGTTTTTTTCGACTGCGACACTTTGTCATCTTTCATTTTAGCTAGCAGTCTTATGCTTAGAAAAGATTATTATGATTTCGTCTACAACTTTGCTTGGGAGACTGCGTAGAGGCCTGCAACAGAAAGAACACGCACTTGTTAAATAAGTAAAATTCTACACGTCTGACACATTTGTGGGACATAAAACAACAACCTGCAACTTGAAGCGATTAAGGACTTCATAGAGGACTTATTGTCAGGCTGCCTGATAGGTCTGCTGCATAGATTATTAAATTTGAGGACGTGGGACTTAGCAGGACAATCACGCAACGATAGTCACAGCCTTCTAAACACAGTTGATAAAGACCCAAGGAAACTTGTATTTCGAAACAGTATCTCGAGATTGGTAAATAACTGATCGGTGTCCTGCAAGGAAATCTGTTAAGACCTTTGCACCTGTATTGCCAATAGAAATATGTATGTAAGTTCTTTCGTATGATGGTTGATGAACGTCTTGGCTTTGGCGAATTCGGTTGACTGCTGAACTTAGAAATTGATTTCCGATCTTATGCGGCTCATGCCACTCTTCTACGAAGCTGGTACGGCTTTTTGTTCCCTTCAATGCCCTATAAGGAACCTAGTATACAAAGTATCTTGCCCTTATACTATACAAGAGGCTGACCTGGATACAGAACCTAGAAGAAAGAACGATTTAAGCTAAAAATGCCTTCTGGATATGTAGAAGAGCTTTGGGCAAGACATGGGATCTTAAGCCAAAACAAGTTAACTGGATATACAACTGCGTCATCGGCCCAATCCTCGTTTACAGCATATTGGTCTGGTGGCCAGCCCTAAAGAACAAATATGCAAAAGAAAAACCTACCCAAACACAACGAATGGCTTGCCTGGGCGCAAGCGGCGCTCAATCCTCGACACCAACGGCTGCCATGGAAGTGATACTAAACATCCTAGCAGTAAACTTCGAACCAAGGAGATTGGTAATACACTCAGCGGTAAGACTGAAGGCCCTCGGATATTTCGACACGACATCTAACACCGAAAAGTAATTGAAGAGATCAGAAAGATCACGCCATTCATCAATCATCAGAGTGAGGAGGCAACCATATCAGCTCTGTTAACAATTTTAAAACAGAACTTTTTTCAAGAGGTTCCTGGGCTCGAACTAAAGAAACAAGAAACCAACTCCGGGGCTGGGGTATATTGTCATAACCCACCAGTAGAACTTGGAACTCATCTAGATCTCTTCGTCACAGTCTTCTAAGCAGAAGTCCTTGCCATTTTGAGCGGAGCTGGAGTAATCTTGGGACACCTTACCCAAAGAAAGAAAATAGAAATCTGCTCGGATAGTCAAGCAGCACTTAAAGCGATCACAAATCCAGCATCCAGATCTCATCTGGTCAAGGAATGTAAAGACAAACTCAACATGCTTGGCAGTCACAACGACGTCCGCCTGGTCTGGGTGCTGGGTCCCGAAGATGTCACGGCGAATGAGAAAGCCGACGAACTGGCAAGAGAAGGAGAGCACACGATAGAACAAACCGCTGAAAATACAGTGGGGGTCGCAGTAACAATAATTAAAACAGAAACCAACGAGAAAATGAAAAGGGATTTCGAGGATCACTTGTCACACCTCCCGGCATGCAAAGTGGCTAGATCACTCGTAAAGAAACCAAGCAACCTCCTCACTAGGAAGGCTCTAGGTTCAAGTAAAAAGCAATTGAGTCTGATGGTGAGACTCATCACAAGACGCATTAATGTCAACAAACACATGTATAGACTGGGTCTCGCTGATACAGATAAATGAGGAACTGTGAGGAAGAAGAAAATGTCGAATACTTTCTCTGCCACTGCCCAGCCATAAAGAGAACGCGGCAGAACACCCTGAGGTTCATGTGGATACCGGACGTGAAGCATCTCGAGTGAAAAGGAAACGATGACATTCTGGCCTCCACAAAAAAAAAAAAAAAAAAAAACACGGGAAGATTCGCCAGATCACACGTACACTAATGTCAACTCCATGATTGTTTTTACCTTCTCTAGATCCCTCCAACATATGTATGTAGGTCCCAAACCAAACTTGTCCCCGCAGTTTCGACGATTAAAAGAAGGGAACAGAACGGGCCCGATTGGGGCCTAAGTGAAGAGGCTTCCGCCCACCCTTATATACTTTACTATCTCTTAGGCCTAAGGTTTAATGTGAATTAGCCAGTTAAAGTTTTTGAGAAGATTCTTAAATAGTCAGAGCTTCCATTCCTTAGAAGGGTTGTGGCTGTGTCAGAGACAAGAGTACCTCCGCAGTCCTCTTCAATAAATTCCATACGTGCATTGGTATTGGTACGCCCTTTAGAGAGTTTATTATAAAGAAAGACGAAGATTAAGTGTCAAGGATTGTGTCATAGTGCATTTTGCAGGCCTCAAACATTTCTTTGATGTGATTTTCGATCTTCGCCTTCTGCGAATATATGAAGCAAAATAGCTCCTAACTTCATTCCTTGTTCTGTTTTGCAGTATCCAACGATGAATCTTTTGCTGACTAGGCAGAAGTCGAAGTTTCTCTTGTGTTTCTACGCAATCTGCATGCATTTACAAGTCTTTATCTTGAAATTTCTTTACTCAGTGCAATTACGCTACACGTGCTTACAACGACTTTAATTTTTTTTAAACTCATATTAAATTAATGCTTACATACAAAATACCCTTGTCTCAGCGAACAACCTTTCCGTCAAAACCTCATCTTAATTAACAAAAACCTGTGCGCATGTACAGTGTCTGACATAAAATGCACGAACGCTGTTGCCTGTCGTTGTCATTCAATCTGCAATAAATCACTTAAAACCTGAATGAAAGAACCGTCAGATCAAGACCTCTCAAGAAAGAAAAAAAAAAGAAGAAAGAGAAATCCAAGATCATTAGTTGCGCCTTTGATGGAAAATGGGAACCGCCGACTTGTCTACTTTACCAGCAAAAAACGAAATAAAAAAAAGTTAAATTTAATGAAATAAAATGGAGCGCATTTATTCCACCCCACATGGAACCTGATTTGTGATCCACAAGCTTGCAAGTTTCCATTTTGAACGTGTGGTCACTTGGATAATTGACCTCACCAATATGAACAAGCTTGATAAAATTCTACACGCATGGGCTCCCAGTGAGTCGAGCTGGACACTGGTCATTTTCACCGCCTGTGGGTAGGAGCACCAATTATAGGAGCCGTCGTTCCTTGTTGATCAATTTGAAAAGAATTTATCATTCATTGGCTGTGCGTTCAACTTTCTGGTGTTACCCGGGAGTCTGCAACTGAACCAACACAAGCCAAAGCAAATCGTATTCACTTAAAGTCAATTTAATTTGAACGCTGAATTCCATGGAAATAATGGAGAGAATCTGCACGAGATATGAGAAAGGCTGTCATAATCGACAACAAAAATTACGTCTTATGAGACGGATTATACAACTCAACTGAACCAAGAGGGAGGAGGGTGATCGGTTAAGTGGTTAGTGTGCAATTTCAAGCATGAGTTTGTGGTTTGCATTTAAAGCCGTGAGCTTTGTTCAAAGTTTCCTATAATTTCCTGAAGAAATCTTGAGAAACATACGTTGATAGGGTTAAGCAAATTACAACTTGGCTATTTTTGCAAATGCAAATTGTATGACATTCCACCATAAAGCCATTCGGTTAGCACATAACTTGTCATAGAGTGATGCATGCAAATTCGACGACATTTCCGGCCTCAGACTACAGCTTGAGCCGGTTTTTAACACAGCGGAAAGAGGCTGCGATGTTTTTTGGTTCTGAATGCTCGGGGGAGTGTGTTTTTTTTTATGAAAATTCCAGGAAGCTCGTCTTGAGGATTTAGTCGTTTTCCTTGGTCCGAAAAAGTCCATAGTATTCTTCAATTGTTCCGAAGCTTCTGAATTAGAATGGACGTCTGCTTCAGCTTCTTACAAGTTTACAAGATTATGCTATATACGGACACTTATCGCAAGTCTAAGGCACTTGTCAAAATAGGAAAAAAATCCATAGGTTCGTAGCTTGATGTAATAATTGATTGTGGTGCGAATTCGCTCGTTTTCTTATGTCATATACTGACTTTAGGGACCATTCGTGTTATGTGCATTACATTTCTCGTTGAAAAGCTTCATCATGATAAATTATACTCTCGCAGGTTTATAATTTGATGGTTAGGTTAGGTTAGATGGCTGAGGCGTTTTCCCCAGGTTTTCGGGGAGATGCCGTCATGCGGCTTCTTCTACCAGCTTGTCCGCCCAGCAGAGGAATACGTCGTACCTACTTGCAATCTCGCTAAGAGATCTGCGGCATTGCTTTACCAACCTTGATCGTATTGTCGGGGATTCTAAGGCTGCCTGACTATCTATGTACAGTACAATAGCGCATGAGAGCCAAACCGCAGCTTCGCGGATTGCCGTAATTTCCGCTTGAAACACACAACAGTAATCTGGAAGTTGCTTGGTAATGGCTAAGCCAGATACGTTGGAGAAAGTCCCTGTACCATCCGCTGTCTTGGAGTCGTCTGTGAATAATTCTAGCACGGTTTCGCTCAAAACTGTGCCAGACTCCCAAAACATTCTGCTAGGAATCGAGGTTTTGTACTTGACGTTGAAGTCAGTAAGGGGAACAACGTTCCCCTTGAGTATCCTAGAGTGAGCCCATGTTGTGCTTATCAGCTGGGAGGATTCTCTGAGCCTTAATGCTGCTATGATAGCCATTAGCTTCCCAATTAGATCAACAGGAAGCAGATGGAGCATTGCCCCCAGTGCAGCAGTGCGGGTTGTTCTCAAGGCATCCATGATGCATGATTCTCTTTGTATCTTTTCAAGCATGCTACTGTTGCTTTTCTTGTTCAGTGTTGTCCACCACACCAGTACTCCGTACATAAGGATAGGCCTCAGCACTGCCGTATATATCCAGTGGACTGCTTTGCTGCAGACCCCATTTCGGGCAGTCCGTTCACTACCATCAGCCAAAGTAATGGTAATAGTACTCCGCCTTGCGGTGTACCTCTACAGACCGTTCTGCTAAATGAACAGCTCTCCAGCTCAGACTGACTCAGCCTGCTTTTAAGCACTTACTTGATCCAAAAACAGAGGCAGCTGTCAACTTTCAGTTTGCGGAGAGCGGTCTCCACCGATTTTCCCTTGCAGTATGCATGATGGGAGTTCGATATGAGATTGTTATCTACTATTTTCAGAAGAAAGGATGATAAGCTGATCGGACGGAAGTCTTTGGATGAAGTGTGCGAGGTTTTACTTTAACCCTCTTCCAGGGTCTAGGTCTTAAATATTGAAGATAACCAGGGGTTCAGTGAAGTCAAACCTTCCTGCAGTTAATTTGGTGGTGTTGCAAAGAATTTTTACGGGGACTGCGGGAACCACCCTTATACCTTTACAGATTCGTTTTACAAAAATAAAGTAAATTAAATTGTATTTGTATTTATTTTCAGGCCATTGCGTGTTATACGCCAAAATTTTTGTGGAATCAATTTGAGGGCGGTTTACTCCGAACAATTGTCATGGGTCTTAACATCACCATTTGCACCAGGGACGAGAAGGAGGCCAAGAGAGATGCTCTACTGGAATACTTAATAAAGCATGTGAAGGTGTGTTCTTTACTCTCTCGCTCTCAAAATTATTTTTTACTAATCCTCTCTTTGTAGCGCCATAAAATGTATGTAACCCGTTACTGGGTATGTGAAGCTCTTTGCCTGGTCAACATCATAGTTCAGATGTATCTGATGAATAAATTCTTTGATGGAGAATTTATGTCTTATGGTACGCGCGTCATGGGACTATCTGACATACCCCAGGAACAACGTTTCGATCCGATGGTTTACATTTTTCCAAGAGTCACCAAGTGTATCTTCCATAAGTATGGTGCATCTGGTTCATTACAGAAGCATGACTCACTTTGTATCTTGCCGTTGAATATTGTCAACGAGAAGACTTACGTTTTCATCTGGTTCTGGTTTGTCATTATGACAATTTTACTATTCGGTCTTATGGTCTTCAGGTGAGAATCAAGCCTTCAATCTTTTGCTATGTATCTTATTTTGATTTTTTTTTAATTTCAGAGCTGTATTGCTGTTCATGCCCAAGGTCCGTCCACGTATCTTGCACGCTCGCAATCGTATGATTCCGATTGAAACATGCCGTTCGCTTTCAAGGAAGCTAGACCTCGGTGATTGGTGGATTATTTACATGCTGGGCCGTAATTTGGATCCCGCCGTCTATAAGGAAGTGATGGGTGAATTTGCCAAACAAGTTGAACCCGACAATCATCATTATCGCTCGAAGTAAATGACAGACAGATGGATGGATGAATTGACGATGTGACCCTTCTAACAATGGCTGCCTTTTGAAAGGGGAACAGATGGTTTCTCTCATTTTTTTTTGTTGTATACTCTCACGATTTACATAAAAGTAGTTCTAAACAGAAGCAGTTAATAGTTCTGTGATTAAGACATTAGATACTAGATTGACGACATAAGATGGGGAATAGGGAGTCTGCCTGCCTATTCGGCGCATCTTCTAAGCAATGATCACAACTCGAATCGAGAATTAAAATTGTCAAAAATGACGTTTTAATTTTTTTTTTTAATTTAATATTTAAATTTAAGCATTATATACACATGCATATCCTATATATACATACAAAAAAGTAGGCATATAATTAAGCTCTCTCCTTGAATAGATAAGTTGCTTCTGAGTCTTTTATAAGTTTTATATTATAAATATAAAAATGATGAACATTTTCTTTAAGTTAGTGTTGAAATAAACATAATGCATGCATTTTATTAGTTTTAAGCAAATTGATGAGAAAAAAATATATACTTTGTATAAGTCACCGATGGAAAATTCGAAATTTTATTTTAATCATTCACCATTTACGCTATTAGTAAAAGGTGACGGGTTTCTCGACGTAAAAAGCAAATAAAATGCTGATGTCTTCCCAATCCTGTTCGCAGTTAATTCCACACTAGATCCGATGTAGAGTGAAGTATCGTATGTATATCGTATACCAACCATGCAAAATTCTATGTTAGACGTTACATCTCGTCTCCTTACCATTTGTTGGATTCTTAAATACAGTTGATCTTCAATGAGGCTGTTCGGAACAGGAAATCTTGCACCTGCTCTTGATGCAGAACAGAATTGCGAAAAATCTCAAAGTCAGCTGTGGCTGTCAATTTAGTATGTTTTCGGAATTTGTTTTTGTTCAAATCCATACTTACATACTAATGTTATTAATGCGAAAGTGTCTCTGTTTGCTACATTTTCACGGCTAAACCGCAGAACCGGGTTCAACGAAATTTGGGACGGACATAGCTTAAGCCTAGGGTATGAACATAGGCTAAACATTTTCAAAATCCTTCCACGCTCATTTTTCGAAAAACGCACTTTTTTGTGCAATTTTATAAGGAACCCTTGCGAAGTTATGGGAGAAATGGTTAGGTTTACTGGCAGAATACAATGTATCTAAACATTCATCAGTTTTGAGTTCGTGGCTCAACCTCAAAGTTGTTGCCTAATCCAAACTCTCTTAAACTGTGCAAGTGAAGACTTTGTAGAACCACATTATCGAAGCTAGAATTTTCACAGAAGTCAGTAAGAGAAAAATCGTCTTCATACCTGCATTTCTCTGATCCCATCGATCTACCACTTTGAGTTCAAACGCCTGCAATTTAGGTTTGATACGTCATGAACATCAATCAGGTACATTGACAAAGTTTAAAAGCGTAAAATGTGGATCTGAGGAGTGGCTGTTTCTCCCATAGTGCGCTCAGAACCAATTCACCTTACAGCCTGATCTTGTTTACAGGGAGATCTTAAAAAGTTAATATGAGGAATTCATAGTCTATTATTACTCTTCAATGTGTTGAAACCTGCGGAAGGATATAGGGTATAATGAGACGTCTTCCACGCTGGTGTAGTCGTAGGTATCAGCTATGTAGTTACCTATATTTTTAAATTTTTGAAAACTAACATGTGGGCTCTACTTTTCTGTTCTGATTTCTTCTCATTGAACACAGCTAATGTAAGAAAGTAAGCAGGCTAGACTTCAGTCCTCAAAAATTGTGCATCAGAAACAGCGGTACTTCGTAAGTTTTTCTCTACATCCTGTATGAAAATGGCTATTCCCTCTTGGTGGAGAACGCACCGCATTCAACCGGGTCTTAAAAAAGGAAAGAAAGGTTTGTCACAGAACTACAGTCACTTAGCTCTGTTTTCTATGTATTCGGAAGTTATGCAAAAGGCCGTCAAATACTAAGAACCCCACAGGCTAATCGTCCCGACCCATGGGCTATGGAATGGGCCGTCGCTATGAATATGTGCCGTCGTGATCTTGAACATCTCAAATTGCTTTGATCGAGTCTAGTTCCGAGAAAAGCATTCACCTCCTAGGATTCACCGTCATGTCTAATATCACATCGCACGAGAACATGTCAACAAGACCGGAAAAATACATACACCATTCTTTTTACAAAACATACATAAATCAAACCGGGAATTGACTCTTCTTCCCACAAAACTGTTTTCCGTAATCCAAAAGAGGTCAATGCAAACTAACGTCAAACCTCTTATCACTGAATCACCGGTGATTAGCAGCAGCTTTACAGCTATTCAGTAGATGCTCCAAAGAACTCAAATGAATAATTGCCGAAAACTCAGTATTCAATCGTGTGATCGGACAGTGGATATCATTTTTACGTTATGCTTTGTGTTTTACCGACGAAACTATCTGCATCAAAGACAGAACTTTTTTGCACAGGATTCGAGTCTGGCGGTGTTATGTCTGACCATCAGAGTATTTCACACTTTCGGACGGCTGCAGCTTATAGCGAAATGCATGCTTCTACAAGACCTAATCACGTTCCATACCTATATCGTTTCCGCACTTGTTTCAGATATTTATTCATTCAGTTCATTCATTTTCAATGGTCCGCTTATCCACTCGCGGGGTCGCGGGTGTAGGGTGTTTAATTGGACCCTTCAGATCACCCGATCTTCAGCAATCGCCTCTTAAACATCAGGAACTATCCTCATATATGTAAGTAGAAGTGAGATTTCGGACTTTGACCAACCATTTCATCATGGGCCTACACAGAAGGTGTTTACCTGATGAGACGTCTTGAAAACTGAGTTGGGGCATGAATTTAACGTGCCCAGCCCATCGGAGCATGGACCCCTCCGTTCGAAGCTGCTTTTGGACAAAAGACTATTTCGAATTCTAAACCTGCGGCTCGGCGCCAAACATATATGGTTATTTGGTTGAAACTTCCCTGCCGGCATTCGAAACGCAACCAACTTCAAGACACATCAGGTTTTTAAACTAAGTGTCCCTATGGGAAGGCGATTTAATAAAAGCAAATTAATTTCGGTAGCCCAATGTCAGTTCTTATTTTTTTCCAATTTTTTTTCGAATGAATATTTAACGGCGGTGAGTGTGAAGTCTCCAAGGCAACAAAAAAGTTTCCACATCGTGGGAACCGAAGCTGAGACAAAACCCAAACGCCGAAGCGCCCTCTATATTTGACTGAACGCAAGCTTTAATTTTCCCATCAAAGAACCAAACCATTTGTAGTAAGCTTTTGCTCACAGAAAGCTTGTCAGGTGTTTGTCTATCAAAATTGTAAATAGGCTTGGAGGGTGCATTGACTCTCAAAAGTACATTAGATGTAAACCTGTTAGGATGACCCGAATTACAAAATTTGTTGAAGAAACATGTATGTAAGTCATCATGTAAAACTATAAACATAGAATTAGTTTCAAATGCAGGGACGCTTAGGATATTTTCTAGGCTATCTAGGTAAGCTAAACCTATGTCTTTGGCAGGCGCACGTTGATTGAGATTGATTTGTAGAATGTAAGGACCGTATTTAACTCTGTCGCACGACCTGAATTAATCGAATTTAAGATGAGGATGAATAACTTCTAACCAAATTCCTATGCATATTGAAGACGATCCGCACAAATAAGTTATTGTGACGTGATGTCACCAAGACGATAACAGCGTTAAAGGATTCCTAAACTTTTGCAACGCTAATCACATTATAATGACTTTGGAACACCTACCTGCCAATTAGTCATTGAAGTGCTAAGAGACATCATCACACGGCCTTAAGCATTCGAAACAGGCAACATATACATACATGCTTCTGTGGACATTCTGATGAAAACTTATTAGGTTCTGCCACAAAATCTGTGTTTCAAGTGGAAGTACTTATGAAATTTACTGCCTAACCCCTTAAATGATCAAAAAATTGTTGACCGATTTGCTTCTTCCAAGAGAGCCGTTGACGAATGTTGTGTACACTAGTACTCTACCTCAGCCTGTTGTAACCCTTTGAGTAACGTACTTATCTTTCAAGTCAATGTCCCGTCGTGATATCAGTGGCTTTCGGTAAACACCAGATCCAAGAGCCTATATGGTCGATCCAATCTGCCTACACGATTTTGCTGAATTCGATTTCTATCAATTTGCCCACAAAATATGTCCGCATAAGCCAAACTTCAGAAATCAATGAATACAGCTGCGGTTTTAGAAAACAGCTCGAAAATATTTAGCATTTATATGCGATGTGTCAATACATCGAGATGCTTGTACGTGTAACAACCCATTCTGCAACCATTTTCACATCGAATTATGTAAAATTCCATTAAAAGTTTTTGACATCTCGACATGCAAAGGAAAATAGGGTTCAGAGTAGGTGGGTGGGTGGATGGATGGATGGGCGATTCACTGGCTTGGTGACGCCGAGGTTGAGGTTTGTGGCTTGCTCATATATAACTATGATATGCGCGCCCGTTTTTCACATCCACTGAGCGAAATAATAAAGTTTTAAATAAATTTTCAACGGAATAACGGAGCATAAAAAGTCCCATACTTGTATGACACACCGGATCATGGCAACCGAGGTAGAAAAATAAAACTTTCACAGAGGATGTACATATGTAGGTGTGTGGGTAGCCTGCCCTACCCAGATTGTCATCAAGGAAGCGAGTGCTTGCGAAGCTTTGTTATCACACGATACAGCTTCAATTACAAGTATTATTGTCACTCGTGCCGTTCGTCTTTCACTGCCAGCATCCATCCCATATGCTCATGGACAGTGGCTGGGTTGGTCTTAAGGCCGAGAAGACCACATGGCGCGGTTGAGTTGTTAAAATTGTTTGATAAAAATTTCCCAGATTCCCGTTTAGTGTCACATCTGATTGTTTCGCCAGCATTATTGAGTCTCATAAGCTGACAGCACCAGTGGCAGGAGTAATTTTCACTGAATGGTTCCGAGAATGGGTGACATGTGATATAACGACAATGGTCTTACAGTCACTGGATTATTGCCTTTCAGACGCAGCATATGGGTGGTGGACTCAGTGTCTGTAGAGATTATACGATGCATGTTGAGGTAATGACTGCCCTATGTTCTATTGTGTTGCTAAATTATCCTTCAAGAGAGACGGGATGACTTTCAATGGAAAAACAGCACAGATTATCTCTTCCGTTTGAGAGGCAACTCACGGGGATTGGGTAGCTTAAGACATTTATGCCAATTGGTGGTTTCAAAGGAAGAAAAACGAAGTGTCGACATACAAATTTACACTGCAGAGTGCACAGTTTTAGAATGGTCATGTGCCAACAGCTGCGGGTGTCTCAATTCAATTGTGTAGATCAAGTTGTATTTTTTCTTTTAAGCAAATAGAACCTAATATCTTATCGGAACACTGAAGCAATTAGCATCTTAGCATCATTGGCTTACGTAGATCACTAGCTCAGTCCAATGCTACTTTAACTATGGGAATCTGACTGACAAGTCCCTGGCAGCTTCTTCACGTAATACTGCCCAAAGATCGTCAACACCAAGTGCTGTTGTTGCAGTTACATATTCACTAATCGGATAATCGTTCTGTCGTCCCCAGATCCTGGAACTGGGCGGTTCCACCCACAGCGCTTCTGGAGCTGAAGAGGTGTTCTGCGCTGTGTGGGCCACATTCACTGGCGTTGAGCTGAAATCGGTATTTTTTTTTTGATAAGACGATACCAGCTTGAACTGAGTTGGACTAGCGTTGTCCATGCTTGCGGAGGGCGCCCACCCACAGCTAGATTATTGGAGTGGTGGTTTGCTTTAGCACTGGCTACTACTGTAAGCTGGATGCATCTTATGGTTTCTGAACAGAGTATATTCGTCGACGTCGCGTTAAAACTCTGCAAGTTGCTTTCGGATATGTCAAAGATAATCTAGCAGGTCGCAGATCAGTGAAAATTGTTGGAAGTGTAGGGTATTGTGTTGCTTTTTCCAGAGCATTTTCTCTCTCTGCATGAAGGTTATTTTCATTTGACATCAGATGATAATAATGGCATGCTTAGAGGTTCTCGCAGTAGGTTTCGCTTAGTTGTGGTACCCAGATGGGTGCAGTGTAATTCATCACAGAATAACCTTACTCCAGAAACTGTCAGCTAGTTTAGGTTAAGTTAGAGAGGCCGTCGGCATATCCAACGAACTTAGGCAAGTATCAAGTAGGTCCATTGTGATAACTCAGGATCAAGGGGGAATTCCCCATCCTATCTTGGAATCAGTGGGATACCATCTATTCAGTGAAATTAGTCTCTTAGAGCTCTTTTGGTCCAACGTAGGCCAAGCTATCAGCTTGTTTGATGGTTAAATGTGTTGTGCTGCTTGCATTCAGCTTTAGTTTAACCTTGCATGATGCTAGAGGAAGACCGAACCTCCGGTATAAGGACTAAGCCATCGCGGATGCCAGACTGCAGTTCCCATGCATGTCCCTGCGTACAGCAGAGGAGTATGCTAAATTGCTCTGCCGTCTCTACAAAAGTCGAGTGGCGATTTAGAACTACACATTTTCGTCGATAGTATTGCATTATTGTGGTACCTATGTTAGGGCTAGAGGTATGTGCAGTTTCAGTAGTTCTGCCTTTCTAGTTGGAAATTCCTTTCCCTTTCTGCAACTGAGCAAGTCTTAGGTATCCTTAAACCCAAATCAAACCAACCTCGGCTTAAAACACGCTCCAATACCGATTCTAAATGAGTTGATAAATAGAGTTTCGCAGACGAGACCAGCTTCAGAAGCGACATCCGTTTTGATATAGAAGGCCAGTTCTTCTCATATGGAGTCAGCTGTCTAAAGCTAAACGGGGGGATAACTTTTATCTTGAAATTTCACATGAAATTTCATCGTTGTATTCAAGTTGGGAACAAATTAGGAACACCAGAACACGCGAGGAACTCAATGTCGAGCAGCTACTTCTTCGATCGGAGTGATCGATACTTTGATGGGCACGTCGAACGCTCGCCCCTAACTCGGCTTCCAAGACGTTGCATGGATTCAAGAAGGCATCCCCTGGGTAGACCAAGGATGAAATAGTTGGAGCAATTGCGAAATCTCTCCTTTACCAGCATGAGGATGATTTAGAAAAGATGGCGGACGATCGAGAGTTATGGAGGGCCCACTTAAGCACACAATGGATTATGTTTCGTGATGAATCCAACGAAGTTTACCTTTGTCGGGTGTCTACAATCTCCAGTGTGCGGAGCTTGGATCCCAAAAAATTAAGTAAACTCCTCGGTTGACGTCAAAGCTCCGCATTGTTGGCCTTTCTTTCTGAAGTTGTCTAGATTTGGTGGGCAATTTTTTAAAACAGTAGAAATACATTACAACTTTCTCATCCTCATCCTTATGCAAATTTTTTCACTAAAATTTGATTGTATAGCAAATTTGAATCGAATCTCTGTAGGAACATCCTTTCAATTTCAATTGCGTTACTCTTTGTTACCCAACCACAATGAAATCATGGGTTTCAGTCGTACATTCGTAGGCCAATTTCATAATCAGAAACCTCGCAAATGTTCGAGAATAACCACATATTACACCTGTTTCAAGCCTCATGACATATAAAAATCCTTTGCGGCCACTGCGAGTTCATATGCCAAAGACAATAACCTCCCAGTGCTGGAATAGTCCATGGCAGATGAAAATACCACAAGTACTTATTCCATGCAGGTGAATGCTACCCGCAGCCCCATTCACAAAAGATTCAAAATCATTTATTCAAATTCCACGAATCTGAGCGATACCAGGAGAGTACACCGGTGGGCGGGGGCCACGGCTGTGGCGTCGAATAGGCGTGGATGCTAAGGTAATTGTATGCAAATTGAATTGCGAACAATAGTGCCGCTAATTGCGTTGTTCCGTCGAATCGCGCGCGCTTCAGATGGCAGCCTGACTACAATGGGCGAGTGCACTTATGTGGCTACTGTTTGAATAGTAACGCTCTGCTGGAATGACAGCAGGAGAGCCACGCTCCTGGTAGTAGTGTCATTATAGTCATTGTGACTGAATAGAAATAACCTCACCACTATCATACCTGGCGGAGCGTTAATTACGGGTGACTCTGTGCGGTTGCACGACGTCATCAAGGCGAATAGTTTATCTTTCGAGAGAAGAAATTTAAATATGCTGCTACTTCTGCTCCGACGGATGCCTTAGCAGCGGCCATTAAAGGTTAATGCGCCCCATGAACAATAGAACGAAAAGTAATTTTTTTAGAAGGTTCTATTTACTATTTTTCCTTCACCCTCAAAGCCGAAGTGGGGCTAGACTCTGGTTGGTGACCTACCACACTGGAGATGGAGTAATTATTTCTGTAAATAAAAAAAAGAAGCTTCGTGCTCCTTAATGGCATTAACATCGTCAATCGAATTGAATAGCGGCACTGGTGTCCTGTATTCTTCAGCAGCTTCATTTTGCAGAAAAATCGTCGTCCATTTCGTTACGTAACTTAATGAACCTTTCGCTTCGAATTGCAGAGACCACACCACGTAACTCCTCATTTGAATGCCGCCGCACACGAACAGTATCTTCTCTGTTCGCCAGAGTAACTCCCCGACTATCTAGAGCATTCTACGGGAGAACGAACGAATCAAATTTGGCATGTGGCCATTTTAATCCTGTTTAAAAATTCATCTGCTACGACAAGACTTTACACTTTAGTGAAGGTGAATTTTGGTCAGACCCAGCGCCCGTATTGGGTGCTCCCCTTCGTCCGAACGTACTGGTTGTGTTAAGGGTGTGTGTACATTTTTTTCTATACAACTAATCTGAATTGGGTGTTGGAGTACAGAGTGTTGTGTTAGAATTCTTGACAGCGGTTTCGAATTCCTTCTCTAGGTGAATCATGAATGTACGGATAAACACGGACGGTTCTGAGGCCCAGGAGCATGTAAACTCCGTTTGATTGTTAAAGAATTGAATTTGTTCAGGTTTGAAGGAAATTTCATAAACTAAGTGGCATACCAGAGACATTAAGACTTCAAGATGGTTCGAAACCTTGGGCAATAGTTCCTTCACTTCCAAAATGGGCATCACACTGGGTATCTATTGACCTGAGTGTGAGGCAAAGGGTTCTCTCTTCCCTCGCCAACCCATCTATCTAACCTAACCTTTGTGTAGAACTATCCGAGGAGCAAAAGAAATAATAAGCAAAAAAGTAATGACCGTATTTTCTCCCTTAAGATGTGTTAAAGAAATGTTGTGGCTGAATGTAGTAGAAATGGGATAGGCGAAGCCCAGTGTAGGCATTGGATACTGGTTGGTATCCATCTGGAATCGAATCTTTACACTATAGCAAATCATAGAGAAGACAAACGAAGTTCAAATTGAGATTTACCACCTTCTCATCGATTTCAAAGACGTAAATGATAGCATTTATTTTCCTGAGCTCTACAGAGCAATGGCAGAACTGGGAGTCCTGGCAAAGCTCTTTGGAACTTTTTCCACAAGGAGATGCGCTATTATGTTATTTTTTCAGTTTCATGCTGCAATAGATAGTGCGCTGGACAGGTGTTAACATATAAGGCACCATCTTCAACAAATCTATCCAGCTTGTCCAGTTAACATTTGTGGGGTTATGTTCTCTGGCAATCAGTGATTCCAGAGCCCATATTTCTGCTTCCCATCTTCGGCAGGCGAAGAACGTGTGGTTTGCGTTGATCGCTTGAGGGTCGCCGAACTGGCAAGCTGAACTTACTTGTTTTTCTCATCTTGCGGAGGTAGGCGTTTAAGTAACCATGTCCGGTTAAAAACTGGGTTTACTTCGCCGTATTTCCGTCCCTTCCGCTCAATAGCGTTTGGGATTACCCTTGCGGTCTATCGCCCTCCGCTTTCTGAGCTCTATCTTTCTTGCCATTGCTGTTTGGTGAGTTATTTTGCCTTCAATGTTGCCACTTCTGTTCTCATCGTAGGCTTACTTTCTCTTTGCAGCAAGATCAAATCAGGGTCACTCCCGCAAATACGAAAATGGATGGTTCTGACACAGACCGTTCAGTACGAACTTGCACATCGTAGAGCTTGCGGCCATTATCTTCCTATATTTCCCTTATCCTAGTGCATCGGTTCATATCTCACAATCATACAGGAGAATGGCCTTCGTTTGCTGGCTAGGGTCACCTATGTTTAGTTTGTTCAGCGACGCTGAAGATGCAGATGCGAACTTTACCAGAAAATGAGCTTTGAACTTTGAACTGAACTTTGCCAGAAAATGAGCTTTCAACAGATAGCCCCAGATACTTAACCACTTTTCTACTGGTTATCGCCTCAGACCCGTCCTATTAATCGACGGTGTGGATGTCTACTTCCTAGTCAGAAGGTTTATCCCCTGTCCTTTCTGTGGCCAGACGTTGACCATTTTATGCCTTTCAGAGATGTTTCCGTCTTATGAGGTGGTTGAGTTTTCTTTGGGTGCTATGGATGTATTTTGTCGTAATCACCCCGGCGATATCATCTGCGTATCCTGATAGGAGCTTGTCTTCGGGCATCTTTGTACGGAGGATGCCATCGTAGAAGATGTGCCAGTTAACCAGTTCAAAATTTTATCCTTGCGCTGCTCCAGCAGTAATTTTGTTTCTTCGAGTATCTGCTGTGGTGCCTTATAAAAGCTTCCGGTCCTTGCGATAGTCCTGCATTATTCGCAGGAGCTACTCGGGAAAATCGAATACAACTTCGATTTGGCAAAACAAATGGGTTCAACATTTTTAACTTGGGAGACGAAATGTATGCTCTACACAACACCGATCCGGATAGTTTTGGAAGACCGAGCAGATACTGAACACGTTTGGTCCCATGTGCGAGGAGGGATACAGCAGCGAACTCTATGAGATGTATAATGATGTGAATGTAATCCCAACAGTCAATACACGTCGACAAAGATTGGCTCACCCATATTGAGTGAATGGACATTAATGCTCCAGCCAAGAACATCTTCGAATCACTGCTTCCAAGTTCGAAATGATGAGGCATACCGAATCTCCTTTTTAAAGACTAGACCATCGCGAAAGTCAGAGCCCTTGGTCTGAAGAACTGGAAGCAGCGTGCTCGGAATATATAAGGATGGGCAGATACCCTCCACAGTTTGGGACCCCGTTAGATAAGTAAAAACTTTGTTAGCTGGGTTTCTGTCTCATTACAGGAATAGTGCGCAAAAGCCATAGAAAAACTGAAGTTCGAGATATAATGACTTACAAGTCTGTCATCACCATCATCATTTTCCAATAGCCTGCTTAACCACTATAAAGGGCCGCGGGTTAGGGTGCTTAAGTAGACTTTCCACATTTCCGAATCTTCAGCTACCGACTCTAAATCATCAGAGGCTATCCCCATACGGGTAAAGGTAAGATTAGAAGTCTACTTTGGTAAATATTGTCTATGTGAGTTTGGCCAACTGTCTTCAAGATTCTTTGTCCAAGGACAACCCTAATGAGGGTCTCTTATGTGATACCTAGTTACAGCGGGCATGGGATAAATGTACATAGGTGTCATATTTTTAGTCAGACACTTCATAGCCAATTGTCTTCTTTAGCCGGCTTCCCCATTGAACTCTGCTTTCACAATCGAACTTGAAGCTGATATTCGTTCGATTCGGTTCACCACCTTACCGTAGATCCTTCCTAGCCACACGCTTTAAATGGTATTACATCCAACAGCACTCTATTTGATCTTAGATGACGTATTTGAACTTAGTTGACGAGGATAAGAACATCACGCACTACTTTACCACTCCATTTTACTGGATGAAATTTTCCTTCAAACCCTTCACCGTGCACCGCGGTAGGAAAGAGGAAAGAAAGCCATAGTAACCTCTCGGAATGTTAGTATTTTCTGTGCTACGAAAACAATCTATTAGCACCTAACTTCGCCGCGAACAGCAGCAAACATTTCTCCTATCACCCCCATCAAGTCAATTACACAACAAGTGTTTGTGTTGTGGACTTAACACCCCACAATGCTGATGGTCCAACTGAGGCTCGTTGATACTTAATGACTCCCACTGATCTCACTCACAACCAAGTGCTGAAAATGAAGACAATGAATCTCAATCCCTCAATTGAAACTTAACCCATCGCCGATGCTTCATCATCGTCTGGGCCGTCTCGAGAAGCAACTATCATTCATTTTGGCGGAGCTATTGAATCCATTTCGAACACGTCTCATGTTTCACACTACAAGAACATAAAAATCTCGTTCATTTACTCGTGCAGTTAACCAAACACAGATTTATATCCTGCCATAATCGTTAAAACCAAATCGGTGTGCCCACATCCATCTATATTCAAACTGCGACGACGACGACGACGACGACGATAGCGGTGTGTGCGCGGGCATCTATGTGTGTGGTTCGCCCTTTTCCGGCTAAAACACCAAAGGAAAGACGAGTTTATGATACCAAAGGATACGAGCTACATACAGTATGTACACGGGGATGTTATGAAACTTTAAACTTCAGATACGGCGAGCGAAGGCAATGCCATCGATGAACTCAGAACAGCGACTACGAGTAGTAGAGTAGTGTATGAACGATGGGTAATGGAGATGATGTCTCATTTGATTCCTTTCAACTTTGTCAGAGTCCTTTGGTCCTTTGTTCGAAAACGCTCTTCATAGACAGCAAGTGAAAAATAAAGATCGAAACTATACTGAGCATATGTACATGGCATTATTCGATCCCCATCCACCACCAGCGCACATACACGAGAATCCATCTATCTATCGACGTAGGGTGGCAGCAGGGACACATCCCGGTTTAACAGACATTTCACCTTCTTTCACCCTCGTTGGCATTTCGGTTTTCTCTCGTTTCTTGCTTCCTGCTGCTGGTTCGTATGTACACAAAAGTAATCGATCCTGAAGGAAGCATGGATGTGTCTTGGCAGTAATGTGATACTTTTCTCTAATGGACGCTCTTATATGCGAAACGACCTCACGTACACGTTTTAATAGGCACTAAGCAAATTGTGCCAGAGATTGAGATTCTTTTTTGTTCGCTCGGAAGTACCGCACGGACTGCTTGGTGTCCGGGTGGGTTGTTCCTTTTGACCGTCAGGTAATTGGCGAGGAGCGATGAAATGTGATGCCCTCACATTCGCATGCAACAACGGCGTAACCTTTGAGATGGAATGAAATCAGTGTGGGTGTGCGCGTGTGTGTTTGGGTCCTTTTGTGTCTTGTGTCGACAAGCTTAGGCCTAGATGCAGGTCCTTAGACACTCATCATAGTCATCGTCGTCGTCGTCGTCGTCGTCGTCGTCGTCGTCGTCTAACATCACCAGCGTCATTATAAAGCAATTTAAATTTTCCGCTCAAGTTAATTGAAACTTACGGTGTTTTAACAACCTCCGGAGACCTTTTTGATTCTGACAGCACTTTGCCAGCAAATGGAGTAAGGAAAAGGAAACACACTGAGGCAATATGCCAGTGCCAGTGCCAGTGCCAACGCTAGTGCCAGAGGCAGTGACACGCTACTAACTTCGTCGTCATCACCTACTATCGGAATCTCCATTCAGGGACTCAAGAAGTGGAAGCTGCATGTGTGCACCTCTTTAGGTGCATAGCAGACACAAAGCACTCGCTCGCATAGAAGGTGAACGAGCCTCTGCACATCGAATGAATCCTGTGGAACGGTAATTTTTCCTTTAATTACGCATCTATATGTCTATCCAGCGGGGGGAGGGTGCGCTACGCCATGCAACATGCATAGCATCATCTCTTTTACTCGCTGTCGCACAACTAAAGGCCACTTGAGCAGCTTACAAAGCAAGGGGATGCACTCTAGATAATTGCATTAAATTTAGTAAAGGACTCGGTAAAAGGTTGCTTCACACACAGTCTAAGCGAGTGTGAATCAAGATGGAGTTGGAGGATGAAGGAGCGATTCGTTGATGTTGCCATTTCGAATGAGGGACGGCAGTGACGAGGATGACGACGTTTTTGGGGTGCGAAATGGAGACATGTCACGCTATCCAATAGTGCATGGAGTGTAAATTACAGTTCAATGGAACGTGAAGCAGTAGGATGGGATATACGACGAGTAGTTCGAGATAAAGTTCAAGAGACTGACTGTAAATAAGGTTCAGTGCTTTCTTCTATTTTCTTTTCCTAATTGGAGGACTTATTGATGAATTGTATTAGCTCTGTTGGAGGAAGAGGTGTGGCTGTTGGGATTGATATTGGACCTCAGTGCAGGGAAGCATACACTACGCTTTCTATGTGGTCTACGCATTGTAGCGAGGGCTGTGGTAACTTGTCGGTTCAAGTGAAAACCTCAATTTCTTACCAGGAAATGGGTTAGGTCAGGGGTTCTCAGAGCGTGCGTCGCGGCAACCTGGGGCTCACCTAGTATCGTTGTACACATATTTCTACTAAGGCGGGTTGACAAAATACTAAATCTGTAAGTACGCCACGAACTGAAAAAGTTTGGGAACCCCTGTGTTAGACTGTAATAAATGACGTCGTTCATGACTGGATACGAGGTATTGGCCGGTATTTGCACCTGATTCTCGAAGGTTTTGTTACACTGTGATGCTCTAAGCTAGTCAAGATAAGCCACTGGATCAGTTCGATACAGTTCGGTTGGCAATCTGCTCTCCCTCTTCCAAAATTTTGATAGAAGGGGGAGTTGATGCCCTATAGCACTGCGGTTTCTCTATCGTGCCAACTCATATGGTTCTAGAGTAGCTCGTTTACTCCAGAGGCTGTCAGGAAGTTTATTAGCTTCTCAGGGTGAATCTAGAATCCATTTGCGCACATGCATGAGAGCGGGGCATTTTGTGAAAATGTGAAGAGAGATCACCAAGTGAGCGCGAGACCTCGGAATGAGCCTAGGCCTAGCTTCTCGTAACCAATCATGTTGTGTGTGGACGATTTTCGCACGAATGGAAGGGAGGGACCTACAATTTATTGCCGACTCCAAACGGCGAATTGAGAAGCTTTTTCATGACAGATCATACTCCCGGAGCCTTGTCATTCTTTGACGAGAGATAGTCCCGCGAAAAATGTTCGATTGACATGGCTGTGGCTCGAACCCACGCAGGTCGTAGAGCAGTTCAACGCACTAATCACTGAGCCACGACGACCTCTTATTCTTTCTTAGTTCGACTGTCTGTATAGAATTAGTTTTGATTTTATCGGAGCTGAGTTCAGTGTCTTTAAGGCAGCCACGGGTGTTAGATGGAAGGCAAATATTTCTGTTTGGAAGATGGTTGAATATGTGCCTAGAGTAACTGATACTTTAGTGCTAGATGACTCAGTCCGTATACCTTACTTAGTCATGCTATAAGGAACGAGGCTTAAACATTTCCCAATCCCTCGAGGAGACAATTACTGAATAATTTCGTTCGAAGCAGTACATGGAAAGGGTATCGTCAAATGACATGCTGAATTCACTGCATTGTAACAAGGAGGTAAGCATGTTAAAGTGACCATCAGGGAGATGGGAGAGTCTAAGCAAACTAAGTCTTGACTCCATTTTTAAAGGGTTTTCCAATAGGGACGGGCAGATTTTGTCAGTTCATGGCGGCCATGTTGTTTTATCTTTTGTTAGTTTTCCCGATTTTTATTTTTCAGACACTAAAGACAAATCACCATCGCAAGTTACAACGTCGAGTAACACGTGCAAATAATAAGACTTCATTATCAAAATGGATGTTCTGTTGTGGCAACGATGCAGGCATTGCGCGTTTTACGGTTTACATGTTCGTCCATTCCAGTCCATTATTCAAAGTTTAGTGGCCAAATTCAAGTCGACTGGTTCAGTGAATAATCAGCCAACACCCTTAGGTCACCGAAACGCAAGATCTCTCGAAAACATCGCTGCTGACCGTGAGAATGTACAAGAGAACCGGGGCAATCAATTCCGTGTCTCGCACAATAACTCGGGTTTTCGCAGACATCAATTTGGCGAATTTTGCGACTAGGGCCTATATCCGTACAAAATCCAACTGACCCAGGAGCTGAAGGAAAACGACCAGAGACAACGCCGTGTTTTCATTGACTGGGTTCTGGAGCAGTTGGAAGTGGACTCCGATTTCAGGAAAAAAATTATCTTCAGCGAATAGGCCCATTTTTAGGTGAACGGGTACATCAACAAGCAAAATTGCCGGATTTCGGATGATGCCAATCCACACGAGGTCCATCAAGTGGCAATGCATTCACAGAAAGTCACTGTTTGGTGTGGATTGTTGGCCGGCGGCATCATTGGTCCGTACTTCTTCGAAAAGGACGATGGCATTGCCATCAGCATAAATGGAGAGCGCCACCGATCGATGGTAACCAATTTCTATTGGCCCAAATTGGATGAAATGCATGTGAACGACATATGGTTCCAACAGGATGGTTCTACCTGCCACAAAGCTGATGCCACAATGGACATTCTGCACGAGCGGTTTGAGGGCATGGTTATCTCATGCAGAGGCGACGTAAACTGGCCACCGAGATCGTGCAATTTGACCCCGTTGTTCTTTTTCTTGTGTGGTTTCCCTAAGTCGCAGGTCTCTGCTAATAAGCCGCAAACAACCAGTGCCCTCAAATCTCAGACAAAACTTGTTTTATTTAATTTTAACATCTAACCGTCCCTATTGGAAAACCCTTTATATGGACTTTTGCTGCCATTAAGAGATGCTGTGAAGCTGGAGTGCTGATAGATCGCAGTATGGGACGAATCAATTGAACAAAACTTGTAAAAGGTAGAATCGCCCATTAAATTTAAAAGGGGACACATTTAACAGCAGTGGCAACCAAAAACTCTGCAGAAATCACGGCATTTAGCACGGTTCGAGTTCAGCAGAGATATTCATGCACAAAGGACTTATCTTCACCATCAAAAAATGTCAATAAATTATTACAAAATTATGTGCGATTAATGTACACACGTGCTATCTCGAAGAGATAACAACACTACAAAGTCAATTCATCCTTATTTATGCGCTGTTACTGTTTGACATTTCAAATTTAGTGCAACACTTCAGTCCCCACACCACGAAGGAAACGTCCAGCTACCTAGGTTACAATTCACAAAATATCAACAAACGATTTTAGTTCACAGGATACGCTTGTAATAAAGCATTTTCCATACGCATTCACCATACACTTTCCCGTAAACAGAAAAAAATGAGTTAAGTAACAATGAGAAAAAAAAGAACACAAATTCAGCTTAAAAAGCAAATCGACTATAAGTCCTTATTATGAATTTATCTGTGGCATTGTAATTAATGCTATTATCGAGTAGATTTTAATTTATTTACCGTATGGCTGGTGGGCTAAATGGCATCCAGAGTCGAGTACGTGCATGTGGCCGGGCCTGTAATTCCAAACCAAATAGCAGTAATTTTTGATTAATCTGTTTGTTTATGAATTAATTGGGTATGCGATACGCCCTGTGACCTATAGCATTATGATTGGGTCGGTTTATAGTTTTTTTTGGGGTGGCAGAGCGCTGTGGACACCGCCAGGATGCCGATAATAGTGGCTGGTGCTATTTTTAATGCTTTCCAGCAACCAATGAGGACATTTTCACTGAGTTTACCTCAAATTTTTTGGTTTTTTTCTCTCTGTTTAACAAGTCACTCAATGCTGGTCACATTTGAATGCGGTTTCATTAAAATCCATTCGAATGCGTGCATCGCATTTTTAATTGATTTCTTTTTTAATTTTTTCAAATTAACAATTGTAGATACATTTTTGTCGTTTAATTTTGCATTAAATCCTTAAATACATCTGTTAGATACTAATGATGTTTTCTTTAGCTAGTTGCTGTCTAAAAATATATTTGTAGAAATATATCAAGGAAATTTTTAGTTTAAGTTCTATCATTGAATTAAATACACCTTAGGTTTTGAAGTTGCCGCCGAATTTTTTCTTCCATTGACAGTTGGTGCGACTCTGAGATTCAGTGCTCATAAAAATCATTGGTTGGGTGGTGGCGTATACGTAATATTTTTTTATCGAATACAGAAGAAATGGCAATGTTGGCAATAAGGCATCATTGCAGGAGAGTTTTTCAGTCACTGACTCTGACGTGACTTTGACATTCAGTTCTAACAAAAATCATCCATTGATCGGTGGCGTATACCTATGTATGTACGAAACATTTTTTCATCGTATACAGAAGAAGTGGCAATGTTGCCAACAAGGCATTATTGCTGGAGAATTTTTTAGTCATTGACTGCGACTATAACTCAAAAATTCGGTACAAAAATTATCGGTTCGGCAGAGGCGTATACGCAATATATTTTCATCGAATGTAAAAGTAGTAGCAATGTTGCCAACAAGGTAACATTGCTAGGGAATTTTTCAGAAGAAGTGCTAATTTTGCCAGAAACACATAATTGCTGCAGAATTTCTCTGCCATTGACTGTGATTATGACTCAGACATTCAGTGCTAACAAAATCATCGTTTGAGCGGTGGCGTGTGCGGAACATTTTCTCATCGAATGCAGAGGAAGTGCCAATGTTGCCAACATCATTGCTCCAGAATTTTTCTGTCACTGTCTGTTACTGTAACTCGGACATTAAGTACAGTAGTAGCTCGATAATGCGATTTTCTCTAAAATGTGAACCAGGAAAACTCTACATTATCTACTGCGTTGCCACTGGTTGATTACACATCAAAGAGTGTCGGGATTTAGCTTGTGTCCTTCAATTTTTAGCCTTAAGTTCGAAACTGCAATAGCCCTTTGTTTGAAGCAGTAGAAAGCGACGCCATTTTAGGAATTAATAGACAAAGACGATATAAACTACTGTCCTCTCTCTCCTCTGCTTCTGCATCTTTCATATTCTTCAAGTTCCACGAATGGCTGTGTTTGTTTTTCAATTTCGCCTTGCAACAGTACGCCCGCCACCGTGTCAAACAAAAGATGATACATTTCCTGTTTTAAACAGAAAACTATCAAACTACAAGTATCGTGCCCATCTAAATAAATTCACTGAGTAGCCTTCCTTCCTTTGCGACTGTGTCCTTAAATATATAAAAAAAAAACAATTCCCCATTTCTTTGAATATTTCGCGGAAGACAAATGCAAGAGCCAGAAAACAAGTTCCTTTCGCCATTGATTTTCCACAGCGACTACCTTATAAATCGAAAAGAAAAATGTTTACCGTTAATACACGAATAACGTATATTTCCATTACAAAAGGTAAGTATGCTCAGAATATTAATAATGATTTCTTTCGTGCAATGGATAAGTCCTCTTTCGCATTTCCACCCCTTGTTGCTATGAAATAGGAACAGAACAGGCCATACGTCCTCAATACAACGCTTAGCGACCACATTTACTACTACCGCCGCTGGCGGTCGTCGTCATCGGTTTGCCTTGGGAAGTAGAATGTAATTTTTTGCATCAATTGTTTTTGATTTAAAATTTATGATGAGATTTTTTTTATTGTTGTGCAGTATATCCTTTTGACTAAGGGGATGGAGTTCTTTTTTTTTGCATTTAACGATGACAAAAACGACAGAACCTCAACTGGAGTTTTTTTTTGCCAAAAAAGATGTACGGGTTTGTTTGTGTGCAAGTACGCCACGGTTGTAAATTAATTTTATATTTTGTGTAAATGAATTTTGATTTAGAATAGATTAACTTGCAAGACTGAGGAAACAAGCTTAATGGGAATTCGAGACAACAGTGGTTGATTCGTGATCACATAAGCGCAAAATTTACGTCATTAAATGGAGAGATTTTTCGATCGTTGATCATACATAATTTAGGACTATAAGGGGTGATCCAATGAAATGTGTGGGATTTATTTTTTTAATAAAACACTTAATAATAAAAAAAACTAAGAACTTATTGATTTTAAAATAAAGTCTGAAATATTATATTATATAATACTTAATCATTCTTTGGAAGTTCTTCATTGCTTTTGTACAATTGTGACTCCTTTTCTGTACACAACGACGTCGAATCACAAGATCTACGCGGCCATGCGAAGTTACACAAATGAGAAATGACTGCGAAATTTAGACGATAATAAACAGATTTTGTATGTCATGTGCTGCGTGGAATATTGCACCTGAATCACACCATGGCAATGTCACCACTTCTTCTACATTAGATGAAAAAAATGTTACGTTTACGCCACCGCTCAATCGATGAGTTTTGTTAGTACTGAATGACCTGAAATGTTCACATATCTCATCAATCTTACAAAGATAAAGAGATTACCATGCTTAGGAGTAACAGGAGCAAACTATGAAATCAACACACCGAATAGGGTTAGTTATGCTGAATTTTCCTCCACTAGACCACTACGTAAACAGCACAGCTGCAAAAGCAGCACTCTTGCCGATAAAGTCAGGCTCCTGGAGGCATAGCTCCCACGGTCACGGGTCCATACTTCATCTATACGGACACGTGGATTTCGTAACGAAAACGGACTATACCACCTCATATTTCGAGTTTTGAAAAAACTACTCCACCCTTATACCCAACAGACAAGATTGGGAAGCTAACACCCTAACGGGAGAACAAGCCATCCAAATCTAAACTGATGGTTTTAAGATGGAGGAAGGTATTACAGTAGGTGTACAGTAGTTCATTAAATATAAATTATTCTTTCAGTCTTCCAAGCTGAAAAGTTTTCGCTATTGATAGAGCAGCAGGGACAACAGATGTTAGAAGACTGAGCTCTTCTAGGATCACCATCCTCGTCAAAAATCAGGCAGATATCAAGGCACTAGACAATGTAAGCACCAAATCTTAAGCAGTGTCCAACTGTCAAGAAATCCTTATCAAAACAGGCGTAATCCACGAGGTAGGCATCTGCTGGGTTATCGGACACATTGACATCGAGGGTAACAAAAACCCGACGAACTGGCTCGGGAAGGATTCGCTTTGGAGACAGACCACACTGACACATCGATTAGCATTCCTATCGGTATATTGAAAGGAAACGTCGACCACAAGATGAGAGAGCTAATCTACACCTCTTGGTCCACCAGAGGCGACTGCATTATATTCTGCAGCTTATGGCAGAGAATCGACCAGAGCAATATAAAATGTCTCCATCCTAATAGGTGTACTAAGTGGACATTGTGCCATAGGCACTATGGCCACCAAACTCGACATCAACTACTACTATCCGCAGAAATCATCAGACACTTACTCTGTGCGTATCCAAATCCCTAAAACGGTCGACTCCGACACATGGAAAACAGGCTGTTTGGAGGACTGGGAAACCTAACAGAAGTACCGATAACGAACATACTCCACTTTATTAAGAGTACAGGTTAGTTTGCGATAGACCACCCATCTAGAATCCAAGGTTGGCACATGGACCATTTTCCTAAGGACCAGTAGGCCCCCGTGAGCGCAGAGTCACTGGCTGGGGACATCCCCCATAGCCTAACCTAACCTTGTCTACTTAACCCTTTGTGTATAAAGACCAATAATCGCCTCTAACCAATTCGGACCCTTTGCGATGGATCGATGATTCTCCCGGCCGCTGCACATCAGCCTACACACGTCTATATAAACAGAACCATTGATCACTTGAAAGATTTTTCTCCGAAACCAACCGAACGGGACCATGCTTCTTGGTCATAGAACAGGAATGGCATTATTGTGGTTTAGTTGTTCGAGAAAATCCTTCTTAGGCCCGTGCCACGCAACGAGCGGCAAGCGGCAAAGCGGCAGAAAACGATGCTCAGAAATGACGCTTGCCCCTCAATGACTGCGTGGCCACAACCATACGACTTCATACATACGTTTTAATTTTGCTGCTTTACCGCTTGCTGCTCATAGCGTGGCCTTGGTAACCCCGAAAAAAACCGCGATTAGCAGAGCAATTTTACAATACCTTTTATCTCTGAGCTTATAGCAGTGACGGTTTGGGTATCCAACTTTCTGCCAAAGGCAAAAATGTGAGCGTTCTGCGACCACGACTTAAGCTTTGCAAATTTACTCCGGTACAACCGTTCAATGACAAGCTTTGATTTCAAAAAAGTCGCGTTTTTAACGCAAAGATTTTCTTTGTTCGTAGCTCTTCGCGTGACGAAAGCGATCTGTAGTACGTACACATACACAAACAAGTACATGCATAAGTATGAGTGTCAGATTTACTTGGGTTAAAAAATTAATCATTTTGCCCACCACAACAATAACTACTGGGGTCGCATCCCAAGCAAGGACCACTTGTCAGCCCCCATTACTCCAATCATTGAATATTTCTACTTAGCAATGAAAAAAACGTCCTCAAGTGCAGCAATTTCCCGTCTTCTATTAACGCACTTAAAACTCAATAAAACTGAATAAGTATCTACTCGTAGCTCTACACCCAACATAGTTTTGACAATTTTGCGGAGTACCACACCGAATCGGGGAAATTGAAATGCAACCGACACGACGTAACGAGGCAAGAGAAAACACTCCGCCAAAATTAAACCGCAATTACAGCGAATCACCTAAAGAGCAAATAAAACGCGTCATTACCGAAACGAAAACAAAGGCCACCGCCACAGTGACACGGAACAGACGTCACTGAGTGTGTCTGCTGTTCTCCTCTGTTGCCAGGAATTTAAGTTGTCTCTGCTCGTTTTTTCCCACTGGCATAACAGTGCTCTCGTCGTTGCTGGGAGCAGGTTGTGGCTGCCAATGATATCATAACAACCATCAGCTCATGCTCCCGGGGGGTGGCGGCGGCAGAGAGAGGCTTTGTGGTCTCTGATGGAGCTGACATCAAACGCGCACGTAATTAGTTCGCTTACTATCAAAATAAGCATCCAAAACAGCGGGGCAAATTAGGAAGTAGAATAAGTATTGAATTACTTGTCACCACTAGCAATTGATGCGAGTCACAATGCCATGAGGATTACATGCTCCTTCTCCCACCCGCAGGCTGATGCATTAGATAGACCTTTCAAAGGGATGTGTCATGGGAATGGTAGAGTGATTCATTGCGCTGGTAATTGTGAACCGAATCGGTTCTACAATAGACATAATTCAAGTATCGCTTCGTCATTGAATTGAAAGATGCTTTGCTGTTGAAAGGAAATCTTACCTTATGGTGTGTCATTAGCCGAAATGTCAAGGTTTAACGAGGACCCAATGTGTCGATTCGACACCTGGTCTTTTCCCATTTTTTTTTGCGTAAAATGTTTGAGGGATAAATTTGGCCAGGAGATAACAAAGAAGCCCTGAATGAATGCAATGAGTGTACAGGGTGACCAGTAAATTTATGATTGAACTTTGAATAAGGAAGCAATTTTCATTCGCAAAATAAGTTTTACTGTCAAAATGAAAGATGGAACGACGAAAGATGGATAATGGACTTTGAAGAGCTTATGTGTAGATAGTAAAACCTAACGACGGTGGAGATTTCACGGACATGCTTGGTATGTGGAAGAATGTTGTGCGTATTTTTTGCACGAATGGCAGGAACCTGAGAAGGTTCTTCATGACGAATTATAGGTTAAGTAAATGTGTACCTTGTGACATTCATCACTGCTCACGTAGACCAGCAATGGGGTCCATTGTGTTTATTTTAGAATTCTACCCGGGAACCTGTAAGGAGAAGGGGAGCCGCTAATTTCAATCCACTCAGATATGTTTAAGAATCAGCTCGATGTCGTGCAAGTCCTTCAGTTCCATGAACAAGTTACTGTTAAGGCGGACTCCAGAGCCTTACCGGCTGCATGGCTGTCGACGTCGACCATAATTGTCATTCCGATGATGACGTTCTCGGAGATAGATTTCGAAGCCTCGATGATGGCTGTGATTTCGGCTTGAAAGACACTGCAGTCGTTGTTTATTCTAAAGGAGCTGTTTATTCCTATGGCCTTGCAGTTGACTTCAGCATCTGTGTAGAAGGCCAGTTCCTTTTTATTTTTAAAATTCTGGTTCCTCCAGTCATCTCTGTCAGGAATTCTGATTCTCAATCTTCTGTCAAATGCCAGAGTCTAAATCAAATGATCTGTTTCTGTCGATCGATACGCATTCGCCCATTGATACAGCATGGAGCATGTCCTTCCCTCAGTCTCAAACAGTTTTAGGTGCCATATTGCTGGAGTACAGATTCAGTGGAATGGAACTTAGCATGGTTTCCATTGCTGCTGTTGGTGTTGCACTCATTGATCCCAGGATGCCTATACAGGCTGCCCTCTGAATCTTAGTGAGGTTTGAAAGCTAATATTGCTTCTCAAGTGCATTTCACCAAACTTGTGAACAGCCAGTGTACTACAGCCGGTTTAAAACCGTCATGTATTACTGAACGCCTTTTTGCATGAGTAGAAGGATTTTAGAAGAATACGCATGCCTTCTTGACGCGCTTATCCTTCCAGTTTAGTTTGGAATCAAGAATAACGCCCAGGTGTCGACCTGATGCCGAAATATTATGTTCAACACCCCCGATCTTCGGAGGCTTGAAGTCAGGGATAAATCTCAAATTATTTTCGGACGTTTGTCATTCCCCGACGAGAGGTGGTGGTGTGAAATATGTTCGGTGAATAACGTTGTGGTTCGAACCCACGCAGCTCGCACAGCAATCCAGCAGACTTTTTCATTATAATGCATCCTTGCTTCTTAGTTTCATAACGATACAAAGGACTTTACTAGTAGGTTATGCTTGAAACTACTTGTTACGCCCTGTCACAATCTATTGCTCCGCACGCTACTGGGAAAACATTAATTTAGCTGAGCGCAACAGTCCGGGGTGGACCTGGGCCTCAACCAACAAGCGTCTCCAGCCACTAGCCAGCACGATCTTTAGCCAGCTGCCTCCAGTTTCGCACACTTAGTTGGTTTAGATCCTCTTCCACTTGTGTGCGCCACTTGAGTCGCGGTCTTCCTCTACTGCGCCGTCCCTCGGGTGTGGATTCGCAGATTTTCCGGGCCAGAGCATTAATGTCCAACCACTCTACATGACTCAGCCGCCTGAGCATTAACGAACAGAAATACGGGGATAACTTGATCAACCCTCCGCTGCTATAGCTTGTATCGATCTTGTTTAAATCGAATTTAGGTTCATAGACACATGACATTTTCAATACGAGCTCTTCAGTGTGAACAATTTCCAATACAAGGCCAGCAGAAATCATTGCTTTGACTACCATCAGCCGCCATCTGCAGTGCAACCCGTGCGATAATCAAAAAATAAAAAATAAAAATATAAATCGAACAAATTTTCACCATTCTATTGAATCAATTTATCAGAGATAAGAAAACGTTCAAAACAAAAGCCTCGATTCTCGATTTTTTCCACGCCCCGTACTCACGTTTTTTATCCCGCAAATATGCAATCGGCCAAAAGCGATGCCATAGCCGGGGCTCTCCAGCCGTATATGGGAAACAAAACAACACTCAGAGTGAATTCGAATAATGGACATGTTCGAATGGATACCCCCGCAAATATGTATGAAAAAATATGCGCACACAAAATCACATTCGGAGCCGAAAGTGGGCAAAAAATGCTCGCCGCCCCCAATGTGGCCATGTGAATGGAGATGTGCTATAGAATAGCGAATAGAGCGTGTGGTATTGTTGTGGTCGTCAGTTGATTGTGTCATTTATTTAAATTGAACTTATGCATGGTCGGATCCATTGTATCCAATACGTTTGAGGTGGGCACTGGTGGGTGGAAATTCAAAAACTCTGCAAACTTTGAACGTATGCATTTGGGATGCAGTCAGTAAGTATTCGTTTTCGTCCTCTTATCGCAAAGGATAATTCAAACGTTATTTTTTTTTCCTCCCTTTTTCTGTGGAAGGGTTATATTTTTTCGACCTTTTCACGGGATATTGAATTATTATGAATACCATAATCGAACCCAGAGAATGTATGGCAGAATGACAAAAATGTGCATAAATGTCATCCGGCAGTTGTCGATGATGCCGTGTGGTTTGGGGGTGGGGTGTTCATAAAAAAGGTCCTTTAAACCGATCAAAACTAAATGCAAAAATAAAACTTTTTGGTAAACCTGAGAGGATTTTCGTTACTCAATTGTTGTGTGGGGTGTATTACTTGAGGGATGCACATGTCTGGTATGAGACAATGGCGCATAAAAAGTGTAAGAGAGTTATGGGAAAAGGTTAAATATTACCTCATGATAGTTGGAATGGCAACATGCCAAAGGGATGCTAGGGATGCTGTCACAGTTGCATGAATGTACGATTAAAAGCTACCAAATCGACGAAGAATCCTTAGTTGCAAGCGAGCATATAAGAAGGAATGTGCTCGAAGAGGCAAGAGGTCTCACAGATTAACAATATGGTTTCTTGAAGGAGATTTCCACTAAAGACGTTTTTAGAGATTAAAGAAACCCACCAAAGGCACACCATGGAGGCGCGGAAGTAGGCTGTACTGTATCGTCATCACTCTCAACACCGGTGATTAGAGAAATATTCTCCGAGCACTCATCGATAAAAGGGTGTCAGAGTTTCTACAGATGATATTGACAGGCACTTTTCGAAAAAGGGATGAAAGGAGACCGTACAACATCATAGTTGGGGTACCTCTCTAACAAAAGGTCTCTACACGGTATGCTTCCCTTGAACCCTATGTACGATGACATCCTCAGCCTGATGATCTCGAAATTTAACAAATAACTGGGTTTGCAGGTGACATGAACGTGGCGCTGGTAGTCAAAATCCAGAAAGATTTGGAGTATGACTGTACCGAAACTGTCAAGATGGTCTACAACTTGTAGAAAATATGAAAATATAACAGGATTACTACTTAGCAGCTGTGGGAATGTCTCTTTCCAATCGCTGTTTCTTTGGGCTAAGAAGGCAATTGAATAGCTAAGCCCTCCCTCGAACGACTTAAGTGACCCTGTTTAAGACCTTAATCGTCCTGCTCTACGGCACAGAGTCATGGACTCTGACAAAAGCTGATGAGGTCGCCCTTGGCTGTTTTGAGAGGAAAATTCTTCGGGTGATTTTCGGTCCCGTCTGCATAGACGGTGAATGTAGGAGGAGATACAATAATGAACTCTACGGGCTGTACAGTGACATCAACTTGGCCAGAAGAGTGAAGAGGCTGGGTTATGTAGGGCAGATGGACACCAATGCTTCGGCCTATAAAATCTTAGAATCCACACCAGGGGGATGGTGCAGTAGAGGAAGACCGCGACTCAAATGGCGCAAGCAAGTGGAAGGGGACCTCAACCAACTTGGCGTGCGAAACTGGAGGTAGCTGGCTAAAGATCGAGCAGGCTGGAGACGCTTGTTGGTTGAGGCCCTGGTCCTTCGCAGACTGTAGCGCCACCTTAAGTTAGTAAGTAAGCTGTGGGAATGTCATGGATTAATTAAAATCGAAATGACTAACGATTACGAAGTCATGGAGGCAAGGGTTACTTTTAAACAATATGTGCAGTATGCAGCTGATGAGGTTGGTGGGTTGGTTTGAGTGGTTGTATCAGGTAGAGAGCGCCCGATACTCAAATAGAACTGAAATGTACACTTTAGTATCCGCAGTTTTCGTGACAGGTTTGTTAAATGACTGTGTACGTGTGTTGACAGGCTATGGCTGTTGGTCTTAAATCCAACCTGTAATGTTAAGGCAGAGTAGAATTTTAGGGATTTTCATCTCTGAAGTTCGTCGAGTTTGTCGAGGATGGATTTCACTTACACATTGAGTCTTGCTCTGGCAGATGCCGGGCACTTGCAGAAGAAGTGTTCTGGGGTTTCCCTCTCATATGTGTATTTGCAGCTGCGGCAGTAGGCATTAAAAGGGACCCGTACATATGGTAACAACGTGCACGATGTCTGCTCAGGTTCTTCAGGGGAAGTCGCTTGTTTTCCTATGGTTGTATGTTCGCCAAGTCTTCCTGGATATGGCGTAGCCAGCAAGGTTGTTCCATTTATGTTTGGCTACTAAGAAGTAGTGTAGGTTGATTTTTCCCTGGACGGCTCCTAATGGGATGAGAACTTCTCTTGCGAGTAAGCTGTCAAGGGCCGACCCCTACCTGGCAAGCTCATCAGCCATTTCGTTCCCTTCGATGCGTCTGTGACCTGGGACCTATACGAGGGTTAGGAAAGATTAGCTTCCCAGGCGAGCGAGCTCGGTTTTGCATTGTGCTACCAGCTTTTATGAGGTGGTTTTGGAGAAAATCGCGACGTTTCGTTTGGAAGTAGTGTCTTCGATGAGCGCACGACAGGCCTCGAAGGTTGTGCGTTTTTGAGCCTGAAATACACTGGCGAAGTTCAGGAATCTGAATGATTTCGATATTTTCAAGGCTGCTGAAAGTATATGTACCCGAACCTACCCCGTATTCCACTTTAGAACCGTCTGTGAACATTGATGTGTCGTAATCTTTTGTGACATCCCCGCTGTTCCATTCCACTCTTGATGATATAAGCACGGTAAAGTCATTGCTAATCGTGATGCGGGGCATAAGATAGTCTGTGGAAGATCTTACCTCCTCCTGACGCAGTGTAGCCAGAATGCTACAGTGACTATTGCGCCTGGCCGGCCAGCACTCTCTCAGTCTGACCGCACTACAGGTCGCCATCTTTCTGACGTGAAGGTCGAGGGGCGGAAGGTTTAGAATAACCGTTAGTGCATCCGTCGGACATTAATGTAATGTACCCGTGGTACTTACATAAACCAGCGATTCTCTAGATTGGATTTAGTTTAGTGATGTTGTAACCTTTGTTCAGTGGCGACCATCAAACTAGAGATCCGTATGTACGAATTCATACGTACTACGGCAGTTTACATCCACAGGGTTATTTTTGATGTAAGTCCCCACTTCTTCTCAAAGGTTCTGCTACAGGCACAAGAGAGCAACGATGATAAGAGAGCAACGCTGTTCGCCTCACCAATAAGAAGATACGACCAACATTTAGTATAGGACTGCTACTTACGAGAGTCACAGAATCGATAATCCTCTACGAGTACCAAGAAATCTCCTATGACGTGAATGATAAAGATTAAATAAGGAAGACGAAGGCGGCATACTGTATTAACGCGTAAAAGGCTGTTAGCGTCTTAGTAATGACATTTTATAAAGGTGGGGTGTACAATAGCTGCGATTGTGCCAATCGACTTTGCTTTAAAAGAAGTGCAAATGCTTTCAATTGCGCACTATAAGTGCGCGCTGTCTCAGGCTAGATATTTCTCTGTACTGCGTTTTTCCTACGGGTTAAATTCAAAAAACCCTGTGGGCTGAAGTCTTGACATCCATCTCAATGGTTCTTTTCAATGTGGGTGTTCAGCTCGGCATGATCTCCAAGAGGTCGGTTTGTAAACCTAGCATATTCCTACTGATTGCTTAAACTTGGTTGACTGAAACTATGCTGGACCCTTAAAAATTAAGACTCTCTGAGCTACGCGGAGTACAGTGGCTTTTGTATCGGAAAAAACCCAGAAGAGATCGTGACTGCCGCTTGGTGTGAACGCCTAAAACAGTTCACCGGAGATCTGAAAGTAAACATATAGCCCACAAAACTGTTCTCAATGTGATTTACCATTGCAAACAAACTGACTGATGTCAAACTGAAAGATGTCAGTTTTGAACTTCATCACCATTTCATCATTTATTTCATTTAAAACAATTTAATTTCCAAACTTCAAAGCTGTCCATCAAAAGGCGGCTTGTTGCCAAGCAATGTTTTCAATTTTCGAAATTTATATCACACGCCCACAAGTACAAGCATTATGCATGCATTAGTTCTTAAGCCAGCGGAAACCTTCGTAATTTATTGACCTGTTAACATCGCTGCGTCCTTATTAAATAAGAATCTACTTCGCCGTGCAATTATCTACCGGCTCGCATTAGGAAAATTAAAAGCTTCCTGCCAGGCAGTATTATGGCGACAGTATGAAACGACTCTCACTTCTAGTCCTTTAGCAGCCGCCAAACAGCTACCCATTCCCCACCACCCCCATACTAGTGGCGTGAGCGAGGCGCGAACTAACTCCCCAAGGTCCTATACATTCGAATTCACTTCGCACTTACACCCCCGCGAAACGTGTCGTGACTTGTGAATGTAACTTACTACGAAACAGGACAACCAGCAGTGTGTATAGGTACATTGTTTCTTCCGCTAACGGTAATCGAATTTAGTCGCGGTATTTTCAGTCCTCTGCTCCAAATTGAGGGTTGCTTCGAATGGATGTCTGTGTCTGTGTCTATGCCAGGCCAGGTGTGAGAGACTGCACGTAAATTAAGGATTTTATATTTTGCCTATCTAGTGTCTTCTTCGAATTCGAACCGGTATGGGGGGGCGGGTTGTTTGTTAGACGCTCAAACTTCAGAGGGATGCTCATTTAAACGGTAAATAATATTTTCCGTGATAAATTTCCATTAAGTGGAAATTAAAAGGTGGCCACGTGCCCACCCTAGTTTCTGGGGCACGGTCAAACTGGAGAATTGAATTCTCGACCGGGGTTGGGTGAGTGTTCCTAATGGGACAGCTCGACGTTCGTTTAATTTCGTTAATTTTAAGAGCAATTTATTGGAATTGATAGTGAGTGGTTCTGGTTTCGCTATATGACATCCTTGTTCCCCCAAACAATAGTTTATTTTTTATCGGGAAGTGGAAATCGAGTAAATTCAATTCTGCAATACCTACTCAAAGTCTTGAAAGTGGAAACAACAAATGAAGAATGAAGGATTGCAAATGACGGCTTTCTGCCGATTTTCTTAAACTCTACCCAACAATAGGTAAATTTTCTAGAAAAAGACGTACAGAACATCTCCTTCGTTCGGTGAGAGTTTAACTCGGTTGCTCCCGAGGAAGTCCCTTATTTTATCTCCTATTATCCTTGAGTTTGGTACTACCTTGGAACTTTGACGAATCTTGAAAATGTCTGCAAGAAATGACTTCTAAGAAACTTATACCGGAGATGCAAGTTGAGTTTTCTCTGCAATAACTTTCTAGTCTCCACACTCCTTGCAAATAGCATCCTCACTTAACCGTAGACCTACGTTGGGGTCGTTTTCGACAAATTTTTTTTTTTTAACTCAAATATTTTAAAAAGTACTGTCTTTATTTACCTATGCTTTCATGACTTTGTTACTTATACCCTAAACCATCGAAATTCGACTGTCTTCAATTTTTATCCTTAGATGGTTGTTTTTTTTTTGAATTTGAATTTTTCTGTTAAATTTGGTCGTTTTCGACCCGTACGCATTTTGTATGGAATTTTCATTGCAAACGGAAGTAAAATCGTTATTTGTTGTAATTCAATCAAAGAAGAAGAGTTTGTCAAGTAATTCGTCAAATGATGACGATTTTTCATCGGGTAGTGATATACTATAATATGTAGAATTAATTCTAACCAAAATTCCAACTTTTTCTCAAAAAGTGCTAATTTTTGTAATTATTTTCAAAAAATATATGAGGGTCGAAAACGACCCACCAACGTATGTTTAGTCGTTTTTTTTTTAACGTAGGTCTACGGTTAACCTAAGCTTTTTCAGATGGTAACGCCTGCTTTATGTTAAAGGTCACACGATGACATTTTTAATGAGTGACAAGTTTGTTCTAGGTTTAGATCAGATCCCCTCCTTACCATATCATCAGCTTTCTCATTACCGTAGTAGAGAATTCCAATAACCCGACAAGCCACTAAAAAGTGGCGAGACCAACTGACTGCAAGTTCTTACTAGCCAAAACGAGAATTCGAACCGCACATGACAATTTATGGCGCCTCCTGCAACGAGAATAGAGGACATATGTGAACCAAACACGACGAGTTATGACGCTTCATTCCTGAGCTTTGACGATAAAAACACTGACCGTCACAAAAAATTTTCCTACGACTGGGGTGAAAACGAAGAAGCTAGTGCGGACCACAGTAGGGATTTGAGAAGAATCGGAGTTACAGAAGCTAGCCTTTCCAATAATACACGACAAAGAGGCTGAAAAAACAGACCATACAAACAACAACGCCGCCGTACGAAGAGTGATCCTGCTAAAATGTAAACAAGTAACAGGACCTGCTACTCGATAGGAATGAGACCGTCTGACAACGAGACCAACGAACGAAACCCAAGCGAATCAGGAGCTTTTGTGTAGATACTAGTCAAAAAGATATGATTTCGGTATTTTCACACAACATGACGGAAGTGGTCAAAATCTTCCACATAAAGGTGTGTCAAAAAAAGCTGCATCTCACCGAAGACGATATATGCAGGAATGCAGGGTCGAAGAGGTACATGAGGACCCAACGCATTTCCTTTGTCACTGCCCAAGCCTCTGCAAAATTAGAAAAATAATTTTGGGCAGATTTCACTTCGACAATATCGAGGAGCTTTCCGGTGGTTCACTGCCCAAGTTTTGTAAAGACAACCATGGCTATCATCAGGTAGATAGAACCACGCAGTAGGAAAAAATAGATTAGACACATGGGTATCAAAACGGGTCTACATACCCCTAAGTAAGATGAAGAGAGTCGCATCGTTTTCATCGGCCCAGTAACTGAACCTAATAGCGCGCCACAAAAAGATCTGCAAACTGGCGGTTTCTGACAGTCGACGCAGAGAGCCACCTCGATGGACCGACTGCATGAACTACATAAATGGAGCTGAAAACCCTATCGTCGCCGATTGGTGTTCACAAATGTGCCAATTTACGACCTGGCGTATGGCTGAGGAAGTGGTGCATAGTTTAACCTAACAAACTTTCTAATGAGCCCGGGGAGGGACTTAACTTGATAATATTCTATCGATGAAGAGGCAACACCGAACCAGGAAATTGATGTGGTTCCTAGATCTCATTTCAGAACTTGATTTTCCTAAAGGATATGAACACTATATCGACTAGTATCAAGAGAAGACCGAATCAATATTTTTTAGAATTTACGTGGGACTGAAACCAGCACAGTGGTATAATTGAAAATCTATAGATTTCTTTCGCTTATTTAAAAAAAAAAACTTATCTCCAAATGATACACAGCGTAGGTTAAGGACCGCCCAGTCTTTGGTTGAAAACTGTGCTCTCGAACAATTTAGCTTGAGAAGCTATGGAGGATTCTTAGTTCAGTAAAAAATTGAACTCGATTTCAAAAGTCGAATCAGGCAATAGGCCAGGCAAGCTGTCTAAATCTTACAGATCCATCACTCTATAAACTATATAAAAACTAATAGATGCCTATATGAAAGGCTGGCTAGATATACCTACCCCTCTGCACTCGAGTCAATATGCATACAGGAAAGAGTGCCTTTCACCATCTAGTCAAACAGATAAAAAAGGCGCACCGCTGCAAGGAAATAGCCCTAAGCGCCTTCCTAGACATCGAGGGCGCTTTCGATAATAATGGCTACGACTCGATAGCAAAGGCAATCAGTAGTAGAGGAATCGAAGACTCGACCAATCAATAGATGAGAGCCATGTTGAAAGTCGTTTGAAGAAGGAGGATAGTCAGTGTCTGTAACCGCAGTGAAAGGATGTCCCTAAAAGGGAGTTGTCTCTCCTCTTCTGTGGTCTTTAGTTGAATATTTTGATAGTTAGACGCATAACATAACATATGCGGCCATATTTTGGTGGCCAAAAATACTTAAACGAACGACGGCAATGAAGCTTGTGAAGCTACAGAGAATTGCCTGTCTCGATATTAAAGATCTTATGCTCCATATCCCCCACTTCAGCCATAGAAGCTGCCATCGGGCGCTCAACCCTTCATATCTTTACTAGGAAGACCGCTACCCATTGTGCTATAAAACTGCAGCTTGAACCTAAGTACAAATCAGATAATCTTGTGGGTCATCGGAAAATGCTTAACTCAATTCCAAGTACGGACCTGTTCTGCACTGTCCCAGACGTTAATGCCAGGAACTACAGTTTCGGAAGGGTATTTGAGGTAGAAATATTAGACCGTGTCGACTGGTCTAATGGAGAACCCGTATCAGACCAAGGATGCTTGATATGGTTTACCAACGGATCAAAAATGGCTTCCGGAGTTGGTGCTGGTGTTTTTGGACCCAACACTGAAATCTCGGTAACAATGGGAATGTGCCCCAGCGTGTTTCAGACTGAAATCCATGCTTTTAAGATATCCGCCAGGATAAACATCGACAAAGGTATTAGGGGTGCAAAAATACATATCTATTCAGATAGTCAGGTAGCACTTAACGCATTGACATCCCTCTTCGTGGAATCTAGGTCAGTCAAGTGCTGCTACAATCAATTGCCAGGCACAACAAGGTCAAACTTGGTTGAGTCCCCAGCCACCAGGGCATTGTAGGCAATGAAACTGTGGAGGAGCTGGCTAGCGCTAGGGTTCGGCTTCCGCACTCTTAGAACCGGAACCCTTCTGTGGCGTTAATTGGGGTACCACCATAGCTTTGTTGAACAACTAGGAACACCAACTTCACCTAGGCCATTTGGGAAACGTCCCCGGCCTTAGGAAATCGAAGAAACTTAGCATAAGGATGAGGAAATTCGAAACTTTGACAGGAACAACATGAGGAAGCTAGTGGACTTCCTTACCTGCCATTGCGGCCTAAGATACCCTCTCAAAAAACTAAACTACAGGGTATCGGTTCTGTTTGAAAGAGAAAGAAACATCTGAGCACATTCTCTGTGAATGTCCGGCCCTATGGATCTTCTAAAGGGAATTCTGTTCTTTAACGGATTAAAGGAACTCGGCTACTAATGCCATACTCATCTCCATTAGGAAGGTAGTAGACCTATTAGGCTTAGTAGGCCGGAGACACAATACATCTTGCTAGGTCGTAGTGTCAACCATAAGAGCAAGTTGTTTCATCCTAAAACTGTACTTTAACCTAAGGGATAAGAACACTCAGTGTTATGATCACTTCGATGGAATACAATGCCGTCTTAATTTTGTATGAATCAATTCGGGAAGGTTTAATTTCTAACCAATTTATCCTACTCAAGAGGTCTAACGAATGACTAGAAAATTCAATTTTCCCAGATCCTGTAAAACATATTTTGTATCCACAGTCGACTTTCACAGGAAGTTATGCCCAACCGAAATGTCTTGAAATATTGATGACAATTTCTCATGTTCTTCCCAACGGACCACTTGCAAATAATTAATTTCATAGCAAGTTCACCTTTGCCTTTGACCACAAGTACAAACTGAATCGATGGCTATATCCTTACACCAATTTGCAGCCTACAGCTCCCACACATCATACATGAATGTATGTCGCAACCCAGGCTGTTAATTAAATTTTACAATGTTTTTGTTTGATCTTAGTCTGGCCCTGCTCATACGTTCATTTCTGGCCATTGAAGGGTCTCTCTCCTTACACTTTTAATTACCATGTCCATTCTACACACACCCACACGGTACACATCCGATGTACCTTTCTGAAAAACTTCGTTAAAGCCCTAGAAGGCCACAACATATGTATCCGAAGCCAAATTCATTGCAAGGATACTTTGTATTCATGCCGCACAAGAAGCACTGCGGCATCTTACTCAGGTACTAAGTGTTAAAGGACTTTAAATGGCTTAAAGGTGCAACCCACAGGATGAATGATATCCGACAAAGGATTCAGTTGAATGCACACCAACAACAACAAAAAACAGTAACTTCATCTCCGACAAGTATCTGGATAATAAGAAGGAAACGGGGAAAAAAAGAGTCCCGGATCTACGGTACGACAACGTTGCGACTCTCTGTGAAGTGCAAACGTTTTTCGGCATAAAGGCTAAATTCGCTTTGAATGGGACTACAAATTGGGATAATAAAGGAATTGATGATGATGAGCATCTCGAAAAGCAATACGTTTGGAGTACGATGTCTCGTGCTTCATCCTGTCTGTCTAGCAGATGTCTGCAGTTGTAAATTTTAAGATACGTGCTGAGGTTTCGTAAGAAAAAGCACAAAAAAAAAACGTCTTTTCGGTGGTGAAAGTGGCAGATACGCTGAAGGAAAGATGTAAATTACGCTGGACTTGTTGAAAGTGGGAATAAGTAACGAAATTAGATTAGGAATACGTTGGGGAAGTTCAACGAAAAAGGGTGGCCGCACATTGTGTTAGGCAAGGTGAAGGACGAAAGGGACGCTTATCTGGCGAAGTAAGTGTAAAGTAATAATTTAAGCACTTTTAAGATATTATTGCTTTAAATGTTGTGCAACAGCTCTAAGTGAGACAAGGTCTAGCTTTAGTTTCTCGCAATCATTCATGTTGTGTGTGTTACATTTTCGGATGAATGGAAGGGACCTACAATTTATTGCCGACTCCGAATGGCGAATTGAGAAGCTTTTTCATGACAAATTATACTCCCGGAAGCTTGTCATTCCTTGCTGCGAAAAATCGGTGGACATGGCTGGGACTTGAACACACACAGTTCGCACAGCGGTCCAACGCACTAACCAAGTTGGTAAAAACCTTTCTGTAGTATTTCAAGCTTTCAAAATGTGTGTTGGCTAGGTTGAAAAACTTGCCTGCTGCTATTTATAAACTGCAATCAGGACCTTAAAAGCTCCTCGGTGATGCTCTCAACTTTCAATCAGTTGTAGATACTACGCTAAGGTCCAAATGCACTGTGACCTGGAAAATCTATTGTGGTGGCCCAATTGAAGCTCTTGATAATCCTCAATAACGCTATAGGCTTCAAACTCCAAGTTTCCACTGGGCTTGTCAATGTTCGATCTGCTTAATCTCTTTGAAACTGGCCATGCTCCACTTTAGTGGGAATTCCACAATTTCTTCAGCTGGCTGAAGATCGAGCTGGCTGAAGAGGGAGACGCTTGTTAGTTGAGCCCCTGGGCCACCCCGAACTGTAGCGCCACCGTAAGTAAGTAATTAAGAGGTCTGGTGGGATCAGAGAATTTCGGGCGATGAAGGCGGCTCCTCCCTGATTGACGCCTGTGAACATCTTGGCTTGGCGTCATATGTCTCCAGGTTTGAACTCAAAGTGGTAGTCTGATGGGATAAGAGGAATTCGGGGTATGAACACGGCTTCTCCCTGATTGACGCCTGTTAAAATCTTGGCTTTGACTACGTTTTTGTACATTGTCTTCGCCTGAAGCCTAGTGCCATATGGAGGGTTAAAAGGTGAATCGAGAGTGTGCAAAAACTCTAAGGGTGGTGTACAGCGTCCTCGACTTTCATAACCGAGTCCACAGATTCAAACTTCACATGCTCAGTCGGGAGCTTTTCCAGCTGAAAGTTGTTGGTGCAGTTGGCTAAGTCGTTTGTTCGAGTAGTAATGCTTCTTTCATTCAGCTATGAAGTGATGAATAGGATAAATTCTGTCAGTCAAACTAATCAGATCGCCCATAACTTCTCTCCACTTTCAAAGCCTTTACATCTCCAATATCAGGTAATAAGTAAGAAAACTCCTTTGCGCTCAAGTCACGGTGAAGATGGATACGCAATGCTAACTCTGAAGGACTGAACTTTGGGGTGACACCATAAGACGGATGTCTTGAGCCCTTAACTTCATCTGTACGTGTCCCCCGAAACAAGAAAAGCCTTGTTACTCCAAATATAAGTTGGTTGCGACCCCTAATGTCCTGCGGCGTCCTGTTTAGAGCCTCAATATCGCTCTGTCAGATGAATTGACACGAAAAGCTCGCTGCGAAAGCTACCTTTTGTTTTAGATGCTCCTACCACTAAAGGTAGACAAAATAACGTTAAAAACTGACCTGAAGCCCCTCCAGCTGTATTGCTTCATGCATTCAACAAACCGAATGGTGGAATGTAGAACCACGCCGAACAGTAGAGATAAACCCTCATGTTGGCTGCTCAAAAATTAAAACTTTAATGTTTTTTTTTTTCGAAATTAATCTACATTCGGAGAGCGACTCCTCGTGTTCACAGCTAATAGTTGCTAATCCACATACAGCCACAAACAAAACCCGGAAATCAAAACAACATCCACCAGCCAAACCGAACAATGTAACAATACCAAGAGTGGAATACTCTGGAGCACACTACAGCACAAGAAACATATTTCATCAGTCAGCGATGCATGCATGTGTGATTTCATTAAAAATGCATTATCCTTTTCATTCGGGCGCCTGGCATGCCGAATGCAAGCACATAGCTGTGTGCCCTCATGGATTCAACGAGGATTCAACAATTTCGCATGAAATTTTATTCCTCCTCTATGTATATTAAAAAATGATCGTTCCCGACTCAGGCACGTCGAAACAGGAGCCCACACAAAGCTGAGCTTTTTGGGGTCTGGCAGAACTGCTTCACTATTCTCAAATTTGTTTTATATCCAAGACATTTGCACCGTTCCATCAGCGTTTTACTATTTTGATTATGTAATTACTGTTTGGGCGAGAAGTGGATTTGCTCACATTCGTATGGGAAGCCAAGTGCAGGACTGCCAATGCCATTACTACACAAATGGTGGGAGGCAGAAAGTTTTCTTTGAAGCTGAATAAATTACTGCTTTTCTAGGACGATATGTGGTGTAAGCATTGCTAAAGGTATTCGGCTGTGATTTCCGCCAGGAGATGCATTATTAATTCACTGTTTAATCAAAAAGTTGTATAAAACTTGAAAGGGGTAGTTGTGCCAGTTCTCAGAACTTTCCGAAACCGGAATCAAGGCGTGCATCTAATATTCAGGAAACGAGTGAAAGAAACACAAACTAATGTTAATTAATGATGTGAAATGTTATTCCTGGTTTGGAAAGCATCTACGATCAGCCCTGCATAATGAAGTCAATAAAAGTAGTTTTTGTGAAGGCTGGGGGAGAGGGTGAGACGTTTAAACTAAGGAATGCTTAAATAGATTGGAACACTTTTCGATGCATGGCATGTTGTGAACACTATTCAAAATGTACTAGACTCTTGTGTAGTTGGAGTTGCATGTATTTACCGGTGTTTCGTTGTGGCTTTCAAGTGAAATTCATCATTGTCACAATTGCTCCGCACTTGATGCTTGTAGTTGAAATCGTGTTGGAAAATTTCTGTGTCTAACACATTGCTCATATGTTTTGTCGAGGAAAAACATGCTTAGGTTTCTTTATTCTTGACTTTGATGGGTATGTCTTTTGTAGGAGCATGAGCACATACATATATACCAGACTGATATCTTGGAAGCTTAATACTTAGGCTAAGTGACTGGCTCCGTTCAGGCAGGGACGCGCTTACACCAGATTGGTCCATTGTGGTACCACGCTAAATACCGGCTTACCAGCACCAGAAACCAAGAGTAAAACGCCGAGTGCGGTGAGATGAGTGGCCGTATCCGTAGTAACTTTATGTATTGCACCACTTTCACTCGGAGATAAAATTTCTTATCTTTTGGATGTCGAGTTCGATTGGATCGTTTAGACCATCATAGAAGTATTCCCCGAGGATTTTCCTTCTTAAATTTGCAAGAGGAGGACAAATGGACAGTAGATGGGTAGTGATTTCCTCCTCCTTCTCATGGAGCGTTCCCTCAGATTTTTGGGGAGATTTCTCTCCGGGCCTTCTTTTGCCAGCTCATCAGCTCTACAGTTGCCTGACACGTCCCTGTGTCCTGGAATGCAGCAGAGGGTTACGTTGAACTTGTCTCCAATCTCGTTAAGAGATCTGCGGAATTGATTAACCAAACTTTATGGTAAAGTCGGCGATTCCAAGGGTTTAATAGCTGCCTGACTATCAATTTGTAGTTCAATAGCTCTACAATCTATCGAGTAAACAGAAACACAAGCCGCAGCTTCGAGGACCGCCGTAATTTGCGCTTGAAACACACTACAGTGATCGGGCAGTCGTTTGGCAATGGCTATGTCAGGTGTATTGGAGAAAACTCCCGCTTCCATACCACACGCTGTCTTGGATCCGTCTTTGAATATTTCCATTGTGAAGTCGCTTAAAACTGCACCACACTCCCAACCGCTTCCGCTAGGAATCCGAGGTCTGTATCTGACATTAAGGTCAATACGAGGGACAATATAGTCCGTTTTACTAGGGATATTATTGTTGTTATTCAGGATACTACAGTGGCCTGTTATCGTGCTGATCGGTTGGGAGGATTCCATGAGCCTAAGTGCCGCTTTAGCTCTCGAAGATGTCGATAGGAAGCAGGTGAAGCATTGTCTCTAGTGCAGCCGCAGGGGTTTTTCTTACAGCACCCGTTAAGCAGATGCATGATAGCCTCTGTGCTTTCCGACAGACCACCTATACATTAGGATCGGTCTCACTACCGGACTACTTTGGGGTGAAGACCCCATTTCGGCCTAGAACTTTCCGGTTGGAGGATATGGCAATTGAAACTTTCTTTACGTTGTCTTGTATATTCAGCCTTCAAATAAGCTTTCTGTCAAGAATGACCCTCAGATGTCTGTGGTGGTCAACAAATTCAAGTTCTGTGTCTTTTAACTTAGGAGGCGTGATGTGTGGAACTTTGTGTCGTCTTGTGAAGAAAACAAGTTCGGTTTTTGAGGGATTACTTTCAAGGTCTACTTTATTTGTTCACTAGTTTGTTGAGGTCAGATTTCATTAGGTCTCTTATTGTATGGAGAAATAACCCCTCCTTATCAAATGTCATTAGGAGTCGTTCACTACCGTGGGCCAAAGTATTGGTGATGCGTCCTGCGTCATGAGGTCTACCTCATCAAACCGTTTTGCTCATTGAGCATGACCCTAGCTCAGCTTGAATAAACCTGCCTTTAAGCATTTGCTCCTCAATCCAATAGCAAAAGCAACTGCAAACCTTCAGATTACGGAGTGCAGAGGACATTGTCTCTGTTTTGCCGTTGTTGAAGGCTCCCTCTATATCGAGGAGGGAAATGGTTCTCACCAGCGAGTGACGAGCGGTCGGTCTCTACTGATTTCTCTTTGCAATAAGCATGATGGGATTGCGATATGAGACTGTTGTCTAAATTAGAACTTATGTGCATGCCAATAAGTCTTTCTAGTGTTATTAGAAGAAAGGAGGATAAGCTGATTGGACTTAAGCTTAATCCTTAAGTACGTTGCATATAGACTTATGACGTGACAAGGGAATTACTCCAGCGGTTTTGTGAGTGTGTTACTCTAGGCACGATGCACTTTATTCGGAAATTACATTGTGCGCTCCTTATGTTTTTTTTATGATCCACACGCGGGTCAAGGGAATACGAGTTATTCACACACCGCAATCGAAGTGCAGTGGTTTGAACCTCAGATAGTATTAGTTTTCATTGGCCTCCGAAGGTGGTGTCCAGACTAGCTGGTGACATTCGCTATAACTCACATAATCCTTATGACACGCTAAAGACACTAACGCAATGTTTATTTTTAACCAAAGAATTACATTTTGGACAATAAATATTGCATAATTTCATTGTCAACCGAGTGACATAAGCCCACGACAAAAAAACAGGATTAGGATCATCCCCCAAAAAGTAGGACTACTGCACACAATAGAAAAACCAAAAACGAAAAGCGTTTTAAAGAAGAGTGCCAAAAAATATTTGCCAGATAGAAAATCCCAGCAATGAACTCCCCCGCAAACGACAAGATACTCACTCGGATAGATAATAATACAAAAGTAATCCTTCCATGTGCACAATCATTACATTCCACATAATGTTCGGATGTCGTATGTTGTCGGGTGCCATGTGAAGTTTAATCGACTGAAATAATTGACTTCATTTCGCCAAAGTAGGCGTGCGAATTTGGTTGCCAATATAAAAAGATAACACCAAAGTGATTTCTTTTTGCTTCGTCCTTTTCTGTTTCCATCGCTTCCATCCATGTCCTTTGGCCCCTCCCGCATTATGGAACTTGCTCCAGTGGCTTTTGGAAGAAAATTGATTTTCAGCATAAGAAAAAGGAAACTCTCACCCAGGGGGAAAGCTGAGAAAAAAAAAACCAAGAGCGAACATTAAATCACGGTTCAAAGGCAGTCGAATCCGTCAACCAGCCATCACCACCACGTCATCCCGTTCATGGAAGTGCAAAAAGAAAAACCAAGAAATTTGAGAGCAAAAAAAAAAAAGAAGTCACATTCTGGGGGAGGTAGTGGAATTACATCCATCAATCATGTTGCTTTATCAACACTGCAGAGTCCTTTTTTTCGGCTAACTTAAAACCCCATCAAAAATTGTTGAGTTTTAAAGATGTTTTCTACTTTTTTCGTTAGATTGCACGACGCTTTAAGCATGGAGACGACTTGCAATGATTTTCTATTCAGGACGATTAGGGATTGCGGTTAAACAGTTTCGAAAGTCAGGGGGAGGCGAGATTTGTTTTTTCTGTTTATTCAGCTATGAACTGAAATGAACTGTCTGACTGAAAGTTACAGATGTCCTGCAAGTTTAGGCACAGTGACATTGAATATTATTGAAGTTTTGCTACTGAATTGATGTTCTCAGTTGCGATTGATCGGGAAACTATTGCCGGCTTTAAACTTGGTTTAAGTCAACAGTGCGAAGGCTGGAGAGATTTTAAAAAATGCGATACCTTAATGGTTAAGTATACTGTGCAATGGAATCCACTAACAATCAAGTACAATTTGTCATGAAAAAGCTTCTCAATTTGCCGTTTGGAGTCGGCAGTGCGAACTATGTAATACGCAAAACAGGGTTGGTTGCGAGAAGCTAGGACTTGGTTTACCTTGTGCTGTCGCGCGAGCTATTGTTTTTTTTAACAATTGCGAAGGATTCTTGGGAAAGACCATGAGAAGGCTGAGATATTGTACTATAAACCAAAAGCGCTATGTATAGTAGAGTAAGGAAGGCATGTGTAGCCTTCTATGTCTGTAGGAAAACCTTTCCAAAGAACCAAAGATGCACAGCCGTAGTGCGTCAAATTGCCATCTACGGGCCACTGGTATGGTGGCCCGCGTTTTGCCAGGGCTCCAAAGAAAAGCGAGTCTATGCACCACGAGCGCATTGAGGTCGGCTCCAAGGGATGCCCTTACCGTGCTCCTGCATCTTTTGCTTCTCGACTTACAAACACAAAATACCGGACTATGAAGTGCTGTCAGACTGAAAGAATCCTGGTCCTGGACTGCATGGCCCTACGGTCACAGAAACATTCTGGACTCGTTACCAAATGGCATGATCACGTTTCCAACCGACTACATCAGCCCCAAACTAAACTTAAAGAAAACTTGGAACTCCCCACCAGAGCACAGTGGAAGAAAGACGAAGTGGTGAAGAACTTCGACACGGTCATCTACATCTACAGATTAATGATGAACTGCGGTGTGGGTCAACACGGAATCACTGAAAATAGCAAAATCATACCACTTATCTGATTTTTCCAGCGTTTTCCATGCGGAACTATTGGCAATCCGAGAGGCTTGTTCGCAACTCGAACGTTATACAACACACGCACAGAACATTTTTATCTTCATAGATAGCCAGGCCGCTAGCAAAGTTATTGACTCGGCTTACTTATCCTCCAAACTGGTGAAAGAGCGCGATTGGGCTTGGGTTCGGGGTCACACTGCTTTGTGTTCCAAGGCACAGTGACATAAAAGGAAACGTGCCTGCAGATGAGCTGGGCAGCCAGGGCTCTGCTCTACACGGCTGACTGACTTGAACTATCAAGAATTTCCAAGACTGAGGAAAAGTTATAAAAAACGTTTAGTGATCAGCTCTCCGATAGGGCTACTCTAAATAGAAGTGGGTAGTCGAATGACATTAAAGGCTGTTCGTGGGAACATGTAAAGAGAAAAGGGAGCCGCTGATTTAAAACCTCCCAGATAAGAATATGAGTCTCAGGAGGTCCTTCAGCTCTATGTTACGCAAGTCCTCCAGTTTCGGGAAGAACAAACTGCCAAGAGTCCCCATTCTTCTACCGGCGAGGGCAGTATATTCATACAGCAGATGACGGACAGATTCAATTTCCTCCGCGTTCTTGCAACTCTTGGAGTAGTAGTTGCGGTGTATATACGTACCGAGCCTTTCCGCATGAATACCAATGGCGCAGTACCCAGTAATGATGCCGGATATGTCCCGTGTTTCGCGTCGACTGAGTTTGACCAGAGAGATAGAGATCTCTTCTTATTATAGGCCGTACATACATAAGTTCAAGCAGTAACACATGTGTCTAACTGGATGTCCATTAGTCTTACTCCTGCTGACTACCTTCACATACGCATTTCTGCTTCGTGTAACTTTTGCGTATACATGCATATGTGTTTTGTGTTGACCACCATTCCGAACCGTACATGGTTGCTGGTCTCACCGCTGTTTTTTGGAACTTGCTCTTTAACTTCAGAGGTATTATCTTGTCGCAGAGCATTCCAATAACCCCCCTCCACTCCATCCAACCGGCGTTTGTTCTCAATTTTACCGTCAGAGCTGGTAATGAACTCTGAGGACATTAATAATAGCTCTTCACTGATACAGAGCATATTATGAGACCCATACGTTTCAGTCACATTCGCAGAACATTGGTTTTTAAATCCAGATGCCATTCATTCAACTTACTCTCTAGGTTCGGTTTATTATCCTCAATTAGTGCTATGCCATCCGCTTAGAGTATATTCCAGGATGTCGGCTTCTTGAAACATGATATTAAACAATCCATAAACATGTTAAAAAGAAAAGGGCTAACCGCCGCTCCTTGGTGAACGCACACTTTCACTGGTATTTTTAAGAATAAATTCATTTTCAACGAAAATGAGCTTGGATCTGCGCATGAAATAAAAGCTGACTGCTGACTGTGTTTCATTCCTTGAAACCTAATACCAAACCACTCGCATTCTTCATCAATTTAGCAAATAACCCGTCCAGCAATATCAATCCGAACGAAATCTGTTCCAACCAGTATTATATTCCAACTATGCCCTACCCAACTATTACTGTTCGATGGTAAGGAAAATTACCATTACCTCAATATGTCCGTCCTCTTAATAATTTAATTGAATTTTTCACACAACACTGCAATGGAATTTTAAATCGAATTATGTGCGGGCGTGATGCGATCAGTGTAATTCCCATACCCCAGCCAATTTCGATTATCTCCTGAAACTTTGCCGCAAAACGAGAGCAAAATTCCCAGAAACAGCAGCATCATTCCGAAACTGTTCGACTTGTCAAAATATTGTATTTTCGGGGCAATTCACACCCGCTCGTGTGGAAAAACAGTCTCGACCCACAGGCATTGCCAGCCCGCTACGCCATGTCGATCCCGAACCCAGTAATCAACAATTTGACCAGAGAGCGCTATTATCTAGGCAATGTAGCTCATATTCGGTGTCCAACAGACTTCGTCGTCATTCCCAATAATCCGTCGATGCGTGTGAAACCAGAATAAATAAATTTAACTCGTTGGAAAAACAAAGGCGCATTCATAATGCAAATTTTAATGAAATTGGAACACGTCGATCTGAATTCGGCCATAGATGGGTTGTTGCAGACCATTGGCAGGCGGGATATGCACATTGCACATTGCACACTGCACACTGCACACATACCAGTGCTGCATCGATTATTTCGCTAGCAATTGTGACACGAGCTATACAGGTAATTACGGAATGGTAATTAGCTATTGAGATTAATATTAGATACGAGCGCAGGGAATGGTCCATTTGAGTTCTGGAATAACACACGCCTCACCAGCCACGGCCAGTGAGTTGTGAGATACATTATCTTAATGCGTCTAACTGATGGTTTGACGGTGGATTCGGGATGCACACTCGTCTATTTGGGTCAATTGACAAAAATAATGAACTGTTAATTTAGCGGACTTGTCATCGATATGCTTTGGAGGACGCATCGAGGGGATTATTACTTGGGTCACGATTACATATGAATGACCAGGGACGTTGTGAAGGCATCTCATTGAGCATTATGCATTGAGCTACTTAGTGAACCTGGATTTGAGAGAAGTCATAGAGGTGTATGAAATTAACGGAAGGAAGGCCATTCTATTGAAGCTGAGCGAAAGCTTTGCATTCATCTCCGCAAACTTAATTTTAAAAAAATTAGAGAAAAACAAGACTAAGTAGCTGATAAGTTCAAGGAATTACCTGAGGACCATCTTATACGGTTTTTTTATTTTCAAAAAAGGCGGCGACACTCAAGAGCTTCGATGAAATGAATCTCGAAGTGAACTGGTCCTGATGTATTCGGTAGCGCTTAAGCTTAAGGCACTCGCAGGTTTGTACTGGTAGCTTATCTTCTTGCAATCCTGGAAAGATACGTATTAATGGTGGTATGGTGATAAAACGTGTCGTAACTAATCACCAAAAAGCTAATGGATAGGGTACAATGACTGGCATGTGTTGGGATCATAGGCACAATACAAATGACTTTATGTTAGGTTAGGTGAGTTGGTGCCTTGTAATATTCGTCACTGCTTACGTAGAGCAGCCACGGGGTCCATTGTGCCCAATTTAAAATTCTACCCAGTGACCCTGTAAAGAAAATGGAGAGCCCCTGGTTTAAAACCATCCAGGTAGGGATATGAATCTCCGGAGGTCCCTTAGCTCGATGTTACGTAAGTCCTCCAGTTCCGTGAAGAAGAAACTGCCAAGTGTCCTCCTTCTTATATCGGCGAGGGCAGGGCATTCACACAGCAGTTGACGTCTCTTGACGGCCTCGTCTACAATATACCTTCTTAACGATACTGTTAGGCACGCGGCGTTGCTCCCCTTCCTGCAAGTTCGTCGTTTGTTCGCAATTTCGTAACCATATTGGCTCTCGATTTCTCATCTAGATACTTTTTGCAGATTACTACAAATACACGATTTAGTTATCGTGGATTCCAGAGCCTTATCGGCTGGATGTCGATATAGACAGTACTTGCCCTTCCTGTAATATCCTTCTTCCGGATAGTTTTCGAAGCCTTCGAATATTTCGGCTTGAAACACACTGCAATTGTCGTCGGTGCAAAAGACCCCGACACCTGCCAGTTCCTTTTTACTGGTAACTTTCTGGTTCCTCCAGCCATCTCTGTCAGGAATTCTGATACTGAATCTCCTGTCAAATGACAGAGTCTGGATCATATGACCTGCTTCTGTCGATCTGTCGGCATTCACCCATGGAGGCAGTACGCAGGCGTGAATGTATAGAGCTGATGTCAACTGTCGTCCTTCCCTCAGCCTCAAGGCAGTCTAAGCTGCCATGTTGCTGCAGTACATATCCAGTGGGACGAAACTTAGCATGTTTTCCATTGCTGCTGTTGGTGTTGTTCTTATTGATCTCAGAATTTCCATACCGGACACCATCTGAATGTTAGTGAGGTATGAAGCTGATATTGCTTCTGAAGCACCTTCCACCAGACAAGTAATCCACACACCAGAATGGGTCTCACATCCGCCGTGTACAGACAGTGTATCACAGTCGATTTAAAACGCCATGTATTACTGAACGCCTTTCTGTATGAGAAGAAGGCTACGCATGCCTTGTTTGATGCGCTCATCGATGTTCTCCTTTCAGTTTAGTTTCGAATCAAGAATAACGCCCAGATAGCATGCTGATCTCGAGAGTTTAAGTTCAACACCCCCAATCTTCGGAGGCTGGAAGTCAGGAATTAATCTCTTCTTAGAGAAAAACTCAATCTCTGTTTTTATAGGATTGACTCCCAGTCCTTTGCTGCTGACCCTAGTATTGATCCGTAGTAGCGCATAGTTGAGCCTCTCGCTTAGGACTGGAAGGAGTTTGCCTACTACCAGAATGACCACATCGTCGACATAAAACGTCACATTGACGCGTTAGATAGTCAACCGACTAATCGAATCCTGCCCAGAAATTACATTGCATACATATATGATAAACGGCAAGACCCTTGATTGCCGTCACCTCCCCTTGGAAAATACTATGGTGCTTGGGCAAACGGACTGAGATATTTGGGTTTAAATCCTTGAAGAAGACACGACCACCCACTCTTAGTTCTGTCTTAGAGTACGAGATGACATTTCCAGTCTATTTTGGAGGGTATGGTGATTTCAAACTTGTAGGGTGTAATTGGTGTCTAACGGGAGGAGTTGTTGTTCCTCGAGGATGGTGGATTGTCTGGTACGTTGGCTGCACCATTGACGTCAAATGGTTGTAAGAAGTTTTGTAGACCTTGCCTCCTACCACATCAAATGTCTATAAACAGAGAATGTCTCCAAACCCTCTTAGTCTATTGCTTAGTTGACAGTATTTTACAAGTGCCTCACTTTTCTGTTTAAAATTCGGTCCGGTCCTTTACGTTGATATTTCAAGGGTTTTCTTGACCCGACTTTAAAGGCGAACATTTTTGTTACACGCTTTTAAAAATTATGACGTGACAAGCCTATGGATTGATTCCTCACGAGCTGTATCATCTTTAGAGCGAACATTTATTTCATTCCTCTGCCCATGCCCCTGTATACGATGCATTATAAGCTCCACATTGACTTTGGCTATGGGTGTTTACATATGTATCTCCCAAAGCATGTTAACCACAAAAGCATTGCATCGTTCGTGCGGTTGATAACATTTAGTGTCCTCGAATGTTCCCTGTAAATGTGCGCTCATCAATCGCAGACATTAATCATTTTGTTAACTCTTCACATGGATGCACAACATCCCCGCACACGTTGTCCGTAAATGCCATCGAATTAAGTAATTAATAGAGTGCACTGCAAGCCGCCGCCAACGTCGCTCCACACGGGGTCATCACGGCATCCTTCGCAGAGGGCCCTTCATATCGGTTATTCACAACAAAGTAATTGCCCAAAATATTCCCAATATCGAAAACATCGACTGCAGCGCAACAAATTTCATCGCCCTAATCGAATTAGGGAGACTCGGCGAAAAATCTCCAAATGCTCTTCCATCTTTTAATCAGCGGCAATTTGGACATACACATAGGACACGGGAGTAGGGTAGGGAAAGTTCCCGAACAGCAACGAACGAACTTCCGCAAACATTTGATTAGAGAAGAGAATGTACGCCGACAAAAAGGATTCCAACAAAGTGATGCTGGTCCTGCTGCTAATATGCAATGCAAAGTAGCAAAACACCCGAGTACACGGAACGCTGCCATCGTCCTCCACTACTGATTCGACAGTGGTCGACTTGAATAAGCCTAATTTATTCATAACAGAACCGCATGCACACAATCAAAAATATGCATTCAAAAACAGGTGAGCATAGCCAAGCCCACGCTGGACGGGTCAACCGACCGACCATAACGTATGAAGTGAAAATCAAGCTTATATTGTTTAGGGCCGACTTTGCCGCACTCCGCACTCCGCTGAACCGGCCGATAGTCTGACAAAACCATAAAAGACCACCGACCATACGGATCCGGTATGAAGAATCAAAAATTGGTCAGCCAGTGTGCGAGAGGACCCCGCTGTCAGGGGGGAGTAGTTAGATTTTCTCCATCTATCCGTAACCGGAAGACTAAATTTGAATATTTTGATGAGATTTTAATCCAAAATGTGTGCCTGTGTGGGTTGGATGCTGCTGACCAGCGAGGATGGCGGAATGGGTGCTCTGATTTGAATATTTCATTATCGGACAGATTTTGACAGTGAGTGCAATTTCGGGGGCCGACACTCTCGCTTGGTGAGGTGTGAATTTTCCATGCCTTCACTCACTCACTTACGGGCTTCTTCCATTATTTAAATAAAGTATTTTCCATGAGCTGGGGTAGTATGTGATGTAAACAATGTGTGCAGTTAAATTTTGCAATCTACTCACATGTGCAATGTATACAGATGTACGAGAATGTCGATCATACTGACGCGGTTTGAGATAGGCTTCAGATTGAACCGTATTGAGAGTCGAGTGCATAAAATATTAACAGTCGAGATATTGACAGAAGCCCTGAGATTGACTTTGTCATTGGCCTTGAGAGAGCTCAGGGCTCATAAAGAAAGATTAAGAACATCTCTAAATAATTTTAACTGAAAATCCTCTTCATTCTACGCCTCTCGATACCTGATAACCCAAAAGACTAGATTCAGCCTGAAATAATCAGACAATTGTATAAGTCTGTACTGAACTCAAAACGAAAGGAGTCAGGTCAACTATGAGCAGACATATGAATGCCGCGGTACATATGAAATATGGCATTACTTAGGTACATAGTCAAGTGGCTCTCAAAAAATACTCAGCTCCAGGCACCTTTTGAGAAAAGGGATGCCCTTCGCATAACTACCACTTCTACCAAGGAAGCTTACAGCTCCACAGTTTTTAAGATCCCGCTTGTAGGTTAATGACGCTGGACTAGGACTCTAAGGCTATAGACTGAATCTGTCAGTATACCTAAAAAAAATAAAAGAGCAACTTCCCGGGTGGTGGTCGCTGTGGCTTGTTGTTAGTGCATTGGACTGTCCACCGAACATTTTTCGCGGCAACACCTCTCGTCAGGAAATGACAAGCCTCCAAAATAATAGTTTATCATGAAAAAGCTTCTCAATTCGCCATTTGGAGTCGGCAATAAATTGCAGGTCCCTTCCAGTCGTGCGAAAAATGTAGCACGCACAACATGAATGGTGGCGAGAAGCTAGGCCTTGGCTCACCTTGGGCTAGCACGCCAGCTATTTATTTATAATTAACTTCCCTGGTGGCGTACATACTTAAGGTGGCGCTACCGTCTGGGGTTAGACCTGGGCCTCAACCAACGTCTGCACCCAGCTCAATATTTAGCCAGGTACCTTCAGTTCCGTAGGCATTTGGTCATGCTCCGCTACCACTTTCGTGCGTCACCTGAGCCGCGGTCTTTCTCTTCTGCACCGTCCCCCCTGTGTGGATTCGAAAAGGTTCCGGGCCGATGCATTGATGTCCATCTGCCCTATATTACCTAGGCAGCTTAGTCGTTGGAGCTTCACTCTTCTGGCTACTTGGATGTCGCTGTATCTCCTCCTCAACTCACCATCTATGCAGATGGGACCGAAACACACCCAAAAAATTTTACTCTCGAAACAGCCAAGAGCGACCTCCTCCGCTTTTGACAGAGTCTATGCCTCAGCGGCGTAGAGCAGGACTGGGATGATTTAGGTCTTGTAAAGGCTCGCTTAAGTTGTTCGAAAGAGGGCTTTGCTATTCAATTGCCTTCTTAGCCCAAAGAAGTAGCAATTGGCAATATTATTCCTCGTTTGAGATCAGCGCTGGTTTCGTTGTCAGAAAAAATAGCGGACCCTAGGTGGACAAAGTCCTTAGCTACCTCAAAGTTATATACCTATGTCTACAGTGACGTTCTGTCCGAGACGTCGGTGTTGAGTGTACTTTCTTGTTGACAGCATATACTTCGTCCTGCCCTTAATGAACGCTTAACGCATCTTTGCCGCCATGCTGCGTTCATCCGACTATGTCAATATCGTCGGCTTATGCGAGACGGGCTTTTGAAAGATTGTGCCTCTGGTGTTGGTGCGTGAGTTTTGCGCAACTCTTTAGAGAACGATGTTGAAGAAGTCACATGACAGCGCGTCGCCTTGTCTAAATCCTTTTTTGACATCAACGATCTCGGTGAGGTCTTGACCGACTTTGATGAAGCAGCGTGCATTTTCCATCGTCATCCTGCACAAATGGACGAGTGTGGCAGTGATGCCAAAACTGAACGTGGCACTTTATGTATAGCTCGTCTCTATAGATGCTGTCTTTAAATTGATGAACAGGTGGTGCGTATCGATTTGAAATTCCTAGGTTTTTACCATGATTTGACGTGGAAATTTGATCGATGATGGACTTTCCTGAGCTAAAGACGCAGTGATATGGATCAATCAGGTTGTTGACGAATGGCAGATAAGATCTTGTATTCGATGTTAAGAACATCGTAGTAGTTGGCGCAGATCGGAGGGTCTCCCCTTCTGGGGATTGCAACACGGTCTCTATGCTGGAAGTTGAAATTGTGTTGTATAGCACTTGTCACTTTTAATTTTTTATTTTTTTTAAAGAAAAATTCGTTACGAAAGTTATGTTTCATGACACATCTCCAGATCTAGATCTCTCCAAATAGGGTTTCAAATTCTTAAATAAATCTACGCGCTGATAGAGCCCTGCTCTGTAGTTCAACATAACTTTACCTAACCTTTTCATTCTTAATAATTTCAAAGAATGTATACAACCAGTCCACTTTTTTCACTATACCATTGTTAGCCGCGCGTCAACTTTCTGTTGACCATTGTCGCCGATAGTCAAAATTCAAATTTACCAAACTAAACGTCAAAGGAGAAACAAAGACACACAGAAAACCTTTCTTCCAAACAGACCTTCCATACCTCCTAATCGTCCTCCATAGACTCTAAATAATCGACTATACCCATACGGATATATGTAGGTGAGATATATTGGGGCATGCATTCAACTATTGGACCATGAATCTCTTCGTTCGAAGAAGTAGCTGCTAAACATTGAGTACGTCGTGTTCCTTATTCGATATCGACAAGTTACCAGAACCTGTGCCAGCTCGCTCTGCAGTCCAATGCGCTATCTACTGAGCGACGGTGAACACCTATGTATATGTTATAACAGATCTTCAATCCCATTTTTTACACAAAAATCCAAATAAACAAATGCATGCACTTCTGTGCAGCGAGTATTCCAATAGCAAAACCTAAACATGTCGATTGTTGGGTGCTTTCCGAAAGTGTCAGCACTAAGGCACCCTGTTGTTTGCATAGTCTCACCTTAGGTCCTCAAATTCGGTCATAACTTCATATGTTTATCCGCTGCATCGAGCTCCTTGTGTGAAAGAATAATCCACTTGAATCGAATTCCTTCTATCTGTTACAAAACTAGATACAAACATAGATACACCCTATAAGCGTATAAAAATGTGAAACCAAACAGACGATGGCTGTACTGGCTCAACAGTCAATTCACCCGGTAAATTGGTGTGAAAGTTCAAAAAGCCGAAACGCCAAGTCCCCGAACCCATGGGCTGAATTCACTCCCGGGACACTTACGATGTCCTGGACAAAATGCAGTCCAGTATACGCTTCCTACCGAGAGCCAATACAGTAACGAATATTTACCCGACCCCGAACACGCCTGCTTTGGCCCGGCCGCTCGAAAATTGAACGGGACACCCTAATGGACGGAGTTTTTAATGCAATTACAGGCATGTGCACTGGTCGAATACCTAATGGCATACCCTGTTTATAGTTGGGACATTGCGACCCGACAATATTCATACTCGTCTCTGAGGGCGGCATGCAGAGCACTTTCAATGCACTCGGGGGTTAGGGTTGAGTGGGCGCAACTGTTAAGTTGGTCTGTAGAGTGGGACAGGAACGGTTAGTACGTGATCGTGCATCTAATTTGATTTTGGTGCTTCATTCTCTCTCTCTCTCTCTCTCTATCTCTCTGTCCGTCTGTCTTTCCGCAGTTTCGTGTATGTGCGTGTGTGTGTGAGTATGGCTCCTTTTTTGAACGACGACGACGCGCAAAATGAACGCTTCAACAGGGTGCGGATGGCATTTCGAGTTGCCATTTTCCAATGGCCACGATGCATTAATGTCCGTGAATGAGGCTTTCACTTTAATGGAAATTTAATAGCTTCAAATTGCATTGGAGCCCAGTGCACTTCAGCAGCGGTGCTATGGAGGAGTAGCTAACTGCCAGTCGTTGCGAGCCCCTGTGCCCCTGTGCTGGATTTATTTCACAATTAAATAATTGTAAATTGATTTCGAGAGCGGGTTTAACGCTGGCAAAAGATTGAGTGGCAGTTGTTGGTGCTTTCCAACAAAGTTTCACTAAATTGAATTAAGTTAAACTCATTAATGGATGACTATGTTAATTAAGTAGTAAAATGATATTTATAAAATATTCATATACATATATGTACATATATGCATGGAGACTCTATGTAGCTTCAGCAGATGATGTCGCGTACGTTATGCGAGTTATTAAAGTCGTCAAATGTTCCTTTTATGATCAACACCTTCTACAGGGAAAATAGGACCTCGTGAGCAGATAAGGGACATTCGATCGGAAAATGGCTTCGGAAACTGCTTGCCACTGTAGCCGTTTGTGTTGCAGCCGCTGGTGTTGGCGATGTTTGAGATTTCCGCAGCCGTACTTAAGCTACAACAAACAATTGGTTGGAGTCACTGCTAAGTACTCTGAACTTTCGGACATCGATTATACTAAAGCAGTGTCCTTTTTTTTTGGCTGCGCCATATCCTCTAAAGATATGATACGCAGACCCGGTTACTCGATTCCAGGAATGGGCTTACGTACTAATCCTCGACCAGCACACTTCTACCACTCTCCCCGCCGTATTACTTTGCGGGGCTGATTTGCATATCGTCTTGTGCCATCTGTTTCTGATGCTTCGGGTGCTTCTGTTGCTCTTCTTAGCTTTTCTATTCTCTGCACCTCATTGTGGAGAGTTATTACGAAACTGCATATGTATTGCCATCCAGTTTTCCTCCGACTTCCACATATGGTCAAGCAGAAAGGCCGAACTGGGCAGAGTAGTTCTCCATTCCACCAGCTAAGGCCTAGCTTCTCGCAATGGAAGTGACCTACAATTTATTGCAGAATCCGAACGGCGAATTGAGAACCTCTTTCATGATAAATTATACTTCCGGAGGTTTGTGATTCCCCGACGAAAGGTGGTGCCGCGAAAAATGTTCGGTGGGTGTGGCTGGGGCTTTAACCCACGCCGCTTGCTTCGAGCCCAACGCACTTACTACTTACCCACGGCGACCACGTGAAGTGAGTGCAAGAAAACACTACATGCTCCGAGTCTTCGTCTTTCTTTAGGCATTTCGGGCAGGATGGTGAGCTGTCTTGTCCAAATCATTAAAGGTACTTGGGATAGCTGCCGTGGCCAAACAGAAACTGCCTTAGGTGCAATCCCCATGTTTTCGACTTATCCAATCTTCGATTCGCTTGTACGTCCATCTGCCTCTTTTTGTATTGGCCCAACCAGCTTATCACATAGCTGCTGACGCTGTCTTCTCATCAATTTTGATCATCCTGATGGCTTTGGTGTCGTGCCGACGCAAGGATCTTCTCCTGTAAAATATCCTTAAAATCTCGTCTACAAGGATGTCGATGGGGACCATTCCAGGAATAACAAACCCGGCTTTGTCTGAGATGGTTCGAAAGCCGCTGATTATCCGTAGAGCGCACTCTGCTTTTGGTCTCCTTTATCCTTAGTGCTTGCGCTCAGACTGGTCATATAACAGATTCGAGGTGGTAACTGTGGAGAGTGGAATTGTTCTAGCGTATCCACCGATGTAGGGTATTATGCGCGAGAGAGCTCCCTGTGTTTGCGATGCTTTGTTGGTATATAGTTCAGGTGCGTTTTGAATTGCAGTTTGGCGTCCAGCATTACTCCAAGGTACTTAACTGCTTCTTTGGACCTAAAGCAGTGCTCTGTGTTGAACACAATGTGGTCAATCTGGTTGCCGGCAATTGGTCATGAGATCTCAATATCCCCTTCTAATTAACGTGGGACGAAAACCACGTGCTTGCAATCGAAAATGTATGATACCATTCTCATCATAGTAGGCTTGGTAATGGTAGACAGCATTTCAGTCGAGATGCAGCGGTAGTGCATTAGCAAAGAAGATCAAAAGCTTCCTCAACGCGAGAGCTGAAACGAAAAAAAGGATCAAACCATAGCTCTACGGCAGCAAGGGTGGAACCTAACAGCAAAGGGGAACAAGACTTATAGACCGATATGAAAGGTGAAGCCATGGATTAATCGACAACATGGAGAGATGAAATAATACTCCAAATGCTCACCGAACATGGGTGCTTTCGACCGCTGTTCCGTGATACCAGGGACTAAAGGTCAAGGTGATTTCAGTGGATTATAGTTCCATACCTATCCTCAGTTCACCCATGGCCCGCTGCTATACCATATGCCACATCATTCAAATTCATTCTCCTCCTAGGTGTATAATACACACAATGAAAACAAGCAAATCCGCCAACATCCTCATTGTCCTGTCCTCTCTCACACATTCTATGCCCACAACCTCCCCAAAAAAAAAAGGAACAATCATCCTCCTCTTAAGTGCCTTCTTTGCACTAAAACAAAGCATTCATCTCGGAACCTTGGAAAGTTAAAAGCTTTCACTTTGACCCGGACATTGTGGTAATTGTAATTTAGAAACGCTCCCTTTGATCTCTGATCTCAATCTAATGGTGATGGCTAGACAATTTGAGACTCGGACTGGCACGACATTTACACGAAACCTTTTCAATCCTCTTTGCCCAAGCACCCAACCAAATACACACACACACACATAGAGACTCACCCATAAAGAGGATTTTCCCAACTCAAAATAATTTGGCATATGTGTGGAAATGACAGTTAAGAAAATATCTCTTCTTCTAACCACTTTATCTGTCGTATCGGGGCGCAGGGGACGCAAACGAAAAACATGGGAAAACTTTTTCCCAACACTTTAATCGCAGTCCCCTTAATCAGCTGAAAACTTCTGCAGCTGCAAGTTTTTAAGTTTTGACCGAGCACCTTCTACCTTTTGGTCCCGGAAAACAAAAGGTTCCGAATGGAAGCGTTCGCGTGACACTTGAGCATTTCATACCAAAACACCGGTTCCTCTGCCCGGAAGTCACCATTAACCACTGCCGTCGTCGTTGACATCGTCACAATAAAAAAGTAAAATCCTTCGCAGATATATGTGGGCAGAGAGTACTACATCCTCTGGTGGCCCATATGGGAGCCGTATGCACGAGTAGTGCCATTGGGTAGTGGTGCCACCATTTTTACAATTTCGCATACATAGCGCACGGATAGGTAAAACCTGAAGGTAATCTTTTATACCTCTGACAACAATGCACCCGTTGCCAGTGTTGTGGATGGCATCATGCCATGACTGGGGTGGGATTGGTCCCCGACCAAACGGGAAGTGTTTTGAAATTCTTTGAGTTTTACCCCTGAAAGTCAACCAGGATGCGGACTTGATACATAGGGCAGAGAGGTCTATTATGGCATAAGTTATGCTCCTGAAATATAGATAGTTCCATGAAATAAAAATTATGATTCACTCCTTGCCTGGGCTTTTGTGCGCGCACAACCCACCTGAGCCCCGCTGTACGGTATTCTGATCTGGCAGTGGTATCCTGTGACAGTTAGCAAATGAGACTTGGAACAATGTGGACGGGTTAATTTCATCATCGTGGCCGCCGTCGTCATCATCGTCGTCGTCGTGTCGTTGGGGAGTAAAAAAAATAAAAAATATGAATGCACAGCGTAGTTTGCATGCATAAAGGACGCTGGTGCCATCGGAGATGGCTAGGACTGTGACTAATTGGAAGACATTTAGAAATGAAAAGCATAATTGGTTGGATGCAAGACACAGTCAAAAGTCAAAGGAAATTATGTATAAACGAGTGAGGAAATTCGTCCTTTAATTCAGTGCGAAGTTCTGTTGTTTCCATGACGTTGATTTGTGAAGTTACCCATCGACCCACTTTTGAGATATGCGCAGAGCTTTATTGGTAGGAAAAGGTTATGAATCTTGTCAATACCGGAAGAAAAATGACTGAAAACTTAACGGTGCTCCATCTTTGGAGGAGATTTATGTGATGAAGGGCGAATATTCTGGCTAGAAACCGGCATGCAAGCCCAGTTGGGCAAAATTGAGCTGAAGCTTCTGACTACAAAAAGCTTCTGACGCCAAACTTTGTCTGAACGGTCAACCTTGCTCACTATTTAAGTGTCATTCAAGCTTAAGTTGAAAATGAAGACAGAACGACGGGTAAACAAGGAATGCAGAGCCTTCTGTGCCTGCAGCAGAACAGAATCTTTGGCAAGACATTAAGAATTCAATCAAACTGAACCAGACCAGACCCTGTCTATGTATATATGCCGTCGTTGTACGATCAATATTTCTCCATCGGTCACAAATCTTGTTATAATCTTCAAAAAAATATGGAAAAATGCAAAGAACAGCAAAGGAGCTCTGTGTCCAACCGATAGTCTAACAGTTTTCCTGCTCCTTTTGACCTTCAAGCTTCAAACTAAAATGACTGCAGTGTGTACAGAAATCATACTTAGAGAATCTGGGTGTTAGACAGCCAAACACTACGATCGCAGTAAGATATCCGAGAAAGCTCTAGAGGTGAACCGATGGAAGAAGCAATGGTAGTAAGCTAAGACTTACACCAACGACTCAAAATGAAACTGCGCAGTCGGTGTGGGATTTTTCGCGGTGACCCTTACCTTTACCAAACTCCTTGTAATTATGGAAGCCTGTCGATTACTAACACTCAACTATAACAATACAGTTTTAGCCGATAGCTAAGATTCTATCAAAGCCATTGGTTCGGCTTCTAAAAATAAATAAATAGCTGGGGCGACAGCTCGAGATGAGCCAAGGCCTAGCTTCTCGCAAAAATTCATGTTGTGCGTGTTACATTTTTCGCACGAATGGAAGGGACAATTTATTGCCGACTCCCAATGGCTGGGGCTTAAACCCACGCCGCTCGGTTAGCAGTCCAATGCAATAACCACTGAGCCACGGTGAGGACTACATCCTCTAGATCCCCCAAACTGGTAGGTCAATGCCGAAATGAATTAAAGTGCCAAGTTAGTCAGTTCAGGATCATTATAGGAACATCGCTAGAAACGAACCCTCTTTCGGCCGGGTAAGGCTCAATCCGTAATAGCTCCTTTTTTCCTTTAGGAGAGGCGGACAATGCATCATGCACCGTCAGCAATTGTTACACTCACTTGCTGTGTCAGATTCCCACTGACTAAACTCCCCCTCTACCTTTGGTATCCTCGGCAACCCCTAACCGCTGTTTGCATTACTTAAGGGGGAGTCTTCCTTATGCCCAATAGGGCTCACTTATAATTCTTTTGAGGTTATGCTTTCGTCTTCCTCTCTCTTTTTTCCAGCACGAACTCGATAAAGGAAGCTTTTTGGTTCCACCTGTCGTTGCTCGAGATCATCATTCTCTCATTCTCACGAGGTGATATTATTTGCCTCTAGATGTAGCAGTTTACTTCTCCATGTTTCTGCTGCGCTGATTCAGCAAAATCCCTGATCAGTCTTGCCTTCCTCTTCTTTCAGAGGTCCACCGCCATTGATGAGTTCCTTCGCCTCTGTCGTCGCCACCTTCACTCAACATCCACTCCTGTTTCGGCTTTATGCTCGTGGACGAACTTCCTTTCTGCCGCAAGGAGATCTATGGGAGTCACTTCCGCAACTATGAGGACGGCTGGTTCCGACACCGTGCGGTAAGAGCTTGCTATCCAGAGGACTCCGCGTCTCTGTAGTGCTGCCATCTGATCTTGCAGGCATACAGGAGAATGGCATGCGTGATCGACATAAGAAATCTTCTCCTGCTCGCAGTTGGGCCGCCTACATTTGCCATAAGCTTGCTGAGTAAAGTAGTGAATTTCGCATCTCGCACCGATGAGGACTTTATCTGATGCCAGTAGCCAGCACCTTACTAGGACTCAGTTGAATATCGTCAGAATTGTAACGATCAGATCATGCGGCGGAGCTTGATATTCGTCACTAGACACAGCGTCGCAGCTCCGGGGGTGTGAAGAAGATGATGAAATAACGGACTTAATGGCCATAGAGGTCTCACAAAAAATAACACATCATGCTTTTTGATTAATGCTCCAATTTTAAGGTTTGCAAGCAACCAAGTATTACTCTAATTAAACCACGATAAAGTAAATTAATATTAATCATTGTTACAAGAATTGTCTCTCAGACGTTGTGTCGTGCATTCGAAATTCACCCCAAAACACGTACTTTGGCCACTATTCCCTTTTTTGGGTAAATAAACGGAGGAAACAACCCGAAACCGAAATCAAACTGGACCCCACCACAAGACAATGTGAAATCCTTACAGCCTCCCATTTTCACACACGTACTAGGAGATGAAAACATCCCTCGCTCCCGCTCGAAAAATAATAGAAAAGTATCATAAGTAGTCTACATTGGTTAAGGGCACAAACAACAGCCAACAACACACATTCTCCGTTTGCCCCCAAATGTCCTTGGAAACAGTAAGCCATTAAGCGCCACAAACATGCACATGAAGAAGGTTTTATTAAACGTCAACTGAGAGAGACACAAACATCTTTCTCCCCATCCGCCGTCAGACCACCCACTGAAAGTGCGAAATCCGAAAAGGACATTAGCTATATTAGTCACACCCTTTGCGAAATGTGTATTCGACCCCGAAACAAACAACGACAACAAATAAGATGTCTTTATGTTCTTTGAACTAAATAATCCTCCAGCCCGATGCGGAATAAATAATGTCTCCATTCTCTCCAATTCTCAACAGGTGGTGTTGCGCCCGCCGCCGCCCGACTCGGTGAGAGTGTAAGCACAATCACGGTCCAGGATTGAGAAGTAATAAAATGACTTTATTGCTTCAATATATTCTAATCAAGGTAATTTAGTAATTTTATTAAGCATTCCAGGATTCCGGCATGTCCCCGGTAAGCAACCCCTGAATAGTGTCCTCACACCAGCATCAGCATCAGCATGGCGATGGCACTAATCAAGAGAATCCAACTTGAATCTCGCCAGCAGTCTCCACATACAGGGGGCTGTGTGCATACAAAAGCCAGGGTGAGGTGTTGAGGGTAAGGGTTTAATTACGATGAAGCAGTAGTCACGGGGAAAAGAAAGGAAAAAAAAATTAGAAAGAGAAATAAAGGACGTGGGGACGGAATGAGTTGTGGAAAATTGGCACAAACATATTCCACTGGTATCCACGTGCGCCACCTCTCCGCCCACTAAATTTCCATTCGACACACTAATTCAGACACTTACAATATATATACACAAATTTGGGTCAAATTGTCTGTGTGCTTTGTTAGGGATTTTCATTTGAGGATCCCGGTCCTCCCACTGTGCGCTGTTGAGGGTACAACCATTACGTATGCATTGCATCCTTTTGTTTTGTTATTTGCACTCTTTTTGAATCAAGTCCTGTGTGTATCCATTGGTGGTCCATTGTCTAAATCGTTTTCTAATGATTTTCCAATTGTTGTTGTGTTTTTTTTTCGAAATTTTTTCTTTTGTGCTTTGCTGGCGCCTTGATTAAGACTTGTTTACAGGAATACAACTCAAACTGGCTAATTGCAAAAAAGAAAAGAGAAGAGAACGACAAACAAAGGACGACACCATCTAATGAAGTGATTGCAGATACGAGTACTTCACCGTTCTGATTGTTTGATGTACTTGAACTTTTGTTTTTTTTGCAACTCATACATAAGTGGAATGACATTCATTTGAAATAATTGAATGTGAATTCTAATGGCATTCGACTAGTCATGTGACGAGTGCTATTGACATGGACATGACCAACTCATTGTAGCAGACATCTTAGCTAAGCACTTATATTGCAAATATTTGAGAGGGAAAAAGACTGACTTTATGGATAGCTGAGAAGAAGTTCAATTGTGAAGCTAGTGAGCCTTTTGGAAACATCTCTCTCGTGATTATACAAAGAAGACCTGAACCAAATGATCTAAGATTCCATTCGTAACTCCTCTGAAAGCGAAGTCGCACTGCTAGCTAATCATTCATTCATTCATTTTCCAATGTACCTGGTTATCCACTCGCGGGTGGGGTGTTAAGTGGAGCCTCCACATCTCCCGATTTTCCGCTATCGACTCTAAATTATCAGAGGCTATCCCTATACGAATAGAGGTGAGATTTCGGACTTGGTCCAATCACCTTATCCTGGGCCTACCCAGGGGGTGCCTAGTTAATGGGGATCCTTACTCGATCTCGACGAGTTACCTCAGAAATACAACGAAGAAATCTCATTTTGGCAGATTGTGTCCGCGATCTTATTCTTTCGGTTATTACCCAAACCTCATGCACATATGTAGGTGAGGGTCGGCACAAACACTGAATTGAAGACCGATAGCTTAGTTTCGATGTCAAGTTCGGCCCTCCTGATAACAGACTGACCATGCTGTCTTAAAATTTGCTCCAGACTACAGGATAACTCAGTATTGCTTCTACCATCACTCGTGAATGGGACCTGGAGATACTTAGATTTCAGCACCTGTTTCAGCGGGACTTCACAAACATGCAGACTGCATTGAGTAGACGTTCGGAAAATTACATCTGATTTGCTCACGTTTACCTTCATTCCAGCTTCAACACAGACGGCGACGAATCTATCTAGTGCGCGCTGAAGTTCGGTCTGGGTGAACCCCAGGATGACCGTGATGTGTAGATGACTTATCGTTAAATCTCCCAATTCGAACCGTTCCTTACCACGGCTGCACTGTAACATTCAATCCATACACACAATGAACAAAAGAGGTGACAGCACGCAACACTGGTGAACTTCAATGCCCACAGTGAGAAGTGTCGATTTAACGCCGTTCTCCTGAATACAGTTTTTACAGTTTTTGTATAGAAATTGAATGGCTCACTGAAGAGAACCGTCAATCAGTCAATCCTGCAGTACACTCCAGAGTTTACCTCAAGGAACCCGATCATACGCTTTCTCCAAATCTACAAAACAACTGTAGATAGGTTTAGCATACTCCCAGGCCTTCTTAAGTACCATTCTAATAGTGAATAGCCAGTCGGTTGTGCATCTACCTAGACGAAAGCTGCACTGATCATCGCCTAATCTGGACTCCACCACAGCTCTGGAACGCGCTTCCATCACCTTAACAAAGACTTTTCCGGGGAAACTTAAGAGAGATATACCCTTGTAATTGGAGCACTCCCTCTTATGCTTATTTTTAAGAAGAGGAACAATCACCAAGTTTGGCAGTCGCTAGGTATTTCATTGCAATTTTAGGCCATTTAAATGACACAAGAGAGCCATTTCATTCCCTCTTTCCCCAAGGTCTTGATTATTTCCGGTCGGATTTCGTCCACATCAGCAGATTTGCCGAATACTTACTTACTTAAGGTGGCGCTACAGTCCGGTGTGGTCCTGGGCCTCAACCAACAAGTGTCTCCAGCCAGCTCGATCTTTAGCCAGCTGCCTCCAGTTTCGCACGCTAAGTTGGGTGAGGTCCCCTTCCACTTGCGTGCGCCACCTGAGTCGCGGTCTTCCTCTACTGCGCTGACCCTCGGGTGTGGATTCGAAGATTTTCCGAGCTGGAGCATTGGTGTCCATCCGCTCTACATGACCCAGCCACCTCAGTCGTTGGACCTTCACTCTTCTGGCTAAGTCGATGTCGCTGTACAGCCCGTACAGTTCGTCGTTGTATCTCCTCCTCCACTCCCCGTCTATGCAAACGGGACCAAAAATCACCCGAAGAATTTTCCTCTCGAAGCAGCCAAGAGCAACCTCATCCGCTTTAGACAGGGTCCATGCCTCTGCGCCGTAGAGCAGGACTGGGATGATTAAGGACTTATAGAGGGTCACCTTAGTTGTTCGAGAGAGGGCTTTGCTACTCAATTGCCTTCTTAGCCCAATGAAACAGCGATTGGCAAGAGTTATTCTTCGTTTAATCTCAGCGCCGATGTCATTGTCTGAATTTATAGCGGAGCCTAGGTAGACAAAGTCCTTAACTACCTCAAAGTTATAGCTGTCTATAGTGACGTTCTGTCCGAGACGTCGGTGTTGGGAGTCCTTTCTTGTTGACAGCATATACTTCGTCTTGCCCTCATTGACCGCTAAACCCATCTTCGCCGCCTCCGTCTCGATACTCACAAACGCACCAGTGACATCACGCTGCGTTCTTCCGATTATGTCAATGTCATCGGCGTATCCGAGTAATTGGACGGACTTTTGAAAGATTGTGCCTCTGGTGTTGGCGCGTGAGTTTTGCACAACTCTTTCAAGAACGATGTTGAAGAAGTCGCATGACAGCGCGTCGCCTTGTCTAAATCCTTTTCTGACATCAAAGGTCTCGGTGAGGTCTTGACCGACCTTGATGGAGCAGCGTGCATTTTCCATCGTCATCCTGCACAACCGGACGAGTTTGGCAGGGATGCCAAAACTAGACATGGCTCTGTATAGCTCGTCTCTATAGATGCTGTCATACGCGGCCTTAAAATCGATAAAGAGGTGGTGAGTATCGATTTGAAGTTCCTGGGTTTTTTCCAAGATCTGCCGCAGTGTGAATATTTGATCGATGGTGGACTTTCCTGGCCTGAAACCACACTGATATGGACCGATCAGGTTGTTGACGAACGGCTTCAGGCGTTCACACAACACGGCAGATAAGATCTTGTACGCGATGTTAAGAAGACTGATGCCTCTGTAGTTGGCGCAATTCAGAGGGTCTCCTTTCTTGAGGATCGGGCAAACAATGCTGAGGTTCCATTCATCGGGCATACTCTCCTCCGACCATATTTTACAGATGAGTTGGTGCATGCTCCTTACCAAGTCATCGCCTGCTGCTTTGAAAAGCTCGGCAGTTAGGCCGTCAGCTCCAGCAGCTTTGTTGGACTTAAGCTTCGAAATGGCTTTCTTCACCTCGTCCAGGTCGGGTGGACGGAATTGTAGGTCTTCGTCGTCCAGGTTGAATGGTACATTCTGCCTGACAGTGGGATTTGATTCGTCGTCGCCGTTAAACAGTTTGCAGAAGTAGTTCTTCCATATCCTCAGCATCGACTGCGATTCTACTACGATGTTCCCTTGTTCATCCTTGCAGGCCTCGGTTCGGGCTCTGTAACCTTGACAGGTTCTTTTTACCCTTTGGTAAAACTTCCGAACCTCATTCCTGCTATAACATCCCTCTATCTCCTCGATCGCGCGCTTCTCATGCTCTTTCTTTTTCCTTCTGAAAAGCTTGTGTTCGTCTCTCCTCTTCTGCCCGTAGAGCTCGCGGGCAGCTCTGGTCTTTCTATGCAGCGCCGCTTTGTAAGCCTCTTGTTTCGCTGCATGTGCTTGCCGGCACTCGTCGTCAAACCAGGGATTTTGTTGTGGTGGCCGTGTTGAACCCAGCACATCAGAGGCGGCATCTCTGATCGCTTTTTGGCAATGTTGCCACTGGTCTTCAATACTTGATGCTGGCGGCATAGGACCTCTTGAGAGATTGAGAGAGACTCGATCGGAAAAGGATTTGGTGATCTCTTGCGATTGCAGCCGTCCGACGTCAAATTTCCTCACAGTATTCCCTTGTCTTGGCGGTGTTCGGGATATCCGCAGTCGTACCTTGGCTACAACAAGGTAGTGGTCCGAGTCAATGTTGGCCCCTCGGAACGTTCGGCCATCCATGATACTGGAGGAGTGCCTTGCGTCGATCGCAATGTGGTCAATCTGGTTGACGGTTGATTGATCAGGAGATCTCCATGTTCCTTTGTGGATATCGAGATGTGGGAACCGCGTACTAGCTACGACAACGTTCCGCCCCGCAGCAAAGTCGACCAGCCTAAATCCGTTATCGGAGGTGGTGTCGTGTAGGCTGCGCTTTCCGACAGTACTACCAAAGATGCCCTCTCTTCCTAGCTTTGCGTTAAAATCGCCTAGGACAATCTTAATGTCATAGCTAGGGCACTGCTCGTATGTCTTGTCCAAGAGCTCGTTGAACCTGTCTTTGGTGTCGTCGTCTTTCTCCTCTGTGGGGGCATGCGCGCATATCAGACTAATGTTGGCGAATTTAGCCTTGATGCGGATTGTCGTGAGGCGTTCGCTTACATACCTGAAGCTTAAGACTTCTTGCCTAAGTCTGTCGGTAGCAATCGCCGTAGTATACATCGCAGTTTTCTATCCTCTTTTTGCCCGGCCCATCCCACCGCACTTCTTGGATTGCGGTTATATCTGCTTTGCAGCAGTTGAGGGCCTCCGCTGATTGTTCGGCTGCACGTGGTCTGTTAAGGGACCTCGTTGTCCTTAATTCGTTTGCATGGGTTGTCATCAGTGAATCCGTCCGTATCCGAGGCTTGTTGTCGCTTCGTAACTATATTTTTTTCCGTGACAGGGCAGTTACCCCGGTGCACAACCCCCAACTTGGAGGACCAGGTCCATTGTTTTAACCCCTGGGACGAGGGGCCGGTTTAACCGATGTCGGTAACCCACTTTGGGGATGTGAGCGCTGCCGTTGGCCCCTGTAGGGCTCATCCGCCACCATCTCTTTTCCAGGACCCCAACCGATTCCTGGAAATCCTTATTGGCCTCAGCTCCAAATATGTTGAAGTAGCCCAGATAAGGTGTTGCTCCCGATCCGGAAGTTATAGACGCCACCGTTGATTCCATCTAGGGAATTCTTCCGCTGTCGTGTTTATAGTGCTGCAATTTTTGTCTTATGGTCAACACTCGCTCTTATAAGTTTAGCAAGTTGAGTCCGGGTGGACAACAACCAGTACCCAGTGGCTACCGAGGGGTTACGAGGAGGTAAAATAAGCACAATTGATGTGTAGTAACAGTTACAACACTGGGCATCGCCAAGTTGATACCAATCAGAGCCTACCCTATTACTACAACACCCAGCCACCAGAGAGATTTGCCGAATGTTATCGCTTAAATCGCAAAAGTCCCCTCCTCTACGGTGGGACTATCCTGTTTGAAATTGAGTAGCTCCGAAAAGTGCTCACCCCATCTGGACAAGATGTCCTTCTCATCGGAAAGAAATTCACCATTTTTGGATTTAGCCCCTTCGATGATATTAAACTTCCTTCCTCTGAGGCGGTGGATGGTCTGCCAGAACACCTTATTTGCAGATCTATGATCACGGTCCGATTTCTCGCCGAACTCCTTCCAAGACTGCTCCTTAGCTGCTTTAAAAACCAGCTTGCATGTTTTTCGCGCCTCCATGTATCGGTTTCGAGAAGCTAAATGTACCTGTTAGCTATCAATGCTTTCAAAGTAACTAAACAAAGTGGCTTAGGACGGCTAAGCATTGGACTAGAATACATCTCATGTTGTGGGTAGTGGAACACAACGGCTGCAGGTCAAATGAAGAGGCAGTCAAACTAGCCAGTAAGAGTTCTATACCCCACTTCATGACCACATAAAACGTATTTTCTACTTTTTTTTTGTGTTGCCCCATACAACTTCAAAATCCACCTTGGATTGAGACAATTGAAAAGTAAAATGCAAAGTAGTATCAGCGATAAAAAATCTTAAAAGCATAAAATCCAATTAAACTTTTATAATTACACAAGGAACGGAAAAACAAGTTAAGATATTTATCGAGGATAATTGATTTTAAGAAAATTGTTGGTCCTTATTCTACGCATTATGTAGATAAACAAAGAAAAAGCAGAGTGAGGCAGTAAAGTATAAAAAGGCCAACAGTTGAAAGAGTTTTCAAAGAGCACTTCGTCATAAAAGGTGTTTTCAGGACAAACTTTAATTACATGTTTGACTATGAACATATTACGAAAGGACCGGTTCAAAGAGAAAAACTTTACCTTCCAATCCACCTACGGAAAAAGGGTTAAACTATGGAGCGAATAAGGACGGCATGGCTCAGTAGTTAGTGCGAAATTCCAGTCAAATAGCCAACAAGTTTTTTTTATCACATAACATCACCATCGATAACGCCTTGTTTCTCCATCAGCTGTTTGGAGTCGGCAGTAAAAGTCGTCCATTTGTCTAAGCCAGCTCAAACCGACACCTCAGCCAAACAAGATTTAAATTGCACTTTAGAGGGACATTAATTATGATAGAGGGAAACTTTTGCTTAGCTAACAAAATCAGTTGGAAGGTAAGTAATCTCAACCAAATTGGCCTGTGAAACCACTCAAAATTAAAAATTAGGTACGTAGAGGTGGTCTCTCTCTGATCAAAAAGGGTTTGCCAAGTGTAAAATGCCTGGTTCTATGAAGAGCTGGAAGTTTAAGAGAAAGTACAACAGTGACTCTTGTCGTCGCCCTCTCCAGTGGTGTCACTTAAGTCTTACACACTAAGATGCTTGGCAAAAGCGCTTTTGAACATCAATATACGTAAGTTGTCTACAGTCTCTTCTGCTGAGTGACAGCAAGAACGCCGCTGATTTCTTACAGGCATTCGCGAGCATTCGTTTAGTTTGCCTGGAGAGTCGTGTCACACACAATGGTGTTTGTATGAAACCCAGTCGTCCGTGGAGGCCCTGACCGAAGACGCGGGATGACCCAGCGCAGGTTAAGTTTCTAAGAAATCATCCTTTAAGCCTTGTTTAACAAGCTCATCGGAGGTCTTACTTCCAGAGATCCCAGTGTGACCTGGGATCTAGACACGAGTCAAAGAGTTCAGTCTTACGACCAAGTTCAAACAGTTCTTGCATTCTCGGTGTTTTGGAACTGGTTAAAGGGTTGAGCAAGGCCTCAAGCGCAGGCCGGCTATCCCTACAGATACAGATGCTCCGACCGTTCCACCTATTCTTAGCAATAGAGTCGGTGGTCATTAGGATAGCAACGGTCTCTGCTTGGAAAACAGAGGCATACTTGCCTAACGAGTCTTTCGTTGTCGACCTTTATGAAGACACCAGCACTGGAGCCGTGACTGGGTTTGGAGCCATATGTGAAGGTTGGACTACAGCCCCGTCCAGGCTCAGAGTCTGGCCGAAGTCAGTCCTGAACGCAAATGGTCATCAAAACTCCAGTCTGGATGATTCCAAAAGTCATCCCCCCTCGTCTAAGACGATATATTGCTTTGATAGTACAGCCCATGATATAAGTATCAAGTGGAGGTAGATCAAGCGGAGCGTCTAGAGCATTACCCAGCGTACTCGGAAAAACTCCCCTGCAGTCACGACAAGCCGCCCTCTGAAGTTTAGTGCAGTAAGCAGTCATATGCTGACGCGAAAGCCCAGTCCACCAAACAACCAACATATAAGCTAGAGTCGGTTTGTTGATAAGCCCCATGTATTGCCAAAAGTACCCTTACACTGCCAGAAAACTGAGAGCGCCTTGGATGCCTTCGACATGACATGCTTTGCTCAAAAAAGTTTTTTATCCAGGTTCATTCCTAGATATTTGGCTTCATTGGAGATCTTGATAGTGATGCCCTTTACCACTGGATGAATCGGACCTGCCCTGCTTCTCGTAAACTCAACTCTAGTCATCGGTCTTGTTCGAAGCCGCCTGCGTCTTAGCACAGACAGTCTTGAGGTATGACCCGACAGAAAGTATGATAACATCACCCACATATGCCTGAGCGTAGCAAGCGTTAGAAGAATTGAGAATATGCAACAGAGAATCAACCGCCACAATGGAGACAGAACGCTGCCTTGCGGACTAGCTCGGTTTACCTGCTGCCATAGTGGGTGTTAAAGGAGAAACACTACTTCACGGAATATGTGTATAATTGGTCAGTAGCCTATTGTAATTGCTACAATTTTCATTGTCTTTCATTTGTGGTCTATGTTCTTGTGAACATGACCAATGTAGAGAAAATGTTGGAAGGTTATACCCTTAAACGAGTCTCATTGAAAGGTAAATTACCTCCGCGAAGCAATCATTAAGGGCTAAACCATATCTCGTTCTTTATGACGCATGAAGTGAGTTAAGAAAGACGAAGACTAGAAACGGAAGTAGGACCTATCACACCGGACAATATTGTTATGAGAACTGAGAAATGAGCTGTTCAGCCACATCGAGCTGGTTAAATAAGTGCATGTACAAGTGCGTTTACGAACGAAGCTCAATGCTCCAACTCGAAGAATCTTCGATTCTGTTCTCAGAGGAGCTACGTAGAAGATGGTAGATGAATAGCTCAGTTGTTATGTATTGGACACAGCTGGGTAAAGACTGTGCTGTTTGGAGAGGTTGAGGTCTTTGATTGCCTCGAATTGTTCGCCATCAAAAGTAAAATAGGTGCTTCAGAACCGAATATTTTAAACATTTGAATCTAAGACTCTTCCTACTTTTCCCTCGACATCTTCTCGTTGGGTGACCATTTCGTGAAAATAAAAATTTTCCAATAAGGATACGCTGTGCTTTCTCAAAATCAACTGTCCAGCTCAACCCCACAATTTCCGACATTATTGAGGCCAAGTCAACACAAGACACTCGTAAAAATTGAATTGTAAATATCTCTGTTAATTGCGTTTAGAGAAACAGTGTTTCCTCTAGCCGCCATGTCCGCCATATTGCCCGCAAACCAAGCGGAAGTTGTCAGTGAATCAACACACTCTCACTCTCGGTCCGTACATTTTAATAATGCGGTGTCATAAAATTTTCATTAAGAAAATATGTTGCAACCATTTAATGGCAAGGATTTATTGTTACGAGTACATACGGACATTTTTTTTTCAACGCGTTGTGAGGGGGTTAGGACAGGCAGTGTCTGCACTGGGACGAGGGCATTTGGAAAGTACTCAAACGAATTATGGGCATTTTAACGCCAGTGTACACACACAGCGGCATATATCAATCTCTATACTCACATTTCGACGTAGTAATGGAATTTTATTATGAATTTTTATACTTGGTTCAACACTCTGCCATGTTGGCTGCAAAAAAGAGCGGATGGCCCTTTGTTCTGGTGTTCGGATTTTTTATTTTTTTTTTTGCTTATAATCACTCCGATGGCAAAGTGTCAACTTACTAAAAAGGGTACAAGGAGGAGGCAGGCCGGTCGAGCAGACCACCCCTTTGGTGTAATGTCCTTGTTCGCATTTCCACTCCAATGGAAGTCATATTGTTGAGTAATATTTCGAGGACCGTTAAGCATTGTAATGTTCTGTGTTAAATATATTAACAAAGTGTCATCGGACTTGATTAAATTTTTCAATGTTTAGAGAATAATGGGTAAGGGCAGCGCAGCAACGCCCTTAATGAGAGTTTCATATTAAACGGCGGATGGTTTATTACAATGCAAAGTGTTTTTAAAAAGGATATTCTGCAAAATTATTTTGAATTGCTATTTTTGCACTGATGCAGAACAGCTTTATGATACTGAAAAGTTTGTTGTTGCTTTGGTTTATGGTTTGCTTGAGGAAGGACCTTAAAAAGCGGAAGTTATTGAAGAAAATTTATGAAGCGACTCTGTGTGTTTGGAAAACATGTCACAGCTGATACTGAGAGGACGACCTTATTTCTCATGGTGTACGCAAGTGGTTGACGCACGCAACTGAAAACAGATGCTGTCTAGAGAGGCTTGTTAGAGAAGGCCTAAGTTCATGCTGAATGCCACCATAAGTAAGTCCTCAGAAGAGGACTACAGCTTACTCTGTGCTTGAATCTGGATTTTTTTTAACAAGTTTCTCCATCCCTGCACGGGTCCCATCGTACCTGAGATAACACATCCATGGTGACGGTGCCCAGGGATTATGCTCGGCTGGTGCATAGGCCAAGTTCTATGCCTGTGGAGAGAGATCCTACCGTGCTACTGCAATCTAGTCATTGGGACTAATTAGGCCCTCTGAACTGTGCCAGCTCCAGAGGCATAAGTCTTCTGAACACAAGATCTTATCTGCCGTGTTGCGTGAACGCCTGAACCCGTTTGTCAACAACCTGGTCTGTCCAAGTCAGTGTGGCAAGTGCACCACCGGCAGATCTTGGAGAAAACCCAGGAACTTCCACTCGATACCCACCACCTTTCATCGATTTTAATCCCACGTGTGACAGTGTCTATAGAGATGAGCTATACCGAGCTATGTCAAGTTTTGGCATTCCTGCCAGACTCGTCCGTCTGTGCAGGATGACCATGGAGAATGCATGCTGCTTCACTAAGGTCGGTAAAGACCTCACCGGGACCTTTGATGACAAAAGAGGATTCGCTGTCGTGCGAATTATTCAACAATGTTCTTCAAAACTCACGCGCCAACACCAGAGACACAATTTTTCAAAAGTCCGTCCAATTACTCGCATACGCCGACGATATTGACATAATCGGAAGAATGTAGCGTGATGTCATTGGTGCATTCGTGGGTATTGAGATGGAAGCGGCGAAGATGGATTTAGCGCTCAATGGTGGCAACAAGAAAAACACTCAACACCGACGTCTCGAAAAGAACGTCAATGTAGGCAGATATATATAACTTTGCGGTAGTCAAGGACTTTGTCTACCTAGACTCCCCTATAAATTAAAAACCAGCGCTGAGACCAACCGAAAAATAACTCATGCCAACGCTGTTTCTTTGAGATAAGAAGGCAATTAAGTAGCAAAGGCCTCTCACGAACGACTAAAATGACCCTGTATAAGACCTTAAGCGCTCCAATCCTGCTCTTTGGTGCAAAGGCATATACTTTGTCAAAAGCGGATGAGGTTGCTCTTGGCTGTTTCGAGAGGAAATTTCTCCTGGTGATTTTCGGTCCTGACATCGACTAGGCCAGAAGAGTGAAGCTTTAACTACTGAGGTGACTGGGTCATGTAGAGCGGATGGACACCAATGCCCCGACCCGGAAATCTTCGCATCCGCACCCGAGGGACGGCGCAGTAGAGGAAGACCGTGAATCAGGTGGCGCACGCAAGTGGAAAGGGACATTAACCAACTTGGCATGCCAAATTGGATGCAGCTGCCTAAGGATCGAGCTAGCTGGAGACGCTTGTTGGTTGAGGCCCAGGTTCATCCCGGACTGTAGCTCCACCTTAAACAGATGAAATCGATATCTGGAAGGGCTACCGCCATTATTTATACTGATAGTCAGGCCGCACTTGAAGCGCTAGAATCAAATGTCGTCAGATCTGCAATAGTCTCGAAATGTCGCGTAATTGTGAAGGCATTGTGTACGCAGAGTAAGACTTTGTTGGGTGCCGGGCCATTGTGACATTGAGGGAAAGGAAAGAGCCGACGACGGCCATGACAGCTATAGGAACATGGTAAAACTCTTCAGGGAAATCAAATGCTTTAAGAAAATGGTTTAGATTTTGTCTTTTTGGTTTTATATCGCGATGGGCCCACTATGGTGCCTAGTGTCTTAGCAGCGCTGGCTGCATAACCCTACTCTACCTAATCTAAACAATCAAACTATATCCAGGAACCGAAAGATTCCAATCTCTTCAGCTCTACGGGTAGACCTTGTCTCCTTCGGCCTTTTTCAAATGTTAAACTTTATTTGTAAAGCAATGGGGTGGCTTATGTTTAAAGAAAAATATATATAAGTGCTCCCAAATGAATAGCCTCAGATTCACTTTACTACAAAATGGGATACAAGTCATTTGCAGCTTCTGTCAGGTAACCCCCCGTCCGATCTTTGTTCATAGTTCTGATAACATTTACATATCCATTCAACCTTTCCGGACGCCGCTTCAAGGATACACCTCCATTATTAAAATTTCAATTAAAACAAACTAACAATGCCCAAGCCCTTTATCCATCGAGCGTAAATTTTACCCATCATTTTCGATGAGACGACCACCACCACATTGTCACATAATGACCTCTTCTATTGTTTGGTGCCCGGTGTGCGCCTGTATGGGTTCTCCTGTTAGAAGCAATCCTCTCGTCCATGGCCTGGGCTTAAAAAGGCAGTCTGCCCGATCCCACTCCGATGTGTGCCACATAAAATTGAAACTAATTATATTACACATCGTTCTTGTGGACCATCCAGCAGATAGTTTTCACTTGGAGACCCACCGAAGAAACAGAGAAAGTATTGATGATGTGGGACAGTTTGCTTAGTCACACACGACAACGATGACGATGACGATGATGGTTCTGACTATGATGCTGATGCGGATGATGATGATGATGATGATGATGATGATGACAATGATCGTCCTTAAGCCGTCCTAGCGTTGGCTGCCGCCCGAGCTTTTCTATAAAATTCAATATACGAGGCAGCTAGCTTTAATAAAACATCATCATCAAATTTAATGAAGTAAGTTTTGCAGGACCCCAAGGCGGTGAAGTGACGGTTTGACAGCGTGGCACGACATGAGGAGCTGACACTCTGTATGGGTAAATAATTCAACACTTCCTGCTGCCAGTGGTAGAGCAGAAGAGTGACGACTCGGGGTATCCTGGCTCGGCCCGGTAAAGACACTTCCAAACGCACACATTCACACACACACACAGTACGCAAACACATACCGGAATGAATTTTGTTAATTTCGTACGTTTTGTTTGTACAGTCATTAATTAAAGCCAACGTCAATATTTGGGAGAGTTGCTAAAGACGGAGGAGATATGGGAACAAAGAGCGAAAGGGATACGTTGCGTCCTTGCCGCCATATGCTGGTGGTGTCTGACGGTGGTTGGAGAAAAGGAATTTGATGGCAAAAGACGCGGAGAAGAACAAGAAGTGGTGTTTGCTTGTGTTCGAGTGACAAAGCGTTATCTAGTTTTTTTTTTTTTTTTTTGGTTATATGCTCTTTTGGATGGTTGTTCATAAAAACGGTTCAATTTCACATACCATTAAGGTGGGGTGGGTGTCTGGGGCTGGCTGTGTGCGGTCGGGTTTAATTTTATTACTTTAGCACGGAGCCCAGTGCAGATGATGGCCAGTGAATGGAACAGAGTTGATTAATGATTTAAGGCGACACCTTAATTGACATATGAATTAGATTTGTAGTTCTTTTCCCCCGCAATGCGGAACCGCACATTTTAATTAATGCTTTGGATTTATTACATCAGAGAATAACTATGTGCAGGACGATGATATACGTGGATGAGTGTTAATTGCGAATATTGACTTTCTTTCGAAGAGTATTATGTAATGTTGAAAGTAAATCACGAGCTAAGGGACGAGAAAAACCTAAAATGCGAAGTCAAACACAGTCCTTGAGCATTTAAAACGCTAGGGACTCTCGATGCACCACTCAACTCCTAAACGAACCATTTCAATATATACATATGTACAATGACCGCAGTCCCTGTAACCAAATCCTCCAAATTGCAAGAACAATGTCAGAGGGAAGTTGCAAATCTGGGCAATCAGTCCTCTGTCACTCTAAACCGTGTACCAGGACATAAAGCATAAGTGATAAGAGATCGATAAATTGGTCAGGTGAGGTTCAACTCTTGACATTCCATTTGGATCTGCCAAGGCTAACCAAAGATGGGAACGCTAGATAGCTATGTCATCTCTAGGACTGTATAAGTAAACGAGAACTAGATACCTCCCTAGCAAAAATTTATGAGACATCACCCTGGTTATAGCAATCTACACGGGTCACTGGTCGGTTGACCAGTCACTGGAGACTTGCAAAGAGTCGACCACTGTCTTTATAAATGCCCGGCTCTCGCCAAAACTACTGATCGCACTATAGGCAAGCTTTCCTTCATGAACCTTTTTTTTGTCGAGTTGAGAAAAACTTTACTGGATGACTCAGGTGCAACTATCGATTCTACTCTTAGGAAGCAGGACCAAGTTTTTTTTTCCCATTTTACTGGAATTTTTGTCGACTATCAGGAAAACCCCGGACGGCGCTTCAATGATGAGGAGCAGTAAAAGCACTCACCACATCAGCACCGACGAAGATCTGTCACCTGATCCGAGCAAAGGCAGGACAATTGCTAAGCAAATGATTCAAAGTATCGTCGACCTCGCCACAGGCGTCGCAGACAGTACTGTGACTTAAGCCGAATATACTAAGATACTTGGCAAAAGCAAAGTGTCCCCTTATAACGCCAACAAGTTGTGTACAATCTCTTCTGATGAGTGACAGCGTTCGGGAGCGTTCGGGAGTGTTCGTTTATTCTGCCTGTATCCTTGAGAGCCGGGCCACACACAATTGTGTTTGTACGAAACTCAATCGTCAATGAAGGCCCTGACTGAGGACGCGGGAAGACCCAACGAAGGTTCAGGTCCTAAGAAAACATCCTCTGTGCTTTGTCTAGCAATCTCATCGGAAATCTAATTTCCAGAGATCCAAGTGTGACCAGGGACCAAGATATGACTCGAAGAATTCAGCCTTACGACCAAATGCAAACAGTTCTTGCATTCTCGGACTATCTTAGAACTGGATAAAGGGTTGAACAAGCCCTTAAGCGAAGCCTAGCTATCATCACAGACGCAGATGCGCCAACCCTTCACCTTATTCTTAATAAGGCATACTTGCCTGACGAGTAGTGAAGTCTAGAGTTGTCGGTGTCCGGATCATCTCGTCAGTTGTAAAGATTCGACTGCAGCCCTGACCAAGCTCAGAATTTGGCCGAAGCCAGTCCTGAAGCCAAGGAAAGCTGACTTTAAATTTGCACAGGAACCGAAGTTTCGGTGTCATCAGACGGCATATCCATGGAACTATGTGTCGCGACAGCTCATAAAAACGCCAGTGCGGATGATAGCAGAAGCCGCTCCGTCTAAGACGATAGATTGCTTTGATAGTACAGTCCATGATTGAAGTATTAAGTGGAGCTGTATCAAGCAGAGCATCTAGAGCAACCCCAGGCGTACTCGGAAAACCTCCCGTGCAGTCAAGACAGGCTGTTCTCTGAAGTTTAGTGCAGGAAGCAAAGAACACCAAACAACCGATACATAAGCTAGAAATTATCTAATCATAGCCATATACATATTGGCGTTCCATAAACCTATGTTTATGTAAAATGGTAGTTATGTGCATTCAAGAGGACACAAGCGTCCTCAACCAACCTCTGTCTACCAACTCCTACTCTCACCTCCACGAGGTGAACGCTGGGTGCCTAGTACCTCAACTGGAGATAGGGTGCAAATCCCTGTGGAAGGTTGTTGGTGGTAGCCGACGAGAGAGGGGGGGAGGGTGTTCACACTAAGGCACTCTCCCTTGCATCTGGACGGCAGCGGAAGAACTCCCACGATGGAATCAACGGTGGCGTCTACAGTTCCAGTTAGGTCGAACTACTTAGTGAACACCTCATTCGGGCTACTTCGACGTATTCGGATTATAGGCCAATGAGGACCGGATTACCCGGCCCCTTAAGTCCAAGGGGTTTAACAAAGGGCCTGGCCCTCCAGTTTGGGGGTTGTGCGTGGGGTTAACGGTTCCACCATTTAAAACAACATTGTTACGAAGCATCCAACAGCCTCGGATAAGGAAGGATTTACTGTTGACGACCCGGCTAAACGAAAAAAGGACAACGACTTTCGGATCTGCACGTGGAATGTTCGGACTCTGAACAGACCGCGTGCAGCCGAACAATTAGCGGAGGCCCTAGACTGCTATAAAGCAGATATTACCGCCATCCAGGAAATGCGATGGGATGGGCCGGGCAAAAGGAGGATGAAAAACTGTGACATTTACTACGGTGACTGCTACAGAGAGCAAAAGCAGCGTCTATTCGGATGCGGATTTGTTATAGGCGGCAGACTTAGGCAAGAAGTCTTGAGCTTTCGACATGTAAGTGAACGCCTTATAACAATTCGCATCAAGGCTAAATTCAAAAACATAAGCCTAATATGCGCTCACGCCCCGACAGAAGAAAGTGACGATGCTACCAAGGAGGGTTTCTACGAGCTCCTCGACAAAACATACGAGCAATGCCCCAAGTATGACGTAAAAATCGTGTTAGGCGATTTTAACGCAAAGATAGGGAAGGAAGACCTCTTTGGTAACACGATCGGGAAACATAGCCTACATGACGTCACGTCTGGAAACGGACTTAGGCTAATTGATTTTGCTTCGGGGCGTAATGTCACTATAGCTAGTACACGATTTCCACACCTCAATATCCACAAGGGCACATGGCGGTCTCCTGATCAACGCACCGTCAACCAAATTGATCATGTTGCAGTCGACAAAAGGCACGCCTCCAGTATTCTGGATGTCCGAGCTTTCCGAGCAGCCAACATTGACTCGGACCACTACCTTGTTGTAGCCAAGGTACGAATGCGGATATCCCAAACGCCACAACAACGGAGAACTACTGTGAGAAGGTATGATGTCGAAAAGCTACATTCGCAACAGACCGCCAAAGCCTTTGCCGATCGTGTATCCCGTAATCTCTCAAGAAGTCCAATGCCGCCAGCACCAAATGCCGAAAACCAGTGGAAACGCTGCCAACAAGCCATCAAGGAAGCCGCAACTGATGTGCAGGGTTTCAAAAGGCCACCACCAAGAAACCCCTGGTTTGACGAAGAATGCCGGCAAGTGCACGCAGCAAAACAAGATGCATACAAAGCGGCGCTGCAAAAGAAGACGAGGGCTGCTCGCGAGCTCTACGAGCAGAAGAGACGGGAAGAACACCAGCTTCTCCGCAAGAAAAAGAAAGAGCACGAGAAATACATGATCAAGAGCATAGAGAGGTGTTACTCCAGGAATGATGTTCGGAAGTTTTATCAAATGGTAAAAAGAACATGTCACGGCAACAAGGCCCGAACTGAAACCTGTAGAGATGAACAAGGAAATATTGTAGTAGAGTCACAGTCGGTGCTGAGAATTTGGAAGGACTACTTCTGCAGACTGTTTGACGGCGACGACGAATCAAATCCCGCTGTCAGGCAGAATGAACCATTCAACCTGGACGATGACAGCCAAAACTTCCGTCCACCTGACCAAAATGAAGTAAGGAAAGCAGTTTCCAAACTGAAATCCAATAAGGCAGCTGGACCTGACGGCTTACCGGCCGAACTCTTTAAAGCAGCTGGAAATGAATTTGTAGAGAGCATACACCAACTCATTTCCACAATTTGGTCAGACGAATGTATGCCTGATGAATGGAATCTCAGCACCGTTTGCCCGATCCACAAGAAAGGAGACCCCCTCAACTGCGCCAATTACCGAGGAATTAGTCTCTTAAATGTCGCATATAAGATCTTATCTGCCATATTGTGTGAACGCCTAAAACCCTTCGTCAACAACGTGATCGGTTCCTATCAGTGCGGTTTTAGGCCAGGAAAGTCCACAATCGATCAAATTTTCACACTTCGGCAGATCCTGGAGAAGTCCAAATCGATACCCACCACCTCTTCATCGATTTCAAGCCGCCTATGACAGCATTTATAGAGACGAGCTGTACAGAGCCATGTCTAGTTTTGGCATCCCTGCCAAACTCGTCCGTCTGTGCAGGATGACAATGGAGAATGCACGCTGCTCCATCATGGTCGGTCAAGACCTCACCGAGACCTTTGATGTCAAAAAAGGATTTAGACAAGGTGACGCGCTGTCATGCGACTTCTTTAACATCATACTTGAAAGAGTTGTGCAAAACTCACGCGCCAATACCAGAGGAACAATCTTTCAAAAGTCCGTCCAATTACTCGCATACGCCGATGATATTGACATTATCGGAAGAACCCAGCGTGATGTCACTGGCGCCTTTGCGAGTATTGAGACGGAAGCGGCGAAAATGGGCTTAGCGGTCAATGAGGGCAAAACAAAATATATGCTGTCATCAAGAAGGGACACCCAACATCGACGTCTCGGACAGAACGTCACGGTAGACAGCTATAACTTCGAGGTAGTAAGGGACTTCGTTTACCTCGGCTCCGCTATCACATCCGATAACAACACCAGCGCAGAAATCAAGCGAAGAATAACTCTTGCCAATCGCTGTTTCTTTGGGCTAAGAAGGCAATTGAGTAGTAAGGCCCTATCCCGAAAAACTAAGGAAACTCTTTATAAGACCTTAATCATCCCTGTCCTGCTTAATGGCGCTGAGGCATGGACTCTATCGAAAGCGGATGAAGATATCCTTGGTTGCTTTGAGAGAAAGATTCTTCGTAAGATATTCGGTCCCGTTTGCGTTGACGGGTTCTGGAGGAGAAGATTCAACGATGAACTTTACGAGTTGTACAAAGACATCGCCCTAGTCAAGAAGATAGGTATCCATCGGCTCAGATGGCTGGGGCATGTAGAGCGAATGGACACAAATGCTCCGGCTCGCAGAGTCTTCGAGTCTAACCCGGAGGGTCAACGCAGTAGAGGAAGACCTCGCCTAAGGTGGCGCGCACAAGTGGAAGAGGACCTCAACCAACTTGGAGTGCGCAACTGGAAGCAGTTAGCTAAGGACCGGGCTAACTGGAGAGGCTTGTTGGTTGAGGCCCAGGTTCACCCCGAACTGTAGCGCCACCTAAGTAAGTAAGTAAGCCATATACATATGTAGATCCAAAGGACCTTTTTTGGTGATAAGCCAGAACTTTTGAAAAATTTACTCTAAACACATCATAAACTCTTAAGACGTTGAAACAAAATGCAAATTCGTTAAGGTCGCCATCAGACAGCAAATACAACATCAATTAAGTCAGCCTTCACACACAAAGCCCCCCCAAAGATTACGGGTGTACCAGATGGAATATTGCAGAGCCACACCTACCTACCAGACGATGCCGTTCCAAAGGAGCGCCTCGCATAGGTAAGGATGGCAGCAATACAAATCCATGCGAAAGACTTACGAAATTCCAAAAACCGAAAATGGTCGACAGACATTAAATTTGCATATTTTATTCATTGAATGAATCCTTATCGACAAATCCCGTTACAGAATGATAATTGTCATTTGCAATGTACCCGACACGAAGGAAGGTGCACCAACACAGAGAAAGCGCGACGGGGTGAGATAAGACCTAATCGGTATTTAATTTGTTTTATTGCCTTCCTTGGCAAGTCACAGTCACAGTCACAATGTGTGTACAAAATCAAATTAACCGTACGATATTTAAATTTCCTCATCCTGGCGGGGTGTCTTCTTCTGTTGCATCCTGCCTCCTTCATTCGGAAAGATAACTCAGCAAACTAACTCTTTGAGATGATAGTGCGAGGTAGGGGTATGGATGAAACGCAAAGCCAACACTGACGACAGCCAAGGAGGAGAGTATCTCTCTGAGGGTATAGTGCTCCTAAATCCTTGCAAAAACCTTATTAAGAAACCTTTTGTACTCATCGTCATCGTCGTCGCTGTGTCGTCGTTTTCGTTGTCGTTGTCACAGCCGTAGCCGTAGTCGTCGGTGTGTATCGATGAAAGTTAATTGAGCGAGGTGCAGGGAACCGGTGGCTTAAGATTGTAGGGCAAAAAAGCTTTCCACACCTCTCTGCTAACCGCAGTGTATCTATGAGAGAAGACGAAAGGATTTATTTTAACTACACAATGCATTTTGTCTGCTGTGTGGTGTTTTGCTTTTCTTGTTTGTTCGCCTCCATCTTCTTTCTGGAATCGTTTTTTCTTTTTTTGTGTTGTCTTGTCATAGACAAGCCACACAAAAGTGGGCAGCAACAGCAGCATCAAGTTGCACCACAATCTGCTGCGAGGAAGGGAGGACACAAAGCCAACAATAAAGGATATTTGAATAGAGTTTTGTTTAAAGTACCTACTCCCCGGGGGGCGAGAGGGCGGGGGGGGGGGGGGACTATGCGTGACACAACAACTAAAGGAGCACACTCCCGCGCTTCGGCTGCTGTAAGCTGATTTCTTCCAACTTAAAATGCAAGATAAGATCTCGTCCTTTTTTACTGCTTTCATAAGGCATAACCACAGGGCGCCCGGATGAAGGCAAAATAACTGGGATGGAAACCATAAAGGGACAGCCTGCCTCGCAGAGAGGTGCATTCACCTTTCCGCACACAATAAAAACAATAACAATAAAATGCATGATGCAAGAAGCAGTACATAGCAGCAGGACGAGACCGGTAGGCAAGGACATGGCGCTGATGTGATGAGATTCTATTGCCTTACGCCGCTGTTCTCTTTGTTTGGCACATTCCACACTTTTTATTTTTTCATTTTCTAGGTTATGATCGTGGGTTTCTATTGTGTATTGGTGCCATGCCATGCCAAGCCATCTTGTGTATGTGTGTGGTGTAATATCTTGAATGTGTCTTTTTGCCTCAACGTTTCGTTGTACTTATGAAGATATTAATACGTTCCGGTGAAAAGAATTCAATTTTGTACAGAAAAGTCTGCCTTTTGTTTGTCGCTAGCGTGGAGGAGCGAAAGTGGAGCAAAATGTAAATGGGTGCTCATTCTGGCTCGCGTTGGGGTGGTTGATAGTTCAATGGAATGCTGATTGGAGCAGATTTGTTGTTGTGTATCGCGTGGAATGGCAACGAAATGAAATTTGAATCGAACAATACACATTGGATGTCGATATCTTAATTAAACGGACTCGACTGGTTTCCACACGAAGAGGAAGAGGAAGCCTTGTATTCTAAACAAATTGACAAGATAAAACCGTCGTAACGATGCACTTGGCTCAATGTATTGACATCACCACAAATTTGTCGAGAATTAAAAAAAAAAACAGAACAAAATGCAATCCTGCTTCACGTTAAGCTGAATCAGTGATGCAGGAAAGGGGTTGTAACTAGGAAAAGAATATCAACGAAGAAATTTCAAATGTTAATATCCACAAATGCTTGCACCTCTTCTCCAAAGATAAATAAGTCTTCTACTCATTTACTTAAGTGGCGTTAAAGTTAGGGGTGATTTTGGACCCGAACTAGTTGTTCAGTTTGCCCGGTTCTTAACTAACTGCCTCCAATTGGGCGTTCCAAATTGATTAAAGTCTCATTCTACTTGTGTGTACGTGAGGGCTTTCTCTACTGCGTTGTCCCTCTGGTGCAGATTAATCTTAAACGACCAATGCACATTTGGTTTTTGACTTTATCGATGTCGCTACACAGCTCGTACAACCCTTGGTTAAACTTCCTCCTCCAAAGCACGTCAACGTTAACGGAATGAATATTTAAAAAAGAATATTTCGATTAAAATGACCAAGGATATCTTCATCCGTCTTCGATCCATTGCATGCTTCAGGGCCATAAGATAGAATCGGAATGTACAGGAGATAAGCCTGTTGGTACAAACGCAACCTTGATAATCAATTTCATTGTAAAAGAAAATTAGACTGGGGAGTCAGTCCTTTATCAAGTTTTTGCGTTGTATCAAGAAGATAAAATTTTGCGAAATATAAAAATACACACATGTCAAGTTGAATTAATTTTATTTATTTTTATTTATTTTTTTTGATGAAAAAAATTTGTTCAGCATCCGCTAGACCAATTATGCTCAAAATCTAATCAGTTCTAAGTCTCGTACTGACAAATAAAACAAAAGAAACTGCATAGTCCTACGTTGTTTCGTCCTCCAGATATCGAAAGCGAAAAATGTGATCACCCACACATACACACGCACACACAGATATCATTTCGTAAATGGGTGCAAACGATTTCTAGTGTATCGTAATGTGAAGCCCTGTTCATATCTCGAAACATTTTGTTCGGGCTGATTGCAATACTTCCCCTACCTAGGTGGGAATTAAAAATCGAATACTAATGGTATCAGTTACACAGATATCAGTAACTCACTTCAGGGATGTAGGCGCTCCAGTTGGCCAATTAGGGAGCGCATCCGCCACCATCTCTTTTAGAAGACCCTGATTGAATACTTGGCAGCCCTTACCGGCCTGAGCTATGTCGAATGCTATGCCACCACCGTGATCTCCTTCTATGGAATTCGTTCACCGTCGTGTTTAAAGTGCTGCATTTTGCATTTTATCAGAACTCTCAGTAAGTTCAGTACGACAAGTCCGAATAAACAGCAACCAGTACGTGATGAATTTCAAAAAGCACAATTGATGCGTAGTCGCAGTAATAACCTGGGTATGGCAAGATTGAGAGAAACCGTGAACGATATATCGGACTCCATATTGCACACCAGGCCATAGAGATATGTATACAAAATCCTATGAACTTACTAGGAAAAGTTCGGAACAAAATGCCGCTTATACGCTTCCCTTTTGATTATAATCACTGTGACCAGTCTTGGAATCCACAATAAACCTGACAAGTGCGACTACTTTTCCAATAAATAATAATCTTGGAAGTTCCTTTTTCTATGGGCTTGAGGAGATTCCTGTCTTCTTCTATGTGGTTCTCCAATTAGCTGTCACATTATAGTATCTTATGGGTGAAATTTTAATGGGTGCGATGAAATCCAGGTCAAAACTGCAACAGAATTAGTCTTACTTGGGTATATGGACATGGAGTTGCAATGAGACTTGTGGTGAACTAACTTCGCTGTCTGCGAAGAACATTTCAGAAAATTACACCGAGCAACATGACCAGGGCAGATATGAGATAAGTTGAGGTTGGACTAAAGTGGCTGCCTCTTGGGCCAATGATACGTCCGTTGTGATTTTTTCTTTTTTTATGAACCTGTTCTTATGACTGACATTGCGACCTAGCAAGATCTATCGTGTCGCAGGTCTACTTAGCCCAATAGGTCTACTACCTTCCTAATTAAGGTGAGTATGCGATTAGTAGCCTTGTAGGAAAAGCGCTTGATAAGTCTCTTGTATTGCCTAAGCCCGGGGACATTTTCCAATGGGCTAAAAAGTTGGTGCCCCCAGTTGTTTAACAAGGCTTTGACGGTAGCCTAATTAACGACATAGAAAGGGTTCCGATCCCAAGAGCGCAGAAGCCGACCCTTCCCAACTCATACGTCCGTTGTGATACCACATGGATCCTGTAAACTTCTCCTTTGGTTACACGTTGAACAACTTAGAGCTTCTGATGAAGCAGAGGAGACTTTTAACATTTGTTTTGGTTAGATCGTTGTAAAAAGAGTAAGTGTCGTCTGCTACAGTGATCTGCTAAACGAGATATTCTTCTCTGGGAGAAAACATGGCAGGTGGAAAGAAAGTGGGGGATAGTTTCCTCACCTTCTTCGTTCATGCAGGTTCTGTAAAAATCATTTGAGAAGACGCCAAGCCTTGTTTGTTTGTTGCTTGCCTAGTAGATAGTGTCCAGTATGCAATCTTTTGAGCGAAATTAAATCCTAAGAGGTTTTCAGATCCAGCTTGGGTTTAACCTGTTGTTTCGCTAGAAACATTGTGTCATCTGTTCACCTAATATTTGTCTTTTCGAGAGCATCTCGAGTAATTTTAAGTTTATACATATGTATATTGCGATAGGTATACATGCTCATAGAATGGGCTTTATTGTTCCATATCTGGCGAGTTCATCAGCCTTACAGTTCCCTGAAATGTGCCTATGCCTTAGCACCCAACAGAGGTGAATATTGAACTGCTTTGCCATCTCTACGAGAGACAAACGGTAATCTAGAGCTACTAGTGGAGAATGATTCCATTGACTTGATTGCTGCTTGGCTGTCCAAGAAGATGCGGATATCTAAGACGGATATCACTCTTATAAATACAAGACTTCTTATTAACCATTTTTCCTGCTTACAAGGATTTGGGTGACGGGAAGAGAGGCTTAGATTAAGCCTGTCAGAGAAGACACCTCCACATATCCCTTTTTTGATTTTTGGTCTGGCGGTGTAGAAGTGCAACGAATTCTCTTCTAGGAATACCTTTTCCTCCTAGAAAGACTTGGAAGTGATGGTGACTTCGAGGTTTTTATCAAAAGTTATTTTGGGTATGGTGCGGTCTTTGTTTTCTGGGAATAGAAGTGTGACAAAATTTTTTACTTCACCATTCTCTTTGAGACGAACGGCAGTACTGGCATACATTTACCTGCCAAAGATGACGATTTGTGTCGAATGAAACAGGATATCTAGTGAGTTGGAATTTGCTTAGATTATCAAGGTTTATGGCTTTCTTCAGGGCACTCCATCAGTATTCTAGATTGATGGTGGCCTATATCAAACAGAACGAACGCGCTTTTAGATTCGCTTTAGAACTGTGGCATGTGGCAAATGTGGAGCACAGCTCCCCAACTAAACATTTTTTTTTCTTCCTTTCTTGTGGAATCTGGATAACCTTTTGGATATCGGCAATAGTATCCCCATGCTCACCTTGTAGGATTTTAATAATTCAACTGGCTCCTTCGTCCTATTTGATGCTCGGAGCTAATATTAATCATGTCACAAAGAATTGTAATCAAATTAATTTACAATCGACACGAAACGAGAATTAAATAAAATATGCACGAAGGACCTCACTCACATCCCGGTGTCAATGGCGGCGATCCAGAACTATATATTTTGTACAAGTTTGACATAATCACTACCCATCTGTCTGTCTGTGTGTGTATGTGCTAGGAAAATCAATTCAAAAGCATGAGAATATTCATACAGAGAAGAGAAAAGACCTGGTCAGCCAGAAGTGAAGTGGACCGGCGATAGCTTCTGTGCGAGTATATGCCAAAGAAGATTACCATCAAAAAGTACTTTAGCTCTGGAGGAAAAATTAAAACCCCTACCTCGGCGCGCTGTCAGGGCGTACGTCCTTCGATTATGATTAAATATCCTGGCCGAGATGATTTATGACTTTAGTCAGCTTTCGAATAATAAAAAACAATTTCTCTCCTCATTCACATGGCAGCCCCTCGCGCCGCTGTCGCGCGAACAACAAACAGGACCCGTAACGTTTTTGGATTATTGAATTTACGTCAAAGATTTTCAAAATCATTGCTTTCGTGTATTTGTATTACCGGGCATGGTTGGGTGGCTTCGCCTGATACACCACCCTCTTCGTCTGGATGGGTGGGTGATGGGTGTAAACATCGCAATTTTTTTTTTGTTTGGTCTTCGTTCACTTTTATTTTTTTTTTTGCGTTTATTGATGTTCGGATTACATAAAAGCGACTTTTGGTAATTTTTCATGCTCCATTGAAAGTCTCCACGGCCGGGCGGGAGATAGGCAAATCAATTTGTTCGTCAAATGGAGAGCGGTCCTTTACATGGCCAGCGCTACAATGCGTAGATAGATGTTGCATGAGAAATGGGATACGTTGAGTGTGGGTAATTTCATTTTATGCCAGAGATGTGCCAATTTCTTTGCATGTTCCGCCATAAGATTTATGATGGCAGGAAGTCATTTTAGTGCTCCCTTTTGCTTTTGCATCGGGGATTTTCCATATGTGACTTGGATTTTGTGTGGGGAAATTTTTACTTCATTGTCCTGATACAATTACATGGACTTCTGAGGGTGATAAAGGACATGCGAGTGAATAAATGGGAGAGCCACTAGGAGATGTAAATGGGAATCGAATAAAATGGGGGATGAGTAACACGGTCAAGTTTCGATCGATTTTAGTATATGACGCTTTGGGGTTCATTGACACTGGACTGAGGTTTACGTGTCAGTGAAACCCGAACTTTAAAGTTAGAAAGCAATAAAAGTTCATTGATGGAGAGGCTACGCCTTCACTCATCCCAGGCTGTTACATCATCTATTTCTTCATTTTTTCTTAACCTTTGATGTACTTACATATGCCTAAAAGCCTAACCATTACCAATGGTCTGTATAATGCAAGCTATAGATGCAATACTACCAGGCTTATTTGTCCCGTCATTATTCCTCAGAGATCGAACGCCTCTACCAATGAAACAAGGTTCTGCATCCAGAGTAGACATACTCAGCGTCTAAGGCATAGTCTATAACAATTTCTGTAGAAGCTGCAAAGATGCGAGAAGGGGAGAAACTCATCGAACACGTGTCCCACTCTTAACCAGAAACCTAAGATCTCGTTCACAAAGGCTTTCCACAACCGTTACCTTCACTCTTGCCCCAGTTTCAAATGATTATCTTTCAACTAAAGAGGAGGTCTGCTTTTGCAGGCTTTCGGTGGTAACAACCATGCAAAATAGCTCCACTCCACTCCAAACAGCGAATGGCCTCTCCACGCTCTTTGGTTCACCGTACTCCCAAGCTCTCGAATGAAAATGATAAGGCGGTGACGGTAATTTGAAGGAAAATTACTTTTCCCTTCAGAGAAACCATTTAATTATAATACCTTTCATTCGAGCAAACCCTTTGCACCCTTCTTAGCTCACTTTGCGTCAGACACGACCGCAACAGCGGGCCCAACTACATAGCTCTAGCATTTTGAAAGTTTTTAATGAAAGATTGCGGGCGCCTATTGGTTTTCCCACCCTCCGCCCGGCTTCAAGCGGAAAACCGGAAAATAGGATGTGCAATGCTCATTTCCTTCGAGTTGCCGCTTTTGTCGGCCTCAAGTTATGAGTTTAAACTTTAAACTTTACCGCTCTTATTTTATTTATTTTATTTATTCTTCCTACTGCTCTTCCTTTCGCCAATGCGCTTCAACGAAAGATGCAAAAAAAAAAAAAAATCATCAGAAGCGAAGCAACCGCGCTAAATATCCATCAAAGTGGTTTGCGATAGGATTGCAGTAGCATAAAGCGACTATGGCTGTCGCTAGGGAAACGGATGTTATATATACAACTTCCGTTGAGCGCCGCACCGCGTTGCTTGGTTTTCTCATGAGATGTGATTTACTTTGAGTTGAATCCTTCAATTTGAAGTTCTCCTCCTTTCAGGCTGCAGTAGAGGTGCAAAATGTGTGTATGTACATCTATCTGTGTGTGTGCGTCTGTATGGGTATTCACAAATAGAGCGGTTTTTATTTTGTTACATTTCCGTGGAAGACTCTCGCCACTAAGTTGCTCCTGGGAAATTATTAAACGAATCCTTTTTATGTATTTCCTTCGTAGTATCCTTTCGTTAGGTCCTCAAGGAAATTTTATTACGTTGTACAGAGCCTTCGTCGTCGTCGTCATTTTATATGGGATTGAGTTAGGGAATTCCATGGCAGGTGAATTGCTCCATAAGAACTTTTATGTTCGAGGGCTTATACTCGAGTGTACAAGATTAATCGTCGGAAATAAGACGATGATGGGTTGATTTTTTCCCCCTTTTCTTGTATTTTGTCTAATTAATTAGCGGTTAATAATTTATTGAAAACATTATGCTGGGTATTGACAGTATGTAGACATTTTACCACTTTACAAGAAAATCTTGACCATGAAACGCATGATCTAGATGATCAGTACAACATATGTAGGTACCTTTTGACAAACAATAAAAGCGCTGGGCATAGGCTCTTGTATACCTTAACTCCAACTAGGTTGGAAGCTTCAACAAAAGGGTGGTACGAACATTTGAACCCCCGATACTAAAAGGAATACAGAGAATCTCGGACAATGCCGAGTACCTTGGGTGGATATTCGACCACAAGTTGGACTGGAAAGAATACATTCACGAACAAAGTAAGCAACTGCATTTGCATTCTATGAACGTAATTGTATCATTGGGAGAAAATGAGGCCAAGACCCGTCATAGTCCACTGGCTTTATTCGGCCAGCATTAGACCAATTCTAACCTGTAGGTGTCTGGTCCGGTGGGCAGTTGCGAAAAAAACCAAAAATCTTAACACACTCACAAAAATCCAGCGATGAGCATGCATCAACACAACCAGCGCTATAAGAATCAACAGACCTTTCACTCGTACCGCACGAGCTATACACTTAAAAAAAGGCAGCAAAGAACGCCCTGAGACTCCAAACATCTAAAAATAAATAAATAGCTGGCGCGACAGCTCGGGATGAGCTACATATTTCGCACAAATGGAACGGACCTACAATTTATTGCCGATTCCGAACGGCGAACTGAGAAGCTCTTTCATGACAAATTATACTCCCGGAGGCTTGTCATTCCCCGACGATAGGTGGTGCCCTGAAAAATGTTCGGTGGACATGGCTGGGGCTTCAACCTACGCGGGTCAGTCAGCAATCCAACGCACTAACCACTGAGCCACGGCGACCACCTTTTATTTCCATTGACGGCTTAAAAATAGATTACGGGTAGGCACCGGAATCTACTCAGAAGAACCCGCCATTGCCCGGTCGATGAAACCTACAAATCACGCCAACATGTTCTAGCGATAACCAAGGCCTCAAGAAATCTTTTCTTAATAATCCCAAGGAGAAACATTGACACATAGATACATCGATAGTCAGGCTGTCATCAAATCCGTGTCATCCACAATACTAATCCTAAACTTAAAACACTAAGGTCGCGGTCTCGTCTCGCGCTCGAAAGATTCTGAGCTAGTTAACGTACGTACGCTTATAAATTCACTTCCTACAAGCGTGCACACAACTGGAATGAAACATGAACAACACATTGATTGGCCGCACTTTAGATTTACACACGTACATGCGTTAACAAGCTTGCACTTTAACAAGCATGATACCTGACCATAGCCTAAGCATTATACTCTGTTGGGTTTCGGAGCATAAAGACATCGGCGAAGTGGCAAGAAAGCGATCAAAACTGAATCAAATAATGGGCAACCACCCGGTTCTGACCGCTATAGAAGTTTTAAAACAAGAAATACACTTAAACTTCTGGAAGCCTGCCAGCGAAAGATGGACCACATTCCCGTAATGCCGCAGATCAGAAAAACATGTGTCTACAATATAGTAACAGAAAACCAAAAGGAACACTTACGCTGAACAGATCGTACTTAGCACTAATCATCTGCATCTCCACAGACTACACCCTACTCGCGGCCCATCTAACGAGAATGCGACAAAGCACAACCGACCTCTGCAGAGGGTTTGGCGATAGAGGAAAGCCTAATCCGGATCAGGATTCTAGCGGAATGAGAGGTGGAGCTCTTTAGACTCCGATAAAATAACTAGGAAACTATGGCCAAGGTACAGCGGTGCTAGAAGGACAGTAAAACCCTTTCCATCCTTGTAAGAGTAATGACAGGTCATAATACTCTGCGCTACCATATGAAAAAGCTAAGGCTAAGTGAGGACGGCATTTGCAAGGGCTGCGGAGGTAAAGTAGTTAATGAGGACACAACCCACTGTCCAGGTTTTTGCCATCTCAGACATAAATTCTTTGGAAGGCATTTTTTCCAGGATAGCGAAGAGCTAAGTGATGTACCTATCATTGAAATCTGGAAGTTTAGGCTTCAAAATATTTCGAAACCCTGGGACAATAGGAGCTTTGGGTATTGGTTCACGAGCAAGGAGTACATTCTCCCCAAAAATGGGCATCGCAAGGGGCCTCTACCGACCTGAGTTCTGCTCACCAACCCATCAACCTAACCTCACGTAGACAAGCCTCAAGAGACCCAGAATAACGACCCTGGTACTTCTTCAGTGACCCAGGCGAAATGTCAACCATGGCCATCCTAAAATTCATACTCCGGGTGGTTATGGGAGACGAACGAATATATAACAACCAACTTAAATGTCCATGATGAATGGCAAAGTGGAAGGTGCTTACAACTTAAGAATGCTCCGAAAGAGAAGTTCTCTCAACTCTACTCTAATCTCACGTTATAGACTTCCAAATTCATTCTAAAAACAGCAAAAAGATTGATACCATGAGGCCGATAGTGGTGCATTTATCATCTATGGCAACTAGGAAAGCCGCAAGATGGACTATTTGAGGTAAAAATCGTGAAGAAGACCTTCCTGTAAACCTTTAAGAACCCCCAACTAGGTATTGTACCTTTCAAGGAAGACTAATTTTGAATTTTTTCATTCGAACCACCAAGCATAATAACATTTCTCAACTCTCACGAAAAGCACAGAATCTTGGTGTCAAACTGGAAGGTAAAGTGGTGTAAAACCCCCACATTCACTCAACCGCTAAAAAGCCAAACGAGCTCGAGCGATCTTCGCTTCCGTATGACCTCACCCAAAATTTTATCTAAACTGAAAGTCCCGACGGAAATATACCGAATAATTTTTCCCTGCTCCATCTCATAAGAGGTCTAAGTTTCTTCTTAATCTGAGCAAAAACTACGATAAGACCTTAACCAGGGTTCTGAGCGGCCAAAAGTTCTATCGGACTCTATTTTCAGCCTGAATTCTCCCTATTATCCCGACTAGACCCTGAGAAACTGCGGTTTGGAGTTAACAAATTACACTAAGATTTCAAGCTTTGGCATAATAGGTCTCTCCTAGAGACTGCAGCGTTGGAGCAGATCAATTGCTCCTCGTCCTTAGAGCATCAACGAGCTCATGAATTATGTTCAAGCTCTTGACAAAGATGCAACGGATAGAAGACTTTCTCACTGGACTGAGGGACAACTCAACTTTGAGAAGCCCCAAGATTCATTGAAGGAAAAACTTCCGTGGCTACTCTGCAGACTAATTTATTCAACTATTAGACAATTTTTGGTAAGTACTTGAAGGCCACTCCAAAGTCCCTCAAGGAAACAATTCATTCCTTTCAGGATTATCTGATTACATCCGAACTTTTGTACTTCAGCTAGAGAGATGTCAATGCAAATTTAAATTATGGATATTTATCAGTTTTTGTCCAAGGTAGACGGACGCAGTCCTTTCTTCAAAAGTGGTCAACAGAAAGAAAGAAAATAAAAACACGCCAAAACTCTTTTAGAACCAAAGCGGAAGGCAAATTTTCCAACCCAGAGATTCGTTCAGGTTCTCTCTGCAGAAATGTCATAACAAACCCCAAGAAGGACTACGAAGAAATTAAGAATTAAATAATTGAATTTGATTGCCCTACCCACCGGGTGCGTTACCTGAAAATATCCTGTGCTCGGCAGAAAATTGCAGCTCTCAGCTGCCGCCCAGCGCCACTACCCACACAAACTATTTTCAATAACAAAGTAATCTTGACATTTGCATGACAACTCACCATTTCAAGGATGGCATGGCGAAGCCATCTCCAGCAGCATCCCGTTTTTCGGAGGCGGACACGGTGCTTTTAGCATAAATTCATAGTTGCCTTATGTTTTCTGTTTTCTGTTTTTGTTTCCCCTGAATTTTCTTCTTTCTGCCATTGGATTAGTCCTTGTAAGTTCAGCTCCCTCCGCAGTTCTCAAGGTTGGCTGTGTTCGTTCCGCTTTTTGCGTTTAAGTAAGCAAAATTTAATTTAATAGAAACGTATCCACTTGTGAATGTAATCATATTTTTCTTATTCTTCTGAGTGAAAACAAGACAGCGTTGTAGTGGGGCTTTTGCCACGAGGGTGGCTGGTGGAAGCGAACGGGTGGATGGGGCAGAAACGAAGGAATCTGGATTATTGAATCCGGCCGCAGGGAATGCAAGGATTTCGGTTGGATTGTTTTTGATCCAACAGCTCCAGGATCTAGACTGACGCGGCGCATAGGGGTAGTTTCCTTTTGGCTGACAATTCAAGATGGCAATTTCAATTTGAAATGATGAGTGTGCTCCAAATCAAATTACGAAAACAATATTCTCTCATTACGTCTTTTACGTTTTTCATATACGAGTTGTGTGTTGAAATAGAAAAGTGGTTTCTAGCTGACAAATTAGTTGTGACAGGAGAAGAGATGACTGTGCGAGAGGAGTTTCTGAAGTGGCAAAAGAAATGTAATGAATTTATCCACTGAAGGTGGTGTACTTCAACTATGTCTACGTTAGGCAATAGCATCTTGGTTGGCCTTGGAATGACACTGATCATTTGCCAACTTATAAGAAGTATATATTTGAATATTTTTGGTAAAAGTTCTGACTAGAGTGAGGCCCAAAGTCTTGGGTGCAAACTTAATAGGGGTATGTGCTATATGCGAGCCCACCAAATAGTGAATACCAGTAAGGATTTTGAAGGCGATACGTTTACTGCACATAGTATTGTTTCTTATGTAAAGAAGTGGACATGCCACAGAAATATGTAGAGATATTCCACTGCTCCGGCATAGTCCATAGATAGGACCTGATGAAGGGTTAAGTCAGTGGAGATAATATTCCTAAGCAAGGACCTAATTCTAGTCATCTACCTAATGTCCCCAATGTTTCTTTTGAAAACTTTTCTGCACAGCCTATAGAAAGGTTCGGGGCCATTGTAGAAGCTTTGAGATCGAGTCAGTCATTTCAATGTTTCTGGTCTCTAAGAGTACCTACCATCGTAGTCTCGACGATAAGCATTGCTATCACCTTATTCACCTTCCAACATTTATTCATTCTTCTGGCCAAGATGGGTTAAATGATCAACGAAAGCTAACGCAGTACAGAAAGACTGCGACTCGTGTGATGCACGCAAATGGAAATGGACCCTAACCAGCTTGACTGAAGACAGTTAGCTTACGCTAGAGACTCTTGTTGGTAGGTAAGGATCTAAACATGTACCAATTCACTCAGAAGTCCAATGCACTAACCGGTACATACGAAGACTATACCCTAGCCTCCTTCATAGAAGGAACCTTTAATATAGTACACACTGAAGCTATTCACGAATCTCTGATCGACCTGGTTATAGAGGAATTTATTATTCAATGGATAATCTTTTTACTCAGAACAAGAATCATTCAGGCAACATTAGACAACAGTCTTTTAAACAAATTTGCCCACAGAGGAATGCCACATACAGGGTGGCGTCATTTCTCCTTTATCTGGCTATGGTTAGACTAGGCGGAGAAAGGGTCAAGGTGTTACGAATGTTTCCCTACGTGATAAGTGAAATCAAGGAGGCTGCTCTAGACAAGGTAAACGCCTGGGCCGCAAGTTGTGGTCTTAGTGTAAAGCCGAGAAAAACTAAACTGATGCTATTCACTACCAAAACCAAAATATCTGACTTCACCCTTCCCCGTCGTAATGGTTAACCACTCATACTATCCTCCAGCACTAGGTATGTGGGTATCATGCTTGAACCAAAACTGAACTGGAAGCAAAACATTGGAAGGCATGTGTAGCCTTCTATGCACGCAGCAAAACCTTTCGAAAGAAGTGGGGACTTCAACCAAAGATGACCTTGTGGATGTACACAGCCGTAGTGCGTCAAATTCTCACCTACGGATCGCTGGTATGGTGGACCGCGCTGAGAAAGGGCTACAATTTTACAAAACTCAAAAAGCTCCAAAGAACAGCAAATATAGAGGACAAGGGCGCATTGAGGTCGTCCGTGCTTCTGCATTTCCTGCCTCCCGACTTACAAACAAAAATTACCGCACTATGCAGTCAGTCTTAAAGAATCTGGGTGCTCGAATGCCCTACGGCTACAGCAACATCCTGGATTCGTTACCGCCTGCCGGATTTTGAAAGCGTCTTCCAGGCGTAACTACTGACAATCCGAGAGGCTTGCACGCAATTCGGGCTTAACACAACATACAAACAGAACATTGCTATCTTCATAGATAGCCAAGCTGTTATCAAAGCTATTGACTCGGCTACCCTATCCCGGCTACCCTATCCGGAACGAGCTTACCCGTTTGGGCTTGGGTTCAGAGTCACACTGCTCCTGGTTCCAGAGCACAGCGATATAAAAGGAAACACGCGTTCAGACGAACTGGTCAGGCGAGGCTCAGCTCTACACGACTCACTTGCAGCCAGGGTCCATATTTCGCTATGAGCGGTTAAGGGACAAATCCACTAAAACAAAGGAAGATATGGCCGACCTACCATAAAATTAGAACAAAAGATCTTCTAAACAGAACCGCACCTTTCACTTCTTCTGCAAATGTCTGGCACTAGCAAGAATCAGACTGCGTGCACTTCGACGACCTCAACGACATCTCGGGTAAATGGATAAAAGATCTAACCCGTTTTCTAAACACCGTGGGCTGGATCTAGGCACTCCCGGCTGTCACACCCATCTTCAACAGCACACATCATCAACCAGGTCACAAGAGTCGTGCTAACAAAAAGAGAGAACCTTTTGGTAATTGGGTTCTGTCGAACAGCCGCCTCCACCTATGTATGCACCTACCTACCACCGCATGACGGGGTTGTTAAAGAAGTGCAAGTGAAAGTTTTTTCTAGTAGCCAAGACTTTCGGTCGTCTCTTACCGACAAAGTTCAACATTTATACGGACTTTCCGACGAACTGTGAATTATAAATATACCGATGAATTTTTCAAGCATATGTAATTGAATTTTGGAGAGTTTGAATCAAAAATGGAGGTCAGGCGACATACTGGCCGAATGGTTTGAAGAAATTTTAGCTCAATGTCGGCAGTGAGAAATTCTTCGAGCTTCTTGTCTGAAGTGCAAGACTTCGTTAAACCAAATCAAAGTCTGACGTACAAGCGCTGTAGTGCAAAATAAGGTCACCAGAAGAAATGGAGGAAAATTCTGCGTAAAAAGAGCCTAAGCTCAAGCAATTTAAAGTATTTGGCGAGCGCAACGAAATTTCTTTAAAAAAAAGAGAAAGAGGAGTTTGGTAAGAATCAACAGGAATAAACTGGATTGGTCCTAACATAGAATTAAAGTAGGAAGCACAATGAAACGACTGGAACCATAAATGGCAATTGCTTGTAGCATACACATACAAGTTGGTATTGGGCTCCCTTTCCCAAATAAAATTATCCATTCACTTGCACACTTATGCATGTTCTGTGACATGACCTAGATCTGAACGTCAGGTGTCATGGAAGACTTACGAAGGAGACCTCCTACCAAGAAGTCGAAGATTGAGAGAATTCCTTACATAAACAATTTGTTTGTGCATGGTGATCAGTTTGTTTACCCCATGACAATTCCTTCCTCAAATATGTTTCTCACACTCGCACACAAAATATAATTTTTCATTTCTGTTTACAAATTCGGAATTCCCTTCCGCAATAAAAACTGCAGTCAGAAGCTATGCAACCTATGCAACATAGGTTTAACTTCATTTAAGTAAAAGTCCACACATAGAGCAAAAAAGTTCGTTTACCAAGGAGCAAATCCTTGCGAGCCAGCCCCCTCCCCTCCTCCCCGCGGGCCCAAAGGAATCGCACACCATACTCACTAACTGCAACAACTATTTTGACAGAAGAAAAATCACTTCGAATCGAAAGCGTACACTCGAGAGATTTATGAAAATATTAGTTCACTTTTTGAAATAAATTCGCTGCCAGGCAAATGGAGGTTATTCTAGCAACAGTATCAGCTTCGGTTCCAACAGCTGCTCCTGACTGCTGTTTCAGTGTCGGTCTTTTCGGTTCGGGAAGGTGAGCATTAGCATGCCAGCACACAGTGGAAGCGAGCGTGTTTTGTGTTTTGTTTTCACTTCAGATTGCCTCCTCTGCCGACACGCCGACATCGTCGTCGTCGTCATCATCGTCGTCAGCATCGCCAGCAGTACACAGTGGATACGGAATACCATCGTCATTATTGTGAAAGACCGGGTGTGAGTAGCCTTGGAAGGATTCTGTTTCGTTTGTTAGTGTACACAAGGTCCTCGTTGGTATCTCCGATTCCTGAGAATTTGAACCACTGCTCGGAATCAGAGACTCAGTCGCACATATAGCAGACTCCCTCCTGTCCGCCCACACACACCCGTCCTCCCACCCACAGAGAGCAGCAATAATATCTTTTGTGCTTGGGTGAATTTTGAAATTTAATTTGATTCCCTGCTCTTCGAATTTGTGGCCAAGGCAGGGCCGACCTTTACCCGCCTTATGGATGGATGGCTGCGCTTCGATGTCGGTTGTTGTTTTTGTTTGACTGTTTTTTGTGGGTGCTCCTCCTCGGACTGTTTCTGGTTTTTGGCTCCTGGAGGAGGTTTTCCAGAAAATCGCCTCTAACGGCAATCTAATTGTACTTTTACTTCAGTTGTTTTGATTGTGGCAACCGAAGGGATGTGCTCGGGATGTGCCTGGGATGTTTTCTCGGACCCAAAAAGGTAGTTATTACTATTTTTGTTGAATATTACTTTGACGAAAGGGGTTATGCTGTTGCAATCATAAGGTGGGCCGCTGAACCCGGTTCTTATCCTATAGCCCCGTCCTGGCTTGGCCAACCACCATCATCATCATCATGAGTTTGCCTGTTTCCGACTGAACGGGTTTTTATTGTAAATAAATAACGGGGATGTGGGACAAATATACTTTGAGTATAAATCGTTGATTTAAACTTTTCGATTGCGGTTTAAAGTTTAAATTCAAAGCGATAGGGGAGATGGGAAATTATTATTTTATCATGTAAGTTGCCTCACCGGCAAAGGCCTTTGATTATTGGCTTGGAAAGTTGACTCACACACTCGAGATATGCGTTACACTTGAAATTTTAAATGTCTTTCGGATTATGCGGTGTGGGCGGTTAAGAAGACCATAGATCGTTTTCATCTTGGAAGAACAATTGTAGGTTTAGAAATCTAAGAGACGTGTATTTCTAGTTCAGAGTGAACTTCAGATGACTCTGCATTGTCACCTAAGTACATCGAAAACATTCCCCATAGGCAATTGTCGTAATTCATTCGAAAAAAATCAAGTTTCTTCCACCAAAAACTATGGTCAAGGGGTGGTGGACTGTTCAGCTGTACAGCACATAATAAAGGGTCACTTTAGTCGTAAGAAGCAGCGATTGGCAAAAATAAATTTTTGTTTGATCTCAGCGCTAATGTCGTTGTCTGAATTGATAGCGGAGCCTAAGTAGCCAAAGTCCTTAACTTCGGTGTTGAGTGTCCTTTCGTGTTGCCAGCATATACTTAGTCTTGCCCTCATTGACCACTAAACCCATCTTCGCCGCCTGTGGAACGTGCCATTGACATCACGCTGCGTTCTTCCGATTATGTCAGTTCGTCGGCGTATGCGAGTAATTGGACGGATTGTGCCTCTGATATTGACGCGTGAGTTTTGCACAAATCTTTCAAGAACATCAAAGGCCTCGGTGAGGTCTTGACCGACCTTGATGGAGCAGCGTGCATTCTCCATCGTCATCCTGCACAGAGGGACGAGTTTGGTAGAGATGCCAAAACTAGACATGGCTCTGTATAATTTGTTTCTATAGGTGCTGTCATACGCGGCCTTAAAATCAATGAAGCGGTGGTGGGTATCGATTCGAAGTTCCCGGGTTTTTTCAAAGATCTGCTGCAGTGTGAGTACTTGTTCGGTGGTGGACTTTCCTGGCCTGAAGCCAAACTGACATGGACCGATCAGGTTTTTGACGAACGGCTTCAGACGTTCACAGAACACGGCAGATAAGATAATGTAGGGGATGTTAAGAAGACTGATGCCTCTGTAGTTGGCGCAGTTCAGAGAGTCTCTTTTCTTGAGGATCGGGCAAACATTGCTGAGGTTCCATTCATCGGACATTCTTTCCTACGACCATATTTTACAGATGAGTTGGTGTATGCTCCTTGCCAAGTCATCGCCTGCTGCTTTGAACAGCTCGGCAGCTAGGCTGTCAGCTCCAGCAGATTTGTTGGACTTAAGATTAGATATGGCTATCTTCACCTCGTCCAGGTCAGGTGGAGGTGAACGTTGGTCTTCGTCGTCCAGGTTGAAGGGTTCATTCTGCCTGGCAGTGGAATTTGATTCGTCGTCGCCGTTAAATAGTCTTTAGAAGCAGTTCTTCCATATCCTCAGCATCGACTGCGATTCTACTACGATGTGCCCTTATCTATACTTCCAGGCTTTGGTTTGGGCTCTGTAGCATTGACAGGTTCTTTTTACCCTTTGGTGAAACTTCCGAATCTCTTTCCTGCAGTAACATCTCTCTATCTTTCGCTCGCTCTTTCTTTTTCCTTCTGAAAAGCCTGTGTTTGTCTCTCCTCTTCTGCTCGTAGAGCTCGCGAGTAGCTCTGGTCTTTCGATGCAGTGCCGCTTTGTATGCCTCTTGTTTCGCTGCATGTGCTTGCCGGCACAAGTCGTCAAACCAGGGGTTTCGTTGCGGAAGCCGAGTGATATCCAGCACGTCACAGGCTGCATCTCTGATTACTTCTTGGAAATGTTGCCACTGGTCTTCAATACTTGATGAGAGATTGAGAGAGACTCGATCGAAAAAGTATCTGGTGACCTCTTGCGATTGCAGCCATCCGACATCGAACTTTCTCACAGTATTTTCTTGTCTAGGAGGTGTTCGAGATATCCGAAGTCGGGAAATTCGAGGTCGGGATATCTAAACGCTTATGAACCTGAAGGTGCTTCTTTTGATTTCATCTAGAAAAGAACATCGCTGTGGCCTTATCTTAAGTTTGTAGGGACACCAAACTCTTTTGCCTCACATGTTCTTCCATGATACATTAATACTGCAACCATTGTCTCACTACAACGATCACAGTTAGGCGTAAATTTATATTTAACTTTTTGAAAAGGACAATTGAGTTACAGCCCTCCTACTCCAGTGCTTTGCACAGGTTCAGTTATTGTTTTATAAATACGCACATCACTCCTTCTCTCTCAAACCAAATTCAAGGAATATGTCCGAAATATCCTACCCTCCGGGCTTGCCAGTATCAGGGTGTGTGGTGGTGTACAACGAAAGGGATCGAAATTGACTTAATAGCTCATCAATGATTCAACCGGATATCCTGTATGGGTGAGGACATCCGGTTTTAGAAGGCGGAAGAGCATTATGTCTACTTGCTTGCCAATGCGAATGACGTTGGTTAAATCTCGTTTATTATGCAAATACAGCCTGACCGCACTCTGGTGATGTCGTCCTGTGCTGTAGCTAAAGGGTGACTTTACCTTCGAACGATTGTCATACACCAAGTTGTTGTCAGTTGGCGGAACTAAGAGCTCAGTCCAGAACGACGACTGACTCGTACGCGGGTACGAGTACGAGGAGCGAAAATATTTATAATCAATGCCAGTCGCACGTTTATTGTGCCGATGTGCCGTCGTCCTCCGAGTTCCAAATAAATACCAAACTGCTTCAATCTTCACGTAGACACCCATATACTCACATACTCTCTGTCAGTTTCCTGACCAATTGGCTAGAGGACAAAAGCAGTCGAATTGTAAAGGATATGTCGTACGTCGCTGGATGAAAATGAGAGCGGATGGAGAATTTTTGGACGAAAGTCATGAAAACAACTGAATGCCGGCCGGTTGAACTGCTGCCACCACTGCCCATTACCGACTACCGAAAGCCGACTGCCGAATTTCTTAAGGGCCAGAGGCCTTAGCCATGGAGCTCATATATGGCAACGACAAAGTGAAGCGAATTTGATGATCTATTGTTGCACCGTCGTATGTGACACTCGTCCCAATCAGGATGTGATGCTTCGGCATGGCCTAGAATATTCGATAAGGCTGATGGGACACGAATACGTACACGAACACGGACGCAGCATATTTTCACGTCCCTCCATGTGTATACATTCCACTTGAAAAGTGCAGCCCGAAGGGATGGGAAATCAATTGTGTTGAGTCGGAACTATGAACTTAGCTTTCATTCACTTGACCAGTGAGGCCGCCGCCCACTGGCCCCCACAAGGGATGACATGTAATCATATCGCTTTTGTTATGCGTTGATGCTTTTTGAATTCGTCTCTTAGTGTGGCCAGAGGGTAGAATATGCTCGAGAAAAGAAAGAAAGAAACGGAGAACCGAACTTTTGGTGAAGATGAAGAAGAATCGGTCAGCAGAAGGCACAATGTCAGTCACGGTGGTCATTGAATTCGTCAGTAAACATGAACTTTTCCGAATGAGTCCCAGTCCGTTGTGTACTTGGGTAACTTTGCCGCTCGAGAACGGTATGTTTTGGAGTGAATAGATTTCCTGGGGACTTTGGAATGCAGAGGGCAGCCCAGCATGCGGCACGGAAGGAAGTATTTTGTCAGAGGCCTAATCTACCTTAATGATTTTCATTATTATCTTTCATGGTGTGTTTGTGTGTGTGTGTGTGCGTGTGAAGGATATACCTGGAGGCTATTTGTGGAAGGGGATTTCTTTGCTACTTCTGGGGACGGGGTGTTTATAAGTTTCGTGATGCGTGGTTGTCTAATAGAACCATTAGCAATAATTGAAGAGCTACTTTGTTGTTGACTGACATTTGGCTAATGACAGGACCGCATCTTGGTTAAGAGGTATTACGATTAGAGCAATAACGTGACACACAAGGAGTTGTGTTCATAGAGGAGGGTGGTGTGCCCAGGCTGATGAAAGATATTAATTTAAGTATTATTTATGACGGGGAAAAACTGCGAAGTGGGAAGGAGCTGTGCACAAATTAATTAGAAAGTTTTGAACTCAGTCGCGTCTTTGACTGGAACTAGTGGGAGCAAAATGGAGTGTATCTTAAGATTTTGTGACGGAAAAAGAAGTCTGAATTACTGAGCCAACCCCCAACATGATGAAGGGATGCAACAAGCAACGAAAGAAGGCCTACACGTACTAGCATGGTCGACATGAAAATGACAAAAAACGAAGAATCTGAATCATGAGTTAATTGGGCATCAGTGTTTAGAAAAATTCAAGGCAGGGTTGGTTTAGAATATTGAGAAAACTCGCTACTTGCAACTTCATCTAAAGCTAGATGCTATCGAAAGAACAAATCTTAGGAGGACAAGTGGTATGACATGTCCAGCGAAAAAGCTGATTTGGTCAAAGCTGGATCTGAAACACTTTAGGTATTTCATTTCTCTTAATAGATCGCATAATAGCACTTTAATAGGTGTCATTACTGGACACTGTCTAATAGGCTTGGCGTTTACGCAAATGACTTCTGCAGAAGCTGCATGGACGAGGGGGAGGAGGAGACTATTCTCCATCTTCTTTGCACCTGTCCAGCTCTCTCCCGCAAAAGGAGACTCCACTTGGGAACTTTCTTGGTTTCAATGAGTAGGCAGGAGATCTTTCCGATATCGTAGTGGTATCACAACAGAGCCCTCATGGGTCTAAGGGTGTTGGCTTAAGCTGGCAGCTACTTCAACTTAACCTAACCTTGACTTAGAATTGGCAAGAATGGGGTCGGCTGTGAACACTAGCGAAGCCGACACATCTGTAATGATACCGATAAGGAGATTGCATGGGATAATAGACAGCATAGTAGAGAAAGAAGCTAACTCCTTTTGGTTAGCTAAAGAGGATTGCGTCACCTCTCGGACGCTATGGCCGAAATTAAATTAAACTACAACAAGGTGTCTTCTGTCACTGGACACATCCTCTATCCTTATTTATCATAGGACACTGCGCCATCGGAGTCATGCTCCGCAAGTAGAGAATCGAGTCCTACGATTTATGCAGTAGCTGTGGAGATGAAGAGGAGGTAGAATCAATCCAGCATCTGCTGTGCCACTGCCCCGCCTTGTCAGAATGACGTCTACGCGCATTAGGATCAAGGTTCTTTGCAAGCATAGCAGAGGTAACAGACTTACAGTTAACGGACTAACTCATATTCTTAGAGAGTACTAACTGATTCACAAAACAGCCAACAATATGATAGGTCCTTAGGCTGTCTCGGGAACCATACTGCTATTCCCACAACATTAAGAGGGTACACACAATGGATCTTCAGTTCTCCGAGTGAAAGTGATGAGGCCTATCTTTCACACACCCTTCAAACCCTAACCTAACCTAGCCTTGTCTTGAAGAAAAATGTAACCATGAGTCTCCTCTCTACTATGTTTTTTCTGCCGACATTTTTTATCGTCGTCATCATCATTTTACAATGACCCGCTTATTCGCGGGTTTAGGATGCTTAAGTGGATTCTCCACTTCTCCCGATCTTCCGCAATCGACTCTAAATCATCAGGGGCTATCGCCATGTGGGTAGAGGTGAAATTTCGGACTTGATCCACCCATCTCATGCTGGGCTTACCTAGTGGACGCCTACCTGATGATACGGATTCCATGGCACGTCTTGGAAGCCGAGTTGACAACAACCATCGAAGTATGGACAGGACATCTCCGTTCGAAGAAGTATGCAGCTGCTTGACATTGAGTGCCTCGCGTATTCTGGTGATGCTTACTCGATCTCGACGAGTTATCCCAGCAATCCGAGGCTATCTCCATACGGGTAGAGGTGAGATTTTGGACAGCAGACTGGCTATGGACCAATTGTCAACAATTTCTCCAAAATCTGCACCAAGAAACTGAATTTTCGACTTGCACGATGTCTCGATAAACTGAAAGGCAGAACTAACGACGAGCATTATCCACTAACTGAGTCACTTGCCTAAAAGGACTAAGCACCTTAAGACGTCAATTCAAAGCTTCGCTGTGTAAAGTGTTGGATGGTAAATGGACTAAAAATCGGAAATATGGCGACTCCATGTCTGTAACTAAGTCTGTAGGAATGAAGAACTGTTTGCAACTTTGCAGGAAACCGAGGCATCTGGTATCACCTTTAGCAGCATCAGAAATTTGCTGGTTCCAACTAAGGTCTGGGCTTATGTGGCATAGACAAACCATTTGTTTATTCAATGTCAACTCCATTCGATTTTAGTTTGGCTACATTGGTATCCCGCGTCAGAGACAAGAGAGAGTACTGGGTTTTTGACGCGTTGAACTCAACTCAGTTTTTAGCACGCCAGTTGATGATTGCATCAATATTTGAAAGGAGCTCGGTCGACATTGGAACTAATCGACTTGGAGCCTATGTCGCGGATTCGTTAAAAAATATGCAAAGTCGAGAGTTCTGTCATCCGCGAAGGAATGGAAGGATTCCGAGTCAGACAGAGTAGATCTTAACTTACCAACAAGCGTCTCCACCCAGTTCGATTTTTAGCCAGCTGCCTCCAGAGTATGTTGATGAATATCAAAAAAAAGTGTCGGAGAGAGAACAAAGCCTTCGGGGACACCAGCGTTAGTTGAGAAGGGGGTAGAAGCACATCCATCTAATACAACCTGTGGTGATTGACAGTGATCTCCATGACCCTAGAAAGAAGAGAGCACTGACGTTATAGCTTTGAGTCGGTAGTTAGAAGGAAATGTTTTTCGCCTTTTTTTTAGGAATGGGCTGAACATGCCCCAGTTTCCACTTATTCGGAAATATGCCTACAGAATAAGAACTCCTCTTCAAAACAAGGGGGGAATGCCATCTGGACCTGAAGTTAAGTTACCATTGAGATCATTAAGGAATCGAGCTACTGCACGGGTTTGGATTTAAATTTGTTCTTACGTACAGATACTAAATGCACGTCCGTGCCCTTATACACTTCCAACAGAAATCTTCAGGATTAGGTTAGACCTAACAAACACCAAAAAGTAATACTAGAGGTGTCATGCCTAAAATCGAAAGCAAAGTACTCCTCTGTGACTATAGTCCTGACTCGCCAGGAACTCTGCATACACCAATTTGCTGAGTCAAAATCTCTTAAGTGTAAACCGTGTAAATTAATAACTTTTTTTTTTCATTGTCCACAATGTCCTAGTTTTCAAAGTTTGCTCCCAGAAGCAGGTAATAAATAATTTCGTTTTAATATCACACACACATCAGCCACGTGAAAAGGTAAAGCGCTTACCCAAGTCTCTCGTGTCTTACGTATTTCAGTGTCCTTTTGTGCAAAAGTCACACAACTTCGCATGTACACACGGTGGCTGAGCGGTATTTGCAAATTGCAAATGCAACAGAAGCAACATAGAACGGAACGCGCTCTCTCGCTTAGTAGAGTTTCTCTCTGTGTAACAGAAACGACCCGAATGTTTGACTGTACAAAGGATAATGTCCCATCCTGGGCCGCATGAATATTCATAGGCACGCGCTAAAAAACCGGGCAGAGGGTGTGCAATTAATTCCTCTTTTGCATTTGAAATTTTTTGTTTATCTTTTGGTGGGGGGACGCAGGGCAGGGCAGGGCTGGGCAGGACAGGGCGCACACAAAAGTGGGGTTAGGTAGGTATATACGCCGCCGAATATTGTCGTCATTTTGTGCTTTTCTCATCGCCATGTCAACCGGAGAAGGGATTTTCCTTTGAGCAGCGCGTCCGCCCTTGTAGCCGGGTGCTCAGTTACCGCATCGAAGACATTGCAGGTGCCAGTAAAGTATCTGATCCCCGTTGGAGGGCGTTTTAAACCCTTCTTTGAATAAAATACATTAAAATGTATAAAGTGTATTAAATGGCCTCAGAGTAGGGAAACTTCGAATGGAATTTTTCATGAATTAATGAATATTTAAGAGACGGTTCGAGAAGGCAGCGCATAGATGCTGTCGACATGACATGAAAGGCATATCCGATGGCAGGGACTTGGCCTGCGCGCCTAATTAGGCGAGAAGTGTGAAATACACGATGTAAGGATTATGTCGGGAATATTTTTCCCAAATTTGTTCTGCGTTTTAATGTCTTAAGGATCACGACCGGCAGAATATGGGTCATGATGTTCCTTAGAAATTTTGAAATGAACGCAGTTTTCGTTATGAAATTATGCTGTAAGCGACTGACACGAGTTAATGGCAATGATTAGGATGAGGGTTAGAACCGTTTAAGGAGCGCCGAACATATTTGGTCTTCAGCTTTTGTTCCGCCTTTCGTGGCTACCATTTTGGTGTGGAGGGCTACCCGTTTGTTTTTGTGGAAGCAATTCATTAAAATTGTTCTTAGTTCTGATGCCTAAAGTTATGAGTTATGCATAAGGGAAATGCAATGGACGCACTTTGTGTGGAAGGCTCAAAACGTAGATACTATAAACGTGTATTCAAAGATTAACAAAATAAGCAACCATATATGGATTCGTCATGCATTCGTCAAGAAATGTTGAATTCAATTCGGTGAGTGAAGAGTGGCTGCGATTTACATCAAGACCAAATTTTACTTACTTCGATCCAATATCTAGATGACCAATAACCTCACGCCTTTCCTCTTTAAAAAATAAAAAAGCTGATAGATATCCACATTTGCTCCAGGTCTCACCTATTCTGACGATTTTAACTAAAACAAGACTCTGTGGGGCCTGATGGGTAAGTACAATAGGTAGAGGTGGCGGTTCACCAGAACCCAATTAGCACAAAGATGTGCCTTTTTGTTACCACGACTCGTGTGACCTGGTTGACGATGTGTGTTATTGAGGGTGTGTGAGACAGCCGAGAGTGCCAAGACCCAACCAGTGGAGTTTCGAAAACGGATGAGATCTTCGTATCCCTTTAACCGAGCACAGTCTGGCTCTTGTTAGTGCGGGACATTTGCAGAGGAAGTGGGAGAGAGTTTCCTTCTTGTTTTTCGATCCCGCAGCTGGGTCAGTGGGGGTTGTATGGGATACCTAAGTTGGTCGCATGGTCTCCAGTTGGCCAATGCCGCGTGGTTATCGCCGTTTTTCTTGCAGTATCTGTGCGGGTGTAGGGCCTGATACTTATATTTGTATCTGACCAGGCCGGAAACATGCTGCGATCGAAAAGACCTTTTGGGTCGAGCAGAGTTTTTCAACAATTGAGGGAAATTTTGTCCAAAATCGAGGTCGATTCGTGCTTGCGATAACGTGGTTGATTGTTTCTGCGGAGGTGAATCCCCCACTAAAATGTCCGATGGACTTATGCCAAACCTGTAAATATGGTAGTTAAGTAAACGGTGAACAGTGAGGATGTTCGTGAAGCGTAATTTTTGTTTGATGCGAGCAATTGGCGACGTCTCTTGCTGTCAAAGGGTTAATAAAGATTGACGAAGTCCCATGGATTTGAATTCCATTTGGAGAGCTTTCCTGTGCGGAAGTTGCATTCCAACTTGGTTTGGAAGAGCCTATGCGGTTTGGGCTCCTCATCTCAAATCTCATTGCTTTCAATTCTCCCATGTTCGGGAGCACAATAGTTTAAGATGGCTTCATGCAAGTTTTGACTCGAAAGCAGAAGAGTTTAAGGCTTTTATCACTGCCTGAGTTTCCGAAAAGAATACCATTTGTTTCGGAGGTTGCATCTTATTAATTCTCTGGCACAAAGCTAAATTGCATAGATGTACCTCTGCCTGGAAGGAAGGCGTGGACAAGCCAAGGGAGACTGCGAATAAAGGACAAATCAGCACTATACTAGATTTGTCAGGGTGGAAAAATGGTTGGTGAGATGAATGAGGGCGGGGCATTCTGTGACGATATGAAGAGAATTTTCATCGCTCTCTAAGCATACTCTGCAGGGTCCGGTGACAGGCGAAGCTTGTGCAGATGCCGTTTTAGGCTGCAGTGGCAACTTGGGATATCGGCTAGAATTTTAAGACGGGTGGGTGCTTAGAGAGGAAGAGCCTATGCAGACTGCATTTTGCCTGTATTTCTATATGAACCCGAACTGGCTGTAGAACGGCAACAACATTCAGCGAAGAGGTGGGGGTTGACCGCAGGCAACCCGTCATGCAAAGTTCAGGTAAGCGTTGGACCCGTTCCAGTTGCCTGTGGCCTAATTTTTTTTTCCACCAATAATGGAGCATGATTTTAGGACTTATTCCCCAGTTGTCGTCACATCTGCGCCGGATTCACAGTGCCCGTGTGGCCTTTTCGACGGTCCGGTCGATGTGAGGGTTCTAGGACAATTTACTGTCCAGTATTACTCCAAGGTACCTTACTTCGTGCGAGAACTGAATGGTATCGCCATAGATGGGAAACTAGATGGTTACAATGATTAAAAAGACAATTCACAACAAAGAGTTCACTTTAGCGGCCTTTCTGTATATTGAAGAGGGTTTCAACAATGTCCTCTGCCCTCCCAGGTGGCCAACTACATTGAAAACCACTAATTTAAACGTCTTAACTAGTAGAAGGTTATTCTTAGAATAGAATTGTCTCAGTTCAATTCAAATCCTTGCTACACGCCACCCCAACAAGCGTCCTTATAGCCTTATTTCAGAGTTCAATCCAATCCAGACATCGTGGTTAAAAGTTGTCTTACAGCAAATTAAAATCGATTCAGACTTGATTATCTCCCTCTCTCGGAGTAATTTACGAACAGTTTATGAACAGTGTTCACCCGAACCTCTTGCCACTTATGAAAATTGATCCTCCACTGTTCGTTGAACTCCGGGCAATTAGAAGAGAGAAAGCATATGGGACAAAGGACAAAAGTTTAGGGCTCGCATCCAACCCATTGCCTCCCCATTCATACATCATACAGAAATGTTTTCTTTCTCAGAAAGTAAACAAGTCGTATCCTCTGATTGGATACTCGCACACCCCCTTGGCACCTCTGCTGCGCGCGCTAAAACTCCAAGGAAACGAAGAATAACAATCTCCGCACTGGCAGTGAATTTTAATTAAAAGTAAATTCAATTTCAACTGCAGAAAAGCATTATTTAATGAAAGTAATTAACGGTGGACTGTAAAGTTGTGTCGAGTTGATAGTTAAGCGGCAAACAACCGAAAAATAAATTGAATGCGTTTGTGAGACGCTGCTCGTCTACTATCATCGCGCCAAGTTGCGTCAACCCTTGGCAGTGGCTGGGATGTCACCAATGCCGCCGCTGTTGCCGCCGTCTGATAATGAAATTCACTTTGGCATCAATCTGCATCGCTTGGAATGGCGCCAACAAACCGGTGGACAAATACGTATAAAGAAATGAAAATGGAAAAGAAATTGTGTAAATATAGGAGGGAGAGAGATCGCGTCTATGGTGTGGTGTCCTTCGAACCCTCTTGACGACCTTCCACCGCTTTACACCTCGCTGTGGAGTGTTTACTCAGAAACACGTTCAGCACCTTGATTGGAAAATGTTATTGTCAATCTTCGAACTCTAATCAACGTCTAAGGGAGGGTAAGGGGAGCCAGTGCAGCACCCTTGTTCGGATGGAAAATTCATTCGTTTTCGTTTTTTTTTTTTTTTACGCTAATGAGAAGGAAACTGAATAAATTTTCTGGGGAAACTTCTTTTCGCGGTACGCTCTGGTAGTGTCTCGCCGTCAAGTGCGATGTGTCATGGAGATGGGTAGTTGGTAGTTCTGGTTAAAACGAAATGTTCGTTGAAACTTTAGTTTAAATGCAAACACAACGAAAAGTTAATGGGGCTGTGACAAGGCAAAGACAGCCCTCACAAGTCACCCACTCATGGGACGATCGCTCGGCGCGTCGAGAAAGTTTTCGGCTGTTTTTTTTTGTTCATTGGCCTGTTGGCTTTGCATACTGGAAGAGTCATGGAACTGTAAGTTGGAGGTTTGTAGATAATAAATTTTTTCGGGTATGAATTTATGTTTCGAATTTTTGGATCACATGTAGTTTAAGTTAGGCTATGGGAAGGGTTCGTCTTCATGGTTTGATGAAAACACTGCAGAAATTCCGAAAGCTAGTAGAGTATGCGTTTGAAATTGGGAACTTTCTAGAGTATTATTGACGTCTAGAGGCAGATATAAGCGACTAAAAGTTCTACTTATAATTTACGAGTCTTTAAAACATCCTATGGATGTACACGGCTATTGTAAGTCCTATACTTACCCGTGGCAGCATTTTGTGGTGTCAAGCTGCTACTAAAACCACTTATCTCAAGACCATCACGAAAATTCAGAGACTGGGGTGTATAGAAGCTACAACTATCGCTTCATGCCATGAGAACCACGCCAACAGCAGGACTAGAGGCTATTCTGAACCTGCTTTCACTAAATCTGTTTATATAGGAATCTGCGGCGAGAGGTGCACTGAGAATCGGCCAAACGATTGGCTAGAAGTTGAGTACGACGGGGCATGCCCAGATGCTTAGTAAGTACATGGCCAATGTAGCAACCACTGATTATGCGGTGCCCTACCTATGAGGGTAATACACCGTGATGATATCACCTTTTTCATCGACAGCCAGGCAGTGTTAAATCCCATTTCTGGTTCTGAAATAAAATCGAAGCTTGTAAAATGCTGTCGCGAAAAGTCTGCTCTTGCCACACCGCATGAAGTAAAACTATGATAGGTCCCTCGACATGAAGGTGTACCAGGGAATGAGAAAGCTGATGAAATGGCAAGGAAAAATTCTACGCTAGACCTACAGCAGGTTGATCAGTCCGTAAAAGTCCCGCCACTTAAACTCAAACATGAAGCATGGATCGGGATTCTAGCGGAAGCGAATGAAAGATGGAGCTCTTTGGATAGCAAGGGCAGTACACATGCAGAAGAAGTCTTCAGTAGATTCTTCCTCCTCCTTGTCTCTCCAGCTCCTGCAGAAATCGTTACCTACTATACCCAGGCGTTGAGCGTGCCTGCCTAGGATCCAGTGCCCTCTGAGTACGTTGATTGGTTTTGAGTCGTATTAATGCTTTTGAACTTTTCAGATCCAGGACAGGTCAGATTACCCTGATGTTGCCATCTACGATTTGCTTTCGACAAAGCATCAGTGTAAGTTAGGTGTTTAACAATCGACACAGGCTCTTTGACATGGTAGAGATTCCTGCCGTCTATACATTGTGAGCCTAGTTTGGCTAATTTGTCAGCCGCTTAGTTCCGTGATGTGATTGCAGTCTAGCTGTCGAAGTAGATCACAATATCTGTGCGTGTTATTGGGCTAGCCTTCAGCGTCAGTGACTTCGGTTTGGAAAACCCTACAGTGGTTAAGGAGACTTCGCGCTGACTCCAGCCGCGTTCTTATAGCTCATGTTGAAGTCATATATGATGGGCAACGTGTCTGTTGATTTGGAAAGGCAGCGGTGAGTTGATAAGATCCCGGCATGTCCCACTTTTTACTCACAACATTAAAGTGTTTCTTTGGTCTGCCATAAATATCTATTGCCAGTAAGTGAAGCATGATTTGAGGCGCAGCTGTAAGAAGTTCTCAGTGCACCTGTAGTGCTGAGGCCAGCCTCACATTGGACTTACTTGAGAACTTTAATTTCGGTTTGTTTTTCTAGAACCGGCCGCCAAACCATTATGCCATAAGTAAGAATCAGTCTTACAACTACATAGTAGAACAAATGCATAATTTTAGGCTGTAGGCCCCATATGGTACCTTATGGTTCTTTTTGAGGGATATCCCGGCGCGTTAAGCAATATTATACCTGAGGTTGAGCGAAAGGCTCTTTACTTAAGCCTTAGTCGGGACCGTTGCGTTTCCCTCTTTCAATCGTCGGAACTAGATTTGGTTTGGGATGTACATATATTGGGAGGGATCAAGTGAAGGTGGAAACAATTATGGAGCTAATTCTTTCGCTCAAACAAGTCGCTTAATGCCTTAATGTCGGAGACAGCGCTAGTATATGCAAATTCTTCGCCCTTCTTGTATGAAAATAATAACTCCTCTCTTTGGGAAAATTCTTCAATTCCGCTTCACTCTGTCTTAGCCCTTCGCCATTGCAAAAATAAATAAACAACCGCCGTCACTTGATGCCATAAACAAAATTATGTATACCACACCACCACGTTGGCGCGCCCCGCGACTTTCACCTGAAATGTGTAATGAAAATTCGCTGAATAAATTTATCACCAAAACGCGGCTTCCGCAGACATACGGCAAAGAGATGGATGGCAATGGCGCCCACTATAAGGAAATTCGTCTCTTCCTATCGCCATTATTGGACCCCAGCTATTTGACGTGTTAAATGTTGTGTGGACTCTTCTCATTTCAACGTTAAGTGTTAATGGCGACATACAAAAGGCACCGGATATACCGGCGAAAACAAAAGAACTCGGCATCACAAAAACAGAGGGTGGACACGGCAGAGCCACGAAATGAGGAAACATGGCACAAGCAATACCGCCCTCCACGACCACTATTCAGCAAAGCTTTTTCGCACTCAATTTCATTGAATTCCGGTAAATTAGTTCGCAGCAGCTTTCTGTTGACACTGTGCAAATGAGTGGGCGGACATTTTTATAAACGGTATTTCATTAATAACGCACACATACACCCATACATGATCACATTGTTTCCGTCGTCGGCGTTGGCGTCGTCGTCGTCGGTTGCTATGTCCACCCCCTCCGGACATGTCCAATATAGCACAGCATCCGTGCGATGCAATATAAAGTTTGTACACTTTGGTGACAGTGTGGCCACGACGCAATAGAGGCGTCAACCGGCCAACCTTCATTCACTCACAGGATAAGGATGTAATGAAAACTGATCCGGAGATTGTCATTAAAAAAAAAAAAATAAAAACAATTAACACCGGCAACGGCACCGGCAGTGGTGACAATGGCGGCAATGGAGTCGATGACAAAGCCAAGCGGGGTGATGATGTTCTGTGACGCGACTTGTGATTGTTTAATTTTGCGCACAAAACACGTATAATAGAGGGTTCAATAGAGCGAATTGCACGACTTGGCTTCGAGATACGATTCATTGTATCTATCGTTTGTTGTCTTAATCAAGTGAATGGGTTTCGTTTATTTTGCAGCGAAGGATGGTGTCGGGGGCCTGATGCAGAGCAAGTCATCAATGGATTAGATATGCAAATCTAGAAGTTTCAATTGCTATACGGGCGGGTGTGTGGGTGTCTATTTGTTGTTTGTTTTTGCATCAGGCATATGCTTAAATCCGGTCCACGAAATAGTATAGTTCTATCGCGAAAACATCCTTAAGAACTGCTAGTGAAAACACCACGAAGGCTTAAGGGTTATGTCACCATTTCTTCGTGTTTGCTTGAGCTTTGAATATGTCGAAGTAGAATTTTAAGATGCAGTATCTAGAGCTGATCAACTCAATAAGAAGAGCCTTTGTTGGTTGGGTTTGGAAGGTGAGATCGCGTTCTTTATTAAGGACTAAGTTGAGTCCATTTTTATTCCTCTGAAATGACTCTTAAAGAACGTTCGTATTTAGGGTAAGGGATGTTTGTTGGGGTGTTTAACAGGTATGTAGATAATATGTGCATTTAAGAGAACACAAGCGTCCACAGATTTTCTTAAACCAATCTGTGTCTATCAATTTCTACTCTCATCTCCACGCGGTGAATGCTGGCTCCCTAGTACCTCGACTGAAGATAAGATTTCAATCCCTTTGTAAGGTTGTTGGTGGCAACAAGTTTGGGAGGGGGGCTGATCCAATGAAGAAACGGTGAGTGGAGGAGGAGATACAACGACGGACTGTACCGGCTATACAGCAAGATCGACTTAGCTAGGAGAGCAAAGGTCCAACAACTGAGGTGGCTGAGTCATGTACAGCGGTTGGACACCAAATATTCGAGTCCACACCTGAGGGACCACGCAGTAGAGAACGACAGCGACTCAGGTGGCGCATACAAGTGGAAGGGGATCCTAATCAACTAAAGATCGAGGTGAATGGAAGACGCTTGTTGATTGAGGCCTCGATCCACTTCGGACTGAAGCGCCACCTTAAGAAGAAGATTGGAAAACTATGGAGTGACTATTGTTTGTTTGTGTTTTACGGAACACATTACTCCGTTTTCGGCAAATTTATGGATGTTGCCGAACATTTAGCTGTTAAGGTGCGTTAGGTCCGGTATTCACTCAATGCGCCTTGCAGTAAGTGGCCTCAGTTGTGCACTGCTACATTTCATCTCATTTGTTTTCGGGAACTTGTTTGGTTTGGCGATGAGGGTTCTAACCATCTGGTTTACTGTCATCGATTGCCACCTAGATGACTGTTATATTCGAGTCTTCACGCGATAATTTCACTGTTGGTTAGTTTAAGTGGTTGTATCAGGCGGAAAAAATCCCGATACTCAATTAATGCTGAAATGCACCGTTTTGTTACCACAGTTATCGTGACCGGTTTGTTAGATTAGTGTGGACGGGCGTAGTTGGCTGTTGGTCTATAATCAAACCTGTGGAGTAAAGGAAGAGTAAAATGCTAGGAATTTTCTTCTCCGGAAGTTCGCTGAGGTTGTCAAGGAAGGTTTTCCCCTGTGCCTTGAGTCTTGCTGGCAGAGGAAATTTTCTAGGGTTTCCTTCTCGTTTGTCTCTTTGCAGCTACGGCAGTCGGGATTAAAAGGGATGACAAGCTCGACTGCATGGGTATCTACTGTCCAGTGACTCGTGCAGATGGTGACTACGCTTCGAACGTTCGAGTTCTTCTAAGGAGGACGTCTTATTGGATATGGCGTACCTAGTAAGGCTGTTTTATTTGTGTTTGTCTACTGAAAGGTAGCGTAGGTTGACAGCACCTAATGGGATCAGAACTTCTCTTGCGAAAGAGCTGTCGACGGCCGACTCTTTCCTGACAAGCTTACCACCCATTTTGATCTCTTCGAAGCCTCTTTGATATGGGACCCATACAAGAGTTAGGCATAAGCTCCCAAGGCGATCGAGCTCAATTCTGCATTGTGGGAAGATTGGATCATTTCCTTTGGGTAGCGGGGAGGGGTGACGTCGTTAAGCGCACGACAGGCTTCGTTTCAAGGCAGCTGAAATTATACCCCGCATTCCATTTTCAAACCGTCCGTGAAAATAGATGTGCCGTAGTTTTTCGTGACCTCTCCGCTGTTTCATTCCGCTCTTGATGGAATAGGCATGGTGAAGTCTTTGATAAGCGTAATGCGGGGGATAGGATTTTAGCATTCTGGCTGCACTGGGGCGGTAGCATCAGGGGTCTTTTCGAGCAGCACCCAGATTCTCTGAGTCTAATCGCACTACAAGTTGTAGTCTTCCCAACGTGAAGGTCAAGGTAAAAGGTTTAGGATAAGTGTTAGTGCATCCATCGGACATGACCGTGTTGTACCTGTAGTTCCTATAATATCGGTTCTTTGGATTCGACTTAGTTTGGTGATGTTGTATTCTTTGCTCAGTGCGGGCCACCAGACCAAAGACCAGACCAGTGTAGATCCACAGGGTCATTCATGTATAAAAGCCTATGCATGCCTTGTTGGCCCTTTGCTCTATATTTGATTTCCAATTCAGATTGGGACCGAGAATGATTCCCAAATACTCAAATACTTGGTACTGGACGTTAGCGAGTGTTCTTGACCACTTAAACGCGGAGGGTAAAGTTGGATACTTTTGGTTTTGTCGTGAAAAGTATCAGTTGAGATTTTTTGGGATTAATACTAAGACCACACCACATGATTTCGCTTATCTTGATACTAAAATCACGACGTCCTCTGCGTACGCGACCACCTTAATTCCGTCTGTGTCAATTTCCCCCAGAGTAGGCGCTGGGGTTTTCATTTCTTGGGTAACAACGCTGTTGAAAGCCTCACACAGCCTTTGAACTAATTTTTAAAAGCAGTCCTTCTCTCAACAGATAACCTTTCACTCAGTCTACATTTCTCAACATACCTCATTCCACTTATTCCTGCGATAAGCGCGGACCGGAAACAATCAAATCCCTCTAACGAACAAAAGCACCTTACTACGTAAAAGGCTTAAGCTCTCTTACTCTTCTCCCCATTCAAATTCAATAAATCCTCGAAGCCGTCTCGCTTCAATGTAATTACCTACAAAAAAAAAAACGTACATACGTAACCCTTTCATAACCCGATCTCATCCTCTAATACTTGCCGCATTTGTATGTAAACACTCGCTGAGATGAAGAAATATTTTGCAAATAACATCCCACCCATTGACTCGGGTGCACAACCACTGTCTACCCCATGTGACGTCCTTCAATTCACCATCATTAATTAAATAATCGAATTCAATACAAATATCACCCTTAGTCACTTTGACTGCACACTCCTCGCTGGCTCTGCGCATTTATCTCAAAAATTCAAAAAGGATAATCTCAACAACAAATATCCTTTCACCCTCGAATGTGTTTTCCACAGTAGCAGACATCAATTATGCAACACAGAGCTACCGTCCGTGAATTTTTTCCCCAAAAAAAGGCGAAAACCCAACGAAGGATAAAAAGGGTTGCAACACTCCCAACCGCGTGTGCACCCTCACACTGAAATCATATTGCTAATTAAGCATTTGGCCTAGGAAATATGATTTATCCGCATCCTGTACAACAGTTTCTGTGACATGCAGGACGGTCCTCATACCGCTGTGAAAAACTAAATTTTCAACAGAAGGACATTCGGCGGATGTAAAGTGTAATTTGCTCATGACGTATGTATGTGTGAGTGGCACATTGAATACCGGTCACGAGGATACATGAGTGAAAGGCGGACGCACTGCGCTCTAAATGATATCCTTTCCTTCCGATGAAGCAGTGCCAATTATTGTTCACAAATTTCGCAATTTACTGGCGCGACTTGGAAAAGGTAAAAAGCCAGCGCCCTGGGAAGTATTAGAGCATCGTCTGCGCGTGTGTTAGTGACGCCTAAACTCACCCATGGGTCCTTTTAGCTCACAGTCTCCTTGTGCAAGGCAAAAATAAAGAATTTCTCGGCATAATTTATGACGAGGTCCCTTTCTTCTGTCATGTACGGGTGGTCGAGGGTTCAGATGGATCTGGGATTGGAGAAGGCGGAGATTTACAGTATTTAGGCAGCAGATTAGTTTTTTTTTTATTTTTATCTTTCTCTCCTGTCGCTGCTTCTTTCACTTCCGCAGGAGAAAAGATTATGGTGTTGCGATGGCTCGACCATGGATGTACCATCTAAGGCCACTTCAGTTCCCATTAGCGCTAACAAGGGGCGAATTCAGGCCCTTTTCAGGTGGAAATTGCGGTTCGAAAACGGACGAAATATTTTCTAAAAGTTAAAAAAGGTTTACCCGAGACGAAGCCAAAGGAAAAAGAAGGAAGCAAAACGAAAAAAAAAATGAACATGTTGACAGCTAAGTGGAGTGGATGACGCGGAGTATTTTCAGGATGCTATCATGCTTAAGTGTAGGCTTTCAAGGTTTCTCTTTAGATACTCATCCATTTCGAGTGATTCAACGTGAACAGATTTGAAAAGCAATTAATATTTGGCTCAGGGAGATGTTAACGACACTAGATTCGGCGAAGGAAGGTGATTGACTCGAAGAGGTAGGTATTTTTAAGCCATTCAAGGGATGGCATGAAATGGTTTATCGAGTCAGGGAATCGCCATCTTGCTCAACGCGAATGGTGTTCATTTAAGGAATAAACACGAGTGAATGTTCATGTTGGTGATCATTAGCATGATGAGTGATGATTGAGCTGCAGTAGTTTTGCTGTCGAAGGTGGTATTCAACAGGAACATGGCAGTCTACGTCAGAGTAAGCACGCACTCAGAGCGCTAGAATCGAATGTCATTCGATCCAGACTAGTCGTGAATTGTCACTACTTTTTTTTAGGAACTTGGGTACATAAGGTTCTATTAACTATAATAAGATATTAAAATTTCGGAGGGGGGGAAAAATGCTTCAAGGAATGAGCGGTTAGGTTTTGGTGAAGGTTTACAGGCGTTCTTTACAGAGAATTTTGGTGAAAGACTGTAAGACGTTCCCTTACAAATTGCAGACAGTGCATTAGCTTTTAGCTGTTGACCGCCAAGCGCGTTTAACCTACGATCTAGCCATCCTGAATCTCGACCACGAGGGAGTAAACTTTTAATTGAAAATCATCATGAGCGACGAGGCCCATTTCCACCTCTGTGGATATATGAATAAGCAAAATTATCGCTTCTGGGGCACCGAAAATCCGCGTATAACCCTCGAAGAGTCATTACACCCGCTCAAAATTACTGCATTTAAAAACGACGGCGGGTCTTACAGAGTCATGCTCAACGACTTTCTCCTTCCTCAATTGGAGAACATGTGGTTCCAACAGGATGGAGCAATGGCGCATACTGCATGAGCTACCAACCGAAATTTTGAGGACTGCACTTCCGGGTCGCCTAATCTCTCGTTGTGGTGATTTGCACTGACCGGCAAGATCGCCTGATTTAACCTTTCCAGACTTCTTTTTGTGCGGATTTTTGAAGTTACGAGTCTATGTCAACAAGCCTCAGACTCTTGAAGCCCTCAAAGAGAATATCCGTCAAGAATGCGAGGACCTATCGCCGGAAGTTCTGGCAAGAGTGATTGAAAATGCCATAAATCGGGCCCGAATGGTCATCAATCCTGGCAGCGGCCACTTAGCCGATATCATTTTCTCGACTTAATGGGAAAAAATTTAAGACATCAAATAAGCATAATCCAAAAGCAGAACCAACGTTTTTCATTCATAAAAAAAGGTTACAGCCAAAGAACCTCTGGTGACAACTTTTGCGCCACCTTGTACAAACCACAAGACCGATTTTGTCGGCGATTACTCCAAAGTAAGTACTTTGTTCCCTCGGATAAGTTGATTGGAATGTTTTCAGCGAAATTCGCTTAATATCTGACTTTCTCTTCTTGGAAAAGGGACGGTTTTTCAGGGGTTGGTGGTTAGACACTTGGTACCGCACCAACCTGAAGTCTTCTTAATATTTCCCAAATAGTGTCTTCGAATCTACCCGAAGGAATTTTGACGACATCATTTGAATATACTTGCACTCTGAAACCGAATGAAGCCAGTAGTACTACGGGTTCATCAATAACCAGAGTCCAGATTGGGAAGGGTAAGTCCTAAGATAATTTTAACGAAGAGCACTCTGCTAAATAAATGGTGTTAGAGTTTTAGTTGTCAATTGAGGGTTTGCCCAAAATGCTTCGCACGCTTTGATAGAGGATTAAAAAATTAGCCCCAATGTGGACAGAGTGAAATCATCAACTAATTCACTGCAAACAAAGAGATCCTCTTCGTCGCTTTCCAGGACAATAATCTTAGCACTGGCTGATTCAAAAATATGAAAGAAGGTATAAGATCCTCAAGCTAAGTCTGTAAAATTATATTAAATTCAATTAAAAATTAAGAACCAATAAACACATCAACATCCTTGATTATGAAAGAAGTTCTGAAAAACGTGTCTTAAATCGACATGTGTATAAGGCAACCTAAAGCCAAGGCTCACATTACACATAAACAAAAGCACATATGATAATAGGATTTCAATTCGGCCGGATACTGAAAACTTCAGTACCCTGCACCATTGGCCTTATCAAATATTAATTCTAACAAAAGGTTCCCTTTTGTAGTGCCTTTTCCTTTCATAATGTTTCTTTTTAATGCGAATGTAAAGAAAAGTTTTGCAAAACGTATGATGTGCGTGTATACATCCCAAAATTTTATGAATTATCTTTGCGAAACTTTTTAATTAAATCCCAACATTATTTCCCTTCCGTTTTTCACATGTTAGCTATGTGTGCCCACCCACGGCCGCAGGAAATCCGACAAAGAAATATTTCAATTATTTCACATTAAAAACAACCCAAAGTCCCTGTTTTTGGACGAAAACTTTCTAAATACATCCCACAGATGACATTTTTTCACAAAAGAATAAGTTAACAGCAGTGAATGTTTTTTTTTTTTTTTGTTAATGTGTAATACTGTTGTACAATGTTGACATAGGCAGGTAGACAAAGTGACCAAGAGCTCTGCATGAGTTCCTCTTTTCATGCAAATTAAAAAGTTGTTCTAGTAGGAAGACCCGGAGATATGACATCTTTCGTCGCAGTATGAACTATGTGACATTTGAAGTTTGGGGCAAGTACCACCACTGAAATATTAATCTCCACGTAATTTTAATGACATGTATAAAACAGAGAGAAACAGAGAGAGAGATAGACGAAGTTCACCTTCACCTCTGTGTTATCTCCTTGGGTCATGGGAAAGGAATTGCAAACCCAAAACATGCGTGCCATACTCTTAAACAAACATGTCAATGCTCAGGAATGTACAAAACAGACACAGGAAGCCTATCTAAGACTGTTCACTTGTATTCTTATGTACATGCGCACAGTGAAGCGATAAGAATTCATGTGAAAAGTTTTATCGCATGCTTCTCGCTTCTCTCATTGCATCGCTTTATCGCATCACTGTGCGCTTAGGATTAGTTAGAACCCTGTTGTCCTAAGGTGGCGATGTATCAGAAGAAATCGCAATTCCTCGAATCATAGATTCTTTAAGCTAAGGACTGATCGAGTTTCCAGATTTACTCATTCTTCCATTACGTTTCATGAGACTTCATAGACATCGTTGCAAGTCAGTACGTGGTCATGAAGACATTTTTGGAGCAGGTTAAAAAGACGGCAGAACGCATACGGTTGCTCGGCTCAGTCGTCGGACTGGGTGGTTCTTCCCAACCCCATCTTGTATCTCCTTTTCAGCATACACGAAAAGCCTGTAAAGCTATGAAAAACAGTCTTAATATACTAATTTGACCACTGACGGAGAGAAAGCAGAGAAGAAAGAAGAAAAGAAAAAAGGAAAAAATCCAAGTCCAAGCATCTGTGTTATAACTTGGAAGAAAGGCTAGAAAAATGTACGAGGAACCAGATTAACTAAACTTACCAAACACTCAAACTAAGATCTTTTCCTATCTTAAGAATAAATATCTGTCGCTACAGCTCGTGATCAGCCAAGGCCTAGTCTCTCGCAGCCATTTATGTTACATTTTTCGCACGAATGGAAGGGATCTGCAATTTATTGCCGACTCCGAACGGCGAATTGAGAAGATCTTTCATAACAAATCATACTCCTGGAGGTTTGTCATTCCCAGACCAGATGTTCGGTGGATATGGCTAAGGCTTGAACCCACGCCGCTCGGACAGCCGTCCTACGCACTAACCACTGAGCTTTGGCGATAGTTCCTCATTTAAAGACATTCTGGCTTTTTACATGCCAGGCGAAAGATTTGCCTAAAATCCAGATTTAAAGACTTTGTTCTTTGATTACTTTAACGTTACTCGAGTGATGTGGAAAAGTGAAGCAAGTCTCTATTGCCAGAGCACTTAAAGAAATGCAAAAGGTTTGCGGGCGCTGCTATCACAAGCAGATTGTAACTAGCACCACACAGATTTACTTTTTGTGGAATTCAAATAGGGTGATCTGATTCAACATCTAAAGAACACATCGGTCCCTTTCAGCTCAGCTATATCCATGACGCACTTTATGGCCTTTTGAGTTGACTTCACCGGCCTGTTCAATCTCATCATCCTGGAGCGCACCGAATGGTACAATAATGGCAGATTCGAAAGCAACTCCCAACCAATGTTGTACATGGATGGCTCAGATACTAGACTCAGTGCGGGCATCAATAATCTGAACTTTAGAATGGCAACCCCCTCAACTGTTCTAATATGTGCAATCGAGCTATGTATGCTCCACAGATTACATTGGATGAATGTACCAAAGAAAGCTGCTCTTCCTTTGCTCTGACAGCCATTCTGCTATTGGGGCTCTTATTTTGTTCAGTTTTGACTCAAAGCTTGTCTGGAGCTGTCTGACAATTCCAAAGTAGTAAACTGCTTACAACGAAATCACAATCCATTGAGTTCTCTGACATGACGGCGTCAAAGGCAACGAAATAGACGATGAGCTTACCACACAAGGTTCTACATAATTCAGCTTTGATAGGAATATTCCCTGATTGAATATTGGGCTTTCAATTATAATATCAACAACCTTTGCCCTAACACTGCTAAGGAGATACATATTGTACTATTTTCCCGATACAATAGACAAGAACATTGTGGCAGGGGCTGCATATCCCCAACTTTAATCAATCAACCGTCCACAAGCATAATCATGAGGCTCGTCTATGACCTCGTTGCAGTTTCTCTACTTAAAGGAGAACTTAGCTTGGCACAACAGATCTTACAAATCAGAATCCTCTTTGCTCTCAGATTGTATAGGTAAATGCACTCCGACTTGCCGAGAAGAGACAGCATTTCTTATTTTCTTAGGTTAGGTTAGGTAGATTGGTTGGCGAGGCGAGGCGAGAGAAAACCCTTTGCGCAGGTCAGTAGAGACCCATTATGATGACCCTTTCGGGGTAAGGTACCCCTTGCTCGTAGAGCAACACCCAAAGAACTCTCCTATTGCTTCAAGGTTTTGAACCATCTTAAAGCCTTAATGAACCTCCAGATGTCCCTGATCATCACTTAGTGCTTCGGTGTTCTGGAAGAAGTAAGTTCCAAAGCATTTCCGTCTGAGGTGGCAGAGAGCTGGGAAGTGGATTGTGTACTCATTAACTTCCTCGTCTCCCAGATAGCTGTCCACGTCTAAGTTTAATATGCGGTAGCGCTGGCCTAGAACCTCACCTTGTTATTTCCGGTTTCTAGTGAAGAGAACAACCACAGTGTTAATAGATTCCGTCACGGGCAGATGTTGCCCGCAGCCCACCAATTCCCAACCACTGTCTTAAGACACTGAAGTATTTTCGTATGACAGCTGCAGTTGACAGTCTCTGCAGAGGGATGAACTTAAATGAAGGACACAGCGCACACAAGACACAACACACAGCGACGATGCTGCAACGATGCTAATAAACTACTTAAAACTGAAAGCCAAATTGCGCGCATACACCCGCACATTAAGGATGCATGTTTTGGCTGGTTTGTGAGAACTTTCGTCAAAGGACGTCCAACATTTTAAGATGCAAGGGGGATACTGCAATGGCAAAGGCAACAGCAACATTTTTCATCTGATTTCTTTTCCTTTCGTTCGTCTCCTCTAAGAGAGTGCGTTGCACAAAACTCTTGTGGAGAGTCCTCCTTTCAAGATGTCATCACATCGTCAGCAAAGGATATCCCTCTCCTGTTCGAGATACATTATTCGTTATACATACATATTTGTGGCAAGTTTTATTTTTCAGTGAAAAGTTTATCAACTTGGCATCTGTTCTACGAACAGATTGCAAGGACGATGCTTTGCTTATTTAATTTTATCAACAAACCGACTTGGGTGTGGGTGGGTCGGTAATTGGTTTGAGGTAAGAAAACGCTGGTGTTTGGTCCTTTTCCCTTCACTGGTATGCTCCTGCGAGCGGAGGGGGTTTCATTAATTTGCGGATGACATGTTTGAGTAATGTAAGGCTGTTGAAAGATAAAGCAGGTCGGCTTGTATCCACTGGTATCTCTTTGCTTTCGGTTCGATTCACTTCAGTGAAAAACGAAAAATACATGTCCTTTTGCACTCTCTCGTTGGAAATAAATTGCAACCACTTTTCAAAGGAGACATTGGAGAATATTAGTGAGTGAGAGCACACGCAAATGTATTCTAATGTGGTCCCTTTGGGACATGTTATTGCCAGTCTATTGCTCTCGTCTCGGAGTAAATTGGTATGATTCCGGACGCTTTGATTGAATGTGAAGGGTAACACATGAAGTGTACATAGCACTCGTATGTGTGTGTAGGTGGAGTGGAGCAAACGATTAATCTTACTTTCGTGTCACTATAAATGTCAATGTCTTCTTGATTTTGTCGTTTGTTTTGAGTTGTTTCTATTATTAATGATTCGTTATTCTCTCAAGATCGCTCATAAAGTAACAACGTGCTGTAATGATAGATTTCTGGCAATGTAAGTCGGGTCCTTACTTCGATTCAATGAGTATTGACTGTTAACATTATGCTGGGTGATGCTAATTGGGTTACGTATACTCAATTGACTGTCATTGACGTCGCAGTGAAGGAGAGAGAAGAGTTAGAAACACGGCCCTTAGCTAATTAACTCCGATTTCACAAGAGCGGCACTCAATTCGTACAGCTTCAGAAAACATAGAACTTTTGTCAAGATTTTTGTCAAAGATTTTGTCGTAAATATTGACAACAGACTTACCTTCCCTACCTGAAAAAATGCTACGCAATATGTAGTTAGAAAATGACTAACTTACTGCGTCTGTTATACAAAGCATCCTGTAGATTTGATGAATTTCATTATTTGGTCCACCGGTGTTTTAAATACTTCTTCAATGTCCTGGAAAAAAGAAAAGAGACTTGGGCAGAGCAGGAAGTGGGTTGTATCCTCGTGGACCTCCTCATCGCCACAACCTCTACAAATGTCTGCTTCTGTAATTCGAAGGTTTACATACGGCACCGCACCGTCTCTTTCGATCTGCAGAAGTCTGTTGGTTCTAGCCCCATCGAATAAAGGTCGTATCTTCCTTATTGTTACTCAAGTGTTTACAGAGAACCATCTATTATAAGCCTACCTTAAGATTTTTTCCCCCATTCGAGCTTAAGAGGGCAAGGTGGGATGTTCACCAAAGTTTCAACTTGTTCCGAGCTTATTGCCCAGCCGTTTCTCACCAGTTCGTCAGCATTCTCGTTTCCTAGTATACCCTCATGTCCAGGGACTGAGCAGAGTGTCACCCTGTGCTGTGTTCCAAGAACTTTGAGCTCTTTTCGACAGCACCTCACAAGCCTCGATTTTATTTCAATAGCAGGAATTGCTTTGATTTCTGCCTGGCTGTTGATGATAATGGTGATATCCTCCCGTGGTATTGCTCTCATCGCAGTCTTAGGAGCGGCTAATTTCATTGATGGGACTGCTGTGGTTTGGAAGGCAGGCGGACTTGAAGAAGCCCAGCTGTTCGGAAATCACCCACGCCAGTATCCATTTTGAATCTATCGGCAGCTATGAAATACGCGTTTTGCATTTGCCCGCGTTTTCATTTCTCCCTGCTCGGGTGCGTGCTTAAAAATGTGTCTTTTGAAATCTAGGTATGTGGAATTGCAGTATGAACTTTTGCATACGGTTTCCAGCAATCTGACTGGCTTATTCACAATACACGGATGGGCTTGCAGGCTCATACAAATATATCCACCGGGAGCCTCAAGTCCTGTTGGTGCTGTTCTCATTGCACTGTTAGTTCCAATACAGGTCAGTCTTTGAACCTTAGTGACGGCTTTTATGTTAGTGATTTTACTAACGGCTTGCCACTATACAAGGTTGCCGTAGGTCAGTATGGGTCTTATTATAGCCGTGAACATCCACAGGATATTTCTCGGGTTAGGCCCCCAATTTTTCCCAAATATCCTGCTGCACGAGCAGAAGGCCGTGGCTCAGTGATTAGTGCGTGGACTGCTGATAGAGCGGCGTGGGTTCAAGTTCCAGCCATATCCACCGAACATTTTTCGCGGCACCACCGTCGACGAGTCGGCGATAAAACGATCAGAAGGCTAATGTGGCTTTATTCATTCTTTCGTTAATGTTCAGATTCTAACTGAGCGTATTATCGGGTATGAGTTCCAGATATTTGGCACTCTGGGAGATCCTGAGGGTGATACTCCCCACAGAGGGTGTTGCGAAGTGTGGTATTTTCCTTTTTCCTTCTATTTGTGGCCAGTTTGTCTGTTTATGTTGCCTAAGAGGTTCGCCTTAACCGCTCAGGACGGCGGTTTGACGACTACAGCGATGCCTTGAGGTCGTTCTCCACTCGCCCCTTGCTAGTTGATCCGCAAGCTCATTAAGTCATTACCATTTATGTCGCAATGTTCAGGCACCCACTATGGTCTTACCCAGCTCTGCGCGCAACCTGCTTTAAGCATTGTGCGACACTTCACAAGGGGTCTGAATCGAATAAGGTTCGATTATAATGCTTTGAGTGCGGCCTGACTATCAACGTATGCAGATGGCGATGTCCCTGTCGGATACCGCCTTCGACTCAAGTTGGTTGCAGCCTTGAGCATGATTAGATCTTTTGCCTGAAACAAATTGTATATATTCGGAAGTCTAATAGATATTTTCAGTTCTGGCTCGAGGCAGTAGTTACCAGGACCCGTTCAATCTGGTGTTTTGAAGTCATCTGTGTAAACGGCTATCTCCTCCTGTTGTCTTATTTCATCCCTTTGTCTAAAAAGTAGCTTTAGAAGTTTTTAAAAGGTCAACTAAAGGTCCTTTTGAATAGAAAGGACACCATTTTCCTTATCCATTCCATTCTACACTTCCATCGAACTTAATTGACTTACAAAACAGAATTAGTGCCTACACTATCTAAGTAGAAATCAAGAGTCATATACTCCTGATTTTCTTTCATTGTGTCAATTATGCGACTCAACTCAGTTCGCTTTAAAAGCATTTCAGAAACCTAATTATCCAAATTAAATATTGCAGTTTTTCTTTCAACTCTCCATTAGAAGGACCACTGTTCTGACATGAGTCGTTTCACCCACCCCAGCCGCACACATTTATGATTGAACTCGCCCAGGTGAAATATAATTTCATCATCAACTATGTTTTCTACTTCACCCGAGCGGAAATCTCTAATGGGGCGAGCGCAACACCCCGTTTAGTCTACCAGCACCCACCACAACTAGTTGCGAAGAGTGTGACGCTAGATTGAGTAAAAAGACAAAATCCCATTTTCACATCTTTCAAAGGACGCCAGATGAAATTCAATTGAAAGTTAAACATTTTCCTTTTCCATTTTTTTTTATTCTCTCATCCTCCCCTTGTCGGTGAGAAAAAAAAAAGGAATTAAGAGGTCTTGGATGTGTTAACTCGCTTAGGAGCTGCGCACTGCTTAACAGACTCTGAGTGGCATAATCAAATCTGCCCGCTTTCTCGTTTCTGCTAATCGCGTCAAATCATAAATTTCCATTCAGCGAGCAAAGTGATCCTTGACATGAACACAAGGACGCACAGCTGCGAGACGGCTGTTGCGTGTGCATACATACGAGCCCTCTTTGTAAAAGTCGCAGGGCACAGACAGGTAATTGTGCTAATTTCGCAGGACACTTCCTCCATGATGTCCTTTTGTCTTTATCGCAGGGAAGTAAGCCAAAGTAAACACATGACACAATACCTTTGCGAACTGTTTAGTTGAGCCTCGTCCTCCGGGTTGCATAAAAAATTCTCTTAGACGCTCCGCAAATTTGCTGGCTCCGCCACCCTAATGCGGATATTAAGGACAGCACATACGACCGAGGCTACAAAGAACCCCAAACAAAGTCACAGTCATACAGCACTTGATAAACAGACGGTTTTTTTATGTCCCATACAATGTGTAAACTCCCCACTAAAGCGTTACTCCGTCAGGACGATGGGTGAGACAACCACAACGATGGCGACGACGATGGGTGGCTCTGGCTTTTGCAAATGGAGTCGAAGGTTTTTATGAGTGTTTTGTCAGCACCCTTTGCCGCCAGCGACACAAGGCCCGATACATGCTAAGAGCAGCAGACATAAAACGAGTTGCTTTGCTCTGTTGCGGTTAGCTGTATGTTGCTGCAGAGGGTGCCCGAGAGTTGGAGAATCATTTTTAACTACCAAAGCAACACCTTCAACTTCAGTGATTTTATCATACATACATAGTTTAGGGCTCATTCTGGCTGGAGCACTGCAATCGCCTGGTTTCGCTGCTTCTGTGCCTGAATGCGACTCTGTTATCCACAAAGGGAATTGTGAAAATGTATCCCTTATTTTTTGTAATCCATGCCACCCAGAGAGCAGTGACGATGGGGAAAAAAAGCAGCGTAGTTATGCAAGGCTTAAGGAGGAATGTATTTAAAGCAATGAAATCCCATTTGAAAGCAGGTTTTGGCTTTTGTAAAATGGTAATTGTGGTTTTAGTCATGCTCTTTGACGTTGACTGGGAATATTTCAATGTCGTTTGGAAGACGTTACTGTTACTGATAGATCAGTGGAAAGGAAATTGAGTAGTAGACTTAGTGTTGGGGATAAGAAGGTACATGGCGGACAATATCAAGAGTCTTTTACATTTTCCAATTGGACACAGTTTAACCCATCAAACCCAGGTGGCCATGGTGTTACCATCGATCATTATGCTGAAGGTTCTAGGTTAAACTCGCTATGTTAAAAAATGAATAGAACCGACCAACTGAGAAAGGTGCTGCAAGAGGATCGAATGATGATGAGGAGGTTGAAAAAAAAAAATACTGCGAATCGAAGCAATGGCAACAAGATTAACAAAATTGTTACCAGTTAGTTTGGACGCCACCCCTGGATGGAACTGTAACATTATATCACCGGAGCTTCGAACCAGTATATGTACTCGAATAATATTGAGGATGAATGGATTATAAAAAAATTCGACTGGGGAGCCAGTCCTATAATTCCCACCGCACACATAACGATCGAGTTGAATTAATATTATTTATTTTTATTTTTATGTTTGCATAAAATAATTGGATAATCAATTTAATGTCAAAGAAAACATTTCTTCAATTTCCCCAGCAATTGTTCGACAAAGAGTTGTTGCGCGAACTTGATAAAAAAACATTTCTTCAATTTCCTCAGCATACGCTACACCGATTATGCTCAAAATTTAATCAGCTCCAAGTTTCACGCTTACAAACAAATCACAGAAAAACCGAAAGATCCTACGTTGTTTCGTTTTCAAGATATCGAAGGCGAAAAATGCGGTCCATACGTGCATACACACACATATCTCAAAACATTCTTTTCGGACCGATTGCAATTACTACTCCCCCTACCTAGGTGGGAAGTTAAAATATACTGGGGGTTTTAACGCAGACCTTCGTCGGCACCAAACCACAGGTATGCTTTAAGGTGGAACTAGACGCATCAGCAACAGAGAAATTTGAATTTGGGGTAATCAAAAATGTCTGCATGCACCTGTCCGAGGAAGCTTTTAGTGGCGTAAACGGCCTACAAATTGCCGCAAGAATTGTTAAAAAGACAGACGCACGTTTTTTGACCCTAGGAGCCAACAAGAATTACGTTCCAAAAGACCTTTTACAAGCTTAGAAGTCTCGGGAAGATGAGTCATTTTAAAACGATGAGCGAATTCTCTCAACGAAACATGTAGTACACCATCAAACAGTACGTTTGTACCATACCAATCTCGATTTGCGCAAAGTCCTTTAGTTATCCGAAAAGTCTATTTCCCAAATGACTGAGGCGACGTATTTGAAGATTCCGACATTCACGAATAACTGCTCCTGCAGTACACAGGTGAATTGATATCCGGTCTAGCGGTCATTGCACCTATCGCATAATGTCCTGTTCTTTTTTTCCAAAGACCCAGTAGGCTCTTGGTTCTTTTCTCATTCAGTGTTGATCATAAAGTGCCATAACGCAGTCAGCTCTGTCGGCAGTACACTTATTTAAGATTCAGATGGACCTGGACGCGTCAAGCTCTAAGCAAATGCTGTCAGCAACTGTGACAAAAATCAACATTTACAAGCAAAGGTAATGAGAACCTCTCAAGCTCACATAGAATGATTTGAAAGACTTTCTTAAAAGTCCATCGGTTTTGCATATCAAATTAGTCCTCCCCAGACGGAGTTGCATATGTTTCTTTTATAATCAAATACGCGCAAGCTTATCCACTCCTTACAAAGTGCATTTCAATCCCCATACCACCTGGATGCACTGTTTTTTTTCGGCGGTGAAATGTATGCAAAGGAGAACGCGTTTAAGTAGAAATTATGCAGATGTTGTCTGGGATGAAAAAAAAATCTCTTAGCACTGCCAGTTCGTCCTAATTTGCATAGTACAGCAAATCCACCAACGCATTTACGTCAAAAAGTCAAAAATAAAAGGGAAACGCATCTAAAATTCCGACAGAAGTGCTAATGGGACAGTGGGCAGGTGAATCAGGACCAAGCCAGACACAACTCAAACATGTACTTGTACGACATGCTGGAGGGAGAAAATCTTCTTATGCTTATTTACTCCTTTCATGTTCAAGTTGGGGTTTTTTTTTTTTGTTGTTGTCTCAAGTCGAAAGATTTTTGGACTTAAATCTTTGTCCTTAAACTGAAAACCAACAAGCAGATATAAGCCGCTTAGGATAGTGGTCGCAGAAAACATGAAAGTCACTATCAGATGGTCATGTCCTGAGCACACTGATGTAATGTTGCGACGGAGTTGGGTGGATGGTATTGGGTGTATGTATTCTAACGAAGAGATGCCAATATTCAGAAGAAGTAGCTGGCACTTTGTTAGAGTCCTTTACATTGAACTCTTTAGCATTGGCATGGTGTCCTGCCTTAGGGCTGTGGGCCATGTGTACATGTTGTCAATGGATAGAGACGGAAATCCATTTAATACGAATTACTGTCTTAGGTGACGAGCGCAAAGCGGATAATAATTTCTCTTAAAGATTTGCAAAAATATAAAACTGGGCGGTAGTATTAGCCTGAAGATTTAAGATATCTTTATAGGGCTTTATATTGTACGTACATATGCGGGAGATATACGTGTATGGCTGTAGGGCAGTAAAGAATGTTATGGAAGCTACCGAACGTTGCAGGTTGCTTTAAACAAAAATGAGAGATGCAATGAAAAATAAAATTGAATGACTGTCATCGCTGTGGTAAATTAAGGTTGATCGGGCTACGCAGGATCTGATAGTTTTAAAAGCTGCTTGGCCATTCGAGAGGATAATGACGGTGGTACCATTGTTTTCATCCTTAAGGCCTTAATTTTGACGACCACCGTTGATTATCTTTAAGTTCTTTGAGAAGTGTGTGTGTCTATCTGGCATTTTATACAACGGTAGCTTACATGTGTACGTGATTAAGTGTCCTTAGATGACCTGTGAAATCCTTTTCTTAGAGAAGGGTGCAAGGGCCCTTTAGTTGGATTGATTGTTAGATTAGTTCTTCTGATATAGTTCAAGATCAGGCGTCTTTTCTAAAAACAGAAATCAGTAGCTGGTGCGATAGCTCGGGGTGAGCCAAGCCCTAGTTTCTCGCATGTTGTGCGTTTAATATTTTTCGCACGAATGGAAGAAACGTACAATTTATTGCCGAATCCGAATGGCGAATTTAGAAGCTTTTTCATGACAACTTGTGTTCTTGGAGGCTTGTCATTCCCTGACGAGAGGTAGTCCGCGAAAAAATTTCTGTAAACATGGCTGAGACTTGAACCCACGCAGCTCGCTTAGCAGTTTAACGCAATAACTTCTGAGCCACAGTGGATTGGGTTCAAGCCCCAGCCATGTCCACCAAACATTTGGCGGCATCACCTCTCGCTGGGGAATAGCAAATCTTCGGGAGTATAATCTGTTATGAAAAAGCTTCTAAATTCGCTGTTGGGAGTCGGCAATAAATTGTAGATCTCTTCCATTTGTTCGAAAAATGTAGCACCCACAGCATGAATGGTGGCGAGAAGCAAGGCTTTGACTCATCCCGAGCTGTCGCGCAAGCTATTTATTTATCATAACGGCACCACAACTTAAAAGGAGAACACAATGGTCGCCGTGCAAGCACTTTCAAAGTGTACTTACCTCTTACGTGGGTAGACGTGCTGGTAAGTTTCTAACTGACGCCTTCATTCAACTATCATGTAAGTCCCTTCGATGTTTGCTCATTTTTCCTGAAATATCAACAGATCTCGTTCGTTAACTCCGGTATTTAGAAGGGTAGAAATTGGTCTGGTTTTGTAATGGCAGTCACGCCGAAGCCATTATATTCATGAACTTTGCAGACTTCTTCTATTACTTCGGGGGAAATCAGCGGAAAGAATTCCACCTTTGAAAGCGATGACAAGTGATGATGTAACCAATTCAGCCACAGAGCTTGCTAGCAACTGGACAATTAGCATTCTCAAATTTACAAAATTTTAATGTTAAACCTTTTGAAATGCGCTCACACTTGTCTAAATTCTAAACTTTGTCGAAACTAGTTTGTACGAGGTGAAATTGAGACGAAGCCGACGTCTTAACTTGGTTTAACAATTTTTATTCTGTCGGTTGAGTGGTTGGTTTGGGAGGGTGAGGTTAAATCCTCATCACGACAATCGCGAATCGGGTCTATTGTGTCCCCCTCTGTTGAACTAAAAAAAGGGAGGTAAGTCGTAATTGAAAGGTGGCTTCATGTGTGGGTATTGAGAGTTGGCTGGAGTTTACTAGTCAGAGAAATGTCCTGTATGTCTTGTGAACTGCAGAATTTTCCCGAAACTAAAACATCAAAGATAACTTATTACAGCCAGGACATGTTTTCCCACGAATTTGTGTGTTTCTAAACCTGCACTTGCGTCTTATTTCAATAAAAAATAAAAATAAAAATTGTATCTTAATTATTTAGACCATCATTTAGGTGTGGTTCAAGACATTGTCACTTAGAATTTTTAATTTTTAGAATTCAGCTAAGCGAAATTAAAGACTGTTTGCACTTGTTCGACTCCTTGTACACTGCGAGGCTTGTGTTCAAGACAAAGATTCAGGTCCAAAATAATTGCTAAATACAAATTCAAAGATCAATGAACAAACTAACATGCTCAGAGGTTTGATTCCACTGTCACCCGCATCTCTAAGTTACAAACTGTACGTCAAAACTGATATACCCTATGGGATTGAGAAAAAAAAATTAATTAAAACAAAACGAAAACAAGAAACCAACACTTCGCCATGAAACAAGATGGCACAGAGGCCAGAAAAACAAAACGAAACAAGAAACTTTTCTTTGATGAACTTTTGCCTTTGCCTTTCCCTTTCACCTCATCAACTACGCAAGATAGGTTTACTTTTCCATAATATTCTACACGACGATTTAATGGCACCATGAGCCCACCCACTGCCGCCGCCGCCGTGTTGAAGCCACATTCCAAACGAAGGAGAGAAACAAAAAAAAAAACCAACTCCGGAGCGGAATCCTTTTACCACAACCAGGTCAAGAAGAAGATCAAAAGTGTACCGGGCACGTAGTTTGAAGTAATATAAAATTACTTAATCATCATCGCAGTCCTCCATTATTGCCAACCAACCTGCTTGGCACACGGTTGGCTCGTCGCTGACTGTTCTGCCCCCACCTACTTGTGCCAGCTCACCTCTGTCCTCTATGACAATGGAGCCGGCAGTAAAAAAACATAAAAAGGAACTGGAGCATCAGACGAAAACGGAGCCACAGCAAGCAAATTACCGAGATCACAAAATTACACACCATCCGTCGTTTTGGACCGACCGGCATGTCATGGCATTTGGGGTTAAGGATCAATCCTCATCTCCCCAGGAGGGTCACTTTCTGCTGCCATGGCAGCTTTCATTTTCGTCCGAGACGAGAGATGCCTTTGCTTCGTTTCGTTTCGTCTCGGAATTGAGGAATTAAAAGGATACTACTGCGAGTATTTGCCTTAAGATGATATCCTCCGTCGCCATGCAGCATCATTTACACGATAAGAAACGACAGACGCAAACTGGACAGACAGCATGTACAAGTAAGAGTATTTTGTGTACACTACACAACACATACGTGTCCGTAGCCAACAGGACCTCCAGCAGCAATAGCAGAAAGTATGATAAATAAATTAGAGGAAACAAAAAGAATATGGCAAAGGAACAGCGGAAATGATGTTTCCTTAAGCATTATGTTTCGTATCCTTTTGGGAGAGATTTCTATGAGATCCACTTGAGTGTACCACACACACATGATGGTAAAAGGACACACAGACTCACCTAGTGCCGCACCACGGTAGCCCTGAAGGGTCATATCGCAGAGCAGGGTAAAACCGAAAGTCACAGAGAAGTAAAATTCTTGGTCCTTAACCGTGGCACTTTCTTATTGCCAATGAATAATATATTCGTCACGATTGCTCACTTGTAGTTTGTGCAGTGTTGGAAAAAAGGAGCAAGAGGTTTCCCAAGAAGGACTTTTGTATTGGATTTGCTTTTCTCTCGTCTCCGCTTTTTTCTTTTTTTCTTCGCCTTTTATTTGGCTTTAACATTAGACTTTCTTTTTGGCTGGCTGTTTTTATTCTTGCGGAGAAAAAGAGTGAGAGAGAGAGCGGAGTCTGTCGGGTAGTAAGGACGAATGCTTGAGTCGGAGTCGAAAGAAAATCATCATCCGAAAATCTCAACGCAACGAAAGTGATTTTAATAAAATATGAAGGAAGAGCGAAGTACGACAACGGTGACGATGATTGTTGTAGTATTGGTGAGTGCTGGCGCTACCATAGCATTGGTTTCGTCCTTTGAATATCCCACCGATATACAAAGGTTTAGTCTCAAATGGTGGCTTAGATTTAATAAAAATATGCACCGCATCGGTTTTCCTTTTTGTTTTTTCCCTCGCTCTCTCTCTCTCTCCGGTCTGTGTATGGTTTTATTTTATTTCCATTTGATATCTTCAATATTTTTGGATGGTCGGATTCCCAAGGATGTCGGCATAGAGGCCATATACCTTAAACCCAAAGGAATTCAACCAAATTGAACAAGCACACATCCAGTCTGAGTGTTGTTAGAAAATCAAATTTGCGGAAACACACAAGCCAGTAAATACATATGTATATTCGCGTGATTGCACATTTAGTGGGAGAAAAAGGAAATCACAAGTGTCCCTAGGAGGCGTGGAAACAATCAGCAATATGTATTTATAAATAACGTAGTGGAATCCTGTGACGTCTCAGTTTTGGGACTAGCGAATAGCAGCAGATGGTACCTACGATATAGATTCACAATAATGTCCAATCGAGTGTAATCTAGTTTCATCTAGTTCTTCAGTAGCAGGTGAAACTAAGAAGCGAAGCTGGAGGTTTGTACTCCCAGCAATAAAAAAAAATGCGACATCTGCTACATGCACCTTTAATGACATTTTTGTTGGAACGCAAAATTGGTATTAAAATTACACTTTTAAATATCTAAAAGAATTCAAAACACTTTGACACAACACACCGTTAAAACAATCTTCCCTTTACCTGAATGATCGAAAAGACCTCGAGAAAATATCAATCTAAGAGTGATAGCATTAGGTTGATCCCTGGTATAATATTGGTCGATGGGATTCATAGCATACAGATTCATTCTATTCTGCTGTTGAAATTAAACCGAAGCTTGTAAAGTGGTGTCGTGAAGAGCTGAGTGCTCTTTCCATACAGCATGAGATAAAACTATGCGTCTCTGGATATGAAAGTACACCAAGGAATGAAAAAACTGTTGAATTAGCGAGGAAAAGATATGTGGTAGACCTAGCTGATCGGTCAGTAAAAGTCCCGCCATGTAAACTCGAAGCGAGTGGAAGATGGACCTCTTTGAACTCCTGGAAAAAAAACTAGAAAACTTTGACCAACGTATAGCGATGCCAGGACTAATACCCTCATGCACAAGGACAGGAAACTTCTCTTTATCCTTGTAGGAGTAATTACAGGTCCTATTACTCTGGCAACTTCATGGAAAAGCTAAGCGGAATGAGGATGAAGTTTGCAGGGAGGAAGTTAATGAATACACAACCCACTTTCTCAGGCACTGGCCAGTTCTTTGCCACCTCAGACATAAATCCCTTGGAAGGCACTTGCAGAATTCCGACGAACTGAGTGACGTACCTATCAGGGACATCTAGAGATTCATTAAGGCTTGATTCGAAACCCTGGGGCAATACAAGAGTGTTTTGCGTATTGCTCCACGAACAAGAGGTACTTTCTCCCCAAAATGGGCATCACAATGGGTCCCTACTGACCTGGTTGTGGCGCAGAGTATTCTCTCTCCCCCCGCCAACCCAGCTACGTTACCTAACCTAAAGTGAACTGATAATAATTATTTTGTCAAGGCTAAATTCCACAGTAAACGTATTCGACGATTTTAACACCAAAATGCGAAATGATCCGATAGTTATCGGATACAGGTCGCTGCACAAGTGTGCACGCGGACTTAACTTACTGAATTTAAAGTGGTAACATAAAGACAGCAATAGCAGCACTATAAACACGACAACAAACGGTGGCGTCAAAAGTTTCGCGAACGGAAACAGTACCTTGCCTGCGCTACGAAGCTTAGTCTGATAAGGATGTCGTAGAATCAGGCAGGGTCTTGGTAAAGAAATTGTGGTAAATTTAAAAGAAGGGAGACCCTTAAACTGCACAGGCATTGCAAAATCTCAGGATTTCGTTCAATATTTTATCTAGACAGCTTCTTCTTCTGACTATACCATCTTAACAGATATCATACGAAGAATATCATACCACTGTTTCTTTGAACTATGGAGGCCAATTCAAGATCTTAATCATACCGGGCGCTGAAGGTTGTACTCTATTGAAGAAAGACAATTTTTTGTGTCAGGCAATGACAAACCTCTAAGGGTATAATTTGCCTTGAAAGAGCTTCTCGATTTGCAGTTCCACACCAGTTATAAGAACACCAACTGTTGCTTCAGCTAGAACCTTCAAGGTTTTGATTAGCTCATCTCAATCAATAGGAAATACATTAGCTCTGACGAGAAAGGGTCTGCATATGCTCATCACCTTAGGATGAACAATTCTATGCGACTATTTCTTCATTGACCTGAACGGCTTAGACATCAGGTTTTGAAATTTACAGCTTAGCACTTTTGTCTCGAAGTCGAAACGGGTTTGGAAACCCAGTCCGTTTTTCATTTCGTAAAGACACTTATAGTAGAGTTATGCCGTTGTGTTTTTAATGGGCCACACCTTGGTTAGCTTTCAAACCTAACCTTTATATCAACTCATCCGGAAATTACGGTCAAAGAAGAGTAGGCTAGCTAAATAAATTTTAAGCATTGTTAGTCTCCTCTACAAGATGCTACGAATGCTGCGAAAGATAACATAAACGCGCAAAACATTCACAAACCAGCTAAATAATTTATAGCACTGTCGGATGTTTAGACCCATGCAACAAGAATGAACACTTAATCTTAGAGAATTTTGTCAAAGCCTGACAATAGAAGCTACAATTTTAAATTCACTCTTGTGAGTCTATGATGTTCCTGGGCAGAATGGGAATTAAAAAAGTAAAACACTCAGCTTAGTCTCGCTCTATCGCACCTAAGACTGGACGTTTGCTAAGTTGATTGAAATGGCGGCAGGCATCTTTGCTATAGAACAATGTCACTCCCATATCTCGCGAATATTATACTCATTTTCTAACACAGTCAAGCTGTTTTGAAAGTGCTCAGGTCCCCTGTTATCAAACCCAGACTAGTTCTGAATAAAGAACTCAGTGAACCAGTAAACAAATCCAATCATTTTTCACTGGACTACAGCTCAAAGCATATAAGCGTATGCTGCAAAAGATGGTGCTCTAACATCCTTCATTAGCCCTGAACTTCTTTGTGGGGTTAGCATTAAACTCAAATTGAAAAGGGTATGTTTATCTTAATCTAATGATTTAAACCTTAAGATATCCTTTCGCCTTTTAGAGCCTTGAAATGTCTTCCAGTAGGAAAATATAGCGATAAAAGAAGATAAATCTATCTTGGCTGACGTGGAATGTAATACCAAAGACTGGCCGCCATAAAGGCCAATCTCTGTAGCATCAAAAATGGTTCAAATTGCCTCTCGTCTTTCATAGAGATGGCAGAGCAATTCAACATAATTCTCTGCTGGATACCAGAACCGATGAACTCACCAAGAATGGCACTTCAATACAGATTCTTCCTGAAAAAAAGAATCCCGGGGTGTCACTACCTATAATTCATGCAAACTGAAGGTAAAGCTGAATGCAATCACCAAAGCAAAATGGTACTTCCTGCCGAACTTGCAGACAAATTTGGCCTTTAATGGACCAAAAGTGCTCCAGGAGATTAGTTTTGCTAACTAAGGCATATCGAGCCTACTATTCACAGGACACTGCCTCATGGGTAGACATGCCATTTGCCTGGGCTATCTTGACATTGATTTCTACAAACGCTGCGGCGACGAACAAGAGTACAAAATTTTGCACATTCTCTGTATTTGTCCTTACCTCTCTCGCAAACGACGTAACAATCTCGGTGCCTTCTTGTTTGACAACCTAGGCGACCCAACACAACAAGATGTCGGAGACCTAGTTCGCTTTATTAAAGCTCCCACTGATTCCACGATTAGGAATGGGAATAACCTTTAGATCCTAAGATATCACAACTGTTGGTCTAGTTGCGTCGGCTATACCGATAGCCTCTCTAACCTAACCTAACCTAGTCCAGTGAAGCCTGGCAGAAAATACCAGGACAAGCATACGTCAAGCTACTGGTCATCGTGGCAAAAATTAAATTTTCTCATGAAGAAAATGCTTTGCATTGAATAAAACTTCATAGACTCGCTCTGTATGCAGTGTTTCATGATTGAAGAAACCTTTTTCCTATTCTTACAGACTGCTCCATCTTCTTACACCTCAGGAGGCGAATTTTCGGTAGCAAAGTTGTCAATCATGAAACCTTGCGGCCGTGAGAGAAGTTTCTCGACTTTCTCACCACCAACAGAATACCCTAGACACTCTAAGGGACAACTTCACACGGATTGAAAGAAAAGGAATTGCCAGAATAGAGGAAAGCTCCTCCGCAAATAATCTAATCACAGGACGAATGAAAATGTAAAATTGAATACATGATGGAAGAAAAGGCATAACGACGAACAGCGCTGTATAAGAAATGGTTAAAATACATAAACGGATCTATCTGGAATGATGTCCTCTTCTAAACAGAGATTGCCCGTGAATTATCCCAGGTTTGCTACTCAAATTCTAGCCTTAATCCATCAAACACATAATTTTTAACAGCATCGAATATGAGAAGTATCTACCATCACTTCATTTAGAACAAACACAACAACTTTTTCTTTTCTCACTCAAAACTGCCCCACATCCACTAAATTTAACTGCTGACATTAAATCCTTGAGCAGAAAAATCAACAAGCTTCACAACTATCTATAGTTCAATGCTCCTTTTCCATTATTAAAGTAACTTCCGTCGGGGGGATAAAAAATACAGAAGCAACTCATAGAAATTCATTCAATTTTTTCCCCTTTTCGTCCTTGCAGGGAAAAAACGAGGACATCATGTAGAACTTAATGTAACAAATCTAATAAAATAAACTGTCCAAATATCTCTGCTGAAAAGGGTTTTCCAATGAATTTTTAATTCCGGAAAAAATAAATTTCCTGTTTGTAGCTAGGTGAATCCCTGTCATGTCGATGGCCGACCAACCGAATGAAACTACAAGCATACGTGTGCTCATGTTCAACTACGAGTATGTCTATGAGAGATTTTTGTTTCGTTTTTTTATTTTTTCTGTGTAAAGATCACCTTTACACACAGTTTGGAACGTCGACTGTCAGGATATCCTTGTAAATAGAAAATAAACTGCAAATAAAAATTCGTCCGAATTCGGTGGAAAGCTGCATGAACAAAGTTTCCCCAACGCACAGTAAATATTAATTTCAATTTTGTAGCAAAAAAATAAGCGAATGCATTCCCTCGGGAGAAATCGTACATTGTGCGTCGCGTCAGACAGCCACTTGTCTGATTTGGTCTTAATTGCATTAAGATTGATTTTATGCCCACATGAATTGTTACGTTAGAAGGGCAAGGGACATTTTGCAGAGCAAACCCAAGGACCCCTTCTATTGTGTCAAATATTTGAGAGAACACAAATTGAGAGCAGATAATGCGCATAATCCAAACGAGAAATGGTCGAATTCATTTTGACAAAATAAAGAGTTCTGTTGGAAGGATTCCCTTAGAAAAAGGATTTTCCGTGGAAGCTAAAAATTCTTTCAAATATCATGGACAAGAACCTGGTTCACGTCCTTTTCTCTTAAATACTTGATTCATCTGTATCTAAGTGACCATTGGGACTAAATTGTCGATGTCCTTTGAGGACATTTAAGAGTTGTGGAAATCCACGTTTCATCAGGACTTCCAAGATCACAACCAAAAGTAAAAATTGGGACTTGTTTTGTGGGTGGTAATCTGTGTGAATAAAAAGCAAACTTATGAAAATGAATTGAATTGAGAAGAGAATATCCTGTTCTCCAGTTAGTTGCCATAAATAAACATCCTACTGGAAAGTTTCTACCAATTTCCCCTTAAAATAATTGTGGATCCAAGAATAATGGAGAAAATGAATGCTAGCGTCCTTGACCCTCAAATAAACTTGCCGCTGCCTTTTGGCTATAATAGTACATTTGACTATTCATTTGTGTATATCAACCACACTGATTTGATACTCAATATGTAATGTAAAACGTGATATACGTATAACATAAGGATTTCTTGGAAAGAAGGAATTGACTGGCAAAAACATTTGGCAGACTTTGAGTGAATGGTTTTTTTTTTTTTTAAGGTTGGCATCAAGTGTTATTTATGAAACTTGTAAGTTCATATAAACGGCGAGTAAGCAAGTGATTCTCTGTTTTTTTTTTAATGTTTGCTTTTTCAGATCAGGGAAATGGCTTGACATTGTGTTTTGCACATGTAGAGGTCAACCCAGCTTAATGAACATATTTACTCTCGAGCTTTAGTATTAATATTTTGTAAAGTCGCGGTTCATCATTTCAGAAATCAGTCTGAAATAACGGCATTGATGCAATTCACTACTCAAACCAAATTCTCGGCTTCAACCTTACCTGACTGAATAGTTAATGGCTTAGGATATCCTCCTTCCATTTTTAGATGTACCATCGACCCTAAGTTCTACCTGAAAGTCAAGCAAAGAATGTCGGACCAAAAACCTCGCGTTGAAGTCCTCATTTCTTAAAGGCCACACAAGTAGAAGATGGCACCCAAACGTTTGATAAGAAATGGGGACTCCAGTCGAAGATGACTTTTTGAATTTACACAGCCCTCGTCCAATTCTTATCTAACAATGTCTTGAATTGTTTGCTCAACGCTAGCCACTATACCAATCTGAGCAAAGAATTTAACCTTAAAGAGCTCAAAGAATTGCGAGTATAGGTACTACAGTCGGATACCCTTGACATGGTCTTGCACCTATTGCCTTTTGAATTACATGTTAATTACATCATGCAGTGCAACGTTGCTAGTCTCTGAGAATCCGGATCCTGAATTGGAAGAAATATGGCAACAGCGACATACTAGACTCATTACCAAATGGAATATGAACGTAAACAACTGACAAAAGTGCCCCGGACCAAACTTCAATAAAAATTATAATTTCATATGATTTTTCCCCCGAGTAGTGGAAGAAGGGCTACTTCCCATCCAGGAGCCATATCAAATATTTAAGCTTAACACGAGGAGGAACAAAATACTGTGAACCCATGAGCCAATATATTATACCAGCATGTTATAGGCCGAAATGTAGGTAAGAGACAGATAAGTCCAGATCAATCTTGACAAAAAATGTAAACAGAACACATTTGCGGTATAGGGAACGACTAGGGCAGGATTTTAAAAACTAAAAAAAAAAAAAAAACAGGATCAGAAACTAAGATAATTCTAAGGGCACGAGATAGGCTAAGTAACAATCATACTACGGAACTACGACCTAAAAAGACTTAAAGCATGTATAGCCCGCGTATTCTGACAGGTTATAAGGAGGCATGGCAGTCTCAAGGAGTACGTAAGGGTACCCATAACAAAAGAAGCCGTTCGCAAGTTCTTGAATGGTCCATTAAGACTGGAGTCTTTCTAGAGTCTGGCTAATATGTCTAGTGCCACTTTGAAGGAAACAAGCATTTTCATCGATTATCTAGGAAAATATCTAAATTTTATTAGGACCTTCTTAATAGTCTCACCAATTGCGTCTTATCTGGGTCCCAGATTACAGCAATCATGAGGGCAATGAAAGTGCCGACGAGCTGTCTAGGAGACCATCGGCCTTTATCAGTTCGGTCGATATTCCGCTGGACAATGTTAAGGGCTATATACATCGTCACTTCCTCCAGCTTGCCAATCATGGGTGGAACTGTCGGACAAGCTGCACCATTTCAAGAAAGACATGGCCAAATTACAACAAACCTAAGTCAATAGAGCTACTTGACAAATCAGGACGAGATCTTTCAAAAATTGTATCCATTATCACGGGCCACTGGCCAGTTGGAGACCATGCGGTTAATCTTGGTATTCCTGACAATACCTTCTGCATAAGCTGGAAGGACATTAATAAGAAAGAATCTCTACTTCATTTCCTCTGCAATGGAAGCTTCGCAGTTAAACAAAGTATCCAGTGTAACACTCAGGCATAGAACGCTAGGCGAACAACTCATTTTTATCACAAACAGTGCTTCAGCGAAATAGCTAGTTGCATTCCGCCCCTTCAATACTTCACTCGCAATACGCGCCGTGCTTTGAATGCTCATCAGTTTATCCTTATTTAAGCGAATGTGGAACAATCTGCATAGCTCTGTGTTTCGCCATCACTACAACCCGCAAGCATTTAAGACCAATGTGCATCGGTATATCCTTCTTCCCGCCTCTAACTTCCCTAATGCCCGTGCTCTCGTTTAAGGGTAGTCGTAACCCCTTTAGTGTGGACGAATTATGAACTGTACTGTAGCATGGACTCTACCGAAGTCGGATTTCCTTGGTCGTTTCGAGCGAATATTTTTTCGTAAGATATTCGGGTCCCTTTTCATTGAATGGCTTTGGAGGAGATTCAACAATGAATAGTCAATCAACTGCACATTAAATTTTTGAGATGGCTAGCCCAAGTATGTTCACATGTACAAACATATATAGAGCGAATAGGCAGTAGCGCACCCACACAGTTCAAATCTAGCCCAGAAGAACAACCAAGTAGCATCAGACCTCGCCTAAGGTGGCGCTTATAATTGTAAAAGGACCTCCACCAACTGTGAGTGCGAAATTGTGGGACGTTAGCTAAGGACTAAATTCGGGTTCAGTCCGAGCTGTAGCCCCATCTACGTTAAACAGTAAGGTAGTAAATCATGCCATTATTGAGGCATCAGTTTAAGATACGAATTAGTCGGATTTCTATCCTCTTAGCCTTTAAAAAATTTATGAAAACCTTTAAGGACGTTTACCTACACGCCGTCACCTTTTAAAAATTAATGTAAGACTCGTGTCAAAGCGCACATTCATACATATTTATGTGCATGTAAATAGTTATTGATTTCTTGCTTTTGAAAATTAATCACCGTCTTGGAGACGATGGTATTCCATTGTCGTAGTTGTTCGCTGGGCGATTTATATTCAAGTGATTTATGTGCTCCCAACACGGTTTTCCTTTTTCCCTTCATCGACAGGTACATTGACACAACAAAATACCGGAAAACTGCCAACAATGCAAATGCATTGAGTGTGACTGGCGTGCAACAAGCAGCGATCCTTCAATTTCATTCTCGGAAACAGTTATGGTGGCGCTATTAATTTGAATTAATCGCGTCTTTCTCGAGGGTTCAGTGGGAACAGGAAAGTTTTTATTATAAGAAGCAAATGTTGCAGTCAACTTTTATTGTGTCCTGAGCTGTTATACCCGTAAGTCTGGAAATTTAAAATGCAGAAATCAGCTGGATATGAAGACTGTTGTAGGGATGATCAGATAGTTATTTTCAGAACTACACGGCGCACATATTTAGTGAGGAATATAATTAATCAATTCAGAGCAGGTTTTATGTAAAATTTGACGGCCCTAGCTCCATGAACAAGTTAATGGTGCAGGACGGATTGGATTCAAGCGAGATCAGGAGTACGAAATTACTGATTCAAATCAATCAAAGTTTCAGTTTCAATAGTTCTAAGGGTAACCCTCTACGTTTCTCCACTTTTGAACAGCAGAATCTGATGGGGTGGTTTAATTTTTTTGCAATGTGGTTTAGAAGTCATTGTATCAATGCTTAGACTTGTTCACCAAAACGGCATATATCTATAGATTGAGAACCACTAATATTTTATTTCTTTAAAACCTTGCCAGGAAGCACTAAACAGAGGCGAGGTTCTTCAGACCAGTCAGTCTAACATGGGAAGGATCATGGTGGACTATATAAAAGGTAGATTGCTTAAAGTGTATTCTTTTAACAGCAGGCAACACGCCTATCGCACAGGAAGGTCTACGGAGGCAGTGCCAAGGGATGCCAAATAAAACTTCATAAGAATTGAGACATCAGAACCCAAAACTCGGGACAGATCGGAACATTTAGAAATAATCAGCAAATGTTAAATAAGCAATCAAGAAACACATAGAAATACACACTGTCCAACATGACGTTTGCCAATGGATCCTTTCAGTAACAGAGAAATGCGATCCTTTTCGTCGAAGAACCTAAAATACTGTGGCGTATGTGGAACATTTTAACCGATTTTCAGGTGTGCTCAGTAGTTGAACACACATACACATACAGTGTGGACATATAGCTTTAGAACAGAGCCATAAACATCCAAGGATGATCGTCCGGACAGGCAGGGGCAACAGAAGTTGCCGCACGATCGGGTATGCCGACGATGTAGGAGTGATGGTAAGAGTTAAGCTTATAAACATTTCTGCAGATACTTAAAGGAATGCTATCTGATTGGTAGAGCGGTGGTTTCATCTTGTTCTTTCAATGTGAACAAAACGAATACGATCATGTTCACAAAGAAGACGGAAAATCTGAAATTTTAACCCATGTTAAGTACAAGGAGGCCATATCCCGAAAAACTAAGGAGACTCCATATAAGACCTTGAACATCCCAGTTCTGCTTTATGGCGCTGAGGCATGGACTGCATCGAAAGCGGATGAAGATATCCGTGGTTGTTTCGAAAGAAATTCTTCGTAAGATATTCGATCCCGTTTGCGTTGACGGGTTCTGGAGGAATTGTACAGTCAAGAAGAAACGTATCCATCTGCTCAGATGGCTGGAGCATTTGTGTCGCATCGCAAAATCTTCGAGTCTAACACGGAGAGACAACGCAGCAGAGAAAGATCTTGCTTAAGGTGGCGCCACCTAGGTAAGTAAGTAAGTAAATGGTTTTTTAATAGGGACGCTACAAAAGTAGAGCGACAGGGACAGCAAACGACGGCATATTTTTCTTGCGGTTTTTTGACATTTCTCTTCAGTAAGGTTTGCCATTTCATGATGGAAAGATATACGAGCCAACAACGAGTCGAAATTATTAAAATTTACTACCGAAATTCGGAGTCAGTGGACTCAACATTAAGAGCGCTACGTCCAATTTATGGTCGTCATAATTTCTGGCTGGATGGCTTCGTCAATAAACAAAATATGCGGTATTGATCAGGCAGCAATCCACACGTACTCCATGAGTCATCATTGCATCCCGAAAAAATTACGGTTTGGTGTGGTTTATGGGCCGGCGGCATCATTGGGCCGTACTTCTTCCGTGATGATCAAGACCGGCACGTTACTGTGAATGGGGATCGCTACCGTTCAATGATAACCGAATATTTTTGGCGCCAATTGGATGATATGGACTTGGAGGACATGTGGTTCCAACAGGACGCTTGGCCGCCAGCGACGATTGATGAACTTCGTACAAATATTGAACGTGAAATTGCAGCAGTATCGGCCGATTTATGCTTGAAAACCGTCGAAAATTGGGTTCAGCGTCTGGACTTCTGCAAGCGTGCCCGTGGTGGCCATGCAAAAGAAATCGAGTTTCATACATAATGGCATCGAACGTACTTTCACAAGAATAAAGAATTTCATTGATATCCAAAACCGTTTTTGTTTTATTTAAAAAAAACTTTTTGTACTCTTATTGAAAAACCCTGTACAAGGAGTGTAGTTCATCCCAGATTCAATTGGCACCACCAACTTATATCTCAAATTTTTCTCGAATGCAGGGTGACAGGCGAAGCCATTATTAATCATCGATGACGACATTAAAGACCACCAGCTACACTTATCACTTGCCTGTGATAAGAAGCTAAGAAACTAAAAAGCAAAGATGATATAAACTGCATAAGTGATCTTGTAATACTAATGCATTACAACTAGACCAGGTTTTTTAACCAGCTTAAATAGTTTAATAAATTAAGTTGATAGATCAAGGCTATATGTGGAATTGTGTTTGAACTGATCAGCATTCGAAATTTAATGTTCCACTTTAATTCTGCTCTAAATTTGTAAGACAACCCGCGCACCTATTGTTTAACTAAAAGTCCCAAAAAACTTCCAAATCCGTCCAAAAAGGAAAATAATTACTGCAGGTTACATGCAAATCATTGCTTCAAACACCGTGTGAAACGAAATCAGTGTAGAAAAAGAGAAAATCGAAAACAAACTTCTTACAGAGATTTTGGGCTACGTCCAGATAAGCTATCGCCTATTGGCACTCCTCAATACTCTCCCTCTGTTTGTCCACCTCCACTGGAACAACAAGGAAATGCTTCCTATCGCCTGTATCTCCAATCCACTCATAGTATAAATCTTTAAAAGCTGATTGTCTGAGCGACCAGCGGCACGAAGCAGCGCGGTGGGAGGCAGTCTTGTGAGTTATTAATGACTCGGGTGTGTGAAAATTTGTTAGCAATTAAAGAGATTAATTGGATCGTCCGGAACTGTGAACAGGGTTCCTCCATTGTGTTTTTGCCTTTTTCTATGTGCATCCATTAGGACGATGATAGCAGTGGAGGAGTACTACTACGTAGAGATGCTCATGTCCTAAATTTTTTGTTTTTTCTTGCCGTTCCCCCTCATTAGTTGCCCGGGTGCGATAATACGCTGCTGATATAGCACGAGAGGCGGTGGATGGGTGGATTGCATTTCAGTGTCTTTTGTTTTGCTGCCAAAAGCTAGGACATCATTAATATTCCGCGCGATGTTTTCTCCCCGAAGCTGTGTAACAAGGATTGATATCAGGACGATAAACACTTTCCCCTGGCTTCATGCTGGTGGGTCGTCGTCGGTTTGTCTCAGTTGTCCTGATAAATGATGTGGCGTGGCTGTGTTTCTTTGGCACATTTTTGCCAGCTAATAAAGATTCCCTTAATTATCTGACCGAGGGAGTTATCTGCAGCAACCAGCGGCACTCCGGCCACCACCAAATTTATTGAAAAATGCTTGCCCGAAAAATTGGCATCATAGAGTCAGTGTTAGGCGTGTCATCCCCTTCATGGGGTTGGCAACAAAATATCTTCACACTTTAGTGTGACGTGTGAATAGCGACGCGACGCATCGGCGAAAACAATTTCCTATTAAGAAGGAAAAATTCAAATTCAATTATTTATGTGAATAAAATGAAGAAGGATGCATGCCAGAGCATCTCCACTTGACTTCCCGGCAAACGGCTGTACTGGGAATATGTATAATCGCGCACGCGGCAGTGGCAGCGGTGAGCTTAATCCCACGTCATATGCTCTTACACGTTCATTTTAACCCGAGCGTGGAGGCAAGAAAAGAAAGAAAAAATAAATAAATAAGTGAACGAAAATTCCCATGTTCGTATGTATGATAGAAGTATCCTTGCAGCTTCCCTGAGCCCCCCGCCCGATTTGAATGGAAATTCGCAGACAGAAAAATTCAATATCTCATCCTTTCAGGATGATGAATATTTAATTCGCGCACATATGAAATTTATAACAGCAAACATGGGTGAGAATTTGTCGGGATCCTTGTGCCCCGCAGCCAGCTTGACTGACTCGACTCACGCCGCCTGCCTGTGAGCGATCGGAATCGAATAAGGATTCTAATGAAATAACATTAGAAAATACTTTCGTTGACGGCATCACTGTTGGGCGGTGTGGCGGGACGGCGCTTGCTGTTGTGCGTTCACAAGTGTGTGCGGATGAATTTGAAGGAATTTCCAAAAGGGTGCATGTTTATTATTTATTTAGAATTTTAAAAGCCCTTCCCGTGCGTCGTCCCCTAAACAATGGATTGAAATTTACTTCTTCTTTTTTTTTCACGGGAAAATGTTTCAATTTGAGCCGGGGACGAGGACACGACTGCAAAATCGATGACATATTCGTATTCAATAGGCAATCCTCGGTGAATAATGATATTCAATAAGGAGTTGGCAAACACTACACGACTTGTGGCCAATACAGTGGAAGAGGCGTTTTTAAGAAGCATTTAGGGTGAAATCGAAAAGCGATTACGTTACAATGGTTTCAAGGCTATTCGCAAGCGAACCGATTTGGGAGTGTTTACTTAAAATATTTTATTTATAAAATTTTTTGTTAACAAAATAACTTAAAACGTTAGAAAATTGTTGGTCGGATGCTCCAAGTACCTAGGATATATCTCATGCGACAGCATTGAAGTAAAAAAAGAATTTTATCCCTTTTTCCTTGACAGCACCCTGCTCATTATGTTTGTGAGAGAAAGTACATAATTCAGTTGATTTCTGAGAAGCTGCATACTGTGCGCTCCCATCCCGGAGATGAGCAGGATTTTCCCTTCGCGGAAAGCATGTAAGTCCATGGACCTCCACCACCTTGATATTTATTTCAGGGCGTGTACTTTCCAGTTAAAAAGAAGTGGATTCTGACACAACTTACAATGGAGTTCTGATGGCTACGTTAATGACAGATGTCTCATCGATTTACCATCTGATCCAACGACACAAACAATTATTGCTCCTGAGCAAATCTAGACTCACCTTTCCTCGCATTCAGGACCGACTTTGGCCAGAGTCTGATATGTACATAATGTGGTCGCAGTTTTTTGAAAGGCAACAGAACTGGTTCGGAAGATTTACCAATGGGTAGAACGAACCTGTCAAGGCTACAGAGCCCGAACCGAAATTGCAGGGATGCGCAAGGGAACTTTGTAGTAGAATCGCAGACTGTTTAACGGCGACGAATCAAATTCCGCTTTCAGACGGAACCATCCAACCTGGACGATGAAGACCAACAACTGACCAACAACTGACTTAGTAAGGAGCTAGTTTGACATCTGAATTCCCGATGAATGAAATCTCAGCATTGTCTATCCGATCCCCAAAAAACGAGAACTGAACTGCGTCAACCACAGAGGAATCAGTCTTCTTTAAGATTTTATCTGCCGTGTTGTGTAAGCGCCTGAAGCCGTTCGTCAACAACCTGATCGGTCCATATCAGTGTGGTTTCAGGCCAGGAAAGTCCACCATCGACCAAATATTCACCCTGCGGCAAATCTTGGAAAAAACCCAGGAACTTCAAATCGATACCCACCACCTCTTCTTCGATGTTAAGGCCGCGTATGTCAGCATCTATAGAGACGAGCTATACAGAGCCATATCTAGTTTTGGCATCCCTGCCAAACTCGTCCGTCTGTGTAGGATGACGATGAAGAATTCACGCTGCTCCATCAAGGTCGGTCAAGACCTGTCAAGCGACTTCTTCAACATCGTTCTTGAAAGAATAGTATAAAACTCACGCGCAAACTCCAGAAGCACAATCTTCCCAAAGTCCGTCCAATTATTCGCATGCCCCGACGATATTGACATAATCGGAAGAATGCAGCTTGATGTGCGTTCGTGAGTATCGAGATAGAGGCTGCGAAGATGGGTATAGTAGTCAATGAGGGCAAAACGAAGTATATTCTGTCAACAGAAAAGGACACTCAACATCGACGTCTCGGAACGTCACAATTGGCAGCTATAACTTTGAGGTAGTTAAGGACTTTCTCTACCTAGGCTCCGCTCTGAATTCAGACAACGACACCAGCGCTGAGATCGAACTAGAACTAACTCTTGCCAATCATTGTTTCTTTGGGCTAAGAAGGCAATTGTGTGGCAAAGCACTTTCTCGAACAACTAAAGTGACCCTTTATAAGACCTTAATCGTCCCAGTCCTGCTGTACAGCGCAGAGGCAAGGACTCTGTCAAAAGTGGATGAGGTTGCTCTGGACTCTTCTGAAAGAAAAATTTTTTGGGTGATTTTCGGTCCTGTCTGCATAGACGGTGAATGGGAAAAGGAATACAACGATGAACTGTACCGGCTGTACAGCAACATTGACTTATCCAGAAAAGCAAAGCTCCAACGACTGAGGTGGTTGGGCCATGTAGACACCAATGCCCCAGCTCAGAAAATCTTCGAATCCATACCCGAGGGATGACTCACTAGAGGAAGACCACGACTCAGTTGGCACACGCAAATGGAAGCGGATCTTAACCAAGTTGGCGTGCGAAACTGGAGGCAGCTTAAGCATATACGTAACAGAATTGGCGCTGGCGTTATTTCGAAAAATTGCGAAATTCATGAAAAAGGGATGAATGGCAGGTCGCGCTTAAGGCCATACAGTCCTTGACCACGGGCTAACTTCCACAAGCCATAAGGAATCTGAGAAGTTATACAATTTTTCTGTTTACGTGTGAAGTAAAACAATTACTCTCAAGACCTCAAAGGACCTCACATACTGTGTTGCTTTTCTCATTTTTCCCTTTTACAGAGCACGATGCGACAATTTAAATTTGGTACAAAACTTTTCGAATTCCACCTAAGTACGGGCAATGATGTTAAGCAGCCACAAAGAGATTCCAACAAATGTGATTGCTTATTACACAGCTTCTGACAAAAACAAAAAGAATACAAAATGTGGCCAACAAAAGGAGGAAATTACAACCAGTTATCCACCTCGAAATCAACTCGATGGCAGAATTTGAATTCCGTCTGCCCATGGGTTCCATTATGGCCAATGCCAGGCATGCCCACCCTCATGACACAGGGACAAAACTTTAATCAGATTTCAACTTGGATGCACCTTTTCACTGCTAATTTTGACCACATTGTTCTTTTAGTTTTCCTCTCTGCACCCACCCGTTGTTGGCGACTCTATTCCTGTGTTTGCGGGCGCATCGGTGTCCTTTCATTTCCACCGTCAGAGTGAAACTCTAATGGAAATATTTTCCCGGCGATATTCAACAATAGAATATCCTGGCTGTTTTCCCTCCTGTTTCTTTGTTTTCACTTCCTTTTCACCAGGTACGAGTATATCTAATCAAGGCAACCGAGTATTATTATGTGAATTCTCCTTTTCACGTCCAGGATGCGGTGCAGTGAAAGGACTAAAACTAGAAAAAGGAAAAAGAAAAACGAATAAGGACATCAGTGGCACAATTGGGAAAACTGTGTTAGGTGCCTTTTTTTTGTCTATTTCTACTTCAGGACCTTCTTTCTGCACCGCGTCAAAATGGAATTCTTGAAAAACTAAATAAATTTGATTTCCAAGGTGCTTTCGGTGCGCGAAGACAGATACCGTGCAACAGGACAGCGAGCGGCGCGTATCCCTTTATTTATTACATCTCTTCGTCTCTGCTGTGCGTTTTTTTTTTTTCGCCAAATTTTTCTATTAACTTCGGAAATGTCTGCCTGGGAAAGTTGGAAAGTCGTGGCCTGACATTCCCTTATCAGCGTCTTTTTCTTCTACGAATTTAAATAAAAATGCCTTTCCAGTGTCATCGTTGTAGATGTGTAGGAGGAGTTTAGCGCGTGACCTACGGGCGTATTTCTGCTGCTGAATTTCGTTTCGACTTTTGTTTTGCCCAAAAGGACATTATAATTGGATGTCATGTAACTTTTCTGATGGTTCTGCTATCTAATGTTTGGGACATTGAAACTGTCGTACAATATGGGAGAGGATTCCGAAAAATATCTGTAATCTTGTGCTGCTGTTTGTAAGGAATTCTTGTATATTCTTCTGTGGATGTTAGCTGTGACATATGCACATTTTTGTTCTCACATAACTCTGTTGAGGTTACTTGTGTATCTATCATTAAGTTGTCAGTTAAAGAAACTATAATTGGGGAATGGTCTACATCTAACAAGTGGGGATGTCCTTCATCCCCCGTGGAACTGGCTTAACATCCAGTTACTACCTAAGAGGGTTTGAGCTATTCCTGTTCGACACAGAAATCTAAACTGGATTCATAATACACATGAATGGGTTCGAAAGGCTCTCGTTGCCCTTTTTGCGTTCAGGAAGGGAGCAGTGGAGAAATGGGGTCTGACACCAATATACAGCAATTGTCAGACCCATACTTAGTGCTCGTCTGATGGAAGGCAACTTGAAAGAAAACAACGCAAAGTAAGCCAGCAGCATTTGCTACCGCTAGACTTACAGATAAAATACCAAGCAGGCAATAATGCGACGAGGCTCACTTATTCAAGTTTCTTTAGGAATAACCATTTTGGACACTGCTCCATGCTGAGTGAATCTAACTTCGGCGTTCTAAAAAGAACAGATGAGACGGCTTCTGTCCTGGACTCTGATACACCATACATCACGTTGTATCCTGAGAGGGAAGACTGCCAGAGAAACGCCGCTGTCATCTCAGCAGACGAGATTGCGGTCTTTACGGTCTGGGATTTACTCCCAAGAGGCAGATCTAAAAGTATCCATAAGACTTTTGGAAACTTCTAGTGTATTCCAAGCAGAGGTTCTGGCTGTGCTCATAACTGCGGAATTACTATGAATGAAATCTACATCCGGCAGGGATATCGCCGTTTACACTGATAGTCAGGCGGTACTTAAAGCGCTGTCGTCAAATCTGCACTAGTCTTGAAATCCGCGTCATGCTGAAAGCATTGTGAGCGCAGAATTAAGTTAGACTTTGTTGGATACCAGATCACTGCGACATTGAAGGAAATAAAAAGGCCGACAAACTGGCCAGATTAGGTGGAGAACGGCAAGACATGAAGGTGGGAATCACTGTGGATCCTTCTTCTTGTGTAGCTAACGCAGAAATTCTAAGAATAGCCGTAAGTTAGGCAAATTAGAGATGATCTAATAAAAGTGGTCACAAGGTATCCAAGGCTCTATTTGCCTGCGCTAGACCGCAGAAGAACAAGAGATATTTTCAGCATAAGCAGAGCACAGCTATAATTAGTCACTGGCATCTTGTCAACCCATTGTTTTCTGAGGAAGAACGCTAAAAGATGAAGGCGTTGCAGTTACTGCAACGACTTTTGCGCGGCTGAGGACATAACCCACTTATTATGTAAATGTCAGAGAATTGCCAAGACGGACATGAAACTTCCTGGCAGCTGTTTCTTTAGTAATCTAGAGGAGCTAGACTATGATTGCTATAAAAACATGGTAAAAGTCTGTAGGGAAATCAAAAGCTTTTAAGAAATGGTTTGGGTTTTGCCAACTTGGTTTCGTAGGCATTGCGATGGTCTCACTATGGGGTCTTGTGTCTTGGAAGTTATGCAATCCCTGGATGCATAACCCTACTCTACTGAATCTAATTAACCTAACATCCAGCTGCGTACATAAAGTTAACTGAAGTCCCTCTCTATCTATACTCTTCTTCTGAATTTTCTAGAAAGACCTGAACGTTGAGGTCTATTCCCTCTATATGTCTCTTATATTCCTCCTCTATATTCCATCAAGACAGACGGGGTGCTATCTACTAAAACGGATTGCTGTTGGATTAAACAGTCTTACCTTTGTTTTAAACTCTTTATTGCATCAGGCGTCTTGGTTGATAGATCGCCTCTTACTCAATAGTTTCGTACATTGAGGCGAAGCTTGCTATTGGAGTTCATAACTTCAGGCGTTGGTTTCACCTTTGGATCTGCAATTTAGGCTTCTTTCAATGCCTGCCAGGCATACTTACAGCCGTGGTACCTTGAAATTCAGTATTTCATCTCCTGTCAGAAGATGGTGACCATTTCTTTGTCGGTTTAAAGGCCGCCTAGGACAGGATTTTCAGAGACGAGCTATACAAAGCCATGACTAGTTTTGGCATCCCTGCAAAAACTCATCCGACTGTGCAAGATGAAGATGGAGAATGCTCGCTGCTCCATCAAGGTCGGCAACGATCTTGGAGCTAAAGAAGGGTTTAGACAAGGCCACTTCTTCAATATCATACTTGAACGAATTGTGCGAAACTCTCAAGCCAACACCAGAGGTACGCCGACGATATTGACATTATAGGCAGAATGGAGTGTGCTATCACCTGTGCTTTCGCGAGTACAGAGACAGAAGCGGCCGAAATAGGTTTAGCGATAAACGAGAGCAAGACTAAGTATTTGCTGTCAACAAGAAGGGACACCCAACAACGACTAATCGGACAGAACGTCATTGTAGACAGATTGAGATAGTTAAGGACTTTGTCTGTCTAGACTCCGCTACCATTTTAGACAACGAGACCAGCGCTGAGATTAAACGAAGAATAACTTCTGCCAATTGCTGTTTCTTTGGGCAGAGAAGGCAATTGAGTAGTAAAGCCCTATCACGAAAATCTAAGGAGATTCTGTATAAGACCTTGATCATCCGAGTCTTCCTTTATGGCGCCATAAGGAGAACTTATGGCGCCATAAAAATTCTTCGGGAGATATTCGCTTCCATATGCATTGACGGGCTTTGGAGGAGAAGATTTAATCACGAACTATACGAGCTGTATAGCGACATCGAAAGGAAGTTTAAGATATCTAGGACATTAAGAGCGAATAGACACCAATGCTGCGGCACGTAGAGTATTCAAATCTAACCCGGAGAGACAACGCATAAAGGAAGACCCCACCTAAGGAGGCGCTCGTAAGTAGAAGGGGTATTCAACCAAATTGGCGTGCGCAACTGGAAGCAGTTACCCAAAGACCGGGCTAACTGGAGAGGCTCTTTGGTTGAGGTCCAGGTTCACCCCAAATTGTAGCACCACCTATGTATGTAAGTAAGTAAGATGATGGTGAATTATTGATTATGCAATCATTTGCATAGGTTCTGGCGTAAGCGAAGCTGTAGCGAATACATCTACCAAAGATGAACTCAGGAACAGGGTGATGCCATTACTTCTTTACAATACGGATCTTTCATAAATACGCCAAAAATATTATCGGCGAAAATGGATATAAAGACACAAGACAACAGATGTACTGCACTAAATATGTTGTGGGAAACCTTTCTATGTGTATAGATAAAGCGTAAGCATGTTGGTGGAACTTCACATGCGTTTAAGTGAACTTTGTTACTAAGCAGACCTCTAAATTGCCATGTGGTCGAAAACAAACAATCATTTGAGTCGGCACGGCACCTATGATAAGAAAAAAAGTTAAAAAAATGCAAACAAATATTTTCTGCTTGTCCTCCTTTATTGCCGTCTGTATTCATCTATTTTGGTTTTTAATATTGTTTAGACTAAGCTGCTTATGTTCAGTGATCTACTGAATAATGCCTTCCATAAATATGCAAATAATTAGGCATAAATTGGGATTCCAGTGGAGAAAAAACGCTCGATTCTATTTAAAATTCTATTTTACAAGCACATCACCACATTCAAACACACCCACGAAACGATACCATTACAGAAATAGAATGCAAAAAAAGTAGGCTTCCAATTAATAATTACAGACTACAAATAAACCTTCTGAAATTTTAATCCCCTGTCAAAATATTCAGCACATTTTGCTTTGCATCTACTTTCACACCATTCGACAGATAGCTAGACACTCACCCATACATTCGTAGACTGGTGCAAAGAATGTCAACACACAACAAAAAAGGGACGAAATCCCCAAAGAAGGTTAATGAAAATAGTATAAAACAAAAAAAAAAAAAAACGAAAGAAGAAACACAAAAAAAAAATAACGAAAAAAAAAAAGAAAATGAAACGAATACTGACGAAAACAATTTGCCCGTCAAATCGACCCTTCACAGAATATTAATTACTCCACCGAGCAACCGCCAGCAACAACAAGGATTAATTTCCCTTTTTGTCATCAGTGTCGCCATCGCCTTTAACTGGGAGGCAGTACAAGGGCGTTATTATTTACCCAACATAGCCGGCATATTTCCAATTAAAAGGAAACAACTCGCCGCACCACCCGCGTGCCCGTTTCCTTAAATATGACCATCTTAAGCACTTAACCACCGCCTCTGATCCTTAACCGAGGTAGCTCAACTCTCAATTCAAGAAGGATATCGATGCTTCTCTCGATATCATCGAATCATCGACGAGGAAAATCAGAAAAACAATTTGCTAACGCTTAAGAGAATATGAAGACACTGTGAACCCTTCACTTTTGATGTTCCCTTCCATAGGGTGTGTGTTTTTTGCTGCGTAGTTTGTAGCATAAAGAAGGGAAGATGGGACTCGTAAGTGACTTGGACAAGCTTAATGTGAATATCGGGTCAGAAGTTTCCGTCACCCTAAAAGTCATTTAAGCATAAAGCAAGTTGTCCATGGAGTAATAAGAAGAATCGTTAAGAAGGGAACGGGAAAGTACAAGCACATCTTGCTAAAGGAGCTTGGGTCTCTTATCAAAGCATTAACCCTTTTAGAAACATCTAGGCACGAAATGATAAAGAAATACAACTTCATTAAGAACTCTTCTTCAAGCTTAAGCACCAACATGGAATTGACATTTGAATCCACAGATACTCTTCTCTGAACATACACTAAAATAGTACACAGAAGACTTGTCGGACTGGAGCAGCCCAGAACCGAACACTACGAGCCAATGGGAAAAAGAAATCCACGTTTCAGTAGATGCATTCAAATAAACCTGGACCGAAACTATCGCAAGCAATTACGATACTATCAGATAGCGATGCTTTTACTTAAAAAAATCCATGGCCATTATGTAGTGGTCAGCATCATCGCTTGTCACGCTTAAGGCCCGGATTCAACTCCTCATGTCGGAAAACGCTTATTTCTCAAAAATAAAAGCTGATGTCGACACTACTGCAAAGAAATAACACTGGTAATAGAGTATCATAGTGTCATAGTAGCGGTCGCCGTGGTTCAGTGGTTAGTGCGTTGGAATGCTGTTCGGAGTCGGCAATAAAATGTAGGTCCCTTCCATTCGTGCGAAAAATGTAACACGCGCTACAAGAATGGTTGTGAGAAGCTGGGCCGTGGCTCTTCTCGAGCTGTCGCGCGAGCTATTTATTTTTTTTTTTTAGTAGAGTGTCATGACTTGAAGATTTGATTAAGGTGACATTGAAAATTCCTGTGAACTATACCAATGATAAACACCACAAATGTCCCCAGCTAGTCTGACACAACCTCGAAAGCCATTGAAACTCAATACTACCTGAGTTTCGAACCACTGCACATCGCTCGCGTGATGTCATCATAGCCCATGATGTGTGAGTGGATTACAAAAGAAAAAATGCATACCTACGCAATCAGTTCAAATTTGGTTTAGAAATGCCTTCGCAAAATCAACGAACTTAACAAATATAACAAAGTCACACTTTATTGACCACGTCAGCAGGGACTTCACTTCATAGGTCAAGAACATTTCTGCTATTTAAGTGAGAGTCCAGCGGCATGACGAGGGAAACCAAAAGACTACGAAGACGTGCATCAATCTTACAAGAACAGACAAAGAATGCTAACTGGATAAATTATTGTACACTGTAAGCTCAGGACATTTTTCATAAAAATTGGCCTGAAGCCGTCATCAAGTATACCCCTTCCTGCAGTTTAGTGGCTTGAGGGTCAACTTCACTTACTTACTTAATTAAGTATCAGTTCAGAGTGAATCTCAACGAAGAAACCATTTTAGTTAGCCTGGTCCTTAGGTCACCTCCTCCAATTTCACCCTGCAAGGTGGTCAAAATCCTCTTCTACTTGTCCCCCTGAGTTCGATTTTCATTCGTCGTTAAATCTCATCCCCCAAAACCCGTCAACCTAAATGGGAGCAAATATTGTATATCAAAGGTCTGGATGAGATCGTTCGCGATCTTATAATGCAAAGAGGAACTAGACATGACTTTGTATACTGAAGTGCAAAAATTTGGTCGACTGTGGACTTTCCTGGCCTGAAACAGCACTGACAGCTGGTTAAAGAAAGCTTTCAGGCGCTCAAACTTTTTTTCTTTTTTTGTCGATCGGTTGAGATTTTCATTCATTAGGCACCTCTACCAATTTGTCTCCAGTTGATGTAAATAATTCGACCAATGGGCCGTCACATCCACCAGCCTTGCTGGATTTTAGTACGGAAACTGCTGTGCATTCTTTGTTTTCACATGGTGGTTGGAAGTTTTGGATATCAATGGTAATGGCAACCGTTTGCGATCAAGAGACCGCCACGTCCCCTTGCGCATATTGATATGAGGAAGCCATGTGATGACTATGGGAACATTGATGTTTAAGAAACATTAGTCTTTACATCTTTTCTCGCTAGATTACATATTGATTGCGAGTAAGAGTTACGTGGCGACTCCTCAATCTATCCTGCACTAATACCGCCTGTACTGATTAGTCGGCATGCTTGACCGATTCTTGAACTTTGCTGCAGAATTAAAATGTCCCGCGGTACGCTTTCCTTCAGAATCTCTGATATCGTTCTAGAACCTTCCCTAGTTTGTCCTATGCGAATTTCGAAATGTCCTTGTTGTCGCAGTTTTGAGTTGTATGTACATATGTACATTGACTAACATCCAGCAATGATCAGAGAATGATCTTCTACCAGAGGCTCTCCAGCTGACAACATTGACAGAACTCTTTGAGGCAGAAAGGGTACGACAAGAACTTCTTTTCCACTCGCTGTAAGAAATGTTAAAGAAAAAAACTTGCCCCCTCGGTTAGTATTCGGGCTATTCAACATAGTGGGCCATTATCACAGCCTGATGTATACAAACTGAAGATTTGGTCTGTAGTCTGATACTTCACCATCAGTTTGTCGACATAAGGTCTCAGGTGATTCAACTCCGATTCTTGTAGTCATGCCTTTAATTACCTCTCACAAACACGATTATACCAAAAGTCGTTCTGTATACCTCATCTTGAGTAAAATCCTGCTTTGCATCGTTACTAACTTAACACGCAGAACGGGTAGTTACATGTTCTATTCTTATTTAGTGAATATTTTGTGGAAGAAATATGGACAACTTCTGATGTATTCCATTTTCTCAAAAGCTCTATCTTTTCCTTAGAAAAACAAAAGTGGTTCTCCCCCTTGCGATGAAATGCCAAGATAGCCGGGGAACCACGCTGTTACTGAGTACGGGATCATTCTGGTATTTTGAAGACTACCACCTCCCAGCGGAAAAAAGGAAGTGGTTAGTCTTTTTAGTAGGGTATCACAACAACACTGTCCAACTAACTTCATCTCTTCTATATCTTTCCGTATTTTATTCATTTCTTTTTCATTTATTTATTTATTTAGTTATTTAACCCTTTTCGGATATTGCTTTCTACTCAATGTCCATGATATCTACACCGGGACATCTTTGCTCGCGCCTTACCACACTTTCTGTCGCCGACATCGCTGGGTGGCCCATTATCCTGTTGTCACTCAAACGCATTCAAAATGCGAAAACACAATTATTTGCCTGGTGAGTTAGCTAGTTGGCGATCTGGAAAGGATGTCCCATAATCCTTAGGAAGATTTTTAATTAAAATGAGGATTAAAATTTTCACCAAATAACGAGCCACACACCCAAAGCAAAGAGAGAGAGAGAAAGAAAAATGCGGATGGGAAAATAATCGGGAAAACCAATCTTTACTTGATCCATTGAGGAGAAGAGTTGCGTAAGTGATGTCCTTGCTGTCAGCTGGGAGGTGGGTATTTGATATTAATTCTCTTTAGTCCTTATCACGTTTTTTTTTTTCCTTTTTTTTACTTTTCCTTCTGTCTGAGTGTTGACTGTTGATTGGAATTGAATGCAAACGACGAGGGGTGGATGCCATTTCACTTTCAAGAATTAAGGGCTTCTCCCTGAGGATAAACACAAACAGAGTATTCCTCTGGCCTGTTAACAAAATTAAACAATGACAAACTAATTTCTCCTACTTGGATGAATTAGGGTGGAGCACATCCGTCGTCGATCGACTGCAGTCAGCGTGATTCACTGCACGGCTGTCCAGCGGCAGATGTAACAAATGGTTTGGTCACTGTTTGATTAGACGAATGCCAGGAAAATCGTAGAAATTGCAGAAATCAGTGAAAGGAGGTGCTTTTTTCTTCCTTTTTTTTGAGAGGAGAAGATTTATGTCCCGCCGCATATGGAGGCGAGCATGGTGTGAGAATAATGTGCCTGTGGATCTGTTACACAAGATTGCATTTCTCTGCAAAGTGATAAATCACAGATGGGGTGCATTCTAGGTATCAATATGGAAGATCGATGTTAGGAGAGCGATTGCAGTTAATGGACGGAGATTTAATGTTCTTGGGAGCAATTACTTTTAAATATCAGTTGTGTTAAGGTCATATGAACACATGCATTGCCATTTGATTACTTCCACTTGCCAGAGGAGAGTTCATTGTAAGAAGAATTCTATACTATAAGTATTTATCAGACTTTTGATTGACACATTGGTGGTTTGCATATGCAAGGAAGCTCAAGTTAGTTGTTACATTCCAAGAACTGATAGAGACGACGATAAAGGTTTTGCGAATCAAATGAAAGGAAATGGTCGTTATATGCGACCAATTGAAGCCACAATTCGTCAAAATGTTTAGATAATTCCACTATAAGCTGTGCATCGATATGTCGAAATCACAATTGTGCGTAAGAATCTAAGTCACTTAATTCCTGACCATTTACAGATCTTATTTTGCCGAATTTTTGCATAAACTTGAGCCTTCATTTTTTAGAGCTGCCAAAGTGATAGATATAAAGCCGGTATCTATAAAGGATATCGTTTGTTTATCCATATTCAGGCAGCGGTTACTGCGCTGAAGACAAATCCCATTAAACCGGAAATAGTCGAGAATTGCCGGTCGAGGTTTAAGGCACTATGCAAGCAGCACATATATGTGTACTTGATAAATGAGTTAATGATCTTTGGGAGTTCTCTGCCTGCAGATGGAAGTTCAGCGATCAATGAAGGCAGGACCAAGTATATGATGTCAACCAGAAAGGACACTTAACGCAGGCATCTCGGACAGAACGTCACGTCACGTCACGTTACAACTTTGAGGTAATTAAGGACTTCGTGTATCAATTCAGACAACGACACCACCGCTGAGATCAAACGAAGAATAACTCTTGCAAATCGCTGCTTCTTTTGGACCCTTTATAAGACCTTATTCGTCTCGGTCTTGCTCTACGGCACAGAGGGATGGACTCTGTCAAAAGAGGATGAGGTGTCACTCGGCTGTTTCGCAAGTGGAAAAGAACCTTAGCCAACTGGGGGTGTGAAACTGAAGGCAGCTGGCGATGAGCTGACAGGAAACGCTTAGTAGTTGCGGAGCAGGTCAATCCCGGACAGAAGCGTAAGTAAGTAAGATGGAAGCTCTTCGATCCTTGCTTTCGACAAGTTACTTTCAGTTCTTCAGAGCAAACTTCCTGGCATCCGCGATAGCTTGGTTCTTAAATGGAGGTTCGGTATTTTGTCGTCCCGAACCTGAGACTTATGATTCTAACGCAATGGTCGTGTCTTACGCTTATAGGATTGTAAGATTGTTAACGGGGGACGTTTGTAGGAAACGGATTTTCAAGCGTACACGCATTAACAAGATTGCACTTTTACAAACGTGAAACGTGACCATAGCCTAACACCCCATTGGCCAGAGCATTTTAATTTATTCACTAGATTTGACCGGGCAGTATAGACAATGTGTTTAGGCTTCACATCTCGATATAGATCATACAATTCACGGTTATATCTTCTCCTCTATTCGCCTTTTTGCATCCGACACCAAATATCCGACGAAGGATTTTTCTTTTAGAAGTAATCAATACCTGCTCTACTTTCCCGCTTGTAGCCCTTTTTGGCACCATAAAGCAAAACTGCGAAAACGAGTTACCGACGCTTCCGCTTGCTTGCCTGAGGAGGAGATAACTGCTCACTACAATAAGATTTTATCCATCTATACATTGTCAATGCCCTTTACAATCTAAGCAACATCACTACAGCTTAGTAATACCGTTAGCAAAAATTCGGTCAAAAAATGGACGCAAACAACCACTGCGAACTAACTTACCGACTAAGTCCAACCTTAAACTGAAGTTACAGCTGGTTCTGTAGAAGTAAATTACTAAGGCCAACAAGAGCGGGATGCATATGTACTTTCATTTGACAACTTTGTTAACCAATTATGTACAATGCTCCCTTCCAAAACATATCTTACGTCTGTCTAATGCAATTACTTGTTATTATATTACATTTTGTGTTTTGCACTGTAATTACAAAATCAATTCAATCATTTGTCACATTTGGAAAATTACAAAGCCACTACTTGAGATAAGGGATGAATGCCGGGTGAATACCGGACAATCATTGCATTGAATCTCGAATTACACAAACGAACAAATTGGCTGCTGTGATTTGTTTGAAAAGATTTCCAGGGTATTGTTCTGAGTCTACCCTTTAATTTAAAAGAAACAGAAAGATGAGAATAGGTAGATAATGAAGAGGAATTAGGAGGCATGTTGCTGCCATTGACATTGTGAAATTGTCAAGCTAGCAAATAGGGTTGGTCTTCCCTTTTCATGTAGAAAAGTGTTAAAAACTGAGGGCGAGCTATGTAATACACATTGCGTGTGCTGCTTTAAAAGAAATGTTATCGAATTTAACTTTACTTCATTAAATAAGTTAGAACAACAGTGTCTAGAAGCTTTGATTATTTTCTATAGAAAATCATTCGCTACAACTTCTACGCTTAGGATGGTGTACTATAGGGTCATCCAATAATAGGTGTCATTTTAAATCAATAGAAATAAGCAAAATATTTGTGAAAAGTGCTGATATTTTCATTTTAATCCAAAGCGCAAACTTTGAGGTTAGTATTGGAATACAATGTCTGCTAAATGTCCTCCTCGGCTCTGCCTACAAATAGTCATTCTCTGGATGAAATTTTTCATCACGTTTCTGCATAATGCCGGCTGTATTTCGTGAACTCTGCTCTGATATTTTGAATCGTCGGTGCAGCATTAGCGTAGTCTATATCTTTAGCACAGCTCCAAAGAAAAAAACCTAATTATGTTAAATCGCACGATCTCAGCGTCCAATTGAAGTCTCCGTTTCGAGAAATCACCCATCCAGGAAATTTGTCCCCCTATAGAGCCAATCTTTCCCCAGTTGTGTGGCATGTAGCACCGTCTTGCTGAAAATAAACGTCACGTCGTCCACGTCCATAGCATCAATTTCAGGCCATAAAAAGTCCTACCAGCCAGCCCAAAAACCACACCAAACTCTTCCTCGTTCTATGTATTAGAGAGGTTGTGCCAGATCTTAATGCAAAATGCGGTTCAAAGCGATTGCGGATAGGCCCAATTCCTGTGATCGTCTCGAAATGAACACAATTGGGTTTTCAATCACACTCTCAGCTACTGCGGCCAGATTTGAAGCTGACCTTGGCGGACAAATACGAATTGGAGTCTTCACATCACTAGTCGAGACGTCCGAGATGTTCAAATTTCTCAGTTAAGTTCACCATAGCTGTGTGAACAGGCGCTTAATGATGCTCAAAAGCAATACGAGTTTTACGAAACATTTCCGCGATATTTTCACCGTGTAGTGAATTTTCACTATATCGACACGTTGTTTAATAACCTCCTGATTTTTACTTACCAAAACTCACCACAATGACAGCTCCATGTTGATATGAATACGCTTCAACAATAGCGCCAAATTTAAAACGACAACGCTTGTTGGATGGCCCTGTATTAGGGATCTCAACTTAGAACCTGTCTCTTCAAGCTAGGGCTTGTTTGTTAAGCGATCGAAAAACCCTGGTACGAACTAACGGCTGAAAAGAGATGATTTTCCTTTTGATAAGTAGTCCCGGATAAAAATTAGAAGACACACGGAAATACACTTGTAATATTCAGACAAATTGCAGTCGAAAAATTATTTGAGGCTCGAGGCGTACTTCTACAAACTTCTTAAGAAAATAAATCAGTGTTCTAAAAACGCAGTAAAGGACGGCCTAACCTGCAGGTGTGATTTCGACCTAAAAAAACGCTACAGTGCCGAGGAAGACTGAAAGGGTGGTACATGCAAATGTCTTCTTTGAATGTCAGGACGGAGTTGCTAAAATGTTCGGAAAGGTGCGAAGAAGCAAAGCAACTCTGGCACGTCCAATGTTTTTCTCACTCCATTTATCCATCATAGCCGCATGGTGGATTACTGCATGCTAACAGTTTTTAATTGGAAGAGTACGGCAGTTGAACAAGTTGTCAGTGCAGCCGTAATGCTAAAAGACGACATTAGTTGGGCTCATTGAGTCAATCTTCAGTCATGTGTACTTTGACAGAGTTTGAAAGAGAAAATTCAACGATGATTTGTACGAGCAGATGTTTTCAATTCAACCATCGAGGGAAAAAGCACTAGATGCGGGTTTAAATATTGAGTTGGTCCTTAGGATCAAATTAGTCCTACTGGAAGATTTCAGTTTATCACTGTTTATGTTTAGCAACATAAAAAAGCTTCCAAGTCTTCTTGTATACAGAATATGAAAGCTTTAGAACTTTTTCGAGAACAAGCTTCACGTTATTCCGAAAACTTTTTAGAGTCAAAGCATTATAGTAAGTAAATCGGAGAAAAAGGACCTGAGCTAGGATGGACATAATTTTGCTATAACGTAGAACTTTTTCGAAAATAATGGTAAATATTCACCCCTCAGTGAATAACATTCTGACAATCTGTAAATCAATTTAATTTAGGCGAACTGTATACGAGTGAATGGCATTTACCTTTCCTTTGTATATGGATTGGATACTACAGCGCAGCCATGGCGATGAACTGTTCGAATTGGGAGATTCAAGGATAAGTCATCGGCTTTTCGCTGACGAATTGGTCATCCTTACGTTCACCTAGATCGAATTTCAGCGCGCATTAGATAGGTTTGAAGCCGTCTGTTTTGAAGTTGAAAAACGTGAATAAATCGGAAGTAATGTCAATTTCCCGAACGCCTGTTCAATGCACTCTGCAGTTAGTGGAGTCCTATTGAAAAAGGTGGAGAAGTTTAAGTATCTCGGGTCCTATGCACGAGTGATGGATGGAGTAATACTGAGTTATCCCATCGTATTGGTCAGGCTGGAGCTACTGTGAGACAGCTTGGTCAATCTGTTATCAGGAGGCCCGAAGTTGGCCTCAGAGCTAAGCTATCGGCCGAAATCGGGTTAAGAACAACAGAATACGCGAGCTACTCAATGTCGGATAGCTACTTCTTCGAGCGGAGAGGTCCACACCTCGATGGTTTGGGCACGTTAAACGCATGCCCCAAGACGTGCCATGGAATATGTGGCATCAGGCAGGCAGTCCCTTGAGTAGGATCAGAATGAGATGGTTGGACCAAGTCCGAAATTTCTATGCGGGTATCTCCTGATGGTTTAGAGCCGATTAGAGAAGACCGAGAATCATGGAGGGTTCACTTTAGCACCCTAAACCCGCGACCCTCATAGTGGATTATTATTATTATTAGTGGAGAGCGGTTGGTCCCCTCTAGCACTGCGGTCTAACATAGAGGCCTACTGGGCTGTCCCATATGTTTTAGAGCAGTTTGTCTGTTCCAGAGGCTGTCAGGAAGCTAACCAGCTTCTCAGGGTGAAGCGTGACAAGTGCGGTTGGTGAGATGAATTCACTGGCTATGGTCCGCTGTCCCACGTGAATGAGAGCGGTGCATTCTGTGACGATTTGAAGAGAACTTTCCAAACTTAGTCTGTAGGTAGGGTCCGGTGACAGGCAGCAGTGGCCACTTAGGATACCGGTTAGAATTTGAAGATGGCTCCTACTCGGATTCAGAAGAAACTAAGATTTCTTTTAGGATAGATTGGGGAGAAAGTATTTGATACATTTCTGTCCTCTACTTGCCGTCCAAATTGTGTGGGATTTAAGCAGGGTTTGTTCCCTAGTGTAGCTTTACAAAATGTATTTGTTTACTCCACAGGCTGGTTTGGGGCTATTGCACATGTCTCGTGTACATTGCCGATGTGGATCTTGTGAGCGGGTATCGAATGCAGTACGATCAAGTTGTTTTTTCCTAGTTCAAGAAGCAATTTGACTGTCTAATTTCAATTACGTAGCTAAGTTCAGTACTTTCACGGCAGCTTGACTGTCAGGGAAGATAAAGATTGTTTTGCCACGGAAATTAGAAGTTTAAGCTTATGCACTGATTAATGGCAAATATTTCTACATGGAAGATCGATGAGTATATGCCTAGATTAACCGATATGTGTAGTACTAGACTACTCTCCGTATATTCTAGCCCCAGATCCATTGTCAAATTTAGAGCCGTCCATGTACCACACTTGCTCGTGCTCTGACGGACGGGATTTGAACTTTTCCCAGTCGTCACTCGTGGGGATGACTACTAAGTTGATGATGCTGATGATTATGATCTTATATTTGTCATCGATCCGAGTGTATCAGCTCATGATAAATTCTGCTCTCGGAGTTGACACGAACTCAAGTCAGTGTTCTCAGCAGTCTGCGGCACTCTTGATCCACAGCCCAAAACATCAATAGAACTTTTCGTATCAACTAACACTAACAGAGCAAACTTGCTATGCAATCTGAACCGGAAACTTACACTTATAGACAGACTCTAATGTTCTTTGTTAAGTCCTTACAAAATCAACAATTCCGTTTACCCCAGACGTCAGTATAGTCATATTTTCTACTGCGTACTTACTACCCAAAAACTCCTTAAATAACCGTTCCCAGAACAGCGTTAATCTGCAAAAGTTAGCCCAGTTTCAAAAAGTTTACTTCGCCCATCCTGTGTCTAACACAATGGCACACTTCCGCTTTCATGGTCACACAATTGTTGTATCCGCCTTAAGCCACACATGTGCTTACATCCCCAAAGGTTTACTTCCCACTCCGTTCTATCATTGGCGGCGCTGCCAAGAAATAACCCCCATCAAAAGCAGCACGAGACATATGACTATCGCATCGGTTGACATCCTTTTTACGCTTTAAAGGGGATGAAAATAAAGCACAGAACCCTTCATGCAGGATAGGCAGCAGAGCACATTCACCTCTCTACGAGAGTAGATGCATCCGTAAGATACGCTCAACATTTTCCAGATTACAAGAGCATTATAAATTGCCACTCAGTTACATCAGTTAAGGATAATGCACTTCGCTGAACTTTTTGCTGCCGGCAAATGAATGGGCATGACTAGATAATGCCGCCTCGATCACCACCAACACTATTACCGCGTCGCCATCGTTCCTGGAAAGGAGATAAACTAAACCTTTGTCGCTGCTTGTGATGAGGTGATGGGCTGTGAGTGTGCCTGCTTGTACTTTAACGAGAATTTGCAAAGTTTTTGATGTGTGCACCAAGTGCAGAGTACATACATGAAGAACTAATTTCTCGTATCGCACGAACTTCAAATGAGTGCACATCATCCTGTGACAGATATGTTTGTGTGTTTGCGGGAAATCTGTGCGACGTACCAATATTACGTAGGGACAGGGATTTTTGTTGCAATATCGCGTTCGCACAACAACTGAGTTTGTGATCCCTGAGAAGGCTTCCGGCTGTTGTTGGTTGCATGGAATTCTACCATTTCCAGGACGAACTTTGTTCCTCGTAGAATAGTTGATAGTTCTCTCGACAATGTGAGGCATGCTAGTGCATACCAAATGGGTTCGGGAACTTATTTGATATCGTGTAGCACTCGTATATGGATGTGAGGTATGTGAGTAAAAGTTTCGTTAGCCAGGTTTAGACGGCGCTGTTGTGTTTTTCTTGTTTACGTTGGACATGCTTAAAGTTTAGAACGAATATAGAATATTTGAAACACACTTCCTACATATGTATATAAATCCGCCCTGAGAGGCAGAATTCAATCAGAAGATCAAAGATTGTGAACTTTGACTCAGGTCATGACCTTTACTGAAGTCATCGTACTCTCTTAACAGAAACGGATCGATTTTGAAGAGGAGATTGGGAGAAATCATTAATCGATCGGTCTTCTCGGAGGAACCCAATCAAGTCTGCCATCTTGAGTCTGGGGACACAAAGCTCAGTGAATCAAGGGTAGATGTTGGGTCTAATCTATCCATGGGATCACCATGGATATACCATGGATATTGGATTACCTGCTTGAGGAACAGATAAGTCTTAATTGCACTGAAAGGGACATGATACATAAATGGATTAGGCATGAGTACTAAAAAAAATGGACAAAGGAGCCAAAGTGCTGGCAAGCTAAATGGCGATAAAAGTGTATGTCATCTTCATTAAGAGACGAATTCTAAGCCTCACGCGAAGTACTCTCAAATCTATGCTAGTGAACATGGAAACTGAAGATCTCCTAAGAAAGGGGGGTTGTGACCTTGTCGAATCTTCACGGATGGCTGCATAACTAGTCATGCTGGTGCTGGTGTCTTCGTGGAGGTCGATAACACTAGAATTCACTGCTCGTTGGAAGCATGCCTGTGTTTTTCAAGCCGAGACCTTTGCTATCGTAATGACCACAGACTATATTGTTAAGAATAGGTGGAACGGTCGAAGCATCTGCGTCTGTAGCGATAGCCTGGCTGTGCTTAAGGCCTTGCTCAACCCTTTAACCAGTTTCAAAATAGAATGCAAGAACTCTCTGTAGTCGTTCGCAAGGCTGAACTCTTTGACTCTTGTCTGTGTTTCAGGTCACATTAGGATCCCTGGTAATGAGATTTCCGATGAGATTGCTAGACAAGGCTCAGGGGATGTCTCTCAGGAACTGAACCTGCGTTGGGTCTTCCCGCGTCCTCCGCCAGGGGCTCCATTGACGATTGGGTTTCCTACGAATACAATTATGTGCGGCACTGCTCTCAAGGATGCGGACGGACTAAACGAATGTTCCCGAACGTTTGTTAGAAATCAGCGGCATTCTTGCTGTCACTCAGCAGAAGAGACTGTGGATTACCTTTTTGGCGTTCTAACCCGACACTTCGCTTTTGCCAAGCATCTTAGTGTGTTAGGCTTTAGTGACACAACAGTCTCCGACGCCTGTGGAGAGGGCGACAATACTTTGGATTATTTCCTTTGCGGTTGTCCTGCCTTTGCTCGGATCAGGTGGCAGTTGTTCGGTGCTCATCATTGAAGTGCCTTTTAGGGTTTTCTCCGAAAGTCAAGGAAATTCCAATAAAATGGGTAAAAACTGCGTCCTGCTTTCTTGTAGTACAATGGACCAGCTGCGTCTGAGTGCTCCAGTATAGCGTTTCCAAACCCGATAAATAAAATGCCTGGTGGACATGGGGACAGCTGTGCACATACTATGCCAATGTTTGCTTTTAACTAGCAGATGGTGTAAGATTCTTGGGTCTTTGACCTCCATAAAGGACGACAGATCCATCCCTCTTCAGGAACAGTATGTTGTAAAATATCCACAGCTGAACACAATTATTTTTAGCATTGCAAAAACATAAACAAACATTTTTTCTTGTGTGAAAGCTTTTGACATTTAGCTAAAACTAAGTAGCTAATTGGATATTTTATTTTAATCTCATTTCCAACATAATGATTATAAATGCATGTCAAAGGTTAACTAAAATGGCGAACTGCGCATTTTGTTAAATTAATTCTTGCAGCTAGCCATCAAATATTCATTATTATCACACGCTTAACAGTACATACCTGTGGAATGTTCAAAGCGACCAACGCACGTTTGTGATATAGTGTTTGGCAGCATGACTAATTTAATTCGAGTTTTATAATTTCACGACTGAATTATGCTTCGACAGTAAGTGGTGCGCTTTACAAACGTCGAATACAAACGAATGTGAATTAAAACAATTGGAATTAATAACACTCAGTCATGCATAATCGGAATTAAAAACTAGTTGGATGCGGTAAATAGGATGAATGTTGAAAATATGTGTATCTAATTTGGGAATTTTGGCATTCTGATCAGGGGGATATATCGATAGATAATCGGAATCCTGTGTGGACTGCATTTGATTAGAGTGGATAAATAGACTTCAAACAGAATGCCAGCTGGCTGTATTAAGGTTTTTTTTTGTAAAGCATTAAAATGTTTCTGGGAAGAGCGATTGTGAAAAGGAAGTTCCAATTCGGAGAAAACTAAGCATTCTACATCTGAGGATGTTTTGGATAGTCGGTCATTTTGTGGACACTCGAATACTATTTAAAAGCCATATGCAACCGGCTGTATCGATTGAGGAGTTTAAAAAATAAAAAGAACAGGAATAGGTATTATAATGTATCAACGGACTCTGATCAATTTGTATATCCCAGAGAATTCACGGTGTAACCCAATGTTTAATTTTAATGATTTCTTACTTTCAAAAGCTTCAAAAGGACACATTAACATTGGAAAGTGACAACAAGATTAGGTTCCACAACAAATTACTTTCATTATTAAAATTCAGAAACTCGCCTAATAAGCACGTACTCAGCTTGATAAGGGAGTTGGCAAGTCTATTAGGTGGTCGCCCTGGCTCAATGGTTAGTGCGTTGGACTGCTGAGCTGCGTGAGTTCAAGCCCCCTATCAACCGAACATTTTTCACGGCACCACCTTTTTCAGCAAACTTCGAAGAGTAACAGTTGTTAGGAAAAAGCTTTTCAGTACGCCGTTCGGAGTCAGCAATAAATCGTAAGTTCCTTCCATTCGTGCGAAAATTGTAACATGCACAACATGAATAGTTCATCCCGAGCTGTCGCGCTATTTATTTTTTAAGTCAATTAGGTTGATTCGTACACTTAAAATATCTGGATAGGACTGATGCTCAAATCATTTGTTATTATCTCAAAATTAGAAGACGTAACTAGTAAGAAGAGTGTCTGTAGGGGTACTCTTCAGGTCGAATTTCTTTCTCCCCTAATATGGATCTTGGAAATACTTAGGGACGATGTGGTCATCCTGCTAGCAGGTAAATTTTTTCCAGTCCAAAGCGAAAGGCTCAACTATGCACTGCTACTAGTTAATAATTGGGCCAGTAGAAAAGAGCTGGGAGTTAATCCTGCAATGAGAAAGATTTTCTTTTTCATTAAGAAGAGATCAATTCCTGCCTTCAAGCCGCCAAAAATGTTCGGCACCAGAATATCGGGGAGAGGTTGAACTTAATCTTTCGGGATCAGCACGCTGGGCCTGATTCTTGATTCCAAACTAAATTGGAAGGAGAACGTCGATGGGCGCATCAAAAAGCATGTTTAGCTCTCTATTCATGCAAAAAATAGTGTTCATTAATATGTACATCACTGGTTGTACGTGACGTTTGTGAGATCCATTCTAATCCAAATAATTCCACTAGTTTGGTGGAAGGTGCTTCCGAAGCTTTATCAACTTTTAAACAAAGATCTAGAGGGCAGCCATGTATGTACATATATAATAATCTTAGCATCAATGAATACAGATCAACAGTGGCAATGGAAATCATGCTGAGTTTCATTCCGTTGGATCTGTACTGCATCGGCATGGCAATTAAAACTGCCGCGACACTGAAAGAAGCATGACTGTGGCCACCAGCTCCCTATAATCACGCCCCCTAACTATCTCAATGGAAAAACGCTGACAAGTCGACAAAAACTGATCGTATAACCAAGACTTTGGCATTTGACAAACTTAGTCGATGCAAAGCACGGATCGCCTCCGACATCATTAGTGAGTACTGCGCCATTGGTACTCATGCGGAATGCCTTGGTATACCTCACAACGACTACTGCAGAATTTGCACGAATGAGGAAGAAATTGAATTTGTTCGTCACCTGCTCTATGTCATGCCATCGCCCGCAGAAGAATTATGACTTTTGACAGTTACTTCTTTACGGAACTGGAGGGCTTGCGTAACATTGAGCTGAAGGACCTGTTGAGACTTATATCCTTATCTGTGTGGTTTTAAATCAGCAAGCGACTTACTGGCCCCACTAAAAAATCTGTAATTCAAAATGATATTTCAGGATGCTCTTTGGTGACTCGTACAGTTGTTAAAATGTTGTTTTTCAGAAGGCCGTAATTGTGATCCTGCTAAGGCTTCAACACTCGCAGACATAAAGAACTGTGTCATCTGCATTGCCGCAGCCATTTATTCAGGTAGGTCGCCAGGACTATCTGGCTTGAAATGGTGCTTAATAGGAGTTTTAAGGATGTTCGAAGCGAGCAGATCTCTTATTTTTCAGTAGTCCTGATGTGTCCATTCTCTTTGTGAGGTGGGCTATAATAGGAGGATATCCAACTATATTTCAGGAAGACTTCGTATATGTCAGACCCTAAAAGTTGCATTGGTATTCGTAGTAAGTGCTGAACCAATGTATTACTGAGTTCCGAACTTCTTCCAGCTAGTTGATTTGCCCTTTCGTTACCAGGAATGCCTCTATGCCCTGGGACACAACAGTGTCTTGTAATATAATGCTTTAAGTAACGATTAAACTCACTGTCTAAGGAAGTCTTAAGGACACCCAATAAGACATCAACCAAAGATTCATTGGCGAAAAAATGCATAGTCCTTGCGTGCGAGTAGGGTAAACGGATAAAAACATCCACGCTCTACCCTCAAACTCACCGAACTTTGTATATACTATGGTCCAGATGTGAATATAGTCCAACAAAAGGGACAAAGAGTGTGTTTATGTTCAAGTTCATTTGCGAATGCAATTATCCAGGATATTCTGCTACTGTATCCGGGTACTGCTCCTTCCTTCTACTCCAAACCATAAAAACAAACCTATAAGACCTAATACCAAAAACCAATCTCAGACATGCATAATTTCGCATTCCAATTAGTTTCATCAGACCACCCGGCGCTCGAGCAAAGTAGAATAACACACTATTATGGACGCTATGCTAATCCCACAACCACGTTGCATCATTGGCAGCCTCCTCCTCCTCCAGGGTACATCCTCTCCAAGCCGTCCACTCTAATGACCAATGAACGTACGCTTTATTTAAATTAAACTTCAAAATCCGATTGCGAAATTTATTCATTCATTGATTTTGCAAACAGCATCCACTGCTAGTGGGAGGTTTGGAGGTTTGGTCCATGTGTGCGATGTGCCATTGAAAGGGATACCCATGCCACCCACTGTCAAGGCAGAAAGGAGTTGCGGTAGACTCGCTGACGAAGTGGCCAGCTGCTGTTCTCCTCCTAATGTGTAGATGATTTGCATTCGATGGTCTTTGGTTAGTTTCGGACACCAGTCCACTGGTGGCGGCGGTGGCATAAGAGAAAAATGGAACTGTTCGTTTGCATAAAATCGGATTTACGACCACGCACATACTAGAAAATTGATTGCACTTCTGTGGACGTGTGACGATATCATCGGTGGGTTGTTTGGCATGCCGCAGAATTTGGGACACATAAACACAGTAATTTACTAACCGACTGAAGGCGACAACACCTGGTCTAATGGAACTCCTAGACTTGAGGAAGCACTTGGAATACCTGATTCACCGAATGCATTATTAATCTTAATTAAACCCATAAGCTTGTTATTCTGACAGTGGAGAGGAATTTGATTAAGGAGTGGTGTGTCCTTACGATGTTTCCAAATTTAAATATTGACGAGACATTCCGATATCGATTGTAATCCGGATACGGATGTTTGTGTTTTATTCAAATTGGAAGAAAATTTGGTTAAGCAGGACATACCAAGGTGGAGAAAGAAGGAGGATGAGAAGCGCACGAATGAGGAAATAGAGAAGTGCTACTGCAGGAATTGGGCTCTGATGTTTTACGACAGGGCAAAAAGAACCTGACCCGATACCCGCAAGGGTGAACAAGGGAACATCGTAGTAGAATCGCAGTCGATGCTGAGGGAATGGAAAACATATTTCTGCAGACAAATTGAACCATTTAACCTGGTGGATGGCGAACGGCAGTTCCCTCCAGCCGACCTGGCGAAGTGAAGATAGCCAATATCTAAGGTTTAGTGCAACAGAGCTGCTGGTGCTGCCGGCTTAGCTGCCGAGCTGTTCAAAGCAGCAGGCGCTGACTTGGTAAGAAGCGTGCACCAACTCATCTGTAAAGTATGGTCGGAGGAATGTGTGCCCGATGAAAGGAACCAAAGCATTGTTTTCCCGATCCTCGAGAAAATAGACCCTCTGAACTGCGCCAACTATAGCGGCATCAGTCTTTTTAATATAGCTTACAAGATCTTATCTGCCGTGTTGTGCGAACGCCTGAAGCCGTTCGTCAACAACCTGATCGGTCCATTTCAGTGTGGTTTCAGGCCAGGTTAGTCCACCATCGATCAAATATTCACACTACGGTAGATCTTGGAAAAAACCCAGCAACTTCAAATCGATACCCACCACCTCTTCATCGATTTTAAGGCCGCGTATGACAGCATCTATAGAGATAAGCTATACAGAGCCATGTCTCCACCGTCCGTCTGTGCAGGATGACGATGGAGAATGCACGCTGTTCCATCAAAGTTGGTAAAGATCTTACCGAGACCTTTGATGTCAAAAAAGGATTTAGACAAGGCGACGCGCTGTTATGCGATTTCTAAAACATCGTTCTTGAAAGAGTTGTGCAAAACTCACGCTCACACTCCACTCACTCACATAAGTCCTTTACCGTCCCAATCCTGCGCTACAGCAATGAGGCATGGACTCTGTTTGAAGCGGATGAGGTTGCTCTTGGCTGTAGGGAGAACGAAATCTTTCGGGTGAGTTTCGGTCCCGTCTGCATAGACGTTTCGTGAAGGAGGAGATACAACGACGAACTGTACCGGCTGTACAGCGACATCGACTAAACCAGAAGAGTGAAGGTCCAACGACTGAGGTTGGATCATGTAGAGCGGATGGACACCAATGCTCCGACCCAGAAAATTATCAAATTCACACCCGGGGCATGTAGAGGAAGACCGCGACTCAACAAATTTGGGGTGCGAAACTGAAGGCAGCTGGCTAAAGATCAAGCTGGCTGGAGAAGCTTGTTGGTTGAGGCTCAAGTTCATCCATGACTGCACCACCTTAAGTTAGTAAGCACCTAACATCCTAGCGGTGCAGTGAACCACAAATTGTATAGAAGCAGATAATAAAGTTAGGTTTTACCTGAAGAACGAGATTTTAAACCAAGGTGCTATAAAATTTCAAGGACTAAGAGGGTTACAAATCGTTTTTTTGGGGTAAACTGATGTAACTTGGGGTAAACTGATTTTGGAGGCATTCGGCTAGAATTACATTACACAACATATACCAATCAGTACAGTGAACAGGTCTCAAGTAATTGCAGAGGTTTTACTAATTTCAATGACTTCTCCCCTAAATCGTTGTAGAGCTACTACCATAGTATATTCAATGAGTTTTAATAAATCAATGAGCCATCACACTTCGAAGCTAGCTCAGTGCCAGTCCGGGTATTTATTGAACCACAAGAGCAAACTAACTTGCACCCACACCGATTTTGATTGGATTCTTAGACACTTCATTGCACTTTCAAAGTATGAATGTATGTACATATGTATTTTCCAACTTAGAACAGTTCAGCTTCAGATTTAAAAAAGAAAAAAACCCATTCCATGTGAGCATTACATCTTTTTGTTTTAATTGCGATTGTTCCTCGAGTGCAACACTCGAGCACTCACTCTGCTATATTTACAGACCTGCTGATCCTTCTGTGGGGGTGGTTGGCTCCTACAGAATCCACAATTAAACGCAGAAAAAAAGAAAAGAAAAGTGGAATACATGCCTCTTGCATTTAGTTTTATATTTCCAAGTGTGTGTAGGGAGAGAGAGAAAAATAAAGCACCACTAAGACCATATTATGATTACATTGACGGCATAAACCAAGTTGGAGTGTATGTAGGTGGCCCGAGGTTCTGTGTACGAGTGCATGTTGCTATTGTTCATGTGTCCTGTTGGAAAATTAATACCTTTAATTGTTTTTTACCAAGCTGCAAGTGGAAGTTGTTCAGACATTGTTTGGCCTCCTTTCTCGTTGACTTTATATCCTGATCACCATTGAGGTCTACCCGAGAGCAATGTAAACACAATGTTGGTGACTTTTGCTTGTAATACCCATAGGCTGGTAGGCGGACGGCTCTTTGTGTTGCCATCATAATTAGAGAACTAATAACATATTTTGTTTCACGTGAAAGGTGAATCTTTATGTTTTTGCTTTTGTAGTGGTGGTTTGTTTGTCCAGGTGAAAATGCGTGCATGCGGACGGGAATCGAATAAACCATTTTGGTTTCAAAGGAAATGTACAAGATAGCAATAATTAGCTCGCTTAAGTGAAGGACAATTGTGATAATAACTCGCCAAGCAGCCTCTACAGGGCCAGAGTCAAGGCAATCTATGACTACGTGCGTGTTCTATTCTTTGCACGAATGCAAAGTAGCTACAGTTTTCATTGCCAAATCCGAAGGACACAGATTGATGGTCTTTCGTGAGCTATGTGTAGTGGCAACGAATCACGTACGGCAATGCCATGTCGCTTCATTGCCTATGATCCTATCAGTTGAAATTCCTTTTGCGCTCGTTTTGTAGGCCAATTTCTGGGTACAGAAGTCCTTTTAATGTCGCTTGGGTTTCACGTGACAAAAAAGAACCAAAAAGGGTTGTTCCTCTCCAAACGTGTGCAAGCTGTTTATGTCTGCGCCCCAAACAAAAATTATTTGTCGTCACAAACTCTCGCTGGCGAGTGACAAACTTCCAATAGTTAGTCTGCCATGAAGAACCTTCTCAAATCGCTGTTCGGAATTGCCCATACACTATAAGGGTCTCCCCCTTCACGCTGTGAGACTAGCTACTTATTTTTTTTTATGAAAAAAAAAAAAAAAAAAAATAGATAAATAAATAGCTGGCGCGACAGCTCGGGATGAGCCAAGGCCTAGCTTCTCGCAACCATTCATTTTGTGCATGTTTATATTGTTCGCACGAATGGAAGGGACCAACAATTTATTGCCGACTCCGAACGGCGAATTGAGAAGCTCTTTCGTGACAGATTATACTCTCGGAGGCTTGTCATTCCCCGACGAGAGCTGGTGCCGCGGAAAATGTTCGGTGTTCCTGGCTGGGGCTTGAACCCACGCCGCTCGGTCAGCAGTCCAACGTACTGCTTGGTTTTTTATAAAAAACCAAGTTATAATGCACCATCGCTCGGAACTAGCTTCTAAGGAATATAGAAACAATTTCTTTCAGCAACAAACTGTTGGTTACTACAAAGCACCAAATGGCGGAATCGTCATTTTGCTGGGAGATTTCAGTGCCAAGGTGTTCAATGACATCGTGATGGGCAAGCATGGTTTCTCGGCACCTGAAATGTCAGCCGTCGCCTTGTCGTACTGGGCACTATGTTTAACCATACATACATACATGTATGGCATATGATGGATGGGTTTCGACAGGCAGGCAGCGAAGTTCTAACGAAATATATCATATGGCGATCAGGCCTAGGTTTTGGGATTTTTTCGTTCCGAGCTGATATGGGTGTGGAATGCGATCACCGCCTCATGGTAGCGTACATTTCCCAACTAACTGCACCCGTCCTAAAGAGTGGAATGCTTCAAGGGACAAGGACAGCAAGCTTTCAACGAAGGAAACAAAAGCAATCAGTAGCACTGAACCTATAGCCAAAGATGAACACTAGATTACTGCCGGTGGAGACACAAAATACCTGGCGACGAATCGAAGAGTGAAAGCATTGTAAAGGTGGTATTAAAATTAACGGTGCAGGAGAAAGAAGTTCACGAGAGTCTCAGTTCCGTACGAGGATGACAAAAGCACAGCGCCGTGCTCCCCCTGACAAAAGAAACCATACTTACCAGCTTGGTGATCCAACTGAAGGAGCTGCTAGCAGATGTGATACTTGACAAGTGGTTACTACTTTTGTCAACATCCAGAAGACTCAGTGAAAGTTTAAGATGCTAATCTTCTTTTTTCGTGTGATCTCTGCATCCAGTTGTAGAGAAGGGGTGAGAAAACCGAAACCTTATCAGTTGAGTGCAGGAAAGAAATAACTGTCAAGCATCCGACGAAAGGCAATCTAACCAAATGCGAGAACTGGAGCAGCAAATTCTCAATGGCATCAAAAAGCATCCCGAAATCACTAAAAAGCATAAGTCGCTTGTCCCCGTCTGTCTGTGTATTCGCTTAGGACTTCTAAACTGCTTCATGGATTTGGAGATGGTTTTCACCATCGTGTATAATATTTCTTGTCGATGGTTTGGTATATACCCTAGGATAGTTGAAAATTGAAAGTGCTGCGCTCTGCTCCCTGCGCACTATGTAATTCTAAGAGAGAGATCCTCCAAGCTTCTGGTAATGGACCTCGGTGTTCGATATCATAACCTGGAATAAAAATCAACTATGCTTTGAGTCTTGATTTCTTAAACTGACAATTTTTTGGTTGTATTTTTTCAATTTTCACCATCAGACTGATGTAGCCTAGACCACTTTTGGTTTACGCAAGAATAAGTATTTCAAGAGCAACCGCGGTATTCAACTACCTTAGCAGAGGTATTGAGTCAGAAGACCAATAGAGAGCAAGTAGAAAACTCAATTTAATGGAGAAATTTGTTTGAAAAAGTCGATGCAATTTAAATTAATGGATCCTAAAGCTTGAAAAACAAAACCTTATAAAATATGGACGCCATATATTGGTCAGGACTATGCAAGAGCTCACTAAAAAAGTTTGGATGGGAACGTGCTTGTCAATGCTCAATATAGGGTCATGAGATGAAAGGTTTCATTTTAAATCTATAGAAAGGGACTACATTTTTGAGAAAAGTGACGAAAAACAGCTCTGATATTTTCTTTTAGTGCTTGAATCGTTGGTCGAGCATTGGCGTAGACTTTGTCTTTAACATAGCCCCAAAGAAAAAAGTTAAGTGGTGTTAAATCGCACGATTTCAGTGGCCAATTGAAGTCTGCATTTCGTAAAATTACACGTCCAAGAAATTAGTCACGCAATAGAACCGTTGTTGCACCAGTTTTGTGACATGTGGTGCATGTGGTTCTGCTGAAAAGAAACATCGTCCACGTCCATTACATCAATTTTAGACCAAAAAAGTCGGTCAACATCGTTCTGTAACGCAATCCGTTCATTGAAACGGTCGCACCAGCATCATATAAGAAAAAATATGGCCAAATAACACCGCCAGACCAAAATTGCCATTCGCTGTGGATGGAGAGGTTGTTTCACTATTTCTCTTGAGTTTCGGAGCCCCAGTCTCTTTTGTCGCCCTATCAATTGTACTTTGTGATGCATGTTCCCTACATCATTATGCATTCAAGCAAAAATAAGTTAATTTCCACATCGTCGGCGAGACAAAGCGAAATTCATCTGTTGACTAAGAAAGGGACATTTATCCACCGACTAAAATTTCAAGGCTCATTGTGCACTGCTAATCGTTTCATCATCATCAACTTTGGTTAACAATCGACCCAATGCATATTTTAAACTCACTAATCCTGGCACACATCTAATGCGATACCATTAACGTGCTAATCTCATTTAATTATTGATCTCCCAGCTACAATAGTGGGACAGACTTTTTTAAAAATCAGCTACAAACTATAATACTCACGTGAAATTAACCTCAATTTTGATAATTAATCCAATTTGCTGATTTCCCCCGTTTGCAGCACTCATAACTCAGCTCGACGGGAGCATTTTAATCCTCTCGCCATGTGAGCTTGTGTATTCGGTTTTTCCTGTGTGGTAAATTGCCCTTGCTAGGGCCCTTAAATCCGCCCTCAAGCTGCGAACCTCCATTTCAGTAGCGGGCTGTAGACTCCACTTCAAAACAAGGTCCAATGCAACAGCTGCAGGAGCTATGGGTGGACGCACACACCAACATTTAGGATGCAGCGAAAAGCAAACGTAATCCCCTTTTCCTGTATGAATTCGTAATTAAATTAGTGAGTATGTAACCGTTGCGAATTTTTGAGCGTATATTTAATCTGTTGCTATATAAATAATAATTGCGGATGGACCAATTGCATCCTGGGGTTGGGGGTACGCGCACATGTTCATCCTTAAATCGAATATCATACCTGTATGCTATTTCTCGGGCATTTAAAGCGATCATGGTCGTAAATTGTTGTTTTTTGCGGGTTGCAGGAGGTAGGCAGTCATTTGTGGGGTGGGTGCAGGATTTAGCGTAACCATGTATCTGGATTTCACCTAGTGGAGCAGCATTTTTTTTTCCGGATTTGCTGTTTATACCTCACTGATTGGTAAACAGGATGTTTGTTTGCTTTCAAATTTTAAATTGAATCAGTAGTGGTTGCATTCGATATTCCCATCAGGAACATACATAGGTACTACTTTTCTCATTAACCAAAATTAATTAACAAAATTGAAAACAAATTGAAAGTGAATGTCGTATTTCAGCCTTCATTTTGGATTCATGTGTGTCTGTGAAATACTTCTAATTTTCAGTCCTCGCTTGTAATGGAGATTTCGGCAAAAGAATGTCAAATGACGAGACACATATCGTTATCTCACAATGACAAGTGTAATACTGCTAACTTTACTGGGTACAAATTCATCACGCAACAGCCGAAATCATTATTTTTAAATTGTTTTTGTAATCCACTTGCGCCTCAAGGGGTTATAATTACCCAGCCTTATGATATTTTTCACACAACGCTAGCGAGGTGCAGTGGTTCGGAACTCAGGTTGTATTGCGTTTTATTGGCTTCCGAGGCTGATGTCCAGACTTGTTGGAGACATGTGTGGTGTTTGTCATTGGTACAATTCACAGATATTTTTTCGAACCTTTTGATGTCATAACCATGGTCAATTCAATCAACTCTTCTAGCCCTTACACTCTACTGCCAGTGTTATGCCTTCCCAGTAGAGTATATACATACGCTTTCGCAATTTATCACACCATATTCAGTGTGACAAGCGATGCTGCTATCCACTATACCATGGCCGAAATCATTATACTTGGCAGCTTCAACATTCATAACAATGATGATTACCACCATCAATCATGATGGCTACTGAACTTCAAAACTAGAAAGATACGCTCTTATATTACACACATTCCGGACAATTAAAGCAAATTTTTTAACACATTACACTCTTACCTCTCTTCAGATCCTGACACCCATCTTTGCTCCTGGAAAAAGTTCGGCACTCCTCGAATTAAAAAAAACTGACATTAAGGCTGCCAGATTTGAAAATAGAAACTAGTTATTTTAGAAAGCCTCCGTGATTATTTTTGTGTCAGTTTCATGACCTGACGTTTACTCTCGAACAAGCAAAACAGTCACTAAGATAATTCTCTTCGAAATGAAGCTCTAGATTCAAAGACTGATTCTAGAACCATAGACTGATAAAAACTGAGAACAAGCACCACTAGCTAAAAACAGAGCTTTTAGGCAATGGCGCTCCACTCAGACCGAGCAGGAAAGTTCAAAAGTGCGGATTCACCAAACAGTAAAAACCACCGAAAGATCTCTTGCAAGCCTATTTGCATCCAATTCCACACTAGAACACATGCAGACTAAAGGCCGATGTCAGTCGTTAAGTTTCGACCCTAGATCAATCCCAACTCCCAACTCTAGTCCTCAAAATCATGCACCAGATAGGACAAAAAGACGGTGCCGTGACATAAGGCCATGTGATATAATGTCCCTTTTTGACATGGCCTTATGTCACGGCACTCAAAAAGACAAACCAAGCCCTGCATGAAGCAAATCGTGGAAAAGGCAAATGCATATTAGGTCGAGACCTACCAGTGCTTCAAAGCTGCACTTGACAAAATTCATCGTCTTAAATTCTATACGGCAATTGAATAGTAAAGTGGTGGCTGTGAGTCTGTGGTTAGTGCGTTGGACTGCTGTGCGAGCCCCAGCCATATCCACCGAATTTTTTTTTTTTTGGCGAATATAACTTGTCACGAAAAAGGTTCTCAGTTCGTCGTTCGAAGTCGGCAATAAATTGTAGGTCCCTTCCATTCGTGAAACATGAACGAATACGAGAAGCCATCCCGAGCTGTGGCGCCAATTATTTATTTATTTTAATTGAATAAAGTCGAAATTTTTTCAAAGCTAGTCCGATTGGTCATGTAACGATCGAAAAACACACGATGGTCTGTGCGGAAATAGCTGGTCTGAACTTTTCCAAAAAGAAGACGCGATTTGGTGTGTCTTCCCCAACCTCATCCTGAAGCAAATATTACTCAGGGCGAATGCAAGCGCAAAAGACGTCTTTCACAAATCTGTCCAAGTGTTCGGATTTGTAGACGACATTGCCATCATCAAATGCTTTCAATGTATCGTCACAGAGCCTTTCACGGCAAATTCAAACGAAGCGAAATGAACTGGTATGGAAGTGACATGTCTAAGATTATGCTGAAGTCCGACGAATAATAACCACAAGAAAAAGCTACAAACTCGACGGAACTATTCTCTCTCCTCTCGACTAACTATTCTCTTGTGTAAAGCAATTCTGTAATATCATAGTAAGCTCGAATATTTTTGTAAAAAGAGAATAAAGAAAGAATAAAAAAAAAATAAATACTGATAGCACTGATTGCTGCTAAACTATAAATTCGAGTAAAAAAAATTCTTCGACATATTAAATCCAGTGTTTGAGAAGGGCAAATGCACGAAATGTGAAATCTATAACTGGATGTAGTCCATGCTTGAAGCCATCGAGCGAATAGACAACAGTTCTATAGTCAAGAGGAGCTTTGCACTCCTGCCAAAATGACAAGAAAGGTTTAACAATCATAACAAAGTTCATATGAAGCAAATAGTATACTAAACCGCCTCAAACATAGGCTATTTGAAAGTCAGAACCCCGTTAAGTAAGTAGGTTCACGTCACGAATATAGTACGTGCAGGACTCAACCTTTGCCGAATCAATGAATAAATTGATCCACTATAGGGAGAGTATGCTTCATATTTAGTACAGCCATCTGGCATTCATTCAGGCATCACACATCGAAATAGCGGAATAAACGCTACGGCATCGGTACTACAGGTATAGACGACGTGTTTGACACTTCCGAATGAGTAATGGCAACCAAGATGTGGTCTGTCCCAAAATAGTTATGGCAACAATCTAGTATAAAGAGACATGCATAAGTCAGGGACATAGTTTCCCAACCCTTAAATAGTCGTGGGTGCTTCTCACAAATTTTCGTTCATTGACTGCAGCTGTTATCTAAGGAGACATATAAAATAAAAGCTCAAAGCCCACCTTTCCTGTATAAACTATGGGCAAAATATTCCTCGAAGCACAAACAGAAGATAACAACGCCGAGAAGGGTTGGATTTTTCCGGATTTAAGAAAAATCCTTGATTACCCTTAATTCGCATAATTTTTTCCCCGATCCACTCTCAACGTTCACTCTTCAACTTCATTTACCCTAATCCTGTGCCTTAAGTAGGTATCCCCATTCTCGGATGTAAAATGCTAAAATTCGTAGCCCGAAGATTAATTACCGTCTCCGTGGAAAATAAATTTGTTTTCAAAACATAAGACGCCATCCATTATACCAGGGGCGCGTATCCGTCGTGCTTACCAAGGGCAATGCCACTAGATCTCCACCAGGCCGCACCAGGATTCATCGCCGCAGTTTCCAAAAATGGAACTCCAATTACAAATAAACGCGATTAATTTTCAATGAAACTGTCAGCCGAAGTGCGTTTAATTAATGCGCTTAGTAAGGATTAGCTCGCGCTCCATACTACCGATCTGAAGGACCAACCGACCGAGGGAAACAACAACAAGCACTAACGGGCGATGTTTCCGATATGATTTTCGATGACGAATCTGAATCTTAGTTTTATGCCGCCCATGAAAAGGCTCAATATGCCTTTTATCCTGTTTTTGGTTCTCTGTTCGTGTGATTACATCCATTACCATTAAATTCATGAGAACCAGTAAAACGATCGATGTGACACAACGAGAGAATGATTGCGGGTGTCCTGTCTAGTCCGCAGAAAGAAAATTGCATACATTTTCGAAGGAGGACCGAGTGAATGTTTTGGAGATTCAAAAATGTATTTTCCATGGCCGCCATAAAAGTGAAAAATGAAACTTTTATTGCGAGAATAATAGGAAACCCAGCAATTCATCGTCATTGTCGTCCTCGTCGTCGTCGTCGTCGTCCTAGTAGTCGTGTTTGGTTCTTTTTTCCCTTATGCGATACTTATGGCCAACATCGTTTCGCTGCAACGACAGCCGCATGAAAAATTCCCACAAAGATGAAGAAAAAGGAGCATATGTATGTGTGACAATCGAATGGGAGGAAGTGCGGGCGAGAAAAACTGACGCAGGATATTCAGCCAATCATTCGTTTTTTTTTTTCTCTTCCTTTTCTCCCGTTTTGTGTATGGGAATTTATGGAGCGTTCGCTATAATCGCAAAAAAAAAAAAAAAAATTCCTAGTGTATGGAACTGAATGGAGGAAAAAACATCGTTGCTGTCAAGAAAATCGTTGGCAGGATGTTCCAATGATGTCCTTAAATTTCCCCCATAAACACGATGCAGCGCTTTACTTTGGCATATTTACAATTTAGTCATATTATCGTTTTTATAAACATCATATCTTGTCCGAGGGGCTATTGGAAAAGGGAAAAGCATCATAAAAAATTGTGAGGATGGGTAAGTGCGTGTGGGTGTATGAAAGGATGTTGTGTATGTCATCATCTAGGTCATGACAGGGTTTATCCGTTTAAATCCCAGTACTGGTAGAATAACCAAAGGACTTGTACTTAAGGATAAATGCTTCCACAACATTTGGTGAACTAATTTTGAGTTTCTCTTAAGAGGATTTGGTTGAGTTGAAATGTGAGAAGGACTCATTGGAATTTCACTGAAGTGGCTACGTGGGTGTAAGCGATCATGTAACCTTGGACAGTTCCTCTAGAGAAACATAAATTGATCAGCTACTGCTGCTCCAAGAACCACCATTCCTTTATCGTGTGCAATACAAATGCTGGACGCAAACTACAAGAGGTAGACTAAGTCATCAATAATGCAAAAGATGAACAACATTCCCATTTGGACGAATGCGGCGGTGAATTTGTCATTCCAGGGGGTTCTGCCATGTATGAATATGGTGTATCTTTATCAATCTTTAAACAACCTTTAGTGAAGTTTATTTTATATGGTGACTGGCGGTGTATTAACGATTAATGACGGTGGTCATCGGACTTCAGTTGACAAACCGGATAGAACGTCACACTGGACAACTGCGCTTCTGACTGAGTCTCAACATCTATAAATGGATAAAACATAAGCGTGAGAAGTAGAAAATTTGATTTAACGTAATTGTCAATGTGGAGAGGATTGAGGATAGGTTTGGTTTGGTAAGTGAATATTTCAAAGGAGGTAGAATCCATTTCGCTACACTCAGGTCAATTCAGACCCATTGTGATATCCGATGGGGGGAAAGAGATATGTCTCATACCCACAGATACGCTATCCAATATGACATAGATATTATTAGAACATGATCAACTTACTGTGATACAAACCATCCTGTGGATTTGATGAATTTCATTATTTCGTTCATCGGTGTATCGGATAGTTTTTCAATGTCCTGGAAAATTTGTCGTCCGAGGAACTTATTTCTTAGATGGTACAGACTTGGGCAGTGGCGTTAAATCCTCATGGACCTCCTCATGACTTTACCCTATTGAAAGATCTTCTGTAATCCGAAGCTTTTACATATGGTACCCTGTAATCACTCACATAAGAAAAAAAAAGGTCTTCCGCCGATATGTAGAAGTCTGTCCGTCCCCAGCCTTATCGGGATGGGGAGTGGAATTTTGAAGGGCGTTTCTGAGTGCAAATCTAGTACAGTGAAAACCGATCAGGCTTTGCGCACCGTTCGCCATGCGTAGCATTCTAGACAAGGCGAAAGAAGGACACAGATTTCTGCTGGTGTGGGTTAGTATCAAGAGAAATCATTTGGAGCAGAGTAAGGCAATCGATGTTTCCTGTTAACAGCTGATGTACAAACAGTACGTCAGCAACTTCTCGATGTTTTTCAACAGACTGCTCATTAACTAATTTTAAACGGCCCATATAAGGGGGTATGTTATATCTTTCAGAACGTGGGAGACCGCGTAGACCAAGCGGATAAACTGGCTCTGAACAGCTTCTTTTCGAAGAGAATGAGTATCGTGATAGAGGGACCAGACTTGGTTAGCATATTCAAGGATTGGTCTGACAAATGTTAAGTAGAGAGATTTCGTGATGTAGAGGCTCGAGATTTCTATAGACCAGCGTTTGATGAACCCGAGCGCAGAGTGGGCGCGGCTGATAATATTGTCCATATGGGAACGAACATTTAGTTCTCTGCCACAGATAACACCCAAATCGCGCAGTAAATTTACGGAAGAAACGAACTCATTACAAATAAAATAGCATCTAGGAGCAAGTGGGAGACGCTCTCGAGAATAAGTAATAGTTTGACATTTGTTGACGTTGAGCTCAAGAAAATTCTTTTGGCAACAGGTTGAAAAGTTGTTCAAGTCAGCATGAAATGGGTGGGAGTCAACGTAATTGGATATGTACCTGTCTGTGAGAATCTTTGATGATACTGTTAACGTCATTTATAAACCAAATGAATATCAGCGGACCAAGTTGGCTGCCTTGAGGAACTCCGGAAGTGGCTTTAATGGGGTCGGAAACACATGATCTGAAAAGGATTTGGTACTAACGTTCCTCAAGGTAGGTTTTGATCCACGCATTGAGGCCAGGTTGAAAGCAAAGAGATTTGAGTTTAAAAAGGATGATTCCATGCGAGATTTTATCGAAGGCCTTACTAAAATCTGTGACAATTTCGTCAACTTCTATGCCATTCTCTAATGCGCCGAAGGAACTAGAAACAAATTGCGCTTAGTTCGTAGTTGTTGACTTGCCCTTAAGATTTCCGTGCTGGTTAGGAGAAAAAGTAGGCCTCCAATGGAACAACATTTAATCGTAAACAATGCTTTCGAAGTGCGTGGGTATGCAGGAGCAATTAGCAATGGGTCGGCAATAAAAATTGTTGGTCTCTTCCATTCGCCCGAATATAACCTGATTTCCTGCGGGAAGGTTAGCCTTAGACAGCCCGAAGCTGTCGCACCAGCAGTTTTTGATCCTCGTCAATGTCCATCTGTATCAACGTGGCCTTTAATCCTCTTCGATGGTGAGCACACTCCACCTTGGCATTTAAACATTTTTAGAGGGCTTCATTCCGTCAAACCAGGGGACTGCAGCTCGAAAAGTGATTATGTATACCGTTTTCTATGACAAAGTCAAAAACTCTCGCTATATCCTTGGATGAATAAAATCACTAAAATTCCTCGAAGCTCTAAGCCAACATAAAACTCGCTTTGATTAAAAATGTCCTTACCTCTGCAGTGTCATGAATCAAAAATGACAATGAAAGGACACCATCCTTACTGTCACCGCCTCATGAATATGCTTGTGGCTATTCACTGGAAATAAATATCAAACAGATTAAGTTATCCAACAGTTTGCTACAAATAAGACTTGACAATGTGAGCTGCCTCTGTCCCAATTTCAACTGAGACCCAGTCTTAATTACAAAACTTCCCGAAAACGAAGGGAAAACCCGTTCGGTCAATCCAGTTAATTCTCATTATCCATATTTAATTTCAATTTTCCCCAAGCTTTTCATAATCTGTGCCGACGATTTCAAATGACTGATAAACAAACAATTTTCAGCAGGTGAAAGCTCTTTCACTCTCCGCCACAAAAAAAAAAGGATACTCTCTGCTAAAGGACAAACATACAGCACAGGTGTGTATAGCAGAGAGTGGATCGGGAAAGGTGCACAGAGAGAAACTCTTGCATGTCGCCGTGGGCGGAATTATAAGAGAATTTATTATTATTATTTTTAGTTTCTTTTTTTTTTTTTTCGTTTTTACTTCATTCAACATGATGCATGAAGAATAATTTCGGTTCTTCAGCTACCGTAGATAATGCGAGAAAATTTAAATTTCATCAGAAGGATTTTTGCAGGACGAACTTTTCATGTTTTATTTTCTGGTGCCGGAGTCTTTTATGAGCTACTGGCTATTGTATGGGAGGTTTCGTGATGCTTTGCAGTGGGATTAATACAAAAAAGAAGAAGAAGAAACCTGAAGAAAGGAGCGGGTTTTTTTTTTTGAATACGTAGAGAAGGTCAGTTGTATGAAACTCGCATAGAAAGAGAATGAGTTGTGTCTGCAGTTGGTTAGCCTGTGTTTCTAAACAAGAAATTTAGTTTTTGTTCCCTTTGTGGTGGAGTGGAGCTAATTCAATTGCTATAATCCAAGTTTTTGTCATTTCAAAGTTTAAGTAGCTTAACTTTTTTTTTTCTTTTTCTTAATTGGTGTTAGATAATATTTCTTGCAGAGGATCTAGATTTTATTTTTAAATTTTTGTCATTTTGACCAGCTATTTGCTCTCAGAATTGTACTTGAGAAGGCCTAGGAGTTTGCCCGATCATATGCCTTATGGATTTGGAGAAAGCATATGATCGGGTCACTCGAGGTAAACTCTGTCCTGTACTGCAGGAGTACAGGATAGACGGTTCTCTTCTGAGGGCCATTTAATCTCTATACACAAACTGTAAGAGCTGTGTTTGGGTGAACGGCGTTAAATCGCCTCCTTTCAATGTAGGCGTTGAACTTCGCCGAGGATCCGTTCCGTCGCCTCTAATTTTAATTGTATATATGGATTGGATGTAACAGCGCAGCCGTGGCGATGAACGGTTCAAAGTGGGAGATTTAAGGATAAGTCATCTGCTTTGGCTGATGACTTGGTCATCCTTACTTGACAGGTTAGTAGCCGTCTATGTTGAAGCATTGATGAGGGGAAAACGTGGACAAATCAGATGAAATGGTAACGTCCCAAACGCCTCTTCAGTGCACTCTTCATGTTAGTGGAGTCCCACTGAAACAGGTGGAGAAGTTTAACTATCTCGGGATCCTTTTCACTAGTGATGGTAGGAGCAATACTGAGTTATCTTGTAGGATTGGTAAGGCTCTAGCAATTTTGAGATAGTTTGGTCAATCTGTTATCAGGATGACTGCACTTGACATCGGAGCTAAGCTATCGGTCTTCAATTCAGTGTTGGTTCCGACCGTTACCTATGGTCATAACGTTTGGGTAATGACCGTCTGAATAAAGTCGCTGATACAAGCTGCCGAAATGAGATTACTTCGTTGTTTGGCTGTGGTGACTCCCCGATCGGGATCGGGTTAGGAGCACCAGAATACGCGATGTACTCAATGTCCGCTAGCTATTTCTTTGATGGCTGGACCAAGTCCGAAATCACACTTCTACCCGTATTGGAATAGCCCTTGATGATATAGATTCGACGGCGGAAGATGGGGAGATTTGGAGGATCCCCTTAAGCATTCTAAACCCGCGTACTGGATAAGCGGGCCATCGGAAAATGATAATAATATTCGTCATTATTTTTTTGGGGTCGTGAAAAGGGGAGAATTGAAAATAACTTTAACATGCTTTTCTTTGGACTTTCCTGAGCCTGAGATGTAAAGCCCAGTTTTGTGTCATGTGACACTAACGTCTTGCAATCAATTGTGCAAACTGTCTCATATTCGAAAAGAAACTGAATATTAAACAAAGAGTCGAAAAGGCATTTGTCGCATTGAACATCTGTAGTGGATCCTATACTCAAATTACATGTCACGGACTAACCTGGTGTCGTGATGTCACAAAAATTTACAACTTTACAGTCGTGGCTAAACTACAAAAAAGAGCACGAACTGATTTTGCTTGTATTCTGCAGACAGCGGGATTTGAAGTAATTCTAAAAAGTCTGCCAAAATATTGGAGAGTAAACTCGAAGTACCCAGATCTGATCAAACTACCGTCAACCTAATTTATCATGTTGCAATTGATGGAAAACATTACTCCAGCATATTGGATGTTCGAATATGCCGAGGTGCAAACCGGTGCGACCCGGAGAAACTTGTGCTTTTCCCCCGCTCTCCCCTCACCCCATCCAATGCAGACTGAAGAAAAAATGTCCTTAAGCATGTTAATCTCGAAACGAAGTTTACATATCTCCACACGCCTTTTTTAACACTCATCCTTGTATGACTTAATGCAGGACCATACACATCATGCTGCCTTTTTGTTGGCAGTAACGCCATCTAAAGTCAGTAAACCAACTAAGTAAGACATCGATAGTCCCTCGCCGTAATAACACCTATGCCAAGAATTCAGTTCACTTCGATATACTCCCATTATGGGAGTAAAGACTTTTTCCATTTCCGGGATATGTATCTATCAACATTGCATGAGGAATGGTAATAACCCAAACCAGCCCAAACGATTCAAAACAATTAAGTGCTCAATAACACTACTAACCTCAATTCGAAGCAAATGCAAACCTTAGATTTCAGTTCTTTTTCCCCGAAATATTCCCATCAGAAATAGGCTTTGAAGTCCTACGTACATATCTCAAATATCTCGAACCACAGCATTCACCCGTTCTCGTGTCTATGGCAGATGTTGCAGCAATTAGCTATCCATCGATCCATAAGTGCATTCCCACCAGAAAATTCTGAACTGCGTACACTCGAATACAGGTACTTTGGCGAAGAGCTCCGAACGTGCACAAGAAATTAGAACGTTCTATATCAACATTGGCATGAAGACATACGGCTCGTTATCATCACACCCCAGGCGGTGCCTGGCAAACGTCGTCGCCTTGAACAGGGGTTGACAGAAAGAGCTGCGAAGGCATAGTCGACATTATACGTAGATCGAGAAGCTGAAACGTTGAAATGAATTTGCGAGGAATATTAATCTTTGAATTTCATTTCGACTTCCCCCAGTTTGCTGCAGGATATTTGTTATCGATTTTCATTTTGGGTTCCCGATGGAAGTCCGCCTTCGATTCGATTTCAATGAGAATCGAAAATTTCCAACTTGGCGTGGAATGAATGTGCCCCAGCACCAGCACCAGTACCAGCAATAGCAACAGCAGTAAAAACTCAAATCCAACACGGGGATGATGTTGCTACGTGTGCACCAGACCAATTGTAGCTCCACAAATTCCACGCGAATTGGAGCGAAGGTACGTAGTAGGTTATCGGTTCGGAACCGCTGCGCCAATTTAATGCTTTTATGATGGGATGGGTTGCAGAAGATTACCACAATCTTGGGCGTTTCGCAATGAGTGTGCAATTAAAAATTAATTACTAGACGTTTAATTATGCAGCGGGGAAATCGAACTTGAAGTGGATTACCCGGAGGCAGTTTAGAAATTGGTATACAGAACCGCTGAATCCTAAACGTTGCCCTAATTGGTGCTTGTTAGACGTGATTGTGATTGAATGTTATTTAAAATTGGAAAGAGCTGTCAAGGTTAGGTGTTTAGTATTTTCTTTGAAAAGTGTCTGCCCTCTCACACTAAACGGATTCGTATTTATAGTGGCGTATTGTCAGTGATGTTCTGGTTTAAAAATTCCAAACATTTAATGAGATTTTGAAAAAGACCAAATTCAACATATCAACGGCTTCAATTATTTGATCGATTACCCAGTCAGCCGACTGACAGAATATTCTTCTCGCTACATGCTTTGGATATCGCACCAACACGGGCATTCATAGTGGTAGTCTGGCATGCCAATCTGCATTCGTATTTCGCTGAGCTCTCACTTCTACATAGTTTGCGCAGCCTTTTCCAATGTGGGCTTTCTCGGCGAGCTTAAATCCATGTTGAGGCTTTGCCTCTAGACTATAAACTTACTTGCTAACTTCCTAACGCAGGAACTCACAGTTTTTGGATTTTGATGTCTTTTGCATATCTTTTTACTAGAAACAGTTTCTCTTTTTTCTGCATTGGATGCTCATTTCAATTCGGAATCTTAGGCGATTTAGCGGAATGACTTCCCTCTGTCCTGACCTGTCACGTAGGCTACCGTTTGAGTCCGTCGTGTTTGTCTCTGTAGCATCTGTTGGAGAAGAAGTGGAGTAAGAGAGGGTGGAAATGAAGGGTTATAGGTTAGCGGATCGAAAGGCGGATGGGGTTTACAGATTCAAAAAATGTCCTGTATGTCCAGCGAACTCCAGGATTTTCTCGAAACAGAAGACAGCTAAGCCCAAGCAAAACATGTCGTCTCAGGCTTTTGTGTCTTAGCATCCCTGTGGCGCGGCAATCCCAGAGGAAGTGTTTGAGGCTCTGCTCCTTCTCCTTACATCACGGGCAAGTACTTGGTTGCACAAGTCCCATGTTTATTAAGGTTGACGTGTTCAGTGAACAGGCCGACCATCAGTCTTAGTTGCCTCCTGCCAAGACGAGCATTCTCCTTGCTAGACGACAGCATGGGCGCTCTATCATGGATTTGGTTACTTTGAACGTTTGCAAGTCTTTCCAGGAAGTCTTGTCGCGTTTAGCAAACGAGCCGCTAAAAGCGATTTTAATAAAACTAAGGGCTGCCTCCACGGTTGTAGTTGTGGTGATGTCCCCGTTTTCTGCCCCCTTCCCTTTCAGTTCATCCACAGCTTCGTTTCCAGGTATGTTGCAGTGACCCGGTACCTACAGCAGGTTGACCTGACCAACTTCGAGTTGGTTCAGCTTGACTGTCTGAGCAGATGTAAATACTATCACCTAGGGTTACCGTATTAAGTAGGAGTTCGGTGCCCCTTAGTATCACGAAAGTCTCTGCCTGGAATACAGTCACGAACTGTCCCAGATGGATAGCAAAATTAAGAAGTGGCATTCGGCAGTTGACCCTCGTTCCTGATGTTAATTTGGGATCCATCCGTATATATGTACTATAGCCCTTTCCTCGGAGGGGAGGGCAGTGCCAGTGCCTGTTGCCATTCCTCTCGTTTGGGGAATCTGACTGTATAGCCCATATCGGAAAGATAAGCTTTGTTAGTAAGGTCACTGGGGAGCCCGGAGGCTGGCTGTACTTCTTTCCAAATAGCCCTGCGTCTCGTTAATATTCGCTCGTTAAAGTGGAATTGGGTCTTTAGTCTAAGGGCAGTTAAACCAACTGCCTTTTTCACCTCTAGTCCCATAAGTAGTAAATTTGAGTGGTTATACTCGTAAAAGGTTAAATAAATTTACTGTTTGGGGAACTTCAGAATCCATTTGTTGTTCGTAGTCGAAAGCCAAAGTTCTTCGTTATAATAACTAGTTCATATCTGAGGCATTAATTGGTTTTTATTTTGGCACAATTAGATTTTGTTTCGCAAATGAGAATCCTTAAACCACCTATTAACCGACACTTAGTCGTATCTTGTTTCATCGCACAGGAGGTTTGTTATAAGTCCATTGTACTTTGCAATTTCAAAACTCCTACGCCACAAAGAGGCATGGAGTAGAAGTTGCTAACAGAACTACAATTTATTCCCTTGTACAGCCTAATTTTCCTTATTTTTTACTACCAACACCTTCTGGTAGATTGTACCTCAGCGCCGCCCAATATGAATCATTACAATCCCATGAATAGGTTGTCCCCCTTATAATAATTGAACTGTTATACTTTGGCCACTTTAGTTAATATTTTATAGGAAATGAGCTTTTATAAATTTTCAATACTAGATAGCGAATCCTCAAAAGTCTGACGTTGTTCTGTTAAAATACCCCATTATCTGTCACTGATGGGCTTTTCATTCTCAGCAGATGCAAATGCCTTTGGTGCTGTTATTCGAAAAGTTCCCTCTGTAATAATAGATAAAGGAAAGAAATTGTTATAAGTTTATTTTCTCATATTTACTTTTCAATTTTACTTAGAAAAATGGATAATTTTTGTCTGTTATATTTACTTTGTATCTGTATTGGGCAGATAACAAAGTAGCTTAGGTTAGTACATGAGTTTAATACAGGGAAGATGATTATATACAATGCTATGCACACTCAGGTCAATATGGACATCTGTGGTGAGGATATCTCGACTTGCTCTTGAAAAAATATGGCAGAAATAATTTCTTTCGGTTTAAGACCATTCCAACATGATTATGTTACTAACAGCAAGGAAGTTATGCAGTGCGAAAACTGGAGAGGCATTTTTGTGCTGCCTGCAGTAGCCAAAGTAAAAGCTAAAGTAATTTTTGAGTGAATAAAGGAAGAACTGGAAAACACACTCGATGCCGAACAAACTGGTTTCCGTTCCGGATCCTCCCGTGTCGACCACATCTACACTCTGGGGATTATAATTGAGCAGTGGATCGAATACTGTTCGCCACTTCAATGGCTGCTCATCGATTTTGAAAAGGCGTTCGACGGTGTCGATAGAGAATTTTTGAATCTGGGTTGCCTTGCGCAGGAGAGTTATCCCTGAGCAATGAATAATTATTATTAAGGCAACTTAGCAAGAATAAAGAGGTCACGTTCTGCACAGAGGAAAACTGTCAGAAAAATTCGAGATCCAAAGCGGTGTTCAACTTTCTTTCTTTTTACTGGTGATCAGCGATGTGCTTCGCGCTGCTCTGTCGGTGGAAAATGGAGGAATTCGATGAACATCTCAACCCAAACAGCTTGACTACGCTGAAGATCTCCACCAAATGACATTGAGATAGAACCAAACGCAGTGGGGTTGAAGAATAACACAGCCAATAACCAAGATCATCAGCATGAGAATGAACTCATCATCTCAAGTTACCATCGCTGGACAACCGGTAGAGGATGTAGAGAGCTTTCAAAATTTTGGAAGTATTGTCTCGTTCAATGGTGGAACCGAACAATGTATTCGCAGTAGGATTGGCAAAGCGAAGTTTGCGTTTGGAATGTTGTCCAAAATATGGCGAAGCAATGTTATTAGCTTTAACTTCAAGCTTCAACTTTTCCATTCCAATGTTGAATCCGTGCTTTTGTGTAAGTGCAACACTTGGAAAGTGACTTCTACTATCACAAGAAAGCGGCAAACGTTCGTTAATAGGTGCCTACGAAACAAACTGAGTATCTAACTCTAACGAACTTCTTTACCAGAGAACGGGTCAGGAACCGATAGGCACAACCATCCAACGACGAAACTGGCAGTGGATTGGTCACATTTTCGAAAAGGTGACAGCTCTATTGCTAAATACGCTATACAATGGAATCCACTTACATAAGATGGCAGAAGAGTGGGCAGACGTTAGGTGTCCCTTCCTTAAGAATTCGTTCAGGTCATTGTTCGCTAGTTTCCAGTCGATCGACCAAATATTCTGATATTCAAAATTGCTTGATACTTCAAACCAAGAGTAGTTCTTTTACTTGTCGCTTCGCATCTGAATATCGAAAACTCTCTTCGCTTGATGAATCTGAGCAAATGTAGCCAACATGTTTAAGCATTTCGGAAGTATGTTGACACAAACAATCTTTCAACAGAAGATCAACAGCGCGTCTCCTTACCACTTGTGCATACTTAAATTAACTACGAGGAGCTTCTTTCAGGCGAAAGAGAGCAATTCGTACTTTCGAGTGCTATGAGATATACGGGGATCAGTTTTGAATGGATCTTGCATTCTGCCATCCCATTTTCAAAGACCAATCGACGAATGCTATCGTTGAACTTAGATTTGAGTTAATAAAGTTGATACTTCCCGAACTGAAATTATGGTTGGGCGATGTTAGGCCCCGACCTAACATGTGCTGTCCAGATAGAAAAGTGGTCTTACCTGCCATTCTATAAGACCTGGCCCGAAATAAATGAACTTAAGTCAAGAGAACTTATCTCTCTCAACAGAACACAAATTCGAAACATTATTATTTTTATCACAGGCCACTGCCTAATAGCACAACATGCAAGGAGATTAGGAGCGTTCTTTAATTTTTGCAGCAGCTCTAGAGATGGGGACGAACTGACCTCCTCTGCCACTGTGCAGCTCTCTATCATAACAGAAGAACCCTTCTCGAAAGTTGTCACTTCAATAAGTGAAGTGAACTAAGTCAAACCCCTATTCGTTTCTCCTTCATTCACAGTTCTAAATGGTTCTATGGATATAATTCCCCGGCATTCTCAAGGTATCATAAAGGGCCCTGAGCCTAAGTTAGATCCTCGAATCTACTAAATAAGTATGTTCTTGAAAAAATTAACATAAGTACTGATAGATTTGTTTTCTCTTCTCTTAAGCTATAGCCAATTTGTTGTGAAATCTCGGTGCACAAAAGATGAGGTAAACAAAGAAAAAATGCGCACACACCTAAAACTCTCAATATCTGCAGCAAATGTTACTTGCTGCATCACCGGCTGCTCAGCTGGGTCGGGTTCGGGAATAGGGAGAAGAAAAAAAAAGAAACAACTTGTTGAGGGTGAAGAAAATGTCTGTGTATCATCATCATCATTTTCAATGACACGCATATCCACTATGAGGGTCGCGGAGTTAGGGTGCTTAAGTAAACTCTCCACATCTCCCGATTTTCCACCATGGACTCTAAATCATCAGGGGCTATCCCCATAGTGGTAAAGGTGAGTTTTCGGACTTTGTCCAGCCATCTCATCCTCGGCTTACCCAGGGGACGCCTACCCGATGGCACGGATTCCATGGCACGTCTCGGAAGCCGAGTTGGGGACATGCGTTGAACGTGCTTAAACCATCGAAGTATGGACCTTTCCGCTCGAAGAAGTAGCTGCTCGACATTGAACGCGTTCGGGAAATTACCATAACCTCTGATTAGTTCACGTTTACCTTCATCCCAGCTTCAACACAGACGGCGACGAAACTATCTAATGCGCGCTGAAGTTCGATCTTGGTGGACGTAAGGATAACTAGGTCATCAGCGAAAAGCAGATGACTTATCCTTAAGTCTCCCAATTCGAACAGTTCCTCACCAAGGCTGCGCTGTAACATCCAATCAATATACACTATGTAAACTTTTCCAAATCTTCTGGAGATAGAAAAATATGAATGGCCAATACAATGCACAAAAAAAGATTTTAAAGACATAAACGACTGACGTAATAATCGAAACAACTGAGCTACGCCCGATTAACGAATGGGGTCGCGACGGTTAAAGTAGCCAGCAGTGCGCTTCGGTGAAATAAATGGTTGGGTGGGGGAAGGCTTACGCACAAATATGAGCAAAAGAATAATTCACCGAAGGTTAGCATGAAAAAAGGGTGGACTACTAAAAGGGCTCTCACAACCACTATCAACTAGCACACGGCACTGCACTTATCCGGGCTTGGACACTCTACGCCAGAGTCAGTTCGTTGTTATTTTCTCTGGATTTATCTTACTGGTCTTCTTCTCAAAAATTACTCGCTCAAACCCCTCCTGCGTTGTCGCTCGGTCAAAAAAAATAGTGTCGGTCCTCTGCCGCCAAACCACTAACGCTCGCACACACATATTCACACATGGAAATCGCTGCAGAATCCAACCCCCGCTGACTTCTCTTGCTTCTTCTGCCGGAATAAAGGGAATCCTATCAAGAGTTCTAATAGCCTCACTATCAGCGGCTCCCATTTAGCATCATAAAACCTAACATGTCGCCCCTTTGTATTCTTAAGAGAGCTTGATCACTTCGGATTCTGTTTGAATCTTGAGCAATTTCAAGACGTTTTATAATTGCCTTGACCAAAGATTATTTCTCTGAAGCTACTTCTTTAGAAGGCAGTGTCCAGTTATTATGCCAGTGATGACTCGAAAGGGCTTTCTGTTCAACTTAACCAAAAAAATTGAGCAATATTAGTTCGATGCAATTTTGTTCTTGAGCAGCCTAATCTTTTTTTTAGATTTTATCAGGAACGGCTTCTCTGTAAAAAAAACTTTATAAATTATGATGGAGTTTGTTCCTTCGAGAGTAAGTTTACCATTGGCAGCATGCAAGACTTTTGCGTCATCGCTCATCGTTGTTACTGATTTAAAAAGTTTTTTTAAGTAAATAAATGTTTTCGATGGAATTACAACCTGAGTTCCATTAAAAAAGGCAAATTTAAAAGCTTGAATTCTCCTCACATCAGCGCCCACAATTCATTTTGAAATAAAGGACAAGTTTGTGAACGGTTCAGCATTTCTCCTTGATGTCCTTAAAAGGGGCAAATTATAGGAACTCCAGCATGGGGCATAAAATGACCTGCGAATAGAATGGTTCTCTTAAGATTGCCAGTGAACTTGAAATGACTATAAAAGCTTTACAAATTCAAACTTTTTCGTAATCCACAATTCATTTCTTCAAACTTTGTGTGCTCATGTAATGATTTGAAGTGGAAGACTTTAAAAAAAGGCGAAAAATTTCACATAATACGATTTGGTGAAATACATACAAATAAAAAATACAACAATTTTTTTTTCTCGAAATTTGATCCACATGCGGCTTATTATCTGCGGGTTAATGCCAGGGAGCGCGGACACCTATTTGTGCATATTGCAGTGCATCTTCATTGCACGAAAATTGTATTTATATGCTAATTGTCGATATGTCTTTAGCAACCAATTTCCAAAAATATTTTGGAATTTCAGGTCTGTATGTAGATACATTAAAAAAGGTTTGTCATGAGCTCGCTCTTTACTTTTGATAGCATTACAGTCCAGAGTGGACCTGAGCAGTACCCAGAAATCATCCTATCTCTGCTGGCTACTTTCAGTTTCGCATTTTATGTTGTTGAGGTTTTGTTCAGCTTGTACTACTTGAGCGAGAACATCTTCATCTTCACTACCTTTCCACGTCGGATTCAAAGACTTTCATTATTTGTGGATTTTTTTAGTTTGATATTTCTCAAAAAATCACGTAGCTTATCGCATGGGTATTTCATCGTCTTCACTCACCTTCTACGTGAGTGGGACTGAAAATCACTCCAAATATTTTCTTACTTCAAAGTTGCATAGTTGCCTCCGGGAGTATATTCTTTCATGAATTCGCCGTTCGGACTCGGCAATAAATTGTAGGTCCCTTCCATTCGTGGGAAAAAAGTAACACGCACAACATGAACAGTTGCGAGAAGCTAGGCCTTGGCTCATCTCGACCTGTCGTGCCAGCTATTTATTTATTTTTTTTATGCAACAAAGTTCATACCATTGCGATGTGTAGGAGAACATGGACGGTCAAAGGCTTGTACCAAGTTACTGTAGTGGTCGGAGAGAGAGCTCTGCCTTCCTAGCCCAAAAGAAGTAGCGATGAACAAGAAATACATAGACAAAATCTAGAACTCTGTGATGATGGCGTTTGAATTCTGGACGAACAGCCTGATACCCTCCGGCTACACACTTTTGAAGTAGCCCTGTCAAAAATCTGATAGTATCTAATTTTTTTTCCCAATCCCATTTTTTCCCTGTGCACCTGTTCAGCAACAGAGAAGCAACATTGGAATAGAACAGTTTAAGTTTGGTTTTGAAGTTAATTGCATTGGTTCGCCATATATTCGACAACATTTTCAACGCAGACTTTGGTTTGCGAAACAATGCAGCCTTGTTCAATCCCATTTCGGATCTCGAATATTCTTCTGTGCAGAACGCGACTTCTTGACTCAAGGCAATTGCCTTGTGAATAGCTTTCAATTGCATCGGGATACCACTTCTGAGCAAGGGAACCCAGACAAATTCTTTCTCCATACTGTTGAACGCCTTCTCGAAATCGATTAGCAGCAGGTGGACACACGATATTCAACGCACTACGCAATGATGATCCGCAGGATGTCGACACGGGAGGATCCAGAGTGGAAACTTGTTTGCCAACAATACATCTCCATTTTTCGCACAGCGTAGGATTATCTTCCTTAGGGAGCTTAACGATCATTTTATTCTTGAATCTTGAGGTATTTCACGAATTTTCTACAAGTGCTTTGCGTTTTCATTACCAGAATATTTTTTAAAGCTTTAATCGGGGTAGTAATCCGCTTCTTACTGAGAGCTGCGTTTCTTATTCCGGTAACTGTTGCCTGAGGTGGCTAAACTTCATTGGGATGCAAATCACTGACGAATACATGATTCCAAACCGTACAAAAATGTCAATTTCGTCGCTTGAGTTGGTGCTTATCTGAAATAAGCAAAGGAGTTTGTAGGCTTTTCTCAGGATGCTTGCTTAAGCTTTGATTACCTACATATTCAGCGAGTCAAAATCAATGACAGCAATGATGCAATTCTGGGAAAATTACCATTTCTTCTGTATTTTATAGAAAATGTTATGTATACGCCTCCGTTCAATCTATGGTTTTTGTTAGTACTGGACGATGCTATTGCATTTGTCTCACCGCACGCTCCGCTGCATTTCTCTGAACTTCATGCGATATACGAACTCTAGGTCACTTAGTCCCTAATGGTGGTCGAACTGCAACAATAGCAATTTGCACTGTTGTTCGTCATCTGTTTCGAATATCCAGGAGACTACTTTTAAAAATGGTCGCTAATAAAATTGCGTGGCGATCAGTTGGCATCCAACTGACTGTGTGACAGGTTCTGCATTCAAATACAAGGTGGCGCAAAAGTTGGCACCCGATGTTCTTTGGCTATAATTTTTTTTATAAATGAAAAACTTTGGTTCTGCTTTTGGATTATTTTTATTTGATATCTTAAATTTTTTTCCACTAATTCGAGAAAATGATATCGGCTAAGTGGCCGCCGCCAGAGTTTATATTAGGGCACGATTTATGGCATTTTCCACCACACTTGTCAGAATATTCGGCGATATGTGGATACTCTCTTTGAGGGCTTCAAAAGTCTGAGACTTGTTGATAAAGACTTGTGACTTCAAAAATTTCCACAAAAAGAAGTCTGGAACGGTTCAATCAAATCGCCAAAACGAAAGATTAGGCGACCCGGAAATGCAGCCCTCAGAATTTCGGTTGTGGCTCATGCAGTATGCGCCGTTACTCCATCTTGTTGGAATCACATGTTCTTCAGTCTCAATTCATCCCATTGAGGAAGGAGAAAGTCGTTGAGCGTGATTCTGTAGCGTCTGGTCGATACCCCGGGATCCTCTACGACATCTTCAGCCACAGCTGCGATATTCACGTCAGAACGGCTATTCCGGGCCGGCCAGACTTGACAGCATTTCGTGTTGTACCATACTCTTCTAGACGAGCTGCTAAACGTCGTAGTGTTTGCCCAGTTGGTGTCGGACGACCGAGAAATCTGCGCCGGAATTCACGCTGCGTTAACACCACCGACGAATTATTCCGTAAAAAATCGAAACCATTATTCCACGTTCTTTAGGAGTATAGCGATTAATGTCTCGTTGACGTGTATTTTGTTTCTGTTTACTTCACAAATGTCAAAGTACAATAAAATTGACATTTGCCGGCACTTGCAAAAATTTGTAGCTGCTACAGAAATCTGCAAATGGATTGCCTTGTCCTTGCTATTCGATAACATTTCTGAGCACTCCGTTGTCATTGCCTTCTGTGGTATTCGAATCCCCCATCACCATGATGAGGTCTTCATTTAACATTGTTTTGAAGATAGCGTGTGTTTAGCTGGTCGTAAAAGATATTTTGCTTTCTCAGGCGATAGCTTCGTTTTGGCTTAATACTAATACAGCGATGGTAGGTGTAAGTTGGTTGTTGCTCTCTCTTTTTTCGCTTTCGATCTTTCTAAATTAGACAGGTTTGGAACATAGGTTCAAAGGGAAGTGGGAACAACTATGGAGTAAACACGTGTTCGCCTGTGTAATCTTCTCGCTTCGAGATATTCTGGTAGAATGTTGAGTATCACTTCTATGACGATCCGTTGTGTTTAAGTAAAATTTAATTCGCACATTTACTCTATAGGTGTGTTGACCAGACTGATGCGCTATAAAAGGGTATTGGCTTGACAACACTATGATTTTTTTTTTTAGTTTTGGGCTCCAGATGTCCCATTTATCTTTGACAGTTCGTTCTTTTAGGTTTTTTCTCGAAATTAGTCTTGCATAAGCCAAGATACTTTTGAGTGTCGTGGAGTTGCTGCTGTACGCATCCTATTCTAATAACGTGAATATAACTTAATTTCGTTTCCTTAGTTAAGAGTTACGTTTTGTTTGGGCTAACGCTAAGACCATTGTTCTTTTTTCGTCGTATAATTTCCTTGCATAAGCTCCCCTATGCAACGCACAAGAACTTTTTTCTTCGTCAGATTAGATACTTCTTCATTTTATCATTTTAAACATGCAGTGAGCTAAGCGAGTCATATGTACCTAGGTTGGGTTAGGTTAGATAGGCTGTCGACATATTCGACGCACTTAGACCAGCAGTAGTTACATTGTGATGCCTTAGGATCTAGGAAGAATTATCAAGAAATGCCCTCTACTTAGCGAAATTAATCTCTTGGAGCGCTTATGGTCTATTGAGGACCAGATTTGTCTGGTAGTTTGGCAGACCACCTTAGATTGGTTTTGCTGATTGCATTTGTCTTTAATTTCAGTTTGTATGTAGCTAGTGGCACTCCGAGGTTCTCTCTTTCAGGAAGAATCTGTATTGTATGATATTACCATTCTTAGCGAAATCCGAGCAGAGGAGTATGTTGCTCTGCCATCTTGAGACGAACGGCAATCTAGAACTATTTTCGGAAACATTAGTGTGTTGGTTTAGAATTGAGGCATGGCCAGTAAGTCTCCTGATCCACTGCAAGCTGGCTCTAAATCTAAGAGCAGCACTAGCTCACATTTGTTTGCCGAAAATGTCTATGGGAATCAGGTGCAAGAGAATGTCTAAAGGGTTGGTCGGAGTTGCTTTCAGCGCGCCGGTAATACGAAGACATCTGGATCTTTGAACCCTACCTAAACTGTTCCGGTGTATTGCTTTATCCAAAGGAGTCCAGAAGACAATAACGATGTACATACATAAGTAAAGGCCTGATGATAGCGGTATAGAGCCAGTGTGTTATGCGCAGTTGCAGGAGTGTTACCTACGGTTTTCTTTGTAAGTATTAATAAAGTGTTACGGTTGCTTTCCTTGTGCTATGGTTACTTTCCTTTGATGTTTGCCTTACAGCTTAACTTTTTGTCAAGGATGAATCCCAGATATTTAGCGTTGTCTGTAAGGACAAGGCTGGTACTGTGAAGAGTTGGGGGAATGACACGGAGGTGAATTGTGCTTCCTTGTAAAAAGGACAACTTCGGTTTTGCGTGGATTTACCGGCCATTGGAGAGCGTAGAGAGCGCGTTCTGGAGCAGCTCGCTCAAGGTATCATAATATTTTTCAGAGACGGTAATAGGAATGTCGCCTACATAAGCGATAACTTTATGCCTGAGATACAATACTGCATTGGTGCTAGCGTTCTTCCGCTACGTTAGAAGTGCTACACAGATGCGCTAAACTGACGTTCTCCATTTCTCTGAAATAGAAAAAAATCTGCGATGCGATAGTGTCAGAACGCCTACATAAGTTCAACCCAGTCGAGCTTTTCCTCAGAGAGAGTGCGTTGTTATTGTTAAGTATGCCACTTTACTTCCTTTCGCTCACAAACGTACAACGGTAGCACGACGCACGATTGTGGTTGGTGGCATTGAATTCCTTTGGTTGAACATTAAACGTCACTCGACGCTAGCACCAACGCAGTATTGTGTTTCCGGCATTATAGTCTTTTATTTCCCAGGACTAATCGAAGTGAATTTACAACTAGGTTCCAGAGAAGGGGAGACAGAACACCACCTTTGGAGTGCCCCTACACCTTCAACCCCAGGATGTTTTTTTAATATGCGATCCATAATTGCAAATTTACTTACTTCACTGCTTTTCCTATCCGCAAATGCCAAAAATCAATTTAACGCCAGAACCAGTAAAATAAAACACATTTGTGATAATTTTTCATTATTATCATTTATTTTGTTAGACCCTTGATATCCTCATCTTGTATTTTTTGTTTAGTTTACTCTGTATGAATTTTTTTTATACAAATATTTATAATTATTGTTTATAAGTAGTTCATATATATATCATAATATCTATCTTTCCTTATCTATATATGTTCTTTTTTGTTTTAATTTTTGTAATTTAATTTTTTGTTTTAAACTATTTATATATAAATTCTTAAGTTTAATAATTCTTATGTTTTTGTGTGTGTCATCTGTTTTTGGAATCAGATGAGCAGTGTTTCATGTTTACTTTTTATGTTTTTCATTTTGTTATTTATGACTTGTTTCAGTTCGATAATAGTAACAGCAGTAGCAACAATTTTTTTTTTTTTTTTTTTTTTTTGATTTTATATTCACAATTTTAATTAAAGCGATTTTTTTTAGGTAACTGACTCCTGTTGCTCGCATGGAATTGAATAATTTTTTATGTGAAATTTTGTTTTTTTCTTATAGTTTTCCAAAACGAGTTGCAAAATAACATTTGAAAAATGTCACATCTAAAAACAGTTTGCCAATTATTATAGTATTTTTTTCTATTTAAAAAAAAGAATATATAAGAAGAAAAGAAATGTATTTTATTATACATAACATTTTTGTTAATTTTTTGTTTTGTTTTTTATTTATAAATATTTACAGAGCCAGTAGTTTTATTTTTTTTCTTTATTTATTTTGTTTCCATATAATACACATGTTGTTTTGAAATATAATTTTCATTTTATTTACTTAGGATATATATAATATGCATATGTATCTTCTGATGCTACAAATAATTCAGCGTATTTTTGAGTGTACACATTTTTAAATGCTACACTATTCGGATAAGGTTTTTCATTTTGTTTCAGAGTTTGTTTGGATGTGTTGCTAATAAGTTAGGTTAAAAGTAAGTGACTTAAAAAAATATGAAAACAAAATTTTAAATATAAACATTTACAATACAAATTTTTTCATAGTTTCAAAAAATTCTTTATTATAATTTAAAAAAAAATTGTTTTATTTCCTAATTGTTTAACTATTTACAAATAGAACATCTCGATTTAATATTTAATTATTTTTTTATTAATACTACATGGGTTTTTTTTTTTTTGGATTACATATATGCATGGTATATGTCTTATAATCCTTTAGGAGAGACCGTGCGTGCTTTTTGTTTACTTTTATTTGTTCCTTTTAGATTTAATATATTTTCTTATTATAAATATATATTTATGTTTAATTGTATTTGTTTCTCCTATTTTGCATCATAAACCTACAATAATTATTGTTAGCTTTACTGTAATTTTCCTTATTTTTTTTTATTTTTAAGTTTTACATCTGTAATTTGTTTTCTACCAGTTTTTTGTTTGTTATGGTTTTATTTTTATTTTTTAATTGGGTTTAAATTAGGTGACGTTTATATGTTTAGTTTATACTTAAATTTATAATATTTGGCAACAATAATAGTGTTTAGTTAAAATTTAATTATAAAAACATTTAATAGAAAATAACTGCATAAATAAGTCAAGAAAAAACATGCGTTTGAGTTAAATTCGAAAAGCACCAAGATAAGTTTTTAGAAAGAAGAAGAAAAACAAGATTTTATTTATCGGTATCGGTATTCACCGGTTGTAAATTAATACATGTGTTCGGTAGAGTAAGGTGAAGGGCGGCTTTTAAAACCTTTTCGATAGCGCAGTAATATATGAGAAACTAATGAGTACATCAATCACCCTACATACGTGGGGAAAGCGTTCCGCACAAACGTTTAAAAAACAACTTAAATATGGGAACTAGAAAGGCTCTTGAAATATGGATTTAGAACACACTTCTGAGTTTGACGTATCAGTTTGGTGCTAATCAGAACGTTTGAAAAACATTTCGATACTCTTGCCAAAAAAGGATAGCAGACAATGAATTTGCAAATCAACTGGGTAACGGAGGCTTAACTTCCGCATTTTATGGAGCGGAATCCTTTACATGTTTGCCACAGCGCTGATAAGCAATTGCGAACATCCAGTTTGTCCAGCCCGTCGAAAAAGTATCCTGAGGTTTAAGCAATCAAAAATGTCTGTCAGTTAATCTTTAGCCGATAAAAGGAAACTTTAAAAAGCTTGTGGACTTTTTACTGACTATTGCGGTCTTCGGTATTATTTTAACAAGCCAAACTGCGTTCAGATAAAAAGTGACGTTTCTATAGGGTCATCAAAAAAGAGGTGTCCGAAAGTACGGAATTGTGCATGGCCTGCTGGGTTCAATTCTTGTGTCAACTGGACCTTATAAGCATGTTAGCCAAGATCCTTATGCAAAATGCGTTGCAAAGTGTTTGGAATAGGTTCAATTCATGTGATCGGTTTGCAATAGGCACAACTGGGTTCTCAGTCACAATTTTAGCTGCGGGGGTAATAATTTCAGCTGAGGTTGCCGCGGACGAACACGAGTTGAAGTCTTCACATCACTTACCCGTCCGAGACGTTCAAATTCATCGATCAAATTCACTCCGTTTTTTGTTTTCATAAGTATAACACTAAGGGTGTCAGACAATGTCCAAATGCAAGAAATTAACACAGAACGACGGAAAAAATCCACAAGTCGATGAGCATCAATGAAAGCAGTGGATGCTGAATGATATTAGTCACAGCTCTCGTAGAGTGGGAGTTGGGTCCAACAATAAATTGAAAAGATTATATCAGGACGTTGTGTTCTATGTAAAGACGCCACAAGGCTAAGTTTTATTGAACTTTTCCGCGGGGTTTAAAAAACCAGTCTTTACGTGATTATCTGAGTTCACATTGTAAGTCAAAAAGGCAGGGTTCGTAAAATGAAAACTTGTCCTAACCCTTGTCTCTAAGAGGTCCTTCGGCAGAAATAGAATGGATATTTCAAGGATTTTTCTGCGTTTGGGACATCTAAAATTACTTCAGACGCGCATAAGTTGCACATGGCTTCGAAAAGACTTGCAGACCTCACTTACCGTTTCAAATAAGCTAGACCTAGGACTAGAACAAAATGGAGAAGCACTCCGCGACACGAATTCCGATAAAATTTAGCTTAAGCCAAAAATAGTTTCGAGGATACATAAAGCAATAAGAAAACAATTGGAATGGATACGAATGGAAGGTTATAACTAAAATTGATAAAAAAAATAACACAAACGTGCATCAACACAGTCCTCCTGTTTTAAATCAAATAAAATAAATAAATAAAATTGGAATTTGAATGAAAATTAAAAAAAAAAAAAAAAAAACTATAAACAAATGCTAATCGAAAACGGGTGAACGTATAATAAATTCATTTGGATTTACAAATTGGTCTCACAATATGTTTGTTTAAATATATAAATACCTATATGTTCCGTATTATCTTTCTCTATGCCTTACGTTTAAATATATCATAGTTATCCTTTGTTTTCTTTTTTCTTTTTATTTTCCTTTTTTGTTTTATTTATTTATTTTCTATTTAAATTCTACTGCCAGTCTCAAAAAGCTCGAGTCACCATTTAGAAAGTTACCTTTTTTTTGTTTTTAACTTTATTTCATAATGTTAATTGTTTAATTAGTTGTTTTGCTTGTTTGCATCTAGGTTTTCATTTTGCCTAACGTATCTAATGGTTTATTTTAGTTTTAGACATCATCAATTGTTCCGTTTTTATTTTTTCTTCTCTTCTTTTTTAAATGCAATATATAAATTAATTAAATTACCTTTATATACTTAAATTATAACGCTCAACTAAGGGATTTTATTAAAACAACAGAAAAAAAATACTAAAGGAACAGAAACTTATGACGAAAGCTAACAAGCGTTTGTATCACCGAAGCAATTAATTGGTTTCTTACTATTTATTGTGACTGATGATGATGTTTTTGTTTTTCTTGTTGACGATGTTGATAAGGGCTCAGTTAATTCAATACTATTACTATCGTTAATTAAATTTGATTTAGGTAGTATCCCTAGGTTACTTACGCCATCTGGCTCGGTCTGGGTGACGCTTCGGCGTCGTCTTTTTCGTGTGGATGTGGCTTTCTTTTTCGTGAAGCGAATGTTGTAGGGATCTTCGGCTAGTTCGGGATATTCGGTGACATCGTGAATGTACTCGCCCTCGTAGGAGTTGGCGTAACCTAGTTTTAGGATCTCGTCGATCTCCTGTTGCGACCAGTCGACAACTGTGGTCAGGCCGTTGCGGAGAGCTTCTTTCTCGCGATGCCAGGCCTTTCGCACCGCCGTCAGCTTCGCGTGATGCATAAGGCGTTGTTTCTCCTTGTCTACGGTTGTGCCGTAGCGAAGGTTGATGATAGCATGGGCGCCATGAATTTTCACGTCTAGATAATTGTTACCACTTCCGTTCTCGCGTGTGATCTCATGGAACGTGGTGTTGACCTGACCCTGCAGACGTTTGAGTTGTTGACGATCTTCACTGGCCCGCCACGATTCCTCTTTCACAAAGAAAAACGAGTCTTGTTGGGCGTTGTGGACGACGAATGTGAATGGCAGAAGTTTAGAACGATTAAACACCGAGGTGTACACATCTCGGTAGATGGCGTTAGCCGCTGGAACACTAGATACAATTGCCTGTCCATCAGTAGTTCGCGAGACTACTATGCCCTTTCCGAAGGGTGGATCTGAATCCGAACCGATGTTGCGGGGCTTGGGATTCATTACGTCGAATTTGAGGGCGGATTTGGGTGGCGCTGAGAGATCCTCGAAGTTGGACATTCGACGAATGCCCAAATGGGCGAGGAAACCCGATTCCACAGCCATTGTGGGAATGTTGTCAATAGGTCGTTTAAGATCGAGCGCGATGGGATTGTTGAGTGTTCGACCCCATAGCGAGGGTTGCTCCCACAGCGTTCTGGTCAGTTGAGGCACTATATTGGGAATATTGAAACCGAGTGTCTGCATCCAAGCAGAAAAATCAGCTGGATAGTTGCGGTCATGGCCAATGTTGATGGGATCATTGCCGTTGAAACGATACAAGTGCATTTTTGTCGGTGTGATGATTTTCTCTGCCACATTTTCCCAATTCGGAGACATCCATTGACCTATCAGGGGATCATACACTTTTCCATCGTCCATGTGAACGAGTGTGGTCACCTGATCCAAGATGCCGCCACAAAAATCGATTGGCAGGTAGAGATATGGGTTGGAATCATACACTATGTGACCGAATGGAGACCGCATAATCTCACGAATTCCCTCCCCATACTGGTTGAAGATCATAATGGGGGTACCACTCTGATCGGTGGCCACGTAGTACTTGTGGCGGTAAACCTGGACGAAGATGAGATGTCCTCGATCATCGTATGTCAGCGACATCAGTTTACCATCGCGAGGCGAATAGATCTGACTGACTTCATAAGGCCGTTGTTGGTTGTTATAGAAGAACTGCGTCACGTTGCCAAAGTTATCCTTTCGCGTTGTCAGCCGCTTGAGGTGATCATAATAATATTTCACGTCGAAGCGACCACGTTTTGTGGCGCGCACTAGCAGTCCCTGTGTGTTGTAGTGGAAGCGCTCCTCTCGGGCATTTTGCGCCACAAGGCCTCTCGAGTCGTATTTGTACTGGCCCTCGCCGAATTTTACAATACGGTCCAAAGAATTGTACTCCATGGGAATCGTGTTGCCTCGGTATGTCAAAGACAGCAGATTGCCATTATCGTCGTAACGGAATCCCCATGGCTCTTGCGCCTCCACGCCAATCAACTGACCGTCGCAGTCCCAAGTGTAGTTCTTCACGTTGGTGTAGGTGTTTACAGCGACGTTACGAGTGTACGTCCGTGTTTGTGATATGCGACCATGTACACCGTAGGAAAATTCCATTCGGAACACCTCCATACGGTGGATTGATAGTGAAACTTGCGATTCCAAAAACCTGCCATCGACCGTTCGTGTAAAGCTGGCTGTTCCATCGTAGACTTGAGTTTGATTTAGTTTTGGGTGCATAAGCTTGAATTGGCCAATCTGGTTCGGTTGTCCTGTTCGTGAATCATAAGCGAAGACCTGTGCTGGAAGATTCTGGCCACCAATGCGGCCCTGTATCAGGATCACTCTGAAATCCGTGTCATACTCATAAGTAAACTTGGCATTGCTAAGCCCAGTCTTGGCAACATAGTCAATTCTCTCTTCAGTTAGCAATCCTCCGGTGTATTCAAAGTCCCATCTGTACTCCAACTCTCGTTCAGAGTGAGATACTGTACTCGCCATGCCAGAGATTTCATTGTAGCTGAACTCGCTCTTGCCATCGCCATGGACGATTTCAGTGAGTTGGCCTGCAGAATTGTACCGATAGATGATTCGCGCACCATCTCCAGCAAAAATTGTCTGAAGCAGAGCCCCCGAGTGACTGTAGTGCTGAAGATATGGCTTCGTACTGCCAGGTGGGGTGTAAGTCCATCGAATAAATCCAATTGAAGTTTGCATGCTGAACGAGTGTTTGGTCCCACTGGGAAGTAATACATGTCGCAACCCTCCCGCTTCGTCGTAATTCAGGACAAACTTCCTTTGACTGGCTAATCCAATCTCCGACACGAGGTTCCAGTCATTATAGATGTACGAGACAATTCCATCCTGCTGGCTAGTTATCTCCGACAAAAGACCATGTCGGTCGTAGGTGTACTTGAGTTCAGCAGGTCCCCAGGACCATCCCTCTATGCGATTAAAGCGGTCGTATGTGATGTTCACTGGGTATCCATTGGTTGGGTAGTAAGATTTCGGCAAACCCGACTGATCGTACGCAATGATGAGGATGGGGGTTCGGTTGATATCATAGAACGTTTCGCGGTTTGTAAATTGGTCATATTCCACACCGATCACTCGGCTCTCGTTCACCCAAATCTCCCGATTCAGTGTCTGCTGGGGGTTTCGAACATCGCCCACCAAGTTGAACACAGAATACATGCTGTTGGTTAGACCCTCACCCATGGTGATGCTCTGATGCGACCACATGGCTAGCATTTCAGCCTCAACTGGTAAAGCCGCCTCTAACAAAGGATGCCTGGCCACGGCTGAGGATTCCACAATGACACCGTTCGCTCCATGAATGACCAGTGTGTTGTTTGGCTTGATCTCAGCGTCTGCGTTCTCCCTACCTTTCTTCATGAATGTCGAACGAACTCCTCCCAACACCAGCAGTTCGTTAGTCTCTCCCTTATCTTTCGAGAACAATGACTCAACCGACGCATGGATGTAAACCGACAAGCCCTTGTTATCCGCCAATTGCGAGGTTATACGCACAATTTCTCCACTTGGTAAGATCATTCCGGTCACCCGGCCAAACTCATCATACTGATAGATGTACGTCTCTCCACCGCTCGATCTGCTCATCAGCAAACCCGTGTTGCTGTCATAATCCAACTCAATCTCGAATTTGCCCTTCTCTGTCAGCTTGGTCATGATGCCGATGCCGTTTATCTGAATCTCCGACTTATGATCCTGTGTGTTCTCAATTGAACTCACCACATTGCTGTAATCCCGCAGGAATTGGATTTTATTCCCTGAGCTATCAGTTACCGTTGACAAACGTCCAAAACTCGTGTTCTTCGAGTACAAAAATGAGTAGCGTGTCTTGCCCGATGTCAAATCGTTTGTGGCTACGTGTTGCCCGTACCGATTGAAAATGTATATCTCACTGGACGGCGGATATGGTATGTGGAACTCCCCGTTCTCATCGTGGCTCGGTAGATAGTGCTCCAGCGCCAGGACATGCAAGGAACCTAAAAAAAAAAGAACAAAAAAATTTTTTTTTTAGAATTAGAATTGGTCCTCTCCCGATGAAAACGTGCAGAGAATACTGGGAACGGTGGTGGTTACTGCCTAGAATCTTGTTTTGTCCATTGCAACCAAACAATCAAGGAAATGATTTATGACATGACAGCTGAAACTGAAATCTGGCCTGACAGTGGACAAATGGGGAGGCAACCTCATACGGTCCACAACTTGCCCCGTCACATGCAATATCTGTGCCATCGAGCAAAAAGGTTGCTTATTTATCTGCCAGGAGTGAGTGTCCTGATGCTGAGTCTAAATCGTGTGCATTTCATCCCCGTCCCCCTCCCACCCGTCAAACCATCAAAATCACAACAAATTCCACTGAATTTCAACCATCATCATCCGCAGTCAGATACCACATTTCAACTAACAGTAAAAAATAGAGAATGTTAAATTTGAACAGGGAATGTGTACAAGTCCCATCACCAGAAAAGAGAAATATAAATTAAAAAAAAAAAAAAAAAACGAAAAACCTAGGGGAGGAGAGCTGAGACTGAACATTGAATGAGCGATGCATACTGATGGTTATCCATAAATTCCTAGATATGACCCAAATTGTTGAACTGGATCAGAATAGTTCTGTTCTCCCTCCATTTTTTGTTTTGTTTTATATTTTACAATTTTCTTTTTCCTGTTCGGCTGTTTGGCTGGCCCTCCTCCTGCTGCTTCCAGTAACAATCCACTTCACTGCTATGTGCAGGGGAATACCATGGCAGCCGTTTACATTTGCCTGTGCAAACCTTTTAAGGACGCTTGGTCGGAAAAGATGAGTACTATTGGGTGGTGGTGGATGGGTTGGTCGTAGGTTAGGGATGAACTACAATGTATTGTTGCAGATTGGTCTGGTGTAACTTCAGTTCAACGCACGCAGCAGTTGAATGCGGTTCTATACCAATTTCACAAAATGTGCCCCCCCCCCATGTGAGAGTATGTGTGCGATAGTGGAGGACCGGAGTTAATTTGAGCAAGGCATGCAGGAGGCTCTTCGCTTGAGAGGAGTGAATGCCCGAAATAATTTATGCTAAAATATATGTTTGTTCGAGTTGACCGGATTTAATACTCAGTTGCAATTTATGACTGGAGTCGCTGAGAGGCATTGAAATGTGCGGTGGTGGGCACGTTGGACTAGGCAGAAACATCAATTCGAATTAAACCTTGTGTCGCTTATTTTCGGGGCGATAAGTAGTGGTCTTTTATTGCGAATGGGAACTGGAAAGTCGTACCATGGAAAGTAATGAGAACCTTGAAATAAAATTCAGAATTGCACGAACGAAAATTAAGAAGAAGTAACCTGGCGAGCTCTTTAGAGCGTGGACAAGAGTCTGTCAAATGAAATATAGAACCAATCTCATATGAACGTCAAAAAAAAAAAAAACTTTAAAATTAAACGTACGAATGAACCGTGGGGCCGAATTACCGCAATCGATAACGAGTGAGTGAGTAGGACTCGTGATCGACATCGAATGATCGATTAAATTCTAGTACAATCCACAAAGTGACGTTTCTTCGGTATGAAATTGAAGTAAAGAGTGGATCTAATGGAATGGATTAACTGGTGGCCCTTCTGCATTTAGCATTCCCGTCAGCTGACGTCGGTATCGGTGGTCAACAAGGTGAATCCAGGATCGCTACCAGTCAGTGAAGATAAAGGCAATAGATAGCAAAAGAAACACCGTATTAATTCGCTACAAAAGTAACTTGCACTTAAAAAGCACCCATACCAGTACTAGCCAATAGGCAATATTTGTTGATATATACATATGTACATTGCATGGGACCTAGTCAAATCGGATAAAGATGGACTTTAAAATTTCGAGAGGACAGTTCTACTTTCGATTTATATTACCACCTGCATTAACAGTTCATGGAAAATAAATTTAACCAGAAACCACACGAGCTGTACAGGAGCACCAACCTGGTCAATAAGATTAGGACATGCAGAAGAGAGACCGAACACAAACTTTTCGATTACACTGTCGGTTTTTTTCCATCTGCACAGCCAGTATAGTGCCGGACATTCTCAGAGAAGGTGCTCAGAGGTCTCTTCCTCTTCCAAACAGATCCAACACACTGTATCTAAACAAACGTTTAGTTTGTTAAGATGCTATCTTAGGCCGCAATGGCCGGTAACGTAGCCCTCTTGCTTCCTATTGTCAAGGTTTAGAATGTCTTTGTAAGAAAAGGGCCTGATAAGTCTCTTAGATTGCCTAAGCCCGGAGACATTTCCTAGTGTTCCCAGTTGTTTAACAAAGCTGTGGCAGTAGGCCAATTAAGGCCACATAAGGTTTCCGGAGCCAAGACCGCGGAAGCCGAACCGACCCTACCCAGTTCATCCGCAGTTTCATTGCCTACAAGGCCTTGGTGGTCGGGCCCCCAACCAAGCTTGACCTTATTGTCCCTGGCAAGTGATTATAGGGCATCGTATTCCACTGTCCATAGACTTCGCAGGAACTTGACTCACCAACTAACTGGATCCAGGTGCCTAAGGATCGTCCTGGCTAGAGAGGCTTCTGGTTTTTTTTTTGTTTTTTTTTTTTAAAAACATTCAAGTGGCTTCTTTATACTCACGGAGTATTAGTGGCAGCTTCACCTACGCTAGGTATCCGGTCAAAGAGACATTCTAGGGAACTAATAGCGGGAAAGTTTTCCACAGTTGGATCGTCTATAAGTTTAGCGAATTCTCGACCGATAATCAAATGTGGATAATTATGTTCAAGTGTATGTAAGTCTATACTTCGAACTCACACCCACGCGGATCGAGTGGATATGAATACCCTTTTAATGATATACACACACCGCGAGCGATGTGCAGTGGTTTGAAACACAGGTAGTAGTAGGTTTCATTGGCGTCCAAGGGTGGTGTCCAGGCTACCTGGGGACGTTTGTGGTGGTTGTCATTACTATAATTCACAGGATTTTTTCCGAATCTCCTGTAGAGGAAGACCTTAGGTGGCACACGCACTCTATGGATAATTTTCAAAGGAAGAATTTGAAGTGAATGATTCTAAGATTTGAGAGTTCAAAGTTTGAGAGAAGTTGTTTCTGCTTTAGGAGCAAAATTCACATCCACCTGTTTTCAGATTTTCCCCATTATTCTCATTGCCCATAAGAAAGCCTTTAGAGACTTGTTCTTTTAAGACCTGTCAAGATTCCAGAGGTGTAAGGGGTTCTCTGCCAACAGCGATTCTTGCTCAACATCTGCTCTAAAATCATTCGGAACGCGATATCGATTTGCAAAGCGAAGTTCATGACCTCAGTTTCTCCCACCCTTTGATAGACGTCACTTGTGTCAGACACTTAAGAAAATGATCTCAAACCCTAAACTAAGAATAATTATAATTTGCCTTTTTTTAAAAACGCCCACTTAATACCACAAGTACCTGCCATCCTTCTTACACTTCCCTTCTCCACCACCAATGCATTTGACGAAGATAGCTTTTGTTTTATAAATAGAAAAAGTTAAGTGCATAATCACAATAATTGCTTTTTAAAAAGTCAAGGCGCAAGGACGCGACCACAAATAGTCGCAACAAACAACAAAATAAATAAAAAGAGCAACTACAAAGTGGTAGGATACAATACAATTCCACTCTAAGCACAGCAGCACCATCAACGTACACAAAGAGCCGAAAAAAAAAACAGAGAAATTATAAATGAAGAATTACACCAGACACGCTGCTAGACAAAAATAAAAAAATAAAAAAATAAAAATAAAATAAAAAATAAATTAAACAAAAAAATAGGAATATAATTTTCCATCTTTCCTTGTGTACCATACACCTACAACGTTACGTGGCCCTAATTCTGTTATCTTTGCTTATACCAAAAGTGTATTTGTGTGCGTATTTGAGCGCAGGGGAGATTTATATTTTGAAATACTCATCGTCCTGTGAAATACAAGAAGATCCATTTCCTCTGGTCCGCAAGCGAAGACGACCACCGACCGCAAAGAGAAATGAAAACAAACAGCGCCGACTAGGTACCACAAAAAAAAATAAATAAACAGTTTTTTAAGTTACCCTTCAAAGATTCAGTATAATTTTCTTCATAGTTTTCTCCTTTCTTCAGGGGGTATCCTTTTTAAGATGTTTTGTGCGACTTAATTCATTGCATATCCTGGCAGTAGTGAATGGCTTTCTTTATGCTTTATTTTGAGACATATTTTTCCTTGTAAATGTCTGTCGTTTACTCTCATAGTTTGTTTGGTCGTTCATTTCGTTCGTTGCCGTTTTTCTTTTTCTTTTTGTTCCTCTTTTCTCATGTTTACAAAAACAACACAGAGGCACTGTGGCGAAGGACATTAACTTAACTCTTCCGTTTATTCAGTCTTCCATTGAAGGGTTTAAAGTCATTCACATTGTGCTAGAGAGAGCTGTATAAATAGGCTTAAGAATGGTGGTTTTCTTTTTCCTCCTTTTTTTTTTGTTGTTTTCGTCTTTCCTCTGCTTTTTCTAGAGATTTTCTAAATCCAGCACAAGGATTTTTCTTTTACGAATGGATTATCCTTCAAAGTCTAATGAAGAAGCAATTTATACTTCTTTGTGGAATATTTACATGTGGCCCTAGGGGTTAGCACTATGAGATTCATATAGAAAAAGGATACTCGTCGTATGTTGTAGATTTATGTGTTAACATGGAAAGACTATAATGCAACGAACACTTTACGCATTGCAGGTGAAGCATGTAAAGGGATAATCGTGTTTGTTTTTAAAGAAGCCAAACTAGAAGGTTGTAAGAACACATGAGGAAGACCAAGACTTCTTAATTGCCTTTCTAATAAATTGCAAATTTCAATCCATAGGATAAATGCTTTTTTTAGGGTGTGGGGGAAAAACAAGTATATGTTCCTATCAGACATGACGGAAAAAACGATTTTGACAAATGTTAGGTTAACTTCCACCTTGAAGTAAGTTTAAGAAATACAAACACTATCTAGACATCCAGGACTCACGCTAAACCACAAACGCCAATTATCAGTTTTCGCGGCACCACCTCTCGTCGGGGAATAAAAAAAGTATAATTTGTCATGAAAGAGCTTCTCAACTCGCCGTTCGGAGTCGGCAATCAGTTACAGGTGCCTTCCATTCGGGCACAACATGAATGGTTGTGAGAAGCTAGGCCTAAGGTCATCCCGATCCCGAGTTGTCGTGCCAGCTACTTATTTTTTTAACCTAAAACTGGGCAACAACAGGGTACCTAAAAATCATAAATTGACTCCCGTTTCTCTCTCTTACAGATATCAGAGTTACGGACCTAAATGACCCCTTCAAAATTCTTATCGCAGAACGAAGGGTTACATAGTAGTGGGAGTCTATGAACCTAGGTACGAAAAGCAGTTTCCCTAGAATAATCGACTTCCATTGGCAGCAGAAGCCTACACTATGCCAGGCATTGAAGGCAATGACGTTCCGCAAAAAGAGGTTAAGAAGCACATTTCATACGCCTGCTACGGGAAGAATCAATTGCAAAATGGAACCTGACGTAGCGCCTTCGTCAAGCCAAGATCATCAACTCTTCAAGCAATAAATGAAAAAGAAACTATTCTTCCTCAGTATGTATAAAAGATTGATTTTCTAAGAACACTGTGTAGAGCTTCCTCCATTTTTTTTTTCAACTGTGCTTTAAAAATTTAGAGAATCGTTGAGCACTTCTTGTGTGAATGTGCGGTTTAAACTTGGAACAGATTAAAATTCCTAACCAAGGGACTTCTCCTCACGAAATAATCGTCACAATTTTCCAATGGCCCGCTTACCCACCATAAGGGGTGGTGGTGCTTAAGTGGACCCTAAACATCGCCCGATCTTCCGCCGTCGACCCTAAATCGTCAGGTGCTATCCCCATCCCCAGGATACCATTCTAAGAGTGAATAGCTAGTCGGTTGTGCTTCTACCTGAACGAAAGCCGCACTGCTTATCACACAACCTGAACTCGCTTCCAACAACTTAGCAAACACCTTTTCGAGGAGACTTAGAAGAGTTATACCGCTATAATTAGAGCAGTCCTTATCCCCTTTTTTTAAAACAATTAACAATCTCCCCAGTTGGCCAGTCGCTAGGTGTTTTACCGCATTTCTAGACCACTTTTATGATACGAGAGGGTCATTTCACTCCCTCTTCCACCAAGGCCTTGAACACTTCCGCTTTAATCGCCAAAATCACCTCCTCTACGGTGGGACTATTCTCCGCCCTTCTCAAAATCTCAGGTCGGCAATCCTCAGTGCCCTGTTCGGGATTGAGCAGCTCCGAAAAGTGCTCTCCCCATCTGAGCAAGATGACCTTCTCATCGAAAAGAAGTACACCATCTTCGGACTTGACTCTTTCGATGATATTAAACTTCCTTCTTCTGAGGGGGCGGATGTCTGTCAGAACACGTTGTTTGCAGATCTGTGATCACGGTCCAACGAAAAAGTTTTTTGGATTCAAGCAGAGAACGATTGAGACTGATGGTGAGACTATGTAATTAGGGCTCACTAACGTAGCGGTTTGCAAAAACTGAAAAACGAGGAAAGGACCCCCAGCTCTTTTTATGTCAGTGCATAGCCTAGCTTTGGGAGACGTTCTGGCCTTTACTAAAGAAACAGAAATATTCTTACGACCACACGCCCACTAGTGTCCACTCGATTATTGTAGTAACTTTTCCCATATCCTTTTCATCGCATCCTTGAGAACGATTAAGAACTTAAATTTGTGACGACAGTAAAGCTGTGCTTAGAGTCTTCTTTTACTTCGAAAATAGTTTTAAAAAAAGACAAGATACGTGTTGCGGAATAGGAAATGATTTGACCACAAATAGAAAACGACTTCGATCAAAAAAACTACAGAAATCTACAGAGGCTATAGGGATGAAAAGAAAGCCTTTTCCAACTTTTCGTTTAAATACAACTTTATCCGTGGTCAAGGTCTTTGTCTTAATTACTTTTTTTTTGTGAGCGTAAAAAACGTAACCTCCATGAAAGTTGTTTTAGCACCCTGTGACGGTTTCTATTTGAATAAAACTGTCTTGACAAGCAGATATATTCTTAATATATACATAACTCCACATCTCACCTAGTAGACAGCATTCATCTATCATCAACAGGAGCCAGTTTATCATGCAACCGCCTACCAAAACCAATATCAATTGCTTGTGCTAGGTCAGCACGACTAAAACTCTAGTCAAATGGACAGAAAAGCGATTATTGTTGTTCAAGCATTAAATCGATGACCAAGAAAATCATTTATAATCCTTAAGGGTCCCCTTAGTGTAGGAGTGCCCGTGGTAGGAGTGACGACAATCATCGGGAAACATTTCGATATATATATTCCCCCTGGTCCTTTGGCGACCCCCACCTAGCTCACATACAAAGGATAATCTGCAATGTGGCTTCAAAAGTATCCGATCCCATTTGCGCAACCACACCTCCGTTATCACAATGTCGTTCAACGTGTATCTTTATATCGTTTGGACGTCATCATCATCATCATCATCATCGTTGTCGTCGTTTGTTGTCGTCATCAACATTTCCAGCATCGAAGTCAAAATCGAAAATTTTCTACATCTCATTTCGAGCAGAGCAGAGATTTGCACGTAAAGCCGACAAAATCGGCGTTCAATTGAATCCACTAAATCAAATCTTCGATTGGGGATGTGTTCTGCCGAGGCCTATTCGTCCCCTTGACGTTGTCGCGATGCTGAGGGGACAACACATCTTGTACATATGTGAGCCTCTCTCTCTCTCTCTCTCTCGAGGTCGGTCGTCTTCTTCGTTGTCGTGCAAATAACGCACATCGTTGAACTAAGCTAAAATACCATTAAGTCAAGTAAAAGTCCTTTTGCGCTTTTGCTGTAATCAGTTCCTAGCCGTTAAGCATCGCCTCAACCGCCTCCGCCTGGCCGTTTATTGATGTTACATCCTATTATTCTGTAATCGTATTCTCTCGCATGGTACACACCGCCGGAAATAACATGGTGCCGCTTATGGATGCGGTGGGGCTTTGGTCGGGCTTGGTGACTATGACAAGGGGTTGCAGTATTATTTCCGGATTATTATTATTTCTTATTTCTTCGGTCTTCATGGTTGCCACCGTTGAATACAAATGTGAACTTGACCTCAGGAGTCGACATGGCGACCAGTTTCTCTGATTTCTTTCCTCTTTACGTGGTTACATGGGTTGGGCATCATATTACATGCGGGAAGCACACAACGTGTACGACGAGTGTACCACCCCCCGACCCTTGAGAATTTTTATAATAAATGGCTGACTTGAGTGCAAACATCGAGCATCAACACAACTCTCGGGCAGGGTAGCCGGAAGAGGCCGACCTGCCATTGGGGGTTGAATCATACGCAAAAAAAAATCTGTGGAAACGAATGAATCCTCCCCTAGGAGGGACCAAATTAAACAGACGTGTGTAAGTTGATTAATTCGATGCATATTGTGTTGGTTTTTGTTTTTATACACTCGGCGACCAATGAAATAGTCAATGAAATGAAATTGGCAATGAAATTGGCAATGACATTTTTCAAGAATGGCGTCATAATCCTAAATTGGGAAGAAGTTTTGGAGTTAGGTGCGAACAAAAAGCGGCTTCGCATCCTAACAGGCGTCTCGTGCAGACTTAAAGAACATCTCAGGAAAGTGGATACAGAGGAGGGTTATAGAAAATAAAACTGCAGTTTTTGCAGGGTCACTGAGCAAAGAAGGAACTCTCGGGAGTATAACTCAAGATGCTCCAGTTCATAAAAAACATTGGACTGGAAAAGTGCTGTAGCTCTAGTTAGTCATCGGCTAGAGTTCCAAGTTGGGAGACACAAAGGGTCTAACAATGGTTGCAGTGTGCTTATTCGTTCTGTCCGTGATTCGTTTTAGTTCCTTTCATTATAAACTGGGCTCTGAAGCGATAAAAACAAATAAATAGCATATTTGGTGCCATATGCGAGTAGAGGAGAACATATGTAATCGCGGACCCTATGAGCTGTATCCAGATGTACGTTTTTTTTTTTAATCCTCTCGCGCTTCAAGAGGCTATGAATACCTAACCTTATAATGTTTTTCACACACCGCGAGCAAAGTGCAGTGGTTTGAAACTCAGGTAGTATTAGGTTTCAATAGTGTCCGAGGGTGCAGTCCAGACTAGCTAGGGACGTTTGTGGTGTTTGTCATTGCTATAATTCATAGGAATTTTTTCGAATCTCCTGATGCAATAAACATTGTCAGCTTAATCAACTCTTCAAGCAACGACGCTCTACTACCAGTGTTTTGCCTTTGCAGTAGAGTCGACATCAGCTTTCACAGTTGATCGATTTCATTTATTTAAGAAAGGAATTTTCAGCGTGACAAGCGATGATGCTGACCACTACACCATGACCACCCCCATGCACGTAGATCAAAAAGTCAAAACACAACAATTACACTGGTCGTGCCACATCGAGTGAATGGACAGTAATGCTCCAGCCAAGAGGATCTTTGAATCATAGTCCACAGGCTCGATACGACAAGGTGGACCGAACCCCTTTTAAAAAAACCATTGCAGATGCCAGAGCGCTTGGTCTCAAGAACTAGAAGCAGCATAACTGGAAGCTAAGAGGATGAAGAGTTGTCACAAAAAAAGGAAATAAGGAAATCAAAATATAAATCTGATATTTTTCCTTGTCCCTGAGTGTAGGTAATCTGTACATGAATGCCAGAAACCATGCCCGCCATCCCATCGGCCTACATACAGTATCGATCTGCTTAATTTAGAGAGCGAAAATATTCTCCTAACTAATGGGTGTCAGTATCTTTTAATCTATGTTCAGGAAAAAAATGTGTGTATTCATCACTTGGCATAAGTACACGTATCCACACATCCATGGACAATGACAAAGAGACCACTCTCGATGGTCAAGTACATTAGGACTCCATTCAGAATGTTAATGTGTGTACACATTAATGGCGCTATTAGCTTTCATCCTTGTTCCCAATCTATTCCTCTCACTTATTCACCGCATTCAATGACAGGCAGAAAGGAAGCGAAAGTCTTTCAACGACAGGCAAGAAAGGACGACAGGAAAAAACGAAGAAAAAAAAAAATCACAGATTACACTCTGAATGAAAGTAATTTGTAGCTAATGAAAGGAACTCTCTTCGATTTATCGAAAAAGTCACCCAACATCGGATGATGGGAAGCCCACCGCCAGCACCTAGCACTTTGGGGGATGTTCAATAGAGCTCACCATGAATACCGATCCATCGACCCACACCCACCCACTTATGTCAACGAGTTGTATGTATCTGATGGATTAAAATCGAATGGTGCGCAATTTCCACAGAAAGACGAATACAAAAAATTAAGGGATACAAAAAAATGTCGGTGCTTTGTCAAATTTGTCGAATAGCTCTCATCCGCATGAGTCGGAGTGGTTCTGATTTGAATAGACACACAAACACATGTGCAGTTCTGATTGCTTAGAAGGTCGACACGACAAACTGTGTGTGTGTATGCTGCAACTGGGATTAATTGCAATTAATTTTTCAACGTCCCCCGCCATGTCATCCACCCACCATTGGCACTCTCCATCTAGACACTTTCAGTGGAAATTCCTTTGCGTAAATATTTGCAACTTCAGCTGCGGAGCCTAATGTAAGCTTGAGAGCGTTAGTCATCGACATTAAGCCTGCTCCGAAGGACACGATGCCGATGCCGACGACTGCGATGAGAACGACAAAGAGCACGATGACGATGACAACGATGATGATGATGATGTTTCATTATGCCGATCATTGTGTGGAGAGTTGACATTTTGTTGGAGAGAAAAATGTGCGTTCCATGAGGATGTGTCTTTTTGTCACATTAGTACGAGTACCCCGTGTACAGATACATCTATTCGTACGCCTCTTTGAGCATCAGTCTGTCTGACTGATTGATTGTATGTGATAAGCTTTTAGGAATGTCAATTTAATTCACTGACATTGGAGTAATGAAAATTGCGTTCCTTCCTCCCGCCCCTCCCGTCCTCATTTATTTTTCTCCTTTCTCGCGTTGGCAAATAGGGACGAAGTGACTGCTGATAAGCAGTTATTGTACGAAAATGTAGGTCTGATGTGTCGAGCTTTGTTTCGGTCGGAATCTACGTGATGCGAGGAGGAAACCCATTCAAGGTTGAAACACGCGCCCATGTGTGGGTTTTTGTCAGTGGGTGTGTGTGTGTGTGTGTAGTGGTGGTGCGTGCAGGGAAGAAGATAAAGTAGAATTTGAAAAATTAATGATATCGAAGCAAAAGAATGGAAATGTGAAACAAACGAAGGGTGAATTTTAAGGCTTAACGAGAAGAAGGTAGGTGAAAGCTAAAATTTACTCAAATAGAAACTTTATTTCACACAAATACACATTCGTACGCACCCACATGGAGAGCTATACGGTGGAGCAAATGGAAAAGTTGTGTACACAAACGCAAAAAAATGTACCTAAGTAGGCTTATGTCTAATCCTGATTAGATAAACAAAATTCTAATGGCACTTCTTTTGGTGAAATTAAATTTTAAAGGCGCCTTGGACCAGCAACACAAACTGGAAATGCGGAAGGGTATTTCTTGGAAAGTTTGGTTGGGTTGGTCTAGAGGGTCGCAGGTCAAGATTAAGTGTATTTCATGTTCAAGTTCCTAGATTGGGACAAATTTCATTAAATTTAATAGCGATCCTTGAATCTACTATCCCACCATTGAAACATTTCCAAGGAGATACAGATGAAGGGGCAAGGTCCTACTCAGTGATACTAAAATTATGAAGGAGGAAGGTTTTATAATTTGTGTCGGTTGAGCTCGGAAACTAAAAAATGGATTTGATGAAACCTCCATTAATGTCATCAACTCCGTTTTTACTTCCCACCTTGGTAAGGGAAGTATTGTAATCGGTCCGATCAAAATGTTTCGAGATATGAACAGGGCTTGACATTACTATATACTAGAAACTGTTTGCTGTGTTTGTGTGACAATATTTTCCTCCTACGATATCTGGAGAACGAAACAACGTAGGACCATGCGGTTTTTTTTGTTTTATTTGTCAGCGTTAGAGCTGTTTAGATTCGGAGCATAATCGGTCTAGCGGATGCTGAGGAAATTTAAGAAAGGTTTTTTTTTTTTCGAGTTCGCGCAACAACTCTTTGTGGAACAATATTAAACAGTGTGTCTTCGAATTTTCCGCTCTCTATGCATGTTTTCTTTAATTATTAAATAAATAACAATATCACTGTTTTTGATATAATATAATATGAGGTGGGAAGTATAGGACTGGCTCCCCAGTCGATTTTTTTTTGAAAACGCTACTTTGGTTGTAACAGATAAATACTTAAAATCCAATCGACTCAGAAGCATGTTTGTTGAACTGCAAGCTAATTGTGGCGCATATATCGGGTTCTTAGACTCTCAAGGAGGTGGGTCTCATTCTGTTGCTAGCTAGGAACTGCGATAATTTACCAGTAGAGAAAGAAAGAGTGCAACCTAGTTGCCACAAAGAATTTGAGTCCTTTTATTTATTTCAATGGGCCCCAAATGGAGTACAGGGCTTGTAAAATCGGCTCAAAGTGGTGAGACGGTTTACTATTAGGTGAAGTTTATGAATACAATAAGTCTTTCTGTTTCTTTTGTTTCCTCTCAAGCTCTGCTTCCCAATGACGAAAAATGAACTATAAGGAAGCATTTACATTAAAATTTTTTAGGTCGCTTAGGCTACCGGATTTTGCTGGCATTTTCAAGACAGAAATGTAAGAAATTTATAGATTCAACCCCAAGAGCCCAAAAAATCACTCAATTCTTAAACAAACAGTAACAATATACACGGAGAGCTAAGTGATCATTGAATCTATAGCTTCTATAGCTAAATCCTTCTATGTCTTCAGGAATTTGTGATTCTTGAAACTCTAAAAACTCTTATTTGGGTCTCAGGACATAGTAGCATGATGAAAATAAAGAGACTGATGAATTGGCCAGGCGAAGCTCATCACTTGACAGCCTTCTTACTTAGCAAAGGTGGGTAGATCATCATCTTTAGGACTACAAGGGCCACATACAGCCAAGGTTGAACCAGAGACCTTCTTAGCGACAACCGAAGGAATCTGCACAAGTCACTGGACCGGTGATCTTGCAACAATACCAGGTATCTCCTTCAACACTTGTTACCGCGGCTGCAATGATGTTAACAGGGAAGTTCCTTTTTAATTGCCCGGCTTTTGTCAGAACCCAGAATCGTTTATTAAGCAAACCCTGGTAAACTGGTCATAGGTTAGGTAAGGCGTCTGCCCCGTTCAGTCAGGGACACACTTAGACCAGATCGATCCATTGTGATACCACGATGAAGAATTGGCTTACAAGCCCCAAGAACCAGAGTATGTAACAAAGAGTACATCGAGATGGCTAACCGAAATGGTATTAACCCTAATAGTTTGGTTACGCAGACGGATCTTTGATAGAGAATTTTATTCGTTAGTGGAGTTTAGAAACTCGGTTACTAATGACATACGCATTAGGAAGGTCGTAGATCTATTAAGTCAAATATACCGGAGACACAATAGATCTTACTAGGTCGAAGTGTCAGCCATAAGGGAAGGTTCCTAAAAAAAAACCCGAAGAATTGATCCCTTTCGTCCCGGAGATGGAGTTTCTTATCTTCTGGATGTCGAGTTTCGGCTAGATCGATAAGATCAACGTAGAAGTATTTCCCGAGTTTTTTCCATCTTAGTGTCGCAAGGGCAGGATACGTGTACAAAAGGTGCGTTGTAGTTTCCTCTTCCACCTCATATCTATATATGGATAGCATTCCGTACTTGATAGTTTGCAGGAAAGCAGTGCCGGTGGTCGTGCACATGAGAGAAACCTCTAACATTCCAGAATACTCAGTACAAATTGACAACAATGTTGCATTGTATACGATATTTAATTTTTTGGTTTAATACGAAAAGGTCGAAATAACCACTGCGTGATAAATCGGCCTTAGACAGACGTCAAGATTAGCCTAAAATAGAAAACTACTGACTCAGGACAGACAACGTTAATGACGGTCTCCTAGATAGAAAATTTTCACGAGTCAAAAGGATTTATTTATCGGAAGCTTTATTGCTTGTGTTACCCACCGGACCATCTTCTTCATCTACAAAGACAAGAGGTAATAACAGTTCAACCAACGTCGTGGTGGTGCTAGAGTAGAATATTATGTACTAGGCTCGTTAATTGGGTTCACTAACCCAAGACTCACGCTCCATTCCCAATTGCCCCTTGCAAAAATCTCATTTCCATTCGCGCGATTTGAAATCATACGCTACTTAGCATCTGCAGCAATTACATGGGTTTCCAACCTCGTTTTCATACCGTAATTCCCTCTCTCCAACGCCACTTAACACAATAATTCTAAACCTTAAATGTAAAAACGTTCATTTACACTACAATTGACAACCACCGTTCACCCTAGATGCACTTTAGATTAAAGCAAAAAGAATAACCAAATCTCAGTTTGTCTTCAGAAAGAAAAAAACTTACCTTGATCGGCTACGTTGATGACACCATCCTGAGCAACGGCAATTGCGGAAATCGCCTGGAATCTCGCATTCGACGATAACAAAGTCTCTGCATTGCTGAGGGTGCCGTCTTCGTTAATTGTTCCACCGCCGATGCCAGCAATACCTCCGACGTTGCTAGTTACCTTTGCACCCAGTAACACCGTTGTAGTTGTCGTAGGACCAGTTGTCATGATGTTACCACCGTTGCATAAACAACCAGATCCGGCTCCAACACCCAGAATACCTCCAGCAGCAGGTAGACTACCACCACCAGAGGCACCGGTGGTACCGCCCCCGTTGCTAGACGACGACGATGTCAACGATGGAGTTGTACCGCCAGGATTTCCTATCGTATTTCCGTTTCTAGTCGGATTAACTGTAGTCGAGTATTGTGTAGACGAGCTGCCATTATTGTTGCCGTTCGTAGTGCAATCACATGCCAGCGACCTGTAATTATCGTTATCATTAGTTTCAAGGACTGTTTATGAAATAGCGCTCTGCTGGGTTGTGTTAAGTGGGAATATTTCGCGCGACACAATCGGGATCGGGATGGAAATATGTTCGCGGAAAATGTACAAAATCGCGACAGAAGGCATCTCTACAGACGACGAGGCGGTACGGAAAATTGAGAAAAACGAAAGGCCGGGAAGCGAAACGAGGCAGACGCAAAAAAGGAGGAAAACAAATTCAACAGCAGAGAGGACAAGATAAAAAGATGACAGCCATTATCGGTATGCCTCGCACAGCCGGGTGAATTTTCATCGCACCCAATGTGGGTGGTGGGCAAAAGGATTTCGGTTAAACCCTATGCACTGTGCACCGTGTTCTTTCGATTGCTGCTAATGTCCGGCGAGGAAAGGAAAACAAAAAAAAAATTGTTACAGTTTCCGGATTTGTCTGCCAAAAAGCGGTGCAATGTGGTTTGGCTTTCTGCTGTTTGTTTCATCTTTTCTTATCTTTGCTCTCTTTTTGGTGGTGGTATTCTGATTTCATTTCCGTTTCGTGTTTTTTGGCGAAACAGTACAAGGATACGAATTGAAATCCTTGAACATGTTGAAGATATTTGAGAAAATTCCATTCAAGTTGTTCTCTTAGGTCGAACGTAGTTGTGGTAAGACAGAAAATTCTTGTTGGATTTTTTTTATTTTTTTTGTAAAATTCGATGTAAAGACTTAAAGGAATTCAAAGGCTTGAAGGGTTAAGTAGAGAGTGATACTTGAGATTAAGTTTTTCAGATGCGGTAATATTGCTTAAAGCGATTTACTTTAATCAAACATTTTATGGGAGTTGTTCCGGCCAGAAAAGAGGCCTAAAAGATTCAAACAATGGAAGGTGGTTCCACTAACCTTGGTGTGCTCCAACATAGAGGAGCTTTACCTTTCATATTTTCAGTGCCATATCACTCTGCTTGTGGTAGGCGAGACTAGAGCAGCGAGTTCTTGGACACAGTTGGTCGCTGTGACGAGATATCCAGCGGAAATTGGTAACGAACTGGTTAGTTCTACCTTAACTGAGCTGTGAGGATAAGGAAGAGGAGGAGTTAATCCTACATTTCCCCTGCAGGTTCCCAAGCCTTGTAATAATTAGAAAAGTCATCTTACTAGAACATTCGTACCTGTTCAGCGATCTAAATGATCTAAACACTGCTAGTACGGTCGGCCTGAAACTGTTGAGTTAGGAAATCTAAATGGTTTGGTTTACTTGGCGCCAATTTTAGCGATCATAGTGGTATCATAACTATCCCTTAAATTCGAGACGGATTAAGAATCCGTGTTGCCGTGGCTCAGTAGTTAGTGCTGTGCGAGCTGAGTAGGTTCAAGCCCCAGCCATGTCCACCGAACATTTTTCGCGACACTTCCTCTCGTCGGGGAAAGATGGTTTAACTACGCTTCTCTGTCCGGTGTTAGATTTTAGTTTGCAGAAGGTACGTTGTGACAGCGAAGTTGCAGCGAAGGCAGATTCTACATGCTGCTCCTTCGAACTCCGCTGTCAAAGTGGCGAATTTGTGGCCTACCAAATACGTACACATAACCATCCAGTGTGAAGAGGATATTACAGGTCGTCTTGTAGATCCTCCGGCTTCTGTTCGACTGACTGGGTTTGGCTTAGTTAAAACCTAATAAGGAAGTACCTTCTGCATAGCGACTATTCACCAGCAGACTTGGCATCCAATAACCACTTTATGTGAAAAATTAAGGCAGCGAAATACCAACCCTTTAACTACACTGGGGTTATATGCTCCTTCTTTGCCTACCTCGAGCTATTTTCAAAACAATTGGAACAAACGTTCATTTACGGTCGAAAAAGTCTCGCGTGGAATCATCGTACCCGGTTTCCCTTAACACAACCCAACACCATGCTTAGTGGCATAAAAACAAACATTTCCCGCTAACATCCCTAGTTAAATGAATCAATACATCGACTACACCGTGCCAAACAAACAACTGCATACACACTCACCCTAGATTCTCCTGTTTGCCGGCAAAATATCTCATATTTCCGGTTGTGTCGACAACGCGAATTGAATTAACACGCCGCGAATCGCTGTCCGCAATGTAGAGCTCACCGAACGGCGAGAAAGCCATGGCCAGCACGGTGCCCAGGACACTTTCGTTCGTCTTGTTTTTATCCTGGTTGTTATTACAGTGCAGGGGTGTACCGGCAACCACGCGAATCTTCATGTCCGATGTCAGACGCAGCACTAGTCGATCATCGATGAAGTGCAAAGAGCCGTCGAGAGGACTAAGCGCGAGCCCAGTGGGCCATTGCAGCTGTGCCTGGTTGGCCATAAGGGTTCCCGAACACGGTGCTGGACTCCAGTGATTGTGATGCCCGTGGTGGCCAATTAGCGTATGAATGATGGCCTTCGGATCAACGGCGCGAATATTTGTTCCGTCGGCGATGTACATTGTGCGGTCCGCTGCAATCGCCAGGCCTTTGGGATGCGACAATCTGGCCTGCAATGCTGGTCCACCGTCACCGCAATTACCTTCGTCGCCCGGTATGCAGCGCTGACCGCTTCCAACGACCGGCTCACTGTTGATGCTGGGATCCTTGACCTTTTCCAGCCGAAGAAGGCGCAGAATTTGATGCTTCTCTGGGTCGGATATATATAAATGACCATCGGCCGGCGACACAGCCAGATAGTATTGGTACGAGACCTGGGTGGCGCTCAGTTGTAGAATAGTGAACACTTTGCCGTCAGGTGTGATACGTCGGACTAGATTGAAATCACCGACATACAAGCTACCATCGGGACCGGAAGCCAGTGCAATCGGAGTTAAGAGACGTGCGTCTTTCGCAATACCATTGCAGTGGTCCGGACAATTCAGTGGACGCTGCAGTCCCGTTCCCATGACAACCTTCACCGTTCTCGGATACTCCTTCATGTGCAGGGTGCTGCCGTCGCCCTTCTGCAGGATACCTTCGTGGAAGTTGTAGTGATGGTGGATATCCAATCCCCAACCGCCTATGTCCGATATATCGACATCGTATCCCTGCAACTTGGCCGTCTGCGTGGTCCACACCGGTGACTTGCACGTCGAGTGCTGGTACCCGACCGAAATGCGAGCTATCGTAACTCCATACACCTTCTGTCGGTACACGTTGCGCTTGTTCCAGGCGAATGTGTGTATCAGATTTGGATCCGCTTCGTATGTCTTCACATGCAACGCACCCTCAATCTCCACTCCGACATGCACATGAGTCAATGTGCTGGGTATGTGCTCCGAAGTTAAACGCATCCGGACGATGCTCAAATATCCGGAGGCCTGCGATGATTGATATGTAAGATGTAGACCGGAGCCCGGAATCTGGATGGATTCTTGAACAATCTGTGAAAAGAGCAAAAACACGAATTTATGTTGTATTAGTGTGTTGTATTTAACTGGTGTTAGATAACGTTGACTGAGTGACTGAGAAAATCTATCGGCTGGTACTCGTCTGTCGAGTCCTTGACGCTCGACTGATTGCTACATTCTAGAACTTTTGATGGAATTATTGAACATCCAAGCTCGAGATGGATGCTTAATACCAATATTTCCGGTCCGGGTTTCAATTTGCAACCACTTGACCGGCACTAAACTTGATTCTATTTGTACGCACAGATGGTACCACACACACTTTGTGTGCACTGGTTGGGAATGTGAAATCAATTAATCGTTAATTGTCGTCTGTGGTAATTGTAAAGCTACTCGAGGAATTTCCACAAAGTATCGCACTGCTGAATGCACTCCTGAAGTCAACTGGAATTTAGAAATCTGTTCGCAGAACAAAACGTGATGAAGTAGTTTATTTACCTGGAAATACCAGCCAAAAAGGACAAACTGCAGCATGGGTCTTTTCAGAGAATTTTGCATGACTAATCTATTTTGCATTCAAAGGCAATTGCCCCAAAGGATTTTGGTATTTCGAAATAGAAAAAAATATCTCACACAATTGGGTATAAAGCCTCTGATCGAAGAGGGATGTAACATTCAAAAGTGTCTTCAGTGACAATTGCCTAGAGGAAGGTGTTGAGTTTGGAAGATTAGATCGCGGGTTATTGAACCTGCTTTGGAAGGAGAGGCACACGAAGTCCAGTGTGGTTTAATGGCAAGCAATCGTAATCGCGTGTCATCAACTCGGCGTGTCTGCAGGGGATCTCCTTAGGGTAGATTACTCTCTATCTTAATATGGCTTCTTGTCGTGGACGAGATCTTGGTTTTACTGAGGGACAATGGCTTCAATGTGACGTCCTATGCCGACAATGTGGTCATTCTGGAAGCAGGCAAATTCCTTTCAGTCCTAAGCGAGGGGCATCACTATGTGCTACTCTTGGTCGATACTTGGGCCGCAAGCAAAGGCCTGGGAGTCAATCCTACAAAAACAGAGATGGTCCTCTTCACTAAGAAGAGATTCATCCCTGACTTCAAGCCTTCGAAGATCAGGTGTGTTGAACTAAATCTTTCGAGATCAGCACGCGACCTGGGCGTCATTCCTGATTCCAAAGGAAAGTGGAGAGCGAACATCAATGAGCACATCAAGAAGGCATTCGTAGCCTTCAACTCATTTGAAAATGCGTTCAGTAATATATGGGGTTTTAAACTGGCTGTACAAGGCGGTTGTGAGGTCTACACTTACATATGACTCACTTGTCTGGTGGAAGGTGCTTCAGAAGTTATATCACCTTTTAAACCTCACTAAGATTCATAGGGCAGCCTGTATAGGAATCCTGCGATCAATGAGAACAACTTACACCAACAGCGGCAATAAAAACCGTGCTTAGTTTCGTTCCACTGGATCTGCACTGCAGCAAGACGGCAGCTAAGGCTGCATTGAGACAACAGTGGACACCAGCTCCCTACTGTCTAGATAGGAGAATGCCAGATCGAGAGAAACAGATCATATGATCAAGACTCTGACGTTTGACAAAAGATTCAGTATCAGAATTCCTGACAGAGATGACTGGAGGAAATACGAAGTTACCAAAAAAAAAAAAAGAAACAGGCTTTCTACACCGATGATTATAAGATGGACATTGGTACAGGTTCCGAGGTCTACTGCAAGGCCCTAGGAATAATCCATTCCTCTAGAATAAACGACGACTGCAGTGTCTTTCAGGCTGAAATCACAGCCATCATCGGGGCTTCGAAAACTACCCGCGAGAAGGGTATCACCGCAAAGACAATCCAGTTTATCTTAACAGCCAGGCAGCCCTTAAGGCTATGGAGTCCGCTATAACTAAATCAAGGCTTGTCCAAAAAGTATCTAGATGAGATATCCAGAGCCAATACCAGGGCATATGAATATCCCAGTTTACAAAAGGGCTGACGAACTTGCACGAAGGGAAGCAGCGCTACATGCCTCACAGACTCTGCCGTTTGGGAGGATTCAAACGTATAAGACGAGGTCATCAGTCGAGCCAATACACATTGGATCCAGCTAGACACATGTGGAAGGGCTAGAAACTTATGGACGGATTATAATAAAAAAAAGACCTCTATCTCTGGTTAAACTAAGTCGTCACGAAGCAACCAAAGTCTCCGGCATCATCACTGGGCTTTGCGCCATTGGTATACATCAGAAAGACTATTGCAGAAATTGTAGCCACGAGGAAAAAATTGAATCTGTCCGTCACTTGCTGTGTGAATGTTCTGCCATTGTCGGTAAAAGAATGAGGACTCTTGGCAGTTACTTCTTAACGGAACTAGAGGACTTGCGTGACATCAAGCTGAGGGACCTCCTTAGATTCGTTTCCTTATCTGGGTGGTTGTAAATAAGCGGCCCCTCTTCTTTTTACATGTTCTCGAGGTAGAATTTGAAGATGAACACAATGGACCGTGTGACGAATGTCACAAGGCACCCATTTACCTAACCTAATCGTAATGGACATACGTATCCTGAAGAGCCGTGTCATGGGCAATTGTGTTTGCAGGAAACCCAATCGTTAATAGAGGCCCTGACCGTATGTGGTACTTTTTTTTCTAATTAAAAGGTACAACTAAGTAGTTCACAGACGTTAGAAGCCTTTTAAACTTTATCAGAAACTCTAATTAGTTCAATGAGAATGTTATAAAATTTCCAAGATCCACGAGGTATTGCAATGGATCTATCGTTGGTCTGAGGGTTTTGGGTTTACCTAGCAGCCATCTTAACCTTACCTAACCTATAACTTAGTAGGTGCGGATCTATCCTTATATGATGCATAATATAAAAAAGGACCTCAACAGACTTGACGTGCGAAACTCGAGGTGGGTGCAGCTCGATCTGACCGAAGAGGCTAACTTGTTGATCATCATCTCCAACCAGAAAAAAACTCGTAAATCCCTCCCTTTCACCCGCTGACCTAAATTACTACTTAGTTGCAGAAACTGCCATTTGCATTGAGATAGTATTCCATTTTTCATTTCCAAAAGTTGGTCATTTCTCGGATGCTTGAGAGAGAGAGTTTCGATATCTGAACTGTTAGCATACCTATAACTTAAATCAAAAATAATTTAAGGCCACCTCCTAAAGTACAAACATTCCCTATGTACCTACAGACCATGAGAGAGTTATGTAAAACTCATTTGTGCACTATGTGTTATACTAAATCAGCTAAAATCGCGAAGGTGTATCCTACCGAATGGAGAGATCCAAAAACTTACTTGAAACCATCGGTGGCGGGTGGTGGTGAAAAATAAGGAAAAATAAATGATGACCATAGAATACTAATAATAATTCATACTCCTGGCCGAGTCCTGGATCCTACATCAACACTTCTCTGAAACACTGTGTGTATACACTCTGGTCCAACATGGTCCATGTTCCATGCCGCGTTGGCGTTCGGATACGTGAAAATCATTACAATGTGAAATTGAATTCACCAGGCGGCACTGCTTGTGAAGGAGCACGGTTGTTGGTAACTGGAGGAACCAGGAAAGGAATCCTTGATATAGTCCGCTCTTCTGTGGCGCTATGGCGGGTAGACGCTGCTGTCTCTCTTGCTCTCTCTCGCTGGAAAATTGCATTTTTGAGGAGGATAGAGTTTTGTTTTGCACAACGGTATTTATTTTCTTTTCTTCATCTTCTCGTGTTGTTGGTCGCTTTTCTACGGTGATTCTTTACGTTGCATGTAATATAAAGAAATAACTGTCGGTGTGTGTGGAAATTGCATGTGTATCTGGGGGTGGTGTGTTCTGTTGGAACAGTTTCTGCTGTTGTCATGCATTTTCCATGTTTTCAGCACCAGTGATTTTGGGGTTTTTTCTCATGCGATTTTCCTTTTTTCGTTAGAGAGCGGAGGTAGAAGAATAAAAGGGAGAGAAGGGGAAGAAAAGTCCCCAGGGTGACTTTTAGAGGATGTGTTATGTTGTACTTCACTCGTTGAATTTAAAAGTATACGTACAACGTGGGACTCTGGGGTATAGGTCATTACGTGTTTCTGGTTTTTTTTATTCAGTTATCGCTTGCGCCAACAGGTTTGCAATGCCCCAACTTGTTCATGAGGTTGTAACGAGCTTAAAATTAACACAAATGTGGATCCATAATTCATAACGCTTATTAACGTGGTATATACTTAGATCAAGGACTTAAGGAGGCTTCTTAAAGCCGTCACTTCATAAGGCAGAAATTATTTTTAATGCATTTGCATGGATGTGCAGGAAGCTCATCTAGTGAAGACGGTGACCAAAGTTTCAATGAAATCGTGTTACTTCCGTGTAATTTTGAGATATTTTCAAGAATCATCGATTAGCTGACCTTTAGGAAATAGCCTCTTTGACGTTCCAACCAGGCGTGACGCCAACATCACGGCGGTAAGGCTCTTATTCGCCTTTGTACTGCGTTCGTCAGTCGTCATGATATTAGCACCCAAATATATGTACAGATTATGGACGCTCTCTTTAATGCATAAGCATAAGTTGATCCTCATTCGAGATAATAAGGGCCGTGCAGCGTTCGCTAGCGCCACAGACCGACTGGTGATGAGGGGAGACAAGTTCTAGCTTTTCGCAATCATTCATTTTTCGCAAGAATGGAAGGAATCTTTAGTGTTTATTGCCGAAGGTCAAAGAAAAGTGTTTTTATAACAATAATACTCTTAAAAGTAGAGTGGGATTTCGAAAGACTGGAACCTGTGTTAATTTGCCCAGCGGTCCAACGCAACGCTAAGCCGCGCCGAATTTCACACATCTGGAATACACTGACAATAATCTGGATGCTTTTCACATCAAATGGCTCCCAACCTTGACACTAAGGACGGAAAAGTCGATTAAAAAAAATAAAATAAATGACAGCTCGGGATGAGCCAAGGCCTAACTTCTCGCAACCACTCATGTTGGGTGTTGTATGAATGGAAGGGGCCTACAATTTATAGCAGACTCCGAACGGCAAATTGAGAAGCTTTTTCATGACAAATTGCACTCCCGGAGGCTTGTCCTTCCCGGACGCGAGGAGGTGCCGTGATAAATGTTCGACGGAGATGGCTAGGTCTCAGACGAAGATTACGTCGCAAGTAAATAGTGTGTGATGAGAACTGGTCAGGTATTAGGACATAAGGGTGCAAGAAAATTCCGATGCGAAGTATCAGTGTGAATAAATGCAACCACCCAGTTTGGTTATAGGGAAAGTGCCCAGTCAATGACTGTGCGTTCATGGGAGAGTCTATTGGTTCATTGTGTTCCCCCTTTGTGCTCTGTCCCTTGTTCTAACTTTGAGTTCTAGACGGCTGGCCGCTTGCAGAACTAGACTGTACTCCTTAGAAATTGGAGTTGAAGAAAGTTCGTCAATGGTACTTTTATTAGGATTTCTAGTTATTCAAACCGTCTCCTTCCTACGTGCCAAAGTCGATGGTGTTGGAGATTTGAACACTCCCTGCAGAGTTAGCGTCTAATGATTTTTCCTTCTACCGCATTCTGAGAGCTCCCGCAGAAGTCTGGGAAGTTGACGCCGAGTCTAGAGGCCATAACGCCTATGGCGCTATTTCCTGTCGGTTAAACTATTAGGATACTAGTTTCTTTTTTACTCTTTGCTACGAGACAGTTTGATTTGCTTTCACCAATTCTCCGCCATAAGCTACGGGATATAATGCCATCGCCTCTGGCGGATCAAGATGTGTGGTCTTCGTTACCTTATTAGTACACCGAACGGAAGGTCTATCGAAATGTGGGTATATTCTCTCCCTAAAGCGAATCCTTGTCGATCTAGTTCGAATGCTTTTCGTTACCCTCGATATTATTGTGTTCCGAACCCAGCAGATGCTACTCTCGTGGATGACTTCTTTTTGTTCCGAATGTCGCGACAGTTGGACACTGCTCTCGGCACCTATTTCTTTAGCAACAGGAACATGGTAAAACTCTGCAGAGAAATCAAGTGCTTTCAAGAAATGGTTTAGGTTCTGCCTTTTTGGTTTCACAGGAATCGCGATGGGACCACTATGGTGCCTAGTGTCTTATGCAAGTGCTGACTGCGTAACCCTACTTTACCTAACCTAACAAACATGTAGTGTACTTATGAATAAATTTAAAAATGCCTGATCATCACGCTGTGTCCATCAAAATAAATTTGAGGCTTCTCTCAAAGCAAAAGTCTGAATGCTTTGTAAAACACACGCTCGATGACTCGTAAAATTGCAAGGACAAGAGTTAAATGGAATAAAAATCAGGCTTCGAAAAATGTATTGCACACGAATGGGTAATTCGCGAACACACTATACACTTCACCTCAATTTATCCACTCATTCTCTTATTTTGTTTCATTTAATTTAAAATAATTTTACAACTACTCTTTTCATAAATTTTACAGTCACTATAGAAAAGTTTAAAGCATTTTTATATCCCAATTAAAAAATAAGTCCCTCTTTCACTTCACCTGAAGCCAGACAAAATTGCTTCTTTGTCCTTTTTTTTTTTTTTTTTTTTTGTAGACCATTAACTTAACTAGGAGTGTGCCCACTCTTGCCAAGATGAACTTAAATAACAAGGAAGAAATAATAATCCCACTCTTCTTGTGCTTCAAGTTCATTTGAAATTAATTAAAGAAGCCCACCTCACCTGGGCAATGGAACTATACGCAAAAAAAAAATAAAAAATATCCATTTATGTACATAGTTCCAACAGATTTTCCCAGAGTTATTCTCTTCAACGAAGAATAATAAAGGTCCTGACATGTTTTATTCAAATAACTTCTCTAACTGTGAGTTGACTTTGAGTGTAATGTTCTTTTTCCGCTTTGAATACGAAATTTTTTAGAACAAAAAAACAAAATGTGATGAAAAACCCACCTGCGTTTCAGCAAACACAACTCTCTTGCCAGGCATGGCTCCGACGCCATTTGGCATCCAGGTACTTATCAATTGTGGTTTCAACTGTTCGTGGTCGTGAACGATGCAAATCTTACTTGAATCCAAAGGCTCATCCGAGAAGTGGTACAGAATCGAATTGAGGAACGTCAAAGCGGGATTCTGAGGTGCAATTCTGTGAAATCAAAAGCGAAAAAGGATCCAATGAATGCAATTCTGGTTTATCTTTGATTCTTTACTCACTTAATGGCTGTCCTTGCATGTTCGTCTTCATCGCTTAGTTGCATTTGAACTGGTGGTAGTACAACAATTCTGTTCCATGGTACAAATACGGTACGAGTCAGTGGACGGAATGGTGATCTTTGGAATTGTAACGTAACAGCACCTCCGCCATTAACAAGGACATCAAACCTGGAAGAGTAAGAAAAAACAAAAAAGAAGAAAAAAGTCAAGAAACGTTCGGTTCTCTTTAAAAAAAAAAAAAATCACACAAGATGGTTCCGAGAAGGTTCTTTCTGTTTTTATTTTTGTATGTTTGCCCCCGGGGGGACGGCACAAGTTATTGTTTTATGAAATAACAAAAGAGAAACTTTCCGGACAATCGCATCATCCAATTCACTTTGGGGAATCAGTCAGAGAAGAAGTAAGTTTTGGAAGAAAATAGAAAAAATAGCAGCAAAAGGAAAATGCCAAATACTGTCCGAGATAAATCACTTCGACTAAATTAATTTCAGTTTTATGAAGTTGGTTGGAGTTTTTCTTCTGCTTTATTTTTTTAATCATTTGCTCCCAGCTGTGGGACAGACGCACCCGGTTACTGTCTGGAAATTCCCGCCATGTCTGGTGGTTGGGGAAAGACAATTTTTAACTTCTCTTATCCACAGTAAAGTTGCAGTGCGGAAGTTTAAGTGAAGCGGCTATTTTCAGATAGATTTAAGAACCGCTTAATGTTAAGCATACGCCAGAGTGGAGGATAACTTTTTGAGCGTTTAATTTTTATGGTACAGCTGGCGGGCACAACTTGTTGGGACAGCTTTTGTACTTTCTGCTAATGCAAAGTATACGAATGCAGTGAGAGAAGATGCTAGGAAGAAAAGATAAGCAAGAGATTTTACTGCAATCACTGCACTGGTGCAATGAAGATCCAGAGTAAAATGTTTGCCGAGCTGCATGTTTCTTATTAATGCTACTGCTTGCTCTAATTATATCATGAGGTTTTAAGCGGAGAAAAGTTAACAACATTTTTGCAGAAGGTATCCTAATCCATGATTAGCCGTCTCTTTACTCAACTTTTATGCACCCGCCATGCTATAATCTCTTATCTAGTGCTTCTGAACGACTTATTTGGCTCCAGAAGATTCGTTTCTAAACCAGAACGACTCTTCCTACAACGTCATTCTTCTCGCGGGAGTTCCTATGAATCATACCTTAGGGTCAAATTATCTACTACAGTCGATAGAGTACTTTGCATGTGTTTGTAATATGCTGCGAGTGCCAGTAGTATCAAAATCGACCTACGAGTTGGTCTAAACAACCCTTTATCGCAATAAGAGCGGTCATCGAACCTAACCTAACCTATCCTAATTAGTCGTTTGTTTTATTACAGTGTTCTCCCTTCAACGTTAGCACTTTCTTAATGAAGAAGCATATTTATTCCAACATTTCTCGGTTTCGTCACTTTGCAAGCCATATCTTGCATTCGACGTGCATTTTGCGTTGTCTTGAGTCGGGAAACCACACCATTCTCCTTATTCTGTATTAGGGACCCTTAATCCGAACTGCGATCTTTGAGATCTATTCTGGTGGCCCGTATGGTTTAACCAGAGGTTGTATTGAGGCTTTTGATGAAACTCAGTATAGCCTTTGGTTTGTTTTTCCGAACTTCCGCTAGGCTGACCGAGACCCACGTCGAGTGTAGTAATCTTTTCCTTGCTGCTCCTGAACATACGCACAGAGTATGTTTAGTGGTCTCTTTCTTATCTACAAAAGCCGGCAAATATCGGTGGTATCTGAGTGGACAATAGCCTATTAGAAACCCCTTTAAGGTCCTTTACTCGTCTTTGTTGAGCTCAAGCACAGTCTTGGCCGTGTATAGGTTAGGGTTGGTGAACTTTTTGCTTGTCTAAGCCCTTGGAGGTTGGGCCAGTAGTCAGCGTGTTTTTTGGTCTCCCATTGTGTTATCTTGGAGTAGACACTGCTGGGTGGTACCCAAAAACAGGGTTCGGAACAAACGAGTGGTTGGCAAGCGCATCTTCTCGCCAGACAGTCAGCCCGTTTGTTACCCTCCAAGCTTTTATGTCCCGAATCGAGGCTATGGTGACCTTGTTTACCGATGCAAGACTTTCGAGGAGGTTGAGACAGTCCAAGACAAGCTGAGCCCTACCGTATAGGATTTAAGGGCTAATAGTGCTGCTTGCCTATCTGATAAGATGTAGATGCGGCGGGTTCCTTGCTTGCACGTTGACCCAGCTATTTTTCCATTCTGTGTATATAAATCGTTGAAGCACCGATGTCTGGTAAAGAATTATGTATGAGGCAGAAATTCAGCATTTCACAACTCCCGACCAACTTTATATTTAGTTAGCCTTCCTCTAGTTTCTCTGCTCCAACTTTCTTGCCAGGAAAGTAACAATTTGTCATATTAATATGTTCACGTCATTTGACTTAACGCTTTAAACGTGAAATACAAAGATGAAAAGCTTCTTATGTCCTAGATGGGCCTGCCAAACGTTCCGATTTTTCCCGATAAAGAGAATACCCCTATTTTGTTTAGACTTTTCCTACCTTAGTGACACAATATTACGACCTAAACTTGCTTTAAAAAGATCTAATTGGTCAGACAAAAAATCGGTTAAAACGTTCCGCATACGCCACAGTTTTTTGGGCTTAGCGATCCCCGATGAGATATTCTTCGACGAAAAGTATCAAATTTGTATGCAACTGAAAGAATTCATTGGAAAATGCCATGGTCGAAGGTAGGTACATATGCATGTGTTTTTATGTGTTCTGTGATTACGTGATTACATTCTATGATTATTTTTAGATGCCCCGATTTGTCCCGATTTTTAGGCTCTGATGTCGAGATTTTTATAAAATTTAATCTGGCAGGCCTAATGCGAGATTGCAAGGTATGTGAAAACAAAATTATATGTATCAGGATTGTCTACTTGGACAAAAAAAAGGCACATAAGTACAAATTATGCAAACTGAAGTGTTATCTATGTCCACTTAGAAGATATAATAACCCTCCACCCATTTCTTTTTTGCCGAATTAATAAATGTTGAAAAGGTGCCACCTCAAAGCTTTAAACTTGATCACAACACAAAATTCCATCTAACAGACGGTAGTCCTTAACTTCTTAGTTTCAAAACTTAAACCAAATCGTACATTTCCCACCTCGTTTAAGGTGTATGTAGCTTTATTGCTAAGGCAATACTCTAACAGTTTATGCATATCCGTGGGGATGTATGTACATGCATGATATATGCATTTATGTATCAACTGACAAGCCAAACCGTGCCTAACCCTGCATAATCAATACCATAATTTGCATTATCCTCATAATCGTGATTGCATCCATTATACTGAACTTAAATTCAATCATAGGATTTAGTGTTTAGCAAATGTGCATCACTACACATTCATATGTATGCAACTGAAGTAAGCAATTTTCGAATATAATTTCGGTGGGGGTGGCGGTTACAATTTCCATTAGACGGACAATTCGATTTGTTTCAACTCATTAAGAGAAAATGGGATTCCTTATATGACAAATTGGTTTTGAAAAAAAAAAAAAAAAAATAGGAAAAATTCCATCAATGTTTATAGAGGAAAGCGAAAACCCCTAAAGAACAAGACGGAAATCCTTGCCATGTCCTGTTTATGTGTTCGCTTTTCTCTCTCGAAATAGATCAATTTCCGTCGATGCATTTGGCTACTCTACACCTCCTGTACGTGGGTGGGTCAAAATCCAATAGACATCAGGAGCTCGTTTCCTTAAAAAAAAAATCGTGTGTGAGTATGTATGTATCCAAACAAATAATAAAACCGAAATGATTCTCACGCACACAAACAACATTTATGGGGAAATGCCCGCAATATGGCTGTCACATCCTGTCTCTTTTACAGTTAACGTACAGCAAAGTGTGAGGATATCGTAAATCGTTTTATTTCTAAAAGAAACCCTTTCTTCCCGCCCATGAATTTTATCTTTTATTCCGTTTTTTTTTTTCGACCATCTGTGTGTCTGTATGTGTGTGTGTGTGTGAGAGAATTTTCACACATAAAGGACAGAAGGCGATATAGGATTTCTCAAAATGTGTGCACTTCAGTTAAACTGCCATTTAACGTTGACCCCAATGTAGTGCGGTAGCGCGTCCCCATGCCTGTCCTGTTTCGAAACAGAAAATGCTGTAAATTGGTTTAGTGTTGATCTGTTTCTGGTGGTGCGCAAAAAAAGGGGATTCCATAAGGACATTTAAATAAACTAAAGTTGTTTTTTTTTTTTCGTTCAGCACTTTGATGCTCTTCCGTATGCTTTGAAAATCGGAAACAGTAAACAGAGTGCGTGATCTGGAAAATCGTTTCATTGGATGAAAGGATTTCTGTTTTTGAAAGGTTTTCCACGTTTTACTATTTCATACACACACACACATACACATGAGTTTCGAATTGAATTGATTTCTCTTAATTGTCCTCATGGTAACGCCATTGTAAAATATTAACCGCAAATTGTCCCACGTGATGACTTGATAAACCGCAACCCACCCACATGCCATCAAACATATTGTTTTTCGGCGAAAAAAGGGAACAAAAATCCTATCAATCCTATAGTCGAGCACTGCGTGGAGCTTAACCTCCTCAATAATCAACTTGTGTTAAATCGTCCGATACAAGGTTATTTAAGATACATTGAACAATACCCCTGTGTGTGTACTCGTATTTCTTCATATTATTATATTTTTGGGGAGATATAATAAGATGAACAAAATGACATCTATAACAATCGTAACTCAATAATTCCGCATCATCATTCTTCAACTTGAATAATAGAGGCTTTTGTCCCGGGACCAATATGTAAGTAGGTTGTGATGAACGAAAGAAGAAGAAGAGAAGAACGCTCATGATAATGGATCAGCACAATTGGATAAAAAAAAAAAGGATAATGATGAAAATATTCGACGGAGGATGAAGTGATTGAAACAGATACTGTTCAGAGCTTGTACTTAAATCAGCTTGATCTTATTTCGACTCATGTTACAAAGGTTATTTATCACTTTCATGATTTTCTTCAAACCGCCAAGGCGCTATTTTTAAGTGTGACATGTCTTAATAAGGTGTCCTTGCATCTTAGATAAGAAAACGACGCACGTGCGATGTATAATTAACAGTGACGTAAGTCAACGTAATCGACCGACATTCATACTTCAAGACAGCTTATTTGCAGTTATACGTTTCTAGCATTCCCAGTGCTATATTCAGATCTTCATCTAACAAACGTCACGACTTTGTCCAACAGATGCACAGACGTACTCGCAGGTGATTTTCCTGTGATCTGCAGCGTAAGCCAATGACACTGATTAAAATATAAAGGAAGACTTATAAGCAAGAAGTCATAAATCATCAAGACATCGCCCTCTACTACGTCTATGCGCCAGTATGCATCAGCTCCCTCCAACGCTTCCCAAAATTGCCTTAAGAACTCCTCCTGTTCTGGGTCATACATTTCTCAGTCACCCCACTCTTCTGCCATTTTGGGTAAGTGGAATTCGTTGCATACGGTTGAATAGCATTGGCTTAAGACTCGTCTTCTGGTAAAGATGTTTGTTAGAGATACCCTTGTTCTAGAAAATCCTTAAAGTGTTTCGTAGGCACCTATCGACAATCATCTCCTCCCAACCAGTGGCTTTACCAGCCCCTTCAATACTACGAGGTTTGAACTGAAAAAGTCAGCCTTCTTTCACCCAACCGAGACCTCCGGCAATAGTTATTCATAGACCCACATTTCCAAGCAGGACAAAGTTCTCAGCAGTAGCAATGGTCTGATTGAATGAATCACCTTTCCTACCACTGTCACTCTACTACAAGTCTCAATGCAGTCGGGGACTCGATTACCTTCTCTGTACATTGGCGAGGTATCCACAGATCCGCAACCCAGTTTATACTTGGAAAGGTAAAGAGCAAACCTTTCTAGGATTCAATTGTAATCCACCTCTTAATAGGTACATCGAGGCCCTTAAGATCCTATCTCCACAGATATTACAGGTTCTCACAGTAGATCCGGAATCTCCGGCATATTATAGTATGCCAATGGGTGTAGGTACCGGTCACCTTGCGTAACCTAACATATCATCATTCTCGTGATGTAGCATTGGAATGAAACAGTCGTAGCCTAGTGATTAAACTCTTAAGTGAGTTTGTAGATGGCTCTCCAATTGCACCTGGATACTGTTTCTTTGCTTCAGTGGCCAGCGTATTGGAGCTCTTGTCTCATTGCAGTATTATTCTAGCTTCTGCAGTTGTTTTCGACCGTCGAACCTTATCCAGGTATAATCAGAAAGTTACGTGCTAAGCCTTTCCTGCGATCGACTTGAAACTTTTTCAGCATTGCTTCTACTTCTTAAGAAAGATGGTCAATGAACCTCATCATTCAAATCCGAAGTCTTTTTGTGTACAGAACGGCCGCCGGTACTTGCTATTAACCTTCCAACTCAGTTATGGTAGCCGTGGTTCAGTGGTTAGTGCGTTGGACCACTGAGTGAGCAGCGTGTGTTCAAGCTATAGTCATGTACACCGAATATTTTCGCGGCATTACCTCTCATCGGGGAATGACAAGCCTCCGGGAGCATAATTTGTCATGAAAGAGCTTCTCAATTCGCCGTTCGGAGTCGGCAATAAATTGTAGATCTCTTCCATTCGTGCGAAAACTGTAACACGCACAACATTAATGGTTGCGAGAATCCAGGCCTTGGCTCATCCCGAGCTTTCGCGCCAGCTATTTACTTATTTTTCCAACTCAATTGTGAGTCCAAAAGAGCGTTTAGGTGTTTTACCATCTTCTTGAGAGTCTTGAAAGGTCGGATCGATATTTCTTGTAAGCACAATCCGAGTTTTGTGGAGTTGACCTACTTATTGCTCCAATAATGGGGTTGTAATTCTACCTGGTACTCGAATAGCGACATCATCGTTTTAGGAATTTGACGATTTTGTCTACAACTTGGACCTAAATCAGCGGCACAAAACTCCACCTTGGGAGGTGCCTTGGAAAAAGCTCTTTTTGTTGCTTTCGCTTTGTAGACCCAGAATCTCGTAACAAGTCGGTCTCTGCGAGATTTTTATGACATTGCTTCAGTGCTTTATTTCCTTCGGTGTTGTGTTTTTCCTGATTATGAGCTAGATAAGGAACTTTATCTCCGGGTCAAAGTAGCTCAATACACATGGTTACTACCGATACAGTCACTTATCTCAGCGCAATCGGCCTTAACCTCTTGGTCTCTAGAGCTGGTAAGGCGGTATCTATCGTGGTATCACAATGGACCAATCTGATCAAAGTGTGTCGCTGCTTAAACGAGGATAACCACTTAACCTAACCCAACCTAAGATCTAGTTCCTCTTCATGGAGGAGACCAGTTTGTTTAGGGCCATGATGCCATTACATACATGTACATACGTATATGAGTCTTCAATCGAATCATGTGTCTAGCAGTCTTTTTAGTCTTTAGGATGAAGAAGAACAGGCTATAATCCTTGGTGTGGCTCGTTTATCCATATTCGGGAATAAGTACTACTCTCAAGTGAAAGTGCAATTAAAATTGTTGATAACAAATTTTTAGATTCGATTTATGGTCCCATCAGCGTTCATTGTAAATGGAGAAGAAGATTCATACGAGTCATACAGTGCTTAATGCTTTTGACTGCTGCGCAAGCTGCGTAGATTCGAACCACCACTCGCTGTGGAATGACAAACCATATATGTAATAGGTCATAAAGAAGTTTCTTAATATGCCGTTTGAAGTCGACAATAAATTCTATTTATGTAGTTTCCTTCTATTCGTGCGAAGTTAGGCTTTGACTTGGAAGGATAGTTAAGATGTGAGAGGCTTGTCAGCTGAGCCCTGATTCACTTTAACCTGCAACGCTATCAAAAGGAAAAGTGTTTTATTTCTCAAAGAACACTGGTGTAAGAAAACCCAAAATTGAATTCCATGTCCTCGAATGGCAATAGACACGTGCGTGTGTAGATGTAAGATTCAACTGAAGAGAGAATAATTTTCCAAATTGAGTTTCGTTATCCACAGACATCGCCACATCTCTTGACTTAGGCTGGAAAATATTTACCGACTACAAACTCCAAGGACAAGTAATAAATGAAGAGATTTTGCATTCGCCTCGCAAACAAATATGTATGTGTGCCACACTTTGAATCGGTTTAAGTGACTGATCCTTTCCAAACGTCCCCTATTCTTGTTCAGAGTTTTGTGTATTTATATCCCAACAACTAGAAGGACTTCACACATCCAAGAGTACACAGAACTTCTCACATCATTTCAAGCTCAAATCCATTAAAATACCATCTGTTGACAAAACAAACGCAAAACTTTTGTCTCAATCCAATAAGCACATGTAATCTTTTCTTACAGAAAAACACTTTGTTATGCTCTATTAATTTCTATTTTTCTGTATCCACAAAATGTGAAACAGACCACAACGTGCCATTTAAAATGAAACTTTCTCATGGTTTTGTCCCATTGAACCTTAATCCTTTTAAAATACTCATTCTACTTAGGACATGGCAAAAAACAAACGTAAAACAACCAATACCACTTGTTATGCATCAGAAAATTCCACTCCAATTCACAGACAGAATCAATCAGGATATTAACATTCCGCATCCTTGCGGTTTTCTCTTCAAAGACACACACGTACTCGTATGCTACACCTGAGTACGATGCTACATGCTCGTATTTCAAATCATCACGACTCCATTATCTCAGAATTTCATAGAAAACAAAATTGAATAATATCCTTAAATTAATTCGGCGCTCTGATGTGTTCTGCCTGTACAAACATTTTGAATTCTGCGGTACAGCCCAACAGATTCGGGTGACCTGAAAAGTTTGCAGATTGGATCGGAGGTGATTGCGATTAGAATTGCCCTAAAAATGCACGTGGTCTCATGATCTCGGTTTGAATTTAAAAAAAGAGCGAGCATTCCACGTCTCCATTTGTATCTGTCTCTTCCGATCTCTGTAGGCAGTGTGTCCTTGCAGATATTTATGCCCACCGTCAGGTTGCATCATGGGAAATAACATTTTCGAATTTTTTTAAATATGTATGAACGGGGAAAAATTGGGAACAGCAACGGGGAAAATCGATTGAAAGTAAACAAACATAACTCTTGCTCGTCCTTTATGTTTTTCTTTTCTTTTTCTTTTCCTGCTGGCTTCCCTGTATGCATTGCAATGGAAGAGAATATGAAAAGTAGTATCATGCCAGAAAGCACTTGTAAAGTTCAAGGAAGTTTAGAAAATGTAATAGGAGAAGTTCTTGAAGTATTTCTGGAACTGGGGTGAATATGTTGTTTCTTTGAAGCATTCGCCAGGAATAAGGTCAGTAGTTTGGATAAGAAATGTAAATGTGCAACTGTTATTGCATTGGACTGAGTGGTTAAGGAGACTTTTGAATAATCTCGTGGAAGGGACTTGCATGTTTGTCCTTTCAGCGAAGTGGGTTTTGGCAATGAGCGACAAAATTGCATATTAGAGGACTTGGAGAGTAGGGATTACTTATTTATTGATATTTGATCAACGATTCAAAAGGTGTATGGGAAAGTCTTTAGAAGGGTTTCTCAAACTGCTGGCGGGTTTGATTATTCTAAATGTTTGCAAACAAAATTTGGGATTTTTAGACTGACAACGTATTGAAAGAGGAATTATGGAACAAAATATTTGATAAGGAATGGCATGCGGAAATCTCAAGTGTTGTTAAGTTAAAAACTGATTAAATAACAGACCAAAGGCACAAGCTTTCCAAAGATCGTCCAATTATTCGGCTCCGCCGACGATATTGGCATAATCGGAAGAACGCAGCGGGATGTCATTGGTGCGTTCGAGAGTATTGAGACGGAGGCGGCTAAGATGGGTTTAACGGCTAATGAGGGCAAGTATACTATGTTGTCAACAAGAAAAGGACACTCAACACCGACGTCTTGGATAAAAAGTCGGTATAGACAGATATAACTTTGAAGTTGTTAAGGACTTTGTCTTCCTTTTCTCCCTCAATTCAGACAACGACACCAGCGCTAAGATAAAATGAAGAATAACTCTTGCCAATCGCTGTTTCCTTGGATTAAGAAGGCAACTGAATAGCAAAGCCCTCTCTCGAATGACTATTGTGACCCTTTATAAGACCTTAATCATCGCACAGCTACTCTTTGGCGCAGAGCCATGGAGTCTGTTAAATGCGGATGAGGTTGCTCTGGGTTGTTTTGAAAGGACATTTTTCGGCTGTTTTCGGTCCTATCTGCATAGATGGTAAATAGAGGAGGAGATACAATGACGAACTGTATCGACTTAGCCAGAGTATTGATGGTCTAACGACTGCGGTGGCTGAGTGGATAGACGCCTATACACCGGGACGGAAAATCTTCAAATTCACACTCGAGGAATGGCGCCGTCGAATAAAACCACGACTCGCACGAAAGTGCAAACTTGGCGTGCGAAACTCGAGGCAGCTGGCTAAAGATCAAGCTGGCTGGAGACGCTTGTTAGTTGGGGGCCAGGTTCACCTCGGACTATAGCGCCACCTTTAGTAAGTAAATACTTACTTTTCCCGCCCACAACACCCAACCTGGAGGGCCAGGCTCTTTGTTGAACCGCTTGGACTTAAGGGGCCGGGTAATCTGGTCCACATTGGCCTATAATCCGGTTATGCCAGAGTAACCCGTATATGGTGTTCACCAAATAGTTCGACCTAACTAGAACTGTAGACCCCACCATTGATTTCATCCGCTGCCGTCCGGATGTAAGTGAGAGTGTCTAATGTGACAAAAAAACGGATGCCTACTCTTATTCCACAGTGTTTCAAAGACCTCAATACCAGTCGCGGTTAATCCTTTAAACACAAAAATAGTTTCTTTCAGCAATAAAATTCAAAAATCTTCAAACTCAAATGATTGGGGGATTGAATAGTTATTGTGCTATGTCACATTGCGGATTTAACTTCTTTGAGCGATCCCAGGACTGCTATGATTTTTTAATTTTTTTTTAAGCCATTAGCTATTATGATATATTTGACCATTGCTTGATACCTGTGCGGCAGGGCCAGACTTTTTAAACACTTTCTACTGTTCTAAGATGTTTACATTCGTAATGAAATTTTTCATCCAATGAATCGATTGTTTTAGTGGATAGAGAAAAGAAACAAAAAAAATTAAGAAAAAGAAAAAGTTTTCCATTTCGGTTCCATCGAAGGGCTGAGAGAAAGCCTGACAAATGAAAAGTTAATTAAATCCTTGACCCAAATTGGGAAGACATTTCGCGTTGTAATACAGTTCAATGAATCCTCTCTTGTTCTATTCTCATTTTCTGTCATGAATACACATAAAATTCAAATTTATTTCTTATTTTTTTTTTTTTGTAATTTTTCTTCTTCATCTTCTGTTCTTTTTAAATTCTTTAAGAGATATTGAATTGTGAACAAAAGGACGAAATAATTACTTTCCTTAGCTGGCTTGCCTATTCCCCCTTCCATTTTTAGTGGCAGTAATATTTTTTTTCTTTTAAATAGAAAAATGTTTTGCATGTGGGTGTGTGTGTTGTCCTGTTCCTGTTGGATATCGAAAGAAAACAAACCAAACTGTTTTCAAGAAGATGGTTGCTTTAAATTTGCAAAAACTTTACCGAACCCTCCCTGTTCTAGCTCTGTCGGAGTCGTGAAGAAACAAAACAATGACGATTGGGGATTCCATTACACCTCTCACCCTCTTTCACCACTCCCAGGCTTTAAAAAAAAAAAAAACGAAACATAGAAAAATAATCATAATAATGCCAAGGAAAACAAGTCCAACGAGGAGAGCAATGAGCACGAGCACGAGCACAAGCATGAATATGAGTATGAGAACGAGAACAAAAAAAAAGGAGCTGGGGGGAAACGTTATAATTTTCATCTTCTTGCAGCCTTTTGTAGTCGCCTTTTGGCTTTTAATTTTTGCGCCTTTGTTTAAAGTTAACAAAAGCCTTTGCTCTACTGCTGCTGTTGATTCTCGGGCTGGTGCTGTATCCTGAAGCATCGAGTTGCGAAAATATCTTTCGCAGATAAAAAGATTTTTGCTACTTGCTGCTGAAAGTATCTCTACTCTCTAGGAAAACAACATACGCTGGCATAGTGCATTCAATTATGTATAAAAAAAATCCAAAAATTTGCAATATTAATTAAATCCTCAGCGATAAGGCAGTTAAAATTGCTGAAAAGTGAGTTCGTCCTCTGCAAAAGGGCGCACACAATTAAACTCAAGTGAATGTAAAAATCGTAGAGCGGAAAAAGATATAAATTTACGCTTTCTTATTTTTTAAATTAGCAATAAGGATACTCCGAAAAAATGTTATAAAGAGAAGAGATAGCAGGGAAAGCTGGTAATTCAACCTTTCATTTCGTTTGTCCAATAAGTCTTAAATGAGTGGCCAGCCTGACATGCGTTCATTGATTATGAAGTCGACACAAGTGTTCGTGTTATCCGGAGAATCTTCTAAGCATGAATTTCCCCAATTCCTGCAATCAAGAAATGCTTTTTTCACGTGTAACCTGAACCGTAACCGTCTTTCACATTTTCGCTACGCTAGGCAGGATCATAGGAAATGCTTGACGGATCCTACCATGGAAGCCGCTTTGATTTAGCTACAAAACCAGAGAGTACATAAGACTATAAAAGTATTCACAAACCTGCACTGTGCTAAACCAAGCTTTGAATGAAAATTCCCCCTAAATCTATTACATACGCGTAAGTTTTTTTTTGTTATTCCATTTTGTAAATAATAAAAAATGCTTTTTTTTTTACTTACCATCCACCCTGCCTTGTGAGTGTAAATCCAAAACGAGAATCACGATCAACCGATACTCGAATGCCAACAATTCCAAGACCTTGTGGTGTTATCACTTGACCACGCATTACCGAGACACGGCTACAAAAAAATTTTAAATTAGATATACAAAATCAAACATAAATAATATTAAATTCTTTTTTTTTTAAATTTAACATTGTCACGGTAAGTGTATTAAACAAGAAGAAAAAAATATTTATGCAATATGTGTGGAAAAAACATATTACATACAAAATATAAAAATTACAATATTGGGATGCGTTTTCTTATTTTTTTGTTCAACAAATAGAAATGAATTTAACTTAAAATAAACTATTAAAGAAGATGCAATAACAATGTTTTGTTGTAGATATAATTTAAATTGATAATAATTGTATTTACAAGATGATAAGAAAAAAAATAGTGAAAAATGTTTTTATAAAATTATTTATTCTAATATATACATAGTTTAAAAAGTTTGATGGAAGATTCTTGAGAATGGTGATCTTTGAATGGATTTATTGTTTATTTCTTTATTTAAAGAGATGAACTTTCATCAGTAATGAGAAAATCGACGAGAGTACAAAGGCGTTGCTTGAAGAATTTGTTAATAGCATCTGGTTTCTGCCAAACTCGTCCAGTTGAGTAGGTTGACGATGGAGAATGCATGCTACTGGATCAACCTCTGAAAAGGACCCATCGAGACTTCGCCAATACCAGAGTCACAATTTTTCAGATATCCGTGCCGTATTTTCTCACAACCAATCATTTTCAGCGTGTTGTATTGTTTGCGCGGATGGAACGGACCTACAGTTTATTGCCGATTCCGAACGACGAGAGGTGATGCGGCGAACAATGTTCAGTGGACATCGCACTAACCTCGCCTAAAAATAAAAAATTCTACATGGCGGGCGAGACGGTAAGGGAGTGGCCAAGGCCTAGCTTCTCGCAACCATTCACGTTGCGCATGTTACATTTTTAGCACGAATGGAAGGGATCCACAATTTATTGCAGACTCCGAACGGCGAATTGAGAAGCTTTTTCATGACAAATTAGATGTAATAAAGTAAAGTCGCCATCTTGGCCGGGCCAGGACATACTTATACCTGACTTCGGTCCGTAGGCAAACCATTATAATATGCCGGGGTTCCGGACTAATTGCGACGACTTACATGTAACATTTGTGAAGATGGGGTCTTAAGGGACCTCGATGTACTTTTTAAGTGATGGGATAGGTGAATACAATCGAACAGTAGGAGGGGTGAATCTCTACCGGCCCTAGTATAAACTGGGTTGCGGATCTGTGGATACCTCGCCAATGAACAGGCTGGTAGTGGAGTGTCAGGAGTAGGAAGGGTGACTGATTTAATCAGACCATTGCTACTGCTGAGAAGTTTGTCCTGCTTGGCAATGTGCGTCTATAAATAACTGTTGCCGGAGGTCGTTGTTGGGTGGGGGAAGGCGGTTTGCTGTTGTGGGTGAGAGATGAGATGACTGTTTCAATGTAAACTTCGTTAAAAGAGGGGGTAAAGCCGGAGGCGGGATGAGTTGTGGAAAAGGGAAATTAGAGGCGGAATGACAAGTCGAACCCTTATTTAGCTGAAATATGATCTTCTTGAATAATTTTGATTTACAGATAGATTTGCTGACGCTGCATTAGTTGATATTTTACAGATCGTACAGATCATCAATGAAGTATTTGCCTAGAATGTTGTGCCTTATTGTAGCTGGTGCTGGACAAAATTTGGCATTTAATGCCTAAGAGGTGTAGGACGGTTTCCTCTTCCTTTTCATCTCTGCTGCTTTTGCAGAAATCGCTGGAAGGGACTTCCATTCGGATGTCATGTCTGTCTATCAGACAGTGGCCGGTGTTTTCTCCTATGATGGATAATGTTAATGTTATTTCAGTTTGTGGACCGATGTCTGATTTCTTAGAGTCAGGCCAGATTTGCTTTGCGGATCTGCAGGTGCTTATATTGCTTCACTTTCTGTTTTTAAAGTTTGAGTAGGAATTTTATATCACGAATAGCTGTATGCCTTACATAGTTTGAGTAGCAATGGCCTGTAGCTCCCTGTTATCAGATAGGTAAAGCTCAGTGCCTTTTTTGCTGGTTCTTCCGCCTTACAGTTGCCTGTAATGTCTCCGTTACCCTGGGACCCAGCACAGAGTAGTCTGACATCTGTCAGCCGACAATACTGACAATCGAAAGAACGCAACGTGAGGTACTCAGCTAGTGGTGACCACGAAAGGTTTAACGGCCAACGCATGCAGAACAATGTGCAAGCTGCCAACAAAAAAGACACCTAACAATCACTGTGAATCAATGACACAAGTGCTGAGAAAAAAAAAGAACACCTCTTCCCCATCGCAGTCTCCTTTTATTCAAGACACAGTCCTACTCCATGACGCAAAGGCAAGGAGTAAGACTACGATTTAAGAGGTGCGCGTAAGTGGAAAGAGCGCTAAATCAACTTCACGTTCAAAACCAACTAACAAACGAGTTGGCTTAAGAAGCCTATAGTTGGAGGCTCAGGTCCAGGCCAGACTGCACGCAATCATAAAAAGGTAAGAAAGACCTGACTTATAAGCAAAATATGGTGCCCAATACCCCTTTATTGGGCCAGAAACCATGTGCGATGTATGGAAAAACGTAACCAATACCAAACATAAAGTGCTCTAAGGTTATAGTCCCCATACCAATGGCCTAACTAGCGGACATTACCTTTTAAAGAAAAACAATATTCGCTCTGTAGACAGTGTATATCGCTGCACTCTCCCTACAGCAAGCTGACAAAGTTCTTCTTTGAAAAAATATGCTGATGCAGAATCAGCGCTATGCAAGAACATCTATAAGTGCTACGTTGTAATTCCACAGCAAGAGAGAAACAGGGTTTCTTATTCTGCTTATTTCTGAAACGAACCCCCTATGATCTTAGTTACTTAGATCGTCAGGCAAGAACTAGACACATTTTTATTGATCACTTTAAACTGCGGATATGGAAACTTCTTCATAGCAAATTATACTTTCGGGGGTGCTGAAATATACCACAGTTCTCGTGACCGGTGTGTTAGATGAGTGTGGACGGGTGTCGACGAACTATGGCTGCTGGTCTTAAATTAGGAATTTTCTTCTCCGAAAGTTCATTGAGGTTTGGCAAGTGCCGGGCTCTTGCAGAGGAAGTGTTCTATAGTTTCCTTCTCGTTTGTGTCTTTGGAGCAGTGGAAAGAGTTTTTTCTGCTTGGACTTGTGGGTCTGTAAATTGATATTGCATGATCTCCAACTTGTTTGGGGGAAGACGGTTCGCTGTTGTGGCACAAATGATTTATGTTTCTCAAGAGGAGAATTTATCCTAATGTCAAACCACTAATCCAACCTAAGCCTGAATGCACTGAAAAATCTTTGTATTACTATCCAAAGGTAGGGAAATATTGGAAGCGTATTTCTTTTTTATTATGAACTTGTGTAACAGACTATGAAAGTCAAAGCGAAACTAAGAGTAACAAAACGTTTGTTCGTTATGTCTCTACAAGGTCCCCGTCTATTGCATAGCGATTCGAACATTACCATAGTCTCCTCAGTTGTTTGAATGAAATGAGCTCTTTCAAGACCAACAGGTATACGACGTAAACGGAGCTTGTATGCATTTTAAGAAAAGTAATTGAAAAAGCTGTTAAATTCAGAAAATCATGCAATCAATCGTATGGGGCCGATATCGATTTATGTCTGATTCTACAAGAGACAACATCCTGATGGTTGTCTTGTCATTGTTGCATTTTATGACCCTAAAAATCTGTCATCCATCTGGCGAACCATACTTCTCTGCAATTGTCGATTTCATGTCCATTAACTTCAAAAGTTTCTTCAACATCGCGTCGATTTCATATTCATTGACTTCCAAAAGTTTGCTCAACATCGTGGATGACTTTTCATGTCCGATAACGAAAGCAATATTCGATAGCAAGCGAAATTTTATGCGTATTGACTATATACGATAATTTACGTAAATAGCGGTCATTAAGACTTTCATCTAAAGATGCTGCCAAAAAGGCGTTAAAAATTTCGCCATTGCCATCATCGTAGATGATGTCATGATGTTTTAACACGTATTTTGCGTCCTCCTACACTGACACTTGACTACTTTCGCCGGGCTGGAGTATAATAATAATAGATCCAAAGAACCGATAATAACAAAACATCCACCATCCATTATAAGGACCACGTTCAGTGTTCTTCTCTCGCCTCGCTAGAGAGATTATGAGGACGCATTACGCAATAATGCGAAGGATTCGATTTATATCGGCAATCCGCGCGACATAACGATGAATGTCGTCCTCTCTCGCATAATATCATACTACTCGCATGCACATACTTAGATGGCGAAGGAAAAAAAAAAAAAAAAAGGACATTGGACGACGGTTTTATGCGTATTCTTTGTGTTTGGCCATATTTTCTGTTTTATTAGACCGAGCAAAGACACCATCATTCCCATCGGCGAAGGGTAAAACCCTCTCCGTCTCTCGCCGCGCTCTCTGTGTGACCTAAATGATGTAACAGCAGCAGCCAGTTGTAAATTTAACTTTTATTGACTAATTTCAATACACCGAACGGCAATAAAGTGTAATTTCATTTTGACATACCCAATATATATGTTTCAGGGAAGGGGCTTGAGAGTATACGGTGACGATCAGGACGACGACCATTCGGAACAAAGCATCACATCATTGCTGTGTAGCCTTTGCAATTTGTATAATGGTCAATATATACAAATTTGGAATGATGGGGCCCCGTGTCGGTTAATGGTGTCGATAGTTAAATTCACAATGACGCGAGTAATCTTCCTTTTTCACTCCATTTTTGGTCCTCCACACAAAGGGGAACACAACACATTTATTGTGCATAACTTTTCTACGAACGAATTTTAATTAAAGTTTGATTTCTTTCCAACAGAATGGACGGTGGAGGATACAAGTTTATATGGACGAGGCATCAGCTTAAATTAATATAGTGATGAACATTCTGACTTTATTGTTTATGTTGATGGATCACAAAATCAAGAGATTAATACCGGTTCTTGTTTCGGAGCAGTATTCAGTGGCATGGGCATGTAATTCGGAAAATTAAAACGATGGAGGCTTCGTAAAAATATAATTTTCTGATGACGACGAAGATATCCTATCGTTGGAGAATTAACTTTTATTAACACTTAACTTGCTTATTCACTTATAGTCCTTTGGATGAATTTTCTGTCATAAGAAATTCTAATTTACAGACTTTGGTCTTGAATACCTACTCACACCAGCGTCGCTTGACCGCGATTCGAAAAATTACAAAAGGATACGTATCTGAACCTGATGGCCCTCATGTTCTCCTTTAAAACAGTTCTAACTGTAAAACTAGTCTTTTCTCTATCACAACTGTCCAAAATCTCACTTCTGAAAGCATCAACTACACCTCTTCGAAGGTTCAATCGTACCAACCAATAGATATTTATGACACGTAGCAGGCCATTAACGCGGTCCCAAGACTGAGAGAAACCCACTTTAAGTGAGAAAAATGTGGGATATGCCAGAATCCTATCAACTCACCGCAGCCTTCCATAATCAACAGACACGTTGCCCACCGAAAACGACTTCAATATGGGCTATAAGCAAAAAATACCAGATAGAATCACCTGAAGTCAGCGCAATGTCCTCCTCAATGAATCTATCTCTATCTCTACGGACGGCTCTTAAGCGCCCGTATGAGTCAGTGACGGTATCTTTTTAGAAGATCTGGACAACCACCATGCTTTTAGTCTTCTCTACCACTGCGGCCACTTCCAAGCCGAAGTCACAGCTATTAACCAAGCCGCCGCTTGGCTTCAGGCTAAATCAATATCGCGCAGAGATATTGCGATTTATATCGATAACCAGTCTGCTATCAGATCGCTCGTATCCAACACAATAAAAACTCGGGCAGTGAAAGACTGCCACGTGCCTCTAAACGAGATCGCTAGCAAGTATAACGTCACACTCTGTTGGGTCCCTGGTCAATTTGACATTCAAGGGAACTCCAAGGCTGACAAATTGGCTAGAATAGGTACTAGGTCGTGAGGTTTGGGTAATGACCGTAAGAATAAGATCACGGATACAAGCTGGCGAAATGAGATTTCTCCGTTGTATTGCTGGGGTAACTCGTCGAGATCGAGTAAGGAACACTAGAATACGCGAGGCACTCAATTTCGAACAGCTACTTATTCGAGCGGAAAGGTCCATACTTCGATGGTTTGGGCACGTTCAACGCATGTTCTCAACTCGGCTTCCGAGACGTGCCATCGGGTAGGCCTAGGATGAGATGGTATGGATCAAGTCCGAAATTTCACCACTACCCGTATGGGAATATCCCCTGATGATTTAGAGTCGATGGCGGAAGATCGGGTGATGTGGAGAGTTTACTTAAGCACCCTAACCCCGCGACCCTCATAGTGGATAAGCGGGTCATTGAAAATGATTATGATGATGACGTATTGGGTACAAACGGCAGGAAACTCGACCATGTTAAAGTGCCTGTCGTTTGTTCAACACTTGGCTCATACCGACCCTCTGTCGAAAGCCAATCGTAGATGGCAATACCTCGATTATTGTAAGAATGCCCGGCTGATCTGGCCTGTCCTGGATCTGAAAATATCAAAAGCATTGATACGACTTAACACAGACCAACTTTCAAAACTTATCAACGTCCTCACAGAGCACTACATTCTAGGTATGCTCGACGCCTGGGTATAGCATGTAGCGATTTTTGCAGGAGCTGCGAAGACGAGCAGGAGAAAGCGTCTACTGTACACTGCCTCTGCACGTGTCGCGTCTTTGCCATTATTAGGAAACCCACCTTAGGCCAATACTTCTTAAGCAATCTAAATGATTAGAACTCTGCCAGCACTCTAACTAACTAACCAAAAGTTCTGAGTATTATGCCCACAATTATCCCAGTTGATATGTAATAAAATATCCGCCTTGAATTTTAGTGTATTCATGGTCAGTCGAGTCGAAATTAAATCCCTAAGCTTGGTGTAGGTTGTCTTTCACTTCACATGACGATAGTAGGCAAATTCAACACTCACCTGTGCTGGGTATCGGACCACAAGGACGTTTAGGTAACTGCGTGGCTGACAATTTTGTCAATCTCTCGTAGGGTATACATCCCGTGTATTCTTTAACTGAATGCAATTAAATAACCCAAGCGTAGATAAGGGAAAATGTACGATATGTTAAATTTTCAGATAGATCTGGCTTTTGCTGGATCAGATTAGTTTAGTTCTGGTAAAGCGATGACAAATTAATACTTTTATCAGGGTCCTCAATGGATCCTTTCCTACAGGCCTATACAACACGTATGGATGTATGTATGAAGCGGATCCATGGCAAAACGAACTTCTATCTCACCCAGAATATCTCTTCAAACGTCAACACGAAACTACATAAAATTGTTCACACTGTGAGAATGTTTCGGAAAACGCGGAGCATGTGTTCTTTCATTGCCCACGATATGGAACCGAGAGAATCGTCCTCCGCGACCAATTTGAGAAGTGGCCCACTCCCGAAAATTTTGTAAACTACATGGTGAAAACTGGTCCATCGTAAGTTACATGACGGTACGAATATTCAGCGATCTTAGAGGTCTAGAGGGTCAACGCAATGTGAATAACAACACTAAGAGAAGCCTAAAAGGCTAACCAGCTCGTCGAAATAATACCTTTAGGGCTGTCTCGCGGTAAGAGTGGTTCGACGTGGGCAGGGTGTGGGTTAGTACGTAGGCGTATCCCTAAAATCGATCAAACAGGTTTGCAAATCGTGCATGCCAGTGGCCTGGTCTGCTGGTATCTATGGAAATTACACATCCTTTGACGCAACCAAAAAAAAGTCCTATACACCAAGAGGGTTTCCTCTCAAATAATTTCTGCAAAAAGTTTATGAATGAAGGCGACGAAATAGTGTCCTCCGCTTCGCAAAAAAAAAAAAAAAAACACTAGTTGGTTTGATTGTTATTCTGAGTAGGTCTAGGTTAGTGAAAAATTATGTAGTAAAGCAATGAATCTGGGTTGTTTTAAGTGGACATGCGACAAGGTGTGGATATCCACATTAATTATATCTAACGTGACATATCGTCCCCCTTTATGCAAATCATTTTTTTTTCGTTTTTAAGTTGGTTTGATAAATCTTTCTGTATTCTATGTTATGTCAGAACTGTAAATGTTCAGATAGAGTGGAAACAGCTATATACGACAGCAATTAACGTTCAAACGTCATTCCCCCAAAAGTTTGCAGATTCATGGTACATATGTCAAGAGATTATTTTAATCTCAACTAGATTTTAGACCATTAATCTCGTTTTTACTCCTTTAAGTACGCCCCACGTTTTGTGGATGCTAAAAGCAACTCACTCAATTTCTAATTTATGTGTAAACGGCTCTTGGCCACGCAAAAGTATCGGATTTGGACAAGGTCACATGGACACATAAGCAATAGCCAGATCATCATGATCAGCCTTCGATAAGTAGAATTCCAAGAATCACGTACTACTTAGTCAAAGCAAAATACGAATCATCTCTGGTGTCCTTACAGGACACTGCGAAAAAGAAATCCATTCGGAGCGTCTTGGATTACCCTACATTCACGACTCCAGAAGCTCCACGGGCAAAGAGGAAATAGAATCCATGTAGCACCTGCTATACGAAATAAATGAGAAATTAATAGGTCAGCGCTGATAGAGAATCTTTTACTAAATACATATTTCCAGTGTGAAAAGTGTAACGAGGAAGGCCCTTGAATTTATAATTGCGGATCTCAGGCTTACCCTTGAATATTTTTAAATCGCAGGCCAAACTTAGTTTTCAGTTGCATTACAAAATTATTTAGGATAAGAATCGGTATTTTATGAAATAGTTTTACAAGTAAACGCGTTGATTGGACCTTGATATAGTTCATAAAGAAAGCAGCACGCTTAGATCGAGTTCTATGTACTACACATGGTTTTTACAATTATTTAACTCTGATGAATTTGATTATAAATTCTTGTAACTGAATTCCATCAAATTATTAAACCCGGCGGCAGCTAAAACTTGCAGGAAGTTGAAAATATCTATCTATTCGCGTGAACATACATATGGTAAATTTATAGGAACACTATTTTTACGCGAGAATTTGCCAAGAATCTTCCACCAAATTTCTCCTTGAATAAATCTAAAAGAAAAGAATATTGAAACTGTAACAAAATTTTACGTAAATTTCATGCATAAAACTTCAATTATCTTAAGTCTAAGAAATAAGTTATTAAAACCAAAAAAGAAATGGCTTTTATCAGCGATTTCTTTTAAGGCCAGTTATTTGCTGGTAAATATAAGAAATATTTTTTATAAAGCAGAAATAAAATAAAAATGATTAAATACATTTTCTTTTTCCTAAACGTATTTTATAAACAAAGTATTAAGAACATATTTTTATTAAAAACTGTGGCATAAATATAAATTGTTATCAATTACACTCGTATATGATTTTTTGCTGAACAATGTAAGAAATTATTTATTAAAATATTTCTGGATGAAATTATGTAAGCAGATTGCACGTATCTAGATAATCATTTTAAAATTAAAAATCCGTTGTTCAATGGTTAATAACTGGTATAGATCAAGAGAACATACACATGAACAATTAGTTCTAAAAATTGTGGAAATGCTAAGAGTTGTTCGAATACACTTAATATTTAAAAGAAAAACTTCAACTATTTGTAAGAGTTTGCTCGCAGACCTTTTGATGCAAATAACCGGAAGCCTCGCACACGGTTATACTATTTCGGGGTGGTGCATGTCTCTCGTCTAGAAAGACTACTGTCTTTTCTAACCGAAACAACTTAAATGATAGAGGCTTGAGAGCACTTCCCATACAACTGGAGAAGATCGCGATCCAGAGTAAGATCGACCGAGGATGTGAAAATGGAAGTGAACATACTGTTGTCTGCTACAAGCTATAAGGACAATGACACGATATGTGCTCAGCAGTTTTTTATTCTTCCAAGGATAGTCGTCAAGAGAATAGAATCACGTTTGCTTAGGGCGGGAATTTTGTTGCCTCATTTTATTCGAGATGTTGATGGATTTTTGAGTTTGTCGGAGTTTTGTTGTTGAGATCGGTTTTGAGTGCTTCTTTTGATGCTCATTTGAATGGAAACCCAAATCGTTGTGTGAAGAACTCATCGACCATTACGACTGCTTCCAAAACAAATATTATTATGGGTGTAGCTCCGCACAGGTTTTGAGTAAAAGTTGTAAACGCAGAACTGTGATCGCTGCAAGGCTGTCAGAAATAAAGACTTCCTAAAAGGTTTCGCCAAATGCAATCTTTAGCTTATAGCTTAATTGCAAATAGACATTGCTTGTACAAGAACACAAAGCTGAAGTCGAAATAACTGATAGGTATAGGATAGGGTACATATCTTATTATGAAAAGGACGGACTCATAAACAAACTGCTCTTGACTGTCGGAGATGTGCTGGTTCTTATTGGATGCGCTTCAATAGGAAAGTGGGGTTAGGAAAACCCACAGCTGGGTGGCGGAGTCATGTTCATGGGTTCCTGGCATAAGGAAGGTTAAGCGTAAGTATTTCAGAGTTAACTTCTGTTTTCTTGATCTGTTTCTCTTTTCACGCGGTGGCAGCATAGGTGGTAGATTGCCTGTGGGGGTGGTTGCCGTGTCATAGCTAAAGTGATTATACACTTTTCTTGAAATGCTCCTATCAACTGAAGTCGAATGAATTAAAACTAGGTCGCCCGATTTGAATTTGACTAAAAAGTGAAAATTGAATGACTCAAGCTTCGGCTGACCTTTTGACTCTCGTTTGTAAGGGAGTTTCCAAAGCATGCAAAGAACCACTGCAAGAGTGTCTTTAAATTATTTAAAGGATTTTCCGAGCCCAGACATGGTTATCTGAGTTTATATAGAGGTGATAATAGGGATTAAGATTGTGAGGCTAGAACGATTTTTTTTTCAAATAGCCCTGAGCAAATGATGTTGAAAATAAGCAGAGAGTACAGAAACATGCACCATAGGAAATAGGCTTATTCCTGAACCTTCAAACTACGAAAAGTACAAAGCCAGGTTACACTTGATGTTCTTCAAGTGGACCTTTAAACAACTTAGATAAGAAGAAAAAATCAGAAGGCTTCAGAAGAAATGTTGCAACAAACCTCAAGTGAAAAGTCCTCGACACTCGCATCTTGTTCTAGCTGTCCCAAAATACTCGTTTCAAACTGCTATTTCAACCATAAGAAAAAGTAAACAACGCGTTCCGGTTTGTCACCCTAATTTGTCAAAAATCAGCTTAATAGAGACACTGCGGGATTGATCAGTATTTTCAGGGGTGTCATGCTAGGAAGGACTGCTTAATTCAGATGATTAGTTCCTAAACTCTCATCATGATTCACCAATGTCATTGACAAAAGCAGGGAATGAATGGTTCAAACCTTACAACAGAATTGCATGAACTGATCTACTCATTTCCAATGTAAGTGTTCGGCCCTAGCGAGGACCAGATAGCGCACCTTAGGCAAACCCTTCCTAGTAGATCTAAGCGGATTGCTGGAAAAAGGTTTGGAGAACTGATCCTGTATCGGAACTCCACTGGCTGGGTTTGACCACTTTATCCCAACACAACCAATCAACACTCACACACAAATAGGTTTGAACGAGTTTTCGTGGTAATAAAATGACGCACCCCTTGCCCTAACTGGGTTCTCAGGAACCGCCACTATACCTACCACTCATGAATGTTATTAAGACGCCAGACGCCAGTTTTAAAAAAACTACACATAAAGGTTGCATAAGGATTTGTATGCCTATTATTTTTTTATGCAATATCCAAGATCTGCTCAAATAGGCTAGCGGCCCATACTGGATAGTATCCTACTTCCTAGATAGACGCAAAACCGAAACTGGTTGTTTTTTGGAACAACTGCCAATCAATTGTTCTACCCAATTATGACATTCGACGAAGTTGCGACAACATCCCTTTGAAACAAAAATCCTAAAAATGTCTCTTTTACGTCTGCTTTAAAATCCAACTCATTAGAACATGTTAGCACTTCAAAGTTAACATTTCCCCTCCCCCACAATAATAGTCTTTTGCGTAACGTTAACAACCATAATTACGAGGTGCTTCGCAACGTCTACTAGCTTGCAGCGGCACCAGCCGCCGCGCCGTCACAGTACTTCTTCCTCGCGTATAAGGAAAAATCGCGTTAAGCACTCAATTAGGTAACGCACTCATAAACTACCCTATTTAATGACGTTCGACGTAAATACATAATTATGTCAAATCACACAGGTATCATTATGCCATCACACATATTCCCTCCTTAGATACGTGTATATCTGCCGCCTTCATTTCGGTTGTTTACTTGATATCATATTCATGTTCTGCATGTTAAGAGATCATAAAAAAACCTCTTACCCTATCCACCGAAACTCCTTTAGGAAGAGTGTGTTTTACTTTTTTTTTGCACCACCGAAACCAATTTACACATACATACATAAGTATTCTCCCGTACACGAGGCGACGAACGAATAACCCCGAAACCATAGCACACAAAAGGTGTATCTACTTACAAAAACCGCCCTCCTAGCACGAGGCAGAAACCTATCCTCTCATCCCTGGTATTCTTGGCCCACAAAGCAGAACCTTTGTGCTTGTTATCACAATTCATAAATTTATTACATTTGTGCCTCATTACCTTTTTCTCAGAATGCAATAAAAACATAGCGTACGCGCATATGTTCTTCAGGTTGTCGTCCTTTCGGGGGCTCTGCTCCATCTTTGAATTTTTTACAAGGATTTTTTTTTTGTTTCATTTCGGTATGTGGAAGGACGACAATAATGACGGTCGTCGTCCACCGCATGACTGCATTCGGCAAATAAGTTCAAATCACTACACAGCCCAACGAAGACGACGACGACGACGTCTATTTGAACAATTCCATATGGAAGGGCACAAATACACATTGGGGAAACAATAACAACAACAGAATAGGACGACTAACTGAAACCGAATTAGAAATGTAACACAAGAAATCGGTGGAAGAAGAAAAAAAAAAAAAATAAAAATAAATAAAAAGCGCTGTTTGGCAAAAGGTCTCCCACGAGAATAGTACACACAGAAATAGTAGTAAATTTTCTAGAGAATTTTCTCGCTCAAGGATAATATACTCTCCACATGAGCGTGAACAACTGATTGTGATTGTCCTGGAATGGTTGTGTTATTGTTTGCTGTGGGAGATAATGGAAAAAGGTGAATAATTTACAAAAAAAAAAGAAAAAAATGATTTCTTCATCAAAATGAACGGTCGGGCGGCAGCACCATAATTGTATCCTCTAAGGTTTTATTTCTCGTCATCTTTTCTGCTGGCGTTTACCGAGGATATCCTTCGCCTGTCCTTGCAACCGCGAGAGAATGAGAGACATTTTTGTTTTAAGTTATTTTTATAGACTTTTGCGGAATATTACACCGAGAATGCCTGTGTGCTTGAGATAGTTAGAAAATGATTTAGGCTCTCCGGGGTTAGAAAAGGTAAGCAGGCGTAAGAATAGGTACACATACAACCAACAGAGAGAAAAGAAAAAAAAAAATGAAAACAAGAAATTGCTAATGGCATTTGAGGTAATCGAGCAGAACAAATGTTCGATTAGAGGGAAAGGAAATTCGCATTCAATGGATAATTGGGCAAGGATTTATCCATAAAAAGAGAAGAAAATGTTTTTAAAATAGCTTTGGGACTTGCCAAGACTTTGCCTGAAGACTTTTTCGACACGTGTAACGCGGGCATTGTTGGTAGATTAGTTGGAAGCCCAGTAAAACCATGATACAGCTGAGAGTCAAGAGCAGACACGTTTAGAAGAAGTCCCTGAATGTCAAACGCAGAGGCAGAGGTCAAAGGTAAAGTCATTTTCATGATGTCGGTTGGAAAAGAACAAACATATTTGGTTTTTGATTTTTTTTACAATTTGTACAGGTTAGTTGAGGGTTCTCTGTAGAGTACAGTGAGGATCATTTTTTTAAAAAGTAATTTACGTGAATGCCCTCTCCAAATGACTAATCACCTTCTTTTTAAGTGTCAACTAAAGCTTAGACTAGCTAGCAAAGATTGTCATAGAACATTTTTGACTCAACAATCCTGGACACGAGTAGAAACTAGACAGAACTATGTCAATGTTTTATAATACAACAAATGCATTCCAGCTACTACAGAGCCTAATAAAACTTATCCGTGGTATCCGATTTCTTGATCTTGGGATTCTTGGAACTCTTTCCTAGTTAAAGGCTCCTTCCTTCCATGTTAAATTCTTTCCGTAAGATCAGTAACAAATTATCGAAGCATACGACTAATTGAGTCGCTCGAGCAAGAAATTGATTTACCGATAAACGATTATGAGACAGTGTTTGCTGTCACCTGTCAATAGCACCGACGAATCAAACAGGACGTTGTTCTGCCCGCTTACTTAACTAGAGCTAAGTTACAAAGTTAAGTTAGTTAAATTATGGCGATCAACGAAGTCTCATCCTGGGTAAGGCATAATGTGATATCCTCCAAGGACATTACAATTTTTACCGGTAGCCAGGCCGCTGTAACTTCTCTGGAAACGGTAACATGTACATCAGTATCAGTAAGGCGAACCAGAGATGAAGGAATGGCACCACGTACCGTACCTCTACTAAAAGCTGGCTTGTGCTAAATCTCACTCGATTTAAAAATGCGATCTGGCTCAAAACGTCGCTCATTAGGACCGTCATTTGTGTTCATACTGGCCATTGTCCCATTGGCCTTCATGCCAGAGGGACGGGCATCTTCTCAACTGACTTCTGGAGGACGTGCAGAGACGAATAGGAGAAAGGAACGATCCTCCATTTTCTCTACATTTGCCTTGCCCTATCCCAAACAAGGAAGCTCTATATCTAGGAGCCTATCACTTCGATAACGTGGACGAACTATCACATACTGACGTCAAAAATATCCTTAGCTTCATCAAGAGCTTCAAATGATTGGAATAAAGCGAGTGGCGTTTTGAAGGGTATAGATCGAAGTGGTATCACAAAGGGCCTTTCCTAGGCTACGTGTGTCATTGCGTGTGAACTAAGCTTGGTATCCATCCTCCTTGCCCTGGACACTGTTCTCTCGTGAAAGATGACCGGGGACGTCCGGGGGTATTTTTCAAATACGTCCGGAGTTTTGAGGGAGTAGCTAAATGGTCGCAGACGAATCGTAGATCGTGACCGATGCAAGTGAGAGAGCAATCGATGGTTTGCCCTCGCATTTCTTTACTGTTGAATGCAGTAAAGATTAACAATGCAGAATGCTACACAGAAAAAAAAAACCGAAAACATTGTCAGGATCTTCACATCTCTCTTTACCATCTGGGTTATGGGCGCAATGTCCGGAGTTTTGTTTTTCATGATCTCTAGTTTCTTCGAATTTCTGATGGATTTCTGAATAAATGAGGAGACTCCATAAGACATTAATCATCCCTCCCAGTCCTGCTTTATGGCGCTGGTTTCTATCGAAGGCGTCGCTTTTCGCAAAAAATGTGTTATACATACATATATGTACACAAGTCATGCGGCACCGTTTACGTTGATAGGCTTTAGTCGAAGTAGTTCTAGGACCGACTACATATATGACATGGAGCTAGTAAAAAAAATGCACGTTGGACGTCTGAGATGGCTAGGACATGAAGAGTGATGGTTGGTGAAGGTCTAGTTAAGAAAAAGTTTCCGGCCAATAAATTTTTGGTGTGTGCCTTATATTTACATATATCGTCAATAAACACTTGAAATTTACTTTTTAACGTGCCAGTAATCAGCCGAATTTCGCGGCCATGTTTAAGATCAGGAACGCAAAATGCAAACTCAGAGCATCGTAGGACCTTGGTCCTACTTGCTTCTGGGTAAATGAAGCTGTTAATGTTCCGAATGTTTCGACTATAGAACTACTATTGGTAGCACTTGGTCAAAGTTGCATTTTTCTGGTCTCTGCAGGTTCGATTCTAAGATCCGAAAAGTCAGACTCTTTTATAAACGCTATTTGGTTGTATTTCAGTCGACATTTCGCTATGCACCATCTATTAGGTCGTAACCCTGCTGCTTCCTAATGGTTGGGTCAAGCTTCTTGCTGATTCTTTGTCTCGTCTGCATACACAGTGAGGACGTGAACCAATGATTTAGATTTAGATTTTACCTAAACGCCTTAGATTTCAGCTTCCGATCAGACGTTACTAAAACAGGGTGGGCAGAAAAACATTTGGAAAGTACATAACGAATGCCCTGTTATACGCAGAGACGTTCAAATCTCCCATATCGGGGATTGTTTCCACGAGCTTCTTCGACAAGAAGGCATCGGGTCTAGCTTACATTAAGCTTAACAGACAAAGAAATCTCTTGATAATTGTTCTGATTTAGAGACGAGTAAACCTTGATTCTCAGTCCCAGACAAATGTCCACGAGAGAGTTGCCCAGTTGCTTGTTGTCTATCTCTTCTACCGAGGGAAAGTAGTTCTTTCCTTTGCATGTTGTTTCAGGGAGCTCGACGAAGATCTTGGTTAAGGTTCCGCTTGACAGTTCATGTTTGGTGTTTCTAACAATATGGTAATTGCAACAGGCTGATGAAGGCTCTTCGGAAGCTTTTCTTATAAGTTCATTTCCAATTTGCCTTCAACGACCTTGTGATCGGGAACTCACGATTATTGATATTTTGTTACTAGCAATAGGCTACATACATAAGTGTGGTCATGCAGCTCCAAGCAGGACCTACGAGTTTACCAAAAGGAGTAAAGGGAGAATCTGTTGTTGCGAAGTTTGCAAAGGATTCATTCCCTGCCAAATCATTCCACAGCAAACACTCCAGCTTGACAAGAGAAGGTCAATTGTGAGAACTGCTTCTTCGTAGTTGGGCTTACATTTACTCCATTATCCATTTTGTATCCAAAAGCATATCACGCCGATTGGAACTGACAAGATGTGGGCCTCCATTGTCCTACTCAATTCAATTTGGATTTAGAATTTTGAATTCTATTGATTTTTGTAGTCATGAAGTCCGTTACTCCGAATACTGCCACAGACAGGAGCGAGAGCTTCTTTTGGATCCCATGGTGCTCTGTGATGTTGCTGACCTACATAGGTCACTGCCATAAGCGTAAGAATGATGTTGCTACTTATTGCTCTCGCTGTCATGTTTCGGAGAATGTATAACATGGTTTTTTTAATTCTACGTAATGAAAGCTAAAAAAAAATACACTACGGAGTACATTTAATGTGTCCGACTGCAGGAAACATGTGCGATGGTGGCAAAAGTTATCTGCTGTCTTAGGTGAAGACGTACACAGTGACAACACGTCGTTATACCTCGATTTCTAAAAATCATTTTTCCGAAGAAGAATAGGAAACCAATGAACCTTTCTATAGACCTTTGACACAGATGTGTCAAAGACGGATTTAGGAACAGGTGCCGGTATAGTCTCCGAAGAACTAAACATACTCAGTTCAATCAGACTACTTGATCACAGCAGTGTCTTTCAAGCGGAGGTCTTGGCAGTGACAGAGGCAGCCATTATGGTATCAACGATGGCAATACCACGAGATGATATCACCATTTTCAGTCAGGAGGCTATTAAAGCAATTTCTGCTACTGAAATTAAATCCAAGCTAGTTTGACGTTGTCGCGAAGAGCTTAAGGTTCTTGGCTCAAGCTGGGTCCTTGGTCACAACTTGCAAGAAAAAGGTCTGCAATGGACTACAATTAAGGACTTCAATGGATTAAACTCCCACATCTGTAATCTCAGAGAGCGAGTGGAATGTATGATCCTGACGACACCCAACAGTAGGTGGAAGTTGCTTACCACCTGTGATATATTAAGGAATCTTTGGCCAAAATACGACAAAGCCAGAACTAACAAACTTTTAAAATATGACAGGAAGTCGCTGTCAATGTTGGTAAGTGCACTCACTGGCCGCAACCTTCTAAGAAACCACAAAATGAAATTTAAATTCAACGATGACAATTTGTTTATGTAGGGGTTGCGGTGACGAGGAGGTTCGAGAGGATACTATTCACTCCTTCTTCTAATGCCCAAGCCTATGTGACTTGAGAAACAGAACACGAGGAAGACAGACGCTACTACGAAGCCATACAAAAACTATCTGATGTTCCATTCAACGATCTTTTCAGGTTTCTGAGGGCATCACGATGGCTGGAAATCCAAATCACCAACGAGCCCGGTAGAAACCGGGATCAACCCCCATGGCCATCACAATGGGTCCATAAGGACCTTATTGTGACGAGGTCTAGTACTTTATTCCTCATTAGGCCAGATACCTTACCTAACGCATTCTCTTAAGCGAATCGTAGCATTCAATAGCAAAACTGACTGTTATTCACTGCTCCGCTCTGTGGAATAGGGTTAGTAGGCAAATGCTTAAGGGAGGTGGTTTAATCGATAAGAATCCGCCATTTCCACATTTCTACGAAAAATAGATCTCAGGTCTTCATGTTACGTTCCCAACAGTCGTGGTTTCAAAATGCTGTCATTATGCGCTATTTAGGTCTCAGGCGCACTAGCCTGATCACCACCACTCTTTTCTTGCACAAACCTTTACATTTTCTTACGTTAAGTTCGGTAGTCCTGGCAGTGTTCAAATCATTAAAGAAGTGTTCTGTTAAAGTAGCTTTTGTAAGAATGTTGGGTGCGTTATACGTGCTTTAATTGGTTCTTAAGCCCATCCTCCTAACGACTCAGCCATCCCACCTTCCAAACGACAGACAAACTCCTTATTCAAATTGACTCTTTGAAGTGATTCCCTTTTTCAAAATCACATGTAAACAAATCAAAGGGCTCTGTACAAGTCTGTACACAAAGATACTTTGGAGCCCAATGACGTCATTCCAATACAATTATCACTGGCAAATGCAAAAAAAAAAAACAAGAAATCAAACGATTTCCTGCGCATACCTGATAGATATAAATAGCTTCGGTCTTAACTCGAATTTATTTGTCTAGATATTGATTGAAGGAGCAAAAAAACTTGTCATGCCAAAGTACCAAGGGGCTCAAGTGCTACAATTTATAAGGGACACAAAATTAGTCAAAAAGGAACGGAGTTAAAATCATCAAGACAAAATCGATTTCAAGGGAAAGTGACCTTTTGAAAAATCATCCTCGCAAAAACATGTCCCTTCCACTTGACAAGGGTAAGGCATTTAATTGTGTACTGAACAATTTTCACGAAGATGTGATGCGCATTGTGATGTGTCCTTTTTTGCTCGTTTAAAATTAAATTAAACTATAGCCTGAGCAAAAAAAAAAAAAAACATGTTAAACATAACAAATGACATAAGGACATGCGAATTCCTTTTGAAGATCCACAGAGACATTAAAAGACAAGATATGGACCCTCGTCTGAGCGATGAGAGATGTTGTCTTTAATTTTCCCTGCCAAGATGTATTTCAAATTAAGGAAATGTCCTTCCATTTAAAGATTTATCTACCCATATGTGTGAGGATGATTGATTGATGAGTTTTCTGCGACACTAATGAAGTTTCTCCACTGCAATCCCACTAAATTTTTGATAGCCACAGCACAGATACAGTGACCATCCTCCATAAAGAATAAATACTTTTCTTGTTAAGAAATTCACACTGAAATTCTGTGCACAAAAAAAATTCCTGTCTAATTTTTTAAAATATAAAATATTTCACTACAAAGAAGAAATAAAAAAAAAAAAGATTAAAAGAAGAAATACCGCTGTGAGATACACATGTGACTACGGGAAGCTCTGCAAGAATAAACGCAAACATACCCCAAGAAACGTTGACCCACATTCCGTTGGTGAAAATATTTCATTGTACCCATAACTGATGGCAGGTTATAGCGCCAACTTACATTACCAGCACAACACGCAACATCGACAACGACAACGACGACGACGGCGTCGACCCTTCGCCTCGGTACTTCGGAGATACTAGTATGCGAGTACGTATACCACATCCTCGTGCATTTTGTCAGGCGATATTAGCAGCAAGGACTTCTGCTACTCGTACAACACAACTGCCACTGGCATTAAAATAGTAGCGACTTACACGAACTAAAAGAGATAGTGGCATTAATACACGCTGACTCGCTCGGGTAAAGGGTGAGCAAAAGGAAAAGGATTATGCAAATGTCAAATATTTCCTCTGCTCACTAGAAAACCTTTTGTGAGGCACACATTGTACAAAAAAATGTGTTGTACAGGGTGATGCAGATGCAGGCCATTTAATTTTTCTGGACGATACTATACGTTTTTTGACAGAGTCTAGCTTAAATTCGGTTGGCAAGCTTTGTTTGAAGCTTTCGAACTTAGATCTAGACTTGTGACGTGCATGGGGTAAAAATTACCGCTTTAGTGCATAGCTGGCCATACTTTGCAATTTGAAACCCTGAGATTCTTTTTTTCAAAATCTGCGATGATGTCCGCAGATAAAGACTCTTGGATCGACTTGAACTTCAGATACAAGTATCATTTTTCGAACCAAGTCACTACCGTACACTGTCAGCTAAATCATGGGTTAAGAAAATGTCCAGAACGAATTTACCCTATGAAAATCCCTAGACGGCCAAAGAAATAACTGCCAAGAGTCGAAATGTTATATCAGCCAGATCGGAACATTAATAGAGAAGGTGACTGACAGATTCCCTGCGGGTTTTGCGGCAGTCGTTGTGCATAATCCCGAATCTTCGGTGGGTGTCTGATATTAAATTTCAGCAATGATCCTGCAGTTCGATCAACGCATTTCCCTTTGACTTTATTGATCAATGGCAAGTACCCATTTGAATGGGTACTGGGATCTGGGCTGATACCCTTAACTGAGAAAAATATAAAAAATTTATTTTAGCGAACATGAGCTCTCCAGGTGCCGACTGCCTTGTAGATAGCGTCGGAATCAGCCGTTCTCATAGTCACGGGAGTAATTTTTATTAAAGCATGGAAAATTGGAAAGGACGGTACCTCTTTATCGAGGAAGTGCTGAAGGGGAAGAAGAGAGAAAAATGCAAGAAGCTGTTGCGTCTTTGGATTGCCTAAAGATAGAGAAGATTTAGCCGTCATCATCATCATCGGTGGAACATTGGCTAAGAGCATCAGTAAAATAACGCCCTTATTGTTTATTTCCTTGATTGCATAACTGGGGGAGCTTCTTACAAAGTGAACTGTGGAGTGGAGAGATGTAGTTCCCCTTCGACTATGTATAAAGTTAAAGTTGAAACTGCTGTTGCGGATACAGGTTCAACGTTGACTTGCACTATCCCCTGGTTGGTTTCATAAGTATAAAGCGATGCTCATGGAAATAATCTGAATTCACTCTGACACTTGTAAAATAGTCCAAACGAGTATTTGTGCCTCATATCTTCAAGTGTCATCACGTTTAGCCTACTAAATCTCAGTATGCAGTCGAGCAATGAAGTTGTATCAATTTCATGGCTTGGGAATTTCAAGAACCTCAAATCATTTCAAGAACCTCGAAACAAACAAACATACACTCAATCAAAGACCATTTAAAGAGACTTTGTACAGTGCGAAAGCCTTAACAGTTGCTTTGCCCGTTTAAGCAAAGATGCGATGAAAAAAACTTGTCCTGGTAACCACACAATTCATGCCTCGATACCCCAAGAATTGGGTAGGTCGTTGTTTAAAAAGAAAAGTAATATTTGATCCCGTCTGCATAGACCGTGGAAGAGAATATACAACGATGGCCTGCGACTAAAATGACGGCAAAGAAAGACACTGAGTAGAAAAGGAACTTACCCAACTTGGCGTACGAAACTGGAGGCAGTTAGCTGACAATAGAATTGGTTGAAAACGTTTGTTGAAGCCCAGGCCTAACATAGACATGTGACCGCATTGACAAGGGACTAGATCCAACCTCAACTATTAATCTCTTTCAATCTAAACAATAAAAACAGAGTGGTTTCTAGGATTGAGTCTATTTACCTACGCCCGAAAATCTAAACGGAAATCTGAAAGTTTTTAAATTTCCGGTTTAATGAGATCTTCATTTCCTCCTTTCACTGAAAAAAAGTTTAGACCAAAATCAAGTGATAATAAAAATTTTGAATTAACAAAAAAAAAAAAAAAATTATATCATGTGCCAAGTCACTCTGTGCATGTCCACACATATAACTGCTAGAAGTTTATAATTTTTAAACCGCTCCTCCTGGTGTATGTTGAGTAAATCAAAACCACCATGACGTACCCACAAAAGTGTCTTAGGAATTACTGAGTTAGTAACTATTTCCTTGTGAAACTACAACTGCCATAGGTAATTTTTTTTGCTATATTTACAACACCGAAGGTAACCCGGCTTTAGTCCGTTTTTCTGAAACGAATTCATACTGACAAAGGACTTTCAATGCTTTGTGTGATTGTGAATACTTTTTACATCTATGGATATGTACTCACACTCGCACACTCATTTATTTATGCAGAATTGTGTAATGTGTAGTCGAGGAATGGTGGTGGAAAAATTCAAAATATCTATGAAATTCTTTTAAGAAATGAGGAAGGTTTATTGGTGAATTATACGCCTCGTGTGACGAAGTAGAAGTTGGTAAACAGTGGCCAAGTAGAACAGAGGGTCTATCTTGGAATTTTCAAGGGAATAATGATAAGTATTTCCTAATAGACACTGCCAAACTCAGAAGAGACTTGCGAGTTCGGCCAATTAAGCTATTAGTCGCAAAAAATAAAAATTAGCAAAATACGTAAAAATTGTCCGTGAACGTATTAGAAGTGCTTTGTTGCAGAATTCGCATCCTATTCTTGTTGCTTCAAAAGTGTTTCATGAAATTATGATTAAAGGATGCTGTGAAAGGGGTCCTTAAGAATACAGGTTTCTAGAAAACCATTACGGAGTCTGCAAAAGAGGTCTGAGGGTAAAACTTTTTTTCAGAATGATTATGGGAAGTAGGCGAAAGACCTTCGAAAAGAGTCTTTTAAAAAAAATTACGACATTTATACTGATTCATATATGTACATAGGTCATTAGCTTAGTGACTTAATAAACACATAGCGGAAAGAAAGCGAAAAGAAGCTTGAAAGGACGTAGTAGAATAGCTGAGGATATGGATATATTTTTTCAACAAAGATGGTGGAGCTGACGTCCTATGTGCCGAGCTGTTCAAAGCGGCAGGTGATGACTTGATAAGGAGCGTGCGCCAACTCATCTGTAAAATATGGTCGCAGGAAAGTAAACCCGATGAATGGAACCTCAGCATTGTTTGCCCGATCCTCAAGAAAGGAGATCATCTGAACCGCTCCAACTACAGAAACGTCAGTTTCTTAACATCGCCTACAAGATCTTATCTGCCGTGTTGTGGAGAACCTGAAACCGTTCGTCAACAACCGGATCGGTCCATATCAGTGTGGTTTCAGGCCAGGAAAGTCCACAATCGACCAAATATTCACACTGCGGCAAATTTTGGAGAAAACCCAGGAACTTTAAATCGATACGCACCTCCTTTTGATCGACTTTAAGGCCGCGTATGACAGCATCTATAGAGATGAGCTCTATAGAGCTATGTATGTCTAGTTGTGGCATCCCTGCCAAACTCGTCCGTTTGTGCAGAATGATGATGGAGACTGCACGCTGCTCTAATAAGGTCGGTCAAGGCTTCACCGACACCTTTGATGTCAAAGGAAAATTTGTAGCGTGAATATCCGTTCCATTTGCATAGATGATGAGTGAAGGAGGAGATACAAAAAAGAATTGTATGAGCTGTACAACAACATCGATTTAACCAGAAGAGTGAACGTTCAAAGACTAAGTTGGCTGCGACATGTAGAGCGGATGACAGCAATCCTCCGGCCCGGAAAATCTTCGAATCCACCTCGAGGTACGGCGTAGACGAGGAACACCTCAACTCATTTGGCGCACGCAAGTGGATGGGGACCTCAATCAACCTGGCGTGCGAAATTGGACGCAGCTGGCTAGAGATCGAGCTGTCTGGAAATGCTTGTTGGTTGAGTCCCAGGTTCACCCCGGACTGTAGCGCTACCTTAACTAAGCAAGTGAACTGGCGCGATAGCCCAAGTTGAGCAAGGTCTGTCTTCACGTCACCATTCATGTTGGACGTACTACATTTTGTATGGCGTATTGTTGAGCTTTTTCATGACCAATTTTACTTTCGGAGGATTTTACTTTGTCTGCTGAAGTCTTCGCAGCTCGCACAGCAGTGCATTGTAATGCCTGGGGTCTGTTGGAAATGAAAATGTAAGAAAAATAGCTTGAAAGATGAAAATCAGGGAATCACTTAGGCTTATTAGGCAGAAGATCGCGTTAGACCTACGATAGCGATAATTGCCAAACCGATCCTTCATTTTATCCCACTTTTTTAGCATCTGTATATACATATATGTACATATGTTCAGTATATTCTGACAAATCATAATGAAAAGACAGACCTACGCTTGAACAACGCCACCAAATTATCGGATATCGATTTACAAAATTTACAGAGGACTTCGAGATTTTTATGAAGCACATAAACTTCCATTTGAGCAATTCAACAGTGTAACTGTGAATAGAACTCGTACCACATTCGTGTTAACTGAAGGAATAACATGTGGTATAACATGTCTAGCGACAAAGCAGATTTGGCCCAAGCTGGATCTGAAACGCTCTAAGTATTTGATTTCTCTAAATAGATTGCATATTAGCACTATAATAGGTGTCATTACTGGACACTGTCTAATAGGCAAGCATGCTACTAGGCTTGGCCTTTATGCAAATGACTTCTGTAGAAGCTGTATGGACGAGGAGGAGGAGGAGACGATTCTCCATCTTCTTTGCACCTGTCCAGCTCTCTCCCGCAAAAGGAAACTCCACTTAGGAGCTTTCTTCTTTACAAACTTAGGCGACCTAATTAACATTGATGTCAGTAGCCTTCTACGCTTCATAAGAAGCTCCAATTTGTTTCAATGAGTAGGCAGGAGATCTTTTCGAGATCCTGGTGGTATCACAATGGACCCCTCATGGGTCTAAGTGTGTTGGCTTTGGCTGGCAGCCACTTCAACCTAACCTAACCTAACCTAAGGAATAACACCAATCAGACATCAAAGGAATAAGCGTACTTAAGACAATATTGTCGGAGTAAACAAAGTTGTACAAGACGTTTCAAATTTATCGGTTCGTCGTCGGCCACAGCAATTGGGGCCCAGTCCGTCCACTCCGTTGAAAACTTTTAATATCCAACTGGTGTAGGAATAAAAGCCTCAAAACCATCATTTAGGTCACCCTTTCGATAATTGGGTTCTAAAGTTTTTATGGCAAAATTGTGTTCATCACATTCTTGCAGATTGTGGCTCATTTTGGACTAAACGGGGTAGGTTAATGGCCAAATTTGTCACATATGAAGTGAGGCCAATCTAGAAGAGACCAAACATAGCTCATTATATCCAGAAAAATCCACCGTTTGGTACAGTCGGAGGCGTCTTTGGACTTCTTTCTTTAACAACGAGTCCAGAGAGTTACGGTCAATGGAGATCGTTAACGGACCATGATCAATGAATATTTTTTTGAAAATTTAGCTGACCGGGACCAGATGGGGTTTCAATAGGATGGCACTATGTGCTACCGGAACCTTTAACTTAATTTTGCGATATGTTGACTTCATCTAGCAATTGTTCGAAATAGGTGCTGGACTCTACCGACAAATTTTCAAGCGTCACATGAAATTCCTCAGCCAATAACAAGTCTCCGGGAATATCATCATCATGAAAGAGGTTCTCAATTCGCCATTCGGATTCGGCAATACATTGTAAATCCCTTCTGTTCTTGCGAAAAATATAACACGTTCAACATGATTGGTTGCGAGAAGCTAGGCCTTGTCTCATCCAGAGCTGTGGCGTCAGTTATTTATTTATTTTTTAAGTAACTCACTTTCGTCGATTTGTTAAAAAAGGTTAAACAATCAGCTACATGTTGTAGGTTAAGTACCCAACCATTACGCTCAGTCGCCATTCCCAAAAAATCAACTTTTGACAGGCCCCACCTTGACGAATTTGAGCTTGTGAACAGTTTCGAGTTGGGAACTGTCATTGATTAGGGTACGAAATTACTTCCACGAAGTTTATTTTGGTTTCCAGTAAAAATTCTGAAGCAATCCTTTGAAGCGTGAAAGGAATATTAAAAAAAAAAATTTGAGCAGCACAAACCAAGAACAATTGGAATCGATCAATAGGATTCGAGAACAAAAATTTGATTTTGTGCAAAAAATGTCACAGGTGCAACGCGAATGGTTGCAAGAAGCTAGACCTCACCCTCTATGACTTGCTTAGATTTTTTCTTACTACTCAAACTCTAAAAACTTCTGCGGTTCATGCTGAATCATATTGCAATTAAATTTCTGATTGAAAGAACGGATTAAACACGATTTGATAAAAACAGCACACTCACGGCACCATTTGTTTTACCCCATCCTGTAAAAATTTAGTAGGAATACATCCACGAATCGAAAATATTAAGCACACAAGCTTCGATTATTATTTGTTCTGTGAATACGAGATAACCAGCCAGAGTTCAGTAAGCACCAGTTGCAACCATATTCAAACATCCACATGTACATTCGCATATTAAATAAAAAATGTCCTGCACTACCCATTTGACACATGTCAACTTGCAACAATTAATAAGAAAAATTCACAAGTCATCCATCATTTTGGCACGCATCGAACAAACGAAACAATTCCCTGAATTCTCACCTCGTTGGTGTACATACTCGTAAGTAGTCAGTCCTTCGCTGCGAACAAGGATTTAATTTCGTAAGCGAAAAACCTAATTAAGGAGCAAAATTGCATAAAGAACACACAAAACAAAAATGGAAATTACAATACAAAAAAAAAAAAAAAAGAATAGAAAGTGTTTTCGAGGTTTTCTGAGCCTTTTTTTCTGTATTTGTCGGTGGATATCCTTTCGCACACCTTTGCACCATTACAATTTAATCTTGATTGAAACGGAAATGAAAATGGCGTGAAATAGAGCTGGCGAAACTAAGCATTAAATCCATTTGTTACAATTACTGCCATTAGAAGGGATTACGACGCCTTTTTTCTGTTCCGTTTATATGAATGTTGTATGTGTATGCGAGCAAATGTGTCTATATGTACTCGCAGGCGAACAATGAATATCATTGCGCGGTGTACCCAGGAGTACGAAAGGAAAGCCATTTTGCTCACATGAGAATAAACCAAAAAAAAAAAACCGACTTTTTCCGCAATTAGTCTTTTTTTTTTGTTGGGAAATGAAATGTTTCTGGTGCTGTTGGAACCTTTCTAGGAAATCTGAATTTTTATTTTCAATTTTACATATTCGATGGAACGGGTCACGGCGAATGCGGTATATGGTGGTGACATTGCGGTTAAGCTGGCCTGAAATATTAAAGCGATGGACGTTGAACGTAAAGGGTGATCCTGTGGCCGTGTTGAGTGAATTCGGCTTGGTCACGGGTCAAGAGAAAATTATGAATCCCATTTACATGCTGCGGTTAAACGGGGGGTGACCTAGCGATTGCTTGGGCATGAAGGCTTCCAAGGCGCCCTCTTATGAATGACAATCATGAATGTTTCGTTTATAATTTTTTTAAATTTCTGATTCAAGAGCTGAGTGCGGCTATACACAATGTCCTTGTCACTAAAAGTACAACTTATGCCTGTAAGTCAAAGGACGTCAATGTTGACTTTTTTCTTAATTTTTCTCAGATTTATGTTGGCACATTCATGATTGCATGTCCTTATTTCTATCAAAGACTGAGGCACTATGCAACAAAAGTACAACCTTTTTCGGTATTTTTTCCTAGAAAGTCTACCTTCGACGATTAAAGGCAGGACAATTTAAAAGGTAGTGGCCAGCAGAGCTGGCACTTTCTTTACCAGTGTCGCAGTCAGTGCTTGTCAGAACGCAGTTCGTCGTTGTCAAGCAGCGACTGTGCACATATTGTGCGAATATTTGCTATATCCTGAAAAGTCTTGCTACCTAAGCAAGTATACCGAGTACACTTAAAGCCACAAATAGTATTCTCGCTTTAAACAAAGGCTCCACAGAGCAATCACGAAAGGAAAGCGTACATATTGTACATACATACATAATTTCTTGAAGAATTTCATACTTTAAGGGTTTTAGTATTTCTTGGCAGCTATTTATTTAGCAACCTAGAGGAGCTAGGTTCTGGTGCATAAGTGGTGCACTTCGCCCAACACCCTCTGCAGCACTGGACATTCTGTTTCATTTGACTGCTATTGACATCTTTGGCAGGCGAATGGCTTGGAATGCGGCTGTTTGTCTAAAAATAAAGAATTTGGCAACGCCTCCGTTCTGAAAAGCTTCAAAATCTCTCCAGTAAACATAGACCACGCAAAATACGTACTCAAACTAAATTTTGTCAAAAACTTCGAAGTTACCATCCCCTCCAGGTCATGCTGTCAGATAGAATCAACCATCGCCATGAATAAGGGAAAGTGTGTGGGTGAAGTTTGGCAGATAAAACTGATGATTGAATTGTAGAATCAACACCCAGCGTATATGCCCTAACTATGACATTAAACTTGTTCTAGGCTATTGAAACACAAAACTAGGAAGAGAGAGTATCTTTGGTAGCACTGACGGAAAGTACACGACATCACCTGCGATAACGGATTTCGACTGATAAACTTTGCTGCGGGACGAAATGTTGTCGTAGATAGTAAGTGGTTCCCTCATCTCAATATTCACAAAGTAACATGGATAGCTCGTGATCAATCAACTGTCAACCATATTGACCACATTGCAATCGACGCATTGCACTCCTCCAGTATTGTGTATGTCCGAACGTTATAAAGGAACACCGCCAAGACAAGAACATATTGTGAGAAATTTCGATTTCCCACCACTAGAATTGCAAGAAATCACCAGATCCTTTTCGGCTGAGTGTCTCGCAATCTCTCTAGAGTGGTAACATTTGCAAAAAGCCATCAGAGATTCCTCCGAACTCTACGAGCAGAATAGGAAAGGCGAACACCGAGGACTCAGAAGGAAAAAAGAGCAAGAGAAGCATGCAAGAATGGAGTTTGGAAGTTTTATGAGAGGGTTAAGACAACCCGTCAAGGCTCCAGAGTCCAAACCGAAGCCTGCAAGGACGAACAAGAAAACATAGTAGTAGAAACGCAGTCGATGCTGAGGATATGGAAGAACTATTTCTGTAGACTGTTTGACAGCGACGACCAAGTAAATTTCGCAGTTAAATAGAATGAATCATTCAACCTGGATGATTAAGACCAACAATTTCTTCCCCCGAACTGGACGAAGTGAAAAAAGCCATATTTAAGATTAACTCCAACAAAGCTGCTGGAACTGAGGGCCTAGCTGATGTCCAATGCGGTAGGGGATGGCTTATAATGACATGCACCATCTCAGCTGTAAAATTTCGTCGAAAGTATACCGGATGAATGAAACCTCAGCATTCTTTGCTTGATTCTCAAGTAAAGAGACCTTCTGAACTGCGCCAACTACAGAGGCATCAGTCTTTTTAACATCGCCTACCAGATCCTATCTGCCGTGTTGTGTGCACGCATGAAACCGTTCGGTCCATATCAGTGTGGTTTCAGGCCAGGAAAGTCCACCATCGACCAAATATACACAATGCGGCAGATCTTGGAGAAAACACAGGAACTTCAAATCGACACGCATCTCCTTTTCATCGATTTTAAGGCCGCCTATGACAGCATCTGTAGAAAGAAGTCATACAGAGCAATGTCTAGTTTTAGAATCCCTGCCAAACTCGTCCGTTTGTGCATGATGACGATGGAGAATGCACGCTGCTCCATCAGGGTCGGTCAAGGCCTTACCGAGAATTTTGATGTCAAAAACCGAAGGACGAAGAACATGCTGTTAACAAGAAAGGACATTCAACACCGACGTCTCGGACAGAACGTCAGTATAGACAGCTATAAATTTGAGGTAGTTAAGGACTTTATCTACCTAGGCTCCGCTATCAATTCAGACAACGACGCCAGTGCTGAGATCACATGAAGAATAACTCTTGTCAATCGCTGTTTCTTTAGGCTACTGATTGGCAAAGCTCTCTCTCGAACAACTTAAGTGACCGTTTATGACACCTTTATCTTCCTGCTCTTGCTCTTTGGCGCAGAGGCATGGACTCTGTCCAAAGCGAATGAGGTTGTTCTTGGCTGTTGCGAGAGAAAAATTCTTCGGGAGATTTTGAGTCCCGTCTTGGTAGACGATGAATGGAGGAAGAGAAAGAATGACGAACTGTACGGGCTGTAAGGCGACATCGAAGAGTGAAGGTCCAACGACGGAGAGGGCTGGGTCATGTAGAGGGGATGGACATCAATGCTCCAGCTCGGAAAATATTCGAATCCACACCCGAGGGACGGGGCAGTAGATGAAAGGTGATCTTAACCTACTTGGCATGCGAAACTGGAGACAGATGGCTAAAGATCGATCTGGCTGGAGACGGTTGTTGGTGGACGCCCATGTCCACCCCGGACCCTAGCGCTACTTTAAGTAAGTAAGCAAGATCATCTCGTCACCCTCACAATCTACAGTAAATCTGATAGCAAGACATCTGATAGAGCGTTCTTCGATGTGATCATGAGAAAAAGGGTTGTGTACATATTCATCATTCAATAAGGTTTCTCAGTATCCCTGCATTCTGAGATTGGTAAATATCCAAACTAATATTGAAACGAATTTCCTATTTTTTTATAAGAGCTTGCTGGTTGCTGCTTAGTCTTGCTTTGGTCATACATAGGTGGGTTAAGAGATCCATCTGTCTTTGGCTTTCGATAGGAAATTTTGTATATTGCAGACTATATTTTTAACCGCTTTTTGCGCTTGGTTGAGGTATTATCCCCTTGTTCTTAACTCGTCAGCTTTGTCATTGCCTGACACATTGCTGTAAAGTTCCACGTTGTGCTATTGGGTAACAAAACCGATTGGATTCAGAATATGTCTACAAAGTGTTTAAGAAGGTATGGCAGTTGAGGTTAAGGTATCAACCAATATGTTAAAGCTTAAGAAAAACATTTTACTGACAACACTTTTTACCTATGGAACACAGTGATTCATATTTTTGCCCAGAAGTTGAATAAACTGTATCCTAAACTTTATTCCAATCACCCAACCATTATCGATGAAGAAAATAAATTTCCCAGAGATATTTAAAGACCCTTTAAATCGACTAGATAATTAAACAAATTACATTTACGTTTATGTTTACCACGAGCACAGATTGTAAATGTCACACAGAAATTAACGTTCAGTCACAGCAAAATCGATTCGTGGAAAGCAAACGAGCAAGTGAACACGCGGGACAACGGAGTGGGGGGTATAACGACACCCGAAAATCGGCATTTTTGTTGAGCACTCTCTATTTATCCTGCCAGGGGCTTTGATTAATGACAATTCAAGCGTTATTCCTCATCCTTTTGTCGAAATGTAACTAGAATCAAGGAAATATTCTTGGAAAACATACCCCCCAACCGTGAAAACACCACCCACCGCTGCCATTTCGAATGCAGTAAACGAAGAAAATATTTTAGCTTGGAGTCAGACGAAAAAAAAACAAAAAAAAAATTAATCCTCTTTTGCTGCAAGTTCTCGAAGGTTCGAACACACTCCAATTAATTTGATTTAATGAAGTTGAACTAATGATTTTACGATGGCGCCGCAGTTAGGAGTGGTTGCTTGGGAGCTAGTGGGTGGGGTGTTGTGTACCACCACCCCCATAGAGGCGAACGAAATTTGTAGGATCATTAGAAAATTACTCCAATGGTTAATGCAAATAGTCCTTCTCCATGGAGACTCGCTGGCTCTCTCTGTTTTAATTTATTTCGTTGTATTAATTGGAAATTGATTGAGTGTCTGTTGGGTGTTGTACTATTTTTCTCTCGGTCTCTGCTCGCCTGTCTCCTTTCGAAATTGCGTTAATCCGTTCGTTACACAATGCTTTTGGTAGCTAGGGAAATTGCTTAAAAGTTTTATTTTTTTTTCCCCAGTTACCGACAGGATATGGATTATTAAGGGTTTGAAAGATATATAAAGGTGTACACACACACACGTATGGCTGGTAAATAAAATGTTGGTGGAAAGTAAATTAGGTCATGCTTCAGACTTACAGTTCGATGAAATCCGAGTTAATCGCCAGCTTTGCGTTTAGTTCACAAAGTTAGTAATTACAAGCGATATTTCAAATAGCTTTAGAGTCCAGGCAAGGTGAGATGTAAAATAATGAGAAATTGTGGTTTTATAGCCACGATTTTCTATAGCTTGTTAGTAGACGGTGAGAAAGGAACATAGTTTCCTGTCAGAAACAACTTATAAGAGACAACTAGCTGTTACACGAAAGTTTTGCCATTCTATTTTGCTTCTATCTAGGTATTTATTTATTTAATGCAAAAGCATAACCGAATACTACCTGAGTGTCAAACCACTGCACGTTACTCGCGCTCAGTGAATAACCCCTTGAGTGGGAGCGTATCATAAACAAAAATTTGGAACGCCCGACCAGAGTCGGTTAAAATCTTGGATAGGTAGGAGTGGGGGTGATCTGGCTCGCGTTTTTGGGACCCAATTAGTGCATTTGGCATCTTTTTAAAACCACGACTCTTCCTTGAAAAGAGTGAATGGAGCTATGGTTTGGTGATGCGTATAATCAGCCTTTGGATTCGAGGAAGGACAGAAATATTTTCCCTTTATAGGTCGTTAAGGTTACAAAAGTTTGTGTAATGTGTGATACCTGCTTTTGACGAGAGCCTGGTATTTTTCGCCGTTCACATGTTTGTGATTGCGTCATTAAGTGCTTCAGGAGATGCTCAGCCTTGCTACATGGTTTCCGACAGCACAGTGACCCGTGCAGATTACTACAATTCGCAGCATTAAGCCGGTTGTGAAGGGAAAAATATTTCCGCCGGCATTCATTGAAGCGAAAATGCTTCCGGGGTTTATATATTTCATCGTGCAAGCGCACAAGTTGTCGGATACGTTCAAACAACTAATCTGGTTTGTTAGGCTACAAAGTCTTGATTTTTAAGGGAAAGTCATTATTGTAAGTCTGTGCTATATTTTGGGAATTCAAGATGTTCATTGGATAATGGGTCTGATGGATGAATTCAGTGTCGCTCTTTGTACGGTGCTTCGATTTTTACAACCCTAACCAGGGATAAGTGGTCGCCGTGGTTCAGTAGTTAGTGCGGTGGACTGGTGTGGGAGCGCCGTGGGTTGAAGCCTCAGTCATTTCCACCGAACATTTTTTCCGGCACAATCTCTCGTCGAGGAATGACAAACCTCTGGGAGTATAATATGTCATGAAAGCCAGTTCGATGTACATCTATGTACAGCAGAATTATTAGTCAGCAAAATCTTGCCCTTAATCGGCTGTGCAAATCAGGCGAATAAGTCTTTGCCGGGGTAAAGCAATGGATCACTCTATCTTATCGAAAAAAAAACCAATGACGTGTTTCCAGACCCAAAACTCTCTTAGACTTGAGGAATGTTGTAATCTCATGAAGAAAATTTGCGATCGCTCTGGGGGGAAAAACGATGGGCTATGATGGGGAAGATGAACACCCCAACAAATCAACTTAGTGTCAAATGGCGCAAGTATTTAATACTTAGGAGAAAGAACAAACTCTGCAGATAAACTCTTGATATTTTTATAACATTTTGAGCAAAGACTTAGTTAAATGTTCCTACCACCATAGAAACGCATATGTGACTAAAGGAACTGCGAAGAAAAATATAAGGCCCTCGAACAGTTCCTATGACACTGCGCCGCTTTAGCGAAAAGTTGACAGAATTCTCTGGAGTTTACATATACCGGAGATTTAAGATAAGATTTGTCCTTTCCAGAGCATCTAGCTTAATTTTGAGTTTACATGTAGCGATGGGTATGCCTGATGTGCCATATTTTGGTAAAATGTTCCCTGGTTCACTGGAATATCCCCGCGCCCCGGCGCACAACGAAGATGAATATTCAACTGCTTTGCCACCTCTACGAGAGACAAACGGCAGTCTAGGGCTACTAGTGAATTTGTAGAGAAAGATTTCAAGGACTTGATTCCTGCTTGGCTGTCCCAGAAGATCCTGATATCTAAAGCGGATATCACGTTTTCTTTTAACCAAAATAAGAGACTTCCTTGATCGCCATTATGTCCGATTGGAACACGCTACCGTATTTTGGGAGACGGAAAGAGATGCTGAGATTGAGCGTATCAGAGAAAACACCTCCAACTACCCCTCCTTTGGTCTTCGATCCATCGGGCGAGAAGTCTAAACTTAATCCTAAACACTTGTCTTCCTTGAAAAAATAATTTGAGAAGGAATAAAGTTCATGAAAATCTGAGACTGCTGAAGTATTCAATATCTTCCCGATCTCTTATCAGGGGATAAGTACTGATGCTGAGGATCACGTCAGGCTTGCCAGAACTTTGCAGATTTTGATGGAAAGAAAAGGAGTAGCCTCAAGGAACCAACTGCAGGTGAAAAAGTTTCGTATCAGTGGACAGATTTGATAGAAACAGGATCAGAAACATCTCAAAAGTCGACTAATTTCTGCCGTCGGTGTAGGCAGTGATGAACAAGAAAAGAAGCACTCTTCTATAAGAAAGAAAGACAAACGGTGTTTTTATGACATTTTTCAAATGCAAAGGACTACATTGTTACGGGCTTCATTGATTAATGATGAGCACCATTTTTTCACAGAAGAGGTAGATTCTCTCAATATGTGGTTGCGACAAGAGGTAGCCATTTGTATGCGTTTGATTTTTTACCACATAATGGACTTCACTTGGTCATAACCTCTTTATGCACGTAGTTTGCATGCTCAATGATGTTCCTGTGACTGTCCTCAACAGTCCCCACATACACAACCAATATCCAAGTGATTGAAGTTCTCTGACCTACTGAAACAAGAAATCGTTTCACTTATTTAATTGCACAACGATGTGGTTACATTCACTGCGTGTTACACGTATCATATGACACAAAGCTCGACCTACATTTTTTGATGTTGACAACCAGTTTTATTCACTCGGTCAGTCACGGAAACGCTTGTCTCCACTTGGTTAAAAGCTTCTCGTTTTGTTTTAATTTTCTAAACGCAACTGGCTTTTGTTGACATATTGCTGTGTGTACGTATGGAAATGTATCTGTTATTTCATTATCCTGCAGCATGAGTGCAGAATGATACCCATTTTGACTTTTTTTTACAATTTATGCATGTATCTATCCCATACCATTAGGGAAGAAATAAACTTTCTTAAACGCTCGACAGTGATAATGGCAACTCCCTGCGGAAGGAGTCGCAAAAGATTCACTTCAAAGTCAGTTTCCCCTTTTTTTTTTTTGAAGATATTGTAATTTTGCTTTCTATTCAATTGGAAACTGATTGTGACTCGGAAAATAGCGAAACTTTGCGACGTTATTGTTTCTTTTTTCGTTCTTTTTCTATTATACAGCTGTTATGTGTATGTGTATATACTTCATCAGCCATGGTCCGCAGAAGAGAACAGCGAAGACGTGAAACAGGAAGCTATCATCGTCGTGCAACCACAAGAAAAGTAAAAAAAATTTAAAATGCAAGAATTTTCCTCTGGAGGCTACAGGAATTGCAGGAAGAAAATTTGCTATCAAGCAAATTGTTTTTAAGTGAAAATAGACAAGAGACTAAAGTAAATTATATTCAGTGAGCAGTAGGGGGAGTGTGTCGAGTTGACAAGGAAAGGACATTGCACTTTTTTGCTCGTCTTTTGCTATTCGTGGATATTTTTTTTTTTTTTGCCAAGTAACAGTTCTCAAACTGCAATTCCACGGAATGCAGTTGAATTTCCTTCTTTTTTCACTTTTGTCGCTGTTTGCATTCGGGGACGAGGACGACAATGGCAATCGCAGTGCTGGATGGGGGTGGCATAGCAGATGATTGTGTTTGAAATCAGTTGGAGCATAATCATCATTTCGAATGCAGGTAATGTGCCGTTCAACTTGCATGGCTTATTCAGCACCAGCAGTGGCAGTAGCACCACCAGACTGCTTGTTCTGCAGAGAGTATACTGCATTTTAAGTGAATAAATGAATTAAAAATTTTTCAACGCCATTGGGACCGAGGATACAATGGAGATTTATTCATGTGGTTTGTTTTTCGGGCGTCGTGATAAGGGTTTATCCTTAGAAGCAGAAAGAGAAGTGAACGTATCCTTCGGTGGGAGGAGAATGTGTTTTGACTTTCACAAACAAGTGAGAAAATTTTGTTTGTTGCGTTAGATAGACTGCAGTGAAGAAAATTGTCATTAAGTTAACCTAACCAGAGTGATTCATTTTACAGCGTAAATCGGTACGAAAATGTTAAGCTTAGTAAAAGTTGCAAGAGAAATTGAAAATTACTGAAGCGAGCAGCTAAAAAATTGTTAGACATCTGTGAACAGTTGACAGATTTATTGATACTTCATCTCTAATGCGATTTGGTCTAATTTTTATTACAAGCTACATCACTAGATTGGTTCGAAATTGAAGCCTGATTCCGTAGGAGGTATGCAATTTTCAAACGAAGAGTAAATTAGTTAAAAAATTCAAAGTTCATTTATCTGGGAATTAGGCATCATACCATCAGTTTCTAAGAGTCTCCTATCACTTTTAAACGCCATTTTGACTTTTTTAACCGATTCATACCCGGATGTTTCGTTTTGAGCTCTTAAATCATTTGCGTTAACCTTTCCCTTCAAAAAGTGCTGTGGAAGGAGATCGCATATTGCATTTTCTTAGCGGGTACAAGCTGCCGAAATGAGATTTCTTCATTGTATTGCTAGGCAACAAGCTTTGAACGGAACGGTCCAAACGCATGCCGCATACTCGGCTTTCAAGACGTGCCATGGAATCCGTGCCATCAGGTATACTTCCCCTAGGTAGGCCCAGTATGAGATGGTTGGACCAAGTTTGGGGATATCTTTTAGTAATTTTAAGTCAATGACGGAAGATCGAGAGTTATGGAGGGTTCACTTAAGAACCCTAAGTCCGCGACCCTTATGGTGAATAAACGGGCCTGAAAATTATGATGATAAGCTATCGCAATGTAAAGGTAGAAGAATGGGCAATAGTTTCAAATTGGTCTTCACTAAATTTCTCAATAAAAGTTACTAAAGGTTAGTGGAGGTGTTACTATTTTTTGCACACGAGTCACCTTCAATTTCGCATTAAGCAGCCCCCTTCTATTTTTTTAACCATTGAATTTTCCTCAAAATTCGAGCATCTGTCGCTGATGAGTACTTTACTCCGCCATAAAGCTCTTGATATCGGCCTTAAAAACCTGGTAACCACGTAGGTACGGAGGATGTGCTTGTGCTTAAGTCTATAAGCTTACAAAAAGTGCTTCTACGCTAACATTCTGACTGCGACTTTTTGAACCACGAGAGTGCAAAACGGGGGGATCACAGTGGATCCATTGAGATCCGTACATATGATACAAATAATGCGCAGTACCCTTACCTAATCGTGAGATTAAGGTGTTTGATTCACATTCCGGAGTATGTATTCAATACTTAGAGCTGGCTATCGCTAAAATAGACCAGCAAAAAATTCTACCTGGTAAAAGTACAGAAGTAGACGAGCTTTGTAAGGAGATTAGTGGTAACATTTTTCTGAAAAGTCCTGCATATTTATAGTAAAGTCCAGAGAAGTAAAGGCAGAGGCTATTTGAAAGGGTTTTAGTGCATTTAGGCATGATAACAAATTAGCGCCTCCAGCTAGCTTGATCTTTACCCAACTGCCTCTACTTTCGCACGCCAAGTTGGTTAAAGTTCCCCTGTTCATCTACTGCGCCGTCCCGCGGGGGTGGATTCAAAGATTTTCCGTGCCGGAGCATACGTATGAGTGTTCGTTTTTGTGAATAGCGTCACAATAAGCCTAAATGTTAACGAGGACAGTTGATGGGTGCTCTTTCCCGGTGTTCAGAATATAGCCACATAAATGAAAACAATGAGGCTGACGCCAGCTAATTCACAAAAAAACGAAACCTTCTTTCACATCTCTATGTTGTAAATCTCAGAAGTATGAACATTATGTACATAAATAGATAGAATGACGTAGGCCTTACAAAAAGGTCGGGAAAAATTAGCTCTTGAGCAGGACTCGAGTTTAGTTAACCAGGATTGCTATATGCACAATACTGGGCATTTTATAGCATTTGTCTGCCTATATTCATGATCTCATGAAGAAGTCAGAAAAAGGGATTTAGAGTGCGATCTGTTTCCTAAGTCTCACCGAGTGATTTTTGACTCACTATAGCCTCATCTACAATCGAGTGTACAATTCTATCAAGCTTGGATTTTAATAAACGGAGCAGATTGTCATCTTACTCTACTTACTGTATACGGATGAACGGCTTTATTAAGACTAATCAGGATCAGAACTATCAAAGATCTTGTTATGATTATATACGACGTTATCATTTAGACAGTATGCTTTAGAAACTTATGCTGTAATTAGATTACTTTCGGCAATCTTCAGCAATTCACACAAAGTGATTAAAGCTAAGCTATAAAGACTTTTACTAGGGATAAGAGGGAATATAATAACTCTTCCCGTCTTCCACTAGGCGTCAGAAGACTGACTATCTTCTTCATTGGCTGTAAGACCTACAGAGAACTGTAGAGGTACCTATCATTTCCCAGTTGGTTCTTAAATTTATGGAATTCCATGGGTAAAATTTGTATCCAGAGGTCCAAGGTTGGGTTAATTTGGAAGCGCAGTGTTTACCCAATTTTTTCTTAAAGTGAAATCAAAATATGAGATTTCTAGAGCTGGTATATCGAAATATTAGTGCTATCACAATGCAAACGTAGATTAAAAGTCACCCAATTGCGTTGCCACTTAGTAGAGATGAGTGAATCACATCGCTTATTCCTGGAATAATTTGCTTCTCATTAAAGGGTTTTTATATAAAACCAGCAGACGTTGTTGCGATCATCAAAATCCTTAAAAAGATATTACTCTCATGTATGTACTCTATCTGATATCTTCGAGTGTAATGCACATACGCGAGCCTCTGAGCATACCCTCTCAAGCTCTCGGTGGTTATCTTATCCATTTTCCTGTGCATCCAATGCCTATTAGACTTGTACTGATCAAGAGCTGACCTTCGTAGCCTAGTGGCTTAAAATTGTGTATCTATGTTTCACCTTAAAAACCGAATCAGCGTGGATAAAGAATTCAGCCGAGGATCCGCAACATAACAAAAACTAAACACTATAAAGAACTACTGACGGTCAACCGACTAAACTCTGCACTGCCGATAAGCATCCTTAAAGGCCAGATTCTACTGGTGGGCCGCCTTTGAAGAATGCACACCAGCACAGCTATCTGTTTATGTATATCCCCTACGGCTGCCAAATTAGAGTAGGACTAGAAAGACAGTCCTCGGCCTGCACCTTTAACGTCGCGGCTGAATTGCATACCATATCACCAAAGGCCGTTCTAAAATCAAGATAGTTCAGGGGAGGCGATTTGGAAATGAGTGGCAATAACCTTTCTTTTTCTTTCTTTCCAACATGCCGTAAACCCAATCTAGATAAGCTTATGGGTATCGCAATGTCAATTTGTTCTAAGCGTGCCCTTCCCTAGACAGAACTGCTAGGCTAGAACTGTCGACTGAGCTGACCATGATTATGAGATTAGGAACGATTCCCGTGAATTATAGCAACGACAAACACCAAAAATGTCCCCAGGAAGTCTGGACATCACCCTCGGACGCCTCATTGAAATTTAATACTACCTGAGTTTCGAACCACTGCACCTCGCTCCTGCTGTGTTGAAAATGGCATTCATAACCCCTTGAAGGCCCATGGATGCTAGCCTAACCAGTCGCCGATAGTCCGTTGACTTATGCAAAAAGATACTCAATAGTTAAGACTGTGTGGCTAGGTTCTAGCAAAGTTGAACTTGACAACAGTGGGCTCTGTACCTGGTCTTCAGTTTAAAGAAAAAAATACCAAATGGTACGATGGTGCTTCTATACCTTCGAAGTGATGAAAAAAAGCTGTTGTAATGCAATTAAGTGCACTACACCATAAAACATTGGTAAACCCATAAATTTTCCAAAATACTAGTGCAATCGCCTTCCCCCTTAATCCACAAAACTAATATGTACCCGTGTAACAACTCTTTGACGATTGCTAACCGGCTTTCATACTGGCCAACAGTCTCTAAATTTAGCCTAGTCATATGCATTTCTCAATTCTTCCCTTTTTTTGTTTTACAAAATAGGCTGTTCACCTACCCTGGTCACAATAACCGGCTATAGAATAACCCCCGGCTGATAATGCACACAAACACAAGCACAAAGCCTGCCTTGCATGCCCCGCGAACATTGCAAAAGGCTAACCCGAGCAGAGAAATGGCTATTTTTATTATTTCCATTTCAATGCGCGGTTTGCTTGCCTGCAAATCCATTAGAGACCTCCTCTCACCCGTCTCCCGGTGCAGGGTTAGGGAAGTATACCTTACGCGAACACTACAGCCACTGCTTTGTCATTGTGAGTCCTTTTATTATATTTCCAGAAATACTCGTATCTCACAACCCAGACCTCGGTGCATGGCACTACAAACGGCTACTATACACCGGTGTGCAAGCTTTTAATCTAAGTTGGAAATTATTCAGAACCCTCGTATTCGACGACAAGGCGTACTAACTTCCCACAAGTTTTTTGTGTGTGTCAAAAACATACACACACTCAAAGTTCATATTGTGTAAATTAAACTATTTAAAGCTAGATTTACTTAAAAAAAATATTTTTATTTACTTCTTTACGAACTACTTCTTACGAACTACTTATGATTACTGAATGACAAAATATTTCATATCTTAAAACTAAGTGCATATCCCATACTGCCAGACGACAGGTCAGCATACCTGTTGGTGGCTCAAGTATCCGCTCGTTGTCGATGCCTCGTGTGTCCGGTTGAATATGATTCGCTGCATTCCATCACGTACGGAGTTGATGTTGTTGCTCGTGGGAACTGTATCATGCATTGTTTGCATGATGAAATGTTTCTGGCGTTAACTCCTCCACCCTTAGAATCTTACGTCCTCGTGAGATGTTGTTGACGTCACTAGGTGAGGGATGTCTTCAAGTCCTATGGTTATTGATGATGATGATGGCATGTTGGTATTAGACTGTTCGTTTTTAGTCATGCCTTTATTTCTTATCAATTTGTATGCGAAGGTTGCGATGGCTAAGACTGTAACCACTAGTATGATGTTCACGGTTAAGTTGATCTCGTGTTTCGTTTCAAGCAGCTTGATTTCCTTCGTTCGATTAACATAAAGATCCTTGATCATCTCGAGAGACAATACTTCTTCTATCTTGTCAGGTTTATATGACGGTTGGAGTATCGCTGGTAAAGGTTGATGACTTGTGACTTCTTTTGACATGATCGTTCTTCCTTTAACTTGAATGGTAGTGTTGAAGTGTTTTATGATGAACGTACCCTTGAGCATGACAGTATCGTTGTTGATGAATATTGGGCCATTAAACTGATTTAGTAGTAGGATTCCTGGAGCTATTTCATCTACATCTGGGATGTGCTCATTGTTGATGATGGGACATGTTGCTTTCTGACTCTTTATCAGCATTGGGATGCACGATGAATTTCTTAAACTTACAATGTTATTTTCGTTACAAATAGAAAGACTATTATATGTTTTACATTTGTTTGTAATGCCATGAATGTCTGTATCGCATTCCAGTATTGAATCGTATTTAATTTTATTGATTATTTTATTTACTTTAACAGGTTTTATTAATGACAAATTACATAGTTCTTTAGTAGTTGTTGGAATGCTTAAAATATAAATTAAGTTATTATCATTTGAAGCGATTTTTATCTCGGCAAATTCTAATGCTTCATCTACATTCACATAGGGAATATTTTCAACTTTCATAATTGTTTCTGTTATATTTATTTCGGTGTTAGATAATATAAAAGAGTTTATTACATTTACTTTTGCCCAATGAATGGCATAAACTACATTAACTATTTCCTCCTTAATTATATCTAATTTATATTTAATTTTTGTAATTAATTCACTATTATTAAGTTCATTTTCTTTGAATGTTTTCATAATCTTATTTGTAATGTTCGTTAATTCATTGATCTTTTCTAATGACATTTTATTAATTATTACTTGATTATTATTATTTCTTAATACATTATTCATTTTATTAGTAATTATTTCATAGTCGTGGTGGTCCGGGCTACCCGCAATCCACTTCCACGCTGAACCTAAAAAATCTAATGATCTCTTACTCTTACTTCTATTATTTATCTTAAGTCTATTTAGGTAAGTTCGTATACGGGATATTTCAAAGGAAAGGACAGGAGTTAGGATATGGTTGATAGTAATGGATGTCTTTAACGTAGCTTCCAAGTTGTTAAGTGTTGTTTCGTAAGCTTCGATGTCGATCAAGTGTATTATCTTGAATGATCCGTTCTGCAATTTCGCGCGACCTGTATTGATCTTTATTAGCTGTGAATTCGAGTAGTCCAGAATTTGTGCCTCGCCATTGCAGAGTGGTAATAATGTTCTATTGAAAAAGTTAATTTTTTATAAGATTTTTATGAATGATTCTTCCTGACTGGGTAATAACTGTTGTATTTCTATCTTGTGCAACTGTCTCCTTTTTATATCTAGAATCGAGCTTATTTCCTATTCTTTTGTTAGTTTTTACGTAAATGGTTTCGCCAATAGAATATGTTTTAAGTGGACTCTTTCTTGCATTATGGTATTTTAAATCTGCTTCTTGTTTATCGCGTAGTTTATTCATGTTTTCTTGTCTTTCTTGTCTAAGTTGTTCTGGATTGGTTAGTAGCTCTCTACCGAAAAATGTGTCTATGGGTTTTTTGCCTGTAGTGGTGTGAATGGATCGGTTGTATTCATAGATTGATCGATCTAGTAATTCTGAAAAGGTGGTATGAACATTATCTGTCTTAAGGCAGCGGATTAGTTCTGAAAGTGTGGAGTGGAATCTCTCCACTTGACCGTTGACGGAACTTGTGTAGGGGGGTGCTTTGAAAACTTTAATATTGAACATATTCTCTAACATGAATGTTATAGAATTAGAGGCTAGGGATTTTTCATTATCCATGACAATTGTTTGGGGTACTCCAAAAGCCAGTATAAGTTCTCTTAGAGGTTGCTTTATGTCCTCTGAAGCTCTTGATCTTAGGATTTTGACCAGGGCATATTTAGAGAACTTGTCAATTGCAGTAAGGATAATTTTTTTGTTAGTGAAGTAGATATCTATATGAATAATCTGTCCGGGATATTCGGGGATAGGTGTAGGTTGTAATTCATGCTTGTTCGGGTGTCTGTCATATTTATGCTCTTTACAGATTTTGCATTGTTTTGTGACTTTCTCTATTTTGGCTCTCAACCGTGGAAAATAAAACTTTTGCAATAATTGCATTTTATTTTCGCGGGAGTTGCGATGTGCACGATTATGTTCCTTGATAATTTCGGTTTCCTGCTGTGTTTCGTCGATTAAGTCTATGACTTGGTTTCTTGCGAAACGTAATCGGTATTGGCTAAAATGTGTCGGGTAAATTTCTTGAAGTTTGCCTAAAATTCTTTCATCAGTTTTGATACCATTAATAACGGATGGATTAAGGTATCGTTTAAGAATGTCAGTTAAAATTTGATCAGTGAACTCAGTTTCAACTATTACATGACGGTGATAGGTAGGGAAAATAATTTTAAATTCATAGGATGGCGTTGTTCCAAGGGAAAGGATAATCTGGTTTTTAAATACGTTGATCGGCTCATTTGCTATAGGTATTAGATATTGACCGGAACTCTCATCGCTATGTTGGGTTGCTGTTAAACTATTTACTTCAATGGTTCTGGGTGGCCTTGACAAAGCATCTGCGACGACATTCGATCTACCAGGCTTATATCTTAACTCGTAATTATATTCCTCGAGTATAGCCTTCCATCTTTTTAATTTGTTGTTGGAATTTTTATTGCTCAATGCATATGTCAGCGGTTGATGATCAGTAAATATTTTCAGAATCGTAGGACCGTAAAGGTAATTTCGCAAAGTTTTTAGAGCCCATACTATAGCCAACATTTCTTTTTCGTTTGTGGCATAGTTCTCTTCGGCTTTCGATAGAGTTCGAGAGATGAAGGTTATCGGCTTATTTTCTTGAGCGAGTACCGCACCAATAGCATAGTCCGAAGCGTCTGTAGTCAAATGGAATTCTTTACTAAAATCTGGAAAAGTTAGAACAACGTCTTCTGAAGTAAGTGAATTTTTAATTTTGTCAAAAGTATCCATGGCCTCATTATCCAAATGTATGAATTTTTTGTTTGACATTTGTCTAGACGTACGCCCATCCTCCCCTCTTAAAAGGGCTGTAAGGGGTTTTGCCAGCTTCGCGTAATCTTTAATAAATCTGCGGTAAAATCCCGACAGACCAAGAAATGATCGCAGATCTTTTAAAGTTCGTGGATATGGAAACTTGGTAATCGCTTCCACTTTGATTGGGTTGGCTTTTATACCATCCGAAGATACGATGAATCCGAGGAATTCAATTTCTGGCCTTAAAAATTCGCATTTATCCAATTGCACCCTAAGGTTGGCTTCTTGAAGAGTCTCGAAAATAGATGCCAAATTTTGAAAGTGCTGTTCAACGTTCTCACTGAACACAATTATGTCATCAATATAGACATAACATATCTTACCGATGTGTTCTCGCAAGATGTCGTCTAGAGCTCTCTGAAAAATAGATGGTGCATTTTTCAGACCAAAGGGAAGTCTTACGAATTCGTACTTTCCATTGTTTACCGAGAATGAAGTTTTCTCGATGTCGTCCTCGTGTAGAGGTATTTGGTGAAAGCCACTTTTTAAATCAATAACTGAGAAATATTTGTTCTTCCCTAGTTGCGCTAGTACTTCATTAGTTTCAGGAATCGGATAACGGTCTGGTATTGTTATCGAATTGAGTTTTCGGTAGTCAATAACCATACGGTATTTCTTTTCACCAGAGGCGTCCGTTTTTTTTGGTATAATCCATACCGGAGAATTGTACGGTGACCGTGAAGGTCGAATGATTCCATCATTTAGTAGCTGATTGATTTGCTTATCAATCTCTCCTTTAAGCGCCATAGGATACGGATAATGCTTCGAGTAAACGGGATCTTCCGTCGTCGTGCGAATTCTACCTTTGACTTTCGTAGTGAAAGTTAATTTTTCATTTGGTGTTCCAAAAAGCTTGGCGTAATTCAAGGTTAAGCGATTAAGTTGTTGTCGTTGTTCTTGCGACAAGTGCTGCGTTCTGAGATTAACATTATGGATTGATTCTGATACTTGTTGTTTCAGTTTAATTTTAATGTTTTTGTTTACAGTCATATAGCTTTCCTTAGCATGGATGACAGCTGACAGTTCTTTAAGGGTGTCATTGCCAAGAATTGCATGAAAAGATCGTAGTGAGGGTAAAAGGAAGAATTTAATATTTGTGCCTGGTTCAAAAAGATTTATTATAGTATGATGAGTAATTTCTATAGCACCACAGACTGAATTTGCATTAAATATTTTTTGATTTGGGATGGGGTTTCGAACTAAATCTGGTTGTATGTAATTTTTATTCGACCCTGTGTCTACTAGGAATTTTAGGATTTTATTTTCTCTCGTCCTACATTCAAAATAAGGTAGTGACGAGTTCGTCAGTCTAAAAAATGAACGTCGACAAAATCAGAAAATGTTTCTGTCGGTTCTCCGCTTCCTTGTTGAACTACGTACTGATTAAGATCTTGGTCATCTTCTTTCTGATTATTCATAGCCGAAATCATAGCATTATAGTTACTAACTTCTTGAGATTCTATGGATGTGTTATTATTGTGGGGGTCAACTTCTGAAGATTGCAAGTGGAAATTTCTTTGCATCTTGTTGGGATTTGGATATTCTCGTGAAGGAACCATAGGTCGTTTTGGAGCTGGTGGGAAATTTTTCATCACCGGCCGATTCATATAATTTACATTGTGTGTACGGATGGTTGTAGCATCCATTGGTTCAGGCCTTTGAACAGATTGTGGCAAAAAGTTACTAGTTGGTTGAGGATTCCTTCGGAATTGATGTGGATTTATTTGAGAATTCGATGGTTGGGTAAATTGATTTGGGGGGTATGTAGGTCGTTGGTTAAAATGTTGACGCGGTGGAAAATGTGATGATTGGGGTACATATGCAAGTTGTGGATAGAAAGGTTGCTGTTCTCGGGTTCTCCGTGAAGGAATTGGAGGAGGAGGTGGTGGCCTCCTAATTTGGCTGATATTATGGTGAGCATAGTTGGCTCTAAATTGCTGATTTTCGAGTTTTAAACAGAGATTAAGAGCTGTAGGAAGGTCTTGCGGTTCCCTTATACCTAAGAGTCTGGGCAAGTCACCTCTTAGACCTCTTATAAAGGTATCTAAGGCCTTGGCTCTGTATGACGATGTAAGGTGGTATAAAGCATCAGGTGGTAAGTCCATACTCGAAATTTTGTTTAGTATCAATGACAAATGATTGTATACCGACTGATAATAATGCTCCAAGCCATTGTTGCCTTGAATAAGAGTCGTCATCTGGTACTCCAATGTTCCCAGATCACGCTTATCCGCATAGTGAAGCGTTAAGCATTTCGAAATACATTCCCAATTTAATGGGGTGTTATATGACTCTAAAACGGCATCCGCATTACCCACAATCTTATTGCGGATTATGTTAAGGATACCAAAATATTTTGGTGTTCCTCTAAATTGGTTATAGATGCTTAAAACCCTTTCAACGCTCTTGCGCCATGAACTAAATTCGCCGGGAGTTCCGGAGAACTCTCTTAAACATCTCACGACGTCTGGTACCTTGTCCAGGTCGCTTAAGTTCGTGCGCAGATGTTCATGAATAGTTTCATCGGTTCCCCTATGAAACTGATTATCAGGATTTACTATAGATTGAACGAGGTTTCTGCACTCAGTCATGCAGAAGCGACTTACAATGCTTGCGATTAGCGATTCTAGTTCTGGAGTTGCGTTAATCCTCGCATTTGGATTCGAAATCGATGAATTTTGATTAGAAACTGATGGAGTCGGATTTTCGATGTTCAACATCGGTGGACGCAAAATTGGATCGGTCATAGTTGCAGGACGTTTAGACATAAGAACTCAAATAGATACGTTAAAGGTTTTCGAAAGGAACGGGAAGGATATTTTTAATTGGTTTACAACTACGGTTAATATGATTATTCTTTATGACTTCTAAATGTTTCGTTTTCGTACTGATTAATAATTATGTCTTAGGGCTATCACTTTATACTATTACGCTTAGTACACTATTACACTATATATCGATCTCAATGTGAAGAAATATAAATCTTAAATTTAGCTTACATTAGGATAAACCAACGCTGGTGAAGGGGCTGCATTCCTTTTTACTCGTAGTTACTTGGGGGCCTTTCTCCACACTCCCTCGTTGGCGGCAGAATCTACAGATGCTGCTTCTTCTTTGTCCGGAACCCAGGTTTTTCACCACGCACACGCTGGCGAGCTTTTATAAAGGTCGTCTTACGGTAATGATGTTCAAGGTACGCGCACTGCACTCGCGGCGAGCTTAATTGAGGTCGACTTATGCGTTTACGACAGAGCACTTTACGCGACGCGATTACACTTTGATGCGATGATTTTCCTGGGCCCCACGTTGGGCGCCAATTAAACTATTTAAAGCTAGATTTACTTAAAAAAAATATTTTTATTTACTTCTTTACGAACTACTTCTTACGAACTACTTATGATTACTGAATGACAAAATATTTCATATCTTAAAACTAAGTGCATATCCCATACTGCCAGACGACAGGTCAGCATACCTGTTGGTGGCTCAAGTATCCGCTCGTTGTCGATGCCTCGTGTGTCCGGTTGAATATGATTCGCTGCATTCCATCACGTACGGAGTTGATGTTGTTGCTCGTGGGAACTGTATCATGCATTGTTTGCATGATGAAATGTTTCTGGCGTTAACTTGTATTCTGAGAAAAAACAGGTACACATGCAGCGGGAGGTAATAAAATTAAAATAATTGCAAAAGTTTTTCGGAGCCATAGTGATAATAAATAAAACACCCTCGCGGATTAGTTGCAATAATCATACGGTAGCCGGCCAACGAGCATAAATTGAAATGTCCTTTTTGCACTTACAGTCCGTCTATGAATTTGTGAACCATTTTTCTTTTGGTTTATTTGGTTGTTTAAAGGATTTATCCCGTGTGTAATTGTATATGACGTCTGCATGTCGAAATTTATTGAGAATTGTGTGCGCTCGTGTTTTTATTTTATTTTAGATACAAAGTGAAATCACTAGCTAGCTCTACCTAGTTATTTAATGAGTTTTGAGTTGAGCTGTCGTGCTGTTTCCTCTGCCAAAAACAAAAAATAATATTTTTGGCGACACGCTATGGCTTAGGGAGATTTTGAGTGACTATTGTTGGCTTTGGTGGTAGTTTATGACGTTAGCTTCTGTGGAATTCTATTGAAATAGTTTCAGACATTTCCATATTTTCAAATGCAAAATGCATGGACGTTTTGTTTAGAATTTATGTTTTGTAAGGCTTCATGTGGTAGGAATTCTTAAAGCTAGGAGCGATGGATACATTTTCTGAGCGGGAGAGTGCTATGCGTATGTACATATGTACGTATGTGGTGCTGAAATGTGACAGAGGGATATTGACATTTCTGGACGTATGAACATTGCGGGCTTCTGAGTTTTGGTTCTAGGATCAGTCAGAACGATGGAACTATGAATCAATGAATCATTTTTGGCTTTTCGTGGTCAAAGTCTTGGTATGGTCCAGATTGATGCATCAACTATTCAGAAAATTATTCGATCAAGGTCCAACAGAAAGACTACTTTTCAAAACAACTGGGTTTTTGTCTGAAGAATTGCGATATAATATCTGCAGAAGTGAATGCTGTCAGTACCCAACGTAGGACATTTTTGAATTTTATTAGCAAATGACAGAAGGGGTTTCCATCAGATGTGTGAATCATTGCATCAAGTAAACGTAAAAAGTCAATTAATCGTTCGGTTATGCAATCCATTCACTGAAATGGTCGCACTAACATCATTTTAGAAGAAAAAATATGGCCCAATGACACCACCAGCCCAAAAACCTCAGCGGGGGAACACTAGTCGGAGTCTTTAGATCACTTACCTCTTCAAGACGATTTATCGACTAAATTCACTGTAGCTGTGCGAGAAGGCGTTTGATGATGGCCAAAAGCAGTACGAACTTTACGAAAGGTTCCGTGATATTTTCATCGTTTTTGTCGTGAATTTTTACTATTTCAACACGTTGTGAGAGTGTGTATCGATTCATATTTAATAACCTCCTAGTCTTGGATTATCGAAAGACGTCGCAGAGAAAATTGGATGTTGACAGTTCAATAATGAGGCGAAATTTAAAATCATACTGTGGACGACCCCGTAGAAGCGACTTGAGCAATAATTTTTGTAAAAGGCTACAGTGGTCAGGTAGATGAAAGGTTCTCGGTTTTAGAGCCGTCGTTGTAGAGGTGAACGGAGTGATCGTCTCTGGCGTCATCATTTCCCCAGGAAAGGATGTCCGGAAGTTGAGGTTAAAATACAACTTAGACGCTGTGTAGTCAGTGCTGTCCGGAATAAACGTTAGGGGATCTAAAATCGAGGAGTGGCCAATATGGTTGTTTGACCACTGAGAGGAGGCTTTCAGTCCGATATCAGTGCTAGCAGAGCTGACTGTTTGCCAAAAATGTCTAGAGGAAATACAAATACACGTCAAGCGCCGAGGATGGGGTGGTTCTTAGTGCTCCGCTAATGCATCTTACCTTTGCACTTTCCCCAATATATCACAGTGTAAGGCTCTGTCTAAGGTCGTCTACCAGACGTTCACACTATACATGTGTATATGTAGATCTGACAACGGACGTATAAAGCCAGGGAGTGGTACGGGGTTGCACTTCTCAACAATGGCTTTTTCCAGCTGTATAGTGCTGCAGTGGCATTTCGAACGCATTCATTAGTATTGGCTTTTTAATTTACTGCCCAGAAATTTGGTTTTGTTACCAAAGCACAGGCGGGTCCCGTTTAGAGAAGGAGGGTCTATTGAAGGAATTTTGCCCTTCCTGGTGAAGGGGACTAGTTCGGTCTTTTCGTGATTGACACCCAGAACTTTTAAAGCTGTCCATCATGAGAGGATAAAACGGGCGCTTTGAAGAATTGTCAAGTGTGCTCGAGAGACAGCTATCGCAACAACATCACAACATAACTGATTCTTTCCAAAGAATTGTTTATTTTAAATTCTTAGCAACTAAACCTTGATACCAAAGTTACTAACTAAATATGTGTAAGAAAATATTATTCCATCTTCACCTTGGGGAAACTATTAAATAAAGTGTTCAAATAGTCACATCTCTGAACTAATCGTCTGCACAACTTGACTTGGAGCCCTTTATCTGCATTCTTCAGGTTTCTGCAAAAAAAAAAAAAAATTACTTAAGTGCCCCTTTCTCGTGTGAACTATGACTTGATATTTCTTTATCATATCTGAATGACAACGAGTCTGTCATATCCAGGCTTTCGGCATGCTTTCCTAGGAGTCAATGAATTAACAGAAATCCTATTGCTGCACTAAGTCTTACTATGGCTCTGGTTTTTTAGTACCAAAATTCTTAAGATGAACTTTGTCTGCACAGTAGAATACGAAATTAATGCGCCAACGCAATCAATGCATGTTAAAGTCCGTTTCTAATTCATTTACACGCTTGAGAGTAATAACCGAAAACGTTCATGTCTATGTACAACATTTGCTTTTTCCTAAATGTCAAGTGGTGTCCTTGTGGCAATTAAAACCGACCTTTACCTGAATCTGGGCCACTCGTTTAGGACAATTAGACCGTAACACGACCAGAAGTAAACACCATCAAGACAATTACGTTTGGTTAATTATTAGCTCAAAAGGTCAAAAGAGGAGGCCTTTACATAAATGATGAAATGATTTCATAAGGTCCTATTTTAAACTTCTTATTTGTACACGTCAGACTTATGCTTCAGTCCAACATTTACCATTATCCAGAAAATTACTTCTAATCACCACGTTCTCGTCATATATATCAGTCGCTGTACCACAACACTGGTGTTGAAAAATGTTGTTTAACGAGATTGAGATTCAGGTAAAGAATACCCGGGAATACATCCTGCGACGTATCACAATGGTCTTTGACATTTTACGAAGAGGTAAAAGAAATTTCACAAGGACTCCTTAATCATATCAGCAGGACCAGGAATCTTCTGCTATTAATCCAACTATGTTCTACGTTTTATTAATTTCGAAAAGTATAAGTCGAATTAACGCTTTCGGCATCTTAAAATAGAAGATACGCTGTTACGTCAGAAAATCTTAAATAGCCTCAAGGGTAGACATGGGGTCGACTTTAGCACACACAGTAGAATCACAACGCAACCGCACCTTTATTTTATCAAGAAGACCATCATCTCAAACTAAAAAAACTAGGAGCAAGAATAGGCATTGTCTAGATACAAATGACTATCCTTACTGAGTATCAGTGTGCATCAGATACTTAGCAAGGTTAGGTTAGGTTAGATTAGTGGGCCGATGAAGACGATAAAGCTCTCTTCATCTCACTTAGGTCTCTGTAGACCCGATATGGTAGCCATGTATTTAATCACCTACTTCCTACTGCGTGGTTCTATACACAACGACCTGCCTGTCCTTGCAAACTTGAGCAGATCCGACAGTGAACCATCGGATGCTTGAGCAATGCCAGAGAAAGTGGGTTGTGTCCTCATGTATAGGTACTTCTTCATCTCCGCATCCTCCGCATAGATCGTCCTATATAGATCGTCCTGTATACGAGCACGTCTTTCTTTGCCCTTGATTCAATTGTGCTATATAAAAGACATCTGATCGAAGACAAACTATGGATATACATAAGCTAAGCGCTGATTAGCGGTACGACGGGCCACAACTCTTTTCGTCGCAAAAATCTTGCACCGCACGATACAGTAGGGCCCATGGACATCACATTTTGACAAAGAACTTCTTCTTAGTTAAGAATAAGTTATGACAGGAGGTGTGTTCAATCCGCCAATGCACTACGACCCGTCATAGGTCGAAAAAAAAAATTTTAAGCCATATATGCGATGTGATAATAGGATTGTGGCACGTCCTCCATGAGTCTCATTTCAAAGCTTCATTGCATTGTAGCCTTTGGGCCCTAAGAGGCTTGTTGTATGTGACTGAGTCTGCGATTCCGAGAAATTGCATTAATCAACAAATGTAATAGCTACCTGATCGTCTTTCAAAAACATAAGAGGAACTTAACATTGCTATATCCACTTCAGATCCTTATGTTTCCAAAGGGAGTCTTTTGACCTCATAATTAGCTTGACTAATGACAGAAAGTAGCGGCATGAACGTTTTGAATTCCAATGCTTATATTATTCCCTTTAGCTACTTTATTAATCCTTTGACATATAAACCATTTTAACAAACTAACCTCCGACATTCACAAAGATAAATTTAATCTCCGGTTTTTTATAACAAATTTCTTCTTTCATTGGTTTTTTCCCCACAAAATATCATAAATTGCCATCCACCCACATTTGCGAAAAAAAAAACGACCGATTATTATGCAATCGCTTTTAATCGTTTCATTTAAATTGCGAAAGGATAATAACAACAACAACGTGTACACATTTTTAATTTAGTGTTCCAATTTAAAAATCAATCAGTCGCACTCTGCCACGTGCACTGGGTGAGAAAAATCCCCTACTAATTTAAATAAATGGCATCCATTTGGCGAGCAGGATGACACACATTCAGGAAACTCACAGACACAATAAGGTAAACACTTTCCAAATGGAATGCTAACAAATTTTTAACATAACTATCTGCCACAGATCCGGCAACATCCGCACACACAAAATGCGACCAAAATGCACCATGTTATGTTTGACTATCGATTAATTAAACTTGTTTGATCACAAATTTATTTTGTGGTAATTATTTTCTTAATTAAATAGTCATTGATTATTTTCGCAACGGAAAATATGTCGCTCAGCCGAGGATCGACTTAAATTTAAAGTTTTCCCGGCTATGTGCATCTGTTTTGGGAAAATTTACATATTTGTTCCACCTTTTGAGGGAAGCTGCGAAAGATAGTATGGGAACAGCAACCCTAGCCAACCACTCGATATAGAGTTGTTCGATTCAATAAAAATTACTATTGATTATTCAAAGGGTACTTTTGCATTATTATCCCAACCCCATGTTGGCAGCCACACCCGCCGCGCAATTGTACCGGTGCCAGGCTTCTGGTTAAAAGAACTCCTTGTGCGGGTTGTACATATTTACGTCCACAAATTTGTGCACAAATATGGCATTTTGTTGATACACAACAACCAAATACCTACTTCAGGTGGATTTAGAGGTGTCTCTGATCCACCGGCAGTAGCACACCACCGGCATCAGTAGTCCAACACGAATAGCAACAGCAACAGCAACGAAACGACAGATAGAAAGAATGAAGAACGAAAAAAATACAAAAAACGAAATGCCATTTGCTATGCTTGAAATGTACCGTTGAAGATTATCGTCGACTTTGGGAGATATTTGCATATTTATCCTTTATACGGCAAATGGTGTGCTTACGTTTGCTCTCACACCTTAGGCTGGGTGGGTATAAGCCACCTCCCCCGTTCGAGTTCACCCAAGAATCGCAACAGCAGAGTGTGTCTATTGGTTTTTCGTCCTTTTTACTATTACCGTTTTTTTCCCGAGCTTGTATCGAAACCAATTTCCATTTTTAGTGTATCCCTCTTAAATTTTATTGCTCGTATTGTTGTTGCCATTTGTTAGCGTAAAAGGGACTCTCTTTCTGTGAGGATACACATTTTTTTTATTTATAGGGATATCAGAGAGAGCATCTACACTAGGTGAACGTTTATGATTGGAAACGAATGTTGTATGTGTCCCCATGCGTTTGACTGACACCCTAAACCACCACCCAGTCGATATATTAAAATCGACAATGAATTGGAACGAACGAATGTTTCCTGCCCCCGACCACAGACTGGCACGCAATACGTGCAACACACAATAAAATAGGATACGACGTCGTACGTCGTGGGTAGCGAGGGTTTGGAAAGATTTTCCAGATTCGAATTAGACTCTTGCGTTAGCATTTCGATTTGCATACGATTTTCTGGGTAATGCTTTGCAAGTGAAGATGATGATTTAACTATTCTTGGAAGAGAGGTTCTGTATGAATAGTAGGATATGTAAACGAGGTTAGGCAGAATGAGTAGTAGTATTTAGAAACTTACATATGCATGTGTGGCAAATCGATCGAAATTGGTTGTATGGCAGGAAAATTCGGGCGTGCAAAAACTAGAATTTTACTAAATTTTCTGCGAATAAGGTCAGGGGATCAAAGCGAAGACTGGGGAATGTCGGGCATCTGATTCCATGAAGTTTCCTACAACTTGCAACGCCTATCTACTAAAGAACAGGTAGGTCTCATCCTGATTATGACGCAAACTTGGACGCTACTGAAAAAAGGGTGAACTTTGGAAGTAGCTTAAGCTTAAAGTTTGCTCGGTAGACTATTCAGTCCAGATAAGGTAAAATGAGCAGTCGAGTTGTTTAAACCTTTAGAAACTCTAGGGGCGATGCCACCTTCCTTGAGCAATCTGTGCGCAAGTTTAAACTGGTTTTCTGACACCCAGTGCAAATCTATCGGTACAAAGCTCAGCCTATATAGCCCTAGAGGCAGTCCAAATAGTTTTTGAACTAGGAACGAACAATTTGAGCATAATTACACTGGATCCCTGTTTACAAAGGCCGCATTGGCAACGAAACAGCGGACTCACAGAGCAAAATATATGTAACAACACCCCTCACAGGCCCAGAACCATCCTTTGGAGCAAGCAAATGCTTACGAAGGTAGAAACCCAGCTTATATCTAATGCGATTTGGATGGAAAGTATAGGACAAAAATGTACCATATGCTTTTTATCTTTTCGATCCCAAAGGAAATCTTAAGTTTTTTCACAATCTGAGCAGCAATCAACCTTTACTTCCTAACCGGTATCTTAATTGGCCACTGTCTATTAAAATGACAGCCTTACAGACTCAACCTGCCACCGGACCCTACCGCTAGACTGTGATTGGAAAGCGATGAAAACTATCTTCACATTGTCACAGAATGCTCCGCCTTTATTCATGTGAGAAAACGGATCCTTTACCCTGAATAACTTTCTGATAACCTCTGGTGTAAGCAAACTACTCTAGAAACACATGTGTTTTTACAAAAGGTCTCTCTATGAGACCGTAGTGATAGAGTGGACCAACTTTTCACTAATAAGATAATAATCGGAAAACACGTCGAGATCGAGTTAGGAACACCAGAATACGCGAGGCACTCAATGTCGAGCTGCTGAGGGAACCTCATCAATACAAGGTTTTTGGACGTTGACATCCGCTTAGCTTATGACACATAAGTTATTTGTGGCCACCATCGCATATCATTTCGGAAATAAATGTTCACTTACCGTATAAATATACACACATACATTATAATGGTTATTATTTAACAAAGATTCTGGAAATTTAATGTTCAAGTATTATCACTATTTTTTTAAATTTATATTCATACCACAGCTTTCTTTTAAATATATAACACCCTACTTTTAATAGCACTTAAAAAAATAAAAAAATAAAACATATAATCCAAAATAAAAACCTTAATATTGTGTTTTTTTTTTTTTTTTCTTTTTTTTTTTTTGTGTAAACTTATGATTGTGTGTTTATTATGTGGACTGAACAGATAAAACAAATGATATAGACGCAGACAATTGGGATATTTGGACAAAGTGTTAGGGTTTCAACATATAAGGATTTTTTTCATGTTATACATATTTTTTTCTTTTTCTTTCTTTTCAATTCGATGTTTATTTTCCTTTGCTTTTATATATTCTCTCGATGAATTATCATATTAGAGCTTTTTTCCATTGAAACAAAATAAAAACAAAAAATTTAAAACAACTGAAAAGATCTCAAAATGATGACATAGTATGGTTATTCTCTATTCAATTTTTTTTTAAAAAGCAAATATAAAGTTATAAACTAATATTTCGTTGCACCTATCGTGTAAGGATTATTTATGTTTTCTGAAATGAAGTGTATCTCGAGCTAATAGCAATGAAACTAACAGATGTAGTAAACCAAAAAGTGATGATTTTCGAATGTAAAAAGAAAAATTGTATTTTGTGTTGAGTATAAAATATATACTTATTTTTTATATATTTTGGAAAGAAAATAAATGTGAACTTTTTTGTTGTTGTGATTGAATATCTCCCTTCTGAATCTTAATTCTTTTTAAATTAAAAACAAAATGACAAGACTGAACGAAATGAAGGTTTCAAAATAATACAAAGTTATTTTGTGAAGCAATAAAACATAGATTTATTTTGTTAGTTACGAACCTCAATCTACGAACTTAAGATCAAAATCTCACCATACGAACATAAAATAAAAAATTTGCAAAATTATAAAGGAAAACGTATTTAACAAAAATAAAAACACACATATTGACACTAACACAAAACACGTAAATTTTTTTTTTTTTTTGCTTTTTTGTGGATATTTTACGACATTAAAACTGAAAAGCTTGAAGGACTTTATACACACGAAAAAATATGTTTAAATTCATTTCTTGAATAGATGATGAGAAACCAAAAAGGAGTGTGAGAAAGTAAAGTGTTTTTTTTCTGTACATTGGATGCAAGAAAAGAAAAGTTAAGAAAAGAAAAATGAAACAAATAATAATTTGTAAGTATCGTGCGTTTGATGTTTAAGTTTTGACCGAAAATTTTTTACTTAAACACAAAAAGTGTATCTGTTTGTTTAGTTTCAAATTTTATTTTTAAATTGTGTTCGTTTGGTTTGCTTGTAACAGTCATTCGGACTTACCACGGTGTAAAGGAACTCCAGAATAGACTATTGGTGATTATTTTTTTTATTTTTTTTTTGGTTTTTTTTTATTGAATTTTTTGCATTTTTATTTTGATTTTTTGTATGATTTTGTTAGTATTTTCGATTTTATTTTTTTAGTATTATTATTCAGTTGATTTGTCACACAACATGAAGTATCGAGCCACAGCAACAGGGACACAAAAAGACAGGACAAAAATTAAAAGGAAAAAAGTTAAGTAAAAAACACAAAATTTTGCATTTTTTTTTGTAATTTTTTCTACAATAAAATTTTAAATATATGCTTAGGTTATGTCAGTTTTCAGGAAATGAAAAGAATACTTTGTAACGAAATTAGGAAAAAGTAAATTATATATCTGAAATTTCGTCAGTAACAGATAAACTGTTGATACGGCAAGCAAAGACTAAAAGTTGCAAACGATTCAAATATCAGATGATACAAATTCGTGGATGAATTTTATTCAAGGCGCACATTTCTGTTTGGTCATGTTATATGTGCCCATAAAAGTGTCATGTGTAAGGTAGGCGTGCGTCGATTCGTGGGTAAGATATTTTTCAAAATATAGAATGAAAAGCCAAATTTAAGGCGTGAGGATTGAGACTGCACAAAAAATAGAATAGAAGTAATTTGGCAGAAATAGTGTAAATAACCCAAGGATTACAACTGCGGATACTATCGAGATTCGAAGATCGCCTACAAGATCTTATCTGCTATATTTTGTGAACGCCTAAATCCATTCCTTTTTTATGACGCTAAAACATGGACTCTATCGAAGGCGAATAAAGAAATTCGTGAACTTTTTGAACGAAAAGTTCTTCGTTAGATATTCGGTCTGGTTCACATTGACGGTTGATTCAACCACTAATTGGATATATGAGATATACAGCGCCGTATAGCGTAGACCGAATGAAATCACCTTTCCGGCCCGCAGAGTCTTTGAATCTAACCTGGAGGCATACCCCACTAGAGGAAGATTTCGAGAGTTTCATAGGTCGTGGGAAATCAATTGTTAAGATGGAAGGTGAATTGCTCTTAATCTATTATTTTCTATTTTTAAATCGGGTACGAACTCATGTGATCATTTGCTAGAAACCTGCGTTTCACCTATACGTTGAGTACAAGATATGTATTATTCACCGCATCACCAAATAATGACGGAGGGGTATTCTGTTACTAGTCCAAGCAAGATTTTTTAATCAGAAAATTAATACAAAAAAAAAAAAAATCACATAAATTAACAAAAACTAACGAACAAAAAATAACACACATTTTAGACAAATACAATACACTCACACGCTGCACTCTCGCTTAATTTTATTTATGTTAGTATAACAAACTATAGTTATTCTCATTCAAGAGCTTAACAGAAGCAGACATTGTCCTATGAATATTTCGCAAATTGTGTTGGTATTTATTCTTGAGAATTTCAAAATGGTTTCGGAAAATTGTTTAAGTCCTTGTTCTGTAATTAGTTAATTTTCTTTTTTTTTCGAAAGAAAATAATAAAAATGATATAGGTATACGTCGAAAAAGAAAATAATTACAACAACAAAAAAGGACACACGAAGTCTCGTAGATGTTCATCGTCCCATTCGAAAAAAAATCTCTTAATTTTTTTGTTTTCTTTTTTTCTTGTACAGAATTTAAGTTACTTTCTAAAACGTTAAACAGAAAATAAGAAATAAACTAAAAAGTGTAACCTTTTTTTTTATCAACTAAAAAACTAAAACGAAAGGATCACACAAAAATAACTTATCGCAAGCAAATAAAAAATAAAGGACTCCTCTTTAGACTATTAGATAGTTACTATCTCAGAAATAATACAACAGAAAACACACGCTGTAAAAGGGAAAACTAAATGAAATTTCAATTAATTTCGAATTCGACAAATGAATTCCCTTTAAACAATGAAATTAAATAAGTAAAAAATAAAATAACGAAATAGTAAAAAAAAAATTATTCGTATTTAGCTTGTTTTGTATAGATTTCTCGCAGATATTTTCTTTTGTTTTTGTTGCGTATTTACTTTTTTGTTTTTTGTTTTTCATTTCATTTTTTTGCGCATGAAGAGGGGTTAGACGAACACAAGGAGGTAAACATTAGACAACACACATACTCAATGAAGTGCTATCATTCTGTAATTTATTAGTTTCTTTTTTAATTTCCTTAAATTTGAACCTATTTTTTTTTAAACATAAACATAAGGTAAAAATAAAAAAATAAAAATCATATAAACATAAAATTGTATATCAATTGCTTTCCTAATACAAAGGCAAGAAAAGAAAAAGCTCAAACAACAATAAATAATTTTATTTGATTTCGAATTGTTTTCAAAAGTTACTCTAAAAAATAACTTAAGAGCAAAACAAAATTAAATAAAACCAAAATAAAATAAAAAGACTATACAAAATAAATAACTGTGTAAATAGGTTCAAAACATTGTGTTTTTTGTTTGAATAGTTTTATTTTTAAAAATTTTTTTTAAATTATGCAATCCATTTGTTTGATTGTATAGAAAAAAAAATGATAGACTACATTGAGGGGAATGGGGCAGGATTGAACGGATGTGAATAGGGGTTTGATATTTAATGTGTTTTTCTTCTTTTTTTTTCAAAAAATTATTTACTCACTTTTTAACAAAAAAGAAATTCATACATAATTAAAAACTTAAAATTTAATTTGAGCTTTTTCTCTTCATTGCACCATTTAGAATTTAATACTTTGTACTTGTTGTTTATTTAATAAAGAAAAAAAATTATTGCTGAGGTGCACTCAATAAAATTAAATTAAAAATTATAAATTCCTGAATATAATATAGAATGTTATATAACAACAGCATGAAGCTTTTTCTCTCTATATAGTTATATAAGTTATTGAATTCATTTTTCTTTTAGATACTTTTTTTTTGGTTATTAATGAATTGTAAAGCTAAATGGTATAGGTGGACAAATGAAAACTGAATAACTTACTTTTCGCTGTATTCATCCATGTGAGCGTACGATTGTACAGAGTTCTCTTCGATAAGAAATTTCACTCGTTGGTAAAAGGATGCTGTCACTGAGGGCGGTTGTTTACGGAGAAGTACCTCCACTGGGTCATTTGATGATAGACACATAATATGTTCGGAGCAAGCTGGATGAGAACAACATTCACTGTCCGAGCAGTCGGTCATTCCATCTGAAAAGGAGTACAAACTTATAAGTACACGACTCACAAGGTTTTATAATATTTTGCAACAAAACTTGTATATGACGCTTATGCCAAAATTTCGTAACATTTTTGAAAGTTAATCTTTTAAGAAGGTGCGTACGTAACCGGGCAGAAACTGTTTCATTACTTTTTTACACAAATCGGTCTAATTTGCTTCTTATCTGTACTGGATACTAGCAAGCAATAATAAAAGTCTCAGGTTAAGCCAAAGACAAGACACACTAGATTATGGAATTACTAAAGCCTTGAGGTTTTACATTGTTGGTGCTGACTACATGTAGAAATTTTGTAGCTATTTCCTCTTTAAAGATTGAGCAAAATTCTTTCTTCAGTTCTAGATTCAGAATCCTTCATATCTAGCGCCTCTTCACCTCTAAAGCTACCTCAACACATAATTTGACCATGTCAACACGTTCGCCAAGTTTCTGGTTCACTTCCATTCCTTCATCAATTCTTCTGATCACACAATGCGTGCAACAACTCTTCAATTCCTGTACAGGATACACTCTTACCCTCTTGCAACACATAATTGTGGTCGTCGCGGTTATTCTGCGACACCAAGTAGAGCTGCAAATAGTTTACATTGCTCACAAGAGTGACCGCATTTATTGCGGGCACGTCGAACGCTTAAAAACCTTCTACACCGCATGCTTGTTCCTGGTTAAGTCATTCAATACTGGGGAGTGGCAACTGCATAAGGGTTAAATCGTGTTATGCATTGGCATAGCGCTCAGACACCCCACCACGTCGCAACACACCAAGCAAATATAAAATCGAAATTGCAATGTGTTGTGTTCTTTGACAAAAAAAACTCGCTCTGTGCTCAAATTGTGTGCAAACAAAATGGAAAGCAGAATAAACAAGGATATTCGATATATCAAACAAAAAATAACAAAAATCTTAGTCGTCATTGGAAACACGTCCTTGCAATCGTCCCTAGCATACACTCGCACACACACAAACACAAGTGCCACGATTGCTGACTAAAGTTCCTAAATGCATTTCGGAAAACTTAGACGACTTGAATGTTCCACAGCAGAGAGCGAGAAACAGTTCGTGTGTCCTTGTGGGCTTTCAGAATGGCAAAATGAAAATTAAATAAAGAAAAAGACGCAAAAAAAATAAGAAGAAAACAAACCGAATCCAACGTAGACACATAAAAACACACAAAAGCGGAGGAAACGACGCTGTTATTCAGAAAATTTTCCATTTCCTAACAAATTTCATCCTGTCGCTGGAAGAAAACGCTCGCTATTGACACACAGTACAGAAAGGAATGAAAGGAATTCACTCCTGGTTTTCCCTTAGGTATTCCGCTCTGAGTTCGAGAGTATTTGCCGTAGTAGTCGTACTCGGAGTCTTTCAGTTGTTGCCACAGTCTTTCTGCTTCGCAAACCATCCGGAGGATGAGTGTCCTTTCTTGTTAATTGGTATGAAACCACCTCGCTTAAGAACATCCTCTTTGACCTGAAATATGTATGTAGCCGGAACTGTTGTCTTCCGACCACAAAAAGTATATCGAGCCCCCATTGAGGAAATAATGAATGGCACCGTAATCGAAGAACCCTTGAATATCCTTTGAACACTTCTCGGCCTCTCGATACAACAGCAAGTTCTTCTCACTCACATTGTGTGTTCCGCGCCCATGGGGAGTGCCATATGTCTATACCCACCCACTCCACGGAGTCCTTCAACATGCTAAGTGTTTTGTTTTTTCCACCTGACACTTTCAGTCGAAAGAGCACACCGGAGAGATAGATTGCGGAATTGAGAGCGGTTCTGAAGCAGTATATTGTAAACACCGCCTCCCGAATAAAATGTCAAACATTAGGTTTCGAGGGCTAATTCCAGGTGTGAGTATGTATGTATATGTATTCCCGGTTTTATTTTGCTGCCTTAAAGAGGAAACCGAAATTGAAATCAATTTAAATGCAGGTTTCACAACCCACTCAGCGACGACGTCCCCAACTGTGCTTGACATCGCCATTGAGAATGCACTTAAGAAGAAACGGGAAGCTGTCGACAGTGTCGACGGTGAGTGGGATGGTTTGCAGGAGGAAGAAATAAATGCCAATCGAACAATGTGCTCAGGATAAAGGGTGAATGCATATAAACGAATAAGTATGTGTTTTGTTTTGTTTTCTTTATTTTTTTTTACTGCCTTTGCTGTTGTCTTTGTGTATTGGGGGGACTTTTTTTTTTTTTTTCAAAAGTTTTACCGATTGAAACTTAAGATATCCATACCGGCAAGTAGGTTGTCTGGGGCTTTTGTGTGGCATGTGCTCCTTATTACATTGATTCAGGTGAGTGAAAAGGCTTAAAGGAAATTGTATTCCCCATTCCTTTTTAAAAGATGAGTGGCTTTGTGTAGTGCGGAACTGAAGAGTGTATTCTTGACAAATGTGGTTTCCTCACTTCCGCTTGGGAGGCAACGGGAGCCGTTTGATGGTTTCTCTCGTTAAACGTTCGACGCTATAGAATATTATTACAAAAGGTATTCCAAGAAAAAATCTGAATTCTAAGAAGTATTGTGTACTGAATGTCCGAGTTATAGTCGCAGTGATGACAGAGAAATTCAGTAACAATAATGACGTGTTGCCAGTATTATCGCTCATTCTGCATTTAAGAAAGAAATGTTGCGTATACGCCATGGCTGAATCGATGCTTTTTCTTAGTACTGAATATCCGAGTCACAGTCACAGGCAGTGGCAGAGAAATTCGGCAGCGGTGTTGCCAATATTATCACTTTTTCTGCATTCGATACAAAAAATGTTACGTATACGCCACCGTTCAATCGATGATTTTGTCAGAATGTTACTGTGCGGCCATAAAACATTCAAATTCGATTTCAGCTTCATCATCTGACCGTCTGTGATACAAGACATGGGATGCGATAGAGAGCGATACATTCGTGGTTGTCTCGTGTTTGTAAGCTAATGCAAAACTAGCGGAGCTTTGGTACGACAGCTTTCACCATGCTAAGGTGTTTATAAAAATTTCATTTTTCAAAAAACCGAAAAGTAAAAATGATCACTCTAAAGATTTCAACGACAGAATCGAAAAGAACCATTTTTAGTGTTAACCATCGCCACACATGACCTCAGGAAGTGACTTTACAGTGCGGCAAACCACGATAATGTGTAACAAGAAATTTCCACACCTCAACAGAGCTCTCGAAGAGTCGTCCATCAGTAGCAACACAAAATATCATTTTCAGTATAACCAGGTGCTAGGTTGTACTCTTCCACCAACAGAGGAGACGAAAACTAAGAGACAAAAGCAAGAAGTCACCACAAGGAAAACGGGGGTTAACATGATGCAGAAATGGAAGAGATGGAAGAGATGGAAGAGATTAATAAATGCCGGAGCGCTTGAAATTAAATTTCGACAAAGTAATGTGGAATTAGGGATGCATCAAATTGTCACTTCCGCCAATTTCCGGAGAAGACTAAAGAGTTCCAGATCTTAACTCACCACTGACTTATCATGTTCGTCACAGAAATTGCAAAAATTGGCCAAGGTTAAGGTTAGGCAAGATAAACATTCCGCCTTGCACACCTAAGCTCGAAGCAGGGAATAGAGCCTTCAGGGAAGCTAACAACAAATGGCCCTCTCTAAACACTTGTGCAACCACAAGGAAGACGCCGCCAAAATTCGTTAAGGCTGGGACCTACAGACTTCTGCAGATTGACAGAATATCCCTATGGACCCTTATAGGAGTGATCACATAGTATAATAAGCTGCGGTACCATATGAAAAATCTTCGAATAACAGAAGAAGACCTTTGTAGGGGGTGTGACGATGAGGAGGCCCACGAGGATACAACCCACTTCCTTTGCCATTGCCCAAGTATCTGCCATCTAAGAAATAAGTTCCTCGGACGGCACTTTTTCGTGGACATTGAAGAAATTTCCGATAGACCGGTGGACCAAATAATGAGATCCATCAAATCCACAGGGTGGTTTGTATCACAGATGCAGTAAGTTGGTCATGTTCTACTAATATCTTAACTAACTATTGAGTATCGTTCTTATGCGTAGGGCACACTCTCTTCCCCCAACGGAGGAAGACCTGAGTGTGGCGATATAGTTCTTCCTTCCGCCTGCCCACTAACCTAGGTAAGGTAGGTGTCCCATAGGGGACTCACTTAGGCTCAAGGCTCATTGTGATACCTATGGAAACCTTTCTGACGGAAAGTTCTTTCCTAAGAACCATTAAGAGTTGTTGATGAAGGACAGGACTATACGAATGGGAGTGTGGCTTAGGTCTTTGAAGTGATATTGACAGAGGTTTTCTTCTACTACGAGAAAGTGCCGGACAAGATGCGTTGTCTTCCTCTTCATATCTACAGCTTCTACAAAAATCATTGAAGATAGCTTTTAGTTTTCTAGCGTGCTGTCCTATTAGGCAATGGCATGTAATAACACTAGTAATGGTGAGAACTTGTATTCTGTTGAGAGTAATCTTGGGCCTATGCAATTGGAGACATCTAGCTACGGATCGTGCTAAGAGGCTAGCTGGTTGAGACCTTGGTTTACTCCTTACTGTAGTGCCATCGTTAATAGGGAAATAAGACTCTATTGGTGTCATGGTATAGGACTTGATCGATAAGTTGGTAAGAGCTAAATAAAATAAGCGTTTTAAGCCCGTTCGGCAAAACTTTTATTCTTAAATCTTAAGTGCATCCGTCTTAAAAATTCAAGCAAGAATGCAAAAAAAAAATGTCTTCCTCTATGAAGAAGAAGTTTACGACACATTCATGCCGTCTGGTGCACCGCTTTTATAAAAAAAAAGCAAATAACAACATGTATTGTGAAAAAGAGCTGGATCACGAGATAGGTCATTCCTCCTTTATTATTGGTCCTCAACAGTCCTAAAGACGCTTCAAATATTTAATGAAACATTTACAAAAAAAAAGAAAACCCTTTCACATTGCCAACCAACAAAGGCATCAACACTTATCATATAACTACGTACATATAAATATTTTATAGTGAATGCAATACTTGCCGTTATCATTATCGATATTATCCTTGCAGTTCATCTCCAACGCAATGGAACAGTCTGATCCAGCCCATCCTTCAATGCAATCACATCGATATTCGCCATCCTCCAGGGTGCACTGACCATGCCGAGAACAGCCATTTTCACAGCCAGCTGAAAGTTCAAGAGAGTGGCACCATGTTATTTCCAACAGAACGGAACAAGTCTAAATAAAAAATTCGAAAAAGTGGCGGAAAAATGCAGAGAAAAAAAAAAACTACACAAATATCCGCCCTGTGTATGAGGAACGTTAAACAAATAGTAAAGGATTCCTGTCCTCTGTAGAGGACGGACATTCAGTAAAAATGCACTCCAGGATCCAGAAAATGAAAAAAAAAAAAATGGAGGAGAAAATATCTTGTAAATTACATTATCGTCGCCGGTGAACAATTTTCTTTTTTTTTTTTTTTGCCTCTCCATGTCCATGTCCCTCTATGTATATTTTCCACCAAGGATACTCGGTAAAAAAAAAACATGAATGACATTGTGTACCTTGTTGCAAATGAGTGAATGAATTGCAAATGAAAACAGAAAAAAAAAATTTAAATCGCCGGGAAAAAAATTAGATTAACCAAAAAATGTCGTATCATGTCGCGAACCCGAAGAGGAGGTTGCGGACTCATGACCTGTAAAGGCGGGACTCAAAATAGAATCGGAAACAGGTCCTAGGCTCGGGTATTTTGTTTTTTACTCCCATTATTTCCGTGTTAGCATTTTTTTTCAATTTCGTATAAAACATTCCGTCAAATATGTACAAACATGGCGGCACGGCCGGCTCGATGAATTTTTTTTTTTTTTTTTTTACGAATGTTTGCATAAACTTTTCATCAAGGGATGGTTTCTCGGTTATATCTTTTTCATTAGAGGAATTAGTCAGCAGTTTTTCTCTTTTTTCGTGTCTCTTTCTTCCTCTTCCTCCTTTGCCATTTTTTGGGAGTTTTGACAGGATTCTCTTTGAAAGTCTCCTTTTTTTTTTTGGTGTGTGTGTGAAAGAATTCGTTACAAAAATGTTCATACATTTTGTTTGCACATGGCGGTATTTCCCACAGACGGATGGCCTCTCTGGTAAAAGGGTAAAAGCAGATCGGCAGATTGCATGCCGAGCAAAGTTTCTTGCTTGCCGGTGTGATATGGGCAAAAAAAAAAAAAAGGTGGCATACATGTGTCAACTTACATTTGCGCCGAAAACCTAAAACCCAAACCCGAAGGAACAGACAACCTCCCAGTCATGACGTGTATCCCCTAGATAGATGCTTTCTGCTGCGAGGCGAGTGGGGACGATGAAAAATTGATTTCGTGCTAGAATTCATGGGGGTACCAACCGAGGGGGGTCCTGCTGCTGTCTTGTGTGTGTACATAGGGGAATGACATATACGAAATTCAATATGCCAATAATTGTCTAAAATTGTATTTTAAATTGACAGTCATGTTAGCAATGTTTGGGGAGCTAATACATTTTAACGGAACTCTTTTTGGTCCTTGTGGACTGGTGGAGTAGTTTAACCTTTGACAGTTTTTTCTGCGAAACGTTAAATGAGGTTTCTGTTCTTTCCAGTTGATTTTCCTCTGAGGATCTGCAGTAAAAGTCTGATCTGATGGAAAGGAAATGCAAATCTTTTTGCCTTCTGTTGTTTGCTACGAGAATTTTTTGCGAATGCTCATCGTTCTGTTTACAAAAATTGATGCAAGACCTATTTGGAACTAATACGTTGATCAGAAGAATCAAAAAGACAAGAGGGCGTTGTATCAGTGTGGAAGGACAGCTTCACCGAAGTCAATACACTAGATTTACACTTTGTTCGTATAGTGGTATAAAACATCACAAATAACCACAAAGATGCGTCGAATACGAAACTCAGTCATCATTTGTCATGGAGTTTGTACAAAAACTAATTTCATTTAACTCGATGCAGAATCAATTCAGACAGCGACACTAGTGCTGTGACCAAACGCCAAATTGCCAATCACTGCTTCTGGCAATTAAGTAGCAAAGCCTTCTCTCGAACGAATAAAGTGACCCTTTATAAGACCTTAATCGTCCCAGTCCTGTTCTACGTCGCAGAGGCACGGACTTTGTCAAAAGCGGATGATTCTTCGGGTGATTTTCGGTCCCATCTGGTTAGACGGCACTTGAAGGAGGGGATACAACGCCGAACTGTACAGCGACATCGACTTAACCAGAAGAGGCAAGCTCCAACGACTGAGTTGGCTGGGTCATGCAGAGCAGATGGATACCAATGCCCCGGTCCGGAAAATCTTTGAATCCACACCCGAGAGGCGCCGCAGTAGAGCACAACCGCGACTCAGGTGTCGCACGAAAGTGGAAGAGCAGCTTAACCAACTTGCCGTGCGAAACTGGAGGCAGCTGGCTAAAGATTTAGGTGGCTGGAGACGCTTGTTGGTTGAGGGTCAGATCTATCCCGGACTGTATCGCCACTGTAAGCTCCAACGGTTTGTTGAGTCGCAGACGGTCGTTATACATTGTGTAGCTCTGAATCTGTTGAATGTTATTGCAATCTGTTTAACGTGTCGCCGTCTTTTTGCGTGTAAATGTTTGTGAAGGGCAGTCGGATATGACGACGGCCGGTTTTAACGACCGCGTTTGTTCAGTCCATCGACTCCCACTGTAATTCAAAAGTGGGTCACGTATGAATACTCAGAAAGGTGAGTGAACGAGGGAAATTACAGACAACCCAGAGTGGTGATAAAAGTGTCTCCCGGCTGCATCAAGAGAGAAGCTCTAAGTTATACGCGAGGAACCCTCAAACGGATTGTAGCGCTATCCAATGAACATGGAAATGGTCATCTAAGGAAAATGGGGCTGGTGAAAGACTGCAATTGCAGACTCAACCTACAGGACGTGGAGATTATTTATTGAAGACTCTGAACGTCTATTACAAAAGCTTTCCTATGGCAATTCACAGAAAAGCCATTTATTGCCAAGAGGTGGTGTTGCGAAACTTGCTTCGTTGATTTAGCTAGACTTAAAATGTTCCGGAGTCCAACGCAATTTTCATTGAATAACCAAATACTGTGCAACCAGCAGTTGCCTACACCTACAAAACCATTGGCAACCTGTTGAAAATTACTTCCAGTGGGACTAATGCGCTGGTTCGACTACTCAAGTTAAGTAGAATACGACATTCTAGTTAAACAAGCGTCGGATTGTGAAGGTAAAGACTATAAACAACCTTCAGTGTTCAGTTATATATTTCTAAGGTACGCTGAGTGCAAATATGTTCTCACTTTCTCGCTGATTTCTATTTCCAGATTACCGTCATCTATTAAGAATATTCCAATTATAACTGTACCTCTTCACACATGCTACAGGTTCATGTATATATGTAGAGTAAAACAAATTTCAAATAACATTATTTCTACTTACGCAAAGTACAATGTCTTCCATTCCATCCTTGTGAGCACACACAAGTTCCATTCTTGCATTGGCCATGCTCTGAACATCTGGCATCGCATGGTAGCTGATCGCACAGATTCCCAGTCCAGCCAGTGTTACACCGGCACTTTCCCGACTCACAGACGCCATTTGGTCCGCAATCTAAACTGCAGACGGCTATAAGAACAAAATGTAGACACCAAAGAGGATACAAATTAATACGTGTGCACACACAGATAGATATGTAGATGGATAGATACGTTTTCCTGTTAAGTGTTTAAAATTAAAATTTCTCACTCGCTCATGAAACAATCATCAGTCACTCATGCTGCTAACGTGGACTCCCTACCAGTGGTAGAAATGTATTTGTACGAGTAACTGTCTGATTAGTCAGATGGATTTGATTAAATTTTTCATTTCCCGTATTCCTTTTGGTCCTGACAGCTGCGTCCGCCGATGACGACACAACTCCACCAAACGAAGACACTGAGTGAATTCTATTACAAATGCAATTTCGTCTCGACCGTATCAATCATGCACATAATGTAAGTGCAGACGAGCAGTGTCGTCATTTTTCTCACCATTCTACATAGTCTTGCCAAGGATTGCAGATATATCATGTCCACCCACCCACCCAGAGAGTGCCAAGCCACTACAACACATCGAAACTTATCAATTTGAAGGAATATGACAGATTTGAAAAATGCTTCCTGCAGGAGATAATAAAAAGTCAACTAATGCCCAAGACGGAGGCGGCGGAGAAACCAATTGAACTTTCGCCATTTGCATTTCACTTTCGTCGTGGGCGGGACGGACCCTACGGCAAGCAGGTACACAAGATGTCATTGCTTGCCAAACCAAAAGTGTCCCAGCTTTGTTTGCGGTAGTGTTTCTGATGCGCTATCCTTTAATGGCATTAAAAAACCATCGACGCCAGAGACTCGGCTCTCATTTATCATCTGCACATCCTCTCGAACGGCATTGATGTCAGACCTCGTCCTTCAGAGTGATCTATCGATAGGCTATAGAAAGGCAGACAAAAAAAACATTCTGCATTGCTCTTTCGTTTCTGATGATGATGATGATGGTGATACCTACTTCGGCGTTGATGACGACGATGATAGTGGCCGCGACAAAGATGAAAAGGATGATGCTATGGTTTTAATCCTTTTTTTTCTGTGTCGCAAGCTTTTCAAGTTTCATCATCACCCTCGTCGGAGTAATATTTTTCAAAATTAAATCCTACAATCACTTGAATTGCCACTACCGCCTGTTTAGGAGTTTCACAATCAGAAGGACATTTTTATATCCCCTCAGCCGGATGCCGGTTACGGTGCATCGAACAGTCAACAGCAAAAAAGGATATTAGAATTTATTAACGTACACATATCTGTGCAGATATTTACATTTCGTTTTCATTCCTGATTCCGCGCTCGTTTCCCATTTGTGTTTTTTTCTTGCCTCCTTTTCGTTTTGCTGTTGTATTTGTCTGCCATTTTGTAGACAAATTTCAAGGATCAAGAGATGAAGTGTTGACGTCTTTACCTCGAGAGACGAGATGAGAGATCTTATCCGATGCAGTATTACGGATGGTGTTGTCGTCGTCGTTGGCGCTCTCGTTGCCGTAGTAGTCGTTGACTCTCATGCAGACTACAAATTTGCATGTAGGGTGAATGTCCTCTCGATAGGAGAAAGGTTGCAAACAGGATGTTCAGGATGCTGTTTTACAATTTTTTTTTTCTCTGCAGCCAGCAAATTGCAGTCTTGTTCTTGCGGCAACGGCGGCGTCGGTGGCAGTGACATGATATAAATAGATGTAACTATATTTTATGGATAAAGTCCTTGAATGGCGTGGATTGATCCTTGAGATGAAAATAAATTGTAATTTTGCATAAACGTGTGCGTTAAGCTGTAGGAGCATCAAAGGACGAACACGAGTTGTCACGTTAAACGATTCGTATCTTGTGTGTTTAGTGTAAATGGCAACATCTTTAAAAATGCACACCCGAGGAGTGCCAGTAATGAGTTTTTTTTTTTTTATTTTGTGTGTGTTGGTTTGGAAAAGTGTCTGGTAGCCTTTTATTGAGAAATCAGGAGAAGGGACATCGAACTGAATTGCAGTGCATTTCATGAAATAATAATGGGATTTAGTGCATTTAAATCGTAAACGTGAACAGTAGGCAAGGAGCCGAAAAGCACTTCACGTAATAGTGAGGCTACAAGAGCTCTTCGTCACTTCTGTTAACAAACTAGCAACTTCTAAATTTTTTAACAACTATAGTTTATAGCTTGACAGAAGGCTCATTTGTTCCCGTAAGCTATAAGTAAACTGCAACGAGATAACCTGTACTTGAACTGTACTTTGCAAGATGCTCCCTTCGACGCTTAACACAAAAAATCAACTAACTGCAGCTGTAAGTCACTGTTATATTGATGCAAAAAGGCTCTAACTAAAGATTTCTGGTCGATAAAACCCATGCAAAATACGGCGCGTGAGTTTCGCACGATTCTTTCAAGAACGATGTTAAAGAAGTCGCATGACAGCGCGTTGCCTTGCCTAAATCCTTTTGTGACACCAAAGATCTCGGTGAGGTCTTGACTGACCTTGATGGAGTGTCTACATATCGTTATCCTTCACAAACGGACGAGTTTGGCAGGGATGCCAAAACTAGACATGGCTCTGTAAAGCTCGTCTCTATAGATGCTGTCATACGCGGACTTAAAATCGATGAAAATGTGGTGAGTACCGATTTGAAGTTTCTGAGTTTTCTCCTAGATCTGCCGCAGTATGAATATTTGGTCGGTGGTGGACTTTCCTTGCCTGAAGCCACTCTGATATGGGTCGATCAAGTTGTTGACGAACGGCTTCAGGTGCTCACACAACACGGCAGATACAATCTTATAGGTCATGTTAAGAAGACTAATGCCTCTGTAGATGACCCAGTTCAGAGGGTCTCCTTTTTTGAGGATCGGGCAAACAATCCTGAGGTTCCATTCATCAGGCATACTTTCCTCCGACCATATTTTGCAGATGAGTTGGTGCATGCTCGTTACCAAGTCATCGCCTGCCGCTTTGAGCAGTTCGGCAGCTAGGCCGTCAGCTTCAGCACCTTTGTGCTTCTTCACTTCGTCCAGGTCGGGTGGAAGGAATTGTTGGTCTTCATCGTCCAGGTTGAATTCTGCGTGGCAGCGGGACTTGATTTGTCGTCGCCGTTGAACAGTCGGCAGATATAGTTTTTCATTGACGATGTAAATTTTGCGAAAAACTGTGGCTGTCGTGCTTAGGTTAGGTTAGGTGACTGTCCCCGCTCAGGCAGGGACACACTTAGACCAGATTCGCCCATTGTAATACCACGGCGAAGAAAACCGGCTTACCGGCACCAGGGAAAGAGCATATGTAGCATAAGTACAACGAAGGTGGGCAACCGTAGCGGTGTTAACCCTAAGATTTGAACTATTTCGTCCCAGAGATGAAGTTTCTTATCTTCTGAATGTCGAGTTAAGCTAGATCGTTAAGATCATCATAGAAGTATTCTGGCTGTCGTGCTTTTGTCGTTTATTTTAAAGAAGTGGTTTACTTAAAGAAATTTACTCTGAGCCCCGAATCATGTACCAGCCTCCACCTTAAAAATCTCAGTGCTCGCGACTTGTCGGTTTCTTCATTCATTTCTGGAGTGATTCTAATGTCAATTCTAGTAGTGAATCTAATATAATATGTCAGCATTACAGTCATGCAACCAGTTTCTGTCAGTCCGCAATGAGACATTGCGTCAGAACACCCAGATATTCCAAAAATCTCCAGGTAAAAGTGAACTACACGTTCAACTAAAAAACATGCTTCATACTTTCTCAAACATTCCCAGCAAAGCATCTCTGAAAATAACATTGAAATTCCTATACTTTCACAACAAATTAAGGATATATACTTTAAAAGTCTGCGTAATGCACCAATTCGCGAGAAAAAGTTGACGATGATAAGGACGGCGACAACGACGGTGAAATAAAATTCTCCCGAGACGACAAAAATATTTTCCATTTCTCCAAAATATTGATATTCTGAAAATCTTGCATGTATAATGTCTATCTGAGACGAATATTTCATGGATCTTCCTGTGAGTTTTGCCATCAGCACCTGAAGCCTCCAACCCCCCAACCTCCAACGCTGCTACACCCCATGCAACGACTATCTCCACCATCAAACGAGCAAGAAATGTCCTTCGTTGTCATGTGTTGCTTTGCATATTGCATATAACTGACATTGTATAGTACATCACCTATTTTCCATTTTCCTGTCAAGCACTTGTGCATATCCGAAAGGACTAGGGGAGGATGCGAATGCGAACGCGTACTACAACTATGACAGCATCACAACATCATCAACAACAACAACAATAACAGCATCAGCAGCTAGCAACAAATGCAAGTGCACTACACTACTCAAAATGTCAAGGGATTCATTTACAGAGTGATTCAGAAAAGAAGAAGGAAAACACGACGCAAAAGAACGAAGACACTTTTGAGATCTGAATGATTTCTTCTTTTCTTATTGCTTCGTTTTAGTTTTTTTTACTTTTTGCAAAAATATTAAGGATGACAAGTTGAGTAGCTAAGATGGTTGTTCGTATCCTTCTAAGTTACGTTCTTTTTAATAACTTGAAAAAAAGGGGTTAGAATACTTGTGTGGATAATAAGTTCGTGGACATAGTTTTGTTGTGCCTCGTGAAACAGGCAGAGAGAGAAGCATACTTGTGTATGTCTAACTTAACTTTGCTCCAGGTTGTAAGAATTTTCGAGTGTTACACAGATTAGTTCCTTGCAGCCAGGTTCAGTGGGCTTGTTTTCTTTTGAATTGTGCCTCGTAAACTTTTTTTTTCTTGAAACTCAGTAAGTTCAAAATCAGAGACTTAATATCATTTGGACTGTTTGTCATTAACAGACGGAAATAGGGTGTGAAGGGCATACCTACATATGTGTGTAAAAATAAAAAATTAACAAAAAGCCTGAAAGCCCGAGCATGGCCAACGCCTAGCTTCTCACAATCATTCATGCTATGCGTGCTACATTTTTCGCCAAAAAAGGTAGATTCAGTATTTAATGCTGACTTCGAACAGCGAATCCGGAAGTTTTTTCAAGGTCCTTAGAAACGTGCCTTTCCAGGATTTTAGACCCCAGAAACTATGTTTCACGTGCTGCAGAGTACTAGGCATCTCACCAAGCTTTACACTATTACCAGATTTATGGCGATACATAGACATAGCAGAAACGGGCTAGAAACCTGCACATTGATGCGTTTACATAAAGCAAATTGGTGCCGAAAGGGCATTTCCAATGTAAACCACTAGTCCAAGACAGAAAGGAGAACGGATAGCTCTTAAAAGACTAGGCACGATACAGTTGAAGAGGAATCTTAGCATATAGGTCCTGTATGGTTCAATAAATTCAATTCTTCTAACGTCTACGCTCAGGCATATGCGGATGGTGTTGCCATACTTTTTATCGGGTCATGCCTCAAGACTGTCTGTTCATGATCAATGAAGTTGGCTTTCGATCAATCCTCTAAAAACTTAAGTTGTCCTCTTTACGAGAAGGAGTGTTGTGACCGGCGTGACTCAGCTAGTGCTAAAGGGCGTCCCTTTCCAGGTCTCCTAGGAGCGATGTCAAGTTGAACACATCCAAGGTGGTCTCAATTTTCTGGCAGTGTAAGGATGCTGTTGGCAAGAAACCGAGAAAGGTCCTTTAGATCTAAACAGCTATAAGAAGACCGTTTCTAGCTTATGCACTGGTTGTTTGCTTTCTGCACTAAACTTCAGAGAACGGCACAGGAGCTTTTCCGAGTACGCCTGGTGCTGCTCTAGACGCTCTGCTTGATTTACCACCCCTTGATACTTATTTCATTTGCTGTACTATCAAAGCAATCTATCGTCTTAAACGGGGCGGTTTTTGGTATCATCCACACTAGAATTTTGATGACCTTGCGTAACACTTATCCTACGACCCTGGTTCCATGGATATGCCGTCTGATGCAATGACACCAGAACTTCAATTGCTGTGTAAATTTAAATTTGGCTTTCCTTGCGACTGGCTTCCGCCAGAGTCTGACCCTGGACTTGGAGGAATATAAAAGCTTATGTAACGAGTAAAAACTGGGTTAAAAGTGCCTGTGGTATTGGCTGTCGCGAAGCGCTGTTATATGCACATATATATAGTTCTCTGTACTCGAAGGTATGCGCTTCTACCACTTCGTACCAAAAAAGTGTCAAAATAAGTTAAAATCAGATTAGCATAGATTTATGCATACTGTCATCGACACATTTATCATTTCAAAAATGTTTTATTTTATTTAAACACATTGACAAGAGAATTTATAATGCAGAGAGTTCTTAGAATTGTCACCCTGTTCAACATATTGAAAAGTTCATATCTATTTGACAAAAGCGTAAATGATTTTCAGGATATGACAGAAACTATTTATTCTCTCTTCTGCACGTGTCCACATTGAATGTCCTACTCGTTGAATGTTGGAAGCAAATGCGATATAAACTCCATTAGTTAGAGATATACATTGTCACTCTTTATATCCTTCTCCTCACACAATGGGTAGATGGTGTTTGCTGATGTCCCTGACCTTTTAAGTTTCAAAATGTTTGCAAAACCTTTAGACACTTTCAAGAAAATAATTCAATATCATGTATGATATATGTACATATTTAACTTGTGTAATTTCCATAATTCTATATTTAGAAAAGGATGAAAATGATTAAAATAGAAGTGCAAAACAAAAAATTTTGCTTTACGTGTGGTTAAACGAGTTTCTGTATAAATGTCATGCCGAAGGATAAAATGAAGTAGTTCAACAAACTATCTACATATGTACATACGTTGTAGGTATTTACCTTTCTCTGAGTATCAGTCCCGGAGCGTTGATTTTCATTTACCCGTTATGTGTAGTTTTCACGACTATGATACCAGGATGCAAAATACTATTGCCCCACAGGCCATTTTCACAGAGTTAGAAGAATAAAAAACCTTAAATTTTTTTCATTCTAATAAAATTTGAGGATTTCTAGGCAGTACAGGAAAAATTTGAACGGTCAAAACTTTTCATTGGTGAACAGATTGAGAGCCATCGATTTCAGACTGACGCAACACACCACCACCATTTTTTTTTTCTGTTTATCGGGTTTGGAAACGCTATACTGGAGCAATCGGAGGCAACTCGTCCATTGTACTACCAGAAAGGAGGACCCAGTTTTTACCCATTTCCTCGACTTTCGGAGAAGGATTCGACGTAGGTTCAGGTCAGAGATCTCATTTCCAGACGATCCAGACAAGACTCAAAGAGTTCAGCTTTGCGACCAAATTCAAAGAGTTCTTTCATTCTCGGACTATTTTGAAACTGGCTAAAGGGTTGAGCAAGGCCTTAAGTGCAACCTGGATATTGCTACAGACGCAGATGCTCCGACCCATCCACCTCCTCTTAAGGCACTACTACTGTCCCTTAGGACAGCAAAGGATTTTGTCTACCTAGGCTCCACTATCAATTCAGGCAACGACACCGGCAATTGAGTAGCAAAGTGACCCCGTTATAAGACCTTAATCATTGCAGTCCTGCTCCACGACGCAAGGCATTCTGTCAAAAGCGGAGAAGGTTGGTCTTGACTGCTTCGAGAGGAAAACTTCTTTGTGACGAACTGCACGGGCTGTATAGCAACATCGACTTGCCAGAAGAGTGAAAGTCCAACGACTAAAGTGGATGTGTCATGCAGAGCGGATCGACGCCAATGCTACGGCCCGAAAAATCTTGGAATCCACACCCGAGAGACGGCGTAGTGGAGTTAGACCGCGACTCAGGTGGCACACGCAAGTGGAAGGGGACGCTAACCAAATTGGCGTACACAACTAGAGGCAGCTGCTAAAGACCGAGCTAGCTTGTTGGTTGAGACGCAGTTCCACCCAAGAATGTAGCGCCACCGTAAGTAAGTTTAAGCTGACGAATTGCTATGTGGTTACTCTTGTCTTGCACTAAAGAACAGTTGGGTCTAACTAGTCTGTATCTTAAAAGACTAATACTAATTTTTTTGTCTCAGATGCCTCTTGGATTTCCCATTTGTGAAGTTTTTTTTATAATTGAGTCACACTTTGATCGCTTTTTTGAAAGTTTAAAGCAACATTGAATGATTCGATATAATGTAGCTCTTACGTCCACGAGTCATTCAGTTTTTAATATACAAATTTCCGGAATAATGTTCCTTTAAAGGTACAAAACGCCAAGGAATACAGCGGGGCCTAACTTACAAGTCACATTCGGTGTCATTATATTAGAAAATGACTTATATTGGCCACACAGCACAAAAGCTTCGAGGACAAAATAGAACTTTCTAAAAATGGTTTCGATTAAATCGCCCATCAAAATTATCTAGGTTAACTAGGATTCTTGTAGGGACTCATTAAAGCTCAAGGCCCTTTGATACAACAACTCACCTATCATCTACAAAATGTATGCATGTACCTATCATTACCACACTTAAAATATTCGAAAAGCCTATATTCGTTGAAAAAGGAATTAAAATAAATCTCTACAACAAGCTATTTGTCGAATCTACGGTGTTACGCAACATTATTGATCTTTCGCTTAAGCCACAACCACATTCGGTTAAACGTTAAAACATTCTTCGGCACAGACACTAACACACACAGTGCTTTAGGATTCAGCCAGATTATAGCGATTTTTGTTTTTGCAAAAAGCATAGAAGGTTATGTAGTACGTTAAGGGAATATGAACTCATATACACCTTTATGTCTCTCGGTTGAATTCCCTAGTGCTATACGGCAACACGGTTACGTAAGTATAAAAAAAAATAAAAAAATACCAAAACGAATTTACAGTCGTAGTACACATCAATGTTCCATGTTCCACTGATGTTGTTGCTGGCGCCAAAACGAAAATCATAATAATAATAATAATAAAAGGAGTCTACGAGTACACACATTGCCTGTTCAGCTCCTCCGACTCCACACCAATCGTAATCATCACACACCGGGCTGTATATCCTTCTTCTGTCGGAGCCACCGATGGAGAACGAGGGCAACAGAAATGTAATATTTCATTTCGCATTTATAACACATCCATTTGGCGTAATGGGTTAAAATGTTCAAGGTTAGGTTAGGATGGAACTTTCCTGAGAGTGAGCCTGGAAATTGAATGGGCAGCATCCGAAGGCTATTGGGGTGGCACTGATGGTGGAGGAGTTCTTCGTGTACCTTCCATCACCCACCCCGACCCCAGCATACCATTAATTCCGTATACAAGGATAAAAGCTTAAATAATTCATAAAGGCTTTAATCTAAACAGGTCAGAGGGTGTGGAGGTTCTATCTAAGAGCCTCTGTTGCCTCGAACTGATTTTTGTTTCTTTTTCTTAAACGATGCTGCTATGCGACGATGTCTGTGATGGTAGGGAGCGCACACAACACTGTGTATCGATTAAATTTTGCTGCGAAAATTACACCAACGTTTTTAATTGTTGGGTAAATATTCGCATAGCTATACAGATCATTAATTTTAGGTCTTAGCAAAGGAATTAAGATCGGATGGCAATGTTGAAATATGAGACTTTGGTTACCTTCTCTAGTCGGAGAAATATGCTTTTTCGTCGATTTTCAGAACCCCTAATTGGGGTGAATGGAAATAAATTAACGATTGAGGTTTGCATAAATCGTAGAACGGAATTAGAAGGAAACTGGCGGGGTTTAGTTACTAGGTGCTTAAATTGAAAAATGGAGTCTGTAAATTAATTTTTATTGTTATTGTCAATTTTTGAAGGCGCACTAAAGAGAATTTAGTGTGATTTAAATAGGAGTTTTTGGGGCTTATAAAATTGTGTTCTGTAGGGAACGCCTCTGGATAAGCAAGACCTGGAAACAGAATTATTTTCTAGGAGACCACTGTTGGCCCCAAAACTGGGGTACAGCAAGACCTATTGTCGGTGCTTTTGCAACTCCTTACTTGGTAATAGAGGGCAAGGTCCGAAAGGATTGTAGAAGTCATGGAACTTAAGCAATCAGCCCGGTTGTCGAATTGTGTGTTCTAAAAACTATTTCAGATCCTCAGACCCAGCCAGTCAAATTCTAGAAACGACTCCATTTTAAAAAAGTGTTTAAGGTCATCGAAGAAGAATTTCCCTAATGTGCGATTTTTGGATCTGGTTAGAGTCAGCAGTGAACACTTCGGCAGTGTATGTGAAAGATGATTGCAAGTCAAGTGAATGATCGCTATAGGCTAGTGGATCATAAAGATCGTCACACTTCTGGGCACATCTTGCCGAGTTTTAAGACTTCAAATGTTTTGATTCAGCTGTAGGAGCGTAAACCTTCTATAAAAGGGTCTTTTCTTATTTTAAGGGTTCCATCATAAATTAGTTTTTGATCAAAAGTGTGAGAAAAGTTTACTCTTTACCGTATCCATTTGAGTGAAAAAACTTTCGCAATGGATCCGTGAAGGGTTCAAGTCAGTTTGTACGTCAATTTAGTCATGCCAATCAAAGAAGTGTGACTTTGAAATCACAGTTTATTGATGTGTGTTCCTTTCATCATTTCTGAGAGAATGCAAAAGTCGAACGTTTATCCCTGAAGAGAGATTTGTTTTTCTGTGGAGAAGAGTTTTACTAATGGGCGAAGATTCCTAGATTGTCAGAAACTCCACTTGAAAGACCGCAAATGAATCGGAACATCAATAGGATTTTGATATATTCAGAAAAGATTCTCGCACCAAACGAACTCTAATTAAAGCTGGTCAGTGAATCAGCATTCAGCTAATGAAAATAAGAAGCACCACGGCGGATTATTTCCAAGGGACGACTTTTCTTCCTGAAGATTCAAGGCCTAGCTTCTTTCAACCGGTCATGTTGTGCTAATTGTATTTATTCGAACTAATGAAAGAGACCTAATAATTTTGTCGCCGACTTCGAACCCGAACAGTTAGTTAGGAAGCTTTCTCATGACAAATTATACCCTTAAGGTATTAGTTTCCATGAGATGTTGCGCCATAAGAAATATTGCAATCACTTCGAACAAAATGTTTCGAGACATTAATAGCTTCATATTATGATACACTAGGAATCGTTTGCACTTATATTCCTATGAATTTCAGTGTGTGCTGGTGTGTGTGATCAATTTGTTTTGTCCTTTTATATCTGGAGAACGAAACAACGAACGATCATGGGGGTTCCTCTGTTTTATTTGTCAACATGAAACTTAGATCTGATTAGACTTTAAACATAATCCCTCAAGGAGATGCTGAGGTAATTGAAGAAATATTTTCTTTGTTATTAAATTGTTTATCCTTATATTTTATGCAAAAGAAAAAAATAAAACTCGAGCGCTGTGTGTTGTTTTTGTACGTCGTAAAACTTGATACGACGTGGGAAGTAACGAACTGACTCTCCAGTCGAATTTTTTATTAACTTTGCCATTCTCTGCCAAGAATAAGTGCCGCAAAATAATTTTGGCGAATACTTGACTCGTACATATATATGTATCTACATATGTTTACCCACTCAGGAGTCCAACATGCTAAACACTGTGCCACTTCAACAATCTTCCATTTTTGACTAAAGGTCTTTTAACAGATGTTGCAAGCTACGCATGCTTTATTAATTTTCTGTTGAAGTTTGGGGTTAAGGATGCCTCCGAAATACCTCTTCCTGGACGGGTACTTTTTCCTGACGAAAGAACCGGTCAGGAACCAATGGGTCAAAGTGGGTAGATATCATATATTTCGAAAGGGCAAGACTTCATTGCTAACCGAACAATGTAATAAAATTCAACAATGGCAAACAAGTGAGTCGAATAAAATTTTGAAAAATGACAAGACTACACATGTCCTGCATATGTACAATTCTACACATACAAGTTAACAAATTCAGTCAGTCAGTATTGCTAGGGGATGCTGGGGGGAGGGGAATGATATAAACTTTGGTAGATGCAAACTTCCTTAGAAAGTACCCAACATCTTTCGAAGAGAAAGCTAATCCCTTATGTATCGCACCTTTAAGAAGAGGCCATTCACTGAACTCACTAAGCCCGCTGGTCTGGATTTTCCCATAACAAGCGAAACTACCTACAGGAGTCTTTGAAAAATTGAAATGATTTATTTGTTACAAACCTTAAACCGTTTGTAGAAGAAGCCAATACCCGAACCATGCCAAGCTACTGTAGTTTCCAAAAATTTCAGTTTAGACCTAAACCTTGCAAAACGACGAATTTTCTATTAAGACTTACAGTTGCCGATAAAAATGGTTTCACTGCCAGGGATTAAACGAGAGCTCTTTACTCTAATATCAAGTCATGACTTGAAGAGTTGATTGACCTGACCATTGATATGACATCAAGAGATTCGAAAAAATTCCCGTGAATTTTAGCAATGACAAACACCACAAATCTCCCCAGCTAGTCTGGACACCATCCTCGGACGCCACTGAAACCTGCGCTTCGAACCTCTGCAACTCGCTCGTGCGAGGGTATTCACCACCCCTTGAAGCGCGGGTGGATAAAAAAAGTATTTTAATTATATTGTATACCAGTAAATATCCGGTTTCCGTTTCCCCGTAGAGAAATGATCTAAAGCCGCATTTTTCTTGTCAGGCATAGTCAACGTTCTTATAAATGAATTCTAGCACTTCAGCCAACACATTCACAATAAACCGCATGAGACTCTGTGTTAAATTTATTGATATTCGAAGGCTAACGACTTATCGTTGCTGTCTTCTTTTCAAATCAAAGAGCAAATTTAAACATTCATCCATTTCACCCAACTGAAAAGAATTGCAAATCAAAAATTGCGTATTCACTGAATACATAAATAAAGTATTTAACAACTTAACAAATTCACACACACGGTAACCATCCACAAGGCGAGGACAAAACGCCTCAACTCAACCACAATCTCCACAACACCACTTCAATCCGTCTATCGACAATATATTCAGGGATAAATTATTGTAGCTTCTCTTCGAAAAACGTTTCTACAGGCACTTCACGTCGGGTATGTCAACTTTTCAATCAAAGTTATCAAATTCACCTCAATCACTCCTCTCTGGCCTCCTCTCTATTATCATTTCTAAATCAAAGACATTCATCGATGTTGAATCACATCCGCTCAAATACCCACTCATGACTAATCTAAATAAATACGAGGCGTAGGTAGAGCCCACTTTCAAGGAACACTTCCATTACACCGCACTTACCTTGTGAACAATCAGGTCCCGTCCAATGTCTTTCGCATACACATTGTCCTGTCTCCAAATCATAGGTACCATGCTCCGAGCATCCGGGCAAACATTGATAAACCTGCTGATCAATTGTACCGCAGTCCTCGCCCTGCCAACCAGCCTTGCAATAGCATTGTCCGGCGACACATGTGCCATGGCCAGAGCATGCTGGGTCAAGACAATCATCTGAAATGGAATTTCATCAAAGATGCGAAACAGGCAGGAACGGCAAGAAGAAGTCATAGAAAAACATGTCTGAGATTGAAAGGATTAATTCTGAGGGAAAACTGTGCATAGCCGATAAGGAGCAATCGACCGACGTTATACACAGAGAGCCACACAGGCACACATCCGATTCCCATGATATACTCACGTTGATCACAAAACGGTCCCTTCCAGCCACGTTCACAATGGCATTCGCCTTCAATGCAACGTCCATGATTCGAGCAATTGGGCACTTCGCATTCACCCAAGGGAATATCACATTCGGCACCTTTCCAGCCCTCTTCGCAGTGACACACCCCACCACCGTAGTGGCCATGTGCTGAACACAGGACCGGGCAGACACCTAAACGTGCACCCAGATGAAACGACGATGATTTTGTGTTTTAGGAGAAAATAATTGAAAAGAAAAATTCATGTTATTCACTAGGGAGACCGCAAAAATCATGTCGCAACTCACTCTTTGAACAGTCTGCTCCCTGGTATCCATCGATGCAATCACATTTGCCCAAGTAGCAGCTTCCACGGCCGGAACAGTCGTTGGGGCATGTTGTGCTTACACCCTCCGCCTCCTCGACAATCAATGTCACCGAATGCGCCAGTAATTCATCATTGTACACCGATATAAACCACAGACCTGTATCCAGATACTGCAGCAACGACACATTCACCATCATCGTATCCATATCCAAATTCGGTAGACCATCGCCCGAGGAGCGTTTGCCAATCACGTGCATTTGCCTCTGTTTCTCGGCCAGTTGCTTGGCACCGTCCAACGGTGTTGAGATATCCTCGTCAACGACGACATCCACATTCTCGACGGCCGGACCACTTTGTGACTCCACCTTTGGGCGACCACTCTTTCCAATGTCATGGCCGATATTCTGGAGCAATACCTCATCGTCGTCATCATCGTCGTCGCTTTGCTCCCTCGCATCGGCCAATATATCAAAGTATCCACTGGGCATCTCATAGTAGTTTATCGTCGACGATCCGTTCGCTGTTGAGTAGTGCTCCTGCACACTACGTCGGTGCCGTAGTCGACTATCCAGGCGGCCTCCTCTAACAAATTCCACGAAGTCATACTGTGTCACGCTTGGCGCCACATTTCGTCGGCTGTACACGGCAAAATTTGCACCCCACGGCAGGGTGAAGTTGAAACGGATGAAGGCCGGATGCTTGTTGCGGAACTCGAGATTCCAGAATTGATATGGCGGTATATTCGCATGGTACATCTCGTTAAAGTCCTTCAATTCGACAACTTGCGGCCACTTGAGCTGCTGCTGCTGGGCACTGCTGTACGACTGGTCCTGCAAATGCTGGGTCTGCTGCTGCTGTTGCTGCTGCTGTGAAATGGAACTGGTCTGTTGAGGTTGTGCTGCTTGCTGCTGTTGTTGCTGCAATTGCAACTGCAGCTGGTGAGCGGAGGACAATGAATTTTGAATACCATTGCCACCGTAATTGCCACCACCACCTAAGCCGCCAACACCGCCGCCGCCACCACCGGACTGGTACCCAGTCGTGCTGTGGTCAGATGTACTAGTCGATATCGATTCCTCGGTCGGCAGAGCTGTTGAACCTTGGTTGAGGTGATCGTGGGGCTGGGATTTAACATCTTGGACTAGAATACAGTTTGCTGTATCCATGTTTGGTTTCATCGAGCTGACAGCTGCAAGAAAAAAAAATAAAACAAAAAAGGATTAGAAAGGGGGAAAAGTTAATTTCTGCTTCGTGAGGCATAATTTTTTTTATTTTTTAAATCATATTCAACCCATGCTTTCCTATATTGCATAATTTTTTGGAAAAAAAAAACCCAGTCAGGGGCGTGCAAATCGGCTTAAGAACACGAAGTCCCTAAGGCCAGTGGCATAAATAAGCCGTGTTGTTCGACCCATCCTCCGTCCTCAATAAATTATAATTTTTCACAAAACAAAAAAAGAATATTTTAAGCGAGGTCCTAATATCTATTTCACCCTTAAATTATTGATTTTGTGTAATGAAACATCGCCGTTGTTCCGCGGACAAATGGAAAAAATCCCTTTTTACACATTTGAACGCAATTAGGTTTGCTAAAACCAGTGTAGCTGCTAAACATAGAGCACTCGCCCGGCCCAGAAAATGTGTCAGATTTGCATGCATTCCAAATTGGGTGATGGGGGGATTTCATGCACATTAAAGCTTTCCGCCGACACGTAAAAGAAATTGCAGGAAGCATGTACATTAGACGCCATTAATAAACAAGACATTAATGCGATTTTTTTCCTCTCCCTCTCTCTCTCTCTTCCTGCGGAACTTTTTCAAATGGATTTTTGCATAACTGAAGTCAAGTGCATTAAGTTTCGTTACAGATTTACACTTACAATGTGCACAAGGAAAAGTCGACACTCCTTGATGAGGGATTGCTTTTAGCCTTATCCGATAGAATGTTGTGTGGATTTTCTTACAACTTGCACTCGCAATGAAACGGTGTTACAGGAGATAGTTAACAAATTGTGTGCACACAGTATCATTATTACAGAAGTGCGATAAGTCAACGTATGAGTCGTAAAAATCATTGAAGTAATTATATTTATTCGAATCCTTAATTGGAGAGAAAATTAAGCTAGGCCCAGGGGTGTATGAAGTAACGTAGACGATTTATGTTAGAAGACGGACGGAGAAGTATTCCTTATTATAAAAGAGCCGACGAATAAGGTAGAACTGAATAACCACTTATTTGGTAAAGAAATACAGGTCCTAGACCAAGTTTCCTTCTAATATAGGGTCCAGGTAGGTGACGCGTTTTGCGTGGTCTGTTGTCTTAAATGTTTGGTCAACTGGATCTTATAAGCATGTAGGCCAAGATTTTCATTCAAAATGTGGTTGTGGATAGGACCTTTTCTTGTGTTCATCTCGAAATGGGTTTTCAGTCACACTCTCAGTTACATCACTAACCTATTCGAGACGATTAAGAAGAGAAGGCGCTTGATAATGACCAAAATCAGTACGAACTTTTCTAAAGGCTTCGCGATATTTCCACCGTTTTTGTCGTGAATTTTCAATATTTCAACACGTTGTGCGAGTGTGTATCGATTCATATTTAATAATCCCCTAGTTTTTACTTATCAAATGATAGTTGAATTTTGACAGTTCAACAATGGCGCGAAATTAAAAATGATACCTCTTATTGAATGTATAGTTAAAGTCAATAGAAAAGTCTTGAAGGGATTTATTATTAGTTTTTCTTCGATATTGCCCCATTCTGACACAAATTGTAGAAAACTTTGCATAATGCTAGAAATGGTCGTGCCAAGTTATCTCGCCCTTTTTGTAAAAATTCCAGAAATATGCCCCGTGATTGGAAAGGTGTAAGCGAACTAACTACCCATTTGAGCTTACTCGGATTATTTGGCCTTGGCCGTTAGTATACTGCGACCTTAAAGATCCTTTGCAAGCAAGTTCTCTTACAAGTTATGAGCAAGATTGAGGTCATGGAGGAAACTCAGGATAGTGCAGGGGATGCGTTTTTGATCTGCGTGTTTTAGTCTGCAATGAGGTATGGCATATTTGCACAAGATATGCGCTGCAGTTTCTTGCTCTTTCAAGAAGAGTCGACAGATGTCCGATGGACTGATGCCCAGATTGTTAAGATGGTAGTTGAGTACACAACGTCCAGTGAGGAAACCTTTGAGGAGTTTGACATCACTTATATTTAGTGGGATCATTTCCTCCTTTCTTTTGTTTTTTAAGGGGTTGATGACCTCCTTGGATTGGAGAAGTTCTGAAGTAGAATTCCATTTGTTAAATTTGTCATGAAAGAGCTTTTCAATTCACCGTTCGGAGTCGGCAATAAATTGTAGGTCCCTTCCATTCGTGCGAAAAATTTAAAACACACAACATGTGGCTAGACCTTGGCCGAGTTATCGCGCCAGCTATTTAGAGTGTTAGTGGCTTAAAGAGATAAACGAAGTGATAATGACGACGACATCAGCCACCATTGTGCCAAAAGTGATCTATACAAACTGGCTCGAAACAAGATAGCTCACTGGTGTCGAAGTCCGAATAGATTTTATTAGGCACTGACTTATTTGGCTTACCAATGCATTTAAAAACAATTTAATTACTTTTCAAGAGATCCAAATCTTTAACGAAGAAGGCCTTGGAGTACAAGGAAAGTCACTTAACACCTCATTACTTGCCAAGCTGTAAGCAGTAGAGTGAAGTAAAGTTCCAATCTCCAAACTGAGGTATAGGCAAACATGTAAGGATATTTGTGCACCAATTATTTATGTGTATAGCCTGTAACCGGCCACCTAATTGATTAATTGCAACTCACTTCTAAGTGCAATAAATAAACCTTACTCTGGGCTGGGCATGGGTGGGAGTTAATTAAAATCAACAGCTACAAGTGAACCTTAAACCTCTCGAACATCACCCCCATCATATGCATGAAAATTACTTTTAGCCATGCTTCGCTTCTGAGAAGACAACAGACGCCGGTATTGTTTGCTTAGTTATTGCTCATCTTCTATTCCTTTTAAGACCCATCAACTTCATATCAAAATTAGCTGAGTACACTAACCCTTACCACCCACTCATGTGTAAGTCTGTTCCCCACGCATATACCAATTTAATTCCGCTCCGTCTCGGAATAGAAATTCGATTAATCAATTGTGAACCGAATTTACCCTTAGCTGTCATGTAGCTGCAACCCGATATTGGATTGATTAGAACCGAATACAATCGGAGTACAGTTTCGACATGGTAACATCACATTCATTATTGTTGATGGGTACACTTAACCTGTATCGATTGAAAGTTCCCAATCAAATGAATGAGGGCAGGGCAAAGACAACGACGACGGCGACGAAGACAGAAATCCTTGCGATAATTGAACCCAGGAAGACAGGAAGACATGTAAATGGAAAGACAGTGCCTGCTTGTGGTGGCCACACTCCACTTCACTTAACAAGCGCAAACACAACCAATGCCACAATCGAAATCAAATTTCTCTGGAAGACCTTTTGCCCACCATGAATGCCGAATGTCATTCGATACTTTGAGTCGTTTCGCTTGAACTGCTTAGTTTTTGTCTTCCTCTTCCGAGCATTTACCCCTGGACGAGGAAAAAAAAAAAGTCGAACATAGAAAAAACTACCCCCTTGACGAGCCAGCCATTGCCAGTAGGGCAATATTAGCTCTTAATGGACGCCAAACCACTAAAGCGAAATTTAATCATGCTGCCCTTACCCTCGGGGAGGGCGAAAGCTTTTAATGTAACACCATACGACCAGCAAGCCCAAGTATACATGTCTTCCCAACAAAGGGTTGCTGGTAACTTGGAAACGAATGAAAATATTTGCCGGTTTCTTTGCCTCACATCCACACCACGGCATCGTCCATTGCCCACTTAAACATGCCGCACTATTTGTTGTTAAATTTGCCTCCACTCACTTGCACCCCCGCCGTGGACGCAAGGACACACTATCAAAATGAAAATAAATAAAAAAAAATTGTAAAATGAAAAAAGGTAAACAAATCATCATGCTACAGCGAGCAAGGGAAAGTTCTAGTTTTCGTTTTTAAGTGTATCGGGGGTGGCGAAGGGGGGGTTTGTTTGAGAATTTGTTCTAGCCGGGGTGACAGACACACATCCCTTTTTGCACGTTGTCTCTCGAACAATCCGCGTACATGTGCGGGTTGGTGTGTATATATATTTTTGTTATTTATTTTTTGTCCTATTAGTTGACTTTAATGGGAAAAGTTTAAACTGCATGGTAAGTAATTGCGGTTAGAATTTTCTTCGTCTTCGCACACACACTAGACACCACCCAACCGTCGACCGTCGACCGCCACCCACCAGTAAATAGCGAAGCGGAGCAATTTTCCAGCGAAAAATACCATCCCGACGAGGGTGACGGGAAGTTGCTTTGCCAGACAGGAAATGTTTCGCGGCACAAAGAAAAAATTTAATAAATTGGTTTTGATAGATTGTAAGGTTAAAAACTTTCCAACGTTGTGTGTGGGTGTGGCGCTGCCAATGGAGGAAAAAAAAAACAGGATATACAGTATGTGGGGAGTAGGTATAGATGTTGTTTAAAAGGGTGGCTTATCGGAAATTCCCCGAAAGTCACAGCAACAACTCAGGAACGGGATAAAAACTGTACACACCCTTTGAAGTTGGCCCTTGCACACAGAGAGAGGTTGCGATCGAGGGAGAGTGAGGGCCTGCCGCTGTACACGACCATATGTATGTATGTAACATACCTAACAGATAGGGAAATATTTATTTTGATTTATTTTCTTAAATTTTCCTCCGACGGAAGCAACTTCAAATGAATTAAGTGGATTGGGAGCGCAGTTTTCAGTTTTATTTTTTTTTTTCGCTTTTTTTTTCCACGTCCTGTTCCTTGTTATTGTTGGTTTCGCTTGAACTGGTATGGATTTAAAGTCAATGCATGAGCCGGGAATGAGTGATTTTATTGCTTTAAGTTTTATTTTTTAATAGACATAAAAAAAAGCACACGTGTGCGTTTATTTTTCTTGCAGTGCTTGTAAGTTTTTCCACTCTGTCTTAGTTAGGGCAGTTAAGGCGGAGAGAAGACAGTTTGTTTATAGATAATTGTGATGGAATCTTTTTTGCAGCAAAATTTCAACCTTCAGGGTGATTCCAGGATTTCTTAGATAATGGCTGGTTCAATTCTGAATATGACGGCACCTAAAAAGGTACACTGAAATGTTCTTGACGGCTGGTTAAAAGGCCATAAATTAAGGGACTCCCATACAAATCCAATGAGTAGCATGCTTTAGTCCCTTTCGACTTAAACACAATGCAAATTGGTGCTGCGGGTCACGCCTCTAGCAAAATAGCTAGTTACTGGCCTTGGCGGCCCAACTAGAAGGCGTGCGTACAGGTGCCGGTGTCTACTGCAAGGTCCTATGTAGGAATAAACCACTTCTCTAGATTAAACGACGACTGCAGTATCTCTCAAGTCGAAATCGCAGCCATCATAGAGGCTTCGAAAACTGTCCATGAGAAGGGTATCATCGCAAGGACAATAACGGTTTAAATCGACAGCTAGGCAGCTGTTAAGGCTCTGAATTCGCGATAACTAGACCGAGGCTTGTAGGAATCTGCAAAAAGTATTTAGATGAGATACCGAGAGCCAATGCCCCTATGTTGGGTACCAGGGCATATGGATATTTCAGGTAACGAACGGGCTGACGAACTTGCATGAAGGGAAGTAGCGCTGCATGCCTCACAGAAGGATTAAGATCGTTAAAAAAGGATGTTGAAGGCGAGGCCTTCAGTCGAGCCAATACACGCTGGATCAAGCTAAACACATGCTAGACTCGGCTAGAAACTTTTGGACGGATTTTAATAAGAAGAGATCTATGTCTCTGGTCAAACTAAGTCGTCGTGAAGCGAGGGTAGTCGCCGGTGTCATTACTGGACACTGTGCTATTGATACTCATGCGGAGCGACTCGGTATACTCACAACGAATGTGCTGCTCTCGCCGGTAGGAGAATGAGGACTCTTCACGGAAGTGGAGGACTTGCGCAACATCGAGCTGAGGGACCTCCTAAGACCTCCTATCTTTATTTGGGTGGCGGCGACGTATAACCTCAATTTTTATGGGAATGTTCAAGCTGCGGGAGAATGACCAGGATGACGGCCATCGGAAAACATCTATTCGAAGATTAGGGTGAATCGGGAAGACCGTCTGTTGTCTACTTTTGAGTATATATTTGTTCTAACGATCTGAGGCCAAAAATCGAAAACACTCTTGTCTTTATCGATGTTGCTGTATAGGACGGATAGTTTGTCGAAATAGCCTCATGGGACTTCAAGACACCCAAGGAATTTTTTTTGTTAGAGCGCCTAAACTCCGTTAGCGAAGGAGACAGATTTCCAGTGTGAGGTTTAGGTAGGACTGGATACAATAATTAAGTGCCTTGCAGAGGGACGAAGACTTAAACGGAGGGTGAATGATGCCAACCAATATTGTTTTTCTAATGGTCTCGTGTAAGGAAAACTGGCACCTGGTGAATGTGAAGAGAAGAAAAATTTGAAAACAATGGGGAATATAGTGATCGCAACATGTAGAGAATACCTCAATGTAACTGAAACAAACCGTTTTTTGAAGTCTTGCAATCGCAGACGAATATGCTAAGAAGTAAAATGGGGTTATAATCGCTAAACGAACAGCTAGCGCGATAGCTCGGGAAAACCCAAGGCCTAGCTCCTCGCAACCATCTATGTTGTGTGTGTTACATTTTTCGCACGAATGGAAGGGACCTACAAATTAACACCAAACAGCAAATTCAGAAGCTTTTTCATGACAAATAATACCCTTGGGGGTTTGTTATTCCTCGGCGAAAGGTGATAACCGAATCCACACAGCTCGCACAGTAGTCCAACGTGCTAACCACTGAGCCACGGCGACCAGGTAACTTCATACATGGAGTTCTGCCAACTTAAGGGTAATCTATGGTTTTTATCGAAATTACAAGAATTCCGAGTCAAATTTGTTCGTGCAGATCTGCCTAAATTGTTCACGAAGAAAAGGGTAAATGGAACAGACGACCATGCTTATTACAAATGTATTGTCCAGCTGATTGGTAATTATTAAAAACGCAACAAGCCGCCATATCCCTGATGTCTGCTGAGTTCGTTCATCGCAAATAGACTTCAAATTTTAAGGGAGCTGCGGAAATCGACTATTTCAGTCCCGCCACTGCACCAAAGGGTGTGTGCAGCCATTTAGCATCCCATTCATTTCCAAGGTCCACATAAAAAGCGCATTCAAGCACAGGATAACCCCGTCTGTTAGAAGGCCGCAAGCCTACCATAGCCCGAATGAAAAAAAAAAAAACTTTCACAATGAAATCCTTTTCAAAACACATTCCAATTTCACTGCTTCAGACTGCTGCAGCCCCGTCAAACGACTTTAATTTCGGGTCAAACAAAAAAAAAATTGAAAAACTTCAGCAGCGAGAAATTGAATTTGCGGAGCCAAAAATTTGTCAGACTTGCAAGGCAAAATCGATTGACCCAGTTTGCGAAAGCTGCAATGACGAATGGTTCCAAAACCGAATCCAGCCATCTTCATTCAATCCACAGCGCATTGACCTCAAAAACGTGCAAAAAACGGCTTTTATCGTGTCCTGTATAAAAACAGTACTTAGATTCTAGCCGCAGGCATCTTTCCTACCACTGCCGACGTGTTTTTTTTTTGTCGTAATGTGTGTGTGTGTGCAGAAAATGTCCAGCATATAGACAAAGTCCGTAAATTTAATCGCTGCCAAACCAAAGTCATTTACTCGCCCACTGAGTGCCGATGTGCGAACACCACCCCCTACGCTACCGGTCGGTCGTCCTTTTGGACAAAACGACCAACCGAATCCCTACTATCAAATTCCTTTACCGTCATCGATTTTGTGTCAAAAAAGACGAACGACTGCAGCAGGCAAGCTCTACCGGACCAAACCCACCGTACTTCCAATCGACTTAAGAAGAGTAATGAATGACGACGGGTAGGTAGCGTAGATAGGTGTGTTTGGATGTAGGAAGGAAGCCACCATGCTGGATACTCCACCAAGTTACAGGATACATCTGCCTTAGTAAAAGAAATACGGTGATAGTTGCCGTTGTTGTGAGGATCCATCTATTCCACAATCGGAATCATCTTCTTCTTTCATCGAACGAACGGAACGATGGATGCATGCATTTTTGCATTGCTCACACACACACCCACACACATCGAGGATAGAAAGTAAAGAACGAAGAACGAAGTTTTTTTTCCTCTCGATGGTGGTGCGATTCTTTTCTATTTATCAAGCCATTGTCTGTCTGCTATTGCAGGATGTTTACGCCAATTTTGCTCTATTGTTACAGGATACTCTGGGGGTAACTCTTTTATCTGCTATCGTATGAGAAAGGGACTTTTATTCGTTTCGGTCATTTTAATCAATGAGTGTGTGAATACGAGTGTGTGCTTGAAATTTATTCTCTCTCACTCGTTGTGTTCCCCGAAAATTTCCGAGATTCCTTTGCAGTCGTTATGTGTGAAGGAGTGCAGCAGTAGCAGCAGCAACAGTGCCTGTGTGTGTGCATTAGACAAACACACTGGTATTCTCCACAAAAATAACTGTCGCCATGAATTGCATTCCACGTCCTGGGGACTGTGGGTGCGGAATGCCTTCTCTTTCTATACACAATTGTTCGCATATTCGAGTACGAATACATAGTATATTTGTAGGTGGGTAGAGATGGTGGAGGAAGTTTATCTAAAAGAATGCACCATGCATGCACATATGCACCACACACAGTGATATGTATACTGAAGAAGCCATGGGGGTGCAAATGAAAGGACGATTTAGTTGCTTGCAATTTCGTCGCAAGGATTATGCGGCAACAGCAGCGTGAGCGAGGGCGTAATCAGTCTGTGTGCAGCAGAAATGTTCCTGGGGAATCTTTTGTTTAAGCACTTTTCGTGGTTTTTAGTTTTTAAATTGTTCGCTGCTGAGATTGAATAGTTTCGGCTGCCAGTTTTCTGTCCTTGAAAGGGTTTTCGGTTTTTTTTTTTTATTTAAAGAATTTGTATAGAGTAACGTGGCGAGAGACAGGGGACGTGTTCGTTTTACGGAATAAAGTAAATTAGTGAAAATGGTTGGGACATACATAAATAATTTTCCTTTCAAGGTTTGACTGCAGGCTTAGGGATTTAAATTGAAATTTTTGAGTTTTCTATTGTTGAAATGGAATTGGAAATACAACAGAGAGAGAAAGACACAGACATCTAGCTATAGAATAGTTCCATTGATATTAAGTGCTTACTTGAGATGAACGTGGAGTTTGTCTCAATTTGCAAGGACTTATGGCAAGCCTTGTACTAAACTTCAACTAGGAATGGCGATTCTTTGAGACTGATGATGTCGACCGCAGTACAGGGCATTCAGTAGTAAAAAAAATCGAGAACTCGACCAATCAATGGATAAGGGCCATGTTAGAAAGCCGTATAATAACTTCTTCTTCAGGGGGAGGGTCAGTGTAAGTAACTGCAGCAAAAGGATGTCCCCAAGGGGGAGTTCTCTCTCCTCGTCTGTGATCTTTAGTCATGGACAAGTTTAAGTCAATCTCCACAGATTGGGCTACAAAGCTATTGGTTATGCTGATGACCTAGTGATTATTATAAGTGATAAACATGACATGACGAGCGCTTTGCTGCATGTTTTAGAATGGTGCAACATTGAAGGACTCTCCATCTCGGACCTATCATCGTCAAAAGCACCACTGTAGGCTATTCCAACGAGGAGAAGTACCTCGGCGTTGTCTTAGACAGACGCTTAAATTGGAACGCACATATCAAGTTTGCGGCTGATCGTGGCAATAGAGCTTTATGGGCTACTCGGCGTCTCTACGGCAGAACTTGGAGTCTAAGCTCCAAAATGATACATTGGCTATACATTTTGATAGCCAGGCCCATAATTACACATGCGGCCATAGTTTGGTGGCCAAAAGTACGTCAATGAATGACGGCAATGAAGCTTGGGAAGCTACAAAGAATTGCCTGTCTCTGTATTACACCTGCCCCACTTCAACTATAGATGCTGTCATCGGGCTCTTATCTTCACTAGGAAGACCGCTGTCCGTTGTGTTATAGAGCCGCAGTTGGAACACAAAGCTGAAATCCATGCTTTTGAGATCTGTGCCAGGATAAGCCTCGATAAATGCATTCATCGTATGGTAGCTGACGCGACAGCTGGAGGTGAGCCAAGGTCTAGCTTCACGCAACCATTCATAATTTGCGTGTTACATTTTCGTACGAAAGGAAGTGACCTACAATTTATTGAAGATTCCGAACGGTGAATTGAAAAGCTCTTTCATGACAAATTATACAATTGTGCTGCCAACAATTGTTAAACAACTGGAAACACCAACTTCACCTAGCCCATTGGGAAAATGTCCCCGGGCTTAAGCAATCCAAAGGCCATTACCGGACATTGCGGCCTAACAAACTAAACCTTTGCCCAGATACAGAGTGTCTGTTCTGTTTGAAAGAGGAAGAAACTTCTGAGCACATTCTCTGTGAATGTACGATACTATACTGGTTTTGCAGACGGATCTTTCAGAGGGAATTCTGTGCGTTAGCGGGCAGGTTTTTGAAAAAAAAACCTCAACGGTTGCGTTTCGTGCTAGCTGGATATTTTTTTGATGTCCAGCGCGCCATGTCGGTGTTGTTTGTTTAATTTTGCTCTGCTGAAATGCCCACCTTCCTCCTGTCGGCGCTCTTTTTTGGGAGGTTGTCGATCTTATTTGCAATCCAGTAGTGGCTGCATCTTGATTACAAGAATATCAAAGGCACTACCAGCCCATGTTTATTTTTACTCACAATTGACCACATCTCCCATTAAATAAATTAATATTGAAAACTGTTAGATAGGCAAGAGGTTGTATAAATTGAATCAATGCATCCTATGGGCGAGGAAAAGTACTCCGTCTTACGATATTTTTCGAATCAAGGACGAAACCAGAAACCCATGATTGATCTTCAAAAAGTTCAGAGGATCTGACTTATGTAGATACATATACCCTATGGTTTCATTGACACGATTGTCTAGTTTAAAAAAAAGTTACACTTTGCTATACATTTTGAAGCTCTTTTTTATTTCTTTCGACTCAAATCATTTATCCGCATTCATTTGTATTGTAATTACTGCACAAATGATACGCGTCACATAAATGTTAATTACTCGTACAATCAACGATCCCGAACAATTTAGAGAAAGGCCGAATAAATATAGCCCACGTATATAACGCTAGCGAACATAAACCGTACAATGTCCTGGCAAATGGCGCTCAATTCGATTACAAGTAGAAACAAAAAAAAGTCGAGTTCCATTTGTCGCAATTGTTTTACGCATCAATAACCCCCAATGACCACACACACATGTGAACATTTGCTTTAATTATTTTTTTTAATCATAAATTAATTTGATTGATTGATTTGAAATGTTCGGCTTTTTATTCCGATCGCCGGCAAAAGGTCTGTTAGGTTTGGTTTTTGGGCGGGGGCAAATGCTGATGTTGCATGCGATGTTAATGTGACAGGACGAGGGTGTGCCGATGTTTCACCGATGGTTGTCGAATAATTTTTTAATTATCTATGGATTTTTGGTTAATGATTTAAAGGGAGAGTATTGGGTTTTATACAAACTTTTTTGAACACAATTTCATACTGTGTCGCTTATGTCTGGTGTTAGCGAGTTTGAAATTTTAGAACAAATCATAACACAGATGGAATTTTATTTGGGACATATTCCAGAAAATTCCTGCGAACAGCAAATATGAGCTAGTACACGCAACACAGTCGTTTGGTTTACATAAATTTATTGAACTGACATGCTGATTTGATGTATTCGTTGAATTTCCAATTACATTCCAATTGTAATGCTAAACAAGTGATTGCATTAAATGTTAATTAAATGTGCAATGGAATATTGCCACCCGTTGTTGGGATGCTGTCCCTTTTTTCTTTGGGTAATTAGCATTATATACAATACAATTTTAATGGCCCATTCAAATTTTTCTTTTTAATTGTGAGTTAGAGGGAGTTTTGCTAGTGCCGAATGATATTGCCAAATTTGTTTAGAACCTTAAATGCATATGTAGAACATGCTATCAACTACTCGTATTGATTTAAAATTTAAAAAAGGAAAAAACATTTTAATCATCAACGTGCTAATACCATAGATAAGTGAGTAAGGATTCTAGAAGACCTAGCAGAAATCCTTCTGTTAGTTTTTACAAAAGACTTGCAACCCTATGCAGAAGACGGACATAGGCTTTTTGACAAGCAGACATACATATCGCCACGATTAAAAAATTTTCAAAAGGGTTTCGAGGTAATATTCCTAAAAAAGGCAGTAAGGTACCAGGGAGTGAGTGTGGGCATAAATCTCACACTTTGGCAGCAGAGCAGGTTCGAGCCCGTTCGGGGAACAGCGAAATCACAATCACCGAAAACAAAACAAACCACTGCACCAGAAAGGGGTTTCTGCCTAGAAGTACAATGGACCGATAATGAGTCCCAGAGCTCCTGCGATTTGAAAATTTCCTTAAAAAAAAATAAATAAATAAACCCGCTTCCGATAGGCCCGAAAAGAGTAGACTTTGAGTAGATTTGTGCACGTATTTATGTCGATCACTCATTTTTTTCATCATTATTCACTACTACTGTATTATGCACTGCGACTTCGTGTACTATGTATATAAGCTAAGAACTTTGTCTACAAAGGCTCCGCTATTAATTCAAACAACGATACCAACCGCTGACATCAATCGAATAACTCCACTCGCTGTTTCTTTGGGTTAAGAAGGCAATTGAGTAGCAAAGCCCTCTGTCGACAACTAAAGCGACCCTGTGTAACACAGGTGCAGAGACATGAACATTGTCAAAAGCGGATGAGGTTGTTCTTGGCTGTTTCGAGAGGAAAATGCTTCGAGCGATTTTTGGTCCCGTCTGCATAGACGGTGAATGGAGGAGGAGATACAAAGACGAACTGTACTGGCCGTATAGCGACATCGGCTTAGCCAGAAGAGTGAAGGTCGAACGACTGAGATGGCTGTGTCATATAGAGCGGATGGACACCAATGCTCCGGCCCGGAAAATAATCGAATCCACACCCAAGGGACGGCGCAGTAGAGGAAGACCGCGACTCAGGTGGCGCACGCTAGTAGAAGGGGACCTCAACCAACTTGTCGTGCGAAACTGGAGGCAGCTGAATAAAGATCGAGTTGGCTGGAGACGCTTGTTGGTTGAGGCCTAGGTCCATCCCGGACTGTAGCTCCATCTTAGTAAAAAAGTAAGTAAGACCTCGTGTACTGCTGTACCTCTTGCTAGTACATTGAAGACGCTAAATCTCGTCAGAGTTCCCTTAGCAGTGAAGCATCTTCTCTAGGCTAGTTTTCTGAGGAATTTGAGGATGAGAAGCAGGGGACAAATCATCTCTTCCGTGATCGCTTGCGCATAATTTGTCACGTAAAAACGAGACGGTTTGGCCCCAGAATGCTCGTTTTTTCGTGACGGGTTATACGATAACGGAAAAGACGTTTTGCCCTCTGTGGTTGGTTGTTATATCCTTGCCTGATTTTTGCAAGTTACCTAAGTATTTTATTCTATTGTGGGTAAGTGCCTCACAAGACTCCAGTATTTGTTCGGGAGTTTCGCTGGTTTCATTGTTTCCTGCAGATGTCTTGTTTCCTGCAGATGTCTATTGAGTCTATAGTGCCGCTTTAGGAATCCTTTTTAGAATAAATAGGTTGTTCTTGCTTAAGCTGATGCGCGCTTTAAACATTTTCCGGTTGCAGTTCCTTGGGAGTTTCTGAGCTCTGGTTCCAGGCTCTGCTCCTAACCTTTCCCAATTTTTCTAACTCTTTCTTAAGGGTATAATTCCACTGAATAGTTCAGGGCCAAAGAAGAGTCCTGCCTGTCTAAGCTGTCTATTGCTTCGTTCCCCTCGATTGCAGCCAGTAGAAGGTGACTCTGCTATCCATACATGTTTTTTTCAGCATCGAGGATCATGGTTTGTGCAAATATGTTGTTCTTCACGCAACCCAATGGAACGAAAATGTCCCCCGTGTAAACGACATCGTTTTTTGAACTGAACCAATGAATTCGAAATTTGGATTGTTATTGGCGAATTTTACAAAACTAAATCGAAACTTAAAAAAGCAACTTAACAAACTTTGATGTCTCCCAACGCTTCCTCGTCAATTGTTTCATTCAAGTTAATTCGATCAATATAAACTTTTGGTGCGATTACCGTTCTCGTTTTCTGTCACAAAAATAAATCAATTCCAATTCCATTTGCCAGATCGCCTCCAAAAAGGCGAATGAAGTGCTGCTGCTGATACTACCATCATATTACAAAACTAACTTAAACTACTTACGTCTTAAAGAGACGAAACTCAATAAAACTCGCAAAAAAAAAATAGAAAAAGAAAGCAACCCCGACTACAAATTCATAGCCATTTCTATCAGGAAACTAGTGATAATGGTTGATAAGAAGAAAAAGGAAATTTGAAGGAAAACCCGTCAAAAAAGACGCTTGTGCATTGACTTTGATGCGAGGGCGAATCGAAGCAACGAACAATTCCCAAAGAGGAAGTTATTTAAGTTCTGCTTTTGCAGAACACCATCCAGCATCACCAGCACTCGCCCTATACCGCGACGGCTCTCGTTGCAAAGAAAAAAAAAAGTGAAAACTTTCTCGTCTGGTTGCCATGCTCAAGTGTTTTCAAATAATAGCGCCAGGATAACGCCAAAGAAGTCGCGGTACCCACTCTTCGTGAGTTTTTGAGAATTTTCACGCGGACCTTTCACAGGAAGGGAAGGCAAAACTCCACAAGTGCACAACAAGAAAAAAAAAAAAAAAAATTTTTTTCTCCCGACTCTGGAGAGAACTCCAGTTTGTCGAGTTTAAAAACATTTTAATTTTATTTTTAATTCGATTTCCTCTCATTTTTTGTTCATCCTTCTCTGCGATGTCGTCCTTACGAAACGAAAATTAGGATACAATTCATGTAATTATATATTCTGGCCGAACGGAAGGAAGCTACCGACCAACACATACACACTTAGGAAAGGCAATCGCACTATCTTCCTTCCGGTGTAGTGTGGCAAACGAAACATTGTTGAGCGCAAGAACTCTGCAAGATCCGTGTAACAAATTTTGCACCCATGTTACGGCCGCCCAGTCAACTATGCACAACACACAGTCACACACAGAGGAACGAAGGCCGAGCGAAAATGTCAAGCGTAAGGAGTACGAAAGGAGCACAGGACATTTATAACCCTCAAAGGTGTGCATGTCGTTTAAATAAATTATTTCTTCGGGGAAGTGCAATTAAGAAAATGCTTCATAAATTTCCGTTAACTTTGTCCTCTTGTAATATCTCCTGCCATAGACACATAGTACTCGTATACGGCACGCCACTATAACACTGTGTGCATGTGGGAGTAGAGTGTTTAATTTAAACTCAAAGTCATTACTCTCCACCACACCGCCAGAGGAGCGAACCCTTCGAACGTCGCTATTAATTTGTCTGCCGCTGCAGTTTCCTGAAGGGTAGCGAACCAGCATACCCTTGTTCTCTCCTTCGCACACACACACACACTCACCCGGGGATATACGCAGCTTTACGAGTAATATGGCTGAACTTTTCCAATAACCATCAAAATGACTGTTCAATCACGGGGCTGGGATTTCTTTGGCTATGACGCAATTAACATGGCAGCTCGTATATTTCAATGGCAGGGTGGCTTTGTTGGAAGGACATGCAGCCGCTGTGGTGTTGTGTAGTGTTGTACCCTACACAGCATTGTTGCGGTGTGTAGCGGCGACGATGTTTTGCTTAATTATTTGAGAAACAATTACTTTCCGTGGAATCGAATTTCGAAGGTGGGCCAAGGGTTTTTTGTTGGGGGGAATTGGTTGGGCCACGACTTCATAATCAGTGTGGTCGTGGTGGTGGCGCACTTGCTAATCGAATGGAAGGAACGAAACAACCGCTGACGCTATTTAATGGGTCCCGTTTCAATTAACTCTTGGAAATTAAATCGATGGCTGTTTTGTCGGGTGTAATTTAAGCGCTTAATGTTTGTGTATCCTGTTTTGGATGAGGGTTGACTTTACCTTCTTAAGGAAATGGGGTGTCAAAGTGCAGGGTTGGAATTTGGTTTTTTTTTTTTTTTTTTTGAGAATGTTTCTTGATGACACATAGCAGGTTAAAAAGTTTTGAGAAATAAAAAATAGCTTTTCGTGGGTTGAGACATGGAATTAATTTGTGAAAGTCAAGCACCTGAACCAAAAGTGTTAATAAATTATCAAAGATATCTTAGGAGAGTCCCTCACGTTTTTTTACGAGAGCGATGTAGATCTCGTCCGAAAGGTCAAGACAATTCTTTTAAGATCAAACCACCAATCAAAGCTATACCGCGTCATGTCTAGTTTCATCTGCTAAACCCGTCTATCTATGAGGATGATGGCAATCGAAACTGCTCGCTACCTAAACAAGACCGGTAACGATCATACCGAAGCTCTAGCTGCTACTCAAATTACATCCTAGCTTGTAAAGTGCTGTCGCGAAGAGATGAGGGTTCTTGGCCACAGTTGTGTGCCAGGAGACTGCTGACGAACTGGCAAGGAAGGGATCACCTAGAACCAGAACTAGCGGACGGTATAATTAAACCTCCACTAAGTCATTTGAAAGAAACAGTAAGGCTAAGATCCTTAACTGAGGCGAATAACAGGTGGAAACTCTGACTACCTGCGAAATTTCTAGAAGGCTATGGCCAGAATATAATAAAGGCAGAACGCACAAGCTCCTACAAATGGACGAGAAATCCTTGCCATTACTCGTAGGTTTAATTACAGGATACAATATGCTCAGATATCATGCTAAAGAGCTGCAACTGACCCAGGACGACCTATGCAGAGGATCCGGGGACAAGGAGGTGCATGAGGACACGACTCACTTTATCTGTCATATTATCTGCAATATTAGAAAAAGAACATTGGGCAAATAACTTTTCGATAACATCGAGGAGCTATCCGGTTGTTCACTATCGGATCTGCTCAAGTTCGCTAGGACAGCCAAGTGACTCTCATCATGTATATAGAATCACGCAGTGGGAGTAGCTGGAAAAACTCATGGGTACTACAATGGACCTAAGTGAGATGAAGAGGGTTTCATCGCCTTCATCGGCCCGCTAACCTAACTTAAGCCTTTAATGTTGCAAAAGAAATTAGACAAGGTGACACTCTGTGATCAGGGAAAACGCAGAAGGAGAAACACCTCGCCTCAGAACGTGGGTACAAATATCATAGCAAAGAACCTCAACCAGTTTGGATTGCGCAACTGAAGGCTGCGAACAATGGTATGTGGTATGGTATATGAATTTGAGCGACAGACTCTTCACTTAGGCCTCAGTGGGGCCCGGTGCGTTCCCCTCTTTCGATCGTCGGAACTGTAGGGATAGGTTTGGTTTGGGGCGTATGTTGGGAGGGATCTAGGGAAAGTGGAAACAATGACGCAGTTGACACTGGTGTACGTCTGGTCTGTCGAATCTTCTTGTTTTTTTGGTGAAGGTCAGGTTACCGCCGACTTCTTTGTCCCTAAGATGCTTAAGCTCCGGTATCAACATGGACCCCAGGGTCTTCTGTCGCATTCCCGAGGCTTTAAATTAAGAACCGGGCTAGCTGGAAAGGCTTTTTGATTGAGGCCGATATTTTATAATCCACACTCGCCAAAATAGTTATAGTGTGTAAGATAAGCTGCGCTTGACCGCAGACATACCGGGACAAAAACACAAGAAGCGTGAGGCAAGTCTGATGAAGAATACCAGTGCAATAACAAAGACTCAAAATCGTGGCAACAGCTATCATTCTTTTTTCCGATGCCACATGTACCGGTAATGACGCCTACGAAGCCCATGTACGAGGCCCCAAGCATCAGAAAGTGGTAAAACTGCATTAGAAGCTAGACAAACCCATCCTTAAGGAGGATCCCATAAAAATTAGCAAGATTAACTTTGTTCCAACGGGCACGAATACTGGCAATGAACCGACCACTAAAGACGCACCAGCAATTGCCAAGAGTGCAGAGAGCGTAGCCGTTGAAGCACCAGCCGAAGTTCAAAATGAAGATCATACACCTTTGGAAGACATCAAACTAGTGGGTGTGGATTACATTGAAGAAATTAAGGACGATGAGGGAAAAATCTTCAGCTTCAATTGTAAGCTCTGCGACTGTAAGTTTAACGACTCCAACGCCAAGGAGATGCACATGAAAGATCGGCGCCATCGACTGCACTACAAGCGTAAGGTGGAGACAGATCTCGTAGTCCACACTACGCCACAGGTGGTTAGCCGAGGCCCGCGCTCAGAAGACAATGAAGCAAGCGAAGTATGGTAATGGTAACCGACGAGAAAACACCTTTGGTGGGAACAAAGACACCGACAATAACCTGAGGTCGTGGTGGTGACGCTGGTGGTCCTCCGGGGTACCCATTTTTCATCATGATGCCTCGCCGTAGGCCTGAGAGTACAGACGATCATCATGCAATCGCGCGACATGCAGAAATCTACTCAAAAGTGAAGATCGTGTCGCACACAGAGCACGCTTTGAAGTTTGTCTCAGATGCATTTGCTGGGAACTTGCAGGAGAACGATAAGAATGCCAACAAACACAAAAAAGCTGATCAGAAATGCACCAACATCAAGGACGAGACGAGGGAGAGCGAAAATGGTAGCAATGTGCAACGCATTCTTAAGGGCCTTATGCGCATAACAACATTTTGTCCATAATTGTTACCGACAGAAGGAAGGACATTACTGCGCCGTGGAAAGTCACTCTATTGACGATTTTAGTTTGATAGCTGTTGCCTAGTGTTGGATGGATGATTCTAGGCTGTAGCACGGATACTATCTATTGACCTTGAGAATCCTTCGCAATATGCTGTAGACTACTGGCAGATTTTAAGCTTGTCTTTGCAATTCAGAAACAATAGACATTGTTTTAAGCCAATGGGACATAGATGTACGTGCACTAGATCCGAGTGTTATCCTCTTTAAACCTGCACTTGCTTTGCACAAATTAATCTTAATTTTTAAAAGTACACATGTTCATATGTTGTTCAACGAGCCACTTTTTCCAACGCCGCTTGCAAAATCAATTTCGGACATTGCAATCCCTATACCTACTGGTTTCTATAGCTTAAAACCATCTGAGCATATCCCATATTCTATCTAAACGTTCCGGTTCCATCTCAAAAAGAGAAAAAAATAGTAATCATCATTCTTCTTCTTCGTTGAGATAATTCCAACTCCAATAGAGTGTTTATCATTTTGATAGCATCCCACTTTTATCAAGACAATTCGTTTATTTCATCTTGACAAATAAATAAAATATAACGAGGCCATATAATAAAGCATCATTCACCCCCCATAAATATTAGCCCAATAACGTATAGATTAAGATCGTGTCAACATAAATTCCGGATCCAATGTGCTCACGCTGTCGCACTTAATTGCAAAACGCCACAGCGCCACCACAGCCACATCCATACTCCCAGAGCCCAGGACTAGAAGTTTCCTGTTTTTTTTTTTTTTTTAAATTCCCTTTGCTGTCATCTGTTTCCGCGCACCAGGCCAAAGCCTATCGCCATATCGGAAGGGCAAAACGAAGCAGAGCCTTCAAAACAAAAATTTACGCCACGAAACCGAGCTCGCTGATGAAAGTAATCGCAAATTTTACTGCGAAAATTTATATTTATCACAGTTGGTTTTGTGAAAACAATACGCATTTGTAAACGCACCCTAATTACTCCGCAAAGCAAACCCTCTCCTGCAAACACACACACAAACAGGGACGAATTGCCGCCCCAAATGCTTGCCGGAGTATGGCATAATGAATAGGAAAACTTTTTAAACAGCACAATTGGTAGTTGAATCGCAGAAAGTGGTTTTCCAACGCAGAGCGCTGTTCCAACTTAAGCAATCCACCTAAATTTACGACGTCAATGCGACAACGTCTGAACGCGTATGGCTACCAGATACAGATACTTTAGTGTGCTGCTAAACTACGGATCTACATAATTACCAACACAAAAAAAAAATTAAAGGCAACCATTCCGGATGCTTGGCACATTGATTTGGGATCCGTACGAATGTTTATTCCTAATGTGAAAGGTTTGGCTGGTTGGTATCTCCATCGGACACACTCCGTCGAAGCAACAAATCAGTTTTTAACTTTCGGGGCCACCACCAAAAATTTGGACCAGAAACGATTTACCACCAGAAGCAAGCATCCCCGGTTTGCTAAGGATTCTGTTGTTCTTATTTCACTCCCTGTGAACAGCGTGAACACTCTGGGTGAGGGTACCCTGTGATTTATAACCAAACACTTTTCGCAATTTTTCGTCCACCCGAGGAGTAGGGTGCGGGGGAGCTTGTGCTGAAATTTACTAATATTCACATTGAAAGTTTGTACTTAGGGTGTAAATAGTCCGCTCCAGAGTGGGTGGGGGTTGAATGCTGGGCGCAAAATCTCAGCTATTTGCGTGTGGGCGGTAATGAAGTTGGAAGCGTTGGTAAAATCTGAAGTCAAGTGGTTTTAGTGTTTTCGAGTCGAAGCGGTTAAGTTGGGAAATGTCAGGCGAGAAGGAGGTAAGTGAGAGCGCTTGGGATATTTCTACCCTGATGGCAAAATAATGAGTTTGAGCATCTAATACGATTTTTTTTTTCCTACAAAGTTTAAGCAAATTTTCATGTTGAGCATGCAAGTTGCAAAAGACCCTTAAACACAGATGTGTCTACTTTACATTTCCATTTAGTCAATGCAAATAGTTTTCTGCACTTGCTTTGAACTTTCTGGGTGAACACACACACGCGCGTGAGTGTGGATACAATAATACAAAGCCAAAAATTTCTAAATTAATGAAATCTACCCTTACAAGGTGAATGCGTGCACATTAATCACGGAAAAGGTTTCGTAAAAGTTATCTTACCTGCAAAATAGGCCAACATGGCTGTAAGGACGACTGCTAATAATATTAAGGCGATACTCAAACATTTCCAGGAACATCTGTGCTGGCACCGTTTGTCTATGTGAAACCTGTGGAATAAAATGCAAACAAAATTTTAATAACCCATATTTATGGTAATCATATAAAATATTGTACTTGTATAAGGTAACACAAACAAATGTAGGTAGGGTATACGTTCTCGCATAAGTCAAGTTGTGGAGTAATGAATAAAGTATCAAGGATGCATTTTTAATTGTATTTTAAATATGTATCACGGGTTGATACTGAAAGTTTAAGTTGTGAAACTCTGTAGGGAAAATGGAACTTGTTTAAATTAAAAATTTAAACTTAAACTTTATTTTGATACAATTAACTTTATTTCTATGCACGAAGTTAATGAGACTTTTTAATGAAGGTGTGTAGTTATGAAATTGTGTTTTTAAAGTTTTATAGAACTGGGGTGATGGACTTCAAGGAGAGGGTATAGGGTGATTCAAAGAATTCAAGCGAAGAACAATGGGCTGCGAAATGTTGACAGAAAACGAAACAGCATGACCATTATGAAGTCTAGACGTGTACGCTTTTTGTTGTAATCGTGGTCAAAAAATAAAATAAAATAGGAACACCCTTTAAAAAATATTTCAGGTGCCCTAGCTAGATTCTGATGATAACTATTTCGTAGATTTTATTAAAATAATTAGTCAAAACGGGATCTAAGACATCAAATTCATTTGACCCGTTTTGTAGGCTGGGATGACACCAGACAATGCTTGGCGTCTACGCCTTCGAAGGGGAGGAGAAGAGTCTTCTCCATCTACTTTGCACCTGAATAGCTTTCTCCCGCAAAAGAAAACTCCACTTAGGAGTCTTCTTCTACAGCAACTACATAAAAATCTCCAATTGATTCAATGAGTAGGCGGGTGATCTTTCCGAAATCTATATGGTTTCACAACGGACTCCTGACGGGTCCAAGTGCGTTGGCTTCAACTCAACCTCGACCTAACCATGACAACAGATATACAGCAAACTACTAAATACGAGTCTGGTACATCCTGACAAACGGATGGACTGGGGTCTTTATCCCGAAAATGGGTAAAGTCTGTCTTTCTTCTTACTGAAAGCATGGAGAGGTTGCTCAATGAAGCATCCTCAATCGAAAATGCAGCATGCTTTTCAGCGTGAAAAATCCTGCGAGACTGAGCTTCAAAATTAAGTTGTTGAACTCCCAACTCTTCCTCTTTGCTCAGGCATATGCGGATGATGTTGAAATGCCATAGGATTTTTTGTGCTTGCGCGCAGATGGCTTAAAACATTATCGATGAATGGCGGCCTATGAATGGGCTTCCGGTCAATCCTCTGAAGACTGAGGTTGTCCTCTTTACGAAAAGGTGGATTGTGAATGCTCTGACTCAGCCAGTGCTAAAAGGCGTTACTACCTAAATATCTTAGAGTAATCTTGGAAAATAACTCTCGTTGAGCAAAGCATGTTAAGTCGAAGGCATCCAAGGCGCTCTCAGTCTTCTGGCAGTAGAGGGGTGCTTTTGGCAAAACATAGGGGTTATCATCGAAAAAGATTGGATCTATATCGCTTTTATAAGATCTTTTCCAGCTTATGCGCCAATTGATTTTTGGAGAGAGCTGTCGTGTAAGTATTTGCTTTGCCTGTCTCGGCTGCACGGGAATTTTTCCGAGTACGCACGGACACTTGATCTCCCTCTCCTTAATACTTATTTCATGGGCTGTGCTATCTAAGCAATCTACCGACTTAGACGGACTGCCTTTGGTATCATCCGCAATGGAGTTCTGATGACCTAGCGCGACACTTATCTTACGACCTCGATTCCATGGATATGCCGACTGATGCAATGACATCAGGCTACTGTGGAAATTTAAATTCGAGTTTCTAAGCGTTCAGGACTGGCCTCTGTCAGCGTATGAGCCTGGATTGGGCTGTAGTCTACTCTTCATGAATACCTCCATAATCAGTCATGGGTCGGGAGCTGGTAACTTCGTTGAGACCGACAGCACTAAACTTCACTACTCGTTAGGCAAGTATGCCTCTGTTTTTCAATTAGAGACTTTTGCTATTCTCATTACCACGGAATAGGTGAAAGGTTTGGAGCATCTGGGTCTGCAGGCTGCGCTTGAGATTTCCCCAATAAAATTGCTAGATAAGGCTCAGAGGATAATTTCTCGTAACTTTAACTTGCGTTTGGCACTTCCCGCGTCGTGAATCAAGGCCTCCATTGATGAATGAACTTCATATAAAAAAAATCGCGCGTGGCACCGCTCTCCAAAATGCAGACAGACTAAACGAATGCTCCCGAACGTCTGTAAAAAATTATCGGCATTCTAGCTGTCACTCAGTAGAAAATACTGTAGACAGATTATTGGCGTTCTAAGGGGACAATACGCTATTGCCAAGCACCTTTATATGCTCAAATCAAGTTTTTAACTTTTTTACTGCCTTAAAGATGTAATCACAGACAAGAACGTTATCTGGGATAAGGCCATATTTTAAGACTTAGTTTAGCACTGGTTTAGTTTAGGCTAGTTAGGGTAGTATGCATAAGCATAAGCTCCTGAACTGCTCTCTTTATTTTCTTCATCACTATAATTTTTTTGTCCGTCCGAAGTCTGATTAGGGTATTAGAGAAATTCTATTAGTTTCTACTAGCTAGCTATCATTATGCCATGATATTTGTGTGTGCTCCGCAGGTGGTTCAAGATGGCGAGTTAAGCCGCGCAATTACAAGCGTGCCCTGTCCTCCTCACCTGTACCAAAGTTGCCTCCGTGGCCCTAATCGCATCAACTACCTAAAGCCGCGGAAGGTCGCTTTTAGAAGGAGTTTTAGAGAAGTTTTAGAGAAAACAGCTGCTTTCAAGCTTTCTTAAGTGTCGCGATAGTTTTCCAAATGGTCTATCGAAACTCGGTCCCAAGAGTCATACAATCTGCGGAACTCTCTTCTACATTAGTGGATTTATAATGACTGTCGTTCAAAAGTTACCAAAAACCAATCAATGCCCTTACGAATTTAAATGAACAACTTATATCGATGAGGCCGTCAGAAAGCAGCTCCTTGCGATTTAACCGATAGCCCACCCTTTTATTGATAGGGAAAAGAAAAGAAAACACAAACGACAACACCCATATCACTGCCCACATCAATTAACATTTTGGTAGTTAAAAAACTCACCGTTAAGTAAACTTAAAGAAAATAAATTCAAAAGTGTATAGCTCCCGCATATAATATGCAAATTATTTCCAACCTTCGACGGCACCATGGATTCATTTTATTCTTTGTTTTTGACGACATACAAAAAGGTGTGCCGTATTCACACTTAATCTACGTCAAAATCTTCATCTTCTTCACTAATTTTCAACTTGAAATCGCAGCAGAGATCTGTCTTATCCTCCCATAAAAGTATCATCACCAGCTTCTCTGATCAACCCACGCAAAAGCAGCATCTTTCCGATATGCACCACACGTCCTATCATTTTTTATTTGAGATGAAAACCCATTTATACTGCCATGCAAATGAAAGGCAACGTTCAGAGCCTCTAGAGAAAGAATAAATAAAGCCATTAAGGTGTATAAAAATTTGAATAATCTCTCGTTGAATGGGTGGAGCGGCTATGAACCGTATCCTCATGTTCACAATTAGACAACGACGACGCCGGAGACGCTGATGACGACGATGACGATGGCGACGAATGCCTGTGCCATATGAATAATATACAAGTTCCATAGAAAACACCTCGAACGGTCTCCAGCTCGCACCTCATTACCACGTTATACAGCTCCCCCAACCCTAAAGCACACAGTGTGCATCGGAGGTAACATATAATAGCCAATTTCCCACGTCACGAAAAGGTGTCATTAGGGATGACTGCAAAAGCAGCAGAAAAAGAAAACAGAAATTCAATATACTCGTACATATGTATGTGTGTGTGTTTAAATTAGGTACCATCAGGAAGATGTGAAAACGAACGCCAACAGCAAGCACCTACCATCGCCGTGGTAGTGCAAGAACAACTTGACATAGTGTAATGTGCCCACGCGTATCACGATTTCTACAGATTCCACGAAGCAATCCGACCGAGGAAACACGCCACTCAGGCGCGCTATTGTAATGTAATGTAATCCTCATCATTCCAGCACCGAATCTAAAAATGGAAATTAGAAGTAGCGTGCTGCAGAAGAAGAAGAAAACCACCATTACTGGCCCGAAGCTGCCTCATACTCCTACTCGTGAACTTGTGGAGATCTATGGTATTGTTTGTTCGTCTTGTCTGGTGTTACACTACTACTCCTGGTGCTACTGCTGCTGTTGCAGATACATACCTCCATCGGCTAAGAGCAATGAGGTGTGATTTGTAGCGGCTAAGCGGGTTAGAATCCTTTTCTGCGGAACACACATTATATTTGAGGAGGGGATACTCATGATTTGTACTTTGCGTGGGTTTGCATTTTAAGTGGCCACCAGCATCAACGGAACCACAAGCCACTTGTAAGGGATTAATGTAGCATCCGAGAACAGCCAGACTTGAGTAATTTATGATTTCGCATCCTAAGCAATTTGATAGCGGTTACTGTGGGATCCTAAAGCACTTATGGCATAGGTGCCGTGAGTTATACCCAAGAGATGAACGGGCAAATTCTAAGAGTTCTCATCGTGGCTCCATTAAGCGTGCTGTATCGCACATAAAGCTATAACAGTCCTTAAGTCGTACGGTATAAGAAATTAATGAGAAAGAAGTACATTGATCCAGGAATGGAGCTAAACATTCACTTTTCACACCACACCACTTTGTTGTGACAAAGTGCAAGGGTTTGTTGGGCCAGCCCAGGAAGCAGCAAATAGGTGCAACACTTTTCAAAGTGGCCTTTCAGGTGTTTGAAATATACGAGGAACAGCAATGGCACGTGACCATCTCATGATAGCGCCGATAAGCCCTCACAGTCCATTTGCTTCAAACCACCAAAATGTTTGATTCAGAGGAGCGCTAACAATAAAGCAACTATCTATGCAAAAGCAGTGAAACGAAAGGATGGTTTGATTATCTGCTGCCTGTAATATGTCAACGATCTCATCCTGAAATGCTTTGATGTGTTCTAGGAATCTGAATTAGTAGCTGGTAATCAGCATGTAACAGAGAACATGCAATCGTGAGCTGACGCTTTAGAGGATTCGAAATAAAAGTAGAACCGACCTCAGGATGGCATACGGACACGCTTACTTAAGGTCCGAGATAAACTTGGACCTCAACCAACATTAGTCTCCAGCCAGCTGTCTCCAGTGGATCTAAGTGGGTTAAGATCCCTTTACCCTTACGTGCGCAAGTGAATCGCTGTCATCCTCTACTGCGCGACCCAGCCACCTCTCTGGTTAAGTCGATGACACTTTACAGCCCGTATAGTTCGTATCTCCTCATTCAATCACCGTTTTTGCAGACGGGACCGAAAATCACCAGAAGAATTTGCCTCTTAAAATAGCCAAGAGCAACCTCGTCCGCTTTCGACAGAGTCCATGCCTCTGCGACCTAGAGCAGGACTGGGACAATTAAGGTCTTACAAAGTGTCGCTTAAGTCATTCGAGAGAGATCTTTGCTACTAAATTGCCTTCATATCCCAAAGAAACAGAGATTGGCGTTTAATCTGAGTGCTGGTGTCGTTGTCTGAATTGATAGTGGAGCCTAGGCGGACCAGGTACTTAACTACATCAGAGTTAAAAATGTGTATTGTGACGTTCTGTCTGTCGAAATGTCGGTGTTAAGTGTCCTTTCTTGTTGACAGCATACACTTTATCTTGCCACAGCATATGGTTAGCGATGACCGGAGAAAAGGTACATATTTCAATTAAAGCTGCAGCAGGTCTAGCAGAGGAGAACCCTGATCTCGAAGCCAAGTATGTAGGATGTAAACTTTAACAGCAAAAACGGAAGATGCACCAACGAGGTGTAATAATTGGGACAAATTGAATTGAATAAGAACGGATCTCAAACAGCAATCTGAGGCCTCAGGTTAGGTTAGGTTAGATTAGAAGAGTGTGTGATGGATAGGCCTCATCACTTTCACTCGGAGACCTGAAGGTCCATTGTGAGTACCCTTTTAAAGTTGTGGGAATAGCATCTGAGGCCTCAAGAATGACGAATTAGTGGATACTTTTGACATTGAACAAGTGTTCTCTTCAAGTGAACACTTAATAAACTCTTTGCATTCCAGAAGAGTAAAACAAGCGCCTGATCATTAGACTTTTAAAGAAGAAAATCTAATGAAGTGTGAAAACTGGCGACGGTCTCTGATGGGATTTCATGAGCTGGAGGAATCTCTTTCGCCGCTATAACTGAATGTGATGACACTACTATCTTCCTGAAGAAGGATGCATAAGAATAAGAATGTGGACAGCTGAGATATACTCCTGCAACACTAAAAACAAAGTCCTTAGAAGTTTTTTTCAAACCCAGTAGTAGACAGAAAGGACACATCGTTAAAACCTTCGATTGTTTCGAGAGAGAAAGTGTTTCATGTGATTTATGGTGAAAATGACACTTGTAGAAGAACTGTATAAGCTGTACAGCGACATCTGACAAGTCAGAAGAGTTTAAATACAACGACTAGGATGGTTGATTATGTAAAGCGGATGAACACCCCGAACTAAGACCAACTTCCACTGAACTACTCAACAGCCTCTTTTGAAAATGGCTTGCAAATTTAAATAAAAACCCTGTCGCTCTGTCTGTCTGTTCCGTCACACACTGTGTTGACTCCAATCTACACACTCGATTAATCAGACACACAACACTCCTCTTTTAATTTGACTCATAAATCGATGTCCTGCAGTCCTGCATCACTTATTTCTAAAAGCATGTATTGCACTGCACTGATGACACCGGTTAGCTTCGTTTGATCCATCAGCTCAAGTTAAATATCGCGTCCCAACATGACATTTTATTTGCCAACAAAATAATTAAATAAAACTACATACATATATACCTATGTATGTATGGATGTATAAAAAAAAATTGTTTTTAAATAACACCCTGTATACAAATACAAGCATATCGATAACACTTACCTTGATGGGGAATACGGCGAATAGTGCGGTGTGTGCGCTGAATGCGATGTCCTCAATGGGAATCCGGGCATAACAAGGGGTGAAGCTCCGGTCATTTGGCAATGTGACCCTCCACCGACACCTCCGACACCGCCACCGCCGCCACCACCACGATCTACACCACCACTACTCCCGGCAATGGAGTTATTACCCGTTGACATATTTTGTGCCATCTGTTGTTGGTGGCTTACGCTTTGCATGGTGCCCAATCTGTGAAACAATAAAAAAAAAAAAAAAAAACTTTGGCGTTAAAAGAATGTAAACGGCTAGTGGTATGTTGGTTGTTATATTTATCGTGTTGTTAAGTAAGACGGAAATTTTAAATTAAAATACATAAATCAATACAGGCGAACAATGTTTTTTATCACATGAGCGGAGTGGCAATTTTTTCTCCCGGAGGGCTGCGCCGAGATAACAGACCGCCACATGCCTGGCAGAAACTGATTGTGTGAAGCTGTTTTTTTTTTTTGTCGGTGCTATTTTACAGACCACACGGAAGGATGCATTTTTGTTCAATAATTTTGGAAAATAAAGTGTTATGCGCACAGCGAGGAGCCGCAAGGATACAACGAATTCATCGTATTTTGTGTGGGATAAAAGAAAAGTCACATAAAGTTGCGTTTACCTCAACTTCACGCAATGTGACTATGTAATCTGGTCGCATGTAAAGCTTTTGAAACAATTTTGTGATGTAGGAGTCTTTCAGACTTATAGAAGCTGCCAGTATGTGAAGCCAGCCCAACTGGGATCAGTAAGAAATCAAACCCCTTTGAATCTTTGGACAGATCTCACATAGGCAGCATAGACCAGCTAAACCAGCGTTGAATTACAGTGCCCAGTTTTGTCTGAAGTAGGAGGAAGCCTCTGAGTACGTTCCCTGTAAATGTGCGGCACTATAAAGATTAAGGAAACAGCGAATTGCATTCGTTTAATTCGTTGGTTTAACAATTGGACACGCCGAAATATTGAGCAAAAATGTGGGCAGAGATGTTAACTCCGACAAAGCGACTCCGTATCTGGATTTCGTCAAACCTTTCCCGTGCAACTTCCCAAGCAAAGAACAGTGGAAAAATAACGACTCTTCTGATGAGTCCAAGTCCATCTACACTGACTCTCTCCAAGAGCTAGGACAAAGCCACTCAATAAAACTCCCAGACCAGAACTAGTGTTCTAGCCGCGAAATTACAGTCAACACTCACAATATCACGGAAGGATATCATGATCTACAATGATTGCTAGGCGACTATAAAAGCATTAGACGCTACGAAGAACCACTTCGAAATTCATTAAGTGCTGTCGCGACCAGTTGAAGGTTCTTGGAATGCAGCATAACGTACAACTTCTGGGTACCTGGTCATAGCGGTTTAACAGGAAACAAGACTGCTGACGAACTAGAAAGGAAAGGCTCAGCTATACATTGAGAGCAAGCGGATGGTATAGTTAAACCACCACATTGTCATCTAAGAGGAGAGGCAAAGCTAAGACCCTTTATCAAAGCAAATATTATAGCAGGTGGAGGTCAACAGTCATCTTTGAAACATCAAAAAGGCTACGGGCTGAATATAACGAAGCAAGAACCACGAGGTTAATACACGCGAACAGGAAATCCTTTCTATTCTTGATAGGGATAGGTAGGACTGACCACAATATGCTAAGATGGTATGCAAAGCAGGTATATCTGAGCAATAAGAACTTATGGACAAGGTCTGCACCTTGAAGAGGTACATGTGGACATAATTCCATTTTTTCCATCACTGCCAAAGTCTCTGCAATACCCGAAGAAGAACTGAAGGAAAATTTTTGATGACATGGAAGAGAGACGTCGACAACGAATCAAATCCCGCCGTCAGGCAAAAAGAACCATTTAACCTGGACAACGAAGACCAACAATTCCGTTCACCCAACCTGGACGAAGTGAAGATAGCCATATCTAAGCAAAAGTCCAACAAAGCTGCTGGTGCTGACGACTTAGCTGCTGAGCTGTTCAAAGGGGCAGGCGATGACTTGGTAAGGAGCATGCACCAACTTATCTGTAAATATGGTCAGAGGAAAGTATGCCCGATAAATGGAACCTCAAGAAACGAGAACCTCTGCACTGTGCCCACTATAGAAGCATCAGTCTTTTTAACATCGCCTACAAGATCTTATCTGCAGGAACAGCGCAGTATAGGAAAACTGCGACTCAGGTGGTTGCGAAACTGGAGATAGCTTGCTAAAGATCGGGCTGACTGGAGACGCTTGTTGGTTGAGGGCCAGATCCACCCCAGACTATAGCTCCACTTTGATTAACTAAGTAAGGAGGAGAGATGGATCACTATCGGATCTACTCAAGTTTTCAAGGGCAAACCGAATGGCTAACATCAGAAAAGTAGAACGAAGCAAATGTGTACCACACATCTTCTAAATAGATCTAAGTACTTAACATATCGTCTGCATCGGCCCGCAAAACTAACCCATACCGTTCGTAAAGTAGATATTTAACTTCCCTGTTGCAGCCAAATGGGCAGGTTTTCAAGACTTAATGGAATATATTTGAGGAATCAAATTTTCGACGACATGAACTCTCCCTCTCTGTGGTCATTGCATTGCTTAGTAACTCAAGCTGAATTCTGGTTGCTCTTCTTAAAGCCAATCCACAAATCTATTTCAGTTCTTTTAAAGGATGAGAAATCGTGAGGCTTGACGTCAAGCTTTTCGACTACCTGCGGATATTTTTTCGTCGATAAATAAATAAATTGTCATTTATTCGGCAAATTGTAGCTTCGGCAGAGACACGCAACGTGGCAAAAATTAAAGCAAAATCATTTCCATGTACTAAAACACAATTGGAGAAGACCAGAAATGTCAAACATGACAGACGGACAAGTACGTCGAAATCTGGCTACGATCGGTTGTCAAAAATCGATCACCCCTAATGAAAAACCTCTCTTTGAACCCACAAATGCTCGTATGTAGTTAAAATTACTTCACGCGCCACAAATATTTGTACAATTGAATTGACATGACAGGGAATTCAAGACAAAAGGGGTGCATAACATAATGGACTTCATTCATTTCTTTCACTTCGTCTACCCTCGTTGGTGTATACGCAAAGTAGTGGGCAAAATGTCTAAATAAATACCAAAGTTAGGGTGGAGTTTCCTTGACATCCAACACGTACACAAATTAGTATGCAACCACAAGTTAGTTTCTTTATTCTCTCTGTGTGTTGAAAGGTAAATAGTTCCATGAGTGTTCCAGAGTAATAGGTAGAAGCACTGTCGCATGTTTGGAAAGTTTAGAGTAAACGTGTCGGAAATGCTCGTATAAGAGGAGCTGGGTTTCTTGTTTTGTATAATAGTTAAGATTATTGCAGGAAAGCATGGCATTTAGGGTAATTTTTTTTTTTAAGGACATAAGATGGAGTTGATTTTATCGTTTAAATATATCTACATACTTGTGAACACTGTAGAGCGGTTTTGTTAAGTTCGAAAGATTAAACGAATTGTCTTTGGACATGGAACATCCAAGAGGGTCAGTTGACTAAACTCATAAAATTCTGAGTCACTTCCAACAGATATGTATGTTACATTTTCAAAGTCTGTATCAACAAAAAAAAAAGGCTATTAGGTCAGACGAGAACTTATTGAGGCAAGAAGTACTGATGTTGTTCCACCTATTGTTTTTCACTTTCCTGGCATCAGTATTGAGGAAAATTTTCATCGATTCGATAGGAGCAGATGGTTCCCTCAGGTTTTCGAGCAGATTCCGCCCTGCGCCTTCTTTTGCCAGTCCGTTTACCCTGCAGTTGCCTAGAACGCACGACTCTTGACTCTTTCCAGAACATGAAAGTCAATAATTGATGCATCAGATCAGATATGAGCTTTGAACAAATTAACGCTTAAAGGACACAAAACTACTCATGTCTTTGATGAACTGAAATGCTGTGCGAAACTTGACAGCAAATATCTCAGGCAGCAGGAGAAAACTCTTTCATAACTACGTGTATGTGTACATATGCAGTTATTCACTTTTTCGCCATGATAACCGACAATTATTAACGTTCAGTAGAAGTTCCTTGCCAAAAGGAGTTTTTTTTTTTTAATTTCCTGATCATTGACCCTGGAAGGAAATCATTACTCCCCTCAAGCCTCAACGTCGAAAGTCTAACACAACCCACACATAAGAGGAGAACTGCTTTCATTACATAACTTCAAGCCAAGAAGCGTGCGTCAAAGCGTTTTTTTTTTTATTTTGTGGTTCGGTGAAACGAAAAATACACGATTCACCCTGCAGGTATGAAATATTCAGGCATCGACGCCCAGACAAGCAAAAAAAGAAAAAAACTCACAATCCAGTAATTCCTCATTTCCGGATCAGACGGATTAATGTTTGCAGATGGATTTTGCACTTTGGTCCTTCTGGCAGTATATCCTGTGCGAGTTACACATTAAGGGTAGTAAATGCTACTTTACCGGTGTGTGTGCTGTTGGCGTAGTGGTTAATTTTTTCGCCATGTAGCGTTCAGAATAAAAGTCGCGAAACTCACATAATACCACGAGAGTTCATAGGGATGAGGATCTGTTGATAATCTTTAATTAATACATGAGCATTGGCTAAGAGCTTATGATATAACGATGCTTAAGTCTCAAAAGAGTTTGTAGGTCAAGCTTTTCCTATTTTTTCTAAGTGCCCACCCCTGAGAGCCTAATCAATTTATCGATTGTTCGGTACTTAGCGGTGCCTTAATGCTTTTAATTAAATGTATGTACAGAGAAAAGTTTTACCACATCGACGGCAATGTCACGCCCCTAGAATATTGGTAAAACCCTCTTTTACATTCCAAATGACCACCCTATTTCAATATTTTCCTCATAATTCCAATATATTTCATAGAAAACATGTACACGTGCCACTATACCCATGTTTAACAATACCATTAGGTCCCTGTTTTAACCGTGACATTGTTTTATCAGAATCGAATTGAAAATTCCACCATTCCATGAGCGTGTGCCTCTGCAAGTCACATGTGACTTCAACCCTGCGATGATTAATGAAAAATGAAGTCTGACGAAATAGTGGAATGTAAATTCAGATACATCTCTCTCTCCCCTTGCACAATGTGAGGAGGTGGCTAAGGATTACGATCGTGGCATCAGGAAACAGGTGATATGTCTTTGGAGATATCAACTCTGTCTGTTGTCTGTTGTTGAATACAATTTGCTTGGGATAAACCTGAATGTAGTATCTGTCGTGGGGAAATAGAAAAGTTGGTTGGATTTGTTACTGGATTAGAGTTTGTTTCGGTGATGAACTGTTTGCGGCTGCTTTTGTGGCCTTGAGGTAATTTATACAATTTGTTTCATTTTTCTTTTAAAAAAGAGCTTTTGACACTAAATTTGTATAAAGAACCATCTACCAGGCATAGACAGACCTAAATAGATATCAGAACGCTTTGTAAAACACTGAGGAAAATTTATGAAAGCCCTTGCAGAGTTGTACGACAGAGGGATAAGTTCGATGGTTTGTGTTGCTCGAAAAATTACTAAATGAGGTTTATGTGTTGCAGACTTATTATTGCGTTGAGCTAAGATTGTACGGCAAACCATAGGACTTGCTTTACCACAACGGGTCTACATAGGCGTGAGATGACGAGGATTTCCTCATCTTCATCGCCCCGCTAATCTAGCACTTGCTTCCAAGACAACAATATTAAGCCAGCTTTACCGGATAGAACATAGGTTGACTTGGTGCAGAATCAGGACGAAATCTGGTAAGAGGTTTTCTATCGAGTTCTCCTGGACCGAGAAAAGTAGAAGTAGAAGGGCTGACATGTTTGCATTTAACTACAAGATTTATATGGAATTGTCCTCGTGAGCTTGAGGTAAAATCTATGCCATTTCGTCATGCATCAATCGGCGTTATAAGCAAATACAATATCCCCCTCATGTTCTTAAATATTCACACCCAGCGAAAAAGACACCTGAGCGAGTATTGTATACATTTCAACTCAAAGCAAATCAACTAAACGTATTTATCGATATCACTTGCCTGCCGCAAGGACAAACCTATGGGAGTGGTATTTGTCAGGAGAAAGCTTCATGCGAGGCAGCTTCACACGACAGACTTGACCCTCAACTCTGTCTCCACAGCATCACGTAGAAAATCTTATCTGTTTCATTATGTAACCGATTAAAACCATTCGTCAATAACTTCATTGGTCCCTCTCAGTGTGATTTCAAGCCTGTAAAGATCCAAATCGACCACATTTCTCAATTCGGCAGATCCTGAAGAAAAGTCAAGAAGTCTAAATCGATACCCTACCCACCATCTCTTAAGTGTCACGCAAAATTAATATCATCGACAGAACTCAGCGGGCGTTCGCGGATATAAAAACAGAAGTGGCCAAAATGGATTGAGCGGTGAATGAGGCCAAAACGAACGCTCAACATCGACGAATTGAAAAGAATGTCACAGTGATACTGATAACCTTAAGATAGTAAGGAACTTTGTCTGCCCATCTATAACTTCCGACAACCACATCTCATCAGAAATCAAATGACGAACAACTCTTGTCAACCGCTAAATCTTGGGCCTATTTCAAATAACTGAGAAGACGCTATATAAGATTTTAATCATTCCAGTCCTACATTATCATTCTGAAGCCTGGGCTCTGTCAACGAAGAATGAACGTTATTTTCCTTGCTGATGAGTTTCGGAGGAGGAGATTAAACGACAAATTACAGGGGCGATAAAGCAACATAGATCTCGACATGGACCAGCAAAAGTCTCATTGGTAAGAGTTGGAGTATGAACCCAAAAATGACACTACGGCTCTATACAGTTATAACCAGACCAAATTCCACCTATGCCTCACCCGTAAGGTGTGGAAAAAACGAAACAAAAGTCCACACAAGGCAGGCTCAAAAAACTCCAAAGACTAGCTCGTCTGTGCATTACGGGTGCTATCCCCAACCTTTTACCCCTTCATCTTCAGATACGCTCATATCTGAAGATGATGCTAACTCCAAACTAGTCTATCCCGACATGACTCTGGAATTAAACAGAGATGAACGACTTGGAATCATAATCACAGGCAACTGTTTACCAAGTTTTACCTTCAGCCAAAACTTCGAAGATAAATTCTCAGACCAACATAATTGGGGACAGAATTAACCCACATTTCCTAGCGATCCACATGTTTGGTACACAGATGGACCAACAACATGAAGGAGTCAGCGCTGGATTATAAGGTGTTCATTCAAAAACTTACATTCATGTAAGCATGGACAAATACAACTCCGTATTCCAAGAGGAAATCTTTGCTATAGAACTAGGCATCAGAAAAAAAATACTCTTCGACAGCATTGCCGCACTTCTAGCCATAGAGACGTATAAAATAACATCGAAACTAGTATGGGTCTCCGTACAACTGCTTACATCACTAGCCAAGACAAACAGAGCTCATCACATTTGGGTGCCAGGACACAGCAGCCATGTAGGCAATGAAATAGCAGACTTATTAGCAAGAAAAGGATCCGCATCAAACTTCGTGATGCCAATACCATTCTGTGGATTACCAATTAACATTGCAAAAAGCTCCATTACAAACTGGCTAAAAAACCAAGTCACCATTACTGGACGAACACTGAAGGTTAAAGACAAGCCAGAATGTTCATGACAAATACCAGAACGAAACAACTCTTGTGACTAACCAGGATTAAGGTTCAAATGGTCACAGACTTTCTAGCGGGACACTGTAGAGCCAAATGTGCAACGAAGACGAGAAATCAGCAGAACATATTTTGTGTTTAATCAGCACACCTCATCGCAAATTCAACGGAGGATGTATCTGCCAGCTCGCCCAAAGACATCTCTAGCCAAAAGACATCTCTGAGCGAGCTCTTATTTGAGGAAATCACAATAGGCACTTCTGTGGCTGCAGTGCTAAGGTACCACGGTTCCACCTCTACCAACAATCTTAATCTTGGTTAAGGACTAGGATCAGCATAAACGAACAATGCTCAGTATATAAGTAACAGTGAGTAAGTCAGATTTTATCTACTTAGTTGAACAGTACCTTTAAAACGGTTTCTACAGCTTAAAGAACCCACTGAGTAGTAAAAGTCTTTTGCATACATTTAAGGTGACCCAGTATGAGACTTCAGTCATCCCAGTCTGCTGCATGCTGTCTAGTGCCGAAACATAAAAACTTTCTACTGCCGATGAAAAGCAAAGTACGGCGACAAAAAACTGGTGCGACGAATTAGAATTTAGACGCATCCCAAATCTTGACCACAAATCTAATTATCGAACAAGAAAAAGTAGGCTGGCTCTCATCAGGAGAACCATTAAGGATGAACCTTATACCACCACGATATGTAAAACAAATTGAAGCAATTAGTCCACTTTCCACAAAATTTTACCAATTGTCGTAGAAACCCAAACTGACTGACAAGTGGTTGAGGAATACTTCCACCGTCTTAGGGGCCAACATGACTACGTGGGTGTTGCAAAATTGTGAGACACAATAACGCCACCCACCACGAAGAATAAAACTCAGTAAATAATTATATTGACATCATTAACATTTTATTGGAGTTCTTATATGTATCCGAAAGCAAATTTTAATGATCTCTGCTCCTGTAAGACCAACAATCTCACTCCCATCCCCCGCTTTTGTCGTCAACCATTCATCTTTGGCATTTAAATTCCCGAAATAAAAGGAATTTTCCACAGTGTCATCCTTCAAAAGTGTTACAAACTGGGGAATTTTTTCATCCGAAATTACCTTCTTATCCCAAGAATTTCAAGAACAAGAGAACCAACGCAAAAATTGCCAACTCAAAGAGGGAAAAAAGAAACATAAGTATATAAATATTTAATAACCATCCCGATATTAGATAGAACCCGGGCTCTATCACTTCAATTTCGTGCACAGTAAAATGTTATTTTATTGGGTACTGTGTGTATTTGCATATCGCCTTGTGTGTAGCTGCGTAAATTTCCATAGGCCATGCTGCCGCTGCCGCCGCCGCGAGTTCTTCCTTCCTACATACATACAACAGAACGGAAAAATGTAACAAACAATAAAATTTGTAAATAAGTAAATAGATGGGGAAAACGTTAAGAAGCTTAAAGGATTCCCGGCGTAAAATTACTCTCGAGTGGAAATATAAAAAAGACGATGCGAGCCCGCATACACGAACGTTAAAAAATAAAACAAATTCACTTGAGAGCAGGCCGATTCGGTGGGGTATCCGTTTGTATGTGGGGCTGGGGACACTCGACCTCGAATTGTATTGTATACGAGTATGTGTGCATAGCAAAGAACAGCACGCAGTGGCACATAAATAGGCACAACCAACAATGTTTTTCGCCCCCTCCCCACCTTCAGACAGACCCTTCTCTCTCTCAAGCACATGCCGAGAAGCTTGTACTAAAAGATTACACTTTTTATCGGTAGGTAAACTACTCTACATCTCACACCTAGAGTCGTTTTTTTTTTCCATATCCATTTCCAAGTTCGTTCACGAGGACTTTCACTCTTTAATATACATCATAAGCAACGACGCAAGACGATGCTGATGATTATGTCGAGGATATTCATGTTTGACTGAACAACTCATAAAACGATGGAAAAAGGATCTAGCTTTTGTAATCAGGCATTATATACACACATACGAGTACCTACAACTCAGCTACAGAGACACATTCCAGATAAACGAATTACGGAATAAGAACATATACGTTAAGTGGTGTATCCATCCGCAAACATACCGAGCGCCCAACCCAACCCAACCCCCCAAAAAGCAACCCAACAACTATACACACAAAAAGGACTCTTATCACATCGCATATTTGGCGTTGTTCCACCCCGCCCGCCCGTCCGCTTTGCGTCGTCGTTTTTACCCATCAAAAACGAGTTTGATGCTCGTGGCAATCCGGATGGTTTAAAGGGATGCCAAAAACTCAAAATCAAAGGGGGATTTTCAGGACTAGGGGACTCAGGACTCCTTCACAAAATATGATCATAATAAAATAATGATGGAAATCTCACTGCAAATGCCGGAGGCGGACATTTTTCCGCTATCCTTAAAGAGCAACCCTTACTGCAGCACATACATGTGGTTGTATGTTGACAAAATCACCATTTTCCTCAATAAAGAAAAAAGGAAAACGGCAAACTTGCGCGAATATGTATGTGTAAACAACTGTCCGATGAAGGTCCTGTTTTCCCAACGAAAGCCAAGGGGAAACAAAAAAAACTTCGTTCAACGGCGACATTTTAAGGCAATCCCTTAATTTGATTCCTTTCGTTTCGTTTTTTTTTTTTACATAGTTCACAACCAGTCCGTTTTGCAAGATATCCTTCCTTTTTTTTTTTTTTTTGCTGGTTATCCTTGTGTGAACACAAATATTAGTCATCAAATTGCAGAGGAAAGGAAAATTCTCGAGGGTGTTTGCTTTACACTCGGTTTTTGTATTTGATTCGACCCTCGCTCGCGACGACCGCTCCTTCCATTGTTGCATGATTAATGTCATTGGCAAAATTTTATCGTCAAACCGAATCGAGGAATGCATAAAACCCGGGCTGCATGCACTACAATCATGAGCCGCTTTAATATTGACGACACAACTGCCAGAGTGGATGGCTTGTTATTTTGGGGTGGCATGCGAATTATTATTTTTAATAGGATAAGCGATACAGAGACGGGTGCAGCAGGATCTCGAGACTGGTATTCTGTCAAAATCTTTGGGATTAAACAGAAATACAAATCCCTATGGGGGCAGCTGTAATAATGTCAACGGATAAAAGAATGCAATTTAAGGACCTCATGCATGGAAGGTGCATTCAATTGGATTGTGTCAGAGTAAGCTTATGGCAGGATGACTGGTCTTTAAACCTCATTATCTTTCTCTGTCATGCAATCGTTAGATAAGCATGATTTCGAGCAATCAATTGTAACAAAATTGCGACTTAAAACAAACTCCACCATTCATCACTCATCTGCCTCTCAACCTCTCAAGGTGGCCGGAATACCATCGAGTGCGGTACACCAGTAATATTGTCAGACTTTTCGCGACTATAGACCTGGTTGTCTCAATGCTACCACAAAGATGAGAAATATTGCCAAAGATCCTGTATGAGACCTATTAGGCAGGGTACATAGAAAGGACTGCAGTTAGAAATATAAGAATGGACGCATCATCGTACATATCTGTAGAAACGAGTTTGTGTCTGTGCTTTCGACGTTTGGATGACTAAAGTCCTATTCAAGGCTTAGTTAGCGCTCTTGATTACCAAAACTGAAGAGCCAGAAATAACCTTTGGAGTAGCATTATTGAGACCATAGAATCTGCGAGGCTGAGGAAGATCCTTCTAGAGACAGGTAGCTCTAAGATCTCTCAAAGATTTATCCGGCAACTGGTGTGAGTCATGCTTAGAACCCCTTGAACTAATATTGGATACCATTTTTCCAGGGTGTACAGGTTATCAAGTAAACGCAGAAGTTACCCGTAGAACTGAATATGTGGCATCGGTAGAAATGAAGAAAAATTCATATGGATCAACAACTCATTCTCTCCCGGTATGGACGGGATATACCTGATCATGCTTCAAAAAACCGCGGCCACAGTCACTCCCATTCCGAAAAAATTATTCTGTGGTAGCCTCATGTGGAACCATTCATATAGCAAAACCCTAACGCAAGGCCAGCTATAAAACCCCTTAAGACTTTTAGTCTTACGTCTTTAGTCATCAAAGCTTTCGAGAGGCTAGTAGACTTATACACTAGTAGCAAGTTGAGCCCTAGAGACTTATCTCAGGCACAGCAAGCCTATATAAAGAATAAAGGTGTTGAGACAGCGCTGCACAGGGTTGTCGGCTTAATCGAAAAATCGCTAAATGATAAGGAATACACCCTAGCCGTATTTTAAGACATTGAACAGGCCTTCAACAATGTTAATACGGACGCGGTGCGAAGAACTCTAGTCAACCTCAACATTGATCACACTCTCATCTACTGGATTGTGAGCATGCCAAGAGGAGAGACATATTAATATAGAACTAGGAGGAACTAAAGGCTTAGGCCTCTTGAGGGACACCACAGGGCGGGGTCATATACCCTCTGTTATGGGTTCTAGTTTTTAATCACCGCTAAAAGCGATTTCTGCTACTGAAATAAAATCAAAACTTATGAAGAGCTTAGTGCTCTTGCCACACAGCCTGAGGTAAAACTATGTTTGGTCTCTGGAAATAAGGCATACCAGGGAATGAGAAAGCTGATGAATTGGCAAGGAAAGGAACCGATCAATAAATAAAAGTGCCACCATTTAAACTCGAACATTAGGCATGGATCAGGAGTCCAGCGGAAGCGAAAGGAAGATGGAGCTCTTTGGACTCCTGTAAATAACTAGAAAACTATGGCCAAAGTACAGCGGTGTTAAAATGTATACTCTCATGCTGAAAGGCAGGAAAACCCTCTTCATCCTAATAGAAGTAATTACTGGCCATACTACTCTGCGCTACCGCATAGAAAATGTAAGGCTCAGTGAGGACGACCATTACAGGGGCTGCGAAGATAACCCACTTCCTCTGCCAATGCCTAGATCTTTGCAAACTTAGACATAAATCCTTTGGAAGGCACTTTTTTTCTGGATACCGAAGAACTCAGTGACGTACCTATCAGGGACATCTGGGGGTTCATTTCGGCTTGAGATGGTTCGAAACCCTGTGGCAATAGGAGAGTGCTTTGAGTATTACTCCACGAGCAAGGAGTACCTTCACCCCAAAATAAGCATAACAATGGGTCTCCACTGAGATGGATTTGCCGCAGAGGGTTCTCTCTGCCTTCGCCAACCTATCTACCTACCCTAACCTAAGATTATAGAGAACCGACTTGCCAAAAATGATCTGGATTGCGTGCGCGGAGTTTAACTTAACAAAAGCAACCAACCATTTCGAAGTTCAAGTGTGCATGAGCAAATAAAGTGAAGAACAATCTAGTTTTTAGAAGCGAAGCCTTTCAACTAGAAGAGAATGTCCTTTTCGCTGGGGCCAAACTGAAATAGCATTCATAGTCCATTTCCCCTTTGAACCGTCTAGTGACATGACATTTGACATATGTACAGGTATGCTTTGGATTGAGAGATCTAGATCTAGATCTGAATCCTGTTTACTCTTTCGAAATAACATTTTTTTTAAAGTCCCTTCTTCGAACTATCGAATTGCATCCTGGAAAAGAATGTCCGGTGTAGAACCAGGGTATAGCCATGGGCTTAAAGCGTATGTATAGAAAGCGATTTACTTATGCTTCTTTAAAGAAGTTGTTAATCTTATAACTGCAGCTTAATTTTGAGTATATATACAATAGAATCACAATAACATATTTTATCCTGTTCTCAAGCGTCAAATAAACGCCGTTCAGATAGCATCTTCTTCGCCTCAAAGGTAATTCAGTACAACTTGGTATGTGTTGGATTTGTATCGTTTATTAAAGTGCTACCTAAGCTAAGGCCACATTTTTCTGCCTAAATGCACATCCGAAACTGGCCTCCAAAAAAAGTAAATAACTACTTCACTGCATTGTCACCGTGAATATCACTGACACTCAATATAAACATGCAATATCTACCCATCGACTGGAAAAAAAAATGCACACGTCCATATTTGTATAATATTAAATTTCTATTAAAAAAAATATCAAAATATTTCAACATCATCTTCAACTTCAACTTTTATTTTGACAGTCCAATGCCGAACACATTTCCAACCGGTGACAGACTAAACTCTTGCAAAATCGAATGTCAAACATGTAACAGTTCAGTCACACAATATGTAAATTAAACTTCGCTCTCTTGTGCAAAAGGGCTGCTGCAGGATCAATAAGTACTTATGCACACACACAAATGTATGTACATATGTTTCGATTCGATTTGAAGCTGTCAAAAGTGTACAAGAAACGTGCTCGCAACGAGTAATAAAGTTCGCCCGTTATTTTTTTTTTTTATAGAAAAAATATGAAAACCCGTAAGCTCAACAGTTTAAAGGAAGGCATTGGACTATAATTTTTACAACAAAATTTGAACGACCAATACATTCGATTTTGAGGGTTCGCAAAGGACAAATATGCATACAACTGAGTGTGAGTGGTATACGCATCTTTTTACACAAAGTATAGTATCCGATGTTTATGGTGATGTAGTAAAAAATAAAATAGCATCACCAGGATAATTCGGCATTTTACTGTACACACTTTATTCGATCTTTACTTGGTTTAGCTAAAAATAAAAAAATAAACTTCGTGCATATAATAAATGTTATGGCGTGGTTCAGAGTTTGATGACCAACTTGGTGGTGCTTATGATTCGACACCTAATGCCGGGATATGGTTTTTGTGCCAGAGAGTAAACGATTCCTTTCTAAAGACAGCTAAGTAAATACATACGTACGTATATGTATATGCATACGCCTTGTAGAACCTTATTTTTCGGATGTAGGTAATGCAAACCATACAGCCTCAAAAAGCTATGAAGGATAAACACCAAAGCAGGCAGGTAGAAATCATGGGTAAGTCTTTGGTAATTTCTTGGTCATTCGGTAACTCACTTTCTAGTAATTAAACCAAATCTCCCAAGCTCCAAGATTCAATGTTTTGCGGAATAATCAAAAATCCAAGGAAGCCCTATGTTCCAAACCGTGTGGGGCCATTAAGTCATCAGTTCGCTAAGTCTATACCATTTAATCTGGACCCAGATAGCATTTTTCTTATTCTGTGGATCCTGGAATGAATTATTGCTAAAACTTAGATACAGTGGAATAAAAGTAGCAACATACGCACACGATGTTGTGCTGCTCGATACGGGAAAATTCCTAACCACTGTCCGGATCGGAAAAAGCGCTGAACACACTAAACGTTTTGACGAAGCAATGTGGACTAGGAGTAAACCCCCACAATACCGAACTAGTGTTGTTTATTAACAAAAGACCGATTCCAACTTTCACGCATTCGACCATTGCAGGAACTCCCCTTAACCTGACTGAAAGCGCGAAATACCTATGTAGGTCTCATTCTCGACAGGCAGCTGAACTAGAAGCTGAACATCAAGCAAAGGATAAAAAAGGCATTTGTTGCCTTCTATCCTCTGTAGTAGATTTTTTATGGATGTACTTAGCTATCGTTAGACCTACACTCACGTACAGAAGACCAGTCTGAAGGTGCGCTGCCACCAAAACCGCCAACCTCAAAGATATGACAAAAACACAGCGTAACATGCACTGGAATAACCAGTGCGATGAAAACAATGGCAATGGCGGGTATGGAAGGAATTCTTCACCTTCTGCCTCCAGACCTCTACATACATGCAGGAGGAAACAGCGAAAAATGCTCTGAGCATCAGCCAGTCTAAACACTGGAGACCGAATGCCAACTCGGCCTACACTATCGCATACGTGGACTTTGACCCTTTTCAATCAGAGAATAGTGGCAAACCAACGAAGTATTGAACGTGTCCAAATTCATCCACACAGATGGCTCAAAAATGGATGCAGGGATAAGAGCAGGTCTTTTTTCTGCAGAGTTAGGACTTGGCAACTCCATAGGTCTGCCGGATCACAGCAGTGTTTTTCAAGCGGAAGTCCTAGCAGTGACAAGAGCTGCCCAGTTAGTGTCAATGCTAACAATATCATGGGAGGATATTCCGATTTATATTGACAGCAACAAAAGCAATAGCTGCAACGCAGATAACATCGAAGATTATGAAGTGTTGTCACGAAGACCTTAAGGTTCTTGGAAAGCAGCACAGTGTCCCTAGTCATAGCGGGGTACTAGGTTATGAAAAAACTGACAAACTCGCACGAATGGGTTCAGCCCTAGTTCGAGAGCAAGCGGATGGTAAGGTCTCTACAATCTAAGTACAAAAATTACAGAAAAAACTTTAATAGAAGCAAATAATAGATGGAAATCGCTAATCACCTGTGAAATATCAAGAAGTTTGTAGCCAGAATATGAAAAGGAAAACACCTGCCAGAATTTACAAAAAGACAGGATATCGCTGGTGGGTGTGCTTATTGGCCACAACATTCTAAGATATCACACAAAGAAATTACGCCTGAACGATGACGATATATGCAGGAGATGCGATGGCGAAGAGGTCCTTGAGGACACAGTCACGAAACAAGATGACCAGCAGTTATTTCGAATCTGTGCTCTTTATATTGAAAAATGCATGTTATTCCACATTTTTGGGTAAAAACGAAATTCAGAATTTCACCGTTTGGTCGAAATCAAGCTTAACGATAAATGGGTGTGCAGTTGATGCCTAAACAGATATCAGATTCAGATTCAGGCATTTATTTCGAATCTGCGAGCGAAGGAATTTGATTGCAAATTAATTAATTACCAATCAGTCTAAAAGCTACAGGGACTGGGAATTGTCTGAGCTAAACGGATTCGAAAAAAAAATTTGTCTAAAGGAATTTTAATCTCGGTTAAGCAAAGGTAGATTGTGAGAGCAGTTTGAGGCATAATTCACCAATATGAAGACCATCTTCGATTTTTTCGGTTCGAAGCGCATCCTCTTCCAAATATTTTTCAATTCACATTGTAGACGATCTTGTATGTCTCAAGATAACATAAAACCTATAATTCCCAACCCTCCCTTGTAAAAGCACGACTCACAATTCCATGTCAAAGGCCAATTTTTCTCACAGCCAAAGCCAACATAAAAAAAAACAGGATACAAGGAATGGAATTAATAAAATCTCCTCACACTCCAATCATCATTACGTGTAATTTTCTAAATGTTATATTCGGCTACAAAAAACCCCATAAACTTCCTGCCAGAGGTCAGAGATGCGCATAGGACGACAGTGAGGTTTTAGAATTTTAGACAGAAATGATTCTCTCACATTCCCATTAGCATCAAAAACGGATCTATTGTACATAATTATAGGGGCAGACATTCAACATCTGCTCATCCAGCAACATGTTCTCATCATCATTAAAAAATTACGTATCAGAGTTTTTTTTTTTCCACGGCATGAGATTTGGGATCTCCGTTTATTTTTTTACATTGGAGATGTGATACACAAAGGTAGAAAATTTCAAGTACGTGCTCAAAATTTTGCAACGGACTATCCTAAAAAAAGAAAAGAATTCGTCACAGTTGAAGAGCGGCAAGGTAAAATACAGGTAAAAGGATCCCCGAACTATAAAACCCGAAAAAAGGGCAAGCTAATAACAACTCCGACCTCAGCGGTATTGAATTACATGCACACGTTCAGAAAGGTGTGCACTTCTTGAAGACATACACTCCACTCAACGAGCGACGTCTTTCTATGAATAGTTTTGAAAGGTTAATCTGTTAAATTTTCTTATTTCTCCTCCTCTTCTCCTTCTTCTCTTATTCATTTGGCCACTTTAACATCCCTCATGGTGTGGTTGATGTCTTCCAAAGGAACACGTTTCTTAGGTTTCAACAGGAGCAGCATAAGAATACACTCAACGCAGCCAGCCAACTGACATATTTCTCGAAACACAACATAAAGATTTCACCAAAAGGGTCACGTACGCTACACAGGATGTGGGTATGAGCATCTGTGTGTGCAAAATGGAGTTTAACATGTACATATCCGAACGAAAGAAAATGAAAACAAAAATATCCAGTAAATGTGCGGATTAAAGCATGATGCCAAACTTTTAGTGCCCCATCACATTCACTTAAAACGGATTTCAACTGAAAAAGGGCACACAACTCAGAGTGATACAATACAATATGTGGTGTACTGTTGAACATGCAATGCAGCATCCTTCCCTGTTTTATTTTTTTTACATATTTCATGCAAATTTCCATCCTCAAATGGTGTAACTCGAAACGACCAGCAGCATACTCAGGAGCGAACAAAAACCGATATCAAATACCTACGCCCGCACCCCAGACTGTATGATCAAATAAACACAAAACAATACTCACACATAATGTGTTTTGCAATTTTCCTCTCTGCTAATATCCTTTTTATCCTTTTTGCCGCTAAGCAATTTCACTTTTTGCCATACAATGCGCGCACCCCCACTCACTCTAGCGGCGGCGGGTATGTGTGTGTGTGTGAGCGTTGTGTTGGCTTTTGTTAATGGATTAATTCAATGAAATTAAAAGCGTGATCTTATTAAAGTTTCGAATTTCCTCTTCTGTTGTTACAGTAAGTGAAATTTGAAAATACGACAACGACATCGAAGACGAGTGGGGCAAAAAACAAAAGGAAACACATCTCCCAATAAAATTTTAATGCCAATCAATCTTCTGCCAGGCAACCAACCCAACACCAGTAGCAACAGTAACACGAAAATATTGAGTAAATATTTATTTACCACTAAAAGCGTTCCAACAGAGTATCCTTGATGGGTTCTCCTTCCCCCCAAAGACACACGCCCACACACACACATAGACTCTTACACCCTTCAAACGAGCCAAAGATACTCAGTCACTTTTCGAGAAGTAACATTTTTGACAAAGTAAATGCAAACAGCTACAACAACAAGATACAAAACTTGAGCCTTCCTTCCATCCGCAAATATAAATTATAAAAGCCACAAAAGGAAATTGAACAGACAACAAAAGATTGTTTCTTGAGTAAATAACTTTTCGTCTATCTCGCATCGTCCTTCCACTGAAGTCTCCGGAAAATCTTCAAACACTATCTAAGGATATGACCTGGACATTTATATCGATCAAATACCTTTTCTCTCCACTTAGCCACACACAGTTAGATCAAAATTATAATTCATAAATTTATATTCAAAGCGTTATTCTGGGCGCATGTACATCATCACCATCGCCGTCACTGCCGACGAGCCACGAAAGGACGAAAGAGCAGAGTAGGTAGCAACAACGTAAACAACAATAATACCCGAGCGGCGGCGGCTGCAGAATGGAACAGAAGTCTTTTCAAAAACCCGAACACACAGCGCCACCCGCCCCCAAACCACCCGAGTGTAAGGTGGGCTTTTTGAGAGCATAGAACAAAATACGTACACATTTTCGGTGGTTTTGGACGAAAGGTCTAAAAGTGTTTCAAATTAAACCTAATGAAATACCCGGATGAATTATAAATTAGTTTCGAAATAAATACACATTTTCGGTGTGCTGCTATGGAATTGAACACAGAGGGTGGTGAGGGTGGTAATGGCGGCAACCAACGGCGGCGGCTTCAGCCGCAGTGGGTTCATTTTGGACGTCCGTGATGTTTGTGAATTGGTATCCTTTTGATGGATAGAAAATGGTAATTGCGAGGATATTGCCATTAGGACACCAAACTCCTTTAAAATTAGCGGCAAGGGAGCATCGCTGTGAATAGACGCTTTTATGTGGTTAGAAAAGAACAATCGATTTGGAAAGGAAAAAAAAAAAAAAGAGATGTTCACCGAAAAAATGTCGGCGGTCTTAAAAGTTACGTTGGTTTATATTTTTTTAGAGCGCAAAAAGCAGCAGAGTATCCCTGCCACAAGGTAAAAATAGCTGCAGCTACATATCTCACCAACTTGTGGGACATCTGAACATACTTTACTCAATTCCAAGTACGGACATGTTTTGCACTATCCCAGACGTTATGGCCAGGAAGTACAGTTTTGGAAGGCTTTTGAGGTAGAAATATTAGACTGTGTCACTGGTCTCATGGAGAACCCATATGTTTGGTATGCTCTAGCCACCAATCAGAAATGGCTTCCGGAGTAGGTTCTGGCGTCTTTGGACCCAACACTAAAGTCTCGGAAACGAAGGGGATGTGCCCAAGGGTGTTCCACACTGAAATCCATGCTATTAAGCTCTGTGCTAGGCTAAACCTCGATAAAGGTATCAGTGGCGCAAAAACACTCAGATAGTCAGGCAACGCCTAAAGCATTGACATCCCACTTCGTGGAATCTAGGTCTTTCAAGTGCTGCTACGATACCCTACAACCACTTGCCAGGCACAACAGGGTCAAGCTTGATTGGGTGTCCGGCCACCAGGGCATTGTAGGCAGTGAAACGGCGGATGAGCTGGCAAGGACCGGTCCAACTTTCATGCTCTAGAAACCGAAACCCTTCTGTGGCGTTAACTGGGCTACCACCACAGCTTTGTTAAACAACTGGGAACACTAACCTCGCCTAGCCCATTGGGAAAATGTCCCCGGGCTTAGGCGATCCAAGAGACTTATCAAGCCCTTTTCCCTCAAGCAAGTTCTAAACCGTGACAGGAACAACATGAGGAAGCTAATGGGCTTCCTTACCGGCCATTGCAGCCTAAGATATCATTTCAACAAACTAAATCTTTATTCAGATACAGAGTGTTGATTCTGTTTCAAAGAGGCAGAGACCTCTGAGCACATTCTCTGTGAATGTCTGGCACTATACTGCCTGATGGATCTTTCATAGGCAGTTCCGTTCGTTAGCCATGTTTAGAAACTCGGCGATTAGACTGAGTAGACCGGAGACACTATAGATCTTGCTTGGTCACAATCTCAGCCATCAGGGCAGGTTCTTAAAAGAAAAACAAATACCCAACCTTGCTTTCTTTTTTAAAATCGTCACACCGTCTATCCACAAAGAGACAATGGACTCGGAGCTATAATTGACATAACAAACTTAAGCATTCCGCAAAGCTAAAAGATGGATGCCTCTAGGAAAATGAACATATTGTCTGCTGAGAGGAAAAATAATTCTGACGAGTGATTGGTTGCTCCTGTCGGGGATTGACAAGCCCCCAGAAGTATAATCTGTCATGAAAAAGCTTCTCAATTCGCCGTTCGGTGTCGCCAATAAATTGTAGGTCCCTTCCATTCCTACGAAAACTGCAAAATGCGAAACGTGAATGGATTCGAGATACTAGACCTTTATCCCCCACGGGTCGTCCCGTCGAAATCAGCGCAATACCTGAGCACAGTTTGAGATTCCAGAAGAACACATGCAAAAATCCCGATCAGTTACATATATTTACGTGGGATCTCAAACCAGCTGTGGTGTACTGATTGTTAACGGTGGTTTTGAGTCTTGTTTTAACATACACTTTGACAGTTTAATGATAGATACTTTTGAAAAAATATCATCTTCAAGCCTCACAAAGGTTTCGAGGAAGATCTGCATCGGGATCACAGGATTCACACATGAAGTCGCAATGCAGACCATGCACATCCGCACTCTCATTTCCTAGGACGAAACACTCACTTTAGAACTCAGATTTCATCAACAAGTATTTCATCTCCCTGTCAGTTGAAAGATTCAGAATTAACCGGCCAATGTTACAGACACAACTTTACTCTGGATATAGGTCCTCATTTACCCTTTTTCTTGCAAAGACTAGACCCAAAATCAGACACTTCCGCACACGAACTGTGTTTCAAGGATATACATACATAAAAATTCCATGCGGAATAACTCCAATTTAATTAAATTGAAATCCCATTGTCTGGGATAAACTGTGTCTGAAATCAACTTCAAGATCCAAGGACATGCTACCATGAAGACCAACAAAAAAAAAAAAAAAAAAACTCCTAGTTAGAGGACCATAATAAGATCTCCAATGGCGGTTGGGTAAACTTCCAGCAAACAAGCACATTAAGGGTCCTAATTAGATCAAGTCACTAGGCTGGAAGAATGCCACATAACAAAAATAACAAAATTAAAAACTAAAAGAAAACAAAAAGACTAGAGAACACAACGCAAAAAAAAAGAGCTACAACTGCGGCATAATCCTGGCAATGTTTTTTTTTTTTTTTGTGCTCCCCGAAATCCGTTTCCTCTTCCACTACAAGAGCCAACGAGTGACGAAAAAAGGGACACAAAACTCACCCGCCACATAGAACTAAAGGCAAAAATAAAAAAATAAAAAAACACGGAAGGAATACAGAAAATATTAAGAACCAACGAAAAAATGCAAATAAATGTTTAAGCAATTTCCCACGAGCCACAAAGCAACAATGGAAGAGAGGACATAATAAAAAAAGAAGAAAGAAAAAAAATAATACTAGAGACAACAAGGAGAACTTGAACGGCGAACAAAGCAGAAGCCACTTCCTAACAATACCATAAAACTGTAGCCTTAGCCCTGACTTTGCCTTTTATGCTCCGACACAGACCGACTCCCCCTCCCTCGTTCCATGCTCAATTGGAAGGACAATGCTTGCATTCGCACTTCTAGTCAACCGAAATGAGAGAAGCGAAAAATGGGATTCACAGGATAAAAATGCAAATTAAAAGTTCAAAACTCAAAAAACAACACACAATGGGATCGGTTGCTACGGGTGTCCTGCTTCTATCGCTAGGGAGCCATCAGAAAGTGCATGCTATGCAAGTAGGCGGTAAATACAGAGAAAAATAGATATCACTGGATCATCACTTACTATTGCTGTTAGTTATTAGTGGTAACAGAAGAGACTCTCATTGTCTCTTTTGGTTGGATTAGGAGTGTGAAGTTCGGAAGAACCTCATCACGTAGCCCACCGTTTGGGCCCGTTGTGTTCCCATTGGAAGTATCTGTTGGACAAGAAGTGGTGTAATGGGAGGAGGTGTAAGTGAAGGGTTATAGGTTAGCGGATAGGGTGGACAAATTCAAAAAACGTCCTGTAAGTCCGGCGAACTCCAGGATTTTTTCGAAATTAAATTGCCTAAGAGAGCCTAGCCCAAGCAAAACATGTCTTCTATGGCTTTTGTGTCTTAGCGTCTCCGTGGAGCGGAAATCGCAGAGGAAATTTTTGAGAACATCCTCCTGCTCCTCACATCTCGGGCAAGAACTTGACTGCACCAGTTCCAATCTGTGACACCAGTTCAGGTTGATGTGTGCAGTGTACAACCCAACCATCAGTCTAAGTTGCCCCCTGCAAAGATTAGGCGATCTCCTTACTAGACGACAGCAGGAGCGCACCATCATTGATTTGGCCGCCCTGCAGGTTTGAAATCTTTCCAGGAAGTCTCGTGGCGTTTAGCAAACCTTTAGAGCCACTCCTGCGGTAATGTCGCCTTCCTTGTTCATCCGCAGCTTCCCAGTTTATCCGCAGCTTCGTTCCAAGGTAAGTTGCAGTGACCCGATACCCAGAACAGGTTGACCTGGGCAGAATTTGCCAGGGTATTGCATTTTTCTTTGCACACCCTTACCGACTTTGAGTTGGTTCTTGGGTTCGCAAGAGCCATTAAGGCAGCTTGATTATTTCCATGGCTGCTGGGGGTGTGCTGGCTTATGAGCTGGTTATTCCAAGGCGGGCCATTCGTTGGATAGTCGTAGATTTACCGCTTCTAAGACTGTGGCCTGAGTTTCCAGATGTATGCCGAGTTCAATTTGCTGTTATCAGTGTATCTACAACCTGATGTTTCTCTTTTATTATTTATCTTTGAGCATTTAGAGCAGATTTTCCCTAGTCATTTAGGCAAGGGGTCCATTACGAGTACCGCCCCAAGGTGACCCTTCTTGTATGGTCCCTGATTTAGTTACTTCCTTCACAGGCGTCCTGATAATTTTGATTGGTAAGCAGCACTAAGTCTTTATTACCCACTCGACGGTTCACATCACATCGTAGCTAACATCCTTCGTCCAACATTTCCCACGCCACCATAACAACTCAATTCTTGATCAATCACCAACACACTCCCGACAAAGAGATAAATATTCATTTAAAATCTCTTTCGCTACACAAATCCCGAAACACTGTGTTTAACGATTTATCAACAAATACGACCCAGTTCTCCTTTCCTTTGCAGTACATCCTGACTGGTTTCTTTTTCTTTTTATTCAAATTATACAAAAAATATGTAAAGCCTACTTCCACTATCGCCAAAGGCAGAGATTAAGATTTAAAATTGATATCACTCCACGTCACGGTTTGTTCCTTTGTTCTGTGGCGTCCTATATCCTTTTTGCTGTTTTTTTCTTCCTCTTTTTTTTTTTTTTGTTGCAGAGTCAATTTGAAAGTAATAAATTTTCCTAGCGCTAATTTCTAAGTTTTCATGTAAAATTGTAAAAGAAAACCGGGTCGACGGATGGTTTTAGCAAACAGCAGAGGAGTGAAGAGAGCTACGGGAGGTACGGCACAAGCAAGAAGAATTCATAAGCATTGCCTCTCTCTAATCCTTGTGGAAAATTTATTCACTTTTCCAAGGCGGTACCGCGAAATACAGAGGCGAAAAAGATGTGGCGGGCGGTGATGGTGGAAAATCTCGGATGAACATAAATTTTGTCAGAAGGTTCTTTTCTTTTTCGCTCTACGATTAGGGGGGAGGATTTCTTTTCGAATATGTATATGAAGTTGCACATACATATACATATGTATATTTATTTACATATATAAAGGAGAGAAATTCCCACATGCTTCTTCATTTACATCCTTTAAAAAACCATTAAAGATTCTGGTGAAGGCGGTAAGGACATTCTTGGGTAGTAGCAGTAATGTTATGCTTTTACCTTTCTGCTGAATTGAACAGGATAACAAAATATTTGGCACACTTTTATGATGTTTTCATCGACAGAAAAAGGAAATTGATGCTTGCAAAAAAATTGTTTGTGTACACAGGGTGTCTCTTTCAATGTTTTGATGGCAAGGAACTTTCTATCCGTTCAAAAGTGAGTTTTAGACGTGATACGGAGAACTCAAATAAGTGCAACATTCATTGCCCTCTAAATGAAAGTTTCATCCAGTTTCCTAAGAACAATAAGGCGGTAATACCAGGGGGTTTTCAATAGCCACAAAAAAAAAAGTCAAGATTAAGTCCTAGCACGATGAAGATGAAGGTAGTCCAGTATAACGACGTCTTCGTCATATCATAAAGGAGTCGCAGAGGTCATCAAAAATGTTCGCTTAACTCCTTGTTTAAAATCGAAGACAATGCAGCGTTACTCGCAAACCTGTTCTCCATTTTAGAACGAAAAACTTACACACAACACTTGATACTAGCAATAAGTATCTTCACAGGCAGCAGCCTACTGGCAGCCCACCTAAAGAGGATGCGGTTAATCACAACTGTGGTGACAATGACGCCGAAAATATATGACGCATTTCCTCCGCCGGCTGCCAACGTTTCAGTATAATCGCAAAGACGACCCTCGGTAAAACAAGAAAGACGACCCTCTACGAGCCTCAATGGAAAAGAAGAACCCTTGGCCCATACTTTTCCAAAGCCTCAGGCCTATGCTGAGTACTTGATCATAGGAACATTCCGAGGAACTGTAAGGCCGATGAACTAGCCAAACGTGGCACTTCTCTAGAGATTCTACTAGAACGGAGAAATCTGGGTATTCCACTCGCTACATCTAAACTACTTTTAGAGAACGACGCTATCAGGACGACAAACCAAAGATGGACCACTGGTACCACTTGCCATACCTCCATGGGGGTCTGGCACTTAGACTTAAAATCCCAGCGGCATCACGAAGGGCTTCCTTGGCCTACCACCTTACCTAAATATCTATCTAAGCTCAACGTGAGCAAATTAATAACGAAATTGCGAATAGGTACTTTGTACTCTGACTTTGTAAATCTAAAGGCTAACGATAAGATCGAAGAGAAATTGATTTAACATCGAGCACTTCGTACAGGATGATTGAGAAAGTGGCTCCTGTAAAAGAAGACCTGTAAGACCATGCATCTGTAAAAAAAAGATTCTAAAGGCTTCCTTGGTATCGCCGGAACTCGTGTTGGACTGCGGGGTGAACTGTGTATGTTCGGGCTAAAATTTACGCGATAGCTCCTCATGTCAAGGAATGGCAAACCACCGAGAGTATAGTTTGTGCATTGGTAAAAGTGTAACACGCACAACATGAAATGTTTTGAGTAGCTAGTCCAGTGCAGTAGCTCTTTGTTTTGAACAACAAATATGCATCAGAAGCTAAAACTACTGACCATGAAGCTTCTATAATCTACATTACGGTCAATAGAAGGCCACGAGAGAAGAACGAGAAGGTGGTCGAACAAACCAAGATTTAACTTTACGCTTTAAGTTTCTAAGATAACTCTGAAGCACCCTATGCTCTTCACCGAATAAAATGTTCCCTAAACTTTATTTACATCAATTTATCGTACGCACACAGGCATACACACACACATGTCCATATGTATGTAAAACTTTTTTTCATTTTTTCTTTGTTTATTCATAAAGCGCGCAAATGTAAATATAGTGGAACATATTGGCAAAGTAACAAAGTCAACGATGTTATATCCTACGTGCACAGGGCGTAACTTTCAGATTACAAATTAGCGAAAGAAATGCGCAAAATGTTTTAAGAGAAAGGAAATCAGAGAGTCCTGAAACTACTACCAGTCTCTAGGGCTATAAGGTTCCTCTTCATACAAAGAAGAGCCAAAAATAAGAAGAAAAAAAACAAAAATTCTTTATTCATCTACACGGCTCCTGAATTACCCTTATAGCCGAAGTATTTTGACGCACATACAAGGGGTGTAAACTTTCCTATTTAAGCATCTGCTTTCTTTACTTTGTCCTTGTGTTTGTAGGTACATTCATACGCACATAAAATACGAGGACAACACTGTGAGAAAAAAAAAATTCAATAAATACTCAGTTGAATTAGGAGATGTGTACATCTTCAGAATGATTTACGTACTGACGTTTTTTTAAATAAGAAAATACAGACATTGTATTCGGTAATCGATATCGAAGGGGTGGGCGAAACGGAAAAAAATTCAATTTAGATTTGCTCCTGTAATATTATAAGTTCAAAGATTTATCGAATTATCACTCTGGAGGATATCATTTGCAGTTCTTGTATGTGTTGTATTCCGATGAAGGAAATCCTTGCTGGAAGGTTAGTATATTACTATACTTAAACTTTGAAAAAACTCCCTGCATGCTTCAAACTTAATTTTCTCTGATGAAGAAAAATATTTTGGTCTTATTTTGGATAGGAAAACTAAAATGGCAACCCAATATCCAAGAAAGAGTTGGGAAAGTTACAGTAGCACTTTTCTCTTGCAAAAAGTCTATCGGGAATAAGTGAGGATTGCAACCCCTCACTGGCTCAACATCGCGGTCATAAGGCGACAACCCCGACAAGCAAAATAGAGCTCAACCATCAGCTTATTTGTTCATAAGTGGTGCACTTCGGACAACACCCTCTGCAGCACGGGACATTCTGTTACATTTGACTCCTATTGACATCTTTGGCAGGCAAATGGCTGTCAGTGCGGCCGTTCGTCTCAAAGCAATCTCACAGTGGTCCAGTGAAGATTTTAGCCACGCCTCTATTCTGAATAGTTTCAAAATCTTCCCAGAAAACATAGACTACGCCATACCCAAATTGAATATTGACAAAAACTTCGAAGTTAGCATCCCCTCCAGGTCATTCTTAAAAGACAAGTCGGTTCACTTTTACACCGAAGGATCAAAGACCATCGAAGGGGTAGATGGAGCTGCTTTCTCTAATAGACATAAAACGGAGAATATCTTCTACCAAACGCTGTTTCTTTGGGCGGAGAAGGTAGTTCGGTAATTAGGTCATATCCCGAAATCCTTGTTAATATTCTATACAGAACCTAAATCGTCCCAGTCCTTTTATCACAACAATAACGATTCTCAGACTTGAGTTCATTTGGCAATCAGTGACATCAACTTAGGATTTAGTCAAGCATACATAGATAGGTTGCACCAGCTTAAGACAACAACACCTGAACCGGAAACCTTGATGCGAGAGAGATCCCAAACGTCTCTAGTTGGTTTGGTTGGTTTTTGTGGGTGTCCTAGAGACTGACTTCGTTCTCTAACAGGCCCATTGTACCCACTGAAGTTCTACCATTCCAAATCTAGATTATTCCTGCAGTTCTGACAAGTAAAAGAGAGGAGCAATGACTGAAACCTAAATGAAGAGCCCTCTCCTATCAGAAAGCACCATCAGTATCAAAAAAGCAGCGATTTGAGGACGCTCCATACCATGGAGTGACTACTCACAAGAGTAATACATTTTCTGTAAGTTAGTGCGGGTCTGTTGCACAACAGGGGTCGTACGGATTCCGTGTCTTCTTCGTCCTTGCAGCTACTTCAAACGGGTGGCCATGGTGCAGTGGTTAGCATCATCGCTTGTCACGCTGAAAGTCCGGGTTCAACTCCTGATGTCGGAAAAACATTTATTTCTTAAATAAATAAAAAATCGATCAACTGTGAAAGCCGATGGCGACTCTACTGTGAAGGCATAACACTGGCAGTAGAGTGTCTTGGCTTGAAGAGTTGATTGAGCGAACACTGAGTATGACATCAGGGGATTCGAAAAAATTCCTGTGAATTAAGCAATGACAAAAAAAAAATCACCACAAATGTCCCCAGCAAGCCTGGACACCACCCTTGGACTCCTTTGAAAAAACTTTACGAAACCTGAGTGTCAAACCACTGTACCTCGCTCGCGGTGTGTGTATAACATTATAAGGGTATTCATATTCCCTTGATCCGCGCGTGGATTATAAAAAAAAAAAACTTCAAACGGGTACTAAAAATCTATAACACACTCCTATGACCCAGCCACTGAACATTTTCGTGACACTACTTCTCGCCGGAAAATGATAAACCCCCGGGAGTATAATGTGTCATGAAAAAGCTTCTCAATTCGTCGTTAGCAGTCGGCAATAAATTGTAGGTCCCTCCCATTTGTGCGATCAATACAACACGCACAACATGAATTATTGCAAGAGGCTAGGCCTTGGCTCATTCCGATATGCTGCGTCACCTATTTATGTACAAATATATTTTTTAATTTCTATGACCTTCAGGTCTAGCTAGTTGGGGGTCGTATATGTACTAGAGATCATGTTATCAATTCAACTGCATGTCGAATTCGTAAAAAGAACTTTTCACCTAACTCGATCTAAATTTGTATCTCTATAACGTGAATTCCATCATACTTCTCACGTTCAAGCATCAACAATCTGTCCTAATTAGGTGACACTTTAACTGCTCTCACTGCACTATTCACAGTGGGTCAGCACTTGAAAGTAACCACTCGCCTCCCCTTGCAACTCATTTTGTTGGCACTGGTGCTGTGTTCCACTTTGTCCCACCGAAAGTTGAAAATTTAAATTTCTTCGTCCAGAAGTATAAAACTTGAACCAACCCCGGTAACTCCCAATTCGCCAAAAATATGTATATGTGCAGTGTCCTCATAACCATCTGCACACCCGATTCATTCAGAGAATTGCACTCCAAAAACTATATTCCGAGTCCTGGAGTAGTTTAGCAATCAGCCAACAACAAAACTGTACACAGCCCGGCTGATGAGATCCATTCACCACTAATGAGGACACATCCCTGAGCAATGTTCCTGAAACTGCAATTAATTAAATTTGATTTATTTGAGTGTGTCTATCTCCCTCTTTCTCTCTCTCACACACACACAAACATACTCTGTGTGTTTCGCTGTCCTTCTGGTTGCGATTCCGAGGATACTCACACTCATAACTAAAGGATACTATTTACTTGCCCCTTGCATATTTTCCAGGACAAAAACAGAAAACCACAATAATACAAAAAAAAAGATGTAGAAGCGTCAAATGGAAACACCAGGAATCAAGATAAAGAGCTCAACTCACACAATTTGTATTCCGCTTGTGCAATTTTCACACGTACATACATACATCCATACGTACGGAGAGGGAGAGAAATTTTCAATTTTCATTCCTGTTGTTATAAATGAAATGGAACATGGAATGGAGTAAAGAAAAGGATGCGACCGACAACAAGGCACAATCAAAAAAAAATTCAGAAAAGTTAAGACAAAATGAAACGTAACACAAAGGAGCGACGACTCACTAACAAGTAGAACAAATATCTTCCTTTTTTTATCGTTTTACTTGTTCTACATACGAGAATTAATAGGATTGAAAGAAGAAACAGGATACCGTGGTGCATTAAGAATACGCAAATCGCTTGAGATTCAATGAATGCAATGAAGAAGAAGGGACAACAAAAAATATAATAGAAACCTCTTATCCTTGATCTTATTATCAATTGAAGGCTCTTAAACTCCCTCTCTTGCTCTCAATGTGATAGTTGTGGATAAGGATTAATGGAGACAATGTCTAAGTATGATGCGAAGGATCCTTAGATGAAAAAACTTTGTCATTGATTTGAGTAGAAGATCGGTGTTAAGAGAAATTCTATTGAATAGTGCGAGCAATGCTGTTGAATAGTGTGCGTAAGTGAATGTTAAGGGAAGGATTACACGTCAAAAATTGATGGTGAATCTATGATCAGCGTCATTGTCACATTTTCTCAACAATAGCCTAATACGTGTGGACAGCAATAACATAAAGACATAAGGTTTCTGGAAGACACTTCTTTCAGGCTGCTGAAGTACCTATCCAGGACATCTGCAGATTCAATAAGGCTTTAAGGTGGCTCGAAACCCTGGGGCAATAGGAGAGGATTGCACTGCGAACAAAGGGTACCTTCCCACCCAAATGGGCATCACCATACGTCTCTACTGACCTGAGTATGGGGTAGAGTATTCTCTTTGACCAACCCATCAACCTTACCTAACTTCATTCAAAAAAAAAAGCAAAGAAAAAATACGACAAATTTAAAATTTATATGGTGATTCCAAATTTATGGTCCACAATGCACCTACGAATCCTTTCCTGAATAGATAAGTCATTGAACTATTTTACAACTTCCACGGTTGAGTGAATGGTAGATGGCAGAGTGAGAGCAGGTATTCCTCCAAAGCCTATCATCTCTATCTAGGTTAGAAGACACACAGGTATCAAAGGAAATAAATTCGTGGATCACATGGGGAAGCAGGTGTCTCTGAGTTTCTATTTTCTGTACTATTTGTTGTCCTAGGAAGAGTAATGGCAAAGAACATGACTGCGACGAATAGCTAAATGTGACTTAACCCTTTGGCCCACGGTGATATGAATGGCTCAACAATTTCTGTTTATAGTTTCACAAAATAAATTCCTTCCTGAACTGAAACAAATCATGGAAAACACAGTCTTCGTGGTACCAACAGAAAAAGAAATCCAGCTTATCGATTTCACAGTAGCTCCAATTGTGAAGATCAGTCCAGGTGCAATTTATGGCCATCCTGAAGAAAGGAGACCCTCTGAACTGCGCCAACTACAGAGGCATCAGTCTTCTTAACATCGCCTACAAGATCTTATCTGCCGTGTTGTGTGAAGCCGTTCGTTAACAACTTGATCGGTCCATAACAGTGCGGCTTTAGGGGAAAAAAGTCCACCATTGACCAAATTTTCACACTGTTGCAGATCTTAGAGAAAACCCCGGAACTTCAAATCGATACCCACCACCTTTTCATTGAGAAGAGGGCGTATGACAGCCTTTAAAGAGACGAGCTATACAGAGCCATATCTAGTTTTGGCATCCCTGCCAAACTTGTCCGTCTGTGCAGGATGACGATGGAGAATGCACGCTGCTCCATCAAGGTGGGTCAAGACCTCACCGAGACCTTTGATGTCAAAAAAGGATTTAGACAAGGCGACGCGCTGTCATGCGACTTCTTCAACATCGTTCTTGAAAGAGTTGTGCAAAACTCACGCGCCAACACCAGAGGCACAATCTTTCAAAAGTCCGTCCAATTACTTCCATACGCCAACGATATTGACATAATCGGAAGAACGCAGCGTGATGTCACTGGTGCGTTTGTGAATATCGAGACGGAGGCGGCGAAGATGGGTTTAGCGGTCAATGAGGGCAAGACGAAGTATATGCTGTCAACAAGAAAGGATTCCCAACACCGACGTCTCGGACAGAACGTAACTATAGACAGCTATAACTTTGAGGTAGTTAAGGACTTTGTCTACCTAGGCTCCGCTATAAACTCAGACAACAACACCGAGATCAAACGAAGAATAACTGTTGCCAATCGCTTTTTTTTTGGGCCGAGAAGGCAATTGAGTAGCAAAGTCCTCTCTCAAACAACTGACCCTTTGTAAGACCTCAACCATTCCTGTCCTGCTTTATGGCGCAGGGGCATGGACTCTGTCCATGCTCTTGGCTGTTTCGAACGGAAAATTCTTCGGTTGATTTTCGGTCCCGTGTGCATAGACGGTGAGTGAAGGAGGAAATATAGTGGAGAACTATACGGGCTGTACAATGACATCGTCTTAGCCAGAATAGTGAAGCTCCAATGAGTGAGGTGGCTGGGTCATGTAAAGCGGATGGACACTAATGCTCCGGCCCAGAGTATCTTGGAATCCACACCCCAGGAACGGCGTAGTTAAAGAAGACTGCGACTCAGGTGGGGCACGCAAGTGAAAGGGGCTCTTAACCAACTTGGCGTGCGAAACCAGAGGTAGCTGGCTAAAGATCGAGCTGGAAACGCTTGTTAAATGAGGCCCAACTCCACCCCGGACTGAAGCGCCATCTTAAGTAAGTAAGTAAGTAAGCAGCACTTATGTACATAGGTTTTGTCATAAGCGAATCTAAAAAGCGATTTGACTTTCTTCAGCTAACAAAACCCATCACCATCCAGCTTTTGTGATGTGGCAGCACATATTTTGCAGGCAGAAAAGCGACTCTAACCGTGTTTGGTTGCAGTCTTGTTAGAGAAACGAATATAAACTGCATCCCACACTGCAAAAATAATTTAACGTCGACCACCTATGAATGACGAGAATAGCTACAGACTACAGAGTCTGTCACCAACCCTAATGGTCAACGACTTATGAATCCAGGTTCACACCATTATGGAGTTAAAGTCATAACAGACCAAAATATAGGGCCTATGAACGAGAAGAAAAATTTTTTTTTTGTTGGACATTTTAGGTTTCCTTAAACGCAACCATTTCCCACAGTCAAACGAGACAAGGTCACTGCACCGACTTGTCCCAGTGATTCATTCCATTCAACGTGAAAAAATTAATCTCCACAATTTAAATTCATACCTACCTAAATGGTTTGAAAAACGAAAAACGAAAAAAAAAAAAAAAAACCCCAATACAGTTTAAATAAAAGTAAACCAGAACTAATGAATAAACATTCGATAAACAGGGGCTGGGCGCCGACCATTAGTCCGAAGGAATGCACTCTAAATTGATAATGACTTACTCTCCACCGTTCGATGACTAATGGCCGAGCATTTTTTTGACGAACACAGCCAATGAATCACTTAATTTCTGTCCTCTTCCTGGGGGCACATAAACCAACTAGCTGCTGTGAAAGAATATACGCAGCTTTCTTTCTGTCAAGTCTTGCCTATCTAGTCGATTTTATTTTTTTGTGAAATTAATGTTCTAATTAATGCAACCTAATAAAACACTCAAACTGTTCGCCGCCGCATGCTCCCTATACGGGTGCTACTTTAGTTATGACCATGTTTGGCAGAACGAACACAACGATAAGAGGTTCGGCGTTGGTACATATTTTTCCGATGCAAATGAGTTTGAAAATTGAAAGGACACGCAGCGAATGAGGATCATTACGCGGAGACACGCAACGCGAACTTGTGAATGACAAATGGTAGCTCCGTGAAATTTCAACTGTTCCTCCAAAAAACAAAATTCGAAATAGACACTAACACAGTCAAACACACACACACACACAGAAACACAAACTTTTCCGTCAGCTTGCAAAAATTCTTAAAACAACAGCGAGAAGGAGAAACACCGCTTCTTGTGTCTCTTCGGAGAGCTTGCAGCCATAAAATTGATTGCCATCGCAATAAAAGTACAGAAAAATCCATTAGCAACATTACACAGTTGGCGCAGGGAATCCATCCTCGGCACTAGCACGCCACCACCAAATTGCAAGTGGGAGATGTGTGCCCATACCGTGACGTTGACAACGACATAAAATAAAGGATCTATGTAGTGGATGCTGGCGGAAAAACATGGTAACCTTCAAATAACCAAGCAAATCCGCTATGGGAAGGGCGATGGAAATCAAGAGAGATAGTCCTGGTGAGGGGCTAGGCTTGTAATCGAGTGCTTATTTATCATCGAGCCAGCGCACTAGCACAAAATGGTGTATTTCAATTTAGAATAACTGTCTGGCTGTCTGACTGTCTATCTCCCGAGTAGTGTAAGCATGTATCCTAAGCCAACCCGTGACGCTGCTTTTCGCCCACACCGAATCGAAAGCACTACGTTTGTACTTTGTATGGACTTTGTGGGAAAACTCAAGTGAAGTTACAATGTTTATCTTCCGTACTGGAGCGGGAAAGCACTCCGTAATCTCTCTGCAACCGAACATACATCCCTGTGTGATGATAATGATACATATCCTTTCTCGATTGTAGTGTTGTTTTGGTTTGCCGGCTTTTTTTTTGTCCTCCTTTTTGCTCGGTGTCTACAGATTCAGTTGATGTAAGAGGATCAATGGGGAGTAGGTACGATGGGTAGAATTTATTTGATTGTCCTTCGAAATATACGTCGCACTACGGTTGAGTAGATGACGATAGGAAAAAAAAAAAAAGCTGATGAAACCGAAATGAGCATTATAACTGAATTCAGACGAGTGATCCATCGGTGATAACATCGCTGGTACGATGAAAATGTTGTCTGTTCACCAACAAACCTTTAAGAACTAGCGTCAGTGTTTTCTTTTCAGATATCGCGAGAAAGGATTATTATTTACTTCTTCTACTTCTTTTTTTAAATTTGAATTTTTTTAAAATTTCGAAGAAATTCAAACAAGAAGTCCTTATTGGCTCAATTGCATATTGGCTTTAATTGTTTGCTGTTTGCTGAACGAATTTCAACTGTTTCGACAAATATAGAGGAAAAATGGCAGTCATAGCCTCTGCAGGAGATGTTTGCGGAGTGAAACGACTCGGGCGCTGGCGGTGAGAAAGGAACTGCATGGTTTAAAACACTAGTTCAAGAAGCCATCAGAGAGAAGAAGAAATCCTTGAAGGTGTGGATGTACATGGGGGACTCAGCTTCTCTACACCGATACATGGAGGCGCGAAAAACTTACAAGCTGGCAGTAAAAGCAGCTAAGGAGCAGTCTTGGAAGAAGTTCGGTGAAAAAAGGGATCCCGATCACAGATCTGCTAACAAGGTGTTCTGGCAGACCATCCGCCGCCTCAGAGGAAGGAACTTTAATATCATCGAAGGAGTTTGATGTAAAGATGGTATACTTCCTTCCGATGAGAAGGACATCTAGTGCAGATGGTGTGAGTACTTTTCGGAGCTGCTCAATCCCGAATAGGGTACTGAGGATGGCAGACCAATGGTTTTAATAGGGTGGAGAAAAGCCCCACCGTAGAGGAGGTGACTTTGGCTATTAATGCGCTAAAAATCGACAAATCTGTTGGTGTGGATGCAATCCGGCCAGACGGATTGTGGCCTGATAATGCGTAAAATACCTTACGACTGACAGACTGGGCTGATTATTTCCTTTATTTAAAAAAGGGGATAAGAGGGATTGCTCCTATTACAGGAGTATATCACACTTAGGTCTTCCCGAAAAAGTGTTTGCCAAGGTGTTGGAAGTGCGTTCCAAAGCTGTGGTCGAGTCCAGGTCGGGCAATGAGCAGTGCATCTTTCGTCCAGGTAGAAGCACAACTGAACAGCTAATCCCCTCGCAGATACAAGCTGTCGAAATGAGATTTCTTCGTTTTATTGCTATGGTGACTCGCCGAGATCGGGTTAGGAACACCAGAACACGCGAGGTACTCAATGTCGAACAGTTACTTCTTCGAACAGAGGGGTCCATAATTCGATGATTTGGGCACGTTCACCGCATTTCCAAACTCGGCTTCCAGTGGAATTAAATGAAAACGATGGAATCCACGCAACCCCCTGGGTAGGCCCAGTATGGGAGGGTTGGATCAAGTCCAAAACCTCAACTCTACCCGTATCGGGATAGCCCTTGATTATTTAGAGTCGATGGCGGAGATCAGGAGATGTGGAGGGTCTTCTTAAGCACCATAACCCCGCGAACCTCATAGTGGATACGCGGGCGGGATAATGATGATGATGATGATGTTTGCTCTTGTCATCTTGGTCAGTAGATGAAACTTTGACAACATTGGTTTAAGAAACTGAATGCTGGTTTCCCCTAGAGTTGCGCAAAATGGCAGACAGGAAGAAGAAGAAAACATCCACGGGAATTACCTTCAATTTTCAATTCAATTCGTTTATTTACAGGAATATGAAGAGTACAACAAGACCTGGTCTTTAAAAGTACAAACATGGTATAAGTTTAAAATTAAAATTCGATTAAAGAAATTAAATATAACATTAGAAAAAAAGATCATTGGAAAAAAAGATCAGCTTCTGTGTCCTGCAGTTTAGTTCCCGCTAACAAAATTTGCTTCTGATAGGCAGTTTTTCGTCAAATGATTCTCCCTTTTTTTATCTGCCGTATATAAGACGGCGTATGTATGTATTGAGGTAGGTCGTCTGAGGCCGGCCTGGAAAACAGACTGAAGTTGTCTAAACTTGACGGGGTCTTATAAGCCCGACTGATGAACCCGATACGGTTTATCAGCAACATAGGCCTGTTCGAATGAGTCGGTGCGGACATCTATGGCCCAAAATTCAAGCCCGCATCCCTCTCGGCTGATTCGCATCTGTCTTCTAAGCAGAGATTGTATATACATATACATATGTACATGTCCTTGAGAATGCATTTTGACTAACTGCCAGGCTGCGATCAAAAGTCGTAGTTCATACAGCTTTGACTCATAACTTGGGTGGAGCTGCATCTTTCTTGATTGTGCTTAGAAGTTCAACAGACCGCCGAGCATATCTTGTGTGAATCGTCCAGCCTTAGCTAAAAGCAGACTCAAACCCCTAATGGACTTGTCTCCTCCCCGGAGACTGAAAATCCCATCCTAGACCCCATAAGCGATCAGTATGAAGTGCAGGCGGAGCAAATTCTAGGCAAATACCTTAACAAATTCTTTCAGTTGGCAATGCTATGAGGTATCCACAAATATAGTGTCCAAACAAAGAGCACAAACTACTTTCATCTAAAATCTACTTTTGGAAATTTCTGATGAACAATCCGCTCTTGAATTGCTTGAAAAAGCGAAAAGCCACTCGAGACTCGATATACCGCATCCAGACACTTGAAAGCCGACAATGATTCCAAAAATAACAATAATAACCGTACAGAGCGTGGCAACAAAATCAAAAGCTCACTTGAAAAACTTTTCCAATTTAGTCGCAACACAATCGATCCCATGATACCTTAATTGTTGCTTTCCCGATACTTTCTATACTCTTGGACGTTTTTTTTTTTTGTGCTCACATTCAAACACTGCATTTGAGCTATGTACATGCATCACATAGCCGCACCACAGCTCTTCAACTTAATTTCCATCGATAATTTCTGAGCCCAAGAAGCACCACTTCTTGGGCACTTTGCAGCACCATTGGATTCGTTTCGTCGATGCATGTCCCCATTAGAAGGTTCGAACCAAACGATTCAAACACAAGGGAATCTCTAATCCAAACGTGATATCGCATCAGAAATGGGTCTTAATCGAAATTGATCCATGGGGATTATGTGGTACTTGTTGGTGTGTGTATTGTGGACTTTTTTCTCGTTCGTTTTTCCTCAATTGCTCCTTGAGTGCGGCTAACACTAACGAACACACCAGACGACTGTGATGTGCAAGCGATGATTGCAGCGCTGGGAAAGTATACCTACCAACCATGATGACGACAAATGGAATCTTGGTGTTCCTTGAGTTGTTTGATGGCGCGTCTGTTCTGGAAAATCACGATTCTGCACAAATTCGTGGTCGTTTTTATGGGACTAAATTTGGCACAATCGATGGCGGAGGATACACACAGTCCTCCCAGCTGGCTGGGTATTTTGTTTTGCTTTCTTTGTCTGAATTGCAATTTTTGGCAGGACATAAAGTGTTCGTTAGATTTCCTTAGAGAATAATATTACAGCACACACACACACACACACACACAGTGCAGCAATGACCACACCGAGGACGAGAACAAGGAGTTCGGTGTAATAGGATGCTGTAAGCTGCACCTGTACGCGATGCCATTTATTTAGACAACACCTTCGGGTTTAAGGAGCAGATTAAAAGTTGTCAGTCCCACTCCCAAACATAAATAGGAATTGGTAACTTTAATGTGGTTTACATGTAAACTGAGAGTATGTGTGGCATTTGCAGTGGTTTTGCGGGGCCGTGCTGGAGAGTGGGTTACAAATTTACTTACACAGGCCAGTGGTTTAGAAAGGTATTTTGGAATCGCAATGAATTTGAATGAACAGAAAATTGGATTACCCACTTGACAGAGGGAGTTTTGGAATACGGTCGGAGTGTGCATTGGATGTGGTTTATAGCTGAGATTAGGGCAGAGGAAGTTGCTTGAAAGTTTGTCTGTTTGTTAAAACGAATTCTGGAAGACTATTCCTTTCAATTTATTGGGCGTTAGTGAGGGCTTTTAAGTTTAAGAGTTTTTAATTTCCATACAGTACAGAGCTTCGGTACATCTGGTTTTGATGGACTTTTTTAAGACAAAGGTAGAGTGTTCATTATGAAAGGGCCTGTCAGAACAGGTCTTTCAATTCAGATAAATTTCGTTTTACGAAAGGTGTTCATTGCAGTTTAAAAGTTCCAGAAGTCGGACGAATGCTCATAAACAATAGTCCGAGAGGTTCATTTTAAGGCACAAAATGTTTGAGTCTTCACACAAGATTTGGTCAGGAGTTTTTTGAACTGCGAGACGAAGTCTGCACGTTCTCAAGGAGTCCCATTGAAATATTCATAAGTTGCGGAAAAAAATGCCTGTACTTCAAACAGTGAAAAGGCACCACAAATTCCAGTAAAGATGAGATCACTACCGCGATCAAAGCATTGAAAAACAATAAGGCGGTAGGACTTGAGGGTATACCTGCGGCATCTTATAGCGGCAGAGCCAACAATTTTGGTTGAAATTATTCACCCACTTGTAAGGCGTGGAAAACCGAAAGCTTTTCCGATGAGTGGAAGAAAGGAATGATCGGCAAGTCCCTTATGCAGTAAGCAAAGGTAATCTTATGCAGTGCGAAAACTGGAGAGATATTTGTGTGCCGACAGTAACCAAGGTAATACATAGCTAAAGTAATTTTTGTGCGAATACAGGAAGAACTGGAAAACATACTCTATGCCGAACATCCAGGTTTCCACTCTGGATCCTCATGTGGCGACCAATTCAAAACCCTGCGGATCATCATTGGACAGTGCGTTGAATACCGTTCTCCAGTTAACCTGCAGTTCATTGATTTCGAGAAGGTGTCCGACAGTTTCAACAGAAAATTTATCTGGGTTGCCATGCGCAGGAGAGGTATCCCTGAGAAATGAATAGTTATTGCTAAGGTGACTTATGAAGAGTCAAGGCGCCATGAGGAAAGCTGTGAGAATAATTCCAGATCTTAAGTAAAGTTCGACAAGGCTGCATCCTTACACCAATACTCTTTCCACTGGTGATTAGCGATGTGCTTCGTGCTACCCGGTCGGTGGGAAATGGAGAGATGCGATGGACTCTTACATCTCAACTCAAACATCTTGACTACGCTGACGACGCATGCCTAGTCTATTATCACATAGGATCATGGAGCCCCACCAAATGACAGCGGGTGTTGAAAGAGAGACAAACTTCGTGGGGTTGATGATTAACAAAGCCAAAACCAAAATCGTCAGCCTCGGAACGAACTCATCATCTCAAGTTAGCATCGCTGTACAACCGGTAGAAAAAGTAGAAAGCTGTCAATACCTTGGGAGTATTGTCTCGGCGGATGGTGGAACCGAACAAGATATTGTCAATCGAATCGAAAAAGTGAAGTCTGCGTTTGGAATTTGTTCAAAATATGGCAAAGCAATGTTATCAGCTTAAACACAAAACTGTAACTGTTCGGTTCCAATGTTGAATCCGTGCTGTTACTATCACAAAAAAGAGGCAAACGTTCGTTAATAGCTGCCTATGAAAAATCCAACCGAATCTCTTATGAACATCTTTGCTAGAAAACAGATCAGAAACCGATAGGTACAAGGGTCCAACGACGAAAAAGGCAGTGTTAGTTAACAATGGAGTTGTAAACGTTTCGAAATATGTGACCAATAACACATTTCGAAACGTTTACAACTCCATTGCTATCTACGCTATGCAATGGAATCCGCTTATTCAAGATGGCAGAAGATTGTGTCGACCGAGAACCGCTGAGGAGTAGTCTCGGCAATTTGGGTAGAGTTGGAGAGACTTGAGGCATATTGCCAGAAAATGCACACGATGGCGCGTAGATGTAGTAGAGGCGCTAGGACCCACAAAGGCAAATAGGACGTAAATAAACACATAAGTAAACAACCACAGAAACGACGTCAAACGGATTTCATCCATTTTCCGTCGAAGCGTTAATGAAGCCCTTAGGGACTAGGCTACCCTGTATTTTGTGTTTTAGAACACGAGAATCCATTTTGGAGTCATCCGTATATAGGACAAGTGTCCTTTGATATTAAGCTAAGGATCCCCGACCAAACTACTCAGGACCTCGATTTAGAATCTTCTCCCAAGCGAGTGTCGAGTCTATTACTGTTCTGATCATTTCTAGCCCGGGAAAATGGGAAGAATCGCTAAGCGAATCAGCCGTCTGCTTGGCCGAGCTTCGTGGCTTTAGTCCACTGCGTGCTGCCACTTTCTTGAAAAAGATGTGTAGTGGAGTAAATCCAACTAGTGCCTCAAAGCACTTCCCTTACTTTAGCCATGCAGAAGGCTGACGTACATCTCTGATGCTCATCAAGAAACATACTGTCGAATGCTCCCTTGATATTAGGTGAGTGTTTAACAAATCTTCGATTTGATTAATCATCAACTGCTTAGTAACAGACCATTGCGAACTTCTTAACAGGCCAAGGCTATGTTCAGATACAGAGGCCGGTTCTGGCTAGATGAGAAGGAAACTTTGGAGGTCTTTGTGAATGTTTGGCACTCTACTGGTTATGAACACAGATCTTGCATAAAGAATTACGCTCGATAGCGCAGTTCAGGAACCCCACTACTGAGACAATGGCCACCTTGATCATTAAGGTTAATTGTACACGTAACACAATCGATATTTTAATACCATAAAAAAAATTAGAGAACGAAGTGAGGGCTAATGAACGAAAAGATTTCTCTGGGACTTTTATGTGTTCTATCAGGATGAGGATGTGGTCCAAAATTTCTATTAGCTCGGCCATATAGAATTATTAGTCCTCTAACCAAGCAGATCTTTGGGTGGTAGACCGAGGGTAATAATAAAGAGGCCGGTGCCAGCTTAGCATTTCAATAGTAATTATTTGTAAAATTTGTACTCACTTATACACACTTATGTATTTTAGATAATATTCGTATTGCTCGACACTTACCTAGAAAGAAATAAAAGAAAAAAAATTGTTTAATAATGTTTTTTCCTTAGAAAACAAATTTTATATAAGAAAGTGAGAGGAAAATCTAAGCACAGCATATTTCTTATAGCCACCTCAACTACAATATTTATTTTTCAAAAAAAACAATCTCTCCCCAAGGCAATTAGCTTAAAATACAAAATAAATTACATTACAATCTATTGTCCGATCAAACAATAAAACCGAAAATGATATACCTGTCACCACACCTTACATCGGAGATATCCAGTCACTTTAAGCTAATTAATAAGTTAAAAATAAAACGGACACTAAAGATGACACGAATTGTCACATTGAATACCGTAATTTATGTAGAAACACACGAAGCGGTTATAAGACTCGTCGTTATGTACTTTTAAGTGGTCTCATGTCTCACGTGCCAAACACATATCGAGTGGCAGGGTATATGAGCGGTAGCAAGGACATTAATAAATTTCAACTCATTCGTGCTCTCTTTTGACGAAATAATTACCACTTATGTAAACGTATGTTAAATATTTCCATCGTGCGAAACAAATTACTTGGGGTGTTCTTTTCATTTCGAATACAAGGATAAGTTAGATGTTTCTTTGTTTTATAAATATGGAGGGTGATTTTCTTCTCAGGTGTGGCTACTCGTAGGTATTTCAAAAAGAAAAAAAAACCCTAAAGGAGACAGTTTATAGTTCGTGTCCGAACAGCTTTCGTGGTGGTAAGTGGTTGTCATCTCAGTGGGGTATATTGATCAGGAAACGTAGATTGGCATACATTTCATAGGAATGCCAGAGGCTTTAATCGGGCCTCCTATGGTTTTAGGTGTAAGCTCTCACTTCAACCAAAATCATACAAGGACAAGACATATGTAGTTATCAAGAGTTCATGGAACAAAAAATTATGTCCAGCATGTCAATGTTGTGAAGACTCATTTAAGGATTTACATCTCACGTACTCGAGGAAATAAAAATCCCTAAAGCCAACACTAACGACTGTTTCACTATGATGAGTATTAGTGTTCTCGTGCTTCACTTGCTTAAGGTGTACATGAAGGAAATCCTGACATCGTAACGCATTCCCCAGTTTATTGCATAAAACAATGATGCGATGCTTTTAGACCTGATAGAATACTTCTTCAGATGAGAAAATATCTACTTTTTCGTCCTGCGGCACACTATTTTTGTAATCAAGTTCTGGAGCTCTGAAATTAGAGCACTTGAAATTTAATTTGAAGGACATACAGTCAAAATCGCTTACAACAACATAGGTTACAACGACGTATTGGTTATAACGACCAAAGTTTTAGGTCCCGTCTGAGCTCCATTAACTAACCTTAATATCAGTTACAACTACCTTTCGCTTATAACAACCAAATTCATCGGTCCCTGGAAGGTCGTTATAACCGATTTTGACTGTATTTTACAAAAGATCCTCAAGAAAGGGAACCCTTTGAACTGCGCCAACCACAGAGGCATCAGTCTTCCTAGCATCGCCTATAAGATCTTATCTGCCGTGTTGTGTTTACGCCTGAAGCCTTTCGACAACAACCTGACCGGTCCATGTCAGTTTGGCTTCAGGCCACCATCGACCAAATGTTCAAACTGCGGAAACCAAGGAACTTCAAATCGATACCCACCACCTTTGCATCGATTTTAAGACCGCGTATGACAGCATCTATAGAGACGATCTATACAGAGCCATGTCTAATTTTGTCATCCCTGCCAAACTCGTCCGCTAGTAAAGCACGCTCCTCCACCAAGGTCGGTCAAGACCTCACAGAGACCTTTGATGTCAAAAAAAGATTTAGACAAGACCATGCGCTGTCATGCGACTTCTTCAACATCGTTCTTGAAAGAGTTGTGCAAAACTCACGCGCCAACACCAGAGGCACAATCTTTCAAAAGTCCGTCCAATTACTCGCATACGCCGACGATATTGACATAATCGGAAGAACGCAGCGTGATGTCACTGGTGGGTTTGTGAGTAATGAGACGGAGGCGGCGAAGATGGGTTTTACGGTCAATGAGGACAAGACCAAGTACATATATGCTGTCAACAAGAAAAGACTCCCAACACCGACCTCTTAGACAGAACGTCACTACAGACAGATAGAACTTTGAGGGAGTAAGGACTTCGTCTACCTAGGCTCTGCAATCAATTTAGATAACAACATCACCGCTAAGAAGAATAACTCTTGTCAATCGCTGTTTCTTTGGGCTAAGAAGGCAATTGAGTTGCAAAGCCCTCTTTCAAACGACGAAAGTAACCCTTTATAAGACCCTAATCGTCCCAATCCTCCTCGTTCGCGCAGAGGCATGGAATCTGTCAAAAATGGATGATGTTGCTCTTGGGTGTTTCGAGAGAATAATTCTTCGGCTGATTCTATCTGGATACACGGTGAGTGGAGGAGGTGATACAACGAGGAACTGTACGGGCCGTACAGCGACATTGACTTAGTAAGAAGAATGAAGTTCCAACGACTGAGATGGCTGGGTCACGTACAGCAAATGGACATCAATGCTCCGGCCTGACGACGCAGTAGAGGAAGATCGCGACTAAGGACGAGCACGCAAGTGGAACGGGACTTAAACCAACTTGGCGTGCGAAACTGAAGGCAGCTGGTTGGTTGAGACCCAGCTCCACCCCGGACTGTCATCTTAAGCTAGAAAGTAATACTGCCTCTACAAGATCTCCAAGATCAACACACAGTGTAGCTGAAGGAAAAAAAATCATCGCCTGTTCGTGCTCTATAGAAAAATCTGTAGATACCTGGGCGGACTACCAATCCTATCGACCAAACTGACATTGGAGAAGACAAATTTCTAAAGTAACCTCGCCTCCGATAAGCAGAAATTAGTTGTTCTATTACTTACTCGCTTTCTACGAAAACTAAATTCCATTACACTCTGATGTACAATTTCCCATTGGTCCTGTGCCTCGTGTGTGACTTACTGTCATTTGCCCATCTCCAGATTTCCAACACTAATGAATGTAAATCTCTCCAATGATTACATTCGAATTGCGTGTGTTCTCTCTAGACCTTCATCTAAAGATTGTGATTATGTTCCATCCAACAGAAACTATTACGATTACCTCTATTAGTGGCGTCTACTTTAATGCCGGAAGTGTCGAATTCAGATGATTGCGCTAAGACACCCATAAACATGCATACAGGCCGGGTAGTCTCCGCTCTTGTCTCATTTAATAATCATCATCTAACAACGACCAAGACAGCAGACATATAGCTCGGTTCGGAAAGGTCAGTCATAAGCCCAGCGCGGTACATGTTGTATTGAGTTACCGTGTTTACTCAGGGGAAACATAGTCCGGCAGATACAGCACTACGCGTGGCAAGTAAAATGGAAAAGTTCTTGTGTTTCTTTCCTTCCACGTAATTACCTTACTATAAATAAACTTTCCAAAAAGAAAAGAGAAACAACAACAAAACGAAGAAAAAAAAAACCGAAACTATATCACAAAGTATCGCGCACCGAATTGAAATGGAAAAATACCATTCTCTAGCCATTGATGGCGGATTGTGATTGAAACAAATTATGATGAGTGTTTTATGCTTTATGGTTTATGTTCCAGGCGAGAGCGAGTTCCGTCCCGGCATTATGGGTGGATGGTGGTGAGTGATGGGGAATGTGGCAATTGTGGCGGCATTGTGAACGTTTGTTTGTTTCTCAAGACTTTGGTGTCTTATGGGAATCACCCAGATGTCCAAATGATTCGGTTGAGCAGTTAAGTATTTGTGATTTTTATACACATTTGTTGGGATCTAATTAAGTCATGCTGTAGCACACCCTAATGCGTATAAAAAAAAAATGGTTGATGGCATGGAGAGCTTTTAATGGAATAGAACAAAGGCAAGCGACAAATCATTGTTTTGGTCTAACTTGAGGTTTGCCAGACTAAAAAGATTCAGTGGACATAAATCAAATTTTTCGCGTGTCCTTATTCTTGAAGAATGTATTGTTGTAAGGACCATTGAAAGGAGATTATGATTTTTCCTGAAACATATACTTTTTTCACTTTTTCCACAAGCTAAACGCGGTCTGGTTGTCAACCCCGAAAAGACCGAACAAGTCCTCTTCACCAGGAGGTACAACATTACTCCAATAGACACTCCTTCTCTAAACGGCACCCTCCTGCGCTTTGCTAACAATTTACAGTAAATAAGACTGGAAAGCCAATACTACTGAACGCGTTAAAATAGCGCTATACTGCTGGAAAAGGCCATTGGTCAGAAGTGGAGACTGCAACCTCATATTACGCACTGGCTTTACGTGTCCGTTGTCAGACCTATACTCATGTATGGTGTGATCGTCTGGCGGATGGCCGCAGACAGAGCCTTACCCCGTTATATTTGGGAAAGTGCAAATATCAGCATGCATATTAGAATTAGCGGACCACTCAGAACCACCCCATCCACGGCACTTGACGTGCTCCTACATCTACTTTCAGACTGATTAGTCAAACAATCGTATTGGCCACTCTCAATCATTGATTCTACAAACACCGACTACACACCGTCTAAGTTGAATTTCAACCTCACCTTCCGGACATCCATTCCTTTCCATTCACCGGTTCCGAAACCAAGAACGGAGTGGAAGGTGGTATTTTTTCCGATGTACTTAACCTGACCATACCCTTCTATCTACCTTCACTGACCCGACCACGTCTTTCAGGCGGACATTATGGCGATCAACGAAGTCTTATCTTGGCTGATGTACAATGCGATATCATTCAAGGGCAGTACAATTTTAACGGACAGCCAGGCTGCTATAAAATCTGTGAAATCGGTAAGATGAACCTCAAAAGCTACTTCAGATTGTCGCTCAATTCTCATGGATATGGCAAAACATTTCAGCAATCACCTGTGCTGTATACACGGTCATAGGGACATTACAGCGAACTCTAAGACCGATAAAAAATGGAGGAATAGTACCACGTACCATACCTCCAGGAAGATCTGGCCTACACTAAGTCTCACTCGATCTAAAAACTTAATCTTGCTCAAAAGGCTGCTCATTAACACTGTCATTGGTGTGCTTATCGGCCATTGTCCCATTGGCCTACATCCAAGAAGGATGGGCCCTTTCCTAAATGACTTTAGCAGGAGCTGCAGGGGCGAAGAGGAGAAAGAAACGATCCTCCGTATCCTCTGCACTTGTCCTGTCCTATCCCAAAGAAGAAAGCTCTATCTAGGAGCCCATTGCTTTGACAACTTGGGTGAACTATCCCATACTGACGTCAAAAATATCCTCAGCTTTATCAAGAGCTCTAAATGGTTTCAAGTGAGTGGAATTTTTCAGAGTATAGATCCAAATGGTGTCACAAATGGCCTTTCCTGGCCACGCTACCTACCATAAACTTTTCCAACCTAAGATGTTATCCGTCAAGCTGTTTCCCTCACAACGTTGAATGTCTTCCATTTTCAGCTGTCGACATTAGTCACGGTGACATGATAATCTTCACTTCGAGCGCAAAAGGCTTACATTCACCATTAGGCACAACTGCTAGTCTTTCCTCAAGTGTCTAGCCAGCAGCATAATTAACCTTCACACTACAATACCACTATGCACGTTCGGGTTATGGTTGAGGAAATCAAAGCGCCTGTGAGATGCTGTCATTTAACAAGGTTCAGTCTCATCAAATCTAATTCAGTAAAATTAGGTTGCTTTGCTTAAAAAATCTGCAATTCTAATGCGAAGTAGAGGGTCAGTAGAGGCGTTAATCTCGGGAGAAATGAGTTACCATGCCCTGAGTCACTTCTGGGTGTGATACGTAATTCGAGTCCAGATTTGCTGAATTTTCAAAGATCGTATTTGTTGTTTTTCACTTAGACTTAGGGTTGGACTGTGAGTTCATAACATGGGGTTCGATGATACAGTTCGTAAGTAAAAACAGTGCAATGCAACAGATGACAGACTAAGAAGACCTCAACTAAGGAACCTCTCTAGTTAGCCCGAACCCTATATAATATAATGCAGCTCTGGTTGAGGTCATCTTCTCCATATGCGCGCCGTCTCTACCGCATTACTTCTACGGGTTAGATTCTCTAAGCAATGATAAACATTTTTTGAGATCGTTTACTGATCATTGATCCAAAATAGAAAAAAAAAACTGTATTGCCCCGTAGAAGTATTAAATAAGACGAACGGAAGCCAAGGTTTATATAAGCACAAAAAAATAAAAAATAGCGAGCGCGACAGCTCGAGGTGAGCCAAGGCCTAGCTCCTCACAACCATGCATGTTGTGCATGCATGCACAGATTTTTCGCACGAATGGGAGGGACCTACAATTTATTGCCAACTCTACACGGCGAATTGAGAAGCTTTTTCATGACAAATTGTAGTCTCAGAGGCTTGTCATTTCCCGACGAGAGGTGGTGCCGCGAAAAATAAGCAGTTCAACGCACTAACCACCAATCAAAGACAGAAAGATGTCCTAACACCCATGAGAAGAGCAGAAATATACAAAAGTAAGGTGCCTTTAATTTCTACCGAAAAAATTAAGAAGTAAGGCCTTCTGCAGAGTTTACATGAACGACTTCCCATCGACTTCTATTGCATCAACAATAAAATGGAAAAATATTGTTTTGCAATACAGTGGATTCCGCTTTATTAGGACGCTGGACAACCACTCAACTGCTAAAAATGAAAATAAATCGAAAATCGTTTATCACTTGATCGTCACTTCGTTTTATTGGGACAGCCGCTTGGTAAGGACAAATCTACATATGTAGCCCGATGTGTCCCAAAAAAGCGGAATCCAATGTATTTTCGTCGGAAGCCCTGCAGATATAAATCACACGCCTTGAAGTTGATACCATTATTTCCGGATTAGCTATCTTCCTCGTAGAAAAAAAACTTAAAAAAACCAAAACAAACTTTTAAAAAAAAGGACCACCCACAGAGATAGAAAAGCCAATGATTTCCTTCACTATTCTCCCGAAATATGACCTAATTTCCGTAAAAAGAATCTTTACTGCCGTAACTAGAGCCAGCCACTCAACAACAGGAGAAATTTATTTTCCTAACAAAATAACTTTTCGGCTACGAATATGACCTCTTAACCTAGGGATCGCACTTCCACACATCTCCACATACATACATATATTTTCATCGAAGGAAAATACACTCGTACGTATAGTATCTCCTCCACGATACGGTCCGTCCGTACTCCACACCCAAGGGATTGACCGGCAAATTGCTGAAAATTACTTTACATGTTAGCTACGGGGGTGGCTGACTGGCTTGGCAAGCTTTCTTCCCCCCTGCACAAAACACACACACACACACCCTACCCACTCTGCATATCTTCCGCCTCTGCAACAATACAGAAACGAAAGAAGGAAGAGAAAAAAAGGAAAATAGTAAAACTACTTCGTCAGCAGTGTATCCTTACATTTGTCCGGGCTTACATGGAAATGCAAATTTTCTTGTTTTGTATTGCTTATGGCTGCGTTTTATGCTCAAAGATAGGGGAAGCAGACAGCAGAGCACCAGCCAGAGAGAGAGAAACCGTACTCCTTTCCTGTTATCAGCATAACAGGACCAACCAACAACTACGACGATTGTGTGCTTCCTTACATCCTTCCACTTAGGTTATATTATTTATTTATACTTTTCTGCTGTGTATCGACAAACTGCGGCTTTGTTAGCTACTCTGCTACACAACACAAAAACAACAAATTTGTCGAAAGATATGTACATATGCGTCTGGGTACGAGTATATGGAAAAGTTTTCCTGTTCCTCTCTGCTATTGCTGTTCATAAATTCAATAAATTGCTAGGTTCATTGTTTTATCCTTGCATATCGATAAATATGTGCACGCTTGTGGTTCAATGTGCAATGTGGTGCATGGAACTCATTTGGGACTCCATCTGTATTCAGCGTTTCACTCTACTTGCTCCAAGTGGTATTGAACTTGTATAGATTTTGTGTGTCGTACAGATGCAGTCTTCATCGAGCAACTGCTGCAGTGAAATTTTGATGCAGTTTGCACACAGTCCCAGGACTGTGCGTTACAGTTTCATGTCAGTAGGACGCACTGTCATGTGCCGCATGGCACGACCATGACAATGTCGGCATGTTTATTGCATAACAATTTGTGTGCAATTTGATTTCCGTCTATCAACGCAAAGTCGTCAATGAATATTGAAATAAGAAAATAAAGTGCAGTTTGGCTATGTTTTGGGATGCACATGTCAGAGAAGTGACACCACTTATGTCTGAATCGGGTTGAAAGCATTTAGACTCACTAAGGCAAATTGGCAGACTTGAATTGACCAATAGACAATTGCGCAACTGAAGGAAGGAATTTTTCTTTAATAATTCCACCCATAGACCGATTACTCAGGCCCGCACAATCCACACAAGCTTCATACATAATGAAAGAGAAACATTGAACCGTCGGAAATCCCTTCTTCCGTGGTTTTCTTTTTAATTGACACAGGAGTCTAGCGTATATTTTGTGGATTAACGAACGCGCCAATAAGTGGCAACGGTGACAGCGACGCCAGCGTGAGGGTGTACAAGATGGATCCGTTTTCAGCAATTTTTTTTTTTCTTCTTTTTTGTTGCCTTTCACTTTGTGCCATTGTTTTCCACTCGAGCCTATCCGGCAAAAAATGATTAATGAACACAAATAAGCTACAAGAGGGATGTCGCTGGGCTTGTGTGTATATGCATAATTTAAAGCGGACGACTTTAAGCCGTAACGACTTTTAATTCGTTTTATTTTGTTTCCTGACGGTGGACGTTAATTTTAATATTAAGTTGTGGTTAATGGGAAAAAATTAAAACCGGATTTTACATGCCAGGCCTAGAACCGTATCAACGACAACGCAGTGTTGTTTCTGAAAATATTTATACGCTGACGTAGGCCAGAGCTAATTGAAACTCTAAATCTTTGTTTCGCTCTGCAAAGTGAGCGTTTCTTCAGTGGATATGATCAGTGTCACTTGTATCAGGCATTCATTTAACAAAAAATAAAATTTAAGCCCAAGATATTTTTGTGACTTCATATACATTTGAGTATACAGTGTACTCTCTCCTTACGGACACCTCTCATAAGCGGACACCCCTCATAACCAAATTGAAAGAACGGAGAAAAATATGTAATTTTTTTCATTTTCTCACAAGCGGACAATTTTCTCAGAAAGGTCGGTGTTCGCTTATGAGAGAGTACACTGTATTACACTGAAGCCGTCATCGGCTATAAATGCTTTGTCTTTAAGTATTGATTTAAGGTAAACTAGAGCTGGAAAGGTATGGACTGGTATCCCGTTTGAACCCTGCCCTTTGTAAGGATACCGAGTATGCACACTAAATTCAGAGACTGTAACGAGGACCGATACGCGATGGTGTCATTTGGACCAGCGCACTTAAGCCAAATCACTATAGTTAGACTACGATCAGACGATTTGCAGATGTGGGCAAATTTTGCACAAAAACGTGTCCCAAACGTCCGCAAATCAGGTCATTTGCGGACCATTTGCAGATGTTTGCACGCGTCATTCATCCGTAAATCGTGCGATCACCCTTTTGAGACAAATCGAGTGATCGATACAAATTCGCATTTGCGGATGATTTGCGGACATTTGCTCGTCTGATCGCAGCTTTAGTCTCGATTGGAAAGCAGACACCAATATTGGTAAACTTAATCAGAAGATGATGTCAGCCGTCGTCACAAAACATTGTGCAATTGAAGTTCAAGCAGGAATAGATAATTTCAGGGAATAATTAATTTCAAGAAACTTCTAAGATTCCCATTTCTTTCTATGTTATTCCCAATTTTCCCGTCACTTATCCAAAGACCCTCGTTCAAGAGAAATACCGTCTGATGCAAAAACACCAGAACTTCTGTTGTTGTGCAAATTTAAAATCAACTTTCCTTGTGTTCAGGACTGGCTTGGGCCAGAGCCTAGAGATGTCGGAGCATCTGCATTTATAGCGATAACCAGGTTACGCTTAAAGTATTGCTAAATCCTTTAACCAGTTCCAAAATAGTTCGAAAAAGCAAAAGCTTTTTTATTTACATCCGAAGGCTAAGCTCGTTGACTCTTGTCTGGATTCCAGGTCACACTTGGATGTTTGGAAATGAGATCTCTGATGAGATTGCTAGACGATACTCAAATAATGATTTCGAGTGTATTTCCTAAGTTTCACGTCATTTCACGTCATAGCATAAGTCAACCGACAAAAGAAACGACCGCCTTATCTTGGTACCGGGTCACAAAGGTGTCACGAAGAATGAACAAGTCGACAAACTGGCAAGAGAACGAACGCAGGCGATAGAACGAACCGCTGAAAACACAGTGGGAGCTGCAACCAACGAAAAGATGGAAAGGGATTTCGAAGATCACTAGGCAAATCTCCCGACGCGCAAAGTGGCCAGATCACTCGTAAAGGAACCAAGCAACTTGCTTACTAGAATGGTCCTAGGTTCAAGCAGAGAGCAATCGAGGCTGATAGTGGGACTCATCACATTAACCTTGTAAACTGGGCCGCGCTGATACAGAAACAAGTAGGAACTGCGAGAAAAAAGATGAAGATCTCAAAGATTTCCTATGCCACTGCCCAGCCCTAGCGAGAAGGCGACAAAAAACCCGGGGCATCATGTGGATACCGGACCTGAAGCATCTCAAGGACAAATACTCTGCGGCATTCTGGCCTTCACCAAAAAAACAGGAAGATTCGTTAGATCACCCGTACACTAGTGTCAACTTTTTCCACCTTTCCTAGATCCCTTCCAAAATAAATCTCAAATCAAACCTACTCCTACAGTTCCGACGATTAAAAGAGGGGATCACAACGGACCCGACTGAGGCCTCAGTGAGGAGCCTTCCGCTCTAAGAACGTCTTGAAAGACCAACCAACTTCTGGCATTATATCTCTGAAGAACGAAATCTCTCTGTGCAAAGAGAAATAGAGAGAAAGGGATTTGGAATACCTTTATGATGATAATCACACAACGCGAATAGAGTGGCTTTGAACCTCTAATATCACTCTCTAGCTAAAATTCGGCAGCAGCCCGTTATACTATAAAGTTTGAATAACCAAAAAGTGTTCCGACTTCAATCAAACATGAATGCAAGTCTGAGACTTTTATTAGCGGGACCTTTCTAAGAAACTTCAACCTTCACGATAAGAAACTACAAATGGAGCGTAATCCTGCCCAAGTTCTAGGTGCTTTAGCAAATCTCATAGGTACCTTACTTTTCGAAAGTCAGTTCTGAAATAAATTATTGAGTCCCAGGGAATTTTGTAGATCTTGTTCGTAATACAAAGTCAGTTCGTTGGCTAAGCCTGGAATACTACAGAGCAAGTAGTACTTGAAACTGGCTGGTACATAATTTCTTCTGACCTACGCACGAGTCAACAAGGATATTTTTCGATTACCTACGCCTAGAATTTTGTTGGCATCCGAATTCAGGTTTGCGGTCGAATGTAGTCCTATTAGAGCCAAATATGCACTGAAAATGCGTCAAAGCTGTAATTTTGAGAATATTTTGACTTATCTATAAAAATCTCTAAGTCAATCGCAGCAAGGCCCTGTTCGATTTTTCCCTAGATAAACACCAGGAGTCGATCCTCACTTATTCCCTTTCCAATTCAAATATTAAACTCAATGTATTCCCCACCGTCCATCAACTTTCTTTCTCAGCCACACAATGGACAAGTCAATAAACTCCATGGCAAGTTCACAGAACGTCACTTCTGTGTCCATCACTCTCCATGACTTTTCACTTTGACAAGTTCGCGTAAGCCACATTTCCCACACTTCTGAGTCGGAATTACACCTGTTTGACCACTATCCCAACCAAGTTCCTCTGTCCGCATGATATCCACTTACCTTGTTCCGTCAAGAATCGCAAACATCATATAATACCTAATGGCGAGTGCATAATCCCGTAATGAACTGACTGAATAGAAACTTATCCATCTTATCTCTTATGAAGACCCGAACACCATGTCGTCGTCGTCTTAATACCCTTAATTGCTACAAAAAAAAAAAACTAAAAACATACAAAAACATGTTTGACCAATAACAATACGAAACGTTTCGATTCAAAAAGCCCAGGCACAGGTAGAGAAGCCCTCAAAAATGAAGTACTCTATCCCCTAAGACACAACCATTTCAATTCCCTCGATTTCCTTTGACCGTTTCGCCCTCAACCTGTTTGACTTCCATTAGGCATAAGCCAGCGCAAGACACCATCCGCCACAAAAACAAAACAAAAAATAAAAAATAAAAGAGAAAAATTATAAGAAGTTAAAAAATAATAAAAAATGCTTTATTAGCTGGCAGATAATGTACAAAGGTACAACGACCATTATATGATGGCGAAACGTGTACCCTCTACGTTAATGGTGCGCGGCAAGTGACATTGCACAAAGCTTCAGCAACAGGAGAGTGAGCCCCACGGTGTGAGGAAGGTGTCAAACGACATAGCCGTTGCTACACCGTGACAGCACGAATGTCTGCACAGAGATGGGTTATCCCCTTATTGTGCTCTTTGAGCAGACCAAAGCGGCAGAGTAATGAACTAAGGGCGAGGCGGGAAGTACCACATACACCGCAAAAGCCGGTTCCTCTGGCTATTATTGTTATAATCTCGAGATGGGATATTCCTTCTATGGTCTGTCATTATGTTCCTGTTCTTGGAGATTGCTTCAATTTTTTTCCCATTGGAGACTTGCTGAACCAAAGTCATATCTCTGTAAACTGCATACATTAGACTGGATGTCCACTTGCTTGTTAATTTAAATATTTTCCATTACCTCACTGAGTTGGAAAGGCTTGTGCCAGGAACGAGATTAGTTTAAATGATCTTCTTGATAATTTTTTTATCAAGAAGCGAGGATTGCTTGATGACAGGACTTTTAAAGGCTTGATAACAGAGGCATCTTGCTAAATGGCACACGCCATCAAAACCGCTAAAGCGTTCACTTAACTTAATCTTCTGGATTATGAGTAGAAGACGTGTTGAAGGCATGGAATTTATTGCTTCGATTCGATGGAATCTCGTGATTTGAAAAAAGAAATGTTGGACACATCTTTTGCTAAAAAAAATATCACTACAGCTACTTCTCCGGACAGATCTAGCCATGTCTGTGTCCCAACGCGACACTGAATGACAGACCTTTACGGCGAAAGGCTGAAAGTTTTTTTCTTTTAAGATTTTTGAAAAATTGTAGGGGCGAAGTATTGAAAGTACCCCTGTCCCAAAGGAACCTGCTCCATCTTGAGGATCCTTTCTTGGGTGCCCTCGGCGATGATTGGAAGGAATGTTTGCTCAACTACTTCAATTAAGTCAATGCATTTGATTGCAAAGGCCAATTATCGCTGAAAGCGTGTTCCAGTACTATTTTCGAGTCCAGGTTGGGCGACGAGCAGTGCGGCTCGTCTAGATAGAAACACAACCGACCAGCTATTCACTCTCAGAATGGTATTAAACTTGAGAAGGTCTCCTATGCCAAACCTATCTACAATTGTTTTGTGGATTTGGAGAAAGGATATGATCGGGTCCCTCAAGATAAACTCTGGAGTGTACTTTGGAGGGCCATTCAATCTCTATGCACTAACTGTAAGAGCTGTGTTCGGGTAAACGGCGTTTAATCGACACCTTTCACTAAGAGCGTTGGACGTCCCCAGTGGTGCGTTCTCTCACCTGTCCTTTTCATTGTGTACATGGATTGGAAGTTACAGAGCAGCCATGGTGAGAAACGGTTAGAATTGGAAGACGTAAGGATAACTCATCTGCTTTTCGCTGATGACTTGGTCATCCTGAGGTCCACCCAGACCGATCTTCAGTGCGCTTGTGAGATAAAGGTAAACGTGAACAAATAAGAGGTAATGGTAATTTCCCGAAGGCATGTGCAATGCACTCTGCATGTTTGTTTAGTCCCATTGAAACAGGTGCAGAAGTTTAAGGTGTTCACGAGTGATGGTAGGATCAATACTGAGTTTTCCTGTACGGCTGGGACAATTTCGACACAGCTTGGTCAATCTGTTATGAGGACGACCGAATTTGGGATCGGAGGTAAGCTATCGGTCTTTAATTTAGTGTTTGTTCTGCCCGTCACCTACAGTCATGAGATTTGGTTAACGACCGAAAGAGCAAAATCGCGGATACAAGCTGCCGAAATAAGATTTCTTTGTTGTATAGCTGGGGTGACTCGTCGAGATCGAGTAAGGATCACTAGAATACGCGAGGGACTCAACGTCGAGCAGCTTCTTCTTCGAACGGAGGGGTCTATACTTCGAAGGTTTGGGCACGTTAAACGCATGCCCCCAACTCGGCTTCCAAGACGTCCCATGGAATCCGTGCCATCAGGTAGATCCCCTGGGTAGGCCCAAGATGAGATGGGTGGACCAAGTTCAAAATCTTACCGTTATCCGTATGGATATAGCCCCTGAATCCGTGCCATCAAGTAGATCCTCTGGGTAGGCCAAGGACGATATGTGTAGACCAAGTCCGAAAACTCACCTCTACCCATATGGGGATAGCCCCTGATGATTTAGAGTCGATAGCGGAAGATCGGCAGATGTGGAGAGTCCATTAAGCACCCTAAACCCGCAACCCTCATAATGGATCAGCGGGTCATTGGGAAATGATGATGATGCAAAAGAATGATATTGGGTCGGAGAACTGGCACATTTTAGTTGAATGATAGGTACCACTGAAAGTCGGAAATCGCTAAGTAGTAGCCAAGAGTTTTTTACTTATCATTATTATGAAGATAGCAATGTCTTGTTTAAAATGAAATATTGTCAGATTGAAAGTTTGAACGTGTCCAGAACAAGCTAAATATGTTCGTCTGACTCGCAGTTAATGCTAGATTCTACCAATTGTTATTGGATGGGTGGGAGTATATGTATGTTGTTAGTCACAGCTGTTGGTCTTAAATCTGTGGATTTAAGAAAAACTTGCATGTTAGGGACTTGATTCCTGATAACTCCTTGAATTTGTCTTGGAAAGATTTGGCCAATGAATTCAATGAGTGGTGATGTTTTTTTAGCTCTTTCTTAGGTCAAATTCTTCAATATAACGTTTATCGCTGGGAAAATTTACTCATCTTCTAGAAATGTAAGAAGATATTGTTGTGTTGCACCTTTGTATTCGCAAATATGGAAAAAAAAAAACATAGGAAAAAAATACATCACAAGAATCAACCAGGACGAATACATGTATAGTGACAGCTTGGACCATCTGCACACACGGAATAAAGTATGTATCCATGTGTATATCCAAAAAAAAAACTTCGTCCTTGTCAACAAAATATTTTCAGAAAAAATTCCCTCCGCATTCAAATAACTTATTTCATATTAATAAAACTTTATGTAAGTACTGGTCACAACCGATAACATGGTTGGAAACTACCCAACAACTCGTTTACTTTACTTCCTTTATCATCCTCCTACCCCTGTAATTGTTTTCTAACCCTCGCTCCATCAACCTGACGAAGCAAAATACAACAACAACAACGCAAAAAAAGCTGTTGCTGGTTTGTCACTAAAACAAACTCAAATAAGAAACAAGAAAGCAAATAACAAATACAATCTTTGTCCGTCCGGTAATTTATTTGATAGAAGGACATCTTTTCCTGAACCCTTTGACTAAACCCACAATAATAATAAAAAAAAAAAAAAAAACAAGTTGAAGGTATGTACGAGTATATAACACCCAACGAAGGAATCTCGTCGTTTTTTTTTTGGAAGTACGGAATGGGCTTAGGCGTTTGTGCTGAGTGTGTCCTTTGGGAAATTATTTGCGTTTTCTGTTTTTTATGGAGAGCAAAAAAGTTTCAAGTTTGGATAAAGTAATTTAATTTTTAATTTTTTTCGCTTTTTTTTTTTTTTTTTTTCCTTAAGGATCCAATTCAAAATTAGGTGCCAAACGGAGTTTAATTGAAGTTTGTGAGATGCATATCTTAGTGTTTTCTTGGAAAAGGGATTCCAATTCGCGGAACTTAAGTTAAGAGCATCCCTACTTTGGTGAAATTAATTTTGAATGAAGTTTACATTTGGTAAATTTCGGTTGTGTCAGATAAAGAAATCAGGGAATTGACTTTGGAATTTCTAATTTGTTGGGTTGGATCATAAAGGGGTTAACTGGTAGGTAATTCTTTTTAGGAAGTATGTGTGCGACTACATTATCAACTAAAAAGTGAAACATTATGCGAGAATGGGAATAATCCGTGGAACGATTTTCAAAAAACAAATGAATTTATAACTAAACAATTTTTAAATGAGAACTTGGTCCACCCACTACTGTAGCGCCGACAGAAATATGTAAGTCAGGATCTTACCATGGATGTAGACAGGTGATAAAGAAGGTTAGTTTTATGTACATCATCTTCCCTTACCTAAGTATGGACGTAAGTAGGCCTCACCTCTAAGCAGTAAAATATGTCAAGACCCTAAGCTTCTCGCGAATTTCCTCACTGGAGATAGCTTACTCACCTACCATCTTAACAAACTAGGCATGTGCCGGCTTGGAAGATCAAGAAACTGCAGAGAATATTTTGGGCAACTGTCCCGCCATTGCTGACTGCAGACTGAAACACATCGACTGGGGAGCTCATCTAATGAAAATCTTCACTAACATGTATAAAAGAGTATAGTGGTTGGGGTATACGGTCCAATCTATGGAGAGTATCACTCCTGGGAAATATAAAAACCCACCATGATAGCCAAGTCTGCAAGAGTGAAATAGATTGACAAGGAACGGGAGCACGCTTTAAGTAGCGTTCAAGTTTAGCTGATGTAGGCAGAAGGTCATTTCTTTTTTCACTATAACCTTCAATTCAGAGACTGGGGACAGCACAACTCGGTTTTCCATATCCTAATTGATGATTGCATCAATGTCAAGAGTTGAGTTCGGTTGACACTCACTGTCGCTGGATTTCAACGGCTTCAATCCTTTGTCACCGAAACGGCAAAAAAGAACCAAAGTTTTATCTCAAGTAGACGAATAGATTGGGTTGCCAGTCAAACAGAGAGGTTATTGATAAATATTAGATTAGATAACTATTGGAGAGATGACAGTTCCTTGGGGATCACCACGTCTGTATGATACATTCTGCACTAATCAATTACTTTAAACACTCCCAATCCATTCCTGAAAAATATGTAATATCGACAACGTAGGTCTATAACTTTTTAACGCAGGCGCTGTGCGCTCATTGCATGATTATATGGATTGGTTCTACTTTTCAGACAGGAACATGGTTTCTGTAAAGACTACTCTTGTGATGGTAATTTAGAATATTTTCAGAGACCTGGGAAGGCGTTAAAGCTAATACTATCGATTGGTAATGGTGAGCTGAGTGTATACCACCCATATGGGAAAAAGCTGGCTTTGCACAAGGTTATTTTATATTAAGATCTCGATTTACTTATTAGGCTAGGCAATATATTTTTCCTCAATAATCTTGAATAGGAACTTTATTTACCTAACTTCCAATGTCAATTCAATGTTAAGAAGGGAACTGAGTTACAAAGCGCCCTCTCTCGAACATAACACAGCTCTGGAGTGGAGTGGACTCTGTCACGAATAGACGTCGTCGTCGCTTCAATACTCCGGGAAACACAATTTTCGAGTAGCCTTCAGTTCTGTGTCGAAATTTAGTGAAAGCAAAACAAACTGCCATCTATGCGTAAACAATTAAAATGGTTGCAACATGTAGAACGAATGCACAAATTTTGCAACAAATTTCCCAATTCAACAGAGTCCAGTCCGGACCTCAACTTACTTGGTGTTGAAAACTGAAAGCCGCTGGCTAATATTAGCTCAGATCCACCCTAATCTGTAAGCCGGTAAGTATGCTGCAAATTTGTTTAAAGTTGTCATGGCTGCATTTTGTCACGATCAAGACAGTGAAATTCAGCTATTAAGTGATCGTCTGGGTATGGACGCATCAGAGACATTTTTTGACACCGGTTCACGCCTTCAACTACTAAGCCCACGCTGTCGAGCAAAAATTTCATGATCTTATAAATGGAACCCACGACAGACAACGACCTCAACTTATAGAGAATAGAACTGGCTTCCCTTAAATGGTCCACCCTTTAACCAAATCGGCCGCGTACTCTTCTTGCGGCCACAGATTGAAAGGCTTCTTACCTTGAATTTTACATTTTACAGGCTCCTTATTCTCCGCTTGTGAATATTTATTGGGAACCGAAGTTAAAAATAGATCTAGACTCGGATTGTCGTGACTTTTAACTCGAAAAATGCAACACCGCTAAACGTTGAATTTGAAATACTTTGACGGTTCCAGTAGCATAATTCAAAATTACCACGGGTATTAAAAATCAGTAACTTGCTTACCGCTAAAAAAAACGAAAGGCTCACTCACTTTATCCTAACCATCAAAGTATTGCAATTATGAAAGTCATTTTGTTAACAACCTTTCTGTTTCACCACAAGAAGCCACCTCCTTTGCGGTTGTATTGAACACTTTAAAAGCAGGTATCCGATTATTTTCACACACCCAAGACCGACACTAGCTTTGAAGGAGAAGAAATTATCAACCGACACGAGAAAAGAGAAGATGAAGAAACAGAATTAATCGATAAATCAAAATGAACCTGAATAACAACTTAATTGTTTGTGACAATAGATGTCGCGGGCTACCTGCACTATATAAATTTACATTTTTTTTCATTCTCATGTAGTCCTGATGATGTTGTAGGTAGTAGGCTAGTTTTGTCGTAAGTCAATAATATGAATAAAGGATTAAAGACCTTTAAGCATTTTAATTTTTTTAAGAACTGACACACGTAAGGTTCTAATGAAATCTAAACTCAGGCGTAGGTATCTCTATATGAGCCAATAACTTATAAAGATGTCACACATAGATTAGACAAAAATAAGATTAAGAAAAAATCAAAAACGAGTTAGCAGGTACAAATGCGCATAAGTAGATGCTATCCCCTGGGTCGTAAATTAAAGCCACGATGACGATAAAATCAGACTGAACAACACTTTTGTCACCAATTAGATTGATAGAAACTAAGCCGGCACAATGCCAGATAAAAGAACCCCCTTACATACCTGAAGTCTTACACTGATTTAATAAAATGCAAAAGAGTCTAGTTCAAAGAGAATATTGACGTTCAAAGTAAAAAGTACTTTCACCCATACTGTTGAAGATAGTCATCAGTTCTGTATTGCGTGTGACTCTGATGGAGGAAAATAAAGGTGCGCAGTAGAAAATAACAACTAACTTAAAATACCTAGACTATCCTGACGATATATGTATATTTCCTGAAGGCTTCGCCAAGATCGTTTTCTTGGCCGTGGTCATGAGAGAGCAGGGAAAGGGAGACGGATCTCATCTCATGAATCACTTGAAGGACTACAGCATTCAACATGCCATCGGGTACTTCGGATATCAAGCTGGTGAGACCTTTATACGACGAATACGACGGAGCCACCCTGAGTCTTTCTAGCATCGCGTCGACATTTTCCGTACCGGGTAAGGAATACTGACGTACTGATTCGCTCTAACGTTGAGTCTGTAGTGAAAATAAAATAAGACGAACGAGATCAATGCAATCTCAGCTTCGTCTGCCAAGATATATTTAATAGGAAGGAGATCCTCTCAACTGCACTAACTTTAGAGGCATCAGACTTGTCAGAATCGCGTACAAAATCGTATGTGCCGTGTTGATTGAATGTTTGATACCTTTCGACAGCAACCTGATTGGCCTCTATTAAAGGAGTTTCAGATCAGACAAGTACACAATGAACCAAATGTACCTGGAACCAAATCGTTTTTTCCGTGATCGCATAAATCGTGACATAAAAACGAGCGTTCAGGGGCCAAATCGTCTGGATTTTACGTGACGAGTTATACGATCACGAAAGAGATGGTTTGACCCCTGAAGAAAAACCCACATGACGAAATGCCTAACGACGGTACGGTGAGCAATGTGGGTTAGAGGACTAGAGGCTATTCTCAATCTGCTTCCACTAGACCTGATTGTACAGGTATCTGCGGCTAAAAGTGCCCTGAGAATCAGTCAAATGAATGGCTTGAGGTCAAGCTCGACGGAGCATACCCAGATGTAAGTACTTGGGCAATGTAGCATCCACTGATTATACAGTGCCCTACCTAGACTTTAAAACACCATTCTCTTGCACATTCCCAAGCAGAGATGAATGGACAAGAAGAACAATACCAAGCACACAAACTAACGCCCTCTATACTGATGGGTCCAAAATGGACATTGCGGTGAGTGGAGGTACATTTTCAGACAAACTTAGCCTCTTTCAAATCAGTTAGACTCCAGAACCATAGCAGCGTTTTCGAGGCGGAGTTCCTAGAAGTGACAATTGCTACCCATGCCCCTTTATCATCGACAACCCGAAACCGCTAAGGGCGATTTCTGCTATTAAAAAAAATCGAAGCTTTTGAAGTTATGTCGCGAAGAGTTTAGTGCTCTTGTCACACAGCATGAGGTAAAACTATGCTGGGTCTATGAGCAAGAGGGTATACCAGGGAATGCGAAAGCTGATGAATTGGCAAGGAAAGTATCAAGACCTACATAGAGCAAGCTAATCAGTCAATAAAAGTCCCGCCGTGTAAACACAAACATGAAGCATGAATTCTAGGATTCTCGCGGAAGCGAACTCTGAACTCCTGTAAAATAACTAGAAAACTATGACCAAGGTACAGCGGTGCTAGAACTAATACTCTCATGCAGAAGGATTAAGTGAGGACTAAGGCTAAGTGAGGACGAACTTCGCAGGAGCTGTAAAGACGAGGAAGTTGATGAGGACACAACCCACTTCCTCTGCCACTGCCCAGGTCTCTGCCAACTCAGACATATATCTTTTGGAAGGCACTGTTTCCAGGGTACCGAAAAACTAAGTGAAGTACCTATCAGGGATATCGGGAAGTCCATAAGGGCTTGAAGATGATGGTTCGAAATCCTGCGGCAATAGGGTGTTGCTCCACGAGCAAGGGGCACCTTCCCTCCCAAAATGGGCATCACAATGGATCTCGGATCTCAACTGACCTGAGGTATGCTGTGTAAATCACATGTCTAAAAGACAGATCGATAGTAACTAATCGACACAAAATAGTGGGGCAGATTTGAGCAAGTTTTCGTTAGAAAATGCAATCAAATGTAGTCTAAAAAGGCTGGAAGTTAAGCAAGGTCAAACTAGCTAAATCAGTTTCGTCTGAGTGCTCTGGAGTGCTTCCTAACCCGACAAAAAAAGGTCAGATGTTCTTTACAAGAAATTTGTATCAAGAATTGTCCTGTCCTAGTTTTACAGAAACTTGTCAAGAATATTTTTTCACACCAGGGTCTTTCGAATTCACTTACAATTGAGAAACCACCCTCTTGAGAAACCCTGATTCAGAAATGTTGAACAGCTATAAGGACTAGCAAACCTTTCGTCAATGAAAGGACGGAAGGGAAAGCCTTGTGTTCAAAACACTAAGTACTTGACGCAATAACAAGTCTGGCTATCAAGAGTGAAGAAAATAAAAATAATAAATCTAGGAACAAATAAGAGGATTCTTTTTGCAATTTCACATAAAGAGACCGCGAGGAAGTGGTACCTGTTGATGGATTAAAGTATGAATCCAACACAGGAAACCTTTTGCAACAAACACACAGAAGAGGGTATCGTGGTAGAAAGTGGAACTCAGGTATCCTTAACTGGATGTACAGTAGTAATGATGGTAAGACCTATTTTCACCTACAGACCGACAAGGAAAGTCAAGAGCTCTTAACAGTGGGTAACTGGGTTTTATATGCATAAGAAGTGCACGACACCTACATCAATCTTTGAAGGTTCGGCAAGCACGAGTCTGGGCCAGATCATCAAAGTTTCAGCATACGTCACAGTGGAGATTAATAAAGTGGAACTACAGCATTTAGACGCACTGATATGTAAATGATTGAGTCATCTGGAGGACTGCCAATATACCCTTTACATAGTCATGTTCAAATTATTCCGAGGCAGATAGAGGTGATTTACATTAAAGTGTAAACTAAGCCGGCTTTAGTCCAATTCTTTGACTTTAAAACTAAAAAATTGAATTGCCCACATTTTTATTACAATTCCGGCAACGCAGTCTTACAACTCCAATGCAACTTCAAGTTGTGTTTCACTCGGAATGGGAGGAAACAAAACTTCACCCAGGTTACGTTGGGCAGATAAATCTTGCGATACCTCTGCTTTTTTTTTTGTTTTTTTTTTTTTTTGTTCTTGTTGGCAAACTTTTTCTCTGACCAATCTAACCTACCTCTTGTTTTAACTCGGTCTTCTCGGAAATTGTTATTTTTATTTAACTGGCAAAAAAGACGACACAAACCTTAAGGCAGACAACAATAAAAGAGAGCGCGGTAAAATTCAAGAAATATGTTTCCAACTGTGTGTTGTTTTGCGCTCTCTGCCAAAATGCCAATGACTTCGAAGGGTGATAGTGGATGGCAGTAACGCAGTCCTCCGCAATGAATATCCTGATTGTTCAACCATTTATTTCTCCATTGTCAAACAAAAAGAACGAAAAAAAAAATTGGAAAACAGAAAAAAGAAAGACCCGAAACATAACCAGTGGGAACGTGATGGTGGACTTGTAGCTACGCAGGCAGGGCTATCGAAATATTTTACAATTTTTTGTTTCTTTTGTTTTGTTTTTTGAAACATACGTTTCCCTTCTTCGCCGGTTTGTGTTATCCTATGTGTATGTGCTCCTGTACGACGATGCCAGTTGTCTCGATTTTTTTTATTTAGTTTTTCTGATAAACGAAATCAAACAAAAAATTTAAGAAAAAAATATATGTATGTACATGCGTTCTCATAAAAAGGGTTCAAGGCGAAAGATATAGCGTATGAGAATACTTTAGGGGAAAAAAAGGGTTCGGACCAAAAACAACATGTGCCAATAATTTACGAATCCAATTGCAGGGCATTATAGGGGGCGGAGAGGGGTTGAAAAGGATGTAGGCGCATAAAATGGTTTTATAAGTGGGTGAATTGTCTGGCGATGAATTTCGATTTAGTTTTCTTATTATTTCTCCCTCAACTGTGGGTGTAGCTTATACAATAAATATGTGCCTTCGTGTGTGTGTGTGAGTGAGGATATTTTAATAGCTGACATGGGACTATTAGGTTTTATTGATACAACATTTTTAGATCGCCCAGTACTTATTGGAAAGAATGCGGAACGTGAATGTGAAGTTTTTAAGGGGCTTATCATATTTTTTTTTGTTTTTTTTTTTTCTTCTTCCAAGGGAATCAACATTTATTAAAACTATTTGAACGGGATTTTTTCCGTTGAAATATGTAGATATCCTTAATGTCCTTTTATAGGTCTTTATGGGAATTTGTTGGTTTACATATCGAAGATAGCTACATAGTTGTGGATACTTTAGGCCTCCTTGTTTATCGATTGAAGTACATAAGTCCAACACCGAAATATAAATAGGGTGTCTTCTATAAAACTGTAGCTATGGAGATGATAAAGAATTGAGAATCCATTGCGATAATGGCATTACAGATACTTTTTGTTTTGCTTCCTTAAGAAAAAAGAAGAAAAACGGAACAGGACTTCCCATATGTTCAAAGAATGATCTCCACTCGGTTGACAAATCCTTAGAAAACACCTACGGCTTGCTGCGGCCTCTGTACTTGACTGCATCAGATTTTCCCTGGTACAAGTTTACTTTCGCCTTCATACAGTTGCAAGAGAAGATACTTAAGAGCAATAACATTGAAAAATTCGCTGGTCCAGATAGTATTTCACCCATAGCAATCGCAAAAATCTACAATCCGCCCATAGATGTGAAAAAAGTTTCTTCCTAGCTGACAAAACCACTCCGTAAGCCCTTTATCTGTTCGGATCCTCTGGCCTCTTTCCGAATAGATGGAAATATGTATTTGTCCAGCTCATCGCAAAAACGAATATTCACTTGTAACTGCCGACCCATTGCACCAACGACTGTTCTTTCTAAGATCATGGAAACGCTGATAAACCGTCAATTTATGAAATATACAACAGACGCCCTAACTGCGTTCTTGCATCTTCTGCCTCTCGACTTTCACACAAAATACACCGCAGTTGCACTCAAAGAATCTGGGTGCGGGACTTCACGGCTCTAAGGTCACATCAACATCCTGGACTCACTACCAAACGGCATGGTAACGTTTTCAACCGACTACATCACACTCAAACTAAAGTTGAGGAAAAACTTCCACGTGGGATTCCCCACCAGAGCACAGTGGAAGTAAGACGAAGTGGTAAAGAATTCCGACACGGTCATCTACACCGACGGATCAAAGATGAACTGCGGTGTGGTGTCTGGTGTCTACTCGGAATCACTGAAAATAGCAATACCATACCGCCTGCCGGATTTTGCCGGCGTCTTTCAGGCGTAACACAACACACAAACAGAGCATTGCTATCCTCATAGATAGCCAAGCCGCTACCATCTCCTCCAAACTGATGCTAGAGAGCCGGAGCAAGCTTGTCCGCTGGACGAACGGTTCAGGGTTACATTGCTCTGGGTTTCAGGGCACAGTGACATAAAAGGAAACGAGCATGCAGATCAGCTTGCCAGGCAGGGCTCAGCTCTTCACGGCTCACTCGCAGCAAGGGTCCCCATTCCGGTAGGAGCGGTTAAAGGACAAATCCAGTCACATTTCCTGCAAAAAGACAACCTCCAATGGAGGGGACTAACCAACTATGCCATATCAAAGAAGATATGGCTGACCTACGATAAGATTAGATCTCCTAAACGCCTAGATATTATAACGCCTCTAAGAGGTTCAATGAAAGCTACGTTTGGGAAGCCGTTTTAACTTCGGCTCGACTAAACAATTGGTTATCAACCACCAGACACCATTTGGACCATCCGCTGAAAAAATTTGAGTCTTTAAGTACATATCCTTTCCCACCCATAAATGTACAAATGGATATATGCATACATGCATGTCTTGTTACAGCCCCAGTGCTTTTGAAAAATATTTTCCTCAAATGCTAAAGTTTAACGTTAACTCCTATTAACAAGGTACGCATATTTTAAAACTAAATCAAAACATTAAAACAATTATGTATATTGTTTGACGTTTTAATAGTTATAAATTTAAAATTCATTCGAATTTTATTTGCTTTATCTTCCGATTTTCTTTTATATTTAGTTTCCTCATGAAGTGGGCTGTTGTTAAGTGTGAATAAAACATACGACCAACAATAACAAATTAGAAGCAATCAAACGAAAGAAACAAATGTTATTAGTGAATTAAAATAGACTTTATTTAAAAAACAAAAAACTGGATAGAGTCCAAAGCCCTCCCTGATCATTTTATATATGCATGATGCACCTGTTTTGTTTTGATATCAACAAGACATGTGATTCGCCAGCTGTTCTTTTTATATTTAGCAGATAATATAAATATGTAGATACATGTGTGTGTATGTATAATGGTAGGTAGAAGTGCCTCTTAAACAACTTTGTTTTCAAAGAGCTTGATTGACTTATGTTTGCGTTCTTATGTACACCTAGGTAAGGTATGTAGGGTTTCTGAAGGATTTATATTCTTTATGACCTTTCGTCTACACCTAACACAATCTATCAGCAGTCTAAGTAGCTTTCAGTAGTCTGGGTTAGTTCAAAAGGATCTCATCGAACAAACAGTCAAGCCTGGAGAAATTTCCAAAATTTTCGAAATTAAGCTTGAAAACGTTTGGGACACATTTTATAAGAGCCGCATCCCAATCCAATTAGGACAAGAAAATACTGAAAAGTGTACTATCAACGTCGGTAATAACAGAAAACAATGAATGGAAGGGACCTGGAATTTTTATTTTCAACTTCATACGGGAGATTGAAAACTCTATTCGGAACAAATTAATTCTTTAATAAAACGCAAAATAATTAAAAAAAAAAAAAACAAAGTTTAGATAAAGTTTCTAATAATAAAATTCCCTACTCGACTCCTTTGCCAGAATACCAATAGTTTTTTGAACGTTCCCATCTTTTCGGCTTACTAAGAATTCTTATTCGATACCTAAAGCCCATAAAACAAGAAATTGTATACCAAGTGAATTGTCTAAATTTCACACGTATTAGCTTTTGTCATGACAATTGCCTTAGTGTTCAGAGACTATGGTGCTATGCAATTTTGGACAACTTGTCGAAATTCACTTGTCTTACAAGTCTTACAAGTATTTGACGGGTTGTATTAAGGGCCCCTTGTCGGTTATTCTCCTTGAGTTAAAATCATTTGCCCTGGTTTGCTTACATTGCACTATTTCAAGACGTTTGTCAAATCTTAGTCGGTTTGTAATAAATTTCACAATTTCCATGATTATAACAGTCAATTTTTTCCATGCGTCTTGGATTGCCCTACAATGACTATTGCAGAAGCTGGAGGGAGGAAGAGGAAATAGAATCCGTCCGGCACCTGCTATGCGAATGTCCCAGACTGGCCACCAGAAAATTGCGTGCTCTTGGTAGTAGCTTCTTCCATGGGCTGGAGGACCTTCATATCGCTGATTTTATGAAACTCCTGAGATTTCTATCCCTTTCTGGGTGGTTTCCGGATAAGCCAACGCTATGTACAATGGACCCGCTTGAGGTCTAAGTAAGTCTTTAGGACACCCACTAAACCAACCAACCAAGTCTGTCTTTCTTTAAGTTGAAAATTATGGAGAAGGCCATGCCTCAACAGTCTGTGCCAAAACGCACATGATCGATGAGCGGTGCACTAGGAGTGAAAACTGAGGTTGTTCTCTTTACGAGAAGGAGGGTTGTGACCAGTCTGAATCAGCCAGTGCTAAAGGGCGTCACTACGAGTATCTAGATCTCTGATAAAGCCAAATTACTTCTTTGGGCAAACCATGTCAAGCCAATGACATCCAGGGCACTCTCAGTTTTCAGGGTGCTTTTGACAAGACATGTGGCTGATCACCGAAAAAGTCTTTTGAATCTATATGGCTATGATCAGGCTCTGACTTATTCATCGGTTGTTTGGTGGAGAGGGATTTCGCGGAAGTATGTGATTGCTTTCTACACTAAACTTCAAAGAACGGCTTGCGTCGGTAGCATGGGAGGTTCTCCGAGTACGCCTGGCGGTGATCTAGATGCTCTGCTTGATCTATATCTTACTTATATCACGGGTGTACTATCAAAACAATCTATCACCTTAAAGTTTTGGTATTCTCCGAAAGTTAATGAAATTAAAGTATAATGGGTAAAAAGTGGGTTCTGCTTTCTGGTAGTGCAATGGACCAGTTGCATCTGAGTGCTCCTGTAAAGTGTTATTTTGTTGAAAGACTTTTATTTTGAAACAAATATCTACATTCGTATAAATGTATATAAAACTTTTGGAGTAAATCATTTTTTCAATGCGTTTCCCATATGTATTAGGATGTGTATCAAAAATGATACAAAGGATAGGATTCTTAATTTTTTTAAAGCTCGATCTACGGTTAAAATGCAAATCCTCGACGTCTTATTGAAACGCCCTTTACATTCCCATATACCAATAATTTATGAAATGTTCAACATACTAAGCTGTGTTGTACAGAACACAGACTAAATTAATACAAGCCACGGGATATATGGACGTGCGTCCTACATTTTAGGACACTAACGGTGTCTTAAAGAACGGTTATTCTTTTCATCTTCTCAACAAATCGAATTGATTATTGGTTTCTGATGAGAAAGAAACTGAGTAAATAAAATATCTCCTACTGTTACAATGCTTAAATCAAACTTTTAAGACATTTTAAGTGAGTGAATGAGTAAAGGGTATCACGCAGGCGCTTATATTCTATCCATTTATATCCCGCTGATCCTAGAGGCATACCCGTTTAATGCTCGAGCGTCCCCCAGGCACAATGCAGCATACCTTTATGGTTTTTTAATCAAACTTCTTTTGTGTCTTTTTTATGACTTATGACAAAAGGACAGTGTGTTTTGTATTCTAATTTGATTTCTATAAAATTCAATTTTATTACAATTTAATTTTTTTCCTATCCGATAACAAGATATTTCTGTGTAAGCTACTCAAGAAGAGCCAGAAACAAGTTTTGTTTTGTAATTATTACATCTTGTCGTGGTTGCAACTTTCACAAGAGATTAGGTAAATTTTGTCGGATTAAAAGTATTTATCTTAACACCCACTCGTTTGAATCTATTCATTTGAAATATGATATTGTAATCATTCAAAATATTGAAAGACCCTCATCTAATTGATCGACTCGAGACTAGCGCACATAAAAATTCTTGTATCCCGCTGTTTGAATTAATAGAAAAATAACTTTCTATTGTGGGTTTCCCCACACCACAAGTGTTACGACTAGATTGTCTCTGCATCTCTGTATCCGTAGTTCAATTGGAAAACATTGCGCGATATTTTTCCCTGCAATTGTTCCGTCATATTGAGTTGAATCGTTAAAAAATTCTTAAATTGGCAATTGGCAGTCCTAAAGAAATGTAGAACGTCTTAATGACGATGACTGACTGCTGAGTTTGTAAAGGAATAAAAAAGAAGATACATCAGAACTATGTGCATAACCTAATATCGAATGCGTATACGATTTGAATATGTTTACAGAACAACTGGAGCAGCACCCAATGTGTGCCTCTCCATTCTGTCTCATACGCTGTAATTGTAAGGAATTTATTAAATTGATTTAAATCGAATTAAATTTTATTTACTTTTTTGTTTGTTCGTTTTTAGGATGAGCGCAACGCTCATCTCGGACAATGGAGATACATGTACGCAGTTGGTATCTGTTTTCTTCTTTTTTTTTTTTGGCGCGCGTTTAAATATTCTAAATCTGTACGCAGCCAATTGAAATGATGAATGTGTAATGTACATATCTAAAGGGGGGAACGAATAGAATCACAGAGGAAGAACGCATTCCCCAGATGGTAGATGGTAGATGGACGGCATGGCATAGACATCGAAGATACATTTTATTTTTTCTTCTTCTTTTTTAACGTCGTGTCGAGACGAGAGTTATGACAGACAGAGGATCATAAAAAGCAAGTCCCCCGGCTGTATATCTCGGAAAGAAATTAAAATTAATTAGATTTTCCTTTATTGAATTATAATTTTTGAAATTATCCTTGCATGATGGAAATCAGTGCGAGTGTGTAAATAAAGATTTCATTCTCACATTGTCTCTGTTTCCGTTCGATGGGGACTTGTGCAGACACGATTGTTTGCTCCATGTCTGTCTGTCTGATTTTTGTTTGGATGAAGATCTGATGGATCAAAATGCCAAAAGGGAGTTTATTTTGTCTTCCAAACCAAACAAATCTCGTAGTGTGGCTGTTTAAGTCATTTAAACATTCCATCGATCGAGAAGATACGAGACAGATACCCGCTGGGTATCACATTGGGAATTAATAAACAAATATTCCATAATATCTACAATCCCTTCGGCTTGGCCTGCCCGCATATGACTTACAATGTATCCAATTAAGCAATAACTCTACCAATTGACGGGAGATCTAGCGAATTTGGATTGAAAATGAATGAACTAGAAAAATGTGAACGACTTGTGCGAGAATGAGAGAGAGAGAGATCGGCTTTCAAGTGTGGGCTAACGAATAGTCTCATGGCACTGCAGGAACCGAATTTGATTGATAAATTGGTTTTTGTTAGTTTTTTTTTTTTTTGAATAGAAACTGCTAGTAGGCTTATTGGGTGGCGAGTTCTCACGATGGATATACATTTATGTTTTTATGAGGGACACATACAAGTGTTAACCATGCCTGCTGCGAGGTGTTGCTTTCAGATACTGAAGTGGTAATTTGTCTGGAAGATATGACATTAAACATGGATCGTAGTGTCTAAAGAATTATTGAAATTGATTTATGGCATTGTTAGTGGATAAAAGTGAACTCTACCTCCGGCGCTAGAAGAATCTGTAGCTACATATCAAAAATAATCATTAGCGTCTGTGCCAGGAAATTGGTTTCGCAAGAAAGTGGCCTTTCTGACAAAATTGGGAGACACCTGGTTAAATAATCAATTTATGGTTCACACATAGAAAACTATGACATATGCAAGCCATTCTGATTTAAATTTTTAAAGGTTTCTGAGTAAATGAAACATCAACACTGACGCACGCAGGAATGCTTGAACATTTTCGTTCCGTAAGCCCAAAGTAAAACATGCCAGAGGGAGCAATTCGTGAAGCACTCTCAAGGCCGAAATCACCTAGAGTAAATTAAAAATTTGTAGTGGTTTCATTTTGCAGTAAGAAGCACAGGAACAGGAGAAAAAAAAGCTCCACGGAGAGCAAAAAAAAATCGCAAGTCCTTGATAAAGGAAATTGCCATTTCAATTTGAACAAAAGTGGAAGTGGAGCAAATTAAAAAAGTACGCAAGAAGCAAAAACCAGGGTAAGTATGGCCGGCAAAAATGAAAATAACACAACGGTATCGCCTCATATCCAGCAATCTGAATTTAATTGCATTAGGGTTAACGTATACATGCATATGTACATTCACTTCGTGGCAGGAGGAGGTTTTTCTCGCAGATGTTTCACACCTGGCCGCATGCATTCAAATTAACCCTACAGTGCACGCGATACTCGAAAGAACAACAACAACAACAAGAACACAACTCTCCTTAAATACTTATTAAAAAGTTTTTCCATCCCGTTTTTTCCCTTTCACCCTGGCAAACGAATCGAATCGAAAAAGCAGAACCCCGTTTAAGGACGTAATAAGGACGTAAGTGTTCCTTAAATGCATGCAACACTTTTGTGTCCCGGTTTTTATTGATTTCACAATAAATTACAAGTTCCTTGTTGATATCCTGCTGGATGCAGGAGACTGTTGAAACAGTCTCAAGCTGTCGAGTGTTCGAGCTATTCACTGCAATAAGCATCACCTCTTTAGTCGCCCTCTTTTGAAATGCATTTAGCAGGAAAACGATGAAAACACGAAGCGCAGACGAAAACAAAACAAAAAACGAGGACACAAATCCAAAAAAGTGAGGAGCAAATTCAGGAATACGAGGTAATTTTTGGGATATTTTACAAACAAAACTCGAATGAAGTTGGTTCCAGGGATGGTTTAGACCCTTATTTCTTCTTTCTATGAATAAAGGGGGGGGGCAACAGAACACAAGGGGTTTAGGGGAAAAAAGATTTTAATTTATTTTTAGTATTTACAGTGATTCATCGCGTAGTAGTCTGCGCTTTCAGAGAACAAGTCTGTTTTAGATCGACAGACTGAAATAGTTTATCGTGTCATGGTAGTACATATAAAGGGAAATCAAAGACAACCAAGAGGAAGACTGTCCTGCTTGTTTAAGTCGCAGACGTCCTTAAAAGCCATTTGTTGTCCCCATTCGGAAGACGAAGTGTCAAATAAAACCGGTATACTTCTGTCAGTCAGATTGTTGGGAAAGGAAGTAATCTGAGCTCGTATGGGACAAACACGAGATGCTGTCAGGACCCCGAAGTTTCGACCAGACGACGTGCAACGCAATTAGGCATCTATCGGCGGTCTTTGCAGAGAATTTTGGTGAAATACTGTAAGATGTTCCCTTACAAAGTGCAGCTGTTAGCTGTTGACCGCCAAGCGCGTGTAACCTACGATCAAGCCATCCTGAATCTCGACCACGAGAGAGAATCATCATGAGCGACGAGGCCCATTTCCATCTCTGATATGTGAATAAGCAAAATGGTCGCTTCTGGGACACCAAAATCCGCGTATAACCCAACGAAGAGCCATTACACCCGCTCAAAGTTACTGCATGGTGTGCTGATTACGCTGGAGGCGTCATCGGGCCTTATTTTTTCGAAAACGCCGCAGATGAAATGGGACTGGAGAACATGTGTTTCCATCAGGATGGAGCAATAGCGCATACTGCACGAGTCACAACGGAAATTCTGAGGGCTTCCTGATCTAATGCCGGGTGGCCTAATCTCTCGTTTTGGTGATTTGTACTGGCCGGCAAGATCGTCTGATTTAACCGTTCTAGACTTCTTTTTGTGTGGTTTTTGAAGTCACAAGTCTATTTCAACAAGCCTCAAACTCTTGAAGCCCTCATAGAGAATATCCGTCAAGAATTCGAGGACCTATCGCCGGAAGTTCTGAGAAGAGTGATGGAAAATGCCGTTAATTGGGCCGAATGGTCATTAACTCTGGCGGCGGCCACTTAGCCGATATAATTTTTTCGCCTAAATGGAAAAAATGGAAATTCCTGCTTATGAGAAAAAGTGGCTCTTGACGCAGGGTAAACGTGAGTAGGTACCTGTAGCATAAAAATGGGGGAAGTGCAGCGTAAAATGCGACAAGACAAGCACAATGACATCAAGCTAGCCACTGAAGAACTAGGTTAGGTTAGGTTAGGTTAGAGAGGCTATCGAAATAATCGACGTACTTAGACCAGCAATAGATCTAATGTGATGCCACTGGAAGCAGTGAGAGCTTTTAATAAAGCGAACTAGGTTTCCTACATCTTGCTGTGCTAGGTCGCCAAGACTGTTAAAAAAGAAGGCACCGAGATGGTTGCGTCTTTTGTGACAGAGCGCGGGACAGGTACAGAAGAGATGGATACTCGTCTCCTCGTCTTCCTCGTCCCTGGAGCTTCTGCAGAAATCACTTGCAGGAACGCCCCGGCGAGTGACATGTCTGCCTAAGAGGCAGTGCTCTGTGATGAAACCTGTAGTAGCTCCGAGATGACGTCTACAAAGCAAAATTAATCTCTTAGAGCGCTAATGGTCTATTGAAGGCCAGATTTGTCTGCTAGTTTGCCAGGTGTTGCCATTTGAGCACCTTAGGGCTCTGCCACGCAGTGAGAAAATCATATTTTTTTGTGATTAGCGATATACATATGTTGCGCTGCCTTGGAAAATGGACGAATTTGATGAACTCTTACGTCTTAAAAATCTTGACTACGCTGACAACATATGCCTCCTATCGCATAGAACTATGGACCTTCTTCAAATGACATCAGATGTTGAAATTGAGGGGCGAACATCGTGGAGTGGAAGATTAACACTGGCAAAACCAAAATCACCAAAACCGGAACAAATTCATCAGCTCAAGTTAGCATTGGTGGACAACCGGTAAAGACAGTAGTAGAGAGCTGGCAATGACTTGGGAGGATTGCCTCGATCGATGGTGGAACCGAAAAGCCGATTCAGCAAAGGGTTTGGTATGCTCTCAGAATTATGAAGAAATAATACGATTAGCTTGAGCACCAAGGTACGACTGTCCCGTTTCAATGTCGAATTCGCGCTGTTACATGGATGCAGCACGTGGAAAGTAATCTCCACTATAATGAGAGAGCTACAAACGTGTGGCTTATAGGCACGTGCGAAACTATTTAACGTATCTCTAACGAACATCTTTGCCAGGGCATGGGTCAGAAACCAATACGCACACCCACTTAATGACGAAATTGGATTACTGGTCATTACGATATGCGATGGAATCCACTTACCCAAGATGGCAGAAAAGTGGGTCGAAAGAGAAACATTTGAAGAGCAAGAATTAGAGAGAGCTGAGGAGACATTTTGCTAGAAACCGCACATGATGGCGTTAGCGTAGTAGACGGCCTAGGACTCACAAGGGGGAGTATGATATAAGTTTGACAAAACTTTCTATCCAAAAGCTACAATAATATATATTCTCTACGTTAAGGCGTTTAAGCACGAACTATCTCAAGCATGTGCAGACACTCGGATTTGCTCGTAATGCCAAAAGGTACGAAGAGACAATTTTTTTTCCCCGTCAAAGGCCATCCGAATGGTTTGAAATGAACTTGAAATATAAACAAAATTGCTCAATCTGTACAGGCATTCAGTTAGTAACACCATAGACTCGATTGCTAATGTAAGTCAGTTAACTTGACAGGGCAATGAAAGCAATATTCCTCTTTTATTATTTTAAAGCCATCGACCAAAATCTTTGCATATTCTGCAGGACAAAGAACAAGATATCTATGAAATATCACTGAAAAAAAATTTAATTTTTTACGTCCTTGTATTTAAATTTTAACACCTCAATATATGTATGCTCATCCAACTGAACCCGTTTCATATCTCATATCCCTTCCTACAAAAAAGCATAAATTTCCAAATTGTGCGTAACCCTGTGAAAGGCTCCAATTTGTTTCATTATGTATCAATAAAATATTAATTGCCACACAATAAAAACAAAACAAAAAATAATAATACAAAGAATAAATAAAAATCGTTACCTGCTCGAATGGCTGGGCTCATGTGCAAAGGGTTCGGCGTATATATTCCGCACGGGTGGCACCCGCCTTGGCAGGGGTGGTGGCACCGGATTATATCCATCCATAATTGTATCACAATCTGTGTATTTCATTGATTTCATAGTCATGTTTATATTTTGCTTATGCTATATTATATATTATTTTATATTTTTTTCGTGTGAAAAAAATATTCATATATGGTGTGTAGACTCCTCACGTAGATTTGTAATTCGTACGTTCGTTGGCTTACGTTTTTTTTTCTCCTTTATCGTGTTTATTTAAACCGCGCGTGTTAAATTATTAATTCGCAGGAACATATATAAAATTTATTTTCATTTGCTTTTGCGAGTATTATTTATATAAACCGACCGACGGAAGGAATGTAGATTAAACATTTCAGAGGTTGAAATGCTTAACACACGTGATTGAGCTTGAGCACAACATCCGGCAAATAACAAACGAAAAAAAAAAATTTAAATAAGGATAAAAATACAATTTTACTTTATTTTTGTTTTGCAAATTTGTTTTTTTAAATCTCGTGACGCTCTGATTTGAAACGAATGGAAACTTATTTAATGACCGCCTTCAGTGCGTATTTCCCGATGAGAGCGCGTCATTATAATTCGCGGTAAGATTTTGTTTAACATTATCATGGCTGCGGGGATGAATTTTTCGCGTGCAACGCGCTCAAAAAATTTGTTTGGTTAATAAATGGGAGTGTAAGTTGCACAGCGCGTTTTAACACCACCCCTCACGGTGTGTACACGGACACACTGAAGGGGTTGCTGTTGAATAATTTTTGTGGTCGAACTAATTGTTTTTTTTTTTTTCCTTTTTATTTATTTTTGATCCTTAAATTCGTAGTGCCATTTATTTTTGTGGTGGTTGATTTCGTTTTCAGTTCTAAAAATAAAAATGTACAAAAAAATATATCGAATCAAATTAATTTTTATTCGTTTGCATCATGCATCGGTGCATCGAATTTTGATGTACATAGCCCGCCGCAAGAGATCCGACGTTGTATTGTTATTTATGATATAAGCTGATTGAAAAATAAAAATTTATTATGCGAATGCCATCATAGAGTACCCACTAAGCTTTACAGCTTCTACTTTGAATAGAAGTTTAATTATTTATTCTATTGAAACTACAAGTTTGTTTTATTTGAATGTGAAGAGTTTTTTTTACAAATTCTTTCAGTTTTTTGAAAATGTTTGTTTAATAAAATATTTTAAATTAAGGTTTTCCTTTGTTCGCTTAGAACCAGAGCTCGAAAATAACTCTCAACCTTTATTTTCATTTGGTTTCTCACTGAGAGATATTGCATTGAGCACTGACATTTAGGTCTTGCTCCGAGATATATTTATATATACTCACCTTTTCGCTCTTCGCTTGAGAGATATTTTTTAATTCCAAATATATCTCTCCTCTGTTGACTTTTTTTATAAAAATTAAATGGAAATGATTAACCTAAAACCTCTTTCGTCAAGAATAAATCAAAAGTCTTCAATGTATAGAATTCAATTGTTGTGTTCATTTCACATATACATATGTATGTATTATGAATATAGAAGAACTTTGTTAGACAAGTGTTTACCGATGACTAATCAAATCACGAACGGCAGTTCCGCATGCACTGCTTGCTAACTAAGCGACAATGATAAAGGAGATTTATTTTTTTCTCTCAGTGATATCTGTCATTGATTGACCAGAACCTAAAAAAAAGTAAAGTAAAGGTTTCTCTCCGACCAAGAGCGAAAAACGTACGGTGATGCAAATCGGTTATTAAGTGATCTTATTTCAAAATCTCAACAACAGAGAGTAATTTAAAAACCTTTGAAAAGGTTGAGAGTTATTTTCGAGCTCTGCTTAGAACAGTATTGAAGGTGTACAATGAAAATAATGCTTTTGGCCTAGCAACTGGTAATGAATGCTCTCTCATTGGTTTCGAAAAATCGTGGTGGAATTAAGAGCCTCGAAGATAATTAGCGTCAACAACGGTCTGCGACTATTGAATCAACCTCTTGAGGGCGTTGATTGAAGGCGATTTCCCCAGCACAGTTTGAGAGCGTGCGATAGAACTGACTCAAAAGCCAAACAATGATCTTGTACTTACATATGTTCTGTAGAAGGCGATAACATAAGACTTCGCAACCTGTTAAGCAAATCTGCATCTGTCTTTGCAGAGGAGATCTCGCCTTCTTAAGTCTAATTAGTCCGAAGAATAGGTGAAAAACCACCCTTTCACCCCAAGAGGTTCAAGTCAAAAGAGGAAGACGGAAAGCGAGATCGATAATTATCCTAAAGTAAGGGTTCAGAAAATAATTTCTCAGGATTTAAAGCTTTTTGGTTGGTTACAGCCTTCGTCAGCAAATCGTCAGAATGCAGTCATAAGCTCTTAGGAAAATGGCAGATTTTTTTGATATTTCCTCACCGAAAAATACTGCAGACCACTCACTGGTTTTTTATGGGACGACTTTATTGTCTAGTAGTTAATTCCCAGCAGATGTTTACGATGATACGGTGGTCACTATGTACTCGCTATAACCTGTAGACGTTCAAAATTCTCGAGCTTAATACTTACTGTTGTCCTGTTCTAATAGTGAAGAGTGAGGCCTAAGTGGAGAAAGCTATGCACTAACACCAAAGCAATTATGTACGTGGCCTTCTACAATAAACGGAGAGACCTTGGTTGAATGACATTCATCTGGCTGTGCAATGGGTAAACTCTGGTTTGATGAGTACCTTCTTCTTCTATCTCAAGCACCGTTCGGTAGAAAAACTCCTCTGATACACCTCATCAGTATCCAAACTTTCAATACAATCACAGTTCGTGTGGAAATTTCAAAAATAAATGCAAAATCAATAAACAAAACAGATATCCTTCGAGTTGAAAGAAAGTCTAACGACACAACAAGTAATTGATCCAGAACCGGAATCAGTTACGGAACAGTAAGAAAATTTTCAACTTCCCCACGAAGTATTCGCAATTAATATGAAATTCTTCCTGTGCTGTCCTGATGTTCATCCATGTCGCAGTGTATCTCTGTACGGACATGCCAGCATTCTTAAACAAATTCAAAATAAAGAGAGAAAAACTTTTATCAAACTTTATTACCTCATAAAAGTAACCAAAATTAATAGTCCCAAGGTAGTAAAAGCGTACACAAAATAATATCAAATTTTATTCCCCGATAAAACGGGAGAAACGAACGCAACCGGGATAAGAAGAGAGAACCTGGAGCCCTAGCAACAGCAACACACAAACGACCCGGCGACAAATTAAAATCAAAATAAACCATAGAACACATCAAGTGAGAGCAATTAACATCAATCGGTGAAAACATCTAAATCAACATTGCCTTACTGCGGCTGGCCCCTAAATCTTGATCCCTGAGGCATATCGTACAGACACAACATTTGGCCTGTGCGTGTCGTGCGGAGACCCCGATGGAATAGTATCTGTCAGAACTTGAACCGAATCGAATATGTTTCTTGAGAAATAAATTACACCAATGGGCGGAGAGATACCTACTTTTCTTCTCAGACACATACACGCACCGCGCCTCCTTTTTGGTGTTTCTTTTTTAAGAAAAAAAGGTGTGAACAGATCCAACACAAAATTTACCTCGTCATTTTGAAACCAAAAAAAAAAATGCACTTCAATCCGTTTTACATCGTGTATCGAAGAATTAATTAAAACCGTGTCGATTCGATTTCAGCGCGATTTCTGCGATTGCTGACAAAGTGGAAAACGCTGTTTCTTTCACAATTCCACCTCAAATCCCTGGGGACCATCGAATAGAAGAAAAAAACAAATTGCCATCATCTTAAATCCCGCACAGGTTCCTCCGCTCCTAAGTCAACCCGCACATCGAGATAATAATTTTCGAATAAAAATCAAATGTTATCGTTCGGGACTCATATCCAAATCGATTTTAAACATTCACAGATGAACCTCATTGATTTTTCCGATTTTTTTCTTCTCGCCTCGGCCCGCCTCCCCGTTTCCCTGAAACAGAGATCATGCACAGTTTAAATGTAGGTACCATACACAACCGGCTGATGATGTTCAGATAGATATTCGTAGATTTTATTATAGAACCCCAAATTGCTTTTCTGGATGTTAATCAAATGCAGATACATTCTCAGCATCATATGGTTTTTTCCCCTTTGTTTTATCGTCTTTTTGTGTGTGTTTATGATTGCACGGGTCTTGGGATAACTCTTGTGAGTATCTCGTGGCGATAGACCAATATATTGAATTTGAATCTTAATCGATGCAACATAGGAATTCAATTATAGATACTTTGTTGTGTGCGGCACTGCAATCGGAAAGCTGCGAAAGCGTTCATTTTATTTTGACGATTAGAAGTGAAAATGTGTCAATGTTATGACGAAGATTGGTTTTGATAAGCTTCAACGGTTTTTTTTATAAAAATTCTGATGTGTGCCAAGAATTAGTATGGTGTGGATTTAAATTACAGACTTGGAAACTTGTGCACTCGGGTTCAGGTTTTTTGTATCTTTTATGTGACTTTAAATTGATCAAATGTGTTGCAGGGCAGAAGCATCATTTGTTCCTATTTCATGGTGATGGGTTTACACTGGAACCGATAACTGGACATATTATCACCATGTAACTTGTAATATTACTTGTGATTATTCCTCCAATTCGTTTGAAGAAAGACGGCTTTGGTAGAGCTCATTTGGGTTTATTGTATGGTTTGTGAGCAGATTGAGCAGGTGTTCACCTCTTTTTACTTTAGAATTGCAGGAATGGTAAAGGTTTGGTACATGTTTTACCAAGAATTGAAGATAAATGGTTGCAATTAAAGAATTGCCACTAGTCACATACATAGATCTCAGAGTATTCTCTGTAAAAAAGAAACTGAGCCGCCAAATGCTGAGAGGATTTATGCCATGAACTCAGTTTTAAGAAACTGGAAGATGCTCAGGTCCAGGGACTAAGGATTCTCTTAGGAAATATTGGGTGTGTGAATAAATACGAGAGCAAAAAAATATAACAAACATCAAGATCGAGAGAATCGCTGGACGGAGCGATCAGTCTAGTAATAGCAATCAACGCCTAATCAACTCTTCCCAATAATTTCTCTTCCTTTTGCTAATAAAACTGAGCTTCAATTGCAGTGGTTGTGTTTTTTCTTATCGTTTTCACTTTTCGTGTCCTACATGTATACGTTTGTTGCACCAATTTCTCGTTTGGATGAACTCACCTGGCTTAGTGTCAGAGGAGCTCTGGATACTCTGAGTAAGGTGACAGGATGTATGTCCATATTTTTTTTAATAATGCAGTGGTTCGAAAATCGGGTGTTATTAGGTTTCAATGGCGTCAGAGTGTCCAGACTAGATACGGACATTTGTGGTGTTTATCATTGCTATAATTCACTCTATTCATCGTCAGCTCAATCAACTCTTCAACCCATGACAGTCTACTGCCAGTGTTTTGTTTGATCGATTTATTTATTTTTTTAAAAATAAATGTTTCAAGAGTTGAACCAGGACTTTCAACTTGAGAAGCGATGATGCTTACCACTACACCATGGCCACCCCATATGTATATGTATTTGGTTTTTGCACTGAGCTCTGGATTAAGTGATCGATGACAATTTATTGCCGAATTGGTATGCTTCTTCATGACAGATTATACTCTCATAGGTTTATCACTCCCCGGCGAAAGGTGGTGCCGTGAAAAATGCTTGGTGATTATTGCTCAAACCAACGACCAAAGCACTAAACACCGAGCTACGACAAAGTTGGAATAAAGGAGTCGTTGACTAACTGTGTTCATTGTTCATTGGCTACCTCCTTAATCCTAAGAAGGATATAATTGAACGACCAAGTGGGGTTAAACCTCTTCTCTTCAGAGTATCGACAATTAGACAGTCAGACTTTCCCACGTGAAAGGTAGAAATTAGTGGACTCAGGTTGTGCTGAACCACTTGGGACTTTATAAATGCGTGATCTTTCACTACTTCCTGAACGAACTCTATCCCAGCACATTGATTTGTTCACAGAAAACAACTTTCTCATCGGTCTCCGGTACTAAAAAATCTTAAGAAAACTATAAGCTTCACCGCACAGATGCACGTACTCACAATGCGACAGGAAAATTATTATGCATCTGTGCATTTAAAGAAATAAATTTAGTCTACCTGCTGGTCTTTTTAAACCCTCAGGCACTCTGATCCGAGCTGTAATTTATTGCTAAGCCAAACAAGATTTTCATCAGTAGTCGCCTCGGCTTACTCAACTAGATTCCATTCAAAAAATTCAATATCTCTTGTAGTATCTATGGGTAAGCCAAGCACGTTAATTTATCTGTCGCCTTCGACAGTCGCGGAAAAACAAGTTCAAATTGTATCTTTTCAAATATATTTCATGCAATTTAGTCATGTACACGGAGAATGCCTAAAACTAAGTCAACCCACACAAATCTCGTTATTACTCGTATCTTTGTATCTTTCCTCCTTTGCTTTAGCATTTTTCCTTGTTTTTTTTTTTCCTTTTCTTTTTGTTCGCGTTGTTGGTAAAGTTTTGAAAGCAATTAAAGGTTTCTGGTCAGATCCAGATACATAAACCAATATTAATACGATACAATCCCTTAAGGCCGTCAAAGATGGTCGGATGGTTGGTGGATGGATGGATAGAATTGAGCACGAACACACCAACCAACAAAAATAAGCATCATCCTACCGAAAGCGGTTACCGATACCGATACCATTGTGTGTTTATACACACCAGAGATACCTTAAAGAAAAACAAAAACCCAAGTCGTTTGGTGGGAGTCGTCTCTGGAAATTGAATGATTGAAGTTTTGTAGCTATTTTTCCAATTATTGCCATACCATAGAACTTTGTTTTCATGTAGCGGCGGGCCTCCAGACAGCACATCTCTATCTCTCTCAGGGCAAAACCACAGGGGAATTAAATCCCAAAAATGTTCTTCTCACCAAAAAGATACCGAGTACAAGTTGTGCACACTACCACTTACATGGCGATGTCTACAGATGGACATGAAATAACTTTGATATCGAAAGAGTTTAATTTTATTTCATTTTTTCGTTGTTTTCATTGGGGAACATGGTTTATTTATTTTATTTTTTTCTTTTTCGTATAAGCAAACCGTATAATTTGATTCTATAGATCAAGCGAAGCCAAATAATTATAAGACGAAGGAAAACAGCACCACGATGTGGGATTCGTTGATGAGGAGATGAGTTTTGAAAATCAAAAATATATCAGCGAGATGTTATGACTGGGTAAAATTTTTAAATTTGTTTTTCTCTTTTCTTGATTACACGCACTTGTGGATGTGAGTTCATGAGCCTATAAGTCCACGTGTCTTTAGAATTCGCATAAAAGAAGAAGAGATGTGTGTATCTCTGGGTAACACGAGTCAACAATAAATTAAATGACATCCACATGTGAGATATTATTGACTTGTTTATGAAATCATTTTGCGATAAATTCAGATGTTCTGGGAAAATTATTTTCAGCACAATGCTACTATGGCGACAATTGTGTAAATTCCCAGGAAATCGCTGATGAGCCGTTTTGGTGAATGTATGTACTGTGTCTGCAATAAGCCTGCAATGGAGCTTTTCCTATCGTTAGGTGAATTTTTATTTTTTTAATGAACAGTCATATAAATGTTTCTATTCGTAGAACACATATCCACTGAATCTATTCAAATATCAAGCGTCAAAGTCTACCATGGTTGTTGGTGGCAAAAAGTCTCTTTCTGCTCATTAGGTCTGCAAGTGTTTTCAAAAAGCAACAAACATGTTTATCATCTACCAAATCGAGATAACTCTGATTAATAGTACCAAGGGCGGTTGTTTCTCTTTCTAAGAAAGGGGATGTACCCCTATAATTGAAGCAACCACTCCAATAATAGGTGTATATCTCTTTTAAGTCTCTCAGGTGTTGGAAGCGCGTTCCAGAACTGTGGTCGAGTCCAGGTTGGGTGATGAGCAGTGCGGCTTTCGTCCAGGTAGAAGCACAACCGACCAGCTGTTCACTCTCATATGATCGAGTACCTTAAGGTAAACTCTGGAGTGTACTGCAGGAGTATGGGATTGACGTTTCTCTTCTGAGGGCAACTCAATCCCTATTCACTAACTGTAAGAGCTCTGTTCGGGTGAACAGCCTTAAATAGGCACCTTTCACAGTGGGCGTTGGACTTCGCTAGGGATGCGTTCTGTCACCTCTGGTTTTCACTCTGTACATTGATTGCATGTTACAGCGCAGCCGTGGCGAAGAATGGTTCGATGACTTAGTCATCCTGAGGTCTACCCAGACCGAACTTCAGAATACCAGATTACGCGAAGTACTCAATGTCGAACAGCTACTTCTTTGAGTGGAAAGGTCCATACTTCGATGGTTTGGGCACTTTAAACGCATGTCCCCAACTCGGGTTCCGAGACGTGGTATGGAAACCGTGCCAACAGGTAGTCGTCCCAGGATGAGATGGGGGGTAGACCCAGGATGAGATGGGGGGAAGACCCAGGATGAGATGGTGGGACCAAGTCCGAAATCTCACCTCTACCTGTATGGATATAGCCCCTGATGATTTCGAGTCGATGGCAAAAGATTGGGAGATGTGGAGAGTCCATTTAAGCACCCTAAACCCGCGATCCTCTTAGTGGATAAGCGGGTTATTCGAAAATGATATCAATTTGATCGCAAATTCCGGTCAATTGTTAAGACAAAGCAAACTCCCATAGAGCCAAATATCGATGTCAAGCCCACTGATGGCTACTTGCTGCATATTTTCAGCATTGGATTCACCGCCAAGAACCAGATGTCAAAGATATACTACGCTTAGCAATTTTAATAATGAGTTAAATCACCACGCGCGATGTTAATACATCTCATGCCAAGTTTACGGCGTTTATCTTCATCCGCAAAGTGAAGATTTTGAAGAAGCCACGCTTTAAGTTTTTGGAGCTACCACTAATCGAACTTTGTGTGTCTCAACTTACTGCAGAGCTGTAAATATTTTAGAACAACTTATCTTTTACGTTAGGTAGTACTGACGGAGCTCAACAATTGCCTATAGAGGTTAGACACGTAATAGTCTCTAGTTATAATTCCCAGTAGAGTCAAACTATTCACTCAACGCCCCTCATCTGAGTCCTCTTACTTTTCTTCAATAGAATTACAGTACAAACACCTGTCCTTACACGACACATACCATGCCTTCTTGAAGTCCACACATAGCAGGTATAGGGGAACTGTTCACGCAGTGGATTTCTAAAGAATGGATCACGATGTTTTACTTAAATTGAAAACCATCCAACTGTCCACCACTGAATTGTGGTGTACAAAGGTATGCCCATCTTTCTTTTTTTTAAATTTTACGTGTCTACCTTTGTGACAAATGACAATTCCAGGTAGAATGAGCAAATATCTTTTCATGTAGTCATTCAAGGAAGTTTTTTTTTTCGGAGAATTTGCACACAGTTTCCATGGACAATACTTGAATGAATCTTCGTTCTGGTGATCTTAAGCCTGAGTCTGCTTTGTTCTGTCACGAAATTGTTGCTGTGGGTTTAGTTGTAAGAAGACGTAAGTCAAATTACAATTTCCAGTGGAAGGGTCTGGTAATACTAGCGCGTGTGTTGTCAAACGAAATAAGAAGCGAGAACGTTATATATACATAGTATATAGATATGTATGTCGAACTTGTTTGGCGGTATATCAATTGAGTTTCAGCTAACAAACGCATTGGCTTACATTCTCGGTTTCTTTTTACTAAGAGGTCAACCATCGAGAACCGCTTGAAATTAAGCCAAATACATATGTAGACATGTTTGTATTCAATTTGGTGGAATCTTGTGAAGAAAGGTTAAAATGCTTAAGAAACATTGTGTCAGACACTGAGTAAGAGACTGTGTCGTTATCACCGGACACTACGCAGAGCCGAGGTATTGGAAGCAATAATATCCAAAGAATCTCTTTTTCCATATCCTTTCCGTAATTTCGAAGGTCATGATATCGCAATTTTGATTGACAGTCGGACGGCTATTAAACCAATTTCTACTGAAATAAAATCGAAGCTAAGTCGACGCTGTAGCGAAGAGGTTAAGTTTCTCGGCTCGCAGCACAATATTACTCTCTGGTGATAAAGTGTTCTTGTGTCACAAAGACACAACCGGAAATAAGAGAGCCGACGTGCAAGAAAAGGGTCTGCAATGACCCACAATCAAGCACTTCAATGATTTAAGCCCCCGCTCTGTAATCTCAGAGAGCGAGTGGATTGTAAGATCCTGACAACAGTCAACAGTAGGTGGACGTCGCTTACCACCTGTATGATACATATATGTATCAAGAATCAACAAACTTTTAAAATATGACAGGAAGTCGCTGTCAATGTTGGTAGGTGCACTCACTGCCCAAATACTTCTAAGAAACTGCACAGTGAAATTTAAACTCAACGATGACAATATATGTATGGGCTGCGGTGACGAGTAGGCTCAAGACGAGGAGAGCTCACTTCCTCTGCCACTGCCCAAGCCTATGTCACTTGAGAAACAGAACATTAAGAACACACTACCAGAACGTACAAGAACTATCTGATGTTCCACTAAACGATCTTTCCAGGTTTCTGAAAACATCATGATGGCTTGAGACACAAATCACCAACCCGGTAAGAACCGCGATAAGCCCCCATGGATACCGCAATAGGTCCACAAGGACCTGAGTGTGATAAGGTCGAGTGCTTTCTCCCTCATCAACCCAGATACCTAACCTAACCTAAGATCATAATGACTTTACTTAACCTGCGAAAATGAATGGAGTGGATGGCGGGAATGAATGGGTGCAAATTCAATTCTATAAATACCCTCATGCCCTACCAATTTAAAAAAAAAAAATTTGATCAATTTAAATTGACTACCTCTTGCTCGGATATCCTTAATTTAAATAATAAAAACGGACTGATCCGGTACATTGTCTATCCAGAATTTTTTTTCTTTGCAATAAATTTCCTTTGCATTAACCTCATTTCACATTGTCGGCCATAAATACAAAACAATCAATTGCATCCGTATGCCGATTAAAGTTCTCAATTAAAATCAATTTAGCTAATCGTTTGATATCAACTCAAAGGAATACACACATTCTCTGTGTGCCTTTATAATTTTTTGGCGCATGCATCCCCCGCTTTTTAAGTGTGTATGTTTTTATACAAAATAAATACAAAATTAAATGCGTTCTTCTTTGGTTTCTCTCCCTTTGATGTTTCCAGGAAATTGTTGCTTTTAATCGTGCCATTTTCATTCACAGGGTTGCCATGACTTACTTGCAAAAAAAAACTTGCAAAGATTCTTCGGTTTCATTTAACCAGAAGTTCTACGAAGAGGATGCCTCCCGGTTAATAAAGTTTCAAAATCACGACAGTTTCTTCGGAATCAGCGAGATCTTCGCAGAACTGTTTCTACTGGCAACTCTGCGAAGAAATATAATTAATTATGTTCATAGACAAGAAGGTGGCAGTTAAAACAGGGGGATCTACCCAAGCCTACGCACCATCGAGTTCGGTTCCATCAGTACGATGGACCTCAGTTTCCCACAATTCTACCCCAATTGCCTAGACTTTTCTTCATCATATCACGGCGGTCTACCTTTACAGAGTTCGCGGCCGATCCTTTCCATTTTTTCGTTTTTGTATGATCGATTCTACAAGTTATTGGCCCGTTTTCTCATCCAGCTATTTATTTGAGATACGATGTGACTAAAATACTATAAGTATGTTCTAAATCAGTTTGCAGTTTTTTAGACATTGAAGGTAAATTTCAAGGTGCTAAGGCCATTTTTGCAGAAAATCCAAGAACTTCAAATCGATACGCACCACCATTTTATCGATTTTAAGGCCGCCTGATGACAACATCTATAGAGACGAGCTATACAGAGCCATGTCGTGTTTTGGCATCCCTGCCAAACTCGTCCGTTTGTGCAGGATGACGATGGAGAATGCACGCTACTCCATCAAGGTCGGTCAAGACCTCACCGAGACCTTTGATGTCAAAAAAGGATTTAGACAAGGCGACACGCTGTCATGCGACTTCTAAAACATCGTTCTTGAAAGAAGACAGACAAAAACACCAAAGGCACAATCTTTCAAAAGTCCGTCAAATTACTCAGATACGCTGACGATATTGACATAATAGGAAGGACGCAGCGGAGACGGAGGCGGTGAAGATGGGTTTAGCGGTCAATGAGGGCAAGACCAAGTATGTATATGCTGTCAACAAGAACACTAAACACCGAAGTCTTTGGCAGAACATCACTATAGACAGTTATAACTTTGAGGTATCTAAGGACTTTGTCTACCTAGCCTCCGCAATCAATTTAGACAACGACACCAGAGCATAGATCAAACTAAGAATCTTGCCAATCGCTGTTTCTTTGGGCCAAGAAGACAATTGAGTAGCAAAGTCCTTTTGAACGACTAAAGCGACCCTTTATATGGCCGTATCCGTCCCAGTCCTGCTCTACGGCGCAGAGACATGGCTTTTACCAAAAGCGGATGAGGTTGCTCTTCGTTGTTTCGAGAGGGAAATTCGACAGCTGTTTTCGGTCCCGTCCGCATAGACAGTGAGTGAAGGAGGAGATACAATGACGAACTGTACGGGCTGCACGGACATCGATTTAGCCAGAAGAGTGAAGGTCCAACGACTGAGGTGGCTAGGACGTGAAGAGCGGATGGACAGCAATGCTCCGGCTCGGAAAGTCCTCGAATCTACACCCGAGAGACGGCGCAGTAGAGGAAGACCGCGACTCAGGTGGCGTATACAAGTGGAAGAAGACCTTAACCAGCTTGGGGTGTGAAACTGGAGCCAGCTGGCTAAAGATCGAGCTGGCTGGAGGCGGTTGTTGGTCCACCTAAACTTACACTGCGAAACCAATCAAAAAAAGGCTATGGTCCTTAATATCAGAAATCCACGAAGAAGTAACTAAGGAATTTCAATTAGAACGACGCACTGCTAGGCTTCTACATACTCATATCTTACCCTACACCTTCGTCCGATTGTCGTGTATTTTTATGAATAAAAACTGACACTGTTCCACTCACACCAAAGACGTGTCGATCTAAACGCATCAAAATACCACATTCGTTCATGGGCCCCAATGGCTACCTCAAGACCAATCATTATCCTCCTCCTTTAATCCGAAATTCTTTAGAAAATAACTTTGTTTTCCTTTTTCGTCATCATACTTGCAAACATCTGCAGTTGAAAACTTTGCAACTTGAAGTCAACGAAGAACATCGAACCAATCAACGTTCGAAAAACTCATCGAGATACTTCAATCTGGCATCTCTGAGTTGTATATGAGTTGTGGTTGTCTTCACTTTTCGTTCGACCAATGTACCACCTATACATGTGTACGTAGTGAAGATGTTCTCCTTTTTGTACACTCTGTTCCTCTGTACATTCACTACCAGTGCTCCTCTCCAGCCTCTTTCACTTCCTTCCTCCCAGGCCAGTTGCTACTTGTGTGTGATTCTGCGAAAAGCAGTTGATGGCACAAACACACACACAAACACAGCACGAAAAACAAGAATAATCTTTCAGATTGTTTCTTAAGGAGCATGGTGAAATGCAAAAGAGGAGACGCTAGCTCTGCTGTGGTGCACAGCTCCAACAAAAGAAGTACAAAAGAAGAGGAAAAATAATAAAATGCAATTTCTCTCAATTAGAATTGATGAAGTGGAAAGGAAATACTTTTGACTTTAGTGCTGCACTCTTATTATTACTCAATCGTCCATAGGAGTCGAGGCGGCGGCATATGGTCTTTTGATTGGAGTTCATTAAATGGAAACACAATTCGAAACTTGAAAATAGACTGCGCTGCGGTTGGGGTCTGGCTTTTGGTCTAGAAAATCGATTTCCCAGAATTATAATCGCAATGCATATAAAAGGAGGAGCACTAGATGTGGAAACACGAATCCTTCACAGGAAATCGAACCTTGATGAGGTACGTGGTACGTCGCGTGTTAGCACACACCAACAACATTCACACTTGTGCATTGCTACTTCAGGTGATCATCACTTTCAATCATCATCATCAATTAAGTTAACCGACAAAGGAAAACAAAGACCAAAATGTATAGTATTACCGCAAACTAAATTATGCCCCACACATACGCATACGTATCCACTCATGAATGTGTGCCTCTATCCAAACAGGTAGAGTTGATTTTCGGTGGCAAATGATATCGTGTCAAGATGTAATTCACATCGACTAGCGTTCAATGTAAGCTGAATCACGTGTATCTAATGATTCCCTTCTTTTGTTTTTGTTTGCCTGCTTCGTTCCGCTCACACACACACACACACACACAGCGATGAAAGTTAATTTACAAGAAACAAGGAAATACCTCGAATATAACTACATAATGCATTCCAAGGAAAAGGAAATTATAATGGAATACAACGAAAGAGAAGCATTATGTCAATAGTATCTTACAACTGCACGGATATGAGCTGCCAGGAGAGGCACTTTGAAATTTCGTTCATAACTTTCCCAACTTACTCTGACTGCTGGCTGGGTCTGGGTCCCTTTCCCTTCTCCTTCAAAAGACAGCTGAAGAGAGACTTATAAATATGCACACATACACATTATCCTTGACCGAACATTTACAAAGAGTATCTGTGTAATGTATTCATGCATTGAAGGATTACACAAGGTCAATTATGTTTTGCAATTTAGATGGCATGGATACGATGAAGGATGAGTTCTCAGGCAATTGCTTTGATCCTGCGAGACTGACTCAAAGGACAATTGATTTTACTCAGAAAGTGCACGCCACCCAGTTACACTTTGAGCTCAATGTTTGGGATTTGAATACGGTCAAGGCAAACGTTTTTTACTTTTTCAAATACCGCCACGAATGGGCCTTTGCTTTTGAAAGTCCGATGGAACCTTTAAACGCGTTATAAGCAACAGAATTGAAAAAGCATTCGGAATGCATACAGTCCAAATATGTTAATAAAGGAGCAAAAGGCTTTTCACTGCAATGAAAGTAAATTAGATCTCCACGTAGGTAGGGTGAAAAGTCCACTTTACACAACTTGCTGTCCTCTTGTTCTCGAAATCCCCTGTAACAGAGATGACGAACTTAAAAATTTGGGCATTCGAAAAGCTAGTTTTAAACAGCTTTTTTCCTTTCATACCCCAGCAGATTGGATTACTGTGCGAAGCTCAGACGCCATTGAAATCTAATACCACCTGAGTTTGGAATCACTATCACTACACCTCTTTCGGTGTGTGAATAAGGTTATAGCTAAGAGTATTCATTACCCCCTGAGAGCAAGTGGATTACAGAAGAGAGGTATGAAAATTGACTTAGAAAGTGTCGGCAAAAAGATTGACTTACGTGAGAAGCTTTGATGCCACACGTGTAATTATCTGGACCTGAACTCTTCGTATAAATATAAATAAATATCTGGCGCAACAGCTCGGGATGAGACCTAGCTTCTCGCAACCATTCATGTTGTGCGTATTACATTTTTCACACGAATGGGAGGGTCCTACAATTTTTTTCCGATTCCGAACGACGAAGAAGCTTATTCATGACAGATCTTACTCATGGAGGTTTATTACACCAGGCCGAGAGGTGGTGCCGTGCAAAATGTTCAGTGGATATAGCTGAGGCTTGAACTCACGCAGCTCACACAGCAGTCCAACAAACTAACCACCGAATCCAACAGATGGACCTCTCTAAACACTTGTGCAACCACAAGGAAGATATGGCCTAAATTCTTTAACGCTAGGACCGACAGACTCCTGCAGATTGACAGAAGATCCCTATGTACCTTTAAAGAAGTGATCACAGAGCATAATATGCTGCGGTGCTATATGAAAAACCTTCGAATTACAGAAGAAGGCCTTTTAGGAGGTGTGGCGATGAGGAGGCCCACGAGAATACAACCCACTTCCTTTGCCATTGCCCTAGTCTCTTCCATCTAAGAAATAAGTTCCTCAGACGACACTTCTTCGAGGACATTGGTGGTTTGTATCACAGACGCAGTAAGTACTGTAACTATTGGTTAGCGTTCTTACGGACAGTCTCTTCCCCCAACGGATATCACAATTGGTCTGAACTGACCTGAGTGTGGCGATATGGTTCTTCTTTTCGCCTGCCCACAAACCTAACCTAACCTAACCACTGAGCCACGACGACCACTCTTCGTATGCTTAGACTAATTTTGCAGTACAAATCTTCGCCGACGGGTCTAAGGCGATTCGAATCCTGTTCAAATATTTTATGTGTACGTAATTTTCCTTAAAAAAAATTCTAGTAATTTAGTGAAAACCACATTTGACCAGGTGGGATTTCCCTTTATCAATTGAGCAGCTGAAAATTCGCTGTGCGTGCTTTTCCACGATTTGCACTTTCCATTAAGATAGAGAGATTTATATACATTGTCGCAGCAGGCAGATATTTTTAAAAATGTGAATTGATTTTGTTCCTTTTCTTTTCACTATTCTTAGAGGGTGAGAGAAAAATAGTTTCATCATTGAAATTTATTTCTTTTCCAACACCGAACGTGGAACTCTCGGGCGGAAGAGCACAGACACAGTTGTTTGTGTTTTGAGATTTATCACAAAGTCAATGTGGCGTGTCGTCCCCTCTAATTAGTGATTGGTATTGGATAATGAATTGTTTTTTTGGGGAATGAAAATAATTTTTCTTTCGTTGACAAATGCTGAAGACAACAAAAAAAGTCGTAATTTTTAATTTTAATGATTGACAAAATGATTTAAAACTTAATTACTACCATACAACTGAAGAGATGTAGAAATATTAACATGAGAGGCATTAAGTTATCGGTTTTTTTTTGGATTGACAGTTCCAGGAAAAGGCGGAATTTTCTTTATTTAAAGTTTAGAGAACTGTAGGATATGATACTGCTCGGTTCTAGACGAATTTATAATAAGTGATTGCCAGACTTTTTTCAGTTGAAATATCCCATTTCTTTGCTACCAAAAATGACTGCAAAAAAGGAGTACTAATGTTTTGCAAATATCATTACATTGTAGGGCCCATGACCGAGGCGGTTTGCCTGTCCAAACTAGTCTGTACGGACAGACTTCACCACACACGGTACAACAAGCGAAACAATTATAGTCTTCGTTTCACTATAAATATTGAAAATAAGCGTTTTCGATCTTTTTCTGAGGAGGATTATGTATAAGTTGTAGGTAGGTGGATGTTCAAAGTCCTCAATTAGCGCTTAGGCGCAGTTTTGAGCTCATGTGACCTGATGTTTATTGTGAGTCTAAGTGAGAGTAAATATGATCACGTGGTCCTCAGATCGATCCAATGGAGTTAAGGAAGGGCTTCAGTTTCCCAATTTACCTAACCGAGATCTCCTGAAGATTGTTGAAGAATGGTTTGCCTAATGCTTATTGACTGGCCCGGTCCAGAGCGGGACATTTGCAGAACGAGAGTTAGTTTCTTGTTTATATCCTTGCAACTACGACAGTGGGAACTATGAGAGATATCAAGCTTCGCCGGATAATCGCCAATTGGCAATTGACCTTATCGCTTAAATTCTGGCGATAATGGGGCGGATCCTATTAAAGAGGGCTTTGGTCCTGTTGTTGTTGTAGGTTAGTCATATTGCTCTGGATATGATGCAGTGATTTGTTCTATTCCATCTGACGTTGGTCATTGATAGGAAGTGTGAATGTATATTACCTTTGACAGCAACCAGTGGAATATCGAGTGGTATGATCAGGGAGGCGGTAGGATTAGGCTAAGTTGGGCGATTCTGAAAAAATGTTCATGCAAACCCCGCTGTCCATTTTCAATCGACGGATAACATCTTGTTTGAGAAGAATATGCTCCACGGACCGATGATAAGAGGTAACCGCATCGGATTGATTAGATTACCGGATGAGTGGAGTGTGCTCCAAAACGGCGCCAATAATGAATGTTAAATCGATTTACAATAAGGACATAGACATTTACATCAATAAACAGGTTGCACTTCAGTCAGACAGTGCTAAATGTGTTATGCGCACTGAATGGGGAGACTATCCTGGCCGCCTGATAATTGTGGAATAGCAAAGAATGAGATGACAGGTAAACTTTTAAGGAACAGCGATAAAAATCGCAATTTTTTGGGCAATTATTGACGAATTAGTACTGGTTAGCCAACAGGATATTTCTTATAATTAAAAGAATGCCTGAAATCCACATAGACCTCAGAGACTAAGGCTAGGTTAGATTAAATATTTGAAGCCCTGCACCAGAGTGGGTCCATCGCGATCCCTGGGGGAACCTTCAAAAGCATCAAAACCTTAGCACTACTTCATTAAATCATTTTATTTTCCTGTAGAATTTAAGAATCATTTTATGGTTGATGGAACCTAACTCCTCCAAGTGCATTGTGTGACAGTTGACGACTAGTATAGATCTGACAATTGATTGATTCTAGCGCTTTGAGCGCGGCCTGACTATGGATGTAAATGACGATGTGTCTGTGAAAAACCGACTTCAGCTCCAGTAGTTCTGCAGCTTTGAGCACGGCTAGAACCTCTACTTGAAACCCACCGCATGTGTTCGGATATTTTATGTGTCTTATGGATATTTTCAGTTCTGCCTCGAAATAAAAGATGCTAAAACCAGTTTCGTCTAGGGTTTTAGAGTCATGTGTGTATAGGGCTATTTCCTCCTTATTACATGCCTTTGGCATTCCTCCCTTTTAGGGTACTTGACCGTATATGGCGTACCAAAGTCTAGTTCAGGAAAAATGCTATCTGTACCAGGAGGATTTCCGCTCGGAGACCCCAGTGGCTTGGCGTATACTCAAATGATTTCTGTATGAGGTGTATGGGCGAAAAAGAGCGAGAAACTATCCTTCACCTTCTTTGTACCTGTCCAACTCTCTAAAAAAAAAAAACTTCACCTAGGAGTGATTTACAAAACCAATCTGATAAATACAGATGTCGTACGCCTTATCAGGCAGTCCAATTGGTTCAACGAGTAATTAAGATACTTTTTCTAAGATCCGTGTGGTATGTATCACAATGGATCTTTTATAGGTCGCAATTTGTTGTCTTTGGCTGGCAGACACTTGGGATTGGAAGATTAGACCACATGCATTTTTTTAAACTCTGTAGGGAAATTGAAAATTTTGTGGAAAGGGAAGAGGTTCATCATTAAAGTTTTCTTCAAAGAACGCGATAACCTGTTCGGTGCCTAGTGTCAGTAATACTTCACAACCCTTCCTTACCTTACATTTTATTCAAACTAAAGAACTAGCTGCACTTATTTGCAATGATGAGGAATATCAATCGATAACAGATTTATGTTGGCTCAAATTAGATTGCATAGAATGAACTCTGATGAGGAGCTCATGGAAAGAAAATTTGTTAACCTTTAGGCTATTTCTGTTTTATCCTCCATTAATATCTATTCCGTAATATGACCCAAACATGACAAAAAAAATTTTAAAGCACGAGCTATATATTAAATGCAAAATTTGTTCAAGTCAATTAATTGGTAACCAAAAAACGTCAAAAAAAAGTAACAACGGCCTCGAAAGTGTCTAACCCTTTTCCCAGACACGTTCAAAACAAATTAACTTAAACTTCCTTAATCAAAAAATATAGCACAACCGATCTTAAATACCCCGCGCTTCCATATTATTATCAACAAGGCAATAAATAATCTAAATAAATTGTACATTCAAGTTATTTTTAGACCCCTTCTCCATCACTCAACAAAAGGAAACAAAATCCCCGTGAACAATTAAGTCCATTTAAAATTCAGCTCTTAAAAATTTGTCATGCCCCGCATATAATCCTAGAAACCAAGTGATTTTTCAAAAGCTATTTAAAATAAATTCTCCATCATTTTCTATAAAATACACGAATATTAAAAAAACAAAAAGAAGAGAAAAAGTAGGTAAAGTGCTTTAAAAGTACGTCATCTCCATCCACTTGATTCTCGCCAAAACAATTATAAAACAAAACAAAGATACGAGACATATCCCAAAGGAACATTTTTTATAAGCTACGACTATGTATCTATGTACATAAAAAGCCAACAACAGTAAAGAAAAATTCGGGACGTAGACTCGTAACTCTCCAACTAAGTTAAAATGAATTCACACTTACCGACGCATAATAAAATCATAATTGTACTCCTGGGAAGTAGAGTCCTTTTAATTTTTAGAAAAAAAAAAAAATAAAGATTTTTTTTTTCTTCTTATACCATTCCTCCCCATTTTTGTTGATGCGTCCGCGTACCGCCCATTGAAAGATTTGTCCGCCACTTATTTCTCCCCAATGACACAACGAAGACAATGAATATAAAAGAAACACTCAAAACGAATGATTAAGTGGATGTAAAAAGAGGACACGAGAGAGAGAGAGGGGAGAAAAAAAAAAAGCCAAAATATAATAATCTCAAATAAAATAGAACCAAAAAAAAACAAAACATTTTTATTGCCTCCCCACTTTCAAGGAAGACATTAGATACATCCGAGAGCGAGAGTTAGCCGGCCTTGGTTTTCGGGGCCCATTTGTTATTCGGATATCAATTATCAGGAAAATAAAGGGTACTTGTGTCTCTTCGCAATTAGTCCTGCTGCCACCTGGGCGTAAAGATTTATCCTTGCCTCCAGGGTATAGCAGGGATCTTAAATCACTGACCACCCCGAAACAACCAAACAATAAATTAATCAGTGAATTGGCTAATATTCAACTTTCCATTTCATAACAACAGGATGGAACAATTCAGCTGATTTTCCATTGCAAACGTCGTGTGCACTTTTAAAGTTTTCGGACAGTCGCCAATAAATGGCAATGGCATTATTCCAAAAAGAGGACAATGGGTGGGCGCACCATGGATTGGACTGGAGTACCAAAAAAAAGGGAGCTCGCAAATAAAATCCACAGACTCTGCTCCCAAAACTCAGAAAACGAGGTCAATGGTTGCTTATTGTTACTAGTGTATATAAAAATAGTGTGGACCAGATCCAGTCGACATGACCATGATGATGATGATGATAATGATGATGATAAAGATGACGGAGACAAGGATGCTGGTGCAATGTACATTATAGCACTCACCCACATAAAGAGCGACCCTCTCCCTCTCTCTCCCTTCTTGTTGTCCGCTTCAAGCAATAACGGATGAAATAAACTCGACATTTTTCCTTTTTTTAAGAAATAACAACCATTGCCAAAACGGACTCTCCTCTCATTTGGTCTTTTATATAACAATCTGATATCGGTTATGCAATACTCTCCGTTGTACGGAATAATTGTGTTTATCTATTTGTCCCAGTGCACATATAGTTTATCTGTTTTTTCCTATCTTCTTTTCCAATGGCCTTCTCGAGTGACATAATGCACACAATAACAAGTGAATAGTTTTTATTTTATTTTATTTTTCTTATTTTTTTAGAAATTTCAGTGATACTCGTATCTTTGTTCAATCATGGGTCTATCTGGGGATGACAGTTTTTTTTTTTTTTTTTCATTCTGGAGCAGATTGAAGGTCGTAGAATATAAGAATAGATTTCTGTTACTAAAAGTCGCCTTCAAAGCATTTCAGTTACATAAATATTCGAACAATTGATTTTCAATACCAAAACACGTCTCAAGCCTCTGGAATGATCCTTAAGGTTGGATAACAGCGCAATCTTTGGGTGTACTATGCTGCGGTATTTGATGATTGGATATGCAATGACTCCCACCTTCAAAAAACCGGCCTTCAAAAAAAAAAAAAACATTTGTTGCATGCATTTCAAAAGATTTGCACCACTTTCTTATGTACACACCATCTACTCCAAATTTCTGTCAACTACAGGGCTTTAAACTAATAAATACACACGTACAATGCTCGAAAAAAATTGAAATTTCGCCAATATGTAAGAACGGGTTCCCCATGTTTTCAATGAACGCCAATATGTAAGAACGGGTTCCCCATGTTTTGCTTATGATTTTGGTGTCAAAAATAAATTTGGCACGCCCAATAAATTATCAAATAAATCGACAAAGTGATGGAGTAACGATGCCTATTCGAAATGAAGTAAATGATGCCCTATCACTACACCAACATGCCAGTTCAGCGTGCCAAAGATGCTGAAGTCACGGCCTATAATAATATATCCAATGGACACATAAATGTCATCTTTCATGACAGATACGTCAAACAAAATTCTCTGCTAACAAAATTTGACATTTACTCTCAATTAGTCCTATTTCCACGAATTAGCTTTTATAATGGCTGTCAAAAAAATTAAAAGAAGGAAATATCAGTCTTTAAATACATTTTGTGAGTCATTTTAAAATTTTGGCGTTCGATTCGGACTAGTCAGGCAAAAGTAGCAGTATGCAAACGCTTCCGACAGGAAAGATTGCAAAGTAGGTAAATAGCTTATCTTAGTGCCAACTGCATAATGCCCTTATTGCCTTTATGTCGTCACCATTGCTAGGTATCGCTATACTGGCTTAAATTTGAAAAATAAAATGTAAAATTCAAGCTGTTTATTTGTAGTTCTAAAGTGACGATATGTAGGTTTTGTGAACAATACTATGAAGAAGCATGAGGGAACCAAAAGCAATGAAGTCAACTTAGTTGTTCACCAACAAAAGGTGTATTACCCGTTTAAATAAGATACTGAACCATTAGATCAGTATTTGCATTGCTTAGCTACAAAGTCGAACGAATATAAGAATTTCGATATGTTCGAGGTATGCCAAACAATTATGCGTATACAGCCAATTTGGAAAAGGAAATATATACTGCTTTTGTTATAATGACAAAGATTTAAAGTATTAATACCATCAGTCTTAATATCAAACTGCGACTGTTCGGAAATATACTAAACACTTCCAATTGACAAACTCGTATCTTAAATGAACAACTGTATGAGAGAATTGTCGAAAAATGTAAGTGGCAATGCATCGACCATCCGACGCAGAAACGAAGTTACTCCCACCCAGCAAAGTGGAACTCACTCACGCAGGATGAAAAAAGAGTCCAGGAATAATCTGGTGCAACAGGATTTAAGGCAGTTAAGGAAAGTTGGAGAAAAGTAAGGCACATTGACGGAAACAATAAGAATCATAAAGAGACATATGATCCAAGAAAATCAGTGATGCAATTTCCCAAGGTTCGAAGCCCACTGCCTAAAGGAGAAGTTCAAGCATCTTATAGCCATTGAATATGATTTCGACACAGTATATCCCACTTTCAACCAACTCAAATATTTTGCTCTAACCTTTTTCTTTCACTCCATCATTTCAAAGGGCTGTTTTCTAAGTTCCAGAACATGTATAGAAAAAACCGGAACATGCACCAAAGTGTCTACGCACTACCCACAACGCTGCATTGAACGCATCACCTTTTAAGTCAGCCTGGACAAATAGTACATCCGTACTATAACCGTCTTAGTTGTCAACCATTGTGTAAGACGCGACGCGATCGCATTTCTAAGGCTTAGATAGACTGTTACCAAATCTAAGCTAGTTCTAATTCTTTCACTCAGAGTGGATTTACTGGGGCTCTTATGCAAAAGACGACTACATTACCCTTCATTGACCCTTAAGTCTTCTTCTGAAGTTGCCAAAAACTTCTTTTAAATGACAAGTGGAATACCGATGCTTATCTACATAAGTTCAGTGAAACCTGCAAAAAGAAAAATTCTAGGACAAACATGTTTTTAGCTTCTTCAATTCCCGCTTCCGATCTTATGCTATGTGCATTGGGTGAAGTAAATTCTAAGCCGTCCTGTATAAAATAATGGCGAATAAATTGGGAGATCCTGATGGTGAGTTTCTTTTGGAAAAGCATAACAACGTAGCAGCATTTAGAATCAATTTTTACGTCCTCCATCTTCCTTCTGCATATCTATAGTAATCTTGCTTAATAAGATCAAGATTATACGAAATCTTTTAAGTCACTACCTTTTCTGAGCTCTACAATGTATTGCATCGATTTTAGTATTCGACCACTCGTGGCAAGTTGTTGCGAAACCATGCAGAGCATGACAGAAATGCGTTTCTTTTGTATCTTTAAATGTAATTATGTCAGTAATAGAACGCGAACTAGAGCATTTAGGAAGAGGCATAGCTAATACCAAGTTAAAACTTATTGCTTCTTACAGCAAAAAGTATATAGACAAAATGCTAATTAAATATTATCTTAATAGTCGACGTTTTAAAGGAAAAACGTGAACTCATTTCAGAGGTGGCACATGTGGAGAAAATGATCGTAACGAATTTAAAGTGCAGTTGGATACGAATTTACTTCGAATTCACTTATTGAACCAACATTCTAGATGTTTAAAAAATCCTCGTTTTTAATAAACACTTCTCAGGCTTTTTTAAGTTGCTTTAGATTGCTAGAAGCATTTCGATAGGCACTTTAAAAACAATTTGTAGGAAAAATTCATTCAATAGGTATTTTGTCGCGGTTTGTTGAATAAACATCCCATAACTCTAGAAAATAAAAAAATATCATAAAATAACCTAATAGACGTCGCCCTTATAAATTAGCTATTAAACCATACAAATTTATGTAGCTACTACAACTTCCGCAACATTTAGATTTACTTTACAACTCAAGCCTTAAAAATTGTTGTAAAACCACTGCCGACGATGTTGTGCTATAAATTAACAAAAGAAAAACAAATCTCTGCTTAAAATAATACAAGACATCCTAAAAACAAAATCAACAGCACAAGAGAGATATGATGCGGAAAAATATAAAAAAAAAAAAATAATAATAATAATAATTTCTTTCGCGAAAATAATGGATACTTATAAAAATGTATAAAGCCTTAAGTGGCATGAATGAATCCTAATGAAAACCAAAGGCAACAGGAGGAGATTTCATTACCTACTTATGCTGTATACTTATTCCACTTTTTTTTTTTTTTTTTTGACTTTCAATTTGCACAATGAAATCGTTCCAGGACATACTTATGGCATTATATCCTTCTTTTCCGTTAACAATTTTTTTTTTTTTCTACTTTCGTCTTTTCCAAGTAGGTCATAAATCACCCTCACGGAAAATAAACGAGGTATGTTAAGGTGTAAATCTGTCAAGTTGGTGTCCTTTTTCAGGGAGCTCTACTAATTTGGGATTTTTTTTTTCACCATTTGCTCAGTGTTGGTGTACCTTGGTATATGTGATGGTTCAGGTGAAAAATGAGAAGGGAAAAAATGTGTTCAGGTAGATAGATGGATGGGATCGATCTGGAGAGGGTGCAAAAAAAAAAATACAAGAAGAATAAGGAACTATGCAGGTCTTGGTTAGTGGTGTAGTTTTTCATTTTAATTTTATCACATAGCACGTGACACAGCATTAGTGTTGCAGATTAGTTGTAGAAATAAATATAAACACAAACACACATACATATGTATGTGCAGAGTTTCATAACATCATTGAGTACTAATAACTTCATAGTCAAGCCCGTATAAGTTGAACTGCACTTGACTGAGAAAAACACCAAAAGGAATCCCGCTGAAGTATCTTGTTGGCTGTGTTTAAGCACCTCTGTTCAAAAACACTTATCTCGGCGATTTCGTTACAGATATGACAAATGTTCCACTTAAAGATGCTGTTAGCTCACAGCACGAGACCGAATGCCAGTATAAACGTTCAACAGAGCCAGGCTGCTTAAAATATAGTTTTTGTTTACGATGTATATGCGGGTAATTAGGTGTTTAGCAGAGTATTGGAATAAACAACGAATTGGTCTTACGCGGTTCGAAAGAGTGCACAATTGAATAGACTGATTAATTTTGAAACACGGCGTACAAGTTTGTTCTTAGAGTTGAAATAAATAAAAAAAAAATAAGTGGCGCCACAGCTCGGTATGAGCCAAGGCCTAGCTTCTCGCAACCATTCATGTTGTGCGTGTTACATTTTTCGCACGAATGAAGATACCTACAATTTATTGCCGACTCCGAACAGCGAATTGAAAAGCTCTTTCATGACAGATTATACTCCCGGAGGCTTGTCATTCCCCGACGAGAGGCGATGCCACGAAAAATGTTCGGTGGACATGTCTGGGGCTTAAACCCACGGCGCTCGGTCAGCAGTCCAACGCACTAACCACTGAGCCACGGCGACCACTGAGTTGATATGTAAGTCTGGAAACGCATGGTTTTTGTACCTTCAAGCAAGAATTTCGCGTACAAACCTCCAAAAGGATAATTTGTCATCAAAACGCTCTTCAAAGAGTTGTTCAGAGCCAAGAATAAAAATGATAGATTCCTCCATTTTTGCGACAAAATTTCAGAAGAATCGGTGAACTACGATGCGAAATAAAGATTTAAGCCTGCCGACCTATATTTTAAGTTTAACATGTACTTGTCATCTCTGGACCTCCTCTAAGTGCGTGTTCTTTCCACACCGGCAACACCGAGGCGCTTGAAATATTGGTAGATATCAAGCATTCGCAATACGAAATAAACCGCTTTGTTCTTGATTGCCAAAGTGAAAGTATAATATCTTGAAAAAAATTTAAGTTCGATAATCAGAGTCGGCAACAAAAATTACACACAGAGCTAGGCCTTGGCGCCTTCTCTTGAGCTGTGGCGCCAACTATTTTTTTTTGTTAATTTTTCATGAACTTTCTGTTGTTGAATTGTCTACAAACTAATTTTTTCAACAATATGTGTACACCTCAGATAGGAGATTAATGAAAGTGTGCAATTATTTTAGGCCATTCTTGAGTAAATTAGATTAAAAGTTGTAATTTGCGTTAGGCAACTACCTTGAACTATTAATGAGCTCACACCCGCATGTCTTGTATTCAGCGAATTATTTTTTTCTTCAGTTTCAAAATCCGAAAAGCAACTCTCATATTAAGCATAATAATATAATTGAGACGTTTTATAACTACGTGCATATTTTGTTTTTATTTTTTTTAAGGTGTTACCTAACTCAATTAAATTTAAAGATTGCATACGAGGCCATCTTTCCTTTCACTAAAAGCATTTTTATTCAACTTATGTTTTTGTGGTGAAAGGGATCTCCAATGAAAGCTGTCGTACTTAAAATAATATATTGAGTTTACTAAGTCAGTTACCGCTTACGAAATAATGTGAAAACCTACTTGCAGTTCCAGTTGCCAAAAAATAACGTAAATTCCCTGTCATTTCCAAAAATCTCTCAAATATTGATACACACTTCAAATTATCAACTCAATAAATACAGTAAGCACTTTATTTACTCAACACGTATGGAAATAGAAATATAATTGTGCAAAGTCGAAAGAAATTGTAGAACATTTCGGATATCACCTATGCAATTCCGTTTGAACTCTCATATAAAAAATTAATCACTAGCCCACTGATATGAAAAATAATCATTTCTGTGATTCGCAAATTTACAAAAACAATATCACAACAATTTACAAAATTGATTTTGAATTGAAAAACTAATTAGGTAAACCGGCGGAAGAAAATAAACATAAACATTAATTTCGAAATATGATTTGACTTCAAAGAATTGTAAATATTTTAATAATTGATTTATTGTATATAGATAAGCATTTGTGTACATATTATCATGTAATATGAACGTTATTGAGTTTTTTGATCCATAGAATTTATTTAATTTCTAAAAAAATAAAAAATTGTATTATTACCTTAATCATATTTTCAATTTAAGTAGAAGATATGTAAATATTTTGCAACTAAATGCAATAAACTAAATATCTATGTGGGATTATTTTCTTTTTTAAGACAGATTTCATTTGAAGTAAAGTAAGATCAGGGTGTTAAATTTTAAATTTTATGCTTATCTTCTCTTTATATGTTAATGATAATGACAGGAATTGTATAAAATCTGATTAATGCATATGCATATATTCGCAAGATGTTCAACTTTACTAAAACATTAGGTGGTTAGAATAAAAATTTAGGCAGCATGTTTTCCCAACTTTTTCGATAAAACACTCAATTCGAATTGAATAAAACTGAGTTTAGTCAGGTTTTACAAAACACTTCAATCAAGAGGATTTGCCCAGAGTGTTCACTTAGTTTTTATTCACACCACACATTGTCTTGTTCATAGAGTCAACACATGACTTCTGCTCTAATCCTTCGAATAGGAAAGTGCACAAAATTTCCAAAACATTGCCTAAAAACCAAACTTCGCCTATGCTCATAAAATTCAAAACATTATGCAAGAATATGTAGATTTGTCATATCACTCTCCACATATAATCTGCAGATTGGACATGCCTTCTTAATAGTCAATGATAGCTGATTAAGCCATTGAAAATTATTAAGGTGTTTCTACACAATTCTGTCCAAGAGTAGATGAACAAATTAAAAGGTAAGACAAACGGTGCTCGCAACAGCTTATTTAAAATACCTAGCTTCTCACGGAAGAGATTTTCAATTTTATTACTAAATACTTTTGCGTGTCGTTTCAGGTATCCATGATATGGCTTCTGTGGACTCTAAAGAGAGAAACAGAACCAGAGCGGGTTGCAATCGGTCTTATATTTTACAAATCTTTTATATCCGGAATTATTGTCATGTGATTTTCTTTTAACTTTTGCATTTTTAAAGTCGTTGTGTAAACATCCGCGAGGCTTGATACACATTTAAAAATAAATAAAAAGTTGTCAGCGTAATCAAATACAGGGTACTCTCTCTTTACGGACACCTCTCATAAGCGGATAATTTTCTCGGAACCATCGGTGTCCGCTTATGAGAGAGTACACTGTACTCCGATATTACATTTAAAAATATCAAAAAGCACATTAAACCATCTACAGACGGGAAACTAAGCGACCAGCTGGTTGTAATCGTTTCCCTACTGACGCAAAGACCTGTCTTCAAACTTCAGTTGTTCTCTCAAGAAAATCAAAAAAATTTTATTTTTCAGCGACTGGTTGGCAGACTTGATGAAATCGTTCAACTCATCGTTAGATTTGCCTACACACGGCATATTTGCAACTATTCTGTCAACTGTCAACTATCAGATGTCTTAAATCACAAACTTTGACTGATCTGTTCGGATATGAAAAAGAAAAAGTTCTGTAAACTCGTATAGGACCGATCTGTCACTTAGGTTTGTTACAGTAAACAATAAGATGCTGCACAAAAGGCCGAATTCGAAATCAAAAGCCGTTTACATCAGGACGTATACTATGTGATCTCTCGCACGTTGCATAAAGGACCAAATGACTACCGGTAAAATATAGTTAAAAATAAATAAATAGCTTGCACGACGGTCGTGGAGGGCCAAAGCCTATTCATGGTTTTCGAGTAACATTTTTCGCACGAAGGGAAGGGATCTATAATTTACTGCCGATTCCGAACGGCCAATAACGAAGGTTATTGATAACAAATTATATTCTTGAAGGTTCTTCAGTCGCCGACAAGAGGCGGTGCTGAGAAATATTTTTAGTTTATATTGCTGTGGCTCGAACCTACGGAGCTCGGACCTCGATGACCATGTAAGAGGTAAATCCATGTGAGAGGTAAGAATTCTCAGGCTGAATAGCGTCTCAATTTACAAATGCATATCGCAAAGAAGCTGAAAACTACTGCCTGAGATGCGACCGGAAAAAATTCCATAAAAATGACAGATTCTTGGTCTTAACTTCGATACGATTTATAAACGAGCGGTATACAGGAAAATTCTGATGTCTGCGGCAATAGCCAATCCCATGAGCGTAGCAGCAGTAATGGAGTAACAATGGGAAACTTATTATATGTACAAAAGTTAAGCAGACAAAAAAGAAGAAGTCGTATCGCAGAATGCAGCGCGTTAGCAGCAGTGCTTACCACTCCAATCTGCTTGACTGCACTGAAGCCGTAAGTAGCAATCTTCAGCCCTGGGCCTGTCATGTTAGAATTTCAGATTACATATTAATTTGTTTGCATTCAAAACGATACAGTGTACTCTCTCATAAGCGGACACCGACGGTTCCGACAAAATTGTCCGCTTATGAGAAAATAAACAGAACCGTTCTTCTCCGTTCTTTCAAATTTGTCCGGTTATGAGGGTTGTCCGCTTATAAGAGGTGTCCGTAAGGAGAGAGTACACTGTATTTCTGCGGTCACATCTAAGGTGTTAAGTGAACATAAGCTGGAACCAACTGACTTTATTTTCTAATTTGACCGACTCGCGTCAACTTATGAAAAATGTGTCATCCTTGCATTAAACTGAATTTCACATAGGGACTGAAGGGACTGAAACTTCAACCCTCATACAGCAAGTTTATTTATTCGATAAGAGAAACTTTAAACTGATAAAATATTGTTTGCAGGGAGTAGTATTTTTTTGCATTTCCAATTGAAAAATGTCGAGGTGTGCGATTTGGTATGTGATTCCACGCCGCCAATTTTCCGCCATCAGCCGCATGCCAATTTTACCTATCAGTCACTTATTGACAGATTCTATTACATACCCAATGGGTGGTGTGAATAAAAACTCAGGCAGAGTGTACACTCAAGTTTTTGGAAAAACACTCAATTTAAATTGAACAAAAATTAATTTCGTGAAGTTTTAGAAAACACTTTCCTTAAGAGGCTTTGCCCTGAGTGTTCCCTCAGTTTTTGTTCACACCACTAGGTTCTCTAGGTTCATAAATTCAAAATTAATGCATTTCAATGACGACTTTTTTGAACCGTCGGGCTTTTGGTACACCGATTACGAAAATGTGATCAAAAGTATTCCGAAGCCTTTCCACAGTTATACAAGTAAAGCGAGATACCTGGACAAATATCTCATTCGCGAAACAACTTTTCATCACTTTTTTCGAAAATCCCTGAATTTACTGCATATTAACGTTTTCACCACGGCACTGCACAAAAACAGGGAACATTTTATGATTTTAAGCCCACTGCTTCTACCTAACAAAATAGGCAGGTGTGTATGGCGGGTTGCCATAATTGAAGGACACACAAATAATATTTTTACGTGCGTAAATACATCGCTCTTCAAATGTGTACCTAATCCTGTTTGCTTAGTCCCCTCCTAATTTGTTTAAAATAAACAAATACGAGTACAAATACAACAACGTGTCCCTCCCAAATAAACATAAATCAGCAGGATACGCAGAAAGAAAGGATTCAATTAAATGTGATCTATGACATTTAAATTTTAAACGTTTCGTGGTTACAAATGTGTCATTGCAAAAAAAAACCAATTTGTGTCCTCCCCAAAAAAAAAAAAAAAAAAACACCCCGTGTCGGAACATAGGATACCGAAAAAAAAATCAAAACAAAGTGATACTCCTTGCGTGGCTGTGTACACCAATATACGATTTATACATATTGCACATTATAAGGGTTGTTGTTACCTACATTCTATTCCAATGATCCTGAATGCAGCTGTTGTTTGCTTAATAAAACCGAATCTCTTCAATAAAACTCCATGCCAGCCCACTTTAGGAAGCGAAAAATTGCAATCCACTGATATCCTTCGCAATAATCCTTCGTATATCGATACAAAAAAGAAATCTAATTCGCATTTAAGTCGAATCGTCGTTTCGCAACATGCATTTTCGGAGCACTTTCCCACTCAAATTTTTTTTATTTATTTTTAACACCACAATTTAATGCACTTGGATTGGGATTATTTATTATTTTTTCTGGAGAATTGCGCACTACACAAACTTGTGTCGTTTTAATTTAGGTGAATTCTTCCATCAGAGAGATGAAGAATTATGTAGGTATCACCCTTGGGAGGAGCAAAACGAAATTATTTTATTTTCACCAATCTACTTGGGTTTTAGGATTCGAAAATCGATTTCTCTGTTAATTAATCATTTCGCACATAAACGCACACGCACTCTTAAAATATACACATCGCCCCGAGAACAACAAATCTGAGGTGAAAATATGCTTTTTATACGGGTGGGTAGGAACAGCGAATACAAAACACTCCGAGTATATCCTTGTTTTCTTATTAATCTGGTTCTACTGGCTAGCGATATGTACTTATTCCCGAACTGGAAATCATATTAAGATACGAGTATCTTTTTCTCTGATGTGTACACTTAACAGGTGTTCAAGTTTTTTTCTTAATCCTTTAAACAATTATGGTTCTTAATTGATTTTTTTTTGCGGGGATGGATTTGGACAGAGAAGAAAACGCGATTACATAGTAAATTCCCACGAGCAGTGCCAGGACACGAACGTCCCAACAAACCGACGAAGTATTCAAGACTAAAATCGTATACACGCGATTGGATGGCGCTGCTGTGAGGCAAAAGTATCAGCCAGTGCTTCTGCCGTTGTGTATCTCTGAACGGCGATGAATTTTTTTTTGTGTTCGTTTTGTGTGTTTCTGTTGAGAGAACTGGTCGAAAGTGATGATGGACGAATGGTTCGTGTCGGTGGTGTGTTTGATGTTTACATGTGTACTCATTTCTCTTTTGTATTTGACAAGCGGAAAAAAAGCCAAATTGTGTATCTTTATGTGAGGCGAACCACTGTGGCATGCCAGTACTCTACTGCAGTCGTTTTGTTTTGGATGAAGTTGTATTTATTTTATACCAGCTGATTGGAATGAAGTACGCATGAACAGCAGACATTATGGCCAATTCTTTTGGTTGTACATCGTAATGAAATAGAAATTTATTTATAGACTCAATGGTAGAAGAAATCAAATAAAGAGAGTGCATTGCGAATTTGCGCAGTGGACAGTGAATTTGTTTTAGACCAATTGGAAAAGAGCCGCCATAGTACGGTTTTTGTATTGATAAAGGAATTTTATTTCTGATTCCTAGTGTATCAGTTTAAAGGATGTTTAAGTTAAGTTATTTCATAAGCTTCTGATAAATATTTAGGTAGTTTTCTCTTCATCAAAAAACTGAAATAGTTCTATTAACAATCATTCAGTTTTATTGGACATGCGCGTAAAATTAATTCTCCCTTCTCCACGTATCCTGTACAGAGCTACTCAAGTAATTCGCAAAGGATATTTATCACGGCCTCAGTCATTCATTTCTCTCTGATGATTCGGAATAAACAAAAAATCTTGTTAAGAGAATTTATTCATCGCAAATATTTATCAAAGTAAATTCGGTTTTAATTTGATACACAGGTTCATTTTATTCTAAGAGACATTAGGCTTCGTGAGAATTGTCAAACAATTTTCGACGAAAATTTCTCTTACAATTCATCCAAAAAAACGTTAAGTTCCAATCCAACTTCATTGTGATATAAACTCTTCCTAACAGTTTACTTTTAGACGAATACAAACGACTTAGGTTTTGGAATTCATCCTGAATGATGACGGTTGTTGTCCTTGTCGCTTACTTCGCCATGTACTTTCTAGTTCTACAAATTCATTGTTTCGTACTCTTTCAGAGCTACTCGCTCATTTTAGACGAATCGGTGGAACTGAGTTCGTCCTTCCACAAGGATACAATGTGGAAATTGTCGTGTGGCACTCTTTTGTTGAAATAAATGTGGATGCTTAGTGTTTTATTTTAAACATTGCCATTAGTGAAGACTCAAACCGACGTGGAACAATGTGGACTTGCGGCCTTGGTCGTTCTCGTTCCAAACAAAAAAAAGAAAAAAACAGCTGTTGAAGTGTTATTGATGCTTTACTCCACTTTTCCACAAAAAGATAAATGAACTGTGGATAGCATTTGCAGGTGCACAGAATCTCTAAGAGAGTAGCTCCTATTTCCTCAACCTGTTGTCTTGCTAGTTGCTAAACAAAACATGCTTTCGTATTGAAAGAGAAAATATGTATCAAATGCGTGCAACAACGTTTGGAAGGATAAAGTTTGTGGAAGGTATTTTCAACCCCATATACCACAGATGCACAGAACTTTATAAGGACACAGGTCGACGAGGTTATAAGCTTTGCAAAATTATATTTTGTTTGCCATGTAGATTAGACAACTGCAGCAGGTATTTTCGCCTTCACGGTATACATACATAGCTTGTTGCCTAAGAAGTACCAGTACCCGCGAAGTTATTTTCAAAGTGAAGGAAATTTGGTGAGATCAAGTAAAGCCTTGGCCTTGTATAGGTTGGGGTTGATAAACTTTTTCGCTTGTCTAAGGCCCCGGAGGTTGGCCCAGTAGTCGGCGTATTTGTTAATCTCCCATTGTGTTATCTTGGATTAGGCACCGATGGTTGGTTACCCAAAACAAAGTTCGGGACCAAAGAGTGGACGACAAGCGCCTCTTCTCGCCAGGCAGTCATCCCGTTTGTTACCTTCGAAGCCTTCATGTCCTGGGATCCAGGCTAAGGTAACCTTATTTACCGATGCAAGGCTTTCGAGGAGGTTGAGACAATCCCAGACAAGCTTGGATCCTACCGTATAGGATTTAAGGGCTAACAGTGCTGCTTCCTGCTTGACTGTCTGAAAAGATATAGATGCGGGTTTCTCGGGTTGTTCTCCGCAGGCATTCTCTTGCACACAATTCAATAGCATGGACTTCCGCTTGAAATACTGTAGGTGACTTTCCAGTGCAATGCACCATACATGGGAAACAGAAATAGAAGGCCATTGGCGTCAAACCATGCAAACTAATGCCACCAAATTGATAATCAGACCTGAGAACTCTGATCAACGCGTCTCTTGCTGTATGTTATCTCTTCGTGTTGAAACGTCCTCCGTCAAGTCCTTACACAGTCATTTATCCTGGGAAGCTCAGGTTTTTTTAATTTTCTTTTAACGAAGGGGAAACGAAACACTTTCTTGCAAATTCAGTGCAAATATTTAAAAAAAATAGTGACATTCTTGCAGAATTGTAGAAAAGTTATGCGATTCACCAGAAAAATAAATTCAAAATTGCAACTCACACAAAACATATTTAGCTTCTTGTACATATGTTTGTACATACAACTTCAAAAAAAAAAAATCCTTAATTAGAGAAAAATGACAAAACGTGTCTGCCATTACCGTCGAATAACTGTCAGAACTGTCAACACATAACATACCAAAGCCAAGCAACCGCACTTTTCAACCAGACCCTGATGTCTTAATAAAGGCCTTTCGGCTATACACATTTACGTAACCCAATCCCCATGTGTTTTGGTGTGTATCTCTCTCTGTGAGAAGTGTTGCGACTGTCATCCCAAACAATTTCGTTTACGCGATGACACATAAAAATAATCGTATCCAATCGGCATGCGATGAAATCTCGATATTTGATATTTGAACACGACATGCCGGTCTACTCCTCGTTCAAAGTTGATAATCGGTCAGGCGATCTGATCTGCGGATAAGAAATATACGAGAGAAGGTTGCCGCGCCGTCGCCGGTACGGCTTCATCGGTTTTCATCATTTTCGGTTTTCATCATTTTCGGTTTTGTAGTTCCATGTTGGAGTTCTTTTTCTTTTTTTGGTTTTTATTCTGATGGAACAATGAACGGATGAGATGCGGATTTGTGGTTTTGGTTAAACCAGGTATGTGAGTGAGTGTTGAAATTTGTATTTTTGTAAGTACGGACGTACATACATACGTAAGTATATGTTTTGCATGCAAGGTAATTAGTTTAAATGGAAAACTGGATGATCTTGCAACAAAAAATCAAAGAAGTCTATTGCCGTTATTGTTGCTGCTCCATTCTTGTGTAAATAGAAACTTAGGCATACTCGGCTTTAATATTGTTGGTAACATCGTCATCATTTTCCAATGGCCCGCTTATACAATATGAAGGTCGCGGGTAAAGGGGTTTTAGCCGACTCTCCACATCTCCGCCATTGACATTAAATCATCAAGAGATATCCCTATACGAGTAGAGGTGAGATTTCGGACTTGGTCCAACCATCTCATCCTGGGTCTATCCAGGGGATAATCATCTGATGGCACGGATTCAATGGCACGTCTTGGAAGCCGAGTTGGGAACATGCAAAGAAGTAGCTGACATTGAGTGCCTCCTTACGACGACTTTCCAGAACACATCTTTCTGACGAAAAAGTCAACACGCAGTGGACTAATTTTAGCAAGCAGCAACCTTCAAATAGGAACATGTTAAGTGAAAGATGTTCCACGCTCCCAAGACAGAATACGACGCCTCGCCATGCATTGCCATGCCTCACCATGCATTGAAATGCCTCGAAAGCATTGAGATGATTCCCCACGTCTCAAGACGCCTCATCACTGTTCGAAACACATTGAGATGCCTGGCGAGCACATCCGTAAGCGAGCTGGAGCGAATAGTTCCGTAAGCGGCAAAACTGGAATTATCAGTGCGGTTTTAGGTCAAAGATTAACCAAATCTTCACTTTACGCAAAATTCTGAAGAAGCCCCAGGATGCCCATCACTTATTTATCGCAGATGATAGTTCGTATGAGGTGTTGTGTGCCATGTTTGGTTTTGGTGTTCCTAGAAAATTCAACTGATTATGTAAAACGACCTTCTCCATCAAGGTCGAAAAAAATTTCACCAAGACCTTCAATACCACTAGAGATTTCAGACAGGGCAATACGCTATCATGCAGTGTTTTCAATCTGCTACTGGAGGCACCATTTTTTTCAAAAATCATGTTTAACTGGTTGTTTAAGAAAAGCCTGCGTGTAGACTTCATTGACATCATCGGTAGGACAAAGCAAACAGTCACGGATACACAACGCCTACGAAACTGCCAGAACGTTACTATGGGCAACTATAACTTCAAGGTAGTGAAGGCTCTACCATCGATCTGCCATTGACATCAGCGCAGAAATCGGACGAAGAATAACAGCCGCTAATCTTTATTGCTATGAACACAACTTTCAGTAGAGCCCTACCTAGAAAGACCTTGAAATGAGAAAAAGATGCTGGTACAATTCAGCTCGGGATGAGCCAAGGCCGAGCTTCTCGCAACCATTCACGTTACGCGTGGTACATTTTCGTACGAATAGAAGGGGCCTACAATTTAATGCCGACTCTGAATGGTGAATTGAGAAGCTTTTTCATAACAAATTCCACTCTTGGAGGTTTGTCATTCCCAGACAAGAGGTGGTGACGCAAAAATATTTTGGGTGCATATGGCCTAGGGCTTGGACCCACGGATTTTGCACAGCAGTCCAACGCACTTAACGAATCGCTTCGTTCTATTAACCATTTTTCAAACAAAGTACTAGACACAGATCATGATAGGTATTAATAAACCTCATAATTCCTGGCCAATGCAAAGGTATAACCGCCGTACATAATTATTCAGTTAAACTCCTGTCAAATGTGCTTCGCTGGAACCGTCCGAAAGAGGATACCATCATACCAACTTCACAGTTACCAGTTGGAATAGCATTGCAATTATCCTAAGCCCAAAGGTTCAGTCCGACATCCGTCGCAAATGCACATAGCATCTCTGGATGGATTTATGAATTTTAAAACCCCGTTTGAAACGTATGTACATATGTGGGCGTTGGAAGAATTTATAATTCCATAAACGGCCCGGACGTTCTCATTTCCATACGACCAAAGGGCAATGGTAATTCTAATAAGCCGACCATTAAATCCTCATTAAAAATAAACATCTTCCGCCTCAGCTCCCCTGCGTTCGATTCTCCGGACTCTGTTCTCTTAAATAAATCAGAGCATGAGATGGACCACTTCAACTGGCCGCTATTACTACTACGGCTATGCTGTTGCTGCTGCTGCTGCTACTGCTGGTGGTAGTGGTAGTGATACTCAAGAAGGAACATTTCACATTCGTTTAATCATCATCGATGATGATGCCGATGGATTCCTAATCGCATTTAGCTCTTCAATTCAGAGGAGCAGTCGATCGTAAAAATAGGAACACACATCCACATGCTCGTTCTCTCCTCCTCCTGAATCGTTGTTGAGATGAGCTATTGCCTTGCTTTCGGAGGAATAAGAACGAGACTACACACTACAAATGAAGACCGGATATTAAACATTTCAAAACAATTCCAAGATTATTCCTGAACGGTTGGCTGTTATGACAACGACTTACTATACACTCTCAGTCGCCAGCTTACAGTTTTTTTTTTTTTTTTTTTTCATTTCAGAGCGAGGGAGCCTTTTTGCCTGCCGCACCGAAACGACAGACCGTTTCATCGTCGTCGACGAGAAGTTTTATTACTCATTGTGGGATCACTGTAATGAATTACGTTCAGCCGAGTTAATCCCTAGAAATGGGGGCGACCTTTGCATGGGGTGCCGTGCTCACTTATCACGCCCGTTCAGGGTATGGGAATCGAAGTTCCACCGATGAATCTCTTTTAGTTTTAATTGCCATGCCACTGACATATGCACGGCGTGTTTCGGCGTATGGTTATGGTTTGCCCCTCATGCCCATGCCACTTGAGTTCGAGATGTTGTTATGGTGATGCGTGTGTGTGTGTTTGCTTGTAAGGATCAAATCGGATCAAAACATTTTGTTTTGACAAGTCGTGGTTTTGTGGGAGCATTTTAATGAGGGCAGTTTAGACTTAAAATATTAAGACGAAAGCATTTGTTTTGATGGCCGTGACGTTGTTTGTTAAGAAATTTAATGCAAATCTAAAACGTGCTCTTAATGGGAGACAGTGAAATGTGCTTTATGTTTCGATGGTGCCCCCAAGAAAACGTAGACTACACCATATTCAAGGTAAATTTTGACAGACAATTTGAAGTCATCATCCGTTCTAGGTCATTCTGGGAGGAGGAAGCATTCCTAGAACACAAGTCGGTGAACAAGCACGGATCAACAACCGACAAAGAGGTAGTGGAAGGTGTTTTTTCTGATAAGCCTTATCTTAACCTCTTTTTCCGTCTCCCAAATGATTGTGACGTGTTCCGAGCGGAAATAATAGCGCATAGGGAAGTCTTATCCTGGCTGAAGAAAATCGTGATATCCGCATACTTCCGGACAGCCCAGCCCAGCAGCAGTCCTAGAATGCCATTCGTTCCTCGTAGAGACGGCAGAGAAGTTCAATATTCACCTATGTTGGGTGCCGAGGCATGGAGAACTGTAAGGCTGATGAACTCGCCACGTATTGGACCTCAATGCCCATTCTACCAGAATATGGTATTTGAGGCGAGAAGCTCTCGCAAGGACAAATGCTAGATGGACAGGTGGCACAACGTGTCTAGCGATAAAACAGATCTGGCCCAAGCTACATTCGAAGTGCTCTGAGGATTGCATATCAGCGTTACTATAGGTAGCGCTGGACACCGTCTAATAAGCAAGCATGATACAATGATGGACTTGTTCTCAAATGATTTCTGCTGAAAGTGCATGGAAGAAGAAGAGGAGGAAACCTTCCCTCACATTCTTGGCAACTTCCATGCTTTCTCCCATAGAAGAAAAACTCACTTAGGTGTCTTCTTCTAGGCAATCTGTCCAACCCAGGTGTTAGAGGTCTCCTATGCTTCATCAGAAGCAGCCACTTCAAGCTGCGGAGTGTGTACACCACATTTGGTTGCTGAGGTTGAGTACGAAAATCCTTGCGCCAAATGGCGAGGTATGAGGAACGAAAAACATCAACCGTGGCTACAAGAGAATCAGACCAAGAAGGTGGAAGAACCAGCGACGGAAGTCGACTGAATCTATCTTTTACATTCAACAAATCTAACAAATCTAATGGACCTCAAATGGGTCCATTTTGGGCATGAAAAGTTTACTCATGGGAGTCTAACCAAGGGCTTGGGTTGGCTACTACCTACCTTGGAGCTAGTGCGGGACATTCGCACAGCGAGTATCGGACGGACCCTATTTCTTCTTCTTCTAGTCATTGTAGAGTAATACAAGTCATTCCACGTGGAATTCTATCAAACAGTCCCCTTTGAGGACACTGTAGTCATCCCCTGGGTAGGCCCAGGATGAGATGGTTGGACCCAGTGCAAAATTTTACTTCTACCCATAAGGGCATAGCCCCTAATGATTTATAGTCGATTGGGCAAGATCAGGAGATGTGGAGAGTCCACTTAAGAACCCTAAACTCGCAACCCTCATTGATGATGAGCAGATTGATCTGGATATTACCGTAAGCAAAAAGAGTTGTCTTAGAAATGTGCGCATCAATTGTGCTTGTTTTACCTCCAAGGGGTTGCCATCAGAAAATTGTTGCTATCTACCTGGACTCGGCTTACTGAATCTGCGAAAGTTTTACCAAAAGTTAAAAAGACCGTGCCACGGGAGTGAAGCCAAGCCAGTATATGTAGAAACTATCGGCATCCTGGGTGAAGTCGACTTCTACCCCAGACTGTCTTGGCAAGGATCCGCTTTAGAAAGCGACCCACAAATCAATAAACATCCCTACATGTACTGAAAGAACTAACCAACACCTCTTGGTCCGCCAGAGGAGACTGGAGCATATCCCGCAGCTTATGGCAGAGAATCAACCAGAGCAAGATAAAATGTCTCCTGGCTATAAACAAAAAAGATCCTCGCTCCTAATATGTTTACTGACGGAACATTGTGCCAAGCACTATGGCCACCAGACTCGGCATCAATTCCCCGGTCTACTGCAGGAGCTGATGCGGAAGAAATGGAAACCATCAGGCACTTACTCTATGAGTGTCCAAAACTCCAAAATCACCACATGGCTGTGATACTAGGATACTAGGAACCAGCTAACTAGAACAGAAGGTTGGAACAAGGACCAAAACTGAAAGGGGAACACAATGAACCATTTGGACTCCGTGAGAGCATAGTCTTCGATTGGACACTTCCCTAATAACAAGCCTGATCTAACCTATCCCAGACTGTAGAAGCGGCTAATCTATGGGCTAATCCATAAGCTGAAAGCTGCTATTCATAAAACAGTCAGTTATGTATTTCGGAGTAAATCACAATCGAGGACTTCCCTAATTGAGCCCATTCAGACAGTACCCACAGCGAAGTTTAGTTGAAAAGGACTTCATCTATGATCCCTTTATCTGTTATGTTCAATTAAGTGATGAGGTAGACGTACAGCTTATTCTTCCCAAAGAGACTGCGACTTTATTTTCCTCTACAGAATGAATGGAGAATGAGATTTCTCAAAAAAGGATTCGAAATGCACTCGGGAACAACTTGAGTCCTTTATGTGCGCATTGAATGTCGCCGTCATAGCTGAATGGATACGGTCCGGTTATAATTGTTACCTTTGCTATAAGCCCAACAGTAAAGTTTTCTGTTCGGGTCTCCTTTGAGAAGGTTTCTTGGAAAATCCACATTTTCTTTGGTTAAGTCCACTCTCCTTTTTTTCGCTTTGATCCCGATTTAAAAATATCACATGAAAGCATGTCCTGAATTATGGCCGGACACACAAAGCACAAAGGTCGGTTTCTAGTTCAAATTCTTTGTTGGCCGAACCGAATCATCTCGTTGGACGAAGGATGATGCACAGGAACAGGGAGGACACACTGCAATTGAGATTGTTAAATTCTTGGTATTGGATTTTGTATTGTTGCACAGGCAGTTGGGTTGGGTAGAGTAGGATGGTTTGAAATTTTCTTTGATTGCTTTTATTTCTCGAGTAATTGTTGGAAATTATTTTTATTTCTTCGAAGCGAACAAAGTTCGGTTCTCGGTGCCTTATTTGCTTTGCTTCTCTACATCTGCAGGGTGTTGTGTTACACACACGCCCGTATATACGCACCACATTGGCAATGTGCAGCAAGTGGACGATCGAAAATTTTGAGCCGTTAGCAATCTTTAAATTACTAGATGTCACGTCGTCGTCCTGCAAAGTCGCATTGAAATCGTAGTACTGTGCTGTGAGAGAGAAAATAAAACTTCGTATCGCACAAGGATTTGAACTTTTAATTAAAATTCTTTTGTTTTTCTTTCCACCATGTTTGTGAAAGAGTCGAAGAAGTGTATTGAGGAAAAGTCATTCCCGGAGGTAGAGAAGCAACACCAAGGCAAAATAGTGTGCAATATTAAGGAACGCAATTGGAGCGAAATTATAAAGTCTTTAAGGACATACGATGAAAAAGTGTTTAACGAACTTTTACTGGGGTCGAAAATGTACGTTTTGAAAATATGTCAAAGTAATTAGTGAATGGAGTTGAGATTGGGGTCATTGATTCTGAGAAAATCCATTTATACAGCTTTGGTCTTGTCATTACGAAATTACGATTTCTTATTTATAACAGCAGGAAAATCCACCTTCACCTTTGTGTAGATTCGTTCTATGTAGCATACGATACTATTGTATACCCCCTTCGGGTAGGGGTTAGAATTGATCCGAGGTAGGTATGCCTATCGTAAGAGGCGACTAAAATTCACATCTTGACTGTGACGTTAAATCTGTCTATTAGAACTATGTTGAATAAACCTTTTGGAATTATTACTCCAGGTTTGATCGCGAATGCGCGAATCCACCCGTGGTTTTTCCGACCACATTCGAGGCACAACATACCTACAGGTCTGGGCACAGGACTCGTATCTGAAGAGTCCTTCTGTTCCCTCTCTGACTCGTTCGTGAGGATTAACTGGAAGGAAGGCGAAAGTGGCGGAAAAGTTTTACCCGGTACGCTCAATGTCTTTCAGCATAGCTGATCGTAGTGTTTTTGCTGATGCTTTGAAACGAGTAGCGCAAGCTAAACGAGGTCCAAAAGCGACGCTCCCCGATGGGCTCCTGTCTAAGAGTCAGAGGAAGGGGAAAAGGTGGAAGGCTGCGTTCGAGAGGCACAAAGATGATCAACAAGCTCAAGGCGCAAGCACTGAGCGCATCCTTTTTTTTTTTTTTTAGCGAGGTGCAGTGGTTTGAAACTCAGGTAGTGGTAGGTGTCATTGGCGTCCGAGGGTGGCGAAGGAAAAGAGGATTACGTCGGCGGAGGTATTCCAACTGGAAGCGACTCAATTCTTGGAATCGAGCTCAAACAGGGCAAAACCGAAGAAAAGAGCTCTGGGCCGGAAACCTACTGACGAGCGTCCTTCTGCTGAATACTCTCTTGCGGGTGGAATAATTTGCGGAAAAAATCTAGATAAATCTGGTGGTGTTCATTCCAAAAGGTTCCGGCACTAGCGGACAGAGATTATCTGAAGCAGACAGAGCCGCTGGCAGAAGCATGTTTTCACCTTTACCCGCCCCTCTGACAGAAAACCTACTGGAGCCAGTGCGATTGTTATCCAGATAAAAGCGCATCTGGGGTTTCGGAGGTTTTTTCGACGTGTCACGCCACTCTGTGACAATCGATCTGAAATAACGAGAGCTTCTCTAATTGTACAGAATTTCCTCTGAGTTTTCAGGCTTGGATAATACTGTGGCCAGGATTTGGTGGCTGTAGCTGTAGGTTACAGAACGAATGGCGAATGGAAAACATTTGCGTCGGCTTTTTCCGAAAGTCAAGAAAATTCCAGTAAAATGGGTAAATACTGGGTCCTGCTTTCTGGTAGTACAATGGGCCAGTTGCGTCTGAGTTTCCAAACCCGATAAAAAAAAAATGCTGCTAGAATGCGCGCAGGAACAAACGCTATCTTGCAAATGTAACCAGGACATAAAGACCAGGTTGCGGTAAGATCAACGCCTACAGCGGCACTGAAAATAATGCTGAATCTCGTTCGAGTAGACATTCGCTGTAATAACATAGAGGTCAGACTAAGGGGAATAGATTTATGGACAAACAGTACCTTCGTTCGTGCCTACCATAAAATCGTATGTGGATACCGAGTATATAAATACCTCCGGTTACGCCCGTTTCGCCTCTCTGATTACGGTTCGTTTTGAGTCAATGGCCTACCACAGCAAGCCTTCGGAAAACACTTTCTCAACGAAAAAAAAAGCTACAGGAGCTACAGGAGCGAAGGCGAAATATAGCCCATAAGGCACATTCTATGCGATTGTCCCGCACTAGCCTCTTAAAGATTGGACTGGAAGATCTTCAAATAGCTGATTCTAGGAAATCCTTGAGATTCCTATACCTTTCCATGTCATTTCTAAATTAGCCAGCACTACCTACGATCCCAGGCGTAATATTTTTATGGACACAATTGACACGATGAAGGTTCAAGTTGCTCTAATAAAACGTTAAACGCAGGAGGTAAGCACAATTAAAACGAACGTTCAACCAAAATTGAATGAAAAACAGGTGGAACTCAGAACGCTACTACTACTAAAACGGACTATATTCTCCCTCATATTGACTTTAACGTCGGATACAGATCTCGAATTTCTAGCAGAAGCGCTTTGGAGTCCGTTGCAGTTTCTTGAGCTCCGCGATATAAACATTCTCAGATGGATCCGAGACAGTGTGTGATACGGGGCCGGAAGGTTTCTCTAACGCACCTGAAGTCATTGCCAAACAGCTGCAGAGTGTTTTAAGCGGAAATTATGGCAGTCCGCAGAACTGCGGCTTGGCTTTCAATTAACTCGATAGATTGCAGCGCTATTGTGCTATACATAGATAGCCGGCAGCTATTAAAGCCGACATTTCGATCAAGGTTGGTAAAGCAATGCCGTAAATCTCTTGACGAAATTGCAGACAGATGCGACGTAACCCTGTGCTGGGTCCTAAGACATAGGCACGTAGCAGGGAACTGCAATCGAATCCATCAAATTTCGTCTCGATACAATAATGCGGCAGAATACCCTGTTGCCTATGTCGATACCAACAATGTTTTGCATTTTCCCTTCAATTACATGCCCCAAACAAGCTCTATTCTTACAGTCATGAAGAGAAAAGAGAGAAGAACAACAGGCTCTACTGAGACCTGCTCTCAAGATTCTTGACTGGACTTTAACTGAAGAACAGGAACTAGGCGTTCAAATATCATGGAGATTATTGAGCACGTCTATCAAAAGTCGATCGTCTAAATGATCTTCTTTTTTTTAGAAGGGATAACATCACATGCGCAATTGATTCGTTTAAAACTTTTGAAGCAACAATGAGGGAGGGCATATATTCGACTCCTTTGCAGAGACCGCTGGATTTCGTATTGCCTTCAGAATTGCACCCACATACACTCCTGGAAGGAAGTGAATGTCTCAATTCACCTGTGAAAGAGACCCTGAACGGTGAATTGAGAAGCTTCTTCATGATAAATTACGCTTTCGGAGGTTTTTATTCACCGAAGAGAGGTGGTGCCATGAAAAATGTTTGGTGAATATTGCCAACGCACTGACTAATGACCCATGGCGACCATCCAGTACAGTATAGAGTGTTTTCTTTAAATTAATTAATTTCATCACATAATTGAGTGCCACCTAATTAGCAATTTGAACAAAACCAAATCTAATTTATAGAAAACCATCTAATGAGTCGAAGAAAAGCGATAAACAGATAAGAAAAAAACTCGTGAGATACTTTAACAAATCGCATTACCATCATTTATCTCCTTCAGCGCTTCAAGTACCCGAATCGAATGGTCGGATGGAACTCGATGTTTTCTCGAAGGGTTATTTGTGAAAATAAAAACCCAGGACACTTCTTTCTTTTTATTTGTTTCACGTCAGGACCAAGCAATTTATCCTTCGAATTCTTTTTTTTTTTCCCGTAGCTTATTTACTTCTTTAGCGCATTTTCAATTCGAAAAATCATTTCCTGATTACTTGGAGATATGTCGAGGGGATCAGAGGCTTATGCGAGGACTTAATTGAATCACTGCATAACTGCAGCGGCAATATGCAGCTATGGTGGATGCAATTTTAAATACGCTGATTATATTCCAGGACCGAATGCAGAAGATATAAAATCGGATGGATTTAATTTTTCTCCATTTAACCGGAAGATATTCACTTTGGAAGGTTTTTTTTGAGGAACGATAATATGAAGGTACGGTAGATACGGAACAGATACAGGTGAATGTAGAGAACACAACTTACCCTTGCTGACTTTGTGAGTCACTCGACGCAATTGACTTTGATTGGTTTTCACTTGAACGTGAATTATCCGCAACTAAGTAATCTGAAAGTAAAAATAAGAGAGAAAAAGATTTCAATTAATTGCCCAGTTAATATAGCTAAAAGGCATTTTAATCTGCGATGCAAAAGATGATCAATCATTCAACTTGCACATGTATGTAAGCGTGCTGTGTATGGGTAAAGGTACGGTAGAAGGACCCATGCTATCTGTCGCATTTCTGGTTTTAATCCTTCTTTTGGAGGATATCTGTGACGACTTTCCACGAGCAGTTTATAATTTGATTCGGTGCAATGTGCTGAGAGGACACAATTAGGGTAGGACTCTGATCGAAATTCGTTTCATATAAATTGACGAAAAACAACATATACGCATGTATGTACATATGTGTTGGTATCATGATGGTGAAATTATATTAGCCCTGCGGGAGGGTCTACAAGCCTTGATGAATGACATCACTTTGGGCCGTTTAAATATGCCCTTTAAGGTAGCGATGAAACTACGAAGAGGCTTTGTAGGCTGACATATAGGCTTCCTTTGTCACTGCAGAAGAACTTGCAGGGGCCTGGCACCCGGATAATAGTGAGAAAAACGTAACACTCTAGGCCTTGGCCCACCTTCGGATCTGATAATGTGCAATTTTTTCCATTTTTGTGGAAGGCCGAGATGAAGCTAATAGGACTGCTTAATGTTCTTTGAATCGGTTTGTGATGTTTTCTCAGCTTTAGGGGTGAACACTGCATTAACCTTGCGTCAAGACTTTGATAATTTCAAAAATGAATCTCTACAGCACAGTACGTAGAAGAATTCGAGCTTCAATCTCGCATTGCACCAGGGTAGAGAACATACAGTTGAAAGTGTTGAAAAAACTGTTTAAAAAACACCCTACCAGGCTTTAGATTTTCTAGTTAAGGAGTTCAAATGCCAAATCAGTACCTGCAGCTTTCCAGAAACGCTCAGGTGAGTGACATTTCTGCCTATGCGTGAGTATCCTGTGATGACACCTATAGCAGCCCCCAGAAACTAGGTTGACAGGAGGTGCTATTTGACCACCTTAAATTTACTTTGCTGATTGCATTTGCCTTTAATATCAGTTTGTATGTAGCTAGTGGCATTCTTGGCAAGTTTAGCGGCCTTGCAGTTCCGTGGAATATCTGTGTCCTAGTACCCAGCAGAGAAGTATGTTGAATTACTCTGCCATCTCTGCAAGAGACGAGCGGCAATCTAGAACTATTTTTGTGTTACAAAGACTGATTCTAGGGACTTAATGGCGGCCTGGCTGTCTTTGAAAATGCTAATATCCGGAGCAGATATTACATTCCACCTGAGCCAAGACAGGGACTTTTTTTATCGCCAAGATCTGTGCCTGGAAGACGCTACAATGCTCTGGAAGGCGAAAGGAGATCTCGAGGTTTAAATCGTTGGAGAAAACACCTCCTCCCACCCCATTTTTGGTTTTAAAACCGTTCGTGCAGATTTCCAAGGTTTCTTTCGTAGGTGATTTTGGCTTCTCCCAGAGATCCCTTGTGGGAATAGCAACGTTGAAGTTTCTCTTTGAAGTATACCTTGCGATATGGTGGGATTTTTGTTTTCAGAAATATTAGTGTGTTGTTTATCTATTGGTCCACTGTGAGATGGCTCTAAGTTAAGCTGCTATTTGTTTGCCGAAAATGTCTATGCCTTGCTAGTCAGCTTTAGATTGATCAGCTTACTAAGTGATTGCTCTACGTTTAGGTCTGTCAAGGCCTTAGTAATCGCTTCTGGTAAGACGTCGTTACTAGGTAGTAGTGTTGCAAGGTAGTTAGTGCTGTTCGGCTGTATTGAAAAGCCTTCTCATTTTAATTTTGAGAGCACTAAGCACTTTATTCCATCAAAGAATGTGTTGGTTGACAGATGGGATTTTTATCTTCCATCTCACCTTTCACACTGATTTTATTTGCTGGTGTATCTATAGAGTCATTTCGTCCAGTATTGTTGATGAAGTGGACTACTGTGGGAAAGATTGAACTTGTTACTCAAATTTAACCTGAGGGAAATTATGAGTCCCGGACTCAATGAATCCTTTCGCAGAAGGCAATGTGGGGACACAGGCCCGAGTTCCAGTTAGTGCTCTGAGGACTTCTTAGACAGAGAAGACGCCTAGGTTCATGAGGAAGACCAGGTTAGACAAGGTGCTTTAATTTGAGGACAAAACTACCCTGCACCAGAATACTTGTAATACACATAATTCATTGTAATTCATTCGGAATATTTTTCCTTTCCTTCTATGGAAATCTTTGCTTAAAGAATTTTCTTATTCAAACTAAAGTGTACACTGTTAAGCTTAAGGACATTTTTTGAATAATTTCCCAAAATATTTTTCCATTGATAAGCTTCCAACATTAAACTCTAGCAGCAAACTTTCTTAGCAACATTGTTCCATAGCCGAAAAAGCTTTTAGCTGTTGTCCTTTTCACACGAAAACAATTCCGAAAAGGGGATTTTTCTGAATATTTAAGGATTAAGCTTTTTTATAGTAGAGAAGAGCTTTTCAGAAACATATCTTCGATTCAAACCGGTTATCGAAAATATAAAGGGAAATTTGAAATCGTGGTTATGGGCAAGCATCGGTTGAGAGACTTTTGTGTCTCTGTTAAATTATCCCACGTTCCTTCTGCTGTAGAAAAACCTGTAATATGAAGTGTGATGTTTACTGCTTTCTATGGCTTATGGTCTGAAAAAGCGGTCTCCATTTCTGGTCAATAAAAGCTCGAATGGAACAGTTTTAGAGAGTATATTCATATGTACGTATCTCGCAACGATTATCAATTTCAAACTGCATTAAAACCTTTTGAATTGACGAAGAACCGCCTGGTCGGTTCTTGCTGATTTGGAGGTGTCTCATTTGGAAAGAACAAAAAAAGCAACCTAACCAAACTGGATGATGCTAGTGTAGTGCCTTTAAAAATGGGTGAGAAAAAAAAATAAGAAAATTGCTGGCCTGTTTTAACTTTGACCAACAAGAAAGCAGGAATAGTCGGCAAATCTGCTGGTGTGGATGAACTCCGACCGGAAATGCTCAAGGCCTTGGGGAAAAAGTGAGTGAAATGGCTCTCTCGTGTAGTTAAAGTGGAATAGGAATGCGGTAAAATATCTAGCGACTGGATAATTGAGGTGATTGCTCCTATTTTTAAGAAAGAGGATAAAAGGGATTGCTCCAATTATAGGGGTATATCTCTCTTAAGAGTCCCCGAAAATGTTTTTGTTAAGGTGTTGGAAGCGCGTTCCTCTGGATCGAGTCCAGGTTAGGCGATGAGCAGTGCGGCTTTCGTGCAGGTAGCAGCACAGCCAACCAACTATTTACTCTCAGAATGGTACTTGCGAAGGCCTGGGAGTATCCCAGACCTATCTACAGTTGTTTTTTAGATTTGGAGAAAGCATATGATCGGGTCCCTCGATGTAAGTTTTAGAGTGTACTGCAAGAGTATGAGATTGACGGCGCTCTTCTGAGGGTCATTCAATCTCTATACAGTAACTGTAAGCGCTGTGTTCAGGTGAACGGCGTTAAATCGGCACCTGTGGGGTTTGGACTTTGCGAGGAGTGCATTCTGTCCATCCCTTTTCATTGTGTATATGGATATGGATAGAACGTGAACAAATCAGAGGTTATAGTAATTTCCTGAACGCCTGTTCAATGCACTCTGCATGTTAGTGAAGTTCCATTGAGATAGGTTGAGAAGTTTAAGTGTCTCGGGGTCAATCTGTTATCAGAAGGACCGAACTTGGCATCGGATCTAAACTATGGGTCTTCAATGCAATGTTTGGTCCGACCCTCACCTAAAGGACTGACTTTTGAGGAATGACCAACAGAATAAGATCACGGATACAAGCTACCGAAATAAGATTTCTTCGATGTATTGCTGGGGTAATTCGTCAAGATCGAGTTAGGAACACCAGAATACGCGAGGCACTCAATGTCGAGCAGCTTCTTCTTCGAACGGAGAGGTCCATACTTCGATTGTTTGGACACATGTCTCCAACTCGGTTTCCAGGACGTGTCATGGAATCCATGGCATCAGGTAGGCGTCCCCTGGGTAGGCCTAGGATGAGATAGCTGGACCAAGTTCGAAATCGCACTTTTACCCATCGCCTATGTCAACTCGATTAAAGCCCACTTGAGTACTAAAGCTAAATGACAATGAAAGCCTGGCAGATCACGTCTAATCTTAGTTCAGGATGTCAAATAGATTCATTTCAATCAGTAGAAAATCTTAGGGGTACACTGTCTAACAGGTTAAAATGCAAGAAGACTAAGAGTATCATCTGACGATTTCTGCCCGAAGGAACCGTAAACCAAAGTGCAAAAGTTACATAAATCTAAGCTACATTCATAGATAAACAGGTTAAGCCAAAACCAAATACATACCCTTTTGCTGAGTAGTCGACATATACTCCTCATGCTTCGGGTCACTGCTGTTCTCATACTTTAACTGATAATCCGATCGTTTACGTAACGACATCATTAACGATTGCGTACGCGGCGGTATCTCAGGCGGTGCCGGTTCTGGCGGTGGCTCTGAGCCAAATGCCTCAACTTCCGATTCACACTGCGCATATTCGCGTAATTCCTTCTGGATTTGTTGCAATTTTTGTTTTTCACGCTCACTCCGACTGGCCCCCGATGTGGCCGCACTATTCGACGATGTCGCACTACTCGACGAGGTCATACCGCTGACCCGATTCAACCGATTACTCTTGGACCGACTTGATCTTAGCGAATTTAAACCGGCCATCGATCGCTCATTCAAGGCCGCACTGGCTTGTAAGTAAGCTGCAACAGCTGAATTAGTGGCATTCAATTCGACAGCGGCCTGTAAACGATCAAGCATCGCTGAACTACCGGAATACGGAAGACGATCACTGGTCTCTGAAAATGAGTTTGCCGGCGCGTGAATGTCATATTTTAAACTGAACGGATTTCGACTGCTGGTCGTGGCTAGTGACGTGCTGTTTTTAGTGTTGGCCGCTGATATTCCTATCGCTGAATGAATTGGTGAGTTGAGATCAGTACTTTGATGGTTATACAGTTGCTGATGGTTTTGTTGCTGTTGGTGTTGCAATGCTGATGCTGTAGGATATTCGGTGAGAAGGGACTCGGTTACCTCCTCGTTATCACAGTCAGATGCATAGCGATCCATATCTGGGAAGAAGGAGAGAGGGATGATTTTTATTGAAAAAAATTAAACCTTAGTGTCTACATCACTCAGTTATGTTATACATTTTATACATACATAGCTAAGCTCTTTAAATGAAATAAAGAAAAGCAGAATTTTATTTCAACTCACTTGCCAACTGTTGACTCTGAATGAGCAGCGATGCTAACAACTGGGTGTCAAACGCTGACGTCTGCGTATTATTCTGATACTCATCCTCACTGCTACTGTAACCATGACGACTGTGCCATTCTGCTGACCTCTGGCGGCGCATCTGCTCCCCACCAAAGTAATATTCGCTGCCGCGCTTCCGACCAATTGTCCCCGAATGGCTAGACATCTCGAAATCGTTCCCTCCTGTCTGCTGTTAAAATTCCGTTTCGCCTAATTACGATATGTCAAGCATGTTGAACACGGCTCCTGAAAACGGAAAAAGACCATCAAATTAGATTTATACGGCATAACCCTTATTCGAAGCAAGCTTCTGTTTATTCAAGAATATTAAATGAATAAATAAAAAAATAAAAAAAAAGACGGTACAGGACAACCCAAACAAGAAAGAACGATGGAAGTTGTTTGCACTAATTGTAATTTATTAGTGTCCTTTCGGTGGAAATTTTGTTCTGTGAATGTTCCTGAATGGTGCGCGAAGTCTGTGAACCCTACTTACTGACAAAAAAAAAAAAACCAAACAGACGAGAGACAGAAATAAAAAAAAAGGGTTGTGCTCATCCCTGCAAAAGTGTCCTGTGGCATACTACACTGCGACTGTCATAAATGACTCTAATTAAAGGTTATTACCTAATGGGGTTGCTGATGGCCTTAGGGTTAAATTATAATTTAGGTTGGTTACTTGATTTCGCTTTTGTGTCGCATTCTTACTTACTCGCCTCCAAATGTAGGTTACAGTTTGAGGTAAAGTGCTTTGCAGGCTTGAGTACCAGGAAGTGTTACTAGATGGCACTAGAGTCGTGTAATTGAATTTATTTTCCAGGAAGTGAAGCTTTTTAGTGGTATAATGGGAAATTTGGTTCTCCTCCTTGTGTAAGCAGTGTTGCAAAAGGGACAGGTATGCAGAGGAATAAGGATTTTAGTTGCGAAAAATTAACATTTTTGCACACGCTGAGATGGGCACCACGGGACGGTACGTAGCATGCTTATGAGTTTATGTAGTCTACCAGTTTAGCGCCCTGATTTGTTTTTATTTATTATTATTATATTATTATTATTTTTTAGATTATCTCATTGGTAATCACAGATTCAGGGTCATCGACTTTTCGATGGGATCGAGGGCAGACACTCCTCCACACTATTGGATATTCAAAAAATCCGAGGTGCAAACATCAGTATTCAACCATAATCGGAATCAATCGCAAAAACCTATGTATGTCGATCGAGTTTCAATAGAGCTCTCGAAGTCCTCAAGCAGCAGCAGTAAGCGTAGAAGTCCAGGGGCTATACTGCCAGCCATACTACTGGTTAAAACTGACCGTGCTTATGCAAACGCAGACGAAATTAATGAGAATTAAACGGTATGTAGTACTAAAAAAGGAAGACAGCCGCTTGTCAGCCTCATGAGCAGAAGAAATTAGACGAAAAGCATTTACTCTTAAAAAGAAGAAGGAGAAACGTTAGTTGCAAGGAGATGCAGAATGCGGAATTTCAATGAAAGGGTAAAGGAACAATCCAAGGTTTCGCTACCGAAACCGAAGCAACCAAGGGCCAATACGACGGGATACCATTGTGGAGAACCAGTTGAGCCTAAACGTTTGGAAAGACTATTTCTACCGACTTTCAAACGGTCAAAATCTTGCTGTCATACAGTCTGATAGTCTCAACCCAGAAAACAACAAATCCGTACAACCGCACCAGAACGAAATTTCAACAGACATAACAAAAGTTAAATCACTCAAAGGCCACACACCCAAACGGCTTAGGAGCTTAGTTGTTCAAGACTACAGGAGATGAATTGGTATGGTACAAGCCCTACGAAAAGAGACCACCTAATCCTCTGTCGCAATGCAGGGATCAAATTTAGAAAAATACTCTCTAATTGCTGTTACTATGACCTTAAAAGACAATCATTTAACAAAGCCCTTCGTCCTGCTATATGGTACAAAAGCACGAACTTTGTCAAAATCGGATGAAGACGTGAAAGAAATTTTATACGTTCGAAGTATGGTCCCACCTGCGCTGACGCTTCATGGAGAAGAAAATGTAGTTACGAACTTGTAGCTAGGTCATGCAGAGCAGAAAATTAACACCAAAGCTGCACACATGAGGGATTACACAGAAGAGGGTGACCTCATCAGCACCGAAAATGTGCCACCTGATCCAAGTAAAGACAGGAAATGATGCGTAGTATCGCCCACTCCACAGGCGCCGCAGACAGTGGTGCATTTTAAGCTTAACACGCTAAAATGTCTGGCAAAAGCGAAGTGTTCTGTTCGAACTCCAATAAATGTCTACAGTCTCTTTTGCTGAATGACAGCAAGAATACCGCTGATTTCTTACAGATGTTCGGGAGCATTCGTTTAGTTTGCCTGCATCTTGAAGAGAAGTGCCACATACAATTGTGTTTGTAGGAAACCCAATCGTCAGTGAGAGCTCTGACCGTGGACGCGGGAACACTCAACGAAGGTTCAGGTCATAAGAAAATATTTTCTGAGCATTCTCTAGCAATCCAGTGCGTCCTGGGAACCGAACAAGAGCCAAAGAGTTCAGATTTGCGACCGAATTGGGAGAGTTCTTGCATTATCGCACTATTTTAGAACTGGTTAAAGAGTTGAGCAAGGCCTTAAGCGCAGCCTGGCTAGCGCTATAGATGCAGATGCTCCTACCCTTCCACATATTCTTAACAATATAGTCCGTGACCATTAGGACAGCAAAAGTCTGTGCTTGGAACACAGTCATGCTTGCCCAACGATTTGTGAAGTCTGGTGTTGTCGATCTCCACGAGGATACCAGCAGCGGATCCATGACTGATTTTGGAGCCATCCGTGAAGATTCGAATACAGCCCCGCCCAGATTTTGGCCGAAGCGAACTACAGTTTCTAGTAGTCTTGCCATAAATTGGAAGTGATATTTAAAAAGCATTCAACTTCTTCATTACAACCTCTAACAGCATCCCTACCGGCCTCTGAGAACTTCCTAGCAGAGGTTGATTTTTGACCGGAGTCTCTTATGTTTTCTGACGTTGATGTTTCATAAAGAAACATCGAAAGAGATATGGAAGGACACCATGATGTCAATCCAATTACTATACGTACCTACTATAGCTTATGGATATCAGTGTTTCGCGTCAAAGAATCATTATATCTCCCCGAACGATGTATGTACGTTGTTAAATGGGAGAATTATGCTACCAATCAACTTGGCTGATGAGGTTTGTTGATCTCCTTCGAAGACTACAGCCCGAAAGTAAAAATAACCTCCTTGTACCATGATGAACCCCAAATCATATCTGCATGTGTATTATGAGGGAAAACTTTGATAAAGGCGTCCAAGTATGAGATGATATCATTCGGATTACAGAAAGGATACGTCGCCAACCCTACTCCAATTTCAATAATTAACGTCGTTCCATTTTAATTACCCATTTGTCAGACACAAGCCACATACCAAAACTGATTGCAGAAAAAAAACCCTCGGTAATTAAAGCAAAAGCTCTTTAAAATATCGAGTTTACTGAACTATTTATTAGTAGCCCCATTACGGTAATCCTGATTGCTCCAGTGTGCTTCCGTAAGAATGCCAACAACTCTGCCGTAAATTAAATTTTACACATTTTCTCGCTCCAGAGACTAAATTTTGCCAAAGAGCAGCAAACCAAAAACCAACAAAAAAAAAAAAAAATCACAACAACGGTTGGTTGAACCGAATACCGGCTGTGCATGTGTTGCGAACATAGTCACATAAATATCAATCCTTATCCAGATATTATACGTATATCACAGGCGCACTCCCAATTCAAACCCCGCCCAACAATCCGACCAGATAACAACAGCCCCATTCTGCAAACGGCATGGATCCTGTTGCTACAAAATATGGGTCACACAGCTGAGTGCGATAAATCAATCAGGTAAGTAAAACATTTTCGTCCTGCCAACTCAATACTGCCATGCAACGGGCGTAGCTTCGCCCACTGCCACACCACACCTTCCGGGCGATGTAACGTGTGAATGCATAAGTTTAAGGCAACTAGCAGGGCAAAAATAGCAAAATTGGAAATCTGTCGCTAGGACGATACTGATCCTGATTTATCGCCCCCTTTGTGATGCTTAAAGTCTTGAGTGGCACATCAGTATGGGTGTTGTTTCAAGACTGTGTGACACTGACTGCTTGTGCGTTTGTCTAATCGAGGTGATAGGTGAACGTAAGAAGCGTGAATGTGAACTTTGCCAACATTCGTATGCACACCTCCCTCTGGCAACCTTTCTCACGTGTGCGTAACACGATACAAGCATGGATCGAAAGGACGTGTGGGAAATACTCATGTAATAGAGCATTTGGCAATTAAAATGTGTGCCTTTCGTATGCCCAAGTACTGACAATGATATCTCTTCAACTCGATGAGGCTTTTGTGTCACTCGAAGAAACTATGAAAGGACATACAAAGGAATACACATTCATATGCAGATGGTTCAATTCGAAGAAATTCTTGCGTTCTTAATGTGATTCGAATCAATGTTGTGTGTCTACATATGTATGTATGTATATCCATACTTTGTGGGAGAAGAACATATCCTTCTGCTCGAGCAAAGTCATTTGTACAATAAAGTCTATTTTGTCCTTTTGTGTCGATATACAAAAATTTGTTTGAAGGACTTCCATTGTAAGACCGAAAATGTGCGCACAAGGTGTTTCGAAAATAGACTGCTATGCTTTTAGGTTTAGGTTGTTTATCTGAGATTCTGGTGAACCACTGAGAGATGTGGTGTATTCTGTTCGATTCTATTCAGAAAGTGAACTGAATGCCTACTCAACGATGTGGATAGTTGGGCTTCATTGTGGAAAATTACTAGAAGAGAATAACTTTGTGAAAGAAGCAAACATTTCCCGAAAGATATTCATTCAGTAGAAAGAGCTTGTGTATCCGCGTGGTTCTGTTCAAAAGGCAGTCTGCGCAAAAAAAATAGGTTGTAAAAGATTTTACTTGACTATTCGAGAAGAAGCGATTGTTTCAAATAAGATGGATCCACGCGCAAAACAAGGAATCAACGAGATGGAACAATGGTTTATTTCTTTCTGAAAATCTTCAGGGAATGCTAGTTTTGTAATCAGACCAGACCAGACTTCTGGGCAGAGGGGTGGGTCAATTATGTGGTCGAATACCTCAGACAGCCTATTTTTTTTATCACAAACCTGAGCTTGAGTTACTTTAACAGAAACATAGTTATTAAGCAGGGTTGGAAGTGATACTTAGCTTTCTTCTTGTGAAGAAGTTACAGGGGTGGTCATTGTCATGAGTTCAGTCGCTGTTGAATCGCTTGTCACGCTGAAAGTTCGGCATCAGTGCCTAATGTCGTCATCAGACAAGGATGATGCGCGACAGGTAGAACATAAGATTCAACGCCCTTACTACACCTACACCTGCATGAAGTGCTGTCTGCGTTCTATCTCCACCACATGACGCTAGCGTCGGCTTACTGCAGTTCGAGTTCACATAAAGATGGAGGCAAAACTTAAATAGCACAGACTCTTTCACTCAAACAACACCGGATACAATAGTCGCACTGAAAGTCACCTCAGCACGTTTTTCCTAATGCAACGAAGCAGCCTCTTTAGCCAATTCGAAACCTGCTAGCAACGGCGAGCAAGTCGATTCTAATGTACGCGTCTCCGATATGGGCACCCGCGATGGATCGGAAGACGTACATGAGACGGATGAACTCGTTGCTCAGAGACGGAGCAACCTGAGAGTATGCTGTGCCTTTAGAACGATGTAGAACGGAAGCAATTAGCGTGATCTTCACCCAAAGCAAGATGGACGCATATGCTGATCCCCAATATAGAGGAGTGGACCAGTATAAAACACGGAGAAGTAAACTTCTACCTGACACAGTTCCTATCGGGGCATGGATGCTTCCGGGAGTACCTCAACAAATACAGGCATGTAGATGACCCATATTGCCCGCACTGTGAAGACAAGGATCAGAACGCAAAACATGTCTTGATAGAGCACCGGAGGTATACGACGGCCAAACTTCTCCCATGACGAAATGCCAAGCGGCGGTACCGTGGGGATTAGGGGTTAGAGGCAGAGGTGGTTTTAGTTGGGGTTAAAGTCACACACTCCGGCTTTCGAAGCTTTCCACATTTTTTCCAAAAAAAAAACCTTTTTAGCATAATGTTGGACCACATCCTTCCAAAGTACTACATCAAATGAAATTATTCCGTAAACATCCACACGAGTGACCACTGAGAAATGTTCAAACTCCGTCCCTCTAAGTACGACCAAGTATGATATAGCGGCAGTTGAAAAATGCACAGCAAAGTTGGGGCTGTCGTCTAGCACTAACATGTCAGTTATTCTGGGCATATACGCAACCATCTTCCGGGCTATTAATCAGTGCATAAGCCTTTCTGACAGTCAAGTTGCCCTAAACGAAAAAAACTTAGCTGCGATAAAATAGAAAAGAGTTCTGGAGACAGTCAACATTCTCCTTGAACTAGAAAAGAGAAACTTGGTCATACTACACTGGATTCCTGCATACATGGCCACATTGCAACGATTCAGCGGGTTATCTGGCCAAGATAGGTGAAAAAATCTTGTTACTGATTTCGAACTAAAGGCTTTTTCCCCACCTTGTTCCAAAAAAAAAATCGGAGTTCCTTCAGAATCTAAGCAGGGCCAACCATAAAATTTTAACCGGTATCCTAAGTGGAAACTGCCTATTCAAACCCCACGTTTACAGTTTACCACCGCACCCTACCTGTAGACTATGCTTGGGGAGCGAAGAAGGCTCTGTCCACATTATCACAGAATGCCCTGCCATCATTCATGTGAGGAAACGGACCAGTAAGCTTATCTCACCGATGGCACTCACCGCTCTTTACCCTGAGAAGCTTACTGACAGTGAGTTGGCACAATAGGCCTGTGAGACCACAGTTCTAAAGCGAACTAACTTAATTTTGGTTAGACAGGCAGTTAACCTAGACTTCTCTCATAACAGCCACTATCGTATTTACAAGGACGCAAAATAAATAATTGGCGTTTAGCCTCATAAAATCCCAAGGCCTAGCTTCTCGAACCATTCATGCAGCGAATATTTATATTTTTTTTTTCTTGTCAACTCGTTAAGCATTCGAATACACCATAAACTGAGGGGACCACATGAACTGATTCACAAACTTCACGAGATCGGTGTCAAAGCGGCGCATACGCTTTAATTGGCTTCTATTTTTGCATCACCACTTTCACCAAAGGATTACAAGTACCTACAAACAAATTCCGCATTTACGTTTAATTTGTTAAGCCGAATTACATCATTTTCTCTAATTACGCCCGTCTGCAGTATAGTTATCCTCCTTTATCGCTTTCGTTGCAATTTTATCTCTCATTTTCAATTTCCTCTCAATTAGACGGAAACATGATATTTTTTCCATCACCTCCTTCGTAAATGCTGGTATATACGTCATAACGCCATTTCCTAAAGCGCTCCTTAATTTCATCACTTAAAGAGTTAAAGATCCCGAAAGCGTGTATAATTATACCTCAGAGAAAGAGGAAGTAGATGACAATCCTGGAATAGTTATGGTGGTAGCCCCCATTAGAGACACCATAAAGGTTGCAATCACCGGGAAAATGTGCATCCAATTAGCATAGTTCCAAGGACGTTCTACGTGACATGCCGTGCATGTATGTTTGCGGAAAAACCTTCTTTGAAATATATTTCAAAATTTGTATTTTAATATTCTTGGGAAATAATACAACAGTAAAACATAAGGCTTTGATTTATGTACGTCATAAAGTAATTTGATGAATAGTTTTGTTACACGTGTGCGGTTGTTTGTTGAAATGGTGCGACACTATTTTGTCTGTGGAACAGGCTTATCGAATTTATTGAAGAGATACACACTAAAGATGTTATGTATGTAGATAAATCTATTTTTAAATGCAGTCGTTCACATTGTGCAATTTATATACAACAAAGCAGTAAAGTCCCTATTGTGTTGTCATCAGCTTTGTCAATGTGTCCAGAGCTGGTCTAAGTGCTGGATTTAATCGTATCAGTATATGTGAATGTGAATTGCTTTCAGAAACAGGATCAGGATAGGTAATAAGTTTCGCATACTTTGAATACATAGAGTTCAACATTTGCTTGTAGTTTGTTACCATATTGCAATAAGTACTTCACCACATTTTTTTTGAAACTGCATTTTACGGAACAAAAAGGTTTCACCCATGTTCTGCAACGCAAATTCAAAGCACAAAGGAAAGGGTTTAGAGTCAAAACAAATTTAGCGAAGCAGTTAAGTTCAAAGCGCTATAAAACGCGAACCCTGTCAATTCTGCTGTATATGTATATTATACAAAAAGAATATATCCTAAAAAAAGAAGACAACCAAACTGCCCTTACTACAGGGGTACAAGTAGTAGCACCATCGCCTAAAAGATCTTATCCACGGTAGTCTTTTGGCCAGGTAAGTCGTCTACCACTGACGAGAAAACCCAGGAATTACTACTTATGTGCACGCTATTCTATCAATGCCGGTAAAGTCTCAACCAAGACATATGATAACAAAAAAAAAATTTAGATTGAGGACAACGAGATTTGCTAAAAATCGTTCTTGAAAGAATTGTGCAGAACTTAAACGCCAGCGTCAGAGGCATAACATTTCAAAAGCCTGTGCTATGAGCTCAGTCTATGCATACGTAGATGACATTTTCAAAATTTCTATATCTGGTTGAGAGCTGGCTTATGGATATAGTCCCGGTTGAATTGTGTCTATACTCGGAACCTATTTATCATCATCATCATCATCGTTCTTCAATGGCCCGCTTATTCACCATGAGGGTAGCCCGATTTTCCGCCATCGACTCAAAATCATCAGAGGCTATCCCCTTACGGGTGGAGGTGAGATTTCGGACTTGGTCCAACCATTTCATCCTGGGCCTACCCAAGGGACGTCTAGCTGATGATAAGGATTTTACGACACGCCTTGGAAGCCGATTTGGGGACATAGGTTTAAAGTGACCAAACCATCAAAGTATGAATCTCTTCATTCGAAGAAGTAGCTGTTCGACATTGAGCATCCCGTGTATTCCAGTGTTCCTAACTCGATCTCGACGAGTTACCCCAGCAATACATCGAAGAAATCTTATTTCGGGAGTTTGTATCCGCGATCTTATTCTGTTCGTCATTACCCAAAAGTCAGTCCTATAGGTGAGGGTCGAAACAAGCGCCGAATAAAGATTCGGCCGTCTTCATAACAGATTGAGCAAGCTGTGGCGAAATTGCTCATGCCTGGCCAATAACTCAGTATTGCTCCTACCATCACTAGTCAACCCCGAGATCCTTAAACTTCTCCACTGTACTAACATGCGGATTGCATTGAAGAGGTATTCGGGAAATTACCATTATCTCTGATTTGTTCAACATAGACGGCAACGAACTTGTCAGGTGCGCGCTGACGTTCGGTTTGGGTGGACGTAAGGATGACCAAGCCAGCAGCAAGAAGCAAATGGCTTATCCTTAAGTCTCCCCATTCAAAACATTCCCCACCACGGGTGCGCTGTAACATCCAATCCACATACACAGTGAAAAGCAGAGGTGACAGAACGCACCCCAGGCGAAGTCCAACGCCCGCAATGAAATTTGCCGATTTAACGCCGTTCAAACGAACACAGCTCTTACAGTCTGTGTATAAAGATTGAATGGCCAGAAGAGAACCGTCAATCCCATACTCCTGCAGTGCACTCCAGAGTTTACCTTGATGGACCCGATCACATGCTTTCTCCAAATCCACAAAACAACTGTAGATAGGTTTGACATGCTCCTAGCCCTTCTCAAGTACCATTCTGAGAGAGGATGAAAGCCGCACCACTCAACGCCCAACCTCTACCCATCGCCCGACTCGACCATAGCTTTAGAACGCACTTCCAACACCTTAGCGAAGAGTTTTCCGGGGAGACCCCGATTTGCCAATCGCTATGTGTTTCACTGCATTCCCGGGTCACTTTAATAACACGAGAGAGCATTTCACTCCCTCTTCCTCCAAGGCCTTCAGCATTTCCAGCCGGTTTTCATCCACACCGGCAGATTTGCTGAGTTCAATCGCCAAACTATTCTCCACCCTACCCAGAACCGTTGGTCTGCCATCTTCAGTACCCTGTTCGGTGCTCGCCGCGCCTGCGCAAGATATCCTTCTCATCGGAAATCGGCAATGATATCGGCCTAAAGAACAAATTTTACGTTTGGAGGTTTGTCATTGCTTGTCGAGAGGTGGGACATTTTTCTGAGATTCGAACCTGTACCTCAGCATTCCAGCATAATAAAAACATATCAGGGGACATGTCGAAATACTCGTTCTACTTTCCCAACCTTCTACCCGCTGAAATGGAATTGAAAACTAGTCAAGTACTGAAGCCCTTACAAAATTAAAGGTTTCCAAAATAATAAAAAATGTTTGACTTCACTTCAATAAGAAACGAGCTCATACGATTTTCAGATCCTCCTTTGTTACCACCTCGGAGAAACCGATTGAACTTTCTGTATTTTATTTCTGCATTGTCCTTTATTATATTGCGGCGATGGTTGCTCCTTTCTTGCTGATTCCGTGGTTTGCCAAGTCTAGTCTTGTTACCCAACAATAGCAACAACAGACGTATGAGGAATGGAGTAAGTTTTGTTTGCCATTTTCTATACAACTGTAAGGGTGTGTGGCATTGTTGCTGCGACAGTCGCGGCAATTTTAATTCCTTTGAAACGAATCTACCAGGACGCGTCTTGCCATTTATACGATTTGTTTTTGCCCTACTCATTGTCTTACTTTGTGTCTATCCTTTGTATACCTCAACTTATTGTGTATAAATTCGTGTGGGATCCTTAACAATACAAGTTTTGCGCTTTTGTGTGAAGGACGAAAATTTCAACCTTGTTCCTATTAGGCTAAGTGAGGGTTGGAAAAAAAAAAGCTTTATGTAAGGAAAATTTGCTTTTTACACGTGGATGTGGGAAACCCTTTGCAATCGAAGGAAACATTTACACGTAAAGGTTGGAGGACAAAATGTAGGGCTGATACTGGACACGATTGTACTCAAGGGGGCACAGGTATAGAGAGATGTAATTGCCTAACAGGACTCCGAAGGATAACATGAAAGTGTCAAGCCAACATAGCTCGAAACGAAGCACGAAGATGAAGAACAAAGCATAAGTTCCGCAGAAGTGTGACGTCCACTTAAATTCGAATGCCACTCAGAATGAATCCTTCAACCTGGATGATGTTATAATTCATCGAACTGACCAACACGAAGTAAGAATAAATTCAGGCGTGAGCACATGCATATGTCCAAAAAGTAGACCGTCTACACCTGAATTTCACTTTGAATCTCCGCATCTCCCCGGAGTGATGACGCAGTAGGAAAAAGCGTGACTGCGACAGCACCGCGCAACTGAAAAGGGACATCAACTAACTTGTCGCTCTGGCGCGGCGTGGATTCAAGCCCCAGCCGTGTCCTCCGAACGTTTTTCGCGGCACCACCTCTCGTCGGGGAATGACAAGCCTCTGGGAGTACAATTTGTCATGAAAAAGCTTCTCAATCCGCTGTTCGGTGTCTGCAATAAATTTTAGGTTTCTTCTATTTATGGGAAAAATGTAACATGTACAGAATGAATGGTTGCGAGAAGCTACCCTTGGGTCATCTCGAGCTCTCGGACCAGCCAGTCTCTAGTTCGATAGAGACGCTTGTTGATTAGGGTTCAGATCCACCTCGACTGTAGCGAAGCTTTAATAAACGAGCGTAAGTATTCCGGCCTTTTCATCATCGAGCAGTGGGTCACGTGTTCAAATTAATCGAGCAGTGGGTCACGTGTTCAAAGCAGAGAGTTGAAAGCCGGCATGCGTAGGCTCATTATGATTCAAAACGACGCTGAGTCCTATTATACCTTCTTTGCGGTCTGAACCGGAGGGCTCCTATTTTGGTATTCATAACCAAAATTAAGCTCTGTGGGATCTCATATCAAACTGGCGATGGCCTGTGGTACAGATCTTTTGTATCAAGCAAGTTCTCCTATAACTGAGGAAAGTTTTGAGTAAGATCGAGGTCATGGAGGAATCTCATGATAGCGGGGGAAGTGAATCCAATACCGAAGTGTTTTAGTCCGCAATGAGCTATGGTGGGACATTCGCACAAAATATGTCCTGCAGTTTCTTGTTCTTGCAAGCAGAGTCGACTGTCCGACGGACTGATGCCGAATTCCGTGAGGAGCTTAGCATCACTTTTGTTTAGTGCTAGAATCTCACCGCTTCTCTTGTTGTTTATGGGATTGATAAACGTCTGTTACTGTTGAAGTCCTGGAGTATAATTCCGTTTGCTAAGCTTCACATTGACTTTCCATAAACTGAGATACGACTTTATGTGCCTGGTAAATATAGGACAGAAGAAAAATGTGCTCATCAACGCAGATTGGTCTCCTTGGCTGGCAATGCCCTCAATCCCCGAAAGTATTATACCCATGAATCTGCAAAACAGTAGTGACAAAAGACTTGGTCGAGATTAAGCAAGACACCTCAACCGTAGTCAGAAATGGACTACTACAGAACAGTGGTCAAGTGGTGATCGGGTAAAAATAAAAAAAGACAAGGAAAATTAGCAACAAAAATTCTGCAAGGCTTTTACCAAAGGAAAGATTCACTGAATTCGGAGAGAAATGAGAGAAACACTCAAAGGGTTAGAAGTCCTGTTCTGTCCCTTTCCAAAGACCAGCTCCTCCTTCTACTGGACCTGCCCTTCTTAAATTTAGTCGAGTACAACCAGAAAACCACGTCGGTGTTGACCCATTCTACCTGCGAAAGGATAATAATTTCCATTTACGAATTAAAATCCAATTTGCGGAAGAATAATTTACAAGTAAGATCCTTGATTTATTTCTTTTTCCACCCACGGAGGTGTCGGTGGGGATAATTTAATGTCTTCATCTATTAGAAGCTTATAACGTATACCATCGACGCTGCGGATAAAAGTGATACTAGCCCCTGACTGTGAGTGTTGGTGCTGGAAGGATCTACTCTGCAATTGGTATCTGTGGTAATTCGCTTTTAAGTTTCAAGCAAATTTATGGAATTCATTGTTTGGATTCGAAGTTAGGGGGAGTAGTGCTCGCTGGACGGGAATCCGCAAAAAGTATCTAATCTCCGTTGAGGGGGGGCGACAGCCAACATAAATAGGACACAACATTCGTTCAGGGGGGGGTAGGTTTCCTTGAGGATAACTTGAAAATGTTTGCCTTTTGTTTGTGTATCTGTTTATTCGGCTCTTGTCAAGTATCGATTTGGGCAATCGATTAATGCTTCAAGCTGTTTTATTTATTTTTTTTATTTTTGAAATGAATTCGAATAAATTTTATCTGTGAAATCTGTTGGAAATTAAGGCTGCGGTCGGTTGTGGAAAGGGAGGCCTTTTCACTTTTTCAACAATATTCCTCGTTCCGTTGCTGCTTCTGTGTTTTTTTTTTTTTTATCAGCAGATGTTTGGGAAATATTGGAAAAACGTACCCATAGGGATTAATATGATAATTTATGAAGGGAAGCAGGATCTTTTCACAGGATGTTGACGTGCTCTAGGACAGTTTTTTTTTTTCCTTTTGTTTTGATAAAATACTAAAACTGAAGCGGAGGGGTGAAGCGCAGTGCGGTGGGGGTAGATTTTTTTAAAGCCCCTAATCCAGTTTCGGGGGCGATGAAAGCTTTTGATGGTTTTCACAAATCCTTGAAGAGTGGCATTTTAAGGGATTATGTGAATTTGGTTTTGGAAGTTTCTTAATTTTTTTTTTTTTTTTTGGAATATATCGGAGGAGTTTTCACCGTTTATGGGAGATGCATTATAGAGGATTAAGAAATTCAATGGATAGTCATTTGACAGGGGTGGGACATTGACCGATCATAGGGTTGGAAAAGTGGTGTATTGTCTGTTTTGGGATTTTTTAGGTAACGGAGTTATTGTGTATCTATATTTGTGTTAAAATCTATTTGGTGCAGATAACACAATATTTGGTTTTCCACCTTGAATGAGACCACTGTTTTCCACTGGAGGAATTTGGTGGAGAAGGAAAATCACCACGTTAGAACAAGTTCGACGTTAGAGCGAAACCTGCATGTTCGATTTATATTTATCGAAGCAAATTTATTTAAATCACTTCTACCCGAAGTCCTATCAAGGTGATCAGGTGCTTGAAGTACCACAAATAATTCAACATGAAGTTCTTAGAAGACATATTACTCACATGGTGCTTTATCAAAAGGGAGGCCGGTGAGAAACACAATTCCCAACTAATATGATTTGATGGCTCAAAAATGAAGACAGGAATTATAATAATACGTACAAAAGAAATTCATTCATTCATTCATACCATAGATATACCATCACCCCATGAAATTCAAAAGAAGTTCAATTTTGTTGTGAACCTCCATAGGTCTTAATAAGAACAACATGTAACCACTGGTTTCTAAAAACTGGATGAACTTTACATAAAACTTGTATTGAAAATGCATTGAGAACAAAGAAAATGCATAACACAAAGATCCATGCTCTTTTCAATTTAGAAAACGAATGTGTTTAACCAATTGGACCTACTTGATGTTTGGAGTGTAGGTATGTATCTGCATTCAAGAGGACACAAGCGTTGTAAGATTTTTTCAATTCAGCTATAGTCTACCAACTCCTACTGAGGTGAACCCTAAAACTCTGGCACCTCAACTGAAGATTAGGTTTTAATTCCTTTAGGGAATTGCTTTGGGAAGTTGAGGGGAGGAATATTTCCACTAAGGAAATGTTCATTGAATCCGGACGACAGCGAAAAAATACTTAAGATGAATTCAACAATGGCATGTACTGTTGCAGTTAGAGAACTCCTTATATGAGCTACTTTGACATTTTCGGGGTCGAGGCCTATCCCTCTTCTCATCGTGAAATACAGAAAAGATAGCCCAACTCTCACAATAAATGTTTCGAGGTCATATTTCGGCCATAAGAGCGCATTTTTCTTCAATTCCGACTACATAAAGGGTTTTCCAATAGGGACGGGTAAATTTTGACAGTTCATGACGGCCATGTTGTTTTACCTGTTGTTAGTTTTCCCGATTTTTATTTTTCACACACTAAAGACAAATTACCATGACAAGTTACAGCGTCGAGCAACATGTGCTGACTGGGTTCTGGAGCAGTTGGAAGAGGACACCGATTTCAGCAAATAAAATCATCTTCAGCGACGAGGCTCATTTTTGGATGAACGGGTACGTTATCAAGCAAAATTGCCGAATTTGGGACGATCCCAATCCATGAGGTCCACCAAATGGCAATACATTCCTAGAAAGTCACTGTTTGGTGTGGATTGTGGGCCGGCGGCATCATCGGTCTGTACTTCTTCGAAAAAGACGATGGCATTGCCATCACCACAACGGAGAGCGCTACCAATCGATGATAACCAATTTATTTTGACACAAATTGGATGATATGCATGTGAACGACATGTGGTTCCAACAGGATGGCGCTACGAGCCACACAGCTGATTCCACAATTGACATTCTGCACGAGTGATTTGAAGGCGACGTGAGCTGTGGGTTTAGAGCTGTGTCAATTGTGCAAATTTGAAGATCGAATCGTTCAAGAATTGGTTTCAAAAATGATTCGATCTTTTCAATCAATCATTCAATCGTTCAATGACCGATAGTCTTCACTTCATTTCATTTCAATACAATCAAAAATCCCAATCAGAAGAGTTTCGTTCATTTTAGTATTGGATAGAGACAGACAGATTGTATTGATTGTATAGAGTGAATTCGACTGAACGATTTCGGTCAAATGGATCATATTATCTTGTTGTTCCTCTTTTTCATTCAATTTCTGTTTCGTTCTTTCTTAACTGGTTAGTCGAAAGAACCGAATCGGTCACGCAAAAGTATTGACTTTGTGAATGATTGATTTGTAGCTGTGTGAATGCAATCCCCTATACTTTACTGTGAACGGGTCAAAATGATCGAATCAATCGTGATTGACACAGATACACTTGGACTTCTGGAAACTTGCAGATGAGAGATGGAGCACACTTCCGTCATGCCGCATATCAAGAAAGATGTGGGCAACACTCAATTTAATAAAAACAAAGGAAATACTTACACTGAACAAATCGCATTCAGCTCTAGTACTCACCAGTGGCTTCACAGGCCGCCACTTACTGGCGGCCCATCTAAGGAGAATGCGACTAAGCACGACCAACCTCTGCAGAGGATGTGGCGATGAAGAGGCAGAGAAGGACCCGACGCACTTTCTCTGCGACTGCCCAAGCCTCAGCTTACTTCTTTAGTGATCAAGGCCAACTCTCAACCATGCCACCGAAGGTCGTTCTAAAATTTATACTGAATTCAGGGTGCCTTAGGCGCGAACACTAAATAACCTATAAGGTACATGCACGTAGGTTCCCACAACTGGGAACACAATGGATCCTTGAAGGTCTGAGTGAGGCCGCCACCACCTCAAGCCTACATACAACACAAGGCACATAATTAAGCAAAGAATTGAAGAGATGAACCAACTTTAAGACCTGAGAGAGTGAACGGACGATGACAACGAATGCTGTCAACTGTACTGTTTTTAAACCCTCAGTTTGCTTAGGAAAGGGCGCTATTCTTGTGGAATAATGCCATACAGTCATCGGATTTTGACATACAGATGCAAAAGAAGAGCAAGGAATGGAAGTAGAAGGTATCCAAAATACGACATGGGGACGTAACTTTAATGATGAAGGATTCCAACGATACTTTAGAAAGTGATAGCACTGCCTTAACGATAATGGTAAATCGCTTGAGGACTTTTGCGTATTAACAGCTGCGTTCAGGTTCAATGTTCATCTAGATCTTTCCAAATCTGTCATTTTGCGTCCAGTGGATGATTGAGTAGTCATCGTTCTCGTTCTTCTGATATAAAGGAAGCAGAAGTACGCTACGAAGTCAAAATCTCATAAGCGCTGTTTTCAAAATTAATCACACTGGCCCTTCAGAATGCCCGCAAATTGCTCCTCTAGGACTTAGCACCATCACCTGTTACGCTCCGGGTTCCGGGCCCAACGCCTGAGGTTAAGAAATGTTTTTGTTATTTCTCAGGAAACAAGCAAAAACTGATGGCAACTCTAATGAAAAAACATTCCTGAGCCAAAAGACTGGACATGGCTTAAACAGTTGATTAATGGCGATGACATAAGGAGGTAAACACTACAAATGTCCCCAGTTAGACTGGACACCCCCAACACTAAAGCATCTGTCCTTTCTAAAAACTCGCGATGCAACCCACCCCTTGGGATTGTCATCAAAACAGGATTGATGTCCTTCCGTGAGATACTAATCCTTCAGACTATCGATTTCCTCGAGCTCTAAAAATAATTTTTCAATTTTTAAAGTTTATGTGTAGAATTTCATCCACGTTAGTGTCACTTGTCACGATTTATACTTTGAACACAGAAATAAATAGCGCCCCGGGTCATAAGCATCTGCTGCTGCGACTAGCTCCCTGGCGATAAATAACAGCGAAAGGATCCCATACAGATTACTTTTTTTCGAGAAACAAAACTTATGGCCTTATGGACATTCATCAATTTGTCACTCATACGCCACACGCCAAGCCAGGGAGAGGAAGAAATTACTTTTTGTTGTGTTCTCAGGTTTCCCGCACGAGTCACAGAGAACGTTCGTTTAACCCCTGGAAATTCAAATTTAGAAACTTGTTCACATGTATCTACAGAGCAGCCCCAGCGGCAACACAAACTCAACGAGTGACTACAGACGAACGAGAAAAACTATCCAATAACTTGCAGAGTCAAGTTTTGTCGGAGGAAATTATTTTATGATTTATAAGTTTTGTGATAGTAAAAGTTTGCAGGGTACCGTACGATTGTTTTGTGGGCCAAATTCGTAATTCAAATGTAAGCCAAAGGGGAAACATCTTGCCGCTTGGCAAAAATAAAGGATATCCTTTTTGTGTCAGTTTTTGTGAGTGAGTTTGGGTTCGGGTTTCGGCTTTCGGCTTTGGTTTTCGAAAATCGTCATCGCGTGGCAAGCCATCCTCTATGAATGGACTCAGGCAGTTGGCATGGGCAGTTGTGGTCTTTAACATGGATGATGAAAATCCGGCCAAGAAGTGCACCCAGGATGAAATTTTTTTTTTCTCTCTCTTTTATGGGAGATCCCTTTGGTTTGATGTACGGGAGAGTATGGGAGTATGCATATTTGTTTGAGGAGGCTTGCCGAAGTCGTAAAAATAAAAACATGGTTGGGAAAGGTCTGGTTTTAAGGCATTTTCAGGAGCGCACATGCTGCAAATGATTGTGCTGAAATGAAATTCTCAAATGGAAATTTATTGGATTGGATACATAAAAGTGATACGATGGACGTGGTCGTTGGCAGTGCAGAGGGTAGGTTAACAAAACAAAGGTGAAGGCAAATTTTGGGGAAATTGTTTTTGACAGACAGATTGGAAGATAACGTATTCTAAATGCATGGAAGAATGGTGTATTGCGGGCGTAAAATCAAAATAAAATAAAATATGTGATTGTTTTGCGTTTAACCCTTTATGTACTTTTGATTTGGCATTCATTTGGGGAATATCTTCTCAGTTTAACAGGCAATTTTATCCAACTGCAGTTGGATATCCCTCATACTGAAGGCTTTATTCAGCCTAAAAATACTATTAAACAGGATATTAGACATTTAAAACTGTATAAACTGTATAAAATTGTATAAATGTCTAGAAAATAATGACCTCAAAAGTTCTATATACCTTTGACATGCAGATAGAAGTTAGCGAGCTAATATGGCCTTAAATCATCTCAGAGTGGCACAGTATTAAACAGATCACGCCTTTATTCTTTACTCCGAAATATGTGCCTAAATAGGACTAGATCTCTAATAATATGGAAACGTTAGCAATACCTTCTTTGCCCGATCCTCAAGAAAGCAGACCGTCTGAATTGCGCCAACTACAGAGGCATCAGTATTATTTTTTTACATCGCCTACAAGATCTTATCTGTCGGGCTTCGTGAACGCCTGAAGCCGTGCGTCAATAACCTGATCGGTCCATATCAGTGTGGCTTCAGGCCAGAAAAGTCCACCATTGCCCAAATATTCACACTGCGGCAGATCTTGGAGAAAATCCAGGAACTTCAAATCGATACCCACCACCTTCTTATCGATTTTAAGGCCGCGTATGATTGCATCTATAGAGACGTATGACAGCATACAGAGCACTGTCTAGTTTTGGCATCCCTCCCAAACTCGTAGGTCTGTGCAGAATGACGATGAAGAATGCGCGCTGGTCCATCAAGTTCGATCAAGACCTCATCGAGACTTTTGATGTCAAAAAAGGATTTAGACAAGGCGACGCGCTGTCATGCGATTTCTTTAACATCGTTCTTGAAAGAACAACACCAGAGACACAATCTTCCAAAAGTCCGTCTAATTATTCGCATGCCCCGCCGATATTGACATCATCGGAAGAAGGCAGCGTGGTGTCTCTGGTGTTGGTGAGTATTGAGCCAAAGATAGATTTAGCGGTCAATAAGGCCAAAACCAAGTATATGCTGTCAAAAAGAAAGCACACTTAACACTAACGTCTCGGACAGAACATCACTATAGACAGATATAACTTGGCGGTAATAAAGGACTTTGTCGACCTAGGCTTCCCTTCCAATTCAGACAACCAAACCAGCACTGAGATTAAACGAAGAACAACTCTTGCGAACCGCTGGTTCTTAGTGGGTAAGAAGCAGAAGCAGCAAAGCCCTCTTTCTAACGACTAAAGTGACCCTTTATAAGACCTAAACCATCCCAGTCCCGCTCTTCGACGTAAAGGCATGAGCTCTGTCAAAAGCGGATGGGGTTGCTTCAAGAGGAAAATTCTTTGGGTGATTTTTGGTCCCGTCTGCGTAGACGGTGAGTGGAGGAGGTGATACAACGACGAACTGAACAGGGTTGTACAGAGACAATGCTCCGGCGCAAAAAATCGTGGATTCTACACCCTAGGAACGGCACAGTAGAGACAGACCGCGACTCAGGTAGCGCACGCAAGCGGAAGTGGGCCTTAACCAACTTGGCGTGCGAAACTGGAGGCAGCTGGTTAAAGTTCGAACAGGCTAGAGACGCTTGTTGGTTGAGACTCAGGTACTGAGGCACTGATACGACAAATAACAGCCATAAAGACCTTTGGTTAGCAGCATCGCGATTCCTTGGGCATGATTTGCAGAGAAAAAGATACAGGAAGCAAAGCTAACTTTCCGTTATACTTGTCCACTTCCTGCTCTCTCAGTTTTTCAAGAGCAACGCCCTTCATCTCGTAACACATAATTATTAAAAACAGTAAAAGAGATTCCCAATTCCAACATGGACTCATTCTAAATTTACATTTGACCTCTACTTACATACTTTCGCCTCATTAAAGTTAACATAGAAAATTCTCTGCCTGCTTAGTATTGAAACACTGACACCATGTACAACCCCAACAAAAAAAAAAAAAAACACAAAAACTACATGATCTGTAGCTATCAGCTGTTTTCAATTGAATTTTCGTCGTCAACAGAAATGAAAAATGATTTGTCGTAGTAGTTGCGGGAGGACACACTCGTTATACATTCGTCCTCCGGTGTTTGATATTTGGGATACCTAACTCGAAATTTGACCTAAATTTCTGGCAAATCGACAGACACAGCTAAAACTACACATATCTATCCTAACAAACTCATCTCGGTGCTTAGCGAAATGAAATGTTTCCCACCCACCCATGTGCAGGATGAGACAAGGTGCCGCAGTTGAGTTTCACCAAAATCCATGCCCCAGTTGAGTTCATTTAAGTAAGCCCGATGAAGCGGCAAAAAGGAGGAAGAGAGATTGAAATGCGGATCGACGAAATTTGCATAGAAATGGAATGAACCAATACTGGAAGAAAGTGACACAGGAAATCATTGGAATCGAAGGAGATATTAAAACTTAAAGAAGCTTACGAATATTTATTCGTATGCCCTAATTAAAGATACATTTAAAGGTTCCTTCAATGCATTCGACATGTAGCTTTGTGGGTTCACTATGGAGATGGGTCTCAATTATGGATTGAAATGTGAGAGCTGTGGTTTTGCAGAAGGATATGCTTTACCATGAATTTGTTATTCTACAAGATAGAGGGGGCAAAGAAGAAAAACTTTGTATCATTTGGCACAAACATGGGACTAGCAGGACCTTTATGGTTAATTGAGATTGTTTTGCGAGAGATATAAGAATTGATGATGATAAATCGGACGAATTTATCCTGTTTTGATGCTCCATAATCATCGTCCGTTAATGGCGCTTTGACAATATGAAAACATGACGGCAAATGAGTCAGTATAAGCCACGTGGATTATAACGCTGCACATTTTGAAAAATAAGTGGGACCTGCAATCTGCAAAGCCGTGCATATGACGAATTTTGAAAGTCGAGAAACTTATTTGCAATCGACGACACTTAACTTTTGATTTTGAGGATAACACTTAATACATGGTCCTACAACCAACTAGGACTCGAGTCACTCAATTTTTCGCTCCAGCCAAAGTTTAAAATTGGAAATTTTAGACGAATCGCTTTCCAAGCTCACTAGTACGCTGTTAAGGAATCCATTGCGATCAGGGAATTTACAATAGTTGTATTCCCAAAGAGGCATTCAATAACTTTGAGCTCGAAGTTCCGAAAAACTTAACCGATTTGTAAGTTCGGCTGCTGTCTTATCACATAGCAGTCATTGACTTGCTTTGGTAACAATTCAGATAGGAAAAAGACTCGCTGAAGTATGGCTCAAGGATATCTCTTGCTCTATGGAACATAATCCCTAGTTCGGTGGAGTTTAGCCGCCAGCTGTGGTCTAAGTGTCAATCCGACTAAAAGGAATTGATCCACTTTACTCAGAAATTTAAACGTTCATCCGTTTTTTTATATGGTACACCCTTCAACTTCTCAGACGGTGGTAAATATCGATTATGCTACGAGATCCTTAGTAGCAACCTGCTCGTGAAAAAAGCCGTAGGTCACAGATTAGGTCTTCAAAATCATGCAGTGGTTTTACACTGGATTACAGAGCCATACACCGTAATCAATTGGCGAAAGTGTAAAGATCAGCATGCATTTGCATTAGTGGAGCACTAAGAACCACCACATCCGCGGCACTTGACGTGCTCCTACACCTACTTCCTCTAGATATTTTTTGGCAAACAGTCAGCTGCTAGCGCAGCCATCAGATTGAAAGCCTCCTTCCAATGGTCAAACAACCATATTGGCCAACCCTCGATCTTAGATCACTTAAATTTTATTCCGGAAAACACCGTCTAAGTTGAATTTCAACCTCAACTTTCCGAGAGGAGTGGGAGAGTGATGACGCCAGAAACAATCATTTCGTTAATCTCTATACCGACGGTTCCAAAACCGAGAACGGAATGTGAGGTGATGTTTTCTCCACTATGCTAAACCTGAATATCTCCCTCCGTCCACCTGACCACTGTAGCGTTTTTTAGACGGAAGTTATGGGCGATCAATGAAGCCTTATCCTGACTTAGGCACAATGTGATATCCTTAAAGGACAGCACAATTTTTACCGATGTACATGAACATCAAAAGCTTCTTCAGATTGTCGCTCATCTTTCATGAAGATGGCAGAACATTCTAACATTCCAGGGAAGTGTAAGGCCGATGAATTCGTCAAACGTGGTACTAATCTGGACATCCTGCCGGAAGGGAGGAATCTAAGTATTCCACTCGCTTCATGGAAACTACTCTTAGAGTACGAAGCGTTAAGTAAGATAAACCAAAGATGGAGGAATTGTGCCACATCCCATACCTCCAGAGAGGTCTGACCTATGCTAAATCTTATTCGATCTAAAAATTTGACCTTGCTCAAAAGGTCGCTCATTACCACCATTATTGATGTTCTAACCGCCAAGAGCTGTAGGGCGAAGAGGAAGAAGAAACAATCCAACATTTCCTCTGTACCTGTGCTCCCCTATCCCAAAGACGGAGGCTCAATCTAGGAGCCTACCAATTCGACAATTTGGGCGAACTTTCGCATGCAGCCTTCACACAGGCAGACATCCTATCTACCTACCTACCTTTACACTGGATTTGTAAGATCGATCCTCATCTGTGAGAAATTGGTTTGGAGTCCAGCGTCGGCTTTTTTAAAGGCCTTGTAATCTTCCCTTCCTCTGTAGCGTCTTTCAGACCGAAGTCACAGCTAAAGACCAACACCTGCCTTAGAGTAATTTTCTTTCGAAAGCACTTCATACATGGGTATATTCGTCTTACTTCAATGACGCCAAGCTTATTTAGAGTATTCCCTGTGTTAATAGCGGGATAATGAAAATTCGGTTTAAAAGAAACAATCTTTCAAAACTAACCCTTGCCACTGCATCCTATGGAGACATACTCAAGGACTGGGGAAAGTCTGCAACGAATTCTGCAGGAGTAAGAAGATAAGGAAGCGGACGAGCCCACTACACGTGTTTCGCCTTTGTTAACATTGAAAAAGTCGCCTTAAAAGAATTTCTCTTCAACGATGTAAGTGATCTAAACACTGTCAGGCTAGGGAGTCTAAGGGGTTTCAGAAATGGACTTGGGTAAACTCACAGAGTTATCATAAAAGACCTGGATATCTTTGATTTAATTGTACCTCTATAGAGGACCACTCCAACTAATTAAACGCTAATTAATTTACTTGTTGTCTTTAGACAAGGACTCGTAAAAACTAGCGCCATGGACAACACCCTCCAGACATATACGTATGTAACTTTGAGTGAGGTAGTTTGGAAATTCATTAGGACTATCAACTTCGGAACTGTGTCGCGGCTAAGGTCTCGGTCGTTTTTCGGTTTTCAAAAATGGTTAAAAAAAAATATGGTCAGAGGGGTCATTGCTGTGTGCCTAGAGAGCCTGACCACTGCTCCTTCGGCTGATTTAAAAGTTCCCAGGGTATAACTACAGATAAACTCGGAGCCGATGTTTGTCACCACCGGGCACGCATTGATCCTATGCCACTTAGAATCCAATCGAGTATTTTTTATGAGCTTGAATATGTATTTCACAGCATCTGTACCCAGACATTAAGCCATTCTTGTCGTTTGATGTCCTCAATCTTTCAAAACGGTTTTAATGACTTCATCCGCCAGCATAAAAAGATGCTAACAACATTGAACGCATAGAGTTCACACAAGTTACTCGGCGGTAAATCTCACGGAAGGTAGGTAAGGTACTTCCCCAAAAAAGGAAAATGAATATTAAACTCGATAAGCTGTGCAAAAGAGTAGATGGGAAGAGAAACGACAGAGCGATTAAATCTGGAACAGCATTCACTTAACGACGATGTCACACTCCTCCTTGTGAGCACGTTGATGCATTTCGTGTGAATAATTCAGTGCTTTGCCATAAAGCGTTTGAATATGTAGATTAGCACGTAAAACTCTGATTTAACTGTTTAAGTCTCACTTCGAGTAGATAAGCGGAAGGTAATTTTAATTTATTTAAATTAACTTTTTATTATTTGATTATGCGAAATTGAAAGTTTATGTTTGGATAACTAATGACTTATGACTAGTGATTCCTTGTCGTGGACGAGATATTGGTAATACAATGGCTTCAATATGACGATGTGGTTATCCTGGTAGCAGGAAAACTCCTTCTAGTCCTTAGCGAGATGCTCTACTATGCGCTACTACTGGTCAATTCTTGGGCCAGCAGCAAAGGGCTAGAGGTACATCCTACAAAAGAAAGATTGTGCTTTTCACTAAGAAGAGATTAATCCTTGACTTCAAACCTCCGAAGATCGGGAGTATTGAACTTAATCTTTCGAGGTCAGCAAGCTACCTGAGCGTTATCTACGATTCCAAACTAAAGTGGAAGGAAAACATCGATGAGAGCATCAAGAAGCCATGCGTCGCCTTCCACTAATAAAAAAATGCGTTCAGTAATACATGCGGTTTTAGCCTGCTGTTGTACACTGGCTGAATATGGCTCACTAGTCTGATGGAAGATGCTTGCGAAGCTTTCAAACCTCACCTGGACTCAGATGGCAGCCAGTATAGGAATCTTGGTAACAAAGAAACCATGCTAAGTTTCGTTCCGCTGGCTCTGTATTCCAGCAACATGCTTTGAGACTGAGGGAAGGACGACAGTGGACAGCAGCTCTCTATGGCCATGCCTCTGTACTGCCTCGATACAAAAATGCTAATAGATCGACAGAAACTGAACATATGATCCAGACTCTGAATCTCAGACTCTTTGACAGGAGTTTTGGTATCAGATTTCCTAATAGAGAATAAGGAAGCACAAAGTTACCAATAAAAAGGAACTGTCCTTCTACACCGATGGTTACAAGACAGACATTGGAACAGGTGTCGGGGTCTACTGGAAGGTCCTAGGATAAATGGCGACTGCAGTGCCTTTCAAGCCGAAATCAAAGCTATCGTCGAGGGTTCGAAAACTGTCCGCGAGAAGGGTATCACCGGAAGGCATCAGGCAGACAGCCAGGCAGCCGTTTGGGCTCTGGAGTCCGCGATAACTAGATCGAGGTTTGTAGAAATTTGCAAAAACTATCTAGATGAGATAATGAGAGCCAATATGGGCTGCATGCCTCACACTTTCATAACGTCGTTAAAAAGGTATATCGAAGACGATGCCATCAGTAGAACCAATACACATTGGATTCAGCTAGACACATGTGCAACGGCTAGAAACTTATGGACGGGTTATAATAAGAAGAGATCTCTGTCTTTGGTCAGACTAAGTTGGCACGAAGCAAAGATAGTCTCCGGTATTATTACTGGGCACTGCGCCAGTACTAATGGTACTCATGCGGAGCGACTCGGTATATATCACAAACGACTATTGCAGTAGTTGTAGGGACGAGGAAAAAATCGAATCTGTCCATCATTCGTCGATAGAAGAATGAAGGCTCCTGGCAGTTACTTCTTCGCGGAACTGGGGACCTGCGTTACATCGAGCTGAGGGAACTCCTGAGATTCCTCTCCTCATGCGGGTGGTTTTAAACCACAAAAAATTTAAATATCCTGCAATAAAAATTAAGTCCACGCTACGGAGATAAGGGAACGTATCGATTTAAGAATACTGTCCCCGTCAGACCGATTGCTTTATCCGGGCTAAGATAAATGGAATTTAAATATAAATTCAACATAATCCCTCAGCCTTACATATGATAGTTTCGAAGCGGGTGTTTATGGACAAGTCGCCGATTGATTAATGATTTCTCTTTAACAAATCAAACCCTTCCAAAGGCTCTCTCTTTGTTAGACATTTTAATTGGCAATACCGAGAGCACGCACACCTTTAGTGGAGCGGAAACAGAGTCCATCATCGAAGAAACCTCCAGCAGTAGCATGCCGTGAGGAATTAACTGGTGCGTCAGTAAGCACTACACGGAAGGGTCTCTCCATTGTTTTTTTTTTTTTTTTCTTTGCAAATTAGTTTCACAGCATCTTGTCAGTTGGAAGCGGAGAAACACAATGGAGTCTAACAGCCCACCTCAAACACCTTGACTGGGCAAATGACGTCTGCCTACTCGCACATCGAATGGATAAACACCAAATGAACACCGGTGGGGTTGAAGATTACGTCCGCCAGAATAAAGTTCCCCCGTCCGAATAACCATGATGTATGGCCGATCAACAAGCCGAACGAATAAAATAATTTCGCTACCTTGAGAGTCTCGTATCAGTCAATGGACAATTATAGACGGAAAGTCACCCCTAATGCCACAAAAAACTGGCTGCAGATTACCAGAGGCCCTCTCAGTCTTGCCAGTCTTCTTGCTTCGAAATGTACAGGTAGGATGTTGTGTATCACTGCCATCGCTATCGAAGCTTTACAGTGACTCCGAGGCAGGCCACTCGTTGTGCTTTTATCAGATATTTATCCCTATCCCATATTTATTACTCAAAACTGGTCACAGCACTGTAAAAGAGGATGTGTTCAATGATGCAATTGTATATTAAGTAAACTTTGTTCAGATTTAAACCCCAAGGCACTCCTGAAAACCCTAAACGTCAAGTTATGTACGGTCGCACTATAATCCGAAATGATTTACAAAAAAGCTTAAAGTCCCCACACAAGGACTACACATTTATGCAATTGAAAGTGTCTTCATTGAAACCTAAGCATTAACCCACTTTCCACCAAAAGTGAATTATGCAACTACCACCAGGCTAAAGCAGGCAGCAAACGGTGGGCAAGTAACCATTTGCATATTAACACCTCCTCTGTCAAATAAGCACAACGAAAAGAACACCACACGCGGTAAGTTATCACCAACTCAGCAAACTTGCTCCCCGAACAAAAGAACCTATCCCCCGTAGCGGATGCAGCACAACAAACGAAAAAAACCAGAATGCAAATATTCATATACCTCTCCTTGGTTTTTTTGTTGTTAAAAACTTGGTTAAATGATAACGCCATGCCGGTGTGATTAAGAAGTGAGACAAAAACGATCCGGAAAACAAAACAAAAAAAAATGTAACCCTCCTGTGGCGTGTTGTAGAAGTTGTATTAACACGACATCAGCCTGTCCGCGACGAGTTGTCGAGTGGTGCTGGCGAAAATCACGAAAGAGAAACCAGGATCCAGGACCCTTTTGTGCTTTACTTAAATTTTTTCGTTCCTGTAATATACGAATCCGTCCCGCTTTGCTCGGAAGCCCCACGGCTCCTTTCTCCCTCTGTGCACAACATTTCCAACTCCACCCCGATGCTCAAGTTGAAAAGAACAAGAGAACTGCAAAACTATGGTGGTCTTGGTTGCAGATGCATTTCTGCGGTCAGACCATATCTATGGTCCGCAGGCCACCCCAGGAGGCTTAGGGAATTCTTATTTGCAGGAAAAGTAAGATCCATGGGGCAGATGAGTGGTGGTGCTGAGGTGACCGGCAGCAGTTGTTTCTCCTGACTGAGTGAATTGGCACACAAAGTATGCGAGAAGAAACTGTAAAGAAAAATTCTCGAATTTTTCGCATTTCAATTCCGAATTTCCTCCCTCTCTGTCCTGCCGTTTGTTATCCTTTTTGCGGAGAGTTCTAGTTTCGGCTGCCTTTTGTGCTGTTTTCCCGGCTCCTCAAGTGGTTACTGTTTGAATTCGATATTTGATTGGGAGCTCTTCTGTGTATCCGCATGTTTCCATACCCGCTCTTGTCTGAGATACGTTTTTCGTTTTTTTAGGGGTTTTTGTGTTGGTTCCATAGTTTTTGGATTGTTTTCGTGTATTTTCGTTTTTCTATCGGATTTTCCAATACGATATACCACCGTTCTGAGTTTTTATTTTTTTTTTCCTCTGCGCACATTTGTTGAATTAGACAGGTTTGCGGGCAGAGCTGTTTCGTTGGATTTCATTTATTTCACTGTCATCGGTGTTGTTTTCGGGGGGCTATCCCTAGTATGTTTGTTCTGTAAAATGGTTTATGGTTTACAAAATACGATTACGGGATCGCAAAAGTAAATAAATACCCTGTCTCCCGATGGGTGTGTACACTTATACCGGACTTGGGGGGGGCTTATGCGGGCTCGGTATCGATTGGAGATTGTAAAATTAATTCTATTTAATTTGATTTCTGTTTGCGATTGCTTTCGGCTGGCTGCCGCAGTAGGAGGGGGGAGGAGCGGAAAAGAGGTTTTGAAATTAATATTTCAAAACGATTTTAGCAGACGCAATTCTTTTCAATAATTTCTGTTTGTTTTTAATTTTGCTTAGGAAAATTGTGTTCTATGTATTTAGTAAAGTATTTGTGGCAGGCTTAGTGGGTAAGTGGTTCCTTGGCATTTGGAAACAAGTTATTAACCTCTGAATTCTTAACTATGAGACTATGGGCAAGTAGGATAGGTCAATAAGTCAGATTTAACCCCATTGGTATACCTAGAGAGTTCAGCTGAAATTTTAATATTATTCTGATGTATGTACATATACATAGAAGAGGATTGACAGGTGTAAGAAGATACATCGACAGAATCGCTAGCTAATCGAAAAAAAAGAAAAACAAGGTGTGAATAGGATGGATGGAAGAAAGACCTAATAAGCTTAGGAGACGATAGAAGGCTAAACAAATGCACAGCCAAGTCTGCAATTCTTTAATTCAAGTCAAGGATGTGTATTTTTTGCCAGCTGGGAAGTTTAGCATAATTTCAGCTGAAGACATTGCCAAGAATCATCCTTGACAATAGGGAGATTATAACAGTGAAAACTTGTAAACGGTACAAATTTGTGTACGAAAACAGCACAATCATAAATCTTAGATAAACTCATAAAAGTTGGGCCGAAAGTTGTGGCCTTGGTGTAAACTCGAGCAAAATTGAACTGATGCTATTCACTACCAATACCAAAAGACCTAACTTAACCTTTCCCCGTCTTAATGGTCAACCACTCACACTATCCTCCAGCGCTCCAAAACTTAACCGGAAGAAAACATTGAACTCAGAGCAAGGAAGGCATGTGTAGCATTCTATGCCTATAACAAAACCTTTTGAAAAAAGTGGGGACTTGAGCCAAAACTTGTGAATGTACACAGCCATAATGCATCCAATTCTCACCTACGGGTCGCTAGTAAGGTGGCCCGCATTGAGCAAGAGTTACAACCTTACGAATCTCAAAAGGCTCCAAAGAACAGCGAGTATAGGCACCACGGGCGCACTGAGGGCGGGCCAAAATGGATGCCCTTACTGTGCTCTAGCATCTTTTGCCTCCTGACTGACACACAAAAAACAATCTGGGTGCTACACTGCACTACCCTAGGGCCGCAGCAACATTCTGGACTCCCTACCCCACGGCATGGTCACGTTTCCAACCGATAACATCACACCCAAACTAAACTTCAGGAAAACCCTTCCAAGTGGGATTCCCCACCAGAGGACAGTGGAAGAAAGACGAAGTAGTATTAAGAACTTCGACATGGTCATCTACACCGACTGATAAAACACAAACTACGGTGTGGAGACCGGTGTACTCGGAATCACTGAAAATAGCAAGATCATACCGCTCGCCGAATTTTGCCAGCGTCTCCAAGGCGGAACTACTGACAATCCGAAAGGCAATTCGGGGGTGACACTACGCATAAACAGAACATTGGTATCCTCATAGATAGCCAAGCCGCTATCAAAGATATTGAATTAGCTACCATGTCCTCCAAACTGGTTCTAGAGTGCCAGAATGATCTTGCCCATTTGGGCCAACGGTTCAGGGTCACACTGATCTGGGCTCTAGGGCACAGTGACATAAAAGGAAACGACCGTGCAGATGAACTGAACAGGCAGGGTTCAGCTTTACACGGCTCACTCGCAGCAAGGGTTCATATCGAGCTAGAAGCGGTTAAAAGATAAATCTACTCACACTTTCTGCAGAAGGCCAACCTCCGAGGTCAGACTGCGTGTACTAAACCAACCATTCTTTGACGATCTCCACGACATCTCGGGTAAAGGGATACAAAGTCTAATCCGCTTTCTAAATTCCACAGGCTGGATCCTAATTGGGTTCAGTTGAACCGCCACCCCTAGATAAACTCATTAGAGGAGGATTCCAACAATCGCTGAGTTAAGTTTGCATATGTCCTTAGTCAGAGTTTTTGCGATGACTTGATCCTTAAGAATGCGTCACTATGATGATACGATTGACCATCTCCATTGGAATATTTTTATAAATTTAACTCAAGTACTACTCAGATGTGCAACTTTGGCTGCTTATTGTGGAAAAAAAATGTCTATACGTAGATGGAAGTAAATTGTGGTAATTCCTATGATTCCTGATAAATTTCCTACATATAGTCGAGCCAACACAACCTGCAACATTACCAACAAATTGTAATAAAGACTCCAAAAGTTCATAATGTCAAAACGCCCATTGGCTTCAAGCTTCAATGAGTCCTGATTCTCGTAACAAAATGTGGTTGCTCTCCTACTCCCTGAATCAGAAATCGAATAAATACAAAAGGTTACAGCAAAAATCTCTTTTAAGTTGGCCCTAATCGATTATCAAAGATCCATCGTCCTTAATCAAATTTTCCTCTTGCAGATTAAGATGAAGCCTAACCAAAAAGTAAACCCGCCATAATTCAATAAATCGGGTTAAATAATCCCATCTGTAAGGATATACCTAATGAAAATTCAATTTTGTCCAATTTCCCCACCACCTTCAGAACGTGCCCTCACGGCTCACCATCGAATTTTGGGACGCCAATGATTTTGAAGCGAATCGAGACACTGTACGGACTATAAAAGCTGGCAATAAAACCATACCAGGTCAACGAATCGACATTAACTGGCCCTAACCCAATAAAACAACACCACTGCACTGGTAAAAGTTTTAATAAATTTTCTGAAACTCCTTTGCCAGAGCATTTACGACAGGCCACCTGGTAAGGGCCGTAGAAAGGACAACCCCCTCAGCTCAAAGAACTTGTTTACAATCGGCAAAACGTACCAAAAAGGTACCATATACACCACACCTTGAGCTATTTTATGTCCCCATAACCTCAGCCACAGGAAAGAAAAACGAACACCCAAAGAGAGCACACAAAACCTCTCACCTTATGACAAATGTTTATGAGGAAGTTTTATTGCGAAACCAAGGAGTTCATATGCCATTTGCTTCACACCTCGACCGAGTGTTGTTTATTACAAGCCCATAAGCCTTTCGGGCTTAGTTACCACTTTCCTTCACCGTTTCACCGCACCGCCACAATGGACACGACTGCATTCAGACCGAAACAGGAAACAATTTGCATACAATGTTCCTTGAGTGTGACACGATTCCACACACACATGGTTGGAGTGCTCGAGTTCAACCCTCCACAAAACCGGCAGAACGATGTTATGTGCAGAGCATACACGTTTTGCAAAGAATTGAGTGAATTAGGTGTGACACCTCCCGCACCGATTAATCAGATCACGAACGTATGAACTTTCGGGACGTACCTTCTTGCCCTTATCCGCTACGCTCCAGTCTTCCTGTCTATCCATCTATCTATCTGTCAACGTGCCTTCCCGCAAGGAAGGCATACTTCTGCAATACTTTTCGCTTGTCGCCAGGATATCTCACCCGGGGATGACGTATGCCGAGGAAATTAGCATTCATTCAAGAAAATGGATCCACGACCTATGCGCGTTGAGTTTGCGAACGGTTCTCTCCAGAGGACCCCACTCATGTGTGCATGTGCGTGGCCCAGGTGCTGTCAGTGAGTCTGGAATAACTCGGCAGCAGCAAACTTAATTGAGAATTTTCGGTCGGAAATCACGTCTTTGGAAAATGCTTGCGGAAATGAGAAAAACGAAATTAAATCGAGAAACTGAGATAGTTACGGTAAACCGAAAAGTGTTATTCATGTACGTGGTCCCGAGTTATCCTCATCTGTTTTCGTTGTGGCTGTAATTCACCACCTTTCCTAAATTATAATTGGATTAAAAGTTGTGTACGCTTTCTTGGGGGGGAGTAGGGCAAATTATTATTTTTTTCGTGCCCCACTCGTGCTCCTTGTATTCGTCATGTCCTACCCCGTCCTTTGTCCAATCTATTTCAGGGGTGAAATCCCTTTCTCTTGCATTGTGGCCTGTCGCCTTCATCGGAATAAACCTCCTCCGATTTCGTGTTCAGATTTGTTTACACTTCCATCACCGAACTAAAAGGGTTAAACTAGGTGTCGAAGCGGTTGTTTGCACCGCACATGAACTTGGAAACGGAGTGTATTTAGGTCAGAAGTTTGTACAGGATTACGTTCAAAGTTTGCTTCAGACGGATCTATTGAAATATAACCTTCGGAGGTGGAATAAGGTCTATTACACCGAGCCAGGTTGTATTAATTTAGCCTCGGAGGCATACAGAAGTTTGTCCTGCACGTTGGATACATGAGCGACAATGATGGTCCACCGTATGATACGTCTACGCGAGATTGGTTACGTGCCCATTAATTTAAAAAAAAAGCAATCTCTGTATACTGACAAATGAACCACAGTTTTAACCAGCATATTTAATAACCGCAGCGAGCAGTGTGTAATTAATCGTCCTGATTTCGGTCGTAGATAACCCTCTTGTGCAATCAGCTGATTCAATTGTAAGCAATGCTTATCCGAGTTAATCCAAATTAATTACAAGTTCCCCCTGTTCTATTGAGTTGGGGGAGAGTTCTCTCCTTATGTGCACGATGAAACATTACCGAGGGGAGTGGTAATGAGGCCTTGCCTTCATTAATCAGGATATATTTCATATGACGATCCTCCTACCGAGCTGACTATTCAGATTTCATCGCTGGTTATTACGGCTACTGTTTGAGATATCGTCCTCACAAAGGACTAAATAAATATGGTGTGGCAACTTAATTACGCGGCAGGAAGACACTTTTCAAAGAGTGAATGGCGAAAAGTGGGATATGCTGCTGAACAGAATACATACACAGATATAAGGACGTGGTTTCGACCGACACCGACTTAATGACCCGTATTAGGATACTCAAAAAAACTGTTTAAGAGATACGGCGAAATTCCTCCTAGTCAGGATTTAGCTATCACTAAAGATCTGAAGTGAAAAAAATATCCGAATACACATGTAAGTACTTGTTCTCTTCTCTCGTCATTCTGTAGCATCGAAACTTATTCTTTCTTGCTCTGCGGTGGAAAAAATCTTTAGCAGTATACTATGCCTCACTTTGTCCACAACCATCACAAATAAAATATTCTATATGAGAAAACTAAACAGCTAATATAAAACCAGAGCCAATTTTTTATTTTCCATTGACCGGCTTATCTACTATGAGGGTCGCGAGTTTAGGGTGTTTAAGTGGACCCTCCACAACTCCCGGTCTTCCGCCATCGACTCCAAATCGTCAGGGGCTATCCCCATACGGATAGAGGTGAAATTTCGGATGGCACGTCTTGGAAGCCGAGTTGGGAGTATGCGTCTAACGTGCCCAAACCATCGAAGTATAGACCTCTCCTTCGAAGAAGTAGCTTTTCGACATTGAGTAATTCGCGTTTTTTGGTCTCGGCAAGTCACCCAAGTAATACAACGAAGAAATGTCATTTCGACAGCTTGTATTCGAGATCTTATTTTTTCAGTCATTACCCAAACCTCATGACCATAGGTGAGGGTCGGAACAAACACTGAATTGAAGACCGATAGCCTAACTTCGATAGCAAGTTCGGCCCTCCTGATTACAGATTCACCAAGCTGTCTTAAAATTGCTCCAGCTTGATCAATCCTACAGGATAACTCAGCATTGGTTTTTCCATCGCGCTGAAGTTCGGTCTTGGTTGACCCCAGGATGACCAAGTCATCACCGAAAATCAGATGGCTTATCCTTAAGGCTCCCAATTCGAACCGTTCCTCGCTAGGGCTACGCTGTAACATCCAATCCGTAAACACAATGAAAAGGGTAGGTGACAGACTGCATCCCTGGCGAAGTCCAATGCCCACAGTGAAAGGTGCTGACTTTAAGTCGTTCATTCGAGCAAGTTTGTTTTAATTAAATCCGACTTGGCCACGAAAAGTTTGTAAAATAATTGTGTGCGTAAAACCCACGGTTTTAATGAAGTTCAGCGTGGAAAACTTTCCCAAAAGCAATGATGGCCGAAGCGGAAATTATTGCTGTCAGTCTATGTACTGTACATGTGTGAATTATCACACGGCCTGTCACCAACAGATTTATGTGTCAAATGAAATGTAATGAATCAAGGAGCAGCCCTCGCATACAGGAAATAGGCGACGATTCAAATTCCGTTGTTAGGCATAAATGAGTATTTAGCCATATTATTGGTTCAATTTGGTTAGGCTAGGTTTGGTTAGGTTAGATCGCCTTCATCTCACCTAGGTCTATGTAGACCCTTTATGATACCAATGTACTTCACCGACTACTTACTACTGCGTGGTTGCATCTACCTGATGATAGCCAACTGCCAAAAACCTTCCGCTCTTCGCGATTGCACTTTATAAGCTTGGATGTGATTTGAGTACCAGCTAATGCTTTTATAGCCGCCTGGCTGTCTATGAAGATCGCGATATCTTCCCGAGATACTATGAGCATTGACGCCAGTTAGACAGCTCTGTTCACTGCTAGAACTTCTGCTTGGAAAACGCTACAGTTGGTAGGAAGTCTAATTGAGCTACTTTGTCGTAGTTCCTCAGTAAAGACACCTGCTCCTGTGCCTATATCCATCAGGGAACCATCCGTCTAGATGAATAAACATTTATTTGTTTTCCCACTGTTCTCTACTTGAGAAGATGCAAGAGAAGGGTTTGACAAAGTTCAGATAAGAGTTCTTTAAGTCAGATTCAATACACATGCCCTAATTTTTGTTCAATATCTAGGCGTGTCCATATGAACTCGCTTTCCAGAATTTAGGCTCTTTGCTGGAGATTCTTGCATGAAGATTCAGAAATGTCTCCAGCCTTACCGTCGGAGTTGATCTCAGTGCCCTGGTCGTTTGAATGCAAGCTAGTCTCTGTATCATAGTCAAGACTTTGAGGTTAGTGGTTTTAGTTGCAGATGGTGGGATCATCCCACGCTATAATTGAAGAGCTGTTAAGAATGGAGGGGATGACTAATTGGACCTTGTCACTGCAGGCATCTTAATTCAAATAACAAAGACAAATAAATTCTCGATGTAAATCAGAAAGAAGGTATAGGGATAGAAAAGTGTTTTCGGTGCAGCGTTTTGAGAAACTACGAAGTAAGATGTTAATCGCTACTCTTAATGTTGGCTGGCAATCTGATCAAAACCAGGCGGCTTTTTGGCGAAAATTAAAATCGCTGATATTTCGGTCTTTACCACCAACGCGTTAAACTTTAGGATATGTTTAACAGTAAGACCCGCACCCAGGACAGACTGGAAGAAGGCGAAAGTCATTCATTTTATAATGCTAATCTACATGATCAACTCGAAAATAAACAGCGGAGTTGGTGCAGGAATCTTGACAGATAAATTGAAAATATCGAAATACTTTCGCCTACCGGATTTTGGTAGTGTTTTCCCTAAAATTCTCCAAACCCATTTAGAGCACTGCCTTCTTTACCGATAACCACGCTGGTGTCAAAGCCCTCAATGGCTCACTAGTGGAAAGTGTCAATATTTCTCTAGAAGCTGCTACGAGCAACATTCCCCATAATTTGGCACCATCAGTTGGCCAACTAAGGGTTTACATATCGTCACATCCGCACACCTATGTATATCCGCAAACAACGAGGTTACATGAGTTGTGGTTTCAAAACGGCGCGTCCTAGCACTAATTGAGTTCCTACTGAGCCGCCACTTCTACCTACCTACCTACCTACCTACCGATGATAGGTTTCAAAAGCTTCGAAACTCCATTCAAGAGCAGAAATTATGAAAACCTCCAGGCATTTCGGGTAGCTGTACCAAGCTTCTTTGAAGATATCGTCATGGCCTTCCGGTTTTAACAGCCATGCTCCCACCAGTAATAAGAATGATTTGTCATCTCACGAAGCAGTCCACATGTACGTAAGTACTTTTCTAAAATATTGTTTCAAAAGCTATTCCAACTTATAACGAGAATATTAAATTACAATTTCAACCAGAAGAATGAACAATTTACATGAAACAAACTACACCCAGCGGTCTGGCACGACCTCAAATTCTGTCCACATAGATACGAGTATTACAATTTTCTGTGGTGCTTCCAGTGTTAAAATAGCGAAAATCTAATCCAACATCAAAGCGAGGCTGTCCACATAATTGTAGCAAAGCTTACCCTGCATTAACCAACAAAACTACCTGCAACACACACTTGTCCTTCTTCGACTTGTGTGTGTTGTGTGTCCTGTGGCCCACACTCGCTGTGAACAAGAGAGAGACTGCAAAAAGAAGGTCACGATGAGCCCCATTTGTAGATTTTGTTCTAACGAGTTATTTTGCACTCACGAAAAGGAAATTTATCAAATTACACCGACATCCACCCCCGCTGCACCGCACAGGGATGCCTAAACATATGTACGTCGTCGAATGTGAAACTCAAATCCGCCCTCCCTCTGTCCCATGTTCCAGTGGTAAGTGCAGTACGACACCAGCACACCACTGCTATCGGATTAAGTTTTAAAACAGCGCACTTCAGAGCTGAAATTCTCAGAATTTAATTGCTACTCCTGCGGAGTACTCGGGTATGCCTGCGAGTGTGAGCTCCCGCTCCCGCTCCCGCTCCCGCTGCCTGTCGCACCACTGAGTCGGGGAAAATTGAAAAAGTAAATCCATGCCGTTGTGATGTCCTGCACAGTTAATTCCTGCTGCATTCCTGCGCCACGATGCATCTTGGCCGGGCGGGGGTCGGGTTAATTAATGGTCTGCGATAAATGGGTGTTTATATCGAGCGGGCCGAAGACATGCCCAGAACACAGTCGAGCCGAGAACAGCGTCGGCACATGCGGAGCTGCGGTTGCACTTGCACGTCAATGTGATGCTTAGGTTTTATTAGTTTCTATGCGCTTCGGGGTGGAAGCGAGTTAAACTTTCGACCACCAACACACACGAATCGCACTTATGCAAAGGAATTTGCGCGTAGCTAACAATGCTCTGTGTGCCTCGGTTCTGTTTGAAGTGAGCCTTGACCTAGTTGAGCGGAAACTTTATCCGTGCAACCGCCACTGTGGCTTAAGATGTTTCCCTAAGTGCGGTGCTTGGTCATGATGAATGATGGCAAGTGGAAAAGCACGGATGGCGGCGGGCTGAGTTGAATATTCCTGCTCGACAAGCATTATCAGAAGTTCGGTGGAAATTATGTGAAAGTCCATTTTCGTCCTGGAAAATAGAGTCGCCTACCATCCTTGTGGGATTATTTTCCCGATTTCTTTTGTAGGCGAATTCGGAAACAAAAGTCTGTTCGTTTAACGACAATTAGATTGATTAAGGAACAAAGAGGAAATGATTAACCCAGATTAATTTCGAAATACGACGCACCAAGGAATTGGCATCTAATTGGATGCGCTTTTGATGGTACAAAAGTGAAGTTTTCGTTGCTTTTCTTTTGCTCTGGTTCCCATTAATTGAGGACTGTAGATATTTCATCCTCTGTCTACGAAATGAGATTTTAATGATCCAACATAAAGAAAATGTGTTAGGAGGACAGAGTCGGAATCGAAGCGAGCTTTAGCGTCAAGAAATGATTGCAGCTCAGTGGGTTGAAAAAAAAATAAAAAGTATGTCTGCTATAACGACCGTTTGTTTCGTGCCGACTAATGGATTATAAACACGAAAGTTGAGGTGCAACTTGCGAATGATAGTTCGTTCAGAGCGAATGAGAAAGGACACACAACAGGCGAAATCGATAATCGTAGTACTCACTCTTAATACGAGGCACACGTTCATATTTTCGATGTTTGCCACTCACCTGGAAAGAAAGAAAGAAAATTACTTAGTTATGCGTGGTAATAACTTGCATTCAAAATTAAGGACAGTCCAAAAACGTGGTACGCAATGTCCTTGTTGTAAGACGGTACAACGATAGGAGACGAGTAAAAAAGAAAAGACACTGTTTCATTTACTTCTTTAATCTAGCTACTGGTCTTATCAACTGTTGTACATCCATATCCATATCCAAACTAATCCATACTTAATATAATAAATGCGAAAGTGTCTCTGTTTGCTACGTTTTCACGGCTTAACCGTTAAACCGATTTCGATAAAATCTGGTACGCAGATAGCTTAAGCCGATCGAATGAACATAGGCTAAACATTTTCAAAATCCTTCTACTGCCACGCCCATTTTTTTAAAAACTCACATTTTTGAGTAATTTTACAAGTAACTCGAAAAAACTTACCTAAGCAAACGTGTATATATTCATTTACTCTACAATTAATCCCTACGTTATTTAAAGCCACGCCTACTTTCTAGGGCCACTTTCCTTAAAATAACTGTTTTTTGTCGATTTTCGTAGAATATCAGATCTTATGAACACTGAACAAGGAATAAGGAAGGACGTTTCGAAAATTCGGTTTCTACAGGTTATTAAGAAATCATACACACATGTGTGTATATTCTTGATCAATCTGTTGTGGGGCACAACTAGAGGAGACAGGAATACAGCCGTTGCTTCCTCAGGTACTGCACCTACCTTGATAAAAGAAGACATGGCGGGTCACTCTACCTTCTCAAAGCTTCTCAACCTAAGTCATTTTGAATCTACACTTTGTAACATCTCAAAGCAGAATAACTTCGATCGTGTGCTTTGGCAAGCCAAAGTTATAATTTAGAATGAGTGTGCCATGGCTCATAGAAAGGTATTCAGGATCGTAACAGGACGCTCCGACAGTGCTTTTGGCTGGTGGCTTCAGACAAACCAAGCAGCCTATCGTCCCACGGAAAATACGGCAAATGAAATGAAGGCCTGTCTCAAGTCATCCATCTGAGAGCCTTATATTAAAGTCCTGTCCTTGAGAGTTAACATACATTCATGTCCATCTTCAACGTGACAGAGTAGTAGGTCTAGGTTAGAACTAGTTCTTGATATTGGTGATGGAAAACATCTGCAATTTTCCGTTGAGGTTTGATACGCCATGAACATCAATAAGGTACATGGACAGAGTTTGAAAGCGGATAATGTGGATCTGAGGAGTGACTGTTTCTCCCATAGCGCGCTCAGAGCCAATTCGCCTGACAGCCTGTTCATTCTCGAGCCAGAAAGAAAAACCAGGAATGATATTTACAGGAACGCCTTAAAGAAAAAGGGTGTATTGAAAAGTCTTCCAGGCGGACGTAGTCGCGGGTATCAGCTAGTAAACTATATTTACAGTGTCAGCTGCAGGTCAAGTTGTAGTGACCCTCGATGTAACGTTACAAATCGGTCATCCTTCCATTAATCTCATCCTCAAGATTGGAGCACTCGTCGTCGCTTTTGTCTTTGGAGAGCCCTTCTTTCGGAACTTCGCATCAAGGCTCAACTTCCGTTGGTTCCGCTGTATATTGGCGATATCCTCCACTACGTATCGGTCGTTTGGTAGCACCCTGACTAGAATGTATGGACTTCAATATCGCGGTTCCAGCTTCCGAGACTCATCCGTGGCTGCCGGGTCGTTCTCAACCCCTGCCTGGTACTGCGTCGGCCACCTATGCTTCGCATCGAATTTAGCCTTCTGGTAACGTTAAACCTGCTCGATATTTGCCAAGTTCTTGTGTCGCAGTCGTTTCATCTTCCCAGGTTCCACCATCATTTGCTCTCCCAACTTGAGCAAAATTTGTCGCCCACAATGCTCTTCGGAGTATGAACAAACAGGAGCTGATGTGGACTCGCCTCAACATGCAGTTCCGACCGGTGTTCAGTCCCCACTGGATTACCCTCACTTGGCTTGACCAGTCTCCTCCCTTCTCATATGTGTTTATGCACTAAAGATGATTCGGTTGCATCTTTCTACCTTACCACTGGTCCTCGCCGTCCGGACAGCGGTCTAAACCCCGTTCTCGTTAATGCAGTCTTTTGGACGATGGCGATCCTTCTCAGCAATCCATAATTGGTGGCCTCTCACTCAGGACACTTAGCACTCCCTTGCTGTTCGTCATCTTGACGGGTCGTAGGACCGTATACTTGAGCTGGCGATAGATAATAACTGCACACATAACCTTAGGAACATGCAGACTCCAGCCCATTTACAGCAGCGAATTTTAATTGTATTCCTAGACATTCACTTACTTTAGATGCAATCCCTTACCGATGAAAGGACAATTACAGAATTGCACTCGCACATGGCAATGACGCAAGTTCTCAAATCCAGGAAATAGCCTACACTGTACTTAATTTTAATTGCGATACCCCACAACTGTGTCTGTGACGAACAAGGAGGATAAAAACTGCAACAGATAGGAATGCAAATGGACCCGCACCCGCCTTCATAGTTCAAAAGAAACCAGGCTATACTACAAACCTCCCTCCATACCACCCCTCTAAAAAAAAACGTTTAAAAATTATGTTGAATCTCTCATGGAACTTCGGGTACCAGTCGTATGTGTAACTGGGTCACATCCATAAAACCCGCTCCATGGAACGAAGACAAAAAGCAGAACACAGACAGAACAGTAGCCCATTTCACTGTCTAAAGTCCACTTAAAAGTATTATTATTACGAGAGTGGATTCGCAGAGCGTAAAAGGCTCCTCCGATCTAGTCCATTAACTGACGGAAGGCTTCAGTGTGGTGCGTGGTGTACGAGTATGTGTGAAAAATGGGAGTCGTCCCTATGCAACATCTATTAACGTTAAAACTCTTTTACGTGAAAATATAACTTTGTTCGGCGTTGCTTTATGGGGCTCGTTTTATCTCATTAAGGGGTACGGCAACGGAGTGTTCCTTCTAAATCCCTGCTCTCCGCTACCGGTTTCGTTTAGTATTTTAACGGTGACCGTACATTAAATGGCAGTTAGAGATAAGTGTATCCCTACCGGAAGAAAAAAAAAATCCATTTAAAGTTACCCACCACTGAATTCCTGGGTTAAGATACACAAAGACGCCACCTACTTTCGAAAAGGACACTCCATTCTAGGGCAATGAAACATTGGCCGCGCGAGGTCACACAAGGGATAGTGAGGAGAAAAAAAAATTCTTCGAGCAATAGTTGCCTAACTCATGACCACGGTTAGCGAAAATGTTCGCCCTTCTTGGCGGTTGCTTCGTAGGTCTTAGCCAAAGGTTAGATATATTAAGGATACGTGATTGCAATTTATTATGAAACAACGAAGCCGGCTCAGAGCAAAGTTCATTTTCGTGCTATCCAACAATAACCGGGAGTGCTATGACACACAAAGCCCACGTACGTGGAGGTACTCCTAGTTGGGTGAATATTAACCGAAGGACATGAATGTTTTAAAAGTATATTCTTCGACTTTGCTCGACTGAGCTTATTTTATTTTTTTCCTCAGCTAAAAATAAACTTTTCTCTATGTAAGGTGCACGGCATATGAAAGGAATTTGTGTTGACTGCAATGAGATTTGCCAGAAGGATTCTTTATTTGGTAGCAGCAGCCCAATGGGTCTGACATTGAGTTTTGGCATTCTTATTCTTGGTCCCTTTTTTTTGGCACACGAAGGAATAAATGTTTTGTGAGCTGTCATGAGGCATCTGGAGAATGTTTAACAATTCGTGTCGTCATGTGATGTAAGTTGATAGTGTGAAACGAATATTGTCGGACCGAAAAGTCGTCCTTTCTAAAAGGAACACGAGCATTAGAATAGAGAGTGTGTTTGTGGTGGCATTCAATTTGATTAAGTAATGGTGACAGTGATATTTCGATGAATGAATCTCGGATTCATGAGGGTTGACATTTCAATTCCCGAGGTTTTGTCTGGGTTTTACTTAGGATATATCGTATACATTTGTACATTCGAGTGAAAGTTACGCACTAGCACGCTTTTATTTGCGTTGCCACTTTGTTGGAACTATTTTTGGAATAACATTTCGCAAAAGACAATTCTGAGAAATAAGGACTAGGCAGCTATATTCAATTTTGAGAATTGATTTGACTTTTGGGTAGAAGAGGTTTGAGAACGATGACACTTGAACCTTTGTCTAATAGCTCTTACTCCGCGCGGTAAGGCCCACAGGTCCATTGCTTCGGCTGGACTCCTTTGACCTAAAATTCAGTTCACTGGATGGGATAAAAAGTGCGATATACAGTTCAAGTTATGCTTAACATAATATCACGTGTATGTATGACATGTACATATGGCATGTCATACACTGGAGATCTCATTTGAAAATAAGATCCATGAGACGGAGTTGGGGTTTACAGAAAAAGATGGTAATGGATGAACTTTTCATGGATGGATGGCTGAGTGTTTTTGTAATATGGTAGACTCTGATTGGTATCAACTAGGCAATGCCAAGTGTTGTAACTTTTACTACACAGCAATTGTGCTTATTTAACCTCCTAGCGGTAGACAAATCCTGGTTGTTGTCCACCCGGACTCAACTCGCTAAACCTATAAGCGCAAGTGCTGACGAATATAAAAAATTTTAGCACTATAAACAGCGGACGAATTCCCTAGTTGGAACCAAAGGTGGCGTAATAAATTTCCGGAGCGGAGACAGCACTTTATCGGGGCTCCTCCGACATATTTCAAGCTGAGACCATAAGGATTTCCAACAATCGGTTGAGGTATGGGAAAAGAGATGGTGACGGATGAGCCCAAAAGGGGCCAACGGACAACGAACAATTAGTTGCAGCCCTAGACTTCTGCAAAGCAAATATTACCAAGAAGTGCGATGGGATGGGCCGGGCAAAAAGAGGATGAAAATCTGCGATATCTACTACGATTTTAATGAAAATCTACGAAGAGAGAGCATCTTTGGTAGTACTGTCGGAAAGCACAGCCTACATGACACCACCTCCGATAACGGATTTAGGGGTCGACTTTGTTGCGGGGCGGAACGTTGTCGTAGCTAGTACGCGGTTCCCACATCTCGATATCCACAAAGGAACATGGAGATCTCCTGATCGTTCAACCGTCAACCAGATTGACCACATTGTCATCGACGCAAGGCACTCCTGCCGTACTATGGATGTTCGAACGTTCCAAGGGGCCAACATTGATTTGGACCACTACCTTGTTGTAGCCAAGGTATGGCTGCGGATATCCCGAACACTGCCAATACAAGGAAATACTGTAAAGAAGTTTGACGTCAGACGGCTGCAATGGCAAAAGATCACCAAATCCTTTTCCAATTGAGTCTCTTTCAATCTTTCAAGAGGTTCTATGCCTCCAGCATCTAGTACCACCAGGGGCAAAAGTTCCAAAAAACCGCTTTTGACGTGTTGGGTTTCACTCAGCCACTGCAAGGAAACCTCTGGTTTGACGACGAAAGCCGGCAAGCACATGTTGCAAAACACGAAGGAAAGTGGCGCCGCATAGAAGGCCTAGAGCTGTTCGCGAGTTCTATGAGACGAAGAGGAAAAACGAACACCGACTTTATAGAGGAAGAAGAAGGATCATGAGAAGGACATGATCGAGGAAACAGAGAGATGCAGGAACGAGGTTCGGAAGTTTAACCAAAGGTAAAAAAGAAGCTGTCAAGGCTACAGAGCCCGAACCGAAGCCTGCAAGGATGAACAAAGGAACATCGTAGTAGAATCGCAGTCGACGCTGAGGATATGGAAGAACTACTTCTGCAGACTGTTTAACGGCGACGACGAATCAAATCTCGTTGTCAGGCAGAATGAATCATTCAACCTTTACGATGAAGGCCGACAATTCCGTCTACTCGACGTGGACAAAGTGATAATAGGTTAAGAAGACACTTGAGTAGTAAAACTAAGGAGACTCTATATACGACGGTGATTATCCCAGTCCTTTATGGGGCTAAACCATCTCTATCGAAAGCGGATGAACATATTCCTTGTTACTTTGAGAAGAATATTCTTCGTAAGATATTCCGTTAACCGAGGCATAGACTATGCGAAAAGCGGATGAGGTAGTTCTCGCCTGCCTCGAAAGGGAAAACTCTTCGGGTGATTTTCGGTCCCGTCTGCATTAACGGTGAGTGGAGGAGGAGATATAACGACGAACTGTATGGGCTTAACAGCGACCTCGATTTAACCAGAATAGTGAAGCTCCAACAAGTGAGGTGGCTGGGTCATGTAGAGCGGATGGACATCAATGTTCCGGGCTGGAAAATCTTCGAATCCACACCCGAGGGACGGCGCGGTAGAAGAAGACCACGACTCATTACGAAAAGTAATGGGAACCCAGTGGAACTCCTTACCAATTCAACAAAACATGATGCAGAAAAGCTGAAAAAATCTGTGAAGGACTTCGAGAGAGCCTTTTCTAGAAATCGTGGTCATTGACTCTCAATTCCCTGGACCTTAATCTTTCGTCATGTCCATGCTGAAAAAATACTGCTGGAATGGCTCAAGCTTTACTGAAAAATTCTGGTTTAGATCCGAATCAAAAACCAGCTTGGCTGTACCTACATATGAGTAACAAAAACTTTATGCGTTATGTGTATGTACACAAAGTTCATGGTCAGATATTTTATTCAGAAACACAACCGTTGCAGACCAGATTTATTTATTTTTGCATGAAGTAATGCCTCTTGGCCACACACTCAGCCAAGACGCATATAATATGCATTAGCAATTTGTTATTTTTTCCATAACCTTGATGAGTCTAGGAGCCAAGAACCTTTCTATGTATTCTCTTCGACATAAAAAAAAAATCACAATTCCCTGAAAATGCCACGTCCAATGTAAACACACACCTCGTTCGTATCCAGGACGAACTTATGAAAACATCAATCAAAAGCGTCTAGCAAACACATTAGACCCACTACCCCTGCGAGCTATGGCACTTAAAGCGATTCCCCAAATATCCATCATTATTGATGAACCTTGTCATAATGTCGCACGTGTGTCGTGCACACACATACGCACTCCGTCGACGCACAATTGGAGAGAGCCTGAAAGAAAAACAATTGGAATTAATAGGCTCCGAGCAATTAGCCAAATCCGTTAATTAAGCCAATGGCAATGGCAACGCTTTTGTTTGGTATTTTTTTCGTTTTTTTTTTTTTTGTTCTGATTCCACAGCCAGACAAACACAACAGAACATATCTATCGATAACGATTTAGCCATTAGAGGGTACATTGTCAGAGACCTTGAAAGTCGTTTGTCCCGAGACCAGCCGCCCGCCTTCTTATTGAACTTCTTCGCTATAAGCAATTGCTTTCCTTTGGGAATTTTCCAAATTGATTTTGTGTCCAAGTAACGCCCCCCAATGCAAATAGAGGCGAACTCAGCCCCAGTAAACACAGGACGATGATTATTTCTGCCTTCATCGTCCACACAGGGAAACTCATCGAAAATGAATTGGTTTCGATTTACGTTGTTGTTATGGAATATATCCTCACAGAGACTTAAGTCCACCACCACCCACAATCACAATTACATGGACTAATGAAATATTTACTCGATAACGACATTTAGGCTTTCATCGGAAATCATCTACTGATACCTTGTGCTAGTAGGCCCAGTGACGTATCCCCTATGCGAGGGTTTTAGTGTTTATTTTCGTTCTGCCTAAGGAAGAGTATTTCATAGTCCACCTGCATGACATAATGAAATAATTCTATAAAAAAAAAACGGTAAAAGAAATCTATCTCAATTTTATACAGAAGGACATATAGAAACGATTGGCCATAAAGAAGGACTACGCTTGATGACACAGAGGACAATTAAGTGTTTTTCTGTTGGGCAAAAAAGCCATAAAAAAAACGTAGCCCCGCTGTTGGCAAAAAGTCAAACTGATATATTAAAAAGCCATCATGTCCTTAAATCATTCATGTCAGGATTGATTGCCTCAAAGGATTAGTACATTTTTCGCAGTTAAAAAAAAATTAAAGTGAAACACTGTGAATAAACAAGTGATCAATAAAAACGTGAGAGATTCATATGGCTATCGACAATCGGTTGGGCAATTTAATTTTTTTGTGACTTTTGGCGGCAGTATTCTTTGTGAAGGCTTTGTTAATGTAGTTTAAAAGTTTTCCTCAGTAAAAAAGGTTAAGTACAATTGGCGAAAAGTAGATTTTTCGAGCATGAAATAGGGAGCGTAGGATAAGAACCAGGCGAAGAAGAAATTCCATTTAACCTACTCCCTTCCCAACCATGTTGCCGCCCCCACACCAGGAGGAGAGCAGCTGCCATGGGAGAGTTTGTCGAACGATGCGATACGGGAGGAGTTTGCACGGCAGGTATTCGAAAGGTTTGAACAAATTGCAACTGTTCCGACAAATGTAGAGGATGGATGGCAGTTGTTCTCAAAAGCAGTCGCTGCCTCTGCAGGAGATGTTTGCGGAGTGAAGCGGCTCGGTGTGGCAGCTGGTGGTGAGAAAAGAACAGTGTGGTTTGAATTACACGGAGTTCAGGGAGCCACAAAAAAGAAGAAGCAAGCCTTCAAGGTGTGGATATACTTGCTTCTCCAAACCTGTACATAGAGGCGCTAAGAACTTGCAATTTGGCTATTAGAGCAGCTAATGAGTCTTGAAAGGAGCTCATCGAGAAATTGGAGCCCGATTTGAAAGCAGGGTATTCCGGCAGATCATCAGGCGTCTCAGAAGAAGAAAGTTTAATACCATCGCAAGATTTAAATCCAACATCTTTACTATGAGAAGGATATCTTGCGCAAATGGGGCAAGCATTTTTCGGAGCTGCTCTATCCCGAACAGGCACTGAGTATTGCAGACCAATGCTTTTGAGTAGGACGGAGAATAATACCACCGTAGAGGAGGTAACTTTGGCGATTAAAGCGCCAAAATTCGCCAAATGTGCTGGTGTGGATGAGATCCGACCAGAAATGCTCTAGGCCTTGGAAGGAGAGAGAGTGAAATGTTTCTCCCGTATCATTACAGTGGCCTGGGAACCCGGTAAAACATCTAGCAAACAGTCGCATCCATTGCACTTGTTTTAAGCTAGCTTCTTCGCGGCTTTCATTTTCATTGTCATTTTCCAGCATCAAGACAGCAATAGCAGTCCAATTTCTTCTCGACATTTTTAGAACACCCACATTTAACCGCCGCTCCTGTTCTTTCTGAACTCACACATTACCTCTACACCGTCACGGCTTTTTTGTACAAATGTAAGGAATCGGCAGGTATAGGTAAAAGTTGCTGTACGGGTATCAGGCCAAAATTCACGCCTGATGCCCAATTAGTGGTGTATTGCACCGTTGAGTGAATGTCAGCAGGCACTGCTGTTGGTCCTAGAGCCATGGATGTGGATTTAAAAAAAAATTGCAATTTAGACATGTTTTCCTCGATAGCTCCTTAAGCTTGTTGAGAAAGGGTTTGTCCAACACATGACATTTGGCATGGTAAGTTCCGGACACTTGCAAAGGTTGTCTTTACAGCTGCGGCTGTGTATGTTAAAAGGGATATCAAACTTGAATGTGAGCTTCTCGACTGCCTAGTAGCTGACGCCAACCATACGCGCTATGTTTGTTCGGGTTCTCCTATGGATATCATTGGTTTCCGTATAGCTGGTAAGATGGTTCCATTTCTGTTAAACTACTGAAAAGTTGAGTGAGTTGATTCTATGTGAGTTGTCAAGGGCCAAACCCTCGCCTGGAAAGATTACCAGTCACCTCATTCCATTCAATGCCCCAACGTTAGGGATGGTGTTCAAAATATGACTCAACATAGCCTACATCTAAAGGGATTGGGAGGATGTCTTTTATGAACATTTAAGCTTACATCCTTTCTCAAGAATATGTGTAGGCACATTGTGCCAAATTCACTTATGAATTGCAACAAGTTTTATTACAGACATAAGGAGGTTAATTATGAAATATAAACAACCAGAAAAGACGCTCGGCACTGGGTAAATCTGAATACCTACACTTCCGAAGCGACATACGTACTTCTTCTCTGCCGTAAATTCATATTTTTAGCAAGGAGCATGCCTCTATCAACACACTTTTCATGTCTACCCTAATTTTTCAATTAAAATGTTTTCCTTTTTTTTTTACTTGAAAAGACCACGTCACGACCTATTTTGCGGCCCAAAGAGGTATTCCACGCTTTTTTCAACCAACGAACCAACCAAGGAGTTCTAGGCCGACATTTTCGCTGCATGCACTCATGCATTAATTAAGTAGGTAATTGCGGATTAAGGAATACATACATACGTATTCGTATGTAAGCATGTACGACTAGTGACTTTAATAAAGTACTTGTATGTTAACCTATAATTTCAGATTAAAAAAGTGCACTCAGTGTTGATAGACTTAAAGTCCTATACCACCAGGATTGAAATCTTAGAAATTATGTATGTATGAGAACCAACGAGTGAAAATATTGAGCAAATCAGTGCAAGTCCTGACTGGGAAAGGAGCTGTGGTTATTTAAGAACTTTAACATCAGACACTCCCATCCCTCTTTAAGTTATATTCCTTCTTTTCAGAAGGATTTTTAAAAATGATTTCTTCCTCATAACATTTTTGTTTCTTCTACGCATAATGTTTTATGGAAGATCTTTCTCGGTTTACACGTGAAATGTTGTGCGTATACCACAGGACTCGCTTTCAGCCACACCACACTATCAGGATTATTTGATAGGCTATGTGTGAGATTCACAAAAAAAATGAAAATAATAAAATGCCTGGGGGGACATTCCAAGAAAAGCCAAGGTCTACGTGGCTTCAATTATGTCCTGCGTATAACATTTGTCGCAAGAATGGAAGGGACCTTAAGTTGATTGGCGACTCCGAGCGGCGACTTAAGGAGCTTTTTCATGACAAATTGTACTCTCGAAAGTTTTTCAATCTATTCAATTATTTGTGTAACACAGAGAATGCGCTTTTAACAACGTCCACACTGAAGCTATTCGGGAATCTCGCACCGAATTAGGGGTAGAGGAATCTATTAGTCAATGGATAATATCCATGCTAAATACCCGAATTATTCAGGTAACCCTAGGATCAAGTAGTTAAACCAAGTTCTTGAACAGAGGAACTCCTCAGGGCGGAGTCATCTCCCCTTTACTATGGCTCTTGGTGATGAATAACCTGGTAGCCATAGCCTGGTAGCCCGCATTAAGTAAAAAATATAACACTGACATAATTAAAAAAGTCCAAAGAATGGCAAGTATAGGCATCACAGGCGCACTGAGATCATGCCCGACGGATGCCCTTACTGTCATCCTTCACCTACTTCCACTTGACCTACATATCAAAGAAATAGTATTGTGCAGCGCAGTACCTCTCAGAGAATCTGGCTGCTGGACCGCAAGACCCTACGGTCACAGTAAAGTACTGGAAACAAACGAAATCCTTTCGACTTCCGAATTTTGCCAGTGTCTCCCAAGCAGAGCTATTTGCTATTGCCGTATGCTGAAAAATTCTCCATCACCCATCTTCATTGATAGTCAAGCCGCTATCAAAGCTATTGATTCAGTCACTACTCACTCAAAGCTGGTAAAGCAGGAAGAGTTAAATCAGCTGAGAGTTCAGTGCAGGGTCACTCTCATCTGGGTCCCAGGTCATAGTAAAATTGACGGCAATGAAAAAGCCGACGACCTGGCCAGGCGAGGATCAGCCCTTACTGGCGGAAGCTGTTAATATCCCGCTAGGAGCCGTTAAGGGCAATATTCAACACCACTTTCTGAAAACGGCCAACCAAGTGTGGAATAGAGGTAGTAACTGCACCATATCGAGGAAGACCTGGCCTGGTTGCAACAAAAAGAAAACAAACGAGCCAAAAAGCAGATCAAGACAAGTTATTGCGATAATCGTAGCCGCTAGTACAACCCACTGGCCAATGGGAGACCACGCAGCCAAGCTAGGTATTCCCCACAACATTTTCTGCCGCAGTAACATTCAATCAATATACACAATGAAAAGGAGAGGTGACAAAACGCACCCCTGGCGAAGTCCACATTGAAAGATGACGATTTAACGCCGTTCACCCGAACATAGCTTTCACAGTTTGTGTATAGAGATTGAATGGCCCTCAGAAGAGAACCGTCAATCTCATACTCCTGCAATACACGGGTGTCTACCGTAAAACCTGGACTCGACCACAGCTCTGGAACGCGCTCCTAATACCTTTGCAAAGATTTTTTCCGGGGAGACTTAAGAGATATATACTCCTGTAATTGAAGCAATCTCTCTTAAGGTATAAATCTCATGCAGCAAAATTTAACAACGAGTTCAGACTTCGCCTTCAAGACCTTCAAACACCAAAAGCTTTGAAGTCGATAGAAGACTGATGTGAATGGACTTGAAATTCATTGGTGTTTCTAAGATTTCAAACGAACGCACAGTTCAAAGATCAGCGTTTTAATCGCCTTTTTCAGAAGTAGCCTGCAGTGGTTAGACTTCCATCAATCCACTCAATTTTAATTAATGGTTTGGTGGATGCTCATCTTTATAGTTGAATGCCGCCCATATGTATTTATAAGCCCGTCGTGCCTGGTGGTTCATGCCGACTTGTTTCAAACTAAGAGGGTGAGGGTTACTACCCACCCAGAGTAAGGAACATATAGTTTTAAAAAAAAACGCCTCTAGCCTCGGCTAATGGATTTAGAGAAGGCTTCGTTCTCTTATTTTCTAATAGAAAAGGAAAAGAATATTCATTTGTGTACATAATTCATCAGTCATTTTTTTTTTTTTTTATTCTTCAACTGAGTGCTATCTCTCGTGTACCTAATTACTTTACTTTTAACAAGAAAACAAAAAAAAAAAAATAGAAAACTCGACAGAAGACAGATTCTCCTTATCGCGGTCCTATTTCACTGCCGCCTCTCATCACCTAGAAGACATAACTTTTCCATCACCCACTCGTTAATAAAGATAAGAAGAAAAAAAAAACAACAACAATACACCAACAGAGTGAAAGTGAAAACAAAGCATTTTCAAGTCACTCAACCGTAACAAAGGCTAAAAAATGACAGAGGTCCCTTTTTAAGCACTTACTCTGCTAATTTCACAAAAAACATACCACGCCACGGCGTGCTACATTTCAACCCTTCCACATTACCTGCACCCACCCCCACTGTACTGGCTGCTATTTTGTGATAAAATTTCCACAGCGAAACATAATTTTTAGGAGAAAATGTAATAAAGTGTTGGACTGTGAAAATTTTACTACGCTCCGCAAGGATCATCACCTTCATCATCCAGCCACAACTCTCACTAATAATCACCATAACCTTATTAAAAGTTTTATACCTTTCTGCAAAATTAGTTGGAAAATTAATTTCCGCCATTGACCAGAGCCGTGTCGTAGTGCTATACAGAGGGCATGGGTGGCTAGAAATAGTCGGTGCTGTCGCTTCCTTTTCCGAAAAGGAACAGGCAACAAACCATATCTTCTCTGTAAATGAGAGAGTGAGCCAGCGAATTCATTTTTAATGCGAACAGAGCTGAAATATATTTTTTATGGGCATTCTCCTCAAGATTATAGTTGATAGTGTAGTCCTCAGCCAGGATGGGTAAAGTTCGAGGCTCCTGGCGATGGTGGTGTTGCTCGTGGCGGCGGTGATGGCAACGATGGCAGTTCGTATCAAGTTTTCTTTTCTTTGTTGGTGTGTATTTCTTTTCTTTTTGTGTTTTATTTGTTTTTCGTGTGTACGATGAAAATGAGGTCAAAAAGTTCCTCCTCCTTTACTGGAAGCCATTTCAAGTCTTAAACTTTAACCAGAAACAGTTTAGGAAAGGAATGCAAGTTCCTGGTGATGTGGATGCAGCAATTTCCTTCTACAAGTACTCAGGCTTCTTCTGCCAAAACTGCTGATTAGGAGGCGGGCTGAGGACGGGAAATGGGAAATGGCCTTTGGCAGCGTAACTGTTATCAGTGTGCAGTTTAAGGATATCGCTATATACTCGTACAAACTTTTCTTGTTGAGTGCAAAACACTCTCAAGGAATCTGGCATAATGCAGCGCCATCCTACAGACTGTGGCTATTTCTCTCTCCGTCTTCATCTTGATATTCTGTCGGTTGAGGTTGAGCTCAAAAAGAGCCAAAAGGAAACCCAATAGCAAATTTGCGGACGAGAGTACGCCATGCCTACGCTTAGATGTACGAGTACATCCTTGCAATTGTAAATTTTTACGTGAATTGAACATCATGAATATGCTTCTTTTTTTTCCTTGCGTATGAGTATGAATGTGGGGATTTTGTTATGGGCCGTGTGTAAGTACAACGTGGGATATCTTAGCTACAGGAGCAAACAGCGTGCAGATTTGTGAGTAGAAAAGGCAATCATCCCGGAATGGCATAACGCGAGGAGCAGGGAGACTGTGTCATGAGATGAAAGAATGATATTAAACAGGAAAATATGAGTATACTCCTGCCTGTGCCAAGGAATAGCTGGCACTGTCCATAAATAAAATATGTATTTCTCGTCTTTTTTTTTTTCCATTTTGACTTCTTATTTTGTTTTCCCTTCCCATTTTAATTTCGACTTTTATTTCAGCTCGAGGAAAAGACGTTTCTTGTCTGAAACGGAAAACAAATAATAAAACAACATACTATACACTAGGCATACACAGCTTCAGCAGGAAGTATAAACAGATGGAAACAGCAAAAAGGAGGACCTTGTTTGACATGACTCTCGGCGATGGAGTCAAAAGTGATGGGAAGCATTCTTCGTCTCATTTCCCAAAATTATCAAAACTTCATTTTTTGTTAATCAGTTCCCAAATAATGTGAAGTCCACTCGGGCAAGTATGAACAGAGTTGAGGTGATGGCAAATTGAAAATAGGCGCTTTTTTGGTTGTGGATTTATTCTTAAACCAAATGTTATCTACGACATTGGTTTCAGTCCTGTGCTGTGAATTTTTCAATGACGCTTTCACAAAGCTCTCATTGCGGTAATTCTTTGTGATTTTTTTGACATATGTACACCGGAAACTTTATGCAACTCCACAGCTGCAACACTTTTTCAGGCTCACGATTCTTGCACTTGTGTGACAAGTCGTATCGTCCTTCGCGAACCACATGTCATTAACTTGAGTATAATGGTGCTTTAAGGAAATCCGTTTTCAGTTACTGCTTTTGTAGCACCATTGCTTGCAAAATCAAATTTTGGAGCAGAAAAAGACTATGAATCTGAGAGAAGTGCAGCGTATTTTGCGCCGTGATAATAGCAGCTTGCTGCTAGCAAATACTATAAATGTCACAGAAGAGTTAATAGATCATAGATGGTCAAAGCATATGTCAACACCGAGTGAAAGGTTTGAGTGGTAGTCTGCTAGTTTTCGAGAAGCACTACCTAAGAAGATGGAGGGAGATCTTTTGTATCGTCTTCAACTACACTGGATGATGATATGCCACAACTCTCTTAGATGTCCAGCGGACGAGCATTATGCAAAACTTTGACATCCTCTAATTGAATGGGGTTTGGGTGGACCGAGGTCTTTTCAGATGAATAAAGGAAGGAAATTATTGTCAAGTTTCCGAAGGAAGGCAACCTAGGCGGCTGCTTCCTCCAGACTGGGGCACACTTAGACCAGATTGGTCCACTGTGATATCAGAAAAAAAATATTGGCTACCAGCGCCAGGAAGAAAGAGTAGAACGGAGTATGCGTTGGGATGGGTTGCCGTAATGTTATCGGCCCTATGTATTGAATCACTTTGACCCGGAGACAAAGTTTCTTATGTTTTTAATGCCGACTTCGGCTAGGTGGTTAACATTGATATTCAAGGATTTTCCTTCTTAAGGTCAGGGCGAGTGCATAGTAGGTGAGTTTTCGTTTCTTCCACCTTTTGGAAAGAAACCTTTTCATTTCTACAGCTTCAACCGAAAACATTGGAGGGAACCCCCATTCTGAGCGCATGTCAACCTATGAAGCAATGTCTAGTGCAGACCCCTATTGGCGAAACTAAGTCTCTCAGTCTTTATTAAATCCAAGTTAGGCAAGATTTGTTTTGATAAAAGAGAAGTGCTGATATTTTTCCACCTATTGTTTGTCGGAAGAACAATTCTATTCTACTATTTCTGCAAACTGTTTAACGGCGACGTCGAATCAAATCCCGCAGTCAGGCAGAATGAAAAATTCAACCTGGATGATGAAAAGCTATAATTCCGCCCAAACAACCTGGATGAAGTGAAGATAGCTAAAGCTGACGGCCTAGCTGCCAAGCTGTTCAAAGTGGCAGACGATGACTTGGTAAGGAGCATGCACCAACTCATCTGTACATCGGACGAAAGTATGCCCCATGAATGAAACCTCAGCATTGTTTGCCCGATCCTCAAGAATGGACACAATGTGAACTACGCCAACTACAGAGGCATCAGTCTGAAGCCGTTCGTCAAAAACCTGATCGGTCCATGTCAGTGTGGATTTAGGCCAGAAAAGTCCACCGCCGACGAAATATTCACACAGCGGCAGATCTTGGAGAAAACCCAGGAACTTCAAATCGACACCCACCACCTTCTCCTCGATTATAGGGCCGCGTATGACAGTATTTATAGAGACGAGCTATACAGAGCCATGTCTAGTTTTGGCATTTCTGCCAAACTCGTCTGTTTCGGCAGGACGACAAAAATGGAATAAGACAAGGCAACGCGCTGTCATGCGACTTCTTCATAATGGTTCTTGAAAGAAAAGTGCAAAACTCACGCTCCAACACCAGAGGCACAATATTTCAAAAGTCCGTCCAATTACTCGGATACACCGACGATATTGACATAATCGAAAGAACGGAGCGTGATGTCACTGGCGCGTTCATGAGTATAGAGACGTAAGCGGCGAAAATGGGTTTAGAAAAATTCGTCGGGTGATTTTCGATCCCGTTTGAAAAGACGGTGAAAGGGGGAGGATATACGAACTCCACAGGCTGTACAGCGACATCGACTTAACCAGAAGAGTGAAGCTCCAACGACTGAGGTGGCTGGGTAAAGGAGAGCGGATGAACACCAATAATCCGGGCAGGAAAATCTTCGAATCCACACCCGAGGGACGGTCCAGTAGAAGAAGACGGCAACTCAGGTAGCGCACGCACATGAATGGGGACCTTAATCAACTTGGCGTGCGAAACTGGAGCCAACTGGCTACAAATCGAGCTGGCTGGAGACACTTGCTCGTTGAGGCCCAAGTCCACCCAGGACTGTAGCGTCGCCTTAAGTAAGTAAGTGCTACTTTGGCTTCCATTATCTTCCCGATTACACCGACAGGAAGTAGTTGGAATATTGTCTCTGTTGCAGCCATGTGGGTTATTTTTACCCGTTATGCAGATGCATGATAGGCTCTGTACCTTTTCGAGAAAGTTTATGCTAATTTTTTTTTTCTAGTGCTTTGCACCAAACCAGTACATCGTACATCAGGATCGGTCTCACTACCATCGTATATATCAGGGGTTATGGAATTACGCTTGTATCCCTCTTACAAAGATATAATTTTCAATCCCAGAAAGAACGTTTCAAAAGTACTCTCGATAGTGAGCAAGATGGTTTCTGTTAGGAGTCCTCCTGCGCAGATTACGTCGAAATGTTTTAAGAGAAAATTTGTCTCTACCGTGAAAGCCATCCATGAAGGAACAAAATATAACATGTTGCACAAGAGTAGCCTGTCAGAGATATTTTAAACTCAAAAAGGTGTCCGAATTAGCTGTATACTGGTACAATGCTTTTCCCACCTTGGGAGTATTATATCGATCCATGGTGGCCGAATCGGGTTCTTGTTTTATTTGTATCTGAAAATGATGTTTTTTGATTTAAGATCTAAGAGGATGGCGTTTGCAGGGATAGGCTCATTTTACCTCATTTTCGCAATTCGCCTTGATTTTCACCTCTTTTCTAAAGCATCACCCCAAACCAGGTAAACCAACTATTGTTTCTATTTAAACAAGTTGCCAGTAGAAATATAATTGGCACCTGTTCCAATAAAGCCTTTGTGTAGCCACAGTGCTACCAACACATCAGCAATGCTTGTTATTTCTGCTTAATGCAGTTATTTAATTCGATTGATATACGAAGAGGGTTTATTGCCGGAAAATCCACTCCAGGGAAATATGGAAATTCCAATTTTAATGATGACACTATCAGGAGATTCAAAATCACAGTTGGTTTAACTCAATCAATCAATACATCTGCAGGATATGACACAGCTCTCACAGAGCAGATTGGCATGGGATCTGTAGCATTCACCCAAAACAATGTTTGTTTAGTCATCAAACCAATCATTATCCTCTGCAGAAGAATGTTACTCGTAGTGGAAACTCGCTCACATCGATTGCACTCTGTTAAGATATGCCAATCATCGGTCAAAAACATCTCGAGTGCATAAACAACACTTGCGAGAAATACCCCTGGTTACAACCTCAATTCACAGAGATTCTTGTTTTGAATACCCAAGCTCGTGACATCGAGAAATCCATTTGTACTTCACTGTTCTTTATCGTTTTAAGGATCACGTCAATTTATGATTTATTTTGTGATTTATTGATTCGCCGATGATTGATTTATTATGATTTGATTATAATCGGAATCGGAGGGATGACTAATATCCCCTGCGTCTTGAGTTCAGCTAATTTGCCCTCGCAAACAAATCAACCGAAATGAGATTTAGATTCCAATACTTTCGTCTGTGCTTGAATGCCCTTCCAATATTGCCTATCCCATCTGGAGAAATTGTCGAATCTTCTTTTATGGCTTTCCCCCCTATTGACCCAATCACACTCTCTGCTACTGCGGCATACACAATAATTTACAGCGCCATAAAATTATATATTTCGATGCTCGCATCCGGTTTTTTAGTCCTTCCATGCGAAGATATTCAAATATGCAAGCAAAAAAAAAATATGTATTTTCCTTTTGGCCTGCAAATAACGAGTGGGTCAGATGGGTATCGACCCCATTTATCAAAATACCCCGATGGTTTTATCTATCCCCTTTTTATTTGCTAATACTATCCTTCCTTCCATATGGCTTCCTTGGACCACCACCATATACCCTGGGAGGTGTTTCCCGCACAATGTTTTATTGCATCCTGTGCAGAAAAAAAAGGAGCAGCAACTCAACGACCCGCTAAAAATCGATTCAATTAGGCGTAGTTAAAAACACTCAACACCAGTATCGAAGGAATCCTGCTCAATTTCCATAAAAGGATTTCTTTTCTGTATTTTTTTGTCAAGTGTTACTTCACCGAGCGGGGGATGTGCCAAAATGGTTGGAAATTATTTTCGCACAGACATCTTATCGAATTATGTGCGTTTGAATGGATGATGGCAGGCACTCTATGCAAAACATCTACATATTCCAAGATGAAGCAGCTTGCTCCCACAAACATAAGAATGGCAGGGCGCTGCCAAGGAGAGGGTATAATAGTTGAAAGCACTAAAGAATTGGGGGACCATTTTCAGTCTTGCTCCACAACTTATACATAAATATTTTCTCTGTTTTAGTTTTGCATGGGATGGGATTAAAGCGGTCGGAGAAAGTTCGTAACGAAGGATACACAAACAGTGTAAGGAGTGAACTGATGAAAAAAAAAGTAAATCAACCTAGATGTGGTTCGATTGGGAGTGGTACGGCGTTTTTCATTTATCTTTTCGTCTAGGGACTTAAAAGGTACTTAACAAACAACTCCTCAAAGTGGGCGGGTGCCATCGGGAAAATGTCTAAAATTTCAGTTTGTTTAAGCATTCGGATCCTTTTAATGGGAACGGATTTGATATTGGGTCGTTATTTTCTCTTTTTTTTTCCCTGGAAACAGAAATATATAGTGATTGCCGACCATTTGGGGTGATAATATTTCCTAATGGACTATGAAATGGAGCTGAAGGAGAGAAGTTGGTGTTCATCCTTTCAAAGACATGTGAAGGTCACAATGCACGTCCGCCTCTAAATATATTTTGAATTTGCTATTTTGCACGACATAATACTTTGCCACAAAAACATAGCAATTGAGAAATTAAATTTCCATTTCAATATCCGTATACTAAACGGAATAAACTAAGGGGACCCTTTCTTTACTCAACAGCACAACTTATCAAGTCACATGATCTTAAAACTTTGCACAAATATTTTTTAATACGTCATAGTCCCACCTACTTTGCAAAAGTTTGTTGGAAATAATTATTATTGATTAATCTGTTGCGGGCAACAATTACGTGCAAATAAATATACTTAAGGAAGGAATTTCGCCATTGCCGTTGCTTCCTCAGGTACAGCAGCTACCTTGATTGAAGAAGGCGAGACGGATCACTCTTCCTTCAAGTTAAATACCTCTTAACCTAAAGAAATGTATTGGGACCCTAAAAAGGACGCTCCGACGATGCTTTTAGCTGACGATTTCAGACAGACCTTGCCTGTTGTTTAGATGAAGTTAAGGCCTATCTCAAGTTATCCATCTTGTGGCCTTATCGTTGAGAGTTAACATACGTGTACATCTTCAACGCAACTTAAGGGGAGAGGAGTTTTTGAACAAAATATATGCTGTCAGCAAGAAGGGACACCCAACACCGACGTATGGGACAGATCGTTACAGTTGACAGATATAACTTCGTCCATCTCGCCTCCACTATCACATCCGACAACAACATCAATGCAGATATCAAGCGAAGAATTACTCTTGCCAATCGCTGCTTCTTCGGGCTATTAACGCAATTGAGTGGTAAGGCCCTATTCCGAAATACTAAAGCCCTAAGACTTTATATAAGACCTCGATCATCCAAGTCCTGCTCTATGGTGCTAAAGCACGAACTCTATCGAAAGGGGATGAAGATATCCTTGGTTGCTTTGAGAGAAATATTCTTCGTAAGACATTCGGTCCCGTTAGAGCCCGGTCCGGTTAGAGCCCGTCAAGCTCTGGAGGAGATGATTCAACTTTACGAGTTATACAGCGATATCGCCCTAGTCAAGAAGATACGAATACATGGGCTGAGCGAATGGACAAAACTGCACCGGCTCGAACAGTCTTCGAGTCTAACCCGAAAGAAAAACGCAGTAGAAGGGGACCTCAACCAAGTTGGAGTACGCATCTGGAGGGAGACAGCTAAGGACCACCCTAACTGGAAAGGCTTGTTGGTTGAGGCCCAAGTACTAAACTGTATTACCATCCAAGTAAGTAAGTTAGTAAGCGTTTTAACTTATTTTTTGACTTTGCCGATGGAAAGAGGAGGGAACAATAAATATTCCGAGAAACCATTGTGATGTCCCCGTAGCTCAGTGATTAGTGCGTTGGACTCAAGCCCCCAATAATTTTTTTCCAGGCACCACTTCTCGTTAGGAAATGACAAACTTCCAAGAGTACCATTTGTCATGAAAAAGCTTCTCAACTCGACGTTCGGAGTAGGCAATAAATTGTAGGCCCCTTCCATTCCTCCGAAATATGTAACACGCTCAACATGAATGGTTGCGAGAAGCTAGGGCTTGTCTCCTCCCGAGCTGTCGCACCAGCTACTTATTTTTTTTTTAACCCTTGTGATTTGATAGGAGATTTGATTAGTTCTACTGATAGAATTTACCTCAACATACATCAAGTTAAAGTGAATTACGCTTCATGTCTAAGAGAAGGAGCTACTATCAATCTGACAGAGAAGTTCACAAGTGGACATATGAATTATAAGTCTGTGAATTCGGTAATGAAAGTCAGGAATGCTGTATATTACTCTTTAGAGATCTTACACGCCTTCAGGAATATTGCTTCATCCAGGGTGGAATGAAACTCCAATCATGCTGTTGCGCAATCTAAACCCTCAATACCTTGGCAACCTCTGCAGATAACGGGTGGCCCAAAAGATTATTAAAATCGCGGCGAGACTTTCTAAAAAGACTTGCTAACCTTCAAAGCGGCCAAATCAATGATAGAGCGCTCATACTGCCATCTAGCAAGGGAAACACTTAACCTTGGCAGGAGGCAACTAAGACTGATGTACACTGATCATATCAACCTGAATAAACATGTCCACCGACTGCGATTGTTGCAATCAAATTCTTGCCCGGGATGTAAAGAGAAGGAGAAGAGCCTCAAACACTTCTTCTGTGATTGCCCCGACACAGGGGCGCTAAGACACAAAAGCCAGGAAACCAATCTAAACCCTACGAAACTGTGCAGTGGCACTAAGCTTCATGTGAACACTCCGCAAAAACACGTAATCGAAGAACACGTAACATTAACACGAAGATTATCACAGGCGTCAAACAAAGAAAAACTGTCTTCATCTCCCGAATTCGACTGATCCCACAAGACTATACAACTCTGAATGTAAACGTCTGCAATTTCCCGTGAAGGTTTGTTACGCCATGACCATCGAAAAGCACATGGATAGAATGTGAAAGAGGTTGGTGTGAATCGTAGGATTGACTGTTTTTCCAATGGCAATTGGCGTGCTCCAGAGTCTGTCCGCCTGACAGCCTGGTCTTACTCTGGTCAGAAGAAAAAACTAGGAATGCTGTTAACAGGGAGGTCTTAAAAAGTCTCTTGTGATTTCTGACCGCTTTAGCAAAACCAACCCATTGAATCTTTCTGATATTGTCTAGGCCAAATCTCAACATAAAGGTAGAGGAAATACTTGATCACGAAGTTCATTTCTGTGCCACTGACCAGTATTAAACGATCAGTAATCAGAACAAAACGTGGTTTTCTTAAAAAAAATTCGGCTGGGGAGCCAGTCCTATACTTCCCACCTCGTATTGTGTTATATCAAAAATAGTAATATTATTATTTATTTAATAATAAAAGAAAACATTCATTAAAGGCAAACGATTTGAATACACACGGTTAAATTGGTCCACAAAGAGTTGTTGCGCGAACTTGATAGAAAACATTCTATTCAGCATCTGCTCGATCGATTGTGTTCAAAATCTTATCAGCTCTAGGCTTCATGCGGACAAATAAAACAAAAAAACCGCATGACCGTGCGTTGTTTCGTTCTCAAGATATCGAAGGCGAAAATATGATCACACAAGTCATCATTTCTAAAATGGATGCAAACGATTTCTAGTGTATCCTAATGTGAAGCCCTGTTCATATGTCGAAACATTTCAATTGGACCGATTGCAATATATCCCCTACCTAGGTGGGAAGTCAAAATTAACTTAACCTCGTAACCTGCAACAAGGAAGCCTTTATTTTGCACTATTACCATGCTCGTTAAATAACGAAAGGCCTTGTTAATCTCAGCCATATATTTTCTTCCGTTTCTTGTTACCATCTTTTGGTAGCCATCATACCGGTGGTACTTAGTATCAACATACATGCAGTGTTAATCGTCCATAAACCCTGTCTTCCACGCCTGTTTTTATTTTAAGGTTTAAATTGCGCAATTAATTTCCGACAGATTATACGTTACACTTCCGGCTTACTTCCAGCACGAGCACACGAATCCAAATATAAACTCACTGGCAGCTTATCACAAGCCTATAAATCGAAAATAGAATAAAATATATCGAACGAACGTACATATGCTTAACGTACCTAGGGCATGCCATCGTATGACTTACAAGAATAAATTTAAAAATAACTTTATTTCATACACACGATGTCGTACCGGTAATGCATATCGTAATTACTCGTATGTTCAGGACATATCCACACATGCGAATGAAATCCACTCGAGCGTATGTCAAGTCAAAGGGACTAAAGTGGTAAAAGTCAAAAGTGTAAAAATTAAGTTCTTAAACAACCTTCACCACACACACACACAAGTTCGCATACGAGTCCTTCGGGTCGCCATCGATATCGGGATTCGCACAAAGCTATCTGATGTACGTTTGCCGTAACAGTCGTCAATAGTAATCGAATAAAAGAGAGAAACTAACTACACAGTGTCAGATGATGTATAAAAAGGGAAAATATTGTAAATTGAAAGCACATTTCTCCGAAGAGGACTTTCCGCCTGAATGGACTCGAATACACACATATGGGCATACATACATATGTGTGCTTTGTAGTTAAAGGAAAAAACTTGAAGCACACCAGCAACTCACTTCAACATAGGTACCACCTTTCATCTCGGTCGGCTCTTAAAGTGCACCGGCAACATGTATCGTTCCTGTTCCCGTATGAGCTGCTGACAGCTCTAAAGGTCGTCCATTGAATTAAATAACACTGAACGAATGGGGTCAGTCGTCGAAAAAAAGAACAAGAAACAGGAAAGAAAAAAACATGGAAACGTTTTCCTTTGAATTTCCGCTGATATCTGACCCGGAACTGGGATAGGAGTTAGAGAATAGGAAAAACGCGTTCAATTAGTTTTAATGAAAATGTTGTCTCAATCGCCAAAGAGGGTGTTCGTAAGTGGCAATAACTTTTGCCCGTCTAGGCTTCTGCCCACACTTAAGTAGTTGGCGCGACAGCTCGGGATGAGCCAAGGCCTAGCGTCTCGCAACCATTTGAGTTGTGAATGTTTCATTTTTTCGCACGAATGGAGGGGACAATTTATGAACGCATCCGAGCGGCGAATTGAGCAGCTTTTTCACGACAAATTATACTACCGTAAATTTGTCATTCCCTGACGGTGGACACGGCTGGGGCTTAAACCCACGCAGCATTGCTCAGCAGTCCAACGCACTAACCACGAAAGCTTTTTGCTTTTTGATTCAGCTGCATTCATCTAGCCCAAAGGCGGCGAAAGCTTCGTTTTCGTTCGATTCTTCGATCAAGAACCCCTCTCGGTTAGTTTCTCTACACACCAAGAGGGCTGGCCATGATGTAGTGGTCAGCATCACCGCTTATTACTCTTAAAGTCCGGATTCAACTCCTGATGTCAAAAAATATTTCTTTTTTAAAAATAAATATATCGATAGACTGCGGAAGCTGATGCCGAATGTACTGCGAAGGCATAACTCTGGCAGTAAAGTGTTATGACTTGAAGAATTGATTAAGCTGACAATGATTATGACATCAGGAGATTCGATTTCCGTGAATTATAGCAATGACAAACGCACTAACCACGAAAGCTTTTTGCTTTTTGATTCAGCTGCATTCATCTAGCCCAAAGGCGGCGAAAGCTTCGTTTTCGTTCGATTCTTCGATCAAGAACCCCTCTCGGTTAGTTTCTCTACACACCAAGAGGGCTGGCCATGATGTAGTGGTCAGCATCACCGCTTATTACTCTTAAAGTCCGGATTCAACTCCTGATGTCAAAAAATATTTCTTTTTTAAAAATAAATATATCGATAGACTGCGGAAGCTGATGCCGAATGTACTGCGAAGGCATAACTCTGGCAGTAAAGTGTTATGACTTGAAGAATTGATTAAGCTGACAATGATTATGACATCAGGAGATTCGATTTCCGTGAATTATAGCAATGACAAACACCACAAGTGTCCCTTAATAGTCTGGACACCACCCTCGGACGCCATTGACCCCTAATACTATCTGAGTTTCGGACTACAGCTGTGTGAACAACATTAAAATTTAAAGAACAATAAAACTTGTGGTCATTGATCGATGTGCGAGTAGGTAAATATCATCGATATAGTCACTATGTTTGAGGCAGGTTCTAAGACTATTATTGAATCCTTTCGCTCCCCAGTGAGAAGAAATTTCACGTAACTAATCACCACCAGAAATAGTATTGGAGAAAGTGTACAACCTTGTAAAACACCGCTTTGAACTTCTGATTCCTCTGACAGCCTTCTCCTGTGCAGCATGTGTCATTTTACAGCTTCATAACTGGCTTTCACGGCAGCAACCAAATATTTTCTGGAAAACCTCTCTTGTGCAAGGCATGCCAGATGGACACTCCATTAGTAAATACTATCAAAGGCAGTTTTTTTTAGATCGGTACCCATCGTAGGAGGACCCAAAACAGAAACCTGTTGTTCACTTTCGATTGTGTGTACTTTCGAAATGGTTTTTGATTAAAAAAACGGAGAATGGCCGTCTGGTTGCACAACAGGAGGAAAAAAAATTCCTGTTACAGGCTTGAAACTGAATCTACAACGCAAGCAAATGTGACCAGGGTAGGGACATACATATGTGCTCATCCAGCACTGACGACAACATCACAATTGAAAGCTGTAATTATGAGAAAATACAGGACTTTATCTACCAAGGCTTAAAGGCCAGTAAAGAAATCAAAAGACGAATTAGTCTTGCTAATTGCTGTTTCAGTGACCAAAGGCAGAAATTAAGCAGATATGCTGTCCAAAGAACAACCAGACAAATATTATCCCTGAGCTGCTTTACGTCGGAGATGCATTGATAAAGATGTATGTACTTCTACTTAAAATGTCCATGTCAGCGGTTGCAGTATTGAAGAAGAAATTGAATCAATGGCCTGTATGCATTGCGAATGCCATGACCTATCAATGGAGGACTCAGAACTCCTGATAATAACTCGTTATAAGACAGAAGTGACTATCGCGATTGCGGCACCAAAGGTGTCAAATAGTAAATCAGTCAAAAATGCACACCTCAAACAAATGACACGTTTCACTGCACAGTTTCGACGAATTTCGCATTTTTTTTTTTCTAAGAATCTGCCCTTATGGCTGACACTGCGAACTAGTACGATCTATTGTGTCTCCGGCCTATTAAGCCTAATAGGTTTACTACCTTCCTAATGTAGGTGAGCATGCCATTAGTAGCAGAGTTTCTAAGCTCCGCTAACGAACAGAATTTCCTATCTAAAATTCTATCCGTCTGCGAAGTCAGGCGAAGTTGGTGTTTCCAGCTATTTCCCCGCTACGGCAGCAGATGAATTAACGCCACAGAAGGGTTCCGGTCAAAAGAGCGCAGAAGCGAACCTTGTCACTAGCCAGCTCTCCCGCAGTTTCACTGGAAGCCGCGGAAGCAACCAAGCTTGACCTTGTTGTGCCTGGCGAGTGATTTTAGGGTATCGTAGCAACACTCGTTTGACCTAGATTACACAAAGTGGAATGCTTTAAGGGCAGCCTGACCATCCGAATAGATATGTATATTGGCGTCCCTTTTACCTTTATCTAGGTTTATCCTAGCGCAGATCTCAGTAGCGCGGATTTCGGACTGGGATACAACGGGGCACATCCCCATTGTTACCGAGACTTGTTGTTGTTGGATCCAAAGACGTAGGCACCTACTAGATTTTTGATCTGTCGGTAAACCATACCAAATATCCTGGGTCTGAGACAGGTTCTCCATTAGACCAGTCGACAGACACGGTCTAATATTTTCACCTCAAATAGCCTTCGAAACAGTACTCCCTGGCACTAAGGTCGGGGAAAGTGCGGAAGATGTTCGTACTTGAGATTGAGTAAAGTATATTCAGATGGCCCACAAGATAACCTGATTTATACTTGTATTCTAGCTGCAGCTTTATAGTACAACAGGCAACGGTCTTTGTAGTGAAGAAATTGTCCTTATGCATGCGAATGTGAACGTCACTGGAAAAAGATCGCTGTACGATGTAGCGGCATAGACGTTATCCGGTCTATGCCTCTGAGAGTCCTTTAAGCTAGCCCAGAGTAACGGTTCTTTCACACTATCCGATTTCGACTGCACGGTAGAAAACCGTATAGCGAAAATTCGTAAAAAAAATCGAACAAGTTCACACTAAACGGTTTATGTGCGGTTTTTTTTTATCACAAGCTCATGCCATGCATCTTTTGTAGCATTTCTGTTCTTGTATATGTCGAGGGATTTGTTCCATAGCACAAATCTGATTTCCAAACTTTTAAACTCCCCAGAGGGCTTGAACAACTCTAGTGACCCTTTATAAGACCTTAATTATCCCAGTCCTGCTCTATGGCGTAGAGGCATGGACCCTGTCAAAACCGGATGAGGATACTCTTGGCTGATAAGTTATAATGAATTGCTAACCGTACGGATTAAATCGTCTAATGTGAAAGCATTCATTTAAATACGTACTCCACTAAGCAACCGGTCATCGTCCGGTCACCGTGCGTTCAGTGGCAGTGTACGGTGACTACACGGTGGCGTGACCGGGCTTTGCCGGGACCGGATAATGTGAAAGGACCTATTCTGTTCTTTACATGACAAGAAAGCGGTCGAAACCGAATAGTGTGAAAGGAACGTAACTGTACCTTGAAAACTTTTCCTTATATGGCACGCATAAGTGGACCGTAACAAAGTTAGTGTACAAAACCAAAGTAAGGCTTACAAGCCAAGTTCACCCATATTCCTAACCTAACTCGGAAAAAGATATCAAAACCCCATTAAGATCAGTGGTCTTTTGGCTACTGGTCGTCAGTACTTCCCCGACCTATGGCTACCCATTTTCCCGACAAGACGTTAAGTAATCATTTCATCTCTGTTTCCTCCGGCTCGCTAAGATAATGTTGGAAGCCCCGAGGACCCTTACCGGAGAGCACGCTCCATATTACCATTTTTTTTTTTTTTTTTAATTTTGATAAAGTGCAAATAATATTCGATGTTCATCTTCATTAAACCTACTTTCCCAGTGACCAACAAAGACGAATTATCTCAATTAGATGATACTTTGTTGTTTGGACAAAGCGACAGAGGAAAATAAAAACGGAAAAACGAAGGAAAAACTTTTTTCCAGTTGCAGAATAAAAAAAAAAAAAAGACTATACTCGAAAAAAAAAAAAAAAAAAAAAAACACAAAAGCATCCACACAACAAAAAGAAGTAAACTTCAACATAATGAATCCTTAAATGATTGAAAACTTCCCATTTATTCTGGTGTTCTCTTGTGTGCGTCCTGTGGGAGGGATGTAGCGCAAATCTCCACAGCGGACGGCAACGAAAGATGAAGAGATTTTTGTTTGTTTTTTTTGCGGATGACCGCAATATTTGTTACACAGAGGTTCATCATTCTCTGAGGGTCCTTCTTAGGTGGCCGTCGTCACCACCCACTTTAGGTACTGTCCAACCCACTGCTGATGTTTCTCGGTGTTGTTTATGATGGCAACAACGGCGGGGGCATGTAAGCATTCTCCAGGCCAATTATCCCAAGGAGACTTGTATCTATGGCTACCATACCCACACACACAGAGAGAGAGAGAGAGAGAGAGAAAGAAGAACAATTAAAAGGACCTTAGTGGGTCACGGGTCTGTACTCCTTGGTTCCTTGGACTAAGCATAATAGTTAATGGACATGCTGAGCTATCTGTGTCTAGTTTCGTGTATGCGAATAAGGTTAAGGATTACGAAGGCTTCATCCTTGTACTCTTGTGCTGCTGTGTTTCAGGAAGAAATGGGAGCTCCGTTAGCTTCCTGCCATCTACGATAACATGAATGTGTGTTTGGCATATTAAATAAATGGGGCACGTACTGGTAGGCTTTCCGGCACATATGCATGTACATACACACATATGCAAGGGTAGGATGAGTGTAATTGCTAATCTACCTTTTCTCGAAATCTTAATTACAATAAAAGGGATAGCTGATAATAAATTCATGGTAAGTGCGAGAGTGTCCTTCAATATTCCCCAGTGGGCGACTTGTAGCATGACACCAAGGGTCGACATGTGAATTGTGCCTGTGACTTGTGGGGTAGTAGGCCGACTAAGAAAGAGATAAATGTTGGCCATTAATTGAATGCATACGGCCCCTAAGTCGAGCGTATATTTATTGTCTCAATATGTGCGAGTATTTATGTGACCGAAAGACTGGGCCGAGCCAAAGCCCATCTGAGTGGAATGGATGGACGCCATTTCCCATAAAGGTAATGTGAGATATGTGCAATGAATATCCCCACATACGATGAGATTTCAGCATGCTTTGGTAATTTAAAGAAAATTCACAAAATAAATAAGGCCAGCCTGGGCCCGGGGCAAGCGTATTCATTTGCAAAAGGTTAAGGTTAAACATTTTTAATGTTGAAAGATGATAATAGCTTGTTGTCCGTAAAAGAATTCCAGAACTATGTAGACTCGAAGGTAGACGGTGTAAAGGGAAACGTCATGATGTATTGCTCATTACGGGGTATCCCACAAGACACATATATTCTAATTCATGACCTATGGCGTAAGCAAATAGTTGAGCTAGACCCAAAGATGTATGCATATGTGAAACATAAATGGTAACACTGATTTGAGGGCGTCCCTCTGTGTGTCAGCATAGACCTTTTGCTTGTAACATGGGAATAATAATTATGTCTGTGAGAAAGGTTATCATGTAGGGGTTTGAGCGAATGAGTTATGAATCTGAAGGTTTTTTTTTTTTAAATGTGTTGATCACGTGACTCCTTATCGCCTTTATGAAATTTGTAGGAATTGTTTGAAATACTACAGAGCACGATTGGGTTAATTTATTCCCAATCTGGAGACCGAATATGACGTGTAATGTACATAAATGTATCTGCAGACGATAAATGGCATCATAGTTGATTTTTTAAGTAAACTATGTGAGTGTCGGCATACGTAACAAGTAGGAAGCTATGAGTTAGGTAAGACAAACTGTTGGAGGGGGAGGGAATGGTTATCATTGACTAATAGGTCACGAGAAAGGTTCTCGCTGGAACTGACTCCTTACCGGCTGAGTTATTTAAAGCAGATGGAGATGACTTGGTAGATTTCTATCTTCATTTACCCGGTAGACAAGAGAGAAGGCACACTCAACTACGTCAAAGGCAGAATCGGATATGTCATATTGTGCGTACGCCAGAAGCTTCTTCGTCAACAACCTGATTGGTTTCATTCCAGGAAAGTCCACAATCGACCAAATTTCGTAGATCCTATCAAAAGCCCAAGAAATCCAAATCAAAACCACGCAAAATTTGTTTGGATAATTACTGGTTTTGAACCGGGACTACTCACTCAGCAGTCTAACGCAATGACCACTGAGTAGGGACGACCGCTATTTCGTGTTGGGGTTCTTTGAAATTGTTTGACGTCATGGATGAGTTCGGCTCACTGTTGTTTATGAATTGTGGTTGCTTTTAAGAGCTGTTGAAGTGGAAAGATAATTTATTTTCATTTCAATTGGAACAACTAAACCAATTAAAAAAGGTTTTTACTGTTATTGTATTCCGTGGTCGCCGTGGCTCAGTGGTTAGTGCGTTGGACTGCTGAGCGAGCGGCACGGGTTCAAGCCCCAACCATGCCCACTTAAAATTATTCGCGGCACCACCTCTCGTCGGGGTATGACAAGCCTCCGGGAGTATAATCTGTCATGTTAAAGCTTCTCAATTCGCCGTTCGGAGTCGGCAATAAATTCTAGGCCCCTTTCATTCGTAGGAAAAACAGGCACCATATGAATGGTTGCGAGAAGCTATGCCTTGGCTCATGCCATGTTTAAATCAGAATGCAAAACGAAAATATAGACATCAGCTCGAAATTGCACAGTGTGAACTTTAATCCCCTGGCTAAGGCTAAGTAAAGATGCAATAAATCCCCTTGTTATGTTTTACTGCAAAACTTTCAAGGATGTGTAGACTCATTTGTTTTTACGAGAGTTAATCATCCTTAAATGTACGTATGTATGAATGTATGCATGTATAGACACACAGAATACACACTATAGGCACACTCCATGCTTTGTAAATCTCTCAAGGATATCAAATTATGATTGCTATCTAAACTACGCCAAAACTCATGCACATAACATGTACATATGTACAATGTGTGTAGGTCGCCTTTCGCTCATAATCACTCACATGTCACAACATCACAAATATCTTCATCCGCTGTGACTCTAGTTAGACTGACACTCAAGGATTTGCTATTGTGTCAAATTGTACTGTGTTTAGCAGCAAACACCACGTGTATAGTCTTCCAGGTCAAACGTGTTACACTCATGAAAACCACCTACATATCCTATGACTGCCGGCATTCCCTACACAAGTACAAAATCGGTACCCGGTTAGTTCGTAGCACACAAACACAACATGCTCGAGACCTAAAGCTTAAGTTTCTTTCGTTCATTAAGTTAAATCGAATTACGAGTGATTTCTGATCTAGGAACATGACATCCCACCAGTGACGGATTAACTAGGAACAACACTTGACTAGTGTTGAGGCGCACAAGTAAGGATCTTGGAAGAAAAAAAAACAAGAAATGTGAAAAGCCCGCAGCTTTGTTTACACGGATCATGAATTTCGTAATTCAATGTGAAGGATAGATGAAGACAAAGGACCTCTCGAATGCCTTTGTTTGAAATTTTCTCTTATTGCTCTAGTGGAAAGGTTTATGGTTTTCTCGGAATAATAAAGGCGAAGGTCTGTTTTAATGGAAATGCGAAACCTTACTCTCAGGAATTTAAATGGATACGGACTTTTCTTTATGCGTTTAAAGTGGTATTTTCAAGGTGTTTTCAATCGAAACAAACTCGACATGAGGTGACCTCAATTTATAAATATTTTTAATAATTTAATTTAAAATGAATCTGCAACGCAGTATTGGAATAAGGATTAGTCCTGTAACGGACTCAGTTAGGTAAGGTAGATGGGTGTATAAACAGCACTGCACTGTGTGGTCGGCTCAATAGAGAAAACGCTGCAGAATGAGGAATATTCACTAGCCGCCTTCCTAGACATTTAAGGTGCCTTTTACAATTTCAGAACGGTGCGTAAAATCCTAGCAAACCTCAACATCCACAACATCCTTATCGATTGGATACTTAACATACTTGAGGAAAGATACATCAAGGTTGAACTTGGAGGAGCGAGGATGGTAACATACGCCTCTAGAGGTATGCCTCAAGGTGGAGTAATCTCCCCGTTGCTATGAGTCATTGTCCTCAACGAAGTACTCTAACAACTGAGATAGAGCGGTGTCAAAACAATAACCTACGCAGATGATGTAGTGCTGCTGGCAACAGCAAAATTTCTTCCAATCCTTAGTGAGCAAATGGAAGGGGAACTAAAGACCCTAGACACCTGGACGAAGAGATGTGGATTAGCAGTCAATCCCCAGAAAACTGAGCTGGTGTTATTTACAAAGAAAAGAAAAATACCACAGTTCACTATACATTCTGTTTGGGGGTATCCACCTCAGGATCTCCAAAAGTATCAAATACCTGGGACTCGTGCTAAATAAAAAGCTTAGTTGGATTGGAAGCTGAACATCAACGAAAAATTCAAGAAGGACATAATCGCCTTCTACTTTTTTAAAGATTATCCTATGGATGTATGTACACTGCTATAATAAGACTCATACTGACCTACGGCGGCATAGTGTGCTGGCAAGCCGTTAGTAATATAACTAATTTAAAGGCCATCACGAAGATATAAAGACTGGCGTGCATTGGAACTACCAGTGCAATGAGAACAACACCAACCGCAGGACTTGTGGCTATCCTCAACCTACTCCCGGTGGATATCTTTGTACGACTCTCGGCGGCACTGGTATGGGGGCAGGTATCTTCTCCGATACGCTGAGCATCGCCAAGTCAGCCCGCCTTCCGGACTACACCAGTGTTTTCCAAGTGGAAGTCCTAGCAGTGAAACTAGCCGCCCGAGAGACTGCAATGAGGGCAATATCACGAGGGGATCTCACCTTTTTCATTTTCAGCCAAGCAACAATAAAAGCAATTTCTGCTATCGAAATAAAATCGTAGCTTGTGAGGTGCTGTCGAGAAGAGCTCAAGGTTCTTGGAACACAGCACAACATGACACACTGTTGGGTCCCTAGACATGAGGGAATACCAGGAAAAGAGAATGCTGACGAACTGGAGAGAAACGGTTCGGAAACAAGTCTGGAGCAAGCCGAGACTTCGCTGAACATCCCACCTTATACACTTAAACCCGAAGCAGGGAATAGAGTCTTAAGGAAGACTAACAACAGGTGGGCCTCTCTAAACACTTGTGCAACCACAAGGAAGATATGACCAAAATTCGTTGAGGCTAGGACCGACAGACTTCTGCGGATATACAGAAGATCCCTATTCATCAAATCCACAGGGTGGTTTGTATCACAGACGCAGTTAGTTGATCATGTTCTACTAATCTTCTTTATATATATAATTCTTCTGTAAGTGTGTATGTTACTGAACTCCTCCTAAACGGATGGACCGATTTTAATAAAAAATTTTGTGTGTATTTGAGCGGGTCCCTGGATGGTTTAGATTCACCCCCCAAATATTTTTTCATGAATAATTGACCGTTAAAATCTTCTGAGAAGTTGTAGGAGATGTGTTTGGATGAATGGTGTTACATAAACATCGTTCACTGCGAGCGTTGGCATCCTCTATAAACAGGTCTAGTGGAAACAGGTTGAGAATAGCCCCTAATCCTGCTGTCAATTTAGAAGGAAATTATCTCCCTGCGAATGATCTACTGAACTGCAAACAAGATGGGCATGAGTATACCAAAGAAGATATACTCACTGCTTCTAGGTCCAAAATAGTCAAGAGATGCCAGGAGCTAGGATGCCAGCGCATAAGAATGTATCATATCAAGTTGAAAAGAAAATTTGACAAAGAAAGTTCTTCCCTAAACGAATTTCACCAACTAGTCTATAAAATCGTGAGTTCCATGAAAACAATAACGACTGACTCAAGCTAAGATATGTACGAGTGTACCACTAGAATAGAGGGAAGGAGACAAATCATATTCATACACAATTAAGTTCACTTCCCTTTGATGTCGTTCGTTTAAAGGGCCAAAATTAGATTTCCTCTTCTCCAATTCCTAAATAAGTTTTCCAGAAGGCAACTACAAATTGTATCCCAGTCTGAATGTCTTATTATTGTTTTAGTGACTTTTACACCCCGCACAAGGGGAGGAAGTACTTAATTTGCAGTGCTTTGGGCCTGCGAAGGGTATAATCCGCCACTGTCACCCGCAATACACCCCGTACCGCCATTTTCGTTAAATCTCTTCAAACGAGCACAACTCGAGAACACAACATTCATAGATAGGATGCCATTTATCTTTCTTCTCGAATTAACTTAATTTTCTTCACATCCGTTCCGGCATTGACTCTTGACTTTTTGTTTTGTATCTGTGTGTGTACCTAGTACTCCTTTTCTTTCTTTTTTTTTTTTTGTTCGGGCTGGTGACGTTTTTCTCCGACACCTAACTTGCCGTTGCTTTTGCTTTTGTTTTTGCTGTTTTGTTGTCGTGTAGCTTTCTGTTATCTCGGTTATGCTGTGCTCTTATTCGAGCGAATTATTTGCCTCCAAGGACTATGCTGAGGAGGGTTTCGCTCAGGGAGGGAGGACAGCGATGCTATGTGAACTTGCATGAGTGATAATGGACAGCTAATACACATCGTAAATTACAAACTCGGGTGTTATGGATTTTTTTTTTCTTCGTTTGCCGAAGCTCTGCTGCCAGTGACGGCGGTGGTATGTTCTGTTATTTTTGCTGTGTGTGCGGATAAGGATCACCATGGTGAAAGGTGACATGGCTGGCAAACGAAATCAGGATTTAGCAAATTGACTGTGAAGACAAATACACGCCATGTTTTTTCTCTCCTTCTTTCGTTTCGTTTGGAGAAAAATATTGTACGTCAGGAGGTTAGAGAGGTTAATTTTTCCTGCAGGGATTTTATGTGACGTCGATGTCGTTGTCGTCAACAAATTGGTGCATTTCCCAATTGGTATGAATTATGGAGACGTGATGTGCATATTTAATGGATTTAAGGAGTGGAAAATCAAAACATAAAAACGTTGTTTTCAAAGGCAATAGAGTCAAAAAATTTACGTAATTCGATTTGAACATATCGTTTGCATTTGTAATCACTGACAGGTCTTGTTTGATCGGAAAATGCATTAGGACTAACGGAAGTAGATCTGTGAAGTGGCATTACCTTCAGGTTTACTATAGAAGAGCATACAGACACTGACCACATCATCCCTCAATGAGACTTTAAAGGAGTTTTAATATTAAAATGGCAGATAGAGATGATGATGTTCCGATGAAGAGCAGGCCTTCTACACACGACTCCAGAATATGTAGATATCGGAACACCAAAAATCGTTCCTTCAGAATTAGAGATGGGGCCCATTTTACAGGGAGTAAGGATAGTAAAAGGAAAACGATTGCCAATATGTTGACATTCAGCTACCAAGGCTCTGAAGTCAACACTGACAAATTTAGGCCGGTAAGGCTGTGTTGACAATATGTATATAGGAAATCAATATAAAGGGTCTACATAATGTATTATGTTAATGTTGGGTACCGAGCCATGAAAACGAGGAATTACGTGAACTTGGCAGAAAATGAATTGTGTAAGCAGGATTTTGACAAGAAATTTTTCCACAAACACCTGGGCGACACTATACAAAATGACTAGTTTATATGTTGAAATGACGAAAAGAATAAATTTACAGGATCCGTACATCATTTACAATGCAGCTGTCGCCCACTAGCCACCGGAAGAACTATGCAGTCGATTTTTCCATGGATCTTCAACTGTAAAGATTGGATTCTGCTTTTTGGGTCGTTTTCAAATTACATAGCTGTCATCTAGAAGACAACAAAAAAATTGGTGTCGTGTCGTCCCGAGCTTCACGCAACCTTCTTCTTCGCATATATGGAAGGAACTTAAAGAAATAATTATTCGAACGACGAATTAAAGTGTCTGCCTGCCTGCAGAGATGCAAAGTTCTTAAAAGCATCAGCAAATGCGAATTTGTAGGAATCGACCGCACGATTTGCAAGGTTTGTCCCAGAGCTGAAAAGTTTTGGGTGCGCGCAAATGTCCGTAAATGGATTCTCTGCAAATTTGAGAGCATTTGTTATCCGATCACACGATTTAAAACGTGAAAACGGGGACGACGTTGAAAGCGAATTGCGGATGAAGCATCGCACACGTTGGAAGAAGAGCCTACATATATTGTATCAGAGCATGTGCGGCAAATTTGAAAAACCAAAATGTCCAAAGTATGTATGCAAAGGTGCGCACCTGGTCTCAAAAGGTTTATCACACGATTTGTGTAGCTCAATAAGACTCCCTGACAAAAGTAGCGTTTTCCAAGCAGAGGTTCTAGCATAGACCAAAACTGCCCAATTGGCGTGAATGGCCAGGATATCACGATCTTCATAGATAGCCAGGTAGCTATTAAAACACTAGCTGCTACTTTAATTGAATACAAGCTTGTAGAGTGCTGTCGCGAAGAGATGAAGGTTCTTGGCACACAGCATAATGTAAAACTCTTCTAAGTCCCTGGCCACAGTTATGTGCCAGGAAACGAGACTGCTGATGAACTGGCATGAAAGGGATCAGCTTTAGAAAAAAATGTAGCGGACGGTACAATTAAACCTCCACTTCGTCATCTAAAGGAAATAATAAAGCTAAGATCCTTAACGGAGGCGAATAACGGGTACCAAAAATCTGCACCTGACCGAGGATGACCTATGCAGAGGTGCATGAGGACACGATTCACTTTCTCTGTCGTTGCCCAAGCCTCTGCAATATTAGGAAAATAACATGGTTCACTGCCGGATCTATTTAAGTTCGCAAAGACAGTCAAGTGACTGCCATCAGGCGTATAAAGCACGCATTGTGAAGTAGCTGGCAAAAAACACATGGGTACTACAACGGGTGTACATAGACCTAAGTGAGATGAAGAGGATTTCATCATCTTCATCGGCCCGCTAACCTAACCTAACCTGTGGATGACATGTGCAAACGTTTTCGGACGACGTTTGCAAATCGTCCACAAATCGCACATGTGAAAATATTTTTAGCCAAAAATTTGCTGATCACCCGATTTGCGGAAGTTTGGGCATACCTTTTTTTTAAAAAAAAAGTTGCGAACATCTGCAATTTGTCTGATTGTAAGCCTAACTTCTAAGCCACGACTAAAGTCTCGGTACCAATGGCAATGTTCCCCTAGGTGTTCCTGGTTGAAAATCATGCTTTCGCTAGACTTAAATAGTCAGGCTTCGCTTAAAGCACTGATATCCCATCACTTTGTGGAATTCGGGTCAGTCACCAAGCCAAGCACAATTAAGTCAAACTTATTTGGATAACTGATCACCAGGGCATTATAGGCAATGAATCTGCAAATAAACTGACTAGAGCTAGCTCAGCTTCCGCACTATAAGGACCGGAACCCTCCTGTGACATTGATTGGGCTACCTCAACAGCTTTGCTAAACACTGAGAATATCAACTTCATCGAGCTCATTCAAAAAATTTCCCCAGATTTAGACAATCCTAACTGGACATTGCGACTGAAGAAACCATGTCAACCCACTAAATCTTTACTCGCATACAGAGTGAAGTTTTTGTTTGGAAGAGGAGGCAAACTCCGAGCACATACTCTCTGAATGTCCGGCAGTATACTGGTTACGAGACGGGTGTTTCAGCGGAGTTCAGGATCGCGGCTACTTAAGGCATACTCACCTTCATAAGGGAGTCCGTGGATCTATTAGGCAAATTGTAGCCGCGACAATTTTCTCGGAACCGTCGGTGTCTGCGTATGAGAGGTGTCCGCTTGTGAGAGATGTCCAATTGTGAGAGGTGTCCGTAAGGAGAGAGTACAACTGTAGTCGCATTGTAGATGAACAAACCCCAATGCATATTCTTAACAGCTGTGCGCCAACAACTCATGGCAGAAGAAGTCATCCAGGGACATACCAACTATCTGACGAGGATTTACTTTCGCTCAGTTCACTAACGATAATCTAATTTGTCGAAGATCCACAATAGATCAATCTTAATAGCAATGTTACTTATGCATACAGTCCACCCTTTTGGCTCAGTTCGATATTCAAGGTTCATTTAGTTTCATTTATCCTCATGTTTTATCTGTACCTGCGTTAGACAATTAGCCAAAATAAACAAACATTGTGGCAACAAATTGAAGTCATTAAGTGTGGATTTAACGACCATCATTAGTGTATTTATGTGAATTGTGTAAAACGTGACACTTACACTTATCATGTTTGAGAGATTTGCTTCTCGAGTTATTCCCCATGTCAACGTTTAACCTATTTTTCTTTCTTTTTTTTCCGTTTGCTGCGTTATAATGTCGTTTTCATTTTTGCTACGTGACAGGGTAGGTTCAGTTGAGGGTGCCATTCTGTTGCTGTTGTTGACAGTAATAGGATACAAAAGTTTGCATACTTTCAAGAAAAAAAAAAACATAAAATTTATTCTTATTCCGTCAGGATAAGCAGGTTTGAGTTTTTGCTTAATACTTTAAGGTCATGTCAGGTTGCAAGCAAAGTCGCTAACCTTTACGAGGAAGCAAAGATTGGTTGTAATTCGTTAACCGGCGCGCACTAAAAATGACCCCCTTATTTTTTCTGTCTGCCCAGCGTTTTAGAAGGTACGTTCTTTGCAGCAGTCTATTGAGCTTTGAGGAACTACTTTTACAAGTAAGAGGTTCTGACATCACAATGGACCTAGTCTCTGGCCTAAATGTATCTATTCTTGGTGGACCACTCTAACTAACTGAGTGTAGTGACGGAATAGTCTCCATCCTAACCTAACGTAACCCAAACCAATTTACTGCGAAGCTAGGAGACATTCGGATACAGTGTTTTTCAGAGACAGCAAGTACTCTACAACAGTTCCAGGATGCTATGAAAACGTATCCAGAAAACTGAGTGGCAATGTGGATCCAAAATCTAAAGCTGCGCGATTATGAACTAGGCTATCCGACTTTTGAAGAGGGACGTGCCAATATCAAAGCAAAGGAAGAAGCAATGAACCACATTGGGCAAGCATCACACTCAAGACGTGGTGTGGAAGCGTCAGACTCGACAAATTATATTTAAAACTGCAATCGTCAAGAAGAATTGGAAATATCATAAGTAGATCACTTTGACCGCCGTCAGCTGACTAATATTAGTCTGAGAATTAATTTACTTGGGAGTGAATGTAAAAATTTTGAAAATTGAAATGAGGTTTGATGAATCGCGGGGACCAAGTCTGGCCGGAGAAAAAATTGAAAGAAAGCAAAAAAGATCCTTAAAGTTTTATTTTGAAAAAAAACAAAGAAAAATTTCATACAGAGGGAAGGTTGTAATATTGCTAAATCAGGGGTGACACTGATTGATAGGGACTTGTTTGCCCTTATTTCAGTTCAAATCCCAAGGAACCTATGTACATTTATTTCAACCCTTTGCTTCTTTTTTTTTTTTTTTTGTTTCAGTTATTGGATTTTTTTCTTTTTGATTTCATCCTAATGTAACACTCCCTCAACTTCACTGCTTACTCTGACAGAGCATTTACACGTACCACCAACACAATGCCGCACACATCCATTAAACAGAACGTACTTACGTTTTGACATCACGAACGTATTTCAAAATGAATTCCAAGAATTCAAAGCGAATTCGAGGAGAAAAGAACACGCAGATATGAATTTGAAGTTATCTGAAAACATGTTTAGATATCAAGGAATGTTTGCGAGAACACATGCTCGCATCAACGTCATTTTAACTTAACAAGGCTTATTCCACATGAACGCGAATGGAACAGGGAAGGAGTCTGTTTTTTTTTTTTTGGCGGAAATGCTTTCATGTCTATGCGTGATGTGCAAACTTGTCAACTTTTCATTGAATAAGCCCGTCTTTTTTTAAACAGGATCCCTGAATGTATGGAACAGTAATTCGATGAAATGCTGTCAATGTTGAATGATGGATTTATAAATTAGAAAAGAAATATATCACATCCCTTCACATTGAAAAGTCACACGACTATGTGGCTTATTTATATTTTCAGAAGAAATTCTCGCAAAAGGGAGAGGTGCGATATGAAGTCAGAGGAATCATTTCCTCTGTAAGCAGGTGGATATGCCGGTAAGAGATTCGTGTATCGGAAGCTTGTAGAGCAGTGGAGTCTTCACAATCGAAAGAAGTTACATTCCTTGAAATATAACTGACGCTTTTAGCTGCATTCCTACGTTCCTTTTAAGATACCTACATATATCGCAAGGAGATGAGAAAAGTGCAGTATAGTGTCCCACGAGACAAGCGCACATCAATGCGCTGGGTACTGAAGCAGAAGAAGCAGCAAGTAGGTGCGATAACAGCACCATCAACAGAATCATTAGACCGCTTATAGCTGGTCAAAGCTCCAGGCAGCACCCGGTAAAAGCCCTATATGGTTCTCTGCTAATTTCGGATAAGGACCAACTCAAGCGATGGAAGGACCATTTTGCTATGGTTTTAAACCACGTATTCTTCAGTGATTTGCATCCAAATCAGGTTGAGCTGCCGGAAGCATGAACTACCCGAGTACGCCCACAACTCCCAGTAAGGATGAGATCACTATCGCGATCAAAGCACTGAAAAACTACAAGACAGTAGGATTTGACGATATGCTTGCTGAACTTTTAGCGGCAGCCCCAATGATTTCTGCTGAAATTCTGCATCAACTTGTAGAGAAGGCGTGGGAAGCGATGAGTGGAAGAAAGGTATGATCGTCAAGCTCCACAAGAAAGGTAGTCTTATGTGCGAAAACTGAAAAAGGGTAATTTTTAAGTGAATAAAGGAAGAAGTGGAAAACAAACTCGATGCCGAACAAGCAGGATCCTCCTGTGTCGCCTACATCAATACCCGGGGGACTGTCTTTGAGCAGTGCGTTGAACACCGTTCTGCACTTCACCTACTGTTCATGGATTTTCAGAAGGCGATTTCCAATGTTAAATCCGTGCTGTTATATGGGTGCAGCACTTAGTAAGTGACTTTTGCTATCGCAAGAAAGCTGCAAACATTCGTTAATAGGTGCCTACGAAACATTCTGAAGGTTTTCTGGTCAGGAACCAACAGGCAGAGCCATCCAACAACGAAAGTGACAGTGGATTGGTAGCTCCATTGCTAACAACAATATGCAATGGAATCCGCTTACTCAAGATGGGAGAAGAGTGGGTCAACCGAGAGATACATGGCGCAGAACAGTTAAGAAGGAGTCTCGGCAATTGAGAAAGAGTTGGAAAGAGCTGAGGCATATTGCCAGAAACTCCACACGATGGCACATAGGTGTAGGCCCTAGAACCCACAAGGGGAAACAGGACATAAGCAAGTAAGTAAGTTGCTTCCCTTCCGACCAATAAGTTAAAGACCAATAAATGTGACTCACCAACTACCAGACATAATAAAACGCTTGAAACCTCCTCCTCCTTAAGACCTTGATTAACCCTCATCAGTACAACTTTATAACAAAGAAATGTACGTTCGATTGAATTCATAATTTTCGGCAAAAAACCCACCTAGAAAAACACTGGATAAATCCATGGAGGGCGAGTAGGTAGGTAGTAGTGACTGTCTGGAGTGTCTATCCAGAGACTCAAGTAACGCCTAAACGTCGTTTTGATACCTCAACTCATGTGACCATGGTGTCGATGTATGTTACTATTTAAAAGGGAGTGGTTTTAAGATACATCCGTGTCAATTACTTCCTGACGCTGTTAAATTTTCATTTTTTTTTAACTGGTATTAGACCGAACCAGTCCTTTTCACCAGGAAGTATAAAATTCCTCCAATAGACCCTCCTTCTTTAAACGGCACCCGCCCGTGCTTTGCCAAATTTCTGGGTCTCATTCTGGACAGTAAATTAGACTGGAAAGCCAATACTAATAAATGCGTTAAAGAAGTCACTGCAGTGGGGACTGGCATTATGTGTACGCTGTCAGGCCTATGCTCATGTAAGGTGTGATCGTCTGGTGAACGGCCTTAGACAGAGCCTTATACCGTAGCCTATTGGGAGCACTAAGAATCACCTTATCCGCGGCAATTGACGTGCTCCTACATCTAATTTCTCTGAATATTTTTACGAAACAGCCAGCCGCTTGAAATCCATCAGATTGAAAGCCTCCCCCCAGTGGTCAAACAACCATATTGGCAATTCCTCAATCAGACGGTGTTTCTAACTTGAATTTCAACTTCAACTTCCGGACATTTATTCCCTCCCGAGAGGAGTGGGAGAGTAATGAAGCCAGAGACGATCATTCCGTTCACCTCTATACCGACGGTTTCAAAACTAAAAACGGACTGGAAAATGGTGTTTTTTCCGATATGAACAGAAGGGGATTCTGTCTATCTGACCACTGTAGCGTTTTTCAAGTGGAAATTATGGCGATCAACGAAGCCTAATACTGGCTTAGGGATAATGTGATATCCTTCAAGGACATTACAATTCTTACCGAGAGCCAGGCTGCTTTAAAATGTCTGTAATTGGTAACATCTACCTCAAAAGCTACTTCAGATTAGGATGCTCTAGGGAACTTTAAGGCCGATAAAAAACTCGTCAAACGTGTTACTACTCTGGACATCCTACCAGAATGGAGGAATCTGGGTATTTCACTCGCTACATGTAAACTACTCTTAGAGAACGACACGATCAGCAAGACACTCCATGGATGGAGGAATGGTACCGCATGTCGTATCTCTAGGGAGATCTGGAATATGCTTAGTCTCAATCGATCTAAAAATTTGATCTTGCTCGCTCATTAGCACCAGCATTGGTGTTCTTACCGGCCATTGTGTTATTGGCCTTCATGGCAGAAGGAGAGGCCTATTCTTAAACGACTTCTGCAGGAGCTGCAGGAACGAGAAGGCACTTGTCCTGCCCTATACCAAAGAAGAAAGCTCTATCCAGGAGCCTATCACTTCGACACTTCACCCTTCAGCTTCATCAAGAGCTCCCAATAAATGGTTTTAATAAAGTGAGTGGCGTTTTTCAGGGTATATAGTGGTGTCACAAAGAGCCTTTCCTGGCCCACACTACCTAGCTACGTACCTACCAGACGATGATGGCTTATTGGAAAGTACATTACAGCAGAAGTAGGCATAGCGGAGAAGTCACAACAAAAAACTTCACAATCTGTACAGTATCAACTTGTTCCAATCAAGGTTAGCCCTCAAGCAAAGATTTACCATCTACCCTACGCTTAAGTCCTACATTTGCATCATCACCTTACAGAATTTCCATTTGAATACATATGGTAAAATCCCAAAATTCACATACAGTCTGCTGTGTTTACACCCCTATAGGCGATAAGCTATAGTATTTCAAGCCAACGATTGAACTGATTATTAAATTTTCGTGAATTCATATGAATATACCCTTACAACCATACATTTGTACATCCTTCCTTTGACGCTTTTTTAAACGCGTAACAGGGAAAGACCAAATGTGTAAATAAGTTTCCAAACCACCGCCCTTACATCCCCTCTAATCCCCACTATTAGCTTACCCGTTGTGTTAGATTAAATTTGACGATTCTCAAAGAGATACATATGTACATATACTGCATACGTTTACATAGAACGAAATGAATTTCAAACGAAAGCCCAGGAATAAAAAAAGACCAAGCAGAGCGCACAAATATATCACGAATGTCGCGCGGAAAATGAATCTCACGATCCAGTGCACGCTGCCTTTTATCCATTACGCTTTAGAAAAATTCACTCCAAACAGTCGTTTGGCATACATCCGGTGGCAGCACTTCCACCATTTTCTGTGTGTTTCGCGCTTCTTTTGAATAGGAGAGGAGAAAATCTCCCAAAAAACTGGAGGAGGACATCATGTTGTGTTCCTTTTTCAATCAATCAAATAACGAAATTTGTCAAGGGAGACACCATCTCGGAGCGAATTCCTATGCAAGATTTTCTATAAATTCGTAATATTTGTGTGAAATATCAGAGTTGCGAAAATTGTTCTCCTCTCGGATTGATGTGGATTATGTGAACACGTTTGTCATGGCCACCATTGGGTGTATTATATGCACGAGGTAGCAAAAGCAAATTTTAATTTAAAAAGGGATTGAAAGTGACAAAAAAAACATGAGTTTGACAAGCTTAAAAGAAACGGGGACAATTTCGAAGGACTGAGAACAAGACTTGATGGCTGGGTGTTGAAGTAATAGCGTAGACTCTGATTGGTACAAACTTGCCGTTTCCCAGTGTTGTAACTACATACACCAATTGTGCTTATTTTACCTCCTCGTTGTAGCCATTGGGTACTGGTTGTTGTCCATCCGGATTAACATTGCTAAACCTTTAAGTGCGAGTGCTGGCCAGAAGAAAAAATGCAGCACTATAAACACGCCAGCGGACGAATCCGTGGCGTCGGTAACTTTCGGAACGGGTACGATACCGTATCTGGGATACTTCGACATATTTGAAGCTAAGACCGATATGAATTTCAAAGTTGGGGTCTTGGAAAAGAGATGGTGGCAAATGAGCCCTAAAGGGGCCAACAGCAGCGCTCACATCCCCGCAGTGGGTTACTGACATCGGTTAAACCGGCCGTCCGTCCTAGAGGTTTTAACAATGGATCTGGTCCTGGTTGGGGGTTGTGCGCAGGGGTAACTGACCGGCTATCGAAAAAACAACGACTTCAGGTAGTACTGTCGGAAGTACAGCCTATCGACACCACCCCCGACAACGGATTTAGGCTGATCAACTGTGCTGCGAAACGAAATGTTGTTGTAGTTAGTACGCGGTTCAAGCATCTCGATATTCACAAAGGAACATGGAGATCTCCTGATCAATCCGTCAACCACATTAACTACATTGCGATCGACGCAAGGCACTCGTCCAGTGTTATGGATGCCTTAACGTTCCGAGGGGCCAACATTGATTCGGAGCACTACCTTTTTGTATCCAAGGTATGGCTGCGGATATCCCGAACACCGCGCAGATAAGTAAATAGTGTGAGGAAGTTAGACGTCGGACGGCTACAACCGCAAGAGATCCACCGAATCTGTTTCAATCTCTCAAGAGGTTCTATGCCGACAGCATCAAGTATTAAGGACCAGATCCAATATTGCTAAAAACCCATCCGAAATGCCGTATCTGACATGCTGGGTTGCAAAGAAAGACCAGAGCTGCTCGTAAGCTCTATCAGTAGAAGAGAAGAGACGAACACAGGCTTCTCAAGAGGAAAAAGAAGGAGCCTGTGAAGCGCGCAATCAAGAGATGTTACTGTAGGAATGAGGTTCGAAAGTTTTACCAAAGGATAAAAAAAATCCGTCGAATCTACAGAGCCCAAAGTGAAGCCTGCAAGGATGAAGAAAGGAACATCGTAGTAAAATCGCAGTCAATGCTGAGGATATGGAAGAACTATTTCTCCAGACTGTTTAACGACAGACAGGATCAACCATTCAACCTGGACGACAAAGACCAACAATTCCGTCCACCCGAACTGGACGATGTGAAGATAGCAATGTCTAAACTTAAGTCCAACAAAGCTACTGGATCTGACGGCCTAGCTGCCGAGCTGTTCAAAGCAACAAGCGATGACTTGCTGAGGAGCATGCACCAACTCCTCTGTATCTCAGCATTGTTTGACCGATCCTCATTTCGCATCTGTCATTTTAACATCGCCTACAAGATATTATCCGCCGGGTTGTGTAAACTTCTGAAGCCGTTCGTTTATAACCAGTCAGCGTGGCTTGAGGCCAGGAAAGTCCTCCACCGCGGCAGATCTTGAAGAAAACGCAAGAACATCATAGCGACAAGCACAACCTCTTCGTCGATTTTAAGACCGCGTATGAAAGCATCTTTAGAGACGAGCTATACAGAGCCATGTCTTGTTTTGGCATCCCTGCCAAACTCGTCCGTTTGTGCAGGAAGACGATGGAGAATGTACGGTGTTTCATAAAGGTTGATCAAGACCTCACCGAGACCTTTGATGTCAAAAAAGGAAGCGCGAAATATGTATATGCTGCCAACAACAAAGGACATTCAAGACCGACGTCTAGGACAGAACGTCACTAAAAGTCAAACGACTGAGGTGGCTGTGTCACTGGCTGTATGTTTTATTGCTGAAGCCATGTATGGCTTCGTATGCAATGACGCTTGTTTTTTATACAATCAATTGCTGCTAAGTCTGATGAACAGGCGAGATAAGGTGCAGGAATAATGATGCGAAATATGAACGACAAGATAGGAGTCGCATCAACAGTCACCTAGACGATAATCAATGAAAGGATAAACCGGGATTGTCAGAAATCCTGAACAGACCTGATGACTTGCAAGGTAAATGAGGGATCTAGGCTCATTATCAAACCAAAGTAAAAAACCAATGAGATGCCATCGAGCATAGCAAAGTTCAAAAGGGGACTTTTCATTTTACAGGGCACAAAAGAGGAGTATTTTGAATATTTCCTTTATCACGGTCCAGCCACTTCACGACTATGTCAAAGTGATTTACGTTAAAAGGTAAAAAAAAAAATTATTTATAAATATTTTCCGACTTCGTTCAATAAAATTTCCTAGCCCCCACGATTTATGTCTGGCAACTCTGAATCGACTTCTCTGACCAGCAAAGCAAGCAAAAACATGCACAAAATGAGAGAAAAAATTGGATATACATATAACCGTTAGACCAAGTGACTTGAGACAGAGAAAAACCAAACTAAAAAAAAAATTAATAACGGGCGAGAACACCAAATGGTTTCCGTGTGTATGAGATTCACAATCAAAAGGAGAAAAGAATAAGATTTCACTAACCTGTTGAATATTGTTGAAGTAACCAGCGACAGAATTCTTCTTTTCAACACACACTTACACTCGCGAGTTACAAAAAAACTATAAAATTACACTTTGATTTTCACTTCAAAAGCTACAAGACAAAAAAAAGAACAAAGACAAAGAAGAAATGAAAAAAAAAACAACTCAACTGACGAGCAGAACTTCCGCACACTTTCACTTTCCACTTGTCACTGACAAAAATTCTCCAAAGGTAGAATTGGCGACAATTAAAATGCAGTGAACTTGTGGAGATTTGCATTTGGAGACATTGGGTCAAAATAGAGCAAGTGCGAGTCACTCGTAGGCAAAAAGAGAGAAGAAAACGGGATGGTTTGGAATTTCGGCGATCCTCCAACTTCCACGTTCCACCTAATATCGGAGAGAGACAGTTTTTTGTTAGGTGTAGGCGAAGACTCCGTGATTTTTGTCAGAACATGCGAGAAAAGGTTTTGCCACTCGCTTCGTCTGGCTTGAAGTATGGAGGGAGAACAAGCAAAAACTGTTTGTTTCACCTGACCATATGCGGAGATCGTTCAAATTCTAGAAAATAAACTCTACCGGTAAGGTTATAAACATGCAGACCACCGGGCAGAGATGAAGAGAGAGGAGAGATTTTTTTAATGAAATTATTTCAACTTCGGGACTCGGAGATAGGTAAATATTTTTTTCTTAGCAAAGACCAATGCTTAAAAAAGGAATAACTTTCCAAGATTGGGTTTTCTGAGAAATTAAATATAGAAAGGACTTAATCCGCTAAGTTAAGGCATTCACTACATTGGATAGTGAGACTCTTGTTAGGTCTTGTTGTAGTAGCATTTCACGGTAGAGCATCTTGAACAGAAAGTCTTACACCACAACATCTCGAAATTTCTTGGGAAATTGCGAAATGGATAGCACTAGTTTGTCCATGCGGCAGAAACCAGTATACACTCACCAGGCTTCTCCTTGGTATGGCATGGTGAGGTGAAGGCTCTTTACTTCGGCCTCAGTCGGGCGCGTTGTGTTCTCCTCTTTTAATCGCAGGAACTGCAGGGGTAGGTTTGGTTTGGGACGTATGTTGGGAGGGATCTAGGAAAAGTGGGAACAATAATGGAGTTGACACTAATGTACGTGTGGTCTGGCGAATCTTCCTGTTTCTTTGGTGAAGGCCAGGATGCCGTCGATTCCTTTGTCCTTGAGATGTTTTAGGTCCGGTATCCACATGGACCCCAATGTCTTCTGTCGCGTTCTCGCTAGGGCTGGGTAATGGCCCGAAACTTTTTGAGATCTTCTTCTTCTTCCTTGCCGTTCCCACATGTCTTTTTGTCAGTGAGGCCCAGTCAGTGCATGTGTTAGTTGAGGTTAATGTGCCCTTTAATGAGACCCACCATCAGCCTCAATTGTTCTCTGCTTGAACCAAGGGCCTAGTGAGCAGGTAGCTTGGTTTCTTTACGTGTGGTCTAGCCACTTTGCACTTCGGGAGGTTTGCCCAGTGATCTTCGAAAAGGCTTCTTCTTCTGGATGTACATGGGAACTCTCACAGTGACCAAATATTGACAGACTTTTCCAGAGTGTCCAGTGTAAGAAAACTCAACAGTACTAAGTGCTATACGCTAAACTTACATATACATACATATAAGGAGGGTAGGTAGGTCGGTAAGTAGTGTGGCGGCTCTTGAGAACCCAAACTACGAAACTCGTTGATTTGTTATGTTGGGATGATGTGGCTAGATCCAGCCGGTGGAGTTCAGATACAGGATTAGTTTTTCAATCCTGTTTTCAGCTATCTCGCCGAGGTCTACGAAGAAGGCTTTACCCAAAGAACGCTGTCTGGTCCTCGCTAGACCCAGACACGTGCAAAGGAAATGAAGTAGAGATTCTTTCTCATTAAAGTCCTTGCAGCTTCTGTAGAAGTTGTTGTGTGGAATAGCAAGACCGCATGGTCTCCAACTAGCCAGTGGCCTGTGATAATGGCTACAATTCTGGCAGTATTCTGGTTGGTTGCTTGGAGATTGTTCAGCAACAGGAGGGCTTCTCGAATCGCGAGAAGCTCTGCATTGAAAACACTAGCAGAATCTGGGAGAAATCTTTAGAGATTGAGATTTTAATATATTCAGTTGGTCAGAAATGATGCCTGCGCCGATTCCGCAGTCCATCTTCGACCCGTCCGTATATATACCAATATCATAGTCATTGATGACGTTTTCATTCTTGCATTCTTCTCTGATAAGGAGGGTAAGCAACACTAATTACCATGAACATAAATGAGAAAGTATCAATTCCGCAGAGAAGATTGGGAGTAATCATAATTTTCATTGATTGCCTGCTAATGGATGGCATAGTGCAAGTAGCTGTTTTTCGCAGACAACTAGTGCAGCCTGCCATCTTAGTCTTGAAATGAAAATCTCATTACATTAAGCCTGTATACTGTAGGAGGATGAGGTGAGAAGAAGGCAATACCTAATCACAGTGGACAATCAAGTTGTGATTATTAGAATTAGTAAGACTGTAACTCAGGGACCAGTAGCGATGGAGTGTGTCCAAAAGCTCTATGCTTGTAGTCCGCAGAGTGAGCCGACAAAGAACATTCTCGAACCGAAAAAAAAAAAAGATAAGTGTCCTATCAACGCGAGATCGAATTTTGTGAGCTCGAACTCTTTTGTCGCCATAGGCAGTGGATAACGAAAAAAACAAGATTCCAAAATGTGCCACAACAAGCGGACATGCCAAAATTGGGTTAAAAACATCAACCGGCTGGAACTCTCAAATGGATCTTCTCGCACTCAATTATGTTGATAATACATATTTTCCCATATGTAAATGGAAGGGATTCAGTGCAGATGGCAAGTTATACACTCGGCGATTTCTCATTCTCCGACGAGAGGCAGTCTCTGGTGGAAGATGACAACTGCTGACTATGACCTGAAGACATGGTGACAAATGTCTAGTGTGAGAAGAATCGAGACTAACAAGGAACTGCATAGTTATTAGGAGAGTACCCCAGACTAAGATTCGTAGTGAAAAATTGTTGAAGAGCGGATCAACTAAGGTGACCCGGTTCGAAATTTGTCTCAACAAGTTTATACATATAAGCACGTTAACAACACAGCAAATTCTGCAATTTTTTCAGCCGATCTTCCAAAATCCCCAACGGGCTTATGGGGAGTGGAGAATGACAAAGAAAAATGTGTTTTTTCACACCGACACAGTACAACATGTAGCTCAGCATAAACTAAAAATTTAGTAATTCACTCCTTAAAATCTCTAGATTTGGCCTTACCTGGCATGCAAAACTTTGTTCCCAAACGAACAAATTATGAGATCTCCACAAAAACGATGAAAACACGCAAAACAAAAATAACTGAACATAATTCGTTTAAGCAATGTATGGCCTTGGAATTTTATTTACTCCACATCCATCTATTATACGTAAACGCTTCTTGGTAGATAGATACACACTCCAATTTGGTTGTGTTCTCCCAAACCAAATCGTTTCCAAGGTAAGTACTTGAAATTCCTTCCATGGAAACAGCAATTATTATTATTCTGTCTTTCCTAAGTTCATTAAAATCGAATTCCACATAATACCAACGCTTCAACTAAATGTCCTTGTTAAATTTACGAAAATTGTTTCCAAGAAAACCATAAGCCAGACATTGACTTCAACATCAAACATTAACCGAGAATACTTCAGAGACTTTGAGCAATAAACAGCAAACAACGAGCTTTGACAGCTGTCAAAATAATAATTTGACAGTTTCTTTTTGTTTGCCTTTAGCCGCCAGCGCCACCCTTTATTTTTATCCTGCACTACCCCTTTTCTTTTTTTTTTCCTATCGTTTCTATCCAGTCGAACCGAGATAAACTTCGGCAAAGAGCTGTCACAGGCAGCACCATCCACATCCATATCCTTCCCTACTGTCTCCGCCACCGCCTCCGTCGTCGTCGTCGGGGTGGAACAACTCATCTATTCCTCACGGAATTTTAAGATTTCCATCCCCTGTTTGTCTTTGAAGGAGTCTCTATGTGTGAATAATTTGATTCCTGCCACCCACTGCAGCTGTCGGTTAAATTCCCCGGAAATAAGTAACAGCTTTATGAGGATGTATTTATAATGGTTCTATCTTATATCTAATGGAATAAATAGAAGAAGAAAGAGAAAAAAAATTGTCAAGATTCCCCTGGGGTCGATAACAAATGATTGGAAAGCTTTTTCGTACATCCTGATTGGCAGCTGTGAGTAGGGGATGCTTTGCCTTCTTTTAATTAGTATCTTTGACGTAGTGTAGTTATTTTTGTATTTATTATGTAGGACAGCAATTTGAAAAGGTTGCGCTCTGGACGGGTATCGGTAGACAGTGGGTTTCTTGTTTGCTTCAGAAATCGACAGCTTATAGAGGGAAATTTAATTTGGCCTAAGAAGCGTAAAATTGCCTAAAATATGATGATGACGGATTAATTTCAACGGTAATTTAATTTCATACGGTAGTATGTACTCGTAGTTCATTAATATTTTAACACAAACAGACAATAAGTTTGAATTGTAACCATTTCGTGCCTCAAAGGGTAACTGAAAACTTTAATTAACTACATGTGACGCTGTCAAAGTGAAACGAAATGTGTGTTATCCTTCTTGTGACTTACACAGATTTGCAAGTTTCTTACGACTGTAGTAGTTTAGACATGCGAGCTTAATGCTAGCTTGGCTGTCAATTTTTATTGATACGTTTCGCTTAGGTGTAACTCAAACTTCTTTAAAACGGTTAATCACAGATGGGTTGAACTAATCACCGGACATGCCAACAAACTATAACCAGAGTCCTTCTTAGCAAAAGCAAAGGGATACTTATTGGCTTATACCAATCTGGTCGGTTCTGGAGTAGCCATACCACAAGACTAAGAATTCGTTTAAACATATTTCACTGTAACGATGTCTGCGAGGCAGAAACCTTCGATCACTTCCTTTACAAGTGCTCGGCTGTCGCGAGAACAGGGCATCGTATTTACATGAGGCGAATCCTTTGAGTAAAAAAAGCTCTGATATACTGTCCTTCCTCAAATCTATAGACGAGATGTAAAGACCACAGGATCCTCCCTAAGTTTCTAACCTTATTCACGCTTTCACCAATTATTTTTTCAATAGTCATGTGGTTAAACTGTCGCCATTATCCGGAAATTGGGTCTCAAGCACTCTAACCTGATCATTGCCACTCTTACCTACCTACCTGCAGTTGCCTAGTCAACATTGGTTGAAACGCTCGGCAATCGTAAGTATGTTGCTTGAATGTCTTGCTTTTCTAGCTCTTCTTCAACGCGAGTCAATCTCCGGTGATGTGAAGTCCGTACCTTTTGTGCAAGCACTCCAAGAAAGTACGGGTCTTTAATGTAGACAAAATGAGACCTTATCACTCCTCGTGATGGTGAGTGATGGGATCGTCCAAGGTCTTTATAGACCCAATATGCTACCCTCAAGGGGTAATGTACCTCCTTCGTGTGGATTAATTTCTTGATTCTAGCCATCCGGTCTTCCTTCTCTCGGACAACTCTAGTGTCTTTCAAGGACGGATTCCTTCCACTGACACCAGGGACATAGCAGAGACTGTTTTCCAAGTGGAGGTCCTACCAGTGACACTAGCCGCCCGTGAGACTACTATGAGGGCAATACCACGAGAGGATATCACCTTTTTCATCGGCAGCCAGGCAACAATAAAAACAATTTCTGCAATATAAAATCGAAGCTTGTGAGGTGCTGTCGAGAAGAGCTCAAGGTTCTTGGAATACAGGACAACGTGATACTCTGCTGGATTCCGTGGACTTGCGGACATACTGGGAAACGAGAATGCTAACGAACTGGCGAGAAATGGCCCGGTAACAAGCTCGGAACGAATTGGCACTTCGGTAATCATCCCGCTTTGTACACTTAAGCTCGAAGCGGGGAAAAGAGCCTTAAGGGAGGCTAATAAAAGATGGAACTCTCTTAAGGTTTGTGTCACCACAAGGAATGAATGGACTTTATTTGATAGGGCTAGGACCGACAGAAGTGATCACAGTTACAGAAGAAGATCTTTGTGGAGGGTTGCGACGATAAGGAAGTCCACGAGGATACAACACACTTCCTTTGCCATTGCCCAAGTCTCTGCCATCTAAGAAATAGGCTCCTCGGACGACACTTTGCTTTGGTGCTTTGGCAGAGTTTATATAGCACATGTGGTTTTAATACTCCCTTGACTACCGATCGCTCCGAGATACTCTTGCGATTAAAGCTCATATAGAACGTCACCCTCGACAAATATTACTTTGTGGTGGTTACGAACTTTGTCTGTCTAGGATCCGACATGAACTCAGACAATGGCCTAAGGGCTGAGATGAAAAGCTGATTAATTTCTGTCTTGTCTGCATAGTGCGTGAATGGAGGAGAAGATGCAGTGATGAACTATAAGGGCCGTACAGCGACAATCAGAAGAGTTCATACACAATGATTAAGATGACTGGAATATGCAGAGCGGATGAACCAGCGCTTCGAGTCTACCACGGAGGGACGACGCATTAGAGGAAGACCAAAACCCAGGTGAGCGTGCAAATTAAAAGGGACCTCAGGTCATTCGAGTTACCATTAACGATTGAGGTTGAAAACTTGAAATAATGATTTTTCTTTCTCAACTTTCACTATAGTCGTCAATCAACTTTAATGTCTTTCTAGAATCGGGGCAAATGGTCGCAGTTTTCGAATTCCTGCATCAGAAGGATTTTACACAGGACTCATTGAAAGTCCATTTTCGTTATCAATCAGATTTCATGTCTGACTGTCACACCGCAACTGAATGTCAAATGCCAACTGCCACAAGCCCACAACACAAAAATGGTAGACAGAACCTTCTTTCTGCTTCCATTTTACACAGCCCACACATATTTAGCATTTTAATGAATCCTCCCAGACCCCCAACCCTCTTCTGGATTTACATTAATCATGTTTAGGAATAAATTGCATTAATGGTGTAATAATTGGTTTCATAAATTCTGTGGCATTCACAAATCATTGAGTTGACTTTAATATGTGAGCACCTACACCTGTGAGTGTATGAATGTGGGTAATGGGGTAAAATGGAGAAAAAAAGCTTCCATTTATCATAAATGCGTTTACTTTTCTCTAATTAAAATTATTTCATTTTGACAGAATAATAATGAATTTAATGAATTAAAATACAAACACAAGCCCTGCATTCATTTGAAGTGCGTGTGTACACATGAATACATATTCTGGTCGTAATTCATTTCCAGAGAACTATGGCATCCTCTTGAATTCATAACAAACATTTTAAAGTGTACACACCGAGTACCTACGTACATATGCATGTAGCTGTGAAGGTAGAATAGGTAGGGTAGGGACCTCCATTCAGGTTCATGTACAAAGAGAAATGTCACTTCATATAAGCCACCTGTCATTGGCAAATAGCTTTTTGGTTAACCTCTAGCCAGTGCGGTGGGCTCCTCCTGCTTTTTTTTCGGAACGGATACCCGGTATCGGAACCACCACAATTCAATGTTGAGTGTCCTGTACACGAATGAGTGCAGTTTAAGAGGAGAAATTGTGTGAAATAATTTTATGAATTATTTTTAATGATATTTTGCCGTGTCACCATTCGTCTTGGCCAAAATGAAAGCAATTTAAATTTTAAATTTCATGTGGATTTCAGTTTAAAGCTGAGGCTTTTGAATAGAGAGTCAGGGAGATACAGGTTAAGAATTCATTGCACATGTCTTATTAAATTTGAACAGCAAAACCTTTTTTCACAAGAAATTTGTTAGAAGCTTGGAAGTCCAGGTTCGACAGTCATGAAGTTGTGCAAACATCTAGGAGTGATATCTTCCCATATTTGGCCCGGCAATAAATTGTTGGAAAATATGTCATCAGTTTTGTGGAGGTGTTTGTGAGCTAAAGTTGCAGTCAGATCAGCAAAGAAGTAAAATGGTGTCAGTGACTGACAAATATGCTTCAATTTGAGAATCGTTTAGAGTTTTGTTTATAGGTCGCTCTTGCAAGCACTAAGTTAACAATTGAAAACCGAGATCACTACCGAGCTCTAAGACAAATACCACTAATCATTTTGCACACAGTAATATAGGGATAGGGGTTAGGTAAGGCGACTATCTGTGCGAGGCACAGACATAAGTAGGCCAAGGTAGGCCCTTTGTGATATCACATTGAACTTTTAAAACGTTAAAGATACTTTAGACATCAGTATGTGATAGTTTGCCTGAATTTCCGCAGTGATAGGCTCCTTCCTTCTTTGGGATAGGGCAAGACCGTTATAGAGGAAATGGAGGGTTGTTGACTTTCTTCCCTTCGTCCCTGCAACTCCTGCAAAAGTCATTTGAGAAGAGGCCAATCCTTCTGACATGACGGACGCTGGGAACACCAATAATGATGCTGATCTTTTAAGTAATATCAGACTTTTAAATCAAGTGAAGTTTAGCATAGGCCAAATTTCTCAGACGCTCCATCTTTTGTTTGTCTTGCTGATCGCGTCGTACTCTAAATCTATCTTCTGGTAGGATCTCTAGAGTAATACCATGTTTGGCGAGTTCGGGTACCCAGCATAGGTTAATGTTCTACCATCTTCATGAGAGATGAGCGAAAATCTAAGGTAGCCTTTTATGTATATGATACTGATTCCAGAGATTTTATAGCAGCCTGGCTGTTGGTAAAAATTGTGATGTACTTGCTGGATACCACATTATATGTATCTATCCCAGGATAAGGCTTCATTGATGACCATACTTTCCGCCTGAAAAACGAGATGCTCAAGTTAAGCACTTCAGAGAAAACACAACCTCCCACTTCGTTCTCAGTTTTGGAACAATCGGTACATTAGCAAGTTAGATTCTTTCGTCGAAAAAGTTGGAGCCGGCTTTCAGTCATAAATACATAACTGCAGGTTTTGTTAGTAAGTACCTAACTGGCGCGATAGCCCAGAACCAGAGATTCATTGCTGATTCCAAAGGGCGAATTGAAAAGGATTTTGATCACCTACCCAGAAGTAAAAAAAAAAAATAAATAGCTGGCGCGACAGCTGGGAAAGAGCCAATGTCTAGCTTCTCGAAACCATTCATGTTGTGCATGTTGTATGGTTTACACGAATGGAAGGGACCTACAATTTATTGCCGACTCCGAACGGCGAAGTTAGAAACTCTGTCATTCCCCGACGAGAGGTGGTGAATTTTTCAAGCCTCTTCCACTTAAAAATAAATTAATTTTGATATGTTTTATATATATACATGATGTCTGATTAGATGGTCGTCCACCAAAATCTAAACAAAATTTGGCTATAAGCTGATAGGGCCGAAGAGGAAGTAACGAACTCACAAAACTTGTCCATATTCACAGACGATTAAAAAAAGGCAAAGGGTAATGGGTTTCGAATTTTAAAAGGCTGAAATCGTTCGGTTAAATAAGATTCCAAAACATGACAGGGTATTTCAACAGGCCTATGGAGAGGCACGAGGAAACAACTCCTTCTCTCTGCGTCCAAGGTTCAGCATCAGTAGAATACTGACTCACTAAAAACATTGCTTCAACGGCTGTTGCTATAGCCTGAGGAGACAACTCTTTCGCAAATTTATCGAGCTAGAGAAGCTTATTGCTTTCGCCTCTGGTTCACCCTGGACTGTACCCAGCGTAAGTAAGTTTCAAGTAGTCTCGTAATTGTTTGAAAGGAGCTCATATAATCTTCAACAATACCCTTGAATATTATAACACATATTACCCAAGAAGAAAAAAAAAAGTAATGTAAACAAATATTATAAAAACAATAACCCATTCGGAGCACCTCTTTTCCGGTATACATTTAACAATTTCCAGAAACTCATCGAGCAGGCAGCACCCACTTAAAAATTTACGTATATTTTACCCATTTCAAAGAAAACGAAGTACTTGCACACGGTATGGTTAAGTAAATACTACAAAATTGTTGTAAATTGTTTTCTAGGAAATTCAAATGGAGCCTCACCGTTCACTCCTGATTGAGAAACAATGTAAATTTTAATATTCGACTGATGTGCAAATAGGCACAACAAAAATCGTTATTATCCTGGAATAGAATTTTCATTTTGTTTTAACGTTTTTTCGTTATTATTCTCTTTTTTTTTTTAAGTGAACAGAAAGTGCTTTCATGTGCATCCACACGTACTATCCCGACAAAACATACAATATGTACCAAATTGAATTGTGTCCTCTTTTGTCGAGTGCTTTTATTAAAATTGACATCAAATAATGGATTATGACATTGTTATAGAGTTGGTGGATTGGACACAGATAAATGTACGATAGATAGATAGGAGGTCCTCCCAAACAAATATTTTGACCGTATTGTACAACAGTGGGGGTATCAAAATATTGCAACGAAATCAGTGGTGGATTGATTTATCTTTCATGTGACTTTGTAAAAACTAATTGGAACGTGTCATATTTGAATGTACAAGCACGATGTTAAAGAGTAGGGCTTTGGTAAAACGCACTCAATGGTGTTGTAATACTCATTACGTCGATTGGGCAAAGTTGTACGATAAAATTGAAATAAAGACAAAAACAAAAGATACACAATGGTGACGCTAATTCAGAAAATGCCCAGTCTCTTCCGTCCCTCCTCATCACCATTTCTTCACCATTCTCTTCTTTTAGTCCGTTGCCTTCTTAGAGCTACGACTTAGTGGAAGCGCTAGGAATCTTGAAATCCAGTGCTATTGCTTTGGCATATGTTCGGAGGGGATAGCAAGCCAGGTACCCCTACGCGTTTGCTGGACGACGGTGTATATATATTTGTAAGCTCCCTCCCCTCGAAATATATCTTGTATGGGAAAGTCCGTGATTCCCCTGCCGTTCTTTCATACCTTTTCTACACATACTTGCGCGGAAGCTTATCCGTTCCCTTACTTCTTCTTATTACCTACTTATCTGTGCTTAAAGGTTAATTGAGACTCTCGTAGAGTAAATGTCGATCTGTGGCTGGGAGGGAACCCGAACCCAAGCAGCCATCGAACGTATCATCAAACAGAATCAGAAGAGGAGTGTATGTTAAATAGAAGCCGCTCATGGAGAAGCTGTCAGAACTCTGGATGTGATCCCCTTTGTTCTGGGAGCTGAATCAAGCTGAGTTTAGCCCATGTGTGAATGTGTGTGTGCGAGCGTGACTGGTTTTGACGGCAGAGGACCGACACTCTATTGCTGACTGAACGACGACGCAAGAGTTTTGAAAGAGGAAAAGAAAAAAAGACAAAATTTGAAAAACCAAATTACAACCGAAAACAAAAATCGGAAACCAGAAGACGAACAAATCCTAAGAAGGCAAATAACGCAAAAATCCAGGGACAACGACTACCAGGGAAACATTGAAACAGTACAGGGACTGCGGCGGAGAGGATACCAGCCCACCCCCAGAAACCGGAACTTACCCGTCGATGCAGGTGTTGGGAATTTCTGGTGTGCGCGCATGTTCTCTTTGCCGGTGTTTACCTCGTCCTTCGCGCACCGGTATTTCGCAACAAATCCATTTGAGTTTAAATAACAGGACTACATACCAAAGTCTCTTAGAAAAATGCGAGTAGGTACAGTAACACAATTATGGCTGGATGTAGCTATTATTAGATATTTCCTGGCTTACGGATCAATAGTTTAGTGGCTCGATCAGAGCAAATCGAGTCGTGCTGTCATTTACCCCTAGATCTTTGGCATTGCTTAGTGCAGTTAAACTTGGAGAAACTGGTTGTTAGATTGCTTAGCCAGAGGTTACATCCTCGATACATGAGACAGGCAAGGATTCATCCTTAATAGCTCTTTTGTAAATGGAGTTCATATTCGTTTAACCAAAGACTGAAGCTTCAACCATGCTTAGACCTACATATATGTACCTTATTATTATTGTTGATGACAAAATATATGTATGCCCGCTGAGAGGAAGTGTCTTGGTTGACGTTCAACAATACTGAGCTCGAACCTACAGTGCTCGCACAGCTACCCAACGTACTATTCACTGAAACACGTTGACAATATACTCGAAAATGGTTCTTCACCCAGGGTATTCTAGTCGGCATTCTAAACGGAATAAAATAAATTTTTTAGGTCGTAGAGTCCTTGCTTATGGACAAAGCTGATACTCTTTAGAAAAGTTTTACAACGTTGGCCTCTATTCACCACAATTTGCAACGACGTTCTGAGTTTTAAAATTCTTAGAGCGGCTCTCCTGCCAAGAATATCCGAAAAGCCCATGCGCATGTTGACAGGTGCAAAAAGTATTATTACAGGAATGACACTAGTTGATATCTTTGCACATGAGATGCGATACGCATATGCGATGAAAAAAGAGAATAAAGAAATATCATGATTGTGCAGCAAAAAATAAAACGAAATCATCAAAACAACGAGCGGTCTATAGGTCATTATCGAACATAGAATCAACTTTTGAACGGGCATAGATATTTTGTGTCTTCACATGAAGTAGTAAATATATGTGTCTTCTCCACCGTTCGTGATTCGCCATCATTATGAAGGAACTACGCCGAATAAAAAGAAGCACGGAAAACTTCAACCAAAGCCACAGTAGGAACAAAGCCGAAATGAGGAAAAGTAATGGCTAAATTTCACTCTTTGAGAAGAACATTCGATAAAGGCCTTTCGGAACGAATTTGTTCAGCACCAGGACGAGTCTTAAGGGCTCTTAGCTCGAGATGCGAATGCCCGGATAGTTTGGTCTAACAAATTTAAAGACTTTATCAGGAAGCAACTAGAATGCATAACCATAATGCCTCAACCTGTGGTTAAGTAGAACATTTCTGTCCCTAAGCAAAAAGTTTGCAAATCTTCTTGAACAGGCAAAAACTACACTAAAGCTATACTGTGTGTTTGACCAAGTCCAAGTGGAAGGAAATGAAAAAGCTGACAGTATGATATAAAATGAAATGACAGTCACTACCTTCTACGGGTAATTTTTTCTATGGAATTTGAGAACTTGAGACCTCATCAGCCGAGATGGTCTAAGAAAAATTTCCGGAACGGAAGTGAAGTGAACTTAATGCGAAATTTGTTACTTAATCACGCCAAACGGATTTGGACGAAACTTCGCGGATATTCAGTCTATATCCTGGGTTAACACACAGGCTAAATTTATTCCCGAAATCCGATAAAGCGGATGCCTAAGATGACATTTGCTTCACTACCTTCTTGATAAGGCTTTGAAAAAAAATGGTAAGACAAGTAAAATACGATAAGCTATGTCACGTTACTCTAAGCCCAATATGGGGGACCCTTGACGATGGCGCACTACCTGAAAGATATTGGTCCAAAAAAAGATTGGGGATCCATACATTTGTCCCGAAGGCGGATGGCATGCCGAGACAGTCACAGGTGCAATGCTTAGTATAACATCACCTAACCTCACAATGTACAATGAAGCTTTGCTGGGCGCATTAAAGTTGCCTCATTTACTAAAATACAAAACGGTGATTTTATAGGCAGTCAAGGATCGAATACATCCAAATCGATCCAGTTTTCAAGATGCCAGATAAAATGCTCAAGAGTTTTTGGTTCCCCAGGTCGTAGGCGACCGCTTTGAATAGGAAAATAAAAATGTCGTTACCCTACCAAATTCGCAAATCCGAAGGGAATGCCTGTGTAGAAAAGTTTAGGAAACCTGCGTCTACATACGTATGTACGTACATATGTATATCCTTTTGGACAGGGTTACAGCACTAAGACCCTTTAATCCCAGAAGGTAGGCTCAAAGCTCATCTGGGGCTATTTTAATCTCCTCAAAAACCATGTGTTCACTATGAATGTTACTATGGCCTGGATCCCAAAACACGAAGGTTTCGAAAATAATCAATGGGCTCGTGGATCCCCAATTTTCGGGGTAAAACCTAGCAGTGTTCATTTTAAAATAACAAAATGGGAAGTCAACGGACTCGCTGAACATTGGACAAACCAAAAGGGTCTGAGGCAAGCAAAAAAGTTCACCAACATAAACCCTAATTCGCTACCTAACTGGACACTGTCCTACCCACTAAGATGCAATCTGCATAAGATGAAATTATGAAATACGAAACGAGATGACAGAACATGTTATTCGAAAGTGCCCAAAGGTCGAATAAAAGGACTACTCCATCTAACGAGGGACACGATAAGCCCTGTAAATACTTGGAATATGGAACCAAACCAATTTTGGGGTGTATTATCAGGCTTAATTTGGCCTCTGGTTAAGGACTAGGCCAACACAAAGGTCACACTGCATCTGGGCCTCAGCATCGTATTGTATCACATGGAAAACATACACCTACTTAACCTCAAATTTGGCACGGATGCCCTGCCATTCAAATGGAATACATACAGCAAGCGTTGAATGAACTATCCACGTGCGGAAGTAATCTTCCATAATGATTAGATAACTATCGATATCGATGGGATTCGCGTTTCAGTCCATCCCCAAAACCTTCTTCTTCTGAAATATTCCCTCCTAATCGAGCAAGGTGACCAAAGCGATAACCCACAATCATTTCAACTGAACCCATCTTTTCCCATGAGCAACTATCCAAATTAGTGAAGTATTTGATATGCCTCGCACGAATTTCCAGCACAGGACAACATTAAGATCTCATCAATCGGATTGAGAAGTAAAAATTTAGTTGGCACAACCCATTTGTCCTAGACACATATACACACTCCTGAAGACTGGCAAAGGTATGTATGTATGTGCAATCGACATGATATCCAACAAAGACCATCTGTGTTTATCGACCGTGCCTTCATCGGCAAATTTACCATCGATGCGATGCCAAAGATTCAGTCATTCGTAAAAAAAAAATAACGCTCATGCCAAACATCTTCATCCGTGAACTGCCAAAGAAAAAATTGAAACCACGATACATTGACGAAGCAGCAATCGAATAAACTCCACGAAATAGAAAAGTTCATGGTATTTCCCGATGCGATGCAGCCAAAACCATTATCCTGCTCAAGTTGCGCTGGAAACACGTAACGCAGAAGATTCGATAGACCCACAACGGGGTGCGAGTATTTTCGTGAACGAGCAAACGACTGTTCATAAAAAGGAAACCAAAATTAAAACAAAAGTTCATGTTTTGTTTTTATGATCTCATAACAATTTCTGTGCAGGACCCTTACTCTATAAGTGTTTCAAATAAAAATTAACATTAATCCGCTTTCGCACGAGATACTTTACACATCCTTTGATCGTTCAAAATTAAAATAATAAAACGAGAATGTCATACCCCTGCCACGCGTTTGATTTGCAGGTAAACTGGCAAAAAGGACATCGTCACTGAGAGCGCTAAAGTCCAAATCGAACAAAGGCAAATGTAAACAAATCATCGCACCCATCCTGAAGGGTTCACCCATTTAACCCACAAAACCCAAATTGGGGGCATATGGACGTTATGCCACCCCGATACACCGATACATAACCCGGGTGTTCTTTTAATTTCCCACTCGTGCTGGTTGTGTACAACAGCCGCCAATTCCGCCCACTTCCGGCGTGAAGCAGAGATACTCGTACTCGTTCGTACACATGCAACCGCAGATACACATCACACTTATTCATTATGACTTGAGGGTGAAAAACAAATTTCTCCCATTAAGCTCCGGGAATTACCCATAAAAGTTTTATCGTCATCGCACCGATGTGCGGTACGGATAGGTTTTTTTTTTCTCTTCCTCCTTGATGTTGTTGTTTTGTTCCTTTCGCCGTTCCGTTCTGTTTGTTTTCTGTTGAATGACTGCGAGCAGTGTGCGGGTCACACGGATAGAAACGATCGTATGGTACACAACATTTCGTGTCCTTAAAAGAGGAAATTTTCGGATGGCGAAACGAAAAGGACTTTTCCGCTTGTTAACACAATTTTTATTGCCAGGCGTTTTAGAGCTTAATGAAATTATTTATTTATTTGGTTTATTGCAGCATCGAACGGTGCTAACAACGAAGAAGATGACTACGACGACGACGGCGGCGGTGGCATTACGCGAGCGACCGTGGACAATAGCCGGTGCCAAATTAAGTGATCCTTCACCTTCGCACTTCAATATACATACATACATATGTATGTCGAAGGTTCTAGCAAAGGTGATAAAGATTTAACAGTTGGGCCAGTGTGTGAATTGTTTATGAACTTGAAAAAGGATATCGTCGACTACCATCAGCGGGGAAAAGGAAATTACTTACCGTTAAAATGTTGATGAGATACCATCAGCCAGCGGCAGCATCTCGTTTCAGTGCTGATATACTTTTATGGTTAACAATAATTGCTGGACGGTATCCTTTGTATCCGTTTTGTTATGATGGTGGCGGCGTCGGTGTAGTATCCTATAAATCCCATAAGTGGTACGACACAGCACGGCACTTAATCCAATTATTTCATAAGAATAAATCAATTTGTTGGCTTTTCACTTTTTTGCTGTGCACGAATGAGGAGAATACACAGAGCACACACAGGACTCGCACGACGACGGTGGTCAGCAGATTGAAATTAATTGGGGCGGGCAGTGCAAGGAGACATCCTCTTCATTATAGTCATCATCACCGCTGCGAGGGGAACATTTTAACGCAAGGTGTGTGTTGAAAACGTTCAAACTATAGAATTATCCTTGAGCAGCGGAAATCATTGGAGATTCTCCCTAGATATAATGGACTCTCTTTTGTAATTTCGATTATTCTTAATTCAGGACATTCGTAGTGATTAATGAAATACCATCCACATGTGGTTAACCAATACCGAACGGGGATACAGACAACGCAACGAACCGCAGCGTGAATTAAAGAAACACTTCGCGTAATCCGACACAGACACAGGACAGTGGACACTGGACATAGAAACTTCACTTTTTTTCTACATCCTGAGCCAGGAGACAACAAAGACCGATTAGATGGTTTGGAGAGTCATATTCAATGGTAAACCGTCCACCAATGACAGATTTCTATAAATAAACGCACCAATCGGATGGTACTGTATTTGTGTAATTCTAATCCAATAATCCATTAGTAATTGTTCACTACCTCCAGCAGACAATAATTTCCATTAATGTCACACATTACCACCGCAGCGCTTCTTAATTTAGCACCGCTCTCCACTGCCTTTGCGAAGACTACTTTTCACTTGACACTGCAAATATACTATCCACCCGAACGATAGACACAAAAAAAAAAAAGCTCACGCGCGCCGTCTTATCAGGATCTGATAAACGATGAAGACGGATTAATCCGACAAGCCAACGGTTCTTATCAAAATTTCGACGTAAACTAATTGTAAGGATGGAAACCTTTTCGTAGCTTTGACCGTATTTTTCGTCCTGGCGGTTAATTTTAGAAAGCTTTTCATGATTTACTTTCGCTCATTCTCTCGCTCTCTTTGTCTGTCTCTCTCGGCGATTCGTCGCGAGTCTCTTTTGGGGGAGGATAAGCTCAACATTGGACTAGGAAAGACTTCAAGTATAAGAGATTCGCATGTGCCCGACGACGAAGTGGGTATAGAGAGGAAAGGTCATGTTTTTGCGCATTTTTGAGGTTATCATCAACCATGTGCTTTCTCTGAGAAAAAGAGACATTTTTCCATTCCCATCATAAATTTTGCCGTTAGGAGAGGTGCAAAGTGGATGGATCCTCTCGTACGTGGAACATTTGTTTTCAGTTCGAAGTTATTGTTTGTACTGTAATGAGTACGAGTAAAGTATCTATGTACCGATACGAAACGTGACACCGAATGAGTATATCGCAGATAGATTTTGTAAAGCTTATTAGTTGCAGCTGTGGGGGAGGAGTGGGGGGTTTGAAATTGCTTTATGATTGGGTGTGCTCGTAAAAATGTTTAGTGCGTTATACTAAGTACTGCTTAAGCTTTATCTCGAGGAACACTTAACTGACTGATATCTATGGGGCATCGACTGAGGAGACGACGACGTTTCAATTAAGGCGTTCGATGAGGGAATATTATATTTCTTTTCGTGAGAAATTTTCAAATTAAAAATTCATTTGGCTGAGCTGAAGAGGGATCTATTTTAAGAAAGTGAGGCTACCCGGGATGTGAGGTACACTCGGCATCCGAATGAACATTTGTGGTACATTTTTCTTTAGTGTTGCGATATCTGTAATAATAATGTTTTTGCTCTATTTAACTCGGGCTTCCGGAATACATACTTATTTATTAGACTAATGACTCTTAGAGGGTCAGAGCCTGAACTGCTGGCTTCTATCCTTCACGATACCGGGTTGGCTAGGATTCGAAAAGCCTGTTGGTTGGATCGTAGTCGTCCCTTCGCTCGATGTTACCGAGCCAGTTCAGTTGAAGGGTTTTTGTCTTCCGTTCAAGATCCACATCTTTGTATAGCTCTTCTCCATTTACCCTCTCTGGAGACAGGACCAAATATCTGATATAGAATTTTTCTTTCGAAGGAACCCAAGATTTGATGAGATGAGATCAACGTTCTATAGAGCACGATTTTGGTCTCTCGTGTTGAAAGTTTTGACCGGTTACCTAGAATTTTTCTTCGTCAAAGTTCCACCTAAGTGGCGTTTGTGAAATTTACATTTGCCCCTCGTCTGCCCAAGATCTGGACGGATTTAGAGAAGATAAAGTCTTCCACCTGTCCGCTGCATTATTTGTTCCAACACAAGATTGAAGACACGACATCGGGTATCTTCGCCGTAATTCGGTGCATGTTTGAAATAATTCGGAGGTTCTGGCTCCAAACTTCGAGGGCTTTGCGACACAATTAGATCTGTTTTTTCGGGATCCCGAACTCAGCCATCGCATTGTATAGGTCGATGCGAAGAAGCTGTCGTATGCGGCTTTAAAGTCATTAAGAGGTGGTGTGCGTTGACTTGGAAGTTGGATTTTTCGAAGTGTCAAAATCAGCCAGTAGTCAGTGGTCGATTTGTCGTGCCGGAAACAACACTGAAAGTCGCCACCATCTTTCAAAAGCTCTCACGAAAAGTCGTCTTGTTGTTCTATAGCCTCCTGATAGCTATACCGACTTCTTCTAAGCCGGGTGGGAGGACTATTTCATCCACTGTTGTGCTCCTAATACTCTATCATTCTCCCTTGCTATTGAAAATACTGCTCAAATACTTCCACAATTCCTCGTGGGTTGGTGACGAGATTAACCTCACTGTTTCGAGGTCCAGAAAATCATAAATTTCAAGAAGATCCACAACAGGGGTTTTAATTTGAACTGCGCCAAGCATCTAGAGGAACAAACTTGTGGTAAAGTCTGGAAGCTTGATATTCGAATCCCCCGAATGCAAAGGCGATACAAACGGCCTTTACAATGACGTCATTGCTGGGAACACAATTGTCGGAAATGTTGACCGCTTCACCTAATAAAGGAAGTAATTTATCGTGATAGAAATAAATTGAACGGACCATATTCTTCGATACCCGCCCACGGAAATATACAGACAACCTCTTAAATAGAACAAGCAAGAAACGAGGAAGACCTTGACGTACCTGGAAAAGGACACCCTAGTGTGAGAAACAAGATTCCGGGAAGACGGAATCCAGCCAATCCATACACACACCAACGACCAACAAAATGATTGTCTTCGATTCCATTTTGTGTCCTTCCAAAAAAATATCAATCAAAAAGGAATGAAGCCAACACAATGTGACGTTTTTCCTTTGCCTTCTACTTTACCAATTGGACATCTGGCGCACTCTGCCTGCCCATCATTTTACACAACATAATCAATCAAATAACACCGGTATCTCCAACTAATTGCCAATATTCCCAAAGGAATCGGTTCGCCCCTACACACGCCTGTATAAATTTAATTAACGTTTCCATTTAAACTTGGGCACAGCACAGTTCTTTAATTAAAAAAAAAACGCAAAACAATATTTTGGAATTTTTAAAAACTCTACACCAGCAAATCCACTCAGCTAATTGCATCAAATAAACTCCAAGATCCGTGTCCACCGATGGCAGGGTGCCACTGGTGCCACTGGTGCCACCCTCATCGCATTCCAGTTCCCACGACTAACAGCCAAAACAGGAAAATAATTAATGTTCTCCGCTGGCGGAGCTTACTCCTTTAAATTAACACTGAAAGCCTTCGAAACACCCACCGCAGAATAACTCGCACAACTTTCAAAAGTTTTGTCTCCCGTGCATTCCTCTGGAATTTGCCGAGAGCCTCGAGTGAGGCTTGCTTGATTTCAAGTTTTACCCAACACAGCAGAGAACAGCACAGTTGGAAATTAAAAATTCCTCGGTTCTCTTTGTAGTCCGGCCTCGTTCAGTAGACGACAGAACACAGGAGCTTATAACTTGATCTGCAAGGACATTTTGAAATTAATTATCTTCCTCTGGTGAAACATTGTTTATGTAGTCCAGTCCAGTGCTGTAACTGTAACAATTTCAGTTCAATCAAACATATCCTGGTCAGTCTGATAAGCAACAGCTTTTAATCATGTTCAAGTGAGCTGGCATAGTTCCAACTGTACGGGTGGATTCACATGTGAGCAGGACACTATGAGCCACATTTACTCCTTATGTCTGTATGAATAATTGCGATAGCAAAAGTATCCACATTTCCATTGAAATTAAACGCAAATTTGTGTATGGGTCTGTGTGAGAGTGTAGAGCGATAACAGTGGCTGGCTCACATCATTAATCCTGACACCATTTGAAAGGACCCACTGGCAAGAGGAGGCTCTCCATTACTGCTTATTATTTTCCGTCCTCCAAAAAGTGAAAACTGGTCAAATACATATGTTTGTGTGTGTGTTTTTATATCTTTGGCTTAGTTCGAGGTGTCAGCTTTCATGGGGGAGGACAGCCATACATTCGCTAAAAAAGCAAAAGTCGAACAATGGATGACAGGAGACAATCCTTCTTTTTTCCTGCTGATATGGGTTCAACGTCGTCGTCGTCGTTGTCATTGTCGTCGGCTCTGCGCGAGGCTTTTATTATCCTCGCAGTTTTCTAATGAAAATCTACAATGGCTTCTTTGAATTTTCTCGCCTCCATAACAGACGGGAGAATAATTCGCTACTTTCAATTACTGTGTGAGGTTGAAAGGATGTGCGAACGGCGAGAGTGTGTTTCGTTGGCGGTGAAATTTGCATAAAAAATTCATTTTGCTCTTTCTCGCTCGAGCTGCCTGTCAAAATATCCACAGAAAGTGTAAGAGGCGAACTTAATGAATCCGTAGATGGATGTGCGATTGTTTTTTTTTTTTTTTTGGTTTTTAATTTGAAATTTGTGTGATTTTAATTACAGTAATACTTTTATTTGATTTGAATCTTTTTACAGCAGAGAGCCTGGGTAATGAAAACGAAGTAGTTGATTGGCAGGAGGTACTTGTACTAATTGGTGTGGTTTGGATTTGAAAGAAAGTTTCATCCTGGAAGAATAGTTTTGAAAGAATAGTAGTCTAAATGAAGGCCAACGAGTAATTTTCTCTTCCTAGGAGAAACACAATTTAGTTTGGTATATAATGTGAAGGGTAAGTGACGAGAAATTTGGAAGGCAAGGTTAGTGGTTTGATGAAGATGATTTATACCCTCGTGATGTCCTTGCGTTATTTGCCCATCTATCGGGCTTAACTTTCAGGTGGCATTCATCCGCTCGCCCTATCGGAATTCAGTAGATTTGCAAAAATTATATTTAATCAAAGCAAAGTTGCCCAGGGTCCGACATATTTCCTGTTTGGCAGAGGTTCAGGCAAGGGGAGAAGAAATGGTTCGTTTCGTCATGCACATTACTGTCACCGCATCATCGGCGTAAAGGACCTGTTCCATAGGCCCAATTTGACTATCTTATCATTTAAGACCCTATACAGAGAATTAAAGCTATACAGCCACATCTACCACATTAGGGTTAAAATGTGATGATATTGGCAGTTGTTGCTCAATACAAATCCGCATAATAGCCAAGCTATTCAAAAGGCATGAACTCAGCTCCGTTAAAGTTGAAACTAGTTCTGGAGACAGTCAAAATCCTTCTAGATCAGAGGTAGAAAAACTAGGTCATACTTAAATGGATCCCTGTACACAAGGACCCCACGGGTATCCTAGGTAATAATTATCGATTAAAAGACCCATTAACATACTTAACTTATCACTGGACCCTACCCGCAGGCTATGCTTAGAGGGACAAAGGCTCTATGCGTAGAGTCACAGAATATTTCATTCCCATACATGTGAAAAAACGAAGACAGTGGACTTATCGCGCCGACTGCTCCTAATGTAAGCCAGCTACTCTAGAACCATAAAGGTTGGCATAATATGTCTCTCTGAGAGATCGCACTGCTGCCCAGCAATAATAATAATAGCAGGTCCATGCTCCTATTCCGCCTCACGCTCCATTGCACCAATCATAACTAATGTCTAAAATATTGTCAATGTTGCCAAGGCCCACAACGTGCAAAACACCCTTGATTTTCACTATAATTTTTCTTCTGTTTATAAAATCTTGTTACATCTTGGTTGGTTGTTTGGTTTAGGAGGGCAGAGGAACATCGTCACGTAGGCCAACGTTTGGGCCCGTTGTGTTCCTTTCTGTAGCATCTGTTGGTGAAGGAGGGGGAATAGGGGGGCGGAGGGTAAGTGAAGGGTTATAGGTTCGCGGATAGAGAGTCGGATGGGGTTTACAGATCCGAGAAACGTCCTGTATATCCAGTGAATTTCAGGATTTTATCGAAACTAAATTGCTTAAGAGGGCTTAGCCCGGGCAGAAAATGTCTTCCCAGGCTTTTGTGCCTTATTGTTCCTGTAGCGGGGCAATCGGTGAGGAAGTATTTGAAGCTCTCCTCCTCCTTTTCACATTCCGGTCAAGTACTTGATTGCACCAGTCCTAGTCTGTGGGCATGTTTATTCAGGTTGATGTGACCAGTGTACAGGCCGACAATCACTCTTAGTTGCCACCTACCAAGATTAAACGTTCTCCTCGCTAGACGGCAGCAGGAGGGTGGGGGGAGGGGGGAGGGGGCGCTATCATTTATTTGGCCGCTTTGCTAGTCTTTCCAGGAAGTCTCGTGGCGTTTAGCAAACAAGCCTCTTAAAGCGGTTTTAATAAACTTCAGGGACACCTACACCAGCCAGCTTTCTACCCAGTTTATCCGCAGCTTCGTTTTGAGGTATGCTGCAGTGACCCGGTACACATAACAGGTCGACCTGGGCAGAGGTTGCCAGGGTATTGACTTTTTCTGTCCATTTTCTTATCAACTTCCAGTTGGTTCTTAGGTTTTCAAGTGCCCTTAAGGCATCTTGTTGTATCTAACTTTATTGTATTTTGACCAAAGTCTTCTTGATATTTTACATCTTGCTAATAAGTTTCACCTGTAGTTTATTTCATCTAAGGATTCGTGAATGACTTTAGTCTTGAGGTTTTAGGGTGAAAGATTGCTCTCGATCTGTGGCTAAGCCCTTCCTTGCTAGTTTGGCTGATACACCTCTGTGGCCACAGACCGTGGAGCTCTTAGCATCTTTATCTCACAAATTTGGCAGCCTTAACAGACCAGAAACAGGAAAGCAATGGAAATTAAAAAGAGGACTCTCGGCTAGTTTTGTATACACATGCCTAATAGTAGAAGCTGCAGGGACAAAGAAGAAATAGAATCTGAAAGGCAACTTCTCTACAAGTACCCTGTCATGGCTAGCAAATGAGTGTTGCAGTCAATTCTTTCACGAGCTGAAAGATTTCTTATCCGAGAGGTGGACCAACCATGAAATCTACTGGATGGTTGGTACATATCACAGAAACAGTAAGTTGATCATCTCTCTTCCTCCAACGGGTATCACAATGGGTCTGAATTTACCTGAGTGTTACAAAATGGATTTTACTTCCTTTAGCCTACCTTTCTAGAAGGTGGAGTTGTCCTACCAGCGAATCATTATAACATTATTGTCAGATCTGTCTAGCTGTCACCCGGATCTTCACCTAGTGGGTGCAAAGACTGACTGTCACTGATGAAAAAATTCCATTCTAAGGTACGCTATGCATTCCGCCCAATCTAAGCGAGAAGTGGGCCTGTGTAACGAAATTGTATGACGAAAATTGTGACGAAAAGAGGTGGCGGCATTTGGCAATCTTCTTACAGCCCATAGAGTCGTTTCTTGTCAATTTACAAACCCGGATTACATTACATTGTTCATTTGTTTTACAGGTGAATAAATATGGACACGTATGTAAAACGAAATCTTAGAAAAAGGTACGATAATATATCCATCCCATGATACTCAAAAAAAACAAACAGAACGGGCATACTTCATTTCCTTGTGCATCTCCATACCAAATGTCCCACGTTACCCACCCTGAGCCCATGCCTTACAATTTATACAAACAATTTGAACAGGATTCCAGTGAGCTTCGGACGATACGTCGACTGGGCTTATCCCCCAAGGACATGAAACTCACTGGTGATACCTAAAACTTTGGAAAAAGGGGGAAAAGGAAAAAAAAACACACGAATCACCAAAGTAGCCAAAGAAAACACAAATGTTATGAATGGCTGTTTGCTAACACATATATCACGGATTTTGAAGTTTTCCAGGGGAAAGGACGACGACGGTGTGTTGTAGTTTGTTGTTCCTTAGACATCCAGGTGTTGGGTAATCTTGGGGAAAAAAAATTCATGTCATGTGTAATGCTATCGCAAGTGGGTTAGGTTTGATTTAGACCTTGAGTATTGTGTGAGGAATCCTATTCTTATTCCTATAGTGATTTTGTATTCCTTTCTTCCTCTGGAGGGACTACTCCACGTGCTTTGGAAAAATATGCGTCAATGTGTATTTAGGAGTAGTGTTTGCTTTAACATTCAGAAGTGAACTACTTTAAGTTTTATTTTCACGCAGTTTTTTTTTTTAAATAACAGAGTCTACGGCCGTTGGTATTGCGTTTATCGGCCCGGAATACAGCATAAGGTCCTGAAGGAGATTCGATGAGGCTTGAAAAAATATGTACAGGTCCTTGGAAGAATATGAAACATGCAGTGAGGTTATGTAGACGTAATTCTTTCCGAAGAGTGTTTGCAAAGTACAAGAATTAGATAGATGACAAGTATAATAAAGACTTATCCCACTTGACACTGTGGGAGATATGATTCGAAACCTTAGCTCTCCGAATAAAGAAGGTATTTGTTGACCATCTCCCACAGGAATAGCATGCTATGGGAAAAGGCGATCAATACATATTCTTTCTTGAGCGGTTTTAAGCTCTTTATATTTGAACGTTCTCTAGCTTAAGGCCTCAATCTTTATTTTCGAGACAGTCAAGAACATAGAACCTCGGTGTTTTATCAAAAATCAAGCAAAGGAAGACATTCCAATACTTCCTCTAATGAAGTTGAAGTTACCAGCGTTAGTAAGACGCACTCAAACTATTGGATCCAGATCGAAATCAGCAAGAAAAAAACGAAGTGATCAAAGGGAAAAACAATGAACAGTACAGCCTCTTTGATAACTTCTTCGATAAATAGACCTAGGTAATCCAAGTGGCGATTCAAGCAGAGTCACCTAAACTGTAAGATCCTTAGGAGTGGGTTTAAAGCCACGGAGTATTGAACCTGTTTTCAATGGAAGCAAACCATGCACATATATAAAAGTCAGAAGGAGAAATCAGGTACAAATGGGATCATTCACGTGCTTAGGAAAAGTCTAAGAGCCTAAGAGCCTTAACCATCTATGCTAAGATGGAACTTTATCCGGCTGCCAAACATCAATTTCAACAAAATAAAGAAATTTCATAAGCGTTACCAACTATACCCTCATGTCCAGGCTACTTTTAACTTTGTTCCTACTTCAAAGGTCTAGAAGAGTATTTAAGCAGTGCATTGCTGATTCAGAGTCAATTAGGCTTGAGCCTTGGAGCTTTAGCTGGTTACGGGCGTGCTCAACTGTGCGTGAGTATGTCAATGGTGAAATTTGAATGTAAAATGCTTATCACACTGGACTGTATCCTACTGCAATTCACCAATCTGCATTGAGTCTTTCTTTTCTTAAATTTGTTGTACTCGTGCTGTGTATCAATTCCAATCCCTTATGCACGTCTGCATTAAAGACAGAAACGACTAATATTACGTATACGCCACCGATCAATCGTTGACTTTGTTGGTACTGAATGTCCATGTCACATCCACAGTCAATGACAAAGAAATTCGACGGCAATGGTGCCTTCTTGGCAATATTACCACTTCGTTTGCATTTCTTCTGCAAACATCCGACGCTTTGTAGAGAGTGTTTAAAGGTTCAGCCTGTTATAATGGAAGGAAGTCTACCTGAACGGAAAAGCGCGACGATCATGGTTGCTCTATCAGCACAAAATCGATCTGAGATTCTGCTTCCAAAAAGGTCTAGATCATGAAATTACATTTTGAAAACCTAGATAAAGGCTAAGAAATCTATATCGATATGAAAATCTTTAAACAACATCATGAAGGAGAATCTGGTTCTCAGAACTTTAAACAGGACACCGAAGAATCCATGATCAGCACTGAGAAAAAGATTATTTTAGAAAAATTCTTTTGAATAATATTAGCGGCGGAACAGCAATACTGTACTTTCATGGATTAGACTTGCAGCAATTGAACTCCTTAACTTAACTTTCATAAAGCCAAGATCCCCCAATGTTGCAGCGACATTAAGGAAGTTCTCCGTCTTATAGGGATCCAAAACGCAGACCTTTTGACAATTCACTTAAATGATCATCAAAGCGTAGGAACAAGGTGTGCCTGAAAGACGTCTTTCCGTCCTCCAGAAATCCGAGGCCTTTGATCGCCTTAAAAATTTTAGGATTTTCTGAAGGGTGAAGGATCTCCATATTAAATGATTTCGTTGCAAATGTTCCTAGCACATTATCAATTCGGCGCCATTGTTCCAGCAGTAGTTTCAATAGTCACGTCCTAAAACTTAATGCTGTCCACAATTTGTATCGCATTAATTACCGTATATTTTTTCTGCATTTAAGTGCTGAATATACGAACACAAACCTTCTATATGTGGTCTGCCATACAAATCCACAATCAGACCGAAAAGAAAACTTATAAAACTCGGCCATTCTGCGCGAATGCTTTGTACACATACCACAGCAACTGTTGGCAGAACACAGTCGAAAGTGAAAAACTTCTTCTTCTTCGGTTCCATTCACAAAATGTTTTCCTTTTTTTTGTTCGTTTATGAACAACTTTATTCCTTGGCACAGGACCTTCATACACTCTGGAAGCACACAGTTTTTACGTTTCTATTTCTCTTTTTTTTTTTCTTGTTGCACCATGCTACTCTTGCAAAAGTTGTTTTTAGTTTTCACTTATCTTTCAGCCTTAGTTCGCTTCTTATCTGGTTCTTCCTTTGCATCGAGGTGGTGGTGGTGAAGAAAAAGACATCCATGTTCTTTTTTCACTAACCAACATCGTAATGGGGTTAGTAGGAAAGGGTCAGAAAAAAAAAGTTGAACTCTGGACGAATTAGTCGACGGAAGTTGGAGGGAAAAGAAAGAAACTTTCGTTTTCAATCTCCGTTAAAAGAAAGCGTGCATTTCTTTCGCCTTCGCATTGCTTGAAGAAGTTTCTAGTGGAATAGACAAAAAAAAGGACGAAATGCACTCATATCACATGGATTGGAGTAGAAAGTTGATGGAAACTCGGCTTTCAATTAAAAATCTACACAATTAGAATATTAGATCGAGTTGAATGTGTAGACAAACATGTTGTGTTGGAACATTGTTGCAAACTCAATTCAGTGCATCTCCTTGATGAACAGGCGAAAACAGGTACACACAGGGTAAAGACAAAATATGCACACTGACTGCACTTTTATTCAAATTCAAATAAAAGACTTTAATGTTAAAGATTTCGTGTACAGAAATAATTCACATAATGGAGATTCATTCTCGTGTAACTTAAATATTGATACTGAAAGTGTAGTTGCAATGAATCGGTTCGTTACGGTTGCTTGGATGCTTGCTGTTTCCAAAATGAATTTATGCATAATATTTGCCAATGGTAAAGAGCACAACAGAAATATGTGATATTATTCTGGCGAAGAAAGATTTAAATCTGCAAATATGTTGGATATTTAGTTAGAGGTTGCGCTGGGTCCGATAGTGAAGTCCAAGGATGGTAGAAACTGCAGGTTTGTGAATCATTGGATTACGGGTCTCGCCAGATATGCATGTCAACAAGATTTGAATAGAATTTAAGACTAAAGAGGTCTGATGAACCTACAGATGTCATTTATAGTCGTATCATACGCAGAATTATTTTACATCCTAAAAGTAGTGTCTTCAAAGAAATTTATATCTGAGATCGAGAATCGCAGAGCAAGTCGGTTGTATCCTTTTCGACTTTCTCGCCTCCACTTTGCTTTAGCTTTGTCATATGGTAGCGGACAACATTATGTCTCTAAACACTTCAACAGGATATGGAGGAACTATTCCTGCAGGCTGTTTTACGACGACGACAACGGATCAGATCCCACTGTTAGGCAGAATGAACCATACAACTTGGACGATGAAAACCAACGATTCCGTCCATCCGACTTGGACGAAGTGAAAATAACTATACACAAGCTTAAGTCCAACAACGCTGCTGGAGCTGACGGATTAGCTGCCGAGCTCTTCAAAGACGCAGGCGATGACATGGTTAGGAGCATGCACCAACTCATCTGTAAAATATGGTCGGAGGAAAGTATGCCCAATGAATGGAACTTTGGCAATGTTTGCCCGGTCCTCAAGAAAGGAAACCCTAAGAACTGCGCCAAATACAGACGCATCAGTCTTCTTAACATCGCTTACAAAATCTTGTCTGCCGTGTTGTGTAAATGGTTGAAGCCGTTCGTCAACAATCTAATCGGCCTATATCAGTGTGGCTTCAGTCCAGGAAAGTCCACTACCGACTACACACTGCAGCAGATCTTGGAGAAAACCCAAGAACTTCAAATCGATACCCAACACCATTTCATCGATTTTAAGGCCGCGTATGACAGCAACTATAGAGACGAGCTGTAAAGAGAAATGTCTTATTTTGACATCCCTGCCAAACACGTTCGTTTGTGCAGAATAACGATGAGAATGCACGCTGCTCCAGCTGCCGGTCAACACCTCACAGAACCCTTTGATGTCAAGAGCGGATTCAGACAAGGCGACGCGATGTCGTGCGACTTCTTCAACATCATTGTTGAAAGAGTTGTGCAAAACTCACGCGCCAACACCAGAAGCACAATCTTTCAAAAATCCGTCCAATTACTCGGATACGCCGATGATATTGAAATAATCGGAAGAACGCAGCGTGATGCCACTGGCGTGTTCTTGAGTATTGCGAAGACTGGTTTAGCGGACAATGAGGGCAAGACAATGAATACACTGTCAACAAGAAAGGACACTCAACACCGATGTCTCGGACAGATCGTGACTATAGAAAGTTATAACTTAGAGTTACTTAAGGACTTTATCTACCTAGGCAACGCAATCAACTTAGACAACGACACCAGCGCTGAGATCAAACGAAGAACAACTCTTGGGCTAAGAAGGCAATTGATTAGCAATGCCCTTCCTCGAACGACTAAAGTGACGCTTTATAAGACCGTTACCATCGCAGTCATGCTCTATGTTGCAGAGGCAGATGAAGTTGCTCTTGGTTGTTTTGAGAGGAAAATTCTTCGGGTAATTTTCGGTCCTGGAGGAGGAGATACAATGACGAACTTTATGGGCTGTACAGCGACATCAACTTAGATTGAAGAGTGAAGATCCAACAACTGAGGTGGGTGACTGACTCATGAAGAGCGGACACCAATGCTCTGGCTCCGAAATCTTCTAATTCGCACCCAAGAGACGGCACAGTAGAGGAAGACCACGACTCAGGTGGCCCACACGAGTGGAAGGGGACCTTGACCAACTGGAGGGAGGGAGCTGGCTAAAGATTATGCCATGTGCCAATGTGACTACGTTCATTGCTGTTATCTTCATCCGGAAAAAACTGATTGGTCCGAAGATCTTCAGATTTGCTATGCTATGCGCCAAAATGTAACTCGATCGACTATTCGATCTCATATATAACATGTGACTCCGTCAACATTAGGAAAAGGCCCATCCGGTCACTAATGAGACAGTGGATCGATCTCGAAAAATATTCTGCAGATTATGCGTGGACCAGAAGCATCTAATGGCTCATACCAAATATTGATGAATTAAGATGCAGCCAGAGATTGCTGCTATTTAGTCTTCCTAAGTGTAAACAAAAATAATCTTCTCCTCATTGCTCATAACATACATATCGATACATATTGGTATGTACATATGTACATAGATGCCAAACAAGTACAGTACTTATCGTGGCGCCGTGGCTCAGTGGTTAGTGCGTGGGACTGTTGAGCGAGCGGCGCGGGTTCAAGCCCCAGCCATATCCACCGATCATTTTTCGCGGCACCGCCTCTCGTCGAGAAATGAGAAGCCTCCGGGAATATAATTTGTCATGAAAGAGCTTCTCAATTCGCCGTTTGGAGTCGTCAATAAATTGTAGGTCCCTTCCATTCGTGCGAAAAATCTAATACGCATGACATCAATGGATGCGAGAAGCCAGGCCTTGGCTCATCCTTGGCTCATCGCGCCAGCTATTCTTTTTCTTTTTAAGAACTCAGCAGTGACGCTAACCATTTCAAAGCGTGGGAACCATCCTGTAAGCAAGGCCTCTTCCTTCACTTCTTCATCGGATCGTGCGCAGAAATGAGCAAGTCATAATAATTTATATGCGAGAACACACTCTGATCTTGAAATCGAAGGACTGTTGTCTATTACATGTACAGGCAGCCATTCTATCCATTCGTCGAAAAGCTAAGAAATAAATTTAATAAATCCTTTTCATCCATCAGAAGTACCTCACATAAGTTCAGATTCAAGACGAAAAAAATTACGTAAGGCCAACAATTCGTTTTACTTCCGATAATTATGTGCTAATAAATCTCACTCCGACATATGGCTCAGGATGAATACATCCTCAAGACAAATTGTGTACGTTCATCAATTCGTAATAAGGTTCAAGAACGATAAAACAGCATGTAGAAACTTCCTCAAATGGATCTTAACTATTTTTATTTGCGGTCTCAGTAGCTAAGCTAAGCGGGCCGCAACTGCAAAAAAAAACCGGAGCAAATATATTCACTGCACGTTCCACGGACAATAAATGAAACAAAAAAAAAAAAAAAGAATACGTTTCCGCACGTTTGTCGGAATAAATAATTCTCGCAGCGAAATGCAAAAGGATACGAGAAAGTACCTCTTATTCGTTTTTATTTCGATTATTTGCGGCAGACATGAGAAATGAAAAAGAAACGCCAAATGAGCAACGCTTGTGTTTGCTTTGTCAAGAAATTAATTTCTTCGGTGCTCCTGGTCCCGCAAGGACATTTCTCTCTCTCTATACGCTTGCGAGTGAATTTTTCATTTAAACAGCGGTCCCTTGTGTAATCCATTTGGGTATGCAGGAATGTCAAGCTCTGTCACGGAAATAATGTCATATTATTGTCACATTAAGTTGCGAAATGTCATAACGTCACAATGTTATATGGAATCACTGGCGGGTGGTTTAAGTGTTCGAAAGGATACACACCGATGTGGGGGGAATAATGGAACCAGATTCGTTTCTTTCGGTGGAGATAATTCGAATTTTAAAATGCCTTGCTTTACAGTAAATTGCAGAACGTTTAAGGGGGGCTTCAGAGGTACACACATCAGATTGTCAGGAATGTTTATGTGTGCACATAGCCGTCAGTCCGTCTGGTATCTGGCTACCGCTTGGAGGAAAAAAAGGGGATGCGGGCTTGAAAATTAAAATAACTCTCGCTTTCACGCGTCATTCCAACACTTCTTCTTAATTTTTACTGTAGAAAAGTCAAACGACATCTTTTAACAAGCCTTTAACCTTATTGCAAAGTAACTACGTAGAAGAGCTCGGGTACGTAGAGCGAAGAGGGTCTTCGAACCCAGTAACCGAGATAGAGGCATCAGTAAATGTCGGTTCTATTTTATAGTCTCTAAGGATACATACCAAAAAGTTAGCAATTTACGAACCGAACATCTTTGGAATTGTAATGACATTGACTTCCGTAAGGATGTCTAGGTTACAACCAAGGGTGGGCACACTTATCGAATGGCAACGAAGATGGTATTCCTTGGACAAAGTAGGATGGGTTAAGACGTGAACTTCTACATAATCTAGATGTTAACAGGCCATGGGTGCTTTAGGGTGTGATTGCTCAAGCTGCACAAAAACCTTGAAGATGTGAATTATAGGTGACTGCCAGCGCTACAGAATTAAAAGTCATCAACTATGAAAGAAACTGGTAGAGGCTATCACCTCAGAAGATGGTTGAGTCTCGTAAAATTCGGGACGCGATCAGTGAAAAAGTAGCCAGTAGAATGAATAAGCAGCATCTAGAAGAGAGACACAGAGCAGAGCAACAGCGGAATGCGAGTGTGGCGAGTCGGTGACATAATCCTGGATCCCCCTCGAGTTTAACAGGGTGTTTCGTCCTTAAAAGATTGACATCTTCCAAGAGCAAAGTACCATTCACAGCCGAAGGAGTCCGTGCCGGGGTCTTTCAGAAGACCTGGACATCTACCACTCCTTCAGTCTCTCTTATCACTGAAGTGTCTTCCAAGTCGAAGTCAAAGCTATTACACAAGCCGCCGCTTGGCTGAAGGGTAACCCAGTATAACGCACAGCTATTGCGATCTACAGTAACAGCCAGGCTACGACGAGGTCCCTCGTACCCAATACAATAATATCTACATAGGGCAGTGAAGGACTGCCGCGTGTCTCTTAACGAGATCGCTAATCAAAACAACGTCACACTCTGTTGGGTCCCTGGTCGTCGCGACATTCAAGGGAACTGTGCGGATGACGAATTGCTAGACTAGGCTCTCAATGTACAGACGTCAGGAAGCTCGACCATGTCAAAACGCCTATGTCGTATGCTAAACTTACACGGACGATCTGTCAAAAGCAAATCATAGATGCCAGGCTTATCTGGCTTGTCCTGGATTGGAAAGAGACCAATTTTCAAAACTAATCAACATCCTCATGGGGCTCCCCATTCTAGGCAGGCATGCTCAACGCCTGGGTATGGCATGTAACGATTTGTGTAGGAGCTGCAGAGACGAAAAGGAGGAAGAGTCCACTGCAGACTTCCTCTGCACGTAACCCGCCCTTGCCAGCATCAGAAAAGTCACCTTAGGCCAATACTTCTTAAACGATATAAATGATCCGAACTCAACTAATACGATCGATCTCAACCGCTTCGATAGGGAAATCTAAATGGTATCAGGAGTAAGCAGGGTTGAAACATCAGTACTCAGTGGTATTACAATGGATCTGCTTTTCAGGTCTAAGGGTACCTCTTCTAGCCCCCATTTCGTGGTTATAAAAGTAGACTTTGTGGGAGTATTGGACTACTGAGCTTTAAGATCAAGTCCAAAAAAAAAAAACCCAAAAATGTACAAAACATCTCTGGGTAGGTAACGTCGAGCCTTCGAGAGTATCATACGAAGCTATACAGGTTCCTAGGTCTTTTTTGGTTGTTATTGACACAGCGCGAGCAAGGTGCAATGGTTCGAAACTCAAGTTTCAATGGCGTCTAAGGGTGGTCTCCAGACTACCTGGGAACATTTGTGGTGTTTGTCATTGCTATAATTAACGGAAGTTTTTTCCAATCTCCTAAATTCATAATCATTCTCAGCTCAGGGGTTGAATCCTGGCTTTCAATGTGACAAGCGATAACCACTACACCATTACCTTTGCTTGCTTGAGTCGGTTTAAAGTCTGCTTAAAAATATTGTTAACCAGAAATCGCTCATCCATCTCGTTTCATCTCTTTTGGAAGGTCTTCCAATTGTTCGACTTTACAACTCGTCCATAAAATCCCTTTCAAATCAAACCTTTGATCCGGGTTCTTGTATAATTTAAATCGACAAAGCGTAGCGTGAATTTTTGGCAACAGTTGCAATTCGTGAGTATTGACTAGTCATCAAGACCTACTATCCGGCAGTCGGACTATCGCCCTCATACATATCACACATTCACCCCTACATAACTGGCGAGTTTCCTTTCTGATGAAAATGGCCAAAGGAGTTCATTGAAACGCAAAACGATTAATTAATGTTGCGTTGTCTGCCGTGGTACGTGCTACGTCCTCCCGTTAACCCGGTTGAAACATTTATGCGGATGCATCATGCACCGAAAGAGGCCGCTGCTATCCATCAGTTGCAGCACACTAGTACTCGTATGCAGCACTACCGTGATTACATCGACAGAACAGAAATCAGGATACAGGCACGGTGTGGTCGTTGAAACATGAATTTCCAAAGTAAGCACTTGCAAGGAATGTGTTTTAATTAATATTTTGCACTCATGCATTTACTGGGCATCGATAGCTTGAACAGCGTATCTCGCTCTTTATCACTCATCACCTCCTTGTTGCCTCTACGGGCGGGATTAATTGATACCTCGTGCTGAGGCAGAGCAACACCGGTAATGCATCGTATTCGCTGGGTCAGGTGGCCATGCATTTATGAATGCTATTAATATTGGAGGCCATTTGTAGCCTTAAACTCTCGCAGTGAAATGGTTTGTGGGTCTGTCGAATTCGAAAATTAAGCGTAGCCATGGTCAAAGAGGTCAGCGAAGTGCAACAACGCTGCAACACACAGAGATGACTGAGCACCAATCAAGGATGAAAAGCGGCGGATACAATTGCTTTGGCAACGGGGGTAGTAGATAAGTTATGAGGTTCTGTGTGGTACTAAATAAGAGTCAGAAAAGGGTTTCCATTTTGCATTGGTTACCATAATTACTGCAAACGTTTCATTCGATAGATATCGAATGAAATGTCGGAGCATTAAAACGGCGATTACGATCTATTGCTCCAATTTGAAGAGGTTTTACAGTCTATCGACCAATCGTTCAAGTTGAAGAGCAAGTAACGTGCATTTGAGCTAAAACATGGAAGATTATAAGAACACTGGACAATACAGAACGACTTGTCCTAGTATGTATTTCTATACCTGTGGATTGTATAAATCTGTGCTCTCTGTGCAAACAGTTTAAGGACTGGAATCTTATTGAGTTTAGGTGGGTAGGTTGATAGGACGGCTGTAGATGCGAGGTAATGATACACGGAGGCCAAGGTAGACCCCTCTTTGTGATATCACTCTACGCTCAATTTATTGAATCCATTTGGAGCTCTTAGGATACTTTTGCGCATTGATAGCAGGGCTTTAGTCTGATGGCTGCGTTATCAAAAAATATCAGAGGGAAGTAGATGTAGAAGCACGTCAAATAGCGCGGATAGCGTAGTGCTCCAGTTTGTTAGCAAAGCATATGCAGATATCATCTGAAGAGGGGGGGTCTATTGGAAGAACTTTATACTTCCTGGTGAAGAGGATTAGTTCGGTCTTTTCGGGGTTAACCCACAGACCGCTTTTAGCTGCCCATCTTGAGAGGTATTCGTAGCTTACGTCAATACCCCCACTACGCAGTGCAAAATTGGGCTGAGGCGTTACCAGTTTCGGACGAGGACCAGCTAAGTAGATGTTGGAAGCATTTTCCAACAGTTAGACATTACTACCTCCGGTAAAATCGAGATCACAGCCGCGTTTAAAGCACTCTAAAATAATAAGGCTCTCGGGTTTGATGGCTGTCCTACTGAATTTTGTGAGTATAAAACGTCATGTAAAGGGTTTGAGTGACCAAGATCTTCTCAGACGAACGGAAGAGGAGAATGATTTTTCAGCTCCCGAAGAAAGGCAATCTAACTTAATAAGAGAACTGAATTGTTTATCACTTTAAAGAACAAATACACAAGCCGGTTCCTGTATGTGATCCTCCAGCGTAGACCACATCAAAACCCTTCATCATCACAGAACTATACGTCGAGTATAGATCTACGTTATACCTGCTATTCATCGATTTCGAAAAGGCGTTCGAGAGAGTTCTTCCAGTACGCGAGAGATATTTTCCTGAGAAATTGGTTGTTATCCTGGAGGGTAGTTAGGAATAAGTAAGCTGCCAGAGAATCTTGAAATGGAAATATGCTGTCAACAAGAAAGGACATCAACACCGACGTCTCAGACAGAACGTCACTATAGACAGTTACGACTTTAAGGGAGTTAAGGACTTTATCTAGCCAGGCTCCGCTATCCATTCAGACAACGAACCAGCGCTCAGATCAAACAATGAATAGCTCTTGCCAATCGCTGTTTCTTTGCGCTAAGAATGCAATTGAGTTGCAAAGCCCTTTTTCGAATGACGAAAGGGACCTTTTATGAAACCATAATCATGCCAGTCCTGCTTTATAGCCCAGAGGCATGGACTCTATCAAAAGCGGATGAGGTTGCTATTGAGTGTTTTGAGAGGAAAATTCTTTCGGAGATTTTCGTTCCCATCCCACTGGAGGAGGAGATACAACGTCGAACGGCACGGGCTGTATAGCGACATCGACTTAGCCAAAAGAGTGAAGGTCCAACGACTGAGGTGGTTAGGTCATGTAGAGCGGATGAACACCAATGCCTCGGCCTGAAAAATCTTCGAATTCACGCCCGAGGGACGGCGCAGTAGAGGAAGACTGCGACTCAGAAGGCGGAAGGAGACCTCAACCAACTTGGTGTGAGAAACTAGAGGCAACTGGGTAAAGATCGAGCTGGCTGGAGACGCTTGTTGGTTAAGGCCCAGGTCCACCCCGGAATGTAGCCTCACCTTATGTAAGTCAAGAAGACTAGGGACGTACTATCCAGTGTTTTGTCGGTGGGAAGCAGACGAATTCACTGGAGTGTAACAAACTACTTCAAACATCTTGACCACGCCTTAATTTTCAAACCCTGAAAAGGTGTCGTGAAGTTTCCTATGTGGTCTTTTATTAACCCGCACTGCGTAAAGAGGACTCTAATCGTCTTACTTCGACTTGTATCACTCTTCTGTTTTGTTGAGCACCGCACCAATTATTGTCACCAATGTCTTAAATGTCACGCAAAACCAATAATGCAAATGCGGTAGTCTTACCACTGTTTGGGTGAGAAATTGTCTCCACACACAAACCCTCAACTTAAACTAGTTCTTGCTGTGTTGTATTAAGTTCTAAGTTTTAGCTAGAAGGCGTCGCTTGTATGAAGCTTAAAAATCAAATAAATTTTCTTGACCGCTGAGAGTCGTTCTCTATTCATATTTACAAAAGAGTACCAGCGGGCTTATAAAAGAAAGTAGGCACATAAACCATCACTAGCAAGCTCATGGCCATTCCATCAGGATACATGGTAGAAGCAAAGTGACATACTGCCATGATGTTCAACAAAATTGGTTAATGTTAGGTCATCAACTTAAGGACTTTCTCAACTGAACACCATCTCTGATGAATTGCACATATTAAATATTTTCATATTTAGGAAAAAGGACATAAACAAACAGCCATCAGGATACATAATTCTAACTAATCTCACTAAAACACATGTCGTCGTGTTTTTTTTTATTTTTTTTCATTAAGTGCTATCATATGTATAACTTAATTGCATTCAAGTATTAACTACCGTATGATTATCGCCTTTTCAAGGATAAGCAACCGATAAATTTATTATACTCCTCTTCGGGGCAGGAGGGGAAGATGAACCCATTTACGTTTCATGTTTATTAAGCTTCAATATCTGACATAATACGATCCACATGTACCTAACGAACCGAGCATAATTCTCCTACATGTACACAGATATCCTGAACGTCCATTTTCAGTCATTGAGTGGTTTAATCATACATGAAGCTCGATAATAAAGTTGAGTCCACCCTTCGGAAAAGTCGTAAAAATGCCGTTGCCGTAGCCGTAGCAGTTCGATAAAGCACGGAAGAAGAAAAAAAAAAAAACGTATAAAGTCTTAAAATGAGCCGGTAAGGTATAAAATGTCACACAACGTGACCGTAAAGCATGCGGAAAATTATATTTATACATATGTACACACCTACTATGTATGTGGATAGATATATACCTTGGTCGTTCTCTTGTTCTGGTGTGAAAAGTTACTCTGTTGTAAGGGAAAATAAATGTCCACACAATAATTTATAAATCACCGATGCCAAAGTGCAGAACGGTTCGGAGAGGGAACCCAATATGGGGTGAAATAAGGCAGGATGTCGGCACATACTGCATCCAAGAGTTAATGTAAAATTTATGTGCGAACTTTAAGTTTTATTTTTTTATAACATTTTCAAATTCGCTTATTCACTAGGTCGAGGGCTTCCTGTGTAGAATTTTAAAATAAGAGGGGTTGAGAGACTGAAAAATAAATATCTATAGACGTGGAATAACCCACGCTAAGGGGTTTAAGGACAGTTGCATTGAAGAAAGATGATGAGAAAAATGTAGTAGAGTCTATAGGTTAGGTTAGGTTAGATTGAAGTGGCTGCCAGCTTAAGCCAACACACTTAGACCCATGAAGGGTCCGTTGTGATACCACCAGGATTACGAAAAGATCTCCTGCCTTCTCATTGAAACCAATTGTAGCTTCTTATGAAGCGTTGAAGGCTACTAACACCAAAATTAATCAGGTCGCTTAAGTTTGTAAATGAGAAAGCTTCCAAATGGAGTTTTTTTTTCCGGGAGAGAGCTGGGCAGGCCTCTTCTTCCACCTCGTCCATACAGCTTCTGCAGAAGTCAGTTGCTTTCGATAGCATCTAGCTTAGCGATCGGTAAACCTAAGATGACCTTATCATGCTTAGGTTATGTTGTTCCATATCTGGCGAGTTCATCAGCCTTGCAGTTCTCTGGAATGTCACTGTCACCCAGCAAAGGTGGATATTGAACTGCTCCGCCATCGCTATCAGAGACGATCAGCAATCTAGGCCTGTCATTGAATTCAAAGCGACTGATTCCAAGGACTTCAGTGCCGCTTGGCTGTCCGAAAAGATGCTGATATCACGTTTTTCATTAGCCAAGATGGGACTGCTCTGATCGCCATGATTTCCGCCTGGAACACGCTACTATGATTCGGAAAACGGATAGCAAAGTCTATGGCTTAACACCTGATTTGAAAGACAAAACTGAGCAGTGAAAGAGAATGAAACGACGACGTACTTATATCACTTTGAGCACAAAACCACCAAATGTTACACCAACAGTTCGAAAATAAACACAGGCACCGAGGCGGGAGTATACGGACCCCGAACTACATTCTCGGAGTCCACGGGAACATCTCCCAGTATTTTTCAATCTGAAGTAAACGCGATGGAAAGATGTGCACAATTCAGCCTCAATAGGAGGCATAACGAGAAAAAACATCGCCATACTAACAGTCAGGCTGCCATCAAAGCACTGTGTTCCTAGACCTAAACTGGTTTACGAGTGTCTGGAAAAAAGAAACAGACTGGGCCAGAACTATGAAGTCACCCTCTCCAGGGTACCAGGTCATGTAGGAATAGACGGAAACGATAAACTGTCAAGGAAAGGGTCAGAGACTCAATTCGTTGGATCCGAGCCATTCTACAAGCTGGAACGGCATCGAATTGATGAGGATTTGCAAAGAGAGGAAGAATGCAAAAGAAGGACTAAGCCAGCAAAGGAACTTCTCCGGAACTACGACCGATGGAGGAGCTAGACCTGCCTAGACACCAACAAAAATCAGCTTTGCATACTATCGAGCTTCTTATTGCAGTGAATGGAAACTGCAGATTCAGCGATGATGCCGAGGAGATCACACCTCCTTAAGGACTGTGGAGCACTGATCCACAAAAGAAGAGCAGACTTGGGAGTGTACACTTTCTCTAAAAAGGATCTCTTATCGTTGGACCCAATTTAGATACCTCACAGCAATTGGAATGGATGAATTGGTATAGGTCGAGAGTCATCGAGCCACCGAGTTTGGGGGAGCACAAATGATCTCTAGTCTAACAATCGAATAAAAACATACTTGGATTGATAACATTTGTGAACACACTAAAGAAGCCTCAAATAAAAGTACAACCGAGGGATAAGCGATGTTTGTAAGCCAAAGAAAAATAACCACAAAGAAGGCGGTCACTTCTTTAACTTCATCGAATGGACCTAGAGAAATACACTTTCCCGTCTTTACGTGAAGGATATTAACAGTTTTAATGAATATAGAGCACCAGGGCATAATAACTTATGGTGACGCTTCTTTTCGGGGTGGACCTGGTCCTCAACCAAGAAGCCTTTAGAGCCAGCTCAATCGTTAGCTAGCTGTTTCTAGATTTAAACATCAACTTGAATGCGGCCCGTTTTCTCCAGCTCGTTCTTTTAGAGCTATTTTGCGATGCTAAAATTTATCTTGGCAACATAAAGCGATATGTGCGCAGTGTCCTGGTATCCAATTAAGTTGAACTCTATTTACGCTGTCGAGCGATAGGAGTAGTTGTATGCAATCCCATACTAGTTCGAATGTTTTTTCATTGGCATTAATAGACCGGCTATAAAATATGAGAATATATAGATGCTCTTATCGGTTATTGATCTGTTTATATTTTCTCTGAGGCATATTTTTATAACAAACTAGCTTGCCGGCCCGGTTTGGCTCGCTCCCTTTATGCCACTTAGCCATCGAAAATATGTATATTCTAAAACCTGATCAGATAACACGTCTTTAAAATAAAACTAAAAGCATGTAAATCGGTTAAGTGGTTCTAGAGATATAAGCGCACTTACACACACCCGGACCAAAAGACGTTGCATTTTATAATATTTATTATATGTGTATGTATAAGGAAAGGATAAGGATAATATGACGCCTCTCTCTTCGCATTAAAGTTGCCGAGTATCAGTGCAACATAACACTTTGAAAATCATACTTGGCTATGTGCAAGTTCATTCTGGATGGCGTCATCAGTCTTTTTATTTTGCACGTGTTCACATATCGTTCACAAATCGTTTAGAAATGCTGGTCCTTTCAGCTGGTCACAGATCTTGTTGAGCCTGCAATAATATCTGCGCGGCAATAAATGCCAGCCACCCTCTGGAGTATTCGAGGAACAAACCCTCAAGCTGATGCATATTTTGGTTCTGTATAAACAATTTGTGTGAGTCTTGAAAAATCTTAAGGGTCAAATGCACACGTGGTTCACTCGAGATTACTTTATTGTTGATACTTTTTGTAGACGGGTCTAACCAGGTTACGAAAAGTCACTAAGGTGAAGCAGCTTAGTCTTTATGCTACATATACTCCACTTGACACAGGACTTTTGTCGTCCTACTTCTGCTATGGATTAACAGAGAGGAGGAGTATATGTACGTGTGAAATTGTAAATACCACGTACTAAGTTCAAGTCGCTTGGATAACCTAAGAAGTATTCAACACAGATTCGAAAAGCTTTTTCATACTTCCTTGAGTCGAACAGTAAGAAGTCCACTGACACCTTTCTTCTTTCATGCCACAGCAAAAAATAAAAATGTTTAAAAGTCCTGCAAGGGATTGTATCACGCCACGCACTCCTGGTATTATTGCTCACTGAGAGAAAAAATTTCCATGAAACGTAAAGCGCCGACTGGGGGTTTTTCTTTTGAAAAAAAAAAAAAATAAATACATCTTCAGCATGGACAACTCCAATGTAATTGAAATTCATTTCATCCTGTTCCATGAATTTTAATTAAACTTCGTCTGTCAATGGTTCTCGCGATTCTACCTCAAACGACGAGCCTTAGCTTGAAAGATTTACAACGTTAGTTAAATTTGCTGTCCCCTCAATGTGCCAAAACACGTTAATGCAATTAATAATGGAAAGACCCTGCATTAGAAAAGGTCATACAAGAGATTGCTCCACGTCACTAACAGCCACCTAGGACTCACACGCAATGCGGCCTCCCAATCCAATTCACTTTGGTCGTAATAAAATGGTCCTAAAATTTTCTTTTCCTTACATTTCCAGAAAGGATCAACGCATAAAACAACTTTTTACGTTCTACATACGCTCTAAAATATTGAGGACATTTTCTCTGCTGTACATTTTTTTTTCTTCCTTTGCTGCTTCGAAGAGCAAGAGCCTCCGCCTCATCGCGAATACGGCTTATTTTGTCCTTCCTTGCTGAAATTAAAACAAGATGCATACACATCCCACGTCTTTTATTTGCCTTTTTTATGTGTACGTACCTAAACCACGATCTAGGGGGAATCGGCGAGGCCCTCAACACACCTATGAATAAGAAATGTTCGCCGCCAGTAAATGACACATAACCGCAGCAAAAAGGGGATGCCGTAGATACCCTTATGAATGGTTCACGCAAGAAGGACCTCGTAGAGTGCAGATAGCACGGCTAATTAAACGTGAAAAACCCCAAAGTATTTAGCTGGAAACAGTTTAGGGTAATAGTCATTAGCTCTTAGGGACGAAAACGACAACGACAACGTTGACGACGACGATGACGAGGAGGAGGACGACGACAACGACGACAGGATCCTGTTTAGTTTTCGTTCTAGGACAAGAAGCAAATGGAAATAATTAACTACCGCAAAAATTCATAGAAGGCAAACGGATCTTGGAGAAAGATTAAAAGAACGCGAGGGACAAGAAGCTTAGTTTCTGTGGACGAGCTTTGTTTGGTGACATATCCTCTCACCATCTCCACCTGTTTGCCGTCGTACGGATGATGAATTCTTCATCACCGTAGTCGTCGTCATTTCTATGAAAAAGCAATGTCCCATACACGCTTTCGTATTCCCGTGATGTTTTCGCAAAAAAAAAAAAACAACATCCTAACAAAAACTCGTAATTGCTTTGGGGCTCACGTCCTCTTACACAGTAACCATTCCCCCCATCGCACCACCCCACTCGAGTGGCGAAAGTGGAAGCACGGAGAGATAGAGAGAGATGACAAACATCATCACCTGAAGTAAGATCCTTAGAAAATGAAGAAAGGACGAATCAACTTTTAAATATTAAACAGGACTCTCCGCAAAGTCTTACACTTTGAATCAGGATAGAACCTTAACGGCAACGACACAGTAGCAATACACATATACCAGCATACAGAAGGACCCTGTCAGGAGATTTTTGCTGTCAGGAGGGTTGCTGTCAGTCATTGCATTTTAAGCACATGATGGCAACACGGATAGGAGTCTAGGTACTTGCAGTTAAAGTGACGGAATGTAAAAGGCCCACTCCCTTTCAATATTTTCTATTTGCTTTCGGCAAATACCGAACTGCTTACGAGTATAAAAAAAAGAGAAGAAAACGCCTCATTGCCTTTTCAAAAGGGATTTCTTGTTCACTCACTTTTTTTTTTCGCCGATGAAAAGGATGTTGACAACTGCTTAACTGCTTGTAGAATTAAGAGGTTGTTCAGACTCCTTTTTTCTCCTTTGCTCGACAGTTGTGTAATCAAACGTAAAATTCAGAGTTTAATGTGAGTACAAAGAAAGGATGGAGCTAGGATCTACAAAAAAGAATTGTCAATGTATGAACTCCAAAAGTAATCAAAAGGACTCGAGTGTTTGTGTCTCTGCTCACAATAAGACAGTGGTTTAGAAGGGTGGAACATAAAGCGACAGCAATCAGGACAAATCCAGTTGGGAAGTGTTAATCTGTACGACTGGAATTTATTTGAAGCCTTTTGGTGCTTTTGAGAATTTATTTAGTTCTTCCAAGTTTTGACATTTTTGCCTTGAGGACTAGAACGACCAGAAGTTGTGGCTCTGGATGCTTAGGCTGCATTCATCTCTCAACAACAAATAGATGCAATTGATTGCAAGAAGTTAGAAGGAAAAAGCTTGTTGCACTCACAACTAGGCACGCAGATAACAACCACAGTAGGTAGTCTGTAGTTTTTTTAAATACTGGGGAACACGCCCGCACACACTTGATTTGCACATCAATCGTCAGACTTTTACTTACTTAGGGCTCAATAGTATGATGAAAAGCAATTGAGAAGATCTCACATCTCATTAACCTTTCAGAGGTACAGCGATTACCATGCTTAGGAACAACATGCTGTCAACAAGAAAAGAAACTCAACACCGACGTCTCGTACAGAACCTCACTGTAGACAGTTATGACTTTGAGGTAGTTAGGGACTTCATCTACCAAGGTCCCACTATCAACTCAGACAACGACACCAGCGCTGAGATCAAATGAAGAATAACTCTTTCCAATTGCTGCTTCTTTGGGCTATGAAGGAAATTCATTAGCAAAGCCCTCTCTCGAACATCCTTAGTCTTCCAAGTCCTGATCTACGACGCAGGGACATGGACTCTGCAAAAAGTTGATGAGGTTGCTCTTGACTTCGATCATGCTGTGGTTCAGATATGTAGCTATCGCCGATCACGTCTTTTGCGTATACGTCGATCAGTCCTTCCAATATTCTCAGCAAAAAGGACGACAGACGGGAGACGCTTGTTAGTTGAGGCCCAGGTCCACCCTGGACTGTAGCGGCACCTTAAGTAAGAAAGTTAGTAAGACACCTACGCAAAGGGCAGAGTAGCAAAACAGCACTCAGGCTCCGACAGTCAGGTGCCCGCTCTTTCGTTATTCTCGCCAGAAAAATTAACTGTATAATACCATATAAGACTGTGAAAGACAACACTCCATTCTTATGGCCAGGTAGGTAGACGTGGTGGTACAGCTGAACCCATACAATGTAGGATGTGCCTTTTTGTTACCACAACTCGTGTGACCTAGTTGATGATGTGTGTTCTTGAAGATGGGTTGAGACAGCCAGAAGTCCCTAGGACCAGCCTGTGGAGTTTAGAAAACAGATTAGATCTCGTGTCCCTTTACCCGAGAGATCGTTAAGGTTGTCGAAGAATAGTTCGTGCACTAAGCACGCAGTCTGTGTCTTGCTAGTGCCGGACATTTACATAGTTAATCTGGGCGGATTCTGTTTAGGAGATCTTTCTTTCTAATCTTTTCGTAGGTCGGCCATATCAGCCTTGATTAATCCCCTCCATTGGAGGTTAGTCCGTTCTTGTGCTCTGTAAACAAAAGTGGAATCTATCATCCTTATGGGTGAACAAGTAATCCGAATCTACTCTGACTGGAGATAGGTACTGGAGAAGTGGTGTTCCGTAGGTCATTAAAAACAAATGACACGTACAAACTCCAGTATGAATGTAGTGTCTTCCAAGTTGACATTTGCGGTGTTTCTGGAGCAGCAAGAACGATAAGAAAGAAGACTTGACCCGATACCAAGTCTTACTATGTCTTACTACGACTGCTCCAACGCCATTCCATCTCATGATTTTGTTAATAGTAGAATACGATTAAGCCCAATGTAGCACCATCTCTTTATTCTAGATTGTATTGCGCAATCGGAGTGTATGCATTATCCACAGGTATTGTACCAATTTTCGTAACCGTGGCTTAATGGGTTCAAGAGGCAGGCATGCCACCGAACATTATTCGCAGCACCACCTCGCGCCGGGGACTGACATGCTTCCGAGAGTATAAATTGCCATGAAAAAGCTTCTCAACCCGCCGTTCGGAGTCGGCAATGAATTTGTAGGTCCCTTCCATTCGTGCGAGAAATGTAACACGCACAACACGAATGGTTGCGAGAAGCTAGGCCTTGACTCATCCCGGCTTCTCTCTGAAAAATCTATTTACAGATATATTTATGGATACTACAACGCCTGGCGGAATGAAACTGAATGTTCGTTAGCATTGAATTTCCCATTGATAGTGAAATTGATAAACCATATTAAAGAACAAATTTGACATACATAACAAGTATTGTTACGAGCAGCACAGCACACAATTTAAACCCTTTCTTATCAAAGCACTAAATACTTCTACAGTCACCGCGCTCTCCTTCTTGTGCTTAAATTAGAATTAAGTCACTGCCAAAGAAATCGATTGAGGTTTTAAGTATTCCAATGTCTTTCTTCACAGAAACTAGAAAGTCTTCAGCATTCAACTTGCATCCGAAAGATATTCCAAACCACATTTTTGTTTTGCATTTGACAAGTTCTCTCAACACTCCATTCACTATTTGTTCCAATGAATATCCGAATGCCAGGAGAAAGTTTATCCTCTGTTCTTCCTTGTGCTTGAATATGCACAACAATGGTCTGGAGTTTATTTCGTACATTGAGCACTTTCTTTCAAGTCGGTCAGGACTTTATAGAGAAGAAAGGATATAAAGTTCAATTTGCTTTGACCTTTAATTTTTTTACCCCAACGTCTGAGATTAATTAAAATCGAGTGATACACATCAGGACAATAGCATGAGTTTGACATCCTTATTAAGCCTCGTTGAGTTAATACAACAAGTTGTAGCTTTTTTTCTCATTTCTCAAAAGACGATGGTGGAGAATGAGGATGCAACCAAATCTGTTTACCGCTCTTCTTGACACGGCATTGCCTTGCCTTTGGTTGGATGTCAGACATCATCATTTTTGCTAACAAACGAGGTAAACAGAATATAATGGATAATAAGACGTTTGAATATTGAGGTTTATTGTATGCATTTGCTGTTGTGAATGTTTGTGCATATGAATACATACATATCTACATATCTACATATGAAAAAAAAAACGAAGAATAACACTTGCCAACCACTGTTTCGTTGGGCTAAGAAGGCAATTGAGTAGTAAACCCCTCTCTCGAAAGACTAAAGTGACTCTTTATAAGATCTTAATCGTATCTGTCCTGCTCTACGGAGCAGAGGCATGTTAGATGTTAGATGCTAAAAGTAGGGTTGTGTATGCACTGCGACCTATATAGATCTATTGTGCTCCCCCGTACTCAAATTGGCAGATAAGTCTCGACCTAAAGGACCTCCCACAATCCAATCACTCTGAGAAATCGGAGTATCTGGATTGGGTCCAACGATGGAAGACTTTCAGAGAAAGTGTACGCTCCCAGGTGTGCTTTGGATCTGATTTCATAGGAACTCAGTGCCTTGATGGCAGCCTGGCTGTCTGATACGATATTTTGCTCGTGATACCTTCTATTGAGGCTGAAGTGTGCACATCTTTCAATCGCATATACCTCTGCTTGAAAAATACTGGGCGATATTCCCTTCGGAATACTATTTGATGATTTTGTGCTCAAATTGATTCACTCCGTCGTTCCATTCTCTTTTACTGCCTTGGCAGTCTATGCCGATTTCTTCTAGATTTTGCAGGAGCTCGTCTACCACCAGGCTCCACCTCAATGGAGATAAAACTCCTCCTTGCGGACATCCTCTGGTTGTATTTACTGTGATGGTCTTAAGCCCCACCACAGTTTCGGGTGGCGCATAGGTATGGACTCTGTCAAAAGCAGATGATGTTGCTCTTGCCTGTTTCGAGGAGAAAATTCTTCTGGTGATTTTCGGTCCCATGTGCCTAGACAGTGAGTGGAGGAGGAGATACAACGACGAGCTGTACGGGCTACACAGCGACATTCACTCTTCACCAGAATTCACTTAGAAGGAAATTACACAATTGACAATCTGTTGATAGTAACTTGCACTTTTTCCTCAATCGGTTAGTTTTTCCACGTTTTAAATAAGTTATGGTAAGTCGCCTAATGCAAAGGCACGCTAGATGCTTCATTTCCATTTGAAACATAAATAGTCATCTGCTCCCTAGATCGTCGTGATACAACAACCTTGACTATATGTGCACGATTGTTCTCATTTTGTTGAGGCAAAATTGTGATAAACTTGACGAACTATCAAAAACCATCTCGTTTGCCACAAAGGGAAACCATCAAAGATTCCATAAACACGTGCGTGTACGTATTTACACTTAAAATTCACACATCTAATGAAAACCGAATCCTGTGTGTCACCTGACACTTAATGTCGGTATAATTCTCCCTTGACTCACGGCATCTGCGGAAGCCTAAGATATTTTGAAACCCTCATGCGAATATAATCAATTTCTCGTTAAAAACTAAGTAATTCACTGCCTAACCGAAGCGTTAGTGATAAAAATATAAAAAGCACACTCCTACCCCTACCCAACCCACACACAAACACAAATCAAGGGTAATGTCTGCCGTGTACACTACACCGCATGAATACCTAATTATCTCCACGGAATAATGTATCGTGTCGATACCATAACGACTAGAGTGTTAGAACAAACTCACATCCAACTAACAAGCTCCCAAATCTACTCCACCGCACCAAGCAATTCATCAATTCATACATAACCCAGAATTGTGGCGTTGTCAACGTTGCCATCACAGCGGTTGGTGATAGGTTTTCGAGACCAAAGATAAAAGAGAAAACAGCGTCGAGCTACAGGGTTACTGGCTCACACAAAAGCTCTGAAAGGAATTATGAATGCTCACAGATGCTTTGCACAATATTGAAATGTTTGTTTTATATTAACCAATTGTTGGAGCTGGTGACGGCGTAACCCCTTCGTTCGAGCGAAGTATGTAGGTGAATGTACCCCCCAGTGGTTGTGGGATTTATAAACGTCATTGTATGTTTGTAGTTCAGTATGTCGGTAAGCTAAAAGAGCACAAAAGCGTTGAAAAAAAAAGCTTAGATCCCATCCTGTCTTCAATATGCATGGCAGAGCATTTAAATTGGAACACCGATACTAACGGCATTGTGCACCAGGACTCGATGCATGGCGGCGGGGATTAATTCCAGTGGGATGCGTTTGTGATGGTACTTTCTCTATCCGAGCATTTTGTTTGCATTTTATGTACATAAACATACATGTATACGTATAAGGGAGTTTCTGTGTTTTGCGTGATAAATTGTTTACAATATTCAGTTGTGACTAAAGATATTTATGCAAATTAGGTTTATAGCCCCATAGCACGTAGGTTTTCAGATTTCTATTTGAATTATGACACCATATCGCGTTGGAACATGACCAGTCATTCAATCATCATGTAGACACTTCTATCGGGAAATCTTTAGGGAAAATTTTGTAAAGCGAATGTGCATGCGGAGGATGTTTTTAAAACAGATTTTTGTAAGTTCCACCTTCTGCGTCACAGACAAGTCTAAAACTAATGAAGCAATTGTGCATTGCCCATGCTTGGCTATTGAAGAAAATCATGTAAGGATTATGGAGCTTGATAGGGAGCAATTCAATACCACGGCTTATGCTGATGACGTTGCAATAGCAATCACTAATAAATTCCTCCCTACAATAAGAGATCTAATGGAATCTACCCTTAACATATTGGCTAGGTGGACCAAGAAGGTATAATATATAATACTCCCTAATTAGAAGGCACGGAAATTAAAATAGTAGACCACGCCAGATACCTGCGGGTCATACTCGATAGAAAACTCAACTGGAGGCTGAATATTGAAAGTCGTGCATGGAAAGCCTCAATAGCCTTATATTCCTGTCGGAAAAGTCTGGGTCCGAAATGGGACCTGCAGTTTAAAGTACGGCGGTGGTGAAGTCGATCCTTATGAACGCAATACTGGTCTGCTCGATAGCACTCTACAAGAAAGGCAACACAAGCCTGCTTGAAACAATACAAAGGCTATCATGCATCTGTAAAACGGGTGTTTTGAGAAAAACCCTAACTGCTGCACTGCTTCCTGTTGATATCTTTGAGAAGCTAATGGAAGTCAAAGCAGCATTAAGGCTTAAAAAATCCTCCCAGCTGATCAGCACAACAACTGGTCACTCTAGAATTCTTGAGAGCAGCCAACCTAAATATTGACTTGAACTTCATTTACAAAACTAAGATTCCTACCAGAAGCTCTTGGGAGTCTGGTACAGTTTTGAGCGAATCTGCGTCACAGACAAGTCTAAAACAGCGTTTGGTACAGGGGCAGAAGTGCATCTGGCCATTATCACGCGACTGCTGGATCACTGTAGTGTATTCCAAGAGGAAATTACGACAGTCCGCAACTCTGTGACTTGGCTTTCAATTATACTATACAGTATACACAGATAGTCAGGCAGTTATTAAACCCTTGGAATCTACTATTATAGCTACCCGTCTAGGTGTACTCTATGTTACATACTCTGGTTTTTGGAGCTGGTAACCCGGTTCTTCATCGTAGTACCATAATGGGCCAATCTGGTCTAAGTGTGTCCCTGTCTGAATGGAGTTAGCTAATTAAACTAGACATGCGTTAGAAGGTTTCAACCGAATTATATTGCTAAACTGAAGAGGCAGTTGTCACATAGGGTCCGCTTTCATTGAGTCGAATGGTAACTTTACGATTAGTAGACTACCAAACTATTTCGAACCTAAAGCTCTCGAAACACATTGCACTTTCTCACTTAGATGACGCTACTATACGATTGGACCTGGGCCTCAAACAAGTCAGCCTGTTCACTACCAAAAGTTGCTCTAAGTCTGAGTATTCCGTGAGGCTATGGAGAAGAAGATAAGATCTGCCGGAGTTATAGTTTTTGAACGCAATTACTGCTTAAGGTGTAGGTTAGAAGAAATTCTGCCCCGAAGGACACCAAATCTCGTTGGATGATGTACATGTACATTTTAGAAGAGTCTCCGAACAGCATCAGTGCATTTGCTTCTTTCCTTAAATCATTTTTAATTGCCTTTTTAAATTCTTTTGCGTTGTACTAGATTGAGAAAGCCCGCATTGCGACTCTCTTGAACATACTCGTGAAGTGAACGGAAGACCTTCCGTCACAACCTTTAATTTCAAATGAAACTTTGCACTACTATCTACCTAAAGGATACATAATCCTTTCCTTTTACATTGTAGGAATTAATTTGCCAGAGTTGTTGCACAGATACTCGTATAACATGTGCATGTGCATCTTGTGTTTGAACAATTTTCTCACGTTTTGCTTCGCGCTTTTCCTTCGATTTCACAGTAAAATGTGTAATTTGATTACCCTTATCCTTGTCGTTCCTTACATTTATCGAAGTGAAAGTTTGTTTCTCAAACAGATGTCGGTTCATGTTCTGCGTACAACACAAACGAAATTTCGTTGTCCTTGCTCTCGAAAAATACATTTGTACCTTACCTAGGTCAGAGATATATTTTTCAATGCAAAGGGTTACACTCAACTAATCGCAAATTGGGGCCAACTTTGCCGCTAGAGTCACATAAAGAACAATCATGAGGGCAAAACAAAAAAAAATCATCCACCATAGGTTAAGGAAGGAAAAGTAGTAGAATAAAGGTTGCAAAATGTTTGTGCACCTTTCAATGACATCGGTGTCCTCGGGGACCGTAAGGATTACAGCTTTCGCTCACACGGAAATCCTCTGAAGGGCAGTTTTTCGCCTGAAAATCCAATTCCTTGCTTCCGCCCGCTCTGACTCAGCACACCGGGCGCTCAAATTGAATGTTTCCATTTTTACGGTTTGAAGCCATTCCGAAGTTCGGTCAGGTTATGCGATCCATTTGATTGCTGTGTGAAACACACCGGGGAAGTGACGGCCGGATCGTAAGAGATTTTGTAGCCCCATTGTTTGTGGATTTCCTTTTTTTCTCCTTTTTTTATCCCGTGCGCAGGAAGTTGCTTTTTACGACGTGAATGGTCGCACTGTTGTAGGGAGAATTCGAGAACGACGACGTGCACCTGAAAGGATTTTCAATTAGAGGATGATTCTTCGTCTTGTGGCATCTCCTAGGAGGTGCTTCAAGTGTATCCAATTTTCCGGTGATGTTGTTGTGCCATGTGGCCGAGGAGCAATTGTATTTGATTTGGGTAATAGTGTTTTCCAAGGTTTGATGGGATGATTAAAATTCAGACATCGATATCCGGCAGTTCTTTGAACATTGAGACGAGATTATTGGAAAACCAGCAAACACTGCAAATACAGTTGTTTTAGCTTTGTGTGTGTGTGTCTAGTGCGCATGAGGTTGTACTTCTGACTGGGAATAGGGAGATTATATTCCCAAACTGGCTGTGTGCTGAACTGTTTGCGTAAGAAAAGGGGATTTCATTTCCGTTAACTGGTGGACACTTGCGTTGCATTTGTTGAGCCTTTGCGTTGTCATGGCGAAAAGATTATGTCGTCCTCTGCTTTAGCAACTAGACAGATCTTTTGAAATATTGCTCTGTTATTGAGGAGATTACGTGGTATCCATCATGATATTTTTTTGCTTAGTTGAACAACCTGGTAGTTTGGGAGGCAGCGTTTACGTTTACAGAGACCTTTACCAGAATAGAAATTTACAAAATGTAAACAGCCACGCCGCGTCTAAGTTCCTAAGCGCTAGTTGACACTCGCAAATCTTGAAAATATTTAGGATCTGCTCGCCGTCACTTGATTTTTTTTCGATTATGGTCACGTTTCACATAAACTTGATAGTTTCTGCCTACAACTAAACTCAAAAAAGAAAGAAAAGTGTAAAAAAGTACGTATACGCCCTAGCTGAGCAATGCGAAGAAGAACTGTTTAGAAAATCAACAAGGATAGGATTCATGTAGTCATGTAGTCACAGCTCACGTCAACATCTGGTGCAGAGCATAGAGTTCCCTGGTATCGGATGACGATCAAATGAGAAGCAGATTGTAACACTTTTGCAGCATTTTGAATGTAGTGGATGAAAATTTGCTTCAAAACCAAAACTTGCTACTCGATCCACATATTTACTTACGTACTTATGGTGGTGCTACAGTCCGGGGTGGACCTGGGCCTCAACGAACAAGCATCTCTTGCGTGCTCGATCTTTAGCCAGCTGCCTCCAGTTTCCTACGCCAAGTTGGTTGAGGTCTCCTTCCACTTGCGGGCGCCACCTGAGTCGCGGTTTACGTCTACTGCTCAATCCCTGGGGTGATGATTCGAAAATTTTCCGGGCCGTAGCACCCGCTTAACAAGACCCATCCACCTCAGTCGTTGGACCTTCACTCTTCTAGTTAAGTCAATATCGCTGTACAACCCCTTCAATTCGTCGTTGTGTCTCCTCCTACATTTACCGTCTATGCAGACGGAACCGAAAATCACACGAAGAATTTTCCTCTCGAAATAGCCAAGAGCAGCCTCATCCACGTTTGACAAAGTCCATGCCTTTACGCTGTAGAGCAGGACTGGGACGATTAAGGTCTTATAAAGGGTCACTTTGGTCGTTCGAGGGAGGGCTTTGCTACTCAATTGCCTTCTTAGCACAAAGAAAGCTGCGATTTACAAGAGTTAGTCTTCGTTTGATCTCAGCCCTGGTGACGTTATCTCAAAGCTATATCTGTCTATTTTAACGTTCTGTCCAAGACGCCGGTGTTGAGTGTCTTTTCTTGTTGACAGCGCCTGCTTCGTTTTGGTCGCTAAACCCATCTTCGTGGCCTCCGTCTCAATACTAAAGTACGCCCTGAACATTACGAGTACCCGAGGAATTGGACAGACTTTTGAAAAATTATGCCCGTGGTGTTGGCGCGTGAGTTTTGCACTATTCTTTCAAGAACGATGTTAAAAAAGTCGCATGACAGCGCGTCGTCTTGTCTAAATCCTTTTTTGACATCCAAGGTCTCGGTGAGGTCTTGACCGACCTTGATGGATCAGCGTGCATTCTCCATCGTCATCCTGCACAAACGAACGAGTTTCGCAGGGATGCCAAAACTAAACATAGCTCTGTACAGCTCGTCGCTATAGATGCTGCCATACGCGGCATTAAAATCGATGAAAAGGTTGTGCGTATCGATTTGAAGTTTCTGGGTTTTCTCCAAGATCTGCCGCAGTGCGAATATTTGACTGCGATTCTACTACGATGTTCCCTTTTTTATCCTTGCAGGCTTCAGTTCAGTGTCTCTGACAGGTTCTTTTTACCCTTTGGTAAAATTTCCGAATCTAATCCCTGCAGTAGCATCTCTCTATTTTCTCGATAGCGCGCTTCTCATACTCCTTCTTTTTCCTCCTGAGAAGCCTGTGTTCGTCTCTCTTCTTCTGCTCCTATAGGCCGCGAGCAGCTCTGTTCCTTCTATGTAGCGCCGCTTTGTATGCCTCTTGTTTCGCTGCATGTGCTTACCGTCGCTCGTCGTCAAACCAGAGGTTTCGTTGCAGTGGCCGAGTGGAATCCAGCACGTCAGAGGTGGCATTTCTAATGGCTTTTTGGAATGTTGCCAGTGGTCTTCAATACTTGATGCTGTCGGCATATGACATTTTGAGAGAGACTCGATCGGAAAAGGATCTGGCGATCTCTTGGGATTGTAGCCGTCCGAAGTCAAACTTCCTCACAGTATTTCCTTATCTTTGCAGTGTTGGGGATATCCTAATAATTGCCTGTGCTCGATGCACATAACACCCAAATGAAAACTCATACTACGTAACAGGTCTGGTAGGATGGTATTCCTGTGGAGATCTGCAAAGCCTTTTTTTTCATAACATTTGCAGAACTTCTGCATCTGAAGATTTTGATACATTGAAACTGTCAGAGTACTTAAAAATTTAATGGGAGGTCCACCAATTATCCCTTTATTATACGTAGTCAGTGATGTGCTGCACTGTGTTTTGTCGGTGGGAAGCAGTGTAATACAATTGACCTACCAATTGATATCTAACATTTTGACTGCTAATTATCGCACCGCCTTATAAACCTGCCAAAAATACCCAGCAGTAACTTTACTTCGTGTATTCCATTCATTGGTATAGTGTCACAATTAAAGCATTAACAGACGAAAGTCACAAGGGACTCTTCAATGGTTACATATAGTTTAGTACACATTAGTAATTTATGTGCCAAACAAAGGACAAATTGCCGGATACTTCTAGCCTATAAATTACGTGACCTGGCTACGTCGATTCATTTCCCAGGTTCCACACACCACGCACAGCACATGATCGCACAAGGAACTCTATCAATGGTGTAAAGTCTGCACTTAAAATCCTTCCGCCGCCTTTCGAAAATCTCTAAGCGCTGAAAAGGAGTGGATTTATCCAGAATACACATGGTCTACTAAACGACCGCGCTAAAGAATGTGCCAACACTGATGTCGTCGAAAGTTTGGTGGCACAAGGGAAAGGACCCCATACTAGGAGCAGTTCATCATTGAACTGACAGTAGTACGTGCTTGCCGCACATGTACACAAACGACAAGGAAAGTATTTTTCCATCGAAATTGGGTCGGTGTACATTGCTCCATATTCAGTTAAACAATTTCCGTAATGAGGAATCAATAAAAAATCCCTAAACAAATATTATAATCAAATATTAACTTCTTTTGACGGAGATGAATCCTAAGTAAAGAGTCTTGTATCGACGACACTTCTTGCCACGTGTTGTGCGGATGTGTTCTTTTCCGCTGCGAACACTTGGAAGGGGGGCAAGCCTTGCTATTTGTAGACTTTATATCATTCTAATGACATTTTACGGTGAAAACGAACGTGACTTTTATATTTATTACATGTCGTAAATTTTGTCTGAAAAGCGCTAGTAATGAAAAGCCAGCCTTTTCATTGTGCGAGTGACTGGATGTTCCAAAAACGATTAGGCACATCTCTCTGCAATTGTTTTGGGTTGTGGGAATTTGTGTTTTTATTTTAAATTTAATTATAATGCCGATGCAAGTGAAAAGATTATACTCTTCGCAAGAAGTTTATTTAAGAGAGTCTTGAACCTTTACTTAGACTTAATTCTTATGACCAATTTAACGAACTCGAAATTGGGCGGGTTAAGTTTAGTTTTTGTGCAGGAAGTGGTAGGAATCATTTGAACCCTTGTTGCTTGCTCTCAAACGGGCTTAAAAAATGCAAAAGAAGTCCAATCTTTGCGGGCGAAAAAATAACTTCTGGCACAGACCATCTTCAATTGGAAAACGTTGGTCTTTATGTACATATTAGGCGAACTGTTCGTGTTTGCTGGCCGCATCAAACGAGAAGTTTGGAGTCTCATGCAAGGAACTCTTAAATAAACTATAGCGCTATCTACAGGCCATAAAAACTTCAGTTACCTGAGGAAAAAGGGGCTACTGAAAGATAATAACTGCAGACTATGCTTTGACGATGTGGAGACAGTAGCACATATACTGTCGTCATGTCCAGCTTTGGCTAACAGACGGTGTGCAAAGAATCGAGATTAGACAGGAACTGGGAGTATATTTGCAGTGAGTGCTGGACTAAAAGCAACATCGGGCTTATCTTCCTTCCTTCTAAGGCGGGCATAGGTTCTGATTGACATCCCAATAGAATAAACATACTGCATCCATTGCGATCGCTCTGAGATTTACATTCGGAAACCCGCAAAAACATTTAAGAGTTAGTTGGTTTCTATTAACCCTAAACAGTTTAAAAAGTTCCAGCAGTTCTTTGTCTTTGCTAGTGAACACTGCTGGTGTTTCCTATGTAATTCTGTTGCGACTAGCAACATACAGCGCCTTGCCTTTTTGCATGCCTAAAGGTGCTGGCAGATTTTGTTTCGGATTTGGAAAAGCTATACTGGAGCACTCAGGTGCAACTGGTACATTGTACTACCAGAAAGCAGGACCCAGTGTTACACATTTTACTGGAATTTTCTCGACTTTCGGAGAAATCCGAAAAGGCACTTCAACGATGAGGAGCTTACAGTATCAGCACTCAAGAACAACAGCACCGAAAATCTGATGTCTGATCCGAGCAAAGGCAGGACAATCACAATGGAAATGATCCGATGTATCGTCGCCCTCTGGACAGGCGTAGCAGACACACCAAGATGCTTGGCAAAAGCGAAATGCCCCGTTAGAACGCCAATAATTTGTCTACAGTCTGTTCTGTTGAGTGACAGCAAGAATGCCTCCGATTTCTTACAGGCTTTCGGGAGCATTCGTTTAGTTTGCCTGTATCCTGGAGACCCGTGCCACACACAATTGTGTTTGTAGGAAACCCAATCGTCAGTGGAAGCTCTGACCGAGGACGCGGGAAAACCCAACGCAGGTTTAGGTCTTAACAAAACACTCTCTGATCCTTGTCAAGTAATCTCTTCGCAGATCTCATTTTCCAGTGTGACCTGGGACCCAGACAGGAGTCAAAGATTTCAGCCATGCGACCGAATTCGTAGTGCATTCCCGCACTATTTTGGAACAGGCCTTAGGCTGAGCCTGGGTATCGCTGCAGACGCAGATGCTTTGACCCTTCCACCTATTTTCAACAATATAGTCTGTTGCCATTAGGATAGCAAAGTTCTCTACTTGGAAAACAGAGGCATGCTTGCCCCAAGAGTAGTGAAGTCTGGTGTTGTCGATCTCCACGAAGACACCAGCACCGAACCCATGACTGGTTTTGAGTCATCCGTGAAGATTCGACTACAGCCCCGTCCACGCTCAGACTTTAGCTGAAGCCAGTCCTGAACACAAGGAAAGTCGACTTTAAGTTTGCACAGCAAATCAAAACTCCAATGCGATGATGCCAAAAGCCGTCCCGTCTAAAACGATAGATTGCTTGGAAAGTACAGTCTATGATATAAATATCAAGTCAACCAGAGCTATGCCCGCTCCACAAAACACCACACGACAACATAAGCTAAAAACGGTCTTATCATAACCAAAACCATACTTACACTGAGAAAAAACTGAAAGCGCCTTGGATGTCTTTAACTTGACATCCTTTTCCCCAAGGACTTTTTTATCCAGGATCACTTCCAGAGATTTGGCTTCATCGGAAATCTCGATATTGACGCCCTTCAGCACTAACCGAGTCAGTCCAGCTGGCAGACTTAAACATTGTACTTCTCTACTTGGGAAATCCTGCATTGTAAGTCAACAGCTTCTAGTTTCACCATGCCAAGTTAACTAAGGTCCCTTATCACCAAAGGTATCCTCATTCATTTCTTATACTTTATAGCAAGTACTAAAACGTAACTAGGTATTTCCAAATAATTTGCCAAATAAGCCCCTGAAAATCACCCAAAAACCGGTATCAGTAAAAGAAAAGCTACTCGTGAGATACACAAATCCCTTAGCTAGCAGCATATTTTTCACACTGCGGTTCACAGTGAATTGTTATAAGCCGATTACAAATGCAAACGATTCCTTGGATATGCAAAACATGTGTTTCCTTACACCCCATCGCACAAATACGCCCCACTCAACAAGGGTGCATGTCGTCGTGTTAATGTTTTTCGCAAAGGCACCCAGCCTACGAGCACTTGTACCTTTACGATCATTATACCGGAATTAATGGCATTATTGCCTGCCTCACAGACACCGTATCCATTCGCCATCAAAAAGTATTTCATCTCATATCCACATACCAACACACGGACATGCTGCAATTTAAAGATATTTCGAATTTTGCAGCAAAGTTCATAAAGTGGATGCAACGATCTGAGCCGAAGGCTTGCCAACGAGCCAAACATAATGAACTTCATTATCCTTGATTGTGTTTGTAGTTTTCCTCCGTCGATGACAGCAACCTCACAGAGCGAACAACATTTTGTTTCAATGAAAAATGAGAAAAAAAAATTCCAATTATTAGGTTGATGGGGTATCCTGAGGGGATGTTGTGTGTATGTGTGTGTCTTCCTAAACCTAAGCACGGCAAATAAACACAAGTCTAAGCATATCAAGGATGTTATCACCAAAAGGCATGCATTCAACCCCATAGTGTCATTAAAATCCCTCCGACTAAAATTAATTTAAACCGAACCAACAACAAGAAACCATAAGCCTTGTGCCAGGGACCATCACTTCACTTTGTAGATGAGTCTTAAGCGTTTTTTTTCCACCCAGCTGACTTTGGCTGTGTAGAGAAGGCTGTACGCTTGATTCTTTGCAAATTTCCATGTTTGCCTCGTGCTCCCTCCGCTTACTGGAGAACAAGGTTCGTTCTCCCTCTGAACGTTGCGTAGGGATGCTTCCCGTCTATGAAATGTGCTGCAGGCTTCTATGCAGGGTACGGAAGAATCCTCTAACAGCTCCTTATTAGTTGTGAACATGGTTGGGTGCATGTTTGTTTACCAATAAGCTGCATAGATGCACCATGTACGATGCACAGGAAGCGTTATTTGAGTTTGGCATTAAAAATGTTTATAAGTTTTACTGTGTAGTTGTCTGAACATGAGGAGCGTAGGACGTTTGAAATATTCAACCCAGATCCGCCATGGGCTTCGATTATTCACAAAGTTTTGAATTTAATAATGTTTTAGTATTTTTAATTAGGCGGGACCCACTAAGCTATCGTCCTTGTTTAGGCATATTCCAGAGCAGATGCTGCTGAAACGTACTAATTAAAATAGTTAAGTTGGAGATATTTTCAGTGCTACTACTATGTGCTGGATTAGATTTTGTGGTGAATGCAACTAGATATTCATGCGATGGGATTTCCTTTGCCTACGGAGCTATCATTACGATGAGATTGGAAGTTATGCGGTAGCGAAACCCAATTCCCAAATGCCGTGACTGGCAAAAGTTCGGCATGGTAGTCGTGGCTAACTCCGTTCTGACTGGAATTTCCATCATAATTTTGTAGTGGCAGAAGGTTTGTTGTACGCGCTCAGTTGGTAACTCCCTGATGTTAACGGAATGCTGAAAAAGAAATAACTGTGCAGGCATGCTGCAGCCGATATGTTGTTTCCGTTGGTTGATACAAGGATTGAAAAGGTAAATAATTGAACAACCAAATTGATACGAGGCTCAAATAAAAGGTATGATCGCGAAGCTAATAGAATTGATGATAGATCAAGCCCAGAGTGAACCGCACTTAACCACGACACATATGTGTCGTAACACACAGAAGACAATGAGAGCTTCATAAATCGCTCATAATGCAAACGCAGTAACAAATCTAAATAGGACTTTGGAGCTGCTCGATTATAAAGCAAAACGAGATGTGCTCGTTCCGTAACTGATGTGGCGACAGCCAGCAGCTAAAGCAAACAGTCTAAATTAGATCCTCACGTTGTTCTAACAGAGAGTCCTAGAATTCTAAAATTTAGGTTCTAAATCTCTTGCATAAGCTAAAATTAGCGTCGAAGATGTCAGGATGTCGGGGGATATTTTCGAAGTCGGTTAGAATACAAGCCGTAGAACAAAAAGGCTCTCATTATTACCATACAGGGGAAAAGTCTTCGGAAAGGTCCTTCTATAAATCGGAAAAAAACACAGCTCGATGTCACTGGCATGCTCGTGTGAATTGGGAAGGAACCAGCGAAGAGGGGTTAAGCGGTCAATGAGGGAAAGATATGCTGTCAAAAAGAAAGGGCACTCAACAACGACATCTCGGACAGAACGTCACTACAGACAGACTTCTAGGTCTTTAAGGACTTTGTCTTCCTAGGCTTAACTTTGAATTCAGACAACGACACCAGCGCTGGGATCAATCGAAGAATCGCTACTTCTTTGGGCTAAGATGGCAATTGAGTATCTCTTTCTATAAGACCTTCATCGTCCCAGTCTTGCTCTACGGCGCAGAGGCATGGACTCTGTCAAAAGTGGGTGCGGTTGGTCTTGGCCTTTTCGAGAAGAAAAGTCTTCTTGTGATTTTCGACCCTGTCTTCATAGACGGTGAGTGAGAAGGAGATACAACGACGAACTGAACAGGGCTGTACAGCGGCATCTCCTAGGTAAGGAGAATGAAGATCCAACGACTAAGGTGGTTATGTAGAGCGGACGGACACCAATACTCCGGCTTGGAAAATACTCGAATCCACACCCGAGGAATGGCGTAGTAGAGAAAGACCACGACTCAGGTGGCGCACGCAAGTGACAAGAGACCGTAACCACCTTGGTGTGCAAAACTGGAGGCAGGTGGCTAAAGTCCGAGCTAGTTTCTGTAAATACCAAGCAGTGAATACCGAGCAAACCAAATAAGTGAACAACAGTTAGAATTAGAAAAAAAATAAAATTTTATAATTTTTATTTACTGCTATGCAGAAAGTTTTATAGGTTTATGTACAAAATATTTTTACAAAATAAATTTTTAATTCTTCTCTGTGTTGACAGTAACACTGGTCTTCAAGTTATTAGTTTCTTCGTCTTCAAATAATGAGTTTGATGCCGGCGGTCCTCATAGATAAGTTCCCATTTGATGTTCCTCCTTCTTATCAAAGTATATCTGCACCCTCTTCGATGGTATCAATTCGTTTAAGTACTCCATTTGCGGATATGAGATCTTCAGGTCAAAGCGGTTGGAAATTCTTGAGCGCACTTTGTTTGGTCCAAGATATGCCACGAATTCTTTGTCCTTGCCACCAAGTTTTGTTGTGTAGTTACAAATTTCAGAGTCTCCTACTGCAAATATTCCGCGTTTGAGGCAGTTCTTCCGTTTGTCAGGATTCAGGAGAAACCAGTAGATGCCGTTTTTTCCACAGAGAAGAAATTCACTTTTCAAAATATCATCGAAAGTGAAGTTGAAGCAGTTTCCTTCTTCAATGTGTTTTACAAAGTCCTGATGGTAGGTTTTACAGTGTCGAACGATCTTCGTGACGTCACCGGTCCAGGAGCAAGATGAAAATTGGCACTTGGTTTCCATTTTATTCTTTTAAGCGTTGAGGATAAATTTGAGAAAAATTGCGATGAGGTGGTTAATGTCTTATGACTGATGAATTTGTACTGAGGAATGAGGCCTGGCGACAAAGAATTTATAGGCAAAGATTTTCTACCTGGATATGGCAAAGGCGACCGTTTTCATTACAAGTTTCAAAATTTTAAATGGCAAAATTTTAATTATATTTCGCTATTGCACCTCGTAACAGGTAGAACATTTTTGTGGCGCTATGATGCAACGCAAATTTTTTAAAAAGTTTATTGCTGGTCATAAAATCATAAAAGCACGGTTATAGTTTGTGGTTTGCTTAATAAATTTTACAAGGATCATAAGAGATTTGGCTGGTTAATTATGTCAGTTATGAAGATTTCTTGGTAAATCCGTAAAAAAATACTAAGTTTCAAAAAACACGATAATAAACTAAGGTATCGAGTTAAAAGTCATTAGTCTGTCGACAAGTTTCCATGAACTTTTTTTTTGTTTTGTTTTAAAAAACACTTTATTATAACACTCAGATCGAGTTGATTCATTGTACTACCAAAAAGCAGAACCTAATTTTTTTTCCCATTTTACTAGAATTTTCTGGACTACACACTTTATTGATGAGGAGCTTACAGTATCAACCGCCTGATGTAAGCAAAGGCAGAATAATCGGAAACTAAATGATCCGAAGTATCTCCATAGGTGTCGCATACAGTGGTGTCACTTGGCAAAAGCGAGAACGCCTCTTCTACTGAAAGAAAGCAAAAAATGCCGCTGATTTCTTACAGACGTTCGGGAGCATTTGTTTAGTTTGGCTGCACCCTGGAGAGTCATGTCGCACACAATTGTGTTTGTAGGATACCCAATCGTTAAGGACTCAAAAAAAAAAAGCCGAGACAACAAGTTGTGCGTATACTCGACCGTGGAAAATAAATTATAGAGAAATGAAAAATAAACTGGATTCGGGTTAAATGTGTAACAGATTTCTGTCAGGATCTTACCAAAGCAATGTGCACCACAAAGATCTGCGATGTCCGTTATCTATTGTAATTTTACTACTTACAAACTTCTCCGAAGTTGCTAATTCTGACAAGTACCCCGAGACATTTTTCAATGCGGTCTCAAATCCATTTATCCTGCCATTAGTGCGACCTAGACTAGACTTATATCACGTTAACCGGGTTCACTGCGATAGCTAAATGCTATATTGGTTTGTTGTTCGGAGAGCGTTTTTATTCAGAGGCAAAACCGCTTGTACTAAACGCGCCGACCCGGGTAATCGAAGAAATATCTGACCAAAGCTTTTCTTAAGATAGATGGAACATGGTAAGTGTAACAAACGCACGTCACTATTTCTTCGTCTCGTCCGTAAGGCTTCTGTAAAGTTCGTTGGATTATACTCCCAGTCTTCCTTCATGTGAACCTATTCCAATAAGTCTTTAATTGTTGCATCGACTAGTGCACTTAGAACAACTCCGACAGCTGGGTTGGAAACAATTTACAATCTGTTGCAAGAATCTGCAGCTAAAAACTCTAAGACTAAACCAACCAAAATCCTGAATATCGAACTCATATAGAAACGTTCAAATATTGAACAAGTAACTGGGCACAGGTATTGATTCTGATTAAACGATTCCGTATCAGGATTGTGTCTTTTCAAGTAGATGACAGTGAGAAAACTACGAAGTTTCTAAACTGATGAACCAGAAATAGACACAGACATAGTAGCCGTTCAATCCTACATGGATAGCCAGGCGTCTATAAAAGCCTTGTGGAGTGTTGTCGTGAAGAGCTAAAAGTTCTTGGCACGTAACATAACGTAAACATTTCTGTGTTTCGGAAATTAGACTCCTGACAAACTGACAAGGAAAGGTTAAGCCCAAGACCGAAAGTAAGCAGACGCTGCAATAAGATCTCCATCGTATCATCTGAGTGAAAAGGTAAGGCTTCTTAGCCTTTATCGAAACAGGTGAAAGTCCCTAACCACCTGTGAAATCTTAGGAAGACTACGGCCTGAATAAAACAAACAACTTCAACTTATGGTCTGGAAATCTTTGCCTCTGTTGCTAGGAATACGTTTAGAGACAGGCCACAAAATGCCGACGAAATGAGGACATAATCTAATCTCATCGATAATATCGCAGAACTATCCGACGGATTATTATCAGATTTGCTCAAACTTTTCTAAAGCAACCGGATGAGTAACATCAGAAAGGTAGAATCATGCAGTTGGAATATTGTAGGTAATGATTTGGTGCCACAAAAGTGAGATAAGGACAATTCATATCGTCAATCGGCCTGCAAACTTAACCTGACTTGAGGATTAGTCTGACCCAATATAGATTGAGATTGGTTTTCTAGAAAAACCACAACCTTCAACTCAATGGTTCCACTTCAGACAGACTCGGGCTATAAAGAAAATCTGATTAATAGGATAAAAATTAAGCTGGCGTGCCAGAAAGTCAACTTTACGCAATTAGAAGGTACCTAGCGTTGACATGAAGTTTCCAGACATGAAATAGTGGAGCGCTTTCGGGTAAGCATTTAACATTAAGATGTTCCCAATACTCAACTACAAACAACGTTTGTTATTTGATTTTTTGCACTTTTGACTGCAGGAAATTGACGGGGCTCTATAGCGAAGATGATACAACTCTACCTTGCGTGCGGGCTCACCCGAAATAAATTTATCCCTCGATCATCATCATTTTAATCAAATACGATCTGCTTATGCGATTTGTGTAGGATGTAGTCTTGAGTTGGCACGAATCAAATGAAGAGATCTGTGGGCAGATGTGGTACCTAAATTTGTGCCGTAAAGCAACACTAAAAACTTATTTACGCTCCTTCCAATCGGATCTCCTTTCCATATGGCTACACCAATCGAATTGGTATCACACTTATACTGTTATTACTTTATTCACTTACCAATCCAATGTCAGTTAAGCACTCTGTCGTTTTCGGTCGCTTGTAAGCCTTTTAAGCACCCGCACAGTATCTCAAAATTTATCGAATTCAATTTGCTTCAGTCATCAAGAGTCGAAACGAGTCCTACGCACTGTGCGCGATTACGGATTAATTCCGCAAATAAAACGAAATGTCTTGCAATTCCATTCCAAATTTGAGTTTTATTCAAATGGGACATCGTTGTGCCACTCACTATCCGAGGCACCATCATTCTGCATTTTCAATATAATTGAAATTTGTGCCTTGGCACATTGACTTCAAGGTGTCGTCGTCGTCACAACAACATCAAGCCGCACACAAAGCACGGCCCTGCTCGTAGATGAGAGCAATAAAAGCCTCGTCTCCTACTTTCGCATTCAAGGTGAATTCCTTACCACCGTTGTTGTCGCACGGTAACACAATAACCCAGGGCGAGCCAACAAAACTCCAAACAGAAACTTACAGAAAGCAAGGAGAAGAGGTGAACCTGGAAGTGTTACAACACCTGCATTTGTTGTAAAAGAAACAATTTAGCCGCTACAAAGGATCCGAAAAGAAGGCGGCGGCACCGACACGGCTTTGGTGTAAACAATACCACCCCTCGGCCGATTGACAAAGGAATCTCTTTAAGGAATAACTTCTCCAAAAATGTTTGTCGCTTATATTGTATTACTTATTATATTTTTCCTTTGTGGCTGCGTATGTTTGGCCAAGGGAAGTCGGGCTGTCACGGTGTTTCACGTCCTGTTTCACCAATATTGTTGCGTGATTTTTTCTTGTCTTTTACAGGTGAATCCCAGGGTGTAGTGTAATGTTAGTGGATCTAGTATGTGACGAGAAAGCTTTACCATTCCACACTTTGCACGGCGACGGAGGGACCTACCTACACGTACGAATTTAGATCGAACGTGATTGGAATGGAATTACATGCTTTTGGGGTGCAGATGCAGGAATTATGCCAATAGGTGGCGAAAGGACCTATTTATATGGAGTAGGGCACAAAGGAGAGTTTTGCTGTCGATCCACTGGAAACGGAGGAAGATTTTCACGTGTCAATAATTTCATTCTTATTTTCTTTGAGACTTTGATTTCGCTTCCTTCTCTTGTGCATGCACGCACAACATGCCCGCCTTTGTAAGGGGATGTTGTTCTTATTAGATTTTTCGGTGTTCAAAGTTTTTCATTTTATATTTTGGTATGTAAGGGAGGAGAGCCGGGTTTTTTTTTCTTTTTCTTTATTAAAGAAAAAACTTTGAATTATTGAAAAGGTTGTGGGAGTTCGCAAAGATTCGTTGCACGGAATATCAACATGGCGTTACTCCATCATTTTATACTCTCATATGTTGCGCTGAATCTCTTTGATTTAAGGAGTTAGCTTAGGAGATTTTCATCAACTAAAGGATGGTTTTGATGCAGCCAAAATGGATAAGTCAGTCAAATTTCTAATCATGAGTAGTGCGCTCGACCAGAGGTTGTTTGCAATAATCTAAGGATTTAAATGTTAGATGTTGTGGGTTCGCACTTAGCCAAGGCGTGATTATGTCCAAATATGATTGGTTTCTGCAGGACACTCCTCGAGTCGGGGAGTAAAAATCTCAAAATGCATGATCATGCATTTAAATTAGAACAGGTAGAGGTTGGCATTCGGGGTTAAGTGAAATGACGTAGTTCGATGTGGGAGAGGTCCAATCTCCAACGCTTAATAATGTACTGCTCTTCTCTGAAATTGCTGTTCACGCCTAAAGCATGTGGAAGCCAAGTTTCTTGCCAATGTCAAGGAGGAAGGATTTTGACGGCCATATTCGGGACTAAAGTATGACGCGTTACCATTAAGTAGTGTTAAGCCCATTGAACCTCCGGTCTGACGATTAAAAGGCGACTTTCTACGATCAGCTGAGATCAGTCTTCAACACAACTCGAATTAGAGACATCGTCATGTTGATGTTGTCCTCAGATTTCAAAGTAGACAATGTCAATGAAGTGCTCAGACATGCAATTTGGAAGCACCGACCGACATGGACAACGGCAATGGCAATAGCCTTTTATGGGGTGTACCATGGAAGAGCACAGCGCGTTGCCAAGTTAACAGATTTCCACTCCGGATCCTCCTTTGTCTAGCATGTCAACCATATGATCAACAACAGCATCAACAGAAAGTTTTTCTGGGTTAAATTAGAAAAGTTGTCAGCATTTGGATGCAGAGCCATGTGTGTGTATTCGCTTAGTACTTCTAAACTACTCAAAGGATGATGCGGTTTTCACTATCGTTTATCCTTGATCCTTTTTCTGCAAAAACGAGAATGTGATTTTTATCATTGTATGCAATTTCCTTAGATCAGGCAATTTTCTCAGATTAGATTAGGACCAGAAGAACTACCCGGGATTAATTTAACCCATTTGCGCTTATGTTCTTTAAACCAAATTCATGTTGAAGCATATATTTTGATTACGGATTTGCCAAGAAACCGCCTCAATAAATACTGGGTGCCATGACATTAAAAACAAATTTATACTTTTACAACTTATTGAGACGAGTTGTAAAACAGTAATTAGTGAACCAAGCAGGAACGACACTTTTAAAATACAATTCAATAAATACAGTTTTATGATACCCAATAAACTTGGTGATAAATTGTAGACAGAGGTTTCCCCAAAAAAACTGATACCCGCTAATTAGTTATTTTAAATCCCCTTCACAGGTAGAAAGTCTTTGCCTATAAATTCCTTGTCGCCAGGCCTCATTCCTCAGTACAAATTCATCAGTCATAAGACATTAACCACCTCATCGCAATTTTTCTCAAATTTATCCTCAACGCTTAAAAGAATAAAATGGAAACCAAGTGCCAATTTTCATCTTGCTCCTGGACCGGTGACATCACGAAGATCGTTCGACACTGTAAAACCTATCATCAGGACTTTGTAAAACACATTGAAGAAGGAAACTGCTTCAACTTCACTTTCAACGATATTTTGAGCAGTGAATTTCTTCTCTGCGGCAACAACGGCATCTATTGGTTTCTCCTGAATCCTGACAAACGGAAGAACTGCCTCAAACGCGGCATATTTGCAGTCGGTGACTCAGAAATCTGCAACTACACAACAAAACTTGGTGGCAAGGACAAAGAATTCGTGGCATATCTTGGACCAAACAAAGTGCGCTCAAGAATTTCCAACCGCTTTGACCTGAAGATCTCATATCCGCAAATGGAGTACTTAAACGAATTGATACCATCGAAGAGGGTGCAGATATACTTTGATAAGAAAGAGGAACATCAAATGGGAACATATCTATGAGGACCGGCGGCATCACACTCATTATTTGAAGACGAAGAAACTGATAGCTTGAAGATCAGTGTTACTTTCAACACAGAGAAGAATTAAAAATTCAATTTGTAAAATATTTTGTACATAAACTTATAAAACTTTCTGCATAGCAGTAAATAAAAATTAAAAAAATTTAATATCAGTCTTATCAATTATTTTTGCAGATACAGGTGTTCGTACTTATTTGGTTCTCTTCGTTTCGATTCTTTCGCCGCTTGAAATATAGGACTTCAATTTCTCATTGGGCTGCCTCTGTTTTCCAAGCAGAGACCTTTGCTATCCTAATGGCCAGGCCACTGACTATATTGTTACGAATTAGTGGAAGGGTCGGAGCATCTGCATCTGTAGCGATAGCGAGGCTGCGCTTAAGACAGTTCCAAAATAGTCGAGAATTCCAGAGCACTCTGAATTCAGTTTCAAGGCTGAACTGCTTGATTCTTATTCGGGTCTCTGGTTACACTGAGAGCTCTGGAAATGAGATTGCTGGACAATCCTAGGCAGATGATTGCTCAGGACATGAACCTGCGTCGGATCTTCCCGCGTCTTTGGTCAGAGCTTCGTAATACGCTTACCATACCAACGTCAAGCATATTGAGGTGATACATTCACAAGTCTATCCTTGAAATGGATACTTACTTAATCACCATAAAATCTGTACCTCTGCACGACTTCCGATCAATCCACCGCTCAATTTCGTTTTGGAAGGTCGAATTGCATTAATTGATGTCAGTATTTCATTTCCGAAAGTGGTCCTTGGTATATCGAACTTCGAACTGACCTACTTGAAATAAATGCCTCACGGCGTCACTCGTATTTCGGAACAGTTTCTCTTCCTGAATTAAGCCGTCAAAAAATTCTTCAATTCTCGATTTTTTTTACTTCGCTCAATGTTACAATGATGCTTTCATTAATTTTTTTTTGTTTCCGCTTTCCGATTTTTTTTTATTTGCACTTCACTTAACGCTTCATATTTTTTATATCGCTACCAGATTGCACCGACTTTTCAAGCTTCTTTTTTTTACTTTTATTTTTGTTACATCCGCACGAAAAAAATCGATCGAACATTTAACTGAGAATTGGCACAAAGTGAATTTTGCTTCCGCTTCCTTTTAAGTTTTTTTTGTTTTTATTTTCTGGTTGCTGCAGTTCGGGAGTATTTTTATGCATTGTTTTCCGGTTTGAGATGACTTTTAGAAATGTCATCTAAAATTAAATCGAAAAAAAGGGAGAAACAAAAATCGAAATGGGGTTCAAACGAATGACAGTTTAATTTGTTTTCGAATATTGATTTATTAATTTTGACGTTACGGGACAAGGATTTGGTGAACTCGTACACATTGAATTGATTTCTGGGGATTTATCTATAAGCCAACGCTATACCATGTAATACCTTGTCCGCGGAATATTTTAAATATTTATTTTTAAATTTTTTAACATTCAAACAAATATATGTATTTCTATGTGCTGAGAGTCAGTCGACCAATTTTTACCTGGACTAGCAGGACGAATAAGTACAAAAAAGTGACAAATGTTGAAGCTGATAAATGCAATGGAAGAGGGCATATGCTCTGGAATATATTCTGAAGAACCTGATTGTCCGATCAATATAATTTCCAAACGACGCCAGTTTGTTCCACGCAGAAGCTTTAGCGATACTCAAGACAAGCATCCTCAATAAAGATTCCGAAGAAAAACATATATTGACAGCCAAGCTGCTTTCAAAGTCAACACAACAGAAAAGAAAACGAAAGAACTTAGGTTCAATAGATCGCACTTACCACGGCTAATAAGCATCGTCACATGCCACAATATATGCCAATAAGCACAATGAACCTCTGCAGGGACTGTGACGACATCGACGCAGTAGAAGTTTCAACACACTTTCTCTGTGATTGCCTTAGGCTTAGTAGAACCAAAAAGGCTGCTCTATGCTCATCGTTTTCAATGACTCAGGTGAACTCCCAATCATGCCACCAATATTCAAACTAAGCTCGGGATAGCTCAGGAAGGCTCAAAAATACACTTCACTTATTTTCTTTTCTCATTTACAGGTACCAAGGAAATCCCACAACGGCCAACGCAATGAATCTATGAAGATTCGAGTGAAGATGCACGTTTATCTGCCTGTAATAGTGTTGAATTTCCACCCACTAAGCCTTAGCCTTAGTCAATCAAATTGATGACATTGCAATCGGAGCAAGACATTACTCCAGTGTTCTGGATGTCCGAACCTTCCAAGCTGCCAACATAGACTCGGATCATAACTTTGTTGCAGCGAAGGTACGAATGCGAATATCCCAAGCGCCACAACAAAGATGAATCATTATGAGAAGATACAACGGCGACAGGCTGCAATTGCAAGACACTCCCAGAATTTTCGCTGAACGCGTATCCCGAAATCTCTCAACAAGTCCTATGCCGCCAGCACCAAATGCCGAAGACCAGACGACTGCCACCCCGAAACCCCTGGTTTGACGAAGAATGCCGGCAAGTGCATGCAGCCAAACAAGAGGCATATAAAGCGGTGGCGCTTCAAAGAAGGAAGAAAGCTGCTCACGAGCTCTACAATACAAGTAGGAGGGAACCTCAACCCACTATGCATGCGCAACTGGAGGGAGTTAGCTAAGAAGCTAACTGGAGAGGCTTGTTGGTTGAGGCCCAGGTTCACCACAAACTCTAGCACCACCTAAGTAAGTGAGTAAGTAAGCCTTAGCCTACGAGATGGGGTTCAATATATGTTGGTTCTTCTATTTGGTACTTTCCTCTTCTTGCCGTCCCTGACGTCATTGATGTTCTATTCTTCCTAAAACCTTCATCATTAGTACTGAAACGCTTTTAACTGAATCCCAGAACTCCAGCGATGATAACATAAGTTCTACTGAGTTACATACGTAGGGCAGGCGCCTGTCTTTTTCCTCTTCTGAGTCTTTTCTGTTCTGTGGAAAAAAAACATGCAGAGGATACATATGTGTGTGATATCATCTTGCCCAAGCTCGTTTTGGTCTGAGAAGTCTACCGTTTCCATAAGACCGATATGTTTAACTTTCTTTATTTTTTACCACATCGTCGCTTTTCTGACAGATTCAACCTCTGCTGTAACTTCATTAGTTTTTGCTCCTTGTCGTCATTTTGGCTTTCTGTACCTGGGCTTGCTTTTTCACAGGTCGGACAGCGCTACACACTCATAGTGCAATGAGTCGATACACAGACTTCAATTTGATCTTTATTGCATTAGTTCAGATTGGCCCGACCTTCAGCATAGTAGAATGGGTTATTCTTGACAGTCGTTTACTCTGTCTAGACTCTCCTATGTTAGGGATTGTTCTTAATAAAGCAGCATTCACTTGGACTGCCTTCTCGGATGCACCTTGCAGATGTTCATAATAAGAATGCCTGGTGTTGATTACCATTCCCAGCTCCATGTGCCATGGTCCTTAACTCGATCTGTTCTTGCGTAGATTCACCCCGACTGACACACTACACAACCATGTGCACAGAAGAAGCACCAAAGGCCAATATACCACCATGACGAAATGCTTAACAGCGGCACCGTGGGGCCAGAATATAGAGGCAAAGGTGGTTTCAGTTGACTAAAATCCCATGTTTAAGACATAAAGTTCAACATTTTCCGAAAATCCTTCAGCTCCTGTACCTTTGTCCACATTGTCATCTACAATTGAATAAAACTTTGGCTTTACGTGCTCGTTGTCAACCTGCAGTTTTTTTTTCCAAGCTACCTCTCTTTCCCCTTTTTATTTTCCGGACTCATATTTTTAAAAAAATAAAAAAAAAGCATCAAAAGGTTTACTGTTGACATGCATACATAACTCTCAGTCCATTGAGGTCACAGGGCAGAGAGCAAAACTGTGCCACTGGACATTACCCCGCCAAGTGCATCGAACTAAAAAAAAATAATTAAATATTTCATCCTTTAAAAGCAATTTAAAAATCATATTGTCATAAACCTAAAATGTAGCCTCCAGTCAGCTACGGTCTCCTGGGCTCTTCAAGAGAGCGAAACGTTTTTTTTTTCTTTATAACTTTTTGATTTATTTACACAGATTTGTATCAATTAGTGCAACTGGTAAGGGTGTGTATGTGTGTGCTGGAACGTTGTCCAACAAGTAAATAGCAGGCTGTTATCATCATCCAGGATGAGCTTCTGGAATGCATGTCCCAGCGATGTCATGCGGAAATGTAATAAATTTTGAAGGGCAGCAGACATCATGTGAGTGTTTGTCCCAAGCTGGTTTATAGGACCTACCACTACTTTGCCGGCCGGAACATGGCATATCTATTGTCAAGCACTGGAAATTTATTGCGATGATAATATTTTTCGTTTTTTTTTTTTGTGTGTGTTTCTCATTTTCTGTGCGAATTCAATAGAACATTTTATAAAAGTTTTGCATTGTTGGGTTAGAATGGATAAATTTAATTATACGAGCACGCATCGCGATCCTGTTTTAGAGTTAAAATTAAAATTGTTTTCCAAAAACTGTAACTTGAATTCTGTTTTAATTTTGATATTTGAAATTGTGTGACATGGTCACTTGAGTAGGATGAACGTATTTAATTTTCGATTCTGGAAAGGGGTTGAGCACACATCCTGTCGGTGGTATTCTAATTACAAAAGTTTTTCAAATAACCGGAAAGTGGTTGTGATATAAACGTCGGATACTTTTTGCTTTTAATTACCACTTGCCCTAGTTTATTTGAATTTTTTGTTGATCCAGACCAATATGCACATGTATTGTACAAATTTGCATTTCAATTTAATTTTAATTAATTCTTCAGTTTCGTTAGCTGACGTTAGCGGGATGTGCCTACAGGGTGGCTGATGAAACGTGTTATCAAAAAAAAAAAAACGTATAACCTTTTTTCTGTGTAATTAATCGGACGATTGGAACGATGAAACGAAAATTTGGAAAGCGCGTTGCTATTGTGCTTTGGAGTCTGTGATTTCCGTCCACCATTTGAATGATCTTCTGGTAAAATTTCAAGCGAATCGGCAAGTCTGCTGGGTTTAATTTGGTTGTTATTTGAAATTTATAGGGAAATAAGCTCAAATCCTTGCGCCGAATTGCTTGCAGTGATGTTCCGAGTCGTAACGCTAGGATTGGTTTGTACGGCATCAGCTACAGCAGCAAACGTATCTTGTGCCCGAATTGCAGGGTCACGGTGATAAGTCCTCCTTGTAGCTGCCCCACGCTCGGCAAAAGAGTTAACTAGCCTCATCACAGTGCATCTGTTCTCAGGAATACCGCCAAATCACAGACTTCAAAGAACGATAGTGACGCACTATCCAAATCCTCATTTCATCGCCCCAATCGTCCGATTAATTACACAGAAAAAAGGTTATTACGCTTCTTTTTTTTTGGTAACACGTTTCATCAGCCACCCTGTATTTCCCTGTGGTCTTCAGTCATTGTGAGATTGCAGATCCAAAAATATTTTCAGAAGCTTGTTTTTCGGCCTGTTGTGTTCTCCTCTTTTACTCGTCAGAGCTGCAGGAATTTGGGAAATTTGAAACCTGTGTGGAAAGAATCTAAAGAACGTGAGAACAATTAGTATAGGTGTGTGGCGAATTTTCAAGGCTGCAGGAATAATTTGGTGAGAAAGATGCAAAAACTCCTTTCGTCCGGCGAAAATATGACTGTTCAGTAAAAACCCTCGCACTATTCACTCGATGAAAGAGAAAGGAGACTGCTTCACCCGCACCAATTGCAAAAGGATAAAAACTCAAGTTTAATACTCGGCAAATAAGCCTATGACCAAACCAACCCTATTTTGTGAGACAGTGGATTGCCCCTACAAAAGGATTGCTGGAGTTCCTGAAACCATACCTCTACGCACTGTTATGGAATTTCCAGCGCTTTTTTGCACGATTGACCAAATCTGCACTTTACGCCAAATTTTGAAAAAAACCTAAGGGTTCCAGAACGGAAACCACAACCATGATACTGTGAATTATGTAAAATTGACAACGATTCAGATGTCTGGATCGTACAAATCGGATGAACACCACTACTTCAGTCCGAAGAATCTTTGATTCTACGTGCACGTATGAAGGGTGACCTTAAATCAACCCGGCGTACGAAACTGGGGACAGCTGGTTAAGTCACACTTAACCAGGCCGGCGAGGCTTATTAGTTCAAGCCGCCCGCATTTGTAACCCTATAATCGAACTGGTGCGGGTGTGAGTTGAATGTGAAAGGCAGGTAGGTATGGAACGAGTGTACAACGATTTTAGTGCACGCATTTGTTTATGATCGCCGTGGCCCAGTGGTTAGTGTGTTGGACTGCTGTGCAAGTGGCGTGGGTTTAAGCCCCAGCCATGTCCATCGAACATTTTTGGCCGCATCACCCCTTATCGGGGAATGACAAGCCTCCGGGAGTATAATTTGTCATGAAACAGCTTCTCAATTCTCCGAAAAATGCAACATGCACAGCAGGAATGGTTGCCCGAAGCTAGGCCTTGCCTAATCCCGAGCTTTTACGCCAGCTATTTATTTATTTTATTTTATTTATTTATGACAGAATTGCACAAACTCGCGCAATATTTACTTAAAACTTGCTTAACTTGTCGCACATTCAACGAGAGGGTTTATCCGAATTTATACAAACACCCCCCTGTCACAATTTCTATCTGTCACCGTCACCGAGCATACCAACACCACAGGTAATCTCGGAAATTCCCCGTTTCTCCTTTTGCGGTGTCATCACTCATAGGCATCTTTAGGATGAAATACTGCCGTCAGTAAATTTCCGCTCAGTCAGCGTTATAGTAATTGAGTTATTGTATCTGAAAGCACTTCGTTTCCAACTAAAGATCCTCCTTCTGCAAGGCATACTTACTCCGCATACTCTGTCGCATTTTACCCGGCAGCGCCAGATTGTATGCAATATTGCTACTGCATTCCGAAATCGCTACATCGCCAAACAATAATTACTTCCGACAGCCCCGTCATGTCCTCAGCTGCTATCTTCCATTCAAGGGATGCACGATGTATGGCAAAATAACTGCATGCAGATATGCTGTCATCAAAAATTCGCCATCCTCTGATGCAGTGTAGTGGAGAAAGTGAAAGCGCTGAACTCACAGAAAAACACAAAAAAAAAAAACGAAAAAACGATAACGAATGACTTGATGGAAAGTTGAAAGGAGGGAGGATGTTGTATATCCACAAACTCGTACAGCGTCACCAGGATTACGAGCAACTTAAAATTCAGTTTTCGTCTATCCCCAGTGACATATTGGGCCAGCTCCCAACTCCAATAAATCAATCAAACGCCCCGCCCGTTCCGACCCAGAAATTCCAACAGCAACACCATTATTCGATTAAATTTAAACTTTATCCTGATCCCTGGTCCCGAAAACGTTGCCATGAATAGTCTCACCCACCCCGACGCAGTAGGAGTCCCATTAAACCGGTATGCGAAACGTATTCATCATTTTCCTCTTCGATTCGAAGGGCATTTCACATTTTTAACCGAATTCGGATCCAATTCTGCGGGACAGTCAGTGCTCATCCCTTATCCCATTATACACTGACACCGAGAACAAGCATTGATATGTCGCCGTTCGCCGTAAGTGCCCAACAACGTGTGACGATTATTCATAATCCGTTTTGAAAAATCGACACATATCCTTGCATTTATCACCATACACACACTGGCACATCCAGTACCAGTCGAACTGAATAATGTGTCATTCGGCTCGATTCAACACACAAAGCAAATTACAAACGGTTGTCGGTGTCGATGTCGATGTGGATGTCGATGGGTGAGGGTCTGCCTCTGAGTGTTACACTTGGTGGGATAACAATTTTATTACATCCCTGGGACACATTTCTCGCACTGTTTTGAATGCTGAACCATTTTTCTGCTCCACCAGCTGCCATTACTCATCCGAAGGACCAACGTGGATGGATAGTGTGGCAACGCACGTAATACACATATTTGTTTTATCGATGTTGGATTTTTTTTTTCTCATCCTCGTCCTTTTTGTTGGGCACTGGAATGTGCAACTTAATTTCAATAAAAGTTTTATTGATTCAGAACTACAATAGTAATTTTTAATTACAACCAGAACCGACAAGCCGATTCAGTTGTTATTTGAACTTTAACTAATTTGTTAAATTTGTTTAATTTTATTTGTAGTTTTTATTGACTTCAAAAAAAAAATGGGACAAGGACATGCATTTTTAATTTCCATTGACCTGCACGGGCTTTGATGCGATTTACAACGAAATTGTTCGATGTGGGTGGGTCGGTTGGACTTTAGGTGAACAATTGGTAGTCAGAAAAGAACACGTTTCGGGAAAATAGACATCAGGGTGTATATGGTTTATTTCATCCCTGTATTTCATTGTTAGAATTCATGTGTATCAGTATATGTTTTGCAAGCGAGTTGACTACTTGACATACCAAACTCCTTTATAGGACTATAAGACTCACCTCCCAGTAACTCATTCATCAACTGAATTGTCAACCTTACCATTCTTTCAAATCAACCAAAGCTTTCACTGTTAAAACAAGCCGATAGGTGCCTCCTTAGATTTTGCCATTCCCCCAGATTCTATTGGCTATGTCTTCATCACTCCTTCAACTAGCCCGGGTAGGTTAAAGGAAAAATTAATATTCTCCCCAATTCGTGGCTTTTCACCAAATGAGAGAATTGGACTGATCATAATTTTACAGTCATTGCTTCAACTATGTTCTGACGCCTTCTTACGTATAAATAGTACGTTTGACGGTTTTTCTATTTCTTATTTAAGTAAATACTCAGAATCCTCCTAGATTCCAGTTCAAGTTTTCACCCACTGCAACTCCGCGATGTTTCGCATGATCCAACAGGGACAACTCCAATCCCTCAAAGCTTCCAAAACGAAACGTTAACCCAACACTTATGTCATCATCGTCATCATTTTCCAATGGCACGCTTACCCACTATGAGGGTCGCGAGTTTAGGTTGCTTAAGTGGACTATCCACATCTTCCTACCTACCGGATGCATACCTAATGGCACAGATTCCCTGGGATGTCTTGGAAACTCAATTGGGGACATGCGTTCAACGTGCCCAAACTATCGAAGTATGAAGGAAGTAGCTGCTCGATATTGAGTGCTGTTTCTAGCCCATCTCTATAAGTTAACCCAGCAATGCGACAAGAAAATCTCATTTCGGCAACTTGTATCAGCGATTTTATTCTTTCGGTCGTTACCCAAACCTCGTGACTATAGCTGAGAGTCGAAATAAACACTGAATTAAAGACCGAGAGCTTAGCTCCGATACCACGTTGAGCCCTTCGATAACAAATTAACCAGGCTGTCTTAAAATTGCTCCAGCCTGACCAATCTTACAGCATAGCTCAATATTGCTCCTTCCATCACTCGTAAATAGGACCTCGAAATACGTATACTTCTTCACCTCTTTCAATGGAACTCCACTAAGACGCAGAGTATCTTCTGTGAATCCAGATGGGTAAACCAATTCTCCAAAAATTGGAGACGGATACCTACAGCGTTTTCAAACCGATATAACTGCCAATTTACAGGCCTCAAAGCTAATCAAGAATGACAACATTGTCAGAGAAGCTATTACTATCTCTATTGACAGCCAGGTGGCTATAAAATCTCTGCAGTCAGCATCGACAAAAGCGAATCTCGTAAAGGTCTGCAGAGAAACTCTCAACGAAACATCAATGACCATACGCTGGTAATCAGGTAACCATATGCTGGGTACCAGGCCACAAAGATATATCAGGTAATGAGATGGCGGACGAACTTTTCAGAAGGTGTGCAGAGCTAGCATTTGCTTATACCCTTCCGGTTGCAAAGATTCCCATTAGCAATCTTTACGGGGAAAAGAGGAAACCATGATCAGGGCTAATACGCGATGATGACACATGGACACATGTGCAATAGCCAGATCACTCAAAATCTCGTACAACTTAGTCGAAGGAAAATACGAATCGGCTTCGGTTTCCTTAAAGGGCACTGCGGAATAGGAATCCATGCGGTGCGTTTTGGATTACCCTACAATGACTATTGCAGAAGATGGAGGGACGAAGAGGAAATAGAATACCTTCCAACACCTGCTATACGATTATCCCAAACTGGCCACGAGAAGATTGCATACTCTTGGTAGTACCTTCTTCCATTGACTGGAGGACTTTCATATACATAGCTGATTTCAGAAGGAATTAGCTTCTTTCTCATATACGTTGCCTATTATCCCATGCAATCTCTCTATCGGTGGCATTACAGATGTTTTCTCTTCGCTTATGTTTATAGCCGACTCCAATCTTGCCAATTCATCCGTTCCGTTCCCTATGTCCCTATGTCTGGGTACCCAGTAGATTGATTTTAGGATACTCATGAAATTTCTATCCCCTTCTGGGTGGTTTTCAGTGTAGCCAACCCTTAAAGTGGGTTAGACTCTCATGAGTATACTTTGTATGGGTACAATGGCCCCGCTTGCCACAAAACTAACCAACCAACCAAACGAATTTATTTCCTACGATCTTGAGCAATTTTGGGGCACAGGGTTTCTCAACGGTGAAAACGTCTTTTGGAATCGATAGCGAGTCTCTCGCTTGCTAAGTCCTCCTGAACTTTTATCTATATGGTCATTCAACAAGAGGTGTCATTTTAAATTTCGCCCCATTGTTGAACTGTCAACACTCAACTATCATTCCGATGACTTTTGGTAAGTAAAAACTAGGAGGTTATGAAATATGGATCGATACACACTCGCACAAGGTGTTAAAATAGTGAAAATTCATACATAAATACATACACACATACATTTTTCATTATCCCCTATAATGGTCGCGGGTTTAGGTTGTTTAAATGGATTATCGACATCTCCCGATCTTCCGCCATCGTCTCTAAAACACCCGGAGCTATCCCTAAACGGGTAGAGGTGAGAGGTGAGGACTTGGTCCAACCATCCCATCCTGGGCTTAACCAGAGTACGCCTACCCGATGGTTCGGATTCCATGGCACGTCTTGGAAGTCGAAATGGAGGCATCCGTTTAACGTACCAAACCATCGAAGTATGGATCTTTGTGTTCGAAGAAGTAGCTGCACGATATTAAGTTTCTCGCGCATTCCGGTATTCCCAACTCGATATCGACGAGTTACCCCAACAATAAAAAAAGGAAATCTCATTTCGGCAGCCCCACAGGATAATTCAGTATCTCGGACAGGTAGGTGATGTGAAGACTCCAACTCCTGTTCGTCCGGCAAGGTTAGCTGAAAATATCATTGCCGTAGCTGAGAGTGTGAATCAAAACCACACTCCATTTCGAGACGATCACAGGAATTGGGCCTATTCGCAACGACTTTGCACCGCATTTGCTAACAAGGTCCAGTTGACACATAAATCGAAAAACGAGATACTACATCTTTCAATTTAAGTATATTCTGAAGAAATCGTTTTATTTTATAAAGATAGTTCTGTATCATCCGAGGCTTCATACATCGATCTTTATTCAAAGCCCTCTTTCATTTTCAATAAGTTCCATTTAATAAAACGGCTTTTCTTTAAAAAGCACATGTTGAATTGCACACTGAAATACTAATTCCAAAGTTTAACAAAACCACTCAACTTCTCTGAACTGTTATAGTTTATGCACATCATGGTAACTGTGCTGCATGTTGCTTAACACGACCTCATGTAGATTCCATTCAAATATTTATCATCTCTAAGGAATCTTTGTACTTTTGCCTGGCACTCTAACCCAACCATGTCATCCTGTGCTCACTTATTAAAACGAGTACACCCATAGTTCAGAGTGGTTTGTGACAAAACGAACGAACATTTATCTTCACTTTCAATCCACAAATTTGCAGTCGGGTCTTGTTCCAGACTGCAGCAGCTGGATTACTATTTGATCCCATGAATTACTAACTATGCGCAAATGCATGAGTTATTCACTCAAAGTTTCCCGTCCGAAGACAACCCCGGCCTACTGCTGATAGCCCACAATTTTAAATTGATTTATCTTATACAGTTGTGCTAATAAAACAGTTTCAACCAGACCACCCGACGAGAGGATAAATAAAAACGAAAGTTCCTTAGAAACAGCATGGTCTACTTCATATATTCGGGGATGTGAGCACATGGCCGTCGTCGTCCAATTTCGGGTCCCATTTTCCGGTGCATTTAGTCAATGGAGGCGCATTTTCCAGAGGACAGAAGAATATGCACTCTCCGTGCACTTCATCATGTCACGGATAATTTTAATCTCACTTCATTCCATGGAGTACAATGAATAAGGGGACACTTGCACCGAGCCCACCCACCTACTTCACCAATACATGCACATCTGCCACACATTCTGGTAGCAAATATGTCCCGTCCCCGTTGAAGGTGCTCCAGATAGAATCCCTTCGAAGTGCACTTGTGAATGTTTATTTCAACGTTAAGGACCTCTCGAGTGCGCTTATGGTTGGCGCACTGGCGACGAAGTCCGTTGCTGGGAATAGAACAAAGATCTGGGCGCTACAATAGTCTGGATCTGTACCACCACAGGGTGCTTCAGTTTTTATGATATTGTCGCACTTCGCCTCGTGTCTATTTCTGCCCCAACTGTGGGCGGTGTTTGGTGGGCCAATTTAAGAGTACCACCCTCAAACTATAAGCAACTGCATTTTTGAAACGCACAATCATCAATAAAATGATGTCCTTTGGCCATTTTTTGCCGGATAAGACTGGTTGCATCTCACTTATTTGCGCTTCCTGCATTGAAACAAAGAGGTAAACACAATCAGTTCCAGTTGTGTGTCCTCGATAGGTCCTTAACATAATCTATCACTGGGTATGCCTTTAAGTTTCCTGCGGAAGGATACTGTGGCTTGGAGCTGAATACTTTTCCTTCGGCCCCAGTCGACTCGAGAATTATTCTTTTGTGTTCGCACTCCCTTCCGGATTCTTCCGTCTTTCATACACACAGATGTAGCATTGCTGGCATCCCTACAAGGAGGGCTTTGAGAGCTCAGTCCATTGTTGACTAGGAACTGGGTGCACTGAGAATGCTTACGTCTGGAAGTCATTCACCGCTTAAGTCTTTCAGTCTCTCGGCGCTAGGTAATCTTCATTTGCATACACTTTAGTTACACCCGTGTTAATGGCTGTGTGGGTCTTTTTTAAAATTATTCCCATTCTCGCTCCGAAAATAAATTGTTTGCTCTGTGTTGTGCTGCATAAAGACGAATTGCATGAATAGCGCTTTAATTTTAGTGGTGGAGGACTCTGATGGTGGTGGCGGCACTAGTGGTTCGGCATAGGAGGTGACTGTTGCAGCTCTTAAGGGCTGGCACATAATTGTTGCATGAAGTGCTTACAACAACCTTATTCCGGTTGGGAGAGGGTTGCACTAGTTTTCTTCATTTTACTAGGTTACTTCGAGTGCAATCCAGTACAAGTTTAAGACTGCAAATGCATGAGAAGTTGTGAGATTAGAAAAAGAAATGAAATCTTAGTTAAAAAAATATCTAACTCAAGTTGAGAACTTTTTAATAATTAAAAAAAAGTGAAAGTTGTGAAATTTACATAAAGAAACAAAAAGTTAAGAAAAGTTATATATATCACGCAGACCTGTAAAGTACTTAAGTATTTCAAGACTTAATTTCTTTGAAGTACAAATATTAGGTACAAGGTATTTCGGATCAGATATTGTTGGAAATGAAACAAACATTAGATACTCAATAGGCTAGAAAGTACTTAAAAATACTGCTCAAGTACTTTGGTACGACGAAGTACTTGAAAAATACCGATACTTAGGTTTTTCAGGTACAAGTATTCGAGTACTGAAGTACTAGTACTTATACTTGAACTTTTACAGCTCTGATATCATGTGCATCATTTGTAAAATTAGAGCTAAAACTAAGACTGAAGATAAAAGATTGATGGTTGGTTCGGTATTGAGGGTTCGGTTAAGGCAGGGTTAGGAGGGAGAAGTGTACTTTTGCTGCAATTGAAGTCATTTATTATTTGCTTTATGCAGCACTCTTGAACGGATAAGTGATGAATATCGTTAATGCAGTGCGAGACGAGAGTAAAGTGTGGTACATGCCTCAGGTTGCGAAGATTGATATTGATAGAGATCATGTAAACGGGACAATTAATGTTACTAGTTAGCAACTGATGAATGAAGATTATATCTGCATACTGCGGAAACGTTCAACGGCTGTAAGTTTATAAGTTTCAAACGCTGAACGTATATATGGAAGCAAAAGTAGAGTTCGCGATCGCCGATAACGCCTAGATAACGCCGATCTAAAACTACTAAGGACTAGATGGAAATCTTGTTCAAGTCGCCCTGTAAGAGCCGATATGGGTTAAAATGAGTTCGGCATGATTAATAGCGAGAAGATAAGCGGCCCACGGTGACTGGCTAGAGGGAACCTGGAGGATGTTTTGTTGAGGTCAGATATTGCAGACCTAAATCTGACTTTATACTGGCATTCGACCAAGCACGATTTGACCCATAAAATAAATCGGGACTGTAAACCAAGAGCTTTCAGTTTAAAGAAAATAATATGTTGAGGGATTCTATCAAAGGCCTTACTGAAGTCTGTGGCCACTACATCGACTTCATGACCATTCTCCGAAGCGTGTAGAGGTCTCACCTGGTCAGTATATGTAAAAACAAACCCAATTTGCTCGCCGGCCACAACAACGTGTCAAGAATGAGAAATCTGACAAACGAACCGCTAAAAAAAAAAGTGGAAGTCGGAATGACAAAATCAAAGCAGCAACCGCCAACGAGTGGTCGTCGTGGTTCAGTGGTTTGTGCGTTGGACTGCTGAGCAAGCGGCGTGGGTTCAAGCTTCAGCCACGTCCACCAATAATTTTTCGCGGCACCACCTCTCGTTGTGGAATACAGGCCTCCGGGAGTATAATTTGTCATGAAAGAACTTCTTAATTCGCCGTCCGGAGTCGGCAATAAATTGTAGCTCCCTTCCATTCGTGCGAAAAATGCATCACGCGCAACATGAATGGTTGCGAAAAGCTAGGCCTTGGCTCATCCCGAGCCAAGATGTAAGGGATTTCCATTATCATTACACAAACTTCTCGACGTCCAAAGGGGCCAACTCACTCGTAAAGAGACCAAGGAAATTACTCACTCAAAGCATTCTCTTTCATCTAATCTCGATATCGAAAAATCGATGACAAGTGTAAAGTTCAAGTTAAAGAAAATAAATAATTAAATGGCTGAGCGAGACCAAGACCTAGATTCTCGCTTTAAACGGACCCTGGAGAGAAGTCAGAAGCTTTTTAATAACAAATCATACTTCCGAAGGTGTTTCATTGCCTGCTGAAGAATTATGGACCTCAATTTGAAATCTTCTCCCAAATTGGAGCTATTTGCGCATGGAGTCTGATACTGTGCTAATCATTTCGAGCTCGAAAAAAACGGAATCAATCGCTGACCCAGAAGTCTGCTAACAGGTTTCCGGCGGAGCACTGCGTGTTACCCTTTTTTATCAAAGAGGGGAAGAGGAGTAAGTCCAACTGGTGCTCCTAAGGCTGCCTTAGAGCAAGATCCGTGGGTCTTACTGTACGGTCGGTAACATGTCCAAATGGCATTGGTTACCTAAGTAATTTTGTTTTGTTTGTTTTTAGAACAATTTCAGGTTATTTAGTTGAGTTGGCGAGAGGAGAGAGAACGCTCTGCGCCACACTCAGGTCAGAAGAGACCCCTAGCTCGGGGAGCAATACCCAAAACATTCTCTATTGTCCCAAGGTTTCACTCAATTTCTATATACTTTACCTCATATGAGAGTGACTGTATCAAGGTCCAGTTTTCTCTGTCTTGCAAACCGCACTAGCACCGTCTTGCCAGCGTTGTTTGATTGCCAAACTACTATAATCGGTGTATAATTATCTGACTAATTGGGCGAAGCAATGTTGCTTAAACGTCAACCTCCGAAAAGAGATTTTTTTTGTCCGTTTAATTATTTTAAAAACTCTCAGCCACTTTTCATTAAAGGCGACGTCATTAGGAATGCTGCCAGACCGATTTATCTGCGGTTCGTGTAGAGTGCGGACAAATGTCACTTTGGTTAGTCCAAATGACAATAGAACTTTATACAGAAACCCGCGGGTGCAGCACACTTACCACTTATTTTAGAAAAATAAAATAATTGGTTTCCATATTCCAATTAATAGTTAAATTCAAACGCAAATACGAAAACGTACATAAATGCACAAAATACATATTCCACCAATAAATCTATTGTTAGCTCAGCTTTCAACATGTTTTCATTAGCGGCCTTTGTGTCCCGAGGCATTATACTAACTAGACACTAAATAAACTGCGGCGTCACTTACCCTACTGCAAACTGCTACTCGGCTGAACTTTTACATAAATTAAACCCTCCCACAATGGCCTACTTTTCGATTAACACGAATTATTGTGACCCCACCATCACAACAATGCCATAAACAAATACGGATTTTGGGAACAGCGCGGCCCATAACGTTGCCAGTTGTTGCCACTCGTTCATTAGAATACCAGAAAGTATCTAAACCAATTTGGGTTTTTTTTAACTCCACCCGCTTTCAGGCTCATTTTTCTGGGTACTGTGAAAATGAGTGAAATAAAATGAAATAAATTTCGTCATATGGTGCGAATTCCGCAGGAGTATTCTTTGCGGGCAACCGTGGACATTGCATGAAACCGCACGTCCGTAATTCGCTCCAGTGCCCTTTTGGACTCCGAACACAGAAGTTAATTACTTTGGCCGCTGCATCCCGAATCGATGGCTGCGTGTTGAATTTATTGCATGCCATTTCATGCGAAGGATGTACGCATATTATAAGGTTCGGGGGGCACAACCGGGAGTCTAGATAACGTTGTCTAATGGATGTAACAGTTAATGGTGGTCTTCTAGGAGTTTATGGCTCGTATCTTTTTTTTATTGCATTTGAGTCAGCAGTCGGTTGACAATGACGATAATTAGTGACCCTATTTTCGGTGAGGTCCTTTTTGTGTCTATGTACTTGAACGCAGTTTTGAGCGACACTTAGTTTCAAAAACGTAAATGGGTTTAAATAGTTTGTAATCAGTTTTAAGCAGGTGGTGAGAACATTTTAGCAAATGTGGAAGAACATCGATTTGCTTATCTCTCTCTCCAAAAGGGATTCTCATGGGTCGATCTTCCTCCAGCCAGTTTGTCGTCCTAGATTAAGATGACGGAAAATAACTTCACAGTGATGCAAATTTGGCTCGACATTATTCTACTACTGTAGCGGATCTGGTTGCTGAAGTGAAGGTCTTGATGGCTGTCCGTTAATATTAAAGTGATGGCTATTGGTGATAGGTCGGTTTTAGCATACTGTAAGCCTCTCAAATTGCCAGCAGCTCTACCTAAAAATCTCAGAGAAATTCAGTAGTAATAGGCCAACAAAAATGGCAGTCAGACTGAGGGAAGTGGGACTATGGACAACTAATACCTTCAGTCAGGCCACCATATTATCTCAAAGAGCGTACAGATACCGACTTCTACCTCAAACTTCAAAAAAAGTTTTAATACTAAATTCACAAGAAGCGATGACTGGGCTAAGGGTCCTGTGTGTACCGAAAAGACCTAACTTTACACTTATGGATCCAAAATGATCCATAGAAAGCATAGAATCCAAATGTATAAATTAATCTTTCAAAATAGAATACTCCAACGCTTCTCAAGACGAGATAACTGGCGTTTTTAAGGAAACACCCTCAATCAAAAATGACAACATTGTCACCGAAACTATTAACATCTATGTTAACAGTCCGCTGACCATCAAAACTGCCGAGATCTAAGCTTACACAGCTTCAGGATCAAACTATCAGCGATAAATTGACGACCAACGAAGTCGGCCCTAAACTTTCCTTCAGTAGTCAGAGTGTCTGTTGATCTCCCATTGTGTTATCCATGAGTAACAAGAGTGTCATATCTGAGAGGCAGGCGCCTTTTCTCTCAAACCCGTTTATTACCCTCAAAACCGTAATAATCTGGAATCCAAGATACGATAATCTTATTTGTCGATGTAAGATTTTCGAGGAGGTTGAGACCGCTCCTGACAAGCTTCAATCTACCGCAAAAGATTTAAGGATTTAAGAATTTGGACTCGGCATCAGTACTGTCATATTTTAATTCTGAACCATCCATATACTAGATTGGAGAGCTTGGTCATATTATTGGACCTTCATTCCTCCATTCGCAGCAGTCGCCTATAACAGCCCCGAATTCAGATAGTCAGGCAGCGCTCAAAGCATTGACATACCACTTCGTGGAACTTAGGTCATTCAAGTGCTGCTACAATACCCTACAATCACTTGCTAGCCACAACAACGTCAAGCTTGGTAGGATGCCCAGCCACCAGGGCATTGGAGGCAATAAAATTTCGCATTGGCTGGCTAGGGTCAGTTTGGCTTCCGCGCTCTTGGGCCGGAACCCTTTTGTAGTGTTAATTAAGCTACAGCCACAGCTTTGTTAAACAAATGGGAACACCAACTTTGCCTAACGTATTGGGAAAATGTCCCCAGACAGGACAGAAACAACATGAAGATTCAAGTGGGCTTCCTTACCAACCGGCTCTATATGGACGTGGACGGATCTTTAATTGGGAATTCTACAATAACACGGCGAAAAATGGCATACTCACCTTGAAATAACGGCAAGTTCTTCATAAAAAAAAATTAAATAAAAAAACAGCCTCAAAACTTCTAGAGAATAAAAATCTCTTGAGCATGGTATCTGAAATCTTAAGAATTGAGCCTGAGGCAGTCTCTGGGCGCTTAGCATAGCATAGCTTCATTTTGTAGTGCCAGATATAGCGGTGTGAAGCTTAGCATTGCTTCTATGGCTGCCGTTGGACAAGTTTTCGTTGCCCCGGTGATACCCATGTAAACTAGACGATAGAGTTGTTCAGCTTTTACTGCGTTTTGGCTTAAGGAGTTTTTGGCCGCCATACTAGTGACACATACATACATACATAGGTAATTATTGGTTTGATTATGGGGTTGTACGACCAGTAAATCATTTTGGGATTCTGGTCCCAAATTTAGCCTTAAACACATGGACGTTGCCCTATTCGCCTATTCAGGTGCGAGTTTCAGGTGACTGTTTTGTCAAGTGTCACCTTAAATTTCAGAAAATTAAGCCTTTTGCCTACAAAAGGTGTGGAATCAGATCTTGCATACACCCTTCCAGTTCCAAGAACACCAATCAGGAAAGGTAAAACCCATCAACCTCTCTCTGGCACGAGTATATAAATATTTAAATATTTACCTTTCGATCAACATTAACATTAACGTGAATGTGCAGGTTCATTTTAATTAACACTTTGTCTAGCAAAGAGATTGTAAATAAGCTTCGAATTTACTTGATGCAACACTCAATACAACTCATTAAATCGTTGGTTACAAGAAAACAAATAAACAATCCAACGGAAAAAAAAAAGAGAATAAATACTGAAAAGATAAAATTTCAATTTAACATACACCTTACGGCTTTTTTTTTTCATTTATTAAGTGACTTTTGCACGGGCGCCCATGACGTATGCAATTATAACGTAATGAGGGTCCGTTGCAGAAGACCACCAAAGTAATAAATAATTCAACTGATTAAGGCCTTTGGTGTACCCGGAATTAATGAATCATTAATAGCTCCCTTTATGGATGCCATTTGTGGCAACAGGACGAAGCTTTTTTGAGGCATAAGAGAACCACGAGTAAATTTGATCGCAAACTTTGGGGGGAATTGTTTGGTTCAAAAGATTTCTGTTTCATTGGTTACATGAGTTGTATCAGGGTAAACATTTTAACATTACAAACGTCAACAAAGGTTATTCCTATTTAAAGTTCAAAAACTGATGAACGTCAGATTTAACGTGCTTGTACGTATACCAATGAATTCTTTTGAGGACATTCAGGCTGAAACTTTTGAGTATTTATGCATTTGTTGTCATGTGTTTATTGAAAGAATCAAATGAATTCACACAAGGCAGACATTGAATCTATGTAAACATTAGCGGATCCAAGTGGCTAAAATTTCGTGTCAGGTTCACTATCCTTAAATGCGCACACAGCCTGTAAAACAAATCTCAGTTTAGATTCGAAGAAGGAAAGTTGATAGTAAGCCACAGCCTTCTAACTTTTTTACTTAAGATGGCGCTTCAGTCCGGAGTGGACATGGGCCTCAACCAACAAGCGTCTCCACCTGGATCTTTAGGCAACTGACTCCAGTTTCGCACGCCAAGTTGCTTAAGGTCCACTTCCGCTTGCGTATAAGTTCACTCAATATATAATTCTCGAACTATTTTGGAACTGTTGAGCAATATCTTAAGCGCAGCCTCGCTATCGCTACAGACACTGAGTCTCCGACACATCCGCGACCATTAGGATAGCAAGAGTCTCTGCTTCGAAAACAGAGCAGCCCAATGAGTAGTGAAGTCCAGTATTTCAAGCGGCGAAAGAATCGAAACGAAGAGAACCAAATAAGTACGAACACCTGTGTCTACAAAAATAATTGATAAGAGCGGTATTAAAATTTTATAATTTTTATTTACTGCTATGCAGAAAGTTTTATAGGTTTATGTACAAAATATTTTTACAAAATAAATTTTTAATTCTTCTCTGTGTTGAAAGTAACACTGGTCTTCAAGGTATCAGTTTCTTCGTCTTCAAGTAATGAATGTGATGCCGTCGGTCCTCATAGATATGTTCCCATTTGATGTTCCTCTTTCTTATCAAAGTATATCTGCACCCTCTTCGATGGTATCAATTCGTTTAAGTACTCCATTTGCGGATATGAGATCTTCAGGTCAAAGCGGTTGGAAATTCTTGAGCGCACTTTGTTTGGTCCAAGATATGCCACGAATTCTTTGTCCTTGCCACCAAGTTTTGTTGTGTAGTTACAAATTTCAGAGTCTCCAACTGCAAATATTCCGCGTTTGAGGCAGTTCTTCCGTTTGTCAGGATTCAGGAGAAACCAGTAGATGCCGTTTTTTCCACAGAGAAGAAATTCACTTTTCAAAATATCATCGAAAGTGAAGTTGAAGCAGTTTCCTTCTTCAATGTGTTTTACAAAGTCCTGATGGTAGGTTTTACAGTGTCGAACGATCTTCGTGACGTCACCGGTCCAGGAGCAAGATGAAAATTGGCACTTGGTTTCCATTTTATTCTTTTAAGCGTTGAGGATAAATTTGAGAAAATTTGCGATGAAGTGGTTAATGTCTTATGACTGATGAATTTGTACTGAGAAATGAGGGCTGCCAACAAGAAATTTATAGACAAAGATTTTCTACCTGGATATGGGAAAGTCGACCGTTTGCATTAAAAGTTTCAAAATTTTAATTATATTTCGTAACAGGTAGAACATTTTTGTGGCGCTATGATGCAACGCAAATTGTCCAAAAGTTTATTGCTGGTCATAAAATCATAAAAGCACGGTTATAGTTTGTGGTTTGTTTAGTAAATTTTACAAGGATCATAAGAGATTTGGCAGATTAATTATGTGGTCAATTGTAAAAGTTTCTTGGTAAATCCGTAAAAAATATTAATTTTCAAAAAACAAGATACTTAACTAAGGTATCGAGTTAAAAGTCATTAGTCTGTTGACAAGTTTCCATGAACTTTTTTTATCAGGTTTGGAAGCGATTCACTGCCTCACTCAGATGCAAATAGCAGGACCTAGTTTAGTTTTGCATTTTACTCGAGTTTTCTAGAATTTCAGAGAAAGCCGAGAACGTGCTTTAATGATGACTATCTTTCACCACATCAGCACCGAAGATCTGCCGCCTGATGCAAGCAAAGGCAAGACAATTGCAAGGGAAATGATCCGAAGTATCCTCGTCCTCTCGTTAGAAAACCAATGAGTTATCTACAGTCTCTTCTTCTTACAGACATTCGGGACCATTCGTTAGCCACACACAATCGTGGAGGATCGTTAAGGATTCTAAAAAAAAAAACGTCAAGATCTATATATACAAGTTGTGCGTACATATACTCGAGCGCGGAAAACAAATTATAGAGAAATGAAAAATAAACTGGATTCGGGTTGAATGTGCAACAGGGTTCTGTCAGGACCTTACCACAGCAATGTGCAGATGTGCGATATCCGCTGTCTATTGCAATTTTACTGATTTAACTGATGAAAGAGCTCACTTATATCACGTTAACCGGGTTCACTCCGATAGCTATTAATGCTGTTTGGTTCATTGTTCGGAGAGGGTTTCTATTCAGATACAAATCCGCTTATACTACACTCGCCGACCCTAGAAAGTTCCATCGAGTAGTTGACGAAATATCTGACTAAAGCTTTCCTTCTTAATGCAGCTCCGCACGAGGTTGAAAAAATGAATGCTCGACAGTGGGCATATTATAGGCTGGTGTTGTAGAGACTGGCTTTATTGTGACTTCCACAGGAATAAAATCAAAACTAGTACGTAACGAGTGAGGTGGTGCTAAGCGAGCTGCTTGCGTTCATGTCCACTGAACTTTTTCGCGGCACCACCTCTCGTATAATTTGTCATGAAAGAGCTTTTCAATTCCCTGTCTTCGGCAATTAATTGTAGATCCTTTCCATTCGTGCGAAAACTGTAACACGCACAAGATCAATGGTTCATCCTGTGCTGTCGCGCCAGCTATTTATTTTTTTAGTAGGAACGAGAGCCTAATTTTCCGAGCATAATGCTGCGCTATGTAAGGTACTATGACAGAGATGTGTTCTAATTAACAAGAATTCCGGAAAATTAGCTGGAAGCGATGAACAAGATCGGAACCGGACTCTGTCTGAGTCAAACGGTCCTCAAAGTGCTTCCGTAAAATCAAGTACGTTCGGATCTGGCTAGAGAAACTTGTTCATTCTTCATCTGTTTGTATCAGCTGCAACAGTGGAAATGAAGAGGCCAACTCTCTGTCCAAGGTGCTGCCAGCCACGTTGCAGGTTTTTAGCCATGCTATAGAGTCAGTGAAAATCAAACACAAAAAGAGTGATGAGACCTCTCTGCATATCCTACTCAAAACATCACTTCAAACCCCATTACAAGGATTACTGCATTTTTTACTAAAAACCCCAGCAGGAACTTTTGTTTGCCAACCAAATCCATCTATCTTCGTGTGCTGACTGCAGCAAACGTAAAAGCAAACATTCTAATTGTAATTATTTGGCTTTTATTTCATTTAGAGTAAAAATACCTCAAAGTAGTAGCATTGCAACTGAATTCCTTTCCTAAAATCACTAAAGACATTCCTCACTCAGTGTCCCACTTAATGAGAATTTCAAGTGACCCTCTACAAAAAAAAAGGAAACCATTAGAAGCTTTAACTGCTCGCAACACAGCGTGCATCACACGCTTCTGTCGTAATCCTGGCTGAAGGACCCCATAGCACACTGCACATTGCCAACATTGTCCATTTAAATTCGCATTCGGCAAATGTATGCCAAACTTTCCTGCAAAGGATTAACCGAATTACTTAATTCCCAACTCTAACACAATGCTCGTGCTTCCATAAAGCGTTAAGTTTATCCATTGTCCTTTGCCGAAACGAACGAGAGGGGAAACAGCAGCCCACTCCCAGTGCAGAAGGTCGCAGTCGTATTCCTAAACCATCTAAAAGTGTATAACTTCGGAAGCCAAACACGGACACAGCCATTACAATTGGTCCATACACGAAATTTTATTTTCTTTTCCTCTAACTTGCAGGAAGTGAAAGACCGTCATGACTACGAATGACAGTTTGTTGTTGCTCTGTTCGCCGTTTTCTTTTTTTTTTTTTTCCGTTTCCTTTTTTTTGTGTTACTTTTTCTTCTTCTCGGTCTCGGTTGAAGGTGTAATTTTGTCATCCTTTTATTTAAGGGTCAATCCCGAAAGAAAGAACGAACCAACTAACGTACGAAGGACATAAAAGGAACGAAGCAAGTCGTAAAATGAAGCTTTTATTTAGCGCTTAATTCTGCCATTAAAAAAATTGGAAAGGACCAACAAAGTACAGTGAATGGGTGTCCGGTGTTACACTGGCACACGGTCTGCCCTCCGAAAATTGTTCTCCTTCTTCTTCCGCGAAAGGACACATCTACGAGAGAGCGCGTTATAGAGTTATTCAGGAACGTGAACTGAATTAATTTGAAAGAGGAAAGTTTTAATGCATTAGAGCTAGTGAGTTCTGGTGAATCAAACTTCTATGTGTTCGGTACATGAAACACAGTCACACTTGCACTACTATCCCGACAAGGATTTGAGTGTAAAAGTCGTAAAATGTATATAAAAAAAAGAAAAAGTATAAAAAAAAACTCCTGCCACTGGGTACTCAAGCGACCAGAGGGAATCACAGACTTTGAGGTTTTGATAATGAGGATGATAATGTTTTTAGTCAAAAGTGCAGCAGGATGTTCGCTTGCTTAGTAGATAAGTGACATAAATTAGGGTTGTCAATGTGTTTGCACGTCACATAGACAACGAATGACAGTAGTGTTACAATTTTCATTATCAAAAGTGGGTGTCGGAATCAACATGATCATGAAAAATTAAGCAAAGCTCACACGATAATAAAAACGAGTTGACACATACCAGTCCTACCGCAAAGAAAACGTAAAGAGCAGCGTTTAAGGGGATAAAAAGATAAACAAACCTTGTGCGCGAAGAGGAGAAGTGATTTTGCAAATTTAGCAGACAATCATCAGTCAGTCATTCTATAGACGTCATCGAGTGCTTGTTGAAAATGTCCCGATGAGTTCATTCGAGATAATAACCATTGATTGTGAGTTACAGAGAATGGAACATGACTTAGAACTTTTTCGAAAAAAATGTCACAGCATTTTACTATGTCCTTGTAGATAAAGAGAAAAAATATATTAATGAATATTAATTAGGTGCGCAATTAAGTTCTCGCTGTTTTTTTTTTTTTGATGAAAACGCAAGTTTATTGTGAAAAAATGGTTACAAATGAATCATTCAAAGTATTGCCCATCACTAGCTACAACTTTCTCCCATCTTTCTGGTAGAGCTCGAATACCGTTACGGTAAAAGTGTTCATCTTTTGAAGCTATCCACGAATCAAGCCATTCTTGGATGTCTTCATATGAGCGGAACTGCTGATCAGCCAGACAATGTGCCATCAAACGGAACAAGTACTAATCGGACGGCGCAATATCTGCGGCATAAGGCGGGTGGGGTAGGACTTTCCATTTGAACGTTTCCAGGTACGTTTTAACGGGTTTTGGCAACGTGAGGCCGAGTGCTGTCATGCTGTATAATCACTTTGTCGTGCCTCTGCTCGGCTCAATCGCATCAATTGAAGTCGATACAGTTCCCCAGTGATGGTTTCGTTGGGTTTCAACAGTTCATAATTAATAACACCGACCTGGTCCCACCAAATACACAGCATAACCTTCGCATCGTGAATATTCGCCCGAGCCGACGACTTAGAAGCATGACCGAGCACTCCCCATGATTTTATTTTCTTTGGGTTGCTGTAATGAATCCATTTTTCATCACCCGTCACGATGCGATGAAGAAAACCCTTCCTTTTTTGCCGCTGGAGCAGTTGTTCACAGGCGAAAAAACGACGCTCAACGTACCTTGGCTTCAAATCATAAGGAACTCAAGTTCCTTGTTTTTGAATCATTCACAACGCATGCAACTGCTGGAAAATGGCTTGGCGGGTAACTCCTAATGCTGAACCAAGCTGTTTTTCCATTTGGCACGGATCCTCATCGAGCAATGCCTCCAATTCAACGAGTTCGAAGGATTTTGCCCTTCCTTCACGCGGACTGTCGTCAACATTGATATCACCGTCTTTGAAGCGACGGAACCAATCACGGCACGTTTTTTGACTTAGGGCAACATCTCATTAAACTTTTTGGAGCTTTCGATGCGCTTCAGTCGCCGTTTTCTTCAAATGAAAGAAAAAAATCAACACTTCCAGCAACTGACGATTATTTGGCACAAAATCAGACATTTTCACACAAACAAAAGTATATGACGGCAAAACAAAATCACTAATGTGTCTAAACGGTTTGTTTACCATATGTCTAAGCTAGGTTTATGACGTTTTGGATATATCAAACTCGACCAGCACTTACTGCTGGAGCCATCTATTGACAAACAGCGAGAACTTACTTGCGCACCTAATACAAAACAGCGAACACGCATTCTGGAAGAGAGGGCACTTCAAAATGAATCCAGCAGGCCCAAAAAGTCAACTTTCGAGCGAATACAAGAGTTTCGAGCAGGAGGTCGAAGGCACAGATATAAAAATTTGTCTGACTTGTTGCCCATATTACCACTTCTTCGGCATTCGATACAAAAATGTTTCGTATACGCCACCGCTCAATGGATGCATTTGTGAGTGCCGAATTTCTGAGCCACAGCCACAGTCAGTGACAGAAAAATTCGGCAGAGATGATGGTTTGTTGACCAGTTCTTCTCCATTCGATACAAAGATATTTCGTATTCTGGATACAGCTAGGTGCTGGCTCTTCGAAATTGAAATGCGGAAAAATGTGCTTAGGTTAAGTTAGTTCGAGCACAAGGCCCATTGTATGTAATACCCAGTAGTTTCCAGTGATGAAAATTGTATCCGAGTTACGTTTAGGAGATCTTGAATAGTGGTTTGACCTACATAGATCGCTGATATTATGCCTGGATTCCTAACAGGGGTGAATTCCTAACAGGGGTGGATAATGACAGAGAAGATGATCTGTGATTTCTTTCTCCTCCTCGTCTCTAAAGCTTCTGTAAAACAAATCGGTGCTCGGTACAGTAATGTTTTCCTGTCCCTGTCCAATCACTGCGTCAAAGAGTACTGCGATCTATGCACCTAAATAGCAACGTGATCGATGACATTCTAGAGTAAGCTGAAAACAAACAGTTTTTTAACAATCAACCATCTCCACACATTTCTCGCACTTCACTATACAAATATTCCAACAGCATTTAAAGAGAACCTACAACGGGCCTAATAAGAGGTCTGAGCAAAGAGAGAAACAAAATTTTTGAACCAATCAAGCATGCTAAGTGGCATGCTACAGCGACATTCTCCGAGACTTTAAGCTGACGAAGTCGTCGGGTATGCCAATATTATGAAAACTGCCGGTAGAGCGCCACCACGGTATGCATCTTACTACATATCAACACTACTTGTAAAATAGATACAATAGCAGAGACCAGTCGTAGATGTGACACGCCAAAACCACAGATAGATCTGGTCTAGGCCAGAACAGAGAATGGTCTAAGGCTTTGGTCCAGCTGAAGCGATCGCGATTCAGGATCAAGATTGTATCAGAAGCATCCATGGCTTTATAAACATCTCCAGCTAATTCAATTGGCATTTTAAGTGATTTGATTTGGTGATGAGGTATAGCAAAGGACTTCATCTGATTTAACTGTGTCTGTTTCCAAGAGCAGAAAGCCTCTCTTACTGGCAAAAATTCATTAGCACTACCAACGCAAAACATCGTGCTTCCACGTCACCATATCCCTTTTTGCGTCTCTATCGATTCTGCCTTCAATAGCTTTAAATTCATTAGTAACACAATCAAAGGATAACAAAGAGCTGCTTAGGTGACACAGAACTCCAAGTACGCAATCGAATACAAAATAAAGGACACCCTACTCTACCAGTCTGAGTTTGTTCTCTAAAAGTTTCCTGCTTAGTAACGAATTGTTTGCTAATTTCAATTATCACGCTTACCCTTCTTCTCACTTCTTCGGCACTTGTTTTCTGCTGTCAACTTTCGTTGTCATAACAAATGGAATATACTTGTATCTCAGCGTACAGCCAACTTCCCTAAATCAATCAGGATAAAAGTTGCAAAAAACTTTAAAGAGATGAGCAAAGTGCCATGGAGGAGCTTTAATTTAAAGTATCCGAATACTTTTGGAGTATCGGGATAAGCAACCAGAACAATTGATAAAGTGAACTTTCTTTTCAACTCCTACTTGGGGTTCCCTTTCAGAATTGGCCACCCCTGCACGTCGGCATACATACATTGGTGGTGGGCTATTGTACGCGAGGAGAAGAAAAATCGTGGAAATCCGAAAATCAGAAACGTGATTGAAATTTTATGAATGCCAGGAAATCGAATCTCGGGCAAAATTGCCCTCCTGTAAGTGAAAATAAATGAGGAGTGTGTTGTACCTACGTCGGATGATGGCGTCAGTGATAGGGATAGCAGACACAAATCACGGTACATAACGTGGCGCTGCGGATTGGTGTGGACTCGTCAGGCATTATTTTTCAACTCCGAAAAAGTGAAAACTAAGTCGTTGTTACTTTTGGAAAATTTGGAAAATTCCTCGATTCTTGTGAATTCTAAATTTGGTTGACGTCTTACATTCCACAAAGGACTGACTTAAGAAGGAACATTTCAGGGAACTCATTTTCAGAGGGGTTTCGGGCACATGTATCATGTATTTTGCATTAGTTTCCAGGAACTCCAATTCGGAGAATTCTAATTTGAGAAGGGCTATGTGAGAGGACTTTGAATGTTCACAAAACCAAACAAATGAAGTTTTTTTTCCAGTCAAGGATTTGCTAGAAAACTGAACTTTGAGGGAGCTTATATGGGTTTAACTTACATGGATAGCAGACTTAGCGATTATGGTTAAAATGCTTTAATAATGGGCCAACGCTAGTGTGTATTTTTGCTTGATCGCATTGGTGTTGGCATCCTCACAAGAATCTTGACCGGCTGTCTAGCTATCGGTGCAACATCCAGCGTCTGGACTGAGGTGTAGATAGTGTTTTACACATCAACCAGGTTAGGTGTCTCATACACTGGCCAAGAATCCCACAAGCTTGTGGGACTTGTATCTCCGCCAAAAAGCTTCTTTAATTAGACCGGTCTATAGCCAACTGCCTCCAGTTGGATAGTCCAAATTATTCAAAGTCTACTTCCTCCTATCAGACATTCCACTGAATCACTTAGGACTATGTTCTTGATGGTTGATGGCAATGAAAAGCTAGATGAACTGGCAAAAAAAAGAGCGGAACTGAACCAAATAATGGTCGATCACACGGTTTTGACCTCCATTGAAGTTATAAAACACGAAATACACTTGGACTTCTGGAGGCTTGCCGACGAGCGATGGAGCACACTTCCGTCATGCCGCGTATCAGGAAAGATGTGGCCAAATCTCAATAAAAGAAAAACAAAGGAAATACTTACGCTGAAAAGATCGCATTCAGCTCTGGTGATCAGCATCGTCACAGACCACAAACTGCTGGCGGCCCATCTAAGGAGAATGCGGCTAAGTACGATTGACCTCTACAGATGATGTGGCGATATAGACGCGGAGGAGGATACGACGCATTTTCTCTGCGACTGCCCAAGCCTCAGTAGAACCAGAAAGAAGACTCTAGGCGCTTACTTGACCCAGGCCAACTATCAACCATGCCATCGAAGGCCATCCTAAAACTTATACTGAATTCAGAATGGCTTAGGGACGCTAATTAACAACCAATAAATAAACCTTTTTTTTCTTTTCGCCATAGGTACGTGAATGTAGGTCCCACAACGGAAAAGACAATGTATCCCTAAAGATCAGAGTGAGGCGGTGCCTGACATCAAGCCGCCACCCCGTTAACCTAACCTAACCTATGTCCTTGATGGTTTGTGTTAACACCCAGTGATGGAGGGAAGAGAAATAGTTTAGGGAACTGTTAAAAATTTGAGATGAGCGAAAGGATAATAAGGTGTAAATGCACATTAATTTTCGGATTACATTCCAACGTTTCGGTGGTGTTGATTGATCACCGTTCAGTATGGTGTAGTAGCTCCTGCCTAAAACATGCGAGTTGTATAGCAGTTTCAGATCAATGTACGTATGTATGCTTTATAGATCGTAGCCAAGTCTGTAGGAGTGAAGAACTGTTTTCATCGTTTGACAAAACCAAAGCATCTAGCACCACCTCTGGCAGCATCTGAAATTTGCTCTTCTGGGCTTATGTGCACGCTAAGCAATGAAAACCATTCCATTAGAGGTTTGGCAAGAATAGAAAATTATCTCTTCCAAGTAAGGGGATGAATTCCAAATGGACCTGCAGAAGAGCTGGTGCATGCGTTTAGAAAAATATTTGTTCAAGTGGATAGCAAGGTGGATTCGTGGATACAGAGAGCTGGTATGGTGAAGTTGGTTGTGAATGTCAAGCTAACTCTTTGGAGGTCAGAATATTTTGATCATTGAAGGGAATGTCTACAGTTCTTTTAACAAGAGAGCAGAAGTGTTACTACTTTTAGGACACTGTAGTATTTATTACTTACTTACTCACTTAAGGTGGCGCTACAGTACGAGGTGGACCTGGACTTCAAGCAACAAACACCTACAGCCAGTTCCCTCCATTTCCGCCCTCTCAGTTAGCTGAGGTCCCTTTCCATCTGAGTCGTTGTTTTCTTCTACTGCACCGTCACTCGGGGGTGGATTCGAAGATTTTCCGGGCCGGAGCATTGGTATTCTTCCACTCTACATTAGTTTTGTCGCTTGGAGTTCAATCAAAAGTTCTCTGGAAACTACATTGAATTTAAAAAAAATATTAAAAATATTTGAAGATGTAAGTAAGTTGTGAAATGCTTTACAATTATTTTCCCAACTTTTTGATTACCAGAGTCAAAAAAAAAAGCAAAAAAAATTTTTCTAGAACAAATATGACGTTAGGTGGAAAATCCTACACCTCCTATTGAATCACTCTTTATTCTGCTGCATTTCTATAATTTCCACGTAATCTGAACCTATTTTACATATTTAATGTTTAAAGTTGAATTTAGAATGCCCTTTTATAGGCTTCACCCTACACTCCGTACTAAAGTGTTTTCACGTCATTTGGACAAACTGTTGCAGAAATAATCTCTCGATTTATGTTAACAAAACTGCATTTCCCTTCCTTCCGTGTTCACGCAAATGTCACATAAAACATGCAATTTCCCTATAAATAAATGTTTTAATGATATTCGTTTTAATGGTACCCAATTTAATGCAAAAACATCACACGCAACTTTTAGTACAAAATCGGAACACGTTTAATAAAAAAAAATTGCATTAACTACTTCCTCCGTTGTGTGCTTAAAGCTCAAACACTTTAACCACCAGCAGGGAACTATGGCCACGAGAGTGAATGCAATTTCGTGCATGGATACACTTAAAACCTAAGTGGTAGCTGTTTGACGTCTGCTTCTACTGTGTACAGGTCTCTAACCCAGTGCCTGGATAACTAAGCGCCGAACTTGTTCATTCAAATTTGAAAAAAAAAATTAAGCATTGAATTCTTTTAATACCTGTGCGAGATACTATAGAGCAGGTCAGTAGTCATAGTCAGAACGAGGCTTTCATGAAGAGTAAACTATTTTTTTCATTCATTCCGCAGTAAAAAAAAAACATGACTTCGTGCACAAATTTCCCTGCACAGCTTCATAAAAAAGAAAACATTTTCAAGGGTGAAACATGAAACACTAGGGAGTTTCCACCACTATGTTATGGCTTGTCTACTCCCAGTGTTGGTAAGGTGGCGAACATAATGAATTTTAATTCATAAGTCTTAATTTTAAGTGCTGGTGATGACACATTTAACATTTCTGTTTATGAAAAATTTAATTACAATTTGTGACTAAATAAAATGGAAATGGTTATGAAAGAGCTAACCTCATGCTATTATTATATGCTTGAGATTCTTCCTATAGAGTTGAATATGCTATTTTTATCTGTTTAATGAAAAAATTCGTATTAAATAAAATAAATAAATAGCTGGCGCGACAGCTCAGGATGATGCAAAGCTTAGCTTCTCGCAAGCATTCATGTTGTGCGTCTTAAATTTTTTCCCACGGATGGAAGGGACCTTTAATTTATTGCCGACTTCGAACGGCGAATTGAGAAGCTCTTTCATGACAAACTTTACTCCCAGATGCTTATCATTCCCCGAAGAGAGGTGGTGCATCGAAGAATGTTCGGTAGGCACGGCTGGTGTTTGAACCCACGCCCCTCGCACAGCGGTCCAATCCACTATACACTGAGTCACAGAAATTCCTATTAAAATATGAAATTATGGTTATCAGGCTATTTAATAACAAAAGTTCATTTTGCAAGCTCATTTTACAGTTCGCTTTTAGGATGCACAAACGTTCCAGGTTTAAGTAACGTAACTATCTGTGATGCTTCTGGAGAAATCGCAAATCTTTCTGTCTGATGGTCCTGCCCTTGGATCGTATCAGGCTGAAGATTGAGACTAGTTGCCAAATTGAAATGAGTATAAGCATTGTTGGCAGTAAAGCAGATACAGAAATCGCAAAAATTTCATTCTAGTGGATGCATTTTAAATGCATCTAAAAAATGAGCAAGCCTCACGATTCGTAGCCAGATGCCGTTAACAAAAATTGAAATTGATTTCCCTTCGTGTCACCTTTTAAATAAAACAAAAAAAATATCGAAATCCGATGAAAATTTAAACAACTGCCAGAAAGTCCCTACCTCCTCGCTTCCTTGACTAAAAGTGAAAAAACTTTTACTTCGAGTCCCCCTTCATGTCATCACTCAACGGTGAAGTTCGGCGTTACGTTGATCATCGACAGCGACAATCTTTCATGCAGCTCATCATTTTTCAATCCGTAACGTAAACTGTGATTGAAAGCAAAAAAAAAAAAAAAAACCAAAACGAAAACTTCCAAAGACATCACGGAACACGCGCCACGAGTGATTTATTTGTATTTAAGCGAAAGTAGTTCAAAAATATTTTTCCTTGAAAGACAAATCCTGGCACAGCACAGCAACTTACGGTGCAATTTGCTAACAGCCAACAGCCGTCTATTTGTTCCGGTTCGCGTGAAAAATTTACAACATCCCCAGCCAAACAGTGTTCCCCACCTGGCGCCGGACGCCTCTTGAAGTTCGAAATTGGAAAATCACATCCATTAGCTTCTGTAACTTGGATGGGAAGCAGTGCACATTTAATTTCCTTGGGCATCCCCCTCGGGGAGATGGGCGACCATTTGCGTAGTAAAAAATGCCGCCAGCATCGCAGATTGGAGAGCAGTTCAGTATGCAAATATGTATGTGCCAAGCAATTCGTTCGGCTGTCGTCGATTTGATTTAATCGATTTCGCTTTGCTAGCGAACGCAGGCAATCGAAATTACTACCAAATGTCGGAGAAACAAAACGTGTTGTTGTAATGTTATCGCATTGAATCACCAAAGACACAAAAAAAAAAAGAAAAATTTGAAGTGCACCCCTCTTTAATCCTTGTTAGCGTGAATGAACCTCCTTCTGGGGGGTCGCACCTGCTCGAAAGGGGGTAATGACTTTCTGCACAAAACCAAGTGACGGAAGGTAGATGCATCATCATTGTGACCTAAAAACGAAAACTCGGTCACTTGAAAATGTAGCAACCCCAACCCAACCCAGTACTCTTCAAAGTGAATAAGAAGAATCATCAGCCGTCTACGGAAAAGAGGTGACTTACATTTTTCTATGACAACTGGGGGACCATTGTGAGGAAGTTACTTCGACAACACAAATACTTGTGTATGAAAGGCAATGTGGTCCTTCATCATTTCGGAGGAATTGGAGTGAGTGTTTCCTCAGAAGTGCGGTAAATTTAAAGTCAAAAGTGTCGGTAGTCCTTGTTTCATCAAAATCCTTATTCGAGTGCTATAAATGGTATAACACTTACTTCCACGGTTCGCTATAAAATCCATAAAAGCTCCTTTTAAAAGGAAACGAGTTTACAGAGCCTGTTTAAATGTTCCCTTTGTAAAAGCTTCATCTCTTTCTGGTTGGTGTCTGTGGTAAGTGTATAGCAAACATGGAAAACCTAACGGATTTCCGGGAAAACAAGTTATACAACTAGAGAGCGGATAAAAGTAGACATGTATAGGTCACAGCTGTACTTCATTGCAAATTTTGTCGCAGGACATAGTGAGTCACCAAATAGGAGAGAGCCTCACATGGTATCACCATGGTACCACAAGTCAATGAATTCTTATATTCATAGGATACAAGATCCGAGCTTACTTTGGTAACCTACATTTATATGTAGGTAGGTAGGAAGAGGTGGCGGTTCGACTGAACCCAATTACCATTAGAATGTGCCACGACTCGTGTTATCTGGTTGATGGTATGTGTTGTTGAAGATGGGTGAGACACCAAGGAGTGCCTAGATACAGCCTGTGGAGTTTAGAAATCGAATTAGATCTCGTATCCCTTTACCTGAGATGTGTTTGTGGTCGTTGAAGAATGCATGGTTTAATGCACGAAGTTCGGCTCTGTTGCCGGACATTTGTAGAAAAAATGGGAGAGAGTTTCCTTCTCATTATCATTTCCGCAGCTGTGGCAGTGGGGGTTGTATGGAACGCCTAGTTTGGCCGTATGATCCCCAATTGGTCAATGCCCCGTAGTTATCGCCTTTATTCTGGCGATATCTGGGCGGGATCTGTTTAGGAGATCATTTGTTTTAGTCTCATCGTAAGTCGGGCACATCTTTCTTGATATAGGGCAGTTGGTAAATCCCCTCTATTGGAGGTTGGCCCTCTGAAGGAAGTTTGAGTGGATTTTTCCTTTAACCGCTCCTAGAGGAATGTGAGCCGTATAGAGGAGAGTGCTGCTAGGCAAGCTCATCTGCACGCTCGTTTCCTTTTATGTCACTGTGCCCTGCAACCCATAGTAGTGTGATAGAGGCTTGGCTATCACCCGCGTCACCCTCGAGTTACGTGCAACCCTTTCGGATTGCCAGTAGTTCCGCCTGGCTGACTCTGGCAAGTAATATAATCATGTTATTTTCAGTGATTCCGAGTAGACACCGGCACCCACACTGCAGTTCATCTTTGATTTGTCGGTGTAGATGACCGTGTCAAAATCCTTCACCACTTCGTCGTTCTTCCACTGTGCTCTAGTGGAAGTGTGAAGTGTTTGCTGAAGTTTAGTTTGGGTGTGATGAAGACGGTTGGAAACGCGGCCATGTCATTTGGTAGCGAGTCTGTGGCCGTAGGGACCTTCTGTCCAGCACCTAGATTCTTTGAGTCTGATTGCGCTATACTCGTATAATGCGGTGTTTTTTTTTTGTGTGTAAGTCGAGAGCGGATTCCGGAGCACAGTATGGGCATCCGTTGCGGCAGACCTCAATGAGCTTATGGTGCCTATAATCGCTAATCTTTGCAGCCTTTTGAGTTTTGTAAGGCTGTAGCCTTTGCTCAAAGCGGGCCACCACACTAACGACCCGTAGGTCGTTATGACTGTGTACATCCACAAGGTCATCTTTGGTTGAAGTCCCCACTTCTTTCTAAAGGTTTGGCCCAGGCATAAAAGGCTATACATGCCTTTCTTACCCTGCGCTGGAGGAAAGTGTGAGTGATTGTCCATTAAGACAAGGAAAGGTGAAGTAAGGTATTTTGGTTTTGGTAGTGAAAGGCATCAGTTCATTTTGATTGGGCTTACACCAAGGCCACAGCTTGCGGCCGAGGTGTTTACCTCATATAGGGCAGTCTCCATGATTTCACTTATTACGGAAGTGACATTACTGACGAAGTACATGGGTAGTTCGGAGTGGGCCTGAACTTCAACCAACAAGCCTCTCAAGCTGGAAAGGAATGATTAAAGTCTTATATAGGAGTCTCTTTAGCTGTTCGAAATAGAGCCTCAGGAGTCACGACCCAATCGCATTCTCAAGCCAACGAAATAGGAATTGGCAGAAGTTTTCATTTCTGGTGAGATGTCGTTTTCAGAAGTAATAAATAAAAGAGCCAACGGAGATACAATCGCCAAAGGGACTTTAAGCTTTGTATCTGGAGAAGTTAAGGCGGACTCCTTCCTAACTTTCTGACATACACTCATCTGACAGGCTCAGCAGCCTTGTCAGATTTTTGTTTGGTTCTGATCAAGTTGGCACAATTTATGACTCCCATCATCTATGTTTGATTAGTTCGTTCTGCCTGACAGCGGAATGTTGATCTTCGTCGCTATGTTCCATCATTAAAAAATGCTTAGAAATCTCTTTAAATTGCCTTTCGTCTTTCAAGCCAATGTCAATGTTATTTTATAGGCCACAAGAATTTTAGAATTAAGAACACAACTAGAAAATCTATCGCTCTATTCTATCAAATATATTCAGCCAACATCGACAAGATCTAAGGCTGTACTATGAATAGTATATTGGCGATCAATAAGGTGACAGTACATTGGGTACCAACCCATAGTGATGCATAAAAAAAATAAATAAATAGCTGGCGCGACAGCTCGGGATGAGCCAAGGCCTAGCTTCTCGCAACCATTCATGCTATGCGTGTTACATTTTTCGCATGAATAGAAGGGTCCTACAATTTATTGCCGACTCCGAACGGCAAGGTGAGAAGCTTTTTCATGACAAATTATTCTCCCGGAGGCTTGTCATTTCCGACGAGAGGTGGTGCCGCGAAAAATGTTTGGTGTTTTCCTGGCTGGGACTTGAACCCATGTCGCTTAATCAGCAGTCCAACGCACTAACCACTGAGCCACGGCGCCCACATAGTGATGCATGGCGATAGAAATTTCCAGGGAATAACTTGAGAAGATTGAGTAGTTTTTGTAGTATGATATCTTTATCCCTGGTCTGGAGAATCTTCAAATGGCTAATTTGAGGAAACGGCAAATCTTCCTTTCCTGCTTTAATTGATTTCCAAAGTAGGCACTACTTCACGGGATTTATGGATTTGAAGGATCAGAAGTCCTCATGGGTCCCTATAACACCCGAAAAACCTTGCAAACCGACCAAGTTGTAGTCCATCACCATGTAGTTGAATAATTGCTCAGATGACCTGGGTGATCCCTACAATCCTCTCTATAGCTTATTCCTTCGTGATTTGTGAAAAACCATTCCTTTACTACATCTTCCATCAGACTAACCCGTCATTTTTAGATCGGACAGCTGCACTCAAAGGTTGTCGACTCTTTGCTTCATGGTGACTTGTTTTGCGTGTGGCCATATGTTTAGACTAAGCATCGGCTAATACCGCTTTCACCGGATTGTTTTATGCGTTTTCGCAGCATTTGAATCTGTTTTTACGCATTCGTACACCATCAGTAAGCTGGTCACAATACTGCCTCACACAAATCGACAGACACGAACGCGTTTCATGAACTGTTGCAGGTGTGAATGAAGTGAACGAATTGCTTTTCATGTTCCTCCTCGCAACCCAAATGAAGCCCTTCAATAAAATCAAAGCCCCCATGACATAGTCTTTGATTGTGTTGTGAATCAAACGAAGCCGATGCGAAAGAAATACAATTCTATTTTATAAATGACAAGTTGACAGCAAATACTGCAAGATAAACACAAGTGTTCGATGAGAGGCCGATGACATGTGTACAAATCACTGGGTTTTGCAATGCTAACCTACCCTTACGAACAGCCACAGAAGTAACCTCTTTTAAATGAGAAATCTTAGCCGACTGCTGGTGGTGAGCAATGACAGTAAATCCCTGGCGTATAATAGGTCTTCCAACAGAGATCTTATCCATCACATTTGCTTCATTTGCTACTTCGTTCGAATTTTTTTTTTGTATTTATTTCGCATTTTTTAAGCTTACGAGTAGTCCGGCCGCTGAACGGGAATTGTGTCATCAAAATGTGTCATCACTAATTTGATTTACCCTTGTTTGATTTTAGATTAATTGTTGAATGAGTCTTTTTTTTTTTTTGCATTTCTTTGGTTCAAGGGAGAGATTGATGTGATGTCCTTTGTCAACTGTTGGTAGAGCTGTAATTGACATTGCGGCAGCTACAGGCATTGTAATTAGAAAAATATTTTCCTTCCCTCATAGCAAAGCGGCAGCTCTCCTAAACAACAGATGGTGAGAAAGATACAGAAAAGTACTCAGTTCAAATGAATACAACAATAGATAGTTGAATGATGAGAGTATGATCTGCTGGAACTAGGAGATCGGCCGGTGTGGGTTTTACTTTCAACTGGTACTCCTCGGAGCCAGGCTGCTGTTCACCGATACTTATAAGCGCGAAAGTTGACCAAGAGACAAACTCTCTTAACACAAAAGCAGATGATTTTTATAAATTGAATCAACGGTGGCGTCAGAAACTTCTAGAACGGAAAGTCACCTTATCTGGGCTACTTGGACACATTCGAAAATCAGAGAGATCTGAGGATTGCGCATAAACCACCAGTCATCAGAGAGCAGTCTACGAAATGCACCAGTAAAATCAGGCCAATGGCGGTTTGAAGTCGAACAATATTCTAGTGAACCTAAAAAAACCTTTCGGCAATAGAGCACGTGTTGTACAGGATGCATAGTACGTAGGAATGCACTTTAAGGGGTTAAATTACACACTGGAAAGAGTAATAGTTGTTCATGACCAGATAGAGATGTCTACCGCTCTACATTAGAATCAATATGGGTACAGGAATTCACTGAGTGTCCCCTTCACCATCAAGTCAAAGAAATAGAAAAGGCCCACGGCTTCAAGGAAATAGCCCTTTGTGTATTCCTAGATATGGAGAGCGCTTTCGGTAATACCGGCTACGACTCGATAGAAATGGCAATCAATAGTAGAGTAATGGAAGGCTCGACCAATCAATGGATAAGGGCTGTGTTGGGAAGTCGTATGATAACTTCTTCTTCAGGAGGAGTGTCAGTGCCTGTAACTGCGGTAGAAGGATGCCTCAGGGGGGAGTTCTCTCTCCTTTTCTGTGGCCTCTAGTCATCGAGGATCTTTTAGTCAATCTCCACAGATTGGGCTACAAAGCTATTTGATATGCTGATGACCTAGCGATCATTATGAGTTGTAAATATGACATAGGATCTCCAACGTCATAGAGAGTGTTTTGCTACAGGTTTTAGAATGCTGCAACATTAAAGGACTCTCCACGAATCCTTGCAAGAATGTTCTTGTGCCTTTTAGGAAAAGAAGATTGATCAGACTCGGACCTATCATCGTCACTGTAGGCTATTCTAACGAGGTGAAGTACCTCGGAATTATCTTAGACAGACGCTTAAATTGGATTGCACACATCAAGTTCACGGTTAATCGTGCCACTAAAGCCGTGTGGGTTACTCGTCGTCTCTACCACAGAACTTGGGTTCTTAGTAAATAGTTATACAATAACAACATATGCGCGCCCATAGTTTGGTGGCCAAAAGTACTTGAACGAACGACGGCAATGAAGCTTGAGAAGATACAAAGAATTGCCTATCTCAGTATAACAGGTGCTATGCGCACCTGCCCCACTTCAGTCTTAGAGGCCGTAATCTAGCTATCACCCCTACATATCATCACTGGGAAGACTGCTGCCCGTGGTGCTATAACGCTGCATCTAGAACACAAGTATAAATCAGGTAATCCTGAAGGTCATCTGAAAGTATTTTACTCAATTCCAAGTACGGACATGTTCTGCACTATCCCCAACGATATGACCAAAGACAATTTCGGAAGGCCGTGTCGACGTATAATGGAGAATCAGTATCAGACTCAGGAAGTTTGGTATGGTTTACCGACGGATAAAAAATGACTTCAGGAGTATGTGCCGGCGGGTATTCCAGGGATGTGCTCCAGGGTATTCCAGGCTGAAATCCATGCTATTAAGATTTGCGCTAGAACAAACCTCGATGAAGGTATTATGTGCTGTATTATGGTCAGTCAAGTGCTGATACGACACCCTACAATCACTTTCCAGGCATATCAAAGTCAAGCCTTTTTGGGTGCTGGCCTCCAGGTCATTATAGGAACCGAAACTGCGGAGGAGCTGACTAGGGCCGGTTCAGCTTTCGCGCTCTTGGGATCGGAAGCCGTCTGTGTCGTTCGTTGGGCTACCGCCACAGTTTTGTTAATAACCAACTGGAAACAACATCTTCGCTTAGCCCATTGGGAAATGTTCCCGGTCTAAGGCAATCAAAGCGACTTATCAAGCCCAAGTTTGTTGAGTGTCGGTTCTGTTCGAAAGAAGAAGAAACCTCTGAGCACATCTGCTAATGCCATACTCATTAGCATCTTCATTAGGAAGATAGCAGACCTATTAGGCTAAGTAGACCGGTAATAAAATAGATCTTGCTATGTCGCAGTGTCAGCCATAAGGGCAGATCCCTAATAAAAAGAAAAAAGGTGCTGCATAGCATACTATTCTATATTTAGATGCTAAAGCAATTCTCTTACATTTTCATTTGGCTGGGGCTTTGAACCCCAAGAATCACTTGAAGAATAAATCAATACCTTTCCCAATGCGCATATACCCATTTGTTACTTGATTTCCAGCTTAATGCACATATTTTGATTACATCAATTGTGAACAGGAATACTCACCCGGGTGACATTTTATAATTTCAAGCGAAACGGAAAATTCAAATTATTCCTTCCGAAATTGGTTGTCATGCAATTTATAAAATACCACCCGCCGGTGACGCCTGTTGCCCGACCATGGCCTTGCTTATAACAACTCAGTTACAATATCCCCACGATGCTTTTGGATGGAAGCACAAAGTAATGCAATAGCAGGAAGAAGACGCATCAGAAACGCGCTCCCGCGTTCGCAACCGATCACACCCCTTCATTAATGGCACTCATGTGGAAAATTATATTTTTCGATTTATATACTGTCATTATAATGGCGAGGGTTGGCCGAGACACGCCGACACGGGCGCGCATCGAAACAACAGCAACAGTGTGTCTGTGTGTGTGGTTGTGGAAATATTAATATTTCAAATGGCTTCCGAGTTCATCTTTTGGTTTTGGTTAACATTAAATCGAATCCAATTTCAAAGGGATTCACAAGTAGCTGAGCTTATTCGAATTCCATTCGATTCTTCATGGAATCCTATCTCCGTAGGGTATGTTAGTACTTGATTTCTTAGTTGTAACTCAAAAAAAAAAAAATTAGGTGAACGTTTCTAGTGAATGTTCTGTAAAGACCAATTTAGAGAAATGCCGTTAAGATAAGAGTCAATGATAACATCTCTGAAGATCGCTTAAAGAAGTTTATTCCTATCTTGACTTGCGCATATGATGTAGGAGTAGCTAAGATCCTCCAGCTACTCGTGCAAAGATGGGAAACTGCAGACGGACGCTTTCTTGAGCTCGGAGCAAGTCCGATTCAACTACCAGACTCTTTTCTTCTAAGCTGGCTGTACAACTACAAATTAGGTCCGACGTCTCATTCTTAGACTACCAGCAGACTATCAGAGTGCACAGTTATCAGACGCCTTGGCATCTTTAAGTGGCAGGACGAAAACAGAAATTTAGATAAAAAAAAACTCAATTTGTGATTTATCAACGATGTTTGATTAGGTTCCTCGGAGTTTAAGAAAAACAAGCAAAAGACGACGAGTTTAGCTTTGGAATCGAAGGTTTCGACAAGGAAGAACTGCTATTCCTTTAGTTGAAGTATTTCTGTGTCTAAATCAATAAGTATTTACTTGTGATTCAGCACCCGTCATCTAAGCTGTCACTTACATGACATTCTTCTGTCACCTTTTTTCGTATCGTACTCTCAGTAATCGTGGACAGAAGACATCTGTAAGACCAGTGCCCATAACCCTACTCGCATGTAGAAAGGCTACTGTTGGCCCAATAATGGCTTTTCCAGTGACTCTCTTATAGGACGATTGAAGCTCCAAATATGCTTAAATATTTCATATAAAGTACCAACCTTGAATCGATCTGGAAAACTTTTCCTTCTGAGAGTACTTTGGGCCGATTTGAGTTTCACAATTTGAGCCAGGTAGGTAGAGGTAGCAGTTCTAAGAACCCAATTAACGCTAGGATGCGCCGTTTTGAAACCAAAATTCTTTTGACCTGTTTGTTTGTGGGCATTATAGGTTGATAGACGAAGATGTTTAGATCCAACCTGTGGAATTAAGGAACAGAATTAGTTCACCAATCTTTTTCCTGGAAATATCTTTGAGGTCGTCAAAGAAGGGTTTGCCCAGAGTGCGCTGTCTGACCCTCGCTAGGGCCGGACATTTACACAGGAAATGACGCAGAGAATCTTTTTCCTTGTTATCCTTGAAACTGCGGCGGCAAGTGTTGTGGGGAATACCTAGCTTGGCTGCGTGGTCTTGTCTTTATCTGCTAAGAATCTCGTTTGTTTTCTGTTTGTTGTAACCGTCATATCTTCCTCGATGTGACGCAGTTGCTAAGCCTATTCCACACTTGGTGGGCCGTTTCCAGACAGTGGTGTTGAACATTGCCCTTAACGGGTTGAGCCAGACTCAACACCATTTCAAAATTAGGAATATAGGTTTTCGTTTTTGTGGTGATGATAGCTGTCTACAATCGGTAACATCAAAAAGCTCATTTGTGGGGTTCTCATACAAAGCGGCGATGCCAGTGATACCTACAGCTAGCTCGACTAATTATGTCTCAGTTGCCTTTATTTATGATTGACACTTCATAAGTTTCCCGATAAGCTTCGTCAAGCAGACTACATTCTCCATCCTCCTCCACGCATGACATGCATTTTACGACAGTCTCCGAAATAAAAAGAGGCTGCTCAGAGCTCGTCCGTATAAAGGTGTGTATTCCAAATGCTTTTTTAAAATAAGTTTGAAATTTCTAGGTTTTCGTCGGAACCTAGCTCAATAAGTCGACCAAACAAACTTGGCCAAGGAGCTTACGGCATTCATTTTATAAACTCTTTGAACCTTGTGAAAATAAGGACTGTGGTTGCCGAGGCGCTAGACTGCAACAATATCCACCAAATATTTTTTATCACCTTCCGTCACGAAAATAGTAAAACGGATCAAATAAAAGGTTGAGAGAAGCTAGGGCCAATGCTAAGTCTTGGCTCATTCCGAGTTGTCACAGCTATTTATTTATTTATTTTTCGAATATTTCAAAGGGTATGATATAATTTAATTTAGGTGGATTGCAACTTGTATTTATGTTTTTTTTTGCGTTGATAAGTGTCAAAGGGATTACCAATGGAAAATGAGACGTACTTTCGTGTGCTGACACAGAATAAGGTGTAATGCTGTGAGAGCTGAATAGCACTTGGATCAAAAGCATTTATAACAAGCATCGATGCAAAAAATTAAATGAAGATAGTATGACAGCTGCCAGACGACGTAAGTATTTACCAAATGTCACCATGGTTATTATAATTAAAAATATATTCTTCATATTTATTTCAGGCCCGACATTGAATATTATTTTAAAGTTTTGTTCCACCATTTTGTATGGAAAAAGATATCAACAAAAAGGCTTTCAATTATGAGTTGGGATGAAACATAAACAGGTCAAATTTTAAACTACATTTCAGCATAAACGCTGTTGCGAATCAGGAAAACGAACTTTGGCGGCGGCACATTTGCGGTTGCTCGAATCAGCTCGTCGGTCGGGGTGGTTTGTAGGGCCCTAGTTCCATGGATATGCCATCTGATGCAATGACACCAGAACTTCGGTTGATGTGCAAAATTAAAGTCGACGATACTTCGGATCATTTCCTCTGCCAATTGGTCTAAGTCTTAAAACAATCGGACACCAATGCAAATTAGTCATGGTTCTTGAAGAGCTAAGCCGAGGAATGAGATGTGTTCTACAGACCTAATTTCTTCTTCGGCCCTACAAGTTCTGCAGAAATCATTTAGGGCTCCTTGACTGTCCTGGCATGTGGTTATTCCCATTACTGGTAGTCTTCCCTCTTTTCCTTTTTTTGCCACCTTTAAGATGCGCCCTCTTCTACTGACGCTGCTATTCTTTGTTTAGCCATCATTGACACTATTTGTCCGATAAACTAGTCATTGGAAGTTCGTGAGGGCACGTTTGCGTAAACAACCCGAGTGGTGGTCGTTCGCCTTGTACCTTTACGGAGTACTTATACTAACGCACCCTTTTTTTAGATACACTTCTCGCTCTCGTTCCACCCCCTTGTGACCACTCACTTACAAATGAAATTAAATTGGTTTCCTTTTCTTGTCTACACTCGAGTATTTGCAGACCATTTCCACATTACATCGTCATTATCTGAATCACGGCATGGCAACTCCTGGGAACTCTTCGTCTGGATGCGCCATGAATCGTATCGATCAGGAATACGAAGGAAAATTACAATTTGTCAATCAATTTGGACACAACACCGAACCCCACATAGACTATTCCCATCCGATTGTGTTTCCAAAGAAAATGTCAATTATTTGTGGCAGTCCACTGATCAGTGTTGTTGTGCCACCAATTATCCCATCTCCAAATATCAATATACAAACGCTTTGCGTTCAGGGTGTGTGTGAGTGTCCATTCTGCTCATAGCTCGTCCGCTTGAAGCGTTTTTGGTGAGAAGGTGGTCAGAAAGTATTTGCCAGTCATTTGCCTGTCAGTCGTCGCTATCGACGATGTAGCCATCGTCGACGTCCCATGTCTACCCGTGGCTCTGACACGAAAACACAGACCCAGACCCACCACTCCGAATGTTAAACAACTTGACAAACAAAACGCCATAATAATAGACCTGTTGGAAATAATTAATGGTTTTCGGACGTTGTGACAGGAAGAACTCGGCGGAGCGGCTTCACCTTTTTGACATGTTCCCATTGCTGGCTCTTCCTCCCCGCGCGTTGTATTCGTGTCCGTGTTGGGCTCAGCACGGCGACATGGACATTGTGCCATACTATTCAATTTTTGCCAACATTTTCGGGGTGATTCGTCTGGGTGAGCTGGAGTTTTTCTATTTACCCGAACATGAGCCTTTGTGTTCGGTGTGTGTCCAAGGGCCGGCGAGAGGTTGCCCTGTTAACGGATGTTTCAATTTTCGGTTATTTCAGGTGTTGAGTTACGCTCCAAAGGAGAATTCTATTCGCACGTCTATGCTTGGAGTCTTACTACAAGGACGGTCAGCAAAAAAATACATACATGTGGAATGTTATGTCCGTGTTGTTGTGCCTGGGTGCATCATTATTTCAATTACATGTTTGGATGCATTGACGAGTTTCAGGGCGTGAAATTTCACACAGGCAACCGAATACATCTAATTTAGAAATTTTTTTTTTCTGAAAATGTACATCATTCTAGGAGGAGAGCGTGGCCACTGGATATTTTTGTTGTTTACAAAGCCCTTTGAGTTGGAATGCAATTGAAACAAAGTTTTGAAAATACCTTAGAGTATTCAGCGATGGTGGTGGAGATAGCGAGTTGTTTGACAAGCGGACCGACTCCACTGCAACTAAGTTGCTGTTGCTCCGTAAGTTTATCTTAGCTGAAATAATCTACCCACCTCCCCAGCTGCGAAAGGAAATGTGGAAGTGTTGTAGCGTGTTCCAAGCGGAAATAATACTGATTAAGGAAGTCTTATCTTATTCAAAGAAAAACTTCAAATCTGCCTTAAATATCTGCATCTCTTCAGACAGCCAAGCAGCAATCGAGTCCTTTCAATCGTTCTCTACAAATTCACTATTAGCCGTTCGTTTTACGCAGAGGAACAAAGGAGTTCAGTATTCACCTCTGTTGGGTGCAGGACCAAAGGAACATTCCAGGGAACTGCAAGGCTAATGAACTCACCAGATATGGAACAACAATGACCATTGTACCAGAATATGCTACCAAAGGCATACCTATCGCTACATGTAAATTCCGAAAAAGGGCGAAATGTTCTCGAAAGGACTAATCTTAGGTGAACATGTGGTACAACGTGTATAGCGACGAAATAGATTTGCCCAGAGTTGGGTCCTGAAAGCTCTAATGGTTTAATTTCCCTCAAGAGATTGCTTATCAGCGCTACTATGTATAAGTGTCATCACTTAACACTGTCTAAGCATCAAGTATCACACAAAGATTGGCGTTTTCTCAAATGATTTCTGCAGAAGCTGCGAAGAAGAGGAAGAAACTATTGTCCACCTTATTTTACATATGCCCTGGTCTCTCCCATAGAAGAAAAACTCACTTAGGCGCTTTCTTCTACTACGATCTGGGCGATCTGATCCAAGTGGTATCACAACGGAATCACTTTAGCTGACAGCCACTTGAACCTAACCTTACCTAACCTAGGTGAGATGCAGTCCTGGAAACCTTTTTTTTTTTTTACTAAATAAACAGAGAAGGGTCCATACTTTGGTTGCATGGCTGGAGATAGAATTAAACATTGATGATGGTTGGCTGGTTTAGGAGGGTGAGATCATGTAGGATACCGTTTGAGCCCGTTGTGTTCCGCGCTGTACCATCTGAGGAGAAGAAGTGAAGTAAATGAGGGGTGGAAGTGAATGGTTATAGGTTAGAAAGCCGGATGGGGCTTACAGATTCAACAAATGTCCTATATGTCCAGCGACCTCCAGCATTTTCTCGAAACTTAAATGCCTAAGAGATCTTAGCCCGGGCAGAACATGTCTTCCCATGCTTTTATGTCTTAGCGCCCCTGTAGCGGGGCAATCGCGAAGGAAGTGTTCGAAACTCTCCTCCTCCTCCTAACTTCACGGTCTGTGGGCATGTTTATTCAGTTCAGGTTGATGTGACCAGTGTACAGGCCGACCATCAGTCTTAGTTTCCTCCTGCCAAGGATAAACGATTTCCTTGCTAGACAACAGCATGGACGCTCTATCATTGATTTAGCCGCTTTGCAGGTTTGCAACTCTTTCTAGGAAGTCTCGTGGTGTTAAGCAAACGAGCAGCTAAAAGCGCTTTTAATAACCTTTATGGCCACCCCCCACGGTTGTAGTTGTGGTGATGTCCCCGTTTTCTGCCCCTTACCTAGCCGGTTCATCCGTAGGTATATTGCGGACGCGCTCATTTGTTTAATCATCATTTGAGTATCATGTCATCAATGGTAGAGCACTGAGGATGGCAGAATCATGGTTTTGAGTAAGACGGAGAATATTTCCAACGTAGAGGAGGTGATTTTGGCGATTACAGCACTAAAAGTCGGCAAATCTGCTGTTGCGGATTAAATCCGGGCAAAAATGCTCAAGACTTTGAGGTAAGAGGGAGTGAAACAGATCTCTCGTGTCATTAAAGTGGCTTGGGAATGCGATAACATACCTAGCGACTGGCAAACTTGGGTGATTGTTCCTCTTTTGAAGAAAGAGAAACAGCGATAAGAGGATAAGGGATAAGTCTTCCCGGAAAAAAATCTTTGACAAGGTGCTGGAAACGCGTTCAACGGCTGTGGTCGAGTCTAGGTTGGGCGATGAGCAGTGCGGCTTTCGTCCAGATATTGAAGCACAACCGACCAGTAATTCACTCTCAGAATAGTACTTGAGAAGGTCTGGAGTGTACTGCAGAAATATGAGATTGGCGGTTCTCTTCTGAGGGCCATCCAATCTCTATACACAAACTGTAGAAGTGGTATTCGGGTGAACGGCGTTAAATCGGCATCTACCACTGTCTCGTTGAACTTCACCTGGTGTGCGTTTTGTCACCTCTCGTTTTCATTATGCATATGGATTGGATGTTACAACACAACGGTGCCGAGGAACGGTTCCAATTGGGAGACTTAAGGATAAGCCATCTGCTTTTCGCGGATGACTTGGTCATGCTGGGGTCCACCTAGACCAAACTATGCGCGCACTAGATAGGTTCGTCGCCATCTGTGTTGAAGCTGATATGAGAGTAATCGTGAACATATCAGAGATAATGGTCATAACCCGAACACGTGTTCAATGCACTCTGGATGTTGATGGAGTCCCATTGAAACAAGTGGAGAAGTTTAAGTATCACGAGGTCTTATTCACGAGTGAAGGAAGGAGCAATACTGAATTATCCTATGAGATTGGTTCGGCTGGAGCAATTTTGAGACAACTTGGTTAATCTGTTATCAGAAGGGCCGAACTTGGCATCGGAGCTAAGCTTTCGGTCTTTAATTCAGTATTTGTTCCGAACCTCTCCTATGGTCACGAGGTTTGAGTAATGAACAAAAGAATCGAATAGCGGATACAAGTTGTCGAAATGAGATCCCTTCGTTGTATTACTGGTACTCGCCGAGATTAGGTTAGGAACACCAGAATACGCGAGGTACTCAATGTCAAGCAGCTATTTTTTTTTTGAACGTAGAGGTCCATAGTTCAACGTAAAACGCACGTCGCCAACTCGGTTTCCATGGAGTCCGTGCCGTACCATCAGGTATCCCCAGAGTGAGATGGTTGATGTGAAAATGGGGGGATGTGAAAAGTCCACTTAAGCACCCTAAGCCCGCGACCCTTATACTGGATACGCGGGTCATTGGAAAACGATAAATGAATGAATGATAATGGTCATCAAAGGTTGAGTTTGCTAAAGACGCAGCTATTAATGGAAGACTACGGAGTACATAATCCAGTTCAAGTTCTACCTAACTAGTAGCAGAGCGTAATGTCGATCCCCCTGACAAAGGCATCAGCAACGTTTTTTGTAGCTATAAATACACTCTTAAGCGAACTTCATAATTACGAGTACAGGAGGAGTGGTTAATTACTATCTAATCAAACAGAAGTGCACATGTCCATTAACTTTGACATAAAAGTAATTAAAACTACTGGCAAACGCTTCCCAACCCATTAGAATCATTCAAGCGATTTAACGAGCGAACATGTCCTTTCGATTTATTCATTGTTTTCTCGACCAGTCAATTGAGATATAATCATATCCCTTCAAGCAAGCGAAGGCGGTCACAATGTTCTTGTAATTTAGGATTCGGAATTCATTAAGCACGGTTAGGTTTATAATTAGGTTGATTGATTGCAGGATGATTCATTTACTAATTGATACCGTATTGCTGGTGTCCAAAAAGGAATTTCAAATCAAGAATATCCACCACCCATGCATTGGTGCGAAAAATTCACTACTTCTACTCAAACTAGGGTCAATTGAACGGGATAAATTTATACGTACAAACATAGTATGAATGCATGTGGATATATATATTAATTCCCTGATCACACGGCATGAAATTTAATTTGATTCCGATCCCGATCACCAAACATGACATTTCAATTTTGAGCACAGGATTTGCAATGCATTCACAGGAGATTCGAAGCAAAGTGGCATTTCAAACTCTCCGCACACCCCCAAAGTTTGTCCCCTCACACATGAGCCGGTGCATTGAGTCGAGTTTTTCAGCAGTTTTTGTGACCGTGTAAAGGGATTATTCGATTTGTAGATGCAATTCGCCCATAGGCTGCTGGGACTAATGTGAGACTGGAGTTCCAATTTACGCCAGACAGTTGCGAATGGATCTTCTGCCACGTGAGCATTGCAAATTGGAGGGCTTATAAGGGGTTGGTTGCATTCGCGAATGATTGGAGTTTACGTTTTTTTTTAAGTTCCGGAATCTAGATGTGGAATTTATTTTTTTTGATTTGATATTTGTTTCTATTTGCCATCAGCGACGTGCACAAATGTACTTATGTATGTGCATACGTGTGCTGAGAGAAAATATTGGATTTTGTGTGGGCTGTGGGACATCCTATCTGTCTGCAATAAGGGCACGACCCCAATCTTAGTCTTTCCTGGTACGGAAACCTTTAGAGGTTAGGAAGAGGTCCTAGATATTACGCTCAAAACTATTATAACTTTAGGGTCAAAACCTGAAGAGTTTCCAATCTGGACTCATTCTCAGACCTCTAGGATAGATTTGAGTCTCGATGTCAAGATTACTAAACCATTTAGAAACTCTTGGAGAGTTAATTGCACCAAGTGTGGCCAAGTTTTTAGGACAAAACTCAAAAGCATACTTGACCTAAATAACGTATTAAGTGAAGAACTGTAGCCAAAGGTAAAGACTTTCGAGAAGGCAGTGGACGTTGCCTACAGACTCTCTTGCCCAGTTAAATGTTGTAAAAAAAACTCCCCATGGTGGAATGAAGATCTCTGTAATCTCAGGCAGATGACCAGAGCAATTTTCAATGTCTGCTAGAAACACAACTTCTGGCAGCCCTACAAGAACTGTCTAAGTTTGGACAAGAAAGCTTAAAAAACATTCAAGAAGCAGTCCTGGATGGACTAATGCCACTCAATAGAATATCTCAAGGACTACGCCAAGTGAAGCAAAGTCTTGTTCAAGGAACACTCCAACCCTTCCTTTTTGAGACGGTCAGATAGTGGATGAACAAAATCCTCTGTGGAGTCCATCACTAGCAAGAACTAGACAACGTTCACTAAACTAACCATTCTTCGACGACCTTAACGACATCTCGGGTAATGGCTCATAGGCTGGATCTAGGCACTTCCGTCTGTCTCATCCATCTTTAAGAAGATACATTATCCACCAAGTCATACGAGTCATGGTAGCAAGAAGGCACATCCTAGTGCTAATTGCGTTCAGTCGAATAGCCACCTCTACCTAGCTGCCTGACCCTAAGCTTGCGAAAAAAAAAATAGCTGGCGGGACACCACACTGATGGGCCGCAACTAGAAACTGGAGCAGAATCTGCGTCTACAGTCCTTTTATAGGTTCTAGCATAAGCTAGCAATCTGACCGTGTTTTCATGGTGAAAGGTCCCAGTGGATTTGAGAGTTTGATTTCTTGGAGATTTTTAGTCGATTTTTCCTGTTATTGCCGGCGATGAACAAAGCACGAACCTCAAAACGAAGGACTGATTAACTACTGATAACCCCGGTAAACCTGCATATAAAGGTCTGCGGTTTAAGGATCTGCACGTCAAATGTTCGTACTCTGAAAACACCACATGCTGTTAACAAATTACCGAAATACTCGAAAGCCACAAAGTGAAAATTACCATTGCTCAGGAGGCGCATTGGAATGGATAGAGTTTCCGGAAAACAAGTACCTGTTTTAATGTCGTTTCACTGACAGACGCAGACTTAGGAAAAAAGTCTTGAGCTTCTGCAATGTTGGTGAACGAATGATGACGATCCACCTCAATGCTCAATTTCGTTACATCAGCCTGATTTGTGTTGACTCCCCAACCGAGAGGAAGGGCGATACGGCCAAAGTTTTTTTCCTACAAACACTTCGAAAAACCTTTGACCAAAATATGACCTTGAGATCGTTGGGGACTTCGACGTCAAGATCATAGTGGCAGCAGACTCACTGGCCTACGCAGGTGCAACCATCCCCAATCGCTTGTCCCGAACCAGCCTTTGGAATAAACAAATTTATTTTTGAAAGCTACATGAGGGAGCAAACTCGGCTCAAATCCAACGCAACTTAGATGGGAAGTATAGGACCGAAATGCATCAAATACTTTTCCCCCACTCTATCTCAAAAGCAATCCAAGTTTCTTTTTAATCTGAGCAGGAATCACCGTAAAATTCTAACCGGTATCCCAAGTGGCCACTGCCGACTAAAATGGCATCTACACAACCTTGGATTGTCACCGGACCCTACCTGTAGACTCTGCTTGGAGAGCGATAAAAACTTTCTCCACATTGTCACAGAATGCCCTCACTAATGTATCATAACGGTCCCTAGGCATTGAATTCGTTTCACCGACTGCATTTGTTGCTCTACCCCGAGAAGCTGATTAGCTTCTTGACAGCCTCTGGAACAGACAAATTGCTCTAAGACATTTTATATACTACAACAAGCCTCTATGTGAGACCGCAGTGCTAGAGCGGAGCAACTGTCGTCCATTAACAGTAATTATAATAGGGTGGACATCTTTGGTAAGATCGTCGGAAAAAATAGCCTGCATGCATGACACGAAATCCAAAGAGGTAAACAAGCTCATTGACCTTCCCGCGGGGCAAAACATTTTAGGGCTTACAATAAAATTCGTGTGCAACGATTAGGATTTCTAGGTCATGTACAACGGAAGAACACCAATCCCTTGGCCTGAAGAATCTTCGATTTTAACCCTGAGAAACTATGGAGATGAGAAAGACCTCATCTTTACTGGCGTGTGCAAGTGGAAGATTACATCAACCAACCTGGCGTACGAAAATGGAGACAGCTGGCTTGGATCGTCCTGGCTGGAAAACCTTGATGGTTGAGGCCCTGGTTCACTCCAAATTGTAGTACCATCATAAGTCAGTACACAAGCACGGAAGTGCCTTCTCGACAGAACCTATTCAAAATGATTGCCCCATCTAAAAAAAATAAATAGCCGCCACGACAGCGGCTAGATTCACCCAAGCATTCATGCTGCGCGTGGCACATTTTTCGCACAAATGGAAGGGACCTACAATTTATTGCCAACTCCGAACGGGGAATTGAGAAGCTCTTTCATGACAGATTATACTCTCGGAGGCCTATCATTCCCCGACGAGGGGTGGTGCTGCGAAAAGTGTTCGGTTGACATGTCTGGGGCTTGAACCCACGCCGCTTACACAGCAGTCCAACGCACTAACCACTGAACCACGGCGACCCCTTTTCAAAAATAAACGGCCCCCCAGTCAGCGCACGCAAGATGCCGAATCTGGATCCTCCTGTGTCAGTGCATTGAACAGCGTTCTCCACTTCACCTGGTGTTCATCCATTTTGAAAAGGAATTCGACACTGTCAACAGAGAATTTATTTGAGTTGCAATACGCAAGAGAGGTGTCTTGATAAATTAACGACGAGTCAAAATGTCACGTTTTGCACGGAGAAAGGTAGTTAAGGAAACTCGAGACCCAAGGCTGCATTCTTTCGCAATCTTTCTTGGTGTTTGACGATGTGCTTCACACTGCTTTGCTGATGGTTAATCAAGGGATCGAGGAATCTCGATCGATAAATATAATAATTTTATCTTCATTATTTATAAAAAGAGGAACTGCCCCATTCCATTTCTGATTCCCTAATGTTATAGAAGGATTAAATTGAATAAATGCTTTAATTTTAATAACATGACAAAAAATTGGCCCTCTAATATTAATTTCATATTTAATTATTAAATTTATATTATTTTGAGCTATTTTATTATCTATTATTATTGGTTCATTAAATGGATTAAATCAAACCTCTTTACGAAAATTAATAACATTTTCTTCTATTAATCATTTAGGATGAATATTAATAAGTATATATGCTAATGAAGTGGGAAATACCCACTTTTCTGTGAACGAGCCTTAGCCAAACGAGGAAATTGACAGCAACTTTACGATGTGTGGATGTGAATCTTGATCCATGCTTCAGCTCTGTTCATTATACTTAATGATACTTCCTTACAACATTAATTCAAATCGATCTCAATTTCTCCCTATCAAATTCCATCCTAGCCCCCCTTCGAATGGAAGAATTAAATGAACCGCTCTGCACCGATCCAAGAAGTCAAGTGTCTCACGGACTGACGACAATTTCCCATTTGTCAGCGTGTGCACACTCAGCAGTAATCGTACGAGGATTTAACGCTCTCAACCCTTTCGTTTGCCATGCAAATGGAGCCGAAGATTTAGTACCTGCCATGTCAAATTGTTAAATATTTGCGCCATCACCGAACCCGTGGCGGTAGTATACGTCCTCGCATATGTGCCAGCATATGACGGAATCGAAAAATTCCTTTCGAACGTTACCACTTTGCCATGATGCCAAGCCATCAATTCCTACATCGTGGAATTTGTGGCTTTCCGGTCGGAGCAGCAGGCCCACAGCATTTGTTCCCGTGGCATGCTTGCCGATGTCTTTTGGTTTTTTGTCAATTTCCAAATTAATCGCGCCTCGGGCACTGCACCGTCGCCGCCCCGCGTCGCCCAGCTTCCAGGGTATCCATCGGGAATTCCGACTAATGAATGGAGCATGATCATAGTAAATCCCAAGAATAGATGAAGGAGTGAGCTGCCACAGAATCGGCAGAGGCAAATGTAACTTTGTGGGATGCACACAAGTCCTGGTGTTTGCGAGCGTGCGTGTGCCAGCCTATGCTAATGCGACGGTGATAATTGCCTATTTTTATAATGGAGACCCGTGGTGACGTTCCGAAGACGCAATTGAGCAGTGCCATGTGCGGAAGAGCAGCGAAATGATTTTTCATTCAGAAAACGTTTCGATCTCCTCTGTCAGTGGAGTTGGGATGCCGATTTGTTTTCTTTTTAGTACGCGGGGATTTGTATCTATTTTGGAGGCAAACTCGAACGTGTGGTGTGTTGTTTTGGGATTGGCTCTGGTCATGTGCCAACAGTCAGTTTGACGGGACTTTCCGGTGATCACATCGGACCTATCAAAATAAGCCGTACACGATCTATTAATGTGGCCTATGCATGTGTGCAATTAAAGTAATGGCTTTGCCTGCCATCGAATTATAAATAAAAACAAGTTGAATAGAATTCTTAGTGGTTCTCGAATTAGAAATTGTTTATTGTGTTCTGTTTTGTAATACAAAATGGAAATCGAATTCGCTGAATGCCTTTTCCATTTCAATTTTGATCAAGAAGGAACGGTATCAATTACGATGGGATTAAACGTAAAATTTACAAGGAAACACCTTCAAGCCTTTACTGGTTGACAACTCGCCGGAGGATAGACAAAGACCGGCAAAGGTCACATGAGGTAGAACTTATGCCAGCCTACTACTAGAGCAATATACTTACATATGTATGTACATGTTGAGGTATAGTTCTTCCACTTTATAGCATAAACTTTGCCTGGATTATTATTAAGAATGTCAAGTTGGTGTTCGCCATGATATGGACCATATCTCCCTTCTCTGGTGTAAACATATGTATGCGCTGTAGACTGACTAACCACAAACTGTCTGTCATGTGACTAGTGCCCTGTGATGCCATAAGCTCTGTGCGTCCGGATTATGACTCTATCGAGGCCAGACTTCTATTAAGAGCACATTAGGCACTCATTCGACTACGAACCTCGTGAGTGGCAAGCGCCAATTCGAACCAACCTTTTGGTGTAACCTCGTTTTAGGAAAAAATAAGTTGCTCCTCACCCTGAAGAATATTGTTCAGCGGCACTGACTTCGTGAAATACTACGTCGTTTTTGACTTTTGTGCTTCCTCTAATCTCCCCGTTATATCATCATCACCATATTACAATGACTCACGTATCCACTATAAAGGTCGCGGGCTTAGGATGCCCGCTACTTTCACCTCCACGTACCTAGCGCCTTAACCTGAGAGGAAGAATTCTCACACAACTACTTAGTGAGCACCTTGCATGGGCTAGAAGTACACTCTACCTTGTGCTGCCGGGGTAATTGACGAAAGAAACCTTGTTACGAAACATAATACATAAACCCAACATCTGCAAGCCCCTTTTATGAAGTTAATTGGGCCACCGGCCATTGGAAAAATGTCTCCGGGCTGAGGCAATCCAAGAGACTTATCAAGCCCTTTTCTTATAAGAAAATTCTAAACCTTACTAGCCATTGCGGCCTAAGACATCATCTGAATTTCAACCTTCATTAGAAAGGTAGTAGACCTATTAGGCTAAGTAGACCTTGCTAGATCGCAGTGTCACTCATAAGGGGAGGTTCTTAAAAACATCTACAAGCTTCAAATATGGACGGATTTACTGCTGACGACCCTAGGAAACATAGGAAAGAGAACAACCTTCGTATCTGTACAGGGAATGTTCGCATCTTTAACAGATCACGATTAGCCAAACAATTACCGGAAGCTAATAGTTCCATGGGCCAAAGATGGGTTTTATGGGATTTTGGACACAACACACGAGCAATGTCTTAACTATGACATTCAAAATGTTTTCAGGGATTTTAACGTAAAACCAGGACGAAAGGGCATCCTTAGTAGTTCTGTCGGAAAGCATAGCCTACACGGCACCACCGATAACAGGTTCGATGTTTATAATGGAACATGGAGGTCTCCGATTCAATCAGACCTTAACCAGACGGGTACATTGCTTTGGAAGCAAGACACTCCTCCGGTATAATGAATGTCCAAATATTCCGAGAGGCAACCATTGACTCGCATCACTAACTTGTTATAACCAAGACACAGCTGCGGATAGCCCAAACGCATACCTCAAGGACAAGGCATAAGTATGAGAAAGTTTGACATCAGACGCCTAGAATCGCAAGGGATCGTGAGAGTTATTTTCGAGCGAGTGTCCTCAAGTGGGCTCATGCCTCCTGCATCCAATATTCAAGATCAGTGTCGTTTCTACAAATTTCATCCGATATGCCGCTTCTGGTGTGCTTGGTTTGCAGCGAAATCCGTGGTATGACAACGAAGAGCGGCAAGCAAATCAACATTAAAAGATCAAAAGTGCCGAGAGCTCTACGAGCAACAGAGAAGGGCCGAACCCCGGATTATTAGAAAGAAATAAAGTACAGGAGAAGGAAAAGCCACGCAATAGAGGTAAGAAAGAAATTCTACAGCAGGAATCAGGTTTGGAAGAACATGTCATGGCCACAAAGTCCCGACCCTAGCTTGCAAAGATGGATAAGGAAACTTCGTAGTGGAGTCGCAGGATGGCGAGGATTTGTAGAATTAACTTTAGTTTAACGTCGATGACAAACCAAAGAAAAACCATTCAATTTGGGCGATGTCAGGCATCCTAAGAGAAATCCTTTATTTTTGTTAGGAGATGGAAATCTTTAAAAGGTGAATATAAGCCCATGTGCGGAATTCCAGTCCACTAAAACCACCTCCCCTTTTTTACCCCTTTCTATGGCAACATTTTATGGGCACGCGAACAACACAGCATGCTTGTGAATAATCTTATTCGGATTCAGTCGTCTTTCGCGTTCGAGGTGCCTTCGTTGCATCATAGTTCATTTCACTCACTATCCACAGGGTCTATGTACATATGTCTCCTGTGATGGGATTGCGGGTTGGTGTTTTTCTAAGCTCATTCCTCGCTGTATGCCTCTCTGTTTCGATACGCGGACAGTAAAACAACACATGTTTTACGTCTTCTTAGGCCTTGATGCAATACGAACAGTAGAGAAAATTATAGTACGTGAGTCTGTGGAGATACGCGCGGAAGCATCCATCCAATGAGTAACAAAGTAGATGATCGTGATCGGTGGTCGAGTAGACAAAGCGACGCGACGTCGATCTAGTCAGCCGAGACAAAGAATAGGATCATTCAACAAGGGGTGTCATTTTAAATTTCTCACCATTTCTGAACTGTCCACATTCAGCTGTCATTGTGATGACTTTTGATAAGTAAACACTAGGAGGTTATTATATATGGATCGATACACAGTCGCACAAAGTATTGATACAGTTAAAATTCAAACGGTGAAAATATCGCAGAAACGTTTCGTGACGTTCACACTGCTTTTGGTCATCATAGTCAGTTTGATTGATAAATGGGAACGTCTCGGACAAGACAGTGATGTGAAGCCTCCAGCTCGGTAAGGTCAGCTGAAAATATCATCGCCGTATCTGAGAGTGTGGCTGAAAACCCAGCTGTGTCCATTTCAAGACGGTCACAGGAAATGGCACTACTCGCAACCATTTTGCACCGAATTTTGCATAGAGATCTTTGCCTACATGCTTATAATGCCATTTAAAATGACACCTGTTGTTGGATGACCCTATACAATCAAAAGGTTCTGTTTTCGAATATCCGCAAGCGATCTTGTCCTGGGACTTCCCGATCCTTTATTTGCTTCAATGATGCTCTTGTTTTCGATATATAGATTTCAGGAACACTACTGTTTATTTGGTTTTATTCTAGCCTATGCAATCAAAAGTTGCTGGTAGAACTTCCAAATGATTGTTTGGAAAATGTCTCCTGGGGCTAAATCGCCTCTTCCGTGATCATATAACTCGTCGCGAAAAAACGAACATTGTGGGGCCAAATCGTCTCGACAAGCTATGCGTGGCGAGTCACGAAAGAGACAATTCGGCCCCTTATTTTGTTTTAACTTAAAATGTTTTCTACAAAGTGTTTTTGAAATATAAAAGCACTGTGAACTGTGCAGTGTTCCATCGCAGAGCTATGAATCCCTGTAGGCGATCACTCACTTTCATTTCGCCCACAGTGCTTAAGGATGACAATGTGATTCTGTTACCACTTATAAACCCATATTTCCACAGAATAAGTCCACTATCTACGATATACTCATCTATAATCCATCGGAACAAATATCAATTTCCTGGATAAATGTGTTAATTGTCCAAAACGACTAAATTATTCGCCTCAAGTATCAATGACCTTCCAACTGTCGCCCATGGCTGTTTGAAATAAGTCACATAAATCGGTTTTAATCCTATCCGAACGAGTTAAGAAACCCCTTCGGCCGCACAGGCATCGCCACCATTTCGGGATCTATAGATCTTGAGACGAAAAAAAAAAAAAAAGAAAACAAATCCACCGGTGATTACCAAGTCTCGTGTCCAATGCTATTCACACACTTAATTTACGATGGGTTTTCCGTGAAATGGGTGCGTGTATCAATGAATGTCCCCTTCAATGTATCCGATACTTGAAGTGGGATAAATTGATGGCTCTCTCGATGTCAGGCGATTAGCTAGACTTTGACGGCGGAGAAGAAGGCGTGTGTATGGAGATGTCGTAACAGCATGCAGCAATGCAGCTCAAGCTTAAGCCCGATTTTCCGATTCCGATCTTAACGAGGCATAATTTTTCTCTGTCCGCTCGTAAATTTTGCGTCCACCAACTATGGGCTGCATGTGCGTTGCACCAATTCGTGTCGCGCACCGTGACTATGAATGGCATTGAAGTGTGTGTGTGTGTGTGTGTGGAGTTTGGTATTTCTGTCCGTTTGCAGTCCGGGAGTGGTATCATTATGCAAAATTTTACCATGGTCCGGATGGAGAAAAGCAGGTGGCTAAATGTACCAAAAATCACCACGCATCCGTCTTGACATTGGTGTAATATAAAGTTGTAAGGAGCACAGCCAACTGTACCTATCTGGCTGCGTGTGGGACTTGAGACCGAAATGGCCTTTTCGAGGAATTACTTAGGCGAGGCAAATGAAATACGCATTTCGCCGGATCGTCCGTGTGGTGTATCATGAAGCGTCTGCGTGCAGAGAGTCGAACTTGTAAATTGACTGGAAAATCAGCATCCGCATGAGTTGGTGTTATGTGCAAGAAGTAAATTATTAATGCGCCACCATCATAGCTCCAGATGGAAATGGCGAGGGCACTACCCGCCAAACTGATTTATGTTCGGTTTCTTTAATTTAAGTGTTCTGCTTTGTGGCATCAGTGCTGCTAATATGGCCAAGGCGGAGGCTTGGAGGGCGAATTGTATGACATCTTATTCTGGGGTGATTCATAGCAACGATCCGGTGGTCATTTTCAGGTGGTCGTATTTATTGTGGATCCTGGATGGTTGAGTGTTCGGCATTAAAAAAATCAAGAAATCTCAATCAACTGATGAGAGGCGTTTCAAATGGCCACTTTAAATAAATAAATGGGGCGACAGCTCGGGGTAAGCCAAGGCCTAGCTTCTCGTAACCATTCATGTTGTGCGTGTTACACTTGTCGCAAGAGTGGAACGGACCTACAATTTATTGCCGACTCCGAACGGCGAACTGAAAGGTTTTTTCTTAATAACTTATATTCTTGGAGGTATGTCATTCCCTGACAGGAGGTGGTACCGGGAAAAATATGCGGTGGACATGGGTGCGGCTTGAAGCCACGCAGCTCGCACAGCAGTTCGACATACAAACTACTGGGCTACGGCGACTACAAAAAAAAGTAGCTTAGTCGACTGAAAGGTGTCAGAAGTCCATGAATATTACGTAGGTTGTTAGTAGTTGCATTAGGGGGAAGTTTAGTTCTTCATACCTTTTGTTGATTCATGCGTCGATGTTGAAAAGAGGTTAGGTCAGGGTATGAAGGATTTTTTTAATCAAAGGTCTGAATAACAACTAGACTCCATACTAGACTCATCGCGAACCCTTAGAAACCTTCAAAGAGACTGAAATTTCTACACTCTTCCCTCAAAGCGTTTGACTTTCTTCCTAGTGCTTCTTACTTGTGACTATTGTGAGAATTTCCCTAGTTTTTGTGAAATCTAGTGCTCGCCATAGAGCGTTGAATACCCTGTCTCCTATTGAGTTCGACCGCCTTCTTTGGTTTATTATGTTTTATGGCACCCGAGGCTGGGTATTTATATCGTCCATTTGTAGCATGGGTACCCCGCTTCTGCAATATCCAAGCACTATTACAGTCCTGCATACATTGTGCAGCAATTCCCGACTATCAGCACTATTTGACTGTCACTGTAAATGACGGTATTCCTGTTGGACATCGATTTCCTCTTATTTCAATTTCCTTCCACAGAGCCTCCTGAATATTCACTTTCATGTTTCAGTCAGTCGGCTGTAAGACTCTTGCTCGTTTTCTATAGCTCGTTGTAGGGTGGGCATGGTGCAGTGGTTAGCATCATCGCTTGTCACGCTGAAAGTCCGGGTTCAACTCCTGATGTCGAAAAAAACATTTATTTCTTAAATAAATAAAAATCGATCAGCTGTGAAAGCTGATGTCGACTCTACTGCGAAGGCATTACACTGGCAGTAGAGTGTCTTGGCTTGAAGAGTTGATTGAGCGAATACTGAGTATGACATCAGGGGATTCGAATAAATTCCTGTGAATTAAGCAATGACAAAAAGAATAACACCACAAATGTCCCCAGCTAGCCTGGACACCACCCTTGGACGCCAATGAAAAAACTTAAACGAAAACCTGAGTTTCAAACCACTGTACCTCGCTCGCACTGTACATTATAAGGGTATTCATATCCACTTGATCCGCGCGTGGATTATAAAAAAAAAAAGAGGCGTATGACTTTGGCTTCTCTAAGAGCTCGATGCAACGATTACTATTTATTTATTTCGTCTTATCGATTAAGTCCCAGCCTTCATTTTATTCGCATCGCTCAACTGTTCGATATCACCCGACCTTCCATTACTCCCGGTACTTGTTTAACACAGGTTACGTTGTCATTGCTTGAGAGGGTTGCTGTTTAGTTGGCAATCGGCACCTTCTACGATTTCCACCTAAGCCTTTAAAAACAGGTCCATCTCAGCATATCAGGTTCTACGTCGGCAGAACCTGCTAAAGCACTAAGGGAGTCGCGATGCGCATGGTGTGAGAATGTGGTTTTAGGTTAGGTTTGTGAGCTAATGAGGGTTAGCTCATCACACTTAGGTCTATGTAGACCCATAGTAATACCCATGACATTTCCTACTTTAATTTCTTGGTTCCAACAATCCGATCGCCCTTGCAAATTTGAGAAGCTCTGACGGTGAATCATCAGATAGTTCGCCGATATAATCGTAGAAGAATTTGCCTAGGGGTCTATTTCTTAACTGACAGAGGTATGGACAGAGACAAACTGTGTCCTCATGGACCTCTTCATCACCGCATCTCCTGCATATATCGTCATCAGGCGTAATTTCTTTGTGTGACAGCTTAGCAAGTTGTTAGCAAGGTGGTTAACGATTTCCACCTGTTATTTGCTTCTGTTAAGATTTTTTGTGCAATTTTCGCCCATAAGTTGCAGGGTAAAGGTTTGACCGTACCGTCCGCTTGCTCTCAGCCTATGGCTGAACCCGTTCTCCCTAATTCGTCAGCTTTTTCATTACCTGGTACCCTGCTATGACCAGGGACCTAGCAGAGTTAAACATTGTGGTGCGTGCTAAGAACCTTAAGCTCTTCGCGACAACAGTTTACAAGACGCTGCTATCATCCGAGAGTCTTATGGAGCTGCTAAGTTCTAATTCTTCAGAGAAAAGACCTGCTGTCCTATGCGTACATAAATCCATTTTTAGACATCTATGTAGATAAATCTGGACCTGTTCAACACTTTCTTGTCTTCCCACTGTTCTCTGCTTAGTAAGACCCATGAAGAGGGTATCTCGGAGTTCAAGTGCGGGGCAGTGTAATCGAAGTTGACATTGCCTCCTAGATGATTGCTTAGTATCTCGGAATGTCCATACAGATTTGGTGTCCAGTGTTTAGACTGGCTGATTCTAAGAGCACTCCTCGCTGCGGCTCCCTGCATGTAGGGGTCTAGAGGCATAAAGTTGAGAATTGCTTCCATCCACGCCGTTGATGCCTTCATCTTCCTTCTATAGATCTTAACATGTTTGGCACCGGTCTTTATTAAGGACACCCTCAGTCGTCCCTGTGTTAGAAAACTAGTACCACTCTTCCCTGTATTTTGATCGCCAATGTTACGCAGTATCCTCTCCTTGGTGCCTTGATAAAAAAAATAAAAAAAATAAATAGCTGGCGCGACAGTTCGGAATGAGTCAAGGCCTAGCTTCTCGCAACCATTCATGTTGTGCGTTTTGTATTGTTTGCATGGATGGAAGGGACCTACAATTTATTGCCGACTCCGAACGGAGAAGGGAGAAGCTCTTTCATGACAGATTATACTCTCGGAGGCTTGTCATTCCCCGGCGAGAGGTGGTGCCGCGAAAAATGTTCGGTGTTCCTGGCTGGGGCTTGAACCCACGCCGCTTGGTCAGCAGTCCACAGCACTATCCACTGAGACACGGCGACCACCTGGTGCCTTGATACCATGTCTTAATGTCTAAGTGCTCTTAGTGGTAATGGCTGTGCAGTGTCTCGTAGCTACAATTTTTCATATGCACGAGAGCGGTTTTTCAAAACCCCGCACTGAATCACATCAGCGCTTATCTCAGATGAATGAAAGGAACAAGCTCAGTGTGATCATCAGGTCTTTTCTAGATGACAACAGACTATCTGTACTGCAAGGAACAAGCTCAGTGTGATCCTCAGATCTTTTCTAGATGACAACAGACTGCCTGTACTGCATTTCCATTTGATAGTTGGAAACTATAACAATTATACTAGAGCAGTGCATCTTTAGTTTAACCTCCTTAACGGAATTAAGAATCACAATACACTTCCACTAAATGCTCATTCCTGTAACAATGTTGAATTATTTATGAAATTAATCAGCACCCTCACGACTTAACCATCGTCATCAACATTAGCACAACAGCACCATGATTATCACCATTATCATCATCATCATTGGTGTTGTCATCGTAACACCATTCTATCTGTGTAAAACAATCCGTTTGCCAAATGAGCTCAGTTGCGAAATTGCCACCTTGTACCTCCCTGCACTTTGTCGATATGTCCATTATCCTTAAATACACACAAGACCAACTCCCCCATGGACGACACGTTGTGATGCCGACATGTAGTGTGTGCGCTCACATCCAGTTACATATTTGATGGCGGTGGCCGACTCATCGAGGCATATCAGCCATCGGCCACTTAAAACTGCATATCCTAATCTCCGAACAGAAATTATTATAATTAGTCCCATGTATGTTCAGTCATGCACGACATCCTTTCTCCGGAATTAAATTAGAAACGTTCTGCCGAGAAAAATTTACCTCAACACGACGTAATGATAGTCTACGTGTGTGTGTGTGTGTAGTGTACCTACAACGGGCACAACAATGGAAACCCTCCCGATGGCCGTCAAACTCCAGGATAATCCCGAGGATACGTTGTCAGAAAAGGTCGCAGGGACACACACAAACACACAGCAATCCTTTCGTTACTGGCTGGCTGCCTTTTAAATGAAAACTTTTTTTGCAACTGGGCACATTGCCATCAACGAATTGCATAAGGAATTTCGTTAATCAGTCATGATACTGTCAGGGATCCGGGAAGCGGATTAAACTACCGTGTGAATATTAGACTGTTCTAACACCTGCGTTCCTCGGCGGCGTTGCATCCATCCGCCGTGTTCACCTCTTGCCGGAAGGGCGTAGGATGGCGAAACCACTCAAAAAATTATCCACATCAGTTGGTTAAGTTTTCAATTGGCGGTTTACATCAAAAGTGATGCGAACGCGAACTACCACCGCCACCACCGAGTGTCTGCGTCCCCAGGGAATTCTCCTGAATGGGTGCAAAAATTTCTACTTTTCGCTTGAGTTGTGGTTCATTCAATTTTTGCCTTTTGTACGATGTGTTTGTGTGTTCTGTGCTGTGCCGGGCATGGGTGGAGAGTATTTCAACCATTTGTAGCCATTGGAACGTACACATGCGTATGTGAAAATAAGGATCAATCACTTGTAATGGCAGGACCCTAATTGAGCTTTGACGAACGTTTGTACAGGTGGGTTTGATTGGCGGAAAATGGAAATTCAGTTGTGTACGTTCGAAGGAGAAAGTTTTCGCTAAGCAACCCTCTGTCGAAAGGGTTGGCGGGCAATTCTTTGTTATCCTGCTGGTACTCCTTTTGCCAGTAACTAAAAGTTAATGAGGTTGATACGAGTATGTATATAAAGTCGAGCATTGTTTGCATGAGTGAGGTGATGGAAACTGCTGTGGCATTTCTAGTTTTGTGACCAAATTACTCTTTGAATTCATCAAAAGGGACACTTGAATGGACTCAATTACTGGTGCTATGTTGTTTATGTTGTTAGCTAGCGCTACCTACGAATGCTTCTATGAGTCAAAGAGGTTGTTCTTGCAAACACGTTTTTGACAAATCCTTACTAGGTTCAAGGGTTTTTTTTTTTTTAAAGTTTGGGCACGCAGAGGTGACTAAATTTCACGGGAGATACTCAATCTCGAGCAGATACTTCTTCGTACGGAGCGGTTCATGCTTCGATGGTTTGGGCACGTCAAACACATGCCCCCAACTCGGGTAGGCATCCCCTGGGTAGGCCCAGGATGAGATGGTTGGACCAAATCCGAAATTCCACCTCTACCCATATCGGGATAGCTCCTGCTGATATAAAGGTGATGGCGGGAGATCGAGAGATATGGAGGGTCCGTCTAAGCACCTCATACCCGTGACCTTCTTAGTTGATAAGCGGGTCATCCGAAAATGATGATGATGATGATGATGATATTCCATTCTGACTGTGTGATTTCCTGAATCCCAATGACGTGTACACTTTATATGGTTCTCCTGACGTTGCCTAGTCTGCCACACTTTTGTTTCGCTTTTCATAGATACAATAATATGGGCATGTTTAATCCCAAATCACTTCCTGCAAGAGATCTCTCAAGAGCCGGCCTTTGCCTGACCTGATTGTTTCCTGATAGCTCCCCAAGGAATAACTTAGTATTGCTCCATCCATCACTTGTGAATAGAACCCCGAGATACTTAAACTTCTCCTCCTGTTTCAATGGGACTCCACCAAAATTGAACAGGGGTTCGGGAAATTGCCATTACCTCTGATTTGTTCACGTTTACCCTCACCCCAGCTTCAACACCCATACCCCAGCTTCAAGAACGCGCTGAGGCTCAGTCTGGGTGGATCCCAAGATGACCAAGACATCAGCGAAAAGCAGATTGCTTATACTTACACCTCTCAATTCGAACCATTCCTCGCCAATGCTGCGCTGTAACATCCAATCCGTATACACAATGAAAAGGAGAGGTGACGGTACATACCCCTTGTCTAAGTCCGACGCCCATACTTAAAGGTATCGATTTAACGCGGTTCACCCGAACACAGCTCTTACAGTTTGTGTACTGAGATTGAATGGCCCTCAGAAAAGAACCGTCAATCCCAGAGTTTACCTCCAAGGGGACGATCTTATACTTTCTCCAATTCCACAAAACACCGCAGATAGGTCTGGCATTCTCACAGGCCTTCACAATTATCATTCTGAGAGTGGATAGTTGGTTGATTGTGCTTCTAACTGTAAGAAAGCCACACCGCTCATCTCCCATCCTGGACTTGACCACAGCTCTGGCACGCGCAAGGAAAGTTAGCTTAATGATTTTACTTTAAGCCAAAGTGTGACAAAAATGAGTTTCACCTTTTGTACGCAACACGAGTAGCCCTGAACTGAATTTTTTTCGAACAAAAAATTGTCCACTTAAAATACACAGACGTTGCATATCCCTTTCTTTAATGAGACTCATTCTAGAACATGAAAGACCATGTAACCAAGAGCACAATGTGACAAGAAAAAATGCCTCAACAAACACAAAAGAACATAGAAAAAGTAGTTCAGATAAACGATCTACAGAATATTCCCGCCCCAATGGATGGTTTGTAAGTGACACTTAACAAATGGCTGTCATCGTTTTTCTAGTCTTATCGCCACCGATACACAGTGACATCTTTATACTCCGTTCAGAAGGGTCAATTTCAATGGGATGGATTCTTCCTACCTGATGCTACCTTTCCTGTTGTCACGGAAAAAGAAATAAAAAGGGATTCAAATTATTGATTGAAATGAATCATGTGTGACTCTGTGGTGGATCAGATTAAGCAATTTATTCGTCTCTTCTTTTTTATTTTGTATTGTGTACATGGTTGTAAGTTTTAACATTTGAGTTATATATTCAGAGTCAAACAAATGTGCATAATGGTTGTTTGTAGATTAACTTTATTTATCAGAAGAAAGACCTTCGTCTTATGAGAGAAACTCGTAGATACTAGGCAACGTGGCAACTTGGACCAAAGTCCTGTAGTTAGTTAGTTTGTTTGGACAGTCTGTCGACGGAGTTTCTTCTCATAATACTTGTTGTGAAACTTGGAATACCCTTGACTGCAACAGGGTAGTGATCTGGCCGCTCGTCCTTATTTCGTGGGGCAAGACCGTCAAAAGTAGTATCATCGTTCTACGAGGCTTGAACTTGGTTTTTATATGTATCCAGGCACTATCTTCTTAGGAGGAAGAGTCGTTTAAACCAAATGTCAATAACCCACTCCGGGTATGTGGATGTTGTATCACTTGGGACAAAGTTCCCTTATAGAGTTGCTTCGCCACCATGTCTTTCCAGAATTTTCGACACCAAGTCTTCAAAATTCTTATCGGTCCTGTTTCCGATCCGAATATTTTGGACGTCACTGTTGATCATATTTATGTCTCTTAGTGCACACTCGCGTTTATAAAAGACGTTTTCTTCGATTTTCCTACTGATTTTAACGGCGACGACGAATCAAATCCCGCTGTCAGGCAGAATAAACCATTGAACCTGGACGATGAAGACCAACAACTCCGTCCACAGAACCTGGACGAAGTGATGATAGCCTTATCTGAGCTCAAGTTGAGCAAAGCTGCTGGAGGTGACGGCCTAGCTACCGAACTGTTCAAAGCGGCAGGAGATGACTTAGTAAGGAGCATGCATCAACTCATCTGTAAAATATGATCGAAGGAAGTATGCCCGATGAATGGAACCTCAGCATTGTTTGCCCGATCTTCTACAAAAGAAACCCTCTGAACTGCGCCAACTAAAAAAAGCATCAGTTCTCTTAACATCGCCTATAAGATCTTATCGAGACGAACTATACAGAGCCACGTCTAGTTTTGGCATCCCTGCCAAACTCGTCCGTCTGTGCAGGACGACGATGATGAATTCACGCTGCTCCGTCAAGGTCGGTCAAGAGGTCACCAAGAAACTTCTTCAACATCGTTCTTGAAAGAAGATTGCAAAACTCACGCGCCAACACCAGAGGCACAATCTTTCGAAAGTCCGTTCAATTACGCGCATATGCCGAAGATATTGACACAATCGGAAGAACGCAGCGTGATGTCACTGGTGCGTTCGTGGGCATTGAGACGGAGGCGGCGAGGATGAGTTTAGCGGTCAATGAGGCCAAGACAAAGTATATGCTGTCAACAAGAAAGGACAATCAACACCCACGTCCTAGACAGAACGTCACTATAGACAGTTATACCTTTAAGGTAGTTAAGGAATTTGTCTATCTAGGCTCCAGACAACGACACCAGCGCTGACATCAAACGGAAAATACCACTTGCAATTGCTGTTTCTTTGGGCTAAGAAGGCAATTGAGTAGCAAAGCCCTCTCTCGAACAACCTTAGTCGTCCCAGTCCAGCAACAACAAGAAATAACACTCAACTCTCTGGTGTAGGAGCATGGACTCTGCCAAAATCGGATGAGGTCGCTCTTGGCTGTTTCAAGAGAAACATTTTTCGGGTGATTTTCGGTCGCCTCTGCATAGATGGTGAGTGGAGGAGGAGATACAACGACGAACTGTACGGGCTTACAGCGACATCGACTTGGCTAGAAGAGTGAAGCTTCAACGACTGAGGTGGCTAAGTCATATAGAGCGGATGAACACCAATGCTCCGGCCCGGATAATCTTCGAATCCACACCCGAGGGACGGCGCAGTAGAGAAAGAAGTAGAGAAGACTCAGGTGTCGCCCGCAAGTTGAAATGGACCTTAACCAACTTGGCGTGCGAAACTGGAGGTATCTGGCTAAAGATCGAGCTGACTGAAGACGCTTGTTGGTTGAGGCATAAGTCGACTTCGGACGGTAGCGCCAGCCTAAATAAGTAAATTCTGAATACCCCTTATAGACCCGAGCTCCAAACATTTTGAAATTGACCATATGAACTTCAATTCAAAGAATCCTTCTACGCCAACTTCCTTCCACTTGAGAGGCAGAGTGAAGTAAGATAGTGTTCCGTAGCACGAATATGGCAATCTTTCGTTAAAAATTCTTAAACTGAATTCTCATGTTCTCCCCTTCGGCACTGGTTCTCTCAACGCCTCTAACAAATCGACCTAATAGTACGTCCCGTGCTTGCTGTGCAATTTATTACTTGTTTCTAGCGATAGTACATTTTTATAGACCAATTCTGTCAGCTTTTACTGTCAGTCATTTAAGGGCTGAGCAAGAGCCACTGGCACTGCAACCGTGAAACGCAATCATCCATCTTCGTGGCGATTAATTGAATTACACTTGCAACCTATTGTGAATGACGCTGTTGGAGAAATGCACCGACTGTGTTGCTGTGTGGCGCTCTCCGTTAAATGCTGCCGTCAATTAACGCGAATTTCATATACAACAACATGATGCTCGGCACTCCATGTAACCGCGCATTCAGCTGGCGTAATGTTTTCTTTCATCTGCCGTCTGAATGATGGTTGAGTTGTATTAATTACGACAGTGAGTGCAAAACTGTTGCACGATAAATGTGTATGTTGTTGCGTTGTATCTAGATACATTCATCTACCGCCTGTGGTTTGGTTTTCTGCCTTCTTTCATGTTTTACTGTTCTTTTTTAATATCAGCTCAATGCCGATGATGGGCACGGTGGGATGCTGATGATGAGTCACATAGTGTGAACGGATATCAATTATGTCGTGGTTTTCGATTGAAATAAAAATTTCAATTAAGACTGGAACTGGATTTTGGGGATTTCATTAAAAATTAAAGGAACCACTGAATGTTGCTGTACAGGAGGTCAAGAGAGTCACTTCGGCTGATGGTGGCTCCGAAAAAGGTGTTTGCCGCGAAATCTGTTTATCAGCCGAGATTTCACTCATCACGATCTTTCAGTGAAAGTGTGCTGAGATCTTGTAGATTTCATTAACCCAAAACTCATCGGTCTGCGTTTCTGTTTATTAATTAAAAGCATATGGAGCATAGGAAGCAATACAAATCCACTTTACATAAAGGATTATTTTGTTCCGACAATATCTTTGCTACAACCTACATATGTACATATGTACATGTCAAAATAAGACTCCAACTGATATATTTCAATCTGTTGATGGACTCCTACAGAGCCCAAGCAAGCACGCAAAGTATATGTCAGTCGAACACGCACGAGAAGCCTGGATACATTTAAGATTCGATTGAGCAGATACATTTTATCTGAAATATCGACCACAAAGAAAACGTGGGAGCTTAGATTTGCATTACAAGTTTACAATCTAAGCGTTAAAAGTCGGCAAATCTGCTGGTGGGACCGAAATCCAGGGGGAAGTGGGAGTGAAATGGCTCTCTTGCGTCGTTATAGTGACCTGGGAATGGAGTGAAACACCAAGCGATTAACAAACTGGGGTGATTATTCCGCATTTTAAGAAAGAGGATAAGGGGGATTGCTCCAATTATAGGGGTATACCTCTCTTAAGTCTCGCCCGAAAAGACTTTACTAATGCGTCGGCAGAGCGTTCCAGACATGTGCTCTAATCCAAGTTGGGCGATGAGCAGTGCGGCTTTCTTCCAGGTAGAAGCACAACCGACTAGCTATTGACTCTCAGAATGGGACTTGAAAAGGCCTAGGAGTATGCCCAACCTATCTGAAGTTGATTTGTGGATTTGGAGAAAGCATGTGATCGGGAGATTTTTTTTTATTTTTATAATCCACTCGCGCTTCAAGGGGTTATGAATACCCTTATGGTGTTATTCACACAGCGCGAGCGAGGTGCAGTGGTTCGAAACTCAGATAGTGGCAGGTTTCAATTGCATCCGAGGGTAGTATCCATGCTAGCTGGAGACGTTTGTGGTGTTTGTCATTTCTAGGAAATTTTTTCGAATCTGCTGATATCATTATCATGGTCAGCTCAATCAACTCTTCAAGCCATGACACCCTACTGCCAGTGTTATACCTTCGCAGTACAGTCGACATCAACTTTCCATAGTTTATCGAATTTCATTTATTTTTTTAAGAAACAAATATTTTCCGACATCAGGAGTTGAACCCGGACATACACCATAGCCACCCCCATAAGAGATAAACTCTGGAGTGTACTGCAGGAGTATGGGATTGACGTCGCTCGTCTGAGGGCCATTCAGTTGAATTAATGATAATATAGCTGGCGCAACAGCTCGGGATGAGCCAAGGCCTAGCTTCTCGCAACCATTTATGTTGTGCGTGTTACATATTTCGCACAAATGGAAGGGACCTACAGTTTATTGCCGACTCCGAACGGCGAAGTGAGAAGCTCTTTCATGACAGATTATACTCTCGGAAGCTTGTCATTCCCCGACGAGAGGTGGTGCCGCGAAAAATGTTTGGTGTTCCTGGCTGGGGCTTGAACCCACGCCGCTCGGTCAGCAATCCAACGCACTAACCACCGACCCACGGCGACCACCACTCAGTTGAATTGTGAGACTTAAAAATACGTCATCTATTTTCGTGGATGACTTGGTCATCCTTGAGTCCACCCAGACCCTCCTTCAACGCTTGCTAGATAGGCTCGTCACCGTTTGTGTTGGAACTGGGATGAAGGTAAACGTGAACAAATCAGAGATTATGGTAATTTCCCGAATGCCTGTTCAATGCTCTCTGTATATTATCGGAGTCCCATTGAAACAGGAGAAGTTTAAGTAACTCGAGGTCCTATTCACGAGTAATGGAACAAGCAATACTGAGTTATCCTATAGGATTGGTCAGCAATTTTGAGTCAGTTTGCTCAATCTGTTGTTAGGAGGGCCGAACTTGGCATCAGAGCTAAGCTATCGGTCTTCATTTCAGTGTTTGTTCCGACCCTCACCTATGGTCCTGAGGTTTGGGTAATGGCCGAAAAAATAAGATCGCGGATACAAGCTGCCGAATTAAGATTTCTTCGTCGTATTGCTTGGGTAACTCATCGAGATCGAGTTAGGAACACCAATATACGCGAGGTATTCAATGTCGAGCAGCTACTACTTCGAACGGAGAGGTCCATACTTCGATGGTCTGGGCACGTTAAACGTATGCCCCCAAATCGGCTTCCAAGAAGTGCCATCGGGTAGGCGTCCCCTGGGTAGAATGATATGCTTGGACCACATCCTCTACCCGTATGGGGACAATTCTAGGGAGATATGGAGAGTCCACTTAATCACCCTATTCCCGCGATAAGCGGCCAATTTCAAGCAAATTTCCACAGGGTTTCTTCAATTTATCGATTTATGACTTAAGGGACGTTATTCCAAGGATTAGTTCAAATCTTAGCATCTACGAACCATGCACTATCAAGAGTTTCAAATGACTACTGATCCATTTGATCTCAAATGGAATCCTTAAATTGCATTCCAGTTACCAAATAATCAATTTCTTCATTATCTGGTTTCCGCCTCCTTGAAAGTATCTTTGCTCCAATTTATTGCAACGACATTTACGCAAAGCAGGTTCCTCAAAACGAATCCGAAATGTGTGGTGATGGTGCTTCACTGGCAGAAACCTACCTCTTCCCGATTCAAGGACATAAAGATGCACATATGGCCGTATGTACATATATGCCAACTTAGCCGCAGTACGATAGAAGCCACTTGAAAATGCGGATAACGGAACTCGGTAAGTTCGAAACTGACGCTACATTGTTAGACCCACATCAAATGAACTGCAACTTGGGACTAATATCACCTTAATCAGATTAGGATTATCGAGTACGTACACAAAGGATTCAACATGCAGTCCTTAGTTTGGCGCTGCAAATAAGGATGCACTGGGAATTCCTACTTCCGAATAAGTGTAGCACCACCACCACCTAGTCTGTGATGTATTGTCAGATCGTAACCATACGAATACGAGAAACTTTACTGTTTGTGAGGTTAATTAGAGGCAGACGATGGAAACGTTGACGACTTGGAGGAAGTTTTCATTCATAGACAAACGTATCCTTGTCTATTTCGGTTTGTTGATAGTAATTATTGCACAGGGGAGGACTCACATCCTCTTCTATGCAGTGGAGACAATGTGTTTTCTGTCGAGGGACGCATAAAATATACATACGTCGTATATGTCCACCCTTGTACCCACTTCGATTTAATGGAATTAGAATATGACCAATTTGAAACGAGCCGGGTAATAAAGGCAAATCGAATTCTATTATGCGAAGGATGTAAAATAGTTCGACATAAAAGTCCTTATGGCTGCAAAATTTACGACCCCAGACGATGTGGCTTTAATAATACACATATTCATATAAATAAGTGATGTCGAGAGGCGTGGCGCCCAGAGGGATCCGCGCGAATAACTAGCCATTAAATGAGTCTTTATAATCGTTTCTCATAATCATATAATGAATACCGTAGAATTCCAGGCCAAAATTGAATGTGTGCGGGGAGGGGTTGCCTTCTTAATGACTTCCGCTGTAGTTGGGGGAGAGTTTGTTTGGCTCACACTTTTCATGGAGCTCATGTTTGAGTATGAATTTAATAGCAACAAGGACCCGACAACTGAATATGGCGTGATAAAATATTTTCATGGGAGTTCTTTGGATGCCAATAAATAGATAAGTCAAGTGGGAAAAATTGAAAATCGTATCCCGATCATAGGCTGATGTAGGTCAAAGATAGTGACAGGCAGACAGTAACACTGGCAATCAGTACGTGATTTAGCAACAACTCAAGATTCAATATAAATTTGGTCCGGGATCCCCTTATGCATGAAGAAACTATGTATTTTCTAGACAAAGGAGTGGCTGGGAAGGTATCGATGTCAAAAAAACAAGTACCTGCGACATCTCTTATAGAGACTGCTACCGTGACCAGACATTATCATCATTGTTTTCCACTATGATGCTTGCGGGTTTAGAGTGCTTAATTGACCGTTTCATAACTCTCGACCTCCCCCAAGTCTCGAAAATCCGCCAAGTGATTGGGCGAATTTTGTCGCATCAAAGCTTAAATTCCTAACAGCAGTGACTATTTCTACGAGATCGTTGAGAAGATTTACAAGTAATGCTTGAGGTATGATGTTAAGATCTTCAGTGATGTTTTCACGGCCACTATCAAAAAGGAGGAGATATTTGGTAGATTATTAGGAAAACATAGAATGCAATGTCATTGACTTCATTGAGGTCCCGATAATGCGCGAAATTTGAACACAATCGGACGAGTTTTGACGGACCTAGATTGCATAAGGTGGTCAGTGCTTTAAGAGCTGCCTGACTGACTGAGTAGATGATATGTTTGTACGTATTACGACGCCCAGAATACCTTCATTAAGGTTCATCCTACCACAGGTCTCAAAAGCATAGATTGTTGAGTATAACTACGTTACGTGATGCGATATACTCGTATGTATGTTACATATATGCAGGTTAGGTGTTCTGTGGACTTGGAATTTTCTGACTTTGTACTTAATGCATCGTCAAGTAGGGTAGGTTACCTTTACATGAAGGGGTTTATGCCCGGGTGTCCTTGTTGATCCTTGGTGGAAGATATAGAGATTTCATTAAGAGTCCTACTAAATATCGATGACGACCTGGATTTTTATTGATATAGAGCTGACTGTGGCTTCGTCGTTGGCTGTTGGGAAGATTCCTCTTCTTGTGGCGTACATGGAGTGTTATTAGGGGTGTTCTGTTGGCTAGCAGTTTCCTATAGAGTTGCGTCATGTTTATTATCTCCCTATGGAAGATCGGTTGCCGTGGTTCAATGGTTAGTGTGTTGGACTGCTGTGCAAGCCTGCGTGGGTTCAAGCCTCAGCCATGTCCACCGAACATTTTTCACGGCACCACCTCTTGTCGGGGAATGACAAGCCTCCGAGAGTATTATCTGTCATGAAAAAGCTTCTCAATTCGCTGTACGGAGTCGGCAATCAATTGTAGGTCTCTTCCATTCGTGCGACAAAGAACACGCACAACATGAATGGTTGCGAGAAGCTGGGTCTTGGCTTATCCCGAGTTGTCGCGCCAGCTATTCATTTTTTTTTTTTTTTCTTTTATGGAAGATGGAAGATCGGTCTACGTAGCCAGTAAAGTGCCGGACATTCGCAGAGAATGTGCTCAAAGGTTTAATTTGTTGTGATGATATCTTAGGCCGCAATGGCCTGTAAGGAAGCCCACTAGCTTCCTTTCTCATGATTTGTGGGATTTATTTGGTAAATTTGATCCCTGTGTACTTCAACGTAATTGATCTGACTATACTTGAGCCGTCTGAGAGCGTGATCGTGACTATCACTGTCTATTGATCCTACTTTCTACTTTCCTCAGATGGCCCCTCCGAAGCACACCAGTTTGGATTTCACCGCGTTGATTTTTATACCTCGACTCTGGTAGTATGCAAATAATCTCTAGGTATAGGTAGATAGATAGGATGGCTGTCTGTGGAAGCACAGACACACGTAACCCAGAAAAGGTCCTTTGTGATACCATTTGGACCTATACCCTGAAACCTCAAGGTATAGACTTCAGTATGTGATGGTTCGCCCAAGTTGTCGAAGTAATAGGGTCCTAGATAGAAGTAGGAGAGGAAATGGAGGATCGTTTCTTCCTTCCTTCGTCTCGGCAGCTCCCGTAGAATTCATTTCAGAAGAGGCCCATTCTTCTGGGATGAAGGCCAATGGGACAATGAGTGTAGCACTGACAGTGCTAATGAGCGACCTTTCAAACAAGATCAGACTTTTAGATCGATTGAGGTTTACCATAGGCCAGACTTCCCTACACGTCGTACCATTCCTCCACCCTTGGTTTGTCTTACCATCTCGTCGTACTCTCAGAGCAGTTAACATATAGCTAGTTGAATACCCAGATTCCTTATTTTCGGCAGGATGTCCAGAGTAGTACCATCTTTAATGAGTTCATCGGCCTTACAGTTCCCTGAAATTACCCTATGAACAGATGAATGTTAAAATGTTCTGTTATCTCCATGAGAGACGAGCGACAATCTGAGGTAGTTATCTACTGATTCCAGAGATTTGTTAGCAGCCTGGCTATCGGTAAAAATTGTAATGTCCTAGCAGAATATCACATAATGCCTAAGCCAGGATAAAGCTTCGTTGATCGTCATATTTTCCGCCTGAAAAACGCAGCAGTAGACGGAAGGCGATGCTTAGGTTAAGCATATCGGGGTTAACACCACCTCCCACTCCATTCTCTGTTTTGGAAATGTGGGTATAGAGAAGAATGGAGTGATCGTCTCTGGCGTCATCACTCTTCCACTACTTTCGGGAAGTAGTAGGAGTCCGGAAGTTGAAGTTGAAATTCAACTCAGACGGTGTGTAGTCGGTGATTTCCGAAATAAACGTTAGGGAATCTAAGATCGAGGAGTGGCCAATATGGATGTTTGACGAAGTAAATTTTAAACATGTTAAACCTTTACCGCAGTCACTTCTAAGAGGAGTTAAACTGAGCTAAGGTTCATATATATATATGAGGGTCGTTCCAATCTAGTAGTGACTTAGAAGTTTCTCAGGGTAATGTTAACTCTAAATAATGGATCCAACTTCAAAAGTCACCCATCTCCCTAACTTAACTCTGAACAGATTGGCGAAAACTCTTTCATATTTTCCTCACCAGCGTTTAACATGCTTCGTCTTAAATCTCACCGTAATTTATGTGGCAATCTAATTTACCGGAACCATCTCTAACGTATTAAAATCCTCTTCAGATCATTTTCAAACATAATCTTCTACAAGTCCTAACTACTCCTAGAGCCCTCACCCAGCAATCACACACATTATTGCCTCTAAATGCATACATCCACATACATATCTAAGGCACTTCAAGCATAAATGGTGTCGCTTCAACGGTCCTGTTTTCTTTTTCTTTTTTTAAATTTTTCTAATAACGTTTGCAGAACAATATCTAATGGCACGGTTAAAAGCGCATTGACTCCGGAGATACTCTTCGCATTGCTCCTGCTTGCCTGTGTGTGTGTGTGAATGGCGTACATTACACGCTCTAAATGCTCCATGTATTCGTGTCATGTTTAAATATAATTGACTTTGTTCATAGTTAATCCGTTTATGAAATGAAAATGCAAATTTAATTTAAATGTTCCGCACATATGAGTTTTAGGTTGTACCATAAAGGATAATAGCTGACGTGGATGCATACACACTCGTGTATGCACACCCACGCAGAGATAGAGCGGGCGGGAGGCTGTCGCTTATGGCAACAGTGCCAACTGTGAGCTCAGCGCGCCAAGAAGCATCACATCAATATGCGATGGAGAAGTGGAACTTATTGTAGTACATACATATTTACATATGTATATATGCACGAGGGATATTGTCGGGTCTGCTAGGTTTCCGGATGGGACACTAGTATATAGAATAAGTGTGCTCGGTTAAGTGTAAACACTGCATACGCACATAAAATAAAGTTGATATCCTGCACATTTAGTGCAAGAATGTAGGCAGACAGACATTAGATAGGCAGATATCCTTCTATTGTCTACACACTGCTGTTTGTATTGCCACATCACTATAGCAATGGGATTATGCAACCACCTATGCATGTGTGGGTGGGAGTGTGTGGCTGTAAACGTTCATATTGGATGAATAAATTTACCAAAGGATTATAAAACCCAAATTGGGTATGAAGCCGCTGCGTGGAGAACAGAGGCATTTCCATATATAAACTCTGAAACCATACGCAACAATATGCTCAATCGCGGTCCTATTGCCGGTCTGTTGCGAGCATCGTTAACGGAAAAGGCTTTAATTGAGTTTTTTTTCTTGGATTTACATATGTCTGTATGCGCAAATGATGTTTGACAAAAAGAAAATATGGAGCATTGTTCCTGCTGAACGCATTAAAGCTGTCAGTACGGAGAGAGCAGTCACTATGCATTGAAGACCATACTTCCCATGTCCATTTGTCGTACGTCAAATGATCAACTGAATCAGAGTTCACATAAGTGGCAATGGATCGACCACACGCTCCAGAAAGGCGACAATTGCATAGCTAGACAAGTCATTCAACTTAACCCACCGAACCAAGCTATAAGAAGGGTGGGTCGTCCAAGAAAAATGTGGTGCAGGGCGTTTGGAAAAGCCCCCAAGGTAATTGGGAAAAAGTTGAAGAAATTTGAGAGACATCACCAAGACCAAGAACTGAACACGACGGCGGCTATGCGTAGTAGTTGTCCTTAGACCCACAAAGGCACACAGGACACACAGGAGTATGGAGGGTACACTGTCTTAATTGCTTGATAAGTTGGACCCTCTATTTTCTCCATCCTGAGTATTTGTTGAAGCACCTACACATGATTAGAAATTTAAAACCATGTCATCCGCTCGGCGATGTCCATCGAAGGTCAGTCACTCTCGCAACATAACGCACGGCTGTCTTCCTTGCACAACTGCCATTTGCTATTTACATTTTCCTTGGCTAATACCGTCATACCGATCTTCAAAAAAGGAGACCCTCTGAAATGCATCAACTACAGAGGCCTTTAAGATCTTATCTACCGTGTTGTGTGAACGCCTGAAGCCGTTCATCAACAAGCTGATCGGTCCATATCAGTATGGCTAGAAAAGTCCACTATCGTCCAAATATTCATACAAACGTAGGAATTGTCAATAAGAAAGGGCACTCAACACCGAAGTCTCGGACAGATCGTCACAATAGACATTTATAACTTTGGGGTAGTTAAGGACTTTGTCTACCTTGGCTCCGCTATCAATACAGACAACGACACCAGCACTGACATAAAACGACGAATAACTCTTGCCAATCAGTCCTTCTTTGGGCTAAGAAGACAATTGAGTATCAAAGCCCTCTCTCGAACGACTAAAGTGACCCTGTATAAGACCTTAATCATCCCAATCCTGCTCTATGCTGCAGAGGCATGGACTCTGTCAAAAGCGGATGAAGTTGCTCTTAACTGTTTTGACAGGAAAATTCTTCGGGTGATTTTCGGTCCTGTCTGCATAGACGGTAAATAGATACACTGACGAATTATAAGGGCTGTACAGCGACATCGACTTAGCCAGAAGACTGGAGGACCAACGACTGAGGTGAATGGGTCATGTAGAGCGGATGGACACTAATGGTCCAGCCCGGAAAATCTTCCTATCCAAACTCGAGAGACGGCACAGTAAAGGAAGACCGCGACTCAGGTGGTGCACACAAGTGGAAGGGGACCTCAACCAACTTGACGTGCAAAACTGAAGGCAGCTGCCTGAAGACGCCTGTTAGTTGAGGCCCAGGTCCACTCCAGACTGTAGCGCCACCCTTAGTAAGTAAGATACCGTCAGGTAAAATTTTATAGCAATGCAAACCAGTAGAGAAGTCATAAGAAGTTTCGCCTGCTTTTTGTTTGATCTCCTACATTTGCCATTAGTCTGCTCTGTGTATTGTGGTTATTTTTGCAGCCCCTCTGGATGTCAGTTTGATTTGAACATCATTCCCAAATGGTTCCCTGGAAGTTTAAATGAACCGTATGCGAAGCTGGGGGCAATTTGCTACAAACTAAGCTGGCTAAAGAAGACTGCTGGTGTAAACCCATTACTAATGAAGACTTGTGCAATTGTGCATACCCCTATTTTATCAGTAGATAGCGCCAGTTTAAGTTACATTAAATGAATGTCAAAATGAAGTTCCGCAACACGTAAATTTTGATGTAATGTGAGTTCAAAGCAAAGAGAAAGTGAGTATGCAATTGTATTGATTCGAAATTTATCATCAGTTTGCTAAATTACTCAGGCGTTTTTCAATCTTAAAGCAGGATTCCCCGCAAATTGCCCTGCATTTTCACATGCAAATTGTTTACCATTTTTCAAAATGTATCTTCAATTAAAGAAATTCATTTGGTTAACCTTACCTTGATTTGTCGGGATGAAAAAAATAAAAATCGATTCGAAAAACATTTTGGACAAACTAATTCATCATCAATGTTGATCCCTGGTTTCGAAGTGTCGACAACAGCTTCGGCAAGTGCCACCGCTGCCGCCGGGCGGCCGCCAGAATCCATCACTCTTCATTGGTCGACCATCAATCATACACGGGGCCCGAAAGTGCCGATTGCAAGCCATCAAATTGATTACAATCGAACACGTTGTGCCAATTTTTCAATTGACGAGAGCTATGATATGCTTCAGCAGTTGCTGATTGGATTGTAGTCCTTTCCTTCTCCTTTTTTTTTTCTCGAAAAGCGGACAAGGGTACTTGTGTTCTCTGTTCGTTAAGCATTTTCCTCTGGTAGATCTCATCAGTAAATGAATAATGAGGTGCAAAGTTAACACGCGTGTCGTGGAATTTAGCAGGGGAAACCAAGACCGGCAGTGCTTAACAATAAAGATTGTGTGACCAAGCTTAAGTTATTCACACGCAAGTGATACAATCTGATTTAATTTAGATTGTGATTGGGAAGAGGGCTCGTGTGAGTGGTAAAACATTTTTGTCATTTTTAATTTATTTGATAACGCAGAGGGTGTTCCAACACATGTAAGTTGTAATTGGTTTGCTGGATGGGATGAAGGTACATTCATTCATTAATATTCACGAGGCTAAAACCAAGGATTTGATATCCTGCTAGAGGATTTTGATCCTACTAATTTCATGTAAATTCAAACTTATTGCCTTGTTTGTTAATTAAGGATTTACGTACAACCGAAGGAAGGTTTTCACTTCCTGAGTCAGTATGCTTGCTTAAAGGGTGAACCATTTCTCATTTCTGATGGCAAAACCTGTGCAAAGGGTGTCCTATGAGGAAAGCACAGTATAATTTCTTCTTCTCGAGAGTTAGTCCAATTGACAGAGTGCTTATGCGTGCATACATACATCCAAATCTAGCTCGTGCCTCCAGTTCAAATAGGGTTTGCAGATCGCGATAACTAGCTCGAGGCTTGTAGGAATCCGTAAAAAGTATCTAGATGCGATATCGAGAGCCAATACGGTGATTCTATGCTGGGCACATGGATATCCCAGATAACGAAAGGGCTGGCGAACTTGCACGGAAGGGAGGAGAGCTGCATGCTTCCTCTTTGTCAAGATTCCTATTAGCTCGTTTACAGGCTGTCGAGCTTATACACATTAGACCCAACTAGACACATGTGTAAGGACGAGGAAGTTATGGATGGGAAAAAATAAGAAAAGATCTTGCACTCTCTCTCTCTCTGGTGAAACTTAGTCGAGTGCATCACTTAGGACTATGTCCTTTAAGGTTTATTATCATGGAGAGAAAAGAAACTGTTTAGGGATGTGTTATAGACGAGAGATGACAGGAAAGACAGTGAGATGATGATGCACTATATCTTCTATATTCCACTGTTCGACCGAAAGCAACCTTGAAGATGTAAGGGTATGCGGAAGATGCCGCACGTGTATTACGCCAAGTTAGTAGGAGTGAAGAACTGTATGCCACGTTTCAGGAAACTGAGCCATCTGGCACCACGTTTAGCAGCATCAGAAATTTCAGAAACAGAAGACAGCACTGGGTTTTTGACGCGTTGAACTAAACTCGGTTTTTAGCACCCCAATTGATGATTGCATCAATATCTGAGTTGAGCCTTGTTGAAATTCGCTGACGCTGGGACTCAACGACTTGGGGCCTTTGTCGCGGACTCGTTAAAGAATATGCGAGGTCGAGAGTGCTATCATCCGCGAAGGAATGGATAGGATTGAGAGTCAGAAAGAAAAGGTCATTGATGTATATCAAAAATAGTGTGAAAGAAAGAACGGAGCCTTAGGGGACACCAGGGTGAAGCCATATGCTTTTAACTTGTTTAGAAGGACCTCTGTGCCATACTCTGTCAAACGCTTTCAAGATATTTAGGGCGACTATTTTACACTCACCATGCTGCTGTATGCATTGATTCTATTTTTCGCAAAGGAGAACCATCAGGTAGACCGTTGAAGCAAGGGTCGTCTCCGACATCATTACTGGGTACTGCCTAATTGGTATTCATGCGGGACGCCTCGTTATATCTATGTACATTACAAAAAATACTGGAGAAGTTGAAGGGACGAGAGAAAAAATTGAGTCTGTCCGTCATCTGCTGTGTGAATGTTCACCCTCGGCCGGCAGAAGAAAGAGAACTCTTGGCAGTTACTTCTTCACATAAGAACCTCCCGAGGTTCATGTCCTTACCTGGGTGGTTTTAAATCAACGGCTCTCTTTCTCTTTCTTAGTTCTTGTGGTGAAATTCTTAAATGGAGATGAAATGTGAAATTTGAGGTGATAGCTTCATGAAGCCAAAATTTAAGAAAATGTCCAGTGGGTTAAGTAAGTTCACCTGATGATCTCTGTCTGCCCGCCTGTGAAGCCGTGGCTCAGTGGTAAGTGCGTTGGACTGCTGCGCGGGCAGCTTGGGCTCAAGCCCCAGCCATGTCCATTGAACATTTTTCGTGGCACCACCTCTCGTCGGGGAATGCCAAGCCTCCGAAAGTATAATCTGCAATAAATTGTAGGTCCCTTTCATTCGTGCAAAATATGTAACATGCACAGCACTAATGGCTGCGAGAAGCTAGGCCTTGGCTCATTCCGAGCTATCGCGCCAGGTATTTTTTTAGTCCATCAAGCAAGATCAGGGAAATATTGTATTTCATTTTACTAACGCAGGCTGTGAACTGTTAGGTAGGTAGGTAGCGAAACTAGCAAACTCGCGCAAACTTATTTGTAAATGAGTGTTGATTGATTGTATTGGAATGATTTGGTTAAATCCAGCCAGTGGAGTTCAGATACAAGATCAGTTCTCCAATCCTTGTTTTGGCTATCTCGCCAAAGTCCACGAAGAAGGATTTGGCTAATGCACGCTGTCACCAGACCACCTCGCCAGGGCCAGACCTCTGCAAGAAAAATGAAATAGAGATTCTTTTTCATTATTGTCCTTGCAGCTTCTGCAGAGAATATGGTGTGAGCAATACCAATCTTGACTGTATGATCACTTATCTGGCCAGTGACCTGTGATAATGGCTACAATTCTGGTTTTAGTTTTGCCAAGTATTTCAGGCCACCCATCATTGGCAAGCTGGAAGAATTGAAAATGTGCATATCCGTAAATAGTGCCAGCGGAACGTCGACACTTTCCGTAGGAAACTGTTAAGGGCCGATCCTCTCCTAGCCAGCTCGTCGGCACGCTCATTGCCCTCATAATTGGTGTAACCTGGGACCCAGATGAGTGTAGTTATGGAGTGGGCCCATCACCAGTTTTGAGGATGTGGAAACCGCATCAATGGCTTTGATAGCGGCTTGACTATCCGGGAAAATAGCTTTATTTTGGTTAGATGCTTGGAGACTGTTCAACAAGCGGCAGGTTTCCTGAATCGCGAGAAGCTCCGCCTAAAAATCATTAGCAGAGTCTGGGAGACAAGAAGACTTTCGATATATTTAGTTGGCCAGAGAAGATGCCTGCGTCGACTCCGCAGTCCATCTTCGAACTGTGCGTATACATACCAATATCATAGTCATTGATAACTTTCTCATTCTTCCATTCTTCTCTGGTAGGATATTTAACAAGGAACAGTTTCCTAGGACACAGGGTGAGTGAACTGTCACCTGCAACTCCAAAAATATCAATATTTCTCAAGATTTCTCTCGCAGAACACACAAATCACAACCACCAGACAGATTGACAGAACCCACTTGTATAGCTCTTGTGCAAGCGAAACGCCACTAATCGAAATCCTACTCATCCATGGACATTTGCTTACCATTAATTTGCCACCACAGCTAAACATTCATAACTAATTTCAACATTCCACTGGCTAAACAATCAGAACGTCCCCAAAAGCTCTACACTTGCCATCGTCTACAAGCGAACTTCATTAAAGATCACCCACCCGTGAATACAGAAACCCAAGATAGGCCTCCAATTGCGGTCGTAGAGTTATTAATTCATTCACAATGTGAACGGACTGCCAGTGTACGCAATTCATAACATATCCGTCGCCTGGAGCATTTCCCAACTCTCTTTTGAGATCTTCAACTCCGGTGTGCACTCATTGTGTGATGCGTGGTGCCAGCATTCGTTTGATCTTGGCGAAGATCACCTCAGTGGCTGGTTGGCTGTTCATTCTGTCCTCACCCAAAAGACAAACAGAAAATGTCAAAAGGAACGAAGCAGAAACAAAAACAAAACTCGAACTCACATCCTATTCCTATTTTTACCATGTCAACATTAGCCCTCGCGGCCTCACGATCTCTTTACAACGGCGGCAGTGGCGGTGGCGGCTCCATCAGCCACCGGTTAAGCATGATGGCAGTTGCGGTGCCGATCATTTTGATGGCCTCCGACTATTACGACATGGGATGCCTGCACGCAAAATGTTCCTCGTTTCGCAGTGTTTGCGTCCATGTCAGAGGATGGAACCGTCCGCAGATACAAAATATGAAATCCGTCTATTTTCGGCTCGCACTGAAGCATCTCGCATGCGATTATGACAATTAAGATCCAGCACAGTGATAGCAATGAGGCTGAATGACGACCGTGTGTCGTTGGCTGGCCGTGCACATTTGCACAAGAGGATGCCGCTGGGGCATGGCGTGCAGCGCAACATGAGGATCATTAAATTGCCGGCAATTAAGCCGAGAAATATAAACATTTAGTTGGAAATAAAGCAGAATTTACGATAGGCTCGCGCGAATGTAGACGTCTTTAAGGAGGCGCGGTGATTTACTACGTATACGGGGCGTGTTGGACGAGGGCGAAAGTCGTCTTCCTATGAATCTTGAACTTGTCAAGGAAACGGAAGTGAGCGTAGCATCTTCTTAACGAACAATATGCGCCTAATGGCATCCATCACCTCCTCCAACTACATTTTTCGATATCGATAAGAAGGAAGGAGGGAGCGGTCTTCCCCCCACAGCCGAGAAACTATTTCATGTAATTCTGTGGATGGACAAGGGTGGTGCTAGATCCTGTGAGTATCTGCTGCGGAGTAAAAGGGAATATTGCAACGCGCTCCAGTATTTCTAACACGTTCTCAAAAGAAAACTTTTCCAATAACTTCTGGTGTCCTTCTTTTTGGCATCAACCACCCCTCGACGGACCACATCGACGGAGATGTCGAAATATTGCTACGCCTGCCTGCCCGCCCGCCCGGCCGACAGCCTAACCTAGACAAATACCCCACTGGCAGGGAAATGCTCGTGCGAATCCCGTATCCCGACCGCACAAGTTTCAAATATTTCATAATAAAAATGGAAACTTCTTTGAGGGAGAGATGCAGGCATTAAAAGCGTATTCATTTCATATCGTTTACCGACTCTAGCATGTATGGACTTTTGGCCAAAAACCCTGCTCCAGATACTCACACAAGACAGACAAACACACACACGAAGGGTGGCGGAGCCAAGTTAATATCGGATGATGGATTCATGTGCTAATACCTCGCACATGTGTGCTGCTGGAAATTTATCATTTTCTGAGAAGCAATTAAGAACTGTGAAGGGAAACGCTCCGGAGTTGGAATGGAATTCCATTCCATTCATGGTTGGCAATCAGACGTGAAATTTGCAACATATCGGATTAGTTAGGTCGATTACGAAAGGAGGGCCGGGAAACCGGAAGATGGTTCTTTTCGGGGTTTTGAAATGGTGGGAAATAGTTTTTCCAAAGCACACAAGGCGAGCGAGCCATCAATGTGCGGAAATAGGAGCTTGAGTGCCCAATCCCGGGGGAAATGCGAACAGATGGAGCTATATTGGATTTAACAATTCCGTTTGCAATGGAACTTCAAAAGTCGAGTGTTGCAACGCCTTTGGAAAAATGAAAATATAAAGGACTTTTGTAAGTCTGCGTGGATTTGCTTCCTTTTTTTTTTTTGAGTCCTTCAGGTTTTCTAATGTGTCAAACTGGAAAGGATCATAGGCCCAGGCACGTTCGTCTACACTTACTGAATGAAATATTCTTGAACAGACGATTTAGACGATGAAGCTATCCAATAGTTGTCGAAGAAATTGGAACAGTTATTGTTCGCTACATGTTCGACGTTTATGGCAAAAGTAATAAGGAATTATACCTGGAAATGATTTCTGCTTAATTGCCTGAGTTGAAGGCATATTTTTAGGATAATATAATATTGGTTACCGTGGCTCAATGGTTAGTGATTTGCACCCTTCCACTCGTGCGAGAAATTTAACACGGACAACATGAGTGGTTGCCGAAGTTTTGCTTTGGCCCATCCCGAAATATCGAGCCAGCTTACTTTTTTTTGTTTTTTTCAGGTGTTCATCTGGATATAATCGGTATTAAGTTCAGAATTTGCAATTTGCAATCTGTCTATTTGGGCATGCTCTTACCGATGATTCCGAGTTTTTTATATGATGATCTAGCCATGGATAGAACTAGTCTTTGCTGTTAGCTCTATCGGTAGCTACTCAACCTTGTTTTGCGCACAACTAGATTGGTCAGGGTTGCTTCCAACTTACGGATACCGCCCTTTGACTTGCGATGAATTCCAATCTCTAAAAATCATTTTTTCGATTTTTTTACGAAAGCGAAAGTGTTCCGATTAAAATTTTTTTAGTGGACCTTCTTGACCTAATACTTTAATAGTCGAAATCAATAAAGGTGAGTGGAACTCACATGTCAGATCCAGCAACACTTAAAATGTTATATAACTGAATGAGGGATGGTGCGCACTCACGATATAAGCCACGCCTCGAAAATAGCTTAGTTTATGGACCAGGGGGACTACCGGCCCTCTCTGTTTTGTGGTCCTTATTCCAACCATTGGTTCAAGATCACCGGTTGCTTGTTGAACTGTACCCGTTGGCTGTACCCGTACAGTAAAGTATGTTCATCAAGAATACTGTAGAAAAAACTAAAAAAAATGAAAACAAAGGAAATCCTTGCACTTAAAAAAAGTGAACCACCGCTTTCTATTATGAAATTACGGCAGGGCCCAAGTCGCACTGCGACCTATTGATCTTTTGTGTCAAGCAAGTTCTCCTTCAACTGAGGACAATTTTGAGAAAGAACGAGATCATGGAGGAACCTCACAATAGTCCTTGCTGATGCATTTTTGACTGTTTCTGGGGAGGTGAATCCCTACCGAAGTGTTTTTCAAGCAGAGTCGGTGCAAGTCCGACGGACTGATGGCGAGCTTGTTAAAATGGTAATTGAGTGCACAATCTTCAGTGAGAAAGTCCGTGAGGATCTTAGCATCGCTTTTGTTTAATGCGAGCATTTCTTCGCCTTTCTTGTTGTTTGAGGAATTGATGCATTTCTTGGATTGGCGAAGTCCTGTAGTAGAATTCCATTTGTTGAGTCTTTCATTGACTCCCCATGAATTGTGCTCCAACTTGATGTGGCTCTTTGCCGGCAAACTCTTCCTCGATTTCATTGCCCTCACTTCCCTTGTGACCTTTAACCCAATAAATGGTAAATTTGTTGAAGAGAGCTACGGTGCCGTGGTTTAGTGGTTAGTGCGTTGGACTGCTGACCGAGCGGCTTGGGTTCAAGCCCCAGCTATATCCATCGAACATTTTTCGCGGGACCAGCTCTCGTCGGGGAATGACCAACCTCTGGGAGTATAATTTGTCATGAAAGAGGTTCTCAATTCGCCGTTCGCAGTCGGCAATAAATTGTTGATCCCTTTTATTCGTGCGAAAAATGTAACACGCACAACATGAATGGTTGCGAGAAGCTAGGCCTTGGCTCATCCCTAGCTCTCGCGCCAGCTATTTATGTTTTTTTTCTTTTTTTGTCGAAGAGAGCTAGTTCCTTAAGAGTGGATAAACAGGCTCGTTCAATTATTCTGTATCTTCAAGATTTGGAGATGTGTTACCTTTTGATTTTGTTGAAGATGTTTCCAGTAAGCTACTGAATGGAATCCCAACGTTTTTAATATCTATTCTTGTGATCTTCTCGCCAATTATGATCATTTTTGTGGCTGCATTCCTATCTGGTCAGCTTTCCCTGTATCATCTCGACATTGCGAGCTGTGTTTTAAAAAAATATCTTGTCCGGAGCAATGCTGTCCCCTCACATGATGTGTTAAGTCACAACAAGATCAGAAAGTTTCTAAATTATGTAATTGAATACATCAACTGTTCTAAAACAGAATCGCATTCCAAGGGAACTTGCTTAGAAGAAAGACAAGATACTGATAGCAAGAAAAGGGTCAACCATCCTGCATCCTTCAATAAGACTTAAAAGTGGTTACCAGTCTTGTCTTGTTGTAATTGCTGCCTTTAAAAAGCTGCAAATACTCTTAACCAACGACATCCCCTTTGTAATCTAATGCATAACCTTCTGCCAACTTGACTTTGTTTCCAATATAAACCTCAAAATTATTAAAGAGAGCACAGGATTATAAGAATACAAGAATGGGTAGGGGGCGGAGGCTTTTCTCTCTTTACCTGTAATCTTCTTATTCGCACTTAATTGATTTATTATGCAATTACTGCATTTGTCACACAAATATTTATTAAATTTTCATAACCGATGAAAGCCTAAGTGGGTTATTCATTTAACACAATGACTTGAAGTAGTTCTCCACTAAACCCTCATGTGTTTTAAATTAACGCAATGCTTAAAGGTGTACAGGTTATGCATACGAACCCATTCTCATTTATAGGACACAATTTGATTAGGCGTGACTGAAGCTACCATACCACCCAATTAGCTCACCTTTGTTCAACGAGACAAGTAATTTTCAATGCAATGTAGCACCAAACATGAACAATTAGAATATCTTCAATACTCTACTCACGAACAGGTGCCAAACAGTATTCAATCAACTGCTAATTATAATTATTAACTATGCCACAAACTACAGTCGCTGTACATGTCCACGTCCATAAATTGGCCACAATCCTCGAAATTAATTTGGCTCCATCGTTGTAATTGGCAAATTATTGCTAATCAATACTTATAATTTTATTAAATACGTTGTAACTGCTAAAAGTAATTACACATAACACAAATATTCCTTACAATTTATGTAATGATATAGCATGTCTTCAATTTCATATTGACTGGCAAAACATCGGAGAGTTCTCTGAAGAAAACTGGGACTTATAGAAACGGCTTGTATGATCTCACGCCCCGACAGAGGAAAGTGACGACGCTACCAAGGAGTGTTTCTCCTCGACAAAACATACGAACAATGCCCTAGGTCTAACACGATTTTAACGCAAAAATACCTCTTTGTAAACACAACCTACAAACGGACTTAGGATAATTAAGTTTGCTTCGGGACGAAAGGTTACTATAGCTAGTACGCGGTTTTTACACCTTAATATCCATATGGGAACGTGGGCGTCTCCTGTACAACGCACGCACAACGCAATTGATCCAAACTTTCCGAGCAGCCAACATTGACTCAGACCACTAGCTTGTTGTAGCCAAGGTACGAATTAGGATCTTCCAAACGCCTCAACCAAGAAGAACAACTGTGAGAAAATATCACATCGAAAGGCTATATTCGCAACTCTGGCAGCCTTTGTCGATCGTGTATCCCTTAATCTCTTGGCTCTAGCACCAAGTGCCGAAGACCTTTGAAAACGCTGCCAACAAGTCATCAAGGAAGTCGCAACTGATGTGCTGTGTTTCAAAAGTCACCACCAAGAAACCCTTGGTTTGACAAGGAATGCCGACAAGTGCACGCAGCAATATTGAAGAGATCCGTCCTTAACCGGTCTCGGTCGACCCACTCTTCTGCCACCTTGAGTAAGCGAATTCCTTTGAATAGCTTAATATAGCAATGGAGCTGAGGCCTTTTCAAAATGTCTGATCAATCTGCTGCCAATTTTGTCGTTGCGCGGCTGTTTCTATTAGTTCCTGCATCGTTCGGATGCGGTTTTGCCGGAAAATTCTTAAGATGTTTCGTAGGCACCTATGAACGAAAAATGTCAGCTTTCTCGTGAATTTATTGCACGAATGGAAGGGACCTACAATTCATTGGCGACTCCGAACGGCGAATTGGGAAGCTCTGAGAAATTATACACCCGGAGGCTTGTCATTCCCCGACGAGAAGTGGTGCCGCGAAAGAATGTTTCGGTGGACATGGCAGGGACTTGAACCCACGCCACTCGGTCAGCAGTCCAACGCAATAACCTCTGAGCCACGGCGACTACCTGTTGAGAAACTGCTCTCAAGACATTAGAAGCTGTCAGCTTACACTATTGGTTGTTCAGCGATGCTAACTTGAGTTGAAGAGTTCATTTCGAGGCTGATGATTTTAGCGACGGAATGTGATGGCTGCGCTGCACATCTCTTATTCTCATGCGGTATAGGCACTACTTACCTTAAACGAAAGCACGAATAAAAGGAAAGTGAGAGCAGAGACGAAGTCTCTTGTATTGTATTGCGTGAATTCTTCAAAATCCACGCTCTTTGACTTTCCTGTGATCGAATGACAACTGTTTCATCATCCGATAAGAAAACGGGCTGCTCATTATTTCCACTCTTTGCGAAAGCTGGTCCCTGAATTATTGGCGCACTGTGGGATATGCTGAGATATGCTTCTTTTCCGTTTCGTTCGTCCAAGAGACTACTTCGCAAAAGGCAGTATATGGCAAAATAGTCGCTTTGGTTTGAGGTTACTTGCCCGTCAGTTGACATTCCGCTGACTTTGTCACGTCCTCTTATGTCCTTATAATAAGTATGGTAACACGATTGACGTTGCAGAAATCTAAAAATCGCTCACCTTGTCATTGCGGTTGTCTAGCCTGTGCTTTTCGATGACTTGCATTGGTGTCCATCCCTCTACATGACCAAGTCACCTCAGTCGTTCGAGCTTCACTCTGGCTAAGTCGATGCCGCTGTAGAGCCCGTACAAATCGTCGTTATATCTCCTCCATTCACCATGACGGGACCGAAAATCACCCGAAGAATTTTCCTCTCGAAACAGCCAAGAGCAACCTTTCTAGAGCAGGACTGGGGCTATTAAGGTCTTATAAAGAGTCACTTTAGTCATTCGAGAGAGGGCTTTGCAACTCAATTGACTTTTTAGTCCAAAGAAACAGTGATTGGCAAAAGTTATTCTTCGTTTGATGTCAGTGCTGGTGTCGTTGCCTGAAAAAGTAGAAAAAGTCCTTAACAACCTCAAAGTTATAACTGTCTATAGTGACGTTCTGTCCGAGACGAGCTGGTTGTAGAAGGTATCCCTTCGTCATCAGGTAAGAGCTCTTCTGAAAGGTAGTTCTGTATAATATTGACTCACGGTACTCTAGTCCAGCGTCTGGCTATCAAAATCCTCTCTCCATGCAGATACCAGGAAATTAAGGGTCTGTTTTTTTTTTTTGATTTTCGGAAGGAAACGCGTTGGAAACTAGTACTAACCATCACTCCACTTCGTCCAGAAATGTTTAAACTGAATAGCACCCGTAATTTTATTTACTTTCATGAGGGGAGTCAGACTTAAGTTGCTTTTTCTATTTCTCAAATGCGCTCTTAAGTATGTGCATAGAAGTTGTCCTTTATCTGGCTGATTTTCAAATCTACACCAAGTCACTGAGGCGAATAATATTTTTTCGAGGTCTGATCTTTGGCCCATGATCTTTTGCTTACTTTAGACGAATCTGGTACCTAAGTTTACACATAATTGAATTTCGGGCTTTTATAAATTGGTTTTTAGTAAAAATACCTGGTAAAGATACCAGCAGTTTCCCACTGCAGACTCTCATTATTAAAGCTGTGCCTTGAGTCACAATCCTCATTGGTTACCAATTTCCTTGCTTCAAAAGATTAACCTCACTTAATGTGAATGAAATAGAGAAGACACATATGCATGTAAATCTGGTAGTCATAATTTATGTAGCTCATCAATATCTCTCTACTTCCCAAGAGAGCCTCCCACTTGGTGTGTAAAACCCTTGAATGACCCCACAAACATGTGCACAAATACCCCGCTGCCGCCTTGACCAATCACATTCACGGTACACACTGTGAAAGGACCCTTTTTATAAATAATCTCTTTCTCCGAGATACGATACACACACGTCTGTGAAAGAAACATAAAATGTATGCAAAGTGAAAAATCGGCACAATCCATAAACCCATTCGCACAAATCCTCCTGCTCCTTCCCGTGGAGCACATGGTCGTGTTTATCTATTTGTATTGTCATACGTTTATCCACCTCCGCCCCCCTTTCCACGATCCCGGACTTTACAGCAAATCCCAATACCAACGATAACATTCATGCACGCATTTGCGCCTACAATACAACACAATGTGTAAACCGCCCCCCGCAAGACAGAGCCCTCATTTGATAATCAAGCATCATATTGAATAGCACGAAGGAGGAATGGAGCGGAAAAAAAAAGTGCGAGCAAAATTTATCACCCTGTGGAACGCCATTAATGTCGTCAATGGAAGATATATGACGAAGGTGAATCGAATATAATGTGACATCATTATTTCGTTGACATTCGATATGTGTGTACGGGTGGCGCAGCGGATGGAGACACTTTTCCGTGTCTTTATGCCCTTCTTCCTCTAGATGTTTATGGATATGGATTCAGGAAGGTCGAAGACTTAACGCCAACGATTCGAGGTTGATAATGTGTTACTTTATTTGTAGGATATCAACATTTTTTTTTTCTTCTTCTTCGTTGTCTCTCCGCCCGTTTCCCTCGGTTCGTTATGATATTAAAGATGCGAGTGTTCCTCTTTAGTCGTTTGGAGAAAATTGAAGCTTAAATCGATTTTTACGGTTGATTTTGGCTACACAAGCAGTGCACATGTACACGAATTTGTGAGGATTTAGATGGGTGGAATAAGAAGAGGGTCCGCTTTTCAGTGGAGCCTTTAAAAATACCTAAAAGCTAAAGTCGAAGTAGGGCATAGTACTTTTCCCGACCTCTTTCTTCATAGGAAGCACCAAAGTTTAGTTCAGGAGTTGTTTTCTGAACCCACTAAAGTTTTTACTTGTGTTTACTTGTATTTATGATGAGTAGTAGGAACTGATGGTTAGACCACTAAAGAGATTTACTGCTATAAAATCAAATATGACCAAAAGTTACTTATCTTTCGGACAAGATTGCACGGGTCTTATTCACAGCCAAGAAAATCTTCAAATTCTCCAAAACCTACAAGTCTGCCAAAAGGACTTCCATCTCTTCGTCACTGCTTAAGTAGACCAGCAATAGGTTCCATTGTGCCCATTTTAGAATTCTACTCCGGGAACTTGCAGCTGGTTTAAAACCACACTCAGGAGGTGTTCGATCTTACGTAAGTTACGTGAAAAAGTAACTGCGAAGGGTCTTCTACCGGCGAGGGCAGGGCATTTACAACAGCAGTTGATGGACATATTCGATGTCTTTCTCCCGACAACGTCTGCAATAGTCGTTATGATGTATACCAAGGCGCTCCGCATGAATACCAAAGCCCAGTAATAATGCCTGCGGCAGACTAAGTTTGACTAGAGACAGAGATCTCTCCTTTTTATAACCCGTCCATAAATTCCCAGATGTTGCATATGATGGCCCCGTCTTCGATATTCTTTTAAACGAACTTATTGGAATCCTCGCAAAGGGGGGAGACTGTAAGGCATGCAGCTCTGCTCCCCTTTGCGCAAGTTCGTCAGCCATTTCGTCACCTAGAATATCCATATGCCCAAGATAGGGTCACTGTATTGGCTCTCGATATCTCATCTAGATACTTTTTGCAGGTTCCTACAAGCCCGGATCTAGCTATCGCGGATTCCAGAGCCTTAGCGGGTGCCCGGTACCTTACGGTGATTCGCGGACAGTTTTCGAAGCATCGATGATGGCTCTGATATCAGCCTGAAATATACTGCAGGCGTCGTTTATTCGAAAGGTATGGTTTATTCCTAGAGCTTTGCAGTAGACCCCGGCACCTATACCAATGTCCATCTTATAAAAATCGGTGCAGAAAGGCAGTGCCTTTTTATTGGTAACTTTGTGCTTCCTCCAGTCATCTCCGTCAGGTATTCTGATACTGAATCTCATGTCAAATGCCAGAGTCTGAATCATATGATCGGTTTCGTAGATCTATCGGAATTCTCCCATCGAGACAATATGGAGACGTGGGCGTAGGGAGCTGGTGTCCACTATCGTCCTCCTCTCAGTCTCAAAGCTGTTTAAGCTGCCGTCTTGCTGCAGTACAGATCCAGCGGAACGAAACTTAACCTGGTTTCTATAACCGCTATTGGTGTTGTTCTCATTGATCCAGAATTCCTGCAGAGAAAACAACTTCTATTACCGAATCAATCCATCGTACAACCATTCATCTAAACACCCTATTTTCCCTATTGCCGGACGATTACGACAGTACCACTTGGTGATTCAATTGGTGCCGATACTCCCTTTGATATAACACATTTCTCGGCTGCGAGCACACTTGTTCCCTGCTCCCCGTAACTTCATCAAATGTACGGCGTAGACAAGCAATTATGTTATTCAAAACTCTCTCATGAACCATAATTCATTGGAAGCACCTCTAGACCCAGACTGAGGTCACGCCATGATGCCAATTTCGAACTCCCAACGACATTTCCCTCAGGCCATGGGGAATCATCCTCCTCCACAGAGCTACAATTGTCTACATCTACACCACAGGCTCGTACATTCCCCCAATTAACAACACACATCATTACAAGTAAAATAAAATTGACGTTAGTACTTAATTCCGTAGCCAAACTCCACCACAAAGCGATGCCAAGTCATGACTTTTTGTATGTCGGGTCCCAAATCTAGTTTCGGGAATAATTCCTTCGAACTTTGCCTCGCCACCAAATCCAATCGTAAAAGTAGTTTTGCGGGATACCCACTCTTTCCATTGTGTACTACAATCTCGTCTTCATCCTCCCACACAACCGACAACTACATCCCGGCACAGCCAAGGGCCTGCAAGATTACCAAAAACTGACAAAAAAAAAGGACGAAAAACCCAAAAAAGCGGAACGGAATAAAAGCTGAAATGTATCCCTCCGAAATCGGCTTACTAGGAGAGTGTAAAACCTTGTTATTTGCTAAACTCTTTAAATTGGATTAAAATGGCCAACTGCCAAATGAAATTCGCATTTTAACCCGCCCGACGAACTATTCATGTAATTACGAAATCCGTTTTCATTATTGTACATCTTTATATCCTCTCTCAGCCGTGGGTGGAGAGTACGAGCGAGTGCAGATCCTTGTATTCAATACATACGCTCGATTGTCCTTTATTTATGGTTACTTTTATCCACACACCCACAAGCAGCACCCCCATCCCGGAGAGCACAGAGAAAACGAAAAAAAAAATCTTAAAAATAAATTCGCTTTGTTCCCGAAAGATACGGGATTTGTTTTGTTCTTGTTCCTGTTACTGCAGACACCACCAGTTAAGACCACAAAACCGGAAACTGAATTAGCGTCAGTTTCGATTTAATTTATCCACTTCACTCTTTGACTCGCCCGGAGAAGGGCGCCGGATCCTTGCTCCACACATGCATACTTGTATAGGAATCAACATATGTAGTAAGAAAAATTGAAAGGATACAATTTGGATTGAATTATTTCCCATGAGGATTCAATTGCTCAGTCCAATGCCGGCATTGAACACTCATTACAGGCTCATAAATATTTATTGAAAAGTGATGTGGGATTTCAAGGATGACGTCGCCTCGCCAGGATAACGATAAACATGGCCATGGTGTACGTTTGTGTATATGTGTGTCCATGGAGGTGGGCAAACCGATGGGAAACTGGACGTCATGTCAGATTTATGACATACATCGTCGTCGACTTAGTTTATCACATGGGTTTAGATATTACTATGTGAGCAATGAGAATATTACGAAATATGATTGGATTTTGAGCCCTTTGCAGCTGCCGCTGATACTCCGACTTAAGTTAATGTTGCAGTTTTTGAGCAAGGGAAGGCGGGCGGAATAAAATATTCATGAGTTCGACATCTATCACATAATGCAATTTTCCAAGGAACTTCTAATATATTTCTTTACACGTACTTTGTGCTGGGATAGCCAATGTTTTTCTAATTAAGTGTGTTAGGACCGATACTCTGTGTCGTCTATTCCAGAGAAAGGCTTACATTTTCATATACATATGTATATTCATCTGGTCTGGTGGTATAAAGGATTTATTTTATTATTGTATGTAAATTAACCCCAAGACTCTACCGCCAGTTTGTTGATGAAAGGCGCTCGATGATTTACTTTGACAAAGGTACAGAGGTTGTTAATTTAGTTCTAAAGAACTTGATTCTGGATGCAGGACAGGAAGCCTTACATATATGTACATATTTCTAAAGAGATATTTTTCATTACTCGACTGGATTTTTGATTTTAAAATTGCTTCAAAGGACAACTGGCCTTTCTCAAAAAGCAATTCATTCTCTGTCGACAGGATCATTTCAATCATGTGGGTTAAAGCTTAAATTACAATCTTTGTACACTTGCAAAAACTTTCCTGGATATTTTGAGCACATTGCTATTAGTAAAGCCGGCCTTCACAACAAAAGTTATTTTTAAAGTTTTCAAAACCACAACCATTGTATGTATGTACAAACTGACAGGAAAACCAGTCACGGAGTTTAAGACCATTTTCAAACAGCTAGCAAAACAGTTCTCAAATCAAATTCGAACGAAACTCGTTCAACGAAGAAGAGCTGATATCGGAAGCAAGCCGAATGGTCTCTGGACCTGATGAAGCCTTGAAAATAACCGCCAAATTGTAAAATAACCACCAAAACTTCCTGGAGAAGCAAAGACTGGTGCTAATCAGCGTACAGACCTCTTTGTATGATAGGCACAGCGGAGAAACTTCTATAGCCATCATAGCCCAAGAAAAATCATCGTTCATCAATTTCTCATGTCTAACGTTGCTAGCTTAGACATGAGAAACGCTTTTATCTCTGCCAGGTGGAGTAATATGCTGAAAGCCACAGAAAATACTTTTCGCTTACCACAATACCTTCTACAAATGGTGAAGGGCTACCTTAGGAAAAGAAAGTTAATTTATGAATCTTTATAAGCACCCCGCAGGAAAAAAATTGCCCCTGGCGGGCGCAAGGCTCAATCATAGGACTTGAACTGTGAAATATCTGCTACGATGGAATCATCTGAATGCTGGTTTGGTTACGCCGATGATATCGCGACAGTAATTACCGCGAGGGATACTCAGGACGCCAAAAGGCACCTAAACCATGCCATGAAACGCGTGGATACAAGACCATGGACTGTGTTCAAAAACAGAGAAGACGTATCTGTACTATCTTTGAGATGTTTGTGCCGTGTAGGCCCAGCGGTACAGAGAAGACGACCTCTTCAGATACTATCGTATAGTCTTAGAACGAGCCGTTCTCCTAGTCCTAGCCATGGAGAAGAATATATATACGAGAGTTGGAAAGGAAGGCAAGGAGACCACGATGCATTGTTGGAGCAAGGAAATAAGGAGTAAGTGAATCGCAAGATTGGCCATGAACATCACGTCCTAGTCGGAGCGAAGCTATGAAGAAGTGAATTTTTACATCACACGGGTGCTTTAACAAATATCTGCACAGGATGGGGAAAAAAAGGAGGCCCAGTATGCCAATATGGCAACGCGACCCAAGAAGCCGGATATCATACGATCTTTGAATGCACTAGATAGCTTAGAGAAACAGATTGGAGGAGAAATAACTCCAGACAACATCGTGATAGTAATGTGCATGAATCAAAACAACTGGAATCGAGTGCATAGAAGAAGTGCTGATGACGAAAAAGAGGGAACATGACATAATCCTGTTACGGCCAAAAAAGGAACCCTGACTCTGACGTAATGCAAGAAGCAATCTGAAGATGGAGAGGGTCTTGTCGGTGCAAGTCCGGCACACCAGGGGAACATAACATGGCCACCCTTGACGGTCTACTGGGTATTAAAAAATTCAAAAGACATTTTAAGATTCTTAGACTACATCGCGACGAACTGTGCGATTGACAAAGGATATTTTGGTCCATGTACATAAGTGTAGTAACTATATAACGAAGGTAGATAGTAAGTACGGACTATAGAAGAAAATCCCGAACACTTCCTATGCCCCTATCCGGCCCTAGCGAGAAGTCAACTGAAAACCATGGGGTCCATGGAAAATTCGGACCTGTAGCATCTCAAGGACAAAGCAATTGGTCTTTTTGGCCTTCACCAAAGAAACGGGAAGATTCGCTAGGTCACACACTAGTGTCACCTCCATAATTGTTCCCACTCTCCTCTAGATCGTTCCTGTAATTCGTTCCAAACCTACCTTGTCCTTAGAGTTTTCAACTAATAAAAAGAGCGAAACACAACGCGCCCGATTCAGTCCTAAGTGAGGAGCATACACCATACCAAGCACCGACTATAGTCAGGTCCTCACAAGACCATAACCACATACTGCAACAAAAGCGCTTTCTGCTAAAGAAATCAATTTGACGCATATTCAAGTTCTATCACGAGAAGCCCTGTAAGCCTCCTGGACCTTTTATATAAACTTTGTCGAAAGATGCGTCGAAACAGACCTCCTCATTGGATTCGTTTTCGTCCTGATTTCAGAGGATATCTCTGTCAAATGTACCCTTCGCATTTCTACGCAGTTCTTCCTTAGCCTTTGTCTGAAAGACATTGGGCAAATCTTCTGGGTATAATCCTGTTGGCAGCAAAATGTAATTTCTTCTGTAAGCCAGCGCTGGACACTCGCGACAAACACACAAGAAGCAGAGTCTCTTATTTTTTTGAATGCATTCCATATCAAGTGATGCATTGACATCAATCTGCACCATGCCCCTGAACTCCCATCTTATGTAAATGATCCAAATCGTGTGTACACATAGGTTAGGTTAGATTAGGTGGCTGCCCCCGTTCAGAAAGAGACATACTTAGACCAGATTGGCCCATTGGTTGGCTACTCTTTAGCTTCGTGCCCTCCTCTAGAGACTTTACAGCTTGGGTGGCCCTGCTGCAAACGCCCTCTAGAGTCATAGCGCCTTATTGAGTATTTCTACCGCGACAAGGTAAGTAACCGAAGAAGATGTTCACTTGTCACTTATAGTACACTTGGTTTTTTGACCACTGGGATGACAGATCTATGTTTAGAATTTTACCTGCTCAAGCTCTATCCTCTATGATGACGATGGTTGAATCTCCCAACACTCTATCTGGAAGGGATGCATCCTCAAATAGGCATATCAAGATTCCTTATCTCATTGGTTATAATTTCTAAAAACTTTAGATCGATTTGCATTAGTGCGAAATTTGTACTGTGAAGTGTCAGTGTTGCCTCTGTTTTCTTAGTATATGTATCAAGCGCAGGATTGTAGATTCATTCCAGATTGTTGATCGCCTCTCACAGAAATAATAGAACTGCTCAACTTTCACAAAAACTGCGATCATCTTTCAAAAAACCCTGGGTGAGATGAAAGTTTATTTTAGGCCGTTGTATCTGAACGTTTTTTTTTTTCCCTAAATCTCTTGAAATTTTAAAGCTCCTACTCAGACTGCTTAAACATTAGGTTTATCGACGCAAGGTGAAGTCCACAAAATTTGTCAAAAAAAAACCAATAGTTACGCCAATGACTGAAAAACTATTTGTCTTGGGTATATACCCAATGCGTCCCATTCAAACTAAACATATTCCGTTCAGCCAATTGAGAACGCTCTCAAATACATGCTTTTCAGGGGTGCTACCATCAACTTTTAACTCGATTTTTGACACACTAAAAGCATTCCAATAGATACCCTTTGGCTGTGTGTGAATTTACTTGAACACTCCCATACACAACTACACTCGGTAGTCGGTAGTCGGAAATCGAGTTCCCGTCGAACTTTCCATCAAACAACTTTTCGCTAATCCAATTTGTGTCCTTTTAGTGTTTTGTTATTGAGAATAAAATGACAGAGAGGAAGATACGTATACTACCTACACACTTCATCCTCAAACACAGTAACAAACTAGTTCATCTTTTCCTCACGATTCGTCGGAATCTGGTTATTCGAAGTTCAGATGATGCGTGGATGTGTTTTGAACTTTAAATGTTAAATGCAACTCACACCGTCACAGTGAAAGGAACTTCTTTTTCTGACACAAAAAGCATTTTAGATTTTTATGAAGACTATGACTGTATGACCTCTCTCGTTCGATGAATCTGAATCTATGTACATACGTGTCTCCTTTGATTCCATTTGACACCTTTAGCAGGAACAAAGTATGATAATTCTCGGCATGGCACTAAAAGTTATCTTATTTACTCTTTTCCCTTTTGGAATCAGCCATTAGCTGAACACCCACACGCGGTCGTGTTCGTCTTCGTGTGCCTTGCAGTTCTGCGAACAGATGATGACCCATGAATCCGTGATAATGTCATCAGCGTAGTCCAGGTGTTTTGAAAAGGATTAAATTTCAGTGCAAGGGTTCATGTTGTCAAGGAAGACATAAGCATATGGTTCGTGCGCTCATTCGGTTATTTGCCTTGATAACGTGAACTCGGGTGTTAAATTTTTTTTTATAAAGTACCAGGCGGTCACGGTTTATTCACATCTACGCATACAGAACTGGAGTTAAGCACAAATGAAAATTATTATTGAGAATGTCTACTTTAGAACGACAAAGAAAGTCTTAATTATGAAACGAAACAACGCTTAGAGTAAAAGGCCGTAAAGTGTAAGGTAAATCAGTGGAAACGGCTTTGCACACGTTACTGCGCAAAATCGAATATTCCTGGAATCACACGAAGTACACAATGGTATCATTTCTGGATACAGAGGCCGCTTTAAACAACGTCAACATATCAGCGATCATACGTAGATCTGTCAGGTCAGATCTGAAGGTAGATAGCACACTTTGCGAGTTAATCAATATTCTGCTCACCAGTTGAATTATCGACTCAAAGCTGGGTGGCTCATCTGCTAGAAGATCTGTCAGTAGAGGCACTCCGCAGTATGGGTCCTGTCCCCTCTTCTTTCGAATGATAACCCTGGAAGCGGGGGCTGCGCGGTGATCGTTTATGCAGATGACGTTGCTATAGGAAAAGCACCTTGATACTGTAAAAGAACTCTTTGAAAGTGCCCTAAACAAGCTAACTAAATGGGCGGTGTGAACCCCCAAGTATAAAATCACACGCATCGACCCTGCTTCCATAGATGGTATAAGTTTAACTTGTTGGGCTTGAAACTGGTGGATAAGTGGTACATATCTAGCGAAAAAGCAGATTTGACCAAAGCTGGATCTGAAACGCTTTAAGTATTTGATTTCTCTTAATAGATCGCACATTAGCACCATAACAGGTGTCATTACTGAACACTGTCTAATAGGCAAGCATGCAACAGGGCTTGACGTCTACGCAAACGACTTCTGCAGAAGCTTTATGGACGAAGAGGAGGAGGAGACAATTGTCCATCTTCTTTGCACCTGTCCAGCGCTCTCCCGTTAAAGAAAACTCCACTTAGAAGCCTTCTTCTACTCGACTTCGATTCATAAAAAGCTTGAATTGATTTAATGACTAGGCAGGAGATCTTTCTAAGATCCATGTTATACCACAACGGATCTTAGTGTGTTGACTTTAACTGGCAGCCTAACCTAACCTTACCTTATGTGTTATTAAAAGTGGAACCTGAACGATTGAAAAGCCCTTCTGCTTTACGTGTCCTAGACACTAAATGTCCAATGACCAGTGCAGCTCGTATAGTTCATGGTTTAATCTTCTTCTCGACAAACCAGCAACGTAGTTAGAATCATACATAACAAGTACGCTTTCATTTGATTGCAAGTCCATGATTCTACATCATATAGCAGGAGAGGGATGAGGAACCTTCTGTATAGCATCTCTTTGGTCCTTGTCTCCTAAGGCTATAGAAAAATCAATTGGTGAATATGATTCTATGGATCTTCGCGCTGATATTGAGCCGAGAGGTTTTGTATTTTAAGAGATGGTAGGTCGAAAAATGTTCGGTAGATAGGGTGGGGCTTGAACTCACGCTATTCGCACAGCAGTCCGACGCACTAACCTCTGAGCCACGGCGACCACGTCTAAAATCTATAATCGTATTGAAGATCTCGGTGGTGTCCTTTTCCACAATGACGAAGCAGCGTGCGTTCTCCAAATACCAAAACCAGACATGGTCCAAACTCATCTCTGTTCACACTATCGATGCTGCTTGAGGCGGTGGATATCGATCCGAAATTTCCGAGTCTTTTCCAGGATTTGGCGTCAAATGAAGTTTTGGTCAATCGTCGATTTTTTAGTTCCTCACCACCAGTTTGTCGACGTATGGTTTCAAGCGCTTCAGCATGGCGCTGTATAGTATTCTGTAGGCGATGTTTAGGACTCGTATGCCTATGTAGTTGGCTTTGTGAAAAGCCTCTTTTGTTATTGATCGGGAAATGGTAGTTACATTTCAATCATCTTACAGATAAATGAATTGATGAATTGGCCTGCATGTAGCCGGTCAATTCATCCCTTGCAGCTTTAGACAGCTTAGTTTCTTAGTGGACTGTGGCAACTCTGAATGTTCGGGCATCCAGAATACTGAAACCTTGGCTTGCCTCAATCGCAATGTGATCACTTTGATTATTGGCCCTCATTTAACGAAAGTGGTACAACCAGCCTACCTCAACAGTTCCTGTTTCACCTAATATTGAATTTTTGACATCGTAAGTATGCAAAACAATTGACATTAAACTGTTTTCAAAGGTTTTTATTGTTTGAGGATTTGGTTGCACTACGAAAATGTGTATATCGAAGCATTTAGTCGTAAAGGTTTCAAATCTATCTCATAATTTCTACGTTAATGGCATGGACTATTATTAGTTGCAAAAGAAAACATCTTTAAAGTGTTAAAAAAAACTTACCCCCCTACTCAAAGCGAGAAAGGACACAGACGCAGAATTCAGCCAAAACTACTCAAGGGCCGACCACTAAATCAAAATGGTTTACGTTCTGATCTGTTCATCTGTTTAACGACGCAACAATATATTTTCCACGTTTCGTCATGTCCTGATAATTTATAAACAAACAACTTTTCAAAACACAGAAATAGCCTCCTCGAAACTGGAAAATGTATTTTCTTTGTTAATTCCGACTTTCACAGCGGCTGCCATAATCCAACCGAAACGAAGGGATCAACAATCATCATTCCAAAACTTTGTCTTATTCTTTCTTGTTGTTTCCCCCCTCACTTTGTTGTTGTCTTTTTTTTTTTTTTTTTTCTGTATGTAACTAGGACATAACATCAGAATTCGATAGAGGATAACAACACCATTCGCTTGAAGCAGAAACAAAAAAAAAAAAAACTTCTTCATCTTTCGCGCAGGAACGTGTTAATATTTCTCAAGGAGCATTCCGGTCACGTATGGCAGAGAAAACTTTTTCAATACGCGTCGAATGCGTTCTGCTTCTAATCTCATTAGAGGAATTATTAAAGCAATTGTTGTCCAGGTTGCGTCCCCCTAGTTTCATTCGAAACAAAACCTCATTTAGCTTTGCGAATAACTCGATTGTTACCCATGTTAGTCGGTGGGTAGATGGGCGGCTGGCGGTGGCATTTTGGAGTGTGTGGGAGCTTAAGTCATCGAAGTCCTGAAATTATTGCCTTAATGCTCCTATATGTGTTGATAAGAGTTTATTGTAATCCGATGTCGTCAAAGGTTAGGTTTTCAACAACCCAAATGATTTTGGAAACTGTGCGGAAGAAGTTAAAGGTCAGTACACCTACATTTGTGGAGACATTTCGATATGTAGGTGACGGGACAGTCAGCAAAAAGTTTCTTTAACGAAGCTGCAGAACTTTAGAACTTTGTTGCAGTTGGAAAAACAAAAATTCTTAAATTTGTCCAAAGGAAACATTTCGCTGTGGCAATGAACTCTAACACAAGTTAACAGAGAAATTAATCAAAGCACGGTTCATTCCAAGTTTTAAATGCTTAGCCGGCGAATTGTTGAATTCTTTTGCTGAAGTATGTACACATATTCCAACTTCCAATATGCGATATACTCTCTGCCGGCTACCTGCACATAGTAGGATTGAAGAGAATGAGATACGGGATGAAGTAGCTCGGAAAGGAGCAGCATTAAGAACGGAAGATACTCACATACCAAAATCAGGGTATTTAAGTGAACTATTCAACAGCGTCTGCCAGGTTATGGCCCAGAAATAATTATCCTAACAGAGACTTGTAATGGCCGATAAGCTAGGCATCAATTCATCTGAACTGCTACTAGGCTACGGAAAAACTCAAATTGTTTTGTGGAAAGGCCAGCAAATGGATAAAGAAGTTAGGAACGGTACCACAATTTTAAAGGCGAACACATGAACCAAATGGCCGCCGTTCAAGCACTCTCAAAGTGCACTTCCCCATAAGTTTAACCTTATCTAGGGTCTAAGGGCGTTTACTACTTACATACATCAACAAGCGTCTCCAGCCAGCTCGATCTTTAGCCAGCTGTCTCCAGTTTCGCACGCCAAGTTGGTTAAGGTCCCCGTCCACTTGTCTGCGCCACCTGAGTAGCGGTCTTCCTCTACTGTGCCGTCTCTCGAGTGTGGATTCGAAGATTTTCCGGTCTGGAGCATTTGTATTCATCCTCTCTGCATGACGCAGTCACCTCAGACGTTGGAGCTTCACTCTTCTGGCTAGGTCGATGTCGCTGTACACCCCGTACAGTTAGTCATTATATCTCCTCCTCCCTTCACTGTCTATGCAGACGGGGCATAGGGTTTCACACAACGCGGCACACAAGATCTTATAGGCAATGTTAAGAAGACTGATGCTTCTGTAGTTGGCGCAGTTTGAGGTTCCATTAATCGGGTATTATTTCCTCTGTCCATATTTTACAGATGAGTTGGTGCATGCTCCTTTATAAGTCATCAAGTTTTCAGCCTCCAAGTTGAATGGTTAATTCTGCCTGACAGCGGGATTTGATTCGTCGTCGCCGTTTAGGGTTTTAACGATGCCTATACGCAATTGAGTTCGACAGCGTCTTTTCTCTCATTGCCTTGATTTTTCTTTGACAGTCCTATGAATCGGGTATTATGGAATGAAATCCAAGAACAAAAAACCAAATATCATATTCAATTTGTAATTTACTATCATTTTCTATCTACCCTCAGTACCTGAAGGAATTACTATGTTAGTCTAAGGAGATATCAGATGCTCTTCATCTCACTTCGGTCAATGTTAAACCATTGAAGTGGCCTTAGAGGGGGACCCACTTTCCTAGATGAATTTCCTCATTCTTACGATTTGGCTTTTTTGGTTGGCTTAACGTCTAAAGCAGATGGCACGAGATCCATTGTGCCGAGAACCGGTTAGACAAAGCCTACTGTAACAAATAGCCACACATTCATATATTTAGTATATGCTCTGTTGTTACATCTTCCTTTAGGCAGAGTCGACATTCGGTTACCTCGGCAATTTCCATCTTGTATGGATGAGATTTCAGACTGCTGTGCACAGAAAGGAAGCTAGCAATTCTTTGAATATAGTTCCGGTTTTTTAACTCATAAGACAGATGAGCCTTTTTGCTGGTCTGATTTTTGAATATTATTTGAGCATGATAGTTATGATTTTTCTCCCATCTACAATGGTTCTTAACGTGGAATTCAGGAAGCTATGAAATAGCTCGGCACCTGCAAATTTATTAATGTTGCTCGTTATTTATTTAGTTAAGGTTGCATTTCTTGTAAGAAAGAGATTCGAGCAGTAACAAAGAAATTGTGTTAAGTTCGCAACGTAAGACCTTGACTATATTCTCGGCAGTTCCACGCTTATTCTTAATAATTTACAAACATATGTACATGCATGCATAAATACCTTATACGTCATTCCATACCGCTACATTTATCAGATTTTCATGTTAAAAAATTCGTTGCATTTTTTTTAATTACTGCAAATACATTTTTTTTTAAATTTATCAACCCCATGACTTGAACTATTTATAGGTGCGCACATCATATTGACAACCAGTAACTGCTGTAATCGGTTTGCATATAAATTGGATGAATAAAATAAATTCAGAAAAAATGTAAAATCTGACGGAAACCCTCGCATAAACCAATATGCAGTAAAAATATTCTTTTTGATTTTTATGCAGTGGAAAATACGTTACTGGAGATGTTAAATCAGTTTTGCTTTACCCAAGACTAATGGGCATTTATCTTATTATCTGCTACTTTGTCTAAGGAAAAAAATAATGCCCATGACTTTAAAGTGGCAGTCGAACTGTGTCATGTTAAATTCAGAAGTTGCAGCTTCTAGGAAACTGACTACCTGCGTTGACCATCACTTTTAAGCGCTGGCCGACCAAGGGTAAAATTGTCTGACCAACTGCATCATGTCAAGATAAGCTTGGCCCACTTTCAACAAACCAAAAAGAAACGAGCTACTAAGCAGACCATCAAGACAAGCACAGGCCACCGGGGAGTAAGAGACCACACACTACGCAGTATTAGTTGCAACACATTTTGCCATAGTTGCAAGTATAACTCTCTATGTTTCTAGGTAAACTCTTTTTCGACGACCTCCAAGAGATTTCAAATTTATTCCTGAACTGCACAGGTAAACATTTTTTCGTTTACCAACCTATTAACATCCGCACTCAACCAGGTTAAATGACTTCCACCTTCCCTAAAGTAAGGTAACTTTTCACCATTGTCTAGACCAGGACTGCCTTATACCTGGCACCACCTCCCAGTGAAAAATAAAAAAAAAAACTTCCAGAATACCAACGAAGCAGGACCTATCCAACACTTGCTTTGTGAATACTGGGGCCGAATGAATTACCCCAATCGATAACGAGTGAGTGAGTGGAACTCGTGATCAAATGATCGATTAACTTCATTGGGAGCGGTAATGCCAAATCCTCACATTTCGATGACGAGTTACTCATGAACGAGTGTGGTAATTCGGCCCCTGCTCTTCAAATCCGTTGTCGCCCTTGCGTACGGAACAGATGCTTCGGCGAACTAGAGGACTTTTTACAAGTTTCTCTAACGAGTATGATAACTTTCGTCAAGAATGCAAGCTAATCTGTGAAAACACCAGACAATGGATAAACGTGTTGGAAATAGGAATCCAATGGACCAAATGGGCACCATGCGAGCACTCGGAACGTATATAAATACTTAGCCCTTAATTAAATGCTAATACCGGCTATGATTTACTTGAAAATATTTATTTACAAAAGCTTTTGCGATGAAGACTTTCTTAGATTCCACAATCTGAATACAAGTGAATACTTGTTTCTTATTTCCTTGTTAGTAAAATCCTGCAATGAATTTTGAGAAGCACTTCCCTTTTACCATCCACTTCCTTAGCAATCAATGCATATTTCTCCAAATTCCACAAATTCAAGTGAATCTAGGAATGATGCAATGAAAATTCATCAAACGTGTACCGCTTTAAGAGAGTCTAATAGCCATAAATTGGTTCTTGCATTGGATAGCATTTTCATTTTTCCTTAAGTGAATTGTAAATAAATCTGGACTATAACTGAATCTATGAAATTCGGCCAAACCTCTTTTGGCAAAAGTCATCCATACATCTTTGTATTAAGAGCGAATAATTCATTTTATACCATTTGCAATGAAGCGATTCAGGATTAATTCTCTCTTCTGTGAATGTGGAACTTAACATAATCTAAAATTCATTTCGGCACCAAATGAATTGTCAGATTTTTAATCCAAAATGTCTCTTCACTATTCGTTCATGGTTCACCCATATTGTTCTTAAGAGCAAACAATTCATTTTATACCATTCTCCCTAATCGATTTTTCAAACACCTTGCCCACCACTTACCATCCACTTTGCTCGTCTTCTCGTTCTCATGTCTTTTTTTTTTTCTAAAAAAAACTGTATTCACTTGATACGTGGAAAAACATTCACACCTTCCACATTCCTCCTTCGGAAGGTTCGTCTTTTTGTTTGTTTCTCCCATGCTTCGTGTGTCTACGTTTTTTTTTTGCATTCGCTTGTACCTTTGTCGCTTGCCATACACCCCCACATTCTTGTGTAGTTTTTTTTTTTGCCGAAAATGTTTGCCTTTATCATTAGAACCTTGCCGACGGTTGGTGATGGTATTCAAAAAGGATGTGCCTTGCAGCAGAAGATGAACTGAGAACGACACGACCGACCGGCTGGTGGAGTGCGGTGATCTTGAAATGTCACAGGGGTTATGGTAGTTTTAGAAGTTCTGGCGCATCTTGTGCGTCACTGTAATGATGCAATTCCACATCCACCTGTAGTCGATGTTGATTCATACAGTACGGAGGAGGGGAACGAAATGGGAAGGAAAGTGTGCATATAATAAAATAAAAGGGGGGATAGCAGTACTTGTTGAGTCTGGAACTCGGTTGTGCGAGTATCTCACACGTTGGTGAAGCTGATGAAATGTGCGTTCGGCACATGGTTTCTTCCAGATAAGATCGATATTTCTGTTGAATTGTTCTTTTTTTTTTATTAATTCAAAAGAGTATGACGTAGTGCGGATGGAAGTGGTGAAGAAGATAAGGCACGGATCGGGAGTATTGTTGTAGCAAAGCGCCTATTGATTGGAAGTTTGGCGTTCGTTGGGAGAATTGAGTCACTTGTGATTGGCTTGCCAAGATTGGTTTTGTTTGTGGGCATACAAACAGCCACAAAGTTGCAAGAATGGATTGATGGCGAAAAATGACTTTTGCTTTTGCGGCAAAGGCATGCGAAGGCATGCGAAGGCATGCCTTTTTGATAGGAAGGTCTACCTTCGTTCTTGTTTTTGGTGAAGGAACTTTCGAAAGGATACCGCTCCCGCATGCTGTGGAGCACGAATTAACACATCCGGTAACAGCTGCAAGATGTAAACGAGACGAAAATGACTCTCTTCAGGCCCAGTCCTCTATTCCAGCGGACGTTTCATTAATTTACTCTTAGGTTAGGTAAATGGGTGCCTTGTGACTTTTCGTCCACCATCAGTAGGGTCCGTTATGCCCATTTATACATTACATTTTGTGAACGCCGGCTTTCAGCACTTTAAATGATTTAGTACCAGTCCTTCTCACCGCAGTTATCGCTGTATATTTGTTTCAGTTCGTATGCCAGGATACAACCTTTCCAGCCTTATCGCTCCGATATTCAGAGCGGGGTTTTAATCACAGTCTATTGACTATGACTATGCTAAGGTACCCATTCAACGTTATTGTCATCCACTCATTCTTGATCATTTTTGGCCTGATATTCCGGAAACGGCAAAGGCCTAGATTCTCTCCACTACTCGTGTTGCGCGAGTAACATTTTTTACACGAATAAGATGGACCAACGGTTTGGGATTAAGTTGTAGGATTTCATATTTTATCCTTCAACTCTTTTAACTTGTCGCAATACAGTATTCGCTAAGGCCTTTGACTACAAAAGTTTTCTAAACGTAAACCTTTAATGTTACCGACGGAAGGAGAAGAAAAAGTTTTGATTTTTAATGCGATTCCATAGAGACTCCATGACTATAACAACTAATAGCATTTGTGAGTTCTTTTACGTTGCCCTTTGTCTTCGCGGTTTTTGTTTGAATGTTGCTTTCGAATTGCAAGGTGCAATTGACTTTGAGGAATTATGTAAGACTTACGAAGTTCTGTATTTGTCTTTGATAAACTTTCAGTTTCAGAGACTGTGGTAGTGAAGGTTAATCTGAATAGAGGCAGTGATTGCATGCGTCCTCCTACCCATCGTGACGTAAAAAATCGAATGTGTAGTGAAATTAACTTTACTTTGTCTAAAGGTTGGAAAATCATGGATTTTTTTTTGATAAAAGCTTCATATTGATTTGGGCAGAAAACAAAATAAATAAATAGCAACAGCTCGGGATGAGCCAAGAGCTAGCTTCTCGCAAGCATTCATGTTGTGTGTGTAACTTTCTTCGCACGAATGGAGAGATCAATTTATTGTCGACTCCGAACGCCAGATGGAGAAGTTCTTTCAGGACAAATTATACTACTCGAGGCTTGTCATTCCCCGACGAGAGGTGGTACCGCGAAAAAATAATCGGTGGACATGGCTGGGCTTGAACCCCCGCGGCTCGCACAGCACTTCAACGCCCTAACGACTGAGCCATGGTGGCCAAAAGATAATGACGGAAAAAATTGACGTCTGCAAGGAGTCGACTTATCCTCGGTTCTTCTACATAATCGGTTAATCTTGAGCCCTCCTGTTTATCCTACAAGTCCTGGCCATTTGAGCCGTTGTATTTGGACTTCTGTTACTGGGTCTGTGTTGCTACATAACTCATAAAGATTGTAGTTGTATCTCCTCCTTACTCACATGTCAGCGTTGTTTGTCTTTTCTCTTGGCATCTTTGACCTTCAAACCCAAACTCATCTTGGCCACTATGTTCTATATTCGCGAACGCGCTATTGACATCGCGCGGCGTTTTTACGATATCAACACCGTCAGCTCTAGATTTTCACTCGTCTCTCATAGAGATGGCAGCACACGTCTACATTCATCTAAGCTTGATGCCAAGCCACAGAATTATTTCAGGCAACTGCATTGCCGACGAGCTTGCAAAATTTAATACTATTTTTACCAACATGCTACAATGACAGAACCTGGATCTGGTCTCGTTATGTGTAAAAATATCCTTAAACGTAACGCAATTAGGAGCCATAGATGGGATGGAGAAAGGTATGAATTGCCAAATCCACAGACAGATCAGGTCTAGACTAGATCCACAATGTTAGCCTTACTAAAGCCATCCCAAATCTTCGTCAAACAGTTATTTGCGGCTTTACCCCAAAAGACTAGGCCTCTTCTTCGCCGATTTCTGCAGGAGCAGAAGAGAAACAGAAGACTATTCTTTATTTCTTCCTCGTCAGGTCCTCTCTAAATGGTGACTGCTTCATCTATATACTGATTTCTTCGATGACTACGACGACGTTGCACATTTTAACCTTGGAGGCATCCAGCGCCTTCCAAAAATTGGTTCGATTAGTCCTCGAAGTAGTGCTGGCTTACTGAGACACTGGATAGTGTGAACACTCTGAACAAACCCTCGTCAACGAAGTTTTTCTGAAACTTGACGAAACTCATTTACATTCAACTCAAATTGAGTATTTTATCCAAAAAGTTGAGGGAACACTCTTCCTCAGTTTTCATTCACACCACCCATTTTCCGGTATCATAATGGGCCTTTCGTAGTATGTCTGCTGTCAAGCGCGGTCAACTACCCTTATCTGACCTAGACTAACGTAAGGAAATTAAATTGAAACCATTCCTAACGTAGCTCTTAAGATCGGTCGTATTGGCGGAGTTCAGATTATTTAGATCATTAATAGCTGTGACTTCGGCTTGGAGAGACTGAAAGAGTGGCGGATGTGGAGGTCTTCTGAAAAGATACCGGCACCGATTGCTTCGGTACTTTTAGAGCCGACCGTCATTAATGAGGACTTCGTGCTGACTCTAGGCGGTACTGTCCGGTATTTTGTGCTTATAGCCCATGTTGAAGTCGTTTTGGTTGGCAACGTGTCTGTTGATTAAGGAAGACGGCGGTAAGTTGATAGGATTCTGACATCAGGACAACTGGCAAAGTCATTTTGGATGAAAATTAGTATATTTTTGTTGCAATCTTCTCTACAGTCCACGAACCTTAAGCCTATCATCGCAACCCGCATTCCTTTGCAATGAAATTCAAACAAAATTCCACAAATACCTCCGACCATAAGTCATGACCTTCTATCCTTTGTATCTACACCCAGTTGACTATTTCAAAGCTATGAAATAAATAAAATTAAATGCATGTACATACGCTTATTTAACATCTCACATATGTGTACATTTTTAAACACCCACTCTGGTAGGCAAAAACCAAATATACATTCGGTTCATCCGCCACCAGGATAATGAAACAAAAGAAGAATCCATTAACAGAATAGTGTCCAGCCAATATCACGCTGGTTGCAAAAATAATTACTTTAAACTCACACCCATATTGTGATGTATACTGGACAAACATGGCGCGCATCGCAATAATGTCCTTTGTCACCTCATGCCCTTAATGAATTCGCCAGTCCCAATTACGTTCAATCGAAGCTTGCAACAGGGAGACACCAAACGAGGGCGCTCCGCTCACAGAGCAAGGAAACACATTCACACAAACAGGGGGTTGCGATTTGCGAATAAAAAGAAAATCCTTCGAATGTGTGCCGCCATATGGTGCGAATAACCGCACAGACAAAATAGTCAAACATCGTCGTTTTAGTTGGGTGCGCGCGGTGGCGGAACGGCGCGTAATCTATTGTCACAGTGCAGCTATCAATTTTGGCAGTTTTTCCAAGGACAACATTTGGTCATAATTGCCCAGAGATGAAAAAGAGCGCACACACATTCTCTATGTGGAAGTACATCCTATTCTTGTAGTGTCCCGGCGGCGCAACACAACACACTCGCTCTCTGTCGCTCCACGATTAATGATTCATTGTACAGCGAGGACATGAGTTTGCAAAAGGACGCGCGGACTCGGAATTATGCTAACGTGAAAATTATAGGAATCGCCAAAAATTGGGCACGATCGATTTTAACGTTGTTCCCTGATTACGCGCCCCGCTTCGCGGTGATTTATGGTTATTGACCTGCATAGAGGTTAAAAAGAGGTTATACGAGTATTTACGGTTAGGCAGATGATACTGCCTGTAGTCGGACAGAGATATGAAATGACAAAGTATTGTAATGATGCGGTTATTTAAATCTTTTAAATGAGTTAGGGCTACAATTAAGGTCCCAAGATAAATTGATTGCATTTCATGGAGACTTTGCAGTGTTTTGAGATGAATGAATGGATCTGTTTGTATAGGATAATTGTTCTGGCAGTGCGGGAATGGAATCAATCGATACTAATGGGGTGGAATTGGCACAATCGGAATAAGTTTTTAGTGAGCCTGTTGTTAATTCGTGCACAATGTATCCTGGTAAGGGTTGGGAACTCATTTTGCATGACTCTTGACCAGTGAAAAGTTTTGCTTAGTACCTTTCCATTCGGTCACGCTGCTCTTTTTAAATGATGACGTCCCACCAGTTGGACAGATTTATGAAACCCAGTGGCTTCTGTGCTAAAGCCTGCCCTGTGCACCATCTATTCCAGGGCAAAATTTAAGAAAAAAACACATGACAGCACATCTTTTCTGAATCCGGTGCTTCGTGGGGCGCGTGTGAGAAGACATCGTAATCGTTTCTGCTGTTGTGCTTCCGTCCGTTCAACACAACAACGCATTCTAAAATTACAGTGTACTCTCTCCTTACGGACACCTCTCATAAACGGACAATTTTCTCGACACTGTCGGTGACCGCTTAAGAGAGAGTACACTGCATTTCAAAAATGACAACAGTTTGACTGCCTCATATGGCAAATTGCGTCCAATATTTGGTAATCAAAACGCTCCAAGTGCAACAACTGTGAAAATAATAATCGAAAAATTCGAGCCGACTGGGTCGATTACTGATGTCAGACCAACGACGCGTGTTCCTTTGGATCGTTCAGCAGAAAACATTCCGTCTATGGCCAATAATTGAACATTTCAAGGAGTCCTACGAATGATTTGAGTCTTTACCCTTATTTATTCAACTGCCTCAACAACTCAAGCCTACAAACCATCCATTGCGAAGAGAGTTCATCAATTGGTTCATTGAACAATAACATGTGAACGGTGAGTTTTCCAACAAAATCATATTTAGCAATGAGGCCCATGTTCATGTTAATGGCTACGTAAACAAAGCAAAAGTGACGGAAACGATATGCATCCCAAAACGTGTCACTGTTTGCTGTGAACTTTAGGCTGGTGGCAAGAATGGGTTCAACCCTAGCCCGAGAGCAATCGGACTGTACAGTCAGACCGCCACTCTGCAACCTAAGGGAGAAAATTGCACAAAAAACCTTACTAGAAGCAAATAACAGGTGGAGAGCTCTAACCACCTGTGAAGTATCAAGAAGGTTGTGGCCAAAATATAACAAAGCAAAAACCTGCCAGACTTTACAAAAAGACAGAAGATCACTGACAATGCTGGTGGGAATACTTACTGGCCACAACATGTTTAGATATCACACGAAGAAATTGCGCCTGAATGATGACGATATATGTAGGGAATGCAGTGACGAGGAGGTCCATGAGGACACAGCCCATTTTCTCTGTCACTGCCCATACCTCTTCCAGATAAGAAACAGAACCCTATGCAAATTCTCCTTTGATCAAACTAACGAACTAGCTGATGGTTCGCCATCAGAACATCTCAATCTTGCAAGGGCGACCGGATGGTTGGCACCAAGGAATTCAAATCGCAGTAGTAGCCATAGGTATCACAATGGGTCTACATGAACCTAAGTGTAATGAGACAACCCTCATCCAAACCTAACCTAACCTAGGCTAGGCATCATTGCACCATTTTTCTTCGAATAGGGAATCCACAAACAGTCAATGGCGAACGGTATCGGGGACTGATAGCCCAAGTTTTTGTGATTTAAATGGGAGAATAGACTTCGAAGACATGTGGTTCCATCAGGATGGTCATGTGAAACAATGGCATTATAGCACGAGATATTCGTTGATAGCGTAATTCCCCGTTTAGGCGACCAAAATGGGCCGCCTGAATCGAGCGATTTAAACCTTTTAGACTTCTTTCTCTAGGGTTTTTTGAAGTCAAAATCATGGGCCTGCGACCATCTTAGCCTTGAAGGAGGATTATCAGACACTGTATTAATCAGACACTGTATCACTGGAATTCAGTCACAGTTAAGAAAAACCGAAATTAAAAATTTCGTCAAAAAAACGTAAATGTATCTGCAAAGTCGATAAGGGTATTAATCAGATGTTTTTATTCCATACAAAATTACCCGGATACGCCGACAATAATGACATAATCGGAAGAATACAGCGTGATGTCAATTATGCGTTCAAGAGTATTGATACGGAGGCGGCGAAGATGGGTTTAACGGTCAATGTGGACAAGACCGAGTATATGCTGTCAACAAAAAAGGACACTTAACACCGACGTCTCGGAGAGAACGTCGTTATAACTTTTAGGTTATAAGCGACTTTGTCTATCTAGACTCCGCTATCAATTTAAACAACGATACCAGTGCTGAGATCAAACGGAAAAGAGCTCTTGCCAATCGCTGTTTCTTTGGACTAAAAAGCCAATTGAGTTGCAAAGCCCTTTCTCGAACAACTAAGGTGACCCTTTATAAGACCATAATCGTCCCAGTCCTCCTCTTTGACGCAGAGGCATGGACTTTGTCAAAAGTGGATGAGGTCGCTCTTGGCTGTTTCGGGAGGAAAATTCTTCGGGTGAAAACGATGAGTGGAGGAGGAGATATAACAACGAACTGTACGGGCTATACAGCGACATGACGTATCCGGAAGAGTAAAGGTTCAACGTGCTCGCTGTGGGATCTACCTATTCTAAGAATCCAACGCTGCATTTTTTTTCCTGCATATTAGCAGCTTCCTTTCTTTGGATTGTCGAGTAGCTGCAACAAGACACTAGTTAAAGTCGTTTTTGACAATCTCAATGTATCCACATCCAGATTTGTCAATGCCTGTCAAAACCTGATAAAACGAGGAGCAGACATTGTAGCTCCTAGGCTCTTCTACCATGAAAGTGTACTGAGTCAGCTATGGAAACTAAACTCGTCGCTTTTTCGAACATCGAAGAGGCATTCAATCATACAGGGTTTTGCAATAAGAGCGCTACAAAAGTTTTTTAAAATAAAACAAAAACGGTTTTGGATATCAATGAAATTCTTTATTCCTGTGAAAGTACGTTCGATGCCATTATGTATGGAACTCGATTTCTTTTGCATGGCCACCACGGGCACGCTTGCAGAAGTCCAGACGCTGAACCCAATTTTCGACGGTTTTCAAGCATAAATCGGCCGATACTGCTGCAATTTCACGTTCGATATTCGTACGAAGTTCATCAATCGTCGCTGGCTTGTTGGCATAGACCATAGACTTGACGTAGCCCCACAGGAAATAGTCTAACGGCGTCAAATCGCACGAACGAGGCGGCCAAGCGACTGGACCATTTCGTGAGATAACACGTTCTCCAAACTTGGTTTCCAATAAATTGATTGTGACATTCGCTGTGTGGCTTGTGGCGCCGTCCTGTTGGAACCACATGTCCTCCAAGTCCATATCATCCAATTGGGGCCAAAAATATTCGGTTATCATTGAACGGTAGCGATCCCCATTCACAGTAACGTGCCGGTCTTGATCATCACGGAAGAAGAACGGCCCAATGACGCCGCCGGCCCATAAACCACACCAAACCGTAATTTTTTCGGGATGCAATGATGACTCATGGAGTACGTGTGTATTGTTGCCTGACCAATACTGCATATTTTGTTTATTGACGAAGCCATCCAGCCAGAAATGAGCCTCATCGCTGAAGATGATTTTTCGATGAAAATCCGAATCATTTTCAAGTTGTTGCTCAGCCCAATTCACGAACATACGACGCTTCTGGTGGTCAAGCGGCTTCAGTTCTTGCGTCAATTTAATCTTGTAGGGATGTAGGCCAAGATCTTTTCGCAAAATTCGCCACAACGACGTCACAGAGATGCCCAACGCTTGAGAACGACGTGTGAGAGACACATTTGGGCTTTCTGCAACTGAAGCCTCAGCGGCAGCAATATTCTCGACACTACGGGCACTTCTTTGTCTCACTGGCACGGGAACATTTTGTACTGTGCCTGTGGATTCAAATTTTTCCACTAGACGCTCAATTGTTGATCTGCTAGGACGATTATGACGACCATAAATTGGACGTAGCGCTCTTAACGTTGAGGCCACTGACTCCGAATTTCGGTAGTAAATTTTAATAATTTCGACTCGTTGTTGGCTCGTATATCTTTCCATCATGAAATGGCAAATCTTACTGAAGAGAAATGTCAAAAAACCGCAAGAAAAATATGGCGTCGTTTGCTGTCCCTGTCGCTCTACTTTTGTAGCGTCCCTATTGAAAAACCCTTTACTTCACATGAACATGCTGTCCATAAACAGTCACTTTGTGGTATTGACAATTAGTTCCTCATACATAAACCCAATTTTTCATGCATCGACATTAATGTTCACACATTGGAAGACCTCATCAGATTTTCTTGTCGCTGTCTCTGTCAAAATGTTCACGCACTACAAGCTATGCATACGCTTTGCTTACCTTACAACGTTCTGTTTGGGTACTGTAAACTACTTTTACTATAAAAATCCGCGAGAAGTTAGGGTAAATCGTTTCCTCACTATAACATCGAAGTGTGTCCCCTTAATCGTGATCGCTTACACATTTCATGAAATGCTAGACTGCATACACAAATCCTTATCTTTTGATAGCGATTTGCAGGATTCATTCGATAGTGTACTTTGGCTCATTAACTACTTCTACGTTTTAAAGTCCTATCAAGTGCATCTGCTTAAGTCACATCTACTCATCGAAATACTTAACGATGCAATGCAATTACATGACAAAGTTGTCCAATACTTGGGTGGTTGTGAACGCGTCCAAAAGGATTTCAAAACTATTTTGAATTGCAAATGTGTGTTGTACGGTTTCTATTGCTTTGACAAGTGCCTGATACGACAAGATTATAAAGACATAATCTCAATAATTTTCTACTCACGCGCTTTGACAAACTTCATATCCTTCACGTTGCTGAGTATTTTTATCTTGAAAATATATTCCAAATTGTACACATTTGTGAAGTCCCTTCCCACGGATGATGGGCAGTCAAAAAGATTGAAAAGGCAACTGAAGGACATCTGTGTCATCTGTCGAAATATTCAAAAGCTCTACAGCAAAGTGCAAACCTTTTACAGTGAACATGTTTTCTTGTCATACCTGATGGTGGTTAAATTAATTTTTTCATTCACTACTCCTATTTTCGTGGCTGTCCTTATCGGAAGCCATGTAGAACATTTTGCAGTTGCTTTGAGTTTGAACTTACTGTCCAATGCTTTCGTTTTCTTCTACGCACTGGACGTGTTGTGTATGGGCACAACCGCCGATAAGATCGCTAGTAAGTATCGGAAAATTGCACGGAGTCTATTGATGCTGGGTATAAGGATAAATGTTGAAAAGATACGAATTGAAGTATGTAAGGGTGAAGAGGATTTCTTATTACTGCTAAAATTGTTTGTCTTTCTTTCTTTCTTCACTTAGGTTGAAATTTTCATACTTCAGTACAAATTGCGAAATGAACAGATGGCATTCGGATGCTTGAAAGTCGACCGTCATACCAATATGTTGTAGCTTCTTAAATAAATTATAGCAAAAAAAACTATAAAAGTTGTTTCAATCCAATTCAGTGCTCACAAATTGGAACCCAAACAATATTTAACGAATTCCTCCTTTAGAAACAGTTTTGCAAGGTGTTTTAGTCTTAAACTACATATTTTAGAAGTAACAGAGGTGGTCAAAGGAGCAATACCCTACCCCAATACTGACTGACTGAAAACACTTACCTCCATGCGATTGATGTTGTTATCCTTCATAAGGAAACGCGCATAAGTTTCGCTCTCTGCCACAAGTTCCTACCAAAACCATCTATGGGCACCAAAAAAATAGTTCAGATGGCATATCGACAAGACAGGAGGACCGCAGCATCGTGTTTGGATACCATCTTGTACTGACTAACAACCGTCGGACAGTCAGTTTTGTCAAGTAGAACGCTTGTCGACAACATTCAGTGTCATACAAGTGGCTTGATGTGAGTAAATATATATAGAACGCGTCCCTACGAAGCGTCCATCAGCACAAGGCAACATGTTAACTTAGATCCATCAGATTTGTTTACACAGGACAATCACAAAGAAAATGATCCGAAGTCGCCCTCTCCACAAGCATTCTTAAACAATTTTAAACCTGGCTATCGCTACGGACGCCAAACACCAGCACCGGAGCCATGAATGGTTTTGGACTACAGCCCAGTCCAGGCTCACACTCTACCCGAAGCTAGCAAGTTCAATTCAGCTAGAGAGTTCAATTCCATAATTTGGCTGGCTTTACAGTCGTCGCCTTCTGGAGGCTATGACTAATTCATTGCCACCTACTTTTTTGTATAATCACGTCAATGGATTCTTAATTTTTCAAAATTTTGTCTAGCTATCAAAGTATTCGAATATTAAAAAAACTGTTGGGGTTCTTGAAACCCAGACACTGTTTCTTCCCATAATTGGGAACTCCAAAAAAATTAAACTTAGATTTTGCCCAATAATGTAGGTCCCTCAAAGGAACACTGGCTGGAGTTTGTTAACTGGAAGGCAACGAAACGATACGAAGTTGAGACACAGAGGCACTGCCACCTGCAGGATCTATTTTGCCTACCTAGTCAGAAGTCAAATTGAGGTTGTTAATAAACCACCTCTGGGCTTATCAAGTCCCAACGTCATTTCTTTGGGATCCCTGAAAATTCACCATGAACATGTTCTACCGTCGGATGCCAATGAAACCTCATACCACCTGAGTTTCTAACCACTGCACCTCGCTCGCGCTGTATGAATACATCGAAAGAGCTGAAACACTATCTTTTTCTGTTTTCTTTTTTGTAACAAATTGCTAGAATTTTACTTGAATTTTATAAAATTGTACTGCTTTAGCTAATTATCTTACTTTCTTTTTTTTTTTTTTTAATTTTAACATGAGTAATCGAATTATCTATATCAAGTATTTATTATTAAGAAGATGGAAGTCTTACAATACTGTGAAATGTTAAATACATAAATATGAAATATATTTGTTGGAATTTATGAACTTTTGCCTCAAGCCGTTTTGGTTTGCACAATGTTCAGCGAGACCCTCCATTCTGCTTTCCATTGTGTTATTTTAGAGTGAATACAGCTGGGTGACACCTTAAACTAGTGTTCAGGACCCACGAGTGAGTGCTAAGCTCTTTTTCTCAGCAGAAAGTCCACACGTACCGTACCTTCGAAAATGAGACTATCGGCAAGGTGTTCAATAGACTAGAAGAACTCGAACTCGGCATTATAGTGAACAATGAGCGGCAGAAGGATATCGTTTATTATTATTATTATTATTATTTTTTTTTTTGTTGTCCACAGTTCCCTGTATTTTCCGCCTTACTTTCCGATCGATTGAGTCTTGAGGAGAAAATTATTAGAAGTCTCACTAAAGCAGATAGAAAAGAAGTTAAAAGGAAGTGTGGTGCAGGTTGCTGCCTGTTGATAATTAAAGAAGCTTTTAGTTTTGGAAGGAAATGACAAATGGTTGGACTAGACAATTAATTCAGGATTAATACTGGGTAGCAAATACTATCTTGGCACAAATAGTCACAAATTACTAACATTAATTGACAGATGAGCAGATACATATCTATAAACCTGTCCTTTACAGCATTTACCCAGGTGCTTGAGACGTGTCTTCCATAGATGCTGATGGTGGCATTGGAAAAATCTCTAAAACTCCACTCAGAAACTCCTTTGTGCAATATGTGCAAAACGAAACATTATATTCTAATCGCCGCGGAAGTGCAAGCTTATTGGCTGCGACTAGGGTTCTATTGCAAATAAGACGAATTTTGGGTGTCTGAGCTCAGTTTAGACCACTCCAACAGAAATCGCTGCCAAAACTTATCCTGGTATAAAGAGTATTATGGAAAATTGCATGGAAGCGCTGGATGTTGACGCAAAAGAACAGCATTATTATTATTTTTATTAGTGGGGAGCCGGGGCCCATTGTGCTGTCTGACAGCTAATCAACTTCTCAGGGTAGAGCGTGGCAAGTGCGGTTGGTAAGACGAATTCACTGAATATGGTCACTTTTCTCACGTGACGGCATTCTGTGACTATATGAAGAGACCTTTAATCGCTCTCCAAGCATAGTATGCAGATAGGTTCGGGTGACAGGCCAAGCTTGTGTGGATGCCGTTTTAGGGAGCAATTAGACTGTCTCTAGGACCAGTTTAGATTATACTGTGGCTGAGTTCAGTCCTTTTATGGCATCTTGACTGTCAGAGAAGATAAATATAAGATAAAGTTAAACGACTCTCCGAATATTTCAGCCCTACATCCACTGTCCATTTTAGAGCCGTCCGTGTTCCACACTTGGTCGTGCTCCGACGGACGGGGTTTGAACTTTTCTCAGTCGTCATTCGGGGGGTAACTACCAAGTAATTTTGTTTGAACCAGTACCATGGAAGAGTGTCATTCAACGGCATGCTAAACTAGCTGCTTTAGAGTAGCGACAAAAGCATGATAATATGACCGTCGGGTGGGTGTTTAGAGCTGACAACATAGCTGCCTGACATAGCTGATATGACTAAAAGTGTGTTTCTATTCTGATGATTTCATTAATTTTATTAGAGAATATAAGTACTTCTCTATTAGAGCCAAAAAGGAAGTTAGATTAGCTTATTTGATGAAGGAAGTAATCAGACTAATGACTGTGTGTCCACGTGGGCCTACTCTTTAAAAAGGAAGTGCTGAACTGTTAGAATTTCCATCTGCCTATTAACGAATTATTATTTCGTTATGCTCTTAATGAATTTGTCACTCGTCCCCATCGAATCAGTCCATTCTTATTCCTTACACTATGGATATGTACGCGCACTATAAACGCTACATAATAATCGCCTACGTCGTGTCATTCTGCGTTGGCACCGTAAACTACGTATACTCCAGCGACATGCGAAGAGTGAAAAAAGTTCATTTTCTCAATATTCCAACGATGTGCATCCAGTCAAGCGTATTCATGTTCATCCCTTACAAAGTTTTCGCAACCGTTAACGAGATTCCCACCTTTGGGAGCAACCTACATGTCTGGCTCACTGGTATATTTTGGTTGGAAAATTATCTCTACATTCTGCTGACATATCGAAAACACTTGTTGAAGCCTCATCTGTTCCTCAAGTTGCTTAACGATGCATTGCAGTTGCATGACAGGCTTGACCAGCATCTGAAACCATGTGAATGTTTTCCACAATACTTCAAAACCTTTCTAAAAGGAAAGTGTTTTTTGTTCGGTTTATTTTGTGTCATATGGGCTCCTACTCCGTCCAAAGCGGGGCTTAAATTTTTTATTTTTTACTCACTCGCTCTATCAAACTGCATTGGCTTCATACTGTTCAATCTTTTCATTTTTAAAATGTACTCCGAATTGAACATTTTCATAGAAAATTTGGACGATAAGCAGCCCAATAGAGTGTCGCAGAAGTTGAGAAAATTCTATATCGTCTATCGGAGTATTCAAAAGCTACACTATGACGTGCAACATTTTTACAGCGACCATGTCTTCTTCACGTATACGATGATCATAAGAGTAATAAGTGCATTCCGATTACCCCTGCAAGCGCTTTATCAAATAGACGGCTTAAACCTTTTAACAAAGCTTATATTGATTGGGAGTATGACTTTTATAGACAATGCTTCTGCATTCTTTTACATTTTTGACATTCTGATGATGGGAATTGCTGCTGATATGATCGTTAGAATAAATACGCAAAATGCACGATGTCTTCTGATGCTGGGCATAAGGACATACATAGAAGAGATTCGGTTTGATGTAAGTATCGTAATCTACAAAATATTGTTTGATCCAACAGATTTTATTTGATTTAAACACAGGTTGACAACCTTTTACTTCAATACAAATTGCAAAGCAACAGAATGGCATACAGCAGTTTCAAAGTCAGTCGTGCTTGTTTGAATACATAATTTTGGTGACTCAGGTTGTTATTGGAAACCCAAATCCGACAATCGAATAAGAAACTGCAATAGAATATTGGATAGGTGCATCACGTAGCCAACTTCAGAACCTAAACTGGTTACAGTCATGGATATCTTAGCCCCTGACTGTATTGTAGGACTTAAAACCTGTTTAACTCTTGACGAAAATTGTTCATCATTTCATGTTTATGTTACAAAAATGAATGCAAATTACAATTAAAGACAGATGACACCATCGCAAAGTATTCTTTCAAGAGAAACTTCAATGTTGCTATTCCTACAAAAGATTTCTGGGAAAATCTGTGAAAGAAGGCTACACAGAAAGTTCTTAAACCAAAGATGGTTTGGGAGGAGGTGTTTTCTTTGATCTACATAAACCTCAATATTTCCTTTCGCCTTCCAGAGCATTGTAGCGTCTTCCAGGGGGAGATCATGAAGTTAAAAGAAGCCCTGTTTGGGTGAGGTGGAATGTAGTCTCTACTCGGGGTATTAGCATTTTCATAAGCACCCAGGCGGCCACTAAGTCCTTGGAATCAGTCTCTGTGACGTCAAAAATAGTTCTATATATCCGCTCGTCCCTTTTACAGATGGCAAGGGTGTAGTTAATAATTTATTTATGCAAAAAAATGGAATACAATAAGTACAAAAATATTTGAAAAGAACTCTGGGTGACGTCTGCTTCCGGAGCTTGTTGATCGGTTTCTGATGTTCGCTTCGTTTCAATATACTCCTCTGCTGGATACCAAGACACAGGAGACATTGGCCGATGAACTCGCCAAGAATGGTACTACAATACAGATTCTTCCTGAAAAACAAAACCTCAGAGTGCCACTAGTGCCACAATCAGCAGAGCTAGTCTAAGGTGATCAAATGGCACCACCTGCCAAACTAGCGGACAAATCTGACCTTCAATAGACCATAAGCGCTCCAAGAGATTATTTTCGCTAAGTCGACAGCATCTCGGAACTACTATAAATGTCATCACAGGACACTGCCTCATAGGCAGACATGCCACTCGCCTGGGCGTTCCTGCAAATGCTTTCTGGAGAAGCTCCATTGACAAGGAAGAGGATGAGACGATCCTCCATCTCCTATGTGCAAAAAACAAAACCATCTCGATGCCTTTTTTTGACAGTTTTGGCGGCTTTAGCACAATAAAATTACTTGTTGATTTATGACTACTTTTGACTATGCTTGTGATATCCTTAGAAATTTGAGTTTTCTATGGATTTTTCCAATAGTCCGGTTCATCATCGAATGAGTTGCTTCTAGGATCTGAAATGTCAACTTTTTTGAGTTGCTGAGTAATCCTTCTGAGATGTACTTCCAGGAAACACAGTTTGTGTTGATTGTGACTCCGATGGTTTTGGTGATCCCTGTGGCTGTGAAAATTTTCTACCCAATTTACTTCAAAATTGAACTAACCAGCTGCTACGAGTACCTGGGTATTCGATTTGGAAAGGAAATTCTGGTCCTGGGAGTACTGTTATAGGTCATTCAGATGTGTTTCTACACCGCTGTAGCTGTGTTGGCTCCAGCAATTACCCTCTCGAAGGCAACAAGTCTAAGCACCAGAAACGACGTTGTTCTCATCTACCTTGTTTGTGTGTTTTACTTCTCTCAAGGAGGTATGAAGGCTGTCATCATTGCTGATACTTTCAAGGCTGCTGTTCTGGCCTTCTCGTTGGTCCTCATCATTATTCTTGGAGGCTTTTACACCGGAACTACCGCGACTATTTTTGACACCGCTGCTCAGGAAAATCGACTAGAGTTTTTTAACTTTTCTCTGAATCCTACTACACGACACACAGTATTTGTCAGTCGTCATTGGAGGTTTATTCTATTGGACGTCGTTGTTTTGCACAAATCAAGCCTCTGTCCAGAAGTGTATGTCGCTAAAAATCCCTGAAGTTGGCCAATATTGCATTGGGTTTCGCTATACTGGGCCTTGTCATTGTCTTTTTGATGAACTTCTGCACCGGCCTCATGGTCAACACACACTATTCTAAGTGTGATCCAATGACAGCTGGAAAAATCACTGCTACTGAACAATTGTCGCCATACTACATCATGGGAATATCTTCACGGTTGCTGGAATATTTGTCACAGGAATTTTTGCTGCTACCTAGGGAACTGATGCATCAGCCTTGAACTCACTCTCAGCAGTGACCTGTGAGGATTTACTTGTAAATGGTTTAAACATAAAAAATTTACCAGACAAGGAAGCATTGTATGCCAAGTGGATGTCATTGGGATACTATCCTTTGCATTGGTGTTCATTGTTGAGAGACTAGGTGGTGTTCTTCAGGCTACGCTGACCTTCAATGGACTAATTGGTGGTGTTACATTGGGACTCTTTCTTCTAGGAATCGTTTTCAAGCAGGTTAACACTAAGGGCGCATTCTATGGAGGAATCATTTGCCTTATCGTTGTCATATTCATTGGCGTCATTGCACAAATTTCCAATGTTGATCCGGATCCATTGCCTTTATTAGTTGACTTTAGTAGGACTTTTTATTGCAGCCATAACAGCTACATTTTGTATTCAATGATCGGAACAATTTTGACTGTCTTCCTGGCCCTTTTCATCTCCGTCATCATCAATGTAGTACAAGAACATCATGTCCTGCAGATTACCAAGAAGGCTACAATTGATCAAATTAATGCAAACCCCACGAATAATAACAACAACATGGCGCACATTTTGTCATCGATCCACAGATAGTGCAATCGGAGAAAACAGGATTCGGCAACAAAGCTGTGCGAATAGACGATGAATAAACTCATCAAAGAAATGGTCACAATTAGCCACTAGACAAACTATTTATTTTAAGCTGAAGCTCTGTTGCCAAAAATGTGATGCTTCACATCACTCATGTAAGTTAAGCTTTTTTTTTTACAAAAAAAAGAGTACAACAGCTTGAGGAACATTTAAGGGTTACTGTGTTCGTCCTTGACTAGAACAAACACAAAATGTACAAAACAAAGTAATGGAAAAGCCTTTGGAACTACAATCCTCGTGCAACGAGAAGACATGCTTTAATCTTAGGAAAAACTTCAGTATTTCAGAATTAGAATCTATAAACCTGAAAATATAAACTTAAAACACTTTAATCTTAAGAGAAAGCAAATAAAACAAAATGAAGAGAGCTTCCATCGCTCTCCAAGCACAGCCCGAGGGTGGGGCCGGTGATAGGCCAGGGTTGTGTAGATGCCGTTATAGTTGGCAGTGGCTACTTAGGATAAAAAACAAAAAGGATACCGGTAAGAATTTTAAGGTGGTTCCTGCTCAGATTAGGAAGAAACTTTTGGGATTCAGTGATGACAAAGTATTTGGTGCATTTCTGTCCTATACTTCCCATCCAGATAGCGTTGGATTTGAGCAGGGTTTGTTCACTCTACCGGCTGGTTGAGGACCAGTGAGGAGGGTTGTTGCACCTATTTGGCTTGTGGATCCAGTGTTATATGACCAAGTTGTTTTTTTCTAGTTCAAGGAACAATTTTACTGTCTCTAGGACTAGTTCACCGTGTCTGATTTCAGTGATTTAAGGGCAGCTTGACTGTCAGAAAAGATAAAGATACTTTTGCCACGGAAATTAGAAAGCAAGTTTAGGCTTGTGGACTGATTTATTGCAAATATTTCTGCCCGAAAGATCGATGAGTAAGTGCCTAGGCTAACCGATATGTTAGTGCTAGACGACTCTCTGAATATTCCAGCCCAAGATCCACAGTCCGTTTTAGAGCCGTCCGTGTACCACACTTGATCGTGCTCCGACGGATGGAATTTGAACTTTTCCCAGTCGTCATTCGGGGTGTGACTACAAAGAAATTTAGTTTGAAGCAGTATCTTGGGAGAGAACGGTATGCTAAACTAGCTGCTTAAGAGTAGCGACGAAAGCATGTTAATGTGACCGTCGGGTGGGTGTTAAGAGCTGACAACAAAGCTGCCGTGCTAAATTCAAGTCGTCTTGGCATGTCAGGATACAACTGAAAGTGTGTTCCTATTTTGATGATTTCATTAATTTTATTAGGGAATATTAGTACTTCTCTATTAGAGCCGAAAAGGAAGTTAGATTAGCTTATTTGATGGAGGAAGTACTCAGTCTAATGACGGTGCGTCCACGTGGGCCTACTCTTTAAAAAGGAAGTGCTGAACTGTTAGAATTTCCATCTGCCTATTAACGAATTATTATTTCGTTATGCTCTTAATGAATTTGTCACTCGTCCCCATCGAATCAGTCCATTCTTATTTCTTACACTATGAATATGTACGCGCACTATAAACGCTACATAATAATCGCCTACGTCGTGTCATTCTGCGTTGGCACCGTAGACTACGTATACTCCAGCGACATGCGAAGAGTGAAAAAAGTTCATATTCTCAATATTCCAACGATATGCATCCAGTTAAGCGTATTCATGTTCATCCTTTACGAAGTTTTCACATCTATTAACGAGATTCCCACCTTTGGGAGCAACCTATTCATCTGGCTCACTGAAATATTTTGGTTGGAGAATTATCTCTACATTCTGTTGACATATCGAAAACACTTGTTGAAGCCTCATCTGTTCCTCAAGTTGCTTAACGATGCATTGCAGTTGCATGACAGGCTTGACCAGCATCTGAAACCATGTGAATGTTTTCCACAATACTTCAAAACCTTTCTAAAAGGAAAGTGTTTTTTGTTCGGTTTATTTTGTGTCATATGGGCTCCTACTCCGTCCAAAGCGGGGCTTAAATTTTTTATTTTTTACTCACTCGCTCTATCAAACTGCATTGGCTTCATACTGTTCAATCTTTTCATTTTTAAAATGTACTCCGAATTGAACATTTTCGTAAAAAATTTGGATGACAAGCAGCCCAATAGGAAAAGAGTGTCCAAGAAGTTGAAAAAATTCTATGTCGTCTATCGGAGTATCCAAAATTTGCACAACGACGTGCAAAATTTTTACAGCGGCCATGTTTTCTTCACTTTTATAATGATTGTAAGAGTACTCAGTGTAATTCGAAATCCTCTAGAAGCGGTTACCCAAATAGACGGCTTAAGCCTTTTATCAAGGCTTATATTCATTGGGGGCTTGACTTTTGCAGACAATGCTTCTGCATTCTTTTACATTTTTGACATTTTGATGATGGGGATTTCTGCTGATATGATCGTTAGAATAAATACGCAAAATGCACGATTTCTCCTGATACTGGGCATAAGGACAGACATAGAAGATATTCGGTTTGATGTAAGTATCGTAAGCCACAAAATAATGTTTGATCCATAAAATTTTATTTTTGTTAAACACAGATTGACAACCTTTTACTTCAATACAAATTGCAAAGCAACAAAGTGACATACAGAAGTTTCAAAGTCAGTCGGATCCTCGCCTTCAGTTATTATATGTGCTTGTTTGAATACATAATTTTGGTGACTCAGTTTGTAATTGGAAACCCACATCCGACAATCTTTTAAGAAACTGCAATAGAACATTGTATAGGTGCATTATTAATATCAGGAATCCAGTCTGGACTGGCTACTAGACGAACATACATAATAAGATAATGACAAGATACGAGTGACAAAAATAAATGCAAATGCAAATTTCAAATAAAATATGTATTTATTTAGAAAAATTCCCCCCGCTCAATAGCTTGGCTTAAAAGACGTCATCATCATCATCATTTTCCAATGGCTCGCTCGTTTAAGTGGATCCTCCATATCTCTCGATCTTCCGCCATCGACTCTAAATCATTAGGGGGCTATCCCCTTTGGAGAGACTATTCTCCGCCCTGCCCAAAACTACGGGTCTGCCATCCTCAGATCCCTGTTCGGGGAGAAGATGTCCTTCGCATTGGAAAGAAGTACACCATCTTTGGATTTGACTCCGTCAATGATATTAAATTTCCTTCCTCTGAGGCGGTGGATGGTCTGCCAGAACAACTTGTTTGCAGTTCTGTGATCAAGGTCCAATTTCTCTACGAACTTCTTCCAAAACTGCTCCTTAGCTGCTATACCAGCCAGTTTGCAAGTACTTCGCGCCTTTATGTACCAGCTTCTCCTACATGGTCTGTCGTTCCTAAGGCGTCTACTACGCCTACCCACCATTATATGCAGTGTCTGGCAATATACCTCAGCTGTCTCCAACTCTACTCCAATTGCCGAGACTCCTCCTCAACTATGCGGTGGGTCCTGACCCGTTCTCTGGTAAAGAAAATCCTCAGAATGTTTCGTAGGTATTGCTTCGCCGTATTTTGGACAACATAGACTTCGCTTTACTGATTCGGCTGGCAATATCTTGTTCGGTTCCACCATTGGTCGAGACAATACTCCCAAGATATTGAAAGATCTCTACTTTCTCCGTCGGTTGTCCAGCGATGCTTACTTGAGATGGTTTTGACTGTGTTAATCTTTAACCTTACGTTTGCCTCTCTTTCAACACCCGCTGTCATTTGGTGGAGTTTCATAATCTTACGCGATAACAGGCATTCGTCGTCAGCGTAGTCGAGATGTTTGAGTTGATTTGCCATCGCCCGGGGCAGCGCGAAGTACATCGCTGATCACCAGTTAAAAGAGTGTTAGTGAAAGAACGCAGCCTTGTCGAACCCCACATTGGATTTCAAATTCCTCTGACAGACTTCCTCTGTGCAGAACGTGGCAACTTGACCCTTCGTGGGATACCTCTCCTGCCCAAGACAACCCAGATAAATTCTCTGTTGATACTGTTGAACGCTTTCTCGAAATCGATGAACGAAAGGTGAAGTGGTGAACAGTATTCAACACGCTGCTCAATAATGATCCGCAGGGTGTTGATTTGGTCGACTTATTCACTTAAGAATTACTTTAGAATCTTGGTTACAACAGGCAGAACACACACGTCTCCCGCTTTCACGCTACATAAGATCACCTCTCTTGGGGAGCTTGGCGATCATTCCTTTCTTCCACTCATCGAGGAAGCTTTCGGCTTCCCATACCTTCTCTACAAGAGGATGCAGAATTTCAGCAAAAATGTTTGAAAAGATTTTCCGGGCTGCGGGATGGCTTTTATCTTAACATGAAAAACACTCCGATATTAAAAGATTGGTTTACCCCGCTAGATTTACAAAAGATGCCGGCACCAGTGAAAGTATCTATTCTGGATTTGTCGGAATAGAAGGCTTATTCTTCTTCAGTACAGACTGTACCCTCGTCCCAGTTCTCTCGTCTTGGTATTTTGGTACCAACTAAATCTTCTATCAAAGCCTGAAGTTGGAATACTCGTAGTTGGAAAGCAGTTGGTGATTGGTCTCTATTAAGTCATTTCCAATTGTTTAAATAGCTCGGCCGGTAGGCCGTCAGGTTGGATAATGCTTTCCGCACTTCGTTTTGATTAGGTCGTCTAGACCTTACACAGGACAAGATATTGCTCATAAGTTTTGCCGAGGAGCTTTTTGAAAGTTACTTGGTGTCCCTCTCTTCTATGGGAGGAGCATGAGTGCATATCGGACTGAAAAATGTGTTTATCGCCCTTTAATCCTATTTTAACCAGGGCACAATGTATCTTTTAGTCGGCTTAAGTTGTGATGTTTTTGGACGATTGGCCTTTCATCGCTTTCGTTTCGTAGTGACAGGATCATCCTGAAACGAAGGAACTTCTCAAGAAAACTTTTTAAAATGCCAATTGTGATGAATGTTGTTAATTTTATCGGTAAATTAAACCAAATGGTGGGTAGATTCTAGCCTTCCAGGTCATCTTTATTGGATAAATCGCAAGCGGTATATTTTCATTTCCGCCTGAGCAATATTAACTTCTGTCACAACTAGATAGTAACAATTCTACACTCTACAAGAACATAAAGGCTCTGTTTCCCCAAATTATATTCACCGCACATCGCATTCACAGGAAGACCTCACCATCTTATTTCCATTCAAGCTAAACTCCTTAGATGTAAGAAATCTTACATAAAACAAAAGCGTAAAAGTCTATTAACACCACCCTGGACAATGTTCCTCGAGATTATTCAAATTTATGTGAAAAAGCATTTCACGCATGTATGGCTAAGTAGGTAAAAGAAATTCAATCCCATCAACACATATCTTTTAATTATTTCAATCAAATTAACCACACACCAACGTGCACATGTCCCGAGGTTCAGTGGCATATCCTTTACACAGTTCGTCACGCTAGCTCACTTAATCAAAATCACACCCCTCATTATTATTGTTATTATAATTATTATTATATATCGCAGTCACCGTTTTGGGGCTCTCATACACATATGTTTGTGCACATGCCTTAAAGAATATTGTCTCAACCGGGGCTGTTGGAGACGGCGGGTGATGGTGGTGGAGTTTTTTTTTTTCTCCCATTTTCCAATATTTCTTGGTTTTCCACTTTGATCAAGGGAAATATGCGAAATTCAATTAAAATCTAAATTTGTCACAAAAGGGCAAAACCGCACAAAGGATTCCAAAATCTGTGGCATGCTCAGGGGTTTCCAATGGTGTGGTGGTGATAGACGTTGAAGACGTAGGGCACCGACGAAGCGAAAGGATTTCTGAATATCACAACACAAGCATTAACAAGTGTGTGTTTGCGGGTGGAAGAGGGGGGTGTGGAAGCGAGATAATTTCGTTATCCTTATCTACAGTACAAAAAATGTATACCTATGTGTTGTGTACGTATAATTAAAATTCCAATGTGAAACGTACCACACCGCTCTACAAGTCATTTACCACCACTTTTCGGGCGACATGGGAATTGGGTGGGGTGAGGGGAGCGAGGGGACTTTTCAGAATGTGTTAATTCGCCTCTGATGTTATGTCATCAATATTAATCGTTAAAAAATCTCAAATAGAAAAGAAAAAGGTTTGGGAGAAGGGGATCAAGGACTAGTTCGGATCTGAAGTAGAAAGGAGTAAAAGATGTACAAAGGGTGAGTATTTACGTAGGGAAGCAGAGGAGGATAGAGTTTTTAAAGCAAGTAGGAGCGGTCGGAGGTTCTAAAAAACAGACCTTTTGTGATTTCTACGTTCACAGACTGACTATAAAGCCAAAAGGTAGAAAATTTAATGAAAAGGAAGAGAAGGATGGAGAAATTTAGCGAGGAAGTGGTCAAGCGTTAATGCCTCATTCACATCTGAAGCAATATGTGCCGAAGGGTAGTCTAGCAAACCATGGCGATCGCTACACGCCGACAAATTTCTATTCGATTTCTGTTAGCAATGTCTCCGGTCCTATACAGTTTTGCTGTATGTGGGTCATATCATCCTTGAGATGAAGCCTGAGCTATGGTTAGCTACTTATCTTCTTTTTTAGGAATTGTGAGAATGTCCTTCCCTTGACAGATTCTCGTGAATTGCGCACTCATTTCGCATGTTTCTTGGTCCCGGAACCAAGACAAGAGTAACAGAGAAGTTTATCTTCTGTAAAAGGCACAAGAGAGACTGCGGACGAGCAAGTCAGGCTTCAAAAAAAATACAACCTTCAAAGGCCTAAATCCTTTCTACAGTTTCGACTAAATAAGACCTGCTGCTTCACGGACCTGCTGTTAACTTCGTTTAGGGTGAAATATCTTCTGGGTTAAACAGCAACAATAGATCTGACAGATCGTAGTATTAGTTAATGCGTCAAGTTAAAAAAAAAATCTGCAACACAAGTTCCAGAAAGTTATAACTACTGTCTTGTAAGTGGTCCCTCTACCACATCCCTTTGAGTAGTAAGTCTATAAATTTTAAACTTAACATACTATCAAGGAATCGAAAAATGAGTTTATAAGGACTCTTATTTGCTGGTTGGGACACAGCAGCCTTCCATCCTCTTCGATCACGGCCCCGCTCCTTTCAATTCTAAAGATGCTCTGGCATCCGCAAAAGTTTGGTCCTTCAAACGGAAGCTCGGTCTTTCTTGTCGTCTTTGAACTATATAGCATTATTGCCTATTCGAGGCCGAAATAGTACCTGGGGCATCTGACGGACAAAGAAATCGGCGGCATTTCACCAAAGAAACAGGAAGATTCGCCAGACCACACGTACGCTAGTGTCAACTCCATAATTGTTTCCACCTTGTCTACATCCCTTCCAATATACGTCCCAAGCCAAACCAATCCCTACAGTTTTGACGATTAAAACAGGGGAACGCAACGGCGCCGACTGAGGCCTGAGTGAAGAGCCTTCCGCTCACCGTCGTATACCATACGATAATTTTTAGGCCAACTAGTTTTCCCTGGTCTTTGATTGGTGTAAATGGCTCTACAACAACACAATGAGAAGGACCGATGATTTCGATATCATCTACGCATCCCAACCACACTTGCAGAAACTGGGACTAATAGTGAGAGTTTCATCAGGTACGGGGAAAGCAACGCACTATCCGATTCTAATGTCCTCAAACCCATGTTCATTCTCAATTTTAATCAATGTAACTGCACAAGCCTCATAAAGTCCAAACAACGAGAGTTATAACAACAAGCCAAATGGGAGGCGCCCGGAGATTCGCGGATAGCGCATTTACTTTCAACTTTACTTTCTCTTCCCTTTTTTTTTTTTACTGAAACACATTTTACTATAATCAAGCAAAATATGCGTTTATCTGAAGGCCACGTGCATGGCATCCTTCGGAGGGTTCAACGTGTGTAATTTGATGCAGTTTATTAGAGTCGGTCCGTGCATGGTTCATGCTTGAGTTTCATCATAACGACGCGGGTTGCTTTCATTTTTTGTGGTTGACATAGCAACACTAGACCAGAATGAATGGAAGATCGTACCCTTGGTGCACATTAAGGGGTGCTTCAGTTAGCAGTTCATAAAGAATCACATTCTAACAGTCGATTTGTCGTTGCAGTGGTTTCTCGCAATTCCATAAAAGAATTCGATTTTTCTTCTTTTTTTTTTCAATTTGTTGTACACGCAGGACAGACATCATTTTTTATTAGTTTCCCGGGACGTGGTCGGTCCTTAAAGGGCGTTGATGTTTTCTTTCTTTAGAACTGTATGCTTTGGCCATATTAAGGATTATCGGCGGGTGGTGGTGGTAGTGGTGGTGGAAAGTTACCCATGTATACTGAAAAAAAAATAAAAACACAATTCTCGAAGGGGTTGGGTTGGCAGCGGGCCGACCGTCAATGTAGTGGGGAATTGCATTTATATTGCGAAGGATTTATAAAAGTCGTATCATCTAACGATACAAATTAATAATGTATTTATACAGAGCGTAGCCAAAACAAAGAGCAGAGAATGTGCTCGGCCATGCATAATGCATGAGGGCATTTTGTTTTTAGCCCGAACCCGTCGATTGGCAGCGCGAGCAAATAATATTCGGATGAAAAATGCTGATTTGGTTGTTTGTTATATTTTCTGAGTGCGCGTATGTGTGTGTGATTGCAGTATTTTAAATTTTAATTTAATTTGTTTTCGTAATGGTGGGAATTTTTTTTTTTATAAATCCATAGGATGTGATTATGGATGAATATGTTGTTACATAGTGTTTTGGGTTTACAATATCGATTTCATTTCTCAGTCCTTTTTTTGCCCGTAGATTGCAATATCAAGGATTAAGACAAAAGATACATTGTATATTTGTCAGAGTTTCTAAAAGCCAATGTTGACGATGACGATGGACCCAGAAAACAAAATAAAATCGGAAGTAGGGATAAGACCAGGGTGCATTCTTTCAGGGGAGTGCTTACGAATTGTGAGAATAGGCTTGAGATTATTATAAATACAGCCGAGGTTATGTGTATTGGCAGACAAAACTCTAATGAAGTGAACTGTGCGGCGAAGGAGTAAGCCAGAGTAGGCTTTCAATGTCCAGATGGCAGGAAGCTCGAACATGTCAAAGCGCCTATGTTGTGTGTCGAAAGCACATCGTAGATGGCAACACCTCGATTAATGTAACAATGCCAGGCTGATCCTGTATTTGAAAAGATGGCATTTAATACGACTTAAAAGAGACCAACTTTCAAAACTAACCAACATCCTCACAGGAAACTGCATCATAGGCAGGCATGCTCAACGCTTGGGTATAGCATGCACCGATTTCTGCAGAAGCTGCAGAGACGAGGAGTCTACAGCACACTTCACGTGTCACACCCTTACTAACATTAGTATGGCCACCTTAGGCCAATATTTCTTGATGATTTACATAATCTGAACACCGCAAGCACGGCCGACCTCAACTGCTAAATCTAAGGGGTCAAATTCAAGTACTCAATGGTATCAAAATGGGCCTACTTTTCTGGTCTAAGTGAACCTCTTCTTGAAAGACCACTCTAACTAACTAACAACTAGCTTTATTGATTTTGAATATCGTTTCCTGCGGGGTTGTAAACACGTCTGTTTGGGAGTGCAAGAGCTACGTTGCACACTCTTTGCCCTACTTTCGACAACTGTGCAGCTGCCCATAGAGCAGGGGTTCGCAAACTTTTTCTGTTCGCAGCGCACTTACAGGTTAAGTATTTTTCGCGGCACTCTATTCGAAATATGAGTACAATGACACTAGGCTGTTTTGTTATTAGGGATCTGTTCGAAAAATGCTTTTAATCTTTCGATCTTTTGATCTCTTGATGACTTTAGCGCTATTTTCTTGAAACCTCTTGTTCAAGAGATAGCCGCAATTTTTTACACAGAAATCCCATTTGTGATTTCAGTGTTAATAAGGAGTTTCTACAAGCTCACTCCACAGAAAATTCAATCCTTCCAGTCATCTTCAGAAAATTTCAAAAATTAATATCGCCAATAGCTCCTTTGAATAATAAGTGACGTTGCAGTGAGGAGAGGCTTTATTTTTGAAGTAGATGAGTTGGCCTTCTCCAGGGGTGTATTTTGTCACCTATCCCTTTCATTGTGTATATGCATTGGATGTTACGGCGCAGCCTTGGAAAGTAACAACTCGAATTGGGAGACTTATGCCTGAAACACAATTCTGCGTTAGTGCTATCGTTGAATGACGTTTAATGTTCAACCAAAGGAATTCAACGGCACGAGCCACAATATCGCCTCGTTCTACGTTTGAGAGCAAAAGAGAGTAGAGAGGCAAACGTAATAATACGTAATGACGGGCTCTCTCAGAGGAAGAGTTCAACTGGGTTGAATTCAACGCGTCTGTGAAGCACTTCCAACGTGACGGGAAAACGGTATTTTAGGCATTTTTGCTTTTTGCTGATGAATTGGCCATCTTTACGTCCACCCAGACCGAACTTCAGCGCGCACTATCTAGGTTCGTAGCCGATTGTGTTGATGCTATGATGAGTGTAAACTAAGAAAATTAGAGCTAATGTTATACCCCAAAAACCTGTTCAACGCACTCTGCATGTTAGTGGAGTCCCATTGAAACAGGTGGAGGAGTTTAAGTATCTCGTGGTCCTTTTCAAGATGATAGAAGGAGCAATGCCAAATTATCCTGTTGGATCGGCCAAGCTGGATAAATTTTGACACAGCTTGGTCAATGATGAGCCAAGGCCTAGCTTCTCGCAACCATTCATGTTTTGCGTGTTACATATTTCGCACAAATGGAAGGGACCTACAATTTATTGCCGACTCCGAACCGCGAATTGAAAAGCTCTTTCATGACAGATTATACTCCCGGAGGCTTGTCATTCCCCGACGAGAGGTGGTGCCGCGAAAAATGTTCGGTGTTCCTGGCTGGGGTTTGAATCCACGCCGCTCGGTCAGCAGTTCAATGCAACAACCACTGAACCATGGCGACCAATCAACTATCACTTAATCGTAACTTTATAAAATGACTGCTTGATGGTTTCTGCATACTCTCTTGTAGCTACGCAATACCCTTAAAGTTTCTCATTTTTCCACTGTAATTAGCTTTCCGCTTTATTTGTATCGTAAAATTCCTCCCTTCGCTAAAGTAATGAGAATGTTTATTGCTGCTCAAAGATAGTTGTCTCGGACGTCAAAATATGTAGATTTCGAGTATAGAACCATGTAGCTTTGCATTTGAGAAAAAATAATTATCCATACCATGGGTAACAGGAGGTGATTTTCGAAATCATAATGCCACCCTAAGAATGTCGGTGCATGTAACAAACTGTGGTTGGCGCATAATTGTGGTATCTAATCACGTACAAGGCTAAGCGAAAGAAATGCGGCCAACTGTATAATTATCCTTATGTGGTCAAACAGTGCGCAATGCAAAAATGCTCGCATCCTGCAAGAGTGCTAACCCGCACACAACTCCCAACCAACTGTTCCCAGCAAGATTGCTCATGAAAGGGAGCATCGCATACATTTGTCATCACTCGCAACGAGGGGGGGTACAATGACCATAACCGACCACAGAAAACGTTGCGGTTTTTAGAATATTGCGGTGGTTGCATTACGAAGAGTAAGGTACACGGTATTATCCCCACTCCATCACATCCCACTGGATGCAAATAATGTTTTGAATATATATTCGAATAATTCTCTAATATCCTTAAACCATTCCCCTTGCTGTTTTTGTCTCAATCCGTTAGAACACTTTCGGGACAGTTGCTGCAGCCATCATCGGCATTAGCCCCAACTACGGTCGTCCAATTCTAACTCATGTCCTCTGACACATGATGACAAAAATTTCATCAGACGTTGACCACGCAGAAAAAGAGACCAAGGGGTTGGCTGCGCCGCATATCCTGCTCCATTTGAATGCAGAGAAGTTTTGTTGTCGCGGCAAGGACAACAGTGATGTGCATAAAACAAAATCACCGAGTATCGTCGAGGATCCGCATTGGGCGGATAGTCGCGGGGCGAGGAAGTGACACTAAAGGACGAGCGTTGGTAATTAAGTTCCATAACACTTGGAATCAGGGATTATATATGACATAACACTTTTTTATGTATGATCGCGTTGTTTTTTTTTTTCTGGATTATCCTTGCGCTGGTTTGTACACTAAAATGAGTTTATTTTTTTCAAAACACCCAGCCAGCCACTACAACAGGTTGGGTGGGCAGCTCTGCAGTTGTCCGGCGCGACATGATGCTGATGAAAATGTCCTTTGACAGCATAAATTATCGGTTTAATTAAGGGACCCTCACCATTACTATCACCCGATGGATGCAGGTGTTGCCCTTAAGCTCGTATTTTTTCGAAAAGAAATAGCATATGGTATACAGGTATCCTGACTTAGGTAAGCTCACACATGCAAACAGTCTGGGCTGTGTTACTATTCTTGTACGGACTAGGATAAGCATGACAATGTGAATTTTTCGAAATTGGTTTTACATGCACGAGACAGGAGGTGACGGAGTTGACATCACAGGGCGGGCAAGTAAGGATGCAGAGTGGCAAGGAGCTACAATGTTTAATTTTCATTCGTATCCTTTATTTTTTTTTATGTTGCCTTGTTGCAGCACTTTCTTCAGCGCATAGGGCGGAATTGCCCTTATCAAGAGAATGTGTTGTGAGTATGCGAAAAGGGTTTCATGCAAATCCTGTGTTCAACGAGTGCCACAACCCACATTACAGTGAAGAAACACTGTGTATGATACACAGTATAAGGATACCGATGAGAGTCCTTTCAGTTAAAATTCACCATGGGCTAATCTCATCACCGAGAGTCAAGATTTTATGGTGTGAATTGGGAACTTCTTTCGCAGTCCTTCTATCTTTCTCTCCCTGGCTAGCTGGCTCCTCTTGGCTCTAAGTGATAATACTCGTATATACGCTTCATTTTGCATGGCAAGCGTTGTCAGTGGAATGACTACAAAGGATCTCACTCCACAACATGATAAAAGTGCATTCCATATGGTGGATATGTGCATCGCTCATGGTGTAGTTGGGAAAATTAAATTAAGCGCTTTTAAGGGAACCACTTTTTATTTCAATTTCCTCGGTCGATAATTGACGTGAGGATGGCATAACGTTTTACACTAAGTGAACGTAATTGAGTTTTAAACCATTTAGAAGATGTCACTGCTAATTGATGTTGGGCAAAATTTATTTTTATAATTTTATTCTACAGGGCAAAGTTTGTTCTTAAATTTATGGAATCCTGATTCAATGAAACGATGATTTTTTTTTTTTTGAAGCAATCCGACCCAATTTCAGTTTTTTTTGTCGGATTTGGGAACGCTATACTGGAGCATTCAGGTGTAAGTGGTCCATTGTACTACCAGAAACTAGGATCCAGAATTTACCCATTTTACGGAAATTTTCTCGACTTTCGGAGCTTTACAGGGTTGAGCAAAGTCTTAAGGGCAGCCTCACTATCGCTACAGAAGCAGATGCTCCGACTCTTCCACCTATATATTCCTTGCTTTATAGTCCGAGGCCATTAGGTTAGCAAAACTCTCTACTTAGAAAACAGAGGCATGCTTGCCCAACGAGTAGTGAAATCTGGTGTTGTCAACCTCCATGAAGGCAGTCCTGACGACAAGAAAAGTCGACTTTCAATGTGAAAAACAGCCGAAGTTCTAATGTCATTGCATCAGACATCATATCGAAGGTACTAGAGTCATCGCGCACGGTCATCAAAGTTCCAGTGTGGATGATACTAAATGCCGCCCCATCTTAGACGATAGATTGCTTTGATAGTGCAGCCCATGATATAGGTATCAAGGGGAGGTAATCAACCAGAGCATCTTCATAAAGCAACGACAAGCGTACTCGAAAGCCCCTTTGTGAGTATTAAGACGGAAGCGAAGAATATGGTCAACCAGGGGAAAACAGAATAAATATCTCAACAGCCAACACTGACATCTTGGACACAGAGTGACCCTTGACAATGTGTAAACTTCAGGTAGAGAACTTTATCTACCAAGACTCTACTAGAAACTCAGTCACAGACACTAGTACTGAGATCAATGGGAAAATAACTCTTTCTCAAGAACAGCTATCGTAACTTTATAAGTACAAGGTGGCGCAAAAGTTATCACCCTATCGGAAGATGCTATAGTTTTTGCAAATGGCGCCAAATGTCAATTCTACTTTGACATTTGTAAAGCGAACAGATACAAAATACACATCAACAGGACATGAATCGCTATACTTCTAAAGAACGCGAAATAATTGTTTCGATTTTTTGCAGAATAATTCGTCGGTGGTGTGGGCGCAGCGTAAATTTCGGCGCAGATTTCCCGGTCGTCCGACACCAAATGGGCAAACACTACGACGCTTAGCCGCTCGCCTAGAAGAGGATGGAACAACACGAGATGCTGTCGTGTTTGGCCGGCCCCAGAGCAGCCGTTCTGCTGAGAATATAGCAGCTGTGGGTGAAGATGTCGCAGAGGACCCCGGAGTATCGACCAGACGACGTGCCACGCAATTGAGCATCGATCAGCGATCTTTACAAAAAAATTTTGGTGAAAGACTGTAAGATCTTCCCTTTCAAAGTGCAACGGCGCAAACTGCACGAGCCACAACCGGAATTCTGAGCGCTGCATTTCCGGGTCGCCTAATCTATCGTTTTGGCAATTTGCACTGGCCGGCAAGATCGCATAATTCAGCCGTTCCAGACTTCTTTTGTAGGGTTTTTTGAAGTCACGAGTCTATGTCAACAAGTCTCAGACTGTTGAAGCCATCAAAGAGAATATCCGTCAAGAATGCGAGGACCTATCGCCGCAAGTTCTGGCAAGAGTGATGAAAAATGCCATAAGTCGGGCCAGAATGATCATCAATTCTGACGGCGGCCACTTAGCCTATATCATTTTCTCGACTTAATGGAAAAAAAAATAAAGACATCAAAAAACATAATCCAAAAGCCAATCCAAAGTTTTTAAATTCATACAAAAAATTACAGCCAAAGAAGATCGGGTGACAACTTGTACTTTGACTTTGCTAAAACTTGATGAGAAGAGCATTTCTTTAATTTGTCTTTAAATACACGCAGAGGGAAAGAGTGGAAGAAAGGTCTACGAAGAAGTGCATGCCTTATGCAGCGATATTGACCTAGACAGCAGAGTCCATAAACAAGTATTGAAATGTTTGGGACCGGTAGAGCTTAGGAACATCAGCGACCTGGTCCTGACAATCTTAACATTTTCGCAAGTGCAAGGGGAAAGGGATTTCAACAGAGTGCGAAACTGGAAGTAGCTAGGTAACAATCGAGATAACTGAAGATGTTTTCTGGTTGAGGCCCATGAACCTTCCGAACTTCATAATGAATCTTGTCAATAGACAACCATTAAGTGTTCCAAGAACATCGTTATATGCTCCTTTTCGCCATCCAGCTCGAACCCCTATGATCATATGTTTGTATGTACATGCACATATGTATGTCTGTATGTACATCATGCTTCCTTAAAATTCGAATACGTCCTACTGTTCCCAAACAACTCGATTCTTGCTCAACCATCTTTAACTCATCTGCGTGGTATATTTTCTTAACAATTTCTTCACGCCACGTTTAAACTTTCTTCGTTGTAATTTACTTCTCTGACATAAAATGTCTAGGGAAAGATATCAAAGGATGCTGCTAGTTGAAATAACTAAGCATTATTGTCAAACTATGATAAAATCAGCTCAAACTATGTAGTCTCACGGTCGTAAAACTTCTTCCGACTCACCGCACACTTTGAGCCTTCTGAGTACATTAATCCATTTCCTTATGCTAACCCTTTATTCACTGCATCCGATTTAATCAGATTGCCCTCTTTTGGAAAATTAAAAACAAAGACTAACCTCTTCTGTGAAGTTCTTATCTCATAAATATCCTTTCATCAAGCCTTTCCTTCTCTACCCCGTTGGCAATTCCCGGATTTCCACAACAAACAACCAGTACATCAGCAATTTTCCACCATGCAAACATTTAATCTTAAGGGAAATTTTCATGGAAAGCAGCCAGGCTCCATTGCCCTCAACCTTTTCATTCCGTTTGACATCTCACATTGATCTTCCTCCATCCTCCAAGGCCGTGTGTGTTTGCACAAGGACACGTGATTGCCGGGAGACGAATACTGTGAAACGATGAGCCCATTACCACTTAATCTCCTTCACCAAAACGTGACACGCTTCCAATAGTACAATCCAATGGCAACAATGGCTTCGTCCTTATCATAACTGCTCGTGAGAGATACAATCCATCAAAGGCGAACACGGGCAGCAGTGGGGCCTTTTGGATTTGGATTTTAATTTTTTTTTTGGAGATTATTTCATGCACACTCCAGAGATGTGGATGTGGAAACGTATGAAATTTTCAACGATTGGGCCGAATGGTTTCGAAAGAATTTTTTTTTTTTTTTTTGACGCTCGTTACAGTGATGGCCGGTTGAACTTTCTTCTGTAACGAAATACCGTCAGATTTGAATCGCTAATAACTACGAGACTAATAATGCGTACACAATGGTTGAGCCTGTAGCCCACAATAGATAGGTTATAGCTGTACGTGTTCGTTCGTTTATTAGAGCGGTCCGCCAAGATGAGGTACACTTAGACCAGAAAAGTAGGTCCATTGTGATACCAATGAGTACTGGGGTTTGACCCCTACTTACTCCTGCAACCATTTAAATTTCCTTACGTAGCTGTTCAGATCACCCGTGCTGCCGGAGTTCAGATCATTAAGATCGTTAAAGAAGTATTGTCCTAAGGTGGCTTTCCTGATGTTGGCAAGGGTGGAACACGCTGACTTCGGGCGTTTCTGTCCGATATTTTGTGCTTAAAGCCCATGTTGAAGTCGTTTCCGGTAGGCAGCGTGTCAGTTGGTTTAAGAAGACTGCGGTGAGTTGATAGAATTCTGGCATGTCCCACATTTTCCACATACCATTGGCGGGTTTCTCTCAGCATTAGTGGTCTGCTGCATGCCATAGATATCTATTGGCAATAACAGGGAGCATGTTTTGAAGGGCAGATGTTGAGGATGTTCTCATCCCACCATTAATGGTGAGGCAAGCCACACGTTGGACTTTCTCGAGAACTTTAATGCCGGTTTCTAAGTAAGAATCGGTCTTACAACTACAGATTAGACCCAGTGCACGATTTTCAGCTGTAGGCCCCATCTGGTACCTACTGTCCTTTTGCACGAGTAGAGTGCTACCACGGATTTCCTGACGCGTTCGCCAATATTATCTCTCCACTTTCTGTCTAGAATGTGTCCTGGATATTTGGCACTGTCTGGAAGGTTCAGAGAATCTTGGGTGGGATAATGATTGGAATTTTGATTTTTCGAGTGGAAATAACCAGCTCCGTTTAAGATGGATTGATGGCCACAGCTGTTTGTGTTGAAGAATATCTGCCAGTGTTTGAGGTCGGCGATGCGACGTCGTCTCCATATGCTACCACACCACAGACCGCATCCTCTAGCTTCGAAAGAAGTTTGTTGAGAACAAGATTCCATAGAAGAGGAGATACAACACCTCCTTGGGGCGTGCTCCGTCGTAGCTTCTTACTGGCTGAGCTGTTACCAAAAGAGGCGTTAATTACTCTGCTATTAAGGTATTAGACTGCAGACTTGTTCGCAAATGTTTAGATTTTTCAGAGCATTGACTATTAATATCTAGGAATGCAACCATTGTGAATTCCTTGAGCGCGATGGATCTTTTTATAGGCAGTTAGATAGAGTGAAGTGAGTGACTGTTTCCACAGATATACCATTTTACAAGGCGTACTGTCATTTGGAAAGACGGTGTTCTTCACATAGAGGTCGAGAATCGTTTTTGATTGAAACAAGGTCAGGCTTATCGGTCTAAAGTCTTTAGAAAGTCTGTGTGAGGCTTTACCTGCTTTGGGGATAAAAACTACTTTCACCTCAGTCCAGACACTGGGTATTGTATCAAGAGCTAGACAGCCGTGAACGTGTTTATTACGCAGCATTTATTATGCCTCTGACATCATCGCATGAGTGCAGGCGCATACGCATAATAGTCACGAATTAGTTCCGCATAAAGTTTCAAATGAGTGTAGTTTTGAAATGGTTTTAGCTAGAACGTTTATTCTGGTATTGTGGTAAAGATCTTCCTTTAGGTCCTAGCTTATCGTCTCATCCGCTCCTGTCAAAATCTAGGCATGGATTGCGCAATAGTTGATTAAGTTACCTTAGGTGCTGAATTGCCCTCTGCAAAAAGTTAATCTGTTTTTAATTTCAGCATTGATGCCAAGCTTAAGCCAGACCCTGGCGGACAAAGTTCCCGCTTCCGTTAAAACCGTATTAGTCTAAGGTTACCTGTTAAACCCATCGTGACTGCTTCGATCTCAACAATCGCCAATGCCCCACTCACAGGTTGCATTTTTTCTGTTTTAAAACATTTTTTTTGACACCAAAGATTTCGGTGAGATCTTTACATACCTTGATGAAGCAGCGAGCATTCGCCATCGTCAGCCTGCACAAACAAAGGATTTTGGAACGCAGCCTGATATTAGACAGAACTCAGTTAAATGCTGACATACATAGATGATGATTATGACTTTTTGAATATTGTCCAAGATTTGCTGAGATGTGGGAATTTAGTCAACTGCGGCCTATCCTGCTCTAAAATCGTATTGATAGGGTGAATCAGGTTGTTGATGAAATGTTGCAGGCAGCAAGATAATGAGATTCTATGCCACAACAATACATACACTCGCCTGGCCTGGAACGATAGACCGAGGTTAGTTTGCGTTTCCTTGAATGCACGTGTCTTCCCTTTGAACATCAGTTTCCCAATTGACTCACCGAATAAACAGCCCACATCTTGGAAGACATATTCCACTGGAATGGATCTCCAATCAACTTAGCGTATGCAAGTGGAAACAGGCACAATTCTATCGAAAATAAATCTAAATCTGAATGATGCCAAATGCTCAGACTTCATCTTTCTCTTAACCATTAACCTGAGCTGTGCAATTTGTTTTCTTTCTGCAGTTTTTCTCTTCCTCACTGGCCGCATACCTCAAACACATAAATTGCTCCTCCCATTCTCCCTGATTACATGTCGCCAAAATACTTTGGCAGGACAAACAACAAAGAAGTTAGGACTGACATTGCCCAACACAGAAGGATATTTATGTAAATAGACGCAGGATTTTGAATTAACATTTTGAACCCCCGTGGGGGCTAACAACCTATAAATTTAATTTTTTCTTTCAAAGGACAACTCTCAAAAACAATTGTTCTCCTTTTTTAAATACCCACAAGTAACGAATTATTAATTCTATAAATTATTCGAAATAATTGTTTTAGATGTCACTACCCATCTAGCCCTTCTTCACTTGGGGATTAGAGTACAACACCCTCGGGGTGTTTCTCCTAAAACAGCAGAAATTAGAAAGCCCAGCACTGTGTCCCTCCTGTTAAATGTACAAAACTTGAAGAAGAAGCATTCAAACGCAACAGTGGATAATTCCGCTTGTTTTACCTGTGGCAATCACGTGGGTATCCTGATTACATTACAAGTGAACTTTTAATAATTTAAAAGGCTCAATGGTAGACAAATGGTAAACGGAAATAATCATGTTACGCCCGAGGCAACAGCACAAGACGAAAAATTTAATGGAAAACCCAAAGGACGAACATTTTCGGCGAATGTGTGCCGCCGTCATCGTACATAATGTACGACACAGACAAATAAAACAACAACAAAAAATAATCAAAAAAGGATCAACAAGGGTTCTTCTCACACATACACACAGAAAGAAATGCAAGAGAAAAAAAAAGCACGAATGCCACGCTCAAAGTCTGAAATTTTTGAAACACGAAAATTATTTTAAAAATTTCCCCACAGATGCGTAAAACAAAGCAAAGCGGATGTGGAATTTATGCGTATACTATTGGCAGGACTCCTTCGGTTGCCTGTTGGCGCGGTGAAAGTAGGAACCTTGTTAAATTATTTCTAAATAAATGTAGGCGTGTTGCGAGAGTTCTTCCTCTTATTGCCTCTGCCGACGAATGATTCAACGAGAAGTCCGACTGAAAAAAAAAAAACAATATTTACCCAAAGTTAGCTATGGGAATGCGTACTCCTAAGGCAAATGGGTGTGTTCAGCAAATAATATTTATCTTTCGAAAACTTCTTCCTTGTATTGTTTGACAAAACACCGGCCTATTGACATAACAAAAGAGTTTCAATTCGGCAGTAGTTGTTTATTGACTTTAAGGAAGTATTGTGTTACGAAATGGAGAACGCAAGTTTTATTCGGTCAGTCTTTCATGTTCCAACTCAAGTCCACGTCGGGAAGAACGGTGATGAGAGACATTAATAATTTAAAATTTTTGTTACAAAACTAAAGTACTTGAGATGGTTACTTGCATACTTACTTAGATCCTTTGATCCGTCGTAGGGTATACGGCGTCCACATAACTGCGCATCATCTTGTGCGAAGCATCTGCAGCGCGTTTCAGCCCCTTCCAGACCACCTCTAGTGACCTAATGACCTTATCAACCAAAATTAGGACAACGATCGTGGCGCGAATCTAAATAAATAATTACAAGAGGCCCTACACTGCTACAATGCAGTCCAGGAAGTGCGATGGAATAGGACAGATAAAAGGACGATGAACAAATCATTCTTTAGAGATGCGTTTATTCGGATGCGAATTTGCCACAATCCGCGGACTTTGGCAACACATGAACGAACGTCGTATGACAATTCGTATCAACGTTAAATTTGCCAATTTCGGCAGCAAAGGACACGTACGACGCCACCTTCAATGATCGAGAATTTTACCAAAAGGTAAAAAGGCGTAGTATAAGTGCCTTGTTGGAAAGTCGTATAATAACTTCTTCTTCAGGAGGAGTACCAGTGTCTGTAACCGCAGTAAGAAGATGCCCCATGGGAGAGTTCTCTCTTCTCTTCTGTGGTCTTTAGTCATTGACAATCTTTTAGTCAATCTCCACAGATTGGGCTACAAAGTTATGCTGATGTAGGTCATCAGCGATTCTTATAATTGGTAAACATGTCATGATGATCTCCAACAGGCATGCAGAGTGCTTGAATAGATGTTTTAGAACGTTGCAGGATTGAATGACTCTCCATCAATCCTTGCAAGACTGTTCTACTGCCATTTACGAAGAGAAGGTTAATCGGACCTATCATCGTCAAAAGCACCACTGTAGGGTATTCCAACAAGGCGAAGTACCTCAGCGTTGTCTTAGACGGCCGCTTAAATTGGAACGCACATATCAAGTTCGCGACCGAGCGTACCACTAGAGCCTTATGGGGCACTCTGCGTCTTTACGGCAGAACTTGAACATTTCACATATGTATGTGGCCATAGTTTGGTGACCAAAATTACTTGAACGAACGACGGCAATGAAGATTGAGAAGCTATTGCCTGTCTCGGTATTACATGTGCTATGCATGTGCTGACCCACTTCAACCATAGAGACTGTCATCGGGATCTCACCCCTACATATCTACACTAGGAAGACCGCTGCCCGTTGTGTTGTAAAGCTGCAGCTGGAACACAAGTATAAATCAGGTAATCTTGTGGGTCATCTGAAAAAACTTCACTCAATTCCAAGTACGGACATGTTCTGAAGCACTATTCCCGACGTTATGACCAGGGATCACAGTTTTGGAAGGCGATTTGAGGTAGAAATATTAGACCGTGTTGACTGGTCTAGTGGAGAACTCATATCAGACCCAGGATGTTTGGTATGGTATACCGACGGATCAAAAACGACTTCCGGAGCAGGTGCTGGCGTCTCTGAACCCAACACTAAAGTCTCGATAATAATGGGGATATGCCTTTGCGTTTTCCAGGCAGAAATCCATAATATATAAATCTGCGCCAGGATAAACCTCGATGAAGGTATTAGGGGCGCAAAAATACGTATCTACTCAGATAGTCAGACAGCGCTTAAAGAGCTGACATCCCACTTCAAGGTAAAACTTTGTTAAGTGCCCGGCCACCAGGGCATTAGAGGCAATGGAACTACGGATGAGCTAACTAGGGCCAGTTCGACTTACGCGCTCTTGGGACCGGAACACTTCTGTGGCGTTAATTGGCCTACGACCACAGCTTTGTTAAACTGATTTGAAAATGTCGCCCTTTTTCCGCAAGGAAATTCTAAAGCTAGCACGTGACACTTGAAGGTGTTTCAAAGCACATAGCCTTGCGTAAATGAACAGAATCATGTTTTGTAAGAGTGACAAACGCATCTACTACGATGTTGATTGATGCACCAAAAGTAGAACCAAAATGAGAAATGTTCGACACCTGTGAGGTAATACGAAAGCCAATGAGTCCGATTTAACTAGGCCTGTAGATGACAACATAAAATCCCTTATACCGCTTTTCGCTTCTACGAAGAATTCGGAAAGTAGCTTTCGGTAGAACCGCCAAGGACATAAGGTGTTAATATCAGAATCCCTGGACCAAAACGCTGTATAGAAATTGTGGTGTACTTAAAAAGAAAGAACATTCTCCCCATGCATACTCGCACATACCGCCAAACACCAACAAAATCCGATTCCTAATTACGAAAGTGTTAAGAGAATAATGAGGTGTCCATTAGAATCACCCTAAGCACCACAATAAAACAATGGAATTTCAAAACTCCCATAACAATTACTAAAACGTCAAACGTACATTGTCCCTTTGGAATTACCTACTCATTCGCATTCGCATTCAAAATGAAAATATCCTTCACAGTTAAACGACCCAAAAATAACACAAATCACAAACGAGGCCTACAAAAAGAAAAAAAAAATGAAAATAAAAATCAACACGAAACCGAAGATCAGAACGAGTGAGAAAAACATTAGTCTCAGAGCGTATCTAGATTGAAAATGCACACGCAACACGGAAGGAAGCAATTATACTGTTTGTTAGTGAATTTCAACACGCTACGCATTCAAATTTCCGGATAAACTGCTGAACAATTAAATCCTTCTCCTGTATTGCTTATATCCAATTACTTCGTTATACGTCATCCTGTAGGAGTTATACCCACATACAGAACCTACATTAGTGAGTGCCTCCGAAGGACCTATTATGTCGGTGCCGCATAAATTTGCGAACGAACTTCAGAGTTCAGAAACAAAAAGCACATATTCGTGTAATGATGACTTGATTGTCACCAATGATTGATAGGCTGCTATAAGCAGTTTGTATAGGAGTTGTGACAGGATTACAGGGTGACAATAATATTTTTGATTTATCTACCGAACTTATTTATGAGATTTTTTTCTTTGATCAGGATAAAGACGGGTATATGTAGAAGAGATTTTGTGATTCAGATATTTCAAGGGGGATGAGGAAAAACGTTTTATATAGTAAAATTGCCAAGATAAACTTCACCCTGTTCGAACTACATGCCATTTTAACGAGAACAGAAATGTTCATTATTTATTCCGTATTCTAGGTTGAAAAGGCAAATCTCTACTGTGAGCATGTCTGATTCGAAGGCCCAAAAATGTGAAATTCAAAGCCCAATGCTGCCCACTTACAGGACTATGCTCGTTTCATACCTGAAGCTCCTACAGAAATTTTAATTCGCAACCTGAAACCTCATGCTAATGGCCTCTGTACCTCTTTACCGCTGACAACCGCCTTGACCATTTAGCTTCCGCATGGTTAAAGCTTAAAGACAATTTGTTACTGGTCATAGGTTTGTTGATTTATTTGCAGTGTTGGTCCTATTAACCGGGCGGGAACCTCAATTTGGTATGGTGGATGGGTCAGGATCGCCAATCCGCAGAGAGAAGCTACCTGGAGTTAAGAAAAGCATTAAGTTAGGAAAAGTAAAGCGTAGCGCTCTACAAGGTAAGTACTTTACGTCTACAGAATTACTAAAAACCTTTTAGGTGGTCAATGCTCCAGTCCGGCGAGATTCCTAGATGATTCTCTGCTAAATTGCGATTAAGTCCAACTAAATCAAGGAAAGTCACATTTTGCTTTGATTTTGAACCGTGTATTCGTCAACACCACAACTTCTGATAAATAGGAGAACAAAGCATTGAAAAACAACAAGGCGCAAATGTAGCTCGTAAGACCTACAAAGGGAAGCAAGACATAAGAACTGTGGTGTACATCCAAGAAATCGCGAAAATTACTCTACATAAAGTCCTTGCAGTAGATTCATATAATCTATTCACTACAGAGGAATGGAAGAATGGAAGCTTTATCAATTAATGAAAGCGTTGTACAGACGTTTCGATGGACTACGGAGTCGGCGGAGGCATCTTCTCCGAACAACTAATATATCGAAGTCTCTTCGTCTTCCAGACTCTGCTAGTGTTTTCCAGGGTTGCCAAGAAAGACATGGTCTAATTACAATAAACCTAAGTCAAAAGAGATACTTGACAAATCAAGACCGAATATTGCCATTACCACCGCATACCATCCGGTCAAGCTTGGTATTCCTCACAACAACTGCCGAAGCTGGAAGGACGTTAGTGAGAAAATTTTTTGCTTCATTTCCTGTGCAGGTGTACGGCACTTTCGAGAACCAGACATCGTACTTTAGGCAAACCTCTCTTCGTGGACCTCGGCGAATAGCTGAAAATACTATTGGAAAACTGATCCTGTAACTAAACTTCACTGGTTGGATTTAACTTCATCATCCCAACACGACCAATCAACCAACTCACACACAAATAGGTTTGAACGAGTTTCGTGGTAACAAAACGCCGCATCCTAGGGCTTATTGGGTTCTTTCAGGAACCGCCACTCTACCTACTTAGACCTATTTATCTATGAAAAAATACTTTTTCGGCTTTTGATGGCGCTTCACCAGTGTAACGATAAAGTATAGTCACTTCCACAAAGTGGTCTCTGCAAACATGAACTACCGATGATCGGTGGGTTAATATTTCCATCTAACCATGCCACGTGCGCTATCTGTAGGATTCGCGGTGCTGTAAAAATCCCGGAAATTCACTCGGGGAGGACTGAGTAAAGAACGTTCAGGCATTTTCTTGTAAAAGCAGTTAATCCAGGAGACGCAGTGTAGACAGAAACAAACAAGCAATAAAACTGATAATCGATCATCACACTTCATTCCCAAAACGTCGCGAAAGTGGGAAAAAGATTCCTCTTCGAAACAGAAAGCGCATTGTTGCCATAGCCCTCATAGAGCTCACTTACCTCGAATTTTCTCTTTTCCTTATTTTTCCTGGCCTTTCCTTTAGGATAAAACTAAGGGCCTGCGTAGTCTGATGTTAGCTGATGATCGGCTCTCATCTAGTTCAAAACACCTAATTGAAAGTTCAGTTTAAATCCTATTGTGTTTTTTAACCTGGAGAGGAACAATCACTTGTCTTAGAAACCTATTACCAATGTTCTGGCGGAACTGTATGAGATAAATGCTTTTAAAACAGAGCAAGGTGGCACGGCTTGAGGAGTTGATTGAGCTGATCATGATTATGACATCAGCGAATTCGAAAATATTCCCGTGAATTATAGCAATGACAAACACCACAAATATACCTAGCTACTCTACACATCACCTTGGACGTCATTGAAACTTAATACTACTCGCTCGCACTGTGTGGAAAACAGCAAGTGGATTATAAAAAAAGGTATAATTCATTTTTTCTTTTTTCTTTCATGTGTTGCCAATGGTAGCATCCATGAAATCTTCATCCAAAGGTCAACTACAAAAAAAGGTCAATCAATTGAGAGTTGAATGCTTTTGTACCGATTACCTGCCCTGCGTGACCATCAGTAATAATTAACAAAACTCCTTCCTACTTTTTAAATTTAATTTAACAATTACTATCGCTATAAGGACGTCCTAGTTAAAATTTTAAGTCGTTCCAATTTTGCCAAGACATGGAACTAAATAAAAATCTTTATCTAAACTCTCTTCGTGACGCCTCTCTAATGAAAACTAAATGAATCGAAAAGTGCTCACATGTATACAGAGACAACAGACACCATCGGAGTGTCTGCAAGGCATTCCACCAGGCATCCGAATACACAAGGAGTAATCTAAAACTTCCATGTCATGATGACGATGCTGCAGCGCCTTGTGGCGTTACCAGTAAAACCCATTCCGCTGCCGCCCACTTTACCACAAGAATAACAACAGTGTGTAACCCGTGTTGTCTCTTGGCCGGGTGTCGCTCTTTGCGCCCCCGACATTGGCAACTGTGTCTTACAAAGCAAATGGCATAGTCGTCATCGTTGTCGACTTCGGCAAACCCAACGAGGCAAACCCTACCCTTCGCAGGACGATGCCACAGCACAGCTCTAAGCAATAAATAAATAATCGATGGAACGAGCAATTAATTTCCCATTAGGGGGTTACTGTACTTCCGCAGTCACATTGTCTTAACATGTCTCCAAAAGCCATCAGTCCGGAACAGAGGCATTTGTTGGGCGCGGTCTATCGCCATCTTTTGGATGTAATGTGGAGGATTGCCTCATCCTTTTGCTTTTGTAGTATTCCTCCTTATCCAACTTCTGCACTTCCACGTCACCTCTTTTATTGTGTTGAATGTAACGAATCCATTTGGAAATTAAGAGATATTTCCTATCTGGATGCATTGACTGGAGGGGATGTAAACGGGACACCCTGAGTGCGGTGTGGATTAGAAATGGTTTCCGGTTCTGGGCTCTGCATGTACGTGGTGTTTACAATTCGTATCGATCTGGCACGTTACTTTCCCAATTGCCAATGCCTTTGCTTGTGATCCAGTGTTGCCACTTTTCTAATTATGAACCTTAGCCTCTATGTACACAAAAAAAAACGCAACTTGACTGTGACTCATGTCATGTTGTTGCTGACCCAATAACCGAATCACTTTGTCTATTCCATTCTCCACTAGAGGTCTGCTTATGTGGTAATATTAAGCTCGACTAATGCGATCGCTGGTGCCATTGCAGACTTGGGGAGCATCTCAGGAAACTGGGAATAGAAGCAAATGGACACTGACGATTCTGCAGCGATGCCGAGAAGACTTCATCACACCAATTTATGAACTGTGAAGCACTGATACTTGGGAGTGTTCCAGTTCTCCAGTTCTCTCCGACCTACAAACTCAAGTCATCCTTTCATCGTGTATTGTCTCGACTAATGGCTCCATCCTCGGCGGGTGCTTTCTAAATCGGGAAGAACAAACTTTTTAGTTCAGTTTTTTTGAAAAATCAAATGGCTACACTGGTTGCGATTCAGGAGACACTCTTGCAACGGAAGAAGACAAAGTTCGCTCCTAGATTGGGATTGGAATGAGTTCTTTGTGAAAACGAGAAAATTTCTTATTGAAGCCAAACCACTTTGTTTTCCCATATGCCTTTCGAGATGGCATATTGCGCTACATGAGTTATTGGCAAAGCATTATGAAGTTAAAATGTTTTGGTGGTAATTTAAGAGCTACTTAGGAGGATGAATAAAAGTTATGGGATTTATTTCAAGGATGTCGCAATGAAATGGTTCGGTTTAGGGTTAGGGTCAAGAACAGGTCATGGTCGGGTCTCTTAAGAAATTCATTCCAAAAACTTGTTACACCAATACGATTGTATAATCAAGTTGAAGATACTAAAAACCAGGGCGTAGAAAAGTCTAAAATACAACGCGAAACTCTTGGGACTTTTCCAGGATTTGGCGTAAAATGCAGATTTGACCAATCGTCGATTTTTCGGGGCTAAAACCGCACTGATATGGTTTCACCCGCGTCAGTATTGCGATAAGTAGAATTTTGTAATGCAACGAGACTTATGGTTCTGTAATTCGCGAGTGTAAAGCGGTGTCCTGTGCAATTTTCTGGATCAAGCAAATAGTGCTCAGTTTCCAAGATGAGTTGGGGCATAAGCTCAGTCCACGTCATCTCGATCATCATCATCCGGACTTTTAATTATCTTACCCATCTATGGTTGCATGGTGGTCGCCATCGCCGTGAATCAGTGGTTATTGCATAGAACTGCTGTGAGAGCAGCGCAGGTTCAAGCATCGGTCATCGGAGGATGACAAACCTCTGAAATTATAAAGTGTCATGAAAAAAGTTCTTCCATTCGTGCGAAAATTGTAACACGTACAACATGAATGGTTGCGAAACGCTATGTCTTCGTCCTAATATTAGAGTATGTCCCTTTTTTTTTTTTTTTTATATAGCACAGGTTAGGATGGTTGCTTGGTTGGTTGGTTTAGTGGGTGTCCTAAAGACTTACTTGGACCCCAAACGGGTCCATTGTACCCATTAAAAGTACACTCATGGGAGTCAAACCAAGGGATAGAGTTGGCTAATCTGAAAACCATCCAGAAAGAGAAAGAAATCTTAGGAGTTTTCTAAAATCAGCGATATTAAGGTCCTCCAGCCCATGGAAGAAGGTACTACCAAGAGTACGCATTCTTCTGGTGGCCAGTGCGGGACATCCACTTAGCAGGTGCTGGACGGATAATATTTCCTCTTCAGCCCTGCAGCTTCTGCAACCGTCATTGTAGGGCAATCCAAGGCGCTCCGCATGATTTTACAGTGTACTGTGGTGACACCGGAGACGATTCGTATTTTCCTTCGACTAAGATGTCCGAGATTTTTGGTATTCTTCTTATCGAAGGCTGGCCATAGTGACCTGGCTATTGCACATGTGTCCATGTGACACCATCGCGTATTAGACCTGATCATGGCTTCCTCCCCATCATGGCCTCGTACACAGCATAGGGTCTACATGTTGGTCATTGAAATATCGTTGAGATTTTGTTTGCAGACCTTTATGAGCTTCGATTTTGTCGATGCTAACTGCAGAGACTTAATAGCCGCCTGGATGTCAACATAGATGGTAATGTTTTCTCTGACAATGTTGTCATTTTTTATTAGCTTCGCGGCCTGTAAAATGGCAGTTGTCTTAGCTTGAAAAACGCTGCATTCGTCTCGAATTTTGAAGGATTGGTTTACCCCTCTGGATTCACAGAAGGTACCGGCATCAGTACCAGCGTCCATTTTGGATCCGTCAGTGTAGAAGGCTAGCTCTTCTTCAGTGCATACTGTACCATCATCCCAGTCATCTCTTTTTGGTGTTTTTATATCAAATCTCCTATCGAAGTCTGAGGTTGGAATGATGTCAATGTTCTTCTTCGTGGTATTCCATCGGGTTAGAACGGAGGCGTGACCATAGATGCTGTTTGTCCAGAGACATGCTTTCCTTAGTCTGAGTGCCGTTTTTGCCGCCTTGCTACTACAGTGGATGTGCAATAGAAGTAGGTTCAGCATTGCTTCAAGTGTCGCTGTGGTTGTTGTCCTTATCGATCCTGTTATCCCTATGCAGCCTATTCTTTGAATTTTAGTTACACTTGTAAGATTGCATTTTTTCTCAAGTGCCTTCAACCGGACAGTCGAGCCGCAGTGTACAACTAGTGTACCACTTTCGGCTTAAAGCCCCATGTGTTACCGAACATCTTTTTACATGCGTAAAAGGTAATATAAGTCTTTTTTACCCGGTCCCCGATATTGGCTTTTCAGCTCAATTTTTGAGTCTAGGATTACGCCGAGGTATTTTGCCTTTGCACTATTCGAAGGCGGACGAACCATGTTTTCTAGTATCTAAAGCTCAAAGGAAACGGATTGACCTTCTATTTTGTAAAGAAATCTTTTAGAATGAATCTCTAAGGCAAACATATATATGTATGCTGCTGCTTCTTCATTGAGCTCACTTTGTAGAGAGCTTTACTAATGATGAAAGAAAATTTGCCATGAGGATTGGATCATTTGCGTCAGCACGAGCTCTTACATTAGTTCCTTCGTTGGATCTCAATATCACATAAGTAAGAGCCAGGTAAGAGGTGATAGGATTTTTCTTTGTGGAGTGTTTACCTTGCTCGTGCAATCTTCGATCTCTGATGAGTGCGTTTTATACTGGTTCTACTTTGACATTATCAAAGACCTCGTTAGAAGCACTATTTCGCGTTTTTTTTTTTTTCTGCTCAAAGACCCTGACCCAATGAGAAGGAAATTCAATTGCAAACCTTGGAAATGAATATGTGTGTGGCCATCACTTTACAGATACTCATTTTGAATGTCCAAAGAGAAGCACACCAATCCCATGTCACAAATAGATTGGAAGATATTCCAGTTAGTTCACTCCTTACCGTCACTTTGAAATTTTAAGGTAACCCTCCGCAGTGCCCACCTCAAGTTAATTACGATTTCTTAAAAGGATTCCATAAACTAAACAAAAAGCTCCTTAAGCAAAACCAAATTATGAAATTTATTAATTATTAAAGAAGAAGAACAAAGAGACGGAGAGAACACGAAATGCAGAAAAGGAAGAAGAAGACCTTTGCCATTCTGTGCCAACAATGAAAGGGTACCTCGGCAGTTCCTTTCTTTTCCTACCTGACTGCGGCGAATATAGGTACATATAAATCTGAACAAATTGATCTCATCTCATAAAGGATTCCAGCACTGGTTTGTGTTGGTGTGCCGGGTCTACAAGTGTACGGAGTTCATGTGTATCTGTGTGTCTAAAAGTAACGCCGCAGATAACCTCTTAAGATAGAAATAATAAATTCAGCAGGATAGCATTCGAAATTCAAATAAATAAGAGAAGGTGCTGCTCCGGTATGCCAGGGGCGGGCGGTGGCGTACCATTAAATATTAATATACAATCAGATTTTGGTATCCAAGAGAAAATGAAATTCATTTTCATCATAGGCGGGGGTGGAAGCAGGACCCGAAAGGAAACAAAACTCAAGCAGCACCGGCAAGCAGAGCCAACACCATATGTACTCGCTGGGCAAGAGTAAGACGTTTTTTCTTTTCTTTTGGGGTGATGACGACGACGACGACTATTTGTATAAGACTGCTCCTGGTGAACCCTTTCACCATGTCGTACATAACTCAAGGAGAACTTCTACAATTTTTTTTTATCTTGTTCCACTTCGGTGAGAACATATACGAAGTCATCGCAACCCCAGGACGACCTGTTTGAATGTCAGTGGCTGACAGGCGGAGCTCCACACGTACAAATCAGAGACTAGGTCAATGATTTATTGTGGAATCCAAAAGTAGATAGAACGTCTTCTTGAACTGTGTCAAGCCGTTGGCAAACTGTTTAGTATTCCGCAAGGATTTTAAATAATACCATTTCCGACGAGAGAAGAGAGTTCCCTCCATATGAGAGATCGCATGCAATTCGCACCCGGAACGTAATGTAATCATCGCCTCGCACTTGGTTTGGAGAAGACGATGTCTTGAAATATTGCAAAAAACTATCACAGTGCTCGTCGAAGGAAGCACAGAGTGAGTCTCGCGCATATGAGTCTCGGAATTCAGTGTTTTCGTTAATGCAGGTAATTTAAATAGTTTCTTGCGAGTACTGTCTTTGTGGCACTCGTGGTAATTTAGTTGGAAATTTGAATTTATATTCTTAGGATACCTACGTCAAAGTTAATTAGCATTTGCTGTCTTAGATTGCGTGGGATCCGTTTTCAGGAAATTTATAATTTATGCGCAACGATTTTCCTGGGAAATTCAATTAGCATTGCATTATGCATAAAACAAATATGTGTAATTGGTAGAAAAACTATAATAGTACCCGTAGCACAGTTAAGGCTGAGCTGCTCAATTTAAAGACTGACAAGTCGGACCTTTATTTTACTCCTGCTCTCGAAAGTGTATTCATATTTGCTCAAATCGCCAATCAGCCGAAATGACACTCGCAAATCCCGAGCAAGGGAATGGAAGAAGAACTTTACATCTTGGAAAATTCGTCTCAGATTAACCTGTTTTGGTTGGTGACCAGGTGCAGGTATCAATGTGATATATCAGGAAACAAAGCTGTGGGAGAATTAGAGAAAGGGGATCGGAGACAGGGAAATTTCCACGGTTTCAATCGTAGGGGTAGTCTTAAAAACCATAAAAACAATTGATGAAACGCAGGGGCTGCAAACCCGTAAAGCATAGACCTTGCCCCAGTCTAGCATAGAGGACGCTTTTTTGTATAAGAACCTGCCCTTATGGCTGACACTGCGACCTAACAACGTCTATTGTGTCCCTGGTCTACTAAGCCTAATAGATCTACTACCTAGTTTCTAAACTCTACTAATGAACAGAATTCCGTATGGAAGATCCATCTGTGTAGTCAGTGTGTCGGACGCAGAGAATGGCTTCAGAGATCTCTTCCTCTTCCAAACAGAACCGACACTATGTTCAGATAATTTGATGAGATGGTCGATAAGGAAGCTCACTAACTTCTTCATGTTGTTCCTGTCAAAGTTTAGAATTTCCTTGTAAGAAAAGGGCATTATAAGTCTCTTGGATTGCCTAAGCCCGGGGACATTTTCCGAATGGGCTAGGCGAATTTGGTGTTTTCACGTATTAAACCAACCAAGCGAGCGGAAATTGAACGGGCTCTAGCCAGCTCATCCGCAGTTTCATTACCTACAATACCCTCCTGGTTGGCCACCCAAACAAGTTTTACCTTATTGTGCCTGGCAAGTGATTATAGGGTTTCGTAGCAGCACTTGACTGACATAGATTCCATGAAGTGGGATGTCAATGCTTTAAGCGCTGCCTTACTATCTGAGTAGATATGTATTAAGGCCCCTAATACCTTTATCGAGGTTTATCCTGAAACAGATCTCAGTATCTATGATTTCAGCCTGGATCACGTTGGGGCACATCCCCATTTTTACCGAGATTTAGGTGTTGGGTCCAAACGACAACCAGCACCTAACCCGGAAAGCAATTTTTGATCCGTCGACATACCATACCAAACATCCTGGGTCTAATACAGGATCTCCATTAGACAAGTGGACACGGTCTAATATTTCTGCCTCAAATAGCCTTCCGAAACTGTTGTCCCTGGCCGTAACGTCGGTGATAGTGCAGAACATGTCCATACTTGGAATTGAGTGAAGTATTTTCAGATGACCCACAAGATTACCTGATTTATACTTGTGTTCTAGAAGCAGCTTTATAGCACAACGGTTACCGGTCTTCCTAGTGAAAATATGTAGGGGTGAGAGCCCGATGACAGCCTCTATGGCTAAATTGGGGCGGTTGCGCGTAGCACCTGTAATACCGAGACAGGCAATAGCTTCTCAATCTTCATTGCCGTTGTTCTTTCAAGTACTTTTGGCCACCAAACTATGGCCGCATATGTTATGTCGAAATGTATAACCAATGTATGATTTTAGGACTAAGACTCCAAGTTCTACCGTAGAGACGCCGAATACCCCATAAGGCTCTAGTGGTGCGATCAGCCTCAAACTTGATATGTATGTGCATTCCAATTCTAGCGTCTGTCTAACACAGCGTCGAAATACTTCCCCTCGTTGGATTGATAGACGACGGTTAATCTTGATAGAAAACAATTAAGACTGTTGACCGGTCTGCATACCAGACATATCAACGTAAGCAATGTGGTGCCATGAAAAATGTTCGCGAGGAGGAGAAAGAGAGCCTGAAACGTTTTCTTTTCGACTGCTCCGTAACAGGGACGCTAAGCCACAAATATTTGAAAAGACATGTTCTGCCTGGATTGAATTCTTCTTGAGGTTTTACAGGCAACTTCATTAGGTTCTTTTACATTCCTCTTACTCACTTTGTCTTAGTCAAAGGCTCACTGTGGATTTCTTCTCAGCTCCGCCCTTCTAGATTGCCTAAAGTAACAGTTAAGCTCGGCCATACTGACAGTGTTCCGATCATTTAGAGCATTTAGATCCTGTGCTTAGATTATGCTATGACGTTGCTCTTAATGCATCGAACAGACGCATCAATCATAACTTTGGCCTGTCTATGTTAAACCAAGCTGATGACGCTTCAGTTCGGAGTAAATCAGGACCTCAACCAACAAGCTTCTCCAGTCAGCACGATTCTTAGCCAGCTGTCTCTAGTTACGTGTATTGAGTTGAGGTCACCTCCATTTTCGCATCAAAGATTAAGTCATCCTTTTCTTGCGTAGTCCCCCTGCGTCTAGAGTTCGGAAAAGAGAGGCTTCATGAGTCACATTGGACAAATAGAAGTGACCTACAATTTATTGCCGACGCTTCGAGAACGGGGTATTCCGATGCTGCTTTATGATAAATTATTCTTTCAGGGATGTGCCATACCCCGAGACGAGAAGAGGCACGACAAAAAGACCCTCGGTGGATATTCTTGCTGCCGGAACTTACTGAAAGTATGATTTGTCAAGAAATAAGCCTGCGCTGGATTTTCCCGCGTCGTCGTTCAGGGCCTCCGTTGATGATTTTGTTTTTTACAAACAGAGTTGTGTGTGATACGGCTCTACCCGATTCAGACTGGCATCTAGAACTTAGTGACACTACTGTTTGCGACGCTTGTCCTGCCTTTGCTCGGATTGTGTGGTAGATTTTCGGTGCGGATGTGGTGGATAATACTGTAGCTCTTCATCATTGAAACGCCTTGAGCCAAGGCTATGCAATGAGCAGCAGAGTATGATGCTCAAAAATCCCCCTTCCTCTCAACGATTGAATGGACACAACTATACGATTTTATACTTTTTAATTTTGCCGTCCTGCAGCCTTGCCACTTGGCGTAGCCTTGGCCTTATTAGCTTCCTCCGAAAATCGAGAAAATTCCAGGAAAATGGAAAAGCCTGAATCCTGCCTCCGGTAGTACAATGATGCAGTTGCGCCTGAGTGCTCTAGTGGAGTGTTTCCTACTTCAACGAGAAATAGGTATGTTTCTGGACTCACATTGCGTAAATAGGTAGTTTCTTGTTGTGATCAAAGAAACGCGTAGTTCTCGTATTATAAGGCAATTCGTTCTAACGTTTCCTTAGCGACTTCCTTAGACTGTCTTCCTGACTTGAGCATTCTTGGATTGAAAAAATATAAACCGTCAAACAGATAAATAGACACCAAGTTTTTACCATTTTCAGCGTCAAGGCAATCTTTCAAAATGCGTAACCTGAATCGTTTAGATTGAGTGTCTTGCAATGATATCACCATTTAAAAACTAAAATATAAATTTTGTCACCTTTTATAATAAACTGCCTGACTCGTGCAGCTGACATATTTAAAACCTAATCTTCACATATTTTAAAATTGAGCCTTTCGGTCTTGCAAAGGAGAAGAAAAAAAAAACCCTCTCTGATATGGCCGTTCGCCATTCATCATAGCATCCGTCATGGCGATATCCTCTTCACAGCCACACAATCCCCACTCAAACGTTATCCTTCCGTTGCTTCATTTTACCCTTGAACACAAAACAATCCGGGCGCTTGCCACCACCCACAATCAGAGCATAACTTTTGCCATTAAAAAGTACCTATACAGTGAAAGTCGCTGCATAGCAAAGCCTTATGGAGGAGGAACTCTCGGGTTCCAATGATACGGTGGCTCATCGTGTATCAGAAACTTAAGCTCTGCAAGGATACAATATCTTTGACAAGCAGAAGATGTTCCGTGTTGTCACAGTGAACCAGACTGCAAAAAAAAAAAGAATAACGAAAGAAAAAAAATCCCTGCTTGGAATATACGAACATTTATCCTTCGAGAGCACAAGGACATGCAAAAATATATGCGAAAGTAAAAAGGAAAACGCCAACATGAAAAAAAAAACACGAAAAGACATCACCATAGGTCGATGAGATAACTTGAGGAAAATAATTCCTCACATCCCCTGCGGAATATATAATTTCCCTTTTATTTTCCAACAACCAGCAGGACCTTTGTATCTCGTGCGTTTTTTTCTTCTTTTTTTTTTTTTTTTTGCCTCTTATTTAGGAAGTCTCTGCTGCTAAAGAGATTATGACTAATCCCATCAAAATTTGTTTCTCACTCGCATTTATGTATTCACATAGCGTAGCGGTCTTATCACATTAGGCTAATCCTTAATGTCATTTTAAAGGACTTTAAATTATAATGGGCCGATGGAGCAGGCATCTTAATCACTCTTTCCAAACTAACACACTCTGTGTCTGGTGCGCCCCTTAATTGAGAAAAATGTCACCCGCGATGGGGGAGTCGAAAAAAAAAGTGCATTTCAAGTGGCAACGCACTCGAAATTTTCGCTCATCACTTCCTCCCACAGTGTGCTGCAGATGCGACTTTAAGGACTCTCGCTGAGCGTGCTGTAGGAAATTTGTCGATGGAAGCAAATTTTACTGAAGGCTTTTAATTAAAAACTATTTTTCCGGAAGCCTATGCCTTCATCTCACCCGTCCACAAGGACCTTCTCGTCGTGCATATGAAATGACATTTAATTAGCGTTGGTCCTTAAGTCGAAGCTCTCTTTGAGTGGGTGTCAAATTCACACCGCGAATGACTACGTTCGCGGGCAAGAATTCTCTGAAGACAGGCGGGTAGTCACGTGAATAAATTTTGTCCGCAGCCCACAATTTCACTGTATACACTTAGATTTGTGAAAAAGCAATGCTAATCCTACTTTAATGACATCTCAAGACCGATGAGAGTTCGTTGCTTTTGAGAACACTCTGAGCAACAACAAGGCTCCGTCGACGGTGGTACGACCGACGACGACGTCGCGCAATGAAGTGTTAATCTCTGCACAATGGCTGTTAGGTGGTGTATCTGTTGGCAAACACTATTGTTTCCACGTGTCAATGTTTGAATACTAATTTTCGACGTGGGTTGAGTTATTTAAAACGCGGAGGGATTTAAATAAGTGTGTTGCTGTCTGTTGTTGATTTTGTAAGGAAATGCCAGTGATGTGGAGTGGGTCACACTTATTCACGCGACCTATTTAGGGTTTGATGGGAGCAGAGTGCATCGCCATGGAATAGACTCTTTATTTTTCTGGAATTCTTAACAGGAGTAAACTGTATATACGTGTGTATATGAATGCAGCCTAAGTAAACACATCTTCATTCCTTTTTTTTACTGCAGGAACGCTTTTGTTGCTTTAAAACAAACAACACCACCACGTTGTTTTACAAAATTGTTTTTCGACTCCAAAGGATACATACATACATATAATTACAATCTGTGCGCACTATGCATCAACATCGACTTAGTCAGAGAAATTTGATATCATAAACTACAAAACAGTCAAGCATAGGTTAGGCAAACGGCCGGTGGAAAGGATGAAAAATCCATTTCGTCACACTCAGGTCAATTCAGACCCATTGTGATACCCGTAGAGGGAAGAGAGATGTCCCCTAGCCGCAAAAACGCTACCCAATAGTTATAGATATCAGTAGAACATGACCAACTTACTGCATATGTGATACAAACCATCGTGTAGATTTGATGAATTTCACTATTTGTATCACCAGTGTATTGGATAATTCTTCAATATCCTCGAAAAAGTGTCATCCGAGGAACCTGTTTCTAAGATAGTAAAGACTTGGGCAATGGCAAAGAAAGTGGTTGTATCCTCGTGGATTTCCTCATCGCCACACCCCCTAAAAAGGTCTTCTTGTGTAATTCAAAGGGTTTTCAAATGATCCCTCTGCGTATTATGCCCTGTGATCAGTCCTATAAGGGTTAGGTGGATGGGTTGGGGAGGGGAGAGAGAGCCCTTTGCGCCACACTCAGGTCAGAAGAGACCCATTGTGATGCCCATTTTTTGGGGGGAATATACTACTTGCTCGTGGATCACTACCCATAGCACTCCCCTTTTGCCCAAGGTTTTCGAACCACCTTGAAGCCTGAATAAACCTTTAGATGTCCCTGATGGGTACGTCACTTGTTTATTATGACGTGGCAAAGATCTGGGCTGTGGTAAAGGTGGCGACGACTTGGAAGTGGGTTGTGTCCTCATTAACTTTCTCGTCTCCGCAACCCCTGCAAATGTCGTACGTCGACGAAACGTAAGATCTGCCGAAAACATCGCCGCTGTCCGTGGGAGTGCGCAGGACAATCCGAGGCAGTCGGTTTCGCCTCGCTCACAAGAGATCAGCCTTTCGCAGACCACAACTTGGCGAGTTTTGCGCCGTGACTTGGGTCTGCACCCGTATAAAATTTAACCGACCCAGGAGCTGAAGGTAAACGACCATAGACAATGACGTGTGTTCGCTGAATGGGCTCTGGAGCACTTTCAAACTGACCCTAATTTTCATCGAAAAATCATCTTCAGCGATGAGACCCAGTTCTGGATGAATGGGTATCTCAACAAACAAATTTGTCGAATTTGGGACGATACCAATCCACATGAGACCCAAGAGCGTCCAATGCATCCCGAAAAAGTCACTGTTTGGTATGGATTTTGGGCTGGCGGCGTCATCAATCCATATTTCTTTGAGAACGACGTTGGCCAGGTCGATAATTACCAACTTATTTTGGCCCGAATTGGATGATATGGACAACAACGACATGCGGTTTCAACAGGACGGCGCTACATGCCACACAGCTCACAGATCCTTTCCTTGCCAATTCATCAGCTTTCTCATTCCCTGGTATGCCTGTATGTCCAGGGATCTAGCATAGTTTTACCTCATGCTGTGTGGCAAGAGCACTAGGCTCTTCGCGACAGCACTTCACAAGCTTGAATTTTATTTCTCCTATAAGGGCAGAAAAGGATCTTCTGTCAGTCCTAACCCTGTCGAATAAAGGCCATATCTTCCTTGCGGTTACACAAGTGTTTAGAGAGGTCCATCTGTTATTAGCATGCCTTAAGGCTCTTCAAGCTTATATGTGCAAGGCGGGATGTTCACCGAAGTGTCAACTTGCTCCGAGCCGTTCCTCACCAGTTCATCAGCATTCTCATTTCCTGGTGTACCCTCATATCCAGGGACACAGCGGAGTTCCACCTTGTGCTGTGTTGCAAAAACTTTGAGCTCTTCTCGACAGCACCTCACGAGCTTCAATTTAATATCAGTTGCAGAAATTGATTTTATTGGTGCCTGCCTGTCGATCAAAACGGTGATACCCTATGACCCCCATCGCAGTCTCACAGGCGGCTAGTATCACGGAGCTAAGACCTCCGCTTGGAGAGCACTGCTGTAGTTCGGAAGGCGGGCGCACTCTGAAATGCTCAGCGGTTCGAAAAAGATACATGCACCCTCACCACTATGCATTTTGCATGCATATGTGTAGTCAGCTATGGAATGCGCGTTTGGCATTTGCCCGCTTTTCTATTCTTCCCTGCTCGGGTACGTACTTGGAAGCGCTCTCGTGGAATCTAGGTATTGTGTATGGAGCCCAGTTTAAGAAAGCACCAAGTAAGGACCGTAATTGGAGATTTTCAAATACAATTCGGAATGTGTCCTAAAAAAGCCACCTGTAGACAACTGCTTTACAACCAGATCATCTAGCCTGAGTAACATCAAGTAAGGATATATCCCGATCGAAGGATTATATTTAGTTTTGTGTCCTCTTTGTTAAACTTCCCAACCTAAAAATCTCAAACGACATTCGAAGAGAAATTTGACGGCAGTGTGGGGGCGGTAAACATCCTTATCGCCAAAATCATCTCAATATATCCTTGCAGAAGGAAGAAAAAAGTGCTAATTATCTCGCATTTTTCAGTGCTAACAAAATTGATATCCTTCATCAGTGGGAAAAAGGAAACCAATTTTTGAAATAAAGTGCAAAAATCAATTATACGCCTCACACTGTCCTGTTTCCTGTTTCAGCTTTTACAGCCACTTATCCTAATAATCTAATCTTACGTCCGTAATATGAATTCATGTTAGTAACTCTCGGGTAATTCGTTTTCCGCTGCTGCCGCTGTTGTGTGCGGCTCAGTGTAGAACATGCGGAAGAGGGAAATTACTTTCACAACCCTAATGAAAATTTGATACGCATTTTCGGCAATTTCTCATATCGCCATCCGTTTTTCCTTTTTTTTTTTTTTGTTCTGCCCGACGCACGTTTCTTTCGTTTTCATTAGAAGAGCTTGAGAGAGATTCATGGCGCTATATCTTCCGTGATTTTTCATTAAATGTATGTGTTGCTTGTTTGGCGTATGCACCCTCAGGTTGCGCGAAAAAAAAAATTCAGAGTCGAACAGAACCACCCCTTCTGTCTGTCTGTAGCGATGGTTATTTGACTGAGATTGTTATTTTGCGCTCACTAGGGCGATCGATGCATCCTCTGGAGGTTGTAGCGCATTCCGTGTCGGATTGAGTCGACCTTAGCTAATAATGAGTTTGATATTTATTTTTCTAGCAATAGCTCCCTTTTGACAACAAAGACGAATGTGAAATTCACTGTGAAATCACTGCTATACCGCCCTTAGATGAGAAATCAAAAAGGAGAGGGTGGATGACTTACAATTTCCCGCAGGTGGTCGAAGGGGTCTACGAAAAGAAAACGCAAGGGTTGACTGCGGGCTGCACATGAAGATAAAAGAACTCGATGTGGTACACTCAATTAATTTCTATCATGACTGACACAGTCTTGATTTGAAAATTTCCAAAAGCAATCTGTCAAAGAATTGCGAAAGCAATTTTTTACGAGGGATACAATTTTAAAAATTTAAGCCACCACCCATGATTCGAGTAGTGGTGATTCGATTTAACCCCCTTACGAGAGGAGGCACATAACCAAAGCTGATCTTTTGTCAAAGTCAGACGAAAGTGGGTTTAGAGTCTTTGAGGGAAAAAAGTTCTTCTTACCATCAATGGTCCTTTCCATATTGGTGATACATGGAGATGGAATTCAATTACGGAATATACGACGTGTATAGCAAAATGAACCTTCTAAATAGAACACATTGTCAGCGATTCTCTGGTCGTCGAATCCATCACTAGCGACCTCCACTCCCGAGGATAGTGCGTTCGAGCTTCATAGGTTTGAGCTCCGGCAATATCCACCGAACATTATTCGAGGCGCCACCTCTCGTCGTAAACTGACAAACCTCCGAGAGTATAAGTCGTAATGAAGAAGCTTCTCAATTCGTCGTGAGGAGTCGAGAATAAACTGTAGGTTGCTTACATTCCAATTCCAACGGCCGCACTAGAAATGTTTCTCCAACTCCTTCCACTGGATTAACAGATAAAACACCAGGCGAGCATGAGCGCGCTAAAGCTCGCAAATTTGGGCTATTTCAGGGACGGCGGGGAGGGGGGGGATGGGACACTGCTCTGTTCTCTCTGACTTCCTAACCGGATTGTACAGATAACATCCTTCTTCTACTCGATTTTGACACACCACATACAATTACATGACCTAAAAGGTAGGAATGCCAAAGGATTCAATAAGACATCGGGAGGAGATAGCTGTATACACAAATGGCTCTAAAACAGCAAGTGGAACGGGTTCTGGTACCTATTGCCTCGAGCCAGAACTGAAATTGTCGATTAGACTTTCGGATATATGCAGTGGCAGAAGTTCTAGCCGTGCTCAAAGCTACAGAATAACTGGAGTCGAAGGCGGTAGCCGACAGGAACATCGCCATCTAAGTCGATACCTAGGCCGCACTCAAAGCGCTAAAATCGAACATCATTTGATTCAGACCAGTCTTGATCTGTCGCACAATGCCTAAGGCACAACGCTCGCAGAACCAGGTAAGACTATGCTGGGTGCCTGGACATTGCGACAAAAGCGGTAATGAGCTTGCGGATCAACCTGCAATAGACGGGGGAGAACTACCTCAAGACGACGCTGGAGTCGTTAAACCTTCGTCCTGCGCGGTTAAGGGGAATCACTTAGGCAACATAAACAGGGAAGTTGACCACAGATGGTATATATAAATATAAGAGAACATAGGGTATCTACAGCTTTACGGCCGGGGTTAGATCAGAAAAAGACGAAGAGGATTCTTAAGCTTGAAAGATCAAAACTAAGAATATGTAGCTGTAGAAATTCCGGGCATTGCCTTCTAAGTAAGCCCGCTATGAGGCTGAGGCTCGTAGAATCGGACGCGTGCAGATACTCTGACGACTTATGCGTTCCAGAAGGTATTAAACACATTCTATGTGATTGTGAGGGCACAGAGCAAAGGCGCTTTAAACACCTAGGAAACTAATTTTAGGAATTTGGAGGAATTAGGTTCTATTAACCATAGAACAGGTAAATAAAATGCTTAAAATGAGCTCTTTGGTTTTTGGGGTCCGGTGTTTCTAGAAAACGTTTCCCTAATTAACCTAACCTAACCTTCCTTTCATTTATTGAGAGGCTTAGTGGCGCCAGCTATAAATATTTTTTTTTTTAAGCCAAGTCATCTACAAGCATTTTCAATAAGAACGTAACAATGAAATTCAGGATTTTCTTCAAACTTTTGCAGCGCCCACTCGGAGAAATTTCGGCACTTCAATTGATCGAGAGGCTTCAGTTCTTAAGTTAATTTGATCTTGTAAGGATATAGGCCAAGACCTGAGAGATTCCCAATTCCTGTAAACGGCTTGGAATCGACTGATTTGGCTCATTTTGAACTGAAACACTTACGGCGGCGATAATTTCGGAACTTCGTTCTCTCACTGGCACAGGAACATTCAATAGTGAATATGTTGACTTGAATTTAGTAGGCACACCCTGTCTGTTGGGACGATTATTGCAACCTAAAATGGAAGTAAGCACTCTTAAAGTTGCGACCACCGACTCAGAATTCATTTTTAATAATTTCCAAACGTTGCTCGTTCGTGAACTTCACCATAATGCATTATAAAAATGTAAACCTCAACTGACGTTTTGACATTAACAGATCGAAAAAAGAGTTAAAGGGGGCGTTTGTATTAAAATATAAAATTGTTATGTCCCTATTTAAAATCCCACACGTAGTGCAAAAATTAAAAACGTGAATACTACATTTTTCGAAATTGTGGAAGAAGGGGGAGTAAAGAGGCTAGAGACTATAGATGACTGCAAAAATCAGAAAATTGTTTAAAAACAAAAAACTGGAATCAGAGATTCATGTCGAACAAGTGATGGTCCGAGCGAGAATGACAAAAGCTCCTTTGCGTAGAATTCGATTCATAACCCAAAGAGAACGAATACAAGTTGGGAAATTTCCATATTTCCATCAAAGGTAGGCACTCAATTTTCGTAATCAATACACCGGTCGTCTTACACATCGTCAGCCGCACACAGTAGTCAATAGTAGCAATGCCTAAGGACAATGTATTGTACACAACAAAATCCCCCTTTTCTGCTCAACCACTTTCATTTAAATGTTGCCTCTTTCTTTGTACTCCACCGGTCGTATCTGAAATAGCTATTCAGTTTCAATATTTTTCGAGTGACAGCTGAGTTCTCTTCGGTATTGTGTATTTTCTACAAAACAGAGATTACAAGGACTTTGGCTGGCTTCGAACCCCCACACGTTTAACCACGACACCCCTTCACCACAACTCCAAGATGATGCAGAGATAACATTGTTCTGTGAATGCTTTGAACTCAGTCTGGGCGATAGAAACTTATCAACAGCGATGGCATTCGTCAGGACGCTTTGACATTATAACAGCAGGAACTAAGGAAATTATGGAATGGAAATGAGCTGACAGAAAAATAACAACGAAACTAGGCACAAGGACATCGCATCAGAGTGAAGAAACATAATAAGAATGCAAACATCAAAAGGATATCTACCGTGTGGCGACGCCGGTTCACTAAAGGCATTTAAATCCACCCCACTGTGCTTGACTGAACCCAAAAAGAAACTCGGATTCATGTTTGAGGATTTGACGGCGAAATAGAATCTATCGCGTCTGCTGTCAAAGGACGCACACTATATTGAATGTAGTCTGGGACGCTTTTTAGCTCATTTATGACAAAAGCACCCCATAAATATGTACATACATATGTGACCACTCATATGTCCCCAACCTGCGTTGCAAGCAGTCACGTTCCATAGTTTAGGGTTTCGGTGCCATTTAGACGTAAAAGAAAATTGCAATAAAAATGTATCTCGTTTGTTTAGTTTTCCACTTCGTTCTTTTGTTTCTTTTTTTTTTTTCTATTACGATGCAAATGGGTGGGGGGTCGACTGCTCCCGACACACACTTCCAAGGAAATAACCCAACGGGAACATGGAAATGATTTTTACTTCGACATGTTTTCGCCGGTGTATCGTAAATGTTGCGCTGATTTATCAAAGCTTTTCATGCGTCGCAAGTCACAAGCCATATTTTTTATGGCACGACGCCTCGTCTTGTGTTCCATAAATAAAATTGAAATTGTCAAAAGGGGTTGGGAGGCTGCTGCAAACATTAAACAATGGGTTTAAATAAAAAACGTACTTCAATGGCTTTAAGAGGAAATGAAACATTTCTTTAAGACGATTGTGAGGAATTGTTTGACATATTTGACTAAAAGTTATGTTAAACACTTAAGAGTTGTGCACGAGGTTGCTGTTTTATATCTGCCTGAGATCTTACAACGTGACATTCTGGGACGCTTCTTCCATATCGGTGGGTTCGAAGGAAATTGAACCACTATTGTCATATTGGATGTGGGGATACATTTCAAAAACAACCTGGGTTTTGACAGAGAGTTTGCAGTTTCTTAGACCTAAAAGCACCTTTAATTGTTTGCCAGACCGAATCCGTCGTTCACCACTATAGGAACGGTTTTCCTAGGTTTGTCAATAGACAGCACTCCTCTTACTACCCTTACCATTGTCGGCTAAAATATGTATAACCAACGAACTCAAAGCATGCTGGCGCTAATGAAAGTACCGAACTGGCCACTCCTCTGTTCTTGAAAAATTAAATTTTACACCCGAGAACACTGAGTTTACTCCACTGAGTTGCAGCTGCCAGGCAATAATTTCCTTCCACGATGAGTGAGAAAATGCTGTCTCTGAGGAACAACGTTGAGTATATTTCTACACAGACGGTTTCAAACCTGGAACTGGGGTAGCCTACCCATTTTCTCTAAAAACCTCAATTTGAGCATCTTTATTCATCTTCAAGATCATTTTACCATTTTTGAAATGAAGAAAATGGCGATTAAGAAAACCATACAGAACATTTTTGAGGCACCACCTCTCGTCGGAAATGATAAACTTTGAGTGTCCAAGAACAAATGGTTGCAAGAAGCTAGACCTTAGGCCCACCACGGGGTGTTCCGGCTTAAATGTAATGTAACATTTTCTAATGCCGCTGAGGATTATCGGTCGTCTCTTGCGGAGTCAGCTCAGAAATTCAACATTCACCTATGTTTGGGTGCCTTGCCATAGAAAAATACCAGGAAACTGTAGGGCTACCACGCTCGTCAAAAAAGGTACCATCTTCTTGGTATTTTGCGGAAAGGGCAACCTTAAGGTATGGGCATCACTACATACAAACACTTACTTAGCTAGAAGCTCTTAACGAAATTAACCACAGATGGAAACATAGTCCAGACTAGTTTGCAGCTAGACAGAAAACGACTCAATGGACTGGTAATGCTTAAACAATCGCAAATCCGTTCCGTCATCGGTGTCCCCACGATTTATGGTCCTCTACATATACATTTACATCAGTCTAGGCCGCTTTTAAATGATTTTTGTAGAAGTGGCAGTTACAAGAAGGAGGAAGAATCAACCCTCCACCACCTGGAAGCTCCTTTCTTCAACGATCTGGTGGTTTTCAACATCAGTAAATGGGTAGAACGACGAAGATCACAATGTACATCCTTTTTAACGTGTGATCAGTTTATGAATTTGTTTCGCCAATTCAAAAGTCTTTTCATTTCTTTATGAACAGAAACCCAACAGAGTTTCAATTGAGAAGAAATGCTGATTCTAAAAGCGTTTTGACACAATGACGTCCGCCTTGTCGGGCTGCTGGGCCTCAACAAACAAATCCTTACACTGGATTAACCGACACAGCGATTTATAGAAACTGTGAGAAAGAAGAAAACGACCTCAGACCTTTTCCATGCCAAAAGAATGTGACAAAATACTCCAAGGTCTATGTGATGTGAATGCCGCACCTAAAATAAAGAAATCGGTGACATTCTAGCTTTTACTACAGGATTATTCAGTTCTGACGAGTAAAAGAGGAAAGCAAAATTACCCCGATTGAAGCCTAAGTGAAGAGCATTCCACTCACGCTCACATAGCATACCAAGCCTCTTGGCAATCTCGTTGCCTTGTTTCCATGAACACATGATTTAATTTTGAACCGCCAACTGTCTTAGGATATTTTAAACAGCTAATACAAATTTGAATTAGTTCAACGGCTGCACTACAGGGAATGCTGCACCTGCTTCCTGTCAATATCTTCGGGAAGCGAATGGCAGCCAAAGCGGCTCAGGGTATCCTCCCTACTAAAACGGACTATATTGTCCCTCATATTGACTTTGAAGTCAGATGCAGAACTCGGATTCCTAGCAGAAAAGCTTGGGAGTTCGGTGCAGTTTTAAGCGAGTCCGCGTCAGAAATGTTCACAGACAGCGTGTGGTACAGGCGCGGGAGATTTCTGCAAAGCATCTGACATAGTCGTTGCCAAACGACCACCGACATTACGATCAATGTTGGTAAAGCAATGCCACAGATCTCTTATAGAGATTGCAGACGTAACTCTGTCCTGGGTCTCAGGACATAGGGACGTTCAAGGCAACTGCAGGATGGACGGGCTGGGAAAAGAAGGGTTCGGGCTCCACATTGGGCGCCATTGTGAAGAAGACGGCGGCACGCTCGCGGTTGATCGGCTCAACTCGTCGGACGGGGTGGTTCTTGTCAACCCTCTTCACCTGAACCGAAGTTACCCCCGTGGCCCAATCCTGACTCGCAACAATGGCGCCCAACGTGGGGCCCGAACCCTTATTTTCACAGCCCGTCCACCCTGCAGTTGCCTGGATTAAGAGTCTCATGCTCTACCGACTGAGCTAGCCGGGCAGGACAATATATACGGTCACTTATCTCAACGCACTCGGTGTTATACTCCTGGTCTCTGGTGTTGGTAAGCCAGTATTTATCATGGTATCATGACGGACTAATCTGGTCTCAGCGTGTCCTTGCTTGAGCGGGGGCAGACCTCTAACCTTACCTAACCTAATTTACATATGCAAAGCTGACTAAAAGTTGTGCATCGTTATTGCAATTGACATAGAAATCTTAAGGATTCAGAAAGTGATGGAACTTTTTTGATGTACTCCATTATCATTAGTGGAAATAGAAGTATCTTTATTGAGATTTTTAAAGTAATTCCACAGCACGTTCCTCTTTCGCTTTATTCAACCATATTATCCGCATAACAGTTATTGATTTTTTAAGAAAAATAGTTAATCGATCTGACCACAGAAAATTAATTCAATTGACTGAGCCGTTCGGCTGATGAGTTTCATTACGTCGCGGCTGATTCCAACCCAGCAACCCGATTTTTAAATCGGAAGGCAAGTGCACTGCAATTGCAAATTAATCACACTCGATGCTCCTGCCCACTCAGGACATGCAATCCTGTAACACCCTGAGCGCACTGGTCGTCCGAATAATTTGCGTTAATACAATTTTTGGATCACGTTGGGTTGTGTTCATGCCACGAGAATTTTTTCGCCCTTTTTTTTTTTATGCCTTTTTGTGTGAGTCCTACTGGACATGGTTGTATGTAGCGGAATGCAAAATATGTGCAATGTAATAAATAAAATACGCTGCTTTCGAAAAAAAGGATAAAGAACTGTGCGAAAAAAAATGCAACTCATCGAATTTTGATGTAAATTTGCACAATACCGTTGCAGAAGGTAGGAAAGCTGCCCTAAAAGTTGGAAAATACGCTCATTCTCCAAGGAAATGCTTTCTGTGTCGGTTTTTTTTTTTAATTTCCACTCAGTACAAGGGAGAGGATGCGGCTTGGGCGGACCAGGCGGTCGACTGGAAATTGTACGACGGTGCGCTTTTTGAAATTTTAATGTCGCTCCATATGTACAGGACGGTTGTTGATTGTGCTCACCAATGCAACAAGCGTTCTCGCATATGTACATGGTCTTTTGTTGTCCGGTTCACAGCCTAAACGTTCTTGTAGCCACTTATACCAACTTTTTTTTCAGTTTCCTTTTTTCCTTTGGTGGCCATTCGACCAATCAATTTGCATAATTCCGCATCATTCTGCAAAAATCATGTCCCATGGCTCCCCACCAATCCTGTTGAATATTTAAAACTCCAGTCGAATGATTGCATTAAATTCTGTTACTGTGTGTGCGGGTTTTTTTTTTAGTCCTGCAACCCATTTTTCGTTGCTAACTGCCGTCATTCCGGTCTAAACAGCATCGACGCGTGACAGTTCTTTTTTTAGCTGTCAATGAACGGCTTAGGCCAGCCATCAGACAACTGCAGTCACGTTTATCTATTTTACATTCACATCCCAGCTCTCATCCTCGCTGAAGGACTCTTAATTTGCCCAACTGCAGCTAAAATATTTTTGTTAATCGGCATTTGTCTGTGTGCGTATGCTATCGAATGCACCGTCGTCATTCGGACGGAATTCATTGGTTTGTTCATCTGGAAGTTCGGTACATTCTGCATATTTGGGGCTTCATTTAACCCGACCGCGTTTAATTAATTGGGAATGGATGAGAGGAGCAGAATGAGTGCCATGGGAGTGAGTGTCGTTAGCCGGAAATGATATAATGGATTAATCGAACGGAATGGCGATTTCGATGTGGTTTATGTCGTTAAATCTGTTGCCATATCGTGCAGTACGTTTGTGATTGTTTTAAGGACTCGCTAGTAAAATCGTTAATTATAGAAAGAGAGTTAATGAGTGTGTGTGTGTTGGTCGTTTATATCGTATGTCAAGTTAAATAAAACTGTGGTTTAAATATCAAATGAAAAGTATAATCAATTCACTAGAAAACACGACAGCAACAAAAACTCCCATCATTACATATTGCACTGCACTGAGTTTAATTTGGGAATTTTTTTTCTTTTTCGTCACTTGATAATGAAAACTGTGAGATGAACGGGAAAGCCCGCTTATCCATTTGCTTATACCGGCTTTTTGAAAGGTCATAATAAGTTTGGGAATAACCAAGTACACATATTGCCTTACAATAAAAATATGATAAATAAATTCTCCTACAGCCGCCCTTCAAACCATGCTCCACTTATGGCCGATAGATATCTATGGCATGCCATGGCAGGCCACTAACGCGGCCCTAAGATAGAGAGAAACTCACCAATGATCAGAGACGCTGCCCACCGTAACCGACTTCAGCATGGTCTGTAAGCACATAATACCGGACAGAAGCAGGTGGAGGCAGCGCAAAGTCCTTTTTAATGAGTCTATCTCTATCTTGACTGAGGCCTCTAACACAGCCGAAGGAGTCGGTGCCGGTGTCTTTTCAGAAGACCTGAACATCCACCGCTCCTTCAGTCTTGCCAACTTCTGTAGTGTCTTCCAAGCCGAAGTCACAGCTTTAATTCAAGCCGCCGCGCCGCTTGGCGGAAGACTATCCCAATATCATGCACATATATTGCAATCTACATCGTCAGCCACACTGAGGTCAGGTTTCTCTTTTCCAATACAATAACGTTACACAGTATAACGTCACACTAGGTTGGGTCTCTAGTCACTGCGACATTCAAGGGAACTGCGTGGCCGACGAATTAGTCAGACTAGGCTCTCAATATACAGATGGCAGCAAGCACAACCATGTCAAAGCGCCGTTTTTTAAACACCTGACTTCTATCTCGATTATTGCAACAATAACAGGCTGATGTGCCCTCTTCTGGATCTGAAAAGATCAAAACCATTAAGACAACTTAGAAGAGAGTAACTTTCAAAACTAATCAACGTCCTCACGAGGCAATGCATCCTGGGCAGGCATGCTCATCGCCTGAGTATAGCCTATAACGATTTCTGCAGGAGCTGCAGAGATAAGGAGGGCACACTTCCTCTGCGGGACACCTGCCTTTGCCAATATCAAGAGAGACCACCTTAGGCCAGTACTTCCTTAACGATCTAAATTATCTATCACAAGCTACATAAGGAAATCTTAATGGTTTCAGGAGGAAGCAGGAGTAAAACCCCAAAACTCAGTGGTATCACAATGGACCTACTGTTTTGGTCTAAGTGTACCTCTTCTTGGATGACCACTCTAGCCAGCTAACTAACTAACTACGCACATTACTATTATCCATCTTGTCCAGTTAAGTTCCACTGATGACCATACGGCCCAAGTCGAAAGGAGTGTATTGCTGTAAAAAAAACGATTCGTATTTTATGTATCTCTTGAAAAGCCATAAGAAATCATCAAGGCTTCCTAGTATTTTCAGTCTTATTCCTGTGGTGGCCGTGGTTAGTGGGTTGGACTGCTGACCGAGCGGCGTGGGTTCAAGCCCCAGGCATGTCCACCGAACATTTTTTGCGGCACCACCTCTCGTCGGGGAATGACAAGCCTCCGGGAGTATAATCTGTCACGAAAGAGCTTCTCAATTCGCCGTTCGAAGTCGGGAATAAATTGTAGGTCCCTTCCATTCGTGCGAATAATACAAAACTACGAATACAGGAAAATCCAATCAATATAAATCATATCATCATCACATTTGACCTACTCCTTGGTTAAATTAAGCGCTCAAGCTCAGCTTAAGCAGCCATTGAACTTAGCCCCACCTAGACTGCTTTTGCAAATATGAGAACTGCTTTAAATATTCTTTATGCAGCCATCTAAAGTGAGCTCTTCCTTCAGAACCTTGTCGTTGTAAGGTAGATGCAGCGCTAGAAGTTATCCTTAACCTTCCACCGCTCCATCTTCAGATACAGAAAGAAGCCATGACTAACGCATTTATGCTCATATCTGAAGATGATGCTAACTCCAAACTAGTCCATCCTGACATTACCTCAGAATTAAACAGAGATGAATTACTTGGAATTGCCATCACGGACAACTGTCTACCAAGATTTAACTTCAGCCAAAACTTTAAAGTCACATTCCCAAACCGTCATAATTGGGAACAGAACAAACCCACATTTGCTAGCGATCCACATGTATGGTACACAGATGGATCAAAAACAGATGAAGGAGTAGGGGCTGGTGTATACGGTGTTAACACAAAAACATACATCCACGCAAGTATGGACAAGTATAACCCCGTATTCCAAGCGGAAATCTTTGCCATAGAACTTTGCATCAGAGAAAATATAAACAGATCAATATCAAACAAGAACATCTATATTCTCTCTGACAGCAAAGCCGCTCTTCTAGCTATAAAGGCCTATGAAATAACATCAAAACTAGTATGGGACTGCGTACAACTGCTTACAGCATTAGCCAGCTCAAACAGAGTTCATCTCATTTGGGTTCCAGGGCACAGCGGCCACGTAGGCAATGAAATAGCAGACTCACTAGCCAGAAAAGGATCCGCTTCAAAATGCATGATGCCAAGACCATTCTGTGGTTTACCAATTAGCACTGCAAAGTGCTCCATTAAAACTTGGCTGAAAAACAAAGCTCACCATTATTGGACGAATACTGAAGGTAACAGGCAAGCCAAAATGTTCATGCCAAACATCTCCCATACCAGAACGAAACAACTCCTAGAACTAACCAGGAGTCAGGTTCGAATGGTTACAGGCTTCCTTACGGGACACTGTCTAGTCAAAAAACACCTAATGACTATGGGAATTGTACAAGACAACACATGCAGAATGTGCAACGAAGACGAAGAAACAGCAGAACACATCTTGTGTCACTGTAACTGTCTAATCAGAACACGTCATCGTCATTTAGGCAAATTCTATCTGGAAACGGAGGATATATCTGCCAGCTCACTTAAAGACATCTCTAGATTCATCTCGAATTCAGGCATCATGAGCGAGCTCTAAATGGAGGAAAATAGGCCCATAGGCGGCCGCAGTGATAAGGCGACTCGATCCCACCTCTACTTACAATCTAATCTAATCTAAGGTAGATTTAAAGAATAGTTTTTTTCTCCTTCTTGAATGCAGGCCTACTATCGTACTGATGTGCTTCCTTTTCTTCATGATTAAGCAGTTCGAGAGTTTGAGATTCAGCTCATGCAAGAACTATCTTATAATGCCATCTGCCAATCTGGACCTGTAAGGTCTGTTGTGCGGGTCTAGGGGTTAACCAAAAGCCAAATTGAGCCTCTTAGTAAACCAAAATACCATATTCCAAATATCCACTAGGCAAATCATGTTACTACTTAGAGTAGTTTTTTTGTCGCCCCTGCACAATCACAAGAAATAGGTCCTGACGTCACATTTTGTCCACTGCAGAGTCCAATGTACACCTGTTTCTGATATTTTCATCTTTTCCAGATGATACCTGATTGGACAGTAACCAGTTAGATGGCCCATTAGTTTCCTTTAGTCATTCTTGCTGAGTCCAAGTAGTTTTTTATCCCAACAAGTGGGCGGCAAGCGCCTCTTTTCGCCAGATAATTCTACCAGTACTTGCGAAACCTTCAAGTTCAGAGATCCAGGCTACAGTAACCCTGCTTGTCACAGTCCTAGATAAGCTCTTAAAGGCCCTTGGTGCTGCCTGGCTGTTCCCTTGATTCTCCTCTGCATGCATTTACGTTCACACACTTCGATTGTGTGAATCTTCGCTTGAAAGATATGTGGTGACCTTCCAAGCGCTGTCGCATACTGGAATTCGGGATTATAGACCCCAACTCCAGTACTGACATTTTCCAACTTTGTCAATTTGGTAAGGTAACGAAACCTCTATTTTTCCATTTGTGGCGGCTTTGAGTGTATTCCAGGACCTTCAGATGGCCTATAAGGTTGCCGGCTTTGAATTCCGGTACCTAAGACAACCTAAGAGCACTCAGCGTAGCTACTTTCTGCACTCTAAAGTGTAGCGGTGTGGACTAGGCATGCAATACAGTAGATCTAACCGTTCTTGGGCTTTGGCTTGCAGGGTTATTGGCTACTATGCCAAGGTTGCAAAATGTTCATTGGTTTGATGATGGCACTATATAGCCATGCAAATCGTCTTGAATTTTAGTCCTTAAATTTTACCGTACAGGCGTTGGTACATAAACGATGCACTAATCGACTTCTTCGTAACATTGTTCAGGCGAGAGATCCACGTAAATGTTTTGTCGAATTTTACTCTTAAAAACTTTATAAGCCCCTAGACTCCTCGGTCTTCCTGAAATTGATTAGTTCAAAGTGTGGTCAGTACAGTACGCCATTTTCGTTTGTTCGAACCCTCAATAAGAAGTCTTTCTTACCCTTTGATGTATCTTTGACTCATGGCACACAAGTTTCTTGAAAGCTTCTTATTATAAATTTTGTTAACGACTCATAGACTTATTCAACGAATGAGGACTTTAATGGCTACAATCGACCATGACTTTAACAAAATCCGTTATTTGAAAAGAAAACAATTTTTGACACTACCTATTGCCTACAAATGTCGAAATTTTGTTCAATTGTTTACCCAAGCATTTCTCGCTCTTTCATTTCAGTTCTTATCGAAACAATGACAGCGCTGAACAGGATCAAGACTGAATCACAAAAAAAATTGATTGTCTGTGGATTAACATCCCTGTGTGACTTATTTCGCAATCCTCCAGACTTTCATAAAAATACCTTGCTTTGGCGTCAATTTTTGAGTCTGCATTTTACACAGTTTTCCTTCCATCCCCATTGGAGAAATGTTTAAGTTTGTAGGCATTGCGCAGCCCTGATAAAAGGATTATTTCTCCTTATTGTTGGTCCTTTGACGAAAATGGACTCCTCTTTCGTCTGATACTGGAAGCATCCAACTTCAACATTAGAGCCGAAACTCTAGATGCAGTTGTTAGCTGGCTGCTAATCGTCTATAAGAAAACTAAACAAAATCTATTCCCTACCTCCTGGGCTTTGAATTCCTGGACTACTACGACGATTCGTGGAAATTCAACTTTCGCACTTGAAAGTCGCCACACGCCAAAGGGAGAGTGAGTGGCAGAGCAAAAGTTGTCTCTTTTATGCTAATTACATGCAACGAGAATATAATTGGATCCCATGTACACATTACGAGACATGGCCAAAAGGAATACCGTCTCCAGTATCAAACCCTGAGACGAGGGAGAACAAGGGAAAGTTATTCGTTCGCTAATTGGACGCTTTTGTAACAATTTATCATGCAGAAGAAGCACTGGAGGAGGAATAGTGAAAAAGAAAAGTTATTTTCTCTTCTTGTCGTCCTTCAACCACCTTCTCTTTTCCCATAGCCACAATCCATGGTACGCCCCCTTCCTTCCCTCCCCCGGCATTTGAACGATGGCGGTGGCTGGGTGATGGCGGCTAACAAAAGATAAATGATGAGCAGCAAACCCCGCAGAAATATCTCGCTAAATGTATCCACTACCCAGCACATCCACACACACATACATATATATGCTGCCAGTAACAATTTCAGATCCGGCCAAAGAAAATGAGTAATTTACTTTCTTATGGAAAACTTTCGGGGAGAACTTAATTCTTTGATAATCGCACCCCTCTTCAAAGGGTTCTTCTGCAGTGAGATACTCTTTTTTCTTGTCGTCTTCACCAAAAAACTGTGAAATCTCATTTGCGCTACAATAACTGATTCCGCGATGAAGATATCCCATTCGATATGCTAGCTGACGGAGGATCAATCCGCAGAGCGGAGCGTAATCCCCTTTACATAATAGTCCGTATCCTGCCCACCTAACCACCCTTGTGTTGTATAGGCCCTGCAGCTGTTTGTTGTTGCCTGTGTGGGTTGACTGGATTGAGTGGGCCCGAATGGGTGCTTAGCTACGAAGGTAATTCCGACAGTTTTCCCTAAATAAATTAACACGTGATTGCGTTTTCTCGATGGGTAATTTGTTGAAAGTTTTCGCCGACATTTTCCGGCGGCTTTTCCACAGACCCTTTATGCCTTAATGAGAAAATATTTGTAACTATTGCCCACACTGTACTCCAACTCCTGAGAGCTGAAAGATAAGGATGATCCAGCACCGTAATTATCCATTTTCATCTGAATAAAAAATAATTAATATCACAAAAGTGTTAGTTTGATGTTATGGCGGACGGATGAAAACAAAGGCGGATGGTGGTTGGGCTGTGCTCCTGTTGAAAGGGTTGATGGCTGGAAGAGTTTTCATCACCATTCATCTAATTCACATGTAAGAGTCGGCTTCGCTGCTTGTTAGGCACCGAGAACATGATAAATTCTTAATGATTAATTTTGTTATCGAACAAAGGACGAGAGCCTGCTTGATTACGTATAAAATTATAATTGACTGCAACTAATTGCTTTCTTTGACTGGGAATATTATCCGGGCAAAGTCGTACCTTACATTTTAGTAGCTTTGAGCAATTGACTGTCGTGATTTATGGACATGCATACCTTCCGGAATGTCAGAGTTTTGAAAGCTACAAGATCAGAATATCGCAGACTCTCTATCTAAGTCATCACAAAGGTAACTTGAAGGCGCTACAGTTGGGGTAAGTCTAAGCCGCAGTCAACAATCTTGTACAGTTTGGCCTGTTAGAAGCAATCCGATCGCAACTAGAATGTCGGTTTAAATAATTTCTGTCCAAGATCCTGAATTAACGCAGCCATGCGTCAGTCTAACGTATAGCTGTGACTTTGGGCTGAAAGTCGCTACAGTGGGTAGGTAGGTAATGGTTGTAAATGCAAAGGTCGACTTTTTTTAATTTGCCCGTTAAGGTCAAGATGGAGTCGTTTAAAGGCCTCCGCGTTGGCTCAAATATTCTTAACCTCTGTTTGTGGAAGGCTATTTTCATTCGAAGTATTTTAACCAATTTCAGAACTAGTTTCGATTTGGTCATGCAAAATTAGGTTAAGTACTCTTAAAGCGGCTCTGCTATTAAAGAGCATAAAGATGGTTTTGCCACGGGTGTCAGAAAGGTAGTTTCAGTGTTGCACTGATTGAAATCGATTTTAGAATCGATAAAAAAATATAGGATATTAGAACGTGTTCCATGGGATGAAGGTTGGATATTTCCAGTCGTTATCTAGGCGGATGATTAATAATAATTTCACTTAAGAAAATCCCTGTCCAGTAGGGGTGTAGCTAAAGCACTTCCGATAGATAGACATTAAACCCGTTCCGGCTTTTTAACTTCCATTAATTATTGTCCAACCATCTAGAGCCGCATATGTTAAGGTATGTCTGACGGCCAAGCTGCATATCTAAAGTTATACTCCTAGTTCCTGCAACAGATGCTGCGACAGATTCAAAGTGGTCATTTGGTTCTTTCGGTTCAGTCAATGTGAGGGGTAGTTCCACGACAATTTACTGCCCAGTATAGTTCCAGGATACTTGGTTCCTAGAGATAATTGTATGGTTTTACTAGAGATGCGAGGAATTCAAGACCCACTTTCTTGGTTTAGGTGTGAACTTTATCAGGGGATTGCTCTCTCTGCTAATAGAGCAATTAACGACTTCTTTGAAGAGACGGCAGCACCAACTTTTTCTCTGAAGACATTGGATCTATGGAAACCAAGCTGAAGACATTTTAGTGTGCACTAGACTGATGGTGGTCTAGTAACTCCAGGATTACGGCATGATCTTCATAGTACCTTTGTCAATACAGTAAGTCTTGTAATCTTACAATCGAATCCGGCCGATACCAAATGTACAACCAGTTCACTATTTTTGGTTACAGACATATCACGGGTTTTAGCGGAAAACAACAAGTTATTTTCTGTTGCATTTAGCTCAGACTGTTGGAGTCCCAAGTAGTCCCAAGTAGCTTAGACTATTGAACAGTAGAGTATTTGGAAACTTAGGTCTTGACCGTCAATAGAGCTAATTCCGTTTTAATTGCTCCATGAGATCGGCCAACTATTGCCTGTGGGCTACTTTAAGGTTCACGTGACTTTCGGAAGAAACCTAAAGAAGTTCTTATTGCAGCTCCTCCAGCAGTAGGGAGAAACGAACTAGAGTACCTACATTGCATGAAGATAAGAGAAATGCAGCGTAGCGTACGACGAGACAGCGCAATTACATCAATGGGCTTGCCACTGAAGCAGAAGCAGCAACAAGTAGATGCGTTGGCAGAACCGGCTACAGAATCACTAGTGAGCTTATAGGTGGTCAAAGCTTCAGCTAACATCCGGTGAAAGCCTCAGATGGTTCTCGGCTAATTTCTACATATGGCTACAGTTTCAAATCGTGTATTCGCCAGTGATTTGCCCCAAAAATCAGGTTGAGCCGCCCAAATCAACAACTACCCGAATACGCACCACAACTCCAAGTAAGGATGAGACAACTACTGCGATCAAAGCTTTGAAAAGAACAATACCTGCGGAACTTTTTTCGGCAGCGCCAAAAATTTCTGAAATTCTGCACCCACTTGATGAAAGAAAGGAATGATCGTCAAGCTTTCCAAGAAAGATAATCTTGTGCAGTGCGAAAACTGGAGAGGTATTTGTGTGCTACTTTTAGTAGCCAAGGTAATAGCTAAAGTATTTCTTGAACGAACTGGAAAATCCACTCTATGCCGAACAGGCAGGATTCCGCTCTGGATCCTCCAGTGTCGACCACATAAACACCCTGCCTGTTCATCAACTTCACCTGTTGTTTATCAACTTCGAGAAGGGGTTCGACAGAATTTATTTGATAAATAATAATAGCTCTTGTTAAGGTGACTTACGAAGGGTCAAGGTGTCACGTTCAGCACAGAGGAAGACCGTCAGAGGAATTCGAGATCCAAAGTGGGGCACGACAAGGCTGTATTGTTTCAACAATACTCTTTTTAGTAGTGATTAGCGATATGGTTCGCGCTGGACTGTCGATGGGAAATGGAGGAAATCGATGGACTCTTACATTTCAACTTGAACATCTTGACTATGCTGACGACGTATTCTTATTATCGCATAAGATTAAGGAACTCTATCAAATGACAGTGGGTGTTGAGAGACAGCCCAAACAACAATCATCAGCCTAGCAACGAACTAAGCTTAGGATAGCTGGACAACAGGTAGAGAAAGTAGAGAACTTTCAGTATCTTGGGACTATAGTCTTAACCGATTGCGGAACTGAACACGATATTGCCGGCCGAATCGGCAAAGCAAAGTCTGCGTTCGGAATCTGGTCCAAAATATGGCGAAACAATGCCTAAGAAACATTTTGAGAATGTTCTGGCCTAACCGTATCTTTACCAAAGAACGGATGAGGAACCAATAGGCACAAAGACAAAAGTGGCAGGTGATTGTTCACACATTTCGAAAAGGTAACAGCTCCATTGCAAACTACGCTATGCTACGCTTACTCAAGATGGCAGAACCCATGGCGCAGAACAGTTGAGGAGGCTCTCGGCAATTGGGGAAGAATTGGAGAGAGCTGAGACATATTGCCAGAAACTGCACACGATGGCGCGTAGGCGTATTATAGGCCCGAGGACTCACAAGAAGAAGCAGAACATAAGTTATTTCAGGTTCAAGTGTAGCAAGGAACAGAATTTTTGCAAAAGCAGAGCTCAGTTTTTTACTAAAGGTTCTTGGGAATGGTTTCCGGTTGTGGGCTCAAAACAAAAAAAATTGTATCCATCAAGAAAGATAACCCCTTGCTCTTCAAAACTCGATTAATATTGCCGTTAATCTTCTGAAGTTATGCAGGAAAGATACCATCCGATTGTCCCTATTATTTCTCCTCATTGAACCAACTTCCCCATCTAAAGGTGTCCATTATCCTTTCCACTGTGTAAAATATTTAATTTCGAGATGTACCTAGAATGAGTTGATATATCCGATTAGAAGACCACCCCCTCGCCTAAGTACCAAAACAGTTTTATTTGACAAGTAAAAACTATTAAACTATCATATCGGTTTGCATCACAATTTATTTTAATTGTCAACGACATGACACAACATTAATTAAATTTATTCACAAATTAAGCCAAACAAACTGCGAATTAAAATAAATTACTTAAATCTCCCGGCCTAATACGGTTTTTGTTATTCAATTCCGACAAATATGTAGTTAGCGAGTGCAAAGTTCAAATCCGATTAGGCAAAAATTTCGGGGCAAAATAAACCGCGCACTTCAAATGGGAAAATACTTGTGGCCAGACAAAACATTTTCCGATTCATTACAAAAGCAAAACAAAATAAAACACAAAAAAAGTACAACTCAAAGCTTAACTGTTAATGGGTTCGGATGTTTCGAATGTTTCTACAAAATCAGATTCCATTCCCATGGAGCATGCCCGTCACAGGCATTCGAAAGTAACGTGCAAACTTACGATCTCCCGATTAGATGGCAACCCATCGTTTTGTTGCGGAATATTTTCTGGTTTTCCGTATAAAAAATATTTTTTTGATGGAAATCAAAAATATCTAATAATAATCGTTGTTGGAATTTAGTTGGATTTGAGGGCGTTGTGGCGTATTTTTTGTCGTTTGACTGCGGCTACGGTGTATCTAACTTGGTGCTGTATGTAGTTCGGTTTCACCGATGGATACTAACGAATTTTAAGAGTCGAAACTGGTCACAAAAATTGTTTTAAAATAAATTCGCAATCCAACGTTTTTTCTTACTGTTGAGATTTCTCTTCGACCATCCATTGCACAGCTTAACTGACTGGGCAGTCATCGTGCTTCTGCATCTATACATTCCTGCCTCCTTCGTTAGAAATCAGGTACGACTCAGAAAATGATTACCAGACCTCTTTCGTTTTACACTTTTCTACTGCACCGATGTTACGTATATGTAACCGGAACAAGGTCTATGTGGCACTTGACGTGAATGCATTTTTCCTTCTGTGGCCCAGTTAACGCCACAAAAAGGTTTCGGTCCTAAGAATGTAGATGTAACCTAGACTTAATCAGTTCCTTCACAGACTCTTTCCCTGTAATTATTTAGTAAAAAGGCATACAACCAAGTCTGAAGCACTTTTGACGATTGGACCAGAGTATTATGTATGCAAGCCTAAATCTGTTTTTGAACATCAAACAGGTACAATAGTTACCCAAGCGTGGTTGATGCCTTCCTGGCACCCGAATGTCCCTGTCACACATAACAGAGGCGTTTTAACTAAGTCAATTCACTTATTTACTTACTTTCGGGGGTTCGGGGGTGGACCCGAGTCTCAACCAACAAACGACACCAGCCAGCCCGATCCCTAGCCAGCTGAATCCAGTTTCGCACGCCATGTTAGTTAAGGTTTCCTTCCACTTGCGTGTGCCACCTGATTCGTGGTCTTACTTACAGCGCAGTCACTCGGGTGTGCATTCGAAGATTTTCCGGGGCGGAGAATGGGTGTGCATCCGCTCTACTTACCCCAGCCACCTAAGTCTGGCCAAGAGCAACCTCATCCACTTTTGACAAAGTCCATGCCTCTGCGCCGTAGAGCAAGTCTGGGACAATTAAGGCCTTACAAAGGGTAACTTGAATTGTTCGAGAGAGGGCTTTGCTCTCAATTACCTTTTTAGCCCAAAAGAGCAGCGATTGGCAAGAGTAACTCTTCTTTTGATCTCAGCGTTGGTGTCGTTGTCTGAATTGATAGCGGTAGACAAAGTCCTTAACTATCTCAAAGTCATATCTGTCTACAGTCGTCTGTCCGAAACGTCGGTGTTGACTGTCCTTTCTTGTTGACAGCATATACTTTGTCTTGCCCTCATTGACCGCTAAACCCATCTTCGCCGCCTCCGTCTCAACACTCATAACCGAACCAGTGACTTCACGCTGCTTTCTTCCGATTATGTCAATATCATCGGCGTATGCGAGTAATTGGACTGATTTTTGAAATAGTGTGCCTCTGGTGTTGGCGCGTGAGTTTTGCACAACTTCTTCAAGAACGATGTTGAAAAAGTCGCATAACAGCACGTCGCCTTGTCTTAATCATTTTTTTGATATCAAAGGTCTCGGTGGGGTCTTGACCGACCTTGATGGTGTAGCGTGCATTCTCTATCGTCATTCTGCACAAGCGGATGAGTTTGGCAGGGATGTCAAAACTAGACATGGCTATGTATAGCTCGTCTCTATAGATGCTGTCATACGCGGCCTTAAAATCGATGAAAATGTGGTGGGTATCGATTTGAAGTTCCTGCGTTATCAGCAAGATCTGCCGCAGTGTGAATATTTGGTGGTCCTTGGCCTGAAGCCACACTGATATGGACCCTATCAGGTTGTTGACGAACAGTTTCAGGTGTTCACACAACACGACAGATAAGGTCTTGTAAGCGATGTTAAGAAGACTGATGCCTCTGTAGCTGGCGCAGTTTAGAGGGTCTCCTTTGTTGAGAATCGGGCAAACAATGCTGAGGTTCCATTCATTATTCTTACTTTCCTCCAACCATTATAGGCCATTCGTGCATAAAACGAATGGTTGCGAAAAGCTTTACCTCGGCCCACCCAGCGGTGGTAAAACCACCTCTTTAGTTTTTATTTCCAACTGGGAAATGGTTAAGCAAAACCCCCGTAGAATAATTGACCTTAAACTCAGTACCATCGCAGAATTCAGTCGAAGTAAACCACATCTCTATTGAATTTAAGTCAATTTCACTGCACTCCCTACTTGGCGAGAAACCTATGTCAACTAATATCTAAATCTGGATGGAGATCCACAAAGCCCCCACCCTATAATTACCGACTACAAATACGGATGCAAATCGGACTTCCTCCTGTCGTCCGCCTATTCGAAAGGCAAACATATTGCCATCCCCAATAATTACGTGGAATTGGTATTTTAATTAAAAGACAACTCCATGTCCTCGGAGAGCCTGCTTAAACAAAGCAAAGTGAAGTGAAAATTGCGGAGATTGAACAATGAAAATGTCCTGGATAGAGTTCGTGTACAGGCACACATATGCATATCCTCCCGCTCGTCGTGGTAACGAAAAGAAAATTTCAGAAATCCGATTGCAGGTCCTAAAGTGTCAAAGCTTTTTCTCGTCTTCTTTGTACTTTTGGTTTTTTTTTGCGTTTCTGTTTTTTTTTTCTCCTTTTTAATTAAAACAAAATCCAATAACAATTGAGGCAAACACGCGAAGAGGATATTCAGAGGCAGGTCGGAATTGCATGAATGAATGGAATTGAGAATGCGAATTGGAATGTCCTTTGGACAACACAACACTTTCGGTATGAGAATGTGGTAAACCAATTTGAACAAGGGTCCCTTACGTGGTTCAATTGAATGGCACACGATCCCCACTGAAAATGTCAAACATTCCATTAGAGCTGGTGTAGCGTCCATTTAGTTCATCTAGTCCGGTTGGTGGTATATGGGCCGGTGCGAGAGGTAGCTTAAGGGGTGCTTTTAACGAGAGAGTGACTAACGCTGCGTGGGGAATTCTTTTTGGACACTTGTCCTTCGCTATTTGGGGTTTATGTTTTATTCTATTTCAATTTCTCCTAGACACCATTGTGTGCTGGATTTTTTCTAGGGGTAAGGGAAGTGAAATGATTAAGGCACTTTGTTTTAAATGAGTCGTGAAATAATGCGGTGGGCTTTAGGTTCTTTTTTGATGCATATTTTCTTAAAGCTAACTTGGCCGAGTGCCGGCAAGCACATGCAGCAAAACACGAGGCATACAGTTGTTCGCGAACTTTACGAACTGAAGAGGAGAGACGAACACCGGCTTTTCAGGAGGAAAAAGAAGGAGCATCAAAAGCGCGCTTGAGGAAATAGAGAGATGCCACAGCACGAATGAGGTTCGGAAGTTTTACAAAAGGGTAAAGAGAACCTGCAAAGACTGCAGAGCATATAAACATGGGATCAACTATGAAAGCTGATGGCGACTCTACTGCGAAGGCATAATACTGCCAGTTGAGTGTCGTGGCTTGAACAGTTGATTGAGCTTACACTGAATATGACATTTGAAAAAATTTTAAAGAATGTCTGTGAATTATAGCAATGACAAACACCACAAATGTCCCCAGCTAGCCAGGACCCCACCCTTGGACGCCAATGAAACCCAACACTACCTCAGTTTCAAACCATTGCAACTCGCTCGCAATGATCTTAGCCAACTTGGCGTGCGAAACTGGAGGCACCTGGCTAAAAATCAAGCTGTGTTGAGACGCTTACATCCACCCCCGACTGTAGCGCCACCTTTAGTAAATGAGGCCTATAAGTCTTCGAACGGCGATTTTGGAATTTGAAGGTCCATTCAAATAAATTCCTTTCTCACATGTCTAATTGTGCGGACAGAAACTGTCGAAATGAGATTTCTTCGTTGTTTTGCTGGCGTAGTTCGTCGAAATCGAGTTAGGAATACCAGAATACGCAAGACATTCAATGTCGAGCAGCTACTTCTTCGAACGGAGAGGTCCATACTTCGATGGTTTGTATATGTTAAACACATGTCCCAACTCGCCTTCGAAGACGTGCCATCGAATCTGCGTCATCAGGTAGGCGTCCCCTGGGTAGGCCAGAATGAGGTCGTTGGACCAAGTCCGAAATCTTACTTCTACCCGTATGGGGATAGTCCCTGGTGATTAAGGTCGATGGCGGAAAATCGGAAGATGTGAAAAGTCCATTTAAGCACCCTAAGCCCGCAAAACTCATATTGCATAAGCGGATCATTTTTTGAAACAATTTTCTGAACTTTCTCTGCACCAACTTTGTTTCATTGAAACGACCGGCGTTTTAGTTTGCAGGAAGTCCTCTCGAATTTAGTGCGATGAAACAACTTATAAGCGCACTTAGCCAAAACATTTCAGATTTTTACAAAAAACCAAAAATAGGCAGACCTTCTCAGGCTATCTCGAGCGTACAAGGTAAGGCACTCAGTTGTTCCAGTTTTTTTCTCGATGCAAAATAGCTTGCACCTGATACATCCTTCGTTGCCTCGCATTCAAAATGTATGTAACCGGTTTCTCATACCCGTCCAGGTTTCGCTTTTTGGCCATATGAGCAAGCACGCAGAGTAGCGCTTAAGTCCACCGTCACCTCGATTTTTAACAAGACAACTTCGGCGACTATATTGAAGCTGTAAAAGTTCCCCCAGAGAAAAACTCCTTCAACTTTAAAACTTCATTATCCCAAATCTATATTCGCAACCGAAATCAGGACGTTTTTTTTTTCTTTAAAATTCCCCCACTGGCACATACACAGCGTCCCGAAGCAAATTTAAAATCGAATTGCGTTCTACTTTCATCCATCATCCGCAAAGTCCTAATTTTATTTCGATACACGCTTATTGAGGTTAATCAATCACTAGATGTGCCCTTCTCATCAAACATGATCAACCGTTCAACCGCTGAAAGGCCCAACACATCAACCCAGCGGTAGTCAGACGGTCCTACAAGGCATAATTGATTACAATTCTGGAGCTAATGCATTTTCAGTTCATCCCGGAATCGACCGGTGTGTGTGGCTTGGCATTCCCGTAAAAATTCAATGTGTTATCCTTAAAATTCACTCGAATAACGATGTCGATGATGTTACACAGTAGGTACACGGCCGGCAGCCAGGACCAAAAGGCCAATCGCCTTTGATGATGTGAGAGCGACACGGGATCAATGATGAAACCGGATGCCGTAGGTAATTAGTTTTTAAAGTAGGTCCTGCATGAGCCCAATTCCTTTATGAATAATCTGACGATACCCTGCCCGGCTATGGTCAGTTTATTATGCTCAACCGCGGGAGGCAGCAAAGTCATCCTACACTTCATCTGCTGACTGCGAAAATCATAATTAAATTGAAACGATGAACTGACGAAAATATTGCTGAATTAGATATTTGCTGTACAATTAGACATGTACTTTTCGCCCTGAAATCAGAGTGACGAACTGAAGCGTGCAACCTGGCATATTGCGTGGCATTGTTTACTGCAGCTAAACCACACTAGGTGTGCGTTCACAGGACACGCTCTTGTTGGTTTATGCAAATCTATCAAATCAAAATAATAGCACAGCGAATTTGCATATTTCAAATTAAAATTGACTGTGATGTGTGTTTACAGACCGCTTCTTTTGGCGCCACATTTGCTGAATATCTAAACATGGCGATGTAGGTTTATGTGAAATATAAGTTCCACCCTAACTGGACAGCACATTATCGCCCAAGCCATCGACGCTTATTGAGTCGATGGGAAGGGGGCAATTTTCGATTAATTGTTTGTATTGCGTTTGGTGCGGTACACAGTGGTTTCAAGATATCCTCGCAAATCAGCTGCATCCCAATGTTTACTATTTGGGCGCCATTGCGAACAACGATTACAAAATAGGGCAGCTCTGGTATTTCGTGTGCGAGGACAGCAAATGAATTTTCATTGCTACAAATGTGAGCATTTCAATAGAAACAAATCAGCGTTTCGACACAATCTACAACTGAACTTTTCATTTGTTATCAATTCTCGTAATATGTGTTGTTGCTTTTTTTTAATGAAAACAGCGACATGATCCGCGGTGCATCCCCTGGAATGGCCCTTTCGTATGCTATTGTCGAGGTGTTGTCGACTTCCACCACAACGAAAATAATACGGCAACCAAGGAAAATATTGCTGTAATCATAAGTTCCTTACGGCGCGGAATGCACTTCTTGCTAAGGCCAGCTGAGAGTAATAACGCTCTGAGCTCTTACTAAGGGCTTGATGCAGGCTGTTTAAGAATGCTTCAGATTGACTTAGAATTTTTAATCATATACACCATTGAAGACCAATTTAAAAATTTTTTTACTCTTCACGACATCACCGGCACCAACTTGGAACTATGGACAAGAACTACTTAAAAAAGCTGGCGGGACAGGTCAGGGTGAGCCAAAATCTAGGTTCTGGCGTTGTGCGTGTTACATTTTTCGCACGAATGAAAGGGACCTAAAATTTATTGCCGACTCCGAACGGCGAATTGAGAAGCTTTTTCATGAAAAATTATACTCTGGTGGGCTTGCCATTCATCGACAAGAGATGGTGCCGCGAAAAATGTTCGGTGGACATGGCTGGGGCTTGTACCCACGCCGCTCGATCAGCAGTTCAACGCACTTACCACTGAGCCACGACGACCACACAAACAATTATTGCTGCTCCATAAATTTACTCCCTTCCTACCAACCTGATTGCACAAACGCAGATCAAACACTTATTTGTAGTCATATGTCACACATGATTAAGGATTACGAAGTTAAAGATCTCAATTTTGGTCCAGGCGAACTCCCTCCTAACCAGAAAATCTTCAGAAACTGTCATGAGAACTTTCAATGATGTGTTATCTGTGGCCTGTCCTGTGCATAGACCACCATAGTGGAACGCTGAATTCAGAATACTTTTCAAAGAGACTACTAATTGGGGTACATACAAAACGTCTCTATAAAAAGTCGTTCAAAGAAAAGGCTCTCCTGCAGACCATTCTATGGTAACACAGAGGAAACTTTGCAGCCATCGATGTCAAGCAAAATCTGGCCATATGTGTCCATTGTCAGGTCAACTTAAATGAAGGCGTTGTCTTTAAGTGACCGGCTCTTAGCCGTACAAAGATCCGCAAGAAACTCTCTCTATAGCCTTAACATTATGTTTCATGCACAATGAGTGGGGAAATGCTGCTGCCATCAATTCAGTTCTGCTTTAAAACCGTAGGCAGAAATGGTGGTGTGGTGGTGTCTTCTTCAAAGATCTCTTATCTCGCATCCACCTTCCAGACCACTGCATCGTTTTTCAGGCGGAAATAAAAGCAACCAACTAAGCCTTATCCTGGCTTAGGCATAATCCATAGGTATCCAGCAAAGACATTACAATTTTTACCTATAGCTGCTATAAAACCTCTGGAATCCGCAAAATGAACATCAAAAGCTACTTCAGATTGTCGCTCATTTCTCATGGAGATGGCAAAACATTTTAACATTCACCTATGCTGGGTACCCGGACATAGGGCCGAAGAACTCGCCGAACGTGGTACTACTCCGCACATCTTCCCGGAATGAAGGAATCTGGGTACTGAACTCTCTACATGTTAACTACTCTAAGAGTACGACGCGATCAGTAAGACAAACCAAACGTCGAGGAATGGTAACACGTGCCGTACCTCCAGGGAGATCTGGTTTATGTTTAATCTTACTCGATCTAGAAAATTGATCTTGCTTAAAATCTCGCTCATTAGCACCCTCATTGGTGTTTCTGCCGGCCATTGTCCCATTGGCTTTCATGCCAGAAGAATCGGCGTCTTCTTAAATGACTTCTGAAGGAGGTACATGGACGAAGAGGAGGCAGAAACAATCCTCCATTTCAGCTGTTCCTGTCCTGTCTTGCTCATAGGTAGAGTTTTATGAGCCTATCACTTCAACAATTTGGGCGTCGTGGCCAGTGGCATCGCAAAGAGGCTTCCTTGGCCTACGTGTGTCTGCGCCTCTCATGGACAGTCACCTTACCTATCTACATAACGAGGCTTCGTCCTTGCTGAAATTTCAGAAAACTGCATGGCTGTCGAACTTGCAAGATAATCCAAGAACTTTCAACGTGTCCTTAAACTGGACGCGTGAATCTAACCTTACCTGTTTAAAAGAACACTGCTCCATCTGGGGGTGACTTTTTTCGATGATCCAGGTGGCATTGCAATATTGACGTCAGAACTATCCTCCACTTCACAAATACATATGTAGCTCTAATTGGTTCAATTAGTCCTCAATGGAACTCTGCATAAGTGACAGATCCTGTGGTGTCACAGTATGCATCCTCTGGTGGGTAGTATCAATTTTCCCTTTTTCTGATTGACTGCTAGATTTTAGCAGTCTTTAAGATCAACGTTCACGGCAGCAGTACTAGAAATAGGGCTATGTATTGTATCAATAGAACTCCACTGCATGAGTAGTGATCTAAGAACTATATGACATTTTAACCCGGGAAGTCAAGGTAGTCTACAACGACCGGTCGTACCTATTATTTGACTAGCGGACAGATATATGTATATGGCAGGGGTTCAATTCTATAATTCTTGACAGATAGACTAAAATAGTTTTCTGTCCTTGATGGAAGTAAAGCATGAGCCATCTAAAGCATCATTATGCAGATATTTTATATTGCTCAGAACGATTAGAAAGTTGAATCCTTTCGTTATCTGTTTCTAGAATGTCGCGCTCTGGCCAGCAGAATACTACGGACAATCTTTTCTTTAGCAAACTGAGGGTCATTGTCAATATCGAGTGGGCGTACCTCCTGAGATTTATATTATTATTTGGGTGTTCAATGTTCTTTTCCTCTTCGCATGTAGGGACGAGCGAAGTAGTCAAAACCTATACTGACCATGTCACATTGAGGAATAAGTCAATTTTTCGCTTCCTGACACTAAAAAACCAATAACATTACCGTGTGCTTACAACTGAATGCTCTTTGATGAAGATTTTTACCATTTAGGAATATTTAACTTCAACAACATCCTTACTTGTTTCACATAAATCCATCAGTCCTTCTGGTAGATTTGTGGTTAAAATACTTCTAATTGATTTCCCACACCCAGTATGAACTCTTCCATGTCCCTTCTTGTTCGTGACCAAGTGATGACTATGTATCTGCCTCACGCTAGAAGCGTCCTCATAAATATTACTTGGCGGAACTCAAATACAATAGCCACTTGGAAACTCGTATTTCACCTAGAACTGCATTCTAATTACAAAGTTTCATTTTAACAGGTTTACCTATACCCTCAGAGGTGCGCTTCCAATAATTGAATTATCCATCCGCAGAGCTCTCCTTAAATTCACCACTGAGTTCACGTTCTCTTTTCCTTCGTTCTCTATCTCCCCCCCAGCTCTGTCTGACTGTCTTTCGGTACATATTCAAGGAAACTTGTGTAATGCAATTACTCCTGGGCCATTATAAACGTGGTTCTCTCTGCCGCATTGATACACCTTATGGAGGGACCGGAAATACAACCACCGTTCTTTTCACAATCGAACGGACATTAAAAATTGAAACTTTCCACTTCCTCGGTGTTGCCGGTGGACATGACACCCAGTTCGTCGAGTGCGCTGTAGAGAGTTATAACCCTATTCCCGTGTGCGAAGACCATACTTGACGGGTAAACTTCCAGCAAGGTATAAGTAAATTGGGTGGATTGCAGTAAGAGCTTCGGCTCCAACTCACTTTGCTTCTCTTAAATTGCTTAAGTTGGCTAACTTCAGTAGGGTACTCCTTGCAACTCGTGTGTAGTGCACTACATTTCACACATCATCCATTGGTTCGTTATGATGCACGAGGGCTTGTGTGCCGGAGCTGGAATATGTGATATTCCTCAGTGTGAGTCAGTTGTAATTCTTGAAGTGATTCTCTGGAAAATTCGATTACTTTCCACAAAGTTTAGCACTAATTGGAAATCCTGACTGGAATGTTTGAAGCCATGTAATTATTGAAAAGTTGCTGAGTTGAGTCCGCTTAAATATGTGTACATCTCTGCATATGAAAATTTATCCGCAGGCAGTCTTTTCAAAGTGGATGGGTAAACCTTGTTTAGCGAAGCGTATTGGTATGCAGACTTAAAAATGAATGGAAGAGGAAGTACCTACAAGTACTGCAGTTCAAGTAAAGTTCCAGATGTTTTGGAATAATCGAAACTATGTGTAAACCAATGTGTGCTACTGCATGTTCGATAGGACTGAAACAGTTCACTTCAGGATGGGGTACTGTAGGTCATTTAATGATGTACGTATACCGTTCTACAATGCTCAGGTTGAGAAATTTAAAGAAATTCCTTTGATTCATTGGATGAACTGTATTTGCATTGTGTGCGGGAAACACTTATTCTGTTGCGTGTTCTTTGGAATAGGTAAGGACAAGTGCAGGATCGATTCTTCCTCCTCTTCGTCCCTGCAACTCCTGCAGCAGTCATTTGAGAAGAGCCCCATTCCTCTGGCATGAATGTCAATGGGACAATGGCCGGTAAGAACACCAATGAAGGTGCTAATGAGCGACCTTTCACGTGGAATCATTCCTCCATCTTTGGTTTGTCTTACTGATCTCGTCGTACTCTAAGAGTATATGGAATACCCAAATTCCTTCGTTTCGCCAGGATGTCCAAAATAGAACGTTTGGCGAGTTCATCGGCCTTACAATTCCGTGAAATGTCCTTATAATCGTTTGCCCAGCATAGATGATTGTTAAAATGTCCTGCCATAACCATGAAATATTTGCGACAATCTGAAGTAGCTTTTGATGTATGTACATGTTACCGATTCTAGGGATTTTATAGCAGCCTGGCCATCAATGAAAAGTCTAATGTCCTTGAAGGATATCACATTGTGCCTCAGCCAGGATAAGGTTTCGATTATCGCCATTATTTCTGCTTAAAAAAAGCTACAGTGATCAGGTAAATGGAAAGGGATGTTAAGCTTAAGCATGTCGGAGAAAACACCACCTGCCACTTTGCCTACACCCCAAAAGTTTTTTTGAAACGATTTTTGCAGAGGCGATAGGGCAGAAAGAAGGAAGAGAACATTGCATATGTCCGTAAAATCTGCCTGGCCCTGCTCAAAGCAAGATTTGTATATCTGGAAGCTCCTTTCTTTGATAACCTCGGCAACATCGCCAAAATTATCATCCGCTTATTGACCAGGTCTAGTGATTTTAGTGACAAATCCCTTGGACCATTTTCGGTCTAAAATGTTTCTGCCTCAACATGAACACCTTGGATATTCCCTCTCCATTCTTTCTTGAGAACAATAACCGTAGTTTGTCTCCAAATGAGCCAGTGTTCCTTCCTTTCCCATCAGCTTACTGAATTCAACAACTCGTGGCTATTAAGTCCTGAGAAAGCCAAAATATTTCAAATACCAGCCGTACCAAGCCACCAACCTCAAATCATAGAAGTTTTGCCTTGTGGCTCTAAACAGTATCCAAATTTGAAAACATATTGTTCCACAGTTCCAAGACCTAATGAAATATGGCTGTGAAATTTTGTACACAAAACATGGCTTCCCCTCAAAAGTGTCTTCCATTTACCAATGGGAAATTTCAAACTCGGGTTTATAATGAATAAACCGCATGCTTTCAATTTCAGGCCTGCGGTCGATGACTCTTCCCCAAAGAGCACTGTCTAATGCAGATTTTTGCTCGCATTCTGGCTTTGGAACATCTCCTGGCAATATCCTACTTGGACGCGGCAGAGGTCACCGCATATTTGGAGCATTTTCCGCTTGATCACTCAGCCATAAACTGCATATGGCACTGCACTGCACACTCACCGACCATGGAGTGTCGTTCCACCCAATCGGGGAGAAGTAGACCGCAAGTTGGTCCGTGGTGTGTTGTGTCGGTCATAGAAAGCCAATTTACCAATTAAGTGCAAACAAACAGAACATGAGACATCATTTTAGTTCTGCTGTGTGTGATTTGTGTAAACACCAATGTTAATTACATGTGTTGTGGGTGCTACCAGCTCGAGGATACTCGTACTTGTAGGTGCTCCTCTTCCTCCCCCTGCGCCCCGAAAAACCAAAACCGAAACACTCAAACAAACTAAGCAGCTATAAATAGAGGATGTCGTCGTCGTTGTCGTAATCGTCATCACCATCGGGTGGTTGCGGCAATGGTGGCTGCGATTCAGTGAATATTTTCACTGGAAGTCGCCCAGAAAATCCATCCACCTATGGATTACGAGTATCTTGGTGGAATTTCCCCCAATCTCTGACCTCATTAACACTTTGATTTGGGCAAAGTCCACTTGCGGTTTTTCGTTTCTAACCAAAACTGATTAAGGATTTTGTACGGTATTCGCGGTTATTCAACTAATTGTCTGCAACAGGACGATTGTTTTCACTCCAAATGCGTGCGGTTACAATAGCCGGGTGCACTGCACATGCACACGAGTGCGTGTAATCCATGAAATTAGTAATAAGGACACGATTTTCTTTTGTTGTATTGAGACATTCAGTTAATTGAAAACTTGAACTGGGGTAATTAGTGCTTGATTGGGCCCTACAGCTAATTTTGCCCTCAGAAATCGTTTGTGTCATGCATACGTCCTTCAAGATTTAAAGTTCGTTTGTGGCAAGATCGAGGATTGTCCTTGTGGTCTGCTTCAAATATTCGTCCTGTAGCGGAATATCCTGATCATTTCGATAGATACACACAAAGTTGAGGGACAAATACCCAATGAGAAAAATCCTTAGAAGCTTTGCATCGTGATGGTCTAGTTTTTTGTCTTATTACTGAAAGAGGAAATGCCTTTTTTTTACCGGTGGTATGGATGCACTTGGGGAACTCAGAAACCTGTACAGGGAGGTGCGGAGAACTTGCAATCTGGCTGTTAAAGAAGCTAAGGAGCAGTCTAAGAAGGAGTTCGGTAAGAAATTGGACCGTGATCACAGATCTGCAAACAAGGTGTCCTGGCAGACCATCCACCGCTTCAAAGGAGGGAAGTTTAATATCATCGAAGGAGTTAAATCCAAATATGGTGCACTTCTCTCCGAAGAAAAGGACATCTTTGGCAGATGAGGCAAGCACTTTTCAGAGCTGTTTAATCCCAAATAGGCCACTGAGAATGACAGATACATACTTTTGAGAAAGGCGGGGAATAGTGCCACCGTAGAGGAGGTGACTTTGGCGACTAAAGTGCTCAAAGTCAGAAAATCTGCTGCTGTGGATGAAATCCGGCCAGAAATCCTCAAGGCCTTAGATGAAGAGGCAGTGAAATAACTCTCTCGTGTCATAAAGTGGCCTGGGAATGCGGTGACTTGGTAAACTGGGGTGATTGTTCCTCTTTTGAAAAAGGGAATAAGAGGGAATAGGGGTCTTTGCTAAGGTTTTGGAGGCGCGTTTCAGAGTTCTGGTGGCGTCCAGGTTACGCAATGAGCATTGCATCTAACATCCACGTAGAAGCACAACCGACCAGCTATTCACTCTCAGAATGGTACTGGAGAAGGCCTTGTAGTATGCCAAATCTATCTACAATTGATTTTTAGATTTGAAGGAAGCATATGATCGAGTCCCTTCTGAGGGTCATTCAATCTCTATACACTAACTGTAAGAGCTGTGTTCGGGTGAACGACGTTAAATCGACACATTTCACTGTAGGCGTTGGACTTCGCCAAGGGTGCGTCTGTCACCTCTCCTTTTCATAGAGTATATGGATAGGATGTTACAGCGCAGACTTGGTGAGAACAGGAATTAGAAAATTGGGAGACTTACGTCATCTCTGCTTCTCACTGATGACCGAACTTTAACGCACACTTGGCAGACTCGTAGCCGTTTGTATTGAAGCTCGAATTGTAGTATAGGTCAACAAATCAGAATGCTAAACGCATGTCCCCAACTCGACTTCCAAGACGTGCCATGGAATTCATGCCATGAGGTAGACGCCCCCTGGGTAGGCCCAGGATGAGACGGTTGGACGAAGTCCGAAATCTCAACTCTACTCGTATGAGGATAACCCCTGATGATTTAGATTCGAAGGCGGAAGATCGGAAAATGTGAAGAGCACCCTAAACACGCGACCCTCATAGAGGATAAGTTGCAAAATGATGATGATGATGATGATGAAATAAATATTAAGGGCTTGCATTGGTGCTGGTTGTGAGTTGAACTCCAGCTCTCGACTTTAGGCTGCTTAAGCATTTTTATTAAATTTCTTGATTACCTGATTCCATTTTGAAACAACGCCCACCATTTATTTCATCAACTCTCTCTCTCTTTGTCTCTTAAAACAGCTCCCTTTAATCCAATCTAACCTTAACCTTCAACTTTACGACAATCATTATTATCGCTGTCTGGAGTCCGAAATTCAACCACAAGAACTTTTATATCCAACTATTTTAATATCCTTCGCATAATAAACCCAATTTGACTTTTATCACCCATCTCATTTCAATTTGGTCATTCGAATTCCATTAAATCGAAGTGGATACGTTTCTGACAGAAAACACATTGCCTGTCATCAAACTGAAGTTGATGACGGATTAAAACTTGCTCTAAGCCATCTCGGTTTCTCTAACATCTTCAACGTCTGTCCTTAATTAACCTCAAAAACAGTAAAGTTTCTCATTTAGATTGTTCCGACGAACTGGCTATAGGTCATACACAGCCTTGCTGAAGGTATGCAAGGCCAGTTGAAAGCAGAAACTCTCGTTGCTCCATTATTTATTGCACCAACTGTAAAGGAACTATAGAGACCATTGTTTACTTGCTCGATTATCCTTAATCTGATTACGGGGATATTTCCAAAAGTTACGGTTCATTTGATGTGGGGCTTAACAGAGTACCATCAGTCTCGTAGGTTCATTTTGCAAAATCTTCGAATGGGTACGTTCTAGAGGTACCTACTGCGGCTTAGGTGACATACTTCTCTATGTCCTCGAATAAACCGAGTAACTTTCATGCAGTGAAGTGGTGAGTGTACCGCATTTTGCACTCACGTATTATCACTTTGAATGCGGGATTCGTTGAACTTTACGATGTGGGCAACAATGAATGCTGAAAGAAGATGATGGAGGCATTTACAATTAGGCAAGTGGTGTGTATTTTGTAGAATTTTCTTTAGACAAAGTGACCACAAACTGCTAGTCGCAAATTCAGGGTGTAGATGACTCTCCAAAAATCACACGAGCCGTTCTACTTTGCTGCATTTGTAACGGACGTTCCATGAAGAGCGTTTGAAATTAATTCAGTGTCAATATTTTTCTACAACTTTTGCTTGCCATCTGCTGACTTAACAAATACTTGTGAAAATCTCCAATCAACCAAATTGGACTACATAAATTTGATGGAGCTGAGTCGACTAACGACATCTCGCCAGGTCAATGGGGAGTGATGCCGAGCCGCAGTGAATAAAAGTGTATTCCTTATCTTCACTGATCGAGATAGACTTTGATGGATTGGTTGGTTTAGGAGAATGAAGTTCGGAAGAACCTCGTCACGTAGGCCACCGTTCAGGCCTGTTGTGTTCCGCTCTGGCGGCGATAAAGTCAAGTAAGGGGTGGGCGTGTAAGTGAAGGGTTATACGTTAGCTCATAGAAAGTCAGATGGCGTTTACAGATCCGAGAAACGTCCTGTATGTCCAGCTAACTCCAGAATTTTTTCGAAATTAAAATGCCGAAGAGAACTTAGCCCGGGCAGAACATCCCCGTCTTCCCAGGCTTTTGTGTCTTAGCGCTCCTGTGGCGGGGCAGTCGCAGAGAAAGTGTTCGAGACTCTCCTCCTTCTCCTAACATTTGGGCAAGTACTTGATTGCACCAGCCCTAGTCTGTGGGCATGTTTATTCAGGTTGATGTGTCCAGTGTACAGGCCGACCATCAGCCTTAGTTGCTTCCTGCCAAGATTAAGCGTTCTCCTGGCTAGATGACAGCAAGGGCGTTCTATCAGGGATTTGACGGCTTGGCAGGTTTGCAAGCCTTTCAAGAAAATCTCGTGGCTAAAAGCGGTTTTAATAACCTTTAGGACCACCCTCAGGGTTGTAGTTGTGGTGATGACTCCATTTGCCGCCCCTTTTATAGCCAATTCATCCGCAGTTTCGTTGCCAGATATGGTGTAGTAACCCGGTACCCAGAGCACGCTGACCTAGACAGAGGTTGCCAGGGTATTGAGTTTTTCTTTGCATTCCCTTACCAACTTTGAGTTAGTTCTTGGGTTTGTAAGCACCATTAAGGCATCTTGACTGTCTGACAGCAGATATAAATATTGTCACCGAGGATTACCATATTAAGTACCTAGGAGTTCGGTGTTCCTGAGTATTGGATTGACCCTATAAAGAACAAAATTTATTTGTTGTGACAACAATACTCGTATTCTGACCAAGGCAACTAGCAAAGATCCAACATTGAACAGAAAAATCATGCGATTTGACGAAGTCTTAGATTTTCGAGAGCCCTATGCTGAGCTTCTATGTATCTTTAAGCATGCATTTGACATTTTAGTTAAAAAATTAATCGCAGCTTGTCTACTTTGCAATCAAGTATAAAGTTCGTCGCTGACTCAAGAAAAGATGTGTTTTATGATAAAAGTTTCTAAAAAAGATTATTGAAAGACCAAGGCCTACAAACGTTAACTAACCGCCTTCCTATTTATTTCCACCTCTGTATCTACCATTCTATTGAATCATCATTATGAGTTTGTCATCAAAAACCCCTCCAATAGGAATACCCCTCCAAAAAAAGAGAAAAAAGAAAACTTAAAAAAAAGTGTCCTTACGTCATTACACTGTTAGGAACGCGAAATTTTACTGATTCAAGCCAAAACTGCATAAAAGCAAAATATACATATATTTTCCCGAGATAATGTTGAGCGAAGAGTATCTTTTGCTTATTTTCTGTAGAGCAGAAAGCAACGAAAATGATGATGATAATAAAAGCCTGGCGAAAAATGCCGTCGATATGCGCAAAAAGTTTCGCCATTGAGACAAAAATATCCTCCACGGACATCCGGGCTTTTTGCGGTGTGGGAGTCGGCAAAACCATAAGTACTTGCAAACAAAAGTGCCGAGTTATATACTTTCTTCTTTTTTTTTTTTTTTTTGTTGAAATTTTGCCAAGAACTTCGATGTATGCACTACTTTCGCAGAACAGGGTAAGAAAAAAGAACAAAATAATGCAATCTATATATTTTGAATAAAATTTAAATTTTGGCTTTTCCCGTTGAAGGGATCCACAAATACCTGTGACTATTTCGAGGTCCTTAGAACTGAATTTTTCGAAAACTTGGTTGCTTGCATTTTTACGACTTCAAGTTATGACGAGTGCATAAGTGTTTTCACCCAAAGAAATAGCGGTTGGCTTTGCCAACAGCTCAAAATTTAATTTGTTTACTATGACGCAAAGACCGATATGGTACTCTTGACCAGAATATACACGCTAGAGGGCTTTGGGACATCGGTTTTTTAAAGTGTGCAGCTGAACCTGAAAAATGAAGTTAAGTAGCTTAGAGAAGAAGAAGAGCGTACTGGATGTTCCGAATGGTTTTTAGAAAGACGTGGGGCTTGACACCAAAGCGAGTCCAGTGGATTTACACTCAAGCAAATGAAGCCCCATCATTTCGAGTCAGAAGCCAGCACCGCCACAACAGCCGTAGAGATAATCCTGAAGTGACGACCTATGGATCTAGAGGTGAAAAGGATACCGGGGTTGGCATTTGCAAACCCAATAACCAACTAAAAACTGGTGAGGAAATGGAAGGAAAAACTGAACAGCTCGTTTGTGATACGCCATGAAATATTGTGGAAAGGATTGAAAACCTGTGATGGACCGCAAGAAGGACGCATAATCTTGGTAAAAGCTACAAAGAATTGTGATCGGTCTGCAGACCAGCCCTATCAATTTGAACAAGCATCCTGTGACATTTAGCACTTCACCGTGATGTGGTAGGTAGATAGGTAGAGGTGGTGGTTCAACTGAACCCAATTAGCACTAGGATGTGCCTTTTATTACCACGACTCGTGTGACCTAGATCTAGCCTGTGGAGTCTAGAAAACGGATTAGATCTCGTATCCCTTTACCCGAGATGTCGTTGAGGTCGTTGAAGAATGGTTGGTTTAGTGCAAGCAGTCTGGCTCTTGCAAGTGCCGGACATTTGCAGACGTAACGGGAGAGAATTTCCTTCTCATTTTCGTTCCTGCAGCCAGTTTGACCGCATGGTCTCCCATTGGCCAGTGCCCCGTGGTTAACGTCTGGTGAGATCTTTGCGGGTTCTGTTTAGAAGATCTTTTGTTCTAATCTCATCTCAGGTCGGCCATATCTTCCATGATATGGGGCAGTTGAGTAATCCCCTCCATTGGAGGTTGGCCTTCTGCAGAAAGTGTGAGTGCATTCGTCCTTTAATCGCTCCTATCGGGATGTGGACCCTTGCTGCGAATGAGCCGTGCACGCTCGTTTCATTTTATGTCACTGTGGCCTGAAACCCAGAGCAATGAAACCCTGAATCATTCTCCCAAGCGGAACAGCTCATTCCAGCACTCTAGCACCTGTTTTTAGGATATCATAGCCGAGTCAATAGCTTTGATAGCAGCTTGGCTATCTATGATGATAGCGATGCTTTGTTTGTACGTTTTGTCAAGCCCGAGTTGTGTGCAAGCCTTTTGGATTTCCAGTAGTTCCACCTCGAAAATGCTATCAAAATCCTGCAGGCGGTATGATCTTGCTATTTTCAGTGATTCCGAGTAGACACCGGACCCCACACCCCAATTTATCTTTGATCCTTCTATATAGATGACCGTGTCGAAGTTCTTCACCACTTCCAAGGTGTTTTGGTGAGGAATTCCACGTGGAAGTTTTTCCTGAAGTATAGTTTGGTTGTAGTCGGTAGGAAACGTGACCATGCCGTTTGGTGGCGAGTCCAGGAAGTTGATGTGGCCGTATGGCCGTGCAGTCCAGCACCCAGATTCTTTGAGTCTGTCTGCACTGCATAATGCTGTATTTTTTGTGTGTAAGTCAAGAGGCAAAAGGTCCAGGAGCACGGTAAGGATGACCCTTTGGGGCCAATCTCAATGTGCCCGTGGTGCCTATAAACGGTATTCTTTGGAGCCTTTCGAGCACCGTGATGTGAGGACACACACTTATCTAGGAATGCATGTTCTACCTGAGCTGAGTTTTCTTAAACATTTTAGTTTTGAGAAAATCCTAGATTTCACAGGAATTTCCTGAACGTGTCAACTCTCCATCTGACATGTCAATCCACCATTCACTTCCACCCTCTCTGCATATGTATGTAACCTTACCCTCCCAGACCAACCAACTTACTGTGATGCTTTGATCAAGACATCAATCAAAAACTTCCGGAAAACAGTTCGAATGGTTCTGCTAGACTCCAAAACAGTTGACTCCCTCCCATATGAAGATGCTCGTTGAACAAAAACCGTGAAACCGTATCCACCGAAACACCATATCCGTAGGCACTTTGAAATAAATTTTATTTTCCACTCTAATTAATCTCCAAAACTATACGGCGGGTCCTTGCTTCAATGCAAGAAAAGAATCAAATAGACACAAACACACATTAAAAAAAAACAAGAAAACACTTAAGAGATTTGGGACTGGCACTTTGTGAAATTAACTGCTGAGAAGTTCGCTTCCTTTGTGTCCAGCTATCAAACCATCTCTGCAACACCGATTTGCAGAGTACTTCCAACTGGAACCGGAAGTGCAACGAAACATGTAAATAGCCTTCGTTTATTATTCCCACCGCTGCTGCCGGCCTCCGGCTTATGCCCAATACATGCCATTGTAATTCCTTCCGAACCTTGGTCCCACACGTGAGGGCATCTCCTCACATTCAGAGTACTAGACGTACTAGACCACCGCCGTCCAGAGGATTTGCGCACAGCAGCATCCATCTAACTCGATTGCACACTCGATTTGCATGGAGTGTCTGTCTGTCGTTGTTAACTATTTAAACTTCCTAATGGTCACTTTGAGGGGAATTTGTAATTAAAACGTCCCCAGGTCAAATGGAATTGCATTTCTCGTGTTCGGCGGGCCGGTGCAGACCTACAGATAGTTCTGCCGAAAATTGTTACACACACACACACAGGCATTTTTAATTGACGAAATAAAATCTGAGGATTTATGTTGCAAGTTGCAATACACTTGAACGGAAAAAAGCAACAAGAGCAACAGCAACAACACCCAGTTGAGCCGAAAGGCAAACAAAGTAATTCCACAGGTTTGCAGGAAAGTGTCACACAAAGATTAGAAGGGTGTCGCATGCATTAAGACGTTGCCAGGACCAGTACCAGTGTTTGCCTACGTCCCTGGGTGATACCATTCGAATTAGTCAATTTAAATCGCACATAATCCGGCAGTAGGGTAGACATCTACATCGAGAAGTGTGTCCTTGTGCCAATAATGTCCTTGGACAATGCGTACAAATTGACAAAGAAGATGGCGCACGCTTAAACGGCAAACAAACACTTCAGACTCAGGCAAAAGGGAGGACACTCTACCATAAGGATACTTGCACAGTGAGAGATTCAACGTCTATCGATACTTTGAAATGGAGTTTAATATGAATATCTCGGTGAATCTATACCGACATGGACCGTGTCGGGTTTGTGTGTTTGGGGTTGGCAACAAAAAATAAAAAGATTCATCGCCATCGTCTATTGATGAGGAAATAAGTATTCTGGTCACGTGCACTTTTTATTCACAAATCCCTGTGAAGTGTTTCAAGCATTTATTGTAATATTTTCCATGTTCCTCTGGCAACAGTTTGAAAGTTCGTTACGGGGATAGTAGTTGCTCACAGACAGGACTATGTGGGTTTGTCAGCCCTAACCTGCTCTTGTTATATGAATAGGGGTTAGACCTTCGAAAAAAATAGCAAATCCGACGTTGAAGGAGGTATGTTTGATTTGAATATTTAAAAGGACTTTTTTCTGATTCTTAATCGCATTTCATGTGAGACCTTCTTTCTGTACGAAATAAGGATGTTGGAGTGAGGGCGATAATTGGAATTTATTAGCGCCAAGTACATACTGTTCCGAAATGCATGCACAGAAGTAGGAGACTTTCTATCATCTGATCATCCGAAGGACCGATTTAAAGGTCCTGTTGTGGAAACTTAGGGAATCGCAGAGCCCACTTGCAATATCATGATAGGAGGGCTTAAAAGTTTTATCAGCTCACATAACCTTTCGTTCCAAACAAATAGGATTAGGACATCAATGGGTCTAAATCTATTTGTCCTAATGTGTCTAAAATGACATTGGGCATTGGCTCAGGTTAAGTGAAACTGTATAATTTAATTAGACTTTTTCAAGAGGAAATTCTGGCAGCGACAAAATTCAACAAATCCATAGCATTAGGTGGTATTTATTGCCGAAGGTAGTCAGGCAGGTAGGTTAGGGTGGCTCTACAGACACACCTATGTACACAAGATTTTAGATTCATCAATACAAGAGAAAATCGAACTACATACGTACTATGTGAGATGGCAACATTTTCCCACTCAATCCGTGCGGGAATAGTGGCTCGGAAATTGGGCCTCAACCAACAAGCGTCTCCAGCCAGCTCGATCTTTAGCCAGCTGCCTTGGGTGTGGATTCGAAGATTTTCTGGACCGGAGCATTGGTGTCCATCCGCTCTACATGACCCAGCCCCCTCAGTCGCTGGAGCTTCTATGCAAACGGGACCAAAAATCACTTAAAGAATTTTCCGCTTTTAACAGAGTCCTTGTCTCTGCGCCGTAGAGCAGGACTTGGACGATTAAGGTCCTATAGACAGTCACTTTATTCGTTCGAGAGGGAGCTTTTCTACTCATTTGCCTTTTTAGCCCAGAGAAACAGCGATTGGCAAGAGTTCTTCTTCGTTTGATCTCAGCGCTGGTGTCGTTGTCAGAATTTATACCGGAAACTAGGTAGAAAAAGTCCTTAACTACTTGCAAGTTATATATGTCTATTGTGATGTTCTGTCCGAGACGTCGGTGTTGAGTGTCCTTTCTTCTTGACAGCATATCCTTGGTCTTGCCCTCATTGACCGCTAAAACCATCTTCGCCGCTTCCGTCCCAATACTCACGAACGCACCATCGACGTCAAGCGGCGTTCTTCCAATTATGTCAATATGCTCGGCGTGTGTGAGTAATTGGACGAACTTTTGAAAGATTGTGCCTTCAGTGTTGGCGCGTGAGTTTTGCACAACTCTTCCAAGAACGATGTTGAAGAAGTCGCATGACAGCGCATAAAATCCTTTTTTGACATCAAAGGTCTCGGTGAGGTCTTGACCGACTTTGATGGAGCAGCGTGTCATCCTGCACAAACAGACGGGTTTGGTTGGGATGCCAAAACTAGAGATAGCTCTGTATAGCTCAACTCTATAGATACTATTGAGGGGGTCTTCTTTCTTGAAGATCGGGCAAACAATTCCATTGACCGGGCATACTTTCCTCCGACCATATTTTACAGATAAGGTGGTGCATGCTCCTTACCAAGCCATCGCTTTAAGCAGCTCTGCCGTCAGCTCCAGCAACTTTGTTGGACTTAATCTTCACTATCTTCACTTCGTCTAGGTCAGGTGGACGGAATTTTTGGTCTTCATCATCTAGGTTGAATGGTGCATTGTGCCTGACAGCGGGATTTGTCTCGTCATTGCCGTTAATCACAAATAGTTCTTCCAGATCCTCAGCATCGGCTACGAATTTATAACGATGTTCCCTTCTTCATCCTTGCAGGCTTCAGTTCGGGCTCTGTAGCCCTTTTTTTTTCTTCTGAGAGGCCGATGTTCTTCTCTCCAATTCTGCTCGTAGAGCTCAGCAGGAGCTCTGTTTCTTCTTTGCAGGGCCGCTTTGTATGTCTTTTGTTTCGCTACATGTGCTTACCGGCACTGGTCGTCAAGCCAGGGGTTTTCGTTGCGGTGGCTTAATGAAACCCAGCACGTCACAGGCGGCGTCTCTTATGGCTTTTTGGTAATGTAGCCACTGACAGAAAAAAGTTTTTTTTAGTAAAAAGTGCGTTAACGCAAGAATATGTCGTGGTTTCAGGTTTTCTGAATGTGCGACAAGATGAAAATCAATCCAAAGACTAGACGGCCTTATTCCTTGTTCCACTGGCGATAATGGGACTAAAACTTTTATTTTTCGTAGCAATACATGCGTGCCGTACCTTTTGCCTAGCTAGGAATACCCTTTATTTTTTAGCTACAACTGCTAGATCCTTAAACACTTGAACTGCTCCAGTTCACACCCACCCAAAACTATTTGGCAACACTTCAGTTCAAACACACGTAACCTGTGTATCGTTGCCGCTAAAATGTTTCGACTGTTTTCGTTCCTAATGGAAATTAATTTAACTTAATATCTTCATCACGTGTCACATCATTTCTTAATCAGCGAATAACATTCAAAATTTAATACTTGTGCCTTTTACGATCAGCGGCACAGCGCGCGGCGCCACGCTCTACCCATTCTCATTATCTGAGACTGAGAAAGCACACCGATTTACCTGAACACACACATCCTGTCAGCTTCCAAATTGGCAGCGGAAAACAACCAATTTCCAAATAAATTACCTCCAATCCCTGCCTGCAGTGGGAAAACAAAATTCAATAATGTAATAGAATAATGATCCATGTTAGGGCGAAGGCGGAGGGGGTTGGTGCGGGTGGTGCGAGCGGTGGGTTGGCGGGCGCATCGTATGCGATACATATCATCACCATTATCGATTCCCGGCAGCGCAAAGTCAATTTCGAACATCTTATAGGTCGATATCTCGGTGTCATAAAATCGGCAAGCTGCTCCTGAGAAACCAAAATTCAAATGCTAATGACATAGCCCATATGTGACTTGCGATTCATGTATCCCCCTTACACAGCCACACACACACGCATATCGCTCCACCTTTATGCGCCCATCGACACCGTCGTCGTCCTCGTCGTCGTCGGCGTCGCATATCAATTGAAAGGTACGCTCCCCGGGGAATGATTCGAAAACAATATTAGATTATGGAAATTTTACTGCTTTCTATTCGAAGACAAGGCCGGGCCCGTTGGATGGCGGATTCCTGAATTCCACTCATCTACCTTCAAGCAAGGATCAACGGGCATAATTTTTGATTTTGATACGCATGCGAGCGTTAACGGCATAAACGGTCGTTGACCTACGAAATATGATGCAGGAATAATTAGATTGAATAGGCTCTTCTCAAGTGTGCGCTACACTTCGGAGCACTCGAGTTTGTCGGGATAACGAAGGACCAATTTCAGCCAGCAAATGGGAAGCTTTTCAATTTTTAAGCGTATGCCTCCAAGGTAAACACGTTTTTAAGTGGTATTCAATAAAAGTCAGGAGGTAAGTGAATCGTTTCGGAAGCGATATTGAGAAATATGGGGATTACAGCTTAGGCACTTGCACTTGAATCTTCATCTTGTCATATGGCATCATTAGATCGGAAATGCTGAGTTGATAGATATTTTAAACGGATTTATAGGAAATTCATTTAGTAGCAGGCAAAGACACACATCACCTCGTTCTCGCGATTCCTGAAAAATTAACGTAAACTGAATTCTATGTCGTTCATATAAACAGGGTTGAGAGAACCTCAACACGCCCACATATACACACATGCATTTGAAAAACAAGCCGGGAGAGGTAGGAGTCCTTACACACTGGAATGACTCATTTCGTGTAGGGAAGTAGCTGTAGAAACTCTTTAATCTGCTGAAATATTTCTGAGGAGCGCTAACAAGTACAACAAGTGGAATAGAAAACACGTCAAAAAAGGACACATCCGTCTTGATTCACTTTTTCTGCGTTACCATCTCTTTTTGCGAAATTTAACATTTAATGGAAGGATAGGCAAGCGTTCTTGGCCGCAAGTTGGGTTCATTGTGTCCATTATACCTGTTGGAATCTGAGCGGCAAGAAAAGTGCCATTTAATAAGCGCCACTCAGACTGGGTTATTAACCTCAGAAGGCTCATCAACTCATGGAATTCTATGCTGGAAGCTCAAGAATTTATTATATTTTAGTGACCATGCTGTCAGCTTTTAAAAATCTATCTCTCCCACAGATCACAAAAAGTTGTCATTGGTGACAAATCGTCACCTCTAAGATCTATCATCCAAGGTGTCCCACAGAGATCAATTCTTGGCCCTATTTTGTTTTGTGTATTCATTAATGACTTGCCCTCAGTGTGCCAACATGCTATACGCTGACGACGTTCCTCGTTCCTGCAGCTTCTGCCGCAGTCGTTATGAACAATCTTGAGTCTCTTCGCATAAAGATACTTGTTAAGATGCCTGAAATGGCTCTAGGTATAGGTAAAGGTTTAGCTGCTCTACGTTTGTATGTAGTAAAGATCCAATGGTATGTATAACTTTTAGCCCTTTCCTTGGAAGGTAACGTTTTCTTGTGAATATTGAGATGAGAGAACAGCGTGCAGCGTGCACCACAAGATCAATGGTCGTGTTGTGTAGGCTGTGCTTACCAACTGTCCTACCAAAGGACAGTAGGTCAGCATATTCATTTAAATCGTCCAACATGATCTCAACATTTACAACATTGCTCATATGTTCTGCCAAGAAGCTTGTAGAAACTTCATGGTGACGTCGTCCTTTACATCTATGAGCGAATGACCGCATGTCAGACTGATGTAACCAAGTTTAGCCTCAATTTGAATTGTCATAAGACATTCGCTTACGCTTCTCTCTGCAGTAATCTCCAAAGAAGATTTTTTGCATCGACCTTTTTGCCTGGTCCATCCCATTACAATTCCTGGTTTTCGATTATGTCTGCTTTATAACAATCTACTGCCTCTGCTCATTGTTCATTGAGGTCCATTCCATATGCACTGCATGCCTCACAGACGAGGTCATCAGTCGTCATTGGTACTCATGCCTCAGTATACCTTACAACGACTTTTGCAGAAGTTGTAAGGACGAGGAAGAAATAGAATCTGTCCATCATCTGCTGTAGGAATGCCCTGCCCTCGCCGGTAGTAGAATGAGGACTCTTAGCAGTTACTTTTTCACGGAACTGAAGGACTTGCCTGACATCGAGCTGCGGGACCTCCTAAGATTCATGTCCCTACCTGGATAGTTTTAAATCATCGGCTCTCCTTTCTCTTTACAGGTTCCTGTGGTAGAATCCTAAAATGGGCATAATGGAACCTATTGCTGGTCTACGTGAGCAGTGACGAATATCACATGGCACCCATTTACCTAATCGCTCGACGTGGGTTCAAGCCCCAGCCATATCAATCGAACATTTTGCGGCACCACCTCTCGTCAGGGAATGTTAAGCCTCCGGGAGTATAATCTGTCATGAAAGAGCTTCTCAATTCAACTTTTGGAGGTCCCTTCCATTCGTGCGAAAAATCTAGCACTCACAACATAAATGGTTGCGGGAAGTTAGGCCTTGGCTCATCCCGAGCTGTCGCGCCAGCTTTTTATTTTTTTTAACCTATCGTTCTTATCCAAGTGTTTTTTCCGTTATCGGGGAGTTATCACGACTACATAACCCCAAACCTGAAAGATCCATTCTATTGTAAAGAAAAAAGTATCCCTAGGACGAGGTGTCGGTTTAACCGATGCCAGTAAGCTTTTTTTTGGGACGTAGACAGTGCCATTGAACCCTTAGGATCATCTTGTTTCTAAGACCCTGATTAGTTCTTGAAAGCTTGATGATACCAGCAAGTGCCTATCCTATTTCTACAACATTCAACCATCCCGCCATACTCGGAGTACCTAACTAAAAATTGGAGAGAAAAGGATGGTTACAGGATCATTATCTGCAATCACAATGGGCTTGTTTGTCTTGCCTCGAAAGCGACGTACGATGTACTTTCACTCTCAAATTCAGGCTCAGGCCAACCTTCCTAAGAAATAAAATAGATACAACGTGCTAAACAGCACATCTTACTCATAAGCGACGCAATAAAGCAGGAAGGAATGCAGTAAAAGAGCCGTGAAATGCGATTAACAGTAGTATCATCTAAGGCTTAATTTATTAAACAATCGGCCTTAAACACGAGTATAGAATGATTGACCTTCCTCAGTTTTCTCAGACGTGCTTCTCTAAGTATCCTTTCGTCGAACGGTCAACAGCACAGCCAGATGTTTTTTTCAAACTGGCTTAGACAAACATCAGCTAACCCAATCATTTCTCCTTTTTCTCCCCAAAAGTTCATCAATCATTTTTCCACTTCCGATGCCGAATAAACTCTGCATTAATTATATTGGGCAGTTCTGTTAAATTCCACAGATAGCCCGCATCCTCTGAAAGCAAACAAAGATAAGTTCTCGCAAGTGTACCACATCAGGCCGCAACCCCATCATTACAGGTTCGCGCTCATCCTTCACATGCAATTACCCCCAATTAAACGTAAATCTTCAGCGTCTTTTCAAATTAAACCGAAAGCGAGTTCCAGAGGCCACAACACCAAAAACAAATCGTGAATTATCTAAAAATATCCACATTCGGATCATAGTTGTTCGCGTCGGGTGTCACGGCCAATTATGGGACTGCCGAGCGGAAGCCACAAATAACAGCAGGTGTTGACGCATCCAGCTGGCGTGGTCCATTTTGAAGTTGAGACGTTTTTCAACTTCGATCAGATCACACTGCACTGGGCACGGTATGTGCAAATTATGCTTCTCGAGCACGGATTTAGAATTTTGAGGATTACATGTGAATTTTCAGAGAATTTGTCAAATTGAGGAAGCGATGTGTCAGTGACGAGGCGTATCTAAATACAGAAACGACTGGTGTTGGATGCACTTTTCATTGATTGAAGGCGAAGAGTTGTGAATGAAGTCTATTTTGATTTGAGATTTTATTTACTTGACAGTGTTGCAGTATAAATAAATAAATGAAGTTCCTACGCAGTTGCATTTGCAGCATTCTCTTGATTTCGTCGTGCTCAAGACTAACCAAATTAAAGAGAATTTTGTTTTTTCAGATTAACTCCGACTTCCAAAATGTGCCAAAAGAAAACGAATTGTACTCGATTGAGATTTCAAAAGTTCAATGACTGTTCACCTTAAAAGATTAAGAGAAATTGGCACTGATGATCCGCTGGTTTATGCCAGGAGGAACTTAATGTACCCTACCATCTTGATTTGTGGATAAAAGGTTTATTATATCAAGACGAGTTACTGGGTCTGACGCATGTGCTGGATCACCAGCATAAAGGTAAGGGAAAGGCAAGCCCTTTCGCATTGGATAATTAAGCTGTAATGAGCCGAATGAGTCAGGCTGCAATTCAGTCACCACTGACAATGGAGTGTGTCCAGAAACTCAGTGCATTTATAGTTCAGAATAAGCTGAAGGAAAAATGTCCTAACGAATCTGAGATCACCCTTAAAGTTTCGCTGTCCCAAACCGTTTACTGTCATAGGCAGGGAGTTTGTTAGGGATGAAATTAAAAAATGAGCCTCGAAAACTGAGCAAGTGAGCCGTTAAAAATTCCCGTCGGCTGTATCAAGAGAGAAGCCTTAGATGTCATGTAAGGAATGGTCCACTGCGATGCGCTTAAGGCCTTGCTAAACCCTTTAACCTGTTCCAAAATAGTTCAAGAATAAAAAACTTTCTGAATTCTAGCGCAAAGCTGAACTCTTCGACTGTTGTCTAGGTTCCAGGTTACGTTGGGGTCTCTGGAAATGAGATCTCCGATTAAATTTTTAAAAAAGGCTCAGAGGATGATTTCTCAGGACCTGAACCTGCGTTGGATCTTCCCGTGTCCTCGGTCAGTCCCTCTATTGACGATTGGGTTTCCTACAAATGCAATTGTATGTGGTACCGCTCTCTAGGATGCAGGAAGACAACCATACGATTTCATACGTTTTAATTTTGCCGCTTGCCACTCACTGCGTGGCAGGGGCCTTAGGCTTAAGTGACACCACTGTCTAAGATGCCTGTGGAGACGCCGATTGTCTTGCCTTATTTCCCCGGATCAGGTGGCAGATCTTCGGTGCTGATGTGGTGAGTTCTAATACTGTAAGCTCCTCATCATTGAAGCGCCCTCTCGGCTTTTTTCGAAACCCGAGGAAATTCCAGTTAAATGGGTAAAGACTGGGCCCTCCTTTCTGGTAGTACAATGGACCAGTTGCGTTGGAGTGCTCCAGTGTAGGGTTCCCAAACCCAACAAAATGAATATACATATGCTCGATAGATACTATGCATTGGCAGTCCATTTTCTGACTCAAAAGAAGAAAGTTGAATACTGTTGCAGGTATCAAATCGATCTTACAGGCTTTTCTTTCCAATTAAGAAAGAAAAGCAAAAGCGTACTCCACCTTGGTGTAACCAGGAGACTCTCCAATAAAGCCCGGCGATCTTAGCTTGCATAAGATTTTATCTCGTATAAAGAGGCCCCCCAATGTGTATGAAGCCGAATTAAAAATAAATTGAAGAGACCTATGAGGCATCTTCAAGAGGGTCCTAGCATTAAGTCCTTAAATTACTTTGGATCTCTTTCAATGGTGAGATAAGGTTTTCCTCTAATACGGTGTTCCTCCGGGTTTAATTTAAATATTCTGTGGGCCGGAGTCCTAGCCATCTGCCACGCACAATTCGCAGTTTTTGACTAAATCAATGTCGATTCGTGATTGAATTTACTCCGAATGTCGATGTCGTTCAAAGATGTTTTCATCCTCCATGCTTCAGCCTAGGATATAGGACTGCGACAATTAACGTCTTAAAGATGATTTTGGTTCGAGATGAGTATTACTACTCAATTGCAGCCCAAACCCAAAGCAACAGCGATTAACAAGGATTTTTTTCGTCCGATTTCTGTTGAGATGCTGTTGCCAAAAGTCTCGAGGTTGTAGCTGCCCGTTGTGACGTTTTTTTGTGATTTGGCGATGTTGGATGTCCTGAATACTTGATGCAGTCATCATTCTTCTTTGCGGTACCACTTCATATGCCTCTTGTTAGCTGCATGTGTTTAGCGGTACTCTTCGTCAAACCTGGGGCTTTGTGGTGGCTTTGCCATTCGTTTTCTTCACTTGATGCTGACAATATAGGACAGGTTGAGAGGTTTACATTGCGCCATCGGCGAAGATTTTAGAAGTGTCTTGCGATTGCTTGCAGCCTGTCTACGATGTACTTTCTCACAGCAATACTTCCCTGGCATTTGTGATATTCGCATTCATACCTTAGCTCCAACAACATAATGATTTGAGTCGTTGTTGTACTATTGAGTAAAACACACATTCTCATATGTAAACCATGATTCCATTCTCATGGCCAAACAGAAATCATCAAGCACCCTTACATGGTCGTAGTTTATCACCTAGACACACTGCCGCCTGCAAATAATTCGTGTAGTTTTGCTAGAAGGATGTAATCTCCTTCCACCTGCCATTATGGTAGACACTTTTTATGGTCTACATGTATCCATAGAAATGTATTCACTTATTTGCAGTCATATTGTCTGGCTAATCTAATGCTTCAGGAGTCACATATCATATAGAGCATGATGCAGTTGCCTCTCCTAAGCCGAACTCATGCCAGACATTTGCTATTTGATTTACATTTCCATGTAGAGGCGATGTGATGGGAATGCCTGCACCACTAAACATACACACTTACCAACAACGTACCGAAATGAAAAGACATGACAGAAGGACAGACTGACTTATGCTGGTTATAGTTGAGATTGCAAGTTTCTCTGATGCGAACTCAGCTCAGACAATGTGTCAGGAGCACACGATGTTCGCATGAATATCGCATTAACGTGCAATTAGCTTCCCTTGTTCTGGCTGACTGAGATTCACATGGGTACTATCTGTCTCGTCTCACAGATGTGATTCATTCGTATTCAACTACCGAAGCTGTCGTTCATTTTTCATAACCCAATAACAATTCGGAATTTTGTTTCCCTTTTCCCTCTTGAAGTTAAAGCAAAAGTATGTACATGGGTGCATGTGTGGGCGAGGTCCTTAGCATCATGAGAATCGTTCTTTTCATTAAAGTTTCGATTCATATTTAATTTAACCAGGATTGCAATGAGGTTAAGCATTTAAGAAGTTTCTTCAGAGTTTCAACATAAATTGACACTTTTTTCAGACATCGTAACGGTGACATCATTAGGTCTTTACGATTTAAAAAACTTAAAAAGAAGACTGACGTCGCCTTGGTTTGGGTTTTCGAATATCAACATGGATCATCTCTGCATCATTAAGTTGGTATCTACCAGAGTCTCACATGCAGTCAGAGGTCGCATTATCGAAAACACCTTCTATGCCAATGAAGATGCCTATGGCGTATTCTTTCCTATCAAGCGCGCATTCAATTCTAGCAACTAGATTTTGAAGTGCAGTCACGCTGGCTTTTCCCCGCTGGTATGCAAGCTGCATCTCCGATAGAGGATGCACCCCCAATGCAACTCTGCGCACGTGAATCTCGACTAGCCTCTCCATGCTTTTCAAAGGGAGGGAAGAAAGGCTTACATATGTTAGTCTGACGGAGAGAAGCGAAAGTGGTTTACATACCCAAGGCTGACAAAAGACCTCAGACCCATAAGTCTATCATCTTTTTTTCTGAAATCACTTGAACGATTGATTGATATCCATTTACCCGACATTATCGACTCACATCTGCTATCTGCGGCTCAACATGCATATTGCAAAGGTAAATCGGTGGAAACGGCTTTGCACACGTTAGTTCGTAAAACCGAATAATCCTTGCATCACAAGGAGTACGAGGAGTGGTTTCGTTTCTGGATATAGAGGGCGCTTTTAACACCGTCAACACGTCTGGCCTGATGGTAGATAGCACACTTTGCGAGTTAATAAACGTTCTACTCACCAGTCGAATTATTTACTCAAAGGTGGGTGGCTCATCTGCTAGAAGATCTGTCAGTAGAGGCACTCTACAGGGTGGGATAATGTCCCCTCTTCTCTCGAATTTGATGGTAAATGATACTTCTGGAAGCGGGGCGAAGTGATCGAAAGCATTTTGATTCGTTAAAAGAACTGCTCTAAGCAAACTAACCAAATGAGCAGCTCGGAGTGGTTTGGCTGTAAACCCCCACAAAACTGAGCTGATACTCTTCACTAGGAAGTATAAGATCCCAAATATAGACCCTCCTACCATTGGTGGTACAAGTTTAAATTTCTCCAATGAAGCAAAATACTTGGGTCTTATTTTGGACAGGAAATTAAGCTGGAAACCAATCATTCAAGAGAGAATAAAGAAAGCTACAGTAGCCCTTTTCTCTTGCAAGAAAGCCATCGGAAATAAATGGGTTCTTGAACCCCGCATAACGCATTGGCCCTATATTTCGGCAATAAGACCGACACTTGTGTACGGGGTGATAGTTTGGTGGACCGCCTGGAATAAAGCCATAAACCGAGTCCAACGAACAGCTTGCATTTGTATCAGCGGAGCTCTTCACACGACTCCCTCTGCAGCACTGCACATTCTGTTTCATATATCACCCCTCGACATTTTCGACAAAGAAATAGCAGCTAGTGCAGCCTCAAAGCAACCTCACAGTGGCCTAGTAAACATTTTGGCCACGACTCCATTTTAAAATATGTCAAAATTTCTCCCAGAAACATGGACTACACCACCGAAGCTAAGTTTCGACAAGAACTTCGAGGTAACTATCCCTCCCAGGTCTTTCTGGGACGATGTTGTATTCTCAGAAGCCAAGTCGATTCACTTCTGCGCCAATGGCTCAAAAACAAGCAACGTAGTGGGTGATGGTGTTCTCTCCGACAGATTTAACCTCAGCCTAGCGTTCCGTCATCCAAATCGTGTTCCAGGCGGAAATCATGGCGATCAGAGAAGTTTTATAGAAGTCTTATCTTGGCTGAAGAAAAACGTGATATCAGCCATGGATATCCCCATCTTTTCGGACAGTCAAGCGGCATTGAAGTCCTTGGAATCAGTCGCTTCAAACTTCTTAGCCCTAAATTGCCAATCGTCTCTTATAGAGATGGCGGAACAGTTTAATATTCACCTTTGTTTGGTGCCAGGACACAGTGACATTCCAAGAAACTGTAAGGCTGATGAACTCGCCAGATATCAGGCCCAATAGGTAGTGGTAAACCAATCGTTACTTGCAAACTTAGACTAAAGACAGATGCTATCGAAAGAAGAAATCTTAGGTGGACAAGTGGTATAGCCTGTCTAGGGACAAAGCAGAAAGCCGGATCTGAAACGCTCTAAATATTTGCTTTCTCTTAATAGATCGCAAATTAGCACTATAATAGGTGTCATTACTGGACACAGTCAAATAGGCAAGCATGCAACAAGGCTTTGCGTCTACGCAAACGACTTCTGCAGGAGCTGTATGGACGAAGAGGTGGAGAAAACTACTCTCCATCTTCTTTGCACCTGTCCAGCTCTCTACCACAAAAGAAAACTTCACTTAGGAGCCTTCTTCTATACAAACTTAGGCGACCTGATAAACGTCGATGTTAGTAGCCTCCTACGCTCCATAAAAAGCTCAAATTGGTTCAATGATTAGGCAGGAGATCTTTCCGAGATCCATGTTGTATCACAACGGACCCCTCATTAGTCAAAGTGTGTTGGCTTTAGCAACCTAACCTTACCTAACCATGTAGATCTGAAACTCTTAGCGAGAGAGTAATCCATCGAGCATAGACATGGAATGAATTCTATTGGCTACTGTCAGGAAAAGAGCAAGTCGCCCTCAAAATAGGCACACGATGCTTAAAGAAAGATATCAGCAATAAAGGCCCAATGCACACGGAGCAACTGAAAAACAACTAAGTGGCCTAAGTGGGACCGTAAGTCCTAAATCCTAAAACCCATAAATGACCTGTTAAAGTGAACTTCCACTCAAAATGTTTATGATATCCACGAAGTTATTACCGACTTTTTTCAAGTGAGTGTGTTTACTTCCCGCATCCAAACCCTTACACAGACACTTGCCATGTCTACATATTTTGCTATCAAACGCAACGAGGCGAACTAAATGTTTGCACAAGCCCCACGAAATCGAATAAGATAAGCACAATATCGAGTTCCCATACTTGCATGACAGAACCCACCAGAACTGCCCATCGCCGCCACCGTATACACATTGACCAATATTTTTCAATCACAGCCCCGATGTTATTTTAGAATTCATTCGAAATGAAATCAAAATTTCATCAGATTCAATTTGAGTTTGTTTTCCTTTTGGGGGTGGAATGTTGTTTCATTATCCAACGAAGATGATGACGACGATGAGGATGACGACGGAGGCACAGGCACTTCAAAAAAAAGAAAATAAATAAAGGCCTAAGGTGGAGTTAGGACTCTCGATCTACTCGTATATGGACCACCCCATTTATTACGTTCACAATTGGATGAGCGTGTGGTGGTTTTTTACCCACTAACCCACACGCTACTCACATTTTTCCATTTAGCATCCGACTCAGATAAAATCGGTCTAAAAATTCTTGACAGGACTATATGTACGCTGGCGAGTATGTGCATGTCCTCGTATCAACTGTCGCCGAAAGGGAAAGGGAGCACTTGGTGGAGGGTGGCTTCCCAAGTAGATCGGATCAGATCGGATTGGATCAAGTGCATAGATACTAGATATGGAGGATACGTCCCTTGTGCCTTGTTCGCCTAATACCTAAATTGTGGAGACATCCAATTGGCATAGGGGTTAACATGAGGGTTCATTCATTCCAGATTATGCTTTCATATCAAACAACAACTGCAGAGGAATATAAAAACCACAGTCTTTTGCTCTTTTTCGGTACGTTAGCTGGCTGGCGGCGGCGGTAACAGCAACGGCTACGGCAACGGCGACGGTGACGATAGGACAAGAGAACACATACGTCCTTTATTCGCATGCTTATGATGATGCTGTTGGCGACGACGACGACGACAACGACGATGGCGATGCTGCTGCTGATGATGATGATGATGATGTTGATGAACGGTAGCGCTCCATAGCATCACAGTTTAGTCTTTCGGTTCTGTATGAAAACCCGGCAGAGTGTGAAGAAGTGCAACGTAAATTTGCCTGCATCCCTTTGATTAATGTGCTGGCAAATATTCCCTGATAAAATACAAGGATGCGGACTGTATGTCTGTGCATGGACTCTAATCCCAGTCACCCAGTTCCCCCACCCTCCTGGTGCTGGCGGATGTACTAATGGGAGTGCCATTGGCTGCTCCCACTAGCTTTCTTTGTTCCACCTATGCTCGTTTTTGAAAATTGATTATCTTTAAGGTTTTTTTTTTTTTTTTTCCTGTCGTTGGGTCCTGATGATGGTATGTATGTATGTAGGTTTTTGTTGTCTCTTTTTTTTTTGCTTTCACAGGATTTCAGGGGGTTGAATATGAAGAGCACAGGTTCATGTCATTAGACGATTGCGGTTTTATCTGTTCCAAAAAGGACAAATGGTTTCTGTGGGTTTGTATGGCGATGATGGTTGCAGACTACTACTGGTCCAGAATGTATCTGTACCATTGTTGCTCCGGCTGCTGTTTGCTGCCGGATAAATATGTTTTGAATTTTGTGGAATTTTACCCTCATTGTATGTCAGAATATGTTTGTGATAGTGCGGGCTGTGGCTGTGAAATGTTAAAACTGTGACTCTCCTTGTCATCTAGAACAATGCGTTAAAATGTTGAGATTTTTGCAACAATTTTTGGGGGTAAATAACCTTTGCGTTTGATTTTATGTTTATACGTATCTACATTCATATTTATATACATATGTGTGTACTATATACATACATTACTCTCATTTTACATAGAAATATGTAAATACTAGGTGATGCCCGCCTTTGATGCCTTTGTCTGCACTTAACTAGGTTCTCTTTAGATTGGTTTTAACCTGTGATAAATGGTCTTTCGAGGTGTTAAACGTTTAATTGCAAGGTGACCCACGCCTCGTAGCTGGTGTCTCATGGATTGGTGCTTGTCGGGACACTGTCCGGGCATATTCCGGCGACGAGGTTGGACCTATTTGATGAACACATCTTCATATCTGCTTTTGTAGAGAAACCGCATCTCCTTATCCAGAACACGATCCAAATATTTCACAGTAAAAGTTTCCACGAATATACAGTGTACTCTCTCATAAGGGGACACCAACGGTTCCCAGAAAATTGTCCGCTTCTGAGAGGTGTCCGCTTATGAGAAAATAAACAAAACCACATATTTTTATCCGTTCGTTCAAATTTGTCCGGGTTTGAGTGGTATCCGCTTATGATAGGTATTCGTAAGGTGAGAGTACACTGTACATAGGTACCAGCGTACAACTTAATCAGCCTTTACGGGATGGGCAAGTTTCCGTGGCTAGACTTCGACTTACAGTTTCTTCTCTTCCTCAGAATCGGACCTAGTGCTTTGAGCCAATCTATATGCAATCTGCGAGCCCCAAGTCACATAGGTTAGGTCCAAATAACGTGGTGGATCGCGGCTTTAGACGTTCACGTTTGATAACGTCTTGTATGTAGAGTTCATACAAGACGGATAATTGCTAATTTTTGACTGATGCTGGCAATTCAATCGTTAAGCATCCTTTAATCAATGTACCTGGGTATATTGGGTTCATAAATTTGTGCACGCATGCAGCGAATAAATTTCACAACTCCACTTTTATGCGAGTACATGAAGAGTTTAGTGGGTACTCCCTTTTTATTGAAGGGGTTCAGCTTACCTTCAAGCCTCATCTAATGCTTCTGGAGAACTTCAAATTCGACTACTTGCTGCATATAAGCAGATTATTGTGTGACAGAGATCAATTTTTAGTTTGGAGATGTTTCACTGATAAAGGTGAGCGTGAGACTATGTATCCCTGTGGACATCTTTACGAATAATTTGCAACCCAACTTAACACTAGACCATCCTCTCACATGAAATATGCTGTGTGGTTTCACGCTCCTCAGTGCAGAGATGTCATTCAGTGTCTTGGATCGATAACATAATTTTCAAGGTTAGTTGGGATCATATGGGTTGTTATTGTTTTAGAGAACGTTAGCTATTTTGCTAACTATCTTGGCAGCTGCTTAAGCATGATGCTCACCCGTTTATTTGGAATCGTTATAAATGCAGAATCTGGAATTTCACGAATAAGTTTGAGTCCTATGTATGTTTCTAAGGAACCTTTTCTGGCTAGCTAATCAGCACTTTATTACCTTGAATATTTTCTTGCCCCGTAGTTGACTTCTGGCGACCGAAATCTTTAAAGACATAATAGCATCGCTTTACAAATTCCAATTCTATCAAGCTCTAACTGTTTCAAAGCCCTTCTTGACTTTCCGAATAAAAATTGTCATGACAAACCTTTTAAATTCACTATTCGGAATCGGCAATACAGAATATTGCTGCCGCTGAGGCTTCAGTTGCAGAAAGCCCAAATGTGTCTCTCACACGTTGTTCTCAAGCGTTGGGCATCTCTGTGACGTCGTTGTTGCGAATTTTGCGAAAAGATCTTGGCCTACATCCTTACAAGATTAAATTGACGCAAGAACTGAAGCCGCTTGACCACCAGAAGCGTCGTATGTTCGTGCATTGGGCTGAGCAACAACTTGAAAATGATTCGGATTTTCATCATCTTCAGCGATGAGGCTCATTTCTGGCTGGATGGCTTCGTCAATAAACAAAATATGCGGTATTGGTCAGGCAGCAATCCACACGTACTCCATGAGTCATCATTGCATCCCGAAAAAATTATGGTTTGGTGTGGTTTATGGGCCGGCGGCGTCATTGGGCCGTACTTCTTCCGTGATGATCAAGACCGGCACGTTACTGTGAATAAGGGTTCGCTACCGTTCAATGATAACCGAATATTTTTGGCCCCAATTGGATGATATGGACTTGGAGGACATGTGGTTCCAACAGGACGGCGCCACAAGCCACACAGCGAATGTCACAATCAATTTATTGGAAACCAAGTTTGGAGAACGTGTTATCTCACGAAATGGTCCAGTCGCTTGGCCGCCTCGGTCGTGCGATTTGACGCCGTTAGACTATTTCCTGTGGGGCTACGTCAAGTCTATGGTCTATGCCAACAAGCCAGCGACGATTGATGAACTTCGATTGATGAAATTGCAGCAGTATCGGCCGATTTATGCTTGAAAACCGTCGAAAATTGGGTTCAGCGTCTGGACTTCTGTAAGCGTACCCGTGGTGGCCATGTAAAAGAAATCGAGTTCCATACATAATAGCATTGAACGTACTTTCACAGGAATAAAGAATTTCATTGATATCCAAAACCGTTTTTGTTTAATTTAAAAAAAATTTTGTAGCGCTCTTATTACAAAACCCTGTACTTGGTGGCAGTTGCTTTTTACCTAACGTTAGTTTAAGAAGCAACAGATGCATATGTTAAGCTGAAACTCCACAGCCGACCGTTAAGAGTCAGAATCCATATTTTGCCAGGCAATTTCTAGATATTCAATCTCGAGTTATCTGCAAGATCTTGTCTTCGAATTTTCCGATGTCATAATCACTATTAAATTAATCAACTTTTCAAGCCATGTAACTCTACTGCCCGTGATATGCCTTTGCAGTAGAGTCGACATTAGCTTTCACAATTGATAAATTTTATTTATTTAAAAAATGAATGTTCTTCCGACATCAGGAGTTGAAACCGGAAATTTAGCATGCAATCGATGATTTTAACCATTTTAATGGCATTTAAAGAAAAAAACTTTAAATACCACAAGCAAGCTTAGACGAGGATGACACTATTGTTCACGATCTTGGAACACGAAATAGAATGAATGATCTTCGTTTCTCCACGTCGAGTTTTCAGACCCTTAACAGGCCACGTGCAGCTGGATCAGTCAATTTACCGGCCGAACTATTTAAAGATATTTATATATTGATCAGATAAGAGTATCCACGATGAATAGAATCTCAGCATTGGCCAATTTACATGAAATGAGTATTGCGTACAAGGTCTTATCTACCAAGTTATGGTAAAGTCTGAAACCTTTGTCAACAACCTAATTGGTGCTTATTAGTGAGGTTTCGGGCCGGAAAACTCCACAGTCGACCAAAGTTGAGTCTGATACCTGTTTATCGATTTTAGGACAGACTGTGATAGCATTTATATGGATGAGCTATACAGAGCTATGTCTGACTATGGTATCTCTGTCAAACTTGTCCGTCTTGAACGAATTTTGCGAAATGATGGCCGATAAATATTCGATGACATTTGTGTTGAGAGGATTTAGAAGAGAACATTAAACCACGCGTTATACGTGCTTTTAGCGACACTGATCTTGTCCCAAAAAAAAACTGCGCATTTAATGTTTGAGATGGCTAGGCCATATAACGCGAATAAAGTCCTGCGACAGGGTCGACTTTGTGGTCAAGAACAATAAAAACATATTGTTTCTGCACGCCTTTTCGCTGCCATATTCCACAAATTCGTCTCTATTAGCTTTGTGATCGGTTACACTTGCCTACATTGTAGCAGTTGCCCAACAATGTATACTGAAAATAATTGCTCTACTCTCAGCACAACTCAAATAAATTGTTGAAGCCTCATCAGTCTGCTGTCAATGCTGTCTTACATTTCATTTGTCAAAGGAGTCCTCTTCAAAAAAAGGACTAAAAAATGTCGATGCATTGTTTATGAGCTGTATGTATCACCAGCGGACTTTTACTATGCCACACAGTACGTTCCATAAATTGTTGCACTCCTTCAAAAAAAACACAAACGTGTATGCCTACGTGATTTCCATTGTCCTCTCCCAGGATGCTAGCGGATAAAAATTAATCGAAATCCAAAGGGGAGTTCAGGTACAAAATCCGAACGAATTCCTGTGCCCAGCTAGATACGAGTATATTGTTGTATGCTAGTATCATGTTCATCGATACAACAGAATTCGTTTTTACTATTTTCTATTTGCTCAGCCCGTTTTTTTTTTTTTTTCACTCACTTTTTGTCCGGTTTTTGTCGTATTGTCCTGTGATTGAACAATTGAATAAACATTACACGAATTATTTATTGTTTGCTTTTAATTAAAAATTAAATTGATTTTTACTCTCACAGGTGCAAGGTGACAGGGGATCCTGGATACAATAACCATTTGTTTGTCCAATCCGACGGCACGAGGCTATGATGCCCCAAAAGCAGAATTGTTTTATTTACTTTTTAAAGTTTCCGCAGAGAATTGTTTAATGCAGTTTGTTTTGTTTTTTCGTCCTTCCTTAATCCACCATTTTGATATTCAAATTATTCCAAAATGATAAATCGCGGCGATTTATATTGCGGAGATACGTTTGCCATCTGAAGTTTTCAAAGTACGTTCTTACTTTGCTGTGCGTGAAATGTCCCCTCTAAGTGTCCCGCTCATTTCGCATCTCGAGGTATAATGAGGGAAAATGAATTTCCACATACACAGCCACTAGCGGGGGTATCTTTCACTAATTCGCAAACCATGCCAGCACACAAATTGGACCGAAAGAGAACTCCATTTTACATTATGTCAAAATGATGGATTAGATGAACTCAACCTCATTTCGAGGACATAGCGAAAAATTATGGAAAAATTACAAGTGGCAGATGATGTGGGGTTTGTTGGAAGGGCTTCCTTGCTCCACACCGGCCCGCCCCGACATGCACAGTTCGTTGGCAAACTAGTGGTGTCGTTCCTCATAAATGAATGTATTGTTGTAATATTCATTCATCCGTCCATCCATCTCAAACGAAATGTTCTTATGTTGGTTAGTGGGACAAAGCGGAAGTTTTAGTTGGATGGTGTGGGAGAGCTAAGGAGCCACTCCTTGAAATTGCTCGACGACATTGTGGGGATAGTTGGAAATGATGGCTATAATTTGAATTTTTATCTCTTTTTATATTACATAGACTGAGCATTTAGAAATAATCCAACGAGGCTTCACCACCAAGGAGTCGTTCTGTCCTGTCCCATTATGGGGGCATTAGCAAGGCATGCATTCCGTTCTGTTTGGCGTTGTACACTGCACGTTGCATGACAGAGGAATTTTCTTAAGCCATCAACAGGCGACCCGTCATTTGTTTCTTTTTTTTTATCGTATTACTGGTAGAGAGCTCTCATTTGAAACCAGCACGTGGATTTGCAATATTTCCGTGGTCTTGCACTCAATGTATTTTTAGGATGTGGTATGTTGCCCAGAATCTAGCATAGGTGAAAGTTATAATATTCTCTATAACAGTCGAGCGACAATCTAGACCCTTCTTTGAAGAAAGTGCCGCTGTACTTTGCACCCATTTACTGAATCATTACTGATTTTCGATGTGCCAATCACATTGAAGACCAGGGGCAACATTGCCAAAAAGCCATTGGAGATGCCGCCTCTGACTTGCCGGGCTTCACTAGGCCACTACAACGAAACCCCTGGTTTGACGACGAGTGCCGGCAAACACATGCGGCGAAACAAGAGGCGTACAAAGGACCAGAGCTGCTCGCGAGCTCTACGAGCAGAAGAGGCGAAACGAACAACGGCTTCTCACGAAGAAAAGAAGGAGCATGAGAAGCGCGCAATCGAGGAATGCAGGGAACATCGAAGTAGAATCGCAGTCGATGCTGAGGAAATGGAAGAACTACAATACTTCTGCTGACTGTTTAACGGGGACGACGAATCAAATCCCGCTGACAGACAAAATCAACCATTCAACCTGGACGACGAAGGCCAACAATTCCGTCCACCCGACCTAGACGATGTGAACATAGCCATATCTAAGCTGAAGTCCAACAAAGCTGCTGAAGCTGACGGCCTTGCTGTTGAGCTGGTCCAAGCAGCAGGCGATGACTTCGTAAGGAGCATGGACCAACTCATCTATAAAATATGGTCGGAGGAAAGTTTGCTCGATAAATGGAACTCCAAAATTGTTTGCCCGATCCCCAAGAAAGGAGACCCTCTGAACTGCGCCAACTACAGAGGCATCAGTCTTCTTACAAGATCTTATCAGCCGTATTGTGTGAACGCCTGAAGCCCTTCGTCAACAACCTGATCGGTCCACATCAGTGTGGATTCAGGCCAGGAGTGTCAACCAGCGACCAAATATTCACACTGGGGCAGATCTTGGACAAAACGCAGGAACTTCATATCGATACGCACCACCTTTTCATCAATTCTAAGGCCGCGTTTGACAGAATCTATAGAGACAAGCTGTACAGAGCCATGTCGTTCGTTTGTGCAGGATGACGATAGAGAATGCACGCTGCTCTATCAAGGTCGGTCAAGACCTCACCGAAACCTTTGATGTCAAAAAAGGATTTAGACAAGGCGACGCATTGTCAAAGTCACGCACTCAGGTATCAGAGGCACAATCTTTGAAAAGTCCGTCCAATTACTCTCATACGCCGACGAAATTGACATAGTAAGAAGAACGCAGCGTGATGTCACTGGCTCGTTCGGGGGTATTGAGATGGAGGCAGCGAAGAGGGGTTTACGGGTCAATGAGGGCGAAAGGCGACACCAAGTATATGCTGTCAACAAGAAAGAACACTCAACATCGACGTCTTAGATAGAACGTCACGATAGACAGTTAAAACTTTGAGGTAGTTAAGGACTTTGTTCAGACAACGACACAAGCGCTAGGATCAAACGAAGAATAACTCTTGCTAATCGGTGTTTTTGAGTGCTAAGAAGGCAATTGAGTAGCAAAGCCCTCTCGCGAACGACTAAAGTGACATTTTGTAAAACCTTAATCGCCCCAGTTCTGTTCTACGGCGCAAAGCCATGGAATCTGTGTAAAGCGGATGAGGTTGCTCTTGGCTGTTTCGAGAGAAAAATTCTTCGGGTGATTTTCAATCCCATCTGCATAGACGATGCATGGAGGAGGAGATAGAAGGACGAACTATATGGGCTGTACAGCGACACCGATTTAACCAGAAGAGTGAAGCTCCAGCGACTGAGGTGGCTGGGTCATGTAGAGCAGATGGACATCAATGCCCCGGCCCAAAAAATCTTCAAATCCACACCTGTGAGACGGCACAGTAAAGGACGACCGCGACTCAGGTGGCGCACGCAAGTGTAAGGGGACCTTAACCAACTTAGCGTGCGAGACTGAAGGCAGCTGCCTAAACACCGAGCAGGCTGCAGACGCTTGTTGGTTGAGGCCCAGGCCCAAGTATTCACATTCTCCATTCAATTTTGCAAAAAACGTTTCCCAAAGGGTTGATTGCCAATCATTGCCAAGTTTCAAAGAACCAAAAGTCTTCAATGCGCCAAAAGATAGAAGAATACACAGCTTATTTCTCCTTCCCATGATCCAACCTCTGCAATCCGCTCTAAATCAATTAAATTTTCTTGTTTCCAACCACCACCCTCGACTGAAGATCGTCTAATAAATTTCACGCCCTTACACATGTTAAAAAAAAAAAAAAAACAACCGTCCTTGTGCTGATCACACTGTAAAACCGGAAATCTGTCTCGAAATCACCATAAATAATATTTTCTCCTTAGCTACCTCAACCCAGATGATTAAAAATTATTTGTTGTCTGAGTGTCATGCAGCACTCATGCTCACTAATTGGTAACTTCACGATAAAGAGCAGCGAAGGAGTGACATTGTTATCCGCGCTGGTAATGCGGGCATCATAGAAATAAATTATTAACTATTTTAAGAAACACTTTCACATGAAGATCCCTAATAAAAGAGTAGAACATCAGCCGGGCTCATGTTTGTGGATACATTCATGGTGGATGGCCGCCCTCTGTTCCGTGTTGATGAACTGCACTTAAATTACATTCTGACGCCTGTCGTTGCCTGCGTACCCAGTTGCAGGGAAAAACTTTCATAACAATTTAGTAATTTGTTACATGATTGATGGGAGAAAACTGAACTGGAAAACTCTAAAAAAATAAAAATTAAAAAAATAACATGGTAAACCGTAATCAATTTCAGAGAGTTTATTATAATAATAAACAGGATGCAGACTACTTTCCATGGACAAGTTGGTTGGGAAAGCGTTCATATTTTCATCATCACCTCTGCATAGTAGAACGAAAGAGTTTCTTTGAAAATTTCAAGGAGGGTGCCTATCTCCAATCAGAAATCCGCAACTAATAAATAAATAAATAGGTTAGGTTAGGTTAAGTAAGTGGGTTAGGTTAGGTCGTCACTCCTCACGTAGACCAGCAATGGGGTCTGTAGTGGTCATTTCAGAAATCTATCCCGGAGACCTGTAAAGATTTAAAACCACACAGATATGGACATGAATCTCAGGAGGTCCCTCAGCTGCTACCCAAGTCCTCCAGTTCCGTGAAGAAGTATATAACTGCCAAGAATACTCATTCTTCTACCGGCGAGAGCAAGGCATTCACACATTAGGTGACGATTCGATTTCTTCCTCGTCCCTATAACTTCGGCTATAGTCATTGTGATGTATACCGAGAAGCTCCGCATAAATACCAATGGCGTAGTGCCCAGTAATGATTCCGGAGACTATCCCTGCGTCGACTAAATTTGACCAAAGACAGAGATCCCTTCTTATTATAACGCGTCCATAAGTTTTTAGCTATTGCACATGTGTCTAGCTGGATCCAAAGTGTATTAGCTCGATAAATAACCTCGCAAAGGGGAGAACCTGTGAGGCATGCAGCGCTGCTCCCTTTCGTGCAAGTTCATCAGCCCTTTCGTTGCCTGTGATAGCCATATGCCCTGATACCCAACATAAGGTCACCGTATTGGCTCACGAAATCTCATCTATGTAAATACTTTTTGCAGATTCCTACAAGCCTCGATCTAGTTATCACGGACTCCAGAGCCTTAACGGCTGCCTGGCCGTCGATGTAGATAGTAATTGTCCTTCCGGTGATACGCTTCGAAGCCTCGGTGATGGCTGTGATTTCGGCTTGAAAGACACTACAGTCGTCTTTTATTGTAGGGGACTGGTTCATTCCTAGGGCTTTGCAGTAGAACCCAGCACCTAGAATTATCGATGTAAAAGGCCAGTTCCTTCTTATTGTTAACTTTGTGATTCCTCCAGTCATCTCTATCACGAATTCTGATACTGAATCTCCTGTCAAAGTCTGGATCACATGGCATTCTCTCCATTGGCATTCTTTCATCGAGACAGTACGGAGGCGTGACCGTAGGGCGCTAGTGTTCACTTTGGTCCCTCACTCAGTCTCAAAGCAGTCTCAGCTGCCGTATTGATTCCAACGCACTACCCCGAGCCACGGCAACCACAATTGCGAAACAAATTAAATTACCCTCCGATCAATATCCCCAAAAACCCAATTCTTTCAGCCGAAAAATATTTGTACCTTTCATTCAGTTTTAATGGCGCTGCAGTGCGCAGTGAATCAAGGCCGCAATAATCATCTTCAGGCAGCACGATCCTTGGTCTGGTTTTCCCAGTTGCGTACGCCGAGTTGCTTTGAGATCTCCCAACCATAGAAGAAGTTGTAGAATCGAAGATTCTTCGGCTGGAGCACATCTACTTATCCGCTTTACATGACCTAGCCACCGTAGTCGTTGTACACGTATCTTTTTGACCACGTCTATGCATAGGTTTTAGTCATATCTTCTCTTCTTTGTACAGGAACCGAGCATTCTCCATCGTCATCCTGCACAAACGAACGAGTTTGGCACCGATACTTAATCTGGACATTTCCCTCATCTCTAGATGCTGTCATAGGAGACCTTAAAATCGATGAAAAGGTGATGTGTGTCGATTTGCAATTCCTGGGCTTTCTCCAAGATCTGTCGCAGTGTGAATATTTGGTCGGTGGTAGACTTTCCGGGCCAGAAGCCACACTGATATGGACCAATCAGGCTGTGTGCGAACTGCTTCAGGCATTCGCATAACACGGCCTCTGTAGTTGGCCCTCTCCTTTCTTGAGGATCAGGCAAGCAGTACTGAGACTCCCAGATCCACTGTCTTTTTTAGAGCCGTCGGCGTACAACACTTGGTCGTGCTCAAAAGGACGGGGTTTAAACTTTTCACTGTCGTCACTCAGGTGGATGACTACTGAGTAGTTTCGTTTGAAGTAGTGCCTTAGAAGAGTGTCGTCCAATTACATGCAGAACTCGCTACGTTGAAAAAGGGCGGAAAACATGTTAAGGTGACTGTCAGATGAATGTTTAGAGTATATGATATCTAGGCGGAAGAGCCTGTGCAGACTGAGTCTATCGACCGACAAAAGCGTTAATCAAAGCGGTGGGGGTGGAGCGCAGGGTGTACTATGTTCGAGCACAACGTACCATAACTTCAGCAGGATGTCAACTGACAGGCAAACATCCTTAAATCAAATTGAACACTTTGTCGTCTGTCGCCGTTTAAGAAGCAGTCGGCTGTACGCTCGAAACAGACGAGGAACTGGTATGTAAATAGCACGAGATCACCACCTTAGAACAACTACTGCTACAGTTCGAGGTTTCCTCACCAAAACGCGAATGCCGAAGTATAACATCGATAAACTGATAGATCTCTCAGGGAGGTAATATTTCGGGAACCTCCTTCATCAACAATCATCAGCCCAACACGTCAGAGGCGGCATCTCTGATGGCTTTTTGGCAATGTTGCCACTGGTCTTCAATACTTGTTGCTGGCGGCATAGGACCTCTTGAGAGATTAAGAGAGACTCTATCGGAAAAGGATCTGGCGGTCTCTTGCGATTGGAGCCGTCCGACTTCGAACTTGCTCACAGTATTTTCTTGTCTTGACGGTGTTCGAGATATCCGCAGCCGTACCTTGGCTTGGAATGTTCGGACATCCATAACACTGGAGGAATGCCTTACGTCGATCGCGATGTGGTCAATCTTGTTGACGGTTGATTGATCAGGAGATCTCCATGTTCCTTTGTGGATATCGAGATGTGGGAACCGCGTACTAGCTACGACAACGTTCCGCTCCGCAGCGAAAGTAGTCTTGTCCAGGAGCTCGTAGAAACTGTCTTTGGTGTCGTCGTCTTTCTCCGCTGTAGGGACATGCGCGTATATTACGCCTATGTTGGCGAATTTAGACTTGATGCGGATTGTCGTGAGGCGTCCGCTCACATACCTGAAGCTTAAGACTTTTTGCCTAAGTCTGCCTACAACGACAAATCAACACCCAAATAGTCGCTGCTTTTGTTGCGTGCATCAAATACCGTAAACCTTTAAGCTCCATTGAGATGTAAATGTAATCCAAGGAGTCAAAACTTGTCAACTACATTGGGTTGGTAACATTTTGTAAAATTCACTTAATTTCCCTATACAGTAGCAGTCCCTGATACAGACCTAACAGCTAGTGGATTGTACTGATGTAATATATACTTACAATATTATTTAAGACGTTCTCTTCAACCACATTTGTAGTTGCGTAGTACGAAATTCGTTCCCCACTTATGACGTTTGGGGATTCCCATCGATATGCCCGCATGTGCTTCAACCAATCCCCAGCAGGAAATTAATTTGCGAAACTCTCCACGATGTACGAGTGTGCCATGCATACACAGTGCCTGTCAATTATTTAGCAGAATCATTTCTAGAGCATCCTCAAAGTGATGCTGGAAATTGCATAAGTGCAAGTAAGTACTTAGGGGTTCATTTCATGATTACTCCATCAAACAGGAGGATTCCCCTAAATCTGTCTCCAGAGCCATAGTGCGAGCACACCGACGACTTCTCGTTATTGTCGTTCGGGTGCTTGTTGAACTTAACTGAAATTGCACATCTGCTCCAGGTACACAGTTCAATGCGGGCTCACCTTAACTGTCGGGATTTGCCGTATTCAGTAAATCCCTGTATCCCCTCTCAAATCTCCTTCAATTGCCGATGATTTCGAGTAATTAAATTCAATCCAATTGATGCTGGAAGCCATGTAAATCCACAAGGCTCGTAGTTTCTTAGTTTTAATGTCGTCAACGGTCTGTGTGCGCCTGCATACTCGCAAGCTTATGATTTGTGTACACCATTGTTGCGGCGGGGTGGAAAGTTTAACTCAATGGCATCCGTACTTTGATAAGGACTCACAATCGTTTGGAAATTAATTAAATCATTTTGTAGAAGAATCCATAGAAGAATTTTTGTAGCCGGATTAAATTGACGTAGGTACGGAGCCAGACACACATAATACTCCATTAAATTTGGAAGTGTACTGACTGATCTCTGTAGGTAACGTGTTCTGTAATTAATTTGGATGCAATGTATGGCTTCAGAAGAGAACAAGGAAGTGCATGTTGACTATTGTTCAGAATGGTAATGCGTAGTTAAATTGCGAAGGTTTTCTGTTCAATGAAGGCCAAGTGGCAGAAAGTATTCAACTGCGGAGGTTGTTAATTGTTAACTTCCACGAAGTTTTCTGCAGGCTCCCACCATTTATGCTATGCAAATATAGCTGTTCCAGTTTCTACCTGACTACTGACAACTACCTGATCACAGCAGTGTCTTTCAAGCGGAGGACCTGGCAGTGACAGAGGCAATACCACGAGATGATGTCACCATTCTTATTGACAGTCAAGCGGCTGAACCCAAGTAAAATCCAAGCTACTTTGACGCTGTCGCGAAAAGCTTAATGTTTTTGGCTCGCAGCACAACATTACTCTCTGCTGGGTCCCTAGTTACAATTATATAACTGAATATGAGAAAGCCGACCAAGTTGCAAGAAAACTGTCTGCAATACACCACAATCGAGCACTTCAATGGATTACGCCCCAGCGAGTGAAATGTAGGATTCTGACGACAGCCAACAGTAGGTGGAAGTCGCTTACCACCTGTGATATATCAAGGAAGCTTTGGCCGAAATAAAAATACGACACAGCCAAAACCAACAAACTTTTAAAACATGACAGGAAGTCGCTGTCAATGTTGGTGGGTGCATTCACCGGGCACAATCTTCTAAGATGACAATATAGGAAAGTCCACCAGCGACCAAATATTCACACTGCGGCAGATCTTGGTGAACGCGCAGGAATTTCAAGTCTGTACCCACCATCTTTTCATCGATTTTAAGGCCGCGTATGACACCATCTATAGAGAGGAGCTATATAGAGCTATGTCAAGTTTTTTTGTGCACGATGGAGAATGCACGTTGCTTTATCAAGATCGGTAAAAACCTCACCGAGACCTTTGATGTCAAAAAAGGATTTACACAAGGCATGCGACTTCTTCCACAACGTTCTAAGCGGTCAATGAGGGCAAGACCAAGTATATGCTGCCAACAAAAAAGGACACTCAACTACGACGTCGTGGACAGTCACTATAGACAGATATAACCTTGAGGTAGTTAAGGACTTTGTCTACCTAGACTCCGCTATAAATTCAGACAACGACACCAACGCTGAGATCAAACGAAGAATAACTCTTGCCAATCGCTTTTTCTTTGGGCTAAGAAGGCAATTGAGTAGTAAAACCCTCTCTCGAACGACTAAGGTGACCTTGTATAAGACGTTAATCATCCCAGTCCTGCTCTACGATGCAGAGGCATGGACTCTGTCGAAAGTGGATGAGGTTGCTCTTGGTTCTTGCGAGAGGAAAATTCTTGGGGTAATTTTCGATCCCGTCTGCATAGATGGAGAGTAGAGTAGGACGAAGAGGACCTTAACCAACTTACCTCGGTAACTGGCTAAAGATCGAACTTATTGGTTTGGGCACCGGACTGTAGCGCTACCCCGGACTGTAGCGCCACTTTAAGTTAGTAAGAAAGATGACAATATAAGTAGGGGCTCCAGGCTCAAGAGGATACTCCTCACTTCCTGTGCCACTGCCCAAGCCTATGTCACTTGAGAAACAGAACGTTAAGAAGACACTTCTACCAGGATATACAAGAACTATCTGATGATCCACTAAACGATTTTGCCAGGTTTCTGAGGACATCACGGTAGCTGGAGACCCAAATCCCCAACGAACAGTAAGGTAGAGGCCCTGTAGAAACCGGGATCAACCCCCATGGGCATAACATAGGGTCCATAAGGACCTGAGTATGATGAAGTCAAGTACTTTCTCCTTCATCAACCCAAATATCTAACCTAACCTAAGTTTCAATGGTAGTTTTCGTCCCATAGCATCAAGAAGTGTAGTCGCCGTGCCTCTATGTTTAATACGCTAAACTGTTCTGCGATTTGTTTTCGCGTCACTACCCATTGGGGGGAGGGGGAATGGCAAACTCCCTTAATCCCTTAATTTATTGATGTTATACCTGGGCCTTCGAAGCGCTGTGTTCTCCCTGTTTCGGGGCTCTGTTGTACGCAGATGGATATAAGTTACCATAAGGTGGTGATCTCGTTTCATTCTGATGTCGACGACAAACCTGCTACGGACATCCGAGAGCCAATTCCTAAAACGTCGATTGATCGCCATGTGATCGATTTGGTTGGAGCTTTGCTGGCGATTTATGGGAACCCAACTGATATTCTGAAAGGCTTTGTGGTCCGATATGGTACCATCTATGACAAGGCGTCTATTATTGCAGAATTCCAGAAATCTTCCCTTGTTTGGCCATTGAGTGGCTTAACGCTTCGCTGTTGTTTTCTATCCTGGCATTGAGGTGTCAATGGCATAACTATATCACTGCTCGCATGTTAAGAAACGCAATACTTCTTCCCGTAGGCTGTCTCCAATAATAATTCGCGTTCAAAGAAGCGCTGCTTCTGTTTTCGGGAAAAATCGCAGTTTTTCCTGCTCTTTTTGTTCCCCTATTCCATCGCACTCCTTGCATGACGATAATAACTGCTTTGCAACAGGGCATTCGCTAATTATTAGGCTGCACGCGGTCGTTGAACGTGCAAAACCGAAAATCGTTGTCCCTGTTTTGTTCTGTTCGTAGAGGTCGTCAACAGAAAATCAGTAAAATTAACACAATTGCGTCGTAGTCACAGTACCAACAATAACCATCGCCACGTTGACGTCAGCCAGGTTGAAGCCACCCATTGCCTACTCTTTTTCAGCAACTCAAAACCATCTAATTGACCAATTATTCACACCGAATTTCATTAATGTACAAAAATACCCTTCGCAAGTCACAAGAATTCGGTTTGAAAGGTTTTCAAAATTTAAATCTCTCAACTGCCACTTTCAATTTAATTTGAAACACCTGAAACACAAACCATAGTGAATTCAAACCAGCTCTGTCCCGCCTTAGTTTCGCCTATGAAAATATAGATGCCAGCACATCCATTAGTAAAGATCCAATCCGTTGAAAAATTTAGTTTTGACACCCGTGTATAATAGTAATTCAGGTGCACAGATGAAGTCCATTTGGTTGCGATTTAAGATAGTTGCAATTTATGAAAGTTAAATTCAGCTTTTTGTTGATTTCTACTTGAATTGGTATAGAAAATTTAGTATTTCATTTAAACTATTAAATTATGATGGGAAAAATCTGTTCGACAGGGAATATTTTTCCTACAAACATTTAGGTCAATGCACTCGACTAAAGCTGGTTTAAACACAGTCTTGATAGCACAAATATTTTGTCTGCGCGAAACGCACTCTAAGCAGCGATGCCAGATGTGGGGATTTTTCCCCATTTTGGGGAATTTCTCACTTAATGGGGAAAATGGGGAAAAGTGCTCCTAAAATGGGGAAAAACGAAATGCGTGCAAATTTATTAATTTTACGTAGTAAAGAATAGAACTCGTGTAATTAGCTTCAAAATAAAAACCGAAGAAAAAAGAATTGCAGCGTTTAAAGCGCTGCGTCACTGACTTCAACTTCAACTCCAAGCAGAAAGCACCGATAGCGATTCATTTTCAGAAGATTTTGCGGCTTAGGAACCGGAAAAGATCAAAACAAAATGAAAAAAAATGATTGGCAATTCTATTGATAAATAAGAAACAACCTTTTTTTATGTTTTAATTTATCCATTTTTACGTTTTTTACCAGGAATTCAAATGGGAGAAAAAGTGGGGAAAAATCGAATGTGGGATGGGGAAAATTTTCAAAAATGTCCCCAAAAATGGGGAATTTCACCAAAAAAAATCTGGCATCACTGACTCTAAGCCGAAAGCTAAAGAATGAAGCGAACAAATCTAATGACACAAGATAGAGATGACAAATAACAATAAAGATTTCCATTGCAATTTATACGTCGATTTTCGCGCTCAATTTTAAATATGTGGCGCTATTTCGCTGGGATTTGAACTTGCAAGATGCTTTGCTTTTAGTTATTCCTTGCCATTGGATCATTATGGACGCAATACTTAAAAGCACCGCAGAGCTTGAAAAGGGGACCGAACAGGTCAACGAAGACGAGCAACACTATTTGGATTTAGTAAAGCGAATCATCGAGGAGGGTAAGTAAAATGATTTCTGTGGGGAATTACGTTACTTCCAACTGAATTTACAGGTGTATTTCGTAATGACCGAACTGAAGTGGGCACCTATTCGATTTTTGGCGCACAAATGCGTTTCAATTTGCGCGACACCTTCCCATTGCTGACGACGAAACGTGTGTTTTGGCGGGCCGTTGTGGAGGAACTCTTGTGGTTCACGCGCGGAGAAACCAATGCCAAAATACTTCAGGACAAGAATATTCACATTTGGGATGGAAACAGCACACGTGAATTCCTTGACAAGTCCGGACTGCTCGACCGTATGGAGGGAGACTTGGGTCCAGTTTATGGCTTTCAATGGCGGCATTTCGGTGCCAAATATCGCACCTGCATTGATAATTACACTGGAGAGGGTGTCGATCAATTAAATGAGGTCATAAAGCGCATTCGCGAGAATCCCAACGATCGCCGTATCATCATGAATTCCTGGAACCCGGTTGATTTACCCAAGATGGTTTTACCACCGTGTCATTGCTTGGTGCAATTCTACGTGGCAAACGGAGAACTTTCGTGTCAATTGTATCAACGCTCAGCGGACATGGGCTTAGGGGTGCCTTTCAATATCGCTAGTTATGCTCTGCTTACTTATATGATCGCTCATGTTACCGGCCTGAAGACTGGTGAATTCATACACACATTGGGCGATGCGCATGTGTACAAAAATCATGTCGAACCTCTTAAGCAACAGTTGGAACGTACTCCGCGACCATTTCCCAAGCTTAGAGTCAAACGTAAAGTGGAGGAAATCGATCAGTTTAAATTTGAAGACTTCGATTTGATTGATTATAATCCTTACTCAAGGATAACTATGGCAATGGCTGTATAGTGTGAACAGCGCTTTTATGAGAGATCTGTGCGCAGCTTCTGCAATCCCCGATTTCTTGAATCTCAGTATTATAATCTATTTTAAATGTTTACTACATATATTCTTTGAGTAATAAGTAAAGGACACATGGTTTTGTTAAGGATGACATCTTTGTAGCTCGTAGTTTTGTTTTTATTAAATATTGGTCGAATAAAATTTTGCTTATTGTTCTTTTGTAGTACTGCTCCCCATAGGCGTCATGCTTCGGATGCACGTCGTGTTTTCCCGTGTGCCTGCTTTCGAACCTACTGGAGAATATGACGATCCAATATTTGGAACCGGAAAGTCCAAATCGACATGCTGAGTATCTATTTTCCATCGATTTGCAGGCTTCCTATGACAGCATTTATAGAGAGGAGTTGCCAAAGATTTTACGCTTCGAACTCTACAATTTAGGACGCGCCGCCAACTTCCCGAAAGATAAAAAGAAGCGCCGCAAGAGATAGGTGGATTTCTTATGTCATCTATTCTGATGGTGGGAGCAAAATGGCGGACAAAAATTTCCATTTTAAAAACGAATTTGTACTAATTACCTCGAGATTTGTAAGGATTTTCAATTTCAACGAAATCCAATCAATTTTGAAGAATTTCAAGATGGCGGATCCAAGATGGCGCCCAAATTGGTAGCAGGCGGATTCTGTTCACTGTTATCTACTATATTACTAAAAAATCAAAACCGGAAGTTGGGATTTATTTAAGTTGTGAATTGTACCGTTTGAGACATAAAAAGAGGCGTAACCCGCCCCCCTCTGGGCCGATAATGCCCATCTAGGAACTTAGCCGAGGTATTCGGCATACGAATGTGTATACCAAATTTTATTCAAATCGGTTCATAATTGCGGCCTCAATCGTGTCCACAAGAATCCGTTATATTGCATTTATATATATATATATATATATATATAAAATTTTTAACGGAGTATAAGGTTAGTGTTTGGTATGATAGCGAAGACAAATGGCATTCAAATTTTTTGAAAGTCGCGTCATGAGGACCTCTGCAATAGGTGGTATTTCTATTAAATCCACCTAAAACCTTTCAGAGAATGTAGCAGTCACTCAAATCGAGTTATTTGTGTAGAATGACGATGGAAAACGCTCGCTGCTCCATTGAGTTCGGGAAGAGTTTACCCAGACCTTTGACGGCAACTTTCGTGACCTTTTCAACATCGTACTTCAACGAATTATGTGAAACTTCAAAGCCAGCACCAGAGTCACATTTTTTCACAAATCTATGCGCATACTTGCGTACGCCGACGATACTCATATCAATAGCAGAATTTAGCAACAACTCACGACAGCATTCTAGGATGGAAGCTTGAATCAGGTACCTAGATCGAAAAGCTAGTCTCACCTCGTTGCCTCTCGAAACAGTACCTATTGTCCACCACGAAGCTCTCGTAATACTGTCGCAAACCAACGACGAAGCACAGTAAAGTATTTATGAAAAGTAGATCAACTACAATTTTATAGCCAATAACTTCTCATACAAGGTTTTACGATTTTTTCTATACAAAATTTGGTGTGGCATCTATGCCCAATTACACTACTTGCTAATAAATACTTCATGACTTTATCTAATCGAATTATCGTCCGAAAGGATGTATTTGGTTGGCCGATTTGATGTTTGTCTTAATGGCAGAGGGTGCTTTGCCGAGCTGATTCACTCCCGATGGACTGACAGAGCTCATTGAAGTGGGTGAACGAATTGAAGGCGGTAATATTATCCGACCCGCCGCCGAACCTGGACCTGGCAATTGCATTGCCGTCTTTAAGCCTTTTCCCATTCCTACGGCGGCGACAAGGGCATGGGTATCAGCCATACTGCTTGTCTGTTGGATTCCTTAAAAAAACAAACCAAAGTCGTTAAATTATTTCTTTCTGAGAACGACCACCTGTATGCTGTACCTGCTCGGGAGGAGGATTCAATTTCCCACTCTTCGCGAGCCTTGCTAACCATTTCCAACACGTGTGAGACTACTTTGTTGTATTGAGCGACCTGTTTCATTGACGCCTCAACAGACAGATTTGCTGCCTGAAATGAGTCGGTTAATTCCGACTTCGACTAGCTTTTGGTTATTTTCTTACCTTCTGTTCATTTTGAATCATTTTTTGTTCAGCTATCGGATCTGGCTTGGTTCTTAAGTAATTTGGAACGATGTCATGGGAGAACACAGGAACACGTCCTTCTGTTAGATTCCAAAGCGCTTCATCTCTTTCAGGCGAAAGCATTAAGGGCAGAACGGTTCGATTACGAAGAGGTGGTCCTAGTTCTTTGGCCAGGATTTTTGAAAGCCCAGTTAGCTAAAAAGTTTATATGTACACTAGAAATTACGAATACAAAGTGATATAAACTTACATGACTAGATATGAGGGCGAAATTATCAAGAAAAGTTGGCCAGTTGATTGTCTCATATTCGGTTTCCAATTTATGTATCATTGCGCCAATCGAGCTCTTAAGGTCATTTAAGCGATTCAGGACCGCATCCAGGGTCACTTCTAGTTGCTTTTCCTCACGTTGCATTTTTGGCTTTTATTCAAATTCGAGTAGAAAATATATCACAAAAATCACAAAAAAAAAAATAAACAAGTGACAACTACAAATGACACATGAAAAATGACAATTCTCCATCGGAGTAGGTTAACGTTGTACAGCGGCGTCTTGTGCTATGGCAACTGACTCATAATGGTTGATAATAGCAGCACTGCAGGCGGATTACTAAACGACAGAATTTGGCCACTAGATGGTGCGGATATCACTTTTCAAATTAATTATAGGGTCGGCTGTTATATTTCGTATTTTGAGCGCAAAATCGTCATCTGAAGTTGGAAATACTCCAACGATTGGGCACACTTACGCAAACCCATACTTTGTTGATGATTTGGGACACAATTTGGTACATCCGTATTTAAAATATTCTGCTATTCAGCTTTCTTATAACTGCGCCAAGCTCTGCTTTACTGGGTGAAACAATTAATTCTTCGTCGACTGGAGATGTAAGAGGTTGCATTACATTCTCCCAATACACAACTACAATTCCCTGTGGATACTTCCTTTCACTATTTTACTAAGAACCTGTGTTACGCTGGAGCTTCACTCTTCTGGCGGAGTCGATGTCGCTGTACAGCCCGTACAGTTCGTCATTGTATCTCCTCCTTCTCCATTCATCGTCTATGCAGGCGGGACCGAAAATCACCTGAAGAATTTTCCTCTTGAAACAGCCCAAGACCAACCTCATCCGCTTTTAATAAAGCCCATGTCTCTGCGCCGTAGTGCAGGATTGGGACGATTAAGGCCTCTTTAGTCGTTCGAGAGAGGGCTTTGCAGCTCAATTGACTTCTTAGCCTAAATAAGCCGCGATTGACAAGAGTTATTCTTTGTTTGATTTCAGCGCTGGTGTCGTTGTCTGAATTGATGGCGGAGCCTAAGTAGACAAAGTCCTTAATAACCTTAAAGTTATATCTGTCGTTATAACACGTCGGTGGTAAGTGTAATTTCTTGTTGACTGCATATTCTTCGTCTTGCGCTCATTGACCGCTAAACCCATCTTTGAAGTTCCTGAGTTTTCTCCAAGATCAGCCGCAGTCGGTGGTGAACTTTCTTGGTCCGAAGTCACATTGATATGGCGTTCATACAACACGGGAAATAAGGTCTTGTAAATAATGTTAAGAACTAAGAAGGCTGATGCTTCTATAGTTGGCACAGTTCAGATGGTCCCCTTTCTTGAGAACCTAAAGGCTCTGGCCAATGTATACTTGAGTTAAACCTTATCCTCCAATCCAATGGCTCTGACAAATTTGAGTACCTGTACCTGTAGCCTTATTCTGCCCAACCTACAGGGACTCATTAGGAAGCTTGTGAGTACACGTTGATGCAAGTGTATGTACGATTTTCAGTTGTAGTTCCCGAGCGGTTTCTTAGCCTGTCGGGGACCAAATAGCTCAGTCTATGGACTTTGGAGGGACAACAGAGATGCGTATGAGAATAACATATGTAATTATTCTAATGTGTGCTTCTATGTGTGTTCCTCTGCCGGTCCACTGAACTCGGTATCTCCTTTAACAAATACTGCCGAAGCTGTTATACTGAAAATGAGTAGGAAACCCTTTTCAAACTCTTGATTGAAATTTGCAGAGTCCACAATTAATTTCTTTCAATAGCGTACCACTTGTCGTGCTCCTAACCTCGTACCATACCAACGTGACCGAACACACAAGCAAGACGATAAGTATCTGGGGCGATTGCAAACGGTGGTGATAATTTTAATACCCCATAACGTGGTAGGGTTGCTTTTATTGCAAATGAAACATAAAAATAACATTTCGTTGAATTGCACAGCAAAAAAAAAAAGAAAAACTCAAATTGCGGAACAGCACAGGGACACGACCCACAACGGTCGCAACGAACACATTTTCCATCTGCAACGGACGCAAATGTTAGCAAACCCATTCGTTGTTATTGAATGTGTCGACTCATTGAATGGTTGATTCATCCGCTGGCTACCACGAGGTCCGCACAGTGGCATCGGTGCGACTGATGAAAACAATCCATAGATACATTTCTACGTATAGTGTCAACAGTCTGACCGGCATGCAAATGGCCAAATTAATTCGAATTAGGCGACTGCAATTGTAATAAAATAAATTTCGTTGTGAACGTCTCCACCCTCGACCCAGGAACAAGGCACAAAGAATGCCGAGAATTGGGTATCCACATTCGATCACATGGAATGTATCATAGGAACGTTAACGTATGAAAATATTTCTGCCAGCAGCGAGTAGACTGCGCGTTAGTTCTGAACAGAGTACGACTTTGTTGTGGCCACCAAAGAATTTTAGATTAGTTCTGGAATTTGTTTATAATTATCGATAAGCAATAAAACTAATGGTCCTGTTCCCCAAATACGATGACAAAAACGCATAAGAACAGCGATAAGGCATCTTTAAGCTCTGACTGTTAGGCTTTCAAGATTTGGATTAAATAAGTTCAATCCATTCAGTGTATTTCAAGTTGGGATCGTCCTGCTTCATTGTTCCCATAGGGTCCAGCTGGTATCTCTGCTTAGATAGGTAGGTAAGTGCCTGTCCATGCAAGGCACAGACACATTTAGGTCCTTTGTGATATCACTTAAATGCCACTCTATCTATTGAAACCATTTGAAGCTCTTGATAAAGCTAAGGATACTTTTGACATCAGTATGTGATAATTCGTCCAAATTGTCAAAGTGATGGATAGAGCTTCCTTCTTTGGGATAGGGCAGGACAGGTACAGATGATTGTTTCTGCCTCCTCCTCTTCGCTGTAGCTCCTGTAAAAGTCATTTGAAAAGAGGCCCATCCTTCTGGCATGATGCTCGATGGGACAGTGACCAGTGAGAACACCTGCCATGCTTATGAGCGGACTGTTAAGTAACATAAAACTTTTAGATCGAGTGAGGTTGAGCATAGGGCAGATCTCTCTGGAGGTACAGCATGTGGTACCATTCCTCCATCTTTGGTTTGTCTAGCTGATCGCGTCATACTCTAGGAGAAGTTTACATGTAGCGTATGGAATACCCAGATGTCCAGAGTAGTACAACGTTTGGCGAGTTCATCGGCCTTACAGTTCCAATTGTATGTTCCTATGACCAGGTACGCAGCATAGGTGATTATTTAAATCTTCTGCTATATCCATGTGAGACGAGCGACAATCTGAGGTAGGTGATGTATGTCTATGTTACCGATTCCAGAGATTTTATAGCAGCCTAGATATCGGGAAAAAATTTGTCTTTGCAGGATACCACATTATGTCTAAACCAGGATAAGGATTCGTTGATCGCCATAATTTCCACCTGAAAAACGCTACAGCGGTCGGGAAGACGTAAGGAGAGGCTCAAGTTGAACACTTCGGAGAAAACACCACATGCTCTCGGTTTTAGAATCGTCGGTAATTTCTCGATATCTTTTAGTTACTTTCTTAGCTGAAAACAGTAAGACCCTCCATCTATCAGTTGGTAGGGGTATCCTTCTACTTAGGCCGACACCTTAGGCAAGGTCTTTCTCTACTCCGTTGTCGCTCATGTCTAGATTCGGGCTCTCTGTCAACCAGACCGTTGATGTCCATTTGCCTGGACTTCTCAAGCGTCCAATATCCAGTTTTTTTTTGTCTAGATCGGTGTCGCTGTGTGGTTCCTACAATTCGTAGTTTAATCTCCTTCTCCAAAGCCCGGCAAAAGGGACAGGATTTTTTACAAGAAATGTTCGTTTATAACGACCAAGACAACCTTCATTCGCTTTAGATCCATATCGTGGAACTGAGATAATAAAGGCCTGTATAGAGACTACTTAATTGTTCCGCATAGGCCCGACCGTCTACGTAGCCAGTATAGTACCGGATATTCACCGTCTACCGTGGCGTTCGGTTCGATTTATCGATGTTGGGCGTCTCTTTTTGTTAACAGCAAATTCTTTGATTTGACCTTGTTCATCGTTAAATATATTTTGACCGCTTGTTTCTCTTCTTTTTTTTTAAGAATCTGCCCTTGACACTACAACCTAGAAAAAACTACTGTGTCTCTGGTCTACTTAGCCTAATAGGTCTACTACCTTCCTAGTGAAGGTGAGTATGCCATTGGTAGCCAAGTTTCTAAACTCCGCTAATGAAAACAATGCCCTATGAAAGATCCGTCTACGTAGCCAGTTCAGGTTCAGTAAGGACGCCCTCATGTTCTTCCTGTAAACGTTTAGAATTTCCTTGTAGGAAAACGGCTTGATAAGCCTCTTGGATTGCCCAAGCCGAGGGACATTTTCCCAATCGGCTAGATGAAGTTGGTGTTCCCAGTTGTTTAACAAAGCTGTGGCGGTAGTCGAACTAACGTCACAGAAGTGTTCCGGTCCCAAGAGCACCGAAGCTGAACAGGCGCTACGCACTGCAATGTAAAAGGATGCAAAAGAGTGCAAAAGAGTGCACATAATGCAAATGAGTGTAAAAGAATTCATGAATTTTTAAGTGAGTGCATTCAATTGAATGGTATAGGAAATGAATGCAATCTTTTAAATGCGAAATGTATGGTGATTACACTCTTTTTCTTTAAGTCTCAAAATGAATTCAATGAATGCAATCATAAAAGTGAATTCATTAAAGAGTGCATTCAAAAATGAATGCATTCTTTTACAACCCTGCTAGGCAGCTCATCCACAGTTTCATTGCCAACAATGCTGGGCCGGTTACCCAAGCCTGACCTTGTTGGCTTCTTCCTCATGATTTGAATATCATTGGCGTACTCAAGTACCTGCAGAGACTTATGAAAGTTTGTGCCTCTAGTGCTGGCTTGAAAGTTTCGCACTATTCGTTTAAGAATATCTTTGAAGAAGTCACCTGACCGGACGTCACCTTGTCACCCTTTTTTGACATCAAACTTGTTGGAGTAGCGACCATCATCATTCTACATAGGCGGACGAGTTTGGCATTGATACCAGAAATAGACATGTCTCTGTACAACTCGTCTGGATATCTCATGGTGGGTATCTGCGATATTTATAAATTCTGGAACTCCACCTTAACCTTCATCGATGCCGGGATGAGCAAAACTGAAAAAAAAAGTGGAATTCCTGACAGAGCACATAAATCTCAACAAGCACGCACACAAAATTGGACTAACTGATACCGTAATCTGCAAAAACTGCGAAAAGGAGGCGGAGGACCTGGAATACTTCGTCTTTCACTGTCCAACCACTGCAAGACTACGCCAAAGGGTACTGGGATCCAAGCGGATAAGCGACATAAAGGAACTAGACAAAAAAGCGTTCGGTGAAATCCTGGAAACCACAGGAAGATTTTCCAGACCCCACACACAAACAATAGGCTCCCCATCACCAACTCTTCTCCCCACACATCCCCTTCACCTCATTTACAAGCTTCTCCAACAGACACTTTAGGGGAATTACCAAGGCCCCAGCTGAGGCCTAAGTAAAGAGAAATTCTCACCCTCAAAAACCAACCAACTATCTGTGATATTTGTACGTATATTGCTTGCGATTTTTCCAGGATCCCTCTAAGGGTGAACATTTTGTCGCTTAAGGACTTTCTTGGGTTGAAACTGCACTGAAAGCGGCCAATCAGGTTGTCGATGAAAGGTTTCAGGCGTTAACACCATATGGCAGTTAAGATCCTAAACGCAATATTGAAGAGACTGACACCTTTATAGTCCGAGCATTTTAGGTGGTCTCCTTTCTTGTGAGTAGGGCAAACGGTGCTGAGATTCTCGATTGACATTATCAGGAGTGCAAATAGGAACGTTCTGGCCAACAATTTAATGGTTTTTTCGGTCTGACTAGGCAGGATCTTGATTCATGGCCATGATCTACTTTTTTTTTCACTACCGGTCCCATTATTATTATTATTCTTGGGGAGCAGTTTAGTCACTTATGTACGTTAATGTGCGGAAAAGCCATAAATACAGACATACATACATCTTCCACCACCAATTTGCACGTCATTATCTAATCATCTATGTAACGTGATATAATTTTGTTTATTCATCACGTGTTTGTATGATATAATCTTTCAATATTTATTTGTGGTTATTCCACTAATTACCCGTTCGTTGATATAATAAATTGCGCCACCATTTCCAAAGCCATTATGTGACCGAGTCAATCGTTTTCAATAGAAAAACTTATTTTTGGCAAGAAGACATGAACAATGGACAAATTTGCATAACAAGGAACAACAGCTTATTAATTATTGAAGCCTAAATTTATATTTAACAACATAAACACTGGAAACAATGGGTCACGTAAATAACAACAAATCGTTTCAATACAAATGCAAACAAAATAGAATAACAACTTCATAAACGATGTTTGTCTCTTCGAATTGTTTTTTTTTTTTTTTTTTTATAAATTCTATCTACCTTTGGGGTGGAATTATCATTTACTTATGACATACATATATGTACGTATGATTCCGTACAGTCGTTTGAGACTAAATGTGTATTCACGTTGGTTAGATGTGTTCTCCGGGTAATTTTGATTTACCTCAGAAATCCTTGTTGAGATGGTCTACAACCATTCGTAGTAAATTCTCGAGTTTAGATCGATTTCTGTATTCAGGATTTAAAGCACAACACCATTGGGTTTAAGTTTAAGCGGAAATCACAGAATGGGCGAAGTGAAGGTAAGCAATTTGCTTCCGTTGTCATATTTGTTGAGTATGCTTTGCCGGGTTGACTGAGTCTACAGATGGATTGTGATGGAACCAAACTCCTTGAATCCACTATCGTCTACTTTTGTGATGTTGAGATGTAACTGTAAGAGAAGTGGAACTCGGACCTCTCTGAATCATCCAGAATTCAAAACGATTTTAGGATGGTTTTTGGGGGATTTGTTGCAGTTCACCCAAGTTGTTTAAACATTTACCTCGCAGAAAGTGCATTCTCTGTTGTGTCCACATTGGTTGAAACTTATCACCAAGGACTATCTTGCCGTTTAACTTGAGTTTTCAACAGAAAGAGACAATCGGTCAATATTATCGAAGAAGATCATGAAGCTGCCAAGGTCCTGCAACTCAACGGGTTGGTCATGAGTTGCTATTCAAATGCATAGAACACTGTTTAGGGGAGCACCAACACTAACAAAAGAGGTGAGTTACTCCTACTCCAACCAAGTTATTTTGAATAAATGTAATGAACCTACTTGAACATGAGTGGATGATTTGTATCCCTGTTGTCTTCAACCGAATCTCCGACAGGCACGTTTCGAACAAAACCTCACTGTCAGACCAGCGGGTGTTGTATCGAATACCTAGTTTGGTTGCCGTGGTTATCGCCGTTATTCTGGACATATGTATGGGCTGGTCACCGTGGCTCAATGGTAAGTGCGTTAGACTGCTGACCGAGCGGCGTGGATTCAAGCCCAGTCATGTCCACCGAACATTTTTCGCGGCACCACCTCTCATCGGGGAATGACAAGCCTCCGGGAGTATAATTTGTCGAGAAAAAGCTTCTCAATTCGCAGTTCGGAGTCGGCAATAAATTATAGGTACCTTCCATTCGTGCGAAAAATGTAACACGCACAACAGCTCATCCCGAGCTGTCGCGCCAGCTATTTATTTATATGGGCGGGTTCTGGTTAGGAGATCTTTTGTTATAATCTTATCGTAGGTCCCCCCCTCCCCTCCATGAGAGGTCGGCCTTTTGCAGGAAGTGTGAGTGGATTTGGTCTTTAATCGCTCCTACCGGAATGTGGACACTTGTCTCAAGTGAGCAGTGCCTGGTCAGTTCGTTTGCACGCTCGATTTTATGTCAATGTGCCCTGGAACCCAGTGCAGTATGACCCTGAACCGCTCACACAAGCGTGCACTTTTGCACCAGTTTGGAGAATATGGCAGCCGAGTCAATAGTTTTGATAGCGGCTTGGCTCTCTATGAGGATAGCAATATTCTGATTGTGAGTTTTATCATGCTCCACTTGCGTGCAAGCCTCTCGGATTGCCAGAAGTTCCGCCTGGAAGACGCTGGCAAAATAAGGCAGCCGGTATGATTTTGATATTTTCAGTGATTCCGAGTAGACAACGGCCTCCACACTGCAGTTCATCTTTGATCCGTCGGTGTAGATGAACATATCGAAGTCCTTCACCACTTCGTCTTTCTTCCACTGTGCTTTTGTGGTGAATTCCACGTGGAAGAATTTCTGAAGTTTAGTTTGGGGGTGATGTAGTCGATTGGTAATGAGTCCACGATGTATGTAGCTGTGGCCGTCCAATTCAGCACACAGATTCTTTGAGTCGTTTTGCGCTGCATAGTGTGGTATTTTGTGTATGTAAGTCAAGAGACAGAAGAGACAGTTGGGCCATCCATTGGGGCCAACCTCAATGCGACCGTGGTGCCTATACCCGCTGTTCTTTGGAGCCTTTTAACTTTCTAAAGGTTGTAGCCCTTTCTCAACGAATAGGTTCACTCTGCCTAAAATTCGATTCATACCCGCCGTTATAATCTGCAGAAGTCGTATTTTATACTTTCCTTTGTTGCATCGCTCTATTTATTGGTTACAAGCTTCTTGTGCTCTTTCTTTTTCCTTCTGAGAAGCCAGTGTTTGTCCCATGTCTTCTGCTTGTAGAGCTTGTGAGCAGCTCTAGTACAGCCCTGCTCTGTAGGTCTCTGATTCTTTCGTTGTAGATAATGTGCTTGCCGGCGTTTTTCGTTAAACAAAAAATGTTGTTGTGGTGACCACATATGGTGTTTCTTTGACAATGTTGCCATTAGTCTTCAATACTGAATGCCAGCGGGATAGGACCCACTTAATCGGAAAAGGCTCTGAGATTTTTAAGATTGCGGTCTTCCGATGTCAAAATTGTTCACAGTATTGCCTTATATTTGCGGTGTTACAAATATCTGAAGTTTTGGTTACAACAAGGTCCGAGTCAATGTTCGCCCATAGGATGATTTTGTCAACGTTTCACCAACCCGTATATTTGACACCAAAGTCACTTTGCAGCCTGCCATATATGTACATACATATGTATGTACAGGGGTGGCAAGCTAATAACCACACCTTATCAAAAAAGCTGGAGTAAGATAAAATTCTATTCTTCCTGGATGGTGCCCCAGAGCTCTTCCAAACTCCTTGGTTTCAGTGCCATGACACGAATCTTGCTAATGGCCCACAAGTAATCAATAAGGCTCAAGTCTAGGCTCCGAGGAACCAAACCATTACAGTTTCACGAACCTGGCTTTATGACAAGATGCGTTGTCTTGTTGGAAAATAGTTTGACGATATGGGTTCAAGCCCTATCCGTGTCCAATGAATATTTTTCGCGGCACTACCTCGCGTCGAGGAATGACAAGCCTCTGGGAGTATAATTGCGAATACCAAAAGCTTTTTCCTATTTCTACCCATAACCGTTAGTCTCTTTAGGCTCTGGCAACCGCGGAGATTGGTTTTTAAAAAACTCATATCCGCAGTTATTACCCCAAATTCTTCCACCATACACTTCCTTATTTCCGTGGAAGTGGCAAAAGGGCTCTTTAGGGGCCTTTTGTCGTCTACCTAGGACATCGAAGCCTATAGGTGATTAAAGATGGTAAAAGGTGTGATTATATAAATTACATGCTTCCAAATTAATTTTCTTTATCTATTTTTGTGTGGACATATCGCCTGGAGTGGTATAGCCTAAACTGCACCCTGTGGGCAGTTTATGTTCAATTGATTTAAAACAGGCATCGCACTTCGTCCTCCCGGAAACAAAGTGAAAATCGCCCTTATTTAATCTTCAAATCGTTCACCCACTTCAGAGTTATGTGCATTTAATTTTAATTAAACAAAAATAAAACAGCTCTGCCTCCCGTCAAGTGGAGCCTTCCCCAAATTACATTTCACTTTATTCACCACGGAATGACAAAATAAAAATAGACGCAGGATTACTCGGATTAAAAATTTGTTTTTGTTTGCACTTTTTGACCCCCACACTTTAATGTGCTCAAAATTGTGGAAGAAAAAACACATTTAATGGCCAGCATTTCCAGCTTGCGTCCATAAAAACGCCACGCAAGTCGGCATCAAACAGCAATCACCCCCAGGCGCACCGGATACAGCGATGGGATCACTGAAAATAAACTGCTCAATAAAAGTCGCAAATTGCTGGTATGATGGTAGATTTATTTAATTACTTCTTCATAATACTGTTATAAATGTTCTTCTAAAAAATTTCCAATAAAAACAAAAACCAAAAAACATCGTATGTACACCTAAAACGTTATATGTATGTTTTATGTATAAGAAACGGTCCAGTCAACGTTACATAACACCCGGCGGTTCGCACTCTAATAGATACACTCCCCCAATAAGTCACACGCTCCCTCGTCCAATGGCTTCATCCAGAATGGATTGTAGTTGTTACAGGACTTCCGATGTATGGGCACTTGAATTTCCACAGGCGTTATTGGTGCACCCTCCCATTGCCAGCCGTCGAATCGGTAGCCGTCGGATTTATTGCACTGCATGGACAGCGGCTCTTGGACGTACATCGTGTATAATTGATCGATACGCGGCTGAGTCCACTTAATGCTCCGATAATTTGTCGAACGTGCCCCATTCAGATTGACATTCCTCTGGTGTTCCTTCCTGCATAGACAAACACACAAACAACAAAAATATATGTAGCAAAGAAAATACGGGATTTCCATCTCAACCCAAGGTATGCATTGTATACATACTTTTTCATGTAAATAAAGTAATTCTCCAGAGTCTCTTCGGCGACGGAACTCTTGCAGACCTCCAGCTCTGTGGCCGGATAGTAGTGGATGTAGTTGACGCACATCTCGTCGCTAATGGAGAATCCACCCAGTGTTGCGTTGTCGTAGCCGATTGTGTTGTAGTAGCAGGTTGTTACCAATGCATCTCCCTTGGGGCCAACATCAAAACGACCGAGCATAGCAGAGCACATCCATCGATTGAAGAAATGGAAATCGAAAATTGAAAAATTATTTTCAACAAAAAAAAACTGTTATCCAAAGAAAAATTGAATTTCTGCGAGAACACACACAGAGCTCTGTTGAAAGGGAAGAAATGATTGCGAATACCTATTGAATGGAGAATTGCATTGGGACAGGGACTAGGGAGTGCATTAGGATGCATTTTGTGGTGGTTACATCGGGGTGGATTGGGAGCACTCCCGAAATGAATGATGGTGCTTTTCTATGGGGAAATTTGTTATTTTTATATAAATTGGACAGCTTTTCAATTATCCGTATGAAAAATGAGCACATGCACTGTACATTTGGGGCACTAAGCAGTTTGTTTTAAGCGGTTTTCTTACAGGGTTTTCCGATTGCTACAAGTTGTAATCCACTTTGAGAGGGGAACAAATTGGGTGACATAAATGTGGAATCAGGTAGTTACCTATTTGTTTTTTTAGACCAACTTATCTGTTAAAAATATGGTCGGAGGAAAGTATGTCCGATGAATGAAACCTCAACGTTGTTTGTCCGATCCTCAAGAAAGGAGACCATCTGAACTGTGCTAACTACAGAGACATCAGTCTTCTTAACATCGCTTACAAGATCTTATCTGCCGTGTTGTGTGAACGCCTAAAGCCTTAAGCCGCATCTATAGCGACGAACTATACAGACCCATGTCTAGATTTGGCATTAGTGCCAAACTCATGCGTTTGTGCAGGATGACGATGGAGAATGAATGGAGAAACGTCACTGTAGACAGATATAACCTTAAGGTAGTTAAGGACTTACCAAGGCTGTCGTTGTACAACGACACCAGCGATGGGATCAAACGAAGAATAACTCTTTCCAATCGGTGCTTCTTTGGGCTAAGAAGGCAATTGAGTAGCGTAGCCTCTCTCGAACGACTAAAGTGATCCTTTATAAGAACTTAATCGTCCTAGTCCTGCTCTAAGGCACAGAGACATGGACTTGTCAAAAGCGAATAAGGTTGCTCTTGGCTGTTTCGAGAGGAAAATTCTCCGCGTGATTTTCGCTACCGTCTACATAGACGGTGAATGGAAAAGGAGATGCAACGACGAACTGTTTGGGCTGTACAGCGATAGGGACTTAGCCAGAGGAGTTAAGTTCCAATGACTGAGGTGGCCGGGTCATGTAGAGAGGATGAATACCAATGCTCCGGCCCGGAAAATCTTTGAACCCGTGCGACGTCGTAGTATAGGAAAACCGCGACTTATGTGGCGCACGCAAGTGAAGGGGAACCTTAACCAACTTGTCGTGCGAAACTGGAGGCAGCCGGCTAAAGATCGAGCTGATTGGAGACGCTTGTTGGGTGAGGCCCAGGTCCACCCTGGACCGTGGCTCCATCTTAAGTAAGTAAGGTAATGTAAGACAAGGTTTATCACACATAGGTCTATATAGACTCAAAAAAAGGTCAAGGAGACCAAAAATAAAGTTCTTGCATCCTAATGCCCTGTTAATTAAATAATCTTAGAACACTGTAGGCCCAGTGGGATTCTTCAAAAGGTCAAGATGAGGCAAGAATATCCCCATAAGGAAGATGGCCAAAGGGAGCTTCTACTTGAGTTAAAAATCGATGGTTAACTTAACTGACTGCCAGACAAATTTAAAAAAGGGACCATGGACGTGAAGTGCTTGCTGGTTAAAAGCTTCATAGAATGTCAGGATCTGAATGAGGTTACTACCAAAGACGAAGTGTGTGAGGCCAGTTTAAGGGGCTTCTTAGATAAGAGGTCTCAGGCCAACAAATGCTTTAAGTGCTTAGATTATGGACAGATAGCAAGACAACGCCAAAGCACCCAATGTATCCAATGTGGCAAAAAGGATCACAAAACAAGGAACTTAGAGCTCTACAATACGATGCCAAAAATTAAACTAAGGAATAACAGATTTACAAGCGGGGTTCAACAAGGATCGGTGCTAGGTATAAGCTCGTGGATTATAGTTTTGATACTACTTATACCCAAAGAAGCGAGAATTATAGGTCACGCGAACGATATAGTCATCCTAGTAGATGCAAATTTTTTAGACGAAGTGAAGAACTCAAATGAAAACGACGCGTAAGCAGCGCTGATTAGTAGCAGGAGAACCCGCCTTGTCAGGGTTCCGGGTCACGAAGGTATCATGGGGAATGAGAAAGTCGACGAACTGACAAGAGAAGGGGTGCACGCTGTAGAACGAACAACTGAACACGCTGTGAGAATTGCACTAACAATAATTAAAACAGCAACCAACGAGAAGATGTAGACGGATTTTGAAGATCACTGGGCAAACCTCCCGACGTGGAAAGTGACTAGACCACTCGTAAGGAAACCAAGCAACCTGCTCACTAGGGTGGCTCTTGGTTCAAGCGGAGAGCAATTGAGACTGATGGTGGGACTCATTACAGGACACATTAACCTCAACAAACATATGCATAGACTGAGCCTCGCTGACACAGAGGCATGTAGGAACTGCGTTGAAGAAGAAGAAGTACATCTCGAACACTTATTATGCCACTGCCCAGCCCTAGCGATAATACGATAGAAGACCTTGGGGTCCATGTGGATACCGGACCTAAGGCATCTCAAAAATGAATCAGCGGCATCCTGGCCTTCACCAATAAATAATTATTTCCATCTTCCTTAGATCGCTCCCAACACACGTCCCTTAAGTTTCGACGATTAAAAGAGAGGAATCCAACGGGCCCGACTGAGGCCTAAGTGAAGAGCCTTCCGCTCACTCTCATATACCATACTATTGCACACCAAGAGAAACAGGCAGGTGCAAGGCAGACCGGACAATGCCTTACATAGGGGGACTTAGGCAGAGTATAAGACAGCTATTAGCAAGAGTTACCCAGTTCATCATACTGTATACCGAGCTAATCGGAGCAAATACGAATAAAATCAAATCATATACCAGGAAAATGAATTCAGAACACTTGGGGTGTGCACCAGGTATCGGACGCAATGAAATTATCTTAGCAGAATGGCAAGTCCCTACTGTAAAACGAAAAAATGAATACAGAAAGCAACGTTTAACGAAGTGGCAGCAAAGGTGGAATCTATTCGAAAAACTTTTGTTCAAGTGATGGTGATGGTTCCATTATGGTGTCGAGTGTTTTTACGACAGTCTTACTCCATTAACACTCACCCGACCTACTGCTTAGTTAAATTTAAAAAACTAAAACTTACCGGTAGCACTCTGGGTTTGTATCTCAAATTGCGCATTTCCTGGAAGTGATGTGAATAAAAATCGTCCCGATTGACTTCTCTCAGTTCCTCTTCCTTGCGAAAATGTCGTGTCAGAATTCGGACTCCTCTCAGATGTGTGTGTAACTGTGATCCGAAGATAATAATCCCTGAGTTCGGAAGTGCCTGCAAGGAATTCATTGCCGCAGACCAAATTAATTAAAGTAGTAAACCCACCACATACATATGTACATATATTCATCTACTTCTACGAAATGAAATATTCAAAATCAAAATATCATACCACTCGTGTGCACTCCGCAATACAATACCCACTTAGGGGAAATCCAGTTTGGCCAGGGGGAATGGCCATTTTATCCGTATACTCCAGTCCGAGTTCCATGACAGCGGCATCAAACTGTCTCAAATTGGATGCCATCTGAATTCTCATACCCGAGCTGTCAATACGACCTGCAACGCAACCAAATCTCAGTTAAATCCGGATCAGAACATCGCCCCGAACGCCACCGCAAGCACACACCTTCTATCAGGTCTGGATTATTGAAATGTACTTCTAGTCGAATGTAGGGATTGTAGTCACTGCCCCCCACTGGCAGACCAGTTTCGGGCGGATATGTGAACGTGCTCGCCCCCATCGCCCACAACGAAATGACCTTGGAGCATACTTTTGCCTCGACTGGCAGCATATCACAGTCCCCATTGTACAGTGGTATATCCACAGAAGGATCTGTCTGACAGTGAAAAACTTCCATGTGATGTACCAAGTCGGTGGATGTGATAAGCGGCTCGAATTGTACAATGTGGTGTTTTGCTTTGAGAAAGTCCTCCAACTTTTGTATGTGGCACCAGTAGGTCGTTTCCTTTGAGGGAACCCTTACGCTGTCCAAACGAATCTCTATCTGCTTTAAGTTTCTACGAGCATACAACATACACACATGCACAGTCAGATGGCTGATGGTAATTTTAATTACTTACGTCTCGGGGATGATTATTTTATCGGCTCTCAAAAGTTGCATCATCTTAATTCCTGACTCGTGCTTGGACGCATTCGGAAACGCAAATTGGTGGTCTTCCATGGACAAGGGAATGATGCCCCTGGCCCACATAATGTACATTGTTCCCTCCTATCGGGACATTTATCATCGTTAGCTTTTGGGCATGAGGACGGATTTAAAGAGTACACTTACATGCATTCGGAAGTCCAAGGGGTCACAAGTGTCAAATTTCCTCTTGAACGCCAGCGTCGCATCGTCCATTTTGAATAGTTCGCAATCTTGCTGGTAATCCTTGTGGACAAAACGTCCGTCGGTGCTGGTGTACGTGTCTGTGACAACGTTAAAGAATCCATTCTGATTCTCGAAAAAGCAAATGTCGGCGTCCTCCAATCCACCGCGTTTCGAAAAGCCCAAATAGAACCAGCGATGTTCGATGTTGAAGGCATTTTGTACGTGGAATAGGACTTCCTGCTTGTACCAGTCCACCATCCAGCTGAGTTTTATTTCCTCGTTGCCGTCTAAGTATATTTCATGGAGTTTCGTGTCCGACAGTTCTGTGTGTGCAAAGAGGAATGTGTGTTAGGATTAACTGGGATTTTATTTTACACCAAACGATAAGAATGATGGGGACTGGGTCTGTTGGAGTTTGAATGGAAGTTTTCTTATTTATGAATCTGAATGAACGAAGGCCGCTGGTGGAAAAAAAACGTGTGTCCTTTGGACAGAGAGTAATTAGGTGACATGTGAAATGTAGGAGGATTTTCATACAATGAATCTTTATTGATTCTATTTCACGGAGTTGAACTTTAAGAGATGGATATGAATCGACTTGCATCATTGTATCTTGGTTGTCAGTTGGTTATTTAGTGAATGTTCATGGTAGTGAGCAAAATAGTGAAAAATTGTCACGTAAGCGACTAGGTTAGGTTATGAGATGGGTTGGATGAGTCTGTGCCACACTCACCTTGCTCGTGGAGCAAACTCTAAAGCTGTTTCCTATTGCCCCAAGGTTTCGAACCACCTTGAAGCCTTAAAAAACCTACAGAAGTCCTTAATAGATACGTCACTTAATCCCTCTTATTGTTTGCTCAATTATGTGATTAAATGGAACGTGTATCATTTCCTAGCCATTATAAGGATTTATGTGATACGTTAGCGACTTAGATTGCTTTATTTATCTAGTAAATGAAAAATGACCCCAGGAGTCTCTTTAATTGGGAAATTTATTGCACATATCTACAGAGTTAAGTTTGGGGAATGCAGACTACTCTACATTGAATGGCAGCAGCCTAGTTTTTTCAGAAAGCCATAGTCTAGGAAACTTCTAAGTTTGTAATAACTTGCTATAGTCTTAATGACCCTGAACAACTTTAGGTGTCCATGGTATAAATGCCTATCCAATCGTATCGCTCTATCAATTCATACTTCTTCGGAAGTTTACTGATCACTCTCTGGAAGATTTAACACAATAAGTTGAGGATTAACCGAAGCGTTACCATAGCTTGTAATAACTCCATCTGGTCCTCTTAATTTTCAGAGCGCTCATGTGATACGATACGATAATGCCTAACCTATTCAGTCGACTATGTAGCGACTTGTCCTTCGATTTGCTGACCTGAATCCAGTCACATGTCAGCAGTATAACGCATTAGTTTCTAGATCTTCTATTTAGTGCTTTCACTATTAATTCTTTGATAATTTTGAAAAGATTGAACCAAGTTTCGTCGGTACGTTTGTATGGTTGGCATGTGTTTCGACCTAAAGGTGAACTTTTCCCAGACTCTACTAGTGTTTTTCATGCGGATCGGGAAACATGCTGCTTGCTAAACAATCTCCACACATCCAACCAAAATATTGCTACTTTCTAGGATAGCCAAGCTCCTATCAAAGCCATTAAAGTGGTCATCTGTCCATAATTACAATCGTCTGCATCTCTGGTCATCTTCTCCTGGTTAGCGTGCCGAGGAGTTGGCCAGGAGAAGATCGGCTCTTAACAGTTCTCTTGCGGAAAGTGTCGATATTCAGCTGGGCACTGTTAAGGGCTATATACATCTTTATCTTCACTTCCTCCAGCTTGCCAATCCAGCGTCATTTCAAGAAAGACATGACCAAATTATAACAAACCTAAGTCAAAAGAGCTACTTGGCCAATTAAGACCAGATATTGCCAGAATTGCCATTATCACGGTCCACTGACCAATTGAAGACCATGCGGTCAAGCTTGGTATTCCTCACAACAACTTCTGCAGAAGCTGCAAGAACATAAATAAGAAGGAATCTCTACATCATTTGCTCTGCAGGTGTCCGGCCCTGAACATTATTCTATACCATTGTCGAGCTATAACTGGCTCTGATGCAGCGATCCCAGAACTTATGATCTCTGGGCGGTCCACTGTCTTACACCATACGGTTGGATTGTCCACAACCATTAAATTGTGACATCTCGTCCAACCTTACCATACTTTCCACCGCATATAATCGGAACAGAATATCAAACCGCAGTCGCTTAACGGGACAAGAGAACTTACCGCTAACTGCGAAGGTGGGGTTAAGGGAAAAGCGTAGGATCCAAGTGTGAGGTCTTTAAACCCATCAAGCAAATGCAGAAACCTTCTACTTGTACAGACTTGGCTGACGATAAACTGACCGCACGTGTAGTGAAGAAAGGGTTGGGATTTTACAATGCCTCGACAAGCCAATGCTCGTTCGGCGGGGTACCTGTTTCGACCTTAATATCAGCAGAATGCATGAATAAAGACAGACAGAAAGACGTCAACTCGACATTAGACAGCAGTTACACGGTCATCTTCACACAATGATGTCTAAAGCATTACCGTGACTTAGATTTTCTAAATGTTTCAACACCTCGTTTCTCGTCGTCAAAGTTCTCTAGGCTTCCAAACCAGTCTTTAGAGTCGTTAAAAAAATTAAATCGGCGATTAGATGCCTAAGGGCTCTGCCACGCAATGAACGGCAAGCGGCAAAGCGGCAGAGCGGCAGAAAATATGCTCAGAAATGATGCTTGCTGCTCAGCGACTACGTGGCCACAACCATACGATTTCATACGTTTTAATTTTGCCGCTCTGCCGCTTGCCGTTCATTGCGTGGCCTTGACCTAAAACGAGCGAAGATAATGCTGTCAGTGCCATGGCCATGGTGGGACACACCACTCGATGGACTTGCAGAGAGTGGTTATAGTAAGGAAAGAAAGCACTTTGCTCACCACCTCAGAAAAATGTGCTCCTCTCCTTAACCAGATGACATGACCGGACAATTTCTCTACTAAAAGGGAGTAGGCAGACAGTGACCAACTTTTCGGAGAGCGATTTGTTTGCATGGGGTGTTTCCCGAGTATTGTACTGTAAGTCTGAATATCCAAATTTTCATTTGAATATTTATGATCTCTCCACGTATCCAGCTCCCTCTAGAGTGGATTTCAATTTCGAATTCTAGGCTGAATTCAAGAATTTGTGTTAATCAGTTTTTAGTTCAATATTTGGTCCTTTTTCCAAACGTTTGATTGGTGAGGGTGGAGAGCAATTTTACTTTTACGCGACAACTCTTAGACCATGCGTGATCTCGAGGGCTTCAGTAGGTGTTATAAGGAGGTTGACGCATTGCAACACACACACACGTACCTCAAAACAAGGAATTATCCAATAGATCCTCTCAGTTGCATGAAAATGAAGATGGGGATTGCCAAACCTAGAATGTGTCGTATGTGGAACATTTCAATCTGTTTTGCAGGTATTCTGCAAACAATCGAGATATGCTGAAAAATCGGGACTGTCCCGCCGAAATCAGGACGTCTGGCAGGCCTTAAAATACATGCGGTCTTATTACAAGAAGATAATGTGGAAATGTAAATCAATCAACTGTAATGAACGTCGGGTTGGAATTTGATTCTAAATTGTTTCCTGAATTCTAACAAAAAAGTGAAAAGTAATATGAAACAAACTCAATTGGTACAAAGTACAAAAGGTGGCAGATATTTGTCTCATCCCATATGCAAGTCATCTTACAAAACGGAAAGGAAATATAAATAAAAAAAAAAAATTCTGGTTTAATCTACTCACAAATATTGATTCCCGTCATTAAAAAACAAATCATATACGGTGCTGCTCGTGTGTACACACATGTAATATAAAAAAAAAGGTTCTCAAACGATTTTTTCTATTTATAGACCAACTCCTTTTCAGTTTCTTAATATCTTACGACTTGAACGTGCCACAAACGCTGGTTCAAGATAAAGCCCCAAGTACTCGTATGAATTGCTAATCAGCTGAAAATTGTCTTAGGTTATTGTCGTTAAAATTATTTGGATATGTACGTAGATTTATGAATATTACAATTTTTGATCATACAGCACGGTTCTAGACACACGACAGAGTCTATAAAAACCCTGTCATTGGAATTTCAGTACTTCAGTTTGATAGTGTTGCGAACCGGGCGGTAACCAGAATTCGAATTGAATTTAAGTCGGTCAGGAAATGGCGGTTGAGAATAATTTGATGCTAGTGTGTTTCGTTCTTTGCGGTATTTACGCGTGGATAAATCGTGCTCGATTGAAGCTAATATGGCAGCTGAACGGGACACGCGGCATTCTACAGCAGCCTTTTTTGAACATTTTGATGTGGCGAATGCTTGATCCGAATAGTTTGTGAAACATGATTTTGAACCAGTGTTGTGTGGTTACAGGGTTCTTGTTGTTTTGTTGCAGGATTGCTGGAAACGTTGCGTAGCCTCCGAAAATATTTCAAACGACCCGTGGGTTTTCTGTTCGGAACGCAGTGCTTGATTTATATCGATGACCCTGTGCTAATGGAGAAGGTGTTGAATTCTCCCGAGTGCTTGGATAAGACCTATTTGCAGGATGGTTTCTTTGTACGAAAGGGACTATTACATGCTAGGGGTATGTTGAAAGATGGTGTTTTTATAAAATTGATAAAAAATTGTGAGCGGCACCGAGAAAATGAAAATGAACCTAAAGATTGAGTGTCTAAGTTGTCTCAAGTTATAGCTAAAAGATTGCAGTGCGTAAAATTTTGTAAAGGTTGCTATAAAGCCGATTTGAGTTTAGAAAACAGATTAAGTCTGCAATTGTATCCTTGCGAAGAGTTTGAATAGCATGCGAAGAATAGCTATTACCGAAGATCCGCGCAGAAAGTGAAACAGGGTTCACTGCTCATTTCTATTTTTATAACTTCAAATATGTATGAGTTGTAGATATTTAAGCAATGCAGTTCAGTCGCGTGAGTCCCATTGTCGATTGGGCTCCGGAGATCACCACCAATAGTTCCTGTGTATTTGTCTGGTTATAGGATGACCCCTTGGGCCGCTATTGGCACTTGCCCTTGGCAGATCGCTACCGCCATGGATACCTGTACAAGCGTTGGTTTGAATAGCTACAACGGCCACGTCTTCCAAGATTTGGCACGACTATGTAGGTAAACTAGCAGTGGAAAGAAAATTTTAGTTTTCGCAGCAAAAAGTGAACTTATTCCGCAGTGAACCTGTGATAATCGGTCTTTTACACCTACTGTGAAGCAAAGCAGATTGGCCTTTGAACAATATGTTCTTGGCCTTAACTATCAGTTTGAAGGATAAGGCATCCAAATTTTGCCCTTAATATCGGTTTAATAGCTTATGGAAGAAAGGTGTGTTTTGTTAGGTTGTAGTGTTGTGTCTCCGGAGTCGGAAACAGTGTCAACCATCGCGAGTTCAGGAAAATCTATCAGAAGTCCGGGATTGCACGACATGACTTTTGGATACTTACTGCACTACGTACTGCTACTTTTCGACCAAAAGATGCGGTGGGTTTGAGATAACCTCTAGGACTCCATGGCTCCTGTGATATCAAGATAAGATAGCAATTTGGAAGCTTGGTAAAAAACAATTGTTCTCTTAAAAGTTTGGTGGCCGTGGCTCAGTACTTAGTGCGTTAGACTGGTGACCAAGCGGCAGGGGTTCAAGCCCTAGCCCTAGCCATGTCCATCGAACATTTTTCGCGGCACCATTGCACGGCAGCATTGTGCGCGCGGAATCAAGAAAGACTTTGTTGGGTACCGGGTCAAACTAGGTGGAGAACGTCAACACATGGAGGGGGAAACTATTGTGAATGCTCCTTCATGTGTAACTAAAGCAACAATTCTAAAAATAACTGTACGTAAGGCAAATCAAAGATGGTCCAATATAAGTGGGCACAACGTAATCAAGGCTTAAAAACAAGAAATATTTTTATCTTAATCAGGACACAGCTACAATTAGTCACTGACATGCTGCCGGCCCTTTCCTTCTGAGGAAGCATGCTAAATCTAGGTTCACTGGCAGGGGTCCTTACCGGACATTGCTCTATAGGTAGACCTGCACTCAGACTGGGGGTCCCCTTCAATGATTTCTGTAAAAGCTGCAGAGACTAAGTGGAAGAGGAAACTACAACCCAAATACTGTGTACATGTCCTGCTCTTGCGACGCTAAGAAGGCAAACCCTCGGGGAATACTTCTACGACGATCTTAATGATCTAGCTGAACTCGACATCCAGAAGATAAGAAACTTCATTTCTCGGACGAAATGGTTCAACTCTTAGGGTTAACACCGTTACGGTTGCGCATCTTCGATGTACTTGTGCTACATACTCTGGACCAATCTGGTCTAAGGGTGTCCCTGTCTGAGTGGGAGCAGTCACCTAACCTTACCTAATCTAAGCATGCTAAAAGATGCCACTCATATTATATGAACGCCAGGGAATTGCCAAGACACGCATGAATCTTCTCGGTACCAATTTCTTAAGTAATCTAGAGAAGCTAAAAACATTTCAAAATTATGTAGGGAAACCAAATGCTTTCAGGAAATGGTTAAGGTTTTGGCAATTTGGTTTCAAAGGGATCGCGATGGTCCCACTATGGTGCCTATTGTCTTATACAAGCGATGGCTGCTAGCTGACTCTGGGAGTCTTATCCCAAATTTTTCCTTCCGTATTCTTTTCATTTTCTTAAAAGGTAGAAGATAACATGACCCGGAATTTTATGATATTTTGTTATGGTTACAATAATCGAAGACCCAATTCGGGAATATTCAAAGTCAAATGTGAATAACACAAATAAACCGAACAAAACTCAAGCACGTGTCCTGAAGTACACTCAACGGAAAAGTCCGACTTATGTATGAAAACAAAAACCAATTGAATTAAAACCAATTTCATATTCTTCCGCTGGATACATTATAGGAATGAGACATGAATTTATACAGCGCAATTTGTTGTTGAACATTTTTCATACATTTCATGACTACGAGTGAAATTTGAACACCATCTCGTTATGAAGATGTAGCAAAATATTTACAGAATACTAAATCTTCAAATAAATCTTTATTTACATAGACATATACATATGTACATGACTGTGGGTCCGCATTAAATTCTTCACGTAAAAGTTCTCAGTGTCTCCTGCATCTTGGGTTTTACCTGAATTTAAATTTAGTTCTGCTTCTGCCTTTGCTCCTGTCAAATTTTCATCTGCAACTGATGTCAAAATAATAGTATTTCTTCATCTTTTGCGTTTAGTTTGGAATTTGAAATGAAAATAAGATATTTATGTATTTAAACGAATTCTCCCACTGTGATTCTAAGTGCTCGCGGATTAGCAATCAATCAACCTGAAGCAATATTTGATTAAAAGCATTTCACATTGGTGACACAAAAAACGAATGCGGCAAGGTGATTAGTTGGAGATTTTTTTTGCATTTCATGACTACGGAAACGCAATCAATGATAGAATGCATTTTTAAAATGAACATTTTTATTTTTTTTAATAAACAAGTATAGTACATAACATGTGCATTCGATTTCATTCATACTTAACTCTATTTGGTCATAAATTGAACAAACTCGGTTGGACTCTACTGGTAGTTTTATAGGGGTGATAAATGGGTGCAGAGTGATTGCTCACTTCTAGGACACAATGCGAATGAAGTATATAGTTTATCACGATATGTTTGAATTTTAAACTATGCACAGAGTTGAAAAGAGGGGCAGAAGCTATTGCCACTGGAACTCAAAACAATTGTGAAGTAAAATTGACATGATTGTGAATTTTATTATTATCGGAATGTGTTCGAAAAGTGTATTACAAAAAAGGATGAGAAAAAGTAAACAACAGAATCGTGGAGACAAACTCAATGTATTTTTGTTTTCGGGTAGTCATTGACTTTCTAATGTGTAGTAGGCATAATACAGGGAGTAGAGTGCCATGGCGTGAAGAGTTGATTGAGCTGACCATGATTATGAGATCTGGAGATTCGAAAAAATTTCTGTGAATTATAGCAATGACAAACACCACAAATATCTTAAGCTAGTCTGGACTCTACTCTGGAAAGCCAGTACCCTGGGAATCCATTGAAACCTAATACTAGCTGAGTTTCGAACCACTGCACATCGCTCGCGATGAGTGAATAACATAAAAAGGATATTTATAACCCCATGAGTTTTCAAGTGCTCGAAGTGTGTAGCTAAGTAGTCATAGATCACGATCACGATCACGATCAAGATCTAGCCTGGATCCTCTCGGATTAGGCAAATAAGAAACTGAAACAAAGGCAAACTGTTGCTGAACTTAAAAGAAAGTCACAAGCGTAACACTAATTATCTTCGCACAACACTCTCTGCAGCATTAGACATTAGGTGGTGTGAATAAAAACTGAGGCAATGTGTTCACTCAACTTTTTGAGAAAACACTCAATTTAAATTGAATAAAAGTTAATTTCGTCAAGCTTCAGAAAACACTTTTCTTAAGAGTGTTTGCCCAGAGTGTTCCCACAGTTTTTATTCACACCACCCATTATGTTTCATTTGACTCCTATTGACATCTTTACCAGCCAAAGGGCTGTCAGTGCGATCGTTCGTCTCAAAACTATCTCACACTGGTCCAGTAATGAAATTGGCCACGTATCCATTCCGAATAGTTTCAAAATCTCCGCAGGAAACATAGACTATGCCATACCGAAACTGAAATTTGACAAAAACTTCGAAGTTACCAACCCAACCAGGTCATTCTGGAAGAAAGTCGCATTCTTAGAAGACAAATCGTTTGGTGGAGGTTTTTCCGCTGATGGGCTCAATCTCAGCCTCTCTTTTTGTCCCCCAAACTACTGTAGTGTGTTCCAACCGGAAATAATGGCGATCAAGGAAGTCTTACCTTGGTTACGTGATATCCGCTTCAGATATCCGTTTCTTTTCGGACAACCAAGCAGCAATCAAGTCCTTGGAATCATTCTCTACAAATTTACTTATAGCCCTAGATTGCCGTTTGTCTTACATGGTTGCGAGAAGCTAATCCTTGGCTCATCCCGAGCTGTCGCGCCAGGAGAAGAAGTGGCGATACTGTTGGCAATATAACCACTTCTTTCTGTAGAAAATGTTACGTATACGCCACCGCTAAATAGTTGATTTTTGTTAGAACTGAATGTCCAAATCACAGTCACAGTCAATGAGACAGAAAGTGCGTGGTCGCGAGAGTTTAAGCCCCAGCCATGTCCACCGAACATTTTTCGGGGAATGACAAGCCTGCGGAAATTTAATTTGCTCAGCGGTTTGCAGCTACCACGACAGCCCTATGTTGGCGCATTGCTTCTAAAGGCTTTCTTAAAGTTTCTTATCACGTCTCTTAACAAGACTGGTTCTGGAAGAGATAACTGACTTACAAAATAAAATAACGTCAGCATATGGGTTGCAAAATTTCGTGCACTCTGAAACTTTTCATCCAATCTACTCTAGTTTTTATCAGCCACAACCACAAGAATACCCCACTTACTACCATAAGTGATAATTGAAAAAAGAAAACGAGTTACATATGTATGTATATATGAAAAACCTCAGTGTCTGCATACTCGCATGCAGGTGCTGACTGCTATACCAGTTTAAAGGTAAACCAGAGAACTTCATGTTTGGAAAATAAAGAAGGACGAAGTTCAACGATATGTCGTAACCAACGACGAAAAAATTCTCTCTTGGATAACAACAACTTCTGAATGCAGACGCTGAAGGCGAATAACTCCATTACTACTACATCAGCATTAAGGGAATAATCAGAAATTCAAATGGGTAACCAACCACTGAAGAGAATTACTTGTTGACGTAAAAGCATTGCGGATAGAATAATAAAAAAAAGACAAAGTATCACTGCATTGCAAAATAAGAATAGAAATTCAGTTTTTCAAAAAACACACAGATAAATTATGAACCATTTGCGTATTATTTATCCCATTTTCAATATTGTGAAATTTTGATGAGACTTCGATTGGGGCGAAGGGTCTCATATTTTCGAACACAGACTACCTCTCATCTCATGGGGGACCTAATGTTGTCGAAAGCATTCTTTCCAAGCAGAAAACTTTCCCTGAAAACGGTAGCACTTCACAACCATCTTGCGAATGTTTTTTAAAAAAGTTTTTCGATTCAGAATTTCAATTCAGAATTCGCTCAGGCTCAAATGTCAAATTAGTTGTAGAACGTCAAGCAAAACATTTGCGTAAAAAAATAAATCAATACGATACGCTGCAGAATTGAGTGAAGTAAATTGCGAGTTTCATTGGAAAAACGAAGGACTGAAACATGAAGTTAAACCTCAAATGATATGACTGCCGAACGTATCGAATATTTAACAATAGTGGATGTAAGTCCTGTATGTAACGACGTACCTTCATATTTTGGTGTGCAATCGAAGCTACGCTCTATACGATTTCCATATTTCAAATTCTAGAATAATGGGATAGTAAATGGGAAATGGTAAAAGTGGGCCTTTCATATTTACGTGCACGAATGTGCCTCTAGAACAATTCATTTTGTTAAAGAACCAGGACACTTTGAAATGCCTTTCATCATTATCATCATAATTTTTCAAAGACCCGCTTATCCACTATAAGGGTTTAGAGTGCTTAGGGTGGACTCTCCACATCTCACGATCTTCCATTATCGATTTTAAATCATCAGAGCCTATCCGCATACGGGTAGAGCTGAGATTTTCAACCATCTCATGCTGGGCCTACACAGGGGACACCTACCCGATGGCACTGATTCCAAGGGACGTCTTGGAAGCAGAGTTGGGGACATGCGTTTAACGTGTCTAAGCTATAGATCTCTCCGTTCGAAGAAGTAGCTACTCGACATTAAGTAAGTACCTCGCGTATTCTGCTGTTCCTATTTTGATCTCGACGAGTCACCCGAGCAATACAACGATGAAATCTCATTTAGCTTGTATCCGCGATCTTATTCTTTCGGTCATTAACCAAACCACATGACCTTAGGTGAGAGTCGGAACAAACACTGAATTTAAGACTGACAGCTTAGCTCCTCTAGCATGCAGATTACATTGAATAGGCGTTCGGGAAATTACCATTACCACTGATTTTTTCACGTTTACCTTGATCCCAGCTTAAATACAAAAGGCCACGAACCTATCAAGTGCGCGCTGAAGTTCGGTTTGGGTGGACCGCAAGATGACCAAGTCCTTATCCTTAGGTTTCCCAATTTGAACCCTATACCTCTCCACGGCTGCATGTTACAACACTCAATCCATTTACACAATAAAAAGCAGAGGTCACACAGCGCACACCTGGCGAAGCCCGACGCCCTCAGTGAAAGTTGTCCATTTAACGCCATTCACCGTTGAAATGCCTTTCCCGAGAAAAGTCTATAATACAAATTAGACTTCAAATTCGCCGTTTTGAAACAGGGTGAAAAAGCCATGTGTATTCAACTGGATTATGAATTATGTTCTCAAGTCATATGAACACCCTACCCTAAACTTATCTTGTACTAGTTGGGACGATATGATAGCTGAATGAACTTAAGTTGTCTGCAAGCCTCTCGAATTGCAGGACATCGGTGATTTTGATATTTTTAAGTGATTCCGAGGAGATAACTACATCGACATCGCAATTTTTCTTTGAGCCACTTTACATTTACCCACTTGCTCGTGAAAGTTTAGGGTTGGATTCAACAACAACAAGTCTCTCCAGCCAGCATGTTCCTTAATCAGCTTTCACCAGTTACGGACGTCGAGTTGGTTAAAACCGCCGTCCACTTGCGCACGTCATCAAAGATAAAGTGGTCCTCTTTTGCATACTTCCTCAGGCATGATAACGAAGATTATTCAGGCTGGAGCATGACGTTGTATACGTATTTTTTTGACCAAGTCGATGTACCTGTATAGCTCATATAGTTCTTGATTAAGTTCTTATAAATAAATTCCGAACATAAGTCTCCAATGCCATCTACATAATCGGTAAACTCAAGGCGTTTTGCTTAGGTAAAACGTCATCCAAATAGCCGCTGTCAACTAGATAACCGGTCTTTTTAGCCTAGGGCTGTTTTTATTCCTTCACCAGAAATTTATCCTTTCGTAATCGATAAAGGACGCCGACTGGTTCTTTGTGGGCGCTCGTTGCTTTTGAAGGTCGCCGATTAGTAGGCCACAACGCTTGTCGTAAGTTCACACTTTAAACAGCGGGCTCTATGAGGAAGTGCCGATACGTTTTCGGTGATTCCAAAGTCAAGAAAATCGAGTGGACATTACAGCTCAAGGAATACCTCAAGAATAAACTGTACGAGAATCAGCCGGCTAAAGAAAACGTTGTAAAGAAAAAGTAAAAATGACACCGAAAGTGTCTGCACATATGCTGCATCTAAAAGAGGCTACTTGCCCGATAACATTCTACATCGTGAGTGACCTTTTAACAATCAAGGGACTAACCTAAACCAGACAGAAATTAATAGAGTGTTCTCTCCTTGTAGATATACATATCAAAAACTCCAAACCCACTAAGCATATTTAGTCGGAGTTAAACTAATACTTTTCTAGGCCTTTGAACTTAAAAAAAAAATGTCGAAACAAATTAAGAAATATTCTATTCGACGTTGATTATTGTTGTAAGTCAAACAAAGTATTTACTGTTCACTAACTTTTATTCATTTATATATCAAGTTCTGACCACTTTTCTAAGGAAACAAACTCAGTGAAATGATGGTATTAGACGTGTAAAGGGAAAAAGTAGGGAATAGCCATCTGAGGTATACTAAACTCATGGAAAGATATAACTTTTGGAGCGGTTAACGAGGACTATAGAAAGACGGCACAAGAAATCGACTAATATCCGATTATTTTGGGAAAAAGTGATTTGAATGACTCGATCATTGTGCGCTTCATTGTGAGATTCACGCACTTAAAGCACATCGACGGATTTCCTAAGTATATCCCCATTTATGTCACGTATTGGATAATTTAGGTGAGAACAGTGGTTAACCCCAAAACTAACATATTCTGCGTTTGAATCATTGTCATTTAACAATCACCCCGTCCTGGCAGCTTGTGGTGGAAACACTCAGGCTTGAAAATTATAAACCACCATCATGACACATATCTGTCCCGGCAATCACACACGTTTATCGTGCGGATGTTCAACCCCCTTTAATGAGAAAATATCATAAAATTTAATCCCGACGGCTGAACGAAAGTATATTAATCCCCGATGAATACATCTGATAAAAATAGCATTACAGCACACAAAAAATATTTGATTTCACAATTTACCCGTTATAAAACTTTATAGCCACAAAAAACCACAAAAAATGCAAATAATCATACTTATGTATGCAAATGAATTTTTTTTTTTTTTAGGTCAAAAGTGGAAAATCAGGCGAAAGCAACTCAATCCAACTTTCAGCTACAGCGTCCTAATGAGTTTCTTCCCGACCTTCAACAGCGTCGCAGACTCCCTTCAATCGAAACTTAACGACTACATAGGCGTTCAGGAATTCCACGAAATAGAGGACATCATAAGCAGAGCAGTGTTGGTCACAGCATGTCGTAAGAACGTCTAAGAAAAGTTAGTTTTTTTTTTATTTTTTTATTTTTTGCTTTGTAACAGAAACCACTATGGGAACGGATACAAATTTCCTGGAGAACGATGAACACGAAATCGCCCAAACCTACAAAAGGTACACACAACTTACTCTACCGCATCCAATTCCATTCGTATTCAGTTTTATTTATCTTTGTCATCGTCCTTCTCTAGGCTGTTGAGGATATCATCGATAAAAACAATCAAGCCATGGTTACAAATTGATTTTCTCTTTCGAATGACTAAGCTCTATAACACAGATATAGAGCTAAATAAAATGGCCGCAGATTTCGTCAAAGATGTGAGTACACAGAGCCAATACTAAGTAAATAATATTAAAGGATCTCCATGATAGATTGTCAGCAGGAAGCATGCCGAATGGAAGAAAAATAAACGAAATACAAGCACCACAGAGGAGGACACAATTTGGGAGGAGGAGCAGGGCACGCATCGAAGGAAAAGAAATTTCATAGAGCAAATTTTCCAGTTGGCGGAGAATGGTGAAATCACGTTACAGGATATCATGGATGAATCAAATTCTATGGTTTTGGTGGTAAGTGTTGGAGATTGCCTGCTTTTCCCTCTTTAGAGTCTCCTTCAAAGTGAATAACGAATTTAATTCCCTCAGGCATTCGAGACGGTCTCGAATAGTATATTGTTGGCACTACTTTGTCTGGCAATGTACCCGGAAACTCAAAAGAAGCTACGACAGGAAATACACTCAACATTCCCGGATGGGGATATCTCCAATATCACCGGTGACAACCTTAAAGACATGAAGTACCTAGACATGGTGATCAATGAATCCCTGCGCTTGGTGACCACGATACCCATGGCATTGCGAAGTGTCAGTGAGGACTTTGTGCTCAAGGACAATATCGTTATACCAAAGGGCACCTTCATCATCCTGGACACGTTCAACATGCAACGAGACTCAGTGCACTGGGGTCCCATGGCCGAAGAGTTCTATCCGGAGCACTTTTTACCAGAAGCTGTGGCTAAACGTCATCCGTATACATTCGTGCCATTCATGAAAGGGTTACGGTTTTGCATAGGTAAGGAGCAATTAACAATCTAAATTGAGAGGTGAACTTATGTAAATTACCACTTTGTTTCTTCCCCCACATTTAGGGTGGCGCTACAGTCTATTATTGTCCAAGGTAATAATAGCAAAACTTATTCACTCATACAACTTCGAGACTGAAACGAAGCTGAAGGACTTGAGATTCATCGAAGGAATTTCACTGAAACTGAAGTGTAGCGATAAGATTAGGTTTACTGTGAGTAGGGTTAAGAATTAATGTTGTGGAGTCGATACCGTTATTAAGTTATGTAAATAAATGATAATTTATAGAGTATCTTCTTTTATTTGTGCAGACTCATTTGGGAAAAAGATAAAAGATATTCAAGGAAACGTTTCCTCAGGGAAAACCGTTGTTTATCATTTTTGTGGTTGGGTTCGGGGGGCTAACTAATTTGGGATAAATTAGAAAGTGAAGAGACCTTTCTTTCCCTTTTTGTTTAAAACCGTCTACATTATTTTGAGGTTAAATATCAGATAATTTGAATATAGACAAGAAAAAATAATGAGGATGCTAATAGACTCGAGAATAAGGAAGGGACTTGATGCATAAAACTCCCCTCAGACGCATGGATGTACATAAGCAAAACGGTTTCTTGGTGTTCGATTGAGTTTATGCTGGAGAGAAAATTAATTGGAAGGCTATAGTTTGAAAAAATGTTAACGGGCTGCAATCAGCAGCCGCAGTGCCACTGGTGATGCTGCCAACATGCCACCAGAAACGCTGGAACGGATGTGATGAGTCTCAGCCAACTGCCACGAGGAAGTCTTTGGTTTAACAGAGAAGGTTCGAAAGCACTTGCAGCAAAGCAAGAGACAAAAAGGAGACGAGGACTAACCTGTAACTGACGGTTCGTCGGCCGAGCTATTTAAAGCTGAAGATGACCTGGCAGAGAGCGTACACTAACTTATTTCTAAGATTTGGTCATGTTTGGTGAATCAACCCGGCAACCAAGGGGTATATGAACGCTTGAAACTCTGGGTCGACAACCTTGTTGGCTCTATCAGCATGGTTTTAGGCCTGGAAAGTTCATTGATATCATCGGCAGAACTCAGCGATGTATAGTCGTAACGTAAGCGAGTATAAAGGGACATACATATGTATTTGCTGCTAACAAGAAGCGACAACTTTAAATAACAAATCATATGGAACATCTCAGCTATAACTTCGAGATAGTAAGGGACCTTGTCTACCTTGGCTCCGATACTACTTTTGAAATCGATATCTCATCAGAAATCAAACGAAGAATAATTCTTGGCAATCGCTGTGTCTTTGGAATGAGAAAACAATTTAGTTAGTCCTTTTTAAAAAGCCCTGTCCCGAACCACAAAAACATATTATATAACGCGTAATTTCCCCATTACCCCTATTACGGCGGCGAAGCTTCGAATAGAAGGCGGATGAAGATATCCTTAGAGAAGACGAAAACACGAATTATACGAGCAATACAGCGACATCGATTCATTGTACCGTTGAGATGTCTATGGTACCTAGGACATTAATGCTCTACCCCGCTGAGGTTTCGTTTTGAACCCAGAGAACAGTAGAGGAAGACTCTGGCTAAAGTATCGCGCACAAGAAGCAGGGGACCTCAACCAACTTGAAGACAGTTAGTTAAAGATCAATGCAACTGGTGAAGCTTCTTCATTGAGTCTGACTTTAGGCTGCCATTTTCAGTCGCAGCGCCATTTGACACGCCTCAGGCTAAGCAGAGCTGACGTAAAAGACTCAACATCGGGTGGAACAAACACTTGCACGAACATTTTTTAGCCAAATAATGGGAGTATTCGCTTGCCTAATCTATTTACGCAGGACTTTTGTCCAAGATTGCAGCATGTACCTTTTTAAATCGGTCTTAACCACACTTGCCGGCACGAACTAGTGTCACTTTCAAGCTAAACAACTAACTGAAGAGACAAATTCTATTAAATCCTTTTAGAAATCTAAAAGTTGCCAGCCTTGACTCAACAAACGGAAAACGAAGGAACTACATACTCTTGCTCAACTGATCACACTTAGCGTTTTTGATAAGCGTCCTCACAGGCCACAAACTACTGGCGGCACAACTTAAGAGGAGAGGCATTTAATCCTAATGGACCTCTGCAGGCGCTGCGGCGAAAAAGACACTGAGGGAAAAGTAATACATTTTCTCTGCAATAGATCTAGAAAGACGGCACTTGGCTTATTATTTTTTAAAAGCCGCGTGAGGCAAAACTTTTCTTTGCTTCCATCTCCGTAACTTGCCTACCTTTCGACAGTCCTGCTATATCTGCTTCGATGTCAACTAAGACATTTTTATCTTTAAATTAATTTGTTTATGCAGCGAATATCTATGCTTACAGTTTAGCTGAGTACTCTGATCTTCAAAGAAGAATTAACCTAGAATGTACATAACCAAAGCTGGGCGGGCACCTAAAAGGTATAGACAGTGGCCAGCGATAACTCTTTCCATGGGTCGAATGTTTCTCCAGTCATCATGGTGTCCAGTATATGGCCAATTTTTGAGCTCGACCACAGCTGAAATGCCCTGCGTCTTAAAGCTGCTAGAGGGGCAACTAACTTTCCAAATATAAATAAATAAAAAGCTGCCGCAGCAGCTCGGGATGATGCAGGCCTAGCTTCTCGCAGCCATGCATGGTGTGGTTGTTACATTTTTTGCACGAATGGAAGGGACCTTCAATATATTGCCGACTTCGAACGGCGAATCGAGAAGCTTTTTCATGACAAATGGTACTCTTGGAGGTTTATTATTTCCCGACAAGAGGTGGTGCCCCCAAAAATGTTCGGTGGATCTGGCTGGGGCTTGAGCTCACGTTCAGCAGTCACGCCGCCAAAGATATCAATAGATAATATAAGTAGCAGAACGTCTAAATCAGTTGACTAGACCGCGATTTCAATTTACAGCAAAAAAGCCCTGACAACCACCAAGAACTAACTTATTTATGTTAAAGACCCTCGCTAGGAGATTATGCCCATCTAAGACGACCGTCCTAGTCGATAGTCAAGCAGCTATTAAAGCTTTAGATAATGCTAGCACAGTCTAAAGCATGTCAAAATGTCGAGAAATTCTAACAAAAGAGGCGTCACCCATGAAGTCAGCATCTCCTGGGTCACCGGGTATAGCGACATCGAGGGTAAAGAAATGGCGGACGAATTGGTTCGGCCAGGATCCGGTTAAGAACATGAGTCCACCCACGCATATATAAACATCCCCATCGGTGTACTGAAACATAAACAAAACCTCTTGGTCCGCCAGAAGCAACTGCATTATAGACAGCTTATGCAGGCAGCTTATGACACAGAATCAACTAGATCAAGACAAAATGTCTCCTGGATATGAACAGGTGTACTGACGGGACATTGTGCAATAGGCACTATGGCCACCAGACTCGTCATCAACTCCCCAGACTACTGCAAGAGCTGTCAGGATGCAAAAAAAACGGAAACCATCAAGCACTACCTCTGTGAATGTCCCAATCTCCAAAACCGCCGACTACGAGACATGGGAAACAGGCAGTTTGGAGAGGGAAGCATGCTGTATTTAAAGCACAGGTTGGTTTTGCGACAGATCACCCATCTAGAACACAAGGTTGGAACATGGACTACAAAGCAAAGGGGAACACAATGGACCAGTATGCGCCCGTAAACGCAGTGACGGACTGCGCACTTCCCCCTCAACCTAGCCTGACCCCGTTTTAGATCATAAGTCTTATTGTAGGCGTAGTTAGCGATCGCACGGTCTGGAATGTTCAGTTTCTAGCTAAGATTGCTATCTACAACATCACCTAGGCTGTTGGCTTTGTCTGTGAAACTAACTTCCGTCTTTTAAAGTTTAGTCGAGCTATGACCAGAAATTCGTATCATTTAGTGAAGGACACTAGCTCAATTTTGAGCCCAACTTTGTTAGTCCATTTGACTTGTGTATCTAGCTGAACAGTCTAACAGTCTTTAGAACACTTTTAACGCTGTCAGTGGTTTAGCAAGCGTTGACTCCTGAGCAAGCTGACACAATTTGAAAACAAATCTTTATCGGTTTTACGAGACACAACACGCAACCATTTGTCCTCAAACAATTCACAAAAGGAACAAAAACAAACACCATGGCTTGTGGTTTATTTCGCTAAATTGAAAACCCACATTGGTTTACATTTGAAAAACACGCTAAGCTCTATAAGCTACTTCAGCTGTACATGCTTGGTGCACAAATTGAAATCACATCTTTTCCTTCTTTAAACCTATTATCTGTGTAAATTCATCATAAGATTTATCGTGCAGGAAACAAACAAGGATAGCAGTCATGTTATCCCTGCCGTGAACGGCAGAGCTTGGTGACTTAAGACATCTTTTGACAACGCACTTGTTCAATAGACTTTCACAAATTTCATCTGGGTAAAAGCCCTGTGCTATGAGATTGCGACAAAAGTTAACCACTTCATTATACCTCATAACGTCCCAGATGCCATCGGACGCCATCACAAGGAACTCGTGGCCTTTTTGAATGTCACGGCTTTCAACGTCAGGATACGCTGTGACGATTTGTTCGCCTGGTCCTTTTGTTTCATTGCACTTGAATGGGAAATCGCCAAAGGCACGCGATACGGCAAGACGGCTGTCAATGCGGTGGAAATGGACATTACCGCCTGCATTGTAGATGCGTCTGGATTCGCTCTCATTATCCGGCTTGTGGTTCTTCGATAGAATTTCTAATCTGCCATCGATGCAAGCAACGGCATGTGAATCGCCTATATTCGCGCAGTAAAGGCGATTGTCTTTGATAAGCATTGTAACAGCTGTAGAACCTATCATTTTCTCGCCACACAATTGACTAGACAGCAACTCGGAGTCCATATCCAGGAATGCCTTCTTCAACGCTTCTTCAATGTCTTCCGGAAATGCTGGTTGTTTCACGATTAATTTGTGTAGGTGCTTTCCCGCATATACTGCCACCTCATCTCCGCCGTGACCATCGTATACAGCAAAGAATGATGTTCCTGGATCATCGGGCAGCGACAAAATTAGGGTGTGGAAATCCTGCATATATGGGCGACAACCTTGCATGCAACTGGATCCGATGGCATACTGCTCGTTTTGACAGTATAGTGACACCTTTTCGGTGGATGGTAAGTACGACTTTCCAACGCCCATGATTGTGGAAAATTTCATTTGCTAAGAGACGCCTGAAGTGTTTTGAAATTTCAAGTGTGAAAATAAAATGTCGGCCACGTCGAAGGGTATTTCTAGATTTGAAGGCTTGACTTGCAACTCGCAGGTAAAGTGATTCGAATTAATTTGCCTTGCGTTCGCAAAGACACTGAAATCAGTATTCCACTTGACGAATGTTGTGTTTTGCAGCAGGACTTACAATTTTTATTGTCAACTCCGAACTATAAATTGAAAAACAAGCTCTCGAAGGTGGTCTCGCGTACATTTGTGAATGAGACTTTTGACATTTAAATCTGTGTAAGCTTAACAGTTGAACGAACTCTTTGTTAAGCCACGGCAGCTGCACTGGAATGGACAGATCGCCGCTGTATCTAGTATTTATTGAATTCAAAAAGGCTTTTCACCTCCAGAGATGCTATATAATTTGCCTTGTGCTGTAAAGGTTTAATAGAAAACATCCCAGTTATTATGAAGGTGGTTACGCATGAGGAGAGTTGTTGCGTATGGAAGAACTGTTTCTGCAGACAGTTAAACCGCGACGGCGAATCAAATCATCGTCAGGCAGAATAAACCATTTAACCGGGTTCATCGACCGGCATCGTCGAACCAACACCCGACCTAGACGAAGTGAAGATAGCCATATTCAAGCTTAAGCTGCTGGAGCTGACGTCCTACCTGCAGAGCTGTTCAAAGCGGCAGGCGATGACTTGGTAAGGAGCATGCACCAACTCATCTGTAAAATATGATCATAGGAAAGTATGCCCGAACCTCAGAAAAGGTGATCCTCTGAACTGCGCCAATTACAGAGACATCAGACTTCTTAACATCGCTCACAAGCTTTCATCTGCCGTGTTGTGTGAACGCCTGAAGCCGTTCGTCAACAACCTGATAGGTCCCTATCAGTGTGGCTTTAGGCCAGCAAAGTCCATCACCGACCAAATATTCAACGCACCACCTTTGATAGAGTTTAAGGCCGCCCATGACAACATCTATAGAGACGAACTATACAAAGCCATGTCTAGTTTTGGCATCCTGCCAAACTCCTCCATCTGTGCAGGATAACGATGGAGAATGTACGTTGCTCCATCAAGGTCGGTAAAGATCTTTGCTGTCAAAAAAGGACTTATAGAAGGCGACGCGCTGTCATGCGAATTTTTCGACATCGTTCTTGAAAGAATAGTGCAAAACTCAGACAAGAAATGACACCCAACACCGAAGTCTCTCCAGAAGGTCCTTGTAGACATATATTATTTGAAGTAGTTAAGGATTTTGTCTACCTAGGCTCCGCAATCAATTCAGGCAACGACACCAGCGATGAGATCAATCAAAGAACGAAGAAGGCTATAATTGAGTAGCTAAGCCCTCTCTAGAACGACTAAGATCTTAATCGTCTAAATCTTGCTCCACGGCGCAGAGGCATGGACTCTTTTAAAAGCGGATGGAGGTTACTCTTGGCTGTTTTGAGAGAAATATTTTTCGGGTTATTTTTGGTCCCGTCCGCGTAGACGGTGGATGTCGGAGGATGAACTGTATGGGCTATTCAGCGATATCGACTTAGCTAGAAGAATGAAGGTCCAAAGACTGAGGTCATGTAGAGCAGATAAACACCAATTCTCCGGCCTGGAAAATCTTCGAATCCACACTCACGGATTCGCGACTCGAGGATCCGCGACTCAAGTGGGACACGCAAGTGGAAAGGGACCTTAACCAACTTAGCGTGGGAAGTTGGAGGCAGCTGGCTGGAGACGCTTGTTGGTTAAGGCCCATATCAACCACGGACTGTAGCGCCACCTGAAGTAAGTTACGTATGAGGGTGGCAAGTGCCATGTTTTACACAATGGTAAGATAATTACTTACTTCGTTCAGCCTTGGAGTGTTTCTGCCGGAGCTACAGCCAGCGTTCATACACTTTGATCTAAGGCACGCTGCTTCCAGTTTTCTCGATCATGCGCTCTGGCATCTACGATAGCTTGGTCCCTAAAACGTAAGTTCAGTCCTTCTTGTCGCCTGAAACCTGGGAGCTGTGATTTGACGATCTTGACTGGAGTTATAGCATCCATCCGGCAAGTATAGTTGTCGGTGTTTTGGCTACATCCATGAAGGATTTTTCTCTGCCAAGTAATCAATATTTGCTCTGTTTTGCTGCTAGAAGTAGTAGTAGTCTCCAGGTTCGTATGTAAGTCTTCATCAAACCTCAACTAGGATGTCATTCATAGATTCGATGTCAATCCAGTCATCGGGCAAACTTGGTTGAAGATTTGATGCAGGCATAGCACCTCCGCATGTAAGCTTTCAGTGTGGTTTTGTTGTGCTTCAGCTTTTTGACCGAAACCTCTTATGAGTAGACGAATAATGCTTCGATGACTGGAGGCGGACGATCGTCTTGCACTATCACTATCTCAACGTTACCTCCATTCAGCGATTGTTGCAAGTGTTACTTAAACACATCTAGAAACCAGCTGCCAGTTTATTGGCCTCCTAAAGAACTGTCACGTATTGCTTTTCTGACATATGGTCCCTTCTTCCTACATAGGGTTTTTTCTCCTCTCCTCGAGAAATCTGACAGAAGAAATTGATTTTATTGGAACGTCATGAATCAAAACTAAGAATGCGTCTACGCATGTTTAAAAATCCATTTTCAAGCAAAAACTGTCACAGTCTCATGGAGCATGAATTTGAGTTTCATCACCAGCGTTCATCATCACCAAACTTGGTCATTGACCGAAGCCATGTTTATTATGTTTATCATCAGCTACACATTCATATGCTACTAAGTGGCAATAGAATTCCACTGAGCCCATTCTGTCTACCATACATCATCTTCACTAGAGTGGGAATATACACATAAATATTTCACAAAACTTTTGCCACAAACTTCTTGGGCGTATGTGGTTTTTTGCCCCCGAACCTGGAGAAACTTTTCCCTCTAATGCATTAAAAGTTTTCACACACCCCCCTCCCCGCTCCCGAAGCCTTCGTAGTCGATTAAAAATTGAATGCAATGAAACTGAAACTAATTGATGACAGATGCATTATGGCGAAAAGTTTATCTCTTCATTCGGCAAGAAGTCCCAGCTACCTGTCACTCCCACTCATTGTCAACTTTGCCACCATTCAGGACTGGTAACGACTTCTCTTGATGTCATGATTGATACCATGTCACATGAAAAGGAGCATATAAGTGACAGCAATTTGTAGCATTTGTAGCCCAACTTGACTTCCTTGAGAAGATTGTGGAACTTCCGACCGACAGTAATTTCTGTCCTAATAAGTAACAATTCTAGTAGCTCCATGTCAAGGATACATACTCGTACAACGCTACCCATCATTGGCATTTACGATGGGATTGCGATACGTACGTATGGCAACAGTTGTAAAACGTAAGAGAATTTCCTGAAATAGCCAAAAGCCAACCAGACAGCAAAAGGGGATGAATTACAACGTAAACTTTATTTTATTGCCATTATCCTCACATGTCCTTTCCCGACTCTGAAATTCGAACGAAACCGAAATGGAATGAATGCAATCATCAATTTTTATTGCAAATCGAATTGAGACGTTTTAAGCTTCACTTCTCTGGAGAAACGTACGATGACCTGGCTAAGGATGTGTACAATGTACATCCACTCGCTTCTGAAAAGATGGATTTGTGAGTAATAAACCTTCACTCACAATCCAATCAAGCATTCCGACCCGCATTCAATATGCAGTAGCTCGGTGAGTGTGTGTAGAATTGCATGGCGTCCCAAAGTGCCTCTCTTTGCCATGCCAATGCAAAGAATGTATTTCTGGTAGAGGATCAAAGGAATTTCATTAATCGAAGTAGAAGAGGTCGATTAAGAGACATCCATTGACGGCGCTGTTTGCCCTCCCAAGTTGAACATTCTTCTTCCAACAAGTTCAACAAGTACCCACTCATTCAGTGAGTCGATCAAATCGGTCCTCAGTCAAAGTGTGACGTGCCAGTCTGATGAGGAGGCACATCGACAGAAGAAGACAATGATATCGAAAGTCACGTTTTGGAATTCCGAGAATGTCCCTTTAATCATTTACGATTTGCCCTCTCCTTCAACCGTGCATTTATTAAAATGGCACTCGCCATATCGGCCTCATCGTCTTTATTAAATTCTAAAATTCTCCGTTGGCAGAACCCTTCACTTGCTTGGCGTGGGTTTTGCACACACAGACAGAACTTAAAGAGATTGCGATGAAGCGCTGAATTCTTTAGATGCCATCCCTAGAGAGATCATCTTGGAATTACACTAAAAGGAATTTACAAATAGACTCAGTGATGGCGATGATGATGATGATGACGTTGAAGTAGGGGAGGTGGTGGAAGGTCCTCCAACGAATCGACTGATGAGTTGCGGGGTGTCGGTGATTATCCCGACGGTGGCACATGCTGAAACCAACGTTTATGAGAAACAACTTAATTACTCACGGCAATGTTGGCGCGGATTGTGAGCGAGTTAGAGAAAATAATTTCTCCCCCTTTATCCTTTTGCACAATTCCGCGGAGGCATGACATACATATAAACCATTTGCCAACTTTTTATGTGCCCTTATATGCCGTAAGATAATTGAGATATGTGGGTTGTTGTCCTTGAGTGTGACGCCCTACTTAAAAGTGTCCTACGAGTTCCATTCTCCTATCGGATGCATTAAAATCTCGCTTAAGCACTTTAATTAATGCAGATGTTGTCGCGCGCTGGATGAGACACTTGCCTCGAGCAGCTGTTAGGCACAAAAGCTTGTTGATTCATATTCCAGGTTAAAAGGATACCATTCATGTCTTGTCGTTCGTTGGGATTCCTTTTATTTATTTTTTTCTCACATCTTCGCAAGAGAACACCTATTGTGTGCTTTTTCTTGCTGTACATAGATATCTTTTCGTTTAACATACAAAAAAACACAGGTATCGGATTTCTTGAGGAATACTTTGATGCCTTTGAGAGATGATATGGCAGGAATCATTATAATATCCCTCGGATATCACTTCTAAGGTATGAGCAATACGCATATGAGATTTGAGGTACACGAAGCCTTTATTTGCCATAACGATAGAAGTTTGTTATGACTTTGTTATGGATACATGTACATATTTGTGTTTGGATATATAATATCTATCTGCATATGTATTTGCGAAGAGCTAAATCTTAAAGAATGAATGAAATCGGATTGATATTGGTTTGAAGATATGTTTCCCTCTGTGGAAGTGGGAGATTGATTTTGACATAATCAGGCTACAAAACGTTATCTATGTTGAGACTTCGGTATAGGCATTAAGAGATTGTCTCTAAGCCACCACACCTTTCAGACAATGGTGCAGCTTGTTGGTTAAGCTTCAAATCTTGATTAAGCATGTATTTGTATCTCTCTAACTAATGAAGGAACAGAACCACAAAAGACAGAAGGGCGTATGTGCTATGCCGGAAGACTTTTGGCAAAACGTGGGGTCTGAAACCAAGGCAAGCGTATGGAGTTTTTTGTCTGGTGGCCGATAGTGGAGAAAAAATACGCCCTCACTCTATCCAACGTATGGCCTTTCTGCGGATAGCCGACTCACAAGCCAGCCTCCCCCACCACAGTAGCCGTGGAAACAAACCTGAATTTACTAAGTATGGGGCTAGAGGTGAAAAAGACAGGTGGTTGGGTGCCCTAAAACTCAAGACCATAGGTCACTCTAACGAGTGAATCTGAACAGGACACAGGGCTATCTGGAAGTAAGTACAGGCACCGGCTGGACTCCAGTGACTTTTCTAACAAAACTTATCTTTTCAATATAAGCTATACAGTCAGATTCCCCAAACGAAAGGAGTGGCAACAGGGTATTGTCATCCTCTCCGAGGGAGAAACTATACGGATGGATCTCACATCAACGAAGAATTGGGGGCGGAGGTCTACTCCCGAACACCACCTCTCAATCTTGCTATCCATCTGGAACAGTTCGTGATTGTGTTCCAGGCAGAGATTTTCGCGATACTCAGGGGCACCGAACTCCTACTTAATACGGTAACCCTCGGTCATAGTATTTATATCTGCCCAGACAGTTAAGCTGCCTTTATGGCACTTGTAAACCCAAAAACCAACTCGAAGTTGGTAAGTGAACAACTCAATAACCTGGCAACCTCTGCCCAGGTTAACTTGCTCTGAGTAGCGGGTCATTGCAACATACCTGGGACCGAAACTTCGGATGAACTGGCTAGGAAGGGGACAGAAAACGGGTGGCCCTAAAGGTTATTAAAACCGCTTTTAGCGGCTCGTTTGCTAAATACAGGTAGACCTCACTTAATACGTACTTCTTACAGCACGGCCTCGCTCTAAACGTCTCACTTTTTGCGGCATATTTTTGTTTAACACGCAAAAAGCCTCGCTCTAACACGATGTGCGAGACACAATTTTTTTTCTGTCTGGTTTGCACGGATGCCACACGAATTTATGTACATACATACATCCAAAAAGGGACTTCCCCATATTACATGTAGGAAGCGGATAGTGGTGTGGAAACCGGATTCAGCCCAATTTACTCAGTTCCTTTTTTGTACTGACAAGGCTCGTATGTATGTATGAAAATTTAGTAACATAGGTGACTTTTTTTTTCTGTTTTCTAAAATCATGGAACGTAACCACTATTTTTGCACTAGATTCTTGTATCGTTTAACACGATTCCGTTTAACACGGCATTTTACAGGAACGTAACCCCCGTGTTAAGTGAGGTCTACCTGTACCACGAAACTTACTGGAAAAACTTGCTAACCTGCAAAGCGGCCAAATTAATGACAGAGCGCCTATTCTGTAGTTTAGCAAGGAGAACGAGGAGGAGGAGAGCCTCGACTACTTCCTCTGCGATTGCCCCGTCCCAGAACACAAAAGCCTGGGAAAACATATTCTGCCCGGGCTAAGCTCTCTTAGGCAATTTATTTTCGAGAGTTCGCTGGATATAAAGGACGTTTCTCGGATCTGTAAGCCCCACCCGACTCTCAATCCGCTAACCTTAACTTACACTCTTAGATGCTGCAGAGGTGAACACAACAGGCCCATATGCTGGCCTATCTCTCTTCCAAATGAAGGTAAGATAATCTTCCGCGGAAGTGATTTTTAATTCTTTTAAATTGCTTCAGCAGTTCCAGTAGAGTTACCTTGTTATTTTACATAGGGTCAGAAACTAGAAAAACCCTTTAAGCGCTGTTTGTGTATCCTTGCGTAAACGATGAATTACTGATTTTTTAAGTCGTGTTACCTTTCAATGGAATTGTGCAGTGAATGTCACTTCTTTTCTGATCCTTTCCAAGCACCTCGATTCCCTCTCGTCTTTTCTGTGTGAGTTATAGTAGTGGTAACATTCAAAACACCGATTCGACACCGGAGCGGAACAGACCCAGCTTGACTTTTATGCTGAATGCATTACTTTGTCAAACTTAAAATAGTTTTTCGAACACAGCTTCAGCTCTCCCAAAAGTTGTCAACACTATCTAACCGGTCATGTTGAGTCCGGAGTCAGGGTTTTGGTCGTCACCGTTTGTCTTGAATTCCAAATTATTGGCCATTATACATACGTATATCCTTTATCCTGGGTCAAAACCGTCAGTGAAGTTCAAAAAAAGATCATTTTACCCGTTTTATTCCCATATGCGACGTTTAAAACTTTGGCTTAGCGAGTGAAGTCAGAACTGACATCGACTCAAAAATCGGTTAAAATGTTCCACATGCGCCACAGTATTGTGAGTTTAGCGATCCTCGATTTGATATACAAAAGTCGAATTTCACTCAGTCATTAAATAGTTAGCACGACAGCTCGTGATGAGCCAAGTCTTAACTTCTCGTCACCATTTATGTTGTGCATTTTACCCATAAATGGAAGGGACCTACAATTTATTGCCGACTCCAAATATTTTTCATGACGAATTTGTCATTCCCCAGAGCAAGAGCAGCTGCAGCGAAAAGTGTTCGGTTTACATGGCTATGGTTTTGAACCCATGCAACTCACACAGGGGTCAAGCGTACTAATCACAGAGCTAATTTAACCAATGGCGAAGTTCAATATTTGGGGTATATTGTAACAACCCACCGGTAGAACTTGCGATTCCAAATGAAGGTAAGATAATCTTCTAGATCCCTTTGTCACAGTATTCCAAGCAGAAGTCCTTGCTATTTTGAGGGAAGCTGGAGTTCTATTAGAGCACTACACCCAAATAAGGGAAATAGAAATCTGCTTGGATAATCAAGCAGCACCTAAAGCTATCACAAATTCAACATCCAGAATACAAACTCAACAGGCTTCCCGGTCACAATGACGTCCGCTTGTCTGGGTGCCGGGAAACGAAGGTGTCATGGGGAACGAGAGAGTCGACGAACTGTCAAAATAAGGGGCGCACGCGATAGAACAAACCGCTGAAAACACAGTGGGAGTCGCACTAATAAAAATTAATACAGCAACCAAAGAGTAGATGCAGACGGATTTCGAAGATCACTGGGCAAACCTCCGGACGTGCAAAGTAACTAGATCACTCGTAAAGAAACCAAGCAACCTGCTCACTAGGAAGGCTGTAGGCTCAAGCAGAGAGGAATTGAGGCTGATGGCGAGACTCATCACAGGACACATTAACCTCAACAAACACATGCATAGACTGGGCCTTGCTGATGTAGGAACTGCGAGAAAGAACAAGAAGATCTCGAACACTTCCTATGCCAAAGCACAACCCTAGCAAGAATGTGACAGAAGATCCTGGGGCCTAAGGCATCTTAAGGACATAGGAATTGACAGCATCCTGGCCTTCACTAAATTAACAGGAAGATTCGCCAGACCACACGTCAACTCCATAATTGTTTCCACCTTGTCTATATTCCTCCCAACATAGATCCCAATTCTAACCTATCCAGTTTCGACGATTAAAAGAGGAGAACACAACAGGCTCGACTGAGGCCTAAGTGAAGATCCTCTAGCTCTCCCTCATTTACCATACCATACCATAAATATTTGGGGTATGGATATAGGTATGTAGATAGTAGCTTTGTAGGTTATTTTGGCATATGGTTAGCTCAGGCCGATAAGGACTTTCAACCACGAAAAGAGATGGTGGCGAATGCAATGGTGGCCTTGTAGCCGACCTCTTATGCAGAGACAGCAAAATGTATAATTTTTCATATGTGTAGGATATGTACAGGATGTCCTGGGATAAGTTTGATATTTCTTTTCCTTTATCTATGACTGCGTGCACTCCTCGGCTATGCCTAAACGTCACATCCTAGTAATCGTTATAAACCGGAAAATCGAACATAAGTATTTCTAAGCAATGTCATCTACAAAGATGGTACTGTTGCATTGGTTGTTTTCTAAATCTTTTAATCTCTCTAAAGCTGCTTTCAGCAACCAATTAAAGGCAATAAAAAACAAGTATTCAGTCGCAGTAGCAGGCACCCTATTTGGTTCAATTCTCGGTTAAACTTAAACTGGTTTTATTTTGCTAAAGGCACTGTTTATCAGTTTAAAGGGAAAGAATAATCCTACAAGCAATAGTGACAGAAAAAACTTAACAGAATTTATCAAACCTGTGAACCGAAGCGACACTATTTAAGAATTTCTGAACTTTATTTCCTTTTTTATTTAATTTTTCTGCTACAAAAAAGCCAAAATTATCTTGTGATCCTATCCCGTCAATTCTTATCCACGTTTTTCTCTTACAAAGCTTCTATTGCAAAATAAAAAAGAGCTCAAATGGACTTTTCACCCGAAATTGTTTTAGGAGTATCTTTCCTAACCCTCTCATTGTTTTCATGCAATTAGAAATACAACATTCCACTCCCATCAAAAGATGGCAAAATTCTTCCCTTTTGCGAAAGGTTACCTGTTGCAAAAATTGTTTAGGACAAAAAAAAAAAAAAAAAAAAACACTGACCTGCGGCTTTTCTCCACAAAGGTCCGCCGAATTAATTTCCTTCAACAAAATTCATATTTTCTGTTTACTTTGCAAGAATTTAGAAATTGCTTAATTAACGCTAAGAAAACATAATCTTCGAGTTGTATAAATTATGAAATTTGCATTCCCATTACAATCCTCAAAATCCACCCCCTATTCCCACACTCCACTTCCACTCAACTTCCTTCCTTTGATTGATAAATCATTTTCCAATCGAACACATTAATTGGCGTTCGCAATCTGACGAAATGTCCTTGCAATCATCCACTACGCAGTAAAAGTACAAGTAGCTCTCGTTAAATTTTACGCTTCGAAAGTCAAAGGACAAGCGAAGGCCAACTTGGATCCAGAGTTATCACAATAGATCTGCACGAGGAGAAGGAAAAATTTAATGAATCAAATTAATTGAAATACAGAGTTAGGTTCAGGAAACCGGCAGCTTTGCTAAATGACTGTATGCCTAGGTAACCAGCTGATAAATAACTCAACCCCTGTCGCAGGGGATTGTTGTGGCAACGTAACCAACTTTCTTCATCACCTAACACAGATTTAATTATAATTTCAATCTTAAAAGCACTCGAAGCACTTTGCCGGTACAACAGGTCGTCGTTGGCGTCGGCATGGTGTTCAACTTTGACCCGAAAATTGCCATCAAACTTTTTATTGACAAAATATTGCCGCAAGGAAGGGTGTAAAACTCAGACGGGCAGAAACAAACTGCCATAAGTTATATGTAAGTCCTTTCTCCGTTTCTCCGTTTTAACTCCCAAAACGGTTGCCGGATGGAGGTCGAACGAACACAAGCACAAACTCGTGTCGTCGATACACATCTGTTGGGCGGGCGTGCGAGTGTTCTGCGGTGGATTTCATCAAATTTTAATCACCTTCCACGTTGATGGACACAGATTGCCATCGAACATGTCGGGCACAACGGGTGAATTATGATACCAGTAGTAGAATAGGAGCACAGCTCCGTGGCAGGGATTTGTAAAATCAATCTCATGTATTTTTCATCTGCCTGCCATATATCAATGTTGCAGCGGTTGAGCTGGCATGTGATCATCCGACATCCTGGGTGTGGGGCCTTTCTCGCTTGAGTGCTGGCAGGGTGTTTAGAGAAGTTTACCTTTCACACTGTACAAGTTGAATTGTTTTAGGATGTATTGTGAGAGAACAACACATACAAGTGGTGGGGTGAAGAAAATCCTTGACTTTGTCACCTATTTCTGATAAGGTTGAGTCTTGGAATTGCACGTGTGTAATCTCGGAGATGATTGTAATTAAGTTTCTCAAAACATTCTAAATTATTTGATGATTTACCTAGGATTTCAGGGCAAAGCCACAAAGTTTAACTAGGCAGATGTTGAATTGGAAGTAAAATGTAGACACAATCGACTATCGATTGGTGGTGTGAGTGGGGGAGAAGACCTCTCAAGATGTTTGTGTTCACCTAATGTCCACATATGTATGTATGTAGGTATCAGAAACACAATACTCCGCATGAATGTCAACTTCTCTCTTGTAAGCTTACGTTTTTTTCTGAATTGGTGAATAGAAATCTGGAGAGTCAAGACACTCTACCAGTCGCCTTTGACAGAGTTTCTGAACTCCGCTAGCGCTTCAATGATGAGGAGCTAGTAAGTAGGTAGGTAGGTATAGGTGGCGGTTCAACTAAACACAAATAGCACTAGGATGTGCCTTTTTTTACCACGACTTGTGTGACCTGGTTGATGATGTGTGTTGTTGGAGATGGGTGAGACAACCTGGAGTGCCTAGATTCAGCCTATACATTTTAGAAAGCGAATTAGATCTTGTATCCTTTTACCCGCGATATCGCTGAGGTCGTTTAAGAACGGTTGACGTAGTGCACTATTGCAAGTGCAGAGGAAGTGAAGAAGAGTTTCCTTCTCATTTTCATTTCCGCAGCTGCGGCAGTGGGGGTTGTATGGTACACCTAGTAAATCTAGAGGCAAAAGATGCAGGAGCACAGCAAGGGCATCCGTTAGGGCTGACCTCAATGATCCCGTGGTGCCTATACTCGCTGTTCTTTGGAGTCTTTTTTGTAAGGTTCTAACCCTTGCTCAGCACAGGCCACCAGGAGCTACCAATATCAGCACCCACCACATCACCACCGAAGATCTGCCCATCGGATCCGAGCCAAGGCAAGACAACCACAAAGGAAATTATCCAAAGTATAGTCACTCTCTTTGCAAGCATCGCAGTAGTACTACCTGCAGGGTCACAATAGTGTTACTGAAACCTGCCACATGAATGGCTGCGAAAAGCTTAGGCTTTAGCGCGTCGCGCCATCTATTTATTTATTTTTTAGTCCTCTAGTGGAATGCAAACAAGTCTGGCGGTGGACCTACACTTTACTTTTATCTGAATTTTGAGCAGAACCCAGGACTTTTAGATCTCAGTGTCTAAGCATTTATCAATTTTCGCGCTATGTCCTGCTTTTAGGCTCGCCATGCCTCCTCTTTTCCCTGGACACTTTTTCGAAGAATGTACAGCGACGTCCGAGAAGATTTTTCAAATGTGTCCGGGGCTTTTAAAAAATTTTGATTTTATTGTTATTTACTGAAAACCTACCTACATCATGAAGCGTAGAGTGAGAGAGCCATTGATGGTTCTCGCTCACATTTGTTTGCTGGTAAAAGCAGTGAGCACCAGCTATGAAGGCAACCCTCCTTGCTTTTGTGTTCGTGCAAAGCTCAGTGAGTTGTGTAAGCTGACGATGAAGAACGTTCGCCGCACCGTAAAGATAAAAAAGACACCGCCCCTGTAATGCAGTCTCTTCAACCTAATATTGGAGGAAAATAGTGAAAAATTCAACGTTCACTTTCTAGTCCTACCTAAGTTGGCAAAACATGGAGAACAAGATTTAACCACGAAGTGTACGAGATGTAGGGCCATATCGACCTGGTTTAAGAGATACATGTACAACGATGGTTAATATAGACCGGACTTCATCTAGAAGAGTGTTTGATTCCAACGCTGAGAGACTATGAAATAGAAGACGAACAAAAATAGCTGGAGAAGCTTGTTGGTTGAGGCCCTAATTCACCCCAAATAATGTATATACACAAATGTATATGAATATGTAAATGAACCAAAAAAGGTTGCAGTCTAACCGCAACCATCTTAATATAAAATCCATACATTCTTCACAAACAACAGATGCCTTGAGCTTTAGTAATAAAAGAATCAAGGGGCGCGTTTATCTATAAATCAATTTCATCTACAATAAATTATAGCATCTCCGGCGGTTATTACCAGACTAATTAAAAAAAGAATAAAAACGAAAACAATTTCAACGCAAGCTCTTCATAAATGTCTAAAGGTGTCGTAAATCACTTGTAAATATAAACATTCCCTCAAAATATGAAATACGTGTGCTAATTCATTTCTCCTTGCCGTATGTAAAAATTTGCTTGCTCCGCAAACAACACCGAACCGAGCCATAATGAATCATTTTCTTACCTACCACTTAGAAGAACTCCTAGTCATTTAATGCCGAGCGAAAAACACATTCGATGTTAGCTACAAATGGCTTTCTCCCCACCCTCACCCCCGACGCCCCACATGCACAGAGGCACATCAGCTCCATTCCCATTCCGCCCTCTTACATTCCCATTACGAAAATTGTAACACATAATACATTAATGAAGTGGCAATAACAATAAATGTTAAATCCTTAAAGCAGGCCCCGCAAGGTCACGGTCCCTGGGCCCTCCGACAGAAACTTATAATTCCCGAAACTTGTTTATGGTCCAATTTGGAAGATCCCAATCGTCGTCGTTTCCAACTCAAAGGAGTTCTTATTGCTGAAATTTAATTAGATGCCATGACGAAAATAATTTTGACTTTCTTTGTGTGGTTAGCCGGGGAGCCCACACACACATTAGCCTTATTAAAATTATTCAAACCCCATGTACAAGGGTTGTGTTGTAAACAAAAAGCTAATGTAGCTGATTTGATCGCCTTGTTCGGTTCGTTCAAGCGGCACATGTGCCATTCGGCTCAACACAGTGCTATCGATTCGAGCAGAAGGAATGCCTCGAATATTTGTGTACCTTTGAGTTAAAGATGAATCGATGTCATCCCTTGAATCACATGTTTGCGCTCGAAAAGGGTTCACATGAAATATGTAGTGTAAGTGACGCCATATTTACATACGAACAATGTGAAAATTTCTTGGCTATAGTCGCCGGTTGGGTTTGGGTTGTTCCGTGACCTTTTTTTTTCGCTCCTTAACTTTCGTGCCAGAAAAACTATAGCCACCGATATAGGGGGGTGTTTGTAATCGATGGCTTGAAGGACGAATTGTAGCGGGAGGAAAACGAATTGGCTGCAGAGCAACGAATTGCTAGACCGGCATAATGACCGAATAAATCTGCAAACTTTTCCCAGTTGACAACATGTGCTTGGGAAAAATTTGAAATGTGCAGCACGTTTTTTTAAATTGTCTTTTTTTTTCCGAGGAAATTTGTTTGAAATTACTCGAAAGGTCAAGTACGGTATGGTAACACGTAAGCCTTTGGTGAAATTTATTTGAAAATATGTTCTATTCGAAGCCGTGATGGATAGTTTCTACATGTCTTCAATAGTTGAGTTGAGACTGAGGATGGGTAGAGGAGAGTTATAACTTATAAGTCGTGCTTTTGATGATGAAGGAATTGAACGTAGGCGAAGACGAATTGGATCCGGAAATACCAATGTCATGAAGAACATAATGCTGACGTGGAAAGTGGTTCCGTACTTTTAGCAAATTCTGGCTACATTATGACAAGTTTTATACGTTTTCCAAAATAGAGGTGTAAGATAGGACATGTATTTTATGGCATACTTTGTAATTCCTTAATTCCTTTTCATTTCGTATCCTTCAAGACTGTTGTAATCCATTTTAATGTTGTTTGCCTGAAAGACAAGGCTAGAAAGGAGACCTTCTGAACTGCTCCAAATACAGGGGCATCAGTCTTCTCAACATCGCCTACAATATCTTATCTGCCGCGTTGTGTGAGAATACCTGAAGCTGTTTGTCAGCAATCTGATCGGTTCATATTAATGTGGCTTCAGGCCAGAAAAGTCCACCATTGACCAAATATTCCCACTGCGGCAGATCTAGGAGAAAACCCAGGAACTTCAAATCAATACGGAAAACCTTTTCACCGACTTTAAGGCCGTGTATGACAGCATTTATAGAGACGAGCTATACAGAGCCATGTCTTGATTTGGCATCCGTGCCAAACTTGTGCGTTTGTGTGGGATGACTATGGAGAATGCACGCTGCTCTATCAAGGTCGGCCAGAACCTCACCGAAACCTTTGATGTCAAAAAAGAATATAGACAAGGCGACGCGCTGTCATGCGACTTCTTCAACATCCTTCTTGAAAGAATCGTGCAAAACTTATGCGCCATCACCAGAGTCACAATCTTTCAAAAGTCCGTCCAATTACTCAGATACGCCGACGATATTGACATAATCGGAACAACACAGCGTGATGTCACTGACGCGCTCGTGGGTATTGAGACGGAGGCGGTGAAAATGAGTTTAGCGGTCAATGAGGGCAAGACGAAGTATATGCTGTCAACAAGAAAGGACTCCCAACACCGACGTCTCGGACAGAACATCACTATAGACAGCTATAACTTTGAGATAGTTAAGGACTTTGTCTACCTAGGCTCCGCTATAAATTCAGACAATGACATCGGCGCTGAGATTAAACGAAGAATAACTCTTGCCAATCGCTGTTTCTCTGGGCTAAGAAGGCAATTGAGTAGCAAAGCCCTCTCTCGAACGAAAAGAGAAATTACCCGAAAAAATTATTCGAGTAATTTGCGGTCCCGTCTGCACAGGCGGTGAATGGAGGAGGAAATACAGAGACGAACTGTACTGGCTATACAGCGACACCGACTTTGCCAGAAGAGTGAAGCGACTGAGGTGGTTGGGTCATGTAGAATGGATGGACACAAATGCTCCCGCCAGGAAAATCTTCGAATCCACACCCGAGGGACGACGCAGTGGAGGCAGGCTGCGACTTAACCAACTTGGGGTGCGAAACTGGAGGTAGATGGATAAAAATCTAGCTGGCGGGAGACGCTTGTTGGTTGAGGCCCAGGTCTACCTTAAGTTAGTGAGATGTATCTTCTATTACTCAGCGTTTGAGACTTAATCTCACATCCAATACTTCGGAACAAGATCTTATGCAGTCCTTTAGCAAGAACCAAACAAGTTATCCTTCATTGGATTTCAACTGGCAACGAAAGAGCTAACTTATTGATAAAAGATAACGCCCTCATGCATTTCATCATCCCCAAGCCTTTCTGCGGGATCAGCAAAAATCGATTTAAACTAAACTCGAAGTTCAACGAAGTCTAGCAGAATATATCAGGCCAAGCATGCTTCAAGCAAAGCTTCAAGTAAATGTCCATACGAAGGACCTGATGTAATCACTTGCATTTTTTTTCCCTCTTAGGTGGTGATACATTTCGGAGTGAACCTCGGCGTCAAACAAGTCCGCTCTCCAGTCCGCTCGTTCCTGTCTACAGTTGCGCACTCCAAGATCGTTGAGGTCTTGTTTTACTTATGCGCTACACCTTAGACGCGGTCACTCTGGGTTAAAAGCCTTTGCGAACGAAGGCGTAGATGTTCATTCGCTCTGCATGTCATAGTCATCTCTAATGTCCAATGTGTAGTTCGTTGAAGGTGGTTGAAGGTGGTGTTTCTCGATCTTCATCATTTTTAGGCCTTTAACCGCGGTGATAGTTCCACATCAGTTCGTCAACATACGGTTTCAGGCACTTCACCATTATACCAGTCGATGAAGCACGTGATATTTCGGATGTTCGTAACTTGCCAGCGATTGCCCATATGGGCGCTCTCTTCAAAGACTTTTTAAAGAGCCGACGCGAAAGTTCATTTTTGAATTACTTTGCTTTGGAGGCATGAAAAAAGTTCGTTCATTCTTTTAGTGAATTTAGAATTCATTGAGAACCGAAGCGAAGTTTTTTTTATAGCTCAGCAGCAATGTCATTAAGCTTTGTCGTTTTGTTTACTTTGATCGCAGCAATGATTTTTACTGGGGTCTACGTTGCATCGGGTAGGTCCTTTCAACTTAAAGACTTCAAACGTTAAAACATTGAATCAGAGATACACGTAATTTTTTAGAATAATTTGGCGGGAACTGATGTGTTTTTGACGTTCCAAAAATATTTTTGCGAGGGCAGAGAGTGTTGTACCAAGTTGATGTTTCCGACTCCTAATCAAGAAAATGAAAATCAGACACTTGAGATGCAAGTGAATTGCAATTATGGGATTTTCCTTTCGCGATATGAGCTTCTAAGAGATAAGAGACTAACGTATGAACATTATATTCTGTGAAGACAAGTAAATGCACTAATTTAAAGGCATCACTTGATTCCCTGTATCCAGTGACTTTTCACTAATTAGTCTCTATGACCAAGGATTATCACGTTTTCATACACAACAAGCACATATCCTTGTTTTAACGAGCATTTCACAGAAGCACTTCACAGGTCCCATCAAGGAAATTAAAAAAAAAAAACTTTTTAGTGAAACTCGTTTCGGAAAACGAAAAAGACATTGATCCGTAAATACAGATGTTAAGCTGCATCTTCCTTTTTTGTCCTTCAATTTGTTTTCAACATTATTTTTCGTGCTACTGCACATGGCAAATGGAAGATGTTACAGTATACCACACATAGTGCTCTGTTTTTGTGAATTCCGGTGTTCTTCAATGGATGCATGCCATTGCACTGAAGATTGTTGTTTTCTCCCCCCTCAAATGGAGGACGACATTTCACACTTATTTAAAATTGATTTGTTTATAGCGTGTACAAGGACGTATAGTGAACATTTCCTCAATGGTTCGTGTGTAGTTTGCAATCATGAGAGTGGAATAAATATAGTAAATCAATTTATTCCATGAACTGATGCGTGTTGAATTTGATTTCTCGTGAAGAAATTTATGTAGACAATTCGCATACTGCTTCAAATACCCAAATTTATTCGAAGGCAGAATGTATTCGTATTTATTGGATGAACGCCAACAAAGACAATCCAATTGTCACCTTGTTATCATACTTCAATTTACTTGCCATCAGATTAACACGAAATCAAGTGAACGTGTAGAAGTTATAGGTACATGTATATGTCAACGAAATTTTTTCATACCACTCAGTGATTCCATGAACAATCAAAAGCAGTTTGGAATCAATCTAGAGGCATCGGCAATGAGCAACATCACTAAACAAGTTTGCAGTCCATCTTCCTCTTGTTTTTTGGTTCCATCGCTCTTGTCACAGTTGGTGAGTTTCTGTAGTCGTCATTTCCAGTCCTATTTGTGGATTAGATTTTTAGACGCACTTCCTCGCTGCCTCTAGGAAAAGATTGATACAGACAGGAGTTTCACCGTCCGTACGCGACTCAATCCATGTCATGTTGTTAAGACTGTCCTTACTTACTCTAAGAGTCACTCTAGCTTATCTCTCATCTATCACAGAGGTGGCAGCATAATTCAATATTCACCTATGCTTGGTGCTCGATTGAGACGGTACTACCCTAAGTATTAGACACTGGAAAACAACGGCTTCAATGTGACGGCCTTTGTCTAAGCAATTCTGGTCGAAGAAAAATGTACCCCCACACTAAGCAGAGAGCTCAATCACGCACTGTCATTAGAGAGCGGCTGGGACAAACAGTGAGGTCTGGGAGTAAACCCATCCAAAACCGAGACTGTGCTCTTCACTAAAAGAAGATCGATTCCACCTTACAAGAATCCATATATCTGTCCTTTTGAAGAGAGCAAAATACCTCGGCAAAATCCTAGACTCAAAATTGATCTAAAAAGCCAATGTCGGGGACAGGGTAAAAAACGCTTATATTGCCTCTAATGCACGCAAAAAGATGTTCGGAAACACATAGCCCTTAAAGTGGTACACTGTTTGTACACTGCTGTAGTACGACTCATACTAACATACAGTTCGATTGTCTGGTAGAAAGTACTTGAGAAGAAATGCCATCATACTATTCAAAGAGGAGACGGTATAGGGATAACAAGATCGATAAGATCAACACCCACAGCGGCTCTTGAAACAGCGGGTCTGAACCTACTTCCAGTGGACATCCACTGTAGTAGCAGGGTGGCAAAAACGGCACTCAGACTATGGGGTTGTCCATGGACAACTAACACCTAAGGTCACGCCCCCTTTCGAAGCCGATGGACTACCACGAAGGAGAACATACATACCGACTACTTCATTCTAACCTCAAACTTCGAGGGGGAAATTTGATATCAAAATACCAAGACGAGAGGACTGGCATGAGGTTATAGCCTGACCTGAAGAAGTGAAGCCTTCTGCACTGACAGATCCACAATGGACGCTGGTACGGGTGCCGGTATCTTCTGTGAATCCAGAGGGCTAAAGCAATCCATCAAAATTAGAGACGGAATAGGAATCCATGCGGAGTGTCTTGGATTAACCTACAATCACTGCTGCAGGGACGAAAAGGAAATAGAATCCATCCAGCTCCTGCTATACGAACGTCGCGCACTAGTCACCAGAAGATTGCGTACTCCTGGTAGTAGCTTCTTCCATGCGCTGGACGACTTTCATATCGCTGATTTTAGGAAACTCCTGAGATTTCCATACCTTTCTGGGCAGTTACCAGATAGGTCAATCCTACGGCTTGGTTGGACTCCATTGAGTACACTTTTTATGGATACAATGGAACCGTTTGAGGTCTAAGTAAGTCTTTAGGACACCCACAAATCCAGCCAGCAAACCAACCCTAAGTATTCTGTCAGATTGACGGTAACTGGGCATGTATCACCCAAATTTAATGTTGATGGGATGAATAGGAAGTGCCAAATCTCTAGACACATCTTATCCCAGCTCGGATAGAATTTATCCAATTGATTGGTCCTGTTCAAGCGATCACAAGTCAGTACCAATAGTGGTGCCCTCACAGAACACTGTCCTTCAGGCTTACACGCCGAGAGGCTCTTCTAAAACGATTTCTGCAGAAGCTATAGAGACGACAGAGACGAGGAGACTGTTTTTCATTTCTTTCGCAACCTGTGATGGCCTCGCTAATCAAGCGAATATTTGCATCAAAAGTATCCTCTGTTGTATAAAATGCTGTAGTTAATCTAATTGGTCCTGTACTATCGAAATGAACATCTTTTGGTCTAAGTGTGTCTACATCCAAGTCGGAACAGTCACCCTTTCTAACCTAACATAAGGAAGCGGATTATTGAGATTAAGACTAAGATTGCTGGTAGAGGTGGGACAATGTCGCTTTATAACTGCGGCCGCAGATGGGCCTATTGTGATTTCCTCCGATTAGAGCCCGTTTATGCTACCTGAATTCGAGATAAATCCAGAGATGTCATTGGGCGAGCTGGGAGATATATTAGCGGATTATGCTGGAAGGCACCAAATTTCACAGACTATGCTCCGACAATAGTGTACTAACGTCTTGTGTATGACTTCAGTAAGCTTCGTCGTGGCTCAGTGGTTAGTGCGTTAGATTGGTGAGCGAGCAACGTGGGTTTAAGCCACAGCCATGTACACTTTCACGGCACCACCTCTCGTCGGCTAATGACAAACCATTCGCCGTTCGGAGTGGGCAATAAATTGTAGGTCTCTTCCATTCATGCGAACAATACAACAAGCACAACATGAATAGTTCCGAGGACCTAAGCCTTGGTTCACCTCACGCTGTCGCGCCAGCTATTTATTTAAACTTCAAACCCTTCAATGTGCATAGGTACCCACATTTTCACCTGATCCATTCCACCTATAGATAAATAAATAAACTAGATTCCGATGCACTTGCTCTAATAGCAGCACTCACTCGCTGTCTAAAATTCAAAGTTGACTACACTGCACATTGCACAATGCTGTCACAGTTTAACTAATTGGACTCGATGCCAAGTGGAAGTTAACACGATTTCACATGTACCAAGCAAATGTTCTAGTTTCTTAAATGCTTCACAGGTCGTGCGTTTCCATTAAATTCTCAAAACTATTGAAAGGGAAAATGAAAACACAGGGAGCAAACAGAGGGCAAACAGAGATGTTAAACTTCTCCACCCCCCCATTCTATATCCTTCAATTTGTTCTCATTTCTTTTAGCACTCCTTTTTTTCGATGATGCACAGCACATGGCAAATAGCAAATGTTACTGAATTCCTGCTGAATACCGCTCTGCTTTTTTTTTGTGGACACCATTCCAGAGCTCTTCTGTGGATGCATGCCATTGCATAGTTGATTGTTTTTTAGTTATTGGGCAAAATGCTTTCTAATTCTATTTGATACCCAGCGATTGATACCATTATTTTGGATTTTTTTTTTCTCATTTTTAATTTGTTTACTTTTGTGCATGTAGCACATAAAAAGTTACGATTATTGCTTTAAAGGTTTAAGGGATTAAGACCATGATTGACAGGTTTTTTTTGATTGCACTTCCTATGGGAATCAATTTATTTTGTCAAGTGATGCATGTCCATTTGGTTTTTCCCTGGAGTATTATTCCAATAAAATATTGAAGCAATTTCTGGAGACAATTCACCAACCACCCCAATAGATACGCAAGTGTACAATTGCCGGACACTAGACAGTAGGTGTGCTGATATTATTTCCATATTTCAATTTACCTATCAGAGCTGTCCTCAGATTAACATGAAAACTTGTAGGTAGAGATGTATCCATTTGCAAGGACATTCAGAAAAGTGTCACTTATCTGAGGAAAATAGCAATTTCTTCGTGTTCAATAGGTTGTGTCCTGTTCTTACTACTCCACCAAACATGTATGTACTATGTATGCATGTATATTCTCTCAAGCTGTCTCTATTCGGAGTGTCATGCTGTAGTCCTTGAACTACTTTATCAATTTTTCTTTTTTTTTTACTTTTGGAAATGTTGTCAAGAAGGGAATATGCTATCAATATCGGGGAGTCGAAGTCACACGAAGAATGAGGGTGGAGCGGAGTACAAAGCAATGCGTGACAAAACAGACATTTTATGTCCAAAATGGTCAAATGGACAGTTATAAGTTATAGTAAGTGTTTTTATGACTTTAATATTAAGGTAATCAATTTGTTACAAACTCGAGAAACACCGAACCGATTTCAATGATTATATTTCCCTCTGGTAAGAGTCTGAGTATTGTTTTATAACAGTTTGACAGGAGGACTAGACTAAATCGGAGGAGGCATGCCCAATTTTTACACAGCTTATAGTAAGGAATGAAAAAATGTGGCGTCAAGGCGTTAGAAGTTCTCAGATAAAAACCAAATTTGGAAACAGCACTTTCGCATTTTTAATTTTTTTACAATAGTTAGCAGTACGAGTTAATTTTGTTGGCTGTTGATGGTTACGTATGTATGTATGTATATTCTCCGTCGCCTATTATGACATCACAATTGAACCTCCATGTTTATATTTAGAAATAGTGTTTCTGGATAAATGGCCACAGATATAATGACTTGAGGCAAGCCCGAACCCCGTCGGTAATCTAGGTCAGTCAAGTGTAGCTACGATACCCTACAATCGCTTGCTAGACACAACAAGTTCAAGCTTGGTAGGGAGCCGGCCACTAGGGCATTGGCAACGAAACTGCGGATGAGCTGGGTACAGCCGGTTCGACTTCTGCGCTCTTGGGAAAGGAATCCGTCTGTGGCGTTAATTGGGCTGCCGCTACAGCTTTGTTAATCAACTGGGAAAGCCAACACCGCCCAGTCCATTGGGAAAACATCCCCAGGCTTAGGCAATCCAAGAGGCTTATCAAGCCTTTTCCTACAAGAATATTCTAAACCTTGACAGGAACAACATGAGGAACCTAATGGGCTTCCTTACCGGTCATTGTGACCTAAAATATCATCTCAACAAACTAGACCTTTGTTCAGATACAGAGTGTCAGTTCTGTTTGGAAGAGGGAGAAACCTCTAAGCACATTTACTGTGACTGTAAGGCACTATACTGGCTACGTAGACGGATTTTTCATAGGGAATTCTGTTCGTTAGAGTATAGAAAGTCGGCTACTAATGGAATACTCACCTTCATTAGAAGGGAGTAAACCTATTAGGCTAAGTAGACCGATCTTGGTAGGTCGCAGTGTCAGAGTTAAGGGCAGGTTCTTAATAAAACAAAACAAATAACCCGGTGTGGTACAGGAAGATCGCGACTCAGGTGGGCCACGCAAGCGGAAGGCGACCTTAACCAATTTGGCGTAGGAAACTGGAGGAAGCTGGCTCCAGACGCTTTTTGTTTGAGGCCCATGTCCACCCCGAACTGTAGTGCTACCTCAGCAAGTAAGTTAGTATAAGGTCTACTTAGTTGATCAAGATATGACCTTACTACTCAATTGCCCTTTGAGCTCAAAGAAACAGCGACTGGCAACAGCTATTCTTCGATTGATTTCTGATAAGATGTCGTTGTCAGAAGCTAAAGCAAATTTATTGTCGTCCATTGTGAAGTTCTTTCCGATTCGTCGATCTGTCATCTCCGTTCTTGTTGGCACCAGTTATTTGGTTTTGCCCTCGTTCGAAATTTAAGTCATTTTGGGCACTCGTCTCTACCTCTGACAGCTCGCTCTTCTTCTGCCGATGATACCAATATGTAGAGTAAGCGAACGCAAATACATAGGTGCACAGATTTTTTAACAATTGTGACTCGGTTGTGAGTTTGAGAGTTTCGCGCAATCGCCATTTTGCACAGATGAATGAGTTTAGCAGGGACGGCAAAACTAGACATGGCTCTGTAAAGCTCATATCTATAAGTGCTGTCATATGCGGCCTTGAATGCTGGGTATCGATTTAGACTTAATTTTTCTTCAGAGTCTGCCAATGTGTGAACATTTTGTCGACTGTTGACTTTTCTGTCCTAAAACTGCACTGACAGGGTTGTTGGCGAAAAGTTTCAGTCTCTGCTGTGCAGCAATCTCGATATGGATGTAACATCATCCTTTTGCCCGGCCTGGCCGATTACACTTTTTGGATGCGATTAGGTCTGTAGTAAAACATACAACACTGGGACGCTAGTCAGTAGCTACCATACTTTTACAACATCAAACGCTTACCACTTTGCTTATCCGTCTGAAAATTGTCAATTCTAGTGCCTCACATGGGTATGTCATAGCACAGTAATTTCCTTTATATATGCAGTTGTTTTCAAAGCGTTCCTCAACGCTTGGCCTTGCGACCATGATCTGGAAAAAGTTGTACATGTGCACAAAGTCCTTATTAGAGCAGAGCAATGACTTTTAGAGCTCTTGCTAATTAATGATCCACACAAATAGAACCCCTCGAAGTACCAAGTTTATCTTCAAAGCATTTTATGCTACGACAGTCATGCAAGTAGCACCTTCATGCGCATAGCGCAAGGTCATGCTCATGATCATATTACCAACCAGCAATCAAATTAAAATTTGTTTACCACTCAATTTGCCACTTAATTATTTTCTGCCTACGTTAATTCCCCCATAAAACAAGCATGGGATCCGTGGGATCTCTGAGCATGTTTTCACTTTCATACGCGAGTACGGTACGCATTTAATGAAGTACCCCCAATTATCGCATCCGCTCCTTAATCGAATACGTTATCCAGAGTGTGTGTCGTCGTATCATCCTGCGACTGGGAGCAGCATTCGTTATTCACAGCAAAATCACATCTAGCACAAGCTACATAGTTGTAGATATTTATGTTATGAATATTGACATTAATGATGTAGCCAAAGTTGTCGAGAGTTGTAAACATCGAGTTAATGGGTTTCCATTTCACCGAATTCGATTTGATTGGCACTGGAGCTCATCACGCATCGGGCTTCGGTTTCTTGTTCTTCTTCTCGCAAACTAATTGCTATCCACGGCACAAAGAAATTGACATGGATTTCATCTGTCGAAAGGACGAGTGTGTGTGTGAGTTCCATTGGGTTGTTTTTATCTTTTTTCGCTTTCCCCCCTTTTGGTTTCGCAAACACTGAACCATCCTCTCCAATTTATTATGGTTGGTCGATATCAGAAAAAGGATATAAGAACTCGTCGTAGTCGCTCAGCGAGCTGAGGTAGTTTTCTTGGTAAGATAACTGCCTTTGCGTGATATGTGGCAATGGTGTGGGGGGTTAATTGGAATTAACGTAACGCAGCCCGATGGGCTGGGACAAAACTTTCAGAATGAGTCTTTGACACGAACATCGCACTTGAGGGACATCCTTGGATATGTGTGGAATTCCTTAAAATCATTTGAGTAGAAGTTTCCCCGTTGCACAGCGGCAGCAACGGAGATGAATAGATCAACCATTAACGCGCAATGAATTGACAACATTTTACCGATTTACTAGGATACGCATAAGTATCTACTTTGTGTGGTTCGTTCGTATCCTTGAAGATGAATTGTTAGTTTGAGCAGATACAATTGACTACAAATTTAGTTGTTTGTTGATTTATTGAGGACGGGAGTGGTAGAGATGAAAGTCAGTGGAAGCGGCAGTGAAACGTGTTTATCACGTTTACGTAAATAAAATAAATGACAGAGACGAAGTCATAAACAAAAGCACGTTACTAATGTTACCCCAGAGGGTAGATGGATAAGTTTTCAAACAGTGAAAATGCTTTTGGGTAAGAGATTTTGTTTTGTCCTTTCCGATAAGTTATGCGTATCGCAGAAGCGCTTTTCAGTCGTAACGGCAGGTGTTAGGAGGTCTGATAAATCCTAACTTTCCTAATCGTAGCGAAAACACGCAAATACCATTAAACAATCGGAAACAATCCCACATCAATTCTAGGACGAACATTTAATTTATATGCGAGCTACCGAAGCCGCCGAGGCTGTTAAATATTATCCTACGCATGAGGGCAATTGGAGAAGAAGATTTAACTATAAACTCTATACGATGTAGGTATGTATGTGGATGTGTAGGAAGGTCTACTATTCTCAGCCCTCTAGATTCGAGAAAACAAGGAAGACCAAGTCGAAACGAAATTCACTTTCGTTGAAGAGTATGAAGGCGCTGGCATCTCGGACAGACTTTTCATGATTTGGACCACATCCACTCGTAATTTTTCTAAACTTGAATTTATTTGATGAGACTCTGTTCTGTGATTCTATGAAAAAAATATGAGACGCCATCAAATATCTTAGTAAAGATTTAGTCAAGTTATTTAAGATATGATGTTAAGCATCCATTGCCTGCACAGTAGTCTTAGATGTTTGTAGTGTCAAAAAAATCGCGAATTTTGTTCTCAAATTTCACCAACCACTTTTCCTGAAACGATTGAACCATGAAATTACCTTGACCACATGAACTTAGCTGGTAATTTCAAGACAAGAACGATTTGTGCCGTTTTTAATCAAATACAATGATAAGAGGTCATATCAGTAGGACCTTTACTTGCTCTAGGTTCGTCAAGTTTCTACTTAAGGTGTTTCTTAGGATGAACCACGACCTCAATCAACAATCCCCTCGAGCCATTACAATCTATAATTAGCTCTCTTTATATGTATGTGCCGAATGGTTATCTCTACCCTCTACTCACGCACGCCGTTGAATATGAGAGATTACAAGTCCACGTATATTCAGCATCAACTCCCATTTTTATCTTTGCAGGTTCTGGATAAGGTAGTATAACCTTGGATTGTCTTATTGCCCCTTTATTCCGAAGGTCGTTTCATACAGGCTATGTCTTTCGAACGTTCTACAAAATATAACCACTTTTCCACGTTGAACTTAACGTCATGTGTGCTTCTAAAAATAAACAAATCACTGGCGTAGGAGCGCCAAGGCCTTTCTTTTCGCAAGCATTCGTGTTGTGCCTGTTACACTTTTCCTACGAACGGAAGGGATCTACAATTAATTGCCGCACCGAACGGAAAGTTGAGAAGCTTCTTGTTAACACATTATACTCTTAGAGGTTTGCTTGTATTGTGCAACACTCAGAAGTCACTGCCGAAGCGACAATCTTCCAAAAATGTCTCCACCTAACTCACATGTAGAGTAGGTAAGTAGAGATGGAGGTTCTAAGAACCCAATTAGAACTAGAATGCGCCGTTTTGAGACCACAACTCATTTAATCTTTTTTTTTTTGCGGGTGTTTATAGGTTGATAGGTGAAAATATTTTGGCATCTCTGTCAAACTCGTCCGTCTTTGCAGGATGACGATGGAGAATGCACGCTGCTCCATCAAGGTCGGTCAAGACTTAACCGAGACTTTTGATGTCAAAAAAGGATTTAGACAAGGCGACGCGCTGTCATGCGACTTCTTCAACAACGTTCTTGAAAGATTTGTGCAAAACTCACGCGCAACAGCAGAGGCACAATCTTTCAAAAGTCCGATCACTCGCATATGCCGACGATATTGACATAATCAGAAGAACGCAGCGTGATGTCATTGACGCGATCGTGGGCATTGAGACGGAAGCGGTGAAGATGAGGGCAAGACGAAGTATATGCTGTGAACAAGAAAGGATACCCAACACCGACGTCTCGGACAGAACGTCACTATAGACAGTTATAACTTTGAGGTAGTTAAGGACTTTGTCTACCTAGCGCTGATATCAAACGAAGAATAACTCTTGCCAATCGCTGTTTCTTTGGGCTAAGAAGGCAATTGAGTAGCAAAGTCCTCTCTCGAACGACTAAAGTGACCCTTTATAAGACCTTAATTGTCTCAGTCCTGCTCTACGACGCAGAGGCATGGATTTTGTCAAAAGCGTATGAGGTTGCTCTTGGCTGTTTCTAGAGGAAAATTCTTCGAGTGATTTTCGGTCCGGTCTGCATAGGCGGTGAATGGAGAAGGAGATACAACGACGAACTATATGGGCTGTACAGCAACATCGACCTAGCCAGAAGAGTGAAGGTCCAACGACTGAGGTGGCTGGGTCATGTAGAGTGGATAGACACCAATACTCCGGCCCGGCAAACCTTCAAATCCACACCGGAAGGACGGCGCAGTAGAGGAAGACCGCGATTTAGGCGGCGCACGCAAATGGAAGGGGACCTTATCCAACTTGTCGTCGAAACTAGAGGCAGCTGTCTAAAGATCGAGCTCGCTGGAGACGCTTGTTGGTTGACGCCCAGGCCCACCCCGGACTGTAGCGCCACCTTATGAAAGTAAGTAAGGTCTTGGTCTGCCTAGTAGCTCGTTTATTTTTTTTTTTGTTGTAACCAAATCAGAGGCTGAATTACCACACTCGTTAATGAGTTATTCGTCATCAAAATAAGAGTATTTGACATTACCGCCTCCAATGAGGTTAATCTATCATTCGATCACGAGTACCACTCACTCACTCGTTATTGATTGGTGTAATTCGGCCCCAGATCTTCCTTGATATTACGCAGTTGTTTAGCCTATTTCACTTTTGGTAGACGATCTTTAAAAATTGATGTTGAAAATTGCCCTTAACGACAACTAGCGGGATATTGACGCTATCAGCTAACTCCCGGAGCCTTGTCATTCCCCGATGAGAGGTGGTACCGCGAAAAATGTTTGATGGATATGGCTGGGACTTGAACCCATGCCGCTTGGTCAGCAGTCCAACATACTAACCACTAAGCCACGGCATGCTTAGAGAATGTACACTCAAAGACATCCTGCATTCGTATCTAAAGCCTTTGAATCTGCCTTAAGAGGCCTACAAATGTACAGAATTCCTACAAAAACTTGGAGTTAATACTAGAAGTAATCAGCTAGGATTTACTAACATTCATAGTCATCGTGACTTGGTTTTCGCCGGTAGGTATAATGCTTTGGGCTACTGTGCGTGCTGAATCAGATTCCAATCACAGCAAAGGGATAAAAACTTACTGTGCAGGTCCATTGGCTTGAACATAGGGCCCCTTCGTTCGTATAAAAAATATGTTGTGCAGGACCATAAGCTTAATCAGAAATGCGATTCTCTTCTGCTGGCATACAGAAGCTGCGTATGAACCTGCAGGATGCCGTAGTTTATAATCCACATCTTGAAATGGCCAAATAATTGCGGTGAACCAAAGTTGATTAATAATTCTCCAAACGACCTTCAAGAATTCAATGATGATGCCTTATGTATGCACCTACATGTTTATTTTGGATTAAAAAAAAAATAATAATTTGGCAGTCATTCCAGTTTCCATGAATTCCTAATGTTGAGTTCTCGGTTAAGTTATGTTATGGTTATCAGTTCTTCCCAAATTGCAGTTCCCATCTACACGGCTGAACACAAAAACGGGCATAAAATTTAACTTCAAAAAGTTTCAATTAAATGCTCTTTGCATACCTAGTCCTTTCAGAAAACTGCATTGAAAATATCAAATAAGCCTCGTAAAATGCTAAAACAGTTGCAACAGGTGGAAGGAGCATTTTTTGAATAAAGCCAAAGTTCATTTTGCCCACGGAATTAACCTTCGTTGTTTCAAAAAATTGAATTTTAATTTACTAAAATCTTAACTGAAATTAGTTTGCTAATTTGAAATTTAATTGCCTCGGTTACTATTTCCGTTTAAGTAAGCAAGTTTTTTTTTATTTCTCTTGTATAAGATAAGCTCAAGAACTCAAGAGTAGTTCATTTCTCAATATTTCTCGAAAGGAAAGTAAACTTTGTTTATAGTTGGGCAAAGAAAAAGTTCTCACAACCTGAATAAATACCATTCAGTTCAAAAGAAAGTTTTTTTCTCTCTTTGTAATCCTGTGCTGGTATCCACAGCAATATTTCGAAAGACCAGTAGTGTAAAGTTTTTGAAACTCAATTGATAGCGCAAAATAGAGCAGAGTTTTTCAAATGATATGCTATATGCATTTGTGCATAGTGTAAAACGCTTTACGAAGTACAATTGTGGAAGATGATAAGGAATGCAAGGTTATGTTCTTAAATCGACTCATAGCGTGCGCATTATTGGCATAGTGATCCAACCTTTGTCTACGACAAGAAATTAACCTGGAAATCCGACATTCAAAAGAGAAGAATTTAAGCTACAGTAGGCCTTTTCTCTTGCAAAAAAGCCATCGGAAATGAATGGTGCCTGAAACCCCCATAAGGCATTGGCTCTATACTTTGGTAATAAGACTGATACTTACGTACGGGGTGATGGTATGGTGGACCGCCTTGGATATACCCATAAACCGCGAAAATTTAACCAAAATCACACGAACAGCTTGCAGCGGAGCTCTAAGCACGACTCTCTCTGCAGCACTGGAAATTCTGCAAACAAATGGCAGCTAGTGCAGCCGCCTCAAACCAACCTCACAGTGGTCTTGTAAAGATTTTGTCCACGCCTTTATTTAGAAAAATGTCAACGTGCGACGTGCTGGGTTTTGCTGTTTTCTCCGACAGGCTTAACCTCAGCCTAGCGTTCCGTCTTCCAAATCTTTCTAGCGTGTTCCAGGCGGAAATCATGCCGATCAGAGAAGTCTTATTTTAGCTGAAGAGAAACGTGATATCAGTCAGGGATATCCGCATCTTTTCGAACAGTGAAGCGGCACTGAAGTCATTGGAATCAGTCGCTTTAAATTCACTTATAGCCCTTTATTGCCGATCGTCTCTTAGAGAGATGGTGGAGCGGTTTAAAATTCATCTTTATTGGGTGCCAGGGAACAGTGACATTCCAGGGAACTGTAAGGCTGATGAACCTATTTGGCCTTATAAGGCTATCTTAAGTATACCAATCGCTACTTGCAAACTAAAACTAAAGCTTGATGCTATCGAAATAACAAATTTAAGGTGGACAAGTGGTATAACATGTCTAGTGACAAAGCAGATTCGGCCAAAGCTGTATTTGAAACTCTCTAAGTAATTGTTTTCTCTTAATAGATCGAATACTGGACACCGTCTAATAGGCAAGCATGCAACAAGGCTTAGCGTCTACGTAAACGACTTCTGCAAAAGCTGTATGGACGCAGAGGAGGAGGAGACTGTCAAACTCTCCCCCGCAAAAGAAAACTCCACTTAGGAGCCTGCTTCTACCACAACTCATGTGGTTTGATAAAAACCGATGTTAGTAACCTTCTACTTCATAAGAAGCTCCAATTGGTTCAATGACTAGGAAGGAGATCTTTTCGAGATCCATGTCGTATCACAACGGACCCCTTATGGGTATAAGTATGTTACCTTTAGCTGGCAGCCACTTAAATCTAACCTAACTTTGACTGCTATGCAGTATTTACAGTTTTGGACTATTTCGTTTACTCTGTTGATGGAGGGCTTGTGGAATCCGCAACTTTTCAAGCGTTACTATATGTAATTGATTAAATACTAGAAAATTCCAAATCACAGCTACGAATGGTTTCTCTGACGGAGAAATTCTCTTTCTTGCTAGACTCCGCCGTTGGAAATAAACTGCAGACAATTAGCTAATAGTTGCCACATCCAAAAGTAAAAAGAAGGCGCATACTTGGACTAAACAAATTGTTCTAAGCGCTCTTCACAGAGATTATCATCGGCCACAATCTACTGCCGGACTACGTTAGAAAAATGCGCTTAAGTATACATGACTTATTCAGAGATTGCAGCGATATAGACGCAGAAGAGAAGGCAACTCGCTTCCAGTTCGGATGCTCCAGCCTATGCAGAACACGAAAGACGACCTTCGGCAAATACAAATTCATCACGAACACGGGTGGTCCGCGAAAGACGATCAACTACCAGACGAATACCAATGATCTTTGTTCTACTTCTCGTCATATTTTAAATTCCATACCAGGGGAACAGAATAGGTCCATAAAGATCCGAGTGAAGGCTGCATTGGGTAGAATATAGCCACCTTCACCAAACTATCCATCTCAAAGGATATGCAGATGAAATCACGATCTTCAGTAGAAAACGCGTTGACCTATCATATCTTCCACAGTGGTGAAACTACTGTCTTGTAGCGGGAGACGTATCCGCCAGCTTACATCAAGATGTGGCCGGATTATCCTCCTCAGGAGGAGGCCTTTTCTCAGAACAGTTAGAACTTAGCAGGGGATGCGGTGATGAGGAAGTCCATGAGGATACAACTCATTTTCTCTGTCACTGTCCATACCTCTGCCTGATAAGAAATAGGACCCTAGGCAAATTCTTCTTCGATCATATCGACGAACTAGCTGATGGTTCGCTAACAGAACTTCTCAAATTTACAAGAGCGATTGGATGGTTAGCACCAAGGAATTAAAAACCGCAGTAGGGAATTTCATGGGAATCAAAATGGGTCTACATGGACCTAAATGTGATGAGGCAGCCCTCATTAGCCCACAAACCTAACCTAACCTTTTATCCTCCTCGAAATCACTAATGATATTTACCTATGAGGCATCATAATGGGCCCACCTTATAAGTCCCACCGGTAGCCTAAGGGAGAGCATTAAAAATATACATGTATGTACTTATGACAAGAGTAAACATTTTAAACACACAATCAATAAGACTAGCGCATTTAATATTCTTCCCCTTGAAAACTCTACATCCATAGTTTATCTTATACGAGGAATGATGGCACAATGTCCTTTCACCTACAAGAGAGGTAAGAATTCGGGAAAATGTCATGCACTCTCAGGAACTTACTTTTGCAATTTTAATCTATAGAGAATAACTAGACAAGGTAAGTATGTACACATGTCCAGCGAAATGTGCAAACTGATAAGGGAAAGGAGACTACTTAACAAAGATGCTGTCAACGATAAGTGGAAGTCCACAAGAAAGAGCACCACCTACTGTTTCTTTTGATTTTGTTGATTTGACTGAAAATGAACAGGATGCCTGTACGTACGATTAGAGTTTCTGGCCAATTTTCTCTGAAAGTCAGGAAAATTCCAGTAAAATAGGTAAATACTGGAATCTGCTTTCTAGTAGTACAATGGACCAGTTGCGCCTAAGTGCTCCAGTATAGCGTTCCCAAACCTGACAAAAAAAACGCTGGCAAATTTTGATCCACCACATGAAAGACACCGAAGCCTTTGATGTCAAAAAAGGATTTAGACAAGGTGACGTACTGTTGTGCGTTCTTGAAGGAATTGTGCAAAATTTAGGTGCCAACACCAGAGGCACAGTCTTACAAAATGCTTGTTAAGTCCTAGCTCCTTAGAGAAGGGAACTGCTCTTACGCTGGTGTCTATTTATAAGTCGTCGTTGTAATTGGAGTTGGTGCAGATTGCCGATATAATAGTCCACAAACAAGAAAAACATATAAAAAGTTTTACCTGGAGGTCGTGTAGGAATAGAGGGAAATGAGGCTGCCGATGAACTCGTAAGGAAAGGGTAGATGGACCCGAGCCATTCTGCGGAAGAGAAACTGCAAGAGAGGAATAATGCAAAAGAAGAAGGCTATGAGAAGCACTTCCGGGACTAAGGCAGGCAAAAGATCTTCTCGGGAACTACGACCGTGGGGAAAGCAAGGCCTGCCTAGGCACCAACAAAAACTAGCTTCTAAACTAAAAAACTAGAGAATATACCATAACACGTCCTTATGGGCTGTGGAGCACTGATCCACAAAAGAAGAGCACACCTGGGAGCGTACACTTTCTCTGAAAAGGATCTCCTATCTTTGGATCTTCCAGATTCTCCGACACCACAACTTTAAACATCTAGCATCTTACCCGTAGACTATTGCAAATAATGGTTGGAAACTAAGGCCGATAGCACGGAAAACTGATATTTTTCTTTCAATGAAAATCAACTGCAGAAGCCCTGTTTCAAGCCAAATCTTTCTGATAATATTTTACCGCAGTTTAATAAACTATTTGGACATTTTCGACATCTTAGTCGACTTCGACATGAAAGGAGATGTTTTAGTATGCAGCCTATTCGGGAGAACAATGGCTGCTTTTGGCATGTTTGTCCAATGTCTCCAAGCTCTGACTTTTTCGAACATGAAGCCGATGTCGCATCTGGAATGTAAACACCGGAGGCACGAATCGCTTGCAAATGTACTGCGGGTATTCCGACCAAACCATATTTTCAACAAATTCCTTTCACAACAAATTTTCTTTTCAACCGTTCTACACTCCGGGAGTACGAATTCCTAGAAAAGAAATATGGATGCTAGCACTACAGGGGAAAGTATAATTTTGTGTTCGTAACACTATCAATTAATTCACCAGCTAAATGGCACTGTGTCCTCGTGCTTTCCCCACCGACTACTACAGAATTACTAAAATTTATTACCGCCAAGTGGTTATCCTCTCCCTACAGATAAATGCAAGCAATACCACAACGAAATTCACTCATAATTATGCAAATTTCTATTCATTTCCGTCCGATCCTTCGTTTAGTTAATTAATCTGCTCAATTACTGTGACCGATTTACATACAAATGCGATTGGTACTTTAATTTAATTAACATCTACAACTGCTGTGTTGACCTTTAAAATGCAAACACTATCATTCGCCAATTAAATACCATCATGTTACAATCCCGCACGCATATGTCAACACAACGATAAACGCACGTTTCATCTGCACCTGTGGCTTTGAAAATCCATAAAACAAATAAAAACTTTTTTTGTGTTTTTCTATTTGTGCCAATTAAAAATTGAAATCGTATAAGGAAAGTTGTTCCCCTTACACGGCACTGAATGTTGAAAGTTATTCTTGCACATGGTTCGGAGAATAAAGGATTAAATCTGCACCTTTTTCAGGTTCTATGCTCTTTCGGGGGGGATATGACTGGTAAATTTTTCCATAAAGCACCCAAAATCAACATGGAACTATGCGCACCTATAAGAATTGGTTTTTTTTTTTATTTTCGCTATTAAATGAATTTCATTCGCATAATAAGCAAATGGTTCTGGTGAAGGATCAACACACAGGCATACAGGGACTCATCGTGTATGGTGTGCTACGTCAAAAAGCCGAAAAATGAATTTTTGACTACAAGCTTAGAACCATCTGTGGCTTTCAAAGGAGCAAAGAGATACGGTTCACCTTCGAGCTGTTAAAAAATGAACACAAAACACTGTGCTGTGCTCTGTCAGGATATTTAAGTTTACGTCCTCCACACGAAAGGTTTTGTAGAGAAGGAAACCATCACATTATACGTTCTTCAGTTCGTTTTTTTATTTAATGAATATTTAAGATAATCATAAAAGCATTTTGTCGTGTACATGGATGGGAAGTTTATCTTCAAAAATCCTTCCCATCGAAGGACGAATTGAATAAGTGAAGAGGGGGTTGAGGGGTGAAAAACAATCTAATTAATGTTTCAATGTGACGATAATGATGATGTCGTTCCCCCTCAAAGAAAAAAAAAACTTACTGTTTGCACAATTGATATCCGGCATGCAGCCAAACAAGGCGACAACAAGGACCACAATCCAGAACATCTGACGCGTCATAACGAAATCACAGAACGTGGATAACAACACTTCAATTCAATTGAACACTTAACTATTTCTTTATCCACAAACCAATAACCGAACAATCCAAGGAAATCGGGTAAATCGACAACCGTTTTGATCTTGATTTTCCCTCAGGACATCTGAATGGCACTTGTTATCGGCGCGTTTTTTATGCTGTAACACTTTTTTTTTTTTTTTTGATTTATATTCGCGGGCGGCGCACGATACTATCTCACTGGAAGGGAAAAGACAACACAAACACTCAAGTTAATAATAATGAATTGCTCCCGAAGGATGTACAAAAGCGAACAAAATTGAACGGAACCTAAGCTCGAAGGATGAAATTAGGATATCCTTCCATCCAGAACGACACGGATGGTCTGGTGTGTTCGAATACGAATACGAATGCTCTGCTATGCGGTGATTCTCGGTTGAACCTCGCCGTTGTTATCCTCGCACGCTTGCTATTCGAGTGCGATTAAGAATGATTCCGAAATGTTCGCTGCCATTTATATCTTCATCCGTTGTGCGCTTCCTGTTTTCCTGTCTGTTGGTTGTTTACGTTGTTGTTGGTGCTGTTTCTGTTTGTACGTAGCAGTGGTGGTGGGGGCGACATGGTGGTTGCTGGTGTTGGTTATATTTTTTTCATGCGCTGCCTGGCATTTTGGGGGTGATTTTTCCAACACACGTTCGTTTGTCCTTTTTCAACCTTCTTTCGTCTCTCTTTCGGTTTTTTGTTTTTTTTTTTGCCAACTCTTCTCATGCACTTGCATGCTGTGTTGAACGTTACTGTGGGGTTTCCCCAATGAGTACTGGCCTCCCTTCTAGTTGTAGGGACAGGGACCCTTCTCTCACTCAAGACAATGATTATTTATTTACTTTTTTATTTTGTTTCAAGCTGTACTTCAACTCATTGTGCCAGCTTTTATTTTTAGATAGACGGTCGTCAATTGAACGTTCGTTCAGTGACAATTGCCGCAAGGAATGAATATGGGAGGCCAGAGCCGCCTCGTGTGTGCGCGATGGCACCCGAGGAGAACACCTGACTTATAACCCAGATTAAGTTTTGCTGGTTCACATACGCCATGCATGCCGGTGCACAGGGTTGTTGTTGGCTGTGGCGCACTGGGAAGGACATCGGCTCCTAGACAGTCTGTGTCGGTGTTGGTCCTCGGTGACTGTTAGATTTAGTGGTTGCCGTTTTGAATACCTATTATGAATTCGAGTATAAATTTATTAAATCGTTTAGTCCTGTGTACGTGTGCAGAGATGGTTGGGAATTGGGAAATCGCATTCCTATTGTGGCAGGGATATCGTCGGATGACATAGGTCAGGGGACCTGCGACCTGCCTGTCGGTTTGTGTGGTAGTTGATTCGTTTTTTATCTGCAACCAGCGTCGCCTGTTCGCAACATTTCCACTCATTTCGATTCATTTCCCAGCCATTGGCAGCCGTTGCTGCTGTTCAGATTGTGTCGCTTTTGCCAGCTTATATCAACATGGGAATAACAATGTCCTTAATGAAGGATTTTTTTTTATTTTTTGTAGATTTTTCGTTGCTTTTTCCTCTCGCTTGTTGGTTTATTAGAATTTGTTGATTGCTTGTTGTGCAAGTGGGGGTGGATTAATTTCATTCATTTCGTGGCCTTAATGGATACATCTTCTTGGTTAGCGGGGTTTTTTTTTTTGCTCCGTTTTTTTTTTGGTGGATGAAGGATTTTTTTAAATTTTCGTGAAGCTGATTTGTTAAAAAAATAATTAACCAGAGTAGGTATTGTAATCAAGGTTCGGTTCGATGTAATTTATTCTATTTTTCATTTAAAGTGGAAGTCACGTTTTGATGGTGGTGTATTTATCTTTTTTTTTTGTAAGTATGGTGTCTGGTCTGGTGAAGTGTTTTATGTGCGGATGGTTTGATAAATGATTGATTGGGCTACAAGAATGACTGTAATCAGGGTGAAAAAAAAAAGGAAATTGGGCGAATCTGGTGCCTGATTGAACTACGAATTCTTGGGACAAGCGTGAAAAATATGTTTTCCTAACCAAACAATGATTAATCGTGTTTTATGGAGCGAGATGGTGTTACATGTGGTTTCCTATTTTTCTTTTTTTTATTATTAGATTTGAAATGGGTTAAATGGCCAGTCGCGTAAGGGGGTTGCTGTGATAAACCACCCCCCATGAGCTTTGCTATAAAAAAAAAGCTGTGATTTTGTTTGTGTCCTCAATACGTTGACTTGAGCTTTATGGTAAGCAATCAAAGTGGAGGCACGAAATATTTGGGTCATATCTGCGTTTGCATTTGAGAGTAACAATTGCTTGAAAATGTCTTTTACACTTTGTTGATTGGCCAAGGGAAGGAGGAATAGTGACGTCTGTCATCTACAGTGCAGGACCAATGACATAAGTCGAAAATACTATACATACTTGTTGAAATGAGAACGTGACTAGCATTGACGCACATAGACATGCTGATTCGGTCGTGAGACCTAAATAAGAAATAATTTTTTCTACGGTTTGTATGTGGGTGATATGTACATTTACATCAAGTGCTTATCGTCAATAAGAAATACGTACTCGAATATTATTGTACAGACATCAGCATATCGAATTACATGCGCAACATACCTTAATGTGACACCATCCACTGGTGTTCGATTATTAACTGACCTTGTCCAGCAGCAACAATCAAATTCCTCAATTGCTATTCGTTGATATAGCGCTGATGAGCAGGATAATCTTTGTTAGAAGGCTCAGTCGGCAAGTCGTGGTTCCCTCTCTAAATAATGACAGTGTCCTTTGTAGCAAAATTGCATCGACGAGTTTAGCATATGCTGGGTTCCCGGAAATAATCATATCGGGGGCAACGAACAGCAAACCAACTGATTCTGCAAGGATCTGTTTTAGGAAGGGAACATAGTTGGGTTTAGGTTAGCCGGCCGATGAAGACGATGAAACCCTCTTAGGTCTACGTACACCCGTTGTGGTGTCCATGTATTTTACCAGTTACATCCTACTACCTGCTTTTATATGAGCATGCACCTGACAGCCACCTGGCTGTTCTTGCGAGCTTGAGCAGATCCGACAGTGAACCATCAGATGGCTCCTCGATGTTATCGAAGAGATATCTGCCCAGTGTTCTTTTTCTAACATTGCAGAGGCTTGACCAATAAAGTGGATTGTGTCCTCATGTACTTCTTCGTCCCCGCATCCTCTGTATAGACCGTCCTCGGTCAGGTGCAGCTTTTTTTGCATGGTACTTGAGCATATTGTGGACTGTAGTTAATCCTACCAGTAATGACAGACATTTCCTGTCCATAGCTTGGTCGTTCTACTTTTATTATATTCTGGCCATAGCCTTCTGGAGATTTCGCAGGTGGCTAGTGTTTTCCACCTGTTACTCGCCTCAGTTAACGATATTAGCCTTACTATTTCTTTCATATGGAGAAGTGGGGGTTTAATTGTAGCTCTGACGGCTGATCCTAATTCGCCAGCAGTCTGGTTTCCTGGCACAACACTGTGGCTGGGGACCCAGCAGAGTTTTACATTATGCTGTGTGCCAAGAACCCTCAGCTCTTGCTTTTATAGCCGCCTGGCTGTCTATGAAGATCGTAATATCCTCCCGTGATACCGTAAGTATTGACGCCGATTGGTCCGCTCTGGTTAGAACCTCCGCCTAGAGAACACTACTGTTGTCAAGGAGTCTTATTGATCTGCTGAGTCCTAGATCCTTAGAAAAGACACCTGCATCCGTGCATATGTCCACCTTGGTGCCATCCATGTAGGTGGACTTTGTTTTGTTAAGAATTTCTTTGTTTTCCCACTGTTTTCTGTTTGAGAAGATGCAGGAGGAGGGTTTGTTGAAGACCAGATATGGACTCGACACTTATAAATAAATAAATAGCTGGCGCGACAGCTCAGGATAAGCCAAGGTCTAGCTTGTCGCAGCCATTCATGTTGTACATATTACATTTTTCGCACTAATAGAAGGGACCTACAATTTATTACCGACTCCGAACAGCGAATTGAGAAGCTCTTTCACGACAGATTATACTACCGGAGGCTTCTCATTTCCTGACGAGAGGTGATGCCGCGAAAAATGTTCGGTGGGTATGGCAGGGGTTTGAACCCACACCGCTCGGTCAGCAGTCCAACGCACTAACCACTGAGCCACGGCGACCACACCCGACACTTATGCCCGGATATTTGTCCAATATCTGGGCATATCTATATGAGCTCGCTTTCCAGAATTTAGACTGGTATAATCTCAGAGCACTTTTTGCTACATGTAGAGATCTAGGAGTAGCAGATTGAGAATATTGTCTTCAACCCTGACGTCGGAGTTGATCTCATTGCACTGGTGGTTTCAATACAAGCTAGTCTTTGCATCTTCGTCAAGGCTTTGTGGTTTTAGTTGCAGATTGCCATCAGACTAAACCTCTATACGTTATGGGAACTTACTGACACATTAATAGGCAGAGAAGACCACAAAATGAGAAGGTCAGCGCCTCTTGATCTGCTAGAGATGACTGCATTATAACTCGCAATTTATGGCAGCGAAATGACAAAAATGAAATGAATTGCCTTTTGGCAACAGGTGTACAGACGGAACATTACGCCATATATACAATGGCCAATAGGCTCGGCTCAGCAGTCAAAATAAGGAAGACACGCAAACTATAAGGTGAGTGAGTGTTGAAATCTCCAAAAAAGTCAACTTTGACACATGGGAAGCAGACTGTTTGGAGAACGAAAAAAACCAACAGAAATTAGAGAATGATAAACATGGTTTGGTCCATGCACAGGGACTTTTGGCCTATGTGGTTCACTTTTTAACTTGTGGTGCCGTAACTAACTTTGTTTAACCATTGGTTGGCATATTCTCGAACCAACCTGAGCTCTTGACGAAATGTATCATGTTCATTATTGGGATTTGTGCAAGGTCTTCTAGTTCTTCAAAAAGTCTGTTTTCCATATGACGGAGGCGACGGATTTGAAGATTCGAGCATTCGCAAAGTAAATGTTTGATAGTTTCTATTTCCTCTGGCCATGATTAAACATACTCCGCTTCATAAGAAGCCAGGCTGGTTTGACGAAGTGCGTAAAATGTCGCCTTTTGGGCTCTGCTTACCCACAGTGCATTGCCAGCACACCTCGTCCTCAATCCATGCCCTCAATCTCAAGAAAAAAGTCTTGAAATACATCGTAGATAAGAACGTTCTAATTAAGGTTGAGAATGCAACCCGCCGACTTCAGTTCCTATTCGCATTGTGCACAAGCATCACAGTCACATAGACATAAAAATTAAAGTAAATCTGAGGTTCTTAACTGATGAATGGCCTACTTCACTAAGTTTTGGTAGAAATGGCAGTCCAACTGTTCGTCATATTAGGCTAGCCTAGTTTATTTCCTCTGGTCTTCTTGTAGCTACAAAACGAAGTACCTGGGTTTATTCTTCCTTGTCGTCATATTCAAACACTTGTCAGTGCGGTAAACTAATTGTGATTCAATTTGCGCATATAGTTCGCCGAAAATGTCGCAGTAGACGGTAAATAAACAACGCAAAGTCCATGGTTGCGCGTCACACTTCATATGAATGGAGTTGGCTTTATTGTCGAAATGCGTCATTACACTACTGTCAGTTTTTATATTCACAAACTATCATATATCTACGTACGTGTATCGATTATGATTTCCTCACTTGCTACCATCGAATACCAATTTATCAAACACCGATGACCTGGAAATAAGTGAAAATAAAAAAAGCGAATTACCTAACCTTCTTGTACACATTCAATTGTTGACTGAATTAAGTTTACGTTTAAAAATCAGACTTCAAAGTCCATTGTACTTTAAATGCATCGACAAATGGGCATGTACTCTAAATCACTGCAGCAACACCTCCGGGCAGTCTGGCGCTGTAAAGACCTACTAATTGTATTGACATAATGAACCAATTTAGAGGAAATGATTATCCACACTTGATTGTCCCAAAAAGGGGAAACTTTCTTTTTAAAATACCGGGTTTCAAACAACAGTGGCAGCATTTATATTGTTATGCGATGAATCTACAAGCCCCAAGTCTCACATACTCACTCAAGTGCATACACTTGCTTCAATGTTCAGATCGAAGTGCTCTTTATCACTAAGAGTGCTTTAATTCGACCGATTAAAATCGGATTTTATCCGGTATTGCGTCACAATCGCGTCTTTAGGTCGCACCGGTTGCGATACTTCTTCCGGACTTGACTTCTTTTTTTTTTTTTTTTTCTGCGCTTGTAAACTATTCAACCCACGAAAATCGATTGCATAAGCTGGACAATCAACAACTGTTCGCTTCGTGAATTTAATCTGACGATTGTCAAAATTTATTACATATTTTGTTTATCACCCAATTTCTTAAAGAAAAAAATTTAGACAACCATGTGTTGCATGGCAAGCAAAGCGTATGGCATAGAAATGTAAGAATTGAGTGCCATAAGGCGGAGGAAAACGTCTTCATCCGATTTTCTTTTATTTCCTGGTCGTAATCGCCCAACAGAAAAGTGCGAACAAAAACTAAATTGTGAAGCGAACAGATTTTATTTTCTCACTTTTAGTTTGCACAGTTTTAAGTAAGAGTTTCCGTTTTATTTGTGCGTCTATTCCTTAGGAATTTCAGACGCCATGAGTGGGCGTGTGATGGGCGTTGACTGCTTTAAAACTGTGAATCTTTTGAACGATTGTATAGGTAGTAGAGGACTTTAATAACAAAAACCAGTAAAGAAAACATCTTCAACAGGTTTATTTGAAATTCCAACTTCTTGGGCAGACGTACAAAACATTTTACAGCAAGACGTATCACAGCATTTTCAGCACTGTTTGCTGATGACAATTGTCCTCACTAGTCGAGCGAAGATTAAGATTAAGATTGTTGGTAGAGGTGGGACCGCGTCAACTTATCACTGCGAGCGCAGATGGGCCTATTGTGATTTTCTCCAATTAGGGCTCGCTAATGATGCTTGAATTTGAGATGAATCCAGAGATGTCTTTTGGCAAATGGGCAGATTTATCCTCCGTTTCGTGGTAGACGCCTAAATGACGATGACGTGTTCTTATTCAACAGTTACAGTGACACAAAATGTGTTCTGCTGATTCTTCGCCTTCATTGCACATTCTGCATGTATTGTCTGGTACTATTCCCATGGTCATTAGGTGTTTTTTGACTCGACAGTGCCCTGTTAGAAAGCCTGCGACCATTCGAACCTGAGTCCTGTTGAGTCCTAGGAGTTGTTTCGTTCTGGTATGGGAGGTGTTTGGCAATAACATTTTGGCTTGTCTGTTACCTCCAGTGATCATCCAGTAATGGTGAGTCCTGTTTTTCAGCCAGTTTTTAATGGAGCATTTTGCAGGGTTGATTGGTAATCCACAGAATGGTATTGGCATCATGAAGTTTGATGCGGATCCTTGTATTGCCTGCAGGGCCGCTGTGTGCTGACACCCAAATGGGATGAACTCTGTTTGTGTAGATGAGTGAACATTTTTTGTAGACAGATGATGCCATTCACATCTGGAAGAAGTTTAATTCTCATAATAAAATTTTGGATCTCTCTGGCGATTTCGAGAATTTTCTCAAGAATTGAGGTTTCTCTTAGGAAATAATATTTCCTTATTGGGCATAAAACCATGCAAAGACGACAGTTAGTAAAAGTACGTAGAGTAATGGCTTATGTCTGTGCGGCAGTGTCCTGTTAAATATCGCAGCAGTCTTCTTATATCAACCCTTTTGTAGTGCAAGGAATCTTTTAGTTTGTTATGGGAAAGATCTTATAACTCTTTTAGTCTGATGTCTGTCTGAAGCTCCTAGGTATTTTTCCAGTTCGACACAAAAATATTTTATACTAGCTGATACCCGCGACTACGTTCGCGTGGAAAGACGTCACATTATACCCTATGTCCTTTTCCGTATTTCAAGACATTCATGAGTATTTATAGCCTTTCAATTCCTCACATTAACTTTGCAAGAACTCCCTGTAAACAACATTCCTGGTTTTTCGTTCTAGCTCGAGTGTGACCAGGCTATCAGGTCAATTGACTCTGAGCACGCTAAGGGACAAAAAGTAATTCCTCAGATCCACGCCATCCACCTCTTCAGCAGAAAATTATTGGTGCTGTCGGCTGAGTCGTGTATTTGAGTAAAAATAGCTCTTTCTCTCACTCATGAAACGCAATCCCCTCTAGCATGATGAATAATGAATAAAAGGACTTCGACATTAGGCTATCAAATTGATGTCTTGAGACAGGCCTTCACTTCATTTGCTGTGTTCCCCGTGACACAACCGGCTTGGTCTGTCTAAACTCACCACCCAAAAGCACTGTCGGAGCATCCTATTTCGATACTCAATACCTTTCTATAAGCCGTGGTACACTCATGCCACACTATAGCTTTGGCTTCTCGAAGCACCTGAGCCAAGTCACTCTCCTTAGAGATGTTACAAAGTGTTGACTCAGAAAGACTTAGGTTGAGATGCTTTGAGAAGGTAGAGTGACCCGTCATGTCTACTTTAACCAAGGTAGCTGCAGTACATGGGAAAGCAATGGCAACGGCAATGCCGCTGACTACAGTTGCGCATTACCAAACTTTAACGCCCTGTATTTTGGCCTACAGTTATAATTTTGGAAAACGCGTAAAACACGTCTCAATTTATTTCTGTTCTAGAATATACTCTCCAAATGAGCCTGAGGTTCCCCTACGACCTTTATCTTGCTCGGAATTTTCTCCAGTTGTAGGAGAACTTTGCTTGGCACAAAAGTTTTAGATCTTCTTCCGCGGAGCGGTCTTAGTTCCTCTTGGTCCATCAATTCTCTTAAGCTTAGCCATCAAAATACATAGGTTTCCAAGCTTATAAATAGCCCCAAAGGCTACACAATAAAACACATCTGAATGGCACTTTCATGAGACTAACCTTTGTGCGCCCTCACAGCTTAACTTGTTTTAAACTAACGTAACTACTGTTATAAATGCGCATAATTTTTGTAAATAGTGTAATTTTTTTTCAATTACAAGTCTCCATCTATTCACTCCATTGCATGCGGTTAGAGCGGCAGTCATGTGCCAAGTCGATGTCACAAACAATTTTCTTTAAATCATCACCGCCATCAGATTGTGAATTACTTGTACTCAGTCAACGTGCACGGATCACACAAGCCCATCGCATCGTCGTTGGATAGTGAATGAACAATGAGCCAAGCATTCATTGTAATATCTTTGGCTCCAGCCTCCAGGTGAAAAGTGAAAATTTTGCGGGAAAATTAGCTAAAAGAAAATTACACCGTCGTCGCTCATCGAATGAATGAGTTTTGATGTAGTTTAGATGTTGGAAGATTGCAGGAACTTGTTGTGTAGTTGCGTGCAATGATCCTCACTGGTCTGTGCGGAACAATCAGAATTTACAGAGCTTCCAATTGAAGGTGGTACAAAAACTAGTTTTGAATAAAATCGAAACGGAGGTAGGAAATTGGCGATAAATTCACTTTCGCTATCGGTGTAACAAAAGAGAAGAAGGTGTTCGACCATCGTAGTGTAATAGCACATCGTCGATATCGTGTGTTAGGTATATGAAGACCTGGAGGCAAGAAGTCCCTAGGCGCGACGGTAAATGCAAATGTCATCAAAGTGGGATCCAATACTGCTGAAATGAAAACGCCATTGGGGGTAGGTAGCGAGTTTCAATCCTGATTCTCATCAGGACAGAGTAGAGACGAGACCTGAGGGTATTGAATGCGCTCTTACTTTCTTTACTTTCTATCTCCAAGATGCAGTTTTCAGAATACAAGCTCTCACAGGGATCTTCGTTAAACGTAAAGAAATTGAGAAACATTTTCGCGAAGAGGGATTCAGCAGAGAGCAATTGAGACTGATTGTAGATATAATCGCAGAAGAAATGATCCTAAGTAAACACACCAGTCTACGAGATGCAGCGCTTTGTAGCAAATGCGAGTACAAATGTATGTTTATCTTTCTGATTTTCCACGGGGCTCAAAGAAAAGACTACTCCATCTAATGTGGGTGGAACCTTGGAGAGCGTTACTTATAAAGAGTCTCAATTTTTCTTTAGTGCAGTGGGCAGTAAATCTTACAGGCTACTGCATATTCGGTACGGTACATTCGCATAGCAGATGGTGGAATAGTCATTGTTTGCAGTAGTCATTCTAGAATAATCTGAGAAGCTCCGCTTGGATTCCTATTCCGCAGATGTCCTATAAGGACACCTGAGATGAGACGTGGTCTGTCGCAAAACCAACTTGTACTCTTAATAAAGTGGAGTATGTTCGTTATCGGTACTTCTTTTAGGTTTCCCAAGTTCCCCAAACACGATGTTTACCATGAATCGGAGTCGGCGGTTTTGGAGATTGGGACACTTACAGATGGTTTCCGTATCCTGACAGCTTCTGCAGTAGTCTGGGGAGTTGATACCGTGTCTGGTGGCCATGATTACTATGGCACAATGTTCCGTCAGTACACCTATAAGGGTGCGAGTATCTTTTTCATTCATAGCCAGGAGACATTTTGTCTTGTTCTGGTCGATTCTCTGTCATAAGCTGCGGTATATAATGAAGTCGCCTCTGTCAGACCAAGAGGTGTTGATCAGCTCCTTCATCTTATGGTCGACATTACCTTTCAGTACATAGACAGAGATGTTTATGAATGTGTGGGTGTGCTCACTTTCTAACGCCGATTATTGCCGAACCAGTTCATCTGCTTTTACGTTACCCTCGATGTCGCTGTGTCCAAGGACCCAGCAGAAGTTGACTTCGTGGATGACGCCTATTTTGTTTTGATCTAAGATGGGCTCAGTATCCTAGCATCTATTGACCTTGCTGCTCTATCAATGACGAAAATTTCAACTTGGAAGACACTACAGTCGTCCGGGAGTCTGTATGAATCTTTTATGTTTAGTGAATTATTGTACAACCCTCCTTCATCTTAGAACTATCAGTGTAGATTTAGGTAGATTGTTCTCCCGTTAGGGTGTTAGCCTAAGGCAAATGGTGAGAACTACACGGAACAACGACTGGAGTTCGCTGAGGCAACAATCTGAAGGCACAGCGATGAAGAAGAGGCGGACTTCGAACACTGTCTAAGCTTTTGTCCAACCTTAGCGAGAACGCTGCAGAAAATCTTTATCTCTGCAGCTCCTACAGAAGTGTGGGTTGCCCTTAATTGTTTTGGGTGAGTGCCTATCACGCAATGACTTGTGAAAATGTCGGAAACGATTCGAACTTTCCATTTCTTTCCATTGAAGACTGACCATTCACCATTCTAGTTGTAGCTCATGTTCTTAATGACACCATTGCGTATTAGCCCCGATTCTGGTTTCCGCATCTGCAGATCATGTAGAAAGGTTAGAGTAAAAACGGACTAGCCATCCCGACACAATAGTGTAAGCTTAAAAGATATCTTAGAAAGCTAGGTCTAGAAAGCTGAACGCCATACAAATTCTGCTCTGTATTGGGGCAAGTCTAATTGTTTGTCCTTTAGTTCAGGACTGCTGTCTCACTTTATCTTATTGTCATTGGGACTTCAAGAATTTCCTCCTACCAACTTGGTCTTTAATTAGTTGCCTCAAATTTTACAAATCGAAGTAACTAAGATCCTTTCCAACTCTGTGTTTCATTCCTCTGCTAGATTAGTCGCAAAAACTGTCTTGACCTTGACCACCACATACCCTTTCTATCATATGAGCGGGATTCACATCTTTTTGGTAGTTTCTCCTGGTTAATTCACTGAACATCTGGGGATGAAGCTCAAAATATTATTGTCAATGCTGGTAGCACCACTACACCTCATAACTCCTCCTCAAGGTTTTATTTTCTGTCAAGATCTAGGTACTTAATTCAATTTTCAGTCTCTAAGATTACTAGATACATTTTTTTGAAATGGGAGTTCCGATTTCTATCCCGTTTGCCATAAATCACCCAAAATTTACCATGACTTGTGCTCACTGTAGCGTATGCGTAATTTTTTCTCTTTTTCTTCATCTATAACTATAATTATGCCTCATTAGTAGATCCATTAAGGCTAACTGCCGCAGATACGAAAACCAGAGGAATTAGTCTCACATTGAAATCCTTCCATTCAAACTGCTCAATTCGCAGTGTGCACTGATTAAGTTATTGTCTCGACGGTACACCACCATAAACAATTCGCTTACCAGGCACCTGTCGATAAATCCATTGTCAGACGAAAAATAGAAACATAAAAAAGTTTAATCCGCCGATTTGGCACTCAATGGTACGTTCCAATCCAATGTCGTGTGGAGCACTATTATACCACCACGATGTGGAAGATCATTACCTATCTTCACCGCTGCTGGTGCAGTGCCAATGCCATCTCTCTTTTGCCTCGAGATTTTTTGGTTATAACACATCTCAGCGCAGCTGGCGACCGCTGCCAAAGGGGCTTAGTAGGTTCCGTTTCGGTTTTACTTTTAAACTAGCGAACTGTCGGCAGCGGTGGTTAATAGATAATTTACTTTCAGCGCGTTCGGTTCGGTGAGCGAAAGGTGTTTTTCATTTTCGTTTCGTTTTAATAAAAATATCTTATAACCGCGTCCAAGACATACAAAAACCAAAATGCACTTGCCAAGGCTGCCACTTGTGATAGTTATAATTGGTGTTTTCTCTACCGTTGTGATCGAAAGCCGGTGGTTCCAAAGTGGACTAATATTTTATGATTTATCAACCAATCACATAATTCTACCGCCGACTGTTACCGTCCAACGTGGTCGCAGTATACGATTTACAAATATACCGATCTTCTCCAAACTGGGACAGCCATGCACATGCAAAGGATTAAAGTGCGGATGCTGTGCAGGATTAGAAGTGCGGGAATACAATTTTAACCAAAAAAGTAGGTCAATTTCAGTGGAAATGATTAATGTCTCCGTAAGGAGAAGAAACTGAGTGATGTCAAGTTTGAAGGCTAATAGTGATAAAACTAATGGTGTTTAGCATAATGTTATTGTAGCATGGATGGGAAGGAGGCTTTAGGCATACATGATACCAAATGTGCAAATGAGGATAAAATTTCGATTTTCTTTCGGGTCCTTTGTTTTTTTTTTTACGACCGCGGTGTGCTAGGATACAAGCTGACTTGTATCTGGAATGGAAAAGGAAAGACCCATGATACTACGGTCTCACGTAGAAATATTTTTGCAGTGTACATATGTTTGCCCGTGATTAGAATGCGTGCGTGTCTACGTGACAAACACATTTCTCCAACACCATTCTGCGCATTAAGCCAAATATCGTTTTTTTCCCGGTACTTTTCATCGAGTATGTAAAGTGACCTGTAAGTAATATCGTACGCAGCAGGCCTCTAACGCGGCCCTAAGACTGAGAAAAACCCACCTATGTGGGATATGCCAAAATCATATCAATTCACCGCAACTTTTCCAAATCAACAGACACGTTGTCCACCGAAATGACTTCACGATGGGCTATGAGCACAAAATACCGGACGGAAGCACCTAGAGTCGGTGCCTGTGTCTTCTCAGAAGATCTGGACATCCATCACTCCTTCAGTCTCCCCAACCACTGTAATGTCTTCCAAGCTGCAGTCACAACTATCAATCAAGCTGCCGTTTGACTCAAGGCTAACCCAATATCACGCACAGATATTGTTTTATATACATCGACAGCTAGGCTGCGATCAGGTCCCTCGTGTACAACACTAAATAATTTAGGACAGTGAAGAACGGCCGCGTGTCTCTAAACGAGATCGCTAACCTGGTCCTTGGTCACTCTGACATTAAAGGAAACTGCGGGCATGAAGAACTAGCCAGACTAGGCTTTCAATGTACTGACGGCAGGACGGCAGGTTTGTTTAACAACTGACTTACACCGACACTCTGTCGAAAGCAAATCGTAGATGGCAGCGCCTCAATTATTGCAACAATGCAAGGCTGATCTGGCCTGTCCTGGATCTCAAAAGATCAAAAGCTTTCATTTGACTTAAAAGAGAACAACTTTTAAAACTGTATGCATGACAGCATTGGTTCTGACACCGCTGTACTTTGGTCATAGTCTTCTAGTTCCAAAGAACTCCATCTTCCATTCGCTTCCGCTAGAATCCGGATCCATGCTTTATATTAGAGTTTACAAGGCGGGACTTTTACTGACTGATTAGGCCTAGCGCATATCCTTTTCCTGGTATGTTGGCCCTAATAACCCGGTTTCCGAGCTGATTCATGCTTATGCACCGTTCCTTGCTATGCACATGTCCTCTGACACAGAGGGTTACTTAATTTTGCTTAATTTGTTGACTTTGGTACAAACTGGTACAAGTATGTATGTATCAACTTTTGTACAATTTAAACATTTTAAACAGAAGTAAGCTTGAACAGCCAAAATCTGTCCACAAATTTGCAATCGTTTAGTGCATTGTTAAGAATATATCAATGCAATCGGTAATCTTATTCCAAGAAAAGAACAATCAGTTTCATAAGTGAACTCTGGACTCCCTCCAGCTAAATGTTTGTACTTTCTTTTTATTTCTAAGATTTTTAATACTACGATTACCACAAAACATCTGTGTATACGTACAATATTTGTTCTTTTAATTTATAATGAAAGTGCCACATTTATCTAGAACACAGAACTTTCAATTATTTAAGATCCGTAGCGAAAACGAAACACAAAAAGTCTAAGATACATTTTCTGTTCCACTAAGCACTTGTGCACTATAAGTTTAATGTATCAGATAACACCAATTGTCATTTGAAATGGAATACAGCAGTTATGGTTACAGAAATTAGCTGTGGTAATTGTCGTGTAAATATTTAATGCTCTCAGTTTAATGAAAGAGAAGAAAGGCATTTAGATTTATTGACGATAGTCTTGTCAAAAATTCAAATGAAATTTATTAAAATTTGTTGTGACGATGATTTGTTATACCTGCCACGAGACTCGAATGTGTGTCTATTAGTTTGCATGCATCGTGTAAGTTAAAAATTGCACGACGCGAGAATTTCCTCTCAGAGACTAACACATCATAGTCCGATTGACGGCCGGATTCTATAAATGCATTTCAGCCACGATTAGTAGCATTCCAGACTTAGGTAGGTAGATTAGGTAAGGTTAGATTACGTAGGGTGTGTGATGGATAGGCCTCATCACGTTCAGTCGGAGGTCCATTGCGAGTGCCCTTTTCCTGTTGTGGGAATAGCAATGTGATTTTCCGGGACAACTAAAGGACCTATCCTATTGTTGGCTGGTTTTTGAATCAGTTAGTGTTCTTTATGAATCTGAGTAGATCCGTTAGAGGTAAGTCTGTTACCTCTACTATGCTTGCAGAGAACCTTGATCCTAGTGTTCTTGCAGAGCGAGTTAGTGACACAGCAGATATTGGAATAATTCTACTTCTTCCTCATCTCTGCAGTTTCTGCGTAAATCGTTGTTTTCGATTCTACACTTGCGGAGTATGACTCCGATAGAGCAATGCCCTGTGATAACTCCTTTGAGTGTGCGGATAGAGAATGTGTTCAGTGGCAGAAGTCACCTTGTTTTGGTTTTATTTAATTTCTGCCATAACGTCCGAGAGGTGGCGCTATCCTCTCTGGTTAACCAGAAGGAATTAACTTCTTTCTCCATTATGTTGTCTATTATCCCATGCAATCTCCCTATCAGTGGCATTACAAATGTGTCTATGTGGACCTTTTTCTCCATTCAACTTCTATGCAGACGCGACCAAAGTTCAGATCGAAATTAGGGTTTCTATATCTACTTTTCGAACCTCGTTCCTGCAATAAGATCTGTCTATGTCCCCAATACAACACCCCTGGTACTAATTTTCCTTTTGTGAAGCTGCTGTTCTCTGCGTTTTTCTGTTTGAAAAGCAAATCTTATTTAGCGCCATATACTACCGCTATATACCGCTACATATACTTGCTAGTTTTCCTAGTTAAACTAGTGATTTAGTTGTGATCCACAGATTGGATGTTAGAACCACCAACTCCACTCACTTTTTTAAACTAAATCAAGTTTCCAACAGTCCAACCGTATCAAAACAGCGCCAAATGAGCTTATTATGTCCAAGGCAGACTAGCCTGCCTACCCGTGCTGGCCGAGGAACACCCCTCACATCAGAAGCAGCATCTCTAAAGCCAGTATTGTTACTGGTCTTTAATACTTCATATTGGCTGCAAGAGAAACTTAGATACACTCGATCAGAGAATACTTTGGCGGACTCTTATGATTGTAAATATCCGATTTCAAACTTCTTCACAAAAAAAGTTTGGATGCCTTTGCGGTGTTCGCGATATCCACAAAAAGTTCGAGGTCCAAGTCAGTGTTCTCGAAACGTTCGGATTCTGGAATTACGGAAGCTATAAACTCCTAGGCCCTTGCCACCCAATGAGCGGCAAGCGGCAAAAAAATTTGCTCAGAAATGACCATTACCGCTCAGCGACTGCGTGACCACAACCATATTCATTTAAATTTTGCCGCTCTGCCGCTTTGCTGCTTGCCGCTCATTGCGTGGCAGGGGCCTTAGCCTCTGTTTCTGAGTTGGGTTGGTTGGTTTTAATGGCTGTATCAGGCAGAGAGCACCCGATTCTCAAATAAAGCCGAAATGCACCGTTTTGTTACCACAGTTCTCGTGACCGGTGGAGTTAAGGTAGAGTAGAATGTAGGATTTTTTTCTCTGAAAGTTCGCCGAGGTTGTCGAGGAAGAGTTTCCCTAGTACATTGAGTCTTGCTATCGCAAGTGCCGGGTACTTCCAGAGGAGGTGTTCTAGGGTTTCCCACTTATTCGTGTCTTTGCAGCTGCGGCGGTGGGAATTAAAGGGGAAGCCAAGCTTGGCCGCATGTTTTCCTACTGGCCAGTGACTCGTAGCTACAGATGGCGACAACGCGCGCTATGTCCGTTCGGGTTCCTCTGAAGAGGTCTCGAGTTTTCCTATGGTTGTATGTTGGTCAAGTCTTTCTGGATATTGAGCAGCTAGCAAGGTTGTTCCATTTATGTTTGGCTACTGAGAAGTAGTGTAGCTGCTTCTAGAGTTAGACGCGGCTCTTTTGTGTTACACTTTCTTGACAGACTTCATTGATTTTATGGTTCTACCTATCACATCCTAGTATTAGAAAATATACTACACGGCACGAGGATCGGTGAACACGGGCCCTTATTTTGGCGACAGTTCAGGTGAAGTTATTGCAATTAGACTATTAACAATCAGGACTTTGATGCTTCCCAAGATTTTTTACAACAATCTCGTTTCTCTTAATTTCTAACAAAAAGCCTATTAGAGGGTTAGGTTAGGTTACGTTAGATTGAAGCGACTGCCAGACAAATGGATCTTCGAAATTTCTTCAACTACTCATTAGACCACTTAGAGCTTCTAATGAAGCGTAGAAGGTTTCTAACATCTGTGTTCCTAAGAATGCCTAAATTGTGGTAAAAGAAAGTTCCTAAGTAAAGTCTCCTTCTCTGGGAGAGAGCTAGCTAGGCAGATGAAAATACGGTGGAGAATAGTTTCCTATTAGAGGGTTAAAAAGTAGATAAAAGAATTTTAATGATAGGATAGCATGGAAAGTCTCGAGCAAGCTACAAGTGCTCCCAGCATACTCGTATGCAAAGCTATAATTTGCACACAAAGTATATTGCTTCGCATCGCACACATTTGGATCATCTATTCATTTTAATTTAATTACAGGTACATGTGTACCTATTCTACAATGATGTCTATCTCCCTCTCTCTCTTTTCATGACGTGTTTGCATAGTTAACAAAGTCATTTACTTTCGTTTCAGTGTGCGCTAATGTAACGTTCGTACCCGAGAAGGAAGAGGCTCTGCTGGACGTGTTTCTTAACGAGAATAGCCGCGCTAAGTACGGAATTTCAGCACGCAATCCATCACCCATATGTGTTCCGATCATGATGCCTCTACCCATGGCGGCGTGTATCCAAATGACAGACGTCGGTTTAAAGGGTGATAATTTGCATATGTGCATGGATTTTGTAATGCGGCTGCACACGACAGATGCCATGGAGTTGCACTTCAACTGCTTGTCCATGGGTAGAGATGGAATACAATACCTAGATAAGAATGGTAACCCTGTTTTATCACGTAGCACGGATAGTGATGAGGGCAATGACGACGAAGAGGATTACTATGATGATGTTGAAGAAAGTCAGGAAGATGAACAGAAACAAACCGGCGGCGGTGAGGAAGATTTCGACGCTGAAGAAAGTGGTGACGGACAAAGCATTGTGGAGGAAAATGATGCAAACGAAAGTGAAACCGAGGACTATGAGGATGTGGAAGATCTTGAAGACGATGCAGATGTGGACGAAGTCACGAAACCAGTACTCAAACAGAGCACCACAACAGAGCTGTCGACAGAAGAAAACTTCATCACAGACAATCTAATCAGAGTGTACGAGACCGTGTAGTAGCAGTTTGTTAAGTGCCTGTTTTAGATGTAATTACTCGTATGTACACACAAAGTTGACTGTTAAATTATTTTATTTATTTGTTGAATATTATTAAACTTATTTATTTAAAGTGAAAATCAATTTTAAGTGCTGGCGTTTTATTGACATTTTGGAACTGGTTACCACAAGAACATGGCAATTCGAGCAGCGGAAGCATGACTTTTAGTATACATATTTGAAGGCTTTGCTATATTCTTTAAACATAGAGAGCCGAGTAGTAAAAACAGGACTTGAAAATGTCAACAATAAGATCAGATTAACCCTATGCCAGATCCCAGGCCATAGGGATATCGCTAGCAACAGCAACGCCGACGACAAAACTAAGAACCAGACCTCATTGAAAATAATGAATCCCCATCTGTCCCTAACGAATCGTTAAAACTTCTTTTGAATACTGAGACGATAAAAATAATCAATAGCAATATCTATCCTTTATTCAGACGGATTTGGCGTAGCCTGAGGAAAAGTCAAACCATTGAACACTTTACCGAATACTATCTGACAGACAAACAAGAAGACTACGAATACCCTTCAACGATTTTTGCAGAAGCTCTAGACACGGTAACTTCTATCCACTTTAAGAGAATAAATCTCTTAAGCAAATGCTTTTACAATGAATGACTTATTTGATCCTGACATTCACAGCATTTATTTATCTTTGGACCAAAAAGGCTTTTCTAACATCGACCTAATACAGCATTAACGGCTAACTTTAGCAGACAACTAGCCTGCTCTATACTTGATAAGAGTACCTATTTGAGAGCCAAGCTACCCAATATAGTTTAGGTCAGGTTAGGTCCCTGCAGAACCGAGACATACTGGAATTAATGTCGTGTTAAATTTTGTTCACGATGGACCAAGCTGCTCTGGTCTAAGTGTGGCCGTCGCAGACAAAAGTGCTACTTTACTGAGTCTAAGGTCCATTGAAACCGGAAGCTCCGGGCTTACTTTGAAGAATCTTAGAATATGTTTGGATAAGACAGGACCATGAGAACCTTTGGCATATGTACATATGTATGCATCATAAGGGTGACCGATTTAGTCGAAGCCTATGGTGGCACTCTCTAGCTGGAACTTATATAAGAAGAATTATAAATTCCTTCCCATGAGTCAAAGAAAATTCAATCTCAGAACTGTACTAATCCAAGAACTAGTTAGGTGTTTGAAGAGTTAAAAGAGTAAAAAGGTTGACTGATGCAATCAAACTCTAGCAACTAAGGACTTTTAGAGGTCACGATTTTGGCGGGACAGTCCTGATTTATTAACCCTGCCCTATGATTAATATGAAGTTCAACTACTGAGAACACCTGAAAAATCGAATAAAATGTTCCACATACGCCACAGTATACATACATATATGTATGTACTTGATCGAAGAGGAGCGCAGTTTTATGAAACTGAAAGGATGCATGGGAAAAAAGCCATGTTCAAAGGCAGGTATGTGTGTGTTTCTATGTGTTCCTTCATTGGGTGTGGGCTCTGATGTCCCGATTTTTAGGAATTTTTATCTGTCAGCACCAGACCTATTGCTGAATCGTCTAGCTTTAGCCTTGTGTGGAAGTGACTATTTGTGATTTAACCAGCAGTCACCCTGGTCCAATTTAAATTCCGTGAAAGGGGTGGAATAGGGGGGTTAGAGGTTGGGTGACTGATATAATTAAATTATTAAATGTTACTAAGCCATGTGCTACGTGTGGCAATTTAAAATGGTCTACTTTGGTGTCACCCATTTCGATAGATCATTGAGATATTTAAAGACGGGCAGGTGCTTTAAATATGTAGATTGTTTTCCCCTCCTTTTATGGTCAGCCAAGGTGGTGTATATAATAGGCTACGAGAACATCCGGCCAACAAAATTTGTTTTGCAATAGACCAACTCTTTGGTCTAATTAAGCTGTTGCTCCAACATGTGCAGCCATCCAACCCAATCGAACCTGCATATATATATCACGTCGAAGACCAAAGGAGTTATTAGCTGAGACTAAGCTGTTTTAGTCAAGCTAGTGGTTCCTTGCGTGTAATCTGTCGGATCCAGTGTAATTCAGACATAATCGTGCAAGACTTGTTGTTTTTTTTTGCTTGTCAGGAAGGTTCACTCAGATCAGGATGGTTAGGTTAGTTGGCTAACCCCGCTCAGACAGAGACACACTTAGACCAGATTGGGCCATTGTGACACCACGATGAAGAACTGGTTTACTAGCACCAGGAACCAGAGTATATGACAGAGAGTACATTGAGATGGGTAACCGTATGGTTAGGAAACCTAAGAGTTGAAACATTTCGTTCCGGAGATGAAGATTCTTATCTTCTGGATGTCGAATTTGGCTAGACCGTTAAGACCATCGTAGAAGTATTTCCCGAAGGTTTTCCTTCTGAACGTCGCAAGGGTAGGCCACGTGCACAGTAGGTGCGTTATAGTTTCCACATCCTCCTCGTCTCTGCAGATTCTACAGAAATCATTGGAGGGGACCCTCAGTCTGAGTGCATGTCCGCCAATCAAGCAATGCCCAGTGAGGACCCTTATTAGTGAACCTAAGTTTTTTCGGTTAGTGGATAAAAGCCTCTCCTTTTTTTTTAAATCCAGGTTAGGCCAGATTCGTTTTGACAAGAGACAAATGCTGATGTTGTTCCACCTGTGGTTTGCCAGTTTATTTGCATCCGTGTCAAGAAGGAATTTGATCGATGGCGGTTCCCCCAGGAGATGCCATCTTGCGTCTTTTTTTGTCAGCTCGTCCGCTCTACAGTTGCCTGGAACGTCCCTGTGTCCTGGGACCCAGCACATGGTTTGCCAACCCTGATCGTATTATCGCCGATGCCAAGGCTTTAATACCTGCTTAACTATCTATGTATGTAAAGTTCAATAGCAAAATTGCACCAGACTCCCAAGTGCTTCCGCTAGGAATCCGAGTTTTGTACCTGCCGTTGAAGTCAATATGGGGACAACATAGTCCTTGAGGATCTTAGAGTAACCCGTTGCTGTGCTGATCAGTTGGGAGGGTTTCCTGAGCATTAGTGCTGCTTTGACTGCCATTAGCTTCCCAAATATATCAACAGGAAGCAGATGGATCGTTGCCTCCATTGCAGGAGTTGGGGTTGTTTTCAAAGCGTCCGTTAAGCAGATTCATGATAGTTTGTATCTTTTCAAGCCGGCTACTGTTGCTTTTCTTGTCCGGTGCTGTCCAACAGACCAGTACTTCGTACATAGGGATCAGCCTCACCACTGCCGTATTTAACCAGTGGACTACTTTAAGCTGCAGACCCCATTTTGGACCCAGAGCTTTCCGGTAGGAATTGAGGCTTTCCTTGCACGGTCCTCAATATTTAGCCTCCAGCCGGGCTTCCTATCTAGTATAACCCCCAGGTATCTGGCGTGGTATGCGAATTGGGTTTCCGTGCCTTAAAATTTTGGAGATTTCAGCCACTTATTCGCATTTAATTATAAAAATGTCCTTTTATTTTATATCAGCTGATAAAGAAGAACAAATTGTCGCCTAAAATATCTTAGGGCTTAAAGATCAAAACTTTGGACGAACTGGAGGAAGCTACATGCATACATACATATATTGAATCACAGCGAATAAAAAGCTAAAACAACCAAATAATCTCCTTTCTCTTTCTCATTCTCAAGGTCTTAAAAGAATTCGGGTGATTACAGTCTTTGCTCCTATTAAATCTTCGTTCTGCCTTCTACTACATTCTTTTAACAACTTTTTAATAACTCAACTTTGCGTTCATATTTAGTTCATACACCATAAACTTGTTAACAGAAAACATAAAATTGTCCCTCGTGTCTGGCAGACTTTAATTCATTTGCATAAACATTAAAAGCGTCACTTTCGACGCGGTGCCATTCTCATAAGATAGATAATCCAATCAAGTGGCCATAATAATTTTTTTTTATCCCAACGTCCTACTATCATCGAATACTTTCGCAGGTGTCTCCACCGTGTCTTCTTGGTATTCCCGGCCCGCGTCGTTAATAACTTTTGCTTTCTTTGCGGGTCATCGCAGCCTAAGTGCGTCTTTGCAACGTGTGCAAGGTATTAATTGAAACTTTCTGTGAGTTCGAACTACAGCTGCTATTTTCCCAGGCTGATACTATCAGGCCATGGTTCCATTTCTCAATTATTCACAAAGTTAGTACCTATGGGAGCTATAAATTGTGGATAATCGCTTGGCAGCCACAACGACAAAACAATAAGCAGCCGGCGGCAAGAGGCGGTAGCGGTTCGTTTTGATGATAACTTGTGCGTTCGCATTGCCCATTATCCGTCGCAACATTGAGCATTGTTTGGGTGAGATCTTGAATTTTGGCAGACGTTACATAAGAAAGCCTCACACTTTCTATTGTTTATTTTTTTTTTTTCTTCCTCAAGTATTTCGTAATGAACCAAGTGAAGTGCATAGTAGATCTGCAACGTAGCGACCAGCAATCTCTGGAGATATGAATAAATTAAGAGACCGCTATTAATGAATCTTTAGGAGTTCATTAAAATTAATTGAAGTAGATGTATGTATGTATGTAGTCTGACGTCCAAATAATACGGTGAAGTCATTTACGTAAATGATTTATAGCGTAAAGGGATCAAGTGATTTTCTAAAAATTTTATTGCTGTCATGGATTTTAACTATTTAAGAGAAGAACGCCAAAAGGTCATAGATGAAAGTTTTACCATTGCAACTGACGCGGATATGATTAAAGGATGATGCGATGTGGTCTCGATTTGATCCATCAGACCTGTATTTCGAAGACATAATCATTGGTTTAGTAGAATGCTTTAAACAGAGCCTCATATGCTAAACTATTACAGATATTACTACAGTATTCACTGGGAAAAAATCAAGAGAATAAACCTCGAAAACGCAGTATTCGAACATTTAAACAGAACCACTGCAAACCGCCCATTAACTCCATATAAAGGGTTTTTCAATAGGGACGCTACAAAAGTAGAGCGACAGGGACAGCAAACGACGCCATATTTTTCTTGCGGTTTTTTGACATTTCTCTTCAGTAAGGTTTGCCATTTCATGATGGAAAGATATACGAGCCAACAACGAGTCGAAATTATTAAAATTTACTACCGAAATTCGGAGTCAGTGTCCTCAACGTTAAGAGCGCTACGTCCAATTTATGGTCGTCATAATTTCTGGCTGGATGGCTTCGTCAATGAACAAAATATGCGGTATTGGTCAGGCAGCAATCCACACGTACTCCATGAGTCATCATTGCATCCCGAAAAAATTACGGTTTGGTGTGGTTTATGGGCCGGCGGCGTCATTGGGCCGTACTTCTTCCGTGATGATCAAGACCGGCACGTTACTGTGAATGGGGATCGCTACCGTTCAATGATAACCGAATATTTTTGGCCCCAATTGGATGATATGGACTTGGAGGTCATGTGGTTCCAACAGGACGGCGCCACAAGCCACACAGCGAATGTCACAATCAATTTATTGGAAACCAAGTTTGGAGAACGTGTTATCTCACGAAATGGTCCAGTCGCTTGGCCGCCTCGGTCGTGCGATTTGACGCCGTTAGACTATTTCCTGTGGGGCTACGTCAAGTCTATGGTCTATGCCAACAAGCCAGCGACGATTGATGAACTTCGTACGAATATCGAACGTGAAATTGCAGCAGTATCGGCCGATTTATGCTTGAAAACCGTCGAAAATTGAGTTCAGCGTCTGGACTTCTGCAAGCGTGCCCGTGGTGGCCATGCAAAAGAAATCGAGTTTCATACATAATGGCATCGAAGGTACTTTCACAGGAATGAAGAATTTCATTGATATCCAAAACCATTTTTGTTTTATTTAAAAAAAACTTTTGTAGCGCTCTTATTGAAAAACCCTGTATATACTTAGCAGCTGGAGGAACTCGCCTCTACCAAACATTCTTCATACTTGCCCAAATCGAACAATAAATAAATCGCTTAAAAAGGTGCAGCGCCCTTCATATTTACTTACTTAAGGTGGAGCTACAGTCCCGGGTGGACCTGGGCCTCAACCAACAAGCATATCCAGCCATCTCGATCTTTAGCTAGCTGTCTCTAGTTTCGCACGCCAAGTTGGTTAAGGTTCCCCTCCACTTGCGGTCTTCCTCTACTGCGCCGCCGTCCTTTGGGTCCATCCGCTCTACATGACCGAGCCGCCTCAGTGGTGGATTTTTACTCTCCTGGCTAAGTCGATGTCGCTGTACAGCCCATACAGTTCGAAGTTGTATCTCCTCATCCATTCACCGTCTATGCAGACGGGACCGAAATTCACCCGAAGAATTTTCCTCTCGAAACAGTCAAGAGCGACCTCATCCGCATTTGACAAAGTCCATGCCTTTGCGCCGTAGAGCAGGACTGGGACGATTAAGGACTTATAAAGGGTCACTTTAGCCCTCGGGAGAGGGCTTTGTTAATCAAATGCCTTCTTACCGAAAAGAAACAGCGATTGGCAAGAGTTATTCTTCACTTGATCTCAGCACTGGTGTCGTTGTCTGAATTTACAGCGGAACCGAGTTAAGTCCTTAACTACCTCAAAGTTATATTTGTCTATAGTGACGTTCTGTCCAAAACGTCAGTATTGAGTGTTGACAACATATACTTGGTCTTGAACTCATTGACCGCTAAACCCATCGCCTCCATCTCAATACTCACGAATGCGCCAATGACAACCCGCTGCTTTCTTCCGATTATGTCAATTCCATCGGCGTATCCGAGTAATTGAACGAACTTTTGAAAAATTAGCCTTTGGTGTTGTCGCGTGAGTTCTGCAAAGTTGTTTTAAGAACGATGTTGAAGAAATTGCATTTCAGTGCGTCGCCTTTTCCCAATTCTTTTTTGACATCAAAGGTCTCGGTAAGGTCTTGGACCGACCTTGACGGAGCAGAGTGCGTTCTTCATCGTCATCCTGCAGAAAGGAACCAATTTTGCAGAGCTACCAAACCCAGACATTGCTCTGTATAGCTCGTCTCTATAGATGCTGTTTTAACGGCTTTAAAATCGATGAAAAGCTGGTGGGTATCGATTTGAAGCTCCTAGGTTCTCTACAAGATATGTCGCAGTATGAATATTTAGTCGGTGATGGACTCACACTGACATGGGCCAATCAACTTGTTGACGAACGAATATTGAAGCATCTAAAGAGATCAATGTTTTAGTCGTGGAAATACCTTCATAATCCTTCACCCCAGCTTTTTGTTAAATGGATGCTTCCATCATAACACGATGTCGGTATAAAAATTTCGCACTAACCTGACCTAAAATTACATTCGCCTTGACAACAGCGCATAAAGAATTCGGATAAATCTATCACCACCCAGCAAAGTCATTGGGACAAGTCATACATATTTTCACTAAATGAATTTTCCAACTATTCTATGATACTACCCCAACTGAGAAAGAGGCAAACAAGTGGGCTCAACACAAGTCCTCTGAACGCGATATGATTGAGGACAAATACGAACACGTCCTGGAATTTCATTAAAACCTTTATCGACGTCAACCAGGATGAATAATTTAAGTTTTACTCGTCAGGCACAGCATTTTTTCTTACATCGAAATGGCTTTGGCTTTACGTATTGACGGCTAAATGCATTTGGTATTGTTGGAAGGACTATTAATCTGTTGAGTGGTACGCCTTCTTATAATGCCTCTTGTACGCCTCTGTAATGCGAGTATTTATTTTATGGTAGATATACATACGTTCAGTCAATTCGCTGCTTACAACAAGGGTCTGAGGAAGAAGGTGACGCTTTTAAAGTTCCTTTTTGCAGCTATGGTTGTGTAGGAAGCAGTTGTTGATTTATTACAATGAAACGTAAGAGTTTTTTAATCGTCCTACTAATCAGAAACTTAATCTGTATTTAGTGCTGGTGTCTTTGGACCCAACACTGAAGTATCGGTACCAATGGGATTGTGTCTATGTATAATCCAGGATGAAATCCATGCCCTAGGATAAAACTTTATAAAAGGGGGGGTGACCGTCCGCGGTATGCCAAAGTATAAGGCCTTGAATGCCCTAAACCCTCATGCGCTTCACCTCTACTGAAATATGTAGTTGAAAAACTAAGAAACCCTATCCATCGAAATACGATCTCGTTTACTACACTGATGATCCAAGTGGAAAGCGGATTCAGGTCTTCAATATTCTACCAGACAACCGACATAAACCTCTTATTCACCCTCGATAAGTACATTTTAGTTTTAAAGCAAAAATCTTGGCCATCTTGGCAATGTGGAAGAACAATCTTGGACAGCAACATTTAGTGGAAGGCCTTATTATGGTATGGATTATGGTTACAACCGTGTAAAAGCCTTTTCAACGAATCTGTGTCTGATAAAATCTAATAAAATTTTAGGCTTTTCCAGGGCAACATAGCATCGAAATTTAGTACTCAAGTTTCTGGTTCATTTGAACAAGAATGCCTGACATAATATTCATTTCTACCTCTACCACAGAGCTAAAGATTAACCTTGTAGAACGACTTCCCTATTTGTGCCAACGAAAATCAGAAGACACAAAATAAAGAATATGTTTTGTTTATTCCCGTCTTTATAAACGTCTTTTTCAAAATTCTTCATCGGAAACACTTTTCCAGAAACACCAAAGTGAATAGACAACAATGACAGTTGTCACTACCAATTTGGCACTTCATGACGCCGAATTACTACTTTTGTTACTACCTAGGAATACCGGAAACTAATCTTATAATATTTTATGTAATTTTCTGAGGAAATATTATTGTAATTGTATTCATTTCAATTGTTAAGACATAAAAACAAGTGTTGCAGTGAATTTCTAACAATATTTCCACCGAAAAACTGAATTTTTAAAAAAAATCAAATACGAACATGTGGACAGCCAAAAAGTGCAGTGAATTTATATACGAACTCAACGCACTTTTCTACCCGTTTTGTGTCACACAAATGGAATTTCAAATTTTGTATGGTTTTTGATAGAAAACTTGATAAGATGGCAGGAAAGGAGATCTTAGACATGAAGGGGCTATTCGATTATTATTATATGCCATGGTTGGCATATTGTTTATAGTAAATTCATCCCAACCCATCAATGTTTCTCTTTTAATAGAATTTTTCTATAAATATCATTTCATTTTAAATTTTTACTCCACCCGCGTTGAACGCTTCCAGTAAGTAGATGTCAAATACATTTTCATTGCTTTTCAAACTGTAATGTCAACTGTCACCTACACGTGCAGTTGAACGTCATAACAAAAACTAATAAGTTGTGCTAGCGATTTGCTTATTTTCAATTTTATAATTTATTTTGCAAATAATTTAACTTAATTTAGAATGGATATTCAATTAAACATAAACAATACTGCCCCTACAATTCGTAGTAGACCAAAGGTAAGTTAAAGCATTGTCAAACTGAATGTGAATTCAAGGTTTTTTTCGCTTAGGAAATTCCGAATGGAAAACCAAAAAACGCCATGGGGAAACCTCTCAGAAAACCTACTCCCAAGGGATTTTCATTTGAATTTGGAGCACCACAAAAAGTCAAAGCTATTGTGGCTCGAAGACGTCCACAGAAAAAGGAAGAACCAGCAAAAGTGAGCGATTCACAACCGCCACCCAAACAGCCAATGGTTCTTCGCCCGCCAGACACCATAGAAGAATCCTCCAAACACACCCAAGGCGAACTCATGTTGAATACATTTTCGGGTGGTCCAAAGGATAAAATCCCCCAAAGAAAGGAAAAACTATCACGATCTGAAAGAATGGGCTTAAAAAAGGGCAAATTTGGTCCTTCAAAGACGAAAGTTTTCCTAGACAAAGAAATTGATGAAGGAATCCGTAAGTTCTCACAAAATCCCAATGCTAATCCGGCGAAAGAGCCAAGGAAAAATGGTCAAGCAAAACCAGTGAAGAAGGTTTCCAGACCTAGCGATAGATCCGTTAGCAAAATTAAGCTCTTTACCAACAATCCGGAGACAAAAGTGCTCGGACAGAGATTTGTAAAACCGTTGACAGAGAAAGTGTTCACGGGCGCTGCAATTTCGACTCTAGACATTCATCCTCATTGTGTGAAAAACCTAGCTGATGTCCTTAACATCACAGAGTTGACCACAGTTCAACAGAAAACCATTCCGGAAGCCTTGAAGGGCAGAGACGTGCTGGTGCGGTCACAAACCGGGTCGGGAAAAACTCTGGCTTATGCTTTGCCAGTGGTACAGATACTTCAAGACATTCGTCCAAAACTAGCAAGAGACGGTGGAATTGTCGCCGTAATCATTGTTCCAACAAGGGAATTAGCTATTCAAACCTATGAACTGTTTGTGAAACTCCTGAAGCCTTTTACGTGGATAGTGCCTGGTATTCTTACAGGTGGCGAACGAAGGAAAGCAGAGAAAGCGCGACTCCGAAAGGGAATCAACATTTTAGTGGGCACTCCAGGTCGTCTCGTCGATCACCTGCTTCACACAGAATCCTTCAAATTGGACAAAGCAAAGTTCCTGGTCCTAGACGAAGCAGATCGTCTGCTGGAGATGGGTTACGAACGAGATGTAAAGCAGATTGTCGAAGCCATTGATGAACAGAGACAAAAATCCGCAGCAGAAGGCAACGAGCTTGAAAATCTCCAACGTTTGTTACTTTCTGCCACTCTGACCTCTGCTGTACAAAAACTTGCAGGGTTGACACTGAAAGAACCGCTGTTTATTGACAACAGTGACGAAGATCCGTCACTTACTGTGAAACAAATGACTGAGGGTGACTTGCCCGATATGGATGACGATGGTGTGCTTGTGATTCCAGAAAATTTGCAAATGAGCTATGTTGTCGCTCCAACTAAGCTGAGATTGGTTACTCTGTCGGGTCTATTGGCCAAGGAGCTGGAGAAGAAAAACTTCAAAGCGATGGTGTTCATGTCGACCATGGAAATGGTAAACTTTCATCATGACCTGATGAATGAGCTACTGACGCAGAAAGTTCTCGACGACGAAGACGAACCTAACGAGGATGAGGATGCAGGCGATGAGCCTCTGTTGAAAGGATTAAGATTTTTCAAGTAAGTTTGAGTAGTTTACTCTATCTAAAGCAGAGTCTATTGTGGAATTTTGTTTGCAGATTGCACGGTTCGATGACACAGCACGAGCGACAAGGTGTTTTCAACGCGTTCAGAGACGCAAAGTCTGGTGTTCTCTTGGCAACGGTGAGCTATGATTGGCTGTCAAAGTCTGCCTTTTAAAACAGAATTTCTTTTGTCCTCAGGATGTAGCAGGTCGTGGATTAGATGTGCCGGAAGTTAATTTGGTGATTCAGTACTCTCCACCGCAAAAAATATCAGATTTTGTCCACCGAGTAGGACGAACCGCTCGGGCTGGTAAAAGTGGTCGTGCTGTGCTGTTCCTGACGCCGAGTGAAACGAATTTCATTCGTGTACTCGAAGACAAAAGAATTAGGTTTGTTGATCGGCAAAGTTGCGTCGATTTGGAAGCCTTTGTTCGTGATAGCACTGCTTACTATAATTTTTAATTTTCAGAATTTCTCAAGTCGATATGGATGTCTACTTAAACGCGTTAAACGCAGCAGATTCCGAAGCTAATAATATCCAAGAAGCAGCATCCAATTTACAACACAAATTTCAAGAGCTTATCGATGATGACAAGGAAATGCACGATAAAGCATGCAAAGGTAAGCAGATGTTCCCAATTACATTGTGTGCTTTTTTGACACATCAAGCGGTAGAAAACGTTTACGGTTCCTTAAAAGTATGAATACGCCATACAGAGGACCACGTGACACCTTTCCTCGCAGCTCATAAGATTTCCTTAAAAATTTTCAACAAGAAGAAAAGGAATTTATCGTTTTGTCTATTTTGTTTTGGAAACCTAAAGAGAAACTGTATCACACCTTATAGTCATGTTTACTACAGAAGTCGGACAAATGTATGTACACATGACGGCTTCAAGAGTAAAATTTGTTCCTATTTCCTCCTGCTGCTGCTGTATGTCAAAGAAGATTAAAGCTTCGAAGCATAGAAATTAGCATGACCTGATAGCATTTTCCTAGCAAAACTTTCGAGATGTTAAGCACATTCTAGCGGGTATCATCCAAACGGATATAACCGAGTTGAGCTCAAAGTGTCGAGCATACAGGACATGCGGAGCGGAGATTTTTACTTGACGCATTACTCTGTGCATATTAGAAAAGCTCTCTTTTAAGATGGTTCATTCGAATGAGGGACCATATCGCACAAGTCAAATTTGCAGTCCAAGTTTGACTAAATTGACATTTCCAATGTCTTGAACTTGGTTAGCTATGCCAGCTTTCCCTTCCAAAGCGGGTGACCAATCCATTGACTCCTACGATTTTGTATATTGGCGTCTCTACATTGTCCGTTCTTATATGCATAGTACATCTGTTCATTTCAGATACTAGTTGACCAGAACCCTTGTGATATGTTCATTAGGCAGTGAGTGGCATAACATTGTAGAAACTTTTGACGGGAGCAGTCATAGCTTGTCCTAAGACTGATTGCACTACTTTTTCAGACCTTTGGCAGCATATCAAAAGCAGCATTTGATTTTCCAGTTCGGCTGCATACCTTTAATTCGGTGCCGCCATCGATCTCAAGGTATCGAAGGTCTTGTTCCGCTTCTAGGTCAGCAATGCGTACAAACTTGTGAATTTGTATAGTAAATCAGACTGAGAACGTATGCTTTTGGTAAAATTAATCTTTAACCCCATACGGTGTTAGACTCCATTGAATTCCACTATTAACCACAAAGGACAAGGTCTTGCGAAGTCAATTACTAACCATCGTTAGAAATAATAAAAGAGTCAGAATGCAGCCTTGTCGGGCACCGTTTTGTATTTCAGATTCCTCTGGGATCCCACTCCTGTGTAGCTCAAATTGTATACCTCCGTTGCTCGCTTTGACAATAGCCTTCTCCGAAATGCTTCTCCTATGCAAGGCATACCAGATGAATTGTCTGTAAAAACCATCAAAGGAGTCTTTCCTTCTACAGTCTAAACGTTCATCAAGTGCTGATAAGCATCTCCAGCTAGCCCGGTCTTTAGCCAGCTCCATGAGTCTCGGCCTTTCTCTACTGCGCCGTCCCTCGGGTGTGGATTTGAGGATTTTCCGGGCCGAAGCATTGGTGTCCATCCGCTCTACATGACCCAGCCACCTCGCTGCCCCTTCACTCTCTTCTGCACAAATGAACGAGTTCGGCATTGATGCCAAATATAGACATGGCTCTGTATAGCTCGTCTCTATAAATGGTGTCATACGCGGCCTTAAAATTGGTGAAGAGGTGGTGCATATCGATTTGAAGTCCCTGGGTTTTCTCCAAGATCTCTCGCAGTGTTAATATTTGGTCGATGGTAGACTTTCTTGGCCTGAAGCCACATTGATATGGACCGATCAGGTTGTTGACGAAAGGGGTTTAGGCGTTCACACAACACGGCAAATAATGCGGCGATGTTAAGAAGACTGATGACTCTGTAGTTGACGCATTTCAGAGGGTCTTCTTGTCTTGTGCATCGGGATATTACCGAGACGGATATGTTACCAAGACTTTTTGGTCCGCACTTCGGCGCCAAAAGTTTTACTGACATGCTTAAGATCCCAAAGTTCTTTGAGCTACGGTCTTTCTACTTAATTGTCTTCTCAGATTCATTTGGTAAGAGTTGGCCTTTTCCAAATTTCCATCGCTTATGTTCTCATTGCCTCAAATCGTATCAAACTTCCCCTAGCCCACACTGATTATGAAAGCAAAATTCCATTCCAAAGCATGAATTTCCGATTATAAATGAACAGAACATTTGACCTTATCCGCTGGAACTTTTATTCAGTCTCATCTATCAAGCCGCGATTGGTCATTAAGGGAACAAAGTTTTACGAAACCACCACCCACTGTTGACGTAATTAAGGTCGCGCTCGTATTCTCATAAATCCTCTTAACGCAGAACCTACTCCCCCCCCAAAGTCAATCGGTCACGTGCTCTCAAGTAAGCGTTACACAAAAACCGAAATGGAACTCATGTTCAAATGTCTGTTCAAGGAAAAGCGTACAATTTTTCAACCACAAAAATCGCCACGAAATACACTAATTGCTGAGCGTTTTAACGTGGCGAACTTCACCGTCGCCACTTGGCTGCTTTTAATAATGAGTACATACGCAAAGGGCGGGCATAAGTCACTGTCTTCCCCCGTCTCTGTGAGGCTAGAATATTTCGTCGGGAGGATATTGTGCTGCTGTGTTTATTATTACTGTTGAGGCGATAAGCGGAAGGACTTCATTGCGTGGGGGAACACTTTCAACGCAGTATTTCTGTGGAATGCTTTAGCTGAGTTCTGATTTTCCTCAGGTAATATCCACAGAAGCGGGACTGACCCTAACTATTTTATAGCCTCAATTATATTGCAATGCGATAATTAATTGGGGGTTTGTACATTTTAGATCCTTAAACGGTTTTGTGGTTGGAAAATGGAAATAGATTGCGGGAATTTGTCTGCAAGGAGTCGGTGGTCATAAGTCAACTTAAGGCGGAAGTTCGGAGAATGTGCGTAGAGTCGTAAGGATGAGGTCAACATCTTGATAAAAGCAATTTAAAATTGAAAAATAATAAATACCTGGCGCAACAGCTCGGAACGAGCCTAGCTTCTCAAAACCATTCATGTTGTGCGTGTTACATTTTTCGCACGAATGATAAAAGCACGTAGTCCTGCTAAATTGCAAAGCAGAATGCACTTTGTAATGGAAGTTATATGGTTACTTAAGCTTAGGGTTTGGCGTCGTAAGAGTCAAAAAACTAGGCTTTGGCTTTTATAAAGTCTTTTTAGTTATTCAGGACAGAACCTTACTACTCAATTGCATTTGCAGCCCAAAGAAACAATGATTGGCACGAGTTATTCTTCGTTTGATTTCTGACTCTATCTTGTTATCAGAAGTAATAACAGAGCCGAGGTAGGAAAAGTCCCTTACTACCTCGAAGTTATAGGTGACACCTATGATATTTTATTCAATTTGTCCCTCCTTCTGGAACTCGAACATTGTTTGGACCTCTATCACTGCTATATCCACCTATTTACTCTCAAACGCACCGGTAGCAGATCGCTGAGTTCTATCATCCTTATCCGAGAATTAAAATATCAATCGGCAAAACCTTCAATCTGGAGGGTCAGTTCCATTGTAAAAAAAAAGCCTTTACCAGGGGCCGGTTAAATCGCTTCAGACATGTGAGTATTACCATTGGTCCCTTGGGGATCTCATCAGCCACTATCTCTTTTCCAAGAGCCTAACTAATTCTTGGAAATCCGTATCGGTTTGTTCTGCTGTTTTCGTTACAGAAGTTTTTGGCGCCATCGTTGATTCCATCAACCAGTGTCGTGTTTATATTGCTGCTTGCTTTGTCTCTGGGTGAGCATTCGCGCTTAGAAGTTCAGCCCGGCGGACTTGACCCAACCAATATCCAATGGCTACCACTTGGAAGTAAAATAAGCACAATTGATGCGTAATCACATCATGCGTTCTAGGCGTAAACCGATAAACTTCGCTAGCCAGCACGAACTTTAGCCAGCTTTCCTTAGTATCGGCTGCCGTGCGAATGTCATTGAAGATGAGGTCAGTTTATTCTGCTTAATCCATCGACATGACCTGGATACCGATTTTACACCCTAACCACTTTGCCTCTAACTCGTACACTGTCGTACAAATCTGGATTTATTTTGTTGCATAGAAGGCCTCCCATGAGCCTCAGGAGGGGGCCGATAGGTTTGGGACCTAAGAAAAGTGGGAAATTTTTTTAAGTAAACATTAGTATATGTAATCTGGCGAATCTTTTTTTTTTTTTCCAGAAGGCTAGGATTTCACGGATTCTTCTGTCCATGAAATGCTTCACGTCCGGTATCCAAATGAATCTCAGGGTCTTCTATCGCGTTCTCGCTAGTGGTGTTCACTGGCACATGAAGTGTTCGAGATCTTCTCCTTCCTCGCGGCGAGCCCTAAGGACAAAGAGAACACATAGTGCCGCACAGTTAAAAAAAAATCTTAAGATGAGAAGAAGAGTTCCTATCGAATTTTTATTCGACTCTGCGCGGTAGACACTTACGATAAGCGCACGCAATGACTATTATAGAAGGTGTAGGGAAAAATTGAAATCAGTTATTCATCTTCGACGGACAGAATTTTTGGGGCCTTTGGCATATACTTACATACTTAACGGACTTCCGACCCTACAATTCTCCATCCTCTTCGATCCCAGGCTTGATGCTGCCAGTTTGTCAGGTCAAATATTCTGGCATCCGTGATGGCTTCTTTCTTATACCGGAGGTTCGGTCTTCCTGATCGTCTCGAATATGAGGGCAGCGATTCTCAACGATTCTCTTGGCTTGGGCATTGTTTTTCTTTCATTATTCCGAAGAGCCTGCGTTCCAGGGCTTAAACCAACATGTTGTTCTTGTCGCGAGACTTTTCGATTTCCTTGAGCTAGGATGTCGGGTAGACTCTCTTCTTCCTACGCAGAATTTTCTTTTCCTCCAATCTCTTGCCGTGATACTCTTTTTGCGATGTTCTTGTTTTGCGCTGCAGTGCTTGCCTATATGACAGTTCCGTCATCGCTTTCAGGTTGGCCCATACCACGGGTTTTTCCTCGGGGGTGGCTGGTAGTTCAGAGTGGATTCGGCTAGTTGGTGCGGCACAGGATGCACTGATCGTTAACGTTTGCGGCTGGTGTTGGCATAGCGGAGGGTTTTTCACTCAGTTGCCCTCTGCAGTCGCTGGCTAGCCCAGGTATCCTTAGGCGCTCAATTAAAAACCTTTTTTTCAGGATGGGCCGCAGCTTTTTTTTTGCCCTACAATTGAGCTCTAAGAAGGGCCACAACCAGAAAATGGTCAAAATCGATTTTTGAGTACGATTTTGACATCATACTCTGAACAGGCTACTTAAGGTCCGTCCAGGATGTCATAGAACTCCTCCCTGATAGCGCCCTCAGCTTCTTCGGAAGGAGCATGATTTCGATGATGTTGTAGAAAATGGCCTTGCTTGCGGGTCGTGTTGCCATTTGGGGGTCTGGGGTCTCTCATTACTGATATTTTTTTCACGGGTGGGAAGTGGCCCAATCGCTCAACCCGCAATCCTGGAAGGGCTGGTCCTGACTGTAACCCTTAGACAAAAGAGAGCGGATGAACCGATCCCGTAAGTTTCTACAGATTTGAAACGCAAAGTCTTGTTCAAATAGTTCCGGGCGGTTTTTCTATGTCGCTTCCGTATTCAAGACTCACGCAGTCGCTTTGTGCTCGCTCTTCTAAAGATATCAACTCTTTCGCGAAACCTGAATTGTTATTTGCATAACCATCAACTAGACCGCTTATCAGTTTCCAAGTTTTCCTTCGGATTCCAAAGATCCAAACAATGAATTCTCTCCGTGTAGCTTATTGCCCATCATCTTATTGTTTTCCGAACTAAATGGTCAAAATTGTGATCGTGACTATACGTATTCACGGTTAATTTGTAGAAAAACAATTTACGACTTCAATTGAAACTCACACAAAAGACAATTTAGTTGCAAACTTTCTACTTAACAAAAACCACACATTCATTGTTCGCAAAACCACCCCCGTTGCCGGGTTTATTATGTTTCATTCAACTTGCATCGCATGAACCTCAAAATTCAATAAAACAAAAAATATCCATATTCACATCTTCCCAGCCATTTGCACAAAAGAAAAGATTTTAAATGCAAACTCATTCCCCCTTCCGCTGTACGGAAAGCGTAAAGTCGCCTCTGTATCGTTTTCCATAAAATTCCCATTTAGAAAAGTTTAAAATTCAATTTCTTATCATCCGTACGGCGAGTTGAAGAACCCACACACACACGCACTCCCAACCCAACCCATATTGTGAAAATCAATGTAATTGTCGACAAGAAGCCGCTCTCAATTCGCTACACATAAATGCAGACTCACCCTAAGACCGAGCGCTGGCCGGGTCGGGTGTACGTAAAGGACTCTCTTAACAATTTAACTTTCAATTTCATTTGTGTGACTTGCAACGGGGGTTGCTGCTTCTTTTGCTCACTTCAAATAAACTCGCCCAAGTACCAAAGTTCCCGCAGAGTCCTTATGGTCGGAGAGCCTGCCAGTCTGCCACCCATAAAGAGTGATTTCCTAGTCGAGAAGTTGGACAACGATCTACTACAACTAAGTTTAGTGCATTCACAGTGCGGGACTAAGGGGAAATTCTTCCGTCATCCGGTCGACGATGACGACGACGACGGTTCCATTGTTGAACGAATCACCGAAATGGCTTTTTGATTGGTTCAGTTTATTGTTTTACAGTCTTCGTGGCTCCGTGGCAAAAGGATAAGTGAACCCAAGTATGTGAGTGAATTGCTGTGTACTGCACAGTCCTCGTTCTCGATTGCGACCCCTGTTGGGTGTTTGCTTTTCGGGGTGATTTTATTACAGTTTTATTTGCTTTAAGTGGTGTCCTTATTAGTCAAGCCGTTGCATAGGAAATCCAGGCACAACCCCCTCAATTGAGGAATTATAAGTTACAAGAGAGCGATTGACGGTGGGGTGGTTAAGGGGGTGAAGTCGTATGCGAACACAAATAAACAAATGGGATGTATTAAGTGTTTCTTTTTTTTTGGTCTGTGAGACACTTCATGGGTTTGAAGTGGTTGGGCTTTGAGAATTATGTCGCTGGCGATCCATTCTATCCATTCCACCTTTTTTTCTTGAAATTTTCTCTCTTAACTCAGTTCGAACAGGTTTCGCAATTGATGGGAAACAGTTTGGGAACAGTTCGGTCTTCTCATTTCGAAACTATGAAGGCGTTATAGCTGCTTATAAAGGATGGTCTCTACAATCTTTTGCCTTGAGTTATAACCGTTGATAAATGACAATTTGACTAGTGTCTGGCTCTGCCTACTACCGCACAATTTTAAAGGACGTAAAGAAGATTTACGAAGATCAAGCTGATTGAAAACATTTTTCACGGGTCGAATGTCTCTAGGCAGAGTCTTCTTCTACTGTGTTGTTCATAGAAGTCATGAGTTCTACATTTTTATCTGAATTTAAATAAAAGCCGCCCAATGTATTATGTCTGTGAATCTTCGAATCCACACCCGAGGGACGGCGCAGTAGAAGAAGACTGCGACTTAGGTGGCGCACGCAAATCAAAGGGGACCTTAACCAACTTGGCGTGCGAAAATGGAAGCAGGTGGCTAAAAATCGAGTTGGCTGGAGACGCTTGTTAGTTGAGGGCCAGGTCCACCCCAGACTGTAGCGTCACCTTAAGTTAGTAAGAGCCTAAAGCTTTCTACGCAAATACTGAGTTAAATCAGTTGGATCACGTTTCTAACATCACTTTCTGCTATGCGTCTCAGCACTCTTTAGCTGACTCTTAAACTTCTTCCTTACGTTAAGTTCTTTTCCTAAGTGGTAACAGTATGCCTTGTCACGTTAAAGGTTCTCAACTCCTTTTTGCGAAAGCTGAGGTTGGAAAAAATACCGAAAACTATAGGCATGCATTAGTAACGACTCAAACCAAAGTTGTCTCCAGTTAGTCTAGACGCCAACCTCCGACGACATTAAACCTAATAATTATCTGAGTTTCGAATCATTACACATCTGTTTTTCCAATTTACGCCTTCCGATTACAGTGGCTTTAGAGACTATGCGTCCTAGGCATAAAACAACGTTAAAAAAATCGCCAAGCCGCTCTGGCCAGCTTTCTCCAGTATGGGGTTCTGAGTTGATTGAGGTCACGCTCAGCTCTAGGCATGCCATTAAAGATGAGGTCGGAGTGCGTAATCCCTTAGGCCTTAGGGACTTGTGTTCATCTGCTCTACTTGATTTCGCCAACTTAATCGTGGTGCGCATACACACGTATCAAGCTTGTTTTTTGGCGATCTAAGTTACAACCCACTTTTCCTCGTTTTTGCGCTAAGCGGATCACACTTAGCGCGTTTCATAGGAATTATCACAGGCTTCAGCCTTCTTATGACCCCCTTTAGAAGAAAACGCTTGAGTATAGATGACTTATGGAGAGGCTGCGGCGATATATGCAGAACCAGAAAGACGAGCCTCGTCAAAAACTATTTCAAGAACTTGGGCGACTTGTCTAAGAAGCCACCAAAAACCAATCTTTAATCTATCACCAACTCGGGATGGTGGTCGCCGTGGCTCAGTGGTTATGGCGTTGGACTACTGACCGAATGGCTTGGGTTCAAGCCGCAGCCATGTCCACTGAACATTTTTCGCCGCACCACCTCTTGCCGCTCGTAGTTTGCAAAAAACTGTAGGTCTCTTCAGTTCGTGCGAAAAGTGTAACACACACAACATGAACGGTTGCGAGAAGTTAGGCCTAGGCTTATCCCGAGCCGTCGCGCCAGCTGTTTATTTTATTTATAACTCGGAATGGTTTGGGGGGCCACCTTCTTGTTGACAGCAATGACTTGGTAATGCCTGAATCATCGCTAAACGAAAAACAGCGAACCCTCTCCATCGCCCTTATCCTGTACACATGGTTTGATTTTGGCAGGTATGACAAAACGAGACATGGTCCTGTATAGCTTGTCTTTATGAGCTCTGCCATATAAGGTTCTATCGACTTGCATTTCTTGAGATTTCACCACGATCTACGAATGGGAGTCCTTCTAACGTTTTCTGCAGAAGCTGTAGCGGTGAGGAGAAGGAAGAAAATTAACGCTGCCATAGCAAAACTAAGAATAAAAAACTTGAGGAGATTATTTCTACGAAGATCTTGGTGACCCAGCCAGGATCGGCATTAACCAATTATTTAAACAGCTTCATCTCCGAATTTATGTACATGTACACTCGCACCCACAAGTTTTTTCCCCGCCAAAAGAAGTGAATTTATTTAAGTACAAGTTTCCTGATACTGGCAATCCGCGGCCCTACGTGATATCACAATGAGCTACACTTGGTCTAAGTATGTCTCTGCTAAGCGGGGACAACAACCCAATCTAACATATGCCTTGCGTACAGTGGGGTTGCATTAAACTCCAACGCTGTGTCTGATGCTTGAGATTTCTCTTCGACGTATCCAGGCTGTTGAAACTTAACCTCGGCACAGTTTAGAGATTGCGCAGCTTTTTAAAGAGCGAGTTGTGCAAGATCACTGAAAATTCCTTTCATAAATGGGTATGCTGCCTTAACCTCAGTAGCAACTTATTATAGGACACGCCACCACCCTATCGAGTTCACAGCGCATTTATCATTCATGATGAAAAGCAATTCTATGTCCAGCTTAATAATTTATCACTCTAAATACATAACATACCGCCATTGACTTCATTTCTAATTTGTCCTTTCGACTTTAAACTGACAATTACACGTAAATATCCACGACGACCGAACCCACTTATTTAAACATGAATCAAGTTAAACCCCAATTCAGCCCCTTTTCGTTGACACAATCAGAAGAACAGAAAAAATCAAACGAATTTGTAATTATGGGCGACCAACCTGTCATCGCTGCATCAAAATTACACCACAATCCCTCCCAGCCCCCTTCGATTACGTACTTATTTTCTCATTTTCATAAGAAAAAAAAAACACACCCCCCACGCACACACTAACAGGAAAAAAGAAATTAATGACATTTCCAGAAATCAAATGAACTCTTAAAAAAAAAATACCCGTACAAACGAAACGAAACGAAAAAAAAAAACTTTTCTCACCCCTTTCGTGTCCTTTTCAGGACACTTTTTCATTTTTTTTTTTTATTTTTAACCATCCCTCTCTGATTGTTGGCAACAACAACTGTCTTATTAACTTTGGGGCAAATATTACAGTTTTTATCGCCTCACGCAATCGAAATTAACTTCAAATGTACAAAAAACAGAAGAAAACAAAAAAAAAACAACACAGTTACAGCCACCTCCTGGTCGGTCTAACAAATACGCGTAGCCTCGTTACGATTTCTCCTCCGAAATACTTTCTGTGACAAACGCTAGGGCAGAAGGGTGGCCAGCAGTACACAATCAACAAATGATGAAATATAAAGTTCAAAATTAACTTTTGCTTCTACAACAAACAACTGGAAGTTGAAGTATCTACATTGGAAAACTCTCATTAATTAGGTTCTTCTGACCGAGCGGCAAAAGTGTAATTACTTATGTTGGTGATCATCATCACCTAGGGACGACGACGCAACGGGTTCGCCGCGGTTTCTTTAGTTCGCTTTCGGTATTTTTTTATTTTTTTTTATTCACAACACCAGCGAGTCTACACACTTAAGATACGTATCTAGAATTATAACATTAAATATTAACCAGCCAATATGCTTTAAATACATCGGGCCGCTATATCCCGTTTATCCAAAATAAGGCGTATTTTCGTGGCTGCGCAGGCTATTAATATCGCATCAAACTAACTAAAGTCCTGTTTAGGACTTACAACGCTACGTTAAGTGGTTCCGCTAATGAGTTTACTTCAACTGCCTTTTTTGTGTAATTATCGGGGGCGAAGTATCGGTAAATGCACGATATTACCGGATAGTGATTATTGTAATAATAGCAAAGTGCCCGCGAGTATTGCATTGATCGAAATTGAATTAATGTGGGACGAACTAGACACACACACAGGGTGTCGGGGAAACAAATTTGAGTAATTGGATCCTAATTGGGACATCGGCGCTTCAAAAAAAAAAAAAAAAACAGAAGGCGTGGAGGCCACTCAACGTTTTTATAAATAAAAACAAAAAGGCATTGGACAATCTTTAGATTGAAACAAAATTCATTGGTTAATAGCTAAGGCCAAGTTAAAAAAAATAAAATGGTGCAATAGCCCAAACTGGGTCAAGGCATAGCTTCTCGCAACCAATCATGTTGCGTTTGTTCACCTTCAAGTTATTGCCAACTCCGAACAGCGAATTAAGAAGCTGCATCATGACAAAGTATACTCTCGGAGGTTCGTCATTGCCTCCCGAGACGGCATAGAGGAAAAATGATCAGTTCTACGCACTACTCACTGAGCCATGGCCGAGTTCAAGTTACGTGAAACATGCACAACTGTGACAGTAGTTATGAAGAAAAAAAACCCTTTTGAATTTGAGATTAGAATCTCAAACTTTTAATACTATGGTCCGAGGTATAAACTGGTAATGCCCGCTCCACTGAGGGACAAAATATGAAATTTAGGGACAAACCTTTGCTTTTTCCTTGAATTCACAGAATTGTTTTACCAATTTTGGATTAACGCATCAAAAGTTGCTACATCTGAACTTGAAGAAACCTGGACTATTCTTTGAATGTGGCATACCTTCCCTGAGTGTGACGTACCAACCTTTTAAAACTTGAAAGTTAGCTCGAAGAAGCCTTCCACAACGTGGCTTAGGTTAAAATAGGTTAAAATAGGTTGCTGCCCCCGCTCAAGCATGGACACACTTAGACCAGATTGGTCCATTGTGATACTACGATAAATACTGGCTTACCAGTCGAGTTAAGCTAAATCGTTTAGAGATCATCGAAGAAGTATTCCACGAGGATTTTTCCTTCTTAATGTTGCAAGGGCAGGACAAGTGCGCAGTAGGTGGGTAGTGGTTTCCACCTCCTCCTTATCTGTATAGCCTCTTCAGAAATCATTGGAGGGGACCCCTAAACTGAGTGCATGTCTGCCTATGAAGCAGTGTCTGGTGAGGACTCCTATTAGATAACCTAAGTTTTTTCCACTTAGTGGATAAACGTCTCTCCGTCTTTTTTAAATCCAGCTTGGGCCAGATTTGTTTTGATGTTGTTCCACCTATCGTTTGGCGGGTTTATGGCATCATCGAGGCGGAATTTGATCGATTCGATAGGAGCAGATGGTTCTGACAGATTTTTGGGAATACGTCGTCCTGCACCTTTTGCCGGCTCGTCCGCTCTGCAATTACCTGGAATGTCCCTATGTCCTGGGACTTAACACAGGTCTATGTCGCATTTGTCTGCAATCTCGTAAAGAGATCTGCGGCATTGGTTTGCCAACCTTGATCGTAATATCGGCGATTCCAAGGCTTTAATAGCTGCTTGACTATCTATGTATAGTTACAATCTATCGAATTAATCGAAAGCCAAGCCGCAGCTTTGCGGACTGCCGTAATTTCCGCTTAAATCAAACTACAGTGATCTGGTAGTTGCGTGGTTCCATGGCTAAGCCAGATGCGTTGGAGAAGACTCCTGCCTTCGTACCAATCGTTTTCTTAGATCCGTCTGTGAATATTTGTAGTGCGGATTCGCTCAAAACTGTACTAGACTTTCAAGAGCTTCTACTAGGAATCAGATTTTTGTAACTGACGTTGAAGTCAATATGAGGGACAATATAGCCCGTTTAAGTAGGGATAATCTTGTTTTCGGATACTAGAGTGTCACGTTATCGTGCTGACCAGCTGGGAGGATTCCCTGGGCTTGAGCGCCTCTTTGCCTGCCATTAGCTTCCCGGAGATATCGACAGGAAGCAGGTGAAGCATTGCCTTTAGTGCAACTGTAGGGTCTGTTTTTAGGTCACCTGTTATGCAGATCAGAATTGGTCTCACCACGGCCGTATAAACCCAAGGGAATACTTTAGCTTAAGGCCCCAATTCGCCCTAGAGCATTCAGGCAGGAGTATAGAGCAATTAAGGCTTTCCTAAAGCTGTATTGAATATTCAGCCTCCAACTAAGCTTCTTGTCAAGAATGACCCCCAGATATGTGGCGTGGTCTAAAAATTTAAGTGTTTTTTTGTGTGTGTGTGTTTTTTTTTTGGCTTGGGTGGCTTGATCACAACGTGGTCTAAAAAAATTAATTTGTAAGCCATCGTTATAATTCTGGTTCTACGATCCACCAAATAGTCACCTTCGTGGTGCGTATGAATCGGTTAAGAGACTCAAGACATTCCTTAACACTTCATACGTCCGCGAATCCATTTTTGCTGCCATCTAGCTATGCTTTGTTCTCTTTGCTCATTTTGGTGCTCGTTTGGAGGAGGTTGCGGCTCTTCTCAGTTATGGCGTTGTCGTTGCCTTTCGGTCGCAGGTGCCTTACTCCGTCTTGTGGTCCGACCCTTTGTTTCACCTTGTTTCTGCCGATCAAAAATATTGGTATCTGAAGAGAACGCTGTTTATTACTCACGTCCCGATAGGCTTGAAACTCTGTAGACTTTGGAATCGCTTCTACTGATTTTTGATGGCAGCATCAGTCATGGCTGCGAGTCAGCAATTTCTTACAATACCAAACCAGACTTCACATTGATAACTGACAAAACAGATACCGTCGCAGGCTTTGATTGGGATGGACTAGCGCAGTTTTAGGAATAAGTACTTGAAATAAATCGTAAGTAATAAATTGAGTCTCCTAAATGCTTTTCGTCACCCGGGGTTAAAGGAAAACAAACGGTCTACGTTGAACTCATGCATTTAATTTTTGAAAATCATCCAGTAAAACAGTCTTCCTTTGTTGCATGTAGCCATTTTAATCTTCTGTTATGCACCTTCCGAGAGAACTTTCGAGCATTCAACGATGTCGCAAGCAAGCAGCAGCAGCTCCCGACAATGACTATCACTTTTACCGCAAAATTCATTAGATTGTCACGACAATACAATGCACAACAATACAAAGAGGATAATTGTAAGTAGCGAAATATGTAAACGAAAAGTTCCCTGCCACGTGCACTACGCCCATCCTTTTGATTGTATGACAAAACAGAAGCAAATGGAATGGCGGCAGCTGTTCTGCTCTTAACGCTCAACACCCGCAGCTACCATTTTTGTCATCTTTTGTCTTTGTCCCGTAATCCACGCGAACAACATTCTCCTTGATGATAAAGATAATCCATTTGTGGTCGGTTGACACAAAGTGATCCTACACACATACCACACTACGAATCGTTTTCGATAAAATTGTCCCTCCCTCCTAGTTGAAGCATATACCCACATACATATACGACGACATCCTTAATAGCTCTCAAATAGATGAAGCTATGAATCTAATTTGTATCCTTCTGTGTCTGAGGATGACGGTAATTTCCGAATTTATACGAGACAATCGTTCGTTGGAAATTAAATTCATTCGACATGTGAGAGCCAAGGACAGGAGTTTCAATGTGAACGAATGGATACACAACATCCTGTTTGTCGAAGGATAATATCTCAGAGATGGTTTAGTTTTTTTATTTTTTTTATTCTTGGTTTTGCTCCTTTCTTTGCTTCAGATGGGCGTACATACGGATGCCTGTGGGTGTGTGTGTGTGTTTTGTATAATGAAACCATTGTTATGCCACAAAACGGAGCTCCATTAGAAGACGATACATGCGAATGAAAGCCATTATGTGGAAGTGCCACGTATCCTGATACGCTTTCTTGGCAATAATTTTATTTAGCCAATTAAAAAGAGGAGGAATACCGACTCGAGCTGAGTATCAATAATATCCACTCTGGCATTCATTCTCCTCCCCCGAGGTCGTTTCAGGCATTCTTCGGGGAATTAACTAACAAATGGGTGAAATTGATATGCTATTCCTGTTCCGTTGCTCTGCATACAAGTGTGTGTGTATGAATGGATTTCCCCCCCAGTTTGCAGTTTGTATAATTGCTGGAGAATTGGAAGATAATGTTAAGGATAATTGTCTAAGGCGTTTGTGGTTGCGTTCAAAGGAACATTGTAAAAGGTTTTTTGTTTTTTGAAAGTATGTAACTAATTTTTGGGAAATTGATCAAGAAATGTAAGTATGTATTTATAAAAAGTTTTTAATTCAATATGAGTTTGTAATCAATATATGTACATAGACATAAAATGCAATAAAGGAAGGCATACCCAGCGGAGGGATCAAGAGACATTCTTCTGAGTTCATCTAGGATAGCGTTATTCTAGTTCTACATTCGTAACTATTTGAATCTGGTAAGAGAATTAAGCAACACTTGGGATTGCCAAAGTAGAAAGTTGGACAAAACTTGGGGGACCTATTATCACCTATCCTTCTGCACTATGGTCGCCTAAGTCAAAGACGAAACAAAAACCTCAAAGATGCTACGACTACAGATGTTAATATGCCTCGGGATCACTGGGGCTATGTGATCTATCTGTACGGCAGCCCTAGAATTACTAATTGGACTTACTCCTTTGCACATCTTTGTAAAAAAGTGACAGTAGACAGGAGAGTAAATCTCCAACGTTCGATCGAAAAATCACCGAGTAGGCAACTGGGCGATTTGACGATGATTTCCCACTTTTCCGAGCCAGAAATGATCAGTTTAGAAGTAGATTTCAAATTAAGGTCTTGAATGCTCAGGCTGGGAAACCAGGGATGCTTTGCTGAATATCAAAGGAATAGAGTTGTGTTAGGGTGTCTGAGGAGTGTCTGGTCCCAAAGTTCGCATTTGAAACTTGTGTCGATATCAATGCCCTCAAGGGTGCAACTATCAATATATTCTCCGATAGTCAAGCACCAGACAACGACACCAGCGCTGAGAAGAGTGAAGCTCCAACGACTGAGGTGGCTGGGTCATATAGAGCAGATGGACATCAATGCTCCGATCCGGAAAATCTTCAAATCCACAGCGGATAGACGGCACAGTAGAGACCGCGGCTTAGGAGGCGCGCGGAAGGGGACATTAACCAACTTGGCGTGCGAAACTGGGGGCCTAGGTCCACCCCGAATTGAAGCGCTACCTTAAGTAAATAAGTCAAGCACCGTGTCGCCGTGTCGCCGTGGACTTTTGTTAAAACTGCATCGGTTTAAGCCTCAGTCATGTTCATTAAACATTTTTCGCGGCACCATCTCTTGTCGTGAAATGACGAACCTCCAAGAGCGTTTGTCATGGAAAAGCTTCTCAATTTGCCGTTGGGAGTCGGTAATAAATTGTACGTCCCTTCCATTCGTGCAAAAAATCTAACACGCGCAACATAAATGTTTCGAGAAGCTAGCCCTTGGCTCATCTCGAGCTGTCACGTTTAAGGCACAGGCCTCTACCTTAGCTCAAGCCGCCGTCGGCTGCTTCAATATTCTCCAGGACTTATTTTAGCCAAATAATCAAATCAAGCTCTTGTAGTTGCTGGAACAGAGAGGCAGCAAAGGTATTGAAATCGCTGATCAATTAGCCAAATGAGGTTCCACTGAAAGGTACATATGTATATAGGTGCCGAACTCTTTTACTGCTTCCCAAACTCCACGTCTTAACTAGATCCAGAACTATGTTAGAACGGGTGTTGAACGGATTATATTTCTTCTTCGTCCCTGGAGTTCCTACAAGAGTCTTTGTAAGGCAACGCGAGGGGCTGTGCGTGAATACTAATAGCTCAGTTCGCAATGAGAACACTAGTTTAATCAAAGCAATGAACCTCTTATCGAAGACTGACTGAGGTGTTATCGTTATTAAACGCTTTTTCAGATTATCCCAGCGTATTTAAAGCTCTATTTAGGATTTTATCACTGAGTGGGATGTTTAAAAAATGGAAGAGCGAGGGAAAGATCTAGGTTTCGACAAATATCCTCTTACAAGATCTTCTGTGCACAGACATACTCGTGCTCATTTCATGCAAAGTGTGCCTCACTTCTGGGTACAGAGCTTTATTTAGTTTTGAAATGAAATTAAGTTAATCCCCACAACAGTCTTGGAAGATCTTGAGTATTGTAAATTAATTTAACACACAGAACTTACAATTTTTTGTTTTTCATTTCCAGCTTTTGTGTCGTGGATGAAATTCTACTCAACGTTCCCGAAACAATTGAAACCAATTTTCAACATCAAAGTAGCTCACATGGGTCATTTTGCAAAAAGCTTCGGCCTCAAAGATGAACCAAGATCGTTTACAAAGAAGCATGCAGCACCCAAAGCGCCTCCACCAACTAACCGGTTAACTTATACTGAAAGGTATTTTTTTTTTTTCATCACAGCTCTGTTTTGAAACTATAAGAGGGTTTTATTATTTTCAGGAATCCTCAAAAAATCAAGGAAGAAAAGAAAACAAAGAAGCGTCTGTTTGCAACCACAGTAACTGGTCCAGCGCCGAATAGACTTAACAAGTTCGTCTCCAGTTCAAGGACTCTGACAACATCCGAGTTTGACAGTGGAATGCCAGCGATTAAAAGGAAAAAATGATAAAGTAACAATAGTTGTTATATATAGCTGTATGCTTCGATCTAAAGAAGTTAAAAGAAGACCTTCGTTCACCCTGGAGAAGATATCTTCTGTCGCTTAAGGCTCCTAATATCCCATTGCATCATAAATATTGTAAAATACTTATTTTTCTATGTTTCCTGGTTAAGATTAAAAAAAAACTTCTAACACATCCTTTTGTTTTGTTTAATGAAATGAAAAATGGGCATCATGGCTTCCGGTCAAGTCATGCGAAAAGTGGAAAAAATTAAACACAACTCTCTGTCGTGCTTTTATTTTCTTTTAGAAGTGAAATTTTTAATTCAGTTCTATCCCCCGGGAGTAGTCAATCTTGTTTTTTTTTTTGCATATAAAAATCCATTTTCCGCTCAATGGAAAGCCATTCAAATCAAAATTTGTTCTCGTCAACTTTGCCTTGCTAGACGTCATGTTTGGCGGCACGAGACTAAATCATCAGGTAGTACGTACTTCAAAAATAAAAATATAAAACAGCCATCAACACATTAATCATCGGATTTGACAAAGTCCTGACGTTTCAGATGTTATTCAGGATGTGGGGTTGATACGCCCTGTGAAAAGAAAAATCAGATTAAAAAGAAAAAAAATTCTTAATAACAGGAATAGATGAAGGAGGAGAAATACATCACAAAAACGCCACGTTATCGATATTACCCTGAAAGGATAATACAATTTGTTATATTTATTGAGGGTGGCGGTGTAGCTATTAGGCGATACGTTACGGCAGATCAACAGTAGCCATTGCACGTGGCTGAAAATTAATCGGCTCGTCCGCAAACATATTGTTGCGGGGCACGTGTCAACGATACACTTAAGTGCTATTTACAGACGTTTTCAAGTGACCGCAAAGTGTTTGAAACCTAAACAATGGTGGTGGTCATAAGGCCAAGGTATAGTAAATGATAGCTGACGTACATTATATGTATGTTTACATAGACCTGATAAATTGGAAGACTAACGAAATTTCAGATTTCTACTACAAGGACTGCCTTCTGTTGTGGTATGTAGCTCTTCTTTGTAACCTGCTCAGGGGAAAGGTCTACTTTCAATGCTTTCGATGAAATGATCGCAAAGTTTGGAATGAAAGCGGTTTCAGGGGTTTGAAAGAAATAAACGGACGCGACTTTAGAGAATAAGTGTAAAAGTATGTTTTGATATCTATTCTTCGGAATACTTCCATCCCTTTAGGGTCATCCAGAGATCGTATTTGGAATTTCTAAGGTTAAAAAGTGCTTTTACTTTAAAAACCCATGCTAATAAATGAGGTTTCCATTACTGAATATGTAGACGAGTGAGTTTAGCCTATCAATACATGAGGATACCTAGGTTAAGTTAGGTAGATGCAGAGAGAACCCTTTGCGCCACGCTCAGGTGAGTAGAGACCTATTGTGATACCCATTTTTTGGGGAAGGTACCCCTTGCTCATGGAGCAATACCCATAGCACTCTCCTATTAAAATAGCTGGCGCGACAGCTCGGGATGAGCCAAGGCCTAGCTTCTCGCAACCATTCATGCTGTGCGTGTTACATTTTTCGCATGAATGGAAGGGACCTACAATTTACTGCCGACTCCGAACGGCGAAGTGAAAAGTTCTTTCATTATACCCCCGGAGGCTTGTCATTCCCCGACGAGAGGTGGTGCCGCGAAAAATATTTGGTGTTTTCCTGGCTGGGGCTTGAACCTACGCCGCTCACACTCTCCTATTGCCCCAGGGTTTTAAACGATCTTGAAGCCTTAATCAACCTTCAGATGTCCCTGATAGGTATGCCACTTAGTTCGTTGGTATCCTGGAATAAGTGCCTTCCAAAAAATTTATGTCTGAGATGGCAAAGACGTGGGCAGTGACAAAGGAATTGGGTTGTGTCTTCATTACCTTCCTCGTCCTCGTCCCTTCCGCAATCCCAGCAAAGGTCGATCACACTTAGCCTTAGCTTATTTATGTGATAGCGCGGAGTATTATGACCTGCAATTACTCCTACAAGGACGGAGAGGGTTTTCTTGTCCTTCTGCATGAGAGTATTAGTTCTGGCACCGCTGTACCCTGGTCATAGTTTTCTTGTTGTTTTACAGGAGTCCAAAGAGCTTCATCTAGAATCCTGATCTATGCTTCATGCTTAAGCTTACATGGCAAGACTTTCACTGACTATGGGGATACTTAAGCCATTACATCTCTGGATCTAGCATACTTACATCGAGATGTGGTCGGTTACTTCAAAATTACTCGTTGTGTAAACATGTCTGATGAAAGTGATTCCTTCGAACCCTGCAGCTTGTAAAGAACGGAATAAGAGATCTTGAACTGCCTCTGGCTGTTAGGAAAAGAATGAGAGCTACCGAAAGGTACCACAGAACTCTTGTGAATGAACGATAGCTTTCGGATAGAGGATTAGGATTCCCTTTTTTGGTGATGAGATGATATTTAAAGGATAGACAGGTATGCATTCAAAAGGGGACGAGCTTCTACAGGTTTTTTCAATCCAACCTCTAATATACATATACTTGCCAATCGCTGTTTGTTTGGACTGAGGCCGCAGTTGAACAACTAAGGAGACTTTGTAAAGGACAATCGCTTCAGTCAGAGAATTGGGAGGGGGGGGTAAAAATATCCTTAGTCTTTTCGTAAGAAAAGGTCTTCGCACGATATTCGGTCCCGTTGGCGTTGACGGATTTTGAAGGTGTAAATTTTACAACAAAATATAGAAACTGAACAGTGACGTCGACCTAGTCAAGGTGTATTGGACTTTTGAGAGTGCTACGACCGCAGAGTTTCCGAGTCTAATTCGGTGGAACAACGCAAAAGAGGAAAACCTCGCCTAAGATGATATGCACAAGTATTGGGTCGTCCATCAAGAGGTGTCCCTGGGCCTCAAGCAACAAGCGTCTCTAGACAGCTCGTTCTTTAACCAGCTTCCTCCAGTTTCCCTAGCCAAGTTGGTTGAGGTCCTGAGTCGTGGTGTTCCTCTACTGCGCCGTTTCTCAGGTGTGGAGTCGAAGGCAATTGGTGGCAGTTTGTTAAGGATCGTACTAAATGAAGAGCCTTGTTGGTTAGACCAAGGCTCACCCCGAACTGTAGGTCTACCCATGTAAGAATGTACGAACTTCTGGATTCTCAAGGCATGCATTGGCCGGTTATGAAAAAGCGTGGTAATGCAACCGTGTTAAGACGGAAGCTACTGCTTATTATCATAACGTACTATATACTGACCAATCATGTTTCTATTGACACCTTCAGCTCTCTCATAAAACCTGGAAAAAGGCTTATGCACTTTGTACAGGCAGTATAATTTAAAAAAAATGGTTAGTTGCAGCAGGCTTCTTCTGTGGAACTAGTGTTAAGGTCTCACTAATGCGCAAAGTGCCACCTAACTTCTTGAGCAGTTTGTGTCATCACTCAAAAGAAATCTTCAAAGAGAAGTTGCTCCGTATACTTTCGCGTAGGAATTAATTCAATCCACAACCAATGGGATTTTCTGTTCATCACCAATACGTACGCATGTAATGTGTATTACACTCATCACATATGGCTATGAAAATGAAAATTTCATAAACCGCTTCGCCAACGCCAATGTCCTGTGGCAGTGGATTGGTTGAAGTACCACTTACTAATTACATGTGTTATCCTGCTCCTTGCTGTGGCAAGGTGTTTTCATTCGCATTAACTCGTTTCCCCTTTAACTAAACGCGCTGAGAAGACAGGACACTGCGGCGAATGTGTCCTTTTCATTTCGACATTCTGTTCACTTATTGTTCGCTCATACGAATACACCCACACCGGCGGCGACGACGGCCAGCCAGCCAAAGAATGGGGACCTCAAATGTGATTACACTAATGGGTTGAATTATGTTCGCATTAGTGTGAATTAAACTTGTTCGAACGTGAAATGATTGCCAGGTGCAAGGAGGGCCAACTTTGTCACGGAGTCAACAATGCCAGCACACAAACAAAAAAAAGAAAGGAAAACCCTTTCAGGTACAAACGTACTCGTCCACACAACTCCGCCACTCCCAATCGATGGCTTACAAATCCACTTGCCAGAAGCAAACAACTGTTGGCATGTCATATGCGAATTATTGACCTTAATTCATGAGATATTGTATCTAGATACGAAAATACACACACAAAAAAAAAAGCCGTTTAATTGAGTCGTCGGAGAGGCGAGCGAGTTGGCTTCTTTAATGATGCCAGATCGCGCAGGAAGTCATTTGGGTGTAAACAGGTAAGGAAATCAAACAGCCATCATAATGATGTCCCGCATTTATTGCTCAATTTCGAGCCAAGTGATGCAACATCCGTCCGTGAACGGACTAACTTGTAATTTACGCCAATTAAGTCTAAGTTTTGGGTTAAATGTGTTTTTAATTCGCCTGTAACGTATAGGTCATCGCCGGTTATCTAATGAGCTGAATTAATTCCATAAATTAACCTTAGTGGCATGGTAATTTGTATTTAATTTGTAATTTTCCAAACGATTTTGTTTTACTATTTTCTTATAAGACTTTTCGGGTAAAGCAAAGACATACATATGTGAAACGTTTTTCACTTCTTCGTGTGGCATTCCGCTTGATTGTAATTTGAGTGAACTAATTTGTCTATTTTTTCTATTATTCATTATATATATTATAGCTTCTTGCTTGCTCCTCTTCCGCAGGAAGTGGGAGGCAAGGAACGAGAAATTAGATCTCACCCCGGGCAGTAGGGTAAAACTGAACTGTTTAAACCACAAGCTTAGAATTAGTCTGCTTTGGACCTGATGTCGAGAGAAGATTCAAAATAGCTCAGTGGTTAGTACGTTGGACTACGGTGCGTGTTGCTTAAGTTCAAACTGCAGCCGAATATTTTTCGCGGCATCACCTCTCGTCGGGCAATGACAAGCCTTCGGGAGTGTAATTTGTCATGAAAGGGCTTCTCAATTCGCCGTTCGGAGTCAGCAACACAATGTAGGTCATTTCCATTCGTGTGAACAATACACCGCATGTAACATGCATGGTTGTAAGAAGCTGGCTATTGGATCACCTAGAGCTGTTGCGCCAGTTCTTTATTTTTTTATGTCGACCAATCCTAGTACGAAAAGTCTTTTAGCAGCTCATTCGCGGAGCTCATCCGCGGAGGTGCAATAGGTGAACAAACTATGTCTTATCGAAGCAGACATGACCAAAATATAAAACAATTTAAGACACCAAGAACATGGCCTGATATTGCTAAAGTATTAATCTGTATTAGACCAAGCTTGAAAGGTAAGGCATTTCCCAATAATATATCTTGCAGCCGTTAGAAAGATATAAAAGAGAAAGAATCGTTTACTTACTTTCTTCGCAGTTATCTTGCGCTAACACTAGCCAGACAAAGCACAGTAAATCCTTTCTTGAAAATTAAAATGAAAATCGACAGACTGGATTCGTTTATATCTTTAAACAAATATTCAGGTCTCGTCATTTGTGGTTCCTAAACACCTAACCTTTCATCTACTGTCGGTTCTTGGTGCATATATTGAGCACATAATTAAGTCCCTTGAGCTACATATATGTAGATATCGATTCCTACCTGTGTCAGATAATTCCATCCGTCTGTCCTGTGACCATCTTAAACACCTAACTCTGTCAAAGAAAAAGGCAGACTCGGTTTACAGTAGTTTAGGTTAGGTTGGATAAGGTGGCTGTTCTGACCGGGCCTAGATGCACTTAGACCATAGATTGGTCCTTTGTGAAACCATTTGAGCAGGCCGGAGTGCTGGGTCTACTGTAAGAAACTTTGGAAGTATCTGTGGAGAAATGGGCGTTTAAGAAATCTCAGAATACCCAGATGATTAAGTCAAATGAACCCTAGTACGAGGACTCTCCGATTCGAAGCTAGCATAAGGGACTTAGTGTTGATATCCCACCATTCAACGCAGAGGAGGTGATTGATACAATCAAACCTCCGACTGAGGTCATGCTAATAGTCGGGTACCTAAGGTAGGACTAAGTAGTCGAGCCCTGGTTGATGCTGAATAACCACCAACAAAGGACTGACTTGAATGGTTGTGAGTTTATGAGCATTCTTCATGCGGAATTCTTAGTTGGTTGAGGGAGAGGCCCCTAGTTGTGAACCTAGGCGGGTCCAGGGATGGAGATAACAAGGGGGAGGAGAACAAAACAGAAAATTCAACAGAACGTGTGCCTGATGAAGAGGTAGAAAAAAGACTGAATTTTATGACGTCCTGAACGGAGCCTGTCCAAACTATGATACCAAGATCATACTCGGGGGTTTTGATGCCAAAACAGATGTGAGGAATATCTTCAGAGGTAGATGGTGACAGAAGCTTTACAGAAATCAGCACCGCAGGGCAATGAGAGATGAATATCAAGCTGGAAGAAGTGAAAATAAGAAAATTCTGCCCAGAAAGAAGAGGGCCTACACGGTATGGAACGTATGAAAGAAAATCCAGAATTTTTATAAAAAAATGACCCTGACTTGAAACACGTAACAAAGGTTTTTCACACTGAAAGAAATTTTGGAAACCCAACATGTCTTTAACGTCTAGATATGTCCTTTCATCTAGCTTCTTTAATCTCCAGCTGGAGCAGATAGTGTTGGCACAGAAATTCACAAATTTTTCCACCTTGCTGGGATATGCAAACTATATTGACATCGTCGGACGCTCCCAGTTTGTAGCTAGGCCTTCATTCCAACATGTCGCACTCATCCCAACGAGCTATTTATTTATTTACTAGCTGATACCCGCGATCACGTCCGCATGGAAAGACGTCACATTATACCCTATATCCTTCCTCGGGTTTCAAGCCATTGATGAGTAGGTATAGACTTTTAATTCTTTAAAGCGTCCCTGTAAACAACATTCCTGCTTTTCTTTCTGGTTCGGGGATGACCAGGCTGTCAGGTGAATTGACTCTAAGCACGCTATGGGAGAAACAGTCACTCTTCAGATCCACATTGTCCGCGTTCAAGCTTTTTCCCTGTAACTTATTGATGTTCATGGCGTACCAAAACTCAACGGAAAATTGCAGACGTTTGAACTCAAAAAGGTAGTCTGATGGGATCCGAGGAATGAGGGGGATGAAGACAGTTTTTCCCTGATTGACATTTGTGAAAATCCTGGCTTCGATTGCGTGTTGGTACAAAGTCTTCACCGGCACAGTTTGGGAGGATTGGGGATCAACTTTGAGGTTGAGGATGTGAGGTAAGTTTTCTGGTGGATAGAAAGTGTGCAGTAACTCTACAGGTTAATAAATGATGCTGTGCATTTATCGAGTTTTACTTCCGAATTTCAACTACTGCTGTTGTTGAACTTATATTCTAAGGAAATCGACAAAAAAACTATTATTTTAAGGAAAGTACCCTAGAAAAAATAGGCGTGGCTATACATAATGTAAGGATTATTTGCAGAGTAAATGAATACCTACACGTTTGCTTAAGTAAGTTTTTTCGTCTTCCTTGCAAAAGAGCTTTGAAAATTGTTAGCCTATGTTCATTCCCTAGACTTCAGTTATCTCCGTACCAAATTTCATCGAAATCGGTTCAGCGGTTTAGCCGTGAAAACGTAGCAGACAGAGACACTTTCGCATGTATTATATTAGTATGGATATGGATTTTTCATTAAGGAGTTAACCTATCTCCGAACGTAGACTATCCTTCACTTGGTCACCTTAAACAAACGAATAACGCTTTATGGAAATAGATTTGTATGTGTGTGTGGATAATGCTCGTAATGTAGTACATATTACCATTATTTTGGAGCTCGCACAGGCTAGTTGCTTCCAACCAAATCACTTCACCACTTACAATCCAACGCTTTTGTTGCAATCGCTGATTGATTCTTCTCCAGCTTGAGTATATGCATATCCTAAGTAATTTAACCAGAAAATTACGCCCGTCTAATCGAATTGTGGCGCCATCAATTGAGCTCTGCGCACAGAACCATAAATGGTGGTATGTGAAACCGCAAGAATTGCATCTTCATCTTCGCCGAGAGAGTAATCAGAGGAATGTTTTGACCCCAGCTACTCACAATCCCAACTAACAGAAGTTGATTTTCACGTAAAGCCAGAAGTTAAATTGAATTTAAATTGGCGAAAATGTTCGATTCGATTTTTTGTATCGAATTAGCATCTGGCATATCGGCTGGGATGAGAGAGAGGCAGAGAGTTCAAAAAGACGCCCCGCAGCTGGACATGGGCACACGTCAAATACTGTGGAAGCAACCATGATTTCCTAACTAGTGACCCACGAAATTTGTGACGCGTTACAGTGGAACGTTTATTATTTTGAATAATTCGAGTGGAAAAAGTTAGAAAAAAAAACGTTAAGATACCAACCAGTATGTTGATGGTGTGAATGTCGCCTGAGGCCACAAAAGTACACACAAAGTGTTTCCATTGTACGGATGCGGCAATGGAAGTGGAATCCCCCTTCAATTACTGGGCCACCTAGGGTTTTCGATTACGAAACGCGTTAAGAAATATATTCACTTATGATAATAATAGAATCCGGACCCTTGAGCTAATCTCATTAAATCAGCAATTTGCAATTATTTCTCGACCCTAATCGGAGATGATTGTGTTTTGAAAGTTGGCGTGTGACTTTTTGGCGCGTCAATTTGTTTCATCTGTCCGCGGGTGTAATTTGAGTTCACTTACGAAATCTCTGCCACATGATGGTGGACTTGTATTTATACAAGGTCTTGGGCAATAGGTTGAAACTGCTTAAGTCAGGTTTCAAATTTTTCTACTTGATAAACTTACAAGCACGGGACGGTTCCCCCAGCATTCAAAATGTGCAACCATTTAGGGTGGCAAGCCGCCACTTTTTTCCATTCCATTCATAGATCATTTATCCATCAATAATAAGCTGCACACCGCACATTTAAAGAAATTCTACGTTGGAGCATGAGTGGAGTAGCCAAAGCCTACGGAGATCACTCGACTGAGAAACTCTCCGCAGCGCATTCCCCATCTACAAAGATCAACAATCTATAGAACCAGTATGGGACACATAGTAAGATTATGAGTACATGCGTCAGAAGAAGGTGAGAAAAAATGGACACCAACAAACACTGCAGGGCAAAACAAGAACAGCACAGGAACATTATAAGAAGAGAAGAGAAGGAAATTCTGCTTAGTAAGAACTGGACCCCAGCCATGTCCACCGAAGATTCAGACCCAGGATATTTGATATCGTTTACTGACGAATCAAAAACGGCTTCCGGAGTAGGTGTCGGTGACTTTGGACCCAACACTAAACACTTGGTAACAAAAAGGATTTGCCCAGCGTGTTTCAGGCTGAAATTCATGCTTTTGAAATCTGCGTCAGGATTAACCGCGATAAAGGTATTAGGAGTGCAAATCGGTACCATTCAGATAGTCAGGCAGCGTTTAAAGCATTGACATCCCACTTCGTGGAATCTATGTCAGTCAAGTCCTGCTGTCAAGTCATGCTGCGATACAATAACTTGACAAACACAACGAGGTCAAGCTTGGTTGAGTGACCGGCACTCAGGGTATTGTGGGCAATGGAACTGTGGATGAGCTGGCTAGGGCCGGTTCGGCTTCCGCGCTTGTTGGACCGAAACCCTTCTGTGGTGTTAATTGGGCAACCGCCACAGATTTGTTAAACATTTGGGAACACCAACTTCACCTAGCCTATTGGAAAAATGTCCCCGGGCTTAAGCAATCCAAGAGACTTATAAAGCCGTTTTCTTGCAAGGAAATTCTAAACCTTTACAGGAACAACATGAGGAAGCTAGTGGGCTTCCTTACCCACTATTGTGGCCTAAAATATCATCTCAACAAACTAAACCTATGTTCAGCTACAGAGTGTCTGTTCTGTTTGGAAAAGGAAGAAACCTCTAAGCACATTCTCTGTGATGGTCGATAACTATACTGGCTACGACATTCTCACCGTCATTAGGAAGCTAGTAGATCTATTGGGCTAAGTAGATCGAAGATACAATAGATGTTGCTAGGTCGCAGTGTCAGCCATAAGGGCAGGTTCTTTAAAAAAAATAGTCCCGCATACGAAGAGGGCGAGTACTGCGCAATATACAACCTCAAACTTTATGAGCTCTATCAAGATGTGGACTTAGCCCAAAAATTTTAAGCACGTCGACTAATCTGACTCGACCATATTGAACGAGCATCTTTGGATCCTTAAATGTCAAAGCCGAAGTTGTCAAAGCTTTGTGGAATACTATGTTCTTCTAAAATACATTTGAATCTAATGCGAAGAAAATCTTTGAATCACAGGCCGCAGGTGCGAGACAACAACAAAGACCAAATCTTCGTTTTATGGACTAAGCCATCGCCGACGCCAGAGTGCTGGGCCTGGAGAAGTATAAGTAGCTTATCCGAGATCAAACTATAAAACGGATGAAAAACTACTGCGTCTCAGACAGAGACCCTCTAGGGATTGGTGGCTTTTTTTTTTTAGCAAGTATACAAGATCAAGCAGCCTTGGGATAATTTGAATGCATGAGTGAGTCGGAGAAGATTCCTGGTCCTGTACCTTATGCCGCATCAGCCGGACAGCATCAGTAAAGGATCAGTCGTGTTGACTACTCAACTCTTTACATGTTTGCATTTGTTTCCTTTTTCCACTGTTCCACTGATATAATCACTGTCCGTTCCACGCCACTGAAACTTTAACACACATGTTATGGAAATCGAAAACTATTAGCGTTGTGTCTACTTCATATGCTGCTGTTCCGATGCACAGATAACATACAAATGCACTTCAACATTTGACTATGATCCAAATACAAAAAAGAAGGGATTCCCTTGTACGGTACGTGAGGCATTAACCACTTATACACCAGCCAGCTCGACGGCAATTCAATCAACACAAATTTGAATAGAGGATGAAACCACACTTCAGCCCTTAATCAAATAAATACCCAATCGAAACGGTAAAATAAACAAAACCCAACTAACACGATGATGACGACTGACAAACTACTCGCACACCTTTCGGATCTTGAACTTAATTAATTGCGCCACAGAAATTTCATATTCCCTCCAACGCAGTGCGGCCGCCGCCAGCAACGCGTCAGGGTGCGATGATTTTGATAAAATTATAATATCATCCCCCAAAAACGCAGAGAGTGTGTACTGTATAAAAAGCCGCCCACCTACACTCTACCAAAGTAAAAGAAGAGGTAATCGAGTTGTGACAACTGACGAACGAGTGGAGGATAAGCAAATTCACAGAAGCACCCTTTCCGTTTGAATGACACAATTTATATTAATTGGTTCGAATGCAAAACCGTGTGGCACCCCAGCCCAGCCGAAGGGGTGCGGAATTTGTAAAATCACCATAATTACAAGTGTAGCTATAAATATTGGCTCACAGTCGACACGGCGGGGGTTGTAATCGTCACCGATGGGGTGGTGTATTGTTTTTGAAACGATTTCGGTTGAGTTTACCAACGTGTCCGCACTTTAATCGCAATGAGAGGGGGTGGTGTGCGCTGTTCAGCAACCCCCTGAACGTTGCTGGACCACTTTATGATGGAAAATATATTTATTTGTGAGTGAATGACACTGGGGATGTTTTATGGTGATAATGACGATGATGATGTTATTAAACGCTTTGACGCCTTTCTCTCTCTGTTGATTGGACTATGAAATTTGTCGGCGTCTTCATTTTGTGAAAATGCCTGAACGGATTATGATTGATTGATGGAATAGTCTGGTGAACAAGTGATGGATTTATTCGGCTAATGCGGAGGCTAACTCTTAAAGTTCAATTATTTGAAGGTCACTTGGCAGGTTGTTAGTCAAGACAACAGCAAGTACTTGACATCTAGGCAAATGATTTGTTGCTCTATGTTCACCCAAATCGCACCAGGCCATGGAAAACATTCCGCATGTTTTTGTGGAAATCATTTACTCTCTCGATCAATTGTCAAAGAATGCTTGGATACTTGAGGGAATAATTTCCTACCTCTACGGAGCTGAAGACCCCAAAAGATCCATATTGGGATTTTATGGGCGTCTGTGGTTTATAAATCTGCGAGACAGTAAGCCAGTCTATCAGTCCATCGAATTCTATTCACAAAACAGCGTAAAGCACAATGCTAACCCGGTACCGCTGTCTCGAAATCCGTCTTGGTGTTACATATCTCTGATACTATGCCCTGGTCAGACTATTACTTCGACTCTTCGTGCCCTAATTACCACTTGCTTCTCAGGCTATACTTCCTTTTGTGGTTCTAAGCGCCTCCACGATGCCTACTTGATAGAGATACGCACTCACCTATTTACTTACGACAGTGCTACAGTTCGGGGTGAACCAAGACCTCAACGAGCAAGGCTTTCCAGTCAGCACGATTCAGCCTCCAACTGCGTAGAGTTGGGTTTATTCTCTATTTACGCACTCCATCGGAGATGAGGTCTTCCTCTTTAGAGTAGCCCCGTAGGGGTGGAATGTTTTACAGGTAATGTCAATGTCAACTACCAAGTTGTTGATTTGATGTGTTGACCTGTGAGTTTCGCACCATTTAGTTGGCGCAGCGTGAAATTCGGCGCAGATTTCCCGGTCGTCCGACACCAACTGGGCAAATACTACGACGTTAAGCCACTCCCCTAGAAGAGTATGAGACAACACGAGATGCTGTAAGGTCTGGCCGGCCATGGAGCAGCCGTTCTGCGGAGAATATCGCAGCTGTGGCTGAAGATATCGCAGAAGACCTCGGAATATCGACCACTACGTGCCACGCAATTGGGCATCAATCGGCGATCTTAACAGAGAATTTTGGTGAAAGACTGTAAGATGTTCCCTTACAAAGTGCAACGGCGCAAGCTCCACGAGCCACAACCGAAATTCTAAGGGCTGCATTTCCAGGTCGCTTAATCTTTCGTTTTGACGATTTGCACTGGCCGGGGAGATCGCCTGATTTAACCGTTCCAGACTTCTTCTTGTGGGGTTTTTTGAAGTCACGAGTCTATGTCAACAGGCCTCAGACTCTTTGATCTTTGATCGGTTTTTTGTGAGTGTTTTTTACTTAATCACCTACTTGTTGGCAAAAGAACTCAGGAGACACGGTTTTCTTGTCGATTCTTCATCACAGACTTCAGTCCATTTTTTCTTGAGAAGACAGCTCAGATATGACCAGATTAGTAAGCCCAACGTTTGTCTTGAGTTTATCTTTCGGTTTATCTACCTGGGACTTAGAAGTGGACCTCTCGATAACTTCTTCTTTTCCGAGGCTCTACCTTATTTTTAAACTGTTAATACTTTTCGCAATTTTTGTGATTTATGTTTTTTTTTAGCTGTAATCCCTTGTCTAACAGGATTTTTTGAAAAATTGAATAATATCACCAGTAAGTGTTTCGACTGAAACATCGACTTGTGCTACAAAGGTAACATTCTTCGGTGGACAGAATCCAACTTATCTATTTAATTCTGGTTCTCCAAGAACGTGTCCAACCTGTCGAAAAACTGGTGGCCATGAACACAACTCTAAAGCTGAAAGATTCTAGTCAAACACTAACCCACTAGTAACACTGAAGACATTCAGTTTAGACATTTTGATGGCTACTCATATGAATAATTTTCGAACTGCTTCCAGAAACCTTACAGTATTTTCAGCTTCCATCAAATCAGGCATAGCCCTGACTCCCTAAAAGTCATAGCTGGATAGTACAGCGTTACTATTTGCCTGACACTATGACATCATAGGAATTTGTGCTACACAGATAAAGCTCAACAATTGACGCCTTAAAGGAGCCAGAGAAGACCAGAAAAGAAGATAATTGGCTACTGAACTCTGGACAAAGTGGAAGAAAATCAAAAAAATAAATCATGTCGCCAAATCATTTAGAGAAATCTGCCTCTTATCGGCCTCTGACATAAGGATTCTGAACTCTACCTGCCGTGTATCACCGTTTGCCCTAACAATCTCTCCATACCTGTTGTACGAGGTAGTGTCTCCCCTCGCAAACACAAATCTTTATACGCATTTCAAATTACGTACGAACGGAACCTTTCGATCCTAATAACTCAGATGCCGGTATGGAAATTTCTTAATTCCACATCAATCGACCGAAGCCCCGGTCTACCAACTCATCGCAGATTGCTAATTCCCCGAGAAATAATCGGGCTGATTAAAAGCATTGATTTAACCGCACAACAGCACACGTAGCAATGCAGTATCAAGTAGAGCCTGCTCCTCAGGTGGCCAACCTAAGCCAAGTGAAATATCCATACCACCAAGCCAAGTAGAAGGATGAGAGTTCAGGCTCTGGCTCAAACAAATTAACCCAAACTGGATTGGATTTTATGCCTTCGTCGCTGCAATAATCGACAACTGATTCTGATTCAGATATCGACCACCGTTGGCCAACGTTGCCAACTTTTGATGTGAAATTTTCCGCCAAATCGATTGTCGGCTTGGCGCCGCCGCCTGCCCCGAATCGAATTACGGAAATGATTGCAATTTCCAATCTGCGAATTGCTTGGATAGGTAGCTCTGGAATTTTTAACGCAGGAGCTGCATCGTAATCGCCCCTTTGTGTGCATCAGAAATTTGATGATTTGCATTGCCGGCAAATATGTTCAATCATCATCATCAACTTCAGTCGGTAGCGTCATCAACGGAGGCATCCTTGTGGAAGATAAACCATTTAAAATTCAAAAGGACTGGGGCAAGAATTTATGACTTTAAATTTTGGAGTGGATTTATGCAAACTTAACATGAAAACCTCTTAACAGCAAGGTAAATGATAATTTGTTTTGAATTACATTCTAGCCAAATCAAGTCATCAACTATTTCATTCCCCCTTTGCATTACCTGACACCGCCCTTATTGTTATAGTTGTCGTTTGCAGTCGCTTAACAAACGAAGCATATCGCTTCCATCGCAAAATCCATGTAGAGAGTATTCCCAACAGTGTAGCTAATAAATCTGAGCTCAAATCTATTCAACAACAATATTCGTGGCAGTATCACCCTTAGAATTACAATCCCCTTTTCGGATGACACTTGCAATAAGGGATGTTGCAATTGAGCAGCGCCAGTGCCGGACTTAATCCGTTTTCCACAAAGGAAGTTGAAATTTGTCACATTAGTGGACTCATGGGAGAAGGAATTATTGTATGGAATTGCCGACAAATGAACTGTGAAGCTAAAGGACATCATTATCGGATAGGGGTGCTTTAGAGATTTCTAATCCTTGTTGGTGAGAAGGGCAACTAGTGAATGTGCAAGTGATAATGGTTCTATAATTTGAAAAGGAGTTTTATTTTTGTAAGCATAAGAGGTGTCATATGTTCAACATAAAGTCGACTTTGGAAGGTCTTTGGACCTTAAAAGAGTTACGAGCTAAAAGATGAAATAAAGCGCATAGGTCTGCATAGTAAAGTCTGAGTAGAAAGCTGGGGCAAAAATGCTTGGCTAATATAACGAAGGTTATGATACTTCTTCACAGAGTCATGGCAACTTAAAAACAACTTTTGAAACACTGTCATTGAATCTTTTCATCATTTTCCAATAGGCTGCTTATCCACTATGAAGGTCGCGGGTTTAGGGTGCTTAAGTGGACTCTTCACATTCCCCGATCTTCCGCCATCGACTCTCAATCATCAGGGGCTATCCCATATGAGTAAAGGTGAGATCACTCGTGAATAGGACCCCGAGATTCTTAAGCTTCTCCACCTGTTTCAATGGGACTCCACTAACATGCAGAGTGCTTTGAATAGGGGTGCGTGAGATTACCATTACCTCTGATTTGTTGATATTTGCCCTCATCTGAGTTTCAATGCAGACGGCTACGAACCTGTCAAATGAGCGCTGAAATTCGGTCTGGTTGGACCCTAGGTTAAAGAAAAGATAAGTAAGCTGAAAGACGATTACTCCCCCGGTCCCGATGACTTACCGGCCATTGTCTAAAAAAAATGTGCAAACTACCTGGTCCAACCCTTCACTGCCCTTTTCCAACAATCCATCTTACAGGGGATTTTTTCCTAAACTGTGGAAAAATTTTTATATTATCCCCATTCACAAAAATGGTCGTAAGAACGAAGTATCCAACTACCGCCCCATCGTCAAACTGTCTTGTATACCCAAGCCCTTCGAAAGCATTGTCTATAATTCAATGTTTTTCCACTAGAGCCTATCTTTTCCCCAATCTAACTGAATTCGTTTCAAGTACTCTGTGCGCTTTAGAAGAAGGCAAAAAAGTCGACGTTGTTACCACCGACTTTAGCAAGGCGTTCGACAAAATCTCGCACAGTATAATCCTCCTAAAACTTAAGGTTCTTGGTTTTCCACCACGGCCACCTCAAAGCCACCTCAGGAGTCCCCCAAAGTAGACATCTTGGTCCATTGATCATCATCTTGGCAATTAATGATGTCGACTGTATCATCAAAGACTCCTTTGTCTACGCTGACGACATGAACATTTACAGGCAGATATCATCTCTCTTTAACCCCCCAGTCACTTCAAGATGATTTAAGCAGATCTTCAACCTGGTGCTTAAAAATTATTTTCAGCTTAATGTGAGTAAATAGCAAGCTATCACATACTTTAGTAAGCGTTTCCCACCACCTCCCAGTTTTTACTTTATCTGCAATGAGCCTGTTCCACTAGTCAGCTCATTACTTGACTTGGGTGTTATCTGCGATCGGAAAACTCATTTTCCGGTTTCGCATTGATAACATTATTCGTAAAGCTGCGCTCGGTTTTGTAAAGCGCTGGTCCAAGGAGTTTTCGAACCCGTATGTCACGAAATCCCTGTACATCACTTCCGTAAGGCCTCTGCTTGAATACGCTAGCCAAGTATGATCCCCTCATTATGATATCCATACCAAGAGAACCGAAGACGTTCAGCGGAGGTTCATCTGCTTTGCCCCACCGTGGTATTCCTTGGGTAGACACCCACAACCTGCCAGCGCTCATGCCCCACAGAAAACAAGGGCGATCTCAACAGAGAATGGTTCTACGAGCTCCTTGACAAAAAATATAAGAAATGTCCTAAAATGTATGTTTTGCACGATTTTAACGCCAAAATGGGAAAAGAGGACTCCTTTGACTAGACAGTTAGTAGGCACATCCTACACGACTACGCATCTGAAATCGGACTAAGGCCAAGTGACTTTGCTACGAAGCGCACAGCAATTACATGGAGCTGACTGGTTCAAGATTAAGCACTATAGCATTAAGCCTGCGAAATTCAAGCGACTTTCTTAGAACATTCTGCTCCTTTCCAATCCTTTTTGCCATACATGCATGTACAAAGCTCCCTCAGAGGAAATCCCTGCGCAGAAATGAGTCAATTTATAGGCGGACTTTATAAAATTAAACAACAATTCACACAAGTTACAAACAGTTCACACTTCAGCATAAAGAGAAACTAACAAACAATTCGTTATTGCTTCCAAGGAATAGCAAGCATTCCTTTGTCCTGTTTATGGACTCATATGACAGCAATAGCTCAGTGATTTCGTTTTAGCCAAATGATAAAATTTCCGCCGTGACCGGTTTTACTTTATTTATGTAAGTAACCGAGACAAATCTACTAAAAGTGTCACCCCACCATCGCCATCGCATAGTCCTTCCCCAGTGACCCACGTAACATCCAGAGCACACAAAACAACACATAAACCCACTAATGTACACTTTCGTAAGGAATAATATTTGAAAGACCGTTTCACCCGAAATCTGATCCGAATTATTATGATGCGATTTGGACATAAAAAATAAAAGTCCTGCCAACGGGAGAGGAAACTCCTTCATGCATGAAACAAACCCCGCTACTAACTCTAATAATCATAATAATAAATAGTTAAGCAGCTTAGCACACCCAAGGCATCTCCGCCATCTATTCAATTCGTTTCGTTCTTTCTTCCTTTTTTTTATTGAAATATAACAGCACTTGAATACCGCTGAAAGGATATTGCGAAAATCTGAGCTGTACCCCCCTTCCCCCCGATGGATTTTATGCGAATCCTTTGCAGATTCTCTCGGTTTACACTTGAGATCTTCGCCACAATGTAGGCAATCGGTGTGCGAGGGACCTTTTCACACATATCCTTGATGAATAATGGAGCATAAAGATATGCCAAGCCAGGGGACTTAAAAGGAGCAAACATGATTTTTATTTTATACAACTTAACCGAATAATGGTTGGCATTTGCGTTGAGTTGGGTGCTTATACATATGAATGTATAGGGGAGGTCCGAAACCGAAGCCGAACCATTCGAACGACCTTTGTATGTTTGCATGTTCATTTTGTACGCGCGTAGTTGTAGAGAATAGAAAAAGGAAGCTAATTTATCATTCTTGTAGAGGACATTAAGCCACTTGACTTCCTGGCACGTGTCGCGTTGGAGATTGTGCGTGGCTTCGCATGTGCAACCCGAACGACCCGAACGCGGTGACAAAGCGAAGCTTCAATTTTTCGTTAATTAATCGGAACCACAGAAATTAACCGAGGACAATGTGGCGCACGCACTTGGCACACAAACAGCGGAAACGAGAATTTCAATTAGTCCTTTGATATCAGGAAAGAACTGTGTATTCAGTGGCTGGGCGTGGATGATTATTTTTCACAGGATATCCATACATCACTATCAGTCCAGTAAATGGAAATGGAAATGGGAAGAAAGACTTAGCAAACAATGACACAATACGTAAAGTGTTTTATACGTAACACACCCGGCAGTCAAGGAGCAAGAGAGTTACGTAAGTAGGGAATAAAAAAATTTATTTGTTTTGAATAAGGTATTGGGAGAGATGATGAGCTAAAATCACAAAAACATGGCAATAAAGCATTATGGAGGAAATCTCAACGACTTTGGAAAACTTTTTGGGTCCTTGTAGGGTTAAGATGGATGAGAGTAGGAGGAGCAGCGTCGATGACTTCGTATCTTTAATCTCATGACTAATAAGACGCTCTTTGAGCCCCACTCTTACGGCGAAGTCATCTTCGGTTCACGACATTGGACATTGTATCCATTCAAAGCATCTAGGAGCTGTTCACTATCGTAATCTACTACAGAAGCACCAGTTGAAAACTAAAAATAGAACCGAACGGCAAGGCTTTATCACAACCAACCACTTTTTTGATATGCACGACGGAGCCTTTCGTCGAGTTAACTTTCACGCCTTGGTACACATGGTAATGAACTGACAACAGTTCACCTTAGATCGAACATAAACTTTCAAGACTGTACCCACACTGTCCGTAAGAAAAGAGTGGTCCCAGCTCTAATTAAACTAAACAGCAGAAGGTAATGTAGGCAATGTAGAGCCAAAATCTGCACACGCCCAGTGAGAGAGGGAAAACTAATGTGAATGCTGGTGGCGCTACAGTCAAGGGTGGATTTGGGCCTCAATCAACAAGCGTCTCCAGCCAGCTCGATCTTTACCCAGCTCCGCCCAGCTTCGCACGCCAAGTTGGTTAAAGTCCCCTTCCACATACGTGCGCCACCTGAGTCACGGTCTTCCTCTACTGCACCGTCCTTTCAGTGTGAATTCGAAGACCCAGCCACTGCAGTCGTTGGAGCTTCACTCTTCTGGCTAAGCCGATGTCGCTGTACAGCCCGTACAGTTCGTCGTTGTATCTCCTCCTCTACTAACCGTCTATCCAGACGGGACAGAAAATCATCCGAAGAATTTTCCTCTCGAAACAGTCAAGAGCAACCTTCATCCACTTTTGACAAAGTCCATGCCTCTGCGCCGTAGTATAGGACTAAGTTGATTAAGGCATTATAGAGGGTCACTTTAGTTGTTTGAGAGAGGGCTTTTGCCACTCAATTGTCTTTTCAGCCCAAAGAAACCCCGATTGGCAAGAGTTATTCTTCGTTTGATCTCAGCGCTGGTGTCGTTGTCTTGTGTCTTTTCTTGTTGACAGCACATAGTTTGTCTTGCCCTCATTGACCGCCAAACCCATATTCCCCGCTTCCGTCTAAATTCTCACGAACGCCCAAGTGACATCACGCTGTGTTCTTCCGATTTTGTCAATATCGTCGGCGTATTGGAGTAATTGGACGGACTTTTGAAAGATGTTGCCTCTGGTATTGGCTCGTTCGTGAATTTTGCACTATTCTTTCATGTTGAAGAAGTCGCAAGACAGCGCATCGCCTTGTCTAAATTTTTTTGGCATTAAAGGTCTCGAGGATGTCTTGACCGAACTTGATGGAGCACCGTGCATTCTCCGTCGTCATCCTATACAAGCGGACAAGTTTGGCAGGAATGCCAAAGCTAGACATAGCTCGTCTCTGAAAATGCTGTCATACGCGACCTTAAAATCGATGAAAAGGTCGTGGATATCGATCTGAACTCCTGGGTTCTTTACAAGATCTGCCGCAGTGTAAATATTTGGTCGATGGTGAACTTTTCTAGAGACCAGTCATAGTCTGCTAAATTAATAAACCGTGAGGCTACATGTGAACGATAAGGTCTACAAGAGCTCCTGTGAGGAGGTCTGTCCAACTTTCTGAGTCAGGATTGATTAGTCAAAACTTTACACTTAGACCTTAAGTGAGGCACTGTCGGCGCTTATTTTTGCAGAGGGCGATTTAGAAACTCTGAAGTGTATTTAACCTCATATAATTCTTTCCTCAGTGTTTTCTTTTTGTTCTCCAGTCTGTGGCAGAGGAGATTGTCAACGGTTATTCTTCGTTCAGATATTTGACATACGCTAGGCCCGACCTAATGATTTGAAGTTATTGAAACTTTGTTGCAAATTACAAGGCCTAATTCGCAATCGAGACAAATTTGACGTGGGACTTTATTGATACTGGGCACTTCCCTCGATAAATTTCTATTTACAATCTAGTTTCTGTGGTCGCCGTGGCTCAGTGGTTAGTGAGTTGGACGGCTGTGTGAACGGGGTGGGTTCAACCACCCCTCATCGGGAATGAGAGTCCTTGAAATTATTTGATGACCTTTTGGTGGCATTTTCTGTTGTGGGGTTTACATTCGTGACCATACAACTATGACGTGAGGATACCATTATCTTTCGAGGTTCCGCAGGGATGCTATTGGGAGGTTTGGTATTACGTTATGGTTGTGGTCGGTGTCAGTGCTTGTACAACTCTTAATGCAATGCATGGCATGCGTTTCTTCTTCAGATTTGCATTGGTTCACTTGAATCTAAGTGTGTGGAATAAAATATTGCAGTTTTCTCAATTTTCTATCGGGAGGGCACCTGTCAAATAAGTTTCCTGGCAGTAAAAAAACGTAGTTATGCCTGAAACAATGGGGGTATTCGTAGCGATTTACAGTGTAGATTCCAAGTATGTGCTGAAACCCATACGAATAAGTGAGCATGAGCAAATCCCAACAAGCTTTGGGAGCAGGAAAAAATCAACCAACACATTGCAAACAAAAGAAATGCACCCCTTTTATGAATACAAAATGTTTTTCTTTTATTCCTGATACCACTTAACCAATTGGAACACCTGTAAAAATATCGATAAATCACATAAACTCGAGTGATTTAAAAAGGAGTACCGTTCCATTAATAATTGAATACATAAACACCTCTGCAATGACCAAACAACCCCTTCGATGCAGTAAAACCGCTTCACTCTAGCCGTCCCTCATAGAGTTAGAGGAGGACAAACTCCTTAAAGTCAACAACAGAACGCAGCAAATGCAATCCGAAGCAATTGCATGTTCATCCTCTATTATAACTTTTTTTTTATATCCACCTGAAGTGGTAGCCAGGAGTTGCACTAGCTGCAATAACAACCGCGCGTAAGATATTACTGTGTCATCCCCTTTCCAATGGGGGAAACCAAAAAAAAATCCCGCATGACCACTCACATGGCATTTCATCGCAACTGCGTGATTCTGGAATGCGTAATCGATGACAGTTATTAAATAATTGGCCTCGAATGGTCACTAGCTGTTGAGGGAGGTCTTATACGAGTGTATCCTTCTAGTAGAGCAATGGGACTATTTCCCATTCAGTAAATTACCGTAATATGCATCACGCGATATGAAATAATTTCAAAATGACTGGGGTTGTTTATTCTTTTGATTCATTTTTGCTTTTCCAGGAGAGTGGGAAATGGGAAATATTCAATTTGTGTTTCAATAGATCTTTTGTTTGAACAACTGTGCTTAGTTGAGGCACCTTGTAGATTTTTTCTTTTCTGATTTAAAAGTGCGCCGACCTACAATCACATATACAAGACACGCTGATGGAAAAGATGCTGCCAGAAGAGTAAAAATGATCAAAGCTCCCACTTGGTAGGGAGATTGGTTTTGTACCCACACACTCGTCCTAAAGACTTACTTAGACCTCAAGCGGGTCCATTTTACCCATAAAAAATGTACTCATGGGAGTCTAACCAAGGGGTAGGGTTGGCTAATCTGGAAACTACCCAGAAAGGAATAGAAATCTCAGGAGTTTCCTTGCAACAAGCTACTACCAAGAATACGTTATCTGCTGGCGGCTAGTGTGGGACATTCGCATAGTAGGTCCTGGATGGGTTGTATTGAATATACGTCTTTGCAGCTTCTGCTGTAGCCATTTTAGGGTGATCCAAGTTGCTCCGCTTGGATTCCCATCCCACATTGCCCTGTAAGAACTGTAAGAACACTTCAACCAATTAGTATTTCTTATCGACTAAGTTGTACGAGATTTTAAGAGTTCTTATTATTGAAGGCTAGCCAAAGTGATCTGGCTGTTAGATATGTTTCCATGTGACAGCACCGCGTATTAGCCATGATCATAGTTTCTTTATCTATTGGGTGTCCTTGCAACCAGAAGGGTGTATGCATATACTAACTCTGCACCCTTCCTGGCAACTTCGTCCGCCATCTCATTACCTTATTGGTCGTTGATATATCGTTTAGAATTTGTCTGCAGACCTTTACAAGCCTCGATTTGGTCGGTGTTGACTGTAGAGACTTGATAGCCGCCTGGCTGTCCACATATGTAGATGGTGATAGTTTTCGTGACAGTCTTGTCGATTTTGATTAGCTATACGGCCTGTAGAATGGCAGTTATATCGACTTGAAAAACACTGCATCTGTCTCCAATTTTGAGGGATTGGTTTACCCCTCTGGATTCACAGAAGATACCGGCACCAGTACCAGCGTCCATTTTGGATTCATCGGTGCACACTATAGCACTGGAGAAGGGCTAGCCTCATCCCAGTCCTATATTCTTAGTATTTTGCTATTAAATCTTCTATCGAAGTCTCAGGAAGCTTCCACTTCCAATTGGTGATCAATTTAAAGGGATGAGCCCGACTAATCTTATCAAATCTGGAACAGTAAGACCCTTCTGCAACAAAGCCAGAATCAACCAGCACCTAAACAGAAGACTCGGGATTTCCACACGATGCACTCAAACAACAAAGCCAGTCAAATGCGATGAACATATATGTATAAGCGATGCGAAGGTTCCTTTCGACCATCATCTTACACGCAAGCATTTTAAACAACTCCCACTACTTTCGCGAGCAAAAATTCTCAACCAGTTTAATGAGATCAAAAAGTGACGCGAAAGGAGCAACTCCTTGATTCTATAAGAAAGCAGCTGGAAGGTTATTCCAAACCCAAAACGAAAGCTTTTCCAGAAACAGAGTAAAGCGTGTTGACCAAGCAAACAAAGGAACACTGGAAACATTGTCAGCTTCTTTATGATAAAATTAAACTCCCGAAGGTTTGTCATTTCCCAACGAGTGTTGAGGTGTCATGAAAAATGTTCGATGGACTTTGCTGGGGCTCGTACTATAGAAGTCCGTAAAGCTAAGTCTGCATGAAATACGAGTACGAATCGTATCAAGCGCTGGGATTGCCTGCAGGGATAAAGGGGAAATCGAGTGCATACAGAAACGTCCTGTATTAGCAATCAGATGACTGAGTATACTCCACGAAACTGGAGGGCATTCGAAACCCTGAATTTAGAAAATTTCAGAGATTTCAATTTCAATCTTGACACTCTCCCACCAAAACATTCAACCTATGAATCGTGACAAAAATTCGGAAGATATCATGCATGCAATCTGAATCTGCTTCTTTTAGCAAAAATCTGCAGCTTAAAATGCTCTAAGCTTAAACTATTCAAACAACAGGAGAGTGAAATCGTTGGCGCATGCGCAAATACTAATACATACACTGTTTCGTACTTGGACTATGAAATACCATCCTCATGTGTCGTTCTGACATGACAAGAGAACAGTGGGAGAGTGGATAGGTTAGGTTAGGTTAGGTTGAAGTGGCTGCCAGCTGGAGCCAACACATGTAGATCAATGATAGGTCCGTTGTGATACCACGTGGATCTTGGAGAATTCTCCTTTACCTACTCGTTAAACCCCTAAAGAGCTTCTTATGAAGCGTAGGAGACTTCTAATATCTGTTTTAATTAGATCGCCTCGTTTTCTTCTAAGGAAGAGAGCGGGGCAGGTGCAAAGAAGGAAGAAGGATAGTTTCCTCCTCTTCTTGGTCCATTCAGCTTCTGCAGAAATCATTTGAGAAGGCGCCAAGCTTTGTCACATGCCTCTTAGACAGTAAAGTTATGACACTTATAGTAGTGCTGATAAGCTTGTGGGAAATCAAATCCTTAGAGCGTTTCAGAACCAGCCTGGGCCAAATTTGTTTTGTCGGTAGACACGTTGTACCACCTGTCTACCTAAGATTTGTCCTTTTGAGAGCATCGCGGTTAATATTAAGTTTACATGCAGCGATGGGAATGCTTAAGGTATCATATTCTGTTAAAATGGGCATCGTTGTTCCATATCTGACGAGTTCATAAGCCTTACACTTCCCTGGAATGTCCCTATGCCCCGGCACACAGCAAAGGTGAATATTAAACTACTCTGCCATCTTTACGAGTGACGAAAAGGAACCTAGGACTACTAGTGAATTTGTAGAGAACGATTCCAAGGACTTGATTGCTGCTTGGCTATCCGAAAAGATGCGCGTATCTGAAGAGGATATCACGTTTTCCTTAGCCAAGATAAGACCTCCTTTATCGGCCTTATTTCCGCTTGGAACACGTCTTGGGAGACGAAAAAAGAGACTGAGATTGATCCTGTCAGAGAAAATACCTCCACCTACTCCTATGGTGGTTTTTGATTGGTTGGTGTAGAAGTGAACCGACATGTCTTCTAAGAATGCGTCTTCCTCCCAGAATGACCTGGAGGGGATGGTATCTTCCAAGTTTGGGTCAATGTATTCTGAAAAAATTTTGAAACTTTTAAGAACGGAGGCTTGTCGAAATTTTGTACTGGACCACTGTGAAATTGATTTAAGACGAACAGCCGCGCTGCTGGAGAGGTTTGTTAACGTCCTCATCAACCCACTAACCTAACCTTACCGAAGACCTTGGAACGCTCAGAACCCTAACTGTTGGTCAAAAGACGCTTGTTAGCAACTCTCATTCCTTTCTAAACCTAAACCAGTGAATTATAGGAATCCAATAACTGTTTTTTATTCAGGTTGTCAAACACTATGCCGTTGAAATAACGCTTTGGTTTAGCCTGGAGAAGAAATGACATTCATGCTTGTGCGACCTATTCGTATCTCCAAAGCTTTTCTTCCAATGCGTAAGAAAGTAATGTTCGTTAAATATTTAATGTCAGTTACCTACAGGACAAAATGACGATTTATGTATACTATCGACCGCAATACATACACACACATCAACTACGCGTTTTTAGAAATTGTCCTTCATTACTCGCCTCTATTAACCGCCCATTCGCTTCGCTCTATGACCCAAGTTTATTAGTAACTAATGTGATTTCAATGTTTCATAAGCTCATCCTCCATCATTTATCATTGCCAGCGTTTTTATAAATCATGAATTTCTGTAGCCCTGTGACAGGTTTATTAGCCAACCCACTTCATTTGCGAGGGCAGACGCAGAGGCAGAGACGATGAATCTTTTGGGGACAATTCCACACAACAATCAGAACCGGGGAAACATAAAACAACTCAATGAACCATAGGCGACATCCTTTATGGTCATCCCATTGAAAAGTGTCATCGAGTGGCGTGTGATTGAAATTGATTACTTCCATCCTCGTTTGAAGCTGTCGCAGGACATGGTCACTCAGGTATGAAACACGAAAAAAAAAAATAAAAGGGTTACTTACTACGCAGTTAAGAAACATGCTTAAGAGGTGTGTCAGGCTGTTTGGTCTGAAATTGTTGAGCGGAATTTTTTTAAGCGAAATGAAAAAGGTTGTTAAGTCGTGGCGAAGTAATCATAAGTAACGAGATGTGCACTACGATTAAGCTTGCCATCTACCCTTTTTGCCTCGAAAACTGTCCTCTCTTGAATGGCGTCCATGGACTTTCGAAGGGATTTATGAAATGTGTCCAGGGGTTTTAAGAAGTTGAGATTTTATTATTATTATCTTAGGTTATGTTAGGTTAGAGGGGGTGACGGCTTGATGTTAGACGCCGCCTCACTCGGAGCTTCAAGGATTCATAGTGTTCCCTGTTGTGGGATTTTTTTTTTTTGTTGGGTTTGGAAACGCTAGACTTAACTGGTCCATTGAACTACCAGAAAGCAGGACCCAGTTTTTACCCATTTTACTGGAATTTCCTCGACTTTCGGAGAAAGCCCAGAAGGTAGTTCAATGATGAAGAGCTTACAGTATCAGGATTCACGGCATCAGCACCGAAAAACTACCAACTGATCCGAGCAATGGTAGGACAAACGCAAAGGATATGATCCGCCGTATCGTCGGCCTCTGCACAGGTGTCGCAGACAGTTGTGTCACTTAAGCCTAACACAATAAGATGCTTGGCAAAAGCGAAGTGCCCCATTAGAACGCCAATAAGTTGTCTACAGTCGTTTAGTCTGCCTGCATCCTGGTGTTCGTAGGAAACCCAATCGTCAATGGAGGCCCTGACCGAGGACGCGGGAAGATCCAACGCAGGTTCAGATCCTGAGAAAACTTGTGGGATACTACATGTCTATACCTGTTGAGAAATAAGATGAGGTTAGATCTGTTATGTATTGTTCGCCTCCTTTAACCACCCCGAGTTCAGTATGAATTTTAGGATGACCTTCGGTGGCATGGTTGAGAGTTGGCCTGGGTCACTAAAGAAGTAAACACCTAGGGTTTTCTTTCTGGTTCTGCTGAGGCTTTGGAGAGAAAGTGCGTGGTGTCCTCCTCCGCATCTAAATCACCGCATCCTCTGCAGAGGTCGGTCGTGCTTAGTTTGATTCTCCTTAAATGGGTCGCCAGTGGCCTGTGGGGACGCTGATCACTAAAGCTAAATGCGATCTGTTCAGCTTAAGTATTTCCTTGATTTTTCTTTTATTTAGTTTTGGCCACATCTTTCTTGGTATGCGGCATGACGGAAGTGTCCACCATCTCCCATCGGCAGGCTTCCAGAAGTCCAAGTATATCTATGTCTTTTTATAGGGGTTAGAACCGTGTAGTCGACCATTATTTGGTTCAGTTTCGATCCCTTTCTTGCCAATTCATCTGCCTTTTCATTACCATCGATGCCTCAGTGCCACGGGACCCAGAGTGATATATTATATCTTGAGCTTAGGATTCTAAGCTCGCTGGGACAATTCTTTAGAACAAGCGATTTGAATATTGTGGAGGATACGGCTTTGAGAGCGGCATGGCTATCGCTGAATATGTCGATATTTGTTCTCGGGGTTACTGAGAATAGTACTTTCGCGGCCTCGCTAGAACTTCAGCTTGAAACACACTGGCGTGGTTTGGAAGTTTTATTGACCAGACAATGACGGGTTCTTCTGAATACATTCCGGAGCTTACCCCTTCATCAATTTTTGAACCGTCGTCGATGAAAGTGGATGTACTACCGGGTTTAATGACACTTCCGTCGTCCCATCTTTCCCTTGCTGGAAAGAGAGTTTGAAAGTTAAGTTCAAAGTAAGGGTATAGCGTTATGCGATCAGTTTTCAGTTCCAGCCTCGTGCATACTGATGTGACCTATTTGGCCCTTTTTCCAAAAGCTTTTTAGATGCTTGCAGTCGTAGGGCGCTTTTTGCTGCTAATTTTTTAGTGTATAGGGCGAGCGGTAGGAGTGACAGTGAATTATTACTTAAAACCTACCTTCATCACTCTTTGTGTTCGATGGATAGGAAGCTACCAGTCAGGTAGCTATAAAAGCCTCTGAAGTGCCAAGAATTAGATCGTAGTTGGTAAAAACAATGCCAATAATCTTTTAATGAGACTACTGCCAGATTTTATATTACTCTGTGCTGAGTCTCCAGCAACTTTAAGGCGGCAAACTAGCAAAACAAGTCACTGAACTACACCTTACTGATAACAGGGAGGTACCGGCCGCTCCTATTCAGGCTATAAAACACCGTCTGTTCACGGATGCTTTAAAAATCACCTGTGCTAGTCTCGGAAAGACTTCTGTCCATAAATAGAAAGAACATTAGCTCCACCACAGAAGTTATCAGGGGTCATCATCTGATAAACAAACATACCATCCGAATGGGAGCCCCTTTCACTGACTTCTGTAGAAGCTGTTGCGATGACGAAGTCAAAGAAATCAACCTTCACCTCTTTGGCATTTGACGGGCACTGGCTGTAGCTACAATAAGATACACAATTCTGGACAAATACTTTTCGATGATTTGTACGAGGAGGAGTCTCGTCAGTTGGGGAAGAATTGGAGAGAGGTGAGGCATATTGCCAGAAACCGCACATGATGGCGCGTAGGTGTAGTAGAGGCCCTATGATCCACAAGGGGAAACAGTATGTAGTAAGTAATGAACTGCACCATCTGCCAAATATCGACAGCAAATTTATCCGCAGATCAAAATGAGCCCAAGAAGCTCGTTTCTTAGCTACATAAGGGTTCGACTGAGCCAGTCACTCTTTTAGCGCCCCCCAGTACCACCAATGTACAATCCTCCAAAGAAAAAACTGAAATCCAATTCAAAAATTAAAAGCTACAAACACCTAAAAAATATGTAGTTGACGCCCAAAAATATACATTGACAGGATCTGTAAGAAAGTTCCATTTGTTGTCATCCTAAGTGCAAAACCATCTTATTCTATACAAGAGTCGACAAAAGGTATTTGATTAGAACAAGTTTTGTAAGGCCATTTACAGATTCTAGGACCAATACTTGCATTGGTAAAGTTCCAAAAGAAAAGAAAAACAACAACCGACTAATGCAACGCAAAACCGTAAAAACAATTTTCAAACAAAACAACTCAGTAATTTAACGGAAAAGGAAATTGTGATAAAAATGGCATCTACTCGTACCACTACCAATATTCATTTCGTTTCGTTTGGTTTTTTTTTTTTGAAAACTTAGCCGTTTGTCTCTCAACAAGGAAAAGCAAATTCATCACGGACACAGACACGCGACGCGCATAAATATCCCATTTAGACACACAAAGCCATTCGATTTGTTGCCAATGAAAGGGATGAAACGGAAGCGATTCATCCTTTAGGACCATTTAATGTTTGCACATTCACCGTACTTGTTTATCTGCCCTTTTGCTACGGTTAGCCTCGATAAAAAAGGAAACGAACAAGCGATTTGTTTTGGACAATATCTGGAAAAAAAAATAAAAAAAGGAATCGGAAAAGATTTTCTCTCTCTCAGTGTGTGTGGATGTGTGTGATGCAACTCTTTTGCAAATTGGTATGTTGTGTGGATCGGAAGAAAGTCTTTCTATACAAGGAGAACATGAACAATAAAAGCAAGACATCCTTCTAGTAAGCCGGCCATGCTTCGTTTTAAATGCTCGGAAAATGTCCCTTTTTTGGCTGAGTATTTATTCACAGTGATATTTTACCATTTCCTACAGACTGAGGAGAAGGAGCAAGCAAGGGTCAGACAGAAAAAAAGAAGAAAAAAAAACGGTGCTCAGCAATAAAATTTACAAGTTCCGGTTTCCGTTCAAAAGGGTGAGCTTAGGCAAACGATTACATTTCGGAAACCCCGTCCAGAACTGGATGTATTTTACTCATCCATTTAAATGATGAGAGGAAATGGTCAAAAATATAAATTTGCCATCGGGTTCGTCCTGTTAATTGATGCGGAAAGCTGCCTTTGTCATCTCAAAGATCGAAAGCTTCCTCTGTAGAGTACCACCTCTAGTTGATCTAGCGAGGATTGTTTATACTGGCGGTCAGCCCCTATAAAATTGAATTGACGTTGTTCACAAACCAGGTACCGACTTTCTGTAGGACGTATTCCGCACAAGTCCCCGACTAGGGCTTGAAAAACTTACTATCGGAGATAGCCGAGAAGACGCTTCAATGAGCACCGAAGATCTGCCACCTGTCTCCACAGGCGTCGCAGAAGCCTAACACGCTAAAATGGCTGGCAAAAGCGAATTGTCCCGTTAGAACGACAATAAGTTGTCTATAGTTTTTTCTGCTGAGTGAGAGCAAGAATGCCGCATACTGGAGAGCCGTGCCACACACAAGGAAGATCCAACGCAGGTTTAGGTCCTGAGAAAACATCCTCTGAGCCTTGTCTGGCAATCTAATCGCAGGTCTTATTTCCAGAGATTCCAGTATGACCTTAGACCCAGACAAGAGGCAAAGAGTTCAGCCTTGCGACCTAATTCAGAGTGTTCTTGCATTCTCGTACTATTTGGGAACTGGTTTAAGGGTTGAGCAAGGCCATAAGCGCAGTCTGTCTATCGCTACAGACGCAGATGCTTCGACTCCTCCACCTATTCTTAACAATATAGTCCGTGGGCATTAAGATGCCAAATGTCTCTGTTGTCGGTCTCCACGAAGACACCAGCACTGGACTCATGACAGTTTTTGAAGCCATCCGTAAAGATTCGACTGCAGCTCAGTCCAGGCTCAGGCTCTGACCGAAGCCAGTCCTGAAGGCATGGAAAGTCGACTTTAAATTTGAACATCAGTTCTGGTGTTATTGCATATTCATCGAGCTATCGTCGTACGATAAGCGTCTCGCAAGGTCATCAAAACTCCAGTGCGGATGATGGCAAAAGCCGGCCCTACTAAGACGTTAGATTGATTTGATAGTACATCCCATGATATGAGTATCAATGGGAGGTAGATCAAGCAGAGGTTCTAGAGCAGCGCCATGCGTAGTCGGAAAAGCTCCCGTGCAGCCGAGATAAGCCGTTCTTTGAAGTTTAGTGCAGTAGTCCACCAAACTACCGACGCATAAGCTAGAAACAGTCTTCCCATAGCCGTATAGATCCAAAGGACCTTCTTCGGTGATAAGCCCCAAGTCTTGCCAAAAGCACCCTTATACTGCCGAACAACTGAGAGCGCCTTGGTTGTCTTCAACTTGACATGCTTTGCCCAAAAAAAAATTTTTTTTTCCAGTATCACTCCTAGACCATTGGTTTCATAGGAGATATTAACGCCCCTTAGCACTGGTTGAGTCAGACCGGTCACAACCCTCCTTCTCGTAAAGAGGACAACCTTAGTTTTCAGAGGATCGCCCGAAAGCCTATTCCTAGAGCACCATTTATCGATCATGTCTAAAGCCGCCTGCGCGTTAGCACACGCAGTCTTGAGACATGACCCGATAGAAAGTATGGGAACATCATCCGCATATGCTTGAGCGTAGACGTGAGAAGAATCGAGAGTATGCAACAAAGAATCAGTGGAGCAGAACGCCATCTTGCGGGCAGTCTTTGTTTACCCCTCCCGTAACATAGCGCCTGCAGTCCGCATCTACAACTGAAGTTCTATTCATCAACATTGCCCGGATCCACAGCACCAGGGTTTCATCCACACCGTGTTGTCTAGCCGAGCCACACATGCAGTCAAAGATCGTATTATCGAATCTTTGTCGATAAAGATGCCCTTGGCGTATTTCTTCTTATCAAGCGCGCAGTCTCGGTTCTCAACACTTACAACTGGGTCCCTTAAGGCTTGTGAAAAAATTCAGTCGGGGACGGGCCAAGGTCTAGCTTCTCACAACCATTCGTGATATGCGTGTTACATTCTTCACACGAACGGAAGGGACCTACAATTTATTGCCGATTCCGAACGGCGAATTAAGAAGCTCTTTTATGACAGATTATACTCCCGGAGGCTTGTCATTCCCCGTCGAGAGGTGGTGGTACATAATGACATGTGACTTCAAAAGTCCTTACGAATGTCAAAGATATCGACATTATCAGAAGAACGCAGCGTAATGTTGCACATTCGTGCGTATTGAAGTCAAAGTGACGAAGATTGGGTTCAACGGTCAACAGGGAAAAAGAACATGGGGTCTGCAAAGAAGGACAACGAATACCTACAACAAACACTTTGAAAAGAACTTTACCCTCGAGAAAGTTTGAGGAACCTTATCTATTCCCGATTTTGTGATAAACTCAGACAATGTTGACACTGTTGGGATCAAACGAAGAATTACTCTTGCCAACCACTGTTTCTTTGGGCTGAGAATGCAATTAAGTAGCAAAGCCCTGTCTCAAACAACTAAGGTGACCCTTAATAAGACCTTAATCGTCCCAGTCCTGCTGTATGGCGCAGAGGCATGGACTCTGTTAAAAGCGGATGACGTTGCTCTTGCCTGTTTCGAGGGGAAAATTTTTCGGGTGATTTTTAGTCCCGTCTGCATAGACGGTGAATGGAGGAGGAGATTCAGTGACGATTTGTACGGGCTGTTTAGCGAAATCGACTTAGTCAGAAGAGTGAAGCTCCAACGACTGAGGTGGCTAGGTCGTGTAGAGCGGATGGACACCAATGCTCCGGCCCGTAAAGTCCACACCCGAAGGACGACGCAGTAAAGGAAGACCGCGACTCAGGTAGCTCAAGCAAGTGGAAAGGGACCTCAACCAGCTTGGGGTGCAAAACTGGAGGCAGCTGGCTAAAGATCGAGCTGGCTGGAGGCACTTGTTGGTTGAGACCCAGGTCCACCCCGGACAGTAGCACCACCTTAAGTAAGTAAGTAACCGCTGTTTTCTTTGTCCCAATAAGACCACGTGAATGTGGCAGTTCATGATTCAATTCGGACTCCTTCCTCATTCCTGAGTGCCTATGCTAGGGCTCACTCGTTTGTTTAATGGAATTTCCTTTCATTAAACTCAAAGCAAACTAACGCAGATTTATACAAGCATCACCAAGAAAGAGTTGTTGTGACTGGAGAGCAAGATATGATGATGTGGTAATTGAATCAGGAAAATTCACGCTATAACCACCGTCACTAATTCGCAGTATCTGCCACCATGGCGACCGACGACCCCCGGGGTAGCAATGACACTATACAAGCACTAGACGCAATTAAACTTTCAGCTGGACCAGCGACAGTCGGCGTCAGAGTTGGCGTCGTCGTCGAGTTCATCTCATCAGAATGAAAACGGTCACAAAAATTAATTAAAACTTGCAATGTGATTTATTCTGACAGTCGCAGATATGCGAGTTTTGCGTTTGTGGCCGTCATTTGTCTGACTGTGTGTTTGTATCTGCATAGTGATGTAAATGCAATAAAATCTGATTTCTGGTTTACAAGGAGATCTTTATCGGATGCAGAGATGTGTTACCATCATTTTACCTTGTTTCAGTTCTTTTGTGCGAAGGAAAACTTGTCAATTGTTGTCAAAAGAGGGATCATGGGGAAATGGATTGGAAATCAATTGCGCTAACTACAGAGGCATCAGTGGCCTCATCCTCGGATAGAATAGCTCATCTACAATCTGACGGGTCCTATCAGTGCAGTTTTAGCTTAGGAAAGTCGAAGTCGAAATCGATGCCCACCATTTGGACCAGCTTTGATCATTTCGTGACTAACACACTGTGACTAACTAAGCAATTAAAGTTTCCGCAAGCACCCTTCTTGTGCATTTATCGTCATTTAAGATGGACGTTCCGCTTCGGCCTGTGTTGAAACCTACCAGATTTTTCCATAAGATTTCCTTCATTCCTTTTCCATTTGGGTTAATTCGAAATAATTTAAGTCACATTAGAGAACCACTTACTGAAAGTAATACTGTTACAAGGATTCACCCTTCCTGGCAGCAGAATGACGGCATTAACGGTACTCACAATCATCCCCCAAAACAATAGCAAACACACAATTGAAAATACCAATCAAAAGGAATCAAAATGCCTTCCCTTCCCCATAGTGTGTACCATTTTTACTGAAACTGAAATTAGGGGTGTTAAAATCCAAGTCCCTTCAAGGAACAATGACGTACGAAATAATATACTCAACACAGTGTGAGAGAGCGGGAGTTTAAACAACCCTTGAGATATTTCAAGTGGTTTTTGCAAAATAACGCTCAAAACATTTTCAAAAAATGAACATTCTTACAACTGTCGAACTTGAACCGATAATTCAGCCTTAAAAGAAGGTAACCTCAAGTGGATCTTGACTTTTTCTGTGGGTAGATGTTCATTTGAAAGAATATTTTTTCTCACCGGCTTTTTGCAAGGAAACTTTCGCACGGTTTTGCATCGACACACTTATTCGTTTGAAAGAAATTTAGTAACCATATGCAGGCTGGTAAATGTTGAAAAGGATAAAATATCCTGCAACGTCCTCCTTATACTCGACTAATAGCGTAATTTAATAATCATCAAAACGAATTCGAATAATTTATTTTGAATAAATCCTTCCGAGTGGCTGGCCGCAGACACCCTTGATAATTTCAATGCTTATTGGCTGCAACTGTCACCGGTGTTAGTTGTCCAAATGAAGGCAACATTGTATTTTACCCCTGCGAGTGGACGGATTCCTAGCATATGGTAATTGGATCAAGTTAATTTGCAACTATTATTGTAACGCGTATTCCATTACTAGGATATTTTATATATGTCGGATGGTTGGAGTTAATCTTATTTAATTTTTGTATATGAAACATAGAGATGTACGTTTATGTATCGGGAAACCAGTCTTTTACGCAGCAAATCGGCCAGATAAAGGATTGTGGAACATCAACCCTTACAGATTTATCATCAATTCAGTTTTTATCATCGTTTCCCTTTTGAGCGTATTTACACAGGATAGTCGCTTCATTATCGTACATGCAAGCAGCCTTTTGTGGCGTGTAGTGAGACGCTCTGCGTGACGCTGGAAACGGTCACGTCACTATAAATAATCGCCAGATATCCGATGACAATATAGCCGATTCTGTGAAGATTGGCTAAAAGATGGTCGATGACTAAAGACCACAGAAGGTAACATTGAACTGCAGCTACTATGTATTTCGTTCCTCGAAGCAAGGAGACTGGCAGCAGACTCAGCGGCAATACTGAAGGCCCTGGGATATTTCGACACGACAAATTATTGAAGAGATCAGAACGATCCCGCGACTTATCAACCTCCAGGTTGATTTTGGAGATCAGCTTTGTCAACAATTTTAAAACAAAATTTCCCTCAAGAAATTCTTGGGATCGAACTAACGAAACAAGAAACCAAGAAGGGATAACTCGATCTACGGATGGCTCCGACACCGTAGGCAACTCCGGGACTGGTGTAAATTGCAACAACACACCGATTGCGATTCATCTAGATCTCTTGGTCACATTCTTCCAAACTGAAGTCCTTGCCATTTTGACGAGAGTTGGAGTTCTATTGGAACACCACACCCAAAGAAGGAAAATAGAAATCTGTTCGGAGAATCAAGCAGTACTTGAAGCCATCACAAATCCAACATCCAGATCTCATCTGGTCAGGGAATGCAAAGACAAAGTCAACATGCTTCCCAGTCACAACAACGTTCGTCTTATCTGGGTACTGGGTCACGAAGGTGTCACGGGGAATAAGAAAGCCAATGATAGAACGAACCGCTGAAAACACAGTGGGCGTCGTATTAACAATAATTAAAACAGCAACGAACGAGAATATGCAAAAGGATTTCGAAGATCACTGGGCAAACGTCCCGACGCGACGTGCACAATGGCTGGTTAACTCGTAAAGAAACCAAGCAATCTGCTCACAAAGAAGGCTCTAAGTTCAAGCAGTTAAGGCTAATGGTGGGAATCGTCACAGGACACATTAACCTCAACAAACGCAAGCATAGTCTAGGCCTCGCTGACACAGAGACATGTAGGAACTGCGAGGAGAAGATCTCGAACATTTCCTATGCCACTGATAATCCCTAGCGAGAATTCGACAGAAGACCCACGGGGTCTATACCGGACCTGAAGTATCTCAAGGACAAATGAATCGGCGGCCTCCTGGTCTTCACCAAAGAGACAGGAATATTCGCTAAACCGCACGTACACTAGTGTCAATTCCAGAATTGTTTCCACTTTCCCTAGATCCCTACCAACATAAGTCTCAAACCAAACCTATCCCTACAGTTCCGGCGATTAAAAAAGAAGAAGGCAACGGGCCCGACTGAGGCCTAAGTGAAGAGCCTTTCTCTCATCCTCATATAGCATACCATTTCGTTGGTACCCTCCGCGGGTACCTTTTTGCTTTTTCCGTACACATGTGCGATTGCTAGACAGTTGAGGTCGACCTCTAAGGGGAGTATTTACAAATGTTGGGAAAAAACATATAGGACTGTACGCTGCCTAACACTGCCGACAGTATTTTTTTTTTAATAAGACATAGTAAGATACATTGCGTCAACGGTTTACTTAACCTAATAGGTCTACCACCTTCCTAATGAAGGTGAGTATGACATTAGTAGCCGAGTTTTTAAACTCCGCCAACGAACAGAATTCCCTATGAGAGATCCGTCCACGTATTTAACCAGTATAGCGCCGGACATTCACAGAGAATGTGCTAAGAGGTTTCCTCCTCTTCCAAATGGAACCGACAATCTGTATCTGATCAAAGGCTAAATTTGTTAAGATGATGTCTTAGGCCATAATGATCGGTAAGGAAGCTTCCTCATGTTATTCCTGTCAAGGTTTAGAATTTCCTTGTACAAAAAGGGCTTGACAAGCCTCTTGGATTGCCTAAGCCGGTGTTCCCAATTATTTAACACATCTGTGATGGTAGCCCTGTTAACGCCACATAAGGGTTCCGGTCCTAAGAGCGCAGAGGCCGAACCATTTATACCCACGCACCTACATATGAACAAATGAAGATGGAGCAGGGTGGAGTAGTTGGTCCGCTCTAGCACTGCGGTCTCACGGAGAGGCCCATCGTGCCAGCCCATATGTTTCTAGACCAATTTGTTTGCTCCAGAGGCTACGAGGAAGCTTATCAGCTTCTCAGGGTGAAGCATGCATAGTTTGCAGGTAGGGTCCATTTTTATAAATTTAGGGTACCGGTTAGAATTTTAAAGTGGTTCCTGCTTAGATACTGGAGAAAACTAGATTTCTATTGGTATAGAGCTGGGAAAAAATATTCGCATTGGAAATCGCATTGGATCTGAACGGGCTTCGCTCCATTGTGTGGATTTTAAGGAGATGTTTGCTTACTCCATAGGATGGGACCGGTGAGGGAGGTGTTTGCACCTATTCTTAATTCTTAAGCTAACGAATTGACAGCAACCTGCGCAAAGTCGAAAATGATGGAAGTTACAGGCGAAGACTCCTCAAAGGTCAGAAGTAGGATGGTCTGCGACTATTTACTCTCGACATAGTTTCTTGTTGTGTCCTTTAAAAATGCTTTCTAAATGGAGAGGTAAAGGCTAATGGCACGAAATGAAATAAAACCTAAATTTTCGTCACATAAAGGAACTTCGAAAACGGCCGAGAGCTCGAAACAGATTCTCTAGCAGCCCACATAAACAAAGGTTTTCTTAAGATTTTTTTTTAAGGCTAAAGCACCAGTCCTGGGGATATCAAAACTAAGTTCTGTGAGGCATCCTTCTGCTTATCCTGAAGAAAAAGATTGGAATCTCCATGAACTTATGTAATTCTGTTTTTAAACACGTACCCCATTGCCCCGATTCAACGTCGCCACTGGCACGAATACCCATTCAACAAAATGAAGTTTAAATCGAACAAATTAAAGTCTCCTAAGTTTTCCTCAGTCCACAATCGATTCTAAATAAAAGCATTTTTCGTTAAAAAAAAAATCAATTCAACCGGCAATAAATCGGATAACAGAATGAGCCACAAAAATCCACATCCTCTGACCTCCCCCCACCCCGCCAGCACCAGCAATTTGATTCTCAAAAAATAAAACGAAGAAACAAGTCAACTAACATTCTGCCAATTTCTGTTCAATGGCAGAAAATTTAAAATTTATGAGGCCATTTCCAGTGGCCAAATAACCATTGCACACCGTTCCTTTTGATGTCCAATTTTCTATTTCCAACCGAAAAATCCTGACAGCAAAAAAAAATCCGAGAACATAAAAACCAACCAACACACACACAAACAACATTTTTTCTGTTTGCCTTTCAGCCCGGGATACATTTAGATACATTTACCCCATTTTAGGTGGTCACAGCTCACTAGTTAACAAACCCAAAATAAAAGGAATGTTTCCGCTTAAAAAGCCATCATCCATTTATTTCGCCAGCGGTCCATGCTGAAAGGACGAGAACCGTAAAAAAGAATTGGTATTTCGGGCAGGACTGTGGTGCCGGGACTGCTGCTGCCCATTAAAATTCAATACAATTTTAGAAAGATTTATCGAAAAATTTCAAGTGAATAAATTTACCTAAGTGCATATCATAGCACCATTTTAGATTTTTTCTTCGGGAGTGGATATTCGATATTTTTCTGCGATGTACGGATGTTTGAGCTTTTACGGGGTAGATACGTAGATAGATGGGAATTTTTAATTTAGTGACATGGTCGTAGATATTATTTATTGATTAGGAAGTAAAAGGTTTCAAGTGCGGTTTCTACTTTTGGCCTTGGATTCTATACGGATCTTAGAGTGCCACATTAACAGATACAGCAAAGATCGGTGAAGATTCTCCACTTGTATTCGATTATCGGTTTAGACACTTTTCGGGTACTTGTATTTTAGATATACCAGTAGACCAATTGACCATGCCTCAATTCCAAACCGACACACTAATATTTCCAAAAACACAGATTACACCATCGCATCGCAAGGTATTCTTTTAGGAGAAATTTAAATGTCGCTGTTTCCACAAGAGAATTCTGGGAGAAGCCAAAACTACCCACGAGGAAACCTTGGAGATCTACAGGATGATTCTAAAACCGAAGATGGTGTGGAAGAAGGTATTTTCTCCGATGTTCTAAACCTCGAGATCTCCTTTCGCCTTCCAGAGCACTGTAGCGTCTGCCAGGTGGAGATCATGGCAATACAGAAAGCCCTGTCTTGGCTGCGATAGAATGCAATATCTACTCGGGATATTCACATTTTCACAGATAGCCAGGCCTCCATCAAATCCCTGGAATCAGTCTTTGTAACATCAAAAACAGTTCTAGATTGCCACTCGTATCTCGTATAGATGGCAGAGCAATTCAACATACTCCTCTGCAGGGTAACAGGACACAGAGACATTCCAGGAAACTGCAAGTCCGATGAACTCGCAAAGAATGGTACTACAATACAGATTCTTCCTGAAAAAACGAACCTCGGAGTGCCACTAGCTACATGCAAATTGAAATTCAAGGCAGATGCAATCAGCAAACCCAATCTAAGGTGGTTCAATGGCACCACCTGCCAAAATAGCAAACAAATATGGCCCTCAATAGACCATAAGCGGTTCAAGAGATTAATTTCGCTAAGTAGACCGCATCTCGAAGCTACTATAGGTGTCATCTGTCATATCAAGACACTGCCTCATAGGCAGACATGCGACTCGCCTGATTGTTCCTGCAAATTATTTCTGCAGAAACTGCAGGGACGAGGAAGAGAGAGACGGTCCTCCATCTCCTCTATAATAATTGTTAACATCTCGGTGTATTATTTTTTGACAATCTTAACGATCTAGCACAACAAGATGTCGGAAACTTAGTTTGCTTTATAAAAAGCTCCCACTGCTTTCATGATTAGGAAAGAGAAGTCCTCTTAAATCCTGAGGCATCACAATGGACCTTGGTTGGTCTATGTGTGCGGGTTGCTTGCGCTCCATCCCCACACACCGGCTTCGCTTAACGCTATTGTCGGTCTACCGTCAGTTCGCATGCATATAGCAATGCAGGCAAAACTCAGTCTGCACTGGCTCTTCCACCTAAATTACATCAGCTCTAAACATCCACCCGACGGTCACCTCCTCCCTACTCCAAAGTAACGAGTTCAGCATGCTGTTGGATGGCACTCTTCCAGGCAACTACTTCAAACGAAACTACTCAGTAGTCATACCCCCGAGTGACGACTGGGAAAAGTTCAAACCCCTTTCTTCAGAGCACGACCAAATGTGGTACAAGGACGTTTCTGGGGTTGGATTATTCGGAGAGTAATCTAGCATTAACATATCGGTTACTCTAGGCATATACACATCGATCTTCCAGGCAGAAATATTTGCAATTTATCAGTGCATAAGCTCAAACTTTCTCTCTAACTCCGTGGTAAAACCATCCTTACGCTCTCTGACAGTCAATCTGCCCTAAAAGCACTAAACTCAGAAACGATAAAATCGAAACTACTTCTAGACAAATTGCTTCTTGAACTAGGAAAAAACAAATTGGACACTCGATCCCCGCTCACAAGAGCCACAAGGCCAATGAAACAGAGGACACACTGGCCAATATAGGTGTAACAACCCTCATCACCGGTCCCGAACCAGCCTGTGGAGTGAAGAAATCCTTTTTTAAGAGCTAAGTTTCTTCTGAATCTGAGCAGAAACCACCTCATTCTGATCAGTATCCTAAGTCGTCAGTGCCGACTAAAACGGCACCTTAACAATCTTGGCCTGTCACCGGACCCTACCTGCAGACTATGCTTATAGAGCTATGAAAGTTCTCTCCACATCGTCACAGAATGCCCCGCCCTCGTTCATGGGAGAAAGTGGACCCTAGGCAGTGAATTAATCTCAACAACTCCACTTACCAAGTTCCATCCTCAGAAGCTGATTAGCTTTTTGACAGCCTTTGTAACAGACAAACTACTCTAAAAACATATGGGACAGCACAATAGGCCTCTATGCGAGACCGCAAAATTATGTACAACAAGAAGTCAACGATACGGTGTATGAACCCTGTCACAGAATCATTGTGGGGCAGGCAAAGGTCACAATGATTCTGTGACACACCGCCCTCGTCAAGCAAAAAATTACGTGGAGATCTCCTATTATTCTTCAGAATACTATGTGTCATAAAAAGCAATAGGGTCAAGTTCCCTTCACGATAAATCGAGAAGTCGACCTCTGCTGAATACCAGGAAACAAAGAAATGGAATAGCGAATGAACTTGTAAGGAAAAGTGTAAAACTAGATCCTGCACACATCCTGCCGGTTGCGAGGACCCCGATTAGCACTCTTTAGAGAAAGATACATAGATGAGGAAATGAATTATTTTTAATACATCCTGCCCACTCGGCTGTCAGTGCGGTCTTACAAATCTACTCTTATGAAGGTAAATATCGGGGTTTATATGCTGGAACATATTTCCCAGAACCAGTCTATAGCCAGTCTTTAATAAGAAGAAATCCAAAAATTTAGTGAAACTTATTCCAAAGAAAATGGGAATCGTGAGTACATAGAAGTAGAACCCACCCAAAAAGACTTCGATTATCCTACAGCAACAACTGCAAAAGTTGTAGGAACGAAGAGGAGGAAGAAGCCCTCCAACACCTTCTATGTGAATGTCCCACACAGCAACCAGACGACTGAATACTCTTGGTACCAGCTTTTTCTGAGAAGGACTTTGATATATGTATGTATTACTGTGGTTTTGAAATCAGCCGACCCCATCCTTCGACCACGAATAAATTTTTGTGGTTACAGTGGAATTGTCTGAGATCTGACTCAGCCTCAGGACACCCTAAAAACCAACTTACCTTAACTGCCAAACATGTTTTGTGCGATTTGCAGACTAATCTCACTCTCTAAGGTAAAAATATAACCGCTATAATCCTTCGCAAACTAGTACGGTGCCGTAGGGAATCAACCATCTAGATCCTTTTCTTTAGGTTGCACTGTTAAGAGACACTCAAGTCTCAACTTTCCCAAGAAGAAAAATACAAACTGTAAACACGGATGGAAACCCACCAAGATGAGTTTTCTAGTGTTACTTGATGAAAAGATGGAAATGACCAGCCGAAACAAGCGAGGACATTGTTTGAACTAGAGGCGAAACCATCGCAGGTTTAATAAAATGTGAATTAAATAGCGAAGTATGTACCTTCTCCGAACTCCAAATGAGCTTATAACGTAGGTACATCCCTGCCAATCGATCAGATAAATCCATCTAAATTCCCCACCATTTGTGAAACGGCACAAAAGTAAAGGAAAGAAAAATCGTTAACCCAAAGAATTGAAAAGTTTGGAAAATATCAATTTCCGTTGTCGCTTAAATGTATTAGAAAATTGAGATGTGAAACTATATGCTTGGCTGTGCATGTGTTTGTATCACAAAAAAGCACAAAATGGAGGAAAAAAAGAGAAAAATTGTTCACCCCCTCCGTCGAGACTAGAAAACGAAAGAAAAGTTTTTTCCCCCAAGAAAATCCTACATTTTTGCGCATGTATGCAGCAGCATAGTCGCGCGTAGTAGACGAAATGTTTCACCATTCCACCACAAGGATAACAGGGATAATAAAATCAAAGCTGTTTGCATGGCGAACGGTGAACGATTCCTCCGCTCTAGCAGGATGTGTTTTGCGTTTAATGGCAACTTTAGAGATGCCAAAATGGCTTCAATCGTTTCTCGTTTCGTGTGGATGTATATAGGGATACACTCATACTATTTTCGTCCCCATTTAGGAAAACTTCAAGGAATCTGGGTGAGTGCGCTTCTGTTGTGGTGGGCGTATTTTAAATATTCCTAATGGAAGTATTTTGCAAGTCTTTTTGTTAAAAGTTAACCGTTGGGGACGGTCTGGCGCCACTACGCTGGAATTATTATTTTTTTTTCTTTTTTTCTAATATGTTCTGAAGAGGTTTTTGACTTTGATGTGTTTAGTCTCAGAGTGAAAAGCAGTAAACATGTTATTTACACCTTAAGTATGCAGATGGGACGCAATTCCTTATGAACAACGTTACAAAGTCTATACAAATCTTGTCCTTAGAAGCTCAAATCGTACTTAAATTTGTCTAGATATCTTCTTTCGGTTTATTAGCTTTTATATATCAACTTAAAAATATCCACACATGCATATTTTATCATTGCAAGTTGCAAACCCCTTCGAACATCGAAATATTGTCACAAAACTACATTTTCTCTCAGTCACTGATGAAAGGAACGCTTTGCCATTCAGAATTTAGTGTCAAGAAATTTAGACACTAAAATCTTTTATACTCACTTCAGCAACGTCTTGTGCTTCTATTATCTCTAGAAATCTTCTCTACAAGGATTCAAAGTGACATTGTTAAATACAAAGTCAACTGGCCATTATTTATCCTTGGCTGAGTATAGAGAAACGGGTTGAAAGTGCATACTTAAGGTGTAAATAACATGTTTACTGCTTTTCACTCTGAGACTAAACACATCAAAGTCAAAAACCTCTTCAGAACATATTAGAAAAAAAGAAAAAATAATAATAATTCCAGTCTTCTTTCCTACTAAAAACACTAGGGAGTATGATAGACGCTGTAGCATAGATACCAGACTTTTATCACCGTTCCAACATGCTTATTGCAAAGGCAGATCTGTCGACACTGCTTTGCACTCACTGGTACGTTCCATTGAAAAATCACTTAGCGTCAAAGAGAGTTCAACATGGTTGCCTTTTCAGACGTCGAAGGAGCCTTCAACAACACAGGCAATCACCAATGTACTCACGAACGAATCAGGCTTCGCTCAGACTTTTAACTGAAAAACTGCTCATAGGCAGAACAATTAGCACCAAGCTGGGCAATGCCTCAGACCGCATATTTGTGCGCTGTCGTATGCCACAAGGTGGTTTTCCGTCTCCCTTTTCCTGGATTGTGGCGGTTAATAAACTGCTGCTTGACCTGGCAAGGGTTGGATGCAAAGTGATTGCTTATGCAGACGATGTTGTGATTGGTGCCTTCCGAGCATCCTTTGTAAACTTCTTCAAAACGCCCTTTCAATCCTTTCAAAATGGGAAGCTAAAAGTGGTCTGGGAGTTAGTCCCAGTTAGTCCTCTTCACCAGGAAATATAAAATCCCTCCAAAAGACCAGCCTTCTCTTAACGGCACAGCCTGTCCTTTGTTAATTAAGTCAAATTCCTTGATCTGATTCTGGACAGTGAATTAAACTGGAAAACCGACACTCTCGAACGCGTTAAAAAAGCCAGTGTACCAATGTACTGCTGAAGAAAAGATATTGCTAAAGAATGGGTACTACAGCCTCGTACCACGCCCTGCTCTACGGGTCCGTTGTCAGACCTATACTTCCGTATGGTGTGATAGTTTGGTGGACGGCCTCAGATAGAGCATTACACTGTAATCTATGTATATCTGAAGGTGCAAAGATCAGCATGCATACGCATTAGCGGAGCACTAAGAATCACCCCATCTGCGGCACTGGACGTGTTCCTACATCTACTTCCCTTTTTGGCAAGCAGACCAAAGGCCCCTTCTCAATCGTCAAACAAAAATATTGGCCACTCCTCGATCTTCGATCCACTAACATTCATCCCGAAAAACACCGACTCAACCTCAAGACATCAATCCCCTCCAGAATGGAGTGGCAGAGTGAAGATACCAGAGACGAGCGCTCCATTCACTTCTTAACCGCTGATTCTAAAACCAAGAACAGAATGAGAGGTGGGGTTTTCTCGGAAGTGCTTCTGTTTCCCTAACCATTGTAGCGTTTTTCAGGCGGAACTCATGACGATCAACGAAGTCTTATCCTGGCTTAGGCATAATGTGATATCCTGCAAGGACACCGACAGCCAGGATACTATAAAATCTCTGGAATCACTAACATATTCATCAAAAGGTACTTCGGATTGTCACTCACTTCTAATGGAGATGGCAGAACATTTGAGCATTCTCTTATGCTGTGTACCCGGTCATAGCGACATTCCAGGGAATTGTAAGGTCCATTAGCTTTCCTTGAAACTCGGTATTACTCTAGAGGTCCTACCAGAACGGGGGAATCTTGGTAATCCGCTCGCTACATGTAAATCACTCTTAGAGCACGACGCGATCAGCATGACAAACTGAAGATGGAGGAATGATACCACATGGTGTACCTGCATAGAGATCCTATGGTAAACCTTACTCGATCAAAAAGTCTGATCTTGCTTAAAACGTTGCTCATTAGCACCGTTATCGGTGTTCTCACTAGCCACTGTCCCTTCTGTCAGAAAGATGGGGATCTTCTCAAATGACTGAAACGATCCTTTATTTCCCCTGTACCTGTCCTGTGCTATCCTAAAGAAGGAAGCTCTATCTAGGAGCCTATCACTTCGACAATTATCGCATACTGATGTCAAAAGTTTCAATAGTTAGTGGAATGCCACCTAGTGTATAGATCCCAGTAAATCACAAAGGTCCTTCCTTGGCCTACGTGTGTATATGCCTCGCATAGACACCCACCTTACCTACCTACCGACCTTGTAAATCTTTTTAAATGCTCTTACCATTCACAAGAGCTGACATCGTCATACTAAAATACTAAATGCAGGGTTGTCGCAAAAAGTTGGAAATTCGAAGGATACAAGCATCCTCTGGTTTCCCAACCACTGTTAATTAGCTCCTACTCTGCACCAACCCTTTAGAATGTTTAAGAAAGAAGTTAACGAGAAATGGAGGATGAGTGTTCACTTTTTCTTCAATATCTACCTACGACAGCGGAAGAAATCTCTTAATCTCTACTGTAAAGGCATAACACTGGCAGAATAATAGTAATGGCTTAAAGAGTTGATCGAAGTGGTTAAGGATGATGACATCAGGAGGTAAGCGATCCCGTTAGTCTGGACGCAATCCAGTTAGTCTTACCTGAGTTTCTAACCACTAAACCTGACTTGCAGTTCGTTAATAACATCACACGGGTGTGTATTCCATTAAGCTCGAAAGGATTAAGAAAAACATCTTAGACATCCCAAGCAGAGGCTTGTCGAGAGATGTGACATCCTTAGAGAAAGGAGACTTAGAGAAAATGGTCACCAGGCACCTTTGCCCGAACGTCATTGGAACTACTTACCACTTTAAAGACAAAATACCTTCAGATAGCCTTCCTTGCAGGAAAAGAGATCCCTCAATTTCATCGTTCACTCAACTCAAAATGGAGGACAATCAACAGCAAGAAGTACAATCAAGATAATGGACACTAAATGCAAAAAAAAAAAAAACGTGGACGAATGATCACTGCCTTCTTGCAGCCCATGCGCAATCTGTACATAAAGACAATCCTTTACAAAAGATGATCTACTGCTGACGGACCTTGTACCTAAGTCCCTCAATCAACCACAAATCAAAACGTTTACTTTGCTCCAAGATCGATTCTCGACCAACAACAACCACCTGGACATATACATGACGATCTTCCAGGTTCTTGCACCATCGCACTGCGCGGCAAATGGCCGCCGAGAGCATTTTGCCATTCGCCTAGTAATTGCTGCTTTATGCACATAAGCGCAGCTTTAGTCCAACCTCGCGGCACCGCTTGTGGTAATTGCACGCAGACACATTCCCCGCAGGAGGTACTCCCAAAACATATGTACGCCGAATGATATGCTCGTCTTTTTCCCTCCAATTTGCCAGCTCTGTAATTTATCCCATGAATTGATCATTTGATCTGGACAATCAGCGGCCATTTTTGTTCTCTGTTGCCCGAACACAGCCAAGAGTATCGCGACCAAGTAATTGTGCACTTTGTACAACAACAAAACGGAAAGCCAACCAAAAACAAAAAATCCCATCGCAAAATGTCGGATATTTACGAATTATAGTTATTTGAGAGTTTTTATCGGTTGGACGTGAATTCTGGACGTGTCCGCCACCATGTCAACGTGCATTGTCATAACGTCGTCGTCGTCATCGTCATCGTCATCTTGCTCGTCGTCGTCGTGAACATTGGAGGTTTCTTGCTGTCCATAATAAATTGCAGCAAAGTGGAATTTAATATGGACAAAGGTCCTTCGCTTGGCTGAAATTACATTGCTGTTCATGCCAATTATGTTGGGATAGCCATTGCGGGATCGACTGCGGATAGTAAAACTCTGGAAATGATGAATTAAGTGCTATCGATGCCATCAATTTGATGTCATTTTGTGGTCATCGGTTGACGTTTTGCCTTTGGTTTGGGTTATGCAGCGGTTGCTGAGGGCCTGGGAATGTGTTCTGACCGTCAGAGTGGGGAATTGCTGAGTGGATTCTATCGAACCGTTGAAAGGCAGGCATTTACAGGCAATTGAGACTGGACCGTTCGGTTCGCAAACGATTGAACGATTACTCGAAATTGCCACATTCGACGGGGAATTAAATGAGTATTGAATCGAATCCAAAATATGTGTTTAGGATGGAATCGTGCAACTATGATTAACAGGGCAAAATTTAACGAAAATTTATTTGTAGAGAAATCTCTGGAGGGGATTAGTCACATCCAATGAAACAACAGTGGAGTGGCGAGGTAGTTATTGTAGTGACAGCGTGTTTGGGCTTGATTTTGGATTGAAACAAAAAAACTGATGGTTGACAGCGTGGTGAGCAGCATACTGGTGAATAGACGGATTCATGTTGACGTGCTGAATTGGTACATCCGATGAGTAATCATCAAACCCGCTACCTTTTCGGAATCAGAACTTCTCCTTGCAGGAATTATTTAAGAGGCTTCAATACTGAAAACTGGAGAAATAACGACGATCAGACTTTTGGTTTCTTCTACACACATCGTCTAGTTAAGACAATAAATTGGTTGTCGTCTCTACCTCCGAATTTTTGCCAACAAGAAAACTGAAACCTTTCTCAAGCCTTACAAGTGATCCCTTAAAGAAGAAGAGGAAAAAGTGGTCTGCATATTCCTGACAGGCACTGGACAAGCACTCAACTGTCATGAAAAATCTTCCCAATGCGCAGTTGGAAGTCGGCAATAAACAGTAGGCTTCCTCCATTCTTCAATTCTTTAACCACTTTCCGAATAGTTCGACTATGCAAAACCTCGTTAGACTCCGTAGAAAGGCAGAACTTACTGAATTCTGTTTAGGTCGCAAAAATAAAATAAAAATTATATGATCTCTGATAAGCTTACTAGACAAGGTTCTATTAGTTATGTCTTATGATCTGAATCCGTATTGGATTCGCCAATGTCATTGGCTAAGGTCTTCTTCGCTGTATATCCTGTACAGGATATACATAAGCTAAATGTGTCCTGATGTCTGGAAAAAATCCAAGGATATCTTGCCATCGTAACTTAAGGACGTTTTTATGCACTTGTCAAGCACCTGAGTATGTTAACGTTAAACAAACCAGTATCTGCGAAACTGAATGCTACGATAGCGTGGATCACTTAAGGCTCAGTGATGATGGTTTAAGCTCTTCATTTTTCGCTTCCGATTCCGTCCATGCTTCTTCTTAATTGCTCGAACAGCTCCTTACTAACGACCAAGAAAAGAAAGTCCATAAGAACTCATGTCTAATAGTTGACATTCTATGTCCACAAAGGATACTTTAATTTGTCAGGGCCATTGGAATGGAAGATAGGCAATACAATACAAAATTTTCGTTGCAGTGTTACGAGAAGTGTACTCCACTATTTACTTATTTGAAAGAAGAAGATCTCGAACACTTTCTATACCACTGCCCAACCTAGCGAGAACGCGACAGCAGATCCTCGGGTCCATGTGGACACCGGACCTAAAGCATCTCAAGAAACAAGAAGAATCCCTAGACCACACGTACACTAGTGTCAACTCCATAATTGTTTTCACCTTCCCTAGATCCCTCCCAACATACGTCCCAAACCAAACCTACCCCTACAGTTCCAACGACTAAAAGAGGGGAACGCAACGGACCCGACTGGGGCCTAAGTGAAGAGCCATCCGCTTTCCCTCTGGTATATCTACTTACGTCCACTGGGACGTTTTGTCCGATTCGTCGATGTTGAATGTCTGTTCTTATTGGCAGTAAAAATTTGATTTCCATCGTCCACCGCTTAGCCCGTTTTGGCCAAAGCTAGACGTACTTCAGTATAGGTTGTCTCTACAAAAGCTGTCATAGACTGCCTTAAATTCGATAAACAGGTGTTGGGTATTGATTAGGACTTCTTGAATTTTCTCCAGGATCTGACGAAGTCTGAAAATTTGGAAAAAATGTGGACTTTCTTGGTTTGACAATAATGCAGATAAGACCTTTCATTCCCGACACGACACTACACAATCCTATTAGAACTAATGTCAGCCTATTGCCCTGAGACTGAACGAAGGACAACAGTGGACACCAGCTCCATAAGGGCACGCCTACATACTGCCTCGATTGGAGAACGCCGATAGATCAACAGAAACAGATTCAGACTCATTCATTTGACAGGAGATTCAGTATCCGACAGAGATACTGGAGGAACCATAAAGTTACAAATTAAAAAAAACTGACCTTCTAAAGCATATGAATATCCCAGGCAACGAAAGGACTGGTGAACTTGCACGAAGGGGAACAGCACTGCATGCCCCAAAGGCTCTCCCATTTGCGAGTATTCCAATAAGCCCGGTTTATTGAAGAAGAGGCCATCGGTCGAGCCAATACACATCGGATCCAGCTAGACACATATGCAATGGTTAGGAACATATGAACGGTTTATAATAAACAGAGATCTCGGCCTCTGGTTAAACTTAGTCGGCGCGAAGCAAGGATGAGCGTCTCGATATACACCACAACGACTATTTCAGAAGTTGTAGGGAGGAGGAAAAAATTGAATCTGTCCGTCACCTGCTGTGTGAATGTCCTGCCCTTGCCGGTAGAAGAATGAGGACTCTTGGCAGTTACGTCTTCACGGAACTGGAGGACTTGCGTAACATCGAGCTGAGAGACCTCCTGGGATTCATGTCCATATCTGTGTGGTTTTAGATCAGCGGCTCTACTTTATTTTTACAGGTTCCCTGAGTACAATTCTAAAATGGGCAGAATAGACCATATTGCTGGTCTACGTGAGTAGTGACGAATGTCACAAGGCACACATTTCTCTAAATAAACCCTTCCGATTCTTCGTCTATATATTACTGTCTTCACTTTGCTTCTGCTGCTGCCGTTGGCGTTTTGTGGACAAAAACTTTACGCGTTCAACTAGTTTTTTTTTTTGGCAGAAAACTGTCCTATTTTCGAAATCCAACTCAAACTGTGCGTCATTTAAAGAAAATCGTAAGATGCACCAAACCACCATGTACTCCTTTGTCTTGAATGTCATTCAACACTTAAAGACTATAAAACGATTAACTAACGCCACTTGAATCTCACCCCTCCCCGCGATGAAGCTTTAATTCCATTGAATTGTTGGCTCGAAATGCCTTCAAGTTCAAATGGGCAATTTGGACAAATCATCCTAACTCAGCCAAATCGCAGCCGACCTCATTATACCCATTGATTTCCTGGCAAAGACCATCAAACATTTTGGCGTTAAACTGGTCGCTTACTGCAATGAACATCCTAATGCCGTGATCTTGTTGTCTTTGCTTCCTCAACATCCCCAGGCTGGGGTATTATATTCAGATTTTCTTTCAACGCCACATCGCCGGCTTCGTGGTAGGCAGGCGCGCCATTTCTTTAATTTGACTTCGTCCGCAGAGTGGACTCCATCAGGCCGCACAATTCGAAGTGCGTACGTGTATACTTTTCGGCGATTCCGTTGAAACCAACTAACACTGCAATTAAAACTGCGTTAAAAACCCATTTAGGATGCCGGCCGGCCCACAGGTGCTTGGCGTCTTAATGGTCGCCCCATAAATCCTGCACTAACGAAGCGTTGAAAAAATCACTTTACCAAAGGCGTCTCCCCGACAAACAGATCGCCAACAAATGGCGCGCAGACACATCTCTAACTGTGGCTGTTAATTTATTAAACAATCCGCCTCTGGGGCTGGCATGGGCGATCCGGCTACTTAATACCCGTCCGCCGGAGCGTCCAGCAATTAATTCGCCAGAGCTGCGCCCGCTCGAACAAAGAGGAAGCTAACAAATGTCATTCAATTACTTCGTCCCAATTACGGCGGGCAGAGGCGTTGGATCATTAATTTACACCGCGCGCAAAACGCTGACCTACCTCGTCGCACCGCGACAATCAATTACTCGAGTGCAGCTCTATGACAATGAGACCTTCGCGAGTGAGTTCAGTTCACCCGGTTCGCTTTATCTCCCCGAGCAGGATCGCCGACAAAATGACACATGAAAGATGATGAACTTCGCACGGACGGACAGTAGCCGCAGCAGCGTCATCTGAACATCAGATGAAATCGATTGCTCAACCCTTTGATGGCCACCGACACGAGAAGACAACGCACCACAAAGGCCGCGGAGGTATGCCTAATCCAGGTATGTCGGGCCTCCTGTGGATAATCGTTCGAGAGCTAGGCGAGAAGACCGGCAGCCACCGCGGCGAGGTGTAGAACTTCTGTTCTCCGGTGATGTACCATTGGAGCGAGTAATTTACTGCTTCGCGGTCCGCTCCCTGAGGAAGCATTTAGGTCCAGCATTGATAATTGCGATGCCCACTCCATTAAATGGTAGCGATGATGATTGATTGCCCGATCGATTATTGCATTATTTGGGAGCTGCGTTGGGCGACTGTGGAATCATCACAATCGGAGATTCGGAGAATCGTTAATGATCTAGCGCGGTGGGCCCTGCTCCCGCTCGCTCCCCTGGGATATTAAAGCGTTAAATTAACATATTGACCGGGAATGGGAATACCTGCCGAGCCGATGAATCGAGGAAGTTTTAATTGATTTTCGGAGGCGATCGCCGGGTTATTTATCATAAACGTGCCAATGCTGGAGATTGGCATTAAAAGATGATTAGTAGGTGAATGCGCGCTGCATTCCGGTTTGGAGCCATTAGCACAATGGGACTCCCGATGGGAAGAATGCAATTGTGTTGCATTTTGCGGAAAATGGGTTGGAAATTCCATTAGCCTGAGACGGGTTCGGCCGGCAGCGGGATGATCTTTGAGTTTCGTAATTAACTGTGGCAGTTGGGAATAGGAAATTGTGCTCATTTATCATATTTATTCCTTTCCTGTTGCGTCTTATCATTGTGAGGTCGATTCTGGAAGCACCATGAGTGACCGTTGTAGTTCTGATACCAAAGTCAAGGAAGTCGCTTGTCAATACTGTCGTACTGATGATTTCAATGCATTGTGGACACTTAGTTTACTCCATCTTCCTTGGAAGACTTATGAATGATCTTCCAAAGGGGTTTGAAAATAAATTGCCTTTCCGAAGACAATTTTGATATTTTTACTATGCGCTAGCACCAGGGAATAGTGACTCAAGCAGTCACACTAAGACTGTAGACAAAGAGACGCTTTGGCAATTATAGTGTAACACTTATTCTTGGACTTAGTCACCCTTATGATGAACGTAATGAAGACAATAAAAACAAGCTTCTCCAGTCAGTTCGATCTCTATCCAGCTATCTCCAGTTGCATACGCCGAGTTGGTTGATATTTCTTTCCACATACTCACTCCTCAGAGCTAAGGAAATTACTAACCTTCGGGAGTATGATTTTTGTCATGAAGAAGTTTTTTAACTCTCAATACATTAAGTGATCAGTGATTAGATGGCTGACGGAGTCCTCGAATCCACCCTAAAGGGACGAGACAGAAAACATCTAACTTTGTGTGACAGGAATCTCTAAAAACTTGATGCGCGAAACTAAAAATGATTCGTTCACTCCACACTGTAGCAGAGAAGGCAAGGAACAAACTCTGCTCCCCAAGTACGAAGACTTGAACGTACATAAGCAGTTTTGAATGGGTGTACCATTTCCGGAAGCTGGAAGATCAACCTTCTAAGGAGCTGTAAGTTCGGTTTGAATTTAATTTGTCAAACTTCCACCATTTCTTGATTAAAGGACTTTTAGAGACATAAGGATGCTTGAGTATGAAATGCTGATTAGATTATAAAGGTTCGAAAAAACATCTAAAAAAAACACGCGCCTCGTTAACTCGTGGTTCGAAGCTTCTAGTCAACTGGAATTCAAAATGGTTTCTATGTCATTAAGGCCAAGTATGTAGCAACCTATCATAAAGGGGAAATATATTTTCGAAAATTCGTTATCTTGTTTCTGCTGAGTCTTAGACACTCACAGAGAAGAGAAAGTAAGCTGCGTCCTCTTTCACGTCTATGCAAACTATTTTCTGGTGGGGTGCCAGTCAGTTGAAAGCTGTTTAGATATCTTTTAGTAGTCCGATGTGTGGTTTGTTCAGCGTGAGGAGGTTTTTGGCTTCTTGTCGATAATATTTGAGGTAAGGCACGATGGGCTCGCTTTCTACCGTATAATCTATCTTTAGGGAAGTCCCATCATCATCATCATAATTTTCTAATGACCCGCTTATTCACTATGACTGTCGCAAGTTAAGGGTGCTTAAGTGGATCTTCCACATCTCCCGATCTTTCGCAAGCGACCCTAAATCATCAGGGTCATACGAGTAGGGGTAAGTTTTCGGACCTGGTGCAATCATATCATCCTGGACCTACCCAGGGGACGCCTACCTGATGGCACGGATTCTATAGCACGAATTGGGAGTTCCGTTTGAGTTATCACAGATTGCTCTTTCAGTAAATTCTTCTTGTAATTCATCCGTGTCATTGCCAGAAATATTTCTATGTCCTTGAATCCAACAAAGTTTTAGTTTTAGGACATTTCTGTGGACTTTGTAGAGTACCACGAAGTCGGTAAGGACAGTTCTCATGAAACTTCCATAAAAGGTGCTTCTTTGAACGCTTTTTAATTGGTTGATGGCGGGTTCATCTGAGAATCTTCCCTTTGGTCGAAACTTATCATGAGGAAAGAAAGTACCTAGGAATAGTCATAGGTATTCTGTCAGGACATTGCCGCTCAGATTCAATTCATGCTGCAACGAGGACATAACACACACTAACTATGTGAATACCATTTAATTTAGGTAGTAGGTAGGGTGGTTGTCTGTGCGAAGCATCGACTCACGTAGGCCCAGAAAAGCCCTTTGTGAAACCACTTGGATCTGTACCCTGAAAAACGCCACTCACTTTATTGAAACCAGTTGGAGCTCATGATGAAGCTAAGGATACCTTATGACGTTAATGTGCGATAAATCGCCCAAGTTGTTGAAGTAGTAGGCTCCTAGACAAGGATTCCTTTTTTGGAATATAGCAGGACAAGTGCAGAGGAATTGGAGGATCGTTTCTATCTCCTCTTCATCCCTACAGCTCCTGCAGAAGTCATTTGAGAAGAGGCCCATGCCTCTGACATGAAGGCCAATGGAACAATGGTTGGTATGAATACCAATGACGGTGCTAATGAGCGACTTTTTGAGCAAAATCATAGATCAGATCTCCGTGGAGATCTATGGTTTGTCTTACTGATCGCGTCAAACGTAGTTTACATGTAGCTAGTGGAATACCCAGATTTCTTCGTTCTGGCAGGATGTCCAGAGTAGTACCACGTTTGACGAGTTCAATCGGCCTTACAGTTCCCTGGAATTTCCCTATGACCGGGTACCCAGCATAGCTAAAGTTCTGTCATCTCCATGAGAAATGAGCGACAATCTGAGATAGCTTTTGATGTACATGTTACCGATTCCAGGGAATTTATATTAGCCTGGCTATGGGTGAAAATATTTTCCTTGACATTATGCCTAAGCCAGGATAAGGCTTCATTGATCGCCGTAATTTCCGCCTGAAAGACACTACAATGGTCAGGTAGACGGAAGGGGATGCTCAGGAGAAAACATCACTTCCCATTTCGTTCTTGGTCTTGAAACTATCGGTATAGAGATGATCGGAGTGATCGTCTCTGGCGTCATTACGCTCCCACACGTCTCGGGAAGGAATGGATGTCCGGAAGTTGAGGTTGAAATTCAACTTAGATGGTACATATCTAATCGGTGTTTTTCGAAATAAAAGTTAGGGGATCTAAGATCGAGGAATTGCCAATATGATTCTTTGACCATTGGGAGGAGGCTTTCAGTCTGATGGCTGAGTTAGCAGCTGACTGTCCTTATTGCTCCGCTAATGCATATGCGTGCTGATCTTTGCATTTTCACCAACAGATTACGGTGTTAGGCTCTGTCTTAGGCCGTCCATCAGACGATCTCACCATACATGAGTATTGGTCTGACAACGGACACGTAAAGCCAGTGCGTGGTACGAGGTTGCAGTCCCCACTTTAGTTAGTAACTACCGTAACCCTGAGGACCTACGTACCACTGGCGGCATAAAAATCGTTAGGATTTGCAGAAAAATCAAATGCATCGAGGAAATTGTTTAGGTTCGTACTTTTTTAACAAAATTCCCCATTGATCGCCATATGGATCACAACCCTGTGTAACTGAACATAACCCAAACCAAGCATTGTTACGATGGCCATAGTACCTACGTATTGTACTTTGTTGCTTGGCTTTCTATTTGTGGTCTATTTAGCAGCCGACCATTCTACTAGACGTCCATCTATACATCTACTGAATGACACGGCAGAAGATGTATAGACCAACTTTTTCCAAAGATTCTATTGCGTGTGTGGAAAGTACTTCAATGTCTAAGGCACATGTCAGTAAAAAATAATTTCCCTTTGAATGATTTTCAAGTGAATATGAACGTCTACTAGTTTTTCTAATGTCTTCAGAAAAAATGGTGATAGCCTCTAGAGACTTCCCTGCTTCATGAAGATGACTCTGGTCACACATTATGAGTTAAAGAAACTCTGGTTGCCAAAAATAGCATTTGGTATGAAATCCGCTCATCGAATTCATCTAAAGAGTGGCAAGCCCCTAGCAAACTACCAAACTTCCACTCATTTCAAATGCAATACCCACACGCTGTTCATACATAAGCACATAAACGTATGTGTATAATCAATCCAAATGGAAAGTAAACAAACTTTTTAAAACCATAAAACTTGTCGCAACTCATTTAGTCTGACATCTGTCAGTTGGATTTTTTTCAATGGTTTCTGCGGTCTCTATAAGCAGACTCTATAGTTACCTACTAGAGCAAGAGGAGCTGCCGCCAGACACACACACAAGCACACTTCAGGGATATTTCAATAAATTCGTAACTTTTTTCTTGCTTTTCAGTGGGTAGTTAGAAAAACATATGAAAATCAAATGGATACCGAATGCCCATGAGATACAAATTCATTGCACATACACAAATGTTTGTTTCCACGTTTATGTTCGCTTTGCCAAACGGTTTTGCATTTTTCCTTTTTTTTTTTTTCAATAATTTTGCGGTTTACAGTGATCGAGTTGTCAGAGACTGTTTATCGTAGTAAATCAAGCAGTAACTGCTCTTTTGGTCGCAGCATTAGGTATCTGCTGGATTGTTAGTTTGTTAATTTGTTGTTTGATTATGTTACCCTTTTGTGTCATGCAATTAAGTGCTTGCAATTGATTCGGTGACAATGGGATTGAATTACTCGCTAGGTTGATGCGAGTTGGATCTGCTTAAACCGATGTTAGCCGAAGCACGCCGTGGGATTTGCTAATTTCTCAACTACATATATCTGAGTTGTATGTAATTGTTGTTGTGGTTTTAATGGCGGTAAATACTTTTTATAAACAAAAAGATAGGAATGAAAAATTAGCCGTTTTGCAAATGCACAATTGATTTGGTCGAATGGTTATCTGGGTCGTTCGGTGGAGGGTGTATTCAATTTGTTTGTAATACAAAGTAAAGTAACGCCAAACATGAAGGTTCTAAACTTGCATTTGATGGTCTCTCCCAGTTGGTTGAGAGCGGAGTTCATAATAATTTCTTTGGATCAGGCAGTGTCTTGCTAGACAATCAATTTAGCCACTCTTTAACCATCCAATTCCAAGTGCTTTAATGTAGTCTATCTCCCATCTTTAAATTGAGAAAGCGGTAGGCTGAGCATTTGATGTTAAACATTCTTACCAACAAGTCTGTGTAATGAAAACACACCCTTGAGGGACTCTGACTCGAAATTAGATTTCCTAGGGGAATCCAATTGGAGAAGTGTTAGAGAGAGAGAGCTGAGGCATATTGCCAGGTGTAGTAGAGGCCCTAGGACCCACAAGGGGAAACACGACATACGTAAGTAAGTATGGAAGGCAATACATATGATATTATGAGATGAAACAATTTCCAGAAAGCGTTTAGTTAATCGTGTCCACTTAAATGAACAATCGACTGCAGAATGTGCCTTCAAATATACGCACACATTGGGTGGTATGAATAAAAACTCAGGGAATACTCTAGACATACCCTCTCGAGGGAAGTGTTTTCTGAAACTTGACAAAACTCATTTTTATTCGGCTCAAATCGAGTGTTTTATCCAAAAAATCTGTCTCAGTTCTTATTCACATCACCCATTGTCTCACGACGATGTGCGATCGCAATTCGAAAGCTAATGAAACTAGAAGAGCGCTGCCCTCCTTCGTGCAAGTTCATCAGCCCTTTCGGCTCCTGCGATATTCATATGCCCTGGTATTGGCCTTGATATCTTATTTAGATACTTTTGGCAGATTCTTACAAGCCTGGATCTAGTTATCGCGGACTCCAGAGCCTTAATGGCTGCCTGGCTGTCGATGTAGACCGTATTGGCCCTTCCGGTGATATCCTTATCGCTGGCAGTTTTCTAAGTCTCGATGATGGCTGTGATTTTGGCTTGAAAGACACTGCAGTCGTCGTTTATTCTAAAGAAGTAGATTATTCCTAGGGCCTTGCAGTAGACCCCGGCACCTGTACCAGTGCTCATCTTAGAACCGTCGGTGTAGAAGGTCAGTTCTTTTTTATTGGTAACTTTGTGGTTCCTCCAGTCATCTCTGTCAGGAATTCTGATACTGAATCTCGCGTCGAATGCCAGAGTTTGGGTCATATGATCTGTTACTGTCGATCTAATGACATTCATCCATCGAGACAGTAAGGAAGCGTGACCGTAGGGTTTCCACTGTCGTCCTTCCCTCAGTCATAAGGCAGTCTTAACTGCCGTGTTGCTGCAGTACATATCCAGCCGAACGAAACTTAGCATCGATTCCATTACCGCTGTTGGTGTTGATCTCACTGATCCCTGGATATAGAGGCTGCTCTCTGAATTTTAGTGAGGTTTGAAAGGTAATATTGCTTCTCAAGCACCTTCCACCAGCCTAATGAGCCTTATGTTTGAATGGTTCTTATAACCGACCTGTAAAGTCAGTATACCACAGCCGGTTTAAAACACCCTTTATTACTGGTCGCCGTGGCTCAGTGGTTAGTGCGTTGGACTGAGCAACGTGGGTTCAAGCCACAGCCATGTTTACCGAACATTTTTCGCGGCACCACCACTCGTCGGGGAATGACAAGCCTCCGGGAGTATAATCTGTCATGAAAGAGCTTCTCAATTCGCCGTTCGGAGTCGGCAACAAATTGTAGGTCCCTTCCATTCGTGCGAAATATGTAACACGCACAGCATGAGTGATTGCGAGAAGCTAGCCCTTAGCTCATTTTTTTTTATTACTGAATGCCTTTTTGTCTTCGTGATGCGCTCATCGATGTTCTCGTTGCAGTTTAATGTGGTATCACGAATAATACCCAGGCAAAGTGCTGATTCCGGAAAGATTTAGTTCAATACCCCCGATCTTCGGAGGCTTGAAGTCAGGGATTCATCTCTTTTTAGTGAAAGCACAATCTCTATCTTTGTAGGATTGACTCCTAGCCTTTTGCTGCTTGTCCAAGTAGTGTTCAAACAAGCGCATAGTACCTAGCTTTGATGCCATACTCTACGATTTTGTCAATTGGACTGTTGTACTAATTGAGGGTGGCCATGGTGCAGAGGTTAGCATCATCGCTTGTCACGCTGAAAGTCCGGGTTCAACTCCTGATGCCGGAAAAACATTTATTTCTTAAATAAATAAAAATCGATCAACTGTGAAAGCTAATGGCGACTCTACTGCGAAGGCATAACACTGGAAGAAGAGTGCCTTGGCTTGAAGAGTTGATTGAGCAAACACTGAGTATGACATCAGGGGATTCGAAAAAATTCCTGTTAATTAAGCAATGACAAAAACACCACAAATGTCCCCAGCTGGCCTGGACACCACCCTTGGACGCAAACGAAAAACTTAACGAAACCTGAGTTTTAAACCATTGTACCTCGCTCGCGGTGTGTGTATAACATTATAAGGGTATTCATATCCCCTTGATCCGCGCGTGGATTATTAAAAAAAAAAAAAACCTTGTTGGTTGAGAGTGTCAACGAGGATCAACTTGGAGGGCTTGATCGCTTAAACATCTTCAGTATCAGCAACGATAGTTGTACCTAATCTTTTTCAGATGGTTTAGTGTGGATGTGATCTCAACTATTTTCGACTGATGTGAGCTCATCCTTACATTCTTATTATAAAACGTAACGTCCCTCTGTCTGTCTGGACGTTAGTGCCCTTATAACTTGAGAACCGTTAATCCGATTTACATGCTTTTAGTTTTATTTTAAAGATGTGTTCTCTGGCCAGGTTTTACCATATGTGCATACATATTTTTGAGGCCTAAGTGGCACAAAGATGGCCAGCGAAGCCCACCGGGTCAGCTAATATGTGAGAAAACAAATCGAATCACCCTTTAGTATTTCTTTGGGAGTCCCACAAAATTTCTCAATGTTCTACGGCACGACATCTACAGTGCAAACTATCTCTCTGTCGATTACACAAAAGCTTCTCAAAACGGGTGCACACTTTACAAAGATAAGCTACATGAGCGCCTTGCAGCCTCAGGACTGCGTTAGAGCGCGCTATTCACAAACTTAAAAATGCTTCCAACTCCTGTCTAACTAATCGAGCAGTAAATATAAAACCATCTCCGTCCTTATCATCTCCATTAAAGACTTAACCATATGCATGCTTCCATATCCGTTCAAATTGTTTGAAACCACGGATTATAATTGGCAAAACGAAACATGTGTGCAACGCCTGCGATAGAAATCGCACTCCAATCATTGTTCGAAAAAAAAACAAATCCTTCTAATTTCATCTGATAAGGACCTAGATTTCAAATTCACCACTTCATTCGAAGCAGTTCACAAATTGTGCTGAAGGGTATATTGATGGAAGCAAAGATAAGACGCTCCAGAGGGCTCTTCTATGTAAAAGCGCAATCCGGGTATGATTTTGAATTTCCTTAATCATTCTACCGCTCTGTCGTCCTCTTATAGGTGGACCAAAGCGACAATATTTCAATCCGCTTACGATAACAGTTTCATTTAATCTTTTCGTCCTTTTTGTCGTTTGTGTCAATCTCTTCGACAGTGCTCTCCATCTCTTTCGGTGGCAATCCATGTAGAAAATATTTTCGTTTTTTTGTTTTTCATACATTAGCCGATTTTTCGGGTTGTAAATCCTCTCACCCTATATCGCTTGACGATATCGGATGTCGCTTAACTGGTCGTGCTTCTGTTTGAGGGTGTCGTGTGTCAAATGTTGTATTTAGGTGATTTTTTTGTTTGATTCTAACTTACATGTGTGCACTCCACACTGAGTGTTGAGTGATGAAGATGTAAAAAAGGTCTGGATGGGAAGAGATAACGTTAAGGTACTGGGATGACCGATTAATAGGGTGTGGCAGTTACCAACACGGTTGTTCAAAACACTGTTTTCTTAGCATTATATCGGCGTTAATACATTTCGTTGTTTCACTGGCGATATAAGACCTAGCTGGACTATCAGAGGGCAATACTCTATCTGCGTGCGCGCTCTGTCGCTGCCGCTGGATCTTATTTAGGACTGTTGTGTACTGTGTCGGCCGCAGCAAACCACGAAAAATGCATTAGATAGGAGAGGATTAACTTCACGGTCAATCGTAGACGATACAATTGCTCTTGAGAACTGGCTAGACGCTGTAAATACAAAATCCGTCCAGGACTTAGGCAGGCCGCCATTCGGAGAGTACCAACAAGCCAGTAGGCTTAATCACAGTTAAGAGAAAATCCGAAAAATGGACCGGATTTTGGATTCAGAAGAGCTTTTCGCAGTTTCAGCAAAGCACGGAATCGATTTTTGTGATAGAAAGATCCTGAATGGAAGGGCATAAGTCGGGGGTTACCGAATTTATCTGCAATAAATTGCTGTAAACTTTACCAGAAACGGACCCGTAAAAGATGGCAGATGAAGAGGAAGTAGTTATTCTAATGATCTGTCTCTTCCACGGCACTTCCTTGGCAGGAACAATACATTTTACTCGTATATGTCGCAGTGCCACGCAGGAACTGTATAGCCAAGGAAGTGCCGTGGAAGAGACAACTCTTCACACCTTTTTCAGTGACGTCTGTGTATCTGGAATCATCTACTCCTCACGCAAGGTTCCAAGCTGCTTTGGTATCACAATAAGTTTCGTGGGCCTCCTCATCGCTACACCCCCTACAAAGGGGTTCTTCTGTGATTGGAAGGTTTTTCATATGGTACCGCAGCGTATTATGCCCTGTGATCACTCCTATAGAGTACATAGGGATCCTCTGTCGATCTGCAGAAGTCTGTCGGTCCTAGCCTTAACGAATTCTGGCCATATCTTCCTTGTGTTTGCATAGGTGTTTAGAGAGGTCCATCGAGCTTAAGTGTGCAAGGTGGAATGTTCACCAAAATCTCGGCTTGTTCCGGGCTTGTTGCCGAAGGCATAATATTGCCTTCATTGCAGATACCTATTTGTGTGTGAGTTTTGATTGGTTGTGTTGGAATGATGTGGTTAAATGCAGTCAGTGGGGTTCAGGTACAGGATCAGTTCTCCAATCCTCTTTTCAGCTATCTCGCCGAGGTCCACGAGGAAGGGTTTGCCTTAAGTACGACGTCTGGTCCTCGCCATGACCAGACACCTTCAGAGAAAATGCAGTAGAGATTCTTTCTCATTAATGTCCTTGCAGCTTCTGCAGAAGGTGTTGTGAGGAATACCGCTTAGCTATCCGGAAAAATAGCGATGCTGTGATTGGATGTTTGAAGATTTATCAGCAAGCGGCGGGCTTCCCGAATCGCGAAAGTTCGCCCGGGAAAATCGACTTACTTTGGCTGAAATCAGTGCCTTTGAAGTGGCTTGGGTGTCGAAGAAGATATACATAGATGGTCAAGCTCGAGTGTAAGATAGAAAGTCTAAGCATATGCATTAGAAAATAGTTCTGCCTGAAAAATTGTTTGAGCCGTTTCTAGATGACACTTGCGGAGCTCTGTCCTAGATTAAGTATGAACACCTAACTCGTTCTCTTGATCAGTGTTCATAGAAGTGCTGTGAAGATTTCGTCTCTTCTAAGAGCTTTACAGAGACTAACTCCGTTTTGTGGTCGTCGTGGGTCGGTGGTTAGTGCGTTGGACTGCTGACCGAGCTGGAGCCCCAGCCAGGAAAACACCAAAAAATTTTCGCGGCACCACCTCTCGTCGGGGAATGACAAGCCTCCGGGAGTATAATCTGTCATGAAAAAGCTTCTCACCTCGCCGTTCGGAGTCGGCAATAAATTGTAGGTCCCTTCCATTCGTGCAAACAATACAACACGCACAACATGAATGGTTGCGAGAAGCTAGGCCTTGGCTCATTCCGAGCTGTCGCGTCAGCTATTTATTTATTTAACTCCGTTTTGTTGAGGCTTAAATTTGAGCCCAAAAGTACGAAAGTAGAGACCATTTTATGCAGACACCCACTTAGAGTTCGTAGTTGCTTCGCAGAGACTGCCTGTATGTGAAGAGCTTAATCCTAAAACTGGAAACTTTTGACTTCTATCAAGTGTCGTCATATATCACTTTTGTGTTGCAGCCATTATAATGCAACGTAAACTATAAATAACCCCTTGAACCATAAAACATTCAAAAAAACAAAAAACCTCAAATATTTTTCAATTCTGGCGTGGGCGGTATTATGTACGTGCATTGCATCCATAGACACCATAAGAACCAAGTGCAGCCATTATCGCATTACCCCAATCGACGGATATAAAACAAATGACAAATGACATTCCAATTGACATTTCGTAGTGTGTAGGCCCCGTAATTCAATTATCATCGTTCATTGTCATTGCCTATATGGCTGTGGGTATACACGTGTGTGCGTGTTACCACTAGCCCTGTTGTTGACCACTTCGTGGTGGTGTCCTGTCCACTATCGGCATTTGGAAGATATTTCGATCCTTTGCCTTAATTGACTTGTATATTGGAACAACGCGCATTGGACGCTCGATATGATTGATGGTCAGTCGGCACTGTTTATACCAATACATTCCTCACATTCGATCTTTCGGTCGTGGCCGTGATGTGTACGAGGAGTCCTCGTCGTCATCACTGACCGACCGACCGACGCGACGACGCGAATGTTGCGGCTGGCGCGGGCTGTGAAATTGAAACATTTTCTTGAATTGGCCATTTGTCATGGTTTAAGATTTCGACGGCCGTGGCGATTGATTGATTACTTTCATCTCGCGGTAGTTTATAGCGAAAGGTATGTGTCAACGCACGCACACACTCAGGCGAGAAGGGTATCGATTCTTGGTGTTTCGGTGGAATTATCGAATTGACATTTTTCGAAATTAATACGAAATGATTCCTAATTAATAGAGCATATGCGAATGTCTTTTTGTTTCTTTGATTAATGGAGGCAGTTAGAAAAAAAGGTTTTGATTCGGTTAGTGATAGGACACATATTTTGATGAAGGTCATCCTTCCAAAAAATTGAATTCTTCTTCCAGTTGCCAGAAATCGAGTGGCAAGGAATCTTGAATTTTTCCTCTTTTTGTCATGGATATCTCCATCTGTTTGCGGACTTAAGAGAGAGTCCAGTAAAGCCGTGTGTATAATTCAACTCCAACAAGATCTATAGACTTGCGAAAACAGATCTTTCCATGTTGGCTCACAAGTTCTCCCTTTTCCGTTGTCAGTCTGCCAGAATCTAGATACTGATCTGCTTAAACCTATCTTCAGAAGAATATCCCGGATTTGTTACGAAGAGACCTGGTAATGCTTATGAAACACTATGATGATAATAAAAAGGTTAAAACAGCAATCTACGTAAGAAATGAGATTTCATTGTTGTATTGGTGGGGTGACTCACCGAGATCGGGTTAGGAAAACCTGAATACGCGAGGCACACTATGTCAACAGCTTTCTCTACTGAGAGGTCCATACTTCGATGGATTCGGCACGTTAAACGCATGCCCCCAAATCGGTTTCCAAGACGTGACATGGAATCAGTGCCATCAGGTACATATGTAGGTTCCTAGGTAGGCAAGATAGTTGGACCATGTCCGAAATTTCACCTTTTTCCGTATGGGGATAGCCCCTGATGATTTAGGTTCGATGGCTGAAGATCGGGATATGTGGATTAGCGGGCCATTGGAAAATGGTGATGATGATGGCCTATGTACTTAGTTCATGATCCAATGGGCGCTGTGAAAAACATAGGTGAAACAGTTCGCATTTCTGTGACATGTGCAAGGAGATGTGAGTTTTTCGCTCACTAAGCTTGAACTGATAGATGAGTGCGGAGTGATTTTTAAGATCTAAGTGAGCTATATGGAGTTTGACTACAACCGTAGCGTTGGTCCTGAAGGTTATTAAAACCGCTTTCAGCGGCTTGTTTGTTAAACGCGACGAGATATCCTGGAAAGGGTTGCAAACCGGCAAAGTGGCCACATCCGTGATAGAGCCCTTTTGCTGTTGTCTAGCAAGGAGAACGCTTAATCTTGGCTATAGGCAACTGAGGCTGATGGTCGGCCTGTACACTGGACACATCAACCTGAATTAACATGCTTATAGACTAGGACAAGTGCAATCAACGGGACTGATGCAATCACTTGCCCGGGATGAGGGAAGGAGGAAGAGAGCATCGAACACTTCCTCTGAGATTGCTTCGCCAGAGGTCCGCTAAGACACGAAAGTGTGGAAAGACATTATCTGCCCGGCCTAAGCTTTCTTAGGCATTTAAGTTTTGATAAAATCTTGGAGTTCGCTGGACATACAGGACGTTTCTCGGATATGTGGAACTCAGCGGACTCTCTATCCGCTAACTTATAACCCCTCATTTACAACCCTTCCCGCCTTACTTCACTTCTTCTACAACAGATGCTACAGAGGGGAGCAAAACGGGCCAAACGTGACGAGGTTCATCTAAACTTTTCCCTCCTAAACCAACGAACCAACCAGCCATATGGAATTTGAACGAAGTGTGGTTTTAAAAAGTGACTACTAAGACTCCCAGTAAGGATAATCAGGATAAAAATAAACGAAAAAGATTGAAGCTGCGAAAAGTAAGATTGGCTTTTAGAGAAGAGAAGCAGATCTGACAACATCGACGAGTGAGAAGGCTGAAGATTGGAACTTCATTTTCAAAACCGTACATTAAGCGCCACAAGTTCTCGTTGTCCTGGTAAATAATCAAGTACTTTCAGGCCGCTCAACCACTGACCAATGGAGAAATACTGAAGAGAACGCTCTGGGGAAGGAAATCTTCGCCACGATGAACTTTGAGCTTTTAATCGATAGCACTAAGAAGGAAACAGGTCCCAAGGTTGGAGTCATCCATCTATGTACATCGTCAGGCGTCACAATGGAACTTGACGTATGGGAGTGTTGCCAACTCAAATGCGTCACGGTGGCTGCACTGGCTAAGTACATACGTTCTGGCGATTTCAGAGGTCTGGGTCACCAAGAGCCCCCAGGGGCCCAACCGTCTCTTCGGTGAACGTATAACTCGTCGTTTTTACGTGACGAGTTATGCGAAGAGACGGAAGAGACGATTTCGCCGCTGATCAACTGATCAACTGATCAACAAAATGGGTTCCTGCTCGAGAGGGCAGTATGGTCAGAACTTCTCGCTGGCCATTAGTAAGAATTCGCTGACTTGGTAGTTGGTTTTGAAGGGTGAGAATCTCTCTTTAATTAGGCCTCAGGTGAGTTCGTTGTAATTCCCCTCAAATGACTATTGGAGAAGATTGTAAGGGTGGTGAAGGAAGTGTGTGGGGAGAAGGGTTGGTGATGAGGCTTCTAAGGGGTGTCTGTTGTTTATGTGATGAGTCGAGAAAATCTTACTGTGGTTATTGGCAAACTTCGGGATATCAGAGATCACTTTGCAGTCTAGATGCTTTAGGTTCGGTATCCCCATAAGTCCCAACACCCAATAGCGTAGTGTTGCAGTGGCTGAACAGTAGCTGGGCAGTAACAAATTAAGTGTTCCAGGTCCTCCTCCTCCCCTTAGTAGGTTTTGCAGATTACGGTGTCAGTTAGTCTGCGTGCGCATTGTTGAGATTTATGTTCCCTGTCAGAAGTCTCACAGACTCACAGTCTCGCAGCCTGGGGTACAACATCGGACAAATAAAGATCAAGCCTGTGATGTGACTAATATCAATGAGATGTAGGAACTGAAAGAGCCAAATAAAATGATGGAAAGCAACTTGTGGAAGCCGTGGCTCAGCGGTTAGTGCGTTGGACTGCTGAGTGAGCGGCGTGGATTCAAGCCCTAGCCATGTCCACCGAACATTTTTCGCGGCACCACCTCTCGTCGGGGAATGACAAGCCTCCGGGAGTATAATTTGTCATGAAAGAGCTTCTCAATTCGCCGTTCGGAGTTGGCAATGAATTGCAGGTCACTTCGAGAAGCTAGGGTTGGCTCATCCCGAGCTTTCGCACCAGCTATTTATTTTTAACGCAACTTGCATCAGAGCAACCTGGTCAAAGGTCATTTCATACATTTGCATATGTATACGGCCCCAAAGAAAATCCATACTTCACTATGAATTCCCAGTCTAGATTCCTCCCTACCTGATGCCAATATTGGTTGGAACAAAAAAAAAATAATTGGGCCGACTTTTGTATGCATGTGCTCCTACGTTTGATGACGAATACGACTGTTTCAAGGTGTCTTCATCGTACTGATACAAGAGTCCTAGAATAATAAAAACCAGGGTCTCAAAATAAAGAAGCCAGGGTCTTCAATGGAAGATTAAGGTTCAAGGAACTTATTTGGAACAATTTCAGCCACGACGACTTTAAGTCAATCTCGTTCTTGAGGAAAGGAAGGAAGCTGAGCCAGGTATTTGTATTTAACTGTATGTACGTATCTTTGAAAACTTTTCGGGTGACTTTCGGTCCCGTCTGCATAGATGGTGAGTGGAGGAGGTGGTACAATGACGAACTGTATGGGCTGTACAACGACATCGGCTAACCAGAAGAGTGAAGGTCCAACGACTGAGGTAGCTGGGTCATGTAGAGCGGATGGATACTAATGCTCAGGCCCGGAAAATCTTCGAATCCACAGCCGAGGGACGGCGCAGTAGAGGTGACGCACGCAAGTGGAAGGGGACCTCAACCAACTTGGGGTGGCTAAGGATCGAGCCGACTGGAGACTCTTTTTCGTTGAGGCCCAGGTCCACCCCGGACTGTAGCGCCGCCTTAATTAATGTAATGCGTTCCACATCTCAACCAATTTTCGCCACCTCTACCTCAATACCCTCCAACTTACATCACTTCATAAACGCTTAGGTCCAATTAAATGAAATCCGTGCACTTCCTCTCCCAATTAATCACTCAATTCAAACGCCACATTACGAAATCCAAGTCAAGCGTAGCTATCGAACTTCACACTACAAATTAACTGCCTCCTTTGCATACAAATGGGGGCCTGCCATGCAGTATGGCACTGCGCGATTCAGCAACAACGCTGCGACACCGCAGCGTTACATCGGTCTAAATTAGTAATTATTATTGTAAACATTTGCAATACGAACCGCTTTTAATGGTTTTGCAACCCACAATAGTTACATCACCCGATAATGCACAGGGTAACCAAATCCAAATGCCTATCCACACACCCAATCGAGAGGAATCGTCACAATCGTTGGAACTTCTAATTGAGTTACTCGATCGGGAAAAATTGTCGACCACAAACAAACCGAACGGATTCGATTCGCTCCCGGTGAGCTGGTGAGCTCAGCTCATCGAGGACAACAATGTAACCGTGGAAGCCAGTAAATTGGTATTTAACGCGAAAATGCGATCCACCAAGAGCCGTGCTGTGTCGTGCAACCCAAGTCAAAAGCCCAAGCCCAAGCCCAAGTGTTTTACACACGTCATTTAATCCGCAACAAGTAGCTTGCCAGTCGAACATCAATGTGCGCAGATGCAAAATAATTAGCAAATGTAAAGATTAATGGAACGAACTGAGTGTAAATGGATTGGTTTTCGCTGCCAGCACCCGGTTTGTCGGATGAAGCTATGTATGACACCAGATCGGAACTGCGCAAACCGCGCTGATGGTTGTTTGCGCTTCTTGTCTCAGTTGATGTGGTGAACAGTTTCAGACACAAAGCTTGTTGGGGCGGACTTCTTATTTCTTTTTCGTTGGGTCTGACTTTGGCGTCAATTTCAAATACTCCCGCCAAAAGTGGACACCTCCACTAGACTGTGAAATCTCAATTCTCCCTCTCGGATTGTTCATCTCCAGCGAAAGGCTTCTTCCTTTTTTGTGTTTTTTTTTTGTTGTTCCTCGCCACCACGACTCCAATTCTTCATGTCATTGATGAATTTTGTCGCACGTATTGAATTAAGGTAAAAAAGTGTAACGATGTCATAACATTCCATGGACAATGAGGTATAAACGTTAAATGTGTGCAAAGCGCAGAGCCATTGTCAGTCTGGTATCACAAGGCGTTGCCTGCTTTTTGCCCTTTTTTTCTGTACGGGTATTCTGTCGCTCGCTAAGATCGTTTTTGTTGGTTTCGGAGTTAATGTGGTGTGCATATGCACCAGCAAACAAGTTCTCCGATCGTTGACGCTCCGACTTTAGCTGCACAGCGCACGGATCGAATGTCGCCGCTACGAGGTGGTCCTGCCACTTCAAGTTAGGCGACGATCTTGCACCGATTGGTAACAAAATAGGCTTGTGGCTTTTCGACAAATTCGCAATCAAACAAGTGGAAAATTCACAATAAATTGTAAAATCTGATGGGAATTTTTGGTTCGTGGTAACGATTTGGAGTCGAATTAAATGAAGTCGTTGGATCTTGGATATTTATTAGTAAATTAGGAAAAGCTTTGTAAAATAATGCTTGCTCGCCTTGTGACCGCATAGCAACTGTGCTCACTACCACCTCGCTTAATCTGTAAACTGCAGAGGTCAATTTGAGGACCGAAGCTTAATTTGAACACTAATTAGTTTGAGGTACTAATTAGTTAGTTAAAGTGGTCCTCCAAGAAGAGGTTCATTTAGACCAGAAAAGTAGGTCCATTATGATACCGCTTTCTGTCTACAATGAGTCCTAGATATTTAGCAGTGCCTGAAAAGTTCAGAGGAGTGTCGTTGAGCTTGAGTGGTATAATAATTGGATTTTTGACTTTTTTGGTGAAAAGGACCAGCTCCGCTTCAGTTGGATTGACACTAAGACCACAGCTGTTTGTCCACGTTAAGAGCGACACTTTCTGATAAAAGAAGAAGAGAAGAATGCCGCTCGGTCCTTACAGATATTCGGGAGCATTCGTTTAGTCTGCCTGCATCCTGGAGAGCCTTTCCACAAACAATTGTCTTTGTACGAAATTCGATTGTAAATGGCAGATTAAGGTTCTGACACTTGCTTAGTAATCTCATGGGACATTTTTTTTTTTCCAGAGACCCCAACGTTAACTGAGACCCAGATAAGAGTAGAAGAGTTCAGCCTTGCAACCGAATTCAGAGAGTTCTTGCGACTTATTTCGGAACTGGTTAAGGTGTTGAGTAGACGCAGATTCTCCGACCTCCCCACCTATTCCTTACAATATAGTCCGTGACTTTTACAATAGTATAAGTCTCCACTGGAAAAAGAGAGGCATATTTGCTTTGACTAGGCGATATCTTCTGTCATAAAATGGAGTGGAGATGAACTCTGTGCGAGCGGAGTAGGTTCAAGCCCCAGCCATGTCCACCGAACATTTTTCGCGGCACCACCTCTCATCGGGAAATGACAAGCTTTTTAGGAGTAAAACTTGTCATGAATACACACATACAATATAGCACGCACAACATGAATGGTTGCGAGAAGGTAGGCCTTGGCTCATCCAGAGCTGTCGCGCCAGGTATTTATTTGTTCGGAGGTTTATTGGGGTGTTGGGAAAGCGACTAAGTTATTCAAAAGGCAAGTCGTGCGAGGGGTATTACGCAATGTGTCCTCTAGTTCCTTAATTTGTAGGGATCCCCTAGGCACCTCCTAGGGACAATTTTGATTTCCAAACGTAACTATTCAGATCCGACCGGCTGGCAATGTTTAGTGTTTTTTTAATAACAGAAAGGGTGGGCCTTGTGCAGGGAACTTGCCAGACGTATTGCTCCTTTTTCTTATCGACTAAGGACGAAGCTCAGTTTGAAAGATGATTCGTTCTTAATCAAGTTAACGTTTGCGATCTCTAAGCATCGAGGACAGGCGTAATGAAGTTCATTATCTTCATAGGACCTCAGACCCAGCAAAGAGTGACGTTAAGGTGTTGAGCGAGCGTTCAGAGACAGGCGACAACACACACTTGTTCTTGTTCCTAACTAACTAAAGATTCGAAGAGTAAAAATATTTGTAAGTGCATCCCAGAGAAAAACACAAGTTTCCCAAACCAACTTCTATTTAAATGTTACCCTGACCTCCATACTGTGAACACTTCTCTCCTTATCATGTCTAAGTCTAAGGAGTTACATTCTACCGGCCAGTGTTGCAAGTTTTGGTTTGCTGTCATCACCTCTCTTAAGGGATCATATTCCTCTATCGTCGCCGTAGGACTATTGCCAAAAAGAAACACATGGAAACATCATCTTCTTACAGTTTCAAGTTATCGCTAAAGACATTGAGATCCATTCCATCTTGCCCCGAACTTCATGGCGAGATGTGACGAAAACGATCAACCGGCGCGTGATACTTTGATTGCGGTCCAATGATCGTCACCCAACCCAAACCATTTACAGATGACTTCCTTCGAAAATTAAATCGAATTTCTATCGACCCCTTCACCATCGAAGGAGACATGATTTTTATGAGACATATATTCGTCTCTAAACGTGATTGAACGATTGAAAAGCTGCCAACATAACCCAAAAGGATTGTCCACAGTCTAGACAGCTTTCACTGGAACAACTACGATCTGCGAATTCCTGTTGAGCATGCGCGTGACGGCACCAAATCATCTCTTAAGTGAATCCAATTTAGTTGAAATACCAATCGGATTAGGACCGTGATTTCATGGTCCTCAGGAAAATTTCCGCTCGCACAGTGTCTAAGATCGTCACAGTTGTGAAACGTTTAAGCTGCTGCAAGATATCCGTTTAAATTGGAACTTCAATGGGGGTACACACTGCTCTGCGTAAATTGCGTATCTCTCGGTGAGAGTTGGTTATTTTGTTAAACCTCTGACGTGTTTTGTAACTAATCGACTTAAGGCCACTTCACAGTGGTCGTCATCATCGTCCCTAAGATATGATGTGACAGGACCACCCTGCAGCAACCTGAGATATGGTAATTCGATCCGACTAAGTGATCGTGACGATGTTGAACGTCTTTGCTCTCTTTTTTGTTTGGTTTTGTGGACTCTTGTTTGGCGCAAAAGGATATCAGGTAAGTCTGGACATTTTTCTTAATTTTTTAACTGGGTTGATGCGATTACCCAATAGTTGATAATGTGTTTCCTCTTACGGGCATAACACCGTGCCAACAGGGTTGAGTGGCCTCTAGAAGAGATGCTGTTCAGTGGGTTTGTGTCAATGACGTATCGGTTATCGGGTGAAAAAACTTCTTTAGGCGATGCATGTCAAGTCAAAGATATCCAAGGCGCTCTTAAGCAAGACATGGGCTTATCATCGGAAAAAGCTCTTTGGATTCATACGGCTGTAGTAAGACCATTTTTAGCTTATGCATCGGTTGTTAGTTGGAGCGGTTTTCGCGTAACTACGTAAACTTCAAAGAAGGGGCTGTCTTGACTGAATGGAAGCAATAGAATACACAAACGTAGATTCTGGTCGATTTAGAGGTTTACTTCTTTTCGAAAGTGGAGTAATTTCCCACTTGTTGTGGAGTAAATTCCCAAGTGGAGCGAATTCCCATGGAGTTATTTCCCTGCAATGACGCATACAACGATTTACTTAAAAAGTCGATTGCAGCAGATTTCCCTAACTTTGATGCACGGCTGCAGCCATACCAAAATCCTATTGCGTACGGAAAAGTCCATAAAATGCAAAGGACTAGGCTGTTACCCACTCATATTCTTTTTTTTCAAATGGTGCTCTTACCCTAGTTATTGTTACAATTTTTCCGCGATCTGCAGCACCTTCAAAGCAAACACTCGTATGTATGTAGTAGGTACTTATGTTGCTATATGAATTTAATTGACTCAGCCCACGTGTATTTCCGTTGATTAATCCTTATCAGGGGCCAGGAAAATATATTAACACTCCATTTACACGCAGTTTTCTGTGAAAAATCCATTAATATCGAATGGCTTTGACAGTTTTTTGACAGCAAGAGAGATGATGATGGAAAAGTGCCAACTCATTTGACATCCATTACTTTAGATGCGTGACACCGAAGCATCAAAATGATGTGAAGCAGAGCAATTATTAATCTTTAAACGGTATAAATGTCATAATCAACTCATTCACCAACAATGTGTCACAGCAGGAGGGCTGCCAAAAATTTTAAATAATTCATTTATCTCTTGTGCTCTCTGTCAAAGTTGATCGCCAATGAAAGCGTGGTAGCATGGTTTGGTCTGGCAGTTTCATCGTGTGAATGGCTACACATTCATTGTTTTACAATTGCTCCATTCCACATCTAGTTTGAGCACTTGAAAGACATAGATAAAGACTCACTTTAGCAGTTTTAATTACCTCAATCGACCTCCTTCACACGGCCACCCCCAATTAATAAATTAAATCGCAACGAAGCTACGAGTAGGTAATAACTTAATTGCTGACGACCCAAATTCACACATGTACTACTACCTCTGAGTTACAAATTCCTTCCAAGAAAAAAAATAAATAAAATTCTTCATTCACACTGAACACTCGCGAGTCATGTCGACAGATCACGAATTTAATCATGCACTTTTCCACGATTTTACCGTTCACAATTCATTAGGAAAACAATAATCAGCGAGAGCACCATTCCACCCCACTAGTGTGCCCGCCCATCTCGTGTCATTTTTTTTTTGTGGAATAAGATCCACGCGGACTAGCTAATTTCCGCAAAGAGCGCATCTAAGCATCTAAGCGCCCTGGCGTTCTGGTTTATGTTAGCTAAGTGCACTAACTATGATATTATGCGCATCAATATAATTTTCTCATAACTGCCGTGCGTTGTGAAAGCAGCTATGAGGCCAAAGACAAAGGAGGCTAATTGCTCGCTGGGAAAATGTAACGTTTTTCGATTAGTGTGCTGTAACTGGGGCAACGTTACCATCCCCAAGTGGAATAAATTACCCACATATGTATTTGCTTAACCAATTTCCGGAAGAAGATGGAATTACAAGTAATTAAACAAGTGGTAGGCACCAATGGAAAAGAAGTCGCTCAGTAATTAGTATTCTTAAAAAAAGAGGTTTTGTGCCACATGTAGATGGAGTCCTAAGGCAGTTTGGCGAGCTAAATTCGATCAGCTCTTTGGCTGTTTAAAAAGAAATTTGCATGTTGAAGAAAGAGTGCAGAAGACATCGATCGAATTTTATACCTGCAGTAGGGGATGTAGATCCAAAATTACCTAGTAGATGTACTCTATGATCGTTGGACCAATACTTATGAATGGTGGACTAATGTGACGGAAGGCTTTTATTGAAACCTCCAACCGAACAATTGTGACCAAGGTTGACGCATGCCTCTTTCTTGATATTGAAATAGGTTTTGACAACACCGGCTATAATTAAGTTACCAATGCTCAAGTTCGAGGAGTATTGATCATCCCACCAGCAGCAGGGTTAAAGCGGTGCTTAAATACTGTAGATTCGGCAGCAAAGAAATATCCGCAAGATGACGCTCTCTCGCCGCTATCACGATGTATTCAAGACTTGCTTAGAAACCACGGCTACAGCGCTGTCGGCTACGGTGGCGATCTTGTAGTGGTATTAGATAAAATCTCATCTGAAACTTTTACATAAAAAGCCAAATTGCCAACAGGACCAATCCCATGTGTATACAATGTACATATGTCCCGGAATGTACGGTAAAACTTAGGGTTTACAACCCAAGCTCACCTATCATCATCTATACTTCTCCAGTATGCTGAATCAAAGTAAAAAGGGAAACAATATGTGTGATTTCAAAAATGCGACTACTAGAGAATATGTCTCGGGATTACTGGCGCTATGCGATCTTGCCCTAGGGCATACGACTTTCCCGAGCTAATGAATAATGAACTGCGGTGTAGAGGCCGGTGTCTACTCGGAATCACTGAAAATAGCAAGATCATACCGCTTGCCGGACTTTTCCAGCGTCTTCCAGACGGAACTACTGGCTATCCGAGAGGCTTGCACGCAACTCGGACGTGACACAATGCACAAACAAAACATTGCTATCCTCATAGATAGCCAAGCCGCTACAAAAGCCATTGACCCGGCAACCATATCCTCCGGAACGAACTTACCCGCCTGGGCGAACTGTTCAAGTTCACACTGCTCTGGGTTCCAAGGCACATTGATATAAATGGAAACGAGCGTGCAGGCAGGGCACAGCTCTACAGGGCTCATTACCAGCAAGGCTCCGCATCCCGCTAGGAGCGGTTAATGGACAAATCCCCTCACACTTCCTGCAGAAGGCCAACCTTCAATGGAAAGGATTAACCAACCTCGCCATATTAAGGAAGATATGGCCGATCTACGATTAGACCAAAAGATTTCCTAAACAGAATCCGTCCAGATATCGCTCAAAAAACGGCGATAACCACGGGGCATTGGTCAATTGGAGACCATGCGCCCAAACTAGGTATTCCATTCAATCCCTACTCTCGCAACTGCGGAATCGAAAATGAGAAAGAAAGTCTCTCTCATTTTCTCTGCAAATGTCCGGCACTAGCAAGAACAAGACTGCGTGCACTAAACCAACCATTCTTCGACGACCTCAACGACATCTTGGGTAAAGGGATACGAGATCTAATCCGTTTTCTTAACTCCATAGGCTGGATCTAGGTACTCCCGGCTGTCTCACCCATCTCCAACAACACGCATGATTAACCAGGTCACACGAGTCGTGGTAACAAAAAGGCACTTCCTAGTGCTAATTGGGTGCAGTCGAACCGCCACATCTACCTACCTATGTACCTTCCTGAGCATTTGTTTGGATCAGGTGGTAGACTATTCTTATACTGTAATCTCCTTATCATTGAAGCACCCTCTCGATTTTCTACGGAAGTCGACGAAATTCTAATAAAATGGGTAAAACTGGTTCCTGCTTCCTCGTTTTACAATGAATCAGTTAAGTCTAAATACCCCAATGGACTGTTTCCTAACCCGACAGAAGGAGAAGGCAACTCAGACACATGCAACCGATCTTACTAGGTGGAACCACAATTGACATTCAACAACAGGTCAAATATCTAGGCATAACACTGGATAGTAAACTTCTATGGAAGGCCCACATGGAGTCGGTAGTGTGCAAAGCCACCCGAGCACTCATGATATGCAGGCGTATCTCAGGAAAATCCTGGGGATGTAAACCAGCTATGCTGAGGTGGATGTACATCATGATGGTCAGACTCATCATAACATATGGGGCAGTAGCCTGGGCAGGACGAACCAAGCTAAGCACAGCAAAGAGAGCCCTGGAAAAACTGCAGAGATTGGCATGCATCTGCATCACAGGAGCAATGAGAAGCTGTCCACCGCTGCAATAGAGGTGATTCTGGGGCTCCTTCACATTGTGCTGGAAAGGGTCGCAAAGGAAACAATCCTAAGAATTGTTAAAGAAGGAGTGGGGAGGGGCAAAAGCATCGCAAGCAAAGAGCGAGACTCCCTCTCCAAAACAGTCCCACTATTAGACTGGCCTAGAGACGACACAATCAAGAAATACTGCTTTGAAAAGAATTTCAACATAGAACTGAGCAGTAAAAGAGAATGGAACGACAGGGTGTACCAATTTGAGCACAACGCCATCAAATGGTACACCGACGGCTCCAAAACAAACACGGGCACCGGGGCGGGAGTATACGGGCCCCGAACTAAGTTCTCGGAGCCAATGGGAACATCGCCCAGCATTTTTCAAGCAGAGGTATACGCGATCGAAAGATGTGTACAAATAAGCCTCAATAGAAGATATCACGAGCAAAACATCGCGATTTTATCAGACAGCCAGGCTGCTATCAAGGTGCTGAGTTCCTACGAATTCAGGTCCAAGCTGGTCTATGAGTGTCTAGAAAACAGATAAACAGACTTGGCCGGAACAATAAAGTCACCCTCTACTGGGTGCCAGGTCATGTAGGAATAGAGGGAAATGAGGCAGCCGATGAACTGGCAAGGAAAGGGTCAGAAACACCATTTGTTGGACCCGAACCATTCTGCGGGCTGGGACCGCATCGAATCCAAGAGGAACTGAGAAGAGAGGAAGAGTGCAAAAGAAGGATGCTATGGGAAACACTCCTGGGACTAAGGCAGGCAAAGGAACTCCTCGGGAACTACGACCGAAGGAGGAGCAAGGCCTGCCTAGGAACTAGCAAAAACCAGCTTAGCATTCTTACGGGCTTCCTAACGGGCCATTGCAGACTCAGGGAGCATCTCAGGAAAATAGGAATATAAGCAAACGGAAACTGCAGATTCTGCAGCGATGCCGAGGAGACTCCGTCACACCTCCTTATGGACTGTGGAGCATTGATCCACAAAAGAAGAGTTCACCTGGGAGCGTACACTTTCCTTGAAATACTCCGATTTCTCAGAGCGATTGGATTGGAGGAGGTTCTCTAGGTCGAGATATATCGGCCAATATGAGCATGGGGGAGCACAATAGATCTAAATAGGTCGCAGTGCACACACACAAACACACACCCCAATTTCTAACATCTAACATCTAACGCGACAGAAGAAAATGTGAACATTGTTGACTAACTATGACCCAAGCTCAGATCGTTCTCTCGTACATATTCATCATTTTCCGTGATTGCTTTGCAAAATGCATTTAGGCCGCATTGATGCTTATCTGCGATTTACCAACACGCTGCGGAGATGAGAACAAAAGCCAATTAAACCATTTTGTTGGGATTTCCACATTCCCTGACAGTGGCTAAGTTAGCCATACTCGCGAATTTAATTATGCAGCCAAGCACTTGTTCCTAGGCATGCGATGCTTAGTCCGGGTACTGAAACGACCGAGATCATGAACAATTTTCTTTCTAATTTCAACAGAATAACCTTTACATTGTCATAACTTGGAAAAAATAAGAGATTTGCACTACACAACTTTCGAGAACCAGTTACGAGTAAGTAACAATTATTTTTTCACTTATCCAAACCAGAACCACTTAAGACGAACACACGAAAAATTCCCTTTGTAACCCTACACCATGTCGCCGTCTCTCAGTGTAGCCAGAGTTCCGAGCCACTGGACTACTTACAGGGTGAATTGAACTTTTCGGCTGAAGAATAATATCTTGTTGACCGCAACAAACGGTCTCGAATTACTTTTTGGAAAAACAAACCCTTGCCATGGTTGTTGTAGACTTACTTCTGCAGAGCAATTTGCCACAACGATTAGGGGGAACAGTGCGACTGGAAAATTCATTTCGTTAACAGTCCTTTTGCATACACAGGCTTCACATGATGTCAAGTGGAAAATTTCTAGTTATTGGATCATCATCATCCTCACTAATTACTTATGTGACCATATTTACTTGGTGTTGGCTGGTATCCACAATTTACCTGAGAACAGCATGAAACCCAGCTCCGAATGGAAGAAGCCAAGCCACCCACCGCCATTACTACACATGTGAGTGCATCGGTTTCCTAGGTTTTGTTATACTTCTATGGGTTCAGTGTGTTCCTAATAGTTGTTCTCAAAGAAACAGAGAAACACCTCCAGGGCGGTTAGCTTATTCTAAGTGAAAGGCAGTTGGCAAGTGTAGGGGATGAATGCCGTTTGTGTCGATGAGTCTATTTTTTTCGAATTGAAGAATTGTGTGTGTGTGAACAACTTGAGGGCTCAAAATAGTTTTTCGGTTGAAAAAGTTGGATAACAATTAAAGTAAATCCCGTTCTTGTGTCATCACGGAGAATGGGGTACATGCTATGGTCTTTCCAGCGAGAGAATATGCTATTCCATGTTGAAAACGCTTCCTCTAGTGCTGAGAAGTTACTCCAGAACGATGTTCAGTTCTGCACGTAGAATGTTCGCACCCTTAACAAGCCCCGTGCAGCCGAACAACTAGCAGATGCCCTGGGCTGCTCTATACAGCAGATCTAACTGCCATCTAAGGAATTACGATGGGGTGGGCCGGGCATAAGGAGGATGAAAAGCTGCGACATGTTATTCTGATGCAGATTGGTCGCAGGTGGCAGACTTAGGCCACAAGTCTTAAGCTTCCAAAAGGTAAGCGAACGTCTTATAACAATCCGCATCAAGGCTAAATTCGCCGAAATCAGCTTGATGTGCCATCATAACCCTACAGAAGACAAGAATGACGCCACCAAATAATGTTTCGACGAGCGCCTCTGCAAGCCATATGAGTAATGTCCCAAATATGACGTTAAGATCGTGTTGGGCGATTTTAACGCCAAAATAGGAAAGGAGGACATCTTTGGGAGGACAGTTGGTACGCACAACCTACATGACACCACGACTGAAAACGGACTTAGGCTAATTGACTTCACCGGAGGACGAAACGTCACTTTAGCAAGCACACAGTTTCCTCATCTCCTCGGTCTCCTGATCGTCAAAGGGACAATCAAATTGATCACATTGTGGTCGACGCAGGACATGCCTCCAAAGTTCTGGATATCCGAATCTTCCAAGCTGCCAACATAGACTTGGAACATTGTTGCAGTCAAGGTGAGAATACGGATAACCCAAGCGCCACAACAAAGAAGAATCCCTGTGGGAAGATACAATGTCGAAAGGCTGCAATCGCAAGAGACTACAAGAATCTTCCCTGAACGCGTATCCCGAAATTTCTCAACAAGTCTTATGCCGCCAGCATCAAATGTCGAAGACCAGTGGCAACGCTGGCAACAGGCCATTAGATACACCGAAACTAATGTGGTGGGTTTCACACGACCGCCAGGCTGAAACAACTGATTTGACGAGGAATGCCGGCAAGTGCATGAAGCCAAACAAGAGGCATAAAAAGTGAAGCTGCAGGAAAGGACGAGAGCTGCTCGCAAGCTCTACAAGCAAATGAGCCGGGAAGAACATCAACTTCTCCAAAAGGAAACGAAAGACCATGAGAAGCGCGCGATGAGAGATTATACTCCAAGAACAACGTACTGGCTCTGGTACAAAGTGCGGTGCTGAGAATGTGGAAAACCTCCTTATGCAGACTGTATAACGGCGACGAAGACCAATATCCCGCTGTCAGGCAGAACGAACCATTCAACCTAGACGATGATAGCCAAAACTTCCGTCCACCTGATCAAAACGAAGTGCGGATAGCAATATCTAAACTAAAATCCAACAAGGCTGCTGAACCCGACCCCCATCCTGCCAAGTAATTTAAAGCAGCTGGAAATGACCTGGTAGAGAGGATACACCAACTCATTTCTAAGACTTGTTCAGATGAGAGAGTGCCTGATGAATGGAATCGCATCGTTTGCCCGATCGACTGCAAGGGTATCAGCCTTCTTAACATCGCGTACAAGATTTCATCTGTCATATTGCGCGAATGTCTAAACCTTTTCGTCGAAAACCTGATTGGTTCCCATCAAAGCGGTCTCAAGCCATGAAAGTCCACAATCCACCAAATGTGCGGAACTCCTTAGCCAAGTCCAGCGGCATAGTCTTTTAGAAGCCTGTGCAACTACTTGTGTACGTCAACGATGTTGCTATGATCGACAGAATCTACCACGTTATTACTGGGGCTTTCGCGAGTTTAGATACAGAAGGGTCAAGAATGGGTTTAGAGGTAAACGCGGGTAAAACCAAAATCGATTTTCCTTCAATAAGAATAAAAAGCCAACAACAATGAATCGCAATGAACTTCGCAAGTAAGGCTACGCGCAGTGATGCGATAAAGCGATGCGATGCGAGGAGCGAGAAGCATGTGATAAAACTTTTCACGTGAATTCTTATCGCTTCACCGTGCGCACGTACATAAGAATACAAGTAAACTGTTTTAGTGCACGCTTCTCGTTTCTCACATCGCATCATCAAGACTTGTGTTGGGGTGACTCGGGTTTTCCCTATCGTGTTCGACAAGTAACACCGAAGCATGAGCACTCTTTGCTGGGACCGTCTTTTTCCTTAGAAAATATTGTAGGTCTGCTGACGCGATTAGCGGCCCACATGAGCCCAACTCTTGTCATTCGTTCACCTTATAGTTTATCCAGGTTTATCCAGGTGGAATCGACAATGCGCTAGAAGTGTTGAAAGCCAAAGATGGGAACACCTTTCCAACTACATTCAGGTTTCAAAAACCTGGCCAAAAATCTTGTCGCGTCCTCTCCGGTGAGCATTATCCATCGATCACGATGAGAAAGCTCCGCAGTTCGTCATGAAAAGCTTCTCAATTCGCCGTAGAAGGACCCTTACATTCCTTCGAAAAATTTAACACGCATAACATGAATAGTTGCGTAAGCTGGGCCTTGACCCATCCTGGGCTGTGGCTCCATTTTTGCTTTTCACCGACCACAAGACGCATGTGGTTCTAAGATGTGCTTTTATCGATCTTCCTCCCTAAATTGATCGTCAGTTTTAAGCCAGAGTCAGTACCATGCACTGATGATAGATCATTCCTTCAGGATCGTGAATATATTGAAGTTTTGATACTTGAAAAGCCAGCAAAGCCTCTTTTTGAACCCACCCACGCTAGGGCTTGACAAAATAAGTTACTCCTGATTTGCCAAAATTAGATTCCTCAAATTCTATGGATGATTTGGAAATAATTCAAGAATTAAGGACTCGTTCTAATGGAACTACGGCAATTAGTTTAACATACCGTCCTACGCCCTGTCTGTTCAAACCCCAATCTATCGAATGTACGAACATCGACCCCCAAACCGAAGGACGAAATCCAAACCCAAAAAGTAATTTATATTTAAATGACACCTCCCCTAACGGTGGCGGTGGGTGGTTGGTTGGTTGGTTGAGAAACCCTGCATAAGCTGTCAGTTCCTTTCCACCGTCATCGGTCTCTTCCGTCGTAAGCCGCCTGGCCTGACTGATGAAGTGGTATATCGTAAGCGTTGTCGTCGGTGGTGACTCCTGATCGGAAGCATATCCACCCTGACAGGCAATGAAGTGACAATCGTTCTTCATTGAGGTGAACATTTGGGGAATTAAGTGCGCTTACAGTCGCTTGTATGCGCTGGGCTTCCCTTGCCTTGTCAAACAAGGATAATGTGGTCGGGTGTTGGTGGTTCGATGGTGGTTGGTTTGCGGTCAGTTGAATCGAGTTAATCCGATTCTATGTGGTGGTAGTGGTAGGTCTCTACTCCTGACAGGCATGCATACAAGGATTTTAACACACTCCTCCCCGACTGGTGGGTGGTGGGTGGTTGGGTGGTGGCTGTCATTTGATTGACTTACTAACTGCATGGGGGCATACTCTGAAATGAAAGCTTTTCTATGGTTGCTGGCGACATGATTGAGGTTTTCAAGGACTGCTGCTGCAGTCCTCGTGCCAAATTACTACAAGGAGGGTGTTTTCCATTTAAATGGAACTTCCACCTTGTTTGCATACCGAAGTGTTAGGCATAATAATTTAAACATGAAATTGTATTTATTCACAAACACACGCGCTCACATGAGTAGACACCACGTGCTACGCCGCAACACTGCCTTGCCTGTCCGTATTTTGATTTCGGAATTTATGATGATATACTGATGTCCTGGTGTCGGAAAAGATGTCGGATGTCATTTGTTGTCGCCAAAAACTAGAGGCAACAGCGGCGGCGACTGTGCATGATTTGCGAGCTGTGAATTTCGCTTTTTAATTTGAATATAAATCGGTTTCATGTGTGAATCCAAAGGGCATTTTGTTAATCACAGTGTACATACCTACATACATTGTACGTAATTCTGACAGAAGTTTTTTTTTCTTTCCGAATTTCTATGATGGCTTCCACTGGCGAACTTCCGGTGGGTAGTATGTCTTGTAAAATTTTTAATCAGCTGACTAAGTATAGACTAAACCATCATGTGATTTTTAGAAGACCGATGTGTCTAAGTTTTAGGGAAACTTTCGACTTTTTGAAAAGTGATTATCAAGGTTTCAAGGAAATGCGACAACAATTGAGTTCTGCCTCAGAAATCTCGAGGACAAACGACATTCAGATAAAAATTAAGTGCTCTCCTGTGAAGCATAAGAAGAATGAAGGTTTTGAGGAATGAGATTTTAGGGAATCAGGGATTTAAGGCTTCTACTTGCCGGCGACGTGCACCTAAATCGTCCTGAACTGTCTGCGGTTCCAATTACATGAACAGAGACTGTAGGTTGATAGCAAAGTTGAGAAAATAAAGATAAGCAAAACAAGAGTTGGGTTCTTCACGCTTCAGCCTTGTCCACCGAACATTTTTCGCCGGCACCACCTCTCGTCGGGGTATGAAAAGCCCCCGGGAATATAATTTGTTACGAAAAAGTTTCTCAATTCGCTGTTCGGAGTCGGCAATAAATTGTAGGTCCTTTCTAATGAAACACGCACAACATGAATGGTTGTGAGAAGCTTGGCCTTGGATCATCCCGAGGTTTCGCGCCAGCTATTGCTTTTTAATTTTTAAAACAACAGTTTGGTTTAAATCACCCGGAGTTCAAGGAGCCATCAGAGAGAAGAAGAAAGCTTTAAAAGTGTGGATACACTTGGAGGATTCAGCTTCTCGAAACCGGTACATACAGGCGCAAAGAACTGTCTGTTAAAGCATCTAAGGAGCGGTCCTGGAAGTGAAAAGAAGAAAATTGGACCGCGATCACAGATTTGCCAACAAGCTGTTCTGGCAAACCTCAGAGGAAAGAAGTTTAATATCATCGAAGGAGTCAAATCCAAACATCGTGTACTCCTTTCCGATGAGAAAGACGCAGACGGGGCGAGCACTTTTCGGAGCCGATTAATCCCGAACCCCGCACTGAAGATGACAGATCCACGGTTTTGAATAAGGCGGTGAATAGTCCCACCGTAGAGGAGGTGACTTTGGCGATTAAAGCTCGAAATGTCGGCAAATCTTTTGGTGTGGATGAAATCCGACCAGAAATGCTCAAAGCCTTGGGGGAAGAGGGAGTGAAATGGGTCTCTCGAGTCATTAAAGTGGCCTGGGAATACGGTGAAACACCTAGCGATTGGCAAACTGGGTAGTTCGTTCCTCTTTACCAGAAAAGGGATAAGAGGGATCGCTCAAATTGTAGGGGTATATGTATCTCTCTTAGGTTTCCCCGGAAAAGTCTTTGCTAAGGTGTTGGAAGCGCGTTGCAGAGCTAGGGCCGAGTCCAAGTTGGGCGATGAGCAGTGCGGCTTTCGTCCAGGTAGAAACACAACCGACTTGAGAACGACTGGGAGTATGCCACACCTATCTACAGTTGTTTTGTGGATTTCTAGAAAGCGTGTGATTGAATCTCTCGAGGTTAACACTGGCGTGTACTGCAGGAGTACACAATCTTTATGCACAAACTGTAAGAGCTGTGTTTGGGTGAACGTCGTTAAATGGACACCAGGGATGCGTTCTGTCACCTCTCCTTTTCATTGTGTTATATGGATTGGATGTTCCAGCGTAGCCGTGTCGAATAACGGTTCGAATTGGTAGACTTAAAAATAAGTCATCTGGTTTTCCCTGATAACTTCGTTATCCTGGGGTCCACCCAAGTCGAACTAAGCTCGCACTTAACAGGTTTCTAGCTGTCTGTGTTCAATATGGGATGAAGGTAAACGTGAACAAATCAAAGGTAATGGTAATTTCCCGAACGCCTGTTCTATGCGTTCTGCATTTTAGTGGAGTCCCATTAAAACAAGTGGAGATGCTCAAGTATCTCGGGGCCCTATTCACGAGTGATGGAAAGAGCAATACCGACTTATCCTGTAGGATTGGTTTGGCTGGAGCAATTTTAAGGCAGCTTGGTCAATCTGTTATCAGAAGGGCCGAACTTGGCGTTGGAACTAAGCTATCGGCCAGTGTTTGATCCGACCCTCACCTATGGTCATGAGGTTTGGGTGATGACCGAAAGAATAAGATTCGGGATTTCTTCGTTGTATTGCTGGGGTAACTCTTCGAAATCGAGTTGGGAACACCAGAATACGCGAGACACTCAATGTCGAGCAGCTATTTTTTCGAACGGAGAGGTGCATACTTCGATGGTTTGGGGACCTTTAACGCATGTCCGCAACTTGGCTTCCAAGACGTGCCACGGAATCAGTGCCATCAGGTAGGCGTCCGCTAGGTAGGTTCAGGATGAGATGGCTGGACCAAATCCGGAATCTCACCTCTACCCGTTCAGTGCAGGGTCACTCTCACCTGGGTCCTACGTCTTAGTAAAATTGACGGCAACGAAAAAGCCGACGACCTGGCTAGGCAGGGATCAGCCCTTAACGACTCACTTGCAGAAGCTGTCAATATCCCGCTAGGAGCCTTTAAGGGCAATATTTAACACCCCTTTTTGCAAACGGCCAACCAAGTGTGGAATAGGAATAGCAACTGCGCCATATCGAGGAAGACCTGGCCCGGTTACATAAAAACAGAAAACAAACGAGCTACTCAGTAGATCAAGACAAGATATTGCGAGAATCGTAGCCGCTAGTACAGACCACTGGCCAGTGAGAAACCACGCAGTCAAGCTAGATATTACCCACAACACTTTCTGCCGCAGTTGCCGATAACAGCGAAAAGTAATCTTTGCACCATTTTCTGTGTAAGTGTCCAGCCCTAGAGAAATTCAGACAGGGCACTCTGGGCAATCCCTCCTTCGACGACCTCAAAGATATCTCCAGGAAAAAGATTGATGAATTAATCCTTCTCCCTAATTCCACAGGTTGGATTTAAATATTTTCAACTATCAACCTATAAAGAAACGCAAACAATCAGGTTAAATGAGTTGTGGTTTCAAAACGGCACATCCTAGCGCTAATTGGGTTCTTAGAACCGCCGCCTCTACCTACCTACCCTACCCTTGAGTTGATAGTGGAAGATCGAGAGATGTGGAGAGTCATACCCTAAGCGCCCTAAACCCGCGACTCTCGTAGTCATAGAAAATTATGATGATGATGTTGAAACAACAGTTTGTCAGCTTAGTCAAGTCAATTACCCAAATTTTGTCCTCCGATCCGTTTTCATTGGTACCTCGTCAGCCTGACTGAATGTCACTGAAACAGCACCTACAGTTTTAATAAGGACAGCAATGTCGACTGGCACATCATTGTCATAAACTTGACCATGATAGTGACATTCATTTGTTTACTCTTATAGCGCCCACGGTTGTGTCGTGACCATCTACACCAGCCTCTGCTCATATACAAAGCGATAAAACTAGATTACAATAATACGCTTCTTATTGAAATCTCCTCATTTCCGGAATAATTATGTACTACACGTCTGGATTGCTCATCATTCCAGAAATCACGTTGCCCATGTTCATGTAAATCTTCTCCCAAGAAACCGCCCAACCAATGAAGATATTCACTCAAATTATGATATCGACTGCGTGCGCTGACGTTTAGTTTTGTAAATGTTAAATTATTATAAAAATCCACAAGCTACCGCAATCCGATTACGGTGCACCATTGAAATCAATCGAATCTTTCTTTCCGGTCATTGTTATCGATCCAAAGGCGTAGCAACGCATCAAAGAAAGAACAAAGGAAGTAGCGCCAGACGACCCTATGGTGCTCTATTCACCAAAATGGTGTTTGTTTAGAAAAGTCTTTTGTTAGACATCTCCTGTGAGGAAATGTGTCGTGTCTTCGAATTAGGGTCACATTTTTATGTCCAAATTCTACATTTTATTATGCCATTTCCTTCAACTGACTCTGATACCGTAAAATACTGCCCATTAGCGCAGTGTAAGGTGTTCGAGAGAACTCTGATATTTTAATATTTGAGACTTCGTCCGTTGAATCTGAATCAACCAATTAACATTTGTACCAGAAGAACATCACCATTCAAATTGAAAACAACATTAGTTCCGTGTCATGATGATAAAAACGAAAAAACCCCGAACAGTCCTCAAAGAAATACACCTGCCACCGACCAATTTAAACTTTAAAAGAAAAATGTACGTGAAAACGAGAAAAATTAAGCATTTAATCTCGCCAGCCACCGATATCGATTGCTCGGTAATTAATCAACTGCCGATTCCCCAATTGACGAAAGGTGCAAACGCTTCCAACTGGCCATTTCTCAAAGTGCCAAATGCCATTACCGACCGATTCACACTTTCTGTGGTTACCATTGACCGTTCACTAAAGCCGAATGTGAAGGGTATGCGTTTGGGAGAAAAAAAAAAAAAAAACTGCCGTCTTGATGGATGTGCCTGTCTTGATCGAAATTAACCTTCAGTTGTTTGGGGGCAACGAAGGCAGACAAGAAGAAATCATCGTTAAGCAAACTGGCGCGCATATCGCAGTAAAGGAGCTGATGGTGATAGTCACATGAGTGACAATTTTTGACATGCATGTGCATGAGTTAAGTTATTGATTAGAAGTTGCTAAGGTCGCGTGTTATTCCTATGATCACGAATGTAGAGTTCGTTCTTGCAACAACATTGTAATCCATCGAAGTGAAGGCATTTTCGGGCTCAAGGAGTATACTCTGGAGTATGGGATTAACGGTTCTCTTCCGAGGGCCACTCAATCTCTATGCACTAACTGTAAGAGCTGTGTTCGGTTGAACGGCATTAAATCGACTCCTTTCACTATGGGCGTTCCCCTTTCGCTAGGTAGGCCCAGAATGAGATGGATGGCCCAAGTCCGAAATCTCACCTCTACCCGTATGCCCCTGATGATTTAGAGTCGATGGCGGTAGATCGGAAGATGTGGAGAGGCCACTTAACCACCTCATAGTGGATAAGCGAGCTAGAATCCAGGAGCAAACAGCTATTTCGCCTTGTTATACCATAGTCTTACTGACTGAGGATGAAAATTTGGAGCTGAGGTGCACAAATTAAATCTACTGAGCTTGTGGAAAGCCGGATTTAAGTTCTTGCTTTCCATTGCGCTTGAGTCCGCGGAGATCCTAGGCCTAAACCAACTAGTCTCACCGGGTAGCTCGAGGGACCAATATTGTAGCGAAATGATAATGACATCAGGAGATTCGAAAAAATTCCCGTGAATTATAGCAATGACATACACCACAAATGTTCCCAACTAGCCTGGACACCATCCTCGAGCGTAATTGAAACCTGATACTATCTGAGTTTCGAACCACTGCGACTGCACCTCGCTCGCGCTGTGTGAATAACATAATAAGGGTATTCACAACCCCTTCAAGCGCGAGTGGATTATAAATAAAAAACTCGAATTCGAAGCTCAGTACCGCGTAGAAAAGGAAAGAAGTTCAGCATAGTGTAAGGCGTAATAGGCGTCAACCCTGAAGCTGCACAAATCGAAGACGCAGCAAATGGGTATGATGATAGAACTGTGGAGCATTACCAAGGAGCTAACAGGTGGTCACAGCTCTGAATAACACCCGGTCAAGTCTAGACGGTTCACTTCTTATCTAGAATGAGGATCGACTCAGAAATTCGAGGGAGCATTTGAAGGTAATGTTCTTAATCTCGAATAAGTCCTCCGGAACAAATTCCCGGAACGAATTCCCGAACACGCCTCAGACTTCTTAGCAACAGCGGATCGAGTCGTTAAGAACGGTAAAAAGCTGTGGCCAAAAGCATGGATGGCATCCTTGTGGAACTTTCCCAAGCTGTGGCAAGTAAATCGGCAGAATTGCTATACCCTCACTTAAGGACTGCATGGAAATCTTAGCGCTTCGCAGAATGGTGCAACAGTGGATTGAACACTAAGCTTCCCAAGGAGGTTAATCTGATGGAACAGGGAAGCTAGTGTTCTATATGTGTTCTTCCGCCAGTAGCCAAACTATTAGCTGAGACAATTTCGGATAGAATCAGAGAACATTCATCTGTGGAAATCGAACGGGCTAGCTTCTGCTAGCCTGCATCGTCATTATGCAGCAATGCTTCGCGTACAAGTCCCTACTTCGACAGTCTTTTTTATTAATTTCAAGAAGAAATTCGACAGCATAAATCGACATTTCAGTCGGTCGGCCCTGCGCAGGATGGCCACTCTGGAAAAAACTTTTACTTATTCACTTACTTGCTTAAAGGACTTCCGACCCGTGGAAGGTCTCTGCCTGAGACAAAGCAGCCTTCTTCGATGCCGGGTATGCTTCTCTAATTCTCCAAACCAAGCACTATGCATCCTTGCTGGCTTGATTTCCAATTGCCAGCAAACGCGCGATGCTTTCGATATACAGATATGTAGTATGAGTATCCAATAGCTGCATGGGTATTAATAACACAGTATCTTCCATAGTCCCGGAGCCTATGTATGTACATATGTACTAAGCATCTGCTCTGTCACGAATAGCTCTTAGGTGGTGTTTCCAAGTTATACAGATGATCTCGTGTTTTTTTAGCGCTGTGTGATGTACATACATACATATGTAATTGCTCTCGATGTGGTGTGTGTTGAGCTGATATTCGTTGGTCCTCTACCGGTCCAGAAGCCACATTAGTACTTGTTCAATTATTGATGTCATCCCTTGCAACTAATACATGTCACACTGTTCGTTTTTACTTTTTTTTCGATTTGCAATAGGATGAGTAGATCATAAGTCGATTTCGGTAACTTGAACTACACTGACATTGTTGTTAAGACGTTCATCTGTAAACCCTTTGGCCTTTAACTTCTGTAGTCATAAAGTTCACTAATGCACGAGTTATTCCAAAAGCGATTGAAAAGTGTTCTTGAACTCAGATTCCAACTTTGAGTAAAATTTCACATCCAGAGTTTCAAGAAAATCGAGGTGTTTTACTCCTTTGATTGGTCAGTATTTGGTCTTTGATCGTCAGGTTCAACGAACTATTCCATCTTAAATTGTAACGACCTCGACTAAAGGCCTGTGGGACACATGCCGCCATACTCCTATTCTATTTCTACTCAAGCATAATTCCACCAACAATGATATCTGGACATCCTATCATATGATCGCTGTTAAATGTGATACTCCGCTCGTTAATTCACTTGATATTAACTCCACTAAACGCCAGCGGTCGGGTGAAAAGCCTTAGAGTAACCAATCCCTTAACTGATATAATTTCCAGTAATCCAATATGATCTTGAGAAATTCCAGTGAGACTCCTACGACGAACCTACGTGTCTAACTACAACCGTCGCCGATCTGAAGACAAATGACATTCTCTTCCAGAGACACGCATTGATGATCACCGGCCGTGTCCACGTCCACATCGATGTCAGTCGTATCGATTTGCAATTTGCAAAATTTGCACCACCACTGAGGCTGAGGCTCTAATTATGGCCTTTTACTGGCTGCCAGGTCTGCAATTGACTTGGCCGCATATTTGTGGCCAATTCGAGCGGAAACTCCATACCAAAACGACTCGATGGCGTACAAATGGAGTTCACTAATTGATGGCACTGTGATCGTAAGCTAAACCAAGAGAATCTTAACGTGTAATTCGATAATTACTCTGGAAACAGAAGTGCACTGGTTTATGTTGCAGCACTTGGCTGCTTCCTTTTTGTCTTTTGCCCTATGAGAGGGAAAATTAGACTCCGACGCACTGTATGTATGTATGTAGTCGTGGTGTGGTGACATGCTCCGATTGTTACAATCGTTTCCTTGCTATTAGATTGAATGTGGAAGCGTCAATTGAAATTTGAAAGTTGAAAGAGAAGTAGAGAGTCAAGGACTGTCCATCGACTGTAGCCGTGGATAGTAGATGTTCACTTCAAGTGATAAAGGATAAACCGATAGGGATATTTCCAAGTCCAACTATGTGTTTCCTAACCCGAAGGATAGGTTAGGTAAATGGGAGAGAGAATCCTCTGCTCCACACTCAGGTCAGGTAGAGATCCAGTATGATACCCATTTTGAGAAGAAGGAACCGCTTGCTCGTGGTGCTCTCCTGTTGCCCCAGGGTTTCGAACCATCTTGAACCCTTAATGAACCTCCAGATGTCCCGAAATAGGTACGATAGGTGGCAAGACCTGGGCAGTGACAGATAAAATGGGTTGGGTCCTCATTAACTTCCTTTTCTCTGCAGCCCCTGCAAAGGTCGTCAACCCAAAAGATGCTTTAGCTGGTTCTAGCTTCTTAGTGGCATACAATTCTTGAACTTTTTTCTTCACCAGCGTAGTCGTTCCAGTAGGTAGAGTCGCATTGGTGCAAACTACAAAATTTTATACAGAGATGTTCTGTACATCTGATAGAACTTCGTTGTGATTGTACAACTTTGTTCTTCAAAAACTCCAATTACCATCGACTACATTAGCATGACCACATCGGGGGAATAGACAACAATTTTCCATCCAAGAGGATCTTGGAGTCCTAGTCGACAGGTTCGAAACGTCAAAAAAGACCGATTTTCCGCGACAAATACTAAGTATTCGTGAACGCCCAATGCTTGGTCTGGATTATTGAAAGCATTATATACCCTTTAGGAATTGGAAGCCCATTAAGTAGTTTTGGCTTTTGAGTCGAACACGAACCTCAACTTTGATGATCTCTATATTCACAGGGCAGACAAGTTCCCGCAAGAAGACACAAGCGTTCGCAGGTTTTTCCAAACCTCTCTTAACCAACTTCTACTCCTATCTTCACGTTGTGAGTCCCGTGTGCACAGCCTAGCATCTGAACTGGAGATTCATTCGTAAACTAGGTCGATCTACTTGGTGAACCCCTCACATGAGCTACATCGATATATTCAGTCCTAGACGTACACGTTAGGTTCTGACCGTCTGGGATGAGAGTTATGCAGTCGGTGTTACTACCCTTACTTAAGGTGGCGCTACACTCCGGGATGGACCTGGGTCTCAACCAACAAGAATCTTTTGTCATCTCGATCTCTAGGCAGCTGTCTCCAGTTTCGAACCCTAAGTAAGGTAAGGTCCTCTTCCAATTGAGTGTTCCACCTGAGTTGCGGCCTTCCTTTACTGCGCCGTCTCTCGGGTGTGGATTCAAAGATTTTCCGGGCCAGAGCATTGGTGTCCATCTCTTCTACATGACCCAGCCACCTCAGTCGTTGGAGCTGTACAGCCCGTACAGTCCATGGTTGTTTCTCCTCCTCCATTCACCATTTATGCAGGAGGGGTCAAAAATCACCCAAAGTTTTTGCCTTTCGAAAGAGCCAAGAGCTGTTGATAAAGTCCATTCCTCTGCGCCGTAGAGCAGGACTAGGACGATTAAGGTCCAACAAAGGAACACTCTTGTTGTTCGAGAGAGGGCTTTGCTACTCAATTGCCTTTTTTAGCTACAGAGATTGGCAGGAGTTCATTTTTGTTTGATCTCAGCGTTGGTGTCGTTGTCTGAATTGATAGCGGAGGCTAGGTATACAAAGTCGGTGTTGGGTGTCTTTTTTTGTTGACAGCATATACGAATACTTCACCTTGCCCTCATTGACCGCTAAACCCATCTTCGCCGCCCACGAACGCGCCAGTGAGATCACGCTGCGTTCTTCCGATTATGTCAATATCGTCTGCGTATGCGAGTAATTGGATGGACTTTTGAAAGATTGTGCCTCTGGTGTTGGCGCGTGATCTCTGCACTATTCTTTCAAGAACGATGTTAAAGAAGTCGCACAAGAGCACGTCGTCTTGTTTAAATCCTTTTTTGGCATCAAAGGTCTGGGTGAGGTCTTGACCGACATTGGTTGAGCAGCGTGCATTCTCCATCGTAATCCTGCACAAACGGACGAGTTTAACATACATTGCCCTGTATAGCTCGTCCCTATAGATGCTGTCATATACGGGCTTCAAATCGATAAAAAGGTGGTGGGTATCGATTTGAATTTCCTGAGTTTTCTCCAAGATCTGCCGCCTTCCTGGCCTGAAGCCACACTGACATGGACCGATCAAGTGTTTGACGAACAACTTCAGGCGTTCACACAACATGGCAGATGAGATCTTATAGGCAATGTTAAGAAGACTGACTGACTCATTGTTTTGTTTGTCCACTCAAGCACTGCGGTCTTATATGAGGCATTTTGTGCTGTCCCATATGTTTAGAGCAGTTTGTCTGCTCCAGAGGATGTCAGGAAGCTAATCAGCTTCTCTGGGTGGAGCGTGGCAAGCGCCGTTGGTGAAACGAGTTCACTGCCTAGGGTCCGTTTTCTCGCATGGATAAGGGCGGGACATTCTGTGACGCTGTGAAGAGGACTTTCATCGCTCTCCGGGCACAGTCTGCAGGTAGGGTCCGGTGACGTGTAGATGCCGTTTTAGCAACTGATGCCTCTGTAGTTGTCGCAATTTAGAGGGTCTCTTTTCTTGTAGTGCTGACTTAACTTTAATTCAAGAAGAGCAATGTTATGAACCGGGTAAAGGAAGATGAAAATCGGTGGCATCTGCTATGGAGCTAAATACAGAGATCAGAAACTACGTTTATTTGGATGCGGGTTTATCAACAAGTCGCCACCGAGACGTAAGCGAACTTCTTATGACAATTTGCATCAAAGCTTTATTCGCCATTGGCCTGATATGCCCTCATCACCCCATGGTCCTCGAAAAAAAAATTAGCAGTGTCCTATGTAATATCGTGTTAGGCAATTTGGAGGGCCAAGTAGAAAGGAATATATCTTTGGTAGGACGCTTGACGGCAACAAGTGCCACAACAAAAAACAAAAAAATTATCTGAGCAAGTATGTACAACGTCGGCAAACTGCAATCGCAAGAGACTGCCAGAATCTGGTATCTGTGGGCTAAGAACCGTGTCAATTGGAGAAGCTTGTTGGTTGAGTCCCAGTTCACCTTGAGCTGTAGTGCCTCCTAAGTGTAGACACCTCTCTACAGCTGCATCAGTATTGCAGCATCATCAGACCTCATTTCGTTGAAACTGAAGAACAGATTTTGTTAAGCCGAGTCTGAGACACAAGTGTCAGCTCATATAATGATTTTGGAAGACCTGAAATAGTAGGGATTCCTTTGAGGCAAATGGACCACAGTGATACTAGAGATGTACATAAATTTATCCCACATTGGGATTTTCTACATTAACCGCACAGTAACAAAACCTTATTTGAAGTCAGAATTATGACTCTGGTAAATAACTCCCTGTAAACCTGGTAAACGAAGTTTATTCTGCATAGTAAACGACCGAATAAACTAGATGGCAAGATCAGCGATGAAGCCATATAATCACCTGATACCATGAAAATGACAGAAAACGATCTAGCTACCTATCGTCGGACTAACGAAAAGTAGTTAGCAATAGAACCAGTTGAAACTACCAAGCTACACGCACACTCAATAGACGACCACCGTTCCTTTCCCCACGTAACGCCAATCATATAAATTCATTTCGCATTCAGTTCCACTTGAAGCCCACACGTAAACAATTATTCAAACGAGAGTAAGGCCGCACTAGCTAGCTAGCATAAGCCGCATGTGAGAGTATTTAAAAACGTTTACTAGCCACACCGCAAATTGCACATAATGTTTGCGATTTGCGTGCAAATTGACACGATAATTACAGTCCCAGAGAGGGGTTGGGGTGCCTTTTACCCCTTTCCAGGCAGAAAAACACAAAACCTCCTGCGGCGACCGCACTGGACAATGGTTACGCTCAATTTACATCGCTTGTCATTCAAGTAATCAAGTGGCGAGCCAGGTGCGCCCAACAGCAGTTCGTCGTTACACCGGCAACACCAGCAACACCAACTGTTGTCCAATTTGAACACAAAAAATTTGCCTAAATGCCGCACGATTAATTTCGTTAATTTCTCCCAAAAAAAGAAATTGTGTGCGGGACGGGACACACGAACAAAAAACCCACTCATCACCACCGCCGCGTGGTAATGAATGAACACGATGCCGCCAAAGTGAATCGACAGCCTCATTTAAGATGACAATCGATGGCGGGGATGCTCGAGTGTTCTCAAGGGCCCTCGATGTTCAATTTGATTTAAGACCTGTGAATAGCACCTCAATCATGCTCCCGGATTGTAATTACTTGCTACTTGTGTTGTGTTGGGTTAAAATGAGCAACCGGCACTTCAATCAAGATGACGCCCAAAAATTATTTTCGTGATGCTTCTCCTCCATGACGAGATCCGGCCTCAGTCTCTGATGCGTCGTCGTCGTCGTCTGCCTTCCTGCTGTACGCTGGATCCATTAGAGAGTAGGTAAAACATCGCTTAGGAGGTGAGTACGTGTTCCTCCTCGCCAACTGTCACTATTGATCTGTGATGGGTTCGATTGCCGCTGTTGCGAAAGTTCAACAATAGGGTCAACCTCCATTGAGGCAGAGCACAGATCATCGACAGCAACCATGAATCGAATCGATTTCGAGTGGGAATATGCTAAATAACCATTTGTGGATGACTTGCCAAAAATCCGATCCGACCGACACCGAGTGCCAGTAGCAGCCACACACTCACTCGCACTCACTGCTGAAGTTTTGTTCATCTACTTTCAGCTGATACCGTAAAATGAATTAATGAAACCTTAATGATGTGAATTGTGAGGTGAGGTGAGTTTTTTTTTAATTGAATTTTTCTTTTCCAATTAAGAAGCGTTTCGGCTGACGGATGTAAATATCAGCGTCAAACGCCATTTGGCAAAGGCGTTCCGAATTTTTTTTTTTTGGGTTAAATTCGATTTATAGGTCATTGACGATGATCCGACATGGCCGTTGGAAAAAAAAGGTTAAGTGGACACTGGACACTGGACACACTGTGGACAGAAGTGGTGCTTTGTCTTGGCGAGGAGTGTAAAAATTCCAATTGTTTGCATTTTGTATAGACGGCGAGGTTGTACAATTTTGTTAGGCCTTTGATTCATTCATACCGAAAGTTGAGGTGTTGATAATCTCAAGAGACAGTTTCGGCGGACTCTTATGCGCCGACATAAGTCAACAATCCACTGTCACTTAGTGTGACGGTCTCAGCCTGGATGACAACCAATCATTTCAATCATTGTCAGCTATTGTTTAATGCAAATCAAGCGAAGAAGAGATGTAGGATTCAGAAGATGGGTTGAATGCATAAACTCATCTTTGGGATATGGTTGGATGAAGGTTTGTCCAAATTTGGGAACATCAACCCGATCTGTAAGAATAGTGATCGCCTCAACTGTGTCAATTACGCAAAATACCTTCTGAACATCACCTGCAAAATACTAGGTTTCAATGGCCTCCGAGGGTGTTGCCCAGACTAAATGTTGACAGTTGTAGTGTTTATCATTGCTATAATTCGATAAAAACAGAGAGATGCATTGGACGGAATTTAAGGTTGAAAAGTTGAACGTACAATAATCCTGAGAAATCTGCAGAGGTAAGGAAAGCCACCACGTAATTGAGTCGTTGCCCTTCAAGCCCTTCTCTTGTATCTTTTCAAGCAGAGAACAGTGGGAAAACAAAGAAATTCTTTGGCTCTCCAAGATGGACATAGGCACGATTGCTGGTGTCTTCTCTGAGGAGCTAGGACTCCGCAGCTCAATAAGACTCCCTGACAATAGTATGTTTTCCAGGCAGAGGTTCTAGCAGTGACCAGAGCTGCCCAATTGGCGTCACTGCTCACGGTATCACGGGAGGATATCACGATCTTCATAGACGGCCAGGCGGCTATAAAAGCACAAGATGCTACTCAAATGACATACAAGCTTGTAAAGTGCTGTTGCAAAGAGTTGAGGATTCTTGGCAAGCAGCATAATGTAAAACTCTGCTGGATCCCCGGCCACAGTGGTGTGCCAGTAAACGAGACTGCTGACGAACTAGCAAGCAAGGGATCAGCCCTAGAACCAGAGGTGGGGGATGTTACAATTAAACCTCCACTTCGTCATCTGAAACAAATAATAAGCCTAAGATCCTTAGCTGAGGCGAATGACAGGTAGAAAACACTAACCACCTGCGATATTTCCAGAAAGCTATGGCCAGAATATAATAAAGGCAGAAGGACCAAGCTCCTAGATATGGACAGGAAATCCCTGTCACTACTGGTAGGATTAATTACAGTCCACAATATGCTTAGTTACCATGACAAAAAAGCTGCACCCGACCGAGGACGACCTATACAGAGGATGCGGGGACGAAGAGGTACATGAGGACACGACTCACTTCCTCTGTCATTGCCCAAGCCTCTGCAATATAAGAAGAAGAACATGGGGCAGATATCTCTTCGATAACATCGAGGAGTTATCCGATGGTTCACTGTTGGATCTACTCAAGTTCGCAAAGATAGGCAAATAGCTGTCATCAGGCATATAAAATCACGCAGTTGGAAGTAGCTGGTAAAACAGACATGAAGAGGATTTCATCATCTTTATCGGCCCGCTAAGCTACCCTAACCTTACCTAGTTGAGTCGCTGTCTGTATTGTCTCTGCTCTGTCTGCCTATCAAACAATGCCCGGTGAGGACCAGTATTAATAAACTTAGGTTCATCGGGTTAGTGGACAAAAGTCTCTCCGTCTTTTTTAAATCCAGCTAGGGCCAGATTTGTTTTGACAAAAGACAAGCGCTGACCTGTGGTTTGCCAGGTTCTTGGCATCCGTGTCAAGGAGTAATTTGATAGATTCAATAGGCCCAGGAAGTTCCCCTAGGTTTCCGGGGAGATGCCGTCCTGCGCCTTCTTTTGCCAGCTCGTCCGCTCTGCAGTTGCCTGGAACGTTCCTGTATCTTGGGACCCAGCACGTGGTAACGTCGTACCTGTCTGCAATCTCGTTAAGAGATCTGTGGCATTGATTTACGAAAGCCAAGCCGCAGCTTCGCGGACACCCTCATTTTCCGCTTGAAACACACTACAGTGATCTGGCAGTCGCGCGGTAATGGCTAATCCAGTTGCGTTGGAGAAGATCCCTGCCTCCTTACCACAGCTGTCTTAAATCCGTCTGTGAATATTTCTAGGGCGAAATCGCTCAAAACTTTACAAGACTCCCATGAGCTTCTGCTAGAAATCCAAGTTTTGTACCTGACGTTGAAGTCAATATGGGAGACAATGTAGTCTGTTTTACTAGGAAAAGTATGGTTGCCCTTAAGGATCCTAGAGTAACCCGTTGCTGTGCTGATCACCTGGGATGATACTCTGAGCCTTAATGGCGCTTTGACTGCCATTAGCTTCCCACAGATTTCAACAGGAAGGAGGTGGAGCAGTGGGTGGTCTTCTCAAAGCAATTGAGGCTTTCCTTGCACGGTCCTGAAGATTCAGTCTCAAGTTGAGTTTCCTATCCAGTAAGTGTAGAACTTATCTGTTGAGACGCTCATGTCATCATTAGTAGTGCGTGCAACTTTCGATTTACGATGAACATTAAACCTATCCTGCATTCGCATTACATAACAATGACTACTTCCTGTATCTTTCGATTGTTTCACCTACCCCATCAATTAAAATTCCGAATTATTCATAAAGTATCTAATTCGTGTCACTATCCGATGCCTGCTCGCGAAAAGCAATGAGAATAAATAAACATTAAACAAAAAAACAAAACAAAACAACTACTGAATCTCATTATTTACCATGCGTACCATAAATCCGGTATTCAAATTCCGTGCAACAACAACAAAAGGAAATTATATCACTTTCCGACGTCAACAACTGGGCACACAGAAACACCACCGCCATTGGCCACCAGCCACCACCGACGACGATGACGACGACCACCGACCAACCTCAGGACCACTCGATGAGTTGCTCAATGGTGAGTTTACACTAATTACCATTTCATGGGATTAGCCATCGAGTCACGGCCGGCGCTGTTCACTTCGGCTCTCCTCTAAAAGTGAGTTTAGCACCAAGCACACACAGGAACAGAGTCCAACACTCACACACACAGTGATACTAATTAAATACCTCAATTGTTTCATGACATCGCCTACGATTTGGGGGAGCTTAGTCGAAAATTTCGTGACAAAATATGCTAATACGGCGGCTAAATTAGTTTTAACGCTGTGCGGCGAGCGAGTCTAGCAAAGCGTGAATGTTCCAACACACAGCGCGTTCAAAAGACAGGAAACGTGTTGGTGGTAATTTTTCTTCCTTTTTCATTTTAATTGCATGTTTTTCCTCCGAAAAATCGACAATAGCCCCGGAACACGAATTAACATTTCATAAACAGTTTTCGATTTTCACCTAGGGTGGGATGTGTACGTAATGTGTATGGTATGGGGCGATCAGTGATTGTGACTTGTGACTCGCCACCATCGTCAAGTGCTGTGAAAATTTCTAAAAGTATCTACCGTGCATCTGTGGTGGATGTAAGGTGATTAGATAATTGTGTACCTATACACCATGGATTCATAAGGAAGCTCATACCTTCAATTCAGGGCCTTTGTCGAATTTCAAAATTTGGCTCAATGCGTTTGGGTCTTATCTCCAGTTGAGGAGCACGTATTTGAGCATCTTCCCAAGAATCATCGCAGCCATAGCTCCAGGTCGATTAAAAGGAGCAAAAAGAAGGACTCTCTTACCTCCAGTCGGCAGGATCTTGGAATTCTCGCAGGTAATACAAAAAAAAAGGGTAGAGTTGAGAAAAATCAGGACTCAGGAATCTGAAAACAGATTGAAACGTCTCTATAAGTCCGAAATGCAGTCACTTCAGCAATATGGGAAGAGGAGCATAGAAGTTAGAGGTTAGAAATTGGGGTGTACATACCCTCTAGATATCTGTTGTTCTCCCCCGAACTCGTGTTATTCGATGAATTCTTGACCAATTGCTCTGAGGAATCGGAGTATTTGGATTGGGTCCAACGATGGGAGATTGGTTTCAAAGACCTGGTACACTCCCAAGGGAGTAAATCAGTGGTCCACAGTCTATAAGGAGGTGTGATGGGGTCCCCTCGGCATCGGTGCAGAATCTGCGGTTTCCATTCCCAGTTTCCTAAGATTCTCCCTGATTCTGTAATGGCTCGTTGGAAGGCCCTTTAGAATGCGTAGTTAGTTTTTGTTGGTGCCTAGACAAGCCTTTGCTCTTCCTTCGGCCGTAGTTCCCAAGAAGTTTCTTTGCCTGTCTTAGTAGTGGGAGTGCTTCACACAGCCATCATCTTTTGCATTATTCCTCTCTTCGCAGTTCCTCTTGAATTCGATGCAGTCGCAGCCCCAAAATGGACCTGGTCTAACGAATGGGGTCTCTAAACCTTTTCTTGACAGATCATTCTCTCTATTCCTACATGACCTGGCATCCAGTAGAGGGTTTATCTTTTCCAGACACTTATAGGCCGGTTTGGACCTGATTTCATAGGAACTCAGTACCTACCTGGATGGCTGTCTGATAGTATCGCAACGTTTTTCTAGCGACTCTTCCTATTGAGGTTGAATTGCGCACGTATCTTTCGATCGTAAATATGTACCTCTACTTGAAAGATACTGGGTGATGTTCCCTGAAACTCCGAGAACTTTGTTTGCGGTCCGTATACTCCACGGTTATCAATGTGTGTTTTGCGAGAATAAACCGCAGAATCTGTGTATACATGCCATTTCTCATCGATCTATTCAAAATTGTCTGAAAGCAAACTATTGTACTATACGTGTTTAACGATTTTAGTAATTTTGAGTTAAGAAGACTCTTAAAGTTCCTGTTTTCGAAAATGACGGTCTCAGGCGACGTCACGGAAACTTGTTTAGCCGTTTGTTCCATCGGTTTGTGGTTTTAGTGGTCAGTGGTTACTGCGTTGCACTTCTGTGTGAGTTGTGTGGGTTCAAGTCCCAGCCATCTTCACCGAACATTTTTCGCGACACCACCTCTCGTCAGGAAATGATATGCCTCCGAGAGTATAATTTGTCATGAAAATACTTCTTAATTCGCCGTTCGGAGTCGGCAATAAATTGAAGGTCCTTTCCAATGTAACACGCACAACATGAATGGTGCGAGAATCTAGGCCTAGGCTCGCGCCAGCTCGTTCATACCATTGGTTTGTTACCACAACTTTCGTGTCCGTGTTTAAGAACGCATCTGTTTACCTTAAAGCAATTATGTGAATTTAATAATCAGTTCGTTAAGCCCGTCAAATGGTGTCTACCCAGCACATGATGCCTTGTTCTAACCAAGACCGGACACCTGTAGGTGAACTAATCAAGGATTTCTTCTTTGAAAATATACTTCAGCGTTTGTAGCTCCAACAATTTGTCTTGAATTCATTCGATGCGAAGAATGTGTTTGTTCTCTTCTGGTTATAAGTGGACGATTTACTTCTGAAGAAGAGCTTGCTAGGCATTTAGCCTGTTTCACTTTTGTTTAACTCTTAATAGAAAAATAAAATCTTCTCCAGACGGCTCCAAGTAGAATATAGGTTGACCCTCTTACTATGAGCTGCTTGAGAGGAATCATCGCCTGGCTAGTTCATCAACCCCATCGATTCTCTCTATGTTCGTTTAGCCTGAAACCTAAGCTAAGATGAGCGGAAATCGATTTGTTAGAAAAACAAGTTTATTTCGAGAGGGTTGTATCAATTCAGAGGATGTGACTGCAAAATCCAAGGACATTGACGGTAGCCTGACTGTTAGTGAATATTTGTGTTAGCTGTGTGTGTTGGACAAGCAGATTCGTGTAAACCATCCCCTGCAAGTAGCCGCAAAGAAAGAAATCGAGCTGCATCAAACTGCAAGGTCTAGGCGGCTACATGTCACCAAATCGGGAGATGACTTGGCAAGGAAATTTAAAGCGCAATCACCTGATTGAGTCAAGTCCCACGTAGGGTGTTGCAATATCTGTCGCAACAACCACATATCGTCAAAGTCCATCCCATCTTATTGATGTCATCTCTTGGCATGTAACGACAACGGTCTAAATTAACTAAACGTGGCAAAAATCCAACCCAACCCTTGACCCTGTAGTATTCAAACTCCAATTCAATTTTTAAACTACAAAGTGTTAATTATTTGGCGATGCGAAGAAAGCCCACAAGATCGAGCGACCGCTAAATGAGACGATCCTACCTAGGAGCCATAAGTAAGTTCTCCATTATTCGATGAATTATATCTTGCGTTCTGCTCTACGATGACGGGAACTGAATTAAAGAACCAAAATTGTATTTTAATTTATAATTTATTTTATTTATCATATTTTATATTTTTCCTTCTTAATAACTTCTTAGCTACATAAAAAATATTATACTAGAACGCTTAAAAACGAATGACAAAAAAAAAAAACTATTTATTCTTCGATTTTTCTTTCATTTTAAAAATAAACTCACTTGAATTTTTTTTTTTTTTATTCAAAGACTCGCTCTCGAACAATGTAACAAAGAATAAAGTATAAATATAAATATACACATATATTTTGTTTTTAATTTAAATTTTAACTGTACAGGTGAAATAAAAAGTAAAAAAAAAAATAAAATAAATACAGACTGGAAGAAACAAAATAAAACATTTATTTTCTTAATTTGTTTCGTTAAGTTAACAAAAAAATCACTTGACATCTTGTAGAAATAATCTCCATATACGTATGTTGTATCTCCGTATCCAATATATATCTGAGGAAGTTTCTGTACATATGTATATGGTACTTAGAGCCGAAATACATTCATGTGTCACTAGGGAATTTTTCTTATTTGTTTTTATTTTGTTAAAAATATGCTTTCACTTTAGTTTTGTTTATTTTCTTACTCAACGCTAGTTTGTTAAATTTTGTACAAAAATTTACATTACAATATTGGCAACAGTTTTTTGATTTATTTGATTTATTTTCTTAATCATAAGAAATATATATATGTAGATCGTCTTTTGTTTATACAAAAAATGTGTTTTATCTTGTGTGCAGGGATTTTTTGTTTTTTTTTTTTTGTTTTGGAAAAGGAAACGTAAGTTCTTTATATAGAATTAAATGTTTGTGCCATTTCTTGTTGTTAATTTTTTATTTTTTTGTTTAAATAAATAAGCTACTTAACTGTACACAGAGTATAAATATGATTTTGTTTGTTTTGTTTTATAAAACTCAAACTTGAATTGTATCCTCATCATCACTGGGCGGTCGACTACTTTCTGAACGTCCGGGAGGACTACCGGGATTTAATGTAGGACTGGGCGATCGTCGCGCACTACTGCTATTATTAATACTGATGTTGTTGTTATTGCTACTGCTATTGTTGTTATTGTTATTATTGTTACTATTGGTCTGATAATAACTACTTAACGATGAGAGAGAACTAGATGCCGATAAATGTGGAAAAGGAGCTGAAGCTGGACCTGGCAGACCACCTAAACTACCCAAAGCGGCCGGAACACCGGGATACAAACGATATGGTAGAGGTTTTTGTAAAGCAGCCGCTGCCGCTTGGCGGTAATAGATATCGGCAGCAGATGGCGGTGTTCCATGTGGTGACTGAGCCGGGTATGGCCACGCCCCTAGGTATGGTGGTCCACCATATAATCTCTGGAAAGCTGCATAATTACCGGCTTCCGCGAGGAGTTCAAGACCGACTGCAGTTTGACGCTTCCATTTTGTTCTGAAAAAAAGAAAAAGAGAGTTTTTTAGTTGGATGAGTTTGAAGAAGGTTTCAATGAAGATAGATAGGAGTTCAAAGTTCGAAGTCTCGGGTGCGCGACGACAAAACCAAACGCCGAACATGGAACAATGATCACAACTGTTACTCAAACTCAATTTCCGGGTAATTCAACGTTTAACCGACAAGACGCAAGGTTTGAAAGAAGAAAATACGTGTCTGCACAGAGCTTCAGCCCGCTCTACTGCAGAGAGAGAGAACAATAAACAATCCATGGAACAATGAGGACCAGTCTAGTCGTTGGATTTATGCCGAAAAACTAGGGAAGCGTTAAAAAAATTTTTAAATTTTAAAGGTGGGAATGCAAGACGCCGTCTCACCAAAATCCTTTGGAACAACTTATCTGAAGCATTGAAAACAGTGACAAAAAGTCGTAGATAACTACTTGGGGACGCCTATACTTCAATGTAGAAAACATGTGAATTAAACCTGGAAACCAAAAAAACCGCACCATACCAGCTAGAGAGCTCAATCCAGGATACATTGGACTACTAAAAATCGAAGGTGCCTTCGATAATACCTCACTTGAGGGCAGCATATAAGGTCCTGATAGGAAAAGAGGCAACGAACCTTTACAATAAAGACAACAAGAGGCTGCCCACAGGGAGGAGCCCTATCCCCTATAATGTGCAGCTTGATTTTAGACGAGCTCCTGCCAATCTGGAAAAAATCCACAAACACCACCAAGGATACGTTAACGACAATAATGGCAGTAGAAAATTCGTATTTTAACAAGCTTTCCATCAGTAGGTCATCACAAACTCAAGGAATATCGCAAGAAACTAGGAGAAGGTAAGAACGGAAACTGCAGACTCTGCAACAATGGTAAGGAACCCAATTAGACCTCCTTTAGGGCTGTGAAGCACTAGTTTTGGGTCTCCGAAACTGAACTTCCATCGCCGGATCCTATCGAAATATTCCGATTACTCAGAGTCATCGGATTGCAGGAGGTTCTACTTTACACTGGAAAATTAGCCTAAACTCCCCTGATCGAAAATTGATGGCAAAATTCAAAAGTCGGGTAAGAAAAGAACATCATCAGCGTTTTAAGCTGCATCAGAGGACTAAAAGGACGACAAATTTGGATCTCATCTGTTTGACAGCCACATTGCAATCAGCGGACCTTTAAGAAGTTAACCTCCCAATCAGCCTTGCTACCGACGTCGATGATGAGGATGGAACACTCTTGGCTCCTAGTTTCTTAACACTCTTTGCGTCATGATCCAGCTATTCCCTTTTCTTCACTCACTTCCCCATCAAACAAAAGCGTCAAAAAGAACAACGTCAAGGTACAAACCAACCTCTCAGACTCACTTTGATTGCTTTGCCAATCAAGTCCCAAGTACTCCGATTAAACATCAAAATTCAACTTTATGAATCAAGTTTCGAAAAATCTGCCCTCGAACGCGAGAGGGTCCTTAAAGATTCATTTGCGTTCCCTGCATCACAATAAATTATTTTTATTGTCCGTTCCCTTGGAAGAACTTTCATTTGCACAGATCTACTGCTTTGCAATCGTTTCCACGAGTCATTCCAAGTCATCAAACCTAACCGCTTCGTGATAGGTTTTATGACTCCCTGAAGATGGTAGCATTTCTTGATTTCCAAACACCAACACACACCCGCCTGTCCAGGAGTGGCTTGACCACATTCAACGGATAATAATTGTCCTTGGAGTGGCGTAGGGAGTGTAGGGAGGATTAAACTGCAAACACACTTCGTTTGGGTTGCAATTTTCACCCCGAGGCTGAGGCAATTCAGCGGCAGCCTCAATTGCCACACAAAATCGGCGGGCGCGAGTTATAACTTGGCGTGATTTGCGGGCATAAAAAGCAACAACTCCAAAACGATGCATTTAATGCAGCTGCACCTCGGCTGCCGCTTAATGCCCACGTTATGATGATCGTAAAGCCGGCCATAGGCAGCTGAAGAGAGAGATACAGAGGCCCGAGAGAGACCTCGGCAGCAGTGCAAGTGTGTGGGATGCAGTTGGGAAGGAAATTGGCTCTTTAGAGCATGATTTGAATTTCTCGTGCAGCAGGCTACCACAGAAGTGGATCATTAGAGAGAGGGAGCTTTGGAACCTGGCCGCCATTATTCGCTACTTTTGCTGGGGCTAATTGGCGGTTGTCTTAAGTTTCCAGGCAGCAGCGTTCTGTGAAGGATTTTTGGGATCAAGAGGGCAGAAACATACTAATAGTTGAAAATTTCCGATAACGACTTTGATCGCAGAGGGGGTTGGGAGTATGCACACGTAAGTGGGAGGGTTCCTGGGTGCCTGGGTTCTCTTTTGATGAATTGATTTCTACAGTTTGGATATTTTTTCCGCCACTAATTGGGAATTTACTCAACCACTGGGGGAATGGCGGAAACTAGTTGGAATTGATAGACGCTCATAGCTCACTGGATAATGGTAGAAGTGTATAATTTTGAATGAAATTGGCGCTCAAGGATGGCCACAAAACGGTTGGTAGTTTCAGTTTAAGAAACGAAGTACATAATTGCCTTGGGAGTATTCGTCTTGAGACGATGCAATGCCAATCGAATTTGGATTTAAAATTTTGTGAGATTAAAACTGAATCAATGGCAAGAGGGTGCAATTTGACAGAGTGGTGTCAGAAGTGGGGAATTCGAAAGGAAGTATCAGATGTTTGTGCTAAAAATAAGTTTTATGACGGAGGACCAACAAATTGGTCGCAACACCTTGGTCAAACGACTTATTAGCGAACTTTTGACTGTGAAAATGTAAATTATGACTTCAAGCATATCCTTTGTCAAATCAAGAAACTAAAAAGAGCACACGCTGTGCTGTATCAAGGAGCCAAAGGATTTTAAGTCAAAGAGTTGCTTGACTGATTTGAAAACCACACAAAAAATGCGATAGTAATCTCAGGAGTTTCCTGAAATCTGATACATGTGTGCATGTACGCAAGCCCATAGAAGAAGTTACTACCAAAAGTAGGCAGTGTTCTGGCAGCGTTGTGTGGTGGGAAGCTTTTACCAAAACCACCAACCTCAAAGCCATCACGAAAATACATACACTGGCGTGAATAGCAGCTACAAGTGCCATGATAATCACGCCAACGGCAGGACTAGAGGCTATTCTCAATCTGCTTCCACTTGACCTGTTTATACAGAAATCTGCGGGGAGAATTGCCCTGAGAATCAGCTAAACGAATGGTTGGAAGTCAAGCACGGCGAGGCTAGGCCATATCTTAAGTAAGCACATGGTGCAATGTAGCAACCACTGACTATACGGTGCCCTACCTAGACTTCTAAAGACCACTCTTGCTCATTCCCAAGCAGAGAGGAATGGACAAGGGGAACAATACCAAGCACGCAAACCAAAGCCATCTGTACTGATGGGTCCAAAATGGACATTGGTGTGGGTGCAGGTATATTCTACAGACTCCCGGACCATAGCAGCGTTTTCTAGGTGGAGGCCCTGGAAGTGACAATTGCTGCCCGCAAGACTGCGATAATGATAAAACCACGTGATGATATCACCTTCTTTATCGACAACCAGGCGTTGCTTAAAAGCGATTTAGCATAACTAAATACTCTCATGCAGAAGGACAGGAAAAGCCTAGCGGTCCTTGTAAAGGGTCTTCCAATAGGGTCTTCCAAACTTTGACAAGTTGATAGCGGCCATATTGTTGAAGCTAAATCTGTCAAATTGGCTGTCATTTATTCAGTCTGTTTTGCCAAATCACCATGGATGGATATAGCGTTCAACAAAACGTGCAAATTATAAAATTGTTTTATCAAATTAAGTGTTCTGTTCGGGCAACGTCCGGCGCGCTTCGCCCATTTTACGGTCGCCATAATCGTCCTTCCGAGAGGACTATTCACATTGTGGTGGATAAATTTGAGTCCACTGGTTCAGTAAATGATCAACCAATACCCGTACGTCAACGAAATGCAAGATCTGCCGGAGACATCGCCGCTGTCTGTGAGAGTGTGCAGGAGAATCCGAGACAGTCGATTTCGCGTCGCCCACAAGAACTCGGCCTTCCGCAGATCACAACTTGGCGAATTTTTCGTCGTGACTTGGGCCTGCACCCGTACAAAATTGAACTGACCCAGACGTGTGTTCGCTGAATGGGCTCTGGAGCAGTTGGAAACTGACCCTAATTTTCACCGAAAAATCATCTTCAGCGATTAGGCCCATTTCTGGAAGAATGGGTACGTCAACAAACAAAATTGTCGAATTTGGGACGATAACAAACCACATGAGATTCAAGAGCGTGCAATGCATATGTTTGGTGTGGATTTTGGTTTGGCGGCGTCATCGGTCCATATTTCTTTAAGAACGACGTTGGCCAGGCCATCACCGTCAATGGCGAGCGCTATAGACTGATAGGCCTTTCAAACGAATGAAAAATTTTGATGATATCTCAGACACACTTTGTTTTATTTAAATTTAAAGATAGGAAGCGCTTAATGTTGCACCCTTTAGGAGTAATTACAGGTAAAAATAGTCAGCGCTACCACATGAAAAAGTTATGGCTAAGTGAGGACGACCTTTGCTGGGGCTGCAGTGATGAATAAGTTAATGATGACACAATCCACTTCCTCTGCCACTGCCCAGGTCTTTGCAACATCAGACATAAATCCTTTGAAAGGCACTTTTCCAGGATGCCGAAGAACTGATTGACGTACCTATCGGCTACATCTGCAAGTTCATTAAGGTTTCACGATGGTTCGAAACCCTGGGGCAATAGGAATGCGATTTGGTTATTACTCCACGAGTAAGGGGTACCTTGCAGGACATTCGCACAGCAAATGTCGAACGGTTTCTATTTCCCCTTCGTTCCTGCAACTTCCGCGGTAGTCATTGTAGGACAACCCAGGGTGTTCACAATGAGTTGTAAAGACACTTGAAATGTTTCTTATTTTCATTCAACTATGTATATGCATATGTATGTAACTTCGACCCATGCAATTAAATTTTCCCGAAAAATGCATCTGCTTTTGAATTTCCTCATTCATGTCTGTGTCCTGGTACCTTGTAAAGGGTCACTTTGCTTCCTGTCAATATATCGTTCAGAATTTTCCTATAAAGCTTCATGTACAACCTAGAATTTTGTTGTTATTACAAAAGAATAATCGAATTGACAGCGCTGACACTGACTTAAGCCCTTAAAACGACAGCAAAACCTGATATCACAATCTTTACAACAAACTTCATCCTCGTAATACCTCCACAATTAATTTATCTATCTAATTTCCCTTATAACAGTTAAGTATAAAAAAACACTTATTAGTGCCCATAAACGTTCCCACGTAATAATTCGAAATAATGTAATTATCGCATTTTCACAAAGCAAAAAAAAAAACGAAGGAAACACCAGAGTGTGCAAAAAAAAAAATTTAGTCCAGGCTTGAGCGCAAAGACTGTCTACCAGCCGCTAATAGATAGAGACATTTGGTTATAACAATGCTCGCGGAATGTGTATATGAAAATGTTCCCAATTCACTTCAGGTTTTCACACATAAGACAGACATCAAGCAAATAATTGATTTAATTAAAGTCTTTCGCTTGCATTTTACAATTTTAAATTTTTTTTTTTTCCACTTATAGCGAATGCATTCGTCTGCGACTATGGCAATTAAATGCTGCACTACCCTGTGCTATGGGCTATTCCCCTCCGTTTTGTGATTAATAACATGTGTATGCACACGGTGTATTTTCAAAGTTCGTTACACATTTCATGGAATGATAAAATTTATAGGAAACCTTAGGTAATTACTAATTTCTAATGGATGATAGTGCTCGGCGAGTTGTAATTATCTCATATTTAAGTTATGCATTATGAAAAGTGCACGTTTGTACGAGTAGGTAGTAACTTAGACGGAGAAAGAGAGACTAGGAAGTTGTCAGTTTATGTTCGCAACATGAGCGAATATGAATTAAATTTTTATAATCAGGGAACATTTCCAATAAGACATTTTTACCTGTGGAAGTCGTGGGTATTCCCGCTTAGGTAGACCAAAATGTAGGTATGTGAATTGAAATCATAGGTAGAGCTACCTTGCATGATGAATTCTGGTTCTTTTTTTTTAAAGAAAATTCTGTGAGTCACTCTACCGGTGTTGGCTCCTTTCTGTTTCACACATTTCGCAGAATCACTTAGACCCATATTTTTTTTCGGAGAGTTAAGTCGACATCAAAGCCATTGATGCTGTTACCACATCCTCAAAATTGGTCGACCAATTCCGGCTTGAAATCAATCCATTAAGTATCCACTCCATAACTACACTCATCTGAATCCCTGGTCATAGCAATCATAAGGGCAATGAGCGTGCCGACGAGAAGATCTGGCTAGGAGAAGATCGGCCCTTAACAGTTCTCTAGCAGAAAGTGTCGATATTTCGGTGGACACTGATAAGGGCTATATATGTGTATCTCCACTTTCTCCATCTTGCAAATCATAGGTGGAACGGCCTGACTAGCTGCGCCATTTCAAGAAAGACATGGCCTAATTACAGTAAAACTAAGTCAGAAGAGCTACTTGGTAAATCGAGACCAAATATTGCCAAAATTGTAGCCATTATCACATGCAACTCGGCGGTTGGAGACCATGCGGTCAAGATTAGTATTCCTCACAACACCTTCTGCAGAAGCTGCAAGGACATAAATAAGAAAGGATCTCTTCTTCATATCCTCTGCAAGTGGCCTTAGGTAAACCCTTCATAAATATTTAAATATTGAGCCTGCTTAGGTCGCTGAGATCTTTACTGATTTACTCTCCACGAGCTAGTTTTCTGTCTTGATAGGACAAGAGATGTACTGTACATAGAATATAGGTTTTGGTTTCATCCTCTTTTGCAATAATCGTTAGAGGGAATTCCTATTCTTCAAATATGCCTTCCTTAAGCAAGGCCGCATGAGGGCTCTCACTATAGAGCTTTGGCATTGCTTACTGATAGACGGAAGTCTTCCCGTTCCCAATTATAGTCGGAGAGGTGGTGAACGTTTTGGTTACGTCAATTGTGCCAAGGAAATTCCTTTACCAGTTCATTCAGTCTGCACTTGTCCGGAACATCCCTGTGCCCTGAAACCTAGCACAGGGAAAAGTCCTATCTGTCAGCAATCTCATTGAAAGACATGCGGTATTACTCTAACAACTTTCATCGTAACGCGGTGATTTCAAGGCCTTTGTCGCTGCTAACGCTACATTCTGCCTGAAATACACCACAGTGATCAAGCAGTTGTCTAATAAACTTCTCAGAGACTATGCAGTGTAAATACTCCTGCCCCGTATCGTGCGATATTTTAGATCCATTTGTGACACCCATGTTGCAAAGGCCTTCAAGATCCACCAAGATTCTCAAAATTCCCCTGAGTTTAAAGTCTTTCGGCAGCTGCCGCTAAATATTCGCGGATTTGACGACCAACCAATCAAAAAAATTTATACTGAGTCTCTTAGCCTAAGCCATGTCCTTCTTTTCTGGAATCCGGAGGACACGGAGAGATACGAATAAAATGGAAATCTTCGCCTTTTTGAGAAACCATAGCTGCTTGTCTGCTAACAGGCTGTGAATGTTTAAGGACCTATCTTCACAGGTTTGACTACGACGATAACCTCTATTGCCCAAGTTGTATAAAGATAATCAAACTCATCATATTCCATTGCCAAGGAAAAACTGAAAAACCATCTGCCTATTTATGCAGATAGGCAGGAGGTGAACAGTGAACACTGAACAAGATTCGGACGCAGTTAGCGACAAGATTGTGTATAAAGAAACAACGGAGGAAGCTGCAAATACGAACGAGCCCAACACCAAAAGCTCAAGTCCTCCCGCTTTAAAGCGCTTGCTGGCTGAATCGTGGAAAAAACTCTAGGAAGTGGGAGGTTGGTGTCATTAGAACTTTCAGCAGATTCCCACCTTTACAGCGGAAGATTTCGCAGCGGCTGAGTGGTGCGTTGCGTATGCCTACATTGGACTGTTGAACGACCTGTCACGCGTTCGAGTCCAGCAATCAAATAATATGTTTCGCAGCACCATTCCTTGCCAGATACCGCGAGAATCCGAGAGCATAATTTACGATGAAAATGCTGTTCAATCCCGTTTACCTTACCGCGTTTAGCTACTTCTTCGAACAGAAAGGCCCATACTTGGATGGTTTGAGCACGTTAAACGCATGCCCTCAACTTGCCTTCCAAGACGTGCCATGGAATCCGTGCCATCAGGTAGGCGACCCCTCGGTAGGCCCACGATGTGATGGTTGGACCAAGTCCGAAATCCCACCTCTACCCGAATGGGGATAGCTGATGATTCAGAGTCGATGAAGGAAGATCAGGAGATGTGGAGTGTTCACTTGTCGATAAGCGGTTTATTGGAAAATGATTATGATGAAAATGCTAAAGGCCCTTCAAATTGTTTGTACGGAAAATATGTATAACTCAGTTGCGGGAAGCTTGGTACCCATCGTGCTGGGGCTCCTTGGTTATTTTAACCACAAAATCCATTCATACACTATGCTGCACTTCTTTCTTTTTTTGTGGCAAGCTCAAGTCCCTACTTTTCGACAGGCCCCTTCCAATCTGAACTTCGGTCTGTCTCCACTTATCCACTGACAGTCGTGTCCTGTTGTGGATGCACTGTTGGTGCACATAGGGATCTCGTATCCTGTTGGTTGTATTCTAAACAAATTTCCGAGGTGCCTTTAGAAGGATGCAGTATGAAGGCGTATAGAGGCCTTCCCTATAAGTTTTCTCAACTAACTAACTACGACCGAAGCCTCAGTTTTTGTCGCATATTTATATTTTTTCTCATGGAACTCTACTCTCGTCCCCTTTTCGAAAAACCACACGAGTTCCAATTCGTTTTGGTTTTGCACTACGACTGTAATAAAAACTTCAACTGTTTACAGAGATTCGTTCCGGTTTTTCCTTTCCAAAATTGTATTCACCGAAGGGTGATGATATTTTAATAGGATTACAACCAACTGTCTCTCTTTATCTCTCTTCAGTCTTCACTCCACAAGAGCGGCGGCGTCAACATTTCGCAAATCCTTTTAAAAGTGTCTGCAACAATTTTTGCATACACTCCACTCCAAGTTCATTTATTTAATTGTCACGATCCGCCCATAATTGCACACCTCCTTTCCCAATAATCCCGGATCGCATTAGACCTCTTTTGGTTTCCTATTGTCTTTCACTGTCACCTTGACATGGATTCCTCTTGAGTGGTAATTGATCCTTTTTTTTTTGTGTGGCACTCTCCTGACAAAGAGAGAGAACGAGAGAAATGGTTTTAATTGATGGAATTAGTTAAACAGCGCTCGGCAGGGTAACCTTTTTCCATAAGAATCCTCCGCCGCACAACAGAAAATTAATGATCTCAACTTGTAGCAACAGAAGCAGCTCAGGGAGAGGTAACACAACCTGAACAACACACTTTGACGTCGTCGGCGGCGTCGTCATCGTCATCGTCGTCGTTGTTGTCGGCCTTTCCGAAGGCTATGGCGCCAAGAACCTTTACCCAATGTTGGGCGTAAATTTGACGAACGAACATGATGAGCGGAAAAGATAATTGTTCCAAGGTATAGACAGTTTGCTGTAGCATCCTCGCTTTCAGTAGGTACACCGAGTATTTAAATTTGTTCCCCTAAATACGCTCGAGCTTTGAAAGGCCGACTCTGCACGTGATTTGGGCAACGCCCTCGATCGACGTTAAAAGGTGAACTTGGAAGTACCTGTCACTTGCTGAAGAGTGTGCACTGTGCAGCTACAACTCATGGCTCATCAAAGAACGCGCTTAATTGGTGCTCTTAATGAATGAGTTTATGAGTAATAGGATACAAATTACTTAATTGGTGGATTAGGTCTTAACAACAGGTGAACTGGTGGAACTGGTCGATAGTCGTCTCATTTTTCTGGTTCCTATAGCATTTTTCTGAGTGGTAACCGCCGCCGCCGCTTAGAGCTTGATCTGAGATTTACGAGTGTGTATACCCGAATGTGTGTGTGTGTCTGTGTGTGCTGCATAAAGTGCCGTAGATGTGTCTCGTGGATAGGCTTTGAGATATCAGTGGTCTGGCTAAAAGCATTCATAAATCAAACCGGCAGTAACAACTGTTTGCGATTTGCATAGGAAAAATGAAGGATTGATTTACATAGGAATGCTAGACGGGAGTTTGTCGTTTTTTTTTTATCTGTTTCTGATGAGGTGTGGAGGCACGAGGAGTGGGGAATGACTTCATGCGGTTGGCGTTATCTGGTGAGTGGTAGCTGGCAGAAGTTTATTATAATGTCTCAATTTGAGGAGAAATATTCATGAATTTTCAAGGCATGCGTAGTCCATTAATATAATCTTGAGACTGTGTTGTCGAATTTTTTTGATTTTGGGGAGGCATATAGTCTAAGCAGGTCCAGGTGTGCTGAGTTGGTAGGTGTTCTGTGCATAAAATTGGTTCATACTATGTATGAACTTCATAGCGGAGCATGCTAGACATTCGATGCATTTTTTTGACTGAGCTGGAACCAAATTGTTGTATATGAGACGACTAGAATTTGTTGTTCCTCACATTGGTATTTAAGCTGAACTTTTGCCTGCCTGAGGCATGAGTTTTAAGAGCTATAAGTTTTGCAGAGAGAGATAGCAATTCCTGATCTGCTGGCCACACTTAATTTTGTGTAAGATTTTTGAGGTGGATACAACGGTTGGGCTTCTAGTTGAGATCACTGTTGGACCCCTTAGGTGTCATTTAATAGGAGTTTCCAAGAATCTTCCAGTAGACTGCAGCTCTGAGTGATTCTAGAATGTAAGTAGCTCCAAGTTAGTTCATTGTTCAAGAGCTTGGTTTGTTCTTTGTCTTTTTCCAAAGACCACTGTTTGAGAATCTGCTACAGACATATGTATACACAGAAGCTTTTAACTGGTAGCTGGCGGTATAGTCTTTACTGAACGTTCATTCTACAGATTGGTATCTCGTTGAGGTAGGAAGAGACAGAGATGATTTCGAATTAGAAAAGAACAGATCAGTGGTAGGGTCTTTAAAAATCGCAACCGTCCGTGGTGGACTAACTTCTCGCAACCATTCATGTTGTGTGTGTTCATGAAAGGGACCAATGGAAGGGACCTCCAAATGGCGAATTGATAAGCTTCTTCGTAACAAATTATACTCTCGAAGGTCAAGCAGAGTCCCAGATTACAGCAGTATTTTCCAAGCGGAGCTTCTGGTACTGACAACTGCCGTTCAACAAATTGCTAAAAGGCAATACCGCATGATGATATTATCGTTTTCATTGACAGTCAGGCGGGAATTAATGTTAAAACAGAATAAAACTAAAACTTGTGCGTCATGTTCTTGGGAGACAACACAATGTAAAATTAGGCAGAGTTCTAGGACACAAATATGTGCCAGGCAACGAAGAAGGTAATAAACTAGCACGGAAAGGTCCATCCCTGAGCTCAGTACGAGCTGATAGAGTCGTAAAGTGAAGAATAAAATGCTGCTTATAGCAAACTCTAAATGGAAAGCAATCAGCCCCTGTGTTAACACAAGAAAAAATCAGTGGCCACTCTATAGGAGAGAAAGACGTGAAAAGATCCAGCAAGGACTCGACAAATCTTTATCAGCTCCTGTAGGTTAATATCCGGTCATAACATGCTAAGGTTTCACACAAAAAAAAAATTAGAGGCAAACGGTCCCAGCAGAGGTTGCGGTGATGTGGATGTGCATGAGAATACTCTACACTTTCTCTGTTACTGTCCAGGACTCTGTCAACTATGAATTTAGTTCCTGCAAAAACATTTTCTTCAGGATTTCGAACAACTTTTCCAATAAGGCCGTGAATGAGCTGAACAGGTTTATAAACCTCTGGGAATGGATTAAGAATGAGTGTTACACCCACATGAGCATCACAGATCACTGGCCTAAGTGTGTTAGAGGAATTCCAATTACCTTAACTAAGCTATTTAGCCTTCGTCTCCAATTTGGAAATCCCCTCAAATCTCCTTACGCACTAAGTTGAGACTCTTTGAATCCACTGTTAAGTCCGTGCTATTATATGTCTGGGAAACCTAGAAAGTCTCGGTAAACATCACGAGGAAACTGCAGGCTTTTGTGAATCGCTATCTGCGCTACATCCTAAAGATTCGGTGGGCACAAATTACATCAATCAAGGAATTGTGGCGTAGAACGAGTCCAGAGCTGTTGAATGTCGATATAAGGAAGCGAAAATGGCGATGAATTGGTCACACACTGAGGAAGCCAAATGATAATATCGCGAAGCAGCCATTTGAATGGAATCCTCAAGGTTGGAAGACTAAGAAAAATGTGGAAATTAACCAAATTCTCAGAGGAAAACATGGCCACAGCTGAAACATCTAACTGCAGACCGCGAAGGAAGTAACAGAGGTTTCAGGATATGATGATGATGACAGATGTTTGACTGATTATTCAAAAGCATAGGACCGTTCATATGCGAATTATTTCCACGATCTCTCAAGGTAATGATCGATGGCAAACACTGTTGGCGCGTGCGTCAGTAGCAATTGTCACAATAATATGTGATTTTTGCAAGTCCTGGTACATATCAAACGTGTCTGCAACCAGAACACATCCAATCTGACACTTGCCTCTGACGACTGCTCGATGATATCGTTCAAAAATTTTACTAGAGTTGGGTCAGGATTGGATTTGAATCAAAGCCCCAGTTGTTTCAAGGTCGATAAAACCGAGTCTAAAGTACATTTCCATCGACTCCCGTTTAAGCCTTTACTTAAACTCAAAATAGTCTCCTTCATCTCTGCCTTTCTATTCGAGATTCAATCTTCCTATTCCACTTCCTCTGTAGTGGTGACAGATTCACCACTTTTAGGTTATCTGACGTGCCATCTCCGGAGGCCATAAATGATGTCAGAACAGAAGCAATTTTTCATTTTATTATCAACCACAGAACTGTCACTCAAAGTTATCTTCCATCTCTCCGAACGGATAGAGGAGGTGACCTCTTCAAGGACGGAGACCGTCAAATAAAATAAAGGCGTCTCTTGGACACCAAGAGTTCGGGTAAGACTAAGTCAAGGTTACAGAAGAAGTCTTGCACGAGATTGGGCAAAGATAGTAACTTCGGTGTCGGGGCTTTGGGAAATATTCGATCAATGTCAAATCCTTTAATGAAGCTACTTTCACATTCTATGAGAGTAGAGGCATCAGTTCAAATGGTGCTGTAGTTTGTAGTGAAGCACGAAAAACGCATCTTGCTGTCAAACTTCACAAAATCTGTCAAACATAGGTAGTTCATGTATTTTAAAACAACTTTCTGACACAACTGCTTCCACTTTCCAAAAACATTTAAGACTTTCAACAGAGTTAATTACAGACAGACTTTCTTAGTTACGACTATAATTGCCTTAACCCCGCGACCACCCAAATATGAATGACCCATCGCCAAAGTCATTAAGATTTTTCAGCTTCCAACCTGAAAACACTTAACACAGCCTGATAAACATTTTGTTAATTTCATCAAGAAATCCCGTCACTACAAAATATCGCCTGCGAGGTTGGCTCCCTGAATTAGGAGTGTGCACGTCTTGAACGTCGTTTTCCTAAAGTGTACTTAATTACCGCGTATACAGCAAACAGCAAACACCAAATGCCCATAGGCTCTCGTTCGTACGTTTTAATTTTCGAAATTTCCGTCCTAGAGAAATATAATCAACGAAATCCCAAATCGAATTTTCAATTCAGTAGCCAAAGCGCTTGAAGCCATCACGCTATTCACCTCCTAATCCGAGAGGCAAAAGCTGAACGTAAAATTATAATAATCGAGAGACGAACAATGCCATCGGATTCGGCAGACTTTCAAAAAAAAAAAAAAAATTCACGATACAGATTGTTTATAATTTATGAATATATTAATGGCGGTAAGTGCATCCATCAGGAGGACGGCTGGTCTTGGCCGATCAATGATCGTTTATTGATGAACTCTATAGAACCACTTCGCTTCCACCACGGCTGACGCAACGTTGAGGATGAATCACTTAACATTAATTACGCAGCAAACGATCAGCACCGGCATCTGAGAGATACAAAATGTATCTCAATCTATCCCCGCCCGGCAACCGTGCACTGTAATTATCGATCATCGGGCAAAATCTCCAATAATAGTCTATTAGAGATTAAAGAGCATTTCGGTTGAAAAAAAAAAAATGCTCAATTCGATATCTCGTTAGAGAGATAAGTTTCGAATGAATTGACCGAATTACGCGCATTTAAGCCCACAAGAGGCAAAAAACCTCCGAGAAAAAAACAAACACGGACTTCGATGATTTTTCAATGTGTCACTCTGTCTAACGATCGGAAACGATCGAGAGGTGAGTGCTTCTGCTTGGAACTCCACACACACACACTCGGAACACTCGGATAGAGAAAGAAATATTAAAACAACTTCTTGAGGAAGTGAAAATTAAGATGAATAAATAAATAACAAATGAAATAAAATTAAGAAATTGTTTGTGCCGTGTGATGACCGCAACGGAGACGGGCGGTGGAAAGGGAGACACACACAGTGAATGGGGCGTTTAAATCGGTTTATCGTTGAGATTATTTGTTTATGGGATTATGAATTGTGATTGAGGATGGGGAAGCCCACTACAGGTCTCCCGGGGAGACAATAGGGCGACCATGGTGGCTGAAGATCTTAGAAATTCATTGACAATTTGAGGGCTCCCATCGGAGTGATGGATCACTAATTTTATGTAAAGTGAGATGGAGGTGGGGTGTCCCCACAAAAATGGGACATGCTTCTTGTGTGCAGGCCAATCGTTTTGCGAGTTTGAGCTTAAGTTCAGTCTTTGAAATTGTTCTGGGAAAATCACAGTTGGAGGGAGAGTCTGATCAAGTGAAGTCTGTATCCGAATAATAATCTTAAGCCGACGAACTGACTCGACTAGGTGGAGAACGACAACACATGAGTGGGGAAACCACCGTCGATCCTACTTCCAGTGTAACCAAAGCCGAAATCCGAAGAATTTAGCAAGTAAGGCAAATCAGAGATGGTGCAATGTAAGTGGGCACAAGGTATCCAAGGCTCTATGGCTTGCGCTAGGTTTCAGAAGAACAAGATATATTCTCAACTTAAGCAGGGCGCAGCTATAATTATTCACTGGCATCCTATCCGGTCATTGCCTTCTGAGGAAGCATGTTAAAAAATTAACACTCTCAGCCACAGATTTTTGCAGGTACGATGTACGCAGGTACGACCAATGCGCCGCTGATAACATAACACACATACTATGTCAATGTCAGGGAACTGCCAAACAAACGCATGAAATTTCCACAAATATTTCTTTAGTAATCTAGAAGAGCTAGGCTATGAAAGCTATAAAAAGATGGTAAAATTCCGTAGGGAAATCAAATGCTTTTAGGAAATGGTTAAGGTTTTGCCAATTTGGTTTCACAGTAATCGCGATGACCACTATCATGCCTAAAAAAATAAATAAATAGCTGGCGCAACAGCTCGGGATGAGCCAAGGCCTAGCTTCTCGCAACCATTCATGTTGTGCATGTAACATGTTTCGCACGAATGGAAGGGACCTACAATTTTTTGTCGCCTCCGAACGGCGAATTGAGAAGCTCTTTCATGACAGAATATACTCCCGGAGGCTTGTCATTCCCCGACAAGAGGTGGTGCCGCGAAAATTTTTTGGTGTTTTTCTTGGCTGGGGCTTGAACCCACGCCGCTCGGTCAGCAGTCCAACGCACTAACCACTGAGCCACGGCGACCACTATCATGCTTAATGCCTAATAACTTATGCAAGCCCTGGCTGCATAACCCTACTCTATCTAACCTAACCTAACCTACTGCCATAACTAAAAAATAAATAGCTGGCGCGACAGCTCGGAATGAGCCAAGGCCTAGCTTCTCGCAACCATTCATGTTGTGCGTGTTGTATTGTTCGCACGAATAGAAGGGACCTACCATTTTATTGCCGACTCCGAACGGCGAATTGAGAAGCTCTTTCATGCCAGATTATACTCCCGGAGGCTTGTCCCCGACGAGAGGTGGTGCCGCGAAAAATGTTCGGTGTTCCTGGCTGGAACTTGAACCCACGCCGCTTGGTCAGCAGTCCAACGCACTAACGACTGAGCCACGGCGACCATAACTGGTGTCTTTTTTTGGACGGATAGGAACTTATTTCGCCGATCAGACTCCAAGCTGTAGACTACCCAATGTTACTAGATTTCGACTCTACTTATCCAGGGAAGTTTTAGTCATAAGGAACCGTAGCTTAAAATGAAAACAACGGAACTTTTATAGGATCACTTTGTTGTCCGTTTATTTGTCCGACAAGATCCATTTTCTAAGGATCGGCTAGAGGTATCAAGTTGAAATTAAAACCAAACATTAAGGTTTTCAATCTTATAGTCCTGTAAGTTCAAGGTTCTAACTCAGTGTAATAAAAACATTTTTATTGACCTTTTCACCAAAACCTATAGGGTATTTCTTGTTGACTAAAAATCTTAAAATTTGACACGAAGGAAGACCTCATACAACAAGTAAAGAAAAAATTATTAATTTATTACTCCATGCCGAATTATGACTTTACGTAAAGAACCCACTTTCCACTCGAACTTGTCTATCTTTTTTCTTGTAGCATAAGTAGAATGCGATAATACACCGTTCGAGTGCAACCTTGTTCTCCAAATTGAAGCAAAACATAAACTTGTTGGAACATTTGGCTACTGTAGCAACATATGATACAGTAACAACATTTTCGGTTTAATCTACGAAGAAAACAGTCTGACTGTGTCGGCACGACGCGACAGTCCAGAATTGGCTATAATGTTGGTACACAGTCCAAGTGTAAGGAAGTTGAAGGACATGGGAAAAAGGTGATTCCTTGAAACGAGAAATAGAAATTCTATGCCGATTGGTGCTTGTAGATTTTATTAAAAAAAAATACGGAGGATATGTACTCCTATGAAAACCAGTTCATATGTATGTTCGTCAGAGCTCGTCATGGTCTTAATATTTTTTATAATCCACACGCGGATCAAGGGGATATGAATACCCTTTTAATGTAGGTAACACACCGCGAGCGAGGTACAGTGGGTTGAAACTCAGGTATTGTTAAGTTTCATTGGTGTCCAGGCTAGCTGGGGACATTTGTGGTGATTGTCATTGCTATAATTCACAGGAATTTTTTCGAATCTCCTGATGTCATTATCAGTGTCAGCTCAATTAACTCATCAAGCCAAGGCACTCTACTCCCAGTGTTATGCCTCCGCAGTAGAGTCGCCATTAGCTTACACAGTTGATCGATTTTTATTTATTTAAGAAATAAATGTTTTCCCGACACCAGGAGTTGAACCCGGACTTTAAGCGTGACAAGCGATGATGCTAACCACTGCACCATGGCCACCCAAGTGCATATGCACGTGGATGGTAGGAAAAGAGTCAGTACTACCGATAAAACTTCTCACACTTATACCTCCAGGTTAACCCAACGCTGTGCTAGACACCGGAAAATCAAACTTGATCGGATGCTTGGTCGCCAAAGAATTGTTTAGTTTCCTCAGTTTTTAGGGCCAACATTTTTGTGCGACGTCAAATAGACTAAAATCTGGAATACCAACTTCGTCTAGCTCATGGGGAAAATATTCCAAAAGACGTTATTTGCTTGGGTAAGGCTACAGTTGTGAAGCTAGCCCTTAACCAAAAGACATATCAAGCCTTATTGGTGCAAAGAAATCCTTCACATATGAATGGAAATAATCAGAAAGCTGGTGCGCTTGCTAACAGGCTAGTTCTGCTGATCATCTGAACCAACTAAGTTTATGTGTGCTGAGAGGCAAAGTGTTCAAAGACAAGGATAGAGTCCGGCACTATACTGGTTGATTGATAAGTATGGAAGCTTTAGTGCAGTACATGAAAGCTTCCAATACTGTATACAGACGACTGGTCAAGAAACTGTAAGAAACGAGAAATTTAAAAATTGGAGCGTAACAGAACGTCTGGCACTGCCGTAAGAGCTTCCAACGCGTAATTTACGCCAAATATCTCAAATCTAACATTGCAGAGTTGTTAAAGAACATATGTATGTATATACATTGCAACCTCAATAGTTATTTGGAGCAGAGGAATGGCTTCCTTTAAGGGCTTTTGTTTGGGGCACTCAATAAATAGCCGAATGGAGATTTTATTTGACCAGTTTTTGGGATGAGTCTGTAAATGCACACGTTTGTAGGCACTTTTTGATCCTGCGTACATTGGGTTCCAACAAGATGTCACTACATCCGGGAACATTTTTGAGATCTGCAGTACATCATTCACAGTCGAAAGAACAATTTCCGGACCAGTTAACAAAGTCAGCGTCCAATTTGGGTGAAAAGGTTGAAAGACTTTTAAAAGTCATTGTAACTCAGAACACGGGACCGATTTGTCTATTATTTGTCCCGGTGCTTGGGTGCAACAACACTTGCCGACGAACTCCAAAGGAAAGGTTCCAAAACTTCGATCTCCTGCTTGTCTTTAACGACTTGTTATACAAGTCGAAAATTAGTTCATTTTATTTGACATTAAAATCTTATCTCTCACGATGAGAAAAAAAAGAAAGGAAAACAAACCAACTCCCCGATTCGATAATTTAAAAACGAAACATTCTACGACTGTGACACACAAAATTTATTTCATTCTCACTTCTCAACACACCGAAACGCACACCACTTGAACAGAATGATTAACGATGTGCGGCAATAAAATACATCTATTCCTTTCAAGAATTTAAATATTTCCACCACAACGCATTTGTACAATTCTAAACGCATCTGCAATTAGCATAAATTAGTAATAAAGATACAAAATGTATCTCACATTTGACGATATGTACGATTCAGTCGACTGGAAGTGCCAGTGGATGGAACTCCTTTCCGTTTTTTTCTTGTCGGCCCTGCAACCGCATCACATAATTGTCAAATTGCAAAGCTGTAATTTGTTAATGATTAATTATTCGCATTGTAAATAGGTTGCGCGGGTATCTGTATCTGTATCTCAGCCGGGAATAATCATAGAATCTGCTCACTTCCTGTCCGCGCATTTGTTACAATAATTATGGGTTTTCGCCACTTTGTCCGTGTCTATGCAAGACCGAACACACAAACAAACAATGAATCGACTATCTCTCGAGCCGAACTCCCTTAACTAACCGACAATTAGAGCGCCGCCGACCAGCCCAGAGATGCTTATAATCATCATCCAGCGCCGACTGTTCACAATTTCGAATTTTTTGAATTAATACGTCTATTTATCATCAAATTAATCAAACAATAAACGCAGTAATAATTCTCGTTTTCCAAATGAGGTAACACGGTAATTTTGTTCCCCTAGCCTAGGTGGAAGTGGGACCCTGCTTCGAGTACCTGGATCCGAATGTATATTTCGGGGCAAATTTAAATCACATTAATAAAAATTATCTAGCACATTAAAATGCGGTTAAACTGTGGTCCGTTTTCAATATTTCAGCCCGGGAATTGTACTCGGATAACAGGGGGGCAATGTTGTGGGGCTTCACTTTGAATTGTTTCCACGTTTTGTGTGAACGGCGCGTCAGGTTAGGCTAATTACACCGAATAAACCCGGCCCGGTAGTTTCGTTGTTTCTTGAGTGAACAACAAAACAGAAATCAAATTATTTTAAAGGCAAAGTGCATTAACAAGAAACCGTTTCCTGATTTGATGTAATTATAATTTTTTGCAGTGTTTAGCTTCGCGAACGTGAACGTTGCCATTGTTGCATAGACACACTACACACACATACACTAGCATGCTGGTTAATTTACTAAGCACAATAATTGTTAACAACGTTCCGCAAATAAAAGGTGGGTAGCAAGCGTTTAATGATCACCTCATTAAGGCGCTTTCAAGAGAATACGATCGAATTTCTCCGGAGTTGGATGGAAACAAAAAAAAAAAAACAAATGGAAGACTGCAATGAGACTAATGTTAGTCATTGTTGAGAGATGTGGAGTGGAGCTGTGGATCTGGATGAAGTAATTGTCGTCTTGATAAGTGGCAGAGAATAGAACTGTAATGGCTCTACTTAGACGATTAGGTTTCATTGTTGCACATCAGGATGCAAGCTTAAGAGAGTTGAAGATTTAATCAACTTTTGACGAATCTATTACATTTTTAAGCGGGTAGTTCGGTAACATATGAACACACATGAGCCCAATTTTGTGTTGTAAAAGGTCTCCAACTAGGAACACGAAGTCGCACCGAAAACTCTCAACTCAACACTTACAAAATTACAAACTGGGTGCAAGATTAGTCAGATCTGGCATCGCCGTTTATTTTAAATCGCTTCGAGAGCCTACAATCGGTTCTTTCCCCCAAAAACAGTGAGAAAGTCGATTATTTTTTCCGGGTAGATGACCGCTAGGTTTTCCAACAGAACAATTTCTTTACTGAAACCTCTCTGCCTGAGGTGAAAAAATGGCTTGATAATCTGCGAAAATGTGATAAAATGTTTCTTTACTCTCAAGGCTTACTCTGCAGAGTTGAAACTGAAGCCGCAAGGCTATTTTGAGCTCCAAGACTTCATCAACTTGGTTTCGGAAGACCAAGAAAAGGATAATAATTCTCTGAAGAAAATCATTTTCAGTGACGTACTTTCAACTCGATAGGTTCGGTTAGGTAAGATATATAAGTGTCCCCTAGGGGACAAACTTAGGCTCAAGGCCCATTGTGATTCCTATAGAATTCCTTCTGAGGGAGAATTCTACACATAGAACTATTTAGAAGTGTTGATAAAGGATAAGAACTTGCAAATGGGAGTTTGGCTTAGGTCACTATTGTCGTTGAAGTGATATTGACCGAGAAGTCTTCTTCTGCTGAGAGAAAGTGACGGGCAATGACAGAGGAGGTACCTTGAGGCTTCTTCTTCATCCTCATCTCTATAGCTTCTACAAAAATCATTGAAGACAGCCGCTAGTCTCCTGGCGTTCTGTCCTAGGAGGTATGGGCCTGTAATGACTCCAGTGATGTTGCGAATTTGTATTCTGTTGAGATTAATTAGCTCCCTTGTTTGGTATACCCATGCCTCTGGTGTCAGAGGAGACTTCTAGGGTGGTCCCAGATTTGGCAAGTTCGTCGGCAGTTACCAGGTATGTCACTATGTATGTTCGGGCACCCAGCACTCGTTAAGGCATGATAGGCAGTCGAGGACTGTTTAGGAATTGCTAGTGACATTTGATAAAGATTTTAAAGCTGCTTGGCTATCGGTGACTACACAAATTTCTTCTATCTATTTAACTGAATAGGTTAATGCACAAACGAACTTAGACGGAACAATCCTCGAGTGATAAAAATCAATTAAAGGAAGGAAACGGCACTACACTGCACCACTTTAGCACGGCCAGCAGTGATCCTAGCTAAGGGTCTGAACTTGAGTTCTCACACCGTTCAAAACGTCACATAGTGCCCCCAATTAGTCTGTAGGTCATTCTCGGACGCCATTGAAATTTAACCTTACCTAAGGCTTGAACCACTACACCACACTCGCGTTGTGTGAATAACATCACAAGGGTATTCACACCACTTGAACACGAGTGGATTATGAAAAATAACTTCATAGAGCCTTGTGAGTCTTTCGACGGTTGTATGACTGAACTTGGAGCCTTAGTCAGGCAATAGTCGGTATCACCACTCACTACATCAGCACCGACGATCTGCACTTGATCCGAGCGAAGGCAGGACAATCACAAAGGGAATAATCCGAAGGATCATCGTACTCTTAACAATTGTCGCACAATGCCACATATGTAAGACTAACACATTGATTAATGCCTGTTTTCTCTGCTGCCAGATGGCAAGAATTCCGCTGATTCCTTACAGACGTTCGGAAGCATTTGTTTGGTCTGCTTAGAGTGACACTTCAATGAGGGCCCAGACCGAGCCAACGCAAGTTCAGGTTCTGAGAAATAATCATCTGAGCCTTGTCTCAGCGGAGATCTCATATAAGGTTGGTAAGTTAAGCAAAGCTATAAGCGCAGCCTCGTTATCACTACAGACGCAGATACTCACACCGTTCCACATATTCTTTATAATAGTCCGTGGTCATTAGGAACGCATAAGTCTCTATTTAAAAAAGGAAGTCTAGTGTTGCCAGTCTCGACGAAGATATCAACAGGGGACCCATGACCTATTTTGGAGTCATCCATGAAAATCTGACTACAGTCAAGTCCAGGCTCGGACGCTGGCCAAAACTGAATTCACATAGCAGTCGAAAATTCTGGTACCATTGCTTCCTTTCTTGGCCCAAATGTTGACAATCCACTTCTTGTGACCTTGTTCTCCTCATGCATCTCCATCTAAACCGGCTAAATTCAAGGAAACGAAGGCCTTCTGTTTTCAAGCGAAAGTAATGTCTAGACCACCGATAGCTCCATGATACCCGATTTTTTCCCACAATAAAATCGAAAAATTCGATAAAATCATAACTTAATCGGAAATAGCTTCACAAATCGCCCAAATCTCCAATCACTCTACACAGAGCTTCCAGTCTTCAATCATAATTTCCACAAACAATCGACAGGAAATTCCCTCGAGAGTAATCAGCAGTTTGTGCCCGCGCTGGTGAACTTCTCAGCGCGCTCGTGAATAGAACGATAATTTCTCACTTTACTCTCTTGTTCGTGATGTGTGAACTTGTTAAATTCCATCGGTTAAGACACCCGCCCCCCACCCACAGTGTGCGGGTAAGATTCCTCCAGCAAACAATCAGCGCGCTGGGTAAAGGCACTTCAGATGCAATAATGATGATTGACCACTGAATGGGAACGGCCATACATTCACATGTGAATGTTATAGGTCCACGTCGAAAGAGATGTATCTGCGCGCGCTTCACTCCAGTTCAAATATAAAGAATAACTCTCTTATCCGAGTACCTACTCCAGCCGAACTGAGCCATCAGACAAAGTGGAAACCATTAACTGTTTAAAACGAAATGAGATTGGCAATTTAGAGGCCTTTTATTGCGACCACATTATAGTTTCTACTTCATTAGGCGGCTTAATTGCACCGCCGCGGTTGGGGCTTTTTAAATATTTTCTTTTATTGAGCTGTAGACTTACCTTCGATTTTGGTACCAAGTTTTCACTTGGGTATCACTTAGTCCTAATTTATTGGCTAACTCCATGCGATCCTGTACGCTGAGATACTTTTGCCGCTCGAAGGATTTCTCTAGTGTCTGTAGCTGATGATCGGTGAAAGCCGTTCGCGCTTTGCGTTGCTTTTTACTTAGACCGGAGGATCCACCGAAGCCCATTCCACTCTTTATACTATTTCCATCTTCATCTTTGGCACCTGTAATTAAAGAAATGGACATTTTTAAAATTCGCAGTGGTTTTGATTAGAAAATTTAAAAAGCGTCGTAATTAAATTGTTGGGTAAAAACCAAGTTTAAACGTGAATCGTTCTTGGCATGAAATGACTCTGAAAGAACTGCCTGAAACCGGTCAATCGATCCTAAACTTGTCATGGCACAGGATTGAGATAAAGAAGAACAGAGACTTGTGTGGTCTAATGATACTGATAGCGAAACCAGAGACAAACGTTCGAGAAAAGTCAGCTTGTTTGTATCCCAAACAGTAGAGATAAGGGCGGTTTTGGAGACACAAGGATAAAAGGAGCTTTGTTTGGAGAAAACGTTGGTAAGAGTATCGGCAAGAACTCACATATGCATGCTTTGGTAGTTAAAATATAATTCATCTGCCCAAAAGCATCCCTGTTATAAAATTTGAAGAGCAAAGAATGAATATCGAAAAGCATTTTTTTAAAAGTTGTCAAGCAATAGGTACGATCCGAAAATATGAGACCCTATTCAAGACTTTGACTGCAGTTTCATGCAAATGTACACCAAAAAAATGAAACAGTGTCACTGTCACTGTAAAGGTGGTCGCTGTAATCTACCGCCATGGTAAGTAGGTCGGGCTGCTGTACGAGCTCTGTTAGTTTGAGTCCCAGCAATGTTTACCGAAAATTTCTCGCTGCTTCAACTTTCATAAGGGGATGACAAACGTCACGAGAACATTCATTAGCACTCTTCACAGAGAAATAGATGAGGAAACCACGATCAGGGCTGATTCGAGATGATGTCATATGGACACATGTGCAATACTCAGATCACTATGGCCAGCCTTCAATCAAAAGAACTGCAACAATCTCGTACAACTTTGTCGAAGGGAAATACGAATCATTTCGGATGACCTCACAGGCCACTGTGGGATAGGAATCCTGCGGACCGAAGTGGATCACCCTACAACGACCACTGCAGAAGCTGCAGAGACGAATAGGAAATAGAGTCCGTCCGAAACCTGCTGTGTGAATGATCCGCACTAGCTACCAAAGGACGGTGGTAGTAGCTTCTTCCATGGGCTGAAAGACCTTCATAACGCTCATTTTCAGAAACTCCTGAGATTTGGTGGTGATTTCCAGATTGGCCAACCCTATCCCTCGATTAGACTTCCATGGACTTTTATGAATACAATGGATCCGCTTGAGGTCAAAGCAAGTCTTAAACACAACCACAACTTCATGCAGAAGCTTTCAATTCTAAATTCGGAGACAGCCTCAACCACACCATCTTCATTTCTACCAACTTCCACTGGCTTTCCGTCAGTCTCCCTTGTGGATTGTCGTAATCGCATATCGCGAAGATTGTATTTTCGCCTTTTGTTTGTCGATCAGTGTGGAGAAATTCTCCGCCTAATCTTTTCCCTTTTAGCACTTTTACGGGCAGGATTAGGAATCGCACTCAAGTTTCCCAGTCACAGTATCAGTCATACGTATACGTACATATCCTCTCGCAGCATCTTAGTCTACTAGTAAAGGGTTTTGCAATAGGGACGCTACAAAAGTAGAGCGACAGGGACAGCAAACGATGCCATATTTTTCTTGCGGTTTTTTGACATTTCTCTTCAGTAAGGTTTGCCATTTCATGATGGAAAGATATACGAGCCAACAACGAGTCGAAATTATTAAAATTTACTACCGAAATTCGGAGTCAGTGGCCTCAACGTTAAGAGCGCTACGTCCAATTTATGGTCGTCATAATCGTCCTAGCAGATCAACAATTGAGCGTCTAGTGGAAAAATTTGAATCCACAGGCAGGGGATCGCTACCGTTCAATGATAACCGAATATTTTTGGCCCCAATTGGATGATATGGACTTGGAGGACATGTGGTTCCAACAGGACGGCGCCACAAGCCACACAGAAAATGTCACAATCAATTTATTGGAAACCAAGTTTGGAGAACGTGTTATCTCACGAAATGGTCCAGTCGCTTGGCCGCCTCGGTCGTGCGATTTGACGCCGTTAGACTATTTCCTGTGGGGCTACGTCAAGTCTATGGTCTATGCCAACAAGCCAGCGACGATTGATGAACTTCGTACGAATATCAAACGTGAAATCGGCCGATTTATGCTTGAAAACCGTCGAAAATTGGGTTCAGCGTCTGGACTTCTGCAAGCGTGCCCGTGGTGGCCATGGAAAAGAAATCGAGTTCCATACATAATGGCATTGAACGTACTTTCACAGGAATAAAGAATTTGATTGGTATCTAAAACCATTTTTGTTTTATTTAAAAAAACTTTTGTAGCGCTCTTGTTGCAAAACCCTGTACTTGTCCACTGAATTATGTTCGAAAATGTTGAGATGGGAACCAAGTTGTCAATGACTGGTGAAGAAGTTTGCCAAATCCTTTCGTTCAATGCAAATGGTCTCTCTAAGTATCTCCAGTTTTTTGTGGAGAAGATAATGTTTAATTAACTTTTTCCAGTCAGGGTACCCAGTCCTGTCTTTCAGGAGCTTGGGTATAAATGCATCGAGTGCTAGATTGAAACAGTCGTGTAGCGATATTGTCAGCGATTTTGTTGCCTCCAATGTTGTAGATGACAAAGATCTAAAAGGACTTCCAGAGCTGAAATTGGACCAGAGCACACGGCACTTATGAAGCCATTATAAAAAAATAAATTAAAAAAAACTAGCTGACGCGACAGCTCGGAATGAACCAAGCCTAGCTAGAATGCACCAAGCCTAGCTTCTCACAACCATTCATGTTTATTTTTTCTTGCATTTTTTAAACAAATTGCAAGGACCTACAATTTATTGCAGACTCCGAATGGCGAATTGAGAAGCTTTTTCATGCCAAATGTTGCTCTGAGAGTTTTGTTGTTCTCCGACAAGATGAGGTGCCGCGAAAAATTTTCGGTGAACATGGATGTGGCTTGAATCCACGCAGTTCGTGCAGCAGTCCAATGCACTAGCCACTGAGCCACGGCGACCTTGATGCCATTGTATGCATGTACGTAAGGCTTTTCAATTTTTTTCACACCTGACTACTAATCCAAACGGAATAGCTTGAGCTTTAATATAGAACATGCTCGAGCCTAGACCGAACGTTTTTAAAAATAGACTCGAGCGCGTTCATAGAGATTACTTTAGAGTCCCTTTAAAGCTACGTGCATAGTGATACAATAAAACGATGCGATGCGAGAAGCGAGAAGCATGTGATAAAACTTTTCACATGAATTCTTATCGCCTCACTGTGCGCACGTACATAAGAATACAAGTATTTAGTTAGTGTTTTAGCGCACGTTTCTCGCTTCTCGCGTCGCATCGCTTTATCGCTTCACTGTGTATGCAGTCTAAGACGGGGATTTCCTTTTCATCCCTTTTACAGGATGGTGAAGGACTTGTCCACTTGAGTTTCGCCGAAATTAGCATATGATTAATGCTGCCAAACCTTCTGCTGCCTGCATCAGTTTCCTGAAAAAAATTTAAACGATTTTCAACTTTCCTAAATTTGCCCACAAGTTCAGAACCTGCTCACATGTAACCATTTTAAGCGGATTACGAACAGCGAGGAACGGCTTGAAAGCTGTTTATAAACGTAAACGTCATTCTGTGCCTAGTTACATGGACTATTGGTTGATTGTTAAGGCAAACGCCTCCTCTGTCATAATGATAGTTCAACTCCATTTCCACGAATTTTTCCACGTCATTGTGTTTATTACAAGCAAAAACCGTAACATCCGGAACAATTCATCAAAACCCCTACAACATGGAATTTTTGTGTTCATTTCCTTTTCCCCAATTGCCCACTGGCAACCAGGCAACTGTGCATACGAGTTATTATGTAAAAAAAATATGCGGTTAATATAGACATGCGCTAAATGCATTTACTTTGCCACGTAATTTAGCTTGTCCATCAACATCAATGATACGTTAAAAGCCTTCTCGTTTCGATGCCCCTCGATTGTTGTTGTTGCTGTTGTTGTTGCATCAACGTCATATTGGAATCGTATGCAGCCTAGACTCCTGGCAACGCAGAGACTTTCACTTGAAAAGTTATCAATCCGTGAAATGGCGTATCTGTGTTTTAACTGTGGGCCGCGCAGCAACTACAATGCAACTACCAACTGCAGTCCCCCAGACATAAAACCTCTCTGGTCACTTAGTCGCATTGTATTCGTAATTCATCATTTTTTTTTTTTTTTTTGCTTAAAACAACAGATACACATGTGTATAATGTTGTATATGCGCGCTAAGTAATAAAAATAAAATTGTAATCGGTGTATTATTATTCGGTTGCCTCGGGGAGGCGTGGACGTTCGCATTTCAAGAGCCAGATTGTATAAACGGAACGCATAGCTCTGCGAATGTGGTTTGACTAAATGCTAGAAATTAACTTGTGGTTAGATAGTTGGGAAAGACGCATATTCCCGGGGATAGTTCTGCCTGAATTTGGAATAGGGAAGGCGAACGATTTTTGCCTAAGTAGCAGTTATGTATACAGAGCACATGTTTATGCAATTGCGACTCAGTAGACGGTAGACAACAGCAATAATTTAAGCATGGAAGAGGAGTTCCTTTATTGTTTTAGCTTTCGTTAGATGTGCAGCCTAAGAACGGTGCTGTTGAAATAAATCTCTAACGTCAAGTTCTTAATGAAGAAAGGTTTCACATAAGAAGGGAAATGTTGATTGTTCGTGTACCTATAGAATTTTGTCGGTGATCAGCATAATTGGCACGTAAAAATTCTCAACCAAGAGAGTTGGGTCTTTAGAAAAATTCACTAGGAAAAGGTTCATATGTAGTTCGTAATGTTCACTCTTCAGTTCTTTAACATCAATTTCATTGAAACACGGATCGTTCCTCATTCCGCGGGAACCAGAGATGGTATCGGTGGATAAAGTCTTACAACATATTGCCCTAACTGAGATCTTTCACCAATAACCCGGTTCCAAGCAAAAAAAAAAGTCCACAATCAACCAAACTGTTGACAGTTCGGCAAATCCTGGAGAAGTCCAAACCATCAGCATTTAGAGGGACCAGCGGTATGTCTGTGCAGAATGACGTTGGAGAATGCTCGCTGTGCTCTGATGCCAAAATATTTGAACGAATTGGAAGGAGATCTCAAGCCAATACCAGAAGCACAATATTTTATAAGTCTGTACGATTACTTACGTACGCTGACGCTAAACTCAGCGATCTGTCATCTTGTACTCGTGTACAGTGACAGGAGCGGCCAATTTGGTTTCAGTGGTGAACTAGGGCAAAACCAGGTTTTCGCTGTCAACAAGAAGGGATACCAACCTCGACGAATCGGGCAGCATGTCACAGTGGACAGTTAAAACTTCGAATCAGAAAGGGACTTTGTGTACTCTCGCTTTTCTATTACTTATGACAACAACATCTCATCAGAAATCACACGAAGAATAACTCTTGCCAATCGCAGTTTCTTTGGGCTGAGACATAAGTAGTAAGGATCTATCCCTAATAACTCAGGAGTCTCTGTATAAGACCTTAATCATCCCAATTCTACTTTATAGTGCTGAAGCATGGACTCTATCGTTTCGACTGCGTTGACGAGCTATGTCGCTGTATAGCGACATCTATCAAGTCAAAAAAAAAAATTGCACATTGGACGTCTGAGATGGTTAGGACATATAGGCCGAATGGACTAAGGTGAGGCACACAAGTAGAAGGGAATCTCAGCTAACCTGGAGCGCGCAACTGTAGAAAGCTTACCAAGTACAAGACTAGTGGGAGAGACACACTGGGTGTCATTTTGGACAGTTAAAAGATATAGATAGCTGGCGTCACAGCCCGGGATTGGCGGAGGTCTACATAGCTTCTTGCAAACATTCATGCGGCGCGTTTTTCATTTTTCGTCCTAAGAAAATGATAAAGAGGATAGAAATCACCATCCAATATCCACAAACCTAACCTAACCAAGACACACTGGTAGTGGCTTCCCTTCAGTGAGGCGCTTCAGATGAGATAAGTAGGAGTGCTTAAGAAGGTACAAAGAATTGTCTGTATCGGTACTACAGGTGCTGTGCGCACCTTTAGCCATAGAAGCTGTTATCGGGCTCACACCCATACATATCTTTACTAGGAAGACCCCTGTCCATTGTGCTATAACGCTGCAGCTATAAAACACAAGTATAAATCGGGTAACCTTGTGGGTCATCTGAAAATATTTCACTAAATTCCAAATACGGACATAGTCTGGACTATCCCCGACGTTATGGCCAGGGAGTACAGTGTCGGAAGGCCATTTGAGGTACAAATATTAGACCGTGTCGACTGGTCTAATGTAGAACCCGTATCATACCCAGGATATTTGGTATGGTTTACCGACGGATCAAAAATGGCTTCCGGAGTATGTGCTGGGGCCTTAGATCCAGCACTAAAGTCCCGGTAACAATGGGGCTGAAAACCAAGCTATTGAGATCTAGCGCCAGGATAAACCTCGATAAAGGAATTAGGGGCGCAAAAATACATGTCTATTCCGATAGTCAGGAAGCGCTTAAAGCATTGACATCCCACTTCGTGGAATCTATGTCAGTCAAATCTTGTTACGATCACTTGTCAGACACAGCAAGGTCCAGCTTGGTTGGGTGACCGGCCACCATGGCCAAGGGCATTGTATGCAGTGAAACTGCGGATGAGATGACTAAAGCTGGTTCGACTTCCGCGCTCTTGGAACCAGAACCCTTATGTGGTGTTAACTGGGCGACCGCCACAGCTCTGGTAAACAACTGGGAACACCAACTTCGCCTAGCCCATTGAGAAACTGTACCGGAGCTTAGGCAATTCAAGGAGCTTATCAAGCCCTTTTCCTACAAGGAAATTCTAAATCTTGACAGGAACAACCAGTGGGCTTCCCTACCGGCCGTTGCGGCCTAAGATATCATCTCAACTAACTAAACCTTTGTTCAGATACAGATTGTCGATTCTGTTTGGAAGAGGATGAAACCTCTGAGCACAATCTCTTTGAATGTCCGGCACTATACTAGCTACGTAGACGGATCTTTCATAGGGGAATTCTGTTCGTTAGCAGAGTTTAGAATGACGTACTCACCTTCATCAGGAAGATAGTAGACCTATTAGGCTAAATAGACTGGAAACATAATAGATCTTGCTAGGTAGCAGTGCAGGCGTGCTTGAAGATGTTCCTAGTCGAACCAGGACAGGGATATCTACTAAAGGAAATGAAAGCTTTCAGACTTATTTTGTTGTAAATGTCTCAAGACGAGATATCTCCGATCAAGGATACGCAAAAGCGTATGACTTTTCATGGGGATGAGGATCTCCTAGTTAAATGAGACTAAAACGAAGCTACACTGCTCCTTTCGAACATAACACGACAAACAAATGTTGACCCACTTCGTCTCAGCTGTTCATTACATTGCGTTTTCAATTTCCCCATTTTTAAATGCCACTTAACGACTAAGCATCCATCACTACCCGCAAACTTGTATCGCAAAATTATTAACACAAACATTTACAAACGAAAAAACATTCAGTTAAGCAATTAACTGCCATCTCAAGCGTGACGCTTGCATTGCATAATTGATTGCACTCCACTTCGGAAAAAAATTTGACAAAGAAAAATGCGCCACGAAAAACATTCCACAAAAAAAAAAAGAAACGTTTATATCTCTCGCGCTCCTGGAAATAATTTGTTCCTGTCCGTCTGCAGACCGGTAGGTAACAATTAAAATTTAAATTCATTATGCCCAATCCGACTTCCTTTTCACAAAAACACACACGCCTTGGTCAAGAGCAGCCTCTAGCTCTAGCGCACTGTACAATTGCGCCCCTCGGAGGTTTGAAGTGAAAATTGCTCTAAAAATAGCCACCAGTTACGAAAGATACTAATCTCTCTCTGTGTGTCTGACGGTGGAAAACAGAAAAAAAAAACTAAACCAAACTGGACGCGCTGGAGTGTGATAAAGTGTCATGCGGCAGCGGTGGTGGTGTAATTTCTATATTTAAGGCATTTTCACTTTATGAATGGCCCCCCTCCCAGCTCCCGGCCGTTTAAGGCAAAACAATAAGTTGTCTCCTTGAGAACAGGTTGCATGGCACAACTTTCAAGGGTACGCACGAAATTAAATTCAAATTAGATACACACACAGACAGAGAACTATGCACGAAGAGCGAATGGAAGATGTATCTTGATGTCAATTTAACACCTAAACGCAGAATTCTCATTAAAAAGTCTTTTCCATAGGGAGAAAGAAATAACTATAAATGCCCTCGAATCACTCAACCAAAGTGTATACCGTATGCACGCAGCGCAGATATCTCAAGAGTCATTTGTCCGTAGGCTGATATCTAGATAAGGAACCCACGCTAAACTTTTATCTATGTCATCAATTCGGTTTAAGAGTCCCGCCAAAATGGAATAAAATTTCAATTTGAACCTCAAACACACAACTCGATCACAACAAAATAAAATGAAGACACACCTTACGTTCAAGAGCATTTAAAAGGTTATGTTCAGATAATTACTTTTTATCCGAGGTTCTCTCCGTTTTTCGTGTGTCTATTCCTCACTTTAATGTGTTCCATTCGGACGATTTTTTTTTCTCTTTATTTAGTACTTAATTAAGCTATTAAGAGATCTAATTTATGGGGATGATCGGTGGACGTAATTGGTGATCTCCGAACGTCGTCTTTGTCCTCGTGTATCTTTTACTATGTCAGATTCGTTTATGATCGTGGTCCGGTACTGTCTGTCTGTCAGTCCACCCATCAAGTCGTTGGTGTTAAAACAAATTTTATTATGTGGCAGCGGCGTTGGAATTTCAAATTCTCATCTTGAAGGTGGACTAGTGTCGATTTGAATAGTTGTTGGTTGCATGACTGGCTTACTGCTGCTTTCTGTCGTCACATATGGTGGTGATCCTTTTGAATAGCCTTCGGCAAATGCAGCATGTTAACAACTTAAAATTGCTCACGGAAAAGGGATAAAGAAAAAATTGCAGCAGAAGTTTGCTCGCGTGTTTATCAAAAGTCCTAATGTGCCGTGTCATGTGAAGCTGCCATGGGAAGCCAAGTACTTGGTTGCATAATTTTAAAACCATTTTGTGGAACGTTTAACAAAATGATAAAGGAAAACGTTTTTTACTTGACGTTACAGACGTTGCAAATCGATTGTGTGATACAATGTTCACCTTTACTGGGTACTGGGGCATAGGAATATTCCAACGAACTGTAGGGCTGACGAACTCGTCAGATATGACGATAAGTTGGATGCGCTATCGAAAGAACTAATCTTAGGTGGATAAGTGAGACCGCGTGTCTAGTGATAAAATTGGATTTCTCTCAATGGATTGCCCACCAGCGCCACAAGGCATTTCTCATCGCTGAACACTGTCTAATAGGCGAGCAAGCAAATGACTTTTTCAGAAGCTGTAGGAATGATCCACATTCTTCGGACCTATTCAGCACCCTCCCAGAGAAGGAAATTTCACCTTAAAGCTAGGATCCGCTTTAGTGTACAAACAAAGTGGAGCTGAGAGCAAAGCTGCGAAATCCCGCCGAGCAAAGAGCAAAGAGCACGAGAGGAAAGCAAGGATGAAGACTAGCCAGAGTGAGGAGCAAAGAGCAAAGAGCAAAGTAGAAGCAAACAAGAAAGAGCTCATTGTTTTTCATTTGAATATTTTTCTTTTGTGAATAAGAATGGATCCTAATATTTTAAATTTGTATTTTACTGAAAACCCTTCCTTAAATATGTGGTATTTCCTGACACGCGGAAAGAGAAGTGAAGGAATTCATGTAATTAACCAATCGCGAGGTGTCCACGGTGAATTTCACCATTTATTCCGAGAGCTACGAGAAGATCGCGTTAAGTTTCAAGAATATTTTCGAATGACTATAAACACGTTCGATTATTTACTTGCCAAAATTTAACACAAGTTGACGAAGAAGTGGACAAAATTTCATTCAGACTCCCGGACTTTGCCAGTGTATTTCAGGCTGAAATACTTGCAATCTACGATGCCTGTCGTGCGCTTAACAAAGACACTACCTCCAAACGAAATTTTGCAATCTTCTTCGATAGCCAGGCAGGCATCTTGTCTCCACAATCACCTCATCAAAGGTGGTAGCACAATGCAGACCCGCGCTCAGCCGCCTGTGGAGCTTATCCTCCCTAACCCTCGTATGGATTCCAGATCACAAGGGCATCGAAAGGAACGAAATTGCTGATGAGCTTGCGAGGCAAGGGTCGGTCCTTGACATCTCACTCTCAAGAGTGAGTGAGCTCCCATTAGGAGCTGTCAAGGAAAAATCAACCTACAGTACTTTTCAGTAGCCAAACACAAATGAAACAATCTTACTAGTCCAAAAAGACGAAGAAAGCGTAGTCACCATCTATACGGGTCACTGTAGGTACAGTAAGTACCCATACGACCAAGCCTGGCATCACTTTTAATCCCTACTGCCGCAGCTGCAAAGACACAAACGAGAAGAATACCTACCCTAGAACACTTTCTCTGCAAGTGCTCGGAACTTGCCAAAGTAAAACTCAATGCGCCAGGGAAACTCTTCTTCGACAACCTCAACGAAATTTCGGAAAAAAAAATTCCCAATATTCTACTCCAGTTAAATTTAAGCCATGGTCCATCGACATCCGTCCACACTTATCTAACAAACTGATCATGAGAACATGCATTTCAGCACTTTTTGAGTATCAGGCGCCCTCTGCCTGATACAACAACTTTAACCAACCAACCAACATGGCGAACATTTTTAAACTTTTCCAGGTCTTCCTCATGAGCTCAACATCATTTGTTCAATTAGGGGAGAGAGAGGGAGGAGTATTTTTGCGGAAACTGCAATTGTAATTGAATTGTTAATTAATTCCTTCTTGCGTTCTGTGCTATTGAGTGATAAACTCATACCTCGCTCTGGAAGTGCTTTTGTAACAACTTCTCTGAGAATTTTTTGAATCGTCAGCCTCATTACTTTCCGTCAAAGTTTCGTTTCAATTTTTCGCTCTTTGAGAATCTTCAATGGATTAAAACTCAATGTAGGAGAATGGCATTCTGCTTCAACAAGGAGTTCCATCATAGTGCTTTCTCACCTTTGTCACTGAAGCTCTGAAGATGAAAACCGTTTATTGTCCAGCCACGGTAATGAAATAAAACTAAGCCAACTGACGCCTTACAGACATGAGCAGACATGAGTTGCCTTGCTTTTAACGGATACGTCCGGTTCGATGGCCGTGCAGGCTGCATCAAGAGCCTCCGTAAACCTAGGGTCATCTACTACAACAAATAAATGAAAGTAGTACAAGTGTATCTAACTCTTGAGCCACTAAAGTCTCTTAAAACATCTTTTTCGCAAGTTAACAACATTGTAGAGAATATATTAGGTGCAAGTATTTTATCTGTAAAAATAATGACAGCAATCAAAAGATTCTCGCTGTAATTTTCCACATACAAGCCTTCGGCTCCGTCATACTGCCAATTAGCTTAAAATAAACGTTTAGATTGTGTTTAAAAGTAATTTAACAAAAAGTCACGTATAAGTATCGGTTAGGCAATGTGTTCCCGTTGCCAAATTAATGCGTTTAAGCTTATATTTAAAATTCTTTATAATTAAATAAAATTGTGGGTGGCAGACAAGCCTTTTGTGTCTTACAATGTTGTAAATTGTTTTGATTTTATCCTCGAATGGCGTTATGAATTTTGTTGATCGCGATAGGCACTAATAATGGCAGGTGCTATCACGATCAAGTAGTTTGATGAGCCGATTGAACGCTATCGTTTCATAACCAATTTTATAGAAGCCGAAGGGCTCGTTGGCAACTGCCGAACATCACTTTTGTGTAAAACGTGTAAAGTGCTTGTCTAATGTCGATGAAGATTGATAAGTACATATGTTCCTAGCTTTCGAAAAAACCTTAAAGAAAATAAAGTCAATTATTCTGACCACGGTTTGCTTCCTAAAGACTCACCTCCACCGATTCATGTGAAATCAACAAACGTCAAGTACACTTTATACTTTGTGAACATGATCCTTACTTACTTACTTAAGGTGGCGCTACAGTCTTGTTTGAACCTGGGCCATACAATCTTATTCTCAAAGAGGCTGGTTGGAGGACAAGGTTCAAGAATTAAACACAACACAAAATGCAAAACGATAGACTGGTCTTTAGAGCACAGTAATGAAGTTTTAATGCACCTCCAAAGCTTTATAGAGGTGACGAGTTAATTAAGACATAAAATGATATCCACTGGCACCCCCGTTGAGATGATTTCTCAAGGTGTGGCAAAATTGAAGTCATAAAACAATTTAATTGTCAATTATTACAAGTAAGTGCAATCCATCATCATTATTAGTCGATGATCACTAATGAAATTGTTAATTGTCTTTAATCACTCGCGTTTAGTTTAGTTTCTTTCTAATATTCCAAAACACATAGTGATGTCATGTCTAATGGATTTTCTTGAGGTTATAGCTTAAACTTTGCTGCCAAATTCTTAAGCTTTTCTGTGGAAGACCCTTTATTTTAGTCGTTGTTGGAATGTTAGGCATACATACGTTTGTTAAAGCGAAAGCTGTTAGTCTAACCGTGGCAAAGCATAAGGCGAAGACGGTTGTTATTAGTAGTTGGCGAATCAAAGAAAAAGAAAGATAAGGTAGGTTGAATTTTGGAAGATATATGGGAAAAAAAAACGCTTAAAATACGCTAAATTGGTAAGTGGTAATGCTCCATGCATCCCCTGTCAGATGAACAGCGTCCATCGATTAACCGAAGTTATAGTGTTGAGACCCTTTATAACCATGTCAGGCGTACATCTTCGACAAAATGACCCCGATAGACGTCATAACCGTCCAAGCTAAATGAACTCACGATCTCGAGACCTAAAGCATCGAAACAGCAAAGAACGCAACAGAGATCTTCAGACACTTCACATGAAGGAAGATAGACTGACCTATCAATCAGTAATCAGCTTGATCACAATTTTAGAAGCTTGGGTAAGCAGAAAAGATTTGGAACCAAATTATTAAGAGATGGAATTCTTGATTGGCCATGGCGGTTATTGTCAACACCTCAATCGCTCTAGATACACGAAGAGGACCCGGAACACGTGCTGTTTAACTGCCGACAATCCTTTGAACAAAAACCAAGACTGTGAGGAGGAAAAAATAGTTCAAAAAGCCCACAACCTACAGCGAAGTTAGTCAGGACTTCATTTCCCCAAGTCGAAACAAGGTTTTTAAAGCGACCTTTGCCACTGATTCGAGATTTCCATCCTTTGCAATCGACAATCAAGTGACAACCCACACAAAAAACAAGAACACGCAGAAATAAGTAAGCTGCGATCGGTCAGCAGATGTCCAAACCAAAAAGCGAGGAACCTTCCAGTTTCGGCTTAGAGAGTGAATGTTAGAAATCGAAAGGGCAAAATTACAGATTTTACTGAGTACATAGACAATATTAACAAATCTGCCGGGCTTCGAAAAGTTGTGTCGAATTCTGTTCACAGCTTCACAGGAAGCAGAAGAAACCCCTCAACTACCTTTTTACTTATAACGTGGTGGAATTATTGAACACCAAGCAAACTAAAGAGGGGAACTCCTATTGATTTCACGCCAAATTTCAGAAGGAACGTAGACTGAAACGAAGACCCTTAGTCGACCGACAAAACTTCACCAATCAACAAGGTTCTTGAGGTTCTCAATTTCCGGCTAGAGACGATTTTTAAGAGCTGCTTGCATTTGTAGTTCCTACATCCAAGATTCTTCGAGAAAGTAAGTACAGTTGTCATTCTACAATAAGTGGTCATCTTCGACTCCAAACTTCGTTAAAAGGTAATGTTCGTCTGGAAAAAAAAAGGGTTTGGAAGCACAGTGGTGTCCAACAATCCAATTGACGTGCACCTCTGTTATGGTGATCTGGAACTAAAAAAAGAAGAAGTCTAGACCAACGTAGGCCTGAAACACATTTTTGAAAAATCCACACTGACGATTGCCAATTCTTTGAGATGTTTGAGAATGACCAATCCTTTAAAGCAGAGCAAAATATAGTTGCCCTTTTTTGAGACTGAAATCATGGCTATTCCGAAGGCCTAACGCCCTGTTGAAGAATGCCAATATTGTCTTGACCACTAGGCTCAAATTGAAGGCTTCAACTTTATAATCCTCCATGTTGACGACAAGCTATAACAAATTGCAAAGGTTCTGGTTTAAGCCACAGCCATATCCGCCGAACGTTTTTCGCGGCACCACTTCTCGTCGGGGAATGACAAGCCTCCGGGAGTATAATCTGTCATGGAAGAGCTTCTCAATTAGCCGTTCGGAGTCGGCAATAAATTGTAGGTCCGTTCCAATGTAACATGCACAACATGAATGGTTGCGGGAAGCTAGGCCTTGGTTTATCTCGAGCTGTCGCGCCAGCAATTTTTTTTTTTTTTTTGATGTCGCAAATAAACACATTTCGACTATTGGAATATTGCCAGACTGCCATCGCTGACCATAGACCCTCACAGGTCTAAGATAGCTTCCCTATTTCAAAACAACATCACCGCATCCATGCGTCCAATGCAAACATGCACTGAGCGTTGAAAGCAAAAATTTTGCAAAATCTGCTGAGACGAGGAGGAGAAAGTCATCACAATTTACTACCTTGTTTCCATCAGGAGTTTCACTCTTTTTCAAATTGAATCTTCCCATTGGCTTCATCAGGAGAAGAAGATGATCAAAGGTATGTAGAGTTATCTCGACTCAATAGTGCCTTTCCAATGGATCTTTTTGTTACAAGAGCACTTTCTATGTTTCTGCTCAGGATGTTTTCTTGACCCTTTCGTAGTCTTTAGGAGGCTGTACATAAAAACTTGTGTAAGTCGTCGAAGAACGACGTTTTTTGGACACCGCATAGAGGGCAATGGACGTTCAATAATCACTGTAAACAACCACTTGGAACGCCGCAGCTAGAATCAAAAACTTTATTTTTACACCACTCTTCGGTCTGATGCCGCATTCTAAGGCTGCCTTCTACCGTTCTTTTATTAAGAACGCGTTCTTTGTGACAAGAATTATGAGTTCAAGTAGGTATACAGCAGTAAAAACGCGGTCTTCAACATATTTGGTACAAATACCAGAACGCTTATGACTCTCAAGAATATAAAGTCACACTCTGCTGCTCCTTAGAGGCTTCGTTAAACGGAGACCACAAACACCTGTTTTGTTCAAAAACTAAGCAAATGAGGTCATAGTTTCAAACACTTTCGAAGATTCTGGATCACATCTCCAACGAACGTCTTAAAAGTAGGTACCTGGCTGTTCCAAAACTCATTCTTAAGTCGATTTTTGCTTCTGACAAATTGAACAGCTCAATGATGTAGGTAAAGACCAATATCCGTGAAGAAATCCTTGAGAATTGGAAGTTATTAGTCCAATTGACCAATCAAGTGTTAAGTTGTACTTATTGTCCTGGTCATCCGGCAGCTCCTAAAACTCGAAAAAATCCCTAAAACACCAAAGTTCTACCACCACATCCCCCTGATTAATTTGAATAATTATTCACATCATTGTTCACATCATTTCGAACAGAGAGTCATGAAAGTTCAACATCTAACAAAGTAGGTTAATCTATTTTTCCTAAGGACATCTGCATCTACTTACGGCATCTCCCGCCCTATACACATCCCCGCACATAAGCTCTCCATACCCAGAGGGTCTTTAAAATTCAAAAAGGGAAACAAAAAATAACTCCTGGCCAAATGGTAGCCATTTTCTGCATGATCGTTTCAATTTTCCTGTTTTCACACTGAAAAATAAAATTAAAATTAAAAAAAGGAAAAAGATAGAAAACCTCAGAGAGTATCTCAAACTCACCCACACACAGCCACAAAGAGAGAGAGAGGGAGAGGGAGAAAGGGACACATCGAATCAACCCAATCAGCCGCCAAGAAACGATTTCCCCCCACTTTCTGCTTCATTTAGCAAACACACTCTGAGAAAAAGAAAATGTATCCAGACGGAGGGTTTACAATGCCCGAACGCCATTGCGCATACGTTACTTTTACAGTTTCTCCTTCCCGCATTTACATTTCGGCAGGCAACACTACATTAGAGGCGTGGTCACAGACGGTGGATATTTCTGTGTAAAGTAAAAGATATGAACAAAATTTTGGTCCACGAACTCTGAGAGCGAAAGTAAATATAGCAAAAGGCAATCTCTACACACACAAAAGATTGGAGTTAACTACATGCGCAACATCCGGTCTAGACGAGTTTTGTTCCTTTTCTTTTTCTCTTGTTTTCGTCTGTTGAATTGTTGTTTCTTCATCTTTTGTTGGACAACGGCAACGGCATGACATCGTGGTGAGTTTGAGATACTCTCTTTCGTGCATTTCTATAGCTTATCTGGCATCTTATTGTGGCAAAGTGTACGCCCACTTTTTTGTGTGCTGAGACGGTAATCGGGCGGATTGGTGGATAAGTAAGATGAGAATGTTACAAAAAAAAAAAAAAACGAATGTGTGGTAAAGTCCCAATCTTGTCAGATACACACAGATACACTGTGACGAAAATCGTTAGATTTACTTTTTGAGAGCTTTTAATAGAATCGTGTTTCTTTTGTCGTCTTTTTTGTGATTTCATTGTAAGTTTCGTTTTCTACATGAAAACGCCAGACAAAGGGAATTCAAAACTAGAATGTTGGTACTAACTTTGCAATTGAAATGGAAAAGAAGGAAGAAAAACGGAGAATAAGCTGAAACAATTTTATTGGTTATTAGATTTGTGTGTGTGTGTGGGATGCTGGTATCAGTATTTTTGTATGTCAATGTCCGATGAAACTACCTATTGATTTTCTTTACAAATCAAGATAATGTTTATCGATTTTCTTCTAAAGTATAAGTTAAATCTTAAATCAAAACAGCCATTGATCGGACATTTTTGGATGTGGGCGGGTGAAGGTCTTATTGTTGAAAGAACGGACTTCTATGCACGTGGCGATGTCACGAGTTGTGAGCGTTTAAATTCATATTTTCATGAATACCCACAGTGCTTTAAGGCGTACATATTGAACTGAAAGCCCTATTTTCAGAGAAATAGGAAGATTAGTGGAGAACGATAAGTTTAAGTGGTAGAATTCTCGCAAAATGCACAGTATATTGTACCTACCTACTCCCGAGAAATGTGGCCACTGTGACATTGTAGGTACATCATCATCATCATTCGCCAATGGCTTGCTTATGCACTATTAGGGTCGCGGGTTTTAGGGTTCTTAGCTGGATTATCCAAAGACAGGTTACAGAAATGGAGGAAAAGCAATTTTTTGAGCTAATTTTTCTCTTCATGAGGAAATTCAAACTATTGGAAGACCTCGTCCTCGTCAGGGCCTATGACAAGCGAGGCATTAAGACTTTGTGAGGCTTCCAATAAAGCAGGTTCTTACTTATTTCTGAAAATTGAAAAATAGGCCTCTTTGTGAGACCACTCTGTTGGAGAGCACCAATACTGTTCCCGAAAAAAAAAAAATTTAAAAAATGTCTGACTAAATCAGATTTACCTAGGTACGAAGATTCAAAGATATGAACTTTTATCGGGTGAAAGGCCAGGTTGAAGCAGAATGTAACGAGGAGGCTGAAAGGTTTACAAACGAAGGAGTGGCATTATAAGAACCAATCTGAGGGGTAAATCAAAAAAACCGAAAAGTTAGAAACGCAGAACTTCCCAAGGCCTCAAGATTAATGCAAAACTTGACTACGGATACATTTTTTTTTTTAAGATCTATTGTGTCTCCAATCTATTTAGCCTAATGGTCTACTACCTTCCTAATGAAGGTGAGTACGTCATTAGTAAGCCGAGTTTTTAAACTCCGCCATCGAACAGAATTCCCTATGAAAGACCTGGATTCGACTTTCTCCTCATCCCTGCAGTTCCTACCCACAATAGTCGTTGTCTCTCGTTGTCTCATAAGTGCCAATATCGCCATAATCCCTTAGGATGACTGAGACTGCTCGTGCTTCAGTCCGACTAAATCTTCAATCAAGAGCCATGGGGTTCTGGGAGTTGCGCATGATTCCAGTTGCATCCACATTTGAGATAGACCCTTTCCCTCCAACCTCATCCACGCTTTCATTTTATGGAATATCACTGAATCCAGAATAGAGTCCTCTGATATTCCATTTAGCTACTCTCCGTAAATCATAACCAACTTTGACTTGATTGCGGTAACCTGCCTTTCGCTACAGACAGATGTTATGCCATAGGCCGTTTTCAAACCGCTCAAACAAGGACAATGACCTTGGATTGGAATCATTACCGACTTTAAATAAGCAGTTGATATCTTGAATATCATAGTTCCTATGTCAATCTCCGTTTCGGACCGATAGTTGTTAAAGGCTAACTTTTCTCTACTTATTGCTCGCCCAAACATTCTTTTGTCTTCATCAGGAATTCTAGAGGACAGAAGAATATGTATGCACATATTCTGCACAACCTGTCCTATCAAGCGCTGAATTTATGAGCAAGTAGTCAGTTGAGGTACTAGAATTATTCCACCCGCATAGACTAGGGCATGGCCAAACGGCGTAGACGCCCACAGTTCCGCTTCATCGGGTCTAAATACAAATTTAGCTGCTCTTCTCATGCAATGAAAATTTGGTAGTATGTATTATGCTCAGCACGACTTTTAACGCTGCGGTGAACAGGCATTGTTGGTCAGGCTTAAAGAAACCAATTTTCTCTTCAAAGCCTTCCACCAGGCAATTGACCATACGTACGGAATAAAAAGTCAATGTACAATGTGCGACTTATATACCCAATTATTTTTCTCGTTTGATCAAGGTACTCAAGGTACGCCTTTTTTGACGCTACCATTGACAATTCCAATGTCGAGTGAATAATCCGCAAACTTAACATAAAAACAATCTTTTCATAGGCTTTTTATTAAGCCCAGCCTTCTACAGACTGCCCGGAGTAGCTTTATTATTAACACTGTTGAAGGTTCTCTTAATACGAAGGAAGGCTCCTACAGTCAGTTCTTTATGCTCTAGCAATCTCTTATGTGCTGCATGCATATGATAGAAAAGGTGTCGAAACGAACTCGCGTCTCTTGGTATCATCGTAGTTTGGGTCAGGTTATAGGGACCAATAGGAAAGCCGACGAACTAGTTGCACAAGGGTATGCCATCGACAGATCTTTTGCGGAGAGAGTCTACACTTCACTCGATGTTGTGAAGGGAAGTACATAAACATCGGTTTATACCCAGTTCCCACCGAAACGAAAACTGAGTTTTCGAGAAAACCTTCATCCAAAACCTACTCGAAATCATCTCGTTAAGTAAGGTTGTCAAAGCAAACACACCTTTTGAAACATTCAGCAGAGAAACTGAGAGAATTTCAGCAGAGCAAAATACCAAATACCTACAGCTGTTTATTTTCCTTTGATATGTGGAAATTTATTTTTGGATATTGCCCTGAAAATAACTGAATTTACCAAAGGTAATCAAAGCCAAAAAAATGCCCGGATAATGGCAAAATGATTGAAACGTCAAGTGAAACCAAGTCAATGTTCGGTGAAAATGGTTCAGAGAGTTTTCGTAAACATTTTGCCGAAAACTCAGTTTTCGTTTCGGGGTGGAATAGGGTATACTTAAGCAAGGGTGCAACAGGTTAGGTAGCTGTAGAATGGCATGGTCTACATGCAGTGACAAATTAAGACTTTCGTGAGCTCCGATCGCAGAAATATGGTGAATAAGAAGTTTTGTAAACAATTCGTAGCAAATTTAAGCTCAACCATGGAAAATAATTTTTAAAGTCAAACTTAGCGGACCTTTATTAATTCTCGACACCTGTGGCTCGGGTTTGGCTTGCTTCACCAATAATGCGTCACTGCTCACATAAAACCCAAAAAGAAAAAAAGATCTCCTTAGCAGAACCCGCACAGACTTTGCACTAATTGTCGTAACGTGAACGGCCGATTGAGCAGTAGAAATAGGAATCCAAATAGCTAAGCCTGGTGTCTCATTTCCAAGAATACGAATGAACGTGAATACTCTGTGATAACAAGAACAAGGCCTTAGACACTAGGGCAAGCCCCGCTTCAGTTCAAATACCCAAAAGTACTCTCGGGAAACAAAATAGGTTACGTTTGTACCTACAACCCATGCAGAGTCTAAGACCAACAGCTGCCCCTGCCCTATTCGAACAGACACTTTTAATAGGGCTCTGCATGGATATAAAGTGACGGACAGTCTAATTATAGGTAGGAAGAGTAAAGGAAAAAAAAAACTTTTTTACAATTGTCTACCTAAACGATGTGAATCAATTGTTCACAATGCTCACTGGCCCGAACAAGTGCAAAATGTATCTCATTGACTTAAAATAATAGATTAATCCATAAAAAGCCGAAGTGAATACAAAATTCTGTACCGGGCAGAGCGGGGCGAACACACCGAAATAGACTACACACGCGAAGTCAGACTCAGTTCTACACCGTAAATTGCCCCAAACACAAAACAAAGCGCACTAAATTACTTCCTAGATCACCGTATGCGGTCTGCTAAAAGCAAGACATAAGTAATTATTTCCTATTCGAGTGTTTGGCCATAAACAGCAAGAGCAACAGCAACAACAAAGAAACACTGAAACAAGTCGAGCATCCGTGGAGCGGCGTAAGTTGTTTGCGCTGCGCTGAAGGAAATCTAAAATACGATTTGAAGCTCATTAAACATGCGCATTTCATTTAACCGCCAGATGTGCAGATAAACGCGATACAACTGCGGGGATACACTCTATACAAACTGACACATACACAGCTCAATAAATGTATCTGCTATACGAAACGGAGCGGTGGTATGGTAACTGGTAACTCTTAAGCGCAAGCGGATGACGGAAGACGGACGGAACCCCGCTCTCCAACATTGCGGAAAATTGAGTTCTTCTTCTCTCCCTAGTTTGTTGTCATGTTCTGTTCTTAATTCATTTTTTGTTTTTTTCTTCTGTTTCCTTCGTCTACTTCATTCTTTTTGTTTTGTTTCTAGTTGTTCACTCAATTTTATTTAGATTCATGAGCTAATATTTCTTGGTCTCTCTCTCTCTCTGGCAATTTAGAAGTGATTAAATCATTCACACCTTTATTCACATTGTCTGCCGCGCCTTTGTGTGTGTGTTTGTGTTTAAATTAAAGTGGGTAGTCAATTGTTGAGATACATTCTAGTGTAATTTCATAGAAAAATTTAACGCGCTCTGATTTATTGGTATGCGAAGGGATGTAAAATATATTTTACTCTGAATTTGTATCTGAATGTAACAGTGGTAGCCGCATTGCGTGAATGCAAAGCATTTGAAGTGCATTCGCATACAAAATGCATGCTGATGATATTGACGAGTGAAATGCAAATAATAAAAAAGCTACTACTGCGATATTATTATTCATCAACTTAAAAGATTTTGTAATAAGAATTGTTTGTAACATGAACACAAGCAAAAGCAACTGACGATAAATCTTTGTATAACTAGATCCTGATGAAAGCTGACAGCAGATGTGATTTAGTAACCTAGGATTCAGTCAAGGCTTCCTCAAACGATGCGAACAAAAAATTAAGGCTTCATTTGCCCAAAGCTCTTGTATCTACAACGCTCACGTATGGTCTGGTGGACCAAAAACTCATATTTTAAGCATCGCGAAGTCAACAGACTCACTTGAACAACGAAAAGACATTTCCTGCCCAGCACTGTTCTATGTATTTTCCACAAACAGTGAAATATCCAAATGCATTTCGCCCCCTTCATCGTTTTTACCGAAATACACGACGTGTTTTGAATGCTCACCAGCGTCCCCTAAACTTTTAAACTAGCCACCTTAACCACACTGAGTTCAGTATACATTTTAAGCTAACCTTCGGTAGCATGGTTGAGAGTGTGTCACTAAAGAAGTAAGCACCTAGGGTCGTGTTTCTGATTCTGCTGAGGCTTGAGCAGTCGCAGACAAAGTGCGTCGGGTTCTCCTCCGCGTCTATATAGCCACATCCAGAGGTCGGTCGTGCTTAGTCGCTGCGACAACTATTTCGTACAACCGATTTGAGTATTGTGGATGACATGGCTTTGATGGCGGCCTGGCCTCGGTTATCGCTAAAACTTCAGCTTGAAACACACTGGCGTGGTTTGGGGCGGGTTCTTCTGAATATATTTTAAAGCCTAGCCCTTCATCCATTTCTCAGCTGTCGTCGGTGAAAATGGATGTATTGACGGGTTTAATGACCCTTCCTTCGTCCCTACTTTCCCTTGCTAAAAAAAAAGTTTGAAAGTTGAGTTCAAAGTCAGGGCATGACGTTATGCGATCAGTTTTTGTTTCTAGCTTCGTGCATATAGCGATACTGGTGTGACCCATTTGGCCTTTTTTTCCAAAAGCTGAATGCTTGCAGTCGTATTGCGCCTTTTGCTGTCAATTCTTTAGTGTATAACGAAACATTGCAAAATACACAGAGTGCCAAGCGGCCACATCGTCGAACAATGTCAGAGTGAAAATGCAAATCGGACCAACCAGTTCTTGGTCTCGAAGAGACCAACGAATTGGCCAGGTAAGGTTCAACTCTTGACAGCTCTCTCGCTGAAGGAGTTCTTATTTTTCACTCGGATCTAGATACATTCGTCATGTCTAAGAGTGTATGGCCGAAACTAAAAGCAGATACCTCTTGAACAAACAATGAAGACACAGGCCACTGGATGATGCAGAAAGACTGGGCACCACTTCAACACTTACTGCCGCAGCCGCAAAGATGTGAGCGATCCGGAGGCACTTTCTTCATTGATGCCCGATTCACACCAAAAACCAAGCAACATAAGTTAGGCTGATGCTTCTTCAGCAATCGCAACGATCTATGGAAGAAAAGTATTTCTAATATGCTGTCCATTCTTGACTAGACCACGTTTTTTTAACCAAATCAGGTGCCAAAGAGTCGTGATGTCATCCTTATCATCGCCATTTCTATTTACCTGCTTAGTGTTTCTAACGCTTTCTCACCACCCTGCACAACCTAACCTCACCTGCCTTTTGATGGCTAACCTAACCTCACCTGACTTTTGATGACTATAGTCCATCCAATGTGTTCAGCCAGTTCGATCGTTAGCTAGCTGTCTCCAGTTTCGGACAACAAACTTACTCCAGCCTATTTTTTTAGGAGCATACGTACATAACTTCAAACATCGGAAACTTCAAAAGACAGTGTTCTTCCACCAGACTACACCAGTGAGTCCATTATTATTCCAGAATTGCTTTCTTCGCTGACTAAACCGAAAGGCACCTACAAATGTTGGTATTTGTAACAAAAATTAGGCTCTGTGGAGCCTCATACCTATCTAAAAGGTCTTTTTGTCTGGCAAGGTCTTCTAGAACTGAGGAAAATTTTAAACTATGCATCACTTGATGTATCAAATTCAGCCAAGCAGCACTATGCTTCAAGCTTGTCTGGGGCTGTCCTAATCTGCTCGAAAGTCTTGGATCCGTAAATAAGGTCACCATAGCCTAGATCCCAGGACATGAAGGCATCGAGGGTAACGAACGGGCTGACTGCCTGGCGAGAAGAGGCGCTTGCCGCCCACTCGTTGGTCCCAAACCCTGTTTTGGGGTACTACCCAACAGTGTCTAAGATAACACAATAAGAGATCAAAAAACACGCCGACTACTGGGGCAATCTCCGGGGCCTTAAACAAGCGAAAAATTTCATCAACCCAACCTATACAAGGCCAAAACTTTACTTAATCATACCAAAGACAAGGTAAGAACCTTAACGTGCTATTCAGCCACCACAATAGACCTCATAGTTCGCAGTGCGAATTTAGGGCCCCTATTACAGAATACAGAATCAAATTTAGCACATTCCCACTGTATTCAGTGCTTAGCCGCAGGCTATAAGATTGGCGCAACACCTTGACATAACATCATTTTTGAAGCCATTAATTCGGCTACTACATTAGAGAACCAGGAGTAATAGGCGTCTCTCAAGAACCACAAGGGGGTTTGTACAAGATACAAGTCCCATTCTATGACTTAAAAGCGTGGACATTGCTAAAAATGAATGAAAACGCCTTGGATGTTTTGAACCGAAGAAACTAACACCGACAGCGACCCCTTCAAGAAGGGAACAAGCTCTGATCTCCACCCAGAAATATTTTCACCTTCAACTCAAAGGATAAGGCTGTTCATTGAGGGCCAGATCCACTCCAAAACAAGTAAAAGACAAACGTCAAACACTTGGAACTGACCTCACTCTGCAGTAACACGAAACTTTTCCCCTTTTCGTACAGAAAAGATACTCATTGCCAAGTGTCTACAAGCAGATTTAATCGAAAACTAATTACGATTGCCTCACATGCTGATTTTATGTTAATCCTCACTTGCGTACCGGAACGAGTGCAGATGTTCACGTGATTAACTGGACTACCACCCAATGGGAAACATTACGGACATTTTCCAGCTCCTGTACTGTCTACCAACAATTAAAAAACGAACAGATTATCGCTTGTAATTGCCTGAACTTAACATTAGCTAATCAGCAATTAATAGCTTAATCAAACGGAAACGATCACAGTGCAAGGAAGTGCCTGCAACTTCAACACTGACGACTGTGATGAGCCACTTTTTCCGCATGCGCAACTGCTAAATTGCACGAATAAACCGTCTAATGTCTGGTGCTGTGCTGAGCTGCAGCATCAAAGTATCTCTTTCTGTGTTGTGCCAATCGAAAGATGCTCGAACACCTTTCATTGTGCAAACAAGTATCAATCAAAACTTGTGACGGGTTGTGTCGTATTCAAAATACGGTTTCGCTTATGTCTAGATACGAGGAAGTCAAATTGAATTAACTTCAGTGATACGCTACAGCAATCCGCGCGCAGGCAGCACTTGCCGTTTTTGTGCTGTGTCTTGCTTCAAGCTTAGGTCACAGCACAGCGGCTCAGTGCCCTCACAACTCCTGCTGCTTCTCTGCTGTTGCACAGATGATGAAGTCTTGATGTGACTTCATAAGTAATTAACCACTATGTAGCAACCTGCTAAATAACGTACCTGTACTCTTGTTACTTAAGTTAACTGCGCGCGCTCTTCTTGGTTTGTTTTGTTCGTGCTTCGTTAACGAACCGTGAAAGAGCATTTTAACGATTGCTCTTGTTTTTTTTTCTTTTTTTTTTGCTTGGTTTGACTCACCACTACCAGACATGAATGAGAAAATGAGAGAATGCAAGGATTCTACCACCTTCGTTGGGTCTACCTCAGCTGGGAAACAATAAGAATGCCTGCGCTCGCTTGCTTGCGCGCTATAAAACAGCAGCAAACTATTGTTTAATTATAACTGACATTTATGTTGTTGTTGGCCGCACGGAGGTAATTCTTTTTGGGAAGAAAATGTTCGCCAAAGCCTTGATTGTATAGAGAGAGACTTTCTTTGAGAAACGCGTACATAGATGGGAAAGGGGTTGGGTTAGCTGAAGATTATGGTGAAAGTAGAATACAAGAGTGGACATTTTATGACGGACACTGTTTTTTTTTTTTTTGTAGTCAGAGTCGTTGAGACTGTGGTGAAGTTGGCCGAGATTTTGGAAGATCGTTCGTGAATTCTTTTTTTATCAGTTGACAAGAGGTCGTCCTAAGTCAAGCTTCTAAACAACAGACGACACCCAATAAAATGAATTCGTTATTCTAACTCAACCATATAGTTCTTGAAACAACGTCATTTGAGGAACAGATCATTAGAAAGACACTACTACCAGAACTATCTGATGTTCCAATAAACGATCTTTCCAAGAGACCCAAGTCAACAACGAGTAAGTTAGAAGCCCGGTAGGAGCCGGGATCAACCCCCATGGGCATCGCAATGGGTCCTAAGTGTGATGAGGTCGAGTGCTTTCTCCTTTATCAACCCAGATACCCAACCTAACCTAATAGTCCTTGAACTGAAAACTTCCTTAATAGTGACTCCTTATGCGAATCTCAATATGAATACCAACCGAGTCTTGAAAATCTTCGTCAATCGAAGAGAAATCTGTCTTTTTTAGTCTTTGCTGGAGCATAGAGTTCGTTCTAGACCCTCGTAAGTGACAGCCTTTTTCAGCTTCTGAAGACACCGAACATAGTTTCCTAACGATGTGGCAATTCGTGTAAGCGGACATTTTAAAACCAGCCTTGGTATGGTATGGTATATGAAGGTGAGCGGAAGGCTCTTCACTTAAGCCTCAGTCGGGCTCGTTGTGTTATCCTCTTTTAATCGTCGGAACTGCAGGTAAAGGTTTCGTTTGAGACGCATGTTGGAAGGAATCTAGCGAAGGTGGAATTATGGAGCTGACACTAGTGTACGTGTGGGCAGGCGAATCTTCCTCTTTCTTTGGTGAAAGCCAGAATGCCGCCGATTCCTTTGTCCTTCAGATGTCGCATTCTCGCTAGGGCTGGGCACTGGCATAGGAAATGTTCAAGGTCTTCTTCTTCTTCCTCGCAGTTTCAACATGTCTCTGTGTCAGCAAGGCCCACGACCAGCTTCAATTGCTCTCTGCTTGAACCTAGAGCCTTCCTGGTGAGCAGATTCCTTGGTTTCTTTACGAGTGATCTAGCCACTTTGCAAGTCGAGAGGTTTGCTCAGTGATACTCGACTCCCACTTTGTTTTCAGCGGTTTCGTTTTATTGCGTGCGTCCCTTCTCTTGCCAGTTCATTGGCTTTCTCATTCCCCGTGACAGCTTCATGAAGGCAAGTCTGTTGAATTTGTCTTTGCATTCCCTGACCAGATGACATCTGGATGTTGAACTTGTGATGGCTTAAGTGCTGCTTGACTATCGGCGCAGATTTTTATTTTCCTTCTTTGGGTGTGGTATTCCAAGAGAACTCCAACTCCCCTCGAAATGGCAAGGGCTTCTGCTTGGAATACTGTGACGAAGGGATCTAGGTGAATCGCAAATGCTACTGGTGGGGTGTTGTAATATACGCCAGCATTGGAGCCGTCCGTAAATACAGTTGTCCCGTCATGGTTTCTTGTTTCGTTAGTTCGAGCACAAGAACGAAATTCTGTTTTAAATTTGTTGACCAATCTGATGGTTGATCGTTCTTATCTCTTCAATAACTCTTCGGTGCCCTATATTAGAAGTTGTGTCGAAATATCCAAAGGGCCTTCAGTCTTGCCGTTGAGTGCACTG